>CM060563.1:7398473-17398473 GCA_030625065.1 Alectoris magna
GGGGACCTCTTCGGGCGGCCGGACCCGTACCGCGCCGTCTCCAGCCCCCGCACGGACCCTTACGGCGGGGCCCAGTTCCACAACTACAACCACATGAACATGAATATGGGCGTGAACGTGGCCGCTCATCACCACCACCACCATCACCACCACGGGCCCGGGGCTTTCTTTCGGGTACATGCGGCAGCCCATCAAGCAAGAGCTGTCCTGCAAGTGGCTCGACGAGAGCCAGCTCAGCCGGCCCAAGAAGAGCTGCGACAGGACTTTCAGCACCATGCACGAGTTGGTCACCCACGTCACCATGGAGCACGTCGGGGGTCCGGAGCAGAACAACCACATCTGCTACTGGGACGAGTGCCCGCGGGAAGGCAAATCCTTCAAGGCGAAATACAAACTGGTCAACCACATTCGGGTGCACACGGGGGAGAAGCCTTCCCCTGCCCCTTCCCCGGCTGCGGGAAGATCTTTGCCCGCTCCGAGAACCTCAAGATCCACAAGCGGACGCACACAGGTAAGGGCCGGGGCTGCGCGGTGCCGAGCGGCGGTGCCGACCCGTGCGGGGGAGCCGTGGAAATGCCGATGAGCCCCCCCGTTTGTGGAGATTCCTTCTCTCTCCCCCCGCGCACCCCCCCCCCCCCGCCCCCCCCCCGCCCCTTTATTTGATTTTTCAGGCCCGCTTGGCGTCTCTCCTAATTAAATCAGCGAGACTTTGTGCAAAGTCTGTTTATTTGCAGCTCCGTCTTCCTTTCGGCCGCGGGAAAGGGGGAGGAAAGCAGGGAGCGAAAAGATTGTGGGCACTGTGTAGAGCTACCCGAGCCGCCGATCTCGGGGCTTCTCCTTGCTCGGGCGAATTAAAAGTAACAAAGACTGACCCGAATGTGTCCGCCGTGTAACAAACGCCGCTGCCCCCGTCCTCTTCTTTGTTTTTTGGGGGGGGGAGTCCGGCGTGTCTTGGTGGTGGGGGCGAAGGGAGGGAGCTGCGGGACGGAGCGGGGAGTTACCTTCCTTCACCCCCTCTGAATTTCACAGGTGAGAAGCCCTTCAAGTGCGAGTTTGAGGGCTGCGACCGGCGCTTCGCCAACAGTAGCGACAGGAAGAAACACATGCACGTCCACACCTCGGACAAGCCCTACATCTGCAAGGTGTGCGACAAATCCTACACCCACCCCAGCTCACTTAGGAAACACATGAAGGTAATCACCCCCTGCTCTTCAGCTCTTCCTTCCCCACGCGGCGATGCTCGGCCTCTGGTGTGCTCGGGGCCGGGCAGGGCAGAGCTGTGCATTGCCTTCACAGCACTCCCAGCTCCCGGCCCTGCTGTCCTTAGTGCCTGGGCCATGGCTGGAGCACAGCCCGGGGAATTGGCGTAGTTTCTTTTTGTGCTGCTGCTGGTGCAAGCACTGCCTGGTTTGTAGGGCTCTGCGCTCCAGAGAGCTGTGCAAATTCAACCTGGGCTGTGGCTGCAGACCCCCACACCGGGATGCTGCAGCCCCCCATGCTGGGAAGTTGCCGGGAGCTGCAGCGGCACCGCACGGTGCTCGGAGTGACCGGCACGCTGCCGAGCAGGGGACCCCAATATCCCCCTGTGTGCACGGAGCATCTCAACCTGCCTCAGCGCCACCCCGGGCTCGCTCCCATCTTTACCTCTTGCTTTTAGGTGCACGAATCCCAGGGCTCGGACTCTTCCCCTGCAGCCAGTTCGGGCTATGAGTCCTCCACCCCCCCGGCGGTGGGCTCGGCCGGCAGCAAGGACTCCACGAAAACGCCGCCGGCAGCCCTGCAAGGGAACCCCGGCCACAACCCCGGCCTGCCCCCAATTTAACGAGTGGTACGTGTGAAGGCTGCGGCTGCCCGGCCAGAGACTGGACCAAAAGCCTTGGGAACGAGGCGGAAAGGACAAGCCAAGCCCACTGCAGCTCGCTCCCACGGAAATGAGTTTCCACACCGCCGACCGCATAGGGCTAGTTAACTGCCAGGAGCCGGAGGGGGGAGGGGGGTGTCTTTTATTATTATATTATAATTATTACTATTTTTTGCAAGCCAGCCATGTCCTTTTCTCAGGATTGGATTTCTTTTTTTTTTTTTTCTTTCCTTTTTCTTTTTTTTTTGCAGTTGTTCCTTTGATTTATTATTTCCCCCCCTCCTTGCCCAAGTACCTCTTCCCTCCGATTCCTCGCTTTTTACTTTGAATTTTGTTTTGTTTTCTTCTCCTTCTTTCGGTGGGATGTTGACATGAGGATGAAAATTCTCCTTCGCCTTAGTGGTGATTGTTTTAAACTTACAGTCTTAAACCGTGCCAAAGTCCTGTTATGTCTTGAACTTTCCTCCTCTAGCTCTCCTGCTGCTTCTCTCTCTGCTCTCCTCCTCTTTCTCCTTCTCTCTCTCTCTCTCCTCTCTCTCTCTCTCTCTCCAAGCATTACACTTGTGAATGTATTCTCATCTGATGGGGTCGGTCAGTATTTTTCAGGATGAGGATGTGGTGTTTATTCTACCCAGATTGTGACGTTTAGTATAACAGTTGCCTTTTTGTAATAACTTTTTTTGTAAATACATATCCATGATGCCATATTTATCGTTCGTAATTTAATTATTGATACAAAGTGCCGGGAACTGAACAATATTTATGGGGGAGAAAAAATTGTTTTCTAACAAAAAAAAAAAAAAAAAAGAAAGAAAAAAGAAAATACAAACAGCAACAACAACAACAAAAAAAATCAACTCTGTACAGCTTTTGGCTATAACTGCTTTAGCATTAAAAGTTTATTGTTTTGGAAAGAGCCCCCGCGAGCCGTTTTTTGACCTCCTTCGTGTCCCCTCCCCCTCCCTTTTCGGGGGCCGTCGTGGGCCGGTTCGGGTCCGCGCCGTTGTTTTGGGGCCGGCGATGCGGGAGAAGCGTCCTGCTCCTCGCTGCTGCTTTTTCTCCTGCCTTTTTGTCCCCGCCCTCCTCTTCGCATCCTTTCCCGAGCCGACGGAGCCCGGAGAGCGGCGGCGCCGAAGGAGAGGAGCCCCGCAGGGAGCGGGGCCGCCCGACGGTGAGGTACGGGGCCGGGAGCCGGCAGCGGGCTGCTTCCCGAAGGGGACACGGGAGACTTCGAGGCGCGCCGGACTTAGTCCGTTATCGTCTGGTTTTGTTGTTTTGTTTTCGTTTTGCTTTTTCTTTATTTCCGATCAGGACTCTACAAAGCGTCTCCATCCTCAGGAGAGCTGAGCCGAGAAACTCCAACGCCGCCGAAGAGCCTCAAACAACCGGAGCGACGACGAAAAAACCGCTCTTCTCAATGTTCTGTGCCCCGCTCCGGGAGACTCCCGGCACCGCACGGGCTGCGGCAGGACGAGGCGGCTCCGTATCCCGGCGGTGCGCAGCCGCTGCTCCCCCCGGTGCCGCAGTCGCATCGTCCTCGGATCTCCCTGCGGGTGGGGACCCCCCGGGCCGCTCACCCCTGCCGTCCGTGAGCGGTCCCCCCCGCGGCGTGCCCGTCTTGAACTTGACTCGGGGGGCACCGCGAGCGGCCGGGGCTGTCCCGTCTCCTCTTGCGTGATGCTCGGGCGAGCGGCCCACGGAACACTTCATGCTTTAAGCATTAATCTTAAGCGAATTTCTGTTCTCTCCACATCCCCTCCCCCTGCCAACCTCCCCCCTCTGCCCCATCCCAGAAAAAGAAGAAAAAAAAAAAAAAAAAGGAAAGATAAAAAATAAGTCTTTAATGTGGCAGGAAAAGAAAGGAGAAAGGTAGGTAGCAGTGTCCGGTGCTGCATGTCTGAAAAACAAACAAACAAAAATCCCAAGCCAGGTAAAGGCAGCTTTCCCACCTACTCTCATTGCTGAATTTCTCCCGTTGAAACAGTTGCGGAGTTCCCCCCGAGGTGCTCGGCCAGCCGTGCTCCTGCTGCTCGACGCCGTGAACGCTCTCGCTGTGCTTGGAGCCCCGGAGCCGTGCCGGGCCAGGAGGAGCGGAGCCGTCTGGGGCCGTCGGGTTTTCCTCGGACTCCCACCTGTGACGTGTCGGTGTCAGCCTCAGAACTGCCAGCCTCAGAAGGGTGCCGGTAAGCTCGGATTTGTTACTGGTTTGCTTGGAACTGGGGAGGCGTGGGGTGTGCAGGGTTCTGTGGGGTTACCCCGGGCTGAGGGCTCTGCCCTGGGCAGAGGTTTGGTGTGCGAGCTGCGATGTGGCCACGGCCCTTCATGGTTGTGCTGGTTCCTGCCCTGACAACCCTGACAAATTGTGTCTGTGGGTTTGCAGCACGGCCCTAGCCATGTTTCTAGCAAGGGTTTAAATCCAGCATCCTGTGTTGTTTGCCTCCTCTGGGTGACTTGGAAGCCTTGGAGTCTCCCTATCCAGCCTTCGGATGGGGAAGGGGGAGCAGACCGTTTTCTGTGCCCCGCTGAGGTCAGGGCCTCCCTGCTGAGGCAGCTGCTCTGCAGCATCCCCCAAAATAGGGGCAGGGGCAGATGGGTTTTGTGTGTGTAGTTTGGAATGGGGGTGATGCTTGGGATGGGTGTACACAGGGCTGGCGGCTTGTTTTGGGGCTATGAGGTCCTTACAGAATGAGATGCTTGGGGTTAACAGTGGGGGGGGGGGGGGGGGGGGAGGGCAGCAGGGCAGTATCCTCATGTACATCATTCTGTGCTGCTGCTGAGTGCTTGTGGATAAATCAGGATATATATATTTTTTTTTTCTGTAAAAGAAACCAAAAGGCTTCATTCCTCACTCTGGCTCATATTAGAGAGACTCGGACAGTCCTAGAGCATAGGACACCCTTGCTTTATTCCTGCATTCCTTAGGCTGGTTGTGGGGTGAGCTCCTGAATGCAGTGCCAGGGCCTGGCAGTGGGGCATCCTCTGTGCTCACAGTATGGGGTTTCTCCCTGCAAATGGGGCAGGGTGGTGCTGGTGAAGCAGGTGCCCCGTTAGCACAGCTCTCGGTGTGTCGTTAAAAATGGATCTGGTGTTGCACCCTGAAGGGTCCCAGGACTGCGCGCAAAAAGGGGCCATGTTCTGCTGTCCTCTCTCAGGCTGGCAGCCCTCTTGAAGTTGCTGCATGAGCGGGATTAGGTGGATTTGTCCCCAAATAAACAGAACTCAGGATGGTTTCCTAAAAGGGCTAAAATGGTGATTCATTGTGCTATAAAGAATCCAAGCAGAGGCAGGCGATGAGCTGGAGCCATTCCTTTTCTACCACGCTTTATGAGCCATGAATATTTTGATTCCTTTGGTGTCATTGTTTGCGCGTATCTGTGTCTGCTGTAACCCAATGAAAATAATATATATTTTTTCAAGCTTTGTGCGTGTTGTTGGCTGCACACAGTGGGAAGGCAGTCCTGAATGCGTTTGATCAGGTTGTGCACAAGAGTCTCAGAGCTACAGCACCAGGAATTAAGTTCCTTTAGTAACTCTGCTGTCTGCAAAGCCCTCATTCCCAAAGCAGTGGTGGGCTACAGTATTGTGTTTGCATCTCTTGCTTTGTTTTGTTTTGTCTTTTTTTTTTCCATATAGTGTTCCCAGATTAAACATATTACACGCTAACTAACAGCAGCTTTTTCAGCTGAGCCTAACTTTCGGATAAGCCATCCCCGCTATTGATGCTTTCGGCATGACTAAAATATATGGAAAACACCTCTGCAGAGATGTGTGCTTGTTTTGGAGAGGCAAAACTCTAGAGGAAGCTTTAAATTCTTTGCAGAGATCTAATTCTATCAGGCAGAAGGAAAGAATTTGCGCCGTGTTGACTTATCTACGCCTTCATTCCTGGAGCTGAGCCATTTGGTTCACCTCGCCGTGCCGTTTGCATGCTTTAAAACACGCTGTGTGCCCCACAAGTGCTGCTCAGCACAGTGCTCGGAGGGCTGTAACAGTGCTTAGAGGGAGTGAGGACTGTCCTGCTGAATGCTGAATTGGAGGCTTGCAGGGATGGAGGGCAGCAGCGTAGCTTTGTGTTACGATGTGAGTTTTTACTCTTGGTTAACCAGGCTCGAAGGGTGGGGTGCAGCCTGGAGCCAGGCCTGCTTTCCCACACCATCCCGGCTTTTGGTGGCTTTCGGGGTAGAAATGAGTGCTGGGCCTTATCCGTGGGCCGTGGCCTTGTGCTGAGAGGTCACAGCAGGGTGGGAGACGTCAGCTTTGGGTTTCTGCTTGGTGCACAGAGAGCACTGACGTGGGGAAGGCTGGCGGCAGGCAGGGCGTCCCGACAGGCAGTGAGCACTGCCCTGAAATATACTGCCCTGAAGGAAATACACTGCCCACCAGCTCCTCTCTGAATCCCGACCCGGTTTCACTGAGACAGCAATATATTGCAAAAATACTCTATTTTTTTTTTTTCTAATTATAATTTTTTTAATGACTGTTTTTGCTGTTTTCTGTGCTTTGCACGGCACAATTCTCACACTGTCTTGATCAGTAAGGTGTTTTTGTTCCCTTCCCCCCCCCCCCCGTTTTTCTCCTTATTTTCATTTCTCGAGTGCTTGTTTTTGCCTCTGTTAGCAGGACGCAGTTGAAGGTTTCATGCGCTGGGGCCGCAGAGAGAAATTTGGCCATAACTTGAGGAAAAGTCTGATGTGGGGCTGAGGGACGGGCTCGAATTCAGGGATAAATCTCTGAGCAGCGGATGGTGCGCGCGGAGTTCTCAGCCCCACGCTGAGCCACGCGGGCAGAGCTCTGCTGCTCACTGGTGCAGATGGTCCCCAGATCACGCAATTCCCACAATATTCCTCTTTACTAAAAAAGAAGATGCGGCAGCTGTCAGCCACCCACCTTTAAGGACCACTCTGAAACAGCATTGCTTTCGTTTGGCAAAGTGCAACAAGAAAAAGAAAGGGGATTTTTTCCCCCCTTTCCCCCTGTTTTTTCTTTCCCGTCAGCGTTGTGAGCCTCGCTTGCCAGGTTTCATTTTGCCTTTTTCTTTTCGTGAAGCTGTTTAGACCAAAGAAGTGTAATATACCTGTGCTTCGGAACGCAGTCTGAGCTTTCTTATAATTGCCTGAATCTGGAAGTTGAATCGTATTTAAAAAAAAATGAGGCTATTAATAATAACCTAAGAACTGGCAACACTGTGACGGTAAAATATAGGTTTAATTTTTAATCCTGGGCCCGCAGAAGTGTTTTAAAATAATGCAGTAAGTGGAATGATTTACTTTAATGTCTTTGCAAGCACTCGATTTGTATTTAAAATGAGATTCCAGTGTGACGTTGCGATCTGCCCTTTTTTCTGTTTCCTTTTCGCTCCGCGCTGATGCGGGAGGAGCGGGCGGGCAAAGGACCAAAGGAGCAGGAACTGTGCCTTGAAGATTCCCCCTGCACCTTCAGGAGGATGCTGGGCTGAGCCAAAATCAAAGTGCTCTGCTGAGCTCACGTTGTGCTGCTGAGGAGTTGGTTTCAGAGGAGTTCCCTCAGCTGGTCAGAAATCTCAGGTTGGCGATTTATTTTCTTTTTAAAGGGGGAAAAAAAACCCAATAATTAAAAGACCTGAATAACGCTCAGTTCCTTTATAAAAGTACAGGCAGACGTGGGGCACCGTGAGAATTGTGGTCTTGATAAAAAAAAAAGACGTGGTGGGCTGTGTGGAAACCCACGTGAGAGTGATTTCAGCAAGACCCCACCTGTGTCCCTGGCTGTGATTTCTGTCAGCTTTGCTTTGCATTTGCCCTCTCTTTGTACGTTTACTATACCAGCATCAGCCGCGTCAGCTGTATGGTGATGTCTGTAATCAGAGGACAGAGAAAAACAAGAGCGTGCTCACATCTGGGTCTGTTAAGTGCCACACTCCCAATGCCTGTGGCACTCAAACAGCTTTTCAGAAATTTGTAAACCAAACTTGAGCACCCTCAGCGTGAAAGCAAAGTTTGTTCTTGTCATTTATCTTTCGTCCCGGCTAGGTGAAAAAATACTCGATAGAATAGTTTGTATCGGTGTTGTGGCTGCGTCACGCTTTATATTTCATTGCTTTACCATGGGTTAAGAAATAGTTTCTTTCCAGGCTGTCAATAAATTGCTGTGAAAGAAAGAAGCCAGCATCAGTGCCCCCCTACAAAGCTCGCAGTCACAGAGGCAGCAGCAAAACGTGGACGTTCTGAAAACATTTTCTTCTTTTTCAGTAATATTCTGTTCTTAATCTTGGGCAGCCTTGTGCATAAAAGCTCGTCGTCAGCGCGAGTAAATCGTGCCCAGCAGAAGGGCGGACACAAGGAAAGGGGCATAGGAGAAAATACTGCATTTCATAAACACAATCACCAGAGCATTAGGAGAGCAAACATGTGGTTTTATGAACATAGTTATAAATATTTAAACATGCAAAATGAAAATGTTGCTAAATGTCTGGTTTTCATTATCTTTCAACGAGCGTTTTCGTTCTTGGAAGCGTTGCTGGCTGTCTGCAGAAAACGATCACCACCCCCTCCCCAAAATGAATGATGCGTAATGCGAAAACGTGTTAAAATGCACAGTTGTTTGTAATATCTTCTACCAACGTGGAAGACGTTCTACCAAATTTGGTATTCTATTGAATCCCAAAGTATCCTTGCCCCACAAACAGGAACCAGCCTGCTTCTGTCAGCAACTTTCTTGCTGGATGTTAGGAAAAATCTGAGGGCAGTTTTGGAAGTAGATGTCGCTCAGTGTGCTTGGAGACGTGTCCTGTGATCCTTTTTCCTTCCTACAGAAGTCAAGGAAAGATGCCACAGCTGATTTTACTATCATGAATGTGTTGCTTTGAAGTGTCAACAAGTGTTTAAGTGTTCTCCGTGCCTCCTTGGAAGGGTTTGGAGGCTGCAGGGGGAATTTCAGGCTGGGGAGCCGCGGTTCTGCCCCTGGATGGGCTGTTGTAGGGGCGCGAGTCTGCGCCTTTAAATAGGAGCATGGCAAGCCGCAGCAGTACGGGTTGTGCAATTTTGCTTGCGTGAGTGGAGGCCTGTGAAAGAGCTGGGGCCACGCTGTGCATCACTGTTCGTAATAAGGCAGGTGTCTGGCTCCTGGGATCCTGCTCTCTTGGCTTCAGTCCTGCCCGGTCGTTGTATTCCCACAATGCTCCGGCTGCGCCGTGTATGTCACGGGAGAAGATGCCAACTTATTTATTTATTTGTTTTCTGGATGCACCAGGAAACTCATTTTCTATTAGTTCCATATTTAATCCTGAGCGCATTGAGTTTCTGCTGTGCTGGGCAGAGCACGGCATGCCACGTTGGCACGCATGCACGCGCCTGCTGCTCGCTGCATGTTCCTCCTGCAGTTGCTCCCACCAATAAATCCGCACTTGCCGCAGTCAGAATGGAAATCTTAAAGACAAAGGATTCGACTTGGGCAGTTTTTATTGCTGTGATAGAGCAGAAGGCCTCAAATTAAGGAGTAGTGCCTGCCTGGATGCTATCTCCTGCCAGCACTGTGCTGGTATACCAAGGACGTAAAGGGGATTCGTACTTCCCCGCTTTGGCTCTTACTACTGTGCTGCAGCAAACACCAAAGAAATGGTGGATGAGAAGTGAACTGGAGGAGCATGGGGACCCTGCCCCGTGCAAAGCTGCCCTGGCACAGCTTGCAGGGCGATGGCTGGCTGCAGTGCACGGACACAGCCGGTTCCATTCCCATGCTGGGGCTGTGGGATGGAGCCTGTTGGCAACCCGGGGCTGGTTTCTGGGGGCAGGCGTGGTGGGGCTGCTCCCTGTGTGCTTACGTCAATGCAGACCTTTCCACGGACTCCAGTCTGGGTTGGATCAAGCCTTGCATGGTTTTGGCCCTTGTGCATTTCAAAACTGTATTAATCTATATCTGGATCCCAATGGGGCACTCGGGATGAGCTGAGCTCAAACAATCCTTGGCAGGAGGGACAGAGTGGAGTTGGCAAGGATTTTTGTCCCGTTATTGGTTACTCGGAGGAAGGAATGTACGCACCAGTTTAATATATGACAACTTGAGGTCTGTCATCTTAAGCATATTAGAAAAGCCTCATTTTTAACAAATCCCAGAGCGTTTAGCAGGCATCGTGCTGCAGCTGTGCTGGGACTGGGTGATGGCTGCCGATGGAGGCACAGAGCTGCTTGCTGTCTCAGTGCACGGTTGGGTCAGCCCTGGGGCTGCTGGGGGATGGACCCTGGGCTGCTCACCCCTTGGCTGGGGGATGGAAGCGGGGGAGACAAAGTCCTGGGGCAGAGAAAAGCTGGCAAATGAGACAGCGTCAGTGCAGCCCATAAAGCCCATGCGCTAAAAGCTTTTCCTGTCTGGTTCAATACATCCCCAGTGAATTTGGCCAGGGAGTTATGTATTGAGCTCAGAGGAGACTTTCTTCTCTATGGTAAAATCTTCAAAAAAAACTTCCCAAAGATCTTGAGATAGATGTTACACTCTCTCTGTCAGTGTGATATTTCCTCCAGTGAAAATAAGGATTGATGCTTCTGCTGAAAATCGTCCTGTATAAATTCATCCTTTCTGCTTTTTCTCTCTGGATTTCTAACGTACGAAAAATTCAACCTAGTAAAGACTTTTCAGCAAGTTTATTTGGGTTTGTTGTATCAAGCGCAAGAAATTCAGCCCAGATAACCGTTTTTCCCTAACGTGGTTAGGAAGGAAGGAGGAAATTTGTTCTGTTGTATTTTGTTTTGGTTTTGGAGTAGGGAGGAGTTTGGAAAACAGCTTTCTCTATTTTTACATTCTCTATTATTTTCCTTTTTCTCAATCGACACAACACCCAAGCTCTTAGCAAGCTGCTGCCTTCAACAGTATCCCCATAAGGAGCAAGCTGAAACAGCACAAGGAATAGATGTCAGCCTCAGACTGTGAACTGTGCTTCTGGGTAATCTAATGCCATTTTAATATCTCGCTTTTAATTCAGCTCAGCGAATGCTTTGATGGACAAGGCACTGATGCTCGTGAGCCTGAGTTCAGTTGTTAGTGCTATGTCAGAAATTATTTTTCACAGACGACTGTAGCTGGAGCGTCAGCTCCCATTAAGTATATTAAGTGTATCGGTATATATTAAGTATATATGACCTCTGAGATTCTGGGCTAGCAAGCTGCGTTTTGTAGCCTTTGGTTTGTTTCTGTGGTGACAAAAACAGAAGGTCTCTGGTTAACTTTTGACCATTGACATATTAAATGAAGATGCGCGTTTGAGCAACATCAGTGATTTCAATTGACTCATCAATTGCCATTGCATAGCAGTCTTCATGTTTCACTTTGGTAACAAGCTGATCTGCCACATCTGATGCCAGCAATTCAGTCCTTCAAACAAATGACATGTTTGATAAAGAAATCTTTTTAAATTCATTATGCACTTTGGCTTTTGTCTTTCCTTTTAATACAGCATCTGTTGCAGCCGGGATGCATTCCTTGATCGTTTCTGAGTCTGCAATTATTTTTCTGCCTGCCCGGTGTCCCAGGGACGTGAAACGAAGCCGCCGTGCTTTGCTGCTGAGCACTGAAACTCCGCACCAACATTCAATTTGATCTCTCGGAACAGACTGCAATAAAGTGGTTTCATCAGCACACACTTGTGATAAAAAGGCGACACGAAGAAAGCCAGCAAACTAAAAGGCCCTGCGTTTTTTTCTGGGAAGACAATAGGATATCTGTCTCTTCATTTGTTTCATGGATTCCTTGTGCAGCCATTTAAATTCAGCTGAAGGCTCAAAATGTCTAAACTTTATCCTGGGCTTTTTTTTGTTTCTTTTTTTTTCAGTGCTGGAAAGGAATAGAGTTATGTGTCCCAAGGGGAGCTTTATAGAAAATGCTATGTGCAATGTTAATGAGTTGGGAAGGGGGTCGTATGTTTTTCCATATAGAGCCTATGCAGAAACAAATACGGAACCAAGGAGAAATGATCTGCGGAGACCCACCGATGCGTGCCAATGGGTGATCCTGGGCTTCTGTCACCCCTAAATGATGGGCAAAAGACTTCAATCCCAAGAGCCCCCCATGCCCCCATACGGCTCAGTACCGGGCTGGGTGAATAGCTGGGGCTGGAAGAGATGACAAACTTCTTGGGTGCCACAAGAGATTGCTTCAGCGTTACTGATCCTCACTCTGCTCGTTACTGAAAATGCATCCAGCAGCTATATGGGTCAGACTGCTAAATTTGTAGACACGGAGTGTCAGGAAGCCTTTTTGTCAACTTCGTACCGTTTAGTATATTTGTCCTCAAGTTCAAAGCAATCCTGGCCCCAGACTTGTGATATTTTCTGCCCTTTCCCCTTTCTGTTGACTCAGACCTCTTCCCTTTGAGGTCAACATCAAAATAAAGATGTATGTTTCCTCAGCCTGACCATGGCTCTGACTCTTTAGATCAGCAATCCTATAGTCCATATGTCTTCCCATCTGTCAACTGGCATTTGAAGCCAGCTTGCTCCTCTATTCTTTCAGACAAGTGTGAGAATCAGAAGTTTCTTTAATGACGGTTTCAGGCCTTAAAGCATTTGCTAAGATATTACCTATTAAGATCCCTTGATGGCACCTTGAATAGAGATCAAAAGCAGCTGAGTTCACTCTGTAAATCTAATCTGGCCTTCAGTTTAGGGTGCTGGGAGAGGGGTGGGGAGGGCACCGTGTTCCCGTGCTGAGGAGCCCAGCCTGGGAAGTCAGCATTGCATTTGTGAAATGGTGACCCAGAGTGTGGCTCTCAGTCTGTCCCTCAAACGTTTCTATTTTTAATGCCTGCCAAGAGATACTGCAAAGCCCTTGGAATATTTGGGGAAGTGTGTGCTCTTTCTTTGGGTTCGTATCATTTCATTGGGTTACAGAGGATTTAGCAGGGAGGCATTCATTGAAGTTTCTGTATGTTGAAATGTGTGCGTGCTGTCGTGGAAAGAATGGTGGAGGGCATTCCCCAGAGAGCCCCTCAGCTGGTGCTGACAAACACGCTGGCTGTTTATGGGACCCAAATGTCTGAGGGGATGTGAACATCCCCAAGATGTGACTGAGCAACAGAGGATGATGTCACAGCACTGACAGTGCAGTAAAACGTGACATACTGGAGTCAAGGACAACATATGGCCCTGCGTTTGTGTTGAAACCAGTTAAGGCGTGAGCATGAACCTGAGCTCCAGAGGGATCCTCTTTGGCCTCAGTGTCGTTAGTCTTCAGCCAGAATATCACTTGTGCTCCCTGAGAAAAGCAGCTTCTCTGGCTGCCTGCTCTGTAGTGTTACTGCTTTTGGAGGAGGCGGTCAATCAAAATGTGGGGCACGCAGATTGATTGCTTCCAAGAGGGGAAACAGAAAGGACCATGATGTAATTTTACATCTTAACCGAGCAGATGCACCAGCTCCTGGACACCACAACTGAGCAAAATGTCCAGCCACTTTTTGTTCCCAAAGCCTCTTTCAGCAAGCCCCCGCCTCAAAGTACTCTATCTGACATTGTCACTGGGTTTATTTAAGATGGATTTGGCTTTTTGCTATTTTTCTGTGCTTATAATCCTTTTAATTCCACCATTTTTTCTTTTACGACCTTCGTTCAGTCTTTTCTGTCCCTCTTTTACATGATACTCTGCCAAGTCTGTCTCGTTGCTGTCATTTTTTGTGTGAATCCATATCTGCCTTTTTAGGGGGTAGTGGCGCTGGTGACGTATACTTGTGGTTAAAGCAAAAGCCACTATTGAGTTGGACAAAATAGGATGAATGCTGTATAAAAAGCCTTCAGAGAGCTGTGAAATCTCCATCCTCTCTTCCTTGTTCTCCTGGGAACACTTGCACAAAGAGTATTTTTAATGTGAAGCAAAAAGGATTCTGATGAATACTCATTAACATTTTGTTTCTGCGAAGATACATACATGATCATCACTAGGCTGTGAGGGACATGTATTCAGGAAAGCTCTTAGATGTACACTTACTGCTGTGTGTATGCTTAAATCTTCCTGATGGCTTCTGCTTTGCTGAACAGACTTATTAACCAAAGACAAAAACAGGTATTTAATGGAGCTTGTTTGTCCTGCCCTGGCCAGAGGCAGTGTGCTGTGATAAAGGTCTTCAAACTCATTCCTTGACAATGCTCTGTGAGCAGTGAATCCTCCCAGAATGGAATGGGTTGGTTGAAATACACGCCTGCAAATAATTTGTATCGTAGCTGTTAACAACAAACAATGAGAGCAAAATTTAACCAGAGGCTGCTATGGGAAGCAACATCAGAGCCACCAGATACATTCCGTAGCATGTTTTCCTCATGTGACTTTGTACTCAGCCCAGATAGATACCATTGGGTGAAGGTATCGCTTCACCATTGCCAGTTTGGAATCATCAGTCTCAGAAATGCAGATCTGATATGGACTGAAGTCTTTATGCTACTGGCTCCCATATGTATCCCACATATTCTGAGCTGGTTAAAAAAGAGCCTTGTTCAGAAAGAGTTAACTTAGCGTTGAGTCTCAACTAATAACCTTCTCTGAGAGGCAGAAGAAGCGTGTCTGTCTGTGCCCCTTCCTGCAGTTACACCACTGATAACGTTCTTCTGTTGCTCTGAACGCCCTGGAGTGTTGGGCTGGCTTAGCTGTGTGTGCAGGTCATGCCCAGCAGTGTGAGAGGTCCCTAGGTTAGATCAGGATTAAGAAGCTCCCATTCGCACAAAAGGGAAACACTCCTAGTGGGGCCAGCTATGCAGCAGAGGTAACCAGATGTGACAGTGGAGTTTCCAGGCTTCACTGAAGTTCTCATACCTTGTCACAAGGCAAACCACACACTGACTTTTCATGAGGTCCCTTTTCTTCCAGTGACTGTAATCCAATCTGTGCTGTAATCTGTACTGTTCTTTCTGTATGAAATCTTGTAGGCTTTTGGGTTGTTTTTTTTTTTAGCAGCTTTTTGGATGGAATAATGAAGCTGAACAGAAACAAGAAGAAGAATGTATGGTCTAGCTGTTCCTTTTGGGACCGCCCAGAAATATCCAGCAGATGAACGTGTTTTGTATGTCTGAGTGTCATTTTGATTCACTTGAAGCACACTGACGCCATGACACAACGTCACCAGGAACTGGAGTTTCTGTCACCACATGATGGCTGGTTTGCTGAGAAGATCATTAATTTACTATCTCTAAATAATTCTGGAGCCTCAGGGTACAATGCAAAGTGGATGCAGAAGTCCAGGTGTATCTGCTGGGAAGGGAAAGCTCTGAGTTCTGGTCCTTAACTGCAGAGGTTTTTTTACGTGCAAAGAGAGATGAGAAGCAGGGACCTGACTCAAGGACATCCATGATGACAGTGCCTGGGTGTTACAACCAAACGAGCTCATCAGGACTGTGATTTGGCACTGGTTCTGCACTCCAGGGTGGGAGGGCAGCAGAGTCAGGTTCCTGCTACCTGGACCTAACTACTAATTCAAGCAGACTTTTTGTCCCTAGAGGGCAGGGTGAGTGGCTTCACAATATGACAGCTACTTAGGAGTTGTCACTGAAAATCAGTCACCCAAGAAGACCGTTGACTTCCTTGGACAAATGGGCCCAAAGCATCCTGGTTGAATTTCAGCAGGGAATTACACCACTGGTTTATATCACCATTTATTTTGGCCATTCTGCAACAACAAGTTACTCACTATGTGTATGTAATTGGGGTTGTCTTTTTCGAGCTGATGGAAAGATAGCTGTGTAATTAATGGACTAGGTCATTTGTTCTAACAATAGCCCATGTTATGACAGTGATTGTTAAACAGAATTCTCCCTCGGCAGAAAAAAAAAGAAATAAATAGATTTGCATTGATTAGCATAATAGAGCTCAGGACTTCTAAACTGCATTTGACCTTTGGTGGAGGCTGGAGATGGTAGCACCTGTTACGAGGGAAGCAGATGAAGATGATACATCACTTCTATTTTTATGACGGTCACCGCGCATTGTAAACATTCCGCTTCTTGGCTCAGTACATCCTTGAAGTACACACAGCTAGTCTGAAAAACACTGGGATCTGAATGGTTAAAAACATACCCGTCATTCGACATTCGTACCATTCTTCAGCACGTAAGTAACGCGAATGTGACGTTGCACAAATGTTTAGAGCTTCATTTACCTCCATCTTATTATTTGCAGAAAGTTGTGCTCTCTGATGATGTCCTGAGGAATACAAACTGGATCTTATTCATACCTCCGCTGTTGATATTTGCTGTCAATAAACAGACTCAGTGAAATGGAAACAAATGTTTGGTTCCTCATCCTCGTGCAAGTGCAGACTTCATAATGCATGGCGAATACAGAGATTCATTCTGCCACCTGCCAACAGTGCGTTTTCAGTTTCCCAGTACACAGCGCTGACCTGCAATTGTACAGCAATGTTAACCTGTACCTGGGCTGATCTTTTGTTTTTCTTCTCTTGGGAATTAAATTCTCGTGTACTCACTCTGGCCTTTCAACCTGTTTGGAACTGCCACATTTTGCCCATTTCTCCTCTGTGGTGGAGGTGGAACTGCTTTGCACTGCAGTGAATTGGTGCCTTTAACACCTTTATTTTGCCTCTTCAAAGTTTAACTTTTTAAAACCATTTTCTGAGCTCGTGACAAAACTCCCTTTGCCAAAAAATGAATTCCTTCTTCTTTTTTTGTCCCCCTAATCTTATGATGCTTTTATACCAGATCTCAAGAGTTAAAGTTCGGTCGCAGGCAGATTCTATTTTCAGATAGCATCGTGTGGAGACTGTGTTTTCAAAAGCATTAACTCAAACCACACGGATGCACAACTGTTTTAAAATATGAGTATTCACACATGCTTTTTATTATAACACACATAAAACTGAAGTATAATACAGTAGGCTTTGGCAGTAAAACGGAGTAGTTGATGTATAAGTTTTATGCCTAGTTCTTTCAATTAATGAGCCACTTTTCTTGATGAATTGAACATGAATGAGCAAAAACACAACAGTCTGATTAGATGCTAAATTGATGGTTTTCTGGCAATTCCAAAATTGAATGTCTAGTTCAGAGCTCACTTTTTTTTTCCGCTGGGACAACTTGATAACCTCCTTTTACTATAGCCAAACCGCTGCAGAGGCATTGTCAATCTCTTCAAGTTCACTATTGTTCTCAGAAAATCACTTCCTTAAGAAAGATCCATATGTTGAAGGCCTCAGCTGTACTTTGTGGGAAACAAAACTATGGGTCAAATTCGTTTGCTGTGTAACTCTGCTGAAGTTGGTTCAGCTGACACAAATACCTCCTAATGGCGTTACAGCTTTGCCTTGCCTCTGCTGGCACCAGGAAGATGTGAGAGGGCCGTAGTCAGCATGGATGGTTGAGAGAGGTTCCTCAGGGCTGAGATTTTACACTGAACCTGATTTGTGTTTGGAAGCTCCGTTTTGCATTTAGGAATATGAATGAGGACAATGATTTGCCAAATGGAGTGAGCACCCAGATGACCTTGTTCTGTAGATAGGGTCCTTTAATGTGTTTATGTCAAGAAGAGGAACAGGCTTTTGTTTTTTTAATATATCTTAGAGGTGTTGGGATTAGGAAGCGCAGATGTGGGCTGCCACAGTCTGGTCCAAACCTCCAGTGTCTGGCAGGGAAGGAATTAACCAGCTCCAAAGCACCCAGGTGGGAGAGCAGAGTTGTGTCACCTGGGAGAAATGATCTGGATGCTTTGGGAGTGGGGGCTGTGTATATGTCTGGGTTAGCAGAAAGGCCTTCTGTGCTGTTGCTGCTAGGTGGCTTTGATTGCAAGATAGGACTCAGGCTGAGACACTCAGTTCTTTGTTCTGTCTGCTGGAGTCCTGTATTTTAGTGCTCCTTTCCAATTAAATGCTCCCATCTTTAAGGTGATGGGGAGGTAGCTGTTGTCCCCGGGCTCTGTGGCATTCCCTACTAGTGCTGCTGTTCCCTCTGAAGAAGGCAGGCTGTTTGGCTGAGGTGATGGAACCATCCCCATGGAGCTGTAATAGAACCTGGATGGAATAAACTCTCACAGGAAAGGATCCTGAGTCTGATTCTCTGTTGTCTCACAACTTTCTGTAGCAGCTGGTCCAGTGTAAAAAGGATGAGAAGTACTGAGTGAACGATTCCCAGTGGGGCAGGGGAACAGCAGCATCCAGAGGAAAGCTCAGGTGGGAGCTGCAGTCCCTCCATGCAAACAGTAAGCTGTGGGGTACCAGAACACCAGCATTTCAGGCTGTACTAGGTAAAGGTGGCTAAGATGGTGAATCCTTCGGGGTGGGAGGAGCAGCTGCTGTAAGAGGTGATTGGAATATGCAGAGTATTTTGTGTTTGCCTGGCTGTGGGAGTGTCCTGTTCTTGGGGCTGCCAGAAAGGACAGGTTGCACAGAGCAGCCCAGGGTGTTTTAGTGTGTGCAGCTGTGTCCTGGCCCACATCAGAGAGGTTTGAAAGGAAGAGGGAGAAAATAAGTGGTGAAACCGAAGAAGGAAGCAGCATTGGCACAATGGGTGAGCTGGTGCATCAACGCTGCAGGCACATCCCAGGTGGGCTGGAAGAAGGGAAGGGAGATAGATATGTGCTGTGCAAAAAAAATAAACAAACAAAAGAAAAGCAGCAGACAAGAGGTCAGCTCTTGAAATGAGCCTGCTAGAGCTGGGAGTCCTGTCCTAAGAATCCTTTACATCCAGAATCCACCACGGTATTCCCAGACCTCTGTCTGGTTCCTTTTCTTCGTCACCAGTGTTGTCCCCCTCCCCCTCCTCCTCCTTTGTCAGGCAACTCGTTAACACTTATTAGCAAACATCTTCAAAAGGCCGGGAGGGGGGAGGAAAGGATGGGAGGGGAGCTGAGATGGCTAAAGGAAATGATTAGGAGATTCCTTTTCCTTTCTGCCTATTCAAGCTTTAATGACCAGCCCCTGCTCTGTCTGTGTCCTGCATTGTTACCCAGCCCTACCCAGGGTCGCTGCACCCTTGCTACTCCTGCACTGATCTGCTCTGACATCTGGGACACTACGAGTGCCCGCAGCATCTAACCTTTCTGACGCTGGGGAGGCTCGCTGGCTCTCAGCTTTGCTTCTGCACTTGGCGTTGGCACTGCTGCGCTCCTCTGAGTTTATCTTTGTGTTGGGGGCATCAGTGTCAAGCTTCCTTGCTTGGTCTGCCCCTTGCAGGTCTGAGGTCCTGCCTGGAGGCTGATCTCTGTTTACGTCTGAACATGGTTAGTGAATCTTGGGAATCCAGCATCAGTGACCAAGAATCCACTAGGCAGAAAGCGGGTTGTTTATATGGCTGGGATTGTGCTTGCTTGAGGTGAAGGAAGGATGAGTAAAGGAGACAGAACTCGGCTCAGAGCTTTCTATTTTCTGCCTTGCAGCTCCAGAGGCTTCAGTTGCAATGCATGTGCTGTGGTTTCCACTTCAGCTAGTTATCTAGAGCTGAGCACTAATCCCATCGGAGCTGCTGGCAGAGCTCCCATTGGCACTGGGAGGAGCAGGCTGGATCAGTGGAATCTGTTCTCTTGCAGAATGTGGGTTATACTTGTTTTGTTTCTTCACCTTGTCCAAGCCATGGTACCAGAATTACAGATCATGGTCTGTTTTGTGTGTCAGTGAAATCCTGCAGGATTATTCTGTCAAAAGATTCCTGGTCTTTTGACCATGACTTGGTCATGACAATCCTAGGAATGGATGCTTACAGCCTTGACGTGAGAAGATCTTTGAGTATTTACATGGGTTCTGGGCAAGAGTTAATAGGTCTAGGCTGTTTTCTGGTGACAGATCTGGCCCTAAAAAGCAGACCTGGCTGGTCTCAGCACCTTGGGCCGAGTCCATGCTCTCATGGTTCAGTGCAGCAGAGCACAACTTGCCCAGGTAGTTCAATGACCTTCATGTCAGCGTTAAGGATGAGCACCAATCTGTAGAGAAGGGGAAGATGGAGCCAGCGGGTTAGCTTCATCTGGATTTCAGTTTATAGAACGAACTTTGGATAATATAGAGGAAAATCAGGCTGAAGAGACAGTGGTGGCTGGCTGGAGCACTCCTCCCCATACCCAGACCGCGTAGCGCTTGCTCAGTACTGAGCGCCGTCTCTCAGAACAGTTCATGCTAGGTTCCTTCTTTCAACAGCTTGTTATTGCAGTGTCAGCTGAGGGTGGGAGAGAATCTCCTCTCTGTCACTAATGGAGGCTTTAAGCTGGAAAAAAAAAAAAAAAAAAAAAGTGCATTTTGAGATTTATACTGGAAAATTGGAACTATACATGGGGAAAAAAGTACAAGAGTACTGGTGAGCTGGAAAAAAATACAGACCAATATTATTTCTTAGTGTTTTCTTTTTCTTCAGAGTTTAATTTCTTTATCTATTACTTCTTCCATGCAGCATTTTGGAAAGAATTTGGCAAATGTATGAAAGCAATCTGTAGGATACTTTGTAGTCAGATGCCATAACCTAGATTAACTCGTCTGCCTGCACAGAAATAGCCGCTAAAGAAATACACTGATTTATGTGTCAGCTTGAAACTTGTTTGGGGGAACTGTTATAACTGTAGAATACAAAAGATATTTAGGACAGGCAGCACAAAAGTTTCTTAGCTTCTTCGTGTGAAAAGAGGGGTGAAGTTCAATTATGTATTTTATTAACGCAGCCTTTTTAGCTCTATAAAATGGTAACAATGTTAAAATCCCCTCCTGGGAAATAATGGCACATATGCCATAGAGAGAGCACTTGAGGATGTTATGAACTGCTGGTGGAGTTAACCAGTTGTTAATCAGCCATTTGTTTGCAGCTGAATGCTGCTCCAGCCTAAGTGGAAGATCATCAGATGATCACTTTGAGTCACAGAATTGTTTGAGTTGGAAGGGAACCAAAAAGTTCTTCTAGTCCAACTCCTCTGTCATCCGGAAGGTCATCTAGCCCAACCTGCAAGAAGTGTTGTAGTGAGCTTGGTGTCTAGCAAGATGTATAAGGAATTATTATTGTGATTAAAAACAGAGCAACTGGAATTAAGCTTTCATTTACAGGTGAGTCAACAGTGGGTTGGTGCTGAGGTGGTTACGTGGGCCTGAGTGAGCATCACTGGCTGGTGGGGGCACTGGTGGCTCCTGCCATTCATGGGGACAGTAACCACAGAGGTACCTCAGAGGCACCTGAATGTCACTGTTTCTGTGACGCACTGCGTAGGGCACTCAGGGAATATTCAGAGCACCAAAGCCTGCTAGAGTGATCCTGCAGGGCTCCTGACAGGACATAGCTTTGGGAGTGAATGCAGTGACCCATAAGGCATGAACTCTGTGTGGTGACTGCACTACCTTGTTGTCTTCCAGTAAGTGCTTGTTTTCCTCCAGTAGTAGAGAAAGTGTTTTGGTAATATAATCCCAACGAATGAAGGGGCTTTCTTAATTAAAGTATTAATCTGAAAGTTGTCATTGGTAAGTGTGTAAACAAGCTGATTGCAGTGGGTGCATGAATAGCTCTAATGAGCACGTGTGGGTATTAAATTAACCATGGTTCACAAGCCATGCATGGCTGTACCATTATTTAGCAATAACCACTTTTCTCTGGTGCTTGACTCTGCCCACTACCCCAAAACCCTTGTCTTTTCTATAGCATTGTGCAGCAGAAAGGAACCTGCATCTCTCACAAGACTGGGATTTAAACACAATTATTACTCCTAAGGCGGCTGGGAAGGGACTGTGCAATATTGGAGCTTTTCACTTGGATGAAGTGTTGCCCAGTGGGTTGAGCACAGGTGTTCAGCATCAACCTGTCCTTCCTGATGGGTTGTATCAGGGCCTCTGGAGTTGGCAGTTCATTGCTGGGTGTGATGGAGAGGAGTATTGGTGCAATGGGAGAATAATGGTTGTTGCAAGATGGTGGTACCATTAACGAGCTCCTTGGAGGAAGAGCCCTACAGAAGTGCAAATCATCTTACTTGCTGTTAATTACTGATGTATTTATTCACTGCAATATGCAGGGCAGATATAGCAGGTTATCAGCTCAGCTGATCTGTAAGAGGGTGGACATACAGGAGCTTCTTGTGATGGTCACAAAAAGGAGCTTCTGGACTTGCAGCTCTGATCTGCTTGTGCTGGTAGGGATGTGGAGGAATTTTGCTTCTCCAGGTCCAGGAACACCTCCTTGTTTGATTAAAATGGGTTTCTGTGTGTACCTTCAATCTCTTGGAACTGAAGCAGGCTTGAGTGCTAAATTTATTCTGGCTGGCTTTCCTGGGTGATTTTGTCTACAGCCTAAAATGGCAAAGAAGAAAACAACTGCAGGGTGCAGACTGGCTTCCAGAGATCAAAGTGCAACTTCTTCCCTGATCCAGAGGAGCTTAGTTATGTGCTGTGGTGTACTGGAGGCTATTGGACCCGATCTCCCATTTTGGAAGCAACTTGCCCTCCTTTGCTGTCATTTTAGATCATCGTATTATGAAGTGGAAATTCTGCCTCCTGCTAACTATTGTTTTGCTACAAATAGCCTCCTTCCTTCGGAGATCTCTGAGATTTGGCAGAGAATGAAGGTGGAAGGGGGATGCTGAATCCATGACACCATCAAAGACAACAACTGTCCACCGTTTAAAGAAACAATGACTTGCATAATGAAACTAAAGGTAAATCCTACTTATTGGATGTGCTCCTGCCTCCAGCTTATGACCATTAGGCCATTTTTTGTTATCCCAACCCAAAAACTTAAGAGATGATTTTAGCTAATGACTTTTGAGAAAACTGCTACAGCTTGCTGTGTCTACACCCCTCTACATATTCGAGCACCTATCGTGGGTTTTTTGTTCTTTTGGGTCTGCGTGGTCATCAAACAGACAGACAACTGAGGTAACCCTGGCTCTGAACATCTTTGTGTTTACTTAAAAAGTAAGGGAGGAGGTATACGAGGGGCTGTTTCCTTCTGACACAAGCCCCAGGTAGTACCCCTTGCTCTTTGTCAGATATAGGCAATGGTTCCTGATCCCCTAGGCTGGCTGCTTGCTTAAGGCAGCTCTATGGTGTTGCTGGAGATCCCGGTCTTCTTGAGAAGCCTGGTGCTAAGTAAGAATTTCATGAATAAGAAAAAACACAAAACACCAAAGCAAACAAACAACAAAGCGGGTAGGGATGTTTTAACAGAGCACAAGTGCTGCGCATGCATCTGAGTGAAAATTGGAAGTCCACGGTGGAATTTCTACACTGGTGTGAGATCTGTCTGGATCACTTCCCTTTCCTGACACAGGAAAGGCAACATTGCCCTGCTGGTTGTGAAGCGCTCTCCTGGCAGCCCCATGCCTGTTCAATTTGCACGTGGCCAAACTAAGAATAGGAAAAGAGGTATGTGCTAAGCTGGCTGCCTGCTGCCCTGCACTGAGGACAAGGTCTGGGTTTCCTGGAGTTGTGGGGAGTTGCAGTCTTCAAGTGTATCTGTGAAGCAGACCAAGGCTTGCTGAAGATTCCAAGTTTCAAGGTTTAGTAGTTGCTGCCATTTCACACTGCCAGCAAAGTCTGTGTATATGCCATATAATTAACACCAGAAATTCTGACTCCTGAGGCTATAGGGTTAAACAAGTGCGTCCCCATTAAACTTGAATAATAAGAGGTTAACTCATTAGGAAAAGAACACTCCTGATGTGCTTAATGGAGGGAGAGAGCATTAACCCTTACGGTTCCTTACAAATCCTTGCATTAGTTTAACTTCCCTTTGAATGTTAATTTTTCTTCAATAGAATACTTTATAAAACTCTCCAAATGATCTTGTGTGTGTTCCATACGAATCCTCTTTTGATTTCCTTGTTATTGACATGCTTGACTCCTTTGGAGTCTTTAAAAATACGTCCTGCTGTGCTGATGGCTGGTTGCATACTTATAAATAATACGCAATGCAGAACTTTTACAGAACAAAGGTAAATCCTGAAAACAGCTCATTTGAATGTCCAGTAGCAAGAAGTCGCATGTCTGCGTCTTTCCTATTTTATCCTGGGGAAAAAAAGTAATAATAGGAGGAAAGACCTGGAGGTCCTAAATCATAAGCGATTGGGCTGCAAAGGTAATATTTTTCAATTGTAAAAGCACAGACAAGAATCATTTTGAAGATCTTGTATCTGCAGTTCCAAAAGTAGTTAAGTTTCCAAGGGGCACACCTAGCTCATAAACCTCTGCTTGCTCTTGTTATGGGTCAAGGACTTGCTGTCATACTTGGCTGGTTCTTGGGTTCAGTGCTCACTGACACTCATTACTGTAGAATGGGCTTCTTGGGTCAAGCAAAAGACACCTAATTTCAGGGGGAGACGGATGAAATATATTCAAGTGAATACAACCAAGGCAGAAGCTTGCAAACCTAAAAATAGTTCTTAGTGGTTGTGGCGTTAGCAAATCCTACACTAGTGCCTGTGGCTGCGGAATTACTTTGGGGTTCCCATAATGCAGTTGTGTGGTGAAGACAGCACGTATTCTTTCCTAAAAATACGGGCCTTGTGGAGCTGATTTCTCTCTTCACCCGGATGGTGGTAGGTCAGCTGCAGCTCCTTTAGCCATTTTGTCTCACTCCGAGGGCTGTTACCCAATGGAAGCATCTGTGGGAAGTGGGAGATGAATCCTGAACGTCTGGGAGATTCTTCTGGAGAAATTTTCCTGTCTTCAGGAAGCCTCAAATCTTGAAGTTCTTTCGAATGGAGTGAGTCTGGATCGTTTGGAACTTCTGGCACTACGAAGACAATAACCCTAATGCAGGTTGTGCTATCATCACAGAACAAATAATTCAAGCTTTGCCTCCATATGACATACAGTTATATTATTAATTTGTACAGTTTCACATTGAAGGCCTGAGGGTGGGGAAGAAGAAGAACCCAAACAGTTCCTGACCCACTCTAGAGATGAGGTTTGCTTAGGGATCTTCTACATGTTTGAAGCAGCTTTAGCTGGGAATAGCTTTAGCTGTGAGTGGAAATGACCAAATGTAGCCTCAGACTGTGTAATAATGTTTTTTTCAGGGAAGAAATAATAATTTATAATGCGTGCAGCTGTGTAAGCTCTCAGCAGAATCAATTCTGGAATGTTTTATTTTGTGGATCACCTGAGAATAGCCTATCTTCTGAAGGCGTGCAAGGAAGAGATACGAGAAGTCTGCTAAACGCTTCCAAGTGAGGAGGTTTCCAATAGCAAATAGTAAACCAGTGATGTCAGCCAAAGACAGGAAATCAACGGTTTGGCTTCTGCGTCCTCCATGGCTGTGCCTCTTTCCTGTATGTGGGAGTGTGCCTGGATCTGGAACCATATAAATAATCACACACCAACGTGTTTCATGTGGTGCAGTGAGGTCCTGGCGTGCCTGGCTTCTGGGATGCGTAGGTGCTTAGCGTAAACACTGCTGAAGAACCTGTTTTGAGTGCTGTCCCACAGAACGGGTCTGGGATCCGAGCTGTTCCATATGCTGCAGCAGAGTAGAGGAAATAGCACCTTTTTTTTCCTTCTTTTTTTTTTGGTTTTTAAGTCACACATTCTTTTGTTGAGTTTGCTGTCTGTTATACAGGCAAATGAATCTCTGCATTTTTGTCAGGTGTTTCATACAAGACTTCTGCAGCAGCAGCCAAAGCATTTAGATTATTTTTGTCTTTATTTTTATTGGCCTGGTTTCCACTTTAACAAATTCACAGCTTGTGAACTGTTGTTGGAAGATTCAAATGTGCAAAGCATTAAGGAAGCACTAAGCACAGCCATCCTTTTAATTCGTGCCCTGTCTTTGCTGCTAATAGTGTGTAACATCTGACTACAGCAATGCCTAAAGCACGGGCTCCCGTGGAGCCCTGCTGTGTAGGTGCCGTGCAGGCAGGAGGGGGAATTCCTGCCTTCTGGGGTCTCGAGTGGGAACTCAATGAGAAGGGCTGGGGGAAATCACCACGGTGGGGAACGAGAGGAAGCGATTTGGTCACACAGCGGATCGCTGATGGAACAGGGAGCAGAATTGGGTCTCTGCTAGGTTATGTAGTTGTATTTAAGCTCATTTTCTCGCAGCGCCTCGAGGCAGACTAGGTGACTTCTTGCAGTACTTTTTTGTCCCATTTTATTATGAGTCCATGGATGGAATTGTCTGCTTTCTCTAATTAGCAGGTTCCAGCTAAGGATAAATCTTACTCAGGCTCACCTCAGCTTGCCTGGGGGAGACTTAGTGCTAACCATGACTTTTCCTTGTTTCCACCGACCAGTCCAATCTCGATCAACTTGGTAGTTTTGAAAACTGTGTTCACTGGATTCCACTGTAGAGATGACCTCTATGGCCATGCAAGTCTGCAGGGAGAGGCACAGAAAATAGGCTTGCATAGCGACCTACCTTTCTCTGCAGTCATGGAAATCATACCCATGAATTCATAACCTGAAAATACAAACACAGAGCTGATAGATATGACAAAAGAAATTGTGCTTCTGTTTCACAGAATGCCGTGACAGAGAAACCGTGCTTGAAGTGGAACTGCTGAGTTCTTGACATGAAAGTCCCTTTTACAAATCCAACGCATTAGTAACAATAAACAGATCTTCCAATGGATATTGATTTAGGGGAAAAAAAAATAAAACAGACGGATTAGTACAAGCATTCATCTTCACTGTCAGTTTAATATCAAGATAATTTTATTTGATGGTTCAATATAATAAACTCCCCTTTTCCTTAATACATATTTGGGAAAAGCAGGCAATATTGTAATACAGTAATTAGCCATATTTGCCTTTACTATGTGTGAATAAGATTAATATACTAGAGTGTTCAACCTAATTGATCTATTATGTGATAGGGACTCACAACCAGACTGCAAATTACAGTTTAACCCCCCAAAGGGCTAGACTTGTTTAGAAAATGTGTGAGTCTTTAAGAGATAAAATTAATAGAACTGTCGTTGACCTAAATATTCAGTGTTATTAATTGTATCAGTGGATTGTGGTGCTTTTATGTGCAACTAGGAAGGCAGTGTGTGTAGAAAGGAGCGGGTTTATGATGGCAGTGGGAAGGGTGGCTAACGGAAAACATGACAATTATTGCAAACCAGGTTTCCTGGTTAAAAAAGTGATTGTCACAGGCCCTTAAAATTGCTATTCCATGTGGTTGTGATTAAACAAATCATCCGTGCAGTGCGTTTGGAACATAATGGCTCTGTGGGAAAAAAAAATGTAAATCAGGTTTTTGTATTAATGAAAACGGTTTAATATGGTTTTAATGACCCATTTTTCAGTCTTCACCAGAAAGTAATTACCAGTTAGATAGTTAGTGCTCTGGGCTTTGTTCTGGCTCTCAGAACCCCTTCAGCCTGTCACCCACGGGAGTCCTGTGTGCTCTGTGGGCAGCCCTGGGCCACTGAGACAGTGGCCACCAGGCCCTTCTCTGTGGCTCTGCTTTGCGGGGCATGAGGACAAGTGGGTCTGTGCTTGCAGGTTCCTTGTTTATTGCAAGTCGGACTAAGGGAGATGAATCCATACTGCAAACAAAACTGGGGAGGCCTGGATATGCCTGATCAATTGACTTATCTCTGGGAGTAGGTCAGGACTGTGAGGCTGAACATCTGGGCATGGCATCAGGGTGGGGAGCAGTGCACGGAATGTGGGCAGCTTGGGTCCCGAAGGAAGGTGCAGCCCAATGGCAACAGAGACAGCTGGCAGGTTTCATTGGCTGCAACTTGCTCATCTCCAGCAGAAATGAGAGAGCAGCAGATGGCAGTCACTGGGAAAACTGGGGACTCGGGATCTGTACGTGCCTGCCTACCACCCAACTGAGTAAACCCTCCTGGCTCCCTGCTCTTGTGTGTGGGTGCAAAGTTTGATGGTAAATGACTGAGGTCTTAGCACCTTCTTAATGCTTGGAAAGGGCTGCCAGCCAGTGGCATTCATTCGTAATAGGGAATTATTAGATTGTTTTTTTGCTACAGTGCTGGTGTTCACTCTATAAGAAGGGCACTACAGCAAGCTTGGAGCAGCCATGAGCAGGTAAAGCATCGGTAGGCACCTTTTGATCAAGGAAATTAAGACCCTGTTAGATGCTCGCAGTTTGCACCTACGTACATAGGCGCAGATATTTCCTTATAGAATGTTCTTTGGTCTGGTGAAGAAAGGCATAACGTAGCACAGTTCCTTCAGGTTGGAATGCGCAGTCAAAAAGGCACATTTTTTTCCCTTCAGGAGTGCTTAACATTGGAATCCTTTGCTGGGGAATGTGGTGAATGTATTATCACCGGAAGTTTCAATATTAAGGCAGATGTTTTCATCCAGAGACCTGCTGGTGGAGGCTTGGAGATGTGCTCATCCTGCTGCTGCTGGATTTGGGGCAAGAGGGGTCTGGAGAAGTCTTTTGTGTTGTCGGTAGGGCAAAGACTGATGGTCCGTGGCTCTGTGTGTGTTTGGAGCTCATCTTTCTGAGCCTTTTGAAGGAGAGAAGGCCGGTGCTGCTTCATGCTCGTGTGGGCATAGAAAGAATGAAGCTTAAGGCTCAGATGAAATACAGAAGCTGCAAACCTTCCAAATTCTGGCTGTTGCTAGGGACAGATTTGCAAAAGCAGGAATGGCCTGGGTGCTCTGCTCCTCCCGTTGAGATACGGTGGCCTTGTAGTGCATTGTGTGCTGACCCACCTGAGATTGACAAGCTGAATGGTGGGATGTACTCCCTTAAACATCTAAGGAAAGGATAGATTTTGGCTTGATGTCCCTAGCACTCCCTCCCTCTAGAAAACATCACAACTGAGACCAGTCAATATACAGGTGTGAGACTGTATCCAGTGCTCCTAATGCCACTGAGAAATAAAATAGATCGGTGGCAGTGAATGAGGAGGAGATTTTGAGGGAGGGAAGAATCCTTCAGACTTTATTTATCCATTGTAAAAGAAACATATGAGGGTAAACAGAAATCGATTTTTCAAAACATCCCTCCCAGGTCGCCTGTAGGGGAAATAATGCGGCACAGCTCAGTGCCATGCACTGCAGATTTTGTCAAGAACATAAAGAAACCTGGCGCTTTATTTTTATTTTTGAAGTGGAAGTGGTTCACAAGGTATACCAGGGAGATGATTCAGTGCTTACAGCTGTGACATGTCAGAGTCTCGTAAGCTCAGATGACTGTCTTTATTGTGTTTTCCTTTTCATCTTCCAAACTTTGAGCCCTTGTGTTCCTATCATTTTCCCTTTTCTGATGTGAAATAAGGAGCATATTCTAAACAATGAATGGTGTTCTTTTGATACGTGCCATAATAAAGAAACACCGACTTGGAGAACAGCAGATCATAGCTGTCCACAAAGAAGTACAGAGAGGTGCTAATCCTTTTGGCATGGCACTTCAGCCGTTTCTCCTGCTGGCTGATGGAAAGCCAACAATTATTTCTTTCTTCTAACATAGCGGGGACAAAGGAGCTTCCTTTAGCAACCCGTATCTGCCCTAATTTATGTTGCAACATTTTAGGGAAGGGAGCAAAAGTCATTTTAGAAGCTATTGAAGAATGTCTTCCTCTTTTATAGCTCCTGCACATTTTTGGCAAATGAAGCAGAATACATTCGTGGGGCACATCAATGGCAGCAGCCTGCAAAGGGCTCAGGGAGGGCCTAATCACCTCTTCAGTAGTGGCACAGCTGCCATGCAGGGAAGGTAGGAGGCATGAAGCTGAGGGAGAGCTGCTCTGTGGATGGGACTGCAGGGATGGGGCTGTCCTCTGCTGAAAGGGCTGGGGTTAGGAAAAGCTACATCCCAGGGCTTGTGGGGCCTCGTCTTGGATTGCTGCTGCTGCAGTGACCTTTGGGGAATAGCACCCAGGGGAGCTGGATGCTGTGGTGCAGAGGAAAGGCTCTGGGGACTGTCACCCTTGCTCGTGCAGACAGGGAGCTGCGACTCATAAAGAGCTCTGGTGCTCTGTCTCACCCCCGGGAGCTGCTGCACGGGCCCTGTTTAGAAGTGCTTTACAATTTGGATGAGGGTTTTTTTTGTTGTTTTTTTTTTCATTTTCTGCCTCAAACAGGGTGACTTCTGCTGTGCTGCTGTGTGTTAGATGAGATGGCAGCTCCCTGCTGAATGCTGTGCTGCGATGGGGGCCTTAGGATGTGTAGCATATGTGAAGCAGTTGATGTTAGAAGAAGTTTTGAGGGGATCTTCCACATGATTAGTTGGAATACGTGGTCAGATCCATGCTGATTGACCCTGGCTGGACATCAGTGTTGCTAGGTGCGTGGAATCCCACCAGCGATGGAAAATTCACCATGGGTAGAAAACTGGTTTACCTTTGTTTGTTTGCTTGCATGGCTCAGGATGTAACAAGGATGTGGCAGACAACACTCCTTATTAGGGGCCGGGGAGTGGCACAGCATTGTACTGAGCACATTAAGGGTGAAGAAATAGCACCAGTGTGCTGCTGGAGTGCGTCACTTCACACTGGGTTAACCTGGAAGACTTATTCTGATCGGAACCTAGTTGGACTAGATGACAGTCAAGTCCCTTCCAACCCCTGCATTTTTGTGATTTTGGTTGAATTGAATCCAGTGTGTGATTTTTGTGACTCTGTCAAAATGTCCCCTGTTAGACAGGCAAGTACTCTGGTCAAGGGCTGTCTTTTTGCTATTGAGTGGAACAGTAGTTAGTGCATAATGGCTCTAACTTCTCCCTGAAGGCTCTCTGGGCTTTCCTGTACCATGAGCAAAAAGTAATGAGATTGACCAGAACAAAAAAGCCCCAGGAATTTTGGTTTTCTACCAGACTAAGCTGCAGAGAATCCCCTATCCCTTAAGGACTTGTGCACATGGGAGTATTTCCATGGCCAGTGGGGCGAGTGGGCTTAAAGCACGTGGCTCTGCAGAACAAGAGTTTAACTCCTCCGCAACCTGCCAGCCAGTGCTGTGCTTGGCACTTGAACAAACCAATTGCTGCTTTAACCAGTGTGATGCTGCAGCCACATTAAGCCAAACATGATGTGGCTTTCTTGGGCTTGGTTGCTCCTGCTGGCAGCACTGTGCCCATGTCACCCTGATATGTCAACCGCTCGCTTTGCTGGGACTACCAAGGTTGGTCAAAGGCACCTGAAATGAATGTGCCAATGCCTGAAGATGATTGGTAGATATGTATATTTTTAAGCTCCTCTACTGACTTTTTCCTTCCAGTCACAGTGACACATTCTTCTCTTGAGGCTGTGTTCATCATTTTCTTTGCCCTGCTAAATTCTGCTTTCTATCTGCTAGGCTGTTTCTGTCTTGTTTCTGTGTTCGATGGCCATTTATCCTCTTTCCGTCATTGTGGTTGCTTTATCTGTTTTTAATATCTGCTTTCTTTAAAAACAAGTGCTGGGGGAGAGTCATGGATCCCAGAGCTGTGCCTTCATGGGACTGCTGCAGGTTCCTGAGCTGAGCACCTCATCCTTTGCTTCTCATGGTCCCTTGCTGTGCCTTGGACTTGGCCATAGCTCAGTGCTCCTGCCCATGCTGTGCTCCCTTCAATGTGGTGTGGGAAAAGCATGGAGTGGATCACTGTGGGTAGCAATGTGCAGAGCCTGTGGGGGTGTCAGGGCTTGGTAAGCCCACAGGATGTGTCTATTCTTAATAATTTGAAAATTGGCTTTCTGGAGCTGAGAGATGGGTTGGGGAAATGGGGATCTCCTGCAAGCAAAGCCCTGTGTCTTCCCAAGGAGGGCTGCTCAGCTGCTGCCTTAGAGGAGCTCAGGGAGTTCTGGAGCAGCTGTGTGGGAGGAGAAGAGGGATTTGTGGTTCAGCTTCTGGGAATTGAAGTGTTGAAATCTTGCCAGCCAAAAATGAGATGCCTTTAAAAGTAGGGTGAAATCCAGGCCTCGCTGAAATCACTGCAATTTTGTTTTGGGCTTCAGTAGCATCAGGACATCACCCCAGCTCTGTGGGGAAAGAGTGAGAGGACTTTCCAATGCAGTACTTGTTGCTGAAGCTCTATAGCCTGAACCTTCATAGAAAAATAAGTGTCAGAGCTGCAGTGCTCCAAATTGCATGTGCATATTCAGATGACAAAGGAAAAACTAGTGAGGGGGTGTTTGTAGGGTTAAACTTCCTATATTCCTTTTTATAGTCAGGAGAGTGTGCTGGGCATGGACCATTCCCTGGCTTTAAGTGTGGCTTTTCCTCTGGAGGGAAGAATCTGTTTCATCTCCCCAGGATGGAGTGACCTGCCTGATCTGTTGCTGCGCTGGATGGTATTATAAATACTTCTCTCACCCACACAGGGAAATCAAATAACAATTAAAAGGACCCAAGTAAAAAGACATGAATCAATTCCATTAGAATAGCAAGCATTTGCTCAACTCTGTATAGGATTGGTGTGTAAGTGCATACAAAAATGTAAATGGATGAAGTGCCATGTTTTTCTTTTTGCTGCGTACGATTTTTTTAATAATTAATTGGATACTTTGGTCAGGAGATGGTGCTGTAAATATGTCTGCTGCCTTTTATACTTATCTGAGCATCCCTAGTACTACACTATACTGAACTCTGGAAGCAGATTGCCCAAAAGATCTGTTCTGCAGTGACATCTGCACTCTGCTGCTGTGAGAAGACAAATGAATTATATGGTTGAGGGACCATCAGGAGACTTTTGTACCTCAGATATGGTCTCCTGGCAATTTGCTATCACCTGCCCTTTCCTGTACCAGTGTAGGTTTGTCCCATCCTTTGCCCCCACCTCTCAAAGGATGTGCTATTTGGGCAACAAACAGGCAACTGGTACTACGCCTCAAACACCAAGTCATTGTACCATCTAAAATAGAGCTATAATAAACTCCTTTCAGCAATGTCAATTCCTGCTGACCTTAGCAGTAATATCTAACATCTTGCATGCTTGAGGCATCTTGGATCATACCCAGTAGGGAAAGCTCTCTGCAGACATGTCTTTGTCAGCCTGTCTTCGCTTTTTGTCTTGAATCTGAGACCCAAAAGCAGAATCTAATAGTTTCGGGCCTAGTGTGTCTGCATAATGATTCCTGGAGGCTTGCTAGAGAGGTGAACCATCAATGGGTTGCTCTTCTTTGTTTCTATGTATAGTCTGTACCTAATAAATGTCTTTTTCACTGCTGGGCCATGTAGGATTTCTGCTTTTGTGTGCAAAGGAAGAGGTGTCAGCTTTGGGTAGAGCATCCTGCCTCATTGTTTTTGGGTTGGTGAAGATGAACATGGTCAGGAACTGACTCTTAATGTCTTACATATAGTATTAATTGCCTTGTCTACATTGGCATAGGGTTGTGTCTGCCAGTTTTGTATCTTCCCAGCCTGATGACTGGGAAGCCCACACACGTGGCCTTGTAGTGCAGGCTGCCTTGGTTTGTGCCTTCTGTGGAAGTGATCCTTCGCTTAGTTGTACTGATGGAGCCTTTTTGCAAATGCATAGTTAATGACTAGAGTGGAAAATACTTTAAATTCTTTTTGATAACTTCAAAAAATGTTTTCAGTAGCAGCTGAGTTGTCAGAAAATATTTACATAAGTGCATCTGTGAACCTTGCTATAATATCTTAAGATCTGCAGCAGCTTTGTCACTTCCTTACAAATAGCTGTGAGCGATCTATTATGTAAAAAGGTTCAGTTTAATTTACAGGAAGCCTTACATTTTTCTCCAAGTACTGTGTTTAGTTTATCTTTTTTAAAACACTACCGTGACTTTTTTATTAATGCTTCTCTACAGAAGTTTGAATGATTTGTAAGGAAACGTAACACCTTCTTATTAGGCTGAGGAGGGAGGAGAGAATTGAGCCATCCTTGTGTTGGCGAGCTGTTCTCCAAGGCTCCCTTTGGCACTCCTGACCTAACAAAGAGGTGATGCTGGCAGCTAGAGGGAGAAAGCTGTCCCTGGGTTGAATTGGATGGAAACAACATCATTGCCTGAATCTTGCATCTGACATTGTTCTGAATGCAAGTTTTAAATAGAATCTAGTCTAGGAGACCCAAACCATTCGATATCTTTAATCGTGTTATGTAAATGTGACTTACCCAAGTTGCAAAGCTTCTCTGAACAAGCAGAGGCTCGTTGGCATATGTCCTCAATCAGCTGAAAACAATCGGGGACACTTCCTGAGGTTGCTTTGTTCTCCCCCACTGTAATGTGTATTGTGTGTGGTCACGTTCTCCAAGTGTGTGAAGCCTTGCTCACACTGTGGGAATTTCTTCTTTTCTCTATCTCCATCACTGATGTAACCAGCCCCTCAGACGTATTTCTCCCTGAAGTGTAAAGCTAGAGACAATAATGATAACGGGACCAATTATTTTTCCTAGAGTAGTGTCCCAGATCTGACTTTTCCTGAGAGAATACATCGTTTTTCTTGTATTTTATTTGATTTTTCCTCCCGATCACTCGATGACAAATTAACAAGGAGAAGACTGAGAGACGAGTGATCTTTTATCCCAAACTTAGCAATACTGAGAGGTTTACGTGTTGCTGTCCAGAAAATAACTGAAATAACAGAGAAATGAGGCCGAGTTGAGCTGCTGCAGCATTCCCAGGAGGAAAGGAAAGCACTGGCAGAAATTTCTGTGAATTTTCACGTGACATTTGTTCAGTAGTGATTAAGATTGCTATGTGTAGATGCCGATAATGCCTTGCATAGGGAGAGTGAGATTTACAGAACTACTCTCCAAAGTTAGCTGAAATTTCTCAGGAAATTTTGCTTGTCTTTGAAGACATTTAGTAGGAGAATGTTTTCTTCTCTTCGAAGAATAGAACAAAATTTATATTAGTTGTTTTTGTTTTTGTTTTTAGAGACTTGTCCAAATAAAAACTCTGCAAACTTCATTTTCTTGAGGTAGTGAGTGATTAAAAATATTTGTTCAACATTTTCTTGCTGTGAAACCAATAAGCTGCAGGAACTGACAAAGTTGAAGTGCTAGACATAACCAGAGACATTTTCTTGTACATCTTCAGTAATCCAATGTAACTTCACACTTCCTCAGTTTGGAAGAATACTGGCAATGCCCTGTTTGGGAATATGGGGGTCCGTGTTTCATCATTATGTAGGCCTATCTATTTTTTTTTTTATTATTCACAAATCTCAAGAGGTCTACAAACTAAATGGAGTTCAGTGATTTAAAGCTCAGTGATCTCAGATAGGCCAGAAGAATGGCTTAATGCCACCAATGAAAAGATCAGCCCACTTACATTCAAAATGTTCAGTGCAGTCTCAGTTTCCAGTGTTGATTTATTTGGCTCTTACTCTTCTAGGTCCCAAGAGCTGCAATGGGAGGTGCTTCCAAGTCTCTGCTCCGGAGGGAGGTGTAAAAATCAGTTCTTTTAAGAGCTGAATTCAGTGTTTTCTCAAACATGTTTAGCGTTTTGCTCTGATCGCTGTGGTGACCTCCAGGTTAATTCAGTAGTGGTCTGTTCTGCTGGGAGAACCCTGCACCCTCCTCCTATGTTTCTGACCTTTTATGACTAGTTCTCTAAAAACATGGTTAAAACCAAACCTCTGGTCACATATTGTGAACAAATCAAATTTGACTTCTGTCTCATGAAGCTCGCTGGTATGGGAATAGAATTCAATCTGGGTATTTCCTTTAATATTCTTGGAAAAACTTGCTGCAATTCAGACAACGCTTGGATTGTGCGGAAGGCCATTTTCCATTGTGGTAGAGCCATCCAGTTTGGCAAGACTATATTCCTCTTCCCCGTCCCAAAGTATCTGAACTTCATTATGAGTTTTCATTCTCTTATTCCTGTACAAACTTCATGGTTCCCCAGGGTGCAGCTTCCTGTCTGCCTTCTTGCTGTGCAAATGTCTTTTTCACCTCAGCTTTTCTGTTAGGCCCAGAATTCACTCTTCTAAAGGTCACAGTTTCAGAGCGTACATCTTCTCAGCTGCTCCACATCAGTGAATTTGCTCTCAGATTATTTTCAGGTTTAGAGAAGTGAATGCACTTCTGTGTACCTCCAAGGAACTTGTATCCTTCCTCTGCTTTAGATCCATATATTTCTCTGATGTTCTAGGAGTATTTTTCTAATGTTCCAAGAGAAGAAAACATTTTCAAAACTTTTGAAATGTTGATTGGATTCGAGTGTTAAGTGGGCAGATGTTTATGTAGCTTCTTAAGCGTGTGATTTCCCAGTTTATTTTGTACTGCGAAGTAAGGCAAGAATTTGAAGCTAATGGCTGTGAGAGTTAGGATTATTATTATTTTTTTTTTAAGTCTTTTTAGGTATGTCTTAATTTTTTCAGAATATTCTGAGCATCTGAGTTCTTAGTGCCAGGCTTTAGGGCAACATAATTGAAGCTCCTATTCTGTTCCCAGTGGTGTTCTAAGTTGTGACCAGCAGCAAAGGCTACTGCTGTTTATACTTGCATGTAATATTTTTTACATGCCTGTTTGAAGATAGATGCCAGCGCTACTCAGTTGGAGTATGTAAGTAATTTGTTTTTACTAGACCAGTCCTTTGACTCATCTTTCTCTTTAGTAAAGCCTCCTTTTTTGGGCACTTTCATTTCTGGTGTTGGCACAGTAAATGTTGGCTCAGTTCTGTGTGCACCCAACAGCACTGGTGCTTGTATGCAGTGACCAGATCACTTCTAGCTCCCTTGCCCTGAGGATCATTCCAAAGGGTAACACAGGAGCAGAAGCGTTTGTATTCCCCACCAGGGCTATCCCAAGGCACCCAGTCCCATTGTAGTGTGTTGTTCTTCACAATTCAACCTTTCATTTGGACTCCTCTCGAGATTAATTCTTTCCCCATTTGGCAATAATTACATGGCAATACACAATTAAGCTTGGACTTACGGAATATAAATTATCAACAAGAACTTTCACGTAGCCTCATCGTTACTTCCCATGTATTACACAGCTCAGACCTGGTTTGCTCTGCTCTCTTCTTACTCCTTAAATTGCTGTTGCCTGCTCTCCGGATCTCTACCTTCTGTCTCAGCCTCCATACCTTCCGCATTGACTTCCCTTTCTTCACTTACCAAACACCTTTAGGTTGCTGTTCTGTGTTACTTTTTAATCTCTGTGGTTTCTGGACCTTTCCCCCTTTATGTGCCATGGGTTAAAAGCTCTCACTGTGTCTTATAACCACCTCCCATGTTTTACTAACTGCACTAAATCTTCTCAAATTAATCCTTTTCACTGGGTTACAACATTAAATACTAAGGTAAGGCTAAAATATTCCACTTAGGAATGCACTCTGTGTGTCATAGGGATTGACTGTGAAGTGAATACAAATCTGTGGCTGTGTAGCATCTCTTGGACGTAGACTTAAAATTTTACTCCAGTGGGAATCTAAAATTAATGGTGGAATGAACAATAGAACAAGTATTTTGCTTTCTCATTAAATAAGTAGAAATAATCATGGGTACCAGTTCGAAGCTCAGATGTTGCTGCTTAATTAAAAAGGATTCTGAGTAATGATGTGCAGATTAAATCAGGGGATGGAGACTTGAGAATCTGGGTTCAATTCTCAGATCTGCCGTTTCACTGAGTAACTTGTCCAAGCTGCTGAATATTCTGGATACCCACTTCCCCATTCTGAAACGGGGACAACAATACTGCTTTTATCTTAGATTATGAGGCCTCTGGGGTAGGAACTGCCTGTTACTTCGAGTGTGTGTAGCATTCAGCACAATGGGGTCCTCCTCTTGGAGATAATAGCAACAACATGTGCAGCATTCACATAGCACAATTTGTCTTTCATCTTCCAGTGCATTGGATTTTCCAGATTGCCATAGAATCTTCTTGTTTAGATGTGAGAGATGTTTGTTTTGCAAGAATGGGGGCATGCTTTTTGTTTTCCTGTCCTCTTGCCTTCTGAGATGAGGAAGGTGTGGGGGTGGAGCATTGCTGGTATAGTGCTGATTTTCCTGAAGGATATCCTTGAGGAGGCTGTCAACATGTCTTACCAGTTTGAGGAAAAAATCTATCCAGAAAGTGCTTGTGACATACAGGGAGAAATGCTTCTGAATTTCATGCCCTACGATTCACCACGTGATGAAGAGCAAGCCAGGAATTATACCTTGAGCATTGTTGTCTTCACAGGTAAAGTATTCAGGTTAGATATATCTCCCCCCCCCCCCCGCCCCACCCCCCCCAACATTAGGACTGGAACAGCCTCAGAAAATAAAAGGCTTTACAATAGGGGAAGGAAATAGTTGTTAAAGACCAGTCAGATCCATGACTCTGGTAACTACAGAGTGATGTGACTGCTTAGAGATGCAATGGGGGAGAAGCGTCCATTTATTATCAATGGCATTGGGAAGCCTGTCAGGAAAAAATACTGACAAAGACATTAAATGGCAGAAAGCTGTTGTGGCTATCTATTATGCTCACAGAAAGTGGGAAGTGGGTAGCTGATTTGAAGAAATATTTGGGTTTGTTAGTATGGTATTTCAAAGGAAGAAGTACTGAGCTGGAGAGTTTGCATCCTTAAAGACTGGGAAATTCTGCTGGTCTTTAGATATACAACTGCTGACTGTTGTTCATCTCTCAGGACAATGGAAAATAATCAGGTTCTCTTTGAGCATGGAAATTTTCTTTGAGGGTAAGCAAGCGAACCCTCTGTAATTCTGTGTTTTGAACGGATTTAGCAACACGTTCTGATATTAAAATGAGATTTTAGGTATTCCTTTATTATTATTAATTTTGAATTTGAGAGGTTTATTGTGGGTCATAGAATAACATCAATTAAGGAAAATGTATATTTTATGAAGGAAGTATTTTTCTTAAAGATCTCTCGTAGATAGTCTAATGGAAAACGATGTGCTAGGTTGTGCCTAAGTTGCCACTAACCAAGTGCCTTGTTTCTAGCACTGTCCATTGCAAAATACTTCAGAAGGAGATGTGAGAGGCCCCAGAAAAATGGAAGATAGTGTCCCTATCTAAGGTTTCTCTTGGTTTCGAGTCATGACAGGAAAGTGTGAACTTAAAAGCGTGAAACATAATAGTTCGTCAGAACACTTGGTTATGTTTGGGTCAAACTGCTTAACGTACATGTGGTATGTCCTGGAAGAATGTAAGTCATCATTTGTTTAGGCTAAATTTACAAGTCGTACTTAAGCTGTCATCTAGATTTGCACCCTGGTTTCTTACAAACAGAGGTGCTGGGCTCCTCGCTACCAAATCAGCACATACAAACAGAGATGCTTTGTGTGTATCCCCTCTGAGAATGTAGTTGTTAGCTGTGTGATAAACGATGCACCAGTGGTGAAGTGCAGCTGCCCCAAGAGTTGTGCTGTTACTCAGTGTTACTGGGAGTGGCTGCTGGAAATGATGGAGCACCATAGCAAAGCAGCATTGTGCTTTCATACGGAAAGACAGATTCCATCCCAGTCCCAGACCGCAGTCAGCAAGCGTTAGTGTGCTGCTATGGGGCAGAGTCGTTCTAGCCAAGACACAAGATTTAGCAGATGTTTAGCAAAAGGTTCCATTCTTCTTGCCACAAACACATGTGGAGCTGTCAAGAGTCTAGTAAAGATTTTACAAGTCTTATAAGTCATAGTTTATTGAGCTTGGGAAAGAATTTAATATGGCATTGTGATCTTGGAAGCTGTTTTTTTTCTGACATAATATATTTTAATTTGGTTCTAAAGTTAAGCTCTACTTTTGTGATAACTAGTAAAAGAGAAGCTAAGTAGATTTTGTAAACATTGCTCCTATTCCTCTTTGGAGTCTCCTCCAATAATATCTTCTTAGGTTACACCATTCTGAGGGGCAGCTACCAGCAAGCTGAAGCAGTGTTTTGAAGCAGCTTAGGTCTTCGGGCTTTACTTTACTCTGGAAAAAGTTCTTTCCCAGCTCTCATAACATCTATGGAGTGGTGCAAATAAGGGGAACACAATTTATCAGCCAATGTTGGATGTGGCAAGTGATATATTCAGTGAACCGCTTATGTAAGTGAAGGACTTCTTAGGACATGAAGCAGTGCTGCACATCACGGGGAGCATTTGTAGGGAGGGGGCCAGTTTGAGCAATGGCACCACCACATTCCTTCCCTTGGAGCTCCTGCTGAATTAAAAGTAGGCACATGGAAATGTATTTTCCTCACTGGTGTAGCTGAGGATGGCAGCTCGTTCAGTGCTCAGCAGCTCTCGCTGGGCTGCAGGGCTGGGAGAGAAGCGGTTAAGAGTTGTGCTGTTGCTGTCTTGGTGTGAGATGACTGGCACGCTCGTGTGGAAAAGCATTAACACTTCTTCTCCCCTTTGCATATGTCAGTTTTCAAGGGACTAACACCACAGAGGAACAATGGTGTTGATTGACCTAAACCTAACAGGAGCTGTTGGTAGAAACAGCTGTGGTGTTGTAGTTGTTAGTGGGCACAATATTTTGAAAAGATCCAAAGTGAAAATTCACAGCCTGAAAACCCAGATCTGATCCACTTGTTAGCATGTGGGAAATGCAGATAGAATGTGGTGTGTTCCCACTGTGCAACCCAGAGTAGGACTAGCTCCAGGCAGTTTGGGAGCATGATGAGCAGCACCCAAGCAATGTTTCAGAGAGAATGGAGGCAGCACAGTGAGGAGAAATGCTAGGAATCAGGTGTGGCAGTTCAGTGGCTGAATCCTTCTTGATTTAGGGTCTGCCTTTGTTGTGTTCCCATTGTTTCCTCAGACAAGGTACGGTTAATGCAGAGATTCTCCAGGAATCTACTGTCCGTTCCACACATACAAGTAGCTCTCATTACTGTTAGTGGGAGTTGCATGTGCTCAAAAAGTGAACAGACTTCCTTGTGATGCCTTGAGAAGGAAGACTAATATCTAAATGTTGTGTAATATATGCAAACAGCATATGTGGTGGCTCTGCTAAGCAGAGAATTGTTGTAGTAACACATCGCATTAGAAAAATGACCACTCAAATATAACTGGCTATTAATTTCTGTTGTTTTACTTAAACACTGTATGCTCCTTTCCTGTTTTCTTAACAACAGCAAAACAGCATTCATCCATTTTCAAGATATTCTTGAAAATAACTATGATTAACATCTGTTCAGATTAGGAAAAACAGCCTTTGGAAGCTGTATCTTGTAGAATGACCATCAGAGAGACATGGAGAGCCTTATAAAGAAGAGGCAATTTGTTTTTTCATTATGTAAAATAGAAGCATGAAATGAAGGTGTGCACTGAAATTACTGTGCACCTGTGCTGGGATTTGGACTGAAGGACAGTCTTTGTTTTCTGGAAGATGCTATTCAAATGGAGCATCTCACTTGAATTTTTTGTATAGCTGGTATTAATGGTAACGATTTTGAGAATAAAGCTTCAAAAAGAACCAGACTTGTGTGAGAGAGGGAAGTCTGGTTCTGGAAGGAATAAAGCTGTAACAGTGTTCAGAATTTACTGTGAGGAAAACAGTGTTGTTCCTTTTAGCTGAGCATGCAGAGAAAGCCCTCAGCTCTGAGCCGAGTAGGTTCAGCAAGTTGGCAGCTCTCTGAACATTCGCCTACCATATTGGACTAGGAGCAGAGAAGGTCCCCAGTGTTTATCTGGCATTAGGGTTGCATTAAATCAACTTTATGCAGTTGTTGGCCTTGTGAGAGCCACAAGCAAGACTCTTGTGCCAGTTTTCTTTATCTAATGCCCAGGATTGGTATATTTGGACTGTGTAAGCACTCAGTGTTCCTCTATTCTCACTTCACATACGGTCTTGTGCCTTGCCATGGAAATTCTGGGCTATGGACAGTGTTACTACTTTCTTTTCTTTGATGCTTCTGGCTTGTAAACAGTTTGCAAGTATAAATCCTCATGACAGCACTGGGCTGAGAGGATGACACAGCAAGCAGAAACCAGGGAGTGAAGGATGTGCTAACTCATGGGGTTGACCAACACAATCAATGTGACTGCAAAAGTTGTTTCATAGCCAAGAATATATTGGCTGGGTGTTGTGAAAAGAGGTACCTTCAGATTGTTTTAAGGTGTCTAGTGCGAATTCCTGACATAACAGCTCTCAGTCTTGACTCTGTAGTTTGCTCTGTACTTGAATAGTGCTGAATGTTGGACCAGTGAAAGAAGTGATGTAGGGTCTGTGTGGATGATGTCCCTGGCAAGCCCTTCATCATGCAGCCAGGTTAAACAGCAGTGCTGAGTAATCACAAGTGAATAAGAAACAAAGATTTTAGAATGGAGCTGGCATTTTTTTGCTATGGTGCTGCTTACTCAGCGTGAGGCTGATCTTTGCTGACCTTTATTTCAGTGTGTGCTAAGGGTGCTGTGCTTAGGCATGTGCTATGTAGTTGAAGCACAGGACAAATGTGGCCAGAAGATGCTGCACGCTTGGCAACTTCTTGATTGCAGTGCAGTTGTATGAAGGCAGGATGGTGAGCATGCAAAGAGGAAGTGTTACTGATCCTCATCCTTCAGGATAAAAGCCAAAATCTCGTGAAGGATTGTAGGGTGGAATCTTGTTTGGCAGTGCAGTTTCTGATATCAGTTCCAGAAACGGGATGCTAAGTGAACCCAATATAGGGGATGGCAAATCCTGTATCCATTGCCAGAAGAAGCAATGCGGATGGAGCTGTCATGCTTTGCTTTTTCTTCCTTCTCCACGAAAGGAGTGCGGCTGCCCTTCCTTCCCTCGGTGCCTACAGCTGGCTCGTGTTGTCGCACTCTCAGCTGATGCCCCTCGGCCGATCATGCATTGCTGATCACCATTCAAGGTAAGAGACAAAAGGGAGAGCTTAGGCAGTCAAGAGGATACTGATGAGAGGGGAAATTGCTTATTTGAAAGGCTCTTTAAGCACTCCTCTCTTTCCTGACAACAACGTTTATCGCTCTTCTTTTATCCCTCTTTGTAGAGTCGCTGTCCATTATGAAGAGCTCCTGAGAAACCCGGCTTTACCCTCCGCTAATCTCACCCCTCCGAGCTGTGTGCGCCACGGTGGGACGGGGCGGTCCGCACAGCCCGGTGCTGCCCGGCTGCGGGTGAGCGGTGCCCGGACGCGCCTCGTCCTCAGAGATGGTGTCAGCTCTCCGGGTTTGGCGTTTTGATAAGCCAAGTGGGGTGAGGGTGGAGAAAGGAAAATTCCCGAGTATACAACTGTGTTTGGAAATACACTGACTGCCTGGGATTTATCCTTCTCTTGTTACACAAACCAGCCTAAACTCTTCCACTGTACAGCTGCACAGCTAGCCTGAAAACCCCTGAATTTGTGGGGAAATAGCTCAGTTGTTGTTTCCCTTCGCTTCTACCTACCTGTTGGTGAAGTTTACTCCTGGCAGTTAACATTGCTTGCCTGCCATTTGTCTGATACCAATGGCAAAGCTTAGATTGAAGGTAAAGCTTAGATTGAAGGTAATGCAGCCACTTTCAAACTTCTGCACCCTTCCAAGGTTGCTCAGTCTTTCACTGCTTCCTACGTGAGAAGCTTTTATTTCTACTTGTTAGAAGGGCCACAATCCACTCTGGGGCCAGCCCTCTAGAAATAGGGCTGTGATGCACCTGAACCATGGGGGTGAAGGGGCTCGTTTGAAAGCTTCACCTGGTGCCATTTCCTTCTGATTGCTTTGTGACCACTTTATCTCAGCATACAGCTGTGCCTATTTGTTGCCTTTTATAGGCACCTTTCTATTGCCTATGATTATTTTTGCTATCATGCAATCGGATCTCAAGAAACTTAAATTGATGGGATTACTTGTTAATTCTTGGAGTTGAGTGTTTCTGTGCTGGCTGATGACAGTGCCAGTAGCTGTTATTCTGAAAGCTGTGACTCGGTGGAGTCAGTGTTTTGTTCTGAAGTCTTTAATAGTAATATTTCATTGGGCTTTCCTAAGTCAACCAGAAATGCTTTGTTTCTGGGTACCTTGGCTATTATCACTTCTTGTGGTGCCATCCTTGCGCTTCAGATATGGGGGAATGGACACATGCAGGCTGTGTCCCCCATTGGGCTTTCCAGGAACGGGGCCTGGATTTACCTACATCTCTTAAACTACAGCAGTGAGACTGATCAGAGAAATGCACCTCAATGTACGCCTGGTGCCTGAGCAGAGTATTTTGCATTTTCTAAACGTCACTTTGTTTTAGTGCTCTAACTGCATTCGTAATTGGGAAATATTCCCTGCCATTCTATGTAGTGTCTGCAGGGCTAAGGGGGCTCGGTCCCTTTTAGAAGTAAAGACTCATCCTCTTTTGAAAGGAGAATATCAAATGTCATAATTGATATCTTGGTATTGATGTATTAAGTGCAAAAATGACTTAGGTCAATAAGTGTGGGTTCAGAACTGTAATGCTCTCAAAGCCTTCCTCCTTTTGCACAGAAGGACTGGAAATGCCATTTCTATCAGTCAGTGAAAGCTTAGTTTAATTGGCTCCAGTCAAGGCACCGTATTGTTCTGAGTAATCTGAATTAAACATTGGTTTGACTACATATGTGGCTTTATCTTCCTTGAAGACATAGGGTGCTCAGAGTCAGACAGTAGCATCAGCTTTGAAGTTAAGTTATTCATAGCTCAAGGACTGATTCTGACATTAGCACTGTTTCCCTATACTTCTCCCTGCAAATGCATTGCACCAACCCATTCTTTCATTTCCTGCTTTAATATTAATTTTAAATGTCTGTGGTTTCTTGGGGGGGGGGGGGGGGGGGGGGGGGGAAGACCCACAAATTTCTCCTTCCGCCCTACAAATGAGATTGAAAATGCAAAATTAGGGGGATGAAGAGTGACTGTGAACTTCGTACAAAATAACTTCTCTCTCGTGTTTATCAACCAACATCTATTATCCACCTCATTGCAGAGAGAGCTGTATTGTCACTGCGGTATGTGAACAGGTTCTGTCACTGAACTACAGAGCCAGGCGGCCCATAAATGCATGCAGGAGATGTGCTGAATGCCAAACCATACCGCAACAAATATTCTTCTAGGGCACTGCACAGCCCTTCTGATTAAGGCCATATCTGTTTAATAGCATAGGGTCACACTTAAGCGGCCTTTGCTTTTAGCTGGCAGGTACAATTGAGTTAAGTGACATTTCCTTCTCTCTCTTTCTCTTCTTTTCTTTAAGGGACAAGTGGGGGAGGAAGCATGACTTTATCCTGAACTTTCTTCTTGTTTCTTTGAGGAACTTTTTGTGTGAGAAAGACTTGATGTCAGTGCACAAAAAAATGACTTAAGATTTGCATTCTTTTGCCACAGGAGTAAATGAACAAAGTTTGCAACTGAAAAGGCATTTTTACACCTTTTGTTGTTTAGGAACATAGAAATCCCATTATGCTTCATGCATAGCCCTAAGGAATGTGCAAACAAGTATTAGATCAATGGCATGTCTCTGCAGCTTCTTTTATCATGAGTATTTAAAACTGAATATTCAAACATTCATTCATATTTCAAACATCTGTCTCAAATAGTGCATTTGTTTTGGAGTATGTTTTATTGCCAATAGAAAGGTTAAATTGTAAAGCTTCTAAATGTTTTATAAGCTGCAGATGCTTTGCTATGGTTTGTAACAGCGTTTGCAGGGATTTTTATTTATTTATTTATCTATCTATCTGTCTATTTATTTATTTATTTTGATGCAACAGATCGGAAAATTAGCTTTAAAAAGTAACCAGGCACAAAAAGAAGATGTACTGGCCTAAAAGAAGGTGTGGAGACATGGTGATGTGTAATGCGAAGAACTTAGCCTAGCTTTATTCAGGAGCAGCGGTGTCAGCATTATTTAAAGACGTTTTAAAGCCATCTTCCTTGCCCAGGTTATCCATGGGTCGTGCTCCCACTTGCAGTAATCACCCTGCACAATTTGACAACAGTCTTATCGGCACTGACCGGTGTGGAATGGAACAAGGTCTGATACCACATCGGCTTCTTTCCTCTTGTTCTGGGGGGAGGACTTACAGAGGGACTTGGGGGTGGGCAGTGCTGCTCTTGTGCCCGCTCTGCTGTGCTTGCCCTCAGCACTGATGCCTATGGACCTTGACTGAATATTTCTCTCATTCCAGTGTATTATCATAGAATCACAGAATGGCCTGGGTTGAAAAGGACCACAATGGCCATCCAGTTTCAACCTCCCTGCTGTGTGCAGGGTCGCCAACCACCAGACCAGGCTGCCCAGAGCCACATCCAGCCTGGCCTTGAATGCCTCCAGGGATGGGGCATCCACAACCCCCTTGGGCAACCTGTTCCAGTGCATCACCACCCTCCGAGTGAAAAACTTCCTCCTAATATCTAACCTAAACCTCCCCTGTCTTAGTTCATAACCATTTCCCTTTGACTTATCACTATCCACCCATGTAAACAGCTGTTCCCCTTCCATTTATATGCTCCCTTCAAGTACTGGAAGATCTGGACATAGGTATCCCTACTGGGACAAGTAATACCCATATCTGGCCAAGACGGAATCTTCCTCCATTCAAGATTTCACAGGTTTTTTTTGTATTTAACTACTGTTTCATGTACAGAAATAGATAAATGTTCACATCTATCACTGGATGGAGAAAGTCTCAACCAAGAGGGCCCCTGGTGCAAATAGGCCGCACTCCTGGGAGATAAAGCTCCCATTGGTGCTGGGGTCACTGTGCAAGCACTGCATCTATGCCCAGGGAGGCCAACATCCCCATGTCAGAGAGACGTTATAATTAAAAATGCATTATGTTATTTTATATATACATATATATACAGGTGGTGAAAATATTTTCCAATAACAGGAAAGCTTTTATTTATTATTGAAGCATTGTTGGTTTTTGGTGAGATTTTTGCCATCTCTGGTGTAGCAGAGAAATACAGGAAGGCTCCGATCCTTGAAAGGCTTTCATGTGTTCATGCTGCGATCTCTGACTTCAGACATAAAAACCAAACAAATAAACAGAACCTTTGGTAGAGCTGTGCCTTCTGAAAACAAATTAATGTTCAAAAGAACCCAAGAAAAAAGCCAAGATTGTGCATTCCTTTAAAAAAGGAGAGGTCACCACTTGTTTTTGTTGAGTACAATATATCTAGAATTATTATGCTGGATATCTTACAGTTCATTTTGCAAAATTAACAAAGCTTTAATAATAAGGCCTCTCTTCTGGCAGTAATCTCCTGGGAATTAACTGTTGTTTTTTTTTTTTTATCGGGACACTAATAATTATTTTTGTGCCTCCTTATCTTGTTCATGTCTTGTTTGCAGTTAGACTTAAGGAGATGGCTTCCATTTGGTGACTGCAGCACTTCAGCATCTGGCCTTCTTTATTTACTGAAGTATGTTGGTCAAGACTGCCTTGTTTGTGGATTACCCAAGTGTGTATTTTCACTTTTTCAACCAAAAAACTGTGGAGTGGCCCAACAGAGATGTTAAATTTAACCCGTTTCCAGTCTAAGATTGACCTGAGTAAGACTTAGTTTAAACAAACACATTGTTTGCTCAGCTTTTGCTTTTGCTGGCTAAGTTGATTTAAGATGGTATATTGTGTTGAGCTAGTAAAATTGTGTCTACAGCCAAACCATACTTGCAAAATGCCATCCTTGTTGCCCTGTTCCCTTGCCTTGCTGGTTGTTCCTCCAGCAATGGGTGCAGTGTGGGCTTTCAGCTGTGGATCTCTTGGCCTTGGAAGCAAACCCTACTAAGATGCAGGTATTGAATGAAGCACCTAGATGGATGAATAATAAAAATATCTGGTGTTATTTGTATGGAAATGAAGAAATGTCAGCGCTGGGGCTACATAATGCTGATGTGACCTTCAAGGAAAGCACTACAATAGCTTTTAGGTGATGAGGCTTTGTTTTCCTGGGGGCCACTCTTCGCTATGTTTGCATCAAGGTATTGCAACTCTGTAGTAATCAGGAATTCTGCATCCTGATGGACTTTGTGCCTCTGTAATTGCAATATAACAAACTGAAATGCATGCCAATGTCTTCATGTGCAAACTGGTAGAGGACTGAAAACTTTTAGGAATATATATTCCTAATCAAGGAACCTCTGGACTCTGTTTTGGTCCCTGCAGTAACAAGATCTCATTGCACTCCTTGTTCCAGCTCTTCCCTGTGTGAGTCCTGTCCCATGTTTTCTCCTGTGCTCTTTATATCATTGCCAGGTACCTGCTGCTTCTGTCCCTGTCCTTAGTCACCATTGCAATGTCCTGGTGGCTCTTCCATGGCTGCTTCACTGCTTTTCTCCCATGAATGTCACACCCAAATCCTCCTCAGACAAAGCTCCTGTGTCCTGACCCCAAATTTTGATATCTCATCTGCACTTATTAGCTTCCAACTTCTCCATCTCAGTGTTTCCCACTGATTTGCTCCCCCTCAGATGTGGATCTCTCTGCCTGTCATTTCTGCATCCTATTTGCTCCTGGTACCGGCACAGCACAGCGGCATTTGAGGAATGGTGATATCCTGAGCCTCAGCTCTTCTGTTGCAGGGAGCAGGGGAGAGAAGCCCCACTGCTGAGCCGGTCTATCAGATGGTGTTTTAAGAGATCTTTGCCGAATCTCACTTCTCCAAAAATGTATAACCTTGGCCAGAAGTGATTTTTTCCCCCCCCTTTCTTTCACATTAGCCAAAGGCACGGCCTGACACCAGAAGAGTCCCTCTGGTGAAGCTCAAGGGGCTGTTTTGTTGGGAAGCTGTCTGTTTTAAAATGGTGAGCAGGAATTTGTTAGGATTTTTGTGGAACAATGTATGTTTCTCAAGCCATTTTCTTGGGTGCGCATAATATCTCTTGCAGGTGCTATCAAATGAGGAATGCAAAAGCTTAGAGTTATAAAGGTACTTGGCATGAAACTTTCAGCCCAAAGTTTGGCAAGGTTGTAAGGAACAGAGAACAGGGCCTGTAAAACGGCTGGCTTTGTCTTTCATAAGGGTTCATACAAACAGAAACTGCTGCAGTGTTTTTGGAAAGATACTGAACCTTCTGCTTCAGGTTTTAAGGGATTAGGAAAACACCCAGGGTGGGAGGCAGATTATCTCACATCTGTCTAATGCAAGGCTTCTTGTGTCCCTGAAACATCTGGTAGGAGCTGTTGTAAGAAGTAGAACAAACTAATTTATATGTGCATGTGTTTTTAGAGCTCGTTAGCATGGGCTGGTACCATCGGGTGTTTTTGTAGCTGAACCAGTGGTTTGCTGCAGCCCAGAGCACTCAAAACACGTTCCTCGCTTTAAGAAGATCTGTCCAAGTGACTGATTTTATTTCTCCCTTTGGCAGCTCTTTGGCATCTGAAGCAAGTTACATTTTTTTAAGTTGACCTAAAACGAGAAAAATTTGTCACAGCAAGGAGTCGTAAGCAATTGCATTTTGAAAGAAAGAAAGTTCTGAACTGGAACAAAATGGGTTTCATTTAGCTCCTGAACACACTTTAAGCCTGAAAGTGATGTTGGAAGGAAACTAGAACAAATTTAATATATCGTTGTGTAACTAAGAGTTCCTGAACCTTTTTTCTTTGTTTGTTCCTTGGTAGTGGAAAAGCTAACGATGGGATCAAGCTGGCTGTGCTAGCGTTTTGATTTGATGGAAAACATTTCTTGGCTCTAATTTTGAATGCTTTGTGGCCTCAAGGAGCAGCTAATACATCAGGTTGGTTATTAGTGTCTTAGTTTAAGCTGGGACGGAATTGTTTTCTTCAGAGTGCCTGGTATGATAGGAGAAAAGCAGTGTTGACAACAGACCAATGTTTATAGTTGCTGCTAAGCAGTGTTGTAAAGAACCAAGGCCATTCGCAGTGAAGGGCCCAAGGAGTTGGGGGGAACAGAATTAGGACAGCTGACTTAAACAGGTCAAAAGGATATCCTGTACAATATGACATCATGCAGAAGGAGTTCTGAAGGGCCTAAGAGTTCATCTCTTTCTGCCTTCTGCTGCTCAGGGGACTTGCTGGGCATCAGTTGGGGGTGGTGAGCAATTGCTTGCGCATGGTTCATTGGGCAGTATTAGTGGTAGTTGAATGGTTGGACTAAATGATCTTAGAGGTCTTTTCCAACCGTAAGGATTCTACGATTAGAGATACTCTGTGGCGGGATGGTGATTTGCTGAGAGGTGGAAGCCATAGCCTTCTACATAAGGGGTCTCATCAGAAAAGGCACAAGGGACAGCTTCAAGAGACAGGAATCTTTGCTGTGACCAGATGTACCAATCAAATGTAACAAACGGTAAAGTTGATCAACCAGCTACTTTTTCATTCTTCCCTTGAGCAGAGAAGTGATAAATACAAAAGTACCATCTAAGGCCCATGAATTCACTAGGAAGAGGCCATTTTTTAAAATAAAGATCTGCTCACAGTGGTTTTCTTTCTTCAAGCTCTTAGTCTGTTTGAAAGGCCGACCTCTATTTGGAAGGGGGATACAAACTATTTAGTTAATGGAAACGGATGAGCTGAATTTGAAAGGGATAGAAGGGAAGGGACGGAACATCTAAAGACTATGTTGTCATTAGTTTTATTTTAGTTAAAATGATTGTACGTGTTTAGTTTAAAACGGAGGAGAAAAAACTACTTTGAAATATAATTACATTTAACTGTCTCATAGCTTTGTACTTTGTGCTATAAATTGCATTCCCAGCTGTTTTTCATCTCCTGCAATTTAAATAAGTAAACCTTTTGTTCTTAAACTCACTTAGTTCCTTCTAATTCTGTTGATGGACATCCATTTCTACTGCTTTATTTTATGTTAATATTTAACAATAGCATGCAGTTACCCCCCTGCTGGCCACAGCCCCACCTCCTTTGTTTCTGAAGGCCTCTTTTTGCCTTGGTCTTTAGTTTCATAGAAGAATCCCAACTTCCTCTCCCCGCATCTAGCAGGAGGAAGGATTCTGCATAAACCAACACAAAATCCCTCGGAAAAGGCACAAGCCCCCAAGCGGGGAAGGTGGTGCTGGGCTGTCAGCCCCTTTTGTTCCTGGCTCAGATGGAAGCATGAAATGGATGATGCTTTGCGGGCCGGAGCAAAGCTGTGCCAAGGGGATGCAAATCAGCTAGGTGTGCCCAGGTAATTTAAAATGCTCACGCTGGCAGCTTTTCTGCATGAGTAAAGCTGCTTAATTGATGTGTTTTCTCCACTTTCTTTTCTTGACAAGTTGATTCGAATTGAAATGGTCTGTAACAAGGCTGTCATGGGTCTGGGGACAAGTAAACCCTCTCCTGGAGGTGGAAAACAGCACGTTTTGTATTTCTCTCTGAGCAGAGTGACTGGCGGCAGGTGTGTCAGCAACTGACAGATTTACCTGGGCTGCAGCACCCACCTGCAACCCATGGCCTCACCCTAGTGCCTCGAAAAGCCGGGTGCAGGAATTCAGGTAGGAGACAGCAGCATCTTTACAGCTGTTCTGCTTCCCCTGAGTTTGCACGAGGAACCTGAGAGCAGTGTGAGCATGACAGGCGCTTTGCGTTTCCCCCTCCTCCACCCCTCCAGATAAAGCTTATTTTTAATGTGCTCAGCCGTAGGGTTTGACAGGAGTGCAACATGGCGGAGACCTGAGTCCAGGAGCAACAAAGGCAGCACTGGGCATTTCAGCCACTGCCTTTGAAACAGGCCTTGCAAATAATGGGGTTGGGAAGCCCCACTGTTCAGCCTTCTTTATAGTGTTAATATACTGTCCAGAAAGAAGAGAAGCAAGAAATTGCTCAGATTTCATCTCTCAGATTTCATCTCGCATCTAGAGTGCCGCAACAAATCAAACTGAAATGGGCCCCTTCGTGGCTTCGGTGCTGCCATGCTGAGCTGCCCTGGGCCCCTTCTCCCCCCGCTTTGCTGGAAGTTATAATGCTGAGGGAGCACTCGAAGCAGGCTGGTTGGAGGCAAATGCACGTGAGTCCCGTAAAGGATGGTCTCTGCTCCGAAATGAACTGGTTCATAGCACGTCATGTTGAGGTTGGAAGAGTCTGCTCTGCTTGGCTGTCCCCAGGAGAAATCTAGCTTCCCTTGGGTGTGCAGGGGCAGTTCTTGCTAAAATAGAAACATGAAAATGAGAGGTGGGTTTTGAGGAGGCAAAGTTCCTGTGTGGCCGTAGCCTTTAGCCCAGGTTTCAGGGTCACCCAGTGACAGCAATGTTCGATCACTGCTGTTTGCAAGAAAATATTACTTTAAAAGTGCAAACTCTTCAACTTTGTTTACAAGCATTGTTATTTTTGATGCTTTATAATATTAGCGAAACTTGAAATTGTAGGGCCCTTCTTTAGGGATGCTTTGTAAAGAGTGCTGAAAGTCCAGTAGGGCAGATGTGGATATCATGCAATGAGTTATGCTTTAGTAATGGAGAAGAGTTACAGAAATACTTAACTTTAGGAAGAATTAAAAAATATACATAGTAAAATGTACATAGAAGGTAGTCGGTTTAAAGGGGAACAATGTTAATCAAAAGCAATTGCAGCTTTTCATGTTCATTTGATTCACTTCACGTGATCTACAAAGTAGAAAAATTCTGGCACTTGCATTAATTTAAAGACTGCTTGCATTAATAATCTTCCCTCTCCCAATACATTTTAGCAACTGAAATGCATTCTCATGTCGCAAAAGACAGCGCGTAGTCTTCAACGGCTTCCTCCTTATCTTTCACAATTAACAAATCAATTTTTTTTCTTCAGTCCTTTTGCAGCCAGCAGTATTTTGTGCTTGGAAGGCTGGGAAGCATGTGCCAGCAGACCGTCTTGCCAGTTGGAATTCCTCAGGGCACTGAGAAATGCTGAGAAACAGGGACTTCTGCCACAAGTTTGACTGATTGCCTGAGGATTTGGAGCTGCAGCTTTACGGCATCCTTTCCCTAGAAGTGTAGCGTGGGGGAGAGGGAGAACACGTGCTTGTGTGTTCACATCTGGCATTAACATATAAAATTTGAGGCATATAAAATTTCTTCCCGTACAACTAAATTAAAAACCTGTGGCATAAGGTAAACTGACAAGTGCAAAACTTCTTGGGTGGGAAACTTTAAATGGTTACAAATGTCTCCTGAAGGCTGCTTCTGGGGGAGCACTACGGAGCAGGGCTGTCTGCAGGCTCGCTGCTTAAATAGTTTGGGGAGAGCCGTCCTGTTGCCAGGATCAGTGAGAGCAGAGTCCAGGCTGCAGAGCTATGTGTGCAGTATCAGCTCATCTCAGCTCCCATTGGCAGAGAGGACTGGGCAGCTGCTGCTTCGCTGGGTAAGCATGCACACTCTGGTAGCTATTGACTCAAAGGCACGTTGCATCTGTGTTGGACAACATGCTTCCAGTTTGAATGTGCAACCTTTGGGATGTCTCAGCTGAGGTGGTGCACCAGACTCCGATCCCTTCAGACCTTGTTTCTGATTTGATTCTTTTCTTCCTATTTGCATTTGAGGGGGACCAAATCTAAATAGCGTAGGCTCTATGTTGGCTTCTGAGGTGATGCCAGCCCCAATTGATAATGCAGAGAAGCAGAACCGTATGCGGGATTGTGTGAATCACAAATAAACTTGAAGTCAACTTGAAGTGCTAGAGCAGAATGAGGCCGTGTTGGTCTCTCCAGCACTGACCCATCTCTTCTGAGGCAGTGAAAAGTTGCGTCAGAGCATGTCCAACTGTAATTAGGTTGCAGCCTATGTTGTGTTCCAAGAGCAACACAGCTTCTGTCATAACGTGCATAGTGGCTCCCTCTTGATACTGGCCTCTATTGTCCCTTGTCCGTGCTGTGTTACTATGCAAGTGTTACATCTATATTAATTTTGTTGATTGTATTAGCAACCCTGCTGCTTAGAGTACTCGTGTTGAAAATACAGTCCTATGTGAAGGCATTTAGAAAGATGTGTTATGGCTGTAGAGACCCAAGTGATCAATAGCTTTTAGATTACTGTGTCACTAAACAGCAGGCTGAGACATGGAAAGGCACTGTTAGTTTAGGGATGAGAGATTTTTAGAAAATAAATCAATAGTGAATACAGGCAGATTGGTTTCCAGTTCAAATAATTCCAAGAAATATAAAGCCCAGGGGAAACTATTCCACTCATACTTGGAAATAAACAACATGTGCTTGCTTTCATTTATGCATTTGGGTCAGTACTGTTGAAAATGGAGAGGGAGCCATTGGCAAGTATATTGGACTAGAAATGGGGAACCTGGGCTCGTCTTTGAGGTCTCCCAGGGACACCTTCTCCATCACCTCCCATTATCTCCCTTTGGTGCTAACAGCCTCCAATTTGGCTCTGCGCACAGGGACTGGCTGGCATGGTTCCCAGTTGGAGCCCTTTTGAGGCTAACAGAAATGTAAGCAATAATAAACATTCAGGAAGATGATTTTGCTTTCAGAACACCTTTCTTTTTAATGCTCAAGAGGCCGTGTTCTAAATGATTATTGGTAGCTGTCAGATGCAGCTCTGTGCTGGATGGCTGACTTCTGTTCATGCCGTAGTGACTGAGGAAGGCACACAGCACCTTAAGGAGGCCAGTTGGACAAGTGTACTTGAAGGAAGAAGTGAGAGATGATGTCCTGTCATGTGGTTCTGTTCCTCCTTGACCAAGTAGGAGAAGAATGCTGGCTGCTCTAGTCTGTCTTCAGCGTCCCTGCTTAGCAAAGGTGGTTTCCTGGAGGTGACAGAAGGATGTAGTGTACTTTGGCCTAAGGTCTGGGAGTTAAGTCCCTTCCTGGGCTGGATGTATGTCTCATATGACACACAATCACACCACCTGGCCTGGATGGGCTCCAGATGCCAAGTGGAGAAGATAATATCCTCTTTCCTCAAAAGAATGAAGGATAATTATTTTTGAGGTAGTGAGATAAGGGGAGCTGCATAAGCATCTAAGAAAAATAGACTTGTTCCGCCGAATTCAGTGGCAGAACTTTTAATGGGAGCAAGATCTGGGCCTCATCTGATAAAGAACTTCATCTGGATTGCACATGGGGGTAAGCATTAAAGGACCCATCTAAGGATCTCCCCTCTGGTGTGCGTCTATAAAAGACGCTCTGTAGTTCTGTTCAAAGCTCACAGTGATGCCAGTCTCCTCAGGACAATTCACTTAGATCATTCAGAAACTCTTTCTTGTTGAAGCCCTGACACTCTCCCCCAGTGGAAGATTGTGGTTGAAACTTCCATGCAGGAAAGACTGGAGATTTGTTTTTTATTTGAACCCAAAACATTAACAAATTGGACACACGTGCTTTGAGACAAGAGTCTGTTCTCTTAAGCCAATACAAACTCTCCTTGATCCCAGCAGGATCAAGCTCTTGAATATTGCTTGTACCTTTTTAGAATATCTGCCTGTAAATGAAATGGCTGGTGACAAACTCGTTCTGGATTTATCTTTCTTGACCAATATGCAGCCAGAGAGGTTTGCAGAGTCTCTCTCATGGGTCAGGAGACTTTGTGGTCGAATTGCTGGATGAAGGACCAAGGGCAGGTATCCCCCAGCCTTCTCTTGAGGCATGCTGTTTTGCATGTGAAAGCCAGTGCTCCCTGTTAGCATTTTTCAGTACTTAAACACCTAGTGCTCTTGTCAGACTTGCTCCTGCTGGTGAAGTGCTTCTGCTCATATAAGTGTGATTTTCTTCCTCTTCATGCTAACATACTGACAGGTGAGTATTATATGTGTAGGAAGCTATTCAGCAGGAACATATGCCTCGAATATGTTAGAATTCCTTGTAAGTCTCTTGATCAATGTGGAGTATTTGTGTCTCCTCTGTAACTTTGCCCTAAATTCATATTCATCAACAGAGGTTGCTGGGTGCTTAATGGGACACTCGTGCATTGAGAGAAGTGAAGGGACAATACGCAAACAGGGTGAAGAATGAGGACAAATGTAGATGAACTTCCTCAAACAGGCACAAAATGCTCATTCCTGAATAAAAAATGTGAAAAGGTCAAGTGCCCCCAGAGGTTTCTATTGTGACAGGCACTTAACCCCTTCACTCCTGGTTATCTGCTTCAGCTGCTGGGCCACTCAGTGCACAAGTGCCATTAGCATCAGTGGAATGCGGGGCCAGGGAGCGGCGCATGGATACGGCTGGCAAGACCCACCTCCCTTCCAGGCGTGGGGTGAGGAGGAAATAATCCTTGTGGACGCTGACCCTGTCAGGAGCTGTGTCTAGAGATAATTATTTCCTAACATGTAACCTTTTCATGGTCAATTGCCTCAGTATATTAGACAGAAATGTGATTTCCTTCTATCTTCAGACACACAAGCTCCTGTCCTTCCCTCTTGAAGGATGTAACTTAGCAAACACACAGACAACCCAGTGCTCTCCAGCATACGTTGTTCCTGTTTTGCTTAAATGGAAAAGAGATGTGCTGTTTTTCCTTGCCAGCGAGCAGAAGGGATGCAGAATGTAGGCCCATTCCTATGCTTCTTGGCACTCAGGGCGCTGCCTTTAATAATTTAATACTAATCAGGCAACTGTTGGTGTTTAGCAATCTTCTGCTCCACCAGATTCATCTCATGTTGATGGAATCTGGTTTACCTTTTGCTTGCTTGTGATGCTTCAGTGTGTGCCCCTTGACACATCACCAAGGCATCAGAAGAGGCAAGATCAGTAGAGTATGTCAGTACAGCTGCACGGAAGGCATCGGGTTTGATGCAGTCAGGAACATCAAAATGGGCAGCCAGGGGTGAAGGCAGTTCTCTTGTGTGACCCTGTGAGCCCACCCCACTTCTGCCCAAAGTGCAGCAGCTGGGGACTCCCACAGAGTGCTCCTGGAAGGACGCTGTTCCTCCTTCTTCATCCATGTGCTCCTCTTTGCTTCTTGGAATTACGGTGTGTTCAGCAGAGACTTGGACACATCACCCAGAGCCAGTCCCTTTGGGGAACAACCTAAGCAAATTTACCCTCCTAACCATTTGGAGACAGCTTGTCCTACTCACCACAGTCCAACACAATGTTATAAACCCAGACAGTGCTGTGGAGCATGTTCCATAGTCAATGTTTTCACAACTTCCTTCTTGCTTCGTAACAAGATCTAATTGGTTTGAAAAACTCAAAACTAGGTCAGTTTGCCACTGGGCCTTGTAAGGCTTTAAGCTAAATCTCTAGACTTTTGTTGGAAGTTAATTTGAGCCAGACTTAGGAAAAATATATATTAATACACCCGTGGTCTCACGTGAGAAACTTGTAGGCAGCGATTTGGGATTCAGGGCCATACTCGTATTCCTAAGACTAAATTCAAAGCTGTCGTTTAAAAGCAAGCTTGCACACGCGTATGTCCTGATCTTTAATTAGGCAAAACTCCCACTGACATCAATAGGAGTTTGACTTGAATAAGAACTGCAGGATCAGGTCCATAATTTGGTACCTGGGATTTGATTAAGCAGCTAAATTACTAGAACAGTTTCCCCATGAGTATAATTGCCTAATTAATTTTTAAAATAGCTAAGTTCAGCACTGAATATGGTGTACCTCTTGCCACACGAAATGTATGCTGTTTAATGCAAGTTGATGGAGCTATTTGCAAGAGTCTGTAGAGTTTATTTTACTCTTAAGTAGTACTGTTTATTTAAAGTTCAAAAATAGCCACCATTGTATTATAATAGATTTCAGAAAAGATGTTCTTGTAATAGAGCTCGCCCATACTTAGTTTGGCTGTTGGCCTTTCAAATGCATTTTAAAGAGCTGTGCTCTAGTACCTCCTAATTCCTGCATTCTGACTCCAGTGATTCATTTCACAGGTGGGAAAACACTGGGGGAGAATATATTCTCCAACAGGAGTTCTAAATTCAGTGTTTTGGAAGGTTTTTGCCCTATATTGTGGTTGTTTTTCTGTCTTGTGCCTTATCTCTCTTCCTCTCTCTCTCTCTCTCTCTCTCTGCATATATCTCTATATAATATAGATATATTATGTAATATATATTATAATAATAGTATGGAGATAGACAAGAATCTATCTATCACTCTATATATTCTATATATATAGAGAGAGAGATATATATCTATATATATATATAGATATATATCTCTCTCTCTCTATCATATATATATATATCTAGAATATATGTATAAGACTGTAATATTTGCTTCTGTTGAAGTTCCAGTTTAATCCTGTAGGTTGCAGTTGCTGTAGAAGGACTGGATTTCACAACTAAAAGATTAAAAACAAGAAAATATCTATCTTTTTCTATAAAAGGGGTAGGGCCATCATAGCACAGGCTTCCTAAGTGGAAGAAATATCAGAAGGGATTTGTAGTGCTGAAAAGCAGAAGCTGTTCTACCTAAGTGTATGCATGCATGCCTGTGTGTGTTTATGCATGTGTGCGTCTGTGTATATAGACATAAATAATTAGACTTGTAGTTGGCATAACGCATAATGCCTGCTCATGCTGTTGACAGTTACTTAATAATGCACGCTCTCCCATTCTCTCCAGCTGAATTCTTAAGGCATTACCATGGGAATTTTCCCTTTCTGGGGATTGTAACAGAGCTCTAGGACTAGTTGTTTTTGTGATGTGCTTCTTGACTGGCTGGAGCGGCCCTTATTCAGGAACTCCATCCAAGCATCTCCTGCAGAGAATGAAACCATCAGCTGTCCTCGAAGCGGTGCTCCATACTGCGGTGACACACAACGGTGAGTCTTGTGAGGCGGTGGGGTCTTGGATTTTAACATGCTCAAAGCAGAGCCAGGAGCGTACATCTCAGCGTATCGCTTGTATGAAGTGGGATACATCAAACGCGTCCTTCGGAGAGGTAGGCTTGAAGCTGTTAGCAACCACGCTGCTCCTTTTGCAGGCTCTGAGAGTGCTTGGTGGGTAAACACGGTGCGGCTCTGAGGCTGCAGCTACAGGCTGAAATTGGCTGAGCTCTGCAGTCTCGACGTCTTCCTAAATGACAGCATTTTTCCTGTTCTGCCAATGTCACAGCCTCACCCGCAAAATGGGCAGTCGCGTCCACTTGAAAATTAGCCATCACATCCACCCAAAGTGATGAGGTGATATAAAAAAAACGGAAGGCTATCTCTTCTCTTCAAATTGGAGTCATTTTGAAGGCTGCCCTGCTGTATTGGCTTGCCCGTTTTTATTTTGCATTCAGCTCTTGTTTTCAAGATTTCTGCGAGGGAAACAGAAGGGAATACAATGAACCTCAACTTTCAGCCTTTGTTTAAAAAGAAAATAGCTGACTGTCTTGTAGCCTCTTGATTTCCACAGCTGAATTTCCCTGAAACATCACGGCTTAGTGTGATTAGTGATGACTGTTGCTTAGAAGTGATGAATACTGATTTGAGATTCTCTGGGTCCTAAAATTTGGAGATGCGTTGATTTACTTCTTCATTATTATTTTTTTTTTCACTCTCTCATTTGCTGGTGGTGAATCTCAGCAAAAACTGAGCGCGCTCCTTTGCTACGGGAACATGAGACGTAAGAAAGGAGCGTGAAGACTACTTCCAGTTCTGGCTTCACTTCGTCTCCCAGAGCTTCGGAAGCGTTGCACCCCTCTTTCGGTGGCACTCTGACCTCCTCTAGTGGCGGATGGGCCACAGAGAGCCTCTCTGCTGCCTGGCAGGGATGGCTTTGCCCTGGGGTGATGTGTCTCAAAGATCTGGTGATCAGAGACCCACCGGGCTGGGAGGCTTCCAATTCAGCTGTGTTTTCTCCTTCTGCCACGATTTCTCCTTTGGACAATGCTAGGAGCTTCTTGACAGCACGCGTCATCCAGAGGGATGTGGGATGGAGGGCTGACAGATCCCATTAGCTATGCTTATTTTTAGTCTGGGTTTCTGAAATATGAAAGCAGCAAGGAACAAACACCAAGAATTTTGTTTCTTTCTCGGTCTCCCTTCCCTCCTCTTAAGAAAAAAAAAGTAAATCCAAAACAGAAAAAAAAAAAACAAACATGGGGAGAAGAGCCAAGTTTCCATTTCTCTTCAAAATTTATAGGCTCCTTTCTGTAACTGTGGATGCTTGAAAAATCAAGAGTAACACCACAAAGGGGAGATCTCTGTGTGTCTCGTTTTCCTTATTGTCTTGGCTCACTTGACCCTGTTGGGGATGTGCCCTTTCATTGTATACTGCTGTTGGGCCTGGGAGAGGAAACAAAGGGGAATGAGCTCTGTATAAGCCTGCGGCGTGACCAAGGACCGGCTGAGTTGGCAGACCAGCCCTTGATGCAGTGTGTTGTGTAGGGATGCACAACCAGGGTGCTTCGTTCCCCTTTGCCAGGAGCAGCGCTGACCTCGTGTCTCTGTGACACCCAGAGGGGATTATCTGCTGTCCTACCAGTGATGAGGAATGGGCACAGCTTTGCTGGGCTTGAGGAGAGAGTAACACTGAACTTTCAAGAGCTGCTGAACTGCATCCCACTACAACACGAGGGTGAGAGACTGGCTCTCCTGTGGTCCCTTTTGCTGAGCAGAAAGTGAAGTGTTGCAGTCCAAAGATCTTCACCACAGCTCTGAAGTATTGTCTCATGTCTCCTGGTTTAATGTTTGAGGAAGTGAAGATGAATTTATTCAAAGCCATGCAGAGCAGGAGTGGCAGGACTGGGTGTAGAGGCTTCTGCCTCTGCTGGGCTCTTACTTTCAAGAGCGAAAATAAGATTTTGTGTCTTAAAATTGCACTCTTGCTAAACTTGCTTATTTATGATGGTTTAGGTACCTTTTGGATGGAGCTGAGAGCTTCGAGTCCCTACAGATATCATCAGGGCTAGCTGGTTCCTAACCATCCTGTATGGAAGTGTGAGGATCCTGGCACTGCTGCCATCCATTGCTTGCATCAAGGAAGATCAGTTCTACTTGAAAAATCTTCCTCAGTTTTGCATCTGTACCAGTTTCAGAGGATTCAGATCTCCTTCATTTCTTGGGAGAGTTTAGGGATTGTTTAAACTGAAGACCTACAGGGAGTAGCAGTGCTGGGAAGTTTCCTAAGCCCCAGGCAAAAACTAAATATCAGTATATTTCAGTCTGTCTGGAATGTTTGAGGAACTTCTTTTTTATCTTAAAGTGGTTTGAGACCCTGGAGAGAAATACAAGTCCCATTCTTCTCCCTCTAAAATAAAACAGGAGCAAATATGTATTGTTGCAGCATTCTAGTACTCTTTGTTTTGTTTTGTTATTCTTTACCCCGCTATTAAGTACTTTTAACTTGGATTAATCCTTGGAGTGCAGACGAATTTATATTTAATTCTACCACGATCACTCTCTCCAATCACCCCTGTGAAACAGGCAACAGAATTTTCATAAAAACAATTATTTTCCATTTGAACAAGGACGCTTTTCACTTTGTCTTCATTGAAATACTGTAGCATTGGATCTGCATCACTATTACCTATGGTGAATGAATGACTTCTAGCTCAGCCCGGCTGTGTTTAACTTTAGATTCTGTTAGGTCTTTGCCAGACTGGGAAGCTCTGTTATCAGTTTGGTTCCCATGTAGGTGTGTGTGAACCTATGCTTTGATAAGCTAATTAGACTGAGATCTCTCACTAAAATGCCTGTCCCATCCTTTAATCAGCTGTGTGACTGCTTTCAGCTGCTCCGATTTTAAGGTGGTATTTTCTGTTTTTACCCCTCTACCAGTTCCCTCTGTGGTTTGCCTTTAAGTCTCTTTGGAGCTGCGACCATGTGCAAGTCTGTGTGTTATCCAGGACCTGAGAGGGCTTCTGGGTACTGCCTTAATAAATATGATAAATAGCAAAGCCCAGAAGAGATGCTGTTTTACCAGTATCAAGGTGTACCAGTGAAGAAACTGAGAGCAGATTCTGTTAGCCTCTCCCCTTTCTTAGCCAGCTGGGGGCATGGGAGATGTTTTAAAGATGCACTGTGGCAAAATTATCATCGTATTTACTTTATTGGTGGTCAGAATCTGTGGCCCTCCAATGCTATATGGATTTTTTTAATTTTTTTTTTTCCCTCCAAAAAACACTGCTGCTGCCTTGGAAGCTGTGAGATCCCCAAAGCTTGCAAGGCAGAAAAGCTCAGGGAGCTCTCAAAGGATGTTGCTGCCTTTCCCTCTAACCTCTTACAGTCTCTACCTTCCCTCTGTTCTCTTTTCTTTCTTTGCCAGCAAGGCGCTGTGTGCAGTCTTCTGTGAACCTTCGTGGGCCAGATTTCTCCCTGGTGCTTTTTTTCCTCCTCAGTAGCTGCAGAAGAGGCAGTGGATCTGAGGGGAAGATGCACTTTATGATTTATGACACTTTATAAATTGCGTTCCGCTGCAGGACTGACAGAGCTGGAGACTGAAATCCACTCAGGACTGGGGATGGACCTACCTGTGGTCCCTGTGCCTTGGGGCCATTTGTGGAGTGAGTGGGGCAGCCTCTGCTTGCCCGATCCTGGCTCCCCTGCTTGATCTGCCCTGGGGCAAGATGGGGATTAGTGCCAGGTGAGGCTGGATCCATCTCTGCTGAGAGCTGCGTTGAGCACAGCGGTGCATTTCACGTCATTGGTATCTGTCCAGAAGCCATGGGAGGGCTGACGCATGTGACTGGGCTCTGTTATCCAGCTGTTGATCTAAAGCCAGGCTTATTTTGACAACCCCACCTCCTCTTCCATGGGCTGCCTCCTGATGGCAGGGGTGTCAGCAGTTTCCCAATGTGAAGGAGCTGGGCTTTATTCCGCATTCCCCTGGCACTCGCATGCTCCGTTAGATACTTCAAACAGGGCTCTTTCCCACGGTTCTGCTGTGTTCATCCCTGTCTCTGCCCCTTTCTTGCCTGTAGCCTCAGGGCTGCAGCTCTCCAGCCATCTATTTATATGGCCCTCATTTGTCTTAGTCTCTTTGGCACTTATATGGCTCCCATTGGCCCAGGACCTGAATGCCTCACAATCTTTAATATATTTATCTTCACACGTGCAGACGCGCATGCATACCTGTGAGGTCAGGAAGTACCATTACTCCTATTGTACAGATGGAGAACATTAAATGGCAGTTGGCTAAACTGGGAGCAGGTGGTGGTGCAGGAAGGCTGCGTACATGTGGTACAGAAAATGGCATCACAAGAGATGGTTTGTCAGCCACAGTGCAGTGTTGGGAACGCAGGTCTCGCCACTCAGGCATGACTATTGCAACCAATGGACTGCAAGGTCCCACTCACTCGATCCCTGTTCTGGCCTTTTCAGTCCTGAATCTTGTTTTAAAATCAAAGTTGTCCTTGTGCCACAATTTCAGATAGGAAGCGCTTCTTTAGAATTGCTCAGTCTGGATGGAAGCAAAGGTTGGAGTCCTCATAGTTTGACATTTGAAGTAAACGATGCTTTAATGGCAGGATCCTTCCCTCTTGCTCACTGGCTCTGTGGTTCTTGGAGGGTGTACACCTCTTTTCCATGGCTCCAAGGTAGGGATGAGCCCGGCAGTCCACAACGCAGCCATTGGCTCTGGGTTGCTTTGTTTTCTTAGGGCACTCTGAATGTTTGGCAGCTAATATGTAGCAATTCTATTCCTTGGCTGTAGCTTTCCACTAGCATTTCCCAAAGATGGCAATGCTGCCAAGCCTATCTCCAAACGCACTGCAAACTCACAGCAGTATCTTCAGTATAGAAACAGTGCCCGTTGCACTTATGGAGCTACATCAAAACCCATGGAGGACAGTGGTCATCCAGTTCTTCTGAAGCCAGCAGTGTCTCCTCCTGTGCCTAAAGCTGACCAAGCAAAACATTCGGCTGAGCACAACCGCATGCCCAGAGCAACGTGCAAGCTGCGAGAGGAGAAGTCAGGTGGCTGCTTCCTGGGCCCATGCCTGACCAATAGACCACAGTGCTTAATTAGTGTGGCAGCTGTTCTCTGTTAGCAAGGCTTTCCTTAGGCACCTGCGCTAATGTTCTTGGTAGCAGTTAAGGAGAAAAAGGAGGAGGAAATTGCATCTATATTTAATTAATACTGCATTCATATTTTATTGCGGAGAGCCCTCAGGTGCAGGAAGGTTCTCAGTGAGAACAATTGCTTTTGAGTGGTGAAGCCATTGCGTGGTGCTGGGAAGAACTTTGGCATTAAAAGCAAACCCAAATTCCTCCCAGGGTAACCTAGGGAAGCTCAGAAACCCTCTGCTACTCACCTCCCAGCCTCAGGCTGCAAGGCAAGTGGTGAATTTGCTGATAATTCATATTCGATTAGCTTTAATATGTTCTAATTCACTGGAAGAAGTGAGAGAGGCCTGGTGGGCTGCAGACAGATAGCGCACTGATTAGTTTTTCCTTTTGATAAGCTGCCAGGCTTGGAGAGGCTCCCTTTCCATTCTCCCTTTTCCAGCTGTGCACTGCGTTCCTTCTTCTCTGTCTCCAAACCCTAGCGAGGAGACGCAAGGTGCTGTTAACATGGCCATCACGTTGCTGCCCTGTGCGGTTGGAGTGATGGTGGGTCCAAGGTGGCCTTTGGGGCTGGCAGGGGTTTTGGTGGCTGTCCATGGAGTCAGGAGCATGCAGGTGATGCCCTTTTGCTGGAGGGCAGTAGCCCAAGCCTCCTCTTGCAAAATTAGGGACGCACCCTCAGCGCACCATGAAGCATCACTGTTTCATGTACTTAGCACACAGCGCTGTTCTGCTTGTTGTTTGCAAAACACCCTGCATCTTCTTTTCCAAACCGGTGTGTTATACGTGGTGGTTCTCTCTATTATTAAAACGTGCCAGGGTGTGTTATTCAAATAAAACTGAGTACAATTTAGTTTTCAAGCCCTCCTCCTCCTTTCATCGGCTCCACAGCTTCTCCAAAGTCAGAAAGGAGACCCGAAGTCAGCAGTGTTTACGGAAAGAAGCGTTTCTGTCTTCCTACAACTACAAAAGAAACATTTGTTGCCTTAGATAACTCCTGAGCAAACTGCTGTCAAAACAATTAGTGTTATTTTGCTATTATCCTCCTATTTGAGAGTAAATAGCCATTTCATGAATATGTTAATTACCCGGTAGGTGCAGGAGATAAGTGCGTGCTATGCCACCACAAACGATAAAGCTTCTGTTGTAGACAAACATCTCCAGCAATGATTTTTCCCAACCATTGGGGTCAAGTGATTGCAGTTCAGCTGCTTGCAAGCGGACTCGTTCTACTTTGAGGACTCAAAGATTTAACCAAAGTCGCATCATTGTGCAAATGAGGGTGGTTGTTTTTTTTTTTCTTTCCTTAAAGAAAAAGCAGGCGGGCGAGTGGTCAGGGCTGAGTCCCTGTGTGAATGGGTGGCGTATCTGAGTGCTGGTGAATGCGTGGTATATTTCAGTGTAAATAACAGAGGGTTATTCTGTTTAAATCCCATTCCACAGGGCAGAAATTATTTGTGGGTTTATCCCCAAGTAGGACTGCGGGTTACCAGATAGTTGTGTTTGTTTATTTCTTACATCACACCAATATTTGCTGTAGCAGAAGAGCGATTATATCGGCCCTGCAGAAGCAGAGTTTTCCTTTTGGAGATGTGTACATTTTTTGGGGGGGGAGGGAGTAAAACAACAACAAAAAAATCAATATTCTGGAAAGTTGAATGCGCCATTGTGCCAGATAATTAAAATGTAAATTTAAGTATCTATGCCCGCTTTGTGATTTTTTTAATACTTTTAAGTTAGTTGTCTTTTAAAACATGTGGTCAGCTGTTGTATTCACATATGGTCAAATGATCAAAGTCTGAACTCCTCTCTAATTGTCCCCTGCTGCTTGTCTGCTCTGTCCATGATCAAGGCCTCAGCAGGTGATAAGAAAGGCATGAGAACAGGCTGGAAGGAGAATGAACTACTGAGGGGCCCAAGCTGAAAGAAATAAAGACTTCCAGTACATCACCCTGACAGTAAAGAACCAAAAAAAAGTGAAGTCTGGTTAGTTCTTATTTTTTTTTTTTTCTTTCTTTCTCGCCTTTTTTCCCCCCTTGCTCACAAATCTGCATGTATTATTTTGAGAGGCAAAATGCAAATGCGGCCGTCTCTGTGTATTCTCAGCTCGTATAAAAGGCCGAACCAAACAGCCCGCTGCAGACGTGTTTATTTACTTGCTAGGAGGAGGAAGCTGCTAAGTCACACAGTTTATAGTATTTCACATGTTTGTGGAAATCATTGCGATTCTTTTCACTTGTGCTTGTCATTGTTTGCCCAGAGTTCACTTTGCCAGATGGTTCTTTATTGTCGCTGGTGTCCACACCTCGCTCTTGCATCGCTTCAAGACCAAATGGTGTGAAGAGCTTTAATACTTAGAGGATTTAGTAAAAGTAAATCCACACTTTGTGGAAGGTTCATTCTCAGCTATTCAAGCAGGTCTAGCACTGATTCAGGGAGGGAGTAGCTGACCCAAGGAATGAAGAAAGGATGAAATAAATGGATTGGCTTTGCCATTCCTGTTTGTGTCCTGCTCTCTTGCAGTCAAAATGTAAATGGAAAATAAAGGATCGATATCAGGTTTAGAACGAGGAGTTAACAGTTAAAGAAAGGAAGGCACACTGTCAGATTTCTCTTAATTTTAATTTTTGCTTGCTCTTAACAGACAAAACAGTTGGCTGCGTTCCTTAAGCTAAATTTCTCAGGCTTGCGGTGATGTATTTGTATGCATCATGTTTCTGCAACCACGTGAGGATTAATTTTTTACATGAATTTGCATGCAAATAGAGTACTCCCTTTTGGCTTCTGTGGAGTTGTTTCTTGATGTTTGCAAACACTGTCACTCAGATGCGAGGAGTGCGGTTGCCCCATTTTACAGATGAGGAGGCAGTGGCTGACTGAGAAAGGAGTGAATACTGTGTGCATTCTTTCTGCTATGTAGGGCTGTGGGGTGATTTCTGTGTCATTAATAAAAACAGGTGAGTAGCTACTGCCCTAATTTTGTGGGTAGCTGAAGACTGTATAAATTGCTACAGTGGGAGAGTGGACAGAGAGGTGATGTACCGAGTGTGTCTGCGCATGGATAAGGGAGTGCTTTAGCAGGCAGCAGGTGTGAGAGGATTTAGGAGTTATTATGGGAAAATCCTTGCAGCAATCAGACTATTACTTGGTTGCTGTAAAATAGGCAAACAGGTTAATGGGGTATGTCCACAGAGGAAAGCATGCATCACAGCTCTGCTACTGGCTCTATCAGGAGGCAGAGCTTTGTTCAGTACCCTCAGGTTTTCCTGGGGCTCACCTCGTGGGCTGCATGGGTTTTGGGCAGGATGTTCTCAGAGTGGGTTTGCGGTGGGAGGGAAGACATCTCGTAACTGCAAGGAGCAAAAGGTGGTGGAGAAAGAGCAATGCAGCCTTGTCTCTGCACGGGGCAAAGGGTGAGAGAGACCCGAGACAAAGGTTTTAGAGCATTTTGACAGTAAAGATCTGTGGAAGGGAGGGCCCCAGTCCTGCCGGGATCTCTGCTGGAGAGTGTCTGCTTCAGCAGTGACCCACAGAAGTGAAGTGCCCCATGGAAATCTCGGCGCTTTCCTTCCCTCCCTCCTGCCTTCCCTTCGAGGGCATGGGCTGGTTCCACTTGGTCATGCTCAAGTGACTTCCTGAGCTGGGGTCGGTGGAAGTGCACTGCGAGGAGGTGAAGTGCCCACTGCAAGCTGCTTTTAACGTGAGAATCAGTGGAGCTGCTTGCTTCAGAGTGCAGTAAACAGCAAGGCTGCCAAGCGAGGGCAGTGAAGCAGGGTGTATAAATGAGCTTAAGAGACAGCTCAGGGTTTTATGCGGGGCTGGGTGGGGAGGTGGAAAGATGTGTCAGAGGAGAGAGGAGGAGATAAACAGAGCAGGCAGGCTTCTTGGGCAGAGTGGTGGTGTTTTTCTTTCCTTTTTTTTCCTGCTAATAATTCTTCATAGCAAAGCTGTGGTGTATCAGATGCAGGGAGGTGTATTCTTTGTGCTTCATATGCACATTCAGGCTCTGCTTTTTATAAAATACAGGCTAGTAGCCGGGCATCATCTCTAAGGTCATCTTGGTTACCCAAATCATGCACAGTTTAAGTGCCACCTGGAAGGATGATGCTGCATTTCTTTCTATTCGCTTCATGGCCCAAAGTGACTGGAGAGTCTGCTGTGGAAGGAGCCCCAAACTGGCTGTCACCACTTCTATTGCAGTACCTGGTGTGTTTTTGCTACAGCAACCCTGCAAGGACTGTGCATTGTGCTTTCCACTCCACCTTGATGACTGCTGTGTATTTGCAGCTTCTCTCTGTGCTGCTAAATGTAAAAAGTTTTGTTTTTAAGAGGAATTGCTATATTTACTTTGCTTTTCTCTGGCAGCCCTACTACATACATTCAGCTATTTTTTAAACACCTTGCCCAGTGCAGGCTGAGTGGTGAGTGTGTGATGTGTGAGCTGTTTGCACACTTGAGATGAGGTGGGGTTTTATCAGCTGGAATGGTTGGCTCCTGCCTGGTGAGTCTGGGTTGGCACTCAGTTCCTTTGCCCTCGTACCAGCATCTAAGATGATCTGCAGAGAATGTGACAGTTAACAGAGCTGAGTATTGGGAATTTCCTTTCCAGCTTAGGGCATCTCACATCCTGTGTACCACTGGACCCATTCCTCTGTAGGTAGCTGCTGGTTGAGAGATGATATACCACCCTTCTGTCAGGATTTGCCATGCCCTAATGGCCTTCTTGTAAATATTTATTGTCTATAACATCCAGGAGATGGAAAGACCTACTGTGATGGGGGGCACACAGTGGGAATAGAGCCAATCAAATTTAACTAGCTTGCAAATTCTAGCCTCTGCCATTTGGTCCTGGGTTTCCTTGGGAATAAAAATAGCAATGCCAAAGGAAGCTGGTGAGAATCCCCTTTACTTCTGGGACTTCCTAATCTGTTGTGACCTGGCTACCTTCAACGTTGCAGAGAATCTTGTTTTTCACAGAGAAAACACAACACTGGTTGTAGATACTGATGGGAAAGTAGAAGTGAATTCTGCTTCTGTAATAGTGCTAAAAAAGCCACCAAGAGAAATGGTTTGGTGGTAGGATTCAGTAGGGGGTTTGATGGCTGAATTTCATGATCTTGAAGGTCCTTTCCAACCTAGATGATTCTATGATTCTTTTATAGAACACATTGAATTGTTATATGCACAACGATAATGTACAGCAGTACATTGAAAACCACAAAACTGTGAAGGGAGTGTTAAGAAGCAACGGATGAAAGTATCTTATATAAGTCTACATTAGCCTTATAGATTTAAGTGCTTTGGTGGGGTGTTACTGGTCTCACCAACAGCAGATAAGCTCACATATTTTTATATTGGTTCAAGTTCCTTTGCTGCCGAAAGCTGGTCTTTCTGCCTGCCCCTGGAAAGTTCCTGAGCAAAGAGCTCTCCATGCCTGCTGCTCATGGTAGTGTGCGATCCTGCAGGAAGTCCTTTATGAAAAGCAATGGCACGGGGAAGGAAGTTGGACCTGGGCACTGATGAGGTTGTTTTCAGTGAAGGGCCACATGCGTTCACTGTACAGTTGGTTGGGGTACAGTGATGGAAATCTGCTTGCTGCGGAATGCTGTGGCTCTCAGAGGCAGGAGATGAAAGATGAAGAATGATATAGTGGTACATCTCAGAGCATTTTATTTTATACTGAAACGTCGTTTTTTTTTTGGTAGCAAATGGATACCAAATGTGAGAGAAAAAGCCTATTGTGTTACCAGACATTAAAATTAAAACAGGCACAGAGATGGTGCAATTGTTTTTATTGTATTAAGACATCATCCTAATATCACTTTGGTTTATTTGAATAAATTACGTGTCTTTGGCAATTGCTTAGTAGGAATTTGACATGAGCAAGTCAGCAAAGGTACACGATGACAATACCATGAAAGGTAATGTTTATGGAGAAATACCATTGTTCAATGTTGAAACATGTTTCTTCAATTTACATCCTCCCTCTTTTTTTTTTTTTTTTTTTTTTTTTTTTTAAGGGTGCATAATAGCTTAGTATAGCATTGGGAACTTGGGACAGATCTAACTTAAGCAGATTTGTCTAACTACACACAGTACTTTGTTGTTCGACACACAGGCAGCTGCCATAGCAACTGCAAGATCACAAACTGTTATGATACCTCTGAGAAACGGGTTTTCTTTAAAAAGAAGCACAAGCGTGTGGATTTGTGTGTCAACTTCATTCAACAGTAGCCAGGACTTTTGGGGAGAAATGATATCTCCAAATACATGCTTCTCTCCTTATGGTGTTTTCATGTCCCCTTTCATTGCAGGGGAGCTGGACTAGATGACCCTTAAGGGTCCTTTCCAAACACAAATGATTATGTGATTTTGATAATGATATATTTTTAAAATTTGCCATCATGTTTTCATTATCATATATATATATTTTTTTCCTCCGCTGAGCTAAAGAAATAACATATATTTTTAAGTATGTCATAATAGTGCCTAATGACCCTTATAAACTTTGAAGTGTCCCTGCTGCCTCCAGTTAAAAACAAAGAGAAGCAAGTCATTTCCCAAAGAGCTTAGGACTGAAAAAGGTGGAAGTGGAATTGGTGGCACAGAGAAGCAAAATTATCTGTTCTGGCCCCATGATAGGTTGGTGGCAGAGCTGGCGGAGAGCCTTCTGAGTGAGGACAGCTGTCCTGCTGTACGTAGCTGGGGCTGCTAATTGGCTTAAGGAGACAGTGTTGTGGGCTTATTTCAAATGTCCAGTGTCACTTCCTAAATGCAGTTAAATTAATTAGTTTATTAGATAAGACGGAGACAGGACAAACACCAGCAGGAAGGTTGGTGGCAGGTTTCTTCTCTCCTGTTGTTTTCTTATCAGATAACATATCCCAAATGCAGATGAACTTCCCATTCTAACAGCCACGAAGAAGGTCCCCACTTCACAGGTGGATGAACTGCTCCACCAAGGAGTCCATGGACTCCTGTGGGAGCTGAAATGAATCAGCTGAGAGGTCGCAATCAATCTCACGAGTAGTTAAGGAAAACAGTGACATAAGACCTTGAAAATGGATTTTTCCATGATAGGTGACAAAATAAAAGGGGGGTATTTTGCAGCCGTGTCCTTGTCTAGCAGGCAAACCTTTATCAAACAGCAGGGGTTGGCCAGTTGTGTGTAGCGCTTGCCCTGCTAAACACTCAGATGGTTTAATTTTGTGAGTTCAGCTTTATTTTCTTTTGTTTGTTTTGAAAAGGTCATGGTGATGTGTCCCAAGTCGTGCTGTATATCAGTCGGGGAACCACCATATGTCCGTGAAAATAAGAACAAATCGAGAATTTCCCAGTTTTTATTAGTAACACATGCAGGGAGTCTACAGACGTTCATAGATCACTCCTAGTGGGTGCATTTTCTTAGAATTTACTTGCTTTGTGAGGCCCATGAGTCTTAGTCATGGTCCAGGATGCCAGGGAATGCACTGAAACAAGACAGAACGGTCCAAACCTCAGACTACTTCCAAAGCAAGTCTAAGACAAGGAGTAACAGAAACAGCCAGATGGGGGTGTGCGAGGAGGTGATGAGAACATGATTCTGTGGATCCTCTCTTGGGAAAACAGCTATTTAAGTGATGACTAACTGTTTGTTTGTATGACTGTTCGGGAGACTTTGAAGCTTAGTTTGAAGGCAAACGATGAAGTCACTTTGTAGATGTTTGCTGGTAGCTCTTTGCTGGTAGCAGGAGGGGAAAAGCACCAAAGGGGTGTTGTTTGCAAACATAATACATAGGCAATGGATATGTCCTGAGAGCAGGAGACAGTGCTACAGTTTTATCATCTTATATACATAACAGATCTTTGTCATCTGTTCTTATCTATCATACTTAATGTGAGTAGTAGTCTATTGGTTTCTCCCAAGGTGACTGCGTTTTGAGTCAGAAATCTGGTATTGCAGACTTTGGGTAGAACCTTCAGGTGGGTATCTGTTGCTTATTCCAATGTTTTCTTTGCAACTCAGCATTGGAAACTTATTTTTGTTGCACAGTCTTTGTTTTTATAGAATCGAGGTTTGTGTGAGTCACATACCTGCAAGTTCTGGGACTTCTTGCAAAGCACTTGGGGTGCAACAGAGAGAGCTTGCATTGCTGCTGGTACAATGAGGCCATTTTACAGCAACCTTTTTGGATTGCTAGATATAAAATACAGCTGATTAACTGTTATTATTTCTATTAATTTATATTTGGGCTAAAGGTTGAGGCTAATTTCCCAAATGTTTTAATAGGGCATTTGGTATCATGATTTACTGAGCTTTTGCATGTCATCTGCCCATGTTATTTAGATTCCCATTGTGGTTGCAGTGGACACAGTGCAGAAATGCTCAGGATATGCTCAGTATCTCTGGTGGGAAACAGGCTGTTTGCAAAATAGTGACAAACTGTAATAATTACCTTGCTGTCCATTTGAAACACTGATCAGAAGCTCTGACCACCACAAAATTCCTGTATAAACCACACAGATCTTCAGCTGCATTTGTGGGATCTATTTAGATCCCTGCTAGGTTTCTAAAAGTAGAAATAAAGCCTGCGAATATCTCTAGCCACTTCCTCCCACATATTGCCTGCTGTGAGCTACTGTCTGCTTGGGTATCTATATACAGCTTAACTGTAGGTGTGACTTTCTGTGGTTTGACTGATTTCCATAAATTAGTTGCTAAAGATGACCTCAGTGATAGTTTAATATGAAAAGCTGTTTGGAAATGCTGAGCCAGCAGTGAGTTTTCTAGGGAGATCGGCAAGAAAATATTGAGCATTTGAAAATTCAGTGGAAAAAAATGTATATTTTGAGGACTGGATCCCATGAGAGGAAATTCAATTTATGTACTCTTATTAGGCTTGATCTATGTTGTAATCATGATTGGAACATTTGTAGGTAATCTGAAAATTCTTGATGGGCAAATTTGGAAGTGATTTGGAATCACCTTGAGAGACTTAATTCTAGCTTCCTTGGTTTTGTTTCAATTCCTCTACCAAGAAAATGTCCCTTTACTTTTCTATACTTAATAATATTTAACACAAAGGAAAAGAAGCAGATTAATGCACTGTTGATTTTTGAGGCTTTTAGAAGGACTTATTGTCAAGGAAGTATAATTAACTTGGCTTGCACAAATAGAATCAACACTTGATTGCATAGCAAAAGGCAGTGGCTTGGGCAAGGACTTGGGTCAGATCTAAAGCGCCTCAGATGGACTCATATACATTTAATTCATCTTTTTTTCTGCAGTGCTAGCAACCGATTCAGTAGGCATTAACTTCAGCAAGACTTTGTCAAAACATCTTCAGATGATAAGCAGCATACACCCATCTTTCCTTCCTGCTCCATCCCACCCACTTGAAGTGTAAACCTCTCGTTTTCCTCATAGACTACCCCTGGTGTCACCTCTAGAAAGTAAGCAGAGGGCCTCAGGTCCCAGCCTATCTCACCGCACTTCTGAAACTCCTCTGATCTCAGAGCACAGCACCATTGTGAACAGACTAGGGCGTGCTCTTGAGCAGTCACCAACCTTCTCTATGAGGTGGAGGAAATGAAAGTGAAAAGCAACGAGTTGACTTCTCTGCGAGCATGCAAGGTATGCTGCGAATGTGATTCTGTCCTCCTGACCCTGACTTCTGAACTTGGTGACTAGATTGTCTTTGTTTACTCATAATCCGTGTGAAAAAATGGAGTAGATTTTCTTTGGGCAGCCATTGCTGCTGATTGTTCTCTAATAGAAAGCCATTTACATTTCCCCGTTATTGTTTTTCATGCTCTACCACCTACGTGAGGCTGATGGAAAAAGCATAACTGGGAATTCTGCTGGGAAGAAGCAGGTACCATCAAGGGAGAAAAAAGAGAGTGCTCATGAGGAAAACTACGTTGTCCTGCAACCTCTTTCACTCTTGGCATCTTTTGCCTGAGGTTGAGTAAGTTGCAAGAACCATGTGGAAGAGGGAAGTTGTTCACACAAAACATTTCTGTGCCAGGGCTTTTCACCGCCCCCTCTGCATTTAGTAACATCTGCAAGCAGGAGAAACAGTCAAGAGGATGGAGAGCCTGATATCCTGTGAGCCTGAGTGAAGGAGCCGTGGGGCTGGGGGTGCTCTAGTATTGGTTACAGCTGGAATCAACCTTAGGGGAAAGCAAGCAGTGGAAATAAAGGTCACAGAGGAAAGCGAGGATGCAGTCTTAAAGAAAGGCTCCGCTGCTTGAGATTGCCACGTGTAGTGCTGCTGAGCATCTTGAAAAGCAAGCCAATAGCATTAGGGTGGGAATTCCCACTGCATCCCCCTCCTCTAGCCCCCTCATCCCTGTCTCAAGATCAAAAAGGCAGCAGCAGTGCAGCTCTGTCTGCGTGAGAACAGAGCCTGTGGAAGGGAGCAGCCGCCTGGGAAAGCTGCTCTGGGAAGATGCTTGAAAAAGAAACAATGGAGCATCAGCACGGGGTGAGGCCGCTACCTGATGCTCCCAGAGAAGGGTGAAGGAGAAACTATTTGTGCTTGGGATAGGCAAGAGCCAGCCTTCTTCTCTCCTTTGAATGCCACAGTCTTCATTTCCATATAGTTATCAGACCCAGGGTAGTGTTTACAGAGAAGGCAGTTTGATAGAGGTAGACGCTGCAGGCAATATAGTGCTTGGGGGAATACATTTTGTCAGACTGTGCTTTCTGCTTACTGAAGGCTAAAGCCCCCCAGAACAAACCATCTTGCAGTTTGCACCGGGGTGCAGGACAGAAATGGGATGTGCCGGGAGTGCGTCCTCCATCGTGAACGAATGAATGGAAAGGATTGAGAGAACTCAAGGTTTTTCTGGCCCCAAATTTTTGGCAACTGACCTGGTCTATTGCTGCACCTGGCAAAATCTTTCCCAATGGTGTGGCTGCAATGCAACAAGATAATAGGTAAGAACAGAGTGGTGAATGTCTCCTGAAAGGCACACCAGCAGGCTTCTTGTAAGGATGTGCAGGGGGCTGGATTTTCCTCTTTCCCTGTCTTGCTTTCCTGGGAAGCCATTTTGCTTCACGTCTGGTGTTCCTGACCCACCGCATGGGAAGCCTTGAGTAATCCCACACTGCAGTGAGCATGTTTGAGAAGTTTTGTATGACAAGATCGCTAAGTGGCCTGCCCTTTGCTCTGCCCCCTCTCGTGTTTGTCACATCCAATAATGGGCAGAAATGTGGTGTGTGCCACTGAACACGGGGAATTTGTTTGTGTTCCGTGTTTGCCACATCCTTTTAATTTGAGGAGAGAGCGTGGGAGCAGGGAATGGCTAAAAACGCTGCTCATTGCTACCTCTGCCATAGACCGCATACAGCTCTTAGGCAATGATGTGAACTTCAGCTGAAGCTTGGACTTTAGAGTGGCAGTCATGTTTCAAGGGGCAGTCTTAAGTGCTATAAAATGTTGTATCTGTTTCAATGAAGGGCTAAGGGTATATAAGACATGCTGCTGTCAGTGCTCTCTGCTGCTCACTGTAATTTTGAAGGAGGATGTGGTCAAATTGTAAAGGAATTGAAAAGGAGCAGGCAGGCTGTCTTCAACTGTTAGCCTATGTGGGGTGCTCATGCACTTCTGTGATATATGTTTTTGTTACAGCCAGGGCTTTTGTCTTTAATTTCAATATGGGTAAGTTTGGAGAGAGCTCCTTGGAGAGAGCCTAGCTAGTCACGCAATGATAACAACTGGTATACATGTAGGAGAATCACGACTTGTGAATTTCTAATGGTATTTTCTTGCCCAGAGATCTTATTCATTGTTGAATGCATATGTCAGAGGAGAGAGCCAGCCTGAGGGCTCTTCTAGTTGGGTACTGCTGGTCTCGGTTCCTAAATGTAGCAGGTTCACTTGTTCCCACTGCCACCTCCCATCCTTTCTCTCTCCTTTTTGTTTCCTCCTTGCATGTTCAAAGTACGGTGAGTGAATAAATACAGCACAGCAAGACTTCTGCAAGTGTGAATGTTAGAGGGCTCTTTCATCAAGACACGCGAAGCAAAAAATGCAAGAGGCTTTTAACACAGTTCTGAAGTCACAGAAGGAAGTTGCTAAAAACACTGGTGTGGTCTGTATGAAAAATTAAGACTTTTTTAGGAAGGCTAGTAAAGGTATTCTGGGAGATAATTTGTGGCCAGCTTCGATACTGGCCATTTTGAGAGGGTGACATCAAGATTAGGTTGAAAGCTTGAATTGCCTTTATTACGTAGTCCAAGGGAAAACAGGGCTGGTATAGCTGGGATGTTCACAGGAGAGGAAAACATAAAATAAATTTGTTCTCCTGTGGGGCCTGCCTTCCCTCCTCATCCAGTATTAAATGGGGACGAGGTCTACTTTTAAATACCTACGGGTATTCAGCAGTCAGCAGGGAAGCTTCCACAAAGCAGATAAAGTCCCTGAAATATCAGAAAAGCATCTGCCTTGTTCTATAGGCTATGCAAGAAGTGTGGGATCTTAAATGAGACATGGAAATTAGGTGGATTGAGCCAGTAGGAGAACGTTTTTGAGAGGCATCTGGTTCAGGATTGTGCAATGTCTAGCATGGGTGCTTTCTGGGACAATTCCCCATCCAAGGCTCGGTTCCATTTGCTTTATATCTAAGCCCTTCAAGGAGCGTATTGCAGAGATTTCTGAAATGATGGCAATCAGACAAGAATGGGATTCTGGAGCATGAGTGCTTTGTCAGTGTGATATTGCACCCAAGAGGGGAAGCCCTGCTGACAAGATAATTTGACTGCTTCTGGGACCTGGCTAGCATTTCCAAAGGATATCTTGTGTATATTCTGGCTGTGTGCACTGGAGGAATGTCCTGTGGGATAGCTGAAGGCAAGTGATGTGCCAGGATTAGTGCTGCTCTTGGGTAAAACCTGATGGTTTCCCATTAACCAGAATATTTTAGTAATGTCTTAAGGGTATTTCCAACAAGCCTAAGACTTTAGATGACTGTTCTTATCATTATTTATGTTTTCCTAAGCTTTCTCGATATCTTTTTAACTTCCAGCTGTGAAATGAAAATACAGCATTCTTTTATTTTTTTAGTTTGCTTTATGCAGTGGCTGTGGACTAACTTTGTTATCTCTTATGCACTTTGTGCAAAAACAACTTTTGATATCAGGAGTTTAATTGCAAAAATGCTAAACCAGATAAATACCAGATAAAACAACCTGAACATATGACAAAAACAATTTTGATGTGCCTCTGAATATATGATAAAGTAGCATTTGCCAAACGTGTGGGAAAATTGGTAGGGAAAGGAATGTCATTTCATGGTCCAAGCTAGGTATTACAGATAGTTTCCCTTTCAGCTTTATACTTCTCATTGTCAGAGCTGTTAGTCTCCAAGTATTATGAGCTTTTGCAGTGGCCCAGCTTTACCTGTCGATAAACTGGCTCCGTATCAAATTTTCTTCTCTCTAGATGATGCAGATTTTTTTTCTTCTTGGATTGGATCATTACGTTGGAATTTAAGGCCTTTCTGGTAAAGGGAGATGAGAGAGGGAAATCTTAAAGCCATGAAATGCTTCATAAACTTAGCAAAACCATTCTTGGCTCTTGGACATGATGTACTGGTACCCTCTGTAAGAGCCTGGGAGGATGCTTCATTCTGAATTGGCAATAATCTGCATTGTGGACTAAATCCCCAGGAGTCCTTTATGTCCCTGTGAAGGCAGTGGAGTTCTGCTGGCACCCACTGGCCCAATGGCACACAGAGCGCTTGTTTAAGATCAGTGGTAAAGCTATAACCAGTAGTTAGCAGAAAGGCTGAATGTCTGTGCATTTAGATCAGAGAAGAAGCCTTTGCCCTTAGCCCTAAATGCATTTTGGTCAGGTACTTGGAAGATTCCAACAGCAGCTTTGTTGGAGCGAGCATTAGTGAGCTTGGGAAGCTGTGGCTCAAAGGTGGATATAAGCTTCAGCCTCTGCAGGGCTGAGCCCAGCATAACCCAAGGTGCTTTGGAGGGGAGGAAAATGCTGGAGCCAAATCTGCTGTGTGGTTTGCACTGTGTGTTGTCCAGTTCTTATAGTAACAGCTTTTATTGATTCTGGCATTGTCAACAACATGTTCAAGAAATGTGTAGAAGTTCTTCTTAGGGACAGGGTTTAGCAGTCAATATTGGTTGTAGGTGGACGGTTGGACTAGATGATCTTAAAGCTCCTTTCCAACCTTAATGATTCTGTGAGTTGAACATTTTGTGGGCAAACGACATTTGGGTAAGATAATGTTGATTTTAAATCTGAAGGGGATTTTTTTCAAACTGTGCCCTTTCTGCTTTATGACCTTCTCCTATGGCTGCACATGGATTATGCTCTGTAAAATTATTTGAATGTCCAGCAAAATGCATGTGGGATAAGGAAAGGAACACTTTGAAGAAATGCATTTCCAGCTCATCAAAAGAAAGAAGCCAGATACAGTTCTCTGTTTTCTAAATGGGATAAATTCTGGATGTTTTCTTAAGATTTGGATTGTAACAGTGAATTAATGGTTTAACATTTCCCATGGCAGCTAGGAAATCTGGTTGAACAAAGAAAGTAGTCCATGAAACTTGGCACTGCTACAGCAGTAGATCAAAAGTATTGATGCTGCAATCAACATCGCAATGTCAGTGCTGCAAAAAGCTGATGAGGTGGGATATCGTTAAAAGAAACTTAGAGAAAGATCTTTTATTAACAATTAATGGCCCAAATCCATCTCTTACAAGTGACTTAAGGAGGTAAAACAAGTGATGTTGATTGTTGAGCGGATGATTCTGATAGTACAGGTTTGATTGCTTCTATGATAGGGGTGCAAGAATGGGAAGGCCCTTTCCAGGGAGTTGCACCCTTACACCTACTTTTTAAAAGTAATGTACTTTACCATTATGAGAGGTAGTTACATGTCTTGAGAGGAAATAAGGATTTTTGGTTTGCATTGTAACTTCTCTTCCAAAGGAAAACTTGGCATTCAGAACTTGCTATCTCCAGCAGGCATCCAACACGTGCTTTTGAGGAGGTGATTATTCTATGTCACTGGGGCAGGTGTCTTTGCCTGTGAAGATTTCTGCTGTCATTAAGGAGTGATGTCCTTAAGGGGTTTGTATTTTTAGCAGCTGTGATTTATGTCCTGTGGGCTCTGTCTTTAAGCCATGCCTCAAAGAGGGATAGGTTATTTTACAGAGAAACCCATAAAGTAATGTATGCTTCAGGTCTGACTTCCTTTAAAGCTGTGCATTAATTCGAGAGAACTGAGGTCAGCCTGCTTGTGCTGAGATCTGCACAATGACATTTCCATGCTGTGGCCCATTTCATGCTGATGTGAGATGCAGGAAGTAATAGTTACCATATGAAGGTACATAGTGCTATTAATAACACTAACTAATAAATATTAATGCAGCAGATTTTTAATTATTCTTTTTATCCTTAAGTCTCAAAAATACTCCATAGAATTTTGCCTGTGTAATAGAGAAAGTAATAGGGGTGAATTCTGTTTTTGTAGGAGTCAGATTCTGGTGCAGACACAAACCCTTGCTCACGGCTTGCTGGCAAGCTCCTGTGTTGCTTTGGACCTGTTGCTTTGTTGCTACTAAGGTGTGCTCTTGAACTTGCTCTGCCGGCCCAAAGGCCGTGGGGAGCCACTGCAATGAAAAATGCCTTTTAGTGTTTCCAATCCCTTTCTTTTCTGTAAATAGAAACCCAAATCAAAGTGAGAATGGAGAGAAAGAAGGTTGCTTTTGACTACACTTAGCAGATAGCGGTTTAAAGAAAATTCAAAGCAGTCTTGCCACCATTCTAACCCAGGGTACTTTGAGTTCGCCAACCCAGCGAAGAAGATTCCACTCTTTCCAGCTCTCTCTCTTGAATTTCCAGGAATTTCACATACCTCCTCTGTAATGTCCCATCGTAGAAAAGCAGGAACCAGAAATACTCAGAAGGGTTGAAAAATGTCCTCTTTTGCTTGGTGCTAGAATTTAAACTCATTTATTACAACCTACATTCCTTTTCATGGAGAATCATCAGGAGGCAGAAAATGTGATTTTATCCATTTCACATGTGAAAGGAAAATTCTTGTTAGGAAACCACAGTCTCTCCTCCAGGGTGGCCAAAGCATCAAATAGGACCACAATGGGAATAAATGCACTTAACCCCTGTACCTTCAAGTCCCCAAATAACCTTATGCATAGTAGTCTAGCAGAGTAAGTGTTGTTGTTGATAATGGTTATGTGGTGGCACTACTTCCTTCACTCCTCATACTAGAAATCATCATTTACAGCTCTTCACAGTCTGAACAGGATGTAAACCTACTTCTGTGGTGAAGATTTATTATGTAGATTGTAGATTCCAAAGCTCAGTGCTGTGCTCTCTTCAATGGCGGTTGTGATTCAACAAATAGGATTTGATTCATTATCAATCTAAAAAAAATATATGAAAAAGGTGATGCATCTGTGACATATACAATGTACATGGAGAAATATAAGAATGGGGAAATACAATAATGAAGTAATTTTTTTCACTGTGGAGTCATGCTTTGATATCGCAGACTTGCTTTATAAATGAAATTGTGAAGAGCATTTAAGTGTCAGGTATTCTTCATCTTGTTCATTCAAAACTTACGTGTATGAGGATAGCGTCAATAAAGCATCTGTGCATCTCCGACAGATGCTGGACTCAGTGTTTAACACGGGGAAAGAGACTGAAAAAGTGAGAAAAGGATGTTTTCAATGAAGTACTTTGAACTTCTCTTGCACGTCCCTTTCTTTTGAGGGTTTTGTGAATTGCTGCAGCAATTTGCTAGGTATTAAAGGGAACAAATGAACAGGGCCCTCTTTTGCAAGACAAAGAAACAAATGTTTTAAGATTTTCAGATTGCTTCAACAATAGCTTGATGAAGATGGACATTATAACAAATGAAATATTTAACTAGAGTGACCCTTACTGAAGTGATGTCAAGGGTAATAAGTAATACAATTGTCACATTGTATGTAATCACTCCTTTCTAAGCTACTGAGGCACAATTATTTTAAGCAAATTGAAATGTCTAATGGGGACAATGCTGTTTTTCTTTAGCCAAAAATAATATGGCGAATCTTTTTAATCTTTTAAATGTTGCGGACTTTTAACATCAAGGCTGGAGAAATTCACTCTTGGTTTTATTCTTTCTAGCTAATATCTTTGCTCAGAAGCTTTCTTGTGAGACAAGTATTTACCAGATCGGGCTCGAATGATGAAGAATAGTTATCCACTTAAGTTGATTTTCCTACTGAAAAGATTAAAGAGGTTTCATTTTTTGAATGGCACTCTTGAGACTTGGCTGAAGTGTTTGTGATTTGGAGTAGCTGCAGAATTGTTCTAAGAAATGTAATTCAAGAAAACGCTTCTAAATTACCCAGACAATGAGAAAACAGCTTTGGGTCCTGAGTCATTCCTGTTGATGCAGATCAGAAGTAAATGTTGCACCCCTTTCCGGAGGTGCAGTGGGGTCTTCTGCATGGTTGGTGAGCTCTCCTTGCCATCACTGGGGAGTGATGTGTCAGCAGAAAGGTCAGACAGATTGCACCTAAGTGTTAGGCGCAGTCAGAGCTTGCTCTGCGAGTCACTGAGATAATGCTAGTGCTATGTTCCCCCTCACCCTCTCCGCTTCTTTTCTTCTTTGTAGGCTGCACGGTCTATCTGCAGGCTCTCTGGACAGGGATTTCCAGGAGCTGAGCATAAATGCCTCTTCTTTCAGAAGTCTGAGCTTTCTTTCCTGTGCTTAGGTTCCCAAACCCCTGGTCTTTAGAACCCTTACCTGAGGTTCCACTAGATCGTCGTGTTTCTGCCGTAGAAATATTTCTCCTCTTTATCAATCATCCACAGCAGTGTTGGAGGAAGTGTTGTGTGTTATCAGGATACCGGTGTTACCAGCAAACTGCGCCCGCAGAACTGCTGTAGATACATGAAGGTAGATGCCCAGTTACTAACTCATTTTCTCCTCTGGCGTTCAGCACGGAGTCCTCTCCTCCACTCAGTCTAATCTTTAAAATATCCTTCTTCTATTCTCAAGCTCTGTTTGCTTATGTTTCCTTGCTACCTTTTGGAATCGAATTATTCAGAAGTAATGTGTTTAGCATGTGTTCTGGAAGAAAACTGGCAGCCACTGCTTTCGTGACAGCAGAGGAAGTGGCTAGCAGCCACTCCTGTCACCAGCCCTGTAAGTCGGGCACCAGTTGATGTTTTGGGATTGGTCCAGAGCTCTTCCTCAGTGACTGTGAGATTACCTGAACGCTCTCCCCATAAATTTCCTGAATATAGGCACAGCGAGCTGAGAAACTTTACCTCACAGATGAATTTACCGCAGACTAATTCAGCATACTGCCTTGCTCCCTTTTGCAGCAGGATCAGGACTCTGACCTTTGACAGTAAAAGAAAGAAACATCACTGCTTGAGATTGGAAAATAAAGAAAAAATCTTAGCGACAGCCACTGTAGCATTAGCATCTTATGTCAGAGGCCCCATCACCAGTCGAGGGGTAGTACCAGTCTGTGGAGCAAGCCCTATTACCACAGTAGAGTACCTTGATGTTATTCTGGGGGTCCGTCTGAAGGAAGGCTGGTAGCTGCAGCAATTGCTATATAGAAGAGATTTCCCTTTAAGAATCACAGGGGATGTGTGGACCAGCAGCTAGCCCTGAACCTTTGCCCTTGCCTCATTCACAGTTCAACAGGACCTTTGTGATTCCTGTTTTCAAGTTGGCAGGAAACATGCACTGAAAACACTGCTCATCGGTTGGAAAGCCTCTCTCCTGATGAGTGCTGAGCTGGCAGCTTCTGAGTTTCCAGTATCAGAAGTGAAGTTGCAGCCAAACGACCAAACTGAGAGTATGTCCCCTTCAGCTGTCCATTGATGCTTCCTTTGAGAGCCCACACAGAAGTCATACATCTTCAGTTGATGCGGACTACGAAGGGCAGTGCATGACCTGGATGAGTTTAGCACACGGATCCTCTGGTGCCTTGCTGTTGCCCTGAGCTCTTAGGGTCCTTAATAGTCCGTTTTAGGTGATCCTATCATTTGATGAATGGCACTGAATGCTACGAGGTTCTGAGTTTTCCCAAAGAAGCTGAAAACACGTCAGATGTCGGACTGAATCTTTTCTTGTCCAGCTGGAGGCCTCAGGCCTACGTTACAAAGCTTTTGTGAGCTTCTCGTACCAGTATATTAAGCCCAAATGCCGCCATATTCCATATAGCAATAATTATGTCCTTTGCCTCTAATGTTCTGGGTGATGTTCAGCTTTGCCTTTATTACTTGCTACTGTTCTGCTGGGAGCACTGGTTTGCATTTAATTATGGATCACTCGCAAATAGCCCTTGTGGCCCTGATTCAGCAAACATTTCTAGCAGGTGTGTAATTTTAAAGCAAGCGAATGAGCCTGGTTAAGTCAGCGTAGCTCAGATCCTCAGTAATGTTTAAAGCAAAGCCATCTACTCATTCCATGACTCTTACACTGTTCTTTCAAAAACATGAGTCTGTGATCAACTCAGCAGGTGAGTCGATCTGAGACCCCAAATTGCTAAGAACTTTGTTTCTTTACCGAGCTCCTTAAATTGGGCTGGGGCTGCAGCTGGCTATTGGTTAGCATTGTATAGGACTCTAGGACTTTGGGATTTCTCAGTAGGAGCAGCCACACTTTCCGTCATTTTCCATAAAGTTGGATCCCCCTGTGCTGCACACTTCCTTTGGCTCTATGTAAGCGTTAGGGTGAAGCATGTTGTGGAGCAGGACATGCCAGGAGCATTCAGAATATTAAGTGATTTAATGGATTGATTGAAACGCATAATAAAATACGGAGTGTCTGAGCTATTAGTTAGCTGCCTATGTAATTACTTCTGTTTAATAATTAATTGTGTTGATCTTTTTGTCTTGTCTTTGTTCCACGCAGAAAAATTGATCCTTCTTTTTGTCTATTTGCAGCCATTGGGCTACTGGGCAGAGGGTTTGCAGCTAATCTTTCTCATTGTTCAAATGTCACCATCAAATATTTAGCATCTTGATAACTCTAAAGCTATCACAACAGATTGGATGGCAACAATTAAAATTATGCCAACATCACTAAAACAGATATAACGGAGTGATGCTAGTTAAGCACTTAATGATCCCTTTCCCCAAGGAATTCCATTTCAATTTCTTTATGCTGCCTGATTGCCTCAGTGCATCCTGCAGGTTTTGCGCACTACTGCTCTGTGTAATGCATATTCAGGTCTTTCTCTGCAGCTCTCATCATGCCAATCAAGGATGCAAATGGAGGTCTGTGTGACTGTGTGATCAGAATTTCTTGCTTGTTTGCAAGCCTGCAAATGATGGAGTAAATAAGAATCTGATGGGTAACAGTATAAAAAGTAATCAGACCTTGTATCTGGCTTCTAGTAAACATCAGTATGACCTTCATCCAAGTGCTGCTGTAATCAACGGGAGGTTTTTATTGACTTAAATGGGAGTTGAATTAGGCCTACTCTGTGGTTTGGGAATAGAGCTGCAGGTATTGGGGCAGACCCTTGGCTGCTGTAACCTGCCTTTGTGCTCCTGGCAATCAGACAGCCATTCTGAAGTACTGCATGCAGCAGCCTGCCCTCAACCCCTGCTCCAGTCCCACTGCTCTTGGGCACTGCTTTCCATTCAGGGGGAGCTCCAAGTTCTGCTTCATTCAGCTATTCACTTAGGAGCTCAGATTGCTCTGTGAACAGTGTTTAAAATACGTAATTATCTGTGGAAAAAACATGTTTCACTTGAAAGGGATTTTAATAATCATTATTTTGAACTTCTGTAGCTTGACATTTTCATCGTTTATGAAAGAACAATATCTTCTACTTTATTTTGGCTGCAAGGGAGAAATGAGCCTAATTAACAGGAATAAAAATAAACTGAGTTGATAGAAAAAGTAGTTCTCACACATTTTCAGATTTTGCTTGCAAATACTGACACAAAATATTATAAAGGCTTTATGAAGCGTCCCTGCTTTGGGGTCTTGTCAGGATGAAGGGGCAGAGATGAGCAGAGAGGGGCAGTATGTGGATGGAAGGCTTTTTGAGCACCGTTTTGGGGATTGTGTGTATTATGAAACACTCATAGAGCTGTGACACCCTTCCTGTTCCTTAAGTACTACAATGACTATAAAGAACCTGTAAAATTATTTGAGCGGAGACTTATTCTGTCTGCTCTGGTTTGAAAGGATATAGGAAATATATCCTATGGGAACACTTCTGGCTAGCTAAGCTCTCCAGGGTTGGGCTTGAAAGTGTACTGGATTGATGTTCTGGAGCAGCTCCAAGAATGCCTGGCCAGTTGTACGACTGCATCTGCCCTGAAAACGAGAGAAACAAACGTGCACCTATTTCTGAGATGCGTGGCCATTTATAGGCCTACTCCACAGCAGTGAAAATCAAGAATTTTTGAAGGAAAAATCAGTGTGGTGCTTTTTCCTTCAAAATAGGGATTTGTGCTGATCTATGCTACCTGAAAATTGATGTCTTTACTTCCTTATGTATGCACAGCCACCAGTTTCTTTTTTTCTTTTAACTAACCTAAGTTATATTTCCAGCAAAGACAGGGGGAGGCAAGTTGGACATCATAGTTACTTCAATGAGAAATTTGCCCTGCCTGTCAGGAAGTGCTTAGCTCTGTTGTGAAGCGCAATGACTTCGCCATCTCTCAGCAGAACATGGGTCCTTTGCTCAGCCTGGGGTTGCAGTCAGCAGGGTAAGAGCCTGGCCAGGTCAATCGTAGAATATTTTCAGTTGGAAAGGGCCCTTAAGGCATCTGGTCAAACTCCCCTGCACTGAACTGGGACACCTACGGCTCCGTCAGGCCCCCAGAGCCCCATCCAGCCTGACCTCGGGTTTCTCTATGGATGAGGCACCACCATATCTCTAGGTAACCTGTGCCAGTGCCTCACCACCCTTATTGGGAAAAAAATGTCTTCCTTACATCCGGTCTGTTTCCCTTCTTTTAGTTTGAAATCATTACCTCATATGCTATCACAACAGACCCTGCTAGAGATTATGTCCCCCTCTTTCTGTGTTTTGAGAGAACAAACATGGGGGTTGACAGCGACCACCTTCTTACGAAGATGCTGCCCATGTTTTTGCATTGTTTTTCTACTTTCCTGAGTTTCATATTCACTGGCTTTATTTTCTTCTCTCCACCCCTGTGCTATATTCATTCAATATCAAACCACACAGCAACGAGTGTGGCTATACTGACTCATCCTTCTCTAATGGCGTGCTCATCTAAAGCATTTGACTGCAAAGCCCTTGGCAACCATTGCTTGTAGGTGAAAACAGTCACTGCTTTTTCTTTCTTTTTTTATTTTTCTCTTGCGATGATTTTGGCGTTGCTCCTTCTCACTTCTAAAGATTTCAGTTCATGATGATATTGGGTGAGCCTAAGAAATATTACCAAACTCAGCCAAAACACATAGGAGGAATGAAGAGACCCACAGAACAGTCATCAGAGAGAATAAAGCCAAGCAGGACTGCAGAGGAAGTGGGATGGCAGAGGTGCTTTATATAATAGCAACTAAACATCTGTGTATTTGCACCCACTCATGTTCTGTTACTATGCTAGGGACTACAAGGATTTCTTCAACAATGCTCTTTACCATTTCTCCTTATTATTTGAGCTTATGAATACTTAGAAAGCAATTTAACGTTTCACAGAGAAATTTCACGCAGGTTTCTCCGTGCTAGGGAAAATGAATTTGCATTGTGATGTTAACTTTAAAGTCCTGAGTTGGGTAAAGCCTCCAGATCTACCGATTGCTAACATGTGGAGCAGTCCTTCCCCTTCTTTATCTCCTCATTTTCCCACAGCAGTGTTTTACCAGACAGATATTTTGTTCTCTTTCCTGAGGAAGAGTTGATTCTCTTTCCCATCAGCTCCTGTTGTCTGTTGATCTTTAATCTCCTCATGGATCTCTACTTAGTTCCTCACCCTGACCCATCTGTTTGGTGTTATTCTGTCACTGTTAAAGTTCAGGCTACAAAGACTTTGCTCTTGTCTTCATGTGCAATTAGCACAGACTGCATGGTAGACGTAAATCCTGCTGCTGCTCAGGGCACGGGGAGCTTGGCCATTGAGTTCAGTGGGGTTAGCGTTTGGGCACATTAGAGCCTTTCAGCGCGGCATAGCTTGCAAGTAATTTAGAATATTGGATTGAATCATATTGATAATTATTATTAACAAACATGGCATGATTAAGCCCTTCAGGAGCCCTTAAGAAGCTGTTTTCGCACAGCTGTTCCTGGTGCGTTGAGATTAAACTTCCTGTCAAGTTGGACATGTGTACACTTCCAGGCATGGGCTGACCTCGCCAGTACTTTGTAATTAGGAACAATTTTCAAATTTATATGATTAGTTTTATTTTGTGGTGAGTACGTACACACAATCCGCCCAGAGAAGAAGAAAGACTCTTCTCAAACACAGCCCCATCTCCAGCTGTCTTCACAACGCTCTGTCTGTAAGAGCCATAAAATAACTGCCAGCTTATAAATTCAGTTATTAAATGTGCTTTACCCATTCCAGCCTGTTGCTGTGGAGATAAGTACAATATAGGAACCTTGGCAGTATGACAGGCAATTAAAATACCAAGATGTTTAGCCATGTATGAGTATTTTCACACAGTGAGACCTCTAAGCTTAGCCTGCTACTGACATTGTTAGTTATTGAATCAATTGCATGAGATGAGGTTGACAGGTGTAATTATATATTTCTATGGTGATTATGTATGGCCTGTCATAGAGACCAACGTGCCTGTAACTTTGCACTCACTTAATAGTCATTTATTGAATGAAGTATTGAAGTTGGCATGCCATTTACAAGGGGAGGAAATGTAAAACAAAACAGAAGTCCATTTTGAAATATAATTGATTCATTAACACGTTGACCATTACTTTCTTTTAGTAGACTGAAATATTTCTTTTCATTTCTCCTATGGATCTACCAGTTATTTAAGCATGTTCTTGCACCTGACTTCAACAAAAGCAGAGAGCTAATGCAGTGCATTAGTGGGAATCTGGGCTGGATCTATAGCTGCCACATTAGCAATGGAGAAGCAATGGAGCTGGCTGGAACCAGATGGGGATGTTTTTGAATATCTGCTTCAAAACATCTTTGAAACCTTTTAAAGCAAATTTTCCATGTGTATATTTCTGTACGGTCTTATTTTTCTTTGTAACAATTGCTCACCAATGTGCTTAAAATTAAGCAAGTATTATTAGAACACACTGAGGTGAGACATGAGCTGTTGCTGAAATCCCTCAGCCACTTTCTAGATATAAATTTCTCTGCGTAGGGACACAATCCAAAATATTGCTGTGTTTTTTTTCCCATACAGTTCTTTCTTCTGGCCTTTTGTGACGCCCTGATGACAGGAATGAACGTCTCTGTTCCTCAGAATAAGAGGAGGCAGAAAGAGAATAGAAAGTAAATATTGATCTCAACTTATTGAGAGATCCTCTCATCCGGCTGAAGTCGAGCAACCAATTGGACTCATTTTCCTCAGCCATCTCTCTGCAGTACAGCTGTTACCTTATTCATAACAGTTCTCGTGTCTGAGATTTGAGAGGTTTTTTGAAATAGGGCTGGTTTCCACAAAAATGTCGTAGGATTTTGTGGGACTCTGAAAAAATTGTGATTTCTTTTCCTTCTCATTTCACAGGATGTGAAGAGAATCTCTTTCCTGTCTGCAACACCAAATTTCTGTTACGTAAACAATATAATTTTCAAACTCCTTTTGACTATAAAACTGTTTTGGTTTTTTTTTTTTCAGCAATTCTGTGCAACATTCCTTATGGAAAGAAAAAATAATAATAATAATAATGGGGAAAACGTTTTCAGTGTAGCTCGTGTTTTATTAAAAGTAATTTTACAAGTAATATTATTGGTTTCTTCCAGCGAAAAGTTTCATTTTGAATGTAAGTTCTGCAAAAAAAAGTATAGGTTGATCTGCTCTTTATTTTGGGTCAGAGGGAGAAGTCTGAAGGAATAACCATTAACCCACAACAACTAGAAAATATCAGGCTTTGTATGTTGGTCCATTTTCATATCTGAAAATCCAATGAAGTTTAAGTGGAAAATAAGCTTTTTTTTTTTTTTTTTTTTCCTGGTAATTTAAGTTCTCGCCCCATTTAAAAGCCATTTCTTGTTGGTTCTTCAGCCATCTATGTGATCAGAAGGAAAGAGGTCATGCTGGGAGGTGGATTCCAGACAAAGGGCTCTGAAAGGCCCTGAATTCTGCTTAGGAGGAGCAGAGATTGAGTTGTTCTCTAGAGGAAAGCCAGATGATGCAGCGGGAACAAGCTGAGGTTGTGTGTGTACTCTTGTGCTGAAGCTCTGAAAATTAGAAAGACCTTGTGTGTGAAAGAACACTGAAAACCTAAAACGTGTCAGTTTGGTTTTAAACTGACATCCAGTCAATCAACAGTGAGGAGAAAAAAAAAAACCAACAGTCTTCTGAAAGTCAGGAATAGGTCTGTTTGCATAAAAGCCCAATGCTATCCCTTTCCTTTCCAGAGCTTTTTTCCCTCCAACCCTTTGGCTAACCTCACAGCTTGGAAACCGGTCCAGGAATAATAAATTTGGGTTAGTAACATCTTCTGTTTAATTTTAAAGAGCAGAGCGTCAGCATTTTTGACAGTAGCTGTAGGTATGAGAATAGCGGCAGCTCCAAGATGGGAGTCTCATTTTTCTCACTATCACAGCCGGCTCCTGGTGTGGATTTAGCTGAATGATGAATACTCGTGGCATTCGAGCTCCAAACAGTGGATGCAAATCTGAAATTGGAAAGTTTCGGCCCCAAATTCAAAAGAACGTCTTTCCACAATTTCATCTGCCTAGAACACATTGGCAAGAAGTTTAGCAATAGGAAGGATTTGGGAGAATATCTGGCTCTCTAATTGTGTGTTTTGAAGGACAGCTTTTGTTGCTGTTCCAGAAAACTTCCAAAAGTGCAGTAAAATGTGTGGTGCCCTAGAAAAAATGTCCCCGAATAAGGTGGTGTTTGGTGAATTGCATCCTTTTTACTCTGTTCAAGTAGCATATAAAAGTCACAGAATATTTGATGTTTGAAGGGACATCTGGAGATGATCTAGTACTTGATCTAGCAGTTGGCAACCCTGCCTGTGGCAGAGGGGTTGGAAGTTGATGATCCTTGAGGGCCCTTCCAACCCAAGCCATTCTATGATTCTATGGTCTAGTCCGACCCTCCTACTCAAAGAAGGGTAAGTTGGAGCAGATTACTAAGGGCCATATCCAAATAGGTTTTGAGATCTCCAAGGATGGAGACTCCACAACTTCTCTAGATAACCTATTCCAGTGTTCAATCACCTTTAGGTAAAAGCTTTTTCACCTAAAGGTAAAAAAGCCCCCCCATGAATGCAAGTTGCAGCGACGGGATTTTAGGAATGCTTTGGGGTTGGAAACCAGCAAAACTGGGGCGCTGCATCTGAGTGTAGCTTTGGTGGCTTCATTTCCAGCCTTTGTGTTCTTGCAGATCTTAGAATCATTTTGCCCCCCTCAGTTTCACAAGGCAGTGCTCATCGCACTCCAGCCCCCCTCACCCTTACCGCAGACTTTTGCCGTGCTGTTCTTTTCCTTTCAGATCTTGCCCTCCTGTTAGAAGTTCTTCTAAACAATGGGAGGAAATGGGATTACTGGGAGGAGTTCGTGTGTTTTGCAAATTGCAAGCCCTCAGTGTGTTTCTTCTCATTGCCTTATCCTCCTGGCCACCCTAGTAGCTCTGTGTTTTTTTTAAGGCTTATTGCCCCTGAAGCTGATGTTTCCCTTCCCACTGTTGTCTCAACTCTGCAGTGCCCAGGTGTCCCAACATCCTTGTCTTGAGTTAGCCCTTGGTGCAAATGGCCCAGAAGCATGTGTTTTGGATCAGTATAAAGGCAGCAGCGTGGATCACTTCTTGAACAGCAGTTGCAGGAGGAGACTTAGAATGCTTAGACACAATTGAGATGCCCTCTCCTTTGCATGGTGACTTTTCCCCTCCCTCCCTTTGCCCTGCTCTGCCTCATCTTAAACAACGAAGTTTTCAGATTACATTCTGGTAATTTAACAGCTAATTGGCTGCGTGTATCCCTGATAAAATTCAGCGAGCTTACATCAGAGCTGAATACTGTCTGATACATTGTGCTTGCTTTCTGTGACAATCTCCATAGCAAAAGTACTTTGCAAATCTGGGAAAAAGAGATTTCATCATAATCACTTTGGCCTTTGTCTTAGGCCCCGCACTTGCTTGCAAGAACCGCTATGGTGTCCCCATCAGACATCAATCCACTCCATGGGTCCTTCATGTGTTGTTTTACAAAGGTTGGTGCTCTGCACACAGGCATTGCAAACTTGGGGCAGTTCTCTTTAAAAAAAAAAAAAAAAAGAAGAAAAAAGTCAAGATCTGTATTTGCTTCTGCATCTTTGCAGGGTTTGGTGAACAGTTACTGTGCTGACAGGTGGTAATGCAGCAGCTGCTGTTTGGAATTTCCAATTCACAGCTGTGGTGGAATGAATTTAGGGGTAAATCATCCCCATAGGGGGACTGTATCCTCTTCTTTAGGTTATGGGGAGGGAAAAGGGAGTGGTGAGTGTCTGTCTGATGCTGGGAGCAGATATGAAGGAATAAAGGGGAGAGAAACGGAGTTGTGACTCCAAGTAGTTTCAAAGATATAGGGGGATTTTAGTTCAGGCTCCACCAATAGAGTAAATAGGACATTGTTTTCTGTCTCAGCGTGGTGCTCCTTTATTTCCAGCCCCCAAACTATCTCCCTGTAGCACTTACAAAAAATATTTGGAGGTTGAAATGTTTACAAAGGCAATCCTTTGTAAAACTGAGCAGACTAAACTCTGGACCTGACAATATGAAGGTGTTTGTGAATGAAGAATTCAGCTCCTCTCAGGTGCACGTGGGGGAGGAAGAGAGCAACAGGTTGGAGGTATTGTGAGAGAGCACTTTTGGTGGGAGTTCCTCCTGGGTTTGCAAAGCTGTTGGCAGAGAGGAATCGCTCATCTTTTGAGGATGATTATCTTCACAACTGGCAGGCTCAGAAGCAGCTGTGACGTGTAACTGGGACACGATGTGAGCAAAAGGGAGAAAATTTCCTGTGTACACTTGCTTGTTGCTTTGGTATAGCATTTATTTTTGACGTAAAGCAATTCCTTGATTCGTTCCAGTCTTGACCACGTGGCTCCAGCAGCTCCATAACACGTGCTGCTGACGTTCTAATGCAATGGAGCCAGAAACAGGCTCTTTTATTTCTTTTAATGTGGCTTTCATAATTGGTTGAAAGGCTAAAATTGTGAATGCTGCTGCTTACTTGCACACTAAACTTGACAACGGAAAACATGTTTGCTTATTTAATATTTGCTTTGATTTGGTGATTAGTCATGGCTCTTAATTATTTTTTACCATTTCCACATGAGTGATCAGGAAATGAACTGCTGTCTCGCACTTTCAGCAAGTTAAAAAGAGCCTAACTATGGTATTTCCTTATTGACTTTTTACTCGCCCCTGTGCAGAATGTTTTAAGATGTTGCTCCTCTTAAGCCGCCCACCTCACAGCTTGAGTAATGCCACAGCTTTTAAAAACGCTTCCCTTCTGACTTGCTGAGGTGCTGAAGGCAAGTCAAGTCATCCAGCATAAAAGGTACACGTGAATAAAACATGGATGGAAGGTGCGGGTCAGGTTACAACCCAAACAAGGGAAATATTAGGATGGGTTTTGGGGTCTGGGGAGACCAGTAGTGCGGTGCGTTTGCAGAGAGAAATAATGCCATCCTGGGATGCTGGGTGAAGTTTTCACCCCGATAGCAATTCCCCTTTAGAAAATAAAAAGAAATGACTCGCTCTGCCCCTTTTTCTGCTGATGCTTTTCTTTCATCTTTTCACTCCCTTTCAATTCGGTAATGATTGTAAATCACTCCTTGCCACAGAAAGCGCTGTTTTCGACAAGCAGTGATTTGATTCTTGTAATCTTTTTAGTTTTATTCAATAAACACCCAACCTGTGCTCCAAATGCCTTTTGAAAATAAACTAATACACAGACCTCGATTGCTCTTTGATTGAGTTGCAGATAACTCGCTGATGATGTAAATAACATTAAGTTAATCAACTTTCCTTCGGGAGTGCTTTCAGCACAGCGCAAACCTTCACCGCGTCTACGTCTTTTTTTGCAGAGGAGAAGAAGACCCACACTGGAAGGGCAGTGGCCTTCCCTGCACTCCAGCAGATGTAGGATTTCTGGGCTTTAACAGACCGATGGGTTTCACTGCTGTTATTTGGTGGACAAGATGACCGTTCGTGCATGGATGGGTTTGAAGAGAGGTTATTAGAGCACGGAGCGTGACTGCGGTGCTCCTGGAAAATGCCTGAGGTAGGAATATTCCTCTGGACCTTTTGTGTGGCCAGCTGTAGAGTGACACAGCAACAGAGAGGGTGCAGGAATTCCTCTGTGTTACAGCAGATGTTTTAAAAAGCTCCTGGGCCTTCTGAAGGCACCGGGCAACATTTTCTATCTGGATGACAGAATAGCCACAGACTTCTTCAGAAAGTGACATCTGACCTACTCTGGAGGTCAAAGCGAATGTAACACAGGCAGACCACATTCCACAAAGGTGATAATTGCCAGTTTTCTCGGCATGGGGTACGCTAATAGGAAAACAACTGCACTGTTGTGTGGCTTTCTAAATCTTACAGCTCTTGAAAGATTACATCAGCTCCAAAGAAATAAAGTACGTTGCAAATGTTGCTGCAGGCAGATTGTCTCTTAATAGCCAAACTGGGATGATTTTTCACATTTACTGTGTACTACAGTAATGGTGTGATGTCGCTTATAAAATCTGCTTCTAATCATCTCGGTTTAGTCTAATTAAGAACTTTAAACAATACAAAATCAAAGGGAGTCCTTATTTAACTGGTAAACAGCAGAAGGATGAACTCTTGACATTACCCTGCTACATCCTAACTTTAAGTGGAAAGGCAGCTTACAAGGCGATGGGCTTGCGCCTGAGATGTGAGAGGGCTGATGCTGTAGCTACCACCGATAATACCCCATTAATCCTTCTTTTGAACTGAGACTTTCCTGGTGATGCATCAAACCTTGTGAAATCCTGTAGGTGACATAGCATTATCCTTGCAATTTACGCTCTTCAGCAAAGGTGACCCCCAGGTAAGCCCAAACTTTTTTAGTTTTAAGGTGGAAGTTTTAGCTACCTCTTTGACTTGCTGCAAGCTGGAAGTGCTGCCTCCCTTCTTCTGAAATAAGGGCTGGTGACTTCAGATGGCTTGGATGTGATAGCAAAAGGCTAATACATTCTTACAGCTGCCTAGTCTTGCTGTCGAGCTGGGGTGTAATTGGACTAGTTTTTCAGTGGTTCAGATGTCAGCTGGGTGTGGGCTGAAGTTCACTGCTACGATTTAGTTCAAAGGTTTTCAGAGCTGGGCTTCTCGGCCTTATTTAGGTATTGAAGTCAGTGCAGTGATTTTTCAGTGTGCTGTTCCTGCTGCATTCACAATTGATTCAAAGATCCGGGGAGAACTGTTGGGAGATGTGTGGCCACTGAAGCCTCGATTCTGCGTACCCCGTGTGGCAAAGCTGGAAAGATTTGTTCTAATGACTGGGAATAGGGTTTCTCAGGGTCAGGATAATATGTAATGCTGCTCTCAGCTTCTTACTATTTGACAATTAGGAACTTTGAACACTTTTTCTGCTGGGTTTTCTTGTTTGACTTGAAAATACTGCTGTGGATGTGCTTACCAGCCTCTCTCATGTTTTCTTTTTACTTCTATTTATTTTCCTACCATAAATGGAGGTCCTAATATACTCTAATGTGAGTCATATTTACAGTAGAATTTGCAGGTTGAGACTGGCATGATTCTCATCTACTGCTGTGCTGCTCCTCGGGTATCTTCTGCAAATGAGACATTGGTGATCTGGTGGCTCTTCCTGCTCAAGGAAAGCAATGAGTGGCAGCAGAGGTGCTCATGATCTGCCAGCAGACTTGGAAAGGCAACGAGGCGATGGTTTGTCAGTTCTGATTTAGGAATAGATATTACAACCATTGCACTTGAAAATTATTGCCAATAGTCTATTACAAACAAAACAAAACAAAACAAAAACAAGAAAGGAACCCCCAGAACCTCATAACGACCCCAAAAGCCAGCAGTACTGTTTTATATCTGTCCATATCGTAATGTACTCACTACTTTTATATTCCTTTGAAACAGAAATCAGGATGAAATGCAAAGAATAATTCAAGAGGCACCCAACTCTGGTGCTCCTCCCGGTGGTCGCCCCCTCCACCTCTTCAGTTAAGCATGGAATCATACACCATTACTTCTCCCTGGATAGCCAGTCCCTTTCTAACCAACTTGTAATTGCCCTTTCCTCTTTCCCCTTTCTTTTTTTTTTTTTTTTTTTCCTTCCAAATACTTACACAGAATGTCTTAAAGAGTTGCAGACAAATGGAAACAATCTACGTACCCCACATTTGGCTTAAGGTACCTACAGGCTCATTTTGGAGAGGTAATAAATACACTTTTTGAGTAAAACCCATTTGGGATCATCCACTTACAATGAAACTGCCACAGTAGGGTGGCACCAGGGTCGGGAAAGAAACGATGCTGCCAATGTAGCCAGTGCCCATACCTTCTCTTGTGTTATCCCACCACATTAGGGCTCCAATCTAGCTGTTCAATTGAGACATTTTGCTGTAGCTTAAATCCTGACTTATCCAAAATGATCTTGGTGACAAGAAAAGACTAACCAGGGTAAGAACTGTGTTAACCAGTATTTTGGATGTTGTCTGTGCTGCAATTGGAGCAGCAGAAGCTGCGTTGTGTGATGTATAAGGTGTTGGGCTGTTTTTCTGAAAAGAAAGAGAAGTTGCTTTGAAATGCTGAGGTTTTTGGAAGGATGCTGAGAAATAGCTCTATCTCTGTGCAATCAGCAGCTGTCACAGCTTTGGTACCAAGTTACGATGAAAAACAGATTCTATTGCAGTGGATCCCCTACTAGCAAAATGAATTGTATCTCTTCCTACCAGTGGCTTTTCATACTCTTTATGGCTCTTCATAATATTATCTCATTTCACAGAGACTCTGAAACTGTATAAAGAAAATGCTTTGTAGAATTTGTGGTGCAGCTCTTAGGAAATAAAAAGCAAACTTATAAAGTTTCCTTTTGCACATGCAACGTACGTGCTTGGATGTGGGTATATGAGCACATAACATTTGCACATGTTTTGAGCATGCACACGAAACTTGATTAGAGATTAATTATCTGCCTTGAGTATGGTGCAGGGGTGGGTTTACACTGCACACTGTGGTGGAGTTCTGTAATGAGATGTCGGTACTGAGCCTGGAGTTCCCTCTGGTCTCCTCATTGCTCTGGATAAGAGTCTATACTGATATAAGCCCTACCTGCATGCTGGTAGTGTCAAAGTGCTGCAAATCCTCTGCTTTTTTTCTGCCCAGTTCCAGTCTCTGGATGAAGACTCTGATGCTTTGTTTTGCCTCTCTGCTCATATAGGTGCAGATGGCACAATTTCATGGACCGTGTTTTTGCACATCACTGCACTGTGGCTTCCATAAGGACGGATTCTGGTGCTGTCCAGAACAGATGGTTGGTTTTACTCATTCACCATATTTTCATCTAGTGGTCCTGTACACTTTATTTCTCTGCCCATGGCATATGGGCCGTGGTGTCTTTATCTTTATTTTGCATTGATTAACTGTGGTATCCTTACAGGCCTCTGTTTCTGGTTTTCTCCAGTCTTCTTCAGCATGGTCATCTTCAATTTTCCTTGCATGAAGATCTAAAATAGCATCACGTGTCCCTGAGCTGACTTGCCTAAATGCAGTTTTGTCCCACAGTAATAGTATCATATTCTTGGCATTGTTGCTGAGATGGTATTTGAGCATCCTTGAATTATGGACATTCAAAAATGCATTGAGGAAATAATGTGGAAAGCAAATATAAGACCATTTGCAAATAGAAAGTTGTTGTTGCTTAAAATTGCTTGAACTGTGAGTGAATTATGGGGGACAAAGGCATCTTGCTGTGGTACAGCACAGTACCACGGGGTACCACTTTGGGTCTGTGCAGCACTATGAGGGCAAGTTCTAAGAAATTGTAGGTCATTGAGTCAACCAAAGGAGAATCTTCAGGTCCTAAAAGTAATCTTGTAACCAGAAAGTGTAACGATGAAAACTTTTAAATATGTGAGTTAACTTGCCTAGTTTTTAAATGTTTCTGTAATCAAACCAAAGCGTAAGAAAGAGAGCTGCAGGGATGGTTAGAGCTCATCTGGTTCTTTATCAGCTCCCCAAAAGCAGAGGTAAAAGAAAAAAGATATTTTTAAATTTTGCTTTTATTTGTATTTATATTTATTTATCGTAATATTGCTTGTATTTATTCTCCATACGCAGCCGATTTAAGATATCCCATTTTTAAGAATCGGTGTTTTCTTGGGTTTATTTCTGTTGTAAAAGGAGAAGTAATTTTAAATACCCTCTGAGCCAAAGGTCTTATTTAACTTTGTGACCTGGGTGCAGTTTAAAGTGAATTATGATACCCTGCGACTCCTTAGTTTTTGGTGCGTAGTCTTTAGATGCTTTCACTCCTGCACCTGTCATCCATTAGGAGACCTCCTTCTGTGATCTTTCATCATTCAGGATATATGATGATTTTCTTAAACACTTCAGCTAATTGGGAGTGACTCTTGCTTTAAAATATATGGCAGTATTTGTAAATTCAAGATGCTGTGCAAGCTTTAAGTAAATGCAAGCAATTTGACTGGAATTGTTGAAAAATGTAAAGCCACTATAAATTTAAATGATTAACTTAAGGGGCCCTGTTATAAGCAGGATAGAATAAGCATGCTATGTTCTCAGATAAGCTTGCTAGTAACAAACAGCAGTCGTTGCTCTTTGTTGCAAGAGTGGGATCTCTCCGTGTTGGTCCTTCAACGTGCTGCCAGTGTTTCCACTTGAAGGACAGAGTGTGCCAGGTGTAGTTTTTGACAATTTGATGGTTAAAGTACCATTTTAATTTAATAGGAATAAACCGTCCTAATGTAAGATCGCAATTACTGACACAGTAACAGAAAATACAGAAATGGGTTTGTTTCCTTTAAAGTCAGTAGAGAGATGTGAATACCTGAATCTCACAAATATTTTTTAGAATACAGTTAGCTGCATATGCCTTCTTTTCGTCTTTCTTAGTGGAATCCAAACTTAATGCTTGTTGTTTATATTCTTTCTAATAATCTACCTTGAATTTTCATATTCATATCATAAGAGAGCTGATTAAGAAGCATGAGTAGTTGGTTGGTGTATAGTTGTAATTATACAAGGTTGTAATAGATGGATAGCCAGAGGTTATAGAGGAATAACTCACCAACACTGAGGCTCATAGTTAAGATAGATGCTCACCACAAGGAACTCCACACAAGAGCAATCTCCAAAAGAGATGCTGCCTTAGTGGTGGTCAGTCCCTAAATGGGATCTAGGAGAGGTGGAGTCAAGCTCCACCCCTTCCGGGAGCACAGCTGAATTACCTTCACCTGTGCTCCTGCAGCTTACCCATCACTTGCCTCAGATGGTTAATCAGAGGTTCAGGCTGTGATTAACAGTTTCCCATACAGTTGGTAATCCAGAAGTTAAAGGAAAGGCATAGTTTTGGGTAGTGCAGTGCTGTTTCACACAGTATGAGCTCATGAGATGATCAAGAAACATGAAGTGGCCGAACAACGTCTGTCAAATCTAGATACAAAATCCCAAGTCGAGAATTGACTTTCATCCCTAAATCTTGCGTAGGCTTAGACCAGAATTTAAATCCCTGGTGGGTTATATTGATTTGTGGGTATGACTTTTTTCAAATGGCACAGCACCCTCGCATAGCTAAGAATGCCACCATTCCCAGGTAGACTTCCCTTTCAACAAATCATTATTTGTTGTTGTTAGCTTTAATTAACAGATCAGGAGAATCTCTTGTTGAAGGTTTGGGTCAATCTAAAATTAGAATTATGTGGAGGATCATGGAGCCATTAATGGTAATTTTGAAAGTATAAATTCATTCCCTAGACAAAAATATAACAAAATTTTTGTAAGGTGTTTTTTGACCCAGTAACTGTTGTGGTCTCCTTTGTGAAAGAGCATTTGTGGACTCTTCAATCCGTACATCATTGACTGATGTATGCAGAAAACAATTCTGCTTGCTAAAAAATTTATCCTTGGATTTTCTTCTTGGGTGAAGTGCTGGTCCTCATGCAGATATTTCTTTAGCTTTCCCACACAAGGACGTCTCTATGAGAAGTCATAAATACAGAAATGATGTCTGGCTTTTTATGGAAGCAGACATTCACTTGATAATTAACAATGCCAAAACATTCAAAAGTTTTTAATTGGATGAATCAATAATAAAAAAAATCATGCATAACGATTGTGTTTCTGGCTCGGATGAGAAAGAAGTTGGAGGCTGAAATCACAGAGTAAAAACATTTTTAATTGGAAAAGATAGCTGGTAGACAAAAGAGTTTGTTGGAAAAAAAAGTGCTCAAGAGGTGATTTGTTGAAAGGGAAACTGAATTGGAAGGCAGAGGTGATAAATTAAAAAAGAGTCACTTAAGATTCCTGAGATCCCCAGTGTAGTTACTGCTCTACAGCTGAGAGCCAGGAGGTTTATCTGCTTTGACTCCAGCTGTAGAGCCCTACAGTAACAGCCATCATGCTTCCTACCGGCGAAGGGGTAAACCCATTTGGTGCGCTGACAGCAATGGGAGCAGAGTTGGATGTATCAGCTGTGATATGATATTCAGGGGAAAACACTGTCCCATATGGACATCCAGGACAGATCAGTGTCCTGCAGGACCGCTGGGACAATGCTGTCCTCATTTCAGGCCTGCCCAGCAGAGCCTGGGTGTCCTGCCCATGCAGCACATATAGCTTGAGGCTGCTTCCTGTTTACAAGGTCATAACCATGTGCTTGGCTAAATAAACACTTCAGCCTTTCAGTTTATGTAGCCCGCGTTACAGTTGTTAACAAGAGGCACCCTCGAGCTATATAGTAGCTTTATACTGAGATTTCCCATGATCGGATCTTTTATTGTTGTTTACAGAGTTCCACTGAGAGGTGGGATGGCCTCATGGTAAGGAGGACAGAGCTGAGCACACCGTGCTCTGCCCCAAACCCCTCCAACGACTTCCACCCAGATAGCTGAAGGCCTCTTGGCACTTCATTTCACATGCTGAAGGCAGCTGTGCTCTCCTCTCACCTGTCTGTGCTGCAGCTCTGTGATGTGAGAGAGGGAGCAGCACTTTGCTGTGTACAAGGGCTGCACGAAAAGGGATGTGCTAAAAATGGGGGGTACCTGGGCTTCTGCTGGTGTACCTGACATACCTGGTTGGTTAATTTTGCTGGGTTACAAGATCTGGCAAATCTACAGGAAGACCTATTCTTGATTGGATGAGAATTTAATTCAAAATGCAGCATAAAACCATCTAAGAGGTGTCAGAATGCCGTAGTTGATTCTGAATGTTTCTCTCTTGCTCGGGTCAGCACCTGGGTGCAAGCTTGGTATGAACTTAGAGCACGGGTTGTGATGATGCATGCTGAGCTCCAGGAGGCCGTGTGAGCTCAGAATAACCATCTTGACATGTGCCCATTGGAACAGTCTGGCTTCCAGAAACTGGAAACGTATCATTCTCCTTTAGATGATCACACATCGGTTGCTGCTGTGCTCTGCCTAAACAAAAGATGCTCTTCTCCCTTTTTCTCTCTCCCTCCCCGCACCAGCCTTCCCTGTGCACTCCTTTATTTATTTTTAAAAAGCAATTGCTAATAGTTTAAAACAGTTTTTTAGCCAAAATGTTTAAGGGCTGCAAACAGACTTACTGGCAGATTTTCAGATCTCTTATGGCAATCGAAAGCAGCTGATGCGTGTTTTGAAATCTATTTGCAGCCTGCCAGGACTCATGACTCAATTAATAAAACAAATGTGCCTATGAGCTACAGCATAACCCATTTGACCTTCATAAAGTTCTAAGTCTGTAGTGAATCTGTTTCAAGATTTCGAATCTCCACACAGCTCATATTTGCACATATGTGCACGGCAGTTTATTGCCTTGCCACACTACGAATGTACCCTTTGCTAAACTTATGACCCTTGAATGCACACACTCCTTCCAGATGACTGGTGATTTGGAAAACCTCATCAGACACAAGGTTACGTTTCTGTGCCCTGTTACTTAATATAAGTTCTGTCTGACTAATTGCAGATTAGGACAGGGCAAGCTGTTCCTACTCCTTGTACAAGGCAAACACTGGTGACATGGAGGAAGCTGCCACTTCTGTGCTGTGCTGTGTGAAGACCAGATCCTTCTGCACTTGGTGCCATGCAGAAAGGAGGGCACCATCCCACCTTGTGCCTTGCGTAGGCTGGCAGAGTTACAGGGATCTTCTGGCACTGTTTAAAAATCAGTATGTTTGTCCCCAGCCTTGGAGACTCTTCTGGAGCAGAGTGATAGCGATACTTTAAGGCTCTTTGGGAATTTTCCCACCTGCCAACTTTGTGCTGTTGCTGTTTGAAGCCCTGTCCCCAAGCAGTTGCTCTTTTGCTACTGGAGAGATGGATATCTAACTGCAGAGCTGGGCTAATGCTGGCCCAGGTGTCTGTGCAGTGCTGACTGTCATGAGATGCGTTGCAGATGTTCAAGATGGATTTCCTGGCATTTCACGTAGTTGCAGAAATGCTACAGGTTGGACAGAAACTATTGGTGATTGGTGGGTGGTTGGACTGGATGATCTTGTAGGTCTTTTCCAACCTTGGTGATTCTGTGATTCTATGAAACCTTCAAGGGTTTGGGTCATTAGTATGCTTTTGTTATCTTATAAAAAGTAATAAAAGATAAAAGGGGAAGGTACAGCTCATGCAAGGAATCTTTTGCTCTTTAAAGCCTCATCTAGTGCTTCCCTCCTGCACCCAGGGAGCAGAGCAGTGTCAGTGGTTACCCTAGCCTACCAATCTCAGGGCATCAGAGGGCATCTGAAGGGGAGCACAGCTGTATTTGCTCCACAGCCTCTTCAGATGGGGGGTTTGGACAAATTTCTGAAAGACAAGTTAATAACTATCTAGTCAACATCAACACAGACTATTAAAATCTGAATTGTAGAGTATCCGATCTCTTATGGCCTTTAATAGAGGGAAAAGCATTGCTTCCCAGGAGAGCTGAGAAAGCTGAAACAGAAAATTAAGTGCAACAATGCTGCTCTCTGTGCTGTACTCTCTCTTTTTATTCTTTCCTTACAAATCTTACACTCCAGCTTTTCTGCAAATACTTGAGATGGTTCAGCTTACCAGGGACATTTACCACCCTGAAGATGAAGGCATGGTCAGATAATTCCCTCATCTCACTATATAGTTTTCTTGTTAACCTATTATTCTGCTTAAAACTACTTTCATAAATAGGAATTGGCTATTGCAGTCAGATTGTAAGAACATTTTAATGCTCTACCAGAGGGTAAGGAAAGTAAACTAAGGACTGAACAGGAACCTAAATGAGTAGTAAAACAACAACTGAGTTGTTTCACTGCTTTGATTTAAAACTCATTCCTAGCTTTATGTGTGGATTGAATTGTAAGTACAGCCATCATAAGCATGCTTTGGCCAGGCAACGTTCACAGAATCATAGGGGTTGCAAAGGGCCTCTGGAGAAGGTTGAAGGTTGGTTGTATAGAATCTGTGATGCAGTGATGAGCTCAGCACCCTGTAAGGCTGAGGGAATAGGTGTCCTGCTCAGAGTCGGTGAAGACTTTGTTGCCGTCTGAATCAATTGAGGCTAAGTAGAAAATTGGAAGTTTCTAAACCACTGAAGTTCTACTTTGATCATTTTAATTTTACTGAAAGCACAGCTCGATTTGGAGACAGGAGGAGAGGCATTCAGGGGGCAAAACATGAAGTGCTCACTCTTTTAACTTGTTTCGTTGGGAAATGAGACACACAGATATCCAGAGCATGTATGAGATCGTGCTATAATTCGGATTGGACAGGACATCATAGGTGTGTGCAAACCCCATTCCTTCCCCATCCTCTCCTTCAGTATTTTTTTGAACGAGACAACCAAATTCAGGTGAATGTCACGAGACTGTTGAAGCTACAAAGATACCAGATTTCTACGTGGTCTCATAAAATAAGTAGTGTTCTATAAAATTTCTCACTATTTAAAAACAAAAACAAAAAACCCAACAAAACAAACAAACAAACAAAAAACCCAAAACAATGAGGCAGAGTAGATTTCCATGCAATTTCTCCACCGGGACCTCCCTGGGAGCAAGGGACATCGGTGTCACCATCCCCTTCAAGAGGCACTGTGCAAACAGATGTCTGCTGTGAGCAATGCTGCCCTCTCGTGCTGACATTAGAAGGAGCCCATCACCACGCCAGGCCTCCAGCGACTGTTTGTTCCCAGCACTGCTTGCTGGAGAGGATGGTGTCCAACTGGATAAAGCTCTGCTGGTGTGGTTGCCATCTTTGTGCATCTGCTTTAGCTGCACTGTTATTTTAAGTAATGGCAGAAGCGCCCAGAGCAAGATGCTCATTTTAAGCTGCTGAGAGTTCAGCCCACCCTAAACCCAGATCATTCTTTCTTAAGGAGATCTGGTGCCATTTTCTACTTTGTTGCAGACCCTTGCTGTCTGCAAAGCACTCGTATCCTTAGCTCTCGAATGGAGATAACCATTTTGTTCTCTGGCTGGTTTGATTGTGAGTACTGTGGATCTCATAAATAGACATACAGTGCTAAGCACAGCACGTGGCAGTTCTGACCGGGGGCCTCTTACAGTCTGGCAATTAAAGTATAAATATTTGCAGTGCAGTGAATTCACTGTACTGTCATAATTCAAACCTTGAGGAGGTTTAAAGGGAAAGACTGAAATATAAGACGAAAGAGCTGCTTCTCGGTTACATTAAGTCCAACTCTAACTTTTCACAAGTATCTGCTTGGAAACACTCAGAGCAACTCAATGCTTTATTTTTACAAGTCGTGCTTTCCGGTGATACTGAACTCTTCTTGAAAGCAAGCTTGCAATAATTGATGTATGCCTGTGGGGCTGATTATTATAAAATGACACATTATTTTACAAACTAAACACCTACTTAAAGAATCTCCTGAATTCTGTACTTAAAGAAAAATTCAGGCTTGATCCATAAGCTGACAATAGTAAGGAAGTTCAGACATGAGCAGGGAAGTGTTCCATATGTTCCCCAATACCTAGGCACAACTGGGTGCCTCTTTAATGATGAGCTGAATGCTCCCTGTTGTTTCTAGGTACTGCAGAACATATGGTGTGTTTTTCCCTTTAACTGTGAATTTCCTTGCTTTTGTCAGTAGGTGTCTTAACTCCATTGTATTTTAATTTAGTGCTTGTGCCTCTGAACATAGTCCAAATTTGATCCTAGGCAAATAGGAGGGTAGATACAGCTGTTGATAATCTCATATTTTTTCTTGAAAATGTATTTTGATGCGTAATCTGTATGTCTATAGACACACCTTGTAATTGTTAATAAGGGCCCTTTGAGAGTTTACAAATCATTTCACTGTGCTCCAAACTTAGCATGGATGATAAATGACCATTTAGTTGCCAATATAGCACAATATTTCAATTTCCTGCCTTCACAGAGGTATTCCAAAGGTTGAATGGAGTTCATACTCACAGTATGTGTTGTCTAGAACTCTATGATCTCTTGCTGGCAAACTTTAACCAAAACCTTTTCAATTAACTAAACGCATTCCTTGTGGAAGTCAGCCAACCTAAGGCTGGACAAACAGAGTTTCAGCAATGTTTTGCAATAACCTCCCCCTGCTCCTGACTCTAGGTGAGCGTAGCCAGAGTGAGTTTATTAGTTGACATGTAGGCTTTGTGACTGATAAAAGAATAATGTAACATCGTATTAAATTGTGTTCTATGACAGTGATACAGCTCCAGTGCAGTTTCCTTCTGTTCTCTTGCAATCCTGATTTGCACGGTGCAAATGTGGAAAAAAGGAAGTTTGGTTTCCAAACAGCAGAGCAGAGATCACACTGATGAAAACACAGGATACTGAGATGTTAGCCTTAACCAGACTGGATCACAGCCTGAGGTTTGGTTCTGGTCACATTTTGCAATATCCACGTAGGGGATCTGCTTCAGTAGCTGTGCTGTTGGTTGATGGAACTATAGGTAATAAAGAAGACTGAGGAATACTTGTATTATGAAAAGTGGGAGATAAACTCTCCAAGATAGTTTAAGGTAAAAGACATAGCCTCTGCCACTGGAGTTGTCGAAGAATGGTCTTGGAGGAGAATATTCTGGATAAATACTGCTCTGTACTTGCTCTGCACATGTGCTTTTGTGTAGCACGTCTGTTGTTGACCACTCTCGAGATAAGTAACTGGGCTGAAGGACCTTTTGTCTGAACCAGTACAGCCATTTTTGTGCTCAAGATTTGAGCGCAGTGATAACCACAAGTGCTTATAAACGACAGCTTCTTCTAGGGACACAGACAGAACTCCAAATTCTCTTCATTTAAGTCCTTAATAAATTCATTTGCATCAATGGGAATACATCTGAATAAGCCCCCGGACAGCACCATGTACCTCTATCTGAACGTTTATCAGTTAGAACAAAGCATGAGGACATTAAACAGCAGATATTGATGGAGGACATGCTTCTGCACCCTGTTATATAGTTATCTTATATTCTAACTGATTAACTGTTTCCTGACTAGCAGTTGCCTCAAATGGAGGTTCCTCCAGCAGCATAGAGTCCGGTTGGAAACCACCAGAGGGCTGTTTTGCAACAGACCACAATGATTCCCCTGCATCTGTGGCCCACAGATGCTATCTGTGCTGATTGCTACAGATGCAATATGTAAGAGAAGGAGAGGCTCAGTGCAGTGTCTTTTTTTTTACTTTTGCTTTCTGTACTGGTTCCATGTAAAGCCATACTTTGTGACCAGTGCCCACATGCACCATCCTGTGGAGCAGTTGCCCATTCCAACTGGTTCTTGAGGTCTCTTGGGATATATTGGTTGATTTTCCATTCCTTGATTGTATCCCATTTAATTCTCTCAAACTCCATCCCTTTTCCCTCACACCAGGCAAACTGCACCCTCGGAGCATGCTCCATGCTGATAAGAAATAGCTTAGTTTCTCTGCAGTCACCTTTTTCACTGCTACTGCCCCTCAAAATCTTCTGGCAGCCATTTTTCAGTTACCTCTTAATTTTTTCCTTACTGATTTTCTTTTCAAATTCACGCTAGGCCTATCTCATTTCTCAGTCATTACAACTTTTTGAAACCTGTCTGCATGATGGGGAGAGCCTTCCATGGGCCATGTTTCTTCTCTCAAAGTGAGTTTTCACTTCTTTTTAAATGTTACCTGTTTGGCTTAAATAACCCCTCGAACCTTGCTGTTTTCCCATGCAAATTTTATTTATTTATTTATTTTGCCTTCCGCGTTTCTTTGAAAGGCTACACATTCCTTCTGGGACTCTATTATGGTTGCTTAAGTAGCCTCCATGCTGAGTTGAAGGATTTTAATTTCCTCACTTCTGACTTCAGGGCCTTTTTGACCAGCTTCCTCTTTTTTTTTCTTTCTTTTTTTTTTTTTTTTAAATCCCCTTTCTAAAGCTTAATGTCACAGTGCTAGGTTTTGTTGCATTCCTTCCCACAAGGACACTGAACTTAATTACACTATGCTCCTTTGTACTTAGTGATTCAGCTGTAGTTATTTCTTCCACTGACTTCTGCGTATCATTTTCACTGCTAGAGGGGATACCTTGTTTGGTTTTTGTTTGTTTGGTGTTTTTTTTTTTTTTTTTTAAGGAAGAGAAATAACTTCCAGCAGTTATCTCAGTTTACAGTCCAAATGGTGCATTTCTACAAAGAGCTGTACAGCCCAACAAATGTTGCCCTCATTTATGGAGAAGACTGTCTCTTCCCCAGTTCTGTTTCCTAACAGTACGTGTAAGATTGGTGGAGAACCTTCCTATGGATCTATTCATTCCTGGAGCCAGGAGATGTCCGTTTGTACTGTGAGCTTCTTGGAGTTTAATGCAATTGTTCTTACCCTGAGGATAAAGTCTGATATCATGGGAATGTCCATCAGGTCACACAGTGTGAATTTGAGACTTATGTGACTCACTCCTCACCCCTTGGCCTACACAGCCAGTCTCACAACAGAATCAGAGATGGGCAGAGTTCCTAGCACAACAGCCTTCTTCATACATAGCCTGGATTTCTTACAAATGTCAGGAACATCTCCAGCCACGTGACTTCAGGTGTTGGTGACAAATAATTTTGACAGGCTGCTACATGGCTCATCCACTCATCCTTCCATGCCATTTCACTAGCCTGTCTCACTGAAGTTCCTGCACTGTTGGCTGGGCCTTTTCACTTTGCTATTTCCTGGCTCCCAGCAAAGTGGCCCCTTTGTTCTGATTTGGGGTGTCCAGTCCTTCCTGGAGTTCAGCTTAATAGCAGTGCAGGGAAGAGTGGTTGCTGGCATTTGTTTGACCACTCCACTCTATTTCATTGACCGCCTTTTGTGATGTCGAGTTGTGTTGCTGGAACGTCTCCCCAGTAGGGCTGCCTGCCTCTTGCAAAGGTAATTTTTGCCCTCTCCTTTACAACTAGATATCTTGTTACCTGCACATAACTGACAGCCTGTCTCTGTTTCGTATGCTCAGTTTTCCCCTGTTTGCTAGTTTAGATAACACCCTTGTACCTTGTCAATTTTCTTTAACAAAGTCCTGGTCCTATTTAGCTTTTTCCACACCAAAAATCCCTCAATATGGAGAGAGTCATCTGCTCAATTACTATACAAATAACTCATATATCTTTACAAAGTTGTCTTAGCAAATGGCTGCTTTTTGAAGAGAAGGACTGGTCGAGTGCCCTTGCAGCGTACCCTGGGTTAAGGGAGTAGAAAGAGTCCAGCTTGATTAATCAAGATCACCATCATTACATTACTGGATGTCCAGATAGTGGTCTGGATGAGAAAGGGACTTATATTTCAGCATCTGCTTGTGGCATCCAGGCATGCATTTGCACTGTGATCTCAAGGCAACGAAAAGGACAAATGTTGATTCAAGGAGCAGAAGTCCAGGAATGAAGGTCAGTTGTCTCCCACAGGAAAAGCCTTATCATTGGTGGTATTTCATGTCCCTGGAGTTTCAGATCAGATCTGTAATTCTCTGGTTCTCTTTTCTTACAGAAATCATCATGATGTCATTTACTCATGGACGGATGTTTCATCTATCTCACTTCTCTTTCCTGTTGACTTGCTCTATCCTGACCTGTTCTGACAGCCACTGCTTACCATTCTGGTTCCCAGCCATTGCCAATGTGGAACTACAGAGGAGTACTCAAGGGAAGAGGCAAATCCTGAGTACTCTTTGCTGTAAACCCGCTTATCTTGTCTCTGGTAAAGACCTGCCTATGTCATTCTCTTCTACCCTGAAAAAGGAAGGTATTTATTTGGATTGTCATAATACAGTTTTCACTTTCTTTCATCAAGTGTAGACACACATTGGATGCTATTCTGGGCATGAGTTTTGTCTCTCTTTGTTTAAGGGAAGGAGCTGGCAAAGCTTCTTTTGACTAGTGGGAAGGCACACCTTCCCACTTCTGGTAGGTTTACTGGTAAAGGTGTGAGAGAAGGCAGCTTCTGCTTCATGATGTTAAACAATTTGTTTTAGTTGTCTGGATCAACATACTGCCTTATCCAAGTACCTGGCTCAGTTTCCTGGAACTCTTCTTGGTGTGTTGTTGACAAATGGACAGTCTATCTTACTTGTGTGCACCTTAACACCACAGAAGGGATCCACGGCTAAACCATAGAGTCAGTGAATTGTACACAGATGGAGAACTGGGATGGTTTGTTGTTTTAGTGGAGGTTCCTGAGAAAGATTGGCCATCAACTTAATTGCAATCCAGTGATACCCAATCCTTTGTCAAAACTAGCTTTGCAAAACTCATTTTGCCCCTTGTTACGAATGGTTTAATTAAATTAATGGAAGTTTTGTATTTATTCAGGCTGGAAAGTGAACAGAGTTGCCTCACACATCAGGCAGGAATGAAAGGCAGTAGCAAAAATTTCGGTGCATAAGCAAACTCAAAGCTCCCACAGCAGATATTTTAGAGGCAGTCCCAGGCTGCTGAATTGCTTCGGTACAACAATTTTCTATAATTGATAATTAACATGAAGGAAATTACTCTAACATGTCTCTGAGACATTTTCAAAATTTGCCTTTGGGGACATGGAATGTGGTCAGAGGCAGCACGTTGTAAATTCATCTTCATTTTAAATAATCTGCTGCCGGGAAGATGATTTTTGCAGCATTTCAAGTGAGGAAAATGGAAATGTAGGGGATGAGTTTTAGGGACAAAATATCTTGTCTTGCAAGTGAATTTTGAAAAATCCTTTTGCTGAGGCCTTGTATTTGCAAAACAATTATTCTCATCATTCGCTACGTGGAAATAAAGAAAGCTTTAAAAATGGAAGGCAAGTGTGGCTTCAAATCACATTCCGACCCCATTTCCATGCCATTTGTCTCCCAGAATGCTCAAGATAGCAGCAAATACTTCCAAAATAGTTCAACACACAAGACATTACCTGCTTTTGGAAGGGAAAAAATGCACTTAGCAGAGGCAAACCTTTATTTAATTAACCACAGTGTAAAGGTTTCTTGTATTCCTTTGCAGTTACACGGCCATGAGAGACTGTGGAGTACCTGAAGGGTAACTCCTACTGGGACTAATTCAGTCCAGACAGCTCCAAGTATGTTCATTAAGCTCTGGCTGGGTTTCACACAGGTGGGGAAGGTTAGAAGGCAACAGATAGAGAATGGTACTGATTGTGTTAAGCATAAAACGCCATCTGTTTCATAAGTAAGACGGGAACAAAATCTGCACGTCTTGAGGGATACTATCCTGCTGCTAGAAGTCAGTGCTCTTTTTTTTATTTATTTTTTATTTTCTTGCTACGTTTTCAAGCTTCAGCGTAAAGCAGTTAGAACGTAGGAATGGTCAGCTCATAAATCAGGGGGCTGTTGAAAAGATGCTGAAGTTTAAATTACCACAGGGCCTCTCAGACCTGTAACACGTCAGGAAAAGAGGGAATTTTAAATAAGTATTGTGGTTGGCATGAGAGAAGATAGAATGAATTTCAATTCCCAAAGTTTTGAAAAAGAGAAGTACAGGCTTAAATATCAACAAATGTAATGGTAAAAATGTTCTTCCTTGACTACTGCTTTCTTCTCAATTTCAAATGACCAAGTGAAAAAAAACAAAAGGTTTTGGAATGGCACTGTCAATAGGACAACATATTAACTTCTTTGTTATCGAATTAGAATACTTTCTTGAGGGTTGCTGGTTATGAAGAAGCATTACAAGCAAAGATACATGGATGAATGCCAATGTGCCTAAGCTGCAGAGCTGTGTGGATGCTGTGGGCCCTGCACGTGGCCACAAATGGGAAAGGGGCAATGTTCCTCCGTGCTGTATATAGAGAAAATTCTGCATGGGAAAAGCTGTAGGTGGGAGCAGATAGCTGCAAACTTCTGAAAGAAAAGGTGTGTTGGAATGTCAAAATGAAAGATGAAGGTTTCTGTAGATCTTAAAGATGACGGTGTTCTCAGAAATCATCTGCCCATATGAAGTGCTTCTTCCTGAATCCAAAGGCTGAATGTGTAAGTTCTGTTTCCGTAATTTTGGCTTACTGTACGTAACCCTCAGTTTCTAACAAGAGAGACTCAAAGTGCAAATAGTCAAATAAATGGTACTTCTTAACTCTCACAGCTGTATCAAAAGTTCAGTGTTTGTAGTATTTTTGCTAAAACCCCAAGCCCCGAAATGATGGAACTGGGAGTCTCTCCTTTCTCTTTCTGTGCCTCACTCTCCTCCTTTATCATTTTTATTTTGTTTTCTATGCTTTTAACATAGTTCCATTACTTAAACAGAACTAATTTCCTGATGCATTAGCTCAATAATGGTTTTGCCAGCTCTTTAGCTGTTAAATGCTGACATAGGCTTGACTTACACCAATGAATATTTCAAATTAGAACAGGGATTTCCAGGGTCTAAGCCAGAGTGGAGGTAGAAGTGACTGACATTTGGGATCTCTGACACACAGGTAATGTATAACGTTAGAGAAAAATCCCTAAACAAGCGTTTATTGGTTGCTTCAGCTTTACTTCCCTGAGGAGAAGCATCATCAATATTCACTTCCTAACCTTTGTGAAATCCCTTGCCCTTCACCTTTCAGCATTCATCTTGCAAGACGAGCAGGCTTTCAAAGGCTTTATTTTTTATGTTTAGAGGAGGTTTTCCTAAGACGGTTTAGCTTTTGTCCCATGCAGATGACCCCCTGAGAAACTTACAATGTGATCAGTGTCAGAAAGGAGGGGCAGTGGAAAACTTCAACATGTAGAAGTCCCAAAGATGGTGGGTAAAACCCCTGTGGCCATTCAGACCCTGACTGCACTGTGGGAGTATCTTCTTCTCTAACATCGTTTTAAACCTCAGCCATCTTTGGACCACCTCAAAGCAACCCCTCTCATTAATTTGAGTGTTTCTAAAGCTATTGTGACAGAAATTCTTCCTTACAAATTGTTTTAGCACTCAGGATTTTTTGGATCACAGAACATTTAAACTATCTGTGATTCCACTCGTTGCCCAATTGACAAGGAAGGGCTCTACTATCTCCTTGAATGGCTAATTGCTTAAGAATGCTGAAGATGAACCTACTCAGAACAAGACTGTTGTGATGTGATCAATAGAATCCCAGAATCGTTTGAGTTGGAAGGAACCTTTAAAGGCCATCTTGTCCAACTCCTTGCAATGAACAGGGACACCTACAGCTCTGAGGTGCTCAAAGCCCTGTCCAGCCTGACCTTGAGTGCACCCAGGAATGGGTCATCCACCACCTCTCTGGGAAGCCTCTTCCAGTGCCTCAGTGATCTGTAATGGATGCTTGGTTTTTGATTGCTTTTGTGTGGGAATGATGAGGTGGCAGAAGGGGGCAAATTGGCAGCTCTGCAGCCATTGAGAAAGAGTTCTCAGGCAGAAAGTTTACTCTCATTTCTTCCAAAAAAGCTCATCTAATACTTGCATGAAACTAAAGCACTAGTCTCCTCTCCTTTACTGTCTGCTGGGTGCTTTTCACTGAGGTTGAAGGCATACAAAGGTGGACTGAGAGCTGCTCGTGCTTTTGGATGTAGTACTGACCCATTCAGCTTTTTTAATGTTAACTTCCCTGCACTCTTCATCAGCTCTGATTTTTCTGCACAGACGTGCCTGTTCTGGTAGTAGAAGTGAATCAAAATATCTCAGTGTCTTCAGAGAAGCAGCACAAGGCTTTCATCGCATTTGAAATGCAGTCAGGGCATCACCCCTTACAGTGCTCTCAGCTCTCCCCTCGTTTTGCTGAGGCACCGCTGGCTGTGTCCATGGTTGCTGGTGGGCATCCCCTTGTTGGGGGACTGAGGTGGCCCCAGGCTGTTGGCATAGAGACCACCACATAGGGGGAAAAATGTCAACCAGTCTGAAAAGCCTGGATTATGCCACAAAAAGTTCCAGTCCATTTTGCAGCCTGTAAAAGACCTATTATGTCACCAAGCTGAGCAATCATTTGGTGACCTAACCTCAAGAGTTTATCACGTAAAGTACAAGATACAAAGTTCATTACTGACTATATGGATTTTGATCAAACAATAATTAGAAGCACTTAAAAGATATCCCGTAGCCTAAAAAACTAAATCCATGGGTATGTAACATCCAGCCGTGGAACATATGTGTGTGTAATAGTATCAATATTGAAAGCCCCTACTGTGATGAGCCGTAGCAAAGCATTTTTAGTCGACATACTTCTGGGATTGCTAATGATTAATTAGTGTGTATCATAATGTAAAGCAAATGTCACCCCCGCTACCTGGGGCTGCTGTCATTTGAGAGGGGAAACTATTTCCAGTTGAGCGCTGGCTGGAAAATGCATAGAGCATCGCAGCCTGCCATCTCGTGGGCAGAGCCCTGCAGCTCCCACGGGGAGAGGAACACGTTCTCTCCACAGCCACTCGCCTGGCCCCGCTCTTGGCACCACTTAGAAATGGCTGACGGGTCTCAAAATGATTTAAAAGGAGAAAATCTGCACCAACAAATGTGCTGTCCTCCCTTCCCTCTGCCTGGAAGGGAAGCAAGCACGAGGAGTTGCTGATAACCGGGCTGAGATTTCCGATAGTTACGTGGCAGGGTTGTGTAAATAAGAAGTAAGGATTTGGAGTCTAGGAGCCACACTATTGATGATTTCTCTTATAACCCACCTCATTATCTGCGGGCCTTGCAGTTGAAGTAATCTGCAAATTGCCACGTAGCAAAGTTTTTGCCTTTGATTGAGAAAACTCCAAGAATTTTCTCTCTGTGTATGAAAATCTCATCTTGCCTAAACTTGGGTCGGAGTATTATGTTTTAGTCTTCTTCCCCTTCTTCTTCTTCTTCTTCTTCTTTTTTTAATCCCTCAATTTATTCAGTATAAACATTGCTATTTTTATATATATTTTTTGCCTGCTAAAAATAAAAAAAGTAGCTCGTTAGATAAATAGTTATTAATCAGCAGGAAATACTGCCGGCTCGGTCCTGCAATGAGATCCGTAAAAGGAGATTCCTGTGTTAGCATGGGGCCCCTTTTAATCAAATGGGGCTCCATGCAGACCCAGGGAGTTGGCAGGGTTCACGCAGCTCATTGCAGGCTCGGCCTCAAAGCATTTGCTTACTGATTTTTCCTGGAAATACTCTATTCTCCAGGAGGGCTAACACGACCGAGCTGAAAGACGAGATTCCTATCCAACACCATTGTAAGCAAATGGCGAACTCAACGCATTCAACTGATGTTGTTTGCTTTCAAAACTGCAGCGTTCGGTTCCATAAAGCAGCAGCCAAGCGATCAAAGACAGCCCCCAAAAAACCAATCCAACAATGCAGCTGAGGGTCTCTAAATACTGCAGTCAGATATCACTGTAATTCAGACAATTTATCTGAAGGTAATGCAGTTGCAGTTCAACTTCAATTTCAGAAGGGAAGGAGTTGTTTGATTTACCACGTATTTTGGGCATGCAAGTTGAAAAGCGTGCTTGATTTCCGCTATAAATTGTCTCCATGCCTCATCACTCTGTATTTTTAGAGTTATGCTGACATCCTAAGCACAGTAGGATCTTTCCTTGACGTTTTAAAGGAGCGTCTCTAATTTATGGGGATGTTTGATACAACATATTTTTTCAATCTGTAGCACGGGAGGGTTACAATTTAAAAGTGAATTTGAACTTTCATTTCTGCAGTGCGCCGGGAGCAGCTGCATTTTAGATATAAGCTGGAGAACTTGCATGTGTTTTACAGTTCTCTACCTGAACTATCTGGTGGTAATTTATTTTGTAAAGGCTGTAACGGACAGGAATTAATTATCAGGGGGATACCTAACTAATTGCCAGCATGGGTTTGATTCATTTTGGGGTGCTTTTTTTTCCCCGCTACTTAGTAACATTTTGAAACTTATATCATCACATTCATAAGCAAATAAAACTCAAAGAAACGTCCCGTGATGCACTGATACCAAGCACTGGCCAATCAATAATGCTTCAAATGGCAGTTTGTTCCTGAGAGATGCACAGCAAAGGCAGCAAAGGCAGGGGGGTAGGAATTAGTGCAGCCAAACTGCAGCACGCTGGCTGTGCAGCACAAAATCACCATGGCCGTTTGAAAAATAGAGTTTTTTTCACTGAAGGATATTTATTTCATGGAAACTTTGCTCTACTTTTTTTTTTTCCCCTGATTTTTTTTTTTCCTGTTCAAAATCCTATTTGTGTTCTGCTTTTATGTTCATCTTTTAGCAAGAACTTGGCAACCTAGAAACTGTGAAGTACAATGGGTGCTGCCTTTTCCCCAGTATCTTTTATCTTTATGGAAGGAGAATGTGTAGCTGGTCTGGGCTGTTGTTCCACACTGTGGATTTTTTCCTTTAGAAGAGCCAACATCCCCACTATTATTAAAATCTCTCCAAAAGGATGCAAAGGAAAGCTCAGAGAAATAAGTTGGGGTCTTTCATTTTTTTTATAACTCAGTACTTTTTGTAATTTAGAGGAAGATTTTTGGAATGAGTGGCAGCTGAGGGGTTCGGAAATGCTTTTGAAATCATATCACCAGGTTGTTAAATTATTCCCCCGTTCTTGTCTGGCCTGACCTGGATAGTGCTGGGAGATGCTTCGGGGCAGCTCTGTGCCGCATAATGGATAAGGGGTGCCCAGTGAGCCCGAGGGCACTGCAGTCTGTGGGAGCTGAGCTTTCAGGTGCGCTCCTTTGTCACCAATGGGACCTGGCAGCGGGAGCCGCTCCACCCACAGATTTGTGTGTTGGTGATGGATGGGCACAACCTGATCTGATTACATGCATATCCTGATGGGGTTACTATTGGAGCTACGCTGGTAGCTCCAGTACTGAAGGTGCTCTAATGCTGAGCTGTGGCCTGCAGGATGCAATTTCAGGAGAGAAAAGCCCCATCTTGATGCCACAGTTACAGTTCAGCTCTCAGAACGGAGCACGGCGGACAGAGGCAGCACAGCGTGGTGATTCCTCCCCCCCAGAGTCCACATCACCTTTTGCTTTTGCAACGACCTCATCTCCTTCAGTCTGCAAGCACGTGGGTTGGGTGCGCGCGGACGTACGTGTTCTGCCTGTGTGTTTGTAACATAACAGTGTGTCTTGTGGGAATAAAACACAAATACACTTACACGTACACAGCTATCTACGCAGCCTGTGATATGTATCTCTTCAGAGATATTCAGTGTATTCCATTAATATTTGATTTAATTGTATTATTAATGCATTACATAAATAGATCGCAGAGTTAGCTTGTGTTAGCTGGATGTATTCTCCTCTTGTTCATTCAGTCAGTCTCCTTTGGACCTGCCATATTCTGAACAAGAAACAATACAGATTTCTCACTCGAAAGGCTTGCTTTGCAGACTGTATCTGTTGAATAACGTGCGTGTGCTAATTTTGTGAAGATACTCTACGAGGCTGAATGCTGAGTTTCATAGACATATAGTGCTAAAATTGCCTCGCCTATTATAAAGATAAAAATATCTTTTTGTTCAAATGTTCTGCTTGCTTCTTTACAAATGAAGGAGTTAAATGCTGAAAGGCAGGTGGATGCTGTAACTACTTTAGAAAAAGATGAATAGGGCTGATGGCTAAAGCTACAGGGAATCTATTGAAGGTCCAGATGCAGACATGGCTCTTACTCCACACACAGTTCAAAGTGGGGTGAAGCTGCCTGGGTAATTGGCTATGAAATAACTAACCTCTGGGAGAAAATTGCCCTTGTACTTAATTGCTTGTGTTCAGGGTAACATGTAGCCACCTGGCTGATTAGTGCCCTTACCTATATTTACACCCACCCGAGTTTAAATATAAGCACTATTGTAGGCCTGGCTACATGCATTCATCGAGCGGCCCTAGTGAATTAAAGAAAATATGACCACCAAGGTCACTTTTTATTTTCATTCTTCTTTTATCTCTTTCTGTATCACCCATTTCTCACATAAGAAGAACAAATTCAATCCCCAAATAAGTCCAGTGGCTTTAACAGAACAGCAGTGGAATGAATTTGGTCCCGTGTGCTTCATTTGGTTACAGTGAGTATTTACAGTGTGGAAGCAAAGTCTAACAGGCTACGAGAAGTCATAACGCAAGGCAAGTGAATCGGTGGGAAGAAAGGGAAATGATGAAACAGAGAAAGCAATTGACCTATCATGTAGTGGAAGGACAGAGAGGAAAGCCTTCTGCTGATCCCACCATGCAGCCGTTTCGCCTTCAGCTTTTTACCCACTTAAACATTTATATGTAACATAACTGGATGCAGTCTTAGGCAATGTTTTACTTTTCTTTTTCTTTCTTTTTTTTTTTTTTTTTTTGTGATTAAGATGTTGATTTAGATTGCCTGATTAGGGCCCTGGCGTCAGCCAATAGGTACGCCAGCACTGCTCTCCATGGCTCCTCTTTGAGTCTAGAGTGCATTGATCATTGGAGTTGCTTCAAAAGAATCTTAGTACAACAAGGTTTAGAGCCCGGTTTGGGGGTGGTTTTATTGCTGCTGATTGACATGCATGAACTCTCCAGTCAGGCATATATTGCCAGAGATATCTGGGCCTGAAAATCTGGCATAGAGCAAGGCACAGGCATCAGCAGCCAATTTGTTTGCATAAGTGCTTCCTGTAGATTTTTAAAATATAAAGGGATAATTGGAAATGGATGAGATGCCATGTTCTCATAAGTGAAATGCCTATATTTTCCAGAATGAGATTTGGGTTCTGTCCAGTTTTGTTTTTGTTTATGAAGATTTTGAATATAGGCACGTTGTAGATGATGTAGCTCAGGGTCTGAAATTAATTACCACAGAGAGAGAGGTGGGGTTCCTAGAATAGGAAGCACTTCAACCTATTCTAAATTCCAGGAAAAATAATCTGAAATCTCACTCACTTGGAGAACAGTTCCAACTCAGAAGTGCTCAGAAATTTGAACACTAGTAGAAAGGGAAAACAAGCTGCAGAGATGCATGTAGGATTGTGTCGTGCTGTTTTGACCTTCTGTATTTGGCAGTGCTGCTGGAGGAAGCTGAGCAGTGTTTTCACTGGGACCTGGACCTCTTCTAACCGGTTGTGCTGAGCACCTCCAGTGCACCTATTGACTTCAGCACTGGCTGATTAGCATCTCTTAAAATCTGGCCCTCTGCTGAGAAGATGTTGTTCAATTTGTAGGAAGGGGAAGAGGTGATAGCAGGGAGGTGTCAAAGGATACTTTCTTCAGGCACTGCTTTTCCCATCAATGCTTTGACAGCCGTGTTTTTACTGTTGCCTTGTTAGTGTTTTCAGCTCCCATCTGTCATAGAAATGCTGATGTTTCCCTGCATTTAGAGCTAGAAAGCTGCAATTCACCACCTTTACTGAGGTACAATCTCTTGGCGACTTTGAGTCCAGAAGACAACCTGAGCAGGAATGTTACACAAGCCTGAACTGACAGATTCACATACAAATATACAGTTACTGACTGCGAAGGGTTTAAGGCCATTCTTTTGTTCTCAAGAGGTACCTTACATATTGAGAAATGGCCGGATGGTGTATATTCCAAACAGGTAGTCACATGGAAGAAGTGCTGGAGTTGTTGATGGAAGCAAACCCATGGGACAAAGTATTTTGCACTTTGCTTGGCCAGCTCAATCTGGCCCTTTGAGCTTCTCATCCGGTGTTCCTCAACCATTGGCCTCAACAGAGGAGTTCATCCCACGTGCTCTATGGGGGACACCTGCTGTCTCTCTCCATTAGCTATGGAGCAAGCTTGGCTCAGATTTCTGTGCCTTAGCAGAGCAGTATTAGCTGAGATTAACTCTTCCTAAATAGTTCTGCTGCCCTGTAGCTCTCTGTTGGCAGAAACATCTCCTTTTCAGTACGATACAACCAACATTTCAGCCCTGGTTAAAACTGCGGTTTCTATACAGCCTGGCTCTATTTCGGGGAGATAGGAAGGTTTAAGTGAATGTTACTACCATATGGAATTAGAAACTCTTATGCTCTAAACTCTAAAGCAGACTTCTGTTTAAATTACACTTCTAATACTCTGTTTTCTTCCTGTGTTAATGACTTATTTTACTCTTTCATTGTCACAATTGAGATAAAGTGAAATGCAGACTATTTCTTTTATTGGGATTGTGGTAGATGGAAGGTTTATTGCAAGAAAATAAGAGGTTTATTGCAATAAAAAGGAGCAGGTCTGCAAGAACTGCAACAGGAGAGTAGGATTAACACATCACAGCTGTGAGTGATAAGAACCTGACAAAGGTAATTTCCTTTACAATTCCTGTAGAAGGATATACATATATATATATAAGGAACTTGAACCTGATAGTACAGACATAAAAACATACATTAAAATGGTGCGACAGGAAAAGATTATGTTAACAACTATTTTCCAGTCTGTAAAATATGGGGAAAGTGCATAAATTCATGGGCTGGAATGAGAAATTGTCTCCCTTAACTCCATTGTGTTATAATGAGGGCCTTCCACTTTTGTTAAGAAACGGAGCCTTTAGAACCTAGCAACAAAAAGAGTTCATTTGTATTAAAGATTTGTTTAAGGATGGACGTTTTAAATCGTTTGACCAATTTGTAGAAGAATTTAATATTCCTGGAGCTCAGTTTTCCCGTTTCCTTTGGATAAGACATGCTATTCTTTGTGAATTAAAAAAAGGTATAGAAATGCAAATGTCACAGATTGAAAAATTGTTGTACAAAGAGACTGTCTCACTAAATTGATTTCAAGGCTATATAGGACATTGTCAGTATCCTTAGACAAAGGCAAATTGGAAGTTAAAGGGAAAAAGGAGAGAGATTTAGGTAAAGATCTAAATATAAAAGAATGTAGATACTTTAATAAAATGGGTTTCTATGAAAATAAGACATCAAGTTGTTCAATTTAATTATAGCTTATTCAGAAGACATATTTATGTCCTGTTAAATTGCACAAATGTACAAAGAAGTTGTTACTATCCTGTAGTAACAGCAAGACACTGCATAAGTGGTAATGTATATATATACTTAGACATTATTTGGAGAGCAAACCTTTTCATTTAAAGGTTTCAGGAACCCTACTAGGCAAAATGAGATCTTCAGGTGTGTTTAGTCTGAATTACGAAGACTTATTAATTACACCAGTGGAAGAGAGATATCTTGGTTTGCTTCGACTCTTCTTAACAATTTCTTTCTGTGTTTCAATAGGAAGACATTAGATTATGGGCTAGGCAGGGGACAAAGATGGGTCTGTGTCGTGTATCTAATTTATCCTATTCCTCAGCATCATCTTTATTAAATATTCCACAAGAGCGGTGGGACAGAAGAAAACAAAGCTTGTGAGATATATTGGTCAGGTGGAAGGGAAGGCCATATAAATGTGCAGATAATGGGGATGCTGGGAAATGGCCAAGAGATAGCATTTATCGTATGAAAAGAAGGGAAAATCTCAGAGTGCTGCAATTCATTATTGTGCAAATTCTTGTGCATTTGGTCCAATAAAGTACTAAATAAGCAATGAAATAATCACTAAAAGAGCCTACAGCATTTTGAAACTTTTCCCTGACAGCTCAGTTGAGAATATCATGGCTCTGCATGGTCAGGAATGGGAGCTGATGTTGTGTTTGCTATAAAATGGCTCACTTTTGTGAGACCAGACAGTGTGCCACAAGAATTAGAAGCAGCCTGGTCCCTTGGCATAGGACATAGGTAGAGCTTCACCACTCTCTCGCACTGACATTGGCAGTGTGGTTTGGGAGTGCAATTCAGAGATTGTTTGGTAGAAAGCTCAGTTTTGCTTTGATAGTTGCTGCCCATAATTTTCTTTAGATGAAATTACAGCCTTATCAGGAACATGCTTATTTTCACCCACCTGGTTCAGCAGATGATAGTACTTCAAAAACTCCTGCAAAATGAAAGGGGATATTTTAATGTTGAATAAAACTTACTGTTCTTCAGCTGGGGTTGACTCATTCTTCTCAGCCCTAAATAAATGTGTTTTCTTCCTCCTGGCAAATAAACAAATAAATGGAAGACCAACAGCTTAGAGGCGGAAACAAAAGGCAGTACTTCAAATGTAGTCTTACTAATGAGTTAATCAGCATGTTTGAATGCTAATAAGCACAAGTTAGTGACTGGATCATCTCCTTTCTGTTGTCCACTGGGAAGCTACATTTAGGAAATTAATTCAAAATTCGTATTTAACTCACTTTTCTTATGAATTAATGTGCATATTTACATCTACCATGTGTCAGTATCATTGGTGCCTGCTTTTTTTTTTTTTCTGCTTCTTCCCTCCATTAAGAATTACTATTCTCTAATAAAAATTAGAGGACGGAGGAAATAATACTAATCATGAATTCTAGCACTGTCACACAAAGATCCTCATTAGAGCCTGCAATCACATGTTGTTTAAATAAATGCCTGTAATTCTTGCCTTTGCATCTGGAGTATCCATTTTCCCTCCATGACATCAGTCAAGCCTTTCCCTGTTGACTCACGCCTCTCGCACAAGCACTGGCCTTTATTTCTGAGGAGTATCATTGGTGCTGGGCTAAGGCAAGAGAGGGGAATCAATTCGCTGTGGGCTGGCTGTGCTCGCGGCCTTCGTCATCCCAATTCCTTCCAGTTAAAGCCAGCGCAGTGATGGCAGGAACACGTCACTGGGATGCCCTTCACCACATAGACAACCACGAGCAGGACGAGAGTTGTGACTCTGAGAAGCAACTCATTCACTGCAAGTAAGCAAGGCACCTGGTGGAGCGGGATAAAGCTGAACAAAACGCTGTGTATGTAAACACACCAAATAGACGGAGCCATTGAGAGCCTGATCCCGCCGCATGCAAGGCTCCCGGCACGTCTCCTGGCTTGCGTTGCGATAGAAAACAGTTTGGCTATTCCTATTAATTTTTGTAGTTACCATTAAAGGCAATAGCACAACTAATGTTATATCAGGCCCAATTACTCTGCTTCTATTTTTTTTTTTTTTCTTTCATGCTGTGGCATTTCCTTTCCCTTGAAAACACTCTTTCACTCAGTCTAGCAATTAACTGCTTGAACAGTATAATAAGGAAGCAATTAAGAGGTGACAGAGAAAAATTAACACTCCATTTCACATTAAAGGCCAAGCGAGTATCCTGGCCATTGTGAGTTAAATGTGTCTTTGAAAACCTGTAGTTTGGATGTATTTTGCTTTTGAATAAGAAGCCAGCTCCATGTTTTTTTGTCTAGAGTCCCAATCTGAAAATGGATGATAACTAATTGGGTGCTGTCTGCTTAAACAGGCTGTATTAATTGCAGTTTGTTCTCCTGTAAGTGTCAAGGAAAACAAAATCTTTGTAATGTGTAGGCACAATGTACGCAGCCTTAATTTGAATATGCATGTACCAGAGCAAATAAAGCAAACTACTGGATGCAATGTTGCCATGGCAGACAGTATTTGCATAATAAATAACAGCTATCATGAGACTTTCTTTATGAAGTTCTTTGCTGTGTTGTCAGCTGTAAGAGCCCGCGATAAAGGAGCCAATATTGAGAAAGTAAGAGTGTGTTTTGCTTGCAAATGCAACACTCCAACCACAGTCATTGTTAAGCATGTGCGATTCTGGTGCTGCTGACAAAACGTAGGGGGTTGCCTTGCTTTGCACACGTGGGTGCACGAACTGCACAGGGAATCACGCTAAGTGACTCTCAAAAAGTGCTGATTATTATTATTATTATTATTTTGGCAAGGCCAGATTTTCCAAATCTGGGTTTTGAAGGCTGTGGGTTTGACTTGAAGTTGTTAGTTTGGCCTTCCATGTCTTGTCAATCCGGGGCTCTCCTTTGTGACAATCCAACAAGTGGGACACAGTGGAGAGGGCTGGAACAGTGCTGCGGTTTCTTTTGTAACGGGTCCAGTGCTCCAGCTGAGTGTCATGGAAGTTTTGTTATGATCAGGATATAGACATAGCTTTAGGACCTGTATGTGCCATTGAGGTCACGTGAGCGTTGCTACTGATTTTGGTTGGGTTTGGATTGAATTGGGGTTTAGCACCTGTGCTGCCCTGCAGAGATACATCTGCACACCCCAATGATTTCTGCTCTGTGTCCCCAGCAAGTCTCTCTCCTTCCAGAATGGGAGATGGGGAGAACCTGCAGCCGTTTGCCCCAGTTCTGTGCTAGCAGAGCTCTGTCCTTTGGATCAAGGCCTTCTGGAGGCTCTTGGTGCTGTTCTGTCCTCTCTACCTGCAATACAGGCCCTTTGTGTAGAGCTGGTTAAAATATATATATATTTTATATATATATATATATATAATATATATATATATATATACATGTATATATACCTATATATATGTATGTATGTATATATATATATGTAGTTTCATTCTCAGCTGAAGGGTTTCAAACCTCAGAGTGCTGCAAAACTTTCATGATCAAATCATAAAGCTTTGTGAGACTTTTTAGCTTTGGGGTTTCATTCCAAATTGTAAGCACTGGGTCACTGGGGAGTCACTGAATATTGATAGTGAGCAAGTGGATGTGTTGTGGAATTTGATATTAAAATCCATGACTTTGATGCAATACTATCTAAAAGGGAGAGGTTTTAGCTGTATTTTACTTCGAGCTTTGTATCTTCTCTTTGTTGCACTGTCCAGGAAAAGCAGATGAAGGCAGTCATTCCTTCCAAAATATCAGGGAGAGCAAAGGACTGAGGTGGAATGTAGGAAAGGTCCTGAGGATGGAATTAAAGAAAATAATAAATCCATAGCTGAGATTGCATGCTTGGAGATCAGTGAGGATAGAGACATATGGCTCACTGGCATGGTGGGGAGCATGATGGAAGGGAAAGAGAGGTCCCCTTTGAGAAGAAACCTGCTGGAAGGCTCACAGCATCTGAAGCAGGTGCTGCTGATGGTAATCAGCCTATCCTGGGGTGGAATGGTTGAGTAATCTAGGCTGCCATTAAGTTCAGAAAATGGAGAGAGGATGCTGATTTACAAACCAAAATAATCTGACTTTGTCCAGGACGATGCTTTTGTTTCTCTTGGGTTCCCATTCCTTTGCAAGAGAGCTACATTGAGGCTTTCCAGACTCATGGAAAGCAAAGCATGGAAAATCTAAACCAACCAAACAACCAAATATTGTCAAGGTTTGTATGCGTGGGCTTTATGAGCTTAGATTAGGGTTTGAATTGAACTGAATTTATTTTAATTGACTTGACTGACAAGGGAACTGAGTCGCTTGTAACATCAGCATCGCACAAGACCTTCCATCCCAACCTTTTCCAAAATTTGGGTGAGGAACAGACTGGTAGTACTGGCCATCTGGTAATACTGGGGTGGGGGCTGGCAGAGTGAGAACAATTGTTTGTCAGTCCTTTGCTTTTCCATAAATTATTGAGAAATGAAACAGTGCAGAAACTCATAGGAGGCTTTTCAGAGCATGCTACCAATTATTAATATGCAGCAGAAGTTACTATGTTTCTGATACAGGTTGAATTTTGGAAGCAGCACAGAGGTTTAATTTTTATTTTTCTGTAATAATTATATGTATTCAGATATGTAGTTTATTGTAAGGGAAAAGCTGGCTATCTATAGATATGTAAGCCATCATTCTCAGGTTTCCTTTTGGTCTGAATATCAGAATCTGGATGTATTTTTTAGCTAATGGACAGATCATATAATATCTACAGTACCTAATATCTTCTCCTAAATAGAAAAGAAAAAAAATCTCTTCAAACAAGCAACCCTAGATCTCATACAACAGCACAGCGTGTGTCAATTCACACTGTGTCATGTGACATGAAACTACTTAATACAACCCGACTTGGAATGGCATTTGTATTGCCCATACCACAGAATAATAATAAAAAAAAAAAATAACACTTTCACAAATGAGTAATTATCTTTTCCAGTTGATGGTATTTTGCTATTTGCAGGTCAAAATGAAAAACAGGTAAGGGTTAGTAGGCTACCTTGAAAAGAAATATTACAGTAGGGAAGAGATTTGATAAGGCCTTAACCATGCTGGCAGTATGAGCAAAAGAAATGAAAGGATCACCCTACCTTTAGATGTGGTGTGAACTAAAGCAGGGGGAAATCCAGAGAGGGTATCTCAGCTTTTGAACAACAAGCTTGTGAGCTAAGAGGATTTTAATTAAGGTTAAAGGAGAATTTTAAGGAACGGAGAGAAGATTTTATGTATTGGCAAAGGCTGAAGGCACCTTGATGTTCTCCATGTCATCCCACACATCACAATACAGGAGGTTGTTAGTGCAGGGGCACCCCAGAGATGTGCAGATTATTAAGCAAAACTGGCCAGGGCTGGGTGCTCTCCTCCCCATCTCCCCACTGTGCTGTTCCTGTTCATGTTGCCTGTTGAGAGGACAGCTCTCAAGTGTATCCTCATGGTGAAGGCATGGAAATGTGCAGCCTATTCTTAATAACCCTAATTTGCTCTATGGTTCAGAGCTGTGAGTCCTATGGATGCTGTACAAGAAAGTGGCTTGGAGAAGCTGACTGGTAGTGACAGCCATCTGTAGTACCTTAAGCAGTATGTCTTGTAGAACCTCTCACCCTACAAAGGCAAGAAGTGCCATAGCTCTGTGATCTGTGAGATCCTTTTGGATGCAACCGCGTAACCTCGCTGGCTTCTACAAAGCTGCACAGAGCAAAATTGCACATCAGCTAATGTGCATTCAACTGTTTCTTTGCCTACAAAGTCCTGAGACATCGGAAATATTCATTGTAAATTTATTTTAGCTATTTTCACAGATTTTTTTTACAACGCTTACAAAAATAAGCTTGCTGTGAATATATCTTGTTCTCTTGCCATGGCCCCATGCTGCCACTGCCATGGCAACCACGAAATCTCCTCTCCTTCCCTTCCAGGTCCTGGCTGCTCAGCCAGGGATCTCTCTAATGATGCCTCTGCCATGGCAATGCCTCCTTCCAGGACCAGGGCTGCTTCCTTCTGTTCCCTACCTGCCTGCAGGGCTGCAGATGTCCTCTCTTCTCCACCCTATTTCAGTCTAGGGGAATAGTTGTTTTTCTGCTGTGTGGAGGGATAACACAGTAGGTAGGGTCTTGTGCTGGTTAGGAAGTCTTCAGGCAGTGCTTGGGAGGGACTGGGTGGTACTTAGTGGGTGTGCTTGTCTGTGTGATGCCTACACATCATTTCTCATTGAAAACGTATAGCTCCAATGACTTTCAATCAAATTTTGAATGTTTTAATACCCGTTATGTACAGGATAGATTTTTTTTTTTAATTTATTTACAGAGGGTAGACAGGATGAGCAAAAACTTAGGAATGAGTGCAGCATGTCAGTTTTGCAAACTGCCATGCAATGAGGATTTATTTGTTAGGTTCTTGATCTCCCTGGAGGACCTGAGAGCAATCCAGGCAGGAGTCATGCTGACTCAGGCAGGAGTGAGGAACGCACTCAACTTGAAGGCAAATGGTTTTGTTGCACAACCCAGGGATGTAGGCTGGATGAGCTCAGCTGTCACTCAGTCAGTTAATCCCTCAAATCTTTTGCGCTTGAGGATTAATTTCTCTAAATATTGTGCCAAATATAATAGCCTCTCTATCTATCTCACTATTAGACTTGTACGAACGACAAGGAGCCTTTTGTCTCCCTAATAGGATTCAGCCCTAATTCTAAAATCATAAGGCATGAGTTTAAAATATAATAATTAATACATATACTTTTTCCACTGGTAGATAGGTAACAGCTGGACAGTTACAAAACCCTAATCCTGCCCTTTACACCAGTCCTACAGCAGGAACAGGCCAAATAACAGTTGTACTTGCTTGCCTCTGATTTATCCCGGAATAGAAGATTTTCAGGGTGACCAGATTTGAAGTAACATTGTCACAGTGCCCTTCCATCGCCATGTCCTGATCTGCCATGTGTGTATGTTTCAGGGTAGAAGGAATCCAGGTATATTTATCACGCTGAGCAAAACTGCTTAAGTGAGAACAACCTCTGTGATTGCTGTAGTTATATGGAGGAGTGCATGCTGGTCCAAGTAAGACAGTCCCAACCGTATTAATGATGGCAATACTTTCAGATGAGAAATGGGTTATTAGCAAATTCCAGATTAGAATGACTGAAGTCCAGGATAATAACACGTTCATGATAGCAGTCAGACCTGCAGTCTCAACCCATATGATAATAAATTCGCTTTAAGGGTGCCAAGTGAAATAACAGCTTTAAATTTGGAGTCATTAAGATTTTCACACTTTCGCTTTTTGGTGAAAGTGAATGCAGAAGTACAGGGATGCTGGATGCATATGCTTTCACTGCGGTAGTTCCTAGCAATCTAAAAAGTAATGGCTATCTTTCCATAAATCAGACTGAAGTGGAAAGGTCTTCATTAGTGGGATATTAGCTCGCTCTGGGTAGCAGAGAATTGAATGAGGTGTGGGCACAGATGTGCAGTGTGGGGACATGCAGATGGAACTCAGTGGTCCATTGTGAGCTCCCACATGTGGGGACGCTGTAGGGATGGCTTTGCCCCATGGTTTGCACTTGCCTGCTTTTCCCTATCCCTTCCCGTGCCTTTGAATGTCTGCTATTTGCAAACCTGCCGTTAAACTCTGCTACCACTGAGCCCGTATTAACCTGGAGGCATTAGAGAAATCAGCTGGAAAGCTCAATACATTCTTGAAGGTCAGCATAAAGACTCTTATGAATGACAAAGAAGAAAATTGGAGTCAATGAGACACGATTGTAGAGGAAAAATATTCTCTCTTACACAATCCAGTGACTGAGGAAATTCCCCAGAGGAAGAAGTGTAAGGTGCTTCCTACATGACAGTGAATGACAGCTTTTTCATGCACTGTGGCTCAACAGTTACATTTTTCCCCTGAGAAGCCAGTGAGAAAGAAGAGACTGACCCTTTCCTCAGAACATTAATGCTCGCTCACATCTCAGCTCCTCTCCGTTTTCACTGTGCTCAATTTCAAGTCCAAATCTTCCTCTGCTTCCATTGAATCCCGTGCCAGTCTGTTGCATGCAGAGGTTTGAATCAGTAAAAGAGCAGGGAACAAGGAATGCCTGGAGCAGAAGGACAGTGTGGACCCCCTGCCGTCATCACCCTGAGGATGGAGCAGTGACATCCCAGGGCCGCCACTGCTCTCTGTCCTCCTGCATGAAGCCAACACAGAGGGAAGAGGACTGGCTCCTGGTAGCCTGCCTTCTAGCAGGAGATGGCCTGGGTTGTAGCAGCCTAAATGTAATTCACAACTTTTGAGAGCCTGTGAAGTCCCGTAGGCAACTAACGGCTACGCAGTCTCAAAGCAATAGCTGCTGTTGGTTTCTTTGGGGTTACAGCTCCTTAGCACTTCTTTCCCTCGGCTGTCTCATTTAGCATCTTGCTTGCTTTTATCTCATGCTATTCACCTTACCTTTCTTTTCCCCAGAGGGCCTTGCTTGCTGACTCTCCCCATGACTTTGCTGAGGTTTTGATGCCCAACTCTTGTGAGGTGAGTGGGGTGCAGTGGGGATGCTGGTGTGAGCCCCTCTCTTGTTCTGTAATTCTGTTCCCTAAATTCATCATTGTGGGTTAACAAATAAAACCTACAAGGCCTCCTCTCAAGTCTCATGAAGTCCTTGGGCTTTGTTATTTTCCAGTTCCAGCCCTATCAGCCTTTTAAGCCAACCTTGCACTGCATCCTGCCAGGCTCTCCCACACAGGTCAATCTCATTTCTGCTTTGGATTGTTACAGTTTAAAGATAGCATTTCCCTTTCTTGCCTCACAGCATTCAAATGCTAATTAGATCCCTTAAATGTCTAGGAAGTTATCCCAGTTTACACATATATGGTTTATTAACTCACGCTCATTTCAAACCTTTTCTTTGATGTAGACTAATGGAATTATTCTTTTAGAATCACTTTAAAAGGTGACTTCTCTTTCTTTCCTGCTGGATGGTGTTTCTCTGTGGCACATTTTATTTGGATAAAGTACTGCTTTTCCACGGGCTAACCCTGAGCTCTGCCGGACTTCAGGCAGCAGAAATACAGTTGCTTTCTATTTGCAACAACTTCTTCAAGTTCACTCTTCTACTCTTTGCTGAAACAATATTTTACCTCTCTTTCCGCAGCTAATAAGAGAGAGCAGGCCAGGTTTGTGCAAATCCATCTGCCTGCAAAACGTGGCCATGTGCTCCAGCATTTGTTTCCAGCTGTTTTCTTGTCATCAGCTTTTAATTTCACCAACTACCTGCTTGTGCCTCTCCTCTTTTTTTTTTTCTCTTTCTTCCCCCCCCCCAGGTATTTTGTGCTGTTATTGTGATTGTCAGTTCTGTTCTGCTTGAGAGGTTTCAGTGTATGTTGCCATGGTTACAGGTGCCAGAATTGGAGAGAAATGAAGGGGGTACCACGGCACCGTAGTGACTCTGATGGAGGCTTAGCACTGAGATGTTAGCTATTACTTCCCTGGATTCCACATTATTTGAGGATGGATCCATTTTAATAGAATATTTAAATGCTTGCCTGAATATAGATTGCACTAAAATGGAATTATGTGGAACTGGATTTAAAGTAAATGAATTTTTTTAGCAGGCTTCCCCCCCCCCCCCCCCCCCCCCCCACACACACCCCTTTCTTAATGAGTGCGCACGCAGCCTTTGGGACAGCCTACAACTAAACGTTCAGAGTGCATCCAGAGCACGTCCTGCTGCACGGGTGGTGCGAGCCCCTTTGGTTTGATCTGCCATGGAGGTGTGTGGGGGGCAGAGTACATTTCCTCACAAAAGTTCAGAGAAGAAGATTAAAAACTTTTTTTATTATTATTATTTTAGGAAATAGCTGCCTCGGTACAATTTCCTGTACCGGAACGAGGAAGGCATTTGGGATGTAGTTGCATCTTCCTTCTGCTGTGTAGTGGTAGCACATGCCTTGAGGGGCTTGCAGGAGGCTCACATGCAGGATGCTGTAAGGGTTTCTTCAAAACCAGAGTTTCCCCTTCCATTTCTCAGTGTATGAGCTTGGCGCTTAATTGGAAGCACGGCAAAGTCAACGGAGAAGCTCCTAATGACAGCAACAAAATGTAGATAACATATTGGATCAGGTGTTTAGCAACCTTATTTTCCCACATTGCTCGAGGTAGCGTGAGACCGTTTTAAGTCCTTTGCCCATCAGATTGCCTCGATCAGTTCAATCCTGCTCGCCACGCATCCATGGGTGATGTGTGCCATGTGTTGCTTAAGCAAAGGGATGGGCAAAATGCCTAAGGGCTGTTGCATGTTTGAGATGGGTGGCGAGATGTCATGCTGGTCCCAAAGAAAGCCCCTGCTTTCCTTCCCTAGAGAAGAGGTGAAGCTCCCTTCATGGGTGACATCTGAAGCTCCTGCCCATGTGAAAGGAAATTGTATAAGAGAACATATCCATGCGTGTATTTATGCACACGTGTAGCTATATATGTACGCCATTAAAATCTTTATCATTCTGAAGGAGCTTTAAAGTTAAGTGGTATCTTCCTCAGTTCAGAAATGTTCTTCTGAACGCATAGAAAGAGAGCAAACGGGGTGGCATCATTGCAGTGTTGATTAGTGATGATAACTGGGGAGAAACGGTAATATGACATTTTGTCAACAGATGAGGTTTTTACAGTGATTCCATTTGTAACCTGTAAAATGCAGAAAAAACGGAACAAGTAAAAGAAGTTACTCTTCATCTTTTCCCCTGATTTTTATCTTCATTTCTTATTAACCCTTCCTCTTAGAAAACAGCTCAATTAGAGCTGTTTTACCTCTAGCCATTGGGATTAATCCTATGGAATAGCTTTGATAACACTGTTAGAAATGTGGAACTTAGGGGGAAAAAAAAAAAAAAAAGCAAAAATTGCAAAAATGGGGGAAAAAAAACACAAAAAAAACCAGAAGTTGCATTTATCCTAATGAGAGTGTTGCATTTCTTGTTCAAAGCTGGCCCTCTTCTGAGGTGGATTAGAAACAGCAGTGTGTGTTAAGTGCAGAAGGGCAGACATGAAGTGCAGGCAGTGCTGCGGTTGACCCTTTCAGGCGGCTCTGTCCCACCTGGTAACGCTGCAGTTGGATGTGGCTGTCTGGAGAAGGAGGGGTTGGGTTGTGGAGTGAATCAGCTCAAGGGAGAATAAAGGTTGGGGCAGGAATGTGGTTAAATTCTATCTTGGGTGGGTTTTTAGGTTTAGATCTTCCTGCATTTGTAAGATCCACATTGGTTTATGAAGAAAAATGAGAATATATGAAGATCTATTCCATTCTTCATAAACCAGTGCAGATCCTATGAAAGAATCACAGAATCACGGAACCGTAGGGGTTGGAAGGGACCTCCAGAGATCATCGAGTCCAACCCCCCTGCCAAAGCAGGTTCCCTACACCAGGTTGCACAGGTGATGAATGAAGGAAAATGAAGGAAGATCTAAGCCTCCAACTTCACAAGTGCCTAAAAACCCCACCAAGACAGAGTTTAACCACATGAAGAGGTGTCGCAGCCCCACGAACATTATACCTGATGATCAGAGCAGCTCAGAGTGCACACGTACTGAGCTTTTCATTGGTTAAGTATATACCATCCCACTTACTAATTACGGCGTGGTCACCTTTTGTGTACCTTGTGGCATCCAGACAAGGGCTGTGGCTGTATGGTTTCCACCACCTGGCCCAGCACACCCAGAGTAGCCAGGATAACTCCGTGCAGCACTGAAATATGCTTTGCAACCCCCTCATCCCAGTGCGCCGTTCATATTTGTGAATTCTGCTCTGCCAGCTGGATACCTCAAAGCTGAGCGCTTAAAAGCCGGTGGTGCCCCTTTGTCAGCCTGGGCCTAAATTTTTAACTCTACGTACTGCAGAGAGTTGGTTTGGGGGATGCTGGGGGAGCTGCATCTGCTTTGTTTGAGAGCTCGCCTTGTACAAGCGCTCAGCAAACACACGCGACTTCCACAAAACGGGGCATCATATTTTCCTGTGATTTTGCAATTGCCTGTCGTTAGGTTGAGGGACAAACGTGCGCCCAGGATGAAAGGAGCTGCATCAGAATCGGTGTTTACATGAAGTCTGTAAACAAAGCAGCATCTGCTTGGCTTGCTGCAGTGTTTCCAGTTCATTGCGGTGCCTAATTGTTGTCAAACTGTTGTGTTTGCCTTGACGCTGAATATAATTTACAAGGAGAGGTAAGTGTAGAGCCCGCTCATCTCCCGATGAATGAACGGATCCACCGTTTTGTGCTTGACATTCAGATTTCGACTACGGTTTGTACCTGGTGAAATAAGCGTGTGGAAGTGATTTGTGTGTTCTCCCCCTGTGCCAACTCCAGGAGTTGTTGCTGCGCGGGACAACAACGACCACTAGTGGCTAACGAGAAATCTTCCCAAATTGATAAAACTGGAAGAGAAAAAAATCCGTAGGTCCAATACACTGAGTTATTGCAGCAGATAACAGCGGATGGATTTACTGTGCTAAGACTTAAAAGCATGTTTCAAGTCAATTTCTCCCTCCAAACCACGCTGTCTTGCCTTTACTCTGCCACGATCGGTTCAGCTCCTACGTCTGTGCCCATCACACAGCGCAAGGCCATCAGAAGCAGTGGCTTCCAGTGCTGTCCCAACTACAGAGAACCCAGACCTCACACTCTGTGTAAGTACATTCCATCAGCCCTCTGTTCTGCAGTTACTGTTTCTCCTGTTGCTTAGCATCTTCTGCCCCTTGTCTTCCATGCACTTTTTAATTGGTTAATTATTCTACCCATATGCTACACACACACTAGTGAGCTAGTTATTAGCAATACCACATGTTCAGCTCCCTCTGTACATCTTTAAATTCTATATTTAGGCATTTTCTGGTCTCCACATTCCCCTTGTGCAGTACACAGGCGTGTCATGTAAGGCTTTTGTTAGCTCCTTCATGGGCTGTAGGCATCCTGCTTGTTAGTCTGTTATCTCAATGATCCTCACTCGTGCTCGTGGGCTCCCTGTCACTTCATTCATGCAGCCACAATAATTACACATCACTTTTTTTCCTGGCCAAGGAAACGCCATGTGAGCCAGGTGCCCTTCATGGGCGGATGATACAGGCTGCCGAAAGTTACAAGGACTGCACCCCTAAACCAGGCACCACCGCATCCTTGATGATCCTTGAGGTCTCTTCCAACCCAAGCCATTCTATGATCCTCTGCCAACTTTGCCTCACAAGTGAGGTCTGCAGCGAAACCGACTGCGTCCTGCGTGAAGTCGGCTCCGTGGAAGCGAAGAGCATCCAGAGCAACCAATCCCCTGGCAAAAGCCTTTCGCTGAGTGCAGGCAGTGCTGGGCGATGGGAATCGGGCTTTTTAGCGTTATCCCTGCTGCCCCCCTCCGCCCCTTTTTAAAATCGCTGTGCCGTTTTGCAGTGGTTGCAGTACCAAGCGGCAGAGGAAGGTGGCATAGGAGGAAGGGGAATCAGAGGTTCGCTACGAGCAGAGATGCTGCAGTGAGCGCTGCTGCCCTTGTGCTGCCATTGGACCCTGTGCGAACTGAGTAAAAAGAGAGGGAAGTTCGAGTGTGAAACGGTAGAATGAAATGCAGATAATAGAGAAGCGCACACCGATCCTGACATTCGTGCCTTGACTTTGTGTAGTCCCTTTCTGTTTCCTGCTATTAGTCTGACTAAACTGGGTTTTCCACTGCTCTGTGGGTGCGCTGGGTGCTGAAGCAAGGGCAGGAAAGTCATCGGATCCACAGCAGAGCTAATTTCCCCCATCCATGCAAATGTGTGTAGGTCACGTTGTTGTTAATGAGCTGCAGGCGTGATTGGAGGGGGAATGCACTCCACCGCTTACTTTACGAGGCTGTGTGTAGTTATTGTTCTGAATGGTTTCTGCAAAGTGCAGCTGAAACCCAGCCAGGGGCATGGTGCCAAGGGAAAGGGGAAAAATACTTAAGGCAGACAGTTTGCCAGTAGCTTAGCAGCTGTCAACTAGTTGTTCCAGGAAGATATAAAGATTTAAGATTAATGATACCTGGCTCCTACTCTCTTTCTGTGTATATGGTGTATAGCAGTGGAGAAAAAGAAAAAGAGGCTGAGCACTAAATGCTAAAACAACATCCCCTGTTGACAAGAGATTTTCTTCCCAGACGTCCATGGTGAGAGGTAAGGTGGTTCTCCGCTCAGGGAGCTCAGGCTTTGGATCTCTTTGCTGATTTCTCCTTTCTGGGAAGACCCAGATTGCCTTTGTACAGAAAAGCCTGCACTTGGACCCTGAAAACTATGAAAGGAGGTGATACCTGGCCCTGTACTTCTACTGAAAAAGAGTCCTCCTTAAGGGGGCCATTAGGATGTATGGTAAGGAACTACATCTATCAGCAGGGAACCACATCCAGAATGAAGAGAACTTCGGGAATTTCCTCTTACCCTCATTTGTTTTTAACTGCAATTCAAATTTTAAACAACTTCCAGCAGCTTGTCAGAGGACAGGAAAAAAAGTCACAAATGCCTGGTGACATTTTCTTTCTATCTTTCTATGGAAGCAGGTTGCTGGTGCCAAGGGAAGCAGGAACACTTGGCTTTTTGATGGCAGGGAGAATACTGGAGGGTTGGGTCTATTGCCTAATGCATTGTTTAATTTATGGGTTTGTTGTCCTTCAGCCTTTCTGGCTAACAAAAGTGGGAAAAAACTGCATCCCTCCCTGTGGAAAGTGTCCAAAATCTTGAAATGGGCACTGATTTCTGTTTCTTTGTTAGTGTGGTGAGCCTTGGGTACTGTTCACACTCAAGTAGCCTTATGGGACAGCTGTGATGCTGTTAGCTGGCTCTCCAAGTATCCCACCTATGCTGGAGAAAGTTGGTCACCAGCTTTGGACTCAAGAAAAGTCAACAGCTTTGAAGCAGCTGATGTGGCATTTCTACCTCTGGACTTTTAGGAGCTCCTCCTTGATTTTGCAGAGAATCTGTGCAAATGTACTCAGTGGTTGTTGAGGTCCAAGGGTTGCCTGTCACACCAATAAAACCTTTCTGCTTCCTGCTCCATGGTTTGGGAATGAGCAACACTGCATGGCTCACTGCAGCTGGAGAGAAAGCTTCAACAGCACTGTTGCTGAATGCAGGTACTTCTCCCAGAGCATCGAACCATTTTGGATGACTTATTCTAGGAAACCATTATGTACTTGTGGGCACTGCGTAAGTGGAAAGAAAAAATAATTAACTTAATTAGATAAGCAGCTGAGTGTGAACGATGTGCTGGGAGCTATTGATTCAGACAGGGAAAATTGAACCATGCAAGGCAGCATGACCTGCCTCACCATCACAGCCAGAAGAAGGCAAAAATCTTTTTCATTTTCAACCCTCCTACAAGTTTCATTCTTCTACCTTACTTCGTCTTTCTGTTATATTTTTCTTTCTTGAAACACTGCACTGTTTTGGTCATTTCAGCTGCATGTTAGTAGGTGGCAGCCTCCGTCAAGTTTTGAAACCTAGTGAGATGTTTCTCCTTCCTTACCAGTTGGGCCCTGAAAATGGTGCAAAGCTCCTGCTGAGGGTGGGCTACCTGGGCCAGAGGGAGCCCTGCTCTCACTTTCATATAACAATACATATGTGCTACACTGCCAGCAAACCTCACATGGGGATATCTTCCTTTGTGGTCTCATTTCCTCCTGCAATGTGACTTTTAATCATACCTGTGAAAATTATTCTCTTCCAGCACGGTGATCAACTGGTTTCAGATGTTAATGCTCTTCTGCAGTTAGGGAGCAAATGGTGCAGCTTGGATTGGATAATTGCCCTCACAGCCGTGTCTGAAAATCCCATTAAGAGACCATCCAGACTGAACAGGAAAGGCGAGCGCTGGGCTGGGGCAGACCTCAGCTTTCCTGGGGCCCTATGAGTGTTCCTGGCATACAGCCATCAAAGTGCTAATTTACTGCAGTTATTTTCCAGAAGTGCTACCTTAGTAAAATAACATCAGCCTGTGAGACACATCCTTCCCTGCGTCTTTCCTCTCCTGACCCAAGAAGGAGGCAGAGTGATAGTGAGGAGAGGGACACCTTGGCCAGCAGAGGAAACACTCTCTGAGATACACACCTATCTATATACATATAAATATTTGCATACCTACATATATAGGTATGCTTGGGTCACCAGCAGATGGAAGAGTACCTACTATTGGCTCTACCAGTATGGATCTGAGGGTATCGTTCCCTCAGCGAGGCACAGCTAAAATGCTCTGTGTGCAGTAAGCAGGCAGGAAGAGCAAATGTGGTCTGAGCAGGGATGGCCGTATGCTGTGAATTCAGTGATGCTGCCCTTGGCCATGGGAGGGGAGGGGCTGAAGCAATGCCTGTGACTGCCCACACCTTCATGCAGGAGCTATCAGGTGCTTGTGGAGCATTTCATCTCTCTTCTCATTCCCTTGGGGGCGTTCAGCTGACTCACTTTGCGTGTTGTCTGACTGAACCTCCATCTCTGGAGAAAGAAATGGGAGGACGCGCTTTCAGCTGGTTTGAAAGCCCTTCTATAGAATCACAGAATCATTAAGGTTGTAAAAGACCTCTGAGAGCATCTAGTCCAACCATCAACCTACTCCTGACATGCCCACTAACCACGTCCCTCAGTGCCACAATCTCCACAGGTCTTGAACACCTCCAGGGATGGTGACACCCCCACCTCCCTGGGCAACCCGTCCCAGTTTGGATCCTTTCCCAGTCTGATTTATCTGCATCAATAGACAGATCGCTGTTTTTCTCTTTCAAAGCTGATGGCCTTGTGTTTGTCATCTCAACATATCTCAAAAGTTAGCCAAGTGTGCAAGTCTACTGAAGGCAGATATTTTTAAAATAATCACCTCCATTGCAGATTAATGGAGTAGAAAGTGAGTGACGGATACATTTCTTCATGTAACTGGAATATCATTCCATTAAACTGGACTGAATGTTACAGTAGGCATCCAGTGAGTTGGAGAGAAGCACTATTTTCAGCCTCGCATTAATCTAAATGGACACTTTCCCCAAGTTGTAAATTATTTATCTCTTTTCTATCTTGCAGGTTCGAATAACTGCGATTTTAAGAACACCTCCAATCCATATCATGAAGAAAGGGCTCAGGGAATGGGGAGATCAGGCAGAATTGGTCTGTGGTGTACCTGTGGCAGGCAGATCAGCTGGAGCTGCCCCACAGGGAGGGGAGAGTGCCGAGCTGATGTGTTAAGTGTGAGGTGTGTGTGTGGGAATGGGCTGGGAACCAGCCGATGCCGTATCCTTGTACCTCAAGAAGTTCTTTTTTAAAGCTCTACTGGAAAAAAAAAAAAAAAAAAAGATTGAATCCTACCTCTTTATACTCAGGCAACAGCAACACTCAACAGAACCACCAGCTTTGTCAGCAAGAGGGAGTGTGTCTCTGGGGCACCAGAGCTGTGGTGCTTCCTCTGCACCGAGCGATTTATCGTAGGGCTTATAATATGATGTAGAGGTAGGAGCAGAAGGACCCTTTGTGCAATGACAGCTTGTGAGAGAGCAGTGCAGCAGAAAAAAACTCTATTTGGTGGAGAACCTGCCCTGCACTGGCAGATTGCTCCTGCAGCCCCAGACTGCAATGCTGGCTCCCGGTTGTACACCAGCGCTTTCTGCACGGCTTTGCATTCTGTGCTCAGTCCGTGTTGTCTGAGATAAAACACAGCCAGGATTTATGGCTGTGATGCAAGAGCCGGCTGGTTAAAGTTTTATGGACTTCTTGTTTGAGTCACAGTAACAGGGTGGCTGTAAATCTTGGCAGCGGTGTTTGTAGTCATCTAAAGGGAGTGCATGTCTGATACCAACAAAATGATTTCTTTTATCGCCAGTAACGATGCCCACAGCATACAAATCCTTTCTGTGCCTGAACCCCCGACTCCCGCATATCCACGCCTCCTGTTTGGTGCCTGTTAATCCACCAGATGGCACTTGGTTACTCTGAATTTGCTTTTTCCGTGGCTGCAAGGTAGTAACTGATAACTGCCTGTATGTCTGGGTATTACTCTTTTCATTCTGAGTTAATCCTTTTCTTATTTTGCTGTTAATTTATAAATATGGTAATGCTAAAAGGGTCTGAAAAGCAGTTAACTGACTAGATTCTGCTGTGATCCATGCCCAGTGTTATTTGTAAGAGAGCCCTCTGGGAAAACTTACACTCTATACATAAACATTGTAATGACATCTAAGAGGGTTTTGCACAAAACCTTCCAAGCATTTTAACTTAACTTTCTGCTTTAGTATTCACCCTCTCTAAATGTGTGTGATTACAGGAATATATAAATCAAGAGTGACAGGGACATACTTCAACCTACTGAAAGCTCCACCAGGAAAACATCTGCAGAGAGGAACCTGGTGTGGCTGAGATGGTCCTCTGTAGTGGGAACCCCAAAAATGAGCCTCATCAAACGTGAGGAAGAAGGTAAAAATCAGTATAAAACCCACAAAAACTAATACTAATTAGAGTAATTGTGTAGAGTAAGACCACATCTTCATCTTCTGTTCTAGATGATGAGATAGATCTGCCAGTGCACAATGCCACAATGTGCAAAGGAGTCAAAGGACATTATCAAACCTCCTTTAACTAGCTAGTCTGCATAGAAATAGCTCTGAATATTGGATTTTCTTCCATGTGATTTGTTTTCTTTCCCCGATAGCTCATTGCCTCCCTTTGGAGAAACAGAGGCTGGGAGTGTCCATTGGGGTAAAAGACTTAAAAATGTTTTCTTCACATTTGCATGGGGAAGAGCTGTTTCTCTTCTTGGCAGTCCTAGCCTCTTGCAAGCCAACTTCTAGTCCAAGCTCTGGCTCCTGGCTCTCCAAGCAATGTCCTAGCAGTGTTTCCTGGCTGTTCAGTCTGGCTCTTCTGTTTCTGATATTTCTCACTTGCTGAAAAGCAGCTGTAACTGAGTTAGTCCTTGTCTTGCTGTGGCTTTGGATGCTGTGTTCCAGATTTATTTAGGAAATTCATAGAATCATAGAATGCAATCAACAGGGAAAACTTTCATTCTTAACTAACCTCTCACTGCCCTCAACACTGCAAAATGGCTCTGCTCTTTTTCCTTGATTTAGAGTGGTTTTGGTGCAGTTCTGCAACTGTTATTTCAGGATTACTGAAATGACGTAAGCCCTTCATGGCCTGGACAGCTTAAATCATGAAGATGCAATACGTCCACCCAAGAATTCTGCAGTGTAGAAATTAAAAACCGGAGGAACTCAGTGCTCCATTGCAGCCTATGGCACCAGATGTTTCCGGGGACGTCTGTCTCCATGTTTCCAGCGGGATCTACCCATACTGGTGCCCTTTTCTTCTCCTTCCTGCGGGTTCTCCAGTCTTTGACCCTACCCCTCCCTCTCCACCTGATGAATTTCTTGGTTGTAAATGTACCAGTTGTGGGAAACAGCAGTCTGCCCCCTGTTCCTGGTGATGTCTGTGTCCACTGGAGGCAATGAGATTACTCCAGATTGAAATTGAAGCCTTCTGTCTTATAGAACATTGTTTTTATTGAAACCATAAATCTGCAAAATGTTTTGGAGTTGCCGAAGTGTCTTGTGCTGTTTTTCATTCAGACTCCAACCAACAAACACAAGTTCTGACCATCTTGCCAAGTTCACAGAATCACAGAATCACAGAATTGTAGGGGTTGGAAGGGACCTCCAGAGATCACCGAGTCCAACCCCCCTGCCAAAGCAGGTTCCCTACAGCAGGTTGCACAGGTCGGCGTCCAGGTGGGTCTTGAATATCTCCAGAGAAGGAGACTCCACAACCCCCCTGGGCAGCCTGTTCCAGTGCTCCGTCACCCTCACTGTAAAGAAGTTCTTGCGCACATTCGTGCGGAACTTCCTATGCCCTAGCTTCATCCCATTTCCCCTTGTCCTGTCCCCACGCACTACTGAAAAGAGTCCGGCCTCACCACTATGGCCCCCACACCTCAGGTATTTGTAAACCTGGATCAAATCCCCTCTCAGCCTTCTTTTCTCAAGGCTAAACAGATCCAGTTCACTTAGTCGTTCCTCATAGGGGAGATGCTCCAGGCCCTTCACCATCTTTGTGGCCCTCCGCTGGACTCTTTCCAAGAGATCCCTGTCTTTCTTGTACTGGGGAGCCCAGAACTGGACACAGTACTCCAGATGAGGCCTTACCAGGGCAGAGTAGGGGTGGAGGATCACCTCCCTTGACCTACTGGCCACACTCTTTTTTATACACCCCAGAATGCCATTGGCCCTTTTGGCCACGAGGGCACACTGCTGGCTCATGGCCAACCTGTCATCCACCAGGACGCCCAGGTCCCTCTCTGCAGAGCTCCTCTCCAGCAGGTCATCCCCCAGCCTGTACCGATTTGCTGTTTTAATTTCTGAGGCTTTCCTTCTGTTTTCACTGGGAATTGTACCGCAGGTGGTTTTTTGTTTGTTTGTTTGCTTTTTAAAATCTTTATTTCATTTGAAATATCATGAATTTTCTAGGAAGAAAAAAAAAAAATGCAATCCTTTGGTCTGCCAGAAAAACCTTTTTCCTTTTTGGAAACTTCCTTTGCTCTTTTACATATGGAATTTCTGAAAGAACTGTATTCCTGCTGTATTCATCACATCTCCAAAATGGGATCCTGCTCCCAGCTCTCTGTGAGCCTGCCATGAGCAAAGCAGGATTTGCCCTTTTGCTCCATAAAATGGCCTACGCTTACAGACCTGTTTGTTTAGCAGAGCATTCCAACTAAATGATACCGACAATGTTAAGTAACGAACTTTGCTAATAGATTTTGATGAATTTCAAAGGCCAATTAAACCAAGAAGAGCACAAAGTAGCATCGTATAAATATTTAATGTGAACTTATGGATTACGTTGTTCTGGTGACTGCTGTCAGAGGCACTTTGAAACCACATGTGGCTCGTGATAGCAAGACAGAGCCAGTTGCAGCCAGAGATGAGTTCAGACTCCTCTAATAAACACACCTCCTGGGATCACTTTCAAGTGCTAAAATTCTGCGAGTAGCTAAAAAATGAGAGTTCTGCAGTCAACCATAAGCATCATTGTATTTCCTCTCTGCCCTAATGAAAGTGATGGAATATACAGTTTTAGTACCAAAAATGAAGATAACGTGGTTTTGAGAGACAAACGTCAAGCTAAAGCAAAATGTTCTCATGGAAAGGAAGCCTTTGTAGCCAGTATTGGTCTCCAGATGCTCTTAGAGCAATGGGTTTGGAAGGAAGTTTGTTGTACCAGCTGCTGTCGGTGACGTTTGCCTGGGCTGGAGCTGCTGCAACTGGGCTCCATGGTACACAAATGGATCGATCCCTGTGTGTGCCACGGGTGCTGGAGAGAACAGCATGTTCTGCCCTTGGGTTTGATGAGCTGGTGCTGCTGGCACGGCCATAAAACCCCTACAGTAAGTGCCTGCTGGGCTGTGTTCATCCTCCTTGATTTGCTACTCCCCTCTTTCCGTTTCAGCCATCAGTCTGGGTGTTGCTCTCAGGATGGGGTAATTTTGGTTGCTGTGCAAGTTGGGATCCATGCGGTGATCTGTGGGCAGGACTTTCCCTTGGATTAAGATGAAGCTATCACACTGGTAGAAATCAACAAATGTCAGGGAGAGAAGGGCATGAAGAAACTATATGCCAATTAGAAGATGGTCTGAGTGACCCATTTGCTCAACGAAAGTCAGTGGTAGAGGCAGTTTCTAGCACTCCCCACACAACACAGCTTTCCATCCAGGTATATAGGGCCACTGGAGCTGAGCCCATTTTCCAAGCAGGGATGCTGAGGGCAGAGGTGTGGAGGAAGCCATCAGCATGGCTCCTGCCTGCTGACTCCCATTGTATCCTCTCTCGTCACCCAGGGAACGTGGCCAGGAGCAGGTTTCCTGAGTGGAAGTCAGGGCTGGGTCTGGTGTGGTTCCCTAATGGAATTTGGATTCATGCAGCCAGTAACGAGCACTTGAGGACAGCATCTCTGCATCTATAAGCCCTCCCTTGGTAAGAGATCTGGTTCCCAGATCTCTCTCTTCATGATAGATTGAGGAGGACAAAACCAAACCAAAACAACCTATATTACAAGTCTCTGATGTCGCAGGCAGGTTTTCCCAGGTTCACCTCAGCGTTTCATGACCGGCAATGTCTTGGCATAGAATCACAGAATCATTGGAGTTGGAAGGGACACTTAAAGGCCATCTGGTCCAGCTCCCCTGCAGTGAACAGGAACACCCACAGCTCCGTCAGGTTGCCCTAATAATAACATAATAATAAAATAAGAAAAGGTAAAAACGGCCATTTGCAGGTAAAAAGATCCCTAAGAACTCGTAACAACAACAACTTAGAATCTACATATCCGGAAAGTTTTGTAATGCTGGAGACATCTGTGTTTAGCACCGTACTGCCTTTTATTTTCAATCGTTTTTCTCATTTAAAAAATGTGTGTATCTCATTATGTCTTCAGCTCTGAGCCAGCGTTTAATTCCCTGATTGCATATGGTCGGTACATCATGTGCCATCACACCCACCAAAATAATGAAATGACAGTTCCCTTTGCAAAGTAGAAGACTAGAAATAACTTTCTGCTGAGAGATGCTATTAATTTTTTTTCCCCTCTCTTCCCCCTTCCCCCCCCCCCCACTAGTAAAAGTGAATTGCTAGGTGGCCAGGATTCAGATCTCAGGAAGTTATATTCTGACTTCTCAGTGACTTGTCACGCACAGGCAGCACTGCAGCTTTGGTATTTATGGTATCTTACACACACGTTAGAGGTATTTTGAAAAGCTACAAGACATACCAGCTTTTTTTTTTTTTTTCTTTTCTTCTTTTTAATGTATTATTCATTGGCCTCTTAATTTTTCCTTTATGCCACAGAATATTTTTCTTATTTCCCTCGACGTTACAAAGCAATGGGCTTAAGACTACTGCTCTCATCAGGAAGATGCTCCCACGTTTCCCTTTGCAGTTTGAATCGAAGCCCGGTGAGCAGTAGGTGGCTCTGTCAGCTCTTCTTTGGGAAGGTTGATTAGCACACCTGCGTTCTTCCCCCAGTCTGTTTTTCCAACTTTATTTATGCTGTTCATCTTGTTTTAATCCCCTCTCCCTCCCTCAGTATTTCCTCTAACTTGGAGAAGCTTCTCTCTGCCTAGTTGAGAAAATTTCTTGTGGTTTGTGAAAGAGCTTAAAATAAGCCTGAAAGCAGTGAGAAGCAGCAGTGGGGATTCTTGTCTGGCTAGACAACAGTGTAAGCAATGCTTCTGGTGCAGCAGCATCAGCTGTGAGGTCTAGAAGAGCTCCTACAGCCCAAGGCAATCAGTGCCCATCTGCTGAGCACACGTGGTGCACCCCTGGTTATGCCAGAATGCAACAGCTCCTATTATGGAGGTTTGTGGATGGGCACATTCCCTTCATTTAGCACCAGGGTGGACTATTTAATATGAGAATCAAATTTAAAATGCGGGGTCTCTAATCTCTTAATTACCACAAGACAATACTTTAGGGAAGGAGCTGGTGCAGAACAGCTGCAGCACTATAGTGGTGTGCTGGGAGCCCCAGCAGGGCTCTGGGCTCAGGGTGGAGGCACAGAACATGCAGCCCCACTTCTCCTGAGTTCCCCCACCTACAAACTGATGAATGTCTTTTGTCAAAGCCCCAGTGACCTGTTTCACTGCCTTTATATCCCTGCTGAAGCCTAAGTGGTGAATGTTGCTCCTGAGGGTAATAAAGGAGAAGCTGTACGTTTACCCCAAAGGTATCTGTTACAATTTAATAATGTTTTTTTCCCGTTTTTTTTTTTTTTTTCTTTTCCCTTCCACATGAACTCTGCTGACATCCCTTTGAGTAACATTTTTCTTCTACTGTCATTTTATCAAGTCCCCTGTTGCTTCAGAGCAATTTCCTGCACACTGATGGTGCTGATGGCCCTGGGTTTGCGTGGAAGTTGTTATTGCTGTGCAGTTTGGGCAGGGGTGGGGCTCTGTGTTCCATTGGGAAGGCTCTGCTGAAAGCACAAACCACACGGTAAAGACACTTGTCAACAAGCCCCAGAGTCATCTCACGCGGTGTTGTTTATTCTGCTTGACTTCAGTGAATGGATCTCAGAGAGTAAAGACAACACCAGGAAATGGGTGGGTGTCTGTTCAAAGGGAAGTAAACCCAAATGTGCTTTTCAACAGCGTTCACCTTTCAAGGTGCCAGCTCTTGCGAAGTTTCCTAGGCTGCCCACGCCCTTTGAAGCTTCTCTCCCACTCTTTGTGTCCCTGGTGTTGACAATGTGCCTTGGGAGCACAGCCCCTGATCTGCCATCTCCTACCTATGTTACAGTCCACAGTGAGACATCCTTTTTTCCTTTTCCTACCAGGTACTTTTTAAATAAAATGCAGACTCCTCAGCGACAGTTTGGTTATTCATCAATATTATTAGATTCTCCCTTCCCTCTCCTAGAGCTAGGAATAGAAACCTATGAAATTACTGTGGAGGATGCACTCTTAAAACAAAGCACCCAGTAAGGAGGATGTGAAAAAAAAAAAAAAAAAAAAGGTATTGCTGAAATAATAGAGTGAGATTTTATGCACCAGTGCAGGGGGAATATTGCATACAATACTCAGAGTATGAGCTGGCAGGAACCTGGCAGGGGAAAAACATGGGGCAGGCAGACAGGCAGGCAGGCAGGCAGGATGCACCATGCCCTTGGCCTGCTTCTGGAGCTCATCTCTCCCATCTTAGGTCACCCATGCAGCTTCCTGCCAGAGCCAGCATGGCATAAAGGCACTTTTGAGGAATACATTGGATTTTTTCCATGCTTTCAAAGAGATGTACAGAAACCCAGAGAAAAGTGTTGTATCCTTGATATCTTGGAAAGGTATTTCTGTTGCAGTGCAGGGACACAGACACCTCGCTTTGGGACAGCAGGTAGCAGATGGGGTTGTGTTCCAGCTGGCTTGCACTACATGAATTGGGGAGAGGGGCAGCAACAGGGATCCCTGCCCCAGCAGCACACCCTGGCAGGAGGCAACCAGTCCTTCCTGGTCACATTCAGGTGTGGCATCACATTTTTTCAATGGGTGACATGAGGAAACTGAGTCTGAAGTGAGGGATGTACTGGGTGTTAAGCTGGTTGGAGGGAGAGGTGCTTGAGGCTCCATCTCACCCAGTTATGGCAGCAGGTGGCTTTCCAATCTATGTTTGTGCTCCTTCTCTTTGGGAGATGCCTGTCAGCCTTGTCACAGCCCCACAGCCTGGGGAACTTCTCGGTGGGCAATGCTTCACCTCTAATTTAACAAGCAGTGGAATAGAAAAGGCAGCCTTCCCTCTGACAGTAACAGGAGAGCAGCCTTCATCCCGCTGCTGCAGCCACTTCGCTGTGGGGCCTGTTTATAACCCACGACATCATGGAAACACAGCTGCTGTTCTGTTTCTGCTGCAAAAATGCAGCATACAGATGTGGCACTGCCTACAAAAGTCCTGGGCTTCCCAGGAAGTTACTGTGCTGCCTTTCCATCACTTTTCAGGCAAGGGTTAATAAGCCACGGCGTGGTGGATGACAAAACGTGGAACTTTTCTCTTTGCAGATTTCTTAGGCACAAGGTTCACCTGGGGTTCAGTGTTTCACTAAAATCAAGGCTGACAGCTTTTCCACATAAATTAAATTAATGAGATGTTCGAACCGGTGCTAAACTGTTTGTGCAGATCTTTGCTTCTTGATATCATCCCCGTGCTCCCTTCCCATGGGCACCCTCTTGTTTTTCCCCTGGCCATGCTGGGATTAAAGGAGCAGTTGATACCAGTATTGGGAGCACATAAATTCACTGCTTTATGCAGAAGAGGGGAAAAACTTTACTTTCTTTTCAAGCAGTTTTCTGTCTCTCTGACCAAGCAGGATGCTTTAGCTGCCAGTCCAAGGCGCTGTCTGGCAGCAGTTCTGTCTCATGATGCTCATGCTTTAGGGAGGTTTCTCTGCTATGCCCATTTTTGCAGGGTTCTCACTTCAGTCCACTTAACTCACCCTCTTCCAGCCCCATGCTGCTTACAGTCACCTCCCTACAGTTCTTACCCCTGTTGTACAGGTGTTGCTGCTTCCTATCCCTTTCATTTAGAATGAGATGGTTTTACAGAGGCTGCTGATCAAGCTAAAGAGCTTTTTTTAGGCCAAAATGGGTTAAGAAAAGCTCAAAGCAAAGGAAGAGGAATATATATAGCTTGGATTTGCCTTTATTCTTGGGTTAGAAGCAGTGAGTGGGGTCTGTTTGCTAGTGGTGATCTGTAATTACTGCTAGGAGCTTAGAGGTTGGATCCAATCTGGGAGTCGGCTTGGAAAGGTAACAAGACCATCATAGTGATGGGAATTTTGCCTAGTGCTATATCTGTTCCTTGAGCTCCTCTAGGAGGGTGCCTGAGGTACATAGCAGCTATGAGTGCTAGCCTTTTCCTGGTAAGGAATGCAGGGCTGTGAGGAGAACATCTAATGTGTGGAGCAAACAGACAATAGCAGCCTTGTAGAGGATGAACAGAAAAAGCAGCTTTGTGTAATTTGGTAAATCTGAGTGCTTCCTTTGCTGTATCTTTGCAGAGGAAGGCTTGCTTTGTTATAACATAGGTCCCACTGCAGGGCAAAGAGGCAGAGAGCTGGGAGCTGTGGTTGCCTGGCTGAGGAGGGGAGGAAGCATGTCTGCTCTTTGTTGCTTGAAAATTAATCTGCTAGAGGAGTTAATAGCAGTAGGGGAGATGAGAAAGCAAAGTACCAACTATTGTACTTCTGTATTCTAAGAGATATTCAGCTGTGGTCTGATACCTCAAGGAATCAGGCATCTCAGTGTTGTTTGTGGCTACAAAATCTGTGGTTTGTGGTGAAAACAACACCTGTTCTTTTAAAATTTCAGGTTTCCTCATTTTGTCTTCATTCACACCATTTACATTGCAGCCCTGTTACAGTTTGAGGTGGATGTAGGCAGTGCTGTTGATAAGCCCTTGCTTATCACCTTTTCTGCCCTTTGGTCTCTGTTTGGAGCAGTAGAAATGCCACCCAAATGGTCAGCTTGCAAGACTGGAGCACAGGTAGAATGAGCATCACTTGTTTGCAGAATCCCACAAGTTAAGTAGGCTGCCAGGCTGTTTTGGCAAAGGGGAAAAAGTCACAATCATTGCTCAAACAAATGCGGTATCTCTTGGGCCATTGGTATTATTGCAAATATTATACTGAACAGCAAATTACCAACAAGAATAAATGTCACCAGAGCAGAAGAATACTGTCCTTCTGGTGAATGGTTTTTGGCAGAATGGTTTGTTACCCAGGATTCCTCTGCTCCTAGGAGCTGAAATGGGATTGAATGTTGAGCTGTGTTTACAGGGTGGTCTCCTGGCTGCTAACATTTCCATCAGGTCAATGTATTCATGCAGAATCCAGATGCTGTTTTATAATCAGAGCTTTTGATATTCTTTGTGCAAAACTTTCTGCTTCTTTCTGAATCATCAAATGAATAGTCTAGCCATTAAGTTATTTTTAACATAGCATCCCTTTCCCTCTCTCTGCAACCATGATCTCTTAATATATATAAACACAGGGGTGTTTAAAGAAGCAAATTAAAGATCCACCTTGCAAAACAACTTTGATTTAGAGAGCAAAAAGTGCAGAAGACAAAAAATGAACATATTATACAGCCATGTCCTGTTAACTCATCAGCCACTGGGGAGAGAAAGGAAGATGGGTGCTGTGATAGGGATGGTTTTGGCTGAATAACTCTTCATATGAGTTGTTTCTGCATGGGATGTCCAGTTAGAGTGGCGCTCCAGAATTACTGCCCAGCTGCTGTTTAATTATTGCCATACGGATCCATCAGGTAGCTTTGAGTAACCTGAGCCTTTTGGGCTGATGCTGTGTTTCTTCAGGATTATCAGTGAGTTTTGTGTCCTTTCCTGTTTGCATTCTCATCCGAGTTTTACAGCAAGCAGCAATGAGAAATGCCAGAGGGCAACTTTTCAATTCTTAGCAAAACAAAAATATGTGCCAGGATTCATGCATATATTCATGTGGACACCTGTGTTATTGAAACACATTTCCTTTGCTATTTGTGGTGTATTTACTTGAACCATTCTAAGATTCAAGTAATGCATAATACTAAAACTCTCCTGTGGTGCTTGGTAGGAAACATAGAACTTTTTATGCTTGGAAATATTCCATTATATATTACTCAACCTGTCCTTTAAGCGTAGAGCCTTTTTTTTGGCTGGAACCAATGCAAACCCCAGAGGTTCTCAACCTTCTTTGCTCTGACCAGGGTGAACCTGTAAATTCCTAAGGTCAGTATTTGTTTAAAAAACACATTTCAGGGCAGCCCCATTTACCACCTGCTACTGAATTTACTTGTCACCAAGACATCTGCATCTTTGGCTAGCTTGTTTAGTTTATAGATTGGTGGGTTTTCTCCTCTTCTCCTCCCCCATAGGGAGTGAGGTGACTTCAGGGAGATAGTGGCCATGTAAGGATTGAATCTGTGTCTTAGAGGAGCTGGTGCCTCATGGCTGTCAATGGATGACAGACTGCTAAAACAGTCCAGCTGGGAGGATTATGGTGTGACGTTTGGTGGTAGCTGTGGCCTGAACAACACTTGAGATGAAGAGCAGCAACAGGCTTTTAATTTGGAGCAAGGGAAAAATACCAGGGAAGACGAATATCACATATCTATGTACATCTGTGCTATGGTATCACGTTGCCACCCTGTCCCACTGGCACAGGTCCCCAACACGAAGGATTTACTCTGATACAGCACTGCTGCGAGGTGCAGCCCTACCTCACCCCCTGCAGAGCCAGTGAAATTAATCAAGAGTTCCTCCTGCGGGAAATCAGTGTTCTGGGTGCTTCCTGTAGATGTGATCTAAACCTCCTGCCTTGTTTGCTACCATCAGGCTGAAGGAATGGCACTCATTCTGTATCTTCCAGCCAAACCTGGATTCAGGGTCTCTTCCCATGAAAAATCATAAATCAAAATAGTGGGAAGTGCCATGCTGATAATTGATTCTTCCAAGAATATTTTTTTCCCAAAGCTTAAATTATTTCCAACAACAAGTTATAATGACGAATAAGTGTATTTATGAAGCAAAATCATTAACAATGGATTAGACAGTGGAATCCAATTTTCTGTTCCATCAGCGATGCTAACGCAGACTGAGATTTCATTGATGTATTGGGCATCATTGTCATCCTCTTAACAGAGAAAAATTGTATTTGCAATTTTCCACTGGCTGCACTTGGTAGGCAGAACTGCATATTACACAAAGGATCAAGCCAGAATCCTAATGGAGAAAATATTTACAAGAAAATAAATATTTCACAGGCATCTCATATGCACTTTGTATTTCATTGTATTTAATGTATGGTTGCAACTATTTTACTCACGTGGATGTGGATTTTTCCTCTTAATTGATGAGTTAAGGAGCTAAAGGTAGAGAAATACGTTTTTTATTGTGGATGTTGTTAGGGTTTTGTAATAAGTGTATACAGGGTACAGGAAACCTCCTAAGAGCCGTGTGTGGAGTTATTTTTTTAATAAGAATAGAACTTGGAAAGGAAAGGTTAATTTACCTCTTTCAAAGTATTGAGTCCTAAATTCCAGGCATTTGAGGTTCTGATCCCTGCTTTTACACCACATATGATCAGCACTGCTGTGGCTGACCCTGCTCCCATGTGGCTTCCATGCAGCTCACCACGATGGGCTTCACAGGTGGAAGAATGGAAACAGCCATAATTGTGTGTAGCCAAGGTTACTCCAGTGGACCGAGCCCCATTAAGATGAGTAGAGATCAGGACTAATCTAACCCTAGTATCACCTGCAAGAGCCCTTCTGCTCTTCTCCTGGCCGATTGGGAATGTGTTAAGCAGCAGAAGCTTGGTAGTGAAACTCATAAGGGAAAACAGAAGATTAATTCTGCTCCTTGCTTTCTTCTACCCCAGTGTTCAAGTATTAGCATTGTAAGCAGCATTTGGTAGACTAAACTGTACGAGGGATGTCCATATGACGTGTGGTGGTCACTGAGAAGAGAGGCTGGCTGTGCGCATAGTAAAGCTGCATCTTTATCCTACTTCACACAGAATAAATCCAAGCTAGTGTTTGCTGGATCTTGTGAGGGACCATTGATTCTTCAGTGTTGTGTGCTGTCATCGCAAGGTCACTGGCTTACAGAATCATTAAGGTTGGAAGAGACCACTAAGGTCATCTATTCCAACAGTGAACCCATTGCCACCATAATGTGATGCTCTGGGAGCTTAGGTAGGTCTGTGAACGGTGGGCTTATTCTCATATATTGGTCATTATTCTCTGCAGCCCCCCCGCCCCCCCCCCCCCCTTTCTAAATCACTCCCTGACAGAATAATATACCTGGATATCAGACCACTGAGTTATAGTAAAATGAAATACCAGATTTTTATCTCAATGTTGTAGCAAGGCTGTGATTGATAGAAAGGGGGGAAAAAATACTTTATTTAGGGGAAAGCAATTTTAAAAAAACACAAACTTTTATTTAAAAAATATGCACAAAAACTTTAACTTCAAAAGCAAAACAAACATGACTTTGCTGTAGGCTTCTAATTAAATTTGTTTCTTCTACCATCTAAAAAACACTCAAACTAATCAACTTCTGATTCAGCTCCAGGTGACTGAAAGGAAATTCAAGCAGAAAATAAGAAAGCCTGGCTGTGTTCGGACTTGTCTTAATGCAACCATGGTATTTTCTCACTGCTGTAAATTCTAGAGGATTTAAACTCCAGGCATGGGCTGCCCTCGCTGGGGGGTTGGGGGAGATGTTTGGAAGGAAGACTTGCTAGAGGAGGTCTGTCATGGTGCTTACTGCCTCTGCCCATTAACAGAATGATTAAATACAAAACTGTGCTCTAACCTGGGGGAAGCAGCCAACAGGGGCTTTACTCCTTGCCTTCCCTCATTGTGCAGTGCAGCCACTGTGTAGTGCCAGAAAGCTCCCCTGTTTCCTGAAGGATTAGCAGCCCCAGAATAGCACACTGGTTTTCTTTTGCAGAAAGCTAAGACCTACCTGGGACCTGACACTGCAGACTCTGCTTTATGTTGCCCTTTGGAAATAGCTCTGATGAAGTTTCTGTGCGGTTGGGTCACTGCGGTGCTGAAGGATATAAATGCAGTGCTGCCCTTGCTATAAATCTCAGCATGGCAAAGATATTATACCTCCTTCACTAACAGCATGGGGCTGGGTTAACACCTTCAGTTGTTGAGTCATTGTGTAAATAACATGAGGTCGCCATCTGCATCTCCAGCATGTAGTGATAAAGAAAACCATCCATCGATTACCCCAGCCTGCTCCTCCTGAAGCTTTTCTGTCCAGCATTCTTCCTGGGAAGATGAAGCCTTCACAGGGGTATGGAGTGCAGGACCCGTGAGCTAGGGTTGGGCTGCAGATGCTCCCAGGGAATTTGGAGGCCCTAGGAGAAAACTAGCTACATTGCAGAGTCCATCCTGTGACTGGAAAAGAAATTCATTTCTTGCTGTTGAGGAATTCAAGTCAGAATGTGCCATATGCAGTATTTCCCCAGGGGATATGGCTGGCAGATATGTTGGCGAGCTCCTACAGCCCACATCAGGCAAAACAAATGTTCAGAAAACCAATAATTACCATTCAGAACCATTCAGTTCTGCCTTCAAAGTTAGAGAGGCTCTGGGATGCACCTAAGATGGACTTTCTGCTTTGTAGATTTCCTGTGTGAATTCATGTCTCCCTGCCACAGGGTACTGCCGTAAGAAGTGGACCATCCTCACATGAGAGCAGCATAAGGAGGGGAACACTTAAATGTGTGCCCTACTGGGGAGGGAGAATGGAGGTTGAATTGGAAGTGGCCAAAGAATAGGAGAGTGTGGAGTAGGACCTGTCTGATTTCTTCTGTGTGAGTCAACCTGAGAATATTGGGAGGTCACAGATTAGGAGAATTCTTCTTAATGCTGAAACTGTTCTCTTAATGTCGCGGTTGTGTATTGCATGTCAACATCAAACACAATGGAGAAAAATTATTCTGTTTAGAAAATCATCAAAAGCTGTCTTCAAAGAATAATGCGTCAGGCCCATGTAAGCACTCTGACGTTTTTGATGTTGCCTTCATACTCATTAGTCTTTAATGACTTGACGAGTGACTTTTTGTCTATCAAAAGTTGCAGAGATTTCCAACTTTATAAGCACCTTGCTTATCAGCAATGTCTGCTTCTGTTAGTCTTCCCTATTGCGTTACACTTTGTGTGCTTTTAAGCCTTGTATTAAACAAAGTAGGGCTTTTACTTTCTTCTGGGCAAACGCTACTCCTTTACAAATTCTGCAGGGTTTGTCCATTTCCAAATCAAATGGACGCGTTAAATTGGACTGGGACAACGAAGACCCAAGGGATGGCAGGAGATGCCATCTTCTGAAGCATAGCCTTCGTCTGGCTCAGCCGCGGCGGCTCAGTGTAACGAATCAGCTCTGTTTACCGAAGTGCTCCCGGTGTTTGCCCGTGTGCATCCCTAAATGTCATGGCTGAGAAGCAGGTGAAATTCCCGCAGGTACAGCGGTCTCAGCTGTTGGCTGTTGTTAGGGAAGGTAGCAGATTTCTAATCTGGGCAGATATTTCTTTTTAAAGCAGGAGATTCTTCAAAAATAGATCTTTGATGTGGTAACGATTATCTAGAAATGAAGGGCACAACCAACCGATCGTGTTCCTGTTAGCAAAAATCCTGTCTGTTGGTGCTTTCTTGCATCTGTGTTGGAGAAAAAAGCCCTTTCTAAAGTGCTGCCATTAAGCTTATCCGTTGTATGGGGCTCACTTATAATAGCTAGACGATGCAATTTACTGTTTTCCGGGGAATAGTGTATGCAGTGTCCATTTTCTTTTAATTATTAGATTTTTTTTTTTTAAATGAATTTCATGTATCTCCATTGCTCTGAAAGCAGCGCAGCTCCAGAGTGCATCATCCCCTTCCACCATCATGTGGTGCATGTAGGTATCGCTCAATGGAAGCCTCTGCTGTGGGGTACAATCAGTACCATTCAAAACAAACTATATGCTTGAGATAAACTACCTTCTGCAAGTGTGCTGCCTCGGAGGAGTCTATAGCTTGTGTTTAAGAGGATTGACAAGGTGTTTGGGCTTCTGTGAAAGAGGGAGAGATTTAAACTCGTGAAGGAACTACAAGTTCTCATCTTCCTTGGTGGTCTGGGGTTCTCTAATCCAAAGACTTGCTTACATTTAATTAGAGACGGGCCCTGAAGTGACTCAGTGGGCTGTGTGCAAGCCGAATCCACAGCTGAGACAAATTCATTTGCCACGTGTAACACAAACATGGCTGAGCACCTCGCTCCGAAATGCTGCAGAGATCAGGTTGGAAGCGATTGCCGGTTTAACACCCGCTTCGGAAATATACGCTGGTAGTAAAATCATGCTTATCAATGAAACCAAGCTGGAATTAAGCATGTGAATTGCTGGAGTAAATATGCAAGTAAAATGCAATGGAACTAACTGATGGAGCCCTGGTGATGTGGTGTTTGTATCTTGTGGTTTCCATAGATACATGTGACAGCGTTTTGCAAACACTATACACCACCTGAAACATTTCTGCTACTTCAGAAATAATAATTACTCTTAAGTGCCTTCTGTGGAAAACATTCCCTGAGTGTTTTTTGACTGATGATAACTGAACGGGCTTTCAAAGGTCACTACAGCTTCTTCAGCTCTAATCTCAGCTTTCTTTCCCCTAAACTTGATGTGGAAGGAAAAAAAGTGATGGCGAAGGCCCTTAGCCCAAGGTCTTTGTGTATAAATTGTGTGATTCTACCCGTGGTGGGTAGGGAGTGAGGGGTCTGCTGGGGAGATGCAGCTTTGAAAGAAGATAAGAGGAAGGGACAGAAGGAAAGTTCAGGGCAATGATGGAGTGAGTGATCACTTCTGCATCATGCAGTGACTTTGAATTTGGCTGGTAGGCGGGGAGGACAGTCATCCCTTTCAGCACGTGAAGGCATCTTTAGCAATAAGAAGTTACAAAGAAAGGAACCTTGAACCTAAGGCAGCACTTTGCTGATGGGGAAATTGTCTTTTTCTAGAAATGCAATTTCCAAATGAGGCCAATGGTTTGAAAGGTCTGGTCCCGGTGCTGGGATCAAACCATAGTGGAGCCCTGCATGCACTGTGTTGTGCTGGGGCAGAGGCTGCATCTCTGGAGCCTCAGCCCCACAGAGCACAGTGAGTTCTGGCCACGGCTCAGATCCGGCACTGATTGTGGAGGCTGAGCTCTGACAAAAATCTGGCTCAGCTAATGGAGGAGTAATTGAAACAGTCAGAATTATTATTCTCCTTGCTCAGTTCTCCTTCATATCAAAAATGCATTTCCCCCCTCTATGCTCTAATTAAAAACTAAAGGAGGAGGAGGAAACTAATAATGCCAATTACACATTTGGCTTATGAAAAAGAAAAGAAAAGCACACTCTAATGCATTTGTGGACAATAAGTAGGAAATGATTCACGCTTAATAAACCTCTTTGCTGTTAATCTCCCTTAACCTAGGGGTTCTGTTACTTACATTGAAAAGTCTCCTCACTTTCTGTCAGGTTATTGCAAAGAGCAAATTTTCATTATTACTTTTTGTAGGGGCTATGGCACCTGTGCCTCTGGGGCGCTGTGCAGCTCTTACAGGGCATGCAGCCCAATCACTGTCGTGGCGAAAAGTGTTTTATCACTGTGTGTTCCTTCCTCTCAATCACCAAAGTGTTGGGAGAAGCAGAAGAGGACGTCCCAGGCCATGCACTGGTGCTGAAGAAAGCTTTCCAGTAGGCAACCCTACAGTGCTCTGTCCAAAGCATGGCTATGGGCAGGTGTGGAAGGGCTGTTGGGATGGGCTGCTCATAAAGGCTGTTGGAATCCACCGCTGGAAAGGTTTCTGGGTGGCTTCCCACCACCCAGAGATCTGAGGATGAGTCTGGGATGAGTCTGGAGAATTTAGGAAAGGATCCCAAAGCTAACCACCTCGCTGGAACACTCAGGGAAGAGGGGATGGATGTGATCAGCACACTGTGTTAAAAACATATTTTTTCTGTGTGATGCACAGACTTTCACAGCTTTCTCATCCCATGGAGGAATGCCCAGAAGCTGATGTTATGCTGTTATTCAGGAATGGGGGGGGGGGGAGGGGGGGTGCTGCAGAACAGATACTGCCCACAGTTCCTCATGCTAAATGATTTTCTTCCCAGCAGTGTCATTTCCTCTGCCTTGTCCCTGGGTTTCATATATTCAAAGATTTCTTGATTTTGGTCTGTGACATTAAATTCCTCCGTGGTTATTCTGAAGGAGCCATGGCAGCAGAGGCTGAGTAACTCATCCTGTCTGTAAGGGACATCCTGGGAGGATGTAGATTCAATGCCATCAGCGTCACCAAGAGCTGAAGATGATCACTGAGCCTCTGCTGCATGTACACGGCCAGGTCAAGGTGAGCCAAAGTGCATTGGTGGGTGGGGGCTGAGCAGAAGCAGCAGCACCAGAGCAGAGGCATAAGAAGAAGAAAAAAAGATAGTTTTGTGGAAGACCCAGTATCAGATCCAGGCCCTGCTGGTGCCAGGTTGTCAGAGAAAGGCAGCAGCTCCAGTTGAGACCTCTCCAACCCGCAGGGTACACAGGGGAGTCTGGTCTTGATTTGGTGTCAAATCCTTCAAAGGCAACTTTCCCATTGATTTAATGTGCTGTTTTTGTTTTATCTCATTATTTCTGTGAATCCAACCGCGCGTCTGAAGTCCTTTAATTTTCTTCCTGTGAGAATGATATTCCAAATTCAGAGGTGGATAAAAACTAAAGCAGGAACTTATCCAACTGGATTATAAGTCCTTAAATCAGACACTCATTGTACAGCTGCATGTTGTTCCTCGTTAATGCAATCAATACAGTTCTCTTGCAGTGTTGTTACAGGCAGGTTACCCTTTTCAGGTTCTTGCCAGAGAATTTTGAAGGTGTTTGCATAAATTTGCTCATTTCTCACTGTGTTTATTTGAAAATGCTTTTAATTAACTCCAAATCAGATTTCTAAGTCCAGCCATTTCTCCCTTCTGTGATTTGCAATGGAAATTTCACCTAGAAAATCAAAGCTTACAGAGGTCACTTTCACTTTCATCTTTTCCTTTCAGGTCCTAATACATGAAAAATCTATCCTTGGAAGCATACACCCCTACTCAAACATTTAAAATGCCAGGATTTCATCATGGCGCAGATTGCAACTTCGTAAGAATCCTTCCCAGGTGTTGAAGTTCTGCAGCCACCACCAGTAAGTGAAAGGATGCAAGAAACCCACTCGAGTGAGATGCTTGTTATGGTGAAGAGCAAAAAAGGGCACAGAGAGGCAGTCCTCCCCGCAGAACGTGATCTCTAAACGGTTTTCCCTCCCTCCCATTTAAGATGCAAGAAACAAGCAGACGCAGGGAGGCACTCGCTTTAGGTTCAAAGAGCTGTTAGTGTAAAGGATCAATAGATCCAGTGCTGTATTTAATGTTGTACAAAATGCTGGACCAGGCAATTATTTTTGATTCATCAGCGTGCTAAGAGAAGCATTCAAGTGTGACAGAAGATTCTCATATTCTCTTTTTTTCTGATGTAACTGAAATATTTTGTCTTTAGAGGTGGTTGTGTTAAAGATGAATCTGCTTCTCCCAATAGGCATTACCAATGCTTTGCTAACTGAGTTTTGGTTTTTAAGGGCTTTTTTTAGCATTCACTCCATCTCTTATCCACAAGCAGCTGATGCTGGAGGGACACTTCCCCCAAGGCACCTGGCTGCAGTATTACACAGCAGACGTGCTTGCTGATCTCGCAGGGGAAACCCTGGAGCTGGATCCCTCTGACTCAAATCATCTAAAAGGCATAAATCTAAACAAGGGGCAACACGTTGAAAAACCAACAGATGATTACAAATGCTTATCCACTTTGCTTCAAAACACTTCAGTAGTGCTGTATTCAGTAACACCAACAGCCAGGTATCATAATGTCTGAAGTAAAAACTCCAAAGAAAGCTCATGCACTTCTTTTTACATAGGCAATAGCTGCTGGTGCTTGTGACGTCCTTTCTGAGCCCACAGGAGAGCTGAGATACCGTGAATTTATGCCTCGAGCCTGCAGGGGATGTCCAATGGAAATGACTTGCAAGTACTGTTTCTTCCAGATGAGATGAACAGAGGTTTTGATCATGAGACTAATGCTGTCCTGGGCATAGAGGGACTTTGCAAACAAAATGATGACTTCTGCAAATCTTTTCAGCTGCAGAACAGCAAGCTGAAGGCAAGAAATTAAATGCCATGGTAGCTGCTGACAGTCTCATGTGAGTGTTATGTGACATTCTGGGTAGGTTATGAGGAGCCAAAGGACTTCCACTTTTCACCTAGGATCTCTGTGGGCTTGGGTATCTAGAGAAAAAGGAACTTGGGAGCAGAAAAGGTGTTAGAAATGAAAATAGTATTCTAAGAGGGGCCCTAATCTTGTGCCCGGGGGAGGACACAAACAACCCTCTAAAGGCCAAGAACATACCTGCTGAAGGCTTCTATAAAAACCTGCTGCTCCTGAGAACGGCCTGGTGCTGTTTGGAGCTCTGAGGCTTCAACTCCTTTCAGGTGCTTTGTGCCTATGTTGGTTTTATAATGCCGAAGTCTTCCCTTGAACGCTACAGAGCAATTGCCTCAATCTGGAGGCAGAGGGAACTGATTATCCCAATTCTGGAAGATGTAGCTCCTTGCACAATGATGCAGCTTTTCATTATTCAGTATGATTTGAGCACACTGAAAAATTCTGCAGCTCTTCAATTCCCTGTGCTGTAATGGATTAGAGACATGGGTTTGTCCTTGCAATCCTGGGCTATGAAAATGTAAATGTAACCCCAGGTGTTTCCTTTTGCTATTATCCCCAACTGAAACTGTAGGCACCTTTGCTCAAAGACACACAAAGATGTTTGTTTCAATAATGTGTGTATATACAATGTCCATCTATCAAAATCCTTCCCTGCCTTTCAATTCCAAGCTAAATCCTGTTGGATCTATTCCATGCACAATACAGAATTTCCTCGAGCAACAGACATGCTTATGAGGAGGTAGATCACCCAACAATGCCGTTATTTGCCTTTCTGCCTCTCTTCTCTCTCTCCATTTAGAGATCAGCTCTTCCCTTCCCCCTGGAAGGTGTGTCATGCTGGTTACAAGGCAGCCATCTGCTAATGCTTCCTGCATTGTGATATTACTCTTTCAGTTACTGCGTTTCTGGCAAATTTCTCTTTGTGCAGCTGGTATTATTTTACAGGAAAGTCAAGTCTTTATTTGAGAAACGGTTGAGTTTAGGCCCCTGTAACTCCAGTCTGACACCTGAAACTTTCAGCACAGAAACATCCCTTTTTTTGGCCCCAGAGCTTGTTATACCTGCTGCAATTTTCCTCTAGTTCAGCACGTTAGCAGCATAATCTATAAAATGATCAGCAAATGTAAGGAAATAAAAATGCATTAGTGGCAGCGACCAGCACTATGCATTCACTTGTTACTTTTTTAATCACCCACTTGCCAGGGATAACTTTCAACGCCCTGTGCATCTACAATAATGCTTCCAGGTGCATTGTAGTGGTTTATCATGGAAAAGCTGCAAGTTCCTTTGTTGTTATAGCTCTGCAAAGCTCTGCTGAAGTCTGCCTGGGCTCATGAAAACAACCTGGTGGGGAATCATCAGCCTCGACGGGAGCTTTGGGTCTGGGCAATCCTCTGATGGCCAAAGGCCAGCCTGGGGTCCAGTTCCTTCCTGGCGCAGCTTCATGGGTTTCAGTTGCCCCCAGGCTTCTGGGTGGGACCAGGGTAGAAAAGCTGAGTTATTTGCTGTTATTTGCTGTTCTTAATCTCAAGTCAGCTTAATTTTTATTTTTAATTTTTTTTTTTTTTTTTAGTATTCAGCAGAGAGAATTAAGAAGCACAGCTGGCCTTGCTTCTGTGTCTTCCTGCGTTCCCACGGCCATTTGTCATGCTGTGCATCCAGTGGCTTACAACAGCTGGTTATTTCCTGTGTTATCTCTTGCTGACAGTAATAATTTCTGCCCTTGGTGGTGGTCTGGGAAATTGGCATTCATAATGATTTTGGGTGGCCAGTTCCATTCCCTCCTGGGTCAGACCACCCCTGGTACTCTGCAAGCTTCACTCCTCTCCCTCTGTGACAGACTAGTCCCACTACACTTCACTGACTCAAATTACTCAGTCAATTTGTGTTTGAACTCCTTTTTACATCTACCTTGTGCATTCTGCATGAGCTGCTTGTGGCTTTCCATTGTGGAAGGCTTTCTGCTCCTGCCAATTAGGAGGAGGTGGGGAAAAATAGCGGTGATACCTGGGATTCATCACCCAACTCTGTTGAAGATAGAGCTCTATTCAGGGCACAAACAGATTACAAAACCATGATATCTTCCTAAAATGGAGGCAGCTAGGGAGATTCCCCAGGGTTTCCCATCTCCAAAATTATTTCTGATTCTTCATAGCCTAGTTGCTGTGGATTTCATTATGGCAGTAGCACTATGTATTCTTCAGTCATTGTGTTATGATTCATGTGTTCTCAGGGCTCCTTCAGACCATTATCTAGAACTAGTTTCCCATTAGCCTGGGGATATATTAAGCTTTGCTGAAGTTCTTACTCTGCTTTCTCCTGGGCAGCGTGGGAGGAGATGCGTTGTACAGCTGTCCCACCCTAGATTAGTGTTCATACCCATCCGCTCAAAGACTTCTATTTCTTTGCAAGTGATTTTAGCACATCACTTATTTACCGTGTTAACAAGCAGCACATTGGGTCTCTGTGCCTGTTGGGGAAGTTCTTCATAGTGTTTAACCCAAATACATGCAAATAAATAAATTAAAAAAAAAATGCAGCACGAGAGCAGCTGTAATGGTGCACAGAGAGGCAGATAGAAATTCTGCAGTAATTTCTAATAACCGATGAGGTCTTGTTGTGTTTGTGCTCAGACTCTGCCCTGTGCTGCTCCTCTTGACTACCTGGGCAATGCCAGCAACTCTTAGCAGGCAAGGGCTAACTGCTGGGAAGTGAGCTTACCTCCACATGACAACAAAACAGAGGCTGATTTGTCAGAAGGGCATTAAAGCTGTTCGAGTTATCGCTTTTCAGAAGGAAATATGCTCCCAGGAGAAGTTTACATCAAGCCTTGGGTCATTGCCTGTCCTTGGACAAACATCTCCCTAACTACCTGGGGTAGGCATGAATTTCCTGCAGGTATAGGAAACTCACAAGCAGCCCTTTGGGTGCACGTCCAGTGTCTCCAGCACTAAAAGGAAAAGCAGCATTGCCAAGAGCTCTGGGTCTCATCCAGCAAAGGTGCTGTCACGTGGATAACTTGCAGGCTGCGTGCAGCCACATTGTGAGTGCAAACTCATCTGTTTTGCAGCCTGCAGACAGTGCACCTGCCTGCACTGACTCACACCTGATTTTGGAGCAGCTCCTTCTGCCCTGGGCTGTCTTCCTGAACACCTGGCACTGCTGGAGGAAAGCTGGCTGAGGGTTACTGGGGTGGCACAAAGCAGGGAAATAGGCTGGCCAGAAAAAAAAACAGCCTCTCTTGGTTTTGAAATGAGCTCTACCCTGACAGTTTATTCTGCCTGCATTTTTTTTTAAATGAGAGATTCAGTGATGTGCTGGAAAATATGTACCAGCAGCAGGAAAATGGAAGGGAGAGCACAGGAAATATTGATAAGAACAATACTGACAGTGATTTTTCTTCAGACCTTAACTCTAAGGAACGCTGCACATCTGAATGCATGCCAGGTCAAGGGCTGTGATGCCTGGTGCCTCCAACTTCCCAGTTTGCCACATGATTTCAAAGCTCCCTGACATGCTAGGTCAGATGTTTGGCAGGTTATAGAAGAAAAGAAGAGTAACTGTCAATTTTTAAAACACAGTACTCGGTAATTCTGGGAGGAATCCCATCTTCATGCATGGGAAGCATCTACAATGCTTCCCAGTTCTCAAACGTGGAGACGAACTGTGCTGTGCCATCCATGTTGGGGTCAATAGACATCTCTTATTCTTGCCCACTAGAGTGGATGGCAGCTCTGCCATTGTCTTCAATAGCAACAAATATAAGCCAGTACTCTGTGCTTTTTAAGAATGCCATTCTTAATAAAAGCAAACAATTCAGAGATGCTGCTTAGGCTATGAAATGCCCTTGAGCTTTGGAGCAGCTGTGCTGGCCAGGGATACCCATTTACATAGGCTTGCTGTGAGACACAAGGATTTCTGTGAAAGGCGTTTCAGGCTATTTAAAGCATTTTGCTGTTTGCCTATAGCTCCTTCTGAAAGTCAAGTGAAGAGGCTAGATAACAAAATAACATAATGGAATACAAAGTTTTCCAGTGTGGACTAAAACAAAAAATGATAGTGGGATCTTTATGAGAGGAATATGGAGTGAATTTTTAAGGTAACACACTTTCTCAACATCTGAGGCTGAAGAAGGAGGTTGCAGTACCTCATTTTGTTTTGTTTTTACATCCAGGGCAGGTGCTCCCCAGCTCTGCAAGGTGCAGAGCACTCTGGTCTCTCCAACAAGGCCACAGCACATCACAGGTCATCAGATCAATCCAAAAGGTTTCATGCTCTGTCATGTTATTGGATCAGATTGAAGCACTCAGCAGCTTGCCAGAATAAATGTGTTTCCATTGAGAATGAAGTGCTTGGAGTGAAGCACCATGGGGCAAGATCACTAAATGACTTCTTTTTTCCTCTTTTTTACCTGGAAAGTCAAACAGAGCATCCCCTGTATCACCCCCCTGCTTTCTTAGGGGGAGTGAACTCCCTCTAGTGTAACTTCGTAACTTATGGCCTCAAGTTGTGCCAGGGGAAGCTCAGGTTGGATATTCGGAAAAACTCCAAAGAGTGGTCAGGCACTGGCACAGGCTGCCCAGTGAGATGGTGGAGTCACTGTCCGTGGAGGCATTCAGTAAATGTGGAGGGGTGGCACTGAGGGAAGTGGTTAATGGACAGTGTTGGTGGTAGGTGGATGGTTGGACTGGACGATCTCAGTGGTCTTTTCCAATCTTAACGATTCTATGATTCAGTGCAGTGTTGGATCTTGTGTCACAAACCCATATCCAGTACCTGGAGGGGAAAATGAAGACCCTGGTAGGAGGTAACGACAATGGAGACAGGGCAGCTATCCAGGAGACATGTAGGCATTACAAGGCATGGACTTGGACCCTGTAGTAATGCAGGGTGTCCTCAGCTTCAGGGTGGATGAGCCGAGTCCTCCCCTATGCCTTGGTTGTACAGAGCAGCATCAAGTAAGAAATAGAGCTCAGAGATATCACCTGCTGCTATGCAAATCCATGGGTGACTCAGCATTGCCAGGGCTTGCTCAGCAGTGACAGATTGCTCTAATACATTATTTTATATCTTCTAATTACCCTCTCTTCAGTTTTGATCCTGTGCTCTTGTAGTAGCAAGGTTTATCCCCAGCTTCTCAACAGAGGCAGAAAAGGACATGTTTGGAGCCTCAGGTGCTCTGCGGTCCAGCAGCCACGTCTGCAGGGCTTGTTTCCTGGCTGTCAGTTGGGTTGGGACTCTGGATGGTGTTTTTTAAGGGCTGTGATTTTACAGCATGTCAGGATCTCATGTCCAGCTTCCTTCTTAGCAAGGCGCTTGTGGACAGTTGACTGAGCCTAAGTTTTATGCTTAAAAATAAATAAATATTGTTTCTCAGTTGTGAGAGTCTGTTGCCAACTCTCAAGTCATTCCTCTGTCTTGTTTACTGCTTAGACTTGAAAAGCATAACAATTTTTGAAGGCTTTGCTTTTAAACTCTGTTCTCATTTTTCCTCTGTGACTGCTTTGACAGACTTCTCTGATGTATATTTTAGTATAGGTTGACGCAAAGCTAATGAGAAGGCAACTGTTTATTTACAGAAATATGGGTGCTATTTGTAAAATTATTTCCTGGTGAGAAAAAAAACATTGCTTTTCAATTTCCTTACATGAATTTTGTTTTTTTTTTACATCTGCATTTCTTTACAGTTCCCTCTTTACACTGTATACAGACGTATAGCAGCCACTAAGCTGTAACCCTTCAACTACAGAGGCTGCTATAAGACACAAAAAGATTCATTTATCTGCTATTTCAGGTCAATAAATGATTTTTCGTGTCATAAGATAAGCTTATAGATAACACTGCTGATTTATAAATCTGATTATTAAGTACTAAATAAAAAAATTACTTATAAATTCTCAGGCTTTGAGGTATCTGTTGACCAGTTTATAAGGAAAGAGACTTCGTGCAGTTCTGTCTTCCATATAAATCCCAACCCTTGTTGCATACATCCTGCTCGAGTTTTTATCATCACTTCATCTTTTGTTATTACCCTTAACAGTAAAAATAACGGCACACATAGAAGCACATCTAATCTGTAGGAACACAAAGTGAGACGGTGCTTAACGCTCTTAGCTTGTCCGAGTTAAACATGGAGCTCTGCTTGTGTTTCAAAATGTGATTGATGGTGTGGATACACAGCTGGGACAGGTCAAACTGCCTTTTTGGTGATGGGATGGAGCAAGTTGTGTGGACTTGGAACTACTTCTGTCATTGCCTATCTCACTGAAAGAGCATGCAAAAGCTTCAAGATGTACAATTTGCCCAAGAAAAGGACTAAAAACTCACTGGCTGGTGTGGATCTACCATATCTGGCAGCTAAATCTGCTTGTAACGGGATGTGCATGCCTTATAGTGCAGCCACAAGTAGAAACCTTCCTCTCCAAAGAGATGGATCAGGATGGGCATTAGGCTCAGCATGACACATCAAGGCCTTCCCTAATTGAGGCTCACAGGTCATGTGACTGGACCTACCCAGGTGGGAGAAGATAAGTAGAAGGTGCCCAGAGATGGTGGTTTTTCCAGCTGGTGTGAAGGCCCAGGAGGAACAGCAGAGATCTGAGCCTGTGTATTTGATAGATCCCAAAGGTATATCTCTAACTTCAGGCTGGTCTTTTTGGGGAAAAATGACCATATGTTCTCCTCCTTCCTCTCTGCTAGGGAGATCTCCCCCCATCAGCAGCTCATGGCTGCTCAGCAGGCTGAACAGACTTGTGTGGAGAGCCTTCTGTGTGTCTTCCTTACCCCATCTTTGGAGCAGTAAAATGCTTTAAGATTGTCTCTGTGATGGTTTTCTTCCCTTCCTTTGAGCTCCCAAAAGCCAATTTTTTTTCTCCACAGAATGAATGGTTGCTACATTAGAGAGTGAGATCATAGAGGACCTGACCACCCTGAAATTACAAGGGCTGCCTTGGAGGGATGTGGAGATAATAGGTTTAATGCTGCTCCATGTTCTGCATTTCAGTAACTGGGCACTTTCCCACTAAGTCTTGGAATCCCTGTCAATAAAAGAAAAGGGAGAAATGAATAGGCTCGGCAACAAATGTACCCTAGCAAAGATCTTATTGGCATGGCAAGTGGTGAAACCTGGCTGCATTCCTATTCAAGACTTTGAATGAAATATGTTGTTTCAGTTTTTGATACACTTCCTTGAATAGGATTTACAGAGGCCCGTTACTTTGCCTGCAGGGAAATGGCTTCCAAGACATCTTCTGCTTGTTTACTTCTAGGCTTAATTTCACCAGGCGTAGTCTCCATTCAGTTTTTTTTCTGAGGAAAGCACCTTCTGCTTTTGATTCAAAACAAAATAAATATTTTCACCCTTTACTAAAGCAAAAAAAAAAAAAACCCACAAAGAAAGAAACATTCTGAAATGCACTGTGAGCCTTTGGAGGGAGAGAAGGAGTTTCAAGATTATTAGCCAACCAGAATGGGAAATCTGACTTAGACTTGTGTGTACGTCGGGACCCAGTGCAACCTTTCAGCAAGGCAGCACCGCCAGCAGCAGCAGAGTGAATGGCATTGCAGCTGCTGGGCACAGCACAGCTTGTGCATCTGCATTCCGTTCACAAGAGCTGTGCGAAGGAAGCCCGTGCTGCTGGAGGACTGCACCTTGCCAAATCATCTTGGCAGCCGCATCCATGCAGCCCATCCAAGAGGGGTAAATGAGAGCAGGGTTTGGCCGCTTTCTTTCGGTTAATCTCTCGTTTTTAGAAGAGCTCTGTGTTTGTCTGGTCGGCACACTGATGCTCGAGAGCTCAATTCTACTTGTTGAGGATGTTACTGGTCTGATAGCAGCCTATAATTACGGGATGTCATGCAGGGCTGGTGATAGATATAGCAGTGCTGGAATCCAGGGGCTGCTGAATTCATGAGCCACTCGAGGGTATCTTAGCAGTGAAATGATCCTTGGTGTGACTAAAGCATGCGAACACTTCAGAGCAGGCTTAATATAAAGCCTGCAAATTGTCCCGATGAAGTAAATGGAAATATTAGTGTATGTGTACACATACAAAAATGTCTGTAGGCTTGGAGGCTTAAATATCAATTCAGTTCGAGAATTAGCTTACATTCACATTGTGGCATGTTCGTTTATGTAATTATCCATGCTCAGGTTATCTCTCCCCGCAAAAGTCAGCGTGCATCATGGTGGTTTTGTGTTATGCTGTAAGTGCATGTATTTATGTCAACAAAGTCTCTATCTGTGAAAAAGAAGCTCTGATAATTCAGTTAATGTGGTATTACTATAAACTTCAGTTTATCCACTGGCCTTGTTGATTTTATTTCTAACTTAATACAAGTTTTGGTCTGTAACCCTATATACAAAGACATGTTGCCTTCTAGTGTTATTCATCGATTCAGCCCTGATTCGTCTGGAAAGGTGGTTCACCTCCAGTAAAGGCTTAATTCCGTATTTATAAATCCTGATGTTTTCAGCTCTATAATCACTATTGCCTGTTGGTCACGGCAGTCTTTCTGTCTCCTGTATGAATGTAAGGAACTGTGCCAGGAGCCACAGGCAGACATCACTTGCTCTGCCATAGGACACTGGGCGTTCAGATACCATCTCTCCTCCTTGGCAAATTTGGGGTTTTCATGTTTCTAGGATGTTTTATGTAACTGAATATCCAGCAAGAGCACTGAATCAGTCTTTTTGCTGATGGCCTGGCAAATCTGGCCTGCTGGTGACTGGAAGAAACCTGTCCCAGCCAGGTGGCTGAACTTTGTTGTTCTATTCCTCATTTTGGTCATCTGAATGATTCAGTAAAATAGAAAAAGAGGCTAGGAAGGTCATTCCACGAACAAATTTCTTTAACTCTGTACTACGCTTCTTTATTTTTAGAGAAAAGGTTTAAAAAACAAATAACGAACCAAAAAGCTACTGCATTTGCTTCTTGGAGAAAAAGGATTCTGTGTGTGCTCTCCTGTGCAAGTTGGTGGCGGGCTAAAGGCAGTGGCTGTCAGTTCTAAGGTGGGGAAAAAGGCCGAAGCTCTGCCCGAAGTACTCTGTGGATTCAGTGGCTCTTCTTGTTCAAGTCTATTTCATAGATCATGTAGAAGGCCAGGCTCAGGTGCACAAAGTTACGCAGTAAAAAGAGAAGGAACACAATAGTGTAAGGCATGTTCGCCTCTGTTCTGAGTTGCTTAATGTTATGTTTGAGAAATTTTGGGGGTGGGGGGAGATGGGTAAGGAAGGGAAGGAGCCAACAACTTTTGATTGTTGTCTGTCATATGTACTTACCAACTTGCACCCACGTGTGGAAGCGCTGCAAATGAGCACGTTTTTCCTCCGGCAGTATTCATGGAGCTACGACAGTTCAGCACTTAGAATGGCAGTTTCTTACAGAAACAGTGAGTGGCAACTTTTATACCAAGCATGTCCAAGGTTTTCTCTTCAGTAGGCACGTGCAGGTTCAATTAAACTCAAAGCGATCCTAGGGTAATGATACAAGCAGACGGAAAACGAGAAAATTGAGGGAAGTTCTTTTAACTGCAGTGATCTAAAGTGTAAAAGATAAATAATACATAGATTGGCATTGCTCACTGAAGTCAACCACTGAGTCTGCTGGAGATTTTAGTGCTGAGAAACATGTGTGCCCTGAGGAAGTTCCTCCTCTGTGCAGTGCTGGTGGTAGCAGGTCCTCTCAGCATCCTCCTTTTTCGGGTTGCTTCCTCCACCTGATGTTAATGATCTCCTTGCAAGAGTTGGTAGAATCTGTTCCCACAGCAGGGGACACCTGCAGCAAGGAGGTGGGGAGAGGGGAAGGATCCTTGTTCATCTTGCTCCAGCATTGCTCAGCGGACTGCACGAAGGCCCTGCTAACTGCATCCGTGCTCCTGACTAGGAGAACTTTGCATTCCTAACAGTGGAATTGACTTCCCTCTGCAACCTTTCACAGATACACGAAATGGCCCTGTTTGATTCTAACAAGGCAGATAAGACACGCCTTACAAGCTGGTGGCAGTCTTCTATTGATTTTGAGTAGTTCTGCTTTCTCTTTTGACCAGTAATCCCTTACTGTTGTGATAATTAAAGTACGTTTTTGCATCCTGTGGCAGGAAGCCACGATTTTCTGTGCAGGATATGTTGAGTTCCCACATCACATGGAAAACTATTGGGAAATCCATAATTTCAGGGCTTTGACAGCCTTTAAATATTTCCATGGTTACCGAGGGGAAGGAGGTTCCCATTGGTGGATGCAGTAATTATTTCAGTGACAAGGATGAACATGAATTTTGAAGTCCTTTGTTCAAGTATTATTTGTAGTACCAACTCAATTTTGTAGTGCATGGAGTTCAATTTCCATATTCGCTATTTATTGATTTTTTTCAAAGCTGATAAATGGGAGGCATTAAAACTTCAGCTAATCCAGCCAGTGGAACGATGTGGAAAACTTTGCTGCTGGTACTTTTCTGTTACATTCAAGTAATGAGGAAAGCCAGACTCAGTGCTATTTGATTTCATTGTGTTGTGTGTGGGGATTTCACGCCTGTGCCTGAAGCTGTGTTTTTATTGATATAAAAATCCTCAGAAAAGGAAATCTGGTTAAAACAAGCAACTGTAAGTTTGTACCTTCAGTATAGAGCATCAATGGTCCATCTTATTACATTGGTATCTCCAGAATATGCTTCTCACAGTCAACAAGAGCCAGATAGTACCTGTGGGTAGGCTTGAGGTGCATGGACAGGTGTATATATATTACACTGCGACTTCCTTTCTAGATGTTTCCGTGAACAAAAGAGGGCAACATTGACTGAATGAGTAGCTTATGAAATCTTGCCCAGTATTTCAGCAGGGAGGATGTGACAGTAACTCTGGAGAGAGCCCCAACCTGTAACACTTGCTGTGCTTGTGCAAGGGATGTGAAAGGACGCCAGCTCTTGGGAGCCGCTTTCCTTTTGTGCCTGTTTCTGACTCCTCTTATCTTCTTCAAGGAGTGCCTATGTAGAGCAGAGGTGGAATGTTGCTATGCCGGATGACTTCTTGGTGCATTTACAACTTTAGCCTGACAATTACTAGAGTTAAAGATTTACAACTGGGTACCCTTGCCAATTTTTGGGGGGGCTCATTCTAAGCCTTAAATAACAAACCTTCAAATTTGTATCCTGCGGAGAGTCTCAGCATGTTTGTTTTCTCAAGGGAAGTTAAAGCACGTATTAATGTCAAACTGCATTTGAACTGAAAGCATCATGTGAGACCTGTTTTATGGGATAATGCTCCATTTTATCTTTTTTTTTTTTTGTGCCCACCCCCTACTCCTGCCTACCCACAGCCCCAAATTAGGGCAGCTAGACATTTTCTGGTTGAAAAAGCTCAAATGCAGCTGCCCTTAGCGCATCTCTGTGCTAATGCCATGGGTGCACGAATGGAGGCAAGACTCAAGGCACAAACGTGGAGCAGTTTGCACTGTGGCAGCTGCAGGCAGAGAGGCAGAGCATGTGTTGAAAGGTGGACGCTTGAATGCGCGTCAGATTTAGCCTGGATTCAACCCAGGGGGCACAGTTAAAGCATTTTGGGAGGGGGGGAGGGCTGTGTGCAGAGATTGATTTATTTTATTTTATTTTTTAAAATGTTTTATTTTAATTGGGACAGCTCGTCTTGCTGGGGGTTTACTCACTCACAGCCCTGCAGCCTGCTTGGCAGAATGTTTCAGCTCAAGTGCTGTGTTCAGTTTTGGGCCCCTCACTACAAGACATTGAGGTGCTGGAACATGTTCAGAGAAGGGTGGATGTGGCAATAAAGTTACGAAGGCTCTGATGGGTAGAAAATGAGGGAACTGGGATTTTTTAGTCTGGAGAAAAGGAGGCTGAGGGGAGACCTCATCACTCTCTATAACACCTGAAAGAAAGTTGTGATGAGCTGGGGGGGTCGGCCTCTTCTCCCAGGTAACAGAGATAGGATGAGAGGTGATGGCCTCAAGTTGCACTGGGGGAGGTTCAGGTTGGAGATTAGGAAAATTTCTTAGGATGAGTCCCTGGATGTGTTCCAGAACAGTGGAGATGATATGGCACTGAGGGACATGTTTATGGGCACATATTTGTGGGTTGGACTAGGTGATCTTAGTGATCTTACCCAACCTTAATGATTCTATGATACGTAAGAAAAAAAACAAAAGGAAAGAGCCACTTCCCACAGCTCTTAACCACATATGCTAAGGTGATGCAGAACAGTGGAAAAGCAGTCTTCTAATACAACTGGGAGATTAAAAAAGAAGGTTTTTTACATAAAATTTTGCAGTGTTTTCTAAAAATCAGAAAGCAGCATGGATGCTGCTGCAAATGCTGAGATAATTGTGGGAAGCTTGGCCTGTATCCAGGAAGGCAATGAGTGTGGCTGCTGGTCACAACCTGATGCCATGGCTGCCGCCTTTTTAAAGCATTTAACCCTTTTAAAAGGGTTTTGTAATCCATCAAAAGTGCAGATGCTGTGGGGTCAGCAGAAAGCAAGCCATCAATGACACTTATAAAAGTGCAGCAGGAGGATGGTAAAATTCAGAGCTGGTCCACAGAATAATTTGTACACGTGGAAAAAAGCCCTCCTCCTTTTGGCCTATGATGTAACTGAGACCTGAAGTAAAAGCTACCAATGGGGATATTTAACATCCTTTCTCCCCCATCGGAAATGAAAAAATAAAGCAGACAAGCAAGCCTGCCATCCTTCAAAGCCTCTGGGAAACAGGGACAGGCGAAAGGAATGGTGCAAATCAATCTACATTACATTACCTCACTAGAAGGACTTGAAGGGACTACAGAACATTTTCATTAATCTTGTATGGGGCTGCTCAGTGTCATCCTAAATTGCATCAAGATGAGATGAAGCCAGCACACACCGTCAGCTCACGGGCTGGAGGAAAGGAAAGGAAGAGCTCAGCCAGATTCCCCTCCACAACAAGGTGATGAAGAAGAGACTTAATGCCCAGCTCAGGAGCTTCCTGATGAGCTGGAGTTTTGCTGTGACCAAGCAAGAGAAGCACCTCTGAGCCCTGTGGTTCCCCACAGTGTTTGAGGGTAGGAAGCAATGGGAAAACACCTTGCATGTATCCCAAACCTTTTGAATACAGGATCTCCACATTCCCAGTTTATCCAAGGGCCTTTTAAAAGGCTGTCATATCCAATGAGAAGATCCCTTTGTCCACATCAGGCTTTGTTCTATGACTGTCCTGAAGCGGGCATGCTGTCAGCATCAGCACCAGTCTTAGCAAGGAAGTGGTGGTCTGTTTACGTAGGCAAGAGTGCATTTGGTCTCTTAACCCACAACAATATCATAGAATCACTAAGGTTGGAAAAGACCACTGAGATCACCAAATCCAACCCCCTACCCACCTCCACCATGCCCACCCCCACGTCCCTCAGTGCCGTATCTCCACAGTTCTTAAACACCTCCAGAGACAGTGACCCCACCACCTCCCTGGGGAGCCCTGTGCCACTGCCTCACCACTCTTTTGGAGAATAATTTTTTCCTAATATCTAACCTGAAAATAACTTTAGCACCAGATCCCAGGAGACATTTGCTACAGCAGGGCCAAGTCTGCCTTGGGAACAGAACCTCCTGGATGTTGCTCTGCTGCTGCTTTCTTGTGAACATGGTTTTCTCCCTTCCCTGCTCACAGGGTTTTCCAGATTGTTATGGTCACAAATCTTCTTAACTCTCAAGTCTGATTTCAGTGTTTATTTAAAACACTACTCCTTTTAGCAGTTTTTTGGAAGCTACAGTGTGAGACAACTCATTATAGCACAACGGAGGGGCATGGACATATGTACGCACCAGACTCACGTAGAAAAGGAATGATGAAGCAAGAAATAGTACACCAAAGATAAGTGGGAGAGCAAGCAACTGTCAGATGTTTCTGTGCCTCCACAGAAGAGGAATGGCGCTGCTATGGTTAGTCACAGCTGTAGCTCCTGCACCAGTCTGCAGGGATGAATAATCCCCATTGCCCCCATATGGTGGATCCAGCAGCGAGGCAGAAGGTGTAAGAGCAAAGAGAGGGACCCGGGTGACCTCAGAACAGGCTAAAAGGGCAAAGCCTGCATTGCTTCCCTTGGCAGGATTGAACAAACAGTGGTACTGACTAAGCTCATCTCTCAGCCAGAGTTGTATCTGCACACATGATCCGTCAGGTGTTCTTGGAGTGACCTTTGCCCGCAGACCAGCATACAGCAGTGTGGTGATGTGTCCCTCAGTGCCACATTCACCCTTTTCTTGAAAACCTCCATGGATGGTGACTCCACCACCTCCCTGAGAAATTCTTTTGCGTTTTTGTTGGAGAAGGGAGTTTGCAGGACCGATGGTTTACAACCAAGTGAGGACTGAAGGCTGCTGCAGTGGCAGCTGCTGTGTGCACAGAAGGCCAGTCCCTGGACATGGCACAGTAACATTTCCCATTCAGTTACATGGGGATGCTGCCACCGGTGGGAGCTGTTGCCATGGCAATGTGATAACTGTAACACATTCCAACAGAGGTCCCTCTGCAGCATCCCAAGGTTTCCCTTAGCCTTGTGCTAATGCCAGGGCTGCTCTTGATCATGGCAGCAGTAGCTGTGTAGGTTGCTAGAAAACACAGAAATAAAGCAAATCTACCCAAAATGGAAGGCATTTGTGGGACGTGAGCGTGGATTGTGCTTGGAGCAAAGCAGAGCTGGCAAGGGGGTGAGGAGCTGCCGTTGGTTTTGGGAAGTGAGAGCCAAGCCTTGAGTGGGTGTGACAGGGCTGAGATGCTTGGTCCCACATATGGCACAGCCGTGGCTGTCACCAACCCTGCTCTCCCCACTGTACCGACTGGAAATAAGATCAGCCCATGGCAGTGTCTGCCACTTTGTGGGTGCTGTGTTTTTTGGGGAATGGTGGCTGTTTGATGAAAGGTAGCACTAAAAACTTCTTCTTGCAAATGTGTGCAGCCTGTGATAACCACCCCGCTTAGAGACATGGTGGGGCTGTGAGAGGGATCTTCCAGAGGTGGTCCTACATGGTTTCCCTGCATAAGCCCTTCTGGGTGTGTGAGAGTTGGGGGTGGATGGGGGTCTGCCCAGATCCTGCACTGCTCCTTCCCATACTTCTGCATGAACTGCAGGGCATGCTGCTAGATTTTGTGCTTTCCTAAGTTCCAGAAATGCCCTTCAGCCTTGAGGTTTACAGCAATACGTGGAGAGGGTTTCCTGTAGGTAAGTTTCCTGCCAATGTGTTTTCTGGACTGTGATTGTATTTTTTGTAAAACACTCTGGCACTTTGCATGAGCACCATCAGGGCTGAAAAATCAGTGAGCAAGCTGGGAGGGCTGAGGCAGTGTTGTGTTTGCCCTGGTGACCACCCCTGGCACTCTGAGCATCCTTCTCTGGCCTGGCTCCTCAGTGACACTCGGTGTTTTTTTCTGGAGCATCTGTGTCAGCATGAGTGTGCTGGTGTGCATGGGGTGGAAACACAGCTAAAGGCTGAAGCCGCCTCATCGAATCAAGGGCGTTGTAGGTGAAATAAGCTGCGTTTGCTGAGAGCTGAACTATAAGCACTAGGTTTAGGCAAAAGCTTTAAAGCAGTCACAGTGTTACTCTATGTTACTTGATGACCGCTTTGTTGTTATAAGCTGGACTTTGCCAATAACATTATCACATGTTGTGTGGTTCTGAATGCTGGCTTAATCTCACAGAGAACTAATCCATTTCGAGAAGCAAAGTGTTGCTTTCATTTTATGCTTTAAATCATTGCTTTCCCTTTTCTCAGGGTGAGAATCTGAGCCTACCACTGTGTAATTTAAGTGACTAAGATGGCTTTATATTGTCACTGTTGTCAGCAGTTCCAGCTTCCATCAAACAGATACTTTTTGGTGTGGGGAATTTAGTATTCACATTGTCATGCTGGGTGCAAACTTCCATGTTAAAATACAGCTTAATGCAACAAAAAGTTGTTCCAGCTCTCCCTGAAGTAGTCTGCCCCAATTTAGAATGACCAGTACTGGGGATGGAAAGGGCACACACAGCTGGAACCAGCCTGGAAATGGGAGGGAAACACAAGGAATAGGTGTGCACAATCTGAGAGGTCACACCAGGGACTGGCAGGATTTCCTTTGCCCAGTTTCAACCAGTGTGGCTTGGAGGCAGTTGCTTATTGATAGTGCTTAACAGAGGGAAGAATTGTGCACGTAGCGAAGAATTGGGACTGCAAAGCAATCAGAGAACAGCCCATGCTTTGCTTCATTCTCATGCACTACTCTAGCTGCAAGATTTCTGCTCAGGATACTGAAAATCTTATTCATAGAAAGCAATGCTGCAGCAGCTGTCATACAGATGTCCCCATTGGATAGAAAATGCAGTATGAGCTGAGCCCTGTCAGGAGCTGGTCTTTACATCACCTGGTGCAAAAATGCGTGAAAATGAGAACTTTCACTGCCAGAAAGCACTCAAAATACTTGCCAGCAATCAGCAGTGGGTCCTACAGCCTTCCTCTAGGTGTGTCACCTTTCTGGGTGGCAGCAACTGGCAAAGGGGTCATGCTCTGCCCATGCTCCCCACCTCCAGTCAGGGATGCAGCAGTGCTTCCCTACCTCATAGGATGTCATCTCTGTGAGGAAGACATTGTGATAGGCAGAAGTTGTAGTGTCCTAACGGCTCCACCAAAGCAGGTTCTTGGCGGTGCAAAGGAGATGGCAAAACACACCAGACCCAGAACTCCAGCATCAGCACAGGACAAGTGGCCTGCTCCTCCTCTGGGTTTTGGTGGATGCACATCTAATGGGAAAGGATGTTTCTGCAGTGCCTGCAAACACAAGAATTCAGCAAGCTTTTTATCTCCACAAACCCTTTCAATTTCTCCCTATCAGCACTCCCATGCTGCAGTTAGGGAAGCATTTCTAGGTGGGTGTGTGCGAGAGCAGAGTTGGACCTGTGATACTTAAGTCAGCCTCAAATGGGAGTCTGGAGGAGGAGGAGCACAAATGGAGATAACACTTCAGCTTGGCTTTGGAAAATCTGCTTTTTCATAGAAGACATTGTATTTTACTTTTTTTCTGTTTTTCCTAACTGAATTTGCTGTTGCACAAAGTTGAGCACTGTTTGGAAACAGGCACCTTTTACTCAAAGGATGTGACTCACTGGCCTAAGATGTCTCCAGGAAACAATAGGTTGCTGCTTGTAGCATAGAATAAAAGAGTAACCTTCCTGCCTGAGGGCACCTCTGGAAAACCAGACGAAAACTGAAGTCAGTCGAAAAGCCTTGGCTTTGAGGTTTCCTTCCATCTTCTGTGCTGTAGTTCCTGGGGAAAAGGCTGACCTCTGAGAACCGAGTCACTTGCAGCCACAGAGAGGCTTGTTGGCTCTGTTTAGTTAGCTGAAATGCTTCCTCCTCACATCTGCTGGAGAGGTCTCTTAACAGGCCAGCTCCTTACTGAAGAAGATGAATTGAAAGGACTGAAAGCATTAATTGGTGGGGCTCCTTGATGAAGGTAGAGATGCGTGCTGGGATGGAGGGAGCTGCTCTGGCATTAGGCTGACGTTTGAGAAGAGCTGAAGGAACCTGTCCAATTGCTAAGCAGTGCTTCTGGGAAGACTTTAAAAAGAAAAGAAAAATCAATTGAAATCATCCACTCATCAGAGAGAAAAAAAAAGATCATATTTGCAGGTCTCTGTGCAGCATGGGGAGCTTTTATAACAAACACATGAAGCGTCCTTACAACTGATGCTTTCTTGCAAGGACTCAAAACTGAAACTAATTTGCAACCTACAACAAATCTTAATGACAGAGGAGACGATGTTTAAAGCTCAGTATTTCTGTTTCAGAAACTTGTGTTATGGAGGATGATGTGACTGTTTTTCATACGGAAACACCATTTAATTAAGACTTAAACAGATGGTTAACAGGAACGGTACTGTAGGCTTCATCGAAGTAAAATCTAAAGGGCACGATAATATTTCCACTTACAGCGGCTTGTTTTGATTCCTACCAATAAATAAATTAATTCCACATGTCAGAGGAAAACGTTTTCACTTGTACAGTTCACATGTTTGCTGCTTGTGTGTCGAAAACAAGAAAGCGCTGTATCTAAATCAAATTGCAGTGAAACTTCTGGAACTTAAGGTGAAGCATTATTTTGATCGGGAAACTTGCCTATCAAAAGGGAGAGGCTGTGCTGGCCCTGCAGCTCACCTTCAGAAGGTGAGAGCAGCCCTGCTGAGATAAGTGCCCTATTTCTGGGCATGGCTCGACAGCCTGTCTGCCTGCAGCCCTGAAAGAGGATTCCGGGGGGTGAAGGTCACAGTGGATAAAGCAGGGTATTAGGAGCTGTCACACTCTCCAGTCTTTCTGCCACTGCTCACTTCATTCTCACATGCGGGTCAAGCACAAACCCCAGCTCAGCAGTTGCTCTGCTTTAGCAAGAGTACTTTGGGTACTCGTTACATCCCTGGGGTGGAAATGCTTGTCCAGAAGATGGTGCTCAAAGGACCCTGTAGATTGCTAGCAGAGCTGGGAATGTGAGCCTGGGCTGTGGCTTTTCAGGGAAATACTCTGAGAAATATAACAATGGAGGCAAGCATCACTAGAGACGTCCCATTTATAATTAGCACATTGCTAACAACAGGAAGACTTTCCCTGAGCGAGACCTAATGTCATTAAACTTAAACCTGGCAAACATCAGTTAGTGGAAACAAAATTAGCGTTGTCTGGGAATACCAGCTCCTGCCTCAAAGTGCTAATTTCCCCAAACATACAGGCGACGGCCTTGGAAACTGTAATTAGAAAACCCTGCCAGACTTAAAAGGAGATTCTTTCACCCGCAAAGGCCCGAGCTCATAAGCTTCTCCCATCGCCCCACAGCTTGGTGTGTTTAATGGCCTCATTGCTCAAAGTGATAACCAGACCGTGTTGGATTTAATGTGAGACTGTAGAAGTCTGAAAGAAAATTAACAGCATCGAATCGCATCTCAGTCACTCTTGTTTGGTTCTTAGGGTTGGCTGGATGTGCTTTTTGTTTTCTTGGTTGCTTGTTTGTTCCAACCACGTTGTCACCTATTGCCCTGTTCTTGAGCGGCCTTCCTCCAGACAGTGTCCTGTTGTCATTCCCCAAGCCGCGGGGCTCCAGTTGTATCAGCATCTCCAAGATGTGTGACAGCAGGAGCTACGTGAGTGTGGCACGAAAGTTAATAGCTGGTGAAAGGATAATTTGACGGAGCATTAAAAGGCCAGATTCTCAGCTGATACCCATTGATGAGAAATTCGCACCAATTTGCACCAGCCGAAGATGCACTGTCTGGATCCCTAGGTAATAGTAGCTTATGTAGTTAAAATTTCACACTAACTTATCTGGAGACGGGGAATTAAACAACAAGACTAAGCATCTCCCAGAAATAGATGCATCAGTGGGAGTCGGAACAAGGTTCTAAAAGTAATTACTATCCTGCCCGGAGTGTCAGATTCATCAATAAAAGCAAAGCCTTTGTGTAGTAGTGTAGTTAAACAAAATAGAACACACCCCACACTCTGCAATAATGGTTGGAACTGAATATTCTGTAGAAATACTGAAATGGTGGAGCGTGTCTGGGTGGAGAGGTGAAGGTCTTGACTGTAGGTCAAGGCTGGGTAAAGACTGTACAGTTGTTTGATCCCTCCTTTGGGGCTCCATGGAAACGATCACTGACTGTGCAGCATCTCATCCCTCTTCTGCTGGCAGCAGATGGCCAGGGCTGCTCGATCCCAGATTAATCAAAACTCCATTTGAAAGAGGCGCTGAGGAGCAGTCCAGAGATGGGACTGGGCTGGCAGAGGAGGCAGTAGGATTGCATCTGCTGAAAATCCGCATGGGCTTCAGGGCGCGAAATCAAAGAATAAAGTTCCAGGAACAGAGGTCTTCAAAATGAAGGGGAAGACAGTCAGGATCTGGGGCACCAGCCAGACTGTTCCCCTAGGCTGTTTCCAGGACAAGAGCATTTGCTATGGCCTTTGTAGAGAACAGTAATGTAACAGAGCATTGTAATGCTGAGGATCTAGAGATGATGTATTTTGTTACACTGCAACGGCAGAGAGTTGTGCTTGGGGGAATAACCAAGCCCACAGGGTGCTGGTCACTGCTGTGTGTAGCAGACCTTGCAGCTTGCTTGGCACGTTGTTCTGTGTGCATGGCTGCTTCCTGAGGAACAGTGGGACTTGCAGCATTGCCTGGACTTTCGGACAACACACACATCTATCCTCTTGCCAAAAGAAAGATTGGAAACCCAACCAACAGATACAGCAATGCAAGATGTCGGTAGAGTGTTGACTCCCAGTGCTTTGGTACTGCATTGCACCACCAAATGTCCTGCCAGAGGGATAATGTAATCTTTCCTCCCTCTTATCCTTTCTCCATTCAAAGATCAGGAAAATATTGAATAACTCAGGTTGCACCAGAAATAGTGTTTCTATTTCTCTATGTCATGCCAACAGGCTGAAGTAGCTTTAGGCAGGGTTTAGTAATGTATGTTATTTGGAGTGGACTTTGCTTACGAACAGCAGTCTGGGTGATTGTTGCTGTTGTTGTTTTTCTTTTTTAATGGATTTGATGGAATTGCATTTTTTACAGTGCCTCGTGATGATGCTCTGATTGTCGTTGACAAGAACACTGTTAGCCCTGGCCCAGCACTTGATCCAGAACTTGGTGAAGTCATTTAAATCTTATTGATTTCACTGGGTGCTGTGTAAGATTCAGGAAGATGCTACCAAAACGCAAGCCTTCTTGGAGATGCTTTCTCACTGATTTATGAGCTGCTGGGAAAGGTAATTAAAAGGGAAACAACATGTAACTGCGATTTAGTGGAGACCAGTGTCTATATAGTAATGAAAAATGCTCCAGAACTTTTCCTTTAGGGCACCTATCTCATTTTGGGGGCTGCATAAATCATCCCCATGGGTTTGCAATAATATTTTGGCTCACTTTCTACAGGGGATTTAAAGTCTGTGTTTGACAGTATTCCCTGTGCTGTGTTTCCTTCACTGCATGAATGTTCTTTGGCATTCAACAAAAATCCAGACTGCTTATGTTAATCTGATTTCCCCAATCAAGCCACCCTTAAATGCATTTCTTGCTGTGTGGTGAGTCATGCCGTAATGATCAGATCCAGGTTATTCAGGGTACTGTGCAAACATGAGACAACGTCTTTCTTGAAAGATGTGGAAGGCACTTCTCTCTTTAACATGAGAGAAAAAGGGATTGTAACCTTTCTGACTACTCCAAGTGGATGCCAGAACTTCTGATTGCATTTGAAAACAAAATTCACAATATTTTAAACAAGGGAAGACAGACGTGACGAATTATCAGGTGAAATCTAAGATCCTGACTGGATGGATGCAATGAAGTTTCACGCTGCTGAAGGCACGGTGGAATAGAGATTGCAGAAGTTGTAGCCATAGTCTGTGGACAGGGAAAATGTGTGTTAAAAAGCAATCCAGGGCAACTAATTTGTGCCTAGGTTACCACAAGAAAAGTGTTTATGTTTCCTTGTTGTCCTATGCCCTTTCTCTGTAGTTAACAGAATTTCTGGTTGCTTTAGTGTAGTCCTTCAGTCAAGATCGCCTGACTTTGAACGAGAGCAGTAATTGAAGTGTATTAATTATTGTTATTGACATTTTGGTTCTGAGTTGCAACTGCACATCTAAAGTTTAATCCCAGTGTCGAGATTGGGAGCTGGAGGCAACACAGCTGGCAGTGCTAAGCCCTAGCTAATTAACTGTGCTGCAAGGCAGACTTACTAGCTCAGGCAGCAGTTTTTAAACAGGAAGGGTCTGGTTTATTTGTGAGGAAGGGGGCTATAGTAACATGGGTTGGGGGTCAGCAGATCACGTGTGCGCCATGTAGGAGTGAGGCTGAAGAGTTTTGAAGACCAGGTTGGACCATTTTGGTGCCAGTTTGCTGTGCTGCTGCCCAGAGCCCACACAATGCATGGCCACATACCTTCTGGTGAGAAGGTTTTGCATCATGTTCAGAGCCAGCAACTCTCATGTGAAATCGAATTCAACTTTGCAGTTAGCTTGAACAGGAATATCACTGCAGGTTCTCTTCCTTTGTTCTGCTAAATGGATATATTCTTTTCTCTAGGAAGACATAGGGTTTGGGTTTTTTTTGCTTTACATGGGTGAGAAACTGTGATTTTCACCTGGAAAAATACTCCTTCTCCTTTGTCTATTGATTAATTTCTCATACGCACAATTTTTGAAGGGCTATATCGGGCTGACAGCTGTGGTCCTTTCCTTTCTGCTACCTGGGATCCCGTGGGAAGAGGACATTTCCAAGAATCTGCTGCTTTAGCTGCAGTGACCTTTTATGTTTGTTTTAAGTTACGTTGTTCTTTTATCCGTGACAAAACCTTGGAAACTTATCTCATATTACAACAGTTCCTTTTGGTTTTTAATCCTAAATGCAGAAATTTCATTAAGTTATTCATTCTCCCTCATTTTCTTTGTCATCACCAGCCATGTCAATCACAGGAGCGCTTCAAAGAGAGAGGTTGAGCTGTGCATCAGATATAACTTTATTCTTTGTATTTAGAAGGCAAAGCATAAATTCTAACGGGTCCACTAGTCATATCTATTGATTTGGTACTTAATCACATGAACACAATGAATATTCAGTGCCTGTATGATATAAAAAGAACAATCAGAATAAGCTATTATAGGTGCTGGAATCTCATTTAAAATCTAATTAGGTCTAGTACAAAACTAGAGGAGTCCTGTCTGAGTAGGAAGAAATGGATGTGTCTATATAACAAGTGAAATGTCTTCTTTTTTCACCCATCTCCTGGCATATGTTAAGAAGCTAACATTTTTCTCAGCTTCCACTTAGAAAACCATTACTCTGTCTAGCTTGGACAAAGTCTCATGACCTCATGTTTTAATTTACAGACTAAAGCTGATCGTTCTGTATAACTGTGTTCTGCTTCATATACAGCATGACCATAGACACAATATTAGGGGTGGTCGCTGCAACTCAAGCAGTGATGGCTTTGTAGCTGTGCCTGTTTCACAGCTCTGACTGCAATTAGTGTTGAGTTGGCCGCAGTGCTAATGGGCCTCTGCAGAGCGAGGCTCTTCCAGAAGTTCTTTTACAGTAAAAACTGTGGAGATGGTAGGGAAATCCCACCCTGTATTTGAAAACCACCTAAGGCACTAAGATGTCATGCAAAAAATCCTTGGTAGCAATTGCAGGGACTTGCAGGGTTTATTTTAAAACCAATATGTGCAGACTACCAGATTAGGACAGAGCCTGCCTTGCCATTTCTATGTATGTTGAGATGTATGGGTGGACGTACCTCTGCCAGTGTTACATACACACCTGCATGATTAAGTAAAAATAGACTATGATTTGGTTCAGCACTTACATTTTGCAGGAAAATGGAGTGCCACGAGATATGCTTTTACACAGATACTCCTGCAAGTGAATAAAATTGGTTTTCAGAACAAGTATTGATTGCCTCAGGGCAGATGAAGAACAGAACCAAGGAAAATAAACGCCTTTCAGCCAGCTGTGTTCTGCAAATAGGACATGGCCTTCTGTCTTCAGGGTGTATCTTCCTGTTAAAACAGTGGTAGCAAAGTGAATCTGTTGTTTAGTACCTGTTCTAGTTTCCCTTGTGCTTTTCTTGGTGAACCAAATTGTTTGTAGGAGTAGGTTCAACCAGCTGTGTAAGACTATTCACACTCTTGCTGTCTTTCACTCCTTTTCTTTTTTGTTGTTGTTTTACATTGGAGATGAAAGACTGCAGTTGGAGACCAAGTCAGGAAAGGCACTTGGGTTTTTGCTCACTGTGAGTCTGTAGCCCTCCCCCAGGTGATGTTTCTAATCTGATTTACCTTGAAACACTGCTAACTTCAAATGGCTATAACTGGCCACTCCAATTGCTAATCATGGGTATTTTACTTCATAAGGAGATGCAGGAAACAACTATAGGGCTACAAGGCTGTTCAGGGGAAGCTTTGCCACATGGTTAGATGGTTAGATGACTGAGCTTGATGTGCTCACATTACGCTGCCGTCTTTTAATCATCTTTTATTCAGTGGCTACATCTCAGTTTTCTCCTCTTGTGTCATTTACAGCCCATAACAAACATTCTGATGTTTCAGGTGAAAGTTTCAACCTTATTCCTTACAGCTCAGATCGTGTAGGTTTCCCCTTGAGCCAAGTCCGAGAATGGTGGTACCATGGGTTAGCAAACTTGGAGGTTAGAGTTTGCCCAAGAAGCTGGTTAACAGCTGCTCAAAGACATGCCATGCTAAATGTTAATTTCCTGGAAGTACGGCTCTGGATACAAAACTGACATTTCATTCATGAATTAATTTTGTTGTTGCTGAACATTTGGAGCTGGAATGATCTTTACGCTTTGAAAACCTGTTCCTATTCCACCTTCATCGGCTTCTGACAGCACAGAAGCCAAGGCAGCTGTTCTAGGGGAAGTGCTGTTTGCAACCACATACTTTGATGGCAAAAGGCTTAGCCTGAAGCAATGTTGCAATGACTTCAGAGCTGCCAACTGCAAGTGTCTCTGCCCCAACTGGCTGACTAGAATTAATATCATTATTCTAAATGTAATGAATTATATTCAAAAGTACTTCACGTGTAAGTAGAGAATTAAAGGAAATCAGGGAAAGTCATTCTAATATTCAGTTTGCATACTATATTCATGTAGGAGCAGTAAGGACATACTCCTTGCTAGTGTTTCAGAATTATATATTAACATTGTAGTGAATATGAAGATTCAAAAGTATAACCCAAGTTGTGCACATCTTCCCAGCTGAAATGACCGTCAGTTTCCATCATTTCAGTCCTGAAAATCTGAGTTATTGAGACTTGGTTTGATCTCCGTACCATAGTCAGTCAAGAAAAGTCCCATGACCTCTCTTTGCCAAGGAGAAATTGTACTCAGGAAGAGCTGGGTTGGGCAAGGAGTGACTTGATAAACTCCAGTCACTCAGTGACGCATCTGTCCTTAGACTTTGTAGGCTGCTGTGTATGGATCCTAATTTTTGCCTGCTGTATATTGCCTTCCATATCTACATTGTTCCTGAGATTTGATTTTTGGCTCTGCTCCATTTCATGTGAGATGAATGACTTTAATCAGTCTCTTAAACCCACTTCAGTCTACGGTAACCCTTTGTGAGATGCTGATGAATGCATTGTGGTCTTGCCCTGGTAAGGCGAGAAGCTAAACATAGGGCACGATTTTAACTTTTAACTAGATTCTAGCTAAGAGGCTCCTAGGCTTTATAAGATTTTCCAGTGATGGTTTCATTTGGGCTCTATAAATGGAAACCAGGCAAGAAAATGAAAACTCTCTGCTCTGAAACATACGTCTTGATTTGAGCAGTCATACTGTAATTGTTCTCACCAATTAATTAATTGAGGTTCTGAGTGAGAAGTGACTTAAGTGGCAGTGTATTTTGCAGTTGCCCCAGTGGACAGCAGATGACCAAGTCTGGTATTCCTCGTTAACCGAGTATAAATTTCTAAATGCATTAAACCAAGTGACTAGTGTTAATGAAGTTTATCACAGCACTTGCAGCTCTCATTTGTCTCTTGCAAGTGGGTTTTGTAAGGCTGAGCTGATGAAAAGTCCTCCTTCCAGCTCCAGGCAGTGTTTACAGAAGTTCCTCTTCTCTGTGCTTGGAGCATTTTCTTGTTTCAGAGACCATGGAGCATCTCGCTTTCTTAGTCTAGTTCGCACATGTGGTTTTCTGCCTTCATTTTGCAGCTTTTGCTGATAGGAGAGGACTCTGTGAAGATCTTCTGAATGTAATATTTGCATATTCTGTCCTCTGAACTTCCATGTTCCAACCAAAGGCTTTTAGCTGATTATCTCAAGTCTCTTCTCTCTAATGACTTTCCAGTTTCTTGATGTTGAGCAAAATCAGCGGATAACTCTCTCTATTAGATATAATTAGCTAATGTATATTGAGCTTGGGAAATTATTCAGTTAATTTTGTCTTTAGTCTTCCATTTCCTGTTAGAGATTTGAAAGCGTAAGCCTGCATTTCTCTCTTAATTACTGCATCCTGTTGATTTCTTGTTCCATTTTTTTAAAGATAAGCACATGCTTAAATGAGAGCTTTTAAAAGCGGGAATAAGAAGTCTTCATCAAACTGTGATTGTGGTTTGAGTGCACTAACATCACTGACTGAGGTGAACCATGATTTTTTATTAAAAATTCACTACCAATCTAGCATTTTTGTATGTGTTTGTGCGTGTGTGGAGATGGCAGTGGGGGAGGGCCCACTCCCTATAGTCTTTCTCTCAATTAGATTTTCATACTGCTTCTACTCTCCATCCTCACAATGCTGAGTTCTCGTTCAAGTGAAGCTACATTAATGGGAATGATCATGGCCCATGCTCAGCTGCTTTCCATCTTTTTTTTTTTTTTTTTTACATTTATCAGCTGTTGAGTTGATTAGGAATAAGCTGTTACTGTGTGAGGCCATCCAGAGAAGGGACTCTGCTGTAGTTTTATGCCTACTGAATACCTCCAACTGTGCAGCTGGGATTGCTGTTTGTGCCACAGAGCCTTTGTTGCCGTATCTTCTCTTCCTGGTAGATGAGGAGAAATCTTTCCTGTGGCTTTTATAAGGTCATACAAATCATTTTAAAGCCTTTTACTCCACACAGGTTTGGTCTTCACCACTGTAACTACGCTTGCTTTCATGATACAACGTTGGTGGATGAAACGCCCACTGCTTCTGCACTGGGTTTTGCCACAGTGCTGCCAGGACAGCTGAGTATTTTGTTCTAGATGAAGCAGTTTGCAGTATTGCTGCATTTCTTCCCCCTCCTTCAAATCAAAAGTTGTCTAAAACTTATTTAACTCTCCAATTTCTTAGGATCCTAGAGCAATGCCAGCTGAAGGGGTCTTCTGTCTGTGGTCCTTATTACATTCTGAACAGAGCATGTTATTTCTTATATTATGAACAGAACATTGCTACTACACGTCTACATTTTTGAGTAAGCAAGGAAAACGTTCAGTTATCTCAGCTGAGAGAGTCAGCATGGATCTCACTGCTGGATTTCCTTCCCTTGCCTATTCTTGATGTCTCTTGTCCCCTTTTCATGAGTGCTAGCTTTATCGCAGAGCAGTCTGACAGCAGGGACACACTGAGTTCTTCTAGTTTGATGTTTCCATTGCAATATAAGGCTGAATGGTAGCTGGCAGCAAAATCCATCCCTGTACCTCCTGAGACTCATTAAAACCGTGTAACTCTGAAGTACGGCAAAATGATTTCTGTTTGGGCTGTGTTGCCAATTTAACAGATGTGTGAAAGGTAAAATGATGAAGTAGTTTCTTTTAGGAAATTCCTCTAACTTTGCTCTTTCTTAAAACTTCCAATAAGCGTTCTCTTTTCAGATAAACTTTGTAGACATAACCGCTCATAATCACATGCTGAATGCCTAAGAGAGAATACACAGATTTTCCTAGCATCACAGACTTTCTTACACGGCTTATTATAGTTGCGTTAGTTTGTGCTTAGACTACTTGGGAGTATAATTATTGCACCATTTCAGGACACATATTGGTAGAGCAATGGAGCTGCTTCCATTGGATCTTGTCGGCAAAGCTTCACCTCCTCCAGTTCTCCTTCTCCTGGAGACTGTGCAGCCCCCAGCTCAGTCCACCACGTGGGTGCTCAGCACACGTTGCTGTAAGTGAACTGTCCATTTAGCAAATGCTGTTGTTAAGGCAGTGGATTTAGGAGTTCTACATAAACAAGCAACTTTCAGGCTAGGATAAAGCCACAGCTAGATATTTTGCTTGAGTTCAGACCGAAATGAAATATTTCACATTTTGAGTTTTTTCCCCTCTAATTATAAGGTTTTTGCTGTCAAGTTACAGAGAGGAAGCAAGAGTTGTTCTGAATCCCCAGGCAAGCCTGCTTCAATCCTGACTCAAACTTTTAGCTCTCATCATAAAGGAATATCGACTGTAGTTTTATTTTAATCTCCCCTTGTGAAAGTGACAGACTGAAACCGCGTGAGCGCTGACACTGGCAAGGAAATAATGCCTCTCTCAGGCTGCTCAATCCTATGGAGGTGCCATGCAGGAGGTCAAGGCAGCCCCAGGAACTGCCTCAACACCGAGATGCCATGGTGTGACCTCTGGTGGGTTGGTGGCTGCCAGCCAAGGTGCCAAGGGACGCTGCAGCTAAGAACTGTGCCTGCCAGCACCCAGCACAATGTGTCTGCAGCACCGACAGGTTGTCCTAATTTGCTCTTATGCACAAAATCAAACGGGGAAAATATTTGATTTGACAGGGCAAACAAATGGTGCTTTTGTGGAGAAATGATACTTTCAGCATATGATAGCCATCTGCCTGCTCCTCGCTGCGATTGTTGGGAGTTATAATTGGACACGCGGCTTTGACACCTACAGCGAGTAGCTGGCGCTGCCACCAGGCAATTTTAAGTGGGACAGAGCGTTTATGAGTGTGAATTTTCACTTGGCTGCCATCCAGACAGCCCTGTTATGGACCACCGAGTGATCAGGGATAGAAAACGGTTAATGAAGATTCTGCTTCAGTTAAAGCTAAACTCAGAAATGGCACGCGTTTTTGTATGGATGGTTGATAAAGATTCTCCTTGAGTTAAGATGAAATGTACAAAGTGTTTGTGTTCTGCATCGCTGAGCTCTGTCTGCTCTCTGGAGACAGCAGCAAACCCTTTGTGGCATGGGGAGAGTGTGGCAGTGCTGTGGTGGGGGCTGTTGTCATTGGTGCTGGGTCTGCCTGGATTCAAGTGGCAATGTGGCTCTGGCACTGGTAGTAGGTTTGGAGGAAACAAGCTTTTAATACAATGTGCCTGGCTCATCTTCATTTCATATTGGAGGGAGCTGCTTTAACAGCACACAACGGGCCAGTCGTTTCCCATTGGGTTTTACTGATATATTTGAAATGTGACTGCTTGCTGACAATCTATAATCCAGTGGCTCTTGCCCAGGCAGAGGAGGGTCAGTATGGCCGTGATTACATGGCTAGACAAAAGCTATGCCAGCATAAATACATTCCTTGGCACCACAGAGGTTTATCAGAGCCAAGACCCAGTTTCTTTATTTATTGATACATTTATTTTGAAAGAAAAATGACTGGACAAGAGCAGACTTGGACTGCTCCTATGCTCGACCAGCAGCAACATGAGACCAGAGCGTGTCTCAGTCCCTGCCCCATGGTGTAGAACTGGTGCCTGTGCTTGATCTCCAGCAACCGTGGGCTTTGCATGGCATAAGCGAGACTGCTGCAAAATTGCTGCTTGCTTATTAGTGGAGGTTAGATGGTTCAGGAGAGATGCATTTGCTTCTAAACTCTCAGGGAGACCATCACCTGCTTTTCTCAGGTTTAGGACGTTGACTAATCCTAAATTCCAAACCTGCCACAATTCCCTCCTTTACTGCATTTCCTGCTCTGTCCCGGGTGCTATTTAGCTTAAGGGAGTGCACCAGCCTCATTATCTACGAACAAAAGCACAAAACCAAAGGTGGATTATCTATTGTTTTTCTTCTCTGTTGAGGGAACAATGCTTTTTGTCCATGCATTTCAAAACACACTAATGTTCGCGAACAATTTAAGGGAGAAATATTTGATTCTGCAGGGGTGTTGGTAATGACTTAATCAAAGGCAAAATGCCCCTTTGCTCCAATTTAATGTTCTTACAGTTTAGTTCTTATTAGCATTGATTTTTCCCAAGCCTTTAGCATCCTATTTATGAAAGGCAACATAATGAAATTTAGCAATAAACAAGAATGTTGGAACAACAGAATAGACCTTTATTCTGCTGGCTGGTGTGTAGGTGTGGAACATCTGCATCTCCAGAAGGGCTGTATTTTGGTGGGCTTATACAGGCACATGGAAACACATTGTGCCCCCATCACCATCCATATGTAGGGCAGGAGAAGGGACACGCTGAATGTCTAGTCTGATGATGTTTGCATGTAAGCCAGTTGGGAATCTCTGACATTCTCAATTAGAGCTTGTTTGCACACTCTCTTTGCAATTACCAAGCAGTTTGCAGCCAGTGCACCTGAAGGCTGCTCTGGGACAAGCTAAAATCTCACTGTCAAAGCTAGGAAATACGTGGCATTTGCAGTGCTAACAGAGAAGGATCTAAAATAAATGCCTAAACTTTCCTCAGACCTTTCAATGGTCACCAGTCCTTCCACAGTTCCTCACATACATAGACTGCTTAAAAATAGTCTTCACATTTTCATTGAATTGGTTGGAATGTCTGCATCAGTGCTACAAAAAATTTTAGAGGAGAAAATAATGCTTGTAGGGGTTTCTTAAGTAGGACCTCCCAAATATTTAAGTGTCCCAAACAGATAAGGCAATAAGTCTATATAAAAATGTGGTAAGTCATTACCACTCCCCCCTGCAGCATCAAATATTTGTGTTAGATTATGAACAATAGCATGCTTCAAAATGAGTGGGCAAAACCCATCCATGGATGTCTGAGAGTGCTTGCTCGCCTCAGAACCCCTGGTGGACTGATGGGTGCAGCTTTTGGCTGCACTGCTGTAATGTAAGCTGAGAAGTGTCTTCGTATTAATGGACAGTGAAATTCCAGGGCATAATTCATGAGGCGAAGAAAAGGAGCAGTATCTGAGAAACAATCTGTTCACTGTTTTGCCCAGCTGAAAGATGTTGTTGGCGAAACTGGAAAGCCATGGGTCAGTTTAGTTCAGCTTTGTGATGAACTATGTGTTATCCCAGTAATTATATTTGACAGTCAAAGATCTTGTGTCAGGACAAAGACCGTTTATTTTTGCTTAATATATTCTGTGCACACTCAGTCCAGCTGCCCCAAATGCAGCTGCCCAAATCTGTCTCGGCCCCCAGAACTGATTCCTCCATCCCCTGCTCCCCGCTGTGTCCGGGGTTAAGCAGCATTCTGCCACAAGAGGGATTTCTTGGAGCCAAAACCTGGATTCAGCAGCTCCTCCTTGGCCTGCATTGCGCCTGGGAAGCTTTGGAGAAGTGATTTATTGGGCTGAATCCCACCCTTCATCCGTGTCAAGGAAGTGGTGGGAATGCAAACACTGCGTTCAGAGATCCTGGAATTGGATAAGAATTTTTTGCATGGTTTCTTTTTTGTGAGAGAAACAGCAGCTGTTCTAATTCATCTTCTAGTTGCTAAGCCTCTGAAATCACTGACTTACTATAATTAATGGTTTTTTTTTTCTATTTTTTTTTCTCCTGCAGAACTTCGTTCATAATAAACCTTTTTACGTACTGAAGGAAAATGCGGATGTTCTCCTGGGGTACCTCCCAGTAAGAGCCCAGTATTTCCGCTGGGTAAATGGCCAAGTCAGCCTGAGATGTGAACTAAAAAAGCACAGGGTTAGCTACCTCGGGCCATTGCGCTGTAACCGAGCAGTGTGCTTTGCTCAGTTCAGCAGCAACCGCCACTAAACCTTCAGGCTTTGCAGGAAGAGCTCAGAGGAAAGCTCCGCAGCACGGATGGATCCTGCAGCACCACCTACGGCGGGTCGGCTGGGCTCTCCCATCTGCAGGTGCTGATGCTGAGCATCATTTTCTGCTGTTCCCACTTTACGCTGGGCTGCTACAACCCAGCCCTCGGGGGAACACCGTCTGCAGCACCTGCAGAAGGAAAAGCTCTCTCCTTGTCCCCAGCAGCCCCCGTGCAACGGTTTCCCTCCCCCTCACGCTGCCGCGGGGCCGTGCGGATGGCCCCCGCCGTGCGGATGCTGCGGATGTGACGGGAATGAGAATCGCAGAGCTCTGTCCTCACGCGGCGCTGTGGAAATGAATCGCTTTGATCTCAGGCGGATTTCCCCTCTCTATTTTTAGATGCGGCGAGGATAACCGAGGGATGTCGGTTCTGATGCAGACAGAATGGAGCTTCAGATACAGTTTTCCTCCTGGGACAGGAGAGGAGAGCAGGAGGAGGAAAACAAGGCGATCTCCAGCAGTGCGTCTGAGCCTTCTGGTGCAGACAGAGTCAGAGCGCTGAGCCCCTGAGGCTGCAGAGGGATGTCCCCAAATACAGAGTACATCACATAAATCTCCCTATGCTGCCTCTTGCTGCTTTCTGTGTAACTCACCATTCTGCAGCAGCCCAGGGCCAGCAGCTGTGACTGACTTCAGCTTTGTAGTGTAGTGGATACGTTTGCGAGGGATGCTGATGATAGTTATCCTTTGATTTAAAAATAATTGCTGTGTCTCTCACTCTCCCTGCTTCCAGGGCATGTGTGGCTGTCCCAGATTGCTTGGTTTTGATGGTGTCAATTCCTGCTTTGCGTTTTGCGATCAAAATAATAAACAACTTCAGCAAAACAAGAAACAGACAACCAAACCAAACCTTTCTTTGGTAGCAGAGGCAGCGTGCGAGTGCGTGTGCAGGTTTGCACGCAGGCTGCCGTAAGGGAGAGAACCTGTTTACTGGGCACGAGCTCTGGGGAAGGGTTTGCTTCCTTGTTCTCCCATCTGCCGTTGCTGGGAAACGGCCGCCCCGGTGTTGGCAGTGGCTGACTCACCGCACCCGGTCCTCACACGCACTGCGCCTCGAGCTACAGCGGCAACAAAGGAAGTACAGATTCAGCAGTTAGACGTGAAACACCGGGGAGCTCCTTCCCCGGTGGCTCCAGGATATGGCTGTTGGCTGCCGGGTGTAAGCGGTCCCCGGGGGCTGTAGCAAAAAGGCACGAGGAAGGCTTTTGTTTGGCGCCTCGAACCACGCAGCAGTGAACTGAGGCGGGAGAGGATGGCTCCATGGACATCGCAGTGCACCAAAGGTCATAGAAACCGATGGAAAAACCCCACTGATATCCACTGAGCTTGCTCACTGCCCAGCTTTCCTTAAATACTCACAGGAACTTGAACGAGTCCTCTTCCTCCACTCCTCCCTCTGCTGTTTTTGTGTTTTATAGAGTAGAGCTCAGTTCTGACCCAGCTGTGAGCACTGGGGTCTGCATGGACATTCCCTTTTTACTTGTGTGTGCAGTCTGATTTGCATGGGCATTCCCTTTTTTTGTTCGTAATTGCGCTGCTTATGGCACCTGTGTTTGGTGGGTGGCTTTTCCACAGCCAAATGCAGCGGTGCATTGAACTTAGCATAAGAATAAAGCTTGAACGCAAATCAAGATACTAATATAATTAGATTCATAAATTCCACACCATGAGAACAGTCAACTGAGCTTGAAAGCAAGAAATTTGGGACCCAGTTTGGTTTGCAGTGGGTTTACTACTGTTTTGTTCAGCATTTCTCCATCTGGAGAGAGCTTTTCGTTGCTACTTTGGTGCTTCTGGTTTACTTTTTATCAAATGCCACAGATCTGAGGGACCGGGTAGGAGGGGGAAGCTGGAGACGTGATGGGACTGCAGGATAGCAGTGAGTACAGCAGGACTGGCAGCAGCCACAAATCAGGCTTAGCAGAGTGTCACAAGCCTGGTGTGCTTGGCTCCTTGCCCTGGCAAGCTTTCAGAACCTGAGCAATTGCTGGAAACTTCCCCTAGCTTGGGTTTCTGGACTTCCTGTGGTGTCCAGACTGTTCCCTAGCATCTGCATCAGAAAGCAGAAGCTGGTGGTACAGCCGTTGAGACCCAAGACAGACACCCAGGTCCAAGTTTCTAGTACTTTCAGCGTACCATTTTCCCCCTCTTTCCCTTCTGTTCTTCTTCCCAACTCTGGAGTACTATCAACTTCCTCAGGCTGAGCTTACCCAGCTGCTAATGTCTGAATCAAAAAGATGCAGATTGGGTAGGTCTCCAAACTCAGTGTGATGCGATAGACCAATCATACACCCTTTGCTGCAGTTTACCACACCAGAGCACTCTCTCCAGGTGTGCTCAGAAGTCCCAGCAGTGCTGATGACACCTCTTTATGGCATTGCTGGGGCCACACTTCGCCTCCATCACCACCACCCCTCCACAGTGACACATTCTTCCATCACTTTTGCTTTTTTCTGGAGTTCCTCTGGGTTTCATTTTATCAACGGATTACATCTGAATTTTGCACCTGTGAATGTAAAGCTCATGTCCCTTTGCTGGCTCCTGCCCACTCAAGTGGCTGGGGGTATCAGGGCAACTCGAGCACCCCAAGCTGCACAGCTCCAGGAGTTGCCAGGAAATGGGACAGGAGTGTGGTGGTTTTAGCACGAATCTCAAAGCAGCATTTTAAACCCATCACAATCCAGGGCTGGATTTCACAACAGAAATTTAGATGTCAAGGGTGGACTCCCTCCCAAATCCTGAAACCCAGTTCCTGGAGGATTCCTAATTCTGCAAGTAGGTCACGCCTGCTGTCTGCCTCTGGGTACAGCAAGCAGAGACTTGACAGGTCTAAATAATAACTCTTATCTCCTCGCTCTTTGATGTGAGATGTCACTAAGATGTTCCCTGCCATCCGCTTTTCATTTTTCCTCTTCCCTTTTTGCAAAACTCTGCTGAGCACACAAGTTAATGAAGGATAAGACATTTCTAGGTCCCACCAGTTCTTCCAGCATGCGGTCTTCCCCCCAGCCTCCAGTGCGGCTCTTTTCATTAACCTGATGTGGGAGAACAGCTGGCAGGACCGCAGTGTCCCGAAAAGCCATAGGTAATCTAAAGCTGTGCCTTAAGCCACATTTTCAGTGTGCAGAGCCCAAAGTCAACAGCCCTCTGCCTATAAAAGCAGCGTAAATCCACACCTACTTCTCGTGCAGGGGTGTGTGTGCACGCAGTCTTTGCATCAAGATACTGCTTGTGTAAAACACAACCATCTCATCCTCTTACAGCAGTCTTCTCTCTCTCTTTACAGCACCGTAGATTGAAGCTTTACATAACTTCAGGAGTCAATTGCAGTGTGAGGGAATCCTGCTAACAGAAGCTGTGTCAGTGCCATCGGCAGTTCCAATTCTATGGTAAAATGCACATGATGTTTGCATTTTACCAATATGTATCCCACTGGATCTTTGTCACAGAGGTTTCAGCTTTCACAGGGAGTCTTTTAAAGACCTTGCCCTAATTGTGAAGCAACTCCAGTGACACTTTAAATTATGGGTGAGTTTTACATAAGTCTTTGGATATGCGTTGTTATGATATGTAAAATTTTATCTTTGCCAAATGCGGTGGATTACATAAGATCTTTGTTTTGCATTTGTCAGGATAATTCGAACCATTGCACATTTAACAAATACACTTTCAAAAGACCCAATCCAGCACACAGCTGCGATAGTACAGATAAATTAATAGAAACTTAATAAAGTTTATTAAGCTTATATAAGCTATCAGACAAGTTTACATGACAGTATTAAAGCCACAGATCCAAGCAAGCAAGGAGCAGGAAAAGCCATATCCTGAAACACAGCTCCTTCACTGGTCTTCCAGGGGTGGCTTATTATATGATAAATACCGTTTCTTTCCATAGAGGCCCTGCCTCCATCACTGAGCAGGCTGCCCGATGCAAATCAATGGGCAGCAATTCAGGAATCTGTTTTCTTCCTGTCATTCAGCATGTGGCCCCAGTCCTTGTTTACTGCACGCTGCTTAGCCTTACGGTAAAGATGAAGTGCTCTTTCCACCTGGGTTTTTCCATGACACTCATTACAGCAGTAGTGTTTGTTTATTTAACATGCAAACCATTAATTAATTAGTCTCTCTGAAGCCCAGTAAGGCACACCAGAAGCATTATTACTTTATAGACAAGGAATAGAGACACAGAAAGAGTCACTCAAGAACGCCAATTAACTTGGGGCGTTGAATGTGACACGCTCAACGGCTGATATCTTCGTGCATATAATGAGACTTTGCATGCTTAGTGCCACTGCACCTACAATACCAACAGGACCGGATAGCAATGGGCTGATAGAGAAAGGCGGATGGAAGATGCCAGATGCATGCAACTCCTTGACCAAGATATGCAAGATCTGACTGTGCAGAGAGCTTTAAAAGAAAGAGCTGAAGGAAAGCAGCGATGTGACTTCACGGGTGCCTCTTGCTGTGATTTAGTGCTGTGTGTGCTCAGGCACCAGCTCAGCCTGCAGCCAGGCATCACTCCTGTCACTAAAGTAGTCCCACGCACTGTGTGGTTAGCCCACAGGCTGGCCAAAAGAGGACAAAGCATCTCTCCTCTCTCACTTGGACTACAGCATGCACGAGTAACTTGCATGAGAGTTGTATCACCCAGAACTTGCGCGATGACTTCGCACACCATAAAGTCTGGGCAGTCACAGGAGTGCAACTGCAGGGGCCCTCCTTGGCTTTCTTCAGATCACAATTTGCCAGCTCCTGTCCCAGAAATGAGACCTGAGAATGACTGCAGAAACTTTTACTTGTCTGAGATCCAGGAGTATTTATATAACTTAATCAATGAACTGCATTGATTTATTTGCACTAAGTAACTCCTTGGGATCTGGATAATAGATAAGGGTGTGCACAATGCTGTACAAACACATCATAAATAAATGTAGCTTGCAAATCAATTGTCAGATATTGATGATTAATCTCCATATAGTAAAATAATGTTGTCTGTTTTTGTTTTTTTTTTAATTTTAAATTTGATCTAAGGGGTTTCAGAGTCAATTATTTCAGGAAAGCTGCCCTTTAAGCCAGATCTTACACTTCTTAAAAGGTCATAGGGTCTAAATATCATGGTTACTTACAAAGCATGGCTCCCTGAGAGGTCTGACAGCTGCTTCCATCAGAGCAAATCAAGGTCCTGTACAAATAAATGCTTGGCCATGAAGCTGAAGGCTGTGTTCTTGCGGGGAATTTCACACTACCGTCCACTTTGGCTGCTGGTGCTGCATACATAGAGTGCTGTAAAGGTTACCCCATCCGGCACCCAAAGCCTGCATACATCAGCACATATGAGGTGCGGCACAGACATTTACCTTCATCAAGTCACCAGCTGGTTCGATTCCTAACATTAGTGAGAGAGCTGGGTGCATGATAATGTAATGCTTTACTAACTGCATTTGTGCCAGTTTTATGCAGGATAAAGATAAATGCCTCTAACCAGAGTTAGGTATAATTACAAATATGTTGAGCCAATGAACCACTTTCTCCGACACCCATGCCAAATGAGGTTGCTGCTATCATATCCATTGCCCAACCTCAGCTCTCCCGAGCAGTACACAGCTGAGCTGACTTACAATCTCATCCACCCCACAAGGCATTATTGTACAGCAAGGAGACAGTGTTTCTTCTATACCTGCTCATTAGGTGTTCTTAAAAAGAAGAAACTTCCTTCTCTCTTCTCATCCTCTCACAGCACATGGAGGGCAGAGAAGGAGGGCCGTGCGGTCCAAACTGATCTCTGAAATCCATAAGTTGGGTGCACTACTTGGTGCTTCCAATTATTTATATAACAAGGAAAAAGCTTTTAAAGTAATTTCTCTGCAATTGCTTGCCATGCTTATCATACAATACTGCTCTGTTGCTCTTCTGCTGTACTCTCTTTTTATGCCATTTTAGGCATATATAGCTGCTTTTTTTTTGTTGTTGTTGTTTTTTCTTTTGCAGAGCACCTACTTTTATGAAGTGCAAGTGTATTTTGAGATATTTTGCTTACAGCGTTTATATTTTAAGACTACTTACAGGAAAGAGGAACACATATGTTTGCTGCTGAACTTTTGTCCACCATAGTCTCATAGTGATAACCTGAAGCCCATTTGGACACAGATCAGGACTTTGGTTGAGTATTACCATCCACCACATAGGTGAGATAATACAAACCACCCCCACATATATTTGGATTGATTACCTTCTGGTTATCCAGCAGCAGTTTAGTTTTAGCTCTAGGTTTAGGTGGCAAAGTGGATTAAAGCCATTGCTCCTCAGACTGGCCCTGGGCTTGTTTGTTGCAGGATGTAACATAACCGTGCTTAACAAGCCCACTCCTTTTAGCTAACTCATCCATAGTCCCAGTGATTTTCCTATTGAAGCCAATTCAAGAGGCTAAGGAAGAGACTTAAACTACACTTCGAGCAATCAGGGCAAAGACTGGCTTTAGAGTTCAGAACCAGATGGCTAGAAGCTTCAGTGACATTTAACAAAGATTTACGGTACTAAGACAGATGCCAAGATCTGTAGGCAGCCCAACTTTCAATAACTTCTTCGCTACTTTTGAGTCATCATTAGTACCATCCCACTCAAGAGATATTCCTAGGTGTACCCATCTTCCCAGCACTTTTTTGATGATATACTTCTAATTTGCTATAATCCTGCTGGCAATTAACCTTTCACCCCTGTAATGCAATGGAAAGTACAGCAATAATAGCAAAGTGGCACAATCCTGGGCTATAGCAAATGAAAACAACCCCAAATACAGCAGCTACGGATGCAGAAATGAAAGGAAAAAAAACTGCTTACCTTTGTAAGACCTCCAGTAGGCAAGAATCTCCAGCAAAATACCCTTCCTTCCACTGCCAACCCTTAAATGAGGTCTGGGAAGGGGTGGATCCTGGCTTTACCTCTTCTGGTCACGCAGGTTCATTGCATGCACCTGAGCTCCCCTGGGTTGGCCCTGCCTTCCCACCAGGTGCTCAATCACTTTTTCAGGCTATGACTTAGCATTTCCACTACACCCCTCAACTCTTTTCTCATAATTCCTGGCAAGCTCCATTCAGTGCCATAAACTGTGTGAGCTGCTTAAACCCTTCTGCTTTTCCATGGTAATTTTCAAAGACTGGAGATCTTTGAGGAGTCTCCCGTGAAGTTTTAGCAGCCTCTTCCTTCTCCCTATTACTGTGTTGGGTAAGGGGCAGCACTCTGCTTTCCTCTTTTATGCTATTTCTGAGCAATGCTTCAGTGTTGTGTTTTGCCCTGACTCATCAAAGCCTTTCCCACTGTGACCTTTGATCAAGCAGTGAAAGATTTCTAGCAGACCATAAGCCCCTTCCCGATTGCTGCATGAGGTGGGTCAGCCAGTATCCAGAGCAGTGTGGGGGTAGTGGAAGTGCTCGCTTGAGCAAGGCTGGCAGGGGCTGCCTGTTTGTCTCCTAAGCATTTTCCAGTTTACTGTGTGGCGAGGTTAATTGCTGGTGAGTGCTCTGACCCCGTTTTTCACCATGTTGAATTCCTTGTGTTGCTGGCGTCTACACCATTCTCACCTGTTCAGGCTGCCCAGAAGCACATGTATGACAAACATGAGCTGAGAGATGCATGCTATCTATCTATATGCTATGTATATGCATGTAAATATACATAAATAGTTATATATCTTTCATACATGTCTATGTGTGTATGTATATATGTGATCTATCTCAGCCTGCTTGTGTGAAGGCGTTTTCCTCTCTGGCACAATTTGAACTCCAAGTGGGCTCTTGTCTGTCTGATGCAGGGCATGATGGAAGAATACTTCTTTTGCCTGTGTTGAAAATGACTGACCATTGGTTCAGTCAAATGCTACAGAGCATTAATGAGATGCTGGCTTTGTATTCCAGCCAGGATACCATGGACGTGCCATGGGAAACTGACACATGCTTGGGCTCCACATGGTTCATCAAAGGCAGCTGCTCTTGGCGGGTGGGGGGCAAGGCAGGAACACTTAATCTTTCACTGAACGCTGATTTAATTTGCAGAATGGGGTAAAACTGGAAAAAATATGAGTGACCAACGAGGTGAAACTGATTCTGTGTCCATAGGTAGAGCCTTAGGAATTGTCTAAACAGAAAAGGACGCTAGCTGGTTTATGATACCCTTTGGTTTCTCTTTGTTTTGCTCAATCTACAATCATTACATGAGCATAACATCTGCTAACCGAAATTTCCTAGAAAACCTCACTGTTTAATGCAAAAAAATACCTTCATCAACATCTCTGAGATGAGTGGTTTCCCAAATGTTGCCACTATTTCCAAAGCCATTATTGCTTTTGTTTTTTTTCTTAATGAAGGAAGTTTAAAAACAGCCCTCTAAACAACAATTAGAAGTTGTGCTTTTGATTAACAGGGGAAAAAAAAGTTTAATTTCTAAAGAAGTCTCTATATTATTAACTCAATTATCAGAAGGGATGGTTGAATGAGCAGACAATTAAAAGAAGGAGAAGCTCGGAAGGAAAAGTTCATCAGTGTATTAGGCAGACAATGGGGGAAAGTAAAACTATTTCAAGTACTATTTGAAGGAAGCCATTTGGGAAAGAAATAGGATTAATTAAGTTTTGAACCGGTTAATTTTGTTATCTAAAAATATTTCACAGATTAACTGCTATAACGTACTTATGTGTGAGGTAATGTCTGAGCTCCTTCAGCAGTGCTGCTCTCGATAAAGGTACTTTAAATCAACATGGCACTCCAGACTTTCCAGAGCCCATGGTGTATTCTGCAGCTGAGATTAAGATGGGGCTTTGAGACATCCACAACAGAGAAGTCTGAACTGTGCAGCAGTATTTTGCCACGGGTCACAGTGTCAGCTGAATCCCACTAAACACAAGGAGAGGCAATGGCTTTGTTGCCTCTCATGGGGTGTGATCTTTAGGCTCTATCACCTCCTCCATCTCCCTGTATAGACCCTGTTTTCATTTTAAGCATCAGTCTAAAATATCTTTGTAGAGCTAGAGCAGCAACTTGAGGGAGCCTGAGTGAGTGGAAGCTGCTGTCACCAGAACCACCCTGAAGAGGAATCACTTTTCTTCTGCAGTTTATTCCCATTGCCCCTTCCTTGGAGCTTGTGCACGTGCAGCTACAGGGATGCTCCAAGTGTTTCTACATCTACAGAATTCAGGTACACTCTTCCCTTCCCATTCTTTTTCCTGTTCTCCTTGAGAAAATGCCTGTAACCTTTTCCCTTCATGGATTTTTCTCCCTTACATTTTTGTTTTTAGGGCTGATCCTGAGCTGACAGTAGGAAAACAGTTTTCACTGACTTTGGCTCAGACTGCTAAGATAGCCCTGTATTCCAGCTCTCAGTATGGTTTCCATCAAAATAAATGTAGTAATATTTGTCTGTACAAAATCTCCTTGCTGCAAAGCTTTGGACAACGGTGTCTGTGCCCTCACTAAACATACATGGCCCTGCTTTGTGAAAACGGGGCCCGTAATCGAATCAATTCAATATGCAAAGGGCAAAAATAAATAAATAAATCTGTTCACCCTGGTTGGATAGGGCTTTTGTTTGTGCCTTAGTTTTCTTCAAGGCATGGGTAGTGAATCACGACTTTTTAGGGCTCTGCAGTCTATTTGTTAATGAATTAATTTTATCAGGCACCAGCCACAGCCCTGCCCATGCCGCTGCTGCCACGATGGTCCTTGGGTGGGGTGGAGCAGTGGCTCTGTCCTCAGTTAAGGGGACAAAGCTCGGAAAAAGTGTGACAAACTGCATGCAATGTTGGGTGGCTCATGCAAGACAAAGACATTCATCCTGCCTCTCCGGTTGTTGAATTTAGGTGAGAAATGCCAAATATATGATTTGAGGAAAAAATATGGCCTGTGGGTGCTGGAAAGTAATTTTCCATAGGTGGTATTTGAGAATCTTATCTTCCATCTCGTTAATAATGATCTTTGAAGGGAACCCTATAAACTGTCTTCCATTTCTGATGAGATGGAATAATTTATTACTTCAATTTCCCAGATTAATGTAAAATGTGTTTCAAATTTAGGTTTTACTTTAATATTTAAGCTTCCCCATGAGAGGATCTGCAGTAGGGCAGTGTGACTGTGTCATCCCCTGTATCCACCCTCCCTATGCCATGGCATGCTCCAAATCAGGGTGAGCTCTGCTAGCAGAGCAGATCTGCAATAAAATTAAGCAGCAAACACAGCTTGTTTTCAAGACCCTGCTCTCTAAAACGCAGCAACATTCGTGCCCACCTGCCTGGAAGGGTCAGATCCCACAGCTCTACTCATTCATGCCAGTGATTTTTTTCTGAATGTTAAGCTACGATCTGAGTTTGGACATTCTCAAGGAGGTCTTCTCCCAAAAGAACTGGAAAAATGCCTGAAGTTTGTGATCTTTAGACTAAATCACATTGCAGGGCTTTTTCCCAAGATACAAACCTATTCTCAATAGGCTTTTTGCTATTCTTTTACATCACTGCCTTCTTGAGTGCCAAAGTTGGACAAAAGCATGGTGCTTTGTCTTGTCCTTACACCATGCAGGAAACTGAACTCCAGGGTTCACTGAAGACATTCCATGAGCTGCTAAAACCCCCCACATGTTCTGTGCATTCCACAGCCTATGTCTATGCTGCAGCAACTGGAGGGCCCATTTGTGTGCCTTGACCACTCAGGTTGCTCCACTCTAGTTCAAAGGGACATAAAAGACAATATTATTACAGTTGGGTCTATTTCAGTGAAAGCAACGGTGTAATGCAGCAGTGCTGGGATGGAAAGTCCTCAAATACCTGCAGTGATAAAAATCAGAGCCCAGACAAAGAGGAATCTGTTTTAGAGAGACTTATTTATTAGAAGATAGGAGGTTGTTACATACAGATTCTGTCCTGCAAAAGTGTCCTGGTTAAGGATATGTCAGGGAGACGTTTAAACCCATTAGAGCTGGCTCTGGTCTCCATGCAGAGATACTCAAGACACAGCAGAGCTCTGCCAGACCTGGTTCTCGTGCTGGTGCTCAGCTGCCGAGAGGCCTGACATACCACAGCATCCCTGAGCTCGTTACACCACCTTTATCCCACTGGAAACCCTGGCCTGTGGGCTGGAAACCAGCGGTGGGGACACCAGACAGTGCTGCAGAAGGGGCACTGTTCTTCCCGGGGGGAACCTGGAGGTGTTTTCCCCAGGTAGGGAATTGTCTTCCATCGTGCCAGCGATGAACATGTCTGAGCAAGGGGCTATGGAGATACAACCATGCTATGAGGTAGCATGAGGTAAATTAAAAGTAAAAAAAATAAAAAAAAAAAAAGAAAAAAAAAATAAAGATCTCTCTGCGATACAGAGAAGAGCTCTTGCCATCCTCCCTCACCCCAAAATCAGACAGAGAAGGCAATGTTCAAGTCCCCTGCAGAGACCTCAGAGAAAGCAGCTCTGATAGGTGGATCTCAAAAAGGCAGAGGTTTTGCCCCATAACAGTTGTGCTCCTAGCAGTTTTCCTCCACTTTCACAGGTGATTTTGTTTCCTGTTGGGTTGGCAGATAGTGTTTGTCAGCCTTTCATAAGGCCTCTGCCCCACGGTGGCTCTGGGCCTTTGCCTCAGGAAGCCCAGGTGAATTGAAAAGTCACCATACCAGTTTTGCACCTCCTGAATCAAATCCAGGCCCATGGTACGCCATGCAGAGTGTGGTCACATTGGTGGAGAGGCAGGGACAAACAAAATGGCAGGTGAGAGGCATAAGCCATCACACTGGCAATAAAGAAGGGCCTGAGAGCAAACCTTCTGCAGGTGGTTGGTGGCTCACAGTCAGTACAAGGCTTGGTTTCTTACCAGCCCCTCAGCTTTGTCTTTATTCCAGGCATGCATCCTACTTCACTTGGTCAGGTACATGTGACATAACTGTGGGTTATGTGGGTTAACTGGTGGCTGTAAGTTTTCTTTTCATAGGCAGCTACAGAATACGGATACTTTTCCAACATCGAGCAGGCTTCTTAAATGAAGGTATGACTCAAGAGTTATCTGTTTAATGGGCTAACCTATGGGTGCAGAAGGAGGAAGATACATAAATACTTGAATCTAACTCCTAAAGTTCCTTTGCTGAAGCCAAATTCCTGTCTACTCAAGGGTCTTCACTGGCTGGGTCAGAGAATCACCTTCACACTGCTGTCTGCAAAGGCTTGTTTTACTGTATTTCTCTTTATAAAATCTCAGTCTATGGCTCCACAGACTACTTGTAAAATTCTGGGCATAACCTCCCACTTTGCCTACAGTGTATATGAGCTTTTGTGTACTGCAGGATGCTATCAAGGGTTTCCCCTTCCAGTCTACAAGCTCTGAAGGAGATAATTGTAACAGGTTTGCCAGAAATTTTTAGAAACAGCTGCTTATGGCTCATCTACCACCATGCATCTCTCCTTGTCTTCAACCCACGAGTGGGTTTTGCTAGCCTAATATAGTAGAAACCTTTGAAACTAAGGACTTGATAGCGAATGCTCACAGCTGATGACAATGTCAATATGAAAAATGGGTCTTCAGAAGCAACAATTTGTGAGATGAGCATTTTTCTTTCGCTGCAGGTGACCTTCAAGGTTGGAGATATTGGGGATGGGGAGTTGCAAGGCTGCAGCTATCAAGCAAAGCAGCAGACCTCCAGTTACCTTTAGGATAATAAACACAGCATTGAACAATGTGTCTAGCTAGCTTTGGCACAACAATGCCTACTTTTGATCAGGTTTTATGTTCCTAAGGCACTCGGACTCCTTTTTTTATTTTTTGGAACATGCACCCCAACGAGTCTGATTTTTCTTGACTGAGAGGGTTAAGAAAATGCTTCATGAAGGCAAAGCACGATTAACTGAAGAGGAAAAAATGCTCCAGACCCACTCAAGTATCAAAACCCCAGAAACAAACACAGAGCACATCTTCAGTTCTTTAATGACTTTCATGGTAGTGCTCCCCCACCTTCTTCATCCTTCAGAGGGGATTGATATGAGGATCCCAGGTCCTCTGAAGGTCACCACAGTGGTGTTATATGGGGAGGGCAATGCCCTACTCCAACAAAGGAGCTTAGCAAGCCAGAGCTCTTGGCATACAATTTGCCACAAAAGAACAAATATAGGAGTTTGATGTGAAACAACCTCCTTCTCTCTTCTCTCAGCCCTGACATTCATAAAAAAAAGCGAATTGTCCCAGCTTGTTCAGGACAGAAGGAGACACACTAGACAGCAGAATATCTGTTTTTAATGTCAGACTAACACTTACAGGTAGCTTTTTGTCTCCATTTCCATGACTCCCTTCCAGACCTGCTTCTTCAACCACCCATGATGAGAACCTGCTCCTCCTAGGTCTTACTGAAACATCTTGATGAGTGAAGCTCGCCTGTCAGAACTGCATGGACACTGTAGGAAAGTTCTCATTGATGCTTTTGGAGAGAAAACTAAGGAGAGAAGTACATTTTCTCTCCAGAACATGTGCACAAATGCAGGAGGCATGGTAGCCCATTTCCTCAAGACCAGATGAGCTGGTCCCGATGAACGCCCGCAGCGATGCTCAGGGAACTCTGAGCATCTTCAAGTTGCCCACCCTGACATGAGCAGTGCTGAACTCACCGGATCTTTTTGGGTCCCCCTGTACCGAGGGCTCTGGGGAGGTGTGCTGCGAGGTAGCGCTATGTGGCTGCACTAAGGAAGCCTAACAAGGAGAACAGACACAGAGAAGCTGGAGAAGCTCAAAGCGGAGGAGAGCAGTTCACTGAGGCTCCAACAGCGTGCAGCCAAGGGGCTGTTACCCAGACTTTGTGGCACTTAGTAGTCACTGTGTTTTGAGTATCTCAGCTGGGCATGTAAGACCAGTTCTAACAATATCCAAAAGGAAGAATGTTTTCTCATTCACATGGAGTACGGAGTCACAAGGGAATAACTTGTTACATAGAAAGATTTAGAACGTTAATTACAGTATCTTTTGTAATTTTATAATTTAATTGCCAACCTTTTCCCTTGAAATTAATCTTTGATGTACATCATATAATCAAACAAGCTTTTTTAAAAAGTACATCTTAATATAAATAGTTTATTCAGTGCATGGTTGTGTATACAACAAATAATAAACAACTCTTTTGTACAAGGCAGAAAGCTGCTTGTACAGAACTATGTCAGTTTTGGAGCACAGAATCCAACGATGATTAATGCACAAAATCTTACACATCATGCAACTCTAGGCCAATATTCCAACTTTCTCCCATGCAACAGACATGATGACCTAAATGGAAACCTAACTACATTTTTTTTTTTTTTAAACAATTGTTTCCAATAGCATGTATAAGTATATGTTGTTTAGGGGTAACCTGTCCTAATGCTTCCTCCTACACAATATTCACGTGCCCGTTACAGTGAAAGAAGGACTTTTACAAATAAGACGTTTCTTATAAAAAATTAAGTCACCTTAATTCCACAGTTTCTGTCTTTAGAAAAGAAGCCACAACAATAGTTTAACATGACACACAAAATGGAATTAAGAGAAATCTACACTGGAGGATAATTTTATCCCTTTCTGTCAAGTTCCACTTGGGATAACAAAACATTTCAGTTCCTACAGACTGGGGTTAGCACAAGAACTTTACCAGAAACTACAAATCTATAAAAATTTATATTTCGTTGTGTTTAAAACCACAAGAACACTGTTTGCTAGAGCCTGAGACGCCAACTCTCAGTTCCAACCCTGAATTTTTAATTATTTTTTGAAAGACAGAGCTTTAAAGACCCATTGGAGTTCAGAAATCAAAAAGTTGCACTATTTCAAATTAAAGGATACATCTTTTTATCAAGCCTTAGATATAAAACGGTAAGCCAAGGAAACAACAGAGTTTACATATTTGTTTTTTGTTTCCCCTATAAAACATATAAGCATTAAAATTTCCTTTGAAGAGCAAAAGTGGTCTTTTTCTTAGTTGGAAAGCAAATTCTTATCAGCAGTGAATGCTGTGAAATGTTTTTGTTTCGTATTCCACAAAGCATAGGAGAGAGAGAGAAAGAGAGAGAGAAGAAGAGAGAGAGAGAGAAAGATCTGGACACCTCTTCTCCGAGATTTAATCCGCAGTTATGTTTGCTGGCTATCCAAGTGCCTTGTGATATGCACAAGCATATTCTACATTATTGGGGTATATCCTTTGACAACCAGTAGATCTAATGGCTGATAAACGAGTGACCTATGCAAGTTCGGTGGCTTGTCCTGGGCAATTGAACATTTGGATGAAAGACTGCTAGTAAGAATTCAACTGCATCCAGAGGTAAGGTTCTGATTAGAGAGCACTTGGCTTGCCTTAACCTGGCTACGTTGACTCGTTTTGGCTCATGGATTTACCCCCATTTAGCACTCCCGAAACACTTCTGCTCTTTGTTGGGGTCCCGCTTCCAGATCTTGAGAACTCTGTGAGATCGTGGAGAGAAGGCTCTTTGTACATGGCCACTGCAAAGCAAAAGAGAGGCAGCACATCAGCATGCATTGCAGTCACTTGGTGCAACGTCCAGCTACAAAATGTCAGGATTTTTCATTCCGCAGTGAGCAACATAAGGAGTGAATTAAAAAAAAAAACACAGCTTCCATTTCAAACGCCCTAAGAAATTCCAAGCTCCTCTTCAAGGGAATGACATTTTAGAGAGGGAAGAAAAACACCCTAGTTACCTTTCCTCCCAGTTAAATCACCCACCTACCCTCTGCATTTGTAAAGCTTTGCAAGATAGAAGCGAGCTGATATAAATCAGCATTTCCTTACTAATGGTGAAATAGCACTGCTAACAGCTGTGATCTGGCCTATTACTTGTGTATACAGACCAAGCTGAAGAGTGTGAAAATGGTTTTTCAGCCTTCTGCTTCCTTTGCGTTCATACATATAAGTGAAGATCAACCTCAGCGTCAGTTGCCTAAAACCTGCTCCTAAATGTAGATTGCCAAGCTGGTCTGGAACCCACCCAGGGCTGTGCACCTTAGAAATATCCCCTCTGATTTCAGTATGACGCTGCCTTAAAACAGCATAACCCAGAAGTGAAGAGCTTCATGCCCACAAAGGGAGGAGCTTACGGAAGCTTTTTCTGGAGAACACATCGGTGAAGATATTTTCTCAATTTGCATTAACCAAAGAGGAATCCAAGTCTGAGCACAGCACTGATTCAGATGCTCCAGGGATGGCTCCAGGTCCTGGCTTTTAATACGCAGCAGGATATGTACGCTACATGCATTATTACCTTTAATGTCACATGCTGATGCCACATTAATTGTGGTTAAATGAGCACTGCATGTTGCAGCTTTATCCCAGGCAAAAACAGACAAACAAACATCCTGTAATATATAGCACAGATTGATGAGATATGCAGCAAGTTGGTAACAGCTGTGTAAACGGTTGGGCCATTCCAAGTAAAGCCTTCATTACCTGTAACAGAGATGCTGTGGACTGTGGGCACAAAGAAACTAATATATATATCCAGTTAGATGAGAGAAAGGCAAAAGTAATAAAGAGAAGCACAAAAAAAGCAGGTTACACTGAGAGCGTGTTACAGAATATTATACCCTTGTTATATAGTTAGCTGTACCCTTCAAATATGTATGCATGGCAATTAAACATCCCTGACAATACAAAGTCAGTTCAGGTAGATGGAGCAAAACCAAGAAATTACCTTTTAATGGTTTTGGAAGAAAGTGTGCTGCAGGTTTGTTCTTCTTCACATGGTTTCCTTTCATTATTTCTCCTTCCTTGTTAAGACCCAAATACCAACCCCGGCCAGACTGTTGCTGTCTATAGATCATCGAAGAATATGTTACGTAGTAGTTTTCAAATACTGATTCTTTGAACTTGCATTCAGGTGTAAAATGTTCCTGCAAGAAAGTAAAAGATCAGTATGTGCAATGCAGAGTCTCCCATCGGTTAATGCAAAAGAATCCAATATTCATTGCTATTCTGACAGTTAAAAGACATACTTCTCTCCCTCCGCTATCCAATTTAGAACACTGGCCCTAGAAGTACTAACAACACAGTAACACAATTTGAATCCCATGAAACGACACCACGAGCAGCTCAAAGTAGCAAAATAAAATCTTTTTGAACACTGAGCAAAAAGTCTAAGTGAAGAATTATCGATCGATGCAACTAAAGGCTATCAGGTAGGCATGGCCCTGATGGCAGCCCCAAGGGGCCCGCTGCAGTCCGGCCATGTAGGCAAATAGCATGGCCACGTAATGCCTTTGTGCAATAACTTCTGGCCTTAACTGCTCAGGAGGAGAGTGCAATAAAAATTCAAAGCCAGGTTGTTATGAGTAAATTGTTTTTTACTAACCCAGTAATATTAATATTAATATTAATTAATATTAAGGCAGCTTGTAGCATCTGCCTTTTTGCGCTAAGCTTTGCTCTTTCTCTGCTCAGTGCAATATCTGCTGTCAGAGACCCACTACAGACATCAGCCTCTGCCTGGGGACTGGCATGAGCTAAATGGCACTGCACTTACAGCATGTACGATCAAGCTTTAGTCTTTGTGTTGAATTACACTGCTTCTTTTGAGGAGATGGGACTGAGCTAACAGCCAACAGAAGGAGCAGCAAACCAGGAGAGAGCTTTGCTCCGCTGGCTTTCACTATGCGGTGGTCTTAACTCAGTAACTTTTGGCTTTATTACCCATTTATGATAGTGAAGGGTTGACAGTTGGACTGGATGATCTTAGAGGTCTTTTTCAAACTTAATGATTCTATGTTTCTAAGCAGGTTAGGATGCAGGCATGAAACATGGGATGGAGCTAAGACCAAAATGCCAGTCCTGATGGAACCACTCCACGTCTTCCTGAGGTCTCTGGGTGCTGCAAGTTTTGTAGCAGTGCAACTTTTGATGAGGTCTCAGCTACGACATGGCACTGAGCGACAAGGATTGGTGGGCACAGTGGGGATGGGTTGATGGTTGGACTGGATGATCTTAGTGATCTTTTCCAACCTTAATGATTCTATGATTCTGTATGATTTTATGGACCCCTAAACCCCTATGGAATATGAAAGATAAGGGCCTTGGTCTGGTGATGCAGATGTTACTATCCCAACCCTGCTTATGCAGTCATAGCTGTTTGCTGGGCTTTTCTTGTGCAGGCAGCTAGCTTCTGCAGAGCTGTCCTTGTGCTCAAGTATCCGGCAGCAGCACAAAGGAAAGGAAGAGAAATTGTGCCTGCATAATGATTGTAATTTTGATTTAAAAAAAATTCACAGGAAATTAAATGTCTCAGGATCTTAAGATGTTCTTATCTAGTTTCTGAAATATTCTTGTACGAGAAAAAGATGGTATTTATTAAAAAAAAAAAAAAAAGAAGTACTTTTTCTGCACATCTTTTCACATTTTGTCTTCTCACAGGAGAAAGAAAAAAATCTCTCATCCTCTGATTGGCATTTGCTTCAACAAAGAATGAGAAGTAAGCAATTTTCTTCCTTTTTCCTTCAAACTAATTGGCTGTTATTTAGTTAATTGACGATTGGTTTCTATCGCTGTCAAATGGAGACAGTCACTGTATTTTTGCAACATTTCTAAATGAAAGCCTTCTCCCAGTGCACCCTGCCCAGTGCTAGCCATGTTAACAAAGACTACTGCTAACATATCATCCAATTAGCAGCAAAATAGAAAACTACAGTGCTCCTGACAGATGATTACAGTTTATGTACAGTAATTTGGAGCTGTTTTGGGTAAAAAAGGCCCCACTTGCATGCAGCAGCAGAGGGGCAGATTGCAAACAGAACCACAGTGTTTTCTCCAGCTCTCTTAGGAAGCAAATTAACCTCAGCACGAGCAGCAGTAGCCAAGAGTCCCTCGAAGCAGATGCTAAAAAACTCATTTGCTCCTGATTTTTCTCTTGGCTGTGAGGTTTGCAGTGGAATTCGCCATGAGTTTCTTGGCTGGACGCTGCCTGCTGGTGCCCACCAACCCAAATGGGCATCCCCATGAGCACCACTGACAGCCACCCCCTCCACGCAGCAACCTGTGGTTCAGTAGTAACAACCGTGGTGGAGATATCTTGTGACAAAGAGGAGGATACAGACACTACTTAATAACGTGCTCAGTTACCAGGTCAAGTTCCCTCCCATTTTTCCACTACTGTGGCAGACAACCTAAACTCCTTGGCACAAGTGCACATTCGTTCTTCTTTATTGACCTCTCCTTAACTCCTAGGCTATGGCTGTAGCTTCAAAGAGGTGCTGCACAGTGGGAAGGGCTTTCTCCTTGCCAAATAATGGTGATGCAACATGGCTGCTCCGCTTGTACCAAAATACCATGCTGCTGCTTACATTTTGCGAGTGTTGGTTCCCACCCATCACTTGCCTTCTATTTAACGATCCTTTTCTACCGATTAAAAAAAGAATGTAGAAGGGGAACTGCAGAAGAAAGCTTTCATTAGGGAATGCTGGCAGATGTACTCCTGATTAAGGGGTTTAGTGGCCATTATTGGTGGTACGGAGACATTTGGACTGGATGATCTTAGAGGTCTCTTCCAACCTTAATGATTCTATGACTTTATGATTCTATGTGCCAACCCAACTGGGCATGGACAGGGATCCTCTATCAGCACATCAGTTCAAAATATAGCGCAGAGCAACAACTACGCAATGGCCATTCTGTTGTTTTTGGTGATCAATTCTTGAATAGAGCACTGAGAAAGGGCAAGTTAGGGCTGGGAGATCTTCAAGAGTGTTCTAATTCTTTGGAGAATTCCCTTCAGCTGCCCTGAAGGGAAGTCTGTCTTGTATTGAAAATAAGGTGCATTCTGAGGTGTCAAATATTATGAATATATTGCTACATAAAACTGATGAGAAAATAGGTATTTGTGTAAAAGAGTATTTCAGTCTCAGCTTACCTCAGCAGTCAGGGATAATGGCACCTACATGACAGTAGACTGAACTCATCCAAGCCCCTCACACATGTAGCCTTAACAATGAATGAATGAATAAATACAAGTTAAAGAAGGTGCTGGATTCACTGTAGTTGTGACTCAGACATGCTTAAATAAGCAGCAGGATGAACTGTCAGAAGCTGCTTCTTGACTCTGAGCTGATCAGCTGAACTACTGAAATGTTCCTGCATGAATAGATCTGCAGCTGCATTAGATATGTGAAAAATATATATTTTTTTAAAGGGAATAATTTGGTGTATGATAATATAGTAAAAAGGCATTGTAGCTTGCATTTAGAGTGGCTGGATTTCCAGGCAGCTGTCTAGATTACATCTAAAATAATCCAGTCTCTTCCATGCAAAAACTGTGTTACAGGTCTACCAAAGCTGAGAGCTAAACTACTGCAAAAGCAAACCTGGCATTCTACCTGCCCTAATTGTGCAAAAGCCATACTTCAAGCCAAACACCACCCAAATTACCAGCCAACATAGCCATCTACACTGCAGGACCAAATGTTAAATGTCACGGCCCCAAATGATTGTAACGCAGGAATTCAGAATCCCCATGGACAGAGAATGGGGAATCTGCTTTAAATAAAGGTATTTAGAGTTTGCAAGGCTCTATCGTGCAATAAAAGCCTCTTCTCAGGACAGCTGCACACACAGTAAGTGTTGCAAGGGCAAAGATACACAGGTACCCGCCTGGATGCCTACCTGTGCGACCCGCTGTAGGGAACCTGCTTTGGAAGGGGGGTTGGACTCAATGTGTGATGCATGCTCTCTGCTATTAATTGCATACTGCATTTACGTTGTGGATGCTGTCAGCAGGGAACACGACCAAATGCTTTAAAGAGCAGCGTGCTTAAGTCACTGGGTCAATACTGAGTTTGTTAAATTTCTGTATGTTGCTACAGGTAGCATGTTTTATTGTGACCAACGGCAGCTGACCTGAATAGTCAAATATTTACTGAGAGGGAATTAGTGTCAGGGGCATGAAAAAAAAGAACAAGAACAACCAACCCAAAACTTTGAAAAGTCTGTAGAAAAAGCACTGGGTATATGGAGGACTTGGACGATGTTCTTACATATTGAGCATAGAATTACATTCCTTGCAATCAATGGCTTTGCGTATGGGATTTATTCTTTATTTTCTCCATCTAATGAAAATTGGATTTTTTTTTTTTCTCTCTCTCCATATCCTTATTTCTTGCAGGACTATACCACAGCCCAGGATTCCATTCTATAACCATGAATTTTTGAAGGAGCCTCTTTATGGCTCCAGAGTAGTGATTTTCTGCACCAGTGAGCCTGCCTTCTTTTATTAACAGAGATTGATTTCCTCCATCTCGGCATGTGAAGTTCCAGGGCGTGTCCCCTGTATCTTCACCCTGTAGTGTGCAGTGATACCAACAGCACAAGACGTGAATACTTCGATTTTCACGTTACCAGAACTAACTGCTTTTAGATCACCAATGTGAGATCACTCTCTGAAGAAAGAAGCTGTTATTTCTGAAGTGAAGCCACTAAAATCTGTTTGCAACAGTGACAGAAACTTATAATTCACCTGAAATAATTTATTCTGGATCAGATACAGACAGGATGCAGTGCCACAGAATTGTTCTTTTTGCTTCAATTTACCTACTGTGAGGAATCCTTGTGGTTTGGGTGGGAGCAACTCACAGTGTAATTACCATCTATAGGTCTTGTAGGATTGACTAGGAAATCTGCAATCCTGTTTGCATGCAGCAGTTGCAGCACAGTGCTGTTGCAGATGGTGCCATACCAGCACAGTGCTCAGCTGTTTTGCCTGTGTGAGAACCCACTTGGAAGATGCAAAGTCATCAAAGGTATCCCAAAGTCATATTCCAGTGCATGGAATTGTCTAGGACACTGTAATAAAGCAAGAATTTATAAAACGAAGCACAAAAACTCAGTGGTGTGTATATTTCTTTAGGACAAAGCTTCCAGGAAGAATAAAATGGAGCCCAAGGAAGCAGCTGGATATCCAGCATATCCAGAATAGGATTTCAGGTTGTCACTAAGTATTCTCTGAATCTATGAGAAAAGCACTGCAAAGGTCCTGTAACTATTCCCTTGACACTGTTCCCATGCACAGCAAATCAAAGGCACAAACTTAGGGAAAAATGCATGTAGTGAACTGCAGTAGAAAACACATCAATCACATACACTGAGATTTACAGACTTAAGTTTCGGTCTATACTCTTTCTAGTCCTATCAGTGACTCAGTTGTGAACACTTGTCCAAGTTATCTTTGCCCGGATATTTTAAGTGCCATTTGGGCACATCAATAAATACCTATTTAAAGTGCGGTGCGTCACCACTCGGCATGCTCAGCTCATGCAATGGATGTACTGCCTGATGACCCTAGGGAAAAGACTCAATGACTCTAAAGAGTGCTGAAATTTAATTGAGATAGAAACTACGCATGATCATATTATTATTATTCCCCTGTCTTTTGGTGACAGTTCAGCTCTACAGCTGTGTTGACTAAACCAAAGCTCTCCTTAGCTAGGGCAAGAGAGCTAACACATGATACATACAGAAAGAAGTCACACTTCAGAATAATACAGAGGAAATATATCTTGTTAGAGAACATCTACAGTGAGGTTTAAATGTTCTACAGGATGCCCTAGAGAATGCCTCACAGATGTCAAGCACATGTCCCATTCCTAAACCAGTCCGCAAAGTTATGAGATATAATTTACTTGGTATGAATAAGAAAGGAGATCCACTTTGCCCCCAAAACGCATTAGCACTGAGCTGAACATGTGCACCTGTAACGATCCTGGATCCATAGAATTGGGAATTGAGCTAGATGACCTTTAAATGTCCCTTTCAACTCAAACGATTCTATGATTCCATGAAACCCCTGCAGTCTCGTGAATGATCACTCTATAAGTATTTTAATATCTTGCAATGCTTGCATCTGCCCTTTTAAAAATTTCTGTGGCTTTAGGGTACCAGACTTTCCAGTCCTAATTGAAAATCAGCGAGATTCTAGTAAGGTAGAAAGAAGCTAGTCTCTAAACACTGTCTGCTTTGTAAGGCTTGGGAAGGTTCACGAAGCAATAAGAGCCCAGGGGGTTATCTTTGGGCTTAAACCCAGACTGGAAGAGAATCACAGAATCATAGAATTGCTCAGATTGGAAAAGACCTTAAAGATCATCGAGTCCAACCACAACCTAACCATACTACCCTAACTCTAACAATCCTCCGCTAAATCATGTCCCTGAACACCACATCCAAATGGTTTTTAAACACATCCAGGGCTGGTGACTCAACCACCTCCCTGGGGAGCCTATTCCAGTGCTTAACAACCCTTTCTATAATGAAGTTTTTCCTGACATCCAACCTAAACTTGCCCCTAAACACCATTTTTGGTGTTTCTGGGAAGTTTCATTCAGCCAGGGAAACCTGCCACAAAAGTGCCAAGGCCAAACAGTTTGAACCTGGCAAAAAGTAGCCAAGAGAAGAGAAGAGTAGCACATGTAAGAAAGCCCTACTACCTCGAAGCTGTTTTTTCACCACATCTAATTCTTCTTGCTTTATACATACAGAAGTTCTTTTACCACATCAAAATCTCTACACAAAGTCTATGTATAAATCTGTTTTTAAATCTGTTCTTTCTCTTTAGAAAGAGAACTCTCTTGGCACTAACATACATAGCCTCTGGGTAAGGTAGTCCCCAGCTACTAAAAAATGGGAGATAGAAGTACTCTGCATATGTTCTCTGTGCTTCTTAGACTCTGATCTCATGTACTTCTGTGGGTATGTGCTGCCAACATTCTCTGGGCAGTGACCTTGCCAGACCTATCTGATCTGCTGCAGCTTTCCATGGTCCCTCTCCCAAGTGACTGAGTCAAGCAGATGAACTGAAGCAGGGTGAATCTTGCTCCCACCCATCGCTGGAGCAGGACTGCCCTCTCCTCCCAACAGGCTCAGGATCTCCCTCAGAGCACTTTGTCCTTCTCATCCTTCTCCTAAGCTCATTATCTTCATTTCTTCTAACAGCAGCTTCCATGGCTGAAGTCAGCACTGTGGAAAACATATTTAAAATGTGTCCATTGTTGTTTTGCATAATAAGCAAACTAGTTTTTTTTTTTAAATATATATAGCTTTCTTCTCTCCGCTTTTAATTTTGGAGAACAGCACATAAAATTACCCAGTGTGCCTCTTCTGTGCCATTCATTACCTCTCAGCTCTCTATCATGTCTCTGCTTATTCATCTCTTGTCTTAACTAAGCGGACCTAATCTTTTTAAATCTCTCCTCATGAAAAGTTCTCTGTGCCTCTAATCATTTTCATTACCCTTCACTGAATCCTTTCAATTTTTTCCCTTCTATCATTTCCAGAACTGAAACACAACATTTAAAAAGAGCCTGTACCACTGAGTTGTATAACGGAGGTAGAGATATTTCCAGTCACTGGTCTTATGACAAAGTAAAATGGTCTTTGCTGCTCAGCCTCATTATGTGCATTCGTTCAAAAGTTCTCCATCTTTTAAGTTGTGTCTCTGATAAATACAGTCCAATTTTATGGTGTTTCTGACCTTCTGATCCATCGGTGTAACCAAGCTTAAAAATTAAAGGAGCAGTGATGGAAGCAGAAGGCAGATAGGACCTCTTTTCTTCCCCCAGAAGTAGAGCAGAAAGCCCCAAAGATGCTAGCAACCTATTTTAGAACACAGCCATTATTTCACAGATAACCTGCCAGCCACTGCAATCAGATTTCTAGCAGTTATAATTGACATCAAATTCTGCTATTGTCAAATCTCTCTGACACAGCTGTTGTGCAGTGTCCTCAGCTTACGTGTGTCATGCACTACTTTAAAAAAAATATGTAAGTCCAAGTTGAAAAAAGTCCTTCTAAAGTACCAAGACTGTGTTCTGCTTCCAGCTGAAGATAGCCATGCAGTACCCTACTTGTTTTAATGGCCAACCCTGTGCCCGCTGCCATTTGGTGAACATGTCCTGATGAGGCAGTGATATGCAAACCCAAAGGGAGAGCCAGCAGACAATGAGCAGCAAAGCACAAGCAGCTTGCTCAAAACAGGGCAGATGTGGTGTCTCCTGAATGTGGCATAAAGAATGTGACATCAGCCTGTCATGGCCCAGTCATCTGCAAGCTGGCAAGAACAGCTGAGAAAGTGAACACAAGCCCATCCCAGTAGCCCTTTTACACAATTACTCTTGTATTCAGCTACATGACCGCTGCCACTGAGGGAATCCCACGTTGCTGCTGGGGCTGCGGAGCAGCACTGTGAGTTAATTTGTTCCTAGAACAAGGTGACTTGGCTGACATTTGTTAAATATCACCTGGGAGCACAGGGCAAGAAGGGCAGTATGACCTCTCTGTGTGCCGGGGCCATACCACAGGAAAGCAGAGTTTTCTGTTATATGGGATATGAGGAGCTGTGGGGGACAGGGAACCTGGGATGAGGTTCAGCAGCAGGTTAGGATACCCCAAGTTTAGCAGCACAGATGCACAGCAATGCTGCACCATCAAACGCTGCCCTGCTACTCACATCAGCTAGTTAATTGGAAGAGTGTGGGATTTACTGCTCCAGCCTAGATATAGGACATCAGCCCTGGGAGAGGGAGATGGAAGAGATCTCCTTCAGACCGTCACCCATGAATTCATGCAGATTTATCTGAGAGTGCTGAAGAAACAATCATCTAATCGCTGTTTGCAGCAGGCTCTAAATCTGTTTGGTTAATTACAAGCCAGGACATGACTCTTTTAGCAGCAGATGCTCCTTTTTGAGGAGGGGTGCAGGGCAGCTGAACAAGAAACAGAACAAGTGCTACAGTCCTTCCCCTGGGGGAAGGTGACAACGGGGAACGCTGCTTCTGTGGCAACCTGCAAGCCAGTTGACAGCCTGTACAGCCGCTGGGAAAATCGATGTGGAAGTGATCCCTGTGTCCTCGGCTGCTGTGGGAAGGAGCCATTCTGATGGCAAACGTGTGGAGGCAGAGCTCATCCCAAGCTCAGCTGGGAGCCCCCTGTATCTCCACCCTCATTGAGGCTGCAGAAAAAAAGATGGGACCTGCCCCCAGGAAGCGCTTGGGGACAGATGCTGCTGAGCGAGCTCTTTTCCTGCACACCAGAGACTGCCTCTGCTCACTGCCTGTGAGGAGCTGCGAGTGGAAGATAAATAATAGCACGAGCAGCAGGAAGAAGAAATAATGCCACGTTACATCAAACAGGTCCTTGCTTCCCTGTCAGCCTGCAGTCTGTTCTGCACAAATCCTTGCCATTTGGCCTGGATATTTTATTAATGTGTATACATATTTATGGCACCAAGGGTTAGCCAATCCTTTGGTGGTCAATAGCATCCTCTTAGGACCCAGTTCTCAGCAAAGGCATTTGTCATGCCTGCCACTGTTCCTGTGTGCAGCCTGCATTGCTCAGGTGTCTGCCTGGAGGGCCCCACCTGCACCAACCAGCACTGCCAAACTTCAGCAGCACAAAGCTCTGCAAAGTACTGAATGCAGCACAGTCTTTAGATTGGTGTTATAGACTAAATTAGCACCTAGCACAGAATAGAATCATTATGGTCGGAAAAGGCCTCTAAGATCACCAGGTCATGGGTTCAAGGACTTGGTTGGCTCCACCCTGACGACCAAAGCAGCATCTCTGTATGACCAAATGGTAATGAGACCTTTTCGTATGAGCTTGATTTATTGCAATCCATTTATTCATAAATGCTATGGATGGATGTTTCTCAAACCTCAGTAGTTTAACAGTGCCAGGGCATTACTGGCAGGCAAACCTGCTTCTTGATGTAGGGCGGTGATGCTCTCTGGAATTCCTCCGCCCTCTCGGCTCCTGAAATTATGCTATTTATTGAGCATATGCTGCTAAGAGGATCTCGGAGGGATTTTCGTATTAGATGGCAGGCTAATTGTGGGATTTGAGAGATTTCAGATGGCAAAAAACTTTAAAAAACACGATTATCAAGGATTATGCAAGATGAGATGAGATCTATGACTGACCCTTTAGCAAGAGTTGATTCTGACTGGGAAAAAAACACTTGTTTCAGCAGGGGAAAGCCCCGCCAAGAAAGGATAATTGCACAGAGAACAGATAGAATTTCTCTCTGTAAATGACATACACTCCTTCCCTCTAAGCAACACTTCGAGGGCTGGATTAATGGAAATTCACATTAAAAGGAGTTTCCCAGCACACTACACATGAAAAACCACAGCAGAGCCCAACATCCTCTGCATCAGGCACAGGTAACAGAAGCACACGTGTCTGTAATTCGGGGAAAGCATGCTTTAGCATTTAAAGCACTGCACTTCTCTAACAAGCAAGCTGGCACCACGTTGCTTGAGGAATGGGTGGCTTCATACATCCCTAGGAATGCAGCCACCTCCATCGTCAGCAGAGCCTTGGGAAGCAGCCCAGACCCAGCACTGGGGAAACGTCCCTGCAGACATCACAGCTGTGTCCAAAATACTCCTTTTCTTTTTTTTTTTTTTTTTTTTTTTTTTGTGGATTTATAGTTGCTACTCCTCAACAGGGGCACCCAGCAAGCACATAAGGCAGAAACATTTCTAATGCCTCACTTCATACATGATTCTGTGATTCATGGTCTGGCTATCTGATAAGAGCAAAAGACCAGGCTGAATGCTACATATCCTCATAACAGACCTCGGTGAAGGTAAGGGTGCAAGCCTCTTCCAGCAGTGATTTATGGGAAGCTTTCTTTAAAACAAATGCACAGGCTAATAGGAACTCCTGTCCTTCTAGGAGACAGCTGGAGCCAAAGCACAGAGATAAGCCTATAAAGCTTTGCTTTCCTCCTCTCTCCCACTCAGTGATACAGACTTCACAAGGGTCTGTCATTCAGTGATTTTATGTCTCACTTCTGCTACCCCTGGGCTGTGTGACCAATGACTCTGGAGCCAGACTGTTGGGAGACATGCGGCTGCTGTTTGAGAAGCCGAGGAGACAGAGATCCCTGCTAAAGCTAATTTAAACCTGGAAGGCACCCAGATGTCTCAGGGAAGGGTGCAATTTAAAACCCAAGCCTAAGATAGCCTGGGCTACAATCACAGATTTCTGGGAAATCAGCATGGAACAGCTGCTCCATGAGCCAAGCCCTGCAGACCTTCACGTTACAGCATTCTGAGAGACGAGCTGTTGCCATTCTGAGTTACCTCACAGAGGGGAAAAAAAAATGATGCAGCAAAACAGTGCGAAGTGTGACTAAATGAGCACTCCCAGGCTTACAGAGCTGCACCAAGTTGCTTGGATTCCCTAAGAGCTCGAGACAAGGAACATTTAGCATCTCAATGCCAAGGAGGAATCTGAGAAGCAACTCCAAAGATTCTCAAGAATACCAGCATTTTGCCTTGAGAATCTAAACTGCCTTAGATCTGTCCTGCTGCTAAAATCTGGTTATCTCATTTCCAAGTCAGCAGATACAAGCTGGCTACAGCCAGTCAGAGAGCAGAGAGCAAAACCACCCTGCAATTGAAAGCAGAAAGGTGAGCTCGTCCATCTGAAAAGGTGATCGCCTTCTCATTTGCCCACTGGCTGATCTTCCATTTCACTGTCTAGGAGCATCCCTTTGTTACTGTAACATGACAAGCAGAAAAAAGGGCTGAGAGAAGAAGGCGCAGCAGGGTATGGATTCAAGGTAAGCTTGGTGAATCTAATCTGAGTCTGCACATGGAAAATGTGCTGGCAAGTCCAGAAATGCCATTTTCCTGCAGGCAGACAAGGCTCCGTAGGCATCCTTGAACTTGGAGGATTTTGTGGCTAAACCCACGATGACCAAATGGGGGCAATTAATTTCCATTTAAGTTCTACTGCTGAAATAAAATAAGACTTTTGCTGAAATGAATGGGATTCATCTACCTGAGTATCCCTGAGGATCTGAGCCTGAATTTGGACTTGCACACGGGAGCCCGAGCTCTGATTTGTCTCATCCACTTCCAGGCACTAAAAAGCAACACCAAAGTTTGGGTCCATTTGGGATTTTCCTGCCCTTAAAAGAGTACGTTGGGATAAATTACCTCTGGAGGGTAAAAGGGAGCATGGATCCACCATGTTTGATTCCTGCTCCTCAGACCCCACTCCGCCAAAGGGCTTACTAAGCAAGTTCATTAAATAGAGTATTGAGTAGAAAAGAGTTCCTTTCCGCTCTCTTCCAAGCCAGGGAAGTTTGCCCCAGATCAGCCCTGGCATCAGCAGCCTGACTATTGAAACAGAAAGAAATTATTTCAGGTACATCCAAGACACAGTTTTCACTTCGAAATATTTACAGGGATTTCTTTTTCCTTTACTGGAACAGCCCACAAACCTTACAGTCTTATTTTGGCAAAGCTCCCAATGAAATGAATCACGACTTTGCTTGAGTTAGAACTCCAGGACTGAGCTCTGAATTATTAAAAGGGAATGATATGTAAGGATTTATGTCAATTTTCAAAACAGCCCAGCAAAGGTAGAGGAAAAACCTTTCTTTGAAACTAGCAGAAGGTACGCGGTTGAACTCCCAGTCTGCTTTGAAATCTCAGCACCAGCTTTTTAACGAGACACAGTGCCTTTTAAACCTCATATTTTAATCATCAGACTTCTGTACAATGGAGAACTCTTGCCTTGCTGCTTTGGTTCAAGTACAACCTTCCCCATTATGGGCTTTACAGTGTAAGTGAGCCCCTTGTATCATAAGCTGACATTCTCCTGATAGGGAAACCAAAGGCTCCTTTCCTTCCTCCTGCAAAATAATCTGCTGTAGGAACAGGTGAACATAACCACCCAGAGCAACTTGTCCATATCCCCCCTTGTTCCTACACGGCAGGTCCAGAGAGTCAGGTGAGCACCAAACACTGCTTTAAGCATTACATTAGCACTGGTAAAATTAGCCTTGGGTACAGCAGCAGTTGTAGCTCATCGGTTAATTAACTCTTCCCTGGGTTTGTGCTTTAGTCCGTGCCTCCTGTGCAGCCACACAAGCTGGGGATGGAGACCCACTTCCCACGTTTACTTAATTCAGCAACACCACATAAAAATTATCACCTTGGCAGCACCGTTTGTTACTTTTTATAATATCTTCACAACTTTGTAAGCAATATTTTTCGTAATTGTTCATATCTAGCTTTGCCTAGGACGTTCGAGTGCAGATTGATTGAGTGTACAGATTGTTTTCTTTCTGCGGGATGGAAGAGTTTGGCTGCTGGCGCCTCATCTTTATAAACTCAGACTGGTGAAATTCAGCTCTTTGCTTCACCATATCCTATCACTGGATAGGATAGCTTGCAAGGTAGCTTGTGTCAGAGCTGAAAACACAACCACAGAATACAAACTGTAAAATGATGTGGAAGAAAAAGATTAATTTCTTCCCCTAGACACTGCAATGCCATTACCTGTTTTTGAATGGCATTTCCAATTCTACACTGAGAACTGTTAAAGCATTTACATAAGAATGCAAAAATGCACACATTATCACTGCAGGAAGCACTTAAAATTTAAGATAATTATATAGTATGGAAACGATTTCAAAGGACTCAAACAAAATAACAACTAATTCTAGAGAGTCACCCTTTAAGATGATTATTGCTCTGCATTACTGCTGATCTCTAAAAAAAATCCTTCTTTATTATGTGCACATTATAAATTCCTACTTTGTTCTTCCACCATCCAGCTCCTACAGCTGCTGCTGACAAATCTGTATTATATGAGAGCTTAACCAGACAGCCAAATAGTCACAGTGTGAGCAGAGGTGAGCCACACCACTGCATGCTCAGGTGCAAGCCTTCCTTTGCCCTTACTTCACGCTGAGTCCTCTTGTTTTAAAGCCACTTGAGTTGAACGTGAGGTAGTAACCTCAGGCATGGGGACACTGGCGTGTCCTGTGTTGGAGGGACATGATGTAGAATGGAGTCTTGATTGCAAGCAAAGAGTTTGTAACAGGGATGCCACTGAGTGCTTATTCTTGTCTGTGCAAACTAGTAGAGATTCGTTTGGTCAGCAGAGCTCCAGGCAGAAAATCACACCTGAACTGAGGGAACTTGGAGCTGTGTCCAGGGAGAAATGCACTTGTGTAGAGAAAAACCTTCTGCCCCAGCAGTGTCCTCTGTTCCCTATCCCCACTGACACCCTTCACAAAATCATAGAGTCATTCGAGTTGGAAGGGACCCTTAATGGACATCCAGTCAGTTCCTGTTCCTGCCCCTTGCCCCATAGCTGCCATTCCCCTCTCTTTCCTTCTCCCCCCAAAAGTCAAAGGAAAAAAGAAAAAAAAAAAGGAAAAAAAAAAAAAAAAAAAGGAAAAAGAAAACATTCTGCCTAGGTCTTTTGCTAAAGGAAAACTCAGCTGGGGAAAACCTTATCTGCCAAATCCTAATATGTTTTTATCGGATATCTGCAGAGAGATTTGCAGGAACTCATGCCAAAGTGAAACACTTGCTTCTCTCTCCTCCCTCCCAGCAAGGATAAACTGAAAATCTCTTGTCTCAGACACTACAGAGACAGAGGGAATTCCCATCCCAAGACTCAGTTTAAATGCATTTTCCAAGTCTAATTCTTCAAAACGAGTGCAGTGATAGAGCTGAGATTTTCCCACAGACTGGAAGGGAAAACTGATTTTAAGTTAAACAGTTTATTCTGACAGTGTGGAACAGCTGAAAATAGTATCTGATACTGGGAAGCATCATCCAGCTTCCTGAAAGGTGTGGTTACCTTTCATACCACTATCTTGAGAGAACCAAAGAATCTGAGGTCTGAACAAAGCAGGACTGTCTGCTCGGCAATAGGGTCCCTGTGGAAATTTAATTAGTCTTGCACTACGGACTAGAATTTCATACAGACTTGGCACAGATTCCTGTCCACTAAATAACGCTCTACATGAGCAGAATGCCACCAGCCTCTGCAAAATGCCTCACAGATTTATGCAAGGCTCTGTCAGATAACTCCAAGCAGGTCGATGAGGGGCAATACGTATTCACGGCAGTTATTTGAATCAGGGAGAATTACTGTCTCTTCTTTTTTATGGTCAGCTGGGCTAGCCTTGCCACTGTGTTCCTGAGACTTTCAGGTAGAGGAAGAAAGTGAGAAGAAGCCTGATATGCATCAAGCATCAACGGGTGGATGAGGTCCCATTTCCCCAAACAAAGGAGGAGCTGAGCCAGCCCCAGGCAGAAATTACTTTCCCTCCTGTTTGTCCCCATGGATAAAAAGTCCCCCCCTGTATCCAATTTCCTTTTACAAAACAGCAGTGATATCAACCGTGATGAGTAATTAACGTTCGCACTCCATTGTGAAAATGAAGACTACTCAGTAATATCTGAATTTAATCACATCTACATAGTTGAAGTGTGCTTAAAAAAAATATTTTAAGAGATTCAGCCCTCTTGCTCACAGCAGCAGTCAGCAGTGGTAGCAACCAGGAATGGGGAAGGGCTGAATTATTTCTGCAGACAGAAAAATGATTTCTTTTTTCCTTTTCTTTTTTTAATAGTTGGTGTGAGTTATATCAAAAAAGCTTGTAATCTAACTATGCGATGATGTATAAGGTCACTCATCATCGAGAGTTTTAACATGATACCTCTGAAATACAGTTAAATATGGTTCAGTGATTTACTAATAACCTAGCTCTACAAGACAGGCAGAGATGTAACGCACAACTGCTCCACCCTCCCACTTTAATTCTTTTCCAAAAGCCCCACAGAACTTGGAAATGAATATTTTTGAAGATGTATCACCACATAAAGACCAAGACAATGGAACTGGAGATTTCTAACAGAAAGAAACTGAATGATTTTGCTCAAACCAGATGAACAATGGCAAAGAGAATCCTGTTAGGATGGGGAGTGTACTGCATAAACCACCTCTAAAACCCAGTAGAAAATTCTTTGTATTTTTAACATCTCTAACTGACGTCTCACGTGCAATGTGATGCTGAAAGACGTGGGGGGGGGGGGGGGGGGGGGGGAAAGGAGGAAAAACTAGGGGGAAAAAACAGTTGACAGTTGAAGTCCATTTTTGTTTTCAGCAGCAGCTTCAGGACTTGGGGTAAACTCATGGAGTTACAGAATCATGGAATGGCCTGGGTTGAAAAGGACCTCAAAGATCATTTAGTTTCAATCCCCTGTCACAGGCAGGGTCACCACCCAGCAAACCAGGCTGTCCAGAGCCACATCCAACCTGGCCTTGAATGCCTCCAGGTGATGGGGCATCCACAACCTCCTTGGGCAACCTGTTCCAGTGCATCACCACTCTCTGAGTGAAAAATGTCCTCCTAATATCTAACCTAAACCTCCCCTGCCTCAGTTAAAACCATTCCCCCTTGTCCTATCACAGTCCACCCTCGTAAACAGCCATTCCCCCTCCTGTTTATACGCTCCCTTTAAGTGAAGGAAGGCCACAATGAGGTCTCCCCACAGCCTTCTCTTCTCTAAGCTAAACAAGCCCAGTTCCCTCAACCTTTCTTCACGGGAGAGGTGCTCCAGCCCTCTGATCATCTTAGTGGCCTCCTCTGGACTCTTTCCAAGAGCTCTAGATACTGCGTGACTTAGGAACGTGAATCTCTTGGTTAGTTCCCTACTTCCTACTCTGATGTTGGAACCGAGACTTGTCTGCCAGCACCATGTCCCAGTGCTCAGATGGTATTTCCTTATAAACCATTTCAAGAAGGAGAAAATGGAAACCAAGTTCTTACACATTTTGCCCGAGGCTAATGGGGAATCTATTTGTCAGCAGGGATTAAAACCCAAGAATGGCTTTTGCACACCACTGCATTTAGTACAGAGTTCTGCTGTCTCCCTGATGGCACCGGGCTCTCCTGCACACTCAGACACAGACAAGTTCGGAGCCCCATGGCTTACCAGTTTTCAGACCTGAAATTACTGAATTACTGTTTTCTGGAGCGTGTGTTTCTGTAACAACGCCGCAGTCACCTCTGCCCACGCCGTCCAACTGCAGGTGCTGAGAAAGCAGGGAACTTCGGGGGATATTTTTAGTTAATAAAGCCTGTTCCACCTGAAACTGGCAGCACTGCACTAACCACTGACTGGCAAACCGCAGGCACAGGTACCTGGCTGACAAAAGAAAGCAGAGCTACATCAGCAGCCAGGTGCTACCGCAGTTCTAAGAATTAATTAGGCACTGTGCACTGGGATGCTCTGTTTGTGGCCAAGAAGAGTCCACTGTGGTGCTGGTGGGGAATCTTATGGGAAGGTCTGTTGTTGATCATTACGTATCAGTGGAACATGGCTTAATGTGCATCAGCAACTGCATGCTGCACCAGTTAGGGTACAGAGCTACAAGTAAGTCAAGCGCTTTATTTGTGTAATTACAAGGAACCGATCCCTGGGGGTCATACAAATAATTCCACGTACTAGCTAAAAATGAGCTTTCTGAGAACATTTACACTGGTATAATCTGATGGGATGCAGAGTTCTGGAAAATAAATGCCAAAGGGGATGAAAACACAGCTAAAGCTAATTTATTTTTTAAATCAAGTGAATATTCACATTCTTCCCCCCTCCATCCCCCCCCCCCCCCCCCCCCCCCCCCTGTATTTGCTCAGCTCTAATGAATAGCTTCTTCGCTGCTTCATTTTAGTCTCTCCCATTTTGGGGAATATATCCCAAGCCGGGGAATATTATCTGAAGCTCAGCACAACTGCCAAGGAGCGAAGAGCAGCACACAAGGATGCACTGCACTGTGCATAGAAGAAACTTCTGCCCGTTACCTGAACGGACAGCCCTTTCAGGCAGCTTCTAAAAAATAACCTCTGTTATTAAATTAATCACCTCGTGTCAAATGGTGGAGTGACAAGAGAGAAAATTTACCTCAGCAATAACTCAGCTCTAAAGGTATAGAGAGAGGAGGAGGAAATTGGGTTGTTGCAGATACAGCAATAACATCATGAAGCAAAATCCAATATTGGAAGTGATAAAAGTTTCCCATTCCAATATTCCTCAGTGACAAGTATGAAAGACCACGCATAAGAACAAGGAGAAAAGATTAAAGATAGCATCAGTTAAAAAAATAAAAAAGCCTTTGAAAAGGGAGCTAACAGGTAATGAATCCCTTAAAAGCAAGAAGATCAGAGCATTTGGGAAACTTGCACAGATACCAATCTCAGTAACACGCGTTTTCGGCCCTTCCCACTTCATTTTGCTAAATGTTCTGCAAAGCTGATTTAGAGAGATCTCAGCCCAAGGGCTGCCTCCCCCCCCGACTGTTGAGTTCCTCTTGTTCCCACCAGCTTGGAAAAACAACAGGTAAATGGGGGCACGCAGGTTATTAAGGTGGCAGCGGTGCTGACAAGGCAAGCCAGAAACAAAACGGGTGTAGCAGTGACATGTTTTCTAACAGCAGTGACAGATTTTAATAAGCAAGCTATTCTTAAGTTTTATTTGAGGTGTATATAATTAGGTAACGTGGGCGCTGAGTGATAAAACCCACAGGAAAAAACACAAATTAGAAACACTTTTTTTTTTTTTTTTTGGCATATTTCACATTAAATGGCATGACCTTTTATATATATATATATATATATATATATATAAAATTGTACTTAAAAAAAAAAAAGAAAAAAAAAATACTTTTTCTTCTCTTCTTCAGCATCAGAAAGAAACGCTGGGGACAAATGACACTGCTTTCTCCAAATCTCCTCTTTCAAAGCCGAAGAACCCCTGTTTGTGGTCTGAACTCCTTTATTATTAAGTGACTTCCAACAGGAGCTACAGGTGAGAGCTACCTCGTCACTTCCAGGCTTTCTGGTGACCACCTGCACAAATCTGGCTACAAGCAGCTACATATCACCTAGTTTCAAAGTTCAATAAGAGGGCAAGCTACAAAAGCTCCATGCTGATCAAAAGCAAGACTTCACGCTCCGCTTCAAGAGAATCCTTCTGAAAGAAATATGGAAGTTAAAAAAAATAAAGAGATTTTTTGACCCACTCTGAACTTTTAAACATTTGCACTCACAGCAACGTGTTTCACGTTCTATAAACATGAAGTGCCTAGGACAACTTCCTATGCAGATTTCAAAGACTCATCTGTCTTAGCCATCATCACTAACAGGCTGAACAAGGAGTCAACGGAGCGTTTGTACAAAACACACGTTTCTATCTATGTATCCCAGAAACTTAATCGATTCCCTTTAAAACAAGCTAAATTTTCTTCCTTAAATTTATGAAGTGAAGCACTCCAGCATGTAGGACGGCGTCTCATTCTTATAACTTCACAGTTTTTCACACTGGTTTCTGTTGGCTGCTAATTCGTAAACTACTCTTTTTAGAGCAAGTTATTATCTTTCAGTCATGTGAAATTTATGTAATGACACACCTTTATCTACAGCACCTGTTATGAGTAAAAGCACAAGGTTATTATTTCTCAAGAAACCCAGTACAGCTACTGAGGACAACCAAAGACAGTTGCTGTTACTGAAAATACCAGATCCAATATAGATTTTGGGAAACATCATTTGTCCAAATCCCTGAAGGTATATCCCATGTAAAAGCACTGACAAACATTATCCAAGTTCTACTTTATTCACATTTTAGCTTCACCCCAAATCTAAATAGGCAAACTGTACAGTTGGAAGAGTAGTGCGGTTAGGATGGTACTTTTCTGTCTCAAGCTCTATTACCCTTGCGGAGGAGCAGCCCTACTTCATAGATGGTGGCATACAGCACCTCACACAGTGGATTCTTGGTCCTGGTTGCGGAAGTATCTTCCTGAGCTGTCATCCATTTGAATTCATGATAGCAGTGATTATTAAGAATTAGAAAATAAGACCACCAGCAACAAGAGCTTAGGAGGGATGCTATACTTTTAAATGAAAGCTGATTAGTCTCAGCTGCTCCTTCCTGGATAACACTGAGCTGTAATACTTCTTGATTCTGTCTGCTTCCCTGCTTGGCTTTTCGTAGGGTGAGGAAGGCCTTTATGTATATGACCCGGAGAGCACAGTAGCAGTGTTTTCTGTGACACCAAAGCTATGATGAGCTCAAAAACTGGAGTCTGAGAATAACCTGCACAATTTTTTTCCCCTTTTGTTTCACTGCCTTTATACTTAACATGAAACTGCAGCTGTCTCAGAGGGAGGAGACCCTTTAAACTCAATTGGGATGCTGCTGCGAGCAGATATTGGGCTGACACTGCTGCTATACCCCAACAACCTTTGTGACCTCTGCTGCTCTGCTGCAAGATGCTGCACACTGATGGGATGATGCCAGGAGTAGTAGGAAATGGACTGCTAGAATGTCTCATTAAGTTCCATTAAAGGGTCTAACCACTACCCTTGGATTGACTGTCAGAAGGAAAACATCTGTTTTATCTAATGATTTCTACTGATGCTATTCAGATCCCAGCAAGTTTGAAATGTTGCCCCTTATGCACTTAACAGCACATTTCCCAATTAAGATCGGAGCTGTTCTTCTTATAGCGAAGTGGGAAATTTACAGTAACTACTGTAACTCAATTGTAGGGAAGATTTCCAGGGCTTGATTAACTTTCAATCCTGGTAAGAAAAAGCACAATTTTAACTCCTCCAGCAGTTTACGAGGTGAGCACTGTCCTGGGCATGACTCCTCACAGTCCCACTTGCATCACCTGGAGGTTTCAGGATGTGTCAGAAGCTCAATGTACAGAAACGGAGCCACTTGTAATTGTCATTGGGAAAAAAAAAAAAGGAGAGATTCCCAGAATTGCTTACAAAGAGGCCAACCTGGGAGGGTGAGTTTATTGTTTGATATGCAGGAAGCTGCTTCCCACAGAAAAAACACTTTGGAGGAGGCTGTAACTTATAGCCCTTATCACTTCTTGACATAAAAGGAAAATGCGTTTACCAGCTAATGGTACGGAAAAGTGCACGAGTGGTTACTGTAACCACAACAACACGTTCAGAACCAGTGAGACAGAAAACGAAACGCCTGATAAGCATATGTTGTTTTTAATAAAGAATGGCTTAGTGCTAAGTGGACCACACCGTCTCCGGGGTTATGCTGCAAAAGCAGAACAAGGGAGGACCCAGTGCCCCCAGGAAGCCCTGCTGTGGCCAGCTGCACACCAAACATGCACGGCCCTGCTCTTCAAATCCTGCACCCCTCATCTCATGCTGCAATACTGGGCTGAAAATCTGTCTCTCTCTGCCATCCTCGTGTAAACCGTTCGGTTCTCCCGGGCACAGCAAGAGTGCTTAATGTACTCTCCGGGTATTTAGGAATAACATCATTTGGTGAGAACAGAGATTTGGTAAGGCAGTTTTGTTGTGACCTCGCATTAACTGTTCATTTATTACGCTGTGAGATTGGCTGTGTGTTATCAATATTCAGAGGTCTGAACGCACCAAGTGCAGACGTACCGTGGGCTGACAGTAATTTATTTTGTGGATTGGCTGAGATGAGATTGGAGGACAAGCACTGCCGTCCTGGTGGCTTTCTGACACAAGCACAGTGAATCAGCCATCAGCATTTCAAACTTGTTCCTTTGAAATTCCGGAAAAGTGAGGGTGGATGGCCCTCACCACCCCACCCCTCCCGCTGCTCCCACCACCAGCGAGCAACATTTAAACGAAGTGAACTTCAAGAGCTCTTTGCTTTACCCTGTAAATAAAGTGCCTAAAACCATCAGTGGTTTTACCCTGCAGTGGAAACAAGCAAAAGAAAATCATACTTCTTCCTACAGCAAAACCTTGGTCGAGTCTGCTCATGGCTCCCTTCCGATGACACCCTGCCTGAGCACGGAGAGTTGGCAGACTTGGCAACCCCGAGGTTGTCTGATCATGGTGTAAGATCTCCCCCCATCTGCTTTTCATTTTGTCTGCCTTGAACAGGTGGGTAAGGCTACTGTCAGGGGCAAGCTACAAGTGGGAGGCAACACAGAAAGTCATAATGGTTGGACGAGATGATCTTAGTGGTCTTTTACAGCCTTAATGATTCTAGGATTCTATAATCAGTTCTCATGGCAAGCAACACATTGGATGGACCTGATTCAACACCAGCACTCCAGGAGCAGTCAGGCCATGAAGATGCTCCTCGTTTTCATTCAACCACCACCAAACTCCTTACACAGTTCCCTGCAGTGTAATTTGCTCTTTCTTGGGAATGGTTATGAGAAACAAAAAAACTCAGCTAAAAGTTTGTGTGGGAGTGGGAATCCAGCTCCAGAACAATTGTTACTGTAGCACCAATGAGCCTAATAAGCAGCAGATTACAAACAGCAACAAATAAAGGTGAGAGAATTTACAGTGAAAAGAATACGTTGCTTCATCTAAATGAGCAAATCACCATTATTAAATTATCATCTTCTCTAGATAATGCTGAGCTGATTGAATCCCACCAAAATATGCACTGAATGCTGCATTATAGTGAAGGCTGGGTTTCTCTGAGTGCTCATATCCAGCTGAGAAATGCAAACCTAATATTTTTGCTTAACCTGGTCACTCAGACCCCACTTTTGAGAAGGCACAAAAGAAACTGCTGCTCTCACAAAATGAAGTCTCTGATAAGGTGTTGCAGGTTCCACACCATTTCCTGAAAGGGAGATAAGGAGAGAGCTTGTACCTCACATCCTGAGCAACAGTGACTCAGAAAATCCAACTCTGGGTACAGAAACTACAGATCCAGGAAAACTCATCACTTGATAGAGAAAAGTCGTTCCAGTAGAGGGATGAAAAGTCCTTTAAAGTCCCACAAAAACAAAGAACAAGATGTACTTAAAATGTGCATTGAATCTCAAGCCACATCTTTGTCTTCCTTGATTTAAGGGCTAGACTCTTGCAGCTCAATAGGTTAGAGCAGAGGTTAGACAAAAGCACTTGGGTCTCTGAAAGCAGCTTCTATGAGCTGCCGGATCATTGTTCATGTGGTCGTGCCAAGGACTCATCCCACTGGAGGGATGTCACTCACACTGGCAAGGACACAGACCCACAAAAGGGTTAGCCTTGCTGGCACCTGAAGTGCAGCAACGTGTGGAGGTCACTGGGACTTGCAGGAGACAACCTACATGTCCAACTGCTCCCATAGAGACAAGCCCTGGACTGGATTGGCTTTTTTTGCTATCTCACATCGCTTCTTTCTCATGGTGGGAGCAGACAGACTGGGAGTACAGAGCTCTGGAAACCAGGCTGCAGGCAGTGCGAGGGCTTGAAGACACAGGGCTTGCCTTCCCTTCAAGATTTAGCTGCGGAAAACCAGCTCTTGGCTGCCCAGCATTGTGAGCTGTCTGTACAATCCCCTTCTTGTTGCCCCTTCCCACCCGATAAGAAATAACAGCAATTTTCCTGCAGATTTAAAAACTGTCATCTCAAGCTACAAAATTTGAGACAAAAATTACTGAAAAAGTCCAAATCCTCTTCTACCACCGACTCACTCTTTGTAAAGCACTTATAAATAGAACCTTACCATCAAGTTTGATGGTACTGAAGAGAAGGCTTGATCACATCACTAATGTAGGTTGGAGGAAACAGCCTCCATGCTAACCTTCCTTTCACACACTTTGACAATCTTGAATGTTTTCCACTGCTGCCTGTACTTTTCTCCTTGGTGTTAAGCTCCATGCAAAAAAGTCTGGAAACTTTCAACAAGTACATCCAAATCATCATCAAGTTGAGGAGAAGCTGCATTGTCTATTTCCCTACATAAAACCACCCACAAAATATCTCCCTTTGCTTTTAACGGTCAAACTGGAAACTTTAGGAGACACTTTTGTTTAACTTGGTAAAGGAAAAAAAAAAAAGTCAACGGGGTTTTGCAAATTAGTAAGCATTTTGCAGGGATGGGGTCTGGCATCCCCAGTTTTCCCATTGCATGGAGGTGCTGTGGTCCAGTGCCATGCCCTCAGCCTGTTTGCTGTGAGAGTGGAGCATATACGGGTAACAAAACCCCTCGGAGAGTTCAAATAGATCCTCTTCGACTCTCCCACTGAGCTGCAAAGTATCGTGCAAACGTCTCTTTTGGGTAATTCTGCCACTGAACTCAAATCCTAGAGGTTTTATATTGAAACAAAGAGCTCTCTCTTTTCACAACGAACAACTCATTTTCAAGTAAACAACTGAATTAATCACCAAAAAGTCAGATAGGAGATTTCCAGATAACTTTGGTGGGAGAAAACTGTGACGGCCTTGTTGTTGCAGTCTGAGATAAAATCTCTTTAGCTTTCCCGAGCAAAAGTGCCAACCCCGGGGAGAATCATACACATGTACACAGGAAAAGAACATGCATATTCTGGAGAAAATATGTTTCCTCAGAGGGAAATTACTGAATGTTTGAAACCCCTGAAGAAAGAAGACAGGAAACCTGGTCCCATTTAATCCTCCTTACAGATGTCTACGTTCACCTGGCATGCCCATGCTGACTCTCTGTGTCAGACTTCCAGGACACAAACTTTCCCCACCACTCATTAATTCCCCTCCCACACACACTTCTCTTCCTGTTTAATAAGCTATGTGAAGAAAAGCCCTCTTTGCCCAGTGAGAGTTGGTTAAGAATAATCCGATCTCAGAGGTGATGGATAGCTGTATGATCTTTAATATTCTTGTCCTATATCGTACTTTATGTTATTCTGCTTGCTTTCTTTCCCTGCACTGGCTGCTATCTTTATTCCTTCTCTCTCCCCCCTCTCCCACAGCCTGCCTTTCCCCTTCGGCAATTCTCCGCTCTGTTTCCAGCCTTACTTTTATCCGTGGGTTTTTCCATGGCTCGTTTTTTGGCCCCTTAAAGAAAATACAAAACCTAATGATGCACGATCCCTGGTCAGACTTCAGACGTTGAAAGCTCATACACCTTTGCTAGCAAGTAGCACAATTCTGCCCATTTTCCAACATTTTCTCTAACAAGCTGACTTTTGAATAAAAATGCCAGCGTCTCAGTGATACCGTTTCTTTTTCATGACCACATTCCTAAGCAGCTCATCCGAAGGCTTTGCAAAGGCAATCTGAGCACATCCTTTTACCTGGGAGGAGAGGACTGTGATTTCCCAGAGGCAAACATGCACCGATGCTGATTTAAACAGAGCTCAGGAAACGGTGTGCTCTGCTGAGAATGGCTGAGGATCATTAGGGCTTACACCGCACAGAATTTCTAGCTAAGGTAATTTGAAATTACCCCAAATATATAGATTTGAGCTGAGTATCTGTGAATATATAGCTGCCACCCTGACTCCACACTGAAAGCGGTTTTCTTTTGTAATATTTTGCGCAGAGTGTTTGGAAAAGCTCTTCTATGCCAGGGTATCCTCTGAAGCAACTGGGAGGAGAACGAGGGTTGAAAACCACTCCTTTTCTTCCAATATGTGAAGTGTATTCTGTTATTTTTCTATACAGACCCTCGTCGTGGGCTCTGGCACACTTTGAGCCTAGAATGGTTCTGGGAACAGGAGGGAGGGGGCAATGGGAAGGAGTGGGGCAGGACATAGGGACAGCCGCAGCACACAGCAGGGATCCGCCTGGCTCCCGCAGAAGCTGCTAGACCAAAGGCAGCGGGAGCCCTGCCATCTGCAGGGCCCTCCTGGAGTCCCACCAAAGCCAGCAGGAGGAGATCCTCAGTGCACCCCCAGGGTTGCTGCTACGGTATTTTAGGTCCTTCCCCCAGTCCTAACAAGCCCGTGGAAAACTTCATGCAGTTTCTTCTTTAAACTGGCTGTAGGCTTTCTCCCAAGTTAATGAGAAACAATTTTTGAGCTACTCATCCAGAAAAGAGCCCTTCTTCAAAGCTCTTTTCCAGGTGCCATGTGCAAACAGGAGCAGATCTAGGTTCCCTCTTTAGATCTCACTTGTCGGCATCCAAGGACTGCTCCTGGGAGCTGTTTCAAAGGCTGAAGTGTCAGCATCAGAAAGAAGAGAGGTGTGTGGGTGTGAAGTTACTAAATGCAAAACTGTCACTCTCTTTTCATTTACAAACCTGAATATGCATGCATGCAAAAAAGTAGGGCTTACATTAAAGTTTTTACTCTTGGAGCAGCAAAAATGAAGGAAAAGAAGACTAAACGGTAAGATGAGGCTATGCAGGTTGGGATTCTCTCTCAGCTAATCTTTCTTTTTCATCAGTAATTATTTCTGTTAATAAACACTGCCCTACCTTGAATTAGAACTGTCTTATCACCCCGGGGAAGAGCACCACCACTGACACACACGATTGTGCTGCTGTCTGGTCAGTGATAGCAAGCAATAGCAGATGGATTTTTTTATTCTTCAGTCTCTAACTCAGCCAAAAGCTGTGCAGAGAATTGTCAGTGCCTAATGTAGGATAGCCCCAGCTTACAGTCGGTGCTAAACAAATTGTGTTTGTGCACTGTGAAGAATCACATTACTTGCACGTAGGTCAGCAAAGAAGCCCTTGCTGCAACCAACAGACTAACGGTATCAGCCAGACCCCCTGAAAGACCAAATCTACATGGAGTAAAAGGTCCCTTTTGCTTTTCTGCAACTTATTACATTATGAAAGGATTCCTCAGATGAGATTTCCAGTATAATACAATAAGCTACATGTGGGGAATGGAAATTAATGAGAATGTCTTTCCTTTGCAAAGAAATACAGAGCTTTGATTGATCTGGTAGGCTTAAAGGAAAAGCTAAGCATTTTAAAATACAAACACACCCACACATAAATACACTCTTTCCTGGTTTCCAGTCCTGGAAACAGAAATGCTGGGGGTCGATGCTGTCCTACTGGCTCTCTGCTTGTAGGACCAGAGCAACAGCTACAAAGGTAAAGCACGCAGATCGACAGAGGCATTATTTTGTGATGAAAATCCTTGCCCGTCTTGCAGCAAACCTTTACATGTAACCAGTGTTCACCCTTCACAGTAACGGTGAATATTAGTGAAATGTTCCTACAATCTTTGATTACAGGCATTGCCTAACCCTGATTTTCTTACTTACTACAAGCAACAGTACAGAAAAGTAGAGCTCTGGCATGACATACAGCCAAAGGAGTGAACAACTCCCAAATGTATCAACTACTTGGATGCAGATTGCTTATTAAACACTGCTGAACAGCAGGTAGCATAGCCAAGAACACAGATTTACTGCACTCTTGGTCTCTGGACAAATCCAGTATTTCAGTGGGACTTCCCTGACTCTTTTCCTTATGGGATCCTGTAACACTATGGCTGCACTACAGACACCACTCTTGGTTACAATCTCAGCAGCACCCAATGCACCAAAGATAACCAAAAGCCCTAACAACTCCAGGGTGGATAATCTAAGGCAGAGACTCGGAAATTGACAGCTTCACAAGCAGCCGCTTGAATAAAGCCTGTATTCCAGGGCTGGGCTGAGCAGTTGCATTCCTCACATCTAATAGAGCCTAAGCATTAAGAGAGATTTCCCAACCCAAGGGCATTCTTCCTTCCCCAGTGGCTTCCCTTGGCTTGTATAAGAGTTGAGCCTTTCTTTCATTAGGGCCAGCTCTCTCTTTCTTCCCCAGCTGCCCTGTTTCATGAAACTTGCAGGAATGCAACATCTCTGAAGGCTGCATCCAGTCTGCTGTATTTCATCAGAGTTGGCTAATGGATTTTAAAGTTATAAGGAGCAGAGTGAGATATATCATCAGACGGCCAAGCAGGCACACAAACACATCATGTACACTTGAGGAAACAAGGTCATCTTGTTTTGATGTGCAACTCCGTGAGGAATTTTGTAAGGAAGCAAACTTAATCAAATTCTCCCCAACACCTTAATTGCTTTTTGGCAGTCTGATGTTATGTCACGGTAGTTATACCAGCTTTCAGGCAAAAGGAAACAGGAAATAAGAAATAAACAAAATATAGAACGAATAGCGGATATGAAAGATTCTACCTGGTTGTTAATTATGCTTACAAAAAAACCCCACCACTTTTGACTCAACACAGCTTCTCCATCCTCTGCAACTTCCTTCTATCCTAATAACTAAATGCATGCATTCTCTAAGGCTCTACAAAATGCATATCAGTGTTGTAATACAGTAAAATATCGTAACGCATCATCCGTTTGCAACAAAATTAATTACAACGGAAACATTTTACTCTCCAGATAGCATCTCAGAGGTTTCTCTAACAAAGCACTTCACAGGAAAACAGCCTTCTTTAAGGGGAGAAAAGAACGTGAACGGACGACTCTAACTTTGCACCCCCTCAGATGTCCTTGAGGTCCCCACCAACAAAATAAGAGCAGTGGCTTCTGAAATGTAAATATTCAGTGTTTGCTGCCAATCCAATACTCCTGGAATTATTATACTGATTTGGGGTGAGAGACAACTGAACTGCTAGCAAAGATTCAATACCCAAACCAAGTAAACACAATTTTAATAAGGCACAAAATGAAAATATCAGCATGAAAGCCTGACCTCAGTGGAGTTAGCAAAGGCTTTGACACTGATGGGGCATAGCTTGGCCAAACACTAGCACTTCTTCCTTCTACATACTGTCATTTCAGCAATTCGTGTTCAAAGATTCAAAAAGCAAGAGTCGTGAAAGCATTACTACTGCTCTTATGCTTTCCCCAGGATACAACCCAACTGAACAGGAAGAGTTCAGCTATTTTTAGCTGGGTGCTCCCTCCTGAAAGAACTGTGTGGGCTTATGTTCATGGCTCACTGACATCTGGGGCTTGTTCTGGCTCAGCACAGAGAAGATTGTCCAGCTGTAGTACTTAGCTCCCAGTTTAATGCCAGGTCTTTCTGCACCTCCTTTTCTAATGACGCCTGGACTTCTGAGATATCAGATTTTGATGCAAGCCAATTTCTAAGCTGTTTGCACATAATGCGTAGCGTATACCTGTATGTAACTACTTCATCAGGCTGGAGACTGAAAACACTGAAAGTTTCCTTCACTGTGAGAAGAGGCCAGGTCAGCAGGACTCAGTGTTTTCCTTTGATCACTGTGCTTGGCCATGATCTTGGTCAAAGTCCCACCTTACTCTCTGCAGCAATGATTCTTTGGGAGTTGGGTGTGAGTTCCAGCATCCTGGCTCATACCTCCATGCATAGCTGCAGCCTCCCACCATCAGCTGGTGCGGTACCCTGTGCAGCAAGGATGGGAGGAGGCTTAGTGAGAGCGGCCAGACACTTCAAAGGGGGCAGGTCACTCATGCCTGACAGTGGGTACACAACATCCAAATTGATGGTGGGTATCAATCACACTGAGAAATGAATTGAGCTCTTCTGAGCTGGACTGCTCCTTGGTACACAGCTCTTTGTATTGTGCTCTCTATAATACATGGTGTCACACAAAACCATCTGCTGAAAAAATACTTTCCAAGTGACAGAATGACAAGAATAAGGATGAATGTTGATGTGACCTGTTAGGAGAGAAAGCATTGCATGGATAGAGAGGTGGATATCATGACTATTTGCAGTGTGCCATTCTATATGCTCCCTTGGTCCCAGTCTGCTATTTGCACCTCTCAGTACAACCTTTCCTGTACCAGCAGCATGCTCTGCAGTAGTGAACAAGGGCAATGCTCTAATTCGGGGTCTTCCCACAGCAGCTACTATTGGGAAAGGGCTACAGTGACAGATGAGTGTCTGACCATCACTATGTTAACTGCAAACCTCTATCATTTATTACATGACCATAAAAATAAACCATTGGTGGGACTTGGCAGGCAAGATTATAGCCTTGGAATCAGGTTGATGGACTCTGGCTGTTGGAATGAATGATCCACGTAACTGTAAATCAAAAAACCTTGAGTTTTCTATGCAGAAATACAATTATTTACTCTTAATATCCCAATTAATTCAATAAATAGAGCTTGATCATAAGACCAGCTTTCTCATAAGAGTATCTACTAAACTAGCTTGGCATGTGCATATTCTTCAAGCAGAGTGCTCCACATCTCACTAGCTGTAGCAAGGCATTGTTCACACTCAGTCTTTCCGAGATTATACAACCAACCTTATGGGCACAACTGTCTCCTCCTAAATCTTACAAACCAATGCGAGCAACAGACTAGTATCTTCATATCAAAGTGTCAAGGAAGAGCTGAAAATGAGTCAATAAAAACAAATAAGTATTGAGTTGAAATTAAATTCATGCTTTGAAGTTAAAGCGCAAAGCTAGGTTTGTGACGATTTCTATCTGAATACGGAAAAGATAAGAGTGAACTGTCTTAAATCTAGGGTGAGCCTGAGCCAAAAGTTTTTCATTTGTAGAAATCAGGACTTGGAAAAAAGCCCTGAGGTCTGGCACATCTCTATTTCTATTGTTTACTGGCCAGTGATTTTTTTTTTCACCCCAAACTCTCAGTTGTAGTTTTATTCCAGTTCCAGTATACAACTACACAGAGCTTCATAACCCAGCTTAAAGGTTTCAGTGTTGTCCATCTACTTATTCTCTCTATATGGATTTATTTCCTATCTTTTGTATAGCAGATATGTCCCTTACCGTTATGCTAAGAAATGAAATGTGTAGCGTCTGGTTGGTTTTGATGCAAAATTATTATTTCAGAAGTCTTCTTCCAAGGAAATAAATTTTAACAGGCTTTCAGAACCTTAAAGATTACAGAGACATGAAATTTTCCATAGCTTTGTCAGCGTCTTTTTTCAAGAAGGTGGAAGGAAAATACACTTGTGCTTCTGAAGTAGTCAGTACAAACCCACACAACTCACCACTCCTAAGAGTTGTTTGGGATATCTGCACAGACCCTGTACTTACTGCAGTCCTACAGAAATGGAAACTCTTATACCTTCAGTTTGAAGTGCTTAGATTTGAGTTTGAAAACTACACATACTGTAAAACCTCACAGGACTTTCTAGTGACAGAACTTCAAAAACGCCGAAACAGTCAAAGGACCAAACTCTTCTCTTCGGCATATGGGTGGCATTGCTACTGGTGACACAGTGATATGGGTATAGGAAACATACAACCCAAGGCACAAGGACTGAGGCATAGAAGACTTTCAGTTCTAGGTTAGTCAACATTTCTTTTGAGAAAGAGTAGAGATGCTCAGATTTGGCCCTTCTGTACCAAGCAGTCTCCAGGGAGCTGAGTCTAATGCCGACTTAATTTTACCAACACTGCATGACTCAGGGAAAAGAAAAAAAAACAACAAACAAAAAAAGGACAGATTGGATAATTGTTGTATCAAAAAGTAAAGGCCATCACTACAATTACCCACATTAACTGCAATTGTTTCATATGAGAATCAACTGCTGTTTATAAGACTGTCAGTGCCAGAGGGAAACAAAACAGCTCCACAAAGGAAAGCTTGGTATTAAATGAGAGGGAAAACAATCACTTATCTTCTTTTACTGTCATTCCTGCGATAATAAAATGAAGGGCTGAAAGTGTAGAAGGTTTGCCATTGGGTAGTAAATGAACCTTCCTCAGATGACTCACAGACGAGATAGGGTGACTGCACCCACCTCCTTGGTTAATGGCACAAAAAGAGGTTGTTTTCCTTTGCACAATTAGTCCCAAGCCACGTGCAGACCAAGACTACCCCATCTCAACCAAAACGCTCAAAATCTTCAGGGATTCAGCACAGAGAAATCAGTGTATGGCCTCTCAATGTAACACTGCCTGGGCTGTGACAGAGAGGTTACAACAACACATCTATTTAGTGCAACCAAATCAGTGCTATTCAGGAAGATATCAGTGCAATAACTATTGGCTGATTGGCAAGGATACCTTTTCCCTGCCACTGCTGCTGGACATAATTTCATAACGAAAAATATTATTTATAATTAAGTTGTAAGAGTTACATGTTGTTTATGAATGCTTGCCTTTCTGGTATTGTTCCTGTAAGCATAATCAAAGGAAATACGAAACAGTTAGTGCAACACTTAGAGAGTACAGGTGTTTTTGGCATCTCACTGATTAGAAATGCAAATTTGGGAAACAATTAACTAATGTGGTAGAAATCGGCAATTTGCATAAAGCTCACTCAGGTCTTTACTATCACAGCTGCAACAAATTTCCCAAGAAAAACGCCTAGGGAAGTCTGTGCCCAATTCAAAATGGCAGTAGCCCATGAAGCAAAGTCCCCATCTCTCTGTCTAAAATAGTCATTAAATCTTTGCTTTGCAAAAAGGCAGCTAAAGCATAAATTAAAGTCAGGATTTTCCAAAATAGGTGAGTGAAGTTGGCTACGCTTACATGACACCTAAAGGTGGTAACATAAACGTAATCATCCTTGCTCATCCATGACACTGGGAACACAGTGCCTTTCAGAGAAAGGTGTCAGAAGAAAGTATGATGTGCTAACTGGTAGACTTCACCCTGCTGCCACGATAACACTACAGAAAGAGCCTGCTGCAAGCATTCCCCCACCCTTGAAGAACTGGAGATTTTCATATGGTCTACCAGAAACAGTTAAGTCCTAAAAGCAAATGTCCAAAAAAAAGGAAATCCTTTCAAGAGAGGGATTATTTATCAGCACAAGGCCCATTTCTGCACTTGCTGAACTATTTTGTAGGAAACAATAACATTTCAATTCTACTGCATGAGTCAAAATGAAGACCTGGGCATCCAGTTCCAGACAAGGCTGCATGCCAAGGGCTCAAGTCTTGTCATGATACCAAAGAAACTCTCTGCACATGCAGTGCTGGAGTCTGACACTCTCCCTATTCCTGATGACTGTTCCAGCCCTTGGGGTCTGACTCTAAGCAAAAGGGGACTTAGCTTTATCATAAAGCTTCACTAGCCTCCCACATGCTTTTTCCATGTTTTTAAATCACAAATCCCATACTGCAAATCCGTGGCTGTCCTGTCCAGATCCTGCAAATCTTGCTTGAACAGATTACTTTTTCTCTGGCAGGCAGACAATGAATCTTCTTGCTTGAGTAAGGATTACTTAAATGAGAAAAAGGGTGCAATATCAAGCCCATTAGACTTAGTTCATCAGGTGAAGGGAAAAGATCTGCGCTTCAAAATGTTTCTACTCCAGTTATTAGATTTTCTTTGGCTTTTTGTTCTGTTTCAGATCATTCACTTATTTACTCTGAGCTTATCGTGCCTTCTGTCAGTGTCAATATGGCTCAGCTGGCAGCAGATGCTCCTCTAGATTTGAGCACACTGGTGTGAAATAATGAGAACGGAATGAGAATTGATGTGAACCTTTGTCTGAAATCTGAACTGAAGCCTTAATATTTATGAAATTCTGCTTCTAATTGGTTTACCAGCTCCATGATATAGTAGGTCTCATGGCTTAGCTGGAAGCTGCCCATACTGGAAGGGTAAGCAACAGTCCACTCTTCTCAGTTTGCTGAAACAATGGGTCCTGGAGTTGTCATTTGAGGAAACCAGCCCCTTCAAACACCGAGGTTTGCCCATTCTCAGTTTACTCAAATGCCAGGTCCCACTAATACCTGGGTTCAAGAGGAACACTGCTGTATCATAACAGCATTTTATTTTTTTTTAACATCTGAAAATGCTCTGGGGATGAGGATGATGGGTCTCAACTGACTCCCTTATTAATGGGCATTCAATGTCATCCATCAGGAAAGGGGAAGACTGCCTTATAGAGCAGACAGCCTCTTCCGCTGTGATTCCAAAAGTAGATCTCCATGATTTTTTAGATACCTCCTGGGGTTTTAAATAAACAGAACTGTACCTTACCAATTATTGTGCCTGTTTTGCCTAGCTCCCAGAGGATTTCATTTTAGAAGACCTGTACAATACAATATTCACTGCTGTTTGGGCAAAATTACAGAAATGAAAAACAATGTGATAGTACCTGGAGCATCCACAGAACACAAAATATGAAAGGCCTTATTTGTTCAATTATTTAAACCATCCAATCTGCTAGTAAAAGCTACTGTACTGGCATTATATCCAAAGGCTCCCTAATCCGTTCTAAATTTCAGATTCCTTTGTTAATCCTTGATTGCCTAATGAAAGCAGCTCAGTATGGAAACGTACATTTCTTGATTCAATTTTTATTGAATAGATTTGTCTTCTTTCCCAGATCCCTTTTAGCTTTTCCATCCAGGAATTCAGCAGGCTTGCCTCCAATTATTACCTTATACTTTAAAAAGTTGGTCTCAGAAAAGAACTTCAAGGGCATAATCTAAACATGACAACTTTTCTATTTCATTTGACCCTTCCAACTTCTGTATCACACACCACGTGTATCCTGCTTCCTAGTTCTCACACATGTTTCTTTGGTTTTGGTACTGAGACGCTATACCAGGAGCATGGTGTTCAAGTTCTGTGCAACCAAAGCGACAGTTTCCCTTGGAAACACCTTTAGAATGACTGAATCATAGAACCATCTGAGTTGGAAAGGACTCTTAAAGGTCACCTAATCCAACTCCCTTGCAACAAACAGGGACACCTATAGCTCAATCAGGTTGCTCAGAGGCTGGTACAGCTGTGCTGTAGCTCCCAGAAGCATCTTGGGGATTACGACTCCTTTTTCTTGCCCATTGACTCCCCATCAGTTTTGCTCAGCAGTCATTTCAAAAGATTTGTTTTGACTGACAACACTGCAAATGCAATTTGAACTTCAGGAGTCAAGCTGGATTCTCAGTTTTCGCACCTCATCACTTGCAATAAAACTTCTGCCAGGAGAAGGATGCTTTCAGTGGGTTTGCAAGGATGCAAATGGGCAGAAAGCAGTCAACATTTCTCCTGAGGCTGCCAAGTAGGAGCAGAACTGAATTCACTTCCTCTTAGCACTGTTGCCACTGTAGGGTTTTGTGAAGATAAAAAGGCACAAAAATGCTTAATAAAGTCACTCTGAATGCCCCCGCGTAATAGATCTGTTGGTTTCGATGGAGCATCATTTAGAGAATCAAACTGCCCTTTGCTTACTGTTGGCACAGAGCTCCAAAATTCTGTTTACCAAACAGCCTGTCTGCTGTTGGATAACTGTAGATGCCTTTGGGAAAGCACAGGAAAAAGGGAATTATGGGAATTATATTTCAATATTTTCAGCTAAGCTATGGTTCTGGACATTCCTAAGCTAAACTTGACATCATTGTATTTTGCAGTGGTTTTCTTCCAGGAATTTGTCTGATTTTTGAGTACACAAAAGTGATGGCATCCTCAGCATCCCACTGCCACGAGTATAACAACATGCAGAGTGAAAAAGATTTTATGTACATTCAATAAATGTTATCCTGGGTTAGTTCTGGTGGAAGTTCTGAGTTTGTTCTCCAGTAGGTGCCCTGAAATATTGTTCCTGCTGGTTTCATAGAATCACAGAATTGAATTGGAAGGGACCCTTGAAGGCCATCTGGTCCAACTCCCTGCAATAAGTAGGGACACCCACAGCTCCATCAGGTGCTCAGAGCCCCATCCAACTTGACCTTGGACATCTTCAGGGATGAGGCACCCACCCCCTCTCCATGCAACCTGTTCCAGTGCCTCACCATTCTTACTGTAAAAAACTTCTTCCTCATGTCCAACCTAAAACTCGTCCCTTTTAGTTTGAAACCATTTCCCCTTGTTTTGGGAATCCTTGGAGCCTGTCCCTGTCGCTCCTGCATCCTTGCTCAGATGCCCATCTTGCAGCTAGGAGAGCATCTCCTTGGCCTGGAGCTGGAGTAATGAGGCAGAAGAGCTGCTGAGTCACTGTGACAAGAGCTGCTCATTAACTCAACCTGCAGCACAAGAGGAAGGGGAAGCCCTTCTGGGCAGGAGATGGGAAGGCAGACAGCTTTCTAGAAGGAAAGTCAAGCACAGGAGAGAAGCTGAGTTCGGATAGTGGTATTTTCTTTTAATTAAGCTATGTTCTAAGAAAGCAGGAAAATTTGGAAAAAAAAATCTATCTAGCTCCTGATTTTGAGGGTTTTTTGTATGTCGGGGGGAAAAAAAGCAGCAAGTCAAAGCCCCACATAAATACCAATATAGATCTTTTCCCAGCAGACTGCAAAAGAGCCGAGCCCTGGCAGGGAACAGGCACACATCACCCTACAGGCGCCCACACCACCAGCACAGGCAGACAGGTCACAATGTGCAAATTTAGGGGAGAAAAGCGACACTTTACTCATTGGCTCTTCTGAATCACAGCAGTGCAATCCATCCTTCGGTGATTTGAATGTGTGCTCTGAATTGAACGCACCATGAACCTGGTAGTGCTCTTGTTCTCACACTTTGCAACTTGAGCTGTCTGCTCGAAGCCCTTATCTGCTCACAGGGCTCGCCTGCCAAACGTGCTCTGTAACGTGGTGGTGAGGAGCTGTGTGCAGCCCCAAGTCCTGGTGCTTGGCATTCCTCATGCGCTGGCACAGGGCCGGGCTGAGCTGCTGACAGCTGGCAGTGTGCAACCCAGCTGCCGAACTACCCAGCTCAGGGCAAGTTCCATGTTCTGCCAAGGCCATAGGAAACCACTGCACTGGCATCTAACTGCAGGTCTGTAAGGCTCTGTGCAGCTCAGTCCTGCAGCATCACTGTCTCCTTCCTAAGCTCCTCTTATGAAGCCTCATCTTAGAAGGTGCTGAGCACCCCCAGCTCCCACCACCTGCAGCGAGGGCTGGATGCACAGCAGCACGTCTGCGGGTATCCAGCTCCTCCGGGATGACCTGTAGAGAAAAGCAGCATAATAGCTCGAAGGCTTTCAGCTTGCTGAGTTTCTTAATAACTCTCCCATGGGAAGGCAGTGCTCTCCCTTCACAGCTGGATACAGCAGGCAGTCTGCTTCCTGAAATCTGGAATCACACTGATTCCAGCAGAAACAAGCACCTGAACAGAACAGCTAGCTACACACAGCCCAGCTCACAGCCAACCCTGGAACCTCACAGTCAGAGTTCCCACCACCAGGGAGCTGGTGATGCTGAAAGGACACCACTGGGTTTCTCCCTGTCCAGGTACCACCAGCATCCATCCCTGCACTGCAACACTGCTGTAGGACTGAACTCGAGTGCAGATGGTTTGCATTTGCTGAGCTTAGCTGCTGGCATAATTGAAGGCTGTGTCCATAGCTGAAGGTGTCAGAAAACATTTATCAGCACAGACTGATCCTGCGGTGCCCGGGGACCTCCTGAGAGCAGCTCCTAGCTGAGCACCGCTCCCACACCTTACCTGCCCCTCACTGCCCTTCACTATGGGGCAGCTGGAGATGCCAGCACAACGCCCCACATCCTTGCTGGGAGGATGCTGCATGTTCCTCACAAGGTGCTGAAATGAAAAGAAGAATGTACTGCAGCTGCATCTGAGAACTTATCGCTGAAGAGAATGAACCACATTAAGGTGTAGTCTGTGCTTGAGCAAACATGGTAAAAAATCATTTATACTGACATGCAAATTTAGCTAGATGAAGCTTTTGATTCTTTCCCCTATCTCTTGGTTTGCGCCATTTCCCTGAGGTGGAAAAACGCTCTTTGCCAGTAATTCATTATAAATGCCCCAGCCATTCCCATTAACTGCAGCAGGTCTCCACTGCGCTGCTCAGTAGTAGAATATGCCCAAATCTCTCTGCTCTCCAACTCACCAAAACCATTTTTTGAACCACTCTGAGAATTTAATCACGTTTTGCTATCCTGGTTATAATCAACGTGCATGCTTCACACAGTATGTGTTTTCTGTGAGGGTAGCGAACATGTATGACAATCTATTTAGCATAAGAGGACAACGACAGCTGAATGCTGTCTTAGAGCAAATCATATATGTCTGTTCACAGAAAATATGCAGACAGTTAATTTTTCTTGGGCTATTTTTTGACGTTTGTGGTGGTTTGGGTTATGTTTTAGCCTATGCGGAATTCAAGCAGCACACTCAGTTCTCTTCACCTCGTACCTACGTGCCTTCCCTTTAATGAACTTCACTCAGCTGCCACTCCGTATCACCACAAGCCTCTCCCGTCAAATCAGAACCACTTTAATGAGAAAGCAATAGCTCTAGGACAACCCGTCTGACAAACAGAGCCTTAAAACACTTTTCACTCCTTTGTGCAAGATGATGGAAAACACACAAGAAATTCATAGGGGTATGAAGCCTGAAAAACTCAAGCCTACGTATCTGGTGGTCGTCTGAAAGATAAAGAGAAGAATCAGATAAAATAAAGGCCATCCTAAAATACGAAAGGCAGGACTCAGTACGTGGTTACGTAAGGTAATGATGCCATGACACTCTTTAGGTCACCTCACAGCAGCGTGACTCTGGTGTAAGACAGGATGAATCCAGCCCTGCGCTTTCATTTTCAATGACTGATGCCCAAATACCAAACAGCAGGAAGAGCTCCAGCTTCAATCGCTCCCAACAAGGTCCCAGCAAGGAAAATCTTGAGGGTGGGTTCAGCCTGGGAGACACAGACATTCAGCTCCCCTTGACTTGGATAAGAAACCAGACAGAGAAAAACATTACAAGTGGGCTATTCTATGAACCAGCCCCACTGCTCCCAGCGGTGTGAGCAGTCATAGCCAAGGACCTTCCCTTCTCTGTACCCCAGGACTTGCAGCGTCTCTCTGCTACAAATGTAGATAATTGTACACATATTTTAATATTAATATATTATATTTTGCTTTTTTTTTGTTTTGTTTTGCTTAGCTGAGTTGCTGCCTTGTCCCCGAGGAGCTTTTATCGTTACATTAAAGATATCATTTTTGCTCTAACTGACAGATGCCGCAAACTATCTATAAAGTCTGGCAGCGGCCAACTACAGATATCTGCTCTCTGCAGATTTATTATACTTCACTGATCCCCTCACGGAGCAAATTCACCTCCTTTTGGAGTACAGTCAGCGGATCAGAAGCGAAGCATGCTGCAGCCTCGTCCGAGGTCAGCTCCCTGAATCATGTCCTGCTGGGGAAAGGGGCAAGGCCAAAGGCAGAGCTCAACAAATTGGTAAAATGCATCTGCAGATATTCTCCATCTGCCAGCAACCCTAGCACATTGTGGCTAGGAAATATTTTCCACGTATGTCAGAGACTTCAAATCAACTGATTTGATTCAGAAATGTTTCAGGCTGAAAGGAGCCACTGGGTGCACGCACAGACAGCAGCACGGGGCAAGGAACGGGGATGGCACGGCAGTGGGGTGCTTTTCAAATCATTTCCCAAATGAATCTGTAACCTTTGGCGATGCAATCTGCAGGAAACGGTGCAGATGCAAACGCAAATGAACCCTTGGGATCACAATAAAACTGAAGGCACGTGATCATGATGTTGACCAAGATATTCTCTCCCCCTACTTAATTGTATCATCAACGCTAATTACATTTCTCTCTGAAAATGGTGCAACTATCTGCTGTCGTTATCTACTATTGCAGTACATTTCTATTTTACCCCTTGTTCTTGCTTCGAGAGTTTGTCAGTGCATTACGGGCCTTTAGCTGCCGATCAATCCCATGTTGCCATCTGCCTGCTCCTGACAGATCCCGCTCAGGAACACCTCCCTGCAGGGGCTTGGAAAGCCTCGGGATGCGTAGATGGATGTCATTTATTTGAGCTGATCTCTTCCTTGGGCTCCCTGCTGGCATCCCTTGAACAGGTGAGCATTCAGCTGGTATAAATCAGCCGTGTTCTCCTGGGACTCATTTACATCAACCACAAATCCAGTCCAAAATACAGAGCTAATTTCTCATGTATCAGACTGTCAGGCTGTATCCCTTGCTGAAAGGATGATTATCAGCAAAAGATGAGTTAGAAACACTTAAAAAGTGGTGCTGGAGCTATAATCCCAAACCTGTTTATATAGCAGGCGAAGCCTATCAGGCTGAAAAATTTAAGAACAAATAGAAGAAAATACAGCTGCCCAATAAATAACAAGATAGATTGACTATCGTTACTAAGGGAAAAGCAGAGGGATGTCACCCACTGATTTTACAACAACAGAATGTATTTAGTTCAAAGAAACGAAAGGATTCAAATATGACATTATGCATGGTAACACATGAGACCACATAAAGACCTCTCTTTAATTAACGCTAAAAATGACAGCCAAGATGAATCTCCGAGCTCTGCCTACAGTGCGTAGGTACCCATCAGACTAAAAGCTGGATGTCCCCGGATCAAGTCATGAGTTCAACAAGCATCTGGACAATGCTGTCAGACATGTGGTCCGAGTTTGGGGTGGTCCTATGCAGGGCCAGGAGTTGGACTCAACGATCTTTATGGGTCCCTTCTAACTCAGGATATTCTCTGATTCTCAGTCTTACATTCTGTTACAGCCTCCTCACATTGAGGAATACTGGAAGTGACGGTCCCTTTGACTTCATGTCCCTGCTGTAGGTCTGAATCTGTCTGCATCCCATTTTCTCCAAGTTTGCAAAAATTACTGCACCTTTGCAAAAATAGATCTGACTTTTCCAGCATGCACCTTGCAGTCAAAGAACCGATCTACTCCAGCCAGCGCGTCTGCTGCACGCAATGATGGAATTTCACGTTATTGCACAAATTGCTCTGTCCTACCCCAACACATGACTCAAGAGGTGACATTGACAGAGGCAGAACAGTGCCAGCAGAATCCTGCATGGCTCAGTGCTGTCAGGGAGTGGGCAGCCAGCAGATGCCAATGTCAATGAACACGCACGGCGCAATCGAAGGTGCACGAGCAGTGCAAATTCAAATGGCACTGTGTGTTACAGGACCGTGACTGCACAGGATTACGGGGGCTTTGCATGATCTGGCTGTGTGGCCACAGCCCTGCAAACAGATCAGTGGATTAGCAACACTGAGCAAACAGCCAGAGCAGAAAGAGAAGTGGAGTTCGACGCTGCTCACGGTGATTTCGCTTTGTCCCAAAGCATACCCAGCTCTAAGTTGCTTTTGCTCTTGCAGAAAAAACAGGCAAAGTTCACCCTGTGTCCCAGCTGTCAGGATTGCAAAACAAATGGGAGATGTGAATAAGTTTATTTAATTGTTACCAGTATTAAAGGCACCTTAAGGGAATCACTCTTAAAGGAGAATAATTTGTAACAGATAATAAATTACATTTTCCTCTCATTTCTTCCTTGGGAAAAATCTATTAAGACTCTATAATTAAAACTCCCGAACATAACCCAACTATATGTTTTTCATTGAAAAATGTCTGTTTCAAAAAGTCCTTTCTTCTTCTTCTTTTTTTTTTTTTTTTTGTTTTCTCATGAAAACAGCGTTCACTCTCTTGAGAAATGTCGCAGAAAATTATTAATTGACATTCGTCACCGAAACCTCTAAATGAAACGTTCCTTTACTCACACAGCATCTTGAAGCCCTAAGATTTTGGCACCCGATCCCGTTTCTATTTGAACATCCTGGCCAAACAAAAAAAAAAAGACTTTCTCTAATCCCTTTTAATAACAGCAATGGGGATGAGACGGGAAGATACAAAACGTGCTCAGGCATGCGTGTGATTCACCACGCTGTCCTTTTTCCTCCCTACCCCGCACTGATCAGCATAATCAGTCGGCAGCGACCAAGAGAGAGCTTCCTGTCTGGGTTGGTTTTGCATCTTTTTATATTTTATATATATATATTTATATACACGCACACACACACATATATATATATGGGATCATTAGTTTGCATTCAAGGCGCTGCAGTTTGATTCCATACGTTCCTATGTATTTATAATGGAAAAAAAAGAGCAATAAACTAAACAAGAACATCACCACCAGACCTAATTCACCTCCAAATTCCATCTCTATAGGTTACAACTGGATTCCTTGAAACAGCAACTTAGTAATTTACTGAGACCTTCAGAGAATTTAAGTGAGAAGAAAATGACAGTCATGTACTTACTGATGTGTATAGGTATCCTTCGCTGTTCATTGCCAGATACAATTTTGTTTGAACCCCCTGAATCGCCACCACTCGTAAACCCACAGGTATGAGGTTAAACAACGCTGGGAGAGAACGGAGATGGAAAGCAAAATTAATCCTTCACAGTATGCAGATTAGATAGAGCATTAAGCCGTAATTACTAGAACCAAATAAGAAAAAAACCCAGTCTATTCATGCATATATTAATTTCCATGGCGCCACGGAACAATACTGCTAATATCTTTGTCTTGTATAGCAATTTCTAGCAATAGCTCAGAAATTATCTACAGAGGATAATCAACGCATCTCCCCCCTTCACCATGAAGGTGGTGGATTGGAGGTGCTGAGAGCTGAGCCGACTTACCTGCCTCATGAGCACAATACAAGGGCTGAGCGGAGCTGAGCATACCTTTATTCTTGTTTAACGAGGATAAATGTGGAGAAAAAAAAGAAAAAAAAAAAAAAAGAAAATTCCCAAACAAACAAAAAGTTTCATAAGGTTTTTCATCAGGTTTTGGGTTTTTTTGTTGTTTTTTTTTTTTTTTTTTTCAAATCCAGGAAACGCTTTTTGACCAAAAAAAAAAAAAGAAATTCAGAAAAGTTAAAACCCTTCACGAGCATCTCAAAGCGTTTCCACTCAGAACTCCTTGGGACTTATTTATTTATTTATTTCCTCTTTGAAGAGGAAAATGGGCTTGGAAAAAAAACAAACCAAACGCTAAATAACTTAAAAGTGGAATGAAATGACAGCGTATTCTTTAGCTCAAACCCCAGATTTGTGTCTTCAAAATGGAGCTCGCATTTTTACTCGCATACATGCTGACAGTGGCAGTATATATAAGCAGAGAAACCTCTCTTCAGGAAAATGAGGGTACTGTTTTTTAAATGGCAAATGAACAAAACAAGCAAAGCTCTGCCATAGCTTACATTTGTGGCTATGTTAAAACTGAAGACAAGTAAGTGAGATGAATACAGTGTTCCATGTTTGAGACAGAGGATCCAGAATTGAGGGGGAGTTACGAAAATGTTCTGTTTATCATTACCCCAGGTATCCCCTTCCAGCTGTGGAAAGGCAGAGTTAGGGTGAAGCAATGTTGAAACGCTTCTAGCCATCTATTCCTTGGCTGTAGAACTCTGGTATGCTTCAGGCTGAAACTTGGTACTTATGGGCATCATCTGAAGCCAATTTAAAACTGAATGATGAATTTGAAATACTTCTATTTTCAAAAAGAATGACAACCCATCGTAAATACCTTTTTCACCCCAACAACACCCAAATGGCTGTATTTAATTAAAAGAAAATTTGCAGCCTGACAGCATTTAATAGAGATCCTACATTCTGGGAGTGGGGGTGTCAGGAGCGTATCCGTCATGGTTTTATGCTTTTTCATCAGTAGAAGTTGCTCATAACCTTCCAAACAGGAAAGTGCACGTGGATGCATGCCCTGTGTCGGTGAAGGCATGGCCAGAGGTGATGCTGTGCTCTAGGGATGAAGAACGAATTTTTGGTGAAATCAGACTCTGCTCAACCAGTCACACAGCTGGACAACCCTGGCACACACGGCCACGTGCAGCCACCCCTCACACCAGCCTGCAAGCATAAAACCAATGGAAGTGGCTTTCTCATGGCTAAAACAAAATTCTCTAATTCTCTGATAGTTTTAGCAAACAAAGCGTAGACTTTCACTAAGGGAAATGCTCTGTTCCAGACTCCTCATTTCTCCTATCAACTGCTTGAATTTTTCTGTGGGAGAAAATATTCCATCTGACTCAGTGAGCTCTCCCATAGAGAGCCCATTTCTGCAGCTCAGCCCCCAAAAAGCAGCACCTGATCTCCCTGTGGGCAGGAGAGTGCAACTGAAAGTTCTGTATCCAAGCAGAACCTGGAGATCTCTTTCGAAAGATGCTTTTTTTAACGGTGCATTTTGGAGTGGGGCTTTCAGGTACTTTCGAGACAAGGGTACAAAAACAGGCTCCGCTGCAACTAGTGCTGCCTGCAGATGAACCGAGCACGAGGCAAAGCTTAGGGCAGTCACAAAGACGGAGCTCACAGCCACAAGGAACCGAGATTGGTTTTAGTGAGCGATTCCCGGCTGTGCTGCGCTTGGCAAAGTGAGCAGAGACAGGATGCTGGGGAACTCGCTGCAGCGGGCGCTCAGCTGCTCTCCTCCGCAGCTGAACGTGTTTTCCTGCCATAAACGTATGTGCTCTATTTTGAGGCGAGGCGAGCACGCTCGGAAGCTGGTGCATATGTTGGTGGGATTGGCAGCTGACTGTCGGAAGTTGCAAAAAGGGCCATGGGGAAGCGCTGCCTCTGCATCATGGTGACGCTGCACCCTGGTCTGCAAACACCCGCTGTCATGGACAACGGGTATGAGACGTTATTGCATTTCTGGTGGTTGACCCCCAAGGCTGGCAAAAACACCAAGGAAAAATAAATTGTTTGCTATGACAATCAGTCTGCGTTAGCCCAAAACAATGCGGTTATTTGCATCCTCGCCTTTCCCTATCACGTTCGCGCTGTGTAAAATAAGGACATAATATCCATCGTAATAAAAAACTTGGTGATGCCTAAGGGAGATATGATCTTTGCTATAGCTGTTGTGTGGTACATGCTGACAGAGAATTAGAGCTGAAAAATAAAGAGGCAGTGGCCACAGCTGGATTTATTAACATATACAGTGCTGCGAGGTCTGTGCCATCGCTGTCTCGGCCACCTGGCCTTCCATATGCTGCCCACAAGGCACTGCTTCCTATATTTCCTTATTATAATAAGTCCTCAAGTCTCTGTGTCATGCCAAAATTGGGGGATAAATTCTGTCTTGATTTAAAACCTTGCCCTATTTAACACTTTTAATGAGGCAGAATCTGGTTCTCAGCCAGGAAATCCTTTCCATGAGGCACTTCCTCAAATTACACGGACTCCTGGCTTAAAACAAGGTCTGGTGAGCTCTACAGTTCCTCACCCTGATGGCTCACTTCCTGCCTGAACTGTGCTCCAAAATCCGAGCTTTCTTTTAAACTCCTCGCAGCCGTGGATGCAGCCTTGTTTTGGTGAAGGACTGAAGAGATTGCAGTAATTGCTCCCGAGTCGGAGCCAAAGGGCATCTTCAGGCAAACTTCCCACCAGCTCTGTGTATCAAATGATAGAGAAGGCAGATCCCATGGCCCAGGCTGCTGCCAGGAGCCCAAAAAAAGAGGATGCAAGCTCTTCTCATTCCTGCAATAAACGGGGAAGGCAGATGCAGACATTTAATAAGAAGGTCAGGTAGACCCCCATTCTGATTTGCTCTATGAGCCCCAGCATTATGCAATCACTGTGTTAGTGACAGCTGAATCTGAGGATATTCCCCTTATTAAGGGGAGTTTTAATTATCTCACTGCAGTGCAAAGCAAATGGTCTTAGAGCAAATGGTTGGTGGAGGTGGCAAAAGCGACGAGCTACGACATCCCTTGGGGTGCAAAAGAGGACAGAAGGGAGAAGAGAAGAGTTCTTCCTGAACAGGGAAGGCCCTGCAGTGCACAGATATGGGACAAAGGAGAGAGATCTCTCTTGAAATTGGAGGAAAGGATTTTAGTGGGCCTGATCCACTCAATATTCACTTGAGCGAGGCTTTGGGGGAAGCTCATTATATGGGCTCTGATTCTTAGCGTTGATCTCTTTCTCTTGATAATACCATTAACAAAACTGTTGCTATCAAAGTAAATTCGGTACCATTGGACTTTCAGGTCTATATATTTATCTTACATAAAGGAGGAATATATATGAAACTATTCTTTTTTATGACAAAACCCACCAGCTTTCTGACCACAGATACATGACAATCATTTCTGACCTGCTTTCATTACATTTAAGTGTCCAGTGCCTTGGAGGCCAACATCCAGCAAGCAGGAGTTTATAAGGTTTGCTTTATAATCTGTCAAGTTATGGTAAATGTAAGGACACAGTGGAAACAAAAATATCTTAGAAATAGATGCGTTGACACAAATGTCAAAAGCAAAGATAGCCTCAAAATTTATCTTGCTTAGAGCGTCAGAATCCTCACAAGAAGAATTCCAAGTAAAGCATTTAAATGAAGCAATCCCTTCAAAAACAATATGCAGTTTCAGATGTCTGCTCTGGTACATTAGAAGTTCATGACAGTATCATGCAGTAATGGGGAAAATAAGGTTTACCGACTTCTTCTTTTTAGTTTTTGTTTTTTTAAGGGTAATTAACAGAATTACTCTGAAAACCCAAACCAATCTGCATTGATCTGTCACGACTTTCAATCATTAGATCACTTCCTTGAAGGAAAAGCAACATTTATGATCCATAAGTGTTGCTCTTAGAGAAGATATCGTGCCTGCATAGAGAACTCAGCAACGCAGCAGCATCCAACCAGCACCGCTCCGCTCCAGCCCTTGCGCCACCTTCCCCACTGCCATCAGCACCTTGCAATCACTAGAGCTGTTTATAAAGGGCAAGGTCTGCCTGTTGATTTCTCAGCTGGATGCCTGAGTGCTCTGAGACACCATCTCCGACACTTTCTCCTCCTAACCACTTTCAGAACAGTAGCTTGGTTTTAGCTAAACGATACAGACATCTGAAACATCTGCGTATTTTATGAACACACATCAAATCTATATTCTGGTCATCATTTCTTGTTTTCTATGAACTCTCAAAATTGTTAGATAAATAGAAATCCACAAATCTTTGTTGTCGTTGTTGTTTTCCCCCCGCAGAAACGCTGGTTGAAATCTAAAGGCATAACTAAATTTAGAAAGGGGTAAAAAGAAAAGTAATAATAATAGGGAAATGTGAACTTTAAAATGACGATGAGCTCTCGTTACGTGAGATAACGCAGCTCTGTTTGAATGAGCCCCAGTTTCAGAGTGGAGATAGATAGCGTTATTCTATTTCAGGAGCTCTGAGTAGGCGAGCAAATTTTCCCTGTTGAAAAAAAAAAAAAATAAAATCTAATAAAATCCAAAGGACGGCAATGAACTTCTCTAGATTACCATGGAGATAACATTTGCTTTGTTTGCCACATGTGTCATCATTACTTTTTCTCTAGTTCGTTACCCCTACAAGTGATTTGTATTTGCACCTCTTTCAGACCCAGTAAGTCTGAAGGAGCGCTGTGCTGTGTGCGCAGTGTTAATGCTGCTGCCACTCAGCCACTGTCGGACAACAATCTCTGATGGACCTACATGGGAAGAACGAGACACCACAATTCACAAACACACCATTTATTCTCGTGCCACTTACTATAACTACTGTCCTCCTCTTTTGTTCCATCAATTGTTCCATCTGCTTGCAACTGCAAGTGGTATCCTTGCCTGCTGTATAGCTTTGTTACTATACCTTTAAGCTGAGGCTCTGTAAAAAAACAATAGTGAGATTAATGTGGGAAATCCTGATGTGCCATTCCGAGCGAGCAGGATGCTAAACACAAATCTCCTTGTTTCTTCTCAATGCTGAGATATGAGAAAAGATCCAAGGCAGAAGCAGGGCAACCGGCTTTGCAACACTTTTCACTTGGGGTGAGATCAAATCAATGTCTATAAAATCAATTGCCAAAATGATTAAATGCCACTTTCTATTGTAACGAAGGTACAACATTAAAATCTGCTTCCAGCAACTACAAATTCCAACGGCGTGCTGCTTGGCCTCGGGAGCTCAGCCCTATCTCATTTAAGATTAGAAGCGAGCTGGCAAAGAGTGCATTCTGCTTTTTAAAAAGGTGTGATTTCTTAAAAGGAGAGGGAAAAGAGGACTACTACGATAGCGCTGATGGGAGCTGTAGTGACAGTTGAGAGCCTAAATATATAGCAGCAAACATTTACCACAGGAACTGCTGCAGCTCTAATAAACAAATCCCCATTCTGTGCTATAGCGATAAACTACTCAATGAACATATGGGGAGCGGAGGGGGGAACCCTGAAATCCACCAATGTGTGGAACTGCAAAATAAATATTACTATCAGGGTTAAGGTAATTATCAGCTAGAAGAAGAAAGATCAAAACAACACATACTTTGGAAAGATTTCTTTTTCCCCTTTTTTTTTTCCCTTTTCATAACCATCCTCATATTCACAGTTCAAAAGTGAAATATCTCAAATGCTTTCAGATCATTCTAGACCAACCTGGCATTTGCTGTCAAGTGTGCCATTTAAAACATCTAGGTAATGCACCAGGAGTAATTGGGAAGAAAAAAAAAAAGGTCTACTTCCACTGAATCCCAATGACATCTGCATTGTAGTCATTCCACACAAGTCTGCTTGTCAGGAGGTGATGCATTCTCTGCAGCTCACTCCACAACAACTTACTTAATTCAGAGATAAACCCATTGCGGAGATACGATGTGTCACTTCCAACTTCTAGTGCCTGGGTGAGAGTCCTTGTGTTTGTAATCAAAGATATTAGGGAGCTCTGCTATCAGCCAGCTCCTTCATTTTCGTAGGAGCTGAAAGCAAAAGCTTATGACAGTTTGTGTTACTTTCTACTGAAGACTTTAAGAATTGTACGATCGTTAAGGCTGGAAAAGATCACTAAGATCAACTTATCCCCACTGTGCCCATCAGGGTACTGATGGATGCTCAATCCTTGTTCACCAACCCACCTGACAAAAAATTAACCCAAGCACTGCTTTGGCATCATAGCCATCCCACATCCCAGTGCTGCTTGCAAACTATGAGCAAGGCAGCCCTTGGGTGGCAGCTTGGAAAGGCAGACAGGTTCAGTGGCTAACAGCACCACTGTCTCGGCACAGCAAAGCGATCACAACATTACTGGAGGGTTTTGCTCCTCCCACATACAAAAACCCACTCAGATCAGGGACCAAGCTTTCATGCCTGATCTTTAGCACCTCTGACACAGAGGGAATCGCATTTGCAGGCAGATGCACGTATGAGATTCCTAGAAAGGAACAGGGCGCTGAAGCACAACTCTGGAAAGTACCAGCAAAAGCAAAAAGCCTCTTCTGCAATCAGCAAGTAAAGCAAGGCACTGGCATTCTGCAAAGCAGGAGGACAAAAACAGATCTCTAGTGCTAAGTTATTTACTGTATAGCTGAAGGAGGTGCTAACATCTCCCACACAAATAAATCACGTGTGTTTGTATATGCGTATGTGTAAAACAGCAAGATTGCCAAATGGATGCACACAGGTGTGCAAGTGAGGCAATGGTGTGCAATATCTAAATAAATCAGATGAACATGAACAGGGAGAGGACTGGCATGGGGTACCCATGTCTATCAGACCATACAAGCCAAGATGGCAACACCTGCATACCCATTTTACCAGCCCCGAGACATTCCCGTTACTGACGCACAGCCCGGTATGCACCAAACAAACCAACCCCCCGAACACATAACCCTTGCCAACCTGGTCGCCTTCTTCGCCTTTTCTTGGAGCCAAAGAGTTTGACTCTGGAAAACACATTCAACTTGTTCTTGTCGCAGCTTCCCTTGCTCTTGCTGGGGCTGTTGACACACTTACAGGCATTGGACTTCTCCCGCTCCCTGGCTTGTCTCTTCTGGCGGATCAGGGAGCTGGCGATGGCTGCGGCCATGGCCGCCACGGCCCCGGTGCCACCGGCAGGTCAGGCACGCGGGGTCTGCTGGCCGGCCACAGGTGCCAGAGCCAGCATGCTGCTTGGCCGTCCCCAACGTTGGGGCAGCCAGCACCCAGCGCCCACCGGCTCAGAGCCCGGAAGGCGCTGGAGGGATGTGCGCACCACAGCCCAGCGTCAGGATGCAACAGTTTAGGTCAAAATGGTTTTGTCGGCTGGGATTTTCCTCTTTTGATTTTCTGATGTTTCTTTCTTTTTCTTTTTTTTTTTTTTTTTTATTTCTCCCAACTTCTGGCAGAGGAAAGTTTGCAGACAGAAGTGAATGTTTCTACGGTGATCAAACAGACGACTTCCAAGACATCCCTCCGAGCTGCTCCAGGCGCGCTATTCACACGCAGAAACGGCACATCCACTTGGCGCAAGATCATCGCATCTCTCCTAGCCCCAATTTCTCCAGTTAACTTTTCTCCCCACCCATCCCCTCCCCATTCAAATCCCAGCAAACACCTGTTAGACTCCAGCAGGCTCTGTCCTGTTGTAGTGCTTTTTTTCTGAATCCTTTTTCCTTCTCTCCCTTAAAGAAGAGATCTGAAACAAGCAAGCTGCGACGGAGCCACAGGGAGGAGGTGCCAGCACCCGGAGCCTCAGCTGCCTGCTGCCGAACGCCTTGGGAAGCCGCTCCTCTCCTCTCCTTACAGGTGCAGCTGTCGGCGCATCCTCCCCTCCGCGGGCACGTTCGGTTTTCGCATCGCAACACTTGTCAGCAGGCGGTAAACAGGCACGCTCCCCTGGCACCCCCGTGCCGGCAGCTCGGCGCAGATGCTGCAGCAGCCGTAGTCCTCCAGCAGCGGATGCACGCACTCGCGCATACCCCACGAGCTGTGCGTTGGGTGCAGAAATGAGGCGACGCAGCGAGCCCCTTATCACCTCCTCCTCCTCCTCCTTTCCTCCTCCTTCTCTTCTCGCCGGCTCTTTGTGCCTAGAGGTGCGGAGCTGCGGGTGCCGGCACACGGCGGCTGCTGTCCCTGGATGTCCCCGAGGGCTAATGGGTACCTGGCGGTGGCACTGCCGCCTCCCGGGGAGGAGCAGACACCCAAACAAACGTGACCGCGGTGAGCAAATAGCTGGCACCAGGTTTTCCGAAGGGGAGCGGGGACACCTGGGCCAGAGCGGAGAGGTGGCTACCCACAGCCACAACCCACCCCTTCCCGCATCAAGCCCCCCCCTCTTCCTCACTGATTTATTGAAGGCGATTTGCTTCTCTCCCCCCTCGCACCTCCTCCCCGCTCCAGTCTTCCAGCAGACACTCAGAGCGGCGGCGATTCCCCCGCCACTGCAGTGCACTCCCTCATCCCTTTGTCCCCATCACGGTGCTACCGTGTCCCCCGGGGGCTGCGGCACAGTGGGAGGACCTGCAGGGAGCAGGAGCAGCGCCAAGAGGAGCAGAGCCGGGTGCCGCACCTGGGAACCCACCGTGGTTATTGACCTGCAGAGCGGGCACCAGATCCCGCACGCATCCACACCCCGAGACACAGGAAGCAGGAGGTCCTGGGGTCTCTTTGTGACACCCCCCTCCCTGCTTTTCAGCAAGCTTTCAACAGCTGGAGCCTAAAATAAAGGCAATTCAGGCTAGAAACAAAACGGAGATTTGCACTCCCTAGGACAAGCAGCTCTCGAAAGAATTTATCCCTGAGGCAGAAGGGATTTGCGGCCACTTGCAGGCCACGGCAGGCTGGGATGTCCCTCCAGTGGGGGGCTGAGGGCTGATCCTTGCAGGAGCCGAGCTCTGCGAGGCCGCAATGGCACATGGCTTCAGCCAGCTGAGCCCACAGCTGTCCCGTGTGCCCTGCCACAAACCTGGGGCTACATAGAGGGAACCAATGCAGGTGGGCTGGTGTGACAGCATGGGATTTTGGGTGTGATTTCAGACCCAGCCATGCATTCCAAGGCACCTGCCCCTTCCTCCTCTCCTCCATACACCTTTGGCAAAACCGTGTGCTCTTCCCCTTCTTCCCCAGACACGTACGCTGTGGGCACAGGCAGCCACAGCAGAAACAGTGCCACCAAATACTAAACATCAGTCACAGAGTCTCTGCAAACATTGCAGTCCTTCCCTGGCCTAGAAACAGCTCATGATGGGATCTGTTTCCTCCAACTGAGAACTCCTGCCCAATGAAACATGCATGTACGTGCACTGACAGACCTGTACAGGTAGACTTGTCCTTACACATGAGACACTTTATAGCATTCACACATTGATATTAAAGGCTTCTAATTTCATATTTGGATAAACAGTAGGATAAGAGTAACTGTAATTCTACCTCTACCCTCATCTGCCAGTTCACAGAAGACATATGAAGCCCAACCCAAGGGACAGCCAGCTGGATATTACCTGTAATAACTCATCCCAACCAGCTCACCAACAACAGACTGAGTTTTACCATCAGTCACAAGTGAGATTTGTTTTTCCCGAGACTCACCCATTACTTCATAAATATTCTGAGTTTGGAAAACAGTGTTTGATCTTCAGATCAAAGTGAAGCTGCTTCACTGTGATCTGTCCTATAGGTCAGATGACATTTCTCTTTCACAACAAATAACCAGAACTCTGAATTTGTCTAACCTTGAAAATCCTGGGGAAAAACAGTATTTAGGATATCTTCCTGACAGCATTCCAGTGTGCATGCTTAAAATCCATCAAGAAAACTCATTTGCACAAACGTTCCTTGACAGATAACTAAAGAGAGGAATAAAAATAGCATATATGCATAATCAGATTTGAGTTTCAAAAAAACAGTCCTTCAGGGCTGGTCTTTTTTTTTTTTCCCCTTCATGATCATCCTCTTCATCTATCGGTACTCCCACAAACTTGTCTTCATTTACTATAAACGGCACATGAAAATGAGGGCCTTGTTGGGAAAACGCCTTTGGTACAGGAGCAGTCTTTGGACTACTTCAGTTTTACAGATCCCAAAAAAGGAACAGCTTTATTTTCTTTAAACAGCAAGAGCTGATCGCTACCCACCAGGCTAAAAAGGTAAAATAAAATAACTTTCCAACCAATGTTTTGAACGTAGAAGGCAACCAGGCACTCCTTGAACATATGCTCTCATTCTTGGATTGTGATTATTGTAATTGGGCAGACTTCATGCTAAAATGTAAACCATCAGCCTCATTTCAATCAAGAATGAAGCATCTCTTAAGAAACGAGCACAGGGCAGGCCTGTACAGTTACTGCCACAGACAGGAGCAGGAGCTGAGCTGGATCTGACCCACCAGCGATCACACTGCTTGGAAGTAGACAAAGACTTCACCTGCTTTTGAATTATATTTTAAATCCCAAGCACCTGTTGATTTGATACTGATGTTCCACAACTCTGATCATTAAAAGTACCTGAGCCCTCAGCTGCCTGCAGCGGGTACTTATGGAAGCAGGTTGGTACTATGAGCCCCAGGCCAGCACTGGCTTTACAACAAAGGACATGGTTTTCTATTGCATGCATGACTCAGTGAGGGACCCGAGTCCTCTGCGACCTGAAAATGCATCAGTGGTTCTCATAACAAATTCCAACATAGCGCCAGTACCTCTGGTCTGTATATCCCATACAGCACGTTCAGTGACGACTTCTTCCCCCAGAAGCCAGATTTATAGTTGGTCCTATATAGAAAGGCAGATACTGGCCAAAACAAATTCCGCATGAAAATCGAGAACAGGATTAATCACAAGGCAGCTCCACACCTCATCCAGCCCAGCAAAAACACCAGCTTACCCCTTGGTATTAATAAGACTGAAATTGCTTTGGTGTGACAAAATCATGGGATGTCAGGGGTCCCTCCTCAGGCTCTTCTCTTCCTGCTCAGGTAACATGCCACAGCTGTTACTGAACACGCAGAGTAACAAAGCTCCAGGAGTTAGGCCTGGGGACTATTTCCACTGCCGACACTCCAAACGAGTAGAGATTTATTTTCTGAGAAGTGTCAGCAGCATTGCTTTTCTCCCTTTTCAGGCCGCGATAAACAAGACTTCACCCAGCCGGGTATGACACAGCAGCACTGAGGCCCCCAGTGATTTCTTCCTCTTCTAAGTAAACAGAATTACTATTCACCAGGAAGCAGAGCTGTTCAGACCCAAGCTGTGCATCACTTAGCTCCTCCGTGAAACATCCCGTGGAAATGACTCAGCCTTTCCCTGCAGCCAGCTCAGTGGCTGGACACAGGCGCTGCAGGATGGCAAAGGGCTGGGGCTCTGCCGGGGGCTGAGCAAGGCTTGATGCCCATTTTGCTGCCCATGCAGGCTCTATCTTTCTCAGCAACACACGTGAGCTATACTGAGATTCATCTGGAGGTTTATTTTGAGTGCAAGGTGGAAGGAGGTGTTAGTGGAGGAGCTGGGCTTTCAGGCAGCCCCAGACCAAGAACTGAAACTGGATGATATTTCAGTCCACAGATCAACTGGGCTTCCTTATTGCAATAGCAAAGATTGGCTTTAATAATTAGCTGCAAACCTTTATGGGAGCTGCATTACTGTAAGCAGATGTATTTTTTATGTGGCCATAAGGTACTCGTGCATAGCAGCATTGGCATTCCTGTGTGTGCCTGTGCCATGGTTCTTTGCAAAAGCGCATGGTGCATCCCTGTCAGTAACAGGAATAATCAAAATAATTCCCTGTGACGCCAGCATAAAAGTGCCAGTTGGACTGACTTTATAGAAGAACACACACGTGAGCGTGGAAGCACAGACCTTTCTATTCTATAGCCTGTGGGATAAGGCTGCTGGTTGGTTTTCATCTTCATGGGGTGCAAAACCATGAATCCCGGCAGCAGAAGATGCTCCAGCACAACATACATCTGTGGTGCACAGGACTGGATGTGCTGAAACTGGCCCCCATCCAGCAGAGCAGAGATGTGCGTCCCTGTTTTCAACATGAGTCATCTCACTAAAAGTACTAAGATATTTAAGAAATAATTATGCGCCTGGTGCATGAAGAAAGGTTCTCATATCCTCATCCTGTTCTCTTATCAGATCTAGGACAAGGTCCACTAGCTCTGAGAATCTGGGCCTCTTCTCTGAGCTAAATGCTGAGAATGGCCATAAACCTCTAATCAAGAACATCAGTTTCCTCTCAGGTCTTTAGAGAAAATACTCATAAGAGAAATCCCAGTTCTGCCCCTTTCCCAGCTGTGAATTCTGAATCTCTTGCTGCACTGTTTCAGCCAAAACCAGATTTGATCTGACCACATCCCCAGTGCAGCAGGCATTTTTGGAAAAGGAGGACATTGTTTGAAGCTGGAAAATGGAAATATTTTTTCCTAGGTTAATCCATATTCAGTCATCCCAAAATGTCAACCACAAAAGATCGCCTATCCGGTGCATAAAAGATCAGTGCCAATCAGCTGGGAAAGGTCACAGAACAAACAGAAGAGATCAGCTCCCACAGCTCTGCATGCTCCCAAATTGGGAACACGTTATTCCGGTGTCTCCGGGGGCCCAACCTGAGCCAGCAACTTGCAGCAACAGCCAACCAACTTCTCTTTGCCCACTGCAATGCCATAGCAAATGTATTCAAGAGCCTTCCACATCAATATGCACAGAAATATCTGTTCATTCACCCCTCAGAGTGACGACAATTGAAAGCATCAATGTAAATGACAGGATATCATCCCGCAAATATTTACATCTCAGCATGGGACACATGGGAAGCGTGGGCTATATGCCACTATCAAACTAAACATAAGGCCAATTTACACATGAGAAAAGACTGTGAATAGTCCTTCACAGACCTAGAGCAAGTTGCCCAGAGATTGTCACGTTAATCAAACGGATCTTTTTTTGTCTTTTCATAGATCTGATGGTTCATCCTCTGTCAAGAGCTTGACAACAACAGACTCATCAGGTCTCCACTGAGTTGGAGCCCCTGAGTGCCCTCCTCCTCCAATGTGTCTAAGCATTTCCACCAGCTTCTCACAACTATGATCCCTGCTTTGCTCAGAAGCAGTTCTGCCCCACTGCTAACTTTGTCTAGCTGTTGAGTCCAATTCATTGCAATCATGTGATGGATGCCAAGCTTGCTGCTTCCTGATGCTTTGTTAATGGTCCAAGACCAATCTGGTTTTTTTAATAATGAAATCAGATTTCCTGGACTGGGATCAAAAGGGCCTGACAATGGGTTTCTGTGACTTTTAACCAACTGCTGACATCACGCTATGAGTTCATGCATTACAAGTGACAACACGACGAGTTGCTCACAAATAGAAGGAATTTGAGCAAGAACTGCCATGTATTGAACACAGGCAAGGCTCCAGGAGCTGGAGTTAGACCCTTCACTTGGTTGCTACTTCTGCAAATGTGCAAGTAGAGCCTTGCTCTGCTTGCAGTCATGGAACTGGAACCAGTTTACCTGAGCAAAAGTGCTGGTCTCGGTTTCACTAACCAGAATGAAGGCATGCCCTTGAGCATGAGGTAAAGGGTCAAGAGCTAGAAATTCTGCCTTCTGTTCCTGTTGTAATGATTATATGAATATTGATGTAACAAGTCATATCTCATCACTAGATTTATCTAAGCTCTTCTGACCCGGGCTGTCAAGACAAGAAAGAAGAGAGAAAGGCAACTCCAGATGGAAGCTCATCCCCATCCAAAGAAACCAAATCTATATGCACAGCTGCATGAACGAAAACTATCTCTGCCTCACTAAACTACGCTTGTGAGGGAGTTCAGTCTGTAATTTACCTTATGCAATATAAATAGTTATTACTATCAACAACAATAAATAAATACTTAATAAAGATCCATGCAGCTCGCTGTCTTTCTTCCAGCAATGTTCAGTAACACATGAATATAAAAACAGTCCAAGCACTCATGCAGTCACACTTCCCACACACACCTTCCAGCAATTGGCCTCATGGCAACTCCAGGCCTAGCAGGAGCCTCTGCTTCCACGAGCAGAGTAAAGGTGATATCTATAAATCATGTAGGGAATTTGAGGTGAAAAGTACAACGCATCATAAATAAACAACAGGAAAATCATTAGCACATATTAGATTAGATGCACTCTTTGTGCAAGCAATACTCTCAAGAAGTATAGGCTAGCAAAACAGGAATGAAATTCACCAGCCAGCATTTGCCATACTAGATTTCAATAGGTCTGGAGATCAGAAAATTTGTGTGTGCATGTTCTGCATGAGCAAATTAGAAGAAATTCAGAGAAGTTGATTCAGAAAAGCAGGCTGAGAGTAGAGCATCTGCTGCTGCTCCCAGTATTGGCATTAGGTGGCTGGGTACATAACCGGAGACTCAAAACTCATCAGAAAGCAAGGGAAGATTTTGTTCCTATGCAGAGAACCAATGCTCAGAAATCAGAGGAACAGATATGAAGCTGCCCCAGCTGATGCTGCTATTCATCACTTAAACCCAGCTGAGCTACAACATGGGTGCACTTGTTTGTGCAGAGACTGGATAACTGTCCAACTTATGGCTGCATTTCTGACTAAACCCACCAAGAATCCAAAGATTAAGCTGCAGAAGTAGGTACAAGCACAATGCCAGGACTTTAATTAAATTCCCAGTTCACACAGATGGCCTTAGTAACTCCACAATCATACTGCTAAATCATGCTGAGCTAAACTCACAGAAGAGACACATCATACTTAGCAGGCGATGACAGATCATTAGAATTTCTGTCCTCTCCCCTGAACTCTTTTTCTCTTTATCATTCTCATTTTCTATCTCTTCTTGCCAGAGTTTTCTTTTCTCGTTTCACAAGGAGTTACAACATGCTTTTAATGAGCAGTAGACACAAAAACACCAGTATCTTGATCTCCTTACTCTTTAGCTGAGGTCAACTTAATGTTGATTATGACCAAACAAACTTAGGTCTGTTTCATCTACAGTGCAACATTCCAAGACTGGGAAAGAAAAGACAAACAGCAGGATTAGATCATAACGCGCAGAACTAAGACTGCTGGTTTTTAAGAACTTCTTTTGGCTGACCTTTTAATCTTATTGTTTGTCCAACCAAACTCAGCCAATTCCATGGAAGTGGATTGAAGGAAGACCTCCTTGTATTTTGTTGTAGGCACAGTTACAAGACGATGAAGAATCTAATCACACAATTGCACTTAATTATTACAGCTGGACAGGTAAAACATGTAACAGAATCCAAAACAGACTGCAGGACTCTGTGCAACATTGCAGGGATCCCTACGCTGCTCCCTCATGTGACTGAAGTAAGAGATACAGCTTCCTAGAGGCTACTGGTATTTGCATTTCCTCCTCTTAGAGCAACTGGAATTGGATGGCTCAAGCCTCTGCAAATATGGCTTCTACATTCATACTATGGACACGTAACCACACGCTTTTTTTCCTTCTGCCTTTCTTCTTTCTGGCTTGCAAATACAAGCCAAGATGTTTCAACAGCAATGAGATGTACAAGCAGCAGGGAATCAGAGCGGAGCTGTTAACACTGAGAGAAACTTCCACTTCCTTCAGCACTTTCTTTTTTTTTTACAGTTCTGTAATCTACGAAAGATCTTACTCAGTGATTATATTTTTAAACCATTACTGCCATAAATTTGAACCCACTTAAAAATTCTGATGCAGTCTTTTTTCAGGATGCTTTCAGTGAAATATAGTTTCCTGCACAGGAAGCATGCTGCAGAACATTAATTTGTAAACAGTTACAAACCAAACAAGACAAATTTCCATTGCTTTCGCTTGAAGAACCAAACGTGTAGAAGTATTCCGAAAACCAGAAACAAGAGGGACACCTAGAGCTAGTTCTTGTAATTGCTCTAACAAGGTCATTCACTTTCTTTTCCAGTTATGTTTCGGGCACTGGTGATATTTAATTACAACAACGTATGCGGTGCCTACGGCTGTAATTAACAGCAAAATTGAAAGCGCAGCGTTCAGGCAACCGGGCAGAGCTGTCGTGATTTGGCATTTTGCACTGTGCTTTTGTATTTTATAGGAGCTCAGCTCGGCCTCTCCCACCCTCAGGTGCGGGTATGAGACTGGGGGTGCTGTCAGTCACCCAGGCCGGCTCGTGGCTGCCCCGCGGGGCTGAGACGGAGCCGGATCGGCGGGCGCTGTCCGTGGTGCTGAACCTCAGCCCGCGGTGGTGGGTAAACCAACGAGTCCCGGGCCCCTGCACAGCTTGCTAACCAACCATCCACGTTCGCGATCAGCTGTCAGCATTTCTTTTGTGTACTGTGGTTGTGCAACACGATCCCGCAAATCTAACCTTTCACTAAATATCTGTGTTTTAGTTCCGCTTCATTTTTTTTTTTTTTTACGCTACGAAAAGCTAACGCTTTTACAAAAGCACAAGGCATTTAGCAGTTAATATTCTGGATAATGTATTAAGTGAATATATTTGGTAAATGCATTTTTAACCTGTCAAAATCACAGAATCATATAATGTCTTGGGTTTGCAGGGGACCGTAACAGTTTTCTATATTTACAATATCCATTTCAAGAAGAAAAAAACATGGATGCCATGTGCGATGTCAAAAAAAAAATTGCTTACTAATCACATTGAGTAATTTGTCATAAAGAATGATATATGCCCTAAAAATACAGCTAATATCTAGCTCTCTGTACACAGTGTCTATCAGATTATTGTTTCATGTTGTGGTGTTTTCCAAGAGTCCTTATATTTTTTCTTTTCTAGCTTTAGGGCGTTGGTTCGTAATCCGACCATTTCACACACCAAAATGCAGAGAAAACATTTTCTCATTACCGAAGAAAAAATAAATTGCACCATCATAACCCTCTTTTTTTTCTTTCTAAAACCTTTGCAAAAGAATAGAGAAAATCTAATGCTTTTGTATTAAAAAGGTTTTCAGGTTATTAACACTATAACAAGATTATCTTCAGTTAATGTTAGTCACAGTACTCTCTTGAAAGGCAATTAGAACAGAACAGGAATATTTTTGTCTTTTTCTTTAAAGCGGGTCTTATATCACGAGCACAAAATAAACTAAATACATTGAACCAATGCTTAAAAGGCCATAAAATAAAGCAGCAAGACATTTGAAATACACTGTTTGAACAAGACAAATTTGCCAGTTCAGCGACATATTCAGTATATTTACAGTTCCAACCAACAGTAATTAACATTTGCCTTTTCCATCCTAGATAGTATGGTTTTGAAGTTTATAAGGCAAAATCATTAAGTCAAAGAACTACGGAACTACCATACAATTAATATTAAGAAATATTAAGACTTAATTTCTTTATGTAGTTTATCATCTTTGCAGAGCATTACTTGCCAGAAAAGAACTTCTAGATTCTCCCTCTAAAAACATTGCTTAAATACATCTTACCTGAATACGACTTTCTTAACCCCAAAGCCATGCTGTCTTACAAGCTGCTCCTACCCAGACAATTGCAGTCTACATTTGGAACAGACACACAGGAGTAGATCAGAGAAAGTTTAAGGCATATTTAAAGTATTCTCTAAGGTACTGGCCAGAAACATCAAGCCCATACTCGTGGTATAGAGAGATCATTAATGGGCATTAGTGACAGACCATTATGACTTTCAGAGATCATTAAAGATTCATAATGTAGCTGTATTGTTCTGGCAACATCTAACCGTTTCTTGGACATAAACGTACATTTCTCCCACATGATTTACTTAAACTTATTATTTTTGAGTGTCAAATTTTATTTTCTGCCTCCTAGAATTACGAAGAATGCCTGTAACAGGATACTGTAGCACATTACACCAGCCATAGGAGCCTGGTGCTTGGTTTAGCTGATACCCTTACTGCAAGGCATTTTGCAATATGAATAGCTGAACAACATTCATGAGGCAGAATATGTACCATACTTTCTTTCTTCTTTAAATAAACTGCACTGCTGACGCACCATGTTACAAGAATACAGAGCACTTGAAATAATTACATTTGCTAACTATTCTGAAACAACTACCTTGTATTCACCTTTTGATTTTTTTGAGTTTTACTCTGCATTTTCAGAAAAGCTTTTGTGTTTTGTGAGAAATATTAAGACATCCTAGCCGGAGTCAACGACACCTGCTATTCCTAATACCGTTTTGAGGAGTGCAAATGCCACTGAGGAAAGGTGTTAAAGATGCACAGTACTGCAAACAATATTGTTGAATTCTGGCCATCGAGGGCTGGATTTGAATTTTCTGTTGCTGAACTCCATCAAGACCTTGTGTAACTCATCCTTCTTCAGCAGCGCTCCCCTGCTCACATATTACATGAGCAAAATGTATACAATCTAGTAGCAAAGATTTGAAAGTCAAATACTGTCTGTAAGCATGGCTTGGTCATTGTAGAGACATATAATAACAAGTAGTATAAGAAGAGCTCTTCCTCTTCACAGGAAGCTACCACTCCCTCCACTAAGAAATGTTTTTCAGACACGTGCATGAGCATGGTTTACTTTGCAATGCAATGGTGAGCATTCACCAACCTGCTTATCAACAGGAAAAGAGCTAACCTCCAGCTGGGGAGTGGTAACTTCAGAAATCCTTCTAACACAACCATTTGCAAACGCATGGTGTCAAGCTTTAGAAAAAGTCACTACAGAAAATGAGATCTGGAAACTGAAGTTAGTTTAACATTTTAACACGTTTGAGCATTTACGTTTTGCTAAATTTATATCTAAAAGGTGAAACCTGCCCATTTACAGCCAAGAAAGAATTTTCCCCAAACAATATTTTGGTGTTTCCTAATTCACGTTATTGCTTATTTATTTGGAATTTGCAACGGGTATGCAGAAATAAAACCATGCTGTGATCTGCATAATTTTAGAATGTTCACTGTTCATTATGCCACAGTTGCACGTAATCAAGCTGTGAATACTGTTGATATCCATGTACACTGTACCAATAAAAACATCCCTAATTATTGCTGCTGGCAAACAAACAGCACCATACCAAGAAAACTACAGTGGAGCAAAAATTGGTTTTTGAGACCTTTGCACTCAGAAATGACACATTTCTTCACTAGAAGTCAACAATCCATGTGGAGGAATGTACTCAAGCCCATCACCAACCACCTGCTGAGAGCTGCTGGTTTTAAACCACTGTCCTCAAGTCAATAGTTTTTATGCTACCCATGTCAATTATCGACAGGCAGTCAAAAGCCAGCAGTGGTATTGCTTACTCCCTTGCAGTTATGCATAGGATGAATCTGCATGTCAGTGTAACTCTTTCCACAAGCACCAATGCATTTCATCCCTTTTTCCAAAGCCTGCATGAATCTGTAATGATGACTCCACCAAATTTAATTATTATTATTATTTAATTAATAAATTATTAAAATTCCCAGGTTCTGTACTTTTCAGCAATCATTTAAGCAATTCAGAAACACTCTTACAGCTTTACAACAGAATTAAGACTGTATATTGAAAGCACAACCTGTGTTTATCTGACACTTTCTACTACTTAGTTTTTCATTGTGTACTAACTTGCTTAGCTGTTTTTCTAAAAGGAAGATACTGCCTTTGTCTCATTTCCACTTTGTTTTGATCACTTTATGTCTGCTGCACGTCCTCAGCCCATAACTAGAACTACTGACACAAAGGAACATAGCCCCACTGAGATTCCTGCACACTGTTGCTTTAGACCAGCTCAGACTTAACTTCTGCGGAGTGGCAGCTTAAAAGAGCAGCATCATACTGTGCTATTGGATCTGTGGCAAAAGGACTAAAGTGGATTTGTAATAAACAACCATTTTACATTTTTTGTCCTACGGATCAATAAAAATCAAGCTGACATTTGTTATGACGCATTCACTGGATATTGCAGTTATATTGTTATAAAGACTGCAGATGACTGATGAGTAAAGAGCTAAGAGAAATGGGAAGAGGTGGTTTGGAGAGGGCAGCACATTGTTAACCATCCAAGGAGAAAAGCTTTAATTAGCACTTCAAAAGAGATCTCACCCCCTTGAAGTCACAGTTTGATCAGTTTGCCCATGATGTCATGTGCTACACCCGTTCTCTTTACAGGCAACCAGAACTGACAACTTTGCAGGTCCCAGCACAAGTAACTAACTAACTAACTGACAAGCAAGTCAGCAAGGACTGTAGCAAGCACTCTCCTCCCCAGAGTCACAGCCACACTCAAACACGATGCTCTACCTTTTGTGCATGCTCTCTGAAGCAGACAAACTATCTAGTTTGCATCTAGGTAATGGTGTGTGCTGAGATGATAGATAAATGCCTGAGCACATCCAAACAAGTAGTGTGGATACAAGTGAAATGACACATATGGCTGTTTGACTGCTGCAGAAAAAAAAAAAGCCCTATTCCAGAACCTCAGCAAGAGATCTGGTTCGTAATCTTGCAACCTATCAGGCGTGTCTGTTCCAATTAAATCTGCTTTGCATTTTGAACTGATTTCCTCAACACACAAACAAACCTACAAACCCCAGACACCTAGGATCCAATACCAAAACCCCTTTTTATTTATCTGAGAGCCTGGACTCTATTCTGCTGCTGCTGCTATGACCAAAGAACGTCAAATGCGAAGCACAGAGCAGCAAGCACAGCACTGCTGTCTCAGCAGTCTCGTGGAAACATCACATAGGGTCAGACAGCAGCTGCCACAAAAACCTTCCAGGGAAATACAGATGATGACTAAAAGAAGGTTTCTGCCTCCTTGGATAAGGTGGAGTAAGGAGAGCCCTGAACTAACATCCAGCCAGACCCAACTTTTTGGGATACTAGAACCTGTTATTCTACTAGTTTTGTATTAGTCATCATTATATTTTCAGAGTCATTCAGATGTTTAAATGTTATCCCAAGATGACTCAATCCATCACATATTTTTACATCAAATTTTTAAAAACATCATATATACTTATCATGTATGTTTATCACATATGCATCGTATACATCTATTTGCCTGAAAGTATCTCCCATTACCTTCTTCCCCTCTCCTTCTGGCCTCGCTTTACTAACCTGTCATGTAACCCCGGTACAAGGAAGAAGCCCCTTAAGGGGTGACGCTACTTAATATTCTGCTGCTAGGAATGCTTGCCTGCAGACACTCGGAGAAGCAGCGAGGTCCGTGCAGCGCCAGCACCTTCCTGCCTGAGCTCCATCCGCCACCTGGCGGTGCCATCGCAGCAAGCAGGAATCGTTGCATGAGGACCCTGCAGGCGCCTGGAGCTCTGAGTGCTGCCTGTGAGGCTGCAAAAAGCCTTGAGAAGCACAGCAGGCAAACTTCTCTGCACTTCGTGCCTGCGCGCCAAGGCAGTATGTTTCAAAAGCGTTCTGCACTTGCAGCATTTAAAAACAGAAAGGACAAGTCTGACATTCAGATTTTTAGCACACAAAATAAAACAGCCACAAACTCCCAAATGCCAGAAGTTGCCTCGATCTGCCCCAAATTCACCACGACTGGGGTACCACACTTATGAAGAGTCTATGAGCACAAAGGAAGCTCAATGGCATAAACAGGACTCGCAGTCAGACATGGGATTGAAAGCAGAAGTAAGTGGAAGAGTCACTTTCACACCTGCCTACAAAACAGCTTCCAACCTCCCTCTGTCGTGGGAACCATGAGAACAACGCAGAGGAAGTACAGCCCTGAACTTTTTCAGTTACTGTATTCTCTTTGGAATACAATAATTATGGAACATTCTATTTGGAACATTTCAGTAAAATGGCAATACAAAGTATAACCAAAAGTACCTTCTGTGCTCTCCTTTCAAAATCAATTGCCCTTGTTTGCCCTGTCTTGTTTGCTATACAAGAACAGAATAGCACTGAAGCTGCCCTGATGGGGTAACATGGTATCTGAGTCAGCCCCCTTTACAGATGCCGGTGGGAAAGTATTAAATACAAGGAATTTGCCACTTAAGGACAGCCTGTAAGCCAAGGCTACTTGCATAGCGTGCTACTGTGCAAGGGATATCCAGGTTATCTCGAGTCTACAGCATTACTGTTAAATAACAGACAGAACGCTCAGCCAAAAATTCCCACGATACCCAAAAGAGCATCCCTCACAGTGGCTCAAGGATAGGTATCCTGAGTCATTTCCATCTCTGATCTGTAGAGTCAGAAATCATAGTAGTGGCCTACGCTGCCTTATACCCACACTGCAGCCACACACACCAGGAGGAGGTGGCAGCCCTGCACAGTGCAGGGGGTTTGGGGAGGATCACTACACAGCATCTCAGAGCAGCAGTTCTGCTCCTTGCATGGCTCTTATCATACCCCTCATGTGACACACGGATAACGTGGGCAAATGCTGATGAACACACAGCAGAAAAGTGCTCTTGATGCTTCCTCTGTATTTACATCAGCACTGCGCGATGTTCTTCTGATCCAGCCTGCCTGGAAAGTACACGTCAGTTTCACCAGCAAACTTCTACCACAAACACAGTTCTTACTCACTCGCCAAACACAAAAGACAACAGCATGATCCTACTCAGATTTGATACTCCACATGCTGGAGAGCAATTCCTAAAGCTAAAAGGAATGGTTTTCCTATTTTCCCTTACAGGCCAATAGTAAGACATTAGCTTAACCAGCAAAGGAAGAGAATTGGATGCTCTGCATATTTTTATCAACGGAGTTAGCAGAAGCACCTGAAAGAACAGAGAGCATAAAACCCGTGGCATGATTGTATCTAGCTCCACAAAAATGTTTTTTGAAAAACCCACTGAAAATCAGATTGTGACACGGAAAGGAAACACCAGGCAGATCTCTGGGATGAAAAGATCAGCAGACATCATCTCCATCCCCTCGAGATGTGGCTCCAGAAGCCCAGAAGAATCTGGAGATGGCCACCCTACCTGGGGAGATCCCAAAGACTCTGGGGTCCAGGTCAGAACAGAGCACGGTGTATCTGGAGCTCTGCCCCGGCCAGCTGGCAGGCATCCCAACCACAGTGGCCACAGCACGCAGCAACAAGCAGATGGTTTTGAAAGGACAGTGCCTCTTGCCAAGGCCGACCCACTTCAGCTCCTCTTTCTGCACTGCCCGTTCCATTTGCAGAAGTTCTGTGCAAACAACTTACCAGGAAAGCTCTTCTCCCAGCAGCCTGTAAGCATTTATGGCCCAAATCAATACACGTATCAATACTTACGATAATTGAATAAATTAGCTCTAACAAAATAATTATTTCACTGTTTACCAGAAGAAAACAAAGGCTTGGAAGTCATTTAATTTGACGCTAACTTAGGGTTGGGTCTGATCCTTTAGATTTTATTCTTCATTTCCTGCTTATGTTTTCTAGTAGTGTGAATAATCACTATTTTAATTTTCTCTGATAAGATATGAAGGCAAACTACTGAAAATACTGAAATAAGCCCTGGACACAAAAGGATGAGCAGAAAACCCTGAGTAAGAGTTGGATGAGAAGAGACCCTGCACTGTTTTGAAAGTCAGCCTCATGCTCCCTGTATGCAGCTCAACAAAAGCCAAACATACTGCAAGTGGATTCAGTTTGTGTTTATATTTGGGGATCCCCAACGTGAACAGACATATGTTGTTCTGTATTTGCATGGGTCTAAAGTGAGATGGGCATCTTCATCCTTGCCAACCTACCCAGACTTCTGTTATCAGCCCCATTAGCTAATGCCATTACACAAAGTTGATATAAGTATAAAATCCCTCATTTTTTCTCCAAATTTTCCTCCAAAGGCAAAATGTGGCACCAAACACTACTAGAAGAACGTGAAAGAAAAAACACTAGCATATATGAGTTCCTAACTATCAACTAGGCCTCCATTCGCATTATTAAATACAGTGCCCCAGCACCGTGCTTATACCCAGATTTATGATACTCACAGGGCCTTATCACACGGGAAAAGGTTCATTAATAAAAGAATCTTGGTGTATTTACCAGAAGTACAAGCATAAATTAAAAAAAAAAACCATACATCACACCCAAAAGCTCTCAGGATCATTTCTTTTGTGGGCATTATTCTGCCTTACTTTCCTCACCAGGTAACACAGCACGATGCAAGCACTCCCCCCCCCCCAAAAAAAATCTCCATAAAATATCTGCCACTAGAGGAGGCCATTTCACCATTTATTTCCAGTCATCCACCTGTTGCCGGGAAATTTCACTGGAGCATTTCCCAAAACCACCCCTGCTGTTTTCCACCTTGTGCTACGACGAATCCAACCGAAATCAGACAATTGCTCGATGGCTGTGTTTGTATTTAAGTCTTGAACCAAATGAAAACCAGAGTCACAAAACTCACAGAGTTCATAACTGGATAATCTCTGTCTGTTTTCTTCACTGTTTCCCATCTTTCTATGACGTCTCTGATGCCCCGAATTCACATCCTGGATGCTCTCAGCATCCAGGCTCCGCTGCCTCACACCATCAGACTCCAGGCTCCAAATCCAGCGATTCACTCCCTGCCTTGATGAACGGGGTTGCATTTTGTCTCAGATGAACAGAATCAAATTTTAAAATACCCAAATTTGCTATGAAGCAGAATTGCCCTTTCCAGCCTGGTCTAGGTATAAACAGATATTAAGGGAAATGGGCCATGTAATTCTTGAATCACAGAACATACTTGCACATACCTTGTTTTCATAAAACATCTCTGCCCAATGGTCCCAGAAATAGGTGCCCTTTCTCAAGAACATCCCAGAGGAGATAAAAAACAGCTACGGGAGGAAGGTTTGAGCAACGATCCTGTATTTTCATGCATGCATCCCAGGTTACTGTGCCTCATTAGAGTTTCCTTCTTGCCTGTAGTTTAACTTGAGCAATGAGGCTCAGAGGCTCAGACTTGTGCTTTGGCCACAACACACCTTATTCAGGTGACGTTTGTAGTCAGAGGCCTTTGGCAGAAGGTGACAACTGTTAACTTTTAGCCATGCTTCCAGAGCTCACCCCACACTTTGCCAGCTCCCATGGGAGCTCACAGAGACAGAGACTCCCAAACAGCACCCTCCTTTAGAACTGATCTAAAAAGCCACTCTTATCCTCTGCTACAATCCAGGCTAGAAAGTGCTTCATGCATTGGAAAGGATACTTGAGAAGCTGAGAATAGTATTGGACAGGGCTTAAAGATACGGGTGCCACAGCTCACATCATAACTCCAGGGCTCCAAGACTCTGCAAATGCATCCCTCTCATGCAGAACTTCAGAGCCCAAGCACTTTGATAGCAAGCACCCATTTCTGGGGACAGAGCCTGGAAGGCAGCTGTTCGGTGCAGACTGCTGTGCTGCTCCTCTGGCTTGCATCTCAGATACTACAAATCTGACTCTGCATCATTAAACATTCCCACCTCCATTTTCATTCCAGCAGCTGTAAAGCAAAGTAATTTAATTTAATTACAATTTTTAAATTAAGCAACTATGTGACTACGTGCTTGACTACAATGGTGAGAGTTCTAACCTCTCATCTCAGCATTAGAGGGAGTCTTGCTCCCGTTTAACTCACTTTGCAGAGGCAAGAAGTTGGAAGCATGGCTTTAGGGAACAGCATCCCAGCAGTCGGTCAGCAGCACTAGAAAAACGAACAAGGAAAAAACCTGAAAGCATATTTCATGCACTGCAGTGGATCCACAGCACACAGCAGTGTAAAAATTCAGTCCCTCTCTTCACATCAAGCATTAGCATTCCTGCTCTAAGCAACGCTGCTCTGAGCCGCAGGACCTGAAGGAAGATTCACACAGATACTCGGGTTTGGTGACCTTGGAGAATCAAGAGGATACATTTGCCTTTCAAGCACTTAATTTTTTACACTGATGGACTTGGAGAAATCTGTCAGACACAGGCAGACAGACAGGAGTATCCCACCTCTCCAGTTCTCGGATATTATGGTATAGACTGACAAATACAGACTCCCATAAAGAAGTGGGCAGATGACTGCAGTGACATCATGTTCTCAAGTACTACAGTGACAGAGGCAATGAAGGAGACAGGCAGACAGAAGACATTCCAGCCATACCCTAGCTGTGCGTTAAGAAGTGAGTCACATTAGCCTTTTCAGTTTAGATATTTAAAGGTGCAGCTGGACAGCTGCTAAAGGTGTGGGAAGATTCAATCAAGACAAGTTTTTGCCAATGCTTTGTCAGTGCAAACACCATCAGGACACCAATCCTGCTGTATATTCAAGAATCTGGACCAGATCTTGACTTCACAGCTTGGATTGAACAGCCCAGGCTTGGATTCCTTTTTGTTTCACTTCTCTGTACTTTGGACCTGGACTTAAATTTTGCAGTGCTCCATACCTAGAAAGTAATTGGAACCAGTTAAGAACCTACTCCCAAAATATTATTCTGGACTCCACTACTGTACAAGAAGTTCTTCAGTCAATAGCTGGGTAAGATCAGGTTTTCTTAAAACCACTTTTGAACCACCACCACCACCACCACCACCAAGTCAGCTATGGTGAGCCTCAGGTAGGAGAGCTCTGAATTCACCTGAAGTAGTTCTCAAGTTTTGAAGTTCCCAAGTTCCAAGAAACCGAGCAGCTCATCTGTTGGTGCACCAAATGAGATGCTCACGGGAGAAAGGACAACGTTAAGCTGAGGAAGGGAAAAGAGAACAGTTTCATATTCTGTTTGGGACACCGGGATGAGCAGGGAGCTGAAGGAGCAAGATGAGGATGGGGTCTGGGAGCCTGTGCTTTCCTGCCTTCTGAGAGCAGGCTGCGTACAGAAGCATGAACATCCACAAGAGGTGATTTAGTGGATTTGAAGTGGGAAACAGAGTTTCCCTTCCCTAACTTCTGTTTAGACACTGTCATGATCATTGGTGCCTAAAAGCTGTCATCTCCTGGAGGATTTTTAGGGGCGCATTATGGCCCTGTTTAAAAATAAGTGCTTCAAGCCAGGCACCTAAAACTATGCCTGTGTGCCTAACTTGGAAAAAGATGAGCCTCACATCTCAGCTTCCCAGCTCAGCAGCAGGAGGAAGCCTCAGCCCAGGCTCAGCAGAAGCCACAAGATGCCAGAGTTATACAAACCCGTGGGGATGTGCCATGCAGATGCTGCCAAGTTACGGGATGTCAGCATGGAAACTCAGCCCACTATTCAAACATCAGGGCTCCTGGACTCGGTGCAGCAGCTGAGAGATGGTAGGTAAGGGACTTTCCAGGACATACAGATGTCTGATTTTCTGACAAATTTGGTCTTATCTGCATCTTGCAACATGGGCACACAAGTTCGCTTAGGTGCTGTGATAACCATGAGTATCAAAAATCTCAGTAAAATGCAGAAACGAGCCAAATGTCAGTGAAAATTTTCCATCTAGAAATGATATGCACAGGTGACCAAACATGATTTTTAAGAGCATAATGACAAGCAGGTAGCATCACTAGTGCCAGGATCTCAGACAAACCGCAGATGCTGTTACACTAAAATACCATCCAGCATGAGGCTGCTTTGGGATGTCTCTAGACTCACACTATCTTTCAATTACTTTAGAAGGAAAATAATATACCACTTAGCCCGAAAGACAGACTTCAGAAGAATACAGATTTCTAGCATTTACGTTGTAAAAGTGGTAAATTAGGACCCAGTTATGGTCTAAAAAAGGTCTCATCATTATAGAGCCTCACAGATTCAAACCACTTCTTGATTTGCGCTTCCCCTGGTGCACAGCAAATAACTTTTACAGGTTTGTTACTTAGCTGTCAGTGTTTTGGTACCTTCCAGTGAGAAGTCTTCATTCCTTTGCCACTTATCAGACAAGGTATTTTAATTCAGGAGATATTCTAAAATTTTCTAGAATCTAGAAGAGTGAATGGGATAAACGTTACCTGACTCTGTCAATGGCAATTAAGTATTATCACAAAGGCCCACTGCACTTCTACATTGCACTTCTAAATATCTTCTAAAGAGGTATATCTGACTTCGTAGAATTCTTTTTGATTTGGGCCCCGGGTAACTTTGAAATGAGTTGGAACTGATTTTCCATTGCCTCTTAACTCAAGCCAGGCTAAGCAGCACCCTCAGACAGGAAACTGAGAACGAGGCCCCATATTTTGCCTACATTCAGCACTCAACCTGCTGCATGTGGGGCAGCAACAGAATATGGAATTTAGTGGGGAATTTGATGCCTTCCAGTGTCTGACAGAGCAAGATTTTCTTAAAAACAGGAGCACTTCCAACTTCACACTGTTAACTCAAGCTTTAACTGCCCTAGATAGAGGGAAGAGGGATGGTGCACACTTACTCTTTTGTGCGTGTTCTCTCAAAGCTGATGACACATCACTTAGACTGATGGGGGTAGGCACTTTCCACTATTTTTAGGCTCCTGTAAATGTAAAGATGGGATAAACAACATTCCCAAGATGGATAAAAACAAGGTAATGTTGAATGGAACAGATCATATGAGTAAACTGTGTGGGATGATGATTTTTATCATCTATTACCTTTGTTTAAAATACACGGGAGAATACTCTGTGCATCAATGCATCTGTCACTCATGAAGGTGGCCACCTGGCTATGTGACTGACGTACAGTCATAGCAACTCCCTTTTTGGTAATCCAGCCAAAAGAGTCAATGGGGAATTCAAGTACCTACTTAAAGCACTAAAAATGGCTATGAGCCACCGGAGACAGGCACAAACTCTTCGCCCTGCTGTGAGGAAGAGAAGTGCTGGGCATGGAGAGGCCAGGCACTGATGAAACTGTATCTAACATTCTTTTAACCAGGAATCCATATTTGACTCAACACTCCAAATTTATGAGCTATCCCAACCCTTTTCAACTTAAAGCCAGAGAACTGACGAAAATAAAGGTGAAAATCAGATTGCTATTCAGCTCCAGTTATATCAAGTTTAACAGTCACCTAATAAATGAATGCCAAGAAAATACTTAGCACCATCCTTCCTGTATTTTAAGTAGTCTGTTGTGCCTACAAGAAAGGCAGGCACTTTCATTTAATTCATCAGAAGAAGAAATATTCTGCTACAGAGGAGGAAGAGCTGGCTGGCTCCCAGTGACTACCCAGGGTGGCCATGCGGGCTGCCCAGTGCCACACATGGCAGCATTGTCCCCCACAACCAGTGGGCACTGGGCACTGCACCAGGCAGGGCTCCCTCTGCCCTGCTCCATCAGTGATGGTCTGCTATGACAGAGCTGCTTTGAGAATACAAAACAACCTCTTTCCTACCTCTGCTGCTGCTACTGCTAAAGCAGCGTGGTGATAACCAGGCTACAGTTATTTAATATAATTTGGGAGACAGGATAATAGCAACAACAACAACAAAAAAATTATGCTCCACTTCATGTTTTGCTGTGCTCTTCCAATCGATCTACGAAGCATCCACTGTGTGTTTTTATCTTTGGCTGCAATTAAATCTACAGGAAACATGTGGTAAATGCAACCTTCCCACGGGGATTACTACTCTGCAAGCTGCTGAGGAACCACGAGATAAAACACCTCAATGACACCAGCAACAATTTGTCACAAAGCAAGGCTGAGATGAACATCTCACAGTAATAATGTTAATCACACTCGGCGGATAAAAAGAGAATAAAAACACCCAGAGAATTCAGTGAGGGATGCTAAGGTCTGTAATGCTTAAATAGCTAAATGCAATTAAAACACTCACTCTTCAGTCATCAGTGCTTTCACAGCTGTACCGCAGGATGTAAGCACTGCAGCCAGTGCACTGTGACGGCAGAACACAGTTCTGCTTCTCTCTGCAGCTGATGATCCTTCATCTGTGGGATGTCTGATATGAGAAATAAGCTTGGTGAAACTGGACAGACAGATGAGGGTAATGATTAGTGGCCACTTCCTAAAGCAATCACTTGTCATATATCAGATCTTTAAATTTCACCAAGGGAACGCTGAGCATCAATTAGAGAGTTTCACACAAGGCTCAAACATACCTGAGGCACAGAACTGTTTGACAGCTGCTGAGCAGGGCTGGGCTTTGCACGAGGCCTTTCCTTCTAGAGCTGTGAGCAGTGCTTTGCAGGATCAGGGGTGTCTCAGAGCAGATCTCCTTAATCTCAAACATATCAGCACAATAAAGCCTATGCAGAAAAACAGCTCAAAAGGCTGAGCCCCACTGAGCCCGTAACATGCTCATCTGCAGCTTGTCAAAATACGGGAGAACTCAGACAGGCCCAACTGTCATGGGGACAGCGGTGACAACAGCTCCTGGTCTGTCCCCTGAATGAATTACAGTCACAGCCACCCCAACCCCTCTTGCAAAATGAGACAGGTTCGTATATTTACATTACATTTGCAATTATTCATTTCTATCTTCAAAATAACGGTGTAATTCTGTCTAGAGCTCAAAAGCACGGCCCAGGTAACCTCCCAGACTCTTGCCCGTGGATCACAAGATGCTTTCTTTCAATGATGTTTATTAGCAAGGGCCACTTAGATAGACATGCCCTGCTGACCACTCAGGCTGAAACACCTACAGAAAGACACAAAACTCCCCCACAAGCTAAGCACATTGGATATTCCTTTATTATAAAAATGAGATAGGCTGTCATTCACCAGAACAAGTGTGCAGTGAATACACCATTTCCTGCCCACAAGGACAATGCAGGATGTCATGATAGCTATGGCTGCCTTACACAAGCCTTTCTATTTTATCTTATCTGCTTACCTCCAAGAATGCCTGCTTATTATGTTGCAATGTATAGTTCATCTCATCTACCTGAACTGCCTGTTAAAATATGCACGTATTCACTTGTTACCATAGCTTTGTTATTATTACAGCAAACTTTGCAATCCCATGCTAACCAAAATCAATTCTAGCACGCAGTTCACACAATTACTTCTTGGGAAAACATTCTGACTTTATTATCATCTTCATTCAAAAAAAAACCCACCACAAATCCAAACACAAGGTCACTCATTTTCTGGGTATTAGGCCAGCTGCCATGTATCAGCATATCCACAATTCTTTCACTAGATCAAATAGCTAATGGGTAAACATACAGGTCTTCCCAACCCCTAGTTTTCCTTGCCTGCAGGTCCCCCACCAAAGAAGACAGTATCTTATTTATTTTCCTATAATCAGATATTGACTACTTGGTCGCACAAGAACTGCAACGATTAGATCCCTATTGTTATTGAAGTCCAGTTACAAATCTCACAGGTAGAACATAACGAAGCAGAAAGCTACTGTTGGACATACCTACCAGTGCTCTCAGCAAGATTAGATTACAGATCAATGGCAGCTATGCTGAGAGCCAAATTATGGCTGATCCAGAGTGATTATAAAAGTGGGAAGAATGTGCAGCACTTCCCCTGTTCCTCTATTTTATTTCCACACGCTGCTGAACCCTTTTAGCTCCCCCAGCTAATTGAATTTTTATCAGTTTGCTATCCAATAAATATTTTTTCCTCCTAAAATGAAAACTTTAGTTTTAATGTATTGGTTTTTTTTTTTAAGTGTTCTCACATAATCAGCAGGTTTTTAGAACAATACCTTGTTTTGAACTAAAAAGTCAAAGCATTCTGCTTTTACAAAATATCACAACGCTTTTTCTTTCAACCAGTCTGAGACTACATATTGAGCATCATTCATCTCCAAACTGCAGCTTTGCAGGAAAAACCATTTGTATCAGAGAATCAGTAAGGCTGGAGAAGACCACTAAGATCATCTAGTCCAACCATCCACCTACCACCAATAAACCATGTCCCTAAGCACCACATCTGTGCATTTCTCCCAGAAGATCCCTTTTCCTCCTGAAACTTTTAAGCATTTCAGTGGAATTTAAGCTGTAAGACTAATTTGCAAGGACCTCTATGTCATTAATGAAAGGAGACCAGCTCCTCTATGCAGGAAAGAAAACCAAGTCCATCTGGGCACACTGATTCATCCAAGGGGATTCAGCAACAACATCCCACTATCACAGATTGAAGGTAACAACACTCTCCCGGTTATGTGACATTCCCTACAGCACTGCAACTTTTCCAAATGCTGACGATACTGGCCTGCTGCTGCTTCAGAATGGCCACAAGGAGTGGCCCATGACAAATCCGAACGCCTACCTTTGTTCAAGCCTTTCACCACAGTGGCAATGCCTACCATAGACAGAACGCGTTACCTCCAGCTTGGTACCTTCAAAAGAGAAATCAATTCTCTAAACTACCAAACGCACAGTACTATAAGATGTTACTTGTGCGGCCCAAGAGAGGTTAGGGGAGAGATCTCCAATACTCATGCTTCATCATTTCCAGTGCTGCCTGCTCACTTTGCTCGACAATGGATAACATAGAAGGAAGCAGTGGAAGTTTTGCAAAATAAATACTCCCACATCAGTCGACAGCTTCTAGGCTCTCAGTTAGAAAGGACTCATTTGTTTTCACACCACTCATTAAGACTGGGAGAAGACGGAATCATCACCATCCTTAATACAGCATTTGTAATACGGTAACATCAAAAAGCCACTATTGGGTTCAGAATCTGCATCAGTAAAGGGATGGAGACAGATCCTGCACTGAGCAGATAAGCAGCACTGCAAGCTGACAAACCATGGCATCCACCATCAATAATTTGACTTAAATTGTGAATGGAGATCCAAGTAGCTAAAGACAAAGACATGAATCCTGTTACACTGTTCTGGCTTTGCACGCTAGGGACCTTCAATCAGTGGATCCATTCCTCTAGAAGAAATTCACATCTGGTCTCAGCCGAAGGAGGAAGAACTCTGTACATTCATGTAGCTCTTCCTGCTTTGCATCTCGCTTCTTCTAAATCTCTTTGGTGCACATACAGTAGCAAAAGCGCGATATGCCAGTTCACAAACCATTTCAAAACATGCACAGACTAAAATAATTTCACTGAGAAGGAAAAAAAATCACATTCTTTTCTCCCCCACCGATTAGAGCATCTGCTAATCTCACTTGTTGTGAAATTCAGCTCTTTGTTAAGCTAATTTTTTTTTCCTTCGATTTTTGACACCTGGAAAATACGCTTAATAGAAACGTCTACATTAAACATTTCCATTTACAGATTTTATTTTCAGCATTTTGTTTTAAGTTAATATTTTAGCACAATCAGGAAGAACTCATGAGATGCTTCTGTTTCATCAAGCCTCCACCTTAGGCCCCTGAACGTGACACAGTAAAGATGAAGAAATAATTTTGCTGCCCTTAATTAATATATTTCCTCAGTAAGCGATAGGGCTGAGATAAAGCAGACAGCCCAGTCACCTTTACTGGGTACAATGGCACAGGATTACCAGACTGCCACATCCACACAGTGGTTGCAATGGGAACAAAAAGAAAACCCACCTCAGCCATAATGAGTTATGGACCTCATTTCTGTCACTGTCAGTAAGACCTACATTGCTGTGAGGCTTCGGCTGATATGTGCAGGCTATAAACAACTGGCTCCTCTCGGGAGTAACAAAGGAATGTCGTTTTTATTAAGCGGGGGGGAAAAAAAAAAAATCAATAAAACATGAGAAGAGACACCAAGAAAACTTGTGTTCCAGCTACTATAGCAACATCTTTTTAATCAATAGGGAGAATGCGACGAACACACAAAGCATCGGACAACACAGCTGCAATTACTACCTCATGTGAGACCATGCTTCGTTTGCATTGCGACGTCCGATCAGTCAGAATTAAATTTTGTGTGCTACCCTATGTCCCCAGATCTCTCCTTCAGCCAATCTGTCACATCCTTTACAGAAGAGTTACAAATAAGATTTATCAAGATGACAAATAGAGCTTTCATTCCTCCTGTGCGCGCGGCTCGCCGTGCTCAGTGCGCTATCAGTGGCTCAGCTGCTAAGCAACACAAAGGAAGAAAGACAGACCCCCACCCATCCAGAAGGCCCACCCTCTGGCATGTTAAGTGGGAGCAGCCAACAAGAGAAAGGGAATCAACCGCAACACAGATGGAGTGTCTTAATTCCGGAGTTGCAAGGATGGGAGAGAAAGGTAACGTTTATTTGCCACGTCTCTGATTAACAACAGCTTTTGGTTTACTGGGTCTGACAGCAAGTTCCTATTTTCAAAAACACATTGTGTTTTTTTGAAGCCAATACATAAATAGCTGATGCTTGGGGCAAGACGATGTTTGCTCTTGCCCTCCCCATCACAGAGATCTGGCACTTCATACCTTGCCAGTGCATTGCCTTGACACTTGTGTTTTCTCAATCAGTAGAAAAAGACAACTCACATCTCACGGAACTCAGCAATCAGATTTCAGAGTAATCCACTTTGAATGACTTTTAAATTACTATTGCATTTATTTCCTATTTCCTCATCTCCAGCCGTTGTCAGAATTTGCTAGGCAGCTCATACTGCACATCCTACTTAATACTGATAGTCTACCTTTTCCTATTTTATTTTCACCAACCCAAGCGCTGAATTTAACTGCCAGCCCTGCTGTGTATATCTTTATAACAAATCGAAGGACTTTCTGCTCTTCAGCCAAAACCACCCTTAGCACCAAAGGAACTAGCAGGAGAGAAGTTTGGACTGCCATGGTTTGCATCTGTAAACCTGCTCAACAGCCACAGGTGTCAGAGTCGCAGATTTTGGTGTACAGCCAAAATAACTTCAGCTCGGTCAGTGTCCATGATGATCAAACAAAACACTTACAGCTAAGTTTACAAAGAGGTTATCACAAGGTAACAGGTTTCCATAAACTGATAGATCTGGGGTGCCTCAAAGCACTTGATCTTTGTTCCTGGAAAATAAGGAATGACAGAGTAAACGTATCCTGTTTCTACTGAATGTGAGTGATTTGCATGGCATCTCTGTAGCTGAAATTTCTTCCTCCTCAACACCATTTGTACAAGATTCTATGATGTATATCTACTGTTATTTTCCAGGTTCAACTTTTCTTAATCTTGATTATATAGTAGAGTGGGGTACTTACAGCGAGTTATAGCATTAACTCCTGTAGTGCAAAATAGATGGTTCTGTCCACAGGTATTGTTATGGATGGGATAATTGAGTAGAAAAACAGCTTAGAGGCACATTTGAGAACTTGAATATTACTTACAAAGCTCTCTCTGTGTTTTTAGTGATGGGTTTTAGCTGGCTCCCAATGACAGAACACATTCATTCCTTGTTTCAAATGCTGAGCAGCAACACCTGTCTGTCTTCCCTAGCTCTGATCTGCACCCAAGTGCCTCCCAGTCTTTGATACACTTATCTTTGCAAGGTTCCTTTTAAGCAATTTTGCCTGTGTTACTAAATTTGGAGGATATCTACTATTCTGTACCTGAGTACAACTCTCCAGATAGCCAAGTGACTCTGATTGCTATCACCAAGCAGTAGCAAGGCTGCATTACCCGTGGTGAGAGGAGTGCTGCTCAGAAATACACTATGATGAAGGGTCTTTGGAAGCTGTGCAGAGGAAGGGTTATTAAATAGGTGAGAAATACAAAGTTCACTGCATAGTGTGTTGAAGACACCAATACAACAGTGTAACTACATTCAAAGCAATAACGATTTTAATTTTCGAATGCAGCCTTATTTAACTACAATGGGACAACGCATATAGCATCTAAGAACTGAATATCAAAGAATGTTCTACAAGGTTTATCGCCATTAATAATAACACGAAAATAGAGGAATTGCCTCACCAGGTAGAACCTGAGGTCCACCTACCCTAGATACCGAAAAGTATCTGCATTCTGCAGTAAAGATACCTCCTCTTCTTTCCCATGCCCACTCTCATACTCCGAGAATAGTTTACATCATAAAGCATTTGAAAACGTATCACTGACAAAAGCTGACTGTAATTAGCCTACAACTAGATACTTTGAACACTGGCACTTCAAGTACTGCACCTCCCAGTTATCCTCACACAAAGCCCAGTTCCTAGAGGACCCAGTTCAAATTGTCTTTCTTTCTTTTTTACCCCATATATTTATAGTGAAAAAATAAACTGAACTTTGAGTAGAAGTCTAGAAAACCAATGCCCGGCCCCAAAGCAAAGGCTTCAACAGCTCTGACAATGCAGTTTAAGAGTCTGAGGGAAAATGAATGCACATTTCAGTCATTGGCTTTAACCACATTTGTCCTATTTCTCTGTAGATAGCCAGAAATACAGTTACTGTAAACCTCACCCAGTTTCCCAGATTATCACCCTCCTGCATTTTAAGTCCCCAAGAAACAAAGACCAAAGGCAGCTGGGAACATACATGCTCATGGTTCAGCTCAAGTTCAAAGCTGTCCTCCAGACCAGATTTGCATCAGCAGCACTCCCAGCACCCCAGGACCTGCTCACACTCAGCATCTGAGCAGAGGCCCAAGGTCCCACCTCTGCATCCTGAATTGGCCTTACTGGATTGGCCTGGGCAGGATGTGACCCAACCAAACTGCTGGTATTATTCCTTCAGCACTTCCTAAAGAAAACCTGGGTGATCAGAGCTAGCATCACCATGGCAGGCAGAAAGAAATCCTAGGGCCCAATGCACAGCCAGTTTTGGAGATCCTTTTCTTTTGTCAGAAGTCCCCGCTATATTGTTTTAACAGACACTGGATCAAACCTCTCCTAAGGGCATGTGGTCTGACTTCACTGCATGATCTGCATCAGCAACTAGCTAAAGCATTTCCTTATTGAAATTTCTACATATTAAAAGTGCCAGAAAGGTACCTTTGAGTCATGTTGATAAATCCTTGTTTAATAGCTGTCAAGGGAATGACAGATTAGCCAGAGGGGACATCTCTGGGCATCCAGCACTCACAGGCGTATCATGTACAATAAAATGCAGATCTAAGGAATGATCGTATCACAGTGCCAGGCAGCATCATGTCTGCCCACAACATATGGATATCAGCCTGCATAGGAAAAATGACATTAGAAACCTTTATTCACATGAGTTAGCTGCTGGAACGAGTACTACAGAGGTCATCACCTCTTGGTGTTGCCATAGGCAGAATGAAACTCAGGAGCCTGTTTTGGCTGAAGTCAACAGCATGAGAAACGTGTATGGCTTTATACAGCCTGGCTCTCAGAGAAGAGTCATCACCATCCCACCCCCAGACACGGGCAGTGAAACACAGCTGCTGCCATGAGGGGTTTAACTTATTCCTTTTGTCAAATATCCACTGCACCCAAGCAGTTATATAAAGCAGATTAATGCAAAATACAAATGCATTGGCCTTTACACCAAACGCATAACAACAAAAGCCCATGTTTTCCTATTGCCCTATTGCTGTCATCACAAATCTCATTAGGTTACCAGAACCCCCAGGTTGTCTTTTAAGCAAGTATCTATGTACAACATCTGGACCACTTTTCTTCCTGTGCAGAATCTTTGTCATGTAATGCCCAGGGTCCTGCATGCAACTCAGTCCAGATGCAAAATTCACAGATAACACCTTTACAGACGACACACAAAATCCCACTGGGGACATCCCACAAGGCTCTGATGTATAGCAAGTTTAATCTTCCTGAATAATTGTCTTCCTTCCCATCCCACACTGCTGCATTTTCCTCTATCTTAATTGATTTTAATAAAACATACATTTGTTTGGAAACAGCATATATTATTGACTGTTCCTGGTTTAGAAAACAGAATCATTAACATGATACAGCACACAAGTGCATCTCCAGTTCATGTTATTTTCTGCTTTGTCAGTTTGACTCAGTCTGTTTTAAATTGCACAAGCTATTTTTAATGGCCTTTTTGCAATTCAAATCTGCATTCTGTAAGTATAACTGAAAAGATAACAGTTCATTTTCAGTCTTACACTCAAATCTGTTGAAGGAAGCTTTAGTAACTGTTGAATATTCTGTTATTTAAACTGCGTTTTTGATTGCATTAATTTTGAAACAAATTTTTCCTTAAGTAATTAGACCTCTGGAATGAAGTGAGGAAAGGTGAGGCTTGATTTGCAGTCTTTTTCATGGCAGGCTCCAAGAGGCCCAGCAAGATGGACGCTTCATGACAGCAAATGGGAACTAGAGCCTGGGGAGCGGGAGCATTTATGCCAAGCTGGTTGTGGCAGAGCAAACAACAGCACCAAGCCTCTGTGGCTCAGGGTCCCTGAAAACCAACCCACAGTGGAGACTCGTGAGTTTGGAAAGAAAAAAAATCCAGAAAAATCTTCTAGGGTTTTCCAACTCTCATCTTCTCTGTTGGCCACAACATACAACAAAGAAGTGCTGTTTGGGAGCATCTCTTGATTTCACGTGCATCTCTCGGATGTACCCTAAAGCTGCATGAGAACAGAAAGCACAGCACTGAACACAGACTCCTCTTTGCATACGTTTCATGGAAACAGAGAATCCTTAAGGTTCAAAAAGACCATTAAGGTCATCCTGTCCAACCACCAACCCATCACCACACCCACTGCACCATGTCCCTAAAGAGACATTGCTTTGGCTCAAGCCTTGGACCGAGTCACGAATCACAGAGCATTTTGCCCTAATTTAAACAGATAACTGTAAAATAAATTTGTAATGTATATAACGTTGCCTCGGGTAATAACAGTTTTCCTGACTCCTCGCAATGCTGCATTAGAATAATTACTGTGTGCTTGGTGCTGCAGGGCCAGCAAACAGCTGGTGTCAGGGAACGCTGCTGAAAGGGCCCAGCAAACAGCATCGGCACTGGGAGCTGCTGCAGACAGAGCGGCCCACGGAGCTGATCTCACACTGCTCTCACCAACTGCTCTCCAATTACAGCGATCACTTCCTGTGGATTGTGGAAATGTGTGTCACGGAGAAGCTAGTGAGCAAGTTAATCGCTGGGTCGCTGTCAGGCTTTTGTGGCAGGCTCCGTAATTCTGATTTACCAGAGGGTATCAATAATTACAGCTACCAAAGTTCACAAGGACCACCAATCTGTGCATCCCAGTGGTGGTGTGCCTGTACCGGTCCTGCTGAGCTGGCAGAGGCCATTTCATAGAGCACAAACTTCCCCGGTCCTGAGCTGGTTCTCACCTCCTCTGTGCCCGCAGAGCATTGCTTAGCCACAGTAAGAGATTTTAACATAGGAAATCAAACCCATTACCATATAGTTTTCTGTTAAAATGCCTTCACAGCTGCATAATCAGGAGGTGAAAAGGCAGAACAAGGTTTAGTAATTACAGGACCATGTTAAACTCATTCTGGGTTACTGTGATTTAGAAGATCATGACGAAAAGATGCATAATTGAAAAGTGTCTCCTAGAGCAGCGGGGCTCCTACACTCTCTGGATTCCCAAGGTACCTGTGGATGGAGAAAGCTTTCATGCCAAGGCTCTCATTAGACATGCACAAGGCTTTATAAAAATAAAGTTTGCTTTGGAATTCTAAAGCCATAAAAATGTAATTAGCAGAAAAAGAGGGTATAAGCAAACCTGCTTGGGCGTTCATGTATTCAAACTGATGTGTGCACCAAGATTCACAGAAATAAAGGGCACCCAGGCCTTGTCACAGCTCAGCAGCTCCCTCCTTTGCTCCTTTGAGAAGAGCAGAGCGTGTATGCGTGGGGGCAAGTGGAAAGCCCCATGCACAGAGCCATCCACCAGGGCTGGGCACCCAAAGTGCCTATGCCCACCATGGCACCAAGCCGTGCCATACCCACATCACCCCATTCCCACAGCATGACACCATGCTAGTGAGTGCTACCACGAAGTTGGAAGCCCTCTGCTGTTCTCCTTCAACAGCAGCAGCCTGACAGCCCATTTCCTGCCTTTGCCTTTGCTGCTGAGTAGGTAAGTTTTCTGAAGCAACTTCTCTTCTTTTTCCCTGAGTCAGCTTGCTGCAGCATCTCACTGAGTAGTCATTTATTATGAATTCTTTACTCCTAAGCTTATTATCTTTCATTTATCTGCATTGAGCTGTGCTGCCCTGTTACAACCCAGGTACTCAAATTAATCTTCCTCTTGTATCAGATTAAATTGTTTCTCATTACCTACTTGACTCTCCACTCAGTACCATTTGCAAAAGTAAAGCCTACTTTTACATATGATTAATCAAGACATTTCTTATATGACAAAAAGCCATTGTATCCCGATGCGAATCATGCAAAATGGCTCAAGTAACACCTCGTATTTATTTCCGATCACTCTTTGATCAGCTCAATGCAACAGATAATGCATATTTCTCCAACTCCGCTGTCTGCTCGTAGCTAAAGGTTTTCAGTGGTCAGTACTTTACATGGTTATATAAATCACCATGTGTGCGGCTGCTCTAGGATCCCTGACTTAACTGTTTCCTTTGTTAAAATGAATTTAAAAGGCAATTCCCTTACTCGTTCACTAGTTGTGTGGTTTTCCCCGTCGCCTTGTGGCTATGTGTTCATTTGTGCCAATTTCTTACACTTCAGTTTGTTGCAAACTGGGGGGACGGGGTTTCAAACCTGTGTCATTATAAAATAAATTGTCAATCATCTTATAATTTGCCAGCATCTGAATTTTATTTGATAACAAAACACTAATAACCCTGCAGTAAATACGCACGTTTCCCTGCTTTGATTAACTCTCATTAATTATACCACTCCAATTAGTTACTCCTAATTCACCACACCATTAAATCTGAACCACGCGTGGCCTCCTTCCCTGACTCTCCCCACCTCCTCATTCTGCATAACCCTGATCCAAATGCAATTTGGTTGCTTCAATCTCTTGGGGAAATATGAGCAAAGCAAAGGCTGAGCCTTCTTCACATGCCAGAGATGTACAGAAGGGGATACCAAGACAGCAGCCTTGGAAGAGATAAGAAATGCCTCATGTGGGGAAACCTACAGGAGGTTTTTGAGGGCCACAGTATTCTGACAGTATTCCCTGTACACACAGTGGTCTGTAATCACTGAGTACAATTATGATCTTGGAAAGGGGACTGTTCTCAATTCATATGATATATTATGCTCAGGTTTGGGAATCTACAGGGAAAGCCTGCCCATACCTCATCTCCCTGACCCTCGTACTTACAGGAACATTTTCAGAGCGCTGAATTCCCTCCACTGCATTTATCTACTTCTAAAACGGAGGAGAAGGGAAAACAAGGGGAAACAAGAAATAAAAAATGACACACAAGTAAAAATGAAATTTAAGAATGGCTTTGCTCCAGATGAGAACAGCTTTGTTTCTGTCGGTCCTTTAGTTCCCAAAAAGCATTTCAGTCCTGACTGGACGATGTGTCTGTGTCTTCCTCATGGAAGAGACCACGGCATGGGAGGACATCCACTAACATGCCATCCCTCAAGCATTTCCTGCTGCCTTGGCCCTGTCAGGAGACCTTTGCAGCAAAGTGAATGAGTCCACTGAAACCAACTTCCCAAAGGCTCATGAATGAGCTGGAAATCATTTCCTACTAGGTCTCAGATGCTTCTGGAATAAGTTTTATTTTAAAAAACTACCCTGAAGCTTAGACTGATAGAGACATTGCTGGAAGTGGCCCAAAGGCTTCATCCCTTCCCTGTGGATGCCACTCCACTTCCCCATGGTGAAGCTGCCCCAGGACAGGTGCTCTGCAGCTGGAGCAAATGTAGTTGGGGCTCCCCTACAGAACTCAACACATTTTTCCATTCACATACGATGCCACCTAACTATATTCCAACAAAAATCAGTAGGAGTTTCTTCAAATGCTTCAGAACTTTGTCCATCTAGAAAACAGAATTAAAATATAGGTAAGACAAAGGAAATTTCATGATAAGTGTTAATGGTTGCAATCATGTTTCAGAGCAATTTCTTTTGAGAGGAAAATGTATCACCAGGAAAAGAATTTTAATGCTATATATATATACATATAAAGATCTTCAAGCTGTATCCTGCTTAATTCTAAGTCCAAGGAACATTTATTTTGAAAAGAAGGTTATTAGCAAATTACTAATAGAAGAAAAATGGATTTTAATCTCTTGCTTCTCAAAGATGAGATGTCTCTCAAAGAGATATATTTGAGTCAAAGAGCCGTGCTTAATACTATAGTCTGGAATAGACTCTGTGGCCTCCATTATTCAGATGATCTAATGTCACTTCCACTCTGAGTCAGCCCACTCGCAATCCAAAAAGATCTAATCTTCCCAGGCTTGAAATCCAAGAGGAAACTTATTACAGTGCTTTGTGGGTGAGGTGAGCTCCGAACTTCCTACTGTAATACTCTTCTATGCAGAATGCTACACAGTTCATGCACAATTCATGCACAGAAATATCTTTTTTTTTCCCTCGTTAAATCCCCAGCTCCCACTGCTTAATAGGAGACATGAACCCACAGCACTTATTAGAAACATGACACTATTCAGCACTTTTTACACCTAGTCACAACACCTCTGCATTAATTGTCCTCATCAAGCAGTTTTGCCGTGAAGAACAATTTGACATACGGTGCAGAATCTAATCTGGTCTCTGCACTGCTATTCCTTCATTCATGGTAAGAAAGAAGTGCAGACTTCTGGCTCTCCCTTTATTCAACACTAACAGACTTAATTATAGAACAGAGGCTACAGAAAAAAAAGAAAATCTCCAGACTGTCTTAAGCCATTTCACATATTTGTTAATTATTAAGGAAGTAGGCAGCCCGGTTACACCTGACTTCTATTTGCCTTCAGTGCAAAGGAAACTAAATGGCAATTTAACATTCATAAAATAATAATTTAAGGTCACTGAAAGGCTCCTTCCAACCACTGAAAGGTGTCAACGATCTAGCACAAATAAGAACCAAACCTATTACCTTAATGAAATCGCATCCTTAAGTGGAAATACAGTGCTCCGGGAATACAGCAATTACTGCTGCAGGGTATCCTACCCGGTCAATAAACGCTGAATCTTTTTAATCTGAATCCATGCCAGTGGCAGTCAGCAACCACAACAGCCTCTTCTCTGTGAAGGGGACATTTCCCAGTGCTTCTGTTGGATAATCTTTCAACTTCCAGACCATGAACTCCTGACATCCAAGGGGTTAAAAATATGACCCATGTAAAAGACAAGGAATTACACTCTCTGATGTACTTCAATTTCTTAGCCATTAATTCCTTCCTTCATAGTTTGAACTTGATAATTTTAAATTGACGCCATTCTCTCTGCCAAATACTACTGTTTCAGAATGAATGTTCTCTGCATAGGTACTGCATAGGCTAGAGATCTTTACCTGTATTTGTTCGTATGCAATATAACTTGAACTTACTGATTGGATGCGGACACAGTTTGGGCATCTTTTCAAATGAGATGAGCAGGAAAAGAGACCAAGAAAGTTCAGTGATTTTCCTGCTCTGTCTCCAGTCAATTTTTTTTTTTTTTTTTAAGAAATAAAAAAAGAATACATATATACATATATTTGTCCAAGGAAAGTACTTTTCAACCCATGGAAAGCTGTATCTTTGGGTAGATGGGATTAAAAAAGGTGGACTTTGCAACGACTGCTAATTCAATACACAGGCTGTTTTTTTCCAAAAAGAAAATGGATGGAGTCCTCCTATGCAGAAGGAACAAGAAAACTGTTTTGGAAGAGTAGGATAATTTTCCAGCTTGGATTAGGGTTTGGTTATTACAGAAAGTGGAGGATGAGACGGCTTAAAATGACATTTCTGTAAAAAAAAAAAAAAAAACCAACAAAAAATCTGCCTGGGAAGACTCCACAGAAGATTCCTGCAACTGCTCAGGAGACTTTAACATGGCTACAGAAGCAGCACTGACCTACTCTCACAGTTTCTCAATCATTAAATACTAGTGATGGCTACACTCAGCTGCCCTCCCCACTACATGACCCCTAAACTACATCTCCTCAGCAGAGAGAAGCTCGGGAAGTACAACCAGTAGAGGTCATTAAGAGAGAAACTGTACAACCCAATGTCATCTCATACCCAGAAGCCATTTAGAAACATAGATTTTAACACCAGTTTTGGGTTGTCTCACGTTTATAACTATTTTCAGCTCTTCATGTATCAAAACCAGAAAGCAGAGCCTTTAAGAATAAAAAGAAAAATGCAGAAATTACTTTCTTAGCTGAACTGAGACTCCAAATGGAAGTAATCAATTCATTCAATGCAAAGTTTCTAATGAAATGTGATCCATGCAATTACATGGCACATCTACACAGTTACGCTCCTTTCTTTTGGTGAACCATATTTCCTTTCCATTTTAAAGCAGCTTCTTCATAAGTCTTCAAGGTACGTGTTACAGACTCCCTCAGAAGCTGCAGAAGACAAACCTTCAGATAAGATCTCTCCTTTTTGTGCATATGGATTTCCTCTTCCTCCCCTCTCACTTGGTTTTAATAGGCTGCTGAGAAGAGGTGCTATTTGGAGTAGCTGAAGCAAGCAAAGCCATTATCACTTCTTCTTTATAGGACCTTCACTGCAGCTAAGCTTAATGGAGCGTCAGAGGATTCCTAGAACTTTTGGCAGCACCACACATAAAGCCAGCCTTGAGTAGTTAAGTCTCTCAGGAAGTCAGAAGAAAACACTGGGAGTCAGGTCCTCAGCTAATACCTGCAATTCCTTTTGTTTCACAGCTTCCAGATTCACTGACTTCAAATGAGGCAATGCCAATCCCAACAAGTTACATTAACAGCAAATAACCACTTCTGTTACCACAGTGATGGAGAAATTAGACATCAGCTATCCCATAGTCTACAATATTGTCACCACTAGATTTTTAAAGACCATAAAGAAGCTGTAAACTGTCTGTGAATTTCTTCTAACTACCAACTGCAAAAGTCAATCTTGTTCCTTCTGAGTCCCATCCCGATGCAGAGCAGTACAACTGAACCATTTAACTAAACTTTTCTTTCTAAGCTGACAGCATTTTACCATATGCTCTTTCCCCAGCCATCTTCTGCCTCCCATATTTCTTTCCCTAGCATTAAACAAAGAGAAGACGGACTTCATAGAGCAAGAACAGACTGAGCTCAGATATTGACTTGGAGGGAAATATAGAATGACTGATGCAACACAGGATATACAGCAAGATTGCTAGGGGGTAGGAAAAAAAAAATGAACAGAGGTAGGGAATTTGGCATCTGAACAGGAAACAGCTCCTTGCAGGAGAGCAGGACTAAATATAGAACCCCCCTGCAACACCAAGTTCAGTCACTGCTGCCTTTCAAATGAATGTGGTGAAATCTTTGGGGACGTATTGCAGAACTCGGAAGATAAATTGACCTGAAGCCAACCACCACTCTCCCTGCATCCATCCCAGGTTGACTGAGTTCCAATTTTATCCATAAATAAGAATCCAGCCAAGGACTTATGATGAAGAATGTAGGCCAGCATCCATCTCAACAAGATGACTTTAAAAGTTGTCAATACAGTTTTAAAAAAAAAAAAAAAAAAAGTGCCACTGGAAAAAAAAAAACCTGGCAGGAGTGCTGGGGATTTTTTTAAGATGCCCTTTTGAGACATTAGCTTTTAAAAGGCACCTTTGCAATTCTGTTGAGGCAGTACAAAATCTCCTATAGGAAGGACTACATCAGGAACAAACCATCCAAGTGCTACTCTGTGGTTTTCCTCAGGCAGCCTCTCGGACGAACAATTCTGTCACTTACGTGTGCTAATTAAAGAGTCCAACCATGAGCAAACCTGGTCAGATGTAAGTTGGTGGCACTCTTCAGAAGCCAATGTACTTCATTCGTTTTCTCAAGCTGACATTAATTTTCCTGAGCTTGACGGTGTGGAAAATGATGTGTGTGGTTTGGACCCACCGTTTAGATGAACAAATCAACCCATACATATGGTAGCACGCACAGAGCTGTGAACGTGGAGTTAGAGAAGAAGCTGCTGTGCCCCGTGCTGCTGGCTGGCTGGTCCACGTGGTTGGATCTTCTCAGTGCGATGCCGAACAATCCAAGAAGAGCAGACTGTTTTCTTCTGGTAACGCTGACATAATAAACACAATGTTATTCAAAACAAAGTTAAAGCTGTTTAACTAATTCTTTTTTCTTCCTGTAGACATCTCTGTCCTGACTTTGTCCTTTCACTTGCTTTCACGTTTCCATCCAGAAGAGACTTCTTTATATCCATTCTCCTTCCAGTTTGCCATCCCAATCTCTCCTCCATCTTTTTCTTTTTTTTTTTTTTTTTCCTTTTTTGCAACTTGCTTTAAATTGAAATTAATAGGAATGGGATTCTGGAGTGTTTCAGCAAATGAGAAGGCAGTTTATCTTCAAAAGTCCGTTTAGCAGAAATGACCTATCAACTCATCAGAGTTCTCAGGGTTCCCAGTGGCACCAGCCTTCACAAGCTGAGCACCCACTGCCATCATGTCCTAAAGAATGCTCTCCTGTATTCTGAATTTGAGAAAAGTACTATTTACACACAAAATGAGCATCCTCAGGTAAGTATACGCACGAGTGCCAAAGGAGCAGCCAAGAGGAATCTTTAAAACAACATGATAATTTTTGCTTAGGAGGTTATCACCTTAGAAGAGGAGTCCACACTAACTTGAGAACCTTACAGTGATCTGTTTTGTCTTTCTCAGGTGACTCAGGGCTAATCAGCATGCCTTGAAGGCAGCTTGCTCAACAACCCAGTAGACAAGTGATTTTACATAACCTCCTTGAGTGTTATTTGCAGTAAAACTGTCAAGGGACAAAGGAATTTTTCAAGTAGAACATCCATCTGAACTTAAGAGAATATATAAGTTCCACTTTAGTGGCAACTGTGTATCATAAAAAAAAAGTTCTTCAGCATCAAAGTTAAGTTTGTTTTGACTTGAACTTTGATGTAACCAGCAACGTATTTTTTTTTATCCATCGCCAGTGCCATACTGACTGTACATTCCACAGCATGTATCATTAAATGAATTATTCCAGTTAATACAATTTCCTAAGCAAGTTACTTTGTTATTAGTACAAAGACCAGCAAAATTTCTCACCATTTTTACATTCATCTGATATGTAAGTGATTGAAGAAACTGCTTACTTGCATTTGGCCAATCAAGACCCATTCAAATTTTTGCTTACTACTGTTTTGAGAGTGTATTTAAACTTATAAACACATAAACTCTACTGGGTTAGCACTGACAGCTCATCATTAGAAGAGAATACATTGACTATGAGAAGGTTAAGCATCTTCTGTTAACAAGAACTGAAAGACACCAGCTACATTTGACGTCAGCTCTATCACTTCTCTGATATGAGAGGGAGATCATACTCACCAGAGGAAGAACAGCTAAAGAGCAAAACACAGTCCTCAACTACCAACTCAAACAAGCTGGACTTGCCGAGGAAGAGAAATGGGAGCAGGAACCACTTAATCAAAAGTACGCAAGTAAAATAAACCTTCCATTTGTAACAACTCTTGATATTGCCAAATTTGGTACCGCCAATAGCAGAAATGAAAAGTCATTTGACTGCTCAGAGGAAAGTCAGGAGAACAGACCGAAAGTCACCCCAAACATGCTTTATGCTGTAAATGTCTTTATCAAAAGATTCAAAACTTAGCATAGCATTCTCTTCATCCCAGATTCTTGTCCTGAAGGTGGTCTTCACAGTTGACTCGCTCTGCAGTCCCATCTGTCTTCACAGCACTAAAAGGTTGATAAAGCACTGGGGAAAAGATGTTTCCATGAGGACAGGCAGGGAATTTGAAGGAAAACAGCTCTATTTCCAAAGACAGCAGCAAACAGTTCACTGGCCCCTCTATGCCCCAAGGAGTTTAATGACAATTTATTGAGACATCTTCAGTGGGTGCTGAAGTACCAGCTTGCTGTATGGGGTAAGTAAGTTCTGCTGATTCAGAAACACAGATGCTTTTTCACCCTCTTACAGTAAGCTTCTTGGTTTCACTCTCTAACGATGAGAAGCTCTATGGCAAGTTAAGCCTCTAACCTTCTCACAAAGGTTGCAAGGAAGACAGCTGAAGAATTAGATGTGCTTCTTCCATGCAACACAAGGAAAGAAACTCTGAGAACGAAGTGTTGTATCTTGAAGGAAAATCAAGCATAAGGAAGAATGTTAAGTTGGTATTTAAAAATTATTTGTTAGAAAACCAGACCTCAATCAGAGTAATTAAGAGAAAGCAGTGTTGGGCTACTTCGTCTTCTGTACTGGGCTCCAGCCAAACAATGAACATGCTTAGATATTTCTGTAATTACATCCACCTACCAACCCATGCACTGTAACTTCTCCAAGTCAAGAGACACACAAAACAAATTAGAATCTAGTTTAATCATATTGGTACAAACATAAAGAGTGGGCACTAATTTTTATTCTAGCTAAATTCTATTCCAGCTAAATGTGAAAAACTTATTTAGAACAGTGAGAAATAACAGAGGTGAAACAATAACCTTTGTAGAAGGGACTGCTGCATAATGTGGATATGTCAAGTGGGAAGGACAGCTGGCTCCTAAAGGCTTCTTGTGCAGTATCAGCAAGCTGTTTATACTCTTCATGTTTTGCCTTCCTCAATCAATACTGTAAGAATTATTTCGTTTACCTGAAACATGTGGCATACAGCTAACTTTAGATCAGGAGCATTCGAGACACCTGAGAAAGGACTTCTTCACATTTCCAAAATGCACTCACTGAGTTCAAGGAACACCGTGTCACCTCAAGAGGATATAAAGCCACATGCTGATTATACATCTGTAGGTCAGACGTTCACATCTCTTGTAATCTTTGGGGTTTAACCAGCCTTGTCCATAATCTTAGCCTTTCAGAGAAAAAAAGATCTGTCTGCCTCACTGTTTCCAAGCACAAGGCAGACAAAAACAAACAAGCACACTGGGATCAATACTCAGCAATCACCCGCTCAGTCTTCCTGAACAGGTCGTGCTTGTTGGTACACCTTTCTGTCCCGGAGGACAAGGATTGGCTTAAAAGAAGATATGCAAATATTTTGAATCATGCCGGAAACATTTTTTTTTTTTCCCTTAACTAACGTATAAGCAAAATCAAAGAATTTGCACACAGCAGGAAACCTTTGTAGATAGACACCAGCGGGCAAAAAAAAAAAAGGAATCTGAAAGATTCTGAGAAATGATTTCCCCCAAACTACTGCAAAAGCATTCAGCAATTTTACATAAGCGTTCTAGAAAAACTCTGGTCTTCTGCAATCTTTGGACCTCTGTTGTGCTCACTGATGTCTGGGATGAACAACTGTAGTTTCTTCAGCTTTGCAGGTCAAAGCACTTAAAAACGAAGAAAAAATAGAGACAAAAATGCTATTGCCAAAAGTCATCTGCTCATGCAATCATAAAAGAACACTACTCCACACTGCTGCATAGCAGGCTCACCATGTGTTTGAATCGATATGTAGCACGTGAAGCACATGGAGACCAGACTGAGTTTGAAGTGAGTACCTTTCCAAGAAGGCAGACCTGCCCAAAAGCAGAAAGACATGAAGGATGTGGGCCTTTCAGCCAGGCACGAATCTGGCCAGGCAGGCAGAAATGAGCAGGCAACGGAAACCTATTATTTGCCTTCAGGAGAAACGTGCTGATGCAACTAGCATTCACATCCAATGCTGCTGCACCAGAGGACCTCTTCAGTGCTCTTGAGAGCACTCAAACTGGACCCCAGCAAGCGTCTAAGTGCCAGTGTTGAAGGACTGTCTTGTACTGAACTCTGGGAATGTTTCATTATTGATATGGAGGACAAATATACAATGTGCAATAACACAGCTTAGAAAAAGACCTAATCTCCTTATCTTCTAGTGAATATGCGTAAAGGCATTAACAAAGCCCTTCTGCCCCCCTTGGTGTCAACCAGTGGGTTCATGCCTACACCTACTTTGTGCCACTGCATACCCTAAGTTCACCCTCTTTATGGACATCCTTCAAAGCGGACCTCTTATACTTCACATGGTGTGCAGGATTAAGTATAGCAATCTGGCTTCAGTGCTAATATCAACTTTTCTTCTCCTGACAGTCCTAGAGGTGAGGAGTCTAAGACTTTCTGATGAATCCTGATATTTGCTTTGCCTTCACTTCTGTTCATTCAGAGGTACCAGTTACCAAAGGTTCAGACTGCCAACAGAGCAAAGCAGAAAGCCCTGAGTTAGGTATCAGCTGAGCTAATCCCAAAACCAAAAGCTGCAGCATAACACCGTGAAGAACTCCAGCTAGTTTTTGCTGAAACAATGATAACCCTTGCACAGCAATGCACTGGGTTGCATAGATGTGGGACAGCAGCTAGGGGATCTCTGTAGTTCACTTTCCTGCACCGTGCCTAAATGGTTCTGTAAATTATGACCTTGGGAAAGGAACAAACTTTGCATTAGAAGCTAAAACGTTTAACAACAATTTGTTTCTGGAGTTGTTCTAACCTAGAACAGCATGAGGAATTGGTGCACTCTCAATCCAAAGGTCAATATTTAAATACTACCAACATTACCGCTGATGAAGAGTCGTGCAATAATTATGATGGACCGTGTAGTTGAATAAGGTACAAAGAAGAACCTTTATTATTAATAAAGAACAACGTCATCTGATTGAGAACGAGGACAGAAGTCTGATGCTTCCTCAGGAGAATCATGGAGGGAAAAAATAGGAAAACAAAGGCCTACCTCCATACAAGGAGCTTTCTTTGAAGCTCTCAGAGTCCTTTGAAAGACAGGATGAGAAAAGCACATCCGTGTGACTCATTTGGTCTAAATATCCTACTTCAGACATGCTAAGTGTCAGATACTGTCTCTATAATGAATATTTATTCTGAGATGAGAGCAAAATAGCAAATGTCACCGATAAAACATTTGCCTCTGAGAGCACACAGGCAGGTAAGAGCTCTCTCTAGGTTCTGCTCAGCAACAAGGCCAGCTCCAGTTGGAGAATTAAAATCCGGTCTTGAAATGAAAGCACTAATACTGCTCCTAATGCCATTACTTATACAAACCTCTCTGACACAGGGTCAGCACCAGCCCACTGATGCTGAACACCAGCTGGACTCCCTCTCTGTGAGCTGCAGGCCTGCAGGACAGACCAGGAAAGGCAGTGGCACATCTAAGTATGAAATTCTACTTCTAGCAGAGAGATGATGCCTGGTTTACCTTTATTCCTTCCATTTTATCTTCATCTCTTCTGATGGAGATGTTTTATCAACAATGAGAAGCTCCTGCCCATGGCTTTAAACAGGGAATAACAATCTTATTTTCTAAATAAGCCACCTTAGAAAGAGGTGTTTTCTATAAGACAGCACGCAGCTGGATGCATAAAGACTAACTGTAGAGCCAAGTACTTGTTGAAAAGTAAATAAAGCGTAGAAAATTGAAGAAGCAGTATAACATGGTGTAAGGGAAAAGCTGAAATAGGAACCTGGTCATGCTGCATGCTCCTCGTGCCCTCTCTCCATCCCTTGCTTTGGTGCTCAGCAGGAAGCGAGAGGAAGGCAGGAAGGAAAGGCTGAAGGCAGCTCCACTGGTGCAGAACTGCTGCCAAAGAGAAAGATGAACAACTCATATTCCAAGTGTAAATCTAAGGAGATGTGAGATTTCCAGCTCTGCACAGCTAGGAGTGTCACGCCCCAAACTCTTCAGAAGATAAAGTTAAGCACTTAACGCTCGGCTGATTCAGTAGGAGTGTTATTAATACTAACACTGATGAGATGTCCAAATAGCTTTGAGAATCAAGTCCTTCACTTCCCTCTTTCTAATGGGAAACATTAAACTTCCCTTCTTCACAGGAGTGCTATGAGGACGAGCACGCTCAGCCACGAGTGGCTGTAGCAACAAGGACCATATAAACTAAGGAAGTAAGAAAAGAAGAAATCAAATTAAACTGTACAAAGGGGACCTGATCTCATTTGCAGACAAGTAAATATTTTGAGTAAATCTTGGCTTTTGGTGGAATTACTCTGGATTTGTGCTGCTGGATCCTGAACATGAGCCAGGCCCAGACTGTATTCAGGTAAGCTCATTAAACACGTCCCATTCCCTTTGACTCTGCTGGGTTCACTCATATGTTAGAAGTTAATCATGTGCTTAAAAGACTTCGGAGGATCAGGGCAAAAGGGCTCAGCCACTCACAGAACTGAGCTGCTTTGCTTTATGTACTCAGCGTCTGAAGAAAATAAGAGTGCTGTTGTCACCACTGCCTCCCAGTGCCCTGAAATAGAAGGTTATCATTTAATCACTCGAGCCAAAGTTGGTTTCTCTTTTGGGAGAAAAAGCCATTACAACTGTGGCAGCTTCAGACCTTTGGCTTTTGTGGTCTGTGCCACTCCTTTTAGATCATCCTTCACAACGGATACGGTCCCATAGCTGCAGCAACTCCACATGTATCCAGACAGACAGGATTTAGAGCTTATTTTCCCATAGTATTGGACAAGCTTCGGGCATCTCTCACTGCTTCTTCTTGCCAATGCCAGGACTCACGGCAGAGGGAAAGCCTTGCGTTCCCCTCAGGAGGACTGAGAAGGGGCAGGAGCCCTTCCTTCTCCAGTGAACCAGAGCATCCCTTCCAGGCAGCTGTTGGTCCTGCTTAAATCCATGGCTGGGCAGACCGGCACAACAGATGCTGAACCCCTTCCAGTGTCTCATGGCCACGCGTGTTGGCTCTGAGCATCTCAGACATGAGGTGGGCTGCACCTATGGGTCACACTGCTCACGTCTAGTATTTCCGCTGGAATACTAAGTCTTTTCCAGCTCTGAACAACCTCCCACAGTTCTCAACGATTCAAAATACAGGTTCTCCTCCCCTTCTTGTTCTCCAAAGCACAAAAATGCACATGTATTAATATAATCAAATGAGTGAGCCAAGTTAATTGGCCTGATTTGGTCTGGAAGAAAAAGCGTATAATTAGAGTGCCAAGTACCAGTGCTATCAGCAGTGATATAACACTTGAAGCACTGAAGGGACATTCAGTATGACAACATGAAGGCTCCAGAATTTCTGTTGGTGACAAAACAGTGTGCGCACAGGGCAGGCAGGAAAGCCAAGCTTCCACATTAATGTGCTTTGGTGTCCTACCTCCTCCTTACCCCAAGGACAAGCTCTGCCACTCATCCCATTGCTAAGGACCCAGATAACAAGCCATTGTCAAGGGCAATGGTGAAGCTGCTTGTTTCCTATTAGCATCCTTAGCATTTTCTATCTATCTAATCAGATTTCCTGTTGGTTAAGGAAAGCTGCCTTTACTCATTACCAGCTGCTATCCCAGATTTCTTCCTCCCTATCCCCAATAGAGATTTTGTGATGCTTGCCTGCTTTTTTGTGTAAAAAGGTTACATACGCCTGGAGGGAGGCTAAATGTTACCAAAAAAAAGTAGAAAAAAGGCAAAAAAAAAACCAACAAAAAACCCACATGAAATCAGAACTGTGGGCAAGAGGCCAAGACTCCTGATTATGTGCCTGTGACTAACCAATGGGTGTTTTTAAAAAACATTTCTCTCATTATTTCCTCTCCTCTGGATATAATAACACAAGTCAAATTAGTTTTCCAGGAGCAGACTTCTTTTTATGTAACCATGTTTTATACAGATAGCAGCAGCTTACGTTTAAACTATTTAAGAGAACAAATAGCTGCAAAATGTACTTCAGATGGCCCTTCTCCTGCTAGCGCTGTGTTGCTGGCTTGAAGGGAGCTACAAAAGCACCCTGTATGTTGCTGCTGCTTGGATGTAATTGTACACAGTGCTCAATGCCCACGGGACCTCGCGTTCAGGTAAGGATGTCTGTTCCCCTTGTCTTATTGCAATTCGGAGATCCGCGGCACTGTCAACGCTAGAATGACTTTGAAAAAAAACAGAGCTGAAACGATGCAGAATGAAGCAGAAGTTCATCTTTTAACTTAGTCCGGAGTATCTTATAGCACTTGGGAAGACAGCTTCCTATCCTAGGCCCAGACTGACATGTCACCCTGCTGGTTATGGGACCCAAGTGGAAATTCCCACATTTTTGGAAGGTAATACTGTTTTGATTTCCCACTCTTCCTCTCCTTCCTTCCACATCTATTACTTAAGACAGGATGTGTGTACCATAGTTACTGGACCAAAAATGTCTTATACATCCCTCCAGGTTGGTATTAAACACACAAGTCTTTTCTGCTAAGGTGTATTTGATGCACACAGGTGCTGTGAAAAACACTGAGACTGCAAGCAGACACGTTGGGTGTCAGGAGAAGAACGAGAAACCAAGACAGGCTACTTTAGGAAAGAAAGATCCATTTTCTCATTCCTTCTCTTGCTTTTAGGAATGGGCTTCATATACAAGAAATGAGTCTGACGGACCGATCACCTATTTCAAATACCAGAGCGGGGTGCTGTTCAAGTATTTCAGCAAATAGTAGAACATTCCTCAAACACTCCTGCAAAAAGCCCAGGAAATCTTTTACCTGACAGAATCACACGAGCTTAGGGGATCCAAATCCTGAAATGAGGTGGCCTGAGCATCTACCCTACCTGAAAATCTGGTTATAAGTGCAGGGAAGAAATTCACCATTAAATACTCAGATGAGTTGCAGTGTTAGAAACATGCAGGATTTGCTACATGCTCCTACGTCATTGTTCAGCAGGCTAAAAAAAAAAAGTACATTTTTGTATTCTCTGATGAGTCTTTTAAGTCTGCAGTGTTTCGTACAGCCTCTCATAGGACAATGGCATAATGGAAGTTTCCTGATAGCAACTTAGTTCCTGTACTTTCCAGTACCTTCAGTTATCGTAGAAGGTTTAAACATTTCTTTCTCATTCATCCTCACAGCACAACTGGGATATTGACTGCTGGGCTCCCTCTATAAAGTATCCAGATAGGGTTTCTGTCAGATGCTCCATTGGCTCCAATCAACTGTTTCCTGTTTACACTGATAGCACCGTTTGGATAATTTCATTCATTTTGGATGAATTCGTTCAATTTTTCAGCTTCATGCCAACCAACCACTGAGGATGACACACAGCCTTTCAGGAGGTCCAACACCATTGTCAGCCCATGTACAGATTTCAAAGGAAAAGACCAATGTAGCCCTAGGCAATCTGAGTTGCAGCAGAGGCTAAAAGGGTACAAACACATTTTCCTTCTCATGCTAGAAGTGTACTTCTCAGAAACACTTGCAGAAATCATGCAAAAGCAAAAAGTCCACTGAAATGATATCCCACAAGCTGATTGTGGGGTAAGTCAATATGACCATGGCTTCCCCTGTTAGTAATGCAAAATTCCTGGAGGAAAGGAGAAGGGGAAAGCGGAAAGCAAAAGAGACATTCATCCTCATATACTGCAGTGAAAGATGAAAAGTTTTCCTCTTAAAACTAAACATTTTCAGTAAGTATGATTAACAATATCATATGCCATAGCAGAAGGAATAACAGCTGTTGGAAAAAGACAGTATGAAGATTTATGGAGAACCTAAGAAGAGAAACTGTTGGCTTTCAGGCAACAACGCAGCAGATCTGATGGTCTCCAGGTCTTCGCTTTGAGCCTGCACCTCGCTAGCTTCTGGCAGCTCCCGAAATCCTCAGTGCTGAACCAAACCACGTTCCCAGGAGACACACAGTCTGGAGACAAAAGGCCCAGCACAAATCTTCCTCTTCAACACGTCATTAGCACGTAACTGGATTTATCCACCGTGCATGATCTTAGCTAAACTAGTCACCAGGAGAAATCCAGCTCTCAGCATAAGTTCCACTGAAACGACCATCAGTTTCTCCTGGAGTTCTACATGAGCACAAAGAAAATGTGAAATATGGTATGTGGGTCAACGAGCTGAACTTTGGAGACCAAATCTATTTGATACGGAGCATGTTTTTCTTTAGAGCTCACGTAGAACCTTCAGTTCACAACATACCATTTGCCAAGCATACTGAGTACCTTTAGCAGCTCAGCTGTCATCGTCTTCCTACAGGATCTTGACATGAACAGTTCTGGCCTCACCATTTACCCACAAACAACACGCATCCTGACCGATGATAGGAAATTCGTTATATTTGTTAATCCAGAAGAGTCTTACGGGATTCAGCTTTAATCGATGTTCACTGAATTCAGATTTATGGAATGAAAACTCCTATTGAGTCAGCTCCCGGACTGAGAGGAGAATTAGACCCCGTGCTTTCCAAACCCGATTTTAATGTTGCAGTATCACCAAAACAAAAAACCTCCCTCACATCTCACATCAGTGTTTGTGTCAGATTTAATATTTCCGGTGAGAAAGAAACGCCATTTTAGTAAAATTTACACATATATTTTTTTATAAATAAAAACACATTTCATTTTAACACACATCTACAGGCAGCAGCATCGCTTGTCTGGGCAGACACTGGATCTTTTGAAAAAGTTAAAGCCTCGGAATATGAAGCAGTAATGAAAAACACACATGGAACAATAAAATATTTAGAAAAATAGAATTAAAACTGGCTTTATCTTATGTACACCAGACCAACGAGTCAAAGATGCGAATACCTCATTAATAACTCCATATTAATTAACACAGCACGAGAAAAGACCATACCTTTGCTTTCTCTGAAAAGGAAAACATTCTACTCATATTTTTTTTTTCTGCTCTGCATGCATTTCATTTTCCAAAATGCAACCAGGCGTGCACTACACACAGACTTCATCCTGCTTTGCCGAAGTACAGCTGCCATGAGCATTCTCTAGCACTATGCAGAAGCCTTATGGAGTGAAAGGTGTTGGGGACAAGCTGAATCCGAGCCTAAGTGCCATTACTTTCAGCAGAGTGCAGCTTCAGAAACGTTACTACAAAGAACCAGCTTGGATTTGATGCTGTTTAAGTAGCAATTGATGCTGTTGAAGTAGCAAGCAATTTTTGGCAGCCAAAAAAAGGGCAGTGTGTAATGATGAGAGCTGAAACAAACAAACTTTATTTAAGAAAAAGCAGCGTCATTTTACTTCTCATCTAGAATGATACCATACATGGCTATATAGAGTCTCCTGTGATAGCTGAATCAGACACTAACAGGCAAGCAGAGGGGGACATGGAGTGCATCACGCTTCCTGCATCAGTTGCACTGCACTGACACAGGCTGGGAAACACACAGCACACTCTAGGGACATACATGGAAAAAGAAAAATAGAAACAAACAGAACATGGATCCATAGTGCCACAAACCTTCCGGCTCTGTGTTCTCTTTGAGGTGCACTTGCTTCAGTGGGCAGCAGAAGATTTCGTGACACTTAGCACGAAAAGGGGACTCTTTTTTCTTTAATTCCGCAGATTGGATCGAATCTTGCCGTAACATAATGTACTCCTGAGTGCCAGGGGGAGCGTCATCCATAACTGTGGTCACCACATAACAAAATGAACTCAAGTTAGAGCTTGAGGAAAGCAATCTAGAGAATTAAATCAACTACATAACGTCGGGGTTGGGGGGAAGAAAGGAGGGAGAGAAAGGTTTACAGGAAGGAAAATCAAAGTTAAAGCATCTCAGTTGGGATGGTAGAGGGATGGGGAAAACATCTACTTTTACATACACTTCTCATAAACATCAGCAATTTATACTGTTTCATGCAGCTTGCATTAATAGTAGAATGAATAACTGCTCCAGAAAGCAACACGGTTCTCTCCTAAGCCTCTATTCTCCTATAACACCCCTGTCTATTCTGCATGCAGGTTAAGAAACAAACAAAAACAAAGCATGCTGTTGTGGCCTAGCCACAGGTCATCACGGAGCAATCATTCCACGTCTGAAGGTAACACAGCACCAGCGTATCTATCCCCCAACGTAAAGAGAACATGCTTTTATCAGGATATGTAATTACACACAGATCCTCAGAGCAAGGATAATAAACCACTGACGTTTGACTTGATCACCATTTCCAGTGGGTAGAAGAGTAGATGTACAAAGCACATTAATCCTTTTGACGGCTTTCTTGTAAAACAGCAAGACATTTTTTCAAGCTGATCTTATAAATCAATACTGCCATTAATGACATAAATGATATGCAGTCTGAAGCAGTTTCTGAATGGAGTCAGACCATTAAATGGTAAAAAGATAAAATACAGAGTATACGGAAAGCTCCCGCTACCTCAAAGCATTACATTACTAGAAAGAACTAAAACAATTTTCCACTATCTAAAAATGAAGCCTTAATAACAGAGATAGCAAGGTTCCTCAGCTCGCAGCTTTAAGCAGCAAATCATCACTCAAGAACAGAAATTAAATGCTTTTTAAAAGGACAGTCTGTAACCACTGCTAGTTATTCCTAATGCAATACACGGACACAGAACCACAGCCAAAATCACGCTGAGCTTGTACAACCACGTAGCAAACAAAATAGATACGTAACTAATCCCAGGAATAAGTAAAAACCCAAAGATCAGAGAAGTAACCCTTGACATACTGGGCTGTAACCGCAGAGGCAGCGCTGCTGCGTAAACATTCACGGTTCTGAAAGTGCTGGCTGCTAATTCAAGCAATGCAGCTGTTTCCTAAATATCTGTGAATGCATCATCAATTACATGAGCTGCCAGATTTAAGCATGGGTCCCCCCAAACAACGATGAACCTCTTGCACTTTCATTCACTTTATTTTTACATATCTTTTTTTTATCTCCTACCAAGAACGGCATTAGTAAAAGAAGGAAAAAAATGTATCTAGGAGATAAATAAATGATTCAAGCTGATCATCTTTCCACAGTGGGTAGTCACCTTCTTTAAGACCTCAATTAATCCACAGAAGATGCTTGGCACCTCGGTGGTTGTTGCCTCATTAGACGACACGCAGTGCCAGTAATGCAGACTAATAACCCACCAAAAAAATACCATTAAAGGAGATGTACGAGTTAATAGAAAAGCACGAGCGGTTCAAAAAAGAGCAGGAGGTCAGTGGAGCACAAGGCCTGGGCTGCTGGATAATTGCTCCTTTAACAACACCAGTTTCGCTTTGGCTGGTTTGAAGGTTACGCACGTGTTCATGAAACATACTGACAACAGCCAAGACGAGCCAAGGACCAACAAGCCCTGATGGGTCCCTCTTCCAAGAAGTCACCATGCAGATGGTGCTGTTGCAGGCGCACGCACAAAGCCACCAGTGAGCTGTGTGCAGTGACACTGACGTCAACGGCATGAGAAGCCTACGGCGCGTCCCTCTGACATTTACAGGGATAAAGGATAATGTGCATCGAGAAACACGGGTAGCCAGCAGAGCAGTGAAACGCACAGCCATCTCCTGCCAACAAGCTGGCTGACCTGCAGCAGAGAGTGCACCTCTGTCGCAAACAGCCTCAGGTATAAGGTATGGCCCTGGGATGGCCCCTGGAGTGGCAGAGCCCTTCCAGAGAAGCCCCGCTAAGCTGTGGGAGCTGAAGAATTGCTCGCAGCTAAGCTGTGGGAGCTGAAGAATTGCTCGCAGCACTGGCTGCTGTACGGTGCAGGAGCAAAGCAATACAAACTGCAAAGAAAAAAATGCAGACGGTAGTTATCAGCCACTTAATAGGGTCAATAGGGGAGAACAAGCTACTGGTGATTACCTGCAGCAGGAGTAAGGACCAACTCCAGCTACAAGAGCTGCTTGGCACTGGGTGCTATTGCTCTGAGTTCAGAGGGTTCAAACATCTGCAAACCAATTCCAAGGAGCAATTCTGTTTATCAAGTGTCTGGCAAATGGTTGCTTGGCATCATTAGGTAGCTCCATCCCTCTCTCAGGTAAGCTCACTAAGACAGGTAGAGAAGATCTAACTGGCCCCTTGCCACTCACCCACACACTGCTCACCTGCAGGCAGATTATGATTATTTTCAACGTGAATAAGCCACAAAGAGAACCACAACTCCAACAAATGACAAACATGCTGAAATCAGCAAACAGACATTGGGTTACTTGAACACAGGGCTAAAGAGCCCTAGTTCTGAGGAATATCATGCCACAGCACCGGTATGTGGAGCAAATACAAGGAATCATAGTTCTAAAGAAGCCTTAATGCTGGAATGATGTATGGGTAACATAATTGATACCACTGTTTTGACAGGAACAGCTAAAACCTTTTCTTAACATGATGAATGGCTTCAAGTCAGCAGGAGAATTTATGGCAAAACTAGGAAAAACCCCTAACCCCAAAGCCTCATTTTCCTGCTGTGATGACAGCCAGACACCCTCATGGAGCCACTGAAATGACAGCTCCGGATATGGGTGCAAACCACCAATCCACTGGGAAGCTACAGACAACAGGGGATATAAGCAAAAAGCTTTGAAAAGCTGACGTCCATTTCAATGACTAAAAGTAACCAGCGCACAACTATGGAAGGGTCATTGTTCAACACCTGTCAATAAACCATTTGGAAATGGGAGAAATACCATGAAAGAATCTGGTATGATTCTGCAAACAACAGAAGTGATTACACACCTGTTACAGGAGGCAATAGACAGTAAATATTAGGGAAGCAACAAACTTGCAAAGCAGTAATTACATCCCCTTCTAGGTGGAACAAATGACATTGCTTTCACTCTTTGGCTCCCTCCATTACAGGCTGTGCTAACTGCAGGATCAAGGATATGCTCACACTCTGTGGTGTAACACACAGACACACAAGTTAACTTTAAATCAGCTAACCTGGGGAGAAATCACAAGCCAGGACCACACTCAACAAGGGCAGCAGAAGACCCATGAGAAACCCAGCAGATGCTCCATCACGTGGGTGCTGTCCTCAAGAGCAGTTAGAAGAAACCTCTGTTGAGGCATATCTACATCTCCTTGGCCACCTTCCCGAGGGCAGATGTGCAGTCATTCTGCCAGCCTCCCACCTTCAGCTATGCCTCTGTTATCCTTCAGCAGCTGCTCACCCTAACTCCATCCCCATGGGCATGATGCCCCATTTGTCTGCACATCCATCATCTCACAAATCAAACAGGGACAAGACTCAGACACAGGTGATTAAGATACTAATAGTATTCTCAGCTGGATGGTGATTAAAAAAAAACCCCACAACTTCACATATATCTACTTTTTGGATTTTTTTTTTATTTATTTGCTTATTTTTTTATATTTTTGGTTATTTTTGGTAGGGAAACTGAAAACACAGCAACTACGTATATATGAAAATGGTCTGTTCAGCAGTTGGCATAAGACAGCTGCAGTAATCATTAAGTTCACTGTATGGAAACATTCAACTTGCTAAATATCATTCTGTAGCACATTCCTGAGTTTTTAAAAAATGAAAATAATTACACTCATCTTACTGACATCGAGCCAGGGTGAAAAAAATGTTCCTTTCTACCTATAAGGCTTGCTGAGAGAAAGGAACACCATCTCTAAGATGACTGCCAGCACCAGGATGGCTTTTCAAGATAAATTCAAACATGTTTACATTATGTAATCACACCAGCTAAATAAACACTGCTGGTTTATGTCTTTCTTTTATGTCCAACTTCATTTCAGTTACATCTAAGCTTGCCAGAAACCATAACATCAAGCCTGTCCATAGGCCTTGACTCTGGTTCCAGCTGAACAATCTGTGATATAATTCAGAGTTTAATAAAGCTGCACAGAAGCTTTCTTTTCCCCCCTCGTTTTCACAGGGAGAGGCTTTGGTTGTGCTAGAAGGCTGCAGCAGCCAAAGAGCAAGTCTGAGCACCCAGGCAAGAGAAATCTCCATGCTCCTGTCAGGCTTAGTGGGCAATATTGGTGGTAGGGGGACAGTTGGACTACATGAACTTAGAGGTCTTCTCCAACCTTAATGATTCTATCACTCTTCCTGTACACGTGACACAGTAACACACAATTTTTGTGCTTCTGTGGACCAATGTTGACTTCCCTCCCTATATGGCCTTCCAAGTCATTACCAGGTAAGTGATTTTCCACCTTCAGGTTCCCTTGCTTTTTTAATTCACTTTTACATGCTGCCAGCCCCAAGATGCTTATCCTTGCAATAGATAACTTTGTTTCTGGCATTTCAGAGCGACTGAAGTCAGAGCTCTACATTCCACCCTCAACACAATACTTGAGCACCTCTTAAATCATGCATCCAGAAACAGAATAAAAGTCCCCTCTTTGGCACAAGGGAACAAGTTATAACAACAGCAACAGTAAAAGCATTCTCCCAACACAACTCTTGGAAGGACAATACAAAGGGCAGCAGCAAATACCAGTGATGCTCATTGAGCATCTCCTTCATCTTCTGCCTCTGCCACCCACAGAAATGAAAGAAGGGTCGGGAGGGATGTGACCACGGCCTCTGAGGATGGTTAGACCGATGTAGGATAATTTCCCCCCCACCCCCTCTTTTTTAGGGAAAATATTAGGATATCAAGTTGCTTGCGGCTCCTTGTGAGGACAAAACTTACAAAATCCTCCCAGCTTGCTTAAATCAGTGCATGCAGTACAGGGAGCAGGGAGGAAAGGGGGGTGTTTTTTTGTAATACCACTTCCACATTGAGGCAGCAATTTTTCCACATTGAAAAGCTCTTAGGTATATGTACAAGAACAATTTCCTCTGCTCCTTTTCATTCATGCTTTGTTTTCTCCCTGCTTTATCCCAGAGGAAGATGTGATTTCTGCTAGGTACCTGAACAACATGATGAACTCGGGGCACAAAAAATCCTTACAAGTTAGGGAAGGGAAGGGAAGGGAAGGGAAGGGAAGGGAAGGGAAGGGAAGGGAAGGGAAGGGAAGGGAAGGGAAGGGAAGGGAAGGGAAGGGAAGGGAAGGGAAGGGAAGGGGAGGGGAGGGGAGGGGAGGGGAGGGAAGGAAAAAGAAAATTCTATCCTGGGGTTGTGGTACACTCAAATCCTCATATTGGCAACACAACCCACTTGTACCATTTCCCTGCCCAGCTTTGTCAAAATCCCAAAGAAGCATTCTTACCAAACAGCCCTGGGATGTCAGCATCACAAGTTGGACGCCTCACTTTCACTGTGCACCTGTGTGCTCATAATGCTCAAGTTGGGCTGATTCTATTTATTTCCTCTTTTCACAATGAAGATCGGGAAATCGGAGAAGCTGCATTTGCTAATTTTAATGTGCAACAAGCTTTTTCTGGACGGTTTCATGGCATGTGTAAGTGCAGCATAAATTCTGGGATGGGCAGTAGTTGTCTGGAAGAGCTCAGATGCTTACAGTCTTGGAGAAGTAAATTCCTTGTCTAACGGAGAGATTTTACTACCTGAACTAATGATGTTTCATGCTGCTGATCTGAATTAGATTGTGCTGGTTATTAGGAGCTGGGCCTTCTGGGATTCAAGAGTAGATTCTCTAAGAAGAGCATCAAAAGAAGATGCTTTTCTCTGGTGGGAGATGGATGTTCCCCATCCCACATCATCATTTTTACTCACTTTCCCAGCAGCAGCAACTGACCACACCAGCTCAGATCTCAGTATCCAAAGAGAACTGAGCTGCTGCAATCAGAGCAGGGGCTGCAGCATTTGCATCCCCACAGATATCTGACAAATCCTAATCCTACTCGGGGGCCTAGACTGAAGCAAAGCAGCGATCAGAAATCCCTTCTGCGAAAGGCTGTGAGAGGGGATGGAGAGCCATTCCTCGACAAGCATGAGCAAAGCAGGAGGTCCAACTTGGTTCACCAACCGTGACGCTTCAAACCCCAGAAAACAGACACAAAACCCACTTAGATCTGCTCCAGTGCAACTGCAGGCAGATTTCTCCTCAGCGAGACAGCATTCCTCCTCGTCTTACAACCAAAACTGAATGCCTGCAGCCTTCTGAGCATGTTTCTTTCAGTAGGAGCACGAATTTCTAAACTTTTTGATCTGCTGAACAGTTCTGAAATATGCACTCTTTGGGTCAAACACACAGAATAATTTTTTCCACGTCTTCTCAAAACATTTGCACAGAACGCTCCCCCTTGACCTAAAAGAGTAATTGGATTAACTGCTAGCGGTAATAGGCTGTTATCCTTTGAAAAGACGAGCCGAGATAAGGCTGTATTTAGATCATTGTGCACACCAAAGACAATGACATCCAACATCAGAAAATTCTACTAAGAGTGTGGCTCCTCTTTCCCCATGCAGAAAAGGCACTGCATTCTGCACACAGCCTTATTTCCCAGCTGTTCCGGCCCTCCAGTGATGCAGCTGCCCACAGCTGCTCTTCTACTCTGGTTTGGCAGAGCTACATTTTCCTCTCTGGGTGTTGCTAGGTGGTGCTTTCAGCCTTCTGAGTGCAAGGCGTGGTCAGGATGCACACTCCTGCTCCTCGAGGGCCTAAACAACAGCCACAACTTGCTTACAGCAGGGCAGACCCACCACCTTCTCTCCTCCCCATCCACCAGATCTGCAGTTTTGCTATGCCGGATCAATTCAGCTCCACAGATCGGTTCACTGCTTCACCACGCCTGCCACTGAATGAATCAATATTGCTTCCTTGCCTACTCCGAGTGGCTCTCTGCTTTCCCCATCTGCCAAAGTAAACGCAAGCTGGCTGCTTTCCAAGCAGGTGGGCTGCTCCATGCACCACCACACACGAGATAGCAATTCACAGTGTACAATTCATCGCTCTGAAGCGTCTGCTGAGAGCCACGGGCACACGGACTGGCACAGAGCTGTAAGCACCCCCACAGCATTACTAGGGTCACTTTTTGGAGTGCAGCTGAACAACCCATCCTGACTTCACGACAACCAAAAGGCACTGCATTGTATGAAGTTCTGGCTGCCATTAAAAGAGCCAGAGAAGAAGCAAGGAATGCCTCTGTTCCTAAGAAAATATCCTTACGTTGTGGTGAAGGACAAGAGGAGGTGGCAAGAGAACTGCCAGGATGGTCCAGCAACGAGTAGGAAGCTGACAGATTATGGGAGAGCTTTGGAGAGCTGTGGTTCACTATTTATGAATCACAGAATCATGGAATCGTTAAGGTTGGAAAAAGGCACTACGATCGTCTAGTTCAACCATGAAACAGTGGAATGCTCTTGTGCAATGTAACTTTATTTATTAATGTAGCCCTATTTGGAGCTGGGAGAATCAAATGACAAAAGAAGTCAACAGAAATAGAAATGCCTGTAGCTTTCCTCGCTATTTATAGAGCATCTATTGACAACACCAGAGCCACAAAAAGGAAACAAACAAATTTCCCTCGAGGTGAAGGGAAAAAAAAATGCAACACTGATAGGAACCAGAATAATCCTGGAGGAGGAAGGAACAGTACCCAGCCAAAGGCAACAAAATCCTCCAATAAAAGACTGAATCTCTCCTGGAAACCTGCAAATAGGAACAGCCTTACCTCTTGGGAAGCAGGAGATGAACAGCAGCAGTGCTCCAGAATTCTGTTTCAGAGGCTCTCCACTGCTGCAGCTCTTAGGCACTTTGCTTGGAAGAAAGGGGCAAGAATGGAAGAGCCATTCGGGAAGGTGACACCTCCCAATTATTTGCCTCATTTACCGTGGATTAACAAAAGGAGGGAAGCAAGAAATGAAGTGTTTTAAAATTGAAACCCATTACAGAAAGAGCTGTTCTGAGAAATGGCCTCCGAGGAAATCTTTCAAAGGAAAGCACAGAAAACTAATCAGTAGGAGTGAAAACCCTTGGCGTGCCAGGGAGAGCAGCATGGTTGCACTGCCTCAGGAGGCAGCGGGCACCTGTGGGCTGCTGCTTCAATGAAACAGGAGGCTTTTCTAAACATACACATGTATGTATATGAGGGCTGCTCCAAAAGTAATACCTCCTGTTTTATTATGTTGGCCCATGATGGCGGCGGCGTATGTTGGTGCGATGGTAGATTTATACCAGCACAGCACACAGACTCTTGTTCATTGCTGGTGAAAATGCATAGCTCATGGTGGTATGTTGAAAAATAGTGTTGTGTAGCTGAGAATTTGCTCTATCAAATAGTGTTATTGCGCCCTTCGTATCTGTTGTAGTTTCTGTGGAAATAAATAGCAGGCATTACTTTTGGAGCAACCTATGAACTGACAGCACTTTGTTTTTAAAACAGTCAAATGAAAGACTGCAGTTTTCTCCTGCTGCTCTTCTCGTGTGCTAAGGCTTTCATTAGACTTATCTCCATCCACAACTGGTTGCTGCAACTCCATCTTCCAGCAAACTGTTGGCCCGTAAGAACAAAATCCAACCACAGTCCCAATGGAGTCACTCACACAACCAAGAGAAGCTGCTGCCTGCGCTGCCATCCATATCTGCCTGCACAGCACCTCCTGCAGAAGCCACTGCCTGAGCTGCCAGCAGCTCTCTAACACCAAAGATGTGACTGAATGAATTTAACCATGAGCCAACTTCCTTTCCTCTGTCCCAAGCAGCATTAAGCCACTGTATTCCCTTGAATGGAGTATCATCTGAGAAGGATGTGCAACAATACTGATCATTTTTTCCCTCCTCTTCCCAAAAAGGACCACACTTCAAAAACTTCATTTGACAAAGGTTCAGCACTCGTGCTTGAGAGTATTTTTTCCCCTCTCTACACTAAGCTAAATCCCTTTGGACATCCTTAAATCCATGTGCATTGATACTATCACTGCAGTACAACTACAGTGCACTTGCTGCACATACACAGAGGGGTTTTGCTTTTCACTGTAAATCAATTTAATCAGCACCGTGCCAAATCAGCACAAGATTAAGCTACCTGATCTGCTACCGCCCACCTTAACGATCGTGCTCAGAGAAAGCAGCTTCGTGTTCTGTCTATCGACACCAATCTCAGCCACCCAACTTCCTTTTGTACAACGTCGTGGTGCTTCCACACAGTGGACAGCATGGCCACAAGCAGCTTAACTGCACCAGAAGTGCAATAATTTCCATACACCCTGACTTCAAATTACGGTCGTGGACAGCAGGAATGATGTCGCTGCCTTGCTGTGAGCACAAATGTACAGTGACTTGGCTAATGAAAGCAAGGTCAGGGAGCACACAAGGAGGACTTTCACTGTCCATTTATTCCTGTTTGATGACAGAGGCACACAGCAGGACCCCAAGCTGCTCGCATCACAGCAAGCATGATGCTCCCAGCCCCTCCCTTGGAGAGCAAATGGCAAAATGATCAAATAAAGCTGTTCTGGTCAGACTGAAATAACAGTAGAGCTTGTTGCCTTTATAGACATAAATCTATGTATCTTTACACTACGTTGCCTAAGCTTGCATTGGTGTTCAGCAATGTAAATGCCATAAAGAGTAACGCAAGGCAGCAAGCACAGCAGAGCTCTATGAAAAAATCAAAAGTCACATTTCACATTTTGGTGCATGGAACAAATACTGCAGTTCTCTGCTCCTAACAGCCTATCAAAGTCAGTAAAGACAAATGGTACTTCAAGAAAAAAGACATCGTGTCAATACTGAGGTATAAACTATCTCCTAGTGGTCTAGCATGTAACAAGTGGTCTTCATTTTAGCAGAGGTGAAAGCCACTCTTTTTAACACGCAGTTGGAGTTGGGGAGCGGTCCCTAGGGATACCATAGTCCCATTTTGTACTGCTTTGAAACCATCTGTATTAGACACAAATCACTATTTGGTGTCGTTACCATATTTACGCCTACTGGGCCTTTACATAGCTCAAAATAAATTAGAACGCTTATTCTGGGAGTTGGTTCTGGCACTTGAAAACGTGGAAAGGGCTTTTTGTTGCTGTAAATGCCCGAAACTTGTGGATTCACATCACCTTCAGTTAAACAGGAAAAAAAAAATAATCAAGAGAAGCTTCAGAGCAATTTGCAATACTTGAAAATTTGGCTCATACATCTGTCAAAACAAGTGCTTGAGTATGTAGGTCCTGCAAACACTCATTACTGAGCTTCGCACTGCTTTGGACAATTCAATTTTGCAAAGAGTGAGCTCAGCAGTACTTGCACGGTTCCTAATTACCTGTGTTGGAGTCCTTCCATTGCTCCCTGCCCTGGGTGCCACATAAGCACTCGTAGTATTTTTAATATTAGCCCCCACGACTTCATCTGCATCTCAAGTGACTGCTGGAGAACTGAAAAGACATTTTAAAGGTTTCATGCGGAATTAATTTAAGAAACGAGGTCTTTGTAGGTTCAAAAAAACCTCCTCCTTTCCTTTTACTTTTCAGTCTACTGTAATTTCCACGTTACCGACGCACTGCGCTCCTGAAATGAAACCCTAAAGAGACTTTTGTAAAACTTCATTAGCATTTCCGTCTGCCTTTACCCACTCATTTCCCAGCATTACACAACTGACAAGGCTGACTCGCACCGTCGCACTATGCCCCACGTTAAGGAGAATGGGACAAAGGCAGCAAAGATGCTGTCCCGCTCCAACCTGCCTGCAATACATCCCAGCTTTGTTCTCTTGGGACCAAACCCATGCAAAGCCATCTCTGGGAGGAAGGAGATAGTGACTTTGAGCTGCTTCTCCTTGTCCTGAACTGCCACGAGCGTAGAAGCGGGATGAGGCTGTCCTGAGTGCCCATGGATCTCCGGGCTGCCAAACACACTGATCAGAGATGACTCACTGTCAATCTCACACACAATAGAAGGGCTCTGTCAATTTTCTGACTCCAATTATTGCTGCAATTGTCGTATCTCACAGCTGAGGAGCTGCCACCAGCGCTGACTCAATTGCCAAGAGCTGGGTTGGGCTGTTCGTGCCGCTGGGGCTCAGACCTCGCCTCTACCCACAAGAAGTCATTCTCTCCTACCAGGTAAGACAACAAAAGAGAGCTTCCCTCGGCCAAATCTGACAGATCCGTGCTGAAGTTTCTCTCCAGGAATGCTTTGCATATCATGTATTAATAGAGTCTGACGAATGGCTTGAGCTTCACATCATGGCTAGACAAAGTGTCATGCTGTGGGCACTGCCTGGAAGGGCACTTGAAATAGCTGTGTGTGAGCAAAACAGAAGCTGTGTGGAGAGCTGACATGTTGTACGGTCACTGTGTTCTGTTTGTTTATTCTCAGAAAAGTGAAAAATAATGGGCACTTGGCTGAAATTTCAGGGAAAAAGAGGCTAAGATCCCAATACTCATTCCCTTCAGTAAATATCCAGCCACACATAGCAAAGCAGAGAGCCAGAACAAGAAACAGAAGGTAATTAAAAGCTCCACAGAAACTTGTAGGGAATCAAAATGTAATCGGACACAAGTTGCATAAACACAAGTTCAACACTGGCTCAAACAAAGGCTCTCCAGAGCCCCCCACCTCCTCACCACTCACACTCAGCACTGCTCAGCAGCAGCCTGACCATGCAACTCTTACCCAAGCTCAGCCTGAACTCCTTAGAGCCACAACCCCCATGCAGGGAAGGCCCTGTCCATGCACAACATGGAAGCACCACGGTTGCAGAATCACAGTGAATCAAAGCTGCAGCTGGAGAACAGCTGGTGGTGTATTTGCAGCATGCCTGAGACTCCACAGCACTTCTCAGCAGCCACAGCACTATGCCTGCACTCCCCACATCTCTCATCAGATGAACACTGCATCTAGACAATGACATCTCTGCATCCCTGCTTTCCTTCATTTAAATGATCTATTTAAAACGAAAGCATCCAAGCCCCTTTCAGTGCCTTTTTTTTAATCCTCTAACATGCCATGGCACGACTGCAGCTCTAAATATTTACTTGACATTATCTTGCACCTGGCAAATGTATTTTGATACTCCCCAAGAAAGTCCCCTGCAAGATTTAGTCATCCACTGGTCCTTGCACAGTTGCAATGGATCCCATCTACTATTTTACAACCATAACTCTCTCCAAGTCAGTCCTGCCAAGTCTAAGAGGTTTTCCAATGATTACATTACCAGCGATGAGGTGCAGAAACCAGATTAGTATCTGACTTCCTGCAGAAGTTAAGTCTTTTTTCCTCCATTATGACATCTCAGTTTCTATGTTATTCAAACCCATACAAAGCCTGCCTTTTATTCTCTTACTGCTGCCACTTTGTATGCAACTTCTCTGCTCATTCTCTTACTGTTAATTAACTATTTTATACTGCAAATTCCCATTTTTAAGATAAGTTCCCATTGTCACAATAGCCCTGTAAGTGAATCATTACAAGTATAACGCTTCCATAAATAACACATTACAAGATTTAAAATAAATATTTTTATTACAGCTATTGCACCACAATCGTCCTACGTGTAATAGAAATTGTGCACCCATGAAATTAAACCTCAGGAAAAAATTAATTTTCAAAGGCTTCGTTCTCTGAAAAACTTACAGCGTTTAATTCTTTTTGCTCACTGTTTTTCCTTTTTGATCCCAAAATAGAAAGCAGAATACTAAAATAAATAAAAATGACAGCCTCTCGGTAGAGAGCTGAGGTAATGAACAGCAACCAAATTGCACTGAAGATCAGAGAGAGGGAAAGCAAACACGCCAACGTCTGCCAACAAACCCGTGGCAGGAGAGCAATATTACCAGGCAAGTCTTTGGGAAAACTTCGTAGAGTCAACTCCATGATTCTCTCTATTGGAGTTCACAGTTTCCCAGGGACCTGGGTGATGCTCGTCTGCTCAGGACAGGGACAGAACGGCCTGCATAGATCTATGACCACAATACTGGGAGCTGAGAGATGGGGTGGAGAGGCCGGGAGGATGACACACAATTCATCATCTCTGTTGGCAGCAGCACACCCACACAGGAAGTTAGCATCCTAAAGGGCCTCAAAAGCAACACCAAACACCTTCAGGATTAGAATTAAAAAGCAGGGTCCTGACCATCAATGATCTCCATGCATTTTTAGAACAGGAAGGGCAAAATGTCAAGTGTGGTTCATCGCTAATTGCATCTCCACATTTCTCCCTCCTGGAAGACACAGCAAATGCAATTACTCTTTGATTTGATGTCACTAAGCCTTTTGCAATTAATTCATTTGTGCTCTCAAAGAATCCTCTGATAATGGAGAACTCTGCACAGAGCCCTGGGTCCATATCAGCTTGGGCTGACACATACGAAGGCTACAGCAAGTGCCCGTTTCCATACTCCTCCCTCCGCCTTCTCACAGGTTGCCAGGTCCATAGTTAACAACTCGTCGCTCACCTCCTGCTGGTAACGACCCCTTGCTGATGACACATCCCTGATGATTAGCATTAACACAACTGAAGCACAACTTCACTGAGAGCTTTGGTTGGGTGGATGGCTGGATGGGTGAGTGAGTGAGTGAGTGGGTGAGGGTGAGGATACTTTTCTTCCTCGCACTGAAAAGTCCACTCTTCTTTGGCTCACCCAACTTTTCCTTCAGTGGAATGCACTATAAAACCTCTCCCTGATTTCTCCCAAGCGGCCTTTAAAACACTGTCAATTCATCCTGCTTAGTCAGCACCACACACAGAAAGCTATTAAAGCCCGAGCCCTAAGAACTAATCTCCCACAGGCACTCGTGCCCACCCCACAGAGCAGTGACACAACACACAGGAGTCGTTTCCAGGCACCACTGCACAGCCAATGGCTGAATTTTCTTCATACCTAAACCAGCAAGATTGTAATTTTATTTTTGGCTCGTTCTTTATCACAGGGCTAATAAGGCCTGGTCAGATAAGGCTACCGCAGGCTATCCAAGGCTTAATAACCCAAATACACACCTTCAGCTCACAGCACTTTGCTGTCACTTCTGTTGGCATAGGGAGAGCTTAGATGAAAACACAAAAATACCGGGTAAAAACTATTCCAGAAAAAGCTGAATATTTATGGCTTGTACACAGAAGCCTGACTGGCAAGGCAGTGCTTTAGGTAAGATAAAAGGAGTGACAGAAGAATAACTTTTATTTGCACGGCGTACGTTTAATGGATGCATCAACATTTGCAGATGATTACAGCAAACCTAAGCATTCCAGCTGTAATTTTGACGGGTTTGGAATTTATTTATTCCTTCCCCCCCCCCCCCCCCCCCCGCACATAGCTGCAACTAAATACAATTTTTGGCTTTTGCAAAGGCCTATTTCCATTTATAGCATCCAGATGACAGGATGCTATGGCTGGGGACGATGTTTTTCCTAGCTGAGGCATCTGCCTCCTTGACAAAGGGGGAGATAATCACGTTGGGCGAAACAAGCTCGGCGTCTATGACAAGCTTAAGATGTCAGAAACGGGAGCACGGCGTCTTGTCCCTCTGGATATTTTTTTTTTCTTGAGAAATTTAGCCACATCTCATGCGAAACGCAGCCAGCTTGCAGAGCTGCTCTGCTGCCAGCAACAGGGAAAGGGAGGAGGGATGAGGCAAGGGGACCGCTCCGCTTCCGAGGCTGCCACAGCTTCTATTTAATTGCTTGCTTATTTATTTAATTACGGCAGCAACAAGAGCGTCTGGTTGAGCTGCCAGCATGCTTTTCCTGAAACAATTCAGTGCTCTGAGATTACTCGTGCCGGACATTCCACCCTCCCTGCTGGATCTCCACCAAAGCACAGAGCAGCCCTTCTGTGTCCCCATCAAGGAGCAGCGAGGTGCCGTGGGGGGCTGCAGGAGGGGAGGAAGGCCAGGACACAAGGGATCTGATAGGGACCAAGGCTGGAGAAGCATCTCCAGGTGGATTCGGTTCTCAGACCCGAACGAATGCCCCCAGCGTGCGTCCCCACTGCCTCTTGGATCAACGCTGAGCGATGGCACCTCCCCCCAACACTGAGTAAGTCCTGCTTTTTCCATTACAGATCAAACACTCTGGAGCCAGGGATCAAATTATGCAGCACTCGTTAGGCAGATCAAGGTGCTGCTTTCTGTTCTGAGATGAGCCATTTGCTGCTGCAAAATGCCACCAAGTGAATCTGAGAGTCACATAAGCGACAGAAGTGACAATCACATAAGTGATTGATTGTTTTCTGCGGATGGCTGTTGGCATAAATACTTTAACCAACGTTCAAAGCATGTTTAAGATCCTGTTTTGTCACGATTTGTGATGTACCGTGAGGAAGCTCCTCTATTCTGACTCTTCACAAAGTTTTGAGTTAACAAGACTAGGAAAATGCATTTTTGTTTTCTTTCCAACATTATTTCCCAAGGAACTCTGAAATGAGCCAATGCTCAGAAGGAATGAAACAACGCCACAGCAAGTTTTGCTGAAACCGTAACGTCTTCCTTGAAAGCAACACCACAATTCCAGCTCTAGACTACTACTTACGACAAGGTTGTATTTACCATGTCAATGCTACCCCCAGCAGGTGAAATTCCATCCAAATTCACTGAAGCTAGGGTACAGCCCCCACCCCACCTCCACCTGTCCTTGCTCAATGCTAAAGAGAGCAGAACTCTGGACTCCTCACCGCTTCTCCCCCAGTATAACCACATTTCTTTTCTGCTGAAGCAGTCCTTCTCCTCGCTCCTGCTTTACGCTGGGACCAACAGCTTGTCCTGCGCTGTGGATCCTGTGACAGAACAGACTCTCACAACATGTGCCTCCTTCTGACACTGACTTAGCAGCTTCTGCAGGAAGACAGAATGCTTTGCTGAGATTTGAATGACGAGAGAATGCAGCCAAAGCGCTGCTACCACAGAGATTGCTATAAACAATGTGTTTTTATCTCCTTCAGTTCTCAGTTCAATGTATAACAGGTTAAATTGAGTGCCAGTGGTCTACGCTCACTAATTTAATTACAGTCTTGTTAAATCATTATAACTAAAGGAAAAGGTCCAAATCTACTCCTGGAAGCACTTAATTGTGACTCCACTCCTACCCCATCGCTCCAAGGAGATTTGAGTCTAAAGCTCTACAATTGTAAAGATGAAGATTTGAAATACATTTGAAAAACGTGTCAATCACTTTTCACATTCCCTTCAACATTCAGCAAAGAATGACAGCAGAACAAACCAGTAGAGGCCTCTGGCGCTTCAAGTCCTTCTCTGTGGCATAACTCCATGAGAATCATAGAATCACTAATGTTGGGAAAAAACCTCTAAGATCATCTCATCCAATCATCCACCCACCACCAACTACTGCTCACTGACCACATCCCTCACGGCCACATCTCTGTGCTCTCTGTACAACTCCAAGGACGGTGACCCCACCAGTCCCTGGACAGCTGTGCCAATGCACCACTGCTCTTTCAGAGAAGTTTTTCTTGATATCCAACCCAAACCTCCCCTGGCGCAACTTGCAGGTATTCCCTCTCATCCTATCGAGCTGTTTTCTTCCATCTTATCCATTTGGGTTAGGCCAGTGAATACATTCTCTGTAAAGCATGAGTTATGTACAGCACGAAACCAATGGGATCACCCTCTCTGTGGAACACTGACACCGCCGGGTATTAAAACAGAGATTTCCTGGAAGTGTACGTACATAGAAATGCCAGGAGAAGGCAGGAGGTGTGGAGGGAGGGGTGGTACAAAAGGACAGAAATTCTGCCTGCGTTCCATCTCTCCACTCTCCCTCCCTGTTTTCCTTAGTGCTATTTTCCCTAGTGCCTTCATCAGTCATAAAGAAAAACAAAATGTACTCCTCCCATCCCACCATATTCCTTCTGCCTAGTGCTGCGGGGTTCACACCTGCCTGCCCCTCAAACACCATCAGACCCACGCATGCACCATTCACCCTTCCTATTGCAAGGGGACAGACCCAACCAACACCCTCAGGCTGGAAGGGAGCGGTGGCCAGGTCTAAGTCATCAGAGGACTGAGGATCTGGTAGGCACCACAGTATATAATTTAAATGCAGATGCTTCTAGTCCAACTAGTTATGGTTTAACCCATTAGTTAGGGAAGTCATCTGTCCCCCTCATTGCACTCAGATCTTCTCCTTGTCATCCGCCAGCAATTTCATGATTAAAACTGAGATCATCAAAATATCAAAAAGCTACAGCAGCCTTGTCCAGTGCACAGCAAGAAACAGAATCACAAGATCATTATGGTTGGAAGAGACCACTAAGATCATCTAGGCCAATTATAGATTCGGTAACCCATTTCCCAAATACATTTTCATACTGGTTTTGGCAAAGTTTGACCACTCTGGTGAATGGCAAGTTTTAATAACTATGAGCACACCTCAGCATACAACACAGCCCAGGAGGCAACTCAGATGTTAGGAATCTGTGCTGGAGACTCTCTCCCTGGATGTCACGAAAACCCAAAGCAATTACAGAAGCAAATAAATTATTAAGAGAGAAAAGTGACAGCTCTGGGAACTGATGCAGATCCCGGTGTGAATCTCGGTTGTTACTGACAGAAAGTTATTGTTCAGCAGGTGATTGGTAATGGGTAAGTAATGAGAAGTTGGTCCTGTTTTGAATGCCCCCCTCACCAGTCACACAAGGAAGGAGCAACACAAGTTAGGGGTTTGGTGGTTGTCTGTCTCTTTGTTCTGCTCCAAGCAAGCAACCAAACCCCGACTCTGGACCAGAGGCTGCCCTTCCAGTACCCATTCTCTCCCAGCTGCCTCAGTGCAGGCTGTGGAGCATTCTCCCCTGTTCCCAAGGAGCGCTGCCTCATCTTTCCCCCACCTCCAGCCCCACTCCATAGGCTCCAACCCTGGAAACACAGCCTGGGCGGCAGGCAAATAAAGCGAACTGTGCACCCACACGCTCTGCCTTAAATTGATTTCCAGTTCTCACATTGGAGTAAATTTAAAACTTGTAAACTTCTGCTGCCCTTGGCACTCTTGACATCTACGTATTTTCCCATTTCTATTTCTTTTCCTTAGACTCCTTTCCCTCTCGTGCTGTGCACCTCACACAGGACTTGCAAGAAAGGACAGGAGTGGGAGAAGATACCCGACAGGAGATGAATGAAAACTTCCAAATCAAAATCAAACTTTTTTCTTCTTCTTCTTCTTCTTTTTTTTTTTTAACAGGAAAGTAGGATTTCCAGCCCAAGATTTTTCCTGTATTCAGACTACGACTTTTTTTTTTTCCTTGTAGTTGAAGTCTTTCCAAGAAAACAGACACGAGGTATAAAGGATACAGAGGAAGAGAGCACTAAAGAAGGGAAGTTCGTGGATGGTGTTTTCATTCATATACTGCTTCATATAAAACAGTTTCAGGTGGTGTACTGGGGCAAAGTTATCTTTGGTAGCATTCAAGAGTATAAAGGATAGAATAATCCAGGAAGGCTCTTTGGTTTGGGGTGTTCAGTGCTCCTGAGGTTAACAAGATTATGCTAGAGATTACGTCTAAGATAAATCCTTAATACACCACATCAGCTAACAAACATGAGACCCAAAGGCCTCCAGATGATTACAGAAATCTTCATGTCTCTTCATACATATATGCAATGGCATGCATATATCCACGCATACCTGTGTGATCCCAGCCTTATAAGAGAGAGGCTGTGGACCTGAAAAGGAGACTCACAGTGATATGTTCAGAACTGGCACCTGAATGGATAGGGCTGTTCTTTTAACACCTATCTGTTGGTACGTGCTTGTTTTATTATTAGAAAGGATCACCCGCAGACTGAGGTACATTTAAATTCAAATTCTTCTATTTTATGTCATTATACAATATGGCATGCTGCTGTTTGATTTGGTTTCAAGTATTGCAGGCTAACAAACTTCCTTCCAAGCCATTAATTCAGAAATGTAATAAGGCTAGCACAACTGCGCTGACTCATTAAAGCAATTTGATGTAAGCTGCACTCGCTAGAGCAGCTACCATCACACTCCTGTGACTGCTGCCTTGTTTCCAGACACCATCAGAGATCACCTGCTGAGCCAAATGCCTCTTCTGTCTCAGGAAAACCTCAGAGAAATAGCGAAATGGTAAACCTTGATCTGTTCAAGCTTTAACATTTGTTCAGCGAAGGAATACTATAACGCTTCTAGTTTCTGTTTCCATCCAGGAAAAGGTCATTTCACTGGATAAGAAGGGGGACTCTGCAACAACATAAGCAGCATTGTGAAGACACTGATGCAGGACAAATGTTAACAGATAAAACTGATAAATTCTCCCCTGTATTTGGTGGCAAAGATGGTTTAAGATTACAGGGAAAAAAAAGTAGAGAAGACAAATCATGTGTATGCCACCACTGAAATACCAAGAGCCAATCCGTGACCCCGGTGTGCAACCAAGGCCATCTGTCACTATAAAACCAGCAGTGATGAGAGGGCTGCTGCACAGAGGTAGAGAAAAAAGTGTTTCTGTGCTTATTGCTACTTATATAAACCAAGAGAACAGGAGAATCATTAAGGCTGGAAAAGACCTCTAAGCTCATCTGGTCCAACCCACCCCCACCGTGCCCATCCCCACGGTTCTGGAACACCTCCAGGGTTGGTGACCCCAGCACTCCCTGGGCAGCTGTGTCACTGCATCACTGCTCTTTCTGGTAAGAAATTTTTGCTAATATCCAACCTGAACTTCCCCTGCTGCAACTTAAAGCCTTAAAGAAGGTGCAAAGACAAACAAGGCAGTGTTTAGCCTTTAAGCAATGACATTTCCAAGTCATTCCAGTCATCACGTTTGGAATAATTAAGCCCAGCCATTGAACAAGCTCAGCCCATTTCCAAAGCTGGAGGTGAACTGCAAAATCCCTGGGCAAAACCAACTGTGAGTCTCTGCAATAGGCACATGAACACACAGATGGACTGACGATTTTTCAGCAGTTAAGTTCATAATCTCTCCTTGTCTACCCGTGACTTCTGCTGCTCACAGAAGTTGTCTGCAGCTTTTCTCCTTCATCAGCCCTTTCCCCAACACGTGCCAGTCTGATGTCTTTTTCAAACTGCCACACGCCGAACAACTTTTCCTGATGATTTAGGGCCTCCAGGTGGAAGAGACCAAAGTGCTGGAAACAATGGGGAACAGCTCAAGGATATTCTCAACCGGAGAATCCCTCAGCTGCCTCTCAGAGCTTTCCAGCCTCCGTCTCAGTCGCAGAGACCAGTACAATCCAGAAAGGAGCAAAGGCCAAAACCTCACAAGTGCCTCTAGATAATACTCTCGAAATTACTCTTCGCCATGAAGAAGTGTTGTCTGGGAGACTACCAAATGTTTGCTGTTGTACTCCAACAGATGCACATTCGCAGTGCCAGACACCAGCTCTGAAACAACGCAGCTTATGCTCTTTTCAGAATGCACCTTCACTTTAATAAAGTGCTCTGATGTACAGATGATTCGATTTTAAACTAAGTTTAAAAAAAAAGTTGCTCCTCTTTGCTGTTAAATTACAGCTTTCATTTCTAAACGTTTTCCTGCTCATATCAATTAAAACTGTGACCTCTTTTTGGTTCTGTTTTCCTTCGGCTTTCTCTCTCATCAAGAAAATCCATGTAGTTAAGGTTAGTTAATGCTTTGTTTTCCTTCTGTACACGCAGAGTTGCTATGCATTAAAGCATCAAAAGAAATAAATCTAGAGGAGGACACTGCAGATACGCTATCATGCATTAACTTAGTAATCCTTTGGTCTTATTTCAGTAAAAAAATTGAAGAATCACCCCAACCACAACAGCAATTTGTTCCTTGTGGATGTGCAAGAGGAAGAAGGGCCAGGAGTATTTATTTGAGTGCTTTGAAGTTAAGAGTTACCTCCAGCAACATCCAAAGAAGTACACATTAAACTTCACACCGAGATCAACACAACCCATGCATTGCAGCCCCAGCTCTCCAGGAGCACCAATGTAAAGAAAACACCACTTTTTTTTTTTTAATCACCACTATTTTTTCCCCCCATCTCACGTCTGTTTTATTTCATCTTCAAGCAAGTGGCATAAACCAGTAACAGCAGCTCCAACCATTCCATCTCTCCTCCTGATGCTCCTCCTTCTCCACACCACTGAACATAGAGTTTCGCCCCCTGAACTCAAAAGGTGAAGTTCAGTTGTTTAATGGAACAACTCCACTGGTCAATTGTCTCTTTCCAACTTCCTCTCTCAATTTCTTACACTCTAAACTCCAACACAACAACCACTTGCCATAGCATTTTAGGAAGTGTCAACATAATTAAGCATTAGACTAAAATTCAAAGGTGGAGAACTGATGGGATGTAGGATGCTTTAATAACAACGAGCTACAGATAATCAAACCAGCCTCAACACAACTGTACAGAAAAAATCCTTATTTGAAGCAGAGCTTTCCCCGCCTACATCATCCTTGAGGGTGAGGGGACCTGTGGAAAAATGGAACAGTGCATCCCAAACCCCAACAGACAATGTGCAATACAGCCATGCCTTCAAACTCATCAGCAGGCAGCTAAGCTTGCACAATACAAGCTAGGATCTACTTAAATATTGTCATTGTCAAGTGGATATATCTTCATTTTATCCAAGGGCACTTACAACATGGCAACATTGTGTTCCTAGCTGTAGAAATGTACTCCTATGGACGGAGAGCCGTTAGACTCATGAGAGGTTGATTACAATGCTACATTCATTAAACCAGTAAGGGAACATATCTGATTTGAACCAAGGCTTCTTTTCAACAGAGAGCACTAAAAGCAAAAGAATAAACTTGTGGCATCTGCAAATATCACTTTTTTAATGGTTAATGTATCACGTTATTGCTTCAAAGCAACAGAGCCACTAAAGAAGTTACAGGAGGAACATCTTACTGTCAGAACACATCATTATGGGATAGAAAGAAAAGGGGCCAAGGTGGCCCCTGGGGAAAGACTGGTCCCAACACACAGCTCGTGGTGGCTCACAGTTAAGGAAGTAACCGGGGTGTGAGGGAAAGACACAAGCAGAGCCCTGCAGGCACAAGCCAAAGGAAAGCAGGACCATGGGAGGCAAAAGCAAGCAGGGGCTTTAGCAACCCAGCAAAGAAAGAGCCCAGCATCTCCTACCTTGGCCAACAGACTTCCACCTTCTCTCCATCTAACCACTCCCAGACGCGCTGACTCCACAGGAAATAAGACACGGCTGCTTTGTTTTTTAAGGTCTGCTCCAGGCAACATATTCGTAGTTCACTGGATACAGATTTCCTAATAATCTGCATTGTTCCTGTTAATTTATAATGAGTTGATGTAAAGCAATTTTTCTTCCTTTCCTCTTAAAAAGAATTAAACAAATATATCTGTGCAGGAATAAAAGCCTCATCAACGGCGGAGCCACATGCCCATGATTAGCATTAAAGGAGCCATCTGTTTCTTTACAGTCATGCACATCTCAGGCAAAAAGTACACACACGACATATGTCATTACTTCCACTTTCCTAATAGAAAATATTTGTCATGATTCCCTCCCACAGGAATGCAGGAAGCTCCACCACCAGCTTGCAGTGCGACAGGAACCCCTCCCACCACTGCTCTGCAAGCACTGTGTTCAGACAACCCTTTTCCCATCCTCTTCCTCAGCCAACCCCACAGCTTCGTTCATGCCTCCGAATCCTCTGCAAACATATTTTCACCAAGATATATAGCCAGGAATCAGCTTGCTGAATTCTACCATCAACAGCAACTGCACTGTTGAGCTCCACACACATAGCTGCGTCTTACCATTTAAAAGCCAATTTAGGAAATGAAGCTGTACATTAGATGATGTATTTTTACGCCAATGTCTTGTAGCTTGCAATTTTTTCCCTTCACCTCCTTCTAAATCGCCCTGACAAAAGCCCATTGATGGAAATGCACCAGGCATACCCAGACAAATTCCTCAGCATCAACTTCAAGGCAGCTACAGGCAATTAACGCAGAAGTTCCCACTCTCCCTCCCTGGCAGAAGCCAAGAGCAGCTCTGTGCTCTCTCCTTGCTCCTCTTTACACATGCAGCTGGAGACGCATGAACTGGAGGTCATACATCAAGGCAACACATTTGCAGGATCTACAGGACGACTGAAATAGCACCTTTTCAATCTAACCAACCACCAGAGTCCTGCTCCCTTGCAATGAAACCACCGTATGCTACCTACCAAAGTAGTTCCTGCTGAAAGCAAAATCATCCAGCACCTGTAAGAGCCAGGGATACTCAGGAAGAGGCACCCAGCACACTGACACAACACGAGGCATTGGCTCCCCGCGCTCCAGCTCCCTCATCCCTGCCAAAACCACTTATTCCTAGACTATAAAAATAAACCAACACAAGAAACCAACAGAACAAAGACAGATGTTATCAAAAAAAAAAAAAAAAGCCTCCTGAAAAGATGTAAAATTCTCCTGTCTAAAACATCTCCACCTCTTTCCCTGCCACTGTTTAAACACAGCAGTGTCCACGACTACCCACCGTGCCACTGAGACACTGCGGAAATATTTCTTCTGAAGAATCAAAGAGCAACTTAATTTAAATGTGTCTGACCTGGGATGTTACCTTCACTCTCAGTTATGGAAAACCTTTAAATAAGAACACCAAAAAATGAATTAAAAAAAAAAAAAAAAAAGGTAAAAACTGCCTGGTCCCTCTGCAGACACGGACGCTTTTGATGTATGCTATTTATCAGAAGCTAAGAGAAAACCATTGGCAGTTCTGCAGTCATGCAAAGGAATATTTCCCCTCCGCACTGTGCTCTCCCATGCAGATAATCATCGCTGTGCGTAGACATGCATTTCATTATTCTCAATACACAGCGACCCTGAGATGGTCCGTAAATTCTCCTTGTCAGTTCGATAGAAAACATTTTCTTCTTCATGCCTATCTACATTCAGTTTCCGTGACACCTCCTTGCATCATTCTGCAGGCCTGCCCATCCGCCATGCTCAGCCACGCCAACAGAAACAAAGGGAATCGTTCCTTTGTTTGGATCCTGCGGTATACAGAACGAGGAAAGATACTAAGATGGAACAAGGAAACTAATCACCTTATCCTTAATCCAAATATGAAGTAAATGCACACTTTCGGAGTTCTGTACAAAATATAAAACACATCTGTTTTTGTGAAGCCTTCCAAATGGAAACTTGACAATTCTCATTGGGGCTGCCATCAAACATGGGACTTGTATTCCAGATGCACGCTTTCATAGATAATGTGAATCTGAGCAGGAATACACAGATACTCTTGCGGCTATTCCCGAGCCAAAAATTTCATTTCTTTTTCTTTTTTTTTTTAATGTTTTTAGTTTGTTTTCATTTTCTCTCCATGCTGCACATATGCTTGCCAAGCAATAGGATAAACTTATATAAACATCAAGTATATGCTCCTTCAGTACGTGAATCAACATGAAATGAGTTGTTTTAATCCCAGCCCATCAATCACCAGCGTTATTGACACGGATACCACCCTCAGCTCTGCAGTGATTCCTGCGGAGTCTGTTAAGTCACAGCAGAACATTTTGCCAGACAGATTACAGACACAGGAGTCAACGTCTCGGAGTCTGGAGGTGTCCTTATTTACTGCTAATCACATATTCTACCAAAGACCATGGGCCAGGACAAATCAGACTGCCTAGGCAAAGGAGAGGAGAAAAAAATTGCATATCCAACCCCTGGGATGAGTGCAGCTTGGTACACAACTGAAACACAATGGAGAAAGGGAGTGGGATTTGTACATGCTAAATGTCAACCCTCATGCACTGCCTTTTGTTATTATTATTATTGCTATTCACAGACTCCACTTTGCCCACTGCTGCTGTTATTGAGGAAACTGAGCCAAGAGTCTCCGTCCTCAGAGAGCAGCTCTTCAATTGCAAACTTCCAGCACTACATGATGTGGAAACAACATCACCTCATGTCTAAAACCTACCAAACAAGCAGGAAAACCCACACCTGCTACTGTGATTTACATCTTTCATGCCAAACTGGAACATCTGTGTAGACACACCAGGTACACAAGGCCACCCTAGAGCTGTGTTCTTTCCCCTGTGCATATGTGCCAGGTTAGGTAACGCTGAGAGGGGGCTGGGATGGGGCATGGAGTACAAACAGCAGTGTTTGGAGTCTGCTGTTTTGGAAAAATGAGACGAATGCTATATTTAGGGCGGGATTTCAGAGTACAATAAATGAATACACACACGTATTCTTTAAAAACACACACACACACACACATATATATGTATATATATATAATACATATATATATATACACACAATATATGCATGCATGCACACACACATATATATATATAATATATATGTATAATACATATATATATGTGTATATATATATACACACATATATATGTGTATATATATATACACAGACATATATAAATATATATATACTATATATTATATATATATACACACACACACACACACACACACACACACATATATAATATATATATATATATATATATATATATATATATATATAATACATATATATGTGTGTGTGTGTGTGCATGCACACAACAAACATATTAAGCCTCACGGAACACTGGTTAAGTTCTATGCAACGAACTTCATCATTTCCCGAGATTTTAATGAGAATCAAAATGCTTCCATTGGGATATGATTCCCACCCTCTTCCATTCCACAAATACATTCCTCAACAGCCGTGTACAGTGATACATTTTTAAGAAATAGCTGAGCTAACAAAGCCCATGGGACATGGTTTAGTGGGGAAATATTGGTGGTAGGTAGATGGTTGGACTGGGTGATGCTAGAGGTCTTTTCCATCCCTGGTGTCTCTATGATTCTATGACAAGGTGTAATTGAGATTTATTGACGTTTTAGCTTTCCTTAGAAGTTACTTTTACTTGTCATACTACCTTGCAATAATAACAGTCTAAAATAGAGTAAGCAGATGAATGCATCCATCCTGAATATCCCTCACCTACACAGGAATACTCCTCTTCAAAACATTTATGAAATTAAAATTAATTGTATACACATTACCAAAAAAAAAAAAAAATAATGAATTGAATGAGACAGGAGTAGGAGTGGCTGAGTGGAAAAACTCAACACTTAAACAAAAAAGAAACAAAGAATCAGTGAAGTCCGTAATGGAAAATATTCTCCAGATTTTAAGCACATCCAGTCCCACCGAGATTGTAGTGCTCAATTCCCTGGGTTCCTTTTCACACTTTGTAACACAGAATGTGTCACGCCAGCACAGAAGCCCATCAGAACAAAACTCTGTGCTCAGCCCCGTGCGTGCACCGATACAACAAAAGCACAGCGCTCACTGCTGCTGACCACAGCCAGTTATTCTGTAGTTGAGTTGCTGTACTTTTTGCAAAGAAATGAGAATAGAGGATTGCAGACTTATTTGCACCACCGTGGCCTATCAGCGTGGCATATCCCTGTGCTGGCTCTGGTTGGCATGCCCCTGCCCCTCCCACCTCCCAAATCAATGACACAGGCTGCCCAGAGAGGGGTTCCAGAACTGTGGAGCTGTGGCACTGAGGGACATGGTTAGTGGGCAATATTGGTGGTAGGTGGACATCTGGACTAGATGATCTTAGAGGTCTTTTCCAGCCTCAATGATTCTATGATACCCCGCTCTGCAGCGCTGCTCCCACGTGTAGAACTTGGAAACGGGTCCTGTTCCAATCCAGTCTTCCCCATAGCTGCCCCATTTCAAAGCAAAGCCACTTGCTGCATGTCAAACAAATACACAAGGAACCTTTTTCAATATCCACAAACAAATAAGTTGCTTTTTTTTTTTTTTTTTCCCCTGGTGATTGATTCTGCTCCATTTTTACATACTCCCTGATAAAGCAGTTTTACTAGCCAGAAGCCATCCACATCTTGCGCTAATAAATGCCACGTATTAATTTATTTCTATTTATTAAGCCCCTTCTAGCAACAGAAGAGGTTATTTTAAGACTTGGAAGTAAAAGAGCAATCATTCACTCATGGAAAGAAGCATCAGTAAATTGAGATCAGCTCAGGAAACCTGCAGCGTGTCAGTAAAGTTCTTTCTGGATCCTTCCACTGCTTCTTGACTACCAAAGGCGAAGATATGAAGCACAAGCACACGTACGTGCAGCTGTCACTTGCTGCTCATGCAAGCTTTGAAAAGCTCTTTTAATGCTCTCCTTACAGCAGGAAGAAATCATCCAATAAGCATAGTTTTTCATCATAAAACTGAAGCACCTACAACATAAAAGCCTACCAGCTTAGAGTTGCTAAATCATCCAACCTGACTGCAGCTGCTTTAAGGGGACGAAGGGATAATGAACACGTCAGCCTGTTTTATGTGGTGCACAGATTGCTCTCCATTATGTTACCTGGAGGACATAACAAACAGGAGAATTGCAACTTGACAGAAAGTGTATACAATTAAAACTTAAAGCTCAAGAGGGACAGACAGGAGATGCTTGACTAGGAGACAAACTTCAGTGCTATATGGTGCAGCTCTTGTCTCTGTTTCAGCTTGAGGGAAGTCCTTGAGCAAAGGCCTCAGTTTGTTTGGAAGACATCAAGTCATCCATCAGTTTTACAGAACAAAATGCATTCTGAATGAGCAACTCATTGGAATAACCAACGAATCCAGAATTGTACAGTCCTACCATCTAGAACTGTAAAGTCCTTTACCAATGTATCTTCCCTATCTGCATGGCTAAGTAGGTTTCTGCTCTTTACCAGATCTATTCTAAAGTAGCGTTTCTAAAGAGAATCTGAAGAGATGAAAGATGCACAAGTTTTGGCAGTATAAAAACTTTCATGCAAAATTGACCTGGTTCTGGAAAAAAGTGAAATGTGATCACAGCATGATATAACTGCATGAATTTGTCATTACACAGTCATCCCAACGGCATCTGCTTCTCTTTGCCTCATTGACTTGCACAGAAGCAGAGTGGATTAGACGTTGGTTGCTCAGGAAGGACACCAGCCAACCGTAATCTTTATTTCCAACTTGATTACTTTGGGCACGTTTGTGAAAGGTTAGGAATTACACAGGAATTATTGCTAAACAGAAAATAACTATCTTCAAAGATGTATCAGTAACAGAGTTGAAATGCATCTAAAATGTGACGGAAAGAGTGACCTGAAAGCAAACATCGTAAGAGGGATTCATTTTGTATCAGGACCCTCTGGGATTTTGCATTGGGAGTTTTATTATTATTATTATTACTGTGATTTGCCATTTTGGTTTCGCTTGGTGTGTCAACATCTCATTTTTATGCATGAATGTATCACATTCAAGAAGAATGTTTGATTCCACTGCTCGTACTGGGTGTTCCAGGGTATCTTGCTTGGAAATCCAAGCAACACACAGAGAACACGGAAAGTACCACACAGCACCACCAGCAGAAGGCCTGTCATTAGTTTCAAAGAAATTTACTCCTTTATTTAGAATTCGACTGATCTTCCATGCAAGCGGACAGTGCTCCTATCTGATCAATAAGTCTGTGCACAGAAAGCAATAGAATTAGGCCAAACACAGCTATGAAAGGGAAGATTACATTAAATAGGTACTATCGTAACTAAGGACAGAAAGACACAATAACAAACTTCTCTCCTGTGACCTACGCTGCTGATGAAAGCACAGCGTGTACCAGTACTGCACTTTGTGATATAAATGGCACCACCAGTGACTTTCATGGATCTTCCTTGAACAAAAAAAAAACCTCAGAAAACCTAAATAGTAATGACGGATTTGTAAAGGAAGAGAAATATCTTCACTGCAGCTTGAAGAACAATGCGATGCCTCAATGTGAATAAGTTAGGCTACAATGACACATACTTCTACAACACCGTATTTTGCTCCATGTGATGCAGTACAGACCTAAAGAAGTTCCCTGCACTGACACCACTTCATGCTTCATTCTCAAATAACCCATTTCAGACCTGCCCATTGCACCATTAAGAAAATAGAAAACAATTCATACTGTATCATGAGACAAAACCCTTCTTATTAAATCTGCATATGGAAACTGCAGTAACTCAAGCTGCTGACAGAACGTGAGCAGCAGCCATGGAGTCAAAGTCCCAGTGAAACAATGCTTTCCAAATTCCCAATAAGACTGATACCCCTAGACAAATTTCCAACGAGACTTAAGTATATTTTCCTACTATTTTTAATTATTACTTTTGCACAACATCCATTGACTGGGATAATACTGAATACAACCATGTTACGTGCTCTGCAGCAGCAACTGCAGCACTGAGACTCACCATAAATCTTTACTGCAAATACCTTTCTTGTAATACCTGAGATTATCATAAAATATGCATTAAGTTAAAATGTTACATGGGAGATAGTCCTAAAGTTGTTTGCATGCAACACAAGGCACAGACCTAAATCTTCAGGAGCCTTGTAATTTGACGGATGGAAGAGGCAAGAGGAGAATGCCGTTTTCAATAAGAATTAAAAGCAATTGCATCGGTTTGGAATGAATTTTCCACTTACATTGAAACATCAATCACAGCTCCTACTTTCAGATCATCTTATCCTTGTTGATATACTGTTCAGACAACAATTAAAAACAGAAAGGTTATTTCATTTTTCACGTATAACACTCCTACTGTTTTGGTGTTTTTCCTCTCCACGGGCACAGCCATAAAGAGAACTAGATACGTTTTTTATCACTAGAGACAAGTACAAACCTTACACAGAGACTGCCTGCTTTTGTTGCACCACTGGGTACAACTTAGGGCAAAGAAATTCCGGTCCAGCATCCATCAGGTTGAACTTGTACTTCATCCTCTTTAGCAATTAATCCATGCCTTAATTCAAAATGAGAGCTCTCAATCCCATCAGTACAGTCCATGAGCTCTAATGACTGCAGGACATGAGTTCTGAGCTGCCCTGATGAATATTAGGCTGATCCAAATCGATGCATTCAATCCTACATTAAATGGTATCAAAAGGTAGTATACGCCTTTAAATTGTACAGGCATTGGCTGTTGTGCTCAATATTTCCTTTATTTAAATATATTTAAAAGTATAAAGCAACAGGAAGCCTTTCCACTGAGCAACGCAGGATATTAGAATGGAAAAGAAAGCCAAAACCTGTGTAGTTTTCACATGCTTCACTGAGAAAGCGCCGGAGGTAATGAAGACTCATTGCACAACCCCACCTGACACTGAATGAGAGCCAATGTGAAGAGGGATCTATTTTTAGAGGGATGCTAAAGGTCAGCTAGCTAAGGCCTTCAGTCATGCAATGTCATCCACAAGTTAAGCTTTAAGATGCTTTTCAGCAAGGCATTTGCTGTACTGTAAATGGCAACTTTTTTTTCAGGGCATCGGATATTTGCAAGTTCACCTTCAGTAAACAGTGCCAAAAGTGCTCTCAGGAAAAAAATGGCACAATTACTATTTGGGCAGGAGTTAGAAACTGACTGTACAATACAATGAGAGCCTCTGGAACGCCATCATGGTCCTGTTCCCAAGGGAGCAGCAAAAACCAAAGAAGGGGTTTTTAGGAAACTACGAAACATTAAATTCTCATGGAGCCACTGATATTTCACACAGTCTAGGAGCTGCCATAGAACTTGGCAGGGGAGGATGTCGATGATAAACGTAAAGCAGCACATACGGAACGCCCTTCATCATGGGGTGGATAAGCCCGGACTCTCATTGCTCTGTGCTCTCTGGGACCACAAGAAAACTAGCCTGCCTTCTGCTCAGGAGGTGGTGCTCTGCATGAGACGTAAATGAAACACCATAAATCTCCAGTGCTCCAATGACTGTCGTGGTCAGCTTTTGGCTTAACAAGGAATGGCCGCAGTCTCATCGTAGCAGTGAATGAGATGAACAGCGAGGAAGGTCACTCCTTGCTACACAGCTGTGAGCTCACATTAAAAGGAGCTCACTGCAGTGCCGGTGCACATTTGTCGAGGCAGGTACGTGAACAACGCAATCAAACGGTGGGGACTGATGTCCTGTTTGAAGCTGCAAAATAAACTTGCGTAGCAAATGTGCAGAGAATCGGAGTGTCACCAGTTTTGACAGATTTGTAGAAAGGAAGAACGAAGAGCAGAAAAGTGAAAGGAAATAAGAATGAAACATCAAACTTTATGGGCTGACACTGCTCACCCGGGAGCCCTTCCCAACTGGAACAGTACCAGCACCACTGTGCCAGCACCAGCCAGAAGAGGATCCAAGCCTTTCTCCCTCCTTTCAGGGTACACAAACCTAACAGGAGCAAAACCACAATCCTTGAGGATACTCAGTATGACTCTGAATGACAGGAGAAAGGAGGCAAGCTGCTGTTTGGTGGTCTGCATCAAGCAGGAGAACTCATAACGCAGGTCGGACAGACCCACAGCCCTACCATTTGCTGTCATGCCTCTAAAGAGCCTACGTGCCCAACAATAAGGGCTCATTTTGCACAGTAACTGTTCTCACAAATTGTTCAGGCTACCTAATGCAGAAAGCAGGACCAATGGACTGCAGTGAATCCTTCACGCTTTCAGTGACGCTGGGCAGAAAAACAATGCTTCGCCTGCACTCTCTTCTCAGCAAGATGAGGATGGAAAAGGGAACAAAGAACCTAAAAAGTTTGTTGTGCAGCATTTCTTGCTTCACTGTTACTCATTATTTGGCAATGAATAAAGCACACAAGTCTATGCTAGGTGAAAAAGTGAAAGAACAGGTTACTAGGTTTATTTTTTCTCTCCTGTGTTCCCACAAGTTATCACCTTTGGCACACCACAGCTTTTGGCACCGTAACAGGCTTTGCTGCTCTTTCATCGCACGATGCTCTGTTTCATCAGAAGTGGAGCAGCAATTTCCTCCATAGTTCAGATAGTTCAGCTCACAGACATAAAAATGCTCAGCACCATCACAATGATTTACAAAAAGCACCGGTCCTCCGCATCCTCAATACAGACACCGGCCTTCTTGTCTCCACTTTTATGACAGACTGCAAATGAAGTAATGAAGTAGAAATGAAGTAATAAAAAGAAGACAAATCATTCATCTTGGGAAGGTCTGCATCAGACCAATTAAAATAATGTCTTCGGCACACTGTGATAACATATTGTACCTATGGGAAGAGGCTACTCATACAACCAAGTCCTGAAAATCCTATTTTCTCCAATTATATCCCCAAAGATTTCTAGCTCTCGCTAATACGATATGAAAAAATTAAAATATATTAAATATTAGTCTTTGTATTTTTTCCCCATAAGCTGTTAAAGGTGATGATAGCCACAAATCTCTGCCTACAGACTGCTCCTAACCCGAGAGGCTCACACCTGCATTGGGTAAAAGGCCGTACCCTGCACTCCTGTTAGCACTGGAGATGCAAAAGCTCCCCTGTAGCTCTCACTTGGTGCTTTCACGGGGCTGGGCTGCTCTCCTTCTGCTCACATCAGGGTCGCATCCACCCTCGGCACATCACCGAGGCCCAAGGGCTCAGGGCTGCACATCTATTTTCAGCATCCCCCATCGCATTATAAAGAACCAAACAACCAACAGAGGATGTAAATCCTCAGCACTGCATGCTCTAAGCCCTCCACACTGCTCCAACCCTTGGCACGTCCTCAGCAGCGGTTTCCTCCAGAGTTAAATCACAGGCATAAAGCCGCTCACGGCCAGAGTGATTTAGGGAGCCATGATACAAACAGCAGCCTCTGTCCCTCAAGAGGGGGAAAAATTCGGGATGATCTTAGGCAGATGAAAACCAGCACAAAGTCACTCAGCCCCGCAAAGTACCCTGCTGGTCCTATAAACGTCCTGGCTGCATTTCAGGGCTGTGATTGCTCCCCAGGTGAAGGGATATGGGCATCTGCTGTCCCAGATTTTTCTCTAGATCAGTTGCTCATGAATTCAGAGATGCTCCCCGGTCTGTGATAACCATGCATCTTCAAATCAATCAAAATCTGGTTTACAACCTTGTTGTTCTCACCTCTAGAGCCCCAGTCAAAAATCAGTATCTCTTTCTTCCACATCCACATCCGCTTCCAAATGATTTTGCAACAATTATAACACTATTGTAACATTGGTACCCAGTTACAGCATACCTCTACTCGTTACAATTACATGCCATTTATTGTTTGCACAGACAGTGAAACTCCTCATATTCCAAACAAACTCTCCATCAACATCACACGTAGCTGTCTCAGATCTAGCAGAAAAAGCTATAGTTTTTATTTGATTCTATTTTATTCCCCTCATTTTTCAGCCATTTCAAAAGTTTACAGCAAAATTCTGTCTCAAAAACAATGAACAAGAGTTGAACATTGGGGAGATTGCATGCCACGGAAAATCCACTGTGACAGAGTGAACTGAAGCGTGATCACACAGGCTATCAGACAAATCTGGATCACTTGGGTGGACTGGCACAGCTTAAAGGGGTTTTTCTTTCATTTATAATTAACCACTTGGCTGTCATATCTCTGTATCCACGCACTCTGGTTGTGAATGTTTACACTGCAATCTCTGTAGAAGACACAGAGACCGTGAGCTAAAAAAGGTGAGAAGGGAAGTTAAACGTGTGCAGCAGAGAGATGCTAAGTTTAGCATCATGAAAGCAGCCAGAGCAGAGGGAGCACTGCTCACTGCTCCCCAGCAGCTATGGCAGCAGCTCTGGGCTGCCCTGCATGCCACTGAGTCAACAACGGGGGTGATGGAGCAAGGTGGGGTGCTGGACTGCACATTCTGGGTAATGGGAGACTGTACAAGAATGACACTTTGATAGGAGGAGGTTACGGGTCCAACGATGCTGATCCATCCTAAAAGCCTCCGATGACGCAGGCGGTGAGTAACTTGAGATGGACTTCCCAGGCAGTTCTCGAGCTCGTTAAGCTATTAGCAATGCTCAAAATGGAAACTGCATTAAGAAACAGAAGAATAAAGTATGCAACTCCTGTTTAAACAACGAATAAACAAATTTAAGTACATTAGAAAGAGTCTGCTATTCTTTTAGAAATAGCTGCTTCTGCTGGTAAATTTACTCAAAAGCTGTTTTACAGCAAATCAGAGAAGTTTGGGTAGGAAGCCATCTAACCCAAACTCCCATTCATTCAGATGGATCAGGTCACATAATTCTATACATTCAGGTCCTTGGCTACTCTCAGAGAAAGTCTTTGCACAGGAGGTAAATGCAAGCTCAGTGCATTTATTTCTTTTAAATGATGAAAGCATAGCTGTGAAGAATGAACCTTCCTACAAACCCCATGAAACATTCCGTGCTTCACAAACAAGGCCTTCAGCAGCACAGCGTTTTCATCTCAGACAGTCCTTGAAGAGGACATCCATGTAACCCCAGCTCCCGTGAAGTTGATGGCACACTGTTATCTTCGGTGGTACATCTACTTGTGAACCTCTGATATTTTCAGAAGAGACTTTAATATTTTCACAGGCTGCTTCTAAGTGTTTTTCACTACAATCAAGGCCAAACGTCTGCAGCAAAACCTTCAGCCTCCCCAAGCAAGACAAGAAGCGACACTCAGCACAGGAGACCCAACTCATTGACGTGATTTCTGTAGGGTGAAAGTTTGGGTGACTCTCTGCTGCTCCACCACGAGCCACAATGCTGTAAGACATCAGACTCCACTGGTCCTGCTGCTGAGCTGCTTCCTGTCCCCTCCATACCAGGATACAGCTCTGCCCCAGATCGCCACCCACCAAGGTTCGCTCCCCTTCCCTCCCTTCCTCCCTTGGCAGCTCTCAGGATTAGTCATTATGCAACAGTTGCCACCACCACCACCCAACCAGTGGGCTGAATATCTGAGCTGCAATAAATAGGTTTAAAGAAAGACTTTCTTCACTGACAACCTGCTTTATTTTTGCCGGCAGGCATGAATCAAAACAGAATCACGCTACCCTCGCCTGACTTCAAAGGATGCGAACATTTAATTTTTTGCAGCTTTTGCTTCACTGTCCATTGTATTTAAAATACACCCTCAGGCCCCTGAAAGCTCTTTCATCACTTTTTTTTTTTTTTTTTTTTAATGACAGCACAGAGCAGACGAGATGCATTTCCAGCACAGCTTATCCAGCACGTCCCTGTTCATTTTCCGAGCGTGCCCAGCTGGTGGACATGCAGCTCTTCCACAGCAGGAGGCTGAGCTGGGCCCACCCCATTTCCTTTGCTCTATGGCATAGCTGAGGACTAGAAATCAGATTGAGGATAATGCAATGATGCAAGCGAGGCAATTAGTAAGTGACTCAGCATCTGCAGACCAGCAGGCCCACTATTAACCAGCTAAGTACATTATCTTGGCCGAGATCATATATTTTTTCCCTTAAGCTAATCGTCTGTGTGTAACTTCAGCAACATGCCATCTCCTCCTGCATACATGGGCTCTAGCCCCACAGGTCACCAAGTGCCCACCGGAAGCTGTGTGCAGCCCCAGCCTCCCTGAGCAAAGCAGCATCCTCGGGCTCATGAGTCCCAGTGGAAGGTGAAGAGATGCTACTTAACCAACCCAGTAACACTCCCTGTGTCCCCATATAACCTTTTGCTCATTAGTCTCTGTTCAAGGGGGGAAAAAAAATATAGTTTCATTCATGAGTGACCTGAGCAACGGGCTGTAATGAGCTCTGTCCCTCCCGTTCCCTGAAGTCTCCATTCATAGAACCAGAGATAGGATAGTCTGAGTTGGATGGGATCCCTACAGGGCATCTAGTCCAACTTCCCTGCAATGAACAGGGACATCATTACTCCACAACTGTTTCACAGTTAGAAAAGCAACAGCCAGCCTGGGCAACAGTGCCTGCAGAATGCTGGTCCTCAGTGAGCAAGGAGACTCCGTCAAGACATTCAGCCAACCTCAGCTGCACTTTAGACAAGTAAAAAGTAAGCAATTAAAATCTCTTGTTTGCCTGCCTCACTGTAATTTAAGAGTCAATATTAACAGTCAGGTGTTTGCATTGCATTCTCAGGAGTTTCATTCCAATTATAAAGACAGGAAATACCTGAGCTATGGTCACTAATGCATCCACAGTGCCTTGGGACGCCTGCACTGGATTTCTGACTTCCAGGCATTAAGCAGGCTACCGTATCCAAAAACCAACACTGGTAGTTAAACACTGGCCATTTTAACAAAGTGGATCCTGCTTTAAGCAGACAGGATGTCAGCCAGAAGGACACATGCAGTTAAAAGGACAGACATTTCCAAGAGCTGCTTTCTACAGGGGGAAATTAATGTGACACAAAAGAGAAGGTAAGGAGATGTTTTCCAGTGAGTGGAGCTCTCCTCTGCCCTGTACAACACAGCCTGGCAACCTCACACCTGAGGAAGAAAGGTGTGATCACCCATTAGACAGAGCGTGCTGCATCAGTGAGCTTTCATCTGAACAGCCCTGAGGATGCTGGCAATCCTTTGATGCTCCTGGGTGACAGCAAAGGGCCTGGAGGTGCTTTGATTTCAGGCAGTGGCTGCTTGGCTCTCATTTGTGCCCAGATACTGCTGTACTGAGCTGCCCGGACAGCTCTGCTGAGGAAGTGGGGCTGGGAGGAGGAGCAACATCACAAGAGATGGAAAAGAACTCAAAAGAGAACTTTGGGCCTTGTATGAAAGCCGTGCAGAATATAATACAACCACCCTGTGAAAATGCTTGAGATCATAGAAAGAGCATTTGTATCTGTTTTGGGATGAAAAGCTGACACCTTTGTAACCACTGCCAGTTTGAAAAGTACAAATAAATTTCAATTCAGATCAGACAAAAATGCTCCTTAATGTTGATCATATAAAAAAACCACCCCACAAACAAATAAAGATGAGCCCACAACCTGCACAGTTTGTTTCTTTGTTTTAAACAGATCTGAAATAGAAGACATGTTATGTGCATCTCCTCCTCCTTTGCATTTCAGATGTGTTGTTACATCCATCTCTTCCATAAGAAATTCAGACTGCTCATCCAGGGCTCCTCCCCCCACGCTTTACTCGGCACATCACTCACTTGTCTCCTCAAGCTATTCCATCCGCTGTTACCTTGAGCCTCTGAGGCAGATGACAGGAGCACTGAGTATTCTGAAATATACCGTTTTGTTCTCTGTAAGCCCCACCCCACTTCCTTAGTGCAGCTTTGATTTGGGGGTTCACTTTAATCCTTCATCCCGTGACTGTTGCTCGGCTCAAGGCTCTGCAGACCTGTTGCCTCCTGCATAAGAGACGTGTGAGCTTTCAGAAGCAGTTCCAGGGATGCTGTGCAGCTTCCGCACACCTGCAAGGTGCAGGATGCTTGACCTGCAGCCCTGCAAGTGCCTCCAGCTCAGGCTGGGAAACCACCACTGGCTATACACATGGAACGATGTTCTCAAAAATTAGTCATTTGACAGTAAAAGATTCCAGTGAGGCTAAAGCAAATGCTGCTCTCGGAATTGGTATTGATCACACAACAACGTTCATCTTGGAATCAGATGAGTTATCTGATCACTTCTGCTCTTCTATTTCCTCTGTGGATTATTTTGATTTCACCTTTGAAAGCACCTCCTGTCTATTAAGATATTAAGCTGCAATAAAGCAGAGCAATGCTCTTTGTCAGTGTTCATTTCGCCAGCATCGCCCACCTCAGGAGCTCTTACAGATGCCTGAAACCCACTACCCCAACTTTTGCTTTTGCAATATAAGATCTTAAAGGCAAACGCAGCCCCCGTGCATTTGGGTAGATGCAGCACTATCCAATGGCCTGATTAAGAAAAAGTCAGTTTTACATTGTTTAGTATCAGCAACTCATAAGCGTATTTAATTAAGAGCTTGTGAACAGCCCCATTAGAGAGAGAAGCAATACAGTTGTGTATAGCACTGAAAACAAGCTCAGGGTCACAAATGTTCTGAACAGTTCATCGACGATCATCTCAGCCATAGTTCAGGATGTTATGATAGAAACTGAAGGCAGTATGATATCTCCCCACTGGTAAAACAACAAAACCATTTCCCGCCTCTTAACAGCTCAGAAGTCACCACCCCTACATTTCAGCCCAAGCACCACTGGTGATTTATATTTACTAAAGATGAAAGCCAAGCACAGTCCCACTCCAAGTCCTTTTCAGCCTTCACAAGAGCCAAACAGCCCTCCACCAGACCAGCACAGGAAGGCTCTGCCCATCAGCTGTCAATGCAGTTCAGCCTGCAACCATCCTTTGGGCTTTGCTTTCATGTTCTATTGATTTGTATAGATCTAAATCTCCCACTTTTGCCTTTGAATATTTGTTATAGAAAATTTCACGAGGGTTGGTAGAGGTAAAGCTCCGCGTGCCTGAAAGTGAAGCGTGAAAACAGTAAAGCCCTCTGAAAATCTTTGTTAAATGATCTTCTAGAACTGAGTTAGATTTTGTATACGGATATGGAAAGTCCCAAAATAAACTGCAATATAACAAGCAAGCAATTAAAGAAATGAACAGATAAAGGCCAAATGACACAGAGAACCAGCAGCATCCAATCACAGATGCAGGCATAAAGACAATATCCCTTTTTGTGCCACTGATTGCATTTGTTATTCAAGTCTGCCCATCACATTACATCTAACCGTATAGATCAGCCCATGCCAGAAAACAGCACGATCTCTTGCAGCTTTTCTTTTGCCCCAGCGTTCAAACCTCAGCCAGAGTCTTCTTTTCTTGGATCAAAAACTTTGAAAGCAATTCCAAGCACTTCTTCTGTCATAAAAATAGAACTCCTCTTTGCCAAATTCTTAGCCCTAAGAGGCCAAATACAAGGATAAACACTACACCAGAGATCCAGCTGATGCATCACCAGCCACAGTCACCAGCCTGGCAAGAGCCATCCACGCTCAGCAAGTGGAGATAGATAGCTTCACTTTATAGGTGTGGAAGTTAAGCACAGGGCCTCACTCGACACAAGAATTCCATTCAATCACTGCACTATTTATACACTGAATGTATAAGCAGTTCTTCTCAACCTTTTGTATTTCCAGAGAGCAAGATAATGCTGACAAAGAAAAAACCTCCACTGTGCATTCCACTTCTTCCAACAGAGAACGTTCTGAGATACAGCTTCCTTCATCCAAAGCAGGGCTCTCCCAAGCAGTAATAGGCACCAAAGTAACAACTCCTTGCTCCAAATGAATTCTTTATTGAGTTATACAAGAGCGCTTGTAGGCTCAGCTCTCAACTTCCCACATCTAACCTCAGGAAATTCCCACACCAGCTTAACAATAAATTGAGTTCTTTGTCACACTTAATGAAAGAACAGCAACAGAGTTAATTCCTGCCTGCTGGGCCCCTAGCCAACATGAAGCGAAGGGAAATTTGGGGGCATCAGCATTGAAGCTGGATTTCACACACTTACTACCACTGTAAATTTAAGCGGGAGCAGCTGAAAGGTTTATTAAAAAAGGATCGCATTGATTGGCTGCGGAGACTTCTGCAGCATCTGAATATCTCCAGAAAGTGCAAGGACGAGGTTACCTGAATCCCTGCCTGGCTTCATGCTTCAGGAAAATATAAAGGATGGGACAAACTCTACGGCAGCCTCAGCAAAGCAAGACTCTCCTTGCTTACGGAGCAGCAGCACCAACCATCGAGCACAAAGCGCCAGGATCTGCGCACGACTCAAAAACAAGAATACTTTTTCCCAAGCTGGAGGTTTGGAAAAGAACTGTGTTAGGAAATGGCTCTAAATAAACAAGGAAAAAAGTCTGTGAGAAGCTCTAATCCACGCGCCTGTTTGAATTATTACTCACTGTGGCTCATCTCTAAGCGCGGGCTTTGTAGTTTACCCTCCACAAATGACAGCCAGATAAAATTAGTCAGGTGATTTGCAGGATATATTGATTAGAGAGGATTTAGCTACGTGAAAACATCCAGCTTTATCTTCCAGTGAAAACCAAAGAGAAGAAAAGCCTGCGATTTCAGCCGTACATAAATTAAGCTTTGTTAATGAATGAAGGAAATGCAATGAAAACGCTAGTTAACACTTAAAATAATGCACTTTCCTTCTTTAAGAGCAAATAAATAAATAAATAGAAAGCAATACAAATAGCTCCATTTTCTAATACCATGGGTATTAGGCTGCTGTTTGAACATTCCTGAAAAACCTTGAGATGAAACACTGAGTTTTCCCATGTGGTTCACAACACTTTCACCGCCCCTACACAGCCTCGATTTCCCCGTTACATCCTGAAGGACACAAACTTCCCCAGCTCTCCCCATTCTCACCAAACACTGGTTTACCCAGGTTATCTTTCAAGCACTCAAAAGCCATAATGCCCCACCGTGCTATGCACAGCCTAAAAATCAGGGTGTCTTCTGAAAGAAGGGAAACACAAATGGGCACCCAGAGCTCCCCAGCTCTCAGTGTTCTTTGCTGGGCTTCAGCTCGGCCTGAGACCTGCCTTACTAGATGGACTACTTTATCTACAGGCTAATGTACCTTTCTTGTTTCAGATTTTGTGAAGTTATGTATGCTTTTATACGCTACAAAAAAATCCACCAATCCAAACATACTGGGTGAGAGCATCATGGTTCCCTATAAAGGGGCCAAAGCCATAACTACATGCAATGACTCGCGATGGTTGTGATGGGTTGACAGCTGGACTACCTGATCTTAATGGTCTTTTCCAACCTTAATGATTCTGTGTGCGTAGAACTACACAGGCCTTTATGGAGTTGTCCATAATGCTAGCAAGGAAAGAAAATGTCTAACTTATTGGATACGATTTAATGCCACATTCCTCACACTGACAAATGCTTGTACTCCCTCAAGCAGTGCCACTGATAGCAATGCATTCATCAAAATACTTGGTAGTTCACAGTCTGTGCCTGGAAGCATTTAAAAGTATAATTTCGTGTGAAATGACTGTTACTTGAGCCTCCTCCAGAAGTCCTTGAGCACTGCTGTGCTTCACAAACTCCTTCACATCGGACACTGTTAGACTCAGAAAAGCCACAAAGAGCCTCTAACTCCTGGCCAAGCCACAGGAGGGGAGGCACAAAGCCTGCCCAAAAGTGTGTGTGGCAGCCCCATCCTTGGAGGTGCCCAAGGCCAGGTTACATGGGGCACAGGGCAGCCTGATTTGGTTGGGGGGGCAACCAGCGCATGGCAGTGGGTTGGGGCTGGGTGGGCTTTAGGATTCCTTCCAACACAATCACTCTATGATCCTATGACTTAATCTAAGGTGTGCTCCAGAAGCCAGGTAGGAACCCCATACAGCAGAGCTCCTAATGAATTTACGCACCTGCTAACAGCTCTGAGATGGGTTTGCTCAATCTTACCACGCTGCACAAGACATGCCTTCCTAATGGTTGAATAGACTTCATCGTGGAGAAAAGATAAGGAAAAATAGTCAGCCTAACACACTGCTTGTCTAGAAAGGTGCTTCTATCAAGCCATAGTTTGGGTTAAAACTGCCAAGTAGCTTCATGCGGGGAAAAGGAAGGGGCTCTGCTCAGCTGATGAAAGATGGTGTCAGCAGTGCCTGTATCTGCTGCTGGCTGCAGCACTCATCTGCAAAGTAATATCCTGCCTACACTTGAGCAGATTTGGACTCGAGCATTTATTGCCCAGGAAGGCACCACAGCTGCCCTGCACCACGAAGGAAGTGAGGACAGTTCTCAATCTGTCTTCCCAACGTCGCTTTATGTCGTTAAACCTTCAGCTGAGCCCAGGCTGACTCCACAGATCAGCAGCTCCATACTTTCCAGGGAAGCAGGAGAAAGGTATTTAAATTCCCTCAGGCTGAAAAGGGAAATGAGCTGACGAACCGGGGATTGTGGATTTGTGTTCACCCAGGAACTACAGGGACAAAGTGCTACATCCCAGAGGTGCTCTGGCTTTATGAATTGTGCTTCTCCAGCAATTAACTCATTTCGAGGAGACAAAGAGTCTTCAAAAGGGTTTATTTTTGGTTCGAGTTAAAAATATATGCTCTTCTCAATGAGACACGCCGACAAATTTTCTTTCAGGTGTAGAGTGTATCTATTTTGTTTTTTATGTGCTATTTTAGATCAAGTGCAAATCCTAAAAGTAAATGCCATTATGTGTTCAGTTGTATGCTACAGGTTCACTTAAAGTCAAAACGGAACGTATTAACAGACAATGATGGGGTTGAGTAGTAAAGTGGTAAAGAGATTCAAGAAACCTGCTTAGTGGGCTCATTTCCACACTTTTCTGTTGTCTTCACAACCCTCCCTAAAATTCCCATCATCGGCAAGAAAGTTCTCGTGGGAACAAATCAATTTCTTGATTGCTGTGTAACATTTCTGTGCAGACAAAGATGTGAGTTTGTTTTTACCGTGTCTGAGGTACAATGAAGAAATCTATGGGAGGCAAAAACCAACCCAGGTGCCACCTTGCAGGAGAAGACCTGTAAGAAGCTGAGAGCTCTGTGGTTGGAACAGGAGACAGAAACACAGGTTGAACTGTTTCCCAGGGAGGAGAGTTAATGCTTTAAGGTTTGGTTCCAAATTCAGCTGAAACACGTTTTCTGTTTAAACTGTTAACAAGCTAATGGAATGCCCACACTGTGACTGACTCTGCAGAAAGGCCCAAACTTTAACGCCCATCTAGATAGAAGTTCTACTGATGTCAATGGGAATACTCGTGCAAGCAAAGCAAGACCCAGGAACCAACAGAATCCCATTCTTCAGCAGAATCACCCATTTCCTCTGTTGTTTTATGTTCAAGGCAGGCTTCCCGTTGTTTCACAAAAATAAATGTGCTAGTCCTTAAAACTGAAAGAACACACATCCGTTGGGTCCCACATCGAGAGCCCTCGAGTGAAAATGTCTCATTCTGTAAAACTGCTATTTAAAATGTATTAAATTTAAGTCAGCCAGTTTGTAACGAATCTCTAAAGCTCGCTGTAGACGTTCTGCATATTCAGCAATTAAACTTCCACATTGCACCTGGTAGCTCCCCACCTCGTGTTCATAAAACAAACCCAGTTTTATGGAAGCACAGCATGTGGCATGTAATTACTTCCGAGAAGTCAAGTAAAGCAGTTGGTCTCCCTTTACAGTCCAATAACTTTCAATACTAAAATCACTTTAAGGAAACAATTCAAATGAAATGAAAGAACCTGTTGGAGCACTCATGACTTGTGTTTTTTTTTAATTGCTATGGTTGTTCAAATGCAACCTGTTCTCCCTCCACTGTGGCATCTCAGACTCAAAGTACCACCTGATTCCTCCGCAGAATCATTTAACTCCATATGCTCCAAAGGCACTGAAACCATGATCCTACTTTAATTGAAGGCAACAGGAAACCTAATTTTAATAGCAACTCAGAACTGAAATCATCTTTCCACCAGTATGAAGGTGGTCACCTGGACCGAGGCCTGAGCAGAGGCAGAGCTCCTGTTCCTTGGAAAGAAGCATTCTGCACACTACCAGCAGACATAATTCAGAGGCTTGGAAGGCTTCTCTGGGTGTCCCACTAGCAGTGCTGTTCTCTGGGTCAGATTTCTTTTGGTTGCTGGACAGGCCAGTAGAGCATGCCTCAACTACTGGTTGTAACGCTGGGACACGCAGTTTCTCCTCAAAGCTTTCCTCCTCGGGCTAACAAGGCACAGTTGGCCCAAGAAAACTGAAATTCACAAGTTCCCAGCTCATGCAAGAACTTGCCTTCTTCTAAAGGCTATCCCTCTTAAGCGGTAGCTGTTTCTAACCTCCCTTGTTGCATGTGCCAGCTTCTGCATGCATTTGTACACACACTCTTCAAGAAGCCTCTTTCCTTTTTCATTCTCTCCTCTGAAGCCCACTGATTCACGTAAGCAGACTTCCACTCTCCCACTGCTTGTTAAATTAAAACTCTACGAAGTCACTCATAGAGGCTCCTCAATGTATTGTTGCAATCCAAACCATCATTAAAATGCAAGAGATGCACCAACTACTCTGTGTTACCACTTTATCTCACCAACTCTGTTTTGCTTCCCCTTTCCTGTATTCCCTCTTCTTTTGTCCATCAAAACCCCTCTGTTCTTCTTGCCCTGTTAGCAGGGGTAGTTACCAGCTGCACCTCTGTACAACATAACCCATTCTGGCTGGGCGCTCTCAGCAGTCCAGGAGTTGGACTCGATGATCTCTAAGAGGTCTCTTCCAATCCCTACAATTCTTTCATGCTGCAAAAGCAAATTCCTTTCTTTGCCTTTGATAAATTGAGAAAAAACATAACTCCATTATTCATGATTGTATTTTGTGTTAGAACAGTTAACTCGCTATGCTCCAACCCTTGTCTGAATGAGTTTACCTTTAACCCTATGGACAGCTCCACCCCAACTGAACAAAATTTCAGAAGATCAATATATATATCCATTATCTGAAAAGATTAGAAGCATAGATACGACTGAAATTGTTAGGACAAATCCTCCCATAAAGGCTTCTGTGGAACTTCACCACAAGCTCCAGAAGCTCAGCTCCTGGTGCCATGCCTTCTTGTAGCGCAGGACTAAGGAAGGCATAAGCTGAATCACATTAACTGGTATTTGCTCTGGGCTAAGAGCTCATATTATTGACAGCCAATGTGGATCAGCTGATATAAGATAACCCAAAAGCATGTCCAAGTCTATTCTCAAGATAAAATATGTGCAGCACTGACATGGTGAGTTAGCTCTGGGTATTATCAGCATCGCTTGCTTGAAATATATTAACGGCTCTTTTCTTTTCTCCTTTATATATTATGAAGGCTTCAATCCATATTATGAATTATGAGCCTGATTTCGTTCCCAGCAATGTTAATGGCAGACAAATGTGTCTCTGCATTTAATACATTCTTTTCAATGTCATTAGCTTATTAGCGAATATTAAGTTCTGCTGTCACTGGGAAACATTTCACATTATTCTACAAAATGATCTAGTACCTCAGACAAGAGGGCAGTGAGCGCTAAGAACAGTCACACTTCCCTTCTCACAAACCAAAGGTGGAACATCACTCAGATGTTACTCCTTCCACCATTCAATTTGCATCCATATTTTGCTCCAGTTCAGGCCCGTCGTGGCCCAAATAACAAAAGCAGGCAGAGCGTTGCAGGGGAACACCTCAGGGGCAGGCTTGCATTTTGCAAAATCAACTCAAAAAAAAATGAACACACTGTTGTTTTTCATGCGTATCTGCTAAGAAATGGAGCTCCAGTTCTCGTGCAATAACTGCAGTGCCAGGTACCTGAAAACTGCAGCTTCAGATTCAGAGGTCCCTAAATATCTTCCAGTGATTACAAACTTCATTTTCAAAGCACTCAGTGCTAGTCCTGAGCACAAACACAGTTTAAGGCAAAATAAAATATGGAGATAAAACCCAGATAACTCAGCATATAGATCAAGGAGAGCAATCTTGTCACAGTAAGAAAAGCCACAAAGCACTCAGGGATTTGATGAGCACGAGGAATCAATTGCGCGTCGAGTCAATTGCCGTGGTTTATCTTAAGTCCTTCCCTTTTGATTTATCGCCATCATTGCCACCAATCTGCATAGATAATAGAACAAGACACCCTCTTAAAGCCTTAATCGGGAATTAAAAAGTAATATACTCCTACATCTTTTTCTGCCCATCGGAAAAGCAAAGGCATTAATGTTTAATGTCAGTTTTATTGTAAGGATGATACCAGCTTGGAAAGAAGCACTTTAAGTGGCTCTGTGACATCACCACCAATTTGTAAGTGTAATAGCTGCAAACCAAAGCAAAAAAACAACAACAAAAAGCAGTCAGCAAATCCTTCAAGCTATAACAGGTTGTAAACACGACTGTTACAAGAACAAGGGTGAGCTGTGCTTCTGAGCAGCACATTTTTCTTTTTAGTACAGCAAGTACTGATACAACTGCAATATCCTTTCAACGCATTTCCAAACTTTGCCAATTTTTTTCTTCCTTGTTGTTGGAAGTGAGATGATTATTCATACTTTCCGTGTACTGAAGATGAGTGGGCAGTTTGCTGCTCGGTGAAGCGATTTCTTTGACAGGTACTTACATCACTTGCAAAAACACCATAAATACGCGCAACTGTTTCAAAACAGTAAAGAAACAATGAAAGCCTTGCTGCAAAGAGCCAGAGAAAAATATGTTCCAGGAGCAACAGTTCAGACTCCAAACATATGTGGAAGAGGAGAGATGGAGAGGGGGGCTCTAAGCAATCAGCGCCGAACCGCCACCTCCGAACAGTGGGATCTGCACCACAACGTGAGCAGCTTGGAAGAGAAATCTCTGACAAAGCAGCTCAGACTGCAGATTGACTTCAGCAAGTGTGATGGGAGCGCATGCTCAACAAGAGCCCGGGAAAGTGAAGCAGGATAAAAGATAGCCTGTTTTTCATGGGATGGGAACAAAAATGGGCCAAGTAAGACAGCAGGCAGGACTGGCTGCATGTCAACAGGACGCTGTGCTGGGTAAAGCTCTGGGTCAAGCTGATATGGTTGTGTGAAATCCAGCACCGTATAGCTTAAAAACAGTGGTTTACACCTTGAGGATAAGACCCTATCTAACCAATGTGCTGAGTGTGAGATCCTCTGATCACAAACTCAGTTTACAGAGGGGCTACAGAGAGAACTTCAATGCCTTTACACTCCCCTTCTTAGACAAGCTGCCTTGTTTCTACCCAACAACTCTTGCCTATAAGAACTTTTTTCTTCCACTCTCCTCCCTCCTTGGTTGCTTCTGTAACCCCTTTTCTTGGGACACAGCAGCACCCAGACTCAGCCCCACAGTGAAGTGGGGTCAGGGATAACAGGCTGGGTATATGAAGAAATGTAGACCGGAGCTCCCAGGACCAATGGCTAAAGGCTCCGGAAGAAATGTTTTCTCCAAATCTTCCCATACGTTGTCTTTGGACTGTTCAGGTCAGGAAGACTGCTTATACAGCTAACTGACATCAGTCCTGAGCTGTGAGACTGAATCCTTAGCTTGCTAAATAAGGAAGACATCATCTCTCCCCCAAAGCATTAAGGAGCTTTGCAGGTGTTGCTTCCTTAAACGCTGTCACAATAACGAAGAATTAAAGTTTGCTAAAAAGCTTCCTCCAAAAAGGCCTATAAATAGGTGAAATATTAGATCTGCTGCATCTCTCCATGTTAAAAATAACTGCAATATTAAAAATTAAAATTCTCTTATAAAGAACTGACAGTATTAACAGTTCCAATGCCAAGTTAAAAATTAGACCCAATCAGCACAGAACAACATTTGGAAACTCATTTAAAAAATGAATGAGACAAAGATTAGCTGCTATAAAATACAGTATCATTTGTATGAAGTCGAAATCAGCTGCCCAGAAAAAACAAATCACTCGTCATTACTGACATATAGCTAACGCAGTGCAGATGGAACAAGAGCATGGCATGGATTTTTTAAATCAAATCAGCCTTAAGTCAATTCCCAAGACAAGTCCTTTTACTATAGCAATCTAGGATGCAGTTTTGGTTTGGTTTCGTTATTGATGGAGGTTGTTAAAATATAACTCTCAAAACAGACTTAGGAGTGCTAGATGCTGATTGAAGGATTGGCTTTCTACTAGAAAAATGCTGTTGCCCCTTGCATTTCCTACAAAAGAGTTTCAAAACCTACTAATCAACAAACTGAGCAGTACCGTCATCTGGATCATACTGTTAAAAGAACTAACTGTATCAGCATGAAGATACCCAGCGAGCTTCATGGAACCACAGAATCGCTAAGGTTGGAAAAGACTTCTGAGATCGTTCAGTCATTTGTCCACCTACCACCAATACTGCCTATGTCTCTCATGCTGCATCTCCACATTCCTTGAGCACCTCGAGGGACAGTGACCCCACCACTCCCTGAGCAACCTATGCCAGCACCCAATCACTCAATATTCAAGCTTATTTTTGCATAATGAACACCCATTCACCTAATGCTGTCCATTTGTAGCAAGCCTGATGCATTTCCCCAAAACGTCTCCTAAAAGTAAGTTGTAGGGCAGGGGACTATGTGCATATGTAAAAATACATATACGTAACAATGAAAGATGCTCTGAGACACAACCATAGTTTCGTGGGTTCTTTGTAAGCTTCAATTAATAGCGACATGCATGAGAGCAGGTACAACGGTACTGACCGATTTTCCCTCTTTCCTTCCCTTCTCCATCTCTTGACAATACAGGTCACTGCCAGAGATGGGTGGCACCAGAAAGCAAGTCATATTCATGCCAGCATGCCTGGTTCTGGCTCCTCGCGGCATGCTGCTCCTGATGGCTCACTGCAGGGAACCTGCTTTGTAATTTTAATAGAAAATCCCCTCTTGAAGCTAATTTGATAGAGTGGGATCTAAATTGCATTCTGCGTCAAATAAAATACCTTCAGAACAACGTACTCTGGGTGTAGAAGAAGAGCTAATAAATGAGACTGAAGATAAAAAATTGTGCATTATTCAGTGAAGAATGATAGCATTTAGCAAAGATAACAGAACACGTGCACTGTAAAATGAGAACTTTAAGAGAATAGTTTAAGTCACAAAATATTTGGATTTGAAGTATTAGAAGTCTACTGCAACGGAGGGTCTATCAGATGAAAAAAGGTAGAGTTTCCTATTTCCTTCATTGTAAGTTAAGCTATTTAACACACAGAGCTATGCAGTTCATTTTGTCACCAAAACGACTTATCCGAGTTGTTTCTGATGTAGCAGAAACATCTTTTTGCAGTATCACGGAGCAAACGTCAGACTGAGAATGGAAACCAGTGGTACAAAGATGCCCAGGCATCAATTAGTGCAAATAGCACGAGCACAGAAAATGAAGGGAAGATAAATAGCTCAACATCATCTACAGATATAGGCAGTGGGGATGGGGAGGTAAGCAACAAAAATATCACCTTTCATTCATCCTTTTATCTCAGACTGACCACAATTGCTCCAGAGAATGAGTTATGAGCTGCTTATGTGTTATCTTAATAGCTTTGTCACCTCCTCTAGTTCAGAAGCAAAAGGTGGTTGAGCAGGATAGGGTTTTGCTTGGTTTGTTTGTTGGGGTCTGGGGTGGGTGGGGGGTTTTTTTTGCATGTTTTCCATGCCCAGACTTTTATTTATCAATGAAAAACAATTTAGCTTTTGGATTATCTGCTGCACCTCTTCCTTCCTCGGTAAGATCCTTTGGTGTTTATTTTACTACACCAGGAATGTCTTAATTATATCTCTTCAGTGGCATCTTAGATAAAAATTGACCAGTGTGGTTCTCTGTGCTTCTCAACATGGCACTTACACGTTAAGATTTCTTTATCTTTAGAGTGATATATAGTAAAAATTATCTGCCCTCTGAGACCACGTTAATTACTTCACTATTGAATTCAAACTTGTAAGTCAAGGCTACCATGCAGCTTCTCTAACAGCCTAATAAAAAAATGCAGCAGAGGAAATTATTTCCAAGAGAAAAAAAAAAAAACAGGTCATATTTAATATAAATTTAAGAATAATATTTATTTCTATTTATGTCAGTGGCACCAGCTGCAGCATTCACTCTCGTTCAATTACACAAGGCAAACTCTGTACTACAGCGTTCTCGGAACAGTTTGAAGGAAGAGCACATTTCCAAGAACACTCTCTGTTGTACCTTCCTCCTTCTCCTGGCATCAACACAAAAGCACGATGATTGAGGAGGCCCCCATATCTTCCTATGGAGCTCACTGTTCCTTAACTGATTTTGAGGGGAAAAAAAATTGATTTCCACAGAAAACTGTATGAAGCATGTGCCAACACAAAGAAACACCACAAGTGCCTGTACCCATGACCCGACTCACGTCTGCTCAGCTGTGAGGCTTTGAGAGATGCATGCCTGTAGGAGGGAGGGCAAAGCTTTCAGACAAAGGTATTTCCCAAGGACTTAATGAATTTTGCAAGTGTAATTATCTTTAATCTGGACATCAAGGCACCCCTCTCATCCCATGAAGTCTTGGTGCTGACATTACGAAAAGGAACACGCGAGCCCTCAACTCTCATTACAGCATCATGAGATAACTGACAAATAACAACCTCAAATTAAATCTACTTAAATGAGCGAAAGAGCGCCAGGGAACAGGGTAGCTTTGCCCTGTGACAACAAGCAGAGGCTGCAGCTGATACGGCCGCACTTCACTTGAGTCCTGGCACCTGCAGGACAGGAGGAGCACAAGCTCCCCTAGCAGCAGCCTGGCCATCCCATGGATGTGTTTTCCATGCCCAAGTTTCTGCACTGGCCAAGTACTGGAAGCCCTCCATCAGACCATCCGACCCACACCCACATGCCATCACTGCTGTCCTTGGGCAATATTTGGAAAGGAAAGATGGATAAGGGTGGAACCGCTCTTAAATACTCTCTCAGTTCAGGAGCTTCTTCAGCATCAAATCCCTGCCCAGAAGCAGCAAATGCTGCTGTGGGACAGACACCAGTGTGGAGCAAGGATTACAGTCTTGGGCACCACAAAAAGCCTGCAAAAATCCAGCCCAGACAACAAAAATCTGAACACAATCCCTCAGTTCTGGCAGTAAAACAAAATAAAATAAAACAAGTGAAATGGAAACAGAAATGCAGTTACAGCTTGAGCAGCACAGCCTGCCCTTGCTCTGCAGCGAGGCAGCTCTGCCTGCCAGGTTAGGGGATGGATTAGCAGCAGCTTTAAGTTCTTGGTTTTTGGGTGCCCCACGCAGCTCAGCTGGCTTTAGGAGGCTGGAGAGCACCTGCTCTGCTCACAGCTCTATAGTCCTGCATCTCGTGGATCCCAGCAAAGAGCTGCTGCCCTTCAGCACGCACAGCCCCGGCTGCTGGGCTCTGTCGGCACTGCTCCAGAAGAGCCCGCATGCAGACAGACACTCCACGGCTGGCTAGGATCTGCTACGGGGTATTGCAGTCTGGCCAGAAGCATTTATTAAGGAAAACTGCTGTAACAGCACATACACATGTATTTAGATTCTGTTCCAATTCTCCCCTCTTGTTTGCCAGGCACATCGGCATGTTAATGCTGTTCTACCCGCACGGAGATATCCAGCGACTCAGAAGCACAACTACAAGGAATATTCCATTCCAAGTTAGAGATTTCCAAGAAGTTCAGAAATTTCCTATTTACTTTCCTGCTGTAAAACTGAGGTCACAGACAAAAGGCAATATGATGAACAGCTACATTGGCTAACTGAAAAACTCCCTGCCTCACATTTCAGTCTCTGGATGAGGCCAAGAGTGGGTACTCAAGGAATGGCCTAAGGACAAAGCGGACGCTCCCTGACACTTCCCAGCTCCCCTCCTAGCACCCAAGCAATCCAAGTCTCATCTTCAAAACACTTCCAAAGAATCACAGAATCACTGAGGTTGGAAAAGAATCCAACCATCGTCCCATCACCACCGTACCACTAACCACGTCACTCAAGGGGACATCTCCCTTTTCTTGAACACCTCCAAGGATGGTGACTCCACCACCTCCATGGGCAGCCTGTGCCAATGCACTGCCACTCTTTCGGAGAGGTTTCTCCTAATATCCAATCCAAACCTCTTCTAGTGCAGCTTCAGACAGGTTTTCCTCCTCCTCCATTCCCACCATTCCAAGCATGCCTATCCTTACTTTGTAACTGGATTTGCGTTCAAATATAGAGCAAATCTGTGCAGGTATCAAGCTTTTGGTTTAGATCACAGTTCTAGTGCTTATCTCCAGCCAAGCAATACTGAGTTTAGGGTAAGACCAAAATAAAACAAAGCCCACTCTGTCAGCCAGCCATTCCACAAGGCTCACAGGCATTTTCTTTTCTTCCTACAGTTGTTCTGGAGAAAAGTATCTCAGAATTCTTCATCAGGTACTGCTGAGAATCCAAAGCAGTGGGCTGACAGCAAGAGCTGCCATTCAGCCAGAGCAGCTACAGCGTCTTCAAAGAGCTATTGAGATGCATAGAGAAATTAATTTGTGCAATTTGCAAGAAGAAGCCATGGACAAATAGCAGCAATTTCCAAATCCACTGGCAACAGATGCCATGTTTATAAAATTGCCCACACAAACGAGCACTGGTAATACAAAAAAGGAAAAACAACAGAAAGGCTTCTGATGGAAGAAACTCTTGAAATACATTTTAATGATCCAAAGTTCCTGTGATCACATCTTGGACTAAAGGTTAGCCTTTAATCTAGACATCCGGGGCCAGATTTATCTCATTGGTAGATAAAATGGAAACAAATGTTCCCCATCCCAAAAATCGTTAGCAGAACAGCTCTTTCCTTTGTTTTACATCACAATACTCTGGAAATGAGCTTAAAGTGATATTATCATTCAAGCTTTTGTTGGCGAAGAGTGCTAATGATTCCCAGCCACATCCCAATCACTCACTGCTTCTTAACTTCATTAACAACTCAAGACTCAGCACAGACACAGAAGCCCTACAGATTGAAAAGACAAGCAGCAGAAATAAATACATCAAACCCATTAGGAAGCATCTTCTCACTGCCAAATGAAAGCTGCCTAGAGATGAGCCATCCGAACACCAGAAGAGGCCGCGTGGCGACAGCACTGGATTGTGACTCATAACCCTATACTCAATTCCAAGTGCTGACAAGACTCCTTGGGGTGACCTTAGGCAAGTCATCCTATCCAGCTCTTGCAGCAGCATGAAAAGGGTAATAACACGCCCGAAGCCTCCCTGAGACAGCAAAAGGGTTGGCTGGTTTTTAGAAGACACTGAAAGGCAATGAAAGGGATCACAAAGTACCTAAGTAAACATCTCTATGTGGTGAGAAGGGGGAAGCTACATCCTGAGCCTCTAAATGGCAAGTCTAACAGGGTTAAGACTGATTTGCCCTGCTTGATTTAAAGCCCTTGAGTACAGTTTCTCGATTCAGAGTTCAGGCTAAACTGGCACTGTCCCATCACTTATAGCAATCCCGCTGTTCCACACGGATGATTTCAGGTATCTCATCTTTACACAGCTGAGCCAGTCTATTTTTAAACCTTGCTATCTGCAGACAGAGTATTGGTGTAAAACCGATTAGACAATGTCATGACCAGAAAGACAAAGGATTCCTGCCAAAGGAACAGATCGGTGCAATGAAAATACACGTGCAACAGCAGAATGGAGAGCACAGTACCATGTCCTCCTTAAGGGATACCATTTTTTTTTTAATCACATTTTACATTTCACCTTTCCAATGTGCAACAACAGCAGTGTACAAACACAGGCAGAGTTTCTCAGAAAGAATATTTAACCATCAAGTTCAGCTGATTTTCTATAAACAATACAGAAACAAAGTACTAATTGGCCTACTGCAGAAAAATGCTGCGTTTCACAACTCACTGCTCTTCCTGTATATTATCTAGGGGCTTATCCTGACTAATCCACGAATGCAGAAACCTATCCCAGAAGCCTGCACAAGGCTCCCGCAAGAAACACCAGTTTTCTTGCTAAACCTGGTCTCCTGAGAGAAAGCGATAAGGCATTTTCACTACCCAGCTATCCTTCCCTCTATTACTCCACTACTCCTTATGAAGGTTTTTGCAAATTTTAAGAGGTGGCTGAAGAGGAGATCTTGCAATAAAAATATTGTTTATTAAAGTTCACTACAAACCAAGGAGCTGGCATAGATAAGAGATCCGACACAGTGGCCCAATGATGGAAAGGCAGCTGCAACCCACTCCCTATGCACTTCGAGAGGAGACACAGAGCCACCACGAGCACTGCCTTGCCAACATTCACATAGGATCCCCAGAGCTCTTTCCCAGGCAGACAAGGGAGAGATAAGAAGGTGAAGGACAGCACACAAGTCAGCTTAAGAACAGAGACTCCAAATCTGTGAGAACTCCTCTTTGCCATTTCCGTTCCTTACAGAACAACTGTCACTTCAAGCACAGAGAAATTATTACCAAAACTTCAGGTTCTGACCATGTTTCCCCTTATTTTCTGGTTGCTTATTAATTTTAAGTATGTTTTCTATTTACAGGGAAAAAAAAAAAACATCTCATTCTTTCAACGCCATCTTCTGTAATTATAATAAATCATTCTCAAAGGCTGGGAAGAATTGTTCATGCCATCAGAAGAGGGTCCTACCCACCCAGATAAGAGACCTAGGGAATTTTTTAGAGCCCAGACACAAATCACAACGCATCAGTGAGCTACAACCTGCCACCTGGAGCACGACCTACCTCAGCACACACCAGGCACTCACGAAGCAAACTCACTGGCTGCAAGAGGCACGCTGATACGCTCGGTTAAACCTCCGAAAATGTTTCTGAGAGGGCACTTAACCTTGTGTGCACTGCAGGCTGAGAACATGCATACAGGCATGAGGTCCTGTGACTCAGAGGACACGCAGCATCACCACTACCTGAGGTCAAAATGAGCAAACAAGGCACACAGCTGTTTGCACTACTGCTCATCTTTGTTCTTTACACAAGGAATCTACCAACATTTGCTGAGCACAATAAGCAAAAAACGTGCACAATTCCTGAAATTTGTACCCAACCTGTTTATCCCGTTCACTGCCATCACTCAGACAGAAGACTCTTCTTTAGGGGTTGACCATGAGCATAGCAACGGCTTGCACGTTAAAATCCATGCACTTTATGGAATTTAATACCCTACACAAGAGACTCTTCTCCTTTACACCTGCATGTGTACATGTGGCACACATGGAAGAGGATGGGCAGCACAGATGGGCTGCACTGAACCGCCTGCTGTGAGATCCACTGGTCTAACTATAGCAGCTGACTCCTTGGCTAGTTCCACTGATAATAGCTGAGATGACAGTTCTGAAGTCGCCTCTGGGTCTATCACATGGTTATCCAGCTGATGAGCTATCCAGGCTGTCCTAACCTTTGAGATATAACTTTTATTCAATTTGCCTGCCTTCCAGGGGAAATGATGCATTCTCCTTCACTTACCACACAAGTTATTGCACCAGTCCTTCAATAAAAATCTCCCAGTGGATCCTTTATGGATAGGTAAAATAAAACATTTCAGCTTGCTCGGTCTGCTTTGTTCTTGGTTCTCAGTGGATATTTTTAGGCAATATTTTTGGGAGAAGTTCCATCTGACTGGCCCAATAATATCTTCTACGCATCTAGATAAATATTATCTTTAAAGGAACAAAAGGTAAACAACAAATCAGTAAGAAATTCACCAAAAATCTGTAATACAAATCCTTGAGACGGCTCGCATTTATGAGAGATCACCAAAAGACTCCAGGAGCCTGAATGAAGTTATTTTGCTGATTCCTTTCAGTTGTGTGAGCAGAATGGTTTCCAACCTTCACTTGAGAAGAATTCACATCAAAGCTGTGCATCCTTTTAAGCCTGCTCTCCACAGAGAGGAAGAATCACACATAAAAGTCCTGGAGGGAGTCCAGGGTAAAGTTTATGTTGATAAACACAACCCCATCTCAAGGTTTTGTTAAGAGTCCCTAAAAGATGTGAGATTAGGACAGCATTCATCTATCTTAAATCTTCATATCTTAACAATGCTGAAAAGCAGATCCAACCATTCTGGTAATCTAAGCTGTCGTTGCTTGGTTGGTTGGGTTTTGGTGGGGGGTTTTTTTGCCTGAAAAATAAACAAATGATTCTCATCAAGATTTTGGGTTGGCTTTTTTGTTTGGTTGGTTTTTTTGTGGATCAGACGGGGGAGAGAGAACATGCTCTTCTCCTGAGAATGTCTCTGACAACCTGGTTTGTGCCTTGTGAGCCACATTCAGCTCAGGAACCTGGGACTGATCACCTTTCCCAATGCTCCAGTGAGGAGGCTTGCTCAAAGCTTTTATCTTGTGCAGGATCAACTTTAGAATGAAACGTCCCATCTCAAGAAGTAGCTCATGAAAAATCCACTGTCATTTCTAACCAAGGTCTTTCAAAACCTGTAACGATATTCATCTTATTTCTTGTATGTATTACTCCAGATGCCAGGCTGAGTTTCATCATCTCCCAACTCTGTCTGTTCATAAATGCTCTTTTTATCTCCTGTAGTACTGAGAATCCGCTTGCTTTTCTATAACTTCTCTAGAGTAAGAGAAGCAATGAGACGCAGGCTGTCCTCCCTTGCCCTCAATTCAAGAACAACATGGATGGGGCATCTGTAACATACATATGGACCAACCTCTGCATCTGACATCGTGACTTCTGACTCAGCAGACAAGAATATCTCTGAATAGACAGATGGCATCTAATATAGTACATAATTAACAGGGATTTAATGACCAGAATAAGTAATTATATGCCAGAAGCTTGTTTCAATCAGGCTAAATAGTGGCAAACCAGGCAGGGGCAATGCTATTTACAATGCTTTGTTAAGTCTTTACCCTAGGCAAGGAAGAACCAAATTCAGAAAATAAACAGAGGGCAGCACCATGGATGGAGGGGAAGCAAAAGGTAGACGGAAAAAGAGAGACCACATGTCCGTCAGGAAGGACAGGATGTACTGGGAAATTTCAGTTGTGTCAAGACTGGCTGAAGTCTTCCAAACATACATCCAACACTGGATCTTCAGAGCTTCACTTCAGAGTCAGTTACTCCACTGAATTGCTGGATAAATCCACATCTTGATATACATGTTCTATAGATGACATTTAACATCTTTCAAGTACCATTCATGAATTAATTCCAACTATGGCCAATAATCTAAAAACAAAAATGTAATTACCCCCAAATAGGAAATGTAGAACTATCATAAGGAATGGTTAGTATCTTCACTTGGGCATAATGCCAAGCCAGGTCTACCACTGGAAGGTCGCTGCGCATCTGGATTCAATGTTCAGTTTGGTGGACCATCAATCTCCACGTGCATTATTTCCTTCCCTGAAAATAACTTAAAACACCTTATTTTTTCTTTCTAATACAAGTAATGACAGAAAAGCAGAATCTGCATCCCCCAAAATACAGTAATTTACGCTTCCCCGAGGCATGCCTGCGCTCAATTTGAAAACCACTAAACCAGACCAACAACCCTGTGGATTGCCTCTGCTCAGCCTCTCCAGCAAAATAAGCAACAATGAAGGTATGCTGTTCTCAACAAAGAATGCTACGGATCCAGTATTTCAAAGAGATGATGCTCCACCTCGCACAGTGCTTTGTTTTCCTCCTTCCAGCTGCAGTATTTAGCCTATCAGACGACCACCTCTACGAACACTACTACACTGTCTGTTCCATGCATGCTGCCCGGATGGGCACACACTGCACTCTCCTAACCACCTGGAGCTTCAGTACCTTTCTAATGCAACTGAACACAGGGGAAACAGCAAAGAAACTCAACAGCAAATGACAAGTAAAAACGTGTATCATTTGTTGTCAAGAAAAGATATTGTTTTCACTCCCGCACTTCTATTTTTTGCATTGCAGAAGCACGAAATGCTCTCTGAAAGGTTATTCATGAAGTATGCTAAGACTCTGTGTCACATCAGATGGCTCAAGCTGTTGGATGACTTACCGTGATTGCGCTAATTATCTCTAACTAATTATCGCAATCTCATGTTCAAAGTCTGTAGCAATAGGCAGAACCTGTGTTCGCATCCCCTCCCCCCCCCCCCCCCCCCCCCCCCCAGAAAAAAAGAAACAACAGAACAGAAAAAGAACCAGGAGAGCCACAAACAGTAAAAAATAGAGTCAAATTTACCCCCGTCCATCACTTGACACGATTTTGCAGAACAGGTTGGGGGAATAAAAACTTCTCCTCTGCTCACTGAAGGTCAGTAAATCGGCACTTCAAGGACAAAGAAATGATCTGGAGAATACTCCACCTATCAGCTTCATCAGCTTAGAACTAAGGAGAACTTTGGAAGATCACCAGTGGATCAAGGACGACTGTAGGCTCCACAGCTGGACAGGGCAGTGGCAGAACAGCAGAGATCAGTTCCCTGCAACACCACTGGGGCAGGGACCAGCAGCCCCGGGCTGGGCTGAAATGAGGTTCTGGGGAGATGAGGATGGTATCTGAGACACACATCCTTTTCAATTAAGTGCACAATGCATGGGGAGGGAAGGCTGCACTCCCTCTGCAGGCAGTATCTTTCAGAAGTCATGCTCAGCAACACAGCTCTGCAGTGCTACAAACTCCCTGGTGGATAAACAGTTCTCAGGACATTTTTCTTGCCCAGAGTTGCAGAGGGATGCTGTGCATTCGTGTGAGGGCACACTGTGAATGCAAAGCTGCCATGTTCTTCCCTTTCAAAAAATCAGATGATCAGCTGTGGCTTTAATCCTGCCAAACTTAACCAAATATAGCACAAAATTACACAGAGCCATAGTAACTGCACTCCCACCATTGTTCTGATTTAAAAGGGGAGTTTGCTTACATTAGGTAAATATTTGTCCTTATGTAATAGCTCCCTCCAACCTTCTAAAAATTTGCAGTCTTCTAGAATTTAACTGAAGAGGGTGCTTTTATATGTCAGGGCTCTGCACCAAAATCAAGTGCTCTATTATACCGTACTAAACTGTGAGTAATGTTATTACAAGCAATAATAGTTATCTAGACAATTATGTAGTTGCAGATGCAGTTTTCCTATTAAATCTGGAAGCTTTAAGCAAGTTCTGAGGCAATAAGAATTGCAACATCACCTCTGATGAGCTAAATAGCAGTTATTTATACACAGATTGTTGAATTCTTATGGCCTGGAGACTTCAAGGAAGAAAGCAACAAAGAATTGACTCCGCATCCAAATGCTGGCTCATTCTTCGTGTTGATATAATTATGAAGTTTCAGTCATCGCAAAGCTGTTCACACTGCTTTCTCAACCACATGCATTGCAAAATGTATGCTAACTGCAGTTTTTCCATTACAAAACTAGCTGGTGAAGTCACTGTTCTATTTCCAGCTCAGCGCTGGCACTGTGCAGATGCTCACTGCTTAGTAAATAGAGATCTTTATATATACACACATACATATATACATTTTTTTTCTAAACCTGCTGAATAAAAAGCTTGAGGCTTTCGACATCTTCTCTTCCAAGTCATTTTAAATAAGGTAATGAAATAAATGAATAATGAAGAGCAAATGGAATTTTGTGTGATGACTCAACACGCCAGGAAAACACTGAATTCTCGACTAGGTGTTCCATTGTAATACACAGGAACATCCACACAGAAAAGCTTTCGCCTTTTAAAATAGGTGTTATTACCAGCCTAGGCAGCATTAATCAACATCCCTATCACTTACGGTAATTACATTCTTCTCAGCATTCATACATAAAGGGATGGCATTTAAGATCTTAACTTCAGGCTTGGAAACAAAAGAAGCAAGCAAGTTCATCTGCCCTATGTCTTCCCTTGGCAAGGAGAGCTAGAGTCTTACCTTCTGCAATCAGCCTTGGTGATGGAGAAAGTTACAGCCCCGTGCAAACTTGTCAGCACATTTTCCTATGAGTATTTGTTCAAATCAATCATTTAATTTGCTCTGGCTGCATCCGTGCTTTCTGTGGATCTTTGGCATAAGGTGACCGGCATAAACAGTAGTTCAACAAACCTACTGATAGAGCTTATAGAAGTAAAACACAAACTCATGCAAGAATACGGCCCTCATATGATGTCTGCACCATATCTAACCCTACAGCAGAACCAGCTTCACTGGTGCTTTGCTCAGTGACTCCATCTCCCTAACATCGTTCTAGCAAAAAGCCCACTGCCCTCCGCCAGAATGTGGACCAAGGATGAAAATACTTGAATTCACATGGGAGGTAAACATACAGACTTCATGGACATGCTGTAAGAAAAACGATATGAGGAGGTACATCTGGAAGGTCAGAATAGACTATTGCAGTGCCAAAAGTACTTTGAAAATAGAGCATGCTTGTTCTGTCCCTTTTTGCTGCCAAGAGGAATTGGAGGCACAGGACCGGAGGCAGCAGGGACAGGTGTTTCCTCCAAAAGTAGAATGCATTCTTTTGGCCACCTATACAAACAACATGGTTGGCCAATGTATTTAAATCCAAGTGTGGGATCCTTCCAACAGCCACATTCAGTCACTGGCAAGCTTCACTGAGAACTATGCAGATGCTCTTGGTATGATCAGATGAAAAGCTGCTGCCTGAGCTGCTGTTTGCAGTTCCTTTTTCTCCCTAAAACGTGTATTATTTAAAATTACCTGGAAGAGTTACAAGTGATTCTAACCAACTCTTTCAGCACACAATAACACGTGATTGTGAGGAGATGATAAATATATTTTCTTACAGCTGAGTACTTCGAGTCCAACATTTAAGTGTTGGTATAAAAATATGTGAAGCCAAATTGTATGACAGAGCTTGCTTTGTCAAAACACAAATGTCTCATAAAATATGCTGTCTAGCATCACAAGTAGTAGGTGATATTTCTCAAGCAAACTTTTCCCGTGACAATTATCTATTAAAATTCACAAAAAATATTCAAAATTTAGTTACAAGATGTTAACTGACTGCGGCTTTTGGTTCTCTTGTAAGCCCTCCTGGTAAGATTACAACAACCAAGACAAATCTCTATAGGAACCCCTCCTTACTTCACTGCAATACTTATTGTTTTGCCAAGCCTGTAGTTTCCACAAGACATAACCCTGCCCTGTCAGAAAGCTTCTAGCCAGCTTGTACCCTTACCCTTGCTCTGCCTCTGAAGAAGCAAACAAGATGAATGTTTCTTATTAGAATCATGGTATCATTAAGGCTAGAAAAGACCACTAAAATCATATAGTCCAACTGTCCACCTGCCGCCAATATTGCCCACTGAACATGACCCTCAGTGCCACATCTCCACGTTCCTTGAGCACCTCCAGGGACGGTGACCACCCTGGGCAGCCTGTGCCAGTGCATCACCACTCCTTTGGAGAAGAAGTTTTTCCTAACATCCAACCTAAAGCTTCCCCCTGTGAGCTCAGTGCATGCGTAGCTTCCCTCTACCGGCTATTCAAAACTCCACTCATCTGAAGTGCCGACTGAAGAACTACAGCAGCAGGTTGTACTCCAGCCATGAGTTCTGATGTTCAAATTCAGTTAAAATGAATTATTAATCTGCTGAAATAAAATTGAATAAAAGTTATACAGCAATATTTCTCACTGGCCCTACAGGCTGCACTGTCTTACATTATAAAAATACATAAAATATTTAAAGTGACCATGTCTACACAATTACACATAATTCAGTTGAGAGGAATATACTACTGAGTGAAATGAATCATGCTGGCTCTTGTGTCTATGCAGGACCAATATCAAATATAATTAAAATACTTCATTCTTTTCCTAGGAGAAATTACTAGGCTGAGCGCATTTAAACAACACCAGTTACTCAACACAATTGTTTCGTAGCAACTCTATGCAGACTGCAAACCATAAGGTAGGATCTCAGGCAAGCAATTGGACATCTGAAAGTACACACTGCATGATATTCAGAATGCCCAATCTATGCTGTAGCCCTGACGTGCTGCTGGGTGATGCGAGTATGTTGGCATGCACCTTCAAACCAAAGCAGTTTGAAGGCTCTGCACTGAAGTCCTCGGAGGAGCATAATCCAGACAATGTATTCAGAGGCACAGAGAGCTTTGATTTCACTGTAAATCACATCAAACAACCTTCCTGACTTGATGCCCTGTGTATTCAACAGCAACGTTTCAAAGATTTCTATTTTTTGTACGTCAACAAAGAGCAATAGATTGGGTTTCCCTTCCCTAACTTACCCCACTTCCTGGGACAACGTGTCCTTCATCAAACGAAAGGTGAGATCAAAGCGAGGCCATTATGAACACGGCTTACCCTAACACACAGTACTTCACAAGAGCAGGCCATGCACCATCAGTTACCTTGGATCAACTGATTTACAGAACTGTTGTCAATGTCGATTCTTTCCAATCTTAGTCTTACCCTCAAGACCCCAGTCTCTGCAAGATCAAGCCTATAGACCATATCGGTGTACAATCAGTTAAGAAAAACAAGTCAAATCATATGCTAGCTGATAAGCAGAGCATTATGAAAATTCAGAAAGCAATATGAGTAATTTCATCTCCCACTAAGAACATGTGAACGTGCACAGGAGATGGTTGTTCCATGAGATCATTCGACACTCAGATCTGAATCACTATTTAAGTGCTAGAGTTAAGATTTTTCACATCCTCTTACAATTATGTTCCTAGCTATAATTCTGCAGGTGCATACACAGTGGCAGTATAAAGTTTTTATTCCATGAAACTTCCATTATTCTGCCTTTAGTAGAAAGGCGTTGATGTCTCAAGAGACATATAAAGTCTACTATATTGAACCAAAACACAAGGTACATTTTCTATTACTGCAGAAAACAAAGGATCATTTTATCAGTTTCTTATGCCACACTATAACATGAATGCTGTACCCCACAACATCCTGCTCTCCGAATTCAAAAGATATGGATTTGATGGGTCGATTATTCAATGGATGAAGAACTGGCTGCAGGATCGAGTAGAGAGAGTGGCGGTCAATGGCTCAATGTCTGCATGGTGATTGGTGACAAGTGGTGTTCCACAGGGGTCAGTAATGGGGCCGATACTCTTTAACATCTTCATCAGTGACAGTGGGGCCAAGTGCACCCCCAGCAAGTTTGATGATGACACCAAGCTGTGGGATGCAGTGACACACCAGAGGGATGGGATGCCATCCAGAAGGACCTAGACAGGCTTGAGCAGTGGGCCCACGTGAACCTCATGAGGTTTAACAAATCCAAATGCAAGATCTTGCACCTGCATCAAGGCAACCCTCACTATCAATACAAGCTGTTGGATGAAAGGACTGATTGCAGCCCTGCTGAAAAAGAGCTGGGTGTAACGATGGATGGGAAGCTGGACAAGAGCCAGCAATGTGCCCTCAAAGCCCAGAAAGCCAAGCATATTCTGGGCTGCATCAACAGAAGCATGGCCAGCAGGGTGAGGGAGGTGATCCTGCCCCTCTACTCTGCACTGGTGAGGCCTCACCTGGAGTACTGCATCCAGAGGTGGAGCCCTCAGTATAGGAGAGACATGGAGCAGTTGGAGCATGTCCAATGCAGGGCCACAAAAATGATTCATGGAATGGAACACCTCTCCTACAAGAACAGGCTGAGAGAGCTGGGGCTGTCCATCCTGGAGAAGGCTCCAAGATGACCAGATAGCAGCCTTCAGTATCTAAAGGGGAGCTACAGGAAAGTAGGGGACAGATTGTTTAGGCAAGATCTGTTGTGACAGAACAAGGGGAAATGGCTTCAAGCTTGAAGAGGGTAGATTTAGGTTGGATAAAGGGAAAAAGTCTTTTATAGTGAGGGTGATGAGGCACTGGAACAGGTTTCCCAGTGATGTGGTTGATGCCCCATCCCTGGAGACTTTCAAGGCAAGGCTGGATCAGGCTCTGGGCAGCCTGATCTAGCTGTGCATTACCTGTTCATTGTGGGGAGTTGGACTAGGTGACCTTTAAAGGTCCCTTCCCACTCTAGGGATTCTATGATTCTCTGAAAATAGCTAAGAAATGAAACCACCCAAAACACCCATACGTGCACACACATGCACACGCTATCACACAGTCTCAGCAATCCACTGCCTACTGAAGAAAGCCAAGCATCATTCTTTAATTTCAGCCTGAGAGAATAAGGTAGCTTCTCATTTCTTCCTACAGTTTAAGACCTCTGGTCTCCATCAGACCCTGCTCAATTTGGAATTCATTTCTGTAGGAAAACATTCAGGAGCTACTGTTGCCAGACTCCTCCCAAAGAGTCCAAGATGCCAAGCCCAGGAGATTTGGAAGTTAACAAATGCTGTTGTATAACCAGGAAAAACAAGCTCCTGGGGTAGCACGATACAAATCGTTTAGCCCATCGTGGGATAACACCAACACTGTGAGTGCCACCTGCAAAACATTTGCTAGTTTGTACTGAGAACATTTTGCAGGTGTTACCTGCTCTCTGCATGAGACACGGCTTGGCAAGCCAGTCTGTGCGAGCTGACACCTCCAGATGGCTTTGCAGCAGCCAAAAAGGCAGAAGACAAAGCTCCGTGCAGGAATAAAAAGCATCTAGCCTCTCTGAATGTAGAGGAAAGCAGTCCTAAGGACTTGGAGCTCATGAATTCTAACAGGACACTGATGCTGCAACTCAAAAACCAGCATGGCCAACTACAGGAAACAGCCTTTATCCTTTCTGTTGTACTCTCGTAACACCTTATTCATCACTCAGTTCTATTTTAATGGCCTCTACACAGCCTAAGCAGGCAGCAGGAGGCTTACCCCGAGCTGCTCTAGGAGCTGGCAGATTCCTGACTACATATAAGCTGATTAACCAGACTTGGTGACACGTCCTGCCCTGCCATCATGTGTACAGAGACCAAAAAGCAACCAGGGGTTGTCCTTGGCATCTTACTATTTTCTCTTATCATTCTTTACAAAGGCTAAATGAAGACCAAGACAGTAAAACCCACTGCCCTGTAGGTCAGGGAACTGTTGTGTTCTGCATCTTTGCCTTTTGGCTGCTCAATTGCTTTTGCCCAGAGAATTATGGGGTAGATACTCTGTTCTCCTTGCTGACTGATGCAAGCACGTACCGCAAGCCTGTATGCCACTCTTTGCTTGTCCAACAAGGGGCAGCTGCTGCTCAGTGGCTCTGCTAGAAAAGCAGGCGGCTGTAGTGCTTCAGCATCTGTCACATTAGCAGGCCACAGCAGTATAAACAGAAGAAAAAAAAGTTGACCAGATACAGTTTATATATACTGTAGCCCACAGCGTACTTGGGCTTGTTAACGCTGCTCAAGCACAACTTCATTGTGGCCAAAAAAAGTGCTGTTTTAGTAGATGTTGTCCATGAGAATTCGAGATGTATTCCAAACAAAACTGCAGACACGTACAATATTAAAAATTCTTTCATCAAGAGTGTGAAACAGCCTCAGAAAGAGATGACACGTTACAGACTGTGACTGTAAGAAAGCAGAAATCATTTCGCAGTTCAGCATGACTCCAGCTGTTTAGCAAACTAGCAATAAATAACACAGAGTAGTAATGGCTTCACGAAGATAAGGGAGCAGCCGAAGGTAGACATGCTGAAGAATGAGGAAAGTCATGCTTTGCATTCAGGAAGAAAACAGGAATCGAGTTGCAAGCAGTGCAGGGGGCATGTAAGGAGATGGTGTGCTACGATGAATGATTGGGATTAACCAGATGGAAAGCATAGCAAGGACTAAACCAAGAACTTAGCCATCAGATGCCCCACTGCCCTGCCAGCTGTGCATCCCAGGGTGGGAAAAGCACATCAGAACACCAGTAGCTGTACCCCTGGTGAAGGCCTTAGGGACTACATGTGAATATGGGTGAATGCAAAATGAGGTCTGCTAAGAAAAGATTAAAATAATCCAGCAAATATTTACTCCTGGTAACATGGCAAGTTTTTACAGAATCATAGAATCACCAAGGTTGGAAAAGACCTACAAGATCATCCAGTCCAACCGTTCACCTATCACCAATAGCTCCCACTAAACCATGTCCCTCAACACAACATCCAATCGTTCCTTGAACACCACCAGGGTCGGTGACTCCACCACCTCCCTGGGCAGCCCATTCCAGTGCCTGACCACCCTTTCTGAGAAGCAGTATTTCCTAATGTCCAGCCTGAATCTCCCCTGCCGCAGCTTGAAACCATTGCCTCTAGTCCTATCACTAATGACACGAGAGAAGATGCCGACCCCCAGCTCACCACAACCTCCCTTCAGGAAGTTATAGAGAGCAATAAGGTCTCCCCTGAGCCTCCTCCAGGCTGAACATTCCCAGCTCCTTCAGCCTCGTATGGCCTGTGCTCCAACACAGGCTAAATACAATCAGACTAAGGTTTCTGGAAGATTGCTGACAACAGGGCACTTGCACTTTCCTCCAAGCAACCTCTTGCTCTTATGAAAATATCTACTTTGTACATGAGGTTAGGAAATGAAAGGTAAGGACTCCCACCTGTGAACGCTTCTCCTTCCCAGTGGAAGCTCCCTCATTGCTGAGGTAACTGCTGATGTAACAACAGATTTGTGGAACTGGGTCCAAATACGTCAGCCAGGGTGGAAGTTCACACAAGTGGGTTGGACCCTTCCAACCCCATACCGCAGGCACAGACACCTCTCAGCAGCTCAGGCTGCCCAGGGCCCCAGCCAAACCGGCCTTGAACACCTCCAGGGATATCTGCTGGCTATCTATTTTGTAGAACAAGGGTGGTTTGGCTGCATGTGTACGGCTTGACAGACTGTTGAGAGAGAAGGCAAAAATTTTCAGTAAAATCGCCGGTGGAGTTTGTCCTTTATTAAAACTGGAAGGATATTTATAGAATAAAGTTTCACTTCGAGCCCTGTCACATACTATATAGCTCAGGAAGCGTCAGAAGTACAGCAGCAAAACTGATATGAATTAAAATCATCTTTTGAACAATCTGATGCCTGGCAAAATAGAAAAGGACAGGATGAGCAATGATATCCTTGGAACTGAAACAAGGAGAACAGCATTTTAATCCATCTCTATAGAGCTTATCTTCCATTTAGAGTATTTGGGGAAGAAGTTGACACATCTGACTGTAAGCCACAGACGACTCAGCCACTGCTGGAACTGCAGCTTACAAAACAAAATGGTATTTTGCTTGCCACTGTTTTGCATCATCAGGCAAGCCACGCGTGTGACTTGTACAGCAGTCCGCTATGAACGTATACCTGCAAGCACAGCCCCGCCCCTCTTTCTGTTCAAGTCTGCATTTGCACTGAAATTCATTTTTCAAACACGAGAATACGCAAGGAATGCGAGGGCATGAAGTACGAAGAACATTTGTGAATTTGACAGAATTTCTTTAAAAAAATATCCAGACGATCTCTTTCTGTGCATGTACGTTCAGCGGATGCAGCGGCACTTAACCCTGATATGAGCAGAACAAGGAAACACCAGAGGTTTGTTTGTTCTTAGGCTGTTCCAAGTTCTACCCTACGCCAGAGACTTGAAGGCTACATGCCCATCAGGAACCAGAGCAGAGGGTGAGAGCAGAGGACAGTTTCCAGAAGCAGCAGGGAAAGTGTCAATATGTCCATGTAAGATTCTGCTGGTCTTTTGAAAGAAAAGATTTCCGAGAAGAAAAAAATGAAACAAAATACAACCATATACTTTTCCAGCAGAAAAAAAAAGAAAACAAAATTTCAGCATGGAAAGTTTTACCCACATTTTACTGGTGGGAGAATGGAGGCAAACTGTTTCTCGCTCCATTAGAATATTTATTTTCTGACAGCTGCAAGATGCTTTGGATTGAATCGGCTCGCACTATCACACTGCTCTTTCTTATCTTATCAGTGCATTACTAACAGCAGTCGTTCCAGCTGCCATTGTATCAGCTGCTCTCGGCACCTCACCTGTCACAGCACACACACCTTTCCCTCTGAGCACATCACACAGACTTGCCCCATCTGATGTATAAAATCATATTCCTTCTCATCCCGATTACTGAAACAAAACATTTCTATTTCAGGACTTTATTTTTTAAAATAACCTCAATCTGTTTTCCACACAATGGAATCTCATCCCACTTACAGCCGTGTCCTGAGCTTGCTTTCAGGCGATGCCATACACATTGCCACCCAAGGACCATGAGAAATACGCACTGCGTGAAAAGCAGGCATTGCTCCGTGGCTGCACCCACCTATGCCTCTCCCTTCCAAACCTTAGCTCTTTAATTTAGGACGAAAGCAGACAGCTGAAGTGTCAGAACTTTCCACCCTGAATGCATGTAGCGCAGCCATCAGCCCTGGCTCCATGCTGATTACTTTCCCTAGAACAAGGAAGAGGAGTGATACCCCAAACCCGCAAACAATATGGCAGCTGCCACAGCAAACACGAGAAAGTAAATTTCAGATAGGAACTCAGGTAGGGATACTCTGGCTCGTGGGCTCACTGCAGCCCCTATAAGAAGCTGCATAAAAACACTTCTGAAAGAGAAACTGATCTCAGTTTATTACAGATATTATGAGGGACTCAATATTTCCTTGGAGGCTTCTGATGAAATTTCTTGAATTTCATTTGTGCCGCAAGAGAAGGAAAACTGTTGACCCATCTTCCAAAAAAATAAATAAAAAATAAATAAAAAAGCACCACTGTTTTATTATTTTAGTTTTATTTTGCTATCCGTTATGCAGCGCACAAAAAAAAAAGAACACAAGTAAAGATTTACTCTTCAAATCCAAGTTTCCAACTTGCTTTTCTACAGATCCAGTGGGGGGAGGAGAAAGAAACAGGGGGGGGAGAGGGGGGGGAAGATTCACATAAATAATGAAAGCGATGCTCAAAGCCTGCAAATTTCACACGCCGCTTTTGAAGTTATTTTTTACTTCTTTATATTTTGGGTGGGTTTTTTCTTTCTTTCTTTCTTTCTTTCTTTTTTTTTTTTACCTGCTGTTTTTTTCTTCTTTGGTAGCTTGACAAGCTCTTTTTAAAAAAGGCTTTAAGAAGGCTGAGCAGAAGGCAATTCAAGAAGTTTGCGCTGATCTTGTCCAAACAGAAGAAAGGTTCTTTTTGTTGCGTATGCGAACTGCAATCCTTTGAACAAAAGGCGCTCCAGTAGCGCCATGCCAAATCTCTCCTCAGCTGAGAGCTTACACAATGCATGCCCCATCTGCAATAATACAACTGTAACGGGGTGGGGGGTGGGGGGAAGAATTAAACCACTCTCCTCCTTGGGCCAAGCTCATCATATAGAAATAACCATTCTGCCATTTATTCGAGGAGCGAAACAGAGTTGTGTTTGCACGGAGCTCGCGGCACTACCCACCGACCACCAGAAAATGGTCTGAATGGGCACTTCTCACATTCAAGTACATTTATGAAGTAGATTGAATACAGAATCATACACATTTTCCTTTTCTTGCTTCCAGTTCTTCAGCAGAAAATAGAAACACAATTTACAATCTCGGATGCTCCATATACTACCAGTCTGCCTCTGCGGTCTCCGAGTGTAAAGAACACAGAAATTCAAGGTTTGAAAACCGTATCTTTTCTAAGCTGGTTCCTTTAAGTCATCAGTATCTTTGAAGAATATTCCCTTACAACGATGAAGTAGAGTGATAAGGTAGAATTGCTGTTCTGAGTTAATTCATGAGCACCACGCAGGGCCAGGCTGTAGGAACGCATCCCTCATGACAAAACAGAATTACTGGAAGGTGTTTGTCAATTTTAACAGCAGGAAAGGGCACAACTGACCACGGTAACTTCTGGAAAACTCCTTACACCAAGAAAATCCAGAAAAACAGGTAGGGAAGTAATTCAGGTATGTGGAATACCCCATCCCTCAGCCCTTGCAGCCATGCTGCCAAGGCAGCCTTCACTTCAGCAGGAGCTTTCCCACTTCCTAACATAAACTGCTTGCATCTTCCTCACACCGTAGTAGCGCAGGGTCATCTCTGCTGTCATTTAACAGTCAGCAAGCTCACCTACGAGCCCCCACGAAACAGCAGTGTCACGAGTGGTTTCTAAATCAGAACAGAGGTAACGCTGCAGCTGATGGGGTGGCACATACCTACAACTTTCCAGACTACTGACGTGAAGCTGCTATTCACACCGATGCCTCCCTCAAGCAATCAAGTCTCATGTCTTTTCAGACGCATGGCGTAAGTCCCAAGTAGCACTTCCTTGTAGCAGTCACAACTGCGAGCACAAAATCTTTTTTCAGCCTCTGATTTACACCACGGCATCGCTGTAAAATGCCTTCTGCCCTTCTGGGGTATGTGAGAGGAAGTCTGCTTTTATTTCGTTAAATGCCAGATAAAAGAGCAGCGGAGACATGTTACAGATAAGCAAACACAGGTCCACCCCTGCAGCCTAAGAGGTCCTAAGACCTAAAACACACGATACAAAACATGTATCCTATCACCAGTTAGTGATGTTCAATCACTACCTTTCACGTAAGTCCCACGAGTAATAAGCAGTAACTCCACAGAAAGCAACGCAATATTTGAGATAACCGTTGCTCAATTTTTTTGCCTTTTACGTTGTCATCACCATGAAAGCTCTGAGCTCAGTTTATCCTTCAGATGTGCGAGTAGCCACGCTGGGACAGACAAACAAGCATCTGAAATGTTGCAGCAAGTCCCGTTTCAAACTGCAGCCTCCATCTCCCACCTTTCTTTCTTTCAACATGATTTTCAGTTTCAACTCATTCCCACAGCCGCACCTCTGTCCTTTGCGGCATATGTGCTGGAGGACAAAAGATCAGCTCCTACCATAATGTTTGATCCTATTTGCACTTTCCAGATTTTCTTCAGCTGAGCAAGTTCCACCCCAAAGAACACCAGGCACAAGCCCTGCAGCCTCCACCTTGGAGGCACATGTCTTCCACAGGCATAACCAACCAGTGCTGCAGCACTCCTCTGCACTCCCAACCAATCGCAAAGCGAAAACAAAGCGCCCTTTGCTGCAAGGGCACATGACACCATAGATGCTGATTTACCACAATTAACTGCTGACGACTTTAGCTGAGCTCTAGAATGTGCCTACTTAAGCTACCCACCAAGCTGCCCGAGGGCCCAGGAATTGGATACCTACCTACATGAAGTCAAGCAGAAAAGCAATACAGCCAAACAACATCCACCAACAGCTTCTTGTGTCACAGAGACGCTCATTCATCACCATGTTTGAAAGACCCCGTTCCTAAGCTGGATCTTGCATGTAGTGATGGAAGTTTCCTAATGTATGAAGGAAGAAAGGAGCTGGAGTCTTGCTCAAACACCCCCCTGAGAATACGACAGGAGCCAAGGGCAGCTGAAAGGAAGAGGAAGAAGAGAAGGAAGACAGCTACAGCATGGGCTGTGCTTCTCCCCACAGCTTTCCCAGGTACAAAACAGGCCGCATGGATTCAAATTTAATCTTCTAGTAAAACGGCGTTCTGATAAAGGTATTCATGAACTTCCTATGGTCACAAAGCTTCAGTGACCAACAGAGAATTTACATTTGCCATATTTAAAGGTTTACCTGCCTCTTAATGGAGCCTGTAGCTCCACAAGCTGCCCCCCTATGCCAGAGATGGAAACCGGTGGACCAGCTGTGAGCTGCAGATCCGAAATGGCTCTCCTGCTTTTACAAAGGTGCTGATGGACCTCCAACATCGGCAAAATCCTATACCTCTGGCAAAGGGTAAGAGAATCCACCAGAATCTCTTCTCAGATAGAAAAGAGTAAGGAAACCAGTGGTATTTCCATAACCTCATGCAGTTCTAGGGTTAAATCCTATCCAAATATCCTGGAAATCATGAGAGCTTTTACATTTATTAAACTGCCTTTCACATCCACATCGGGCACTGGACCAACTTCTCCCTTTAATTACAGGTTCTACACTGCTTTAATCCGTAAAACTGAACAGTCAGATCACAGTGCTAGACATCGCAGCATGTTGATCCAGTTCTGTGCATTGGCAAGAACAGCATTCAAAATTCTATCGACAACCAAATGTAATGAATGAAATAAAGAAATGATGCCTTCAGTCCTTCCACTTCCACAGAAACCTCACGATGAATTCACCGGAGATTCAAACGGCACAATCAATTTGATTTGTCTTTTAATTAAACACCTAAAGTCATAACAGTTAAAAATGATGCCGGTATCCCTCTCTGAGTGGTGGTAGCAGAGACAGCCCAGGGTCCATGCATCCCACAGCCAATGCTGGAAACCGTTACCGAAATACACGACCAATTTCTTGGGAAGCACAGGAGAAGAAAGGCAGGAGTTAACACAGCAGACTGCTCTGAAGGCAGACATTTATTCCAGACTGCTTCTGCGTACATAAAACAGGCACGCTAGAGAAGGCTTTTATTTGGTTAACATGCTAAAGAGCGGATGCTTCTATTATTCAAGACTTTGCAACGCTAATCCTGCAAGAACGGCTGGACTGGAGCTATTTATCATCTGGCACTCTATACTTTGTTTCCATAGAAGGAAATGAAAAAGGCCAGGAAGGTTCAGCCAATTTGTCTTTTAATACTCTTTATTGGCTCATTAATGATTTATTCTTCTTAACACTCTGCCCTAGATCCTAAATTCACAATAGCTCAATGCAGATGAAAGATTTCAAATCCCCATCTCTCCTCCCTCCTCTCTTCTGGTTCCTGAGCCTCCATAAGAAACATCCACCGCTGCTCAGCACGCTGCCCACTGAATCACACATACATACATACGTATCTTTGGAAGATTAAGTGGCGAGTAAAGACAAAACGAGCAAAGACCGTAACACAACTCAGTCCTAAAGAGCCACAAACAGCCAAGGACCCACTCAGCAATAAGAGCTGCCCCTGTTTAGCACCGAGTCTACAACTCATTTCCATCCTGTGCTGAACTACTGCAGTACTGCAGCACTCAACTGTTCTCAGTTTTCAATTATTATTATTATTTTTTTTTTGAAGGAACATGGATTTATTTCTTCAGTGTATCATTAAAAGAGGAAAACAGTACTGTTCCACAATCAGAAATCAAAGATAAGCCTCAGAAACGCCATCTAACAGTAATGTTGTTCATTTAATTTTTTTCTTTTGGATTAATAAAAGCAACAGCCCTGATCGCAGCGGTATTTGCAAGTCCCACAGCAATTTAATAACAGCACATTTGTCAACAGTGTCCTATATGCTATAACACGCACAAGAACATTCTATACAGTGTCTTCAAGGATTTCAGATAATCTTTTCAGAGCCTTTCCTGAAGCTACAAAACAATCAGGTGAATAGGATGGGAACCTGAGCCTTCTCCTACCCCAAGCATCAACAAGCATTCGGCGGCCAATTCCTGCACCCACTTGCATCTCACTCCTGTTTACAGACGAAGAAGCAAATAACAGTATTTACAGTGTGGTTGGAGATCTCTGGAGCAATGATGCTCAGTATTTTTACTACACGCTGCTACTTGCTATTACAGTTCAAAGTAGAGGTGACCGCGTATCCAGCAATCCTGGATGAATATAATAATATAAACGCCCATCTTACTGCTACATCCTTTAAGCAGACCTACAAAAATCAAGCCATGAGATTAGCTGGGTGAACTAATAGCAGCATATCATTAAATAATCATATCGTATGGAACAGTGCTTACCATGGAGAGAGAAGTGGAGCAGTGGGTGTAAGCCTGTTTGAGCAATACCACCTGCTGACACACTTTTGTTGTATGGCACATTTTCTTTCACACAGCTGCAGAGCGACACTACACCGTTGATTCAGCAAATATGGGATTAGGAATCAGAAGGTAGAGAACTGGGATAAAGGCTGATTTATAACAGATGAATACATTAGCACATAACTAATTTACTCAAATTGGTTGATATGACAGCACTTTAAAACAGCTTTTAGCAGGGGGTATTAATGAAGTTAATCTGCAATTAAAATCACAGGTGCATCAAGTTTTAAGTCTCCCAGACAACGAGGCTGGAAGTCACCTGCCTGCTGGTTACCTCCTCCAGCATGCTCAGTGGCCAGCATGGAGTCCAAACCACGCCACAACTACAGTGAGAAACAGGATCTCCCCAGAACCCCAGCGCTAACAAGGATGTCTGTTAGAAACTCAGGAGGGAAGTCAGGGCCTTTGCTGAAAAAATAACCTGGATTATCCTCCCTGCAATGGCCTGCTAATCAGGACGTGGGCAGCGGCAGCCTGCATTGTCCTGCCAATGCTGTGGGAGTTTCAAGGAAGACTTTGGTCGCTACGGCCGTCAATCCAAGTGCTCCCAGAAAACTGTGTTTAAAATGAGATTTGTTAGAAGGAGGCAGTGCAGACTTGTCCCTGCTGGTAACCTCCGCTTTGTGATGATCCTGTCTGTTTTGCTGTTAGCTCTGTATTCTGTAACAGACACAAGGCTGCTAAAAAGACTCTGCTAAACAACAGACAAACTTAATCGAAGGCTATTACCATCAGCACCTATAATTACCTAATTTGAAACTTAGCTTTTTACAGATAAGGAATTCACAGGGATGAAAGGATTCATTCCTGTAATAGGTTCTTTTTGCAAACAACTACAGCGAACAGCCTTAGATCTGGAGAAGTTCCCATACAGATTGGGAAAGGACAACATAAAATCCATAGCAGATCTCATTTACTACCATCAACACCTTACATCTCCTAAACAGGCAGAATCTTCTGTGTACACGCATTTACTTCAAAGTACACAAGACAAAAATGTAGCTCTACCATTCATCTTAAGTGAAACCATATAAGCAACGCAATGTCCATCTCCACCCACACATCTGTGTATCACTAATTAAAACACTACTTTATCGATACTGCTAAAAACACACTTCTCCATGACGATGGAGAAGCTGTGACCTTACACCAGTAAGGATGAACAGAGTCTCAGGTCTCGTTTTTCCTTCCATTCTCATCTACACAAACTGGGGCTTTCAAGGCTGAGCATGGCGAACTAAAATAAAACCTCCTAGCATCCATAAATATTCCAAGTATTACGTTCTGTCACTTTTCAAAGAGTAGCAGATAATCATTTCTTTAAGATTATGGATTTTTAAAAGCAGATTTTCCCAAAACTGATTAACTGTGTTCTGCCTGCATCTTACACTACTCCATCAGGCAACTGTTTTTTCTTTGAAAAAACTATACGTATACACACACACACACACAGCTCTCCTTTTCACAATAGACGTATTTAACAGCTATGTCATGTAGAATCACAGAACCATTAAGGTTGGAAAACGCCTCTAAGATATCTAGCCCAACCACCAACCCACACCCACCGCGCCCATAGCCATGTCCCTCAGTGCCACAACCACCCTTCTCTTGAACACCTCCAGGAAAGGTGACTCCCCCACCTGACGCCCACCACCAGCCTGTGCCAGTGCATTCCACTCCTTCTGATAAGAATTTTTTCCCAGCACCCAATCTGGACCTTCCCCAGGTTCAACTTAAGGCTATTACCTCTCGTCCTACATGCTCTCCTTGCATCCTGTATCTTAACTCCCCCAACATCTTCATACTTAATAGGGATGCCAAGATTTATTCTATGTTGTTGAGGCCATATACCACTTCTGAACGCCTCCTTGTAATTTTTTTTGCTTTTTGTATGACAGGATTTTGTCATTTTTTCCAGTATTGAAAGGATTTTCAAGAGCATCTAGCACTTTAACTAAGCATTCCGAGGGCGTGAAAGTTCAGCTCTTCCCTGCAAGTTGCTTCTTCAGGCCCTTCTACTGAGCAGTTTAGCCCTTGGAAAGCAATGCCAGCAGCAGAACCCAGTTGCAGGAAAGCTTCAACTTGCTCAAAAATGGTTTAAGTGCCACAGCTGCACTCCTGCCTGCTCCTGGTTATACACACAGAAGTCCCAAAGGCCCCACTTGAACAAAAAACTCTGTGCCCTATGCTATTTTAAGCAAGTGCAGAGTACAGTTGAGTTCAGAGACCCTACTCGCATGCTGAGCTGGACATATCCTTAAATACTTCCCTGAACCAGTGGCAGCTCCTACCTCACCTCACCGAGCCCTTGGCTCTCCATCAGAAGGGACAATAATGTCCACACAATTGCAAAAAATTAAAGAGAAACCTATCCTGGCTTTGTTTGGATCCATCATCCACTTTCCTTATATTATGCTGAGGAGCTGAGAAGTCACCCAAGATAAATAGCTGATAATAATCTGATACCTCCATGTGACCTCCCCTCTGCAATTTGCATTGGCTTCGAGTTTCCAGATGAAGACATCTGACGAAATAGTGATGGGATTAATTTTAGCCTCCTCCTGAAGACAACTCGCTGCTTCCAGAATAAGGCTGCAATACTTGACAGAGCAGAATATTCCCTTGCCAACATCATCTGCTTCATGTTTCACAGGGCTGAAATAAAGTGCACAAAAAGGGTTCCAAGCCAAGAAGTGCTGTGAACTTAGGGAGCAGAGAAATAATTAAAAATAGCATCATTCTTCCCACTCTGCAAATCAGGATATGCAGCCTGCACCTGCAGGGCAGCGCACAGCTGAACACCATGGCGTCTCTTAAATGAGACATTCAACTGAAGCTTGTCAGAAGATGCTACACACAGTTTTGGTGTGTTGATCGAAGACATTTTTCAAGGTTTCGCTTCCAAGCACCTGCAGCCACAGACTAACTGTAGGAAGGTGCACCTTCACGAGGGACAGAGGCATTTGTGCAGCCACAGCCTTGCATCCTTCCCACCCAAAGCGCTGCACGTTGCCCTTGCAGAGCAGCACAGCAGGCAACTGATTTTAGCATCTACTCCACAGGAGAGTTAACACTGCTTCAGGACTGTATTATCTTGATTCTTCACAGAGATGTCTGACAAGAACAGCATCAGAGAAAGCTGACAAGCCTTTCTGCTTTTCCAGCACATAAAGGAGCCCAGTTCCACCCCCTCGTACACTGCAACCCCTGACCAGGCTTCACTTTGAGATGCAGTCATGAAGCTTTGAAAAATGAGCTCATGCTTCAATAACTTTGTGTCCTTGTCAGCCAAGATACTATCAGGTGTGCTTGTAAAGAGATTTTTTTTTGGACTATTGTGAATGCCAAAAATATTCTTCAACGTTAGCATGGTCGTACTGCTCTAACAACTTAATGAAAAACAGGGAAAGGAGTGGCAAATACTGAGAGGCGAGGTTGCTGAGAACAGGTGTGATGGGGAAGAGGACACGTTTGAGAGCATCCAAATTGCTCTAGGAAGGAGGAGACTGAAAACTGAATTCTGGAACTGCCACGAAGCTGAGACGAATGGGTTTGGTGTATCCAAAGCCCACAGCTCAAGGGAACCAAGCACAAGCTGTGGGAGCAGAAGCGAAGCTCCTCATGCTTCACTGATACAGAAACCCAATCCTCTCCTGCCTGCTGGAAGCCAACCCACCAGGGAAACTCATGCAACTTTTGCTCTCCGCTCCAGAAATAGCCATCAGTTTATTTGTCTAATTCACGCTCAGAAAATGGCAGTCTCTATTTCCACGTGCACACTGCCTTGGGGATTCTGTGTCAGAAGAACATGATTTTATGTATTTTGGGAGGATTTCAACATGTTGGATTGCCCAGTAAAAGGTATTAACTTGCAGAATACATGGAAAGCCAAGACATATTTGCTGCGCATATCACAAAACATATTTACAAGCAAATCAATTCAAGGCTGCACATGTATCTGTCCAGAAAATCCCAGGAAAAATATACTAAGTGTTGCCTGAAAAAATATCATGTTCTGATACTCGGATATTAATAAATGACAGTGACATATTTTGTGCGAACTGCACCGCAAATGAACTAAAGTGGAAGTTAATGCACACTGTAGCAATATTATAGCAGCGGGAGGGGGGGTGGGCAGACACAGATCGTCTTCAAGGTCCTTTCCAATTCATCAAGCCATTTCTTGATTGTTACATGGACTTTCTCTTGCCATGGATAAGTGCTTGGCTATCAGGACATGACTGCTGGCTTATAAGAGGACTTTGGGGTTGTTTATTTTTTAACTTCTGTGCTCCAATGAGACCTCCCAACACACGCTGCACGTTGGCACTTGAAAGAATGAAGCGGGATGAAACCTGGGGCAAAAAGATAAAGGAGTAAAGAAAAATATCCCAGCTCAACGCCAGCAGATGGAAGTGCTGTCTGACCAACATCAATGCAAACAGAGGGAAAAGGGACTCATGGATTCTGCAGATAAAATCAAGAGAGAAAGATGTCAGTGGGCTGGGAGGCCCTGGCACAACCGCATGTCTTGGAAAGCTGCGGAAAATGAATCATGAGGGACAGAGGAAACACAAGTTGGCCTCGCGGGCTCAAACGAATGAGACAGCTAAGAGCATGGAAGCCACCGTGGTAAGGAGGTGAAAAAACGGTCACAAATAAAGAGCACAGAAATCAGTGATTCAAGAACATGCTAGTGGATAGCATTGCCCAAATATCAAATTTGTGCTGGCAAGGACCCTGCGAACAGGGGCTTCCCTGGGGCAGCCCTGCTCATAAGCTCATCGGCTGAGGCAGCCTGACGGCAGCTCTGAGCAGCCTCACAGGTGCCGTGATGGCATTCACACCCCTCTGGATGCCAAAACGGTGACATTCAGTGTCACCTCTACTCCAGCCATCCAGGAACCCCTCACTGGGTGCCCGGCTCCAGGGGGATGAGGGACAGCCACAACGGGGCTCGACGGGTACCGCTGCAGTCCCAGCCCCGCTCCCAGCAGCTCCCTCCTTCCCAGCGAAGCTGCACACTGTAAGGGACAGCGGTGACATTTTAGGCCAGACCAAATAAAAGACCTTGCCTGTAACCCTAGACTGTCAGAGTCAACGGCACTTGTCCTCAGAAGCGCCAGGATTTTATCCATGACATTCAGCCACGTCTGCAGTGAGAACGGCACCCGGCTCCTGCAGTCCCAAACATCCAAACGCTCCTGACCAAAAGCAGCACACACCTGCATCAAAGCCGCTACATCCTACAGTGGTCCAACTGCTGCACGAAAGCATTTGCACCAGGGGAGGTTCGGGTTGGATATTAGGAAAAAAAGATTCTCAAAAAGACACAGGGGTGCCCAGGGAGGGGGTGATCACCGGGAGATGTTTCAGAACCACGGGGATGTGGCACTGAGGGACATGGCTATGGGAACAGTGGGGTAGGTTGGGGTTGGACTGGATGATCTTAAAGGTCTTTTCCAACTGGAATGATTCTATGATTCTGAATATGCTGCAGCAGATTAAGAAACGCTGAACTGAAACGTTTGTCTTCGCTTTTCTGTAGGACACAATTTGTCCAGAAAGTCTCGAGACGAAAAAGAAGAGCAGGATTTACTGGAGACCACTAAGAACTTAAGTTGAAACATATTAAGAGATGAATACTGGCACGTTGATAGCGATTGTATGGCCTGTTTCAGCGCATTAACAGAACACAAATTAACATAGCTGATAAACACCAAGCTAATATTCCTTCTCAATTTTAAGCCTAATATTCAACAAAATATAAGTTATAGAGGTTAAAGAATGCATTAAATAAAAAAGAAGAGGAAAATATGCAGCAGCTCTGGTACAAAAGAACTGCCAAGCTATTATTTCTCTAACCAATTAATCACATCAGGAGAGCACTACATGAGCTTTTAAAAGTTTTCAGCACTGGAGTCTGAATATCAAATTCAATTAACTCTCCTGAGTTTCTGGTAGTAGAGTAGGAGGTATGATTTTGCACAGCGTGGTATAATTCTGTCCTATTATTATTATATAAATTCTTCTCTTTATTTATTTTTTTTTGGGGGGGGAGGGGGGGGGGGAGAAGAGACAAGTAAACTACCTGATTTCACGTCATTTGCTTCCTACTATTCCTTACAAATTATTTCATCTCTCCTAAAAACTGAAAGGTTCGACTTTTGTCTTCCTTAGTTTTATGCCCAGTGATACCACAATTCTGGAAAAAAATATATGTGTGTGTTTTCAAAGGGATAAAACTAAGTCATACAAAGCAGGAAATTCAAGTAGGAAAAAGAAGGTGTGCTCTGTCTTTTTAAATTGGAAAACATGGGCAGAATTCCACTACAGATAAATATCTGAGAAGTCTAATAGTAATAAGATATATACACACACACACACAAGAAACATCTCAGTAACAGAATCAGACTAATTCAATTACACAGTAAGAATTTATTGCAAATGTCCAATTCACTCCAACTTCTACTTACTGGGTTGTTTGAAAGCCTCCTGCCATAAGCAATACACGAGCCAAGAATTCATCACGAAAACTCAATGAATAACTTCAAATATAATTTTTTCTATCCCTACAAACACTTTGTTTTCTCGATGTGGGTGAAGAAAACCTACCTTATGAAAAAGGCAACTATCTGTTCTGTTTTCATGTGAACATAAATCTTACACGTCAATTCATTGGGTTTATGAACACACGGTTGTGGATGCTAGATCCCTCATAACGTCTCTCTGAAACCATTTCTATCTATGGAGACCTGCACTCAGATGAGTGAAAATAAAACGTGTGTGTGTTTATTATCGGGTAATTAAATTAAGCCTAAAAAAATATCATCTGCTATCAAGCGTTCTATAATTAACATGTTTACGGATACGGTGTCATCAAAATTAACTACGCTCTAATATCAATACATGGGAATTTTGATCTTTTTATTAACTAAGTTATTGAATGTATTTGCCAAGCTCTTATCAAAAGGTCATTTCATTAGCAGTGAGCTCTGGCTGCAGAGCACTGGAGACTGTGCTGAACAGCCCCAGCTCCTTGCCAACAACCAGCTCCATGTCAAGGAGGCGGGGGAAAAACTGCTTGGATAAATAGCTTCACAAGAGGAAAACAACTTCTCTACATTCAGGGCAAAGATACGACCACCGTAGCATTGAGCACAGCAGAATGGAGCGCACAGAGTGAAGTGAGGTACTGAATTGTGCCAGTTCATTGAACGTTACACACCACAAGAAGCCCTTCACAGCATCAATAACTCTACATGCAAGTTGAGAAGTTATACGACACAACAATATCTCATTTTCTGTTAGACTGACAAAAAGACAGCTTTGGAGCAGGTCTCTGGGTGATACTCTTAAATAGCTGCTCAACCTTAAACAATAACAGAGACACGCTCAGGAGATGCAGCAATGGAAACCATGCTGGTTTGAATATCCCAAGGGAAAACAATAGTAATGATAAGAATACCTATATTGAAGAGAAAGATGTGTTGAACACATTCAAATACAGAAAACTTCTACCCAAGCACGGCGTTCCCATTCAAACTTAGTCCAATACCTCCTGTTCCGCAGAGGTCGATCAGTTAGTCTTAAGGGAAGCACAAACTGACAAACACAGCAACCTGCTCCACGTGGGATCAGATCCCAGGCGTCCTACGCTAAAAGAGACAGTCCAGGTTTTAAAATGAGAACCACATTTGGCCAACACACAGAAGTAACGTGGAAGATGAAGGGACAGAAGCAAGACAGAAAAATGCATCTATTCTAAGGGTGTTTTAAAGGTAAACAGGCAAAACACAAATAAAAATCCACGCTAAATACCACCATACAATCACTAGGGTTTAATACTTAATCTAGCCAACCTCTTGGCTCCTTCTGCTGCTTTCCCAGTCTAAGCCGATAGAAGAGCAAGACCCAGCCTTCTCCTTACATTTCTCTGCAGCCTTACTGCAGTCTCTAGGCTTCCTAATAAAAATAAATTTTAATATTGTTTTCAATGACAAACAAGTGATTTCAAGTGCATTTCCAGAGCAGTCCATACTTTCTCTTGTTTTCTATTTCGAAATGTGTGGTAGCTGGCAGCTCTTTGAGGCTGCAGTATACATTATACTGCAAAATTACCATGTCAACAAATAATTTCTCTTCACTTGTAAACAGTGCTTTTTCTGTGAACTGGCAGATGTCGGCTGCATTTCGCTTTTACTCATCGAGATGTTCATCAGGAAAAAATACCAGTGAGATACAGCCCCTCAATGCGGCAAGCAAAGACTTGATGGAAAATGACTACCCCAAAACACTCAGCAAAAAAAAAAAAAGTAGTTCAGAGAGCACTTGAGCAAGCAAGGGATCTCAAGAGCCCGAGATTGGCTGCCCAATAAATTCTTTATGAAGGGGACAGGTAATTTAAAACCTATTGGTAAGTAGGTGCCAGACTCTTAGAAGACGAGCCTTGAAACGCACACGGTATGTGTAGATATATGCTGTCATACTCGCACGTGTACTGAAGCTACAAATGGGTAACAGTGATAGGATGAGAGGGAACGGCCTCAAGCTGTGCCAGATGAGGTTTGGGTTGGATATTAGGAACAATTTCCTCTAAGAGACAGTTGTGAGGCACTGGCACAGCTGCCCAGGGAGGTGGAGTCACCATCCCTGAAAGTGTTCAAGAACTGTGGAGATGTGGCACTGCAGAACATGGCTTAGTGGGCAATAATTAGTGGTAGGTGAAGGTTGCACCAGATGATCTTAGATCATCTTCCAACTTTAATGGTCTGATGATTCTTACTGGGATAAGTGAAGCCACTTCTCCACAGGCCGCTATTTGAAGCGGTTCTGTTTTATTCATGTTCAACTTTAGCCCTCAGCACCCTAGGAAAGCTGCAAAAAGGCCCTCAATCTTCCCAAGAAAAAGGAAGGCACCCTAGCATTCATAAGATGGAAACCAGACAAAAGGTGCCTATTAATTCTTCATGCTAGAAAATATTTAATCTGGCTTTACTGATTTGCATCACCAGCAGCAAGGCAGAAGCGTGCAAGGAATCTGTTCACAGAACAGACAAGAGAAAAAAAAAACCTTTGATAAAAGCATTACGAACTTCCATGAACATGTGCTGGGAACGCCCTGGGAACAAGGGTGGGCACAGAAGGGGCAGGATAAAACACACTGAGGTTCTCATCTCAGAGCACAAATCAAGAGGACAGGAGGTAGATGCGTGCTATAAGTGGAAAGGGGGGTGATGAGGCTGTATAGATGAAAGAAAAGGCATGGTTACGGCTAGCAGTGTCAGAAAGAACACAAGTAACTGAAATGGTATGGCCTTTTTATTTTTAAGCACAAGCGTTGCAATGGAAGATTAATTAAGAGGATCCATTTTCATCACACTCAGGATCTCTTTACATAGCTGCATTATTTTGGCTGCATGCAACGTGTGTATTCAGCACACGGAAAAGAGATCAACTACGTATGAAAATACATAGCTTTGACAAGACAGAAATGTCCTCCGTGGCAAAATCACAAAGGAGACCATGGAGACCAGCCTAGAAAAGAAGCCAGTTTTGCACTAAAAAATAAAATCTGAATTCCTTTGTGGACTCAGCAGCAGGTTTGCAAGTGCAGTACTAAAACAATGCAGAAGGAAAGAATTCAAAGAGAGGCACGAGCTCAAGAAAAGCACTATTTGATACAGAAACTCTCCTAATGCTGGAAACCATAAAACAGAAACTGAAGAAGTTCGTTCGTGTCACAGGAATACAGCCATCACAAACAGCACGATGTAATATCCTTCTGGTAGTATCCTTTTTTGAAGTCCAGGTCTTACAACAAACAGTCCAATCCAATATCCTTCTATTGAAGCACCAAATAAAACACTTGCGCACCAAAGAGGACAAAGCCGTTTCGTGTGCTGAACAATAAGCACCCTCAATTTGCATTTAAAACTCTCAGATCTAACTATGATGAGAAGTCCTGAAGCAATTGAAATTCATGTATTTTGATACTATTTTCTGAACGAACAGAAATAAGCGCATGTGAAGGAAGGAAGCCACCTTCAACAAACAATTACTGAGCAGACTTAAAAACGAGGATGATGAGAGCCAGCTAACGGGAGTACCGTGCAGGATTCAATCGCACAGCAGTCCAATAATACCTTAGGAGGGGGAAAAAAATACATTAGGTATCTCAAGAAAAATGGTACATCATCTTACAGGTAACAAGCACGGACAGTAAATAAAACTGAATCTTCTACAAACCACCTTGATAGAAGCACATTCATAGTAATTTCCTTACGGAGAGAGCACAGTGCTCTTCACTATGTAATGACAAGCAAGTGCTGCATCTGAGATGGGCCCTTCTGTGGTGAAGCTTCCAAATGTTTTCAAATTACCACAGAGGGCCTGAAGGCAATAAAGGACCTTTAGGCATTCCAGTGCTAAAGTTAAATCCACTTGATTGGAGTCGATCTGTTGCCACCTTCCGCTCAACGCTATAGTGGACTTATCTACATCACAGCCAGCCCTTCACCCCCAGCACAGCTCTTTGACATACGAAGATAAGGACATCACCGAGAAGCGACAGAATCTAATTAATTGGAAACTCTACAACTATAAATACTTCTGATCCAAATGTATTCAAAGAACCTGAAGGGAAACCCCAAATCCTGATTCAGCATTAAGATTCCGATGCTGGCAACAAAGAGCTCGAGCAAGCAAGCAGTTTCTTTGTTAAAAGCCATGTGCTCACTCGGTTATATTTTTGACTCGTCACAACCTCTTTCTTTTTAAAAAGCAAGATTTCTCAAAATTGCCAATAGCCGTTTCAAATCCTTCTTTGCTGAATAAGCCTCCCAGTTTCTATATTCAGAGCACAACCGATGCAGAAGTCTCTTAACACCCACTAAACTTGAATAATTTATACTCTCGCCGTCTTGTATGGCAAGATACAAAGTGACTTAATCATGAGGTATTCATAGCATTCTCTTCCACAGAAGTATGAAACTCGGTGAAAAATATCATTTGGATACAAGTCCTCAGGCAGTGCGTTCCATGCATGGCATTGACTTGAGTTCTCATGAAATATTCAGAGCCGCAGACAAATGTAACGCTTTTGGTTTTATACGGCTTTTTACCTGGGCAGCTGGACAATCAATCCCCTTATGAAGTGTGCTTAATAATGAAGCTGAGAAAACAGGACGGGTTGGTTAATATTAAATGCGCGTCTGCGTGGTGCCTAAGGTGTACCGGGAATGTTTTTAACCACGATTCAAAGTTGGTCGATGGTTTATTGCCTTTTATTGCTTCGGTGCTTAGCAAAACATAAGGTACACCTACGTCACGGCTACACTTCACTGCCACTTTCTCTAAAGACGTCACGATGGCAGCACTCGTTTTTATTTAAGCTTCTTCTGCCTCAGCTTTACCCTGCTTACGTCCCTGAGAAAATAAAGAAAGCAAACCTGTCCTTGATGCCCCAAGACACGTGCCATATAATGCAGACACAGAAGTAATCCCGTCTCTGGGCACTCTGCTCGGTTTTGGGTTTGAACAGACTTTTCCAAGAGATGAGTAGATGCTGGTACTCAAAACACCGCTGATTTGCTGTGGAGGTGGGATGACAAGTTGTCTTTGGAAAAAAAACTCCCCACAGAGATGTTTTGCTCCTGTTAAAGGTTTATGAAAATGAAAGGAGATTAAAAACATATATGTGATTGCCGGTTACATAAGTAGCTTTTGGAAGCCTGCTGAGTTTAATGATATCTCAGTGGAACAAAACGAAGCAATATACTAATCATAGTTAACAAAAAAATTATGTCAAAATATTTCCTTCTGAGTTGTTTTTTTCCCCCCCCCTCTCCAAGTGGAGAGGTTTCACATGCTTTATAAACACTTAACCGGCCTATTTTAAAAGGATCTTGATACCAAAGCGTCATTCGAACCCCATCCTCAAATAAAACACAGCAAAATCCTAACGACAGCCCAAGAAACGCATCTGAGACAGTGCAGTCCAGTGGAGAAGATGCTGGAGGGAGAGCCAGAGGACATGGAACATCCAACCTTACAACCTGTGGCAGGGCAGAGGCTCACCCTGCTCCATCCCACAGCAGCAGCAAGTGCCAGGGCAGCAAATGAGGACTGAGGGTGCATGAACCCATCCTCTTCCAGTGCCCAGCAATTAGCAGCTAATCATCTCCCTTGGCAGCTGTGTATTTTCACATTTAATATTTAGCAGCCACTGACAGATCTGCTGCAGCCCACTAAGCGCTGTGATCAGCTACAGCACACTTGTCCTTCTGTCTTCTTCCCTCCCCCTCCTCTTCCTTTCATCTGTTTGAACTTACCTTTAAGGCGAGGACTCTCTCTTACACTGCTGCGTTCATTTAATACCCAGTTCAGTGCAGCCTTGATCTCAGCTAAGGACTGTAAAAGCTGTGGTCACTGGCAGTATGCAAGTGCAAAGAGAATAAGGGATGCACGCACAGCCATAAGGCAGCACTTTCCTGGCAACTGGCAAATACCCAGGGTTTGCCACCATCATCAAAGGTCTGCCCAAACAGGAAATGTAAGCTTCCCCCCCAGCCCTCCACAAAAAAAGAAAACACCACCAAAAAACCCACATGCAGAGTTACTTATATTTCAGTTCTCAGCTAACATCCCAGCTTTGTGGTTTGTCAACACATGCTTTTGTATTTCCCTTTTGCTGTGACATCTGTCAGCACACCCTCAGTATTCCCTTGGAGGAGATGCGACTGTCGGCATTCAGTTCAGTTTGTGGATTACAATCATGTGTTGATTAGGTCTTCACTCTGAGCTGTCTCATCAGTTACCCTGAAACTATTCTCACAAAAAGAAGAGCAACAGAACTTGGCTTCCAACGCATACGTACTTGCCACGAGTAAAATCATTCATTTGACAATATCTCATTGAAAATAAAGTCATCTAGGCTTTTATAAACGAAAAACCTTTCAAGAAATCATCACTAATTGGCTGAATTCAGTTATGCTCCTCACTTCTGTGGAACAAAGCGGATATCAAACTTGCTCTTAGCACGTGCTGCACTGTGAAACACCATCTCCAACAAAAAGCTGCTCTGCTCATCCAAAAGGCCTTTCACCCTCCACAAAGCGGAAGCCAGTAGCAACAAGCTGTTATCCTACCCTGAGTCAATGTCATACTACTCCAGGAATGCTACTGCTTCTACACCAAAAGGCTACCTATGTCAACAAAAATCCCTCCCCCCCACCCCACCCAGATATTTCTACTGCACAATTTTTACACCTTAAAATGCAGCAAAGATGGTGAAAGACATTCATTCCTTTTTACCAATTTTCCCTGCATGATTTTTTACAGTTCAGTGGGAAAACTACAGTCAGTGTGAATACGAGCGAGGGCCGTTACACAAACGTGACCTTGAAGGCGCCGCATTGAAAAGAAGCTGTGTTATTTATTCACTTTTACTGGGACGTGTTTATTTGAAAATATATATTTCTCATCTGTACTTCCTAACTAGATTAGCAATTAGCTGTGAAAAGACTGTATTTAACCTGGGGGTAATTGTCCTCCATGCAGTGCTTTCTGGGGACCATCTAAACCCCAAGCAGTCTCACCACCATTTCTTAAAGGTTTTCTTGCATGCACATTCCTGAGGTAACAGAGGACAGAACTCATACAAGCAAAATAATGGAGGTGAACCACGCAAAATCAATGCATTCCGCTCCGTGCCCAAAAGCAGCTGAGATGGTGTGAGAAGATCCCCACCATTGGCAATGTATTCTGTTCAACACAACGGGACATGCCTTGAAGTCTCAAGAACTCAGACCAACAACAAAAGAATTCACACACTGATTCCTGTTACTATTAAAATGAATTGCTAACTAAGCATTTTAAGAAGGCCTAGCGTGGTGTGAGATGCAAGCATCTTTTTCCAAAGAAACAAAAGATTTTGATTTATGATAGCCAACATAAACTCACAGGTAAGGCAATCAGCAACAAAAATACATAGATACATCTATCAACTTCCCAGCTACCAGACCTCACAAGCAACAGTTTGACAATTCATTCTATCCAACATTTTCAGGCTTGAAATCCAGTGAGCAGCTTTTCATCTCCCCAGACACTGCAACTGCTAGGTATACACGCTGGTTAGAAGGCTTACTTTGCATTTATATCTGCCTGTGAAAGACCAACCAGGAGAACCAACACCACAAGCAACATGTCCTCTTATTTAAGTTTTTTGGTTTCTAAGAGGTAGCCAGCACACTGATCAAGTTCTTCTTGTCCCTACCATTGCCCTCCAGGGTAGAAAACTAAATGAATCCCTCTCGTCTCCGCCTGATTACAAGACAGCCCAGAGAAGCCATGGATGCTCCGCCTCTGGAGATGTTCAAGGCTAGGATGGATGGGATCCTGGTCAGTCTGATCTAGTGACTGGCAACCCTGCCCATGGCAGGGGTTGGAATTAGGTGATCTTTAAGGTACCCTCCAAACTAAGCCATTCTGTGATACCATGACAGCCAGTGTACATCAGGAAAATAACAGCTTCCTCTACAAAAACAGCATCCAGCCCTGAGGGTCCCGCCAGGGAATATCACCCACCTCCCACAAAACAAAGCTGCGACCCTCCCACCTCACTCATCTGAATGAACACAGTCCCAAGCAGACACACACCTTTCAACAAAGCAAAGTGCCCACCACCCACCACACCCCACATGACTGTACTCAGTAGGATCACACCCCGAAGCCCTCACCTCGATTTATAAGCCTCTATACAGGCACGACCAGCGAGTCTCAGATACCGCCTCACCAGCCACAGTCTCTCCAGGTTATAAGAGACAGAGAATGAAGAAATGAAGTAAACCCAGTTCAGGCACTCTCAGTCCTTCTGTATCAGCAGATCTCCCCTGCTGGAGATTCCTCCAAGCGCTGCTGGTTTCAGCAGGCACACACTGCAGTGCAGCTCATCTCCCACTGAGCACCAGCCATACCGATCCCTTCCAGACGACGGATCAGAAACGATGCGACCCCTTCCAGACAAGGGAATTTGATGATGAGGAAAGGAACAGGTAAGAAAACACTAAGTCAGAACGAGATCCAAACACCGCTGAAATCAATAGGAGCCGCTATATTAACTTCAGTGGGTTTTTGATGTAGCAGAGAAGTCAAACAGAGCGAATGCCAAGCAAATTGATTTGTTAGATGCTTAGATAGCATGGTGAACGATGCCTTGGGCAGGAACTGGAGATTAGTGATCTTCACTCATTATGGCTTTCATATATTATACATCACACACACGCAGATTTTCTAAATAGTATTGAAAAGAGAAAACACCAGAATAAAGGCATTCTGTATCACCTCATTAAGCATGTCAGAAAACACTCAGGAGAAAATATCACCCTTCATCTCCATTTTTGCCTCCAATATTAGACGTTCCCATAATTTTTTTTAAATAGCAACAGACTGGCAAAAACATAGAACAATTGTGACTCTTACGTTGAAAACATTCACTAGCATCAATTACTTCTCGTCAAACTGCAAGAAGTATCATGACATTGAGTCTCATTTCGAACGCACGCAGAAGCAAAATAAATCTGACTTTTTCGATTCCCAATTCACTTCTCTTAGCAAGCACGTATTCTTCTTGGGTATTTTAAGCAAATGCTTTATTCAGACGGTAAAGAAAAACAGGACTATAATAATAGAGCCATTAAAACCACTTCCACAGTTCTGAAAAGGTACAGCACGGTAATAATAGAAGAAAAATAAACCAGTCATTACAGATCTTAGACAAAAGATACATGTGGTGGTGACTGTACTTCATTATTGTCAATAATACTTCAGCTTCATGGTTTGTCTTACGTGTTTTACAGATCTCGCCAAGCTCACGCTAACTCTCCCATAAATTTCCCTTGCTCAGAAGAAGCAGAACAGGAAACATTCAAAGCCAACACCTTTAACTTCCACAGAAAGGATACAACGGCACTGATTTTGCTGTATCCTTAGCATTCTTCCCAGGGTTGGGCTCCTGAAGGCCAAGTACAGGCACAACACTGGCAATGCACAGAAGAGGAAGAACGTTGCTGTTCAGATGGTGCTGTCAGAAGAGTTAATAAACTATCCCACCACATCATGGCCTTCTCCTTTGGAAAGCACGTTTAGAAGGACAGATGGTGCTGCTACCACATTGGCTACTGCAGATGCTGATCCTGCTGCCTCTGCTGACATGAAGCAGAACCCGGACTGCATAAATCATCTTCCAGAGCAACTCCTTTCCACCTCGAAGCCCATTTGTGAAGAATACCACTTGCCCCGTTAAAAACTTTCTTCTTCTGAATAATTTACCAGTCCTATTCAACAAATTCCACATTCTTACAACACCCACAGCGATGTCGCATGCGAAGCGCCTGATTCACCGGCTCTCATTCACTTCTGAATCACTCCTGCCTTTGGAGACTGCACCAGCAGTGCACAAATGTTCGCTTTGCACTTGTAAGTGGCCCCACCGCTGCATGAAAGCTTCCCACAACACGTGTGGAAACAGTTTCTCCTTCAGAGTCTCTTCCCAGCAGCTCGTGCTGCAGGCTGCATCATCCCAGCAGCTTCTGCGTGCACTGAAACCTGCCAGATATTTGGAAGTCTAATAACAGGAAAGTATTCTGAAGTTCCAAAGTTGCACTGCCATCCCTTGGGTACCTCAAAGAGGTAGGATCTACTCAGCAAAACAACACAACGGTTTCCTATCGTCACAGTAATGCTGCACTTTGCACAAAGGCACCGCCTCTCCTATAAAAAAGTCCATCCTTGCTCAGCTGCATTTGTCCTATAATTGCCACAGCCTTTCTGAAGAGCAAATCACACCACTTGTTTAGCTCATCAACCCAGCAGCAGCCATAGGCTATATGGCTTGCTTTGTTTTTTTCCCCCTCCTTTTCAATTGCCATATTTTGGACATGAGTACCTCTTCCTACAGAGAAAATCAATGATGACACAAATCTACACGCAATATTCAGATCAAACTATATTAGAAGGGGCCATTATCCTCCGTGGCATTTCCAGATTACATCTTTGCATGGCTCGCTGAGTCATCGCTTTAGCATTCTCGCTATAACAGAAATTAAACAAAGCAAATCAGTCAATTAACATGGCTGCTTCTTGCTCGGTGCCATTCCTTCCCATCAGACTACCAAACGCTGCACAACGGAATTACCACCAACAAACAAAATTCAGTGCCGTTTCACTCATTCAAGACACCAAAAACATTTTATACCCTAAACCTCTTCTGAGCATGGAACATCCAATGGGAATCTATTTATTATTTGTTCAGCTATTTGAGAGAGCTGCTGCGTGCATAGCAATAACAAAAGGAAGGTACACACTGCTTTGATTCTCAGCAGACATGGAAGTGAGTAACTCACCCGTTATACATGCTGAAAGCTGTGTAACAGGAAAAGGGAGGCTGCGGTATGGACACAGCGAAGCATTTTGTCCTTGAGGTCTTCACTGGAATGCCTCCCTTCATCCTTGTGCGGAGATGGCTCACATTCCATCAAACAATGATATATGCAGCTTCTCTCCAGTTAAAGAACGAGCTGGCTTCTTTGATGATTCTTTTTGTCTTTTTTTTTTTTTTTCCCCCTCTTTTTAAAGCAAAAACGGCTGTTAGAAACACCTTTTAGCGTGGAAACTAAAATGACCAAGTCACTGTATGAAAGTCACATACTTGTGGCTTTGGGGGCCTAAGCTAGGACTCGTAAAAGAGTGTTATACAAGTAAGGGATTCCTTCTCTAAGATACTTTCCTTCAGTACAATGGCTATGCTGGGTCAGACCAACACCATCCTCAGTATCCAGATCCTGATGTACCTGGAAGATACCCACGTTCAACCTTTCCTCAGCTGAGCTGCAGCTGAAGTATAAAGGCACAAAGGATGAGTTCCTGTCCCTCAGTAGCAAAGAGTGCATTTCTCCCCTCATACAGAAGTGCTCGCACACTCACTTTCCAGTTCAAAACATACTCTCCTGCAATTCCCCATTCTCTCTCTGCATACTCATGCTCCAAGCAATGAAACAAGCCTCAGCCTCATCAAAGTCAGCATAAGGGCTCTGTAACAGACTTAAGTGGGATTAGAGCATTTATCTAGATAAACAATCCACGGCCACCAAATTCTGCACACAGCAGAAGTGATGACCACATTTTTAGCACCTGACAACCTTCCCCTCCCAGCACTTCCACCCTACCGTGTCCACGCAATGCTCTACCCCTGCAGTATTTTCCCACCTCCCCCTCTGCTTCCTGCCCATTTGTCAAGGTGTGCTGATTCAGGGACATGATCACATCACGCAGCTCTGAATGCAAGAGGTGGACAAAACCCCACCTGAAGGTATCAGTCCTTTTCGTTTACAAAGTGACACTTCCTGGAAAAGCTGCAGCATACCATGCAAGGATTGAAATTAACTCACTGCCACCACACAACTAAAAGCCTAAGGACTTACACTTTACCTTGCATCTGGTAAGAATTGCTGCTACAATCAGGGTTCAACAGCACGAGCTACCAAGAGAGCCATAAACTCAACTATGAAGGCAAACTGCTACTGGGGTGTATTTGCAGTGTTTGTGGGTTTGGGTTTTTTTTTTTTTCCTCATTTCATATTATTTACGTAAATAACTTCAGACACTTTTGCACCTTGGAAAATAACCACAGGCTTCTTATTAACACCAGACTGCTGCATTTTGGGCTAGGTATGATGAAAGGCAGCTTCTTCCTAACAAAAGCAGCTGCTCAGCCCATCACTGGTGAACATTTTCCAGCCAGTTTGCCTCTGCTTGTTCATTCATTGTGACAAACAGGCTTCTGGAAAATTTTAAACATCCCCATCCTCCAATTTGAAAGACAGTATCATTGCAAAGTGGGGTCTGCATTGCATCCCGTGCTCAAGTGCTTTGCAACAACATACTGATAGTATCAAAAGTATTCTCCCTCCTGAGGACTGCTTCATCACCTCATCCTTAAGTCCTCCACCTGCAGAGGAACTGCCTGCTAAGCTTTGTAATTTGTGTGTGCTAAGCACCACAATCTAATAACCCATGGGCATACATAAAAACTGCCTGAGCTATTAACCCTGCATTCTTCTCCATGCAAAGAGGTGTTCGTTCACACTGTTTGTTCTGACACATCAGTCTTACATGACTGGTGACTTTCACATGAAGATGTTATAGCAAAGTCACATGGTTACTCAGCACAGCACATCGCCCCATCTCTTGGCAATAGGGACCCTACCAAAAAAGGCTCACAAACCATTAACAGAGGCAAACAGCTGGAATGATAAGCAGCGAGAGGGCAAATCAAGTTATACTACTAGAGCTAATCAGTTTACAAACATCCTTTTGTATATATACAAGTATTTTCCTTACATACATTGTTAAGAGCATACGTTCCTAGCCACTGCACTATTATCCCAGTTGTTTCCCCCACCATCCATCACTCTGCAAGTCATCTTCTCCCTGGAATATATTTTGAGAGTCTACACCTGGACCAGAACATGAATGTAATGTAATGAATCCATTTTGCTTTATTATATTTAAGACTTCTTCTCCCTGATTACTTCTCACTTACTTAGAGCACAAAAACATCCACGTGTAATCTAGTCTAGAACACATCCTGCACGCAGCATAAAGTACAGTAAAGAGATGCCACTTAATTTTAAAATCCTGCTCATTTTTATCAACATTCTATAATAAATCTGATTAAAATTATATACTAATACTGCCTTGTAACTGCAAGAATAGCATTTAGTATTTATAGCTGTTAGTGAATGCCTACAATTTACATTAACAGGAAAGCTACAAGTTTCAGGAAAATACGATTTTCTGCACTAAAAATAAACATTTGACTCCAGTTTCAGCTCTTGGATTTTACAGTGAGTGCCACAGATGGCAAAGGGAGGTAGAAGCATCCACCTCAGGCTCAGCTCCCAGCCAGTCTTTCAATCCCCCTGATGCCAGGGAGCATCTCTGAACACTGTCCCCATACTGCATTTGAGATCACCAGCAGAGCATTAGAAACGCAGAGGTTGTTCTTAGATAAAGGTATAAAATGCAAATCTCACCATGAAGCACAGCCTTCTTGCTAAGGGCAGGTGACCTCTCATGCAAGAAAGATTCCGGGTGCAGGTGTCAGTGCCAAGGTGTAGCCCAGTTTCCATGGAAGGCAAGCTAGATGAGGCAGCTTTAGGGGTTCAAAGGGGTCTGTTCTGTTCTCTTCAATTCTGCTGCATTACAGTGATCACACCTAGGTTTACTTTTCTTGGCTCGTTTTTCAATATGAAACACAATCACACGCGATCCACTATGAAACAGGTACCATTTTAATAGCTCTAAGAAGGAAAAGGGAACAAGAGTATGGATGCTGATTTCCATGGCTTGGACAGGGTGCCTCCCAGCCACTCACAGCGGCACACAGACGAACACATGGCTCAGGTGCCAAATGAACCCACTGGAGTGAACCGTAAGTTGTAACAGAATAGCAGCAAAAACAAAACGTGTCTGATGACAGCCCAGCAGGATGGTTGCAGGAGGTACCCTGCAACACCAGCACCGTGTGGAACAGGTATTTAATTATTAACACTTCATTCCAGAAGGTACACACCTGTATTTCTGAAGAAGCGTGATTTGGTCATTGTACACTGGATGCAATCCACATCTACACAGTGGATAATATCCTTCACATCCACTTCTGCTTACTAATTTAGCCAATCTTAAAAACAGAGGCATGTGAACTGGAAAGCCAGGCTCATTACCTTCACAGTAGAGACCACCAGTTGATTCCCACCAGGACCTGGCCTTATTAACCTTACTTTTGAATTACAACGTCACAGATGTACTCATCAGCTGCCTGATGAAGATTCATTTGCCAGCCTCATCTCACAAAAGGAGTAATTAACACATAGCCATCACCGGCTGATGATTGAAGTCGTTACAATGAAAGTCCACAGACAAACAGGGAGGCACCTGTCTATCTGTGACAACTAAAAGCTCTCTTAAAAGTTCCACTTAGCCAACGTAATTGTAGGAAATTAAATGAAAATCACTGGATTGCGTCAGTCATGGGCCTGTTCTGCGCACAAATAAATTAATGCCTGCAAACTGGAGATCTGCTACAGCCATGGTGGTTTAAGGACAGAAAGAAAAGGGCTGTGTCATTTGGCTAATTTACTGGGAAACATTGGCCAAGCCTTTGGCACAAAAATCCTCTCACCAGATCTCACGGAGCAAACTCCCAGCTAAAAGCAGGTTGAGACAATTGCTCTTAATTAACCTAATTATGTTATTCAATCAGGTAACTTAAAGGAAAGAACAGTTAGCACCTGTGGAGGAAAGAAGGGTACTGCAGGCAGAGATCTGATGTTGACAGCTGTGGAGCAGAAAGGGAAGCAAGGAGATAGGGGCTGAGGAAGAGGGTCAGGAGCGGGTCCCAAAAGCACCCAGACACCAAAGGCACAAACACCTCCAGCTGCACTCCAGGAGCTGAGGACCTCCGTTAGGTCCAGAGAAAGGGACCTGGGCAATTTGAGCTCTCCTGACAAGCAGGGACGCTCACATCCATAACAGGCTCTCAGCAGGAGGTCTGAAGCCACACAATGTGAAAATCCTTCAGAAATTCCAGAGGAATGTCCTGGGATGAGCTGGAGCGTGCAAATCCACCTGGAAGCCGGTACACAGCACAGCTGCCTGCCTGCAGAGTTAGCTCCAGATTAATTTTAAAGCACTTCTGCTATGGGACCTGCAAAGCACTGAATGGCAGGAGACATTCCTCCAAGGCATCGCTTCCCTCCCCTGCCAGGTGCCAGATGCCTGTCTCAGAGCATGGGAGCTGCTTCCCCAAAGCCTCTTTTTTATTTTCCTGAGTGTTTAAAGGATCAGGAACAGCACATTGCATCCAGGACAGGAAACCATCGGTGCACTCATCACAGAGCACCACAGATACAGAGAGACCCCATAGAGCATCAAGGATCAACGTGCTACCGAAAAGCTTATACCCCTCTAATAAGATAAGCATGTGCTTAGCACCAAAAAATGTGCTGCTTTGCTTTCCTGGCACCTTTAGGGGGGCACTGCACCACACAATGCTGCAGAATGCTGCATGCAAGTGCCAGCTCCTGTCGGAACAGGAGCTCTGTGTTCAAGCTGGATGAAGAGCTGCTACGCCATGGGATGCAGCAGCGAGACTGACACAGCCCTCAGGGCTCGTGCCATGCAGATGTGCCAGCCCAGTCACAGCTGGAGCCGTGAACATGGCATCACACCGTGCACTGCAGCTGCTCCCCCTCCCCTCTCCAAGGGGGATTTCAGAGGGCATCCCGTGGGCTGTGCACGTGTGGACCTTTCCCAGCATGACCATCCATCAATGTGCTATAAAGCAACAAACGTGGAAGTGGCTATTTTATTGTAAGAAGAAAGTGACTTAGGAAAAGAAGTCAAGGGCGAGTAATATCTCCTGGCTCTTGGTCCTTCTCTATTTTCTGTTTCACTGCTGTCATTTAACAACGCACAGGCATTTGCTGAGGAGTTGCTCATCCTGCGTTGTGCTCTTTCCCTCTGTTTGCTTTCCTTGCTGCCACGTAACAGTCAGAAGCACAGCACACATACACAAGAAACATCCAATAACCACACACACACACACACACACACAGTGTGGTCACCATCACGGAGATGCTTCTGTGCAGTCTGCCACTGCAACAACAGAAGAACCATTTTCAGCTCTTGTTAAGAATGTGGAACAACTAACTTCTTCCAGGCACGTTCGGGAACTGTGAGATGCTATTTTGAAAGATGCCTCAAAGTGTTTTCAGGAGACAAAAAAAAGTCAATGGCAAGAGCAATAAACGTATAATCCCGAGCCTGTGCTGCCCATCCGAATAGCAGCATTAAAGGCATTAAATCTCCTCCGGCATCTTGCTTCTGAGATTGCCTCCCTGCTTGGTGCTCAGCCAGTCCTCATCTGGTTAAGAACTTCCATCGCTATCCCACTATTTGACAGCAACGCTGCTACATGAAAACACACAAAAACGAACGGTTAGAGCGGCAACTGGATAGATTTCCTTGCATAACCACCACTATGAGTCTAAGGACACGCATGGCCATTCAATCTTATTTTTTTTTCCACTGAAATGAGAGGCACCAGGTTGTGAGAGCATTATTAATAATGAGAAGAATTTACTTAACTAAGCGGCCTGGAAAATGTGGTCTTTTGGGGATCCACTTTCAAGAGTGAAAGCACTTTGTTAGAGCCCACACACACGAAGCAAACAAGAAATCCCCAAAATATGAAATATTAAATATCTGCCATTCAATTAAGGAAAGCTTTCACACATTATGTGTATTACACTGAGAAAGGACTTAATGGTTTAGAAGACAACAATCAGCAGCCCTGCAACTGCAGGAATACACTCCATCACGTAACACACAGAGGCAAAGGGTTTGGGATAAGCATTCTTTTACATGTCATTTCTTGCAGGTTACACAGAGTTTCATAGGGGTTTTAGTTATTATTACTACTACTTTAGATCAGAGAGTAATGAGTCACCTCACTGTGCCACCTGTGTGCTGCTGGCTGTCTCCACAGCTCTTCTTAGAAGCAGCATTTTAATTTGGATTAAGAATGTTAAGAATGAGAGCTTTCCATGCCAAAGAGATGTGGAGAACTTCATTTATCTACTTGCAAGGAAAAGTCTTCCAGTAAGTATCTCTACCATACAAGGCAGAAAATACTGAAAATCCAAGTTCTACCACACAACTGCCATCAGACAGCAAAACCTGAGCTCAGTAAGTCACTGGCTGACTAACTCCCTAGAAACTAACTCAGCTTTCATACAAAGACCACACAGCTAAAGGTCTCTGTGAGAAACTGTTCAGAAATGCAGTTAGCAGCTACATCAGCCAAACAGATATGCCTCATGGAAACAAAGGACGTAAAACTTCAAGTTAACCCAAATTGCATCTGTCATTTTAACATCTCATACAGGCTTACACTGCTGCACTTCAAACTAGACAAGCCTGTAAGCATTCAAGCCATCAAGCGTGCACACAACTGGACACCAAGGACAGAAAGACAGAGCTGTCTGCATATTTGTTTTTCATGATCTGCTATTCTACTACTCAGATTACCCGTAATTGGTTATACCAGTCCAACCAAGAGAACAGTGAACTACAGCTGGGATGGCAGGAGGTGGCAATGGGCTGAAGAATGCCAACAGGGACCCGCAGAAAGGGCCGTCTGTCCTTTCCTTGTATAGATGTGTATGTAAGGAGCCCAGGCTCTGGAAGCCGTGTGCCTGAAGTAACGCCTGTAAAAATGCCTTCAGGCACCCAGCCTGCACACATGCATCATTTATTTTTTTTGCATGAGTGAGTAGTTTCAACACCTCTGGTGGTTGCCAAAGAATCGAAGCATTAAAAATTAAAACAAACTGACTACTCTCATCCCCAAGCAAAACAGCACGGACACGTGTCGTCACTCAGCTCTGCGGTTACAGGCGCCAACAAACCTCCGTTGGTCTTAGAAGCAAAGACTAGCAGACCAAAGAGACATATCAAAAGTAGAAGAACTAGAAGTTTAAAGAAATGGCATTTAAATGCCTCCAGCCTCGTATGAGAAATTCCTTACAGTGATCAATAGGTGCCACGTCCCTCCAAATCTGCAGTTTTCTGCATGGAAAGTTGTTGCTCACTGGAAACCAAATATCGGAAGGTACCACCAAATACCATGAGGTACCACCAGGGCATCAGCATTTCAGAGTAAGCCTCATTCAAAGATTTCCCTTTCTGTGCTGAAAGTCTTGGAGGTTTTTAAAACCACGGATGGATTAATACAATCGACCAAGGATGAGGAAAGACTAAAACAGCTCTTTTTTCTAAAGCCAGTGGCAAAAATCAAACCAATTAAAACCACGATCCGAGTCAGTTTTAGCCTATTGTTAGTACCTCGGGCAAAATACTGCAAGAGCAGAATTGCAGTTGGTTTCCAATTTAACTGTCAGTACGAAGAGGGAAGGGGCTGGAAGAGATGGAGGAAGGCATTAATAGCAGCAGAAGCAAAGAGAAGAGAGCTTGGTCTGCACCCTGGGCACAGGATTTTCATCAATTTCACATATCTGTCTGAAGGCAAGCCTTGCCCAGAGCAAGAATAAAGCCAGGAGGCAAGTGGAAAAATGTGAAAAGAAGCAAGGAAAATAAAGTTGCACGGGCACATTCAATAAATAGTGCCTTGCATAGAGTGCTATAGAGAGCCTTTGCTTGGAAAGTCAGTCCTCAAACAGAGAAGGCACACTACGAACAACAGCACCAAACCAAGTGGAAACATCCCAGTGGGTTGGTTGGTGCCACGCTGAGCCATGGGATGTGCCCACCAAGGCCATCCTGCACATCTTTATGCCACTTCTGATACCAAATTGCATCAAGTGCCTTCATCCAGGACAATAAAAATGAAGTGAATGAGACAACAGCAATATCTGCAAGGAGCTGAAAGAGAGAAATGCGATAACTGCATCAATACCAAGAAATTAATTTTGCCCAAGGCGGTGCACTTATTTTACAAGTTGCCTTGCAACAAGAGCAGCCTGGCACTCCCATCAACAGCACAGATATATCTGCCGTGGGGTACTGTGCCAGCCAGGCTGGACCACCAGGTAACAGACAAAAATCACACAGCACCATGCTGTTCTGAACACCCTGACAAGAACACTCCACATCTCAAAAACCCCAAACAGACACCAAGAGCAGAAAAAGAAAAATAAACCCCGACAGGACAGAAGCTAAAAATAAGATTTGGCAGTGCTGCTTTTTATCAGCTCTTTCTCCAGGCCTGGCAGGAAGATGCTTGCAGCCAGCAATCGTTCTGAATTCAGGATCACAGGCAATTCAACTCATCAATTCCCAATAGTTTGCATGCAACTTGAGCAAAAACGTTATTTTCCTGGGATGGAAGAGCAAGGTTGGGAAGTAATTATAACGCTAAAAATACGATGAAGTGACGAACTGGAAGGCTGGTCCTCACCAGAGGCCAATTTTCCTGCCTCTCCTCCTGGCAATGTGCCCGTCCCCATTTTGCTTTCCTCTCCAGTGCTTCTGGCTGATCAGAAGAAGGTCCTTATGATTTATGAGGCCCTTCCAAGAGCACCCAAAGGATTTACAAGTTTGTAATCCCATCTCAACTTGTGGATAGCATCCCACAGAAGCACAAAACTGGGGGAAGGGGGGAGGGGGGAATGATGTATTTCCAGAGGTATCCAAGGTGTAGAAAAGAATTAGCAAACCATATCAGCCCCACTCAAAGAGGTGGGCAACCACAAGTCTTTGCGGTTCGAGATACCCTTCACACATACCCTGAAACTCTTGCAGACGATGGAAAGAGAATCAAGGCAGAACCCGCAATTCCTGCAGGACAGGCTGCAAAGAGACTAACCTGAGTAAAACAAAGAGGCATTGAGCACCACTGCACCCAGCAAACAACCCATCAGTACCGAAGGTGGGAACCTAGCTACCACCACAACACCTCAAAAAAGCACTTTGTAACGTTTCAGTCTTCTACTTTAAAACCGGTCCCACACCTTTCTCATTTGCCTGCACGTCCTGATCAATTAGTTTACGTCAAAGCCTTGTTACACGGACGGAGTTTTAATTGATTTACTCAAGTCAGTGAGCAAGGAATAATTACATCTCGGAAAATAATGCTGGGCAGAGTAGGGCAGCCTGCTTCGATGCTGTGAGACTTAAAAGTTCAAAACAAAGGCAGATCTGGTTTCATCCCACACTTTAATTGTAAGCTTTCAACTGCCTGGTGCTCAGAGACTCTGCATTAGCTGGGCCTAATCAGCAGCCAACCCACTGATGTGTCATATCAGGGCAGCCAGGGTATTAAGCCTACAAGCGCAGTCACGTTTCATACAAAGATACTGTTTATCTGGTAATAAACTTATACTAATCAAAGAAGCATTAGCTTCAATTTATAAAGCACGAGCCATTCTCTCTACGTGGTAAAACTGAAAGACATCCGTAAGCGTTATTGTAAATCTGAACGCCAATTAGGAAACGCACATGGGACCAACAGATCCATAACTCACGGAGGTATCAGATGGTCAAAATTTGACACCACTGTCTGTTAAAGGCTCCATTCCCACCACAGATATCAAGGTGCTAAGCATCTTTCAGGACCTTTGGAGTCAAACCTTACGCTTGCAATGAAGGTAAAACATAATTAAGGAAAACATAAACATGAAGAGAGCGAAGGAGACCGATTGGCTTTCGGTGCCATAATTCCCACAGGCAAATTCTGAAGCACAAACTACCATTACACAGTGGAGCTGACAGAGATGCAAAGCACCAGCTCTGCCCGTGGCCATCCAGGATCACACCTTGCAAGATTTCATGCCACACTCTGTCTACACATCTCCCAGACCACCTTTGAAGACACAAACTAAACACAGGTTTCTGCTACCGTTTTCTGCTGAGATCAAGTCTCAGGAGCAAGATGCATTTCTCTTACATACTTCACTCTGTATTAAGATCATGGGAACTATCACAGCAATTTATCCTAGACACAAATTCCACACCGCAGCATCGAGCCTCTTAACAAAACATACAGTTTGTTCTAGCTCTCTCCAGGCTTATTTTAAAGCACAACATCAGTTCGACACAATGGCATGACACTTTCTGAAGGAAAACCAAAAAAAAAGGACTCCACATTTGAAATATTCATCCTTCATTCGGCACCACAGCGGTCAGCACCATGAAATGCTGAGCATGTCACGCTCCTACCGAGGATATTACTCAGCACGACCAATACTGAGCAGCACAAACTGCATTTCAATCTAACCTGACAGGACACTGCTGGATCGAGTGCTGTTCTTTGTAAAGTGTCACCCAAATAAACAGAGATCAGCTCTCCACCTCCCGCCTGCACAGCTCATACACATGCCCTATGCATAGCACAGATCCTAGCAAAGAGGCCACAGGGCTTTAAGAAAAGACGCATAAAAGAACAGCGTAAATATTTTGTTCCGAGGGTAATAATTTGCTGAGGAACTGACAGATGCAATTTTAATCATTTTACAAAAGAGAAGTAATGCACTGTAATCTCCTCCCAGTGATGGAGGCCACACCTTGACGAGCAGCTCGCTCACACAGCTTTCAATGAGTGGGATGGAAGCGTGCTAAGCCTTTTGTCACTCCTTCCATCTCTCTCATGCAGTCTCTTGCTCCTTCTGAAATACATTTAACGTAAGAATTGGTGATAGCGAGAACGTGACATGACAGGAAATATGATGCTTACTGATACGGGGCCCAAACCTGAGCGCTAAGTGGTTTCAGGTAAAGGAAAAGCAGAGCTGCTCAGCACCTCACATGACAGGGTGACAATGGGTTTGGTTTTTTCCTAGGTGTTTTAAGCTGTCAAAACTGCATGCCTGGTATAAAAGCACAGCCTGATGTTGTTGCTCAGAGTTCCAGAGACAGCACTCTCCAGGATTCCTTTCCTTCAATAATACCACAGAAGATAACCCTGTTTATGTCATTACAAAACACAAATGCCAAAGTTCTCTTTCAAGTTGCTTTTATCAGTGAAGTCAAGATTTGGCAGCCAAACCCCAAGCAATCACATCTGATAATCAAGTCTGCTAGAACTCTGCAAATTCAATAGAAACGGGTGCACCGGGCTACACACTGCCTACAACACACCAGTGAATGCACTCATCCTCTGTGACACAGCTCCCCATTGCAAAATGCAAGGAGCACTTCCAGACTTCGCTTCTATGATCCTCAGGTCTGGCTGGGACTGATGAAACATGCCAGCTTCCTTAGGCCTGGGTATTAGGGTCAGCACCTGTCTCAACCTGGTGCAGGTCCAGGTGAGATTTACTGATTTATTTTAAATGGTAAATGGAGAGCCAACCTCTCAGTCACAGAAGGAATGTGATTTGAAAACTTCACTTAAACAAGAAGCTTCGTGGTTGGACATTTGAACTGTAATTCCCATTTAGCACGCTGAAGAGGTGAAAAATCACACTAGATGACACTGGGGTTTTTTGGATCCACAAGCTTCGACTGAGCGGATCACTACACACAACACAGCTGGATCTCTCTTTGTTTTTAAAGTAACTATTGCTTTGATTTTTGGAAAGCTTTAGACCTGTAAAGTTGGTTCTGTCAGCACGGACCAGGAGCCCAGCCTCTGCTCGCCCCTTTCCAGTCTAGATGCTCTTCTGACAATCTGCAGAACACCCCTCTGATAAAAAGCAAAGCAAGCAACTCAGTGCATTAACCCTACATACAAAGGTATTTATCTTCTCAGTATGCACAGCTGCTGCAGTAGGGCGAATGCTTTTGCCAACAGCGATAATGAAGACTTTTTGCCCTTCTATGAAAAGCCCTGGAACTGCAACGGATTCATAAGGCACTTTTCCTCCTTGTGCCTCCTTGTCTCCATCTCTGCGTCACCACTGACCTCATCGCCCCCCCGACCCCAGTTTCACCAGAACCCTTCCCAATGCTCGTGCCCTGCCAAAGCCACCTCCATCGCTTCTTTTACGGTCTTCACAAATCCATACCCTACAGTGAAAAAATACATAGTTGGGCTATTATTACAGTCCTGGAAACAGTGATAAATTATGCCTATAATATCCCCTCTTCCATTACATTTTTCAGCTTCCTCGCGCTCCCTGGAGCCTTTTATAAGCTAATTTTCTGACATTCAACGTTTCGCAGGACTTGCTTTCTCCTGCCACTCCATCACACTTTCCCCCCTTTGCGTTCTCATCCCCGTGTCCTATCCTTCCTGCAAATCTCAAAGCAATTCTAAGTTCATCCTTCACCCTACAGCGTGCACTGAAATAAAAACAATACTCCTCCAATCCAAAAGGCACCTCTACAAAACCTCCCTGCCTCGCTTCTCATCTTCCTGCTCTCCTCCGCACCGCTGACTTACAAAAGAAATTGAACCAAGTGCTGTATTTTAAAATCTGTTCCTAACATTGATCAGAAAGAAATCAGTTCTGCACTTCTGAATATTCTTGTGAAACAGTCCCAGCTCAGACTGGAGGGCCTCTCGGGCTGAAGGTAGAACACAAACCCACACTGAGCTCAATCAGTTCTCCTCAAAACAATTCCAGCCCGCCTCTTTTCCCCGAGCAGCTTCAAAGAAGTTTTATTTCCTCTGGGGGAAACAAACAGAAATGTTTAAACTCCGGAAGTAGCACTGAGACAGAACGGGAGATTTTCAAATCTTTGTGTAATTCTGCTTTCCTTTACACTCACTGCTGCCGTGTAATTTAAGTGTCCTAAACAGGAAGATCTCCTCATTGCACTACGAGAAGAAAGTACAATTTTGCATTCCTCCCATCTTCTACATTGTTCCCTCCTTTCTGCTTGTATTGTGAGTTCCTGCACGAGCATCCACAAAGCTTTACTCCTCTCCACCTCCTACTATTCCGACACCCTGTGTGAAAAGCCTCTTATTTCAGCCAGCCTGTTACTCCCAACACAACTGAAACCATTTGAGAGAAATTCCTCCCTAAGACACTTACAAAACAAAGCTGGAAAGCTGGTCTATTCGCTGCAATTTCGCAAGAAAACCCCTCCAGCCAAGGAAAGAGAAGGATGCAGCTTCCCAGTGACCAACGACCACAAGCCTGGAAGTACAACAGGCCGAATAACAAACATACTCAACCATTACAATGCCAAAAACAGATTTATGCTTTACTGCCCTCCCCAGACAGGAGGAATCCCCAGGGATGGGTTATACCTCATCCATGAAATCTGAGCTTCTGAGACTGGCGTTAAGTCTCCTTGCTGCTGTAGCCTTCCTGTTAGGTGAACAAGAGATACGCTATTTAATTCCCTTGGACTTATTTCACTTTTTAATCCCCTCTCACTGACTTCCAAAAGTCCTTTTGTTGGGTTTTTTGTGGGGTTTTTTTTTTTGTTGGGGTTTTTTTTTTTTTTTTTTCGGGAAGCAAACAGAGGTCATAGGAAAAACGGAGAAGAGCAGCAGCAAAGCGAAGTCCCGCTAGTTCTCCTTGGCCGATCACCTGAAAACAGCTAGCTATTTTTGGCAGGCTCTGAACATTCAGTCACCGGTACGCAAGATGAGAAGCGAACGTAAGTAGAGCACGTGGCAATGAAAGCCGCACTGACTGTGCATCAGCAGGGCGGCAGAGACTTTTCTCCTGCTTAAGACCAGAAGCGCCGCTTCAACACCTGCAGCGGGGGGAGCACCTGCTCTGTGCCACGTTCTCACACTGTAACAAATTATGATTCCCCTAAGACACACCAACAGCTGTAACTGCCACCGGTCCAACCCCCAAACACCACCACAGCTTTATTTCGCTGGGAAAGAGACTTTCACAGCTCAGGAATTCCAGCCCTGCTCCCCATAAACGCGGCATTGGCTTGCAGCAGCAACTGGCTCCATCAGAGCTTCCCACCCTCCTGCAGCACTCAGGGGAACAAAGCCTAAGTGACAGCAGTTTGGAGCACCGTGTGTAATTACAATTACAAAACTTAACGTTCTCAAGGCAGGGCTGGAGCACAGCTTGAGCAGATTGCAAGTGCAAGAGCAACATAAGAAATGCATACATCTACCAAACAGAAAAGACAGTTGTATGGAAATTTCTAGCTGGCACAGAACCCAAAGAAAAAACATTTCCTGCGTAAGTGAATTGACAGCACACTGACAACATGGGGAAGACCGGCCCGAGCTACCTGAATATGCCCATGATTTCAAAGCACTGTGTGACTGACAGCAGGATGGAGAGCGCTCACAGCTGCTCTCTGCTATCCCTCTCCTCATTTCCTTCCTGACCCTCTCATTTTCTCTCCATTCTGTCTTTCTTCTTTTATGCAGAAGACTTTCCTGCACTTTTTCCTTTCACTTCGTAGAAGTCAGAAATACTTTCAAAACGTCACCTCCAGTGTAAGAGGAATAACTCTGAAGACTCAATAAATGAAATTAAGAGAAAAAAAAAAAATGGAAGGAAAAAGGAAAAAAAAAAAATCAATGCTTGTTACCAACTGACCACCTATATTTGCAAAAGCAGGCTACAGTCCTGGGAGAAGGAGTTCAGGATGCCTGAACTGTAATTAAACCAGGGGTACGGTTAATATCCAGATGAACCTCGTGGAGCTGCAGGGTTCCCAGCAACCACCACCTGAGGAGCTGAAGTCCCACGTGAAGCTGCTGACATGACATGACACGAAGGTTCCTCACTGTTTCTCACCATCCAACTCCGCTTTAATTGGCAACAAGTTGAATCAACTTTCCAAGTCTTTTGCTTGTGACAGGCACTGGTAAGCCATCTCCCTTGTCTTAACACCTCAGCCCACAAGCTTTTCCACCTCCTTTTTTTCCCATCCAACACAGGCAGGTAGGAGCCCACCCAGCCAAGGTCAATCCACTACGCGGTCACCCCTCTGGCACAGCGTTCTGAGGAGCTGGAAGGTTAGAAAGATAACCCCACAGATACTACCTCTACTGCTGATATAAGTCAGCATCTCCTCTGCCAGCCTCGGTTGTTAAAGCTTACACAAACGTGGAGACGGTTCAACAACGCCACTGAATTCCCTGTGTTGGTGACTTCAGACCACGCATAAAGATGAAGCCTTACAAAAGCCAGCAAATGCTCACAGACTACTCACATCAGGTGAGCATTACATGATGCACAAGTTTGATCTGATCCCGCTAAAGCAAACCCAATTTGTCCTAAAGCAGTCAACAGTTTAAAGAACACGTATCAGAAACACCAAGTACAGGTTAAACAGCTCATTCTGAAAGCAATTGACAAAGTTACGCCAAGCCTCAGCTGAAAATCACCCAGAGATTACTTGGGCCACGGAGCAATCTCTATAAATACACCTTCATTTTAGCTGCAGTCACAACGGCGGCATCAAAGGTAATGAACCACCACTGGTTTGAATTTAGCTGATCTTGAGCAGCGCATGCATGATGCATCGCAGACCGGTGCTATTTCAGGAGCATCTCCTCTTCCCACTTCAGTTCAGTCCCTCTGCTCCCTCCCACCTCGGGAGGATGCTCTAATTATTCAGGCAACGCAAGCAGCGTTCGGCCCGTGCCAGCCCTTCCCTCCTTTAGCACTGACCTTGCCTCGCACACCGCTCTCACAAAACTAATTAAGTGAAGAGCAGTCTCGCTTTACGCTCCTTGCGAGAAGGACTGAATAGTTACCTGCCTGAGGGTGCAATTCCAATTATTTTCAGCTTCATTTCTCTCAGCAAAAAAAAAAAAATATAAATGCAAATATTGAGCAAGAAACCAAACAACAACGAAGCCCTTCACGTGCCACCACCAGAAATAAAGAAAACGGAGACAAAAAATAAATAACCAACATACTCCTTTCGTTATTTCCCTTTGGTCTTCTTAACGTGCGTATTTTCATGAAAGCTTGACCAAGGTGAGTGTTTGGGAGCAGCAGGGCATCTTTTTAGGACAAGAGATTTAACTGATGCAAGAAGAATACTTGGGGCACGGAGACTCCAAAGCCAGGCTCAGCTAAAAGCTTCAGTCCCACCAAACAGAGGTGGAATCGCCGAATCCCTAAATACATCCGCAGCCAAACTGTAAACATCACATGCACCTCTAATCTCAGGGCAACCAACGGAGCAACTCCTCTCCAATATATGTTAACCCACACAGAGATCCTGGTCTGAAAATACTTGGCTGTGGGATCGTTGAGAAAGTCTTCATCCCAGATGTACAGATGTATTGTTTGCACAGAGGATTTTATGACAGCCTCTGCTCGCTGCCTGAAGGAAGAGACTGAGGAACAGGATTTGCCACATCTTTGCTCCTGAGGAAGCAGCTCATACAGACAGCTCTGGAGCCACCTCCTTCCCTCAGTACACTACAGCAATAACATACAATGAGGAACAGAAGAAGAAAATTAACACTAATTTGACCCAAGACTGCACTACAGCACTGAATTCCCAAAGCGTAGGGATAGGACCAATGCCTTGCAGGAAATCACAGTAAAAATGGCACAAATACATCTAATGACAAGTCTCCAGCATCCTGTGGGTGGCCACGGACCAGAGAAGCCAGAAATCTGAGCCATACAGATCTGTATGCATCTGCTGTGGATGCTGCTATCCACCCCATGTAGCCCCCCGTGACGCCCCATAGGGCTCTGCATCACCCAGCCTTCATCTGCCTGGGAGTTCTTCCTTTGAAGATGGGATTTTATACCCACCAAGAAGCAACTGTTATTATTATTATATATATGTCCTCTAGAAGCCAAAAACAAAAAGATGGCTATCTGTTACTACCTCTAGGACCAGACGAGCAGTTTGCCCTGGAGCGGCAGCTGTATGAGAACTGACAACATCACAAACCCCAAGGCTTGGAGCTTGTGCCTGAAAGCGTTGCCTTACTGTGGATTTCTTCAGCTAGCACTGAAATCAGTTAGAAAGCACTGGCAGGAACATGCTGGCTTCCTCATCTCAAAAGCAGTGTCCATTTTCTAATTGCTGGTGTTTTACCAACAGATGTCAGGGAACACCATCTGGGGATTTAGAGGGAAGGACGATACCTTTTACAGAGAGTTACTGTAGTTTGGGGAACCAAAACCAGTTAAAGATAATGAGTCATAACAGGAGGTAGTTACTGTAAATATTCCAAGCATGGGCACATTAACAACCACCCACTAATCAGAGGCAATGCCACAGGCAGACACTGAGAACTCCCACTGGTGTCACTGGGAATTTTGAATGGATCAGGACCTCAGCCAAGAGCTGAGTATCTATTGTAACCCACAGTGTTAATATCCAGGATGGGGTGGGTCGCGCTGCAGATTTTGGCTGTCACTTCCCAGTGGGCGATGCAGGCATCTATTCAAAGGGGATCTGCAATCTCAGACTTCAGACAGGAGACACAGAGATTTCTTCATAACGGGAAGCAAAGAAAAAACCACTGAGTTTAACTACTCATTCCTCAGCATCGTTAAATGCTTACAACACAAACGCGAGTCCTGATGCAGAGGGCAAACCCACAGAGACTCCGGTTCATACATCAGACTGTGGCTGGTGAAGGGCCGTCAGTTTCTTGGTGCTGGTGGTTGCGGTCTGGGATGCAAAAGCATCGGCACCCAAACTTTTGGTAAAGCCTGCCACCAGAGCTCCCAGCACACCAACACTGTGCTCCCTTCCCCCTTCCTGCACCGCTCTGCACTTGCTGCTAATTTTGATTCCGTGGCCTCAGACCAAGACGTGGTCAGCTTACACACTGCCTCCGTGCTGCTCTTCTTCAGCCCCTCAAGTAAGTTGCTTTCCCATGATTCAGTACCATAGAAATATAACTGTTGAGATCAGCTTCTTTATTTTTGTCAGCTTCTCTACAGACCTTTCAATCATAAGCTGCATTATACTACGTTCCCACAAAGCCAGGAAGAGCAGTAATAGATACGTCAAAATTCTGACTTCTATTTTTCCTGCCAGGTGATTTCTTTAAGTGCTTTGTTTTCTCCTGTCACTAAATTAGAACAGTACCTGTATTTCCAAAGTCTTCACCCTTACTGTCACTATTTCAATAGGCTTTTCTCACATTAGAGCTATCAGCGTGGAAAATACTCCTCCCATTCTGCTTTTTGGAGAAGGAAATATAGTCTGTATTTTGTCACTGCTTCTGGCTGAGGTTATCAGAATTCTGGGCAGAGCCACCCAACTTCCTTGCAGTGACAGCAAAGTGACTGGAAGAGACCTTCCCATGTCTGCCCTGCCAGGGGAAGACGACAGCACATAATCCAATTGGCAAAAAGAAAGCCAAATGCAGACGAATCCGTTCCTCAGATTTAGTTTCAGATCCTCTCTGCTGTTCCTTGGCTTTTCTTGGAGGAGCCACACAAATTGCAAAACAGCCTCTGGAAAGAGTTTGGCTGCAATGCCGGGCAGCACGAGCTCTTTACGGCCCGGATCCAAAGCCCAAAGAGGACTGCAGCATCTCGGCTCACTTGCCAGTGCCCTACATTCTCCTGCTGCCCTGTGCTTCTCATCCAAACAAGAGGTTAACAAAACTGCATTCAAAACAGGTCATGTTGACACATACCCAAACAGAACATCAGATGCACTGTTCTCCAACTGCAAAGCAAAGGCTTCTAGGGGGAGATTTGGGGATAGACCCCTACCTGGCCCCCAGGGCAGCTCCACCCAGCAGCTGCACAGCTCAGAAGGAGCTTGCTTGGAAAAGCAGGCATCCCTGGCTACAGAACATCAACCCATAGGCTGTGTGGGGATTGGGAGAGCTAACTGTTCAACATCCACAGCTTTCACAGCTGCCTAGCTCAGAGCAGATCAGCCCTCATGGGATTTTCCAGGCAGGACTCAGAACGTCTGAAGAGAAAACTTGCTGCCCCTCTCGGGTTCAAGAGAAAAAATGCCACCAGAGCTACCCCTTTAAAAGCAGGTTTTGGTCCTTCTGTCACATTGCACAACCCCCTGAAGCCACCATGGGCTCTGTGTGATATACTTCCGCTGAAAATATCCAGTGTGAGGAGTCACTACGTGCACCATAGTGCTGTTTTCTACCAAAATGCACAGCCTCTCAGGGCTCTGCATCAATCGGGCTCCTTGACACAGACCCACCCAAAAAGCGGGTGGTAGAAAATGCCACTCAACAGCTGGCAGAAAGCAGCTCCTTGTTTCAGGGCAGAGTGTGGCCCTCTGAGCCGTGCAGATGCACAGCCTCAGCCCAAGCTCCTCGAGGGAAGAAGGCCCACACTGCTCTCACTAACAAAGCTCGATGCCCGTTGTGCAAACCCAGCCGTGGAAACTCACGTTCACAGCGGGTATTACAATCACCTTGCAGATCTTGCAAGATGGGATTCCTCCTGTGCTATCTCAAGCAAGTCTCTACTCTGTGGCGACAGAGAAAGTTCTTCTTGCTGCCTTCAAAAGAGCACGTCCATCTCCTGCAAGCAGTATCGGCGCCAACAGTCCTTCCCTGAGCATTCTCAGGGTACACACCTCCCGGCACCACAGGAATCACAGCCCCCTGCACGTCTCGCTCCTTCCTGCCCCAGCAGCAGCACATACAACATTTCAAACCCGAAGATGTCAGCACGACTCGTGATCGCAGCACGGAATAGGAGACGTAAAGTTAAAGAGCGAGTCTTCCCGCAAGTATGGCAAATCCTTTGAGTGCTGGACTGTAACAGCTCTAAATCATGCAAAATAAACCCTCAGAAATGCAGGAATCTTCTGTTCCGTGTTCCGCGATAAATTATTTACAGGGCATTTTGGTGAATAAGGCCAATATATTAAAAAGAAGAAAACCCACCCCGAAAGAGCTACTCAACATCAAAGAAAGTAATCTAAAGACAAACAGATATGGAAAACAGGAAGATTTTTGCAGTGCGTCTGCATGGTGGGCTTTGCTATTTTCATGCAATCAAATAAGGAAAAGTCTGCTGAAAATGCCAAGGGTCTCAACAAGATGCAGCTGAAGGAGAAAGATAGGGTTAAAGAAGAAGTAAACGAAAGGAGAGGTGTTCAACACCAACTTCCAGGATCGAGAAACTCAGAAGTTTGTTGTTTGTTTTTTAAAGATAAAAGAAATAACTACAAAGAACTAAAAGGATGGATCGTTTGGGTTTGGCCGCCCAGACTGCAAGAAAGTAAATGACGGCAGCGTGCTCCCTTTCATAAAACAAAGAAGTGAGGAACTGCTGTTTTCCCTCACGCCACTAACGTGCCCTTCGGCCGGCTGTCCCAGCAGCAGCAGCCACACCACTCGCGTTCCTCCCAACGCACGGGGGAAAGAACTACTCCTGGGATGCCAACCCCGCACACACGCACTGCCCCAAAGCGCACTCCCACGGCCCTGAGCGCTGCAGCGCCGCGGGGGCTGCGGGGCAAAGCCACCTGTGCGTGCTCCCCCCCACCCCCGGAGCGGGACACCCCGCTAAAAGGAGGGGGGTCCGCACGCAGCCTTTGCCCCCAGTCTCCATGGCGATCTCCCAGAGCGGTTTGCGGGGAGAAATGGAAGGGGGGGACACGCTCTTTCGTGCCGCATTGAGCCGGGCCGCCCCCCCCCCCCCCCCTCCACTCAGCGCCCCGCACGCCGGGCACCGCTCCCTCATCCATGCTACGAGCGAGGAGGGGGTCCCCCAAAGTACGGACTTGCAGCCGAAGCGATGCCCCCCTCCCAGCGGTAAGGTCGGGCTGTCCGCGGTCGGGCCGGGGAACATGCTGGGGAGCGAAGCGGCTGCGCCTGCCTTACCCTTGGAAGCATCTTTCTCTTCTTTGGGCTTGATCACCTTCCCGCTCATAGACCCCAGCTTGGGTGGGAATATCCCCGGGAGCTTCGCGGATTCCGGCTGGACCCAGAGAAACCTCGGGCGGGGGGCAGCGTGCGTGCAGGAGGGGGGATCCTCTGTACGCCGAAAAGGCAGAAATCACACGGACGGAAAAGGAGGTGGAGAGAGAGAGCGAGAGGGAAAAAAAAAAAAAGACAATAATAATAGGAAGAGAGGAGGCGGCGAGCTGCGAGCTGCCCGCTCCCCGGCGCGGTGCCGCCGCGGTGCTGCGGGAGCGGAGCGGGCGCTGAGCGGGGGGCTCCGGCAGCCGCAGCACCGAGCCCCTGCGCCGCTCGCCGTGCCGGAGACAAAAGCGATTTTCCCTGTATGTGTCTGCTTGGCCCCGGCCCCCTCCTCCCCCGCCTCTCTCCGGCTCTGCCTCCCCTCCCCAGGGCCAGGGAAGCGCAGCCGGTCCTGGGAGTGCCACCGATCAGCGAAAGGGGTGGGGGTGTGTGTGTGAGAGCGGGGGAGGGGGGCGGGGGGAGCGCCTGGGTGGTTTGCTTGGGTGTGCTGGCTTTTTGGTTGGGTTTTGGTTTTTGCTCGCATCCTCCCCTAACAATAATGGGATGGAGCAGCAGAGCTGCAGCCGCGGATGGGAGGAGGAGGACGCGAGCGCTCGGCACTGCAGAACAGGCGGCAGGTTTACAGCAAGGAGCTGGAGCTGCCCCCCCCCCCCAAAAAAAAAACCCGGTCCCAGCACCCTTTTCCCCTCTCCCAGCCCGAAGCCCCCAGTGGGGGAGTGTGGGGGAACAAGGCGCATCCCTCCCGCCCCTCAGCTCTGGGACGGTGCTCTGTCGCCAGGGGGGTAGGAGTGACACAGACCCTCCATTGGGGAGCCCCTCTCAACCCCCATCCCACCACGGGGAGGCTCCGGGCCGCAGCCCGACAGCCTGTTGCTGTTCAAAGGGGAGAGAAAAGCCAGGAGAGGGCGACGAGAAACAGGGGGGAAGGGTGAGCTGGAGTGAAAAGGGGTACTCGCTCTGTCGGATGGGGCTCTCCTCGCCGGTCCTCTCCGAAAGGAGCAAAGGACCCCCTTACAGCAACCGAAGCTTCTCGCGCTTCAGGTAATAAAGGGCAACCCCCCCGCCCCCATTCTCTCCAGAGGGGTGGGGCAAAGCTTCCTTAGAGCGGGGCAGCCGTCGGGGGAAGGAGGACGGCTCCACATCTCACACCCTCTACCCCGTGGGGAGGGCGGCCGGGGGAAACCCGATGCAACCCCTTGGAGCGCCCGAAATAAAGTGCTGGGAAGGGAGAGCCGCGAAATGCCCAGGGCAGCCTGACGTGCCCCAGCTGCTCCAACGGAGCGCTCGTGGCGAAACCAACAGGGGAGACGCGGCAGAGCCGAGCAAGGCCGGCGGGGCGGCAGCACGCGGAGGGCAAGGCATGGCGCTCCCCGCCCCGACGGCAGGAGAAACGATCCTCCCGCAAGCGCAGCCTCGTGCGGGGGTCTGCAGCCCGGGCTGCGGCACCGACAGGGCTGCTCGGCCTCTATTTTTAGACGAACCGAATTCTTTCCCCTTCACCCTCCCTTCGCTCCAACACAGCGCCGCGGACAGCTGAGAGCAGATCGGCTTACGGCGGGGCCGGCCCTACCCCCAGCACAGCGCGGCCATCCCGAAGGGCAGCACGGGGGGAAGGCAGTGCTGAGCCCCACAGTTCCGACCTCACCTCCTGCACGTGGTGCTGGGCCGGGTGTGATGGCAGAGCCAGGGTGCGAACGCTGAAATCAGGGCTGTGGGAGCTAAGGTTGAAGAGGCAGGAGCAAAACTGCTGCTTTTATGCTTACGCTGATTACTTTTCCCTAAGTAATACACGAAGCACAAAACGGAGCCCTTGGGCAGCACGCCTCCAGCCTTCCGTGTCTGCAGCAGCACAACCTCTGCTCTGTTTCTGGATCTGTGGAGTTGTCCTGGCTGGGTTGGCTTTGCTTTGCAGATACAGAGCCCTCTGATGATATTATGCTTCTAATGTAGCGCTGTTTTACTTGAGTCTTTTCTGTGATGCTGCTTTAATGCCTCCAAGGCCAAGCGGGAGGGCTTCAAGTTGGGCTTTCTCTTGGCTGTTTCTCTCCAGACAAACTTGGGTCACACTGAGACTGGAGAACTGAAAGAGGGGAAGGAGAGGCTGTGAGGCATTGCTGTCAGAACTCACTGTATTGTGAGTTCCAGAAAGGAGATTTCTGCTCTCCAGTACTGTTTGCTCAGCCCCTGGTTTTCAAAGGTGCTGTGATGGGAGTGACAGACAGTTCACACTTCTGGTCTAAGGTCTTTCCAGCACCTCCCTGACAAACACTGTGCTTGGCACTGACAGAGCAGCTGCCTTCCAAGAACTGCTCTCACCTTTGACAGGTGATCTTTACATTCTACAGGAGTTACTACATTGACCAAACCAAGCCCTGGAAGGAGGTAACAGCTCAGTAGGAGCGGAGGAAATGTTCCCACTGGTGGGCAGAGGGAGCTCACCCTGCTGCTCTGAAACAAGCTCATTTTTCCCCTCACTAGTCTGCGAGGCTTAGAAGTGTCAATTAAATCAGTAATAAAATATGGTGTTGTGCATGCAAAACGTACAGGGGTTGGCGTGAAGGTTTATTGCAGCCTGGATGCAGTTTGCTCAGCCTTTACTTTTAGAGCTGCCTTGATGGCTCACGCGTTCCAGTGGAGAGGGTGTTTGGGGATGGGATATGAAAGTCTTCACATTCCCTCCTCGGTTCTGTGCTTTGCTGTGGGCACCTCTGGATGCGAGGTCTGACAAATGGTCTGGCTCTGCAGCAAAACTGTAGCCAACTCACAAAGATTTAAACATGATTCTGGGCTTAGTATCTCTGTACATCTCTTCCCTACCTACAGTAGGGGGAAAGAAAGCATCACCTCATCGCTTTACAATCATAACACTGGAAGCTGAGAAGCATGCAGATGCTGTGATGACAGAACTGATACAACGAGCTGCTGCCTCAGCTAGGCTGGTGCACAAACATACCCATCCATGGCTCTTACATCGAGACTGTATTTCACACTAATGGCACTCCTTGGGTTTCTGCACTTGAAACTGTTTCTGGGCCTCCCAATAAATCAGATACCCAGAGGTAGAGGGTTTTGTGAAGTTTGATATGGAGAGGCCTGATGCATGCAGTGCAAATGCTGTGCAGGCACCCCTACCCACCTGAGTGGCTGAGGAAGGCTTACATTCAAGTGTGTCTTTGGTGGGGGGGAGCCTGATTAAAAGCCAAATATACTCAATGTCTCTAATTACTTTTCATGCTCGTCCTAAGACTGTAATGGAGTCATCTCAGCTGAGTGGCAAGAAGCCAGAGGTGCAGCACCAACAGTGGAAGCACAGTCCATTCTAAGGTGCCTGAACTCTCCTACCCAGGGGGACAACGTGATTGCCCCAAGCACAGCACGGTCTCACAGCTCCAAGTGTGAAGTGAAACACAAGGCTTTCTCAGCAGAGGGACACAGCAGCAGGTCATGTTTGGGCTCTCTGAGTGCTCCCAGCTCAGGGCTGCTCTCTGGAAGTATCACAGCAGAGCCATGCCTTGCAGAGCTGTGCTGAGCTTTTATCCCCCAGAAGTTGGGGATCATGTACATCCCGAGGGCCTTTGTAAAATGTAACCATTTTAATGTCCAATAATGGAATGATTTGCCCATAAAACCCATCCTTAAGGCACACAGACACTTTTCCTGCTGGTAAAATGCCTTTAGAGACATCTGTCCCTGAGGGTTTCTGGACCTCACAAAGCTGTGGTAGGGGTGTTTGTTCCCATCGTTCTTTGCCTTATTCTTGAGTAGTATTTTTCTCTTTTCTGAAGGCTCTGGGTTGTAGGAGGTTCAGATTCTGCTGCTTTCAATAGTGGCAATTTTACTTCATGCCTTTAAAGCAGTCCAGCAAGATTAAATTAGCTTTGTTATGATGGTTTCTGGTATGTTCCCAGTTAAATCCAAAGTAAAACTCTCGCTGCATTCAGGTAGAACAGGATTAGACCTTAAATTTAAGATTCCAGGCATGGTAGAGTCTCACAAATACACGTATTTCATTTCAAATGACATTTTTAGTTCATACTGGCATCCAGAGCCATTTATTGCTTTCTATAAAAGAAGTAAATGATTAAGTAGGCACGCCTGAAGTTTTGTTGCCACTGCATGGTAACGGTGTCTGTAAAGTGGGTCCAAATAAATCTATTACACATTCCCACTGCCTGGCCTGCTGCTATTGCAACTGGAATTCAAGGGCAAAGTTCCTCACTGCCAGCTGCGTGTTTTAACCAAAAGAACCAACAGGATTTATAGACAAGAGAAATACTAAACATCGGGCCAATGTAGCCTATTCTCTAGCAGGCACATCCCTGTTCTAATGGATGTCTGTTGGTTCCTGTCTTATTTTCACCACTCCTATTCCTATGCAGTCTTACGTGCTACAGAGAGGACCTCTTTTTTTGGCAGAAAGCTTGCTGTGCAGAATATTCCTCTTTTTGTTTGCCAAAACATAACTGCTTTATGCAAATAGAGTTCCAGCTAATGGATAGTATGGAGATTGCAGTTTAATTTCTCTAAATAATTCAGTCTGATAAACAGAGAAGCCCTAAGCAGACACTTGTGGTGAGCGATAATGATCACACTCACATGGTCAATCTCTCACCTATTTACCATGAATCATTTCAATTAAAATTAATGGGCATCGAGCATTCTGCGCTGCGACCCCGGCACTTTGGATGGCTCCTCCAGGCTGAGGAATGTGCTCAGCACCTGGGAAATGGCACATCCCACATTGCTGGGTAACGACCCCGCCGGCTGATCAAGCTTGGAGAAATGCAGAGCAAATCCTGTATGGAGCACCAGGCTGGTGGGAAGCCTTTAGTCCTGGAGATCAAAGTCTTCCAGTCTGAAAGTCTAAAATAGGCCAAGCTTGAAGGTCTTTTCTGTTTGCAACTCAGTACATCTACTAAGCAGATTGTTCACAGTTTGCAGATACGCGTTTCAGTAACAGAGCGGGATATTAGTTTTCGTGTTTAAGTAAGTGGAAACAAAATAAACCCAAACAAATTCCTCTTACAACTCTCAAAAAGCCCACAGAGTAGTGGTTTAATGGTCTTATATGAAAACTCAGGGCTTTCCTCCCAGCTAACGGAACTTTTCAGTTCTTACAGTAGACCTTGTTTTAAATCCTGGGTTTCCTGTTTTTTTCTGTCTCCAAATATAACCCAGATTGCCTCCAGCAGATGATCATCTGTTTTTAAGGCTGCCCCTCTCCTCCTGAAGCTTTATGAACTGCAGTTATTTAAGAAATCTCATCTCCTTTGCACCGGCAGCAACGCTCCTGTATGCAGCTTCCGTATACCCAATAACCATTCATCAGCAGCATGCTAGAACTGAATGACGACACTGGAGACAAGGAAGACACAGCTTCACAGGTATATGAGGTAGCAATGCTGCAATTGGAGCATGCAATAAAGGGCCCCGAGTGCTTTTTATCACTTCTCTGCAAAGCCAGCACCTGCAGTACAGGCTGAAGCACTGCGTGGCTTCAGGTACCGGGCAGCCAAACAAATGGAGCTCTTGACCCTGTGCTGTCCGAGGTAAATTTAAAGATGCAAGGTTTCATATTAAGCCTCTTTACACTGCTGCTGAGGTTAGGAAGCCCTGAGACCAGCCATCACCTGCAGCAGGCACACAGGTAGCCATGAGATAGATACGCAGCTGCGTTCCTTACCTTCACTTCTACAGCCTGTAAGTTTGCAAGAAGGCAAACCCATGCACAAAGCTGGTGAAGTTCAGACCTCACAAAAATGCCAAACTGTTTGTTTCCTCTCCAGGGAGTGCAGGGGGGCGCGCAGTAAGTTTAGAGTTACTGCCCCGTGGCTTTTGTTACAGACCCACAGGCTGAACTTTTGCAGGTGGAGTGGAAGAAAAGGGAGCAGCTTTCAGCACCCGATCTGCAGCCAGGCGCCCTGATGTCAGAAGAGATTTTTGCCCAAGGCTTATGAAGGGTTCGCTATAGGAAGCATAAAGATGAAAGTCACAGGAGCGGTTCTTTTGCTATTCATAGCACAAGGCAAAGGGCAAAGACAGTCCCTCACCCCTCATGAATGTAATAAGCACAATTCAAAGTCTGGCTATTGCTCACTACCTCTTCCATGTAAAGAGGAAAATGCCCTTCTTCAGAGAGCCCGTCATTCTGTGCGTTGAAGCTTTCCCATTACAACTCTTTTTGCTACTCGGTCAAGTCTTCAAACTTGAAAGGTTTTGAAGCTGAGCTGGAGCAGGAGCTTTGATGTTCGACTCCGCCAAGCTGCAGCCTGGCACTGGCACTGATCTCCCCCAGCCTTTGTGGAGCTGTGAGAAAGCAGCATTTGTAGAAGAGGCTGGGAGCCAAAGTGTGTATGATACCAAAAGTGGAATCTGAAATCCAGAGAGAAACACACAGGATAACAGAGCAGGTGGACATCAAGTCTCAGTGCAGTGGGAGAGCTGACGTTGGAAACCTTGAGTCATCTCAGTAATGGGCATTACAGGGTTGGTCTGAGCCACCCCTGAGTTACACCAGAGTTTCAGACACAGAAAGCTAACAGAGTAACAGCAGGAAAAGAACACACAGCAATATTGGGAAGGAAACCTGCCAAGGAGAGCTCTAACATTATTGCAAGCTTGCATATGCAATGATATCATAGGATATCATTTTTTTTTTTCATGCCTGACTTTTTCCTTAAGCACACCCTTATGCGTCAAGCAGTGCTTGAATTGTACAGCCAGGAAATAAGGTCTGCTGCTCTGAGGCTTCTCTGGGTTCAGAGCTACCTCCTAACTCCCATGGGGCTCCAGCTGGGCTTCCCTGTGGGTGAACCAGGTGTGATCTGAGTGACAGACACAGTGCCACAGGTGAGCTCAAGCAGAGGAGGGGAGAAAGATTTCTCCCTTTTGTTTTTGAGATTTGCTTGAGTCTGCACAACCCATGACATTCCCACCGCCCAAAGGCTGGCTGTGTTAGTTGTTCACCAGCTAGAGCTTGGTCTTTGAGGAGAAGCACAGTGTTCATTAGGGCCAGGAGCGGTGTATGCACTAACTGGCACGCTACAGCACCTGGCACTCTGGTTGGAGCAGGACTGCAACCCAGATCAGTGTTGGTGACAGCTGTAAGACATAGCTACAATTTCACTTCTTCCCATGCTGTTCTGCTTTGGTCTTTTCCAGAGCTGTTACTGGGGGCCTTGGAGCATTCCTAAGAAGAGATGTGTTTGAGCTCAGTTCCCAGCTCCTCATTTCTCTGCCCTAAGGTTGTTCCTTGGCGTGTATCCTGCCTACCTTCTGGTAGCGTTGTAATAACTGCCAATACATTATTTACAGCCACGAGATTTGGCGTTCTGTGCCTCCAATCTGAATGCTCCCCCAGCATCTTTAAATAGCTACCGCTGTTTTGTATGGGGAATATGCCAGCAGGGATGGGGCTGAAATCCTTCTGGATCAGGAGCAGAGACAAATGCTGCTCTGTTTGTAAACACTCCGGGTCTAAAATTAGCAAGAGGCAGAAGAGCAGCCCTTTATAAACTTGAGGCTCCCTGAGACATCTTGAGGAACGTCACACCCGTACGGACACATCTGCTGCTGATTTTAATAGCAGCCGGTGTAAGCTCTCCCCCAAGCGCCCCAAGCCACAGTGGGTATGGCAGAGAACATAGCATCAGGATGGGTAACCCATGCATATGCCTTCCCTTTCAGCAGTAAGAGGCAATGGCATATAAAAATGACCTTGGCTGCATGGGAAGGAAAACACGACAATAGGAGCAGTGGTGTGCTCAAACAGCGTGTTCAATAAAATCCATGCTCCTCTGAGCTGCTAAGCAAATGCCAAATGATCTGAATACATCATGTCAACAGGCAAACTCAGATCTTCGTACGTCCTAAAGAAGTAAATTGTTTGGGGTTTTTTGGTGGTGGTGGTGTTGCTGTTGGTTGCAAAGCATATAAATAACGTGTAACTACGCATCTAAAGCTGTTTGTAAGGCTCAGCAAAACCACATCTTCTCTTTTGCCATCTAATGGTTTCATAAGAAGGAAGGAGATTAAAATATGTTGAAAAGAAATAGGTGTTATATTCTAAAAACAAACAAAAATAGCGTTACAGGCAAAAAAAGCAAACACCTCTAAAACCTATCTGAGGACAGAACAATATTGTTGCGGAGTTTTATTCAGCGTTGAAGGATACAGTGCTTTTTTTAAAGTGAAAATGTATGCCATAAACCTGAAGTTATGGAAGAAACTTAGAGCTGGTTTGAAAAGAGAAAAACAACAGAACTAAGAAGTGTAACTCCTGACTGCCCTGCGCTGCTGGCTCAGTGTGGGAACAACTGACATCTTCACCTCCTCTCAGGGAGAGAAGAATTCAGGGGCTGCACACGGTTCCCAAAGCCAGGAGATCGTATTGAACGTATTCTGTACAGCTAATAGGATCGATAGCACTGCTGAAACAAAGGAAAAGACCAAACTCTCCCTGTTTGTAATGAGCCATCAGGATATTCTGTGTGCACAGCTCTATTAAATACTGACCCTGCCCCGTGGCAACAGCCCAACACTGGCCCCCAAAAGCCACAGATCCCGTCTGGTTTATGCACCGCCCCACAGTTGCCATGTAGGCAAAGCAACACAAGTCCTTGGAAGAAGCAATAGGAGCCAAAGGATGTGACTCGAGGCCCTTTCCAAACGCGTGGTGTTTGTCAACACGTCCATGGCCCTGCCTTTGGCAGAACATGCACACGTACGCATTGTCATGTCCACAGAATACTTGGCTGCGATTTATATCCCCGGAATCCTTCCCATATGCAGAATATCCCATCCATTCAAATGGGAGGATTATAGGAGTAGGAGGAGGCTTAGCACGAACAATAGCTGTGATCAAACCCAGCGCACACGAGTGATTTGTGGGAAGCACAAGACATATCGAAGATGGCAGGTGCTGCTCTGGCTGGTGAGCTATTTATGCTCGGGGAGTCACTCTGCAAGCACTTCTTGCTTCAGTACGCTCATAGGATTCTTTTACAAAGGGAGAGGAGAGGTGTGGAGTGTGACTGTATGGGCCAGGTCTGCCATTTTAAAGATAACCAAATTAAGAACTGCATCAGAATCCCACTGTAATAAACAGAGAGCAGTCTCCTGATATGCTGAGCTTCAAAGAGGGGGCTCATGGCAAGCCAGGAGCTATGTCACAGGGAAGAAACAAAAGGCAGAAGAAGAGTAGAGGGGAAGCAAATGAAGCGTGTTCCTCCTAGAAGGTACTGATCTTAGAGATCCAGGCTCCAACGGGATTTTGTCCTTTATTGACAGAAGAATCCCTGCCTCGTGCAGGAGGTGGATACATTTGCTGAGCAGGTCTTGGCTGCTTACATCTGAGGTTTGTGCAAGTGAGGTGACATCCTGCCCATGGGATGCTTTTGGGGCTGTTGGTCCCAGAGAGGGATGCCTATAGCTCAGGCAGGTGCGGGGCTCAGCATGGAGCTGGCAGAGCACAACACGCATGTGCTGGCCATGGGGCACAGGCCAGGGCTGCAGCAGCTGTCCTGCACCGGGAGCTGCTCTCGCATCCAGCACCACTGTGTGCTCCCAGCACAGTGTGAAGGCTTTGGAATTTAGCTGAAAATAGGAGCTGAGCCAAGCAGCGTGAGCACCACCGGAACCACAGCATCTCTCAGTTGTTCTGAGGTATCATAAAACACAGGATTCATCCCTTGCACGTTGTCCTTGGACTCGGGGAGAAGCTGAGATTACACCACCATTTGAACCCTGCATCCACACTCCAGCAATTGTGCTGTGAAAGCAAACGAAGATGTGATTCGGGTGCCCTTTAAGTGCTAACACCCACAGCGCTGTCAGCCCTATTTGCGTGTGCCTGGAAATAATTGTTTGAGAAACTGCTATTTCTGACTCACAATTCCAGTTGTGAGCATTTGGACAAAGAAAAAGGTTGACGCATCTGTTACTTACATGCCAGCGCAGTTCAGAGGCACTAACAGAGGCTAAAGAAGGCACGTAAGGATGGCTGTGACCTATTCAGAACTAAGGTTCTGATCTCCAGGCTTTTAGCCTGGCAGGTCTCCATTAAAATGAGCAAGTCTCTGTGCTAAAGCCAGAAAATTCACCAAAACCCATTCTCCTCAAGTTTTGTTATTACCTCCGTATAGTCTGCAGTTGCTCCCCAGACACGGTTCTCGCAGGCACAAACTGCATCATTACCAATTATTTTCCTTGAAGTACCAAGTATCACTGTCGCTAAGTCATAACAAAAGCAATAATACAAGTCTCAGAAGTGATTTTGGTGGGAAAAAAACTAATGATTAGCGAACCTCTCCTTTAAAGCAAAATACCGCAAGTCATTAATCATTGAAGTTTCTAATTTCAGAAAGGAGTTAACTGATCTTTAATGAGACAAGCAGCTTTTAAATACTGTCACCATGAGGCTATGCATTAAACTGGAGAGTGGAGCAAAATGAGTGATTTCATCGCCAATTCCAGGAAACGCTCCGCCAGAAGCAGCCTGAGAGTCTACAGAATCTCCACATTCCTTTCAAAGATTCTGTGTATTTATGGTGCTTGGTATTCCAGGAGTCCTTGGGGTATTTGCACATAGAGCTGAGGACACTTATTATGAGAGCTGGGAATCAGAGACGGGATGGGGGGGAAGGCATGGAGGGGTGGCAGTGGCCAAGACATGATCCCAAATAGGCTTAATGCTCATGTTAAGGATGCGTTAGTGACTCTGGGAGACAGGGGAGAAACTCAGTGACATTGCCCCACTTGGCAGAAAGCAGCTCTGAATGGGATGAAAGCTTTTCTGAGAAGTACACAGCCACAGCATTGCTGCAAGTGAAACTCGTGGTCCTGGAACGATCCTCATTTCAAAACTGCACCTGCAGACCATAGGCAAACAGATGTACATAGGCAAATGGCTTACAGTTGTCTTCTCATAATAAAAGCTAAAGTAAATAGATTATTGGGTAAGGTGGAAACTGGATGCTGCTATTAGCAAATGACAGTAACTGCCAAAAGGGTGCATGCCCAGAGCAGCACACACTTTGCTGGCACCTAACTCACCCACAGCACAAAGGTCCTGCCTGAGGTACTCAGACCACGTAACCCTGAGATTGATTTTCAGTGTGGTTTCCCAAGCCATGAGTTTATGCAAGGGTGTGCTGCTGGTCTGTCATCAGCTTTAGCAAAATTTCCTTCACAGCCAAATATCTCTCTGTTGCCTTTACAGGGAAAACTCAAGAGAGCCATGAGAGCTGGAGAGGTTGGGGAGCAGGCTTGGTTTGTGCTCGAGGAAGCCTTGCTTTGGGGGAGAGAGGTGAAGATGTGCCACACAGCATCTTATCCAACCTGCAGCAGATTTCTGTCCTTTTCTGTTTTCCTGCTGGAATCTAAACTCACGCCAGACCCAGAGTCTCCGAGCACCGCTCCTGATGTCCAGCCACAAGCCACCTACCTCCTTTTAGAGTAGAGATCTCAGGCTCAACACCAACGTCATGTCCTCAGAAATCGCCTCTCCCCCCACAGAGCGGAGGGAGGAGGCGATGCGATGCTGTCAGCAGCCTCCCCGGGCAGGAGAGCCGCTCTGCCGCGTGGCTGCGTGCCGCATTGCCACCTAGTGACTGGCCCCGAAACCCGGGAGCCCGCTGCCAGGGGGCAATAGTTTTCCCTCCTGTAAGAAGAAAATCACCCCAAGCTTCTGCGTACATGAGGCGGCTTGCACAGGGCACGGCTCCTGGCCTGAAGCTGGGAGATGCTCCATTACCTGCCCTTGTCCCTCCCCTCTGCTGCCCAAGCACCACAAAGCGACTGAAATGAAAACCTTGAGTGGTCAGTGTGCCAATTACTGGCCTCAGCAGTTGCCATAAAAGCAAGAAGTTGTGTGCGTGGAACAGACGGGCACTTTATTCTGCAAGTGAGCCTGCCACGCTGAGTGTCATACTTGCAAAGCGGATTGAAATCAACAATAGAAGTGACTTCATCCCCCTAAATTTAAACAAATTTGACTATAAGCAGTTTAAGAATCTTTTTAGCGTGTTAATCGGTACAACATACTGTCATATTTGTTCTTCTGTTAAAAGATAATTAAAGCAAACAGCAGTGGCCAATAACTTGAGAAGAGGCGACCGAGGGAAATAAAACCTCCCTTCTTCCTTCAGCAGGAAGTCAGACCCACCTGCATTCGCTGACGTCAGCTGTGCAAGGTGGTGCTCCTCAAGAAACAATTAAGCTTCTATTCCTGACATCGAACCACTGCTATAAAAACAATTTCCATTAAGATTATCTAGAAGAGCTACTTATTCCTGAAGAAGGGATGAACTGAGAGCTCTCTTCTAATGACTCCTGATTTATTTCCTCAGCACCTCCGCACCCATTCCCTTCACCTCTTTAGCTGTGCCCCACACCTGGTTTCAGATGTTGCCCTTTCCTGACTTAGCCAGAGTTATAAATGTAGTTATACCACACAGGCAGCTCCAATCCTAGGGTAACACAGGAGACTTCTAGCAGAAATATTTGCTCTCTAAACTCACCTTTATCATTGTGCTGCCAGGAATTCACAAAGGTCAGTGCGGAAATCAAGGCAGCAGCCACCACCAAGATACTGCTGTAAGAAATTGCCAAACAGCCACATGGACAAGTGTAAGAAAACAATGTGCAACCCGGCCTTTCTTCCTGGAGTCATCTAAGAGGCAACGTAAAGCACTGCTGTGCCAAGAAAGCATTTTATGGCTTTGTTCTGTAGTTCACTGTTGTCCAGCAGGAGAGGCTGGTGCCTCTTTGTTTCCCCAAAACCACTGCTGCTTCCAAGTGCTGTCAGGACATCTTTACCTGGTTGCACAATTGGGGAAGATCACATCAATTGTCCTGCTTCACTAAATGTACCGAACCAGGTTTGTTGGAGGACGTGGCCTTTGGTCCAACCTAGATGTATTTATAATTAATGTGCAATGCTATAAATGGAAAGGGAAGGGAATGCTTTCCATATCTGACATGGCCATAGTTTATATGGTGTGGCTGTTAAGCTTACCTTCACCTTAAGGAGCAACGGGGAAATGGAGCTTTCTAGCTTCTTTACATAAAATGAAGGTGTATCTTTAAAGCACATGAAATACACCTTAGGAAATTGCTTCACGCTGTTCACAATTGCGGGACTGTGATACCACCGCTTATTTACTCTGCATAACCTGGTGATGACACTTCAGAATGTGGCTCGCAGCTAATTGCAGGATCACTCTTCTTGTCACACAGTGATTCAGCCCTCACCACAGCCCACAGACCCCCATGCCAGAGCCTCTCCATTGACCCCGCAGCATTTGAACAAGGTCTAATGAAGGGAGTCGATGTTTGCTCCCTGCAGCTGAGGACTGAAGCGTTTTGTGATGTCTGAACATTGAATCTTCACAGATCTCACACTAAGCACCGAAGCTGTTTACAAACACTGAGCTGTGCTTCAAAGATGGAGCCCTTACCTTCCGCAGTGAGTCTTTCATGGTGTATTGCCAACTGCTGCCCTATCCCAAAGGGCTGCAGTCCCCTAACGCTACTCCCAGTGATCGTAGCAACATGGCCACAAGTTAGCAAACGTATGTAATAATCACAGTACTATAAAGATTGGAAAAGACCTCTAAGATCATCTAGTCCAGTCATCAACCCACCCCACCATGCCCACTACCCATGTGCCTTAGTGCCACATCTCCACAGTTCTTGAACGCCTCCAGGGACGGTGACTTCCCCACCTCCCTGGCAGCCCGTGCCCACACTTGACCACTCTTTCTGAGAAGAAATTTTTCCTAATATCGAATCTGAACTTCCCCTGGCATAACTTGAGGCCATTACCTCCTCCTATGCTGACCCTTGGTTCAGTCAATGCTTTCCTGGCTTCTTGTCCTCCATGGAAGAACTTCTGGGCCAGCTCATCACTGCGTGGTGCTTGTTGGAAAGAGGCACAGCTGCATTTGAAATGTAAATTGCTGTTCCTCTGCTTGGGGCTGCGAGGGTCAGGCTTGTTCAGTGTGTTGTGATGTACAGGTCAGAAGGGTCCTCATCAGGCTGGGATTCATTTTCATTACCCAGTGGCCTCTGATGCTGAATGCTGGCTTCTGGAGAGCTGTTATCGTTGTTTGTCATTTGTCACGCAGGATCAAAGCCCCACAGTGCTTGCACGGCTGTTTCTATTGTACCTGTGCACGAAGCAGCCTCTCTGGTTCATCTCCCACCAGCCATAATCACAGGTCTGATTCTCTTCATTTGTGGGTGGGAGGGCAGTATTACAGTGGTTCATATGACTTGTTACCTACTGTCATGACTTCACCAAGTCTTGACGTCTGTAGACCTGCTATGTGCTGTTGCGTAAACACAAAGAAAACAAAGTTCCTTCCAAAAATTCGGGTATTCTATAAATTCCCTGCTTTTCTCTTTTCTCTCATCTTCTGGCTCCTACACTTCTAATTAGATGCTAGAAAAAGCAGTGCTAGGTCTGTGTCTTGGACTTCTAATTAAAAAAATGTTACATCGCCTAATGTGGTACCAAAAGCCGCTCTAGAAACACAACGCCAGCACTCACAAGTTGTTGAGCAGATCAAAAGAGCACTGCCTGCATTTCTCACAAGTGTTCGGGCCCCAGGTCTTGCCCATCTCATCACCCTTCCCATGTTCTATTAGCGACATCTTTGTCACTATAGATTAAATAGCAACAGATCAACTCCCATAAAAGCCTCTTGTTCTTTCTCCTTCCCTCCTCGTCCTTTGCCAGCAGTGCATTAGCCAGCTGTGACTGCCGGCTTGTGTTTGCTGGGCAGCAGAACTGGGCCCTGAGGATTCTGTCTAGGGACCGGGGAGGCTCATGCCTGTCGAGCGTGAGAGCCCCAGGGCCCAAGGAAATGCTGCCTTTGGCAGCTGCATGGTGCTGAGTGCTCTTTGTTTGCTGCTTTTCGAGGGCTGGGTTGTATGAAATATTAATTATTATGATTCTGCAAGTCCCCAAATGTCCTTACGACCCCAAATCAAGCTGAAGATACAGGATCTGTTGTGGTAAAATGAAGGTAGCATAGGTTTTGCCTCGATGGCAGTGCCATTGTGGAAACCAAAGTACAGCGCTAGGTTTTACTGTTCAGCACATGGCAACATTTCATTTGAGCAGCCCCACACTGCTGTACTGCAGAGTTAGGCCCATCCTCTGTACAAAGTGGCCAGTGAGACCCTCGTGGCTGGGACCTTGCTCTTCTCTGAGACACGACACAGCAGGTCTGGGTGCGGATGCTCCTCTAGCTGGGGACACTCATAGCATTGCACTGATTCCCACTGTCAGCAGGAAAATCCCAGTCATACCCATGAGGGGAAGAACATCCCCCATGGAGAGGAAAAGGTGATGGTGCAGGAGAGGAGGCGAGAGTCACCTGTGCTTTCTCCTCTACCTAACATGCCAGTTAGCACTAGGTTGGGGTTTCAGTGGGCTAACTACCTGTCATACACTGCATCTGACCTTTGGGCACCCCAGTCGCAGAGGTGCAAGGCTTTTTTTGTCCATCCGTGTCTGAGGGATTTCACAGAATCACAGAATTATCGAGGTTGGAAAAGACCTAGAAGATCATCCAGTCCAACCATTACCAATACTTCCCAGCTAAATCATACCCCTCAACGCAACATCCAAACGTTTCTTGAACACTCCCATGGTCGGTGATTCCACCACCTCCCTGGGCAGTGCATTCCAATGCCTGACTACCCTTTCCGAGTAGTAATACTTCCTAATGTCCAGCCTGAACCTCCCCTGGCGCAGCTTGAAACCATTCCCTCTAGTTCTATCACTGATTACACGAGAGAAGAGGCCGACCCCCAGCTCACCACAACCTCCCTTCAGGAAGTTATAGAGAGCTATAAGGTCTCCCCTGAGCCTCCTCTTCTCCAGGCTGAACAATCCCAGCTCCCTCAACCGTTCCTCATAAGGCCTGTGCTCCAGACCCCTCACCAGCTTCGTAGCCCTCCTCTGAACACGTTCCAGGGCCTCAATGTCTTTCTTGCAGTGAGGGGCCCAAAACTGAACACAGTACTCGAGGTGCGGCCGCACCAATGCCGAGTACAGGGGGACAATTACCTTCCTGTTCCTGCTAGTAACACTGTTTTTGATGCAAGCCAGAATGCCGTTGGCCTTCTTGGCCACCCGGGCACACTGTCGGCTCATGTTCAGCCGAGCATCAATCAGTACCCCCAGGTCTGTTTCCTCAACACAGTCCTCCAGCCACTCCGCCCCAAGCCTATAGCGCTGCCTGGGGTTGTTGTGGCCAAAGTGCAGGACCCGGCATTTGGTCCTGTTGAACTTCATCCCATTGGCTTCAACCCAGCTCACCAGTCTATCCAGATCCCTCTGCAGGGCCTCGCTACCCTCAGGCAGATCGACACTCCCTGCCAATTTGGTGTCATCCGCGAACTTACTGAGGGTGCACTCAATGCCCTCATCCAAGTCATCAATAAAGATGTTGAAGAGGACAGGCCCCAGCACCGACCCCTGGGGAACACCACTCTTGACTGGTCTCCAACTGGATTTGACTCCATTTACCACCACTCTCTGGGCCCGGCCTTCCAGCCAGCTCCTTACCCAGCCGAGAGTGTACCCATCCAAGCCACGGGCTGCCAGCTTTTGAAGGAGAATAGCATGGGAGACAGTGTCAAAGGCTTTGCTGAAGTCTAAGTAGACCACATCGACCGCCTTTCCTTCATCCATCAGACGGGTCACAGGATCATAGAAGGAGATCAGATTGGTCAAGCAGGACCTGCCCTTCACAAACCCATGCTGGCTAGGTCCGATCTCCTGGTCATCCCACACCTGCCGCGTGATCTCCCTCAAGACAATCCGTTCCATTACCTTCCCTGGCACCGAGGTCAGGCTAACAGGCCTGTAGTTCCCTGGATCCTCCTTACAACCTTTCTTGTAAATGGGAGTCACGTTGGCAAGCCTCCAGTCTTCTGGGACCTCACCCGTTAACAAGGAGCGCTGAAAGATAACGGAAAGAGGCTCAGCGATCACCTCCGCCAGTTCCTTCAGCACTCTCGGGTGAATCTCATCCGGACCCATGGACTTGTGGCAGTCCAGTTGGAGTAGTAATTCCCTGACCGCTTCTTCAAGAATCACAGGGGGTTCAGTCTGCTCCCCAGCCGAGACTACCAAGCCAGAGCGTGGGGAGCCCCGGGAATAACTGAGATGACTTTTAAAGGCAGACGTAAAGAAGGCATTCAGAACCTCTGCCTTTTCCTTATCGTCTGTGATCACATTCCCAGCCTCGTCCAGTAAAGACTGGAGATTCCCCTTTGCCCTCCTCTTACAGTTGATGTATTTATAAAAGAGTTTCTTGTTTGTTTTTACCCCAGCGGCCAGCTTAGATTCAAGCTGGGCTTTTGCCTCTCTGATTTTCCTTCTACACGTCTTAACAGCCTCTTTGTAGTCATTCTGAGTTGCTTTTCCCTCCTTCCACAGGCGATAAATTCTCTTTTTCTCCCGCAACCTTAAGAACAGCTCCCTGTTCACCCACGCCGGTCTTCTTCCCCGCCGGCTCATTTTGCGGCTCAGGGGGACCGCCCGCTCCTGCGCCTTTAAGACTTCCTTCTTCAAGAGCGACCAGCCCTCTTGGACCCCTTTGTTCGCTAAGACTGAACGCCAGGGGACTGCCCCTACTAGTCTTCTGAACAAATCAAAGTCTGCCCTCCGGAAGTCTAAGGTGGCAGTTTTGCTATTCTCCCTCCAGGCTCCACCTAGAATCGAGAACTCTACTATTTCGTGGTCACTCTGTCCAAGACAGCCCCCAACCTCCACATCTCCCACCAGACCTTCCCTGTTTGTGAACAGCAGGTCTAGCGGGGCAGCTCCTCTCGTGGGCTCTCTCACCAGCTGCATTAGGAAGTTATCCTCTATGCATTCCACGAACCTCCTAGCCTGCTTCTTCTCCGCCATGCCATACATCAATTTTATACATCAATTAGCAATTATGACAGTGGATCTATCTCCGGGGAATTAATTGCTCTTTTGCCCAAGTTCTAGACAAGTTTGCTGTAAAAATTAATTACTTGGCATATACAATATGTTTCGCAGTCAAATAACAAGCTAGTTTCCAGATAATCCACAGAGGGTCCTGTTTCCCAACTTCTCAGAGGAGCTTCCAAATATACAGTTGTTTTCTTGAAATTCCTTCCCGTGGTGTTTGAGTCAGCCCCAGAGCACCTGACCTGGCACTTCACAGCTCAGGGGCCAGCAAGCAGCTCAGGAGAGCACAAGGGTGTTTAAATAAACCACATCTGCAAAAAACGCTCCCAAACAAGCAATTCCCTCCCCCCACACCCTTATGCTTTCCCAAGTAGCAGCATATGTTGTGTCAGGAAAGGTGTGAGGACCATGCCAGTGAGCAGTGTCCATGGGAATGGATAAAACATGCTGCTGATTCTCATATTCTTCCCGGGGAGAGTTTCTTTGGTTTCCCCTGGTGAGGACCATCCATTGCAGTGACTGCTGATCCAAGGCAGCAGGCACAGGTGCCTGTGTACCCTGTAGTCTGAGGAGACTTAAGATCCCATTGCTGCCCCTTCTGTGGGAATCTGTTTTCTGCCTAGCTAGGCTTTCCATGAAACCTGGAGAAAGTCAACTTGTGCTGCCTCTGCTCTTTTCTCCAGTTTTCTTGGAGCTGACCAAAGACTTCAACAGAGAAGGACAGCAGGATCACAACAAGACTTTTTTCCTTAGCGAAGCAGACTGAAAATTTGCATTGTGTGTTTGTAAGCAACCTAATTACCTCTCCTAAACAAGCTACCACCCATCAGGTAACCCTCAGTAATTGATGCCATGTGCTCCCCTTCCGCGCCCCAACAGCAAAATGAAATACTTTTACATACATTAGCATGATTATATCGCTTTTAAACAAGATCTGATTCCTTTTGCCAAATGCCCTCAATAAACATAGCTAAGTGCTTTCTGTGCATGCATAAATACAAGATTGTTTCTTTTCTTAGGGTCATAAAGCAATCAGCCCCTCACTACAAAACAACAGGGACGTTTGGCCATTTTTTCCTGGCATTTATCGCTGTTACTTGCAGTTCTTGTTTCTTTCAGTAACTTAAATATTAGGGTTTTCTATAGCCCTCATGGACATACGTACACGTTGCACAGGGGAGCACACTGGGAAGCAAAGCGATGGCACTTAAATAACAGAGATGATACTATAAGCAGATGTAAAAAAAAAAAAAGGATGCAGATGAGCTTCTAGGGAAGGTGGGTGCTGAAGCAGGAGCACTGCTAGCAAACACAGCAGCACCTGGGGACAGCTGGCCCAGCACCTCCTCGGAGCTAGCAGAGAGCTTTGGATGTTCTGCTCCTATTCTTTTAATGGGAACTGAGCACCCAGGCACCAACACTGGAAATTTCAGTCTGGGTCCCACACCGAAGTCCTGACTAAAGTATGGAAATTCATGCAGCTCGGTGGTCCAGTCCTACAAGTATCAATGAGAATTACATTAATGTTAATTGAGCGAGTCTGGAATGGGGAAATAACTACCCAATGACCTCCTCGCAGTAGAGACTATGATTTTCAACATAAAGGTACTGCTTTTAGCAGTATATTTCATGACTGCTTTAACTCAGTACAGGTGATTTTAGCAGTAAGCCCATCCCCAACAAATCAGCAACCAATCAAAATGTTAATAACTTCTCTTTAATTAGTTTGTTTGAAAAGTATGGAGCAGTCCCAGTTCAGTTAATTTCTTAACCTTCTCTGTGCCCTTGAGCAGACAGAGCTCATACAAGAAAGCAGCATTTTTAATTGCTCGTGGACATATGTTATACAAGCTCACAGAAGAATGCTGGAAATGATCATCGATGAAGAGCATGGGGCTTCCATCTGGCACCGTTTTGATTTGAAACTGACAAAAACATCTAGCAGAACTGCACTGAAAATGTCGATATCACCAACAGCCCGAATAGTAAAGTCCTAACAGGGAAGGGGAAAGGACAGGAGTAAAGATAATAAAAACTGAGCCATCTGCAAAGAAACCCTTCAAGAAGGAAAAGGGATGTCTGCGCTTTCTGCGGTGCTGTAATGCACAGACTCCTGCTGCAGGGAGCCACACGGATCTTACCTTCAAGCTTCATTCACGGGAGGGGGAGAAACCACAACAGCCAAAGGAAGACAGGTCGTGATTAAAAGCAAGAAACGTGTTGAGCTGAGTTGGTCCCAGAAAATTCAGTATCTGTAATTCAGGTTATTCATTCCCGAACAAACTTTTGAACTGCAGACCATCACAGTCTTTCTGCACCTGGCTGAAGGGGTGGGAAGTTTTGTGTCACATAATGGGGCTGTGATCAAACTACAGCCACAGGCAGCATTTGTGGGTACTGCACGAATGACAACTAATAGAGACCAGCACACGGGGTAACACACGTTGAGGGTGTTAAACAACTTTATAACTTCACAGCTAAGTCAGAGACTTAGCAGCTGTGCCCTGGACAAGATCTTGCCCACCTGCAAGTTTTGCTTCAGAACAGCCATAGAAATGTAGACCAGCTTTAACGATGCTTAAAGGAAACGATCTGTTAAAGGCCCCTGCTGCCTGGTTCTCTTTGGAGAAGGATGCAGATTTCCAAGTCCAGGCAGCTTGAAAAACAAGACAGATTTCTGCCTCTTAGAGTTACTACTGAGTGCTAAGAAATATTTCAGATTCTCTGAGCTGTGATACACTCAATCCAGGGCAAAACTTCAGCTGTAAGTTACACGAACAGGCCCTGCATCGCTCCCTTTTCAGCCAACGGGAAGCTCCCTTTCACTGCCATGCCCATCTCACAAATACGTGAGAAAACGGCATGTGTCACAAATGGCATTTGAGGTGATGGAGCCTTGCATGCCATGACACTGGAGAACAGCTGCAGCATTCTGCCCAGCAGAACAGCATGAGCTACCAATCAGGTGACAGGGAAGGTGCAGGACACAACATGGTCCTTTGGGGCACCTCATTGGCAGTCTGTGCTGACTTCCTCTCACCACGCAGTCCTGGAAATGAAGGCAAGCAATTTTTATTTCCAGGTGTGCAGCTCCTACTTTTACAGAGCTATCCATTAGATTTAGATAGACCAAATGTTGATAGATCCAACATATCTCCCAATTGCTCCTCAAGGAGAACTTTGAGATCTCTGAATAAATATACTTTAGGACCAAAGTTATGAGGCTGCACAGCGCGCTGCCTGCACATAGCATGTTAGCGAGGTAAGATCTTAAAGGAAAAATCCTCCAAATTGTGTGAAAACAAACTTCTTAATTGGTGAAAACCACAGTTGGGAAACATCCCAGGCAGCTGTTCTTCAGCTAACTGGAGGCCTGCCAAGTCTTACATAGCAGCTTTGAGCTGAGAACAAGTGTGAAAAATTCCCACCAAGACAGTAATGTTTCTGAGTTCTAAGCACCTAAAAATAGGTATGTAATGACATTGCCTTCTCATCCATAACTGCTGTGTCGCTGGTATTACGGAGTAACGCACCACATCTTCCTGAAAGCTGCTGGGAGCTGGAGTGTCCCCTGTGTGTGTCCCCTGTGCCTCTGGCTGCCTGCCTTGTGTCCCTCCAGCTCCTTGTCCTACTCAGGACAAGGGCTCCTGCTGGGGCTGGTGGGCACAGGGCATCACCAGCCCAGGGTGTCCTGCAGACCTGCCTTGGCAGTCACGATGTCTGAAAGCCAGCACCACAGACCATGGTTATGCCCACTCCATCCATGACTCAGGCAGCAGGACCTGCTCTGGCTCCAGACATTATTCACGTTTCTACTGAGATAGTGCAGGATGATCATTTCTAAACATTACCCCTTCGGTACACACAGAAAGCTCAGTGTTAATCGCATAACATTTGCAAGGAAATCTTTTTAATCACTAATGAAAGCCAAACATTATCTAGCCTTTATTGACCTGCAACAACAGAACACCACCAAACATTTCCCCAGTGCTTTCTGCACAGGTTCATTTGACTCAAATTGTGGCTGGTATTTATTCTTAGCTCACACAGCTCAAAGAGTTTATATTATTGATTTGCTGTATTTCAGGTTCAATCCCTTGGTGCCCCTCAACCAGAGTGAATGAAGTCAGAAAGAGTTAACACCTTTACTTCCAGAACACAAACAGGAAGGTGGTTTATATAATCTACACATCAATTTTCTCTCTGCCAGCGTCCAGCACATTAACTGGAAAGTGCCAAACACTGTGGCAATATTGATATTTGCAACAGAAAAGGCATTGACAATCAGCAGCGTGCTGTCGGCAGAGAAAAGAGCAACATGTTTGGAAGAGTGGAGTGAAGACACCCGGAGCAGGGGGAGCATTCTTCCCTGCTCCTGGCTGCAGATGCAGCCTGAGCAGCAATATTTGAGGTCATGGTCTCCAAATCCCTTTTCATACACTTTATTTCTTTCATATACTTCTTATGGCTGGCCAACAAACTGGACCGCAAGCAGATAGAGGCAGGGCTACCACGTTGTCTGGTGATAATGTGACACTTTTTCTCTCTCTCTTTGTACAAGAACCAAGGAACATGCAATGAAAATTGTGGATAGAAAGTTCAAAACCAACAAAAAGAGGGACCATTGCCAGCAGCACACAGTGGACCTGTGGAACTCCTTGCTCTGCAGATTTGTGGATGCTCAAAGCTTGCAAGGATTTAAGAAGCAATTAGAAAAAATCCACGGAGGAGAACTCCATCAGGACTAATAAGACAAAAGCCTTTGGTTAAGGAAATCCTTGAGCCACAGATAAGTGGAGGCTAGGAAGGGATCTAGGTAAATACCATTACGCGTCCAGCTTATTCTTATATTCTTCCCCAGAGTTGCTTTTCATCACTGTTGGAGACAAGGCACAGAGCCGATGGCCGTCTGGTTTGATACAGGATGACTGTTCTTCAGTCACATTTTAAAACTGTGGCACCAGAGGAAACCAATTGTTTGTCTGGCAGAAACCAGTCATTTATTTGCCTTGAGTGAACCAAAGAGCTCTTCATTAAATGGAACAAAAACACCCCAGAAAGCAGACTGCAGGGTTGAAAACTAAGCTGGAAAATACAGAAAGCATCTGAGTTGCCTTTAAAAGGCTTCCAATGGGCCTTCCTCAGTTTATGCCCACCAGAGACCAGCCTCAGAGCACACCCATCCTTTCAGAGCTTGCTTTTTGCTTTCCTTCAACCATCGTTCAGGCTCTTTATCTCGGGGATGGCCTTCAGTCAAATTGCACTCCTCTTTTTGTTCTGTCTTCTCCATGGGAACCGAGACCTGTTTGTTTTCCAGCTGAGGAAAGCTGCCTCCAAATTACCTCTGTGTAGCAAGGAGCCATGACATCCCCTGTTGCGCAGGATGCTCTGGTCTGGTATCTAAAGATGCAGTTTATCTCATAGCATTTCTCCCAGAACATTTGGGCTCTGCTGAGGACAGAACCCACTCATGAGATTTGATATTGACAAATAACCGGGTAGGGTTTAACTCTTTCTGATCCCCAGGACTCTTCAATTTTCAAAATGAAAAAAGCACCCACCAACATGATGTCAACAACCTGCCTCCTGTACCAGGTGGGGGTGCCCAAGGCTGGCTTGGCCAAGCTCCACCAACACCTCTAGGCACTGTACATGTATAAATGCAACTTGTAGCTTCCTGAGAGCTTTAGAAGTATCTGCTTCTTATTCAGAAGTGGCTTACCCAAGTGTTCCTTTTCAGCTCAGAGGAACCCAAAGCCACAGTATATATTATGCTTCTGCATTACTTTCTTCTCAATATGTTGCATCCCTTGGGACGTGACAAGAGCCTCAAGACTTGATAAGCAGCACAGAGAGGGTAAGAGCAGATCAGACCACTTTTTACTCTATGGAAAAAAATCTTCCCACGTATGTCAGCTGCATGAAAACTTTATTGCTCTTGCACTTCAGAGCAGCAAGCACCAGTTTTGGGCAGCACTGTCCTGGGTGCAACCAGAGCAGCACTGTGCTCAGGGCACTCAGAACAGCACTGTTTACAGCAAGATGGGAGAGTAGACATGGCAGTGGTACAACCGGCTTTTATACTCGTTTCTGGTAACGCAAGAGTGGTTACAACCCCCACTGCTGTGCATCTTAATGGCAGTAAGCTTCCTAATTCCTGTTTCCAGTCATCTCCAAATTCAGACAAGTTCTACAAGAGGAAGCAATTCCAGCCATGGCATGGAGCATTCTCATGTGAGGATACTATGAAGAAGGAAATATGGCAGAAGAAGTGAACTGTTCGCTAGAATATGGAGCCCAGAAATAAAGCCTGTGCAGAGAGCAAAGAGGAGAATCTGCCCTATTTTAATCGGCGTGGTTTGAGTAATGAGGAATACTCCTGCAGCTCTTCAAAAGCCCGTGTGCCATTGTCACGATAACCGTTAACCCTTCTTGTCGTGCAGAAGGCCTCAGCACAGTGCTCCTCACCTGCCGGGTCCATGAACACCAACTCACCCATGGTGAGGTGCCAGGTTTGGCTCAGGCTCTCTGCATTCATTGCTGAGCGGGTCAAGAGCAAACACTGATAGCCGATCTCTGCATTAATGCAGTTGCCTAGGGAAGGGTTTTTCAAACAGATTTGTGCTGGGGCTGCGTGCCCAGCCACAGCAAATTTATAGCGACCACAGGCTGACAGAGCACTAAAATATTGAAGTCTTTGTATTGTGATTGTACGTGGGAATTGCTCGGTTGGCTCTGAAAGTAGCTATGATTCTATAAATAGTAAGTACTTTATCATTTCTTGCCTACTTTAAACACACAGCTACATTTCAGTCATGATTCAGAGTAAATCAAATTCCATGTGAGGTATGGTAGAAATATTGTATGCACCAGAGGTACACCCTAAGCTCGGATAAATCAGCACCGCTCCACTGGTGCCTGGGGAAAGGATGCCAATTTCTGCCAGCTGAAGATCTGCAGGGCAGCGTTAGTATCATCCTCTTAAAACTGAGATACAAGTAAACACTGAACACAACATTGCTCACTGTGGTCCTCGCTGTCCTCCTGAGATCAACTGGAGAAAACCAAGCCACACACACACGCAAATAGCCAACACTGTTACAGCTTTGATTCTCTCTTGTGTCATTCATTCCTATAAAAATATTGTAAGGCTGTGGGTTAGAACTGGTTACGATTTACCATAAATCAAGGAGACATGTAACAGAATATTTTGTTTAGGAATATTACCTGGAAATTAGAAACCCAATGAACCATTGATTTTCTGAATGCTGTGGATCCAAAATTTTTTCACAGCAAGATGCAAATAAGCTCAAAGAAAATTAATGTTTACCAGAGGGGAAAAGAAAACAGGATCTACATCATATGTAAAGTTACAAAACAAAAGATTAATGAAAACCTCACTTGAAAACTCTAATGGCTACAGGAGGAAAAAAAAATACCCATAGAAAGTAATATTAATTGAAGATCTGTGGGGAAACACACAGCTCTTACAGAACAAATGGATTTTCCTCCTCTCTGCAGCTGCACAGCTTGCAGTGTACACCATGCCCTTATTCCAGGTTGGGATTATAACTGGCATTGTAAAGCAGGGTTGCACAGAGCCCTAGGTCGAAGGGAATCATTCAATCATCCAGCCTGGCTTTCCTCAGAACAGATCTTTCCGTTTCACCCATCTACCTCTGCACTGAGCCCAACAACTTGACAGGGGCACCGTTTCTGTCTTGACCTCAGACAAAAGTTCTTGGGCTCAAATAAAGCTTTACTGTCTTTCCTCTGAGGATGACTATGCTTGGTGTTTCAGCACGAGCGGAAAGGCTCTCATGCAGCTGCTTTCAAAAGATTGCAAAGCACCAAAAAAAATCAGAATCAAATCTTCATGTTATTCCATGTTCCTGAGCTCTGGTTTACCAATATGCTGCTGGTGGCATCTTAGCGTCAAAGTTCTCTGCTGCTCCTGCAGGGCAGTGCAACAGGCGCAGCCACCGCTCAGGTTCACCAGACAGCAGCACACTGATGCATCCACAAAAGAGTTAAAGCAGCACCACACAAAAGCAGGCAGCAGTGCTAAAAATAGGCAACGGTTCAAAAAAAAAAAAAGAAGAAAAAAGAAAAAAAAAAAAAGCCCCAACCCTCAACTCTTCTTAAATAAATCCATTTATTCCAGGGTTTCATAGAAACTATATAGCTGAAATTGCTACAGGATAATTCCTTATAAGCCTTATAAGAAATGTTGCTGTCCCAGAGCCCCAGTACAAATCCTGGCAAGAATATTGGAGATAACAGATTGGATGCCATGGAAACCGAGACAGACCTAATTTGAGCAGTAACCATTGCTGTTATTTATTTAATTCTGATAAGCCATCTAAATGTAGAATGACTAAAGGTTCCTCTGCACTAAAAATAGCAGGCTGGTAATATTTTAAATCATAAATCGCTCGTGTTTAACAATATTTTGTGCATCTGACATGAACATTTTACATGCACTGTTGAAACCTCAAAATTAACCCTGCTGTGTTTCTACAGTAAGAAGAGTACCTTGCCCCTTCCTCCTTGTATTAACATCCTGCACCAAGGATGTCTTCCCTCAGCCCAGGCTCCTCATGGGAGAGTGCAAACTTGGATGTCCCCGCTGCCCTCTTGTCCTTCCCCAGGCTTAAGGCAAATGTTTGAAACAAGGCAAAACTGGGCTGTAGGAACCAAATTCTTCATCTCCAATTGACATTAAGAATCTTCTGCGATTGTTTGATCCGAACGCTTCCATAAATAAAACACCTTCTGGGGCACATTGCCTTTGAGCTGGCTGACAGCTTCCATCTGTTTTTGCACCCCTACCCCCCCATTCCTGGGCACCAGAGAAGCAAAAGCCTACAGGTGTACATGCGCAATTTCTGAGGCTTTGGGATTTTGCAAAGCCGATGTAAGGCTCAGAAGCAGTGGAGAAGTGAGGCTGCTGTTAGAGCAGGGAATGGTGGTGCAGATGGCAAAAATAAAACAGCTGCTGACAGAGCTACGCCATCCAGAAGAGCCCAGAGCAGTGGCCAGGCTAATGATCCTACAGGGCTGGAGTTTCTTGCCAATTAACACCAAATAGCTCTGATGACATCGCCGCAGTGGTGCCAGTCTAAAGCAGCTAAACATTTAATGGTGCTCTGGATTTTGTGCAGAAAGCAGGAAAGTGACTAATATTCTGCTCTTTGCAGCGAGCTGAGCTCTGTGCCATTACCCAGCCATTCCTGTCTGCAGAGCAGGGCTGAAGGGGAGATGTCAGGATTGTTTTCTTCAGCGATTCAGAAGTAGGACTTCAAGAAAGATATTCTGGGCAAAAATCAAAACAGATAAGAATTGCTTTCAGGATCTGTCGCACTGGAGTCAGCATATATTTAGCTTCCATTGCTTTCATTTACAAACAGGAAGCAACGCAGATATTTATAGCATTCAAAGACCTTTTCCAATGGATTTTAGCTCCAAGGGTCTGCACTAGGAGAGACAAACAACGACGTACTATATTAGTATATAACGAGCATTCAACCTATATATGGCACAACAAGACTGGCATTATTTTGAAAAGGTACAGGTTGCAATTATAGTATTTTTTTCACTGTTTCACTGACTGTGTGCTGTAGGACCGTTGCCAGTTGAAGGCTTTAATGGTAAGTTATTACACTCAGAAGTGAAGGATTCATTCATCAGCCAACGTTTAATCTCAAGCATGTTATGGCTGCACAGTGAATGTTCCATAACTTACTGTTCACTTCATCAGGGTAAATTAAATCCTGCTGGGCAAGCTCAAGGTAAAAAAAAAATCAGAGGTGGCAGTTTCCTCTAAAAACCTACGCAGGGCTACTAACAACCAGGTTTTAGCTGCTACAGAAAGAAAAACTATTTCTATTCCAACTTGCCAAAATTGAAAAGTTGTAGAGGGCACATGAGATCTCACATCCTGATCAGCTCCCTCTTCTCATTAGCCTGTAAAGACGTTCATCTTTTGAAGGGTACCTGATGGCTGCTTTTCATAAAGGAGATCTCTTCTGAGTTATCCAACTAACAGCAAAGAAGTATTTTCTGAAAGGATTTTGGTTCAGATGGATTCACAGTGTGATAAAACACTGACTATACAAATATAATAGGAAGACGTTGAATAATTTCAAACTGAGATTTCACATAATAGATGTCAGAGTGCCTATATTTAGCCATCCAAATCTATACTTAAAATCTTACATAAAAACGGCCAACTGGAAATCCGCTATTGGAAGTTGGTTGATGGAGCTCGTATCGTTGTTGGCATGAGTTTGTTGCTGCCATTTCATTTTCCCACTCTCTTTAACCCTTCTCTTTTATGCCACTAAGAGCTTCTCCTTCCCCACTATCCTCCTCTGCCTCTCAGTGAGGATATGTGAAAGCTGCATTTAGCTTTAGGAAGATGCCTGGACAGCAGCACTTTGAGAATGTGGACCAAGATTCCAAAGGAGATCTGAAACCTTCTGTAACCTGGAAGAACTGATGTGGTGCAGTCACTGTATGCCCAGCTCTGGCTGCCTCAACTACCACCCACCCAACTGTAGTGATACCCCAAGAACACGGGTTTCCAGTTAACCAGTTCCTTGAATAGCGCACAATATCGTGTCCTTGATTTGAACAGACAAACCAGTATGTGCAAGGTGAGAATTTGTCCCCAGCAAGTATAACACACTGAAGTTTAGCACCAAAACATTTTATCACCTTTTCATTGCTCCAAAGCTGAAGTGATTTAATTACAGTGGATGACATGGGAAGAAATAGATAATTCTGCTAATTCTCAACCTGCCTTCAACATTCTGCATGAGTGTATTGAAACAGGTGTAAATAAGGTTGACATATCAAGGGAATTGCTCCTAAAATCGAAACGTGTAGCCATCTGCTGACAACAATCTATGCTCTGCTCTCAGAATCATAGCAAGGCCACGGTGATTGTAGCTATGGTTGAGTCAGCATTTCCATTACGAGCTACCATTTTCAAGAATGTACGTCTTGGTCATTAAAGCAAAAAAATTCTTGGCTGAAATTTCCAAACAGGCTCCTTAGGTCTGATCACGCCCCTGCTCCCCACCTGGCACTGTCAGCTGTTCCTGCACAGCACGATGATGAGGCACTCTGGCACAGAATTTACTAGCATCTGAATTGCTTTGGATGACCAAGAACAACAACTGAAGGAGCAACAGTTCAGCAGATCAGTCCCTGCAAAAACACAGGATTCTGGATGTCAGAACCCTGTTGGAGTTGGAGAATTATTTGAGTCCATTTCCAGAAATTCAGTCTGGCAAATGACTCCTTGTCCTTGCCAAGCAGCACCATCACAGAATCAGACATGTTACAACCTGAAACCACAACTGTTAGGTCTGAGAAGTCAAGGCTTTTCCTTAAAGACAGCTCTTGTGGGGTTTACTGTGTTTGACTCCTGCTTGAGCAGATACGCAGCCTGACAGTTCTTTGTGATACAATATTCACAAAGCTATTACTGGGTTTTAGAAACTGTTTGTAAGAAATCGTTTGGCTACATAGGCTAGATCTTCTGCAGTGAAGAGATTATTCAGTGACTATCAGCTTAGCCACAGGAAGTGGGATGCTTGATCAAGAGAAGGAACAAAAGAGCAGTGTCAGCTGGCTCAGCACCCTCCTGCAGGAGCACAGGGAAGTTTAACCCAAGATTTATGTGAAGGTTCTTCACCTGGCACCAAGTCAGACCGCAGAGTTACTGAACTGCATCGCGTGGGTGAGTTGTGAGAGCTACCAAATAACATGCACTGGAAGTTACACCAAAGGCTCACATCAATCACTGCTAAGGCAGCTTCTACTCAGAGGCCACTCCTGTTCATAAAGATCACCATGAGTTAATTTGACAGGTCAATTTTAAACCACTAATTCACAGCTTACAAGCTGGGTGTGTGCAGCAGCATGCGATAAATGCAACTTACAGTAACTTAAACTCTCTTCACCAGGGCCAGTCCATTGTGAATGGGTTATTTTGGTCCTCCTCAGTGTTACAAGAGCATTACATCATGACCTACTTTTGACCGAGTCCTTCCCACACATCAAGGCTACCTGGGATGGGAAGAACTTTTTTCAGTAGCTCTTCTGCCCATTTCCTGCTGTGTGTGTTAGCTAACCTGCTTCCTGGGATGGGGCTGTAGCGCCTCCTGTCCTCCCTGCTCTGTTGGGCATCCCAAAACCCAAGGATTTCCGACTGCTCCTACCTACACGCTCTGCTGGCACAGCTGAGGTCTAAGCATGTACTGCAGTAAGAACTATTTTGTATGCGTTTATGCAAAGCCTTATTAAGCCTTGTGTTTTCACTCCATTTTTTCCTGTGATCTTTTTTCCCGAGGGAGGTTTCATTCTGTTGGTTCTCACCTCTAGTCCCGAATTACTGCATTTGTTTGCCTCTTTCTTATACTCTTTCCAAAGCCTTCAGAACCACATCCATTCCTCTTTGTCAGCATGTTTCTTTTCCTCCTGTGATCCATTGTGGCTGTCATCTACTTTCTAATGACATTCAAATGGAAGTGCCATGCTGTCAGGCTAATCGATGCTAATAACATAATTTAAATGATTGACTAGTCTTCAGAGACTGTGTTTAGTTGCTTTCTATGTTTAAAAAAAAAAATAAAAAATGAAGAGAAACAAAGCTAAAAGCCTTAGACCTCAGAACGCGCTTGGATAAATCAGGCATGTGTAATTTCAACCAGAAAGCACCTCACAGCAACTAGTTATGTAAATATTGAGCGTGTCTCAATGAAGTGCAATTCATCTTTTCTCTGGCTTTTCCTAGCTAGAGCTAAATATTGCCATAGGGATATTTTTAAGTTAAACGGAAGAATGAATTTAAGCCTCGACGGGAGGCTTCAACATGGCAGAATATTTAAGTCCTTGTGTAACTTTAAAAGGGCATGAATAGTCCCACTGAAGTCAATGGGATTTAATACACATACTGTAGAGCCAAGTTGAATCGCAGCCTGAACAAATGTTGGTTTCATCTTACTGAATTGTGTGACCTGATACCCTACTTCCCAATGCGCCTGAGCTCTGCTGACTGCTCTCCATCTCATACAGCCTGAGCACTAAACCCAAATCCTGTTTCACTTGCAGCTTAATAGGCCTCCATTTTTTTTAAAGTCACATTCCAGGGCCATCTTATCTTTTTACCTCCCCTATTAGAAGTAACGCCAGATATCGCTATCATAAAAAAAAGATTCCAGGGAAAACTATTTGCCAGTCCATTTGCTTTACGCATTTGTCAATCATTAAAGTGTCGTCGCTGTCATTATGCACATTCCTGCACAGCAGCAGGAGCCACATAACAGAATTAAAACACAAACGTGAACCTTTTCGTGTTTCACCACAGACGTGAACAGGAAACCTGTAGGAGCTCTCACAGTAGAAGCAGCAGCCATGGGGATTTGTACCTCTGGGGGTGGACACGGTCCTCACCTGACCGCAAGGAGCGTCACTGGTCATGCTGGCAGCCCATGCACCATTGTGGCAGGGGCAACAGAGAGAAAGCAAGGACAGAAATGCCTGCAGTGCTCTCATTCCTGAGCCGCAGCTGCTGCCCTGCCTAGCTCTGCCCCACTGCAGACCAGCCATTGAGCTTTGGTTTCTGGAATGAGGTCAACAAAAGCTACAAGTCAGTGAGCTGTCTGCTGCTGCACATCTCCAGGATTACGTCTGTGCAAAATTCTTTCTCTTGAAGTAGCACTGTGACCTACAAGAGCGTCAGAGAGGGAATGGAAGGCTGCACACTGAGCGCTGTGCTGCAGGTGCTGCACCTCAGTGTCCCACTCTCTTCTTTAGCCCAGGAGGACGTTAGGCAGTGCCAGGAACACACCCACGTCCCTCACCCAAGGACCCCTTTGCCTCCAGCATCCTTCATTCAACCATATGGATGCAGAGGAGTAGCGTGGGCTGAGGCATTTCCTCCATACAAACCACACAGGGGGTCAACCTGAGTCCAAACGCTTGTCATCCAAATCACAATTTAGCCTTACATTCTAGCAGGTCTGAGTCTGTGGACTTTAAAAATGGGGAGAAGGAGATGAACTCTCACTCAGGCAGAGGAAAAAGGCAGAGATTTAAATATTAAATTCTCCTTATCTTTGAAAGAATTCGATATGCATACGATAGGATTTTTTTTCTGTGGGCAAAATTTCCCTGTACTTTTCAAATCAGCAGCATTGCAGAGAGTTTTAACCATCAACAACAGAACTTCACAGCTGTGAAGGACACACAGCTTCACCCTTACCCTGTTGAGAAGGTTTTCCAAGTTTCTGCTACCAGAAAGAGAACAGGCAAGCTGAGCAAACCTGTTTGCTTGCCAATTTAAGGATTACAATTCATCTGAATGCTATGGCTCTGTACACCAAAGCAACTAAAATATTGACAAGGCTACTTCCAGGACTGATAGCGTTGCTAAAAAAGAACCGCAGTAAATAGGGCAATTGACTGGAAGCTAAAACAGAGTATGCTTTCTGGGCTAAAAAAAAATCCTCCAAAGATATTTATTAATTCATTATTCAATGATGACGCGCACAGTGCTGTGCACACTTAAACATGAGATGCTGCTGTAGCACCTTCTTGAAATTCTGATTTGCTTAAAATATTTAGCCCATTTTCATTCTAATTAAGATGCCGACAAGAAGGGAAGCCATGGATCTAGGAGAGGAAAACCACATCTAACTGAAACAAGATTTTACCCCAAGCCTACAAGCAAAACCTTGTACGTACTTTTAAAGCCTCTGCTATCTTTCAGCCATTTGCAGCAAGCAGCCGTAGGGCAGATCACAGCCAGCACAGCTTGTGAGGTGAGATGTGTCAGTCGTCATGGTCAAGAGTTAGAGGTAAGATATAAAATGCAATGAACCTCTATGAAAAGCAAATCAAGCTACTTGGAACCTGCTGTGCTCCCAAGCTGGGCTCTTCTGCTACTTGAGTGGCGATAATTGTACATCTGGCAGCAAGGATTTGAGCTCAGAAGCAGCTCTCCAGTCATTTCTCAATTGCAATTGTGACGGGAGGATGCCAGAGCTGGCTGACCAGCTGAGAAACAACAGGATCAAAAGACTAATCTTTCTGAACACTGTGATACTATTTATCTCGAGTTCCAGGTTCTGATGGCCTAGGATTTTCAGCTCTTGATTGCGTTTCTGTTTGCCATCCCACTCACTCTCTTCCTCCGGCAACAAAGGATGTCATCCACAGAGAGAGACTGGGGAGAACTATGGTAGCTGCAAACTAAATTCCGAATTTTGTGACTTTATTGATTATTTTTGGACTCCATCCAGTAATTAAAGTGCTGTTTGTTCAGACATTGCATTTTTAGGGATTTCCAAAGCTCTTCCAGACAAACCTCTCTGCTTGGCCAACAGAAGATTGACCACAGCATTGCACCAAATCCTGCTGTAGGTTATCAACCATGGTACACAGTGGGAAGTGCAGTCTGAAGTCTGGGAAAGCTGGTGGTGTGCTGGAGAAAGCATTGCCCTAAGACACTCTTTATTGGCAAATACACTCCAGCATTTCACAGTTCCAGTGCAAGCGCAAAGAAAACCATCCCCAGTAGACTTGCTACTGTGAAATAGTATGAAGAGACTCCAGAGAAGAGATAAGCAGTTGCAGACCCAGATTACTACATTTCTAGAGCTATTTGCAAAGAACATGAAATGGATCTGTGTGACTCTTCCCACCTGCACAAGCGTTATGAGTAAGTTTGTAACTTTTTCCTGCTTTACTCATGCTGTTTCCATTAAGAACAAATGGCAGCACCTGGGTGGTACCCAGTCCTTCACACTGAGAGTCTTCCCTCTGGAACAAGCCCTGACTCATCCTGGTGAGTCAGGCTATCATTCACTTAAGTCGTCTGTTCATTTTGAACTTCTAGGCTTAGGATGGCTGCATAGATCTTTTCACTTATAAGTGTCCCAAATTAATCTGTCCATTCGTTAAAAACCACAATGACCTGAAAACACTCTGAACCAGAAACCCTCCCTTGCCTTTAAGAGCTACAACAGATCCCTGTCTTCATTGTGATCTGTAGACTGCCCTGAGTTCTGAAAGTGAGGCTATTTGCTTGGGAAGTCCTTGATACCTACAATTCATCATTTTAGCTCAGAACCAAAAAGCTGCCCAGTGGGCACCCACCAAAACTGACCCCACTTCTCAGTGGAATCCCTCAGCGAATCTGAGGCAAAGTACTGCTTTTGCATTTTGCTGGCACTGTTCTGCCAACTGAAATCTCCAGCTGCAAATTACATTTGAGAAGATGTGCAAATATTTCAGGTGCATAATCAATGCGCTGCAGATGACAAATTACAAAGTAGGAGAGGAATAGCTGGCCATAAAGCATGGCTTCAATGCTAAATTAAGAAGTCTAGCACAGTGACAGCTACCATCATGCAACACAGACATCTGATTCACTCTGCTAGTGAGTGCATTATTTCAAAGAAACATTTATGCAGTGTTTGCCTGCTTACCAGCACCCATCACATCAAGTGTCCCTATGTTACAGATTCTCCATCTTTAAAATACAAGTTTGAAAACTGAAAGGCTAAAGAGATGAAAGCTGCATGATGGAGAGTTCAAAAAACATATACTAGTTATCTTCATATGCAGAACTTCCACTGCAGTTTTGAAAGCAGTGGTCTGTATGTAGCAAGCAGTGAACGATATACAGTGTTATGAGTAGGCTTGTTGAAAAAGCGCTCCTCAATGTTTTAATAAATATTTTCCTATTGAGGTATGATCCAGGTCTTTAAAACAATCTCATCAGTACAATCATTCATCCGATGGAGGAAGCCTCTCTTCTCATCCTCTGGACATTCTGGTTGCTGTGCCCCTGGCTCAAAGCAGGCATGCTGGAGCTTAGCATGATGTGAGGGTGTCTGCTACAACTTATCTTCCTGTGCCCTGGAAAGCCTTGCCATCTATTCACTTTTCAGATGATACAGCGCACTGTCATCCTTCTTTGGAACATGCATGCTTTTGTGCCTCAGTGAATCTGCTGAACATCAAACATCCCTGATTACCTGGAATGGTGCAAGCACTCAATATGCACGTCTATGAAGCCTTGCCCACGAGTTTGAGTCTAGTCCAACAGTAAGATGAAGCTTGCACGGTCTACAGCAGCAGTTATAGGAGGTCCTCTGCATATTTCAACAGCAGCCCTGGTATGGCTATGTGCAAAATAAAAATAAAATCTAAGGATTCACTTCTCACAAGATATCAAGTACATCTCCAAGTTCTTTACCTACAGCTCTGAACCCTTCCCCACCCAGGTGTTTGCTAGTCCATTACTCCAAGGTGTTACATCCATTTCTCTAGAACACAGAAAGAAGGGAAAGGAAGAGCTAAGGGAATCCAGGGCACACGTGTATGGTGGAGGTAAGGAATTAGTTTGCACTCAACGCCATGCAATTTTTGCATTTAGAAGGGTTGAAGGCAAGCAACCAGACTCAGAGGCGTGGAAATGAGAGGCAGAGAGACATTTGCCTTTAAGAATTTGATGGAGCAAGGCATTATTCCCTTTCAAGTGTGAGAATAGCAAATGTGTTTTGAAGTCAGCTCGCCTAATGGAGGAAAAGGTGCTGGGATCTGACTTCTTTGAATCAGAAAGAATAAAAGAGACAGTAAAAATGACTGTGAATGAATGATTGGCCTGTCTCTCTCCTACATAAAAATACCATTAGCTCAGTTCATGTGCCACATGTTATTTACTGACTATGTCACTGAGAAGCCTGTGTTCTCCACCCTGAATGCACAAATGTGTTTTTCGAAGTGTAGGTCGAGGCAGGAGAGGCCCTCCCCAGCAGTTGCTAACACAGTTACTGGAATCAGATCTCTGTTTAACCAGCAACGGCAGCAGACAAACAGCTTCTACTGGCACCTGAATCTCTCAGAAGAAAGCGCACCAGAGGTGTTAACAGATCAGAGCTGTCTCCTGATAACACTGAAACCTCCCTTGTTGATGCAGGGAGTGCTTGTGCCCTAGGAGCTCTTGGCAGCCTGGATATGAACTTGGGCAAACCTACAAATCTCAATACTGTGCCCCTGGCAAGCCCCGGACTGCCACCACTAATAAGGAAAGCAGAGAGCAGAGTAGTCATGCCAGACACCATTGCTTCTAGAGGTCCATGAGCAACACTAAGAGCTGCCATGTTTACTAGGTCATTCCCAGCAGGTAAGCTGAGCTGCTGGCAAAACTGCCACAAGATGAGGCTTACCTGTCAAGCAAACAGGAACAGGATAATGCCCTTCTCTACTGAAGGGATAGCAGAGACCAACACTTAGCAAAGTACATACAGTAGTTACTACCATTTTGTTTGGCAGGGCAGTGATGAAAGCCTCAACCTGCACCCTTTGGAGCTGAAGAGGTTGACTAAGGTGAGAGGGATGGACCCTTTCAGTGCCAGGACAAGGGGAGAGAACACACTGTCAGTACTCAGGGATAAGACTGTGCGTAATAAGCCAGACAAAAAAAGGACTTAGAAGCCCTCCTTATGCACCATGGGTGAGGCTCCTCCTGACAGAAGTCCATGGAAAAGCAAACGTTCCTGCACAGTAATTTCATGCCTACACAGACCAAAAAGAAATTCAACAAGTCAAAAATAATAATAATAATAAAAAAAAGCTCACTGAAGATACTGCACAAAGCTAAACTTCTAGTAAATGATTATCCAGGAGACTGCTACTGGCACTTTAAACATACACCCAGCCAAGACGCAAGCAGCACACTGTAAGGAAAGTATTCAGGAAGATGCAGTTTTGCACAGTCATTTTGACATCACCACATCTGAGATAGCCAGCACTGCTTCACCAAGGGAAGGTCATGCCTGACCGATCTGGCGGCCTTCTATGATGCAGTAACAGCATCGGTGGACAAAGGGAAGGCAATTCATATCATCTACCTGGACTTCTGTAATGCCTTTGACATGGTCTCCCGACACATCTTTATCTCTAAATTGGAGAGAAGTGGATTTGAAGAGCAGACTGTTCCATGGATAAGGAACAGGTTGGAAAGTCACAGCCAGAGGGCTGTGGTGAATGGCTCTATGCCCAGTTGGTGGATGCTGGTGATGAGTGGCGTTCCCCAGAAGTCTTGGGTGTGGTACTCTTTAAGAGCTTTATCTATGACATAGATGTGGGATCAAGTGCGCTCTCAGCAGCTTTGCTGATGATCGGTGTGGTCAATACTGCAGAAGAAAGGGATGCCATCTGGGGGGCCTTGACAAAGTTGAAAGGTGGGTCCCTGTGAGCCAAATGAGGTTCAACAAAGCAAAGTACAAGGTTTCGCACTCGTGTCGGGGTAATCCCAGGTATGTATACAGACTGGGAGAACTCCCTGAAAGTAGCTGTGCTGAGAAAGACTTAGAGGTCCTGATAGAAGAAAAACTTAACATGAGCCAGAGTGTGCACTTGTAGCCCAGAAGACCAATGGTATCCTGGGCTGCATCAGAAGAGGAGTGGCCAGTAGGGCAAGGGAGGGGATTGTCCCTCTCTGCTCTGCCCTTTTGAGAATCCATCTGGAGTACTGGGTCCAGGTCTGGGGCCCACAACACAGGAATTGGTCACATTTTGGGGTAAGGTTCAGAGGAGAATGATGAAGATGATCAGAGGGCTGGAGCATCTCTCCTATGAAGACAGGCTGAATGAGTGGGGCTTGTTCAGTCTTGAGAAGAGAAAGCTGTGGGGAAACCTCATTATGGCCTTCCCATATTTAAAGGGAGATTATAAGCAGGAGGGAAATAAACATTTTATATGGGTATAGGGTGATAGGACAAGTGGGAATGGTTTTAAACAAAAAAAAAAAAAGAAAAGATTTAGATTAGTTGCCGGGGCAAATTTTCTTCACTGAGAGTGGTGAGGTGCTGGAACAGATTACCCAGGGAGGCTGTGGATGCCCCATCCCTGGAGGTGTTTGGGACAAGGCTGACTGGGGTCCTGGAAAGCCTGATCTGGTGCTTTATCAAGCAGCTGACAACCCTGCCTGCAGCACTGGGGTTGGAACTTGATGAACCTTGAGGTCCCTTCCAACCAGAGACATTCTATGATTCTATGACATCAACATACTCATTACAGAAATTGCTGCTTGTTTGCTCAGGATGGGGCTAGGGCCTCCAGGCACTGTCTGCAGCAGCTGCAGACACAAACAAGCCAGCAAACAGCACTCATCAGCACCATTTCACCAGGAGCTTCACCTCCTCCTCTTGGTTGTCATCTGTGATTTTGCAGCCCACCAGCCCAGACCGTTTGCTTCCATTATCCCCAGCCGGATCAGGAGCACAGGCAATAAATGGGGCTTCATGGAGTCACCGCCCAGTTTGCTGGCTAGCCCTGAAATCCAGAGCTGGAGAGCTTTCCCCACAGAAGACAACCTGTTTCCATCATAACCACCCAGGAGGTGCAGAGAGATGCAGAAAGCAAAGCAAATCTTATTGCACGAGGCATTTTGCAATGCGAAAACAGCATGAAGACTGCGTTCAGCCAACCCATTAAGGCAGAATAGAGGTCAGTCAGCATTCCAGCTGAACCTAAGCAAGATCTCTCAAAAACTGAGCCCCTGAATAATCAGCTCAGACATATTTATTTATAGAAATATAAAGTTTTAAAAACATTTCTCAGTAAATAGGGCCTTGGGTTCCACTGCATAACAACGCAATATGAGGAATAAAAATAGGTAGAGAGCCCTCTGGGAAAGAAAGAAAAGTGAACATTACATCTGTTTGTGAAAATGCTTTTCCTGTAAAATAATCTCCTTCAAGCACATTGGCAGCACTTTGTTTGGCATAAAGCAGCATCCTCGGATACAGACAATTTTTGGAAAGGTAATTAAGCCAGAGGTCAAAACACATCTGGGGAAGTAGGTATGGCAATTACTTTGCCTTGATGCTTAACAGTAGCTGACAGACAAATTTATACAGTACCCTTTTGGGTGGTTTAGGCTTATATTTTCTTATTCCAGTGGTTTTATTGCTTCTAAACCACCTAAAATCTAGCCTACAATGAAACTGCCTTTTCCCCTTGCAGTTAGACTAAAAAGACAGCCTTCCAAAACTATGGGAAAACAACAGTCCAAAACCAACCCAGTCCTTAGAGCTTCCCTCATTCTGATCCAGGTTTCCTTAGGTTATATTATTTGGTCTGAGAGATGAGACTAAGTCTCCCCAGTACCCATCTGAGTGCCCATTTGCAGCAAAAGAAGCCAGCCGGGCATAGACAGTGTCTTTCCATGGTTTTTGGCATGGAAACACATGGAGTTCCATGCCCAGACAGTTTAACAGAAGAGCCAGACCAGGGTGGAGAAACATAGAGTTCAAAAAATATAAAGATGCCCCAAGAGCACAGGAAGCAGCATGGGTTCTGGCCTCCATCAGCAGGCTCCTAGCCAGTTTTGGACAAAAGCTACTTGCAAATTCAGTTCTGTCTCTGCTTTGATCAAGAGGTTACTCTAGATGACTCCCTCAAGCCTCTTTGCACAACTGGATATACGGCTGCCCTGAGAGAACACTCACAGAGAGCACAGCTGGCTCCAGCTCACCAAAGAACTGTTTTACAGTGGCTGCTAGATGAACCTGTAGGGAGGTACATCCTGCAGCCCCACGGGAAGGAGCTGGCTGTTCCACCCATGCTGCACACAACAGGACAGCACTAGTACTGGAGACGGCACAGGGGGAGCTCCCAGCATGCTTCTGCTGATGCTAGAGACAATCAGGATCAGCAGAGCAAGATGCAAAGAGGGAAAGATCAAAGGAAAAATAGAAACTAGCACATGGAGGAAAAATCTGCAGGCACCCTGCCTTCACAACTCATCAACCAGCCTTACTATCCTGAGATGGCTAACTCATTGAAACAGCAGTGGGTCTGTTTGGAACCCTATCTGAAAGCCTCAGGACTGGTTTCTGTGGCTCTTCATGGAAGTGCAGTGCAACACCTTTTTGCATAAGAGAGAGAAATCTGCTTTAAATCACTTCAAACTATCAAGTTAGAGAAAAGCCTTCACATTTGCATTATTCCCAAGAAACACGCAGCTTCACCCCACAACAGTTAAATACATAATGGCTTTGATCTCAAGGGAAATGAGTATGAGATAAATGCTTCCCCTGATAGTTAACAATGGAGGTTTCAGTGGGCATCAGATAATGCTAGCTGCTAAATGGGCTGCCTCCTATAGAGGCAGTAGACTGTAATACTTGATTTCATCTTCCCCTGCCATTAGTCCCAGATGCATGGCTTGCATCATATTGCTAGTCAAGAGGATAAGCCTGTGAACACCGGGCTCTGCAGAGACGTGAAGCGAAGCAGTGTTATGCCAAGAAAGGCAGGCAGGATGATTCAGAGTTGCTTTCAAATTACAGGCTTCTTTCAAAGTGGCAGCCATCTGCAGTCACACAAGCTGCAAGACAAGTGCCTAGGGGAAACAACTCGGTTTCTTTACTAAATGAAGTGGAAGAGGCACCTTGCCCACCCTCACCTGTTCTAACTGCCACTGTTCCCATTAATTTTTAGGACTGAATGTTGAATAAGAAATAGAGCTCCTGGTTTAAAACCATCCTCTGTTCTTCCCTCTGCGCAAAGTCAATGAGGAAAAAGAAGAAAAAATTAAAGCTTTGATCCTGCAGACTCCTAGAGAGGCTTTTATCACCTTTCATGGAGACCTCCATGGTGTAATGGGTTCTTGTCAGCACAAAGCTGCTGAATCCACACAATTTCCCCTAGATTGTCAGATTTCAGATACTCAGAAAGGAGTGGGCAAGCCCATGGGACTTTTGGGTCTCCTACCTTCATACATGGTGAGCAAATCTGTTCTGAACCTTCCATCCAAACTGCACAGCCAGGGCCACAGGTCTTCCTAGCGCATCATTTCTGAGTAACAAACACATCAATTCTGAATCTCTTTAAGAATCTCTAGCAATGGTACCTGACCATAACTTCCAATGACCAGACACTTGTATTATTTCCAGCAAGGAAGCTTCTCTTCAACTTCCATGATCTTATTAGAGCTTTGTCTGCCATTTTGAAAAGGCTCCCCTTACAACCTTTTGTTCCAGGTACAGCAAGTTAAAATTCGCCTTGGTTAACACAGAATTGTTATTCTAATAACAAAGAAACCTGAGCTGTTTGCTTAGAATAAAGCATATTAATCTAGCCTTCTATTACTTTGTCAAGTCTTCGGTAAGGGGAAACCAATGAACCACAACACTTTTTCTAAGGCTCTGCAGTACCAAATCACACACCTTGCAGAAGTCAAAGTGCATGTACTGTATCAACCCAAGCATCTTCAGCAACCAAACTGGCAATCTCACCCAAAGATACTACATCAAACTCCTTCAACACGATTATGTTTCCCTTAACCTGCAGTGCTAGGAATGAAGTAATTTTTTCCCCTGTAATTCAACACTCAGTCTAATTCTTTGAGTTTCTTTCAGATAGCATCAACAACATAAAAAAAAAATTGTGATTCTCCACATACACCCAAAATCCATCTAGTTTAGTCACTGTTTTATTTGCGTTTGCTTGAAGCATAAACACCAACGACTTAAAAGCGTCCCTATTTGAAGCAGGTAAAAAAATAAAAAGACAGAAAAAGAAAGCCACAAGAAAGAAGAGCCCTCTCCCTCTACATCTAGCATGCATTGCTAAATTCATTTTTATTTTAAACCACTAGCTGCTCTCTGTTATTAAGTGTACCACAACGGCTACAGGACAGAAGACTACAGAGACTGGTAATAACACCATTCTGGGTGATATAAAAGGAAGAAATGGTTGAGGTTCCCAACAGATTATTCACTCATTTAAGCACTGGCAGAATGGGGATGCATCAAATTTGCAAGATGGTAAAAACAACAGAGAGAAGCCATGCTTACGAGCGGCTCTGCTCAGGCTTATTTTTCACAAGGGCTTCTTTTAGTTTTAGGCTTCCTCTTATTAAAAAGGACGCAACAACAGTGAGATATGCTTAACATTAATCATGTATGTCAGATCCTGCAGAACATTTACATATCTTCAGGTCTGTGCCAAAATGCTATAGAAAGACCCCCACTGGAATAAGTCTTTGATCACACCAAAATGCTATTTCTGCTCCTAGAGGTGATTCAGCAATCAGCTCACAGAGCTTTTATTTCTGCAGCTGAGGACCAAAGGCCTCAAAGATACGCAACCAGCTTCGCTGAAAGATCAGAAGTAAAGGACTGAGGGGCTCTGGGGCTAGCTGCAAAATCAAAGAGAGGTGTTCCCATTTTGCTTCTGTTTCATTTTGCAGATCACCTTGAGGAATTTGGACCACTTCTTGAATTGGCAATGGGTCTTTCCACCCAACATGCTCTTCCTTTAATTAGCATAAAGCAAAAGCCTTGATAAACCTTCTGCTCTGTGGTCATATGTTTGTGTCCCCTATGTGCTCCAGTCCCAGACCGCACGCTTTTCCATCCAGTTGCTTTTATAAGGTTCTTCTTTTAAGCTTTTTTTTGGACCACTCTGTCCACCCCCCCTGCTGCTGGGCAGTTCCCCAATTCTTCTTCCCCAAGTCTGAGGCAAGAACTCACCTCTAAATTCTAGCCCACATTTATTTATGGGTGATTTATTCTCTTCTTTCTTACAACTCCATTCCTTTCCTCCCAGAGGATGTGAAATTCAGATTAAAACAACAACAAACAAAGAAAAAGGACCCAAAAATCCCCCGCAAGTTCTCAAGGTGTGCACACCGGCAAGATGTAGATTTGTTCTTCTCTGTGGATATGCATTTTGTAGTTTTTAAGAGGAAACCAGAGGGAAAAACTGTTACAGACAAGAAAAGCAGAGGTCTGCACCAAGCTCAGCTTGCTTAGGGCTCTACAGAGGCTGTGCTGGAAAAAAAAGTTGTTACTCAGATTTAGCTCTGAATAAATTACCTTCTGGAAAGCTTACATTCCTTCCACAGCTAAAGAGAAAGAGTTCTGGTTTGTTTTAGTGGCACACACTGCAATTTGTTTACCTCTGATGATTTTGTCACCATTTAGAGCAACAGTGAAGACAGAAATGGCATTTAAACCATTCACTAGACAGATTAGAGACATTAATTAAAATTCATTTTATTTCAGACATGATAATTTGTTTTCCTTCATTCTGCCATCAACAGTTTTGGTGCCACCTTATCTCTGCAATGAAGCGTAACTACAGCAAGCCTTTCAGCTGAGATCTCAGTTACCCAGTTATTGTCTTCTGGCAGCCGACAGAGAGCAGCTGGGCCATCTAGAAGACACTTTACCTGAGATAAGGCAGAGGGGATACTCTTATAGGCTCAACTGGCAGACACACGAGGATGTGCTGAACATGCACTGTGTCTTGGCTGAAGACAGAGCGCGCTCTCTAGTTTGATACTTGCTTATCTGTGGAATTACACATTGTGGGAAAGCCCTACCTCATTTAGTAGACAATATCTTCTTGTATCGAGCCTGTTTATTCCTCCATCTCCTAGATAATTTCACCAAGAATTCAGTTAAATAGGGTAGCCTTAATGCATAACAGGAAGACATCATCCCTACTTTGCAGAGACCCTCCAACAACATGGCTTGTCTTATTTACTATTACAGGGTTAGCCTGGAAGAAGCGTCATGGAGATGAGATGGATTCATTCTCCAGAAAAACTAAGCTGTATATTCTGACCCTGGCACTCATACAGGCAGGCTATCATACTGTCTCTATCTCCATCTCCCCTTCTTCCCCTCTGTGGGTTCCTCTGTGTGGAGAAGTTTCCCTTCGCTGCATGTTGGTACAGATGGCCTGTGGAGCTCTCATCTCCACTGAATCCTGCATGCATTAGTGGAATACAAAAAAAAGGCATATTTTTACAGGACTTTCCCATAAGAACCCTATCTTAAACATTCACTGCTGAATGATTAAAACAACCTCATGTGGTCCTTCTAGCTGTGGTTAACCCAGCGACCTTTACAGAAAGATAACCTTGCAGAAGTTTATAAATGGGACCATTTTCCATCATAAGCTAATTTGCTTTGGGAACTCACATTTTAAATGAATGTTCCTCACCATTCTCCTCTTCCCAGGAGGTCACTGCACATCCCCAGGCAAAGCAGCGCCAGCTCCATGTGCACACAATGTTCAGGGGGTCCTTTTCCAGCTGAAAACTCGATGCCGATTAAATTTGAAGTCCTATTCACTAACTACGTACACGTCTTCACCACTGTTGATTACTGTGTACAAAGTTCTTTTAAAGATTTTAAGCTTTTTTATTTTTTGAGGAAGAAAAAGTACAGGTAGTTCAATCAGTGCAGGGGGAGGTAATCAAGTTAGCATCCGCTGAGATTATAAGCAGGCGTTTCCTACATAGTTTAAACAAATGAAAAACTGAAGCTAAAGTAGAAGAATGAGCACTCTCAGACCTCACCTCTATGAAGGCATGTCAAGAACCCAGTTTTGGTAGCAGCATGGTGGACCTGCTCAGACAAATACCACTATATTGCTCCTATTGGGTCAACCCCTGTTGAGAGAGCCACAATACCTGAAGGCCAAAGGATGATTAAAGAAGAAACAAATACCAAGACTTATTCCAGCTGTACTACATGGAGGACAAAAGTACTGATCACTTTCCCAAACACTGTAATTTGACATGAAGGCCTTCTTTAGAAACTGCAATCGCTCTTCATTTTTAATCAAACGGATTTTGTTTTCCTCCTTACAATGGGTCTGAGCCCTCTGACATTGCTGCAGAGTGGAGATGCCACTAATAAATACTGAAAGACTCAAAGCTTTAAGTGAAATGAAGGCTTTGTGGGATAACGTCTCATTTTCCTTAAACTGTTCACCATCAGAATTGAACGTTTTAATTTTATGCTGATCGCTCGCAGAGCGAATGTTGAGACACTAACCAAAGAAACCCAAGAGCCAGGAAAGCAGTCTATAAATAACTGCCTTGGAAATAAACTTCTGTGAATTGGACATAACCCAGATCAGATTTTCAAGTGTGTTATAAATTACCCACAGCCAGAGCGTAGGTCAAAAATATTTACTCGCATTGAGCTTCATTCCTCAGATTCACCTCCCAGGAGTATTTTAAATCCAGAGCAGATAATAGAGAGGCCTGAAGTTCAGTTCTGCTTGCCCTCAGCCCTGCGTAGTTATTTATTCCTGTACTGATACAGCAGTATTATCTCCTGGTCTTGCACTAGCGCATGTGTCCCTAAAAACCCAAATCATCATATGAGTTTTCCACTAATATTAATACGGAATGGATTGCTTGTGATTAAAGATCGCTTATGATTAAACCTGACTTGAAAAGTATTACAGCAGCTTTAAAGAAATGCAGGAGAACAGAACTATGAAGGAGGAAGGGAACTGGAAACAGACTGCTGGCATGAAATGAAGGCAGAATTTGGCCCTAGATCTACAGGATCAAGCTGGACAACTTGAATAAGACTGTGCTCCTGCTCTGCATTACTTGCACAGTGCAACCTGAGCTGGAATGCTTGGAGCCTCAAAGAGAAATGCTTGGGACCATATTCATTTGTAGGAAGAACATATGGAGTATTTACCTATCAAGGCAACATTCATAACTAGGAGCTATGCTACTTTTCAGAAGGAGGCTACACATCATGAACTCTTCATGTTTCCACGAGTTTGACGTAGCTTTCAAGATAAAAGCTGATGTGAAGAAGCAGCCATCAAAAACCCTTGGGAGATGCTTTACGTGATTTCTAGGATAATCCTCTGCAGTTTCAAATTATGATCTAAGCCTGAGCTGTGGAACTCATGCATTTTTTTCAAAGAGATGAGCCTAATTTAGAAAGAGCGTGTCACATATTAGACATAGCATCTTTATGCTGGTTGTGCTTCCATGCATGTGAGACATTCCACTTGATTTAAGAAGTTTATAATATGCTTCAGCTCAAACAATATATTCATAATTAGTCATATGGCCTTAACTGCAAAGAGGGCTAGCCAAACGAAGATAAAATTTTGCTAAGGTAAGATAGGGATGCTGCTTTTTAACATTATTTTGTATTAGTTTAAATGCAAATGCCTTCATGGAATAGTTGTAGGCTTTTTTTAGAGCTGGTAAGTCAGAACACCCAACCATCCATTATTGAATGCTGTTAACAAGAGAAGTACACCAGGGCACTGAAGTACACCTTGGGGACTGAAGAGAGAACACAGGTAGGTCAGATGTGCCAGAAAGGCCAATTCAGTCTTAACTGTGAACTGTTTATTGCATCACACACTTCCAACATTCCCAAGAAAATCTGCAGTATCTCACTGTAGAACCAGACCAGTGGTTTCATCCACCATACGCGTTGATTTTAGCAGATAACAGGGACTGTGTGGTCCCTTATTCTGAATTACGTCAACAAATTAACTGCTTTGTTCAGTAGGTCCCAGAATTATGGGGAGGGCTTCTAGTTTTTTCCAGTTCCCTTCCAAGTCAGTCAGCTGGTCTTGTGTTGGTCTGAGACCATATTTTTTAAGCGAAGGGCAAGCTTCAAGCGTAGCTGATCTGAGTACCTACAACTCAAGAGCTGGCTGGTGGTATCAGTTCGGGACACACAGGTTAGAAATATCCTTATCTCTTCTCTGCATATCCTCCCCTTAGATGTTAATACCACAGACTTCTTGGATTCTGAAGGGAAAGAAAGCAAATTATAAAGATAGTAGAAAGAAAGGGAGGAGGAGAGGGTGAATAAGGCACAAGGATGCCCTGCTCCAAGGAAAAAATAGAAACATTGGATGGAAAACGGTTAATGCAAATTAAACAAACAAAGGCATAGTCACAAGCACTGACAGAGTAAATGGATAAAGGGAGAACAATTAATGTTAGTAATTTAAGCTTAACATGAAGTGCAAGGTCTAAGTCCGTGGTAGGCCTGGTTGTGCTGGTTGAGACTCATTTCACTCCAATTTTAACTATCCAAAATAAAGTTTGAATAAAGCAAGAGGCACCTCCATCACCCAGCAGAAGACATTGGAGCAAAGCAGGATGAATCCTCTCCCACGAGAGAAGAAGGAAACAAGCTCTTCTGTTTGTTTGGGTGCTGCTGGCTGGAGTTAACCTCTCTCTGTGAACAGTCTTGGTACAGGAGCATTTCTTAAGACAGTACACTATTTATACCACCAGCAGATGGGGGTGATGGGTTTACTGGAGGATCGAGAAACATCTTGCAGAGATCTGTTTCAGAGCAATCTCCAGAGTTCACATTTGTGTTAGCAAGCCTGTAGCAGGACAAACCTCTATCCTATATCTGTGCCTGGCCTATTATAAAGATTGTGTCTCTTCTCATGCCAAGACACGGTGGCAAGCCAACTTTCAAGCTTATATTTAATTTATCTCGTGGTCTGTACGATGATGTTTGAATTTGGTGATCTAGCTGACCCATCAAAATCCGCAGGAGCTGCTTCACTCTCAGAGCTTTGTTTCATTGCTTCATCCAGTTTGAAGTGGAGATGCTGAACTCTAAATTTAGAATAACGTCAGCAGCTCGGCACATCTATCTGTGCTTGCACTTTATTTTCTGAAAGACGATGACCAAACCAAACCCAGATTTCCTTTTAATCTTGTCTATTTTAAATCAAACTGAAAAAGATATTAAAGCTGCTACTGTGAAACGTGCTGCTCCATGAATTAGTAATTGTGTTTACTTTCTACGCTGGGAATTTTTTTGCCTGTGTTGCTGTTTCTCACTGCCACTCAACGTGAGGAGCTTTTATTTGAATGAGACTATTTCAAAGCACTTTTATGCTCATGTAGAGTCGGGGACTTATTTATTTTCTGACAGTTATTTACTTCCAGTAAATATTTCACAGCCACCAGATCTCCCAGATGAAAGCAGTTTGCTCTGTGCTCCTGTGCAGGAGTCTAATTAAAAACTGAATAAAATGGGAGGGACAGAGCCTAAATGCTAACTGCGACGGATGCGTCCAGAGGGAATTCAGCAAGGGGAGCCTGCTCCTTGGCACAGACATTGGAACCTCCATGTGAAGGCAAAATAAGAGCATCCAATGCAGGAACCAAAAGCCTTGGATGGATGGGAGAATAGGGGAGAAGCTTTCAGAGCTGAGAGCCAGCCCTGCTCCTGCACAGACTGTCTGCACGCTGCCATCACTGCTACTTTCTCCAGCAAGTTAATCATTGCGATGGGATGATCAGCTCTGTGAAGGGCATGATGGCTGTGCTGCCTCCATGTTTGGGTAATTTCCCACAGAGAAAAGTCTGAGACTCCACACTAACCAAATAAAGACGGGGAGAAAATGAAGACCAAGCATAACTTATGAAACGTTATTTCAGAAATAGCTTGTTTGCTGTTGGTTAAGGAAAGATTACTTGCCACGGCTGTCTAGAGGGCAAAGGCAAATTGAAATTTGCTTAAGGTTTTGAGAAGGATTTTTCACATAAAATAGTGCGTTTGGAGACGAGGGAGATTATGAACAATCCTTTAACAAGATCCTCAAGCCATCAGCCTGTTTAACATTATTGATCAGTGCAGCCAGAGCACATTAAAAAAAAAAGAAAAATATCAGATTGAAATGGAAATACCTTTCTTGTTCTGACTTCTCATAAACGTCATTTCTCTTTGCAGAGGAAAGCTTCTCTGAAAGACCAGCAGCTCCCAGGCCCAAGGTGATGGCCCTGCTGGGAATGTGATGTTTCCAGCACATGTCAGCTGGTGTCGCTCCCTGTTCTGCTGCATCCTCCAGCCCAACACACCAGCCCCAAAATACACACTACCAATTTTTTGTTGGCAGTTCTTCAGGTCAGGAAGTTCACGCTTCCTTCCAAGAAGGAATTTGCATTTTTCACTCCAACCGTGGACATAGAAAATAACAAGATTTACAACTAACAAGCCAACGAGACCCAAAAGGAGAAGAAACAGGTAGCAATGTACCGGTACCTCAGACTCCTCACAGCCTAGGGAGTAGAATCATTAAGGTTGGAAAAGAGTGATCCCCAAGTCCAACCCCAACCCAACCCACCATGCCCATAACCACATCCCTCAGCGCCGCATCTCCACAGTTGCAGAACACCCCAAGGGTTGGGCAGCCTATGTCAGTGCCTCCCTCCTCTTTCTGAGAAGTTTTTCCCAACATCCAACCCAAACCTCTCCTGCTGCAACATCACCTTCAACAAAAATAGCCCCAAAGCTAACGCCTCAAACCAGAAGGGACACCTCATAGAAAGCCTCTTCATAGGAAGAAGCACATCTTGACTGTGCATTTTTTAATGCTCTTCATTTGAAGAGCATAGAACACCAAATCAAAACAAACCCAGATCAGGTTTTTAATTGATGTCATCCACCTAAACAACAAAGCTTTCATCTCCAAAGCGCTCACAGTGGCGATCACAACTCCGAGGATTTTGGTTTCAAAATAAGTAAAAATAAACACTCGGCTTTCAATACGGCGCCCCAGAAGTTGACAGGAATAGTAGTAAACAATAGAAATTATTTGTGTTAATAGCCTTGTTTATCCTAATGATGTTGGCATTTTCTGTGGAGATTAATTAGCCATAATGTTGCAAACAGTATTACACGTGAAATATGCACAATAAACCAAAAATTATGTGACTGACCTATGTTCCGAAGTAAAATATTTGCAGTAATGAGATTTCAATTATCCTTTGTTATGGCAGGCCATTCTCTACACTCTTCTTTATTGATAGGAGATGTATTGTTTCAGCATTTTAGCTCTATTTATTTTCTCCCATTTGCATTTTCTTATGCGCAGAAAATGAGAGATGATCGTTACCTTCTTCACTTTGCATTCAATTTACATCAGTAGCACATTACCTCATCCAAACTCATTTATCCGCCACAGAAATTTGATAACAAAAGCTACTGTCAGTGATGAATAAAGATCATTTCAAGTGGAGCAAGAGGAAACAAGATGAATTATTGGTTTGGGGACCTTTTGTTTACTCAAGGAAAGAAAAATATAGGATTTTTTTCTACCTAGGCAGCACAGATCTCACAGAGCTGTAACTCATATTCAGCATCTCGTATTTACCTACAGCTGATGCTCCTTTCTGCATACAAAAGTAACTGCATGCAACCATAAATGTCCCTTACATTTGCTGCACAAAGGAACGTTTCCACATTTTTTGACTGATTGCACAGAATTGATGTTTCACAAGCTCGAGCAAACACTGCAACAACTACCCAAGGGTTGCTATAGCCTCAGAACAACAGAGAGCTCTCCAGCCTACGAGACACAGCACATCCAGCACAGCACACTGCTTCCCATCAAAGCAGCCAGCCTGTCTGGGAGCGCTCGTGGCGCTGTGAAACGCACCGTGGGATTCTCTTGCATCAACAACAGCACAATATCCATCTTGCTTTGACAAGAGTACAATATCCGCCTTGCTTTACCGGGAACTAGCGAGAGCTGCCAGCCCCTCTTCAGTCCTCATGCTTTACCAAGTTGCCAGAGCCTGCTAGCCTCCATCATGTAGGGGTGTGATGCTGGACACCAGCTCTGCACTGTGCACAGGACAAGCTGCAATCAGAGAAGCAGGTTTTGAGGAGCACGCCATTGGCATAAAGCCCAAAGCCCACAGGCAAATGACGTCAGCTCACTTTCCCTATAACTCTTCAAGGAATGAGAGGAGGGGAGAGCTTTGAGTGCATTCATTTTGACCTTTCCAGAAATGAAGGCTTCATTTTTCTTGTTTCTTAAACAGTATCCCATATTTTCCCCAGAGAAATTCCTCACCTTCACGTTAAGGGAAAGCCAAACAGGAAGAAACATTTTTTTAAGAGTTGTAAGTAACACACCATTAAACATTAAAGGTTTTGGATGGAAACCTTATTTTTGGTCAGTCTGAAGCAGGAGCAGTTGACGAACCTGCAGCCAGAAGTCTGCTCGCTCTCCCTGCTCCAGTGACAGCACTTGTATGGTCATCTCCAAGTGAATCTGCGCTGGTCCTTTTGGAAACGTGGGCTCTGCTGAAGGCTTTGAAAGCACTACTATGGATCTTACGTGGCAAATAACATCATCTGAGTAGGAATGGGCAATCCAGTGATTTGAAGAGGTTACTGAAGCCAGCTTAATGTATTCTTGTGCCTTGCTCAACCTGCAAACCCGGCAGCAACATCCTGTAGGGCATCAGATGACCCCAAAGGCAACAGCTACCTAATACATTTCTTCAGCATGGATGTGCCCCCTCAAATAACATCCTTGCTGCCATTCCAAGGCTCAGCAATGGCACATCTGGGGACCTTAAATTAAAGGGTTACCCAGAGCAAATAAACAGGAGCTTGCACTTTGGAACTATTGACCGAGCTCCACCACCTGAACAATTTGTTCCTAGGTTTGGGCAGTGGGAAGAAGATGGCAAAAATCCCCTTCATGCTCTCCTTTTGTCTTCTTCTGGAAGCTGTTCTCAGTGCCGAAAGTACAGGTGGGTTCATTTTAAAACCTAGGAAGTCCTTTGCTCCTGGGGGCGGGGGTTACTGGCACACATAGGGGGTCAATTTGTCAGTTCATAGTGGGACAACTTGTGCTATCTCATGAGAGACAAGGGGTCAGTGGGACCGCAGCATTTCAGAGCTCCTCTATTTGAAGCTCTGGCTCTTTTTTTTTTAGCTTTTATGCTGATTTTTTTTTTTTTTTTTTTTAAACACAGAAAGTTTCACAGGGATTAATTTTAAGGATGGGATTTCCCTTGAAACTGTACAGCTTTCAGAGCTGGACTCAGCCATCTAGAACACGCACACCCACACACAAAAGGAAAAGTGGGGAACATGTCAGTGGTGGAGTAACGTCCACAGCCTGGCTTTTTCCTGGAATACAGCACTCACATCCATAGAACAGTCACTGGGCTTGCCACAGTGGGAAATGTTTAAAGCCAACCCCAGCGTGCATTTAACAAAGACTGTAAGATACAGCCAAAACTGTAGACACGATAGAGTAGTTGATGGATGTGGGTAATCACACATAGTAATGCAGGCTGCTGCATGATTGATCTGTAGCAGCAACGGTTCCAGCAGAGGCTGGTTCACTTCCAGTGCGAGTACTTGTCTGGTGCAAGGCCTTTCTTCTTTTATTAATACACTGCAAGTAACAGGTAAAACAAGGGAAAAAGTACTTTTCTGAAGTGCTTGCTTATCAATGGAAAGTGAACAGAGTCACCATCCACCCAGGTGTATTTCCTAGGTAATTTAATACTCAGGTGGCAGGACAGGTCTCGTCCCCAGCCCAAAGATCCCCTCACTCTTCCAGGTACTGATTTAGAAGTTGCATATGCTTATGTGTGGCTTAGCTTGGTGGGAGGATCATTTCTAGCCACGGCAAGCACCTTGTGTGTGACCCATTGGGCTCCTGCCACTTTCAGTTCAAATCAAGTTCTGCCTGTAAAGCAGCACATGAGATTAGTAAACATCAAGAAAGTCAAGATGGGTCTGATGGAGGTGAAGTTGTCTTCATTAAAATTAGATCCCTCCATTAAATGGGTTAATTATGGCAGTTGCCTAGCATGTGCCACCATGAAGAAATGAAGGAGCAGACCTAATGAAGGAGCAGACCTAATGAAACGCGGCCACAATCAGAGGCATGCAACTGTGCCTATGCCTGGTTCCCCAGGCACTAACCTCATGGAGAACCCAACAGGGCTACAAAACCAAGGAAGGCTGCTCCATCTCCCTCTATTCAACCTTTCCAGCCCAGCTTGGGTTCATGCCAGAGGTTGTGGCACATGCTGGAGGGAAGAGGGTCTCCTCCAGTGACTTTCATATACCACATATAAACCCCAGTCTTGCAAACAGGAGGGGATCAGACAGCCCATGGGAGCTGCAGTGTTTAAACCAAGCCACAGTTCTTCACCTATCATTATCTACTGCCAAACAATTAGATTAATATCAGTATTTTAATGCACTCCTCTTCTTTTTAACTGAAAGCATGAGGAAGGCAGAGGTGCAAGCTTGCTTTATAGTGATTAAAATCGTTGCAAAAACAATTAGCATTGCACCTGGCACAGAGAGACAGAAATGTTTCCTCCAACCTGGGGAGCAAGGTCAGTGCTGGCTGGGAAAACACATGTGGGAGCACCATGATGGACCATGTCACCAGGTGGCCACCACTGAAAGGCTGATGGCAACCTGGACATCCTCTCTGGACATAGGGCCAGCAGTCTGGAGTCAGCAGTGCTCACACCACCTTGCCTCAATTTCTGTGTTCAAACAAGATGTCTCTAAGCAGCAGCATGAGAACACCTTTGGTTCTCCCTTCTTTGGATAGCTTATTCCAGTTTGGGTATCTATGATAGGAGACACCATCTGCTAAACTTCCGTGCTCCTAATCACCCTCCTGCCATCAGCCAGTTTCACCTACCAACTGCTTCGACTCCAGGTTCCCCAGCTTAGGTTCACTGGATTGCAGTTAAAATTAGACACCAAAGAAACCTCCAGTAGGCAGTAACGCTCCTGAAACATGGCTGGCCGTGGGGGATGATGAACTTGTGAGAAGGGCTACTGAGAGTGCAGGGCCCTACTGCCCACCCCACGGCTATTCAGCAGCCTGGCTTTCTTCTCCAATTGCAGTCTTCATTGAGAACAAAGAGGCGAGCACAGTTCTGAGAAGGACAAGGCGAGGCAATTCAAACAGGCTGGAAGAGTTTATTCCCGGGAACCTCGAGAGAGAATGCATAGAAGAAAAATGCAGCTTTGAAGAAGCCCGAGAAGTGTTTGAGAACACTGAGAAAACAGTGAGTATCCCTGCTGCAAAACAGCCAAAACCTTTCCTCTGGGCAGCAGTGTGGGGGTGAAGCACAGAGGGGGAAGGACTGAAGAGCAAGGGGGTTTGTGTGGCACCCATCACCCCTTGGTTCTCATTCACAATCCATCTGTTGGGCTGGGGAACCTCGTTAGGGGCTGGGTGCTCACCACTGGGACTACTGAGGTGGTTGTTTCCCTTCAAGCTCTTAGCTTTGGAGCCACTCCTTTAAGCCCAGGAAATAAATAACAGAAACCAAGGGATTTTTATTTTTTTTTTCCTTTGCAGATGGAATTTTGGAAAATATACATTGGTAAGAGCTGCTTTCTTCACATTCACACACATAATATTAATCTCTCGGCACATAAGCAGCAGATGCTTACGGAAAGAAATATTTCTCAGCAGTTAGGAATTGTCTTAGCACAAAGTTGTGCACCCTAAACGCTGTGGTTGCTCAACCTATGCCCACCCCATTTGTATAAGAAACACAAGGAAAAAAAATACTTAGCCTCTTCTATATGCAAGCAAGGGGGTTTGGAATAAACAGCACGAACTGAAGAAAACAGTTCACACAGACCGCTGCATCCAGGTCACCTTCTGGGCTTCTGGTTTCAGCTGCAGCACAGAGCAGAGCAAGATAGCAAGAGGTAACACTCCTCTAAGTAGTAAATGCTCTGTTCTCAAGCGTAGGTCTCCAGATACAACACAGCCTCATGCAGGCTTAGTGTGAATCCCTGGAAATGCCACAGTAAATGGACCCTCAACATGGTCACAGTGAACAGCTGTTTGTAGTTCACACCAGTGGTCCCAAAGCTTTGCTTCTCCACCATTTGTTTGTGTGTTTTTTTTTTCCCTCCAACATCTATTTCCTCCCTTCCAACCCCAAACCCCAATGACTCCTTATCAAAAAGATTTTAATGCCCACTAAAACATCTACATCTGAAGCAAATTTTAAGTACATTCTGATAACTGAACTGCTTCATAGACTGGCAAAGCACCCAGAACATCTCACTAAAAAGCCTTAAATAATTCAGATTATTTGGAAGTTACGCAGTCCTACATTGTAGGACTGTCCTCTGAAAAACTGTAACGTGATGGAAAACACAGCAATGACAGCAGAGCAGCAAGGTCCTAAGCTGCAGCAAGCGAGGATTTGCTCAAACGTAACAACCACGTGCACAAAAATAAAGGAAGGAAGCTGCTTACCTTCAGAAGGCCTCAGGTATGCAGAAATCTCCAACTAGATTCCCTCACCTCTACTGCCAACCCTTAGATGAGGACTGGGGAGGGGTGGATCCTGGCTCCACCCCTTCCAGTCACTTAGGTACATTGCATGCACCTGAGCTCCCCTGGCCTGGCTCTGCCTTCCCACCAGGTGCTCAATCACTGGTTCAGGCTGTGACTTAGCATTTCCACTACAAAAAACAGCTGATGAAATTCAACACTGCACTTATTTCCCCGTCACTAGAACCAGTTAGCCCCTCAGAAGTAATGCCCTACTGCTCAGCTTATGGGAGTTCACTCCTCACACCTGAGCTACCAAACCCCACATGCTCTCCCCAGGTGGCAGCAGCAGTCACCATCCCATCCAAACCATCCATGCCAACACCAACATCATTCTTTAAGCAAGACAATCCCATTCTGTCCTTGTTTGCAAGCTGCCTTCTGCATTCCAGTGTTTTCCTCAAGGCATCATTAATGGCCAGGCTTACTGGTAGGACACAAATGCAGGAAGACATGCCCATTCCTTGTTGCCATTGCATTGCCATTTCAAAGCAGCCTTCCCTGTGATTTAATGTTGCTTTTTTACTCTTCACTTCAGACCACCAACTTTGCAATATCAGGCATTTCTACTCCTTGGTTTCTCAAATGCAGACAACTGGGTGAAGAAAGCCTTGGCACACTAAGAAAAATCTAGACCTGCTAAGAGTAGTGAAATGTTTGGGAAGAAACCAATGACGTAGGCTCACAGTCCTTGTATTCAAAGAGGTCTCCAGACTCAACACACAGAGAGGACCAGCAGTGCTCAAGCAAATTCAGATGAGTAAAACCCAACCACCCTTGATGAGACAAGTCTTCAAACTTCGAACCAAGCCAAGACATGAGAACCTGCTGAGACGTCACATTAGTGAGATTAAAAAAGCAGAATTAATCCAATAGGAGACAGTGTATCTAATCAGGCCTTTGGATTAAGCACTGCTGATGACGTTCCCCCAGTGCTGACGTTGCCTGTTGTACACTTGTGTGCCACAGCTGAACTTGTTTTCCATCGCAGAGATGGAAGGCACTCAGCTTCCTGCTCGTCTTTAACAACAGGCTTGCACACAGCACTTGGCCACCGTGTGGTGGACGCTTATGTTTGTTAATTCTCCTGTCTTCTCTCAAAGATGGAGATCAGTGTAACTCCAATCCATGCAAAAATGGAGCCGTTTGCAAGGACGGAGTAAGCTCCTATGAGTGCATGTGCCCACCTGGGTATGGAGGCAGGAACTGCGAGATAGGTACGTACAAGGGGCGTGTCTCGTGCTTGTTCTGCCTTCTTTGAATTCCCATCTGATCAAAGTGGACATAATGATTTTCATCCTAATCGAGGGCTGTTTCTGACACACTGCACCTTGCTGTAAGACACTGTATGAATGTGCTAATTTAGCCTGCAGGCAGCAGGACCATGAGGGGATGTGCTTCGGGGTTTAGGAGCTCCTCTGCCATCCCGTTCAGAGCACCAAGATGCTCTTCCATGGGGCTCACTCACCCCGTGTGCTCTCACTCCTTTCCACCCTCACACCAGATGCTGAGTGGGGCAGGACTACGGCAACCTCCCCAGCACGGCCCCCTGCTAACACAGTAATCCTAATTACCACCAGCAATCTTGATTCTAAAGGCAAACAAAAGGCAAATATTTTCCTGATGGGTTGAGGAGTCTATGAAGACCAAACAGCTGATAATTTAAGCAAGAGGGATATTCAGCTCTTAGATTTATAATATAATCAGAGGCTGTGCGACTCGCATAATGTGGTAGACTCACTGCACTAATAAAAGATTCTCTTTCTAGTTGTGCTTCTGCTCTGGCAAGAGAGGAGCGTACGTTAAAAAGAGCATTTCAAAGCTGCATCAAATTTAAATAGTCTCACTGCAGATTTCTCATGGAAGCGAGACAGAAACAAAAATAGCGCCCGAAGTGAGGCGTGAAAAGGATCTCTGTAAAAATAGTAAATGATGGCATTAAAACGGCTACAGGAAGGGAGGTGTCCTTGAGGAGGTAGGAGTGGAGTTAATCTGCTGTGAAGCGATCTGAAAACTCACTGAGAATTAAAAGGGTGCCTGCAGATGGGTGGATTTCCACCTCTGAGGGATGGTGGTCCCATGGCAATGTGGGGTAGTGTGGGAGAAGGCCCCTGCTGTGCACTGGGATGCTCGCCGAGCCGTGGTTGCCCTACAGATGCTGAAAGCTGTCCCATTGAAATGGGTCCTCCACCCCCGGCTGCACCCATCTACTGGTGTGTCAGGAAGAGCGTGTGGTTTCAAACTCAGAGCCCAGCCGTAATCCTAAGACAAAGCTTTCCTGGGGCACCCACAGGGCACAGGGTGCTCTCTGCTGGCACCTGCACCACGGCTGGATTTCTGTAAGCATGGGGGTTGGAAGGGAGCACAATAGCGGGGAAATCACGTGGCTCTTAACCAAATATTTGCAGCAGTCCTTTGGGGTCGAGCTGCCAAAATTTGGGTGGCTCCACAGGGCCGAGTGGCTCTGATTGCACCGGGATTGGTATGCAGGGATTGCTGGGGCTGAGCAGCACTTCTTGTAGGACCTCATGGCCATTTCCTCACCCTGCTGTCCCAAAGAGGTGCTCAGCACTCCCTCACCATGAAGAGGGTGGGGATTTGCAAGAGGACGCTCTCTTTGTGGCCAAGCACAGCCTGGAACAGCTGTAGGCAGCTGCAGGCTGAGCCCAAAGGCCCAGCTCCCTATAGCTCCCACCAGGGCCATGTCAAAGAGCTTTCAGCATCTCGTTTTGATTTCTTTCAGACTCTACTTGTGCTACGAAAAATGGGGGCTGCGAGCACTTCTGCAGGCATGACCCTCCACAGAAGGCTGTGTGCTCCTGCGCCAGTGGCTACAAGCTTCACGAAGATGGAAAGTCCTGTAAACCTACAGGTTAAGCCTTAATGTATTCTAAGAGAGTTGGGTTAAAGTTTCCAAGGTCTTCTCCTGGGTTTAAGTCCATGAATCTCAGAGAAATGAGATACTCTGTTGGAAGCCAGTGTTGTTCTCTTGCTTAGCTGATGTAAGGAGCCTGACGCTGCACTTTCCCAATGGCAGATGTGAGGCTGCACTTGAAAGACAGGGTCTAAGCATCCTTTTTTTAGCCTAGGAGCATGGAGAGGAGTTCAGGTGTCCGGAACTTCACACAGAAGTCAAACGCCCGTTTCAGAGGGCTGCTCACAAAGGCACATCTTATATTTCCAGATAGGGATCAGTAACTTTCTGGAGACATAACTATTATGCTTGGCTATACCAGTATGTACACAAGCATCCATTCAGCCTGAGCTAGCTGAGCTATTTCTTCCAATAGCTACTACTTCATTACTGACCTTCCACCCAGGATGCCCCGGGCTATTATGGGACAACAGACAATCTTTCATCCTGTAAATCATATCCCCCGAGTTCTCCCCACTCCCATGCTGTTACAACAGCTCAAACTACACCAGCTTATTCAATCCCAACCCAGCGCAGCAAGTTCATTGAGCCAAGCACACCCAGCAGAGGAAAGAGGAGACTGACTAGAGAAAAAATTGTTGTCAGTTAAGCTCAATGTAATGTTTGGTACCATCATATTTCCAACACGTGAGTGTAGCTGATATGCCACCTAGCTAGCAGGCAGGAGCCTGCACAGGAACGGGTTGAACCCCTGAAGGGCTGACTTTCAGCAGTCAGGCTCTCAGTCTCAGTTACTTTCTTATGCTTTCTGCTAACAGAGATAGGTTCTTTGGACCAGAAAGTTTCACTGTTAGCAATAAAACCATCTTTCAGATTGGGTAATTACTCTTCCTGCAAAAGCTTACCATTTCTTGGCTCCGAAGCCTTCATTTCCAGCCCAGCCTCCTGATAGCGCTTTCCCTCACCGAGCACTTATCGGAGCCCTACTCCTAACGTGGACTTCTTAAGCAGATGTGAAATCTCTGTAGGCCACGCTCACATCTGATTTTACACTAATGTTTGTTTGCACAGTGCTGTCAAAAGCTTTTCTCATGAAAGACAATGCCTGATGCTATTTACTATTTTGACTGCCACTGTCAGCAGGAATTCGGCACACACTGCGTAGGAGAGAAACGGGAAGAGCTCAGCTGAAATGAGCCCACAGATGAGGTCTTCATTAACAGGAAAATCTAAACTCAAGCATGAGTTTATTAATGTTTTCCTCACCTTGGTGCCAAGCAGGATTATCTGTACAACTGGCAGATATTATTTCCTGCCCTCTCCCAGCTGGACATTCATTGTTCTGGAGCTACTAGCTGTAGAAATGTCAGCCAACAGCCGGGCTGCCCAGCGCACAGCTCCCAGGCACGCACCCCTGTGCTCTGCTAAATAAAGGCACAGCTGTGCCACCCTGTCCAGCGTGCCCTCTCTCTTGCAAGCTTCCTTCTTTATAAAAGCAGTTCACAAATCACATCTGAAACCTGTTCTGCTTTTGTTGCTGTTGCGTATTGTCTGTATGGATGCTTTGGGCGCCAATCATTTCATCTCCTCGCCTGCTACTTCCCTTGCTTTGACATTCAGAGTCATTGCACTGCCGGGCATAACCTCGTCCACTTTTCCTCCAGTGCCATATCCCTGCGGGAGGATCACAGCTCCGGAGATGAGGGGAAAGGTCACCCGCACCGAAAACACCATTGAGCGCTGGAACATCACCGCCCACGACGAGGACGACGCTCCCGATGAAGTGCTCGACATCACAGAGCCACCCCTCACCCCCACCCCCACCGCCCCTGCCAAGATCGTGCCGATAACTAAGAATGACACCCGGGTGGTCGGGGGATACGACAGCGTGAAGGGCCAGCTGCCGTGGCAGGTATGGGCTGCTCCCGTCTGCCCCCATCAGTCACTGCCATTAGCTCCCTCTGCAACCACGCTCACCTTCCATCACGCTGGAACCTGCCTCCGAGGCTGCTTTAGCATGAGATCTCCCATCTCATAGGAATGCAGCTTCTCTCTGCATATGGTTTTATGCCACAGCAGCAAAACTTCTGACTGGGACTTCATCCCGGCAAACGGCTGCAAGTCAGAGGGGCTTCAGCACGCTTTGCAAAGGGCTGCGCAGCTCCATTGTTGGTGAAGCCTTTCTGAATGGATGGGAAATACCTTCTCAAAGTAATATTCTGATTCTGTTCTCTTGCAAGCCCTGGCACAGACCAGTGCTGGTTGTGGCAATGACCCGTAGGGCCCATTCATGCAGGTCAGCCAGGAGGAGTACCAGAAATCTAAGCCTACGAAATCAGCACCCACAACGAAAGCATATTCACTTACTATGAGCCCACTGAGGCTGGCTGTGCTCACGAAGACCTCCACCTCACCAGGCACAACCCTCCCAAATTATTTTGCTCGCCCTTTGATCACCTGGCAGGTGAGGGTGCTCATCCCGCCGAGGTCAGGCAGCACGAGGGAGGGATGCTGTGCGCTCCCCGGGGCCCGGAGTGGCTGCGGGGCTCAGAAAAGAGCTCTAGAAAGCCCGCAGCGGCGAGCGGACCGGGCTGCGAGCAGCGCACGGTGCTGCCATCCCGTGGCCGGCGGCTGGGGACGGCCGAGCGGGGGCTGCCGCTGCGGGATCGGCTCCGGCGGCTGCAGGGAGGGCATGAGAAAGCCTGGCAGGATGCCGTGCCGCGTGGGAGGGACACGATGGGTGAAACAGAAAGGAAATCCATCTTAATACAGCTCAACGAGTCGGCTGATGGATTTAATTAGAAGTTTTAGCGTAAGGGATGTGCTGGCTCGGGCCCCGTGAGTGGGAGGGCGCTGGATGCTCGTATGATACAGGGACTTAGCATCTCGCCCCCTGGTTCTCTGGTCATTGAAAAGCACTCTTATGAGGTGTGTATGGAAGAGTGTTTGGGAAACTCTGCCTTAAAGTGGAGTTTATCATAGAATACCGTGAGTTGGAAGGGACCCATAAAAGTCATTGACTCCAACTCCTGGCTCTACGCAGGACTATCCAAAAATCAAACCCTACGCTGGGGCTGTCTGACCCCCAGCCTGGAGCAGGGGTCAACCAGGGGCAAGTGCAGCATGGCACCGGCAGTGTGTGAACAGCGCTGGACAAAGCAGGGTGGGGGCACGGGGACATGCAGGGAGCAGCTCCTGGCATGGCTGGTGCAGCACTGCCTCTGTGCAATTTAACACAACCTATCCTACAGCCAACCCTGTGTCCCGCACCTCCCTGTTGGCACAAACCGCACAGCTGCCATTTCCTTCTGCTCCCACAGGTTCACCTGGTGGACAGCAGCGGTTTGGGCTTCTGCGGAGGGTCCATTATCAATGAGAAATGGGTGGTGACAGCAGCGCACTGCCTGAAGCCAGGGGACAACGTCACAGCTGTGGCAGGTGAGCACTGTGGGTGAGCACTGCAGTGATGCCAGCAGCTCAGCCCAACCACAGCAGATCACCCCAAAGGCAGAATGCCCCTCCAGCAGGCTCTGTAGGAGCTCAGAGAGGCAGCAGGGCCCGGCTGCAAGGCGTGGGGTGCTGCAGCTTCACAAAACTGATGTATCTCTCCTTGACAAACGGTATTCCCCCCCTCCCAGCACTCCTGGTACCCAACTGTGCCAGGCTGGCTGCTGATCATCCAGCGCAGGGCTTTGGCAAGCAGTGCAGTGCCATGTTTTACAGCTATGGCAGAGTCATCTTCCCCAAATTACTTGTTTCCCTCCAGTATGATTACCCAGTGCAGGAAGCACGCTGATGGAGCTGGTAACAGCTACAGACAACATTCAGAGGAGGCAGGGAGGAATCTCGCTTTCTTGTGTTACTGACAAAAATGAGATTCTACCTCAGCCTTGAAACACTGAATTCGTATCTACAGAAATTGGCTTATCAAGGGGGCTCCATCTGCATCTTCACCTTCTGCAGCAGTGCAGCTGAGCCCTGGCTGTGAGCCGTGCTGCACCGTCGTGCTCGTGCTGTGGGACCAAAGCCCTGCCCTGTGCAGGCAACAGAAGGCTTGCAGCTTGCACACAGCTCTTTCATTTCTCCTACCTGCCTTCAGGCACAAAGCTCAGCACTGCACCCACAAACACGAGAAAGTACACAATTCTCAATGCAATGCTTTCCCCCAGACAGATGTTTTGTGTTCACTGCATCTGCACACCAGCTCCCTCCCCTTCCCAGCTCAGCTCTGCTGTCAGCCAGCTCCCCGTGCACTGCCCGCGCACCGCCCTGCAGCACTGCTCTATTTCCAGGGCAGGATTTAGGACAGGTAGCAAATCAAGTGAGCAAAACATGGTTTTGCAGGGCTTTGGGAACTGCTGGATTTGCACTCAGACCAGACACAGTGCACGGGTAACACGTAAATCCTTCACCTCCATTCACGCTAAATGTTCAGCTTTGTTCATAGCATGCTGGGAGGCCCATGGAGCGATAGCAGGGTTGGAAGAAGCACTCCCAGCCCCAGTTCTTTGCCTCTCCGCCTTCATCACTGAAGCATATTTACAGGTCCCCAGCAATAGCAAGCAGCCGTCACACGAGTAAAACCCTCTCAAAGTCTCCCCCACTTCTTCCATTTACACTGTGGAAACGCAGCCTGCAAAGAAGCTGACGCTCACACTGCTACTGCAGCAAAAAAAAAAACCCAAACCCTTGGCAATCAGACCAGCAGCACAGCCACCAGCCCCACCTCTGCCACGCAGAGCACAGCACATCCTGGAGCACCGCCTCACCTCTCTGCCGGGTCCTGTCGCTCCTCGCAGGCACGCACAGGCACAGGGCACAGCCAGGGCTGCTGCAGACGCTGCTTAGAGGAGATCGGATGTTGTGGAGATCACAGCAGAGCACGGGGAAATACTGCAGCATGGGTTAAACACGCTCTGTGCCTCTCGGGCTGAGAAAAGCCATCCTGCCCTCAGCATCACCAGGCCATGGGTGAGGCAGGAGCTCAGCTCAGCACCAAATGCCCCAGCCGAGCCCCGCAGCATTCCTTCTCCTTCCACCTGTTGTCACGCAGGGTGGGGAGGGAAGCAGCCGGCTGCGGGCGCTCAGAGGCAGCTGCACCCTGCAACTGGGCACTGGGACCCACAGGGCAGTGCTACCCCTACAGCCCCACCAGCTGTGGGTCTGCAGAGGAGCAGATAGCTAACGAGCAGTGGCTTTTAACAGAGATTTGTACTTCTAGAGGCCTTTCCCTTTGGTGCTAGGGCAGCATCGCCGTGAGGGCGCTCAGCTCAGAGAACACGTTGCCACAAGCTTTGGCAAAGCCCTCTGGGCCGCAATCGCTCGGTCCGTGTTTCTGAGGCGCTGTGGGGATGGCTGCAGTGTGTGAAGGGGAGCTGCACTCACTGGGCTGCTGAGGGCCCCCCTGCCGCACTGCTGGCTGCAGGCACTGGGGAGGCGGTACCACCTGAGGGCCCCCAGGCTGGGCTATGAGGCTCTGGGCTGTGGGAGCAGTGAGATGGCACTGGGAGGACACGGCTGTCACCGGGCCCACGCATTCATCTCCACACAGGTGAATACAACACGAAGGAGGACGACCACACAGAGCAGCGGCGCCGGGTGGTTAAAATCCTTCCTTACCCCACCTACAACCGCACCAGGAACAAACACCACAACGACATCGCTCTCCTGGAGTTGGACCAGCCGCTCACCTTCAACAGCTACGTCACCCCCATCTGCATCGGCAGCCGGGACTTCACCAACAACCTGCTGAGCAATGGGCCGGGCACGGTGAGCGGCTGGGGCAGCATGCTGTACCGCGGCCGCTCTGCCATCGTCCTGCAGGTGCTCACCGTGCCCTTCGTGGACCGGGTGACCTGCCTGAAGAGCACCTCCACCACCATCCTGCAGAGCATGTTCTGCGCCGGCTACACGGCCGGGGGGAAGGACACGTGCGGGGGGGACAGCGGCGGGCCCTACACCAACAGCATCGGGGAGACCTGGTTTCTGACAGGGGTCACCAGCTGGGGCGAGGAGTGCGCCAAGCCGGGCAAGTATGGCATCTACACCAAGGTCGCCAAGTACGTGAAGTGGATCAGGGAAACCACGAGGCTCACCTGAGGTGACGTGCTGGAGGGACTGGCTCAGAAATCATTGTGTTTTGGTAATCATTTCTACATGAACTAATTTCTGCTCTTGGAAGAGAACCCAGTGTAAATGTGGCAATACATAAATAAAGAGCCTTTCTAATTACCTGCGACTGCATTCCTGCATGCTCCAGCATTGGGTATGACCCCAAACCCCGCTCGCCCATGGCTGCCCACCACGATCCCCTTTTTTCCCCACAGCACCACATGGAGGACACGGCCCAAGCCTGCACGGTCCCATTGGGATGCAAGGCAAGTGGTGCTGGGGGGCAGCTGCTGTTTCAGCCCTCAGGGTAAGCAGTGAGGTGCCTCACCCATCTCACTGCCACCACAGCTGACGGGAGCCTGTGTCACTGCTTGTTTTAAAGTCAAAACGTGTGTGTGAATGCTATATATTTGTTCCAAAGACATGAAACAAAGCCGCCACTCGGAATGTTTTCAGGACCATAGCAGAGGTGTTTTTGGACAGAACTGCATGTTCTCATATGAATTTATTTAACAACTTTTTAATCTTTAAATATAGATTTAACACGTTGTTGTTGGTGGTTTTTTTTTTTTACAGGTACATATACAATATAGTTCATTTAAACTTGCAGCCAGAGAAAACTCTCTGCTGTAATTTATAATAACATGTACATGAAGAGCCTCGTTCAACAGCATACTTACAGGTAATAGACCATGTCATGTGCAAAGTTTCAAACGTTAAAAATCTCAGACTGTACATTCGGAGCTGCAGAGCAAGTCAATCTCATAAATTAATAAAAGCTTAGATTTCAAACTATGGAAGACAGAAAAAAAAGATTAAAACCATTTCATATGCAATGTGTGCTATGTTTGAGACGAATATTTACAGCTGTACCTCAAAATTGTGTACCGGTACCACAAGGATTGTTACCACTATATAAAGAAGCCCCATAACTAAGTTCAGAGAATCCTACTTTTCCACCTAGTGAGCGCACCGGGACCAGCTTTAAAACAGACAGAAACAATCGTCAGTGACTTTAAACCTCCCTAGTTTGATTCCCAATGGCTGAGGAACACTGGGATCTTTCTAAGTCTGGCAGTGTTGCTCAGCACAGACTCGGTGGTCCTGCTTTGGGAATGTATGGGGCTGCCCCCAGCACCTGACCCAGGGGAACCCCCGGGCAGCCACAGCCAAGGAGCAGTTCAACCGTTCCTCCATACAAAAGTGGTCACCGAAAACACTCAGTGTGTTTGAACTCAACAGCTTGATACCATATCTAAGAACTGATGGCTCACAAATCAAAGTCAGAACACAAAGGTCCCCCTTCAGTCCACGGTATAAAACATTTTGTGTCAACGGGACAGAGCACATCCTCTAAGGGATGCATGCTATCAACCCTGTTCTCAACAGTCAGATGCTCTTTGCACACATCTGCTTAAAAGTCAAACCACCTGTACCTATGTTCTACAAAAGCAAAACTGGACAAAGAAACACAAAATTAAACTGAGAGTTCAATATTCCTTGTCTTCCTCCAAAATTCAACTGATGCATTATCGTTAAAGATGCTGAAAAGCACAGTCCTGTCACACGAACATCCTTAGTGCAAACATGGACATTTAACTTTGATTTATGGCACGTGTTCCAAAAGTACATACATTTAATGTAAACTTCAACACTTTGCTAGATACAGGTTTCAGCCTTGGGACACTGTGGGACCCTAAAGTGATTGGCGACAACCCTGAGTTGTCAGTTCGACCTGATCCAAACCTCACTGAAATCAACGGGACTGACTGCAATGGGCTGGATTCAGACCCTAAGTGCAAAAAACAAAAGGATCTTTAGCATTATTGCATCTTCCACGTGAGTCAGCCAGGTGATGCTCTTACAGAACATTACATTCACAAAGCTGAAGGAGATTTTTAAGAAAAATCCATCCATAAAAATCAGTTAAGCAGGACATACAGCTTCTTTGTTGTTGGTTTTTGTCTGTATTTGGTTTACCGAAACTCAACTCTTATTTGCAATCAGCTTCAACAGTCGTCAGCTAATAAGCAGATAAAGCCTTCAACCTGAAGAGGGAATTTCAAGCATCTACACAAGGTGTCGGGAAACCGCAGTGTACTTCTCTGATGAAACGTGATGGATGTCATGGAAAACAGCAGGTAAAAAGAATGAAACACTGTACTCTCCATAGCGGGGGGTGAGGAAAAAAAGAGCAGAGAATGGCTTCCTTTATGACTATGAGAAGCTGCTTAGGACCCCGGTCCCGTTCAGTGCAGATGAAGCTGTGGAGCTCTGTGAATGTGATGAATAGTACAGGAAAACTCCAACTAATGTGCTATTTCTCTGTAACACGTAGTTGAAAGCTTCCAAGAGCATCAAAACCAGGATGCTACTCGTTCGCCCTTAACTCAAGGGGAACTAAACTTTCGCGTGTTACACAGGGCAGCATCTATAAAGTAATGAAGAATGATGTTAATGTTAAAGCATCTTATTCCAAGAAACACATTGTTCCCCGTCATCATGTAACATTTGTATAACACAGAAGAAAAAAACAGCACTCTCCTGTGGTTCTCTCTGAAAGCTCAACTCCCATTAGCTTCAGTGAGAGCCTTGGCTAAGGCAGGACCACAGGGTTTGACTTTTCTGTTTCTGTAATCTATCACTTGATTATCACAGCATGGCCAGCGGTTATCGTCTCTAGGATCCTTATTTTGTCATTGCAAAATGGCTTTCTAAAGTCACAAAATAGCTGTTCTACGAGGCTGGCTGGCATCACTGGTTGTAAATGTAGACCCTGCTTTATGTTTCAAAGGCAAAAATTAACATTATCTTTAACGGACCCTGCATAATAATTCCGCTCACATAAAGCCTGTGGCTGCAATCATTAAAGTGCATGAGTAACAGTGCAAACAGCTGTGCTACATCTGCAAAATGACAAGTGATATTTTAAACAGAACTTACACAAAACTTGCACATTTCAGCTAGCATGCTTACACTAGCTTGCAAGAGCTCAGGCATTCAGCCACGCACTCTCATCAGGTAAATTAGAACTGTGTGGCCCAAGGTGCTATGTGAAGAGTCGCCTCAAGCTCAGCCAAGAGGCCAATGCCACTGCCCTGGCCAGCCAGAGCAGAGGGTGCACGAGCTTTGTCCTCTGGGCACTCCAAGCGAGGGGCAGCTTAGCGTGAAGAGCACACACACACTCACACGTGCACAAACACACACAGGGATCCCCTTAAGGCTTGGAAGAGAGAATTTGCCAAGTAGGATGTTGAACAAAACTAGAAGATGTCTGACATACGGCACAGGAGCAGGAACCTGGCCAGACCTACATCACACTGCAAAGTGAGAGCACCTTGGCTGCCTGCATCCTCCCTGAAACAAGTGGGTGCCAGCACCTGCCCTGGCACGGAGCACCTTCCAACGGCTGCCCTGAGTGCTCCTCAGGTTTGGGTTCAATTCTGCTCTATTTCATGCTCCCTCTAAAAGAAAACAACCTCACACAACCTTCATGCAGTCAGTGGAAATCAGAAACCATCTCTCTGCCCAGATTTTAAAGGTCAGATGAAAAAGGCTGGAAACGCATTGGCCTCATTTTGCTCTGACGTGAAAATTCCAGAGCAAACAAAATGTTTCCTTTTGCTTGTATTTGTTTACCACTGCTAAGAGAAAAGAAGAGCAGAACAAGAGCTCGGCCTCCACAAGAGGGGAGCTGTCGTGCTCTTGCACTGTCTCTGTGTCACTGAGATGAAACATGTCACGTACCTGCACTGGGTTTCAGCAAGAACCTCACCTCTGCTGTCCCCAGTTTGCTGAGCTGGGTGCTGCAGCACAGCTGGAGGTAACATGGTTTTCCCCTCAGTGACACAGGTGCTGTCAGTCCTCTGTATCACAGGAGCAGGTGGTCTGTAGAGTATAGGCAACGTGGGGACCTGCAGAGCTATTTTGCTTCCTGGCCTATTGTGGAAGAAGAGTTTGGATTCTAACCCACATCCCTGACAGTTCAAAGGATGTGCATCTTACACAAGGACTACTGCTCCTTTAATACAGACAGAGATCGCTTTATGCTTTAGCAAGGCCTCTGAAATGAGCAACATGCAACCACTATTTCCTGAGCAGTGCTTCCTCTGAGCAGAGTTCTCACCAAACTTTTTCCATTTGGAGATCTGTGCATTAACATCTGTGATACAGAACTATTGCTACGGCACACACATCAGAAAAGCACCACGGATTTGCACAGGAAACAAATCTACTCAGAAGAAAGAAGCAAGGACTAATTTCAGAAGTTATAGCTAGGGGCACGACAGAGGAAAAATTGTTATTCAAAATGAACTCCAAGCAAGTTATCTTCTTCCCCAAAAGCCTCCTGGCTTAAATCCAGGCCAAGATTTACACAAAGTTTAATAAGGTTTTCCCTCCCACCTCTGCAACAGAGATGTATACCAAAGTACCCTCTTTATCAGCTGCTACACGGCATTGCCAATAGTAACCACTCATCCATAAGGCAAATTAACTGCACAACCAGTGAAGAAGTAAAGGAAAAAAGCATCTGTATTTTTGGGATTCATTTGGCTGTTTCAAGTTCTGCTTTGCACAGAGGCTCTCCCTTGGCAGGCCTGGTGCAGAAGCATATTTGCAAAGCTGGCAATGGCAGGGTAGTGGGACATTTACCAAATTCCCATCTAATAACTTCACGTGGGCAGAAAAGCTTCCTGTAACTATAAGCTGTTACTGACTGTGGGGACCAGGAGCCAAACACTAACACAGGAACCAGCTCTGCATGCTTTCAGCTCCCAAGAACCCCACACACAGCTGAGAAAATCTGTGGGTTACGGTGTGCCCTCCTGGGCCCACATCACTCCTCAGCTGCCAAACTGTGTCTCTGCTACATCGGGACTGGCCCGTCCTTCCTTCAAGGGAGGCTGGGTGGAAGAACTTCTTGCAGAGCTGGAACAAGAGCTCCATCTTCTGAAGAAGCAGAAAACAGACCCCACACCAGGCCACATCCCAGAGCAGTTAATGGCTGTGAAATCACCCACAGCATAAAATGATCTATCCACAGAAGGAACAGCTTTGCTAAATATAAAGGTGTGGTCTGAAAATCAGTTTTTAGAGTGCAAGTGCATGACGGCTGTAAGGACATGGCACTGAAAAGCTCTATGAATAACTCTAGGAAATGGAGAGAAAACATCCTACACCATCCTACAGCGTTGCCTGAAGTGCGTGTAAAATTAGAACCATGCCTAGAGACCGCATACACAATCAGCAACAGAGAGAACAAGCAAAGTCAATCTTAACAGGGAAAACTAAGCCTCAGCACTGCCGCCAGACTCTGGTGACACAGCTGCAAACATCTGAGCAGCAGTGCGAGATGTACAGCAGCAGCTTTCTGTGGTTCTGTCCTGTGAAACTCTTCTTACTTTGCACTCAGTGAGTCTGTAAACCAGCGTAGAGCTGCAAGTCTTTAGGATTTGGGGGTTACGACCACTGACAAAGCAAGCCAGCATTCCAAGTTAACCAGTATCCTATTTTCAGGGTGCTTCCAGGGCTGGAAGAACCACAGGCTGTGGTCCATGACCCAGAGATGACCAGACTTCCTTTTTAATGAACAAAACCTCTGTGAATTTTCTGTGTGTGTTCTGAGCTGTTCCAGCCACAATCCCAGCCCCCCGATTTCCAGCACGGTAATGAAAAACCATGGAGTGGTGATTCCAAATACATGGCGAGGGTGATGGGCTGCTCTTAAGGCATTTTCTTGTGTCATCTGCTATTCTTCTTAATCTATGTACATTTACAACTAGAAAATGAGAAACATGATTTTTAAGACTAGAAGCCTTTCACTAAAACCTGGTAACTTGTTTATAAACTATTTTAATGACGCATCAACAAGCATCAACCAGCAGTGAGTGCAAGAGCAAGGTTTGGCCAAGCGCAGAACTGAAGCCTTCCTTCCTTTGGATCAGGCCACAGCATCTTGTGCAGCATGAGGAGGTATTGCCTAGGTGCATCCTATTCGCACGGGGTCTGAGCTACAGCAGCAAGAAGGCAAAACAGTCACGGGAATCCCTGATCAGACTCCATTTCTTCTCCTAGATCTTCTACCCAGTGCTCTTGCAACGAAACCTATGTTTTTAAGTGTTGTCTGTTTGTTTCTTTTAACTTACTAGTGCCTAAAGTCAGAGAAGTGTCTCAAAGTACTAACAAAACAAAATATCCACAAAGAAGCAGTAGCTTAATTTACTACTTTTGCAGGCTTTTTGGAGTAGCTGCTTTCTTTTTCCTTTTATTTTTTTTTACTGCAGAGGCAAATGTAGCCAGATTTAGTGTATCAAGTGTAGTACAAATGGCTTAAAAGACCTGAATTGAGTTCTGAGATATTTCTGTTATGTGTATTATATGATACCTGCAACTTTGGCATTCCGAAATCTACAATCACCGACTACTATCTGCAGACTGTGGACAGGGATCCAGCCTTCTTTTCTTCTGTTTAGGTTTTTCACCAACCTTTGAACAACAGCAGTATTAGTAAAAGAAACAAATAACCCCACAAGCAGTTTTGTACTGGCAGTAGGCACTTTACACGGAAGTCAGTGCAACCAACAGTCTGCTTAAATCAGAGCATTTTAACAGGAGCTGTGCATGCATTTAAGAATTCCACCCAACTAAATTTAGGCAACTAATTAAAAAACCTTCATCAGGAACACAGTTGCCTTGGGCCCCTCTCTAGCTAATGGAGAGGAACAAGGCTCTCCAGAGCATGAGTTACCCTCCCTGGGATCTGCATCATTCTCCAGAAGTGCCTGTTTCCCTCCACTGACTACCAATGAAGCCCAGGACAATTACTTTCCTGCTCATGTAGTGAGATCTGAGCTAACAAATACATTTGGTCTGAAAAATGTCTGCCTGGCACTGGCTAAAACTGCTACGAAAGGTGGCGGGCATACAGCACGATTGAGATGCTTTCTACCTTCTTTTTGCTAACAGCAAACTGAATTTTCCAGGAAGCGTAAGGGCTGTAGATGCTGGCCATGAATTCCCCATAAGGCAGCTATGCCTGTGTATTTATGCTAAGGAGAGGCTGGCTGAAGAGAGCTAGTCAGAAATCAGCCTGGAAAAGGAACTACAGGCAGGAAACTTGGCCAAAATGCTGCAAAAAGTCAGAAGAGGGCATGCTGCCCTCTGAGACAATGAGACCAATGGTTCAACAGGAAGGACATGGGGTATAGTAATTTCCTAGGCAATGCTCCCAGTTACAAGGAGAGAACCAGCTGTGAATTGCTTTCCCCACAAGCCACGGCTTTAAATACAACTGAAAGATGGTCTGCAGCTTCATTACAGCCATTTGTGGGAAGAAAATGTCTTGTAATCACTCAGTATAGCTATTAATACACCCAGAGGAACAAAGCCAACGGCTGAGCTGGAGAAGGCACAAAATGGGCACAGATCTCTCACTCAAACCACCCATTTGAGCTGGAAAAGCACTACCAAGGGGCTGCTGAGATGTCAGTGTAACACAGCTCACCCACATACACCAATGGCAAGGGAAGTCCAAATACATTTTTCAAGGCCAAACCCGTGTGTAAGGTCCCTAGACTTGGAAAGGGAATGAATTCTCTGGCTGTCTGGAATAGACTGAAACCCAATCAGAAGCTGCAAGGAGTGGACCACCAGGCAGGTGAGGCAGCACAGAACTGCCATGCAGGCTCTTAGATATAAGGCAAAGTAATCCTAAAATACCTACCACTGTCCCTCACCATCTTCATGCAAAAGCTGAATTTCATCCCCATTTTTCACCAGCAGATCCTCTGATCCTCTCCTCTTGCAGTCTGCAAGGGCTTTGTATTTTCCTGGAGACTGTGGCAGAAAGAGAAAAAAAATCACCTACTTGAGCTACACTCAGTATCACGCAGCCATTATTTCTGACTGCCGCAGGGAATGTGATAGAGCACTAACAGCTACCTTAATTAAAATTGTTTCAAGGAATTGAAACAACTCATCTGATACCTCCTCCTTCCCCAAACGGAGATACAGAAAAATGGAGACACGGAAAAGGTACAACCATCATCCAGTGAAGCCCAGCAAAGCAACACGATCAAAACCTCAAGCTTTGGTGCTTTTTCACTTCTGTACTAACCAGCTGGTTCCCCTCCTCCTCTTCGGTGTCCGAGCAGTTGGAAAGGTACTGGTTACCCGACCACTCCTCCAGCCCCTCACAGATCTCCAGGGACTGTGACATTCCTGGCCAGCCTGCAAGACAGCACAGAGCTCAGCTGGGGAACCCTGTGCCCACACAGTGCCCCGAAGGAAGGGAGATGCCATACTTCTGTGCGGTTTACTCTGGGGTGACAGGAGCACGCTGTCCAATGGTACTGGGCTGGTGCGCTCTGAGTCATTCTCTTCTGAGCTTATGGAGGCTCTCTGCTGCTTTCTGAAAGATTAAATATGTAGATATATTAGTTGTACGTGATAAATGAAGCTAAACTCCATGAAGATTTGTAAAGCGGGATCAGAAATAATAATGGTACTTATTATTAAATGCTTTTCTGAAGGATCTCAGTGCCCAGTTTCGATTTTTGGGTAAACACAAAAAGAAAACTGCAGCCCAGGCTGTGCTGTCAGACGAGTGCTCGCTGGTGCCCCCCACCCAGAGCCACCCCAGGGACTCACCCATCGCTCAGCTGGGAGGAGAGGTGGAGCTGGTCAGTGCACGAGCCAGACTGCTGCTTCTCCACTGTGGGGAGGTCAGACACCAGATTTACATCCTTGTTTCTTAGCAGCTGTCACATTTGAAGCATTATTTTCAAAGCTAGGCCTTTCGAACAACTCTAATGACTACTGTTTAGAGAAAACCAGACCTATGATTAAGACGGCACGTTAGCACAAATCCAATAAGCAAGCATTCCACTGAAGTCTACGGGACTATAATATGCTTAAAACAAAGCATCTGCTATGAATCTTGTTGAATTAAGCATACGAGAACAAATGTGAAATAACTCCCCACGGTAATGGCAAAAAAAAAAAAAGTACTTCTGTAATTCGTTTCGACTTGAGCACCCAGGCTTTACAGCTCTAACTTACGTTATTTCCCTGTAATGTAAGACCTCACTCCAGAATTTGCGCTACTGGGTTTCTTCTGAAAATCAATTCTCTGGTGAGAATTAGTGGATTTGAAGATTAGGAATGTGAAAATAGGAAAGGTTCTGCTGCAGAGTGAATGCCGCAGACAAATTGGTCAAATGTACCTTTTATGAGCTCCTGCTGCTTGAATAAGATTTTCCTTATTTCATTTAACCACGCCATCTTCAGATCTACTGTTTGGGCCTGAAAGAAGAGAGAATTGTCTGAATTTTGAATTATGAATCACCCATTATACTGCATGAATAGAATCTTACTTTTCAATGCTGCAATTATCTGAAATCCCCTTTCATCCAAAGCCAGAGTTAAATTTAAAATATTCTTCATTATTTTATTTTTTTTAAATTAATGATCCCACCACATCCAGGCAACACAGCAGAAATGGTGGAGACATCGCTACAACCCAAGGAGCGCAGGCAAAAGCACATCTGAGCGTGCGTCTATTCTCTTTTTAAATGCCCAAAGGGCCAAATCTATCATAGAACCATAGAATGGCCTGGGTTGAAAAGGACCACAATGATCATCCAGTTCCAACCCTCCCCTGCTATGTGCAGGGTCACCAACCAGCAGACCAGGCTGCCCAGAGCCACATCCAGCCTGGCCCTGAATGCCTCCAGGGATGGGGCATCCACAACCTCCTTTGGCAACCTGTTCCAGTGCGTCACCACCCTCTGGGTGAAAAACTTCCTCCTAATACCCAACCCAAATCTCCCCTGTCTTAGTTTAAAGCCATTCCCCCTTGTCCTATCACTATCCTCTGAATATCCATATACCCTGCTACATACGTTTGCTTCCTGAGTTTCAATTTGCTACTGGATTATAACAAGGAGGAAAAATCTCAGCAGAGGGCAAATTAAAAACAAATGTCAATGAACAGTATTTTCACAAGAGGTTGTACTCTGAACACCCCATTTCAGCAAATACTTCACTCTTGAAAACTTCTATTCAAAATGCCACAAAAGAGGGAAAAATAAACAGGAAGAAACCAGGCTACTATTCCATAGACTAGTCAAACTACTACTGGAAACAGCACCATGGAAGCTAAGCCTTCACTCTGGGGGCAGTTCCAGCATTTAACTGTAGCAGAGCATGTGCTTATGTTCATTAAAGCACAAGGCCCACGTCCCATCTCACTTCATGTAAGCTGTTAAGCATGGTAAAATGTTTTTTTTTTTTCCAACTACTGATCTATTTGAGACTGCATTTGGAATTAAAGGCTCTATTTCCAAGGACCAGCTCTGTCTCCACTTTTACTGCCCTGTACTGGACACTGAGGAGTAGCCACTGGGACAGCTCTGTGAACAGAGACATGGGCAAAGAGAAAGAAGAAATACAAGCTCAATGTCTGATAACCTTATACCCTGAGAAGATCAAGAGGAGACATTGCCATGCCACTATTTGCAAATATTCAGATCTCTGAAGCTACAGACCTGCACAACGTATACCTCTTCTCGTCCGCTATACCAGATTTCAAATTTTCTATGATCCCCCTTCACGTTCTCAGTTATTCCAACTGCATTCATCTGCAAAGAGAAAAGAACCAAAAAAATGAAGCACGCTACGAATCTTTCCCTTTTTAAATGAATCTATACATCGTGTGGATTTTATTATCACTGGGTGAAAACAGCTTTGTTTAACACATTTCAGCCATTTTCATTTCAGGAGCAACTGGAAGTTGTTATCTGAGTTATTCCCCCTGATTTCCATCAGCTTGCCTTATTTACCAAAGCTTCTTATAACCACCAATAGGCTTCAGGGGAATTTCCACTCAAGAATCAGTGGCACAAACTGAAAAGTTATCTCATGCCTCTTCCAGCATGACATTTCTCAGACGAGGTATACGAAGCTTTATAAATGCATGGCTCATTATTTTCCTACGTACTTTATTTGCGCTGTATTTTATTTACTTCAAACCCATCTGAGAAGCCCTTACCTCCTTCAGGCATTTCAGTTCACTCTCTTTTGGCCTCTGTCCCATCCCCTGAGCACAACACGCAATTGCTGTCCCGTTCCTGATATTGCATAAACTTGTTTCTTGTTTAAAGCAGATTTTGCTAACGATTCACCACTGATTAACAGACGAGCAGAAAGTTAAGTATTCCACTTTCACATTTTGAAACAGATCGAATAATGATGGGATCATGTCATTAATTACCCACACAGGCGGCCATAAGCAAATCCAGTACAAATACAAATAAAGCCTGAGAAAGAACATCTGTTTAACAGAAAAGATCAGCAGTGTTTATGTGCATACTCAGAGCTTTTTGTCTGCAAGGCTACGACAGTCACAGGTGGGATCACCCAGGCAAGCTCTCTGTTCCTACTTATTCTCTCAAAGGTTGGCACCCCATTTCAGTAACTATGAAGAGCCTCAGGAAAAACGAAGCAAGCTGCTAATTAGCTTTCTTCATCTCTTCGCTGGTATAAATAGCAGAGCTCCTGTGAACTTGCAAGAAAGCTTTTGCCTCCAGACTCAGAAAGGAAGGGCACTGAATATCAAGCAGCATTTCCCAGCCCCTCTTTGTCTCTCACTGTTGTGCACAACGAGGTTTCAACAAAGTCTGGAGGTCTGTACTGATGATTAGAACCGAGACCGATTGCTGACTAAAGCCAGAGACCATTTGCCCATTTATAGTCTCGCACATATCCACTCCTATTTAAAAATGCACCGGTTAAAATTTGCAGCATAGCCTTGCTATGAAGGCATTATATCTCAGCAAACTTTGGGCTTGTGCAGTATAGTGCCACAATGCCATGGAAAGCGAGATCGGGCTCTACTCTGACTGTAGGCAAATGCAACACTGGGATGTTGAAAGGGCAACCTAGAGAGCACTCATCCAGACATCGCCATTTCCAGTTCTGTGCTGCCCCTCTGGGCTGGCAATTCCACTTGGTGTCAACTATAGAACTGCCCAGGCATCAGGACACCTGGAATTTTAGATTACCCATTACGAAGACATGAAGGAAGGTGCCAGAAATAGGTGTGTTTATGCCACATCGATTAATGTTGGAGTATTTTAAAATACTTCTTCCTCCTTCTAGGCAGGATTTACTGTCCCTTCAGCTGCGGTTTGCTGCAATGCAGATGGAGGTGGCTGAGCTTAATGCTTCGGGATGGCATCCATCTGCATCACCTTCCACTGTGGCAAAAGGCAGACAGATCTACCCTGCACTGCAGCGAGTTATAAACCTGCATGCTCTACATTACTGAGTATCAGCTGAAGGAATATTTATTGCCGGCTATTTTATATAACATTTAAAATATGACCTTGTTTTTAAAGTCTGCCTGTTTGGGGGAAGTTTTGGGGTTTTGTTTTTGTTGTTTCTACAGATGTCCAGTTACACCACTTCCATGAAACAGCTTTAATTCTGAATCCCTGCAAAACATTCTTGCAAGAAAAACTCATTCCAAGATACTATCACCGAGCAACCAAACGCTGAGCTCCAGAAAGGTGGTTTTGCCCTCACACAGCGATTCTGAGAACGCCTGTGTGCAGGGATGCAAAGCTTCAGCATCCAGGCATTCTTTAACCACAACCTCTCACCTCAGCAATCCAAAATGCTGGAAAATGAGTCCCTCCTAGACAAACGCTGGCCGCACTGTCTGGACTCTTCAACGCAAGATTTTCTCCTCTGAGCAGGTTTCCCCACGCTGCCTCCTCAGTTCTCTCAAAAGCACATACGGCAAAACAAGTACTACAGGGAAAACAAGCTCCCCAAGAAGAAAACTATGCTGTTTGGGAAAAGCACTTAAGTAGCTCAACATATGGACTGGGATTTGTTGTTAATACACAATTTGTAACGTGCACTGGAGCTGAACAGACTTATCTACTCTAACACCCTTGAAAAGTTTCTGACTGCTGGTGTCATCTCTCTCCTCAGACCCCCCCCCATGGAGATCAGGGGACTCACAGCATCTGGGCTCCAAGGCTCAGCCTCCAAGTGCCCTGTTTTTCTTCCCACTCTGTGAGGTACCTATGTTGTTTTTTTTTTTATTTATCAAGAAAAACGAGGCAGAGTACTGAGACAAAATGCTCGTGTTAGAAGTGCTCATCACACACAATAAGCCAGACAGTCTCTCTTAGAGAAGCAGTTTGGGATTTTTATTGACAAGAGTTGGCATTTATAGGCTTGAGACAGCTGTTCACATCCCTCCTGTTTAGCCAGAAGCTATTCTCTTTGCTTGATAATTGTGATTCTAGCTGCAGCTGGAGCCTGCCGAAGGAGAAAGGCATGGGAGAAGAAGAGTGATACCCCTCCTCCGGGCTGTGCAGCAGGAGGCTGTGCTTCCTTGGAAGAATCAGGGCTCCTCATGCCCCTGGACTCCAAGGGGCTGGGCATGACAGTAGCTCATGCTGTCCTTTACATGCTTTCAACCCCTCGTCCTGGAGAGTGGACTAGAGGAGGGAAGAAAGCACATCTCCATCGCTGGGACTTGCCCAAAGCACTGCTTCTCTGGCAGATGTCACCCCATAACCCACTACATGTTACTACATCCACCAGCCTTTCATGGCACTTCTGTTTGAAGCATTATAGACCTTGATAGCAGAAACCAAGCCACTGCACTACTGATAATACACTCTCCAGGCTCACAAAGTTAACAGCTTACAATTCCCATGGCAATGGCCCCAAAGAAAAAAATCCTTACTTTCAGAAAATGCTTAAAACTGTAGGACGAAGTCTTATCATATCCATCTCCATGATCCTCTCGCTTCTTGCAGAAGACCAAGGCTTTCTCATACAGGAAGAGATGCCTCTGCATTGGCTTGAACCTGGCAAGATCCTTCATTTTTGTTGGACCTTTTCGGTGTCCAGTCCAAACACTGAAAGATCCTTGCATCAATACTTTTCCTAGTTCACTCAAGTCGCCCTGGGGAAAGTATGACAAATGCATATAAAAAAGATTACGTCAATTAAAACATAGGAGGACTGTGCAAACAATGAAGGGCAGTGGGGCCAGCTCTGTTCCAAGGCACGTCCCTCTAAGAATAGGTCTTCCTGGAAGGATCAGATGATCTTTTGGAAGAGACGGAATGGTGCCAGGAGGGAAGAAGAGGTCTCAGACACAAGCCTACAGTAAGTCTATGCAAAGGAATACAAGTCGATAACTGGAGGGTAAGAAAACTTGCCAGCACCTAGAAAAGGTCATATCAAGGGCTCCCCCACATCAGTGAGATGAGAGCTGAGCCTGAGCTGAGGTTGTGCAGAATGGGAAGAAAAGGATTTTCAAGTAGGCCAAGTCTGCAACCAGCAGCTTAGCCATCCACTCAGCCCTCCCTGAGTCCCTAGGAAGGACAACCACTTCAGCAGGCAAGGATCAAAACCTACTTCAGGGTGTATTTAATTAAAGGTTGAATGAGAAATACTATGGAGACAGCCCAGCTCAATTATAAGGTGAATCATTTGAGAACTAAGGTAGACTGTGGAAAAATGCTCCCAGGAACCACAAGGTGGCAAGTGTGGGAACTATGCAACTCCACGTATCGTTTGGATGGAAATAGATTCCAAAATCCTGAAATCAAATAGAAGACTGACACCAATAAGCTCCCTGGTGCCATTCAGTTTGTAACTGTTCTAACGTGGTTTTCAGTTCCTACATGCTGGGACACTATCCACTTCCAGCATATCAACCAGCATTGTACAAGTTCTCTAATTACCAAAATCTACTCACATCATATCCTGTTATTGAAATCTGATGCATAGAGTCATTGACTGACTTTAGCAAATCCAGCATTGCAACCAGAGCTTCTTGAAGTTCTTGAACTCCATCACAGCTTGTGCTGTACTTTAACAACTCCTGAAAATAGAAATGGAAGAGCGTGTGCTTGCAACTGAACAAAGCAAACTTTTTTCCAGCTCACCCAAAGTTTCCTGTGCCCAAGAGCAAGCTGCACTCCCTGAGTTTCTTTTTTCATGTCAATGGAAAAAGCACTAATTGTAAACCAGTCAGCACGAGGTGCGGAATATCACTGAAACACGTCCCATTTTCTCTGGGTTTCCTTGAGGACAGCATCAGGTTACAGAGTGGCATCGCTCTTATCTGAGGTTCTTTGTGTTGCATTTTCCTGCTTATTAACTGCAAACATGACTCAGGTTTGGCATCAGCTGCTAATATGTCACAAATGCATTCAGATGAGTTTGCAGTAGATGACTGTCTTCAGATTGGCAGACAGAAGGAAGATTTTATAAATCCTGGAGCCTTTAAGCCAATAAGCAGAAGACAGAATTGGCAACCCTATGACTGATACAAAATCATTCTCATTTCATATCTCCTCTGCCCGTTTAGAGCCTCGTCTGTACTCATTCCTCATTCAAGAAGCTGGAATGTGAGATTCAACAACCTTCAGAAGCCACCACCCCAGTTCTCTATGAAGTGGGAATGGCACCAGTGCTCTGCCTCAGAAGGGAGACAAAAGGATGAATGCATTAAAGATTATGGGCGCCACAACAACCCAAACTGAAGAGATGAATCAATCTAGTATACTTTCATTCATCATACCCTTATGGACATCTCTGGTTCATTTTTCTTACATTTTCCATCTCTGAACAGATTCAGTCCTTCTCCCCACAAAAATGACACGTTAAAAGCACACACTCCTTCAGGTATGAAAAACATCAACCTTGCTGAATGTCACTATGGACAGCCAAGCTAAGCAACATGCAACCTAAGGCTTGATTTAGAGGTAAACTGAAAAATAAAACGGAAAACAAATCTCTCTCCAAATGTCTTTTCAAAAGCAGCTTATGAAATACCTTCAGAAGCAACTGGTATTTTGTCAGGCGCTGCACCGGTTTGAGCAAATAGGAATCCAGCCCGAGTTTGTGCTCTAATTTTCTTTGGCACTCCTGAAACAAAGAATTCATATTAGGTAAGATATGTGCTAACAATCCATAGTTATTCTAACAGCGTGAGCGATACGGTTTGAAGACTTCGAAGATCTCACGTAAGAACATCCCATGGTTCATATAACGAAAGAGATTTCACAAAAACATATAATATGGATGGATCTGTCTTAAGTTCTTTGTGTACAAGAAACTCCAACTGCCAGTTTTGTGCAGCTTTCACACAACAGCAAACAGAATACACTGCAGAGACAGTGAAGTGCTGAGGATGGTGTTTAGGACAAGCGCCCCAGGACGACGCTGCCTTGACAGAAACCAACAGCTCACCTGGAAGAAGGTGCTCTCAGAGCACTGCCTCCACAAGGACTCCGAGCGGGGCTTGTTCTGACAATATTTCTCATACATCTGGAAATCCTCTCGCTGCAAAGAAAGCCAAAATGCAAGTCAGACAAATATATGCAAGCCTGCTGGGCAGCAAAACAGAAGGAATACCTGAACTGCAATGTGCTTTTATCTCTGTTTCCAAGTGTAACATCTGAAAGCCACAGAGTTCAGGTGAAAGAGTCACTGCTGGGAAGCAGAAAGCTCCTTGCAGCAAGCCATGGTGTAATCACGACTGCTGCTTTCCCCCATCTGCTGCCGTCCACACAGTTGCATTCCCTCCCTCACTGTTGGAATTACATATCAGAAGCACCTCATCCAACTGACACAACCGAAATGTTGAAGAGTGCAAAGCACAGCAGAAACATTGGCCTTAAAAAGTCTGTCTTATATGTGAAAATGAGTCACCAACCCTGTCTAGGAAACAAAATCCCACTCTCTCGGGTGCTCCCAGGCAGCTTTCCAAACTGTGCAGGAATATTCTGCAAGAGACAAGGAGAAGAGACAAAATGCAGCTGTGAGCAGGGTACCACTTGGGCACTTCATCATTACAGGAAATCACTGAGGCAAAGAGGGGCAAGAGAGCCAGCACCATACTTGTTGTGGAAGTCATATATCTCAGGCATGTTTCCAAAGAGGACGTCTTTCCTGTTTCTCAGCACGGGAGGCATAAGGATGACCATGGCAGGGTTGTCCATCTCAGCTCTGTAGCCCTGCAGGATGCAAAGTGGGTTACTTGCTCGGTTTTTCAGGCTTTTGCTTGGCACCTCCCCAAAGGCAGAGGACGAAGGGATGTGAGCAGACTTCCAGTACAATCTACTTCGCTTCAAATTTCTACATCCCTCTTCTTTTTGCTTTTTTCCCTAAACACCTGTCTTTTAGCACATCAACCTTCAGCGCATAGGCAAGTGGGGCTGCAATCCAGCAGAGAATGGCATGGGACAGCTTTCCTGGGGTGAGTGAACGCTGTGGAGGTATTCTTATCACAAAAGGCAAATTGCAGTCACTTTCTGCTCACTACAACATGACCGGTCCCACAGGAATATTTGTCTGGGTCAAACACATCTGCTGTTACGACCCTGGGACACGAGAGACAACATGTTTGTACAGAACGTGCAGTTACAGACGCTGTCATGAGATCCGGTGTACAAGATGATTTATTACAGAGCAGAGAAGGCCTGAGATCAAATACCAAAATCAATGGGCTTTTTGCTCTTGCACAAGACATGCTGAACAGCAGGATCTTGCTCTCCTCAATTCCCGCTGCCTCAGGAGTCTGTCCCCTATTGCCCCACCTGCCTCTTGCAATCACGGCCTCCCAGAAGGAAGCCTTTGCTGCCAACTGCTGGGTGGAATTAGCAAACAGCGCAAAGCTCTCCGCAGGAAAATGACATTACTACACCAACACAAAACCAGCTATCAGATGTGGTAAATATCCTAAACGTAGAAGAGGACCAAGGCAGAGCCAGCACTCAGAACCGTCTCCGCAAAGAAAACATCAAGAAGCTATTGGCAGCAGCTCAGGCCAGTCACTAAGTGCTGTACAAAACCAAGGTCAATTTAACACAAGTAGCAAATGTTTGCCAAAACATACTTAGTATGTACGGGGTATCTTCTTTGGCTTTTCATATTAATTTCTTATACTAATTATGGTTTAAATCAGTATTCCTTCCACTAAGCAGGCGTTCTGTATTTGATTAAGGATGCAGCAGAAGATAAGTATCTGGAAAATTAGTCATCCATATTTAACCACTGCAAGGAGGCTTCACTCTTGTACGGAAATGTTATTTTCAGACAACTTAGCTTGCCCTGTCCACTGTCCTCTGTCTGGACGGGACACAGAAATAAACCCATATACCTGCCAACTGCTTTACCACATCGAGTGCAGTTTAACAAAACAAAAACCAATCAGCGCAGGACAGCTCTGTGTTAACTACCTGCAGCTGAACAGATTTATACAGAGCTTGTTCTCAGGTCAGAGAAGCGTAATCAGAATGAGGTAATTAACAGTGACTTGTTTCATTCATCAGCAAGTGGCACTGTGGAACAAAATACGTGTCTAAAATAGCTGTAAAGAAATTAGAATCTGCTTTCTGGAGTAAGAAATGCACTTTATACATCCACAAACCTCAAAGCATTGAGACAGAAACCTTCCAAACATAAAACACAACCTTCTCTCATCTCCAAAAGGTAAAGAACTGAGGGAGTAGTTAAAAACACCAGCTCTTTGTACACATTCACAAGCAGTGACAGAACTAATTACCAGTGCATGTGTGTACAAACAGAACACTTCTTCCTCATTCTGGATGAAAAGTTCATCCTGACACCAACTGTTCCTGCAGATGCCTCCTACTTAGAAATAAAAGGGAGAAAACTTGAAAATTCATGACTAGCTGGGGGATCTGACAGTTTGGTAGAAACCTGTCCCGTCACATTTCTGCTCAGTTCAACAGAGCAGCAGGTGCTCTTTCGTCCAAGCCACTGGGGAACAGTAATGAGCAACCTGAAGAAGTCACTCACCGTCAGGACAGTGAACAGCTCCTCTACATACACTCTCTCGGTTTCTATAAGCTCGTTTATGACATGGCTACAAGAAAGAAAGAAAGAAGAAAAGTGTTATGTGTGCATTAAAAAAAAAAAAACGACCAAAAAAAGCACAGGCAATTTGTGCAAGCCCAAAACACAGTGCGACCTCACTAACAACCAACGCTGGGATGACAAAACAGGCGAAAGTGTAAGAGAGCTACGATGTATGTGGATGGTGAAAGGGCTGACCAGAAACACATCATTCAGAGTGATTTAAACAGGGTGACAGCTTACCCTTTCAGTATATCTAAGTTGTCATCACTGTCCGAAATAAAAGACTGCAAGGAATTCCGTTTTTCCTGATAATCGTGCATTACTTCGATCTGGAAAAGAAATGGGATGGACCTGAAGGAGCGGCAGAGAGGTCACTGCAGAGGCAGGATAAGCCCAGCCCTTAGTGGAGCTACGTGAACCTTGGGGAAGGATGAAATACAGTGCCTTATAAGGAATCCTCTGTGCCAATGAACTTCAGAAGAGCAAAGCTTCTACTGGGTAGCCAAAAAGTCCTAGAAATTCCTATGCTATGTAATACCTGGAAGTACTGACAACATTCATTCACATAGAAATCAGAGAATGGTCCCCACAGGGGGAATATTTGATGTCCATTCACAAGACTCTGCATCCACACAGTTATGCAAATTCAGGGAACAACACACGGGAGAACCATATCTGTTACTTGGCAAAAACAACCCAAGATAGAACTCAAACGCTGGGCAAATCCAAATAAACTACAGGGGTAAGAAAGGTGAAGTATTTTTAAATTAAAAAAAAACCCCACAAACTTCCTTCACATCCCAATCTGAATTCAGTCAATTTTATTCCCCATTTTTCAGATGGGTTCTTAAGTCTATAAAACTCATCCAGATTTTGCTAGCTCTTCTTACCTTGCGAGAACTTGGAGTTTTTCTTGATGTTTTCTTCCCAGGGAGAGAGAGGTCAAATGAAAATTTCAAACTGGAATTAAAATCCACACCTTGGGTAGAAGAAAAACAATCATTTCATAACTTACATCTACTGGCAACAGAGATGGCTCAGAGAGTAACTAATAAGTCATGAAGAAAAACAGGATATATTTTAAGGATAAGTGATTAGTTAGCAAATACTACACACAAAGTGACTCATCGGACAGGGCTTCAAACCTGAGGCTAACTTGAAAGAGGAGCTGGGTGTCCTCAGACCACAAGAAGAAAAAGAATGGAAAAAAGGACACAAGTGATGCACTCAGAGGTGGTTTGGTTTCAATCCACGCCATCAAACCCGCACATCTCAAAGCGCTCCCGGCGGAGCCCAGCGTGTGTGTCTGACACTGCACAGCGCCCCAGCAGGACGGCGGCATTTTGATGCTTGGTGTCAAATGGAGGCCTTATTAAAAAGCTCTCTCGGTGTGATCCATCCAGAGAAGAGCCTTTTGTCTTTTCCCTCTTGCTGGCTGCGCTCATTTGAACATGCCTGATCGCTTCTTTCAGGAATATGATTAATGGAGGATACCTGTGCTTGGCAGGTGATGGAGTGCCTTTGCTAGAAAAACGTGCATCACGTGAAGGCAGTGCAGTGAGCATGTCTGGCCGATGGAGGATGGCCTCACGGCATCCCACACAGGTGGTCAGACACTTATCCCCATTACTGAAACCACTGATTGCTCCTTAATGCTTTCCTGCTTCCAGAAAGCTGAAAAAAACTCTAGTAAAACGGGCAGTATTTTAGTTTAAAGATGGAGTTTTCTGTCTTGTATGGAAGTTCAGAGGGCAGGGAATGTGGCACTGACTGGAGATGAGAAAATCCAGGCTTTATTTGCAGCACTGGCCTGTATACTGAGTAGCTTAATTCCCTTCATTCCACTAGCTTTCTTATTTACACTACTAGCTCCCCAAATCGGAGCCACTTTTGCTGCTTGTATGACACCTGCTACAATTCACCACAGCCAATCCACACCAATTCATCGTAAACAAACTTGTACTAAAGCAGATCACCGGGGTCTGATCATTTTATGCAGTCAGCTCATGGAATTTAATATTCCCACAGAACAGCCCTGGTTTAAAATATACGAACACTGCTTTGAAGTACTTCTGAATTCTGATACATAAAGGGCTGCTAAAGATAGAAGTTTTAATGATATCATTTAACGTTAACACTGTGCCACATCCCATTAACAAAATGAAGGCAGAACAAGCAGCGACCTCAGTTCAACCAGAACTGGTACCTTTATGGGCATTAATTATTCCACAGTTGGGATTTAAGGATGTCATTCTCAAAGAATCAAAGGGAGTTAAACATCCAGCTTGTCACTTATGTTCATGAGATTCAGCTCCTCATGTATCTAGGCTCCTTTGCAAACGTCAGTCTAATTTTATGTCAGCTCTAGCTCAAGACAATTATGGAGACTGTCACCAAGAACAGGTACACAAATCGGCTTCAGGCTATGGAATAGGCTAACAAATTTATGTTTTTTCCCTCCATATCACTAATTCACCAGTTCATCCAAGCAAGATGCTAGGAAAACAAGTGGAAGCAGGCACTGTTTTCAGCTGACTTCTTTCACTGAGCAGCAAGTGGAAACAAATCCCAAGCAAGAAGTCCCCCTGAGCCAGCTGGAGCTGTATTCCTGCACAAGGAGTGCAAAAAACCATAGCATTCATTCTATCAAGTTCTCTTTCCCCTTTCCATGCGGTCATCTCTTAAAAGTAAGAGAACATCCTAAGATATTTGGTAGCTCCAACACATTAGAGGTTAGAAAAATATTAAACACCCAGGAAACCATGGCAGCCCTTGTCGTAGCTGGGAAGTACACGTGGAGCCAGCACAACAACACAGAGGGATTCACAACCAACCAGCCCACGTACTTGGTGTGAGGCTTCCACACCCCACTCCTCAAACAGAAATGGGAAGCTAGACAAAAACTGGAAAGCCAGTAAGTCATATAATACACAACTCTATAATATGGAGTAAGCACTGGTCGGTTTCTCACGTTCCGTCGCTCACCCCGATACTGATTATCTGAAAATAACATGAAGACACTTTACCATGTTTAGGAGAAAATAACGGTGACTTGGATCGTGGTGGGTTTTCTGGCCGAGGGGCCACTAACTGGACGGGACGCACATGCTTATCCAACAGCTTCTTGAAGCAAGACTGACGATTCTCAAACATGCTTCGAACATTTTCAAGCTTCACCTGCACCGACTGTATCTGGCACTGTAGAGTGAAAAAGATCTCTATGATCAAATAACTACTGATATTTTGCACTTGGAACCAAAACAGAAAACTGTAAAGCTGATAATGCTGCAGTGCAGTCAGATTTTGATTTTTACTTGGGTAACGAGGAATTGAGGTATTTGCTTACCTTCAATTCAGCTGTTAAGACTGACTCAAAATCATATTGTAGGGATTGGGGATCATAGTTTAAGTAGGGCGAAGAGCTTTCAAGAAATCTTTCTATGTCCTGGAGAGCTTTCTGAGCACCTTCTTTGGACTGGCACTTGTCCATCTGCTGGTTGGCAAGCAGGTAGGCACCCTCATCACAGCACTGCAGAGCCTGGGGAAAACGCAGAGTGAGAGCCCTTACAAAACCAAGGTATCCATGACAAGTATTATTTACTAGCTCCATACTGAATAATCAGTACTTGTGAAAACCCAAGCAGCTCCTGCATTTTGACCACTAGCACCACCAGGAGTGCAGGGAGCCCAGGAGAGGACTCTGCCCCACAGCAGAGATACTGCTGAAAAATCCCCACAGATCAATGCAGTGTTGTAGTGAAGAATGAGGGGGGGGGGGGGGGCGGGAATTTTCCTAATTATCCTAAACAGTGAAATGGAACAGGGTTAGACTTCATTGCTTTTCTCAGCAGCCTCAAGCACGCTATAGTAGTGTCCCTTCTGGCCTAATTAGCATGAATTTCTCCAAATGTGTTTTGGATGCTGATTAAGATATCAAAGAGCAGTGGAGCCACATGACTCCACTTCCACACTAACACAGAGCAGCTGCGCCTATCTACCAATCTGTCATCTTATTTTAAAGTCGCTTATGTTCATTCTTAATAAATTGCTAATTAAAAAACACTGAGTTTATTTGAAAGCATTACCTCCTTTGTACTGGGTATGGAAACTTCAGAAGTCAATTCATACATGGATGCACCATGACAGTGTGAGCAACAGAAGCTACTTTCTGGTGTTCTGAATCGCTCTCTAGAGATGCCTGCCTTTTTCTACTGACTATTCACAGCACCAGCACACACCTGTTTGCTAGCTTGACCAACTAAGTGAGTCAAAGCACTGTCCAGGCTCTGGAGGAACATCTGACTAACACGAATCACTGAAGCAAAGCTGCAAATTGTAGATGCTACCTCAGCTAGTGGAGAGGCCAACCATCTGCATCAAGGGGCACCATATCTCCGAGCTCTACCTGCTGAAGGCGAGTATGAAGATCCAAGGTCTTCTGCAGCCTCATCTGCTTCCTTTTGATCTCGTCAGACAGGACATCAGAATGGTGCCGCAGCTCGTTGCATTGCTGGCAGATTAAGTTGAGGGCATAGTGATGATTTGCTGCTAGCTGGTGTCCGTGTAGTATCACCACCTGAGCCTTCCCTATCAGATCCTTTAGTGAAAAGAAAAGATTGCATGCTTACTGAAATAACACCAAAATATCTGCATATAACAACATGCGCTTGCTCTTCTTACCAGATTTCAAGTACACGTGGAGATGACTGCCATTAGGAGTAGCCAGAATAGGTGGCTTACACAGGATAAAATGGCAGCCATCATCAGGGGAAAAAAAAAAAAACTTTTGCCATCCAAAAGAAGGATGACAAAGATGATGGTATCTCACCAAGCCAGCACTGCTGTGAATGGCTGCTGGCAATGCACTGCTGCCATGTGCAGGAAATGCAGTCTGAGAAAAGGCAGCTGATGTCCGGTTTAGGCACACTATGCTTGCAAGCATGACAGAGTTTAAGCAGCTACGGCAAAAACAAACCAGGCTCTTTGTAGTAGAGCTTGATGCAAAGAACATGCCGGCTTGTCTGCAGCTCCTGGTGAGTGCAGTGGTTACATCTTCCCCAGGATCAGCTTTCTGCTAGGACTGCTTTCCTGCTGCATGGTATGCCTGGCTATTTGTTCTCCCTGTCTCTCTCAATAAAATATCTTTCAAATGGCAAAAAAAAAGCCTTAGAGCTTCCCACTACGGCTCTCAATCTTAAATAAACCTCTAGGGGTTGTGTCCAAATCCCTAAGGACTTCTCTATGGCCCACTAGTCAAGCACTACCCTTCGCAGAAGTCACATCCTCAGTGGGGCTCCTGTGAATCATCTCACTTCACTCCTCTTTCTGCTGCATCTCTTAGTCTTCCTCCTCCATATGTTACATTCAAATCACAGACGCTTAAAGATAGCGACTTTTTTTGCCTCTCCATGTGCCTGGTAACAAGTCTCTGTCTATTAGCACTGCTAAAAGCACTTAACATATAAATAATTCTTCTTCCAGCTCATTAACTCCCACACTTCCCCTATGTTCAGACATTTATCTGCTCTGGATTTTCATGGTGGCTCAGCAATTTATTTTAACTACGATAATTAAATATCCTGTTCCTGGTTTTCAGTGTGATCACAGTGTTGCTGCAAAGAGCTCAGAGACATGAAATCAATCTTTTCCTCCATCTACTTACCAACAAACTGCACCAAAAACAGGCCATTTGAGAAAACACCCACTGCAAGTACAGATCGTGCCTCTTTTGTTTCAGCAGTGCATCTGTCTGCGATAGATGTACTCACCTGAGCCATACCATCAAAATGACTCAAGTCCTTCAGCCTCTGTTTCACTTGGGAGACACTGTCTCCAGTGTCAGGCAGTTCTGCTTGTTGACCCATTAAAAATTCAATGGCATTCTTGACCTAGACATAAACACACAGATGAAAAGACTGCTGCAAAATGATACAAAGCACAGACAGAAAATCATTCTCAGTCCAAAATTAATCACACTTTAGGTGACTGTTAAATCCAGTAACAAAATCAGCTTCCAAGAGCTAATTTCCATGTTCAGAGATGCTTCTCTCAGGTAAATCTATGTGGCTGCAGGGCAGTGATACCCAAATTAGCTCTGAATGAGGAAGAACTGCAGTCTTCCCAAGCGAGCTAGCCCTGCTAGTCAGAGTTACGGAGCAGCAGCATAAATTAAACACTCTCAAAATAGAAAGCATAAAACTCTCTCTTCTCCCCCTTTCCCCAAACCTTCCTTCTGCACACAGAAATAGTGCATCTGTTAATACCTCTTGAAAACTTTGCTCAAACTTCCACAGTTGTAAATACTGCTCCATTTTCAACTGATGTTTTTCCCAGAAGCCATCAAAAGCAGTCTCCATCTCCCGCAGCTGCCCGAGTAGCCTCGAGTAAAGAAAAGATGGGATTAGAACAGATGGACAAACAGATGGGTAAGCCCTAGAATGACGGTCTACTCAGCACCCCAGTTCAACTCTCAGGAGAAATGAACTGATGTGTATATTTTGGAGGCTTTTCATGAAATCATCCCTGCAGATGACAGTACCTGGATGAAGAAGTTGTTGTCATCTCCATTTTATCAGAATAGAATCCTAGAATGGCCTGGGTTGAAAGGGATCACAATGATCATCTGTTTTCAACCCCACTGCTACGTGCAGGGTTGCCAACCACCAGGCTGCCCAGAGCCACATCCAGCCTGGCCTTGAATGCCTCCTGAGAGCCCTGCATGGGGCTGAACCTGTTCCATAGCCCCACCACAGAGGTTGGAAAAAATATCAGAGTAGACCAAAGTTGACAGAAATCAGCCAGGAAATCAACGGGTATGGAGCAAAGCTGGTATTTCTGTCTGTAAGTTTTTGATAGATACATCCGTGCTGAAATAATCCAAGTGTTTCCACTCAAAGATGAGGCAAATTAGCAACATGCTGCACTCACCTATTCACAGTCTCCCAGTCTCCAGGCCTCTCGCGGTGCTGGTCCTGGCTGCATTCACCCACATCAGGTTCTTCTAAATTGCTTAAAAGCAACTTTCCTTCTTTTGTGACTGCTGTAATATCTTCCTGCACAATGCAAAACATTTCTGATTCAGGCTACTCTGTGGGAGGTAAGGGTAAGTCATTTTGCGTTGCTCTCTTCTCTGTTTCCCTGCCACGAAGTGGAGCATTGGTATCCATCACAACAAAGGACTCCCAGCAACATTTAGCTCCCTTAACCTTTGGATGTGGGAGAGGCTGAACTACAGACTGGTCACCATGCTGGGTGGGAAAAGGCATGCATGAAAACACGAGACCACAGAATCATTTCATTCAAGATGCACAGCACTACCACAAGGTTGTGAGCAGGAGGAACCATACTAGATATTTATCTACAGGTCCATGCTTTCATTCAGGTATTTCTGCTGTTTAGGGATGTGCTTTTCCGTGATGAAATGTTGCACAGCACTCTTCAGTGTGCAGGTGGCCGCTATTCCACCCTGTTACGTCTCACTCCCAGAGCCCTAAATTCTCCTTTTGACGCAAAGCCTTTCATTATGTGTCAGACAATGTAGCTGAACTGTCTAACAGGTGCTAACTTCATTTTGTCCCATTGAGGATATGAAATAGGTTAATTTCTCAGTTGCTCCGTTTAATTAAGCTTCTGTCAATTTTTCATCGGGTTTGCATCTTGCTTTTGTTCTGTACCACAGCTACATAAATTACCCTGATCAACTCATTATTTGGACGCAGGAATCAGCTGCACCTATCTTTTGGTTGTCAAGAGACATACAGGGACCCCACATCGCACAATCTGCACACACTTTCTCATCAGCTTTCATCTTTCGTGGTCGTAGAAGGAACAAAACAAAACGCCAACGGAACTGATTTCAGTCAGAAGCCCAAGAACGTTTTTGATATTTTAAATTAATAGATGAGGCATTAAAAGCAACAGATGGCTTCTACTAAGCTCTGCTGTGCTTTATATGCAAATGAAAACAGATAACGTGCTTTATTTCACCCCAGAGAAAAGTGCGTACTGCTGACTTGTTTCTATGCAGGATTAAGTTGGGTAACCCATATTTTCTCCCTACGCTTTGGACATAATCTGAAGCACAAAGTCTAATTCAGTCATACATCAATATATGCAGCTGCTATTGTACTACAGCTCAGTTCATTTCCAAAGATGAAATAAAGGACTTGCATTAGCTATAATCACACTTGCTGTATGTGTGCACATGTCTATTCATACGTGACTAGGTACAGCATCCTTCAGATGTCACTTTGGGTATTTCTAACTGAGAAATCACTCTCACAAGGACAACAAATGATAATAAATGAGAATAGATACTCTTCTTTGATTCGCACAAATGAATAAAGCAAAGGACCTCATTCTTCAACCGCACAGCACTGCCATTAGCATGGGAATCATTATGAACTGAGGGCTTGGGGATGTGCCTATGCTGTCCCCAGGAAGATGGAGGAGCATCTTTCAAAGCTGGAAAGACAACAGTGTGACAGCAGCAGCTGTCTGCTCTGCAGCTGCCATTAAATCCTACAAAAATATTTATCGGTCACAATAGCTGAAAAAAATATTAAAATATTAAAGAAAATGTTGTTTTATATGAAAAATGAAGGCTCAGAGGGATCAAGTCAGGCATGCTCCAAACTACACACTCAAAAGAAATCTTCACCTTGAATGCTCTCAAGCAAACACAGCTTCCTTCAGACTCCTGGGGCAGCTGCACTCAGTAAGTGTGCAGCCCTGCATGGAGGAGGAGGGAGCTGAGGACAAACCACCTCCCCAGACTCACTGACAATCTTTGTGTGCAACTTTCTGCAGCACTGAGGGTGAAGCAGAGGGAACCCCACCAGCCTCCTTTCTGCCAGAAGGATGAGCAAAGCCCAGAGGAGCGGCACGTTTCAGACACCAACTTCTGTATCCAGTAAGGAGCCAATGCTGAGACAGTTTCCTGGATGCCAGCATGATAATTTACTGGAATGCATGGCAAAAGTAAGTTTAATACATAGATATAGTCATGCTGTGTTTTATTTTGTCTGCCAACACATACACATGCATGGGAGGGATAGAGGAGTGGGTATCTAACTAGCAGACAGCCAAACCCCAGGTATCTCATCTTGCTGTGCTCCCAATGAGCCATACCTTGAGCTGGAAGTACTTCTCAGTGCGCAGGGCCAGGATGCGCTCAATGGAATACATGTCCTCCGGTAGCTCAGTTTCTGCCAGCTCTGTGCCAAAAGATTGTAACATCTGCGCAATCTCCTTCACTGTTAGTGCAAAACTCTCTATTGCCTGGTGGGAGACAATAACTGCGATCAGGTTGGCATTCAGGACGTTGCTACAGCTCGTTAAGAGTGCACTAAAAGCCATGGCTGAGATCTGCAAGAGAATGCAGCATCCGACTCTTAGAGAGATGGCTGGCAGGTCCACTGATGGTATTGCTGTCGTGCGCTACAGTGGCCACCAAGACATGGCCAGCAGGCTTTTAGAACAGCTTGAACCCATAACAAGGTCTTGAAGTAGTGCTGGACACAGACACCTCGTGTTTTGTTTTCTGCTGCCTGTTCTTGTGCACCGCCCTACCATTCATTGAAGGTCTATGGCAGATGCCGCAGTGAGATCCATCACACAAATTCCTGTAACTCCTCATCTACCGTACCTCTCCTCTGGCTAACCCACACCATGAAACACCTCTCGACAGCAGGACTGAAGAGAGGTCTTTGGCCTCTTGGTCATGGGGATGCACAGATTTGCAAGCCAGAGTAGTGGCTGACACCGCAGCTCTGGCTCTGCTTTTGGAATCAGGCTAATAAATTTTAATGCAACTGACTGCATTCGTATTTTCTTTAAACTGTATATTTTAACAAGGAAATTTCAGGAAATGTTTTAAGAGCACCTTACAAGGGAATTTTTTGAGAGGCTTTTAACATGGACACTTATCTAACACATGCAGATATGTTCTAGAAGCTCATCTTTTTCTTAAATTACCCTACCATTTTTGTCATTTATTTTGTCATTTTTGTCTCCAAGTGCGAGAGCTATGTCATTGTCGCTGTAACACATTGTGCAAAAGAACAAAACTAAGAGCCAAAAAATTTTAACAAGCACGAAGGTGGCAATGCATCCATGCAAATGGGCAGAAACTGGCAGAAGCAATAGCTTGAACCACTCCAGCAATGATGTCTTGGGCTTTTCTTTTCACGCTGAGCTCCACATCTGTCTGCGTGGATAATGGTGCAGGACTGGGGGCACAATGATTTGTCTCAGCCACTTTCGTTAGCGTTTTGATTTGTTGGAAAGGTGGCTGGGAACTTAACCTGCCATTATAAATCCATTCGGCACCTAACTCCACTTGATTCCTTTGCACACCTTATCAAGGAAAGGTAGTTGCTCCAGAGGTTACCCTCGGCTATGTACTGCTTACTGCCTTACAGGAAATGTTTAGCAAGGGATCAGGCCTTCCCCAGCAGATTCCCCACACCCAGTGTTGAGCCCCCGGTACGCACAGTCCTGAAGATGACCCACTCGCTGTGGCAGTACTCCAAGGTGCCTCCAAACTCTGGGGTTAGCTGCTGCTCATCAATGTACGTCAGCAGGTCGCTAACCGAGCTCAGCATAACAACCTGCAAAGAAGGCAACACCATCAACTGGTTGGTCGTTCCCACCTAAACCATATGTGGATCAAGCCTAGAACTCTTTCATGTACGTAAAAATGGGAGTTTTCTCTATATGTTGCTTTTTCCTTACGTTTATGGCTTAACACAGCTTTTATAGATTTGACCACCTTCCTAAAGAATCCCTGATCTTCCAGGTGCTTTCTTCCTTAAATACAAAGTACAGTGAGATACCGCAGTGCGTGCCTGCATATCAGAGCTGAAAGCAGAAGAAATGCAGGTTTTGGCAAGAGATGACAAGTAACCTGGAAAAATGTAAAGCTGGAACATGTCATGAAGCACTGGCCAACCTCACCTAAATACACAGGCTTTTTAACACAAGTTCATAGAATCATAGAACCATAGAATCACAAGGTTGGAAAGGACCTACAAGATCATCTAGTCCAACTGTCCTCCCATTACCATAGCTACTGAAAAACCACTAAACCATATCTCTTAGCTCCTTATCCAGACACCTCTTGAACACTGCCAGGGATGGCGACTCCATCACCTCCCTGGGTAGGCCATTCCAGTGCCTGACCACTCTCTGAGAGAAAAAGTTTTTCCTTATGTCTAATCTAAACCTCCTCTGGTACAACTTGAGGCCATTTCCTCGGGTCCTGTCTGTTGCCTGGGAGAAGAGTTTCTGTGTGTCTTGATCTTCCCTGTTGTAAGTCATGAATTTCAAAACCATGGACCTGACCATCATTCTAGAGTGAAAAATGCACAATTTCTGAAAAATTCCTATAGGGAAATATTGGTTTGCTTCTGGAGGTTTGTCCTTGTGCCAACCTTAGACTTCATAAATGTACTTTTCTTTTCTCAGTTATTATGTCCATTAATCAAGCTGGCTATAGAAGCCTTGGAAAGTTTGACTTCAGAACATAAAACCGTTTCACTTGCTATTTTAGAAACAAATAGCAACACGATGTTGGTATGTTGTTTACACTGAGATGAAAATGGTGATTACGGGAGGAACTCACAGCAAAAGCTTTGCTGGATGCCTCTTGGCATTTCAGACACTAAAAAATTCCTGAGCATGGTTTTATCCTCTACGGATGCATACATCCTTTTGGAGGGCGGAGGGTGGGCTGATAAAACCACCTATTCTGTAGGAAATAAACCATGCACAGGCAAGCAGAAAACTGCTACAGGAGAGATTTTGTAGAAATAGGGCACTAATGGCAGCAACGCCCCAGTTACTCCTCACGTCAGTGCCTTCACATCATCTCCATCCCAAGGTTCACAGGCAGCAAACAACCACGCGCAAGGCACAATGCTTTGCATGCTCATACCGGTAACTTGAGCAGAAAATCCTCCTGACTAAATCGAAATCCAATGTCAGTGAAGGTGCGCTGGAAGAACCCTGTGGGACGAAGAACCATCACCAAGTGCAGGTTCCCTGGGAATGATGCCTGCAAGAAAACAGAGATAACATTCAGCTTGCGGATGCGGCATGTCCAACAGCTCCCAAACACCTTGAAATGATGAGAAAGCATTAAACCCGAGGATCTTTTTCTGATTGTCCCCAACAGCCTTTTCTGAATTCCATCACAGGCTGGATTATGCATTTCCTAACTCAGGTGTAACTTGTCGTCTGCTGATGCTGGCCCAGCTCAAGAGCTTGCCTGCTGGACTTGGATCCCACCACCAGCAGCAATGCTTCTGCAGGCTCAGAGCTGTGTGACTGCAAAACTGGAGGTGACACAAAGTGGTTTCGAGATACGGGACTTCACTGCAGGAGGACTGTGCAGTCCCACTTCCCTTTTGAACACACAAGCAATCAGCCATGCACCTTGAAGGGCTGCTGGTAATACACTTTAAGTACTGCAGTCAGCACTATAAATGAGGGCCTGGAATTCCGTCTTAAAAGGGAACACGGGGTGGAACTTTGAGGGCAATGAGACAGGATGGGAGTGCAAAATTTACTCCCAAACTTACTTCACCTCTATCTATACCAAGCACACTCTGTTTGCCAGAGCTAATTATTAGACAACGTTTAGTTTGTGGTACTATTTCAGAATTTCCTGTCTATGCTACTCGTGATTTTTTTTCAAGCACGTGCTTTTGGCAGGTGCATTTTTAGACAGATCTGTGGAAAGGATGCTCGAGAATGAAAAAGAATTTTTAAGAACCTAGGAGTCATATCACTACATTATGGATAAGCCCACGATGCAAACAATGGAGTTAATGAAGAGGTATTATTTCATCTGAGATCCAAGCCAGGCCAAGTTACATTCCTCCCTATATCTTCCTCATTTGAACTTCAGAACCCTAACGCTGTCAGAGCTGTACATATGAAGGCTTTGTGGCTCTCCCAGGTGCACAGGTAACCCAAAGAACACTAAATGGTAGTGGAGTTCTAATTTTACATGCTAAATTCATATGAAAATAAGTTTTTCTTGAATAGACAAACATCTCAATCCATTTAAGAGCACTGGGTAAGCCTTCCCACTGCGTAATCACAGCATGTGTATGCCAAGAACAAGACCATACAGACAATTCCCCATCTCCTGCTCTCTCCAACAGCAAGACCCTGTTGAACAACATGCTCTCCTTCCCAAAGCCTCACCATGCCAGATGCGATAGCAGAGCATACACTAAGAGTACTGAATATATTTGGGTATTTTACACAGTGCCTTCAAGACAAGGACTGCTCCCATACACGTGCATTAGTGCTGTTTGAAAAAGCCATGATTTACAGTTAAGATCTGATATCCACGAACTGCACCATTACTCAATGGCTACATTTTCTTTTGTAGAAAAGGTCAAGTTGTGGTTTCTATTGCCCACAGCTCCACTTAGAAATGGACAGTGAGTGGTAGGACTGAATAAGCCACGCAGATTCAATATATTGATCTGCAGCTATTTTAGGTAAGAGCAAAAACAAACAAACAAACAAAAAAAACTAGAAATGAATGTGAATGAAGCATCAAATTCATATCCTTTGGAAGTCAACACCAACTGTGCCAGGGCAAAGATTTGGTGTTAGATTCAAGAACAAACCATACAACACCAAAGAGGCTTATGCTGGCCCAGGCCCTGGGTACTGTGCCTGTGGCACATAGCACCTCCTGGGGAGCACAGGAAATGGCTGCTGGCCCTGGGAGAGCAGTAACGGGTACAGCATGCGAGACCTGAGCAAGCTACGCTCATTCAGGTTTGATGTTTGGAAGAAAATCTTTCCCTTAGAGGGCAGTGAGGCCCTGGCACAGCTGCCCAGAGAGCTGTGGGTGTCCCATCCATGGAAGTGCCCAACGCCAGCTTGGATGGGGCTCTGGACAGCCTGAGCTGGTGAGGGACAGCCAGCCCATGGCATAGGGGTGGAGTTAGGTGGACTTTAAGGTCTCTACCAACCCAAATCGCTCTGTGATTCTGTAATGCCTGTCAAACCTGGAGACTGCCAGAGGCCCAAACCTGGCCACACAGTCACCAGGCCTCCAGCTTGGAAATGGGGTCTTGTTGAAGGAAGAGTGGCTGAGAGGCTGCAGAAGATGCCGGTTCAGCAACCTGCTTCACTGCCTGTTTCACTGCCTCTAAAAACAAGATCAGCTCTGCTGCAACACCACAGACAGGCCCTCCAGCCCCGTTGCAGGACACAGCTCTGTCTGAAGTCCACCTCTGACACCCTGCTCAGCTCAGGGTTCAGGAACTTGAGCTTCCCATATTAGCAGAGAGAAAGTCATCCTCAAGCTACTGGATGCTTCCAAGGGCCTGGAGCGGTTCCTCACTTTGAGGATGAGAAAAATCTGCGCCTGGGATGCAGAAAGCCTTCACTGAGGGAAGCACCACCAGAACTGGCACAGCCTTGTAAACGTTCTGAATGAACCAAAGATTTACAGCATGAATATTTCACTGGAAAGTATCTGGCAAGCTCGGCACTACCCAGAGAAGCTGGCTGCCTCTCTCACCTCCCCAGGCCAGCTGCCCGCCCAGCCCAGCAGTGCTGCTGTAACTGCCCCTGCTCCCTGCGCACCGCTGGCTGCACTGCCTGGCCCTGAGGTGTGAAACACCTCTTCGAGAGCACAGGGTGCCTTGGGGCACCTGTGGTTCCATGACTGCAGGACCACTAGGTGCTACAAAACACACCAGACCACAACCTGACATGTCTGCTACTGAGTAACTTCTGATTTGATACCACTTGATGCCCCACGAATATACATCCGTGTTTCTTTTGACACTTGATGCAGTTCAGCCAGACGTAGCTCCACTTCTAGGATGGGTTACTTGACTTCCCTTTAGCTTAGAAAGCGCTAGTGGATTTTTTAGATGATGCCATATACCTAAGAGCAAGGTCAGCATTTCTGAGTAGTTAAAAAAACAAGAAATCCTGCTCTGCAAGAGATACATCGTGTATTTCAAGCATGGAAAAAAACCAAACGGCAGAAAGACAGCTACCAATGAACCCACGTCCTGTGCCCTCCTGCAGACTTAAGAGGAAGGATGAAAAGTTAAAAATACAGACAGACAAGCAGACCAGTAACTCCTCGGAGATGACTTTCCTGAAGTGACTGCGTGTATTTCCATTGCTGCTACAATTCTCCTTCTTCTAAGGGCCGAAGTCTGGAGCTCTGCAAACTGAGCTCTGACAATACTGAAGTTGATGGGGAGGTGGGAAGACCAAGAAAACATACAAAAAAAAAAAAAAAAAAAAGTTCCCTATAATATAATTAAGAATGCAATGACAAAAGGGTCCTAAAAATGGCCTTCTGCTTTATCTTATGACACTGAAAGGAATTTGTGCATAATAAACCACCTAAAAGAATCCTCTAAACTCTTTGCCTTTCGGTATTCCTCTGCAGCGTTGGAAAGACAGAAAGCTATTGGAGCTGTTCCACTTCATCAGGTACCCAGCAACATCTCCCGAGCATTCCATGGCAAAGAACACGGTCAGGAAATTCCCCATCCTGAGCACACAGACGTGTATGCCTTAAGGCCCCAGATCAGCAACTGCTTACACACACGCTCAGCTACGACAGTGCTGCTATAGTCAATATAGGTGAGCTGGGCTAACACAGCACAGGAAAGGACACGCACTGAAAGTACTGCAGTTATTAACTCCTTACTGAATAGCTTGTCTTAATATATTTAATGTGCTTTTACATAATGTTAAGACTGGCTTTCTGAGGACATCGTTCCCTGCAGTTCACCGGGCCATCTGTAAGGCTGGAGATCAATAGACCTGAAGCAAAAGTAGCGCCTGCGGTGACTTTGTTTCAGAACGATGGGAATTGAAGCTAACGGTCTTTACGCAGATGCTGAAGTTCACGACTTTATTCCGTCCCTTACGGTAGAAGCCACACAGCAAAACGCCAACTAGGGCCAACTCCAGCCTCACCTCCCTGACAGCCAAAACGCCGCTCCGGAGCGCTGTGCCGCCTCTATTCCAGCGGGCTGCACGGCCAACCCCCGAAGATGCCGCGAGCACCGCCGCCGAGCAGCTGGTCCCGCCCAGGCCCTCTCGGTGCCGGGCTTCCCCCGGCCGCCCGCCCGCACTCGCAGCACTGCGGAGCCGCGCGAAGGTCGCGGGTGCGGCGCTCCTCCAAGACGGCCGAGCCGCCCCGCCGCCCCCCGCGGGGCCTTTCCCCGCGACGCGGAGGGGCTGCCCCGTCCTCGGGGCCGGGCCCCGTTCCGCGGGCACGCAGCGCCTTACCGCATTCCTCCGCGGCCTCCTGACGCCCCGCGCGGGGCTCGCCTCGGCCATGGCCCCGCGGCCGCAGCGCTGCGGCGGTTCCGCAGAGGGACGCGGCGGCCCGCTCCCTGCTTCCCGAGCGCCGGCTTCGATTTAAGGTGGAATGCCAAAAATCAGCCTCGGTACGGGGCCGGCTGCCTTCCACCACGACTGAGCCTGAGCGATTGCACCACAGCTTTCACCGTTCTTTTTTTTTTTTTCTTTCCCCTCCCCGCTGCGCTCTGAACTTGATTAGGATTTCGTGTGCGAAGGAATGCAGTCCGTAGCAAAACCTACAGCTTGAGCCTGCTGGCAGGGTCTCCAAAGCAATGGCACAAGCGTGAGCCCGTGCAGTCGGTACAGAACGGCATACACAAAGGAGTTAAACAAAAATCTGTATTCTGATATAAAAAAAAATAAAAAAATCCTGGATCAGATGCATGACTGCAGAGCTGCATGTTCTTATGCTGAAAAAATAGGGCACCGTATTTCAAATGCAGCTTATTTGCCCTTCTTTATTCCAGAATTAGGCAAGGATCACAAACGCAGCATGCGTTACAGTCTGATTGGAATTAAATCAGGATGTAACCTTTTGTGTTATTAGCACAAAGACGGGTCCAGCTGAACCCTTCCTGGTCACAAAGACAGCCTTCCAGGGCTGGGCCCTCTGGTTTTTAAGCTGAGCTTTCCAACTCCTAGCATTTAGCAGGCAGATTCCAGCCTCTCACTGCCCTCTGCACACAGCTGCGTTGTAGTATTTGCACGCACTGCCCTGATACACCCCAAGCAAAGCTGCTGCCCTGTGTGGATGCAGGTACACTAATAGGGTGTGTGCTCAGAGGTCACACAGTAATTATATTTCCTGATGAAACACGAGATGAATGGCACTTCTGTTGAAGCTACATATTAGGACAGACAGGATTTTTCGTGCTCGAAACTTCCAAACTATGCGAAGCACCGACATCACCCTTAAAGGAAGCTCCTGGTACTCCCACTGGTTCAAACACCAGCAGCAGAACTGAATTCTGATGATCACTTTAAGGAACTATTTTCTATTTTGCAGACGCTGCCTTTTCTCTCGTGATTACCATGCGTGCAATCTCACGTTGTAAAGTTAAGGAAGAAAAAAAAAATCACAGCCCCAAATACTGACAGCAGGACCTTATGCACAATGCAGAAAGGTAAAGGCAATCCTTCCTTCCTCCCTTCCACTGGATGCCTATGAGCAAAATGCCAGTAAGGCCAAGTCCAGCTGGACCGGGTTCCCCATGGCTCAACGTGTTGGTGAGCTGCAGAAACCTTGCTTTATGTTGAGAACAGGCAGAGCAAAAAGTGAATGCAGGGGTGAGCATTTAAAATAGTTTTTCCCACCCAAGCTCACAAAGGCCGTGCAGCCTGTTTTAAGAATCCAACCCTTTCAGTCACTGAACATTAGGTAAAATATACTCTCACTAATAACCGGTGTCTAGAAAGAACGTACATGAAGCCAAATTCTCCACCCAACAAAATCACAGAACGTGGCAGAAAACACATTTGGACCACCAAGGGAAAGTACAAAAACAAGCAAATGAATTGGTTTAATGCTCAAACAGCTCATTTACGCATTCAAATGAGGCACAGAGCCACGACTGAATTAATCACAGGGCCATAAAGCAAAATGCTACCGAGAGAGAAAGCACGAGCATCGCTGCTCCTGATTCCTAATGCTTTCTGAAAGTGGCACAAAATGGGCACAACGGCTTCGTACCTTGAAAGAAATTATCATTAAAGAGGACTTACTGCAATTTTTTGGAGAGTCGTTTTGACCGATGTCCACGTGTCCAATCTCCTATCCAGGATTAGGATAAATTTGGTGTCCGACTCATGTTGACTATGGGATTAATAATAAAAAAAAGTAAATGAATAACATTCTGAGGGAACGTGGCTCTGTTCCCTGCCCCACCCTCTCCCCTACCCCCAGAAAACAAGCCCAAGAACAGAGAAAACAAAGCCCGTTCTGACGTTTCCACAGGTGTGAGACAATCACAGAACGGCGTGGGTTGGAAGGGACCTCAGGGGTCACCCAGTCCCAACCCCCTGCTGCGGACAGGGCTGCCACCCGCTCAGTCAGGCACTGGGTTGGGCTCCCCATGGCTCCATCCAACCTGGCCTCGAACGCCTCCAGGGATGGGGCGTGCTGCCAAAATACATTTAAAAATATTGCCTAGACCAAACTTGCAGCAGAAATTTGGGAAGTCCATCTCATGGCTGAAGCATTGCCTCTGCCACGGGCAACGCTATTTGCACATCCAAATCCTTTACGCTGGTTTGAAATCCCCTGAGGAAGCGGGGAGCTCTAGGGGTCCACGTGCTGCAGTGGGACCCAGTGCAGAGGTGAACTGTGACTGTAACAAACACGGCCTCATCAGGATATCTGGTTGCAGCTCCACCAACGGACACGCCAAGGGTACCTCCATCTGCAAACTGGAGTTGTGTTTGCACGCGGGTAAGGGTACACCACCCCTACAAACACATGCTATGGATATGTTAGGTCAAGCTCAAAGTGCAAAGGTTCCGTGCCTTTATGCAGATTATGCATTGTCATTGAGGCATACCAGAAAAGAGCAGAGAAAATAAATGTTGTGTTTTACACATGGGTCACGCACAAAACCCTGGCACATAACAAAGTGAGAGATAAGCTCACACACTGTCATCTGGAATCAGGCTCAACCTTTCAGCCAAAAGCCTTTTTTAGCCAAATTAGTTTTGGCAACATGGAGAAGACTTTGCACGTTTATGTCAGGAAACCCCCAGCAAGAGCTTAATAACAGCATTAGGTGGGAGAGGGCCAAAATGATCCTTTTGTGTGAGTCTCATTCTGATAATGAGGACAGAACTGCTTGGTTTTCCAGCGTACAACTTTACAAGGCAGGTCTGTGCCCAACAAGATAGCATTTCCCAGCTCTTGGTATTGAGAGAAATACAGCATTTACACAGCACTGCTGTCATCGTAATAAAACCCCTTCAAAAATAACACCAAACAAACCCAGAACCCAAGCAATTCTGAAAAGGCAGCCAGACCTTAACACAGCGTCAGTTCATCAAAGCATGCCCCAGCACAGCATTTAGTCCAGACAAGGCTACATTCTTTTTTTCTTTCTACACACTTTTATCAGTTCCCTTACATACACAAAGGAGCAAGTTCCCAGCTGTACGAAAGCCCTGAAATCCACTAAGAGAACTTTGTGATTTATTTTAGGGCAAAAAGGGCAAGCCTATGGCTATTTGCAATCCAGGCCTCGTGGGTTGATCAGATTTCCAGCCCCGTGATGTACCTTTCAGACTGACAAGAAAAATAAATCAATGCATTCTCACAAATGCTTGCTAGAGGCAGCTTTATTTGCATCCAGCAGCATACGATGGAGATGGATAACCGGATAGAGGCTTCCTGTCACCTTTTTCCTTACCCTTAGTTTTGTATGTGCTGCAGGAAGCACCAGACTGAAAATAAAACTTGGGAGCTTTTGCAGGAGGGCTCAAAATTGGATCCCCAAGTCTGCAGCTGGGAAGTTGCTCACTGGGCTGGAAGGCTGCTGGTGGATCAGAGCACACCCCAGCACTCACTGCATGGCACTGCTACTCTGAATCGTTGTGGTTTCACTGCTCTGTGTTGCCAGCTGTGGCTGTATGTCGCTTTACTCCAATACGATGATGCAAGTGAAATACACAAAGTTCGTCTCAATACCTAAAAGCTGCATCATCAAGATCGCTGTTAGGGTCTCCTATCTGCAGAGATCAGGATCAGTCCCACTCTCCCGTGTCTCTCCTTCAAGCACGCCACTGTGCAGGGTTATTCAGCAAAGCCCATCGCTCAGCACACTGCCCACCACGTGTATTTTGACTGGGGTGCATGGAAGGTGGGAACACACTACTTATCTTTCTGTATCATTATTCTGTATCATCTTCTCTATTGTTTTTCTCTACAGCTCTTTCCACACAACCACATCCTGCCGTATGGTCGCAGGAATCCCAAAATCAAATTAAATGAATACAACACTCAGCTTCCTCCTGGCTCTGTCACTAACACACTCACCTTGTTGAGTGAATAACAGCTTCCAGCTGTCACCTCCAGGAGAAGCACTCCATGAAATTCAGCTCCCCAGAATACTACAGACCCGACATCCCATGTGGTCCCATCAGACTGGTGTCAGCAAGACAACTCATAGTCACTGCTGCTGATGGCAATGGAAAGGCATGGTGCACGTGGTTTTGATAAACCCATACCCATCCATAGGTGCATGGTAGGGAAGGGTCCATGTATCTACAGCTCATTCTGTACAGCTCATTCATTTCAGACTCCAGTGTTGTTAGAACAGCCAGGCACTGAAGCAGGCTGCGGTGGTGGCAGGAGGACTAGAGGAGCATGATTAAAGTGCTTTTACAAATAACACACTGAGCACGGTTGAATCACCAGCAAGCTCTCAGCTCTCATTAGTTTCTTGATGGAGTTTGACCTATTACAGGGATAGCAAGACTGCTAATCATGCTAACGCCAAGGTGTTTAAAGTCACATGGAATAAAAAGCCCTGAAAGATCCAGGCAGAGAAGCACACACACAGCCGGGGGCAACCTGCCCAGCAGGACAGGGGGAAGAAACCCCTCTGCAAGACTGACCCAGGAGCAACACAGCTTCACCATAGATCAAGAAAGAGGACAGAGAAACCAGAGGCCCTTTTTATTCCTGCAAAGGTGGCAAAACAGACAGCACATCTCCCGAGGCAGCTGCTGATGGAAAGCTCCCATCTAGCTGCTGTCAACCTACTCTCCCTGAAGGAAGAAATTTGCCAAAACAGGCATTATTCAAGGAAATTAAGCATTCCAGGTGACTGAGTCAGGCTCAGCAGCAAGAAGTGGGAGAGCCATTAATCTGAGCACAGAGCCCTGCATGTGGTCGGGACAGATTGCTGGCTGCTTAACCCTGGGATACAGGCACATAATGGAGCTGCGGCACGCTGCTGAGTGATCGGGTGTAATGGGGACCCCAAATGGGTCTGTTCCTGTAATTATTCTCTTCCTCTGGTTACATTTCTCTTTTCCAGTAACGACTCTCTATTTGTACACATCACAATATTACACTGGAGAGGAATGGCATATTTAAGCAGTGACACATGTCAAAGCTTAAAGGAAAGCTTGATGCTAATTAGAAACTTAATAAACTGAACTGATGATACATGCAGGCTGGCAAGTAACAAGGATGATGTCCACTTTTTATCTGCAGTTACTGGCACATTAAATACCACACCTGGACACCGCAAGAGCTTGCAATTAATTGCTTGTCTTCTCCCCTGCCCTAGGACCTGAAGACTTCCCTTGTGCCCATGCACAGCATTAAGTTGAGGATACTGCACCTGGCCCAGGTCAGACTGACACTGCCCATCACAGGAGAGACAGAAGGCGGCCACATACCTTGGGACTGATGTTAGGTACGTTAAGACTTTAGTTACAACATCCTCAGGCACATCGTTGAAGCGAGAGTTGTCAGGCAAGGTGATGATCCAAGCCTTGTCCTTCCCTCGGCCACCTGGAAGGAAGACAAGAGTGCTTCTGTGGGTGTTTTCTGGGAGAGCCAGCAGCAAAATCCAGGTGCACAATCCAGGTCAAAAAACACCCCACCAGCCCATAGCCTATGTTATTATAGAGGGTATTTACATCACCAGAACAGCCTAAGTAGGTCAGATTCTGGCACTGATTTCAAGCACAACACACATACACAGGTGGTAGAAGCAAAACAACCTGGTACCAGCTTATTTCCTTTATTTACTGAGCACACTTTACATGAGAAAGAAGTCAGAAATGCAAGGCAAATCCACGCACGCTGTTCTTGAGCTTACACATTTCAAAGCAAAATATTTGCAAAGCTTTGAGCATTTTGAAGGAACAAGTATTGCACAGAGACAGAAATCTAATACACTCTTTTGAGCCACCTCAATATTTTATTAACAGCATTTCTAGTGGCAATGAAGACTGCTTGACAGATAACATCCCGTATGGAGTATCACTTTGCCAAGCAGTTCATCTGGAGTATTTAATTACAACACGAAGAGAGAACATGGAAGGCTCCTGCCACTTACCAGAAAGAAAAGCAAACTGCTTCATCAACTCCTCACTGATGTCCTTAGCACAGATGGGTGCTGTCGTTTCTGAGAAAGAAACAAATGCAGCAGTCAAAAAGAGAGGAGAAAATCAAAAGCAAACAGATTTATCAACATGTTAACCCAAAAGCGGGACTTAGACCAAATGCAGCTTCCCCAGACTAGGGATGAAAGTCTCTAACAAAGGATTTATGGTTTTCTATTGACTCTAACAGGGTGAATGCCACAACTCTGCAGTAAATGTATTCTATCAAACGTGCTGGGGGAGAAGTGCTTGGGATGCTGAGAGTTCTTCCCTCAGCAGAGAATTTCTCATGGAACTTTCATACTTTGCTGTTACCAATTGTACCCACCTGTATTCCAGTGCTTTCCAGCCACGGATATACAACAGCAGCCAGGATCGCTGCAGACAAAGTTGGGGTTTTCATACTGTCACAATTCTTAACTTTGAGCAAATAAGCTTCTGGAAGCAGCTGGGCTGTTTACAGCTGGCACGGGGCCACCTGCACTGCAAGGGCCGTTGTTCTTATGTTCACTATTAGAATTCTTTTTAATCACATAATAGGAGAGGCTGGTTTAATACCGTATTTAGCACACCGTGACCATTTCAGTGGCAGTGAAGCACATCAGAACAATATGCATAATTTTACCTTTCACTGGGAAAAGCAAACAGAAACCAGACTCACTGAACACACGGGCATTATTCAGGATTATCTATAAATGGAACGAGAGCTGAAAATTAAACATCTTTGTTCCCAGAAGGAAACGTTTTGAAACATCTATACACATTAAGGACCTTTTGCTTTCCGATAATTACATTTTAAGCATTAATTGTTTTAGGGAGCCAGTCCCAAGGAGCGTTCTGTTGGCTGTCCTAAATCACACCGGCCAATACTTCAGCACATTCCACCGTAATCAATATTTATTCTATTTCATTTGTTCCCAAAAGCTTTCTGGTCACTTTGGCTTTACCTAAAGATTTCTCAAGCACTGCGTTGGCTGCCCTGAGCTGCAGCATGGCAGCCCCATGGGGTACCAAGCACACTCTGCCTTTGGCCCTCCGCACCACCCATCGGCTCCCTCCTGTTATATGCACACGTAGACAAAATAAGTTTTTTTGTTGATTAGGGATTGGCACTCATTCTCGATTCCAACAGGCCTTAGAGTCAGCTTTGGTAAGGAAGAAGTTTGTTTTGCAAAGACATTTCAAGTATTTCTTGCTCATTCAGTTGACTGCTTCACCTAACTCCGGGGAAAGCAGCGGTGATAACTTTCTTCTGTACTTGCTCATGTCAATATTTTCATACCGATAAGAATCACATGAATAAGTTAATGAGCTCCAACACATGGAATATACAGTAACAAGCACACAGGCCTTGGAAAACAGAGAAGCCCCAAGGCCAAGTGCATGTTTATCTTGGCTGTCTCTGGAAGCTGTGGGGCTGTTCAGCAGCAAAGTGTACATTTCCAGTTCAGGTGAAGCTCCCGGCGCGACCCACACCTGGTGTTTGCTTTCCTCAAGATGCAGCCACTGGGACACTGGGCAATAACACAATGCCCACGTGTGACTCGCGTGCACAGCACTAAAGCCAAACACACTTGCAAGCTTACAACAAACACAGCTTTTGTTTGCTATTCTGTAGTGATAAAGAAGGGAAATAGAATTGTTAAGGTTGGAGAAGATCTCCAAGATTCCCAAGTCCAACCCCAGCCCACCCCCACCCATAACCACGTCCCTCAGTGCCACATCTCCACTGCCCTGGAACACTTGCAGGGACGGTGACCCCACCACCCCTTTGGGCAGCTGTGCCAATGTCTCACCATTCTTTCTGAGAAATTTTTCCTAACATTCGACTTGAAATGCTGGCGCCGAGCATCCTCCGGGCCATGTGGCCAAGTTCACAGCATACTGTGGGACTGCATTGGATGGAGTTCAACTCCGTGCTCTGGGAGCTGCGGTTACCAGCGAGCACCTGGCTCCCAGGTTCACAGAAAGCTTCATTCTTGACTTGAGCACACAGACAGAGGCCCAGATTCCTACAGCATCCTTATAAATTCTTGCTTTTCAATGGATCAGGTTTTTGGAAGGGAGCATTCAGCACAAACAGAAAAATCAGGTCCTTCCATGTGGTCTCAAACTGAGCACCCACAATTTAACTCCTTTGAGGGAGAATTAGTGGAGGCTGGGGGAACACCTCCCCTGCAAACCCTTACCATCCCAGCAGGCGGAGGCAGCCCAGAGAAGCAGCAGCTGCCCTTTGTGAGGTCAGAGAGCACCGTGGGCTGATGGCGTTCTCTTAGAGATCTTCCTCAGCCAACCCATCCCGGGTGCTCACTCTGCATTTGTCATCAAATGCACCTTCCTGGAGAAATGTTGGAGAAAAATCAAGGGATCTGCACATTGCTGTGCCTACGACACATCAGTTGGATGCTACAATTCTATACGAAACAGCAGCCTTTGCTGTCAAATATTCACCTCTGTGACAAAAGCAGTGAAAGGCAGAGGGGCACCAATGATATCCAGCATGACCTCAGCTTTTAGGGTCTTACTGAAAGCAAACGGCACCTAAATGATACATTGTCATAGCAGTGCAGCAACTGCAATGGAATTCAGAAAGAGGACAGAAATCATCTGGGTCCAAACTCACGCCCAGAACACAGCAGCCAAGAGACTCAATTAAACTCCAAAGTGCTTTGCTCTCTGGTAACTATTGTTTTCTATTCTAAACTTTGCAGGTCCACAGCATCTGCAGACAGCAGCTGTGTAATGCATCTGCCAAGCCAATGTAACAGTGCCTTACATTTTACAACGCTGGCCAAATATTGTTTGCAACTATAAAATACGCTTGGAGATGGCTTTGTTGTGAATGAAGAATAATAGCTCTTCTGTGAGTGTTGCTGTGTAGCCAAGGAAACAAAACTGAACCAAATTAAATGACAAGCGTAAAGGATCACGTTGAGCTTCTCCATGATCTGCCTGTTCTCTGTTTTTTGTCCATTTGGACGTCTACACCCAAAGCAAAAAGGTTTATTTGGTGTCAGGGGAGCCCACAAATGAGCGCATTTGTAACCTATTTCCATATCCCCCAGTGACTTTCTGGGTTAACCACAGTCACCAGCTGGCATCTGTCCCAGCACATCCCACCACAGCCCCAAGCGTAGCGCAGACCCACACAGAGCAGCGACAGCCACAGGAAGATGCTGTGCTTGGGCAGCGTCAGTGAGGACTCCTCCAGGTTGACATGGGAATTCATGTCCACTGCCAGCATTGCTGGGAGCTCCCAGACTGCTGCTGGAGCATGAGCTGGGCCGAGACATGAGGATTCATCAGCCCTGTCTTATCTGTCATGCACAGGAGTTGGAATAGAAACGCCTCGCAGCAGAGCACTCCATCTCTCAACCCAACGCAATGCAGTGAATACCGTCTCCACTCCTCCTGTTGAAGTTGTTCTGCGTTGCAAAATTAAATATTCATTGAGGCAAAGAATGGAAACGTAGCCCTACAGCCAGGCAGAAGGACCAGCACAGCAGTCTGCCATTTACCCCAACTCAGTCCGGACAGCCATACCCCATCCCACAGCTGTGATGCACTCAGAAGGAGTGAAAGTGACCCTGCAGCCCAACACTCATGACACTCACTCTGGGTAAGAGTCACGTGAAATGTAATCACCTGCAAAAGCCCGAGTGTTCCACCAGGAAGAAGGGAAGAAATCCATGCCACAGCAGTGGAGGGAACCTCACCTTGCTGCAGGAGACCCAAGTCCTTGGGGCACCCCAGCCACCAGCTGCTGAGCTTTCCCACTTGAATTTCAAAAAATGCTGGATTCAATCCAGTACACAACAAGAACCATTGTTAGACCCTTCCCACCAGCGCGCCATGTCCAGAAAGCAATGTGGAGGGCGATACTAGAAAAGAACACCGTTTCACCCTGTCTACAAAGTGCCCAACTGCGCACAGCCCGCTGGAGGAGCTCCCCACAAAGCCTGCACAACTGCTCTGTGCCCACTGCTAGAGCTTGCAGTTGGCTGCAGGGCACAAGCAGTGCAAGGACAACAGGCACCCCTGCATCCTCTGCGCATCTCCCCATGGAAGCTTACACCTGGGGGAAGGACCCTAAAATCCATTGGATCCAGCCTGATGCCTGCACCTGTCCCATGCTGAGCGCAGCAGGGCGGGAGCAGACGCACGCAGCAGCCTGGCTGTGGGCCAGCAATGTAAGGCTGCTGGTTCTGCTCGTGCTGTTCAGCACAATGTCTTCGTTAAGGAACATATAGCAGAGAATAGGACATTGTACTGCTCGGAACATAAGGCCCATTGTGTTTACAAAAGGCTTATTTGCAGGACCTGGTCTGGGCAGAGGACTGACAGCTGAGGTCTCGAGGCCCCTTCCTGGTTCTGAGACAAAATTCTTCAGTAGCCGGGAGTAAATCCTGCTGCTGTCATGCTTGCAAGTGATCTGCACTGTACACGTAATGCTTGGTTGTTTCTAACAGCAGCCACGTGGCTCTGATCCTCCTCAAGCCATGTAAGTTCAGCAGCACACTAAGCCCAGGCACATCCAGCAGTTTGCAGTCCCAAACCATGCCATCGCTCCCTGCGCCAGGTGAGTGACACAAAAGAGTCATTAAAACACTGATGGCAGAAAGCTCCTGTACCTGGAATGCCATGAGCCCCAGTACCCACAGGGGACAGCTCCTGTCCCACAGCCACGGGCTGCTGACTGCTTACCACCGTACCCACACCGCATCCAAACCCATTGCGCACCTCTCAACAAGCCTCAGACCACGTGGGTTTCTCAAGCCACATGGCTCCCAGGTGTCTGACAGAGGATGGAGCCGCAGCCACATATGCCCAGCATCAGCATGGGGATGGCACAGAGCTCAGAGCTGGCAGGAGCAAAATGCAGGGCGCAGATGGGACAGATCACACCAGAAGCATCATCTCAGGTGGGAAACAGAGGCAGGAACATCTGGCACGAGCACCTTGAAACTACCCAGGGATTCAACAAGCGTTAGAAAGCCCCAGGAGGGTTAGTGCATCGCTGTGCTGGATGCCCCTTGACCACACCTGGCTCAAGGACACCTTAAATTATCCTTTGTCAGAGCAGGCAGATTTTAAGGAAAGGCTCCAACTGCAAGCTCGTTCTTTTGCTTTTCCCCAAGCACCCGCTCGGGCAGAGTGTAGGAGGCAGGATATGGCACCAGATGGTCCTGCCTGACCCCGTGCCTGTGCTTCTCCTCTAGGCCCTCCCAGGGCTCCACTGCAGAGGATGCTGCAGCTCAGGTACAGATCCCACACCCGGGAGCAGCTACCAACATCAGAGACACCGAACAGCAGAAAAAGAGTGAAGCTTCTTTGAAAGGCTTTAGATTTATAAAGAACGATGATAGGAGTGGAAACAGAGAAGAAAATGCTACGTTGCCGTCACTGAGCAGTCCCACCTGGGGGAGGATCTCCTCCAGCCAGGAGCAAACAGCAGGCAAACCGCAGCAGCTCTGCTCACAAAAGGCCAGCCAAAAGTAACCCAAACTACAGCCAGGCTTACACGTTATCTCCTGTTATCACTGCAGCTCATCTCCTAACATGGGGAAATGGAGCACCGGGTGCTCGGTCTGCTCACATCCAGCCAGCCTGCCTCCTCACATCACCCCTAACTAAGCAAAAATGGGGAGAGACAGAAGGCAGCTCAACCATACATGAATCTGCATCTATTGCAAGAAATGTAATAAAAGTTTCTCAACACCCACCCTGGTGGATTCAAACTCAGTGTGGGAGTTGAGAAAATTTAGCTCCTCAAATTTATAATCCTTATGAGCTCCTGTGTACTCAAGCTTGCTTCTCTCCTGCTCCCTGTTTCTGCCACTCCACCCTTGCGCAGGCTCAGCACCAGGTGCTGCACACAGCAGCTCCATGCTCGCCTGCCAGCTGTGCCAGCAGCGATCACCTCCCAGGCAGTGCCATCGGCCTCCACCACAGATCACTTTCAGCACAAAGGACTTCCCAAGCAGGCTACTGCAGAGCCAAACAGAAGCCAGTATATGCATCAATAACTGCACATCAGCATTCAATACCACACAAGTGTTGCTTTTTCCAAGCCAAATTCCAGCTTTGTGCACCAACAAAGTAACTCATCACACGTGTAATAGCAGTAAATCCTCGAACCTGAGAACACCTGCTTAGAAACCCAGAATTAAGTGCAGGGAAGCCACCAGAACAATGTATTCACTTTCACAGCCCACAGAGCAAGGAAACCAAATTGTACAGCCAGGTTCCCACAAAAGCACAACCTGGGAACTCCGCTGCAATTTTGGGAAACTAAAAACGCCCTCAATTGAAAATGCTCAATTCTGTCCTTCCCCTACTGAGCAAAAGCCCCTATCCAAAACCATAAACTGCTTTTCCTGCTGCAGGAAGAGGTCGGCAGCACAGGAACAACCCTGTGCTCCTGTGTGACCCCATCCCTGGGGACAGCCCCACGGCTCCCTGGCAAGTGCAGCACATTGGAAGGCTCTTCTTCCCCCCACCGCTTCACACCTCGGTTCCTCCCCTCCCACACAGCCCTGCTGTCACTTCACTTCTGTCACTGTACATGAATGATGAACGGTTAAACTGCAGTTGTAGCAAACGTGACTGATGGAGAGGAAGCGCATCCCACGTCCACAGGTCCCATTCCGAGTGCCCCGCATCCCCTGCAGCACCAGGGCAGGTTTGGGTGACAACAGCACTCTGCTTCCAGAGGGCATGAGCTCTGTATGTGTGTAAGGCTCCATGAAGGAAGGAATGGCCCCAAAATCCTTGGGGTGTGTGCATCACACTGTGCGGCAGACATGGGAGCAAATCACCTTGTGCCAGAAACGAGCAACAGGTTTCCAGTTCTGATGCACTAAGAGAAATAACTACAGCACGACCCCAGATGAGGCTGAATGCTCAAGAATCAGTGAGGAGGGAATAAACCCTCTGATTTAATATCTCATGTCTTGGGGAACCTTATTCAATTTTGTATCTTTTTTCATGCCTCGCTGTAAGAATCTATGTATATCCCACATCACATGTCCAGACCGTGCAGCTGTAGTCGTACAGCTGTGCCTTTGGGGAGACATTCTGATATTACAGAGGTCATCCTGCCAAGAGCAGCTCAGCAGGATCCCATTGCCCAGTACCCTGCTCCCACAAAACGCCATCTGTGCCCCATTCCTGTGCCACCAGCCCCTGTGCAAGCACTGTGGGTGCTCCATCACCAAAACCAGCACTAGGAGGACCGGGATTGTTATTTTTTCAATCATAGCCATCCAATGGCATCCTCTGTCACAGTGATCACCTCTATGCTTCCCCATCGCATTCACAGGTGCAGGCAAATGCAGAGTGGCACAGGGCAGCGTGTGATGGGAGCAGAGGATGCTATGAGGAGAGCATCCCCTGAGAGCCACCCCCAGGAGCAGGGGATGCTTTCCTTAGTTCACACCTGCGGCTTTCCCTCCTGATCAATTCCTCCTGCACCCAATTCTGCACTTTGCAAAGAGGTCGAGGGAACTGGAACGAAGCTGTAAGCCTTTTTGGGTCAGTGTGTCTTTCCTGTGCCTGGCACGGCTCCAACGGTGCTGCCAGCTGTGAGCTAATGAGGAGTAACGAGCACCTTCACCCTCCAGCAAGGCGCATGTCCTCCAGTGGCAATGGAGCCACCCGGAATGCCATCACCTTCCCCAGTTATTAAAGACCACCCTGCAAAAATCCCTTCTCCCTGCAGATAAACAGAATGACAAAATAAAAGAAGTCAATGCTGCAGTGTATGAGCAGATCATTGTCCGTCAAAGGACGCATTGTTGAGGCACAAGAGCAGCTTACTGCCCAGGGCAGCAGGTCAGGCTGTGCCCTGCCATTACGGCCGTGCAGCCCTACAACCCGGCACATCCTGCAGCTCTGGGCACCCTCTGACGTGGGGGTCTGGCTGAAGGCCCCGGGGTGGGGCACGAGGCTGACACCATCTGCACGTGCTCTGCACACACCGCTGCTTTGCTACTTCAGAAGCTCAGGAAGGGCACATCACTGTCCTGTGGCTTCACAGAGCCTTCCTCAGTTGCAGTTGTGGGAAGTTGGAGAGGGGGGCACCCGTGGCACCTTTCTGCTTATCAAAGCTCACCTCCTCACTTCAGGTTCGTTTGGAGCAACGCATTCCAATAACAAAAAGGAGATACAGCAGCACAGTGAGACACGGCCTCTCCTTAAAGGGAACGAGGCCACTCCGCACCGATAATGCGGCCCGTCAGAACCAAAAAAGCCCAGCGCCCTCGGTAACAGCCTGTGCAGAGCCCACCGGAGGCGGATTTAAGCGTCCGCAGCGCTACGTCTGCATCCCGCTGCTGAACTCGCACTTTCCGTGCGAGGGAAGTCACCACCTGTGGGCTCTGCTCGGCGCCCGCCCGGAATAGTCCCAGCCACGTTTCAATGATCTCTATTAAGAACGTGAGCGCAGCTCCACAAATAGACCGGGGCCGTCGGCAGAGGAGCGAGCGGCGGCGACAGCCCTAGGTCCCCACGGAGCCCACGCGGCGCCCCGAGACGAGACCCCGCGGAGCAGCGGGCGGCACCGCGCGGCTGCGCCCCGCCGCCCTCCGGCACCCTCAGCCCTTCGGGGAACCGATCCCCGCGCCCCGTCCCCGCATCCCGGGACTCACCGGCGGCGGCGGCCTCCAGCAGCGCGGCGGCCCGCAGCAGGCAGTAGTAGCGCTCCATCTCCCCCGCCGAGGTACCCCCCGGCGGGGGCCCGGCCGGGGCCGGCGCCAGGGCCATGCCCCGCGGCAGCGCTCCGCCGCCGGCCGCGCTCCGCCGCCCCGAGCCCGAGCGCCGCCGCCGCCGAGGCGGGGCCGGGGAAGGGGGAGCCGCCTCTGCCCGCCCCAGGCCCGCCCCGCCGGGCCTCCCGCCCCGCCTCCCCCCTCCGCACGCCCGCCCGGAGCTGCTCCCCGCGTCCCGCCCTGCCGTGTTCGGGCTTTCGGAGCTGTACCGGCGCTGTGACGTCGCCCTCGACCGTGCAGGGGCTGCTCGCGTCGGGAGTGCTTTGGTCCCGAGTGTACCGTCTGGGGCGTGCAGGCCGAGCGCAGTCATTGCTTCTCATTGACATGCCTTCTGTGTTTCCTGTTGCAAAACTAGATTTTCACTTGATCCACTTCTCTTACTCCCACCTCCAAAAAAAACCAAACCAAACAAACCCCGAACCGCCATGTTTTCATCCTCAGTCAGCAGTATTTTAGAAAATGCCTTGAGCAATACTGAGAACGGTGCCAGCAGGAGCATGAGGTGGTCATCCCTCCATACTCAGCTCTGTTGATGCCACACCTCAGTGCTCAGTGTTGGGCCCCTCGCTACAAGAAAGACACTGAGGTGCTGTGGGGTGCATGCAGGGATGGGCAATGGAGCTGTGAGGGGTTTGGAGCACCAGCCTGGTGGGAAGCAGCTGAGGGAACTGGGGTTGTTCAGCCTGGAGAAGAGGAGGTTCAGGGGAGAGCTCATCACTGTCTACAACTCCCTGTAAGGTTGTGGTGAGATGAGGGTCGGCCTGTTCTCCCAGGTAACAGTGATACGACGAGAAGGAAAGGCCTCATGTTGTGCCAGGGGAGGGTTCAGGCTGGATGATTGGAAATACTTCTCAGAAAGAGCGGTTGGGCACTGGCACAGCTGCCCAGGGAGCAATGGGGTCACCATCCCTGGAGGTGCTCAGAGAACGCAGAGATGTGGCACTGAGGGTTGTGGTTAGCAGGCAGTATTGGTGGTTAGATGGACGGTTGGACTCGACGATCTTGGTGGTCTTTTCCAACCTCGGTGAGTCTGTGGCTCTATGATTCTAAGCCACGCACGGCTCCAGCTGGCCAGCACACACCACCACCTGACCCAGCAGTTCTCACGTCCCAGTGCTGAGGTTCAAACGATGGCAGCTCATTGCCAACAGCAGCCGGAGCTGCCCGGGAAGCCAGCACAGAGAAGTGGACGTTCCTGTTTTTCCAAAACAACCTTTTAATTACGCTCCTTACTATAATAGCAGCCTTTTTCCAACACTACAGCAGCCGGGGCTATTAATTTAGGACCCAAGGTCTAACGACGATAATATGGAAACACCATATTTCAGCAGACCTTGTCCCTCCATGCACTGACACTGAATTTTCCAAGGCAGAACTGCCTGCTCAGTCAGCACTCCTTGTTTGTTACAGCAGATTCTCACGCAGCTGGGTTTGAACCATTTTGCCTGGCCATAAGGTGCGTTTTGTACAAGAAGGAGAAAGAGTCCACGTGCAGTTACTCATCGAAAAAGCCCAGCTTGGGAGCACAGCAGTAAAACACAGCTATAAAACAGCCACGTGTGAGGCTGCGAGCGTGGAAAGACAGCTGTGCTGCATTCCTCTTGTACTCTTATCGCAGAAAGGCTGTTTTGCCTCAGCTGCAGCAGCTCATGTGAAGTGAGGCCCCTCTGAGCGCATCACGCAATCACACAACGGTTTGGGTTGCACAGACCTTAAAGATCCTCTGCTTTCAACCCCAGGGGCCATGCTGCCTTCCTGGCCTTTCAGGGATGGGGCCTCGCCGCTCTCAGAGCGAAGCATTCCTTCCTTCTACCTCATGTACATCTCCCCTCTTTCCACTTAAAGCCATCACCCGTTGTCCTGTCACCACATGTCCTTGTAGAGTCCCTCATCATTCCTGCAGGCCTCATGCAGGCACCGGCAGGCCGCAGCGTGGCCTCCCTGCAGCCTCCCCCACTCCAGCTCTCAGCCTGTCTCCACAGCAGAGATGCTGCAGCCTCCAAGCACCCTTCCAGCTTCCTACAGACCCCCAAAAGTCTCTCTGTGTTTTCCTCTGTGCAGAGTGCCAGGCTGGACAAGGAGGCGAGCGTTGGCCCAAACCCTGCACGTCTCAAGGCTGTGCCTCCTGGTGACAGGATCTCCTTTGGAGATGGATCTGAATAAACAAATCAATTATTTCCCCCAGCACATATTTTTATTCTAATTCAGGGAAAACAGATTGCTGCAGTGTTTGTCCCTGGCCTGGCCCAATCCCAGCCCCCGGACGGCTGCTGCAGGTACACTGCGCTGTGCTGCACCGCATCAGCCCCGCCAGTGCTGACCAGTGCTTCCTCACTGCACGACAGACCCTTGTGAGCTGCCTGCTGCCGAGCCCAGCCCCAAGCCCAGCCTTTCTCCTCCACGCCCAGACTCTGATGGACAAAAGGAGATGGAACAGATATAATTTTTAGGGTGGTGCTGGGAAGTGGAAAACCTGAGCCAGCTGAATGTCGTCCGGAGCCTGCCCAGCCAGGAGGGATCCTGGCCACACTGATGCCAGCTCAGCGTGCCACTGCTTCCATCAGGACTGAGACTTTATTTCACCTGCTGAACCAGTGTGAAAAAGGAACTCCCCCATGCCCTCCCCCTCTCTTTTTCTCTGCCTAAGCCAGCCTTCATTGCTCTAACCCCTGCTTTTGGATGGGAACACACAAACACAGGTGCCCACACACCCTTCCTGCAGGCCACAGCATATTTTCCAGCTCAGCAGGTTACCAGCAGACACCTTGCTAGCAGCAAGCTCCGAGCAGAGAACAGAGCAGAGTTTGGTGCTACGCACACCATGCAACCACACCACCAGCCCTCCTGTCAGCACCCCAACCCTCAGCACAGCAGCTCCCCTTGCTGAAAATTGCCTCACCCGGTAGTATTGAATCTCCATTTAAAGGTGAAGTGGTACACAGATGTTTTAAATGCTAATTCAGAGCTTGGTGGAGCACCACGCTCACGCTGGCTACTCGCCTGCAGTCCTCCAGCCAAGTTTCACTACCGTTCCACATCAGCTATTAAGAGGCTCAATGCATGTATCCGGTTTCCAATAGTACCAGCTTCTTCTTAAAGGTTATAGCTTATTTTAAATAGCGCAGCCATCTGTCCCGCGGAGGCTCATGGGAGCTGGAGAAATCAAAGCAGCCAAAACAGAATTTTTCACACTGGCTGTCGGTTTTCATTACAAACATTTCAGCTTGAATCAGACACGTGTCCTAAAAAGTATGTGTTTCTCTTGTGCCTTAAGCCAGCACCACGAGACCTGCTGGAACCCGTTGCATTGGTGGAGTCTCATCCATGCCAACAGCTGCCCTGCGCTTCACAAGCTGTGTGCACCTTACCAACCGCAAAATAACCCTCGTTTACATGGTTCTAATCTTTGAGCTCAAAAAAAAATGTGAAATAAATAACAACAACAACAACAAAGTTCATCTGTTCCAAGTAGCCGTAACACAGAACCAAAGCAGAGCATTAAGAAAACATCCTCATGCTGTTACCGACGGCACTGCCAATACCGTGCTAACAAAACCAACGCAGAACCAACCAGTGTTCCCTTAGCACAGCATCACTGGGATGAGCCCAGCCCAGCCACGTCAGCATCTCATACCTCCCTGAAAACACCCACCATCCTACCTGTGCTGCAAACCACAGCCAAGGAGGCCGAGGAGCATCCGAGGAGACAAAACAAAGTGCTGGATTAATCAGAACAACATACCAAAGTTTATTGATTACTTCAAACATAAGTTTCCGTAATGAAAAAAGAGCAAGTTGCATTCATAAAAGGTAACATTCACGTTCAATTTCTTTTATATAAAGCAACATAAATGTATAAAATTGCATTAAAGTGGAAAAAAAAAATGTAAGGTCGCAGTCCTTTTTTTTTTTTTTTTTTGCAAGAAGCTGAAAATGTATCTTCTCATTGCCTGTATATAATTTACACTTTCTATACACTATAATGTTTGTATTTAAAAAAAATCCATAGCTGGGAAATGGGATGAATGGTGCAGTATTAGGTAAGGTTTTCAACTGTAAGTGTGTATACAAATCCAATTTTAAGCCTGTACGCAATTCCAAGTCATTTATAATATTCTCGTGACAATTAGGATTAGTTTTTGACAAGCGGCTATGACTACACCACGTATTTCTTTCTCCCTTATCACATTACATTTTTCGAGGGAATCTTAATTCCTTTGCTTATCTTTCAGTGTCGCTAACCGGCGACTAAACTTCAGTGGATTCATCTGAAGACCCCCAGCCATTTTCCTTCAAGTTTCCCCACCGATAAGCCTGTACTGGCCTTTCAGCTCCCTAACGAGCACCGTAACAGCGCAGCTCGCGTTATGGCATATGAATAATGATCACAGCATTACCACCAGATTACTGCCGCTTCCCCGTCCTGCCAGCTGATGCCCTCCAAGCTGGTATCACCACCACCTTGCTTCGCCTTCTCCGCCTCCAGCATGGATTTCCCCCATCCCCTGATTTCATGATACATCCACAGCCAAACTTTCCATTCCCATTGCTGCTGCTCAAATAGGGTCAGTTCCTCTGCTGGCCCGTGGAGCAACACCTGTGTGCTAGCTGGAGATCCAAGCCCAAGAAAACCTGCTTTTCCCAAAGGAGCTGCTATTCATCACGTTTCCCACTGGTACCACCCTACTTTTCAGCATGCGTACCTTGGGGGTTGGATGCACAGCAATAGCAAGTTTGCTCCAGACTGATACCGGGTACTTGGAAATGACAAGAGAGATTTGGTTCCTAGAAGGCTTCATCTTTGCACAGGCTGCAGCCATCGGCCCGGTGCAGTGGCTTTATTTGGACATCACATGTCCGTGTTCCCCATAACCTAACAGCAAGGCTTCCAGCTGCATCTCACAGGAAGAGAATTTGACCCAAGAAGAACACAAGATAAAGCAAACTGAGAAGCGGGCTGTCAGGCTTGGGACCACCAGGGCTTGGAATGGTTTTGAATCACAGGAATTGCATTTTTCAGCGCCCGTGTTTTAAAGGTTATGTAAACACAAGTCAACAACTGTATATTTAAGGAAAAAGGTTAGATTTGGCATATAGAGCATCTTCATTGTATTCATCGCATACTTGATCTGTAGGCACCACATTTTAGCTGTAAGAGTTGAAATTCGGGCAAGGGCCGCAAGATGAATCCCAGGTCTGTGAGACGAGCTAGAAAAAAAGAAGAAAAAAGCTTTGCCCATGGGACACATGCTGGGAGAGCAGCTCCTGGCTTGCATGCAGCAAGGGGTGGAGCTGCAGTCATTAGCGAGGAGACCACGCTGGCGTCGGGCCGGTGCAGTGTGAATAATACAGCAGACCTGTCCACGTCCTACAGGGCAGCCACAGGGGCTGTGCGTAACTCCTCTGCTCCTCCCACCTGCAGCCCTGGGCCACACAGGCTGAGTCCTTGCGTATCCATACACCAGGCGTGCCTGCAGCTGATCCGCGTCCCGATTTCACAGCAGCAACCATGAGTTCTGCAGCCAGACAGCAAGAGACTTGATTCTTCAGCAAATTAACAGCCCGTTCCTTAGCAAAATCTGAAGAAGGGAATGATCAATCTAGCTGTAATTCATCGCTTCTTCACACAGAAACAAAGCAGAACCCGCTGCAGGCAGAGGTGAGTGCACATCACAGTGTTTCCATGGCAGCCCCTGGCTGCGGGCCGTACCCAGCAGGACAAGGGGAAGGCAGTGCAAAGAGCACCTTCCCATGCAGGGTGCTGGCACACAGGGCACTCCAAAACTGCTTAGGGCTCAAGAGGGTGAAAAAGCTGCTTGTTCCATGCACGGACGTTCGAGAAGTCAGAGCCAGGCACCTCACCTCTGCTGTGCCAACCTAAGGGTAGAACTCCTCGCTAAAGGCAGATTTTAAAAGAACATGCCAATTAAAACCCAAATTAAGTGTAAAATGAAATCAGATCCATGTATTCCTTTTCTTTTAAAACCAACTTCTTTTTTCTTAGTGCAAATAACTCAAGATGCAGTGTGATGCCTACAAGTTCACCGGCACCATCTGTGTCCCTGCAGCTGGCTGAGGACACACTGCCACCAGAAATCCGCAGCGTTTCGGCAGCTGCTCACTGCAGTAATGTCAGCACAGCCACAGCAGCCAGGAGAGCCGGGCTGGAAGTGTGGCACAGCCCAGCATTCAGGCTCTTCCCTCCCCATGAAATCTTCCACCGCAAGCAGTCCCGGCACGTTTCCTTCCTTCACCTTTTGCCAAGAGAGAGCCTGGCAGCACGGAGGAGGAGCAAGCTGCTGCAGGAGGATGCCCAGCACCTGGGCTCAGAGTCTGTGCTACTTCTTTGGTCAGGCAAAGCAAGAGGCTTCGGCAGCTCCCTGCTGCTCTCAGGCAGAGCTGCAGCGGTCGGAGGAAGCCCCCGTGTGACGCGTGGAGGCATTGCTCTCACTCTGATCATGCTGCTTTTGAAGAATTCCAAAAGATGCTTTCTCAGTCTCCAACGACACAGACTTCTGATTTGGCAGAATTATGGTTTTTTGGGTTTTCTTTCAGAGGGGGAAGCAACAAGACCAAAGATGAACGTGGCCAGTGCCTGGCTACTGCTTTGTCAGCACGGCTGCTTCCAGTGCTTGGTAATACTCAACGGAACTGGTACATTTTCCTGCAGGATAACAATTGCACTGTTTGGATGGAGCATTTTAAAGTATCCTGAGAGGATATCTTTCTGCCAAATTAGTAAGAGCATCTTCAGTCTTCACATAACCATTCTCTATACGTTTGTATGACACTAATATAGGCAGATCAAAGATGCCAGTCTGCAAAAATCAGAAGGAAAACACACGTGTATCGCAACTGTCACATTCCCAAAACCACAGTAAGCCTTTCGGCGTACTTTAGAAAGAAGAAAATACATAAATAAAGGGAGAAGAAGAACGATTAGCCCACAATAAAAGTGCCAAAACCTCACTCACAGCCAAACGCGAGGGTGAAGGACTCTGCACGGGCTGCAGAAAGCAGCAGCACCCAGGCTGATGTTGACAGCTGTGCAGCTGCTTGCTGCCTTCCCCATTAAGTGGGTTCTCGGCAGGTAGCCATGCGTGCAGAGGTTACAGAAAATCCCCGTGTTGATGTTTGCAGCTGGCAGCACGCAGCCATGTCACATCTCGCCCATAGGCTGTGAATTCGGTCAGGCACTTTTATTTCTCTGCAGCGAGAAGACAGCTGGTGGCTCACTATGATGTTTAGAATGGCGTAGCAGGATGCTCCCTGTGTGTGTAGCTGCATACAGACACAGAGCCATGCCTGCTGTACGCTATGCTGACATACAGACAGGTACACACTTAGTTTCAGTCTATTCGGATGAATTAAAATGTACTCATTTCTATCTGACACAACAGCATGCACCATAGAAAATGGGATTTTTATACTATTCAGATGCAATTCTGGAATCATTTTAATAGCTTAGACTTGAATACTCCACTGCAAGTAAATCAGTGCTAGCTTTTACAGCCCAATTCTGTATCCTCATGCTGTTAATGGTAGCTCAAAATATCGGTTATATTGAAGGACCTGCATATGTAATACAAAGTGCTTTGGATTGAGCAGATCTGTGCACGTACAGGATTCTGAAGAGACTGGATAGGACACGTCCCCAAATTAAAATGCATCCCAAGCATTGCATCTCCGTATCACAGACAGGTGCCCCACACCAACAATCAAGAGGATTACGAGAACCGCAGTTTAATTGATTCGGGGGTTACGTTTGGTTAATCAATGCCTTTAAAAACCATCCCAACTCCTTAGGGCAGGGTACCTGTTACAACACATTAGACTCATCTGAGAACGTTCTTAAAAGAAGTGGTGTGACAGAAGGTCTGGACGACATTGACTTGGGCGCCTTCCTACTGCTCTGCAACAGCGAGGCAAAAACACTTGTAGCACATGTGACACGTTCCCCTATTGCTGTCCAACAACAACAGACACACGCACGCTTCTTACAGCCAGCTACGTCGATCCACACGGATGTAACAACACACACTCCCTAAATACCACGGCGATCATACTGGCTAGGTTTTCAGTGCAAGTGGCACCGCTTCCCAAATGGTTCCCTTTAGGCTTAGAGGTTTATACTACAGCTGCTTTCAAAAAGGAGCCTTCCTTGACCTCCTCATAACTGGTGGTTTTGTAATGGTGAGTGACAGCAGGGATGTGTTTGAGGTGGCGGGAAGCCCTCCGTGGGCAGCGAGCCGGGGAATGCCACTTGTGGCTTACTGCTTGTACACAGAACAGCTGCAGTGATAACAGAGTTATGTACAGGGCAACAAGGGCACGTGGGAAGCCCCTCTGCGATCAAGCGAGCATGAGCTGTTTGCCAAATCAACCAGAAGACAAATAAAAGAGAGCCCACTTTGTTCCACGCCTTGGAGGAAGTAGCATCTAGCTCACTAAAACCAACCTAAACGATGCAGCAGCACTGATTCCCATGAGCAGACACAATGTACCCCATCTGAGGGGCTGGTGTAGACCCAAATTCATGACTGATGCCTGCCTGAGGTTCCCTGAGCACCTCGGGGACACTGGGCATGGAAGCATGTCCAGGAACCATGTTGTAGGTGCTGGACATGAGCAGCTCAGCACAGCTGGTGTGCACCCACAGCAGGGAACCACAGGGGGAGACAGACAAAACACTTAAGCAAAAGACTGAAATGAAAGCAGTAGGTGTGGGGGAAAAAGCAGGCTCTTGCTGGGTGAGCAAATCTAAACACAGGTTTTTCAGCAGCGATGCATTAGAAGGAGGAAGCAGAAGAGCAAGCGGCACATAGTGGCACAGAGGGGGAAATCACCTTATTCACTCCAAGAAAAGCTGTGATTGCTGGAAGTTTGAGAAAGCATGAAGATAGTGGATGTTCCTGAGGAAGGAAGGCGCTTCGTTACCTAGTTCACAACAGCACAAAAGACAGAAAATTGCAGTACAAGACAGAGAAAGGCAGAAACCAAAGAAAATAAGAATGCGCCTTGCACTAAAAAAAAATAAAACCAAACCAAACCAAACCAAAACGTTTCCACATAGAAAATTTAATTAAGAGTGAGCAAAGCTGGCACTGTCATACAGAAACGCAGTCAAGGGCAAGCTCTCACAGCCTGGCCTTGGTCCATGCGCCCTCCCGAAGGGGACCTGAGCTCCAAAGGTGTGGGCTCACTGAGCCAAATGAGTGCACTGAGCTGGCTTTTCATTTAATGTTCCCCTCAGGAAACTGACATTTGTTTTCCAGTATTACAGTTAGGATTCTCAAAAAGGGTCTTGATTTAATATCCCCTACCTGTGCAGCTGAGCTTGGTATGTGACAGCTGACACAGACATCTAGAGCTGGCATCTGCTCCAGGCATTTTGTAAAGCTCTCACTTGAAATGTACATTTAAATAAGGCTCAGCCTGCCTTTAGTTTAGTATGCACATATGAAGAGACTTTTCTAGTTGACACTTACTGTTGATTTACAAAACGACTTCGCAAGAGCCTTTTTTAACACATTTAAAGCACTCTCAAAAGCAAGTATTTGTAAGTGGGAATGGATCTGGCTAAGAGCCAGAGGCAAAAATGGGCCTCCAAGAGCTCAGCTGGGGCTCAGTACCCCCCAGGCCCCCTTCCAGGACGCAGACCTCGAACTGCCCTACGGCTGCAGCTGACAGCAAGTCATCCCCATCCTGCCCAATTTAGAAACTGTCAATTCAGATACTACTGAACTGTACTTAGGAGTAAGGAAGGAATAGCACGGAGCTGGGAAGAATTTAGCTACGGTTGTTTTACCATCTGTGTTGCTCTCAAATTCAGTAGTTCAGGTGGTGGGTTTTTTGGTCTTGTAGATACATGTTTTACTTCACTGATACTGTGCCAAAGTTGTACTTCAAAGGTTATGAGTGAAAAGAAACTTAACGATTTCATTGGATATTTAGAAAAGATAAGCTCGATTAAAACGTATAAAAGAAGCAAAAGTAACAGAGGAGGCACATGGCCAGAAGCAGCAGAACCCCCTGCAGCCACACTGCTGGGCCTCCTCTGCTGCTGCCCAGGGAAATGCAGAGTGGTGTCCAGAGGCCAGCAGTGGAAGGCAGCACCCAATGCAGAACTTGGTGGAACCACAGCAGCGAGAGGAGCAGGAGGGAGGCGAGCAGACAGAGCGACAGGGGCACAGCTGGGGGGGGAGCAGGTGCTGCCTGGGGATGGGTCTGCAGGGTTGCTGCCACCAGGGGATGCTGCCCAAGAGATGGGGACTGGGTCATTATTAGGGGGTGGGCACCTCCCTGACAGGCTTCCCCCTGGCACCTGCAGGATACAGCCATAGTGAACGTCTTGGGTATACTGACACAAAACAAGCAGCTTGCTTCAGTACTCAATACAGTGGTTTGGATCAGTTTGGGCTGGAAAAGGGTTACTGTGCAGACAGCAGTTTGCCATCCAGCTCACACAACTAAAGAAAGGCACTAGTAGAGTCTTTCCTTGCTAGAGATCTGGGCAGTATTTTTAGATGAACTTCTTGACATCTCTGGCATGTGAACGAGCGAGATGAGACTCTAGAAAGCCATCCTTGAGACATGAATGGCACACAGTTCATCTGGTGCTTAACAGAAGAGGCCTTTGTAAAAACACTGTGCAATATTTTGTCTTGTTCCTTACCTGATGACTTCTCTCTTTTATACTTTTTAAAACTATTAGAAGAATTTCTGGGAAAAGGCTGATAAAGATCAGCAGGATTATTGCCAGCCACGTGGAAACAGAAGTCAGCATATGGGCAAATACAAAATACATTCTTTGTTGTTTCAAGAAAGGCCTGAAAAAGAAAGGATACAAATAGATTCTGGTTAATACCATCAGCCCCACATGTTTCCCAACTAGGTCAGACTGGGATCAAGGTGCTGGCACTAATGCCTCCCTGCCAATCACAGACAGGCACAGGCTGCCTGCTCTGCTCCCCATCCATCTCCTGCTCCCAGCTGTGCTAATTCTGGAGGGCTGTCAGCAACCTCCTGGGACCGCTCTAATGCTTCTTCATACAGACTCTTCACCCTGCTTCTCAACCTAGCCCCACTGTTCCTCCCTGTGGCTTTTTTCTCCTCCCCAGCCAACCATTACGAACTGCTGGTCTCAGCCCTCCTATGAAGCCCTGACCTACCTTCACTGCCAATTTTCAAGACCTCCGTCAACAGCAAACTGCCCTCTCCAAGTTTCCAAGCCCACAGCTACCTCCTCCTCCCTGACCCATCCACCTTTCACTCCCTTACAATGCTGGCTGCCATAGCTCACACGCTCCATTTTTATCCTTTCTTTTGTTCCTTCTTCTCATATCACTGGGTTTCTCTACACCATGGCAGCACTAGAACACACCACCTGATGATGTAAAAAACCCAATCCTCATTGCCTATCACTATTACCTGCTGTGACTGGCACTCAATATCAACACATGCTTATCATGGTTGCTAACACTCTGACATCTCTATAAATCTTCTGACAGACAAAACGAGGGGAGCCGCAGTCACGTTCCTCACAAAGGTGATGGGCATTCCCTAGGAAAGTACCACGGAAGGAAAAGATACTTGCCAAATGACTCCTCCCCAAAAGAACGAGAAAAACACGTAGAAGGCAAGAGAGCCCCAGATCACAAAGTGGTTCATCCACGTCCAGAATCGAGTGTCTAAAGCTAGCTGCATAAGTAGAACAAAAAACAACACCAAGCAGAACAGGCATTAGAAGCAGCATGTGTTCAACCGTATCCATGTTTGCTTTCACAGCAAGGCTGAAGTCTTCCAGCCAGCCACCTCTCTGCATATGTACACCAGGGAAATATTTTCAATACCTGCAGGCTGGCACATTAGCAACAGGGAAACAGTTTCTAAGTGCAGCTGAGAGTTTGGAACAGAATAAGCTTGATGCAATCTCTGATGCTACAAGGAAGAACTGTGTAAAGGTTGAAGCCATTGCAATTGCCCTCTGCCACCACCTGCTGTCCCGAACCAAACATAAAAGATCTTTTGTAAGGCCTGATGCAAACTGTTTGACAGATGTACTTTTCTGACCCCCACGGTGCTGAGCAGCAGCTGAAACAAAGGTGGGCAAACCCAAATACTTGGTTGTTTGTCTCCTCTTTCTTGTCCTTAAAGCCAAGGGAAATAAAGTCAAGTGCAACCAACTGGAATACCCAGAAGAAGGCAAAAAATAGGAAGATAATTCAGCAGAATGTAAGCGTTTGCATATAAGCACACTCTGCATGGTCAGTAACCCAAGAGTCAATAAGCTACTTAAGTCCCACATGTATGGCAAACAGAAGATGGAAGTGCGGGGAGGAAAGGTATTCATAAAAGCATCTTCAATGTATTTACCACACAGAGTATTTATCACACATTCAAGAACGCCTGCAACAACAAGTGACTGGAAAAGAGGGGCAGAATCTAACCTTGAGAGTGACGGTGAACACCAGCACAGTGAAAACGATCGTCCCGAAGGTCCAGTTCCCAAAAACCTGGAAGACACAGTGCGTTGTTACATGTGCTTCTACCCACCTGGCTTGAGAAGAACAGAAAGGAATGACAGCACAGTGCAAGCAGGGAGCAGAGGGGACACGGAGGAATGGCGCGATCGCTACTCAGGACATGGCTACTCTAACCCTGCGCCATGCACTACCACGGACAAGTGACCGGTGTTGTGACAGCGACAGACACAACCTCCTACTAACAGCAATGTTGATCGAGAACACAAGTCATCGGGACCACCTGTATTCCACGATTTCTTGGCAATTTACTCAGTTTCTGCTTTCTCGTAACACAGAACCACCGCAGCACCTCTAGTGATTGTGCTGGGCTAGCCCCAGTTGCAGAATGCACCCACGGGTATCTCTCTGTATGAGGATGCGTCGGTTTTGGTTTGCAGATGCTAGTGACTATGCACAACAAAGAAAAGCAGATACTGTATATAAATCCAAAAGATGGCAACGGATGGGACAGATGCTTACCAAAGGCTGTCAAGATCTGAATGCATACATTAAAACAGAAAGTGAAATGTAAAAAGTTTTTTTTTTTTTTTTAAAAACGCAAAAAAAAAAGTCAATAGGAGCGAAAAAGGAGTCAATCAAACATACATGGATATTATGAACAATTGCTGGTAGCAGTTCTTACAAGCATAAGTGTTTACAAAACAGGACAAAACCACAGGGCTTATGTGAGTGCCACGCAGACCTGGCCTCTCAAGGCATCCGTAGAACACACTGGGGCTTATACGTCCTATTCATACGCAACCAGAATGGCTATAAATACAGAAAGGCACGGCATCTACAACACAGGAGCGTGACTACACACAGCCGGGGCCATGAATGTCAGCACTGAAGCAACGCGTGCTATTCTCAGCTTTTCTCCATGCGCTGTCCCCTAAAGGAACAAAAGCTGGGGTGTTTTCAAGGCTCACGAGTGATGGTGTCAAGAAGGTCTCCATCAGCTGAGCCCTGTTAACACCTCCCTTTGGTGGGAGGCGTCCCAGGACAGCACAGAACACTGTGTGTACGGCCGCACTGTTGCCTTGCCCCGGGTAAAGCACCAGACAGCATGAATCTGCTGTAAGACCAGTTCTTGTACTTAGAGAGCACAACCACCGCTGCACTGTTGCCATGGTGATTTGGAAAACGTTTCAAGCACTTGCTGCAGAATCACACCATAAGCAATGCTACACCGCCGGACAAGACTTGAGACACACCGCACAGCTTAAGCGTGTAGATATTTGCTGTCAGGCAGATAAGAGAGACAGGGCACAAAAGAAACACTCATCCTTCTCTCTTTTTGGGGGGGTTTTGTTGTTACCTTTCCATTATCTTCCAACGATGAGTTTTGAAAAAGAAAATAAACCCCGAAGAAAAACACGAGGCCTTCAAAGGCGCCCAGGAAGGTCCAGTACAAAAAAGGCCTCCACTGCAGCATGGCGTTGTCAGAAACTTTCCTGCCAAGAAAGCAAGAACGAGAAAAACCACCGTCACGTGGGAGCTGCTGCAAAGCCTGGCGTTTCTGGGGGTTTGATGTGGGCGTTGCTGCGGGAAACAAAGAGGTAAAGCACCCAACTATCTGCCAGCATGCACGACATAAACAACATCTGCTCTGTGTGGCTGCCGTTCATTTAAAAAATAATCATCATCATCAGAAGATATTCCAGAGATTGTTATTATTATTTTTATCCTTCCGTACATGATGCAGACAAAATCCCAGCCCTGCCTGAGCAAAGCACAATGCTGCCCCATGCCTTTTCCACAGCCACTGTGCTTTCCCAGCCCTTCCGTACTTAACTGCTGAATTTCAAAGCCAGGGCTATGCTGAAGAAACACGAGATGCGGTCGATCTGTGGCACGCTTCCTTCTTTTTGCTGAGCCCACAAACAAACTTTTTTTGGGAAAGCTCTGCAAATCTCATTCCTGGTGTTTTTTCTGCGCAAGCTGAAAATAACCCCCTGAATCATTCTGTGGGTTTTAGCACAGGGGTTTAGCAGGAGGCTCCCGGCTGAGCGCAGGAGTGAGATCTGGTTGCAGGCAGCAGCAGCTCCCTGCATCCTGCATCGCTGTCTTTTCAGACGGTCCTCCTTAAAATCTGAGGATTGATGAGGGATGAAAGCATGTTTATAGAGAAACCAAAAATCCTCTCTTCTCACTTTTTCTTCCTAACCACAACTATCTGCAGCAAGACGCACTCTGAAAGCAGGTGTGGTGCTGAGCTTCTGTAAATGCAGTTTCTAAAGCAAAACCCTACTGGAATCCCTTGTACGATACTGCAGTGACAATTCTCTACCACGCTGTACTTTGGGATCAGTCTGATTTGTCCGTGCTCCTCACTAAGGGCTATTTTTTTGCAAGAAGGAAAAGTGCAAAGAACCTGTTCAATGCAATCGTTCTGCATTCCCATTTATGTCCTGCAGCACACATCGTAAACAGGCTTTTACTGTGCCTCAGATGAGAGATCTGCACTGCAGCAACTCAGCATTTATACAGCAGAGGCACAGCAGTCATTCCGTATTCAGCAGCACACGCAAAGTCATGAATATTCAAACTGAAGCTATCTAACTGCACAATTAATCTGTTTTCCCTCAATTCACATAGCCCAGTGATCAGACAGCCCGCAGGTGAGAGCACGGGGGCCTGCTATGATTGGTCTGTGCTGCACAAGATTCAATTACAAACGTATCTGAAAATACGTGCATTTTGCTACATGGCTGGAGGAGCGCAGAAGTTTAACCACAGGGTTGAGCAGTTATTTCAGAAATAATACCTTTAGGATTTAGGAACACCTGCTGCCTGAAAGACTGCACCCAGGTATGCACGTGGAAAGGGGGTGGGGGAAACTGGAAGCATTTGGGGTTCCGTAGGTGGTCAGGGATTCCCCCAGTTGCAACCAAGGAAGGAGAGAAATACGCGAGCAAAGCAGAGCAAGACCGTCTTCTCTTACACAGCACTTTCTGTGGGCAATGTGGAGGTTAACTGTGAGAGCTGAGTTCTCATCTCTCATGTTCTGAAATGAGGATTTGGCTTTTGGGGCATGTAACCACCTACACAAGCCGAGGAACTGCCTGCCTGAGCTGGACTTCAGCAGCGTTCACCTTCCTGTAAATGAACGGATCTCTGTTCTTCTCAAAGCTAGATTTCCCCCCCCATCCATTACGCGCTCCAGCAAGTGCTTGGCTTGCACTGCCCAGCTCAGAGCTAACACGAATGAATGTCCTTGCCAGACCTGCAGCTTGCTTTTACCTGTGGATGAAGAATTCCATCTGCAGTTTGTTTTTTCTTTACACAGACAGAAGTGCAATTTGCTGGGCCAGATACCATTAAAGAGCATAGACAGAAACAGGCAATACATAGGACATTGCTCAGCTCTAACATGAAGCACTGGGGATATAAACAGCCTTTCTGCAGTTCCACAGCTACCCTGTCCCTATCGCAGGGCAGGTAAACTGGCTCAAACCACCCCAATGGATCGTGTCCTGCACCAACAAAGCTTAAACTGTGCTGAGGCCCGCCCAGCTCCTTCTGACTTACATATACAGCTGCGGATCTGAGGTCAGTGTGTCAATGTTGATGTGCTGCTCCAGGAGGCTGTAAGCCAGGATGGGGAGAGAGGTGAAACAGATGTTGTACATGGTAAGGTAAGCAGCATCGTACAGTGGCTGAAAAGAAGAAGAAGAAGGAGTAAAATGAGACAGAAATTCCACTTGAAAGGTCTTCCCAGAGACACATTTGCAGTTTCCAGCCCTTGCCTCTGTTCCCACCCCACAGGCCCATCCCTTTGTCACAGATGTGGGTCACACTCTGTGCCTGTCTGGGCTCCAGCTTGACCTCCAGAACAACGTCATAGAGCAGCCGTTACTGCAGCTTTTCTGCAGCTGCTCCTGTGCTGCCGTTTCTATTAATACGCTTGATGTCTCCTGTGACTTTCTAAAGACTTTTTTTTTTAGAGGAACTATAGTTTTTCTTTTTTTTCTTTTAAATAAAAAAAGTGGTTCTGCTGAGACAGATGGAGAACAAACTCTCACACTTCTGAGACCAAGCAGACAGAAAAGAACAGAAGCAAACACAAATGCCGCAGCTACTGTCTGCAAGCACCTGAGCCCACCTGTCACAGAGGTCTGTCCTGCTGACACTCATCTGGACTAAGTGATGACACTCATCATCTGTGTTATTGAAAGGCTGTTACGAAAGAACAGACTGTTCTTCTTTTTGAAGGACACTTTCAGTATAGGGAAATGCAGCAGATGAGAGAAGATCAGGAAGTCTTTGAAAAACTTTCCAGAGTAGAAGTAGCAAAATTAGGTGCTGGCAAACCAGCTACGACACCCCCCTGATACTCTGGGAAGGTCTCCATTCATGTTTAAGCAACAAAAACAGGTCATGGATGGGAAAGTAAATTCATTTACTTGTTTTTACTTGCAAGTCTCAAAAACATGGCACTGAGCAAGGAGGTCAATTCCTACTGTCATCCAAAGAAAGAGGAGGAAGGGGCGGGATGACCAAAAGTCAAGCTTCTGCTTAGGAAGCCTCACTGTGTGACCGGCTTTTTATCCAGTCTTTTTAGACACGTTACTGGAAGTTACCTGCTGTGAGAATCCACAGAAGAACTGGTATAAAAATTGTGGCAAAATGAAGCAAAGGTTCTAGAGAAATGAAAAAAGAAAGGTTAGCAGGGAAGCATTCATGAGTTTAGCGAATGCTTGACTTTCCACTCTAAATCCAATATTTTTTTCTATTTTCAGATAGCATTATCTGATATTGTACTATCAGATAAAGCAGAACACTGTTTTCTACTACACTAACCCAATAAGCTTGTAGCATCAGCAGAAGACAAGGGAAGAAAGTCACGCTCTCACATTCCCCTATATATAAGGCTTTCAATTAACAGGCACACGGGAGACACACACGCACCCCTAGATGAAAAAACCAGAGTATCCCATACATCATCTTCCTGTTTTGCACTACTTCTGTTGTCAGAGAAACCCACAGTGAAAACAAAACTAATGAGCTGAACACGCATCCTTACCTTATAGAAGAAATACTGTACAAGGTGTGCTATTCTCACATAATACAAATGCCCATGTGCTAGTAGCAATTTTCTTAAGTGTTTAAACTTTGGAACAGCATAATCACTGTTTCTTGCAGCCTGACGTCCTTCTTTGCCTTTTATACCTGGAAACAAAAGCAAGGCAAGGACTGGAATTTATCCTGATGCTACTTGTGAAATTTGGTCACATAACTCAATGCCTCAGGCCATGACAAAGGCCATGTTTCCTTGGTGGCTCTTTAAGACTTTTACGCTTTAAACACCTCCATGTCACCCTGTGTACCCAGCCACTGGGACTGACCCTGCAGGGACAGGGGCAGCAGGCAGAGGAGAGCCAAACACTAAAGCACTGCAAGACTTGGTGTGGCCTTGGCTCTGTGACAATCAGACACTCCTCAGGAGTTTTTAATCTGAACTTAGGTTCCTAATTGAGTTCTTATTGTAGGAGCACGTGGTGAAGAGCATCTCAGATAAACCTGATAAAAGATAAGGTTTCCCCCAGGCCTGCCCGCATCTAGCAGTGTGGTTATTACACTGCAGAAGTTCAGCCTCCCAAGAGATCCCCTCAGAGCAAAGCTCAAGAAAGCCGGTTTTGTTCACTCAAAAACCACATCCAAATTAACTACAGTGAAGGATTCTATTCATTAGAGGCTAACATGCCATTTCCAACAGTCAAAAATAAAGAGGGTGGTTAGAAGACAAAGGACATCCCTCTTCAGTGGTATTTAAAAACTGCCAGTACTTTCACAGTCTCTGACAACGATCTGCAGAAATTTAGATATGAAATTCAGCTGTTTTCCAGCCTGACATCAGGCATATGGACAGGGCAGACACAGCACAGCCCAGTATCAGCCCTTGGAAGATGCACAGCTGCAATCAGAGCTGCCAAGCTCCTGCTCGCACCTTGGTTAAAGGACAGATGCCAGCTTCAGCTCAGCTGAGTGGGTACAATCCCACCGAAACTCTCAGCGCTGGCTTTAACGGTGAAGCGAAGGTCAGAGGAAGTTACCTGTTTCATTTAAAATAGAATCGACCTTTGTTTGCACAGAGGACAGCAGAAAACCCCATTATTTCACCAGTGGGAACTAAAGCGTTATCAGCAATCTGCAGCTTACCACATGGAAAAGACAAAGAACATGTGCCTATCAAAGGGCAGCAGCCTACCATGATCCCAAGCACCGATCAGGACCAAAAGCCCTCTGAAAACAGCAGGTGAGTTCCCCATCTGTCAAGTGGGATCGGTTCAGCCACGTGTGATCAGTTACAACAGTGAACGTAAGCAACACAGACTGATAGCAGCCCTAGGTACCAGACGGGTGTATCAGAGATCTTACCTATTCCAACGTGTGCTTCCAAAATCATACTGACATCATTCGCACCGTCCCCTATTGACAGTGTTATTGGGCTCCCTTTTGTGTTCTTCACCATTCGCACAATCTGAAGATTTAAAACAGGACAGCAGCACAAACCAAAAGTTCAGTAGAAAAAACAAAAAACCCCACACTGAAAAATAATCCACCTCCAGAGACCCCTGCAACTCCCCAGATACTCCTGAACAAATCACCTAGATCTGTGGCAGCAAAATAAGTGTTCTGATTAATCAACACCCTCACTATTTCCTTTGCAACCATCAACCAGAGGAAAAGCCAAGACCCAGCTTCACAGGGCTGAAGGACAGCATTTAGAAACAAATCACTCCCAGCAGTAGCCTCCCCTTCCTCCCTGCCAGACCCTGCTCTCACAGAGATGTGGCCTCTCACGCATTTCACGTGGAAGACAATCATACCCTGGAGCAGGGCTAAAAATGCACTGTTTATCATCCTTTATCATCAGCTGGTGTGAGGAAGTCATGGACTACAGAATTGGAAGGGAAAAGGAAGAACAAATGGGTTTTGTTTATTCCTAATTGGCTTGCGCTTGTGGCTTCCTGCAAGCGTATTTAAGAAAGGTTTTATATTCATAATTGAAAGACTGGTGTGTTTCCATAACGCTCTGGAGTTCAGACAAGGCTAATACATAGCCTGGGGAAGTCCTAGCTGATCAAGATGAGTAAGCTTTATTTAAAGCAGCACTGCAGGAAACGTAGCCTCACACCGCTATACAGAAATAATCAGTGGTTACATCTACCATGTCTTGAATGAAAGCAGTACTTGACTTGTCGAAGGTTTTGTGCTACCCCAAAAGTCTTCCTGCTTCACACTCCTGGCAAATCTGTAACTCAGACTGCTCTAGTAACACTGCCGCGTTTTGAATTTGTGAATTCCTGTGCCAGGTGCATTGTTTCCTGCTCCCTGGGGAATAACAAACTGCTTTGCAACACCCCTCCAAGAGCCTTTTGCTCAACTTGGACATCTACTGCCCAGTGACGGCAGCTGAACCCTCAAAAAACAAGAAGCCGGGTCTGATGTGGTTTGCAAAGTTGTCTCACTGCAGGTTTTGAAGCCCACCTACAGATCAGGTCAATTCCATCCAACGGAGTAAAGGTGCGTTATGTCACTTAATGACATGCTTCGGTTAGTGGGGAAAGAAACCAAAAAGGAAAATACCTGTGCTTTCTGCAGAGGAGCCATCCGGCAGCACAGAACCGCAGTACACTTCAGGCAGATTTGTAGAAATATGTTTTTGTAATGACTGGAACTGGAATCCTGAGAAGGATTGAGTATCAGCGACAGCGTTGAACCATCTATAATCAAGCCGTATTCTTGACTCAGTGTCCAGCTTCTAGAGCACAACGAGGAACAGATTTGGAAAAAAGATCAGTTACACTCTAAGAAGTCAATCTAGCTGCTTACATCATCTCAGCGGAAAAGGAACTATTTGTGCAGTAATCTTTCCCTCATCCTTTTTGGGGGGGCTTAGACATCATAAAAAACCTGGATTTAGCACGCATCCTTCACTAAGGGAGCTGCATAATTAAGTTCAAAGCCAGCTAACACTAGAGATAACGAGGCAAAGAAGCAAAGCAAAGGAGACTGCAAGCAGCGTGTCTCCTAACAGACACAGGCTCGGATCTCACCACTCACCTCTTCAGGCTACCCCGGGGTTTGGGAACATCCTGGATCAGCCTTTTGTGGTAGTCCATCAGCAGCTCATGCAGCCGGTCCTCCTTCCTCTCACTCTCACCCACCACCCTGGCCGTCAGCTCCAGCAGCTCGGTGCTGGTCTGGAAGAGCCTGCAGGCATAGCAGGTGGACTTGGCTGTCTCCATCTTGTCCCCTGTCAGTACCCACACCTTCATGCCGGCAGCATGCAGAGCTTCGATGGTCTCTGCTGACTGTTCCTGCAGCCTGAGTGCAGAGAGGAAAAAAAAATCACTGCTCAGGCTGGCTTTGGATGCAAGGCAGACTCTGAGCAGCTCCACACTAATGCACGTCAATGATTCCCCAGCCTCTCCCAGCCCATCAGTGCTCCAAACCAGCAGCTCACCAGGCAGGGAGTCACAAAGCTGGACTGACACCAAAGTGGATGGACTCTCAGCACTACACACGTCCTGGCCACCAAGCCACCTTCACACCAAGAGCTAACACACGGCCCTGCATGCAGGAGCACCGCCACGCTGCTGGACAGAAGCAGGATGACCCTGGAGCAGCTCTACATTATATGCACAACTCAAGAGAGTTGTGAAACGAGACCTTTAGAGAAGGCTGTGGAGCCCTTCCCTGCAGGCCCCAAGCAGGAACCTCAGAAACATGTTTCTGAGATACAGCACTCCATGGGCAAAAAGAAGCTTAGCCAACACCGCCTCTTAATCCACAAAGCCCCCTGGGGCATCCTTATTTTGCAGGTAGGGAATGTAAGCTAGAGAGAAGTTAATTGATTGTCCCCACACTGAAGAGATACTGCCACAGGAACAAGGATTAGAGCTCAGCAATCCCAATCTTTTACGTGCAGACAGAAATCACTGCATTATACTACAAGACTCAAGAGTCAAGAATAAGAGGTTAATTTACACGTGCACTTACTGTAGCTGCACACAAAACTGCACTTGTTTTGATATGTCAATTGATGCTGCACGCATTCATTCACTTTGTAGAAGCGTGAGTACTTCTGTGGTTTCACTAATAAATCCTAATTCCTGCAGTAGCTGATTTTAGCAGCTAGGCAGTATGTAATGGGTTGTACCACAGAGTAATTGCCCTGGATGCTCCCAGCCTCTGCCCTGCTGCTCAGATTTCACAGGGATGCTCCAAGTTTTCTCCCACTGCTCCCAGGCTGTCCTCTAACCAAGGGAATGCCAACCCAGGCTGCAAAGGAATCTCACCACAGCTCACGAAAGAAAGCAAGGGCCCACCACAACACAAAGCTGTGGAGAAACCATGGGTACCAACGTGCTCGGTCTGTGTGCTGGTGTCTGTTTACCTGTCTTCTACAGCAGTCGCCCCAATCAAGTGCATGTCTGCTTCTGTGTCTTCAAAGACCTTTGCCATCTTTTCTTCCCTGTCCTGCAGTGCCATCTTTGCTTCATTAAGCTGCCGGTCAATCCTGTCATACTCCTTTTGAGTTAGTTCCTTGAATGCCACACAAAGCGTTCGGTACCCATCCTTGTAGGGGTGGAAAAAGAAGCAGACAATTGCCCTTAAACCCTGTTTTGTGCAGCTCTCCACATTAGGATCAGCAGCACTTCTCCTGTTAGCACTTTGTCAGTACTGAACCTGACCATAAAGACAGATGGCTTAAGCCAGCAGACAACATCTGTGTTCACACAGGAACTTCTTCACATCAGAGCATACTCGCATGCATGTAGCACAGCAGACAGAAGCCAAGGGAAGGGCCAGAGCAGAGATCCTGCACCCAGCTGGGGCAACCGAGTGCCCCCACACCTAGAGCCAAGCAAGGGACACCCCCCCACACACCACCACCACTGTCAGATGGGCCTCCCAGGACAGGCTCCTTTTCCACCTTCACATGCACATCAAAAATGACACAAAGATTCCTCCCACCAGGGCAAACAGTGTGCTATTGTTAGTGCTATTTTTAACTGGCTCGGGAGATGGCGGGGACACAACTGCGATCAAACCCATATAAGTATATCAAAAGTCAAATAAACATGGAAGTTGAAGAAGCAAAAAAGGAAAGAAACCAGGCTTCAAAACAATAAAGAGTAACACTTGGATCTTCAGTACTTCCCTCCAAAGCGAGGTCACATCCCTATTTTTGGCATTCAACTTTCCTGACCCCAGAGCCAGCCATTTCCCCACTGCATGCTCACCATAGCATTGCGGTCCACGTGGACTTTAGTTTGTTGGATTTCCTCTTGCTGTACTCTCGGAAAAATAGAGGAGTCTGCTCCTTTACAGAAGAGAAGCAGCTTCCCTAAAAGCAAAGTAATAAATAGTTTATAGCATTCAAAAGCCATAGAAAGGCTTAACGGACATTGTCTTCAATACCAGCGAAAGATACAGAAGAAGAAGTATAGCAGAACTAAAGGAGGAACTGCTGGAAGCCTCCCAAAAGTGGTCTGACACCCGCACAAAAGCTTCTTTGATACTGGGCTGGACTACTGAGCGTCACTACCTGTCCCTGAGCAAGCTTTCTGCAAGAGGCTGGACAAAATGTGTTCATGTGTCTAGACCAGCTCAGAAAACCCAGCAGCCTCAATCCTCTGGGTTACAGCTCATGGCATTACAGACGCTCAGGGTAAGGACAAAGAAGGCGTGTTTCATGTTTGCGCAATTAGCCGTACCTGTGCTGGTTCTCACAATGACACTCATACGACGACGGACAGGGTCAAAGTTCAGCGTATGGAGAAGCTGGTACCTTTAAAAAAGGAAAGAAAAAATTGATCTTAGGCCCAGCACAAGGAAAATAGCTCTTGAGGACAGCTCCACACTGACTACCCAGAGAAGTGAAACTTGCTTGGGGGGGCAAATAGCAGGGGAGCACTGGGGTAAGGCAATTCAGTCCCAGCTTCTTGCATGCATGTGGATGTCACAAAAGCTGTGAGCACAGGGTAAAACCAAATAGTTTTCCATCTGGGAGGGGGAACGGGAGCCATATCACACTGCTTAGGCTGCACTCCACTTGAAGGCACAGCTGCTACCCATAAGGCTCTGGGGAAGGAAGGAGACTGCAAGCACACACTCAAGGGATCCGAAGTCTTCCCAAGGACTGACAGCAGGCCTTTGCAAGCAAGCTCTTTAGCCTGCTCACTGCACAAAGGAGCAGGGGCTGTGCAGGCTGGTAACTGGTCTGACAGCCCTTGCCGAGCAGTTTTGACATTTCCTGGTTTACCACACTGACTGAGCTTAATTAACCCACGTGAGAAATGAAGCCGAACAGAGTCCATTCAACCCCCGGCAGCAATGTTCCTGGCAGGCCCTGTGGCACTTACATTTCAGTTTCGTTCTTTTGGTTTCGGATTTTCATGAAATCATTTTCAAGTCCTAGAAAAGTGAAACCATACCTGTCAATAAACAAGAGGACAGAAGAATATTGAGAGCACCCATTGGCGTGTGTTACACATTAACAGAGTTCTCATTTCAAGATCTGTACTGCTGAGGAGAGGTAAGAAGTTACCAAGCCCGAGCTAGAAGGCTTGGGCAGCTGCTTGCAGAGCCAGCTCTGACATGTTGGCATCACTCTCATTAACCTGGCGAGCTGGACATTACAATTGCAAAGGTGCCAGGAGGCTCCATACACGGTCCTCCAGCAGATTTACAAGAAACAAAACACAACACCGTCAGATTCTTACTTCTCAGCGCCTTTCACCAAAGCGATTTCATCTGGGGAAGAGGAGATGTAGGTGTTTTTGCACTCAGGATGTCCTATCAGCCCATCCACCTGGTCTGCTTGTTTGATCCGAACGGTGTGGCACAGGCACAAGGCTCGCAGGAACAGCTCCTCTCGGCTCTAGGGATGGAGAAAGGGCCCACAATCAGCTCTGTGCCATGCATCCCATCCCCCGCAGAGCAGCTGGTTACCACTGCTGTGTATATGTACTTCAAAACAACAACAAAAAAATCCACCACCCACCCCCACAACTTCAGCAGTAATAGATCATGCACTGAACCCTGCCTGGAGCCACCAACAAAACACATTAAAGACACAGATTTCTCACCTTTTCTGCTTTGCCATAATATTTTAGGGGTCCGTCAGTCTGCGAGAAGCCATCAACCTCCGAAATGCAGTCCTTGTACTTGTGCCCATCTATGCAGCACTCGATGAACTCCATGCTGTTCTCTGTCAGCGTCCCCGTTTTGTCAGTGAAGACGAACTCCACCTAAAAGAGATCAGACATCCACCTCACTGCACTGCTGCAGCCATCACTGCAGCAGGGCCATCTGTGGAAGCAGTCCTCCAAAAACTGAAAGGTTGGGGCAATTTGATACACCTGTGCCAGCCCTTTGCTGCTTTCCTAACCTGGTCCCCAGAAACATGCAGGTGCCTTGTGTGGACACCACTGGGCTATTCAGCACCTCCCTCATCCTTCATCTTTCCATCCATTGCACAGCTGTCAGGAGGCAGCTCCCAAAGACTTCTAAAACTTGCTTCAAGGCCCTTTGTTCTCCCTCATCCTACTTCTTGGCTTCTTTGCTCTGGCTCCTGGTGCTCATACAGATGCTTCCGCAGGTCTATTGCCTCCTCTGCAGGACTTCCTCCTTGGTGCCGTATTACGTACATAGGTAATTGCTACTCCAAACTGATAGCATTTTTAAAAGCAAAATAAGAAGCAGGAGGCACTGTGCATATCCCACCGTCAGAAAAAGAAGCTATAACTGCTCCAGCAAAGCCAGCAGCAGCATGGCTGCACATGCGCTGCGTGCCCAGAGAGATGACTGGGCAGGCATGTTTGCTAATCCTTGAAGAGACAGAGAATTTTTCATTTTTAATTGAAGCAGTGAAAGCAAACCATCCTGACACACTAAGTGCTGTGCCTGATATTCCCCAGTATGGAAACAATCGGCATGACCCAGTTCCTCCTCCTTCATACACTATTTATAACCTCACCCACTTCGTGCCGCGAGCGGAATCGCGTTAAATGGAAAGTGCCACCAGTCTGGCTGAAGCCCTGTACCGCTGGGACTGCAAGGGACTGCCACAACAAGGTCTCTTATCAGGGAGAACATTACTCCAGCAGCAGTGGCCCATGAATTGGTTTTCATAGCTATCAAGAGCTCCGAAACACACAGGTGCACAGAAACCACCACCAGAAGCACCAACCACCACAGCAGGAGGGGACAGTACATGGTGTGCATGCTGGTGGCTACAGCAGAATCCTCCTGTGCTGCTGCTCCCCTGCCAACACAGGGACGTCTCTCAAAGCGGATGCAAACAGAGCCTGTTCTGACCTGTCCGAGCTCCTCGTTCAGGTCTGAGGTGTTCACCAAGGCTCCCTCTTTTATTTCTTCATCGTACATCTCTTTGTCCCAAGAGATGAAGAAGGAGCCCAAGAACTTCTGCATCTCTACTGTAACGTACATGGAAACTGGGATAATGAAATTGAAGAGGACCATAAAGGACAAGAAGTCCGTGAACATCCGCAAGACCTGCAATGGAAAGACAAGAGGAAGATGCAGTCTGTGCTTGTCAGGCATAACTCAGGGAGACAGCATTTCTTTAAACGTTAAATAGAAAAAAGCCCTCTGAAAATAACTGAGCACAGTTGAGACACAGGACCAAACTGTACTTTCCTTTGATGTAGAAAACCTCCTTGCCATTTGCAGATATATGAGAGTATAACAAAAGAGCACACAGCGCTGTTTCCAAGTGACTAAATCAACGTTTTATTCAGGTACGTATATATGTGATTCTCATCTGATTCTCATCTCAGGTATCTGCAGCAAGTGGTTTGAGAACAGTCAAGCACTGACTCTGTGACATCCCTGAAGTCCTACTCAACAATCAACTACATCAGCTGATTCCCACCCACTCACATTCACTCTTTCAGGCTTGGCTGAATGCGTCTCGGCAAGTTTAAGAACCTGGCTGACACGGCCTCAATTTAAGTTTATCTACTCAAAGCTTGAAATATAGCTCGAGTTCGGATAAGGATCCAGGTTAAATCAGCTGCTGCATTTATGTAATATCTCTGCGTGGTGGAAACGATGTTATCCTCCTGCTGTCAGTAGCCTGCATGCATTTGCCTGCCCCCAGGGTGATGGGGACAGCAGCGTGCGAGCGGGGTTAGAGCAAGCCTTGCTAAGAGCATCGCCGCACACAAGCACGAGAGGCAGGTAGTAATCGAGACAGGAGACAAACACAAACAGGAGAGACTGCAGCAAGTGACAGCGCTTCCAAAGAGCAAGCAGGCATCACAGGACTGGCAGCAGACATGATCAGATTAAATAAAACTGTCAGAATAAATACAGCTGGAGGAGGTGCTGAAATACAAATCCATTTACCTTGAACGTCTCTCTCTCTTTTTTAGTCTTTTCATTGTACCAAGGCTCATCGTTAAATGGATTACTCTGCCAGACATATTTCAGAGTCGTGCACACAGTAGCTTTGCTCAATAGGATGCATAAGTACACTATCAAGAAAGCGTTGATAGATCTGAAAAATAGGTTTCTTTTTACAATTCTTTCAACCACTTCCACGTAGAAACATCATGCAAATAAGCAGGTAGAAGCCTTCCTTACTTTTCAGAAGGGAATTACAGAACAAGTGCTTTGGACAGTGCTGATACTCAGGGTCAGTTCATACAGCTTAACATTCCCTACATTTTTTTACTTAAAAAAAAAAAAAGAAAAGCTACTAAATGATGCAGCTCCTTGAAAGATATGCTTAATCAAACACACAGACTGCACAGAAAGTCAGAAAGCATCTGAAACAACAGGCGGCAGATTCGGGGATTATCTCTGTGCAAATCACCCATGAAGAAAGCCACAGCTTGTACCGATTCTTGCCTGCTGTACTCACTTTTCCACAGCAGAGCGTTTCTGAGATTTCCCTTGGTAGTTCAAAGCCATTTTTGTTTCCATTCCAGTATAGACTGCTACTCCTGCAGAGGATTAAAGCAGAACTCATCAGGGGCTCGCAACCCATAAGGGACCCAGCTTTCACCGAGCCATCAAGGGCATCAGTGTTTACATGGAACTCGATTCCCAGTTCTAGAAATCAGCATTACCCAAGGGCTGCTCGACTGCAGAAAGCTCAGTGCCTGCTAAGTTCTGTTAGTTACACGTATCCCTGAGCACTGACCAGCAGCCAAAGGACCACTCACAGTTAGGAAAAAAAGATCAGTCTTCTCTAACAGCCTTCATCCTAAATTACCAGTGTCTAGACATGTGATTGTGGCACTAGCATTTAACAGCTTCCTGTTCTCTGTAACCCAGACACAAAGAACAGCTTGCTTAGGTGCATTAACACAACCTGCACAGCTTGGCAGCGCTGCAGATATAAGCAGCACCTCCACATTTCACCCCCAAAACTTTGCAATCAACACAGCTCTGCAGTCAGCTGGTGTACAAAAACAACCGCAGGGCCCTGCAGGTAAGTATTTTTCCTCCCCAGATTTCATGATAAATAATGACAAATGTAGTTGCTCATCCGATCTATTCACATAATCATCAATTTTAAAAACTGTTCACCATAAATCTTCTTGGTGTTTTTAAGGGTAGCACCTTTCAGCAACAAGTTCTCAGGACCCAAAGACCTACAAATAAAAGGTTACAATAGAACGTCACTCCAAGTTCTTCACAGTTTAAATCCTAGAGATAAATCACAAGGTTAAACTGATGATTTTTAGGCTTCATTTAAACTTCAAATCGGACACTGCATGACTTTGCCTGTTTTTCCTTTCACGTACTTTCATTTCCATCTCATCTTACGCAACTTATCCTCAGTGCTCAAAGTTCCAAATAGAAGGATAAGTGCCAAGTGTTCGGATCTAACAAGTTCTGGTACTTATGTAAAAACTGATTTTAAAAGCAGTGAAAATGCATCCATTTCAGCACAGTCAATCAGCAGCACCACCACACAAGATGTAATTTTACTCCTCTTTGAATGTCCTACCCGTGACTCTCAGCTGCTTCCCTTTCTTCAGCTAACAGGGCTCAGGACAACCAGTGAAGTAGACTGGAAATGCCCCAGTCCACACGTACGTGTGGTGGCCCTGCATGCTGAAGCACTGGGATCCAGATCCTGGAAATGTGATATAGATGTCTATTCAGATGCCCAACATCTTTAAGGGGGGCAGTGAGAGCTGCAAGACTAACCTGGCTACGGGCTCTTGGTTGCTTCTGTACATGATGATCCTTCCAACAAACCTGTAATTAAAAAATACATGAGAATCCTGTATTACAAACACATTAATATTATAAAAGGCTACTGCAAATGCATTCGAGAGGCATCATCAGGGCATGGGAACTAACATGGAAATTCGTGCGCCTAAGAGTTAGGCTTTGGAAGGGCCAACGCACACCCCCCCCAACCCGGGTGCCTCTGGATGCCCCTCCCAGCCCATCTGAACGAAGGAATAAAACACACTGCAGCAAACCTCCTTTTCAAAGAGTGCAACAACCGAGAGTCTAATCCTAAAAGCAGTTTCAGCCAATGCATTTTACTTGGAAGGTACACCACTCACGTTAGTGAACTATGACTCACTGCTACCGATCGGGCTGAGGCTTTGCAAGACAGGCAGCTCACTGGAGCAGTGAGGATGCCCACACTCACTTGTAGAGGTCTGGCTGTGGCTGCTCACACTCGATCGTGGCTGTGAGGGAGTCTATGGCTTCATCCGTGCAGAGCACGGTGGTGTCCCGCACTGCGTAGTGAGTCTGGGAGGAGAAACACACGAAGATCAGCTCAGTGGCAGCCCTGGGAACAGCTCGGGCAGGTCCCTCCCCACCCAGTACCCCACATCTCCCCAGCGTGCCCCTGGGACGCTCCTGGGGGTAAAAAGAGGGCAGCCCCAGTGCTGGGGAGCAGGCTGAGCGCTAGCAGCCCTGAAGCTATTTTTAGGTGCTGTGAAGCTCCATCGCTCACAATTAGCTAGGAACCGCACGAGGATCCATGCACTGCCTGCAAGCACTATTTATAGGAGCTGCCAGAGCCTCTGAACCACTGCAGGCTGCCTTAATCCGTCTTCATCAACAAATTTATTAACGAGCTTCCTCGACTCATTTGTGTTCCTCTCATTGTGCACAGCGTAGCAGTTCCTCCCACGAGGCACACAGTCGTGATGCTATAAACACCCACCTGAATGCTGGTGACCTGCCTGGGTTTTTGTACTGGAAGCACGCACACTTCTGCTATAAATCACAGCTCCTGTGAAGTGGCCCAGAACTGTTCACACAGTGCCCAGTATCACATCAGGCCCCTGTGCCAAGCTTTGCATCCACTGCTCCTGTCTCCATGGACACTGTGCAATTACTGAATGATGCTTCAAAGCAGCCTCCTAATCACTCCCACCATCTTTACATCCACGGTCCCTTGGCCTATTTAGAAAACACATGCTCTCTGAGATAACAGACAGCCGAAGATTCATGCTGCAAAGACAGAGCCCTGCCACAATCCATTTTATAACTGTGCTCCAGTTCCTAGGCATGCTTTCCTATATGCATGACTTAACAGGCACCGAGAAACACCCAACAGGTAGGCAACTGCTACCAGTGTGGAGGAGGTTTTGTGAGTACCTGCATGTGCTTCCCTCACCCTAGCTCTGCTGCACACCCTGGTTCCTAATCTTAGCTACTTCCCCAAACAGCACCTGTTCTTCTATTCCCCCCTGCACCTTCCAACTCAGTCTCCACCTTAATCTCGTCAAGAAACAGGAGACAGCTCCCCTTCACCTACAGGAATCCACAAACTGAGAAAAATACAGTGCTTAATATAGAAATTTAGCATTCCGCTTAGAAACTCAGGTTAGTAAGAGCCAAGACTATGACAAATTTAACTCTTGCATACAATGCACCTGACACTAACAAGCAGTTGCCTATTTAACATGGATATCTGCTTTCGGCCTGACACCACTCCAAAGCTGTATTCCTCCTCGCCAGCACAACCTCTCAACACTGCATCAGCTCACACACAAAATTATCAGCACCAATTAACAGCCACCAATTAAGAGACGAGCTGGAGACCCCCGTACAGTTAGAACAACACTGGTATTCCCCAACTTCAGAGTGTGCTGGAAAGCATCATCAAATTTCGAAGTAACTTCCATTCTTACTACTGCAGTTGCTAATATCTGCGTAACTAACCATCAAACAGCTGTGAACAAATCCTCACGTCTTGTGACCAACGTAATTTTATTGTTTCTTTCCCTTGGAGAGAGGGAGAAAAACAATGAAAGGAAACACAGCAAAGAGGAGATTCGTCCTGAGCAAGACTAATATCGAATTTCACTTCTGATTCGGGGAAGGGGAAAGCAAACCAACAAAAAGCAACAAAAGAAAAGCATATATTAAAAGAAAACAAAAAACTCAACCAAAAACGAAAGGGTTTTTTTTTTCTGCTCACTGGTGAGAAATTCCCCAAATCAAACGAGTCAAGACGCAGTGCCTCAGAAAGTCCCAAATCACACCAACATATCTCCATTAAGTAACAGAAGTGCTGGCAGGTACTGAAAAGAGAACTATAAGCTCAAGCAGCTGCAGCTGCTGCTTTGCCTACTTGCATCAGATCTCAACACACGCAATAGGAGCAGGAAAGCAGTAACACGTTGCCTAGGATGTAGAATAATGCAGCTAAGCCTTACGATAATTTATTGACACTATTTAGCTATAGATATTTATTCTGATAAAGACGGAATCAATTTGGGGCAGTGCCAGCAGAAATGGTTGTTTAAGAAAACAAAGGAAAACAAACAATCCACAGAGCACTTGGCTGCTGACTCACTGGATGAACAGACGGAGGGAGGAGATGTTAAATATAGCCATGGCCGTGGGGACGGGTGCTGCAGGAGCATCCTTCAATTAATCATCACACACACATACACACACACACACTGCACAAGCACCGGCTTTGGTTACGTGCTGCCCATCCATCTCCATCACCTTGAAATTCGACTCGCCATCCAGACTCGCTGTAGTGACGTAACAGGTCCCATCAGTACTACTTGAGGCCAAAAATATCAAGTCACAGGGGAAGGTCTCATCTGCTTTCACTTCTACTATGTCTCCAACCTGCAAGAAGAGAGACGTTTCAATGAAAAAAAGCCTCTCTGATATTATTAGATGCTTACAGATTTAGCTCCTCTCAAAGCCTAGAAGAAATCACCTTGGCTAAAAGAGGAATCAAGGTGTTCAAGTTCAAGACCAAAAGTCAAAATTACACGGAGGACCCAGCTCTCTGCCTGCTGAGCACCCCACCAGCCTGCCCCATGCCATGATGCAGGTGCCCCAGCATCAGAGCCCACCCAGTGCCAAGGCAGCCTGCCCACGCAGCACCACTATTATTCAGTTCTCTGCTGAATCTTGATGAAGTCAGAGACTCTGTACTAATCTGAAGTGCAGGGTGATAAATTAACGTCAAAGCCGGTGTGCTTTCCTGGTGTCCTTGGGAGAGTTGGAAATAGAAGAGGACTGCCTGTCCCAGACAAATGCAGAACACTGACAGATCTGTCATTCGTCAGCACAGGCACAGCTTTTGCAAGACAGCTTCTCAAAAGCAGTCAAACAAAGGAAGCTTCACTTATTAACTGGGAAGGACTCTCAGAGCAGCTCACGCAAGAGTCGGAGAAACCTTGTGCAGCTCGAGGAGACCACAGCACATCCCTGCTGCAGGCACCAGCGTATATCACAGACCCCAGTGTCCCATCTGGTGATAACTACATCTGAATTCTCTATTAATGGTTACCTTGATTTTTTCACTCTCTTTCTGCACGTGCTTTGCATTTTCAATAATGAAGACATTACTCTTGTTCACTTCGTTGTCAGCTCTGTGTCTCAACCAGTCCTCGTACCCCTAGGCACACAAACACAAGCAACAAAACTCATAACGGAGCAGTAAACTGACCAAATAGGATGCACTGGGAGGGAGAAAGAAGGAGAAAGGGGGGGGGGGGGGGGGGAAGAGTAAGTTAAACAGTCCTCAGAACTCCTTCATGCCTGACTAAACATCGACCAGTGTAGCTCAGACTGAATCAATTTACTTTAAAAACTTCATATGCATATTTGACAGATTCAGAACAGACTAAAATAACACATGAAAAATAATCTATATGCAGTGCATGCAATGAGCAGCTAAATTACTGTAACATGTTTCTATTATTCTCAGTGTTGGCAAGAACAGGCTGATAATATGAATAATATGCTTAGCACCCTGTGACTCTTTCCTATGGTAACGCAGGACAAGTCTCTTCCTCTTCAGTCTTCACTAAAAGAATAAAACATTCATACTTGAAGCAGATGGATTTTACTCCAGCTCTCCCTCTCCGGCCCCTGCAGAAGAAACTTATTATTTAGTACGTCTGTGGAGGAAATTTAGAGTGGCACATGTGCATGTGATAGGAGAAAAGAGGTCTTCCAACACTGCAAGAAGAAAGAGGACTATATATTTTCAAGGCTAGCTGAGTTTGAACTGAATTGTCCCTTCTATTTACCAACAAGGCAGCAGAGCACTGGCTATATTTGGAGCACATCTCTGTACTCTGCAAAGAGTTCAAGAACATTTCTAAAAAGAGAAGAAAAACTCAAGTGAAGTCAGACCCAGAGAGGCAGCCACAGCGACCTGGAGAGGCAGCCACAGTGGTTATCTTTACTAACCACCACAGTTCGCTTTCAACAATACAGAGAGGTGGATGTTTTACACTGCCAAACAAGGTACACCAATGTCCACATTCAGCATGCAGTCTCTTGAAGAGACCTTCTGAGAAGTGGTTCCCAAACTCTACCAGCACACGCTGGTTATATACTCTGCCACACATCCCAAAGAGCACGAGAACATGCCTACAGGAAGGTTATCTTCCTCTCCCAGTTACTGCTGGTACCTGTTTGATGGCTGTGACGGTGATCACGAAGAAGAGCGGAAGGCCGCTGGTTACTGGGCTGGTCGGGGTGTCCACTATCACCTGCAGACAGTAAGAGCAGACTGGTGACAACCTGCTTCAGGCAGCAGAATAAGCAAGAACTCTGGCCACGGGTGCAGAACAGTGCTTGGTACACTTGGAGAGAACCAAGGAAGGCAAAGAGGATGGGGCAGAAGCAGCACCCATATGTGGAGAGAAAGATGCCTTCATTTCTCACTGAAAATCAGAAAAAAAAACAACATTTCTCCTCTTTGGCAATGAAAAGCAGGCACATCCAAAGCCCAAATCATGGGCAGGAGTGCAGCACCAGTCCTCTTAAACCACTGACACTGAGATGCCAGAAGTGACACGCACCAGCCTAGTTTACCAAGGAAATACATTGTGAAATGGAATACAAACATCTAAACAAATCAGAAATGAACATTTTGCCTTTGGGCTCTGATGCGGAGTTCAGAGCATGATTTAAGCACAGCACAGAGATCACATGAGGGTCAGTAGTTGGAGTCCCTGAGCTGGGCACAGTGCTCATGCTGGGCCTTGAGCCCCCAAGGAACAAAGCCCAGCAGAGCCTCTTCAACTTTAATTAAACCCTGGGGCTGTGGGAAACCACTGGTTGTTTGACAGCATCATGACTTGGCCTGAAGGAGTGGAACAGCAGAACAGGTTCATCATTGGAATGGATTCACATCAGAGCAGGAAGAGCTGCACTGCTTCCCCACTGATGAGATTCATCACAGAGGTGTTCTCTCCCAAGGGACAGCACACAAAGCCTTTCACCTCATAGCTGAGAGCCTCCAAAAGCACGTGCCACACGTCTGCTCAGTGCCAGCATAGTTTCAGCAGCAGGAGGGCAGCAGCCCAAAAGAAAACAGAGAGTTGAGAGGCAGCAACGCCTGCACCCAGCAGGCCTCAGGGACCCCCAGCAGCACCACTCCCAGCGTCATTGCAAACACTGCACAGGGACCAAAGCAAACAGAGAAGACCGCAGGGCTTCCCCAGCGACACCCCAAAGCCAGGGTATAGGAATCTGGCTGTTCACTTGGCATCCCCGGAGGGGAGGGAGAACAGGAGGCAGATGCGGAGGGCTCTGAGGGAAAGGGACGGAGAAGCAAAGCCAGCAGAAAGGCTTTGTGTCCCACAAAGGGCCTTTGTTGTGCTCTGTTTGTTTGCATTCTCCTAGCACACTCACAAACAAGAGCATCTGTATGTTTGTTGTTTTAGGCTGCCTTAAGCGCAGCACTGGGTGGAAATTAACTCTTTGAAATGCTGCACAATGCAATTTTACTCAGAACAACTGGGCCAGGCACAGAGCACATGCAGCAGCCAGGTCAGGGGTGTGAGGTAAGCAGAATGAGGGCAAATGCTGTAAGCACAGCAAGTCCTTCAGGAACACAGCCCCTGGTTCATCCTAATGAGCATCACAGCTTACAAACAGAAGGCTACAGGAACCGTGCTTTGGAGAACCTCAAGTGAGCAATGTGAATTGTGGACACATTACACTAGGGATGGCACACCCAGATGGCCACTTGAAACATGGGTCAGTCAGCCTAAATTTATCTCCTAGGAAGTGGGCAGGAGCAAGGGAAAGCTGAGGGTTATCTGCCCTGGGCTTCCCGAGTGTCTCACTGCTATGCCATGAGAGTTTTCTGCACTGGACAACATGCAGCTGTATGTATTTATTTAAACAAACAATATGATTTCTGTCTACACAAATGCTGTGTTATAGAGGTACAAACGCATGTATTGAATTAAGACCCTGGAATAACCCAGTGATGTATTTAGAGGTTGCTGCTGCACTCCCTACACAGCCCATGGCTCAACACTGCTGCTCTTCCTTGGCTGCTGGTGGAAAGCAAAGGGATGCAGGAGCTGCATGCCAAACCAAAGGCAAACTCCTCCGGATCTATTTTTGAGATATTTTAGGACTTCCAACAGCTTAATTTGGATCCACTTAAAATTGACAAAATCTTTCTGTTACTTAGCAGTTACTTCCAAATTCACTGTTTACAAGACTGAAGACTACAATCCAGAAGTCATCTTAATCTATCATAAGGAACATCTTTCATTCCTAGCACCTCCTAAATAAGCTGATTGCTGCCAGCTTGGTCTCTCTACAAACACACCTTGACCACACTTACTCTGGGCACTCTGTTTCCTCCAGGAGCTGACTCAGTTTCCCCTGGGTATTGCAACAGAAGAGCCAAGGAAACAGTTACCTGTATCCCTGTTAGTGCACTAATTAGCATCTTATGTTTAATGTGTGTGCTTTCTCTACCTCTCTCAACTAAGAGCTGAACTTGCAGCTTGGCAACAAGTACCGCCAGGTTGTGCTCCTAAAGCAGCACTGGGGGCAACTCTAATAATTTACAGTAATTTGAAGACAAACATCAACACTGAAGCTTTAGATGCCACTTACCATGCTATAACTATTGATATTTTAAGTGACTAGAATTGTTGTGAGTGCTTTTTTTTAAGATCCAGAATGAGGAGTGCCAGGAGCCCCTGGGGACTCTACAGGGTAGCAAGCGTGGTAGTGTTGTGGGATTATTGTTCCATTGGGTTTGGGTTTTGGTTTTCCCCTCTAACAGAACATGATGGTTGCTTCCTTATTTTGGAGGTGATCACAGCTCACAGAGTAAGAGAGGAAGAGCAAGACTTTTGCCTCACCTACATGTATCTGTGATTAAAACAGGCAAGCAACTAAACTATAGTGAGTCCTGTAAGTGTAATCAAGAGCAAGCCGTGTCCTTAACGTCCAGAGGGTCGGCAGACCAAACACAACACCACATCACTAAAAGGCCATCTCCATGAGGACATCCCAACTGCAGGGCATCGCTTCAGTGCCAGCCAAGTTACAAATTCCCTCTGACACAAGGGAGCAACGCCAGTAAAATCAAGCGATGGCAAACAGCTGATGCCAGGGATAGCTGCCCTCCTGCAGCACTGCCAGGAGCCGTGCACAGCCGTCACCTTGGGATCCCCTGCTTCTCTAGCAGCTGCTGAAATGGCCATAAACCATAACTCGTTGCTGTCAGGATAAAAATGTGAGGTCTTTTAAACAGGCAGACTTGGGGAGAGTGATACCTTGAGACCTGAGCCAACAAAATGCCAGAGATGCCATCTAAATGCAAGCAGTTCACAGTGCTACTTGTGAACTTGCTGAGGGAAGATTTTTGATGCCTCAACATCAGCTCTACAATAAGGTATCTGGTAAACCTTGTGCTTGAGTTTGGGATTTAAAAGGTGAATAAATGCACTGTGGTGACTCTTCCACACTTCCCATTCCTTCCCCAGAAATACATTCTGACAGCCCACTTTTCTTGTTGGTTGACAGAACAGAAAACAAATGTTCAGGTTTGCTCAGCTTGTCCCTTAGTGAAGCCACGAAGCAGAGCACAAGTTCACCCGCGTATAAAATCTGCTCTTCAGTCTGTGGAGCACAGCATCCTGGACGTCATATTCCCAAAGCTCATGCTATGTCTTCTCTTAATTTTACTGAATGCAGCCCCTGTCCCCTGGCTGCCTTGAAACTCACTGTAACTAAGATGCCTGAACATCACATTATCTGGGAAAACACACATTGCTACAGAGCAAAAGTAACAAAGATGACCAAAAAAAACCCCCACAATTCTGGATCTTAATTCTGCAGCATTAACCATACATACCATTACTGGTTGACTCATGTTAATGCCTGAAGAATTAACATGGTTTTAAATCATTTCAGCAGACATTTGAACACTGCCTCAGACAGGCCCCAAAACTGTAATTGTTACTATGCCTTGAATGGCTTACCAGAATTCTAATACAGCTTTCAAGGAAAACAACTGCATTTACGAGCATCAAGAGGCTGGTTTCAGCTCAATTCTTGGTGCTCAAGCTGTGCTTACCATCAGGATGTAAAAAGAAACACCCCTGGTGCCCAGCTTGGCAATGAAGGCTCTTACCTGCACGAGGAAGATGATGAGGAAGTAGAAGTTGGCAATTCTCCTAAACTGCTCAAAGAGGTTCTTCGGGAGGAAGTTCCACACTGTGTACTGCGGGGAGAGAGGAATGGGCTGTTGGACACCTTGCAGCTTCCAGGTACCAGCACAAAGAGATCAAGGCACAGGGCTTACAGTGGGCTGCAAAGGGGAAGCACCTGCATATGACAGGATGTGAATTCTCCCTCTAAGTTGAGGTAAACCGTGGCAGCAGGTACAGGAACCACTGCTGCCATCCCCCTCGATGGGCACAATGCAGCTGTGGCTGAGCTCTGGCTTCCACTTCCAGCACTGCATCACAAACTCTGGCCCTCTCCACCGCTTCACTAAACAGCTGAAATTGTTTTGGAGTCAGGTGGGGCTTCTTTGTTTGCTGGTTTTCAAGTTAGTCAACTGTTTCTATTTTGTTAAAGTAACCCAAACCACACGGTTGGAGACAGTGGAAAGCAAAAAAAGATAAACAACACGGGATTTGTTTCAACAAACATTTTCTACACGGGCATTTCAGGAGACACAGCTTAATGAAAAGGTAATGCACACTGCAAAGAGTTTTTTTCCAAATTAAAACAAAATCTGGAGTTGCTGTTCCGCTCAGACAAACGTCTTCTTGCCCATGCAGAGCCATTATTAGGCTGCCCTTTGGTGTCATTTTAAGAATGCAGAATAATTTGCTTAGAAAACGTGGAATTTAAGAACAACATGGAAAATAATGGCTCTAATATCTGTCCTTTCCGTCTGCTTTGAGAAAACAATGAATATTAAGCAGCCAAGTCTCGAGACCAATGTTCATTTAATAAGAAAACACTGCTCACGTAGGAAGAGTCCACGTGAGCAAATGCAAATGGGAAAAAAAGAAAAGAAAAAGGGCACAATATTCAGAAATAAATCATAGAACTCAATCAAGAACTACAGAATTAGTGCTCAAACAAACGATTTATCAGAGAGAGAGCTGAAGCCTGGGAAGGCGATCTCTGAAGGACCCCTCTTGCATGTCAGGGAAAAGTCAATGGGAACGCTACACACACCGAAGGTATTTAGACTTCAAACTTGTCCCCAGTACAAATGCAGCACGGAGTCACAAAGTACAAACAAGATCCAAGCTGTATAAATAGAGAAAGGAGAGGAAGAAAGCCTGTACAGCTTGAGCATGCTAGAAACTTAACAGCGTGCTCAGCATCACAGCTCCTAAGCAACACAACATGCATTCAGCTGTGTTGACAATATCGGATGCCACTTGTTTGATATTTTACTTGAATTGGCTTCAAATCTCTTGAAAGAGCTTCATGAATGTCATGGAAAAAGCTAAGCAGAAGGTAGATGGGTGTCATCACAGTTTTCCACAACAAACAAAAGCTACATTAATACAGTATGAATGTTTCGCCTTTCATCCAAAGGGATAAAGCAAGCATGGTTCTTTTTGATCTGCTTGAAGAGAGAAAAACCCATGAAACAAAGGCAGGGGAATCATATGTATATGCCCATTTAGAAAATAATCCCCACTGCCTTTCACAAATCTAAATAGCTCTCATCCTACACGCTGTATCACACCCGACCTGCCCTTTCCCCAAAATTGGAATGCCTAAAAACCACAAGGAAATACCCAAAGCTTGCAGGTGCTTTGCTCTCATCCAGCCCAGCAGAGGGCTTACCTTGGAGGAGACAATCCTGTTGTCGCAGAACTTCTGTGCCACGTAGGCATCTGCCTCTGAAACCGGCCGGTGCCCGACGACCACAGTTCGTGTACCGACTCTCTTCTCCTCCCCGGCACACTGTCAATGAGAAAAGGGAACTTTTAGCTTCTACCTCAAAAAAAACCAAAACCAACCCAACAAATTAATATTTGTAGCAACAGCTTCCAGCTTCTGGTTGTTCTTTAGTTAACTTCTCCGTCCCACCAACAGCAGGGAATCGTTCAGCTAAACCAAGCGGCCACATTACAGCAGTGATGGGTTGACGGTTGGACTAGACAATCTCAGTGGTCTTTTCCAAGCTTAATGATTCTGTGATTCAAGGCAAAGCTTCAGGCTCCAGGTCACTCCCCAGGGCCCCACAAAGGGTAGAAGCTGCACCTTCCTTCAGGCTTTCCCCCCTCCAAACCTGGAACGTCTCCCTGCCTCCCTCAGGACACAGACTCAGGACTGAACTTTTTAAGAGCTTAATGCTATTTTTGGATGCTATTTTAAATCTAAAATGAAAACAGAAATAACGAAGCAGGCAGTTTCGCATCACAAACTCACTGCACAGAAAGTTTATTTTAAAAGAATAAGCACACATTTTAACTGTTATACAAATGCCCGTTATGTCAACAGAACGTCAGGACAACGGATGGCTTTTCTGCTTAAGCGGTGATGCACTTCAGTCTCATCTGCTCTGTGCAGGTCCAGAGACCCCTGGGCACGTGGCTCAGAGGGGAAGGACCAACTCAGATGAACACATTTCTTTTAAATATTCATAGAACCACAGAATGGCCTGGGTTGAAAAGGACCACAATGATCATCCAGTTCCAACCCCCTGCTATGTGCAACCAGCAGACCAGGCTGCCCAGAGCCACATCCAGCCTGGCCTTGAATGCCTCCAGGGATGGGGCATCCACAACCTCCTTGGGCAACCTGTTCCAGTGCGTCACCACCCTCTGAGTGAAAAACTTCCTCCTAATATCTAACCTAAGCCTCCTCTGCCTCAGTTTAAAACCATTCCCCCTTGTCCTATCGCTGTCCACCCTCTTAAACAGCCATTCTCCCACCTGTTTATACATTCCCTTCAAGTATTGGAAGGCCACAATGAGGTCTCCCCACAGCCTTCTCTTCTCTAAGCTAAACAAGCCCAGTTCCCTCAACCTTTCTTCACGGGAGAGGTGCTCCAGCCCTCTGATCATCTTAGTGGCCTCCTCTGGACTCGTTCCAAGAGCTCCATGTCCTTCTTGTGCTGAGGGCCCCAGGTCTGGACGCAGTACTCAACATATTCTAGCAGAACCCAAGTGTCCCATATCTTAGAGTGGCTTTTTCTCTTAGCAGAGAACAGATGACTGTCTGAAACCTGCAGCCCCAAAAAGGAGGCATCAGGGATGATAGCTATTTTCTTACGTTGTCCAAACTTTAAAAGCCCATCTATCAATACAACCATGAAAGTCAATTGAGGCTCAGCATTCTGCTATCAACTTTTCTGGGATGATCTGGGAACAGCTACAGCTTGATGGCAACGGGCCAGGTGAGGGCAGCTAATTACCAACAGCATTTATGACCCGCAGCAATCAGAGCCCTACACAGAGATGGCAGAATTAAGCTTTCCGCTCCAAGCAATCCCAACGTACTTAGCCTAAATTTGTACCTCTCTCCTTCCCTGCCTGTGCACCTCCTACTCCTTTATCAGCTCTCCCAAATTTCAGGGAAACCATTGCAGCACCCTGCACAGGAACAGGTTGGCACGTGGTCGTCTTGGTAAAAATTAGCAAACCCGGGTAAAAATTAATGGCAAAGACCAACACAAGATGAATTCATGCTCATGAAGTGGGCTGTGGAAACCAGAATCTGTGCTACCTGCTTCCTTTCGTTTTCAGAAGGGGGGGGGGAAAGAAACACATTTGATTTAGTATGGCTGCAAGAAGCACATCAACCAAAAACTAATCAAAAGGAATTCCTTTCATGTGTGCTGAAGATATCTTCAAGCCACAGAGTAAAGACAAATAACTCACAGCAACAGATCTAACAGAAACCACAGGCATTAAAAAAAGCCGTCTACTAAAACCAGAGATAATTATACTGTACAAGTACAAAGCTCAACCATTTGAGTGAAATCACAGCTTATATTAAATATACACAGAAGAAAGATTAAACCACATTACTCAGCTTAGATCTCATGAATAGTTTAAAGTCTAATCACTCCTGCATTGTTCCACATATCACAGAAGTAGTAGAGGAGGCGACACGATTTGCTAAGAAAAAGCCATCAAAAATAACAACTCCCAAACCAGCCTGTTCTGTTTCATTTATCCTCAGAACCAAGGAGAACAACACGTGGACAGCTCTAAAAGGCTCCCACAAATTTCACATAGCCTCCTCAAACTGCCAGGCAGCCGTAGCAGCGGCTGAGCACACTGACCTCCCCGCCTGCTCAGCACTGTTACCCAACCAATATATTTTTAATTGAAATTCTTCTTGCTGATTTTTATATTACTCCCTGCACTGAGTCACTTCTGTGTGAGTACAAGCAACGCTTTGACAAAACACTTAATAATTTAGCAGCTAAGGCTATGCTTACCCACACGGACCACATGCTGGGCAGATCTCCCGATCTAAAGAGCGAGCTCCATCGATCTGAATCAACTGCACTCTCAACTGTATCTGCAAGAGCTGATAACCTGCCCTGTCCGAAGGGGAATATCCCTGTGTTTGCAGCTCTGAGCACCCATAGGTCCGGCAACAAACAGCTGGAGCTGAGCAAAGCTCAGGGCAGCCAGAGAAACTGGGACCAAGGTGACTTCTGCTGGGTGGCCGCACGTACAGGAGGGATGGCCAGGAGCAGAGCACAGCGGAAAGTTGCCATTTAAACACAAGAAAAATGGAAATTAAGAAAACAGTAACAGTAGTGGCTCTGAGCAGGTGCTCAGGGGGTCCATCCCAATGACCACCAAGCAACATGCACCTGCAAAGGGCATGGAAGGCCAATATGATGGAGGAGGACCAATGCCATGGGAAAACAACAAGAACCACAACTGCTACATCACCAAGAGCAAGGGTAGCACGGTCAGCACATCACCATGCTGCAGGGGGCTCAACACCTGAACCTCATCCCTTGTCCCCAGCAGAGCATCCCCTACCCAAATTACACTTTTCTCAAGGAAAGCTGATGCACGGCCCAGCAACAGAAGGTCCACCGCCCCAAGGACATGCGGCCTCACTGCATGTACCCATGGGTAGGGCACTGTCACCTTCAGCAAGGACAACGGGCTTGGGAAGAGCAGAGCCCAAACCAACCGAGATTCCTGGAAAAGCTGATTTAGCAAATAAAGCTGGTGATAAAAGCACGGAGAACAGTGGAGGGTGTGGAGAGCAAGGGAAAGAGCTACTTGAAAGATGTAAGAAGGGTGGAGAGAGGAAACCTAAGCATTCTTTCTTCTTTTCCAGATAAATTCCCTGCAGAAACCAGCCCTTTCCTGGAGCCAGAAGCACAGCCTGGCCCCAGGAGCATCACTGGGGGCAGCCCTGCCGGCACGGGCCCTGCTAGGCGCATGTGAGGAAGCGAGCTGTGACAAAGAGCCTGGAAATAGAGCACTTATGGCTTTGATTAATCTGCTGCGAGAGGAGCCAGACACAGGCAGTGACCCTTAGTTCTCCTAATGAGAGGCCCTGGCCACGTGTGCTGTTACAACAGCAGGAGGCTGGAGGCCTGCCCCAATCCTCTTGGCTAAGGGGCCTCCATCTTGCCCCCTCACCAGCATGGGCTGCAAAACATGGGACTACGTGGTCATCTCATGTCCCCCAAGATGGTGTCAGAAGCAGGCAGGGATACAAGGGATCAGCTGGTGGCAGAGGAAGGAGATGATGCCTGTGGCTTCTGGCGGATCTGGGGAGATCCCAGTGGGGCTCTCCGTGCACCCCAGCGCAGCCGGTGCTCCTGCTCAGTCTCACAGCCACCAGCTGCCATCCTGCCCCTTGGCCAGCAGCTTCATGGGTCACTCACTGCCCTTTAATTAACTTCCTTTTGCTCCAAACCTGGTAGTTTGAGCTATGGAAAAAGTCTGCTCTAACCAGAGCAGGAGGCGGTTGGAGCGTTCCTGTGTTGCGCATCCCAAGAGACACGAAGCACGATGCGGATGAAAAAGCCTAAGAGCTTTTCGGGTGCTTTTTTGCCTGTCCACAAATCATACAGCACCACACTTTCCCAGCACATACACAACACCGTCTGCAATTACAGCTTCAGCTTAGCAGCAATTTGCAGAAAGTCAGGATCAGCTGTGATGCAGAATGCCTAACAGACCAAAGCCAGCAGCTACCAACTGGGAAAACCTTACTCGGTTACTGCTGTTTTGTGGAAAGTATGCAGCTACTGTTCAAGCACAACCGCTGCCCTCTGGAAGTTTTCAGGATCTCAGCTCTTCCCTCTGCCCTGCAGGAGCCAGGGTTACAAAACCCTCCTTCACATTGCAGCAGCATTTTTATTTTTTTTTTTTTTTGGCAGACCGAAATAAAGTTCAACCAGCATGCTGCCGGCATCTCAAATTCAGTATTGCGGGAACACTCCGGAGCTGAGAACAGAAGAAGGATTTTGAACAAGAGCCCAAAAGCTTTTACAGCAGTCACAAAGAAAATACAGCGAGGTCTTCCCTCCTCCAGACCTTTCCCCCTCCCCTCCCAGCTCACGCTGTGCACACACGTCTGCTTGCGGGCAGCTATTTTGGAAAGGCAGAGAGCTCTCCAGCGCAAAGGCAGCGATTTGCTCTGGCAAAAATTAGCGAAAGAGCAAAGTGGGTAAAAATAAAAATAAAAAATAAAAGCTCAAAGTTTGCAATTGTCAGCGCTTGCATCAGTCCAAACAGCTATCGTTTGCTGACTTTCTAGTTGTTTTCTGGTCCTTTGAAAGCCTCGGTTCTTCAGTTACAGAAACAACAAGTAAAATCTAAATGCCATGGCATGCTTCTCTGCTTGGTGACGTTTCTGTAACCCCGTGCTCCTCCAGCCACCCATACCTGTCCCAGCTCTGACTGTAAGAAAGCAGCCCCTGGGCACCCAAGGTGCTCAGCCCCTCTGCTGGGACCCTGCCTGTTTGCCCCTGCTTCTTTAAGTTTTTCCTGTTCTCAGCAAGTTAATGCTGTTGTCTTCTAACCCCGCTCCTGCTGCTCTGCAGAGAAACATTTACGCAGAAGTAATGGGGAGGGGGAAAGGGGGAAGAGATAGAGATATAACCTGGTTCAGCCCTTGCTCCCAGGCAGAAGCAGCTTCAGGTGCCCCAGACCCCATCCGTGATATTTTCCTCCTCCAGGTCACTCCAACAACCAGATTTATGCTCTGGGCTTCACATGCGGCTAGACCAGCTACTGGGAGCAGAGCAATTAGCCCGGCAAGAGAGAAACCCAACCTCAACACGTGGCCTGTAATTGTTTATCCTCAGGAAATCCTTTTGGCTCCTGTTCCCGTCAGGCTGGGTAGCGGAGCCGCACAGTCAATCCAGCCCAGCACACGTTACCCACCCACAGCGCCGGGATCCGACAGCCCGCAGTCTGAGCACAGCCAGCTGCACAACGTCAGGGGTTTGAAGCAGGGGGAAAATCAGCTCATCCGTGGGAACTTAAGCCTCCTGGAGCAGAGGACCGAGCCAGGCTGCCTGCTGGGATGCCGGTGCACAAGGGATTTCAGCATCACGGCCATGGAAGCAAGCGCGGTGTGAGTTGTACTGCTGTGTGCGGGAGAACTGGGCAGCACCCTGGCTGGGATATGGTCCCTGTGACTCATGGCACACGCAGCTCAGCCATTCCCATCCTGCCCGACCCCAAAGCCTCTTTCCATAGACAGAGAAAGGAAGAAGGATGTTTCTGTCCTCACTGCTATCAGGAGAAATTTCTTCACATGCACGACTTCCTCTCCCTGCATGTTTGATCTTCCCACCCTGCACTTACCGGAATGGTATCTGTTAAGTGAAAAGTCCCACTTCCATCCATTCAACTTCATTTGGAAGAAACCGCCCAGCAAAAATGGCTGAAAATGAGATGCTCCACCGAATTAGTTGGGCCAACAAATGCGCTCTCGCTGAGCAAGCATTCATAGGAAAGGTGAGCTGGGAGGAAGGGGGAGAGGGGGAAAAAAAGAAAAAGAAAAAAGGAAAAAAAAAAAAGTAACTCCCTTCAACTGAGAGAGAGCAAACCCAGCGTGCAGAACTCTGAGCCAGGAAAGCAGTGCTGCAGCTGAGGTTGATGCAGCCCGGCCGCCCGGCCCCACAGGACGTTACATCACCGCCCAGCCCCTCGGCCTTGCTTTGTTCCAGCCCCAGGGAGGAATTACATGGGAATCATCATCAGAGATGGCAGAGCTGCTCATGAAGTGGACTGTATTTCCCTCATTTAATTTCCCAGCAGTGAGATTTTTTTTTTTCCCCCCCCTTAAGCCAATTGAAACTCAGGCAACAAGCAGTACACGGCTTCACCATCCGCTAGCAGCACTTAATTTTTATTACCGCTGAAAATAGCCTGGATCACAAGAGCTAAGAAATGCTTTAAATCATCTTGTCTTGCCTGTTGCACATCTTACTCAGCTTTTACATATCCCGTACCGTGCAAGAAAAACACTGTGCTCCTGTTAAGCAGATCTGTGTCTCCCACAGCATTTCAAACAAATTGTATCTATTAAGCGAGCGCTGCCTGTCTTCCACATTGCAAATGCCTCCCAGAATCTTAGAGCCGGTACACAGCATACTGGAAGACAAGGCCAGATAAGACAACTGCTCAACAATTCTTTCAAGACACGCAGATTGAAATCACCAACCCCTCCAGGTACAGCCCTGCAACAGCAAGATGAGGGCCACGCTGAGCAGCCCTCCACTTAAATCCTGCAAATTTCAGCTGAGCTAAAAGCCTACGACAAAGCACTGCTCATTCAAGGTTACAGAAGAGGCAGAACTGGGATCCTGTCGAAGTCGTGAGCAAAAGAGAAAAAACTGAGCCTGATTTGCTCCCCCAATGCCCCACCAGGATGGCCTCCCAGGTGCTGAGCCTCAACTTCAGCTGCAGGAAAAAAAAAACAAAAAGCCCTTTGCAAACAGCCTTGGCAAAGATAAGAGCATTAACCTTCCATTAAGGGGAACAGAACAAATGTCTCTGACTACAAATGCTATCAATTACAGCTGAATGTCAAGGGTGGGCATGCTTTTAGAGCAAATCAGCTTCAGTTGAAATTCTACCTCGAAATGACCAAAGTTTGGGGGAAAAAAATGACTGCAGTCAATGACATACAACAGGTGCCCAAAAAAGACATCCAAAGTTACTTCAAATCGCACATCAGTTACTGCATAATGAGCTAAAAAGCCATTTATAGTATACTTGTTCTGCAGTATCCATGCTTCCTTGGCAGGAAGCAGCCATATACGAGCATGGCAAAGAAGGTGGCAGCTGCTGTTGTGTAGGGCCAGCTCCCTCAGCTTACTTCTTCACTGCCTCACAGCGTGATGTGGTGAGCAACAGCACTGGTGAAAGCAGGGGGGAAAAAAAGCACAAATCCAAACAAAAACATGCAGAGCACCCATCCCGGACAGGCAGGGACCAAATCCAAGGAGCTCAGCCCAAATCAGCTCTGATTAAACCTCTCAGAAAGGACTATGCCATGGCAGCATGCAAACTGAGGCTTCACTGCAGGTTTCACCACAGGCAGTGGAAGGAGAGGAGGAAAAGCCTGGCCCAGGACCACTGCCTCTGACATACCAGCTCCCTGCCACTGAGTTCCCTTGATTTTGGCTAAGCCCAAAACTAAGTCCATAAGCAAATGCATATTTATATATATATATTTAATGCACCTAAATTTTAACGTACAAAGACTTCTTAAAAATGCATATATATATATATATTTGTATTTGGGAGTGCAATCATAAGGTGTTTTCTGCTCGATAAAGTGCTTGGTTAAGGCAAGTTTCATTTACAGCCTTTGATTGCTTCAATATAAGATACAACAAAGCAAGAGAGTACGGAACATTCTGAAAGCAGATATATTGCTATTGCAGCAACTTCACATCCAGGACAGTCTGTGAAAGGAGATTTTAAATGCATATTGATATTTCTCCCTCCTATTTGTGACAAAGCATCTTGAAGCAAAATTTCCAGACAACTTTCTGGCCACGGTCCGGTGGTGTTGGCAGCCCTGAAGGTGAGGTCTGAAATCTGCAGGACCTGTCTGCCACAACCCTAACCATGTGCCCAAAGAATGAAAACAGAAGCAGCGCTGTAAGTGATGTCTTTTATCCCCCTCTTGTTTTTACAAAAGCTGTTCCCAGGCACCTGCATCCCACTGCATTCCACTGGAAGCGAAAGGGTAAAGGCAGCATCCAAGGCTTTCACCACATGGACAGGCTGAGAACCACCTTCTCACCACATCCTCCCGCCACTCAGCAGCAGGAAAGGTGCCACAGGTCAAGACAACCTGTCCTGTGCAAACCAAAAGGCAACAAAACACAAGCGAAGCACCTTCCTGCAGCTGCAGCAGGCGTCAGCCTCATGCAGCATGGAGAAATTCAGGAGCTGCACCGGGGCCAGGCAGACCAGCACTGCAGGGAAAGCATCACTTTGTAACCACAAATGGGTGACAGCAATCCATGTAACAGATCCACACACATCCTGGAGCGACACGTACTTCAAAAAGCAAAGTACCAGCTAACTAGATCCAGTATTCACTGATTCCAGCCAGTGAACAACCTGGTGGTCAGACGCCAGAAAAGCCAAAATAATTCAGCAAACTGCAGTGCAGTGGTTACAGAGAGCAGCTGGGCTGCGCTGTATTAGTAACACCATCCTGCAGATAGCGTGCAAAGAACCACAGGAAAGCAAAACTGCAACAGAGAGGATATCACAGAGTATCGCTGTGAATGGCATTAGACCAGCTGGTCACAGACAGTGCTCCCCAGTTTGGCCCAACCTCAAGCACTGTGCTTAGTTTGGGCCTCTCGCTATAAAAAGGATTTTTTGTTGCTGAAGGGTTCAGAGAAGAGCAACAGAGCTGGTGATGAGACTGGAAAACAAGAGTTAGGAGGTACAGCTGAGAGAACTGAGGCTGCTCAGCCTGAGGAGAGGCCTCTGTAAGGACCTGCTAAGATGTTGTCAACGGCTTTCCTGAGGTGACAACTGATAGGATACAAGGAAAAAGCCTCAAGTCGCATGGGGAGGTACAGAGGGTGGATATCAGGAAGAATTCCTTTATGGAGGCTGGCAAGAGTGGTACTCAGGGATGCATTTGGTTGCAGACCTGTAGTGCTGGGTGATGGTTAGACCTGGTGATCTCGTAGGTCTTTTCCAACCTAAATGGTTCTATGATATCACTATTACCAGACGTGGCTTACGATTACCGACTGTGAACTTACTGCCAACCATCAGCAGAACACACCAGCAGTAACCCTCAGCCCCAGCGGGCACAGAACCTCAAGGCTGGGATGCTCACAGCCCTGCAATCTGTCGGCTATTAGAACAGGGGCACAAAGAAGACAGTCTACTCACCGGAGATAAGAGGAGCAGAGGTTGCACTTCTCCCAGCTTGCCTGGGGTGATATTTAATCATTTGTAGAGATCAAAGCTCAGATGGCCAGATCCAAGTCCACTGGCTGGGCAGAGAACAAGCAGGTAAAGTCCAAAACTTGTGTGCTCTCAGCGAGCCACAGCAGTGGCAAAACCTGCCAGGCAAAAACCAGCCTCTGCTTCCCAGCAGTGGACCTCAGCTAGCACGGAAATATTTCTGACATGAGGTACCAGGAGAAGCAGCTTTCAGTCCAAGGTCTCACATAAGGTATTTTCCAAGCTCAGGCTGTGCCAGCACACCGGAAACTACTGCCTGCCCTGGAGCAGGGTTCAGTGGGGACACTGGTGGGCACTTACCAGCAGAAGGCCACAAAAGGAACAGCCAAGCATGGAGATGGGCACAGGGAGAGCTCCCAGCATTGGCACCCACTCCCTAAACGCAATTAGAATACAGAAACTCCCTTGGAAAATCCCCTGAAATGACATTTCCTGGGAAAATACAAGTTACTTAAGAACACACTCCATCACCCCAATTCCAAGTTTCTTGGAAGACACAAACCCACCCTTCCTAGACAACACGCCCCAAGCACTTCCTCCTCTCTGTAAAAGGATAAAGTCTCCCAACTGCATGCAGTCCGCCAGCACCAAGGAACGAACAGCCAAAGGCAGGCTGCTCTCAGCCGTGTGCCTCAGCAGGTGAGACCCTGGGGCAGAAAGATGCTTACAGCAATTCAGCACCCGTGGCTGAAAACACCGCCACTGCCTGAGCAGGCACTCGTTTCAGAGCGAAGGTTTCTTCTGGTTGAGACTCTGATTACCTTCTCAGCAAGCTTTGCTTTTCCTCAAGACAACAATTTCAAAAAGCTCCCCAGCACAGAGGACACAAACAGTTACAGACAGAAAGCAGCAGCTTTAACCAAAAAGAAAGCACATAAACCAAGGGCAACGGGATTACATTAAAGACAAGTCCAAAAACCCTGCTATTAATAGAGGGCCTGTTTGCTTTTATAGTTTCCACTGTTAAAAGCAAACTGCCACGCTTGCAGTTGCAATTCAGCGAGAAGCTAGACTCTAAACCGTGCCTCTACAATGCAGCAGATCATTATTCTCAGCAAAACACCAACTGGAGTCAGAAAGGGTTTCAAGCGAAGAATAAAACGCAACCCCTGCACATACCTAATTCTCAGAGGGAAAGTTCTAAACGCAAAGGATTTAATTGGCAGCATCACTTTAACGTCCGACCGGTGCTTTCCAGCCCCTCCTTGCAGCAGTTTCAAACCTCTCTGAACTTGAGCTGCACACACCAACGTTTCACTCGTGTGAGGCTGGCTTTTTGTTTGATTTTATTTATTTTTAGCCAAACGGTTGAGCTATTTCTGGGAAAAAAAGGCTCCGGGTAAGAGAATGTACTGCAACTTTAAACAAAAACGGTCACACGAATTTGAGAAACAGTTTTTGCAGGGTATGGGCTTTGATATGGCTCTTCGAAGGAGCGGGTTGGAGCTGGCAGGCGCAGACCAAAACCCACGGCGCTCTCGGGGCAAGGAGGCTGCTTGCAGCACACGCACTCTGGGGAAGCCCAGGACCACTTGGGGCTGCTCCCCAGGTATTCACAAGCAAATTCCTAGCACCCTTCCTTACGGAACAAAGTCCCACCTTGCATCACAGAACAGCAGATACAACAGCAAAACATACCATGACCAGCAGTCAGGAAAAAAAAGAATCACTCCTAGACCAAACAGAGGGTCTGCACCACGGAAAAACAAGCAGGCAACAGCCCAGTACCACACACACCATCCTGCGTGCAACAGGCTGCTTGGCACCTGCCCCCGCTGCTCTTGTTCCTTATTTTTAGCTTCCTGATTTGATACTTCGGAGTCTCCTCTGCGGTAACACATGGCCTGCACTGCAGCTGCTATCAGCAGAACTCTCTGAATGTGGAAAACAGTATTATCACGCTAAGGACGCTTTACAAAACAAATTCCAGCAACAATGCTTTTATTCATGAGAAGTAAAAGCCGCTTCATTTAAATCCATGCTCTCTTGAAGCATGAGATCCAGCCGAGCAGAACAGCCACTCGGAGTCACCGACACCCCGCAGCGCTGCAAGCCCAGACCCAGCCTGTGCTGCCCACGGTTTTTTGGTCACTTTAAGGAGAGCAAAAGGCTCAAGCTGGCAGCCAGGCACGAGGTGTTTGACACGCAGCCTCGCTCTCAAGGTGCTAGCATGGCTGGACTGGAGGAAAAAGTGGTTCTTGAGACTTCTTCCTCCCACCCATTCTCCTTACGAGAATAGGAACTGCAATCACACTAATGTTTGCTTCACGCTGTTTAAAAAGAATTTTAAAGCAAGCATGAAAGAAAATAACAGATGTGTTCCATATCCCAAAATAGACAGTATTACACATTTGCTGCAAAAAACTAGTGATGAGTGTAAATGAGCACCCTCCACCACACGCGCTCCCGTGCAGTTTGCGCTCCTGCACTCTGCCCAGCCAGGCATGGGAATTATGCTGTTGTGGTCCCTGCCCTCCTCACCTCCTCACGGCCCACCACACTGCACGGGGAATTTCAGTTTTCTTTCTGCCATTGGAGTGCATCTCTGTAGAGTATCAGACTAGACCGGCCCTAGGAGGGCAGGCAGCAGCACCCACTGCCTGCCCCTTCCCCCCCGCTGCAGGAGCCCCAGGCTTCTCAGGCAGGATCTGATCGGCCTGCCAACCTCCGGCACACACCTCTTGAGTCAACACATGCCTTTTTCCAGGCCTTTCTTCTGTCTTTGCTCCTCCCCAGAGGACAGGGGGGCCAGGCAGATAGGGCTTAGGTGACACAAGGGGTCAAAATGCTCTGATCACAGTGATTTATGCCCTGGGGAAGGGAAGGTGGAGGGAGAGTCAGAGCACCGGGTTGGTGGGGCAGGGCAGCAAGAATGCACCCAGGCTGCCCCCACCCAAGCCTTGCAACACCAGTCTTCCTCTGCATGGGGTTTTGGGGCAAATCATGTAAGATGATCTTCAAAACACAAAGGGGTATTGTACAACCACCTTGCCCAAAGCAAACCTCAACGTGTCTCTTGCCAGGCACTGCCTGTATCCATGGGAGCTTCCATCTGCAGTGACAGGACCCAGCACCTGGGTGCTCCAGGAAGGGATTCTGAAAGCAAATTTGCAATCGTTTGCACGAGGGAAAAAGCCCTCCCCTGTCACAGGCTTAACACAAGCAGCAAGCAAAGCTCACCCTGGAGGACAGAGAGAAGGTGGTGAGGCACTGCCAGGCTGCTTGGGTCACCGGCTGGCAACCACAGGTAACACAGGAACCAGCTCCTGCACGCCTGTCCTTTGTCACCCCACTTCGTGGCAGTACATGTACAGTTTTGTAATTAAATAAAATGAGCCCCAGATGGAAAACCTCCACATTAAAGCAGCACCAAGCATACAAATTACAAGTAACAGCCTGCTACAAAGGCTGCACAATGCCAACCGAGTCTGCTCTGGTTACTGCCCACAGACACTGAGCATCTGAGCCCAGGGCACTGCACGAGGGATGTGCAGGGGACAGGCTGCCTTCCTGACCTGTGGGCACTGCCCACTGTGAAGCTGAGAAGGAAGCAGGTGAGACATCATCACCAAGGCAGACCTGCAGGAAGACACTGGCGTCGCAGAACTGATTTGGACAAGGCAGAAGCAACGCGAACCCGCTGAAGAGATGTCATGCTCCCCAACTTCAAGTCAACGCTGTGAGATCGAACAGCCCACCAGCACCCACTGCTTGCTAACGTCACCACACAAGGGATGCAGCTTTCCATAAAAACAAACAGGAAAAAGCCAAAAAACCAGCAGGGCCACGTGTAACTCCTCTTTGTCAGTTCCTTGGTTCTTACAAAGCCTGAACCTGCGCTCACCCCGCTGTACTGGCAGAGCTGCTAGCAGCTGCAATCCAGATCCCTGCCTGCAAGCCACAGCCACTGTCTCACAGCCTTGGCCCCAAGGTATGGCTGCATGCTCACTTCCGAAGAACCCAGAAAGGTAATTAAGGAAAAAAAGCACGTTAACTCCAATCCACAACATGAGGGCCTGCCCTGCCAACCTCCAGGCACGCTGGACGAAGCTGCAGCTGCTCATGGAGTGCAGACCCCCACCTCTCACCACACGCATTCTGAACGCTGCTGCAGCCTTTCCACAATAGGGACGTGAACAGCGTGAGACTAAAAATAAAACCCCAATACCAAAATCCGCTTCCAAAAGAGAACTGAAGTTATATTTCAAGTTGACAGTATCTCCTTAAAGTGGATTAACCGTGGCAATCCAATCCTGCCTCCCCACAGCGATCCCGGCACAACGCTCATTTCAGCAGCAGGGATCTCAGCGGTGTAAACGGAAGCTCAGAGCCCATTCGTTCCTGCAGGGAGCACGAGCCTGTGTCCTGTGAAATACACCTGAAAACAGCCTGGCATTTCTGAGCCTCTGGCAGAGGCCAGGCGGTGAAGCAGCAGCACCATTTGTCAGAGCAGCCTTGCGGGGACCTCAGCACAAGACAGTCTCCAGCCTTCAACCACTGCAGTGAGTTTCCTGCAGTGCCACAGCACAAGCACCTCAAAGCCCTGCGCAGCCTGTATGGCCATAGGGCTGAGGGCAGCCCCACGGCTCAGAGCCTCCCCAGGGTGATGTGCAGCAGCAGCAGCTGCTATCTGCCCCAGCCTGGGCTGGGCAACCTGTACTGGCCTGATAGCAAGCAGGGAGCACAAACTGCTGGGAGAAGCATTCAGCAACTGCTGCCCTAGAGGCATAGCAAAAGGGCTCCTATTCCTTTTAGCATGAGGATGATGGCTCCAACCATGGATGGCACCTATGGACCCCACAATTGTCTCAGCAGTCCCCCAGCACTTGCTCACACAAAGCAGCCAACTAAAATCAGGTTTTAACAGAACTCCAGTACTCCGCACTCAACTACCTCCTGATGTGCATTGCAAGCCCCCAACCAGGGAGTGGTAGGAAGCATACAGCACCAGGCAGGGCTGAGCCTCGGTAACTGGGGGCACCGCAACTACGTCTGCTACATTCGTGCCTGGGGCCATCAAACCAGAGTCTCAGTTGCTGCGTCTGCTGCAAGGCCAAGCCAAAGGCTCCAACAGAAACGCAACCTAAAAGCACAAAAACGGTAGAACTAACAGTCTTCGCTCCTAGTGCGACTTAAAAACAAGGAGAGTTCCTTATGCTGAAAGTCCGGCATAAACAGTTCGCTCAAAAACAGAAGTTAACACAACAACAAAAATCATTTTTCAGCAGTTCTGCCCTTGCAGCAGCTGAAGGCAGAGCTCATCGCCCCGGGGCCAGCAGGGGCACACGGTGCACCCATAACACACTGCTGCCGTTTGAACCCCAGCAACTCTGCTGCGCAATCAGCAACGCTGCTGAGCACACAGAGGCCTCTGAAATGATGCAAAAGCCCTGGTTTTACACTTGCTGCGGAACAGGAAAAAGTGAGTAATTACAGAGTCCAGTCCAAGCAATGAGGTCACAGGGAAATCTCCAAAGTAGCTTATGTGGCACTGGGGAGGTTTTTAAGTGTTATGTGGGGACAAGAAGCACTGGGAAGAGCGGTGCTGAGCGTGCTGACAGCTGCTGGTACCTCCATCCTACTGCTGGCTGCACGGGGCTGGTGTGTGCATCCTGTGATGGGGAAATCCCTCTGTATTCACTTTTTAATTATTATTATTGCGGGGTGCGTGTGTGTGTGTGGGGGGGGGGGGGGAAGGTGTTTATTAAACAAAAAAGAAATTCCTAAGGAAGAAAAGGTTCCTGCTCTCGTAGCAAAGCCAGCGCCTTTTAGAGCCCCGCAGCCAGCAGTGCCCGAAGGGGAGGCTCTAGGAGGACGAGGGCCGCCCAGCAGCACGGCGGCCGGAGCCCCTCGGGAAGCGCGACCCAAACACGCGGAGACGCCGACCTCCCCCCGCCCGGCCCCGGCCCCGCACTCACCAGGCGGCTCAGGCTGCGGCGGAGCATCGCGGCAGCGCCCGGCCCCGCCGCCCTCACCGCCGCATCGCCCGCCTCGCCGCGGCCCCCAGGCTGTCCCGCCGGCCGCGCACCATGCCCGCCGCGGGGCCCCGCCGGCCGGCCGGCTCTCGGGGCAGGGCTCCCGGCGCTGCGGGCCGCTCGCCTCGGCGCGGCTCGGCTGGCGGGCACTTCCCCCGCGCCTCCGCTCCGCGCTTTTGTCCACCCGCCGCCCGAGAGGCGGGCCCGCCGCGCCCGGGGCAGCCTGGGAGCTGTAGTGCGGGGCCCGCGGCGCGGCCTGGGGAGGGAACCCCCCGGCCTGCCCCCCGTTCTGTCCTAACGCCGGCTCGCAGCCCGGCACTACGCGAGCCCGGTCGCCCGCACAGGAGCGCTTTCTCAACGTGTAACCGGGAACGGTGCTGAGGGTCCCTCGGTGTTCCTCACGGGACCCCCGCGAGCAGGCGTGCCGCCCGGCCCGAGCGGCGTGCAGTGCAGAGGCCGCCCTACCCCGTGGCCGAAGCGCTTCCCCGCAGGCGGAGCACGGCCCGGCGTGCTGCCCCGAGAGCAGCGCGCTGAGCGTCCCCGGACCGAGAAAACACGCCACTTTTTCACTTAACATTTTAAGAGCAATAACGACGCCCTGCTGGTTTGACTCGAGCTAAAAACCAGGTCCACTTTTGCTAAGCACACACCGGGGGAAGCTTTTACATGATGCTCTGCTTAGCAGCAGCAGCTCCTAGAGGCACTTTCCCATTATCCCAGGTGCAGCTGCGCTGTTACCTTCCACACAAAAGCACAACCACAACAAAGGACACAAGAAAACAATGCGAGGCAAATTTAAAAAAAACAAACAAACAAACAAAAAACACTGTAAATAATGAACGGGAATTGTTAGACATCTTAATGCAACACCTAACCAGCTCTGAACCTCCCTCCAGCTCAGCATGGAGTGCTCCATCACCCCGCAGAGCAGCAGCACGTGGTGGGCTCCGGGCCTGGCTGTACCAACAGAAAGCAGCGGTTGTTGCGCTCCGGTGTCACTGCAGCGCTCTGCAGCGGGTGCTGAGCAGATCAGCGATGCCCAGGTTGCCACCAGCCTCTGGGACCGGTGATGGGAAGAGCGAAACCGCTGTCTCAGCACGGCCGTCCCCATACAGAGGAAGCAAAACATCCGGCTAGGCTTTCCCACGCCATGAAGCAGCCTGCGGGATCCAGCGCCTGTGCCGGCAGCCCGTCCCACCCGGCGGGCCCTGTCCGAAGGGATTCCCGTTCAAGCACGCTGTCCTCGCACCCTCCGAGGGGCGGCCAGCCCTCCTTGCTGTTTGCAATGCTTGTTTCTTTACAACGTTCTTTGCTTCTTCTGCCACCGCGCGGTCACGCAGGGGATGAGCTGCCTTTGGAAAAGGTGCCGTGGGCTTCCCACACGCTCGGAATGCGCTGCGGATTCTATACCCGTGGAGCACCGAAGCCAGTGTGTCACGGGGTTATCAAGATCAATCTTGACGCACCGCTCAGCTTCCCTGCAAAGCCCATCCCACCTCCTGATGGATGCTGAAGCAAATTAACCTTTAACGCTGGGGTGGCCTGCAGGCTGTCTTATTAAGCCACGCGGACCCAGTTAGGTGCTCATTTAGCAGCAGGGCACAGCCTTCTGGTAGACTTGCAGCCTGAGAAGCTGCTTACATGAGCCAGGAACACTTACTGCCAACTGCCACAGCACCTACCAGCTCTCAAAGCCATTCTTTCTGCCCTGAGGCCTATTGAGGTCCTCTTCCATCTGGGAAAGACATCATGAAAAGTTCACCCAGAGAGCAGCAGGGAGTGCTTTGGGGAGCAGGGCTGCCGTGGTCTGGGCTTTCTGCAGCCTCTCTGGAAAAAGGGAAGGAAGCAGCCAGTTCAGTCTGTACTGCGCTGTACTGAGTTGACTCAGCAGCAGCGTGCATGCTGCAGCGTCAGTTAAGCAAGGAGACTTACACACACTTCCCCCCACCCCCTTCTCTCAAAGTCCATTTGAAATGAGTTCATCGCTCCACCAGCAGATTTCTTTGCCAGGGCACAGAGTTCAGGTGCTGGTAGCTGCAAGCCTGCGCAACAGTTGTACCTTGCAAACTACGAAGCCTGGCAAAGTAAACACATGAAAACACTTGAAGGCCTGAAAAAAAAATCAGCCCCGAAACCTCAGCTGCGCTGCACACAGGGTTGGAAAGTCTTAACAACACAGCTTGGGCAGCAAGAATTATCTGCATCATCAGGTGTGGGACAGGGATCCGTGCTAGCAGCTTGCTAACCCCATCTGTGCTGAAATATAAATGCAGTTTAATAAGGTGTAAGTTCTTCCACGGACAAAACACGAGGCCTGATTGCTGCAGAAGACTAAAATGAAGAATTTTGGTTAGTAAATTAGCTCTTGATCTCACATCCAGCAATATCCTATAGCTAAAGCCCTTTAATTAATACACTGATAGGCTTCCTCAAGGGACACTTTCCTCTTAGCCTGAAATAACATATTCAAATACACAGTGACTTACAGTGATAAGTTATGAAGTAGAAAGACTACCGGTTTTAGTTAACAGAATTTCCTTTTTTTTTTTTTTTGGAAAGAAAAAGCAAGAAAAGCTTTTTATTAGAGGAAAAACCATGGAGTCTATTTGGTACACGGTGTAACAAATCTGTGTATCTCAGGCTCTTGCACACTCCCTTGTGCCCCAAAACAAATACACCCATCAAATAAATGGGATTGTCTCCTTCCTCCTCCTGCCGGCAGTAAAATCTCCAACAAAGCTCATTTAACTTAGAAAGAGAAAGTTTCCATATTCTCTACATTTCCAGTCCTCGTTGTTTTCCCTTTCCCTGCAAAGTTTTAATAGCCTCTTTCATAACAATCAAGGGAAGCTCAGGGAGTTACTCTCATCTAATTAAATCTGTTTTCTCCCCTAACAATGCTGCAGAGTACATGACAGTAAACAAGCTAACTCTCATTTTTTAATGTGACACAACAGAGGGTCTACAACAAGCAGCAGAAGCTCTCACACAGCACCGTGTAAGGCTGCTCATCATTCAGTGCCAGGCACAGCGCTGCCCGCAGCCATTGAGAACCACGGAGGGGATTGAGGGGCTGCTTCACACTGCATGCCAGCACGTCTCAGCTCAACAGTCTGAATGAGCTCACATTAACAGGCCCTGCTTGGCTCACTCAGGGGAAAGCAGGGGACAAAAGCAACAACAACAACAAAAACCCTTAAAGTAGCATTTCCCCACAGTTCGTTTTTTATGACTGAGCCAGAAGCAGTCAGAACAGCAGGCTGGCACCCAGCCCACTTGACAGTCAGAGGGCAAGAACTCCAAGTGGGAGGAAGTTTACTTTACATACAACTTCTCAAGCCCTAAACCACTCCAACTCTGGGCTTTTATCCACTCGAACATCCATCCTGACTTTTACATATCCATTCACCTTACTTGTGTACATTTAGTTGTATACACATAACAAATCACTTTCTTCCACAGAACATCATAAGGAAAAGCCACACACCTTACCTATATTTGTGATACCTGTAGCCACATCCCAAGGAATTACTAAAATAACCAGAAACAGAAAGGCCGTCATACAGAGGCTGGTCAAGTCTTCATCAGCACAGCTGCCCCAAAACTAGTTTTCTTTTTATAAGTTATATCCTTATTTTTAACCATTAGTCCAGCTCAGGAAGAAGACAGCTATACTATAGAGGCAGGGTTTCCACCATCCACCAGCTCCCAGCCTCCATCCCCAGGGAAACCCCAGTACTATGTCCTCTCTCTGTGCACACCCTACAAGCCATGGCTGACCATGTGCTGAGCATTAAAAGAGTGCTGGTGGGAACAAGTAGCACCTGCAGGCAGCCTGTGAGATGGGATCCTTGACATTCACCTGGCAAAGAACTCATTAGCTACAATCAGTCACACTTGCTTTTAATTGTCTTTGCAACAGTGAGACAGGCTCCAGAATGAGCATCTGGGAGGTTTTCTCACAAATCATCTTCTGGTTCATTCTTGGAGTTAAGGAAGGTCTCTGGGTGTGAAAGATGGAAGTGATGCTGAGACCACCACTTTGTGTGCTGTTCTGTTTGTACACCCCTGGAAAGGCTCACTTAGGGGAAAAAAAACTGCACAATTCAGTTTTGATTTATAAAATGCAATTGCAGATATACAGCAGGAGAGATTTCCATGCACCCCCCACCTCCAATGGGAGGGCCTCCTGCCCTATCCACGCCCATGGAACAAATCGACTCTCAATGTTGCCTTCCCCACAGGTGCTCACTGAAACATCTCATCACCTCCTGGCGTGGTACAAACCATCACCAGTTGCTGCAAAGCTCACACAAGGGCAGCCTCTGTTCCTTTGCCTTTCAGCAGGCAGTGCCACTGAGTGCACCTTCCAAAGGATCCCTCCCTTTGCCATTTATTCAGCTGGTCAGGGGCTGTAACTTGAAAAGGACGAGGAGAACAACGGGAAAAGCTCTGTGTACCTTTCTGCACGCCTCACTACACACCTGTATTACAGCAGCTGCTTCTCAAGTGCTGCAGGAGCGGTCCAGCCCATTACTCGGTGGCACAGAGCAGCTATTAACTAATACATTTGGGTTTATCTACTGGGGGGTTGATCAAATAGGCCTTCAGGATCTCATTTCTGAGCTTTATCTGATTCTGAGGTAGAATGTTTTTAACACAGAGCTCTTTCTGCTTAACTTCTAAAGAAGAGAAAAGCTATATCCTCGGTTAGCGCAGGTCAGACTTGCCTGCTGGTTAGTGGTAGGGATTAGCTGCTCTGCAGCCACTCACACATATATCTGAGCTGTCACTGCTCATCTCCACACAGGAGCACCCAAAATTCAAACCCTTCAATCAATTGTCCAAATGCTCCTTGCGCTCCATCAGCTTGGAGGCACAGCCACTGGGCAGCCTGTGCCAGCACCCTGCCACCCCTCATTGCACTCGTGCCTTAGGTCAGCCCAGCACGCTTCTTCCAGCTGGCTCCGGTGGGAAGTTTCAGGTAACTGCCCAGTAACACCAGCTGGGCCGGGTTTGTCTTTGGCCTCTTTTCACTGGACTACTTTCTGGTATCCATGGCAGCAGTAAAGCATTTCTTTCTCTTTCAGAAAGCTACAAACATGCAGAAGGGGGAGGAAAAAAAAAAAAAGAAAAAAGAATAAACAACAACAGCAACAACAAAGGAATAAATAGAGAATAGAAGGGGGTCGTACTGCATTTATTGTTTTATTTCCCTGCACGTCCGGGGCAGCAGGGGGAGCTGCCGGCCCTCCCGACCCCGGCTCTCGTCTCCCTGGAGCCCGGCCGGGCAGAGGGACAGGCTTACTGCGAGAGCTGCAAGCACGGGCTGGGCTTAAGCTGCTGCAATTCGTCACTGTAGGCACTGGCGATCGAATCTAATAATTTCACAGCACACCAGCAAGGCGGAGTAGCCGGAGTTGTTCTTTTCCCTTTTTCAGCCCAGCTGACGGTTTAGTGGCTTTTCTTGTCCTGCGCAGGGCAGGCAGTGCCCATGAATCAGTAACTGTGGATGGGTTGTGTTAGATGCAGATGGTTGTGTTGGGCTGCAGATGCTGCTCTGTGCCCTGGCTCAGGCTGGAGCTGGGTATGGCTCTGCCCACCTGACCTCGCCAGCTGGAAGCTCAGTGTGTCCAGGCAGCAGGCAGGGGCTGGATGAGCGGCCGAGTTAGCCCTTGACCCATGAACACAGCTTTGACGGGGTTTATGTCAGTTCAAGAAATGGCCTTTTCCCACGGGATATTTGCTCCAAGCTTCCTCTCTCTTCTACAGACTCAGCAGGGTTCGGGGCAAGTCTTACATAGAATATTAACACAGGGTCAGAAAGTGCCGTCTGTTTCCTTTTCAGGCTGTTTGCAACCCGGCTGCCAAAGAGGCTTTTTACAACGGGACTTCTGGCTTGTTCCTGCAGATCCTGATTTTCAAGTCACGCAGAGGACAACAGTGCTGCTGTTCCTGCCCCAGGACAGCCAGCCCTGGCCAAACAGCCTGGGAGCCCTGCACAAGCTGCAGGACCATGCATGCCCTGGGACTCGCCTGTCCTGCTCAGGGGGCGATGGCAGATGGCTGCTTCCTCTGCTCCTGCCGCATCTTCAGAGCCAGCATCGCTCGGCGGTACAGGTCTGGGGGAGGAAGGGAATCAGGCACTAACCCAGGGGCAGAGCCTGGCACTTGGCACTTGGGCTCCCTGGCTGCATCCTACCTGAAGGCAGCAGGCACAGCACCCACCTCCCCAGCACTTTGCCCTGCCTGTACCTGTGCCCCCTCACCAGGAACTATATGCCCAAGTGCTCCCAAGCAGCTCAAACCCTGCTGCCAACAGAACGGGACCCCTCGATGCCCTTGGGCAAAGTCAATCCTGGGGAATACCAACCAAAGGTACTTGAGACCTCCTCCTGCTGCTGCTCCACAGCAGGCTCCTGTGATTTGATTTTATTCTTGATTTTTTTCTTCTTTTTCTTTTTCATGCCCTGTGCTGGATAGAGAAATACAAAATTTCAGGCATCGCCTTTGGGCAGGGGTGCCTGTGTCACCAACCCAGCTGGGAGGACTGCTGCTGGCAGGTCCGCAGCCCTCCATCGCTTCTGTGCATCAGACATGTCCCTCCTTATTCCCATCCAGACTGATGCCACCCAGTCCGAGCTCAGCTGACCTGCAAGCAGAGCTAAGGAAGATCCCAGGGACTGCTGGTCCAGCACAGCATCACGTCTGGGTCCCCACAACCCCTTTTGGGCCCTTTTGGGGGATCCTGAGGTACCTGCGCGGGTGGTGTCAGCAGTTCCCGCAGCCTCCTCTCACCTGAGTGCGGGGCAGCCATCCCAGCAGGCACAGGCTCCTCCTGCCCGACCCTATTGGTGGCCATCAGCCCCGCAGTAGTGCTGCCTCGGCCATCAGCCCCTCCTCCCTCTGGTTCTTCAGCTGGGCTCAGCTGCCCTGTGCCCTTCTTCCTCACCTTCACCTTCTTCTTCCTCTTCCCAGGGCCTTTTGTGCTCACCTTCTGGATAGGGGGAAGAGGGGGAGAGGTGGTGGGAACTCCTCCATCTTCTGCTCCCTGTTGCGGCTGGGGGAATCTCACCTGGAGAGTGGGGGGGAGAAGGCGGCGGGTGGGCAGGGGCTCCTTTATCTTCTCTGCACTGCAAGATTCGCCTTCCCTTTGGGTGAGGGGGTCCCTGCTGGGGTGAGAGCACAGCTGGGGTTAGGATGAGTCCCATGCAGATAGGAGAATGGCACCCATGGAGCTGCACACCCACCTGCATGCATGTGGGTAGCCGTGGGCTGCTCCAGGTCCGGGGTCAGGTGATGTGGAGCAGGCAGTGGGGAGCTGCAGGGAGTGCTCAGCAGCAGCACGCAGGAGCCAGCGCAGTCCTTGCAGTGTGCTGCGGGCCGGGCCCACAGCTGCACATGGCTCCTGGAGGTGGCGGGGTTTGGTCAGCCCCCCCCCCCCCCCAACCCCCGGATGCACGTGGAGGGAAGTGGGCTTGGGGCAGCCCTGCACTCACAATGCGGCAGGGTGAGTGGTTCTCATTGACCAGCCGCTGCAGCGCCAGGCGCTCAATCAGCTCACAGGGCAGCAGGGCAGCCGCTGCGTCCTGCTTGTTGGCCAGGCTGGGGCACAGGGAGAGGTGGTCGGTCCTGCAGCCATCTTGCTACATGCTCCCCATCACTGCTGGGGTTCCCACTCCTCCCCACAACCCCAAACGCTACAGTCTTACAGCAAGAGGGGCTTTCCGGAGACATCGGGGTGACTCAGGATGCGGCTCAGAGCCTTGCGGGCCTCCTCCATCCGTGCCAGGTCGCTGGAGTCCAACACGAAGAGCAGCCCGTTGGCTGCACCATAGTGGCTGCGCCAGGCACTGCGGCAGCGCTGAGCTCCAGGCAGCTCCACCAACGTCACCTCAAACCTGTTCACCCGCAGGCGGGTCTGGCCGGGCTGTGCTGCAGGCAGCACCTCGGTGGCCAGAGCTGTGTGTGGGCAGAGGGCTGCAGTGTGAGGGCGTCCCTTCCATGCATACACCCCACTCCCTGGTCACGTCCCCCTGCTGACTTGTGGGATCCCCAAGGCACAGCCAGCACTCTGTTCCCCAGAGCAGCAACCTGATTTCTTTACTGAATGGATCATAACTGGCACAACCCAGCCAAGAGAGGTTTGTGGGGCACAGCTGCCGGGATCCTGGGCATTGCATCCTGTGCTGCAGCCCACAAGCACACCAGGCACAAGCAAGCACCGTGCTCCCAGTGGGACCCTCCCCGCAGAAGGCCATCCTCCCCACCTCTCATGATGTCCGTGATGACGGAGCTCTTCCCTGAGTTGTCCAGCCCCATGACGAGCAGGGTCACCTTTCTGTGGGCAACACCAAGTACTGAGCATCAGGGCTCCATCTGAGCCACTGTCTGCAGCCATAATGCTGGATGCCAGCTCTGGGGTCTCTAGGTGAGGGAACAGCTTTATTTTGGCCAGGAGAGCTGCGGGATGGTGCCTTGGGAAAGGGTGAGGGCAGAGCTACCAGCACTTGGAGCACCCTGGCACTTTAACAGCAACTATTTCCCATCATATGGGGTTGGGCAATGGTACACACAGGGCAAAAACATTTTTACTTATATGGGTGCAGTTAATGACTTTTCTTAGCACTTTTCCGCATTGTAGCTAAACCAGAGATAGCAGGGACTTTCTATCAGCTTCCGCCCAGACCCAAGAGATTTTTCCTGCTCCTCAACAGTCATGTTTGGTCTGCAGTTAACACACTCCATCTGAGCATTTCCTCTTTGGTTTACATGTCAACAACATGAGTCATTTTCACCTTAAACACAAACAAGAGTCTGTGTGGGCAGTGAGCTCCACCTCCAGCATTGCAGCACCACATTGACACTGCTGGGATGGGACTATAAACCCCCACGTTGCAAACATCACCCACCTGCAATGCTCCTCCCAAGGGCTTCAAGCCCAGCTCGTAGTGCCAGAGGTGGCACTACGTCCCTTGCCCTGCACTTTGGGGAGCCCTGGTGCAGCACCCTGATGTCCCGCAGCTGAACGCAGCATGGATTTACCTGACGGGCTCCTGCACGGCCTGCAGCCAGGTCCAGCAGTGTGAGAAGAGGTGGAACATGCTCTGCGCTGCGCTGTGGGCACCTGCAAACCCAGCGGCCCGGCGTTGCCCCGCGCTCTGTCCCCCCACTCACACCACAAGCTCACTCCCTTTGCATCTCCTTTGCGTAGCACCTGCTTAAACCTAATCTGGATTTACGTGATTTACTCCCTGCAGCCTCCCTAATCCGTGTGGGTCAGCCCAGGCTGCTGTGCGCTGCTCCTCTGGAATAGTTCGGAGGCTTCCAGAGCAGAATCAACACACAGCTGGGCAGTGCCTGGTTGGAAGCAGGGAGTTGGGGGGGGGGGTCTGAGAAGCACCCAGGGTTCTGCTGGAGGTACCAGGCTGCTCTGCACACCCATGGCTGCTCCTGGCCTTACAGATGCCTGTGCACAGCCATGTGAGTTTGTTGCCTGAAGCAGATGGAGTCTGGGTGAGGATGGCACAGGGCTTGGCAACGGAGACAGTGGGAAGGGAGAGGACCAAGCTTCAGCTCCTTGATCTGCAGCCCCACAGTGCTTATCTGGCTCCTCATGTTTCCTGTTGCTTCCCGCAGCCACGGCTGGTTCTCTGCAGGCAGAGCGAGGCTGCACAGGAGGGTGTGAGCCATAGCAGCTCAGTGCAGAACGTGGGATCCAGAGGGATGAGGACATGAGACGTGCCAAAAGCCATGCCAGGAAGTGTAGGCTGCGGGTGGGATCCATGCTTGATTTCTCAGCACCAGCAGCCATACAGCAGCTATACCAAAGTGAGCTGGGGATGCAGAGGTGACGCCAAGCATCCCATAGCACTCACATGCTGGGGCACTAGCATGGCTTTCCCCACGCAAACCCTGCGATGGGGCACAACACACTCAGGCAGGAGGGTGGGGCAATGCCTGGCCCCAGGTCGATGGCCTGTATGGGCAGGGAGCTCACGTGGTTAATGATTGATGGAGGAAGTTCCCCTAGTCACACCAACTGCACTGTTCAAGGCTATGGTGTGCCTCCATGCTCCGTCTCTCTGACAGCACCCCAGCCTGGCTGAGGTGAGCAGGTGGCACCCAGGGCTGTCACGAACACCAATTAAATGAGCATTAGAATCTCATTTCTGGCTGCCGGCAAGCAGCCTGCCTCCTGACATCCACACCCTCACTGCCTTGCACGTGTGCTCATCACCTCCTCCTACATGCACGGGTGCAGCCCTGACCCACTTCCCAGGGCCAGCAGTGGCCGTGCCCCTGTCCCCTACTGTCCCCCAGCCAGGGGGTGCTGTGACAGTGTCGGTGGTCCCTCCAGTATCAGAGGTCCCTGCAAGAGCACAACGTGGGGTAGCCCTTTGCAGAAGGATCTGTGGCCATACCATGTGGACACGTCTGAGGTGGTGACCCCCATGCACCCAAGGCAGATTGTAGGGTACCCCTCCTGATGTGCACACAGCCAGGAAAACCTCAAAAATGCACCCCAGAGCCCAGTGAAACCTGTAAGTGCTGGGAGAGGGCCGAGCCCTGAGCAATGGGCGTTCTGCTCCGCCTGGGACGCGGTGTGGCAGTGGCTCAGGTTACAGGGCTGGCGTGGTGCCTGCAGCGGGCGGCACAGGGACACACGTGTCCCCTCTCCCTGCACGTCTTACAGCACAGGGACACCCCTCGGCAGTGCCAACAGGGGACCCTTGGGAGCCGTCCGAGTTTCCTTGGTGACTGTTGCCAGGTGAGAAACTCTAAGGCAGAATTTCTTATCTTGGTGGAGAACGGGAGATGTTCCTCACTGGGGCTGTTACTGGACCCAGAGCTGGCTCTGTGCTGGGCCGGACACCTCGCTGAGAGCGGTGACAGTGGGGTCCCCGAGGACAAGCTGTGCACGGGGTGCTGGGGCTGTGCGGCCTCTGGCATCACTGCCTGGAGGGCAGCACGTGGCGTGGGGCTATTTCTGCCCATTGGAGAGCAGCAGGCGAGGGAAGGAGGTGACACCACAGAGACCACGGAGAAGCGTGGAGGGACACGGGCTGCACTGTCACGGCTTCCTGGACCCCGTGAGTATGCACTCAGTGACTGCGGGCACACTGGGACAATGCTGGAACCCTGGGGGGGTGCAGCATGGGGGAGCAGCAGTGACAGTGCTGGGGATGCCGGCACACAACAAGTGACAGCTTGCAGGAAAAGCACTGGGCATGCTGATCACAGCACAGAGCGAGGGCGGCTGTAATGAGGAAATAAGAGCCAGGACCCCGGAGTGCCAGCAGCAATGCCTGCAAGCTGTCCTGCTCTGCTGTGGACCACACTGCCTCAAAGCCTGCCCCAAATGCACAGCCACCACACAGGGCAGTGACGTGCAGCTCAGAGGAGAGACGTGCCATGCTGCCTGCCCATCGGCCGATGGCAGCAACCCTCTCACAGCAGCAGGTCCACATGCAAAGGCCTGCATCGTCCCTTTAAATCCCAGCACGGCTCTGCTGGCTGACACTAAACCCGATCACACGGGCTTGCAAATCCCAGCAGCTAATTACACCCCAGCGCCCCACAGCCCGGCTGCAGCTGCAGGGTAATTGCTGCCCACGCCGGGAAACCTGTTGTCGGTGAGCCAGGGCCGTGCAACGTTTGCTCACAGAGCGTAGCGAGCTGGTGGCTATTTTGGGCAGGGAGGCCATTTTTGTAGAGCACTCTCTGCCCTCCCCCAAATGGCACAGCTGAGCCCCACGGCAAACGCGGAAGCAGGGAGGCTGCTTTCAGAGCAGGGAGATAAGCACCTTTCTGCACTGCACAAACAAAAGTGTGCCCCAAACAGGCCGGGGCATGGCGAACGCCGGCTGAACACAGGCTGTTCTGCTCGGTTTTCTTGTTCCTTCTGCAAGGGGAAGCTGCCAGTTCACTCCTGCACCACGCACAGAGCTGGGTATGTAGATGGGCAGTGCCCCACACTGCCCGTGTCCCACTGTAGTTCTGCTCAGGGCTGTGGGTGTGGGGGAAAGGAGCTGAGCGCAGAGCATCCCTGCTGCCTGCCATGCACCGTGTGCCTGCTGGGACCAAGGGAATCACTCGATTAAAAGGAGCTTTAAGTCCTGGTTTACTGTTTCAGCATCACCTGGTGGGACTGCAGCTGGAGGGCCGTGCTTTCAAAATGTGCAAATATCCAAAGCAGGCAGCTCCACTTTCTTGCGGAAGCAGTGTTCTCTCTGATCTGCAGTGAAGCCGTGTCTGCGCCCGCTCAGCTCCGTGCAGTGCCCTGGGCTGCAGTCAGACCTGAGGCAGACGTCAGTTTTCTCCCTGCAGGAGAGTGAGGCTGAGGAAGGAAAAGGAGCAGTAAAAGCGGTTGTGTGAATCTGCAAAGCAAATGGAAAAAACATGTTTCTTCAACCAGAAACTATTGCACAGGCTGACGGGGCAGAAAAAAAAAATACAGCTGAGTTACTGAGAACGCGCTGCAGAATCCAAACAGTTTAAGATGGGAAAGCGAGTCATTTGCAAAGCTATTTCCAAACTAAGTAAAAAGTTCCTGGCTCTGAAACTCCTCTGAGCCCCACCAGCTGCTGGCTGTGGCTGCTGCGAGGGCAGGAAGCACACACGGCCCGCTGCTCCTGCTTGCAGCTCATGGCTGGGAGATGTTGGGGAGCTGCATTCAGCACGTGGGGCTGCTGGGACCCACATACCCGATGCTCTGTGCAGCACAGGACGGGGGTTCCTTGGCACAAACTGAGGAGCGCTACCGAGGTTGGTGATCCGGAAGGGCAGCGGTGGGGAGCAGCTGTCCTGCTGCTGTGCTCAGGGCTATATTTGGGAATCCAGCAGCTTGGCGTGTCCCAGCTTGGGAAGCAGTGCGTGCCGGGGTCCTAGTGCCATGCCAGAGAGGAGAGGAGAAAAGCCACGCTGGGAGCGGGTGAGCAGCTCTCCTGCATCTGGGTGGGCTCTTTAAGGGGTCCTGCATGCTGTTCCCTGCCAGCCCCAACTTCTTCCTGCTCTCCTTTTAGAGGAGCGGAGCTGCTGGGCAGGCATGTCAGGGATCTGTGCCTATTTTCAGTGCTGGAGCCCTGCAGGAGGCTGCGCCCACCGCTATCTATAGCCTGGCTGCCTCACAAGTGCCCTCCCTCAGCCACGTGCAGGGAGCAGCTGCACAACCCCAAATTTCACACGGCGGGTGGGCACTGTTGCTCCATCCCTGCGCTCACAGCGCATTGTGGGATGAATAAAATAATGAAATCCAGGATTAAGAACATAAAGAGGTTGCGATGTTCTCCTGGAGAAGGCACTGGAAACAGGAGAGTGACATTCTCACCGACTTGGGGACACTGCCTTGGGCACCCCTGGGCGGTGGGAGAGGCGGTTGCAGTGGGTAAGGGCAGGGTGCGGCCGCAGCACCCCAGTGGCCCGGTCCCAGGGTTTCAGAGGCATTAATGCAGGCGCTGGGAGAGGCAGCAGCAGGTCGCCCTCTGACTCTGCAGACACAAATCACGTTTATGGTCTGTTTACAGCGCTGAGCTCCGCAGGTAGTGCAGCTCACTGAGTGACTCACGGTGTCCAGCAGCAAACACTCCTCTGCCTCCCCACATGCGGGTCACAGAATGGGATAATGATTGGTGTGGGGAGCACCGTGAGGCTTTGTCCATCCATTCCTCTGACGGTTCCGGTCTCGCAGACGCAGGATTGGCATTCTTGTCTTCTTAAACAATTGCTCTTAAATATTTCATCACGAAACAGGGGAAGACAAAATTAAAAATACGATGACTCTGAGCCCAGGCATTGCTCAGCCAAGGGCTTGGTGACCTGCCAGGCTCCTGGGGGATGCTTTTAATTTGGATAAATGGAAGTTGCATAAATGATTTCAATTGCGCATCGCTCCTGCTGCAAAAGCCGAGGTGTGGGCGCAGCTGGCAGCGCCGCGCTGCACCATCACCCAATAACCCTGGCAGCGCTCTCGGCTCTGTAAGGACAGGGGCAGATCTCACTTGTGGGGTCTGTGGGGTTTCACGCTTTGGGGTGTGCTATGCGGGGGGTTAGGATTAGGGCAGGCGACGGACACCACATCCCTGCTGAGGGATGGATACCCAGTGCCTTTTACAAGCCACCGGAGGTTTCCTGGTCTGTCTGAAGTGGGGAGAACTGGCTCACCTCAAGCGCTCTGTGCCTCATCGTGTCTGTCCCAGCCAGCCGCCGTGTGCCCAGACTGAGTAATCTGGCAAGCAGCGCATGCCTGGGGAGCCAGCTTGCGAGCACCAGTGGCTGTTTCTGCTCACACCGTGGTACATGGGGGGCGGGCAGAGCGCCGGCCCAGCACTGGCCGCTCCATGGCCACCAGTGACGGGTAACCCAGCCAGCCCTACGCTTCTCTATCCCTCTGAGCAGCACTCTGCTATCTGTGGACTTCACCGCCTCCCACTTGGATGCTTGCAGGAGCCACAACTCCTCCATCGAATCCAACCCATGTATGGTCCCTCCCAGCCACCCATGGGGTGCCCCTGGCTGCGAGGCAGGACTGCCCTCCCTCCTGGCACCTCTGCCCGTGGGGACCCCCCATGCTGCTGCATCCCGGGGCCTTGGTGGAGGGGGGTGGTTCTGGTCGGGGGAGAGCCGAGATACTCAGAGCACACAGAGGCTGGTGAGGATGGGGCTGCGGGGGGCGGGGGGAGGATTCTCAGAGGCGTACCTGGCAAGGTTAACGGGGGGTCCCCAGGAGGAGGGTCGGCTACTGAGGAGCGTCCCTCCCCCTCCCCGCCGGGGCGGGCCCCAGAGCGCAGCCGGCGCGGCCCGCCCCCCCTCCCCACGGCTCTCGGGGCACGGCGCGGAGGCAGCTGCCGCCCGTCGGGGCGCCGTGCGGGGTTCGGTGCTCCGCAGCGCCCCGCGCCCCTCCCGCAGCGCTCCTCTCTCTCCGCTGCAGCCCGGGATGGCGGCGCGGCGGGGCTGAGCGGCGCCGGGGCCGCGATGGACGGCCCGGGAGGGGGGCAGCCGCCCGCCGCCGCCCCGTCGAGGGCGAAGCTGCCACTCGGCATCGTCTTCTCGACGGCGCTGTTCTGCGGGGAGAGCGCGGCGGCCGCCGTCCTCTGCTTCTCCTACAGCCACTCCGACGACCGCTTCTGGCTGGCGCTCACCATCTTCTTCGTGCTTTGCCCCTCCGTCTTGGTGCAGCTCACCCTCATCTTCGTGCACCGCGACCTCAGTCGCGACCGGCCGCTCGTCCTGCTTATGCACCTGCTGCAGCTGGGGCCCATCATCAGGTGAGCGCGGCGGGGACCCGGGCACGGCTCTGCACGGCACGGCTCTGCACGGCACGGCTTGGTTCGGTTCGGCTCCCCGGCAGGGCCGGGCAGGGCGGAGCTCCGCGCCCCGCTGTCAGCAGCGCTGTCAACAGCGCAGCCCCTGCGCGCCCCGCTCCTCTCCCCGCTGCCTGCAGGACCCCCCCGGGCTCTCAGCCTGTTGCGTGCCTGCTGCCAAATGTGCTCTTCACGCGGCTGCTTTGTGGAGTCAGCATTCCTCTCGCTGTGGGTTTTGCCATTGCGTTGTTGGGGGCTGAGATGCAAATCCATGCTGGAGCGACTAAAGGGGTCTGGGGCCTAGGGACGAGGGGCTGTGGGTGCAGAGGAGAGGGGCTGGGGACTGCCACGCCCCAGTGGGGAAAGGAGGACGAAGGTGGATGTTGCACAAGCCAAAGAGGTGCTGCTCTCACTGCTGGGGAATGCTGCCGTGCCTCCCCGGCTGCTGTCATTGCTGTGCATGAGGGAAACATCATGCTGGTCCTGCAGCTCACCCAGTGCCTGGCCCAGGGGGCAGCTGTGCTGGGGAGGACCAGCACTGCAGCATTGTGCCATCAGATCGTACTGGATTACAGTGGCTGGCCCACTGCACTGAGCGCTGCCACCAGCAGCTGCTGGGATGGGGTTCGGTGCTTGCAAGGGCCATGCTGAGCTGCTTGGGGATGCTGAGCCAGCTCCGGGGCTGCAGAGCAAGCTCAGCCTGCTGGGGAAGGCTGGTGGGGCACTGCGTGCATCGATTGCCTTTGGAGCCAGGTGCTGGGATGAAATCATTTTCCCATTAGAGTTTGGAATAGGCCGTGTGCACTGATCTGGCAAAAGAATCAGTCCCCAAACCCTCATTCCATTTGAGTTTGAAGCACAGCAGTGGCTGTTTTCCCCATCAGCACTCACAAACAATTACCTCCCGCCGGCCCCCAAGCCAGCCCAGCTAGCAGGGAACCATGGCTGTGCCTGGTCTGTGTGTGCACTGCTGGTGGGACAGCGAGGCCAGCAGGGCTGGAGAGGCTGATGTGAATGGAGGGGCTGGGTGAAAGCTGCTGTGCTGAGTGGCATCAGGAGGCAGCAGGAGGCAGTGGAGGAGGCTGCCCTCTCTGGATCTGCAGGGTGCTGAGGGGACGCGCTCAGGAAGCCGTGTTATCTGCTCCATCAGACATCGGCTTCCACCCCACTCTCTGCTTCCTGCTGCTCCCACCAAGGAGGAAGTGTAAAAGGCTTTTGACATCAAACACAACAGCCGAGCGTTTCTCATGCTGTTGTGGGGTGCTCAACAGAGGGAAAACAGAGCCCGGGGTGCTTATGCCCTTCCTTTAGCTCCCAGTGGAGCTATTGCTCTTCTACCACTTGCGCTGTACCTCTCTTGCTGCTGGCCTCAAGTGCTGGAGTGGCTCAGGGCGCATTGGGGTGACAGTGGCCATGTGCCCACAGATGTGTGGAGGCCCTGGTGGTGTACTGCTGGTCAGGGCAGGAAGAGGAGCCCTACGTCACCATCACGCGCAAGCGGCGGCTGCGCAAGGGCTATGAAGTGGAGCTGGAGCAGGAGGTGGGCCACTCAGTGCGCCGGCTGGCCACCCACCGCAACGCCTTCAAACGCATGGCCGTCATCCAGGCCTTCCTGGGCTCCACCCCGCAGCTCACCCTGCAGCTCTACATCAGCATCCTGGAGAAATACGTCCCCGTTGCACGAGGTAAGGGATGGGCTGCGTGCTGGGCACAAAAGCTCTGCCATGGATATGCAGGGCGTGGTGGCATCTCAGGGATGTTGTGGAACCTCAGGGTTTGGTGGAACCTCACAGCATGGTGCCATCTTGAGGGTATGGGAGGATCTCCTCAACTGCACACCGTGGCGTGGCGTCCAGATGGGACTCTACAGATATGCCAGTCTGGCCCTGCCATCTTTGCCCTTCCTGAACGTAGAGTACAACCCATAGAATTCAGGCACCTGCCCATCCCCTGGTTTGCTTTGCCCATGCTGTCCAGCCCGCTGTAAAGCTGCAGAGGGTTGGGAGGAACTGGCTGGGACTGAAATGCTCCCAGCTCAGGCGCTTGCACCATGGAGCCATGTAACCATGTGTTGCCCTGCACACATAATCGCTGTTCCCAGGCACAGGGGCAGCATTTCTTGCCGCTTCACACCCAGGTACAACCCCAGCTGGGAAAAGAGGTTGATTAGTAGAGCGAGAAAATCCCCATGCTGCCCCCAGCACTGTCTGACCCCCTGACCTCTCCTCCTACAGCCGTCCTCATGGGCATCTGCCTGGTGTCGGTCACCTACGGGGCGCTTGTCTGCAATGTCCTGGCCATCCAGGTCAAGTATGATGACTACAAAGTGCAGCTGCGGCCGCTGGCCTTCCTCTGCATTGTGCTGTGGCGAAGCCTGGAGATCTCCACCCGTGTGGCTGTCCTGGTGCTCTTCAGCACCGTCTTCAAGCACTGGATCATCCCCATTGCCTTGGCCAACCTGCTGGTGGTCTTCTTCCAGCCCTGGGTGCAATTCTGGCGCAGCGGCACACGGCTGCCTGACAACATCGAGAAGAACTTCAGCCGGGTGGGCACGGTGGTGGTGCTGTTTGCCTTCACACTGCTCTACGCCAGCATCAACATGTTCTGCTGGTCGGCCGTGCAGCTCAAGTTGGCCGACCGGGACCTCATTGACAAGTCACAGAACTGGGGCCGCGTGGCTGTGTACTACGTGGCCCGGCTGCTGGAGAACACGGCGCTGGTCGTGCTCTGGTACTTCTTCAAGACTGATGTCTATGAGAACATCTGTACATTGCTGCTGGTGGTGCAGCTGCTGCTCGGCTACTGCCTGGCCATCTACTTCATGCTCCTCTTCTTCCAGTACCTGCACCCGTGCCGCCAGCTCTTCCGACACAACGTCGCTGATTTCCTGCACTGTGTCTGCTGCCGGCGGTCCCTGGACAGTGCAGAGCTCCTGGAGGCACCGCATGAACCTGGTGTGAGGCACAGCATTGTCTGAAACACAGACTGGGAATATGGACAAGGGGCCGTGGTGGCATGAGCCATGCCGAGGGCTCCACGGTGCTACAGTGGCTGCAGGTGCTGGTGCCCTGCACTGAGCACTGATACGTCCCCGTGGTGTCAGGGGACAGAGCATGCCACCTGCCTGGCACACACACACACAAGGGACCTATGGGGTGTGCAGACCCCATGGGGCTCGCAGCACTGGGGAGCTTTGTCCCTGCCCTGCTGTGACCCCAGGGACACTGCTCCGGGACTGTTTTGAGCAGTAAAGAAACTTTGCTGTGGCTCTGCATCTGAGTGCTGGCAGGCAGCAGTGACTCACGTGGGTGGGAAGTGCCAGGATGGGGCCAAACAGCATGCGTGCACACTGCCCACGTAACCTTCACTCGTGCTGCACCTGGGCAGGGGACCAAGCAAGGTCCCCAGAGCTGGGGGCTGCAGTGCGGGCTCAGCAGCACAGCCCAATCCCTCCCAGCTGCTGCAGGCTTGCACTTGTCCCGCGATGGAGCCGATAAGGGGCAGGGAGGCTGCGGGCCTCATCCTGCTGCTCCACCAGCACAGCTCTGGCTGTCGGCCAGCAGCGACCCCAGCTGTGGCATAGTGTGATCCTGCCCAACCTGTTCTTCTGTCCACCAGGTGCCGCCTGCCACGCTGGCGCGGGGTGTGGGTGCTGTGGTGCTGGACATCGCAGCGCTCATGGTCCTACTGCATTTTAACCCCCAGCAACCATTTATAGGGCTGTCACTGCTGAGGGTGCTCAGCATCGCTGGGTGCACAGCTGGAACAAGCTGTCCTGGTGTGCTTAGCCCTGGCTGGCTCCTGGTACCGGCACGGTGGCACCGCTGTGCCCTGGGATGCCTCCCATCTTCTGCAGTTTTTATCGAGAAAAGTCATCAGGGGAGGCCGGGGAGGGTCGCGTTTGCCGAGCGGAGCCCTCTGCAATTCCCTGCCACCAGGAAGTTCCTGCCTTAAAAAAGCCTGCTCTGTCCCCAAATGCTACAGTGGAAGGGAGGAGCAGGGCCGTGCTCCCACGGCCCCCTCCCCCTGCTGTGCCACCGCCACGTGGGATCCCGTGGGACCCCTCACAAGGCTCCCTTGCACCTCGCCCTGCCGTCGGGGCCGCGGCTCCGGGCTCAGCCGGCGTTCCTGGAAGGAGCCTTTGAAACCACGCGGCATTTCCTCCAAGACACCGTGGGGGAAAGTCCCCGCAGCGCCGTTCCCAGGGCCGGGGCCGTTCCCGGTGCTGCCGCCTCCATAAAACGCGGGCGGGCGGCAGCGGGCAGCATTCACTGCGGGCGGACGAGGACATCGCAGCATGGGCAACTGGCTGGTCAACCACTGGTTCTCGGCCGCCGTCCTTGTGAGTGCGCGGGGCTCAGGCTGCTGGGGGGCTGGAGGGAAACTGGGAACTGTCCTGGCTGTGCCATCCACGGAGGAACAAATAACTCCTCCGTATGAGTGATGGGCACAGCCCCGGGTGGTGGCTGCAGGTCCCACATAAGGACTCCTGGGCTGAAAGGAAAGGTGGGCCCCAGCGCTCAGGGGTTATTTCTGCCTTGACTGCTTCTTCTCACTCACAGCCCGAATGCCCCAAATCCCCAATCCCCCACAGTGGGGTAGAGAAGCAGTGCACCCCTCCCTGCGGCATCCAAAACCCACGGATGGAGAGTGCAAAACTTGAAACTGCCGCTGCTCCGCTCAGCTGCTGTGGGCAGGGAGGCTCCCGATCGGGTTTTCCCCTCCCACAGAGCTGCTCAGTGCTGGAGGAGCTGCAGCACCCACAGCACCGCTGCTACAGCAGCAGGCTGCAACGTCTGGGAAATGGGGGGGGGGGGGGGAAGCGGGGGTGGGTGCAGGAAATTGGGATATTTGCATATTTTAAATTGTTAAAGAAAAACCGAACTCAGGACGGAGTGGTTGTGGGAGCTCTGCTAAAAACGTGAAATAATGCAGCTCCAGCGCAGTGCAGAGCGGTGCAGGGGAGCAGGGCTGTGCTGCAGGGCCGGCAGCGTGGTGAGGACAGGCAGCTGCAACCCTGCAGCATTTCCACCTCCCAGTGTCTGCCCCAGGCCCTTCCCTTTCTCAGCAGCAGATATTTCGTTTATCTTCCTTTCCTCATTCCTCGTGCATGCAGAAGGATGGGAGTGACAGGACAGTTATTTTGCAACACTCCTTCCCACCCTTCTTCCCATGTCTCATCTCACCCATGATGCCTCGGGAGTAAAGGGGTGGAATGGGATGCGCTGCACTGATGCCCTCTATCTGTGTCAGCAGCCGTGTGCTGCAGGGTGAGAGGTCCAGGTGCTGGGGTTCCTCACAGCCCTTGGTTCCCCCACAGGCGGCCTGGCTGGGTGTCAACATCTTCCTCTTCACATACTACTTTCTGTTCTTCGACCGGGATGAGCAGTACTTCTACACCAGGGCTATCCTCGGGGTAAGGTGCTCCCAGCAGCACCCTGCCTGCCCTGGAGCCCTCCTGGCTGGGCTGTGGCAAAGCAGGGGCTGCAGCAACCCAGAGCTGTTCCTTGTCCTCTTCCAGTTCACCACTGCTCCATCCCAATCCCTGCCTTGGTCTCTGTTCCCATCCCAGCATCACTCCAAGCCAATACCCATCCCACAGCCCCAGCCCAGATTGCGTGGTCCCCTCTCAGCACTGCTTGGCCCCATCCCATCCTGGGGCACTCAGCCTGCAGGCAGCTGCACCTCATCCCTGGCACAGCGATTCTCACCCCATCCCTGTCTTCATCTCCCCAGTCCGCCTTGGCATGGGCCCGGGCATCGGCCAAGTGCCTCAACTTCAACAGCATGCTGATCCTGCTGCCCGTCTGCCGCAACCTGCTCTCCTTTTTGCGTGGCAGCTGCTCGGTGAGTGCCCATGGGCAGCCCCGCAGCATGGCTGTCCCCATCCCTGCTCCCATCCCCATCCCAACCCTGCCACCTCTCCCTCCAGTGTTGCAGGAGGACGCTGCGCAAGCAGCTTGACCACAACCTCACCTTCCACAAGCTGGTGGCCTACGCGCTAGCCCTGCTCACAGGTAGCAAGCACCCTGCTGCTCACCCTGTCTCCCCTGAGCCCTGTGGAGTGACAGTGGGTGACTGCCTGTTCCCCTGTACAGCCGTGCACACCATTGCCCATCTCTTCAACCTGGAGCGCTACAACCACAGCCAGCAGGCCAATGATGGCAGCCTGCATGCTGTCCTCTCCAAGATGCACCTGCAGGATGGCAACAAGTGGCTGAACCCCATCCATTCCAACCAGACGGTGAGTGCGGGTCCACCACTGCCAGCCCCCTGCCCTGCGCCCGCCCTGACCCTGTCCTCCTGCCACCTCTGCAGACCGTCGAGTACGTGGCCTTCACCACCATCCCAGGGCTGACCGGGGTCATCATCACTCTGGCGCTCATCCTCATGGTCACATCCTCCACTGAGTTCATCCGCAGGAACTACTTCGAGGTCTTCTGGTACACACACCATCTCTTCGTCATCTACTTCATCGGCCTCGTCATCCATGGCGTCGCGTAAGGCTCCTCCTGAAAGCTCCCAGAGCAGCAGATAGAGGGGCAATGGCCACAAATTGCCACTGTGGCAGCCATGTCTGCTCCAGGAGGACCTGGATGCAGTCCTCGGGTGAGGTGGGAGGGGGCCCCATGCTTACCCTGCCTCCATGCAGCGGGTTGGTGCGTGGGCAGACAGAAGAGAGCATGAAGGAGGTGCACCCGCAGCGCTGTGCTGAGTTCCTGGTGCAGAAACCCAAGGAGTGCAGGCAGGAGTGCTGCAAGGAGCCCGAGTTCGGCAGCATCCCTGCAGAGGTAGGAATGGGAGTGGGGCTGTGGGAATCTGGGCCCTTGCCATACTTCATTAGGGGGAGCAGATGGCCTGGGGGGCTCCAACCCCATGCTCCCCTCCACCCCACAGTCCTGGAAGTGGGTTCTGGCTCCCGTCATCCTCTACATCTTTGAGAGGATCCTGCGGATCTGGCGCTCGCGGCAGAAGGTGGTCGTCACCAAGGTAGGTGGTGGGGTGGTTGCATAGAGGAGGGCAGGGGCTGCTGCCGTAGCTCCCATACAGGCGGTAGGGCCATTTGGGGCACTGAGCCCTGCTGCCGGCCCCACAGGTGGTCATGCACCCCGCTAAAGTGCTGGAGCTGCAGATGCAGAAGAAGGGCTTCCACATGGAAGTGGGGCAGTACATCTTTGTCAACTGCCCTGCTGTCTCCCTGCTGGAGTGGCACCCTTTCACCCTCACCTCAGCACCTGAGGAGGACTTCTTCTCCATCCACATCCGGGCGGCCGGGGACTGGACGGAGCGCATCATTGACACCTTCCAGCAGCAGAAGCTGGAGACGCCCAGGTAGCCTGAGGAGCACCCCAGTGGAGCACCCCAGGGGTTGGGGAGGCCGTGCCTCTTACCCAGGCCCTCCCTTGGCCAGGATCAAAGCGGATGGCCCCTTTGGCACGGCCAGCGAAGACGTGTTCCTGTATGAGGTGGCCATGCTGGTGGGAGCAGGCATCGGTGTCACCCCCTTCGCCTCCATCCTGAAGTCCATCTGGTACAGGTTCCAGCAGAATGACCAGACTCTCAAGACCAAGAAGGTACTGGGTGCCCCATGGGACCAGCTGGCCCCATACTATGGGTTTCTCCATGTTCAGAAGCACTTGGCTTCCCCATGCTTAACATCATATCCTTCCCCTGCTCCATCTTGAGTAACACTTCTTCCCCGTGCCACTGCATCCCAGATCTACTTCTACTGGCTCTGCCGAGACACAGGTGCCTTCACCTGGTTCAATGACCTGCTTGCCTCACTGGAGCAAAAGATGGCTGAGTCTGGCAAGGCAGACTTCCTCACCTACCGGCTCTTCCTCACTGGCTGGGACACCAGCATTGTGAGTTGGTTGCGGTTGGGCATGGCTGCAAGGGGCTGGTTGTGGCCGAGGTCTTCATTCTCCCTGCTTTACCCAGGCCAACAACGCAGCACTCCACTTTGACACAGTCACAGACACGGTGACGGGCCTGAGGCAAAAAACCATCTTTGGGCGGCCCAGGTGGGATAGTGAATTCTCAGCGGTGGCCACAGCCCATCCCAGGTGAGATATGGGGACCTTGGGGTGTCGATAGCAGGAGGCATCCCCTGGTCCCCAACACCCACGGCCCCTCATTGCGTGCAGGTCGGTGGTTGGAGTGTTCCTGTGTGGGCCAGAGGCACTGGCAAAGGTGTTGCAGAGATCTTGTCGCCAGCACTCCAGCTTGGACCCCAGAAAGGTCAAATTCTACTTCAACAAAGAGAACTTCTAAGTGGGAGCCGGGCTGGGACCACGGGCAGCAGAGAAGAGCCAGCCTGCTGCTCTCACTTCTCATTTTGAAGCAACTCTGCCTGGAATGTGCATCAGCTGAAAAGCATGTGCATGAGAACCAGGCAAGACAGAGAGATCGTCCTTCATAAGGAGAAAATCTGGGTTCACAGACTGCTGCCTTCTTGACCCTACAAAGGATCCCTGTGAGGGGAAATGAGCCCAGCTCTCAGCACAGCCCCACATGAGACACACATTGGGATGGTAACTGGAGCAGCACACAGGTACAGACCAAGAGGAAGCAAGGGGAGCCCGGCAGGCTTGGTGAGATGGTGAGGTCAGACGTGGCACCAAGGGTCAAACACACCCCTCCAGATTTAAACGTCCCTCTCCATAAAAGAGTAAATTAAACTTGTTTTTCCTTGTAATAAAAGCCATGGGTGGTGTTTCAATCTGTGCAGGTGTGAAGGAAGCCCACTGTTTGCCCCCCTTTGCTGGGGGGCAATAAAAAGGCAATAAACCCTCAGGGGTGAAGTGCGTGGTGGTGGGGCTGGCTGCCCGCCAGCCTTCTCCCTCCACAGAGGCTCACAGGCACCAAAGAACCAAGTTTGCACCAACCACCAGGCACAAACCAACGCACAGGCAGACTTCAAGTGCAAAGATAACAAATTCTGCTCAAGCATATGCACAGAGGAGGAGAAAAACACCCTCCCAGGGCAGGCAGGTGTGGTAAGTGATACAGCAATTGGATACAGAGCCCTTCTGCTCTTGTCAACAGGGACAGAAAGCTGAGCTCCCTGTCATGCCCTAGAGGAGGGCACAGCCAGGCTGACCTGCACCATGGGACGCCCACTGCTGTCTCCTGGCCCACGGGCTGCTGTCACCAGCCAGACACCTTCCCTGGGCAGCCTGCTCACCCTGTTTGGTAGCCAGCACATCCCAGCAGGAAGGTGCAAAAAGACAGTACCCATGGAGCTTAACAGCCCCCCAGAATGTCCTCAGCCCCAGCACTCGCTGCCCAAGCCTGATAGCCCATCTGCCTCCCCAGGTGACAATTTCAGCTTCCTGCATGTGAGTGCCTCCTTCCACGTGCTGCCCCTGCTCAGCTCACCACCCCAGGGTGCTTTCTGCTGCATTCCTAGTAAACAAGAAATCCCTGCAGTTGCTCCTGCCCCTGTATTGCTGGGAAAAGGGTGAAGAACCTGAGAGGTTCAGCCTAGGACAGAGCCAAGCCAGGCTATTCCCAGCAGTCCTCCTGCCTATGAGGGACCATACAAGGCAATCTGAGACACGGCTTTACTCAAACCCTCCCACTTTATTTCAAACATCATAAAATATACACAGAGAAAAAGAAATGAATTGGGAGGGAAAACCTGGGGTAGCAAGGAGAAACCTCTCCCTAAATGCAGTATCAACTCAAACAACAGGAAATGGCTGCCATGGAGCACCTTCTCTGCCCATCAAACACCTGTCAGGCCTGTGAAAAGGGGAGGGAAGTGAGCACAGAGAAGAAAAGCAGGGCCACCCTGCACTGAATAGCACTCTGATTCACTGCAGGGAAGCAGGTACAGGCTTAAGGACATCACCTGTCAGGGTGCCCCTGTGGATTTCTGGATTTGCTCCTTTAGAATAAGGATGCTTTGCCGTTGCTCTGGGGGCAGCATGGCGATCTGGTCTGCTGTCAGCTGCAGAACCTGCATGATCAGGGCCGCCTGTGGAGAGAAGGGAGAGTCAGAATTGCTCTTTGCCAGCACAGTCATGGGTTACCACAGCCAGGAAAGAAGTGCTGGATGGATTGAGTTTCCTCTGCAGCAGGACCATGGAGCTGCCCAAGCTCTGAGAAGAGCAGGGTAGAATAACCTGCTCCAAATGCAACAGGAAAGAAAAGAAGTTCTCTGAAGCATCGTTGTCCTCTGCCATGGTAAGGCACATAGAAAGTGCTACTCTCATTGTCTAACCCCTTCCCATCTGCCCACTCACCTTCTCATGATCCTGGGGGGTGACCTGGCTCTGTCCAGGACTAAAGCCTCCAGGCTGACCAGCTCCCTGGACCCCTGCCCCAGGAATGCCCCCTCCTTGCATGCCAGCCCCTGCCATGTTAGGAACCTAAGGGTACAAGAGAGGGGATAAGGACTGAGGGGTCTCTGGACTCAGCCATACAGATACAGGAACATAAAGCAGGCTTCGTACTTCCAGGAAACACTGCTCTGTAGGAGGCCTTCCACCTCCAGCAGTCACATGTATACCCTTCACCCGGCCCCAGCCCACAAGACACCATCAGTGCAGTCAGTCACACAGAGCTGTACCTGGCGGGGCCCCTGTGGGCCGCTGGCTCCCATATTAAGTGGTCCGGGACCCTGTATGCCACCAGGCATCGGGCCACGTGGGTTGGGACCAGGCCCTCGAGGCTCCAGGCCTCGGGACTCCATGACCCTGGCCTCCATGGCCCTGGCTTCGAGCACTCTTGGCTCCAGGACCCGTGGCTCCATGCCCCTCGGCTCCAGGCCCCGCGCCTCCATCACCCGGGGCTCCAGCCCTCGTGGCTCCAATCCTCGTGGCTCCAGCCCTCGGGGATCTCTTCCAACTGCAGAGGAAGGACAAGGCAAGCTGTAGAAGGGAGCAGTGCTGTGGGGTTATGGGAGTGAGCCCACTGCCTTCTCTGCTGGGAAGCTGGCAAATGCCAGGAAAATGCAGGGCCGGGGAAAAGGAGACATGCCTGGAAGAAGCCCCTTACCCTGTGGGACTGTCCCTCATGCCTTAGGTTCATTTCACTGCCCAACCCCCCTTTTAAGTCTTGAGTTGAGGCAGTGAGCTCCACTCTGACCCTCTGTCTGCATGCTTTAAGCCACCCGCTATTTCATGCCCCCTCTCTCACCTCGAGCATCCATCAAGGGCCCCCGTGGCTCTCCCATCAGTGGTCGGGGTTCTCCCATGGGTCCACCCCTCATCTCATGGGGGGGGCCACGGCTATCGTGGCCAGGCATATGATGCATAGGGGCTCCTTGGTGGGGTGGCCCAAGGTAACCTCTGATGCAGAGAGACGAGGAGAGCAAAGCAGGAGGAGGAGAAAAAGCGAGAGAGTGTAAATCAGACACTGGCTTGGCACGGTCTGGGCAGAGCGCTGGGATTGCCCCCAAAGCCGGCCGCTGGCAAGGCTTGCACAGGGATGAATGCTGACGGTCCCATGTCACAGGGCTGCTGATAGCACCCTGGGGATGCCCCATCCCTGGGGAAGGAGACTAGTCCCCATGGCTGGCTGCACACAGGCCTCCAACCAGGCAGCAGTGACTCCCGGAAGGCTCGTGCCATCCCTGTTCTCAGTGAGGTCACCCCTGGGCAGGGAACGGTGCAACGGGCTCCTCTCCTTCCCTCTCCCCTCACCTGGGCTCCACATCTCCAGTGACTGAGAGCAGGGTCCCTCCACGAGGGTCATTCGGGGCATCTCCCAAAAGGCCTCGGGGTGGCGGGCCACTAGCAGGTAGAGGTCCACGCTGCATAGGGGCCCTCGGGTCTGGCATGGGCACTGCCAGGGAGACATACAAGAACTTGTGAGGACCTGCACAACCAGTGCTGTGCTGAGACTGTCCCCCAGCACCCTCAGGGCTGGGATGTGCACTGCCTCTCTGCCCCCCAGCACAGGTGAGTGGGCTGTGTTGACTGCTGGGGGAGCAGCCCCTTGGATAAGGCCAGAGAGCACAGAAGCCCCTTCCCTGAGTGCTCATTACATCACTCTCTTTCCTTCTCTGGTTCTATCTCAGGCTCCTTACTACACCAGGTGCTCAAACAGAGCATAGGTGCCCCTTGTCAATCCCTAAGAGCATGGGCCAACGTGAGACCAGGAGCAAAGCAAGACCTGGAAAGCTCCTGTCAGGAAAGTGCCTAACAGGGCTGGATCCTAAGCGAAGACCCTCTTCAAACAGGCGCTCATTTCCACTGTTGACTCACTGCATGCCATTAGCTTGTTCTCCTCTCCTGCCCCCTTCTAACCCTGCCAGGTTACACGGAGTGATGCCAGTCCCCAGCCCTGAGGACAGTGTGGTGACAACTGCTCTCCACACACTGCACAACGAGCTCCATGACAGCCTGGAGCGCCGCGATACCTTGAACGCGTTCGATAGATGCAGGCCTGGCAGGTCCCACGGGCGAGAGCTGCAGGGTCCCTGGGCAAGCAGCAGGAAAAGAGGGAGAAGAGCAGACACGTGAATAGTGTATGCACACATGCACGCAGCCTTGGGGACGGTGCTGTCTCAGCCCGCAGAATCACCTCTGCTCCCTGGCATCCCCCAGGACACCTACTGAGAAGATGCTGCCTGATGCCAATCTGGCTGTATCAGCCACTTCCACCAACACCATGTCTGCCACCACAGGTATGGAAGGCAGCTTGGCACAAAGCGCTGGGCTGGGTACAGCCCTTTCTTTTTTCACTCTGTGAACATGCAGGGAGCGGAGTGAACCTTGCCGCATGAAGTCCTGCCAAGAGAATTGGCACACTGCAGGGCCACGCTGCAGTCCACAGCAAGTCAGCTCCTGCCCCTGCCTGCAGCTGCCTTGGGCACTCCCCAGCACTGGTTTTCTGTCTGCTCTTCAAAGCCTTCTGGGTATCAGTGAAACTGCCAAGAACTGCAGGATTGTTCTTGGGACGACGGTGCTTACTCTGAGAATGACAGTCAGCTGCCTTTAAGACACCTAAGACTGGAGGAACTCAGAACAGGTTTGCCACTCTGCTGACACAAGACCTGAGATACAAATCTAGGCAATGGAGATGTCAGAGCCCTGCATGCCTTACTACCGGAAGAACAGGAATGCCTCACTTTGGTTGCACTAACCATGGGGCAGCCGCTCAGTGCTGAATGGTGAGGAATCCAGCTCCAGGGCTGGGCTGTACAGACCGTGCCTGCAGAGGGAGTGAGGGCCAAGCAACTGCCCATTACAGAACTCCCTGCCAAGCCTCGTACTCACTATCACAAGCAAAAGCGAAGACCCAGCTCCCTCTGCTGGGCACGGCATAGAAAGCACAGGGAGACACGGGCAGGCACTGCAGCAGCATAGCTGCTCCCCAGCATCCAGGCAGCAATGAAGCAGGGCAGGGACTGGAGAAGAGCAAGCTCTGCCTGCCTGGCTAAGCACAAAGACAGACATGGGCTCACAGAGAGATAGAAAACACAGGCACATCCCGCCCAGTGGAACAGCAGCTCTCCTGGCTTCCAGGACACATCTGCACAACACAGTGTAGAACAAGCTGGAAGCAAACTGGTGCCCAGGCTGAAGTCCGGGATGCAGGAGAGCTGTTACCACAGCCTTGCACCTAAGCGAACAAACCCAGACGTGGCCCAGTGCTATAGGAGCTGTCATGTCTCCAGATGCAGCAGCAACAAGGCTGCACGTAGCCGGCAGGGGCTCTCCCGGCGCAACATCGCTCAGAATCTGTAGCCTGGGCCCCAGCTGGAGCAAGGTTCACATGACACATGGCATAAACTTAACCTCTGGTGTACCTTGTCCGCGCTCCAATGGCACAGGCCCTCCTCCAGGCATGCCGACCTGCGGCTGCAATCCACCTGATGGGGAAAAAGCAGAAGTAAGATACCTCTGTTGTTGTCCCTACACGACTGACCCGTTCCTTTGGACCCAAATACCTACCCCCTCCCAGCTCCTGGGGTAACATCTGGAGATTTATTTTCTTGCTGTTGCTTGCCCATGGAGATAAGCCAACTTTCTGAACTGCCACTGACAGCAGCCACAACCACTGCACGGAGTACAAGTGCTCTCATGGGGCACAGCTCTATGGTTATGGGAAGGTACAGTGGAACTGTCTGCAGGACCCACATGCCCAGGGCAGCCTGGACACCGCTCAGCCAAAACCCACACACTCACCTCCTGGAGCCATGGGGCCAGGGCCCTGCACAGCAGCTGCCATCTGTCCTGGGGCTGGCACTCCTCCCTGCATAGGCGGCTGCATCAGAGGGGGAGCGCCGTTTACGTGCATGCCACCCTGTCCAGGACAGAAACTAGGCCTCAGCAAAGCCCTGTTAGCCCAGCTGGAAAACCTGGGCTGGTAATGCCCACCACTCCCCAACATGGTACATGTGCCCCCACAGGCTCTTACTATGGGTTGTGGCTGGGACGATGGGGTATTCTGCGGGTTCAGCTGGGCATTAGGCCCTGGCCCAGGTCCTGGTCCTGGCCCAGGTCCTGGCACAGCCTGCTGGTTGCCTGGGATCAGAGGAGGAACGCTGGTCTGACGATGCAGGATTTTCTAGAAGCAGAAGAAGGAGAAAGGAGTTATCTTCTTCTCTCCACTTCACAACAGGATGCTGCCAACACTCTACCAGCCACAGTCAAGACAGTGAGGGACAAACCAGTGCGATCTCCGGGTCGACGATCCTCATTACCACCTGGGCCTGTAGCAGAGCATAAGCCAGCTGGGGGTTCTGCAGCAACATATTCCTGGCTTCCTGGGGGCTGTTCTGGACGCACAGCTGAGAATACACATAGAGATCAGCACTCTAGCAAAGCATGATATGGGCTGCAGGGGCACAGGCAGCTGTGGTAGAAGGTGCTCATGCAGAGAGCAGGGAGCATAGCCCCCTTTTTCGTTCACCTTCATCTGCTTCATCAGCTCAAACATCTGCTCAGGCGGCAGGCTGGCCACTGCACGGCTGATGGACTCAGGGGCATCCTCAGGATTGACAGGGTCCCCGTAGGGTGACTCTATGATGGGTGCACCCGTGCCCAAGCCTGCAACAGAGTTTGTGATATAAGCTGCAACCTCAGAAGGCAGTGCGAGCCGGTGTTTAGAACTGGCTGCTCATAAGACGAGAATACCACACCACTAATGGGAGGCAGCAAAAGTAAGGAGATCTGGAAGGAGAAGGAACAACCAGCTCAGCCCACACCCCCTCTGTAAAGCTATTTGCTGGGTCACTTGGAGCAGGCCAGCTCTGCCAGCCTCACAGAGCCAGGTACGTACTGCAATGCCAGGAAGGCCAGGCTCAGTACGGCATCAGCGTTCTCTGGCACAGAACTCAGACTCACTCTTCAGCTCCTCCTTGTTCTTCTCGCTGGCTGCATTGTCGACACGGAGGGCCCTCCCACTGAACTCCCGTCCGTTCAGGTTCCGCATGGCACTGAGGGCCGTCTCCTGGTCCTGGTACTCACAGAAGCCATATCCCTTCGGTTTTCCAGTCTCCCTGTCATACACCAACCTGCACAGCAAGAGGAGAGCCATCACCACCGAGGGCAGCCCGCAGCTGGGAGCGTGTAAACATCCCTGCAACGCCCCTCGGTGCTCCTGTTCTGCACCCACGGTTCTCAACAGAGCACAGTTAGGATGCGGTAAGGCAGCTGGTCTGGTCGTGGATACAGCATGCCCACGACCACGCTGCAGTGCTTGGGCTCTATCCCCAGCTCTCAACACAGAGCACAGCCCTCACACACCCCCAGCCCATGGCAGCTGCTGCCGGCCCTGCGCGGGCCCAGGCCTTGCTCCACTGTGCCCGTTTGACGGCCGCTCCGCTGCGCACAGAGGAAGCCGGGGGAGCACAAGGGATGACCGAACCGCTCTTACCTGAAGCTGACCACGGGTCCAACCTCGGAGAAAATGTCCTTCAGCTGCTCCTCTGTGGCCTCGTACGGGATGTTCCCCACTGTGGGAGAGAGACGGCAGCGCTCAGCCCGCGGCGCGGGGGGCAGGAAGCCGCAGAGCCGTAAGTCGGGCAGCCTGGCCCGCTGCCGCCCCCCGCCGCGCGGCCCTCACCGAAAACCGAGCGCAGGGAGCGGTCCACGGCCGGGTCGCGCACCGACAGCCCCGCCATGCCGCCCGCCGCTTCCGGTGGCCGCCCGCCGCTTCCGGTCACACGCGCGGTGCCGCCCCCCCACTTCCGCCCGTACCTAACGTGGCGGCGGCGGAGCGCGACCGGAAAACGCTCCGGGGAGAAACGGCGGCCCGTGCGGTAGGGCTGGGGGACGTGCGGTGCGGGAGCGGCCTGGAGCGGGATCTTCCTGGGGCTGCCGGGCAGCTCCGGGTCACGGCGGTGCGGGTCAGGGCCCTGAGACATCCCCCACCAGGTCCGCCATTCCTCGGTTCCTCCCGCCCCTGAGTGCCTACATCCATTGGTGCCCCCCATCCCTTAACGTTCTCCACTTCTGAGCCCCCCCATGGCTCGGTGTTCCCTCCCTTTGGGTCCCCCATCCTTCATTGCCCCCGTGCCCACGCAGTCCCATCGCCCTCGTGCCCCCTCCGAGCTCAGCACCCCCATATCCCACACGCAGGTGCCACGTTTCTGTTGGCCGTCCGTGTCCTTTCGTAATCTGCAATGGCTGCGGGGGATGGCACCATCCCAGCGCTGGCCACGGAGCCACGCTTTGCCCAGCACCTGAGGTGAGCCGGGAGGGAGCTGGGGGGCCCTGCCGTGTCCCCATGCTGTGCTCTGGCTGCAGTGGGACTGGGGAGGCTGCAGGGGGGAAGGAGTGCGTGAGGCAGCCCTGGCCCTGCAGGCAGCGTTTGGAAGAGGCCCGACTCTTGGATGCCCGGTACCGTCTACAGAAGGTGCCAGGGGGCAGCGTGGCCCTGCCCGTGCTGGAGAGGAAGGCAGCAGAGCAGTGGCTGCAGGACAACGGGCTGCAGGGGCTGTCCTACCGGCTGCTCTGGATCCAGGTAGGCATGGCCCTGCGTTGCCTCCCAGGCACAGGTTCAGGCTAGTGGCTTCACTCACCGCGTCCCTCCCGCAGGACCCTATCCCCTCAAAGGCTTCCAGCGTGCAGCCGCCCGCCCAGAAGCTGCGCTGTGAGCTGCGCCGGCTGCTGCTGGAACAGGGAGAGAGCTGGTCAGAAGAGCTGGAGTGCGATGTGCCCCGCTCCTGGCAGCGGCATGGGGACTTGGTCCTGCTGAACGAAGACAGCTTCAGTGCTGCGCTGTGGGCAAAGCTGGGTGAGCAGAGCGGAGCTGGCCACAGGGCTCCCGTGTGGGTGATGCTGGCCTCTCCCAGTGCTCCCAGCATGGCTGCATTGCAGGCCCCGTGCTCTGGGAGACGGTCGCTTCAGCTTTGGGTGCCCAGCGCCTGGCCAAGCGAGGACGGGTGTTGCCAGACAAGATGCGCTCCCCCAGTGTCACCCTGCTGCTGGGCCACAACAGCTGGGTGGAGCACGTGGACAATGGCATTCGGTAGGAGGAGCAGTGATGTGGGGTATGGCTGTTGAAGCTGGGAGAAGGCGCTGCTCTCACCAGACTGGTGGTGACCCCCAGGTACACGTTTGATGTAACAAAGTGCATGTTCTCCCCGGGTAATATCACGGAGAAGCTGCGAGTGGCCTCGATGCAGTGCTCTGGGGAGGTGCTGGTGGATCTCTATGCAGGTAACAGCCCTTGGGGGTTGCGGAGGGGTTCTACAGGGCAGGTGGAGAACAGTAATGCAGGTGCTGATGGCATCCAGATGGATGTGAAACAGTACTAACTCTGCATTGAAAAATGAACTGGGTTGGAAAAATGGTCTGGGACCTGAGTAAGAGCTCCTGCCCCATCTGGAAGCCCTCAGCACTGCTGTCCCTCCTGAGACCACATTGGATGCTTGGGACAACCTTGTGCTCAGGCTCTGCAGAGCGCTGCTCTGTACTTAGTGCTGCTCACAGGAACCGTCTGCATCCAGTGAGAAGGTTTGTCTTCTTTTTGAACATGGAAGTTGTTTCTTAGGAGCTCCCATCAATGTTCTGACTATATTGGGTGTGATGTGCTTCTGTAACCAGCTATTGCTAACTGAAGCAAGCAGCTGGTCTGTCTTCTCCTTTGCTATGAATGACTGGGGACACAGTGTCAGGCTTCTGTGTGTGGAGAGCTCTGTTCTGTACGTAGGGAAGTCAGCGTTTCCTATTTTGCTACAGAGAAAGAAAGCGGCACTCACAGAGCTGCTCTTGATCAATTAAAACAAACACCAGTCTTGACACTTCCGCATGGGCTGGGAGCAGAACAGGATAGCAGAACTAACAGGTAAAGGCAGATCATAAAATAAGTTCCTCTGTAAACATTTTTTTTTTTAAGATGAATTTTGGTTTTAGGGGATGAGAGAGAAATGAAAGTCCATTTTGCAGGCATTTCCCCAATACCTGGGGTAGTTCTGATCCCGAGCAGAGCAGATGCATAGAGCTAAGGGTGGTAATTCATGTCCTAAGCTGCCTCTGGGGAGGAGCACAGACCCCTGGGGGTTCCTACCCTGTGCCCTCTTTTCTGCTACTTCCTCTGTCCCCAGGGATTGGGTACTTCACGCTACCATACCTGGTTCACGCGGCTGCTGCCTTTGCCCACGCCTGTGAGTGGAACCCACACGCCCTGGAGGCCCTGAGGAGGAACCTGGCACTGAATGGTGTGCAGGACCGCTGCCAGATCCACGCTGGGGACAGCAGGCAGGTGGGTAGCACCCCAGGCATGGCGCTCTGCCCTCTTGTGGGCCTCGCTCACCATCCTCCTTCTCCTCCCAGCTGCAGCTGAGGGATGTGGCTGACCGGGTGAACCTGGGACTGATCCCCAGCTCTGAGGAGGGCTGGCCCGTGGCCTGCCGCGTGCTGAAGAAGGGCACAGGAGGGATTTTACACATCCACCACAACGTGGAGGCTCACCCCAAGCCTCCTGTTCTGAAGGATGAGCAGAGACTCCCAGAGGAATCCAGCTCTGAGGAGGAGGATGAAGAACACCGGGGTTCTGAGGAGATGGAGAGCGGTGGGCGGGAGATGCTGGCAGCCAGGGTCAGGCCCGAGTGGTGGAGCTGGGCTGAAGCAGCCGCTGTGCGGATCCAGGGGCTGCTGACAGAACTGCACAGCCAGCCATGGAAGACCAACATCCTGCACATCGAGGCGGTGAAATCCTACGCGCCCCATGTGCATCACATTGTGCTGGACCTTGAGTGCCGCCCGATGCCGCCCACCTAGCTGGCTGCGGGGCCCCAGCGTGTCTCCAGGTCTGGATTTTGCCATCTGGATGCGGTTTACATCCCGTGTTTCCAGGTGGCAGCGGTGCCCAGCAGCAGGCCGGGCTCCTGCCATCCCTGCACCGTGCCCAGGGCTGCTGTGCAAGGGGAGCTGCGCTCAGCTGAGCTGCACAGGGATCGCGTGATGGCAGAGGATGGAGGTGAGAGCTGCCGCGCAGTGGAGGGACATCGTGCTGCTTTGGATGCATGCTGGCACTTTCAATCCCATTTTCACATGAAAGAGAGCTGCAGGACCGAATAAACCTCAGCGTTTGTGTTGGGCTTTGTTTTGGTACCTCAGGTGCAGGCTCTGTTAGGTGTTTTTGGCTCTTGATTTGCGTTGTTTTTTAAATTCTGAAAACAGGTCTGTTAAGCTCCATTCCAACCCATATTTTTTTTCAGAAATAAAGGTGGTTCCCACCTCCCTTTGTCGGTCTGCAGGGAAAATGCAAACATAACGCTGATAGCTCAGAGGAAGCACGGTGCCATGGACTCGACCCTGTTGCTTCAGGCACGGGCTGAGCAGCGTGGAAAAGGACAGAGCGACATTCTTTATCCTCGCTCCTGGAGCCGGCCCGTCGGTTCCCAGCAGTGCCGGCGCCGATGGGCTCCGTGGCAGCCCGTGTGTGCTCTCAGGGAGGAGCCGCCTGCCCCGATAGGGCTGCGGGAGGGCACCCCGGAGCTGCGGGCACGGCTGCGTCCGGGGCCGGGGCTGCTGTTTGCGAAGAGCCTCATAAATCCGTGTGTCAATAGAGCCGGGGCGTGCCGCCGCGAGGCCTGAGGAGGCGGTAGGAGGGAACGGAGCTGCGCTGGGGCCGGCGAAAGCGAACCGCGATTCCGCTCCTGGGCGGGGCCGCGCAGGTGCGGCGGGCGCGGAGCCTTTGGGACGCGCGGAGCCGGAGCCGCTGCAGGTATCGGGGCCGAGGGGTTGCGTCTGCGGACGGAGGGGGGGCTCGCAGCTATGGGTCTGCAACCCCGAGAGTTGGGAGCGGGCGGCGGGCGGTGGGGGCGGGCTCCCGGGCCCCGACGGTGGCACGGCATGGCACGGGGGGATCCGCACTGCGCTGTGCGGACGGAGGGACTGCGCCCGTGTCCCCTCGCACCCCTCCGGGTTTGCTCGGCCGTGCGCGGCAGTTGTCACGGCTCTGCCCCGCTCCGTGGCTTTCCCAGGTAATGCCGTGAAGGCAGTCAGACCCACTGGAAACGCAAACACGGGGCTGACCAGCGGAGCCGGGCGGTGGCGGGCGGGGAGTCCCGCAGCTCTGTGCACGAACCGAGCAGCTTATCGGCGGCGCGGCTTTATTGACAGTGTGACAGCGCTGCCTGCGTCGGCAGCGAGTCCTTCTCTGGCTCCGTGCTCACGCCCCTGAATTTCCTCCCGTACGAAGGCTGTAGATGCGTGGGAGCCCTCCTGCCGCTGACCTCTTTCCCCTGTAGGGGCAGCAGCCCCACGGCTGCAGCAGCGGTGCGGCGGCTCCGCAGACAGGAAGGGCCCTCCCCGGCGGGGTTGGGAGCGGGGACTTTCCGCTGCGGAAGCCCAAGAGAGCAGCCCATGTCCCTTAGCCAGAGGGCCGCGGGCTGCGCGGCACAGCCGTCCCGGTGCCGGGTGGTGCCGGCTGCCTGCAGACCAGCAGAACCGGTGCCGCCGGCCTGTGGCGCTGGGAGGTGAGCTGGGAGCACGAGGTGCCCTGCCCTGCTCTGCCCTACATACTGGCTGCGAGCCTGCGGGAGCTCACCTCTGCCTGCTGTCTGGATGGGCCCGGAGGTTGCCATCTCTGGGGTTGGGGGTTGCTATCTTTGGGGCCAGCTCCCACTTCTGCAGCCACCGTCCCTGTGCTTCCATGCCCCAGCTGGTACAGGCGCCTGGCTGGTTGGTGGAAAAAACACTGAGAGCTGTGCCTTATGCAGGGCTGGCAGGAGGCTGGTGGGGATGGGAGTGCAGCTGTGCTGACCAGAATGCAATGTGTGTCGGAGGCGGCAGCACAAGACGAGGCTGTGAGCTGTCCCGGGGACTGCAGCGTGGTGTGGAGATGGCAGCGAGCCATGCATGGGTCTGAGCAGGGAGCAGCACAGAGCTGTAACCTTGCTGTGGGTTTTGCTTTCCTCCAGTGCAGACGCATCTGGCTGCTTGGGGTCAGGGTGATGTCGGAGGCTGTGGATCTGTCCTTCCTGTCGGATGTCGAGAAGGATTTGATCCTGCAGGTCCTGCAGCGCGATGAGGAGCTCCGTAAAGCGGAGGAGAGGAGAATCAGGTGTGGTTGGGTTTGCTCAGAGGGGCTGGGGCCGGCCGGGAGCTGTACGTGGCGCTCAGGCTCTGACCACTCCCGCTGTTGGGCTCCATGCAGGCGCCTGAAGAATGAGCTGCTGGAGATCCGGCGCAAAGGGGCCAAGCGGAGCAGCCAGCGCTACAGCGAGCGGACCTGTGCCCGCTGCCAGCAGAGCTTGGGCCGCATCAGCCCCAAGGCCAACACCTGCCGGGGCTGCAACCACTTGGTGTGCCGGGACTGCCGTTCCTACGGCCCCAACAGCTCCTGGCACTGCAAAGTCTGCACCAAGGAGGCGTGAGTGCACGGGGCCTGGGGACGAGCGGCACGGGCCTTCTGTGCGCTCCTCTGTCCTCTTCCTCTTCTTGCTCACCCCAGCCCAATGCCCCACAGCCACCCCTGTGGTCCAGCCCTAGGTTTTCAGCCTGGTCTCCATCGTGGGGCCAATGTCCAAGGTGAGCGCCCCTGGTTGGGTGATGAAGAAATGGGCCATGCCCTGCTCTGGGGTGGCCTTTTTACCCTCCTGTCTCCTCATTATGTGACTTCAGCCCGTATTTCAAGCAGCCCAGGCTTCCTTCCTCTCCTTGGCCTCCCCTGCCCTGCAAAGCCCCCGGTCTCACTCCATGTTGACACTGACCCTTTTGTCTGTCCAGGGCACGGTCTCCGTTCAGCCACTTCTGTCTATACTCCTCTTGACTGGTTTGCAGTGCCATGGGCAGCTAAAGGGAATGGTTCTTCACTGCCCCTCTGCCCCACAGGGAGCTGAAGAAGACAACGGGGGACTGGTTCTACGACCAGAGGATCAACCGCTTTGCCAACAGGCTGGGCAGCGACATGGTGCGGCTGTCTCTGCGGCACAGGTCTGCAGGTAGGGCAGGTCAGGAGGTTCTGGAGTCATGTCTCCTCCTGCAGGCCAGGGCGAGGTGGCCCTGACCCTCTGGGGTGCTTCAGCTTTCCTTGGGCTCTGCTGTGGGCTTTCCTGCTGGGCTGTGCCCCTCCTGAGTCCTCTCTGCTTTCAGCAAGCAAAAGGGAGACGGTGGGACAGACGCTCCTGCAGAAAGCACAGCTTGGTGACCCCAAGGGCTCCTCTGCAGCCCAGCAGAAGAGCCCCCAGGAGCCCCGGAAAGTGCCCAGGTGAGGAGGAACCCTGTGTTTGGAAAGGGAGTCACCAATAGCCCATGTGGGTGCAGTGGAGAGAGGCTGACGTCTTGCTCTGATTGCTGGCCTCCTTGCCAAGCAGGACGTGCTTGTGGTTTTGTTTGTCTGCAGTTTGTTTCCTGATGCCTCGGACCCTCGGGAAGGCAAAAGTGACACAGAGTCCATGGAAAACATGAGCCTGGATGGCTACAGACCTGCTTCTGCTGCCGGGGGGGGCAGGTAGGGAAGGCTGGGGCAGGTTGTCATTGCAGTGCTGGCCTGGCAGAGAGTAAGGGCTTCTGTCAGAGGCTGGTTGCATCTGTTTGCTGCTGTGGTTCTAATGAGGGAGATGCTGGCTCTCCTTTCCAGGCAGAAAACTCATGCTGGGCAGGCAGGTCCTCTGCTCCAGACTTGCTCATGTGGCTCCTTGGAGCTCGCAGCAGGAGCAGCTCCCAGCTAAAGCCTGGTTTCCTGGCCCTGCTGCTTTTGGCTGAAGTGCCGGCCTGAGACAGAGCTTTTTCTGTGTCTTCTGCAGAAGGAACTCTCTGGATAAAGCCACCACTATCAAAGAGGGAAAGCAGGTTGCTGGACCAGCAGGACCCATGGCAGCCAGCCTGACGCTCCCTCTGCCCTCCAGAAATGTGCTTTCTGTGACCAATGGACGGGTGTGTGCTGCTGCCCAGTTGGGGCTGGGCATTGGGAGTCCCTTGGAGTCCCCTCTGCTCTGCTCTGAATGGGGCTTCTCTTCCCTAGGAGACTCCCACAGGCAGCCGAAGTAGCACGTTAGTGAATGATCATGAAGCCATCTTCAAGAAGAACCCCCGGAGGGTGGTGAGACCTGCAGGTGAGAGGTTGGGCTTCCTGGTGTGCAGCCGGTCCTTGCTGTGCTGTGATGGAGCAGCAGTGCTCTGCTAATCCCATAAACTCCTGTGCAGACTACACCAAATCAGTGATCGACCTGCGCCCAGAGGAATTTGTGGGTGAAAGCAGCTCCATGGGAGACAGGAGCAAGTCAGTGCCCGGCCTCACCACGGAGCTGGTGAGACCTTTGGTGGTGCTGGAGCTTGCTGTGCCCGTGCTGCCCCACGCTTCCCATGTGAGCTGTTTCTTTCTGATTGCAGGATGAGGAGGAGGAGGACATTGACAACCTGGTGGAGATCCATCGGCAGCGGGTGGCCCGGGGCAGCATGCGTAGTGGCACCTCCTCGGTGAGTCCTGAGGCTTGGCCGAGCTCCAAAAGCCATGGAGAAAGGCCGTGGGAGCTTCATCCCTTGGAATGGGATTAAAAACCAGAGGCCCAGCTGTTGTCAAGTGAGCCTGTGTGTTAATGGGGGCACCTGGTGACCACCCGCAGCCGTGCAGGGCTGGCTAAGAGGGATTGGGAACAGCCATGCTGAGGACCACCTGGATGGTGACACTGTCCAGCTCAGCCCGGCCATGCTTTGCAGAGCACGCTGGGGAGCATGGTTAGCATCTACAGCGAGGCTGGTGACTTCGGGAACATTGCAGTCACTGGGGGAATCTCCTTCTCCCTGAGCTACGAGCAGAAGACACAGACGTTGTTCATCCATGTGAAGGAATGCCGGCAGCTGGCCTATGGGGATGAGGCCAAGAAGCGCTCCAACCCGTGAGTGCGGGGAGGGAAATGGTGGCAGGAAGTGGGGAGGGACAGGCTGGTGGCATCAAGAGAGGTGGAAGCTGTAAGCAGGGGTCTTGGTAGAGTGGTAAGTCTGGAGTTGTCCATGGGGCCTTGAGCTCCACCTGTTCCTCCCTTCAGGTATGTGAAGACTTACCTCCTGCCTGACAAATCACGGCAAGGGAAGCGCAAGACAACCATCAAGCGCAACACCGTAAACCCGCTGTACAACGAGCTGCTGAAGGTGAGCAGGGATGGGCCAGGGCAGCCAGCTCCCCTCTGCCTGAGGCTGCAGCACAACAAGCTGAGCTGCCCTGCTGGGTTCTGCCTTCCCCTCCCTGCCTGGGGAAACGGGCCCCAAACTCTGAGCTGGATGCACGTCTAGATACTGTGCCCTGAAAGCTGGAATAAAACATTTCCAGGCTGGGTCACTACTCTGCTATCACTGTTGTCACATCCCTGGAGGCCATGCAGCCTGTATTCCTGGCTCTTGTGCCATCCCCCTTCCACTGATCTGAGGCTGCTGGTTTCCCTTGGAGAAAGCTCCTTACTGCCGGGGCTGTGCAGGCTGCAGGGCAGAGGACTGTGCAGGCAGAGATAAGGCAGGGCTGGCCCTGGCAGCAGGAGCACTCGGCACTGCCCTTCATGCTGCTGTCCCTGCTGTGGCTGGCACAGGGCAGTGGGGAGGGCTGGTCTCTTCCTGAGCCCTGCTGCACAATCCCCTCTGATGGGAGAAAAGCAGGGAACTGGAAAGCATGCTCTGCTTTCCAGGCTCCTGTGGCTCAGTTTGCCACAGAAGCCTCAATGCGCCAGTTTGTTGAGCTCTTGTACTCCAACCACCTGAGGCTCGGCAGGTTGGCACCACTTCCCTTGTGGTGGGAAGGAGTGGGGTGGCCGTGTGCCGTGAGCCCTGGTGCACTCTGAAGTTGGCTCCACCTGCACAGCACATGTTCCCGGCAGCACCGAGCTCAGTACAGTCTGCTGGCTCACCAGTCTTTTCCCTGCCTCTCTTCCTAGTATGAGATTAATAAATCCCTCCTGCTCACGAGGACGCTGCAGTTCTCGGTCTGGCACCACGATCGCTTTGGCCGCAACACATTCCTGGGGGAGGCGGAGATCCCCATGGACTCCTGGAACTTCAACAGCCAGCTGGAGGAGTTCCTGCTGCTGCACGGCAAGGTACCAACCCGCTACCCCTGCCTACATGGGGCACAGGGGTCTTGATGGAGCTGCTGCAAGTCTTGTGCCCAAACAAGTCCTGTGCCCGGATTGGATAGCTGCACTGCCATAGTAGAAAAGGTAGATCTAGGTTTGAGCAGAACTTCCTTTTTTTCTCGGTGTATCCCCTGTGTGATACAGTGGGTCGTGTCCCTGCCCAGTCAGGTATTCTCATTCTGTGTGCTTCATTACTCCAAGACTGCAGCTCTTCCTGTCTCCCTCCTCCAATAAGCAAGAATGGGAGCCAACTTCAGGGAAACAAATAGGGGAAATTGGACTTGACATCCTGTCGTGGGCTGCAGAACAGTGCAGTGAGAGGATGTTGTGCAGCTGGATGGCAACAGCAGATGCTTCTGTTGTGGATTTATTCGGGAGTCTGGTTCTCTCTGTCAGCTCCTGCTGCAGACTCAGCCTTTTGCTTTGCTTGGGGCCCAAGCCTGCAGGTGCTGAGCTAAACAGAATTTCCTAAGAAACGTGGTTAAGGCAAAGTACCGTCCCAAAGAAGCTTCTGTGGGCAGTTGTGCTGGCTGAGCTATCTCAAGCAGAAACCAGACCTTTGGGCCAAGTGTGGGGAGTGGCTGCGTGTTGACCCAGCTGTCACTGTGTCTGCTCTGGCTGCTCCAGCAGTGCTGCACTAATCCAGCCACTGCTTCTTTGCAGACTGGGGTAGATGCTGCTGGCCTCCCCCAGTACAAAGGGGAGCTGGTGGTCTCCATGAAGTACATCCCATCTTCCAAGCACCCTGGAGCTGGGAATGGCAGAAAGGGTGAGTGCTGGAGCTCCGACAGCTCTGTGTAGCCTGGGGTTCTTCAGTGCCCTCTACAGACACGCTGGAAATTCCCAGTGGTGAAAATTGATTAAATCTTGTTGTTTTGTTTTGGATTTTCTTAGGCAAAGCAGGAGAAGGTGGTGAGCTCCAGGTCTGGATCAAAGAAGCCAAGAACCTCACAGCTGCCAAATCAGGGGGAACATCGGACAGCTTTGTGAAGGGGTGAGTGTAGGTACTGGAGTGGGAATTTAAGGGAGATGCAAGTCAAAGCTCTGTGCTCCCTGCTTGCATTCCAGAGCATGTCCTGAACCAGAGTGGAGATCTGGGGGAGGGAAGCGTCTTGCATTTGTATACCCCCTACCCATCTGTCTGCTCATCTCTTAGTAGAGATGAGTTCTTGGTAACAAACACTTCTCTGGGTTTTGGCCAGCTGAGAGGAGCTGCTCAGGGGCCAGGAGGGCTGTGGCCCATTGCTCATGATTGGAGACTGCGCAGAGGGGTCCCCTGAGCTGGGGAGGTGGCTGTTCTCTTTCTGTAGAAGCCTGGCCCTTCTCCCAGGCTCAGAGCTGGGAGCCGGGACTGGCTGCTCAAGGAGCTGCCCTGAAGTCATCTTCTCAGAGGTCACCAAGAAGCTGTGATTTGGGTAGTGCTGGTGTGACGGCAGTTAGTCCTTGGTGTCTCCTGTCTGCAGGCTGCTTGCAGCCTCCTGGGCTGCTTTTCAGGAGGTGGAGACACCCAGTTCCTTCCAGACCATTATGTCCCATCTTCTCAGACCCGGTGGGGAGAGATGGGATTCAAGGCAGACATCAGACCAAGCTGCCTTGGCTTCCAAGGGAGAAGTTAGCTGCATGTGTACTGCTAACTCTAGTGGGGATGCTTCCCTCAGCTACCTCCTGCCACATAAAAACAAGGCCTCCAAGAGGAAGACGCCCGTGGTGAAGAAGACCCTGAATCCTCATTATAACCATACCTTTGTCTACAACGGCATCAACCCTGAGGACCTGCAGCACATCTGCCTGGAGCTGACTGTCTGGGACCGGGAGCCTCTGTCCAGCAATGACTTCCTTGGAGGCGTTCGCCTGGGTGTGGGCAATGGTGAGGAGCTCTGGGGGTGAGGGGCTGAGGAAGGCTGCCACTGCAGTGGGAGAGGCCCCGTGTGGCTCTCAAACCCCTGGACAAGTGCTTTTGCCTGGAGTCGCCTCTCTGCTGCAGAGATGCTACTCCCATGCAGAAACAGGCTGTAACTTGTGCCCATCTCTTTTCTCCAAGGCATGAGCAACGGGCAGGCCGTGGACTGGATGGACTCCACGGGTGAGGAGCTGAACCTGTGGCAGAAGATGTGCCAGTACCCAGGCTCGTGGGCAGAGGGGACGCTCCAGCTCCGCTCCACCATGGCCAAGCTGAGGCCATAGGCAGCAGCACAGGCACCAGGGCTCACCCTGGGGCTTGCACAGCTGCTGTGGAGCTGCACTCGCAGCATGGCCAGATGAGTGCCAAACTTAATTATTTTTTTTGCCTGTATTTTAATAAACATGACCCTTCTTTAAACAGGCTTGGGCAGAAAGTCTTCTTGGCCTAGCTTCTCTTAAAGGGTTTTCCTTTTGTTTTAGGAAAACCAAATTTGGACCAAATGTAAGGCTGAACTTGAGCCCTTGTGGGACCTCCCTTCTTTCCCCACAAGCAGAATGCTTTGAAATGTGGTTAGGTTTCTTTTTTCCCCTCCATGTACTGGAGGGGGGAAACACCCTCTTGTGTTTCATAACCTGCTCCCTTATTGTCTCTTCCACCCTCCTCCCGGAGGATGGTGCTGGCTCTGGGACCCAGAGGCAGAGAACAGACCAGCTTGTGCCCCAGCTGTTCAGTTATGGGGAACACTGGTGGGGCCATGCTGAACTGACCTTTTTCTACAGATTTATTAATTTCAAGGTAATATTCTACTGCCAAAACAATTCCCAGGAAGGGTGCCACGATGCTGGGTGTAAGGAGAAGCAAGTAGATTATGAGCCTCTGTACTGGATGTCTGTTACTGTCTTTGCTGAGCATGGGGCCGTTTGCTTCTAATGAAGGCTTTTGCTGGCTCTGGCAGGAGCCTGGCATCAGTGCCTGGCCAGCAGGGCTAAGCCCAGGCAGGGACAGCATGGGTTTAAGTTGTGTATGATGTGAGGACGGCCACAATGAGGGTGAAGCTGCTGCAAAAAAGGCACCTGTAATGTCGCCCTGCCTGCTCTCCCATCCCTTTTCTGCTCTGGGAGCTTTCACAGGATATGGGGCACTCATTCATCTGTGGTCTCTCCTCCTGTTGGGCTCCCCTTCTCCCTCCTACCCTGGGGTTTGAACAGAGAAAATCCAGCATCTCCTGTTGTGGTCCTGGCTGAGGCAGAGTCAGGGCTATGGCCAGAGGGTGCTCCTGGCTGTTGTGCAGTGACTGCTAGCATATGGCCCCTGTCCCATCCTTGTCCCTGCTCCCCTCCCTGTGTCAGAGCAGCCTGGGAGTGGCTCCCTTCCTCCTGGAAGTCCTTGGCACCCTAGTCCTCCTCTACGGTGGGCGACTAGAAAAGCAGAAAGGAAGCTGTCCGTCCTCCAAGGCACGTGGCAGGGGTCTCCCCTCGATGCCTCAATCACAGGGGTCCCCGCGCTGTGCCCGCTGGGCTGCCTCCTGCTCGCTTAGCAGGTAGGTGTCAATGAAGTCGAAGAGCTCATCGGGGCTGATGGGCAAGATGTAGCGCTCACGGTCAGTGCCTGCTTTGTCCAGGAGCACCACGTTGAAGTGGGAGCGGGTGAGATGCAGGAACTGCCTGGGGGTGCAAGAAGGGAGCTGCTGGTGAGGATTGAGTCCCTGGCTTGGGGCTGAGCATTCCCACTCTACACAAGCTATGGTCAGGCCCTCCTGAGGGTGGTGGCTTCCACCTCTTCCTCAGGGCTGTAAGCTGCCAGGAGGGCCTGGTGTCTCTGTGTTTGGACTCTGGGCACCGAGGACAGGCTGAGGGCATCCTTAGTCTCAGTGTAGCAGAAAGGAGAAGCCTGAAGAGGCAGACTCTTGCTCGTGAGCCTGGCAGCAAGACTTATGTCTTATCAGTCCCTAAGGTTCCCCCTATGTTCCTGTTCTCACAGAGACACCTGCCCTGGCTCTTTGGGATGGCCCCCTCCAGCTGTTCCTGTTTGAAGGGTCACGCATCCCAACCCCCATCCCCTGGTACCTGAGCTCTTCTATGATGCCGACAGACAACTGGTGCTCCCGGATGCGGCCCACTTCATGTGGGGGCTGCCCCACCAACTCAATGATGGTAACATGACGCAGGTCCAGCCCGCAGGTGGCTTGCTGCAAAGGAGGGGATGCGGTGGTGAGAACGTGCTGACGGAGCGCAAAGAGGGGGAAGTAGCATGTTGGCTCACCTGCAGCATGGAGATCTGCATCTTGTAGTAGCGGTTAGCAGAGTCGGGTGCTGAGATGACAAGGAGCCGGCGTTTCTCGTAGAACTGATCCAGCAGGCTGGCTGCTGAGTTCACAGCAGTGTTGATCTGCATGGCTGGGGCAACAAGAGAGTGCGTGAGCACAAGAAGAGATGCCGCTTTGCACCCCTTCTACCCTAGTCTTCCAGACAGAAACTCCCTTAAGCTTTGGGCATCTCTGCAGGTAGATTCCCTGCCTTGCCCTGCACCACTTACGTGTACAGAGGGGCTGGGAGCCTGTCCATTGCTGGGTGGACTGGCAGACCCGCAGGGAGGTACCCTGGCGCTCGTAGCCCCCATCGCACAGATACTCGCATGTAGCACCATAATTGTTGCCATCAGAGGTGCAAGACAGGTAGCCGTGCTGCGGAGGTTTCAGGACAGGACAGCGTCTCACTGTGAACAAGGAGGCCAGGTGAGATCAGGCTGGGGCGGATGGGCACAGGCCCAGCCCTGGGTGGGCAGAGTGGGGAGCCTGCAGCCCGAGGGAGCCCACTTCACCTTGGACACGGATCCTGAACTTGCAGCTGGCTCGGTTGTATGCCTGGTCATAGGCAGTGTAGCGGATCACATGCTCTCCTTCAGGGAACTCAGACCCAGGCTCTGGACCCCGCAGCGTCACTCTGCACCCAACAGATGGGTTCTCTGTTAGATGCCCCAGGGGAGGCATTCAGATGGCACCCAGTGCAGCCCCCAGCCTTGGCTGGTGATACCAGCATTGCCTCTGTGCTCACCTCTTGATGATGCCATCGGCAGAGTCCTTCACACGAGGTGGATCCCAATATACTGTAGCAGTCAGCTTGCCTGGCTCTGCTATCCGCTCACGGGACTCAGGGCAGCGGATCTTGGGAGGCTCAACATCTGCCCACGAGAAGGAGGAATAAGCTTGGGGAACAGCTGGGGCTGTGCTATGAGAGTAGAATAACGGGCAGAGGAGGACCCCAGGTGCCCAGTGATCCCACAGCTGCTGAGCACAGCCTGGCGCTGGAGCAAGCAAAGCCTAATGCTAACATTAGTTAGCATTGAGTGACCAGGCTCAGCCTTGCTTATGGACTGTTGCACCTTCCATCAGCCTGAGCTTTGTGGCTAACAGCACCTTGGGGAGCAGCAGGGCCTACGGTTCTTGAGCAGAGAGGTGCAAGGCACCAGCACTTGGTCAGGCGCTAGGGGTGCTATCTGCAGGTAAAGAGAGGATGGAGGGTGCCCATTCCAGCAGTAGGGATCACAAACAGCCTGGGAGGACAGTAGGGTGAGAATTTACCTACACAGATTGGCTCGCTCCCACTCCAGCGCCCATCTTCCATGCATGTGCGGCTTCGGTCGCCCTCCAGCTGGTAGCCGGGCAGGCAGGTGTAGTCACAGCGGGAATCCATCTGCACCCCAGCTGAGCACACATACGAGCCCCGCAGCACTGCTGGCAGCACATGGCATCTGATCTCTAGGCCAGAGAGAACAAAGAGTGGAGGGAAGTGGCTGGGCTGGCTGTCTAGTTGTGCCAGCAGGCAGAGACCCAGGGCTGGCAGTGCCCACGGGGAGGCCAACAGGCCTGGTGAATGGGATGCACTCACGTCGGCAGTACGCCATGCCAGACCAGTGGCGGCTGGGTAAGCACTGCACAGCACTGCGGCCCACCAGTCGGTAGCCACGGGCACAGCTCAGCTCACAGCGTGTCCCCAGGCTGCTGCGGTAGTTGCCCCCCCGGGGTGAGTAGCAGGTCGCCTCTCCACGGTAAATGTTCAGCGTGGCACACCACTGGGGCACTGCAGAGAGAAAAGAGGTGAGGGGTATGTATAGCTTGGCCAGGCCTTGGTTTCCTCAGGGACCTGAGGGACAGGCTTGGGATGCTGTTACCTCGGCGGTAATCCAGGGCAGGCTCAGGGGGTGCTTCCTCCACATATACTTCGTTGGTGTGGCTCTCAGCAGTATAGTAGCCGGACCCTGAAGAGCAGAAGCGAGATGAGGGCACTGTGTGACGTTTCATGGCCGCACCAAGCTGATGACTCTGCAGCAGCACTGTCTGGTCCCAAACTGTCCCACAATTCCCTAGAGAGATCCCACTTCTGGGCAGACTTTGCCCTGCTGTCCTAGCACTTCCAAGCTTGGAGCAGAAGGGTTAAGCAGGGCAGACAGTGAGCCTGCAGGCTGGCAGCAGCCGCAGACTAAACAGCCCCAAGGGCAGACGTGGTTACTGCAGGAAATGGGTGCTGGCCTAGCCGAGACCCCTGGCCTTTTCGTGGTCAGGAGGGAAGGAAGGAAACCTCCCTCCTGCCTGTCTGAGCACAGCAAGGGATGAGAAGCATGGCACTACGCTGGAGTGAAGGATGAAGTGCTGGAGGAGCTTGCCTGGTGCTGCTGGCCTTGCACCATCCCTGCTGCGGACAGTGATTCCTGGCCCAACAGACAGGGACAGCTTGGCGAGGGCCTTGCACCAGCCCTCTGCCCTGCCCATCACACCAATTCCAACACCCCCATGGTGAAGTGACTGGTGGGGCAGGAGGAAGGCGTGGGGGCTGGGGAAGAAGGCCTGCATGCAAGGAGAGCTGGCGCTGAGCCCTGCAGCCCCCTGGGCCCCGCAGCGTGCTGTCCGGCCGCAGCATTCCCCAGCACTGAGCTCACATTTCCGCCCCTTTTCCGATGGCCTCCCCGGCTCTGCCCCCTCCTCACCGTCCCCATTGCTGCAGGACCCCGCCTCACTGCACTCTGGTCATTTTTGATCTGTCCAAAGGGACGGCCCATGGTGGTACCCATTGCCCCTTCCCCCCACCACTGCTTTTCGGAAAGAGGAGTGTAAGCTGAAGCCGATCCAACCAGCAGCTCCTAAGTCACGTGGAGGAAATTTTATTACACATCTTTCCAGCAAGAGCTTTACTACAGTGTGGCTCCCCATCGCTTCCCACAAACTCGTTAAGTCACCCACTTGTTCCCACAAAGTCTTTTATCCTGGTGCCCTTCCCATGCCGGCTGGCGCCAACACAGTATGGCAGCCCCAGAGGAGCTGAGCATGGGGTTGGCGCACCGTGGTTCGGTGTGGCTCCCCACAGCGAGCAGCTGCCTGGCCAGAGGGGTAAGACAATGCAAGGCAGTGCTGCTCCCTTGCAGACGTGCCATTTATTTGCAGATGTTCCCCTTGCATGGCACGCACTGCACAGATGGGCAGGAGCATCACTGGAGGCAGCAGCACCAGGTAGCACAGTAAGGGGAGGGAGAAGAAACAGGGAAGGGAGAATTCCCCTGCAAAGAGCATCACAAGGGCTTTTCCCTGAGGTTGAGCCAGAGTTGGATCCCAGCCCTGCTGGGGCAGGGTGAAAGCGTGCTGTGGGGAGGGGATGTGACCCGGTTGGGGTCAGAGTGCTTCATCCAGGTCAACATCTGCTGCCCGATGGCTACAGCAGCAGCAGGGAGTCAGGAGAAAAGTTTTGTTCCCGTAATTGAGGCTGTGACAATGAGGTCAGCTGTTTGCTCATCTCTGGGTGCTTCCCAGCCCCATGGCAGTGTCCCCCTTCTCATACCCCTAGCAATGCTCTCCTGGCCTTACCACGCAGGGACTTCTCCTTACTCCCATCACTCACCTCCTCCCCTCCCTGCCCTGACACTCATTGCCCCACATGCCGGTGCCACCACGGTGCTCACCTTCATGCCACGTGGCCGACACCAGCCTGGTGAGGAACACCAGCAGGACGGGCGCTGCCTCCTGCGCCATGCCAGGGCCGGACAGCCCCACTGTGCTGGACGGGGGGCTGCCGGAGCCCCTGTGGGATGGAGCCGGGCTGGGAGCAGCGCTCAGCTCCCTCCGTCGCCGCTCTCCGGCTCGCGCTCCTGCTTGGCTGCGCTGCCTCTGCTGAGTAAACCGACTTCTCCCCTCCGCTGCCTGTCCCAAACATTCAAAAGGCATGAGTCAGGCCCCAAACGACGAGATTGTCAAAAATAATAAATCCTAAGGATTCCTTACTTTTCAGAGTACCTCCTGCTTTCCCAAGGCTCTAAAAGCTTTTCAGATGTTTCCTCGCAAGCGACGGAGCCAAGAATCAGTCTTCAAGCAAGGAAGAGCGGAGGAGCTCCCACCACCAGCTCCAGACTCCTGGAACGGGAGCTCCAAGGACAAACCGCAGCGATCATGGCCCTTTTTTCCAGCGGGGCAGGGCTAGCCGGGCTGAGAAATGAGGAAACCTCACTGCACGCTGTGGGGTTTGAAACCAGACCCAAGGCAATCGGTTCCAGCTGGGGTCTATTTTCCAGCTGTGGCTCAGCCTCTGTGAGGCAGAGGGAATGAATGGCACAGGCTGGGGTCTGCTGCCTGGCGCTGCTGGGCGAGATGGGGCCCGGCAGGGGCTCTGCTCTGGTGCAGGGTGCAGAGGGGAAGGCCTGGCAGGCAGGTACAGGAGCTGGCACGGGGCACTGGGCCGCCTGAATGTGCTAATTATGTGGCGGCCAGGCTGGTAAGCGTGGTAATTAGTAACACAGCTGTGCCGAGCTGGAGAGAGTCCATCTCCCAGAAGCTCCCCCTGTGGGCATGTACACTGCCTGGGCACTGGGAACAGTGTGAGGGACGGGGCAAAGCCCACCCTATACAGCCCAGCAGGGTGCGAGGAGGGCTCCCGCCGTGCGCGCTCAGCCCGGGGGCTGCTTCTGCCCCCCTGCAGTGCCCCACAGGGTGCTGCAGCCCTGGTGCTGCCCCACAGCCCGGGGCCGGCCGGCCCTGCACGACCCTCGCGTGGGATGGAGCGGGGGGGCGAGGACGGGGAGCACCCGTACGCACCGCGGGGACACGAAGCGCCGCCGCCGGAGAGCCTTCGGGCGCGCTCGGCTGTTTCCGTGAACATTCGGTAAACTTCGTGAGTCTTCGGCAATGCCCGGCTGCGCGGGGCGGGCCGGGGCCTCCCCGACGGGGCGGTGCTCGGCTGGGCTCGGCTCGGCTCGCCGGAGCTCGGCAGGACGCAGCTCGGCCCGGTCCGGTCATGGCGTCTCCGTCGCGGCGGCTTCAGACGAAGCCGGTGATCACCTGCCTGAAGAGCGTACTCCTCACCTACACCTTCGTCTTCTGGGTGAGCGCCGGGCCGAGCCCGCGAGTCCTCGCCCTGCCCGAGCCCCGCGGGCATGTCGCGGCCGCGCTGCCCTGTCGCGACACGGCGGCTTTCCCCCTCTCCTCAGGTGTCGGGCATCGTGCTGCTGGCCGTCGGCGTGTGGGGCACGGTGAGCTTGGCCGTCTACTTTTCCCTTCTGGACGAGAAAGCCACCAACGTGCCCTTCGTCCTGGTGGGCGCCGGCGTCGTCGTGGTGCTTCTGGGTACCTTCGGCTGCTTTGCTACCTGCCGCGGCAGCACGTGGATGCTGAAGCTGGTAGGTGCTCTCCGGGAGGGATGATGGGAGCGGTTCCCGTTGGGGCACCCGACCCATCTTGCCCTTCTCTCCTGCCTGCAGTACGCCATGCTGTTGTCCCTCATCTTTCTCATCGTGCTGGTGGCTGCCGTCGTCGGGTTTGTTTTCAGGCACGAGGTGAGCGTGCCCCTCACTAACCAGTAGCAGTGGGGGCTGGGCCCTGTGGCCGTGGATCGGATCCCTGTGGGCTGGGACCCGCTTGGAAGGTTGGAGGTGCTGCTGGAGCAGCATGAGGGGGGCTTGAAGGGGGGCCAGAGGAGCAGCCTGGTCCTGGTGAGGACCCATAAAGGCTCAGTTTGCTGGGGACAGTGAGGGTTGTGTTTGCAGGGAGCTGCCCTTCTGACCAACCAGCATGACTCTGGGACTCCCTGTCTGCCGTTGATATATCCTCTGAAACCCGTATATAAATGTTCTTTCCTTTCTGTTTTCTGTAAGTAAGGCTCCTGTGAGGGTTTCTCTGCTGTGGAGCAACCTGCTAATTGGGGGAGCTGGCAAGGTGTAGGGCTGTGTTACTGCACGCACGCTCCAGGCACCGCAGAGACACCTCCTGCCTTGTAATAGTGTGTACAATTGCCTGGGTCAGCGGGGAATGCCTGCAGGCCATGACCAGAGTCATTCCTGCCATCACCAAGTGGTGACTAATGTGGGGTTGAGGTCCCAAAGCGTGCATGGGGACAACACCACAATGTCCTCCTCACACAGCTGCCAAGACATCTCTCTTGCAGATAAAGACAAACTTTGAGAGCAACCTCAATCTGGCCTTGAAGAACTACAATGGGACGGCGGATCATCACAGCGAGGCGGTCGACACCATCCAGAAAACTGTGAGTGCCCCTCTCTGCCTTGTTGGAGCATGGAGGTTTGGGGCGTCCAGGTGCATCTGCCTAGCCCCTGGGTGTTCCTAGCTGGGTGTTCCCCTCTATCGCTGCATTTGATGTCCTCTTGCACAACAGGATGGTAGGAAGAACCCTCAGAGCCCTCCCGCTGCTGCCTTGCAGGAAGAACAAGCAGCCACACATGGAAAGCATCTGGTCCAAGTTAGGGCTGATGAGGAGGGTCTCTGGAGTTATGTGTGGAGCACAGGCAGCCTCTGTTGCTGCATTTAGGGCATCCTGGTGAGGATCATAAGGCTGCTAGGTTGGGGAGGAAGAGGTGCTGAGTAGGAGTCAGCTTCCTAGATGGATGCTGGGATATGCAGTGTTGAGGGCCCAGGAGCTGCTGCAGGAATGGATGTAGGGCTGGGGTACTGGCATCCTGACATGGCCATTCTTGCTTCTCCTGACAGCTGCACTGCTGCGGGGTACAAAACTACTCAGACTGGGAGAAGACCGAATACTTCACCCGGAAGGGAATCCCTCAGAGCTGCTGCAAGAGCCAGGATGGCTGCTCGGTGGAGGATCTGAGAGACCCAAGCAAAGCCAAGCAGAAAGTGTTTGTGGATGTAAGTTAAGCTCATAAAAGTTCCTGCAGGTTCTGGAGGTGGGGAAGGAAGAGCTGGTTAGATAGGAAAGGGTTTGGCCTTTACTTGAAAGGAGAACTTCTTCCTAAATGCACGCACCCTGTGGCTCAGGGATCCCTCTGGGGTGGATGTAGGGGAAGGATGGACAGGAGGGAGCCTCTCCTCCCACCTGCAGTTCCTCCTAGTCCTTCCCTGAAGGTCAGGGACCAGCCTGATCCCAGTGTTTGCACCTGGGCCCGTGCATTTCTGAGAATAAGAGAATAAGGAGGTAATTTCCTGGTCAAGTTCATTCCGTAGCGCTGACGTCTGTCAGCCACTGTGCAAAGTCCTGCTTGTGTGGTGAGCACAGGTGACTTCATGGTGCAGGGATCACTGGTGATGTGTGCAGGGGTTACACAGAGGATGCTCATCAGATGAGTCACTTTGTTTATCCCAGTGCTCACGTTAAGAGAAAGCCAAGGGCGGTGCTGCCTTTGATAACGCTGGGCTGGCACTGATTGGTGCAGTACTGGTGCTGTGTGGATTGGCCAAGGCCAAGCAGGGGGGTGACAAGTCCTGCAGGGAGCTGGGGCGCACTCTTTTTCCTGCATCAGGGTTCCACGGAGAGGCAGGTTTGTTTTGGGTGGTGGTGGGGGGAACAGAACCTGGACCCACGTGCTCACTCTTCCTCTCCTGCAGGGTTGTTTTTTCCTGGTAACATCAACGATGGAGTCAAAGATGAGCGTTGTGGCTGGCATCTCCTTTGGCATCGCATGCTTCCAGGTAAATTTCACTTGCTACTGGGAACAGAAGCAGTGCAGAGTGAAGCCAGGTTCTCTCCAGAGGCATTCAGTTTCTGTGCAGTTTGTGTACAAAAGGCACGGCCTTTCTCAGCTGGAGAGGAGCAGCTCCTCTGCAGCTAATCTGTGTTTAACCTCACCACTGTGCAACCTCTAGTCTCTTAAACCCAAGGCTGCAGCACCAGCTCTGTCTCTCTGAGCCCAGGTTATTTGGGAAGAGCTCTTTTCTACAACTGACTTTGAGAAAAAACAAAGCAGCTGAACAGAGCGCGTATTGCTCTGGGTAAACTCCCTGCTTTACTGTTGGTAAGGGCCCAATCAGTGCCCTTCGTTTTCCTACCTCACCTTGCCTTTTATCTGTTTTGGGCTCACTTTGGTGTGGCTGGATCCTTGGAGCACCTGTGTAGCATCCCCTGTGCTGGTGACTGATGAGAGGACCTCGTGCCATGCACACCGTCACAACCTGCAATTGCTTCCTCCCCCTCCAGCTCCTCAGCCTCCAGTTTACTTTATCCTGTAGGACATTTCCTGCACAGGGTTCGTGCAACAATGTGCTTAGTGTCCTGTAATCTGACAGGCTTTATCCCAGCAGGAAACGAGAGGCCTCTGCCCCTGAGTTCCTAGCTAAATTGGGCTTTGTGCACAGTGAATGCCATGGTCTGGGTTTCCCAAGGAGCTGTGCACAATGAGGCTGAGCGCTTGGGAAATCCAGATCTGATGTGTTGCAGCAGGGGCTGCAGGATGCATAGCTGGCCTTTATTTGTCTGGGTTTGGAAAACTTGCTCAACTCTGGATGCTGAGCAAGCTTGGCAGGCTTTCAGTTGGAGGGGAAGCGAGTTTTGTGAGTTTGCCCTTTACGTGGTCCAGAAGCCACGGTGAGACCTTGGAGGCACAGGGCCAGCAGATAACAGCACCAGTGTGAGGAAAGGAAGGTGTACAACCTCGCCGAGATGTGAGCGTGTCACCCTGCCTGTCCTGTCACAAAAGCTGAATAACATGGGTGAGGCTGGAGCCGGCAGGGCTATGGCTGCAGACTGTGCTATGAGGAGCCTTCAGCTGTGGCTGAGAGAGGCCAGGAGCTGGGGCTGATCTCTGTTCCCTCCCACACTGATGTGAGCTGAGCTGAGCTCTGCGTGGGGCAGCTGGGACGTGACTGACACGCAGACGGTGAGCTGCCTGCTTCCCCCAGCTCCGGCCCTGCAATTAGCTTGGCTAACACTGGGCTGGGGAATTGGAGCCATTTCCTGGTTTTTATCACTCATTCAGCAAGTCTTTGCTGTGTTGTGCAGCCAGCAGGGACTAATCATGTAAATGTGCCTCTAACTTGGCTTGTGTAGGTCAAACTCCTGCAGGATCCAGCTCTAAGTGTCTGTGTGGGGCTGGAAGGCCACGTTGTGATAACAACAGCATGTTCTGCATGTGTTGCTGATGTGAAACAGCAACCTTGATTCCCTGCTGCCCTTGTAGCCTGGAGAGGTGGTCGTTCTCTGGTGGTTGTGCAATTGGCTGTGACGCTCCTGAAATCTGTAATTTCTGAAGTTACTGTATAACAATAGATGCTTCATAAAGCGATATGTAAGAGGATGGCATGTGGAGCATCACTTGCAGGGAGCTATCTTGGTGGATACCTACCAGGACCCTTTCCTTCAGTCTCTCCCCCTTACTCTAAAGTGGGGTGCAGCAGCCTGTGCTGTGGTTTGTAAATCCCACTGTCTTTGCTTGTTATAAAACAGATGTGAGTGCCTGATGTTATGGAGCAATCGGTCAGGTTTTCCCACTAGAACACCATGTCTTATTTTGTGCCACCTCTAGCATGTGTTTCCTTTTTTCTTCAGTTGGTTGGCATCGTCCTCGCCTGCTGTCTGTCCCGGTACATCACAAACAACCAGTATGAGATGGTGTAGCCTCCTCAGTGCACGGTGGCTTTGATTAAGGTACGTCTGTCTGCTGACATAAGCTGTGGCTGTGCTAGGCTGGGCTTTCAGGGTTGTTTGCATCTCCTAAACCACAATGTGGGTGATGTGTGTACTCCCATGGTGATAGAGGGGGTGGAAGCGAGGGGAAATTATTTCATCTTTATCAAAAACAGAGCATGCAGATCCCCCGTGGTTCTTCTGGTGCTGCCTGTGATGCTGTTGCATTAACCTTGGGCCTCCACCCCCGGGCTGTCTGTGGCTGCTGCCACCACCTCCTCCAGCATGCCGCTGAGCCATGCGGGAGGGCATCTGCTAAGCCCTGTCTGCTGCATCCTCCTCCATGCTGTATAACTGTGGACCTCTAAATGCTGTGTTTGTTAATGCTGTTTTCTGAATGGCAGGCATTCCTCCTGCTCGCTGCGTGGGGGAAGACCACACCACCTCCACTTTTCCTCCGGACGCTGCTTCATGAAGTCTTGCTTTGAATTGACTGATCCTCTCCTCAGATAGCTCATCGAAACGAGTGCAACAGCTGTTCCACTGCGCTCGGGGACTTGTCCTAACACTACTCTACTGTACCACTGAGTGGGATAATTAGTGTAGCTGAGGTGGTTGCAGTAGCTGCACTCCTGCGGGTGCCGGGCTCTTCTTTCAGCTGTGCCGGAGCAGCCGCTGCCACCATTCATTGCAGCCCTTGCTGGCTGCCCTGCTCCTGGGCAGGAGCTGTTCTCACTAAGTGCCTCCCTCGGGAAAGCTGTGCTTTCTCTCATCTCCGACCTCTGTTCTCAGCCCTTTTGCATCCCCTCTCTGTTCAGGCTCAATTGCTGGCCACGTTTCTTCTTCACATGGGGCTGTTGTCCCGTTCAAGCAGTGCCTGCTTGCTGAAGCTCTTTGCTCAGCAAGGTCTCGGCTAGTTGCCAAGCTCTCGTCCTCATGCTGGATTTTATATACTTTTTTATAGTTGTACTTTTTTAAGTACGGGCTGTAGCCATTCTTCGTAAGCTGTAGCAGGGTTTGGTGATGTAGGTCCTGGTGCCTTTACCTTGGTGTAGGTGTCCTTGCACCGAGTCAGCTGTGACTTGATCGTCAGTATTACATGCTGCTTTAACTCGTTTTGTGTATTGAGTAGAACTCTTTTGTCCTGAGACACAATAAATATTAAGATATTTTACTCTACGAAACTGCCCTGGCGTTTCTATTAATCCCCTGGAAATTCTTCTCAAGTCCCTGCAAACAGCAGCAGCAACCCAGCTGCAAGGTAATGTGCTGACCCCAGGCCAGCTGGTGACCGCTGGGCCTCTACAGCTCATGTTTCTCAAATACTCACCGGTGCCCTTGTGCTTACAAATAACTTCTGTAATTGAATTTTCTTCATAAAAACCGTTGTGCAACTCTGCTGAAACAAAAGGCCTGGAGCATCTCAGCCCAGGAGCTGCTGGAGGAATGCAGAGGCCGGAGTTCAGCCCTGATGCGAAGTGTGTCCATCCTGCGCTGTCCTGTGCTCAGAGCACGGTGTGCTGCAGCACCGCCGGAGCCAGGAGGTGTGGATGGAAGCTTTTTGTGCGCTCAGAGCTGCTTTTCCTTGTGCTCTCTCAGTGCTAGGCACTGCTGCCCTGAGCGTGGTGGTTTCAGGTGATACAGGAAAGCTCCCTTTGGAAGTGGGAATGTTTTCAGGTCACAGTCGCCAAAATTGTGAAGGCTGTGGGGTGGTGGAGCGAAGATGTGGGTGTGAGTGGCAGCCCTTTGTGTCATCATGCTTCTATGTGGGCAAGCTGTCCCAACACCGTGTGGGACAGGGCAGGCGTGGGGCAGCTTCACTTCTGGTGGGGGAAGCTGGAGGGAAAGAGCCTGAAGTGCTCGTGTCTCTTTTGACCTCGCTGAATAAATCAAGCTGGTCTCAGCCCCTGGCTGGCTGTTGAGAGTCTCGTGGGTTTGGAAGGCGAGGCAGAGTGCGTCAGAGCATGGGAGCAGCTGCAGAGAGTGCAACTGATGGATGGAGACCAAACAGCAACACGTGAGAAGCAGGGCTGTGTTTGAATACACCTTTCTTCTTGGTAAAGCCATGCAAAAGAAGGGAGACATGGAATTATTCCCATTTGACTGGCTTTGGTGCCAGGCTGGACAGAGTTGCCTTTACCCTGCTGGCTTTTTACCTGTCTGGGTGTGCATGCAGGCATGGGCTTGCATGCAAAACACGGCCTCTGCTAGTGCTGGTGGCTGTGGAAATGCCTCTGATAGAGACATCCCTGCTTGAAGGGGGACTCGTCAAAAACGCCCGGCTGTCCCCAGGGCTGCCTGCTGTCCCCAGGGATGGCTGTTCAGGGAGCTCTGCCGCACCCTCTGCACGCACGGCTGAGCAGCTCAGCACGTCAGTGTGCCACACACTTCTACAATCAGCAGTCCCGCAGGGAGCTCCCTGCCCTGCCCTGTGCTGGGGGCAGCTTCTGATGAGCGGTGCGTGTTCCCTGGGTGACACGGGGAGGGCTTTGGCCAGTGACGCCTGTGAGGCGTCAGAGCTGCTTGTCAGCGTTTGGTTCCCAGGAGAGCTGAAGCTCAGGATGTGGCTGGAACAGAGGGGCCGTGAGCCCCTGGATTGCTGCAGGGGATGCATGGGGCCAGCCCATGGGTCAGCTCTGTGCTTTGAGAGTCTTTTAAATCCTCAGGCATGTTTTGGCTGAAAAAGAGAGGGGCTTTGGGGAGCTGAACTGGTGAAGGGCCTGAGGATGTTTTCCTGTTGTTTGTCTAAGCCTAATCGCCACTTTGCTGATGCAGGGAGGGAAGGAAGCATTCACTCCCGAGCTGGGTGTTTGCCTGGGGCTGGCTAAGCGGCGGGCTGCTGGCCAGGCCCTGCTGGGAGCTGAACATGGGGATCGGGAAAGGATGCCTGCAGGGACACGGCGCTGGGGACACACTGCACCTGGGGATGTGGAGCCTGAGGGGCTGCAGCGCCTGTGACGAGTGCTCGGCACCTGCTGCTTGCTGATGTGCATCCTCCTTTGCTGGAACAGCTGTTTTTGTGGGTGGAATCAAAAGAGAAAATTTGAGATTTTGGCTGTGAAGGCTGAGTGTCCTCCTCAGTGTGGCAGCAGTTTGAAGACTATTTTTTATCTTCTGCATTGCAGGCTTTGCTTGTTTCTTGGCTGGGGGACAGCTAATGGCAATCAGGGTCATTTGCACCTCAGTTTCCTCCAGCATCGGTTGCCCATTTCCCTGCTGGCTCCTGCTTGGGCTCTGCCTGCAGGGAGCCGTGTCACCCTGCAACATGCTAGGGGCACTGAAGACTCTTGAACATCCCCAAGGGCACCGGAGCTGAGGGGTGCTGTGTATTGTTAACAAGTGCTGGCTCTGCCAGGAGCACGCTGGGGACCCCAGCACGTTCCCAGCAAGACGACTCCCAGCCACCTGAGTTATGGCTGCTCACAAGGAGGCAGCCGAGCAATTAGATCACTCCTCAGACCCATTAAGCATCACAGGCTGAGATGAAACGACTTTCCATTTTCTTTGCAATCGCTCATATAGGACATTTATTGCTTGCCTCTCACCGCTCAGTGGGGCGATGACGCCAGCCTGGCCCAGCCCTCGGAGCCACGCTCGGGGTCTCGCAGCCTGTTTGGGGGTCTCACAGCCTGCAGGCCTCTACCTGGGGGCACAGTGGGTGCGCACGCGGCTTACACCCGGCCCAGCATGCGTGCGATCCACCAGTTGCAGGGCATGATGATACGGCAGATGACCCTGCCGCCCTGGTAGCAGTACGGGTAGGGGTAGTAGCCCAGCAGCGGCTCGCACACCCGCCGGCAGTAGCGGTTGGCACGGCGGCACTGTGCGCAGCAGTAGCCCTGCTCATCCCACAGTGGGTGGAACTCCAGCCCGTTCTCTGTCTGTGGGAGAGAGTCAGTTGTCAGTGCAGCCTGGGTGCTGCTGGGCACCCCAGCACGTGCCTCCCCACACTCACATAGTCGTTGACAGGCAGGTCCTCTTCTGTCAGCTGCCGTGCCCGGCGCTTGGGTCCTGGCAGGGCAGCCTCCATCCCACGCTCACTGCCCCCATCCAGCCAGCTCTGGTCATCCATGAGCAGCCCGGTGTCATCTTCTTCTGTTCCTTCCAGGCCAGCCAGCTCCGGAGCTGTGGGAAGAGCCCATATTTATAGAGCCCCAGCTTGGACCCTGTGAGGCAGCATCACTTTGGGGCACTTTTAACCCTGCTACAGTATCTGCTGGTTGTTTGGAAGGATAGAGTCATTACATTTGGGAAAGACATCTACGATCATCCAGTCCGACCCCAACCCGCCCTTGCCATGCCCATAACCATGTCCCTCGGTGCCACATCCCCATGGTTTTGGATCACCTCCGGTGACCCCATCGCTCCCTGGGCAGCCTGTGCCAGTGCATCACTGCTCTTTCTAAGAAGAAATTTCTCCTAGCATCCAACCTGATGCTTCCACGGCTACTGAGGAGGGAGGTGTTTTGGTTGAGGTTTTAAACAAGCTCATTCTGATAGAAATGGGTTAGAGAGAGTGGGTAATTATACTAGTGGATCTCTGAGACCACAACCTTTGAGAGGAACGTGTGGCGAGCAGCTGGAGGTGGCAGCCCCGTTGTGTGATTGAGAGGCGGATGGCTGCTCCTGCTCTGATGTTCATGTGGTGGTGAGAATTTAGGCGTCCCAGTTTCCAGCAGTGCTGGCTTCCTCGCAGGTACAAAGGGGTTTTCTGCCTTGTTACGAGGGGGGAGGCCACTTTACAAAATGCAGAGCAGTGGGGAGTCGGTGGAGACGAACGCTTCACAGAGGGAACTGTCAGCCCACGCTATTACATTGGCCATATTCCCTCTTGGTCGTGGCAAGCATTGGGCTCATGTCTGAGAGTTTCAGCAGGGCAGCGGGAGTGGGATAATGGCAGAGGTGGGAGGTGGCAGGGCTGCTCCCAGTGGTCACCCTGCAGGTATCTGGGAGTGGAGATGGCTCCTTGTACCTGCTATCGGCGTTGGGTGGATCCAGTAGATGGTCACGTTTCTACAAATGTTAAAAATTTTGGAGCTCTTCAGGAAATCCTTGTTCTGAATGGGTTTTTCACCAGGCACCCAGACCATGGACTGCTCGAAGTAGGTGGTGGTGATTTCTTCACCCTGAAGAAGAGTCAGATTTGAGAGCAGCATAGTGATGCACCCTCACCCCAACTCAGCACTCCTCTTCTCCTTATCCCAGTGCACGTCTCCACTCCAAGCACCTAGATTTGTCTGCATCAGACCCTGGGTCGGGGTCTCAGCAGGTGCACGCCTGACCAGCAGCACCCGCTCTCACCTCCCTCCCTCCACCATGCTGCAGAAGCCTTCTCCTTTGCCATCCCCACCATCTGGATCAGCCTTCTGGAGCTCCCCAGCTCGTTTAAAACCAAAGATTAAAACATCTCCTCTCTGCTTTGCTCTTACTACTTAATTTCTCTCTCCTTCTGCTCCTGATTTTGTGATCGAACACTTTAATTTATTCTTTGCAGAAATTCTTTGCACAGCCGTATTCTGTAATTTATACCACATGTCTCTGCCATTGCATTATTCCATGGTGTGTTTTGGCAGGCACTTAGGGAGGAGATATATAAAGACTATTGGATGGGTCTGTGCTGTGCTGTCTGCCAAGGCGGCGCGGTGGATGGTGCTGGTGGTGGCCCATAGAGCAAGCTGGCAAATGGCTTTTTCTCTCCAGAAGGTGTCTGGAGCTGCATTTTTCTTTTATAGAATTTTTCCATATGGCTTCAAGAAGTCTTACTCAAAAGCCAGCAACACCTGACCGATCCTGAGTTGTTTTCAGCATTTTGCTAAGTGCTGTCCCATCGGGAAGGCGGCCTGGCAGTGCTGGGGTTCCAGGAGGGATTTTCCCCAGTTCATGTGTTTTTTGCCTCCTTTTGTGCTTTCCCCTCCAAACTACAGAGAACCAGGGGAGGGAGGAGAGCAGAGATTGCTGCTGTAGGCACCGACTGTGTGTTTCCCAATTTCTCCAAAGGCAGCCAGGCTCCCCAGAAGAAACGGTAGATCTTAAATCTACATTTATCTCCCCGGGTTTCACATTTCAGCTCTCTACCTGGGGCAATGTTCTGCTAAAGACTGAAAAGTCATATCCGTTTTATGGTGGTAGCAGAAAAGATCTATTAGCTTCTTATGGCATAATCAAAGAATCTGTGTCTCAGAATTTGGGTCATGATTCAGGGAAATGTTTCTGCCCACGCTTTATTCCAAACACATGTTCTGCTGGCACTTAATTTGCAGTGGCTTCCGGGGTGGGGGGATTGAACTGACCCTCATCCTGCAAGTGGGCAGGCTTGGGGATGGGGCACGCCTGCTGCCCTCACCCCACCAGTGGCACAGAGCCAGCACGTCTCATGCTAGAGCAGAGTTCAGAGATGGAGGTAGCACTGTTTTCGTGCTGCACATCAAGCGTGCACCTCGTTCCAGCAAGATGTGGTGGGTGATATTTAAAGGCACGTCTGCAAAAGGGAGGCTTGTGGAGGCCGGGGCCGGGCTGGCACACCATTTCTTTGTGCCTTGGTGGCAGTGCTTAGCCAGGCTGCATGCAAGTGGCAGAGCGCCTTCCCAAATCGCATTTTGTAAATGCGGCTGCTCTTTTAAATTCATTACTTCTGCCTCATTCTGCTGGAGAACAGGAGGCTCAGTTCTCGGAGAAAGCAATTTGATTGACTTTTTGGTGTTTGCTAATCCTGAGCTGCCTTGCGACCTTTTGACTACAACAGGATTATTGTTCTTGATCTTCGGTATTGTGCTGAGAGGTTTTTGTCTGTCGGCTGCCTAATCCCGTCTTTTTCGACTTGTTGTTTTCAGAAGCAATCCTCCGCAGTAAGATCATTTCATGAAGTGATCACAACTCCTTATTTCTCTATCGCAGCCTGGCACAGTGGGGCTGCAGTGGGAGCGCTGGGCGCCCCGCAGATTTGGGTGCTGCTTCGCCCACGTACCTCCAGCTCAGGGATCTTGGCCTCCGTAGTCTCAGGTATGACTTTGGTCTGAGTTTTGATGAAGCACTTTTGAAGTCCCACAAAGAAGATGCCAGTTATTCCCTACAGCATCAAAACAAAGAGCAAGAAAGCAGTCACGGCGTAGCAGAAGGATAAATAACAGCATCCTACGGGGAGTACAGCTGGATCAGAGCTTAGTCATATTTTTCCTGTTGATGTTTTTGTGCAAACTCTGCTCAGCAGCAGTGCTGAGATGTACTAACAGGTTCTCCTAAGGGATGTTGCATTTTATGGTTTGGAAGAATTGGGCTTTTTACAAATATTTTAAGGCAGGTAGTCATAAAATTCCACTTTGCTCCCCTTTTCCTTATAACTATCACGAGCTCTAGTTACCATAAATAAAAGTATGCAGAAGAGTATTTGACCGTTATGGTTATATGAACATTCAGCCCTCAGTTCCTGCTAGGCTATTAGCTGAAAATTTTGCCATATGTCACTGCACAAGGTATTTCCCTACAAATTTTAATTAGGTTTCAGAGAGAGCCTACAACATTGTCACAAGGTTTTAATGCTCTCCAGACAGACAAATGTACTGGGTTTGGGTAGATTTATGTTGATTGCATTCCTTTGCCGGGGTAAATCCAATAACTGGGTCTCGCTTTTAAAATGTATTTTGCTGGAACTGAACCTTGCCACAATTAAAGCTTATGTAGGCACACATCTCCTCTCCTTTGAGAGCACGCCCAGGTGGTCTGCACATGGGGATTGCTCTCTCTGATGCAGAAAAAAACCATCTTGGAGCTTGCTCCGGCAACACCGCAGCATCCTAAGGGATCCTCTTGTTCCTATTGCAGCTGGACTGGGAAGCACATGTTGCATTTTTAGCACCTTCTGGGTCCCATCCCATTGGGGTGCCAGGCCACTCCCACAGAGCATCCCCATAGCTCCCAGCAAGGAGATAGATAGGTTTCTGGGCAGAGCATCCCCCACAAACCCTGCTCACTCACATTCTTGAAGTCGTGGATCTCCAGGATCTCCTCACTGCCATTCCCACTCCTGAAGGTCTCCGTCCTGGTCAGTGGGTCGATCTCCATCACAATTTTCTTCTTCTCACCATGGCTGAAGAAGGTGTGCTCCATGTCATAGACCTGAAAGGGACAAAACCACACTGGCTGAGCCCCCACTGCCTTTCTAGTCTTGTACCCCTGCAAGGAGAGGCAGCTCCCAGGGAGGATGGGCAGGATGGAGGCATGTGCTTGGCTATGGGATAATGGAGAACCTGAATAGGAACAGGTGAACATGGGGCTAGAAGATGCTCATCCCACACGCATTTATGATAGAATGATACAATCAGTAAGATTGGAAAAGACCACTAAGATCATGCAGACCAACCATCAATCCATCACCACCATGCCCACTAAACCACATCCCTCTGTGCCACATCTCCACGGTTCTGGGAACACCTCCAGGGACGGTGACCCCACCACCTCCCTGGGCAGCCCGTGCCAATACCTCAACACTCTTTCTGAGAAGATTTTTTTCCTAACATCCTATATTTGTGTTCCAGGCTGGACTGAAGCCCTCACTAAGGGACTTTGACATCCCCTGTCCCCAGCTCACTGGCTCCATCTCTGTGCCTTCTGCTTTCCCTGAGAAGTGCCTCCTCCTGCCTTGAGGAGGTTGGGGATCGCCTGCAGATCAAAGCCCTCCTTGAGGGCTGCTGAAGAGCTGCCGAGGAGCTGCAGGGTGTCACAGCCTGCTCCCTGGCGTGCTCATCCCCGCAGGGAGCCGGGGGAGCAGCCCGCTCCTCCCCGCACAGCAAGCCTGGCAGCCCTCCCGGCTCTGCGGACGCCAGGCCCTTAAAGGATGAGTAGTGGCAGATGCTGTTTGAAGCGCAGAAGTGATCCTGCTGGCACAGCGAGAGCTGAGCAGAGTCTCTTTTCCCCAATCAAATAGCAACGTGCAGAAGCAAAGGGCTTGTGCAAAACCCTTCCCAGGGTTTTCCGGGTCAGCATCCCCCATTTTGCAACTGCAGGAGGATGTTGTGGTGCTGGAGCTGGCTGAGCAGTGCACTAACTACCGGGTACTTTTGCCCCTGGTAAAAATGTGAAGAATGATGTGCTCCTTGGCAGTCGCCGGCATCTCCTGTTAGTCAGCAGGAGGCTTTTATAAAGATATATATATATGTCAATAGACTTTATGATATGGAAAAAGTAGTGCAGAGCCTAAGGTGGCTGGAAGGCTGCCTGCTCTGACTGACAGCGTGTGCACGGGGCCATAAATCAGCTGTAGGAGGGTACGATCCTCAGTGGTACCTTACTCTCAAGTTCCTCTCCATTTACAAAGACTTATTCATGCCAGCTCTGTGGCCAAATAACCCATTTGGGCTTGGCTTGCCCTGTGCTGCTCAGAGAGATGTTTTATAGGGCTAAAAATGATTCTTGCTTGCCAGCCCTTGAAATACGTCCACATGCGTGTCCACGGTGAACCCCTCACCGATGGTTCCTGCCTGTGCTGGTGGTGCTGGGGCGATGCTGCCATGCTGCAGGCACCAGGGCTGACGCAGAAGGGCTTTCAGTGCTGACATCCTCCAGGTTCTCCCACACTGCCGGTGGGGCTGTGAGAGCCCACGGATGTCATTTTGATGCTGGGAGCAGGACTTTCCCTGACGTCTCTTTCCTTGCCAAGATAGCACAGGCGAAGCACCAGTGTCACTTTTCTTGGTCATTTTTAAGTCATTTGCATTGACGTAAATGATTTAAAATGACTTTAAAAGGGTGAATGCCCACGTGTGAGCTCCGGGTGGTCTCTCCCCTTGGTCGCTTGCTACCAGCAGCCCCATCGTCACTTGTTTTAGCCACGCCGCCTTTGGCCAACACTGGGATTTTCCTGTACCTGACCCCTTGCCATTCCCTTGATGTCCAAACTGAGTCAGAGCCCATCCCAGGGTCAGCACCACCCCGCTGGCTCACACCGTGCTTCTCGAGGAACAGTGGAGACTTTATAAACGTCTTGGCAAGAGCCCGGCCGCACATATGGCTTTTATTGCTTCTATTTGCGGTATTTATTTCTGTGTGCTGATAAGAAGACAAAGCTTCTGGCGCCTGAGGGTCCGCGGGTTGGTGAGGAGCGAGGGGAGCTCACTGTAGGAAGGGGGATGTGCACGGGAAATTTGGAGCTGTCAGGAGTAGGGAATCAAACCCCAGCACGGTGCACCGAGGGCCTCCCAGCTGAGCACTGTGCATAGAGGGAGTGGGGAACGGAGGAGCTCAATCCAGTTAGCAGGAGCTCCCTCTCCAAAAGCTAATCCGTCTCACCATCCCCTCACATTGCAGACACATTAAAGTAAGAAATACAATCCATGACAATCAATCACCACTGCGTCCTGGCTTTCTCTCCTCTTTATGCGGTGGCATAATGACTTTTCCACCGGTTTCTGGCAAGATAATTGAAATGAAATGGAAAATATTTTCTTACTTGTCATAAAATTTGCTGCCCGTGAAAGAGAGTAACTTTAACTCTTCGTGGTGCAGCTCCGTACCCTTTAATTGTCAGTTAGGAGAGGAATGTGGTGACAGAGAAAAAAGCCAGCCCGTATAAAGTAAAAGCTAGTTATGAATAACACAAGGCTTTGTAAAAGTCCCCACAAATCCTTGTGGTGTAAGCAAACACTTTTTGCAAACTTGCCTGGATTTCAGGGCGCAGTTCAGTTTAAGCAAGGAGGTAGGGGAGCGCAGCGCTGCAAAACGCTGCCCCATGGGCTACACTTACTTGTCTGGGTGCTGGGTTCCACAGGTGTTTGACACCAAAGAGCACGAGGATGAGAGCAACGAGCAGCACGCTGAAGAGCAGCCCGCAGACCTTATACCTGGTGCAGGTCTTCTTTCGGGTCTTGGATGCTTCTGCCTAGATAAGAACAAAAGGACAATATCCAGAGTTCTGCCATCGCTCCCGGAGGGACGAGGACATGAGCACACCGGATGCACGCCGCAAACTCACATCCAGAAAGCGGCAGTCCTCGGGGCCGTGCTGCGACGTCCCTCCCATGATCTCGGTGCTGGCTGCTCCCCGTGCGCGAGGACGAGCGCTCGAGGTGGAGTTACGCAGCCTCTGGGCTGCACATGCAGTAAGGCTGGCTTCCTGCGGCTCCGATGACGGCGGCAGCCAGCGTTCCCCGCATCCCGCCTGCCCCGGGGCTGGGACGGGAACACGGGTGGGCGAGAGAGGACGTCGGCTGCTCGCAGGCTGTGGGTGATTCTCAATGTGTTTGGAGATGAGCCCACACTCAGCTCCACTGCACGGTGCCCATCGGGCCTCTCACGAGGTCCCAGCCACGGCTCCTGGGCTTGTCCTTCAAGCACTGCCCCCGCCCTCTGCTTTTCCCTCTGCACCAACCCTGGATGTGCCCAGGCTGTGCCTGGGCTCCCCGGGCTCCTGGGGCAGTGGGGATGTGGATATGGGCACAGCAGCAGTGCAGGTGTGCCCGTGGGCAGGCATCCATGTGTTTGCAAGTGTCTGCACACACATCCATGTGTATGCATTTGCATTTGTGTACACAAACACGTGTGTGCACGCAGATGTGTGCACATCCTGCCAGCACCACAGGAATCTGAGCTTTCCCTGTGGAGGGCCCTGGCACCCTGCACTCACTTTGTGCGGCTCCTGCATCACCCTGCAGTTCAGCCCAGCCTGGAATTTCCTGACTAAATGTTTTTTTGTACTTAAGAACAATTTCCATTTGTGGAAATCATCCCATCTCTTCATGAAAATGAACCCATTTCGAGGAGGGCTTTCAGGATCGCTGTGCAAAGTCTCTGCTCCGAGCAGGACAGCGGCTCCCTGGTGCGGAGGAGCTGGCACACTCCCTTTTCCCAAGCTGTCTGTGCTAATAAAAACCCCGAGTGCGGGATGCGCTAATTAAAACTGCATTGAAAAGAAGAAAACCGACGTTGAAAACCCATGTCTGCTTTTGCTCTGGTGAGAAGCAGAGGAAGAAATGGCAGCACTGGTGACACCAGGACCGGCGCTGGCCCTGCAGCTGCTGCCAGCCCTGCATGCGGGCGTCTAATACGAGAGGCTGATACTGACAAGTGAGAGACAGCAGGTTATTTGGGGAGGGAAAATCATTTTATTTTTTTTTTACTGGACAGCAATTGCAGTCAGCCTTTGAAAACATCTGAAATATTTTGGAAACCCGAGTGCAGCAAATACGTGCAGCCACCGCCGCTCCACTTCCACGCGCTGCCTTTCACGGGGAAGTTTCGCCTCTGAAGCTTTTGTTCTGAAAACCGAAGGAACTGTTTTGGACTGCAAACATTCTTTGTGTTTTTTTTTTTTCCTTCCCTGTCAAAATTACTGCTTCAGAGAAAAACTCTGGAGCTGCTCTACTGAAAGGCGGTTATGATTACAGGAAAGAATTACAGCAGCGCCGTTAACCAGACATAATTGATCCGCATCGCAGCCATCTTCACAATATCCCCCACTCCAGGCGCAGGAAATACTGCAAATACCACTCATAAACCAAATTAGGCATTATTATTTTATTACTGTTGTAAGGTAAATGTCAAGTTTTTTAATGACAATCAGCACAACTCCGGCAGGAGCCAGACGGCTGAATTAGCTTGAAGAGGTGAGAACCTCCCAGGGCTGGAAGTTAATAAAACTCAATAAATATCATCACACATGAGGAGCAGGCAGAGGGATGGGGCTCCCACGCACCTCTGCTCTCCATAGGGAGCTGTGGTGCTGCCCAGCCCCATATTCTGGGTTTGGTGGCAGCAAAACAACTTCTTGGGGAAAAATATTCAATGGCTGTAAGATGACAATTAGGGTTTCTATAAGCGAGCAGCTCTGATGTAAATCTCCCATCGGCGCCAGTGAAGAAGGAACAACCACTAATTTTCTTCGAAGCTAATGAGCGCCAGTCTGTATGATGGGGGGAATTTAATCTGATGTGAACTGAGGAATAGAAGCAGTGCTGATATTAATGTGTGGCTAATTGATACCCAGAAGAACGTTTGGAATGATTAAAAGGCATTTGATTTCTGTACAGGACAATAAGAGGCGCATTGCCTCCTCTCCTTTCTGTACTTCTTGCTTCGATTTGCCCAGCAAACGGTCTCTCACACCATTGTGCAGCTTGAGTGCTGCATGAAATCCCTGTGTCTGCAAATGCCATACCAAGAAATTCCTCCCAGCCAGCACAGGAGTGTGAGAAGCAGGAATAAAAGCGTCCCCAAACTGCTGGGAGCAGCTCCCCGGAGCAGAGCAGCTCAGCCAGGAGCCTCCATCCAAAAACGAACCGTGATTAATGGGGTGCTCTTTGTTCTAATGAAAAACCCATTAAGGTCAGTGGCAGCATCTCGGAGCAGCACTAAACTGGAACGATGGAGACAGTAAAGTTAAAAATGAGCCATAATATTAATGTGGATAGTGAATTAATTGGGCAATTCCACGGGCAGTACGTAAATCACAGCGTTCCCCACGGGACAGGGATGCTCATGGTGCTCACCATGGCATGCAGCCTCAGGAACCCCGTGCCCTCCAGCCACCGCCACCTGGGGGCTGCCGGGGTTCTCCCCACAGGGCTGTGCCTCTTGCACTGGGTAGTCTCGGCTCTCCTGTGCCACTAACACAGCTCGTTAGCCACGGGGCTGATTGCTCCCAGCCCTTTCTGCTTCAAACGATCCCATTCTCTGCAACTTTCAGCAGATGAGAGCCCGCGTATCTCCTCTTATCAACCTGCCACACAGGGCCCTGCTGGAGAGAGGTTTCGGTAATTGGCCTATTCATCATTCATTGTTTATCTTAAGTTCACAGCGTGGTAGAAAACTCTGGAGACACACTTGATTCAAGTTAAGGAACTTAATCATCGTGACAAAACCACCCGGGGATTTGGGCTTCATGCGTGTTGCTCTCAGCTGCAGAGGATGCTGGGGGCTGACAGCCCACACTGAGGGATAGGACAGATGAGCTCACGGCGGTCATTCCAAAGGAGCTGCTCAGTGATTGCCATCAGCACGTGCCTCTCCTCGCTCACCCCATGAAAACCCCATGTCTCAGCACCACACCGGCTCCCTCATCAACAGGAGTTATTAACAGAATGGAAGAACGTCATCCAAATGCTGGTTTCATCTTGATAAATAACTGTGTGGATGGGGGCTCTGGGCAGCCTGATCCAGTGCGTGGCAACCCTGTCCACAGCAGGGGGCTTGGAGCTCAATGACCTTCAAGGTCCCTTCCAACCCAAGCCATTCTACAGCTCTATGACAATTTCATGCCTCTGTTCTACTAGATGTTCCACGCTTCTTCAGAAACACTTCCTCATGCATGAGGCTCTCCATGCCTACAGGACAAATGCAAGCTGTATTGTTCACCAGGCTCTGACTATCTGGGATGAAAAGACCAACATCATAATCCCCAGCTATTGTAAGTCACTTCTCCCAGTAAGGAGCTACTTCCTACCAGGAGTGCTAAAATGTAATTGAAAGCTACGTGTGTGTTGGTGTCGCACAGAAAGCCATTTTATTTACGATATTTAAGGCTGACGGGGTTGTTAAGACCCAAAGCAATGTTGCGGAGCTGCTGCCAGATGCATGCACAAGAGGATGATAACGCTGGCTGCCCATTGTAATGTGGGCATCTCTCAGTCTGGAAGAAATTCTTTACTGGGAGATCAGTGAAGCACTAGCACAGGATGCCCAGCGAGTGTGGGTGCTCCAGCCCTGCAGGTGCTCACGGCCAGGCTGGACGGGGCCCTGGGCAGCCTGAGCTGGAGGGGACAACCAGCCTGCTCCTTTCCTGTAGCAAACCCACACAGCTCTGGCTGCTCCCAGCACCAGCTGCTCCCACCAGCAGAGTCACTGGAGCCAACATGGTTCAGCTGCCCCTGCTGGGTGTATATAGGGAGTGGGGCGGGGGCTGCGGGGGCGCTGCTTGGCTCAGAGGGTTGTTATCATGAGTAGGGAAGTTTGGGTACATGGGACAGCAAGAACTGGTGAGAGGTGACTGAGAGGTCGGAAATGGAGGGGGCTCTGATGTCTGTGGGTGAGGTGGGCTGGCTGCAAGCTGCACGAAGCTGAACACTGGGATTTGGGTTTGTGCCCCTTGGCCTGTGTGTGGGGATTCCCAGGAGAAGTCAGCTGCAGGGATCAGGTTCTGCACGTGTGTGCTTTTGTCCTCCCTAAAGAAAGCACATTTTTCTTGCTTACTGGGAGTTCCTGTTTGTCATTTTTATAAATCAGTGTTTATTGGCCTAATTATTGTAAATGCAGAGCCCAATAAAGGTGACTGTGATTGCAATATCTGGTAATGAATTTTATAACAAACCTGCTGAGCTTGAAAGCTGCCAGCAGGAGAGACATTATGTCAGGTTAATGACAGAGAGGAGAAATGCTCCCCACTACGCTTTTTCCAGAGCATGAAGGACCTTTGGGGAGGCTGCTGGGGTCCTGCAGGGTCCCCTCGTGCTGCACCCCAAACCTGTGGGCCTCCTTGCTGCTCCCCCACGGCTGTGTGATGACACTTTAGGCATCAGGATGGGGAGGCATGGCCCTGCCAGTACTCAGCCCTGTGCTGGACATGTAGCCATGAGCCAGCAGCACCCAGAGGCGCTCCTCTCGCTTTTTCAGTTCCCCATCTGCCTTAATCCCACCATGCAAATGCCGAACGTGAGGCACTGGGAAAGCAGCTTAAACAGCACCTAAAGCTAGCTCAACTCAAACTGCTGTAAATAGATTAATTTAAAAAAATCAATTGAGCTCTGCAGGGGCAGATTTTCCAATAGAGATGCACATCAGCACTCTGGTGTCTGCTCCCATCTCCTGCCCTGTTGTGGAGAGCAGTGTCCTCTCCCAGCCCTGATGCCCCCAGCTTGTTTGGCCACACGTGGGGCTGCTCCACAACCACCCCAGCCCTCTCCCTGCGCAGCCAAGGAGTGACTTTGCTGGGTAAAGGGGTGCTGCTCCTGAAGTGTGGTGGTGAGGGACAATCATGGGCTGCTTGGGAGTGCTTAGGAAGCCCCAGGTGGTGATGCTATTAAATATGATCACAAGCACGTCTGATCTCTGGCCAGCACCAAACTCTGCTGTTTCCCAAAGTCTCCCAGTTTGGATCTAGATCTGCATTTCAAAGCCACGAGTGCTTGGCTCTGAGCTCTCAGTCTGTTACAGCTGTCAGCTCTGCCCAGCCCAGGTTGGTGCTGCTCTTGGTCTGGTCTGTGCCACTGCAGGGATCGGGGTGACTCTGCCGGTTGGGATCAGACCCAGAACATGGCTTTGTGCTGCTCAGTGCTGGGCTGGCAGGGTTTGACTTTTAGCTTTCCCACCAGCAAGAACCTCGTAGAAGAGGAAAAGAATGAAGTCTGGAAAAGAACACACTTTCTCTTAAATAATGCAGAGAAATATGGAGGAGGAGGTTGTACAAATGTGATTTAGCCCTTTGTCCCTGTGTTATTTGCTCCCAGTCGTGAGCGTGCCTCATCTGCGTCCCGTGGGCTGGGGGAATTGCTTGCCCTCTGCAATGTGCAGGTGCTCACAGGCACGGATCCTCCTCTCCCAACTGCCACCAAGGGGCTTGAGCCGCTTGTTTTATATCTTTCATATTTGCTTGGCAGCTGCTGCGTTTGATGCTGCTCGATGTGAGAGCAAATTGCATTAACAGAAACATATTTATGGGGATGAGTTGAGGGGGAGGGAATCGTGCTCCGAGGCTGTTTGCAGAAACCTGTGCTGAGCTCCTTGGGGGCTGCTGGGGTGCTGGGCAGGAGGCACCCAGCCCCTGGCCTTGCTCAGAAGCTGAGGTGAAGGGCTCTGGGGGTGCTACCCCAGTACCCACTGCCCTTGTGCCCCCCCATCAGTGTCCATTGGTTTCTCACGCTGTGCCCCAGTGATGTATTTGATGGAAGCAAGAAGACAGAGGTGGAAGGCTGGGATACATGGCTGCGTTCAGCCAGCTGCCTAGGATATTGTCAGGGCAATATCCTGCCCTGCTCCACCTTTGAGCAGCGATATTTTATTAATTTGGTCATCTCTGCCTGTGCCGATACAGTTGCAATATTGCAGAGGTTCCTGCTCGCATCTCCCTGAGGAGGGGTGGGATTCAGACAGCAGCAGAGCTCTGCCCCGTGCAGCGCTGTGAGCCCCGCGGCTGCTGGAGGGTTCACGATGTCCTGTGTTTCCCGGATGCTTTCAGGCAGCAATAATGATACAGTAGCTCACACCAAAGCGACTGGTTATTATCATCAAACCCTCCAAAATCGCAGGGAAACTCAGCAAGGTCTAGATGAAGCCGTGTCCCCGTACAGACACAAGAATGTCACGTTGCGTTGGCCAACGCCAGCAGACATTGAGTGAGTGGCATTGAGCATCACTCCCAGTTCTGTGTGCAGGCTCCCTCCCGGGCGTGGGAGTGACAAATTGTGCAATCAATGTGGAGGCTGAGCTGTGCTGTAATCTTGCTCAGCCCCACTAAGCCCGGAATTGATCCAGATCTAATCTCACTGATCCTGGGCAAACCCAGGAGCAGATCCAGATTCTGATGTAACATATCCTGTGCAAATCCAGAGGAGCTCGATCAATGTCTCCGTGTCATCGCGCCGGTTCTTACTCGCCGTGAAGGGGCTTATCCGTGTTATCTGCTCTGTGATGCGTAACGCCATCGAGCTGGGCATGCTGATGGATCACTGCTCATTAGTGACTGATGTCCCCTTCCCAGGGCTGCAGTGCCCTGCTCTACCTGCAGGACGGCGGGGTTCCCATGAGGTATGATAGGAAGAGCAGAATTCTGCCTGGGGATCGGTGCTGTGGATGTCGTCTACCTAAACTTTAGTAAGGCCTTTGACTATCTCCCGGAGTGTTCTCCTGGAGAAGCTAGCAGCCCACAGCTTGGACAGAAGGAAGAGGAATTGGCTGAATGCGAGTCAGCTGTGTGCCCAGGTGGTCAAGTATACCAATGGCATCCTGACTTATATCAGCAATAGCGTGTCCAGCAGGAGCAGGAGGTGGTCATCCCTCCATACTCAGCTCTGCTGATGCCACACCTCAGTGCTGTGCTCAGTGTTTGGCCCCTCACTACAAGAAAGACATCAAGGTGCTGTGGGGTGCATGCAGAGATGGGCAATGGAGCTGTGAGGGGTTTGGAGCACCAGCCTGGTGGGAAGCAGCTGAGGGAACTGGGGTTGTTCAGCCTGGAGAAGAGGAGGTTCAGGGAAGAGCTTATTGTTCTCTACAACGCCTCTTCTCCCAGATAATAGTGATAGGGTGAGATGGAATGGCCTCATGTTGTTCCAGGGGAGGTTTAGGTTGGATGCTATGAAAAATTTCTTCTAAGAAGGAGTGGTTATGCACTGGCACAGCTACCCAGGGAGGTGGTGGGGTCACTGTCCCTGGAGGTGTGAACCATGGAGATGTGGCACTGAGGGACATGGCTATGGACATGGTGGGGGTGGGTTGGGGTTCAACTAGATGATCTCAGAGGTCATTTCCAACCTTTATGATTTACTTTTTGATTATGTCTCACCTCAGTTGTGGAAGTTTTGCATTGTTCTCAAAGTCTATGTTGGAGTTGGGGATGTCTGGAGGAGATGCAGTCTGTGTAGGTGAGCCTCTGTGCCCACCTGGAGCACTGACTGGCTTCCTTACCCAACACCACTGCCATCAGTGAGCACTGCATGCTCCCTCACTTTGCTGCACTGCTCACAAACACCAGCTCTGCAGCCCGTGGCATTGGGATCGAGCTCATCCAAGGGAGCAAGCAGCAGAACCCACGTGTGCCAGTCAAGGGGCTTCTGCTGCAGGGGCCCTCTTGCAACTCTAATAAGTTCAGGAACAAAAAGCAATTACCTTCTGGGTGGAATTTTTCCAGCCTTTACTCAGCCCACTGGGGAATTTGGCAGGCGCAAGTACTGCAGTTTTATTCAGCTATTCCTGAGTTATACCCAGCACAGGGAAAATGGCATGTCTCACAGCTTGATGTTTTTCTGATGTCTTTATTCTAATATATATATATATAAAGAAAAAAACAGACCCCAAAGCTCTCTCTTCAAAACGTAAAACCTGTCCTTAGCTTAATTCAGTGGAGACTCAAGCAGCTGTTTCTGCATCTTGGAGAAAAGAGGCCTCGTGCTGTTAATGTGCGCTAGGATCGGAGGCAGGGAGATGAAGGCGCTGCTCCCCATGCCCCAGCTCTGCGGGGACACGGGATGTGGAAACAGGGCTGCTCACAGCACAAGCACCCCGCTGACCCCATTGGGCGTTACAGGGCGCCCTGCAGCCGGGCACCTGGCTCCCCAGGAGGAGGACGCAGTGCGGGTTTCTATGGCAGTGCAGCGCACGGCAGCAGTTCTCCTTATCGCTCCGACCTGATCGGGAGAAATTGCTTTTGTCAATTTTAATTTCGGCTGAGCTGAGCAGGATAAACAAAGGGAGGTGCGGGCAAAGCAGATGGTTTGTCACAGAGCACAGAGCAAGCAGGAAGACTGCAGCTTTTTATAGTGTGTAATGGCCTTTCCTCGCATCGAGCCATCCATCACCGCGCGGCTCCTGAAATAACCGCGCCTGTGCGACGTATGTGAAACACCCCAATGTCGCAGCAGGTCTGGGCCATGCGGCCTGCGGCAGTCCTGGCAAAGGTGGGGAGCACCCACAGCCCTCCTGGCCCCACAGTGGGGGACGTGGCCGTGCTGCCCGTGCCGTGGCACCGCGTCCTGAGCAGCTGCGGAGATGGGATTATTTTTTCTTGGAGCTCATGGTCTCCGAGCACAGCGCAGATTGGTGGATATTTGTTTCAATAAGAACCATGCTGGTGTTTGCAAACCCTTTTAAATTGCTCTCAGCAAGCGCTTCTGCATCTGGAGAAAAGCCTGCCTGCGGAAAAGCCTGCAGAAAGAGGAGGTCTTGGAGCCTGACGCCCTGCCAGGTTCCATCCCGCCGAGCGCTGGGGCCGCAGCGGGGCGAGCGATGTCCCTGGCTGCCGAGAGTCCCTGTGCCAAAACGGCCCCATTAAAGCATCCCTCCGCAATCTCAGATACTGTGCAAATAGGAAGGAAAAATCAAAGTAGGTTTGAACTTTATTAACGAACAGAAAGAGGGCTAAACGTATCCCACGAACCATTTGCTGCAAATATGCAGAATACCTAAAATAGCTCTGGCGGCTGCTGGAGCTCAGGTTTGTGCCCTAAGCCATGACAATCTCCATACATTCGTGCTGGCAGCAGCCAACCCTGCAGGCTGAGCTGCTGGTGGCTGTGATTTCTGCAGATAGGCTCTGCCAGATCCGAGCCAGAGCATCGCGCTTCCACACACACAGGCAGGAACTGTCCCCCTGGGGGACAGCGGCGTTCTGCTGGCTTTGGTGGTGCGGGGCAGAGGCAGTAAGGCTACACGCTGCTTTTCCCTTTCAGCGTGGTACTCACGTGGTGCATTGGGGTGAAGGAGGATTTCTGCTCCGTCCCTCGCATCTCTCTCTGCTCTCTAAGTGGGGCAGCAGCGATTGCCGCGGTGCTCTGTCCTTGTGCAAGTGGCACCCACGTGGCACGCTGCTGCTCCCGAGTGTTTAAATGCAGCTCCTCTGTGTGATGCCACATCTCCCAACGTGCCTCCCCTCTCGTTTTTAGGGGAAACACTCCATTTCCACGAATGCCCCTGAATGATCCCCTATAGGCGTTCGCGTCACCTATAAACAAGACAAACCCGGAGAACAGATGCATCCCCTACTGTTAATAGATTAAAATTATAGATGATCACAAAATAGCAGAGTACAGAACAAATATAGCCGTCATGTAAATTACTTTTTCCTCTATTTCCTTCCATTAGCCAGGGCCCATTTACCTCAGCAGAACGCTGTCCCTGGGAAGAGGCCGGGCTGGATGCGGAGCTCGGGTGCTGTGAATGCTGTTAGGGGCTGTGGGATGCAGCACGCTGCCTGCTGCAGCACCTCCTGTTCTGTTCAAGAGAGGAAAAAAAAGCTCTTCCTATCTGATTTGTGCTCTTTTGTCCCGGGCACCTCTTCCTCCACAAAACGTTTTGGCCAGCAGACCAGTGAGGAAAGTTTGCAGCGTTGGCAATTACACCGTGTGATATAGGAGCAGACCCTCAAACAAGATGATTACTCATTTTACCAGGCACGGCTATCCATTATGGTTAATAAAACACTGCGTAAGTAATTCTCAGCCCGATCCAAACCATGTATCTTGCTGGACTCCCTTCCATCCTCAGCCTCCCGTCGGAGGGTACGTCGGCATCAGCAGACGGCGATGATTGCAGCTGAGTGCACGGACAGCCAACTTCTTCCCCTTATTTTCCAAGGGTTGGATGGGCTCAGGTGCCACCGCCAGCTCCCGGCTGTGTCCTGTTCAGAAGGACAGAACTGGTGCTGGTGGCACTGCTGTGCCAGAGCCGCGGACACAGTGTGTCCCTACAGCGGCCCCTTGGCTCTGGGTGCTGCAGTGGCACTGTCCCAGCACTGCTGCCTCCTGCTCGTTGCTGGGACTGTCTCCAGGTAAAAGCAAGAGAACATTTGGGAGCTGTCAGCACTCCACCAGTGCCAGGTATCTAATTTTGGCTGGAGGAAAGGAGCAGCGCAATCTATTTCCCATCCCACAGGGTCAGCAGCAGACTACGGAGTGATCTGGGACAAAGAGGGGAGACGAGAAAAAATGCAGAATAAAGGATTTCACCGTATTTACGACAATTTTGAGGCTCCTGCTGGAGCTGCTGCGCAGAGTGCTACCCTCAGTGCATCAGCCACGGAGCACTGCAGAGTGAAGCGCCGCGCTGAGCACGTTCTGCACATCACCGCCCTTCTCTGGGGGGCTCTGTTCCCCGGCCGTCGGGTCCAGCTCATGGCTGGGATGCACAGCAGCACTCCGCTGTGTGCTGATGGCACCGATTGCAATGTCACTGTGCTCGTTTTGCCCCCCTCCCTCTCCTCTCCGTGCTTTTAATCTTTGCTTAACTTGTTGTTCAGGCAATTGCATGGCATTTAGTGCGCGGTGATGTGTGTTTGGGGCCTGCGCTGGAAATGCAGCTCATTATCTGGAGTGGATAATATTAAGCACTTTTCTCTGTTGGCCATTTGATCACAAGGTTATCCTGGTTGATGGGTTTATACGCTGCAATTGATTGCAGGGGAGATATCCAGCCGGAGCACGCGCTTCCCACAGGTGTGCTGCCGTGCCGTGTTGTTGGGGGGCAGGAGGGATGTGGGGGTGATGGGTGGCCAAGCAAGCCTGGTGGCACTGCTCAGCCCCACTCCGGGTCCAGCTCTGTGTGCTGAACTGCCTTCACCTTCCCAAATGGAAGAAGCTCTGGGGCACGGCGGCCTTTTGCCTGAGCACCACACTGCCCCAGGGCCCCCAGCTGTGCCGTTTCCCACCCCCCCAGACCCTCTCTGCACCCCCAGCACTACTCCACGCTGCGGGCTGTGCACCTGGGAGGGATCCGGTGCTTTTCCCTTGGGCCGACCCCAGTGCAGAGCTCAGCCCCGCACCTGCCACTTTTTTTAATATAGGCTCTAAATCAGATTAGAGCTGCCTGTCTGGCTCTGCATGATGCGCTTCGTGATTATTCAGCATTATGTAATCTTTGATAAAAGATGCTGCATCGGTGGAAGCGAATTAAACTATCGAGCGATAGGAGCGGATCGAATCCCCCAGAGCAGTGCCACCGCCCTCTGGCACTGTCACCTCTCCCCGCAGCTCTGCTGGCTCAATGGCCAAGGTGCTTTGCTCTGAGTTTTCCCATTTCTCCATTTCGTCTCTCTCTGCTGCAGTTTTTCTCGTTGGCTGTGATATTAGAAACATTGCTAGGGGAAAAAAAGCACAGACCTACACCGTGACGCTGACACCCGGATGCGTTGAAAAGCTTTCAAGTTTTGCAGAACTGGATAAGCAAAGAAAGGAAAAAAAATAAACCTACATCATTTATTTTCCTTCTCCGAGCAGCTGAAAGGAAAAGTGCCAGAAAGGAGAAAAACAACACTTCGCAAACGTTACCTGTGGAATTAAAAAGGACGGCTCCGAAAAAAAAAATTAAACCCATAAAGTTTCTCTTTGATGTTTCCAATGAATTTTGACGTTGCGGAGCGTTTTGTGTGCGGGGTCTCCCCGCAGCCTCTCCCCACACGTGGCCTCATCCCTCCACCCATGGAAGTTTTAACAGCCTCCCCCCCCCCACCCCCTCCAGCTGGCAGCTGACACCGTGGCTTCAAGCACCCACGGCTCAAACCCCGAGATGTACTTCTGATGGGTATAAGAGAGACAGCAATGGGCGCTGGGCTGGGAAGGTGTCATTCGCATTAGCGCTCAAACAAAGGGCTGCGAGCTGCGCTGTGTGCTTTAATTACAGCTTTCCTTATCGTACAGTGTGGGCAGGAGCAGCAGCACCACCTTCGGTGCGAGGTGCCAGCAGGGATGGCTCCAGCTCCCCGCCAGCTGCTGGGGGCTCAGCCTCGACCTGCGCATGGGGGGCTCTTTGCATGGGGTCTGGCCAAGTGGGGGTAGATGGAGTGGATGGGACAGGCAGCGCTGTGCCAGCTGTCCCCTCTGGGGTCACAGTGTGGTGGGAGAGCTGGGCTTCGGGTGCGCTCATTGCGTTGCAAGGAGCGGAGTGAAGCGTTCAGATTTCCAAGCCAACGTGTGGCATCTTTATTAATGTGCCTGCTTGAGTTCCCTGGGACGCGATGTTTTCTCCTCACCCCAGCCATCCATCTGCGCTGATACCACGGCCATTAATCCATGTTGGTGACAGCACTCGGCCCTCCCGCGGGACAGGGGATGTGGAGTGGGGTCAGGGAGTAGCCCAGACATGAGCCCATCGCTGCGCCCGCCCCCTGCCCCTCTTCATCGCCAAACGGAGGGGAATTTTTTCAGATCTCAGAGCCTTTGCCCGCCTGCCTGGTTCCTCCATCACATCAGCAATTTCCTTTATCGCAGCAGCAGAAAGACATGCACGCAATAAATAAAACTCTCAGACTTCAGAAGGAAATATTTCAGCAGAAAAAGAGCTGGAAAAGGAGGTGGGTCCCTGCCCAGCCCCTGCTCCTCCTCACGTCCCCTTTGTGCTCACCTGATTCCCTCTGCTCTATATATCTCCACCGCACAACTTTCTCCCTCCGGGGAACTACGTTGCAGCCTCATAACTCCCACTGTCAGCAGAGGGGATTTTCTTCCCCTGTGACATTCCACCTAAATGCTCCATTTTTTCATTTCCCATCATCCCTCCTGGTGATGCCCCTTGCCCCGTGTTAAATAATTCCTTCCCTCCCTCTCTACACCAACCACATCTGTAAGGCTCTGTTTGCCTCCCGACATTCAGCTCTCACCCAAGCAACATATATACAGGTGTATATATATTTATTTGAACCTTTGAATCTTCCTTCTGAACTCGGTCAGTCCGTGCCTTTGATCATTCCCTCCAACCTGTTGCCAGAGACAGCTCTACACCCACCTCACCTGGGGGGTCTCAGCATCCTCATCCCCCCCAGCTGTGCCCCTCCATCATTGGGCACAGCCGAGTGCTCAGCGCCCACCTCATTTTGTTGTTTCCTGCCCATGTTTCCGATCTCGCTGGGCCCTTTCGTGTTAATTTTCCACGCTTGCTGGAGCTCGCAGCACCTCCCAGCATAGCATCATCTGCCAAGTTCATTAATGCGCAGTTTACTCCCTCTTTCCAGGTCATTAATGAGGGTATTAAATGAGAGCAGACCTAACCTAGATCCCTGCAGTACCCCATCAACACCTCCCCCTGTTTCTAATTACCCTTTGTTTATGAGCCTTCAGCCGGCTTTCCAATCTGCGTGGCACAGTTCAAGCCATCAGAATCAATTTTTCCGAGGAAGACGACACGAGCGCGGCAGCAGAGGCGTCCCCACCCGCCCCGTCCCCACCTGCTGCCTCCTCGCCTCCCGGGCGGGGCGAGGAGGGGCGCCAGGCGCGGGAATCCCGTAGGACGCGCGGCGGGAGCACGAATGTCACCCGTGTCCGCGGCCATCCGAGGTGGGATGTCCCCACGACGGTGTCCCCCAGGGTGAGTGTCGTTGGGGGAGGTGGCCCGTACGAATGGTGTCCCCAGGGCGGGCGTCCCCAGAAGGGTATCCCCGGGGATGTTGTCCCCAGAAGGGTATCCCCGGGGGACGATGCTTTGCCGGCCCGGGCTGCTGCCCCCAGCGCGGTGTCCGGGGATGCTGCCGTGCCCGCGCCGCCCACAAGGTGGCGCCATTGCGCCTGCGAAGCCGCGCGGGCCCCGACGGCTCGTCCGCTCCGCGCTGTCCCGGAGGCCGAGGCCGCTCCCCCCGCCGCCCCGCCGGCCCCGCGCCCCGTCCCTCAGCCCGCCCCGGCGCCGCCCGGCCGCTATCGACCCGCGGGTTCCCGGGGCGGTTTGCCGCAGAGAAGCGCCAGCACCCGGCCCTTTTTTAATTTTTATTATCGTTGTATTTTAAACCCTCCGGGATTCCGCTTGGCTGAAAGTTCGCAGCTAAAAGCTCCGGAGCCGCGTCCGCCAGGGCCGGGTGCCGCGCCGCTGCCGGCGGCCGTGGGCGGGGAAGCAAAGACCGCCCAGCACTCGGGCCGCTTCCCCGCGCTCTGTAATCACAGTGCCGTGCACCCGCGTGTCCGCTCGGCGACCCGAGGTACGGAGCAGTGAATCGCGTTTAAAAGTTCATTTTTCTAAGCGAAAAGGCAGCACCCAGCAGCAGCTCTCCGCCTTTCCCAGGGAATTAAATTAGCAGAGAGTTGGGCGCGCTGCCCGCGCGGGAGCCGCAGGGAAAACCCCAGCAGCGCCGCTTCCCACGGTGCTGTCGCGCCCCGAAGCGCTCGCACTTAGCGGGCACCGGGCGGAACCGGGCCGCACCCGGCGGCTCCCGGCACGGCGCGCTCCGCTCCGCTCCCGACCGCGCCGCTCCGCAGGCCCCGCCTCGGCCCCGCCCACCGGTCGGCAGCACTGCTCGGCGCGCACCCATTGGTGGAAGAGCACTGCGCCCGCCCCGCCCCCTCGCGCCCATTGGATGCGCCGCTCCGTTTCCCGCCCCCGCGCCGCCCGCCCCCGCGCCGCCCGCCGGCGCTCCGGACTGCGGGCAGTGGCGTGCGGCCGCCGCAGCGAGCGCCGGCGGGAGCGGGTTCAGGCTCGGCTCGGCTCGGCTCGGCTCAGCGCGGCTCGGCTCGGCACCGGCTCCGCTTCCCGCTCCCGCTCGCCATGCCCGACTCGTCCTCTGCACCGCCGGCTCCGAGCTGCTGAGCGGGCGGCGTTGGCGTGGACGCGGGGGGGACCGCGGCTCCGGTGCCCGCTCCCGCCCGCCGCCGCCGCCGCCGCCGGGGCGCTCCGCCGGGAGCTGCCCGCATGCGGGCGGGCGGCCCCTGAGGCGAGCGGCCGTCGGGGCGCGACGCGGCGGCCGGAGGGGGCGGGTGCGGCGATGGGGGCTCTCCCGGCGCTGCTGGGGGCTGCCTTGCTTTGGGCCGGCGCTGGCGCCCTCGTCAACCTCAAGTACTCGGTGGAGGAGGAGCAGCGGGCCGGCACCGTGATCGCCAACGTCGCCAAGGACGCGCGGGACGCCGGCTTCGTGATAGACCCCCGGCAGCCCACCGCCTTCCGAGTGGTCTCCAACTCGGCCCCCCACCTGGTGGACATCAACCCCGGGTCTGGGCTGCTGGTCACCAAGCAGAAGATCGACCGGGACCTGCTGTGCAGGCAGAGCCCCAAGTGCGTCATCTCGCTGGAGGTGATGTCCAGCTCCATGGAGATCTGCGTGATCAAGCTGGAGATCAAGGACCTCAACGACAACGCGCCCAGCTTCCCCACTGACCAGATCGAGTTGGAGATCTCAGAGACCGCCAGCCCCGGCACCCGTGTCCCATTGGAGAGTGCCTATGACCCGGACTCGGGCAGCTTTGGAGTGCAGAGCTATCAGATCACCCCCAACGACCTCTTTGGGCTGGAGACCAAGACACGGGGAGATGGCTCTCGCTTTGCTGAGCTGGTGGTAGAGAAGAGCCTCGACCGTGAGACCCAGTCCCACTACAGTTACGTGATCACGGCGCTGGATGGCGGTGACCCGCCCAACTTTGGCACAGTGGAGCTTAGCATCCGCGTCATCGACTCTAATGACAACAACCCACTCTTCGAGGAGCCGGCCTACACTGTCAGTGTGCCTGAAAATGCCCCACCGGGCACACCAGTCATCCGCCTCAATGCCTCTGACCCCGATGAGGGGACCAATGGGCAGGTGCTCTACTCTTTCCACAGCTATGTCTCCGACCGGGCTCGAGAGCTCTTCCAGATCGACCCTCAGAGCGGCCTCATCACAGTCAGCGGTGCCATCGACTATGAGGAGGGACATGTGTATGAGCTGGATGTGCAGGCCAAGGACTTGGGACCTAACTCCATCCCTGCCCACTGCAAAGTGACCATCAGCGTGCAGGACGCCAACGACAACCCTCCCCTCATCAACCTTCTCTCTGTCAACAGTGAGCTGGTGGAGGTGAGCGAGAATGCCCCTCCGGGGTACGTCATTGCCCTGGTGCGGGTCTCAGACCGTGACTCGGGGGCCAATGGACGTGTGCAGTGCAAGCTGCTGGGCAACGTGCCCTTCCGGCTGCAGGAGTATGAGAGCTTCTCCACCATCCTGGTGGATGGGCGGCTGGACCGTGAGCAAAGGGACCAGTACAACCTCACCATCCAGGCCAAGGACAATGGTGTCCCCTCCTTGCAGGCTACCAAGTCCTTCACTGTCAAGATCACCGACGAGAATGACAACCACCCTCACTTTTCCAAGCCCTACTACCAGGTCATCGTGCAGGAGAACAACACCCCGGGGGCCTACCTCCTCTCAGTCTCAGCGAGGGACCCTGACCTGGGCCTCAATGGCAGCGTCTCCTACCAGATCGTGCCCTCCCAAGTCAGGGACATGCCTGTCTTCACCTATGTCTCCATCAACCCCAACTCTGGAGATATCTATGCTTTGAGGTCCTTCAATCATGAACAGACCAAGGCCTTTGAGTTCAAAGTCTTGGCGAAAGACGGGGGCAATCCCTCTCTGCAGAGCAATGCTACTGTCAGGGTGATCGTCCTGGACGTCAACGACAACACCCCGGTGATCACAGCCCCACCGTTGGTCAATGGGACCGCGGAGGTGTACATCCCCCGGAACGCAGGGGTTGGCTACTTGGTGACAGTGGTCAAGGCAGATGACTATGACGAGGGTGAAAATGGCAGGCTTTCCTATGAAATGGTGGAAGGAGACAGAGGATTTTTTGAGATAGACCAGGTCAATGGAGAGATAAGGACCACCAGAGCCTTTGGGGAGAATGCCAAGACAGCCTACGAGCTGATTGTGGTGGCTCACGACCATGGAAAAACATCCCTGTCGGCCTCTGCCTTGATTTTGATATACCTGTCCCCAGCCCTGGATGCCCAGGAGTCCATAGGATCTGTTAACCTCTCCCTGATTTTCATTATTGCCCTGGGGTCTATTGCGGCCATTCTTTTTGTCACCATGATCTTCGTGGCAGTAAAGTGCAAAAGGGATAACAAGGAAATCAGGACCTATAACTGCAGGTAAAGAACATCTTTATTTCTGTGTACCGGCCAGGGGCTGCTTTGATTTCTGCCAGCACAGTTATTTTTTCCTTTTGCTGTTGTATGCCCGGGGTTTGCTTTAGCAGCAGCAGCAGCGAGCTGCAGGTCTGTGAGATGTCTTTAGGAGCTTTAGAGCACTTCTCAGGAGGAAGAAGCGAGCCCCACGCCGAGGTGCGGGCTGGCATCATTTTTCATTTGCCAATCTGTTGCAGCGGGCGTTGGGTTCTGCTCTGTACAGAAGTGCCTTGGGGACGGATCCACCACCCCACCCACGTGCCATGGGACCACAGAGTGGCATCCCGCTGGTGCCCACAGCAGCGGGGACGGTGGGCCCTTCCTTCCCTCCGAGAGCCATTGTGTGCCCGTGGCGTGGATGTGGCTCAGCCATGGACGACAATGGAGCCGAGCGGATAAACGCTCCCCAAAGCTTCCCATCCCCACAGACGGATGGAAGTGGTGGGGACGCAGTGGCTGTGAGCTGGGCTCTCGCAATTATTTTTGCAGCGCCGCATTCTTTTGCCCGGGCTGAATGTGGGCGCGCGGTCCGAAATGCAGGAGGGCAGGTCAGCGCCGGCTGAAAGGGGAAGATGTGGAACTGAGCCCCTGAATATGTAACAGCCCCGCGATTATTGTCTCTCTTTTACTATTCTCTGTGTTACACAAGTTAGTAGACAAACGCTAACCACACATGAATATCAATCAGATGCCATAAAAGAGCAGCTGCAATGCCTCATAAATGGTTTAATCCTGTTACTAGTGAAATAGCCATGACTTCTCCATTCCTTCAGCACTGAGTCATTTCAGATGGGAGGAATGGAAATTAATTTTGCTCTACCTTTGAAACCTGGCATCGCCTGTGGCCATTTGGGGGGGGGGGGAGGAGAGGGGGGGTGCAGTCCTTAAAGTTTTATTTATGCAGAAATAATGCTGGAGAGTTTGATTTTTACACCCCGTTTTCACAACGTGAAGTGCATTTTTAAGCCTTTCTGCACGATGGGGGAAAAAATCATCTGCAAATAAAACTGGCTCTGTGCTGTGTTACGGGGAGCTAATATAGCAGATTTCTTGCCAGCTCGGCCCATTAAACACGAATGGGATCCGAACGTATAAAAATCACGTCGCGGTGCCCCTTGCAGCTTCACGCGTGTGTATGGGCGCTGGGTTTGCTGTGATGGCTTAGGGATTAATGAAGTGCAGTTTAATTAAATAATTGGTCAATAGAGAAAGGACAACAAAATGAATGCCTGCGGGAAATAATTGGGATCTCACATTGCCAAACTTAAACATTTAGGTAAACAAAACAATTAAAGCTTCATCAAGCGTTGTTAGGCGACTCGGCAGCGTATAGATTGTTGGCACAACTGAAATCCCTGCCTTGCTCTGATTTATTGCTGCGCTCGGGGAAGGCGCGGGCTGCTATCGGTGTGCATCTGATCAGCAGGAGTCAGCTGCAGAGGGAGAGGGGCAACGGATCGCCCTGGCCCTGCCTGTGGTCACCGGGCACTCCATGCTGTGCCTGCACTTGGGCTTCCAGTGCTTTATTTCTGAGGTTCCTCACAACATCTGGTGGAGAGGCTTCATAAAACGTGCGAATTTACGAGGCACATAAGGTTATACGAGAGAGCTCTCCGGCTTGGTGGCATTTTCATGCTCAGGCAATTAGCTTTCTGGAACAGGAGTATTTGCCCAATATTTGCCTTTCTAGATAAACTGTATTATTCATTCATCCTATTATTTCGGCTGCAGCTGTTGTGTTTGGTGTTTGTGTGGGTTTTTTTTGTAACACGTATTAAGCGGAGGGGCAAACTCCTGGCTTTCAGGTGTGCAGCGGTACAAGCTGCGGTGTGCCATGGGAAGTGCTGAGCTGCCCAGAGCTGTGCATGCCTCAGCGGGGCTGTGTTGGAAGGAGAATCCCCAGCCCTCCGAGCTCAGCCTGCAGAGTTAGCACAAGGTGTGGTGGTGTTACCTTCCTTATGTTCTCAGTGCTGCCTTATGGTAACTTCTTTCCCCCCCCACCGGTGTTATGTAGAAGGCAACAAGACACTTCATCAGCTGATGCTTTTGGCAGGTGGGAAGCAAAATCGGGGAAGAAAGGCAGGGAAAAGCAAGCTTGCAGTTACAAAAAAAAAAAAAAAAGAAAGGTCAGGAAGGATCATTTCTCTTTGCAAAACACAGTTGTTGTTCTCCGATTTCCAGAAGACGAAAGCCTTTCCCAGCAGAGGGGTGTGTGTGTGTCGGGGGACGAGTGAGACATAGAGGCATGGCTGGAGGAGAGATTGCAGCGATCAGGTATTGCCAGGAGATAGCCAAAATATGAGCGCTTTGGATAGAGCGCTAATAAACAAACGGCCTTTGGAGTGCGAGAAATAGAGCTTGCCAGCCAGGGCTGCTTCTGAGTCTGCTTTATTTACTGCTATAGAAAATGAACTGGGAAAAAATCCACTATTCATTTTGTATTTTCATTACGGGGACCAAATTAAATCACTTTTAAAATCCTTATTACGTATGGAAATGAATGCAGATACCCTTTTCAGTTCATGGATTTTAACATCTCCATTTTTCTCTTCTGCAGGCTGGACTTTACTTCCAGTCACTAAAAATCAGCAATTAGAAACACTAGAAAAGCAGGGGCATTTCCCCGTTGCTTTTCATGTCTGACCCGAATACGTTATACGTAGGAAAATCTGTTCCAGACTGTTCTGTACCACAAGAGCCCGAACGTGATGTAATGCACGTGACTGAATCCTGTGCGGAGATGGGGCCAAGTCCGCCAGCTCTCCAAGTGCTCCTTTCAGGGGCAGAGTTCGGGATGCTCTCAGCTCTTCCTTTTTCTTCCCTCCCCCAGAATCGCAGAATACTCCTATGGGCATCAGAAGAAATCAAGCAAGAAGAAGAAGATCAGCAAGAACGATATCCGCCTGGTTCCGCGCGACGTGGAGGAGACGGATAAAATGAACGTTGTGAGCTGCTCCTCCCTCACCTCGTCCCTCAACTACTTCGACTACCACCAGCAGACTCTGCCGCTGGGCTGCCGCCGCTCCGACAGCACCTTCCTTAATGTGGAGAGCCAGAACAACCGCAACGCCGGCTCCAACCACATCTACCACCACACCTTCACGGGGCAGAGCCCCCAGCAGCCCGACCTCATCATCAACGGGATGCCGCTGCCCGAGGTGAGTCCTGTCTGGGTACCGCTGATGGTGCTGTGCCGTCGGTCAGCTGACGCATCGGTGTTGCTGTGCGATGGCTGGTAGGCAGGGAGCAGGCGCTTGGCTTGGAGCTCACCTCCATCTCTTTTGGGAGAAGGTGGGCAATGTTGAATCGCTTCTTGTGGGTTCTGCGTGGTCGTGGCATGTGTTCACAGGTGGGTGCTTCTCCCACCAGCAGCAGCGCCCAGTTGGGGGATGCTGGCGTGGCATGGCATGGCTCTGTGTGCTTTGTAACTGGACTTTGAGCGTGTTGACTTAAAGGAAGAGGTGTTTGTTGGATTGACAGGAGTTTTTACGAGATCCTTAAAGTCCTTTTGGTGCTATCGCTTATCCCACATCCCAGTGGGGATGCAGCACACGTTGGTGTGCTGCCAACGGGTGGTACCGAATGAAGGTGCTGCTGCGTTCCACGCTGTCCTCATCAGGTTCTCCTAATTCATTGGCTTTTCTGTACATCACAGGCATCATTTAATGTTGCTTGTTTGTCTCTCTTTGAATTATTGTTTAGTATTAAGCAAAACAATCAAAGGTTTGTCATGTTTCCTGCTTTGAACAGAATAACAAAGCTGAAAAAGCACCTAAAATATTTATGGTTAGTGCTGTTCTGCGCTTGCGGTGCTGGTGTAAATGCAAAGTGATGCTCCTGGAGACTGTGGAGCTGCTTCAGATTCAGACTTGTGCTGTGGAGAACAGAGCCCGGCCTGCTGTGAGACAGCAGGGCTGCTGGAAACACTTGATACTGGTGGGCCCAATCCTGTACTATTTATCAGAAAGAGCAGCGATGCAGTGGCACAGGCTGCCCAGGGAGGTGGTGAAGTCCCCTTCTCTGGAGGTGTTCCAGAACCACAGAGATGTGGCACTGAGGGACGTGGTTATGGGTATGGTGGGGGTGGGTTGGGGTTGGACTAGGTGATCTTAGTGGTTTTTTCATCCTTAGTGATTCTATATAGTGGTGAAGCACACCCTGACCCCCGGTATTTTAGCACCTGAGCATAGAATCGGTGCTTGTGGATGCAAGTCATAGAGTCTTGCTCTTCCTTCTCCCCAGACCTTGTGAGACAGGATACATTGCTAAGTGCTGGTACATGGGCTGCAGAAATGAATTTGCCTCTGGTGAGAAGCACTATGCTTTGCTGCCCTGGAGTGTTGGCAGCCCTGTGAGCGGGCAGTGGGAGGCTCCCATCCCTGTTCAGAGCCCAGCTTCCTCCTGCTGGGTGCCCTCATGAGGCTCTGTCATGCCCCAGAGGGGTTCCTCGTCCATGTATGTGTGTGGAGCTGCCTCCCGTGGGGCCATGGGCTCTCTCACTGCAGATGCTGCAGTACAGAAGGGCAGGGCCAGAGAAATCCCAACTGGAGGCTGCTTGGATGTTTGTTTTGGGGTAGGAATGTTTTTTATTTGTATGTTTTTGGAAGAGAGCCCCCCACGGTACATTTCTAGCTGTTACAAGGGCAGTTTTCCCACTGGTGTTGCTGGGTGCAGCCCACTCCTACAAACCTAGGTGACCCCCGAGTGTGAGGCAACTGCCTGATGCTGGAGCAGTGTCAGGAGCCAGCAGTGACCACAGCTATCTCCTGCCTGCCACACATGGTGTCTGCAGAACACGGCGCCTAAGGGAGGTGTGGCCATTGTGTTACCACCCCCATGCCAGGTTTTTGTGCATCACATTGTGCATCTTCCTTATCTCAGCTTATGCATCATCCCTGTGTCAGACTGTACATTGCCCCCATGTCATGCTGCTCATCTTCAGCATCTCAAGTTGTTGTGCATCACCCCCATGTCATATTGTGCATCACCCCATGGCAGGTGCTGCCTGCAGAGGCTCCCCAGCTTCTTCACACTCTGCTCAGGTGCACCCGTATCACGTGCCCTCCTCCAGCCCCTTCCTGTGATCCCACTGCCCAAATTCTGCTCCTTGCACAGAGTGCTGCTGCCTGTAGCCGCTGCAGTCTGTCATTTTGCCAGCGGTTGCTACGGGCTGTAATTATACCCCTGTGCAGATTGCTGTCAGTACACCTCCAGGTGAGGCTGATGGAGCAATAACAAACCCAGCCCGAGTGCGGTGTTCCTGGAGTGATGAGCTCTCCCCTCAGCACATTGGGAGCACGTGGCAGGGCCACCTGGCGGTGCCTGCAGTGACGAGGCTGCTGCCGCGTCCCCCGGGAGCCTTTAATAGGTGTCAGTGTCACGGAGATAGCGCTGGCGCTCCACCTCGGAGTCACTTCTCCTCCCGCGCCGATGGAAGGCAACGCGCTGCTTGATGAGAGATAAAGCACGGAGGTAAACATGTCGCTGCAGTGTCACTTAGCATATGATGCTCGTGTTGGTGGTGAGCGGTTGCCTCTGAGCGGGAGCACTGTGCGGTGCCGTGCTGCTGGGCTGCAGAGCAAGGCTCATCGGCTCCAACAGCCTCAGGACTGGGATGCGTAGGGCCACGGTTGTGCCGGTGCTAATGGGATTCCTTCCCTGGGCTGTGCATGGTGTGGTGGTGGCACCAAGTGTTCCCATCTGCCCTGGGCTCAGTTTGCAGCAGGGAGTGGGGAAGGTGTTGCCAGTCAGTGCTGGAGCCCAGGGCTTTGTTGCTTGCTGAGCATAGGGACATCAGATGGGAGTCCAGTGGGCGCATGGTCGGATGGTGTGTGTAGACTGTTGGACTTTGTACCAGGAGATGAGGAACCTGAAGTAGTTCGAACCATTACGCAGCTTCCTTGATAAAAATGCGCGTTGCATTGGGGCAGTGTGAAAACCAGTCTGAATGCAGAGTGTTTTAGGATCACTGGGACACTATTTGCATGCAGAGCAGCCACCCTTGGGTAACACTTGCATGCCCGAATTTTGGCTTGAAAAGAACACTGCGTGTGTGCAGTGGCTCTGCCCGTGTTCCTGCAGCCGTCAGGCACCCCATGTTGTTCTGGGGGGCACAGCTTTGGGAAATGCCACCCCATGGGTGGGACATCTCCCCTGGTCTGGATCACACTGGCCCAATGCCACCCCAGTGGAGCAGGTCACCACGGAGCAGTCATTGACCCCTTAAAGTCAATGGCCAGTGGCACCAGGCATGGGCACCCCAGTACCAGGGATAGGATAGGGAACGGCTGCAGTAGCGGTCATCCTGCCATAGTCCCTGCCTTGCCACACTCCGGCATAATCCTCACTCACACTGATTTCACTTGAGCTCCTCATAGTAGTGGGGATTATTGGAGCGAGCAACAGTTGTGGGATAAGGCCCTGGTGGTTTCAGATAGGCTTTTTACTACCTGGAAAGCGCTCCGCTCACCATAGGAAATGGTTTTCTAAGCACAATGGAGCAATTTTCGTTTCAGGCAGCGCAGGCACTTTCTGCTCTGGCTATCTCGCGGTGTTAACGAAAGCACATTTCTACAACACACAAAGGTTTTTGTTTTGTAAGGAAGGAAATGAGCGTGGCTGTTCCTCTTTCTCTGTCATTTCTCTACTTGTCAATTCTTTCTTCCCCTCCAGCTTATCCTCCTCTTCTCCTCTAGCCTTAAAAAGCCCCAAATGTGTCTGTTATAATCACATTTTGTGTGTTACAACCAGAATGAATGTACTCACTTTAATATGCTCGGTTTGAGGAAATCAGTTTCTGTCTGGTATAACAGACAATTTGTTATAAACCGTGCCATTTAGGAGTGAAGGGCCTTGCTTTACTGTAACACTGGGGAAACGTCATGATACATAATTGGAAGGGATTTGGCTTGCTTCTCAGTAATACTGTGTATAGAGCAGGAAAAAAAAGGAGATAATTTCCAATCCGGAGAAAGTTTGCAGCACTGAGACATGCCAGACTGTTGAAATAAGGCTTATTTTAAGCAGAGATAATAATTAAAGCATTATCAGCAATGATGTTCAACTAGTCGGAAGAGTGCCTTCGCAGAAAGCGTTGCCAGTCTTGTTTTCTCCTTGGGAGGTCACTGTAACTCAGCACTTTTTTCTCTCCGCGCTGCACCGAGATGTGCAGGCACGGGTCACGTCTCTAATTAGCACCGCCGCCTTCTCGTGCGTGAGCATCTCCGTCTGGCAGCTAATGGCAGCCTGGCTGCTCCGTGGGCTGCTGGCTCTGCTGCCCCTCTCTGCTGCTGGAGGTGGTCAGGAGCTGCACAGGATCCACTGCAAAGCTGCAGGATGGCTCTGCGGAGCCTTGTGGGTGCTGGGTGGCTGGTGGCACTTGGGCTTTGTGCCTGTGGGCGCTTGGAGGCTGGTGGTGGCAGTGGGGAGGTGTCGGGGTAGGGGAGGTTGCGGGACTGTGAATACAGTGCCTGCCTTGGTGGGGTTGTTCCTGTGTGGCATTGTGTCATCGGATGTTCCCCTGGCACTGAGAGACAACATTATGGATGTGGGCAATGGTCTGTTCCATTCTGAGGTCTGTTCTGTTCTGAGGTCAGCTGAACCCAATTGTACGTCTTGTAATGTGATTGCTTCGAGCTGTCTGATTTGAAAAGTTCATTTGAATGCCTTGCGACGGAGATAAGTGCTCCAGCTCTCACTGATGGTGTGCAGCGGCTCTCGCCCGTCCTTCCTGCTCTTTGCCAGCGTTGGGTTCGGCGGGTGTTGGGTTCAGCACCGGACAGCTCCTGTGCTGGTTCCACGGGGGCAGCATTTGCTGCTGGGATCCGTGGGGAAAGGTGGGTCAGGGCGTGATGTGATGCTGGCAGCTGTGTGGGGAAGACATCCTCCTCTTCTCTGATGCCTGTAGAGTGCTGGGAGTGGAAATGGTTGTATCGTTAAATGTAGCATCCTACAGACTTTACATTATATGTAATATAAAATGCACCATATGCTTGCTATAGACTATCAGAGAATGGCTTGAGTTGGAAAGGACCTTAAAGATTGTCTTGGTCCAATGTGTTTATAAAAGTATATGAAGTTATGTGTATTTATATAAATACATGAAATGTATAGGGTCGTATATTGTATACAATTATGTAAATAATTATATGCACAGTCATATGGCCTGATTTTTGGGTGGTCCTGTGTGGAGCCAGGGGTTGGACTCGATGATCCTTATGGGTTTCTTCCAACTTGGGATATTGTATGACTCTATATAATGAGATGTATATAATTTATTTTCATACTCTTTGTTGGGGTTTTATAGTTCACTTTTACCAAAAGTATAGCAGCCCATCTTGCTTTGCTGTTAGGAATTTTGGATTTGATGCATAATTCTTACTTGTCAAGTCTACAAAAAAAAAAAAAACCTCCCATGAGTGTATTTACACATGGTAGATAAGGCTTTTACCTTAAATTAGGAAAGACTTACTGTAAGCTTTTTAAAAATTACATCCAAAGGATGGTCTTGCACACTATTTATAGCCTTTTGTATAGCAATTTCCAAATTAGCTCTTGTTGTATCGAACAACATGAACCCCGTGGCTTCCTTCTGTAATTTGTTTTGCATAAAGCACCTGCATGCAAAGGAATATTTAGGGCCAAGCGCACATCTCCTTTGGGTAACCTTACACCGGGCTCGTTGAAGGGCCATGTTTTTCTCCTGGAGCCCTCCCAGGTGTTTGGGGTCAGAAGCCCTCAGCCAGGTGCCCTTCTGGCCTCTTTCCCTGCTTTCAGCTGGGAGTCCGATGAGCTGAGGATGGAGAGGAGATGGGCTTTACATCCAGAGGGTCACCCTGCAGAGCTGCCATCCCTTTCTGCCCTAGTGCTGTAGGGTCGTTATCCTTCTGGTTTGTCCTGTGGCCAACCAATGTGCTGCTGTTTGGGAATTCACTCCAGCGCTCCCTGCTTTGCCCTTCGAGAGCTAAAGGGTAGAAAGTTGCTGAGAACTCCCCTGCTTCACTGCAGGGCAGGTGATGCTGCTCTGAACTGTTGTGGGTTTTATGATTCCCTTTGCCCCTTATTGTGACACAAAAAATTGCACAACCTGTCCTGGTCCCTGGCCTATCACGTTGTCAGCGTCGCTTTGGGATGGAGTGTTCTGCATACAATGGAGCATCCCAGCTGCAAAAGTGCTTTTCCATCCTCTGGCCCTTCCTTTCTCCCTGCCTGCCTTTTCCTGGAGATATTGCTGTTGCCCTCTGAGTTTTATACATAGATACATACGTAAATATAAATACATAACAGTGCCAGCAGCTGTGCCCGCTCCTGCTGCCCAGCCAGGTTGTAGATGGGGCTGTGCACAGCCTCGCTTAAATAAATGATCAGATATTGTTCCCAGCAGAGGCGATAGTTGAGTTCCAATCATTTTCTGTTAATTAAAATACAGGATGGTCTTATTTGTAGCATAAATAGTTGTAATCTGTGTACCTATAAGAGTAATTATAATTTAAATTAGAGTGTGCTTGGCATAGGCAGCGAGCGGTTGTGAGGCACAGAGCACAGACCCCATCCTGGGGTCCCTCTCACTGTCCCCAGAAGCATCCCCAGCATTCAGCAAAGTGACACCGAGCCTGTTGGTGGCCCCAGATGTGCTGTTTGCCCAGGGAGGTGGTGGAGTCGCCATCCCTGGCAGTGTTCAAGAGGCGTCTGGATGAGGAGCTACATGATATGGTTTAGTGGCTTGTGGTAGCAATGGTGGTGGGAGGATGGTTGGACCAGATGATCTTGTAGGTCCTTTCCAACCTTGTGATTCTATGATTCTATGTGTTTTGTGATGTTTCTATTTGGGAAATGTGCATTGCATTGGTGGGAGGTTTGATGGAGAAGAGGCTGTGGGATCATCATTGTGGTGTCCCAGCGTGGCTTCCTGGCCAGTTCTGGAGAGAAGCGATGGCTGTGCCAGCTGCAGCAGTGGTCAGTGCCCTGGTGGCGAAGCTGGGTGACCCCAGCAGTGCTCTGGGGCTGTGTGGATGAGCTCTTTGTCTCCACATCTCGTTGGAGACTTGGAGGTGAATGCCGCGCTGCCCTCACGGGGATGTGAGCTTGTCGGATTACACCATCTTTTGTAACGGCAGGTGTATGCCACAGGGCAGGTTTTAAAATTCCTGTGTTGGTGGATTGCATTAACCCATACTAAGTCAGGTATGTAAAATTCCATTAAGCAAAAACCCTCTGGCATTTTCTCACCAACGAGCAAGAGATCTGCAGGCTGTGCTAATGCAGTGCGCGCGCTCATCTATTAGTAGGATGATGGTTTTAAAATAATAACATTTATCTTTGGTGGCGGACCTACAGTAGTGCACGCAGAGTACAATTTTGTGAAAGGCTCTGCAGATGTTGCCTCATTCAATCTGGGTCAAAAGGAGTGCTTAGAATGATAAAGGTTAGAAAGAGATCAAATAATTCTGTGTTTTTATTGCTGAATAATGCACTTGGAAAATATCATTCACCATTATTAGACTAAGTGAGTACAGAAAACACAGGACTCAATAGTCATTTCTCACTATTGGCTGATTTTACTGTTTTTATAATGTAGCTAAATTCCCTGCTATTGATTGCGGCATCGATTATCGATCTGCCAATCTGAACGTAGCGCTGGTGTGGGCACGTGGGAGTGTAACGACTGCAGAATTCTCTGCCTCTTCCTGCGGCGCTCCGTGTGTGCAGACGGATGTATTTTGGGAGCTGTCTGTGCTCTGCAGTGATGTATAGGGCCCGGGGGCCCCGTGCCTGGATGATGTAGGAGCTGTGCGTGCGCTCAGGTGCGCTGGGCGGTCTGCTGGAAAATCACCAGGCTGGTGCCGCAGCACGGACATTGCTCTTCCAAAGGAACACAAATGAAGGAGACAAAACTGGAGAAGCACCTGGAGTGTGTGTTATTTTCCATCCATTGAAGTTGTATGAACCCCATCGTGCAAACCCAGCGTGCCGGCTTCCTGCCCAGCTTCCAGGGTCAGATTCACAGCTGGATGCTCTGCCGTGGACCAACCGTTGGTGGCATTTGGTAATCAAATCCACGTGGCTGCTGGCACAGACACAGCACCCACACCTGCATACCCTGGGAGAAACTCTTCCTACAGTCTGCATGCAGTTTTCTGGTCCTGCCCCTTGCTCGCTGTGCACGTGTCCCTGGTTTGGGGACAAATAGGGCATTTTGGCTCCCTTAAGGTGAAGCTCTGCATTTGAAACGGGAAGAGTTTTGGAATCTGTTATAGAATCATGGAATCATGAAGGTCAGGAAAGATCTCTGAGATCCAACCATCTACCCACCTGCACCGTGCCCATCACCACGTCCCTCAGTGCCACATCCCCATGGTTCTGGAACACCTTCAGGGACGGTGACCCCAGCACTCCCTGAGCAGCCTGTGCCAGAGTCTGACCACTCTTTTGGAGGAATTTTTTCCTAATTTCCAACCTATTCCTCTCTTGTTCTCCTCACTTGGTTGTTGTCAGCATTAATATGCCATTAGCACATGCTCATTAGGAGGAGAATGATGATACCCTACAGAACATGGGGGAAGCCTTCATTAGGCACTAACATATTGAACCAAGCTGCAGCCTCCGCTTGGGGAAGCTGCTGCTTGGCATCAAGTTTCTACACCTTCTCTACGATGCTCTGACAAAGCCCCTTTTTTCCCAGCCCTTGTTTTGCTGTGAGTGATGAGTGTGGCCGGCCTGGATCCAAACCCCTCAGGGACCTGACGTGCATCCTCCCCCAAAGGCAGATGGGAGACGATGGCTTCCTGTGTGCTGACTCCGGGGTTAACGCGATGAAACCCACGCTGAATTTGGAGCTGCTGGGGGAACAGCTTTGCTGCGAACCGAGGTGTCACTTCTGCCGTTTTGCTTTTCACACCATGGCGATGTCGGAAGCGCCCTCCTGGCCTCGCTGCCCGCAGCCACGACCCGTTGCGTGGGGCAGGGTGATGTGATGCTCATCCCGGGGTGACAGCGTCGCTCCGTCAGTAGGAGCAGTGCCGAGTTCAGGTGGGAGGAGTGTGCTGGAGCAGCATATATTTAAAGATTAAGACCCCGTTGATGCGCAGATGTCCATAGCGATAGGTAGCAATGAGTGGACAATGAGGACCATATGTGGCTTTCAATCAGAATATATTCTAAATGGGGCGATTTCGTAGATTTCCGCCGTGCTGACAGCTGTCCTCTGCGTCAGCTCCCTGTGATGGTGCTGGCTTTGCCCCCTCGGTGCTGCCCACGCCACGCGGACCCGCGGCCACACTTCTGGGTGCCGGGTGAGCCGTGTAAGCCCCGTGCGAAATGCATCATTCATAAACTGTTTAGTGCGACCTTTTGTACGGTAGCACTAATTATTATTATCACAGAAGCCCAGTAAACTAGACTAGTAATTATCAGGGATTTATTTGAATGGACAGCTAAGCTATTCTTGGCAAGTTAGTCAAAGCAGTTGTCATGACAGCTACACAAATGTGTCTTATGAATTGGGTTAATTAGGGTAATTAATAACTGTTGTTTTGCCCTTTTTAACAAGGTATTGCCTAGACACTATCAAAAAATAGCAATTGTACCTAGCAGATGTATTCTTCTTTCAGCAGCAGCCTTCAAATCGCAAGACCAAAGCTGTAAACATCTGGCACTTTGGAAGGGAAAGTGCCAAAACCAGGGGGCTCGAGGGTTCCTGGTAATCCCTCTGCTGAGCTGCCGGCACGATGGTCAGCCTCGTTACTGCTGCTGCTGTTGTTATTGCTTTAATTCTGTGCAGATGAATGCTTTTGTGGGTGGAGAGGGCAGCGCGGTGTGCTGTGACCCAGCGGCCGTCGGGGCAGGCTCTAAGTGACAGGGCTGAATGCTGGGATTGAAACCATTTGAAATGTCCGTGAGTTATTGCTGTTTCGCTCGTGCCTCATTGGGATGGCTGCCTGGTGCCAGATCTCCCGCTCCTTGCTCAGGCACAGCATCTGTTTCTTTCAAAACAAGTGTTTGCTGAATAAATGATTTTGGATTTGTCATTGCTGATACCGAGTGATCGGAGTGGCCAATGCTGTTAATAATAGAATAGGGCTGAAGAGCCTCAAAAGGTGGGGGGGGAAAAGTCATTCCCATCCCAGGAGCATCCCTTGCATGGCACATTCGGGGACGATCCTGCGACTGTGACATCCTGCAGCGTGGGAGGGAGCTGCCAGGAAGGGAGGCAGCGCTCTGCATTCCTGTTGTTACTGAGGCTGTGGTTATAATTAGCAGTGTTACCAGCTGCAAATACAGGTGCTGGGAGATGAAGGCACAGGTAGCTGAGGGTCACTGGCCACCCTTGGAGCTTGCTGTCGCCGTGCCAGCAGTCCCCATCCCATGTCAGCAGTTCCCATCCTGTCCCAATGGAAGTCTTCATACCAGCGGTTCCCATTCCATGCTGGTGGTTTTCCCCATCCTATACTGGCAGTTCCCATCTCATGCCAGCAGTGCCCATCCCATCCCACCAGTCCTCATGCCAGGCTGGTGGCATTCTCCATCCCATGCCAGCAGTGCCCATCCCATGCCAGTGAGTGTCCCCGTCCCACACTCACTCCTTCCCTGGAGGATTTGATGCCAGTTATTAAAAATCGCCCAAGCTGACAGATGTGACTCAGGAACATTATGTAAACTTTGTAGGAAAATGACCTGAATCCATGGCTGAAGGCTCTGGCTGGTTCTCCAGCTGCAAAGAGCCTTGTCTATTTTTATCACCCCTGGGCTTTCAAAGCCCTCTTTTAACTAAAGCTTATTTGATAACACGCATCTTTTAAAAAGAAAAGAGTGAAAAAAAAAAAGAAGAAGAAGAAGAAGAAGAAGGAAAGGGAAAAAAATCCCAAAGAAAAACACCTCTATGGAGAAGGTATAGTTTTAATGAAGAAATATTTTACACTATTCTTCTACAACCTTAGGGCTAATAGCCTGGAACTGGTACTTTGGCTCCTTAAAAAGCCCAACAAGACAAGCCAATTACGGCCTCTGAAACATTTTTATTTTTAGTTCCTTGTAATAGCAATTCATCCTCGGCTATGGTACATTAGCTGGAAGGAGCACGAAGTAGTAAGGTTTTGGCATCTTTGTAATAACGCACGGGCTGTGTTTACCAGCTGGTTCCTAACACGGGGCGGGTTCCCCCGCCGCTGGGACGGATGGGAGATGGGTGACGTGGGCACCGAGTGGCACGGGGACGGCGATGCTGTCACAGACAGCCCTCAGAGCAGCAGCTTTGCCTCCCTGTCCCCGTGCTGCTGCGCTGCGCTGACGCCTTCCGTATTTATAACTCGTTTAACTAGTGATTTTTTATTATTTTTTTTGGTTTTCCTTCTGCGGTGACAAATGTGTGATTTCTTCTGTTCCCTGCGGAAGGTACCGCTCTGACCTGCCACTCCAGAGGGTGAATGACAAGGAGTTTTATTTAGCTCCGGCAATGGGAACGTTTGAAAAAAAGGTTCCTCTGTTATATTTGTTTTCATTCCTAATGGAAGGAGGCAGGCAAAGGACGGTTCTGAAAGGTTTTTTAACAAATCTGTAAGTCATGCCCCATTACCCCAGGGCTGCTGATTAGATCCAGATTGTTTCTTGCACTACTTAAAGAGGGGTGCAGCCCTGGCTGGAAGCTGCATCCATAGATCCATGACGCAGCTGCAAGCCGCAGGCACAGGTGATGGGAAAGGCCTGCTGGGAGGCGTATGGGTCACCGTGCCCCTGCAGGGTACCAGCTCGCAGCAGAGTGCCCGTGGGGGGCGTTGACCCCAATCCTTGCTTTTGGGGGTTCTCCTCCCCAAAAGGCATTCTGCAGGCAGGGGCTGCAGGCTATTAGTTTGCCCTCCCCTACAGATATGCCCACTGTAGGGTCAGTGCTTTTTGTTGGGTTCTACGGTGCTGGTGCCATGCGGCTGCCCATGGCGGCTCCTGGGTACGTGGCGGCTGCTGGAGAGCTTTGTTGCTGGAGGTGCCATGTGAATGGAAGGGGTTTTGTTATTGCCTTTCTGCTCTCCGTAACGATGCTGTAGATTTCTGATATGTTGACAAATTCAAACGGGTAATATTATTTGCGGCTTTCAGGAGTGTAATTATGGCTTCATTGTGTGTCGCCGCTCTCAGGATTCAATCTGGGTTTCTAATCCTATACCCTTTTTCAAAATCACATCACTGCAGCTCCTTTCCTCCTGCCTTCGATCCATTTTCAGACCAAAATGAGAAAGCCTGTACTTATTTGGGGAGGGGACAGGAGTTCAGAGCGGATTAGTGGGTATGGCAGCGCCGTAATGCAATCCGTTTTGATACTTTTGCTCATTTCTGATGAGCGGGGTGATGCTAAAGGCTGAACTCTCCCAGTGATTTTTCTGCAATGCTTTTTATTTTATCAGGAGAAAATGGAGGCTGGACTCAGTTCTTTCAGCATTTAATAACGTCCATCAGAACCAAATGCCCTTTATTTAAGCTGCAGTAATAATTAGAGGGTTGGTGGTGTTAAGCAGCCATGGAGTCTGGCTCTGAGGAACGTTCATTGTGCCTCATTAAATTTGGAATTAGTACTTAAAAGGTCAGAAATAAATATTCTGTTTATATTTCAGGGATAGTAAATCTAAATAGCTGCTGTGTTTGCACATCCCTGTCTCTGCTTGTTCCTGCTGAACTGAGCAAGGCACCACTCCATTTGGTTTAGGCAGCAATCAGAGTGTCTGCAAAAAAGCCCAACCCAAAAAACCAACCATGGTTTCATTGATCAAGGGCAGGAAAATGATCTGCTGTATTATATCTAATTATAAAACATCAATATCAGATGCTAAATGCACTTACTTTTTCAGAGATGCTGTGTTGCTAGTTTACAGTTTGCAATCTCATGTATTACAGGCTTTAGCAGTAAGCCAGGATATAGGAAAATGGCTTCAGAGGGAGATGCCAGAGGTCAGATCCTTTTCACCTTTATCAGGCTACCCCAGGTGTCTGCCTCTTAAATACCCCTTAATAATAACCAAAAGCATTCACATTTCTCCCTGTTCTTGTCTGGGGTCAACTGTTTGGGCTGGTTGTTTTTTGGAGCCAGTTGTTTGGGAATGATTTGGGCTGGTTGTTTGTTTGGGGCTGGTTGGTTGGGGCTGGTGGTTTGGGTTGATTGGTTGGGGTTGGTTGGTTGAGGCTGCTGGTTGTCTGTGGCTGATTGGTTGTTTGGGGTTGGTTGTTTGAGGCTGGTTGGTTGTTTGAGGCTGGTTTTTTCATTGAGGCTGCTTGTTTGGGGTTGGTTGGTTGTCTGGGGCCAGTGTTTTGGTGTCAGTTGTTTGTTTAGGGCTGAGTGTTTGGGGTCGGTTATTCAGGGATGGTTACTTGTGGCTGGTTGTATGAGGCTGGTTGGTTGTTGAGGGCAGGTTGGTTACTTGGGGCTGGTTAGATGATGTTGTTTGTTTGGGGTTGGTTGGTTGGTTGGGCTGGTTGGTTGCGGCGCTTTTACTGGCGGTGGCTGTGAGGTTGTGTTTCGTGCTGCGCCTGTTCCCTGCAGGAAGGAGTCTCAGCCCACTTACTTATTTCCCACGGGGTGTTAAGCAGCTTGCTTACTGATAATGACTTCCAGCCATGGCTGAGGGGGACTTCATTTGACCCATTCCCTCCTTTAAAATTATCCACGTTTCACAAGTGCGGCTTGAGTGTTCTCATGCAATTTACACGTATTCTATATTACCCACAATATATCGTGGGCCATAAGAATTAAGTGTTGGCGAGATTTCTGAGTGGGGAGCAGCAGTTTTATTACATATTGATTGCCTGACATGAAGCAGGACTGAGGTGCAAAGGGAGAGAAGCAGCACCACCTGCCCTGCTTTTCCCATGGGAAGACCACGTGTGTTTTTGTGAACAATTTGACATTCCTCTGGTCCTGAATGTGCCTGCAGCATGATTGGTCAGCAGACCTGTGTTCCTGGTGGCCACGTGCATCCTGGTGGTGTATTTTGGGAGGATTTGCTCAAACCCCAAACAAGAGATGCACGTTGCAGCCTGGGAGAAAGGTCCACTTTGTTTCCTGGTAATAAAGGGTGACATGCAAGCTTTATTAACAAGGCACGTAGGGAGAAAAAAAAAAAAGGCTCAAGGGACAACTCTGAAAAAGTGGTGCTAAATGTGTCATTTTTGTGAAGCCGATTTTGTGAAGGGTTCCTACGCGCTTTGGCAGGAGGTTGCAGCAGGTTGGCAATAATTTGTAGAAAGATGGAAATATTTTCACCCCGAAGTGAGAAGCAGAGATGCAGTGGGTCAGGGGTGAGGGGAGACGGGTGCCCCTTCCTGCGGGTCAGGAAGGATTTGGGGCATCCATGCATTCCTACTGCCTGGGGAGCGATGTGACAGCCTGGAGCTGCTGGGAGCTGGGTGCTGGGCAGGGCAAGCAGCCGCCCCTTTAGAGATGCTCATTTGTATGTTTTCCGCATCGCAGCTAAAACCCAGGAACAACAGGCCCTGAATTATTGAGGTGCGGAGGGACAACAGCGTAACGCAGCCCTGATTACCCCGTTGTAAAGCTTCTCCCTGCAACCCCTTTGGGTCCCGATGTCCGGGTCTGGAAGAGTTGCATTAAAGCTCTGCATCTTCTTTAACAGAAATGGGAGCCCTCAACAACAGCTGGGGGGGAAACAAAAAAAAAGAAAGAATTTTAAAATGTCCCTGCTGATTGCTTGATTCCGAGCGTGTTCCGATGCCGTATTTATATTTGTGTTGCTAAGGCAGCGGTTAGAAGCACTTTCCGAATTAGAGCCGGCTGCTCCCCACGGCCCCAAGCACGCCTGCCCGCTAAGGGCAAAGCAGTAACACGGTCTGACACCAGAGAGCACAGGCTCCATGTAGATGCTGCTCGGTGCCCCCTCATCCCTTAGTATATGGCTTATTCACACAGCGTGGGGTCCATCCTGACGAGCGCTGATCATCCTTCATGCTGAGCTGAACGAGAGGTGAGAGTGGGCAGCGCTGGGGGTGGCCCTTGACTCAGGCTGAGGACCCTCCCTCTGCCTTTGATTTTTACTGATCTGATCATTAAGAGAGTGTCAGCTTGTTTGCTTTTGCCAAAATAATGAAGAAGATGTGGGCCGGACTCTTGATGCTGTGAGTTATGAAGAGCATGCTGTTTCATCGGCACTACAAGCCTTACCTTGTCCTTCTTTTTTTCTGCTTTGACTTTGTTCTTGGGGCCTCATTAAGAGAAGGGAGCATATCCTTTTCCAATTAAAATGTTGACATGTTGTAGACGTTCTCCTTCCCAGTCGTTTTGCCTCTGTTTGTAAGCGATTGCACTTTGCAGGATGAAGTAGATTTAAATCAAGTGAGCTTCGATTGAATAATGCAAACTATAAAGCAGCCTTCCTCCGTGAAAAATCTCATTCCCGTTTTATTCTCCTGGTTTGATCCCATAGCCTGCAAGGAGATCACCTTGACAGATAATCCCATAACTACTCAGCTACCTCAGAAGCCACCCAGAGCACACCTGGCTGCAGTCCCTGCTGCCATATTGCTCCTTGCCCTGCAGGAGATCTGGAAGGGATTTGCATGAGTTGTGCTTCTTTTAGTGATGTGCTGGATTTAAAGCCTGGGGAAAGCTGGAGTTAAAGCCTGGGGACAGCTCCTGAGCATGCCAAAAACCCCCTAGGAAGTGGAGGGGGGAATATAGCATGTCTGGCATTACATCTTCATGAGTGCGGTGGTGCAGAGCATCCGGAGCACTGGGTGATGCAGAGAATCTGCATAGGAAAGGTGTTATTTTAGGCAACCAAACTAATTTATAAGGACACGTTCATCGGACTTCAGAGTTTTGTCTTTTTGTTGTCAGAAATCAATGACAAAGCTTTCAGGGTTGTTGATCAGATCTGACATGAGGGCTGGAGTTGGGCTGGGGCAGAAGCTGGGCTGGCAGCCTGGTAGAAACGAGTGGAGGTGTTTCAGTGGGTTTTGGTGGTGTTTTGGTGACGTTTGGGTGGTGTTTTGGTGGTACCAGGTTGAGCATTACCCACGGGTGGCCCTGGGTGCTCCATTGGACCAGCGCGTGGTCCATGTGCCGCCAGTACATTAAAGCTCTGCAACATGTGGGCATGCATTTTCCCCTCTGCTTTCCTGTGGCTGCCTCCCACCCTCCATCACTGCTGGATATTCCCAGGTTGGCAGCACTGGGACTGATGGGCAGACGCAGGATCAGAAATGTTCTGCAGCGCTTAAATCTTCACCGCTGCGTGTTTTAAAAATACATGTGTATGCTTCCTGCAGAGACACAGAGCGCTTTAACAATCAAAGTCGTGCTGCAGGAACAAGGATGCAAGAACTGCAGGGACCAGTAGTTTGTGCAGTAAATCTCCTGCGCGACTCTACAGCAGTAATTACTATGTGAAAGTAATAACTGAGCTGTGCTGAGTGCTAGGCCAACTCCCCTGGCTCGCAGATCCTTGCATGTTTCTCTCTGGGAGGCTCCTGTTTGGTAAATTAGATATTGTGCTGTATTTCAGAAAAGGTCACACTTAACCAAGGCTGCCTTTGCTTTATTATCTCAGTACAGCAGTATAACCTCAGCCGGGGTACGATTGGATTTCACTTTCGGCTGTGCTGCAGCAACCCCGCTCCCTGCATCCTGCCGTTGTGATTACGTTAGCAGCAGCCTCTGCTTTCCTTTATTTATTGAGACATTAAAGATGCATGCATTTATTTTTACCATGTTCTTAATTGCCATAAAAACAGGCCATAGCATCCCCAGGTGGCTCTTTGGAGGGAAAGCAGCTGCGGGGCTGCCTCAGGCTCCTGCTACCTTCCAGCCATGATCCCACCATGCCACAGCAGCATCCCACCAAATGGCTCCCACCATGGCTCCCACCATGTCCTACCACACGGCTGTTATCCCACCACAGCTCCCACCATGTCCCACCACATGACTGTCACCACGTCCCACCACATGGCTCGCTCCCACCATGTCCCACCACATGGCTGTCACCATGTCCCACCACAGCTTCCACCATGTCCTACCACGTGGCTGTCACCATGTCCCACCACAGCTCCCACCATGTCCCACCACAGCTCCCACCATGTCCTACCACATGGCTGTCACCATGTCCCACCGCAGCTCCCACCATGTTTGTCACCATGTCCCACCACATGGCTGTCACCACACCCCACCACAGCTCCCACCATGTCTCATGCTTGTGGCTCTGTAGTCTCATGGCTGGTAGCACCCTGCTGCTCTGGCTTTTTTTTTTTCAACCCATTGTTTGTTCCATCCCAGCTGTGAAAACTGGGAGCCAAGGTTCTGTAATCTCAGGTTAAAAAGACAGCATTTCAGCTGTGGTGTTTGTCAGTGGGCTTTGCCTGCAAATGACAAATCCATTGACTTTTCTCCCACTCTTTCACTCCCTTCCAACTTTTAACCATGCCACCCATTGTCTGCCTTTTTATTAATAACAGAGCCAATGTCTCTGCAAGTGAAATGATTTGAAACAAAGAAAAGTGCCTGCATTAAATTCTCTGGCAGGGGATTACCTTGCTGGCATTTACATATCTATGCAATAAATATTTTAACATGTTAATTATACACTAATAAGAAAAATACCTTTTGAACTTTCAGTCAAATTGACACACACAGAACTGAGTCCATCAGGGAATTAAAAGCAATTAGTTTTGTAACGGAGTGTAGTCACATTGTTTCTTCTCTACAAATTGTTCCATGGTCACCAGCCAGCCTGGTTCTTGGTGTAGGGCTTGGAGTCATCATCTGCTGCTGTATGGGTCGGGATTTGGGTTGCACTGGGGCATCTCTGGCTCTGGGGGTGACATACAAGGTGCTGGTCCCACTGAGGTGGGTGGAGGTTGTGGTGCCAGGCAATGCCCTGGCCTGCTTCAGCGGGTCACAGAATATCCCCAATTGGAAGGGACCCTCAGGAACATCGAGCCCAACACCAACTCCAGCAGAAAGCAGCCAGTAACTTCTCCCTTTTCTTTTCCTCCTTCCAGACTGAAAATTACTCCTTTGACTCCAACTACGTGAACAGCAGAGCTCATTTAATAAAAAGGTACGTAGGCTGGCTTGAAAGCACTTTGGTGTGCCCAGCCAAATCCTGATTATTTAATGTTCTTTCTCACTGCGTTATATGCTACTTGCTTTTTTTAATATGCAAAACGTTTCCAGAGTTATCATTTGATTTTAAAAACAGTATTTACTGCCTATTAAGTCCCATTGCTCTTGGTTTGCAACAAAGGAAAGTCTTTTTTCTTCTGTTTGGTTCCTACACACTGGGAAGTTACAGCAAGTTAGGTAGAGTGCTGTTACCCTGACAACTTTAAAATTCATAGATTTTATTCTATTTGAATGCACAAGAACAAAATGATAGTTTTGGATGGTGAGTTTTCCTTATAATGTGAGGTGGGGGGGAAAAAATCTCGTTTGGGGGCAGGTAATTGGGTTTGTGCATGCTCACTGTTTTAGTGTGAATACCGAGGCAAAGCAGCATTTTGCTAGGATTTTCCTTCCAGGGGTAAAAAGCAAATCATCAGTTCAGTTACAACCTAGCAATTTCCCTTGGGTGAATTTAACCCTTTGCATAGAACCCTGCCTTGTTGGTGTCCTCAGAGAGCCCACCGGTGGCAAAGATGTCACCAATGGACTCACGCCTGTGCTGTCCCAGTTTAACCCCACTGACTTTACCCGGGTTGTATCATCTCCAGGATGGCTCTGAGCAGTAAAGAAATCCAATTATCTTCCTGGCTGAGATCCCATTTGTTTACATCTTAAAAATATAAGGACTATGGGAGCTGCGAGCACTTTGTATGAGCAACTTGGGTTCAGCTAGTGAGGGGCAGGGATATTTGCCTGCATTATGTGTGATGTTTAACGATGCTAATGTGATTGTGAGAGGTGGCTTGCCTGCGCCGAGTTGCTCTTCGCAAGGCAGTCCACAGGCACCCTGAAAAAAAGCAAATCTATTAATCTTTCCTCATTCACACCTAACATAAAGGCAAGCAGTGCTCCCGCCTGCCACAGCGGGGTTTGCTCCGGCATTGTTTGGGAAATGCTGCTGCTGCTGCTGCTTTCCCCAGACCTGCACATCCTTTGGAGAAGTGTCAGCCGTGGAACCGTGTTGTGTGGCTGCTGCATTATGGTCTGCTTCACTGCAGGGAGATAAATGCATTGTAACGCAGATTGCTGCACGTTGTGAACAGCAGCGCCGTGTAGGACAGCGTTTCCCCTCGCTTTCTACCTTTGTCTTGTATCTTAAGTACGACGGGTGCCAGGGACGCTGTGCAGACATCTAAGAACAAAAATATTTTCTGTAGCATACTGTGGCATCATTTTCATCCCTAGCCTTTATGAAGATGTTGTAGCTCTTCTATCTCTGGTGAGTGAATCTCCTCCAATCCAGCACTTTAATTAATCTATTTGTACTTTTCCTGTGTTGTCTGCCTGCCTCTCTCAAATAAGGCACACACAAATGAATTGTAGATATGTAGTGCTTTCTTAACTTAAAATTCTTTGATGTTGCCTGGAATCAAAGTCAGTGGCTTCAACAGGGACATCTTTATTTAAAAGGTGATGTTTGAAGGTTTACCAATTTATATGTATTTCAGAGCTCCCCCCTCGTGTGCTTTGCAAAGCACCAGTTGGTAGGTGGTCTGCTTGGTTTCCGTGGAGACGCAAAAGGGCTTCACTAAGTAATGAAAATCTGCAGCTCCTCGGTGCTTTGAAGCACAGGACGCTCCTCATGCCGACATTTCAGCCCAGATCTGCCAGTGAGCAAGTTCAGTGCAGCCAGATCCCCTGGTAGCCCAGGGAGAAGGAGCCAGTGGGGCTTTGCTTTGTGCACCAGGCCCTTCTCAGGTGCTTTTCTGGCAGCTGTCCTTTGGCAAACACTTTCTTTTTTCCTCCTGGCGTCTGCCTTTGCTTTCTGTTGTCTCCAGCCTGCACCCACCCTCCCAGAAAGTCCCATCCCATCCATCTCAAGATGCTCCTGTCTTGCAGCAGGCCGCTGTGTCAGGGCTTGGGGAGTGGCAGGAGGATCATCCGTGCAGCTGTCTGTGGGCCCAGACTGACAGTCCATTGTCCCTGGAGGCTCCAAGGGGAGAGCTTGGACCCAGGTGCACATGCACCATGCCCTGTCTGTGTGTCCATGCCAGGGCTCTCTGCTAGTTGTGCAGCTGTTCCACAAGCCAGTGCCTTTGCTCCTGGATTCCCACAATGCCAAGAACACCTGTGTGCAGCTCACCACTCAAAGCTCTATGCTGGTGGAAAGGGGGCACACCGTTGCAGTCACTCCATCCTGTCCTAGTGACATGCTGGTGTCAGTGGGCACCCCAGAGCCACCACTGCTCTCCTGTCCATGATGATGTGCTCCATGCACTCACATCTCATCCAAGCCAGGATGCAGGTCTTCCTTTGCTTGGATAGCAGCTTCCTGCCCCACTGGGCCAGCCGCCAGGATGGGGACATGAGGAATTTGAGACAAGATCAGCCCTGGTGTCCCTCCTGTGTTGACCTTGGCAGCTGTGACGACAGGGGATATCAGGGAGCCAGGTTGCTGCCAGATCCCCTGAAGTCCCTGTGAACTTGGACCTATAACCACAAGGTTATTGTTAAAAATAGGAAAGATACCGTCAGAATGAGAAGAAATTCGCGCTTCCCGGAAGGCTTTTATTTTAAACCCTTAAGCGATTAGGACTTGGCCTATAACCTAGAAAATTAAAGTTGAGGTCCTTTTATCTTTAATTTGAGGTAGCACAATACGAGGAAGCCTAATTGTGGATGTGTGTGCATCCTGGCGGCGGCCCGCAGCGCACGCGAGCAGCCTGCATTTGGGGTGCGGGCCGATGGTGGCAGGCCCAGCTCACTGCCCTGTCTCCCCCAGCAGCTCCACGTTCAAAGACCTGGAGGGAAACAGCCTGAAGGACAGCGGCCACGAGGAGAGCGACCAGACTGACAGTGAGCACGACGTGCAGCGCGGCCTCTATTGCGACACGGCTGTCAACGACGTGCTCAACACCAGCGTGCCCTCCATGGGCTCGCAGGGCCCCGAGTCAGGTGAGCACCGCCGCGGCCCTGTATGCCTTAGTGTGGGTTAGGGATAAGGCTGTACGTCTTCGGTACATAGGAATTAATCTTAGGAATAGATAGGAATTAATCTTCTCGCCGTGCCTGTCAGGTAAGCCAGCGGGTGGGATTATCCGTATTTCACCCCGCGCAGCCGTGTGACAGCGCGTGAGCTGGGATGAGAGTGGGAATTACCAGCTTCCAGCCTGGGCTCGTGCCTGCAGATGGAGGGCAGCTCCTTCCTGCTCCCCAAAATGGCTCCTCCAAGAGGTCAGTGCTGCTAGTCGGCCATCGCAGCAGAGACCAGCCCTGGTGGGCGAGGGATTTGGGTTTCTTCCCCAAAAAGTGTGTCGTGGTCTCAGCTGCTGTGCGTCCCCGTGTGTGCAGTTGGAAGATGAAGCCCTGATCTCAACCCTGGTGTTAGCTAGAGGAAAAGAGTCAGAGGAGTTCAGCTGAGCCCAAGCTGTCATTTGTTCTTGGACATGAATGTCGCTTTTAATGTCTTACTGATGCAAACATCCTATGCAAACATCCTGTCTTTTTCAATTAAGAAGTATGAATGTGGTTTGGTGCTCCAGCACAGGGAAGCCTCAGGGCGCTTGGCTATATCTTGAGATAAGCTGTAGCTGAGGCTCAAATGGAAGCCCCACTGCTAAAAGACTTAAGGATATGAAAACAAAATGCTGTGATTATGAACTGGTCTTCAGCTGTTTAATTCAATTCATGGTAAACATCATTAAAAGCCTTTGTTTTGCTGTCATAAAAGAGTCAAATGGGGGAGAGAGAGTTCTTGCCATCTGCGCCGCGGAATGTTTTATTTTTTTTTTCCAGAGTGAAGCTGATCGCTGTATTAATTCTCGATAGAGTCTGTTAAATGGCCGTAGTTAACCCTGTAAGACTGTGCGAGCAGGGGAACGCAGAGGTCACCTACCCATTCCACACTGCCAGCCACGCTAATTGGAGAGGGATGGCATCCGCAGTGATAATGTATTTCCAGGCAACCCTACTGTGGCCAAAGATGAAAAAAATTAAACATTTATATAACTGTACGGTGGCAGTTTAATTCTCCGAGGACCAGTGCTGTGTCAGAGAATGCAGGCTGATAGCTATCATTTATTATTCTTCTATTACAAAGAAATGCTTTTTCATTTCGATCAGGAGAGGGTTTCCTAAGACGCGTTTGCAGTAAGGGACGACTGTAGAAGCAAAAAATGTTCATAATTGATTCTTGTCCTGCCGAATAGTCTGAGCAACATCTGTTAATTTTTTGTCACATTTCTTTAGCAAAAAAACAATCTCAATAGACTGCAGATAGGGTTTTACAGAGATTACATTTCTGATAAGTCTGCGGGCTGTCTCTGTTGCACACCAGGTAACAATGCAGAGAATTTAAAAAGGAGTTGGAGGCAGAGCTCGTTGGAGGAGTTACAAAGGAAGTAAATTCGGTCCAATCCATTGCAACGAGAAATCCCTATTGCATGTAAAACATCCCTGAAAGAACAAGGAATGTTTCCAGAAGGAGACTTCCAAAGGCAGACCGTGTGTCCATCCTACTCCCCAGTCCCACGACAGGCTGGGGGGTGCTGCAGGGACGGCCCCAAAGCACCAGCTCTGCATTGCCATCTGACTGGACTTGCAGGCAGGGAGGTGAGCAGTCACTGGCACAGGAGAAAAGGTTAAAGAGAATATTTTCTAAGCTGATTTGTCAAGCAGGGGCTGTATAAAATAATCAGGAAAATCAAGACACTCAGACAACGGTGATAACAGCAGTTCCCACATAATGAAAGCAACGGTTTTGGCATGATAATTTTTACCCAATTTCAGACCAGCAATGTGGGGGCAGGAAGGAGACAGCTCAGTATCCAAGGCAGGGACACCCAGGATGCGGGCTGCCTGCCTCCCTGAGCGTGCTGTAGGATGCCTGTCATATAACCCAAAAGAGACGCATTGGGGTTTGTCACCTGGTCCTAACGATGCCCTGCCTGGCGACCCACTGAGATGCCTGGGTTTGGACCTCTGCTCATGACAGCACAAGTCAGTCATCAGGGGAGAACTTTCAGGCTTTGTCCAGATAATCTGGGCATCTTTTTATCTGCTCTGTGGGTAATGATGGTTCTGCTGAGGCCGACACTGGCTGGGCAAATCCTTGCAGCTCAATGACGTCTTGATCTGAAGCCTGTTAATGAAGACAGTCCCTCCATGTTGGCATCAAGGGTTAGCGTGGACCAGTCTGGGCAGTTTTCATTTACTGAGGTGCTGGATTTCCTGCAGAAAGGAGTAGGAATGGGTGAAACTTTAGTGTTCTTAAAATCTGTCTCTAGAGCCGTGGGTTTGGAACCTGGTCTTACAACACTTTTGGATTTGAGTGGGGAAGAAATGCAGGTTGGTTTCATACATTACTATTGATATGACAGTGATGTTCAGACACAATTGGTTTCCCACCACCACTGGACCGGAGGGGGCTTCACTGCCTCCATGCCAGTCTCTCTGGCAGGAGCCATTTCTCTTCCTTTTGGAAATGACCTGGATTTCCAGAAAAATGGCTAACTGTCATGTGAAGGGTGCCGAGCTTAAGTGAGCAGCAGCAGGTCATCAGCAATAGCGCCTGGAGCTCAGCCACGTCGCCTGGTTTGGAAGTCGGACTTCTGCCCAGTCCCTCTTTACCTCAGGATCTTAATTATTGATTACAAATTCATCAGTTGAAAAGATTGCTTTAATCGCTCTAATATGTACCCAATTTGGAGTTCATTATTGCGCAGGGTTGTTTTCCTTCCCCTGCTAATTGATACCAAATGGGACATTCAGGAATGCGGGCGCTGGGCGCCGCTCCACCTTCCACAATTGCTTGGCTGCTGGTTAATTGTTTGTTTATTTGTGGAGGTGTTTATGTGCACTTTTTTGTAACGTTATCCTCAGCTGAACTTTCCAATGGATTTGTATGAAAAGATTTGGAAAGCGTCTGCTGGATGTCAGCGAGGTTTCATGTTGGCTGGAGAAGGCTGCTGGAGGGTGTGGAGAAATTCGGGGGTGCCCTTTGTATCTTGGCCAATTTCACTGCGGTACGTACTGGATTTCCTCCAAGGCCAATCCAGGAGGACTCAGCGAGTCCCGGTGCAGGAATTGCTGCATGGTGCCAACAAGGGCAGAGGTGGGGGACGTGGGAGCTTCACCATTGGGTTTGAAGCTCCTGCTGCCTGTTCCTGCCAGCGACGTGGGGAAATCTCAGCGTGCAGCGTTCTCCAGCACCGCAGAGCGTGGTGGTGCTTTTCCCGTAAGTGGCAGCACGGACCAGATGTTTCACAGGGTAATTGAAAATTCCATTTTATCAGAAAGCATTTGCTGTCAAAAAGTTTTATCTTTACTTCAACAAAGAGGTTGATTAGATCCCTCAGGACCTGAATTAGCATCTTTGAGGCTAGATAGTCTGTTTTGTGTATTCCTCCCTTGGTTTTGCTCATACTGGGACTTTTTTTTAATGCCTTTGCCCTCTTCCAAACATTTCGTTTGTGCAAGTTTGGCTTGTTTTCTTTCTGTGGAAGTGTACAGTCACATAGATCTGCTTAAATCTTTTCTGCTGCTTTTTTCACCTTGCCTTGAGCCAGAACCATACTTGTGCTCTATAAGTCATAGAAGCTCTTGCCAGTGTACAAATCAGAAAGGAACTGTTTCAAATGTGTGTTTATAATGTTAGAAGCAACAGATTTCAAACTTATCTTAATTCCCAGTCTTGGCCAGTACTTTTATCATTAATTGTGAAAATTATTGACCCAGTGAAGCAGCGATTCACTGCTTAAGATAAAAATAGAATCCAAAGGAAAATGCAGAAATGATAAACACACACTAATCATAAAAAGGCAGCGTTAGAAGTAGTCGCCGCAGCCATAAAAAAAGAGAAAAGCTTTAAAATCAAAGTTTGGGGGTTTTTAAGCAATGCTTTATGTCTGTAATGTGTCTCTTCAGAGAATTGCTTCTAAAAGCATCACTTTCATTCTTCTGGTGCCAGATCAGCAGTAAAGGTTGGCATGAAATGTCATCAGTAAAGACCTGATCCTGCATACATTTACACATTTGAGTAACTTTGCTCACAAAGGTAGTTTAATTGTGTCTGGGTCTGATAAACTCCAGCAAGATGAAGGGTTCCTTGAGTAGAAATGGGTTATATTTAAATGCTTATGTTAAGTCTTCTTTATGCTATCGCACAGTATAGAAATAGGCTTGAATGTAAAGGAGAGCTGGGCACTTGATATTCACTGAAACTTTTCATGCTGGTTTCATCCCTAATTATTCAGATACATTGTCATTTAGTGGATCGGGTTTTATCTAGAATATTCCAATTGGTTCTCATGCTCATCTCCATAGTATCTGGTGCATTTCAGCCATGAACTGAGAACATGGCTAATGGTATTAACTGTAGGCAAACACAGTTATTAGAAACTGCTGATTTTGAAATTAATTTCCAGCAATCATTCCACCGTCAACTTCCTTTTATTCTGCAGAAAGGCAATAGAGCTATATGAAGACCCAGGTGACCTATTTTAGGGCTTTGGCAGTTCAGAGTAGGGCTGCTTTCCTCTTGAAGTTGATAAAAATTAATAACATACCTATTTCCTTATATTCATATATGCAGCACAAGACGTGTAGTATAACATTCCAGTGTGAGTGACAGCACATCCCTTAAGATGGATAAACGCTGTAAGCTTTCTTTACAGGACAACGCCTGTTATTACAGCATTTCTGATTTCTGTATTATTGCATAGATCTTCAGTGTAACAGACTAAGTAAGCTCAGTGGTGCTCCTACAATGGCCAGCATGGAGGGAGCAGTCAGCTTTTCAAAATACTGTGAAAACCCTGAGAAGGATTTTTATGGAGAGTGGTAAGCTGGGCTTTAGGATAACAAAAGGAGATGATTGTCTTATGAGCCCCATGCTTTTAAACGATTGCCTGTTGAGCATCTCAGCCTGCTTTGGCAAAAGCCTTGCAGAAGCAGAGGAGCCGGGACAACTCGGGGTGGCTGGCCTGGTGGTTGCTGATCCCTGGGAGCTGGGCATTGGCTTGGGTTGGCCCACTGATGTGCTCCACTGCCCCTACCACCATGATGTAAGGTCCCTTGTAGCCCACGCCGTTCTGTGATTGTGCAGGGCAGCCATCACTCAAGAGATTTAACCTGTGCACTGAATGTGTGGCAGGCACGAATGGCTCCGTGTATTGCTTCTTCTCTAGGCCCATAGCTCTGTAGCTATTCAGTTTGTCTGAGTGCAGCTTAGAAGAGTTCTCTCTGGACATTGGTGGTGGGGCAGGGCTGACACTGAAGTCATGTCCAGGGAAGCAAATGAAAGCCAATCCCCTTTGTACAGCAACAGAACTAAATAGCAAACAGATGTGCAACCTCCTTTGTTCACATAGGAAACGTTATCTTATATCCTACGCTCCTGGCACTCTTTCTTCAGCTTTTAGGTTCATTCCTTTAAAGATGATTCTTGCAATGTCTCCATCGCTGCAGTTTCTCAGCCAGGGTCACACAAGTTATAACCTTTAGATGCTTGAGTCCTTTCTTTGTAAGCACAGCAAATACTCACCAGATGTGAACATTTTGGCAACTTAGAGAAGAAAATTAAAACTTGGATCCACGCCCTGTTGTGTCGGTTTGTAATGGATGAAGAGTCAATCCAGGAAGTTGGAGCGTTTCTTGGGTTTTGTTGTCTTTTTTAATGAGATTTTGTCCAATTTAGTTATCGCTCACCCATATTTTTTACTGGGTGACTGGAGAACAATTTGTAGGAGATGTGAAGGAGTGATATTTCTGACAGTTTCAACTTTGTGTGCTTTTGGTTTTGTTAAGCACTCCAAAACTCAGGTCTGGAGTAAGGGTTCAGCTGAAGGACGCGGCAGTGCTAACCTGCTTCCCTGACTCTCCTGGTGCATCCTATTCCAAAACCACTGCACAATACTTAGATATTCGAATATTTTAAGATAAATAAACAACTCAGTTAAGCTTGCAGCTTCCTCTTCCCCTATAAACAAGCCAAAAAAAGCTCCTGTAGGCTTTTTTTTTTCTCCCTTTGACAGTAACTTCTAAGGAAACCATTAACTCTTTCTGTCTCACAGCAGTTAAAGTTAGTAATGGTCGAGGTAATGGCCATCACATTTAACAGTGAGGAAGGTATATGAATAAAAACCAACCTTCTGCTAACGCAGCAAGTGAGCACTTCCCGATCTCCTCCTGTAATCAATCTACATCGTTAATGACTCTGAAAACAGACTGAACTGCTGGGGCTGGCACTGGGAAACTTGCATTACAAACTAACCATCTCTTATTAACCTTTTGGTGTTTCCCTCACAACACTAATTACAGCCAAATAGAACTACTGTTTGTGAAACTCTTAAGCTAAAACACGACGTTCGGAGGAAATATGGTAAAATCCGAAGCTCCTGTTTGCGTGGCCTTTCTTTTTAATTATGATGGAGGATGGCTGTTACTTGTTTAACAGAGGCTTACATGATTAATGCCGTAATGTTACTGTAATTAAAACAGCAAAAAAGATGTGATTGGAGTCTGTATAATTTACAGACATCTCCACATTCTGGTGGCAGAGCAGCTCTAAGTGTTGCAAAGAGGAATCATAAAAATTTATTCTAATTAAAATTGCCAGATTGACTAAACAACAGGTGACTTATGTAACTCGAGCGACTTGCTCTTTGGGTGAGAAATCATCTGAAATCAGTGAATTATACAAAGCTGTCTATTATTCTAGTAAATGGGAAAGTGTGTGCTTACCATGGCAACCTGCATCAATTTTGCTGCCGCTGGAAAATACAGGGCCCTTTATTAAAGGAATAATCACTGCAAACAGTGCGCTGACCCTCGGCCTCCGCAGGCTGTCGGTACACGGCATCGCGTTAGCGCAGATCGTTACAGGTCGCAAGCAATTGCTATCAAATTAAATAACTCCTGGTGTATCACAACATGAAGGGGTGACGTGGGCAGAGCGCCGCTCCTTGCCCCCATTTGGGCTCACGGACGGTGAGGACGTCCCCACTCCTTCCCCCACAAGGCTGTTGTCTTTTCCAGCGGCGCCCTCAAGCTATCCCCACACCTTGGCCAGGGAATGAGGAACTGAGGTGTGAGGTGTGGGGCCATAGCAGTGCTGGCTCCCTTTGGAATGAGCTGGGTAGCTATTCTTTCCCCTACTAGTGGCAAAATCACTGCAAATAACTTTAAATGCGCCATAAAGAAAAGTCACTGTCCTGTCTTCACTTGGACCTCTTAGTTACAACAGCATCATGTACGGAGTGCCTTGGCGAAGGGGCCCACTGTTTTCTGGCAGGAGGTGAACATGGTGAGTGTCTGAAGTGCTGCGGTGCCAGCGGATTACGACTGCAGGGAGGCATAGCACAGGGTTTGTATGCAGGTTGTTTTACTAAATGATCTATGTAATAATGTATAAGTCAAAACTTGGTAATAATTGGCACCAAACAGCCAAGAGAACTTGCAGCTTTTATCCGTCTTAAGGGAAGTGCTGCCACTCAAAGCTCTTCAGTGCTACATTTTATTTCTTATACAGCATAGATGAATGTAAGTGAGTAGATATTTTTTAAATAGGTCACAGAATTATTAAAAAGTTTTGCAGCTTTGCTTTGCTGCAGATGTGCAGTGTGCTGGGAACGGAGCCTGGCCAGGCCCTGGCTGGTGCTGCATTGCCTTCACTTTTGTATCTGCGTCTGCAACAGAAATCCTTTGTAGCAAATATATTGTTGATATATAAGAGCCACAATGTATGTAATCACAGTGAGCATTATGTGGCCCCATTTTTGCTGAGTATCCGTAATAGCGATGATAAACATCCCCGCTCCCAGCATCAGTTCTGTTAGTGTTTCTATTTTTTTTCAGCAGAAGTCTTTATTTTTGTTCCATTTTTCCTTATTTTCACCCTCTTTCAAGTGTGGAGAATCACTGGCTTTGTAACCAGCTTCATTAGCTGCTTGCACATTGTGTTTCATTACCGGTGCCCGCGGATGGCTCCGAGTGACAGCGTACAGCAGCAGGCGACCGACTGCCACCGCTGTGTCACTTCACATTTGGGCAGAGACGGTTGTGCTGGGGGTGTGAAGGTGAAGTCAGGTCAGGGCGGGTTGAGCCCCAGCGCTGGGGTTGTCAATAGGAGAAAACTGGGGTGTGCGGAAGGGCTGGCTGTAGTGAAGGCAGGGCTTTATCCTGGAGGAGTCCTGGGTTAAAGTGGGTCCCTGTAGGAAAAGGAGAAAATTGAACCAAAAAAAAAAAAAAGATTAAAAAAAAAAAAAAACCCCGTCTGAATTGAAGCGATAGGAAATGAAAATTGCTGAGATATACTGTCATGTGGGTAGTGGTGCTACCAACCTTGTGCTGCAGTAATTACCTCTATGCATGCAATTTGTGCTAGGCTACGAATGATTTCCCACATCATCCGGTGCCCAGGCTATATTCAATCAGTCCCAGCTGGAGAAAACTATCTTGGATCATTTTGTGAGATTTCACCACAGATGCTACCTTGCATCTTACGGAAGCACTTGGGAACTGGAAGCCACAAAACGTCCCTGGCACACGCGTGCGGGCGTGGGGATGTCTCAGGAGGCTGCCTGCAGCCAGGAGGGCTGTGCTGGATGGAGGCAGCTCCTTCAGCAGGGTGCTGGGGGTCACAGCAAGCAGCCCCGGCCCATCCGAGGGAGAGGGCTTTGCTCTGCTGAGTGCGTGATGAAGAGAGAAGGTATTGTTCTTGCACTGTTAAAGTGGTAGATGAAGGAGGGTAAGGAGCATTGGTTGGAGTTTTTGTGAGAAGCCTAAGGGAGTAGGTGTCCGCACTGACTGCAGACCAAAATAGGTCTGGCACTTGGTTCCTCTGGCTGCTTTAGAAATGTCACCTTCATTAAAGATGTACAGACTTCTCTAAAGATTCATGAGTCTTATTGCAAATCGTACTTGTTGGCTGCGGCGCGCGTACAAGGTCTGTGCTTTGTATATTAAGGTGTCCACTTAAATGTCTTAAAAGTCCGTCCTTTTCCTCTGATTTATGCCGCCTGGCTCTCCAGGGCATGCCATCCTGGTTCTGCATTTGGTACAGCTCAGAGAGCTGCTACAAGGGGCATCAGCAGTTTGGGAATTTGGCTGGGAATCTGAAGCCAAACCATACAGAGCAGTAAATCAGGAAAGGTCAGAGCCAGAAGTGTTGTTGGAAGCAGTAGGTACATTAATGGAATATATAAATAGCTCTGGGGAGTGTGTGGCACACCCAGGTGGGCCACTAGGTATATTTATGCTGCACTTCCATTTGTTTCCTGTTTTTCACTGCGAGTTTACCAGCTATTTGTGCTGCTGACATTGCTTTTCAGCAGCATGTTTCAGAAGCCATGTCTTCCTGATGCCCTGTCTGCCTGTCCTTGGCATTCTGCTGCAGCCATCCGGGCAGTGCAGGGCTGCAGCTGCCCTGTGACACTTGCTGCTTCATTTCCATGCTCTGCATCTGTTCTGACATGCAGTGCTTTTGCAGCCACTCTGTGATGAGGTTTGGTCCCTCGGATGCATTGATTTACAGACCTTTCCTCTGCAATACAGCTTCTCTTGATGACAGTCCATGAAGCACATGATAACTCAGCAGCCTAAATTATTCAAGGAGATTGAATGTGTTTGGCTTGTTCCAAACTTTTGTTTCCTTTCAGGGCTGTCAGTAGAACAGGTAATCGTGATGCTTGTATCAAACTCATTCAAGTGCCAGGGAGACACAAACAGCTCGAGTACAACCCATGTTTTACCTCACTCATCTCTTATTTCCTCCTCGAGCCGTTCTCTTCCCATGCACTTTTGCGCCTTATAAAAATGTTTATCTTACATTTACAGTGTTGTTCTCCTAGGAAATCATTTTGTGGTGGAAATGTCCCTGTAAAATTCAAAGAAAACTCTGTGTCTGTTCCACTCTTCAGCCACGTGTCCTTTTGTGGAAGCGTATTCACTCACGCACACATCGCTCATGCAAATATTTAGATGAAGTAGTCATCACGGTAGGATCCAGGAACCTCACGTTAATGAAGATGTGTAATTAAAATGAACAACTCCACCTGCAATTCCCTAATCACCTGACCTCTGCCTCGTCAGCCTTCCTCCTTTGTTGCTTGGTAGATATGCCCAATTAATTCACTCTAAGCTCCACACAGAAGTGCTTTGCAGAGCCTACTGAGCTCCAGCAGTCATGAGAAGAGGAGGTGCCTTGCCTGTGCAGAAATGTCCCCTTGCTTTCTGGGGCCCTTCTGCATCTGCAGTGGCCACAGAAACTTCTGGGGAGAGCTGTAGGCATGGATTTCTACTCTCCAAACACACTCATTTGGTTCCTATTTTGACTGAAGCTTTAGGAACTGACTCAAAGCCTGCTAAATCCAGTGGGATGCTTTAAGCTGATGCTGGTGGGCTCGAATTAGGACTCGAGAGAGATGGCAGCCTCAGGGAGATGCTCTGAGACATTGCTCATTGCTTGAGACATTGGTCATCTCAGCTCTCATCCATAGAGGGCCCGGGGAGGGGGTGTTTGCTGCTCTCTTAATTTAGCAAATATGGCACACCCACTGCTGGAGGGTGGAGGCTTGCCTCAGAAAATTCTAGCTGCAAATGAGACGCGTGATTTTAGGAATTAGAATAATTACCCCCCAGAACAGGCTCCCAAGGGATGTGATATATTCCGTATCACTTAGAGTCTTTAAATCACATTTGCATGTTTTTCCTAAAAGCGTGCCTCGTCACTCAAAGTGAAGGGCTGTGCTTGAGACAGGCGCTGTGACAAAGCTACAGTCCCAGAGCAGGGCGTGCAGTCCCCGTGGTCTCTGTAGATCCAGTTGTGTGGGTCCATGGAGGAGTGGGTTTTGCCACGTCCTCCAGGACAGCTCGTGGAGCTGCAATGTGCAGGGCTGAGCAAGAAACCGCACCGGGGCTGACTCAGGAGCCAGTTCCCCCAGCCGAGATCTGCCTTCCCTTTCCAAACACATCTTGACAGCTGAGCAATCCTGGCTGTATCAGTATTTCCAGGACCTTCCCTCCCACCACTCCCTAAATGATGAGAGTGTTTTTTTTAAGACTTCATTTCCCGGACTTTCCCTTTTATCTCTCCGAGCAGCAAGTAAATGAGCAGCCCTTTAGTTTTTCAGTTACTGCTTCTGCACTTGGTGAGCTATCAGAGGCTGTTGACAATGACTTCTCTCTTTTCCATGCTCCTGCCTGCAGGATTTGGGGAGATAATTCATTTGGACCTGGTGCTTTGTCAACTTTCAGCAGGTGTAATTGCCTAATGATCAGTGCTGATGCTGTTGTTAAGCCTGTTAAAACTTTGTCCTGCTGAACAGCCAGACTGCGGCTGTCTCAACGCCTTGTGCCTGCTGTGTCAGCTGGGGCTCGCTTTGATGCTCCCTCCCTGTCCCCAGCTTGGATTGCTCCTTTCCACTCCACCTCGGATGGGATGTGGCATCATGCTAAGCTGTCTGGGAGAACTGGGCCTGAAAGTACAAAGAATTGGAGAAGAGCCCCATGGAGCACCAGGTGCTCCCCCAGGAGAAATCGCTGCCCCTGTGCCCAGGCTGATGGTGAGCGGGGGTGGGGCTGCCACCCATCCTCAGGCATGAAGGAGCTTTTATGGGGAAGCTACCGCTACTGCTGTGCTGCCTCTTGGTGACCTCAGTGCCACTTCTGCTCTTCTATCTCTCAGGTGCCTTTTCTGCCTTTAGAGCTCTAATTGGCCACTGTCACTTCTTCGCTATACATCCAAGGTGCCCAACTGGCTGCTGCCATCTCCTGAAGCTCCTGTTTCTCATCCCCGCCTCTACTGAGGCTTCTCCTTACTTAATGGCACATGGTGAGCGTTAGTGCATTACCATCCCTTTTCCAAGAACAGTCTCCATCCACTCTTTTCTCGTCCCCCAGTGCCTCATCCAATTTAATTAATTATACTTAGCATATTACGCATCCTGTCAAAGTTTTTCCTTTCCGAGGTTTAATGGTTTTTTAATTCTAATGCATGCTGCATGTGTAAGTGTTTTAGAAGCGAGCAGAGCACGCAGCGGCAGCAAGGCGGCATTACATCTGTGTGCCGCAGACAGTGAGCAAACACGAGGGTGGGTCCCGGTAGGGAGGCTTCAGCAGAATGACTGCAGGACCACAGCATGCCTGCAACTCACACTCCCGTCGTGCTCGGAGGGAAGAGCAGCCCCATTCCCACTGCGGAGGGACACACCGGGATCAGATCCACCTGACTACAGCTCTGTGCCGGCACCGGGCTGTCAGAGCGGCTGCAGCCCCGCGGTGAGGAGCTGGACTCCTCGCCTACCACTCGCTCTGTCTGAATGCACCCAATTACCGCCGTCATTTCAACCTTGCTTTGTTCTTTTGCAGGAGGATGTGGTGGGGACTACACTAATCAGGGAGCGACAGTTAGGGCTTGTACCTATCGTTCTTTATTTCCCAGTGACAGTTAAAAGGTTTGGTCAGTGGAGTGGCTCAGTAGGAGTGACTTCGCGGGGCCTTACACTTGCTAGCTTTTGGTATTTCCAGATGAAACCTGCTCAGACTAAGAGAGTTGTGATGTTTTTCTTTCAACCCGTCAGCATTGAAAACCACTTCGGTTTTGAAACTTCATCTGGGCTGTGTGTCACATCATCACCGGGAGTAGCAGTGCTGCGGTGCGGTTCAGCTGACAGCCCTACGAACTGGGGCCAGGAGTGGATGCAATCCGACCTGCCCTCGTTGCAGCACAGTGGGTGCACCTGGGAGCAGGGAGCGCACGGGCATAACAAGAGCCGGAAGCCCACCCTGCCTCTGCATTGCCTAGTGATGCCCAGCCCCACTCAGTCTGGAGCACTGAAGGCTTGCTGGTGTGCTTGAGAGATGTGGGTGCAGGCAGAGGGAGGGGAGAGCATTCCAAGAGCAGAGCAGGGCCAGCTCAGCCTCAGCCCACCACATCACCTTTTGTAGTCCCAGCCACCTGTCAGTGGGAGAGGGGGAGCTCAGCAGGGAGGATGTTTATTCTCCTAAATTTAAGTCAGGAAAGAAAGGAGGAAACATTAACATATGTATGTATTTCCAGCATCAGAGCAGTGCTGGGACATGCGTGTGCAGCACAAAGCTCTTGCATGAGACCATCCCCACCGTGTAGCAAACCCACCATGGAGCCAGCTGCTTTCCTTGGAATACATACACAGGTGATGAAAATGCCATTATTTTCCATTCCTGCAGTTCAGCCGCCTCCCCAGTTCACAGCACAAGGCAAACCAGGTTTGTTTTCACTATCACCCACACAGATGTGGGGCTGATGGAGCAGGAGCCCACCTGCGTTGCTAGAAATTGAGCTTGGTCATGGCTTGCAGGCAGTGTAATTTCCCTAGACTTCTAAAGAGGTTTTGGATTTGGCTGTTGACCTTACGGTAGTTTTAGATGTATATTTGTGGGTGCTGCTGGATGCTGGACAATTTAGAGTTGCTTTTGTAGAACCGCCTCTGGGGCCCTCCCAGTTCCCACTGGTCACCTTTGGGATTTTCTGGTGCATGCAGCAAACCTTGTCCAGCATCCTGTCATGGGCTGTCCCTGTGCTCCGACAAAGGATCCAGCAGCCTCTTGCTGGTTGGAAAAAAAAAAATCAAACGGTTAAACACCAGGGAGGGGATAATGCTGAGCTCCAGCGTGGAAGAGCGAGAGGTCAAAGTCATGATGAGAAGTGGCCAGGAACCAACACTTTTGGTTTAAAAAAAAAATAAATTCCCTGACTTGCTCAACAGTGGGGAACGCCCCATCGTGCTGGGAAGCCTTCCAGCTCCCATCCACTCCTCAGAGCTGCGTACTTTTACAAAGTACAAAGAGCTTCTCATAATGTTTTGCCTTGTGGGTACGTATATGATTAATTCCATGCAAGCATTACTGGTGCAATAACAATACTGGAGGTCCTAAAACTGCAAAAGGAAACACATTTGGCTCATACTTCATACACAATCACTTACACTTAAGCTATTGATAGTTGATTGGGATCTGTAGACTGCTGGGCTGGTGCCACTGGGTTTCTGAGTGCATTCAATGGCTGGAACAGACAGCAAGGCTGTAGGTTTTGGCAAGCTGTAGGTCTCATTAGTCAGGCTGACTGTATCTGACACGAGAGATTCCCATCCACCAAGATGAAGCTCACTTCCCTAGGCTTTGGCTGACGTCCCAACAATATTTACATGAAGGACAACAGAGGATCAGTGTTAGATTAAGGCTGTGAGTTTCCAGTAGGCAGACAGTTAAATATTCTATTGAAATCCTCTTTTGATTATTTAGATAATAATGAAGTTTATGCGTGTCCTTGAGAAATCTGGGGAAAGGCAGTTGTTTTATGCTAAGCATGCAAAGATGTGTTTAATCTTGATAATGGGAGTAAATTATGTATCAGGGTTTATAACTCAGCTCCTTCATTTCTCGCTCGCTCCGTGGAAAGAGCAGAAGCCTCTGAAGGAAGCACACCCTCCATCAGCGTGTGCGGATGGAGGGAGCAGGCGTGTGGGGTGCAGGGTGGGACATGGGTGTCCCCAAGGCCAATGAAGCCGTGCTGATGTGTGCTGGCCCGCTCTGCGGCAGGTACAGGTGGCTGGGCATTGCTTCCTATCATCCCCAGCTGTAATTTCTTTTTGGCTGGATTTTCATCAGGATAGTCAAGTAGCGATTTTCTGAACGACACCTAATTTTGAATGGGATGCTGTAGTAATTTGATTCATTGTTGCCATTTGAATTTGGATGCGTGGCTGGTATTGCATTACCGCAACACGGTCTGTTTGAATTTGGCTGCTTCAGATTTGACAATAGCAGAGAAAAGTAACCTTTGGATTAATTTGCTTTAGCAACTAAAGTCCCATTAAATGGAAGGCAGCTGGTGTCAAAGGCATAAATGGAGACAAAGTTTTGCTCCCAATTGTAGGAAATGTGTTTAAACAGACTAGAAATGTTTCCATCTCTGCAGGGTATAATATACTCAAATGGTTGCATTAACATGAAAAAAATATAAGAAAGAGAGTATTTAGGACAATCCCTCTGTATCCAGTGTTAATGAAATTGAATTCCAGTAATGAAGTCAAAGGGTTGTATTCTTCAGTCGGTGCACGCAGTACAGTAACTTCCATTAGCATTAATGGGAGTTGTGCATATGAATTACAGAGCCATAATGGTTAGAGATGGAAAAGGTCTGTCGGATGCTGGAGTGCTTCCCTCTCTGAGGACCGGATTCTGCTCGCTCCAGTCTCGCATGCAGCCTGTTGGCTCGGTGAGAACGTTAATGAGCCCTGCAGTGAGTGCCCCTGCTGATGTGCAGGTAGCAGAGTTTCAGAGGTAAAATCCGACTGCTCCGGGGCCACAACAAGCTCTGTGGATCACTCAAGTCTCCAGAAAAGGATTAATTGGAGTTTAAATGGTGCGTTTTGCCGGTCCTCTGAATGGGAATTAATTTTCCTGGGTAGAGGGGGCAATCCAGTGCGGACTTGCATCCTGGCTCACACCTTGAGGGCTTGGCTCTGTTGTACTGCCGGTGTGCCCAGAACACAGCTCCTCCTGTAGCACTTCCCCATAGCATTGCACACATCCAGAAGGCTCCAGCTAGCCCAGGAGGTGGTCTGGGGAGAAAACGTGTGCTTATTGGAGCTGCATCCGCCTGCAGTAGGAAGGAGGGATCCCCGTTGTGTCCCATTTGGCCATTATGGAGATGCTGCTTATGAGTCCCATTCCAGTGTGGGTCCTCATCGGTTGCATAATGAATTAAACTAATTCCTGTCCCTTGTTTCATTAAGATAATTCCGCGTGGCATTAGCTTTGTCCAAGCACCGCTGACCTCCAGTGCTTGGGTAGACAATCCAGGATTAAAAATACAACATTTTTTAGCTCACGTAAATCCCAAATAATGGCAAAAGATAGAAAAAGAAAGGCTCCTCGTTGCAGTAAAGAGCATTTGTCACTGTCCATATTTATTAGTATCCTCTGAGCATTGTACAAGAGAAGCCGCAACAGGATTACATTTGTGCATAGACTGGAGGCTTCTGATTAAGCAGGGTGAAGAAGGCTTCATAAAAGCCCATAGGTCAAAAATGTAATACACTATTCCCCACCTCTTGTTTCGTGATATTATGCTATTACAGGAGATAAGGGAGAGGTGCAGAGTCTTAATTTACAAGCGAATGATGAACCCTGGCTGGAGACCGCTTGCATTCTGCTCGAGCTTACTAGTGGCAGGGCCAGGGCACGCCAGCTGTCCTCGCATGGCCATGCAGGGCAGGGCGGCTGCAAAATTTGGGTTTTCTTGCAGTGTGCAGCTTCCCGAGAGGCAGCGAGCTGTGCGCAGGGCTTGCACAGCGCCTGGCAGAGAAAAGAAGGTGCTGGAGTTGAAAAGAAACCCCAAAGTAACTGGGTGATGGGTGTTAAATAATGCAGTTGCGCATTGTCCGTGAAAGATGGCTAACCATGAGTAAACATCAGCAGCAATGTTTGATCCCTTCATGTTTACTATTTATTCATATTTATTATTCATAAATTCCGTCACAAATGTTAGGCCTGCACCCCAGTGAGACATTTGCATTTTATTTTAAGTTGTTGTTTTTTGGGGTTTTTTTTTCTCCCCTACTTTTGTGCACTGAGATTTAATGATTTGCTTTTCCACAGAGTTCCCGTGCTCACTCTCCCTGGCTCTTCTCTTCTTGTTTCAGGAAGAGATTTCTAACATGGAAAAGTGATATTTGAATAGATTCCCCTAAGGCAATCAATTTACTTTTAATTTGTCTGGAACTAAGCTTTTCTTTGTTGCAATGAGAAAAGATTGAAACTGCTGTAAAATTTATTAGCTTCCAGGAAGATTTTGAAATGAATTTTTTAATGATCGTGCTGTTTGCTGTACCCAGGAGCAGTGTCACCGTGATTACAGTACACCCGTACGGCTGCCGGAGACGCACCACCAGCGCGGAGATAAAGCTGTGCATCCATGGCAGGGTGCTGCTGGTCACGGCCAGGGCAGCCCAGGGGCACCGCTCCCATCTCCTCGCACCCGATTTTGGGTATGGGTTTGGGGTTTGGGGCCGCGCTATCCATGCGGGGCTCCCCATCATCCTCCCCACCCCGAGCCCAGTGCAGCGCAGGCGGGTCCTGCTTCTGCCATCCGTTCTTTCTTACTTTTCATTTTCAAGCGACTCCTCCACTGCTTTTCCTTCCTCTCCATGTAATAGTACAAATGAGCTCCACTTACTCACCCCTGCAAACCTGTTCTGACATGGATTGGATTGAACTGAGCGTCTGTTTGAAAATGGAAACTCCAGGGACTATTGTCATCGCCCAAATTGCACCTTAGATTGTATAACAGCACATGTCATCTGGCCATTTATCAGGAATATTACATTCCCAGGCACTTGCACCTCAGTGCGATTTAACTTTGTCTCTTTGGCCAGCGCTGAGATTCCTCTGCAGATAATTCAATTGCTCTGAGAGTTGAATGGGCTCCTTTCAAACCGGTTTCATGTTGTGCTGCCGCAGAACCGAGTTCAGGTACTGGAGACTTTGAATAGGAGACTGAAAGCACTTGCAGGTGCAGGATGTCCATTAACCCTTCCTTTGAACTGCAGAGGGCCCCGTGCTGGGAGGAGCTGGAGGCTGTGTCGCTCCATGCGCAGCACTGTCCCTCTGTCCCCGAGTCCCCTGGGCTGTACGGAGGTGAGCCGTGGGGGTCAGCACTGCCGCTGCTCCTTCTGCAGCCCCTGCCCAGCTCTGACCCACCTGCAGCACCAGGCTGGCCGCAACACATCGTTCCATCTCTGCTGCTCCCCTGAGGTGCAGGCTGAGGAGGTTTGAAATCCGGAGCTCAACATGGGTTTTGCTGTACTTGTCAAGGAGCGTATTAATTCCAGAGGTGGCTTTTGGTTTTATTTCATTTCATATTTGCTGTGTGAGAGCTTATGTTTAGCAATGACACATTTTCTTCTGCCAAGGATAACTGCTCACCTTCTGGCAAGGCGTCTGCCGGGATGTTTTGCACCTGGGGAATCAGTTTAAAAGCACTGCGCCCCAGAGCTACTGTGACCTGAGCTTGTGGGTTTGTGCTGGATGAAGGCAAGAGTTTCTGAGAGGTGGGCACTGCCCTGCCCTGCTGCTGGGGGACCTGCTGCTCCCACAAACCAGACACACCGATGGCAATTGGGCATGGTGTTCAACATCTCTTCCAATAGCCCGTGCACAGTGCAGGTATCCGACTGCCCTCCCAGCATGCCCGTGGTGTGCTCAGCTGCTTAGAAAGCTCAGCCCTGCTCAGGACACCCTCAAGCAAACAGTGCCCGAGCCCTGAGCTGCCTATTGTTTGCTCCTGCTGGGTCCTGCGGGCAATATTGTTCAGCCCTGTGCCACCCCCCCGTGTCTGGCGGATGTGGGAAGCTGCCAGGTCTGGCTGCCTGCCATTTGTCGTGTGGTACGTGATGTGGGGGTTACTACCTGGGCTTTGCTTCTTGCATTAAGAACATTTTTTAGTGCAGACAATAACAGTCCTATTGACTAGGGCAGGTCTAGAGCTGTAAAAGAATTTCCTGTCATCCTATTTCCGATTGTTAAAGAAGAAAAAGACAGAATAGTGCAATAAAGAACCCGTGAATGTGAATGGCTGTCCTGGGTGCCGTTATGGCTGGGTGAGTCAGACCTGGCTGCAAAGGGCAGCGAGGAGCCGTGCCCGGAGGCTTTGTGCCTGCTGTGCCTGGGGCAGCGGCTCTTGTTCTCTGGGTGCTTGGCTGGAGATGGATGCTGCAGTTCAGCCGCCTCTGAGCTGTGATAGCAAAGGAGTCGTGCGGTGCTTATGTGCATCAACAGGGCATGCTTATGGTGTTGAAATGGTATTTTATATGATCTATGTGTTTAACAAGGAAATAGGGTGGTTAGGTGAAGATCCTCATTCTGCCAAAGAGGAGCTGCTGCTCAGTGCCCTGTGTTGGTGCCTGGGGTCTGCTGCCAGCTGAGGGCTGAGGGCTCACACTTGTGCTGTCCCTGGGAGCAGGACAACTTCTGCGTCCAGCATGTGGTCTCAACAGAAGAGAGCTGAGACACGGTGGGGACAGGAGCAGGGAGACTGAATGTGGAGCTACTTGTTGTTTTCAGGTCTGTGGATAGGTGGTGACTTGGGTCCCTCCACCTGCCAGCCTAGCAACTTTCATAGTTGTTTGCATTCCCTCTATAAAATTAAAGGTTGAAATGGTATAACCCAACGCAATGCTTTTCATCCCTTCTCCCGCCTGCACTCTAGCTGTCGCTTGCAGACAGGCGTGCTGGTGTCCAAGCAGATAGGCACTGCAACAGCAGGCTTTAGTAAAACCACCCCAGAAGCTCAGGTCCTTTTGTTGCATTTGAGGAATATCTACTTGAGCTACAGTAATCATAGAATTGTTAAGGTTGGAATAGACCACTAAGACCATCTAGTCCAACCATCAACCTATCACCACTGTGCACTCACCTTCACTAAGGTGAAGCCCTTGCTTTGTTTTTAACTTCACCGTATACCAGCTTCCAGTAAGCGGCTCAGGGCAAACCAAACCCACTTGGGGTGGTGGCGAAGGGGGCTCACTCCACCTGGTCCGGTGCTGGAGCAGGTAGCCCCAGTGCGCCCAGGTCCGGTGCGTTATAGTAGCAGAGGGGCTGACACGGTGTGTGCTGCAGCACCGCACACAAGGTCACACAGCTCAGTAAATCACATCTCTCTGGGATGAGAACCCAAGACATTTCTGTACCCCCTCCAGCCACTACCAAGTCCTTTGCTATCACAGCCAGACTACACAACTCTGTGTGCCTCTAGCACCCTTTTGAAGTTAAGCTGTGGATAAATAGGCAGACAGCAACATTTTCTGGGCAATTTTTCTCCTTTTTTATTTTGCTCAAGTACTTGAAAGCAACAGAATCAAACTGTAAGAGCATCGGCTTTCAGATCTTAGTGCAGGTTGTTCTGCATGTAAGGCTCAGAGCACCTTTCTCTAAAGCTGCTGTAAAGGAAGCTGCCGAAACCCAGACCTCCTACACAGCCACCCCACACCGCGCCTCGCACCACCGGGTAGCTGCTCTGATGGTGAGAAAGAGCTGATGTTTTACCCACAGCTTTCCAGTTAATTGGCTTCTTCTCCTTTAAAATAAATAAATAAATAAATAATCCCCCCCCCCTTTTTTTTTTTTTGAAGTCTGCCTTTTACTCGTTTATTCTCTGTAAGTGTTAAGCTGCTCATATTTTGGTGCATTGTGTTATGTGCTGAGAATTTTTATCAGCCGCCCTAGTGCTAGAATGTGGTGGAAATACCAATGTGTCTGAGGAGCTGAGGTTATGCACACAGATGTACAAAGCATCAAAATGAACTGTTTCAGACAGACAGGAAGCAGACCAAGGCTGAGTCTGCACCTTCGCAGGGCTTGATCTATCACACCGACACCGACTGGGTGCGTTCTTGTGTTGTTAATAGCATTAATTCTTCAACACTGCTTTGCTGCTTTACGGGTATATAGATTATGGCAGGAAGGCGCTGCATCTTTGCCTGTGAAATGAGGGCTATCTGCAATTACAAGTTCTTATCGAATGAAAAGGAAGCTAAAGTCGTAAGCCGAGATTGAAAAGCAGCCAGAAGTCCGCTATGTTTGGTGGCAGCCACGGTCTGGTGCTCAGCAAAGGCTCGGGAAGTCGAGACTCCTGGATTTGATTTCCAGTGTTGCACTTGGTTGAGCCCGTCTGCTTCTCTAGGTCTCGATTTGTCCACCTGCAGTGGGGACAGCACCTCCCAGGGCAGCAGGGATGGGACAGCACTTTGGGGACAGCGATGGGGTACTGTGGGGCACCTCCTGCTGCTGAGAGCCACACGTGGCCATGCTCGGAGCGGGGCAAGAGAGGTCCTTGGAAAGTGTGAAAAACTGTTCCATATTTCAGTCCTGTAAAGTAGGGTTGGGACAGCCCTAAGTTGAGAGAGCAGATCTTTATTACTCTCATATGAATAAAGACCCGGTGCCGGAATGACATATTTAATCTTCAGTGGAGTGAGCAGTCTTGGAGATTTATAAAGGCTGTGTTGTGTGGGAGGCCAGTGGAGTTAAGCAAATAGTTGAAACACACAAATACAGGAGAAAGAAAGTGCTCTGTTCCCTCTGCTTGCTTCCCCCTCCAGGCCAACCTTAAATGTCATGACAGACCATGATCAGAGCATGGTGGGCTTTAGTGTAGGCTGCTGAAAGCAGGACCTGCTGATGGCGTGCAGCCTGATACGTGGCACAACCCCATCCTCATTTATCTGCTGCTGTAACTGGCTTTCCCCAGGTCTCAAGTCTGGCAGCGGCAGCAGATCATAGAATGGCTTAGGTTGGAGGGGACCTTAGAGATCATCTCGTTCCAACCCCCCTGCCACGAGCAGAGTCGCCAGCTACTAAAGATGACACACAACCTGTTGGAAATTGAGCTCTGGTCTTTAGAGCAGTGGAGAAATGACAGTAAAAATCCCCCTTCCCCGTGCCGCTGTAAAGCTGACAGCCTTTTGCTGCAGTGTTGGGGCAGGAGGGGTTGGGCAGCGCTCACCCTCTTCACACGGCCTTGTATTTATTTTCTCCATGCAGATCAGAGCGAAGGATTTCACTGCAGGGAAGAATGCCGCATCCTGGGCCACTCGGACCGGTGCTGGATGCCCCGCAGCGCCGTCCCCAGCCGCGCCAAGTCCCCTGAGCACGGCAGGAACGTCATCGCCCTCTCCATAGAAGCGACGGCGGTGGATGCGGAGCCTTATGCAGACTGTAGCACCAAAAGGACCTTCGCCACTTTCGGCAAGGAAGGCGGCGAGCCGCCGGCCGAGGAGCGGCCCGGCAACCCCAAAGGCAAAAGAACGGTGGAGCCGGCCGCCGGCAGCCCCAAGGTGAGCGGCGCCGTGCGCGAGGCGGGCAATGGCTGCGAGGCTGCCAGCCCCGTCACCTCGCCCCTGCACCTGAAGGGCCCCGCGGCCTACGGCGGCCTGCCCTGCCCCGCCGGCCGGCCCCCGGCGAACACTGGCCCTGCGCGGCCCGCTGAAGCCGAGCCCAGGGGGGCGGACAGCGAGGGCGGCCTGCAGGAGGGCAACCCGCTGCTGCAGGACCGCAGGGAGAAGGACTCGCCGGCGGGCAGGAGACTGAGGGACATCGTCCTCTGAGCAGCGCCCGGCCGCACAAGGGGTCCGGCGCGTCGTTTTTATCGCTTACCAATGGTTCACAGATCGCTGTATTTAAAAGCTTTCCCTAAATGTATTGTTTATAAATGAAGCTGTTGTTAATGTGACAATCCCACTTGTTTCAGCGGGCGGCAGGGGTGTTCTGTGGGCAAATAGCGCGTTTTCCTTTTGCCAAGAGGCAGCGGCAGAGCTAGGTGTCGTGTCTCTTGGATTTATATATTTTTTGTACCTCAAAACCAACGTAAATCTCAGTAATGCTCAAGAATCGACTTCCAAAGTCCCTACACAGACACCTTTTTGTAGGCAAAACAATGGCCATTTCTTGCGCACGACTTTCAAATTACGTGTGAGTGAGTTTTAATATTCGCCCCACGCAAGGTTGTTTCTGTCTGAAGATGTTGCTATTTTGCTGTGGACACCCCTGCATTTATGAATCCTTTTGCTGTCACATGCTTATCTGTACTATTATTGTATTTGATATTGCAAATTACTGTCCGTCTAGTGATGGCAAAAGGCTTTCAAGTTTAAAACAAACAATGACCACCATCTTACCGAACCCCTGGGGAGTTCCAGACCGAGCAGGACAAGTGCTATTTTCAGTCCCCGGCATCCTCTGCAGCCTCCACCTGCTCTCAGGGCAGGGCGTTATAAGAAGGCGTCCTGGGGAAAATTCTGCCTGAATCACAACCGCCATATGCACTGTGCCGAAGTTCTTCCCTTTATCCATTTCCTTAGCGTAACTTCAAGGCAATGCATGGAAAGGTTTTCTTTTCCAGGAATTTCTTCTTTTTTTTCAGTTCCCGGATTTAGACGTGCCCTGTCTCGAGTCATTTCAAAGTCAAAGTGACGGAATTATTTAGGAGATCTAAATTACCTTCTCAATTAGACACACACTTCCCAGTCAGCGTTTCGCAGCCATGATTATGCTAAGTGTGTGTGTGTATGTATGTCATCGTGGCATGGATTTTAGACTGTTCCGATTTCTTTTTGTCCCCGCATCATGAATAAGTATGGAGTGAACAACAGCGATGTTAATTTAGGGGCAGACAGGTGATATGTAACAACACTACTAATTCAATTAATGTGCCTTCTTAATGGAGAAAAAATTAAAGCGATTCATTATTTTTTCTCATAATTAAGGACTTTTTTTTTGTGTGTGGGTACAAATTTACTCATATAAAATTGGTTTAAAAATTGAGCTACTTTAATAGCCATTTTGTAGAGGGGAGAGACAGAAAGAGTTTCACAGCTCTCTGCTCTCTCGCAGTGATAATTCCTCAGTGAGGTATGAGTACGGTAGGAGGATTTCAGTTAGCATAGCATTCTTATTAACCCTTCACTTGACAGATTTTCCTACCCTGAATAATGTTTCATAGAATTTAAAATCGATTTTGGGAGGGAAAATATATAGCTCTTGCCAATGTTTGCTGTACCAGCAAGTTGAAATTAGCGGTTTCTAGAGAAATAGTCTTTCTAGGTATACATTTCATGATAAAATATTTGTTACTTTGATTTATTTAAATTAAAAACGTCAACGGGAAAACAAGCTCCAGTCATTGTTGTCCTCAACGTAAAATAAGCTCGAGTAATTTGTTTCTTCAGGGTGAACTGACACCGCCTGAAGTTGTAGCCATTCTGAGACAGGTCGGCAGTCAGTGTATTCCCCATGCCACTTGCTAGGGCCAGGAGTTTGGAAGGAGCCAACCAACAAAGGTCCTATAACAAAATTTGTGATGCTTCCCTCTGGTGTTATTACTACCTCATTCAGATCAAATCCTGTGCATTAATGTAATGTCATGTACCCCTCCTAAACGTGAACCAGGGATTTTCCTCTCTCCTGGAGTTTGAGCCTTTTGTTAAGGGATATGTTATTTCTGTTCCTGCGTTGTTTCCTGCCTGCGTGCTGTACTGCTGTCATTTGGGTTTTTTTTTTGTTTGTGTTTCTTTCCAAATGTGTGTATCTTTATAAAACAAGCAACAGAAGAAACGGGCTGGCTTGGGGCTGTTAAAGCAACTGGGTTTTCTGTAAACGTTAGGCTGGGTTTATTCTGACATTACCTGTTTTTGTCAGCTCTGCTGGGCTTTCTTTGGGGAAAATCCATGTATTATTTTGCTGAGCGAAAGTGCCTGCTCGATACGCGTCTGTCCCCTCTGCAGAAGCCATCCCACACCTTTGGACATTGTCCCCCCATCACGGACAGACCCCGCAACCTCCATCTGGGAGCAGGATGGGACCGGTGCCCTCAGCCTCATCACAGCCACAGGGATGGGAGCATGGCCTCCTCTGCCCCAGGCACCCATCATCCCCACCGCCTGCCTCCAGCACCCGAAAAGAGCTGGCTGTTAATTTGTGCTGAGCCTTGCCCTCTGCCTGCGGAGCTGCCACCACCAGCCCGGCGATTTTGGATGAAAAATAGATGCTAACTGAAAAGGAAGAAAGGAAAAAAAAAAAAAAAAAAGACTCAGAAACATTTCTCTAATTTACCCAGAGGAAACATTCCTTGCCACTCTGAATAAAAGCACAGCCGAGAAGGGATGCGAAATAATTCTGTATTAAAAGGGGGCATTCAAGAGGTCAGTAAGCCCTTATGCCTCCAAGAAAATCGTTTAAACAACAGTTTTGCCTGGGCTGACCCGTGCCACAGCTGGGGACGCCGAGCGAGGGGCCCTTCCCTGCCACGTCCTTGCTGTGTGGGACAAGAGCCTCCGTTCCACCTCCCCTCCCTCCGCTGGATGTTGGGTGCTTCTGTCACTGTCCCTCCCTGTCACTTGAGATGAGTTCAGGGCTCCTGGGCAAATCACGGCGCCTCTTAGTTTTTCAATAGTTGCATCAAAACCGGCCATGCAAATACATAAAGGCTGCAGGGCGGGTGATTTTAGGGGGGGAGGGGGGGGAAGGGGAGAGGAGGGGCTCCAGACCCAATTAACGCTTCTTTAATAACTTAAACCTGTCCTCAGATTTGGTTTAGGAAAGCACACTTGGATCTGTATGGTTTCCTTCAGGCAGCCTTGCTCTGCTCCCCTGGAGAAACAGGGCAGCAGCAGCTGTGCCTGATTCTGTACCGAGCATGACGAGGACCTGGTCTGGAGCAGCCCGTGCGACGTCCCTGTGTGCCACCCTCTGCCGGCCTGAGGGTCCCTTCACCACGAGGGCATGTGGCCGTGCGGATGGGCAGCGGGAGCCCGGGGACTTTGATAGCTGAGAAAACCATCCCCGAGTGCTCGGCGCATCGTTCCCTGTTCGTTGTGAAGCTGGAGGTGGCCTGTGGATCACACCTCGTGCGGATGTGAATTCCTTTCTGTTTTTTTTTGTTTTGGTTCATTGGTTTTGGTTTGTTGTTTGTTTTTTTTTGTTTGGTTTTTTTGTTTGGTTTTTTTTTTTCTGAATAGGAAGCAAGTTCCTTTTGTAAAGAACACACTGTCTGATGAATATGTTGAAATTATTCTTGGGAAAAAAAAAAAAAATCGTAATTATGAACGGAAACACATTTGTCTGTCGTTGGGGAGAACGGATGATCCTGTTGCTACTGCTGCTTTCGCAGCTATAGGTGAACCTTTTTACCCCATCCGGGAGCTGTGGTTACCTTGGGGAGAAGCCCAGCCGCCTCCACTGCAAACGCTGCTGGGATGGATCCTCTATCGGCATCAGCTGATGTTCAGCTGATCTACGCTGGGATATAATCTTTAAACACAAAGAGCTGACCTAATGCAAACTGCTTTTCAGTGGCCATCGCCTCCTTGCACGATCCCAACGTGGCAGGTTTGAGCTGCAGGCGGCGCGTCCCGCAGCAGGAGGAGCAGCACGGCACCGCGCGGCGGTGGGACTCAGTGCGCTACGTCTCGTCGTGGTGTCTCCGTTGCTGATTAGACGGAGAATAAATTGTTGTATATGCTGATATGTATGTTATGTACATTTTCACAGTGATTGAATCATTGTAAAGAACAAAATGGAAAAAAAAAAAAAAAGCAGAAAAAAAAAAAAAAGCAATTCACCGTTCTGTCTATTTTATGAAGATGATAAAGCAGCTTTATTAAATTATTACGATTCTGTTTCAAAATGGTGTACCTGCCACATGGGTTTTTTTCATCTGATGAGAAGTTTGTTTTCCACCTAAATGTGACTTTCTTTTCTCTGCTTTGAGCATCTAATGCATTTTAGTATTAAAGCAATTATTGAATAAAATGGAAAGTAAGTGTTTGGTTACAAACGTGCCTAAGTGGGTTTGCTTTGATGGGCTGAAGGTGCTGGGTTCGCAGAAGCCAGAAGGAGCTCAGACACCCATATGGTCTCAGTGGTGCCATCACAGCCCCTTCCCCACGCACCTCTCCCAGTTCTGTTTGGCTTTGGTGTCCATGAGCTGTCCTGGCCCCCAGGAGGGGTTGTCCCCGTGTCTCTGGTGCCTGGGGCAGGCAGGCCCTGAGCCCCACGCAGCTCCAGTTGTGGCAGAGCACTCAGGGGCACAAATCAATAGGAGAACCACCAACAACCCACACTTTTTTTAATCACTGAGGCACACTAGAGAGAAGAAGAGCTTATTTCCCTGTATTTTCAGGAGGGCACTTTGGAGGCCCTGGGGAGATGGTGAGGAGCATCCGCTCGCTCTGAATTAATGGTCTATTAATAGAGCGCTCTTCCAGCAGCGTTGGAGCGCTCTGCGGGTAGCTGGGGTGAGTGCCCTCTTCTCCTCACTTAATGGCTTGGCCAAGGAGACACAGAGGTGGCAGTGGGATGGGAGGAAGAGCCCTGCTGAGCAGTGGGGCTGCTCCATGCACAGGTGGGAACCTGGAACGTGTTAAACCACACCACAACAAACAGGTGAAAGGCGGATGTGTCTGCCCAGCTTTGGTTTGGAAGACAGGGAGCTTACAGCTTGCACAGCTGCAGCCACCAAAGGCTGCCCGCAGCTCGTGGCGCTTGCTGCAGCTCGCCAACGAGCCGCCTGGCAGCTGGGTGAGAGAAGGTGGTAAACTGACAAAGGCAGGCTCTGCAGGGGGTGTCTGTGGCTTCAAACCTTGCTCTCTCCAGGCTGCTGCAGGAGGTGGAGGAAGGCTCCTGCGATGGGATGCGGCACTGTAGCATCCCTGTGGCTGGGCTTACTTTGGAGACAGGAGCCAATGCTCCCGGGTGCACAGAGCTGGGGAGCTGCCCTCGAGCAGTGACAAAGGCTGGGGATGCTCCCTCACCACACTCCCTGCTTGCTGGCACAACCCGCAGGGCCCTGTGGGCACTGGGTGCGGCTGTGATTTAATCAGCCCCTGATGGAGGGCAGCTTGCTGCACCGGCTGCCGTGCTGCTGCTTGCAGCGCACTGGGGGCTCTGAGATGTCAGCACAGTGACATGTCCCCACTTTGCTCCCTGGCCAGCTGTCCCCATCCTCTGTTCCCACTGGCACACCTCTGAGAGCTGCAGTATCTCTTCTGCTGATACAGCAGCCAACAGCGCCTGTGCCTGAGTTTGTATAAATAACAGTGCCAGGAAAGGGCTGAGGTAGACGGTGATTTAGAGCCCTCTGCAGAGGGGGAAACAACGAGATTTTTCTTAACAGTGGTGCTGGTCTATGGGAGTGTGTCCCCTATGGGTGCTGTGCACCCTTCAGGGAGCAGAGCTGCAGGGATTTGGCCACAGAGACTGTGAGATGGGAGAGGGAATAAATCAGTGCACAGAGCTGGCGGCCCTCGTGGCCGAGGTTCAGAGCTGGTTCACAGACACAGATCTCATTTCTGTTTCTTCTAGACATTATTTTATATTTGATGTTCAACTGGAATATCTAAGGAGAGCCAAATTGGATTAACAAGCAATGAATTATCATACACTTTGACTATTAAGCCCACAAAGACAAGAACAAATAAATTGGAGGGATCAAAGCTCTGAAAGCACAGAGCAAGAATGTATGTATTTGTTTGAAGCATGGCTCTACAAACACAGGGCATTGCAGGAAGCGCGGGCAGCTGTGCAGCTGTGCCCACTGCAGCAAGATGTGGATGGGGAGCTGGCTGTCCCTCCTTGGTCACCCCCAGTCGCTGTGGCTCCGTGGGCTGGATCCCAGCCCTGTGCAGGCGGGGTGATGCTGCTCACCCTGGGCTGAAATCAAAGTGTAACTTCTGCTGTCGGCCCCAGGGACCCTTCCATTTGTTTAATTTGCATCTGTTTCTTTTTCTCTTGTTTTGTTTTGTTGTCCTTTGAAGATGATGCAACCTGTGGTCCCTTAAGAGCTGCTGGAGAACAAACATCAGCAGGTGCACAATTACAGAACTCACCTGCCAGCAGCTCTCTGCCCGCTCACAGGTGGTGGGGATGGTCTGGAGCAGGAAAGGTGGCACTGTGGGGACGAGTGCTGGGCATTAGGGCACACGTCACAGTGCTGGCAGGGTGTGGGCAGCATCTCTGGGAAGCTGTGTGCATGCGGCTGTGCTGCAGTGTTGTGGAAAATCCCGATTTCTTTATTTTTTCCCCAAGAAAAATAAGTAGGTTGCTCCACAAGTAATACCTCCTGTCTATTTCCATGGAAACTACAAGAGATACAAAGGACACAATTTGATAGAGCAAATTCTCAATCACAAAACAGTTCTTCTCAACGCAGCCACCACCATGAGCTGTATGTTTTCATCGGCAATGAACAAGAGCCTGGATGCTGCACTTACAAAAATCTGCACCAGCAGAGGTGACCGTTTTTTCACAGCTGCTGTGATGGTTTTGTTGCTAGGAAAACGTTGCCCAGGAAGACCAAATTTCATTGTGCTGACATCCACTGTTTGGTCTCCATAAACACTCAGCAAGCATCGATGAATGTCAGCGGGCACCATTTCTTCTGCATGGAGGAATTCACTTTCACACATTTACTTCATCCACACTTCCGTGTCTGACCCCACTTTGTCAGACTGTCCCTCTGCTGCCATCTGTCACACGGCAACAAAATGGAACAAGGTAGTGTTGGGAAGGTTCAATTTCTACTGCCATACCACGAACAGCCACCTCTGATGTTGCAGGCCAATGTAATAAAATAGGAGGCGTTACTTCCAGAGCAGCCCTCATAGTCTCTAGATGTCTGCTGAATGTGGGCAGGGCACAACAGGGTGAGTGAATGCGGCTGGGGCAGTGGGTGTGGACCTCTGGAAAAGAAGCACAGTGCCGTGGTTTCCCCTTTCCATCCCAAGCCTTTCCCTGCCATGGCTGCTCTCCCGCCGCACCAGCTGCTGCTGTAATGCCAGTGCACTTCTTCAGCTTCCACCTCTGCCAGGCTGTGCAAATACAGTGCTGTTGCCCTATGAGTGCAGCGCTGAGGGCTATCTGTCTGCAAGGAGACTGCCCCGTGCTGGGGCTGAGTAATGGGGCAGAAGGTGGCAGAGGGATCCCCTGGCATCGCTCTGAGCAACACAGAGAAGCCCTCTGCTGCTCTGCTCCCTCAGTGCCCATGCAGAGAGCAGACAGAGGCGGAGTTGTTTTGACTGGAAAAGGAAAAAAAGAGCAAACAACATTCTCCAGGTTTCTTTCTATCTTTTTTTTTTCCTTTTTTTTTTTCACTTTCCAGATAAGGAAAGATTTTTTTTTTTTTTTTTGTTAAGTCTCCTCTCTGCCTGTTCTGCAAAGGCTCAAAGGCTGTTCTTTATCTATTTGATTCTCTGTAAAATTGATCTTATTCTCTTTGGAGGAGTTAGATTTAAATCACAGGATGAAATCTGGGCCTCTGTGAATCAATATCAAATCTCCTATCAACAACAGCCCGGGGTGGGGATTTTGGCCATGGAGCTTTGGCTCCCAGTGGGGCTGCCACCTGTTGATGGAGGACATCCTGGCCTCGACCCCTCCTGGCTGTGTTTGGCACCGAAGCAGGGCTGACATCTGCTGTCAACCCCAGCTGAAGGTCTCTGGTACAACTGTGGATGACCTCTCCAAGGCTCATCTTGCTCAGGAGCCCTCTCTGTTGTGTTTGTGGCTCCTGACGGGTTGGGGGGCAGTGGGCTCCATCCATCCGCACCATCCCTCCACCTGGTCCCTGGAGGTAGACAGCACAGCAAAGCTGTGTCTTTATCAGAGGATACCGGTAGCATTCAGCTGCTTTTGAAGTCTCCAAAGAGATCCGAGATATTTCTTGATCTGCTCTTAAATAAGTCATTGCGACCGCTGTTAACTTGCATTAAGCAGCGGAAGGCAGCGCGGGGTGCGTGCATCCCAGTGCCATGGGGGAGCAGGGCAGTGGGGAGCCCGCTGCAGGGCTCAGCCTCCAGGAGAGGTTTGGGGGCTTTAAATATTTCATGTGCAAAGTTTATTTTAGGCTGTGCCTCTGGAATGTAATTGGTTGGAGGCTGTTTTTCGCAAGGCAAAGGCTCAGGCCGTGTGGCAGCAACAGATCAACGTGGTGGAGTGTTTGCTGGGGACAGAGCTGTGCCCGCTGGTGTTCTGTTAGCAGCAATATTGGCAGGTCAACCTGCGTCTTCTAAGTGCTACTTCTTTTGCTTTTGTTCCCCTTGGACTCTCTTCCCACCAGCAGCACCTTTAGCATTTATCTCATTCAAGGCCTCTAAGCAAATCTTCTCTCTGCATTTATTGCATCTTTGGGAATAGTAATTTTCAAGTCAGCTTTCACATTACTCCGTATTTGTTACTACTCCTCTGTCAAGGGAAAACCTGGCTCGTTATTAGTTCTCTGCCTGATACAAAACATTTAATTTGAACAGAAACCACCAAGAGAGAGATACATATTGCTTTTCATAACCAAAGTGTCAACATCTTGACCAGACCGTAGCTGAAGTAATCTTTACCATATGGTGGATTTTTATACTCGAACGTCACATCTGCATTCCCGCTGCCTCTCCTTTCATGCTGGAGATGCCGTGCTGGTGATAAAAGGCTCTGTCTGCACGTCCTTCCTCACACAATCACAAAAGGACCCCTCAGTAGATAAGGAACTAAACCTGAGATACAATAGCTGTGGCTTCCCACTGGCTTTCTGCTCAATAGCTTTCTGCTATGCAGGGGGAAAAAAAAAAAAAAAAGAGGAAAAAAAAAAAAAAAGAAAAGAAAAAAAGAAAAAAGGGAAAGAAAAAGAATGGTAACGAGGGAGCATGTGTTGGGAAAATAAGCCCCTGTAAATCCCAGGGAGGGCACGGCGACAGAACATGCTGGGAATGGCGACGAGAACAGGGCTGAAACAAGATGGAACTTTGGTTTTTATCCTGGATTCCTGGTAAATGTGATGTTATAGCTTCAGTGGAGCTCAGGGACCTTCAAAGAATCCCGACTTGGTTTTTAAAAGGAAAAAAAAAAGAAGAAAAAGGTACTGTGTTAGCGCTGGGTTCTATTACAACGTAATGCAAATGGTATTAAACTCGTGTGAATTGTGGTGGGGCAGGGCTGTGCCGTCCCTCGTTTAAATGCTTGCTCACCTGGCTGGGAACGGCAAAAACAGAACGTCTCTTCCCATCCAGCTCTTCCACAAAAGGAGCTTTTAAATCTCGCTTTTCTCAGACTGGTTCGTCCTGTTTGATACCCCGGGGCCTCTACCTGCGCGGTGCCCTCCCACCCTTCTGTCCCCCCGGGGGAGGAGGAGCGGGGCGGCGGGGAGAGGAATGCAGCGGCACAAAGGGTGGATGAAAGGCACCGGGTGGGCTTTGCGCTTTCAGCTGGGGCCCTGACGCCTGCAAGGAGCCAGCTGTGCTGCCCTTTGTGCACAGGTGCTGCATCTGCCTTAAATCACGGCTTTGACAGACAGGAGGGGCGCACCCTGTGACAAACAAAGGACGATTAGCCCCTTTTCTGATGGAAAACGAGAGGGATAAAGTGGAGTAATAGCCTGGGTGAGATTGCAGACATTTGTGACAGAAGCACTACCTTCCTGCCCAATGACTTAACCGCAGAGGTATCCACCACCCAGGGGCACAGAGCAGCCTAAATGCCCTGGTCTGCCTATCACCCAGGCGCAGAGCACCCCAAGCCATGGGCTTCCTATCACCTGTGGTCAGAGCACCCCAATGCCATGGGCTTCCTATCACCTGTGGTCAGAGCACCCCAAGCCATGGGCTTCCTATCACCTGTGGTCAGAGCACCCCAATGCCATGGGCTGCCCATCACCCAGGGGCACAGAGCACCCACATTGCATTTCCCCGTGCATCCCAGGCCAAGCATCCTGGGAGCCTCGAGGACCAGGTTGCGTCTGCCTGAGCGCAAGGCAGAAGGTGTCTGGCTCCCAGCTCGGCACATGCCCTGAACTCCTGCCTCAGTGTTTTGCATGCCTCATCAGATTTTATTGTATCACTGTAATGGGAAGTCGTGCAGCTCTGAACCCCAAATACACAGCTTTGTAAAAGTAGTGGCTGGAAGAATCCGCAGATAATTCAGTCCTGCCTCTCTTAAGTGAAATAGGATGTTAATACAATACAGTGGAGAATCGCTAATACAATCCTATTTTTATACTAGCACTTTCATGTCATATTAGAAGAAGATTCGACTTTTAGATCTTTTTTAGCAATTTAGCACAGTAAGGATTTCATTATACTGACAGAACTATTGACAAAAAGAAACACATTAGAATCGGAGGGATAATGGCCCTTTGGTAAGAGGAAATTTTGCAAGGCTTTTCATTTAAAACTGGACTGGACAAAGTAACAGGCAGTGTGCTGTTGGGAATAATCCTGCATTAGCAAAGGGGTGGACTAGATGACCTTTTAAGTCTTGTCATGGACTAATAGAAGTCAGAGCTGGAGGAGACTTTTAGGTCACATCAAACGCTTCTTCCAAGCCAGAGAAAGATTATTTCTTGAGACATTTGATGGTGGGTTTTTTTTTTCCACTTCTAAAAGTTCCAAGCCATGAAGCTCTCTCTCCAAAAGAGTCCTTTTCTCACTATTCCACCCAGTAAGCGTGCGCTTAACTTTGCGCGCTATCATTAATTCCCCTGAATTTAAGCCTCTGTGGGATTTAACAACTTTAATTGGATTACTCACAGTCTGCAAAGTTAAGTACCTGCAGAAGGCTTTGCAAGAGGGAGGTTTAACAGATCTTAGCATTAAGTTCTTCTCACTTTTCCACCTTCATTTTTCTTTCGCTTCACGGCGCTCTCACCTTCCCCTTGCCCGGTTCCGCTCACCCGGGCTCCTCTCCTGCCTTCCCCGACTTGCAGGCACTTCTCACTTCCCTGCTGCCTGCCGTCTGTGACTCAGACCCAGCAAACCTCTTTGCAGCAGACGAGCTGCGATTTTGAGAGATGGAAACCTGCGTCACCACCAGCAGCATGTCTTCTGGCACAGGAGCTAAATTGGGTTTGCTCTTGCTGCACAAAACAATTAAAGCACATTTTCCTCCCTGCTTGCTTTGCAACGAGAGGATAAGACACTGTGGAGATCTAGGCTGGGATGCCTGCACCGCCCAGCAAGCAATCTGCTGAGGTGGTGAACCCCTCTTGCCACAGCTCTGCAGCAAGAGCAGGAGAAACTTTCTTGTTCCATCTGCTCCTAGCCTTTGCGATGAGGTGCCCGGTTTCCACGCCGAGAGCAGATGTTCCTGCTGGAAATAGGCTTCCCTTCTGAAGTTGGAGCCATCACTTTGCATTAGAGCCTGCAAGCCTGCTTTCTGCCTTATAGTGCTTTCCCTGCTGACAGGGTGTGAGGCACAAAACATTTTAAATGAAGATCTTTACAATTGTGAACATGCTGCAATAAATATTAATGCTAACTTGTTAAATGGAGAATCAGCAATTTATATAATGGCTGGGGATGCCTCTCCTTAAGTGACACACGGCTGCTGGGTGCCGTGCCACGCTCCTGAAGCTCACTGCTGCTTTATGAAGTGCTGCCCATGTCCCCTGCCCTGGTGCTCTGAATGGAGGGACTGTGGTCCCTCTGGGTGAGGCTGTGTCACACTCATCACGTTGTGATGAAGAAGCTTGCAATGAGTGTTGGAAACCCCACCTGCTTTGACTGCTCAGCACTTGTGTTCATGACTGTGTTAGCCAGAGGAGGCTCTAGCGTGGGTGGGCATCTCATGGGGTTTGTACGGGGCACGCCAAGCCTGTCCCAGCCCCGTGAACTCCCTGTTGTCTCCGGGGCTCACATCCCTGCTTCATCCCCTGGGAAGGAGAGACAAGCCCCTTGCTCACCTCGCTTCTCAGGGCTGTGAGTGAACGCTGGTAGAGCTGTCTTGGGATGGATAAATAATGAGCACCTCAGAGATGCGAGCTATTACTATTAATTAACATATCACATTAATATGATGGAGATCTGAATGAGCCGATCAAAGCGAATGCTCGGTTCGCGTTGTTTCCCTGGCGATTGGGGCTGTCAATAGAACTGCAGCCCAACTCCCTGGCTGCCTCTGGCCTCCTGAACAGTGGTGTATTGTCCAGGCAGGAGGTGGATTTTCAGTGGAGACAAAAGCGAGACAAGTTCCTTTTTTAGATTTTAAGCTTGAGTTCATCCAGAGGAGACAATTTACTTCTCTTTGTTGTTTCCAGCATCATTCATCCCTTCTGTTTGTGCTCTGTAGAGGCTGAGCCTGGGATATCATGTGAAAGAAGTTTCTCTTTCAGGATCTTTGATGTTAGGTTTGTTCTATGTATATTTGAAAAGTACTTCTGCGATGACAAAGCTTGGTACTACTCCTGCTGAGCTGATGTGTGTGTGAACCACACCAGTGAGTGGCAGTGATTAATCCAGCTGCACCATGTGCTGCTTCTGCTGAACAACTCGCCGTATGGACAAAGCAGCAGCACGTTGGTGGCAAAGGGGATTTCACATTTTCCTGTCCTTTAGGCATGCAGGAGAATGGTCCGACCCATGCTTCCAGCAGGCTTTCCCCACTGTGCTACAAGGAGAGGTGCCCACCTAGGCTGTCAGTGAGGGCTCATGCTGTTTGCCGAGACAGGCTTCCAGCTTTGAGCCCTCGATGCCCAGCAGTGCCAGCACCGACACATGCTGGGAAATTCACCCGCAGGCTCTGCTGCAGTGCCAGAGCTGAGCAAGGGCTCTTCCAAGCTGTAGGGATTGGCTGACTTGTTGCACATGTTACTAATTAGAGAAAAAGCCCTGTGCCCTGCGGAGGCTGATACCTGCATCTAAATCCCCACTTACTGGCACACCTGTCTCGCAGCGTGCAGCCCAGATTGCTTGCAGGCTCCTACCAGGGCACTGTTGAGTCTCAGCTTGCTCCTTAGCACTCTCCCCATATGTGAGGAGAATGCAAGCATGGCTGTGCCGGGTCAGCACAGCTCAGGGCTCAGCCCTTTGCTCTCCTTTCAACACCAGCCAGCAGCAGACGCTGAGAACAAGTCTGAAAAATAAGGCACATGCCCTGTGAGCTGTCCCAAGGCAAAGCTTCTTGGTGTCCAGCAGCAGGAAGCATGGGGATGCTCAATAGCCAGACCTGCTCCCTGTTTGTACTTCTGTCCTCTTTTGAAACACCTCATGCCCTTGGCTACCACACCGGGTAGTAATAAATTGTACCATACATTCTGTGGGGAAAAGGGTTTCCTTTTCTTTGACTTCAATTTACTCTCTAATAATCTTGTATACCTGAGAATGGTCTGGGAATATGATGGTGACCCTGGTGGTAACTGTGGGGTGTCTTCCTTCACCCCTTCCCATCGCCATCTGCACCTCTGTAGGGATGCCCTGTGAGCATGGTGCAGGCCAGGGGGACCTTGCCAGCCTTTGTGCCTCACGTAGACAGCTGAAATCTGGTTTTGTTTGCTAAATGCTAAACAAATAACATCCAGATCTGTCACATTTGTTGCTAATTGGCTCGTGAGTGCTGCTTGTTGGAGCTGCAGAGCTCTCACAGGAACCGGTGACCTCTGACAGTGCTAATGTTTCCTGTGAAATCCCCCAAGTCCACGCATTCAGAACCTTGTGAGAACAGTCACTGCCCTGGTCCCCATGTCATCCCACGCTCAGGGACACGTGACAGGAAAGACTCACTGAGAGAAGGGGTTGATTAGTCTGTTCGTCAGCTGCCTGACCCAGCACCCGTGGAGCAAGCTGGGGGATGGGCAGGGTGATGTAGGATAGCACCCACTGCTCCATGCCCACCCCACCTGGAGCTCAGCAGGCCTCATGCTGTTTTCCTAGCAGGACGCTTGCTGGTCTGCCCTCTGTTTTGTCCACTTGAGTTGGGGCATAATCCCCAAAAACATGGCTGTCCCGCCAGCCCTGCTTATCCCCAAGAAACATGCCAGCTCTGCAGCAGCAGGGCTTTGGGTGATGCACACTCAGCCCATGCTATTTTGTGTGCTCAGTTCCCCTGTTAACCATGGTGATTTACATGGCAACCTGATGAGGCCTGGCATTTCAGTGCCTTTATGCATTAAGCAGCATCAGCTCCCATGTAATTTAATTGTCTGTGTTTTAAACATAAATCAGCAAACTGTGGGCTGCATCAGAGAGAGCTGACATCTGGCTGCTCCTGCTGGCTGCCCTTCCATGGGACGCGTCCCATCCCGATGTCACCTATTTGAGGGGAATCTCAGAGGTTCAAAGCTTAGCTCACGTGAGTGGGCACTGCCTGGTTCCCACACCCACAGCTGGGTGCTGCTGGCTGCAAATCACCCAGAACTCCGTGCCTCAGGGACTCCCCTTTTGTCAGTTTTTCCTGAAATCAGCCAAAGGGCTCTGCATCTATTAGGCACTGTGACTAATAGTTGTGACTCAACCAGGCTCGTTTCCTGAGGAAACTGGGCTAAAGCCGTGCGTGTTGGGTGTTGCATCGGGCCTTCCAGATAAGCTGTCTGCACCATCCGTGCTGTGAGCAGCTCCTCGGGAGGCTTTGAACAGGCAGAGCCAAGCGTCTGGTTGGACGCTGGAAGGGGGGTTTGGATGCTGCTCCCATTTCTTTGTGCAGCAGCTTGCTGGTTTGAATGGGGTTAGCATGCTGGTGAATGCCGGCTGCTTAACGAGGCACTGGGATAGCGATGTGAGCGCAGTGTGGGAATGGGAAAAATAAGGATGTGATTGGTGGAGGCTTTGGCTGAGGGGAAGCCCTGCTCTGTGTGCAGCCTTGCTCACACGGGGGAATTTCCTCGGGCAGATTCCCACCACTGCGGATGTGTCATGTGGGGACCACTTGCAAAAGCCCTGGTCCCATTTTTCTGAAACCAAGGCCATCAGCACCTGACCCGACCACGGGCAGGGATGAGCTGCAACCCCCTGCAGGTCTCTCCTGCTGCCTGCAGCCCTTTCTGCACCCCATACCAGTTGCATGCAGCCCTTGGAGCAGCCATTGCTGGTGTCTGGGTGGGTGGGTGCTCACCTTTGCTGAGCATCCTGCCCTCCCCTCGCACTCTCCTGCAAAGCATTCTGCAGGCTCCAAGGCTCCTCAGTATGCAGTGAACTTCCCATGCAGTATAAAGTGAGGACCAGAGGGAGCTAAAAAAATAACCTAGGTGAAAAATAACCTTATGCTGTCAGATCTTACCAGATCTGCTCTGTGGAACCCATACGTGTCCTACTTGGTTGAAGCTACAGCAATAAGTAGCTTCTTTATACCACAGTTTTTTTATAAGCCTTTTTGTATATGCAAGTGCTCCTTGTAGTGCAAAGCAGCTTTCCAGCAGCCGTTATCTCCTCCGGCAGTGCCACATCTACACAGGCAATCTGCGGTGGGAAGGGGACGTGTTGTGAAGGCAGCTGCACCCGGGCAGGAGACAGCAGTGAGCAGCAGCCCTGCACCCAGCTTGGTGGGAGAACTGTGTGCGGCTGATTAACATAGTTAATTTGGCCGTGAGATCTTAGCCTGCGGGGGGTTGGTATTTCTGGATGCATCAGGTGAGGCGCAGTGAATGAGCCTGTGACCCGCAGGCATAAACAAGTCTGTGAGTTGGGGCCAGGATGGCTCAAGGTAGCTGGGAGCAATTTATTCCCTTAACAATATTCACAGTCTGCAGACTTGAATGGATGGTTTGTTATTTCAGTGCGCTGTCTTGGAGAGACTTGTCTTCCATCCTGAACTTAGCTCAGCGCCCACCATAGCCAGGTGCCCACCGGCTGGTATTGCCCATGCCTTCCTGCCTCTTTGTTGGCTTATTTTCGAGGTCCAAATGTGCCTCACTGCTGCGTGGGCAGCTTGGGACAAGGAGAGCAACAAAGGAAGCAGAGAATCCCTCTTCAAAAGGCCGGGAGGGAGGCAGGTGGTGGGGAGCGTCAGGCAGGGACACAAAGGGCCAGGGAACAATGGGAGCTCCTCAGAGCAAAGCTCTCACTCTCATTATCCACCCCGAGCCCAGATGAATCATATGGGAGACTGAGCTGTGGATCTCCAGAGTCAAAACAGTCTTAATTACTGGGGCTAAAGAGTGAGGTCTGCCTGGCACCCGAAGCATGAAACCTGGGGGTGACAGTCAGCTGGTGAGAGGGACAAGGCCCTCCTGGCCAGGCTGCAAGCATATGTGCAGGGACACAGCACAGCTTTGGTGACAGCAGCCATGCGAGCACTGGGGACACCTCCGAGGAAAGCTATAAGGAAAGCTGCAAGGACAGGAATAGACCCATGTTCGCTACAGGACACCCCATGGTCACTGAAGGGTGTGATGGGTCTTAAATGGTTGGTGTTGGTGGCCACCTGTGGGTCCCCAGCTGGAAGAGTCGAGGTGTACTTCAGGCATTTGCCTTAGAAATCTTCCTGAGCTCCTCACGTCCTCAGACTGACCATGTTAAGCTTCTTCTAGGACAGAGAAGTGTGTGCCTTTTGAAAGATGAGACTGTCAGGACTAAAGTAAAGGAAAATAAACCTCTTAGCCAGATGAATTCAGCAGGTCAGGCATTGGCTGCCAGCAAATATGGAGCTAATGACTAAATTCTTGTCATGTACTAGGCATAACTATTCCAGGGACCTGCTGGTAAGTGGATGGAGGGCAGGGGCAAGTTTTATCTTAGCACACTCATATTCAAAGGTGCTACTCCGTGATTATGTCATTTTCTCCAGCTTTTTCCTTTCATCTTTCTCTCTGTGATGAGCATCTGTTTGTGTCAGAACAAGGGGTTGTTGACTGCACTCGAGCTGAGCTGCTTTGACCTGCACTTCACAATGCACAAAGGCTTCTCGCTATGATGATTAGCTCTGCGGTGCACCATTAAGGCTCTTTCTTCCTCCTTATGTGTCTTTCATAGAATCTGTTAGGTGGTGAGATGCGAAGGGCTTTCTGGAGTGTCCTGCCACTGCCTGGCACAGATCTGCAGCTGCCCTTGTTCCCCCAGAGCCATCCAGTACACTGAGATGCCATCAGAAATTTATGGAGAGAAGGGGTGCAGGGAAGGATCTCATGAAACTAGGCTACAAACATAACGCGAAATGCTGTCCTTGGTGAGATATTTCTATGGGTGATGCAATGCCCTGATTTAGAGGAATGTTGAGTTCAGGAGGAGAGCTGGAGGTGCCCACGGGGCCACCAGGAATCTCCTCTCTGCCATTCTGCTGCCCATGCTCTCTGTCCCGCAAAACAGCAGGTGTTGGTCCTCCTCAGAGCTGGAGTGCTGAGCTAGTAGGGTGGAATTTGCTGGGGAGCAAACTTGGAAGCTTCCAGACTTTGAAGGTCAACTTTTCCTTGGTGGAAGAGTTATTTCAGGGACTGTCCCATAGATGGAGATAATATTTTTCCTACATGTAAAATTCTTAATTTCACGTTGTTTGGGACACCAGCCTTCCAGAAACATCAGGAAGTGTCTCGTATGATCCCAAGTATCTTTGGGCTCTTCCATTGTTAGCTTAGCTCCTGATGCCACATGAACTGGTACTGGCACAGAGTTGACCATGGAATGAGGCCCCACTGGGCAAACGGACCTCTTGAAGTTGTGCTTGGGCTGCAGCACTGCTTTTGTACGTGCACAGCACATGGAGCAGATTTTCAGAGGCACAGTGACCTCCCAGGGACCGCTCATCCCTTACTTATGCGTGACCAGAGAATTACACTCTTTTCTTCCCAATTCTTTTGGTAGGATCTTTCCCCTCCTTTCCCCTGATTATTAAATAAATAAATAGAACCCCTGAGCAAATGAAATGTCATTTCACATTCAGGCAAATACATTTGGGTTAGAAATCTAGGTCAGAATGTAAATTATCTCGCTGCCTTCTTGAAGGTGAAGTCCCTGAAATGCTCTCAATTTAACTGAAATTGGGGATTTCCCAGTTTTTGCAAGCACTTTATTTTCCTTCTAATGAATACAAGGAAAAAACTTCCCTGAAACTGCCAGGGGATACAATCTATCTCGAATGGCTGTAATATTGTATAATAAAATAAACCTTAACAATAAATGCCTTACGCTCTTAGAGCCTGTATTTCCAGCATGACATAAAGGGTGTTAAATTTGGTGGAAAATCTGACCAGGAGTGTCTCGAGGACAGTTACCAGGTGTACAGCTCTTCTGAAAATCAATTGCTTTATTTTTTTAATTTTTTTTTTATTTTATTTTTTGGAAGATTGCTGCCTGATGGGGAGGCCTTTATTTCAGTGGCACGCTGAAGCAGGACCCAAGGATGCTCCTGGTGCAGGGTGAGGGGTGCAGCGCAGCACCGCGCACCTCCTGGTGCTGGGGGCCAAGGTGCCAATGGCACAAGGGTGGAAAAAAAGGCATGGAAGGTGGGGGAGAGGGATCTTCTCTGGTGCTGTTTTAAGGGCTTTGCCCTTGCCCCATTGCAGAGCTCTCAGCCTGCCGGGAACAGCTGAGCATGAGCTCAGTGGAAGCACACGAGGAAACGATGGCCATGTGGGAGGGAAGGCATGAATTCAGTCCTGTGTTTGATAGGAAAAGAAAAGCTTCCAGTATTACACTGGCACTACAACCGTTTGTACAGCGGAAACTACATTAGTACTGTAAATTATTTGCAGGGAACTACAACCAGAAACACTGGCTGCCGACAATTCTGAAGCATGCAATGGCAGGAGCTCCCAACTTGCACTGCCCCCTCCCTTCCTTTATTTGGGGAATTAAATCCTTGAGTGTTTCTATTTACCACACAGCCAGTGTTTGCTTGTCTCAGTGTTAACATTTCTTTTCTTTTTTTGTCTTTAATCAGCTGCAATTATTCAGTTATATTCATGGGTAGCATTAAATAAAAATAGGTGCATTATGAATATTAAATTCCTGCAAACAAAGCCCTGAATTAGATGATTTGTGTGCTGTGTGTACATAGCTTTCTCTGCTTGGAGAATACAGCGAGCAATATATTTTTCCCCTTCCGTTCTCCTTCATTCTGTGTGTGCCCAGGCTAAGAGGAGGAGCAGCCGTGCGGGGAGCAACATGGAGAAGGAGGTGGGAAATGCGATCACTTGGGAGGAACTTGCATCGTCCGCTGCTTTGGGCAGCCATGGAGTGTGGGTTGCCCACAGTGAATGAAATGGTAGCAGTATGCCACCGTGTCCCCTTCTGATTGCTCTGCCACTGCCTCCTCCTTCCTACCAGGGCTGCTGCTGTGCGAAGCTGGTGAATAATGCCAGGATTAGACAGCTTGTTTTTGTCTTCTTTTGCCTCCAACTCCATAGGGTTTGTTGAAGGGAGCTGGGAGCTGAGGCCCCAGCCTGGTGAGCCTGCCATTGCTCATCTCCTGCCTCCTGTCTGGATGACTGGCTCTTTACATTTTTAATGGTATTTTGTATTGTTTTTCTTGTACTGCTCCTGGATATTTTGCAACATGCATCTTTGTGGTTGGATGCAATGAATCAATAGCGAATAATAATCTAAGTCTGGGGGGAACAGAGTTTGCAAAGTGGCACACCATTCACACTTGCTGGAAATGCGATGAGAAATCACCAGGGTAAGGCCAAGTGCAGAGAAAACGACCTGGGAGAAGGACGAGGAGGAAATCCAATCTTTGAAAATGAAAATAGATTTTTTTTTTTTAAGTGCTGTATAAAATTATACATTTAATTCTTTTTCCTTTTAGCATCAGAGCTTACTGTAGCTTGTGCCTTAGTAAGCCCCTTGCTGCTCCCCCTGGCTGGCTCTCAGGAGCTGGGGTGTTTTCAGTACTTCTTTTTCTTGGTGCTGCTAGTTTTCCATCTTGGATTTGGGAGGCTGGACTCCGCCTCTGAGCCATACCAAGCTCTGCAGAGGGGCTGGCATCCCCAGCCCACAGTGCAGCAGCTTGCTCTCAGGTCTGTGCCACCCCCAGCCCAGGAGGGGCAGGGCTGCCTTGCCCTGCTGAATGCACCCGGAGCAAAGAACATCCATTACAGGGGCTTCAGCCAACGTCCACATTATGCCTGCTTTCTCCTGCTGCCCACTCTCCAGCCAGTATGAATTGTCTCAATCTATCACAATTACGAAGGCACTTGAACTAAATAACTTCGTAAAGATCCACGGGGAAAATTCATCGGTTTCAGACCTTTGAAATGGATTTTACTAACGCTGTCCAGGGAATCATAAAGAAGGGGTGAGAAGGGCCGTGCCCAGCCCCTCGTGGCCGAGCAGCCACCTACCAGTGCCGCAGAAGCCTGCAGGTGCTCTTGATGAGTCATTACGTGGCACATGGGGCATGGAGGGTTGGAGAGGGATGGTCAACCCCACCGCTGCCGACAGGAGATGGGTAGGAGGGAGTTTGTGCTTTAGAGGAGTTCGCTGGTGGTGTGACCAAAATTTTCCAAGACCCTCATGCCTGAACTGCCCGTGCCCCTTTATGGGGACTTGTGTTAGCATCGGAGGACATGGCGGAGATAGGATCAGGTTACAGCAGCATAACAAATTACCTCCTGTCAGCTGAACCGTGATAGCTGAGTATGGATGTGCTCTTACTCTGTGATCTTTCACTGACATTTAAACTAAGCTGTTTTAAGGATTTAAGAGCAGTCATAACGGGTCAGAGCAGAGGTCCACCCAGCCCGCTCCACACTCCCAGGGAGGGGCCTTTGGCCCAACCTTGGGAACAGCGTAGGAGGCAAAGCCACCCCAGGACTCCCCAAGCACTGTCCACCCCCAGACACCGCGGTGGGGCTGGGGCAGGGCGGGAGGCCTCAGCCCATGTGGGAACAGCCTTCTGCTCACTTCCTTTCTGCTCTTGGACTCAAGCAAATTGTTATCATCTGCAGAATCCTGCACAAGAAATTCCAAAGCTTAACCCCATGTTGGGCTTCGTGAAATTTCCTGGTTCCGTTTGCTTGTTCTGTGGATCATTTCTACGCGTGTGACAGCTGCTCTGCTCCCACAGCCCAGCCCTCACAGCAGGGTTCAGTGGGGCTGAAGCTCTTGAACCCGATAGCATTTTGGTGCCTAAACCCTGTGGGTCTCAGGGGGACTTTATATGCTGTGCAACAGACAGTGAGCACCCGGTGGATAGAACACGACGCCCATTTGGGTGAAGCAATGCGGCACTGGGAGTGGGACTGCGGGGCGCTCGGCCAGAATGGCACAGATAGGGGATAATCAGTTGTAAAAAATATCCAAGTGGTAGCAGATGAATAAATCATGTTTTTTTTAGTACTGGCTTAGGGAATGTCCCTGGGACGCCTGCGACTTGCCATTCTCTGGAAGGCGCTCTGTAGGCTCTGCCGGGGATAGCGCGTTCCAAGTACTCAATGCCAATTTGGCTGCCTTTGTTCATTCCAGTTTCCTTGTGTTAACTGCCTCTGTGCCGAGCGGGGGATCCAGCACCAACTGGGTGCTGCTCTTGGCTGGGAGCGCGGCTCCATGACTTGTGGGACTGATGCTCTGGCCCTGCTGGGGACACTTCCTTCCCTTCTTCGTTTAAGCACCATAATCTTTATTTAGCTACTGCATGCAAATCCATAAATATCGCAATTTTGATTGCCTCCCCAGCAGTTTAAAGGATTATATCTGGGTTATTTTTAGCCCAGATCATTTCCTTGATCTGATTTCCGGGCTGTGCCCACCATGAGGTGTGGGCAGGTGTGGTGAGGCTCACAGTGGTCCCCTCTCATGGGGCGAACAGCTGCTGAATGCCCATGTCCATAGGTGCACCGCATGTTGCCGTCCCTCTGCACTTGGAGCGGTTGGGAAAAAAAGCTGTAATCTACCATCAGCTGCTTTGTTTCCCTCTCAGAGCATCTGTAGGACTGGGGGCATGTTGCGCAGCTCCACATGCTGCAGCTGTGCACATCCCCTCACCTCCAGCACAAGGTCCCCAGTCCAAGGAGGAGTGTTATCTCCCCTGCTTCAAAGGCAGAACCTGCAGCACAGAAACCCCCTTGCTCCTTTCAGTGGGGGATTTAGCTAATGCTCTCTCCAATCCATTTTGCTTCCCTGCAGCTTAGCGTGGATTTCCATCCCCATCTCGTCAGCCCACTTAGGGTGTGCAGCCCTCTGCCAGCCCGCAGCCATTCCGACCTCTGAGCTGCCCGGCGGGGCTGGGATGCAGAGCACTTTGCAATGTGCACTGGAGGAATTGCACCCTGCAGCCAGGCCCTGGGGGCTTTTGCAGGAGAAGTGGATCTGAAAGCATTAAGATCTCTGCATTCAGCCGTGCAGCTACTCCTCCTACAGCTCTGTGAGGTGCAGGACCATCTTGGGCAGCCCAGAGTTCCCAGCTGGGATGGAAGCATCCCAACCTGAATCCACCCGTGGCTGTGTACAAGGCACTGTGCAGTCGCCATGCTCAGAGCCAGGAGAGGGAATTGAAAACTACACCACCTTGTTATGGTATATATAGGCTCTTGTAACCCTGCTGGTCCCTCCCTCGTGTGTGTGCATGCTGCAGGGCCCTGCATGGGAGCCCAGGAGGTGGTGCAGCTCAGCAGCACCAGCTGCGCCAGCGGTCCGGGCAATGGCTCTCAGGCTGGTGAGGCTTCCCTGATGGTGAAGCAGGAGGTCTGGATTCATCAGTCATGTCACATTACATTATGTGATGCAATGCAACATGGCATGACTGATGCAACCCAACGTTAAATGTCATAGAGCAATGGATCAGCTCAAGGCTACGGTAATTTTATGTGCCCATTTAATCTGGTATTTAAAAACAAACACTCATAGCAATCTGCATCACACGCTACATTTTGCAAAATTGAGCAGCAAATCTGTACCAAGCAAATTATATAATTCTGTCATCTCTCAGCCTTGTGTAAATACCGCAGTCAGGTTTACAATCAGTGCTTTCCCCCCTTTCCAGCCCAAGACTCACGGAGCTGCTGCAGGACCCCTGCTCCCCGCAGTCTCCCTGTGCACCCTGCTGTGCACCCAGCGGTGGCTGTTGGAGCAGCACGGTGGTTTGAAAGGGAAAATCCCCTTTTGTTGTTCTTCCTCCCTGGCTCTGCTTGGAGGAAGAAAAAAAATCACTTAAGCACTTGCTTACTGTGGCCCAAATTAGGGTAGTGGTTCGACATGAGATGAATTTTAAGCAGTGCCGTAAGGGCAGGCCTGGGATGCCTTCCCAAATCAGAGCAGCGCAGACCTCTCCAGAGCAGGGACCATTCCTCCTTTTAATGGCTGGAACAACAATAATGGTAATTAATGCTTCCCCAGCCTCTCGTAACTCCACAGAGTTTTACGGACGAAAGAAGTGCTTCAGTCCCGTGGCCTCCTCAGGCTCTTCTCCATATCTGTGTGCTGTGCAGTGTCTGACCGGGAGGGCACAGAGCTCTGCCTTGCGGAAGCAAGGAGAAAAAATAAATTGAACTGAATGGAAGGAGCAGAGGGCAGAAAGCACCGCTGGGAGTTTCCCTGCGGAGTGGCTCTCATCATCCATGCACCGAGGCTCCTACTGGAGCATCTCTGTGGGGGATGCAGAATGGGTGCCCCCTGCCAGCATTCTGTGTGGAGCGGCGATGCTGCACGGGGCCAGGAGCAGGGCAGGGTCCGGCTGCAGGGCTCATAGCTCACCCCACAGTACTGTTTCTCCCAGTGTTACAAACAAGAACAGGATCAGGCCCTGGGAGGTTGATTTGAGCCGCAGGGCCAGCTCCCACCACTGATGGTTCTCACGGTTTCGGTGCGTACCATGCTTTGCAGGGCTCACGTGGCTGCGTTTGCAAAGCGGGGTCGTGTCAGAACATCCCCCTTCTGACCCAAAAGGCTCTGTCGTGGTCTGAGAAGGGAGAAGACAGGGCAGAGCACGAACTTTCCCATCAAAACGCCTCCTTTCAGCCTTGCAGCAGAGAAGGGGAACATCAGGGCTCTGCACCAGGCCTGGTGGGTGCAGGTGCTGCTTTGTACCTCAGCTGCTAAGCTGGGAGTCTGCATTTGTTCACACCGCTGTTGTCGAGCAGACTTCCGTGTTTTGCAGCATTTGCTAATATTGCTCTATTCGGGCTGGATTTTTCCTTGAATTTCCAGAGCTCGCTGGCAGGTAGGGCTGTGAACAGGATGGGAGCGAGCTGTTTGGGAGCTGGCAGTGCTGCAATGTGGTGGCTGCAGGGTGTGTGCTCAGCGCTCCGACCCCAGGGCTGGGGAGGTGGGTGAGGACAGGTAGATGCTTGCAGCCTCGGAAGTCTGCTTTTACGTTCTGGATCAGAAACATGAGATGAAAAATTCATATTTCAGTTCAGATCTTATTTTTGGCTCAAGATCAGAAAAAAAACGTTAAGTGGGGAATCTAATGTGCATTTATATTTGCGTAACTCGCTAGCAGTGGAACTGCTTTGTGTCTTATACAGCTCATGCCAAAGTGAAGGATTTGCTCTTTCATTTTCAGCCTGGGGTGAAATTTTACAGTTGAGATTATAGGATCCTGAAAATAATTGTTGCCCCAACCTTAACTCTTACATTATAAATGAGGATGCATCATACTCAGCATGACTGGGAATTACAGAAATTAAGGATGAAAAAGGCCTCATCTTCCAGCCAGTGTAGGATTATTTTGTACGGTGTAGCTGATTTTTTAAACTGTTCTCTCCCTTGCGGATGATGGCTGTTTTACAGAGCAGTGCTGCTAATGAATGGCTCCCTTTGAAACAAGGCAGAGTCCCCACGCTGTTGTCTCCAAAAAGGAGAAAAGGAGATATTTTACCCCACCCTGATATTTTTCTGGCCCAGGCAAAGGGATTTAAGGCTAACTCAGGCTTGGGTTTCAGGGGGTGCATGGGCTGTCAGCCAGCAGCGTGTTATGGCTCTGGGGATGCAAAGTGGGGTATCCCCACGGATCCTGTTTCCACAGGGCCCTGCCGTCCTGCCAGGACAGAACTCACCCAGAGGACAGATGCCCTCACATCTCTGATAACATTGTTTTTTCCCCTTAGCCCATCAAACCAGATTTCCGTGGTGGAACGAATAATTGAAAGCCATAGAAGGGAAGTTTTTCTTTCTGTGCTTTTTCCTTTTCTGCCTCTCTGCCCATCCAGGCTCGCTTCTTTCCACCCTCCTTCCACTTCTCTTTGTTGCCGTTAAAAAGATTAAACTTGTTTGACCAGGTTCTGAGTCAGCACAGTTGTAAGGGGAAGATGAATGAGGCTCTTTAACCCTGCTTATTCCTCCAAATGCCCTCCTCGTGGAAAGAAACACACACATGTATGCTCCTGGAAACGTTGGTTTTAATGTTCCTTTTATTTTTAAGTCATTCTTTCCCCCAGTCTTATTTCTACTTCTGTCAGATAATGGTGCTGCTCTTTCTCCCGCTGCTCTCTGTGCTGAACCTTTCTGTGCCTTTCCCTGCTGAAAGGGCTCTCCCTTTCTTCTGGATCTTCTGCAGTAAGCCAGAACAGGATGCATGATCCTGAAAGTGCAAAGAAGCTCTGTTCTCTTTTGTCCCCAAAACCTTTCCCCTCTCAGCCTGACTCTCACATCTTGATCCTTTTTTCCTCACTCCTAGGAGGAGGCTGCATTCAAACGCCTTTTATCCTGGTAGTAAAAATCAGAAGCATGGAGAGAAATCTGAGAGAGGATGGGGAGAGATGGGGCTGAGTCCTGGGGGAGAGCTGCGTTGTGCCTGGCACCCAGGCACCAACGACTCGAGGCAGCTCATCATCATCCCCTGTGCTCACAGCCCTTGGTGACATCCCGCTTCGTGCCCACTAGGATGGATCCCAACCTCACCAAAGGGCAGTGAAGCTCCAGGAAATTTCTTAAGCTGAATGCTCGGGAAAGGCAAACATTTTCCAGTTTTCTGTTTGGGGGATAAACAGGAGTAAATGGTACATCTGTAATCCTGGATTCTGCTTTACAAATGCCTTTTGGTGGTACTGTGTGTCATTCATGTAGGTGACTTTTACAATGAAAAATCCCATTTAAGCCTGACCTTTCACGTTCTGGAACATAATAGACTGTGCAGCCAAATTGCATCCTCCTAGCAGGGACACCAGTGAACTGGAATATTAGTTTTGTAAGGGGACATTTGAATTCTGCAAATTCATTTGTCAGAAGTTGCGTTTGTAACCGTCAGTCCATTAAGGGCAGCGGGCAGGTGCAGCTCTGCAGTGGCATGGGCTGGGAGGGTGATGGGGGAGCAGCTCTCTGGGGGAATTTGGAAACACATCTCCTGAGAGCCTGTTCTGCATGGATGTCTGCTTCTCTCCCTGGGAGAAGCGAGGAAGAAAGTGTAAAGATGGCAAATGAGGTGGAAACAAAATCCTCACTTCTGCATGGCAAGCACCGGGCTGTGATAGAGGGTTGTGTCTGGAATGAGCGGGGTGGAGTGTCATGGGATGGGGTGTTGTGGAATGGGGAATCGTGGGGTGTCATGGAATTGGTTGTTATGGCACATAATGGGATGAGGCATCATGGGATGGGGTGGTATTGGATGGGGTAGTATGGGATGGGGTGTCATGGGGACGAGTGTCATGGGATGTCATGGGATGGAGTAGTATGGGATGGGGTGGCATGGGCTGGCATGGCTGGGATGAGCTGGTGTGGGCCAAGAAGACATTTTGCTTCCCAGCACCTTCTTGCCGCTCTGCCCCTGCAGGCAGGTGGGCCACGTCCAAGCCCAGCAATCAATTACTGCTGCCCTCATGCAATGAGCTCTCTGTGCAGCTCAGCACGGCCTGCTGGGGCTGCTGCTCCCCATTCCCACTGCTGGCGAGGCCGCTGCGGCTGGCTCTTGAAGCATTTATGTTAATACACTATCAGGCAGCCACATCCCATGGCTTATCATTTTCATCAAGTCTTGGTTTTATGGTTGAAAGGAATTACTTTCAAAAGACCATTACCACCTCCCTGTTTCTCATGGCCTTATGCCTACCTGCTGTTAAGCTTTTATAAAGGCATAATTTTTTTTTTTGTGTAAAGCTCATAAAAGCTGCTACTCAAGTCCCATGCTCAAGTCCACTTCCCTCACTCGCTGCCTCGGACTCGAGCGATCCCAGCTGGGGCTGTGGGGAAGGCAGGCAGTGCAGGGCAGGACAGCGGCCGCTTCCTGCTGACCCCACAGCACTGAGCTGGATGTGCCATGGGCACGCGTCTTCTGCTGTCCCCCAGTGCTGCCTTGCTGGGATGGATGCAGTGTGAGCACAGCTCCAAGCTGTGCATCCTTTTGTATTACATATGCAAGTGGCCTCTATATTTCCTGATTATTTAATTTGACTTGGAATAAGAGGTATTTGTACTCATTTCCAGAGATGATGTACAGGCCTGATCTTAAACTGATTTAGACAGCACTGCACATCAAGAAAAATGAGAATGGGGGAATCTAAGGGATGACATTTTTTTTTTAAATGGGGCACTTCACCAACCTGCGTGGAATTACAAGCAATAGGCAAATTCTGACACAAAAGTCTCTCTCAGATGACAAAGGGACATGAAGAATAGCGCTGCTCAGCAGCACAATACAAGCTCCAATAATACCATCACATGTTCCTCTCCAGTAGTTTGTAGTAGGAGGGTTTGACAGATGTCCCCATCAGACCTTCCCGTGGCAGCTGGCTGCGGTACCCAAATCCCATGCCCTCTGTGGGACACTCATGGGCTCCTGGCACCCTGGTGCCCCACATCTGGGTGCTTCACGGCTTCATGTCTGCAAACATATTGCGTTTGGGCTGGGACAGGAAAAACCCCACTCACTGCGGGATTGTGCAGCCTGAGCCTCTGAGATAGAAATAGCCCTGGCTGAGGCAGGTGGGTGGGAGCAGCAAGGAGCTGGGTGAGAAGTGCTGCTTTGCACGTGGGCAGGCAGCACCCTTTCTTTGAATGCAAAGATGGATGGAGGTAGATAGAAGCACTGCTCTGTTGCGCCCAGCTGTAGGAACAGCACGTGCCTCATGTGGGCTGCAAAGCACCTCTGAGCAGAGGCTTCACGACAGTGTCTTGAAATCAAATTAAGGGACTGGCCGTGGCTCTGCAAGGACCAGCTTTGAACGCTGACAAAGCAGGAGAGGATTCAGCAGTGCCGTGGCAGGTTTGAACACAACTTGCAGTTGGGTTACAGTGGTATTCGCTCTCGTTCCATCTGAAATGATTTGCCCAGCAGAGCTGCGAGCTGCTGGAACAGCTGCATGGGCAGAGGTGGCAGAGTGCCTGCTGGAGGGAGCATGAAGAGATCTTATGTGGGGAAATCACAGGATCAGTGCAAACCCTTCCATGGAAGTAAATACCCGTTGGAAGAGGGCCATTTTTTGACCTTGGCTGGGTGTAGTTTTAATTATCAGAGCTGGCTGAATAACAAAAAACATTTTGCCATGAGCACCGCATTTTTCTAGGAATTCGTTTCAGCAGCGCTGACTCCTTTTGGGCTTCATGTTTATGAATGTACAAATAAACCCACTCCAAAGCAGGTCTTTTCACCTAAGCAGCGTGCTGAAGGTGCTGAGATTTTATTTACACGCTCTTCATGCTGCCTTTTTACAGTGGGTATAAATATAACTTAGGCATTACAGAATCCTTTTTTTTCTCTGAAATAAACAACTGTGAGATCCCAGCGCCAGGGCAATGCGAGCCCTCGGTGAATGCTGCAGGGTGCCATGGGGTCACCAGGCCACCCCGAGGTGCTGCTTACACCATGGGCTGGGTGTTCGCCCTCCAAAAAACCAAGGGAGCAATGGCAGACCTGGAGCTTTGGGCCTCGAGAGGGGCTTGTTGCTGTTTAAATATGTAATAATGAAATGGAAGCGGCCCTTTGCCTACTCATGGGAGCGTTCGATCTTCGGAGTGGCATGAAGTGATTTAGCCATTAAGGTTAATGCTCGTCTTCCTGCTGTCTGTTGAAACTCCGGGCTAGGCAATGCAAATAGCTTAGCCAGTACTTCTAAAGGTCATTGTGCATGAAAAAAATAAAGATCATACACCGCTCATGGAAATGTCCTTAGTAATCACCGCCTGCTCGGGGGAGGAGGGAAAGAAGAACTCCTGGAACATTTATCTCATCCCGCTGATAGTTTGGTGACAGCCCTTGGATTTGTGGCAGCTCGAGCTGTGAGTCGGCATCCCCTTCACTATCTGTTGCTGCCAGTGCGATTGATTTGCTGGGTGGTGGCGGTGCTGCCTGGCCTCTGGCTGCAGCTGGTGCTCCTCTTGCCTGGGGTGAAGTGTTCTGCATCCTGCTGGGATGATCCCGACCAAGGCCAGGCACCGGGCTGAGCAGGGCTTCACCTCCAGTCTATTCTTTGGGTTTCCTGTGGGATTCCTTCAGGTTCAGCTCTTCCCTTCCCCTCAGGACATCCTGTTCCGAATTTATCAGAGAGGTAATTTAATCCTTCTCTCCTCAGACAACCGGCTACCCTGCTGCTCAATTAATTTATTAGCACACTAACCTACTTTAAGGCAATAATCACTTTAGGGTCACAGCAGGATTGGGGGCCACTGATCTCAGCGTCTCCTGGTGACAGATGCTTCCCAAACCTAAATTGCTCAGGGCTGGGAGTTGTCCCCTTAGGCAGCCACCAACATCTGCCCAGGACTCCCCATCGCTGCCCCTTTCCAGGCAGGTCTGCTGGCAGAGTGCTTCTACCAATCTGCCTGCCCTGGGACCCCTCTGCCTGCCCTGCAGCGAGGGCTTCCCATACAAAGTATGTCTAGGAGTTAATCCCTCCACCAGTGCCTCCTGCCCTTGTAGAGCTGAGCTGCCACTTCCCGGAGGAGGAGAGGACCGAGCCACTGCTTTGCAGCCTCTCTGATGTAGGTGTTTAGCGGCAGCTCTAATAGCCTCCTCTCAGAGAAGTGAACTATATCCTCAGCTCATTACTGCAGCCCTTAAGAGGAAGAGGAGAGAGAAAGAAAAGATCCTATTCAGTCTCACTGTTTCCAAACAATACAAAGAGGAAGAGGAGTCCTGTGTTTGTAGTGAGTTTATGTAAGAAATAAGCAATAAATGAGGAAATCCTGGTGACCCGCGATGTGCCCCGAGCCCTAATGTTTTTGGTGCTTGACTGTCCGCGTACAGAGCTGTGGAGTGAAATGAAAGCAGCTTTTAAAGTGTCTATTCTTCTCTTCTGCTGTGAAATTCCTGCCTCTTTTTGTCAAGTGTGATCTTTGTTGGTGTTTTCTTTGTGCCTGGAGTAATTTCTGTGCTGAGAGTGCTGTGTCGCTTCCCAGCGCCGCCGCTCATTGTTCACCCTACACCAGCTCTGCTCGGGGCTCTGCATTTCGGGTTCCCGTGCAGCTGGGGCTCAAACTGCCCTGATCTGCCTCTGGGATGAGAGCTATAAGCCACTGCGCCTCTTTGGAGGCTCTTAGTGGAGTCAAGCATAGTCGTGCATCTCGCCGAGGCAACCTCTGCAATGGAAGGTTTGGAGGCCATGCTCCAGGTCAGGCTGGAGGGGTGAGAGGAGGCTGTGGGCTGCGGAGTGATACAGCCCTTCTTTGCTGCAGACAGCAAGGCTGCCTCGCGGGGCAGAGCTGAGCACTCCTCCAGCTTCTGCGGTTTCCTTCGATGGCTGCGGAGTGGCTGTTAGTGGGCATTAATAACAACTGTTATTAATTGTCTCAACCTGCTTGAAGCTCCTGGAAAGTGCGCGTTTGGGGCCTGGCGAGATGTGAGCTGACCTTAATTGTGCTTGCACTCCGCAGGTGGCTGAGCAATATGCGCCGAAATCCTGGCATGTGTGCTCACATCTCTGCGTCATTGCTTGTCCACCAGGACATCTGAGATTGCACGCTGTGAGAAATTAAGTTAAGCGTGTGTTGTATGGCTGCACAAGATCAGGGCTTGCACACTGCATTTTATAACTTTTTCCTGCTTCTCATCTGTAAGCTTCACAGTCAGGGTAACAGATGGGGACAGCTTGGATGTTGCAGATATAGTTTGATATATGTGGGCTCGAGCCAATACCCTGTTGAAGCTAAGGGGATGTCTTCCAGTTGATGGATCATGGTGAATGAATTAATGCAGGCTCTGGGTTCATCATAAATACTCACCCCATCCAACAAGTGACGGCGTCAGAGCTGTGGCTGGAATACAACACCTTATGAAACAGGTGGTAGCCCGAGGTTGCACAGTGCAGTTAAATTCCTGATGCAACGCTTGCTCTTGCTGGGAGTTTTCCTGGCTCGGGGCAGCAGGGAAGCACCTACAGGAGGACAAGGAAGGGTTGGAGATGGGAAGTGTGGCTGCTGCACTTTGCAGGATCAGCTCCTTGCTAGAGCTCCCTGGGGATGAGGAGCAGACCTCCCAGCAGCTCAGCCTGACCTGGAGTTCTGCCTCTTGGACATCCTCGAGCCGCTCTGTGTCATCAGACGTGGGACGTTTCCTTCTTCCTGTACTCATGTGTGTGCCTTAGTGTCTTGGCTTCGCTCCAAGGCATTACAGTCTGGGTAGCTACATGATTTATTCCTTTTGTCCTTCTGTTAAAGGATGTCTCCTGGGTGCTTTGAGAGGCAAAACCAAGCTCTCGCACAACTCAGCAGTGTGACTGCAAGCTGGGAGGTCAGGCAGAGAAACGCGTCACCTGGCTGGGGACACTGGTGGCTGCAGCTGGCCGGTGGTGCCCTTGTCACCCAATTGGCTCCTAATGGTGTCAGCACCTTTGCAGTACTGTGCCCGCAATGATGCTGGGCTGTGACACTGGGGTCTCTCCGTCCGGAAGCAGAAAATGTGGATTGAGCACTCCCCTCCTTCTCCCCCTTTCCATCACACTCCTCAGAAAAGGCTGCTTTAAACTTCTTCCCCAGCTTGTCCTGCCGAGGCAGAGCTCAGAGAGTTGCATCTGCCTGTCATGTCACGTTAGTGTTTGCTGTGAGCCACGCCATGACATCCCAAGCAGACTGGCGTACCATGGAAATAACGTTGCTCTATGTGAAAATGGAAAAGTTGTCGCTTTCCAGAAAACAGGCTGCAGAACATCAGCTGCAAATGGGAATGAAAAAAAAAGTGCTTGTCTGAGTGGATGAACGGATAGCTTTTAAAAGGCAGACCCAGCTTCCACCGATGTCAATGGAAAGCCTTACACAAACGTTAATGGCTATGGAGTCATGCCCTAAAGCATTATATTTTTTGGGATGATGTCAAATCGTAGTATCTCAAACGACGCTTTTGTGTTACTATAATAAGGTCTTTTTTGATTCAGCTACTTAGGTTAGCTCTTTAGTGAAGTCACTTCACCTCTCTCTGCCCCTGAAAAATAGCTCTCGTGAAACCTGTGCAACTTTATCAAGTGCTTTGAGATCTACCGGTGGTGTTAGACTATCGGGGGTGTATTGTTATCTCTCTCACCACAGAAGGACTTGAAGGAGGAAAACTGTTTGTGATTCTTTGGGCAGATCTGTGGAGGACAGAAAAAAAGAAAAGGGAAAAAAAAAGAGTAATTTGTCCCCTATTAAAACACTGTGAAATACTCTGACTCTGGAAGGATTTCCCCCGTGCTTTCAGAAACCCCTTGAGTTCAAAGCATCCACCCCCTGATGTTCCAGCCTAAGCTGTATCTTGTAATCTCCTCTGTACCCATTGGGAAATTTCCCCATGGCTTTGTGTACACAAGAGAGACTCTTCTAAGGAAATTTTATTAAAAAAGACATTTTTTTTTTTTTTTTTAAAGTGGGATTTAAATAGTAAGCTGCATTCTCCCTGTCAGCAGTTCTCTCCCTTCATGTATAGTGCATCCTATTCGCGAGCAGATACCTGTCTCTTATTGGTCGCATACGAATCAGTGATAATAAAGGTAAGTATCCGGCTGAAGCAATTGGGGATGACACTGGGCCTGCTGTTTCCTATCTGTGTGACATGTCTGGAGTCGTCACCTGGGGCAGCCACCTCTGCTCACAATGTCCCTGCAGCCCTGAGAGCAGAGATGGACGACTTGGTGCCCATCAGGAAGCTCCTGTCCATGGTGGTCATTGCATGTGCTCCTTATGGGCTGTACTCTGAAACACGCTCAAGTGCCTTCTTGAGCTGCCATCAGAATCTTATCGCGGAGGTGGCGACAGCCAGATGAATATTAGGGATTCTTCTTGTGTTGCTCCAATAAATACTGTCTACAGGGTACATTGCAACAAATGATACAAGTCCCAAATAAGGTACTTTCAGAAACAGTACACAACACGATAATCTCATTATTTACTACTCCTACACAGTATAAGAGCAACATCAGATCAGCCTTAGGTGTTGCTGCAATAGAAATAATTAATAAAAATCAATCTGCCACCTATAATGTCTTTATAAAGCAATAGAGAGCACACACAAGCTCCTGCAAACAGCTCTGCCCCCCAGGACTGGAGCTGGGGGTAACGTCTTCTGCAACTTATCACTTGAAAAAAGAAAGAAACGTTTTGCATTCAATCCATTTCGAATGCTGTGAATATTTTATAGTAGTTTGCTGGCAGAAAATGGTGAATTTTTAAGGGCTTATTTGTAAAACATGCATTTTGAGCTTTTAGGAAGAGCCGTACAGCAGGTGCGACTTCTGAGGGTTACAGGTAGCCGAGCAAGGCACAGTGTTGGGGCTGGGCCAGCTCGCCTCCTGCTGCAGAGCTGCAATATTGGATGTCCACAGGCATCTGCCTACAGCAGTCTCCAAACCACCACTTGTAACTTAGGCGAACGACTACGTTCTGCCTTTCAAACCCAGCGAACCACACTTTGGTCCCAAATTGTCGACTTGCTTTCATCACATATGGAGGAATCTGCTGAACAAAGCGTGTAAGTTGGACGGGGGAGGGTTTTCAGAAAAAGCTTTGTGGGAGAGTTTCTCAACGTGCCTTCTCACATGCTACAGCTCTTCCAGCCACGAGCAAACATGGGATAATGCTGTGGGATGCAGCACTGAATGGTGTTTGCTCTGTAGTAAGTATCTGAAGATCATTACCTGCAGGTTTGGGCAGGAGTTTTGGCAGCAGTGTTTCCAACACTGATTTCCCCATTCTGCACAGGCTCCGGGGTTGCTCCCCAGCTGGCCGTGCCCCAGCAGTGTGCAGCAGGCTCCGGCCCTGCGGCGTACCCGCGGCTGGCACCACTAAGCACCATTCGCAGGCAGGAGCAGCAGCAGGAGCTCTGTATTCATAATGAAAAATCCTTCCGCAAGCAAAGCAGTGTGAGGAGATACAAGGGAGTCTGCCCAGTTGGGAGTCATTTGCAGATGGTTCTGGTTCATTTGTTGACTGCTTTTTCTCTGTCTTCATCAACCACCACTTCCCTTGGCTTAGAGGCACAATCGGAGCACATTCCTTGCCTTAAGTACCTGAGAAGTCCCATTGACTTCAATGGGGCGACTAATGTGCTTGATTAAAGGTAAGTACCTGCTTCAGTGCTCCGCTAAATCTGAGGTCTGGGAATAGAAATAAATGGAAGGAACCTGCCTGCGGAGGGGGGAAATTCTGGGGAAATATTTACTCCAGAAGCAGCGGATGCAGTCCGAGGGAAATGTCCTACCTACATCCTGGTATCTGCAGCAATCTTTCTTTGGGAAGTTATCTGTGCTGAGCACGTGTCTCCAGACCGAGCCTGGACCAGTTACTCTGGTGGTTGCAGGAGGAGAAAATTTATTTCACTGCTGTGGCCTGGTATGTAAATGTAAGAAAACTACAAAAGTGAGTAACTGCCCTCTTGGGAGGAGGTGAAGAAGGCTCTCCACTCTTTTAATCTTTCTTATATTAGGATTAATTTAAAGCCAGGAAATAGGAATGCTGCAGAAAAGCTACATTCCCTACTTGCTCGCTGACCTTGGTCCAGCCCCATCGCTTGGCACCCTGCCTGTCCTTCACACCTCAGTTTCCCCATCTGCAAGGTGGGGATGATGCTACAGGTCTCACTATCAGAGTGCTACACAGTCTGTTGACAGCACATCCCTGTTTGTAGTGGTAAGTGTGGTAAGGTGACCCCACTCACAGCCAGATCGGGGGTGGCAGAGGAAAACCTGCAGTCCCTGAGTGCTCTGCTTGAAGCTGACTTCTCACCCCCTGGAAGCAACTCAGGAAACTGGGCTGGTGCACAGACCCCTGGTGGGGACACCAAGTGGGAGCCAGGCCAGCAGGAGTGGGGCTCTTTGAGAGCACTAAGTGTCAGTGAGGACCAGGACAGGACTAATGGGCCAGTAGCCTCTGGGGACTAATGGGCTGGCTAATAAGGACATGGATTTTGACATCACGGAGCAAATAAGAATTGGCAGGCATTAACCTCAGACATGTCTGTTACCTAGAGAAATCCAAGCCCCCCTCTCACTCTTCGTTCTGTTTAGCATATTAATGTTTAATTCCATTAGCATCAGCAGCCGTGGCTGCCGTTCAGCCAAGGAGCTGCTGGGGCGAGCCTCAGGAGGTGCCACTCTTGGAAGGGGACCCCACAGCTGGCTGAGGGCCAGGGAGCCCTGCCCTGGCTCATCTGCCAGCAGCAGTCCCTGAGCCATGACTGCAGCTCACAGCATCTGCCTCCTGATCTCATTCCCCTGCTAATTCAGCATCAACCGCTGCTGCCCACTCCACAGGCTGTCTCCTTCCCAAAGCACTGCCCATGTACTTCACTGCTGTTCATCGGGGGGGGGGGAGTTTTCCCCATCTCCTCTGCTTTCACCCCTTTTCCCTTTCATTTTTTAAGGAGCAAGTCCTTGTTGCCCTACAACACGCCTTCAGGGAGAAGCAAGGCGGCAGGGGCTGCTTCCACTTTGGAAACAGGGTAGGGAAGGAGTTCCTCACAAAGACGTGAGCCATGTCGATTCATCTTCCCCAGCCTCCTTGCTAAATGGCAGTGGCAGCAGCAGCATGGTGTGCAGTGGTGCATTTCCCCACGTTCAACCCAGCAGCCCTGCACCTCTGGAGAGAACTGATCACAGAAGGACAGCAAAGAAGCAGCCCTGATGTCTGGTGTGATTTCTTACAGGGAGAAACCGAATCAGTGTGGTGGTGTTCTGTTTTTCTCTCCTTTCACCCCTTAATGCTTCCCTTTAAACGAGATATTAAAAATAGGAATATTAATTTGGCAGATGGTGCAATTGGGCTTTTGGCAGGAGCCTGCACACTGTGCTGCAGAGTTACAGACCTCTGTCTCCATGCTGGAGCATTGAGCGGTGCTCTGGCCTCTCTCCAGCCTCTCTCTTCCTCCAGCTCTGGGGGCTGAGAGAGCCCTCTGGGGCAGAGGGAGTTCCTGTAGCTCCTTCCTCCAGCTGCAACCAGGAAGCTTTGATTTCTGTCAGTTCTGAACCACCACCAAAGGGTGGAGAACTCCCCTCTGCTTTAATTGTAGCCAAGGTGTGATTGCAGAGGGAGCTGTAAACACAGTGCTATTTCTATAGTGAGGTGGCTGGGTCTCAGTTCTGAGTTTATATGGGGGAGATCCTGAGTGCCTGGTACTTCCTGCAGCATGGGATGCACTGCTCCTCCATGGCTAGGGGGTCTGCATGGGGTGAGTGCGAGGGAGTTTGTTTCTGGTGTAGCAGGCAGTGCATTTCCAATGGGACTGATTTTACAGACTTCTCTGGGTGCTCTTTTTTTGTTGTTGTTGTTGTTTTCCTTTATCTGTCTTTTTTGCTGATGGTGTGGTTGATCACAGCTCACAAGCAAGAGGAAGGTTCTGGTCTCATACTGCTTTTCCTTGTCTTTGTTTTCTGTGACACTACAGAGTCAAACCTCCCTGAAGTTTTCTCTGCTGGAGCTTCAGCCCAATGCTGCAATTTCACTAAGGGCAAAATGAGCCCTCATTAATCCCTGTATATCTGTTGCATCCCTTTTGTCTACCTGTAGCCTCCTGTTGTTTAGCACATCTCTCCAGCAGCACGTTTCTCTAGCCAGCACTGAGTCCCCTCTGACCAACCTCATTTCTCGGGCTGCAGCTCCTCCAGCCTCAGCCGGCCCCTGGGAATGAAACTGAACAAAAGCAGCGTCAGGTCTCGCGCTTGCGGTTCATTTTTCACATGTACACAAAGATTTCGTTTTTCAAATCTTTTTGGCATTTTTTTTTGTTGTTCTTTGAACTCCCTCCAGCTTGTCTGTCTTTGTCACAGTGCGATGCCCAGATCTGGGCACGCTGCTCCAAACAGCAGCCTGACGAGCGCTGTGAAGAGTGGAATAATTACCTTGCTGGGCTGCAGCAGCCTGATGGTATTGACTTCTGTTCAATCGATCATCCCCCCAGACCACTCTGTTGTATAGCTGTTTGGCCAGATATCTCCATACAGCCTCTGTCCTTTTGTTTATTCCTTCCTATGTGTTAATCTTCTGCATTTGTCCTGCTGAATCTCTTTGTATTGATTGCAGGACACTTCTTTAATTTATCAAGCTCGTATTGTATTTTATTCCTGTCCTGCGCATTATTTGCCACCCTCCCATCTTGGTAAAATGTTCAGATTTGATTAGCATACTCCTGGTCCAGTCTCCAAGTTGTTAATAAAACTATTCAATTGTATTGACCTTGCAGGGCACTCAGTAGGACCCCACTTAACATTTCTATCCACAGGGCTCTGAATTGTTGAGGTATGCACGCATCTATTTTTAATCAGCTGCGCATCTTTGTTCTTGTATTTCATCTTATTTACGCGATGTAAAGAGCCACATGATGTTTTGATTAATAAAAATGATGATCTGTGTAGCTCCAGCCATCTGCCTGAGGATCTGCCCAGTGATAGATATGGTATCTGACACGATGGTCTCTGAGCCTTTGTCTGTAGATCAGCTGCCGATAGCGGTGGGCAGAACAAGAAAGAACCCCCCCACCCAAAACTGAAGTTAAAACATCGTATCAGACAAAAAAAAAAACCCTCCAAGGCCTGGATCCTGTAATGAGTCCTCCCCTTCCCCAGAGTTTTCCCACCCGTCGCCCTGGGCAGGCTTTGGGCTCTGACTTAGTGTAATTGTGGTTGTGTGCAGCAGCAGCTCTCTGGTCCTGCCCCAGGGAGATGTATCAGCACATGACTTACTCAGAGTCCTGCTGACTTGGATCAATCACCAACATGAAGCTGGGGAGATAACAAAGCGCTTTCTTTTGCATTAAAAAAATATATCTAGGAACACCTCATGCTTTGCCTGGCCCTGCCCGTGGTATCCTATCCTGCTCATGCAGGCGCAGCTTGCAGAGTCCGTGCCAAGCCTGCCTTGGGTGATCAGCCTGGTTCCTGGAGCCAGGGGATAACCTGAAGTGTGAGGCCCCCACTTGGGTGGGTGGCAGCTTCTCACCCTTCCTCTGGCTGTTCCGGCACCTCTGTAGTCTCGCTTCTCAAGCAGACACTCTGCCCCTCAAAAAAAGCTTATATTTAACAGCTTTTCCTCACCCTGTCAGTGAGAGAATTTGCTTTTAAGAAAAAGGAGAGGTGATGGAGAAAAAATATCTCACTAATTCGTTTGCATGCTTCTGGCGGCCAGACCCAGGCTGCGTGTTTCACACTACTGCTGTTTGCCAGCACTGAGTTCTGCTATGTTCTCGATGGTGAGAGAAGCCCCTAGGGCTGGTGCTTGCTGGGAGGGACCCCTTGCCTTGGTCCTGACCAACATGTGCGTTCCTGGCTAGCAAATGTCAGCCAGTCCCTCGGCTGCTGATGGAAAGCCTCAACATAAGGGAAAATTGAGCTTTAATAAAAATGAACCCCATTGATCTGAGGGTGTTCTAGAAATGCTGGGGGTAAATGTCTTTGGCAAGCTTTGTCTGACATTCAACATCATCTTTTTAATTTATTGGTGGGTACCCCTGCTGCATGTGTTATGTGCCTTTTCATTTTATCAGCTGTTGAAAGCAAATGGCAGCTCATCTGCAACCACCACAGTTCCCCATTGCCCTCCGTCAGCCCTGCATGGGGCCTCTTGTGCCACGCTGGTTTGTGTCCCCATGGGTGAGCATGGCCGCACCAGTTCTCTGTGTGCCTTCCTCTGCCTATGACAGCTCCTTTTCCTGTTAACTGTTATTGAATTATACAAGCCTCTTAATTGTCTCAGTTTCCTGAAAGACTAAATCAAAGCAACTCTTTAGTTTATTAGTCTCCTCGCTGTCTGTCAGACCTGACACTGTGACTGAGCCTGTGTCAGGTGATGCTTTTCCTCTGCTCCCTGCGAGCAGCTCTGGAGGAGTTCACCCTTTCCTGATGCTTTTATGCCCCAGAGTTGCTTTTTGGGGGCCCTGTGGTCCCCAGTGAGAACAGTTTCCAATTGCATGAGGTGCTGGCAGGGATGGTCTGTCGCACACATGCTGGTCTGTCCCGTGTTGATGGTGAATGATGGAGCTTCCAAAAGTGCTTGGCCTCAAGCTGCACACCTGGCTGTGTCTTAGCCAAAGCATCTGGTCCACTGGGCAGAAGCACCTCATCCCACCACCTCCAGACACGTCTCCTCCTGGCCTGTGCTGGTTCTGGCATCTCCCGCCTGTCCCCTCCTCCTGCTGCACACTTGTCTCGTCTGCTCGGCATCTCTCTGGACATGCATGTGGCCTCCTGTCCTCTTCTCTCTATGTCTCAAAGCCCGGTCCTGCAGTGACAGGTACCAGTGCCTGTGCAGGGGAGTCCTTGTCCCTGGGAGCTGTGGCTGCATGGGTTGGCTCTGTGCTTTCCCCACAGACAAGTGGTCAGCAGGACTCCTGGCCTGGTGGAGATGGCTGAGTGCCCAAACGAGTTGGCTGTGCCAGCCTGGCTCCTTCAGGGCTGTCAGACTTCAGAAAAGCAACAGTTTCTACCCGCAAAATAACAAAGGGAATAAAAGCCAAATAGATAGAGATCCATTAAGAACTAAATGCTATTAATGAGCCAAATGCTGTTATTTTTACATCGTGTAAAAGCTGTCTCTCCATTGTCTGATTTTAGTTTTCTGGGATTCCCTACAGAATACACCATGGATCTCAGCTTTTTCATGAGGGATGCCCTAGATCTGCCAGCATTGGTCCTGACCGACAGTGAGAGCAGAGGCATTTAGGTAAAAAACACAGCTCCCACCTAACTCTGCCTTGCTGTCAGTGGCTCTTTCCAACATGATGACTGATCTCTGCAGGCACACACCTCTGGAAGAGTGTCTCCCCCCTTACCAGCCACCAGCATCAGCCCCTGCCACCTCCTTTTTCCTTTCTTTCCCATTAAGGCATTTGGCACCATCCGTGTGCTTGTCAGCTGCAGAGCTGTGGGGGTCTCCATATTAAACTTGCTCTATGGGATAATTCTCTATGCTGTGGCAAGAGCCTAGCTGTGGTGACAGTTGCGCAGGTGCAAACTTATCTCCCCTCTCCCACGATAATAGATCTTCCATCTACAATGTGAAGCCCAAATCCATAAGCTTCCCCTTTGCCTATCCAATTTGGCCAACCCCACGTGCAATGAGTCCCTGCCGCTTGGGTGTTCCCCTGGGAAGCTGTGGGATCTGCTTTGTGCAGGAATACAGCTGCGTTTGAGGCAAAGTGGCAGAATCCGACCCGCAGAGGCTGACATATGGTGAGGCAATATATGTTTCCTAGCATGTGGACCCAAAAATTATTCCTACAAGGTGCAGAGTCACATTGATTGTATTACTGGATTATCAAATGATTAAAGCCATTAACAATCCACTCTTGAGCAATCAACATAACAATGTTTAGTTGCCTTGCAGTAACAATTAAAAGATGAAGCAATTTGCAGTAATTAGGTAGTATCTGGAAAAAGTAGTCCTCATTAAGAGAAGTTAAAAGGACTTTTTAGTGTGGTTGAGATGAACCTAGCAGGCCAATTTCTTTCCTCCTTTCCCTCTCTCCTCTCCCCCTCCCCCCGAATTTAAGGAAAACAATCTGTTCTTGTTTAGCCTTACATTTTCGAAGAGATCAAAGGGGATGTAACACAGGATGGCTCGCTGTGCAGGCAGGGGGCATCTCAGGACCGCAGTGCCAGGGCCGGGAGCTGCTTTTTGTGGGGGAGCTGTCCCAAACCGTTGGGCTGTTTGGTGCCCGGTGGGATTTCAGTAACGGCACCGAAGTCTCAGCAGCATTTCCAACAGCGTGGTTTCTCAGCAGTGAGCACTCATTCAGGCACGTTCGAGCTACCGACGGTTAGAGGCAGTAGCTCACCTCCTGCAGTGATCTCTGTGCTGGTGACCGCTGGTATTTGCTTTAAAGAAAAGCTTATCTATGCACATATATTATTAATGGGCATTGCTGTGTGTGGATGCCTCAGAAGATGCTCCGTTTCCTCATGCAGCAAAAAAGTAGACGTGTCCCCGTTCTGAGTCCAGCCTCCAGCCATGTACTCTGACACATACAAGGTTGATATTCCTTTGAGTTTAGTGCTGTCAGAGGAAGAAGGATGTGGGATGTGCTTTTTAGCACAAGGTCTGTAAGAAACCCAGGTGCAAAAGTCTCAGTCTCTCTAACAGAGTAAAAACTAATCCAGTGCCTGTTACTCACCTCCACATGCTGAGTACCTTCCGGTGAAAGGCTTGTGAGATCCATAGCTCATGCAGGGATAGGTATGTTAATTCAATGAAAAATAATCTCCTTGGTGATAGTCCAATTGTTCTGTCTGGACGACTGTGCTCCAGAATGCCAACAGATATTCCACCTGAAGGTACGAGTGGAGACGTTTAAGTCAATAAGTAATTACAGAAATTGGGATCTTGCTAGTACCCTGAGATTCCCTCTTCTATGCTCACAGAAGGTGCAGGGCTGGGATTTCTTTTGGCCTGCAGCAGGCAGGGCTTTGGTTTTCTGCACCATCCAAATGGCAGCCAGTCTGTGGCCTCCAAACCGTACTGGGACACTCGTGTCCCTGGAGAAATGCCATCTATCTCCACATGGAGTTTACAACTATACGGATGGTGCTCGGGAGATTGCAGACGAAGCGGAAATGGCACAAATTCAGCAAAGCAGCTTGGGAGAGTGCACACAAATATGGTTTCCCTACCCGCCTGCAACTTCTTGAAACGTTAAAACGCACCAAGTGAAGTGGCCTCCACCACCTTTGGAGCCTGTGTAGCACTTATAAATGGACAGAGAACTTGGGCTATATGATTCCCAACACCGTGAACATGATTTAGAGGGAATATGGTGAGGGGGAAGGGCCTGGATTGCCACTGGTGATGCAGCACCAGTATGTCCTCCTTGGCTGTGTCCATATGGAGTACCATCTGGTGGCAGGATGCAGGCTGTGCCTTCGCGCTTCCCTGGAACACGCAGCTGCTGGGACGCACATTGCCATTCGAGGCACAAAAATTAGAAATTATATCAGATACTGTAAAGTTGTCATGAATGATATGAACTGATAGGAGCCGATGTTCTTTAGCAAACTACTGCTGTCATGAATAGAAAATGAGAATGGATTGAACTACATTAGCGCCGTGAGAGTAAATCATCTGCAGTTTCTGGAATATTTAGAAATATGAGGATACCCTGAAGGTATCCTTTGCTGATGGGGAGACTGGAGTGAAAAATGCATTTAGTGGTGGGTAGACATGGTTGCTATGATTATTTATGTAGTCCTCAGAACAGCATTTGAAATAAATGATTGTGAGTACCTCAGACAACAGGACTTAGGTACTTTAAACCCAGGCAACACTCTTGTACACGTTGCTTGTAGCCTTGTTGACCTTCAGTGTCATGGCTGGAGCAGGGCTGACACCAAACTGAAATCACTCCACATTCACCTTTGAGTGCGGTATGTGAGGGTCAGACAGGTTTGCTCTAATGTGCAGTGGGACGTGACTGGGGATTACAATGCAGGTGTAATAGTGAGGATGTGACTCCATACATCAGTGTCGTTAATCGACATTGTGGGGCACTGCTTGGGTACACCATCCATTTTGTGTCTGATGCTCGTGCAAACCAAGTGCTACCAACAGGAATAGATGCTGGGGGTTGTCTGCAGCACGCTGGGGCTGGAAGGAGCCATTGGGTCAGGCACAAGCAATATGGTAACCTCAAAATTTGGGAAGAGGTGGAGGCAGGCCTGGCAGCATAGCCAGAGCTGTGGTCTGTGCTGCTGTGGGCCAGCCAGGAGATCACACGTGGGTGGTAGAGCTGCGGTGACCCCCTGGACAGGGCTCAGTGGGAGCCCAGGCTTGGGTAAAACTGTACGTAATGGAAAAGCAGAGTGACTGAATGATGCTTTGGTGCTTCTCTGAAGTGTTGTTGGTGGGTAAGACCCAGCTGTGATGCTGCTGCTTAGCACATGGCAGCAGAACCAGCCCCTCAGTGCTGGACGCACTGCAGGCAGCAGTGGGAGGATTGCACTGGAGTTCAGCAGGGGTAACCTGGGGATCTGAGTGCTGCAGATGTGCGTGATGGAATAATGTTAGTTTCAGTCTGTATTTATGTCCTGGGCTTGGTATTCATGTTGCTTCCTAGAGTAATGGACTCTGCTGGAATAATTTATTCTCGATTCCAGTAGTGTGCGTGCATCTTTCTGCCTTTTATTCACAAATAAAAATTATGTGGAATGCTGTCTTACAAGAACAGAAATATATTTAGTGATTCAGGTGGTGTTATAAAGCATGAAAATGAAGCTCATGTTGTCAGTCAGGGTATGCTGAGACGTGTTTATATTGTTGGTCATAATTTCCTTGCTTTAAAATATCTGGTTCTGGGTTTGAATTTGCACAGGAAAGCAATTACACTTAAAGAAGAAATGTAACAGAGATGCTTTAAAGAAAAAGCGTGCATGCATGTGTGTATATATGCATAAATGTGTACTTTATAATATCTATTTATAAATCTAGAATAGACCGTAAACCAAATACGCTGTCACTGCAAGATAGAGCCTCATATTTCGCTGAATTCGTCAGGAATTTTCAAAGTCTGTGCATGTCATACCAGTCCCACATTGAAAACATTTAGAAATGCTCAGGTCTTCATTATGATGGCATCCAGACACCCAGTTGTAGTGGGCAGCGCTCAGCAGCTTCTGGTGCTGCTTTAAATTAAAGGTTATTCCCGTTTCGGAGATGGGGATAAATGATATATTTGGTACCATCCAGGGAATCTGCACAGCATAAAAAATTGATCCCCTGTCACTGAGTCCCCTCCAAACACAGCAGATATGAGCCCATCCAACCTCTTGTCTGTATCAAAGGTTCCCAAATGTTTTTAAGTCCTGAGCTCAGTTTGGCATGGTTTTATGGTACTTTTATGCTAATCTTGAAAGCAGTAATTATATCATTTCTTGCAAAATCACCCATAGGGAAAGATTATACAGTTCCTCTCTCTGATTGCTGCTGCAGTTAGAGCTCCTGGAACGCCTTTCGAACTGCTGCACGAGCCCTGACTGCACCCAGGTTGATGCGAGGTGTCCCACACAGGTGCCCACCTGTTATCATAAAGAGCACCATACCTCTGGCCCCATCCCTGTGTGGGTTTCCTCTGGAGAATCAGAACACAGAGCGGAATCCTGATCCCTCATCTAAGGAAAAGCCCTGGTCCTGGTGTGCAACCTGTCATCCAGCCCAGGTGAGCTTCCCTGGTTGGTGGCTTGTCATTAATTCTCATTAGGGCTCGTGTTGCCGTGCTGATGGGTGGCTGGGGGTTGCAAAGGATGAGCGCGCTCCTGACTACTTGATCATATCCCCTCTTGAACTAATTTCTGGCTGCAATGGCTGCTGCTCAGCAGCACAGTACGTGGGGAATTAATTAGCTGTGTACTTCTCCCAGGGAGTTATTCTGCCGATGCCCTGGGCACCGCAGTGATAGCACGACGTCTCGAATCATCAGGGTCAGCCCTGCCTTTCTGCTGCCGTAGCAGCTCCAGCACTGCCGGGGCAGGGTTTTGCCGTGCTCCTTCATTTTCCTCCTCCTCAGAGGTGTGGGCAGCTCCTGGGCCACCTCTCCAGAGGTGGAGAGGATGGGATGGGATGCGATGGAGCAGCCCTGGCTCCTGTGAGCCTGCCCTCATCCCTCCGTGCTGGCGAGGTGCTCAGTGTGCCTGAGGATAGCTCTCTGCATCCTCAACAGGAGATTTCTTTCCCTTCACCTCCTTACTTGATCTCGCATTTTCACCCTGAGCTGCTGTGTGAATGAGCAGGGACACAGGCCATGCAGCAGGGTTGGACCAGAACCTGGCCAGAGGCCTTTTGTATATGCAACTGTTTGATGTCTGCTCTCCCATCCTGGCCTATATAGAGTTGAGAACTTCCTGAAAATCTGAGATTTTTTTTCAATGAAATCTTATCAAATCTTTCTTTGAATGCATCCTTGTCCCCCAGTTCCTTTAGAAAGGTCAAGTTGTTCTCATCAATGCATTGATTATGCATTTCTCCTTCTATCGATCCTCCTTAAAGACCGTCATGATAGGTGCCTTGGATACTAATCCCTAAATGCACATTTGGAGGCTGCAGAAAAAGAAGAAGAATCTCCTAAAATGGATTTGAGGTTTGCTGGCTTTCTATGCTTCAGCCAGCAATTTACCCCTGTAGAACAGCCCTGAAAGCTTTGGGAAATGATAATACCTCTGATTTCAAAATTTTTGATGTTGGGTATTTAAGGGAACAACAAAGCTTTAGTGACTGTGTGCTGCTTGAAAGGAAGAAGCGTTTCTTCCTATTCCAGCTTTGTAAAAGAGTCTCTCTTTTGTACAAAATACAGAAGGAAAGATATAATCCCGGCTGAGACCTGTCCGTGTGTAATTTAGCAGAAGTCTTTATGGTTCAGCCTCGACAGCCCCTTACAGCCAGGCGGAGCTGTATATCTTGCTACCAGTGTAAGGCTACAGCTTACAACTAAATCTTCATTTCTTCTCCTATGGGGCACAAGACCTACTGAGGCGGGTGCATTTGGCTGAATTGTGTCCTGTAGTGTCTTCACAGAACTGCTGGCAGTCAAGTTTCACTTTCCTAGGCAGCGCTCAGTCCAATTCTGTCAGTTTCATTGTGAATTCTTTTCAAGCTGCAGGATATAACATAGTAATTAGCATCGTTCCCTGCACAAGTGTTGGAAAAGAGGCACCAGGGGATTGAGCTAATATCCCTTCTGCAGGGACTTCCTGCAAAGCAGTGGACAGGAGCAGAGGAGAAGGAATGAGACTCAACAAGAAGTCTCAGATGAATGTGCCCCCAGGGTTTGGCACGGGTGGAGGAAGGAAGTCCCCGGGCTGGGAGGCCAGGCAGGGTGATGTGCCAGGGGGCTGATGGAGGAGCTCACCTTTGCTGCAAGAAGTGGATAATTTAGCAAGAGCCCGGGGCTGGCTATGAGCACAAGAGGATAGCTCCCAGCATCACACCTGCCAGCTTTCTGCTGTGCCCTGTAAAGCTGGGGCTTGCCCTCTGCAGAGATTCTGGGATGAGGAGAGGAGCAGTTAAGACCAGACTGATCCTGCAATGTGCAGTAGTTCAGGTGATATGGAAAACAACCACGGTATTGGGAGTCTGACCCCAGGGCACCAAGGTGAATGAGAAGTGGATGCAAAGCACGCACAGACCCAGCCAAGGAACCCTGAGACTCTTTGACTTCAGTTAATAAGTTGCCAAGACAACAACAATTGGAACTATCCTTGATGTTACACGCAGAAAAATGTAATGTACAGAGGTCTTGTGCCATCCAGGACATCTGAGACCTTTGAAGGCTGCAAGTACAACGAACACACTGGGCTCCAAGAGGAAGCTGCTGCTGATTGCCAGCACCCATGTGCTCGGGCATGGCCCCTCACTGCTGGGCTGTGCTCAGCTGTGTTTCAGGGCAGAGCAGTTCTGCAAAGACAACATTGATCTGAAATTTAAATCCAATGTAGTAACTTAAGCGTTTTTAAATGCCTCTGAATCAATGAAAATGATTGAAGGCAAAATCCAGATGGCCGCATCGCTGTATCGTATAATGCAGGACCAAGGTTGTCGTTTTCTGAGCAAGAGCATCTTTCACCAGGGCCTTAGTCTTCAAAGAGTTGCACATGCCACACATTACTCATCCTAGGAAAATCCTTTAACACGAACCCTTTTTCTCCCCCCACTTAGTAATCGTCAGTGCTGTCACTGGGATTGTGATCTAATCCTTTATGGATGTTTTTCTGCTTCATGCTTCCTATCGTTCAGGGAATGAGTCATGTGTGCTGGTGAGCTGAGCCACCGCGGGCAGATCTGATTGAGAGCTGCACGGAGATTCTCTGAGAACACTATCAGGGTCTTCCAGCCTCTTCTCAGCAACAGAGCATCACGGCAGCTCTGGCTGGATCGGACAGAAGGTTCTGGATATGCTGGGTACTTAGGGGTTGTTTTCATAGTGTCATCTTACTAATTCATACGTCTCCACTTGCAAATGTCCCAGCAGTGCAGCTGTCACCGAGGGAGGCTGACTGGGGTCTTCTGGGTGATGTGGTGAAAGTCATTGCCTGTCATTACAGGCCAGTTAATTGTCAAGCAGCTTCCAAATCTAAGTTCTCAGTGGTGCTCTTGGTAACACCGTTCTCCATTTAACATTCTTCTTCTTTCACCATTCCTGGCATTTGATTGGCTTTTCCAGTTGCTGATGAGTACAGCACTGATGTTTTCAGAGAACACCTCCAGTAGTTCCAGTTCCATTCCTGAGCACAGACAGCTTGGTTACAACAGCCCCTGCAGTGTGTGAGGTGAGGCTGCATTTCCCCACGGCATCCATCAGCATGGAGCATCGCCTGCTTTTTTACTGCTCACTCATTCATCACCATGAGGTCCTTCTGCAGCTCTTCCCAGTCAGATCTTAAATTATTAACAAACTTTGCCAGGTAGCTGTTCACCCTCGTTTCCATTTCAAATACAAATACACTGGGCAGCACTGAGCGGAGCAGATCCCTGTAGATAACCTCCTCCGCTGTGAGTACTGACCATTTATCTTCTTTTTTAGTTTTGCCTCTACTGAACAGTTGTTATTTCAAGAGAAGATCTTTTCTCTTTCGCCACGACTCCTTAGTCTCTTTAAAGCCCTTTGGTGAGAAGCGTTGCCAAAAGCACTTTGAGGACTCCTGTACATTACGCCAGCTGTCTCCCTGTTATTCCTGCAGCAGTGACACTTCAGAACGCATCCCAGGGCTTTAAACAAGGAGGCTTTCAGCAGAGCATCTTTGTCCTGGGAGGGGATCTGTGGGGAGCAGCCTGCTAACAAAACTAAACAGGGAGCTTGCACATGGGTGGTATGAACCGCGTGTCTTAATCTCTGCCTCACATCCCGAATTTCCAGTTTTGTACGGATTGTATGAGGACTTGAATGCAATTTCAGGGACTCAGCTATTCCGGTGGCGAGGGCTATATGCACACACAGATTATTTCCATCTGCAGATCAGAACAAAAATTCCACACGAGCCATTTGGGACTATCAAATCTATAGATATTATTGAGGTAGAATCCCATCTTCTGAAAAATCCCTACTGCAAGGTTTTGATTGTGCCTCAGAACTGCTGGAGGAATTGTATTTTAATGTAGCTTATTTTCTTCTCGCAGCTCTCAGTAGGCACACACCCACATGAGGCTATTCTAAATGATGGTGTCATTACATTTGAACCCTTAGTAACAGGGTGTTTTCAGCAATTGAATTCATATGTTTAATTTTGATTTTTTTGTTGTTTTGTTTCTGTAAACAAATTAAAGTCTATGATGGTACAGCTTTCTAGTGAGCCTGGAGGTGTAAAGAAAACGTTGAAATGAAAATTAGAGCTGTGCAAGGCCTTTCTTTTTTTTTTTTTTAATGAGCTCCATAATGCATCGGCTTGAGTTTGCAGCAACCTGGGAGCACAGCAGGGCTTGGAATTACAGCAGGGCTCGGAGTTACAGCAGGGCTCCCTGGCCAAGGCAGTGTGGCTGCAGCCCATGGGGTGACCACCAGCAGTGCGTGACACGGCAAGAGGAGCCAGCTTTCAGTGGCAGCACATGCTTACTCTGCTGCCAGCTGCCCTTCGCCACGCAGTGCAATTGGACAAGATGGTGAATGTGGGGGGTTTGGCAAAAGTTGAGGGAAATTTGAGGTGGTTGTTGCCTCCTATGGCAGGTGGTGGTGCTGAGTGGGTTAGGAGATGTAATCTGGGACAACTTTCAGGTCTGAATGTTGTGCTAAAAGGTGTCACCGGGATGCCACTTTGTGTCACAGCATGCGAGTGTTTGTGTCTTTCCTCTGGAGGTGGGGTTTTGCCCCCTCTGCTCCATCACTGCACAGCTGGAGCAATACAGACCCTCATCTGTCCCCTTGCAATAAATGATGATGTGGGGAGCAGCGAGTCTTGCTGTACTTCCCGCATCTGGGTATGTTAATGGGATATCCTTTTCCTGAATGATAATGACTTAACACAGACATATAAAACTTCCTGCCTTAAGACACGGAATGATCTGTAACTATTAGGGATTACAGCTAAATGTTCCTGTGGCAGGAGTTTGAATCCTAAGGCTGTTCATCATGGGATTTTAATATTCTTGTCTGGAACAGCTGGTGCCAGTGGAAGTGTGCTGGACTAGACAAAGCACGAGCCTTGTCCTCCCTCTTCCTATTTTCATATATTTTGATTTCCATCTGTGTGAGATGTGCCTGTGTTTCAGGAGACGAGCAGAGTGGGAGTGATGGGGGCTGTCAGTGGGAAGGTGGAAGAGGGAGGTGGGAGAGCGCCTGGGAAGAGCCATTTCCCTGCTACTGCTGCAGCATCAGCTGAGGTTGCAGGAGTGGGCTGTGATGAACAAGTCCCGGTTGTTATACAGAAAGATCGTCCCCACCTTCCGAAACTTTTAACTGGAGAGAATCACAAATGCAGACAATGAGATGGAAAAGTAGAGGTCTGGATGTGTTAGGCAGCTTTTTAGATGCTGTTTGCAACACAACTAATGAAGTCTAATGAATGCTTTTTTTTTTTGTTAGCAGAAACTAGCGTATTAATGAACAGTTTGGGAAGAAAAACAAAGTGAATGCTTGTAAAGACTCTCTCTAATGGTGAGGGGCAGTGGAGGAAAGCAAGAAAGTATTTTCTGTGAAGTGGGACAGCACTGGGCTAAAAAAAATGGAGTATCAGTTTAGAGTGGGCGTGCTGGTGGGAGTGTGCAACAGATCGGATTGGGAGTTGTATGGAGAACACGTGCAGGGTTGTACATGTTATGTTTGGTGCGGTGGGGATCAGGGCTATGGGGAGGCTGTACAGAGTGGTGGCATGCTCAGGCAAGATGCTGATTTTGGCAGCTGTGTTTGCCATGAGCTTTAATTTCTCAAGATCAGGGAAGACATTATGCTAATGGAGGCCTGAGACAATGAGAACGCAGACAACAGCTCCAGTTGTGCAGCTGAATACAAAATGCAAGGAGACATTGTAAAGAACTTTTAAAATTCAGACATGCTCCGGAGAAGAGGCCGTAGAGGCTCAGAGTGGAAGCTGTTGTCTGGGTAGACTGCCTTCACATCCAGCAGCACAGTGAGAGAAGGGAACTATCACAAGAGGTCAGGGATGTTTCCTGCAGGAGCACAGGGGTGGTAGGGAAGGTGCCTGAGCTCCTGGTATTTCTTTCTGAGCTCCTGGGTAAGCAGAAATGGGGAAGAAAGGAAGCATCAGTCCCTGGGACTGAGGCATCTGAACAAACAAACAGCTTCCAGGGGAAAGCCAGATCTACTGTGCGTGGGGGAAGTGACAGATCTGTATGGTGGAAAGAATAAGTTGTCTGTCTGCATGTAAGAAACATCCTTTTAGCACAGGAAAAGATTCACCTGTGGCAAGAGGAGAAATCCCTCTGATCACCACCCACCTGCTACTCTCAGGCACCCTCAGGAGTGCCTTGCTGCGGTGTGGTGCTTCACAGCTGCAGCAGATGGAGACGAAGCGTGGCAGCACGCAGCTCCTCCATTTACCCTTCTTTCAGGCTCCCAGAAACGTCACAGCAGCTGAGCAGAGGGATGTTGCAGTGTTGCTGTGGATGCACTGTGCAGGTGTGCAGTGCAGGCTCACAGCTGCCAAGACAACCTGTGTACATCCCCAGCTGGGCGAGCATCTGCTCAGACACCTGAGGATGATGATTTCAGTGGTCACTTATATCTTCCTCACCCTGCACACTCCAGGGTAGGGCCTCTGTTCTCAGGGAAGGGGAAGGAATCCTTAGTCCTTAATTGTGAGCAGCAAATCCACAGCAATGAGTTCAAGCTGTGCAAGATGCTGAGCACCCACCAGGCTGGGGAGCACCATGGTGCCACGGTCTGGCCTGTCCACATCACAGCTATCCTCTGGATTGCTCTGGGAGAAGGCATCCCTGCCTCTCGAGTACCATTAAGGGAGAAAGCTAGTAGGCAGGTATCAGTTCTGAGCTGCTCTTATCTGATTTATTGTGAAAGTCACCTCTTTTGATTTAGGCAGCACTGATAGTGAATGAGAAAACATGTGTTTCTAAAACAATGGCAGTGAAAACATTTCTTGTCAGGGACTGTAGTTTATTGTCTTACTGCTTGAAAGGTAAAAGATCCGGCAGGGAAGACACTGTGTCATCATAAAGCAAATGTGGATTATACAATGCGACACTAACTTCCTGGATAATGCTCAGCACCGCGTCTGAGCGCGGGCTGCATCGAGACGGCTGTGCCTCGGTGGCTGCACAACACCCTTAGCGCTCACAGCTCTGCCAGACCCGGCTTCCTAGACCTGAAAATTTGGAGACAGTTGCTCTTATGCCTCATTTTGTTCAGCACTTGGCCTGGGGCTTTTCCCAAGGGAAGGATCTCCACAGTTTTGTTCGACGCCTCCTCGCTTCCCTGCTCTAGGTGGCCCTTGCAAACACCATCTCCTCTGAGACATGCCTTGGGGCACCCGAGCAGAAAAACCTTTACAGAATCAGCATGTGTGTCTGTGTCCGAATTGACTGCTTGAGCCAGAGTCCAGCTTTGGTTTCCCCTGCTGGGAGGAGCCCCTGCAGTGCATCCCAATCCCCCCTTGCTGCTCGAGCCCCTCTCCCAAATCCCATTTGTCAGTGTTTGCTTTCTCCATTTGGCAAGCCAGCTCACCTCTAAGCCTCATTGTATTTAAATGTTTAAGTGCTCTCAGACCTTAATTAAGCATAGTAGCAGCAGCAATAGCTGTAGCTGTAGGAATAGCTGTGATTTCTCCTATCTTAAATTTTAATGGCTTTTGTACAAGGCTCTGCAGAAAAGGTGATTAATGGCATCCAGAGAGACTGAGGTAAATGTTTCTCCATGATGATTTTTGCCCTTTCTATTCATGACTCCCTTTCTTGACTTATGAAAAACTAAAAAGCCCACTTAGAAATAATTCCGTGATTACTTTTTTTTTTCTTTTCTTTTTTTTTTTTTTTTTCTGGGGTTCAGTAGGTGCTTAATACAGCGCTTACTTAATATATGTGTTGAATTAGAGCTGATCTTTCAAAGACCCGGCTCGTGGTGGTCTCCATGCCAACTCAGCTTTGCTTTGAGCAGTAATTCCTAATACTGTTGGTAGTCTCCAAGGATTCGGTGGTTTTGGAGGCTAGCTTCCCCTAGGCTAACCTTTATTTTTTCATCTCTTGTACCAGGCCGAAAGGAGTAGATGGACTTTTCATTTGATAAAAACATCAGTGCTTGAAGTTTTATTGTTTTAGGTGTGTGGAATGGGTTGCTGAGTCATAAGATGTGAAACATCTGTTTGCATTTGCAGTGAGATGGCCAATGGAGTCCTAACACTAGAAGGAAAAAAAGGGGAAAAAAAAACAAAGCTGTGAAAAACCCTAGGGTCAAGTGGCAGCATCGTGATTATTCTCTGATACAGAAAATATTTATAGTGACTTGTAACAATGTCCACCAGGTGGTTAATTATCAGCGTAGATATTGTCACAGTGGAAGAAAGTGAATGCAATCCACACAAAATCCTCCAAGATAAGCGGCAGCATAAAGGTGATTAAGCTGTCAGTAAAGAAGAAACACAAAGAGGGGGAAAGCAGGTGGGTTGCAGTACATGCCCACAAACTAAACCCGCGCCACAAATTAGAGCAGCCGTTTACATTGTTAATATTTGTCCTCCTGCAATGCCTCTGAGGTTTAGCCACCAACCAGGATCTGCTAGGCACTGCACTGATCCTGAGCATGAAATGCCTCCACATTAAAGAGCTTATGATTTAAACATTAGCCAAGAGACAGCGGATGGGCACGAACAGACAGACAAGTGTGTATGTGGTACCGGTGAGGACCGCTCCGTGCAGCACAGGCTGGCCCAGCACGACCACAGCCTACCTGCTGTCATTTTCTTATCTTGTAAGCAACATGGCAAAGGCATTGGCATTTTGACAGTGCGAACATCATGAGATATCTTCCCAAATGTTAATTAAGCATTGTAGAGCCACAGTGGTAATATTACAATCCTCATTTTGAAAGCAGAATATCTGAGGTAGACAGCTTTGCAAAGCTGTGCAGGGCAGCCCACGGCTCCTGGGTTGGGCAGTGGCACGTTAGGAGATGAACCTCATCGTCCCCATTGCTCCTCAGCTCCCCACTCCCCTGCTCACATCTCCCAGCCGACCGCCTGGAGATGACTGTGAGAGGCAGTTAGCTGTATTTCAAAGAACGTGAACAAAGGCAGTAACAGAAGCAAAACTTTAGGTGACAGTGTGAAGAAAAATTATAATAACTTTTTTTTCTTTTTTTTGAATTACGGTATTGTCATCATGCGTTGGAAGGAGCTCAGATCTCAGCTCCCGGTTTTTTTTTGAGCATCGATGCTTCCTCTTTGCCTGGCACAATCAAACACTGGCACGTCAGTGCCTCTGGCTTAGACACTGAGCTGTGCATGTGATCTCTTTCTAGATCATCAGAGTACCAGCCTCAGGTTTTGACAGGTTCTTGCAGTTTTTTGGGCCATTTGTGCAGTGATGGCCCTCAGCAGAACCAGTGCCCGCCTAACGACAGGTGGCAAGGTTAAGTATTTTAAACAGGTGTTTTTTAGGCTGAGTCTAGGAAGGAGAGTAAACTTTGATGGTTTTTATTTTGTCTTTCTGGAAACCTAATGTGTTTCCTATGGCTCGTGACCACAATTCATTTCCAAGTGATTTTCTCTTGGCCAATTTCCATTTATCATTTAAATAATCTAGCAACAAAGAGGATGAGGTATTCTGCAAGAAGGTGTATGACTCAGTAATCATTCTACCTTCATATCCCCTTTGGGGGGAATTATTAGAGATGAAATGACCTTCCTGGCTATCAAGCATTACCATTGTAACACAGATGGATAATATGACACCCTTGACACAGAGCCAAAGGCAGGTCGAGCTGAGTGTGCTGTACCCGATCCTGCAAATGACAGAGACATGATTAAAATGAATGTGAGAAAGGAGACCAAGAGTGATGGGAGCCCTCTGCTAGCTCACAGGAGATTGGGGAATCTAGCTGTGATGTATCACCTTTACAGTACTTCTCATTTGGGCTGTGATGAGGGGAATTTGCTGTCTTTACTGTCTTCTCAAGGGACCTTGATCTCTTCTCTTCGTGGTCCTTAGGAGCAAACGATGCCTAATGGATAAAGCCCTGCTAGTGAATCCCTGTACAAGGAACACCATTGCACAATGGTGATACTCAGTTTCCTCATTTGTGTGTTGGTGAATATTTTGCAGCTTTTATACAAGCTGCTGAAAGTGGTGGCTGGTGAACTCGCTCACACAGAACTACATGGAAAAGTAAATGTTGCTATCTTGCATAACAGTTTTTTTTTTTTTACTCCAGAGGGTTCTTGGGCAGTCAACAGGACACTTCAGCACGTATTGCTTCAACTTTTGGGCTGAGAAACTTGTGTAAGATTTTTGCTTTTTATAGTCCCATGAGCTCTCTTCACGTTTCTTGGGTAGGCAGCCATCTGCGGTGTCTAACACAGTGGAACAGTGTTTAACAGAACTGAGATTACAGAGCAAAGTCAGGAAAAGTCCACGTAGATCCTCAGACCTGAATTCATCTGAAGCAAATCCATCTTGCTAGCACAATCAGATTTTTGCCCTTAAGCAATGTATGATGAGATATCAGAACTGATATAGGGCCCTAATAGCCTCCAAGAGGATGTATTGCCCCATCCTGATCTTTCTTGCAGACTGATTTAGTCTGTTGGTAACTATGGTGTTGCCGAGGGGTCTTAACTGACCTTCAGCGGTGAGGACGTTGCCTTTAATCATGGTTGGTGTGGGTGTGCATTTATTTATATTATTTAAAAACTCTGCTTTATTTGAAGTGAAAGTTTGCAGAGAGAATAGTGTGAGGAACTGTTTTTCTTAGCTACCACCTCCCTGTAAATTGGAAACACGGATCCCTGGCTCTCAGGAAGGAAAATACACAGAATGGTGACCGAGAATGGATTTCATAAGATGCAGGAAAGGAATGCCAGAAGGGAGGCACAGCTCTTGACACGAGTCAAGCAAGCCTGTGAACTCAAGGGCTTCCACTCCATAGCACGTCGTGTCTGCGCCTTCGGGACGCTCTTGCCACTCAGTATTCTGCTGATGGAGCAGAGAGGTTCTGAAGTCCTCTAACTTCATTTTCTGGTTCATCCTCAGGAAAAGTTGTGCAAAGAGCATGATTTATCATGACTGTTATGGTGATCTACCATGATTTAGTGATGAAATTACAATGATAGATCATAGTTAATTATGATCATTAAAAGACATCAAAAATGTAATCGGCTGTTCATCATATACCTTTTAAAAGAAAAAAATACCTCAGGTTTTTTAAGACTGGGATTCTAGGTGTTGATAAAATTAGAACATGTTTTATTCATGCTGTGATACAGCGTTCTTTCTTCACTGAGCTCGTTGTCTGGGCATTTCACTTCAGAGGCACTGGGGAAGGATTTGAATGAGAATTTAGTGCAGTGTAAACAACCATGGGTCCCAGTTCTATCCCGGGCTCCATGGGGTGCACATCATGCCCGTGTGGGGCACGATAAGGAATTTTGTGGGACTATATCCACGGGGAGAGCTTGTGAAGCACTGCAAGGTGCAGAGCAGCACCCTGGCAAAAGCTGTTTGGATTCTGGAAAAACAAATTTGCCCTCATTTGACCTTGATTAAAGTCTAGCACAGTTTAATGAGGCAACATAAAATGCAAGTCAAATGCTCAATAGGGAAAATCTTGTCAGACATAAGGAACAATTGGGATCAAGTCAGTCAGAGCTTCTTTGGGGTTTTAATGACCTGTTAGATTCAGCTTTACTGTAGGGTTTTACAAAAAAAAAAAAAAAAAGTGATAATGACTGAAGGGAGTGTCATTAGTATTGGAGTGAGATGGCTAATGGCTCCAGATTACTCACAGGTGTCAGAGAAGAAAAGTTTCTCACTAGGCAGCAAGCTCTGTGATAACCATCAGCATTATTATTGGCACTGCAGGAGGCCTCTCAAGGTTAATGGAGACTCACCCCCTTTTTTTTTTGCAGGGGAGCCTGTTGGATGTGCACAGAGGAGAGGGAATGGGAAGAGTGAGCTCAGTGCTGGCATCCCTGCCTTGGTGCACAATCCACTGAAAGGGGTTTGGCAAGACTTGAGGGAGAAGCATATGGTTGAAAGCAGGGACTGGAACGTTTAATAAATATTACTATTATAATGTGTCGCTATTATAATTCAGTATCCTAAGGGGAAAAGTAAGGTGTGATTTGATCGTGATCTGTAAGTCTCTGTGTAAGGAACAAACCTTTTTGTTGGGCTCTTCTGTTTAGCAGATTAAGTGCAGGAGTCCATGAAGAAAGCTGAACATAGACATATCTATCTGTGACAGTAATTAACATTGGCACCACTTACCACATTTCCTTTGGATCCTCGGAGTCTAGCTATGAACAAATCAAAGCAGGATACATTTTCAAAGAGGTTTGCTTTGATTTAAAAGGGAATTCAGGGAAGTCCAGTGGCCCCTATGATGCAGCGCTCCCAACTCAGATGATCGCTTATCCTACTTGGCTTTAAAACCTATAACACATTATTATGCCCCAGTTAACAGATGGCAAACTGAGGACCAAAGAAGATGTGCCCAAGGTCAGACAAGGTTGGGAGACTCACAGGGAATGAAAAACATCTGGTAACTGCATGTTGTAATGAATCAATGCCGCAAAGAGTCACTGGGGGTGGTCAGCTGGAGAAGCAGAGGAGGTCTCTGTGAGGTCTTCACTCTCAGCGAGGTGCTGGGCTCCTGGGCTGCTCACACATGAGCTCTGAGATAGGTCTGCTGGCTGGGACTGAGGTGGGATGTTCATAGGGGAGTGGGCTCAGCTTTCTTCCTGGAGCTGAGCATGTTTGGTCCCTGGTTTGCCCAGAGCCACTCCATGCCCCGTGCTGTCATCTGGGTCCCAGCAAGTCTCAATACAGCAAGGCTCTGACCTTTATGTTTAGAATATTTTTTCTTTTTGCCAGAAGGGCAAATACTTACAAGGGATTTTCTTTCCTCCCGTGGGCCCGGTGTGCATGTAACGCACTTTTCATCTTGAGAGCAAAGTGTTTTTGCAGAGACAATTGAACAAAATTAAGAATGGCACATCATGATCGTTTATATCATGTGTATCTCAGAAAGTTCATCAATTCATATTACATTAGGGAATATGTAAACTAAATGTGCACTCATTTGGCATAGTCCTCAGAGCAATTATTCTTCAGTTGATTTAGTACACTTGATAAAAATAAAGGTTAAGGAGAATGTTAATTTCAGATTTTTTTTTTCCTGTTTTTTTTTTTTATTTTAAATAAAGTGTTAAAATGCAGATTAATTCCAGACTTTATAATACTGCATCCAATTGACTATCATATAAAAATAACTTGCATAAATCAGACGAACAGGCCCGATCCTCATGCTCAAATAGTCACGGGGAATTTTGACATTGACTTCTATAGGAGCAGGCCCAATGTCAAAACCTAGATATAACATGAATTTGTGCCAGACACGTTAGAGCTCTGCTAGGAACATCCTCATTGGAGCATAATAATTTGTGAGAGAGAGATGCACTGTGAGCACTCCTGGGGTTGGGGGCCGTGGGCAAAATGTTGGTGGCAGAACTAATTCCAGTCTGAGGAGATGAGAAAAACCAGTGTCTTGAAATGCCGTTGCTTCCAAATCTCAGCCCATCAGCCTACCGAAGCCCTACATTTTCTGTCCGATTTTGGAGGTGGGAGAGTGTTGGCAGGACATCCTTAGGAGACAGTGAAAAGAGATAAAGCCACTGTGGCTTTTTTTTCTCGAGTTCAAGAGAGAGGAGTGAAAAACCTGCCAGCGCTGCCCTAAAATTGCTAATGAAAGAGAGTGAGAGAGGCATTTCCTTCAATATGCTCAGCCAAAATGGAATTTTCAAAGGAGTCTGGATAAAGACATCAGACACAAAGAAATCAGTACCTAATAAAAGAACTTACCTGAGTCAATCCTGCTGATTGGCTTCAATAGCAGACATGTGGGTGTTGAAGCAGAATTCACTGCAGAAGGTAAAAAAAAAAAAAAAAAAGAAGAAGAAGAAGAAGAAAAAAAAATCATAGAGTGAAAAGGAAAAAGAAAAATGACATGCAGGTAGTAGGGAATGCTAATGACATGACTAGGAAACGGTCCTTCCTCTGCAGGGTCAAGGGGCTGCTTTGTAGCAGCTGGGAGGAGTGGGAACAGTCTTCTTCTCTCAGGAATGAATCAGGTCTATATCCCAAAGTGAATCTGGGGGCAGCTGGAGTGAAGGATATCTTCCCAGAAGAAAGATGGGATTATAAAAGAGAATAAGGAATTACATGGGAGTTATATATAGGGGATTTTGCTGTAGAAAGATGGGGTTACATTTATAAACCTGTGGCTTATTTCAGAGAACTCTTATCCTTGGCTCTGTGATTGAGAAATTGCACATCTTCATCCTTTCTTTATTGCTCATCCTTATCACTGATGCTGAAGGACAACTCTCGGGTCCCTAGAGCTCCCTCAACCCTTGTCAGCCATGAGGAAGCACTTTTTCCTTAACTTCACCTCCACGCTCTTACCCACCTCCCAGCAGCATTTGGGGTTTGCAGAGAGCCTATCCTCCCTGGCAGATAAATCCCAATGGTGCATCACAGCACTGGAACCCACGCGACGGGAGCGGGAGCGAGGCGCTCACGGTCCATCGCTCGCCCTCGGCATCACCGCCCTCGGGAAATCTGCTGTGCTGGGAGTTCTTAGCAACTGCATCTGCTGATGCCAGGAGGGGAGGCGAGCTCTGTGTTGTGCCCTTCCTGTGCTGCCCAGGCAGCCCAGGGTCTCCTCTTACAGAGACGCATGAGCAAATGGGGGAAATTCTATTTTGCTCCTTTCAAATTGAGTTTATTTGGATTTCTATATGTAGGAGACTGCTGGATTTGTGAGCTGTGCCAAGTTTCAGACTTCCTGGTCCAAATCCTGTTGAACCACGTGCATCCAATTCTTCTCCCTCCCCCACTTCTGTGAGAGGGGGAAAACACTGGAATGCCCGCCTTGCGCATCGCTGCCGAAAACATCCCTGTCTTGGCTCAGGATGTGGGCCCTGTGATTCACACAGATCTTCTGTACTAAAATCATCAATCTGAGGTTTTATTTCTATATTTTGCACATTCTTGGGTGGGTTGTTTTTTTTTTTTGTTTTTTTTTTTTAATGGCACTATCCATGTGTAGGCCTAAGTGTTTCAAATGTGGATTGTTGGTGACTCCAGTCTGCAAAGGGGCTTTTCTTCTTACTCTCAGAGAGCACAGGCAGACCACGGTGCGATGCTTTACTTCCATTAAGCTCCTTTTTTGGACCAACTCATAGTACTACACACTTGTACATTTTTCTAATAAGAGGAGCACGCCGAGCTCGAATTCCTGAGATGCCAAATGTGATTTCACAGCCACTATCTGGATAGGATTGCCCTTTAACATCATCCAGGAAGTTCTTATGCACCCAAATTGTTCTGTCGTACGTGGAATTGCCAAACTAATTTGGACTGAGTTATTTAATAAACTTTGCCTTGCTGTGGTCCACAAAAAAAATTACTATTTTCTCAAATTTCCTCATAATTCAGTTATTTCTTGCTAGATAACCTGGATGAGTGTGTTGCAGCCTGTCAACTGCATGCAAGTGATTAATTAATTGCACATTTCTTGATGCTGAGTTTTAAGCGTATTGGTCAGTTTAATTGGATCAGTAGGCCACATGATGTGCTTCTGTTCTCCAGTAGGATGGATGCCTCTCCTTGAAAGAATCTTCCAGGAATAAAAATCCTGATCAAGCATTTAAAGCAGGCATGCTGGCTGAAACGCCAGGATGCAGGCAACCACAAACTCAATCAATTACATAAGTGCTATTGGCATCCCGGAAAGTGAAGTGCTGCATTGTGCTAGTCTTCTTCCAAAATAGAATTTCAGCTGGAGAAAATATTCATAGAAATATTACCTAATAATCACTTTGCCAAGCTCAGTGCTGCCAGTAAGTTCAGTTGTTAAAACACATGTAAAGTACAAGCTCAAGCGAAGCAAATTTCTATGAAAATCATGTACAGAACATGCTTTCATCCACTCCTAGTTCTCACAGCACTGATATTAAAGGGATCAACAGCATCTCTCTTTGCATCGTGTTTATCTCAGTTCTATATAACCTGAATGCTGTGTGTATTCTGGCTCTGTCATTAATTTTAAGCTAGGTCAAATTCATACATATTAGATAATAACCATTTTTACTCCCCAAATGTGTGTGTTAATTAATTTCATTTCATTCAGTGTAATTGTCCTTATAGCTCTGTGCTCATTAAAAGAAGAGGTTGAAAATCCTCCTTTGTGCCAGGCTTAATTTGTGAAGAAATCACAGAAGCTGCCTTACAACTTCTCTGTCAATGCAGATCATTTCTGACTTGCAAACACTCCCCCCTCCACCCCGGCACTATTACTGACTCTGGAGTCATTTCCTATACCTCGGTGTAAGTACGCATCACTCTAAGGAGACAGAAATTTCATCCAAAGCAGTAGAAATAGCCAGGAAGACCTAGTTTCATATATTGTCCTTTTTAAAGATGTGAGCATGTTGTATCGTGTGGAAACACATGCTGAAGCTGGTGCTGGAAGTCCACCTGCTTGAGGTCCACTTGTTCGTATTCCTCATCTTCCAGTTCACTTGTCCAAGGTCTAAACACTGGTGAAGGTGTTGACTGATTTTGAATGTCTTTTCTAGTGTGTGTGCCTCACACCTCAGGTTTCTAATGGGTTATTGGCTGTAGTTTATTAGCAGGTTTTTGGTGATTTGGTGAACTATATTTGGGAAGGATTCTGCAGCTGTTGTTGTCCGGTGTTTATCAGCAGGGCTCAAATGCCCCAGGGTTGTCTTTTTGTGGTGTCAACCACTGAAGCACTGAGACCGCTGCAGCCGCATTGCTGCCAGCTACTGTTTGTTAAAAGCCCTGTTTGTCATTTATCAGGAATTTATAAGCAAAACCTGAGCGGGCTGATCTCTCAGTACATCCTTCAGAGCCGACAGTGCTGGACATCTTTGAATCCTCTTGCATTTTGTGACTTTCTTTTCCTGTGAAAGGGGGACTCTTCAAGGCTTTTTGATGTGGAGCCAGCATTTGAGATGTTGCATTTATACGGGAAGTATAGATCCCTCTCAGTTTTGATTGATCTCAGCGGAAGATGGAGACGCTCAGCACCTGCTCAGCTTGCACATATACCCCAGTGGAAGGCTAACCACAGCTTCTGTCTCTTGTCCCCCCAGTTCTTCCTTGCAGTTGACATCCTCCCTGAGATGACTCGACATGTAATCCTGAATAACACATTTTAGCTTTGAGATAGCTACTTTGAGGTGTCTCTGTAAAATGCATGAAGCACCAGCCCGGGTCTTAGCTCCTCTGGTGAACTCATGAAGATGTGATCAGTTTGGAAGCATGGGAAGAGATGCAGTCCCACAGGGCACATGGCTTCACGGAAGGTGGTCCACAGGGAATGGAACAGCTCATCCTCTCCTATAAATACACTGTTTCTCCTCATCTGAAGAGAATAATGGGCTCTGCAGCACGCACTGGTAATCATCAGACATGCAGTTTTCTGACCAAAGGGGAAAAGGTAGCCTGAGCCGAGGGGCTGGCAGAGCCTTCCCTTCCAGCTAATGGACTTTCACAGGAAGCGCCTCTGATGGTGCTGCACGGGGGAGTCCGGCTTTCACTATTCCCCTTGAGGGTTTTTTTTTGTACCATTTTTGCAATGCTGATCTTCTGAGCTAACGTCTTGAATTCCTTGCCTGGTAATGCAGTGCGGTCCTTTGAGACCCCTGGGCCTATTTAATTTCATGCATGTATAAGATACCTTTTCCCTTTTGGCACCATGATACCAGCTGCTGTCACTTTAACCACTGCCAGTCAGTCCTAGTTATCAGAATCTGAACGGGGGACAGGAGGAGGGAGAAGATAATGGATTTGCCTTGAGAGCTCATCTAGAAATGCAGCCCTATGCAGCAGACTGCCTATGTAATGTATTACTTTTTAATAATGTAAATATATTAACATTAGAGAGGTCTCCTCAATCTTCAGTACCTAAACATTACATCACTATCAGGAGCAAATGTAATTAGATATCATAAATATGAAAAATATTGAGACATTTACATCAGGAGCACCAACGGGTTGCTTTGCTTGTCGTTTAATTGGAAGGCATTAAGGGTGCACTGTGCTGCATGCACGCCTGGTGAGCAGGGATCAAGCTTAATGCAAAGGGACAGCTCCGGTATGCAGAGCCTCACCCTGCGGAACTTAGCAGGGACACTGTCAGGGTTTTTTTTTGGTCTGAAAGCTAACATTTCTGTAAAGTTGATTAACTTTTGCAGATGTTCATCAGCCGCACTCTGTGCCATTTTCAAATCAGCAGCGTTCGGTCTCTTGGCTATTTAATGGTGTTAGTGGTAGCAGACGTGGAACCATTTGTTTCAGGCCAGGCAATCATAATCCTGCTCACTCTGGATGCTGGTATTTAAATACGAGTGGGATGCTGTTTTCATCCTACATTCCTGTTCTGTAAGATTTTTTGCTTTGCAAAGTTTTCCAGTCTCTTGGTCTTCTGCTTAGCACCCTCCAGGTAAGCCTGGGAATGCAGAAATGTCAACCGCTTCATATAAGGTACAAAGCCAAAGTGACATAAGAAGATTTCAAACTTCCAGAACAAAAAAGAATTATTTAGCATGGCTCTACTGGGAGTACAGAGTCACATAGAGAAAAATAGGATGCTCTGAGTAACTTTCTGGCAATGAAATCCACAGAGTAGCCCAAAAGGGAGAAGTCAGGTCCCTGTCGCTGGGGTAGATTAGATCCTCACTAGAAGAGATCTAATCATGGCTGAAAGCCAGCTCAGCAGGGCTTTCCAACAGTTGTACAAAGGATCTCTTTCCTAGGCAGGTCACCTCCTTCTTGTGGGTTTGGTGGCCCTAAGGGAATGCCCAGACTTGTGTTGTTGGGGCGCGGAGGGAAGGATGAGTTGTACCCACCTACCAAGCCTGGAACTCTGAACTGAGAGCTGGCACTGCTGTGACATGGAGAGCAAATGGCATGGAGCTGTGTGGAGATTTGCAGCCAGGACACAGCTGTCCCTTCTCTCCTCCTGCATGCACCAGTTTCCCAGTGTCTGTGGATTGAGGTGGTTGCAGGCAGTGGGGCTCCCGCCGGCGCCAGCTGAGCCTGTCACTGGCAATTTTGTGCATTTTGTCTTCAAAACTCGCTGTTTCCTGGAACTGGTCTCATTCTGGATTTTGATGCCAAGTCCTCTTTCACCTTCGTTCTGTTTCTCTCTCTGTACACCCCTTGTTCTATAATTAGTTGAATTTCTGTCTCTGCTTCGCTTCCGCCTTTGTCCTTTTCCCAGCTCTGCTCTTTTCTTTACTTTTGCTCTGCCCTCTCATGGCTGGATATTTATTTGCTTATTTTAATTTCTCTGGTGGGAAAGCCTTTCCTGCACTGCACCGTGCAGACATCAGAGGATCCCGGCAGCCCCACGCTGCCCTCCCCGTGCTGCCTCCAGCGCTCTCCCCTCGCTCTCTCCTCCTCTGCGAGTTGTGCTGTTGCTCTGCTCTCACTGCCATGGTAACTTCAAAAAGACGCGGCCATTTGATATACCAGGTGAAGGAGAAGTCAGCAGGAGTGCGTGCACGTGTTATGTGCCAGGGGAGGAAACGGGACATCCCTTTCCTTTTTCTTTCCATATTTAGGTTCAAAGCATTTTGTCAGAGCTGCTGGGAAGAGGTTCCAGCTCTTCTATCCCACTGCCCTTCTCAGGGTGGCTTTACTCCATGTCCTGCAAACGATGCTCGGATGATGCTCCCTGCACCCAGCTCAGAACTCTGCAGCGACCAAAAGGAAAAATGAGGCAGCAACATCTTAAAAGTCTAGAGCAAGGGAAAGAACAGCTCTGCTCCTGAGGGGAAACATATGGGGCATTAGGAACACTTTCCCCAGCTTGCACATTTGTACTTGAAAGTTAACAGGGGAAGAAAACAAACAAAACAGCTTCAAACCAAACAAGCCGTAGGGGCTCACGGGCTGCAGCAGCTGCTGGCGTGGAAAGCATGGTGCATCGTGGTGGGGAGGGGATCAGGGACGTGGCTGTGTGCCCGCCCCCCAGTATGGGGTGAAGTGTGGAAATGGGGCTGGAGAGGCTTGCTATGCCCAGGGGTGTTTCTCAGGGTATGGCTCCATGGGGTATGGTATGTTAAGGGGTGATAGCACGCAGCACCCTGCAACAAAACCCTCCAGCAAACCCCCTCCGGGAGTGCTGAAACAGTAATGGATGCTATTCCCAGAGCTTCCTTCCCCTTTTCCAGGGGATTAATAATACCATTGGTATGTTATCCCTTCTCCTGTAGGAAGCAGTAGGGCTCCGTGTGCTGCTTGCCTGGGTCTAGAGTCGCAGCCTGGCAGGAAAGGGCCCCTCCAGCCTTGGGAATTACAGCTGCTGCTTGGGACCAGCAGTGTGTCTTCTCTGCAGTCTCATTTTGAAAGGGATAATGATCTTTCCTGCTCCCCTGGGCCCCAGGGAGGCAGCTCGGGCAATTAGCTGCAGAGAGGGGCAGTGGGAAAGGCTCCTGCCTGGAGCACTAAGGTGTGGGCAGTACGGGGCAGGAGACCTCTGCTTCTGCCCCAAGAGCTCAGCCCACCCCTGACAGCTTCGCACTTGTATGGCTCTGCAGTGCACCTTAATGACTGCACGAGGGGCAGGGTGGCTGCTAATGAGGCAAGCTGTAGCTGAAGCCTGCTCCCTAACGCGGTACTAACCCACTCAGAGCCATTATCTTTATTTTAATGGCATCGTGGCAAAGCTGTATGCATGCAGAGCAGGGCTTTCTTTTTTTTTCTTTTTTTTTTCATCACATTACTGAGTTATTCATGAAAGGGTTGGACCAGATGCACGTGTCCCTGCTCCTCAGCTTGGTGTCTTCAACAGGAAGATGCAGCTTGAAGAAAGATGACCAAGATGAACTTGCTGAGAAAAATACAGTCTATCTTCTTCAGCACTGGAGACAAATAGAGATGCACTCAGAAAGGCAGAGGTGGGTTGGCATCGATGCTGCTTGCACCGCAATGTGCATTGCAGCATCTGAGTTCAGGCAACATGGTGCTGGCAGGAGTGGGACATGGGAGCTCCGTGGTGGTGGCTCTGTGTCCTGGAGCAGAACTGCAGGGCAGCAGCCCCTGGAGAGCTGGGAGCTGGTGGGGGAGAGCTCTCATGGGGGATTTCTTGATGAAAAGGGAAATACAAAAGGGAAAATGTCATTCAGGTTAATTTTGGTTTGATTTTCGCCTGAAAGCGTTTTAAAAACTGAAGGAAACTTCTGCATAAAATGATGTTCTGAGTTGAAAAGACCTGAAAGTCTGCTATTGAAGGCTTTGACTTTTCTTTTTTCTTTTTTTTTCTTTCTTTCTTTCTTTTTTTTTTTTTTTAAGAATTTTATTTTATGAGCAAACAGCAGTAATGCACAGCTATGTTTTGATGCTCAAGCTCCATTTATTTTTGTTGGAAAGGTTGCTTGGCTGTTTGGTTTTGTTTTCAGCCGCTTTCTATTGGAGAGAAAACATCCTGGATGCAAATGTGCAATCCAGGAGGGAGCCTGCGAGTCTGCCACCAAACACGTCTTTTCAGCACAAAACGTCCCTGGTGCCAGAATACCGGGTTAATTTGCCATCCTTCCGGGGCTCCATGCAAACTCTTTAGCTGATTAGCGATGTGTAAACACAACCACCACAACATACGCCAGTGCTTAGAAACTGATAAATAACAAATCCGAGATTGGTTTTTGGGCTGTTTTGCCCTTTTCACCCCTGCTCAGCTCCGGTGCCTGGTGTAAATCTGTTCATCTTCCCCATAGCTGTCGTTGACTTTCCAGTCAGTCCCAGAGCTTGGGTGATGCTACGGGGCTCACCTCCAGCAGTGAGGAGCTGGGATGGGTTTGGATGCAGGGATGAGATGCCATCAGCCCACCACGAGGAGGAGGCTGAAACAGACGGGTTTGGGAGCTCCATCACGAGAGCCGCGAGAGGATCTGCTCCCTCTGGGGAAGGACGGGCAGGATGCATTTCATTATGCTTCCCTCATGTGTATGCATATGTATGAAGGGAGCACGCTGGTGCGTGTGTGGATGCGTGCGTGCGGCGGGAGACGGAGGAAGGGGTTTATGTGTCCGGCTGTATGCTGGACCAACTCATACCCATGGTAAAGCAGTGGAGCTGATCAGCCTCTTTGGAGCAGACAGTGATCAGAAGGTGTGGGTTCCTGAGCTCAGTGCGGGGGAGGCACCCACTGCAAAGCCCCAAATTCAGCAGCACCGAGGGATCGATGCTCCCCGCAACCCATTTTTTGGCCACCCGCTTTGCTGCAGGCTGCGAGGTGGCGGCGGGGTTTTTCTCTCCGGCCGCTCTGCTGCCGGCTTCTTGTTGCTGGAGCAACGCGGAGCAACCCTGAGTACCTGGCTCCTAAAACAGTGCCGTCATTACAGCCCTCCCATGATTCTAAGGCTAAGGTGGGTGCCCGCCCCTCTCCCGCACTCACTGCGCCTCAAACACAGAGCCCAAGTCCTCCTCCTTGGGAAAGCAGAGCCCCACGTCTCTTCTCTGGAAAAAAAAAAAAGAGAGAAAAAAAAAAGGAAGATGTTTTAGATTGAGCTCATCATTTTCAAAACTTCCTCTCTTTGTCCTTGAAGAAAGTCTCTTCCTTTCTCCGCCTGCTCCCTCGGAATGAAGTTCCTAGCAGGGGCACCTTGTCGGCTTTTTTTTTCTTGCTCTCGAATACAGCATTTCAAATGAAACGCCTTTTTTAGTCTCATTTACTTCATCTGCAAGAAGAAGGGTAAAAAAAACCTATTATTTTCTTTCTTCCCTTGAAAGATGTTTTTTTTTTTCCCCCCTCTAAGTGGCCTTATGGCTCCTTTTAAGAAATTATATAACAAATTGTGGAAATCTGGAAGGGAGCTGGTAGTTTGATTTCTTTAAGGCTCTGCCTTCTGCCACTAAGACAAAGAAAGGCAGAGTAACGTTCAGTAGGCAAAAAAGATTTCAAAGTTTCTGTTTGGCTTTTGAACAAGGTACAAATTAGTGAGTATTTGTTAAAACTCGAGACAGCAATTGTCTAAGAAAAATATTTTCAAAGAGGAGAAGGGTTTTTTTTTCTTCTTAAATAAAAAAGCCCCCAAACCTTCCCTTCTTTTAACTTCAAAAGAGAGCCAGATTGCAGAGGAAGAGAGGAAAAGCTTAAATCTTCTCTGAAGGGAAGCAAGGATCTTAGTTGAAGCGATCGTATTTAGATTGTGATCGAGTGACTTGGACATTTCTAATTGAGCTGGTAGCAGCTCTGCTGTACCTACGGCAATGCCCAGTGGCCCTTTCTTTGGGAGTGACCAGGTTATGCTTAGACGTCCCCATCTCATGGCGTTTTTCAGCAGGCACCAACCCCAGCTCCCCACAATGGCGTTTTGCACTTGGCTCGGCGGCGATGCAAAGAGCAGCAGTGCAAACATGCTGGAGGTTAGGCGTGTCTCCAGGTCCTGGTGGAAGACAAGTGGTGAGTGCCCTGCCTGGGATCCCTAGCAGATGCTGCTTTTGCAAACGGGTAGTGATGATAAAAAAGGATATTCAGATGCGACCCATAGGTATTTCATGTTTAGGCAAGTGATAATCTCTGAAAAAAGCTGCCTGCTAAGGGGCCGTCGTGATTTATCCATGAAAGCTAGCTCCAGCCTTGTCCAAAGCAACATTAACCCTTGTCTGTGTTTATATATGCAGCATCTGCTGGATTCTTTGGCTGGGTGTGTGGATTTGACATTGAACTCCTCATTTCAATCTAAACTTTAATAACGTGAGGGTTGCCGCAGTGGCTCAGAGCGACGATTCATCCCAGGGCCAGCTCTGCCAGTGGCCCGTGCCAGATGCTTCAGAGGAGATTGCAGAGCATCATCATACAGCTAATTGGTGGGAACACGTCCTCCCTCTGCCAGCTGGTGTTCATCAGCTATGTGTCCTGCAGCACCGGGGTCTGATGAAAATCACCACGTTTAGTGCCTGCCTTCAATCAGAAGAGCACAAACACAAGTGAATGAAACCCCTCATATGTCAGGCATTGTGTTGATGCTATCTGCTGATTGCATGATATCAGGGGGCTGGCCTTCTGGATGGAGCTTCAGCTATTACCATCGCCAGATGATAGCAGCATCATAGGACCTAACGCACGGAGGGTTTTGTTGCTGATGGCTCACTAAGCCCATTGCCAGGGCTGGGCTCTGGCTGCCCTGCCTGTCCCTGAAGATGAGCACTTCCCTCTCCATCGAGCAGCAGAACTATTCCTATAGCTGCCTAGTCCTCCTTTCAAAGTTAGTAAGCTTTTTAATTTTCATTTATTTATTTATTTATTTATTTATTTATTTTGTGCCTCAATAACCTACAGCAGAGTCCTACAGTCTAATTATATGTTTCATTTTAAATCCTTTAATTTTTTTTTTGTAGTTCAAATAGATAACTGTGTTTTTCTCCCACATCTTTGATTCAGATGGATGATTTGCCTCATTAATTGATATGTGGAGGAGGGGGTCTAGATATGAGCTATATTTATGCTTCAAAATAATCTTTTCTCCGCTGTTTTTTTTTTCCCTTTTGTGAATCCTCATATTTATTTCAAAATTATCCTGAAGTGAATGTCATCAACCTTTGTCCAGGAGCCTTTTGCTGGATTAATTAGCCTATAATGAATCTACTTCTGGTTCTCTTTGATTTTCAGCTTGCAGGTTGGCCTGGTGTCAGGCTGTACCCAGAAACCACCCTCCTGATTTCCATCACGGTATGGAGAAGGGCAAGGCGCTGGGTCTCATGCAAAGATGGGGTTTGGGTTGCTGGGCTGCAGGCACACCTGGGAGGTGCCTCTTTCCCGGAGTGCACTCTGCAGCTTGCCGTGCTCCTGTCTCTGGGGTTGGCAGCAGCATCCCCACACTGCTCCATGCTTAGCTCCCCAATGTTCTGTGAAGCCTTCAGTTGGTGGTGGCTGCCTCAGCTCTTCCTCCTCTTGGCCAGATGGAGGTTCCAACCGCTACAAACCAGTCTCCAAAGCAAATAGTACCATCGCACTGCCGTGCCACCAGCCAGCCCTGAGCTCCCCAGGGAGTTTTCCGGTGTTGCTGGCTGGCTGCTTTCTCCTTGTCTTCTTCTTCTTTTTTCCTTCTTTTTTTTGGCTTTCAACACACTTTGAGGAAAAACGGGTGTGAATCTTTGTGTGTGTGAAGCTTCCATGGCAAAAAGAAATGCTTTTTTTCAGGAATGTGGTATCTTTTGAAGTGAAATGCCAGGAATCGCACAAGCTGAAATGTGCTGGTTGCAACGTTAGGTGCTAACAGTTGGCAAAGCGGCCAGAATACCAGAGACCATGGCAGGCACTTCCTTGGCTTTTAGTCTTGGGCTGTCTTCTATTCCTACTACACGTGGCAGAAGGGTAGGACTCAGCTTGGGCTGGCTGACAGTGGCACATTGCACCAGCAGCTTTTTATGGTGCTCATCACGGTGATGATCTGATTGCCTCCCAAGTGCTAATGAATATTTCCTGCAATGGGCCTGTGAGGTAGGAAAATATTATTCTCTCTAATTTCCAGATGAGCCCAATCCGTGCAGATGCATTTGCCTGAGACGGGCTGTTCCCGTGGGGCTGGTGATGCTGTCCTATGCCCATGCTCTGGTTTCAGCTGGAATAAAATCTGGAATAAAATCTTCCCTCCAATAGCTCAGGTCAGCCTTCCCATCACTGTGAAGCTGTAATCACTGGCCATGTGTCCTGGCTGTCTGCTGAGTTTTCTGCTAACTCTTTTTTGGGCAGCATTTCTGGGACCTGCCAGAGCACCAGCCTGGGGCAGGGGACCTCCATCCATTATACTATTTATTTGCTTCCTCTTTCTCCCTTATCCAAAAGCAGCTGCAGGCTCATAGTTCTCACCCTGTTTGTAGTCAGATTTGTAATACCATGCCAGGAAGGGGACAGCTGGGGTGCTAGCTCCTGAGAAAAAAGGCTGAAGCCTCTGCCCCGGTCTCCTCTGAGCTGAGCTGGGCAGCTAGCTCAGCTTGCCCTCTGGCAGGAGAGGTGCCTCATATGGATTTTGATAACTTTCTTCTGGTTAGAGGTCATTTCCCACTTTAAATATTCATGTTCTAAGAGGCATCAAATAAAGAATGCTGAACTTGTGAAGCTGAGTGCATTGCAACTTTTGCATTTTGTGCTTTCTTTCCAATTGAGATCTGGTTTCAGGCTGCTGAATGCCACCTGCCCTGAAGTTAGGGAAGGTTTGGGGTTTCAGGCTCTGATAGCTGCTAGCTGGGCATGCAAAGCAGGGCAGAAACGGGTTGCCTATAGGGTCTTTGTGATTGTTGCAGGCTGCTTTCCTCACACCAAGGGAAAAAAGAAGTGCTGCAAGCAGCCACCTCTGCGCATTGATCAGTCTAGAGCACTTCTGCCCAAACTCAAGGACGCCTGACTGTGTGCTTTCATTGTGTGGATTCCAATACTTCGCCTATGGAATCTGCATTAAGCGACAATTGTGGAGAAATCCCCATGGTGTGAGATTGAAAATAAATGGCCAATGCCTCTGATTTTATTTTTCCCCTGGTTGGTTGCCACCAGAATATCCCATGCTGCCGTGGGACTTGCAGTTCAATTCAGATACTCTTATTTGCAAAAGATGGTTAACAAATATGAGGTTTCAGGGTAGGAGCCTCTCAGTGACGTGAGATTTATGTAGACAAAATTATTATAGCTCCTTTTTTCCCCCCCTCTATCTGCTTCAGAAGGAATATGAATCACAAGATGAAGGCCTCCTGTATTTGTAAATCAGCTGAAACATAACACTGATGTTGGGAAGTTGTACTGAGTTAACTGAGCGACTTCTCAATCTCAGAGCTTTACACAACCCCTTCTTAACGCACTGTTATTTCCTTTATAGATAGACTCATAAATTACTCCTGGTACACAAAATGCGTGGGAGGCTGCCTGTTTGCTCAGCATGGGACCAAGACCTGCACATTCAAATATCGGCAGACAGCTGGAACACAATCTGTGAAAAGGCACTCAGAGCCTCCAGGTCTATTAAATACAAACTCAGAACATCTATTGAGAATTTTATATCTTACATTACACGGGTAATGCTAAAAAGAATAGGTGCTATACCCCTGGGACAGTAAAGGCAGCGTCAGTATCCAAAAAAATTTTTCTTTTGTGGCTAGGTGGATCACAGTGTGGCTAGTGTGCACAGGGGTATGGACACATATGTATGGTTGCATATGAATTTTTATGTGTATTCCTATATATATATACACACATATATATATAGAGAGAGGGAGAGAGAGAGAGAACGGTCAATCAGCCTGGAGAGTTGGGCAGAGGAGCATTATGAGGTTCAGTAGGGGCAAATGGAGAGTCCTGTGCCTTGGGAGGAAAAACTGTGCACACTGGTACAGGTTAAGGGATGACCTGCTGGAGAGGAACTCTGCAGAAAAGGACGTGGGTGTCCTGGCATCCAACAGGTTGGCCGTGAGCCAGCAGTGTGCCCTTGTGGGCAACGGTATCCTGGGGTGCCTTAAAAAGAGAGTGACCAGCAGGTCAAGAGTGGTGATCCTCCCCCTCTACTCCACCCTGATGAGGCCACATCTGCAGTACTATGTCCAGTTCTGGGCTCCCCAGTTCAAGAAAGACAGGGGAATTCTGACAGTCCAGCAAAGGGCCACAAAGATGATTTGTGGCCTGGAGAATCTCTCTGATGAGGAAAGACTGAGACACTTGGGACCGATCTGCCTGAAGAAGAGATGACTGATGGAGAATCTTATGAGTGGCTATAAATATCCAGTGGGTGGGTGTGAAGTGGATGGGGCCTTTCTGATGCTGGGAAGATCTCCATTATGGAGATTTAGCTGCCATATGGCCTCTTTTCTTTTTTCACACTGGCTGTATTCTTCAAAATTCACTGTCTGATTCTGTAATTCAGTCCACAGGCCAGTGCTTATCCCAAACTCTGAAGCGGTCTGTGATGGCATTTACACTGCCTTCACCTAGTCTGGATGCACAGATTTTCCCAACATATTTTAGTTTCCCGATGCCCCAGTATCACAAATTACCACAGTAATCAAAATTTGGGAAAATGCTTTACTCAGTCTTTAATCTAAAGGCCACCTCTTGATTAAGCTGGGTTTGAATATGAGCCAGATATGTTTCCAGCTGCGAGTAAGGCCCAGGTATTCAGGCTAGACATACGTCAAATTTGATTAGCAGCATAATCCATTGGGCACGGAAATGTTTCATGAGCATTTCAAAGCATCTCTGGATGCACATGGGTTGCAGTTGTTGACTGTGCAGACGCTGTTGGATATACCTTGTTTTCGAAAGGAAGGATCTGATTATGAAAGAAATAACACATTCAGGTTTTATGTTGTAGTGTTGTCCTGAAAGTTGTGTTAAAACACAGCCTGGGCCGCGTGCTGAACGTGTGCTTCATTTTTGGATGCTCGGGGAAGGCAGCACAGGGGTACGTGGTGGTGGGTGAAGAGTGTGCTGGAGGGAGACGTATTTATGATGTGATCTTTCCCAAAAGAAAACTGAATCTTCTATATTTCTCCCCAGAAATTGGTTGTCTCTGGAATACTTTGGCTTTTTCGGGAATAAAGTGTGGTCAGGAGGGAAGAGGAGAGATGTAAAAACAAATAATACTTTCTGCGTGGCTCTATTTCAAAGCAAAATGCCTCTGGTGGGTTTGACAAGTGCTGGGAAGAAGGCCCATTCTCTTGCCAGGGTAGCTGTTTGTTCACATATAACATTATTTAAGTTGCACCAAGGCTTTTTTTTTTTTTTTTTTACCTTGGTGTGTCCTTCAGTCACACAGGATAGAAGCCTTGTGCCTACAAGGCCTACTCAATGCATAGAAAATACTTTGGGATTTTTGAACTAGAGATAGAGAAAAGCCCAAACTAGCCATATTTCATTGTGGAGTCTCTAAAAAGAAAATAATAAAATTTGGTTTAAGAGGCAGGGATTAGGTGCAGTACTGGTGGTAAAAGCATTCATTAGGAGGAGTACAACAAGCAGGCATACATGGTGAGTTTGCTAGCAACTTACTTCTGCTACAAAATGTGGGTGAATTTTTCAGCAGCATAAGCAGTCATGGGACATATAATTCTCATCTTGGCGCTACTGTTGGCATTCTGTTTTTGTATCCCTGGGGGAGAAAAAAAATGTATCTGTTTTATAACATTCTATACAAGGTAGAAAAAAATCCTTCTCCAACTTTGCCATCCAGTTGTGCAATAAGAAATGAAGTATCACGGTTTAAGATGCAGTTGTTGTTCTTTCACATCACCTGACTAATGCATCCTGACACCTCAATTGCATTAAACGTGGAGGCCCCCCTCCCCCCAGTTCTGCTCTGTGCCTGCTCTGCTGAACTGGGCTCGCTGTGGCCATTGGCAGCAGGGCAGGAGGCGAGCGTGGGGTGTCTCACCCCGTGCTGCCATCAGATATCTCCGCTGAGGCCTCTGCAGGGGCAGTGCTTCCATTTGTGTGCCTGTGTACCTACTGCCCTTAGCAAATTTAAAAAGTAATGAGAGTGAAATCTCAGAGCTACCGGACCGAAACGCAGCGGTGTGCAGCCAGGAGCTGGCATGTCTTATGTGTTACTGCCACGGGTGCCTCATAAGAGAGTGGAAGAATATGATCAGCAGCTATTGTGAGCGTAATGAATAGAGCTTTTCAAAATAAGTGTGGAAGCACACTGGGAAAACTCCTTCTAGTTACTTATATTGATATCCCCAGTAAAATTGCTTCCCACACATGTTTTGTGACTGACACTGCCTTTTCCTGGATCTGTAACAATCAAAACCCAGTAAGGGAAATTAGCAAGGTGTGTTTTGGGTTTTTTTTTATTTTGTTTGCTTTTTCCCCAAGAGAAAACAATTGCTTGCTCTTTTATCCCACCAGCCCGACCCTGCATTCCCACCCTCGTCTGCTGCACGCACTACCTGTGAGCCCCAGCAGGATGCGAGGTACACCAATGGGTCCTCGGGCATTGCTGCCAGACTAGGCCACTTCCAGACTGCAGCAAAATTCCTCAGCCCGTCTCCATGCAAACACAATTACTGTCATTAAATCCACACTGTGATACACAATGTCTCGGCGATGCTCCCCGACAAGCCCGTGCATTGAACTGAATGACTCCTACTGCAGCTAAATACCGTACTCGGCTGTTAAGACAACGCTGCACATTTGGCTCCTACTGGTGATGAGAGGTCTGTGAAGCAGCCTGATGGCTTTCTAAAGGCCTGAGATTGTGGTAACACCATGAGAGGCATGGAAAAAGATGTCTCCATTCCTCCCTCCAAGGCTTATCCTGCAGGCTGCAGCTGCTGCAGATGGAAAGCAAACAGGGCTGGTCCTGGTGGAGCAGGGGATGCTGCTACATAGACAGACAAGTTGAGGACACATCAGTTCAGCTCCCAAAGCACGGTGTTTCGATAGAGTTTGCTTCCGCCACATGTGAGAAAAGAAACTGAGGAGCTGATGGCATTGGTGCTATGCAGGGCTCGGGACCTGATGAGCAGTGAGGTCCCACCGCAGCTCTGGGTGCCATTCCCCTCCTGCCCCATGCAACCATCACCTCCCTCTTAGGAATCTTAACAGAGCCCATAATATTTAATGGCTTTGCTAGTGATAATGTCATTTTAAGTGATAAATTGCTCCCACATGTCACAGAATTCTGTTTCTAAATTTTTATGTATTTTTGATAGGCCAATTTATCCCTGCTGCAGTTCCAGCCCGTGCAGTCAATGGCATTCCACTGGGGGTGAATTTTGTCTGCTATTTACAGTGTGTGCTTTTAAGCAGTGATTGGTGTGACAGTGTGATCTGTACAGCTGTCTCCCTGTATTTATTCTTTTGCCTATAAGGTTGATTTATACTAACTCAAAAAAACAAAACAAAAAACCAGCAACAGAACAACAAACCAAAACTCACAGCCTTTCATGCGAGAGACTTTAAATAACTGATTGATGATTATTATTAGGATGACTATTATGGAACAGGGTTTGCAGAGCTTACGGGCTTGGATGAGGAATTCCTTGTAAAGCTGTTGTGTGCCCCTCTCCAACTCTAAACCCTTTCTGAGGTTTTCTTTATAATTGGATGGTGCCCTCTGGGCTCGATCTGACTTGACGTGCCTGACATGAGGTTAGCAGCAGAGCTGCCAGCATGCAGGATGTCTGATGGAGGTGGGGATGTCTGATGGAGGTGGGGATGTCTGATGGAGGTGGGGATGGCTGATGGAGGTGGGGATGGCTGATGAAGGTGGGGATGGCTGATGTAAGCAGGGCTGGCTGCTGTAGACAGGGATGGCTGATGCCCAAGTGTGCTAGGACAGCACCAACACATGTACCTGTGGGCAGTGAGGGATGCTCTGCACCAGTCTTTTCCTTATAGGGAGGTGAACTCCCCCTGCAGATGATAGTGGTGACCTGTGAGCAGGGAGCATGCTTTGCTCGAGCTCGTATGGTACCCCTCAGCTTTGTCTGCATGAATTTTGTGAGCTTAAAATGGTGGTCCTTTGTCTCCAAGGCAGCATACTTCAGGCTTGTGTGACATGAAAAGTCTCTGAAGCTTTGGGCCTGTCCTTTTGCTGCATTACCTTTAGGTGCTGATCCATGCCTCACTCTTGGTTTATTTGGTGCTGCCAGGAATCTCCTGGAGACTTTTGAGGAAGAACAGCCTCCTGAGATGCTCATTCCAGCAGCGTTATTGTGCCTGAGCTACCACCTGGTGAATGAAGTGTGAGGAGGGATGAGTATGTCATGAATACCTTCACACCTTGACAGAAGAAAGAATTTGCATGGTCAGAATGGCTGCGTGTGTTCTCCCGTATGTTTAACTCCTAGGTTCTCTTGTTTTGGTGAGTTGCAAAATGTCTGGCAGAGGAGAGGTGCTCATTTATCCCCAGTGCCACCCAGCTAGGAGCACCCTTGCTGTGTAGTTGGAAGATTCATCTCTGTCAAAGTCCCGGGAGTGGAAGCATAGTTTTTTTCTAAGCTGGTGCTGCTTCAAAAGTACTACAGGATAAGACAAAGTCTGTGAATGCAAGTATTATCATTATTGTTATTGTTATAGTTGTTATTATTAATCACAGTTCAAGTAAACCTGCTTGTGAGTTGCTCGTGTTATTTGCTCTACTTTCCACAGGTTTGTGTTTCCTGAGCAGAGCTTGATTAAAAACTTGCATCTCATTCTGTTCACAAGTGTTGATGATGCTGTGTTGCTGTCACCTCTCTGTGGCCCAAATAATATGAAGACACATAATGGAAATGGTTGAATACTTGCTACTGGTTTTGATCTTCTTCAAAATATCGTTTTCACTTTATATGCCTAGAGAATAGCTGGCCTCCTGCCGTTCCCATTCACATCTTATCCTTGAACAATGAGGAGAAAATCTGCCTGCAGTAAATGTTCAGTTTATGTTGAGGAATTTTTCCAGTACAGAAAAGAGAAAGGGAAATAAAGCAGCTTTATGAAATAATGGTGCCATTCTCAGATAAACATGAGTATTTTTCCTGTTAACTTGGCGAACAATGGGGAGTAAGGAGGTCAGGAGTATCTGAACTCATGCCAGAAGTGGTTACCTATTCTTTGCTTTGGGGCTTTTAGGCTTTCTGAGATCTTTTTTTTTTTAAGACTACTGGACAAGGGTTATGCATGCAGATTTTACCTTTCCATGTGTAAAAACAGCAGCTTCATTACAGGTGTAACAACATAGCTCTGGTATTTCAATAACTGTGGGCTCCACGGCCTCCTTGCGCTTAGGGAGAAAGGACACACGTTGCCCTGTGGGATGAGAACAAATGCAGAAGGAGAGGTCAGTACAGAGCCAGGCCAGATGGGACCTCACTGCTGTGATGTTGTTAAAATTTGTCATTGGTTTTGGTGGTGTACAGAGAAACTTTCTGTTGAGCTGTTGGACTGTTTGTAGCCCTGGGACCCTTCTCCACTCCCCTGACAGCAAATCAGTGTTTGTGAGTACCACGGCCGTGTGAAACAAGTGCATTTGCTAGCATGACTTTGCAGCCAAACATCAGCTCGACTACTTTTTATTATTAATTTCAAGCTCCAGCTGCTGCCTTGAAGCATTTTGTTTTGTCATTCTGCAAGTTGCTGCTCAGAACAAACAAGAGGGAAAAGAAAAATGAAAGCAAAGCCCCTAAAACTCATTAGTAACATAAAGTCTAGCAAGGATGGCTAACGGTGTCTAATAATCCATCAAGGTGGCTCATCTGTCAGCTATAAAGACATCATCCCCAGAAGTTTACTAATGGTTTATAAGGTCTAAGCAGAGTTTTGTGCTCACAGCAGCAGCGTTGTGACAGCCATGCGCAGGAGTTGAGGCGCAGCCAGCCATCAGCAGAGTGCCAGAGTGCTGCCAGCACAAAGGATAGGGCTCCTTCAGACCTGGATGCTAAGGCTATCAAGGCTGTCTACGTCTGGGTGCAGTGCTCTGGTCTAAGGAAGTCACAGAGCCCATCAAAGCATACGGTCCCACCAAACCCATGAGTTTCCAAGGCTTATCCATCCTCCATAAACTCACGCTGAGGGCTCCACTGGGCTATTTTCCACAGGGGATACTTTATTTTTGCCTTCTGCAATGGCAATCTCAGTCACCTTCTCCGCTTTCCCTTCCAGTGACTTTTCCTTTGCCCTCAGCTAATCCATCATCTGCTGCGGGCACCGGGAGCGCTCCGTGGAGCATTAGTGCTGTGCGCTGCCGACCTTCAGGCGCTGCTCCCACTGCAGCTCCCGGCCCACTCTGATCCATCGTCCCTTTGGAGTCTGCTGACATGTTCTGGTTTTGAAAGAGCTTCATATAAAGCTGGAAGGAGGTCTCAAATCCAGATCAAGGCTGACATCCCCCACCACCTCCCCACGCACCCAGCCTGCTCCCTCCTGCAGGGTTGCAGCCGTTGTTTTTCCTCTGCTGTTTGTCCGTGGGGCTAATGAGTTTACCACTGCTATTCCCTCTGGTGAGGGGACGGGGAGAGTCGCACAATCACTGTGAAGGGCTTAGAAATGCATTTAAGTGGTTTGTGCTTCTCTGTGAAATCTGAATTCAAATCCCCACTCCCAGGAAAAAAAAAAAAAAAAAAAAAAAGAAAGAAAAAAAAAGAAAGGGAGAAGCACTAACATGGAAGAGCAACAACTTAAAAAAAATAGATCGCTCACAGGGAGTCTGAGGTTTGCTGCCTTTTTCTCCAGATGGGAATGTTGTAGCGTTGCCTACAGAGCCTTTCTTCTCTGCATTAGGCGAGCGAGGAGATTTCATTTCATACATCATTTACAATGGAGTACGTCAGGAGCAGAGTCGGTGCATATTAACGCAGGGATGTGGGGAGAGAGTTGGGTTCTTTGAAAGTTTCAAAGCATTTCCATCCAGAAGGGGAGCTGGGGCTGCTGATTCCCTTTCACTCCCTCGCAGAAGCTGCGTGTACCAAAAGCCCGTGAAATGGAAAGAGAAGAACAAAGGTAGTGAAAGGCCTGTAATGTGCCAGCATTAGTGAGAGCTGGAGTAGCACAGAGATGGTGCAGCAACCAGCCCCTAAGTCTGCAGAAACTCTTCCACCTCTCCTCCTCGCTCTCCTGGCTGCCTCCTGCCTTCCTTTACGCTCACTCTGGAGTGAGTGCAGGGAGGAACCATGCCATGGAAGAGTGCTCGTGGGTTGGGAGAATGTGACAAAGATGTCTTGCTCTTTCCTCCTCAGCCCTCCTGGTCAGTGGCTGCCTGCCATCAGGATCTTCTCAGTAAACCATGTTTTAGGTTAAGCCAGGTCTTTGGAGCACTGCAAAATGGCCACCCCAGTATAGTGATCAAAAGCTAAGTCTGTCAGGTAATGATTTGGTTTAAGAATCAATGTTCTTCCTCTTTTAATATATTTGGGTTGCTTTTGATTTCCTCCTGGAATTTGAAGCCTTAAGATATACTTGAGAGAACTGGAAATTACAACTTGTTATGAGCTCTAAAACTAAAGCTAGGGAAGCTGGTGTTGCCTTATCTCAAAACTCCAGGGGCTGGAGATTTCTGGAAACTATCAGGCCCCACAAAACTTCCCACAAAAGCTGTGGAGCAGGCAGTGAAATCACTGTGCCTTCTTTCTTCCCCTGTGGATGTGCTGCTTTCCTCTTTGGCATTAGCTGCCCTGCCAGAGGGAACAGAGAAGTCCTCAGTGTGTCATAACACTGTGCCAACATCTTTCCTTCTTTCTCGAGGCCAGAGATAGCCACTGGGCAGGAGCGTGTGGGACCTCATGGCCTTCATACGTGCAAATCTTCTCTATGTTCCTTGCCCTTTCTATGAAAAACCACCTAAAATATCTTGAATTTTGGATAGAAGTACCTAGCAGAAAGCTCCAGGAATAATGCCAATATCAAGGCCATCTTCTAGCACTGTTGCACAGGGAATGCAGTTATTATCTTGTCTGCCCAGTGCTTTTTTTCCCCTGTATCTGGTTGTAGGTCAAAGGATTGGGAAGCGATTTAAGCAAGAATTCCCCTGGCCCCTGAAATTAATACAAAGTCCTTCTTGACTGATATTAACACGAAGTTTTCCTTCAGTGCTGTAAAATTCACTAATTCCCATTCTGGTGAGTCACCTTACTGCTATCTGATCTGAGGGAGAGCAGAGAAATGCCCGCCACGTCTGCGAGTGCCACCTTCCAGCACTCCGGGGTTTGTTCAGTAATTGATGTTGATCAGAGATGTTTCCCTGGATTTACAAAGTTTATTTTCAATTAAACTGCTGACTGGTACTTGTTCAGAGTCTGCTCCAGAGCTGGTGATGGATTTAAGTCACTCAGGAGAGATTCTGCTTGCTCTGGGTGACTCCTGCAAGGTTATAGCAGCCAAGCACATGCCGGGTCTCTGTCGCCTGCAAGTTGTGTGCTGTTAGAATGAGGAAATGGAAACTTTTCCCATCCCTCCCCCATGAGTGCTCAAAACTCCACAATCTATTTTCTCTCACTCTTCACCTCTTCTCCTTCATATTGGCTGCTTTACACCAAAAGCCCCATAGTTACATGCACTTTGACACTTGCATTTCAAAATGCCTGATTGTGGAGTCCTGCCAATACCAGCAATTGATCTGGTGCCACGGACCGGCTTAATTATTCAAGGTCAGTCTCTCTCTGTCTCTTCTTGTCCGGGGAGCAGCAGCTACGGGGAATAAAACTTGAACAGTCTTTAAATTTTAATCATAAACTTTAGTAAGTCACAGATTTGTTTGGCTGTATGTGTTTTATTTCTGTTGTACTCCCTGCAACTTTCCCAGCCCCACCGCTCAAAGCATCTCTGCACAGCTCGGTACAACAGTGTGCTTTTGTAAAGCATGGGATTTTACACCACTACTTAAAATGCATAAGTTGTGTGATCTAAGCAGTTTCCAGTTCATTTTTGAGCTCCTGTAAAACGCATCCCTTAAGGCATTTCAGCTGAGCAACTAAGAAGGTGAGGGTATTAGAGGTTGTGAAATGGCTTGTCTGCTAATTCTTTCTATGTGCATCTCTTCAGATAAATCTCCTGTGACCTCCTGCTACAAGCAGAACATTAGTTAAGTATCTTCCCAGTAATGGAGTGTCCTGGACCTCATATTATATTAAGCACCTTTCCTGCTATCTGGGAACATACTAGCCTTCAGGGAGGATAGGGAAGGTGTCTCTGACTGCGCACCGGGTGCAAGCAGCTCTGTTGAGCCACGCTGGGCTGATGCAGACATCCTGGTCCATCCTTCCTGCTGGCCATAGGCACCTAGCTGGGCTGGATGCTCACTGGGGTGCAGCTCCAGGAGCGCACGGAGTGATGCTGGGAGCACTGGGGAAACCCTGGGCCACTGCCTGCCCACCCTTCACCAGATGGAGCAATCACTGCGGGGGGAAAGCCCAGCAATCTTTGCTAATTTTCAAACTCTTGGCATGATTACAATATCTCTGTTTTACAGCACCCAGCTATTAGTGAAAAGCACTATGCAAGTCAATTAATGATAATGTCTCTTTCCTCGAGATAAAATAGTTCATTCTTACAAACCGGCCGGGATGCACAGAAAGCTGAGCTGCGTGTTGCCCTTGATGGTGCAGGATGAATAGAAGCATGGATTCGCTTTCTTCCCGCGCAGTAGCTGGCTTTGTTGCAGATTTAAAGCAGCACTGTTTGAAGCTCTGCCTCTATAGCTGTGCTGTGCTGTCCTCCTTTGTAATGAAAACTTCTCCCTTTTCATCATTTCTAATTTCAAAGCCTAGAGGGGTTAGCTTCCTCAAGGCTACATCTCAGTCTACGAAGGAGTTAGTATCTAGCTACGTTCTTCCTTGCCAGCCCAGTGGCCAAGGCTAGTTAGTTGGCATTCACCTTCCCCTAACAAAGGCTTAAAGCTGGTGTTTACCCATTTCTTGTCTCTAACACACATTTCTCGACGAGGAGCCGTTTGTTCCTCAGCTGATGCACCCGCTGCTGGTTTGGGGGAGGTTTGTTTGCTGCAGTAACCATCTTGCTCCATACATATTGCCATCACTCTCCCTCGCTATAACCTACAAATCTCTCCAACTTATTCAGCTCAATGCTGGAGACGGTTTTTGAAGTCTTCTTTAAAGGGTAGTGAGTGCCCTTAAAATTTTTCCCTGCTTTGAAAGATTCTACCTGTTCTAATGCAGTTCCCTATTTTAAAGATAGGGAATAAATATCTTGGGGATGGTTGGCTCACATACAGCTCCTATCTCTTGAAACATTAATGGTCCATGCTGTTTGATTCTTTTTGAAAGTACTCTGCTCCCGCTTTGTTTATTTAATTTCTTTTCTCTGCACTGGGACTTGCCAAATGCAGTCGTGTCCCCCCGCCCTGCTGCCACCCTTTCATTCACAGAAATCAGTGAGATGTAAATACGGCTCATTTAGTCTTAGCACTGCCAACATTTGTTTCGAAAATCAGACATAAGGTCCCTTGAATTTTAAATTGGCTTTCAAAAACCTTGTGGAAAAAATAAATTCTGAATAATTTCTGGTTTTGTGCCTTTGAAGGTTCCCACTTTTGAGCCCTCATGCACAATCATAAGAGGCTGAAACTTGTTTTACTGTTAATAACTGCTGCATCCCTTGCAATCGCACAACTCCAAGAGGGAGCTGCTGTAGGAAATGAGCCAAGCCAAACACTGCAGCTTAATAAACTCCTAAGACTTGACAACAACAAATTTTTCTCCTGAAAATTGCCCATTGGTTTGCCTGTAGCGGCTATGAACTCTGGGAAAACAACATGGGAATACAGAGCACCATGACTGCTCTGAGGGCTACACAATAAAGTAAATTATTGTGTAGTGGAAGGCCCGCATCGCGTGGCCAAGCCCTCCCTACCTCAGTCTGAAAGCTAAAGTCTGGCTTGAGCATGGACAGCTCTGCACCTCCCACACCCATATTCAGGAGCTGCTGCTCATCCTGTCTCACTGCAGTACCCACGGACATTGGGTCGGGCATGACTGATGTCTCCTTCAATTCATGTCAGATGTTGAGAAGGGAAAGGCTGGCAGAGCAGGGGAGAGGAGAGGTCCTGTGCCGTCAGAACTCAGCACTGCAGGCTGAGCACAGGACAGGCCCTCAGTGCAGCGAAGACCCACCATCCTCTTTGGATTTTGCAGCCTCTTGTGCAGGAGGTAAGCAGGGGCCAAATGGGAGTGATGAAGCTGATGCAGCGTGTCAGCAATACAGACTGGCTTTTCTCTGTATCGCTGAGGTTGTGATGTGCTGACAGCATCGGGCAGATGGCCGGGAGGGAAAGCTCGGCATCTCTGCCACGGCCACCTATCCCATCCCGTAACACTGGGGCCTGCCCAGTGTGATCTGGCTGTGTGTGCAGCTCCAGGCTGACACTGGGAAGCGAGGGAGACCACAAGCATATGTGCAGAGCCTTGGCGCTTAAAAACAAAGGCAATGGCTTAATTAATGAGACATGTGCGATGTGGGCAGCTGGGGCTAGAGGGCTGCTCACCTACCCCCAGCCTTCCCATCAGTGCATGCATATCCCCCTGTCTCTTCTGCCTTTTCAGTCTTTCATCTTTCCTGTTGGCAAGATGTGAGCATAGACTTTCTCTTTTTCTCCTTACACACTATATATATATATATAAATATATCATTTATATAAATACGGATATATAAAATGCTATTCTGTCTAAATCCATGCAGACACACACTTGTGAAGCATGTTGCAGAGCCTGTGGGAAACACTGTCTGTAATGGAGCCTACTAATTATAGCAACTCTAATGGCAGCTTCCCCCCACCCTTCCCTACAGCAACCGAGATCAAAACCTTTTTTGTTTAAAATATTTACTGTACAGCTTGCAAAGCTTTAATCAACGTAACATGACGTTTCCTTGCAGCAGCCAAGTAATAAATATGCAATTAATAGGGAATTGAAATACACCCATTAGCTGTTTGCAGAGTCTCTACTTCCCCACCGTAAAAATGCTTTCAGATCATTTAATGTTCTGCCTGCAGTAGGCAGAGCCGCCGGAGCACGGGGAGCACAGCAGCCCTTTGCCTTTTGGCAAAGCTATGGCAAGGAACTCTGCGAGGTTTGCAGCAGGAAGCAGCCCAGCTCTTGCTGCCGTGCTGTGCCCAGCCTTTGCAGGTGCATAGTAACAGCTTTAAGTTGTGCCAGGGAAGGGTCAGGTTGGATACTAGGTAAAACTTCTTCTCTGAAGGAGTGGTGAGGCACTGGCACAGGCTGCCCAGGGAGGTGGTGGGGTCATCGTCTCTGGAAGTGTTTGAGAAATGTGGAGATGTGGCACTGAGGGACATGGTTATGGGAATGTCTTGGGTAGCAGGAGGCAGTGTGGAGTTGGTGATGTCATGGCAAGAGGGCTTGGAGCACCCCACAGAACCAACCTTCCAGCTCCCATTGCAGCCATGTGGGCAGCCCCTCACCCCAGGCACAGCACGTACCAGCTGGGCTGAGCAGCACTTCATCTTTTTAGGGGGAAGGAGGCCAGGGCCGGTGATGCTGCGGTGGGTTTGTACACAGAGCATCGCTCGAGGTGATGCTGCTTCCTGGGGAAGCCTCCCTACCGCACGGCAAGGAGGTAGTGCAGAACTGTGTGCCTCCCAGCTAAGCATTAGTGAAGCTTTTTAATCTCTCACTGTGGGATTTCTTTTTGCTTCTGCATCATGCCATAAAGTATTTCAGACAAGGTGACATTTTCCATCTGCATAAAGTGCTTGCAAACAGTGTGAATTTAACTTTTATTGGCTTGATTTAGGGGTATGGGAGTCTGCATAAGTCTTGGTCTCCCAACCTATAGTCCTGCACTTTAAGTGATGAATTAGTCAGTAAAATAAACAGGGCATTATCTAGCTGTACACACGTCTGCATCTTCCAAACAAAATTAAACCTTGTTTGAATGTATAAAAGCTAATGATGGTGAAATCAGCTTGGCTATAAATTACCCAAAACTTGAAAGTAATCCGGAACTTTCTGGAAGCTTTGGAAATGCTCCATCTCCTGGAGCAGAGAACACAGCATGCAGGATGGCTGCGTGCATCCTCTGCCTGTGACGGTCGTCCATCCTTCTGTCCATACAGCTGTTCCTCATTCAAGCAGTGGATGGGGCAAGACACAAATGTCACCACAGTTCCCGTTTCCTTCCCCACATACTGAGGGGAAGATCCATCAGATACGATCAGCAGCAGTAGACAAATGGTGACGTCTTAATGGCAACCACCATACTTACAGCTGGAGTGTGATGGAATACTGATGGAGCCATTAGTACCCAGGCTGGGGATGCGATTTTATATTTCATTTAACCCAGAACACAACATGCTGCAATGTATATATTTGTAACTACTCCCTTGATGGTCTCTCTGGAGTATTATAAAGATTTATCATGTAGTGTTTGGTCAATACTAAATACCATGAAATGTCAGTAGAGCAGTTCTTGGAATTGCTTGAGCAGTAAATAATAGAATCCTACAATATCCAGAAAGGAATGAGCAGGTGAGCAAGTAACCTTAATGAAACAAAACAAAACAAACCCAATCCCTAACCTTTCAAAAAGAACAACACAGCAGCAAAGATCTTGTTATTAAGACTCCTTGACTTTTAATGAGATGTAGGTATATTTGTCATTTAAGTGCTCCAAGTAGGGCAGCCCTTTAGTGTGGAAATTCTGTGCCACAGATTTTCAGGTCCTGTCACCACACTGTGTTCCCCATCTCCTGCTGCAATGGAACCGGTTCTCATGCTCCATGGCCAGTGCCAGCTGCAAGCAGCAGAGCATCCTGTGTGTCCCTCCCTTCAGGAACCAGCCCCAGAGCAGCAGCTGCTCAGTGGGAGGTGGTGTGGACATCCCACCCTGTGCTGAAACATTCCTTACTCATCGCTTCCCTAATGGTGGGATTGCTCTGAGGAAACCTTCCAGACTTTTTTTTTTTTTTTTTTAACAGATCAGAAGTTGGCTCCTGCTTAAACATATGTGCTTCTTTCCCTGCCTCTGACTTGCAGAATAGCTGCTAACTAACCAAGAGACAACATGGTGAGCTGAGGCTATTAGCGACTAATAATGCCATTTGCAGGCAGCAAAGGCTGAGGAGGCTTCCAGAGCAGTTAACAGTCTGCAAGTATCTTCCAGAAATGCATGAGCGGAGCTCCTGTGCAGCAGCCAGAGAGCAATTATTCTTGGAAAGCACGTCTGCCTCATGCTTTAAAATCTCTGCTAGTGTCTAGAGTTTAAGAAATAACACGCTGAAGGAAAGCAGAGATACAAGAGTAAAGGGCTGTGCATGCTGCGAATGAACAGGAGCACGGGCACTGCAGCCGGGCACCTGCTGGGCAGCAGCAGCTTGAGCCCGACCTTGGGGAGGTGGTGCTGCTTAAATCCCTCTCTGGCCTTCCCAAGAGCAGGATACGGGCTCTTCGCAGACCACATTTGTTAAGATGAGCTGAAGTCAAGCAGGCATGCTTTTTTTCCCCCTCTCTTTTCTTTCGGCTTTCCTGTGTTTTTTTTCCCCTCCAAACATCTCATTTGTAGCAGATTATATTCCTAACGGGGTCATTTTGAGTGCAGCACTGTACGCAGCTCTGCTCTTTAAAGAACTAGCGCGGATCCTAACAGCTCTCCAGGCAGGAAATCTGGAGGGACCTCTGCTTTCCTGCTTACTGATCTAACGCTGGATCCCGAGGAGCCCATCAGCACAGCATCTTGGTAGCAAATAATGACACAGGGAGCCACCGAAGGACTGTTTTATGGCCCAAACTTGTTAACTACAGAGAATACTTCTTTTGCAACATTATTATAGTTTTTGGCAAATCATCGTTGCTTGCTAGTTTATTCCACGTCTTTGCTTAACCACTCTGGTGCTATTTTTTTCCCTTTAAATGGCATATTTTAGTTCCTACATGGGACTTACTTATTCTCAAGGATTTTTTTTTTAGTGTGTGTGCTTTTTCTGGATGCCGTTGCATCTTTTTTTTTTTTTTTCGTGCTTCAGTTATTTTAATTACGCATTTTATTTTAAGCACAATGTTTTATGACATCACTTGTTAATTGTTCAATTATCACTCTGCTCCTCCGCTGCTCTGCAGCATGCAGTAGCCTTGAAGCGCTGGAGGAGCGTGCCATGAACAGGAAAAATATGGCCTAAAGACCCAAAGATGCATTGTCGACAGTTCTGCGCTATTTAATTACATGCTGTTTGGCAAATAATTAGTAAGAAATTAGCTTCTTTCTCACTCTGGGAAGAGCTCTTTCAATTTGCCACCGGGCCCCGCCAGACGTGAGCTCCTGCTTGAGGCATCTCCATCAGCTGCAGTGTGTGCAGGTCAGGGCTGGGGACACCCATGGAGCTGCTCCAACAGCATCTCCCAGCACCACCACAATCAGCTGCAGCTGAGTGCTGTATCTGTGGCCTCTGACGCAGTCAGGTGTGCACATTTCGACGGATGAGAAGAGTGCTGCGGTCTATAGATGCAGATCTATTGAGTGGCTCTCTTTCAGTTTGAGAAGATAAAGGTGCGTGTCTCCTCTGACAGAAGGGCAGATATTGGTGCTGATATTGGTCAGTGGTGATGGAGGCAGCACTTCCTGGCTGAACCTGGAGCTCGGTGTGAGCAGTGGAAGAACGGCAGCCTGACCTCGGTGACTCTATGTGGCCAGGTTTGGGTGACATGCAGGAGATCTTCGGGTTTGGGAGACAAAAAACCTGATTAAAAGCGCCTAATTCCTCTCCTGTGTCCAGCCCATACTTCATTGTAACACTTATTCTCTGCCTAGCTGTGCATGCTGTCATCGTTTTTATCAGAGGAAGCCCTAGGACAGCCTGTAAATTGCTTTATGACACCGAACTCCCCATTACATAGCTCAGACAAAGCACTCCAGGTGCTCCATGGCATGCCCAGGTATGAAACAGTTTCATTTGCAAATCCTCACTGAATATTAATTTGGAAGGGATCAGTGGGTTGATGGCTCGTCTTTCTATTATGAAAGCAACAGTTTGTGACCCATTTATAATGCAAGCCTGAAAGAAGTGAAGATGCCGAGATTCACCATATATCGCTGCAGTATCTCACTTGTTTTACAGTAATTTGATGCTGCCTGAACACAGTAGTCGACCTTTTTTACTCCTGCTTGCAGGGTAGAACAGCAGGGATGATAAACCTTATGCTTTAGTTCAGAAATAGCACACATCAGTGAGAGCGACCAGGGCTGCACCACGGGAGTGTATGCATTGTGGCAGCTCACGGCAATCCTGATGACTGAGGTTTATTATATGTATAAGAAAACCATATTGCCTGCTAGAGAAATTGTGCGTTGACCTCAAAAGCCTGTTTAGGGTTTGGGTTTTAAACCCAAGATCGTATCTGGGTTTATCTTTCCTGTCAAGTGTGATCTTGCAAGAGCCCCAAATGACTCAGAGTGCTGAGAGCCCTGTGATAGTCCTGTACACTAACTTGGCACCTTCATGCTGCTGCCCTCTCCTAAAGGGAAAACCAATCTCTCACTGCGGTCCGAGTCAAAGGAAATCTGTGCAAAGGCTACCTGAGGTGCAAAGGGAAGGATGATATGCATGGAGGGGCAATCTTGCTCTAGCCACTTGGAAATTGTATTTATGCTCTAAATTAGGGAACAAAAATCAAGAGTAGGAGTGAGCACACACCCTGCACAGCATCACTGTGTATGGTTTGTGGAGGGCTAGCTTTGTTCTTGGGGCAACAAAATCATGGGGATGGTAAACCTCAGCATGAAGAGTGTGGAGAAAAAAATAAAACAAAACTAGCGCAGGATGAAAGCAGAACTTGGGGTCATCTGGGTGCTGGATAGCATCTGCTTTTGTGTATACAGAGGGAAACATAGCATGAGTAATGGCTCTGAAGCCGCTATGCTGGATGTTTACTGCACAGAGATGACTGGGGCAAATGAGAGCATTTCCACTTTTTCAGCAGGTGGTGCACGATGAGTGCAACTCTCACAGTGACCACAGACCTCAAGAACAGTGGGCAAGCGCCTTCCTTCTAGTGAACCATATCATCTCTTTCCAAAACCGTGAAGCCCAACCTCAGAGATCACAGGGATTTTTCCTGATTAAAGACCAGAATAAATTCTGGGGCCAGGTTGTCTGGCTGTTGTAGCGGCAAATGTGGGAAGAAAGGCCTCAGGCTATTTTCCTTGACATGGAAAACTTACATGACACATCGTTTGATGTGTTGATTCTATTTTTTAAACATTGCCTCGCGCAGCAATGGAAGCTGGCTGCCGCTCAGCCAGCCCTGCAGTCCAACATTCTGCCGTGCAGGGCAGGAGCTGCACCGACCCCATATTCCTGCTGGCAGTGAGCGCTCACCCCTGTGGGCACAAGCATCTTTTCTCAGGTGGCATCCCCTCTGCAGCACCAGGTAATCATAATCCTCACGACCCCCCTCCATGAGCTATTTACATGATCACAGCCAGCCTTCGGCACCATTTCTTGCTAATGCTGAAGCAGTAACGGTGCTCTCCTACTGGCTGTGCTGCCACCAGCTGCTACTATACTACAGATAATCCCACCTGGCTCCCCGCAAATTACTGACATGAGGGTCAGCCACGTGAACAGTTCTGCAAGATGCATGGCCCCACCTGAGTCCAGACTCTGTGTGGTATGTTCCAGAGGGAGCGTGGCTCAGAAATTGCATCACATCCCCATTGTGAATCACAGGAAAGGGCAAATTCCAGTGGAGCTTCACTGGCACTGGGGCTCTTCTTCAAAGGCAACAACTTGGGAGGAAGGCTTTCATCAGAGGATCTTCCTGAGCTCTCCTTACATCTCATGTGCATGAAAGGAGATGCTCTGAAAAGAGGGTTGCTTGGGGGATTTAAAGTGGCTTTTGGCTGATGGGATCTCTGCCTGGTGCTTTTGCATGAGAAGGAAAAAAACAAGCCTGACTGTTGGGCCCTGGGAAAAATGATGCAGCTTGGAACTCATAAAAAAGTTAAAATTCTATTTTCTGCTTTGTTCTTGGTATTTTTTTTTTCCTAGTTTTAAAAGCAAAATCAATCCTAATTCTTCAAGGTCGGATCTCTTTTTTTTTTTTTCTTTTTCTTTTTTTTCCTTATTTGCTTTTCCATGCTCATGCTTACATTTCAGAGCTTGTGGACAGATCTTTGAAGATTATGTGAAAGGATAGTGTTGAAGTGCAGAGACAGCTGAGACTCTTCCAGTTGGAAGAATTCTCCAAACTGTTCTTCCTGACAGAGGCAATGGGAGATGGCAGATGGTGGATGGCATCTTGTTTATCAAAACAAAAACTGTGGGATCTCTTGAGGTGCTGGAAAGCCCATACAGCTGAAGTGAGAAGTTGTCCGTGTGCACTAACTTTCCTCTGAACTGAAAAGCTGCTTCTTTTTGGTGCAACCTGCAGAGAAAAAAAGCGTAGACAAGCAGTATTAGTAGATGGGACATTGGTACTGTGATGGGTTGGGAGATGAGGCCACTGGGGCTGTCAGACCTCTGACCAGAGCCAGGAACTCCAGGTTTTTGACTCCCAAAACCATCACTAAGAACAACAGCATCCCCACAGCAGGCAATATGAATCCCGCTGACAACCTCAGTTCCAGCCATGTTATATGGTTTTCCATGTGCCTTCTTTGTGTTCGGGTCTTTGGCGTCCAGAAAGGGACTGGTATTCTCACCTTAATATCTAAAATATGCATTCAGAGATCATTTGATTAAAGATGACACAGCTCTATTTTTTCCACATATGAATTTAGCCTGATTCTGTAAGAAATACATTTCTAAATGTCTAATACTATCCCAGTTTTGGTCCAGAAAGGGCAATTTATCCAACTGCCTCCTTGTGTGCGCCACTGGACTTACCCCAGAAGAAAACAAGATGCTCAAGATGCATCAGGTTGGATATTAGGATAAATATCTTCATTGAAGGAGAGGTGAGATGGCACAGGCTGCCCAGAGAGGTGGTGGAGTCACCTGGAGTGTTCAAGAACTGTGGGGCTGTGGCACTGAGGGATATAGCTGGTGGGTACCGTGTGGGTGGGTTTGTGACTGCTTCCCCCCATGGAAATCACAGTGGGTTGCACATTGTCCTACGCTCCAACACAGATGTGCTCCCAAACACATGTGGTCATTCTGCCACTGGGGCAAAGCCAGAGCAGCTTCACAGATGAGAATGGAAATAAATTAGAATTAAAAAAGGTATGGGAGGAGAACTGGAACCATAATGTTGCTTTTTTTCTTTCAAACTGATCTGTACGCACGTCACACAGTTGGATGTATGAATAGTAAATTATTCTATTCATTTCTTACTCTTGATGAACAGTAAATTAGTCTAATAACATTTACTGTTCAATTCATTGATTGTCAGAGGGAGATTAGAAGCAAATAGCTTTTAAGTCTTTCCAGCTGCAAACATTAGAGTTGTCTAAAGTTATGATTTTGGACTGCAATTAGCTGCAGCTCTCCAGCTCCATCCCTATGGCATGGGGCATTCCCACATGCCCCTGCCCCAGCCTGTGCCCAGCAGCCAGTTCTGCTCTGGTAGAAAGCAAAAATAAACACCTGGTTAAAAACATCCACCCCGAAGCTCAGTGGTGCAGCGCAGCAAAAATAAAGCCACGAGCTGTGAGGCTGGGGGTTGTGCGTGTGCAAAGTCAGGCTTTGCCATGGCATGAAAAGCCTTTCTCTTCTGTGTCTGGAGGGCCTGAAGTGCTCTTACATAGGAGGACTTCAGTGAAGTTGCTGTACTGACACCAGTGGAATACAAGTGTGCGAGCGGCGACAACAAGGCCCATAAAACAGCTGACGAGTCAAGTGAATTTAAGACGGATTTCTGCCTTGTACCTGTTGTGCCTCCTGTTTGTCATCCTCCTGCCTGTGGCGATGGCTCCGTGCTGGGATTCGGTCCTATCAGTAGGAAGGCACCACTGGCTATTGAACAGACACAGAGTTACTTGTAGCCAAAAGAAACCATAAACAGCACAATCGTTTCAGATGCTACCAGAGCTTGGAGTTGTTTATTACCTTTATCTACACCCTCACCCCCCTTTGCTTTTGTAAGGGCTGAAGGAGTAAATAGAAGTTGCTTCTCTTGGTATGCGAGTCAGGTTTTCTCTCTGCCAGAGACACCTGGTGCTCACTGCAGGCTGCTGGTGATGGAAACACAGGTGGAGGGGGAACCTGCCTGCAGGACAGCCCTGCCCAAAGGTTCTGTGGCCATGGCCCAGCAGTACCCACTGCAGCTGGCACTCCTCCGTGCTTCATCTGCTGCAGCTGTGGCTCTGCTTCCCATGGGCTGCATGCAGCGATGGTGTGCTGCTCAACATATTGCAGGGAAATCCTTTTGCATTGCAAAGTGGAAATCTGTATTTATTTTTCTTTCAACTCCATCTGCAAGTAGTGGATTTTTGGTGAGATTTTCCCCTGGGAAGCTTGAAAAAGTATTTCATTGACCTCAAAAGTGTCAGGTTTGGACTGTGTTTAGTTTTGCATTCGCCTGGGCTGCTGAGCATTGAGCAGCTCTCCACTTCCAGGGCTACGTTGGCCTTTTTGGGGTGGGTTCATCCCCTGGGCTGATAGCAGCAGGGGAGGGAAGGGCAATACAGGGTGTAGAAGCTGCAGGGAAGAAAGGGACCATGACTCCTCTCAGCTACAGACAAGTACTAATTAAGATGTTACTAAAAAACCAAAAAACTTATCATTTCTATTGCTCAGAAAGTTTGTCCATTTGGGGTTTTTTTTTTGGTTTTTCTCTTCTTCCCAGGCTGTGACCCAAAGTCATGAGAAGATACCAGAACTTTGGGGGAACTGGAATCGTGACTGTCTGGAAAAGTCTGGCTTTAAAAGCTTTACTATTCATGCATTTTTATGCTAGGGTTTTCAAACAGAGATATGCACACACCTTAACAACAAAAGGCTATAATGACTGCATTGTCACTAGATGAAACTGTACTAAAAATAAACAAATGCTGCAGTTTAGCATGATTCAGTAGGCAGGGTCCTTATTATTCTTCCGCCATTCAAAGGAAGATTCAACTTCAGCATAATACACTCGCATATCTCTGTGGCATCTCTCTTCCAACTCGTGCTTCTTTCCAAGTTTTTATCTGCTCTTGACCACAGAGGGTTAAGAATAACCACAGTTGCGAGCGTTGTGGTCACTGATGCATATTTTTAAGTGGTAGGACACAGTGAAGAATCTTGGTTTAAGTGTAATAAAAGTGAGGTCCCAGTTTGTTAATGAGGAGCATTGTCTACTGCAGACACTAATTTCACTACAGGGTGCAGTCTTCAAACTTTTCATTCTAATTAGAATGCATTTCCATATTCTTTATCAATTTCTTCTCTTACTGAAATCTTCTCAAATGACCTTTTTTTCTTCACTTATGACTCATCCAAGGATTTTTATTTTTCCCAAAACAATCATTCAGATGCAACTGCATTTTTCCAGTAAACACGTTCAAAAATAAATGACCTTGCCAGCTCATGCCTACACAGTGGGAGAAGGGCATTAGCAGTGCAGAGGCAGCTACTAATAATACACAGGAAAATTAAGTACGGGAGACGACCGTCTTTGTCTAATTCCTTGAGCACTTAATTTCCAAATGCCCTGCAGTGGAAAGCGTCTCAAGCAGGAGCTTAATGGCTACCGATGGAATTCCAGCAGTGGGGAAACAAGTCCCAGCGGAACGAGGGACACTGCGCGAGCAGAGGAAAATAGGTTATCTGCTAAGGAGCCATAATTCTTCTTTCCTTTGGTCCTCCACAGCTGTGTCCAGTTCCAATTTTTATAATAAAGCAAATTATTAACTCAAGTTGACGGATTGGTTGGTGTTGGTAATAGGCTTTCAAAATGATTAGTGATATATACTCATTACCCAAATTAAAAAGCCATATTAAAAATAATAAGAAGAAATGTAGCAGCATTATCAAAGTAATAATTTCTACTTAGTGTGTATCTTTCCTGAACTTTGGCAAATGTTGAATTATGCAACACAAACAGTAATCTGAAAGTGTTCTAGTTAATGATGGTATTTCTTTGCTATCAAATTAAACCAACACATTCACAGTGCATCTGACTTAAACGTTCTGCGAGTTCTTCACGGCATGAGGAAGACTGCCGACGTGCTTTAAAATATTGTACCTCTATCCAAGTTACAAGGCCTAAGCCTCACTCTTCCCTTGCAGAACAATTAATAATGGGAAAGACTTATGTAACTCAAAGTTCACCCAAATATCTGTTTTGTTATCCAGTGATTCAACCAACTCTGAAAAAAAAAAGGCAGAGATGAATATCTTGACATCAATTAATCACGGTGCTTTGTAATCCAGGGCTTGCTATGGTTCTCCCCAACTAACAGAATCAAACAATTGCTTTCATTTTAAATATGCTTTATAGATGAAAGCACATTTACAAAATTTCCTTCAGAATAAAACAATAATCAGGCAGCTAATTAAGCACACTGCAAGTACTGAGCTTTTGAGTTAAAGACCTGTCCAGACTGTAACATCATTTTCACTTTGTTATGATATGCGGAAAGCTAATAAAAATATAAATTTGAAAAAAATCACATTAGTGATTTGCCAGAGTGAATGTAGATGTCAAAAATGCTAATCTGGAGAAGCTGTCAGGAGTTTAAATAGATTTTTCACTGACTTGCCGTTCTTAATTATAGCTCAGCACCCTGTACAGGTTAAAAATGCTGGGTTCCTTCGAAACAAACTATGAGCTCCTTACCGTCTCATCAAATTCTCCTTCTCTTCCTTTCAAATGGATCAATCAGATGCCAACACATAACGTTTTTTCACTTACGTCTTTTCTTAAGCTTCCTTATCCGCTGCAATTATATTTTTACCCAAACCTATCCTGAAGGGGATAGAAGAGATTTCATGGAGGAAGCATAATTGGCAATTGAGCTTGCTCTTTCTTGGGCTTATTTTATGAGAAAAGATAGCGTTTTGTATTGCAGGAATTCAGCACTTACTTAAATCAGGGAGTATGCTGGCTACTTAGTTAAATAATCTACAATAATCAGGTCAGGAGGGAATAGCACATAGCTTTCACTTATTGTTTTGTATTAATTTTTCAGATAAAACAATTCCACGTACTATCCAAGTATTTCAGAAAGCATCAAGAAAAGCTGCAAAACAAAGGATTGACAAGTTGCTAATCCAATCCTCTGACTGTCACAGGGTGCGATATAAAAGAGATCCTTTGTTCTTTTAGAGCTGATTGAGCTCCATTAGTACCCACACTCAGAGCCCTGGGCACAATATTAATGCTAATACCGTTGTTACGGAGATGGAAAGCCGTTAAGATTGAACACAGCTCACAATATCATTGGACATATTCATGCAGCATGTAGTGTGGTGAGATCCGATAGCTCTGAACCTTTCTAAAGAGAAAACGAAAATCCAATTAACATCTTCTATGTAAACCTCCTCAGCTACTTTCACTGGAGATGACCTTGGGCAGCTGTGTTGCAATTTTGCCAAAACCCCAATTATGTCTTTAATTCAGAGGCGTTGTCGGGCTTTGCCAAACAGAAGGCCTGGCTCGGCAGCTCGTTCCTTGTGCTGGGTGACAGTCGTCACATAAGTCTCAGCCGTTGGCACACTCTGTGCTGAGCTGCAGCATGCATGGTCAGCAATCAGCCTTCAGGCTCTACAAACCCATGGCCATACTCAAGCCAAAAAGCAAAAAAATTCCTTTTTTCTCCCTCTCCCAGCTCCAGTTAAAATCTCAAAGCTCATACATGCCCTTCCATTGCATCTTGGCCAGCGCTGATGGGGCAGATGGCTGGTGTGACCTGGAGAGCTGGTAATTAATTCCTGCTGATGAAGCATGCAGAGAGGGGAGGAGAGGCTTCATGTGCCTTGTTCAGGGCTTCCCTCCTGCCAGAGGAGGAAAGGAAAGAAGAAAGAAAACCAAAGTACTTACAACCTGCCCTCCTTATCTTTTTGATAAGCAACCCACAATTAGACCAGCAGATACTGCATGATGATGAGTGCTCATCCCGGTGGCCACACAGCCCCAGGCTCTTCCAGCAGCATCCACACGAAGAGCTAGTCTTAATCACCATGAACAGGACCTGTGAAGAACTGAAGACCTTGATGGGAAACAGAGCACTCATTTCCCGCCAGCAAAGACAGCCCCTGGATGTAAGGCTTTTCCCTCTCGTGACTGTTCAATTAATGGGGAAAGAGGTAAGAGATTTGTTAACAGCTGTGCTGCTGCCTCAGAGACCTTCAACAGGAGCTGTAAGTTGCACGCAACCTGAAATACTACAGCTGCTGTCAACACCACGACTGAAGGATCCCCCAAAATAAAGCATTTTGAACTCCTTCCTTTCATTTCCTTTTCATTATACCAGGGTGATACTGCCTTATCTCAAACACGCACTTGCATATTTGCACTCTATAATGGAGAAACAGCACTACATACAGGCCCCTAAAAGTAAACACCAAACTCTGCATATTTTGCACATAATTAGGGAGATTCTTCAGGATTTTTTTTTTTTCTTTTCTTTTTTTTTTTTTTTCCCCCTAAAGCTGTTATTGCTTGATTTGGCTGTCATCTGTGTCACTTCTATGGAAGGCTTTACTCTTTTAGAAGAGGAAAATCAGAACAGCAAGCTAATAACTTGTTACAACAGTGAGATTTAAGGAAGGGAATAATGAAGTAGAGCTGCTGGCATCACAATGGTTGTTATACCATTAGACCTCCCTAAATGAAATGGTTCAGAATCAGCCTTTGCTTTAGAAGGTGACCTTGGGAATGACCAGCACCTGATGGACACAAACGTCCTTGGAGTATCTGTATGCTTGTTGGCCAGGTGTGCATGCTTTGAGCTGAAAACTGGTTTCAAAATTGGCCTGAAAGGAAAACAGCTTCCCCATAGATTCCCCCTAGTCCAATACCAACCAACCAAATTCAGTCTCAGCCTTATCCTTTTGATTTAATTTCCTGGTGTATTAATTTTGTCCATTCAATCTCATTGATCTATTGAGTCCGACTCAGCTGTGACCTTGATTTGATTGCTTAATTGGCTTAGCAAACCTGGGGTGCATTAGTTCTGTAACATGCTTGCTTGATTTCTGTACGTGCCAGCTTATTCTTTCTTATATAATCTATAAAAAGTAAATAGAACTTATTTTGCATAAAATGGCAGTCAAGCCTAGAAATTCAAGGGCAAATACAACTCAGGTATGTATATGCCACCTCTTTCCTCCTAGCAAAGGCTGAAGACTTTAATGTTGCCTTGTTCAGATCTGGAGACATTTGAACATTGACACATGCCCTTCAGTAAAACTTCCTACTTTAACAGATCACTGGATCACAGTCCAGTAGCACTTTGGCTGTGGCATGAGCTCTCATTTTCTTCAGATAGCTGCTGTGGGGGTTGTTCCTGCTGGCAGAAGCAGAGGAAGGAGCAGCCGATGGCAATATCTTCTGCAGATACAAACTTACTCACGTTTCACTCTGGGCCCTATCATTGTTATACCCAACTGAACCAATCCTCAGCTGCTGCTGTGATTCTAAGCATGCCAATGCAATGCACTGGCATTTCTGCATTTGCTTCACTTGCATTTAAACAATCAAGATTTTTAATTAAAATGCATAAATGAATCATCCACAAAACGCCCAGTGCTCCTGTGTTATTTATTTTTTATATGAAACCTTCAATTTGATGGATAAGCACTGTCATTGGTCATTTCTGCTAAAATGATCCTATCAGCAGTGAAATATTTGACAAATCTGATATTAAATTTTTCATCTCTAGCTTTCAGCACTCGTGGTCCATTAAGACAAATAGTATGTTGCGCATCTCTGATCTATTGTTTGAAGCTCTTTGGGACCAGCACTCTTTGAAAGAGGGGGATGTACAGGTCAAAAGGATGGTTTGTGATCCAAACATCTTTAGAGGCTTCTTTATATTGTCCCAAGAACTACATCCCAGCACAGAGAATAAAGTGAAAAACACACTCTGCTCCTAGTACCTCTCAGAGGATTGCTGTAAAACTAAAATAATAATAATGCAGCATTCCTTCAAAAACCGAAATCTTGCTCACATGCTAAGAAGCTGTAAGTGTAACAGCATCATCTGGTGGCTTCTGCCACAAAGAATGGATTAATTGATTTTTTTTTTTTTTTTTTTGCTCTACTTTCATTTAAATCCGTATGTCTCAGGTGAGGCCAGGTCCTGAAGGAATGTGCGAGAGGAAAAACTAGAAAATGATAAAAACGAGAGAACGAAACCCTCAGCTGTAATAAAACATTAAACTGCATCTGAATATCTCAGATATTTTTAAAAGGATTCTTTAAAGAATATTGAAAAAACGCCATCCTCATTGAAGTCAAGTTTCATGTGAGGCAATGTCAGATGGGGTCGGGGTATTTGAAGCAGAAGTTAAGAACAGGAATGATGATGCTGAAGGCCTTGAACTTTCGATGAGGATTGGTGTAAATCTCAACAACATCTTCAGGCAATTCCTTTCCATCATTCCTTTTTTAAGTGCAAAACCAAATCCTTCCAACTCCTCCTGCATCTTCCTTTTGGAATTCATAGTATTGATCCTCTTAACTTTTGGAGCAGTGGTATGTAAAAATGAGATGAACATACATTAGTTTGCAAAAGATTTCAGCTGCGAATGAGTACCATTGTGATTATGATTGTAAAACAAGCTAATCCACCAAAGCTTACATGTATGGTTGGTGTAGCAGTAGAGGCTGAATCAGCCTGCTTTGGGTATTAAACCTCCTGACCTAAATGGGCTGAAGTACTCCCAGAAGAGTCCAGGGTCTTCAATAAGAAGTTTACTGCAATCCAGATGAAGCAGAAGGGCCGTGCTAGCCTATAGAACCCAGTCCTCGGGATTAGTTGTTGCAAAAGCTTATTAACAAGGCAATAAAATGAAAATTATTCCTTCTGGCTTTATTGGTGCACAATGTCTGTTTTACATTCATACAGTTTCTGTCCTATCCTTGGCAGTTGTCTTCTTTGTTGTATTCTTACAAAGGGAGAAATATCAAAACATTAATTTAAGCTGTCACAATGCAAAGGGCTGACAGTCATATAAAGAATTATCATTATGGCAGAGAATGGAGACAAGTTAGGGAAGGAAAATTAAAGTGACTAGCTAAACAGAACCAAACTTCTTGAAAAATCTAGGATATTGCCATGACAATTCAAATCGCTCCAACTTTTTCTTTTTGTGTTCTTCAGCACTTTCTTACACAGTCTATTATCAATCTCATGGAGAAAAGAAAGAAATAGAAATCTCTTCATATCTGAGCTAGCTTTAGCAAAATATGTATTTCAAAAGAGAAGATTCATCCTGTGCAAATTTGTGCAATAAGATAAATTGCAACTAACATCAATCTTTGTAATTTTCCATAATTGTAGAAGTCAGAGTGACCAAGATTACAGCCTGTCTAATCTTTCTTACTAATGCAGACAGCAAATAAACGTTTCTTTGTGCTCTTCAGGGCTTTTTTTTTTTTTTTTAAACAAAAATGATTCTTTTCCAGCTAACAATGAGATTCCTGCAGGTGGTGGGTCAGGGTCTCAAAACGTTTTGTGTAGTCCTAAGAATAATTTTAATTATTTTACACATAAAGTAAGGAAGAGACTGGTTAAAAGAAGAAAATAACCACTTCACTCTTGTGCTATACTTTTCAGCAGTAGCTCTCGGAACATTTTACTACGGCTACGAAGAAAGTGAGGGAACAGGAATCTCAAGGTGCAAGTCCATGCCCAGCAATAGACCACGGCAGTCCTAGCAGTTTGTTTTCCCCAGTAAAGTAAAGCAACTGATTCTTTGTCATAAATCAAGGTTTCAGCAGGGCACACAATGCCTAGCCTTGTGCTCTGTCCTCTCATCACATGCTACCCCGGTACGAGGGAGATATTATGAATTCAGAGCAAGGAGCTGGTGAGACTCTGCCTCCTGTGTTCCACACAAATGTCCACTGCCTTCTGGCTATGATATCTGCAGCGCCAATGATGTCAGTTAGCATTGCGGTGGCTGACTGATCAGATTACTAATGAAGCTTGAGTCCACAAGACTGCTTTATGCAGTAAAAATTTATAATTAATTCTCGTACACATAAGCAATCACTGAGTTAGTTCAGTTAGCACATCAAAAACAGCTGAAAACACCAAAAGCTGAGCAAATCACTCTTCCCAAGGTAGACGAACAAGAGGTTTACACGACTAAAGCCAACAGGACAGAGACACAAAACTCCCCGTGGATGTAAGGACATAAGATCCTTTCCACATGTTCATCATCCTTATGTGCCTTTAAGCACTGTAATCCTGGAATTAGAAGAGCAGACTGTTTAGAAACACCACAGTAGGTAGCCTTGAGGTTGTGTGTGTATTCGGCAGCAGTAGGCTCTCAGCTCAATAAATGCCGAGGACAACCCGCCAGCACCGCCAGCCGGAGCTGTGCAACAACGGTGGACCTCAGAAGAGGCACATGGCCACATCCCACGCACCACGAAGCCACACCTAAATCATCTGCACAGATCGTGAGATAGAAAAAAGAAACAGGAAAGGACCATAAATCACTCTTATCCGCCAAATAAATCAGATGTGCGTTACGACTTGGGAAAGCAGACAAGAAAACACTTAGAAATGTAATAAATGTAAATTGCTGCAGTCACTCCAAATGTAGCACTGGACCCCTAATTGTATCATTATTTTTTATGACTGTGATGTCAAAGATGTTACGTTTTTCTAAGGAGACATATTTGCAAATCGCTTTGATTAATATCTGTGAACAGTGTGAACGTGTTTAAGAGCTTCTGCATACTCACTTTGGCCCACTGACCCCTATTTGCAGTGCCCTGAATCAGTTGGTAAAACATGAGGCGGTTCAGACACACCTGCTGGAAGCATTCAGAATGTCCTGAAATTACTGGGGCTACTCACATGGGTAGAACCTTTGTGCACGTTGTCCTCTTGCTGATTGGAGGGCTGCTGTGACTGACTTTGCTTTTCACATTTCTCTCTCAAGATGCTTCATTTTTTAAAACCAGATATGCTTTACTGTGAGGAGGAATTTGACCACTTACTATTGTATTCTAAGAAATAAGCCCACTAGACCAAGCATTCAAAGTAATTTCATTTTGGCAATAGGAGGTATAATTGAGGAATCACATTTTCAATGTAAGACATTATCTAAAACTAGTCTCTGGTATGAACTTTGGTCAACTATATACAATCCTCTTTAATGTGGCCTTTTATAGTATTCATTTAGTGCTCTAGTGCAAAGCTTCAGAAAGGGCACTGAATGAAATGGTTTCCAAAAGGACCGGAATAGGAGCAGAAGTTTCTTACTCTGAATTAGTGACAATCTTGAAATCTCAACCTCGATTGCTTTGAAACAGTACATTAATCCACAATGAAAATGTTTGCATAGCATTTAAAAAATACAAACAGGATTAACAAAGAACTTTCCAAGGACAAGATATATCTGAATCAATTTTAAGACTGAAAGGAAAGTCTGGTGCCTTAACTTTTTTTAAAGAGCTTTAGAGAGATAAGCTGTAACTAGGTGGGGGAAGAAACAGCCCTCCCTCTCCTCAATCCTAAGCCCCATTTTGAATATTGCATATGCTATTTAATAACCATATATCGCCACTGTAAATGTCATCTACCAACTGCTGATTGATGTAGCATGCTTTGCAGTGGGTCTGTGTCTGCAGTGGCCATACCTACTCTTTGCAGACACTGCTGTAAGGAAGCCTGAGTCTGCAAGAGCTTCTGGGACCCCAGAGCTCTTTGGTTCTCATACCAAAATCAATCAATACCAAAGTCTTAACTGGCCCAAAGAATGGGAACTGCGAGGAAGAACTTTGCATTTTTTTAAGTTATGCAGCACTCCTGTCCATAAAGGTAATCACCCTGACCTTCACTAAACAATCATCTTCTGCCACGGCAGAATCTATTTTCAATCTACAGTCTACTTTCAGGACATCCCTCCTATCACAGACACCTGTTTTATGGTGGGATGAACCACCAGTCCTTGGCTAACCTATACCCACCTTGACCAGCCCAGACTCTGCCTTCCCTTCTGCAGCCCATCAGGACTGGCCTGTGGACACGCTGCTGAGTGCCAGCTGCAGGCATTCTGCCCTCCCTGTTACGCTCCTTCCTTGTTCACTTGCACATCTGTACATGCATCTCAGCTCCTGCACCAGGGGACTCCATTTCTTAAAGTGAATTTAAAATGAAATGAACAGGTACCGTTTTGGGAGCAAAGCGCAAACCTCTGCTAAGCCTTAAAACGTGTTTTTTGTAGACTTATTGATTGCTCCGGAGGTGAATATGCTCATATACAGGTACCTCCGCTGTAAAAAAAAGTGCAGCAAAAATGATTAAACACATGAGGAAAGAAGCTTCCATTTAAAAGGTGATTAAAAAGACTAGCATTGTTTAGTTTGCAAAGCACAGGAGTGAAAGATGATATAACAGAAGCAGAGAGAAGGGGCTATTTATTCTGTTTTCTCTCAAGAACAAATATGCACCGAAAGGTGAATGAAAAATTCTGCAAACAGTTCGTGCAGTGTATAACCAACCCTGCAACTCATTGCTGAAGGATAATAGGCAAATGTTTCAGAAATATTTCTGAACGTCTTAGATGCTACAAACAATAAGCCTCAGTTTCCTGGGCTAAGGAAAAGCAAAAACAAACAATCCCCTCAAACTCTAAGGATGGTGAGTCCCTGTCCTTGTGCTTAGATTAGTTAGAGATGGTATTTTTCTCTCCAGAGGGATGGCATTATTTATTTATCATGTGTATGATATGGGAGCGCTCTCTTCCTTTGAGCAGGAGGAGCAGTAGAAGGCAATTAAAGAAGTCAGTAAATGCAGCTGTATGAAGTCACTGCCAATAGATTCCTTCCAGAAAACGCAAATGTAATAATGGTCAAGTGGCTCAGGGTTAGGTATTTTGTTCTCTGCTGGCTATTTTCCCCAATGAACTTCAATTACAGCTAGGTAACAGTCAAGGCTGTGAATGAGAATGAAATTAAATTTATCCACGTCCTTGGAAAGTTCTTCACTAATCCTACTTGTTTCTATGCACTTGTAGATGCAAAGTAAACATCTTCTCTGTGGATACAGCTTATTTTGAGTACAAAAGACAAACTGTTGGACCTCCAGTATTGCTCTGAGATAGCAGTGAGCGGAGTCTGAATTTTACTGTCTTCTTTGCATCAACCATGAATGCAGCTCTGAGAACACAGATGGGACATGCAGCATGGCACTGCCGAGCTGTGCTGATGGAGGATGTACCTGGAGCCCTCAGCTCGTGCTGCAGAGCAGGTACACATCAGGGAGCAGGTAAGGTGCTGCCACAGACGAAGTTATACCCCCTTACCCTGTGCATGTGTCTGGGGAACAAAATGCCTTTTGAAAAGAATTATAAATGCCACTTTTGGCTTCTGAATAGTTTTCTTGCAACTGTCAGGCCATCTGCTTGGAGAGGGGTCTGTGCAGTCATGAAAGGGATCTTAAAATATACTCTCCTCATAAACATCTTTTGTTTGGAAAATCCACACGCATCACATAATGCAGTAAATGGCAGCACAGCCTGAACTGAAACATTTTTAAATGCCGAGGATGCAACCTTGGATACAGCTCCCCCCACCCCCCTTCCCCCTATTAATACGCGCTCTAAATGCACACTTAGACACAGTCGCTCGCAGACTCAGATTGGCAGCACCCACCTGCTGGGAAACATGCTAAGAGAACTTCCTTGGGTACATCCAAAATACCAAACTGGCTTGTGGGCAGAAAGAAACAGGCTTCTGCAAAGCAGCTCGCGGAGATTACATCATGCTGCCAGCCAATTTTCTGCCTACACTGCACCATTTTGTGCAATGCGTGTGTGAAAAAAATAGCACCCGTCCGTGTACACAAGCAAAAAGGCCAAATGAGGGGTGTGCAAGCACATGTAATTCTTGCATTTCCTAACTCCTAACTTCTGAGAGCTTAGCTTTTCAGAACCGCTTGGTATTTGAATATACATGATACGTACGTATGCACATAAACATTCATTCTGTTAGCATGTTTGGAATATAAAGCTGTACATAGGAGAACAGCATTGTGCCTTCCTTGCTTTTTTCTTTTTTTTTTTCCCATTTATTGGCATAATTTTTTGGTCATTTTTGTTTACCTGCCTTTTTGTTATTCTAACGTGAGCCCAAAGATACAAAATGCTAATTTTCTTTTACATATAAATGTAATGAAACTTTCTGGTTTCCTTTATAAACAAATTTCAGGAAAGTTGATGGGATGCTGTATAACAAGTAAAGAAGAAATACTGTTTAATTATCTTCCATATAAAATCCAATAAAACGTTCTGGCTTTTCTTATTTTTCTGTACCGGGGATTAACATCAGCGTCTTTGTGATGAGAAATCTGCATTCATGGCTCCTCTATTTAGATTTAAATAGGAATTATAGTTCTTGGCAGAAAGGGATCTGTCAAATATCACAGCATTTGTGGCAGGTGGTCACTGCATTGCTCAGCACAGACACTGCCTGCTTAACCATAGCCTGAAGTAAACATCAAAAGTCAATTATTCTCTTTGTAAATATTTTATTTATATTTTGGAGGCTAACGAGCATCTTTTCAGTGCTTGGCTGAGACCTTCCTCCATGGATCAAAATCCCCCTAAACCTGAATTTGGGTGGTAAAAAATGTGTTTAGCAACCCAGGGATGCTGATGTAGCTACCAGCGTGTATGAGGCTTCATAACACAATCCTCTGCTTAGAAACCTCTAATGACTTGGCTGGGTTGAAGTGGACAGAGCTAAAACTTGTCATGGTTGTTATCATTGCAGCTGCCAATTAGTACAACAATCATGCATTATTTTGCCAAAATCCCTTTCCCCAGTTAAACTGTATTTTGAATACAAATACTGCAAAAGAAAAGAAAAGTGTCTATTTCCTTCTTCGAGCATTTTGAGGGTGGGAAAGCAGAAGGTCTGGTTTCCTGGCAAAATGAATGTGTGTATAGAGGTAACCTGAATGCACACTGAGCAGAAAATGTGGAACAAGAGCTGAGTGCTGAGGGTCAAACGCCTTGGAGAAATTTCTTGTTCCAGGGTAAACCAACTGACGCTTAATGACAGTATCTGGCATCAGTCACACACAAATGGAGGATCTGCCCCACTATTGTGGGGGAAATGTCTAAAGATGCTGCAACACATTTTACATCCGTAGTTGAATGCTATCTGAACTTTCTGGGCCATTAACTAATCAGATCATCTCACTTAAACAGTGTTATAAAAATAATCAAGCAATTCTGCCTACATAAAAATAAGTAGATTGAATATATTTACCTTAAAGAACTCAGATTTTCTTGAGTATTTATTCCTGGCGCTCAGGAAACAGAAGGAGAACAAAATGTTAAGGAAAAGCAGAATTCTCAGAGATGGGGCTGTGGGTAATTTTCCCCACAAGCCTATTTGGTAAGTTAATCGACTCCCACATTATTGAAAATGTGATGCACTAAAGCACTGGGTGCTCCCCTTTCGTTCTCTATTTCACTGGCAAAGGCCATCTGTTCCAACCCATCCATCCACATGCACAACATCTATTGTTGTCAACAGGATTCACGCACACGTGGATCAAGGCAAGCATGTGGCTCAAACTGTTTTGATCCCCAGAACATGGATTTTTCATTTTCTTTGTTTCTTTGTGCTTGGCCAGTAATAATGCTTGTCATTGGAGAATTCATATTGATCTTGTCATTGCCTTAAAATTGGATGACAATTACTATCCTTGTCAAAATTCGATCTGATGAAATGGCTCCAATTAGGAAGGAAAAAGAAGGAATCCATCACAGCAGGGAGGATTGCATTTGGCTTTAAAGTAGGGAAGCTTCTTTTAAAGGGGTAGTGCTGAAACAATTGAATGGGAACAAATATAACAGAGATTGAGAGATGAGTCTCGAAACCTTCAGAAATCTGGTATGAAATGAGCAGCGTTTTAATTTTTACAGCCCATATCCATCTGCAAAATGGTGTTGGAGCTCCTCTGACAACAGCCACCAGCAGTCATTGTGTTCATATTCTGCTCTGGTCAGACGCACAGTGGAGGTTGATGCCAGTCTTTGTGTACTCTCAAATTCAGTTCTAATCATCCATATATTTATAATGCATTACTGGGAGTAGATTTGCTGAAGTTTGTGAAGTGACAACAGCACAAATTGCATCACATTTCCAGATACTAATCTCACCTTGCAACTGAACATGAAAAGGCAGTTTAAGAAGAAAAACAAACAGTATGCTTCCATTGCTGCTAAAGCAAGCGACTTATTCCTGCTAATTACAAATAAAATAGTGCTTCTTACAGATTTTTCACATTACAAACCAGCCTTAGAAATGTGTATGTCCATGCACGGCTTGGGAAATCTTTTTTCCAAGATATATGTTTATTTCATGTTGACTTAATGCTTTGTTCAACAGAAACCTGTCTGTGCCCATCCAAGGGCTCAATTCACAGCGGGTCTGTAATTCTGGCGAGCCCTTACCTGGGAGCTGAGATACTCGTTCATGCTCAGCTCTCCCTACAGGACTTGCAGCCTACGCACTCCCAGGAGAATGATCTCTGCACAAGGACACTCTTGCAGGTTTCTCTGAACTGAGCCAGTAAATACTGTTTTAAATAAAAGTGTGGCACGAACAGAGCTGTTAGAGTTGTACCACTGTGTGAGCTCCTGTACATGAGATTACACAGCTTACCTCCTTGACAAATCACATTTTCTTAACTACATGGAAGAGCTTCACAAGATATGGAAGGAACCCAACCAAGCGCACCAAGCTTTTAGCAGGTGGTTAAAATAAAGCTAAAAATGTAGGACAAGTACGATGCAGAGATGAGTCACCATGTCTTGTACGGCAGCTGGCCCCTTGGTAAAAGAAGTTGGTACTAACAGGTGAGCTGGTGCTAACAAGTCTTCCTCCAGCAAGCTGAGTGGACACAATTCCCCTTTCCCCAAACATGTCTCTCCCTTTCTGTTTTCATTAGCTAAACCTACTTACTGACTCTGACCTACATTTACAACAGTTCCAAATTGCAACAGAATGTGTTTCTGGGGAGTTTGCTGTTTGCTAAAATTTTTAATCCAACCCATTTGAAAATGTTATATGCTAACTGAGCAAATAAGGCAATCAGAAAAGTACACAAAACCCATGCAATTGTCCTGGACTTGTTTGCAGCACACTTTTACTAATGAGCATCTGGGACGAGTATGGTATCTTGCACTATGGATCTCATGATCTGTACAATAATGGCTGATTTTAATTGACTTTTGCTGCATATAGCTAATCCCAATTGGAGAAGTTCCAGGATGCCGCTAGTGAAGAACTGTGGGTGGGTGCATGTTTTGAAGTGATGGTAAACATTGTGACATATACTGTGTGTACCACATATTATCATATGCACATTTTGACTTTTGTTGCCTTGGCTTTCACACAGCATTTCTAACATAGACATTCCTATTTGCCAGTTTGAGTGGAAATCTGTTAACATGTGAATACTGCTCGCCAGCATGTTCCACCATCACTGGACTTTCAGAACTTGTCTTCTCCCACGAAACAACCATCTTGTGTGCCCAAGGGTGCTCCACAGGACCGTGGCATCTGTGCAAACTGGGCGAATGAGGAGTGATGAGAGCTGCTATGAGAAGCTGTAATTTTGAGACTTGAAACTCAGCTCATATACTGATCTACCAATTTCCACTGTAAGGAATATCGCCAAGAGGACCTTGCTCTTTTACTGCCTCAAATTGTTTTTTCCTTTCAGGAGAATATTGACAACTAATACCAGGTTTGATTAAAGTATTTTGGCACTTGAAGTACTATAGATATTAAAATACCTTCAAAGGTCTGGGAGAAGGAGTACCTGCACGATGTACTCCCATGACTGGCCAACCAACTGCTCTGCTTGAACTGAAACTCATTGAAACTGAATTCACAGCGACCCTCTGGGATCTGGGACTCAGCCAAGACACATACACGGTTTTGAATCTGGTGCATTAAGAAGTCCCCTGCTACACGTCCCATCCTGCCTGGCTGCTATATCGTGTGGTCGATGTTATACAAACAACTTAGATTTAGGCCCTTTTTGGAAAAAAAATATAATAATTGCATCACATACAGAAAAACTGCACAGAACTTACAGTCAACAGAGATGTGTGCATCCTTTCTAGCAATAGGGTGCTCTCAGCAGAGGGAGGGTGCTCTGCTGCTCCTCCCAGACATAGCCAGAGAGCTCTGATTCCACCACAGCAATGAATCACTCTTCCAGAAGAATATTTAAAAAAAAAAAAAAAAGAAAAGAAAAAAAAGGATATATTTTTTCTCACTGCAATATTACCACTTTGCACAAAGACCACCTGGTTGCAGACAACTGTTGTTAGGTAAAATTTGTGCAAGAGAGATTCGCGTGTGAGTACAGTGTGAGGAAGGCAGCGTCAGTGCAAAGTAGCTGCTGAGCACAAAGAAATAAATGCTGGTGAAAGGGAGTTTCTGTAAGGTTATACTTCCATCACATCCAATTCAAACGCTGTGCAGCAAACTGCCTTGCCAGAAGCCTTCTTTGTATTGCAGGAAGCCATCTGTGATGGTAGCTAAAATGGGAACAGAAGAGGACTCGCTATGAAACGCTCCTCAGAAGCACACCCTCAGGGCATGCGCTGTGGTTCCTGCCTTGCCAGAAGCAGTCCATCTCTGAAGGTGAGGCCATTACACTGTAAGCCCCAAACTACCCTGAATGGCTGTTGTGCCTTTCACCTGCTGCCTGCCACTGGGGTCCACACAACCTCTGCTGCTTCAGTCATACTCTGTCTTTGCCTAGGACATTAATTGCTATGGAGATGGTGGTTGGGGCGATGGATCATTTTGAACGCGTTATCTGAAACTTTGGTTTCAGCCTTTTTAACATATCTCCTGGCAGAAAGCGCTGATTGTTTTCATTGATCTCTACTGCTTCGGGTTTAATTTTTCTTTCTCTATCTCCGAGTTCCTATCTTATGTCTCTTTCTTTGCCAAACTATTCATTTGTTGCTGGATAATCATGGCTTTGTGTTTCAGATAGCTTCCTATTTTGTCCGTGTTTCCGTTCCATTGTCCACATATTTTTCCTCTGCAAATTTTGCTGTATTGTGCAGTGGCAAGTGGCTATCAGCTAATGCCAATATTTCTCCTTGAGAATTCTTCTTCCTTGCATCATCAAGGGTTTAAGTGGGAAGCCTTCAGCACAGTGCAAATTTCACTCCTGAGAATATCCATCTTTTGAGGTAGCTGATTTTAATTAAAGAATACTCTCTGCCTCTCTCTCTCTCTCTCTCTCTCTCTCTCTGGATTATACTTTAATTTCAGTCTCTATCACAACAGTAGATACTTCTTAGATAAAATGTATTTTTGTCTCTTTTCATCCATGATTATCTGTAGTTCTTAAACACTTGGGGTCAGCAGCTGGTCCCCCGTTGATGCAGTTCAGGAATAATTCTATTCAAAGGAATTAATTCGGAATAAAATTGGTGTTAAATTCAAAATAAGGCAAAATGCTCATAATATTTTGCCCTTATATATGTGAGAGCGAAACTCTTAGAAATAGCAGTAATAACAGTTACGATAATAAACAATAATCTCTGAAATCTATAGCACCTTTCACCTAAGTATTTTAGGCATAAATGCATTAAGCTGCTGTCATAAGAAGAAATGTCATTATTCTAATTTTACACGAGGGGAAAAAAAAGTGTCAGGAAGATAAGGAAGCAGTTGAAAGTCACATAACAACTGAACCTCCTCGTCTCATCTTTCTAATCCCCAAGCACAGGGAGGCTCTGTTCCCAAGGGATATAAAATTGAGGTCTTATGAGTTACAAAAGAGTCAACAGCATACAAACACAAGTACAGCTTAGGCTTCTGCCTCCATCATCTTGCCCAATTATGACAATACACACACACACACACACACATATATATATATGTATCATATCTTGTATTGTTTGTGCATTAATTTGCATAGTTAAACCACTTGCAGATTTCTCACCGAAGAGGCTAAGCAGAGCCATAGGCAGAGGAAGCCGAGCTCCAGGTTTTAGGCTTTCATGCTGCAAAAGAATCAAGTGAAACCCTGCTGCTTCTGAGCCCAAACGTAAAACTTCTCATTCTGACAGAACAAGGATCCTGGCTGAGGTCCCTGGGGCTGTAAGGACCCCATGCAACTGACAGCACTATACAGAATGTATGCACATGCAACAGTAATGTATGGATGTGTGTATGCATATATACCCACACAGAACTTATGGGATGAGCTGGGGTTGTTCTGTTTTTCATGTACTGATTGTAAATCATCTCACCAGTCATTTTAAACTTTTTTTTTTTCTTTCCTTTGTTTTTATATCACTTACTTGTTCATTTGTTTTAATGCCCACTCCCACAGTATAGACACGTATCTTTGCTTGGTCATGCACTTTTGATCTAAACAGAATTACAGAAAAAAATATGTATGCAAAATAAGTGTAGAGCTGAAATGTGTCTTGGCAAAGCACTTTAACTGCCTTTCTGCCAGTAATCCATTAATTTGTGCTTCTTTGTTTTCTCCAAGCTCAGAATAATTCCCATCTGCCTTGACTCACTCTCCAGCACATAAAGGAAGAGGTCTCTTTTCTGAGCATGGATGAAATAGGAAACTTTTCATATCAATGAAGAATGAGGCTTGGAATTCTGGGGTCCCTACCACGGAGACCTAAAATAACTCCAAGTCCTGCTATATTAATTAACTTCATTATGATGAGTCTGGCTTTTCTGTTCGTATTTTTTCCAGCTTTTGTGTTCCTGGCCTGCATGTATTACGTATGTATTCCCCTTCTTTCCTCTCACTGAAGCTGAAGATGCAATCACATCTTCGAACCATCTGTTTTTTAATTTATTATTTTCCCCCATTGCATTGATGGGTTTTCTCATTTTTCTGTCAGGCTAACAGTTTGGCTCCTGTTTATCTAAGATATGTTAACACGCTGTTCCTCTTCTGGGCACTCACTCGGCCTATTGTATTTTCTGAAATTAAACACCAGAGATTTTTTAACATGATTTTCTTCATCAGCCCCGGGAATATCCTCTACCATTACATCGTCTCTTCCTCCTTTTGTTATTTCAGTGTACGTTTTATGACTCCAGCTAAATTTAGGATAAGATCTTTTTTTCCTGTCCTCTCCAAGTTATGCTCAACATTCATGGGGGATGCTTTCATATCCGCTGAGCAACCCATGTGTGTGAGGCCAGGTCCCCCCAGAGTAGGCTGAGGGATCTCCACAGAGCTCCTCACACGGTCCCCAAGGGCAAGACACGTGGTGAAAGGAGCCAACATGAGCATGGCGTGCTGCTTAGCCTACCTCTGCTCAAGGCTCCTTCTCATCATCTTGAGCAATGCCAAGCAAAGGGCAGATGTGGCACTGAGGGACATGGTTAGTGGGCATGGTGGGGATGGGTTGATGGTTGGACTTGATCTTAGAGTTCTATTCCAACCTTATGGATTCCATGACTCTATGAAATACCTTCCAGGTGTTGGCCCAGCATGCACCAAGTGCCCATACACAAGTCCCTTGCACTGCGTTTGCTGCCTGCAGCCAGCTGCAGCCACAGCTAGGTTGACTTGTCATCCCAAACCATGGCAGGGAGGTGTATGTAGGAAGTTCCAGGCAGTCACAGGATGGAGCATAATGTGGATTTATATTTGTTACTTCACTTTTCTATAGTATATCCCAAGAGTGTTCTGAGGCATTGCATTCTTTAATAAGCAGAAAGTGCTCTGAGATTTTTCTAATGAAAATGATATAGGAGAACACAGTGTTATTATTAAAGCCTCTTCCTTTTTCTCTGGGAACTGCTAAAACACATTTACAGCTTATATCCTTTTTGGTGCGCATTAAACTTTCTAATTTAAAATAATAAAACCCGGTTTGCTCTTTCTTTTCTTTCCATTTCAAAAATATAAAAATCTGTTGGTTTTTAACTATTCTTATTTTGCTGAGTGATTTTTGGATTTCAATAAAAGTAACATTGTGGCTACAACACTTTGTGAGATAAGCAAAGAGATTTTTTTTACGGCACAATTATGGAAATTTCAAAGAACCTTATAAATATCCTGCTATTTGCATATACGAGATAAGCATATTTTAGTAATGGTTACGACGGGCTAGCAAGGAGAATGTGTGGGACAACCATACAGCAAATGCAAACACAGACAACACAGACATGGAGGGAGTGAGTGTGTGTTTGTGTGTGTGTGTGTGTGTGTGTGTGTGTGCGTGCACTTCCCCAGAGATGCAAGGCCCCGGGGAATGCCTGGGGCTACCCAACCACCAGGACCACCCCAGTGCTAAGACTCAGTTTCCCATCTCGGGGATGCAAGACTGGTAGTGTTTTTCTAATGCAACAAAGCACTTTGCTGAGTCCAGATGGCGTACACTAGATAAGAGTTTATCTGCTGGTGTCTAATTTTGTTTCCATTGACCAGGGTACAAAGGCTGGGCTGTGCTGGGAGCTGGAGGTGCGGCTATGCCATATCTTGGCTGGCCAGGCTCACAGCTGGGTGCCTTGGGAATGCCCATGCTGAAGGTGATGCCCATGTGCTCTGCCAGCCCTTGGCCATTGATTCTCATAGTTACATGAACGAGGGTGCAGAGCCTCTCAGATGCATACTCCTACTGCCTGGGTACAGCCAGCCTGTCCATCTGCACAGGCTGATGGACACTCCAGGCTGCACGGAAGTTTACTGCAGGACCGTTTTCATGACAGATCAACAGGGCAGCTGAAGAGGGCTTGGTCTTGAGCAGAGGCCCAAGCACTCACTCCGAATGCCATAGGAACACAGCCATAGCTGCTTTGAGCTTCCAGGGGCTTTCTGAACTGAACCAATCTGTGCATGCTTTTATTCTTTTGTTTGCCTCTGTATTTTAAAGTTGGAAATTACTCTTTTGCCTATATTTAAGAGCTGCTAGGAAGCTCAGAAAATGTGTCGCGATCTCCTCAGCCCTTTGTTGAAAAGGAAGAGTCCACAAAAACGCACTGGCATTTTAGCTGCATAAGGAGCACAAATAGCTGTCAAACAAAGAGATTATTTAACTAAAAAAGCTCCAAACAAATAACCCTCTCTATACACACTTTTCTGTCCCCATTAGAACTGCAGGTTTCCATTCTGTGGATCTCCCAGCCATCTGTTTGAAAGAGTTCCTTGAAACAGTCCTTGAAAAACCAAAAAATGAAAACCACTTACTTTCTGAAAACTCATCTTGGCTTCCCGGTGCCTTGCTTTCAAGGGAGCTCCACCTGAGCTTGATTTCTGTAAGTGCAGATACTTGGTATGTCCTGAACAATTAGATGACTTTGAGAATGTTGAAAGCTAGGCAGGAAAAAAACAACACAACAGACCAATCAATCAGGAGTCTTGTTTGACACTATTTCAAATGTGAAAAAAACCCACCAAAGCCACCCAAACATCTCCAACCAACAACAACCAAAAAAAGCTCAAACCGAATCAAGAAAAAAAAAAATCAAAACAAAAAAAATCCAGAAAGCCCCAAAACTAAGCAAAAAAAAAACACCCTACCAAACAAACCCATTTATCGGCTTGTTTTAAAGCAGACACTTTTCTGTCAAGGTTTTCATTAGCCTGTCTAGTGAAAATATACAGAGGTACAAACCCTTCCCTTGCTGAAGCCTTTCCCAGAAGCTGAAACTCCCTGGCAGCACAGCTTGGGGAACTCAAAGAGGTGCTCCGGGATTCCTGATGTTTCTCCTGCAGCCACTGATGTGGACAGATGCCCATTGGAAAGAGGTGGCAATGGGGTGATGCAGCACCCTGCGCACATGGGCTCTCAGGATTCCATCAGCATAGGCTCAGGGCACGATACGAGCGTGGTGACTGAAGACCGTGGGGAATTACGCTGTGATTTTTTTCCCCAGCTCTCACAGAAAGCTGTACTTTCTGTAATGGCGACAGAGAGGATTACAGGCAATCACTGCCTCCCAAGCAGTTGAAATTCAGAAGTAAAAAGAAGAGCAAGGGAAGGGGCAGTTTTGCCTCGTCAGCTAATGATCCTTGACTCCCTCGCTTTGTATTTTCGGTAGCAACCACTGAGAGGTCACACATGAAACTGTGGAAGTGTGTGGTGCCTTTATTAAATATATCAATGGAGTTTATTAAGTGGAACATGCGGCATCGGGTAGTGTGAGCCACCGTTGGACGGGCTCGGGGTCATGCCAGCCTCCTGCCCCGATGTCGTCGGCTCTGGATTAATACCATGAGCTCACAGCGTGGGCTTGATTAGAAGGCCAGGCCCCGGTTGGCTTTACCTCTGCCCTCTGCTAAGTCTTTGTTTGTAACGTGAGCAACAAGCTTTTGAGCTCATCACCAAGGCTCTGCGTTCAGAGCCCAGAAGGATCACTCAGGTCTTTCACCACCTCTGGCAGAAACAGGTTTTGAAATCCCCATCCAGCAGGAGGGCGCAGAGGTGGAATCATTACTGCCTATTGTCCGACTGATTGTTTGGACTCCAGAAAAGTCCTTCTTTTGAAAACTTTCCTTTTTTTTTTTTTCCTTTTTTTAATCTTTTCCCCCTTTTCTTCTTACTTTCAACCCGCACCAGGAGGGCAAAACAGAAAAGGCTGCTGAAAGACTTTTTTAGCTTGCTTTTTCTCGGGGGATTCTAGTTCATGGCAGAAGAAACTAGCCTCTGTAAGAGGAAATGTCGTGAGTTAAAGACCCTTTGCCACAATGAGACAGTTTCCCTGTCTGAAATGGGTGGATTACTTACACAAGCCGGGGAGGACCAAAGATGAAGAAAGCAGGGAGAGGTTCAGGTTGCACTGAGGGATGAGGGATGGTTTCATATAACCCAGAGAAAGGCAGATGGGAGGAAGGGATTTGGTGGGATGGTGCTTGTTGCATGCTTAGAGGTGACAAGCCAACGATAGTGCTGGTCTACAGCACTCTCACTGCATGCTGGCCTGCCAGGACAGAGGGATGTCTTCAGCATGTGCCTATCTCAGGCAGTTTCCCTGACAGCTCTGCTGTTGCTCTCCCTTATGCAAAATGCAGGCAACACCAAGCTACATGCAGACCTTGCCATTACTGAGCAGGCAGAACAGAAATCGTCCAACACTAATCAGTATTTTTTCCAGTTTTGGGAATTTTTGTCTGATGCTACAGCTGAAAGAGCTATTCTTACACACCACAGTAAATCAGTGTTTCTATGTATGTTCATCCAGGTCTGGGGACTGGTTAATGCACTCCTTCAAGCTATCCTGAAAAATTAACACAACTTTTCCTATGGGTTATTTTTTTTTCTGCTCTCCAGAGCTTTGGCTATGATTGATGACACCGCCTCACATTGTCAGAACTTACTGGAACTAATAAATAATGGGAATGACTTTATCTGTGCGAGTGCCAGATCCTCCCCATTTACAGCCCAAGTTGTGCTTCTTTCCAGGAAACTCATGATACACTACTTGACTCCCTGCTTGCCATTCTTCACTGGTTATTTACCATCTTCTATCTCTTATCTATTCTATGAACATTTTTCCTTAATTCCTCAGCTATTTGTTAATTATCCTTCTGCAGTTTTCTGTCAAATTCCTTTATCCATTGATCTGTGAAACCTTTCAACTTCTGTTCATTTGATATGGAAGCGCTTAACCACAGACACTGAGTCACATCTCCCTTCATGCTGTGGTCTTAAAATGAACATAATAATGGGTGGCTGCACTCATTTGTAGAGCCATTCAGATGGGAACACCACATTTTTGCCATTCATCTGTACTAACTTCCTTAAAGCTTCCTTTAGAAGCCAGGTTCTCCCTGCGCTGAGGTTTGTGGATATTATGCTATGTGTAGTTCTGGCTTTATACCTAGCAAGACAAAGTACTTGTTGAGTAAAATGAAATCTTTCACTTCTATTTGCTCCAGTTTTTCTTATTAGAAATTTGCTCATTCCCTTTGACAAAGAGCTGTGGTATCATTAAGATTTGAGACGATCAAACAATAGTCAATACCACCTCTCTTTAGTGCCAAATTGCTACTTCCTTCCTGGCCAACAGGAGTAAACCACACATTTTCCTGGGTGCAGAGATTCCTTCCCCCACTGCACCTTGGGCTACCTTCAGCTCAACCGCTCTGCCTGCCTTTCCACACCCTGCTCCCAGTGCCGAGCTTTCTTCAAAAGCTTAGCTGGAGGACGACTCACTTCAGTGAACATCAAAATAAAATCCTGCATACAATTAAACGGGTCTTACAGTGCTCTTAGCTAGACTGAGCAGTGGGGCTGGGTAACTTGTGAATTAATTCCACACTCTGTTTATCAAGAGTTTGGCCTCAATGCCTAAATTGCTTCTAAATATTTTACCTCTTGTTGTACTAATTGAACTTTTTGTCCGTTGACTTTCAATCCTTCCTGTTGGATTGCAGCCAGAAATTCCTGTCTGCTGACACAGTTGTTTCTCAGAATCCCACAGATTTGGGTGTGATCCATGTATGATGACACATGTTTCTTGTAAATGTGGGCTAGCTTCTCCCATATTGGAATGATGTGAATACGAAAGATCACAGGACCTTGTGAATCCTTGAGGAACTCATGTGAAACAATTTTGTTTTTCCTGAAATATAAAAAAAACCCAAGCTTTTACCGATGCTTTTACCAACGCTCTGCTAGAGGGCTGAAGAAAAATGTATTTGCTAGATCTATGACTGAAAACCACTTAGCAACTTGTACTGCTGCAGCCATAATTTCTGGCATTTTAACAAGAAGAGGTGATGTTTGCAGAGTTACAGCATTTAATGCTCTGAAATCCATAGTCAGATGCATCTTTCTATCTCCCTTTAATACCAGCCACTCAGGGGAATTACACACACTGGGTCATTGCACTGGCACTCCTTGATCTACCAGGCTATTAATAGTGGACAACAATCTGTTCTGGGCTTCGCCTGGGTACTTACATCATTTCTGTAGTCTTGGATCAAGGCCTGTTATTAAAGAAAAGGCATTAATCTTTCCATGCTCCAACTTATCTCAAGCTTATACTTACAAAAAGGTAACTCACCCTCATCCCGAGGTCTTCTGACTATTTCTGGAACCATTATGGGAATCTTTGTTCAAGTAAGACAGTCATGAGTCCTTAGATTTCTGTATTATCCTTCCACAGTCAGATAGATCTCAAATAATCTCTTTTGTTTAAGGAATAGGTTGTCCAAAACTACTCCTTATTATTTTTTTTCCTGCACATGATGCCGAATAAAACAAAACCTCACTCTGCAGTAAGCAATTTGTACTGGGAGCAGTCGTAGAGCAGAGCTGATACACACCCTATACCTTTGCCTGTATCATGTACCTCGCAGGCGCCCACGCTCTTGCAAAATAGTAATTTCAACAGTCACCGAGGCACCAGAATTTAATGAGTTTGGTGTCTCAGTATGATGTTTTTCATTGTGCAGTTCTGCCAATTTATGCATTAAGACACTAATGGATTTTATATTTCACCTAGCTCTTTCTTTTCCCAGGCTCTCCAGTTCCAACCCCTTTTTCACGTCTGCTTCAAATGCCACTTGCAAGAATCATCCAGTTCAGAGAAAACTCCTCTACCTTCTCACAGGCAGTCTCCTACAGGATGGCAAAGGCCCCTTTCATCCTCAAGGGCTTTGGGTTTGTTTGCCCTTAGGACCCTGATTAGAAAAAAGGGATAATTAATGGTAAGAGTTGCTTTGGCTAGATTTATTTCTAGTTCCTTTTCTTTCTAGAGCCCTTCCACCATATTCTTCTATTCCCAGACCCCAATTATGTGAGCAGAGTTCACAGGTCACACCACTGTAATGAACCTCTAGCACTGTAATTCTCAGTCCCAGGTCATTATCAACAGGGCATCCAGCCCTATTTTCATTTGAATTGGTCTACCTGAGCTGTTAGGCCAATCCACTGGTATACATGCAAATATCCCTATTAAAGGTCCCAATCTGATATCAAAATCTAGGCCTTGGGTGTCAACCAACTCCATTTCAGCAGTGACTCTTTCAGTGGTCTCTTTCATGCTGGTCCCCACCTCCCTGAACAAAGTTTTCTCTACCATGATGGCAGCTCCTTTACTTGTGCGGTTGCAGCTCATTATGCAAAGGAAGATAATTTTGAGGGCATAGACTAGGTGAAATGGGATCATCCCAAATGTCCCAATCCCATTCATCAGGTCACTACTTCTCCACTTTGTACTGCAGCCAATATATCCAGGTTAGCTGACAACTTCTGTTTATTTTTTTCACTTACTTGCTTATTGGAGTCCCAGAATTCAAGTGCTCTTGTTCACTCTATGTGGCAATGATTTGATTTCTGTTCCTGCATTGCTCAGGCTCTCATAGGCTCACTCTCATGGACTTGACTGCTGGGTTACCACCAATCTGCCACAAGTAAAATGCAGACTGATGATGCGAGCAGACACCCCAGCACAGAGCAGAATAAAAATGGCTTGGTGAATATCTCTTCTACTAAACAAAAAGCGAGAGTGCTGCCCCTGCACCAGACAATGCCTGAGCATTTATGTATGTATTAACATGCCCAAACACCGATGCTGAGTGTGGTGAGTTCAGGTATCTGGCTTCCCGTGAGGGCTGTGGTACCCATGAACTATGATTACATTCTCAGTCATTGTTCAGTTTCAAAGGAAAACACCCCCAATCAAGCAGTCCAAAGCAGGGTCTGGCAGCACTGGTTCCTCTGCAGGTCTGCATGGGAATACTCCATGCTACACTGTGGCAACAATGCTGCTGTACATTGAAGGACCCTAGGTTTTGCGGTGCTATAAAATCTGAAAACTCCATCATCGCCTTTTATACATAACTGAAAATAATTGACTGTGGTGTCAACTAAAGAAAGCAGGCAGCACCTTTGGAACCACACACACCAGTGCATGCGCACACACGGCCTTCTGCCAGCCAGGCAGTACTGCGTGACTTGTCTTTACAGAAGGCTTAAAATAAATCAGAATTATTTCCAGAGTAGAAGAAAAAAAAAATTCTTATGAAGATGTTTCAGTCTAATCATAGAGAACACAAAAGAGCAGCCTCTTTGGCAGGCAGCACAGAATTTTCTTTCTCGTGGTTCTCTGCCCTCCTGCTCCCACAACCTGGCTCAACCTTTTCTTCTGTCTGATGCAAGTGAACATATGACACTGTGAAGCTGCTGCATCCATGCCAGCGTATCAGTGAACAGGAAGACTCCTGGATTCCTTTCTATTTTCTTGACATAGGTCCCAGCCAAGCTCCCCAAACCAATGGGGCTGTGCTCTGAAATCACACCCAGCAGCTTAAAATGCCCATCTACAGCCAAAGCATAGGAAAGAATCAGACCATAAACTCTATTCCTCCTGGTGTCACCTGGCCAGCCCTAATACTGCACAGCTGTTGACCCACAGCCACAGGTAGAGCTTCCATTAGGGATCAGGCAGGCTCAGGAGCGCAGTCGATACGTTTTCCAGCCTGTGGGTCCTGACTGCATCATGTTGGATGGGACCAACACGATGGTCCCCTACCCCACAGGAAGGGTGGCTCCTACCTCTGTGTGATGCACTTTGCTCGCTTTTCTAAGTGGTATGAAAAGCTTTTCCTCTTCTCCACTTGTGAAGGGGCCACTGCAGGTAATTCATTAATTCCTGTGCTGAAACAAATGGTGAACTGGCACGATTTCCTCAATGCCTTCACTGGAAGGTATAGTAATATCAAGCACAAGCCTATGAGTAAGGGAGCACTGAATGAGGAGAGAAGAGGGACAAAGGCTGAAAGTAAAGTCAAAAGGTAAAAAAGAAAAAGAGAGGAAAATAAAAAAAGACCCAAAACATCCTACCAACCTCTCTCAACTTGTCTCACTTCAGCCATTTAAATAGGGAGAATTCTTCATTGCTGATTGCACAAGTGTGCCATTTTGTTCACCTGGGGTGCATTCCGCTAAAATTATAGAAGCAGGCCAGTTTTCTTCACTCTCATTTTCAGACAGTTTCACTTTCAGCTTCTTCTGCACAAACAACATGCTACAATTCAGGGGTTGCAAAGGCTGCAGGGAAATATTGATTTCCTCGCAATAACACTAAACAGTTCGACCCAACATTTTCTGAAGGCTTTTACAAAACATACATTTTGAGGGACAAGTTTGTCTTGACAGACTTCTTTTAAAGTGAACTGCCTTTCTTGCAGCTACAGTAGAGCTGTTATTTACCACTTTTTATTACGGTAAAAGAATTGTTGGTGCTAGAAATTTCTTTTACTCAGGTAAATAGCCTTAAAGTTTTCGATGATCTGGTTAAGCGAAAAGCTGCACTGTAGCGCAAGAACATTTCCAATTATTCAGCTAATTAAAAAGTCTTAATTAGAATATAGAAGAATTAATTTCTTTTGATACTTACAACTCAGACACTCCCTTGTATACCTTAGGGATCCAAAAATCTTAGTGAACATAACAATGGGAATTGCTTCGTAGAAAACCCAGCTTTCTCTAAGGCTTTTCTTGTCTTTGTAACAGTTCTGTACATGAGAATAGGGACTGATAGCCAATATTATAGCTGGAGATTCCTCAGGTATCAGATCTCTCATGCAGAAGGTCATGTGCCACCTCCAAAGCATTCCAAAAAAAGACACCAAAGTATCAGGAACTGCCTTACAACCAGTGCCCTCCTGCACTACGTGATGCAGCCCATCTCATCTCGCCATCACAGCCCTGCTCACAGCCCCCCGCGGGTACCACTGGACTAGGAACTCCAGAGCCACTTTCCCTTACATCCCTCTGTCCCACACTCTCATCACAGACTTCCAGCCTACTCCTGCCTAGTGAAGTGCTCTGTGTCATCCAGCCAAGTGACACTCAGGGAGCAGCACTGCTCCTCTGCCGCACACTACCAGCTTTCACATGCCTTCTGGCAGAGCTGCGCTCACGTGGGCACTGGGGATCACAGCTCACCCCTGCAGAGATGAGTAGCAGAGACAGATATATAAGGTCAAGGAGATGCCAAGATGGAAGAAGGCTTATACTTCCATTTTCAGCCGTCGCAGCGGAACTTTTCCTCATTTCATTCAATCTGCCTCTACTACAGAACCCAAATGAGTTTAATTCCAAGAAACATGTTTTAGATGTTGCCCAGTGAGCTGGGTGGTGACTGCGGTCGCCAGCTGCTCTGACACTCTGGGGCTTATCAGGAAAACAGCTCAGCTATGAGGGCCATGGGATTTATTTGCACCCTGGTCCCTGCTATCCAAAAGCATATGGACTTGCAATTAGGGAAAAAAAGGCTGTCAGAAACCCTAGAAACTAGTAGGGAATATTAAATATTCTTAGATATTTTAAAGCCTTGGAGGGAGCGGTGGGAGAAGGCAGTGCAGGGGCTGTCTGCACCAGGAAGGCAGTTATTCCTTAGGCCATCTGCACTTTTTGCAGAGTAAGGTAACAGGAAGAGCTTGTTTTGGTGAAGGCCTCCAGTCAATCGCTCCATCTTCCTGGCGGCTCTGGGAGGCCAAGGCAAGACACTAACACAACACAGCCATGCACACTGATGGGTGCTCAGTAGAACTGGTACCTAATATTGCTCTCAAAGAACAAAATGTTTGCCCCATATCTGCTCCCGGTGGGACGCTAATTCTCAGTGAAAGCAATTGTGGCATCTTATTACTTGCTCAAGGCTCTAAGCCTCCTCTCCACCCATTCATGTGTCATAGATAAGAGTTGCATTTACATCCCATCAGTCACACCCTGCTGCACAAGAAGGTGAAGCCACTTTACGCAGGCTAGTTAGCAATGCAAGCCTCTTTCCCAGAACAGTAAACTTCTTTCTGACATCTTTGATGGCAAAATAGGAAAATAAAAATTCAATTACATTTCCACCCTAATAAAATTCACTTATCTTCCCCCTTTTCTATTTTTAAAATATACCTGCATTTGCTACTTTCCTGGATTTCCTCCCTCATAAAATTCAGTAAACCTTGTGTGCATCCTCACTCATCTCCTTCTCTGTGAAGAATTAAAAAGAATTAATAGGCTGGGATATTTGAATAAAACGCTTTTTATTTCATGGCTCGATCTTGCTTCCATTGAGTCTGCATTTATAGCGACCTCATAAATTACCAGCATATACTGAAAATAAATACTCCTTTTGCCCCTGACTAAGCTTGCAGCCTTAGCAAACAGATCTCTCAAAATCATGGGAAAAGGAAAGGATATTTTCTTTTTTGACTCATTCAACTGGAAATACAATTTCGAGAAAAGCAAAGCAGTGTTTCCCTTTCACTATTTCCATTTCATTTGGGCTGATAAATGCCTCTGGGACGTAGCATTTCTGGTTTCACCTCTTCCCAGCTGTCTGTCTGTCTTTCTCTCTTTCCTTCTCTTACTTCATCCCCCCCCCCCCCCCCCCACCCTTTTTCAATTGGCCTAAAAATAAGCAGTGCCTGGCAGCTTCAGCGTTGGCTGTCATAGGGATTATTGGTATATGACCTTCTGTCTGTAGCAGAAGAGGACTGGTTTCCTTTAGACAGGCGTCGAGCAAGTTGAGAAGTGGTTTGACTATCTTCACTGATGACATTAACCAAACGATGTTCCAGAGACGTCAAAGTCCTGTGGTTAGGTAGGCAGCCAGATGTGAATGATGGGACTTTATTGCAAACAGTCCCCTCTTATAAAACATGATGAGACTTTGAAAGAAAAGAAAGCCGCTGTGAATTCATGTCCTTCTTTGTGCTTCTGCTGGCAGCAAGGCACTGAATTAGTGTGAAAATTGAGCAAAAATTAATCTTTGCCTCATAATCCATTATTTAAAAGGGAACACTCACTCACTATAATTTTCAAGTCACTGCCATAGCAAAGTCATTCTGGAATCTGTAAGTTTGCCATGGGGGGAAAATAGCAACATAAGAGTAGGTCTTGAGATTTGCCAGAGTGCCAGACTCTTAATCTGCTTACTGCATTTGCCATTTGCAATTTTGCATTGTAGTTGCAGTCTCTCCAAGGTCACCCCAAACGTCTCAAAGCTCTTAACCATCTGTCTCTGATTCCTAAAAATTAATATGGATACAGAGAAAGAAAGTTTGACGGACTCATTGGGGTCACTTTCATTCACCAGAAAAAAGCACCTGGGCCAGCTGCACCGTGCAAGGAAATAATGGGCAGGCTGGGATCATGCGTGCAGCTTCACCAGCACTCACCTCTGCTAGCCCCAAACCCTGCTGGAGGTACATGTGGGACTCAGGACTTCTTCACTCCCTATGTATCTTCAGAGGCCACCAGGCGGGAGGACTTCAAGCACAGCGTTTGTTTAGTCAGGGCTTACCTTCAGCACAGCTGTCACTTTAGCATCAACTTCTGAGTTGGTACCATGCTTAAAAGGAGGCAGAGTTGCATATGAAACAAACGACACAGCTGTGTTTCATTTGCCATATAACTTCCCGCTGTCCTCCAGCTTTCCACATGATTTTGAAGCACAGGAATAAGGTTGAGATGATAAATCAGACAGAGAAACAGTCTTGTGGCTATGGGAACCAATCCCAGATCTTTAGGAAGGCTTGAAACAGTTCTCTGGATTTTTCTGTGTCTACGTAAATGCATATCAGACTTTTTACATGGGCAGATTGTGATAGGACAAAGAGTAATGGTTTTGAACTAAAAGTTGGGGAATTTAGGCTAGATGTTGGGGGGAAATTCTTTATTCAAGAGGGCAGTGAGGCCCTGACACAGCTGCTCAGAGAGCCATGGGTGTCCCATCCCTGGAGATGCCCAAGGCCAAGGTTGGACGGGGCAGCCTGAGCTGGTGGGGTCAGCCAGCCCGTGGCAGGGGTTGGAACTGGGTGGGCTTTAAGGCCCCTTCCAACCCAACCATTTCATAATTCTGTGATGATTCTATGATTTTCTGATATATTGCCTTCCTGCAGCATGGCGGAAAAACACTCTTCATGCTTATGTATGTAGATTACGGTGTTGTTGGTCTCCTGCTAGCTGTCTTGCAACTTGGGATGCCAGTCTCTGCTGGGGTCCATAAGATTTAATGTAATGTAGGAGAACTACAAGTAACAAAATACATATGTTACTGAGCATGACGCACACGCACAAATCTAGCTCCTGCTATGACACAAGAAAGGACCGGTGGAGAAATTCAGATTTTGTTTCTGTTGTCACAAGGAGGAAAAAGGAAACAAACAAACTGTAATGGTAGACTATAAAACAGCAATAAAAAGAACGGAGATTAAACTGCAGCATGCAGGCAATTTAAGAGAAATAAATAAAATAATAAAATCTCAAAATTTGTTTCCAGTTGGTCTGACAAACAAATCCAGGACAAGAAAAGCTGAATGGAAAAAAAAAAAAAAAGGCACAGGTTGCCTGAAAAAAAGATATTATGGGAGGAAAAGACTGATGAATACTTTGAGAATGTGTTAACTTTTAAACAGCTTGAATATTCAAATTGGAATAAAAATACTCCTTCAATTAAAAATTATTAAAATTAGCTCAAAGTATTTTTTTTGGTGTGTTCACTGCAAGAATTTAATAGGATCTAGTACTCAGTAAAGCTTTGAAGCAAAAATAACGTCTCAGGAGCTCATTACGCATTAAATCCTATCAAAAAGCAGGGTCCCACTATGAAATTAACACAATTTGCAAATCATTATTGCTGGCTACTCCTTACCCTATTCTCGTGGTCACTTAAGATTTGAGTCTGTGATGCTGTCAAAAGCTACACCACCAAAACGCAAGCAAAGGAAAAAAAAGGGCATTGGATCTTGAAACATCCTGAGCTGCCAAGAGCACAGTGCAATAGTCACTTAGAGCTGAATACGCAGGAGCAGCTGTCGGGAAAGCTGAGAAGGAGAAAGTGACGTGAACCAAGGGATGTGGATCAAAGTGTTGTCTGGGAGCGTTTTATATGGGAAGCAGTTTTGAACCTTATGCCTACCTGGGCTTCTGTAAATGTAATGGTGTAGTTTTCAGCTTTCAGCCTCAGTCCTAACATGGCTGAATTAATTGGTTATTTTAGAGGACATGCTCGCTCACGAGTGTTCATGAAATATGAATCACCGGACAAAGTCTTCTAATGAAATGCTGGTTCGTGTTTCCTCTTGTCTGAATCGGAAGAAGAGGAAAAAAGGGACAATCAATACGGCCTGAAACAGCTATTGCTCATTAAAATTCTAGGCTGTCAATACCGTATGTGTCTATCACTTTGGATGCTACTCAAGTGGTGGTGGTAATGGCACTTTACTGCTGTGTTTGTTAGCGCACTTCTGGAGTCTGCTAAAACTTAGCAGGTGTTGCCTCCTTACAGTGTTTCTGGGGGCCAAAAGGAGGTGGCAATTAAGGGAGAGTCATCACTCCCCTTAACTGTCCTCAGCTACTGTGAAAGTCAGTGTGGTTGAGTTAGGGGATTCATCTCCATAGAGCCCAGCTGTTATTTTTAATGCAGTATGTGGAATATTAAACTGTTTATCTTGCCATTGAAGCCATAAGAAGGCTCTTTCATGTCATCATTTCTATTTTATTTTGTTTAGAGTCCTTCATTAACTTTTCATATGAAAGATCTGTAATTTACATCTTCAAAGAACTTTCAAAATGTAAGTTTTAGGCACGACAAGTACTGTATGTGTGCTGTTCTATTCTGATGGCAAAGTCAAATTGCAAAAATACCGTCAAGAATATTTCTTCCTTTTCTTTTTTATTTATGAGTAAAACACAGGATTTCTCTGGGGAAAAAAGAATTATTCTGACTTGATACTAATCAGCACAAACAGACGGCTAAAACATTGCTGCCTCTGAAAGGCTATAGAAAGCTTTATGATCTACGGTCCAGGGCAAAGAGCCCTTAATTAGACAAACTTTGAGACAACAAATGTTCTGCACATAAGCACTGGTTTTGCTTTACAAGTCTAATGCTAAGCAGTCAAATACCAAACCCAAAACCAACCCCCAAACATGCAGGGGGTTTCCTCCACCCTCTTAGATGAGGGAAAATGGCTTGATTTTTGGCCTGATGGCCACATTTCCTCTGGGAGCAGAGGGCAACACTGTGCGCTACTCGGAACCTTTGTTTCTCTGTTATAATGTTCAGTCCTGACAAAAGATGCAACTTGGAAGAATATTTTATTGGGACTTTTAGCAGCAACCACAGCAGGATTTAAAACCCCTGCACCAAAATCTTGCCCCACAGAAGTCAGCATGAATGTCCTAGCCATCTCCAAAGTATTATTACATCTAAGGGTGATAACACCTCTCAGGTCAAGTCCCTTGTTATAAATCAGTCGATCAATGCCCAAGATTGCTAAAGCATTCAGTTCTGCATTGTGATGGTAAAGCAATTAAAAGCTTGGCTGTAAACAAATTAGATTCTGTATGTTTGGTTTTACAAATGCTCAGAAAGGGGTCAGATCTTTTATCACTGTTGTCAAGGGGGAGGGAGTGAATCCATTAAGTCACAGAGAACTAATTTACACCACTTAGTGAAAAAAAAAAAAGTGGAGCTATAAATGGTGATGCAAGTAGAAAGGTTTCTTTCAGTACAGAAATGCACTGGGCTATTTAAGCCCGACAGATCAGAAGGTGGTACTAGCTGAGGAATCAAAAAAATTAGGGACACACTGGAGAAAAAGGATCTCTAGCACTGACTGGAAAAAAACCCTGGCATCAGGAGTTGTCTGGTCATGTTTATATATGTAATCTGTTATCTCAAGATGGTATTTCCTCGTCATGCCCTAGAGCTATAGCACCGCGGTACCACTCTGGGGATCCCTTCGCTGTACGGTGGAGGCAGATGCACCCATCTGTGCTCACCTGGCTCCTCCCCTGGGTGGTCATGCTTTGTTGGCACTCAGCCCCTCATCCCTCTGTTTGATGCCATCCTGCCACCTGATCTCACTGAGATGGGCTGGAACTGATGGGAAAGGCAGGGCTGGATAACTGACAAGACTTGGAGACTGCACCCAAATCTGAGTGATCCTAATGTGTTCCTGGGTGACACGTCTTTATAAATTCTCCCAGCAAGTCCACCGCGTCTCAAGAGAACAAACTGCTCGCAGTAAAGGCACCATCATTCATTGTGCCTTTACTCATCAAGGCACATGCCTAATGCCTTATCTTTAATGAAAGTCTCCGCATGTTCCTGTACTATAAATAATAATTTAAATATTGTATGTCTGAGCTCCAGTTGCTGAGGTTGAAGTGATCATTTTGGAAAGATGGAACAGCTCATCTAAAAATACGTATCTGAAAAACTATTCTGGAAGAAGCGAGACTTATAAATTGATAAATGAGTTGAAGCTGGGATGGAGACTGTGATGAGAGGAAAAATTCATCTCTCAGAAGGAAAGAAACTATAGAGAAGCAAGAACTGTTCCAAGACTTTTATTGTTGAAAATTAAGAATTTTAGGCGTAGCAATATAACAACTGGGAAACTGGCATTCTAAAAATGCTGACCTAGATGAAGAGTTTTTGAATCCAAAAAAGCATCATTAAGAAGACTTTCTAGTTAACGAAAAGAAGCAGGAAGAATGAAAATGTTTTTTATGGAAATGTAACTTTGTAGAAGATTAGAGAAGCATGACAGAAACCCAGAAAGAGGGTTCAGAAGAAGAACAGCTCAGCCAACTAAGCAGCTTTGATTCTAATTGATAAGAAGCACAGATACAATTACTCCCTTTCCAGTTCCCTCCCTATAAGCAATAGGGGTGGACACTACTGTTTAGAGCGTAGGAATTCATCATCTCTCATGGGCTCACACCAGTTTTATGTTGCTACACGCAGACTGGTGGCAAATCCGCTGCAAGAACAATTATATCTTGAATAAACACAGTGCTTTTTAACAAAACATTAATTTTGTCATGGAAAAAACCCAAAATATTTCATGTATTCTTCTGAGATGAAATAGCATTGAGGAAAAGCTGGCAACCCTGCTGATGGCAGGGGGTTGGAAGTAGATGATCTTTGAGATCCCTTCCAACTCAAGCCATTCAATGATTCTATAAAAGCAGAACTCTAACAACATCTTTCCTTTAATAATCCAGTAAAATACTAGTAATTTTTTCCCACATTTCTCATTTCCCTTTGAATTTTATCACTTCACTAATACAAAAGACATGTATTTCTAAGCATGACCTAGCAAAGGTCTTTGAATTTTGTACTGCATTGACCAAATTAATTGCTTTTATTAATGATTACGATAAAGCCAGAGTTTTGTGTCCTACTTATGAAAACCTATTTTTCTGAGAACCTTTACAAGGTAAACACATGAAGGTGAATGTAGCTGGTGCTGTCGGCACTTCGGGAACAGAATGAGGGGAAGAGGATGCAGGGTCTCCAAGATAAAAGAGACAAGAACACTGCAGGCTGCAGGAGCACAAGAGGCAGAATCCAGTTCTGTGGTCGGAAGGAACAGACAACTCTCATTTTCAGGAGCAAAGCAGCCTCCCCACAGTCTAACTTGAAACCAATTACACAGATTGAGGAGATACTCAGAGTGCAGTGAGTTATTTGACAGAGACTCATTCAGAGAGAAATCAGAGAGAAGCTACAGTACCGCAGTAGGGTTTGCTGTAGCCTTAAAAACCTATAACATCCACGAAAATGCCAATGGAACATCACTGGGGTTGTGAGCAAAAACTGCAGAAGGCCACTGTACTGTCTTACAAAATGGAGAGAAAGAGCTAGCAGATGATGGAAAGCTTGAACAGATGAAATTGAACCAAGGAGATGGGAAATTAATTGCTGTATTAAGCATAGAGAGCTGAGCACTCATGGGAAGGGTTAAAAGTCTGCATTTACCCTGAATTGCACTTCAAGGCAGGAGACTTTTATGCTGGCAGAATGCAGGCTGGAGAGGGAAAGGAACACTGATTGATAGGAAAGAATCAAGCTAGTGAAAGTGAATAATAGAGGAACAGACAGTAATTGTTGAAGGAGATTTGATAAACTGTTTCAGAGCAAGACAAGTAGCAGAGAGTCAAATATTGTGCTGCCACAAAAGCCAAAAGTCAGAAAAAAAAAAAAAGAGAAGAAGCAATGTTTTTTTTTTCCCCCTCTCAGAAAACACCTAACCAGGGCCACAGGAGAGATGAATCAATAATGCTGTTTTCAGGTGTGTTAAAAACTACTATTAAAAATCGAAATTATTGCTCAATTTAACAGTGAAGCAGCAAGAACCATAATAGAATATCTGAAGCCAGAGTAAGGGATTATGAAATGAAGCACAGGAAAGAATGGGGTTCTTACAGGAGCTGCTGTAAGACGAAGGGCTGAGAAAGGAGAGACTGGGAAAGTTTGAGCAGAAAGTTGTTGGGATGATGGGGCAAGACAAGATGCCTGTGTCAGCAGGATGCCATGGCAACAGGAAACAAGAAGAAGGGGATGTTTTGCTGGATGTTAGGTCTTTTGGAGACCATCAAGAGATGATGGATGCCATTAAGAACATGGCAGTAGGTGTGTCCTACCATGAAGCCTCTAAACTGAGGAAATAAGATGACTTGGAACAGTCTAAGCTCTGAAGGATGAAGCCACTAACAGTGCTAATTGTTTTAATTACACAGCTAAAACACTGTTTGACATATTGTGTTTTCCCTTTCTCTGTCCTCTGAGAAGGAACACAAAGTGAAGAGCCCATCAGCCTGCAGTCCCTAAGGCCTGGGCACAGTGCACTCACACTCACATGTACACTACCATTGCCAGAGTTATGCACCCATGCTCCAGGTAAGCAGAGTTGAGTTGAAAGCATGCTGTTATGCACAACTCCAAATTCAGTTTTCATTTATACTTTACCAGTTTCTGGACTGTATTCTAGAGCCACAGCTGCAGGTTCGGCCATCGTCCTTGGTTGGCACTGAGCAGCGATGGCTGAGGCTTCCTTGGAAGGACAACCACTGCTCCCCACTGTGCTGAGCTCCCTGTGTCTGCAGATTAGACAAGATCTAAGAGCTGGAATGAACTCAAATGTAAAATAATGCAGTTGGCCTCATCCCAGAGAAAGCCAAATCTCATCAGGGCTGGCTTTAAAGCAAGGCAAAGCTGTCCTGCTTCCATCCCAAACTGTACCTCTGGAAGGGCCCAGACCATGCACAACCCAAGCGTGACTAAGTCAGAGCAACACTACAAGGAGGGCAGGATGAAGCAAGAGTTGTTTTTCCCTTAGAGCACAGGTTGACTTTAAAAGGAGAAAAATGACTGCAAAAAGAATCTCAGGAACGTAATGAAGCAGCACACTGGGAGAGCAACACAGGAGCCTAGCACCTCCCAGTAGGTGTGAAACACAAGCAAGTGTAAAAACAATTGCAGATTAAAGTTTGTCTCTTCTCAGTTTGACTGGCCTGAGGGAGGCAATGACAGGATTAAAAAGAGTAATAATAACAATCAGCCTATGGGAGTAATTTTTAATAAAAATACTCTGCTCAGAGGAAGTTCTGGCCTGTACCTGCATGCATGTGGGCTCCCAGGAGGGCAGCTGCTGCTGCTCTGTAATCAAAAGGAGCTGCGGTAGGCATACGAGAACATTGGGGCTGTAAGAATCTAGGACATGGAGGGTGGCTAGAAGGGATGGTGTGAGCCACGAGTGCACCAGGTGGGAGCAAAGCACGGATTACTGATTTCAGTGGGGTAAAACTTCAGGTGTGTGGGGGGCTGATGAAAGCAGTGACAGCACACGGACTCTAACAAAGGAGCTGAGCTGCGGTAGGGATTTTTCAAGGACTGCTTAATGAACTCTGCTTTCAGATACATCAAGTAAAATATGTAAAATAATCACTACAGGGCTGAGTCTCTGAGAGAGCGGGAACAGACGGCACTGGGAAAACAGCTGCACCTGAGACTGGAGAACTGCACAAAGGGCTGATCAGGTATCCTGCAGCCGCCTTGCTGGGCTCACACAACAGAAGAACACTGAGTTGCCACCAGTGCTAAGCATGGCACGGTGGAGGAATCGTATCGCCTCCGTGTCTCGTTTTGCCCATCTAATAATGGATCTAATCATATTTACCTGCCTCTCAATAGCACAATGAAACATAATGGGGGGCTTTGAATTCTTGGACAATGCGCTCTATAGAACTGTAAAATTATAACAGACTCCTTCTCAAAGATCCTACAGTGTTTTATCTTACTGCAACTGCCATGTTAACTCACTGCCCAGAAGAGCTTTGATAAAAATCTCAGTTGTCTGTTGCACATCTCCTTCTAAATCAATGGCAACCCTGAGTGTCCGTTATTGTGATCAGACACACCATTTCTGTGATGCTTTTTGATGAATGCCCTAACTGAGCTGCTACCAGATCCCTATCTATGGGCATTTCAGAACAGCAATGGATTTACATCCCCGAAACACATATGATGTATTAGCGTGAGTCCAGCGCTGGTGGTCGAAGGAAACTTCAGTGACACAAATGAACCATTGCAGAAATGCTCAAAACTATTGTATTTAGGGATGGATAGTTCTTTTTTTCTCTATGCAGGAAAAATATTGAGAAGCAGTTGTCGCAACAGAACAGTATCACAGAGACACCTTCCTCTTTTCAGCTGCTGAATGCATCATTGCAAACACTGTCTTGCCTTTTAAACTTTCCTTTTGATACTCATTTTTTCAAGCATTCAACGAGCACATGCTGACACCTCCATGGACCTAACCTTCCTTAAAGGAAAATAATGACAAAATGACAGAAATGGAAAAACTCAACCCTTTGTGTACAACTACTGCAATTCTGTAAATGCTCTCGATCAGCTTTTTCTTTATTCTTTGTATAAAGGTGGCAAAAGTACAAAGGAAACCTATTTCAACTTTGTTCTAGTCAAATGATGACCTCCAGGTCTGTAAGGGTTTCTTCAGAGGGCAAGGTTCTCCCGTCACATTAGCCAGAAAGGGGCTGACAACAGTGACAGGGCACCACTTGCTTAAGATTCACCAGAGAAAGAGAAGAAGCAAAATCAACTCCTTAGCACAAAGCTAATCCCAGCTCTGGATAAAGAGTGGCCACTAGATCAGCCCTGAAGACTAAGTCGCCTGAATTGGAAGCACAGCAGCAAGGGTCAGGGCACACCGTGGAGGCAGCCACCTCGGTGATGACAGCCTGCTCAAGCCCCTACATTCAAGTGCCCCTCTGACAAGAGGGGTGAATGGAGGGGACACTTTGCCTGGGGTTACATTGAGAGGAGAGAGTGGGCTCTTCACAGGGCACGGAATGGGCTCTTCACAGAAACAGCGCTCTCTTCCCCACGTCATCACCGCTACTGCCCTGCACTGCAACACACTTTGAGATAAACCAGCAAAAAGCTCTATTTAAGATAAAGTCGGTAAAGTTTGTTTCAAGTGCTCTCAGATCTGGAGAAATCTAAAAAGCCACCTTTCCCAATCTGCAGTGCGGCCAGGCGGGTTAATGCAAAGAGACCTTTGTGAGATGGCTCGTCCAGCACTGCTGCTCGGCCCACCCTGGCTGCGCTGTGGTCCCCAGGAATCATCGAACCTCCTCCTGGGCAATTGGGCTGCTGGTGGAAATGCTGCTTAGTGCGAGCAAAGGGCTGCGGCATCTGGGCCTTGGCCTTCAGCGGAGAGGCTGGCATGCAGGATTGAAAATCCTGGCTGGCGGAGCTGACAACACCTGCTACTGTGTCCTGATAAGCTGGGCTACACAAGGACAATTATAAATGTCTCCAAGACATGTTAGAATACATGTTTTAATTTAATCAGAGAGAACAAAAAAGCACATTAATCACTGCTCTCTTAACAGCAAAGATGTCCAGATATTTGCCAAGATATCAGCATTTTTCCAGAATGCTTCAGGTACAAAAGAACAACAACAACAAAATTACAGCCTTACAGGGGTAGGTACAAGGCCAAATTCCTCCACGTGTCCTGCTGAGCCATTGCCAGCACAGCCAGCTGGGGAAGGAAATCGCTGGGAAGGCTGCTGGAAAGGGAAGGAATGAAAGTCTGAACAACGACCTTTAGGTTTATCCATAGCAAAGTGACCAACTGCTTTGGCACTCATTTGCATGAGTGTGCCCAACCTGAGAGCACCTTTGCAGTTAATGCTGTCCCCGACTTCCATACAGTAAAACAAAAATTAACAAGAAAACATTCACAGAAATGACAGTTGAACACTGCTGTACCAATCACAGGGCTGATCAAGGAGCTTTCTGATGTGTGATGGAGTGATCAAGGAGCTCTGATGTCAGAGCTGGGACATGTCCTCTCCTTACCATCCATGGGAGAGAAAAAAGCTATCATCATAATTTTGTTGCATTCCGTGCTGTGTTTTAATCACTATTTGTGCCTTGATAGCACTTACCATTTGCTTCTAATGAGACCACCTTCAGGCTTGTTCTTGATTCTGCTGATGGGCTTTTAAAGGAGGAACTGTCACTTCTGTTTGCTTTGAGCAGATGCATTTAGGTTGGAAACTAAACTGTGTAGTCAGTGGAAATGTTTCATCAGGTACCGGTGCCCAGTGGCAACGAGAGTGTTGTGCATTAATAGCTGAGTGTGAGGCATCTCGTCAGGCCTTCAAGAAAATTCAAGGAATGATTAAGAGACCACCACAGAGGGACCACAGCTAAAGAGAGCCACTTCCGCAGAGGGAAAGCTGAGACCTCTGTACTCCATGCAGAAAGAAGCAAGCTCAGCTATGATTTTTAATTCCTACGAACCACCCCTTGCATTGCAAAACCAAACTGCATTGCATGCAAAACCAAGATTGCATTGGTGGATCTGACAAGAAAGGACCTTTAAGGAAGTCTGGTCTCTAATCTCCCATTGCTAATGTCATTTCTGCCAGCTACAGCATCACATTCCTGGATGGCACGGTGGCATCATGTAAAACCAGGTACCTGCAAAAATGTGCAGAGTTTAACAGCGTAGCAAGCAGCTAGAATGGCTTTTTTTTTTGCTGCATAACTCCCTGTAGGAAGTTAAACTCCTCGAATTCAGCTTCTTATGACACGAGATCTTTCTTCTTACGGTTGTTATTTTTCCCCATTTAATTTAATGCATACAGCTGAGTTTGGAGGAATGTAGCAGTGAGTAAAGAGGCACTAAGTAATAATCACCTTCCCTAACTGTCAAATGATTGTTTTGGCTAATGCAAGATGCGGGCAATTTATTGACGGCAATATACTGCAGAGGGATGATTTTCCTTTACTTTCAAGGCAAAATAAATGTAGAGAGAGAAGTTAGGCGGATGGACTGGTTTGATCTCAGATGGACAGCAAGCAATAATGATACTTTCAATGGAAAGGCTCAACGGGACCGACAGCTGAGAGTGTTTGGCAGTTAGAGATAAGCGATAATGATCTCCACCATACATTCCTACTGCACCTTTTATTCCTAACCACTCCTAGCATAACGAGAGGCTCTTTCCACTTCCATTCTTACTCTGGGCTACACTTTGTACACTTTAGCACGAAGGACAGGGCCATACCTGTTTAAAGCAGCCATGTGGGACGAAGTGCTGAGTCGCAAATGGAGGTGCTTTGATAGGCACACTTAGATGCTCCTCCTGAAATCAAACCTGGGAGAAGACCAACTGAAGTCAGTGAGACTGTTCATGTGAAAAATGATGAGAGGGATTAGGTAGAGCTGGAATGCACTGATAGCATAGCGCTTCTGAAGCACTTTCCTGAGCTTGGATGTTGGGCTTCTCTTGCTTGGGTGATTTAACAGAATGACTAGAAACATAAATTCTAACAGGCACAAGATCACTCTGTGTCTCCTTCAGGTTGGCTTCAGAAGTGTAACATTTGTGTTTTGTTCTTTTGGCCGTCCTCATGTTGCCCTGAGAAATAAGGATCAGCCTCCCTGAGAGTTTGTTTGGAGCCCTCCTTTGCATGCAGCCAGCACGTGTGAACTGTTGGGTCAGCACTATCCAAGTTCATCTGATGGGAGGCAGAACACATCTTTTCCATTTGAAGCCAGAAGGAAATTTAAAGAGGGAAAAGGGGGTGGGGGTGGGGGGGGGGGGGGGAAGGGGGGGCGAATCATTACAGAAAGTGCAAAATCAATTTATCCATGGGACAATCTCGGTTTGCTTAACAAATAATTACGATGTTTTAAAAAATGTAATCTATAGGGTGACAAATGAGCTAAATGATTGTCTATTGCCTGGTCATATATGACCAAACGAGTCACTAGAGCTTCTGTTTGCCTTGCTACAACAGTCTGAAGAAAAATGGTAAACCCAAACGAGTAAGGAACACATTGGAAACATAGAATCACAGATGGGTTTGAGTTGAGAGGGGTCCTTAAAGGTCATTTAGTCCAACTTCCCTGCAATGAACAGGGACATCTACGGCTAGGTCAGCCTGCTGCACGTTTTTGCATATTTCTTCTCTCAAAACATAGTTCACAGGGGGTAACCTGAATGGGGATTTATCGGACAATCTCTTGCAGAAGTGCAATCAGCTCTAATGACAAAAGCTTGCTTTCCATCTTGTTTAAAAGCCTCCATCTTTATTAGTGCAGAGAAAAACGTCACCTATTGAATCAAACAGGGACAATTCTCCAGCAGCCCAGTGGTTTCTTAGAAACCACCTATTAGTGACCTGGAGTAACCCTCCTTACCTTATGGAAGCTGGCAAAATCACAGTGGAAGGTGGCCTCAGAATGTACAAAAGCTACAGAATAAAACACCTTTTTCCCTTTTTCTTTTTAAGTAGAGAAGGAGAGAAAATGGCCACGTGTTTCTTTGGTCTCTTTGGCCTTTGTTTCTGCACAAAGTGAGACTGGTAGCTCATGACAAATATTACTGCCTTAAGATGCATATCAAATTACTGGAGAGTAGAGAACAGTACTTGATCATTTATTGAAGAGCCTTGTAAAACGAATGGGAACTAACATCCAGAGGCTTTTGCAAGTCATATCAGCATGTCTGGAGGCAGCGCAGCCGTGTGCCAGGTGCTGGCTCACTGCAGCCACATGCTGGCACACCTTGACAGCCTCCAGAGAAGGCAGCTGGCTCCCAGCTCTGTAATTCTGCTCCCTTACATGCCAATTACATATGGGGACCTGAATTAAAATACAATTATTGAATTTTATAAATACTGAGGAGAGGAATAATATTAGAAATATCAGGTAAAAGTCTTTGTTTTAGAAGTAAATAAAATGTTCCCCCAAATCAAGCCATTCCCGAAAACAAAGGTGCTATATTCTGGGAGCCAGTCCTGACCCCAATCTGTATTTAAGCACAGCTACCAGAAAGATGCAGCTCTCTCTTTCCTACAGGCTCCAACAGCAGCATGGGGTGTTGACAGCAGCTGAACAAGCAGCAGCTGTGCCTGCAACAGCCGCAGTGAGGAACCAGTGTCCAGGAGTGTCAGGGAGCATCAGAGATGTCAGCAGGCTCCTGCCAGCACCTTCCCCTTCAAGCCCTTTCTCTGCACTGTGTCATATCCTTCTTAAGTTTTAAACATATGTCTGGGCATGGCAAAGAAGAAAAGAGGCAGCAAGAAGTCCTTTATTTTCTGTTGATACCACATGTGAAGCTACAGATGTAATGTCTAACAGACATTACTGGGTCAACCAAAATCTTGCTGGTATACTCACATCAACGTTTTCAGAAGGATTATACTTGTCAGCTCCAAAACATGGGTCTCTTGGGTGGAGGAATATGATATCTGCTCCACTCATTTAGCCTGGAACAGAGTATTTAAGAAAGGAGGCTTCCTCTGTGCTTCTCTCTTGGATTACCCTGAGGTTAATACTTAAGCGCTGTTAATGAGCAGGCAGAGTGCTGCAGAGGCAGGAGATATGGGAAGGAAAAGGTCAGAGGCTTGCTCTCATAGCAAAAGCATTTGTCACTTGTGGAGCTCAATCTAGAGAGAGATAGATACTGCCTTCACAATTCCCTAATCTCTTTGAGGAGCTCATTACAAAAAGGACCTGTTTTCTGCTTCACCTGGAGCTCAGCAATGCAGGGGATTTTGTTCTCTTAGCTTTCTGCTTCAGCCTTTCCTCACTGGAAAGTAAAACCCATCTGCCCACCTTTCAAAGATGCAAGAAATCTCCTGCTACATTCTTTAACTGGCAGCTCATCATCACTCTCCTCCCACATCACCTGAGCCAGTCAGCCTGAAAACTGCACACTGCCCTGTCACACACCATATATCATCACCATACCCTGTCTGAACTCTTGTTTTGGGTCAGGCTCCCTGCCAGAAACCTCCAGAGAGAAATGGCCATGGGCTCTCCACTCCCAGAAGCGTGAGGTTTGGGGCTGGCACTGCTGTGGTCAGACTTAAGAAGGGAAGAGTGAGAGGATCTTGCTACTGCCTGCACGTACTCAATGCAGGGTGCACCCAGTCTTAGCTGGGCTGCTATAGGTGTTCTAAAGGCCAAGGGGCAGTGAACAAGAGCTGGGAAATTCTGATTATATGTGGGCAAAAACGTTTTCACCATCCAGCACTGTAACAAGTGCCCAACAGGGCTGTGAGATCTGAGCTCCAAGAGATACTCTAACGTGGGCTGAAGAGGGCACTGAACTACCTGGTTTAGCTAGCAGGGATTTGAGCAGGTGATTTCCAGAGGTCCCTTTCAACACACATTGCCCCACGTCCCCTGCTTTGTCAGAGAGTCAGTGTGCTCCAGATGGTGGTGGAAATGCCAGGCACAGAGACTGAACCAATCGCAGCCAACTCACAACACGTTAACTAGACCCATTACCTTGATCTCTTCCCATATTCTCTTCTGTGTTTGCCAGCACTGTGAAGGCAGAGCCCTTCAGAGTTCTTCTGCAGGGGTGCCATGATTATGATCATAAGTTTGCAGTAATGATAATGGAGATAACCATAATACCATTTCCAACTGAGGTAGGCTATGAATTTGTATAAAATACGTATTAAATTATTTCTAGATTTTTCAGCTCGGAGCCAACAGGAGTTTTTTTTATCATAATGATTTTGTATTGACATAACAACGACTTTCAGCTAAGTGGTTAGGACTATATATTTCCCTCATGGCTTCGAAAAGCACTGTAAATTGAAATGTACATCAAAAACAGTCAATCTTTGTTTGCTGGCAACAGTGAAGGAGAATTCACTATTTTTATTAAAAAAGCCCATATCTTACAACGACTGGACTGCAATGAGAAGAAACCTTAACAAAATGCTCAATTAATTTTTTTTTTTTTTAGAAATCTTAGATTGACTGGATACATAGAAGCATCATTTTGCTGAATGAAACTGGAAAGACGCTTGTTGGTCTCTTTAGAAAACCAATGACTTGACACAAAGCGTTGGATCCAAGTACTCCATCCTGCACAGACCTGACCCAAGCACTGCTCCAGCATCCACACAGCAGAGCCTGGCCCACCACAGACCTGCTGCATGGAGAGAGTTCTGCTCAGGAACCCTGGTTCAAACTGTTCAGCAGGAAGCCATATTCAAGGAGAAGCTGCATGTTTGGTCATACGTGGTAGAAAATAATAGAAAATAGGAAAAAGCTGAGATTGCTACCGAAAAAAATCCCCTTGTAAGTCTAAAAATGTCACTTGTGTAAAGCAAGTAAGTAGTATCTAAAAACTGTAAAGGATGAATCACGGGATTTGGCCAGGCCCTAGGGCTGCCTCTTCAGCAAACACAGATTTCTGTGCAGAAGTGATAGGTACTAATTAATAAATAGTGCTGTTTTTTCTTTACCAATTACTTATTGATACACCTGATACTGCTCTTTGATAAGTCAGGCTAAATTGGTAATAGCTTTTATCACAGCTGTGAGCTGAATCAAGCATACAGTGCCTTTCCTTTTATGTTGTTTATCTTCTGCTGTTACAGAATTCTCTGCAGAGTTTGTTTGGAATTGCAATGAATTAAACACCTTATTTCTTCTTATTATTATTTGAATTGTAGTAATGCCTAGATATTCCACAGTGGCCGAGGGCTTTGCTGTTATGCGAATGCAGCTCTGAGTACAGAAAAGGCTGTGTCCCAGAGAGCTTACCCCTGAGCTTTGTGATTGATTACTTATACATATTCCTTCCAAACGTTATATCTGAGCACGTGTTTTCTGTAATTTATGTCATATTCCATCTCCTGCGCTGTTTTGTGTCTGTATTTGGGGATGCAGTTTGCACGAAGCAGCCAAAAATATGAAGTTGTATTGCACAGGCTAGCAGACAGTGTCCTCAGAGCACCGAGATACGTGCTCTCTGGAGAATGAAAACTAAATTCAAACAAGAAGAGTAGAAGATTTTCTAACCAGGCCAAATAAATTGATGAGATAAAGACCGCACGAAAAAGAAGAGATAACAAGACCCTTAACCACTGTACTGGAGCTGATTTGAAAGACTCGACACACTGTCACGTAATGTGATCGTTTCATTTTGTTTTCTTCAGGAAAGCAAACAAACGCATAACACACCAAAACCAAACCCCAAAGTAGTAACCAGAGCAAGCAGATTGCTGGCCTTGGAGCAGTGAGCCTCTAGAGCACTGATTAAAGGCATCCACCCTCCAACACACGCAGCTCCTCCAAGAACTAAAGATATAACGAATGCCCTCATAACCTATTAGCCAGCTTTGTATTCCGAACAAGAGAACCCCGGGGCCCAGCCCAGAAAGGTCATGAAATTTCTTAGGCTCGAACTAGGCCTAATCAAGATTTTCCCCAAAGAAAATGCAGGAAAACAATGTCTCGTAGGGGGCAAATGGAAAGAAATCACATAATTCTCCCATTCTTTAGAGCCTCTGAACGTAGCTGTGAATGGTTTGTGGATCTGAAGGGGAAAGAATGAAGCCCAGTCCTGGAGAAAGACTAAGGGGCTTCTTCCAAGTGGTGCCCGCAAACAAACCAACACCATGAAGCTGTGCTTTGGTGATGTAAGAGGAACGTCTGCAGGCTGGTTACCCTGGTTGGAACTTGATGATCCTTGAGATCCCTTCCAACCCAAGCCATTCTATGATTCTGTGATCAGAATAAATCCCAATCATGTTCACTGCATTCGGTGGCCCTGGGGCACTCTGCCAGCCTGGCCTGCCATACCCCGGTTTTTGTTATCCAGCAATTTTTCCCTTTTATTTAATTAACTTATTTATTTTTGAAGAAGCCACTTTTCCTTTGTCAGAAAGAAGAAAGCTCACTTTCTTTTCCTTCGACTGTGTATGTAACTTTCGCGCCAAACTGTCCTCTCACACATACGCTTCCTTGTGAACAGAGAACACCTCTTCAAACACTTCCTAATTTGTCACCGGTGATATATTCTTCAGCTTTTATTAATGAAAAAGCATTAAGGTGGGATCACTGGGCCAAACAGAACTAGTTTGAGAGTTGGATGGTTTATTTTATTAGAAGAAGAGACACCAAATGACAAAACCAAGCTCACTACATATGACTTCTGGCCCTCCCGCCCTTACTAAGTATTCAAATACATCTCACAAGGACTATTAATTGCAAAAGCAAAGTGTTTGCTTAAAGAACAAAACAAAAATTCCAGCTGCCTGCTTCAAAAAAGCCCTCCTACAGTTTATTTATGGGTTTTCAAAGTAAAGGATTTTAGAAATGTAAAGAATAACTGACAGGTTTATAACCATAATGGATTCATCTCTAGGCACATTTACAGTCTATATAGTCTGTGGTATTTAAAAATTTAGAGATATAAAACCAGTGACTTAAATACAAAATCACTTTGAGGCTAAAGTAGTTTTATCAGTGGCAAGGATCCTACGCTGTCTCTTTGACTGTGACCTATGCTTTACTTGCATCCATTTGGTTGTTGTCCAGCCCTGCTTATCACAAATTTAGTATTTGAGGTGAAAGTCTTTTCATCCACTGCACCATTTATCTTCATAGCACTGATTCTCTTTCCTCTTGACTATTCCGCTGACATCTTTGCTTGACTTTGTGTTCTTCCATCAACCCCCCAGGCTATGGCTGCCTGCTTATTTATGCTGTCGGCTTAATTTCTTGATTGATATTCTCACATTCCCCTTGCTACTTACTTATTTACACTGCCTACTTGTTTCCAAGTCCTGCTTCTTTAAGATCACAACACTATTTTATTTATGGAAGAGAATGGCTGTTTTCCACAGCATGTTCTTTATGCTTCTGCTGCGACCTTCTACAGTACCAGTTACTCATCCCAAGCCTTTCTAGGTTCCAAGTGCCCTGCTTTTCAATCCTCCACGCCTCTCTAGTGGAATTCTCTTCCTTGGGACACCTCAGCAGCTGTATCCGTGCCATTTTTTATTGCAGTCATTACTTAGCACCTAAATAGCACTACGTTCTCTAGGTGAGTGGAAGGTAAAGTCCTTATGCTACATTACTCATGACCTATAGATCTAATTTACCCTTCTTTGCGATAAATCAGCAATAGCTTCTACAGCTAAAGAAGATACTCCAAGGTAAAGCAGATTTTTTTTTGAAGTACCATATGAGCATATGTATGTGATAGCCTGATGACTAAAGATACAAAATCCCATGTGGGGAGAAAGAGAAGAGGCTACTTCTGTTGGTAATCACAGAATCACAGAATAACAGAATCATAGGGGTTGGAAGGGACCTCTAGAGATCATCGAGTCCAACCCCCCTGTCAAATCAGGTTCCCTACAGCAGGTCGCACAGGTAGGCATCCAGGAGGGTCTTGAATATCTCCAGAGAAGGAGACTCCACAACCCCCCAGGGCAGAGTAGAGGGGGAGGATCACCTCCCTCAACCTGCTAGCCACGCTCATTTGAATGCACCCCAGTATGCCATTGGCTCTTTTGGCCACGAGGGCACACTGCTGGCTCATGGCCAACCTGTCATCCACCAGGACACGCAGGTCCCTCTCTGCAGAGCTCCTCTCCAGCAGATCACCCCCCAGCCTGTACTGGTGCATGCAATTATTCCTCCCTAGGTGCAAGACTCTACACTTGCTTTTGTTAAACCTCATCCTGTTTCTTACTGCCCAGCTCTCCAGCCTGTCCAGGTCTTGCTGAATGGCAGCACAGCCTTCAGGCGTGTCAGCCAATCCACCCAACTTCGTATCATCAGCAAACTTGCTGAGGGTGGCCACTATCCCCTCATCAAGGTCGTTGATGAAGATGTTGAACAAGACCAGACCCAGCACAGACCCCTGGGGGACGCCACTAGTTACAGGCCTCCAGCCGGACACTGCACCGCCAACGACGACCCTCTGCACTCTGCCAGTCAGCCAGCTCTCAACCCACTTCACTGTCCACTCATCTATCCCATACTTCCTCAGCTTTGTTATAAGGAGGTCATGGGGGACAGTATCAAAAGCCTTACTGAAATCAAGGTAGACTACTTCTACCGCTCTCCCCCCATGCACCCAGCCCGTGACAACTTCATAGAAGGCCACCAGGTTGGTCGAGTACGACCTCCCCCTGGTGAACCCATGCTAGGTACTCCTGATAACCTCCTTTTCTCCCAGTTGTCTGGAGATGGCATCCAGCACAAGCTGTTCCATCACCTTCCCTGGGACAGAGGTGAGGCTGACTGGCCTATAATTACCTGGGTCCTCCTTCTTGCCCTTTCTGAAGACCAGAGTGACATTGGCTGTCCTCCAGTCATCAGGCACCCCCCCAGTTCTCCAAGACCTCTGAAAGATTACAGAGAGCGGCTCAGCAATGACCTCCGCCAGCTCTCTCAGCACCCGTGGATGCACCCCATCAGGTCCCATGGATTTATGGACCTTAGTGTTTCCTAGGCACTCACGGACCACCTCTTTCCTGACTAAAGGGAAGTCTCCCATTCCCCAGACTCCCTCATTAACCTCCAAGGTTTGGGATTCCTGAGGGAGAGCCTTTTCACTAAATACAGAAGCAAAGAAGGTGTTCAGCATTTCCGCCCTCTCAGCATCCCCTGTTACCAGAATGCCCCCCTCACTTAATATGGGGCCCACATTCTCCCTGGCCTTCCTTTTGCTGTTAACGTACTTAAAAAAAAGCCTTTTTTATTATCCTTTATCCCTTTAGCTAGATTCAACTCCAGGTTGGCTTTGGCCTTCCTCGTCGCATCCCTACAGGCCCTGACTACATTCTTATGTTCTTCCCAAGTGGTCAGACCCTTTTTCCACATTTCATGAACTTTCTTCTTTCCTTGGAGCTTGCGCATGAGTTCCTTGCTCATCCATGCAGGTCTCCTGCCACCTTTTCCCAATTTCTTAGTCACAGGGACTCACTGATCCTGAGCTTGGAAGAAGAGCTGTTTAAATGCTAACCAGCTCTCACAGACCCCCATACCTTCTAATACCCTGGCCCATGGGATAGCCCCAAATGCACAAGGAAGGCAAGAAACAACTGATTTCAGTAGTGTCAGAACTTCACTGGTTTGTTCGGATGCTGGTGGATGAACTCGGGTGTGAGTGTCAGGACAGGATTCTCAAAGGATTGTTTGAGATGAGAGAAAGGGTCTGGAGGCCCACTCCAGAGGGATTTGGAGACTGAAGGGATAATGATATATGTGTGAGGGCTTAAGTAAGACTTACATAGGCTGGCTGCTCAGAGAGAGCTTCACCTTGACAAAGTAGCCAGAAAGCATCCCACCCAAAGTGCACTGCTCCTTTTAGCTATTGCCAGAACATTTTCATTGCTCTAGCCAAACGTTTGTCATGAGAAATGTTGTACCAAGTTCTCTTTGTACGTAACAAAATGTACTGTGGACTTTTCCGAAATAACATTGCTGATGTCTGTTAAAGTGATAACCTCACACCTTCCAACTAACACAGAAGGCACAGCAAAGATTTGCTCCACTTGTGGAGAACAACGTGATGCTGCCAGTGCTTGCCATGCCCTTGGGCACAGTGCTGGGCTGACAGTGGTTACAAGGAGGGTGGCAACCAAGAAAGTGGGAACGTGAATGGTCATGTGAGTTCCCAAGCACTCCATGCATCCTATGTAACTTTTCCTTTGGCACTTCAAACCCAGCACACAGAGCCTTATCGGAGTGGTGTCCAGCCCTGGTGATAGCTGCAGTTCACTGCATGCTGGAGATATGCTGCCCAGTCTGAAGTACTATTTAGCAAGTGTTAATGGAGTGTTTTGAGATGGTCACATTGAGCTCGGGTAGGGAAGCCTGCCTTTCTTCTGCGGGTGAAAAACTTGGAATGCTCTCACAACCCAAAATTCAGCAAGCTGGTAAAACAGGCAAATCTGTGGCCAGATCTAACTGCCTTGCTTAATTTGTTGGCTGTAAAGAAGTTAGACTGTTTTGCTCTGGGGTGAAGAGCCAAGTCCAAGTCTGTCCTGCTTTCATACTGCACAGAAGGGGAAAGGAATCAGCAGAGGCTATTCATTTAACAAGTGGCAAAGCGGCGATGCCACAGGGGGAAAAATAAATGCAGCTGAGCCTGCAGCATTACTTAATCTTTCTCCCTCCATTACCTTCAATGAAGATTGAGCCCCAGCCAGAAAAGGAACAGCTGCTGGTGGTTATACAAACTATCATGCCTGAGTCCAGCCTGAGGCTGGGAGAGGTGTATTTGGTTTTCTGCATAGCACCTTTCATAGTTAAAGGTTTGCAAAACTGCCCTCATTAACTCTGCCCCAGGACTCTGCCTCTGTTGGCAAGGAGTGGGGAACACAGAGGAGTCATCCATTGCGAAGCCAGCCCACAGCCTTGCGCTATGGCTGGGTCGCTGGCAGCAGGGCTGCTAGTGCTGCTCTTAGTAGCTGGCAGCAAACCTCACTCAAAGCTGTCTTTAAAACCCACCCCCTTTCTGTGTCACCATGCTTTGGGCTCTGTAACCATGTCACACAGCATGGCTTGCAATCCTGCTGCCTTCACTGCAGGGCTGGAAAAGATCTCCTGGGTTACAACCTGCTGTTACAGACAAGCATTTAATCACATGGACATAATAATAATAAAAAGTCATAAATACTCATTTTCAATTCTCGGTTATGTAGAGGCACATCCAAATATAAATCACAATGAAAACTTCAAAGAGAACTAAATTGCCTGATCCAGTGAAATAAATTGGATCCAAAGCAGCCCACTCTCAAGCCACAGAAACACAGCCCACATGACATTAATTAATTCAGAAGCAGAAAGAAAGATTGATGGCAGATTTAAACAGGTGTATCTAAGATCACAATCTGATCCGAAGCATCTTGAGTTACATCCTCTAATTAAAAGATTAGTAGTGGGTGGTGGAGGGTGCGCTGCCCTATTGGAAGTCTGTCCCTTGTCGTTTCAGCTCCCATCAAACTTCAGAGCATTAAGATTTCAGTGGTCTGGTTTTGTTCATTTACCCATGAACTCATGTGCTCAGACAGAGCAGAACGGTTTTTTTCTTTCATTCTTTGATGCAAAATAAAAATGATAAAAATTGACAGCAAAATCCAACTGCCATGAGATTGCCAGAATACAGCATAAGGAGAGAAAAACAGAGATTAATGGACTTCAACCCTATTTATCCACTTAATGACATGTTTGGAGGTGGACAGTAGAGAAACTGCCCCTCCATACGGGATTTTTTACCACTGTGTTTGCAAGAACACGTAACACAATGGATAGCCTGGCCATCCCCCTGCCCTGTCCCACCTGTGTCCATCTCAGATTAGGTATTTGCTGCGATCCCTCTGCTACAAGTAAGTGGCCTCTCCCTCTCCTGCACTGCTTTGCTGCTTCCAGGTGGCTGTGCTGAGATGAGAGAGCTCCTTCCATTACTGAACCGACTGCTGTACATGTACCATGGCATGGCTGCAGGACAGCAGTTAGCACCCGCTGGAATTTCTGAGGTGTGTGAAGTGAGGACAGAGCTGCACTGCTTTACTGACATGGCCATCTCACCGCTCTGCTTTTGGACCAAAGATGGATGAACGCTTGAGGATCAACAGCATCCAAGTGTCACTGACTGCTCACTCCTTAGGAGTAGCACAGGAATGTTCTTTGCTTAAGAAAGGGCTTCTTCAGTTCCTCAGTGGCAAGGCTCTGTTCATACATCATCTTTAATTCTCGCAGCAGTATTTTCTTTCACTGAGAGAGCTCCCACAGGACCTTCCCTCAGTGTGACTAACATGCTTCGCTGTACTCCAGCACATTACCCCGTGCTTGTGTATTTGCAAGGCAGCCCGGGTGTTACAGCCACCAGACCCTGGTGCACAGCATCTGGCCCAAATCAGAGGATGACACGTCCTATTCATCCAAGGAGACAACTATTAAACTTACCATTGTCTACCCTAAGGGGAGAATGAGCTGTACAGCAGTTAGACCTTCAAGAAATCCTTGAGGCTGGCTGAGATGCCGGCTCTGTGCCCAACGCCTCTGAGCACCTGGGAAATTCTAAATGAATCACAGACGTAAGTCCTGACTTAAGCAAAGTGATGATGAGTATGTGGGTGTAAGAGCAACGCATTCAAGAGACTTAAACGCTTTATGAAAGGAAATCTGGCTTGAAAAGAAAACAACCAGTTGGTTTAATCAGATGCTTATTAAAACTTTGTGTGTTACCTTGTGGCTATGGTATTTTTAAGATCTCATCCCATACTGGCATCTTCTCAGAGGTAATGAACGTTCTTGCCTGACAGCAGAGCTGGACAAAGAGAGCGCTGGGTGACTTTCACAATGAGACTCTGAGAGGGGATGGAGGGATGAGAAAAGCAAAGCCTCAGGCTTGGATGATCAGAAAATCCTGGAGGAGTTCTGATGCTTTTCTGAACCTGTTCTGCCTAGAAATCACAAAGGATCCACTTCTCTCATGTGATTCACAATACTGCCCCGGTTTCAACTGGAAACTTCACTGTATTTCTGCAGATTTTTCTGCTTCCAGCCTAAAACCAAAAACTGCAAGAGCACAATAAACACTCTGATAAGTCTGATCAAACTTCTTCTAGCCTCAGAAAAAATATCTATCCGTGCTTTATTAGACCCAATTTGGATCACCCATCTGTTGTCTGAGGGAGTTTGAAAGCTCATGAGTGGAATGAAAAAAAATCTTCCCATTTTTGTAACTATTCCACTGGCATTTGCTTACTGTTTTCCTGCCAACCAAGAAGTGTCTGAAGGGGACAGCACCTGAAGCTTTTTGGAACTGGTTTAGTTCAAGCTCTACATAACAAGCGAGTGACAAGTGTATTGTGTATTGTCACGGGCATCTTTCCTCATAAAGGAAAAAGTAGCATGTATAGATCTGGAGCTTTTTTTTCCCCACTGTTCTTTATTACATTTCCTTTGTTCTCTTGCTTATCTATTCCTTTTTAATGCAGAAGATAATACAATTCCTATGCTCCTGGCTTGTGATGTTCAATGCATTTTGACATATGATGCTGGTTGATGAAATTGGAGGAGAAAAGCTGCATGATGATTTAAAGTGTTATTTTCATGATTGTGCCACTCTTGAGTATGGCACAAAGGCAAACATGACACATGAGCCTCTCGAAGAAAATAATCAGGATGACAGAACGTTAAATTAAAAATTAGACTGTCCTGGTTAAACCAGGATGTCTGGACATCTAACCTTATAGGATTATATCTAACATCCTTTTACCAGCGACAGTTAATGCTTGAAGGGATTTTATTCTCATGTAATCCCTGCATTGCTTTCAAATCTGCTTGTTTGGGGAGATATAATTAAAACTTATTATTCCTCCCTTCTCTGCCAACCAACTGTCAGAGAGCAGGAACAGAGGAAACAAGATTTCTTTACCAGTGAAAAACCTTGTTATTTTAAAACTAAAGCCCTACATATCTACTTAATTTCAAATCAAAGGATCAGCACTGCCTTTTTCCCTGGCAAAATTTAGTGGACATGACAGGCACTGATATCCAACTTCTTTTAAGAAAAAAAATGTTGACAGATCATTGGAGAAATCAGAGTTGCAGAAGCGATCTCTTTCTCCTCCTCCCTTCTCTTTGTTCTGCATCTTAGAATACATCAGCTGTCTTGTGCATATGATGCAGTAAAATGACTAGATGATTAGTTTTGTTCATACTATTCCACTTGTTTTGTGTATTTAGTACAAAGGAAGAATAAAGGAGGATTATATATAATATAAGCATGTCATTGAGTAAAGTGGAAACCCCACATGAAATAGAAGAGGAACACCCAGCGTACATACAGTATGTATGAGCCATACTATGCTGCTTAGATCCCTGGAGGAGCTTCAGGGATTTGACAACCTGAAACCCAGGGATTTGGGACTTTTTCATTGCTGATACACTCTCTTATGTCACTTCAGTTTCATCTTACTAGCTTCAATCCGGGATATGAAGGATGGCATCTCTACCAGTTACAAAGAGCACAGAGAACCTGCAAAGAAAGCTTTAGACACCATGTAGCCAGAAGAAATTAAAGCTTTGCTTCCATATTATAGTGGCATTTAAATAAACTCATAAAGGAAAAACTCATATCGTGGAGGGCAAAGGGTAGCTGGAGAGTTTCTATTAGCTGGAGAGTCTATTAGCTGTATTAGAGCAAATAGATTTCGATGATTTCGATTCCTCCTCTTCCCCGACATCTGTCTTAGTGGAAACACAGAACAAGCAAATTTCTTCTCTTGCACTCCCTCTTATCCGCTCATCCTTGCTGGCACACGGATGACACTTCTCTCATTCAGTATCCAGAAGCACACTGAGCACAGCTGTAGTTCTTCTCGTGCCCTGGGTCAACAATATAGAAATGGACTTCCCCCATGCTGCCCTCCTCCCCCCCTCACCTAATGTGCTGCTTCTTTTGTAAAGTGCTAGAAGAGACATGGTTTTGTATCCCTGTGACACATCTTCCCTCAGTTCTCCAGGCTAACACTTTCTACGTAAAAATGCTTTGTTGTGGTTAGCTGAATCACATCTCATGGACTGCACACAGCTTTGCCATTAGTGTGATATTAATATTGCAGCATCTCCTACAGGCAGGCAAAACATGAATAATCCCTCCTATGGCCCTTATAATCAGAATCATTAAGGTTGGAAAAGATCACTTAGACCATCTAGTCCAGTGTCCGACCCATAACCATTCCCCTCAATGCCATATCTCCATGTTTCTGGAACACCTCCATAGACAGTAACTCCATGACCTCCCAGGGCAGCCTATCCAACTTCCTGACCACTCTTTTGGAGAAGGAGTTTTTCCTGATATTCAATCTATTGGGCTGTCCTTAGCTCTTCCCAAGCCATCAAGACCCTTTAGTTACAGGTCTGAGCCACACTCAAGGGTATACATAAAAATTTATGGAAAATTAAGGAAATAAGACCAGTTTACATGTGCTGAGACTGTGGTGCGTGGGCACAGCCAGCAGCTCATGTCCACCAAGATCCCTGGCACAGGCAGCACTGTCTGCAGACAGCTCTAACCCCACCGCGCCAGCTCTACGGGTGCCTTGGGGAACAAACTGTAGCCTGCTGTCATTATTTTTTAGCAGCTTTAAAAGGACATGCTTCTTCTATGAAGATATCTACAGTAGTAAACAATACTATGAAGTTTGGTGTGCAACTAAGTCCCAGAGATGAAAAAAGAGTGAGGGTGGTGTGAAGGCACACTCATAGCCATGGAAGGTCAGCCATTGCAACAGCTACCATATGGCATTACGTGAAGGTGGGAGGCACGAGGGAAAATGCAGGCTCCCAGTTATCACTACGTGATATTCGGCAGATGATGGGCTTTCAGTGGTGATACCATATACATCACTGAACAGATTCTACAGTCAGACCACAGCAAGTTTCATTCAATCAATGGGGTCATAGCGGTGTCAGTGCCAAGAAGATACAGCTTCGTGTTTTCCTCAGATGAGAATTTCTGAACAACAAAAGAATAAAAATACCCCAACCAATCTTCCCTGCAAAAGTGTGGGTGTGATTGTCACATGGTGTGTATTACTCAGTGTGGCCCCATGATAATTGATGGGGCTGTACTCATTTAATACCAGCTCGGATCTGATACATAAACATCTAACATTCCCTTTAGCAGTCAAAATTAACAGGATCCTGCATTTTTTAAAAGCCATGACTGAATTCACTGAATATTTCTTTTTTTTTTTCTTTCTTTCTTTTTTCTTTTTTTTTAAGAATGCTATTGCTTATATAAACAAAGAAATTCCCAAGGAAGTAAACTTTCTGACAGCTCTTTGCTCAAAGAAAACAAGAAGCGTTTTATTTACCAGTGAGATCCCCCTAACTAGCAATTCTCAGTCACCCACAGGTGGCTGATTGAAATATTGATTAAGGTCTCTTTCCTGCATTATGTTTGCGTGGCAGCTTTGCTGCAGCCCATTTCTACAAGCTAGAAGAATGCACTATTTGGGAAACAATGCAGTAATTAGATCAGGTTTCAAAGTCATTTTGAGGCTGAACTAAATTCAGACTGTCTTTTCTATCTGTCTAACGGACATCAGCAATGCAAATCTTTTCTTCACAGATCTCGTGGTGAAGAGTTTATAAAGGACGAGACGATGCCTCAGTTTCAATGTTCTAAGTAGATAGCCAACAGGCTACTGCTATGGCACAATTCAAGCTATTGAGGATCTTGGCTACAGTCACGGACATAATACATTCTTATCTTCTCCATTCCCTTCTGTTCTTTATTCTTCCCTCTTAGATCTTCAAATTCAGTTATGGGTTTCAGTACATTCCTACTCAGCAGAGCTCTTTAACAACAGAATTCCTATTGAACACTCAGCTTTAGTCTGAATCAGGAGCTCAGTAGGAAAACCAACTTTTTGATTTTACTTTGGGTGAACTTTAATGAAAACTCAAACAACTTCTGTCTCTAGGCACAACCCAAAATCTGATGAGAGAAACTGTTGAGATTACAGATGCAGACCGTCCCTCCCTTCAAGCAGCTCAAAGTAGCAATAACTATCATAAGAGTCCAGGCAAGCTTCCCGTCTGTACAGCCATCCAGTAGTCTCATATTCACTTTTCATGAGCCACTAAGCAGATATCAGACTGTAAAAGCTAACAACTGAAAAATAGTTCCCTCTGTCTAAGAACAAGCTCTTTGGAAAGGGAATATGAGAAATACTCAGGAGGTCTGTAATCTGCTTGTGACTACAAAAACAGGTAAAATCAGAAAAGTATTCATTCTCAAATTTTTACTTGTGTGCACAATGAATTTAAGTCATCACGGAAGCAGGGCCAAATTCTAATAACTGAAGTTGACGGGGTTAAATATGTGATTTATGTCAAAGCAGAATATGCTTTGTAATTTGGATTTGAACCAGGTGATCTATTCAAAAACTGCATCACCTACTGCTTGAACCCATGCTAACCTATCTGTATTATGATATTGATTTCTGCACTCTCATTACTTCCTTTTAGACATGAAGTCATTGAGTAGTCACCTTTTTATCACATCACCTCTGTTTTGGCTATGATATTTTATCTACTTTTTAACAGTAGATACAGGCCATATTATCCCATTGCTGAAATCCTTCTTACACAAGGACATTTAATCCTTTTTATTACATAGCGCTTTAATAACCTGCTTCTTTGTTAATGGCCCATTCATTGCAGATAGTTTGATACAATAGTTCCTGACTGGATTTAGTAGTTAGCAAAAAGCTATGATATCTTTTCAGAAACGGAAATACATCATTTCATTTTTATGTGTTGATCCAGATTCTTACCCAACATATGTTTAAGATATCATCTTTTAGCACCAATGTGTTTTTGCAAAACGCAATGCTAAGTTGCTGAAGTAAAACCGGAGCTGGGTAATCTGCAACTTGTGCTGAAGTAAGCAAGAAAATGCCGCATGGCAGCTGCAGAGATGAAAGAGGGTGAAGATCATGATAACTGAAACTACCAGAGGAACTCAGATAAGGAGTTAAACGCAAAGACTGGAATTTGGCCAGCAGATCTAGGTTAATGGTCTTACCCTTGGAAAACATCATTGCCAGCACCTAGGATTTTACAGCTCATCACGGATAGCTCGGCAATCATCTGAACTATAAAGTTGGCTTTGCTTCAGGGTCGAATCCTGAAGGAGCAGAAAAGGGAGAGAGCAATGTGTGGTATTGCCCGCTCATCTCAGTAACTCTGTGCTGTCCCTCAGAGGTCTCCCTCTCAAGTGTAGAACAGTATAAAAATGCGTAGCCCCAGATATTGTTCCAGGTATTCAAAACACTCTGACACAAATATCTACACAGAGAAACACCAGAGCATGTTAGATTTCAGCTTTTCACTGACACGGGGTTCAAATAATTACCTAAACATGGCATCTATTATATATTCAATTAAAACTTTGTCAGCAACAAAAGCTTAGAAACACAAACCCATCCCAGCCTACATTCAACAAAATGAAAACCAGTTAACTAAATACCATACGACTCAGTGGGAACACTGACATATGTATGCAAGTTATTTTAATTAGGCTATACAAGAGAGACACACACAATCTGTTCCCTTATGAAAACCCAGATGTAGGCTTAGTACGTACCACACCTAGAGTGTGGAACACAACCAAATGCTGAGACTTCTCAGGAAAACATTCTGACCAGCCACCTCTGGAAGAATCAACCTTTCTTTCTACACTTCTAGGCCAGCCCAAGCTCTCCAGCATTCACCCTGAAATAACTTTTGCAGGCAACAAGTCAATTATCACAGCCAGCTCTCCTACCTGCATTTATGTTACGTATCAGCAGACAGTCAGATATTCTGACATCAGCAGGTGGAAGAGCCTCATTACTTTGCAGACCTAAACCCACAGCTTAATTAGTAACATAAACATCTATAAAGGAACAAAAGGTGAGGGACAGCTTGTTTAGCTGAGTTCCCACTAAATGATTGCCTAAATTTATGTGCACTGATCTACTTGCTGTAATAGCTCGGCCTCTTTCTCCCACATCCTCCTCTGGTACGATGCCAGGTTCACAGTGAGGGGACCGTACTGACTTAAATGAGCGGTGTGGGGTGCCTTATCTGCAAAAACACACTTTCCCACTGTTCACAGCATTACGAGATTCACACGAGTCACTGAAAATTTTGCTGACTGGAGTTTCGTCAAGAAGTAATTAGAGGTAAGTAGCACTGCCAACCAGTAGTTCGAGAAGCTTCGAGTGAGAATGCAGATCAGCAGCTCATTTGTGTCAAGACAGTGTTTCAATGCTGGTGGAGCTTCTGCTTTCCGGAAGAGATGACTAGACGAAGTACAGTGCCATAGAGTCAGGCTGACCAGCAGGGAAAGGAATGTCCTGCAGCACATCACAGAACTGCGCGGCGTCAGATAAGCATTTTGTAACTTTACCAAGTGAGAGTCATATTTCTTTCTAAAATGGGTGGAAGTCAATAAATTCCTATGGATAGAAGTAGTTAATTGATTTTGCTGCCACCTGTGAGCCAAAATAAGCTGTGAGTATAATATTACTTGCTGGCTTCTTCACACTATAGCGAATATTTCACACAAGAGAACTCTGGACAAATTATTCTAGTCCTGTGTCTTTTTATTGCTGCTAATAGCTTGTTTCAACAAAGAGTCAGACATTCCAAAATTGATGGGAAGAATATTGACATTGGCTTAATAAATCCTTCCAACCAGAAAGAGTTGAACAAAGGAAAATAGGTTACAGTTTTCCTTGTGGACCTGTTCCATAATTAGGGAGCTCGGGGCAGATTTTAAAGACCAAGCATTCCAAAACATGTGTCAGTTTGTAATTCCTCTGATCATTTTTTTCTCTTAGTGTGCCCCTCTACTATCTAACTGCCTTTTTAAGTCTGCCCCTTGAACACATCCTTCCTTGGCAATTTATCTCTCTGCATATCCTTTTTGATATGCAGGAAGCTTATATATACTACATGCTGATGGCTTAAAGTGATGGGCTGTAGAAACAAAGCTTTAACAAAGATGAAATCAGAAAATCTGGAAGACTACAGTGACGAGGTTGCCTGAGCAGCGTGTTCCAAGATTAGCCATGTGTAATGTTAAGGCTTTAAGGCAAAGAGCCTTAAGTTTTTCAGATATTCAGAACAGAAAATTCAGCGTACCACAGAGAGCTTAGCATCACTTGACCGTCAGAGCCAGACCGGTTTTTACAATGATCATTAATATCAGATACTTAATAGGCTGATATGTGAACATCACACAAAATCTCTATTACTGCCACTATGACAATGTAGCAGCAAAATAGGAGTGATCCAAGGGCAAAGGTAAGAGAATGAGGACAGCCCCAGTTTGTGATCTGCTGCACGGGGTGACAGGGCTCCATCTCATTCAGCTGCCCAAAGAAAAGGAAAGCCACACTTCCTTAAAAGAGACTCAGCTTTCCTAAGAGAGGAATATCTGGAGGACAGTAGGATAGCAGCAGGGTCTGTCATGCTTTTGATGGATGGATAAATGCTTTTTAAACTCTTCGTTGGCACTTGACAATGAACCTCAGAGTTACGCAGTAAAGAAGAAAACAACAAACTTGCATTTTCCACTGTCTTGTAAACAGAGCTGTAGTTGATAAGACCTGTAAGAAGATCTTCAAAAACAAACCTTTACAAGTAAATCTCTTTCTTTCTAGCAGTTAATGTACGAAGGTAATTTTCTAACCACTTCCTTCTCTGCCAGCCCTTTTGCTCTCTGAAGGACGAGCCCATGTTCAAGCAGACTGGGATTTACAAAAATCTTAACAAGCACAAAGGATTTTTTCTAAACCCTTCTCCGCTCTATTGCATGTAGAGTTTTGCCTGCCTCATTCTCCTTTTATTCTCTCCCGTACATGATACCTCTTATCTCTCCCTTGCTCAGTCTCCGTGAGTGGTCCTTCACAAAACTCTGCATATCTGCTTGGCCTATTGCTTCAGCTGTGGGGACAAAGCTCTGCTCACAGATATCTCTTTATCATGAAGCATGTGTTTCTAAATCAAGTTCAAGGCACTTGTGGAATGAGAGTATCTCACCTGCCTTCCGGAAGAGCCATAGTCAGTGGGGATAACAGAGACATTTGGGACAGGAGCAGGAGCCCTTCCACACAGCAGGGAACCGTGCTTGAATGTAGTCTCATCTGGAAGGAAAAACTACAGTTTTACTCCATAACTGGCTGGACCTGTCATCACTCCAGCAAATAAATAGCGAGGACGGGAGGGAAAGCTGGCTTTCAGCCTGTTCTGAAAGTCATTTGTGAACTGCAGGAATGACTGTGTTTGGAGGCTGGCTGCTGGAGGAAAATGTGGCTCTTGCATGTGAGAGGGTGCATAAGAAGAAAGCTGCAGTGCTTAGACTGCACACAAAAGGTCTGAAGCTGTGCTTCACCTCTCACTGCAAATTTCCTCTCCCCAGGTCATAGGAAACACAGGCCTATGCCAAATGGCTGTTTGTTCAAGAACAATTCTCTGTCAAGTTCTGGCAAATGGTTCGTGTGAAAACTGCTGTAAGTTCCAGTACCACCGCTTTAGAAATGAGCTTTATGTTGGTAAATATTAAATTACCTTGCTTTCTTCAAATGAGGCATTCTTCAGTAAATAAACAGCACTGATTGATACAAAAGCCAGGCATCAAAACATAAGGAAGTGAAAAAAACACATCAATTTTGGCCCTTTGTTTCCATCCCGGTGCATCCCAAACAGAACCTAAACAGAACCTCTATTTAAAAAACACCACCAGAACATCCTATTTTCCTTTGTACATTTTTCTGCTTTGTGTTATGGAGTTGTACTGACTTTGTGGAGTCACTGCAGCTACTTGTAAATGATGTATGAAAAGAAAAATTCCTGTCCTTTCCATGCACTGAGAGAATACTGGCAGCTCTCAGCAAACCCAAGGATGCTGCTTGCTCATACTGAATTCAGCTTCACCAGGTAAAGATCCTGAACTGAAAGCTAATTTTCTTTCTTCCAATTAACTCCATGGCTACTTCAAAGGAGACACATTTCTGAAAAGTGTTTCTTTGTCCCCCTATTCCCCCCCAGCCCACTTACATGTTAGAAGGATTCTGGGTTTGAACGGCAGGTTTCGAAGTGTAGGGGAAAAGGATTGAGAAGGGAGATTTCCAAAGGCTTGGATGTGGTTCCCTCCAATACCACAGACAGGAATTCCCCTGAAGTCTGAACTTACAGCCAAAGAAACCACTGGCACTGTTGTGAAAAAACAGAAGAAGGCCCAATGAGAGAAAGGAAGAGCCAAACTGAGCTGTTTTCCCTCCTAAAGTCGCCTTCTCTTGGTCCAGTGAGAAGTCCGACCTATTCTACACAGATACTTGATATCAGGGGAAGTTTTTTACTTGACAGAGTGGTGAGGTGCTGGCAGAGAGCTATGGAGCTCCGTCCCTGGAGGTGTTCGAGGCCAGGTTGGCTGGGACCCTGGGCAGCCTGAGCTGGTGCTTCATCTACTGGTTGGCAACCCTGCCCACTACAGGGGGCTTGGAATAAGGCGATCTTTGAGGTCTCTTCAAACCCAAACCGTTCTATGATTCTGTGACCACAATACTTAAAGACTTCATTGTATAACTGCTGGGGGGTCTGTTATTTAAAAAAACAAATCAACAAAGGAATAAAATCCCTTGTTCTTTAGGGACGCACCAAGAGGCAGTGCCCATGTTTGGCTGTGTTACTTTTAGGTTTTTGCAATAGCAATTTTTTTTTTTAAGGGTGATAAGCTGAATGCAGCACACTGCTGGTCTTGCTCCAAGCTTCAGGTGAAATTGTAGCTCCTGTTGTTGCTGCTCTGTTGATTTCAAAACCCCAGAATTACATTTACACTTTCGTCCCCACCATGCTGTCTGATTAGGAGGGGAAAAGCCACCATGCTTTGCTCTCCAGCGTGCAGCCATCCTTAACACATTGCCAGCCAGCTGGGAAACTGACTTAAGCATGAAACACACTACCTTCTCAAAGCTGCGTGTAAAGGGGAATGCCATTTTTTAAACCTTGCTTTAATACTTAGATAAACATCCTATCGTTCCAGAGATATGAATTGCCCTTCTCAGGTTGGTCACCTTCTGTGACATGCTGTTCCGCTATAGGCATGTAAATAAATTGCCTTATTTTTCCCATGTGAACAACACTGACATTTAATTTTAACTTGTGATTATGAGGGTTAAAGATGGGAAGAACCAGGTTAGAGATAGCATTTTCCTGGGAGAGAACCATGGAAGGACCAGACAGAAGCTTTCCCTTCAGAAAAAGCAGTGGTATCTTAAAACTTTTGGATGCTGTATTCTTAAATCTATAAAGCAGTTTGAAAGGCTGGCAAGGATGAACTCGTTTGTACGAAGCATTCCTGCTCTGGATAGGGTGAGAAAAGACAAGGCAAGGAATAGCTGAGACTGGATCAGGTCATCTGGGCTCTACACAACGATCTGCATGGACCAAGTACATTTAAATTTCAGTTCAGCAGCTGGATGTTAGGAGAAAAAGAAAGAAATCTCTCTAACCAAACAACCTGTCTCAAAAAAATCTCCCTGTGAATGCTTTTCCATTATCACTTTTGATTCCACATCACCTCTCTGGGAGACTCAGAGAGCAGATTCAAAGAGCTCAGCAGACGCTGATCCTTCACCTGCATCCTGGCTGCTTCTGCAAGCCCTCCTCCAAAGGGACAGGAGGGCACACATGGAAGTCAGACACAAAGAAGCCCAGGTAGAAAACCCAACCAAAGTCAGCACAAAATACTGCACTCGTCTCTTCAATTTATCCACAGCAAACCAGTTCCAGGCAGCAGTGATCATCTTCTGTTGCAAATCTGGACAGAACAAAAACACTTTTTGCAGAAATCCTGTTTGATGCTATTTCAAGGTTAGTCATGTTCTGTCTTCTCTGCCACGTGGAGCTGTGATGTCTGTCCACAGAAATACCCAGACAGACTCCAGACTCACGACCCACAGTGTTAGAGACGATATAAAAATAGTTTTGGTGAGAAAAGACAGTATGGCATGATTAAAGGTGCTTGGCAGGAAACTCTTTGCACCTTTTTCTAACACTTCTTGTTTCATTCAGTTCTTTTGCAGTTTAATCTCTTGGATTGTATAAAAGCCTTCAGTGGCTGAAAGCTGCTGCCAGTCCTTGCTTGTTCCAAGTACTACTGTGCTCTAAGCAGAAGCACACGGAGAGCTGCCACCTGAGCTGCCCTGCAGTGTTTCTTCTGTCTCAGGAGGTTGCTCCGAGTCACACAGAGGGGCCACAGGTCAGGCCTGAGCTGGGGACACAGCTAGCAGCTCCTGCTTTCATCCCTGCCCTGTCTATTGGGAGGGAAGCTTAGAAACTGCACTGTGCCTTCTTCAGGAAGGAAGAGCATTTCAGGATCACGTCCGTGAATACACTAGCACACATCGAGTTCATGTCACGACCAAGGCAAATTAAAACTTTAATTGAGTTTTATTGGCTGTGAGATAGATAATACACTTCAAGCTACATTGCTGTCTCTTCAGCATCTCTCAGAAGCATTACATTAACTCAAATAATCAAAATAAGAAAATCGAGGTTTGTTCTAAAGCAGAACTTCTGCTCTATTAACCGAGTAAAAAAGAGCAACAGTTATTTTGTTATTTTTTTGCACTGATGCAGACAGACCTCAACAGCCTCCCCTTGCAGGTGTCTGTGTCAGTAAGTGGAACCAAGATGTTTCACAATGCACCTGACTGTATACGTATAAGAGTGTTTAGTAGGCTTTAAAGACCCACGTTTGCAGGGCTCCTAGTGAGGAAAGACACTAGGAAAACAAGATTTCCTGAGTAAAGATGAAGAAGTGACTTTCTGTTTGCAAGAGTTATGCTGCTTTGCTGGGCAAACAGCTTGTCCCTTGAGTTTGTATGCTCGTATTCACTTAATCAGGACTTGGTTGATCTCTCTGCCTATCACACACAAATATATGCATCAAACTGTGCTTGCATAAGGGGAGACCTTATAGCTCTCCATAACTTCCTGAAGGGAGGTTGTGGTGAGCTGGGGGTCGGCCTCTTCTCTCGTGTAATCAGTGATAGAACTAGAGGGAATGGTTTCAAGCTGCGCCAGGGGAGGTTCAGGCTGGACATTAGGAAGTATTACTACTCGGAAAGGGTAGTCAGGCATTGGAACGCACTGCCCAGGGAGGTGGTGGAGTCACCGACCATGGGAGTGTTCAAGAAACGTTTGGATGTTGCGTTGAGGGGTATGATTTAGCTGGGAAGTATTGGCAATGGTTGGACTGGATGATCTTCTAGGTCTTTTCCAACCTCGATAATTCTGTGATTCTGTGATTTGATCTAGATTGACACTGGTAAATTAGCTAAAAGACAGTTATACACGTTTCTATTGTACAGCTCTTCTTGAACAAGGAATCCAGAATTTCAAACTTGTATTTAACTTCATCCCTTCACACGTACAATCACTGTGGAACTAAAATTACAGCAGAGGCACAATGCCAGACTTCCTAGGTGACATTTGCATTTTCACCAAGTCATTAACCTTACATCAAATTATTTTCTAATCTGCTGTGCCTCCCGAAGGCTGAGGATATTTTTTGGTCAATCAGCCCTTGTAAATCACAGAGCAATCTGAGAACTGATTGTAGTTTTGCCACTGGCACATATCACAGCACTAAACATACTCAAGAAGAGGTCTGCCCCATATAAGCTACAGACTGTACGCCCTGGGAGAAAGGATTTCCACCTTTAAGTTGCCTACACCTTTAAGAAAGCATATACAACAGAACTACATATGATGCTGATTGCAAAACAGTTTGCTATTGGTAGTACATACGAGGCATAAAACTATTTCTGATATTTTTAAAGTATCATATATAAAACACTAAGGGAAGTACAGCTATCTGGCACTCCTGTGAAGGCTGGAACATTGGACGTTACATATAAAATATTTAAGAAATGTAGTTTTGATGTGTTATTTTCCATGTCTCTCTGTCTGCAAGTGGAGAGGTGGATGGGATTCCCAGAGAGTTTCTTTTATAGATTCTGCTGACAGCTCTACAGATCCACTTCCTTTCAAGCCCCGTTGGTTCTATTTTAAAGGAGAACACAAAACAAAACAACAGGTACATCTTCTCCAAACTTTACTAAGAAAAATAAAAGAAACTTTGCCTACAGAGAACTTTTTTTTTAACTATTTATTCTTTATGTGGTTTCATTAACTCCAGGTACCCTGGAGCCCCGGGAACACATAGCAAATCACACGCTGTCTTGTTTGGCCCTCATACAAAACCCATACCTGGCCACCACCGCAACGCACAGCAGACACAGGGCTCGGTGCTTGCTGGGCTTGGATATCTCCGAGACGATACATGACAGAGTGAAAAGAAGATGAAACCTTTTTAAAGTTTGTGCTCAGGTCCTTTTATTTGAACACCCAGACTTCTAGTGGCTGGGGAATGTGCAAGAGCACAATTAAAAAACAAAACCCAGCTGTTCAGTCTGATGTTTCGTTTTTCTTATTTACTCCTCCAGCTACTGTTGTGTACATCACTTGACTTTGCTTTTATTTGACGTCCTGGAGGTACTGACTCTTAGCTGGGCACCTGACTGTTCCAAAACAGACTGGACAGCAGTGCACAGTGTCTGGAGAAGGAACAGAGTGCTGCGAGAGAGACTGCTGGCTTCTGTTTGAGCTCTGCTACTGACTTTCTGCATATCGTCTGGCAAACTGTGTAACTTTCCTTTTCCCCAGCCTTACACTTAACCAGCAAACAGTTGTGAAAGTCAATATTTAGAAAGTGTTTTGAGATCCGTGGATTTAAAGTTTCAAAAAAGTTTCAAAGTTTCACCTCCCATAAATGCGAAGCATTGTTATCGGCTGTAATCTCCCTGTCAAATGTTAGGGGAAGAGGCAGAGAGGGATGGAGAAAAATCAATAACAATACAAATCTTCCACCTCCACAGCAGTCTAAATTTATGACCCCTTTCATAGGTTAAGGGTGGTCTTCTGTTCATTAGTGTCAGTCATACATTAAAGGCGCTGCTGGAGATTGGCACCATGCAGGTAACAGTGAGAAATCCAGTTATCAGCCTAAAGTCAGAACGCCAGCGCTACCCAAAAAAAGAAAGGAGGAAGTATTCCCTCTCCTCTCAGTTTTAATTGCCGTTCTGCTACCTCACCAGCTACCCACTGCAACATTAGTCTCAATTAACACCCCTGATGGGAGATGCCCTGTTGCATGAGTGATTTATGTCTCGTCTGTGTCTCCTTTATGCGAGGCCCTACGTTAGGCAACACATTTCTCAAGTTAATTTACATGAAGGTGGACCCAGAAGACATTTTTGCTTACATTGCTGCTCACGCCCACCCAATTCTGAGTAAAAACATGGAGAAGTTGGGAAGGCTCCCCTTTGCCTTGGCCTCCCTCGTGTGATGCTCACTCCAAGCTGGCAGTATAGCACTGGGCCGTTGCCAGCATCAGTTTTCAAAAGCTTTATCCTGAATCCTGGATACCTTTTTTTATCCATCCTTGTAAACAATAATAATATTTATGGGTACAGGCTGCCCACAGAGTGGTGGGGTGTTCAAGAACCACGGGGAGGTGGCACTGAGGGACATGGTTATGGGCATGGTGGGGGTGGGCTGATGATTGGACTGGATGATCTTAGAGGTCTTCTCCAACCGTAACAATTCTGTGACCCTATGAATAATGCTATTTGGGTTTCATATGCTAAGATCACCACCACATAATATCAATGCTTCTGCAGGAGGTGGGGATGAGGATACGCTCTGCATCTGGGCTGACAACCACCGAATAAACAACTGGTGTTGCATTTGGGGAGTCATCTGAACAAAAGTGAAAAAAACATAGCTAAATAAGTTTTAGTTCAGCTACTTATTGATTGCCTGTTTAAACTTCTGTTTGCAAACACCTGTTTGCAGTAGTTTTTACTTCTTTTTTTTTTCCAAGATTCCACATGTGTACGCAAGCCAGCTATCAGCAGGCAGCTTGTTTCACAGGTGGTTTCACCTGTGTAGAAGCCTATAAATTAAAAAAGCTAGCAGTGCTTCTTCCCCAATAGCTGGCTTCAAAGCCTGACAAAAAAGCAGGAAGCCCCTCTTCTCCAGGATCCAATCTGTCACAGACAGCAACCAGCCTGCCTCTATCCATCAGTGGAGCCACGCTGATTTTCAGCAGCTGGCAGTCTGGTCCCATATGTCTTAGCTGACCACTCACATAGCACAAATAATGAACAGTCACAGTGAAAGATTAATGAACTCCAGGCCACAAATCACCCATGCAAATGATCCCAGGATTACAAGTGTTTGTGAGCAGGGAACACAAGTGCAGCTTCTCGCACAGTTACAATTGATGCACAAAGCGCATGTGGAACAACGTGGACGTGAAAGCCTCAGCAGGACAAGGCCATTAGCAAGCACAGTGCTTCAAGCCACAGAGACAAGAGCAGTGCAGGCAGTTTTGATCAGGAAATCAAATGCAAACATCAGCTGAAAAAAACTTGTTGAAGATAAATTTTTGCCAAGAAGTGCTATTTTAGAAGAATTCAGATCAAATTTAGTAAAACTTTTTCAGCTCTAAACAATAAAGAAATGTCTCCAGCACATGCAAAATGTTTAATTTCGATATTTTCTAAGGAAAACATGGCTTTTTATCTTTCGGTAACATATCTATTTATGACTTAAGGAATTTACTTTGAAAATGTAACAGAATCACAGAATCATAGAATAACTTGGGCTGGAAGGGAGCTCAAGGATCATCCAGTTCCAACCCACTGCCACGGGCAGGGTTGCTGTCTGCTAGATCAAGTGCTAGATCAGCTAGCCCAGGAAAGTGTTCATTATCCTGAAACTGAAATTAAACATTTGATTTGGATCCAATTGTTCAAGTTCGGATTGGATTTGGATCTTCACCCATATTGATAACATACACACTAGGTACGTGCAGACACATACATGGATGTACGCACACTTTTATTTCATCTGGTTAGGCCAGCGAAGTGGAAAAACCCTTCTGACAGCTCTACACAGATATTTCTATCAAAATGGCAAAGCCTTTCCTTCACACTCGGAGCGTTCACAAATCACATTTGCTTTCCAAGCCCTGCAGATCCCCGCCTTGCAGCATGGCCCCGTCCCCCTGGCTCTGCTGCTGAGCTGAGCGGACCTGATGGGTGTGCAGCACCCCGGGGCTCTGGGCAGGTTGGGAAGCACACGGCTCTCCCAGTCTGCACGGCCCTGCAAGTCTCCCAGCACTTGGAACTGCGTCGGTTTGGATGGCTCAGATCCTCCCCAGTAAATTAAAGAAGGGATTTGGGAAACCTCACGGTGTGACCTGAGCAGGGAGCTGCGGGTACTGCAGATATTGCTCTGAAGCAGAGAGAATAAGATGGCATCCAACGGGCTGCAAATGCATGGAGGAACAATTCAAGATGGATGTTGTAGTTGCTAAATTTAGGCAGGTCTCTCGAGGCAGCAGCCCTCAGGGATTTCTGCTGTGGGAAATAAAGTGGCAGTGCGTGGAGGGGGAACATGCCGCTGCTCTCCTGGCATGTGCTGTGGGGAAAGACAAGGGGACAGAACAGGGCTGACACTGGAAAATTCTTTCTGAAGTTTGGAGTTTAATTTGCCCTAAAATAAAGCAACTTGTTTTGGGAGCAAAGCATTGCTTCTGACCTTCAGCGACTACAATGTACGTATCATGTAACATCTTCATCATATTCCCCTTTCCCCTCTTTGCTTTAGAAATACTGCAGAATACGTATGGAAATAATCCCATGAAAAACAAGCAGTCACAGAAGGTTTTCTACCAAACAGAACACAAACCTCTTGGTTAACAGCAATGTCACAACGAAGCTGTAAAACCCCCAAAGTCATTTCCTTCCTCTAATTCACAATGACATTAACAAGATCTGAACCCTGACCTGCAGGTGACTAAATTATGTTGCTAGGCAACTACACTTTCAAAAAAGAAAGAGGAAGAAGGAGCCTGATGCTCCCACCAGGTTTCTGGGATAGGGTAAATATGCACCGTGCCGTCTCCTTGCGCTATGGCGCAGTGCTGGAGGGCTCTGCCCTGTGCTTGGGGAGCCCCCGACAGGTGAACACACTGCTTGGGGTTTTTCTTTTCTCGGGAGAGTCCATGCAGATAGGTACACAAGAACATCACGGCAGCTAAAAATGACAAAATGAAATATAGCAGCCATTTTTCTTCGGAGAAGAGGTGCTTATAAATTCACTTCGTCCAAAGTATCTCTCGTTTCGGCAATACATCAAGCTGTGCAGACCCATCAGTCTGAATCAATTAGAAATTACTCACCAGGTAAATTACATTGAAAAGCTTTGATTTGTTACCGGAGTTTGTTACTGTTCTCTTCAATCTTAAAAGACTGAAAGCAAAAAAGTAATAATGTGACAGTGATAGTGAAATGTAACTTTTATTGAGATGGATGGGAACCTATTTGCCACAATATTTGCTTTTAATAATTTAATTTTTCTAACACTGCAAAGAGAGCCATAAATATTTGATTATGAAGCTTTTCCAATTTACGGTACATTAGTTTGCACTGGTCGCCAATTTCCAACATTTTCATATTTCATTTCTAAAAATAATTATAACAACCATATGTTCGTAACTACCTTTTACTTTGCCTTCTAACCGTGTTCTTTTAACTTTCTTCTGTCACAGGTTAGTAACCTTTCTACTAACAGCACTTCAGGTGCTGAAAGAAACTACGAAAAGACGACTCACTTAAGAAAATATGTTTTTTCCTGCTTTGGTTTATTTTTGAATTCTCTACAAGGGCCAGCTCTTCCTGACATGGAGGTCGCTGACAAACTTGCAGTGATTCTGGAGGGCGCAAAGCTTGCTTCTCCCTCATTAGCATTGCTCACAGTTACTGTGACAGCTGCATGAATGGAACAAGGGATTTTGTCATCGTTAAAATAGAAAGTATTTCCCACACCGAAACATAAAACAATATGCATAGCAACAGAATGTATGTTAACCGTATCTAAAGTTTCCAGCTAGGAATATTTCTTCTTGCACGGAATGCACAGGTGCAGGCTAGAGCAGAAGGCTGCTGGTTTTAGGGACATAAGAGCAGATTGAATTGCCCAGCTGGACTCTCTGATGTGACAGTTCCTACAGATGTGTGAAAAACGCAAAAGCCAACCTTGCTGCTCCATGCCTGCTCTTCAGACATATCTTATGTGACGAAGAAGGGCAGGAGGTAAAAGAGCTTTTGCCTCCTCTTACTCCCAGGTTCTCAAGTAAGCAACACCCAACAGTCATCACTGATGCGTGTTCAGATTGCTGGATGCCATGTGCAGAGAAGGGTGGCTTTGCTCCTTGCCGCTGACTGGATGCTACCAGCTCTGCCTGGCTGCCTCAACTGGATATGAAAGTGGAGCATTTTATAGGTGCCAACTACAGATTTTCTGGCAAAATACATTCATGTCAAAAGAGCTGTTCTGACAGTCTGCCTGCCTTTTAGGTGAGTTACTCCACCTCAGACCTGGCAGTAGGTTCTGGTGCTGGAACCACCATCCCCCACCTGCCCCAACCCCTGCCATTCCTGACCCAATATTCTTCCTGGAAGATTAAAATAAACAACGTAGGAAAATATTATGGTATATAATTGCAGCCTTCCAGTATTTAAAATGGGATTATATAAAAAAAAAGGGGGGGGGGGGGTGTGGAAATCTACTTTTTACAAGGGTAGACAGCGATAGGACAAGGGAGAAAGGTTTTAAGCTCAAGGAGGGAAGGTTTTGATAGGATGTCAGGGGAAAGCTCTTTACAGAGAGTGGTTAGGTGCTGGCAGAGGCTGCCAAGAGAGGCTGTGGATGCCCCATCCCTGGAGGTGTTCAAGGCCAGGTTGAATGGAGCCCTGCACAGCCCGGTCTTGTACCAAATCTGGATGTTGGCAGCCCTGCCCAGGGCAGGGGGTTTGGAACTTGATGATCCTTGAGGTCCCTTCCAACCCAAGCCATTCTATGATTCTATGATAATACTAACACAAAAAATTAACACAAATGCAATCTAAAAGCATTTCTGGCATTAAGCACTTTGTCCTAGGTAAATGTCAACTTCTAAGGTGTTGCTTCTAGACAATGTGACTCAGAAACAGAGAGAGAAGGCAAAAAGAAGAGTCAGGCTAAGCTCTTCTAAAGGCTAGTAAGTAGATAACAAATGTAGTTCAAAGAGTGCAGGTGAGGAATGACTCATTATTAATGACCAAGGGCTTTAGTTATTGGCACCGAACAGAAAAAAACCAAACATTATGTTTGAAGCTTTATACCGGCGTAGAGTGGAAATTATATGCAATCCCTGCTAAGTGCACAATTTTACTGCTAGAAAATCCCTCTGACTGAAATGTACTTCAAAGTAAACTACTTTAGAATTTCTTTGCACTGTTGGATGCCCAAGTAAAGGTCATTTTCTCTCTCTCTCTTTGTGCATCACTTTAGCAATTTTTTAGGTTTTTTTTTTCCCCCCCTCCTCTGCAGTTTACTTTTATTTTTCTGAACTTCAGAGGGCCTAAACTGAAAACTGGATAACTGTGTTTGGAAATGAAATGCAAAATCAGGAACCTACGGCGATTTCAGACAAAGATGTTCACTCATTACAGACCTTTCTGTGTTAGACACTGGCCTCCCTGTCGTGCCATTGAGCTCAGAGGTGTGAAGGAGTAATGGAACTGCAGCCACAGGTGGGACTGTGGGCTGGGATCTGGCTCTTCCCTCCCCCTCAGAGCCCAATTCCTCACAGGATTTAATTTTCCCTACAGCAAATTTCCACCGTACCCAGTAAAAATCCTTCATTGAGGAAGCTTTTCCTTAACGTTTTGGGATTCTCTGGCTCTAACAGCTGTCTCAGTGTATTTTTTCCATCTCCTGTTAATCAGAGCACTGATACAGCACACCGGTTAGAGGCTGAAAGGAGAGAGTTCCTCACTTTGGTTTTAAACACCTCTGCTACTGGTAATAGTGAGGAGCACATGAAACGTGGCAGTGTTAGGAGAAAGCAGAAGGCTGTGCAGATGATAGCGGGCATGCCTTTCTCTTTTGTTACTTCAAGAGAAATCCCATCCCGAACCTCCCAGAGCAGTAATGCTCCTGAGGGCACAAATTGGGGTACACTTCAGTGTAGGTTCAGACATTCACATCTCATGGCTCAGTTCTGCGGCTCTGTTTAGGATACTGTAGAGCAGCCTGAATGTTACTCCAATTTATTCTGGCTGAAGGTGAAAGGTATCTCAGCAATTTTCTATGATATGTAGGAGTGGGTGATGGAAACATGTGATTAGAATCCTGTAACAGAACACAGCAACTAAAGATCCCCCTCAGAACAAGAGAACGGTGTGGTGTCTGTTCCTGGTCTGCAAATATTACCATGGCTCTAGCTGTTTGGAGTTGATGATTGCTTCAGGACTGTCTGTTAGACTGCTATCAAAAAAGCTCATTCAGCTGAAAACCAGTGTCACCAATCCCTCTACCTCCATGGAGAAAAGTTACTGTTAGACCACTGCTCCTTGATCCAGATACCTGACACAACCATCAGCACCTCCAGACCCTCAGCACGTGGATGCTCCCTTCGGCAGCCATACTCTACAGGCAGTCATCAACCAGCAGTCAAAAATCCCATGTCTTCATTTATTTTCTTTCTCTGATGCAGAAAGCAGCAAACAGCTTTTGACTGGTGCGTGATCCAAAGGAGAGAAGGAAACACAGAAACAAAAGAACAGTTATGAGAGAAAAGGGCAGACGTGCCTGTCTCAGCAGTATGGACTGCTGCAATGCACGGTTATGTTTTTTCTTACTATTTTCAGTAACAGCAATATGAGTTTTGTCTTGCAAAATGGCCTCATATGTTGCAAATACAGTGTGTCCTGAGGCCTTTCAATTTTTTTTGGTAAAATACGAAGCTGTGCTTACATAGACCTCTATACTACATTGACAGGAGGGAAATAAAGGGGAAAGAAAAAGGACGAAAAGAAAAACTCTTCAGGACAAGCTAGTAATAAAGGAAATGTGGAGTTCTTAAACCAGACAGGGCATTGGCATAGCACTGAGGACACCTCCATTCCGTTTCCAATTTCTGGTGCAGTACAATCCTGACCAGCTCTCTTCACCTCTCACTGTTTCTGTTTTTAAACCCAAAAATGACACTACTAACCACTTCTCCTTATATCTGTGCTGTGAAAACTAATTCATTATTAATAACTGAGCGAGGTTCAGAAACACAATGATGCGTGCCACATGAGCCGGCAGAAACTCTTCTATCCCCTCTGCATCACGCTTCATTCAAAAAGAGATAAAGGGGTTGATTTCTAGCAGGAGAGCTGTGACTGCTACAGATAAAGGTTCCCTACAGACTAAAGAAGGCACTATTTGAAGGTATTTAGTGCTATATCTCTCCTTACTCAGGCATCTTTACTCTACATAAAAGCATATTTACAGAAGCCATGCTCAGTGCGCTGTGTAGGAGTAGGCAAAGGGGTTTGTTTCCCCCCTTTCCTCTCCAGCTTTCCCCTACGATCCCCATCCCTGCCCCAGGCCCTCACGGGAAGGGGCTCCACGCATTGTTCTGTCAGCTCCCTTCTCAAAAAGCCCTTCAAAAATAAAACCACAAGAACATCTTCAGAGCAATGCCTTGCATCACTCCCTGCCTCTAAAGTCATTTTTGTTTTGACCATTTGGAACTTTAATTGGAGTTAGTTAACAATGACTTTTTTGCTGTTTCTACCTATTTCTGAATTAGCCAGTTGCCAAAGCTGATCCGCTGAATTGAGGCCATGGGTTTGCCAGGGTGGCCAACCAACTCTTCTCTTGACCTTAGCTTAGGTTGCATAGCAATGAGGACAACAAGGTAGATCAAAGGCAAGCAAATACATCCCAGCACTTTATAAATGCAAACACTCCTCCTCACAGGATTTATCCCAGTTGACATTTGGATTAGCTTATTTCTTAATTAGGATTACACACACTTCGCTAATACAAAAGGAAAAGAAATCCACTGCCTGATAAAATATGGCCCTATATGCTGTCTCCTAAAAGTCTTAATGTAAAACTCCGTTCAAACAGGAAAAGCTTGGTGGTGAAACATAAGCCAACCTCCAGGCATCTGGAGGACTGTCTGCCCTTCAAAGAAGGTGAGCATTCGGGAAGTGAATGGCACCAGCTGCATGGTAGGTTCAGGGTTAAGAATAAGGTCCATTGTAACCAGTCCCTTCAGAATTCCTCCAATTATTAATTCCCCATCATTAAGTCTCTCACGTGTGCAGCTCATCTGACTAGTGGTGACAAAAGGGAGGTTGGGCAGAATCCAGACTTATATACTCACCACAGTTTTTTTGTGTAAATAATACCTCTAAGCTAGCAAGACTGCCTGAAAAATGCCCCCTGGTTTATATACACAGAGACTGGAAGAGATCCTCTAAAAAAATCCACACCACATCTTACACGGCTTCCTGCTGGTAAAGAAGTTTAGGACTTTTAATTAGCATTATGCAGACATGAGGCCAGACATGCAGTGTTCAGTAAACCAGTTAGTTTTCACTTCAGTAATGAGTCTTAGAATATTAATGCAGGGCCTCCAGAAGTCAGGAACAGAAGAGTGAACGAGCAGTGATCCTAACGCTACCCCTAGGTGCACATAAGCAGCAGAGATATTAACGGCCTCAACGGTACGAAGCTTTTAAAAAAGCAACAATCTGTAGAGGTGGAAACGTATTTCTCATGGGTTACCATAATCAGCTGCAGGTAGATTTCAGAGGATTATTTCCAGTCTTTTGAGAAGAGATTTCTTTTGTGGGCATGATAAAAATTGTTAATATGTTGCTGCTGTTTTATTCAAGGTGAAAATTTTACTTTAATCACTTTCAAATAAATGCGCAATTCAACCATTACTCCCTTCTAATAATACTGAAGAAAATAGTTCACACTAAATCTAACATAATGAACACAGCATGTTCATAGAGAACCGAGTGTTCTGAGCTTAAGTCCCCTTTAATCCATAATTCCTTTGGAACTACATATTACAACCACATGAATACCAAAGAGGTTTATGATTAATGTTATTTTAATGAATAATAAAAGAATTGATGATGATTTACACAGAGTTATTTTCAGGTTTTTTTTCACATATAGATTTGTTGGTTAGAGACTAATATATATAACAGAGCACTACAATCTGGCAGGGATGGTAATGCATTTGCAAAATCTTCTGAGCAATGTGAATGCGTAGCTGAACGGAGCTGAGGATAGCTGCAAGCTCAGACAAGCCCCAGGTATTCCCTGAGTTCTTCCCTTATCCAGGCTGTGCTGTAGAAGCACGATGAGAGCTGCACGTCCTCAGAAGTGATTTTGCAAGCACGAGTAGCTGGACCTGATCCCCGCTCTGAGTGCAGGATTCCTGCCTGTGTACACGACAGGTGTGAGACGAGGCCTGCTCGCACTGTGCACCATTCAGCACAGAGGAATGCTGAGCCCCAGCATTGATCCCTTGAGCAAGATCTCAGCTGCTTTAAGTGTCAGCAAGGTCACGGGCAATTAGTTACACCAGCACAATGAATGACAGCAAATCATAAGTGCCTAGATTTCCAAAAATGATGGGCAGTTAGCTCTCACATAGGGATGGGAGTCAGTTTCTCAGTCCCTGGGTACGGTCACGCTACAGACTTCAGGAGGGCTTTACCGCAGCAGCCAGCTCTCATGAGCAGACACCGAAAGCCATCCTGCAAATGCTCTCTGCATACGGAGCGGGATTACAGCGGCCGGTGATATCGAGGGCTGTGTTTCTCACCTCGCTCTCCGCAATTCCACTGCTTCTCGCTGCTTGCCTTCTTGCCTTCTAATCTGAGACACTGGCTCCGGCCAAATCTATTTGGCTCATCTTTCCAAGAAAGTCAGGAAAGTGAAAAAAGGGCTGTGAGGCAGTGATAGCGCAGCATAAGCCTGCAAACACTGTATCCAAATAACCTACTAATGGAAACCCTTTGGCAGCTGTTTAAATGCTGCGAGTAGAGAAACGTCTGCAGTCAGAACTCTGTGGGATCCTCTCCTGAAAATGCCATCACCATGTTGTTATAATTAAAATAACATCCTTACCAATGCCAGCTATCTTTATTAGGTACCAAACACCGAACCTCTTCCCAAATCACTGGGGTGCAAATTACTCTTCAAAAACATGTTTGGAATTGATTTAAACATAAGCTTTCACACTGGAGTGAACTTTCCCGGGAACGACAGTTGTGTTCCTCCCCTTAGGCTCTGTACTCCCTTTCCAGAGACTTCTGTGTAGTTATTGACATCTGGCTGGATGCTGGAGGAGTTTTTTTCTGAGGTGTCAGAAGACTTGAGATTATACTCCACAGTGGTCTTTTTGGATGCTTTCTGTCACTTTAAGCAAGGAAACAAACAGCTGCCCCAACACCTCAGAGGAGAACTCCAAATGGAGGTTCAGTCTGGGAAAAAGATTGCAAGTGTGGAACCAGGAATCATAGAATCCTTACAGTTGGAAAAGGCCACTGAGATCATCTAGTCCTACACCAATCCACCCCACCGTGCCCATAACCATGTTCCTTCGTGCCACATCCCATCAGCTCAGGAACGCCTCCGGTGATGGTGACCCCACCACTCCCTGGGCAGCCTGTGCCAGTGCAGCACCACTCTTTCTGAGTTGTTGTTTTTCTTAATACCCAACCTGTCAGGAAAGCCGTGATTTGGACACGGACATCCATCATAATTGACCCAAGTGATACACATTACTGTAAGATAACTAACCAATCATTCCCATTTTTACTGTGCAATTGTCAAAGTTTATAGATGGAAAGTTGTGTTGCCTGCTTCCCTGAACACCTGCCCTGAGCTGAGATCTAGGCACAATCCTGCGTGCTGCTAAAAGAAATTAGCTCCCTCCAAACACTGACACCATTTGACAGGGTTCATTACTTTAGAAGGTGAGAGTGGTAATCTGCAAAAACCTCACTCCTATTACTCACAGTTGGTGTTTGATTCCCTAGCAGTTACTCACAGCCAGCCCAGGAACGCCCACCTTGCTCACCCCCCGGCGACAGAACTCAGTGCGTGCTCCACAATCATCCCTCTCCGTACCAGGGAGTGGAGCCCGGGCTGGCACCTCTTCCTTAACACACAAACCCCAGAAGGATTTTGAATCTCCAGACGTGAACCAGAACAATATGTTTCTAGCCAGAGATCTGCTGCACAAAACAGGAAAAAGAAAAGCCTAACTCTAACCCTAACCCAGGTCCCTTCCATGCTGCCTCCCTGTACTCTCTGGGAGGTCACAGTAAGCCTCAAACAAACAAAAACACATGCCAGGACTCTCCAAGGAACATACAGTTTGAAGGCTTCTCTTCCAGTTTCGCTGGCTGAGCGCTGCAGGTATCTGTGGGAGATGCTGATCACGCCCTTTCCATAAAAACACATGCCAGTGGTCAGGCTTCCTCCAACTCCTCTTCTGCAGGACCTCTGACAAGTAAATGGCTGCTGAAATCATGATGTTCTACAATTCAGTCTCCATTCAGTAAGCAAAGTAAGAAGAAGGACAAAATCCGATTGGCAAAGAACAGGAACAGCTTTTCCTGATGCCAAAGATTGCCGCTCAATTTACCCTGGATTTTCTGAGGGCACCGGCCATCAGTCGAGAGAATATATTAGATCTGAAAGTGCATTTTCTTCTCACTTTCATTACGCCACTAAAGTTATTTGGCTCTCTCCCAGGTTTTGGAAATTACTTCAGGTTTCTAGAATAACTTGGATACTTCTTTCATATATTAAATGCCATTCCTGCACCTTACAAGATACACAGCATATGTTTGCTAATATGGTCAAAGCCATCCTTTGGAAATATAAGCAAGCACATCCCAGAATGTCTTCTCCTGAAAAAAAAACAAACTCCAACAACTGGACAAGAGTTTGTTGAAACTAAATGTTTAAAATTATTGTTCCAAACGTTTGGAAGCATAAAAAATACATAAATGTTAAGGGAGACATGCAAGGAAACAGACTGTGCGTACATTGGATGACCTCGTTATTCTGCTGTGACCAGCTGGCAACCTGCTGGTGTGCAGCCAGCCGCTTCCCCATTCATGGGGCCAGCAGAGAGCTGACACAAGCTTCTGCTGCATGGGCTGCACAAGGTGGAAAGAAAGTTTCACAACTGATTTCTTTCTTTCTAAAGGGTTTGTGTGTCTTTCTTTATAGAGGAAAGAGTGAGAAGCTTCGCTCGCTATCTCTCACTAGCAAACAGCTGACAGCTCCACTGGTTTTCCAGGCATCTGGCAACCCTCCAGTTTGCCCTTCCAAGCATCTCTTGCTACAGTTATTGCCGACTCCAGAAATACCATTTCTAATAGAGGAACATCAGAGGTTTCTCTTTTATCATCATCATTCTTTTTGCATTTGTGTTTCACCTTCAGTGTTTTGCTATCAGCTTTGCCACAATCACGTTTTAGCATCTGCTGTGTCAGCATCATGTTTCAGCATCAGCATTTAACCATCAGCTGTTCGACCATATGGCATTAGAAGCATCAGCAATACAGCACTTAAGACATACATATGAACAAACAGAAAAGCACATTCGGTGCCTCACCACCCCCACTACCTTTCTTCATGCCACAGCCACATTGCCCTGGGACAACACACTCCCTCTGTTGTCTTTTCCTTTTCTTTTTTTTTTTCCAGAAAGAAATGCATCCTGGAAGAAAAAACAACAACAAAGCCAAACTACTCAGTTCCCTGAGGCAAATTTGAAAGCATCTCTCTTGTGATTTGAATTTCCTCTGAGGCTTTAAGGTCCTACAGGATGAGAGCAAGCAAAGGGTCACCGGCTGTCATGTTTCTAATCACGCTGCCATTTGGCATCGGAGATTCCCAGCAGCAGTGACAGGAAGTCTCCTTGAGTGCTGGGATGAATTTTCAACTAGTGCAACCTTTTGCTACATTGGAAAATGAATTTAGGACACCCTTCAGACTCGAGTTCTTCATAGGGACCCAATTTATTCCGCAAATGTTTAGTGTGCAGGACAGGTTGGCTGAAGTAAGCAATACCAACCTTGTCTGCAACTGCACGAGGCTTTTGGTTTGCTGCTCAAGGGATTCACAAAACCCTTCAAACAGAAAAGGAGAGCATATTTTCACCTTCCTGATCATGCAAGTCAGGGAGGTCAACACAGTCTACTGCCTAAATAGCAATAGCTTATATGACAGCTTGGTCTTACCACAAATCCTCCAGGCACTATAATCTGCAGCTATATCCCTTCATACTCCCGACATGTATTTTCTTCTCCTGATGCAGTCTGTCTGGCTGAAGCTCATAAAGGGTCTTCCTAAGCCAGCCGCACACAGCAGAGGGCCAACTAATAAACAATCTTGGTGACTGGGCAAATATTTTACACTTACATTGAAATACTGGATAGGTGCAGAAGTCTGTGAAAAATCAGGCTGTGTTTATGTACAAAAGCTACGTAGGAGGAGTCCTGGTATACTATTAGGCACATCATATACCACCAATTTCTTCTGATCACATTAAACTCCCCAGCAAATGGTAGCAAATGAGGTGGGTTTTGGTTTCTTCTTTGGGTGGGGGGAGCTACAACATGCAAATCAAAGCATGATGTAAATCCCGACCAGATGAATTTGATTTCTGCTTAGCTTACAAGCAATTAAGTCTCAAATTCGTTCTGAGTAAAGAGTGCCATTTTTCCACCTCATTGTAAAATTTGACAAATGCAAATTTTGTAGGCTTCACTTTGAGTGTGAAATTTTCCAGCACGGTGCCTGTTTATCTACAGAAAGCTGTAGCTAGCAAGATATGTATAAGAAAAATGCAGCAAGAAGGGAATTAAATGAGACATAGGGCTTTACACCATGGTGGTCAGAGCCTAATCACTCCTCCCCATGTTTTGAAGAACGGTCGGTATGAAGCAGTAGTTTTCCATTTTGTAGTGTACGAAGGAAAGAGTTGATCTGTGGAAACCATTTAGGAGCAGAGAAACTGAATGGAGATTACTGGGGACCAGGGAGCTGACAAAAGCCACAAATGAACCTGCAGCACTAGCTGGTCTCTAATTGCCTAAATTGGGATTACCGAAGCCACGGGCACCCATGCAATTTATAGAAGGAGGATTAATATAAAAACTGACAGAATTTAGTCTTTGTATTTTCAGGTTGTCAGCGATGAAACATTCTTATTTTCTTTGATTCAAAGTTTTAGATCAGAAAGTCTGAATATGCAACGGTAAAAGATAATTAGCATTATTTTAGTTGACAGCATGCTCGTCTCTAAAGCTGCAGTTTATGTATGAAGGGTGCAGTTGATCAAGATGTCAGATGAAAGGCCCCACATACTGGGAACACTGGTTCAGATGTCAGGATGTCCAGAATAGCTGCAGGAGGTCTCTAACTGTGAAGACATCATAGAATCATAGAATCTTTTGAGATGGAAGATACCCTTAAAGTCATCTGGTCCAACTCCCCTGTACTGCAGGGACACCAGGCACTCAGAGCCCTGTCCAGCCTGACCTTGGCTGTCTTCAAGGACAGAGAACCCATCACCTCTCTGGGCAGTGCAAATTGAGAGGTACTTGTATGAGCCTTACACAGGTGTGAGATATCATTATGTTCCTTCTAGGTGGACCGGTGGAAGCAAGGAATGGCTACAGTCCCTTCTTTTCCCCCCCAAAGCTAGATTCTGTAGTGACTGATGAACCTGATGGCTTAATAGCCATGCCTCATAATGAAGGAATTTCCCCATGTAACTTGGTTCCTGGAAGATCTCACTTATTGTCACCCTGTGGACTGTGGGGTTTTCCACTTAAGAGTATTTCCAATCTATTTCATAACCCTCTGGAACGTATGCTGCTATGTGACATCCCAGTTACCGAGGATGTCCCTAGCAGCATCTTATCAACAGCTATTTTACTTCTGTGAATAGATCCCTAATGAGCCCAAGATTCTCCACACACAGCAACACTTTTTTTGCTGTAACATACCACATTTTTCTTCCGGAAAATGAATCCACTATCCTTTCCAGCCAATATAAGCTTTTGTAACCAGCGGAGTCTGCATCTGCACTGCTAATCACTCCAACCTTGTAAATCGTAAACAGGTCTCACAAAGTCGGAAGTAACACTTCCAGCTGTAATGCTATTAACCTAATCCCTGGTAGTTATTACAGAAACTCATGACACACAGCTTAGCAGATACCAGAAAATACAGTTTTTCTTCAGTGTAGTTGGAGCTGATCTTTGTATGTTATAAGCATTATTAAAAGCAGCTGAATTAAAATGTTGAAAGTTGAAGCATCGACATCTTTGGTGCAAAGATGTTAGAAAGGTTTGTATCAACTTTCCTGTCGGATAATGACACAGGGGAGCATGTTGCATCTCTATGCAGTGCATTCAGGTTTTAATATTTTGCAGTTAAACCAACACTACAACAGTTTCCTTATGCACAACTCAAATTCATCAAATTCTCTGCACGCGATTTACTGTCACAGCGACATACAGGGCAAAATCATGGCCAAAGTCAGTCAGAAGATATAAACACTTTAAATCTTCTTATGTTAAGTGTATTATGAAGATTTTCATTTATACCGGGAAACTTCTAGATTTCTCAAATGATGCAAAGGCACCACCAAGAAGTGAGCGGAAACGGGACTTCATGTATCCTAGAGCAACTGAAATAATCTACGATTGCCCCCAAATTATATCATTCTAAAAATAAATGCCTGGAAGTTATTGCCTCACACATTTCTAAGAGGTGCAAAGACATCAGCCATTTAGTTTTTAAAATTACTGTAGAGAGCTTCAGGAGAGCTGTGTATTCTGCAGCATTTCATGGAAACTTTGTTTTTGTTGATCTCTAATGCTTTGCTTCCACTAAATTAAATTACTTTAGACTGAAAGTTCTCCGATTGCCTTTTTTTCTAGGGAACAAACTCCCACAGATATAATTCTTGGCAGTATAACTGCAGAAGACCGGAAGCCTCACAGATGTGATATGAAAACCAAAGATCATTGCAGATAGAAATAATGATACACTCTGTTTCCATGTCATCCAGCAATACATTCTCCATTCTTTCCAGCTGGAAAATGGTTTTGAAGCTCCATTAGCAAAAGGCTGTGTAGTACTTTGAGATACAAGGGAAGCTACTCTTTTAGAAGTGAAATATAAGACATTTAATACATTTAATGTGGGTTGCACCACAACATTTCCCTTAGAATATTGATTCCATATTCACTGATCTCTAAGTTGGGTTAGACTGACAGATATCTGGGGAAAGGTCTCCATGGTGTGGGTCTTGCTCACTGAGGTAAGTTACACTAAACGAAAGCTATGAAGAAACCTACACTTTCTAAGAGCTGTAGGATTATTTCTCCCCCAGAGTAAGGGTGTTGTAGGAAGGCATGGTGAGGGAGCAATGGAAGCAGCACCTCAGCAGCACTGTGAATACCACTGTATTCATAGAACCATAGAGTATCCTGATCTGGAAGGGACTCACCAGGAGCACTGAGTTGAATTCCTGGCTCCACATAGGACCACCCACAAATAAAAACATATTTCTGAGTGCATTGTCCAAATGCTTCTAGAACTCCATCGGGATTGGTGCCGTGACCACTGCCATGAGGAGCCTGTTCCATGGCACGATAAAGATCCAGGAGCAAAGTGTAAAGTCCCAGAGGTATAAATTCATTACACGACCACCTTCTACTACTTCATTAGCACCTGTGCTGACAATACAAGCGGAGCGAACGAAAGGAAGAGTGAAAAAGCAGAACACTCAGAGCTTTTTGTTGTGTCCCAATTTTGACTGTCATGCTCTTTCTAAATCTGAGCAAGACGAAATTTTTCTCTTCTGAGTTCTGGAAAGTGGCCCACAGAAAAGGTTTCCCTCCAGAAAAGGATGGAACATTTTTATAATTTTAAATTAAAGTGTTCAATTACTGTTCTTTATTGTTGCCACTTAAAAGAGATTTGCTACAGTTGCTTACATACATGCATAGGAGCTGAAAGAAACCAGCAGATTCTATAAGAAGGTTTCCTCCGGAGAGGTGTGAATTTCTCAACAGCAATAAAAATGTTTGCTACAGAGCAAGAGCTATGATTTAAACACAGACAAATGCTTATTTCCCTTCTGATACAATTTCCCTTAGTTCCTTCTGACATATAAATACACTGCTTTGGAAAAAGACCTGGAATATTATTTTAAGATAAGATAGTACAAGTTCATAGTAATTAAGTAAAAGTCTTTTTCTATGAAAAGATATGAGTGAGCAGGTTTCCATGGTAATTCCTTTCTTACCTTTTAAGACAAAGGACAGCTTAGAGCTACAGAATTAAGTCTTTTTCATCCCTTTCTTCTCATGCTTATACAGAAGCTGTTTCAGTTTTAAACCATCAGAGGCTCATCCTTTATGATAAATCCAGCTTCAATATCAATTTCTAAATGCAAATTTGCATTAAATGTTTAATGATAAAAAAAAAGAAAAAAAAAAGAAAAAAAGAAAGGAAGACATATAAAGAGTTAATGAAAATCCAAAGCCTTGATTTTTCACAGCCAAATTATTTTCAGGTTACCATTGAAGGGAAGCTGGGGATGGCACAAGTCTAACTGAAACAATTTTATCTAATTATTGAGTTATTCCAAGGTGCAACTTCAGTGAGTTAATTGGCACTGCAACAAGGATGAATTTGGCCCACTGCAAATTCAACTCTTCTCTATTGTCAGCGCTGCTAAGAAAGAAAAGAAAAAAAGAATGTTTTTGTAACCTATTTCTGAATCTCACCATTGTGTTTCATTATGATTTTCTTTTGATTCTGTTACCATGTGAACGGTGAAGTACACATAACCACAGCTCATGATCTCGGAATGTCAACCAAGGGATATTTTGTGCTTCAGGACTGATTGGAGTGACTCAGAGCACTTTTTGAAAGTTCTCTGAAAAAGTCACGCATGTGTTTAGATCTAAAAATTAATTGGGGATTAAGGAACCAAGAAGCAGGGAAGGGAAAATTTTGATCACTTCAAGCACTATACAAGAACATTAGATTGAGAAAACCTTTACTGTAAACTAAGTCTTAATTGTGGATTAGATCCTGAGCTGAGGTAAACTGGATTAGTTCCATTGACTAAACGACTCAAATTTAGTGGAGTTACAACGTGCAGCAGAGTGGTGCCAATTTACGGGAGCAGAACAATGGCTCTGTAGTTAAGACACCAGTTTGCAAGTTCTTTGTATGTGAATTAACAATGGAATTCGCGTTATATTTAAACTGAGAGCACCCATAAATCTACCTTGCTAAATGGCAGACTGTTCATTTACCCCTCATACAAATACGGATGGATCATTTATTCATTTTACTGTTAAGTTTCTTAAAGACACAGGCCAAGATTTCTAATTACCGCCGAGGAGCTCATCGTGTGTACTCCCAGAGCTCAGCACTCCGTATTTGCTGAAGGTAACATGACCAACTCAATGACATAGCGCATGAACAGATGGGACTCCCTGGAGAACCAGCAGTAAAATTACTGGGCACCTTCGGCTTGTGGAATATTTATTTGTGACAAAACAACAACAAAAAAATGGGAAGAGGTAACATGGATCTGGGCTGAGTGTCCTGGTGCTGGGGGAGCTCTGTCCAGACATACCACCTTCCACACTGGGGAGCACAGAAGTCATCACTCTGGGGTGGCTTCAGCATTGTCCTGAAGTCTACAGCTCACAAGAATTGCAACAAGAGTCTGCAGTGACTCATGTGTCATTTAGCAACAGAAGGAAGACAACTGCGTGCTTTTGGCCTCTGCTGTCTTTTTCAAGTTTACCTACTGCTTCATTATTCTCAGGGAAATTCAGCATGTGTTCACGCTGAACGCTGAGCTGGGTCCCACGACTTGTTTTTTGCAGCCAAAAGGTCATACCATAGCTGCAATCAAATTAATTTTTTAGAAAGATGTTGGATGCTTTTCAGGGTCTTCTTCACTCCTCCTGCTCTTTTCCTGATTATTCTTTGTGCATGACTCTTACTAACAGAATGTGTAAATAGGATTTTTTTCCATTTTTTTTTTTCTTCCACTTGAGAGTTACCAGGTGCACACGTTGACAAAGAAGGTGTTTTTCCCAGTGACAAAAAAAAAAAAATTAATAAACCCAAGCAGTAGTTTCACAATGCTAAAACCTCAGCTGAGATCAAAAGCAAAAAATGAGATGAAAATATTCATGTCTCCTGTGCCACTTGGATTACGACCTCTTCCATTTAACACAGCTGTTCTTAACTTGCATTTTGTAGCTTGCTACAAACTCTATGTAGCTCTCAAGCCATTTTTTAAAAATTATTTTTATTTTTGCAGCTGTTAGATGACTGAACCACCTCTAGAAGAACTGGTGGGGAGACTGAAAGAGGAACACTACTCCCTTCGGTAATCCATTTCTCTTTAGGAATGCTGAAGGGATGCTCTCATCTTCACTGGAAGAAAGCAAGTATTTCAAAACACTGTAAGAGCTGAAAAACTACCAGGGTTGTGTAATCCCTGCAAAGAGCAGAGAAAGAAAAATTGCTTGATTTTGAGAGAAACTGTGAGAGATTTCTGGCAGTGTTTCTAGATGAGGAAAGAGAGACGGATCTGGGATGCAATCAAGACAGATTTCTCCGTGCCAACAAAGGCACTGGGGTTCAGTGACCTGACTATAAAATGAGATGGGTAATACTGCCAGCCCTTTGAAAGAAAGATTATCTGGGTTTATTCCCAGCCATGCTACAGAACCACCAAGTAACTCTAGACATGTCACTGAAATTCAGTTTGCTCCTGTCTAATAATCGGAGAGCATAGTAGGTAATTTACCCCATCCACTTCCTATTCAGACTATAAACGCTGCAATGCAACATTTCCCTTCCCTTATGGGGAGTGCCAAACATCATGTCAGCAGCGCTCCTGCATCAGCTGGAGCCTCCTGTTTCTAACATAATTCAAATAACTTCTCCTCTACTCTTTCCTGTGCCAACAATCCCCTTCCTCCTTGCTTGTTCTTCCTTCCCAGAGATAATCCTTAGGCACTCACACCTCCAGAGGGACCGCCTGCCACGACCAGGGTCCTACCTTCTCTTTTCCTCTAGTTTCAAACAAAGAGGTGGGCAGTCAGCTTCACTGTTCCAGCTCCACTTCCACATTTTAATGCCATTTCTTTCCAAGGAAGAAACTAAGATCAATTATAGATGGCTGTTATTTTTATTTAAGAACAAAACCAATGACATTTATATAACTTTACTCGTATTATTACAGTATTATCAGCTCTAGCAAACATCTTAAACCAGAAGAGCTGCCAATTCTCAAGTGGCCACACTTGATTTATAAGCTGCAATTATATTTGTCAGCTGATAAATAGAAACCAGATCAGTTTTCACCAACTCAGTGGACTGAAAGAGAATACTTTTTTACTTTCTGCTCACTATTTCTTTCCAGACACAAAGTGCTTTCAGTAGACAGCAACCTTTCTTGATGTGGCACCAGGAGATGATTCTTGGTCAACAGGGCAGAAACTGAATGCCTCTGTCATGTGGCAATGCTAAGAAATAACAAAAATAACTCTAATCTCTCTAATATTAATGAGGAACTTGTAGAGCTGTTCTCAACACAGTATTTCCATATGGTTGTTTTTTTTTGTTTTTTTTTACTTTATTCTGCACATTTAAGCCCTCTTCCCGGAGCTTTTCTTTGTCACTCACTGCCTGATTTTCAGCTATGGACACAAAAGTTGAGTGAGCAATTTCTCTATTTCTTCTTCACGTCTCTGACTGCATATCTTGCAGGCTGGATGCAACACAAGTACCACCACAGAAGAATCCTGGGTATGCTCCAGAAATAAATTAACTTTTCATTTTCAGATAATAACCTCCTGGAAGAAACTAACGAAAGCTATTCTTCCTGTAGTTTGCAATAAGACTGACATTCCCCGAAAATTGCTGTTCATTTCAATCATACTCCTTTACTGCAAAGAGTTGATCCATGGGACGTGATGGGCCAAGATACCTTTGCAAAGCCCAACTTCCAAAAAACACATTGGAATTAAAATTGAAATTAAAAGCAGAAAGAGGTCTACCTGAAGCAGAAGTTCCAGGATAACAAAGAATAAAGACTCATCAGAGAAATATTTGTAAGTGTGATGTCAGCTCTGCAGTCTGGAGCAAGTGCTGCTTTTTTGACTTAATAACAGTGAATGTCAAATTCTTCAGGAAAGGAATTTGCAAAGTCTTGGTAACAAGTCTGCTGTGGAACTAAATCGCAGTGCATTCAATACAGATTATCTGTCACTCATAAAATCAGTACTTTCTGAGTTGCCTCTGAACATGGCTCAATATATAGATGCAGAAAAACCATTTTACAAAAACCAAGGATATTCACCAATATGATGCCACTTAACTGACTTATAACTTCAGTCTCTGAAGGGATGATCTGCAACAAGCAATCTTACACTTGTATGGCAATAAGAAAATTGCCTGTTTAGAGGGAAATGCCATTTTCACTGGTCAGATAATACAGGAGAATGAAGAATGTTTTCCTTTAGAGAGAAATAAAAAAAAAACAAACAAACAACAACAATGGAAGAGCTCCAAAAAGCTATGTAGAAGGATCAAATTCCTAAGCTGGAGAAAATGAGGTAGCCTGGTTCTCATTGCATATAGGCATCAATCAGGACTAAACATGACAAAAGCCAGACTGGGATGTTAATCACACTGATAGAATTGCAGATGGAGATGGTGGGACAGAGGCAATGAAAGTAGTCTTAATGAGATTAAAGCCCATCCAAATGGTCCCACCTCCATATGAAAGGACAATCAGGCTCTGACTAGACAACTCCTGTATCACCGCTTCAAAGCACATGTAGCAAAACATGTTGGGGGAGGACATAATACACAGGGGGCATGCTCTGTGTGATGAGCAAGGGAAGAGTCTCCCTTTCTTCTTTTTGAATGAGATAAAGCAGCAGCCCCCTTCAGTTCATTATTAAGGTTGGAAAAGACCACTAAGATCACCAAGTCCAACTGTCAGTCGTTCCCCACCATGCTCAATCACCACGTCCCTCAGTGCCACATCTCCACGTTCTGTGAACACCAACAAGGATGGTGACTCCACCACCTCCCTGGGCAGCTGTGCCAGTGCATCACCATTCTTTCTGAGAATAACTTGTTCTGAATATCCAGCCTGAACCTCCCCTGGTGCAACTCAAGGCCATTCCCTTTCATCCTATCACTGTTAACTGGGAGGAGAGGCTGACTCTCACTCCACCACAACCTCCTTTCAGGTGTTGTAGACTGATGAGCTCTCCCCTGAGCCTCCTCTTCTCCAAAGTGAACAACCCCAGCTCCCTCAGCCACTCTGCACAGTATTTATGCTCCAGGCCCCCCAACAATTCAGTTGCCATTTTCTGTACACGCTCCAGCACCTCAACATCTTTCTTATAATGAAAGGCCCAAAAGAGAACACAGTACTTGAGGTCAGCTGATGCACTGGGACTTTGCACTTTGTCTGACTGTTTTAACCACATGTGATATTTACATGTTCAAAAACACAGCAGAAAACTGTGAGGAAGGTAAGGGAAGTGGGAGGAAATATATCTATCTCATACCTCCGTGCCAGCATAAGCAAGCCCTGCATTGCATTTTGGGAAAAAGTTGTAGGCAAATAATTTGCAGAAGTGATGAGGTCAAATCGTGTACTCATTTGAACTCAGCACAGCCCCACTGATTTCTGAAAGATTACAGAGAATTAGTCTTTCTGAGCATATTTTACTAAATTAAGCTGTGGAGAACCATTTCCATAGCTTGAATGAAGATATACAACTTACTACCTAGTGGAGACTTAATTCTCTCTCTGATAGACAGGAAAATCCTTTCAGTGAATTACATCAATGTCTAACTTTTCTTGTATGCTGCCAGTGCTGGTTTCTTGTAACACAATGACCAGAACTGTGAAATTTCATGATATTTGCCAGGCAAATTGGAACTACAAATGATGCTGTAGCTACAGCCCTTGCTTGGCTGGCAGACCTGAAAAGCCACACTGATCCTCCTTGAGTGCAGTAAGATGTAACCTTTACTTTTTCACTACATCTTTCTTCAGATCACTTTTGTCACTTAGAGAATCGGCAATCTTTCTGGCTATGTGAGCACAGAAGTGTTCAGGTTATAATATATGGAGCATCTGAAAGGTATGACAAGACAAGGAATAATTTTAAGTACCTCAGAGAGATTACAGGGAAGGGAGATGGGTATTATAAGGAGTATTTGAGAGGTAGGACAAGGAGCGGATATGCAGTGTAAGGGGATCACTGACAATGTAAAGAGCAGTCAGCATCAAGGGATGGAAGGCATTTGAGGGATGCAGTAAGGAAGAGAATTACTATACAGAAAATCTGAATGATGGGAAAAGGAAAGGAGATACCTGATACCTCTAAATTTTATATCATAATCGTAGTATTTATCACCAGTTACCAGCTAGTGAGGAATGAACACGTTTCTCTGGGTAATCTGGGACTGATGAAAACGCTTAAAATGCTGTTGGCAGCTTTGGAGTTACTAAGCCCTGCTGTATGTGCTGGGGGAAGCTTGACGTTGCAAGGTGCTGAGCACCTTCACTGAAGACAGCAGCCTTTAGAAAGGCGCTGAGCAGCCACAATTCCACTGAAATCAATCAGACCTGCAGGGAGTCACCACCTCTGAAAAATCAAGTTGTGGGAGTTGAAGGCACCCAGCAGGTTTGGGGCTGAAGTGTCACATTAGGGATGTGACAGCAATGTCTAATAAAACTCTCTCCACTCACATACATAGGAGTGCACACACACACATATTTTACCATACTCCTCCATCTTCCATTGTTAAAATGATAGAAGTATAACATTTAGTGAAGGCAATCAGAGAAGTGGTAATTATCACAGTGGGTCTGAAAACCTTGTGGCCCAGTAGTGGGAGGAAGTACTGTATATCTTGAAAGACAGAACAGACATGAAGAAAACCTTTTCCCCAGCTACAGAAAACTGTTTTTGATTATTTTATTTCTCTTTTAATAGTGAAAAGTTTTGAATTGCAGCACAACTGTGTGCATACCTTGAGAAATTCTCTGCTTCTGGTCGCCAAATAGTCTTGCATGTTAATATATATGCATCAAGTCAAGATCTAGCAATCATTTCTTCTCTTGGTTAAATGCTTCCTACCTCTGATAATACGCTGTCCTGTTCCAGACTTCAGCGCACAATAGTGTGTATGCAGTACAAATACAGCGTGACAACATGAGGGTCAAAGCACTGTCACCAACACTCATCTTCTTAGGGTGGCCAAAAGGAGGCAAACATGGTGATCCAAACCATACAGTACTGTAGTGACGGTGGGCTTAGCTGCCAGGGAAATGCTCATGCAAATAAAACAGCTTACCTATTCATGCTCACTTCAACATTTGCTGTTTACTAAATGATAGCAAGTGGCCTTTTCCACAAGTTGCATATATCTTTTCCTCATGTCTTCACACAGATTACATGACTCCGCCAGCATAAGTCTTGATAGGAGGTCTCCTGTGGCCCCTTCTCATAGCAGGGTAATCTGTGCCAGCACCAGGAGGCTTAGTGCACTTGTCAAAGCACTACTCTTAGCTCACTGCTGCAGTATTCTGAATTCACTATCATGTTCACCTCACATAAACACCTAAAGCATTGTACACTCTACAGAAACTTCAGCCTGTGTGATGCAAATCCCCTTGCCCAACACACACTCATTACTTTCTTAAGGGTTATGTTCTGCCTCTTTGAGTAGACACTTGAGAAAACCCTGTTTTAGATCTCAGTCACAAGCTGATCTTCTCTCTGGGACTCCATCCCGAAAGATCACAAGAAGGGCTCTTCAATCTTGGATTAGTGCAATTTGTCTTTTCACCTTTCTTTTGTCATATTTAAAAACTGCTCTTATCCAACTCTTTTTGCAAGAAGTGCGGCACTCCTCAAACCTGAATATAAAATTAACTGAAAATATTAACACTGTAAGATAGCTGAGCTCTCTCTGATCATCCCTCAGATACATTCTGATATATCTTACCGTCTGTAACATGTGGAATCTAGTTCCAGATGGCTCATAGCAATGCCTCTTCATGATAACATTTTCCGTAATATTTGACAAAGCTTGATCAGTAAGTCAAAGACTGTTCTTGACCTAATCTCTCTTCAGACTCCTTGGCTTCTCCAAAAAGATACCTGAAGAGATGCTAAAATTACTATGAATTCTTGGAGCTATCAAGAAATCATAGTAAAGTAATGACTTAATGCCTGCCCATTAAAAGATAACCAATGTGCACCAGCTACCTCAAAGGGAGATCTGCTACGGGGAACTACAGGTGACTGATTTCAGGACGAGCGGAGCAAAACCAGAAAGTCTGGAACTAGCAAGCCAGCTGCTATAGCCTAAGGGAAATTGCCAGTCAGTAAATGCATGGCTATTCGTGTGAGTAAATTAGATGTCAAGTCACTTCTGTCTTCGTGCTGTTGTACTTTGTAGAAATGAACAATCGGCAGACTGATCTCACCCCAGAAGCAATGCTTTTTGGTGGCATTTGATCTTGAAGAAGACATTGCTGTAGAAGAAGCTGCTCAAAGATAAGACAGAGTAATCATGATACCAGCCCAGCTAACTGCAATAAATCTGTTTTTTTTCTACCTTTTAACATCTGTGGCACTCCTTTAGATAAGGCACAGGTTCCCTTTTTGAGCACATTTGTGCTGAGAGAAAGGCATGTTAGTAACTCTTTTGCCTTTTGCAGATCATTTTCTCATTCCGCTGCATGTTTGTTTATCATTAGCACAAATTATGAAGGGTGTCTGTACAATTTGAACAACCTTTTCTCTAACAGCATCATCTCAGTCTTTTTTCTCTCTGAGCTGCAGTTCGCTACAAGGGCTGTGACAGCTTTTATGTTTAACAGAATCTTTACTCTGGCAATCATGATTAACTCGTCTCTACAGAGGAGTGTTATTTTAATAAGTCCGAGTGAAGAGTTCTAAGAAAATCTTTTCCTTCTTTTTTATTTTAGAAGACTTTTATACATCTAAGAATTAAGACTCTAACTAAAGTTTAGATAGAGCATAGCCAAGTCGTCTGTTGGCCCCTTGAAATGTTTTGGAAGGTTTCCAGCAGACCCAATTATTTCAAATATGCTTCAGAAGTTACATTAAGGCCAGCATAACAAAATCTGTGAATGTATTCAGTTCTTGCCCTCTTCTGACCTTTGATTTCTTTCCAAATAAAATGTTTAACATTACTGTTTTTTTCTTTCTTTTTCTCTACTATGTTTCTTTCCCTTTCTTTTTTAAATAGCAGCTTCTGGGGCTCAGGCACTGACATTATTTGAGATGTAAACTATCCAAAATCTAATAGCTTCTTTAGGGTCAAGGGTATGTTTTACAGCAGTAACAAATCAGGAAATCATGTTCCATGATGCTTAGACAAAACAACCTATTGTCCTCTCTTAGGAGGCTCTTAAAAAGCTTCACAAACATTGGTATGTCTTGTACGAGCCAAGGAAATACTTCAGCATCACTCTGCAGTAACGTCAGTGTTCTAAAAAGCCAAACATCCTCCTCAAAGTATAAGAAAGATCAAGATCTGGAAAAGTTGAGAAACTGAGGTGATAGAAACACTACAAATGACATAATTATTTAATATTATCTAAAGCAGTGCAAGTCACTTCTTCTAACTCCAGGGGGTTTCTTCACCCCACCCACTGCTCTTCCCACTCCCAACTCACAGCACTGTTAGATGATGAGCCTGAATTTAGGATTTATCCACTTTCTGTGTAATATCGTCCTGGGGGCTCAAGTTCTGAACAACTAGGCTAGACAGAGGATGAGGTCAGGATAGGAAAGGTTTGAGAAGGATAATAAAAGAACAGCAAGGCTCCCACTTTTCAATTCTTTATCACGTACATGATGCTATATGGAAAGATTTTTATGAAAAGAACTTCAATGAAGAAGAAATCTTGGGAATCTAATAACCTGGCAACAACTCAATAGCCCGATAAGGTTTTTGTTTGGCTTGTTTTACTGGAAACCCTACAGAAATTGATCTGAAAGCAATGCAAGGACCAGAGGGATTCCTCTTCTTTTGTCACAACTTTAGGTTGTTCCAATGCATACAGCTCCAGCCAGACTTTCTGATACATCACAGAAAGATCAATGACAAGCAGAGGTGCTCAGATGTTTCCAGAAAAAGTGAACAATGAAGAAAAGGCAGGTGAAGGTATAGCCAACACAAATCAATGGGTAGGACTGGTCAGCCGGTTCCTTACAGAAGCTCATCTTTTGTGTGGAGTAGGGAGATTTCTGGTCCTTGCTTTTCTTGGAAAATTGCATTCCTGCGTGAACAGTGTGAGATAATCACATTGGAACTGGATCAGTGGAGAAGTGTGAAAAATGTGGCAGCATTCAAGTTTCTATTTGAGAAGAGACATTTACCAGTCTTGGGAGAGAGAAAATAAGAATGTGTATAATTCAACATTTCCTTTTGATCTATAAACTACTTTTTTTCTCTTCTAAGTTAATTTGCTTAAAAAATGCACAAAGAGGGAGGGCAAAGCAAAAAGTAAATGTGCTAAAATGTTTGACAGAAATTCAAATGTTTGTGAGGAAATGAGTTTGTTATTCCATGCACAGAGAGCATCAGTATTTTCTTTGCTTAGTTGGGTGCACAAATCTAATGCCAGAAGAGGCCTTAACAAAGTATTAGATTTGAGACAAACTCACAAAGCTGAGGCCCTTTGTGTGTGAAATGTGACCCGCTCTAACTCCATGGCTGCGGATGCACAGTGCGAATCACTAACACGGCTGCTGTGCACTGGGGCAAACCCAGGTTTTCAAAGATATTGCTTAATCCAGTAAATTACTGGAGGGTACATCGATAGAACCACACTAATGAAAGCACTGCAGTGTAAATTCCCATACAGCAGACACGGCCTAGGGAAAAAAAAAAAAAAAAAAAAGATGTATATTACCTAAACAGAGATGTCACAGAATCTGTCTTGGATCAGATTCTGCCCACCTGTATTGGACTGCCCAAACTCTTCTTCATGTCGCTTTGGATGAATATCATGCACGGAAACACCACCAGCAATATGAGCTCCACATTATTAAGTGCATATAAAGACTGGCAATGCTGCTACCCCAAGTCACATTCCTTTCAGGAGCACAAAGGACAGCAGCCTCATCAGGAACATCTGATGGAATTGAGAAGGGCAGGCAGGGAGGACAGGCTCTGACTGGAATATTTCTGGGCTAGCAGCCATGTGAGAAGAAGGTATAGGAGAGAAGGAAGTTCTTTGAAATGCCTTACTTATGTTAGGACAATTCTTGCTAGTAGAAGGTGCCCTTCTCGAACTCACATGGACAGGAGTAGGAGAAAAATCAATTTTAGTAAGACAAGGGTCACTCTGCCTGTCTACTATCCATTTCATGTCATCTGTTGAGAAGTGTATAGCCCAAACCACTGTGCAAGGCAGGATCAGGTCTTCTCATTCCTGCACAGCTGGGCAAGAGAAGCTAAAAGCATGCTGGGTTCCATTTGGTCTAGACACGCTATATAAACACATCATCACAATCACTCCTGAATTCATCACATTACTGGTCACATTACTGCTGAAGAGCTAACAATCAGAACTCCAGTACACCTGCAAACAAGCTTAATAACTGCAGAATCACCATAGTATACTGTATCCAATGCAGAAAAGGTAGAAATGAAAACCTGGGCTATGGTGTTTGAGGACAGCCCCTCTGAATTCTAAACCCTTTCTTTACACTTGCTGTCCCTACCTAAATGGACGTTAGCAATTCATCCCACCTGAAGCCATCCCCCCAGCTGAGCACTGATGCTAAGAGTTACCAGCAGCCAATTCCCAAACTGAACTCTGTGCCAGAGCTGCTCTTCTCTTCAGTGACTATTGAAGGAACTGAAGGATTACAATCTAACATGGATGTTGTATTGTAAGTGGGACAAAATCTGGCAATAAAGGCTGTTGAAGCCGAGTCTCCAAGGCACAAAGGAACTGGGTTCTAGCAGATTATATCTGCTGGTTCTGTATAAGTTGCTGGAAACACACAGAGCAATCTCTGATTTCCAGCATCTCTGAACTGTCTGTAATTTTTTTTAAAGAGAAAAATCAAGGTCCTCGTTATGCTACGATAAATTAAAATGAAACCCCACATTAAGTCAGCTTGGACTCTGGAGTATTTAAAATCTGTATCCCAATTTTGAGATTTAAACCTATTTATATGTAAATCAAAAAAAGGAAAAGATTACTTCCCTATTATTTCCCCTATGATGAATTAGCCTGAATTAGTGATGAATATAAAGAATTAACTCTTATATTTCTTATGTTTTGCCTCATTTACAAATGTCATAAGAGCCCATTAGATACTTAAAAAAGTATGTCAAGTAAGAATAAAATTCTCTGAAGAAAACAAAGTAAAATGTTTAATGATATAATGAAGACTCATTAATGTAATGTTTATTTTTAATATTAAAAATTCACAAGAATTGTCACAACTCTTGTTTTAATCAGATGAGCTTTTGTAATATTTATTTGTATGTAATTTCATAAATATTTATACATCTATTTTCAAACTTTGCTGGTCTTTGCTTAATTAAATACATTTTAGGCTTGGAAGTCTTCGAGGGATATTTTCTCCAACTGTGTAAGACATCCATTTCACCATGCCATCTGATCACAGGTGCAGGTAAAAACTGCACAGGTACAAACCTCTAAGAGCAGTTTTCCTATAGCAACCTTCTCCATCCTATACCATCCTGCTTTTAGGGCATGAGTGGCCATACAAGTGCATTTAAATGTAGAGGGCAGACAGTCCCTTCAACCCTTCCCCTCTCCTCTTTGCATGCTCTGTGCTCAGCTCTTTCTCCTCTGTGTTTTTTAGCTGATACAAGAGGTGGTCCAGTGGTCAGGGGCTTAACACCCTGATTGCAGTCCTAGGTATACCTATACATATATATATATACGTATAGGTATACAACTAGGGCCATAAAATCCCAATATATGAGAAAGAAACAATCTATTCCCGAGAGATAGCCAAGAATCTTTAGTTTCTGACATCTTGACTCAGTGCTATGCTCTGCTCAGAAAATTAAGGTGTAGTACAGCAGTCCATTTTGTTTTGTGCCTGATCTCATCAGAGTTTGCAAACTCAGCAAGGCTGAGCTCAATCAGGATGTGAACAGGAGACTTTCTTGACAGATGGAAGTACTTGAGATAGCATTCCAAATTCTGAACTTAGTGTATAAAGAACTATCACCTATGCATGGAGTCCTTCAAATGAAAAATTCAAACATTATCCAATTTCTGGAAACCTTTAAGAAGTCCTTTCATCATTGAAGTAACGATCACAGATGAATGCAATTAACAGAATATACTTTCGGTGAACACAGGTACAAATTCACACACTTCTTTAGAGAATGGTCACAATGATGAAACTTCCTTTAGTTTTCTGTCAGCTTTACCACCTTCTGTGTCTTTATCTCTAGACCGAAGTAAGATTTTTCACTGTATTAATTAAGGATAAATGCAGCAAATGCCTAACAAGCGTGTAGCAGAAATGTGAAGCTGTGAGCAACACTCAGACTGCCTTGGCGCTAATAAGCTTGAATACAGAGGGCTACCTGCTCCAGGCTCTGCCACCAGGCTGCTAAAACCTGCCTATGCTTCCAAGCCCTCTGATACACCACTGGGAGTTAAATACACAGGTATATTTCAGGAGAATTTTTCACTTCCTCTCTCTTGATTCATCATCCTCTGTATAATCCGTGTAGTAATATTCATAAACAGTAATTATTTATATATGGTTATGGACCACTTGAATTTAATTTTCTTCTCACTTAAGCTGTAAATATGGAATAAAATTAATACGAGCCAGAAAAATCAGGACCCAAAAGACTGGAATATATGTAAAATCACTTATAGCCCTCTAACTTTTAAAAGTCATTTCTTACTTTAATATTCTCTTGGGTAGCACACACTGTAGGTAAAAGTTTACATCCAATCACGAACACATTTACTGAAGTATTTAAAAATGCACGAGAGCAGCTCCGGTAATATGAAGTTTTCTAACGCTCTCTATCCTGGATTAAATACAAAGTGAGCCCTTTTATCCCTGACCTTTCAGAGTTCTGAGCACATCAAAATGTTTCTGTTACTGCAGTGGAAATACACTCTGATTTTATTGTCCTGCGTTTGAGGTAAAGAGGCAAATGCAGAACATCTAAAGTGAACTTCATGGCGTTTGCAGGGAGAAAATGAGGGAGATACGGAATCCAAACACAGAGGGAGATTGATTCCTCCCGGTTGGTATCTAAGACACAAAACTATCCTCTGTGTCTTCCTGACCAGGTTTCGACGTCTTTTGGAAATAAAATTATACATTTTGTGTGCTTTATTGGGCTCACACCGTAACTAAGTAGAATTATTGGAGCTATTTAAGAAGTCAGACTGGATGGTTTTATTTATATAATTCAAATGATTCTTTCTGGCCTTAAAACTTACAAATCTAAAGATGAGTTTTTCTGAGATTTCAGATTCCAGCCCAGGAGGCCCCACGGTAATTTCACCGCTTCTGTTTGGAGCTCATGAAGTGTTTTTCACCATGAAAAAAAACCCAAACCTGAAACATTACTCCTTTCCAGGCTTCTGAAAACCCCTGGAAGCACAGTGCCAATCTAGATCAGAGCAGCCTCTCCTGTTCATCACCGCTTGGAATTTAACACTCAACTTTGAAGTTTACAAATCAGATGATTTTTTGGGTTTGTTTTTTTTTTTTTTGGCTCCGAATTGACACATAATGAAAACAGAAGTGGTTGGGGGGGAAAAGAAAACAGGTGGAAAAAAAATTCTGAGAACAAAACCTCGATGTCTGCATCCCAAAATCATAAACAGAGGATATGCCTATCTGCAGATATCAGCAGTATCCTGCTTAGCAGCAAACTTCCTTTCTAGCATCTAGCTTCAAGGATGTCACCATATTATCCCACCCCAATCCTGGGCTGCAACATTTCATGTGCTTCTAATTCGCTGTGACTTCCATAATGTATTCATCCGAAGCAGCGCTTCCACATATGCAGTTGCTGTTAATTTTAATCTGCTTTGTTATTATCTTTACAATTTTACAAACATGAGCTCAACTGAAAAGGACATTCAGAGAGGTTTTTTTCTTCCTGGAAATGAGTGCTGAGTGATGCTCACCATAAATTAATTTTTCAAGCTTTGTAGAGGTTATGTAAATCTGCAGAATATTCTTCTGATGTTTAAGCCACAATTTGACAACAGCTTCAAAAACTGGTCGAAGAACTCCTCTTACTAGCATCTGCTTGTTGAAATGTTATATGCAATGACATGGTTGTGCAGCACTCTGCATTGATCTCTGGATGCCAGGTGATCGCTCAAGCTAAAAAAAAACCACGCATGTGCGCACAATGGAAAAGGGGATTTTAGAGCTTACAAGCCATGGAGTGAGGGAAAGAAAGTGGTAAACCTTCTTCAACCTCTTTAAATTAGTATTTAAAAAATAATAATAAAAGACACAGCTGCAAAAGTAACAAAAACCCGTTTGACTGTTGTTATTCATTCCAACTGCTGTTAGAGATAACTGTTTTGTCTTTCCTATTACAGCTGAGAAAATGTTTTGAATTGCGATTCTCAGAACAACTCCCAGCTTAGATTTTAAGTGAAGTTTAAAGCAACTCAACTGCTTGTGGAAAAGTGGGAATCACAGCGCCTTCCTCTGAGGTTCAGCTGTTTGAGAATGCACTCAATTAAAGCAGAAGGGAAACTGTTCTACAGTGCCTGACACTGGATGTCTCTAATGCTTTTGTCACAAATGATGTCTCTTTTCAGCACCGTGGTCTCCTTGCCACCAACAGAAGGCTTAGTTTAATTTGAAATACAATTTAAAGTTTTATACATGGTGGGAACTCTCTCTGTCAAAACACTCTGCTGAACACAATGGGCGCAGCCTCCTTTCAAGCACGCTGTGTTACTTGGGAGAAACACAGGCACACAGTCAGCACTGCACGAGTACCCGAAGCCTTACTGAGAGGACAGCTAACCCTGCTGGGAACTGCCAAGAGATATTTAATTGTATGGACAGATGGGCAGAATGAAATGAAATTCCAGTGTTAACAAAATCATGTCATATCTGACCATTTGGCAATTTTTAACTTCCAAATAGATGTATTTTTATTTTAGATATAAAAACACAAACAAATCTTCGACAATTTGCAGAGAAAATTAAGAGTTTGAGACTCATGTACAAGAGAATACAAGAAGGAATCACAGAATCCTAGAATCATTAAGATTGGAAAAGACCACTGAGATCATCTAGTCCCACCATCAAGAATCTCACCCCTGTTAATGACTTAACGTTATTTTCAAATAACTTTCTCTTATCACAGAAATGAAATACTCAATGTGACTTGTCTGAAAGGCAGCAAAGAAGATTTGGGATTAGCTATTAGGGAGAAAGAATTGTGCAAAATCCTGCAGGTGAAATAAGTACGTAGCAAGACATGCTTGGCTTTGTTACTTCTTCAAAGCAGGTAGGCTGTATACGATATATACGTTAGCAAATGCACTTCAAAAAAAATACATTGCTCTTGTACCAAAAGATAAAAAAAACACTATTGCAATGAAGCCCGTATCCACGTTCTTAGCCAATAATCAAATATTTATGGAATTCCTGAATAATAAATAGTGGCATTTTCTTAGAGAGAAAATGATTTTGATTTTTAAAATGCACTTGCGTGCTCTCTGACAACAGGTTACATTAACTGGTGACCGAAGTAATGGCATCCACTGTCTTGCACAAACGAGTGCTCCCTGCCCAGTGGAGTTAGCCACTGAACTGAACCCAAGACTTGCAGGGAGATCTATCCATATGCTCTGGGACAAAATTTGAAGCAATGTCAAAATAAATATTTAGACTTGACTCACTTGCTCCCAAAACATGAGAAGGAAAAAAAAGCCCAACACCAAAGAATTTACACTCCACAGCACAAGTAAACAAGATTACTGTAGACTTCTACCTAAGCAAGTGAGCAACAAATCTATACAACCCTTCTTTCAGGACACAAACAATTGCCTTGTGACAATGTGGGAACTTAACAGGGAGCTATTAAAAAAGCTAAAATACAGAGAAATGGGAATTGTTGATATTGAACATTCCTGATCACACCAACCTTGAGTGGAAAAGCCATAATGTTGTTTCTCAGGCTTTCACTAGGAGTGCAGATGAGTGTGCATGGCAGATGCTCAGAGGCCAGCATGACTTCCTTGAAGATGTGGCAGATAATCTCCCTCTACACTTCTACTCATCTCAATGTCTTCATCTTGACTTGACCCAACAGATGGTAATGGATGATTCACTGCTTTTTTTTTTCCCTCTGAGTTTTTCCTTTTTTTCCAACACCTATTCTGTCAGTGCTCTCACATCTTTTTGCTGCCTTGTGTCCTTTGTATTTTCAGTGAATTCTTAGGTTGTTTATATTATTTTGAAGAGTGATGAGATTTTGAAAACTACTGTTATTCTCAAAGTCACTGGAAAAGCACCAGATGCTAACTTTTACAAAAGGACATGAATATGGATTTAAACAGTAACTGGCAAAGCTCCAAGGTCTGGAAGGGAGCTTGTGGGTGAGCAAAGATACACAAAAACAACAGCCTCCTTCCCAGCACCTCCTCTCGATTATTTCCCAATTGAGTCCAGGCTTTGCACAAGATTTCCACTATTGCCTGCATCTGGTCAGGCTGTCCAAGCTGTCAGGACAGACTTGGGAATGGTACTTCAGCACATCTGAGCTGAGCTGAAGCTGGTAGTACAGGAATGTGAAAATGCAGCACAGTGGGGGAGGAAGTGGCAGATCTGTTCCAAAATCCAGAGATTCGGTCTGAATTTCTGGTAAAATTTTGGGCTGGTTATTTCTCTTGACAAACTGATGCTGAATTACATGGAGCCAGGCACTGAGTCTCATTTAAAAACATGGTGCTTCCTGTCATGAAAGCTTTCATGTAGGTTCTGTTAAAGTAGCAGGAACATGCCAACTAATTTGGGTTCATACAAAACGATGTGTGAACAGAGCACAACCCTCACTCTCTCCCAGACAGAACACAGAAAACAATAACAACAAAAAGAAGCAAAGAGTACTTAAAATTCATAACGTAAGGGCACCATACTAGGTGTGATGTCCTCCAGTCTAAACTACATTGGTAGCTTCTTTTATTTGTGCAGTGTGCATTCGTGTCCATCTGTGCCATTTTTCTGCATCTGAAGCTTTTTCTCTAAAATGTTCACCTACACGTTCTGCAGGTGAGCATTTCCTAAGCCTAAATCACATTTCCCATCTCCTCTTTCTTTGCAAGTAACTAATTTCTACTGTTTATTTACACTGGCAGAATGCCTGCTCTATTATCATTTAAGAACTTGTGCACAAAAATGACACCAGTTTGCATAATTATCATGAAATAAGACAGGCTTTTTTAGGGGTAACAATCTGGGAACTTTATAATAAATCTGTCTGAAGCAATTGTAATTACACAGTAACTCATCTTAATACATTTGTATTCACAGCAGATAAGTGTGCTGATAAGAAGGCCCACTATCATCTGTGGCTCACTGAAATGAGAAGCTGTACGCAGAGCCATTATATAATGCAATTTCTACAGCTTACCGCTGTCTTCAAGGTTTACTGCAAGAGCCCAAGGGTTTGTTTATCTAATCTGGAAAACAGTTTCATTTTTGTTTTTATTTTTTTCCCTAAAGCCAATGGCACAAAATAACATCAAAAGTAAAATTTCCAGTGTTAAATTTGTATGTGTTCAAAAATCTGAATGTAAGCTCCTTAGTTCAATCAGTACCACCAGTTGTGCATGGAAATGGGTTAATTGTCTGTTTACCTCTTAATGCAATAAGAAGCTATCCAAGGAATACAGGGGCATATACATATACGTCTCTATTGCATCACTCACATGAAAGATTCTTTGCAAAGGCAGCAATATGTTAGCTCTGCTGTTAGAGGGGATGATGGTAAGAAACAGGTCGGAAAGAAATCTTTGCTTGGCAGAGGAGCACAAAAGAGAAAGGAAGCTGAGATATATTCAATACAACTGGGTAATGAAAGGATGCTATAAAACTTGTTCCTATGAATGGCAAGTTGAAAGCAGTTACATAAGCTCGCAGCAGTGCTGATAAGAACACATGATGCGACAGATTTTACCAAATAAAAGGCAAGCAGAAAACCGTGCAGTGTCACACAAAGTTTGTTGTTAGTAATCATAAGAAAGACACAAGGAAAGACAGCTCAGTGAAGCACCACGACCTCTCAGCCATATTCCTATTGAGTTCCTAAAGCTGGGACTTTAAACTGACATTGTGATCATGTCCTACTGTACTCTCACTGGTTGCTGGACATGCCGCTGCTTCCATTCAGCAATTCATTCTCCTTCCACATTCTATTTGTTCTTCATCCTCGTTTTGCCTTACATTTACCTCCCAGCTTACTCAATTGTTTGAAGCAGATCCAGGGAAATCCACACTGCTGCCTAAATCAGGAACAGCCACACCCAAACATTCCTGAGAGGTAATTCTCTGAATTGCTTCTAAAGATTTACAGGGAGGGAAAATCCATATCCTTCAGAATTTAACTGCTGTCACCAGAAGAAATGTTTTTCTTATTGTCTATCAAATTTTCCTTGCTCAAATTTACATCTCATACTTATCCACTTGTGTTATCCAGAAGTGTTATCCACTTCTGTTTTTTTCTACGTCTCCTTGATTCTTTCTCCTTTCTCATTTCATCTCTCGCTGCTATCAACCCCATTTATTCCTCATCAAGTAAAACCAAGGTTTTATTTTCAATGACAAACATAGCTCAGAAAGACATACACCCACCTTCATTCTGCTCTGGATGGCACTCTTCTTTCCTGCTTCCTTCCACTTTTTTTTTTAACCTTTCAGGTTGTGAGAGTGCAGAACTCAGTGCAGAACCAAAGGATTATCAATAGCTCAGAATAACATCTCCAGATTTCCCCAGACCCTGAGATCAAACAGCCCAATGGCACACTGTGGGCAGTGCCGTAAGAAGAAAGGGTGCCAAATATTTAAATCAATAAAAAGGTAATACAGTGTTCATAAACCCCGTACAGGTTTATCATCTCTGGCACTACAAATACGAGGCACAAAACTGTCAGAAGACAAGATGCACAGTCTACAGATCTGCTCTCCTGAACATGTACTCAGTATAGCAATTTCTAATTGCAACAAAGGTAACTTGGAAAGATTCAGAAGAGAAGTTCACATGCAGAGAAATGTTACTGGAAACAGCAAGTGAGGAAATGTAAAGGCTATGTAGGATTAAAGGCACATTGATGAGAAAAGTTGAGGAACAGGGAATTAACTCCAGATGCGATCTGATCTTTTGTGACATATAACTAATTACACGGGCAATAAAAAAGAAATTAAATTGATTATTTTCCTTGACTCTTTAGCGAGAAGACTAATACGCAATGCACAATATCTGGTACTGTTTTCACAGAGGCATAGAGAAGTGCTGGCAGAACAGTAGAAAGCCTTTTACGCAGAACCTGCCTAAAGGAAGAAGTCCTGCATCCAGGAATGAGAGGATCAGACCTGCTGGATGATGTTTCTCTGAAGGAATGAAAAGGAAATGGAACGTTAGTATGATCACAGGGATTGTTTGGGGAAAAATCTGCAAAAAAATCTCCTTTCTGAATTAGATGAAGAACAAAAATATAAGTAATAATGAAAACACAGAACAATGGTTTTGAGAGAAGCAGCTGCCATCAGCAACTGCAATGGAAAAGGCAGAGATCTTGAAGGCTTGGTGTCAATTCATCAGGAATTTAATTTTTTTTTTAATGGTAGTGGCTAGAAATATGGAGTGGGCACAAGCACCCTGCTGTGCTAATCACTCTACATATAGACTCTGCCTCAAAAATCAGCACTGCAGATGGCTAAAATAAGTTACAGGTACATAAACTTTAAGTGAGGTGGAACAAGGGAGAGGAAAAGGGTATACTGTCAAAGATATTTCAGTTGGTCCTCGCTCGCCGCTGTGCATCAGTAGCTTGTCATGTATGTCAAAGAGGAAGAGTAAAAAACCTTTTTCTCAGCTCGGAAAGCAACACATTCTAGGAAAGATGATGATTACAGTTTTCAAACAGTGAAGGTGGGGAAGAGAGGACTGGTAAGTAACTTCTTGTGCTCCCGTGGTTCACCCTCATTTTGCATTCATCCCACATATGGCCATGCAATGGTGCAATGGTGCAATGCTGCACTGTAGAGACAGTACTACTTTCAAGCTATATTTCCCTTTCTTACCAAAAATATGTAAATGTATCATTATAAGATATCTTGAAATTGTTACCCTGGTAGGCTAGAGCACATTTTAAAACTACTGCTTCAATATCAGTTATCTCTTATCTGCATGTCTGGGCTAACCTTGTCTCTATCACCAGCCTCAGCTGCCTTTACTCCACATTGACAAACAGCTCTGCCAGCACTCATTGAGTTTCAGACTCTCCTGAGTCTGAAAGGCAACTTGGCTAAAAGAACTTCCCCTTATTCTTAAACAGAGCCGGCAAATACAGACTGTCCTGCTGTAGAGACGTGCACTGGGACAAAGACACCTCTACTGCAACTCTGCCAAGCCTGAGATGACGCAAGGGATGCATTTAATGTTTTTCTCCTCCTGCTCGAGCTGGCGTGAAGTCATCATGACAGTCAGAATTGGAACTGGATACAGTTTTACTGCTACAAATAAACCAACACAACTACAAGGAGGAAATAGGAACAATGAAAAATTTCATTATTTCCTCTCCGAACCCAGACTTCTTTGACATTACCACTAAATTTCTGGTGACCCTGAGGATGTCATAAACACATGAACAAAACCTCCCAACCATCGAACAGGCAAACATCGGCTGTGGAAACAGCCCTGCCTAGGAGTAAACAGACTTCCATATAAACTGAACACAGTTTCAGTACGTTACAGACTGTTTAAATGATTACCACGCAAGTATTTTTCTCATACTCAAAGCTCTGTTGCATTTAGCAGATTTCTATATATCTGATTTCAGAAGATTCATTACACGGGGAATGCCCCAATAGTAGTCTGTAATATTTCCTGACCTTGTGCTGTTCTCTGGCTACCGCCATAATATAACTGTATGATCTCCTGATTCACTTTATTGATTTGTTCTCTACTGTTTCAACGGAGACAGGCACAAGGATGCCTTCAGCCGCTATATAGCTTCATTAGCCAAACATTACAACACTCACAAGTGAGCTTAGTGTGGAGCCTTTGCTCAGGCCTCCGTTGGAAGAGCCATTTCTATGGCTGCGACTGCACTGCAACATCGCACATGAGGAATTACCAGGCTTTGCATTAAAACCTCAGAGGCTTTTGCTCATTTACATGGAATATATCAGGGATGAAACTTGGAAAAAATCCCCTTAAATCCTGTCTGCCTTCGTCTGTGCAACAGAACCAAACTTGCCTGTTAGGCCTCCCACGCCTGTGACAAGGAGGATAAAGGAACACTAATTTTTCTATATTTGATTTAAATACGGGCTTTCAAGATCTAGGAAAGGCCTTTTTGATGTCTGCTGCCATAAACATTGCTTTTGAAGTAACGCTTCTTTGCTTGACCACCTCTTACCTCTGGGCACCTTCACTGTCACAGTCTGCTGATATTCTGAAGCCACAGAAAGTGATTTTGACTTTCTCCTTTAACGTTTAAATATTCAAATAGCAGTTGGTAATTTTATTTTTCAGAATTTCAGCATGAGCGTTTATCTCAAGGACTGAATAAAACCATTCAAGTAACCTTAGCATATAGATAGCTCAGCAGTAACTAATTTGCTATCTCTGATACACCAGAGGTGAACAGATGAAGCAAGCTAGTTTGCTATCTACTAGATAAGAGAGGAATGTATTATCATTTTCTCTGATTAGTATCTTGTGCAGGTAATTATACTTCTCCTTTGCACATAATTAAAGTGAAGGTTGATTTCCATTCATTCTTCACTGGTAAAATTATCAAGTTACTTCTCAACTAATTATTTTCTGTAGTATTGCAGTGTTTCAGATCCCTGTCACATTCCATTTAGCAAACACAAAATAGCTCTGAATAAGACTCATCACAGACTGGGACTTTTATGCTATTAATTTGTAGGGGAAAAAATCTTTAGATGGATGCTATCCAAGCTGAAAATGAATTCTGTTCCAAAGAATCCAATCAGTACTTTTTTTTTTTAAATCTATCTCTGAATCTTTTGGGTTTCTTTCTTTCACAATCTCTATCTTTTGTTTGTTTAATTTGTCCTTAATTTGTTCAAGCCAACAATGCTTTATCTAGCAAAGAATCACTGAATTAACTTCTTCAGATAACTTTCTTTTTCTGATTATATTTATTTCACATGAGCTATGCCTTGCTTTCAGGCTTTCAGGATGCTAAATATAGCAGAGATATGTGTTTATTGGGATTGCTTTTTGAGACACAGGTAGGAATGCCATCAGCATTGCGATTAGTGTGAAGTAGCCATGCAGAATAAATTGGCAAGAAATCCCTACGTTATCAACACATGCAATTGTTGTTTGGAACCTCTTTTTTAAAAAAAAAAATAAATTTCTTTTATATTTTTGCTGCCAGAAGCACTTAAAGGGCTCTGACTGAAACTGCTGTCATTTGCAGGAGGAAAATTTAGCTCCTGCTATTATTTTCCATCTTTCCATTTAGCATCCTTTTGAAATAGCTCTAAATTACACGGTCTGCCCCACTCCTGATTCTTAGGTTTTATGTCACCCTACCTGAATGTTTTTTCCCCTTTCTAACAGTAAGAACAAAACATAATTACTATTACCATTCTGTAGATGTCAAATTTAAAGCCATCCCTCAGCTGCTGCCACTTGTGGTGATTTTTCTTCTCCTGCCCATTGTCCTGCTTGGCCATTGTGGCTCTTTGTTGTGCTTCAAAAGAGCAAGTTCTGCACATCAGTTTTTTTCTGTTCAAATGTAGTTCTTCTCTGCCAATTGTATCAATTTGATTCCATTACAGACCTCTCAGAGCCAGATTCTCCCCTCTTATTGCAGAGTAACTCCACTGAAAATGATCTTTTTCCTGACTCGCTTTGGCAAAAATCAGAGTAGAAACTTCCTGTCCTTTTTACTCCCTTTTCTTTTTTTCTTTCTTTCCCTTTCACAGCACGGACATGTAGTATTTGTCTGCAACAGTCTTTTATATATGGTAGGCAGTAACAAATTTCAACTCCCCATACCTCCACTGCTGCATTCCTAAAGCTATGACATGATTGCTTGAGATTTTAATGCGAACCTCCATGTAGCTTTTGCTCGACTCCTCACTGCTCCTGTTGTCTGGTGCTCGACGTGCTACGAATTATTTTTACTTCTCCTTTATTTCACTCTGTATTATGATGATAGGGTGTATTATCTCAGAGGCCTGACTCCTTTTGCTCATCCCTCTCCTATAGCTTTCAGAGCGTGGTTTTTTTTTTTTGCAGTGAAAGCAAGGTGCCAGCAGAAGCCAGGCACAACCCTGAGAAGCACAACCTCCCTCTGTCATCTCCCACTTACATCTTGAAAAGTCTGATGTCTGCAAATCATGGATCAAATCAATGTGCCATCCCCTACGATCCTCACAATTTATGACTCACTTCTAAAATATTTGAAAAATAAGAATTTTTAACCAGGTATACCGCTCAATTTTCCCCCCTTCCCCCCCCAACCTCCCACAGTGAATTCAATGGCAAGAAAATTGCTAAACACGCAGCACGGAAGAATTAAGCCAATTTATCTGCAGACAAGGCGCAGTACAAGCAACACATCCTTCCCAATACATTTTGATCAGTTTGCTTCAGGGTCAGACCATGGAGAAACCCTTTTCACAACAGAAGGAGCAGAGCTCCATCACCATTTCTGCAGGCACCGATCCAGCGGAGCACTTGAGTACGTGCACAGTCTGATTGATTCCAGTGAAACTATTATATACTCAAAGTTTCTCATGTACTTAAGTGTTTTGCTGGATTAAAGCCACAATCCCTCGATCCTGATAAAACTGGCCAGTGCCTGTTAAGTTCCTCTGAGAGGGTTTTGTGAAGATATGCTTGTTCACTTGGACATGGATTGTGATCACCAGTTTGATCATGCAGTTGACGTTCAGCTGTCCCGAAATCACAGTTCTGTTCTGGCACTCACACCTAGCAGTAAAAAAATCCTCCCATCCTCTTGCCCCTTACCTAGGCAAGGCAAAGGAGGCCTTGACTCCTCAGACTTAAACTTATTTTACAGAAATAAAGCATCTAAGTCCTGCTTTAGAAAATGATCAATTAAGAACTGCATTTTAAAATATGTTATGTATTTGGTATCTCCAATGGCTTTTATTAATGCTGGAGCTAGTCCTTTGATTCTAAGGGGTACTGCATGTGTTTCTGGTTTTATTTTTCAAGAAATTCTGGATACAGGAAAGCGAAGTGAATAATATATTCTACTCTTTTCATATCTGAAAGCAAGCTAAGGATGTCAATTTTTTTCCCCACTAAAAATAGGTTTTAGAGATACCTCTCCTCTAAAAATCCTGTTCATGGATATTGGAACTGTAAGTCATTCTCGTTAAAGTGAAGGTCCGCTAAAGCAAAAGAGAGCAAAGCTCAAAGACTGAGCAGCTGTCCAGGAAAGGAATTTAAATTCAAAGAAGAAATAAGGCACTACAGTGTCTGCATTACCTGGCCACTGGTGCATGCCTTTGGTGCTTTGTTAGGATCAGTGCCAGGTTTCAAGCAGCCAACAGCTGAGGCAGTATCCACTTAACAAGCACTCCAGGAAGATTAACTGTAGCTTACTCTGAGAAAAAAAAATACCCTTTCATATTATTAAGACGCTGCGAATATCATAAAGAGATAGAACACAAATGAGAATTGTAAGAACTGTACTTCTCCACTGAAAGCTATTTAAAAGTGACCCATCTTACATACTCATTTTGTTGATTTGTTAATTGTTGTTAACACTGATGATTTAACACACAAGAATAATTATGGTCTCATCCTCCACTAATGCAATTTTTGAGTGGATACCAACGCAGAGCGGTTTCACAAACGTGTCCTCCAGAAACTTTGTAGTGAGTGGAACTACAGGAGGAAAAAATGCTAGCTAGCTTTCTTTAAAACAAAACAAAACAAAACAAAACAAAACAAAACAAAACAAACCCAACAACATCAATTATGTCCTTGCCTGCTTGAGACAATCAGTATGTATCAAAATGGAATATACTGCATTTAGCCATTTGTTTACCTTCTGATGCACGGATGCAAGGTAAGAAGAAAATACTGAAATATCCACAGAGATTCCTGAGAAGTTTCAACAAATGGGCCTATTCAGTCCTATTCGTCCCCTAGAGTCGCATATTTGCAGGTAGAAGAGCAAATGTTTCCAACAAATAAAGGAAAAAAAGGATTGAGAAAAACAAGCAATGATAATAGCCGGTTATTTTTCAGAACTTTTCAGCTGCAGATATCAAAAATCAGGATGGTGCATTTGGCAACCATGGACAATACAGCACTGCAACTACCTATGCGAATAAACAAACAAACAGATAAATCCAAGTGGTGGCAGATTTCTGCAGTAAAATTGAGCATGATACATTTTCCACTGTTATCAAGACTACTCTCCAAACCTTTCAGATCTGCAAAATCCAGCAATAGATGCAGATATCTTCTTTTTTCTGTCTTTGAAGCCTATTTAATTGCAGAACTCTCAGTATATTCAGACCAGATGCACTTGTATAATCAGCAACGATGGTATTAGCGTCCATCCCAGGTTTCTGGGCATGCAGCATTCAGCAATACAAATGGTTTTAAATCCTTTATTTCACAAGTCCCAACCTGAACTAAAGCCTGCTCCTGTGTTTAGAGGCACAAAAATGACTTTCACTAAAATAAAATATGGACCACCACCTCTGAGTCCACATTAGCACTTCCTCTATCTGTCCAAAGCCCAGAAGATCCAGCAAAACGCAGAGTTTTCCAATCCCTGCTTCAGCATCAAGTTCATTTTTATCTTTAAGCATTTTCAGGTGATGGAAGAGTAAAGGAGAACTGAATACGTCCATTTTCAGACTACCGTACCCTACCTGAAGCAAATTCATAAAAGCTTTTCTTTACCTTAACCATAGACACAACTATGACAGGGAATCTAAACACAAGCAACTCATCCCAGCTGACCTTAAACCTTATTCCAGATTTCATGGTCTAGTAGCATGCTGCAATAAGCCTAATTCTTCTTTTCCAAATATAACTTAACCTAGCTGTTTCCCTCATCTGAATCCAGATGATATATCCCTGATGAAAACCAAACATTATCTATTCTTCCATACCTATGCTCACGTTTACCCCGGGTTTGGAGATCCTGCAGTACTGCAGCACTAAACCCAATTCATAAATACACTCCTTCTCCATCCCTAATCCTATCATTAGCTTTAATGATACCCAGGAGAACAGAATCCAGAAGAAAAACAAATAGTTGTCATTCATCACTGCTGACAGCCTCACTTATGCTACGGTTCCATTTCACATAGAACACAGCATTCAGCCTAACTCAGAAATTTCTCTTTTCCTAAAATCTTAACTCTAATCACAATCCCTCACCCTAACCCTAGTGTCAGCCTGCACCAGGAGCCCAAGACTGAGAGAGAAGCTGACATCAGCCCTTCAAGAATCTTACTTTTCGGATAAGTGCAAACTTATTCTGCATTTCCCGACTCCGGGGAACATAGAAACGAGTGTGACTTTGAAATGTTTGATTTTCCAGACTTCCCTTACACTGCAACTGAGGGACCATTACCTAGCCAACAGGTGAAGATCAGTCAATCATTAACAAGATATGCTGTTATCCTACATTTCCAAGCCTCCAAAAATGCAGCAATATATAGGTTGAATAATTTATTTATCTCTGTTTATCCACAACCCCTTCCCAGTTGCTTCAGGTGATCAATACCAATGATTGCACTCATTTTTTTTTATTTCCTGATCTAACAGAAACCTTAGGTTGTATACTCTTTCTTTCATCCCAGACTTGAACCTCAATCCAAACTCAACATATATGTCCATGTGACCAAAGCAGAGAGAAAAATACATTAGTTTTTTGGTTTGTTTGACAAAAGACTTGGAAACCTCCCAGAAATATGTGCTTCTGTGCCTAGAGGAAAAACAAGCAGCAATCATTCCTCACTTCTAACACTTTCTCTTACATTTCCAGTACATAGAAAACATGGAACTAAAACCAATTTGTATATGACTCCTTTCCAAACAGCAATTCACCAGTTTTAACTTTGAAGTCAGTTATGTGGGGTAAGCAGCACCTACAGCAAATTTACTCATTAGCTACACTTCCCTGCTGATACAAAGGCTCACCCCAGATTTCCAGATTTTGCAGGGATAGCAGATTTTCTACCAATTGTGACATTGCACACGTGTGTGTGTGTGTGTTTATAGCTGTGTACACGTATATATGCAGGATATGATTTAAGGTTTTCAGTTCTGCTGTTTGTTTTTTTTCCCCCCCCTCATTTCCTTCTCAGTGCACGACCGTATGAAGGTTTATGAGGTTCAACAAAAGTTGAACTGGACAAAAAAAACCCCAACCAATTGGACAAAAGTTATGAAGGCAGCACTCACTTCTTTGCACCGATAACACATCACAAAGTTATACCACTCTTTTCTGTGATCATTAATACGTTAACTGTTTCTCGTATTGAACTCCGAAGGCTGCTGCTCACCCTGATGGAGGACCTATTATGCATTACAGATTGGACACTTCTTAAATAATCTTGCATCTCGTATATAACGCAAGGAATGCAAACCTAGTGATAAACACAGAATATCAAATAATCAATGGAACACTCGCACAGAACCGCTCTGCAAACAGTTTATCCGCCAGATCAAACAAAAACTATTAATTGAGCAAGTTTGAACAAACACATCCATAACAGTCTTGATCTCCAACGACAACTGCAAACAGTCTAAATGAACTCAGTCACTCTCATTCCTTCTAACGAAACCTTCTACTTTGAACCCTGCTGACAGACCTCTCTGACCTCTAACTGAAGACACACACAGGGTATGAGGTCGGTGATGAAAGGGGGCTGTGTGGCAATAACACAATGCTCTCCACGACAGATTCCCCAGTGTGTTTCCCCGTGCTCCCTGTGAGGCATGGTGGGACCTACCCCATCCCAAACATATTTTGCTCATTCTGCCCACACAGGGATTGACTCATACAGATCCAGACAGGATGTGGGGCTTCTGCCTAAAAATATTGTGAAACTGTCTTTGGTTGTTATCATGACCTGTTCACAAGAAAAACAAGAATCAGGAGTGAAGCATTAAGCAACAAATCACCACCAAGTCCAGTGAGTCAGTGGTCCACAAAGCGCAGTCGGATCAGCTGTAATCAGAGAATCATAAAATGGCTCAGGTTGGAAGGGATCTCAAGGATCATCAAATTCCAACCCTCCTGCTGCAGATAGGGCTGCCCAGCACCCCGTCCAACCTGGCCTCGAATGCCTCCAGGGATGGGGCATCCACAACCTCTCTGGGCAGCCTGTTCCAGCATATCACCATTCTCTCATTAAAAAACTTCCCCCTTCACTGTTTCTTCTTTTACAATTAGCTTTGAATTTTGAGTTAACGGCTTTTCTGACTGCCAGGTAAACCACCTAACCATCAGGTATTCCACACGCTAGCATTCAAGATCTACCTACAAGACAAACAAAAGCACTTACCAGCATCCATCCAATTGCATTTTATAAAGTTGTAAGAAAGCCATTGGCCAAAATGTTACGTTAACATCATAACTCTGCAGCACTTATGCTATCTGACAGTTGAATGTTTTTGTTAAAGTGTATTGAGTGATAACAGCTAAAGCCAAAGGGTGAGGAGCTGAACTCCAGGAGCAATAGTTTATACTCTCTGAATAGGCATCTCACCCTCAAATACACAAAATGAACAGGATAGCGCTGAAACCATAACATACATGGGATAACACTCACGTGGTGCAAGTGTGAATCAGCTCAGGTTGTGCATGACCTTCAGGTTAGCAGATGAAAGACAGTATGAAAGAAATTCTTCTTATTACTGGATTAAAAAAAAAAAAAAAAAAGGCATGTTTTGTTTCCCATCTCAAAATAGGCTTGTTTTGTACTTGAAGAGACAGAACTTTTCCACAGACTTTGTTTGAGGACACAGGAAAGGAAGTTTGAGTTCTGCATTGTTTGAGAAATCAGGCTGGATATTAGGAACAATTTCTTCTCAAAAGGAGCTGTGATGCAGTGGCACAGCTGCCCAGGACACCGGAGATGCGGCATTGAGGGATGTGGCTATGGGTGCAGGGGGGTGGGCTGGGGTTGGTCTTGGGGATCTTAGAGATCTTTTCAAATCTTCATGATTCTATAATTCTATAAAATAATTAACTACCTCTTCTTTTAAAGCTCCTGTAAGCTGTGTGAGAACGAGCTGACCTGCCAGGATTCGCATGCTAAGCACACAAGAGTAAATATTTTAAAGTTGAATAGCACGCATAAATTAAGAATCAGTGCTGATGGTTATTAAGAACAGGTCAGATTTAATGGTAGACACGTCAGCATTTTTTTTTTTTTCAGACTATGCAAATTTTTTAAGAATATTTTTTAAAGACATTTATGCTGCAAGATTTTTAAGTTAAATTCCTGTTGTGTACAGCACTGAAGAATGCAAAGCACATCTTATCCAAGAGATCTATCAACTCCTGTATTCAGTATGCGATTCACTCATCACAAGAGTGAAACATCCTGGTTTACTGTTTCTAGGGCTAAATATCTTCAAAATTCTCAGCTTTTCTGCTTATTCGCTTATCTTTTTTTGGCTGTGTAGCAGGTGGGCTAACAAATAAGCGACAAAGATGGAATGATGCGAAGCAGAAGAGCAAACCATACAATTAATTTGCTAAAGGAATGCAAACCTTAACATCAAGGCGAGGCAAAGCAAAAAATAAGATTGTAATGTTAAACTAAAAGGAGGACAAGCAAGATCCCGAGTGCTACAGCTGACTGAATGTTTTTCATCAGAAACATAGTTTTGTAAAAATAGATATATTTTATTTCACAGAGAAGTAACAACTTTAGCAGGTTAATTTTACAAGTGAAAATACACTACTGGGGAAACGTAACTTTCTGTGTTCCCAGTGAATGGCTCACGTCTTTTAGCACGCAGAAAACAGTAAGTAAGCAGAGGCTCTGTTTTTCCTCGCTGTCTGAATTTCTCACAGCTTTGCTGTGTAATAGAAAAAAAAAAGAAGAAGCACCAGAAAGCAGAAGAAAACACAGTTTTGTAATTCCACGTGGTTTTCCAGCAGATGGAAAAAAGTAACAAAAACAAGAAAAGTTTTCCCCTTCCCCCACCCTTCTCCTATTCTTTCTAGTTTTTACACGGAAAGTTACTCCTCAGGATTTTCTTTTTTTTTTCAGTGAGGTTTTGTCTGAAAATTCCCATGGGAGAGTTCTCATTTCTACCCAGTTCTGCTGAGAGCTATTCTTGTCCCTTGAGATGAGCAGGCCTCGTGCCTCTGCCACTCTTTAGTATGACAGATGCTTAAGTCAGTGATTTTATAGCCCCGTTTACTTCATTGGCATTTTCAGATTCTGAACTCGGAGTTCGAACACCAATTTCCACTTAATTATCGATAACTGCAATTACACATTGGAGCCGTTTCCCTTAACATCCCTCATGAGCTGTTGGGGGTGACACAGCTGTGCAGAAATTCAGTCAATCCGCCTTCCTCTGCCCCCTCCGATGCTCACAGCTTTATACCAGGAAGCCTGACATATCCTGGTTTTATCTGAAGAAGAGAAGAAAAAACGAGGGGCAAAAAAATGGTAAAGTTCTCTGATGTACTGATCCCTTCCAGGTAGCTACATTGGACTGTGATGTAGTGCTTTCAAAAGCTGGCTACTGCTGCTTTAAGAATAAAGATAAAGAACTCACGGAGATTTCAGATGGGAGAAGTGTGATGGTTTAAAGAGCAACAGGTCGGTCTTTACTCCTATGAAACACTGGAATTTCACAGCTGACTTGACAAGCGCTGTGGAGGCCCAGCACAAATGCCTGCATTTCCTCAGAGACGTCCAAGTCATTAAAAGTCAGTTTTTCCATGTCACTCCCACACATAGAACGCTTTCCCTGGCTAGACTGCAAAGCTACCCCTCGGTCTGCCTTCAAACTCCTTCTCAAGGTATCAGCAGGCCAACTCCTATCAGCCAAGATGAGTGACCTGTATGAATTATTGACACCGATTTTCACTCCCATTTTGATTTAAGTGTATTTAACAAGAGACCACTTTAAAATGAACAATAGAAAGTGATCATACCCAACTAGTGTCTGTTTGTAAGGCACACTGCTGAGCCCGGGTCAATACTATTTAACTCCCAGCAGGAGCTAATAGCTGTGGATCGGTGACCAAGTTGCAGAGCTGTTGACTGGCTCACTGCAAGTGCAAGAAGAGCAAGCTCAGGGATGCCTTCACATCACCACGTGACAAAGTGAATTCACTGTCACTTAAGTCCCCGTCACTGTGATCTCTGCTCCATCTATTAATTTTTCATTCATTAGTGTCTGCTTCTTTGCATACAAGAACTTCAGAGGAAGAAGAGTTTCTTAAACCACATCTAAAGAGTATCACGTAGTCAGAGGTATTTGAACTGAGCATCCCTCCAAAACTGGAAATCATCTAAAAGAAGCGAGCATGAAAGAAAAGGAGCATGTGCCATAGCAGTTCAGGCACAGAAATCAGGAAATTAAAGAGGGAATTTCAAGGTGTTCCATATCAGAAAACTTGTCACTGCTTCAGACTCTTACGGGCGAGAGGAACGCAGGGAAGCCAGCAGCGACACAGGCTGTGGCACAGAAGGTTGCGTGCCACTTTCAGCATTCTCACATTTGAATGAGGCACAAAACCTGTTTTATGAACGTATAATGATGATGAGAATACTTTGCACTTCAAAAGCTGCTTCTCTCATGCAGTCTGAAAGATTAACGAATGAGACTTCACAAACTTGTGCTAGTTAGCATTTAACTGATCACAGTGTTTACACTGACACACACATCTTTATTTTTGAGAAATAATTTCACTGAAAGCTTCAGTAAATTGCTAGGAAGAGGGAGCTGTAATCAGGGGCCAAATCCTGTCTGCTGTCTTTGTACCGATTCAACGAGCATCAGGATTTGGACCAATATGCAGCAGCACATTTCCCAGTTTATTTTCCTTTCTCTTATACCCTTATGCACAACAATCTTCTTTTGACTCATTCTTTCTCTATTGATTTGATATTGTTATTTCTCTTTCTTCTTCTTTTGATAGTAACTGTGCCTAAGAAGACTAAAACGAGATCAGTACTCTTTCTTGAATTGCTTTCCTTGGCTGCTGAGATTCTCTTTTAAGCTGCAAGTATTCCAAAATCTACAGCTTTTCTGTCATGCAGAAACCACAGCATGCAAATCAATAGACATGCCTAGGCTGCTAAGAGCAAAACTCTTGACAATCCCAAAATAGAGCTTGAAAACACATATTGGTGCACGGTGATTTCTTGCTTCCCCCCCAATGACCACATACACTTGTTATCCTTGCTCTGACTTCAGCTCCAGCAGCAGTCACCTGGTCCTGGTTACAAACTACAGGCTGCTCTTTATTCTAAGATCTAAGCTATTTTAGTCATAACTGATCTGCAGGAGAGTGTTTTTTGCTCCTGAGTGTTTGGTTCCTCAGAGACATTCAAACTCATTTGAAATACTTATGGAAAATGTGAAGGACAGAGGGGAGGATGGTGCTGTCTGTAGAGACCTGCCAGACTAACCCTGCGAAAACATGTCCATCACAAACATTAATCTCTCTCTGAAAACTAAAGCAGGTGTTTCCTTCAATTTTTCTCCTGTTTACAAGTGGTGGCCCAATTCTGTCCTGCTCACTCAGGCACAGCTCCCAGTGAAATCCCTCTCTCTCTCAAGTTCAGAAGTGCTGTCTCAGTAGATAGGACCATACGTCCGTACTGACTAGGGGTGCTGGGCCTCATTTTCCTCTGCTGTCATCATAATGTCACTGATTAAAGGGAAAGTACTCCAAAGATACATCTGTGTGGCAAAACACAGTGCCGCTGGTGAATACGGAATGATTACAGAGCTTTTACAAAGCTAACAAATGCCATGTCTTCCTGTCCAGATATGGACAGCAATGCGCAGTAATGCAGGGCAGTAGAGGTTAACAACCTTTGGTCTGGAAACTGGGCAGCAGCGTTAGTTCTGGGGCTACAGAGCCCAGGGGAAGAGCAGAGCTTCCTCATGCAGCAGTGTGGACATGTCTCTGCTATCACTGCCCTATGGCTGGATAGTATAAGAAATGCCTGCTCCCTTGACAAGATAAATGGCAGAAGGGTGGGTCCAAGCAACAGAGTTCAATATGAGGGTGGAGAGATTCTTCATAAAACTGCAGGCGACGTCTTATGAGACACTTCACAGCAAACTACAGGAAGATCATCTCTTTGTAAACCATGTGTGTACTGTGATACTGAATAACTCTCTTTAAAAAAGAAATGCTAGAAGATAAAATGATTCTCAGTATGCATTGCTTAGATACCTACAGAGGTGAATACTGTACTCGATGTCAGGGTATCTTCATATTGTCTTAGTAGGAAGCATCATGACAGAAGTGAGCAGAACACACATCTGTGCAAACCTTTCTGCTCCGCAAACAATAGGGCAGAGGTTGGGGAGCCCACGCCAGGGATGGGGAGGGTCTGCCACCCAGCCCTGGCTAGTGTAAGAACTGCTAAATGCAGTGCTCAGGGTAAGAGCAATAAACACCCTCGAAAAAAAAAGCTGCAATGACAATACAGCCTCTCTGAGAGATGAATATGATGGCAAAACCACTAATGAGAGAGCTAATTGATTCAGCAGGTTAGAGTAGTAATGAAGAATCATCTACTGGATGTCAAAATCAGATCATCTGACACCTGCAGAGAAGGAGTGGGGCTCAACCAAAGTAGTGGGCCTGCTGTTAGCCTGTTAATAATTCCATTGTTCATTTCTCGCTTCTTAATCTATTTCTTTCACCCCCTTTGTATGTTTGATTAGAAACAAAGGAAAACAAACAACAAACAGCAACAAGCCTGCTCACTGAAACAATGACATTTCACAACAGCTACCTCTTGATAAATGCAATTTTCACCTACTTGCAATGGATTGAGTAATCTGGTATTTACTAGATATTAACTGTTTGTCTTTTCTAAGCAGGAAATGAGGCACCCTCAGGGGATTGTTGTAGCTTTTATACGTTGTTGTTTTATATACTGTTGTATATGTTGGCTTTTGAAGTACCATGATTTTCCATTTTGGCAGAAATTTGTTTATTTTTCTTGGTGTTGCTACCACCAATTTTCTTGGGTGACCAAAAGAGAAGGAATTCAAACAGTATCTGGCCAACTGCAACCTCTAATCGTTGGCAGAAAGCCTGCATATGAATAAAGTCTATCTGGTGAGTAAGAAATGGAATGATTGTGTCTTTCTGCTGTTATGAGGGTGGGATTCTGAAAGGAGGAAAACAACCCAAGTTTTCATCACGGGATCAAAACTAAATCAAGTAGAGGCATCTGTCAGAAAGTCCCCAGCTACAGGACTAATGGGCTGTTGAGCCCATTGAAAACATTTCATCAAGAAATAGTCCTGGCACTTTTTATAGCCCAGATTTGGAATACCAAAATATCGATATATTAAGAGTTACTGGAGAGAGAGAGAAAAAAAAAAAGCACAATTGAGAATTTCCCATTGTGTGAAGGATGCACTTATCTTTGTGCAGCAAGCAAACATTCTCGCCTCTCAAATAAAGTATGTCTGTAAATACATCATAAAGTACTGACCCTGGAAGGTACCCAGTATTAGGAACTTCACTGAGTTGTTTCCATTGGGAGACAGACTTGCTCACATGAACTAGGTATAAATTCCATACTAGTCAACTACATAAAAAGAATACAGACAGAAATCTTTTTCTGTAAAACCAAATGGAAAAAAAAATAATATGAAAAATGAACAAGCATTTCTTGGGTCCTTGGGTTCAGAAACCCAAGTCTACCTACCATTCATCCTGTGTCAAAGGAAATTATTCTCAGGCTTATTTGGGGTCAATAGCTGTACTCATTCATTACATGAGATCTGACACACTTCTCTTCCAGCCATCATTCCGGTCCTGAGTCTTCAACAAGACTCCAGGAAAACTTCAACTTTTTTTGTAAGGCAGATCTTTCTATGTAGTTCAGCATTTTGGATGACAAGCTTGACTTCTGCAGCTATCCCGGAATTAACTTATATGTAACAACTGCCACAATTAACATGAAAAAATAGTAGCTGATAAAACACCTGCTTCACTGAGCTTTACAGTAAAATCATCATTTTAAACTCTTCAAGATCCAACAGCATGTCATCTGGGAGAAATTCCATGATGAAAATGCATGCCTCAGAGTGACTGAGGTGCTACTCTTGATGAAAATGTTAAATAGTCTCACAATTGGACTTTCAAGACATGTACCTCTGTGCCTACTCAAAGTACTAATACTAGTACATAATTTTATTCCAAGTTTTAGATATACTGGTAAAGCCATTTCTGTGTTATGTTCCACCCCTTTGTAAAGCAATGAGCCAAATTCCACTCCCCTCTCCAATCAGAGGACCAGTGATGCACATAAGTATTTTCATGTGGTACCACTGCCAGCTTAAGCTGACCCACACCCTCTGATTCCCAGTCTTTATTCCCAGTACAGACTCGGACATAACTGTTCTTGGCTCTGTAATCTGAACTGGATGAAGTCATGGACCCAGAATAAAAATAAGCACTTTTCTGGCTTGTTTTTGCCCTCTATCATTTCAGTGATCTGGTTCACCACCCGAGCCCCTGAGCAGGCAGTGTCATAACGGACAGGGTGGCATGGAAATGGATACTAACTGCTTAAGCCAGTACTGCCACCAAAAGAAATGTCTGCCAAATTACAGCTCTGTAATACAAACCGAATCCGTTTAGCGGATTCTTAAGATGTTTTCTTTAAGAACAGACTGTCAATACCTTATTTACTCTTCAGTTCTGAACGGGTTTTGTTTATTTGCTTTAGCATGACAAGCTGTGCTCCTATCCCAAACAGCAAGAGAGAGTGACACCCCGGAGTGTCAGCTAGAGGTATTTGTCCACTGCTGCTTCACAGACTCCCTCACTCATCTGCCATGATGTCAGCTCCTGGCAGTGGCAGGTTGCTGTATGCTGCAGTGCTATCCCTTCTGTTTTCTCCTTCCTTTTTCTACAGATCTCAATGCCCTCTCACGTTTCTGTTATTACTCTGGTTGCACTGACATTTATTCCAGTTTGGTGTTTCTCATGTATCTTCCAATTTTCATTTGCAGTTTACAATCACTGCTTCTGTGTTGGGAGGAAGTCTGTCTCAAATGTTGAACATTTTGATATTGCAAGGTAGTCTCTGCAGGGATACGTACAGCTTCTGCTCTTAGTGCCTTCCGGAAATGTTTCTTTAATAACACACATTAATATTAAAGAAAGAGAAGGAAAATTGGGAGGAAGAGAAGGAGGGGTTTGTTATTTTTTCTGACCCAATTTCCATCCATCACTTCAATTAGGTTCCCAGAGACAGATGAACTTCTGCATCCTTTTTCCCTCCAATACCTTCTGTACAACTCCATATGGATCTTCAAAAAATCCTGTCTTGTTGCTCAACCTTCCCTCCCTGTTCTCTGTCTGCATGACTGCCCTATTTCTATTCCTTATTTCTTGGTAATTGTATTCAAACACTCTCTTTGTTCTTTGTTTGCTAACCTGCATTTTTTTTTTTCCTCTAGTCAGCTTATCTCTTTTTTAGTCCTTTTGATTAAAGTTCTCAATTCATTTAGTATCTTTCTGTTTCTCCCCAGTCCTTCTAAAGTGAAACTATAAAGCACTGCAGGGAATGCTTGTATTTACCTCCCAATTCTCTTAGCCAGGCTTTCATGATGACTTGTGAGTTGTATACTAGTACATCTTAAAAGTTTCCAGTACTACACTGAGCCATTTCACTCTTGCCTTCCTGTTCTTCTCTGGCAATAGCAATAGTTTTACTTTCTACACTCATCGGGGTCTTTTAGAATTGTGATTTGCTGCTGCTAAAGTCCTTTCCTGATGATCACACAAACTGAATAACTTGCACAATTGGGAATGAACATCTCTGTGCTCTGGCAGCATAACTGCAGCAGGAGCGAAGAGGTGATGGGTTGCTACACTGTGCATTTTTCAGCACACACATTACGTCGCAGTTTTTCATCTACTGTCTGTCTGAGGTAGCAGGGAAATTGGAGGAGCATTAGCCTGTAATTCTCCTTGGATTTGTCTTACAATTTAAACAAAAACTAGGGGAGACTGCAAAGAGGTGTGCATCATAGTCAGCTTGGTCTGACTGGGGCTTTTATTGTTACTCCAAATGATCATTTTTCTCCCTTCTACAGGCAACAGGCTGGTTTGCAGCCTAGAAGTGTTTCTAGCCACCACATCAATACCAGTGAGTTCATCTTTCCATTTTCACTGAAGTTGCTTAGTAACAGAAAGGTGAGGGGAAAGTGTGTCCAGACTGCATTGCAATGTCTTATCTTCTGGTTCATTGAAAAAGATGGACTAATGGACCACCAATGTGAAAATGTTGTTCGCATGTGAATCAGCGGATCTGCTTGATATTCTCCAAGGAGCTTTCAGAGGAATAGTTTTATCATATTTCTTTTCAGCCTTCATATTTTTACGAGATTACCCCTTTACTATAACACATCTTAGAAATAATGAAGAATTCCTTACATTTTGTGCGTGGCATTCTGACCACCTTGGTAAATATACAGGATGAGAGTTTCCATATTTTGGGCAGAAATCATTTTTTAGTATCATTTTGAAAGGACAGGCAATCTCAAGAATTTTTAACAGTGTGGACCAGAGCTTAATAAAGACCAGCCTCTTGGATGGCTTCCCTCCCACTGTGACTGTGTAACGCTGTTCAATAGCTGTACTGCATTAAAGAAGCATGCAGTGGGATTTTCAAGTCTTCAGCTACGGCCTAGCTCAGCAATTTCTAAAGGCAAACAGTAAAAAACTTAGCATTTCCAAAGTCTGTTACAAGATTTTTAATTACCTTTGAGTAAAATTCCCTATTAAAAAACAAAACAAAACAAAAACGAAACAAAACAAAACAAAAAAACCCACAAAATAACAACAAAACAAAAGAACAGAGAGCAAACCTCAAGCAAAAGGTCAACAGCCACCATTCCTGATCACCAGTTTCCAGCCTAGATTCAGGACAGAGCCTGAATTCAGTCTAAGCTGCATTTTACATCCATGGCCATGTCCTTCTCTCTAAACTAGCTGTAAGGGAAGCATGCTGGCTTAAATTACTATATTTACACAAAGTCATTTCCTACATAAATGTCTCCTTTCAGAATTAGCTCATTCTATCCAAAACCACAAGCAGCAGCAGTTATCAGAGACAGAAAACTAGATAGCAACTGCTTCTCATTCCCTCAGAGGCCCAAGGAGAGAGATAACCAAGCCTAGAGTGTTGTTCCATGCCCTGCAGCAACAGAATGTTCCTGGGCACTCCCCAGGAAGAGGATGTGCAGAGGGGTGAGGAGAGACAGACAACCTTCTTCGCTGTGTATAAAGCAAGCAGTTCTTTATGTATGTGTGAGGTGGTGGCAGTAAATGGCTCCGCTCACACTGTGAGCTCTGTGCTTTGTTTGCCTTCTAGTATTGCTGCATGGACAACCTTTGCTAGTTCTTGGTGACCCATTCCCTCGTCATGAAAGGCTTATCCCATTTACACTGATGGAAAAAGGTGAAAGGAATAAATCCTGAGTATATGCTTGAATGTGTAAGATATGTAACCATTATAAACACAGCTTTTCATTCACCTGTTAACAATGAGCAAAAGCCTGCACTTTTAAAAGATGAATGCTGGGTTCAGTTTTGAATATAATTCTGTTTTAAAAAGAGAAATATTTCTGTTTATAATTACAGAATGCTGTGTGAGAGTAGCTCTTGATCATTATTTTGGTTTTGGTGTTTTTGTTTTGGTCTTTATGTCTTTATGCTTGAATCTTCAGAGAAAATATGTTGCTGCTCCACAGCGCTACTTATTCAATATCCTCAAATCCCCAAGGCAAAGAGTTTGGTTAGACGCAAGCTGGCAGACTACAGATCATAATTATACTGAACGGGAAGGAATTTTAAAAATCAAGATAAACAACGTGACACGAAATACACAATTTGACCAAGAACTTAGAATGGATTGGTCAGGATCCCATAGGAATACCTTTAAATACTTAAGGGTGCGTTATGCAAGGCACTGCTTTATGCATTCACCATCACTCCTGACCTCAGTATCTTAGCAGGAAATGCATGTGATAACAAATTAATCCTATGAATCCTAACAAAGAGTTAATATTTCTACTGCAAATTTTCCTCTGGATTTTTCCAAAAGGAGTTAGAAAGTACAGTCTACATGTTATGCACAAACACACATATATATGTACATACGTATCCTCAGTACTGATCTTACAGGAGGGGTTTTCTTTGATAAATACATGAGAATTTGGCCCAATGAAGAAACAGACTGACCCACCATTGAAATTTAGTCCTACTTAAAAGCCACACAAATTCAAACATCCATCAGTGCACAGTGTCACTACGCACAGTTTAGGAAGGGGAACTGAAGATACTTAAAATAGGTAACAAGAAAAAGAACAAGGATACGGATATGAGAAAAGAAATAGCTTGAGCCTGTGCTGACTTCCTTGCCAAAAAGCATCAAGGATCTTAAATGACTGCACCCAGAGCTGAAGCACAAGTCTGAAAGCTCCAGCTTATGCCTTTGGAGCAGCGCTGCCTTTTCAGCCTCTGCTATGCAGCGCCTAAGCCGTGACCCACTGACTGCAGTGCAGCAGGTTGCAGCACATTCACCAGCATAAGAAAAAACACTGGACCATTTCCCAAAGGGATAGAATAAAAGAGAGAGAAAAACTGTGATCAGTAAAATTACACTGCAGATACTTCCAGATTTTCTATTTTTTCCCCCCGTCTCTTCATCTTTAACAAAAGAGGTTCCTTTCTTGCTTAGTGCGCTTTGTATATGGGAGCAGCCATTATTTATTCAACATATTTGCCTTTGTAAAGTTGGCTTCAATTTTTAATATTCACACTGATGTTCTTCTTCAATAGGGTTGTGTACAGGGGCATATCTGTTTGTATTTATTCATTAGCATGTTGCTAATTAAATACGTGTTTCATTAAACTTGTTTTAAAAAAGAAAAAGTTGAGAAGAATGAACATACTGAAGTACAACACCCCAAGGCTCTGAAAAAGCTTCCACAGCTGAGTTGTTAGAAGTAATGTGGGCAGCAGGAGTGTCAAAAGCATCTAATGTTTTCTGCACAGTACCGAGTTAAAACAAAATGTGTGTGCTAAAGGTGGCAGGTAAAGTTAACATGTATCTGTCTGCTTAGAATATTCATGCCTGGGAATCAAAGCGCTTCAGTTGCTTCTCCACTGGCTGCTCCCCTGGCTGGCTTTTTGCCACATGCATTATTTTCTTAGAAGATTCCTTTACAAAGATGTACAGCGATATATCACGCATAAATGAGTATAAAGTACTTTAACGGTTTTTGCAGGGTGAATACTAAGGAACTATTCTTCCTTTCAAAGCCTTGAAGCCCAAGTCCCTACCTAACTTCTTAAATGCCACCGAATCTTCAGTGTTGCCCTCTGACTTCCCAATCCAGCAAGGTTCTGGCAGACGTAGATACTCCTGCTGGCTGCACAGCACTCACTACAGGCTTTCTACAGCACTGGGACCTGGAAGCATAGGAAATGCAATGGTGGAATGGCTCGATGACAGCCTTAACTTTAGAATGGGCACAAGTTAAAACTTAGGGAGCAAACCTACAGGAGTACTAGTTTTGGGTCCTGTTGCTGGCTGATTTTTCACAAATAACTGTTGAGTTTTGCCATGCAAGGCTACCTCTGCTGATCCTGCTTTAACTAGTTTACCAATCTAGAGCGGCAGCTGACAGTGACAAGGTTTAGCAAAAAATGAATTTGCTCATCCAAGCGTGTGAATGGCCCTGTATCTAAAGTATTACCAACCCGAAACTCTGAAACTCGGGTTCCAACACCTCCAGAACAACCCGTTGAGTAGCTCAGATCAAATATGTGGAATACTCATACAAACAAGGAGTTCATTGTGAGGTGAGTATCTGATCATAGGAACTGGATAGAAAGGAACAGATCTCGAGATAGTAGTGCCAGCTACACTAAGGCTGCACTTAACCACTCCTAGAAAGAGTGGGAAAACAAGAAGACAGATGACACAGGAACAAATACATCAAGCTGGAGCACCAGGAACTATGACATGAACTCGGAGTAACTGAGATGTACAGCAGCATTACAGCAATCTTTAGCTTTTGCAGTTATGGGACATAAAATTAAATGATATGCAAGGGAAATCACCAGTTTATGCAAAACAAAAGAACAGGCAGATGAGAAATTTTTCACAAGGAATATTTATCATGCATCTATCATGACTGTTGACACAAAGAGATGATGGTGGTGGATGCGAAGAGAATGACCTGGATGCTAGACGGAGTCAAATATCACTACTGGCTACAGAAATGAGCCTGTTAGAAATAACAACAATGGCTTCAAGAAAAAAGAAATAAAAGATAAATTTTAATAAAAGGTTTGGGTCATGAAAAGAATCTCTTGGAAAAGATTGCAAAAAGACAGATGTAAAAATTTCAACATATGTGAAGAATTAACTTGGAAGGACACTGAACACAATAATATATACTAGAGTGCAAGGAATGATTAAACAGAGGGAAGATCAAGACTGTGCAGAACAGACAGAGTGAAGAATGGCACAGAACAAAAAGGTTTAGCAATAAACAGAGTTATAGAGCAGATGCAGAACACAAAGTGCAAGGATGTCATTCAGCTCCACTGCTACAGCTGCACCAGCAGATGGAAAAATACAAATAAGATATAAAACAATACTCTAAGTTCCATAAGGTTTCTGCTCCATGGTTACAATGGTCCTAAATGCACCAGTTTAGCTCTCCAGAAGAATCAGTATTTAATCTCTAGGTATTTAAATACTACATGTAAACAAGCAAATGCTTCACACACACAAATGTACTGTTTGGCTGTTTAATTCTCTCTTACCCTCATGGATCTTGGACAGCAGTAGGACTCAAAAGGCAAATCATGTGGTAAAAGTTAACACCCAGAAAGGGATGCCCTGGTCTTCACGTGCAGCCAATTGATCCCTATAAATAGCAGTTGGCTGAGACAGAAAACCAACAAAACTGAATTCAAATTTAACCATATTTAACAACATATGGAGTGTTTTCATTCAACTGCAAGATTAAATTTTTATTATTATTTCATCAAACTTTAACTATCATCTGGAAGAAGTTACTTGTTTTCATTATTTCCTTAGCATATTTAATTTCTTTTAACAGTAAAATATTCATGTTCAGTCATGTATATTTTCCTTCTGTTCTTGATTATTTCCAGTTTGCGTCCATTTAAATGTAAAAATAGCATAATTAAATAACTTCTTCCTTTATTGTTTAAGAACAATTTCCATGATGAAATACAATTTATTTTGCACAGTGACTGAAAAAAGATGGTCTTCCTCAAAGAACTTATAATCTTCTGCACACAGAAAAAAAAAATGCAATTTGATAGTGGGCAATTGCTTCTGTGACACAATCTGGGCTATTGATAAAGGAAAGGTAAGAAACTGCTTAAGACATGCTGTAAAATCCTGAAATCACTTGAGTCTCTTTACTGATTTTGATGGACATGATTTTCTTGGCAGAATTTCTGGAATAATTTAATGAAAACCAAAGAAGTTAATCAGTAGAAAATAGAGAAAGATCATTTTGGGTATGAACTAATTATCTCAGAGACAGATCAAGATTAAAAAAAAAAATAAAGGTCATATTAGGAAGAGGGATGAATAGATAAAGTGAAATAGCACAACAAAGAATTAGAAGACAGTCTTCACTGATAAATGGCGCTGAGGAATCTGTGGAAGGAGAGAGAACAAAAGGAGGAAAGAACAACCAAAATGGAAACAAAGCAATTTCTGAACATCCGTAGGGGTAGCAAAGGAAACTCAGACTGGAGGAGTATAATAAGTCAATAGGTTCATGGGTAAGATACGAATAGAATGGAGGAAAGAAAAACAAACCATTATAAATGTCAAAGTTAACATAATATTTACAAGAGAGACAGTCAGGAATGACTGTTTCACTTCTGGAGAGATAAAGGTAGCGGAAGCAAGTGGTAAGATTAGCCCTAAAGATGCCAGCATTCAGTGACATGAAACCAAACAAATGATTCAAAGTCCAAGAAACTGGATGACAGGTCAGGAAAAGAGATAGTTGCTTTGGAGTCATCTGAATACGAGTCTTGGCTGTGTCACAGAAGTCAGGAGAGAGCCAAAGGCAGAATATTTTAATCCAAAAGTATTCTTCCATCATTACCACCCTAGCAGAAGTCTCCCTGCAAGTTGACTACAACAGCCTATCAATTAAGATCTGAACTGTTTGCTGACTGAACAAATGAAGTACCTTTATACCATTTTTGGACTCTACATGACTACGCTACAGATACCCTTAACACAGAGAGGTGTACTCATTCCTGCATAAACTACTGATAGTGAAATAACATCCACAGTAAACAGTCTGAATTAATACTGTGCAGCATTTGTATAACTACAGAACTTAAGCATTCCAGTTATAGAACAGGATGCTATAGTGTTAGTCTAAATACAAATACAGAACTGAATTCTAAAAACATTTTCCTCAAAATTAACAGAATAATGTTGCATCTTGATCTCACTACAGCTATTCCGATTAATCTACCACCACTAAACCAGTCTTTGTAAGTACTTATTTTCCTGCAATTCATTCTCTTATGGTTTATCATGCCTGATATAAAATCAAAACAAGACATTATTTTTATAGCAGCGTTATGAAAAATACTAACAATTATTCTATTTAGATGTTGTCATAAAATATCTGGGAAGTGCTAAAATAATTGATCATTCTCCAGTTACGAAAAGTGAAATCATAATGCCCAGAAATAGTCTGGATTTGACACGGTATCCTGCCAGAATATTATATGACTATCCAAAATTTTAATCCTATAGAATGGAGAAGGTCATCCCTCTTCTATTCTGCTGCTGACATCAGACACAAGACAAATACTAATGCTGTGGTTTTCTTCATTGTCAAACATCTTTGCTGAGTTCCCACAATTGAATGAGCCACACTCTAGGACGAGCTCCTGGTCTTCACCAGTTTTGTTCCAAGGCAGAGTCCACCTGCAGTGGATTCTGCTGAAATCAGTGAGCATTGCACGTCTCAAACAAACCAAAGAACTGAAATTTTTGCTATTTACTTAGTCTTTAAAACACCTTTTCTAAAACCGACGCTGAAAACCCAGCAAGACTATGAGGATTGGATGGCTGAACTTGATGCTTGTCATCCCAACTATATTCATTTTCTTGTGTGCCCCGTTTCTAAGAATTTCCCTGTTATCTCCTCTCATAAATGAGTAGTAAATCCCCGGGGCACTCAGCAGAGGTTTTGCTCCAGTGCTTGTAGCACTTTACACAATGAGGTCATGTACTGTTTTTAGAGACTGTTTAAACAGCTAATACAAAAACAAAAGCCCTTCTAGGATTATATAGAACATGCCAGTGAACATTTAGATATAACATTATTAGCTGAAGCTTTGAGCTATCCAACCACAGAGATGTTGGTACATAATCATCCTTGGAACCACACACACAGAGGAACATACCCACTTCGTTCATCAAATTACATTAAGATACTCCTAATGTGACTTGCTAAAACAATAGCATTATTTAAGTACTGCCTCTGCTGAGTATCACATAATCTATGTCTTCATTTTAGTTTTGAGTGAAAATCTCTCCTTAGTGCTACATATATTAAATAATTATTTGCTTTCAATCCCCGCTAGTAAAAATAATGTTATTCCACTTTTTATAATGAAGCTAAGTGCTTCAAAAAGTCCTTCATGTAGCAGCATCATCTGTGTGCTACGTTGAAGTGTCCATATCTACCACTTTAGAAAGCATTCTCCTTTCAATGGATACCCATTGACACATGCCCTGCACAAAAGCCCCCTTCTCATTTCATGGAAACTGAATGCGGCGCTCAGTGAAAAACTGTTCACCACCCATCTCAACTCACAAAAACATATCTAATGTTCGACTACTAAGAGAACTGACAACTGCACTAACGTGATTTTAGTGCATCCAGTGTTCATAAAGAAATGACAATTTCAAGCTGTCACGCTATTGAAGAATTCTGAAATTGCTGTTGATGCACCATGTAACTAGTGAACAGGTGCTAGAAATGATTGGAGCGCAGTTCATACTAAATAGAGACCTGTGGAAAAGAAAAATACCTTCTACCAGGCAAATTTGGAGAGGTTCAGCTGGTAACGCATATTTATGAACAGTGATGGCAAAAGAACAGGAGGCAGAGAGAAAAAAATCTTGGATGAACAGAGTGATATCACAGCAGAAAAGCCGACTCTTTCACTACTGAGAGATTACAGCTATACACTGTGCAGGATGGTCAAACCTTTAATAACAACACAGCATGAAAAAGACTTCCCCCCTGAAAAGAAAAAAATCAACTTCTGTATTTAATAAGAATCTTGTTTTCCTAACATTATCAGTATCTGAAGGACAATCTAGGTGCTTTGAGATGCCCCATGGTCTCAGTGAAGGCTAAATGGAGTTACCAACTCTTCCTGCAACATCCCTCCTTTTACTGAGCTCAACAGCTTAACACATTCAACAACAGATCCAAAACAAAGATAGCCAAAGGTGCATAGAAACTTGTTTCAGTCAGAGCGCAAAACAGTGGGATGTATTTGGCAGGTTTTAATCCAGAACTAAGTCCCTTCCAAAGAAATCAGACAGTTCAATGCCCCTTTTGTACCTCCCAGCCTGTGCAGCTTACCATTTGACCACCTGCCTTAGCGAGAGTTATTGCAGTGCTGGGGATGGGGACATGGGGGATTTGTGAGCGATGAACAGAGAAAAGGTTTTAACAGCTAGAGATAAAATTCAAGCAAGCTCATTTAACTGTTGGGAGCGGAACTTAAATGGTCGATATCAAACATCCCTCATTTTGTTACCTCCTACAAAACACCTACAAGATGCTCAGCAATCTGGCACACTTGTGCTGTACCTGCTAACCTCAGTGAAAATTGTGTAGAGCTCTAAAATATACTATAAGACTTGGGGTCCACAGTCATGCCACTTTGATGTATGGGTTTACATTAGGCAAACAGGACAGAAAAATAGCTACAAGGTGAAAAAAAAAAAAAAGATCATTTCCTATGTTCTTTCCAGTGTGCAGCCAACTGCCTTGGACTGTAAGACTGCAGAAAACAGCACATGGCTAGGTACAACAGGTAGTTCCTACTCACTGATGTTGATGTGTACACACATCTGTAAAAAGCAGAACAAGTTGCCTGATTCACGTAGCATACGCAGTGTGAGCTAGACAGCAAATGTGTGGGCATAAATTCCACCTTGACCCTTGGTCAGAAGCAATATTTTACATCTGCCGTTGTCCCAGAAGAAAAGTTAACTGCAAAAGAAAAAAAAAAAAAAAAGGAAAAAAAAAAAAAGAAAAGAAAAAAAGAAGAAGGCTGTTAATCCTTTCTGAAATTCCCTGACATTTGCCTTCGTGACTCTTTGTTTTAGTTAATTCCAGATTGTGAAGGTCACACAAACAAGCTATTTTCAAACAGAGAATCACTCAGCTTTATTTCTGTGGCTGAATCCTTGATCATGTACTCTGGGATGGGAAAAGGTAGAGAAAGATCTAACCAGATCTTATCAATGTATGCATTGCAGTCAAATGCCTGGAAACAAATCTCAATTTGCATACCTTCTATTCTTCTAGAGTTTTATAAATGCAAATAAAACATCATCATTTGGGAAATAAAAGCAGATTGACAAATACACTCTTGGGAAAGCCAAGTAGTTGTGCTGCCAACTCCTTCTCTATGCCTGAATACATTCGCCTTTCAGACAGACACGGTGGATAGCATTTTTCCAAGCCCATCTAGGACACATTCATTTAGTTTCAGGATCAGCTGTGGAGAATATAGAGACGCTTCCAGTAAGATCTAGTTAACAAAATGTGTGTTCAGATCTCAACTTATGAAAAAGTACTGCAAACTCAAAGCCTCTGGGTCAGAACCCACTCTTAATGAGAACCAATCCTTAAGGTACTGCTTGTTGTCTTTGAAATTCTGTTCTAAGTTAACAGAAAATTTGTCCTGGGTAAGGAAAAGAACATGTGGACAAGACAGATAAGGCAGAATAAAATATATAAACCACAGTATCACACACAAAATATCTGACAAGGAATTTCTTACTGGCTTGTATCTGATACATCAGACACAGTCTCTTGCATCCCACAGCCAGATATCATTTTTTGGATACTACAGGAATGGTATTTATTAATACTACAACTGCCATGAGCAGTTGTAGCAACAAGTATGCTTTGTTGCTCCATGCAATGACTTGCATGGGATGTCACAAACTATTCCAGTGATTTGCACAGCAAGGACAGGAAAGTGGGAAAGTGGGGATCTGTTATGGTTTCTGGAATATTTGTGGGATAAAGATGAAATAGGTATTACAGGAGCAGCTGACAGGGACTACCTCAGTAATTACACAGATATTTTGCTGATATGCAAAGAGAGAGATGGGTGTAGAGAACATGATCGCTCTTGATGTGTCTGCTTCTCAAATCTTTCAAGGGCCAAAATGAAAGTGGAAGTGATCTAAACTACCCTGCTCTTACCTCTCTGTCCCCAGCGACATCTTGGAGCCTTGTGCTGAACTAAGCAGCTCGCCACAAATTGTACCTGGGCACGTCTCCACAGCAGAGAGAATGCGAAAAAGCACTTAACATTGACCTATTTGTGCTTCCGTTTTAATCAACTGGAAAACACAGGCTGGTCAAAAGAGGATTCATCTGAAAGTCTTACCTGAATGCATTAACGTAACAAAAAGTTAGACGTGAGCAGGTAATACTGATAACTCTGCAATGATCTCTTAAGGCTCCACTCCCCCCAGAAAGACATGGCCATCTGCAGTTCTCATTTGGCTTAGCAAAGAGAGAGATTAGGCTTGGACAGCAGAGAAAGAACAGATACGCAGAGTAACAGGCTCTGGAGGAAATACGTGTGCTAAAACAGGTGTATTGAAGCACTTTTCTGTATGCTGCAGAACAAATAAGTTCTGTGCCAAAGCTGCTACCTTTACTCCAAGCAAGAGGGGTACAGTGATAATTAAGATGCTAAGTGCATGTTTTAAATATCACTGCTTCAGTATTTTTAAGAAAAATCCTGACTTGACTAGCAATCACTTGATTGCTTAAGGATGACTTTTTATTTTCAAGAAAGGCTTTAAACTTTCTTTGCCACAAACCTCCCTCCCCCCCAAACCCAATCTTTCTATGCTGTACAGTATGCAATTTTGGTTTCCTGCTGAATTCACGCACAAAAGTGTTTGCTTATATATTTCAAGATCTCAATCAATCATGTTGTCAAAACAGTCTTTTTGTATCATCTACCTACCACCACTTGTCATTAGAGATGTTTAAAGCTCTACTGCTGCAGAGTCTGATTTACACTCTGACATCTCCCACACTGAGCTTATTATAATTGTCTATAAACTGCCCTTTCACAAGCTTTAATTAGGAAATAACAAATGGTTCAGGAGCATGCTGTTAGGCTGTATATTCTTTGTAAATTCGGTATTTCCACTGTACCCTACTGATCACAATGTCACGCTATGCAACAATCATGTTGATTTCAAAATTTTTACTTTAACATTTAAATCTCTTCATGACCTTTTCCCTTCCATTCCTCCTTCTCTTCTGCCTTTACAGCTTCATGAATTGTTCTACGTGCCATATTTCTGAGCCGAAACAGGAATAAGCTAAAAATAAGTACCACACAATCAGAAAACGTTTGTTTTATTAAAGGCCCACTGGAGAGGTGGCTTTCTTGGTTACACACAGCACTCTCTGCATTCTAATATACCGCTATAGCCTTACAATTTTACTGAAGACTTTAATAAAAAGACCGAGATGAATTATATTGTTCAGTGGCTTGGAGTCACAAATTCCAGCAAGGGTTATATGGTTCAATTAACTAGTCACCACACGGCCAGAACTTATTTTATACAGCACAATTAACGCTAGGGAAATGCATTTATACCAACTGCTGCAGACCACTGTATTACATTGACCAAGATGTGAAGAGAGAATCATTCAGATCACAAAATAAGAGAAGTTCTAAAGGTCAAACATGATCGCAAGCTTTTGTGTACTCATCTTTACACCTCTTGTTTGTAAAACAGTTTTTCACGTTTATAAATATGATAGTTTATTTAGAGAAAAAGATCTGAACTGCATTGATATAAACAGTCCTGCATGAGCCATTTACTTGAACTTCACAAAAGTGTATTTTAGTATTTATGAGGAACAGTCACAGTCTCGTCCACTTGCAATCAATCACTCCTGTTTTGCAGCAGAACAAAGACTTCTGAGCAGATTCATCACCAGAATTGTCTATCTTATGACAATTCTACTCTAAAATCGTGTTTCCACTGCACAGCACTGACTGTAGCAACAAAAGGTTTGAATGAACTCAAGATATTTCTTGAACTTGCTTGGCTGCTCTTTCTCATCTGAGAATGGGTTATTGTTCAGGTATGTAGTCCCCTTCTCTTCAGAGAATAGTCAGAATACTTCAAATCACAGTTAACAATGTTTTGGTACTAAAACCAGCAGAGGAATGTACTCATAGTTCAAGAGTCCACTCCACAGTATTTCACAATCTCTGGTTACTATTTCCTTTGTATGAAGTTTCTGCACAGGTTATAGTCCAATTAAATACGGTGGCTTGTGCTGTCTAGTTGGCATGGCATCTCCAATGACATCCATGTCCATGGCAGGCACATTTGGAAAGAAAACTAGAGATAGAATTAGGAGTTCTAATATTCTGAGTAGTTGATATTTTGAGTCAAGCTCAGAGTCAGCGAAGGCATAAGAATCAGTGTGCGCATATTCATGGAGAGGTCTAAGAACAGCAAGAAGAACACATGGCAATGAATAACTTTAAAAATTCCATATTGTCTTTTATAGCCATATTCACACAATTGAGAGAAGTGTATGCATTACACACAGACAACCTGTTGAGATAAACACGCTGAAGCAGCAGCATGCCTTGTCAACGCCTGACAAGGTGGGATGCTCCTCCGTGTGATAACTGACACCGTTTTCCTCAATGAAGATGAAGACATGTCTTGGGGTCTGTTCAAAAGCCTAAAATCTATCTCTATAATGGGCATTTTGCTGAGTTTATTCTCTGACTTTCATACGGAAAAAAAAATATAAATAAATCTAGATGTAGAATTACCAGCACAATACTTCATTAAACCCACAATACAGCACTTCCTTCTCTAATATACAAATCTGCATTTGTTTGATGCATGAAGATAGATGCATTGGTATAGGAGCGGTGTACTGGAGAGCACCGTTGATCAAACTAAGCCTAACCTGTTGAAAATTGTATTTCTGCTTTGTTAGCTCCAATCATTCATCAAGTTGCACAGAAATTCAATGAACATCTTTTTCAGAGGCTTGTTCGGGGAACAGAATACACAGCGTGTTTTAAAAACTGATATATTTTGTTTTAATAAAATGTTTTCCTTTGCATACATAGACTGATACATTCTGTCAGAATGTGTTAGATCCCTAGATAACTGCATAACACCAGAGTATTATCTGACACATTTTTGAAGTCTATTTTTACTTATTTTTGTCTATTATTTTATTTATGTTTGGCGCTAGGCTTTATTTTATTTATTCACATTTGTTACTTTCAAAGTTTAGTCCTCACATTTCATCTATACACACTTGTGTACTTTTGGCATGCTCAAAGGGAAACTGTTGGGACTGGTTTGTGTAATACTTGTGCTAGCCCCAGCATCCCGCAGGACACGGATCTGAAGCAGTGTAATAGCGTTAGGTTGAGACAGGGCCGGATTCAGCTGTGTGCTGACTTCCAAAGGATGGTAATTTTCCACTTTCGAGGAAAGTCTTTATATTATAGATGTAATGTACTCATTTCCATTTCTTCTAGATCTGACTCAAACTCAAATTTAATTGTAAGGCCTGTTTTAAATCCTGCTTGCGTCTAGTTTATCTTGTGATACAACACCTAAATACTCTAGCATGCAAAATAAGTATGAGCATCTCAGGAATGAGCTACTGTATGTCAAAATCAGAAGTGAAACAACGCAGAAACTATTTGCATCCAATAGTTCAAGGAATAAAAATTCTAAGAAATTACTGGTTACCATTCTTTGCATCTCTGTATTGGGCAAAATGCTCTGCCAGACTGTTTGCCAAGGCAAAAATGCAGTTCAACTTTATTAATTATTTCCCAACTGATCTGAATCTACAGGAACATTTATATAAAGGCAGGCAGCAAACCACAGAAGCATGGAACATCCCTCCCTTTTACCATCAGAGTATTTTTGTTCTGGTCTGTTTTGGCAGACAGATTCTGACTGTGACCACCATTTTCTAAATATCTTATTTAATCCTCATTACAGTTTATATCTATATGTATCTTTTTCCCCTTTCCTTTTCTCTCTCCTCTCCTCTCCTCTCCTCTCCTCTCCTCTCCTCTCCTCTCCTCTCCTCTCCTCTCCTCTCCTCTCCTCTCCTCTCCTCTCCTCTCCTCTCCTCTCCTCTCCTCTCCTCTCCTCTCCTCTCCTCTCCTCTCCTCTCCTCTCCTCTCCTCTCCTCTCCTCTCCTCTCCTTCTTTTCTCCTCCTTTTCTGTTTTCTTTTCCCCTTCCCCTTTCCTCTTCCTTTCCTTTTTTAGAAAGATTTCTTATCCCAGTAGCAATCTGGGATCACTTTACACAGTTCAAGAGACACAATTTTGTATCATTTGGATCCTGCTACATCAGCTTAATGGGCCACCAATGACCCAGGCCTGTAAACAGCTGCACCATGAGACTGTTACATGAAGTCCACACCAAGTATAGTGAACTCAGATGAGTCTCTAAGAGCATTCAGATGCATATGCTAGTTATGCTAGTTTAGATGCCCGGCTTAACTCAAACAGGATACCATTTGCACATTTCTGTAGATCTTTTTAAAAGAATATTCCAGTAATCTGCAGTGAGAAAAACCTATTTTTAACATCTAAACAAACAGAAGAATCAGAAGAAATTTTTTTTCTAATATTCAGCTGCTTCTTCTTATTCGGAATTCATCCTCAATTCTTCAAAATCCTTTTGTTATAGGTGAACAATGATAGCTTGACAATGCAGTTATTTCTGTAATATATTACAATAACAGCACATTTTCCCTATGAATGCTTGTATATCCAAAAAGTCCTAAATGAAGTTTCTCTGTGCGATGAAGGTGCACAGATTGAACTACACATCAGCTGCAAGTCTGCTCCTGACAAACGCAAGACAAATGTTCTGGCTTCAAAACATACAATAGCTGTCATAGACGTAATGTCTGCACAGAATACTTGAGACATTTACACTACTATTCACTATTTGAGATGTACTGTTTGTTTATTGTCACGTTTATGTGAAATAGAAGCTTTTGTAGGTAAAGAACTTCCTGCCATTCGGAAACTGTACGGTAGAGAACAGATGCACAAGCCCATTCCCTCTGTGGGTGCTTTCAAGCCTATCAAAAACTCTGTCTGCAAATTCAATTTTCCGAAAGATGGTGAAAGTATAATAGCACCAAAATATGGCCAAGTCTCTGAAAACAATGACAATTTAATGGATTAAAATAAAGAGAAAGGAGCAAGGATGATATTTTCCTGTGATCTTTGTTTTCTTCCCCTATTTTCCTGTTCTGCTGTACAGTCACAAGCACAAGTACATACAGTTCTAATTAGAGTTGGAAACCTTCATGGGGAAGAAAAGCTGTGCCAAATGACACCACAGAGCTCCAGATCTGTAAGGCTAAATGCCCCCATGCAGTCATAGTTAGATATGTCTGCAGAGCCTTTGGAGAGGGATGCGAGCTCACTGCTTGTGAGCAGAGAAAAGCCACATAGCAGTGACATTAAGCTCAAGTTAATAAGACCTGCTGGGAGGTATTTGCTGCAAAGTAAAAGGCAGACGGGCTTGCTCTTCCTGGTTCCAGTCTGTTCTGTGTTGACTTTATGAGCATTTTCAAAAAAGCATAGAAATCTTGGTGGGCCACAAAAGGAAATCGTACAGTAGCTGAACATTGAGAGGCTATAAGGAGCAGGACCGAAGTCCTAAATGAGTGACAAATAAGCAATGAGAATGAGTGGAAGGTTCTAAAATGTCAGGATGCTGAAAACTAAGTGGATTACAGAGCCCATCAGTTTTGATAAATAGCTCTGCCGAAATAGAGCAGGAATACCCTATTGGATAGAGCACCAGTTGCTCTTCAGCTGAACAAACAGGTCAAGCACACGTCCAGGCAAATATCTGTTTTTCAGCATTAAAGAGAGTGTTGCAACTCCATTTCTCCTCTCTGTCAGTTTGCTTTTGGATCTACTCTGACTTGTGTTGTACTTATGAGGATTTAAATAGGATGTATCAGAGCTGGAAGGACTGTTCACATTACTGTATCTCAGTAACGCGGGCATAACTCATACACTACTAGGCTGGGTAGGAGTCACTCCTGAAAGATATTTACCCCTTGCACGAGAAACATAGCCCTGATGCCATTAACAAAGCAATTATACCAGTTCATTAAATAACACAAATCCAGGGAAGAGCTCACCACTTCTGAGTTAGCACTCGTGACCTATTTACCCTGCCAAAGTGACACATTTCTAATCCTTTTATGGCTGGCTAATGATCTTTGATATTTGTCTGTGGTTTCTGTGGATAACACAGCTACAGTAGGTAAGATTTATAGGAGCACATAGTATTTTGTATTTATAGCGTAACTTCCATCCTGAGATATTTCAGAATCTTGAAGTAAATTATAAACTGGAGAAAGATTATTCATTCTACCCCCGTAGTCAACGCTGTTCTATGTTGGGATGAACTAACTGTTGTTTCAAAGATCACAGCACACCTGGTTTGCAAAAAAAGCTTCCTGATGTGACTGCTAACCTAACTGCAGGCTAATAGCAACACTCACGGTTTGGGTAGAGAGCTTTCTGTCAGGTCTAACTAAGGAAGTCCAAAATCATCCCTCACAGGCTGCTAAATGCCAGTTGGTAGGGGGCTTTTTGTTTATTTGTTTGCCTTTTGGGTGAGGAAAGACTTTCGCCTACTTGAGCTAGACGCAGAACTGTCAACAGCTCCACAATTCCTGTGAAAACCACGGAGATGTCCAGATCCTGGGAAGTATTTAATATCTGAAACCATCTGGTCAAGCAAAATATACTGAAAATTGACAAAACACAACAGGCAGGAGACAGAGGTGTAACTAATTTAATTTTAATGCACACAGAGAGGCATGGCTAGGAAAACCAGGAACTTAATTTCTTGGTTTCAAACTTTCCACCACTCCATGAGAATAACTACAAGCACTACTGTCTAAAAATGCTTTGAGCAAAAGCCTTAATGTTCCAAATGATCCTGCAAATCTCATTTCTGTATGCTTTTTAAGTTGTTTAGTTCTGAATCAGCAGTCTAAAAGTGTGTTTAAACACTGCAGGTAACCATTTCCCATGGAACAAATAGGGAGGAAATCAGGTTATAGCGAGGGCACCCAGCAGGACTCTTCTACTGTCTATTCAGTGTCAATGTAAACTGATTCCTTTAAGAAAGACACTCAGGGAGAAGTGAACAGATTGTGGGAAACATGTTCTGCATGCAAGAAAGAGCAAAGAGAGAGAACACAGGATACTATGAGATAATTATGCACAGGAAGAAAAAGAAGAATCAGTCAGGATAGTAACAGAATAACAATATTTCAGGAGGTGAGAGCTGCACAAGCTAGGTTGACTTGCAACAGCACAAAGCAGGTATTAGACGAGGATTCTCTCGCTTCTGTTCTCACTAGTTCTTTCATACAGAATAACCATCACATTCTAAGTTTCTGATGGTTTCTTTATCAGTGCTCATGTCAATAAGAAGACCATTTTTGCCAACCGTTCTGTTATGAGCTAAATAAGAAACAAACTACAGAGAATTATAAATGTTTCTGTATTAAATATTTAGATGCAAAAATCACCAAACAAACAAACAAACACACTTTTAGACTGAACAAAAAATTGACTACGATAGCTGAAAAAATGAGAAAACTTGCAGCAATAAGCACAGAAAAACACCTAGAAAGAAGCCAAGCCCAGTAGTTCTCTGCGTGTAACCTTCCCTGAGCTATCAGCTGGCCATCAAGAACAGCATCTCCCCAGGTACAGTGTTAATAACATATCATGTCACGCACTACAGAAAGCGTGAGAGCAATCAAAGGAGAATGCAATTGCAGATGCTTCACTGATGCAATATCCAGCTGTTCAAATGGGATTCAAATAGTTCTAACAGAGATCTAGCTAAACAGAACACATTTAGGTTATCAAAAGACAGAGTCTACATTAGTAAGTGGTATGAGATATCATTGCTTCTGACATCAAGCCTTATTATTTTGCATCTCCATACTACAGACTTATTAAAGAAGCTTCCAAAGTGATGCACAGCCAACAGAAATAACCCATCAGAAATGCTCCTGCAGCAAACCAGCTTCCTTGAATGCTGCAGCAGCACCTGGAGGAGAGGGCTCAGCACTCACAAGGACCAAGATTTGAACCACCATGACCTCATCTGTACCAGTGAACTGAGATCAGCCTAAGGGCAAAGGAAAATTAATCTACTCTTCTCTAATTTCCAATCCACTTGATTATTGTGGGTTTGAAATTTCAACTCTTAATGTTTTACTTTTAGTAGAGACAACATAATTAAAGAAAAGAGTCTGAAAAGCATCTGAGGGAAAATATAGTAAAAATGGAGCAGAGCAACAAAGGCTACTGATAAATAGAAAAGGCATTATATATATGTGTGTGTATATATACATAAATCACAGAACACTGCATTTATGAGATGAATGACCTGGGCCAGTTGAGGACTCTGAATTTCATTTTTCCTTTCCTGCATCTGCACAAGAAAAGGAAAAAGAAACTTTGAAACTGATTTATCCTTGAAACAAAAACAAGACTTTCATAATAGGCAAAAATCTAGCTGGAGTAGGTCTCGAACCTTAAAACAGATGACCTCTCCTTGTCCAGTTTAAATAATCAGTACTCCTGTGGCAAGGTCTGAGCTTTTGTTTATCTTACTTCTAAATCTACTGCCTGCCTTCTTAAATGTCTATGAACACAGCAACAGCATAAAGCCAAATAATGGTTGGAGCTCTGTGCTATGATACATGGCATACCAAGAAAACAAAACCTAATTTTAGACTGTGACAGAGCAAAAGCTGTGATTTTGCTAGTTTGAAGTTTTTCCTTTAGGAAAAGAGGACAAAGTGGCACAAAGTCTTCATTGGACAAAATTGTGAGATTCTGCCACCTCGCTCATGAAGCTGAATGCCTCAAGGTATTGTCAGGACAACATGAAATAAATAGAAAAAGAATGTACTAGAAAGTAAGTAAGGAATGGTGGCTGCTAAATGCCACTCTGACTACAGATTCCCATTAAGTCACACAAATCACAGACGGTATGTATGCTGCTGAAAAGGTGAGTGTGAATACAGTAAGCACGAGTAGCCTTGATATAATACGGACTAGAGATTTCTAAATTGGAAAGTTGAGGAGCTAATGAAGTCAGAGTAAACACGAGCACTCCGCACCGCTGAAAAAGTGGCTGACAAAATTAGGGAGCAAATGAAACACTCTGAAGCAGGTAGTGATTACAGAAGCTTACAGGTGACAAGAATGATGCTCAGTCACAAAAAGCCAGCAACAGAAGGATCTCCAGTACTGCAACTACAGGAAAATGTAACTGTGGAAGCGGTATGCATAATAAAGAAACAAAGCAAAAAATGTGGTAACTGTGACATTCAGAAAGGTTCTGTAATGGTAATACAGAAGAGGGAGTAATACAGAATAATTTCAGACAGCAACTTGCAGAAGCTGTGATGTGGGAGTGGGAAGGATTTTATAACACGTCTGATAGAGGTACATATTTTTGGTTTTAAAGACCAAGCTAATTAGACATTGAACTGTCATCTAGAAAAAGAAGTTAAGCATCAGCTGTTAAGAAAGAACAGGGCACTCAAGGTGAACATATCTCAGGTCTGCGAGTTGCAGTAAAAGATAAAAGGTGGATGATGGACGACGACTGGCTTAAAATTTTAGGGAGAGAAAGAGCATATGAAAATTTCTCTGATGTTCTTGTTCTTGCTGGAAACATGTACTCATATGGCTCGCTGAGTGTATCTGTGTGATGCACTTTTAAAAACAACATGGTACTATAGCTAACTTTTGATGGAAATGTTTTCAAATGTCTTCAATCATTAGAAAATATCCACATAAGTCAGAAGGATTTTATCGTGTAAAATGCAGTTGGTTTGCTTTCCTGCTTATTATGACATGATTCCCTGGAATAATGATTTCAATAAAATATTCATCAAGACCTTTGGAGCCTCAGTTCCAAAGCAGAAGGGGATATGAATCCTACATAGAAGAGAATTATTCTGGGTAACGCTCTATTCCATACATAATAATCACTTCTTTCTAAATCATTTTCACCATCAAATTATTACTCTTACAGAAATGGAATTGGACATCTTTTTCTTTACAGTCACAAGTAAAGGCGTATCAGTGGGGAGAGCCTCAGTGGAAACTCAGCACTGTACAAACATCAGAAATAAACACAGACATGAAACAGTTCTCTGCTTTGTGTGATCACTCAATTTACCCCAGCTACTGATCATGCTTCCGGGCAGTGTCATTTTGTGAAGAGTGTCTTCATCATCTCCTACAAGCATGTTGCACTAGCTGCTGTAGGGTATACTTCAGCTTTTTCCTCGAGTCCAGAGAAGGACTCTCTTATTGCTGCTTTTACATCTTTCACTCAGATACTATGGTATTTCATGGGTCTATACTATCTGTATTTATTAGAAATGTCGACACTTCTAAAACCCTATAAAGATTTTCAAAATATCATAGTAAGATAAATAAATGTTCCAACAAGCTCAGTGAGATTGCCTGTATGTTTAAAAAAAAAAAGTTTCAACATCCTTTTCTAAGGCATCATCTTCCTAAGTATAAGAGAAACATGTATACATAATTCATTTCATTTCAACACATATTGGTCATTGAAATGCAATTTGACTTTATTTTGAGAGCTTAAGTGGACTTAGAAGTTCTTTTCTTTGATACATTGCAAGGTGATACATTTCTGCTGTCAAAATTACGGACACTAAATTTCACTAAAAATAAATACTTCTGAATTTTTTTTTTCCCTAGGAATATTTTAAAACTATTAACGATTTATTTTTAAGTGACAGTTCCGTTTTGTAGTGGAATAGGAAAATCCAGGCTGGAAGGGAACTCAGGATGTGCCTAGCCCAAACTCCTGTCCAAAGAAGGGGCGGCTAATGAGATCATTCTAGATTGCTCAGCACCTACATTACTCAGCCTCCCCAGATGGAGCCCACACAACACCTCTGAGTGTCCAGCTGTACTGACACTGTCCCAATGGTGAAAAGATTTTCCTTACATCCAGTCATAGCCATTGCTCGTTGTCTCCATATTCCAATCAGGCACCACCGTGAAGAGATGCACAGTGTTGGAAGGCTGCTATTAGGTCCCATCTAGATCTTCCCTTCTGCAGGACCAACAAACCCACTGCTCTTTATCTCCACACAGAACAAATGCTCCTGTCCCTGAACCAATGCGGCAGCCCTCTGATGAGTTCAATCGGGGTAATCAACGTTTTTCTTGTACTGGGGTGGGGAGCAAAACTGGACACATAGTCTAGATGTGGTCTACCAACTGCTGAATAAGAGGTGGAGCAGTATTTTCCTCAGGGAATCATAGAATCACAGACTTATTCATGTTGGAAAAAACCCTCTAAGATCATCTTGTGCAACCATCAACCTACCCCCACCATGCCCACTAAACATGTCCCTCAGTGCCACATCTCCACGTTTCTTGAACACCTCCAGGAATGGTGACTTCATCACTTCCTTGGGTAGTCTGAATATTTGACCATTGTTTCAGAGAATAAGTTTTTCCTAATATCCAACCTGAACCTCCTCTGGCACCACTTGAGGCCATTACCTCTTGTCGTGTTGCTTGTTACCTGAGAAAAGATACTGTCCTCCACCTTGCGACAACCTTCATTCAGGTAGAGACAGACACGGTCTTCCCTGAACCTGAAATTGTATTTTCAGTAAATGTCTGGTAACTTCAATTTCCCCATGAGAACACAAGCTAGCAATTGCGTGACTTCTGCCAGCTGCTTATCGAATGCTTCATCTACCTCTTCATCCTGGTTGGGTGATCTATAACAGACTCCCACAAGGATGTCAGCCTTGTTGGCCTTTCCCCTAATCCTTACCCATAAGGAATCAACCTTATCGCTACCAGCATTGAGCTCTACAACACTGGTACACTCCCTGACATACAGAGTCATCCCACTGCCTCTCCTTCCTTGCCTATCCCTTCTGAAGAGCTTATAGCCATCAACTGCAGCACTTCAGCCGTGAGAGTGATTCCACTATATTTCATTGATGGCAATTATTTCATAGCTTTTCTGCTGCACAACAGCTTCTAGCGCCTCTTACTCGTTGCCCATGCTGTGCACATTGGTGTAGATGCACTTCAGCTGAGCTATTGATCTCACCCCCACCCCAGCATGCTGCCTCTAGGCTCATCTCTAGCCAGCCTAGGAACTCGCCATGCTCCTGCTCCTACAGCCAGCGTTGCTGCCGGCCATCTTTACATCCAGGATATGCTACTGGCTGATGTTCAACATTTGCTGCCAGAAACAACCCCTGCTTCTTTTCAGAAGAGCTGCTTAACCCCCATATACAAAGCTTTGCATCAGACCTTCGCTGATTTTGTAAGGCTCCTGTCAGTCCATTCCTCAGTCCGTCCAGGTATCCCCGGCTAGCACTGTGTATTGACCAAACCCTCAAAACTGGTGTTACTGAAAAGTTGATGAGAGGGAGTCTCATAACATACAGAGGATTAACTATTAGACCCACGCAGAGCTCAAGTAAGAGTCTCACAGTATCTGAAGCAGTGTGCAAAATCTTTCTAAACAGGGTAAAAAGCAAGTGAAAATAGAAACCTAAAGACAAGTTAAATATTTTCCTATGAAAGTGTTAGAAATTACAATATGATTATAAAACACAACATATACACATTTGGGGTGTGATATTCCTATGCAGTATTTCTAGAGCAACAAACTCGGCGAAACCTGGAAAATGACTAGATGCATAAAATATCAAGCTGCAAAGTCAGTTAAGTGACAGGTAAATTAAAGCACAACAAAACAAGGACACTGATTTAGTTCAAAATTCTATGTCTACAGCAAGAATTATATAAATAAACTGGCAGGCAGGCACAGAGAATTCAGAGAAAATAGCAAAAACAGCAGAGAATTATGAGATTGTTGAGTTGTTATTACAATTCTCTGAGACATTTTTTGATCTTCCTCAGACTATTTATATTAGGGAAATCTCTGATACAAGCACCAGAACTCTGACCACGCATAACTATTAACTATTTGGTTGCGCAATCTTTGGAAACAGTAGTCTGTAATGCAGTGAACAGCAGACATGCTGACTTCGAGATGTGTTATCCAGTTTCTAGCTCCACGGGTTATGCCTGCCCTTTCAGGGCAGGTCTCTGACCCTGTGACATCCTTTTTCCTGAAGACTTCACAAACAGAGGCAGACAGCAGGGTGGTGACCTGACTGACTTATTTTCATGGGTCAGAAGTTGCTCCCAACAACCTTCCTTCCTCCAGAACAGGCAGTCATGATAGAAACCCTTGTATGAACCAAGCTGTGGGTGATGCCACTGCACTGCCATTACACTTGGGGAAAGGGCCGTCATAGAAGACCCTTTGGGTGGCTCCTTACTAGGTCATCTCTCCTGCTTTAGTAAGAGATACTGAAAGAACCAGTAGGACTCTTTGCTTAATAGCTTAAATGCCATGTTTGTTAGCTGATGCCTGAACAAAAATTAAAAAATGAAGGCAGAAAATGAAGAGGAAAAAAAGAAGAAAAATAGCCAAGGACCTGCAGGATCAAAATTATGATGAATGTAATATTGTTCCTAAAAATATGGAATAAAAGCTTTTTCTACAGAATTAACCAGGTACATAAAAACACCAAGTTGGAGAATTAAAGAACATCTTGGTGGAAATTAATTCCATTCTCAGCGGAGGCAAAATAACATTGTGTTTATTTCCAGACCAAAGTGTGTGATGTTCATTACAAGTGGCTTAACCTACAAGGTATAATCTTACACTGTAATACACTAGGAATTTCCTCATGGTCAATTATCCCATAGCAGTCAAAGAGGGGAGAGTGAAATTCCTAGCTGAGCATCAGCAATTCCTTAAACTATGGAAACTATGTTCCTTGTTGTAGTCTCCAAACATCATTTAACTATCATAACAGCACAGAACATGTGGCACTTACTGACCAAAATCTCCAATTCAATTCCCTGCGGTGCTAAAATGCCAGGTAGAAACCCAGGGAGAATCTGACTTCTGACAGTACTAAATATGCAGCACTCCGCCCAGGATCCTAACGATTTTTGAGAGCTTCTGTGAGGAATGACTTGAATAAGAGTATGAGGAATTGGGTACCTTGAAGAAACAAGCCTACTTTAAAAGGTAAATTCTGTGCACTTTGCATACGCAGAACTCCCTCAGACAGGTTTCAAACGAGCCCTGCTGTTACTGCATTCACACTGCTCTATTCACAGTAAGAAAAAAAGAAATGTAAACATGAAAGATCTTTAGAAAGTGTACTTCCTTAGAGATTTTTCCTCTTTATGTTTCAGCCTCTTGTTCCATTTCCACTAAGCTTGTTTTTTGTTTTCTTTGCTGAAAGAAGTTTAAGGCTGATTGCTTCAAAGAATGCCAATAATCACATATCACTATCCACAATATCTCACAGGAAGCCCCAGTGTCTGTGACTGCATTGCCTTTGTCAACGTTTTAGATCAGAATAGCATGAAACCGCTGTTTCTCAAGTTCACAGAGGTTAGTTCTCTTCTGAGGTTGTATGAAGCAGCTAGTAAAAACTAACTATTATCTGAATCCAAATACACAAAATAATCTTAAGTGGCTACCATTTTACTGGAAGTCTGAGAGCCTTGATTGTGTAATTTACTGAATCCAGCCACTAATGACAACATGAGCTGGAACTGTGAGAGTAACCCTTTTCAGATTCACATGTCTACAAATTGTCTGAAAATTGCAAGCATGGCAGAGGGAAGAAAAATAAACAACTCTCCCCTTCCCAAAATAAACAGGCTGCAGTTCTGAAAAGCCTGTTCAGAACAATGCTGCTCCACCCAACCGAATAGACTTCCATTCTTGTGTGTGAATCTTCCAGGGCATGTTCCAGAGAAATTACCGATGTAGCCCCAGATAAAGCAGAGAGAATCACAAAAAGTGGTGATATTTCCTTTGTGTGCTGTACATCAGCGTTAATATGTGAGATCAAGACTACAGGAAATGCAGTACATAAGTTATGGCACCAGCATACCTGGAGAGGCCCAATCCTTCCATCCCTGAAAGACTCCAGAAAACAGACATAATTTACATCAGTTTTCGACATGAAATAACTTGTTTGCTGGTAGTGGTGATGGTTCCTTTGCCAGCAAAGCTGAATAAAAATGACCTAACAATTAGAGTTAATAATGCCTTACGAGAACCAAACCAAAAGTAAATAAAGCAAGTGCAACCTACATGAAGGATTACACTGAAATTTCTTGTCAGGAAGTTGTACCTCAAACTTATGCAGAAGGTGGACTACTGGGAAATTTGTGCCACGAAGGTACCCTGATTTCAATGAAAAGTTGCCATGAAACAACAGAATTATACTGGTTCTACTTGGATCTATGTAAACAAAAATAGTGACAACAACACAGGCAGATCTGACCTTTCACCAATGTAAAGCCAAAAACAGGATGAGAAGCTGCACGTCATCACTGTCTTTCAAAGCCCTGCCAGATGACATTGGATCCAAAGACCCGAGTCTTAGAAGCTTGGTGGCTTTCTTTAGTTACTTCACCTGGCCTAACAAAAGACACTACGTCTTCAAGGTTGTGCTTTTCTCATGTCCTTACACATCAGTCATGCCAGTACGGCTGTGGTCAAGCAACAATCAAAGCACACAATAAATCCCAACTTAACTTTTCTTGCCCTCACTGCACGTCTGAAAAAAATATGAACAGCTAGCTGGGCCTGGAGAGGAAGTCTTCTTCCACCTGAAGAATCCTCTCAGCAAATTACATGGCTACAACTGTCACAGCAGAAACAGCCGTTACCAACTGAAATCAGGTTGCAAGAGGTTGCAAGATCCTCCTACCTAATGTCAGCTACACATCATTTACAACACTACTGCAACACAGAAAATCAAAGCAAGATTTGGGTTATGTTTTACAAGTCTCTACAGCAGGCAGGTAGTCATCAATTACACTAAGCCATCATTTATATCATATCCTTTCTGTCAGATAGGTTTATATTGCTGTTGATTCTGATCCACAGCAGTTACTCTTGTATTTAGCTACGTATTTGCCTCACAACTCATTACTTCAAATTGTTAGATCACGCCGTGGCCAGAAGGAGGAACAGAGCCTCATGCTGCCGAGTAATGAGGTCTGCACAGTCCATGGATCCCTCTTTTGTCAAAGCCTGTAGGGCTCTGCTGGATACTTCCCTACAGAGCACTGCTGACTGCCTGATCCCCTGGGTCACATGTAGCCCAATGCACTACAGCTCTGTCACCACTCAGCACCACTTCCTTTGATGCTTTTAGATCTCAAATTTTCTTTGCTTCACAACAAAGTTCAAAGAACAACAAAAATAGTGCCACAGTTGTCTACCGTCTTACCCTCAACTTTTCAGATTAAAAATATTCAGAGTTAGGGCTGTCTGTACGAGCTTTCAGTACACACCAATTCCACTTTAAAACAAGATCCATCATATCAACTACTGTTTGGGACCACCCGTCTTTCAAACTGATCTCAAAACACTCCCACAGTGTGGAACAGGGTCTTGGTTTACCTCATTCCAGTGTACAAATCTGGTAACAAAAATCACAGCAATCTTGATTACCTGCCTCTTATTAGAGGGAGATTTTAAATAAGGTGCTTCATTTATGACATTTCTTGATGGAAAGAAAACAATGGCAAACATTGATTATAATGCAAACAGTATTAGTTTGCGCTGCATATACAATTATTCCTCCATGTTAACACAATCGTGACTATTTGAGAAAACGAATTGTTCAAATTCTACTGATGATGATGCACAGGAAATACTTTAAATTCACTTTCCATGAGCTAATTTGAATTGAGTTGTTCAAATATTATTCATTTTAGACTCATCTTATTGGCAACAGAAACAATGCTATGTGACTTACTTATTATTTTAGATTTCTGCATCTAATCAGTGCAGCTGGAAAAGTGAATATTGAACTAACAATTGATCATTAATTCATGACAAATGGTGCTGGATGAATCCACAGAGAAAAGGAATGTAATCGCTCACTCTTCTGGCAAGTGAACATTCACTCCTCCAACCAACAGCTGAGAGGGCCAAAATCTGCCTAATAAGTTTCAGACTACATTCAGCTCTGAATTTCAGATTAGTACTGCCAAGGCAGGCTTTCAATTTCAGCAAGATGGTCTCAAAAACCGTCTTATAGTTTCCAACACGCAGTTCTGAAGAGTTCTTTGAAACATGAAGTACCTGATGCTACACAAGGGAGCAAAATTTCTTTCTGGTTCCTGTAATCCGTTGGCTTTGATCAACATTTCAGGATATTGCTCCTTCCTGTCTGAACACAACTTAGTACTACTGAACTTGTGCTAAGCTGTCGTGCTGGAACCTGCTCCTTCTACCTGCAGCTGCGACGCTGGAGATGCAGCCACCCCTAAATGCTCAGCCCTGCCCCTCTGAGTTGGTATTTTGCTTTCCATTTGTAAGTTTAAGTTAAAATTTAAGTGCTTATGTTAATTGAAATTATTTTACTACAATCACTTGCAACACAATGTCTCAAGCAGTAGAGAAGATGCATCAGAGGAGGTGAGGGCTTACACAGGATGCTGTCTTCTTTAGCTGCAACTGGGAGAAAACACTGAAGTGGACCCTTAATGTTATAGCTATAACACTTGTTTTTGGTAAAAGATGGCCCTTTTCTATGTATGTCACACTTATTCCTCATTAAGAGCATCCACGGGGGAAATTACACATAGGATCACAGCAATGAACGTGTACTGACACAACTATATTGGTAAATTGCTTCATTTAGACAAACTGTACATTTTTTTCCCCTTAGTATATAATTCCCCTAAAATCACTGTATTATCAATTTTACTTTAGGGGAGAGGTAGCTAGAACAATTTGCAACTGAAGAGATTGTCTCAGCTAAAACACTACAAGCATGGCTCACTTTGCCAAAAAGGAGGTGTCTAGGGAACTTTTTCTTCCAAGCAGTTCTGAAACTGCACATCTTATTGCTACAGCGCAGAGAGAATTTCAGGAATAAAAAAAAGAAGCAAACTCACAGTTGTACACACAGACACAGAAAGATATCTGGAATCCATCATTCTCCTCCTAATTGACAGCTAGTTAAAGCCAAACGCTCTCTGATCCAGCTACATTTGTAGTTTTTGGATGTCTTTATTGGCATAAGACCTACAAACACCAGCCGGTCATAATTAGAAGCACGTGAACTGGATGAGATTCAGTTTGCCATTAACTTTCCGACACTTGTATTCAGCTGGCATAATGGCTTAGTGACTTAATCATGTATACCACAGCATGGAGCCGTGGAATTACAACCCTTCTTAAACCAGCAAGGCATTCTGCACTAAAGGAGATGCAAGTGTCTGGGCTTTATTCTGGCCTCAAGGAAAGAAGCAAATGAAAGACACTGGAACTTTCTCAAAGCTATACTAGGAAACCATAGAATCCTTAATGTGAGGAAAGTGGGCGTGTGGTGGAATTTGTAACTCAGACACCCAATAAACATTAGCCTAGTAGATCATGGGAGAGAACTGAGGGGTTGTGAGTGTCCCAACCAGTAACAGGTCAGCATGGTTCTGCTTTAAGGTGCTCAGCATCACAGAAACCATTGCTCCTCTACCAATCCAGACTGCAACAAAGTGCAGTGATGCCCACACATATCACTTTCCTGGTATATCGCCCATGGGGACAACAGCTATTTACCCACCTTCTGCCTCTCCCAGTTCGGACAGTCTATAGCTCCTGTGTCTTCAGGAAATCGGGCTCCTCTGTTAGGGGGTTCAAGGAGAAAATCTTCAGCATATAAAAGTTTTGTACTGTTACAAATTACAGCAGCTAACCTTGCTGAGTTGGTTTTTTTTTTTCTTCTCTGAGATGAGCAAAAAATTCCTAACTTTACCCATTTTTTCATTAAGAAAAAAACAACACAAGTTTCTATACAAGCTGTACTTCAAGGGTCCTGGGCACAGCCTGCATCCCATTGTTATGGCATTGTCACGTCTCCCCTGGCAATGGCATGTCTGTTCTGTTGACCACAGTGTTCAAACAACTGATGCAAAGCTGACCCTTGCAGATTCTATCCATGAGTTTATACATGAGCTGCTGGGAGCATTTTAATTCAAATAGTCTTATTTCCTTTCAGAAATGAAAAAGCGAAACATAATACAACTGCAGCTAAGCTGGCTGCACTCATCAAAGCCACCTACCATTTATTCTGAACAGAACGGTATTCAGACCAAATCTTGCTCTCCTGTACACACTCTGAAAAAGCTTCACTGAAATGGTAAATGGGGGCACTGGTGCAAAACTCAGAAGGAAGTTCAAAACCATTGCTCATTTAGGCTAGAACTGCACAAGCAGATCTGGAAGGAGCAGTCTAACCCTTAAGAACACATTACAGTCCCTTATAAAAGACACTGCATTTATTGGCAACCAGTGTTTTCCTCACTGTTAAGTATCAGGACATCACACTGCCTCTGCACGTTCTCGCTACCACGTCCAAGCACACAAGCACACACAGACCTAATGTGTCACTCTCTTGCTGAGTAAAACATAAATTATTACTCGGTATTTGTTTAACGGTGGTTTTTATGTTAATTGTTACTGCTGAGTAACAAATATTTTTCTTGTTACTCCATCTTGGTAAAGCTGGAAACAAACCATGCAGACTTCTTCAAAACTGGAATTTCACAACTTTAACTCAGTTAAAATACTGCAAAAAGAAAAACAAAAAAAGAGACATTCCAGAATATGACTGTATTTCTCCCAAGTAGGATTACCATTGTGCTCAGTCTATGGTAACAGTCTTACTGACTTCAGCTGGAAGATAACTGCACAAACATTGACTGCTTCTGAAAAGTCAATACTATTTATTTACAGGGTTTACTGCACCGGGTACCTGGGAGATTTGCACATGAAGGGAAGCAGCATCTGCCTACTTTTCTGTACTGTACTGGAAGAAAATATCTGAGATCCCTCCTGTAAAATATGAAATAAGTGGGAAGAAATCAAATAAGACACAAAGCAAAACCAGTGACCTGGAAAACCAGAGCCTGGTGAAGGGGTTAATGCGTAGTATTGCTCTTACTACAGAAGGTATGCTTGCGTGGAGCTGCTGGTGCCCTTGCAGCCAGCCTTGCACAACAGCAGTGGATCTGTGGAGTGAGGCAGCCAGTACTGAGCTGTTTTGTCCCCTGGCCACACGCTAGTGGCTTATCTGCCCCCAGGTTCCAGAAAGCTGCCCAGAGGAACAGGGGTAGTTACCAATAGCTGTGCTTAGATTTGTAGAAATACATAAATAGCATGTATCTGCTTCCAGACCAACAACCCAAGTGCCAGAAAAGAAGAGCGTTATTCATTAATCATTTCAGGTAAAAGTTTATACTCCATTCAGTTTAGCAAACACGTTACAAAGAGGCTCAGATGAGTGAATGCTGTATGAAGCCAGATAAATACCAGCAGCAGTGAAATGAAGTTACCATTTCCTGACCTCAGGAACCAACCATATTTGCTTGTAGCAGTGCTAGGTGGTAATCCTCCGTAAGTGGTGGAGAGGGACACATTTGATACCCTGCCTGTCTGATCCACAATGATATAGTTTGTTTTCAGTGAGAAGTGAGAGCCCATTATGGCGAAAGTGAACTGATCCCACCACTGTATTTAGGAAAAAAAATAAATTACTTTAAAGTAGCACGTAGCAAGCGAGACAAATCACACGCGATCTAATGAGAAGGGCACTGGCATGTTCCTAGAGATCTGAATTCTTTTCTTGATTAAACAGTAGGAGTGGACTGTTTTGCAAATATTTAATTTCCAAGCTTCTAATTACAGTGGCTGAGTTTTCTCTCCTGAGAAAACAGGTGTTGACACAAGATCTGACAGATTCTAGGAACTGGCATTTGCTGGTCTCTATCTCAGCTTTACCGACACACCAAGAAAAAGGCATGATCCAACCTAAGAGACAAATATTTGGGCTGCACATCAGAAATTTTTCTGATCTGTGTTTACACGGTCAGCTATTCATAATCTGCTCAGCTCTTGCAAGGATGGAAGTTTCAGCATTGAAAGAGCATTCTTCTGGCTGAGAACAACTTCACACACGGGTCAGTTAATAGGAAGTAATTAAACACATCCACAATTAAATCCATTCAGTGAGAGGGATTTCATCTTCTCACCTTCCCTAGGCACATCAAAAGGGGGAAAATAAAATGCACATAAGAAAATACACATTAAAAAATATGCTGTATTAAGAAAAAATACACCAAAACCATCCACCTCAACGCCTCTGAATTTATGATGTTTCCATTTCAGTTGTAACCTACATATTTGAGTAAAGAAAAATAGATACAGTTAAGAGTAGATCTCCATTCAATTGCATGCCCTAACACTGATAACATTTTCATGCATTTGATGGAAACAAGACAATCAGGAAAAATGCTACCTATCAAAGATTGTTTTGCTGCACTGCCTACATGTAACTAATTACAGATTCCCTGCCTTCATTCTAAAATCTCTTACTCTGTGGGCTTTACCCATTGTCCTTAATGCTATTTAAATATAGAGCTTTGTCTGAATTACCATTTTATTGTAGCGTTACACTTGTGTTGAGACACATTAATAGCACTGTGTTATCACACGTCAGTCAGTTCAGTCATTAATATATTTATCAACTATATTTAGTTTATTTCTATGTTATCTCTTTCCCTTTGTCTGCCCTCCCTCCCCCCCCCCCCCCTCCAATTATTCGTTGATGCACTGGAGCTGTTGTAGTCTATCGGCAAAATACGTGCATTTTTGGTTTGAGTACTAATTTGGAAATGCACAGTACGTACCCATGTAATAGCCTATTGTTTATATCCCTACTGAGATGTTTCAGAAGTGCATTTTTGGTACAAAGCTCTGTTGGCTGGCCACTGTATATACACAGTAAATCCATCCTTTGTTTATGAATCTGCTGCAATAAAATACAAATCAGCTAAGTGCGCTTTACACTGCTAAAGCACTCAATGTCTGGAGAACCTGCCTTCCCTCAATTTTCCTCTGATCTTGAAATGTTATTATGTATTGCCCCTCCACCCCCCTCATTAGATCAAGACAACTCTATTAATATAATCTAGAGCCTTTGATATCCTCAAATGAAAGATGATAGTTTTTGACATCAAAGCGTTACATGTCTGCATCACACAACTCAATTCTAAACAGCAGCACCCCATCCAGCAAGTGCAGGCTGGAGCTGAAGGCTGACCAGCTCAGACAGAGGTTGTACTGCCCCAGCAATACAGCTTGAGGGATCTGAGCTCACATCCCTGTCAATATTTCTTGAAACCAGGTATTGCAGAGCTACTGGAAGGTGTTTGAAATGGCACTGGGCCATATGGCATATGTATTAAAGAAGAGTATTTTTCATCTTTTTCAAATCTATTCTCTTTTATGTTTAATTACTTGCTATGTAAATAAGAAATCAGTTCAGTGTCTGTTGGCTTATTTGTTACATCACTCAAAGGCATGCAAAAGTCAGAGATGAGTCCAGCCAGAAGGGACTTCTGAAAATGTCTGCTGCGACCTTTCATGTAACATAGAATCCAAACATAAGGGCATAGGAGTTCATATATTTGCAACAGGGATGGATCCAGATGATTCAGTCTGAGCTGCACAGAACACACCCATTTTTAGTGCTGTCAAGCAGTGTAAGTGGCACACAGCTATTCAGGTCCCTGTGGCGATTACCAGTGCTGATCTTTCTGGGTTTTACAAAATGTAAGCCTTTACGGCACTGTTTGTGTTGTCTTTATTCTTCTGTGCATTTCAGGTTGTTAAATTCTGTTGAGCCCAACACCTTCGGTAATGCTGAATACCTTGGTTCTGCAATCACTAAAATGTGTGCAATAGGGAAGGGAGAGGGCAAGGCTTGAGCACATGAAGTAGGTATAGTCCCAACAGATGGGCTGTGCCCATGCTAAAGTAAAAGACAAAAATCCCCACAAGGTCAAACACTCAGAGAACTGTGGAAGAAAACGTATTTCAATACAAATCTGGCAGTCAGTCTGCACTAACCAATTGAATTTGCTTGAACACAGACAATCTGCTCAGGTGCATGGTTGTTACATCCAGGCACTGGTCCACCTTCCCATCTCCAGCTCTTTTTCTTACCTACTCCCACAAAAAGGTAATGCAATTTCTCTGATAAAATGAATATAAACTTCCCCTTCAATCCCAGGAACATTTCCAACCCATTTAAAAACTCTGCTCAGTATTTCTGTGTCCCTTGAAGCTCTGACAACTGAATAAGCACAAAAATCTAGCGACCCTCTTGGTAATACTGTTCCCAGAAGCAAGATCACTTTCCCACTTACTTTTCCTCATTTATCCAAAAGATTATGTTTCCTTTCAGCCACAGTTCTGAATTGAGAGCTCATGTTTAGAGGCTTTCTTATGGCAGCCCCAGGAACTTTGCCTGAGTTCTTACTTTTAAAAACCTCAGGTCCATGAAGTCTACGCTCATTGATCCCAGACAAGTCACCTGGCACTGGTTTTGTCAGACAGTCCTCTGCAATTGTGATCAGCTGAATAACACACTTGGATAACTCAATAAAAATAACTTGTCTGCTCTTTTCCTTCTACTCCAACAATATTTTCAAAGCCCACAGACTCGGCAAAAGAATTACACTGATAACGACATTAAATGTTAGACCACAACTCAGTCTTCTTTACCCACCCTACAAAAAGAGCTGTTTGCTGATTTCTCTCTTTTCTCTCTTCTGCGATCAACCAATGGATCAATTTTTAAAAAGCACCCAGCTAAATCCAAGCTTTCAAATCAAAATGTCATGCAGTATTATGTTCAGAAGAAGTTCAAGCACACAACACCAGTTAATTTGCCTTTATCAACCTGTGCATAATCCACTTAAAAAAAAGGAAAAAAAAAAAAGAGAGAAATGAAATGTCTATCTGACAAGGTCTGCATTTCCAATTAACTATGTTAGCATTAATTAAATGTTAGCTTTAATTGTTGATGAATCAAGTATCTGGTTACTTTATATAGAATATCAGGCCAATTTCATAGAATCAGAGAATCACAGAATGGCTTGGGTTGGAGGGGACCTCAAGGACCATGAAGCTCCAACCCTCCACTGCATGCAGGGCCACCAACCTCCCCATTTAATACCAAACCAGGCTGCCCAGGGCCCCATCCAGCCTGGCCTTGAACACCTCCAGGGATGAGACATCCACAACCACTCCGGGCAGCCTGTGCCAGCACCTCACCACTCTCTCTGTAAAGAACTTCCCCCTGACATCCAACCTAAATCTTCCCTCCTTCAACTTAAAACCATTTCCTCTTGTCCTGCTTTTATCTACCCTTTCAAGGAGTTGAAATTTACCTACAGCTTCCTGGTCATCCTTCTATACCACTTTTGAGTGGAAACAATATGTATCATTCGACAAATTCTGCGTTGTTTCTTTGTTTCCAACAGTTTTTAAACTATCGATTTAGCAGTTTATTGCAAAACATTGCAAAAGTAGCAGAAAGCTACTTTTCTTTAACAACAACAACAACAGCGCATCATCACAAAACACCTAGGAAATTCCTCATTATGGAATGTATCACATTTTTACTGCATTCTCCTTTGTTACACGTGGCAAGCCTTCTATTTCAGCTACACCCACAATGTACAGGATGGATATCTCCACCCAGTTCATCCCAAACACTTATCAGATGTACTAAGAGAACATCTCACTCTTTCGTGCTTTCATCACTTAATGATGTTCTGACAATCCACCTTTATTTCAAACCCTGCCACCCAACGAAGGCCTGTCTAGCTCCTTCATTACTTTCTAGCACTGAGTATTCTCTCTAGATATTCCACTGAATCCTACAGTGAAATACCACAAAGATTAATTTGATTTTGGAGTCAGAAGACAGCAAGCACATTAGATTTCTGCTTTGAATGGAATCCCCTCTCTCAAGGAAGGAAGCTTATTGCCTTTAATGCTGCTTGAGTAGCAGACCTGCCAAGATCATCTCAGCTTACCTGAGAAAAAGTCAGGTCTCTGACAGGCAGGAGTGAGCAGATAATCAATAACAAAGCGGACACTGCTCAAGCGGGGAGGGAGGCTCTTTGCCTTGATAACAGGCTGCAAGACTACTGGTATCCAGCAACAGAGAGAGCAAAAGGAGTGTACCTTTACTAACGTGAAGTAATGAGTTTATATATAAACTAAGGAAATACAAACATCTCAGTCACATGAAACAACTAAAACCAGGAATATTTTAAAATTGGCACAGATAATAGAATGGAATAAAGAGTACCCTTTGTTACCAAGCTCTGCACCACTTACAAATGCACAAACAACTTTATAGCATGAGGAGGAAACAAAAAGCTATTGCTCTCCAGAGAGGATATTCATGTTCTGGCATACACCTGAAAGGAAAGAGCAGCCCTCACAGTCACCTTGACACAGAATTTCTGCCTTTCAAGTTCATACTTCCGTCCTTTTTCTAAGGGATCTCTTTGCAGAGTAGGAAAAATATCTGAGTCTTGCAGGTTGGTTTCTCTGGGAGAGGAAAGCTAATGGCACAGAGGCTGCTAATGCTCTTGTACTCAAAAATCCCTCAAACAATCCCATCTTCCGGGATTTTCAGCTCACAGTTCTCAAGGAGCCACTCCAGACTCAGGACAGAGCTTAGTATGTGGCAGAGCAAACACTCTCTTACCTAACTCCTGCTATCTAGGTTCTTGCATAGCCGGAAGTTAATGGATTCTTATAGCAGGACTATAAGGACCAGCACACCACTAAGAAGGATGACATCTCCAGGATGACGAGGGTGAGACTGTTGGCACTTGGCCTCACCGCCTCCCGGGCAGCTCATGGTTGCACAAGGCTGAGCTCCCACACCTTTCTGGGTAGAGGAAGAGGTTCGTCAGCAGGAGCTAAGTAACAGCTGAAGTTAATGGCTTTTTAGATAAAGCAAAACCAAAATGTTTCCACCGTTTTGTGCTGTGTTGCAAGTTAATACATTTTCAATGACCGCTTTTGTTACATAAAATTAACATACTTAAAAAGAAAAAAGAAAGAAAAATTCCAGATGCAAAACTTAAAAGTTGAACAGCCAAAATCAAGCTAATTTTCATGCCAAGAATTAAAATCCGTGAGGAATTCCGACAATATATCCCACCGCTTGAAGATGGAAACGTTTCAGAACTATCAGAAAGGCCCACAATACACAAGTCCTGAATGCCAGCCAGCTTCAGTAAACAGTTTATCAACACTCATTACACACAGTCAGTGTACCACTGCACACAGCCTCAGCATATGCTGCCTGACACCCAGCCTCCCTGGAACAAGCGACTGCTCTGCAGATCTGCTTGCTTAAGCCTGAGAGCTAAGAGACATAAAGAGACAAATCTGTAATTATAGCCCGGTTACTATGCAAATACTTAAGCACACTATCTCGGTAAGAAATCTAGGTCTTCCCTTTCAGAATAGTTTCATTATTAGAAATGATTATTGCCTTTATTCCACCACTGTGATATTTCATGCATCTTATATAGCACAGATAAGGAGAAAACAAGAACAAACAGCTTTTACCTCTGCAGTCCTCACTGGCAGCATCAAAAACACAGCCCTGAAAGGACCAGAGATGAGAAATACCCAGGGATTTTAAATCTGTGGTTAGCAGAAAGCCTGAATAATAAATCGCATCTCCTATCTTAAGACTGCAGATATTTTTAACGAGTTGGGGAAGCTGCGTGCAGCCGAACCCGCACAGGTCAGACACACACTGTGATTCCTCATGGCATGCCGGTGGTGAGCCTGTAATGGGTTTGTAACATGTCGTCCTGGCTGTGATCCGTTTTTTAAGCATGTTTTCTCCTCCTGGTGATCTCAACTGGGCTTGTGCCACAGCGTGAAGAGGGACGCACAGAAGAGCACACATGAGGAAGGCAGGCACTGCAGTGGGCAGGCAGATGCCAGCATACGGACCTGGCTGCTTGGCACCGCTCCTGCTGACAGTCACCAGGGCTGACATGGGATGTGCTGGGACAAATGCTGTGTGGACACAACTGGGGTAAGCACACTGTGTTGGATAAGCGCATCAGACCTAGCTATGCAGAGCACGGTTTTATCTGTAGTGTAGGCAAGCTGCTTTAAAGCTGCTTGCCTGAAATATAATTCAGAAAGGAGAAAAATCCACAGGCAAAGGCTTGCCATTGAAAATGTCCTGCACCTTAGCCACAACTTCATTATCTCACATTCACTGGGCTACTTCAGAAATCCAACATGTTATTCACAGCCACACAGTTTTCACAGAATCAGCAGAGGAAGGGAAAAAGATGCTTAAAAAGAACTTTCTTCTCACGGAAGTGAAAAAGCAAGCTGTCCTGAGCACTTCATCCCATCCCTCGCATTTACTGAGGGTAAAGTAATTTCTCTCTCCTCACAGGAATGGACCAGGTACAGTATCTCTCCCCAGAGCACCAGAAGCCACAAAGGCAGGTGAGATTAAGGACTGATGCAACAATTTCTTCATGAAATGGCGAGTTAGCAACGCGTGTTTTGCAAAATACTTTGTGCATACCCTCTCTTCTGCAAACAAACAAAAGCAGGAGCCGTGGGGAGATGCTTTTGATTGCTCTGTGCTGCTGCTGCCTGCTCCTTAGCTGTAAGCACCGTGTCAGGCAATCTGCAAACACCTCATCCTGCAAACAAATGTTGTACGTTAAAGACTGCCAGGATATTTGCAAAAAGGATAATAGAGTTCTGGACAAAACACATGTAATAGTATCTGATGCATGGAAACAGATATGTTTGTGGAGTGCCAGATATATTCACTGTAATTTTTTTTTTGTATTTCCCTGCTTGCTATCTTTTCTCATTTGAAGGACAGATCTGTATTAGTTTCCAAACAGTAAGTGTATTGTTCCACATGTTCTACAGCTCCTGAATCACGCTAATTTGTATTACTACATTTTTAATTTAATGATTGATATGTTGGCTTTGCAAACTGTCAGAATAATTCATATAGTATTAAAAAACCCAAGCGTACAGCAGTTTTATTAATGCACCCTTAAAGAATAATGAAACCTTCAGCCTCGCTCTAATGAATTCTGGTGAAACACTTATGAATGATACTATTCATATATGCCTGTCCCTCAGGTGAGGAGGAGAGTGAGAGAAGGGAAAGAAAAAAGAACAGGACAAAAAAAAATAATCAAAAAATTCTAGTGATAAAATGGAAACATTTTCTAAAATAACCTTCCGATATTAAGTTCTGGTAAGAGAAATGGCAGCTTCAAACATCCGCTTATTTATTCCCTGGCACCAAAAGGATTATGAGGGATTGTTTCTTGTTTTGCTTCACTGAAAACCACAGGCACAGCTGTTTCAGGCTGTCTAGCGCCATTGAAGCAAGATCTATATACCTGAGGTCAAGTCCTGAAGCCCTAAATCAGTTTTTCAATGGTTGTTTTGCTTTAGGGGCAAACAGTGCTCCCAGCCCATATCTGCGGCTCTAGACACGCATCAGCACACTATGAACATGATTCACAGAACAGAGGAAAATCTGAGGCCTGCGTACAAGTATACGTGATGCACACGTAAGATTTCATTTGGCCCAGCTATGTATGACCAAGAAAGGAAGCAATGAGACCACCTACCTGCCAGCGTGAGGCTCCATTTCATATTTCTGCCCAAGGATACTGTAGTACAACTTCTGATATTGCACTGCAAAATGTCAGTACATTGGGACTGAAATACTTTTTTTTCCCCCCAAATCTGCTGTTTAATAACTTTCATTAGGTCCAAGACAGAGTTACAAGACACATACCTAGATTCCTGCGTGTTGTTAATATGTTGGGAAATATTACACAGAAAGAGGAATGTGGTTTTAGTGTCCAGGCTAGCTGAAGGACGGACTTGATCAATATATTTACAAGAATAGATGGATGAGAGTAACCCTTCTGAGCATACTTTGCTTCTGGCAACCTGTGTAGGACTTCAAAATAAAATCAAAACTCGACAGAAGACACTTAAATTGTGAAGTGTTGTGCTTAAAAAAAACCTGAACAAACAGAACACAGAACACACACAAAACAACAATGAAACCCAACCAAACAAAAATCTCAACCTCCAAGAAGTTAAACTGTCCCGGTTGAGAAGGCATCTGTAAATCTTGTTTAATGGTGCTAGGAGAGGAAGGACATCATTCAGACAGTAGCTTGAGAAGGAGCAGCTGTGTGCAAGGCATCTGATCCCCATCCTGGTCGTGACTGAAAGCAGGGGATGAGCACGACTTTAAAGCCAAAACCATGGAACAAAACCTTCAGTACTGTGGTCTCTTCTCCTTCTGTTGTAAAATTTTATCTTCCCCTCCAGAGGCAGAGAAACACAATGTAAGAATGAGGAACTGGACTCTTGTCACATTCTAAGCTCCAGAAACTCACTCCTCCAGTGACCTTCATATTTATGGGATCAATAGTACTTAAAGCCCTGGAAATGAAAATGGCCTGAAGAGTGCTGGTACCTCTGCCTAGAAAAACCTGCAAGTTCTCAGAAGCTGACAGTGCTGGAGAGGTGCAGTAATAAAGCTATGGGGCTCTGAGGAAATGTGAAAGCCAGGAGTGACAGACAGCTGAGCTGAATGGCTTTGCAGGGAGGATAAGATTCCCTCCACCCAGATTGCGCTCTGCAATCAGGGTAGAAGCACTGTGCTCTAAATTTTATTATGTTTAATCTCCTCTGATTTTCAATATTTTGCCATTTTCTTATTGACAAGAAGGTACCTCCGCAAAGTTGAAGGTCTCAGTCCTCAAAGGACCAGACAATAAAGATAGATAAAAATCTCTCAAGAATATCCTGAGATGGACTTCTAATCTGGGCTCTGACTTCAGTGTTTTTCTTCTCCAAAACAACCCGGTGATGCAGTATTCATAGGTTATGTTGAAGGCAAGGGCTATCCAGCACAAAGTGAAGCTCACTGTCTCTGATGCAGTTTCCTCTGGATGTGCCACTGCCCTGATCAATGCAGGCTGTACCATCAGAGAAGAGAATGTAACCATTCAGCTTTGCTGAAGTTTACCCAGTTACGTTAAAATCAACAAGATAAAACTACCAAGATGCTCCAAATTTCTGAAATATGAGGAAAGGTCCATGCTAAACAGAAGAGAGAAACAAGAGAAAGGGTAAACCACACCCCTTTGGTGGCCAACAGTTTAGTCCAGGCACATTGAGAGGGATGGAAACTGGAATACTTTCCTTGCGTGACCGATACATGAAGGATGGCAGCAGCCACTTCTTGAATGAAAACATCTTTGGTTTCATTCATGAGCTGTAGGTATAGCTGTAGTAGATACAACCACTGGAAACAGTTTCCTGCTATGCAGAAATCTTGTTTACTGTCTGGCTCTAGTCAGTAAATCCTAGCTTCTGACTAATATGCTGTAATGATGCCAGGCAGGTCATTTTACTTTCCTCCTTTGTAATAGGCACAGAACTTATGCATCAAAATCTCAGGGGTATCTTACAACTTAATTACATAAGATGCACAAGGAACAGAACTAAGAAAATAACTGAATGCTTGTCCCATGAGAAATTCCAACATTCCAGTAGTTGACTGCTTTTTACCAGGGCTCTGAAACAGTATTTAGAAAACATGAAATGTTAAAATTTCAATATTTTAGGTAAAAAATGGTGCATTCTTGAAGCAACATACTTTGTTCTGCGTATTAAATTTGTCCATTAAGTTGCCTTCCCCCCTGCAGTACATTGCTTTGCAGAAATTGTTCATTGGGCTTCTTGATGCCCATAATCTTCATGACACCAGCTCACTGCCTAGATAACCCCCCTTACAAGCCCCTTCCACCCGACGCCTGGACTACGTGGCACCAACACTGTGCTGCACCACAGGAGCCATGGGCAGGAAGTGCAGCTCCTGGCAGAGTATGGTCACAGCTCCTCTGAATCAGCATGACACAGCAAAGAAAACTAAATGCCGTATGATGGTTCTTTTCACAGAAGTATTTCAGTTCAGGTCAAATTCCATGCAATTCACACACAACAGGTCCAACAGGCAGTTGCATTGCTGCTGTTATCCTTTCAAAACACCTGCGAAAACTCCATCTCTTTCCCTTAATTAATGACAGTGATGCAAACTCAAAACTGTCTGAATCGCTTAATGACATGTAAAGACTGTTGTTTTCATTCTGCAGCTCCTGGTGACCAGAGTAAAACCAAGTTGCATTCAAATTTATGTTTCCACACGGTGGTAAATTGCTACTGACTCCAGCTCTTGGGCCTCAGGCAGGAAAAGTGCTTTCAAAGAAAGAACAGAATACATGGTGGGAGTTCATTTTAACAGCAAAAATTTCACTGCGACTGACTGAAGTCCATCAAAGTTTTCCCAAACACTAAGTAATTCTTTCAGTGTTTCAGCTGCAGATGAGGAACAAGGAAAACATCTCAGAAAAACAGGGGTTTCAAGGCTACTTAAAGCTTTACTAATCTCAACCTCAGCCATATGCCAAGATGGCTCCTCACCTGGTTTTCTCTGCTCTTTTCCACTCAGTTTCTCCCCCAAAGGAGCATCTGCTACCGTAACACTAAAGTGGTTCACCCTCCAAAAATTACAAGAGGGTCTGCTGGCTTTTTTTTGTTTTTTAATTTTTACCTGTACCACAGCATAAAGTATTACCAGGAAGAAAATATTTCTCTGCTCTTTAGAAGCATGCAAGTACAAACCAAGAAACAGATCACGAATGCTGATATAAGGGTACACCAGCCAAGACTACAGACCTGAAATGGGAACCGGAGCCGGCAAATTGTTGAGTTCCTTGATGCAGACCTTTTTTCTTTTTACAGAAATGTGAAGAAAAAACCCTAGCAACTAGAAAAAAAAGATCACTGACTGCCTTTCAAAGACAGAGGGTTTGGGGAGGGGAGAGGAATTGCTCATGTTTTCTCATAATTTTCCTGACATATTCCATCAATATAAAAACACTTGGGTCACGCGTGACACAGTACTGCCATATAAGGGATGCGTTTACTGGATCTTACAAATTTTTTCTGACATGACTGGTACGAATTATTCAAGACTGTAATCCTGATCTATAAGATAAAGCCCAGTGCAGTCAAAACTAAACAGCAACAAAAAACCCTCTGCAATGAAGTTGACAAGCCATCCGAAGCCAGTGATTCCAAAGCTCCCATACACGGTCCCTTGTGTACATGATGGGAAGGGGATGATGGGAGGCCACAGAAAGTCCAAGGAGGTACCAGCCGCTGCTCTTGTCTGCAAAGCATCTCATTAAGTGCACCATATCAACAGCTGGCAGTTCTATTCACATCTCATGCATTTCCCTTCTGACTGCTATGCAATAGATGCTATTTTTGTGTAATAAAGTAACAGGTTGATACCAAACAAAAACTTGAGAATGGAGCGTTGGCAGGTTACAGATGCATATTTCTCAGACCTTGCTAACATATCTGATGAATTCTGTGTACCCTAATGAAAATCAAGTGTTTCTTACTTTTCTCAATCTCTCAGACAGTATCTGCATCATGCCACAAAATTCCCAGCAGAAAAGAATTCCAAGGTAGTAAAAAAAGGAATTCAGTTTCTCTCAAAGAAAACAGCAGATATTGGTAAGAACAAAGTAGGCAGTACAACTTTTGACCCTTCTCTATATTTACTAGTTCAGGAACATGAAAAAAAGACCTGAAAGGGATGTTCAGGGTGTAACCATTAACAGGCACTAATCGTACAGCAGAACTCAGATTGGTTTTTTAGAAACTCAATCTCAGTTGTCTATCAGGGTACTTCTAGTATTAAACCTTCTTAATATATAAGAAAGAAATCCTTGCCCATGCTATCATTTCCTGATTGAGACAACCTAAAAAACATCTGTTGCTTATCCATGCCTTGGGTACAGAGCAGTGCAGGTAAAAGCCTCCCTGCTGACATGCCCAGCCCGGTTCATAAGGATATTCTTTGAAGGTGAGCAATGAATTTCTTCTTCATGCTCTGTGCAATTGCTTCTTTATCACTGTCAAATAGCCTTAGCCAATTTGTGGTTTTGTGGTAGGGGCACTTTTCTATTAAAAGGAATTAGATGAACCACAGCCTGCACCTCAGGCTGAATAATTGTAAAATAATTGCACTTTCTGTGAACATGGGGATGATTTAAAATGGTATTTTAGAGGTACCAAATTTTACCAGCAGTCTCTAGTGGACTACATATGATGTTTCCTTCCTCACCCCAAACAAGCTTCATTTGGGTAAAAAGCAGCAGCCCCACACATTTACTTGAACCCCTCTGAAGAGCGGCAGAGATTCTCATTTGCTGCTTCTTGATAGCAGCTTTGCACTATCAATTTATAAAGTAAGAGGAAAAAAAATTCTGGCTATTCTGGTAAATGCACTGCACTTCAGGGTTATTGAAAAGCCAGTCTCCACCCCTGGCCTTTCAGAAAGTACACAGGTTGAACCTATTAGGAAACGCAGATCAGCTGGTACCCTATCAGAATTCTTTTCATTGAAGGAATGATCAGTCATCACCACTTGGTACTCCATGAGCAACAACAACAACAACAAAAAGCTAATTAACATTTCAAAACCCAACCAATGTGAAAAAGAAGAAAAAAGTATTTACAGCAACTTTCATTCTAACTCCACTTATCCATTTGTTGAAAAGGTGTCAAGTGTCACCACATCACCGCGTCTGCAGCGTGTATACGGTATCTTTACACATCAGCTTTTCCCCTTAACCAGGAAAATAGGAGAGGAAGAAAAAGAGAAATGTAATATTAGTGCTGGATTTATGTGCTGCAGTAGAAATAAGATGAATACACAACTATCGGGCTTGTCAAAGACGTATTTGGGTAGAAGCAAACACTATCACGTTTCAGAAAACGGGCTACGTTCTCTTTCCTGTCAGATGCAGTGCAGATACAAGTTCAACATTAAAACAAAAAAAAAAACCCAGAAATCTAAGATGAAAGCAGAAACGTGAAAAAAAAAAAAATCTCTCTAAAACTCCAAACACTTTCAGAGAAATTCGTCACTTTCTAAAAAGAACAATCAGCTCCAAGCTCCGGTGTCTATTTTGCAGCACATTCAGACAGAACTAGTCTAGCAATAACATGCTACAAATACTCCCAGAGGTTCACGAGCTCGGTGCTTGGTCTGTCTCGGTTTTATTTTTTCCTTTTTTGAACATGCAAGTTTAAGGTTGCTTCAGTTGTCCTCTGCAAACCCCTTTATTTTCTAAGGTTGTATAGCTGGATTTACAGTGCCTGGTTATTGCAAGGAGAAGGAGAGGGAGGAGGGTATAATCCTACAAGCCTAGGAAAATTGCAAGAATAAATCATGATGGAGACTTTTTCTTTTATTACATTTACTTTTGGAAAAACAGTATAAATAAAAGACTGCAAACAAGAACGAACCAGAAATCAGAAAACACGAATAATCCTTTCTTCTCTTCCTCTCTTAGTCCTGCTAAAGCTTCTCCTGTCTTTATTCTAGAGACACAGCAGTCTAAAAATCTATTAATATTCTTCATTTTCCCTAGCTAACTGTCATTATTACAGAAAGTGAGAAATGGCTGTCAAGCTCAAAAGCAAAACCAAGCATGTTCTAAATCCCCTACAGCCACACTTTTTCCATATAAGGACATTGCTGCTATTATAGCAGTGAGCAGAGTAAATAATTTAAAAAAATAATTAAAAATGTTAATAATTAACAATCCCAAAGCTCCTAATTTTATTTTATTTTTTTTTCATACAGTTTATTCTCTAAACGGAAGCAGGGCTCTTTTATTCCACATAGCACTTACCGATGCCCAAATCACCAGAGACCAGGAAATATAGATCACATAGCATGTATTGTATTAGTGGAAATACACATTTAAACAAGAGAAACATCTATACCCCCATGGAAGGATCAGCATGGATTCATCAAAATGGAAGGTCGCACTCTGAAAGATGTCTATGTGCATCCTTCCCAAGCACTCAGAGGACAAAGCACCGCCCATCAAGGCTCAAGAACTTCAGCCTTCCTGGCTCCAGAGACCAACGGGGGGAGAAGAAATATGAACGTCTTCTCCTGAGAAGCAGGCTTAAATACAGTCTGGAATTAGTTCATTAGTTCATGTTCCAACGATAGCGTCAGAATGTAATGACAAGGCCCAGTAACTTCCAGTTATAATCACAAATTCAGTGCCATGTAGACATGGCTAGAAATAAAACAGGCTGTTTCGCTACTCTCAGCTTTCTGGGAAATGTACTTCTAATCTGCCCAGCAGAAAGTCATTTCAAGCCATTTAGGTTTGACAGTTCTCAGTGTGGCTCAGATTTAGATCTGGCCAGACTTTAAAATGCTGCAAACACAAAATGGGTGATAGACCTCCAGCAATACTATTGTTTCACCTTCTTGATGTCTTTTTCAAAACGGACTGGTAACTAAAATACAGAACACTTCTGAATATTTAGCCCTTCCTTGCTGCCCATCATGCTGAAGTTAAACCATCCCAAGCCAAGGACCTTGGAAGAAGATCCCTCCTACTTCATCTTGCCCTCTGCTCTTACTCAAGGCAGGATCTCCTTTGCCTTTGCTGGGAAATGGCTTTCCTAAACATCGTGACTTTGGCTAGACTGTTGAGTCATCCTGCAATAATTGTTTTAACGACAATTAAAAAGCCTTATTTCTGATCATTTAAAAGTACATTAAATTTCAGCCCTAAGGCAATGAACTACTGGCAAAAGAGGAGCAGTTTCAATGAATTCTAGGATTTCCTTGTCTCTCTCTCTCTCTCCCTCATTTTTGCCAGCTAACATCAGACAAACAGGGCTTGCAGGGAGAGATAATATACTTCATTAAACCAAATGATGCTGCTAGGAGAAGCAGACAAGCTTTCAGACACATAGGTCCTTCAGGTCAAACATCAGGTCAATAATTTTGAAAATATTGCAAAAGCATACTTATCTCCAGTCATAGCAAATGCACTTTTGAGCTTTACCAATGCTTATTAAACCGTTAACATTTTGGTTTGGGAATGGATGCAAGCTCTGTGCAGCGCTGGAGCAGAAGACTTCTCCATTAGAGTTTACAGATGAAAAAGAGCAGAATCTAAAAAAAACCTCCCCGGTCTGTGCAGCAAATGCCCATTCTGTACAGTGCAATGCAAATATTTTCCTTTCCAGGATTTCAAAATATTTTATTTGAAGTCACTGAATTACTCAAAGGATATTTTAATTTTTCTTAATGCCTGAAGAAATGGTATGTGGAAACGTCTTCTCCATGCTAATCCTTCATCCTTCCATTACTGTCACAGTCATTCCAGTCCATTTTCAGGACTGTTTGGAAAATCCTACATTGTACCTTCCCTCTCTCATCTTTCTGGAGCTGCTTTATTATTCTCTGTCATAATGAAACATAGGTGAAGAAATTACAAGTCTTCAGTCTCTTTTTGGCACATTCATTTGAAAAAGGAGAAAGAGAAGTTCACGTGTTCACTTCAAGGACAACATGAGGTCTGATCACACTCCCCTTCCTCCTGCCAGGTTTCATCACACTTTGAGGGTATTTTGGAAGGCAGAAAGTGTCTTACTGTGCTTTGTGACTTTGGGTGCAACATTTCAACAGCTGTTCCAGTTTGCTTTAGAGAGAACAAAGATGCTACTAAACTCTGATTTTCTCAACTCCCTGAGGCTCTGTTATGAAGTATTTGGTAAGTGACAACCATCCCATTTGTGACATTCTTATTTCTAAGTTAGTACTGATAATCCCACACGATTTTAAAAGGGACCCTGACATACCAAAGGCTCTGTCTTTTAGGTGAAATACAGAAACCCAGTCCTTCTGTTCTCAGCAATTGCAAGCTCCTACACAAACCAGTTGTTAAGTTTGGTGTCCTGGCCAAATTCCAGCCCGTCATTCTGACTCCTCACTCCTCTCCCACCCCTCCTCCTTCTACCCGAGGGCAGCTATGGCAGGAAAAGAAACAGCACACAAATGCACACTGTCTCAAAGGTGTGCAATGCAGCACTGGGCTTGGAAGGCCCCACGGTATTTACACCACACTGAACGCAGGAAAATAAAAGGTGATTTACACAAGCCATTAAATCCTTATTTGGAAGCTTTATAGAACTAAAAATACCATATATATACATTGTGCAATGAAATATAAATACACAACACTGAACATAAACTGTATATAAACACTGTAGTTCACTATGAAAAAATACCTGTGGATTAAGCACCTGACTTCAAGTGCATCTGAATATACAACAACTGAGCTGCTGCTGGCTGGCTCGACTTCCATATGGGCAAATACTTTCCGTACAGACGTTAACGTTCATATAGCAAAGTAATGCATGGCTTACAAGTAATAAAAAAAGACAGAATACTCTGCAAAAAAAAAAAGTTATTTTTAGCAGCAAAATGCAAAGAAAAATATCTGGTACACAGACTTAAAGAATTGTTACAAATTATAGTGAGGAACGTAGAAAAATAAACTGACCAACCATTTGAAACTGTGTAGTTCTAACAGGTTATTTTGGGTCCTAGCACTTTAATATTAATGAGAGAATCAACATAAATGTAAAAATAGCACAAGCAGTAGCCTGCTGACCTGGTAATGCACTGTAGCAAGGAACTGAGCAGAGAATCTTATTGCCATCAGCATAACTGCCCAAAGGAGAGCAGCAATCAAGCAAACATCACATCCTGGGAATAATCATGAACATCTGAAATTTTCAGTGGGGTAAAGCTGTAAAGCACTGTAATCCTCTTCACATGTACGCAAAAAAAAACAAGTACTAAAACCCCAGACAAACTTGTCCGTCCCAAACGTTTGCATATTTGGGGTGAGCATCCCATATTTTGGAAGAGGGAGTAGAGTGCAATTCCTACATATTCTGTACGAACTCCATTAAAACCCCAGGCGAGAAACATTTATATTCCTGTAGCAGAAACCTCGCAGCATAACCAAGTGAATCACAAATAGGTTAAAACCCGTTCTGCTGACTTGCGGAGCCCTCTGAAGACAGGAGGCTGAAACTGTGCGTGTGCAATCAGTAACCTGGAACAGGAGTCCCTGTGTAGCAGCGGCTTCAGATGTGGAAGGTGGCAGAGGTGTGACAGCATGCACCAACACAATCGTCTAATTAGCATCAGGCTTAGTGCTGCCCTCTGATAAACGTACAGCAGTTGGTGAAAGGTCTTTGCTTGCATCCTCCTAACACAGCCACTTAAATCTAGCACAAACTTGTGGCAGCCAAAAGCAGCCACAATAGCTCAGCTCCACTGGCTGCCCTTGGCCAGCAAGAGGATTTCTGCTCAGTGTGGGAACCTGGATTAGGCAACTGAACTAGCTGAAAACAACTCACCTGTTTCCTCTGTTAGGCCAGTTTTCAGATGTATCTGAAGTCAGCTCAACCTGCAACATAACCTACATGATGGAAGCCAGCTCAGTGTCATGACAAGGGAGGTGGCAGGAGTGAGCAGGCAGGGACGCTGCCAGCCCTTGGGGAAGGTGCTCAGGATCCCGCCCCAGAGCTGAGTTAGAGACCTGAAGCAGAGAAGAGGTTTGCTGACATCACGAGGTAAGTCACTGTGCACGTCCTTTTGCTTTTCTGCAAGCTTGTTACAGTTTGCCTTGTCTTCTCCCAAAGAAGGTTTGCTGACTAGTCAAAAGAAGCCACCGTTGGCTCACCCATGGGCACATTTATCACAGCAGTACAGCTAGCTGTGTATTGCTTCGCCATGGAGACCCCAGTCTTAACTTAGGGAACTGATGAATGTCTTCTTTACTAGAATTCTATTCCTTCTTAAGCACATGAACTTGTACAACAGAATTGTATCTTATTTTTATTACTCCACACCTCAAAGTCATTAAATTCACCTCATATAACACTGTAATCTTACTCCTTATTGACTCTTCCATCTAAAATTCTGTAAATGGCAAATTTCATTAGTAGACATAATTTTTCACAAAGTTACACAGTTTAAACACTAAATATGATCGGGCCTAAGTAGGCGCTGTTGGATACTCCAGATGCAGTCTTCCCCATTGTTTTGAATCTAAAACTTGAGACTAAACCAAATCTAATGTACTAAAACACAGGTAATCTACTCAAATAATGTATGGAATGTACTTTACACACAGAACCAAACTGTAAGGCAGGAAACAGCAAACGCGGATTTGTTCAAAGCTCTTTTTTTCCCCCTGATAAATAAGTATAGGCTCCCAACATGTTGATAGGCCTTTTCTCGTATTTAGAGTGCTCATCTAGAGGCAGACTATAGGTAATGTCCATTGATTGTTCACCCTTGGTGCTGGCTTGAGCTGATCACCTCTTTAATTAACCACATAAAACTAGCTCCCTACAGGTTGTGATGTTTTGCCCCTCACCTGTAGGGTTCCTTTTCACCGAGGAGTTATTCCATTAAGTTTATAGTGTGAAGAAACAAATAGTGGAAATGATGAATCCCTGCGCTCCATTTGAAAGAACTGCTGCAAAAAACTTCACAAGAAAGATTTTAATAAAATAACTTTTTTTTCCTTTTCTTTGATGCCTAGGGAAAACAGAATATATTTATGTTCACTATATTTAAAATGACTTTTGCAATAGAAATATGAAAATTACAAGGCAATGGCATACTACGACAGAGGACATAGTATATTCACCAGTAATAATACTGTAGTCCTCTGATCTGCCGTATCCATGGTTTCATCTTTGAAAACCTGAACATAAACATCATGCGGATGGGAAAAAGTCAGAAACAAATAAAGCTTTACTTGTATTGTAGGTAGATGGGCTATATATCCTTATAGAATCAGTGCAGATTTATTACCCCAAAAGACCTTCTGAAAAATCTCACCTACATATTAAGAATGCAGAGGCCACTGTGGAGATCTGCAAAATTTTGTCAGGTCAGTACTCGTGGCATCACCATTATCTCCTTTAATGAGTCATGTAAATGATGAAGTGTCAAACAATTAACACATTTCCCCCCCACCCTGGTCTTGCGCTTCAGATAACACATACTCCCCACAAGTGGGAAAGAATCTATTTGGCTTACTTTCAATTTGTGCAACAAGGGCACAAATCTAGCCTCTCAAGAGCAGCGAGTCTGGTATATCATTACGGTTTTCTTCAGGTACACACATTTAAAAGACAGGAAGGCTTCGGCCTGAGCTCACGAAACTACTAATGATGAAGCAAAAATTACTGTTGGCAAATAGGCACTTTGCATAATGAGTGAAATATTTTAGCACCTTTAAAAAGTCATGTCAAGTGACAGGAAAATACTCTTCCTCCTTGCCTCTGAATAAAAACAAAAACAAGAACCCTTTATAGCTCTAGATGAATTTACATATTCTTTAGCGTTTAACTTCAGATGCGGTCATCATCGTTTTCGGCTAATGGTACAGGACAAGAAATATATGGGTGATTTAAGAGCTGGAATGGATGGATACAAGCAAAGACCTCTAAAAATTCAACGCAACCAATCTGAAACCACGTTCTCATTCTGTGTGTACAACTCCTCTGGGTAACTCAGAAAGTAATTCAGCTCCTTCTAATAAAGTTTCCTTTTGTGCAACACAACTTGAAGCAAGGCACAACATCCCAGTTTCTCTCACTGAAAAAGAAAGTTTGGCCTGCCAGCAAATGCAAACTCAAATGCGATGTGCCAGATCTGAACAGCTGTATGTATCCCACTTCTCCCGAGGCTCCATCACATGCCACATGCCAGTCACCATAATTAGTGAGAGTTAGAAGGAAAACTCACAGTACAGTTAGGAAATGTACAGCATTATACATAAATAAAAGATTAGTGCTCCCCAGTGCTCTTGTCTCTTCTCTTTCCTCCCCACAGACCAATAACACTGTTGAATTCTGATGAAGCAAAGTGTGGTTCAACCTCAGGCATTTTGTGAGGCAGAGAGCAATTAATCGGCATTAAAGTGATATATAACAACACACTTTTTTTCTGGTGGGGAAATGGCCAACTAAATAGTTAACTTCGGCACTATGAACACATTTTAACCAGAAATTTACATGCTTACTTCTTTTATCATCCACCACTGTAAAGAAACTTCTATCCAATTCATCTAAGCATTTAAAGATGGCTTTAACTCTAACCTGCCTAGACAGACTATGGACGCTGAAGGATAAAAACAGGCCTAATATTAAATGCATACTTAAGTGCATGCTGAAATAAGCTTGGATTAAATTCTGATTGAGTGATAAATTGCAGTAGGAGAAAATACAGTAGATGTTTTCAGCCACGATTCTCCAGTCTACAGCATGAAACAGAGAATATTACATTGCGCCTCCTGTAAGAACTAATGAACCCTGATGCAGTCGCTCATTTGTTTTTTTGTTTGCTTGTTTGTTTCCTGGAAGCACAGACAGATCCAGGGAAGGAGAGAGATGAAGGGGAAATACTGATCCAAAATCCTATCCTTACAAGATGCTTTTGTTTCAGTTTTGTAAAATTTGCGCCTTCTGATGTAGACGGCAGGTCTGGGCATACCTAGCAAGAAAATATCAAAGAAATTCAACAATTTTCTGGCTTGATTATCGAAAATGCAGCGTTGAAAGAACCTACGAGGTGAGGCACAGCAAGACGGACAGTGTGCCTACATCTTTCAAGTTTACAACTGTCAAATTTGTTAAACTATGCTATTTTTAGTGAAATTACAATTTGGAACTGGCACATTGATTCCACACAGTTGGAGCCTGCTTCAATGCCAGTGAACGTACTTTGATTTATTGCTCTTTTATTCAGGTCAGGAACCATAACCTCGGGTGCAGTCAACTCATCGGTCTCTGTGCTTGAGACAAGAGGCGAATATGGCCTTTAGAATTAAAACAGTTTATGCTATGAGGGAGAAGACAACCTGAAACAAATTTTCCGTAATTACCTATAACTAAATTTGGCTGCAACCTAATGAAACAGACAACAGGGTAGGAAAAGAGAGTTGCTTATTGTTAAGGAAAATGAAATCTGGAAACTGAGAATGAACTTGAATAAGAAACAAAAGAGAACAGATAACCTCCAAGAGAGTCATTTCTTAGATAAATGGGGACTGGAAGAATTTTAAGGAGGTGTCACTAGAAACACCATAGATATCTTGAAATAAAACCAGAAAACAATAAGCATCTGACAATATTTAATTTCTCTCATCCATTCAACCTCAGTTCAAATGTTACTTGTGCATTCTGTATACTTTGATCGATAACGTACCAGTACGTGAAGAACAAGAAACATCATCTGTGCTCAAACAAAGAAAAGAAAACACAGTAATGCTGAGAGAGCTACTAAGAAGGAGAAGAGAAATGGCCCTTGAAATGCCCTCTCTCGAAATTAGAGGAAGGAAGCTGGCAGTTACACAAGAAAAATTAGAAACATAAGCATCCATTGCTTCCTACAAAACCAACATGTTTCATTTGAATCTTCTGAAGACCTGTGCAATAACAGGAGGCATTTACTGCACCATACTGAGCACAAGAATTGTCTCCATTAGCGCTACTAGGAGACAATGAAAGGAAATTCGGCCTTTTTTGCCACCTGCCAAATCACTAACAGTCCCTCTCAGCCTGATGGAGGCTATGTTTGAAAAGCCTAATGTTATGACAGATGTCAAGGAGAAGCATATAAAAAAAAGGCAATCTTAAAACAAAATCCATGAAAATATATAACTTGTAAACCTGGCACTATTCCTTTAAAGTGAAAACAATTAAGCACCATTTTAAGCAAAGTAGCCAGAGGGAATGACAGAAATCAAACATTTTTATTTCCAGATTAAGTAACATTAAGAGAAGAAAAACACAAAACACAAAGAATAAAAAGGATTGGTTCTGCATTGCTAAACCATAAGGGACAAAAAACAGTGTTGGCATAACATTTTTCATTAACTACAGTAAAAGCAAAATGTACATATCAGTGTTACACATCCTCTTCTTGCCTAAGGCTCTGATTAAGTTCCCCAAACTTCCTTTGCTCTACAGCTTTTAATGCACCACCACATATTTTTCTGCTATCATTGAACATGTCAGAGAAATATCTCTGCAGCACACTAAATCTAGGTTAAGAATCATGGAAACAACAATTTTTTTTTCTCTTACTTGAGATACAAAAGCAGCCATGGTAAGGGATTTTTTTCTAGTTAACTACATCCATATCTGAGAAATAACAGCTTTGGTTTTGTTGCAGCCACAAGTACTCAGGTCACCCAAAGTATGTGGTTGGTAATGGTCACCGGAGAATTCATTTTGCATAAGAAACTGTTTTGATATGAATTGGTACAAGTATTTATATGGGAGGAATGGCCTCCTCCCATATAAATTCCTTTCAATTTCTGGTATATGCTATATGTGCTTAAGGGAATACAGCAAAGGAATATGCAGTCTCTGGGAATTTACTGAACCACAATAAGAAAGAATAGTTCCTTAATTTTTCACTTCACTGCATCTCCGAACCGTACAACACTTCCTTGACAGAATTCCCTTTCCTTTACAAAAGGCCATAACATTTACAGTCCACAATAACTGCTGGATTGTGACATCAGTCTTTCTGAAGGCAGGAAAGCAGTACTCCTGACACAGACATCCAGACTGGCGAGGACTGAGCAGTTACTGGCGCACCTATTTGGATAACAACATACGTACATAAATTCACGCGCTCGTAACTTCTCCCTCCTCTCGTTTCTAAACAATGATTTTAAAAATAAATAAATAAAGGAATTCCTTTTTAAAAAAAGCAGGATTTCCATTCTGCAATACACAAAATAGAACGGTGCTCACTTCACTCTCTCCAGCCTCATGACCTTTTGGGAAGTGGGATAATATTTCAGTATCAATACAACAAGATGAGCTGCTAAACTGATACAGGAATCATCTTTGGGCACTAGCAAGCCAAATTTTCTGTGCAGCATGAAGGAAGAAATCTTCATCAGTTTCAAAATGATGTTTTGAGTATCTGACTTGCACAGATACTCCCTTCACAAAGACACATGCTTCCTAACTGAGGAGCAAGCTGCATCTAAATTCTTCTCCTCCTCCACAGGACATTACAGAGCAGCTGCAAAACCTGGGTTTATCAAGTTCACATACAAATAGCCATCTTGGAGGAAAGATGGCACATGGATCTCCTCCTCGGCTGTGTATTCCCAGAGGTTGCCTGCAGTACTGGGACAGCCGCTGATAGGTGGGCAGCTGAGGAATGACACAAGCTTAGAGGGGAAATTCATGGAAAGATAGGAATGATCTGCATTTTTCACCAAATTAAAAGGGGGAAAAAAAAAAGACACATCGACTACTGAATGCTGAAATCTAACTGATCTGCTGAGCATACCCTTGAAGTGATATTTCTACAAACAGTCCGGAAAGCCAATAAGGCACGTGAGAAAATGTATTATTATTTTTAGACTTTTGCAGACAAACTTGTTCTAAAGGCACTGCATTTTCATAGGTGTGAAGATTGATATAAGAATACTGAGCCATGCACTGCGTTTTATATTTCAAACCTTGACTGACTTTTTCAGGCACCATTAATATCTCATTTATGCACCGAGGTTTGCGTGAAGCAAATGTACAAAGTGTGTGCATTGTCAGACTTAAAACCATTGAGATAATGCCTTAGCAGAGAGGCCCACAAATAAGTGGTCTTGTCACTCCTACCAGCAATAAGTTTTATGTTCAAGTGAGGTTCCTACGCTGCACCCCTCCCTGCAGAAGCAGAGGACCAAGCACAATTGTAGCGATCAAAACGGAATATGGGTATTATCAGCATCATGTAAGCAACCCAGATAGCACTTGAATGAATGAACCCAAGCCATTCATGCATGGTACAAGGAGCTGCATCATCTGACACAACTGCATTGATATCCAGGTTAGAACTCCAGAACTAAATACTTGCGTTGTATCTATCTGTGACATCAGATCCCCATCAAGCCTCCTGGAAGATGGAAATTATTTTGTTGTTATATCAAGATATATTCATATCTCTGCATTGCCAAAATCTGCCTGGAAACAATACGGAGACCCAACGTAACAAAAAAAATTCTGCATTTCAAACCAGTTCCAAAGTCAAAATAGTAATAGTAAAAGCTTTATTTAGGAGGTTAGCATCAGGGGTTTTTCAATAAATGGAGTACTAAGGAGGTTTAGACTGCCTGAAAAGAGTGAGTCAAAGCAAAATACCAACATTTTTGTTCTACCATGTATCACAATTACTGTTAATATACTGCATTTGATTTAGTTCCAGTTTCACATTTCCACTGACAGTCTCCATAAAATCAGTGAAAATTTAGTTACTGGATTTCTCATGCCAATCTCCTGAGTGCGGAAAGACTTTTAGACTATGTCTAGAAAAAGATCATTTAATATTGCCAGTAAAACATCTCATGCAGAGGCTAGTAAATAAAACAGTTTCTCTTATCTAATTCTAATGTACTACATAATGTGTGAAATCATTCCTTGGCAGAAAAGCTGAAGGAATTAGGGGGTTGTTTTCTGTCTTCCTTACTCTGTCTCCTTCCTCCAGCAGTTTCTCAATTCATTATTTGCCAAGAATCACAGGAATGACTCAACTCTTTCACCTGATAAAATCAGATTTTTAGCTATTTTAGTTCAAAGAAATTCAAAACCAGTTGTTTCTTATAACATCACTTAAAGAATGATCTAGCTTGAACAATTATACTTCACAAAAACATTTTCAGTCATCTTCCATCAGTGAGAATGGATCATTATTTGCATTGTGAAGAATATTGTGGCAATCTTTCAGCAGCTGGAAGTGGCTGACAAGGGTGAGGAACTCCATGGCGCGCTTCATCACAAGGCATTATGTGACACCGCTGTGTGAGGGTGGAAACAGCAAATGTAACCTTCAGGAAATGTCCTCATTTGTAATATCTGGAAACTGGATGTAACTCTCATCAGTTGTGTTTCAGAGAGATGAATTTGTTGTGGAACAGGCAAAGAGCAAACCCACTGGGATGGTGAGAATGGAGAGTCTGCCTGAGCCTGATTTGTTTAGCTTTCCAAAATGAAAGCTGCAAGTTCTTATGATTGCTATCCATAAATGCACCTGGAGAAAATACATTCAGTCTGAAAAATAACACTGAATCGGGAATAAGTGTACATGAAGTGGCCATGATTAAGTTGCAGCTGAAAAGTCACAGGATGGAGTACTGCCTGTGGTGCATCAGGATTCTGAAACTCTCTCCCATTACCAATAGGACAAAATGTTTTACTCATTTGAGGAGCGAGCTTTATTAAATCATCTAGTCGCTTGTACAATCCAGAAGTCTGGATTCATTAACCTTGAAGTGGCATCTTCTGTCTGGTCCAACACACATCTGTTTGTGCAGCATGTGCCAGACCAAACATTTCATGTTCTCAGTTTGAGAATGATTTTTACTTACAAGCCACACATTTTTCTTTTTAACTGAATTAAAGCACTACAGGGACACACAGGTTTAATATTACGGGGAACGATGAATGGTGAATTATACCTCAGGCTAGCAGTACAAAATCACTGGAAGAAAACTTCACTTTTCAACCTGAAGCCTTGCAGAATGTCCCAAGTTCTTCCCCCTTCAATTTCCTCGAGTCTCCTTTCCATCTTGATTCCCTTTTAACTAGCTCTAACATCCCAGTCACAGACAGTCCACGTGCCTACAACTCACTGGTAGACATTATATTCTCAATATTTTATTACAGCTATTAAAAGCCATCACAGGATTGGTTTGTTTCTAAGTTTCCATCATTTCCTATTTTAATTATGGATTGTTTAGCTGAACAAAGCCATATTAAATGAAAAGCACGGTGAAGGAGTAGAGGAAGAACTTTACAATCACAGCTGACAGCTTAGCTATTTATGCTGTAAATGCATCATAAATAATTTCTGAGGACTTCATACATTTCTGTACATGGTCTGTAGCAGGCTCATAAATAGATTGATAAACGTATATTAACCAGTGATATCCAAACCTCAAAGTAAAGCACTGGCACAGCCTTCTCTCAAAAGCATCGTGCCTGCTATAACCTCCATAGACTCGCCCTTTTGTAAGCAGACATAATGAATACAGGAAACATTTTCAAAATGAGAATGATCAGATCAACTTCTCTTACTAAGGATCTCAAATACCCGAGAGGAATCAAATTTCCAGAGCCCCTCAACTCAGCCAAAAACACACACCATGTCAGCTTTCACCATAAACCTGAAAGCAGTGTACAGCATGTATGTCAGCAACTTAACAGCACCCTCTCCCTACATTAAAAAGAAATTTGCGAAAACTAATACATTCTGTTTTCCAAAATGGTATTTTGCTGAAGAAGTTTTAATTAGCCCCATGTAAATACATTAGCCGTTTTAGTTTCTATATTCTAAAACTTCTTATCTTATCCAGTAAATTTCTGATGCCCCATGACCTCCTCATCTGCCCTGTGTCCGCAACAGGACATACTTAACTTCTCTACAGACATGATATGCACTCTGTATAAAGGAATAATAAAAATTTAGAATTTATGAAGTTAGATATATTTCCAGAAATAGAGTCAGTGCCATAACACAGCAATGTACAAGGATTAAAAGAGACCCAGTATTTATAGAAGAAAAAATTAGCTTTGTCCCTTCACCCACCTTGCCTTTCCCCCTGCACCCTCCTCTTCCTCACCTTCCTGCTCCCCAAACCAGCCTGTAATCTCCTAGAGCAGGGACATGCAAACCAGCATGGCAGATGACACGGATTCCTTAAGGTCTGATCAGTGTGGGTTTTTGTTTGTTTGTTTGTTTGTTTTGTAATTGCTCTTGAGGATGGCCCAGCCTAAAGATGTACCTGGACAAATGCGTCACAGCCTAACAACAAGCACTGAACGTGAAAGGTAAAAGTAAATGCACTGATTACCAAAATTCTCCAAGTATTTAGTACTTTCCAGGCCCACAATTTATTCAGCTGCTCAGAAATGATAATTTAAGTGTGCTGCTGAATCCTCACTGCCCCCCTCTGTACACATGCTGCCTAACTGAACTGCTTAGCAACACGCTGAGTGCTGCCAGATTGGGCTGGGAGCTGGAGCACAGCTCTCCAGCAGACAAGCGACAATCAGTTCATGGTTTGTAAGGTTTCTCTGCTGTGTCCCCTCTGCAAAAAGACAGAGACAAGTCCTTCCAAAACTCCACGATGTTCACCTCATAGCTTATGGCTGAAGCAGGGCAGAGCGGCAACAGATACAGCAGTACAGTCGTCCTCAGCTAAAACATTTCTGAGGATGCAAATTTCATAGGGCAAATCAGTAAACCATCTAACCACATGTCTTCAGTGCTATCCAAAACAGACTTTGAAAGGTGATATATGCAAAACAAATGACCAAATAACATCATTAACTTATAAAATATCTAATTTTTTTCTGGCCCCCGAGGAGTTAAAATAACTACAAAATACACAGCTCCTATTTCTGTTTGGCTGAATCCATGCAAGAAAAAAACAAGCAAAATTCATACACACTTAAAGTTTTCTAAATTCTTCACCAAATACTCACCAACTAGCAGTGAAACTGTAGGAAAAAAACAACAACACAAAAATAAGGAGAGCTGTGAAAAAGAAAAAAACGTGTCCCGTTTTTCACTTCTTCTTTAAAGGTTACAGAGGGATAGAAAGTGCCAAGAAGTGAAGGAACACTGGAAAAGACAGCAAGAAATCCAGAGATGATAATGATGATCTAGTCTGATGTGCTGCTGGACCTGAGTGCTGTTCAATGGGAAAAAATCTGTATTAAAAAAAGTCTTGGGAGACTAAATGAGTACATGCAGAATGCGACTCAGAGATAATCACAACACGAAAGAATGGAAAATGTAAGCATATCACGTGTATTAGAAGACACAATGATAGCAGGGTAGCATAGCATGGTAATATTGTGAAAATAAAATAGGGAAAGAACAGGAATGACACTGCAAAATCTTCTGTGACCAAATCATTTTAGAGAAATGTGGCAGAAGTACATTAAGCTCCATTAAAGATCTCCATGATTGGACTTGGATTAAGCCAAAGGTCTTAATGTTAGAGAAATTCTGTCAAAAATGTTTTCAATTTCCCAGAAGGAGAGGAAAAGATGGCAGGAGGCAGACGTCACGTGGCAGCAATTACTGCATTTCAGGGATTCAGAACAAACAAAAGCAGGAATCTCCCACTTCAGTCATCCTCCCAGTACAATCTCATCACTGAACATCTCTATGAGATATTCTTTTTGACAGCTGTATTATTAAGATAATGCTATAGGAGTCTTGCAATAACATCTAATTATGTAGAAACATAGAGGAAAAGATCTGGATCAAATGTCCAGCCACAGAAGGATTACAAGCCTGTAATACCCTACAGCTGTGAAAAATTAAACAAGGAGAGGTATTTGAACAGTACTAGTGAGGCCTCATCTGGAATAACATATGCAGTTCCACCCAAGGAAAATAAATTCTGTCTGCATTTGTAGTATGTTTGAAGGAATTACTGTTTAGTTTAAAAGGAGATTCTTGCTTTGTATAACCCCACAAAATGAAAGTTGAGAAGGATTTTATCTATTTTCCACTCTTTCATTGTAGAGCTAACCAGCAGCAAGGAGGATCTGTTCAGTTAAAGGTTGACGTTGGCACTAGAACAAATTATTCAAACTGGCCATGAACATACTTGGGTGAGAAATTACAGTATTTCTAATTACCTAGTAAGCGAAGGGGAATAGGAACAACAGACTCAAAATCCAAAACTAGTTTGGATAATCAATATCCAAAAATGATAATGTAGAAGAGGCTGCATGAAAAGAATTTGATCAACTAAGAGGTGTTTCTGTTTGCCTATGTTCTTGTTTTCCAATTCTATCAGTCAGACTTTCTCCATCTGAGGTCCATACTTCAGTGGATGAGACCATCTGCTATGTGTCCACAGTGCTGGGAAGCTGAGGAAGCGCACAGCTACCCTGATGCTGAGCCTTGCTTATTGGCACTGCCAGTAGGATCCATTGTGAGTTATTGAGTCATGTGAATTAAGGAGTGAAAAAAAACAAACCACAAAACCAGGCTTGCCAGATGTGCTTTTTTCACATATTTTGACAATTATAGTTGGGCTTAATCATTTATGATAATACTTCATAATGCTTTAGCAAATGCCCTTGAGTATACTCTGTAAAAAATAATGAAGTCTTAAGTAACATGGCAACTCACTCAGCTTTTAAATTTTTGCTCAGAAGCAGAAGGAAACAGCTTGTGTTTTCTGCAGATTATGGAGAACTACCACACGAAAATTAGGAACATTTCCATTATTGCTTCTCTATCTCTTTCTTAAGCATTAACTGCCATTAACTACTGTAACATTACCATTGTTATGCAGCAACAAGACACCCACAAATAATATCTTCAAAGCATTAAAGGAAGAAATGCTATTAAATAGTAATATGGAGTTACACAGAAGAAACCATAGGAAAGGAAAGGACTAATAATTTGTGCCTAAATAAAAGTCAGCACTCTAATTCTCATTGAAAGCCAGCTGTCAAGTCCTGCATAACTTAACCATCTACTCCCTTGCTTATCATGGCTTTGCTCAGCAATTCAGCTGGCTGCAAGCTATCACAAAAAAGGCTTCCTTCGCTTAAAAAAACCCCACGTCATTCCGATAGAAATTTTCCATCTGACTCCTTTATCACAACTTCTGGACAGGGTTGGATAAGCACCAAGCACAGCCACGTGATCTGGCAGAGCTCATTTATGAAACGCACAATGTTGATATGTGAGCAGTTAAACATCTTGTGTCAGTAACACTGACACTATCTCAGCTTTGAAAAATGTCAACAATTGAACAGTTCCTGTACTTAATTTCAAGGAAATTAAGGAAGTCTGCGGCATTCAAATAAATTTGCTATTTCCATACTTCCTTGTTTTGCTGATTGGCAGCAGTTGCCACTGTAACATAAGGTGGAAAATAGGAACAACTTGCACAGATCTATCATATGTTTCACATTCTGTAAGTGTTTAGGTGGGAAGGAGTTATTGTTCCAAAGCTCAAAAAGAGGTAACAGAGTATTCACTGCAGATGCAAGTCTGAGGCACTCACCATTTCATAAAAGCAGAATCCTTCCAAATGTTGTGCCAATGGAGACAGTAAACTGACAAGAAATGTAGATCAATGTTCTTTAAACATTTCAGCTTTTCTGATAAGCAAACATTTCAGTCTGTGTAATATTGTCAAACTACAGCTGCAGAGAATTTTGAAGAGGCTCCTATGCATGCTTTAAATATTCCTCTTCCTTTCTACCAGAAAATGTTCTCAAGAGAGCATAACGCCAACACAATTCTGTTCATATTGCAGTCAGCTCCCTGGATCAACCCTGGGAGAGAGAATGGGCAAAAGCTCAATGAAAGCTTGGAATTCGATGTCGCTGCCTGACTGAGGTACTTCACAAGTTGCACCAGGGGAAACAGGAAGATAATTTGCCTCTGGATTTGTGCATTAAAAACATAACTGATGTTGCAGAGAGAAAGGATTTGGCAAAGCAGGCAGAAGGCCACAGGCATTGCACTGCCATTAAATTAGCATTTAATCTTTCCTTTACAAGACGCAGCATTTTCCTCAGAAAAAAAAAAAAAGATCTTTGCAAGATAGCAGACTCTGAGATCTGTCAAATAATCAAAAAGCTGATTTCTTGGCACAGAAAAATCTTCCCAAGAAATAAGACTTTTTGAATGACACATAGAGAAATGACAGGAAAATAGGGAGAACTTCTTGGTTCGCAGGAAGAAATTTTTATGAGCTTGTGCCAAGAGGCAAAAATAATCTTTAATATTTTGAAGATTTTATAGATAGGTGGAAGGATCCATATAAAATTTAGATTCGGTCATTAAAACTGAGTCTAAAACGCACAAGGAAATACACAGAGTAAGGCACCTAAGGCAACAAATAGCCTCAGGAGCCTTAGGCCTGTGTCATGCTTGAGGAACAGCAATTCGTATACTTAGATCTTTATTCTGTACATACACAGACTAACACAAAAATCTGAAGGGCAGGGAGGAACTATCATCTTTGCAAATGATTTATATTTAATAGGGTTTCTTTTTTTTTTTTCTTTCCTGCATGAATCAGTAAAGCTTTTAAATTGCTGTCCTTCCATTCCTCACCATTGGGAAAAACAGAAAATATTCTGTAGAAACACATGATAATTCAATATCCACTTAAATTATTTTCTTTATAACTTTACTCCATCTTTTTATATTTTAAGAGCTTGTACCAAGAGGCAAAAATAATATTTAACCATCTAAGGCCAGTATGAAAACAAATCAAGCTGATAGTTTTGAATGCAGAAGTAGTGACTTCTTACTTTCCGATATACACCATTTAATAGATTGGTTATGATGATAGAAGTCATACCCTGTGCTTGTGAGACACCAGGTAGAGATGTTTTCCGGATGGCAGAAACCTCTTATATCTAGGTGATAAAACACAGAAGACGTGTAACAATAATACTACTAAACTTGCCAGAAGCAAGAAAACAAGCTGGCTTGAAGCTAACCATTTTACAATGCCTTATCAATATTTTGGTAATGGCTTTCCCAATTAAAAAATTTACCCTGATAGTTCCTTCTTACTATTTACAATAGCCAAGATTCACCACAAAAAGTGAAAGCAGGAATAGCAGTAGCATCTAGAAAACTCAACTCCCACATCACGTATTAAAGAGATTGAGATTTTCGGGTTTCATGAGGACTTCAAGGGAATTCGTGTTACAGTATTTGAGCTCATTACAACAGCTCAAAATCGAAGAAGATCAGAAATGCCAAAAGAAAACAAAAGATGTGTCTAGCATTTTCCTCAAAATCAACTTGTGCCTATGATTTTACATCAACATAGAAAATGATAGTAACAACAGAGTCAAATACCTTTGCATCAAGTTGGGTCTAAAAAGTGACATTTAGGTTGTGTCTGCACAGCTTTATGAACACTGAAGCCTCCATATTAATAAAAAGGCTCAGCTATGCACCCCTCCCATCCTTATGGAAAAACAAACTTAATTACATTGCTTTAAAGGAGCCTGATGTCCATAAATTTTAATGACATTTTAATGTCCCTATTTTAATGACTTTTCACCTGACCATCTCTTCCCTTTTGATACACTGCACAATGCTTTAAAACTTCTCGTTGCCCCCTCTCTGACCATTGGTTTTAAAGGAAACTCGAGTTTCCCCCTCATCATTCAGCTGATTTGCGCCAGAGGAGCATCAAGAATGAGTGGCTGCTCTTACAAATTTCCAGTTTCAATTTTAGAGTGAAAAGTATACATCCCTATAGATGAGCTGTAAAAAACCCTAATTCCAGATCAACTTCCTGGCACTTCATGCACGTGCCTGTTTAACATTATTCACACCCAAACAGTAACATTTCAGAGATGTGTGCAATGAACATCAATGTACAACTAAATCAACACCAAAGGCTATTAATAAAAGGACCAATTAGTAAGTTGATGCCTACTGTCTATTCACCTTTTTGTGTATGTAACCAGAGTTTCTTGGAAGTCTTAATACTCAAGTAAAGCTCCAGGTTGCCATAGAAAGCAGCAGAAGAAGGCAGCTTGGATACCAAGGTGTAAAGTGATATAGGGTTATCCAATAGTTCAACATAAGAAAAAAAGGCCTCTGTGGTCTTATCTGGTATTGATTCACCTCTTCATACATCACCTCTCTCACTTTCCGGACAAAAATAAAATAAAATCAAGCAATTTACAGCATAGAAAAGGGTTTTTGTTTGTTTGTTTGTTTGTTTGTTTTTGTGCAAGACAAGGTTTACTTCTCTCTATAGTATTAAGCAGGCACCTATTTGCAGGGAACAGAGAATAACCTGGATTAAGTTTCTTGCTTCTTCTAGGGAGAAATAACTTGTTTGCACAACATTTTTGAAGCAACTGAGCCATCCAGAAAGATTACATGAATTTGGAATGAAGAGAAAAATGGTAGTAAAGGAAAATACTCAGAAAACAAAGATACAAACAAGGAAAATAATGTACTGAAATGAACATATGGCAAGTACTTATTGGCATATACCTGTTAAACTTCCCCTGGAGAAACATACCACATAACCAGAAGGTAAAACAAGACGTGACAGAACAATAAGAGATATGGAAAGTAGTATATAATAATAAAAACAGTTATAAACACCTAGCAAGCTAGTGACAACTGTTTTCATGAAATGTAGCTTCTAGATCAGCAATAGAAAACATTCCAATCAATGTGAAATCTATTTTTCTATGACTATTTATCCTTGACATTACAATTCCTTAATTTTATCCTAGGTTGCTCATTATTAAATGTTTGAGTATCTTCCACCTACAAAAAAAAAAAAAAAAAGCACAACATAATAACTCCTCTAACTGGGAACAGAAGGTCTTTACACATCTTGAGCTGGTAAAATAAGAAACCAAGACATATGTCCTTCAGACATTGTGGCGACAACACTGAGATGGAACAAATGTTTTCAGAAGGCCAGCGCAGGACGGACAAGCTGTAAGCTTGTTATGGTTATGCAGAGAACCACTCACATGATAACACAATAAAGAAGTCAAGTCCTTTAGAAAGCATTTATGTCACTGGAAGAACCAAAGGATCTGTGCGCTGTGCAGGTGGCATCAAAAACTTGCTAAAAAGAGATAGATGTAGCCCATTGCTTGTTCAGTACACATCTTCTATACTTAGAAGGTCTTTTTCATAAAATCAAGATCCAAATGCTCAGAAAAAATATTACTTATGAGAATATTCTAATGAGACACTCATTGAGATCTTTGAGGATGAAATGGCTGCTGAAGATGTGCCATATTCTCCAGGAAAGCACCTCACATTCACAGTCAGATGCCTGCAAACCTATAGCAAACTGTCCTTCTCATTGATTCACAAAAGGGTGAACTACAGAAATACTAAAAATATTACCCTGCATTTCTTCTGGGATGAAAAGATGAAAACAACCATTATGCCTATACATAAAAAGTCATAACATTTGTTGTTCTCCTGTCTCTAATGTTCAGAAAGATTACAGTTGTCTTTGAATCGTGGCAGCACTTTAGTAATGGGATGTACATGAAGGTAATAAGAACTGACTCTCCCCCTTCCAACAGATGGACAAATCTGTGCTACCAGAACATCTTTGTTCTTCTAATAGACAGGCAAGATAGACACAGCAGCAGACAGCATGGCAATAGCATGAGTGGCACTCCTAACTTCCTCAATGCTGAGCATCCTGGAGAAACTATTAATTAGTTAGAAAGTTTAAATAGGCACCTTCCACTGGTTTCTTTATGAGACCATGTTATTCATCTCATTTAAGTGGAACTCCACATAATGACTGTGTGGAGTTCAGAATAACACCTTCTTTTTTCAGAAGAATTTTTCTCATTTTGCTGTCTTCTCTTCTTTTTTTTTTTTAATTGCCCAGATCCACCATTTTCTTGACTGAACATCCCTTGGGAAGTGAAGACCACTTAGCTATTTACTCACACAAGCAAAGTGGCTTTGAAAAAAGTTGTGTTTTCATTTTCAGACATCTGACAAATGAGATCGACTCATTAGTAATTAAAAAGTCCACTTTTAATAGCTCATCCTATTGGCATACTGAAAGGCAGAGGGAAGGATACAGAATAGCTCTGGAGAACGAGTTTGTTAAATGTGTGCGTTTTCTCACACGAGAAAGGTGAAATTCTCACACAGTTTATTCTTCCCAATTCTCTGTCCTGCCATCTTCATCTGCAATGATTGATTAAATATCTCAAAGCGCTGTCATGGGACTAGCAGTTCATGTCTGATGACAGAAGAATAATTCTGGATCTGCTACCACTTCTGGAAAGCCGTAGCACCTAGGAGTTTATCATCTAAACATTACCCTTGTGACTATAAAGAGAGATGTAGGTGCAGGTTACACTGTCAGTGTAAGTTTTTGGATAGAAAACAAGCACTTGTTTGTTTTAACACAGTACTCGCACTCTAAATTTCATTTAAAGAACTATCTCAGAACTACACAAGAAGAAAACTGTTACAAGATGCCCTCCCCTATTCATTTACACTAACACCTTCTGCTACTGCTTCTGAAACAATACTCTTCATTTCCATTATTTCCTGTCAAGAAGAAATACATTCATATTCGTTTAGTGATGTTGCGGAATTTCATAGCCTTACTGCAATACTGTCAGCAGGTAGCAATACTTTTAAAGCCCCAGCTGTTTTAGGTCTGTTTCTTTTTAATAATTACTTCTTTCACATCTGCAAAACAAGGTTCATGAAGTTTTAACTCTATAACAACACCTACAAATTTGAAATGGATTTCTATCAAGCAAAACAGAACATTTATCTTATTATTTGCATTTGACAATTCTGCATCTAATTTCATTTAGATTCAAAATAGTTGACTTCACCTCCAGCCCTTCTCATACTCAGCCTTGTTTTCCTATGTCTGTATGTCTTACAGTGTTTAATTTTCAGTGCTGGATTTTTATTCCCACTAACACTATTCTTTAAACTACCTAATTTAATGTAACAGTTGTGTATTTAGTGACTGTAGCAAGAATTAAAATATATCATTTTTCCCAAGTAAGAAAAGAACAGTTAGAGAAGCTTCATTCTTAACTGGAAACAAAGCTGTTGTACTGGGCCACAGTCAAAATAATTCCTTTCTCAAAGCACCATTTAACATTTATCAAAAGAAAGTATTTTGAAATAAATACATCTTCAACCTTTGGAGTATAACACTCAGAAGTCCTTGCTTAAACAACAATCTAAGTTAGCTAAGCTAAGCATTTACAGTAACCAATTTCCAGTTTATTCATGTCTTGCAAAGATTCATCACCCCCTGAAGTTCTCTCAGCTGTTCTCAGCTAATACCACCTCCAAATATTTACATAAATAATGTGTAGATTATTTTAACCTGTGTATTTTCAGAGCTGGACAGGTGCCCAAGTGACGGAGAGGCACCCAGCCAGCCCAGCAGAGTCTATGGCCTTTTACCTCTCAGTCTTATGCATTGCTCTGCTCCCTTAGAGCTACCCTGGGACTTTGCTGACCTCAATGGCTTTGGGTTCTCTCACCCAGAGACTTTTCAGTCACCCAGCCAACAATAAATACACCTGATTAAGAGCAATGGCCTTTTAATAATCTTCTACTCCACAAATTTATATCCTCACATTACAGGCCAGAACAACACGAGGTATTTAATCAATTTCAAAAACATAAGTCAGGTTGAGGTTCATTAAAAGTATATATTCTGCTGTGCTTTGTTTTTGAAACTGCTGTCTCTAAAATGTGTCAATAAATGAAAGCCAACAAAAATTGTACAGCTGAGCTCGTTGTGATTCCCATGTTTAGGACTGACTTCACTGGTAGGTAAATGCTTAACAATATATTTTGTAATATTTTCTGGTATTCCTTATTGAAAAAAAAAAAACAACACCAAAAATCTTTAAGAAATACTATAACTGGTGTTGTAAATAATAGCACAAGATAGATTGAGTCAGACTGAGTTGGCACTCTGTGTTTCTGTTGGAAGATTCATCCATCGTCCAAACCTTTCCTCTCCATATCCCACTGAAAGCCCCTAAGAACTGCTTGGGCCTCTCACAATTATTACATTTTACAGCTTATAAAACCTTAGTCTGCTTAGGCAGGACTAATTAACCTCATTTCATTAAAATTGTATGCAGACCTGGCTATACTCAAACTTGGTGAGTACCCTGATGGCTATTCAGCTGCAGGTCACCACGCTGAAACCTAATTATCTAAAAAATGTAGATATGCCACTCTGTGAGATGCATGTTCGAACCCGAATGCTTTTTGTGAGATCAGGTCTTGAAAATGGTTAAATATATCCATGTCATTACAGTGTCCAAGTTCAACCACAAGCAATATCAGTTCCAGCAATAATTTAGAAAGAACCTATCGAACAGAAATGAGTAATTTAAAAAGGATAAGGAAACATTTATATTTAATCACAAGCAGCAGCTAGAAGGAGATATACATCATAATATTAACTCTGGCCGGGATTACTGTTGAAAAATTTGCCAGTAACATACAAGCAGAACATGCTTTGATTATGGTGTTAAATTTGTTATTAACCACTCAAATCTAAACTGAACAACACACCGGTTTTTAAATGACTAATTAGTATGAGGTCTGATCCAAAAGTAGTATCTTCTATTTTATTACGTTGGCCCATGACATCAGAGGCAGATGTTGGTGAATGTGGCAGTAAAGGATGAACCTTCCCATCAATACTTCCTTAAATTTAGCTGCTGTGAGACAGATGGCAGCAGAGGAGCAATCTGACAGAATGGCATCTGACATGGAAGTGCAGATGAATCAAAGGTGTAGGACGGAATTCCTCCGGGCAGAAAAAATAGCACCCATTGACACTCATTGTAGAACATTTATGGAAACCAAAGACTGGATGTCAGCACAGTGAGGTGGGGAGTGCCGCCTATCATCAGTGGCTGAAGTGTCCTGAAATTAATTTCTTAAGGAGACGGATGGAATGAGGTCAGTTGGTTCCACTTATTTTGTGTGTTTAAAGATCGTGTATTGAGGACACTATCAAAATGCAACTGATTAGTTTGCAATAAACCGCTGTGTTACTGGCCTTGGAGACTTGACGGTTTCACAGAAATGGCGATGACGTTGCACTGAACAGCCATCACATTCACCACAAAACAATCGCCTAAAAATACGGCGTAAGCACAGAATTACTAACAAGCACTTTACTAGAAACAACACTGGTTTGGCTACTCTGAGTCAGGGTTATGATCTGTGTGTCAGGACAAGCTGAGAGGAATTTATGTTGTAAAATCACTTCCTTCAATGAAGTCTGAAGCATCTTAGAAGAAAAACATCTTGTGATTCAGGAAAAAAACCCTACATCAATCTGGATAAAGTATCCTGGTTCCATATTTGCCCAGAAAATCAAAACCATGTCAGTAATGTGGGCGCTGTCTCACACAGGTGCAAAATGGAGACATGATTATGAAACAGCAATCAAGCCACGTCAGCTACTGCAACCTGTATGAAACTAAAATGAGCAGGTAAGACACTGCAAAAGAAGTGATGGAACTTTGTAGAACAGTCAGAGAATAAAATCAGAATTCAAATGCAATTTGCTCAACCTGCCCTGAAATTATTTAAAATGCCTCATTCCTCCCATTCTGAATTCCACCAAAGGAAATTAAAAGCTTCTAAATGCCTTCTCCAGATCCCAAAGGAGTCAGGAAAACAATTTGTCATGGGGTTATCCCTAGATATCAGTCCGTGACAGGGGGGCACAGGCCCCGGGAAAAAGAAAAATAAGGAGGGACCAAGGAGCGAAGGAAAAAAAGGAAGGGGTTTGCCGCACGACCCGGCTGGCTCCGGGAGAGGGCGAAGGGCAGAGAGCGAGCAGATCGTTTTAACAGAGAGAAAACACAATGGTAACGATCTGAGGAGGAACGGTAATTTACTAAATGTAACCAAATCAAACAAAATGAGAGAGACAAGAGTACCCAAAGTACGAGTCAAACCACGACAGTGTGAAGGAAGCACGTGCTTTTCTCCGCGGCGAGCTGAGACGGCCACAGGCAGAGAGCGGCTGGGGTCCGGTCCGGAGTCCCACCTCACTTCCTCTTCGTGCCAAGTCCTCCGGGGATGCCGCCCCTCCCCTCCGGGAACCCAAAATGCCCAAAAGGCGGTAACACGGAACGAGAACATGAACTCTTTAACTGCCAGTTCTGCATGATGTTCTGATGTGGAATACTGACGACAGAAATCACAAAACCACAACAATCCACCCCTTATTCCACATCAGCACATCGTGCTTAACATAGATCTGTATAGGAACAAACAATAATTAACATGCATTACATATGCACATACTGACTGCACTCCCCGAGCATCAAATTCCCTTGTGGTACTCACTGGACGTCCCCATTTTTCTCCATCACCCACCAAGTGCACCCAGGTCCCTTTGCAAAAACAGTTCCATGGAGAGGTTTGCCCTAAAATAAAATAACCCTAATCTAATAAAATAATAATAATTTAAAAAAAACCCTAATCAGCCTGAGCCTTCCTTCATTATAATGTCCCAATTCCAGGTTATTATTCTCATATATTATTGCTGTGCACACTGCAGACTAGAAGTTCTGCATTAAAAATCCTGACTCCTACTGCTCTTAATTCAGTTCCTAGACTCAGCTACCTGGGCCTTCATGGCCACAGATACCTGTTGAAATTTTTGTTTTGGTATTCCCCAGCTTCTAATATAGGGGTTCAAGATTAACCTCGTCATTGCTGCTCCACTAACAGAACAATGTAAATGAAAAGAACTATTAGAAATACAGGCATTTTATCACATATTTTTTTTTTTCTTTGCTTCAGACAAGTTGCGTTGTTTAATAGTGGTCTCAAACCGTGAAGAGAAACCTGATGAAGAGGTGAGAACTTTCAGAGAACCTGTAGCAAAGGAGTAGGAACCAATTTTTTTTATAAATCATGAGAATCCACCATAAAGAAAAAAGAAATACAGACTAATTACTTAAATTGCACACGCTAACAGACTGAACGATGGGGAAATCCAAGTAGAACAGAAAAGCAGCACTGAGACCAAATTCCGTGAACAGAACAGCATAACTGCTGTCAAAGCCAACGTCTTGGGGAGCATTAATCTCCACTAACTCCAACAATGCAATTTCCTTAGCTTAAAGGGAGAAAATATTCACTGCCATTTGATCCGTACAACCTAATGAGAGCTAAGAAGTGCATGCTGGCACACAATGCTAAAAGTTTTATTAAATTACAAACAGAATAAATTATTTCTTAAGGAAGAAATGTGACCTCAATTTTCCTTTCAAAGGAGTGTTCTAGTCCTTGTGCATATGCAATGACTTACATCCTCTTACGCTTTTATCAAATGTAAAAGTCAAGGGTCTTGCTAACAAATTGTAAGGAACTGTTATTTAACAAAATCTTATTTCTAAGCTGCCAGTGCCATTACCTTACTCAACAGAAGCTATAAAAGAAACTTTGCAACACAGCAAAATAGAGGTAGATCTCTACTGAGTGACAAAGTTAGTACTGAGGGCCCAATGGCCACAATAACTGTAGTGGTGGAAACAGACCTATTCAGTACCAGGAGCAGTCTGTTTCCTGGGACAGCACCAGAACACTACTGGCACCAGTACGTGCTCTCCTAGAAAGCATTTACTCAGTTGGCGTGTTCAAAGATTGCTCCATGAGGCATACAAAAATGTAATTACCTGGAGGCAACCAGGACAATTACTTTACATACACACTCCTGATCCAAATCAAAATGCTAATCTAAACTCACTCATTGTAACATGCAGAACTAGAGACATCCACACATTTCTGTAGCTGTAGTCTTACTGGCCTGGAATGAAAAAATGAAAGCTAATTGTATATAACCTTCTCCTATCTTATCATTAGCGAGTTTCATATCCTCAAGACCTACGTACTTAATAATTGTTCAAGTCTCACTAAACAAAATAAATGCAAGCAATTCATTTATTATTAAAAAAAAAAAAAAAGATTTAAATATATACAAATAATGAATTGCTTCTCCTAAGTATAAAAAAAAATTCAACAAGTTTCCACATGTATTCAACAGCTAACAGGTTCTATTTGGGAACCATACCTGCTGCAAATAAATAAGAGAACAATTTCCGAGTTTCTGTTATACAGAACTCTTTTAGAGATCTGGCCATGACTGCAATTACCATGCTCTTCTGACATGTTTAGCATCAGCCATCCAACCTAACAATTTCTTCTGTAGAAGTCTAGGAATTACACCAGATATAGAAGGAGATAATGAAAACAAAAATTAAGTCAAAACCTTTCAGAAAATTATGTTGAGACAGACAAGAATTTATAAGCAGATCACCAGAAATGATTAAATGACGGAGCTTCACTTTAAATGCTGTGAAATGACTTCAATACTGGAGGAACTTCATTACTTTTTCTGCTTGCATATAATGGATTTTTTGGAGTATAATTTCCTTTCCCGAAAAGCTTTGAGATATTAAAATATGTTTGATTAACTAGTCAAGAAGCAAAGTAAACAACAGTAATTTTGGTATACTAGTATCCAAATAACTCAGGAGAATATCTGTGAGCACAGGAAAACTAAACAGAGCCAGAAATGCCTTGTAAATATTACAGTAGTTGCTTCTGCCAAAATATTGTCAGCCAGCACAGATTACAGTGCCATAATTACAGTAGATGACATAAAATGATTATAAATTAACAGCCTGTAGTACAAAGTTAAACATTATATATTTTTACTAGGTACCTGCACAAAATATGAACAAAGGACTCTGAAATATTGTAAAAGAGAAATCACCAGGAAACCTTTTCCTGTTTTAACTCAAACTCAATATTTTTCCATGAAGCTGCTCACATTTTTCTAAATTCCTTTCCCAGTCAGGTAGTAACTTAAAAATGTTTCAAAAAATATCTAAATCCCTTAATTTTTACCAAAAAGTTCAACAAAATAGGAAGGCAATACATACAAATGTACTCAACTATCTGTGATTTAATCCTCTGTTACCAAAAGGTAGTCATGCTGACATGACAGAAGTTCCTAATAAATGAGGAAATATGGAATCTGATTTCTATGCTGCCTATTCAAAAAACACCTCAATTTCTATGTTGTTATTGCTCACTCTCAGATCCTTCTCATCTCCAGTTCTGGGGAAACCAGATAGGGTCTCTCTTTCTTTGGGATGAAAGTTTCTAGGACATGTTTTACAGAATCACAGAATTATCGAGGTTGGAAAAGACCTAGAAGATCATCCAGTCCAACCATTACCAATACTTCCCAGCTAAATCATACCCCTCAACGCAACATCCAAACGTTTCTTGAACACTCCCATGGTCGGTGATTCCACCACCTCCCTGGGCAGTGCATTCCAATGCCTGACTACCCTTTCCGAGTAGTAATACTTCCTAATGTCCAGCCTGAACCTCCCCTGGCGCAGCTTGAAACCATTCCCTCTAATGTTAAGGTGTGTCCTCTTAGGGACCACACCTAAGATTTAGATGATTTACTCTGCCTACACTGCTCAGTATTTTTGAAACTGGCACCATTATTACTTGCCATTTAAGTTCCCTGGACCAAATCAGGAAATTTACATCTGCAAAATGTCAAGAAGAAAGGGGGAGGAGAAACAACCCACACTAAGCTAGAGGGTGGTTTCTGTGTGATAGTTCAGTGATGGCAGGTGAGGTTCAGGAAACAATCCTATGCAATGATCACTAAAAACATGAGAAGTTGACGTGATACTAAGTTCTATTGATGCAAAAAAAATGTTACTTTCTTTTAATGAGATTTTTCTTAGCATTTGATTTATTTTCTAATGATAGTATAAAGCACATTGACACCTTTTCGTTTCCACATCATCACAAGTTCTCTGAAGGCTTACGTTTAAATCTCTCTGCTATAATCACAGTGGTTTCAAATTAGCATCTTAATGAATTCTCCATGGACTTGTGTCCTTATGCGTTTTCCCTTTTCTAATCTCATATAATAATGGTGCCATAACTGGGTCCCTTCTGATTCCAGCTGAAATCATTATGGAACAGTTAACAGCAAAGATACACTAGATTAAACAGAAGAGAAGTTCAGTAGCATTGTAAAAGAGCAGATTATGATTTCTGACTTTTTTTTTAGCGTTCTCAAAGAAGTCTCTGCGCACAAAAGGTACCTGGCAGTCTGAAAAATTCTTAGTATGGAAAATATTCAGCTAGAAATTTTTGAATTCATTTAGTACAAAACTGTTAACAAAACTACCCTTTAAAAGTCACCTAAATGAAAAACTGCAACTTAGAGCCCAACCGGGTGATACGCAGTTGTCGTATCTTGGAAATTTAGATGAGAATGACAAAAAGAAATGATAAAACATTAAATGATATTTTTGTAGCCGATGTCTAGTAAGAGACACAGAGGTATTTGGTATCTACATCAGAGTTGCTGAACACCAGTACTTATTTATTTCCTTGAAAGGTAGCTGTAAGCACCAGAACTCTCAAAAAGCTCACCCTTCTTTAGAGGGTCAGCTCTACACTGACCTTAGTTCAAACCTAAATGAACATATCTGCTTCTCCACATTATAGAGAATGCTTGGAATGAATGGAAAAAACTGATTCACTTAAAATATATTGAATGGGGAAAAGACACTCAGAATTGTACATCTCTTCTGAGGATCACACTGACTAAATCATTGATGTCAGTAACATGCTAGGCCATAAACCGTTGTGCTAAATAAGATGCAGGTAAAGCTCTGTAATGGTAGGAAACTGTCAGCTCTCTAAAACTCCATCTTACTGCAAAGTATTTTTTAGCATTGGTAACTATCTGAAGATACCAGAGTGAACTGTATTCTGAGGACAAACCAGCTAGAAAGGTCTGCCCAAAATAACATACCAACTGAACACCAAGTGTAGGAATGGATGGAATTGTAGAGCTTGTAACTTCCAATAAGGACTGCGCAACTGTCAAATGCAAATTGCTGGAGATAAATTCATTCTGTCCCTGGGGAGGAAATATGCTTCTTTCATTCTTCAGTTTTGATTCCCATTTGAAATAGCTGTTCATTTTTACTTCCCAGTAGAGATTTGTCACAGAGAGAACTGGAGAGAAGCTGTACATTTTCCCCATAACATAGCAAAATATGGAGAGGAATTCCAGGAGAACCAATTAAGTCATTTGCATGGTAAGTAGGAAGACCAGTTCCGTAAACTCTTATGAACATCATACCTCTGCATCTGAATTGACACTGCATTAATTGCTTAAGTCTACCATCTTTTAACAATCTGAAGGGAAAAAAAAAAAAAAAAAGACAAAACTTTCATGCTACTTTTAGTAGGAAGAGAACAGAGGATAATTAAAAGCGAATGGCAAACTTGATCATGACAGAATGTTACTCTAGGAAACGCTGAGTCACTAAAATGTAGGTTATTACATTCCTCAAATACCACATGAAGTACAGTAGTAATGGATAGCACTAGTGACAGGTTGCCATTAGGCAGAGTAGTATTTTTACAATCAAATGTATTTTGCAAATACTTTTGAAACACATATTGACACTGAGGACTTAGCTAGCAAGTTAAGAATCGACAGAAAAGGAAGAGATATACTGCTTAAATCTGGAGAATGTAGTCCCAAAGCAGCTAGTACTGGATGGATGAAAGGATGAAATAAGTTCAGGCAGTTAATAGTGTTCCGCCCTTGTTTTGTAAGTACCATGCAAAACACTCAGGCCATTCTGCAAGATCACTCTTCGCATAATCAGGAAGCAAACTGCTCTTAAAGGTCAGAAGAACAATCATGTTCACAGCAACGATGCAAAATCAAAACTGTTGCCTGCACTCTCTTGAAACATCTTCAGACATCTTCAAAAAAGGGGATACTGAACTTCCTCAAACCTTCTGGTCTTACTGCTTTCACATGGCTGTTCTAGAATGAATTTTGAGATCTGTACGCTTCTGCTTGTCATAATCTACATTGCCTTGAAAAACAGTCAGTAAAAATTAAGGCATCTATATACTGATCATTTCTAGTACTTCTCTTTGCTAAAAATACAACAATATCTTTCCAGCTTCCTCAGTATGAAATACACCACGACCAAACTTTCTAAGCTGCTGTATTTTGCAAATTAAATAAAATAAGTTAGATATTTCAAAGATTTCTGGCTGAACACACAATTGATCTACAGCAATTTCTGCCCAGTTTGCCGCGAGACACCACTTAAGATTCTCTATGGTGAAAATACTTCACAAATAACAGCAGCATTGTTATACAAGGAACCTTGAAGTAGCATGACTTCTAAGTGCAACAAAACCTTTTGATACATTCACTTTCTCCTCCAAAAGCATCTAACTGACAGGAAAAAAAATACTTTGATACAGATGTCGTCAAGTTATAAATTTAAAGCAATCTTCATAAATGGGTTAATAGCTTCATTTTAGTTTTGTAAAAAGAGAAAGCTAAAACACATGAGAGAATGTAAAATTATATTTCTGATTGATTTATTTTTATCAAGTTGGAGCCTGAATATATTTGCACAGTCTCACAGTAACGATTTTAATCTTAGACTTAGTATGACAAGAAGAACAAAACATAAAAGGAAACTTCCCTCATAATGACATGGGAGGATACATAAGGACCACTGAACCCTAGTTAGAAAGCCAGTTGACAACTCAATTAACATTGGCAATAAGCTGACTGAAATAGTTTTGCTGTTCATTTCATACCATGGAATACAGTAATTGATGGGAGAAAACCTAAAAATGCTGTCAGCATCAAAAACCTTTTTTTTTTTATAAGTAATCTAGCAAAGATGTTAAATAATAATGATTTAAAATATAACAACAAAAAACTGCTGGTCTTTCCAGTGTCCCCCTCTAAGGCAGAGATTAGTACTGTGTTCTTATATTGCTCAATGAAAACATTCCCTCTGAAAGTATGTGACAATTATTTGTTACAGAACTCTGCCTATTTCAGTTCTACTTTACCACATGGCTTACTTAGCCCCCACATCACTAGTACTTACATAGAAAACATTCCATGTAAAAACAAACTGGTCCCTCAAAAACAGTGCAAGGATGTAAATGCGGAAGCACCAGCTTAGGAGAAATGCAGTACTGCACTACCCATGCAAATTTTTACCAGTGCACAGCACTGGAACTGAATGCACTTTCTCTGGGGTTATTATCTTACCCACCGGCTTCACTCTCACAAGCAACACATGGAAGAAAGTCAGCATGTTTGCCAACAACTCTAAAAAGGAAGAAACTGCATAGCTTTGACATTCCTTTATGCTATGCTGTCTGGGATGCAAACTCAGTTAATTTTTCACCAAGTTCGGTAGAGATTCTTCAGGATTGGAAAGGTCACTGGGATCAAGATGTCCTTTAATCTTCTTTGCGTGATCAGTAACAGTATCATCGCAGCTCAAACAACCAACAACTAAACGGGCTGCAGAGAAATTTCAAAATAACATACGGGGTAGCTCTGAGAAGAGCCTACTTCAACATAGTCAGGAGGCTGTAAAACATTTTGCAAATATTTCTGATAAGTTTAAACATTTATGTATAGCTCCCACTACTGCCTTCTAAGTATTCATCTTAAATTCTCTCATGTAAAAAATTGTGAAACTGGGAATACATTTTAAGAAAATATAGTGGCGTGTACCTAAGCAGGCAAAGAGAAAAACACTCCACCAAACCATCTGTGAATACCGAGTTACTGAATGGAGCTTTATGTCCTGAAACATGAAGACCTGTTAGCTTATTACACCTCTCAAATATGGAAATATTTAAAGTGCTGTGAAGATGTGCATGTGAATAACAAATAACCCCTCCTCTTTGATAAGCATTCCTCCACATATGAGCTCACAAATGCTTCCCTCATATATATCCAGGAATCATTATTTAAGAAAATAATAATTAAAATTGGCTCTGTCCCCTCTAAACAGTTTTTAAAGAAAAGAAAACATATAAAGCAGTTCACTTGCAGACCACAGCAGTTCTACAGAATGGCAAACACTCATTATTATGCACTGATATGCAGAAGATCTTACTGACAATTCCCAGAGCGCTCCCCTTTTCATAAACAGACTGTTGATGGCTGATGCATAATCCATCTGAGCAATGCAATAAAAGGAAAAATATCATAAAATGTACACAGGGCAGTCAAATAACTATATGCCAAAGCTGCAACAGATAGTAGTGAGAACAATGTATTTTTTTACTACATTCTGTACTCATAGTCAGTGGTATAAATGATGAAGAAATGTAAGTAAGTTCATACATTTTGCCACTAGATCTGTATCCACAGACACAGGGACACCCTTATGCTTAGCAATAAGCATCACTGTAAACTATATTCCACTTACTACAATACTAAAACTGCAAAAACAACACTAATATGATACTGACCCTAAATTCTTACATTTGAATTTCCTTTTGAGAATTTGCTGAGGTGCAAAAATGCTGAAAAAATGCCTCCTTGCATATAAATTTATGGAACCCTCCTGCCTATGCAGTCCAAGTCCAAACACACCAAATCCGATGGAACAATAATGCAAGAACAAATCATAACATGCTATAATGCCGTTTGGCCCCAACAATTATTTGTAGAGGAATTCTTCATATAAATATTTTATTTTATTATCTATGCAAACAGCTTCTAGCATACTGGTTGTCTTAGTGTCAGCGGAGGCCTCTAGGTGCTTTTGTAATACAAACCACAGACATAATGAGAGATGGAGAACTATATATTATGAATAATTTGCGGCAAGTTTCGGGATTTGTTTTGAAACCAACTGTTCGCAGACAAAGACTTGCAATTCCGAACAGTTTCACAAACAGCTAAATAACATCCTCGAATAAATCACTAGGCATAATCGCAGTGTTCACCAGCAGCCAAAGCTCTCCCCAAGCACCCTGCGGTCAATGAGGCTGGCTACACTTGTTGGAAAGCTGGAGCAGTGGGCTGAAGCCCAGGAAAACCCCAGCAGCTCTTTGAGGCCTTTTTCCCACCTCATTCTCTTTCACAGCAGGCAAGCCTCCATTTGGGCACCAAGAAGAGGCCCAGTTCTGACAAGGACTCCAGGTGGGTATCATGGCTTTACGTTTTTCTCTACAAAGACTGAAAACATTTCCGGGGATGCTAAGAGCGACGGTCTGGCAAGGCGAAGCAGAGAGAGAGCAGAACTGCAGTCAGTGAGCTGGCCAAGAGAGCTGAGCAGCTGGCACCACCACACAGGCAGCCCGGCGAGAGCGCAGCGAGCAAGAACCACTGATGCTGAACCCAGTTAGGAAGTGGTTGGCACAAACAGCTAACACTGAACAGATCCAGTAGGAGCAGCTGGTAACGTGCACAGCACGGACACCTGCTTCTGGCCACCAAAGCTACAAAGATCAGCAATGTAGAGAACAGTCTCTAACAAGATTTTATTTCCTAGCAGAGAAGCAGTGACTATGGGGGTATTGTTGCCTAGAGCTCAGGAAACTCAGCATCCAGTTGAGCAGCAATAACCCATGCAGTTGTGCAGCCCTTGGCTGACTCAGCAATGCCCTTTCCTAGCAGCTCTTGTGCTTTCCCAGATGTTCAGAGGGAGAGGGCATGGAGACTGAGATGATAGACTGCTGCAGGACAGGGACCTCAAGATCCTTCAACTCTTCACATTTCCCAAATTCATCTTCAACAATAGTAATAATAGGTGCAACAGAAATCTATGCTGGCAGGAAGGCTTTAGGCTGGTCTGTCTCTCATCGTTCTGATGCACCAGGAGATGTGACAGCCTCAAACCCTGCTGTGTGATGCTGACATAGGTTTAAGTGCTATGCTTTGAGCTGATGCTAGTTTGTCTCCTTTAATTGTGAATGACAAATTGTAGGTGGGATCTAGTAAACGAGCACAGGAGTTAGCTCAACTCAGCTATTCCATTCTCAACGTCAGGAAGAGTATATAATTGGGATGACATCCAACTTGGAGAGTGGTGGGACAGAAGACAGGTAGGGAAACCAATTCTGCCTGCTGCCGGTGCCACAGATCTTTCAACACGACCTGCTAGCATGTTTACTTTCTCTTTCCCTTTTCACCTCTGTTTCCTTAAAATAAATAAATAAATAAATCTCTTTTTTGTCTCTTCTACCATGTCTTTATAATGTAAACACAACTCTTTAACGTGACAGTCCTTCAAATCTCTCACATCAAAGCCAATGCAAGAGTTAAAAAGAGCTACGAGTTCATTCACCTTCACAAGGTGAAACTTCACAAATTAAGAGGTCTTGTTGCAACAGATAACAATCCTTGATCTCAAGCTTATTTGTGCTTTATATTTCCTTTATTATGAAGGACTTGTATTGAAAGTAAGGTAATATTCAAGTATCTTGACACCTTTTGCTCCTCAAATACAAATTCTAAATCCTGTTTGTGACACACCAACTAGTGTTGTGCAGCCACAACTGTATGAGTGGGAGGTGATTAGGATGTCACTAAGACAATTTTACCGTTGAGGTGAAGGATAAACAAAGATAATGATAGAATACAGACAGGAAGCTCTGCTATAATGATATAATTTTACAAAATTTTATTTTATATATATTTTTTTATTATTTTTAAAGACGTGTGAGAACATTATGATCCACAGGCTTACTGATATGCAAAACTTCCCTCTTCAATATTTCTTGCCGTATCGTAGTAAATGAGCCATGCTGAAAAATACGCAACATATTGTCATTACTGATAAAACATCTGAATTGAATCAGAAGATGTACAACTGGAAAAGAGAGAACATGTACTTACAGTCTTAAAACATTTGCTATGCAATCACTACTGATAATCAAAATCACAAAATCATAGCAGTTGGAAGGGACCTCCAGAGATCATCCAGTCCAACCCCCCTGCCAAAGCAGGTTCCCTACAGCAGGTTGCACAGGTTGGCGTCCAGGAAGGTCTTGAATATCTCCAGAGAAGGAGACTCCACAACCCCCCTGGGCAGCCTGTTCCAGTGCTCCGTCACCCTCACCGTAAAGAAGTTCTTGTGCACATTCATGCGGAACTTCCTATGCTCCAGTTTCTGGCCATTTCCCCTTGTCCTGTCTCCACACACTGCTGAAAAGAGTCTGGCCTTGCCACTTTGCCCCCCCAGACCTTATGTATTTATAGACCTGGATCAGGACCCCTCTCAGTCTTCTTTTCTCAAGGCTAAACAGACCCAGTTCACTCAGTCGTTCCTCATAGGGGAGATGCTCCAGGCCCTTCACCATCTTTGTGGCCCTCCGCTGGACTCCTTCCAAGAGATCCCTGTCTTTTTTGTACTGGGGAGCCCAGAACTGGACACAGTACTCCAGATGAGGCCTTACCAGGGCAGAGTAGAGGGGGAGGATCACTTCGCTTGACCTGCTGGCCAAGCTCTTTTTAATGCACCCCAGAATGCCATTGGCCTTTTTGGCCACGAGGGCACACTGCTGGCTCATGGCCAACGTGTCGTCCACCAGGACACCCAAATTCCTCTCTGCAGAGCTCCTCTCCAGCAGGTCATCCCCCAGCCTGTACTGGTGCATGCAATTATTCCTCCCTAGGTGCAACACTTTATACTTGCTTTTGTTAAACCTCATCTGGTTTCTTACCGCCCAGCTCTCCAGCCTGTCCAGGTCTTGCTGAATGGCAGCACAGCCTTCAGGCATGTCAGCCAATCCTTCCAACTTTGTATCATCAGCAAACTTGCTGAGGGTGGCCACTATCCCCTCGCCAAGGTCACTGATGAAGATGTTGAACAAGACCGGACCCAGCACCAACCCCTGGGGAACACTGATAGTTACAGGTCTCCAACTGCACTCTGCACCGCCAATGATGACCCTCTGCCAGTCAGCCAGTTCTCAACCCACCTCACTGTCCACTTATGTGTCCCACACGTCCTCAGCTTTGTTATAAGGATGTTGTGGGAGACAGTATCAAATGCCTTGCTGAAATCAAAGTAGACTACATCCACTGCTCTCCCCCCATCCACCCAGCTAGTGATAATGCTGCCCAGATCCTCTTTATAATGTAAAAATGTGTCTCTTTCTTTAGAGAATGTATAGGAATTTAATTGTAACCAGGTTGGTACACAAATAAATAAATGAAATATGTGATGTGTTAAATATGTAGCAGAACATATTCAGTTTCAGCCTTTAAAGTTCTGCATACAATACACCAGACAAATTTGTATCCTGTCTCTAAACTCAGACGTATGCATCACAATTTATTCTAATCAAGATACATAAAGGTTACAACCATCTGTTTCCTAGACTGTTATCCTAAGTTACAAGAACACTGAAGTTTTGAATTTTCATTGAATGTAAGAGAATGTTTTATTGATATTTGGACAACAATGACAGAAAAAAACCCTCAAAAGCAAAGGTCAAGTCAATAACTAAGAACAGTTTTAACAGTACTTTGTGGTGGGTGGACACTGTAAGAGAAAACATGACTAATACAGTTATAAAGTTTAGTGCTTGAATATGCTTGTTTCACCTATATTCTTGTAAAGGCCATAATTTTTGTCATACTATGTAAATGCCACAACAGCGTTCTTGAACTTACTGAGAAATGCAGGAAATCAAAGAAAAGTAAAGAAAGAAGCCCTTAGCAGAAGTGAAAAGATTAAAATACCAGCTCTTCTCTGAAACAAGTACAAATTGACGTAAATATAAAACCAAGGGTCATGCAGCACCAGCTTCCTTAATAAAAAGTTGTAGTTAAGATAGAAAATGTCACAAGAAAGGCTACATGAATTTTTTCCCTTTGAAATGTGTTTCCAATATATATATTTAAAAGAGTAATGACATAACAAGATCATAAACTGTATGGAATGCACTTGGATCTTATCTTGTACATGCTTTGGATTCCTGACTGGTAGCATAGTTATCAGCAGCAGCCTCAGTGATTAAAATATTCTTGACTCAGACATACGTGCAAATACATATCTTTTATTTTATATATATATATATATATTTTTTTTTTTACCAACGCATTTAGTTTCTAATTATTTGCCTCATGTCAGTTGATAACTTAGAATATGCACAGGACACATTTCCCAATTAATCAAGATATTCTTTTCTATATAATGGTTGGCTTTTTCAAAAAATGCATGACCATAACTGGAGTTCCAGGATACCTTGAAAACAGACTTTGTAATACTGTGAACTAGAAAATACTGCTATGAAGGAAAACATTTTCCAGCCCAAATAACACTATTTCTGATCAAGGAAAACAATGGGCCAAGAAAGAACACCAGTGTCTCAAGAAGAAGACAGTTTGCGCCTTTATGGTATCAGAACACAGATGCCAGAGTGCTTTAGAAGCTAGGGAGGTTTCCAGGTTTAAAAGCTCTAAGTCACACCTCTAAGGAATTATTTTGGTATTTGCTGCTAAAATTGATGAACAGCAATGACAACAACTATGACATATGAATAGGATGCTTTATACAACCTTCTCTAAATAAAACACAGCCAATTTCCTTGTTTGTAAATAGTAATTTTTGGTAGCTCTGCTCAGCTTCTAATCGGCAAGTGTTGACCTGAGGAAGCCAAGCTGGAAAAGGTTTTATCAGCTTCATAACTGAATTTCTTCTCATGATCAGGAAAGATGCACACACATTTATTCCAAATCAGTATGGAACAATGAATTTGATGTCTGTCTTTACTCAAGGTCAATAACAGGATTCTTTGTTCTGTTTCCCTTTGGTATCCTATGCTTAAAGCTATAAGCTTGCTCTGAGAACAGTCTTTCAATCTTTCCTGATAAAACCTATCATAGAATCATAGAATCCTCAGAGTTAGAAGGGACCTTTAAAGGCCAGCTATTCCAACTCCTTGCAGTGAACGGGGACACCCACAGTTAGATCAGGTTGCCCAGAGCCTGGTCCAGCCTGGCCTTGAAAGTTTCCAGGGATGGGGCATCCACCACATGCCTGGGCCATGTGTGCCTCGCTACCCTCACATGATCACATCCCATTGGTAAACCTCTGAGAAGAGGATGAGACACTCATGCTGAAGGTACAATAGGCATGGTTACTGCTTGTATACCAACAGTGCTGTTGTTTTCTCTTTTTGGCAGGTGAAAATATAATTGTGAAAAGACCTCTGCACAGCCATGATTTCAAAAGACAGTATTTTCTGCCTTAATTTACACCGTAGAATCCAAACTTGGGGCTTGAAGTACCTTCAGCAACTTCTAATGCAGATTCATTCCTAAATTTCAGGAGACAGAAATGATGCTTTATCACAGATTAGTTGCTAGCTTCCCATCTCCTGCTTTAAAGTCTGTCAATCTAACTGGTTTTCTATTAATTTATTCTGTAGCTATGGTGACAGTTCATCTCCGTCAATCAGCAGCAAAAGTCTAAGGCATGCCTTTCTGAAAACAATTCCAGAAATGTAATATTCTGTAGATACAACAATTATGAGACTGGATTAACATTAACAAAATTAATATATATTCTCACAGTGAGATTATGCTCATCTCCCTATGACATTTATTTTTGCCATCGCACAAGTGCACACAAGTAAGAAAATGAAATCATCTGCACTGAGCATTAGGATTACACTAACCAAACCTGGGGAGAGATGCTGAGAAAACAGGACAAAACAGATGAAATTTTAAATGTTTTTTTCTCCACTAATATTTCATGTTAGTAGGTACATAATAGTGGAATGCCTGTAACTTTTACAAAAGGGTAGGATAGGATTACAAAACTAGATTAGTGTAAATTCTAGTTAAAAATCATTTCATGTCATGTACTAAAAGTCTCCATTTGTAAAGCAGTTCCAGAGCCTGAACTGATGGTTCTACACTTATCTCCAGAGAAACTGGCCGCCCCACTAAAAGCAGAGCTTCAGCCTGAAAGTTACACCCTCATGGTATGGATTCAAAACTCACTCTTCTTCCTGACACCTTATGTCAACAGAATACTATCCATTCTTCTTACTCCATTGTTGTAGATAGGGACAAGGTACATACATTTAAGTCTGCCAGAAGCTTTCATTGCTTTAGGAACAACCCCCCTCCCCCCCCCCCCCCCACCCTTCCCCTACACACACACTTCTCTTTGGTATTCACCATTAACACAATTCAAAGTACTTTTGTTAGTTTACTGGCTTATTTAGTTGTAGCTCTGGTTGTGTGCATGCATTGAAGCACTCAAGTTTTGCACTTTGCTCATGATCTTAAGTTCAACAAGTTTTCCTTTCATTTTACCATGCTTTTTCTTGCAAGTGCTTTGTGATGAGTGTGCTTAACGCTCATCAGCTATCCATTCATTTCATTAATTCAATTTGATTTAATTGAATTACAGAATCACTGCTGCTAACAATTTCTTAAATATTTCAGATTTCTCTATTAAATGGTTCACTATATGTTACACAGATACTTAAATTTGTTAGGACATTTTACTATTCCCCCAACATAAGCTCCTTCACAAGCGCACTTTTATTTCTTTACTTATTCTGAAAGTGTATGTTCAGATAATGCTGTGATCATTAGTTCCTATAAGTCTTTTTTTTTTTTTTTTTTTTTTTAATTAGGCTGGTCTCCTTCACAGGATTAGCTCCCAAATAGCCTCTGACTACATGAATTGCTCCACAAATTGTCTCACGGAGCCGTACAGTGTTATCATCAAAAAATATATATTTAATAATACAGCTATCACAATCAAAATCTCAAGAATTAAAATCCTCCATGATCAAAGTACTGGCTCTCTTGCAGACTTTTTTATTCTTTTAAATCGGCAATACATGTTGTTATCTGCTTTTCTTAACTGCCCTCAAGGGTTACAATAACTGGATTATTTTATTGTTCTTATCTATTAAAGCTTTCCAGTGTACCAGACTAAATACTTAACCAGTTCTCTGTTGGCAGCCCAATACCATCTCGCATTGATTGAACCAAAAGTTTCCTTTGCCTTTTTGTCTTCAGTGTAGACTAGATTTCCTGCTGCTCACTGCTAAAAATATTTAGTGATTTTACTTCCCAAGGAAGCTCTGATTTCTGTTCAGCAGACTGCACTGTGTATGGTCTAGGGAAATACCTTTTTTTCTATTTGTTTGTTGTTTTTATCCTTTGTCTTCCAATTCCCATTAATTCTGACAAGTTAAGTATTATTAGGGCCTACAGCTGGACTGTCTTTTCATTCACCTCTTTCTTTTCGTATCTAGGCTAGACGTGTTTGCTGCCTCCTTTAAATAAATAGTTAACGTATATTCTCCTCACAGGTCTCCTAAGCATCTTTGAACAGCAGTTCTACCAGTGTCACTGTTCCACATGCATGCAAAATCACTCAGAACTCTGACTGTAAACCTGTATTAGCAGCAGTTCCTATCACAGCAGGAACATCTTCACGCTGTGTTACCAGAGAAAGAACTAAGGATAAAGACAGATACGAAGATAATATGTCTGAGAAGGTGATAAAGCACTGCCAGGCAACTCTATTAATAACTGCATATATCTGAGTCAGATGGAGGGAAATAAGAGGGCCGCAACTGTTACGGGATACATCCAACTATTTTCCCCCTACACAACAAATAAAGGAATCACTATGCCATGTTCTGACACAATATGAATAGAGGTATTTCCTACCAATATATTAGTTGAGAGCACTCTTCCTTATCACCAACAACTTTAGCATACCAGCAAATGATCAACTCACTTTAAGTATAATTCTGAGTACTTTGGGTCATTATCAACAATATACGGTTGCAATATACTTCAACAATAGGGACAAAAAATTCCCTACTAAATTTCCTAATTCAAAGTGCAATTATTTTCAAAAAAAAGATATCAGATGGCTGATGAGATTTGGGGTTGCTCTGAAAAAAATGCTGTGCTGGAAAATCCAAGACTAAAAGCTGATGATGAATTTGTAAAGCACTCCAAATCACCTACACAACACTGGAAGGAGCCAAGGAAAGGACAGGTAACAGTTCAATTCTCAACTGGCAGTTCAAAGAATCACCTTTTGTATTTGTCTTATTTGCTATGAAATTAATGAGGCTTTCATAGCATAGTAGTGCAAAAACCTACCATCTGTGTAAATTCCTGAACTCACTGACTCTTCCTTTGTCTGGCACCTTCTGTACTGCCCAGCAGTATTCCCACTTTGTTTATAGGTTTGACAGTATAAGCAAATTTTCTTTTCCAGGGCAGGCAGCCCTCAGCTGTAGCTGTCTACATTATGAAGCTGACTCCACACAAATCAACATGTGCCTTAAAGTTGTCCTTATAGTGTCTGAGCTGTGTACTGATCTCTCATCTATTCACCACAATTTATAACAAAATAAAGGGGTGTGGGGAGGAACAACAGGAGTCACAGGCTCTAGCACCTTGCAGTATACACATTCCATAACAACCAAAACAGATGACTTTACAGGGTTACCACTACAATACCATTTAACCATACACTCGGAATTCAGCTTTTGAAATCAACTTCTGCAATTATGTAAATATTTAAGGCTAGGAGATGTGGAAATGGATGTAATGACACTCCAGTCAAAATGCTGGAACTACACAGAGAAGCGGTAACAACAGATTGCTTTGTAGAAATTTACTTCTGTTTGAAGTTCATTGATTTTCATTCCAGCCATTTATTTTGCTAAGCAGTAGTTTTGAGGATCTATTGATCATCATGTTCTGATGTGGCAAGCTTCTGAGAAAAAAAGTTAAACTAACTAGAACTAATGAGCAATTAAACTTGCTCACGCAGGTACAGCCAAGGTTTAATGGTGGCAAGCACAGGACATGAAGAACAATGCATCCAGTTTCTTGGACTGATTTATTTTCAAATAATGCTTAAAAAAAATTCAGAGTCATTATCTAGAAAATAACACATTAAACAGAGAAACAGATTTTAACGTGTTGTACGCAATGCATACATAAATATAGAAGAGAAAAAATTAAGCAATGGAGACCCATTTTGATCTACCTTTCTTCTACTCTTCCACGTAAATATAACATCCTCATCTTTTAGACAAAAAGAGTAATACTCTGTCTTAACTTTTCCATACGCTTTTTTTTTTTTTTTTTATCTTCAGTATTAAACTGCTGAAGCTCATTTCCTATTTCTTATACTATGTTCCCTAGTTCTTAACTATTTTGTGCATTTGTCAAATGGTCTTTGGATCTTACCATTTCTTTCCTTTCCAATTAAAAGTTGATTCCTTCCTGAAGGAATGACTCAATTAAGATTCCCAGCAAAATTTATGTTTCAGGAGGGGACAAAATGGGCAAATGTGATATCCAACAGCTGATGATTAACAGTGTTACACTAAAGTCTCTGGAATCACAAAACATCCCAATCCTTGCTGAGGGAAAAGAGTATTTTAAAAGTTCAGTATCATTTATTATAATGCAGTTTATTGCATTACAACTTTAGATGAATTCCAGAAATAAATGAAACAACAATATTTTTCTTGCAGAAAGTTCAAAAATACTAAAGGAAATCTGCTAGGTTCAAAAAGGTCATTTGCTGAGAGTAATTCTTCCAAGTCTGCATCAGGGAGGGTGGAAGAACAAGAGATTAAGAAGTACAGAACATGAAGAATATGAAATGAAAAGAAAAAATATGTTGCTTTTTGGAAGCTGAGGAAAAGCCTGAACACATAAGCCAAGAAATAATGGGGTTTTTTTTAGGTTTGTTGTTGCTGTTGTTGTTTGTTTGTTTTTTTTTTTTAAAAAGAAATGTACCCAAAAATCTAATGAAAGGAAATAAAATCTCACAGACCAGGACAGCACTATTTGAGAACTAGATCCAAGATGAAATCCTCAGGCTATATGGGCTCCCATACGATCAGGGTAAGAAAGAGCTAGTTAATTTTCTTGAAAATTGGATTGCAAAAGCTTAACAGCTTGCAATTGAAGATGACCCACTTTGCACTGAAAAGACATACAGAATCCCCTTTAAGAAAATAAAACCAAAAAAAAAAAAAAAAAGGAAAAAAAAAAAAGAAAGAAAGGAAAAGAAAAAAAAAATATGTCTTGAATATCTTGAGTAGGTGGCAGAATCACATTTAGCCTCTCAGATCAGAGACACAGGGGAGGATCCACCTCACGGCAGCATAAAAGGACAGCAAACTTTTCTAATATGCTCTAAGTCTTACATTTTTTCTTGTCTAAAGTGTCATAACTGCAGCAAAAGACTGAGGTTTGCACCACCAAACAACAGAAGTGGACATTTCTTTTATATTAAGAGGAAAAAAGATTTCAAATTTCTTTCCCAAATATTGGGAAAAGCAGGATCGACGTACCTTCACAGCTTTCCCCACTATTGCAAAGATATGCCTTTCACATGTCCAGAGATCTACAGCTTTGCAATACAACTGTAGCCAAACAGAAAAGGAAAACCTAATATATCAAGGTATTAATAAGCCTTAATAATTGACTTCCAATATTTTTTGGAAGAACGTTCCATGCACAGCACCCCAGGAGTCACATACAAATAATTTCGAATCAGCTCTGTGTTTTTATTACAGAATATGGAACGAAGTAACAAGCAGCAAACATTTCATTTTCTAACCGGTAATGACCACAAAGGTACTGATTCCTACAGAATTTGCACTTGTTCAGCACCCTTGAAGACAAGATATGAATAGTAAATCACCCATATGAAAACTGAAATTAGAGAATCTCTTTGACCTTTATATTTGTATTTCTTCCATTACAGGATATAAATAAATTCATATCTTTCATAATGGGAACTGTAAAACTTATGCAAATATTGATTTAGTACTTTGATAAGAGAATCTGTTTTCAAATAGCAGGAGGAACAATGATCAAACATTACTAAAAAATTCCTTAGGAAGTGCAATCAAACCTAGAAGTACAATATTCCTCTTTGCAGAAAAGCATTTGCATTGCAATACCTTCTATATCTATAAATCAATTTCTGTGTTGGTTAGCCAGTTTTTAAATTGATTTCTTTTTAATATTCAGGTCTTCCACCATCAATAGCAACACTTCAGATTTAAGCCATTCAACACCTTGGTTCCTATTTTTTGGCTTCATTTTCCCCCCCAAATTCCATAACATTAGCCTTAAATCATAGAAATCAAATGAACTTTAGAGAGGAAAAAAAAAACAAAAAAAAACAACCACCAGAATCTATAAACTTTAAACTGTTTTATCAAAAAAGTTCTTATAGGTTAAACATCTTGTAGAATCATCTTAAGTGGAATGAAAAATTAAAATTACTCAAAAAAGAAACATTATTACCTCACTTTCTAGTGCTATTATGGAAGACTGAAAGGTAGAACTCTATGTTTTTACAGATAATTTTAGACATTTTACACTTAAAGGGACTTCTCAGGTTAGTTTCCTTGCCTTTTCTCCACTTATATAAATGGACATGACATAATAAAATATTCTATTTCCATTATATCTCAGAGTTTAATAGGTACCTCAAAATGTTAATCAGAAGAATTCAAAACATTGTTAGTTTTAAATCTTCCTAGGAACATTTTATTTTCTAGTTCTACATATACCTCCTTGATACGCTCTAGTTCTTACTTGTTGATTTCTTTTTTTTTTTGTGGACTGTAGATTGCCTTTCTTATTTGTAGATCATTTTTCTCCCTTGTACCAATGCGCTCCATTCCTTCCTTCATAGTTATTGTCTACTTAAATCACTATTTATCCCTTTTATTCCATTCTTAGATACATAATTGACCTACACCTGAAAAGTAAATACTCAGATTTCTTTGAAAGTCTTGTGCAAATAAAAATCATAGTTTGCTCTTAGTTTAGATCTTAAACAAAGTACGCTTTTTCTCACTGTGGTTCAGTGAATGTCATGAAGGAAAAAGGAAAGTAGTTCACAACTGCATACATAATTAGGAAGCTACTTAAATGAAGTTTGAAGAGATTGGCAGAGATTCTTTTTCCCTTTTCTTTTAAACAAGTTTAAAGATTTTTGAAACGGTTAGTTGCCCTGCATTCACAAATACCAAGCGAGGCGCAGTAAGGAACATAACTTTTATGATAATAATTTACTTTTTTTTTTTTTTTTTGGTTGGCAAGTCAAGTGTGCTTTAAAATAGTCTCTTGTGAATGTACATAATGAAAAAATTCTATTTCAGCAGATAATTTTTCCAGGTGATTTGCTTGCAGCAAAATAAAATGCTCAACTAAAAAAAAAATAAATAAGAAATAATGTGTAATTCTTTTATTTTCAAGAAAAAAAATTCTATCCTTAAGGTTAGAAACTATTGGTTTCTCTGGTAGTAACTGGAAAAACATGGTGATGTTATGCTTCTTCCTCTTAAAAAGACACCACATGAAGAATTTTGTCAGATTACTCGATTGTTTAATTAGCAGCATCAGCATTCTAGTCTTCTATCTAATTATTTCTACTCCCAAACTGTCATTCCCACTTGCACAACATGTCGGAACCCTGACACTATCTACAGTGTGTTAGAGGCAAAGAATTCAATGTCTTAAAACCGAGTAAAACACTCATTCATTTCTCAACTGCCCCAATTCTGGACAGCGCAATATTCCTTTTGATATGTGTATCAGCGTAGCTGTGAATGCTGCAAGCCACGCTATTTGGACACAAAAAAAATAGCTATGAAAACCTGTGAATATTAGTAATTACCTAAAACTGAATTTTTGAAAAACACAAAGATCTTTTAAAGTTAAGAAAAAATTTGCAAAAAAAGAAAAGATGATTATTGTGATGAAGGAACACTAGGCACCTATAGTCATCAACTGATCTATACTGAGAAAGACAAAGTGAGCCAAATTGTGGAAACTGGAAGTGCTACACTGATACATTTGACAAAAAGAAAAAGACTTTAAAACATTTTGTTCTCATGGAAACAAAAACACAAGAATAACAAGAATGTACAAAGCCTTCTAACCATGGAACACAAGGCAAAATTTGAACATAAAACAGCAGAGTAAGATGATTAATATAAATGTAATATATATCCTTCAAGACTTACCTTGTCTTGCTAGACCTCGACTGTGAAGATATGTCAATGTCCTTTTATACCTGGACTGGGAGAGAGAGGAGAGCAGTGCTTAGCACGCATATACTATTAAAACTACTAACAACTGTCAGCTGTAGCTTAATTTCAATTTAACAGTTTAACAATTCAATTCTCTAACAGTATTAAAACTAAAATTTAACTCCATGAGGGAAATTAGCTTTCTACCTATATGGCAGAGATGAAAAAGGTGTTAAACTCATGCTTGTATCTTAAAGCTTCAGTTGTAACAAAATGTTTGGATTTAATATGTTTTCAGAATTTCTAAGCTGACAAGATCTTTCCCAAACAAAAAAGCTGTCTATATGCAACAAAACAGCCAAGCCAGAGAAGTCAACTTAAGGTATTAAGATGCAATTATAAGTACAATGAATAATTATCTTATTAGTAAACATGCTTAAGCCTATCAGCACCATCAATATATAACAACTTCCAGATCACCTAGAAAGCTTTGTCCTTTGTCTGCAAACCATTCCATTAATACATCAACAATGAACACAAATGCTTCTTTAATTTCTATTTACACAAAATTAAAATCCTTCTGAAAACATACATCTGTCGTTTCAGAGGATAATTCAGATAAGAACGGAAAAAAAAAAGAATGACTTATGAAGCGAAACTTAATAATTACAGATACAGCCCACTTTATTTTGACCAATCAGCTCTTAATAGTTTAGCTTAGTAAGACAAAAGTCAATTAGTACTTCCTTAATAGACTAATCATTTTGCATTTAATTGTCATATCAATAATACTGGCATATCCCTACAGCAAACTCAATAGTTATTACATCAACTAATTAAAATCTGAGTTAAAAGGTAACTCACAGAGCGTTCTTTCAGAAAATGCAAATTCTTAGAACTAAACCCAGCTCTTGACGGTGGGGGTGTAGTTGGGTTCTACCCCAACTCAAGCAGAAACGTGCATCTCCCTCATACTAGTAGAAGTGATTTTTTGATTGGCATAAGGAGAGGAACAGCAAACCAGATGGGTCTCCTCTGAAGTTACACAAGATTCCCACTGGACAATATAAAATGCTGACAGATAACAAAAGAATCCCATACTTGCCACGCACTTCAGATTAAAAATTAAACATCATCCAAGTAAGCCAAGCATTTGAACCAATTTTCTTAGTTTGGTATTACAAAATACAATACACTGGTAAGGAAAAAAAAAAAAAAAAGTATTAATAAGAATAAATTCTTGGAGAGTACATGTCTATTAATGACCCCAGGAAAAAAAAACAACCATATTTACAGTAATGAGACTTGGAACACTATGATATTGCTATGCATTGTTGTACTCTTCATGAATTTGAAAAAGGTTTTGTAGGAACACTGCCCTTAAGATAGTCTAGGGAGTCATATGTAAATATTACATGTATTACATGCCAAAGAGAGTAGTCAGAGCAGAGATGAAGAAAGATCAAATGCTGTATAACATACACTGCATTGTATGGTAGACTTTGTTAGAACAATTCTATCAAACAAGTCGCTTTATGCATAGAAAAGCAGTAAGCGACTAGGGAGTTTGATAACTGAGTGTTAGTCAACATTACCAGCTTTTTTTTTTTTTTTTTTTTTCTGTTTTGTTCATTTATTTGCAAGAAAAAACAGAAATAAGATCTAGGATAACTGAAAACTCCAGATTTTATTCAGAATTTATGTTGACAGAAGTAAAAGAAGGCTGAAAAGATAGAGAAATCATATTTCTAAAGGAAGGCATAATGAACTAATCAAACGATATATAAATGAATAATCTATAACAAGAAGTGAAAGAGAAGAGTAACAAACACTGTACTTAGAGGCTATGAGGTAATTTTGGAGATGGAGAATCAATGATGCTTTTGGATATCAGGTAGTTTCTGGAGATTAAAGGAACTGAACTGATTAGTGCCTGAACTAAAGAAAACTGTATTTCGGGGTCAAGAACATTCCTGTTCACAGTAGAAAAGTATATATTCATCTCTGGCTGCAAGCCAAAAAAAATACACAATAACTTTTCAGACTCATTTATAAATAAATTACATTAAAAATTTGTACTGTAAGCTCATATATGCTATGCACAGAGTTTTGTTGACTTTGTATTCATGCCACATACACCTGAACTTGCAGTTCTAAGATGATCAGCTTTTAAACACAGTTGTATAGTGACCTAGGAGTTGAGACTAAAAAATGACCTTGATGAGTAATATAATACAGTCTCCAAATATAGTCTGTACATGGTGGGAAAAATATCATTAGCACACATCTGCAATGTCTGTTCTACATGAAATATTTTTATATGTAGTTTAGCACAAGTATTTAACATTAAATACAATTCCATTGCTTTTGTAGAACATAGTAAAACCAGCCAAGTATAAGTAAAAGCAAAATAATTGAGAAACTGAGATGGAGAGTGAGACAGAAGCACAAACATTTTCTAAATGTTTGTCCTTAATGCCCCACAACACTTTTAAGAATTCTATCATCTCTAAAGCTGAAAAAAGAGATGTACAAACACGTACAAACTTTGGCTAAGAGGACTGCCCCGAACTGAATCTCCATATTCTTAAGGAATATCAAATCTCTAGCAATATTTAGTAGTATTTTTTATTCTAAAGGACACCAGTGGTATTACAGTCTTTACATTTACATACGTGCATTCATACACATACACACAAACAGTAAGGTATGGGTAAATTCTAGCTGGGTGGTTCATGATAGCAATAAATGGAGAGAGAAACAACATTTCTGCTCGCCAGGAAAAACTGTAGTGTTTTGCATGAATTTTTCTCTTCTAAATTCAACCCGTTTTCTTCCTGCAATATCATACTGTATTTATGATTAGAACTAAAAAGTCAGCCTAAAAAAATTGCATTATTGGAGCCCTCGAACAGATTGCTTATTGAGGGTGTGAAGTTACTATCATTAGACATCTTTCAGGATAATTTCAGTCAGCATCTACCTGTGATTTGATTCCATCCTGCAATATAAGATTATACAGCCTCCTGAGATCCCTTCCAATGCAATCTTTCTGCAGTTTCACTTTTCTTCTTCATACTATGAATGCATAAGAGAAATCAGAGGAAGTGCAATGGGATTTTTATTAATAGCAAATACTAGTTATGAAAATAGAATGTAGGAGGTTTATCACCTTTGTGATTTGACTACTAAACAACAAAACCTTAAAGCATACATACTATTCCCTCATGTCCTGCTAATATATCCAACCCCTCACATCATCCCCTGCAAAAAAAAACAAAAAAACCACACAAAAGACAACACCTGCAAGAACTAGAGATTTATTCTATTTCCAAGACATACATTTTGTTGTATGAATCAACTAATGAACAATTTGTATTAGAATTAAACCCTTTCCACCTCTCTTGAAACTAGTTTGGGAAATTCATATCAAATCTGTCTGGTGTAGTTAGTTTTTATGACAGAACTATTAAAGAGAAATAAACAGTGTCACTGGTGATAGGAATGTCAAGCTGCTTTGAATTGGCTAAACAGTATCTGATGTCCTCAAGGATTGTAGTGCACTATGACCCTACGCTGACAATCTGTTTAGCTTCTGATGCTTCACCATATGGGGTCAGAGCTGTGTTTCCTCATATAATGCTAAATGACCTAGAAAAGCCTGTAGCATTTACATTGCAAACACTTACTAACATTACTGAGACTTAGGCACAGATAAAGAACTTTAACATATCCATCTTCATAGAGTATCACAGTATTACTAAACACGACTATTCTTATTCCTTAGTGGGTAGGACCACCAATTAACAGATAAATGCCTGACTGTGTGGGTTTCATGTATACATTTCACTTCTTTTAACTGCAGCAGGATTTCTGATATCACCTTGAGATTTGCACTATGGCATTTTTTACTGATCATGGCATTTCATGGAAATTACCATGGCTTGGAAGGCCAGCAATGGATCCTGGGGAAAACAAAGATAAGGTGGTACAATAAATAACCACTGTTCAAGTTTATGAAAAGTCTCCTAAGCAACAAGCACAGTAAAATGTTTATTAAAAGTAAATAAAAATACTTTCTTGTAATGAGATTTATTCTAGCTAAGTGAACAGTAAGGTGCTCATTGTAAGTTAATAAACTGTTGGGGTTTTTTGTTTGTTTGTTTGTTTGTTTTTTTTTAAACTCTGGTTGGCATCCCATACTGACAAGCCACTGTACAATGACTACTAGGAAAAAGATTATGTTTCATCCTTTATCAAGTGTGACATAAGAGAAAAAGGCACCACTGTACCAGTTTTGCAGTTCATAATGGACCCTCAAATTCCATAGAACTTGAGGCCAGTTCAGCACCTTTCACAATCAGGCCCTTTGACTGGGAAACAGGAAAAAGACAAATATTCATCCATGCTGGCAGATTATTTGCTATGACATTAAATATTAAAATATTTTTATCCCTGAAGACTGAAAAAGCACGCTAAGTTAGGCAAAAATGAAAAAAAATCTTCCATCAAATATTCTGTATGAGTAGATGCAACAAACTGGAATGGCACAGGACCAGATGATCTCCATAAAAATGTACACATGCATTCTTTAAACTCTGAAAACTCATGGTTTCAACAGGAGTTCTAGTCTAAAAATATCCAAGCTGCAGAAACATATATAAACAAGGAAGAGAAGAAGCTTTGAAAGTTGAAAGGTTTTATCACGATTTTACTTTACTCAGAAGATAAATTAGTCTGTTTTCATAACCAACACTCATAAAAGTATATGTTAAGCCTACAGAAACAATGCAAGTAGATTTTACATTCCTTACAAACAAATGAACATATTTATTTTCTGCAAAACACTACAAAACTCTACCTAGAAAATTCCTTTGTATGTATCTATGATTTCATCAGAAAGACGTGAGATACAGATAATAAGGAAGCAGAGGAGATGAATGGGAAGGGAAAGACAATGCAGGGGAGGAGATAATAGATCAATAGGTTAATCATCTTCAGTAGTTATTGCACAGCAAGACACAGCAGAACATCTTAAATTAGCAGAAATGTCTCAAAGGATACAAAAGGGTATGTAACAAACATCCAAGAAAGTAATTTTGATGTGTTTACAAAACTGTCAGTTGGAGCAATGTCAAACATAAAGTGGACATGATTTGATTTCATAGACAATTATGGGTGAATGTTGAGTGTTGTGTTCAAGAGCAGAGACCCAACCTCCATTACTGTTAATGGGAGTACTGACTCCGGTAGTGCGCTAGAATTGTTCTTGTTTGGCCTCCAAGTGATAAGTGCTGCTTGAATAAAGACATACTGAGGATTTCTCATAGATGGAGGCACTAGAAGTGCTACACCATGTGAACAAGATACTTCAGCAGGCAAAGGAATTCTCACTTGCTATTACATTATTTTCTATTTGAGGACTGTGCTTCTTGCTAAGAAACAACTGTCTGCTTCTCTTTGTTCTCAATTATTTTTCCTATACCTCCTACATCAAAAATGTGATGTGATGAATTTATTTCTCAGTTTATAAACTTGCTCTACCACACAATGACTGAATCTCAACATCAATTCATTACTTGTCATCCATGAAATTCCTTTCCTAGCATTTTTTGCTGAAGGAAATCTTGATTTAAAAAACAGATATTCAATGTAATGGGGAAAAAAAGACTCAGGAAGCTTAAAAACATTTTGCAAAGTAGGCAGCACTTTTATATCCCACACAAAGAGACATCTTTAGTACGGCAAACTTGCGTTCATACCACTATTCTTTCTCAAACACATGAAGAACAGAAGAAATGCTGTCCTGACCTATTTGCGTCACACTACTTCCTCATGATAATGAGGTATATTAGTATCTTTATCCAACACACAAGATGACGTAGCTCAGGATATCTTTATATTTTTCCCTATTTAGCAGCTCTTAATGAATTTATTTTTATTCTAAGAACTAGTCCAAATCTCTCTGAACCTATGTAAAATCTTTGCACCTACAGCACGCTGTGACAGGGAGTTCCAAAGCTTTTACTAAAAAATCCCACCCCACTGTCCAACTCAGCTCCACTCGCCAGCTCATTATTTTCAGTGCAAGGCCACATATTTCAAACGGAGTATCTGACATATCAGGAGAGTGCCTTAGGTCCCAAAGCTAAACAGCTCCTATTCTGTTTAGGAGTCATTGCTTTTAGTGTAATTGCCAACACTTTCCTGAAGGCAGGAACATGAGAAACTAGCTATGGTCCAGTGATTAAGGCACTTCTCTAGGTTCTGAAAGAACCAAATAACTGGCATTTTTCCAATAGAAAATGTATTTCATTGAACAGTTTGCACTCAGCTATGTTAAGGAGCATGCTTGTTTTCCAGCTGCTGGGACAAATCAGTGACCTTGCCCTCATCTTGAAGGAAATTCCACCTTCAATATCCACCCTCATTAAGGATAGTACATATTGCCCCAGCCAACATCAGATAAAAGGCAAACCACAGAGGCTTGAAGTTACAAAATATTTCCTGTGTTTGAAAGCATGAAACCAAACCAAGACACTGAAAAGCAGTAAGCCAACAAGGTTTACCATATCATCAATAAATACAACCAAGACAGTGAAAGTAACAATATAGTTCTTGGTTGGTTGGTTCCTTTGAAACAATAAGACAGGCCTACTAAGTAATGTCTGCACTTCTTTAAAGATTGAAATCAATTGCTTGCTCAGCAGTTGATCCCTCTTCGAAAAGAATTACCTAATGCAGTTCAGAGTTTACTGCTTAGGGACACAATGAAAACAGTGATACAAAATTCTTGTGCAGACTTGAGAGCTTTCAAGGCCATGGAATAAGGGAAACCTAAAGACCTCAAGACCACTTGAAACAAAAAAAAAAAAAAAAGGAAGCAAAAGGTACTACGAATATCATCACAAGAGCTCTTTGGTTCTTTGGCAGCTGCCTCTCTTGAACAGCACAGTGTGCAACTTTTACAACCAATTATCTCCGATACAGGTACTATTAACCTACTTGGATTTAAGTTTGTATTGGGTTTGTTCACTTACCTTAGAACCCGACAAGAAACATTATGTCACCCTCCAGGTATGCAAGAAATCATGACTTCTAAATCTAAATTTTACAATATCAGTGAATACAACAAATAATACACCTGTTTACTTTTGTGATGCATGGTTTAATTCCGTCCTCTCCCACAATGCAAGGCCAATTTTTGTTTTAATAGCATACAAGATTAGTAGACATCTTAAAAGATTTTTCTAATAAGATGGGAGGGGAGCAAAGTATTAAGTTAAAAATATAAATAATAAAAATATTGCACTTCTGTGATTAAGAAACCAATACAGACTTGCAAAAACAAAACAACAACAAAAAAACAATCACAAAACCTGCTTCATTTCATTATGGAGTTTCACTTTCACCAGGCTCCTCCTTTCACACTCCCCATGTATACACCTAAAACTTACACCAGAAAAATGAACCATTACTTCTTGACTTCTTGTTTCACCCCAAATTGCCTTTATTTGGTCCTGTTTGCTGAGTTTAAGACTAGCAAGTATTTCATCTACACATAAAGCTATCACAAAACACTTAGCAAAGCCAACAATTCGCTCAAAATCAATTAGCAGGTTGCTATGTAGATGACTGTGAACATAACTGGTCTAAAGTCACCTTCGCATATTTCCTTTTAATCAGTCTAAAATACTACTTTATTCTGAGTAAGATTATCTGCTTGATTCTCACCTGGCCTAGGACTCTGAGATCTAGTTAACAAGGAAAAGCTGTACCCATGAACTCAGAACTGCATTTGTGACTCTGAATACTGACACGTTCTCCCACCCAAGCTAATAAAAGTGGATCTCAGAAACAAAGGAGTTTTAAAAGTGGATCTCCTCTGTGAATGCACACTGCATGTACATGTTCTGTATTGGAACTTGCTGCCTCCTGCTTCTCATCTGTTTGCGTGCTGTATACACTGCACGTGTTTCCCTGTGCTTAGTTTTCAAGAGGCTTCTTATAGAAAAGTAGGTATTCTCTTTAGTATATTTTCTTTCTCTTCTGTATAAATAACAGATTGTTCTGCAGCTGCCCCTTAAATTTAGAGAAGAAAAATCCCACACCACAGATGTCTGAAGATGAGCGAAAAGGGCTACTCCTTCTTCAGTGAGCTTACTAGGAAGTCAAATGGCTCAAAGTCTTTCTCTTTGCCCTTATTCAGAGACTACAGACCTTGGATTTGCCTCTTATTTTGATTATGGTTTTCAGTCTGTATTTACAGACCCTTGTTGAAATGAAAGATTATATTAAACACTCTCGAGATATTTTGCAAAATTTTTTATATTGTATTTATAATCTTTGCAGTGATAATACTATGCAATTGTCTAGAAGGTTTGGGAATTACTGGAGTCTAGCATCCCTCAATATTGTTAGCTGGGAAAATGATAGAGTAATCAAAAAATAAGAGTAGTTTCAGTGCAGACATGACAAATTACAGTGGCTAGGATTAGTTTCATTATTCATTTTTTCTGTTTAAAAAAAAAAACAAACAACAAAAAGCAACCCAAAACTCCTAGGAGAAGCAAAAGTGCCATCTAGGCTCATAAAAACTGAAAGAAAGAATGCTTGCATTCCAGACATGAGCATGGAAAGAGAAACTTCTGGAGATTGGGTGAAACAAAACTGTAAGAGGATATCTACTGAGACTCAAAGTTCTCTAATTTCAAACTGCTATTTCAAAATTTTAATGAAAAACAAAAATTCTAAGAAGCATCTAAAAAGATTGCTTACACACAAAACTTCCGTCACTGTAAGTCTGAGCAGACACTTCTACAGTGACATAAACTGGAAATTTACTTCATAAATGTCAGTACTGCAAGTTAGACTGGTTAACGATGTGCGTACACGCACAGTACCCTAAATGAAAGCATGCTCATGGAAAAGTTTAAGTATATCCACACATAATAAAAGGTCAAGACACAAGTCTCAACATACAGTTAGTAAGGGGAATGATGGGGAAGAATCTTGTTCTATTACTGAAAAAATAAACAGTTTTTTGCTGTTAGCAAACAAGTATGCACAAAATGAAAGAAGACTGCACAACTGAATGAGCCATGCTATCAATCAAAGAAACAAACAAAAAGGCCTAAAATTGTACAGTTCAGCTGGATACTCATTTTTTCATCTGGTGAACCCGTTCTCCTATTCAGTTTCTTAAAAGTTAATTCAGGAACACATTTTTAATCATGAGAAAATCTCCCTTCCTCAAACAACTCTCCTCAAATAATTCAATAATAATTAAATAATAAATAGTAATAACAGTACATACATATAATTTATTTATTTAGTAGATCAAGGTGAAACGATGTGGATTACAAATACTCCTAATTTTCAAAATTGAGACATACTACATACGTCTTGCCCAGACTTCTTTTACTCTAAAATACCTCATGAACATTAGTTAATCCAATCAAACAGTAGTGTAACACAGAAAGATTAAATTACTCCAGAACTATCAACTATTTCATTGCCAGACTACTTCTGCTTAGTTGCACCAAAAACAGTGAACAGCCTGCCAGAAACAGCTGCAAATTTCACAGGAAGGAGATGCTCCAGAAAGATAATTTCAAGTCCTTCAAAGGAGGGAGTAAGGAGATTCATTTTTACTATTTTCCACTTGTCCTAAAAACAGTCTTCTATTTTTCAGAGACTTTTTCATAATGCCTTTTGTTCTGTAAAAGTCAATGGCTTAGTCGATTTCCAATTTCAACTCCTTTAACAACCATTGACTTTTTTGAAAAACAAAAGGTTATTTAAAACTCTGGCTATGATTTCTCAAACTAGTACAACTGTGGTCAGCAGCCAACACCACAAAAATAGCATTTCTGCTTCCTTACTCTCTAACCATGTGGTGATCACAAATCTGCCGACCCTGCTGCCTTCTTTTGCCTCTGTTCTCAGAGAAATGCTGGGTCAGGGAGTTAAAAAATGTAAGATTTTCTTTTTTATCATTAGTCATTGTATACCTCTGGGATTTAAGGGACATTAGCTACAAGCCATACTTCCACTACAGAGAAAGAGAGAAGGCAAACATCAGAAATAGATGAAGCGATAGAATAAAAGCCAGTAAAGTGCTTTGATGACAAAGGTTATGCAAGCATGAAGGAACACTCATACTTCTCATCAGTAGGGAGGAAGGGACTTTGTAGTACAATCTAATGGTCAAACAAAAGTCATGAACTGACTGAAAGTTTCAGTTTGTATACGAATTACAGCAGTAACAGAATACAAAATGCTATCATACATCATCCTGAGCAATTCTTAATTTCATTAAAAAAATAATCTGATAAAGAAATAAAATTTTTAATACATGCAATTATCGTGCACCAACTTCAGACATACAGCTATATGATCATGACTGAATGCCCTAAAAATTTTTGTTCCAGGTAGGAACAAAAATAAGCCAGAACAAATCCAGCATTCAAATGCAGATAGAAATGCTAGATTAGTAGAATCAGGGAATAAATAAACAAATAAATAAATACAAAATAGACATTAAATAAGTTAATAAAATGTTTAAAATTAAGAAGACCTTCTTTACCCTTTATTTCTCTAAATACAAATTCAAGAAATGAAGAGCTTGCAGTACACTATAAATAAATTAAAATCTGGTTAAATCACTTTATATTTTACAAAACATTTGTCAGGAAAACCCTGTTTAGAGTTAAAACCAAAATTATTTAGGTTCATTGTCTCTAGAATACAACTCTAGGACACTGTGCTCACTCCCATATATTCCTTCTAGGACTGCACATTCTCTATATCCATACCATACACATTTTGCAGAGCATCCTCCCCAGACACAACTTTGTTCCCCTTTATCTGTTACTTCCTTGTATAATGCTGCCTGTCTGAGACCCTATGGACTGGAGAAAGCCAGAATAAGTCATAATGTTGTTGGCTAGAGTTCTTCCATTCATCTATGAACTGCCCCTTACACGGTGAGGTTTGCAGAATCTGCTAATGAAATTCTTGCCCTGTTTAGTGAACATGATACACAGTAGTTCAAAAACACTACATAGAAGGCAATAAATGAAATAAATTGCTTATTTGGCAATAGCATGGCAATGAAGACATTTGATTTCATATACATATGTATAAATATAAATAATGGAGGAAAAGGACATTCAAATTATCCATAAGGTTCAATCTCTGATCCCGTTTTCCAGAGCCTGATTTATAAATCTAATATTTAAAGTTAAAATTCAAATAACTGCCCTTCCATGAAAAGTACACAGATCATGGAAAGGAAAAAAAGGGAAAAATGGAAAAAAAAAAAAAAAAATGGAGTTGGGCAAATGGGGAAAAGGGGGGGAGGGGGGAATAGGGAATAAAGGAAAAAAGGAGGAAGAAAGTGGAAAAAAAGAGGGAAAGAAAGGGGAAAGAGGAAAAATATGAAAAAGAAAAAATGAGAAAACCTCAAAACATGCTTTTAAAGCCTTTAATTCTCCCATATTTTTGTTTTCCTTAAGAATATCAACTGTTTATATCCAATATTCTTTCATAGATAGGTCATGCTTTTAGAAATGCTCTGCGTGTAAAATCCACCTTATCCTTGAATAAAATTACACAAAAATCAAATGCTGATTATATCAAGTTCTCTCAAATTATCCAACGAAATAATTTTGATGATTTTTTTTATAAATTTTTAAGTAACACTTCTGAAATGCAGCAGTGTCTTATGACATTTCTTTGATCTATACTGAATTTTATCTATTTTTATTGTGCTATAGAGCGCGCTGGTTCATATATCGACATCTTTTGAAGTACTGAAGCCTTCGTATATTTTTTGCTATGCATCATACTTAGAAAATGGATAAAAACCATATGGAGAATAATTATATACTATGTGTAGCAGATCACAGGTAATGCCGTCATTTGTTCATTAATAATGGAGAACAGAATTCTGATTGAAAACAACTTTTCATGCAACTCGGCATACATTTAAAACTTAACACTGCACACAGCAGTAGCCTGTGTTCTCAGAGATACGCAGTCCATATGTAAATTCTTTTGCAAGTGCACTCATTCCCTAACATATCCCTAACTTTGAGGTTTTATATACATGAAAGATACGCTCCTCTCCTTCCTCCTCAGCACAGGAAATGTAACAGACACTGCATACACCAGCATTTCCATTTCTTCTCCGGCAGAGGCAGGGGAAAAACAAATGTGATCTATATGTCTTGTAGAGTAGGAACAAGAGACAAGCAGGACTTTATTCTTTCAGGCAGAGTATAGATATATTTTCTCACGCTGTGTGACTTGCAACTGCTCTTTACAGTGTATTCGCAGCCCCACTCTGCAGAGATGATAATTCTTCCCCAAACCTCAACAGCACTGTGAAGGGGACTACTCCTCCACAGGTCACTCTCTGGACCTATGGCAGAAAAAGTGAGCTCATCTCAAAAGGAAAGCATTTGTCACAAAGAGCTCTGTTGGTGGGGGCGATTAAGATATCCGCCAATGGCTGCTCAACTGAATTACCAAAGAAAGGAACCGATGGTGGTTGCAGTCAACTCAGAAATTGAACTCTTGCACTGGACTTATCCAAGCCTTGAAGGAATGACAATAATGGCAGCTCTCAAGCAATAGGCCATCACTAGGGCTGTACAAGTACCTGGAACATGTGTGAGAGAATAGATTATAAATCTCAGAAGAAGCACAGAGGAAGAAAGCAGCCCTCTGAGACAACAGTAAGATTCAAAGAGGAAAGGAAACAGCTCCAACAGTGCCACACAGCAAGAAAACTCAGAAGCTGGGCAGAGCTGAAATGGTGGTAGATGCATTTCTCCTGAAATACCAAACTGAAGTATCGAGTTATGTTCATCATTAACACAGCTTAATAACAGAGACTGCAGCAAAGATTTCTTCATACTTTACTGTAGTATATTTTATAATAAACAACACCAAAAAAAGAACATAGTAAAGTTCAGAAGGGTTTATAATCACTTTTATGACCTGATCTTATTTTTGAACGTATAACCCAAATCTGTTGTTTCTCCTTCACCTCTTCTTGGTTAAATAATTAGTTACCATGGAAACAAATATAATTCTGGTATAAACACCAATCTGTGACTTCAACATTAACGGGAAACATTTCCTCTTTCTGTAGATACATGGAGACAGCAGTGACTATGAAATCCACTACAAGTAACACGCAGCTTCGCAGTACTTTTGATGACAAAGAACATTAACGTTGGATAATATCACAAGGCTGTGCAAATACTTCTTTAAACAGTAGAAATTATTTTCCTTATTTTAATAGAAATTGGTTTAGATCACATTGAGAAATAAAGCAAGTATCTCATCCTCTTCAATTTATAGTTATTTTAAACACACCAATCACAGTCAAATCTAGAAAGGAAGAACTGGGTATCACTTGAACCTCCACTGACATCTGAGTATGTGGATTTTCGTTCCAGCTACTTAACAAAACCTGTCTAGCTGGTAGAAAAAAAATAAAGTCTATAATGCCACCTCAGGAGACGTTGTTTTAACCAAGTAATCAGAGCTCTTTCATCAAATCCTCTCGTTTGAAAATATAAATGGTCCTCAGAAATATGGGGTGCAGAGGATTCATATCAACATTTACCCTCGCGGGTAATCCTATGTAAATAAATGCATAGTACTAGAGGTATGAGAGCTAGTCCCATGAGTAAGAATATGAAGACCTATCCCTTAATTAGAACATAGTTTCCTGTCATTTAAAAACTGTTTCATATGCAGATACAGTAAGAGACATCTAAATGAAATCATTTATTCCTGCAATTATTTCAACATGAAAAGGAATGTCAAAGGATGAAACTATGACTGAAAACTGACATGACTGTAGGGTTGTAAATACTACCTTGTATTTTTAGAGTTAGGTACTGTATTTATTCAGTTACAATTAATCTTTTTTTTTTTTTTTTTTTGGTCAAGGAAAGGGAAAGAAAGGTAGTAACTGAGAAGGCCTGAAATAACATAGAGGAGTAGAGGAAGAATTATGTTTTGGATGAATTTTGCCTAAGAACTTCTTTAAAATATTTAAAGCCTCAAAACTGGGATAGTTTTCTCAGACTCACCATTTAATCTTGCAAATACTTTGTTTTGCATTACCTTGAATCATCAATTCATTTAAGAGTGTTTTTTTTCAATACCTTGCGTAAACAGACAAACTGGTAAAAAGAGAAAAGAAAGAAAAGGAAATCAATGAGAAAAAAAAAATGAAAAAATGCAAGTCCTCAGCATATTTTCTTCAGAAGCTAAGAAAGTGAATTTCTCTAAAGTAACCAGAGACAGAAGAAATTCTATAAATAACCTATAATGATAGAAGAAGAAGATAAATGTGTGCATGGATTGCAGATTCTAAATCAATTCTAAAAAGATTTTTTTAAATAATGCTTTTAGCAGAGCTTAGTCACTCAAAAACGCGCTTTCATTTTAACATGATTAAAATGTAGAGAAGAATTAAATATATTTTCAGAAATTTTCAATTATGGATACAACAAGTTTCCCATTAATATGTTCCCTTAAGTTCTGTATTCGTTAATATGCCATCATGTAAATCCCAACATATTAGACACAGTTGCTGATACCCATAAGCTCATTAATAATGGGTATCGTGGAGCAAACATGCTTCAGTAAGCCCTCTTTTCCCCCTTTTGTTATTATTGTCAAATATTAAAGATCTGCCTTCCCATCCACTCTTAAGCATGCATTATAAAATTCATCAAAATATTTATACCTATTTATGCCATGCTTCACTGAACTTCGTTATGAGGACCCCAGCCTTCTATATGAGTAAGCAGACACTTACCCACTCTCACTTATATCTGCCATTTCCTTTCTGAAAGGCAGTATCATAAACTGGGCTAATGAACTATTAAGGCAGCTCAAGCACTCATGCTGCTGCATTAGAAAGAAGATATCTGAAAGTTGCATAAGAATACACCAGCTTGCTATTAAAAATGGCAGAGATGAACACTAATACATGGAGAATCAGTGGCCGGACTTCATCTTAATCAGCTGGAAGAAATCCTCTAATGCTGAGAGTCATACCAAAAATAGTTGGGAAATGAAAATTATTTTCTATACATAATTTGAGTAATTATTTGAAATATGGACAAATGCAAATAGAAAGAAATATTCAGGTGGGAAGGGAGGGGGAAGAGACTGAACACAGTGAAAACTTTTACTAATCTATCCAGATAAATTGATAATGAATCTTTCATACGAAGACTATTTTTGCAGCATTAAACATTTCTTCTAACTCCTTCAGTAATCAACCAGCAATTAAGAAAGAAGATTAAAAGCCTTTTAAAACAGTCAGCTCCTTTAAAAGTTGTTTCCCACCATCACTAAACATCACTCTCAGCTTGTTCTGAAAGCATTAACGGAATTAGGGGTTGACAATAAGAGCCACAAAAAGGGATCCTTTTCCAGTTTTTCTGTTTTTTTCTTTTTTTTTTTTTCCTTCTGTGTAAGCCAGTACATGGTAGCAATATGGCCAGACTACATGCGTGGTACTTAGCTGCAATACTGCAAGCACTGAAATAACAGCAACTGAAGAAGTTTTCGTTCATTAACACAGCTAGCAGTGTTCAGCTGAAACCTATTTTGCTTTTGAATATGATCCTCATGCTGAAACTGACTATCACATTTCAGCAGGGTGATTATTTCAGCTGCTCTCTCAAACATTTGGTTACATTCACAGTGACTGCATTCAAATCATGGCATCTGACCAGGGCAAACTTGTTAATGGGATAATAATATCACAAGTGACTACCTATCCATGCCCTGATGTCTATTCCAGACCTTCAACCTAACAGAGTAAAGGTTTTGAGAGACTGCAAAAAATATCTTTATTCACCAGAAACTGCCTCCAGATGTTGTCAGGAGTACATTTTTAGACTTTTTCCCTGCTTATCTAAGAAAAGACAGCTCAGGTGATCGCACTGAAAAGCGCGAACTGACAGTCTAAGCACCCATGACTCTGTTGTACATCAGTCATACTTATTAACTTTTGAGATGATTGGCCAATTATAACCAATATGACAAAAGCACAGTAGTTTCAAAGACCAGTAAGTTTTTGATTGGGGTGGGGGGCAGACAGGGACAGGGGATTGGGAAAGTGATAAAGATGTATCATCAGATTTAGTGCCTCTGGCCAAAAAAAAAAAAAAAAAAAAAAAAAAAAGGAAAAAAAGGTTTTCGTGTCCGTTTAGCTGTTCTCTCTTCAACCAATCAACAATGTATTATCAAGAATTAGTTATGGTGTGTTATTTATTATTCAGTAAGAATGTGAGACCGATTTGAGAATGCTGTGGAAGAAATGGGAATAGGTGGGAGGACGAACTGTATGAGCCTGTTAACAATTCAAGAAGGGTCAGAAAATGTGGACAATGGTGCTGAAGTGTAAGAGACTAACGTAAAAACTGCAGGAAGTCAAAGTCCATTAACTCTCCTTAGGCATGAATCAATTTTGCAATCATGTCCCCACGAAGCACTCACAGATGTTTGACAGCTATTTTCTTTTCACAGAGAAAATCCTCTATGGAACTGTATTAAAAGCAGCATTTTCAAAACTAAGTCATGGGAAAGGAATATGCTAGTCAAAGATAAATATATATATATCTCATTGTTTCAGAATTCCATCACTGATCGCCTAACACTATGCTCTGCTAATCATCAGACAAAACAGATAAATCCAAAAAAATGTTGCCTCTCATACACTAAGGAATAAATAAATATACACAATGACCTATGAAATATAGAAATTCATACAGGGAGATGATATGTACAGAGTGAAGGAGAGATACAGTGAGACAGGAGCAGCGGTTGGAAGATGCTGGCATTTTAGAGGCTGAAAAAACCACTTCATATACGAGGCAATGCCTGATCATTACTCTTCACCCCACTTCTGTTTTTCATCAATGAATTTGCATTAATCTGTGGAAGACAATGGCGACAGTGAAAAGCTATTCAGGAATACACAGCAAGAATGCTCATGCTAGAATGGATTAGCATCTTCTTGATCAAATAGCTGAATTATTTTGGAACAAAGAATCATTCCAAAAAAAACAGACTCTGCCTTGGCCCACTGAGGATACCATTCAGAGAACATTACAGGTGAGCAGTGATAGAGAGGTTTTATAAGAAACAGTCTCCGGAGGCTGGAGTACTAAGCAAATACTGGTATGAAGCTCAGAATATGGAAGCTGAGGGAGATAAAGTGATACAGAACATGACGATGCTGATGTTACTAGAGAGAACACTGGTCAGTGATCAGGCAGACAAACAACGTCTCTACACTTGCTTACCAACAGCCATGTTGAAAGATGTAAGGATACACAACAGCTCTTCCAATACTACTTCCCCCCAACAACAACAAAAAAAAACAGGAGATGGAAAAGTGTGAATAGACCTCCTAGCATATGATTGGGCCTCTGTGCTAATATGCGTCTGAATATCTATGTGGAAGCTCCCACAGGCATATGGTTAATGCCCTTAATAATATGCTTTTATTAGCCCTGAAGCGGTCAGGCAGTTGGACTCGATCTTTGTACGTCCCTTCCAACTGAACTATTCTATTCCCTCATGTATCTCCCCTCACCACTTGCTCTCTGAATATTCTCAGGGACTTGTGTAATCATGTGTTTACACTGTAGTGATAATACACCCCTGAACGATTTCACTGCCATGCTGAAAATATTTGTAAGGATCTCAGAGCGGTAAAATTCCTTGGCAGGAATTTAGGTCAAGTTCAATTCTTGTAAAAGCACTTCATACTTGTGTGTGAAATATTTATACATGTATGAGGCATTTATTTTGACACAAAGAAAACCAGACACAGTCAAATATCTATGATCTGCCATCTTAAATGGAGGAATAATAATTCCATTTCCTTTTGGACAATAGGATGTTTGACAGCTCAAGTTTAGAATCCACAACACTTTGACACTAAGCCAAACTGTCACTCTGACATTTCTCTGTCTGAGAAATCTTGAATCTCACAGGTAGACTGTGAAATCTGAGAAGCGGGGAGTGAAAGTGTGAGGCTCGTAACTGTGACATAGACAAACTCTGTAGAGTCACTTTGTATGACCTCTGCTTTCCTATAACTTGGGGCAACATAAACCTGGAAAAATAGGAAAAAAATAAAATCTACTGAACTTCATTGCAGACAGAAGAAACATATGTTCTACAAAGTAAAAAGAAAAAATATTATTCACACATGGTAGAATAGAGGAGCCAGACATTATTTGAAGTGAAATATACCCTTTAAATCGAGACAAGTAATGCAAAAGTTACATTTATGTTGTCATTTTTATAAGCTGTTGTGTGGGCTAGAAAAAAACATGTTGAAAGTCTGAATTTTCTCATACTCATTTTCTTTCGTACTGGCGGGAAAGCAGAATGTATAGGGGATTTTCTGGGGTCAAAAGAAGAGTTGAGACTTACTGACCTCTGTAACTAAAAAAAGTGAGTCACGGCAGCACACTTAATGCTATTTTTACACCATCAGATATATCTCATTAAGATGACACACACTCTCAATATTCCATAATAAATAAATAAAATCTCAACTAGCTTAATGTATGCAGTAGAAAAACTTACTACTTAAATGGAGTTAACAGATGTAACTTAAACATGCCACAAGCCTTGAGGACTCCATCTTGGAGCCCAAACTTCCTCAAACAAAACAATAGCACAAAAGCACATCTTATTGTGATTCTTTACCAATTCCTTATGCAAAACCATCCAGACACAAAGCAGTTTCCAGTAAAATGTATAAGAGCTCAAAATTTTTACTGGATATGACTGTAGGAAACCTACTTCATCTGACCCTGTTGAGCAGGGAGGTTGGGCAGTGATCAAGAGGTCTCCTCTGACTTCACTGATTCTGTGAAACCTGTGTTGAAGCAGGCATTGGTCATCCATTCACCACCTCTCATATTTTGGGCCATTTACCAGTATAATAATATATAATATGATGAATAAAAACAGTTTCCTTGAAATCCTAATGTTGCCAATATTTCCAGAATTGCATTCCCCTAAACATCCCCATTCTAAGTTGCACTCAATTATTCCAAGTACTTAAATTCTTGAATAATATATGATTCTCAGACTTCTGAAATTCATGTTTGACCCCTGAGCTTTACCACAAATCAGCTGAAAAAAATTACTAACAATTTTCTAATAGAACTTTATAAAGCACATACTTTGTATAATCTTGCCCAAGTAAAATCCACTACTTACTAGTAAAGATATTGCATGCAAAGTGTCTGCACCTAAGTTGGTTTTCCACAATATTTTCACCCAACCTTGGATTGGAAAACCACTTTATTTGGGTAAGCAGTCCTAGAACACATGTTTTTCAGTAAAGAGCTATCAGGCATGGATGAGTTAAGTTAAATAAATAGTGCAAATAGGAGCAAAAGAACTACCTTCTTTAACTGTTTAAATAATGGTACAATTGGTGAGGAATAGAAGATGCACATTTTCCTTAAGAATGTATGGAAAGTATCAGAAAATACCCAAAACTGAAATTCTCTTCTAATCAGTAGGACAAATGCATTTCATGATGCTTATGCAGCTGTTCCTTTGTCGTTCAGCTTAACCTAAAAACTATGTATAAAGCAGAGAAGAAAACACATAGAATAGTTGCAGATTCATTAAATTCTTGGCTAGAATGGACATAAATACCTGTGGATGATTGTTATTGGAACTTAAACTGGTTGGTGAGCTCATGTGAACAGACATGCATTTTATCAATTCCCTAAGTTAGACTTTATAGTATGAATAAAGCTGCTATTTTAGTAGCAGCAACCAAGAAATTTATCTTGCAAACAATTACATACATCTTAATACAAGTTATCTTAAGCTGTTCAACACGTTTACCATCAAATATACTAAATGAAATACATAACTATGCTTGCAAGATCAGTATCTGAATATCAAAAATAATATATATATATATTTTTTAAATCAGTATTTTATTTAAGTTCTAGGAATGACAATCAAAGCAAAGGTCAGCAGATCTGTTAATATTTTCCAGAGCTAAGTACTCTAATTCTACTGTGTGAAGAGACTCTATGATGTAAAGCTGTAGAGCCAATCTGGATTATTAGGAGTTGATAAATAGTCCTGTTCTGTGTTCAAGAAGCATATGACTGGAACTGCCATGCACCGTGTCATACTGCAGAGACTACAACAGCTGATAATACTGAAAAAATTGATACTGAAACTGCTTCCAGACACAGAAGACACACAGAAAAATCCACAATAATGTCATAAAATCAAACAAACTACTGTAGATATATAAATATAAAATAATCATATGTATTGATATGTTTAAAAGTTTAAGATTCGTGTATTATTTTTCACTGAAGATAAAATAGAAACTGTTCACATACTATGCCTTTCATTTTTTCTTAGAAACATTACACCAATTTATTTCTAGCTCTCATGGAAACAAGCTCTACCTTGAAATGACATTTGGCTCTGAACAGAAATGCATGCAATGAACAAAAAACACAAATGATTGCTACAAGTTATGTTTGTGACTATTTTAGTTTGTCGCTGGGTATGAAAGAATAACCAGCTCCATGCCCTGAAACACGACACCATAGACAGAACACACACAAGCTCAGAAAGTATACAGCCTGTGTCTTAGTATCTTTCAACATAATTAAGAATTTTCTCTGTTAAAACACAACAATATGATTCCAAGCCATTTTTAGATCAAACTAGATAGCAGAAGGGTAGCAAGTAGTTTTTACTCTGAGTTTCAAGCCAAAGTATTTACCTATCATTTCAAATGGTTTATTCTACTATGGTCTGCTAATGTAAAACTTTCAGTAGGACTCCAATATATTACTGAAAAAATAACTGTGATCTCACTTTCACATTGAAGAGCCCGTCTATAGCTGGACACTTAGAAAAGATCAGGTTCATATAAACAATGACTTAATCTCTGCAATTTGCCTTAACTTTCAGGTGGGGGATTGATTCAAAGAAAATTTAAGTCTTCCATCAGCAAGTAACAATAACTTTGTCTCATGCACACAGACCAGCTGAAATCTAGGTAGTACATTTACCTGGACTACAAAGCGTTTAGCTGATTAGAAGCATACTGGATTCTCCTCTGTGTGACCTGCTTTATGAGTTTCCATCAGTGCTGAGCAAGAGTTTCTAAATTAGGAAGTAATCTTAATGCTGCCTTTCAAGCTCTTATTAGCGTGCTAGATTTATTCCTACACAAACCCCTTCTTTATTTTTAATATATGGTTTAGTATATGTTGCTATGAAAAGCTTTTAAAGAACCCAATGAATCTTTTACAGCAGAATACACAACTTCAATCAGGTCATATTAAAAGTTGATTGTTATAAGTACAAAATGAATTAATGTGGTAAAGTTCTGTGTACTGCATTAACTTAAAGAACACTTGGCAGATGTGTATTTATGGTAGAATTACACAGAGTTATAAATTTGTTGCACAATAAAATGTCTACACATTCAACACACCACAATTCTCTTGCATTTATATAATGATTTGTAGTTTCTAGAAGTTGTTAGGCATTCTAAAAGCCAAAGTATGAATGAGATTACGATCTATCCTAAAATTTACTGCATTCAGTAAAGTAGTAGAGCACTCAAGCTTTGAAATCATGTACTGCAAAGGCTGTTTATTCTGCACATAAAGTCTTTCAGGTTATTCTACAGATGAAGATATAAAGGCTGTAGTAGAACAGACTGCTAAACAGCTCAAATACTAATTTATTAGCTTGAGAAGTTGTGTTCAAAGAGTGTACAAAATGAAAGAAAATGAAGAAAATGAAGGATTGGTTTAAAGAAGCACAAGAGCTGGCATAACTAGTTGGCTGTTCCGCAGCATAGAGTTTGAGTATTTTAAGGCTGCAAGAATGGAAGATGAACATTAGCAAATGGATTTATAAAGAGGATTTTTTAATACATATCATTAAGGCTATTTCATATCTCAGTACTGAAAGAGAAAGGTGAAAGAGAGTAAAAGCAAGTGGAAGAGCTCTGAGGACAACATATTAGAACAAGAAGGGGAACAAGAATAGCAGCTTTGTAAAATATTAGTTTGCCTCTATTGAAATGACTAAATATGAGTATTCCCCTTTTCCTATTTTCATGATTCACGAAGACAGATTCTTGGTTCTATCTACTGCTTCATTCATGTATTCCATGAATCATGAACTGTACAGTACAAGCCTTGTATTCACACCAGTGCATCTCCCCCAAATATTTGAGAGTATAAGTCCTGAAAACCAAGCATTCACTTGTAAAACACTTAGGATAAATTTTTTCAAAAAAGCAGCAATATTAAAATATATCTGTTGAGGTAGAAGCCTTCATAAAGCTTTGTATTTATGACTTTTAACATTGCTCTAACAGCAGATGGTGTTTTTTCTTGTTGGTTTTGTGTTACTTTTGCAGAGGTTACATAAAGACTTGAACATTAACTGCTGAGTTGCACAATAAAACAATAATCTTAACATGCTTTTAAGTATTTAAAACACCGTACTCACTCTGTAGTAGTATGCGTTACAGGTAGACAACAGTTTCTTCTACCTATAACAGATGACATCACAAATAGTATACAGCTCTATGTGGGTGTTCCATATTTGAAGCTGGCAGATGAGAGAAAAGAATGAGGAAATAGAAACGTGACCCATCTGAGTTCAGCTCCATTTAAAGAAAACTGATTGTGCAAGCATTCAGAAGACAGCTCATTTCTTAGATTCTAAAAAGAAAAAGCAGAGAGGGAAAGGGACTTTCCCAAAGTAGCAAATCTTGAGATAATATTATTTTGATAGCCAGTCAGGCAACCTCAAATTCAAGTCCTGTGTTTTAACCACAAGAACATTCTTCTCTCTGAAAATTAACAGCGATTAGTTCTAAACGAAGCACAGTATTCAGTGGGTGAGTTTTCCATACCCTGCAGCTATGAAGGTTAACGAGACAACCAATTGATACTAAAAATGCTGCTGGCTTTTTTTAATTTGGGCATCTGTGTGTCAGGAACTGAACTGACAGGCCAAATCATATTACATAGCTCACTGAGAAAACCAAAAGAAATCCTTATTCAGACAAATGTCTACTTGGAATCTGCAAGTTGGCCCATACACATCTTCAGACCTCCCAGAATCTAAATATAATATTTTAGCATTTTGCAATGACACCACCTTCATACTTTCAAAAGAAAGCTACTTTGCAACATTAACTGTTTATCAGAGATGCATTTCAAAATTATTGAAATGATTCTGTAATATTTCTACCGTGTAATAGATCCAAAAAGCCTGTATACCATGTGCACTGAGATTCCTGAACTTGACACATCAGTTACAGATATTTTTTGCAAGAGTACTATATTGCAGATTTCAAGATTCAACATATCTAGGCACTGACAATTTTATTTTTCGTGCAAGAAACTAGGCCAAGTTACAGTATCAAGAAACATTCTGTTCAGTCACAGCATACTTCTATATGGCAAAGCATCAGAGGTAAAAAGACAGGAAAACTTTTTCCTACAAGAGAGGGATTTTCTTTTTTTGCAACTACAGAAGACTCCTGATACCAAACAGAAGTCAACTTCAAGCAGAAGACTGCAGAAGTGCCACCAAAAAACAGTTTGATGGGAGACTACACAACAGACAAAAGCAGCAAAGATGAAAAGAGTGGTTGTGTTCATGGAAATTAATCGGAAATTAATACTTACTTGCCTACACCCTGTTCCTTCTTAGAAGTGTACAGATGCAATGAAGATGTTTTTATGGATGCAAACCTTTTTTTCACAAGAGCAGCCATGGTCTGTACCAAACACACACCATGCACACTGAGCAGGAACGTCTGATTCCTGTGGATTTGCTGTGTAAACTAGTAGTCTTTTACACACCTAGAATAAAGCATTAATTGATTGCAGTAGGAATATTGTAACGTAACTGACAAATCAGATCTCTTCATCAAATATACAGAAACAAACATAAAAGTCTATGTAAGTTCTATGATTCCTCTTTTTCAAAACGTTTAACTAGATATTTGGGGTAATCAAATTAAACAAGCACGCCAACGATGAAGATCTCCCAATGACTGCTTCATGAAATCCAAATAATTAAGTGTTTTGTAATGAGCTTTCTGGATGATCCACAGAGAAAAATAGTGTTCCATTGTCCAGATCATTCTAAAATACATGCCAACTTTCACAGTAACAACAAAAAAGAAATTCAGTGAATATGGTTTCCTTAGTAACCAGTACAATATTATCTATGTCATTCACATTAACATTATTTACAGTACTCCATAAGTTAGCAATGCCAATTCACAAAGAACATACATTATCCTCATTACACTACTTATTAGCCTTGAAAACTCATTGCTTTTAATTTAAATCCTAACATTCCCGTTTAGTTCTCTTCTACTAAAACTCTATCAAGCCATTTCATGCTAAACAAACTGTTTCTTGTTTCTGAGTGTAGGTTTTTTTTTTCCCCCCCACAATGGCAGTCAACTCAGTTCAAAGGCATGTCTGACATGAATGAATCTCTTTTTTCCATTCTGAGCACACCCTGCATACAGGTGTGTTGCCCTCTTCCTACTGAAAGCAGAACTAATTTTAGATAGATACCTACTTGTAAATTTTCTTTACAGCCTAATCTTAATAACACCAATGTTGTTATCACTCTAAGGTAGGGTCCCAAGGAATCTGTGGTAATAGCTCCATTGTGCATTGCACAGGTAGACATCTGGTTCATAGGAAGAGACCTTTCACCAGTGCCTTGGTGAAATCAGAGAAATCAGCAGTAATGACTTACCACAAATTCTAACTGAGTCCCATCCAGAAGAGACTCATGCTTCCTCATTGGGCCTTTAGATGTGTGTTGCACAGTCACCTCAGTATCAAAAGTAATGAATTTCTTTCCCCACAGATGTTGTTATTTACAGTAATGAAGAAATGTGACTTCCCCATTTTGATGGACACTCAAAAATGTACAAAAAAAATATACTAAGGATAAATTACCATTAACATGTAATGTATTCTTAAGCAATGTTAACTATTTTTTACATCTGTACATTTGCAATCAGAAAGTTTGGGAAGTTTTGAATTCAGGAAAAAAAAAGCATTCACTGAAGTTTCACTTAAACGAAACAATTCCCTCCCTCTGCCAGCCAAAGTATTAGATCAAGTACTGTTCCTGTGAATTCAAATGCCCCTTCCTGTGGGTACCAAAGCTACAATTCACAACACACAGACATCTCTGTTTGACTTCTGATAATTACAGAGTCAGACATGTAGGAAATGATGCAAAGGAAGGACTGAAGAAATCTTTCTCCTGATTTCCAGAAGTAAAACATGCATTAAAATTTGGATGAATGTTCGAGGGTTGAAGTTCCACATTTTCTAAATACACTTGACTATCTCTTCCTATCCTTAATTATATATAATATTTGAATGAATATTTGAATTCAGTTTAAGTAAGGTGAGACCACAATGATAGTACACATTACTACAGACATGCATACTCACATTCATAACTCCTGATCAGTATACCAATTCATTTTGTTGTCAGCAAAACATTGCTAACGTAAGAGTAATCAACACTGAGCTATAGAGTGAGAAAACATTGTGTTAATAACGTAAATTCAGAATCAAGATATCACTAAGGTCTAAATCCATCCATACAGATTAATTGAAACTTGAATTAGTATACTGGAGATTCTCTTACCAGAGCACATATGTGTTTTTTAAAAATAGGATTATAAATTGACAATTTTTTTTTTAAATATCATAGCTCTTCAGGCACCTTTTAATTTGAAAGTGCTATTTTCTTAATTATTCAGATTTTATTTATAACCAATACGAGATACTTGTGTGCTTACATCTGCTGTTTAGCTTCTGCTCTCCGCTGATTATAAAAATTGTTCTCCGTGCACTTTGAAAACATAAGTTTAAAGAAAGGAGGAGACTAAAGTGTTCAGCAGCAGATACGTAGGCGTTTGCTGAAACTAGGCCAAGATATATGAGTTTTCTGATCAAAGAGGATAAAACTGAGTTTGGAGAAAGGAATTGCCGTTAATGAGACTAACAAAAAGTGGCACATACAAGGAAAAATCAATAGCCCATGGCACTAGCTCTTCAGACCCAGAACAACGAGAGTGAAAATCAACTCCCTCTTGGTAAGGCTTTATTCTGATTGCATGTGAGGAAAATTCACTTTCCGTGCCTTCCAGATCGACTCCAAGACACCTGGTCATTTTGTTTTTATAAAAAAAGCAAATGGGAAACCAACTTTCCTCTACTTCTTATATCAGCTAAATGACTACAACAACAGAAACATTACGCTAAACAGAAAATCCAGCTTTTCTGGTAGCAAACTCAACATCAGTAATGCCCAGTAAAGCTTCCCCCATAAGAAAAGCAAGAGCTAAGTTATCATTAATAAGACCATCAAGACAAGTACCATTTCCTCATGATTCCTCCCTTCAAAATGGTTTACTATTCTTGATTTGCCTGGAAATGGGATCTTAAAAAACAAAACAAAACAAAAAAACAAACAGAAAAAAAACTAAAGCATTGCTGGATGTCTCTCTGTACCTATTTGCAACAAAATATCATTATGAAATAAGGTCCAGGTTTCTTTCATTTCATGGAATCTGCCGGAATTACTTTGTTAACGGTCCTAGATTACTTGCATGCTTTTATACAGTCTTTTTCTACAGCAGTATTTCCTTCTCCCACCAACATGCAGATTTCACACCTGACATAGTGCATTAAAAATAATTCTGTAAAAGACAAGGTTAGAACTAGTAAGGGATTCAAAGTCACACTACAAGGATACACTGGTAGCTCTGCATCTGTGTTCAGCCTTGCCCTTCAAATGAAATTTAAAGAGGCAGGTTTACAATCTGAAAAATCAAGCAGCTTTAACACAACAGCTTTGGTGAAACAGAACCAGAAGGCTTGCAATAATTTTGCACAAGCTTTTATAAAGTTATTAGACTTCCGTTTTTAAGAAGAATGCTCGACAAGGGACACAGCACGTGTTTCTAATGCCTTCAGGTATATGATATAAGGTTTGCGGAGAAGCTACAGCAAAGGCAATATGAGTCCGTTTATCAGCTGTGCAGTGTTCTCATTTCCAGCAAGCAGCTTGGTGATCCTTTACTTACTATGACCACACCATGCCACTCTTAGACATCTTTTAATAGAGAATAACAATATTAAAAGGAATCAGAATGCAATAATACTGACTCAAAGGTGCAGAATTCATTGACAATATACAAGTTAAAAATGACGTACAAAGAATTTCCACCCATTAACCTTGTTTCCAACTAGGGCTTAATGGAAAGATACAAAATCGTTTAGGTCATAAAAAGACATGATCAAACAGTTTAATACCCCCAAATAATGTATCAACCTTAAGAATGTACACTCCAAATATAGATGAAAACATAAGGCTTTAAAGTTTAAGTGACTTGCAGATTCCAAGCGCACATAAAAAAAATAGGGTACATGATATATTATGCCTCTGTAAGTATGTGTGTTTCAACTCCTGGATATGCTATATTAAGTAACAGGAGATCACCTGTAGACAAGAACAGTTCTATAGAAGCACACTTTTTTTTCCCCTTTTCAGTAGACTCAGTTTTCACCCACCCTGATGCAGAGACTTATGCATATGATCCCATATAAAAAATTACTACTAAAATTCACAGTTCACCAAACCACAACAACTTTTAGAATGTAGAAACCAAGCTACATTTACAGACTTGTACAAGGAGCACGTTACTGTCCCATATGTATCAACTGAAATGCACTTACTGAATCTATAAAAGCTTGATGCTTATTGCACTGACCTTTCTCTGACTCACTTGCGTTTTGTTAGTAAAAATGTGACCAAATCTGACCCCAATGCATCTTTCATTTCCTTTACTGGTCTAAATCAATGCGCAATAAATATTGGCCATTTAAAGGGAAGAAAGACACATAGGATGTGGATGCGCAACAGTTCATCAGTCCTCCTTCTTGCACAACTTTGAGGAAAATTAATTCATAAAAGAGAACGAAAAATGAATTAGCAAAATTGCCTATATTCAAGTATTAGCTTCGTATATTTTTATGCATTATGGTAAATATTTGTTATCTGAAAATTATTTCTAGAAAACAAATCAACATTCAGGCTGAAATTCTGTATAATCTTAAGCATGCTGCAGTCTGAAAAAATAAAGCAAAGTAGAGTTTCAGAAATACTGCATCAGCCTCTTTAATGACAGCAAAATGGTTGAAAGATTTTGCAAGCTGTATCTGATCCAGTTTGAATTTATTGGCAGAATCTAACAGTCAAGAGACTAAGCCACTTAAGAACATAGAATTAAATGGTTACATATTATTTAATATCTACATAATGCTAGTTTGAAAAGAAATCCTTTATTCTATTGCCACCAGAACAAGAGAAATGCCATTTTTTCCTCTACCAGCTGTCAAGTGAAGTCCTTTTTCTTTTCTTTTATGTACACAGGCTGTGTGAAATTCAACAATTTCATTTCACAGAGTGTCTTTGGCATTAGTCACAGTGTAATGTAACTGGAACTACTGAAGTTCATCTGATTTCACACCTAACCCATAGAGCCTCACAAATTACACATTATTTCAATAAAAATAATAGTAAAAGAAAACATAAATTGTCCAAGTTTTTTTTGGAAACAAAGCATGTATTCCTCTGAGCTTTCTGATGAAACATGGACAGGCTTGCCAATGAATACAACGTGGGCCTATACTTTGTAATAAGATGGCTAGAGAACAAAATTTTTCATGTGGTTTGATAGATTTTCTGGGTCAAGCCATATTTCTCAGAAAACACTGTATAATGCTGAAATTTAAAAATCATACTTCACGCACAACTTCTGTCACAAAATTGTAGAAGAGTAACATAAATGTTCCAAAACTGAAACAAGATTTTCCATCCTTCAACTATGCACAAATTTCTCTGCACCTTTATTTCTTCTACCGGATGCAATGAAATATATGATATTCAGAGGAGAGTATATATAAGAGCAGTTACTAAGTAAAAAAAAAAAATAAAATGAAATGTTGCTTTCAAAGTCTCCACAACTCCATCTAGGAGGCCACTGCATTCACATTATGGTCCCAGCCTCATGCTCCTGACATCCTATTGCCACAAATCTTGAGCTGTTCCCACAAGTTTTCAACTATTTTCCAATCTTTTAAAACTCTAATTATAAGTGTAGGTTGCTCTGAAATTAATGTCTCCCATCATACATACGTGGAAATTACAACAGATACAAGATACACACACAGTGCAAACTCTCAGCTACAGAACACTATTTTTTTCAACAGTCATCACTATGAACTGTGCGTTTCTGCCAGCAATGAACAAGAGCCTGCACCACCCCCCATCTCACTGTGCTAACATCCACTGTTTGGTCTCCAGAAAAACTTCAGCAAGCATCGATAAACGTCAGTGGGTGCAATTATTTCCACATGGAAGAATTCAGTTCCGCACCTTTGATTCATCTGCACTTCCACATCAGATGCCATTTTGTCAGACTCTCCCTCTGCTGCCATCTGTCACATGGCAAAAACCCAAATAGTCTTGTAAAGGTTCAGCCTCCACTGGTCATACCACCAATACCCACCTCTGATGTTGTTGGCCAGTATTATAAAACAGGAGGCATTAGTTTCAGAGTAGCCCTCTTACGTTCATTGCCTCTACTTTTGAAGCCATTCTTCTCCGCGCTTCTACCAAGCACGCAGATCCTAACAGCATAGATTCCAATCATTGTGCAAGATGCTATGGAGCATGCAGCACTGTGAGCACAGAAGCTGAAAGCTGTTCAGTTGTTTATGGTTCCTGAGTACTGACTTTTACCTTCAAGCATGTACTAAACAGAAATGGCCCTCAAATCATTCCCATTTACTGGGGGATAAAATAACGTACATAATCAAGGATCATAAAAACAGAGTACTGGTTTGGAAAAACAGAAGTTATGGCAGAAAACTGGAATGAGGCAAGTGTACACTGTTATCTCTTGCTCATTAATGGTTATGAACACAAGAGCATAGGTTGCAATGAATTCTACCGCTGTTTTGGTCACTGAAGGATCCTCAGGGAAAAAAAAAAAAAATCATGGAGCACAGTGAAGCCTAAAACACACTTATCAGTCACAGATAGGGGCAAGAGAGAATTCTGTGGACATTAGAACATGTTAATCTCATAGGCCCAAAATACTATCCTATGAAAAAGAAAAGTTGTCTCCAGGGGAGCTCTGTTTGAAGGATTTTCACTGCAACCACAAGTTGACATGTATTTTATTTTTCAGCCACAATTTATATTTCTTTTATCACTTGTGTTCTAAAACAATGTGCTTTCCCATCTAGAATCTACAGCGTTAGATACCCAGCACTGCCATATCGTTTTTCTAAAATTCCCTTTCCCCCTTTGCAGTCAATCAGCACTAGCAAATGCACAGAGAGACGTGGCATGAAGTACCTACAATTCAGCTACTGCCATTTCAGACATGAATACAGAATTTTCAGGAAGAAAGAATAATACATCAGCAGGTAGCAAAAACAAATGAAAAAATAAGAACAGAGGGAAGGAGGGTCTCTTAGATCTCCTTTTTCAGTTGCACATCTTACTTAGTTTATTTCACTTCACTTCTGGACGCAAGGGAAAGTACCTTCTTTTTGCCTACCACTGATACTAAATATCAGAAACATTTCTAATTCACACCTTCTTGCAACCTACTTCCAGCCACTACTTTTACTAGCAGCCCGTTTAGTGCAAAACAATACAGACGAAAATACCATCATTAACGTTACAGAGTAGATCAGGACTTTCTGTATCCTGAAGCACAACAAACTGACAGCATCCAGGAATTATGGATGCAAGTAGTAGTTTACCAGGAAACATTCCCTCTTTTAAGACAAAGTAACAGAAAATCTTTCTCCTAAAAAGCCAGTTCTTTAACTATATCAGTAAATACATATTTTATATCATAAGTTGCGGAAGAGAGACACATCACAGGAATAGAAAATAACCTTGTGGATAAACATCCAATGTCACTCCGAGACTTGCAGCTCTGCACATTTCATGCAAATAAGTTTTAATTTTTCACAATTTGGAATCAACTATTTAAATTGATATTGAAGCACACTGATGAATTTAATTAGACAGTCTACTGCCTGAAGTTATTAGAAGCATATACTCTTGTGCCCTAGGTGACAAACTCACTGTTTTTATTATTATTGTATGATAATTTCCATATCTTTTTTTTTTTGTAAGAAACTCTCCTTGGCCTAGATAATTGGTAGTTGTTCATGCATGTTTTATTAGTCTTCAAAATAACAACAAAAAAACAAACAAAAGCCTTTCCCAACAAATGCTATCCAGTAGAAAAGGCTACTTGAATTGCATTTACTGCTATGGTAGATTTCCCTAGTTGGCCAATTAATTAGAAAGCATAAAGGTCTTCTTAAAGTTGCTTGTAAAAAGGAAAAAAAGGATATACAACCTAAAAAACAATATGTAACCTAAAAAAAGGCAGCTCGGGTTCACTGTTCCTGTCTTGAATCAATTCTGCTAATGTACACAGAACTGCTTAAAATGTCATATTTAATATTTCTAGTACAAGATTCTAAGTCATCAAAACTGGCAAAGATGACTACATTTCCACATTTTGATTTTCCCACATTCAACGAACACAGAGCATTTAATTAAAAGTGATGGCACAAAAGGTTTACATACTGTGCCTGCTTGTAATTCTGTAAAAAGAATACTGCTGTATTTGTACAGTGCTAAGAGCACCAAAGTTAACAGAGGAAGTTACAAACCAGCATGACATAAAATGTCATTGTTAAGGTATTGACACAGCTCCTTAAACAACAACAACAAAAGTGACTGCAGAGCAAACAAAGTTTATATGGGAACAAAGACAGCACGACTCAACTGTTGTCACTGCAGTCATGTATTCTGCAAAGTTAATTTCTATATATTTGCAGATTCACACTGACATTTCTTTCACGTAAGTCACAAAAATAATGGCAGCACAACAGCTTCAATAAGAACCTTTGTAATTGACAAGTTAGCCTGGCACATCCAGAAAAGCAACCTGGCACTCCACCTACCTGGTACAGGAGTGAATATTCAATTCTTAATTCTCTCGAGATGCAGCAAAAGTTCTTCATAATAGTCTGAAAAAATGAGTATATTAAGGTGGAATAATTATTGAGGTGGTAGCAATCTTTTTTTCAGGAAAGTTCGGGTTCTTCAGCAGTACGAGACAAAAAGAAACACTCCTTATGCAGAGCAGCAGTGGGATCTTCTACTTTTGCCACTATGACCATCCTGTGACTTCCAAATAGCTGCTATTGGGGTCACAGTGAGGGAACCAAGCACTACAAAACTGTCTGACAAGCTTAACTTCTGGAGACTTGCATTTGGTTTGGAATAGCTAAAACTTAAACACATGTGGAAAACTAAAGTTCAGGCCTGCAGATCTGTAATGAGAATGCTAATAGTTACATCTCTAGATGTAACCTCAAGCATCAAATAAAAGAAGCAGTAATGAGTATTGTCTTGCTCTACTTATGGATACTATTTCTTCTGGTCTACACATGTTATTTAGAGAGCTTTTTCTTGAACTTTTTAAGGAGGGAGAACAACAACTAAAAGAGAAAAGTAATATGTTCAAAGACATGGAAAAAAAAAAAGATATCACTACATTACAATAAGCAAATGTGGCAACCTAAGACAGAAAATTCTATTGGTGGAACAACACTTTAATTGCCATAATTTCACCACCACTTATGACTGATAAACAGGGGTTTCAAGATAGGATTAATGGCAGAAGTGAAGGAAAAAGATAACTGCACAGGTCTTTTCTGGCTGTGCATGGTGTAGGTTCCAGCTTGATCTAACACAGAAATGGGAGAACATATTTAACAAGAATTCACACTAAATGCATGCAAAAAAAGCTTTTGACCAAATGTTCTTCCCTCTGCCCTAACCTCTTGCATCTCATTCTATAGTCTGGAAAATAAAAATACAGAGAGGTTAAGTTAACAAGCTACTTTTAGAAACTAAACAAACTAAAGCATGTGGAATGACCAACAGGAGCTGGGAATAAGAAATTAATTGCCTGTTTGAATATGGCAATGAACTGAGCTCACTGAAATATGCAACTTTCTAAACAAGTCAGCCCTCTTTCTTAATTGGCATTCTTTTCTTTGCCATTTTTTTTATGGCTATGTTCTTAAAAACTTGTTGTGTTTAATTTTCCTGTATGTAAAGGTATGGTTGCAGTTATCTCACTTATGCATCCTGTTATATTGACCTATTATTTCTCAAGATTTTTAGCAGCATATTTCCTCCTGCTCAGTACAGAAGATGGATGAATGAAAAGCATTAATATGTTAACGCTATTTTATTCCTTCTGTATCAAAGAAATATCAATGAAAATCACTAAAGAAAACACTGCAGAAATAAATTAGTCTAAATGAAGTTGACATTGTCATTACACTTAAAAAAACAACAACAACACCCGAACACAATAGTTATTCTTAGAAAAACAGTCCTTTCCAATGAACATCACACCAGTACAATGAAGCACATACACTGCTGAAGATCATGATTGACTGAGACAGGCATATCATCACGAAGAACTGGGGCACCCCACCTGATGATCTAGGTTCCTAATGACACTGGATGTCTTTTTATCTTCTACCGAGGAAAAAGTCCTTTCCCTTCCCCCCCCCCCCCCCCCCCCAACGAGGAGTAATTTTCTCTATCAGAAAGTTCTTTTCTAGGAAAAGCTGGGTTTAGAAGTGTGACAAAAAAAAATTACTGGCCTGCTATATTCAATGGAAATTTAAGACTACTATTTGAACAGTACACTGTATAGGAAGAAGTCTTATGGCTACCATAAATCTCCATCTTAAAATACCAGTTTCTAGACCCATTAAATCACAGTGTAAGCTGTTACCAAAATAAACTAAAACAAAGCAGTTTCAAGATCAAGTATTGTTCCGTGTTGAATTTAAATAGAGATTGGAAACCCACATTCTCACGGCTAAACAAAAAGTTTACATTTTGGAATAGTGCTGTTCTCACATAAAAGATCTTGTTAACTTTTTGACGATCTATATTTTTATGTTAGTAGTTTTGAGAGGATCATAATTTCCCTTTATATAGAGAGGAAAAAACAACACAAAAGACTCAGAAATATATCAGGGAAGAAATGCTGTGCTCAGATTTGCTGAAGATTGGTTGCCTGACATAAGCATGGTCTCCCCAATTTTGGAAAAACAGGACAAGATCTATTCCCTCCTGCTCGATGAAATGGCAAAGCATCACTCATATCTACTCTTAAGAAGAGGCGCAAATTGTCAACACCTCACAATTACATTACGTGGTAACTTAGTGCATGGGAATCTCAGCATAAAAGAAGAGATTTTCAGAGAGGAAAAGCGCCACACGAAAAACTGAAGGCTAAGAGCATGTTTTAATGAGCATGATAATGACCCAAACAAGAATGAAGAAACCCATCACCCTAGACTCTCATTAATTGTTTACAAAATGCGTTGGCCAGAAATCATTAATGTTGTTAGAACCTTCTGCAGCTGTAGTAGTTTTAATCAACTCCCAAATCTTCTGTAATTATACACTCGTGGCTCAGCTTGTTTTATTTATTCGGTTTTCAGTTCTGTATTGTAAGTATCCAGCGTGGCTGCTAGATTATTCATAGAAAAAAATTATTACAGATCTGATGCACTACTTCACTTTAAAAGTAACAATAACTTCTTCCAAGTGTAAAGTCTAGTTCGATGCAGCTGTGGCAAGCAGTTGTTCTTCCACAGTACAGCCACCTCAAGCACAATAACACAAAACTCCAAAACCCAGAAGACAGTGTGTGGATAATCCAGCTTCCCTACTTTCAGCATATTTCTTTAAAAAGCTTTCCTGTAACAGCGTTCCACAAAAAAACTGGTTAGTAGGGCTTGGCCTACTTGCAAATATATTATATATACTTCTACATATACTATACATATACATACATTCTACTACATGTACATTACTACATAAATTCAATAGATTAACTGGAAGATATAAAATGAGCTTTCATATCTACATTCACAAATCCTGACTGCGAAATCTCTTTGCTTTGTTACTGGTCAACTGTATTAGCCACTGCCTAGGTGTATTAGTTATGTAGCAGGCATATACAGCAGAATGAATGAGCGTTTTTTTGTCATTAACTAAGTCTGATATGAGATCTTACAGGGTTCCTAAAAGAAGTAAAGAATACAACTTCATACCTTCTTAGCAAGAGAAAAGCACAGCTTGTAAGTAAGAAACAAATGAGGAAGGGAAGGACTGAAAGTCTGAATTTAGAATTTACAAGTTTATGTAAACAAATGATTGCAGAAAGAATATTCATTATATACAACTCCAGCATTTTTTTTTTTCCATCCTGACCTTCTCCACCAGGCTGTGAGAACGGATCCAAATGTGATCCACAGTTGGAAGTAATTGGGGAAGATAAATATTTTTGAAACTGAATAAAACATGCAGGAATAAAAAAAAACCCAAACAAACCAAACAACAACAAAAACATGTTGCAAAGAGGGAAGAACCCGAACATCTGAAGTCAAAAAAGGCAGCCAAGTCAAAATGGCCCAAAATTAGCCTCTGAGTGTTAAATCAGTTCTGTTATCTTGTGAGTTTGTAAAAACTTATGAGTTGTTAGGATTTAAAAATAAGTACAGGAATTCTATGCCTATACAATTTAAATTTGGATTTGCTCCTTCTGAACATTCCAAACTGTAACTGTTTATTTGAATCAAACAAACAGACACCCTGCTACACCTGGCCACATAGATTCAAAAAACACGTGCAAGCTGAAGAAAGTCTCTGGTCTGAATACCCCACGAACAAGGAGGTTGTTAGGCAAATATCAAATCATAAAGCAAAATCAAAGCAACTCTGTTTATTAGCCCTTGGTAGATATTCAGAAGTCTAACCAAGGATAGATTTAGCTGGCAGGATCTTTCTTTCTGGCAACAGAATACAGAAGCTGGAAAGAATACAGCTCAGTTTTTTAAACTTAACACAAGCCTTCTAGAGATGTTAACATAAAGAAAAAAAGACCTCAAACTGTGAAGTAAACTGAATTTCCACTGATACAATCAATGTGAGATCTTGAAGGACAGTGGCTTCCATTTCATATTTTCACACTTAAAAGTGAGTTAAAAAATAGCACGTTTTAGAAGTAAAATGTTACCATTAACATGCAAATCCTCAGCATCAGAATTCCCAGTCAAGTAACATAAACACCCTTCTAACCACATACAGCAACCCCAATTCACAGCGAGTCAAGTGAATCTCATTATCACATCTTTTGCACACTGCAGATGAGGTGCCACTTCATGGCAGCAAACAGGAACCGGTGGGCCTCTTCACGGGAGGAATGGATTTTGACAAATCATGACTGGCAGCTATAGTTCTTCTCCAAACAATGAATGAGCTCCTTGGAGACCCTTGGAAAAGAATGGCTTTTTAAGTGAAAAGAGGATGGCATCTTGTGAAGGGCTCCTTTTCCTGCCTTGATCTTTCCTACAGCTTCCTATAGGACAAACTAGGAACAGAGGTTTTTGAATTATCGATCCCTAAGAATGACTTCAGAAAAATAGAAATCATGAAATTTAAATGTTGTTCATTCACTAAAAACATGCTTTGGGGAAATACCAGTCATCTTTCTACTTTAGTTTTCCTCCAGGATAAATGCTAAATAGAAGAAAAAAATAAATAAAAAATGTAAAAAAAAAATAAAAATGAATAGACTTCACTTGGATAGCATTCCCCTAAGGAAAAAAAAAACCAAACAAAAAAACCCAAGATCTCATAATTGCTGTAATTGTTTTTAATGTTGGGTAAGCCAAGTGATAAAAAATGGGACACAAAAACATCGCATTTCAATATAAAAAATATAATTCAGTATACACCCTCTAAGAATGCATCTCTGTTCATAGTTTGATCAATCACTCTTTCTGAAAGTGCAAACTTATTTTTCACCTTTAAAGCTGGCATTTTTATCTGATGAGATTAACAAAGCTAAAGCTGCAAAGGATGTCAGATCTTCACCCATACAAGAAAAAGATGTTGATCCCAAGACATTTCTATTACCACCACCGACACTGTACTGAACCCCCTTCTGAAATCTGTGTGAGACTGCCCCAGGGATGACAGGAGGCTAGGCAGAACACAAAGGCAGGAATCATCCTGGAAAGGCTTAGGTGCATCAGGAACACAGTGAGTGATGTGGCAGGGAGGCTGAGGGCAAAGATCAGCTCCTCTGCTTCTGGAAGTCACTATGTCACTCATACAACACATGCTGGCCGTGCGCCTTAGCCTGTGCCAGGCCTTACCACTGCCTCCTGTTCCATGCTACAAATTGGGCCAGAGCAGAGCTGCCTTACTCAAATACTGACTGAAATAAATTCAAGAAAACTTGTTACTTGCTCTAGCAGCAGGTGGAGGAGTATTTTAATTTCTGAAACTGTACAGCCAAAGGGCACGTGAGGCAGCTGCACCAGGCAGGGGGCAACTGCACGTAATGAAAACATCTGAGAAATTCATGCACTTTCCAGTGTTTGGACTGCTTTTGGCATTGCTTTCTAGAAATTCTGATGTATGTGAGATTTTCTTCTGTGTTCAACAGTTCTTGCTTTTAAGGGCAAAAAGGGGATAAACGCACACAAAGCGGAGCACATGCAGCAATAAACACTAAACATAATCCTAGAAAGTGATACAGACTTTGAAAGAAGTGGCCAAGCTGACATAATATATACACTTTACAGTAGAACAATTCACAGTTGGGTCATGAAGATTAAAGATGTAGGCTCACTCATTGCATAGCTAAATCACAAGCAGCACTCCTGTGATTTACAATCAGTGTGTTAAATTGTTTTATGTATTTCTCTTCAGAGACAATCTCTTTCCTCCCTTCTTTCCAACAATTACAATCCCTTCACCTTTAGAATACCGCTTGTCCATGAAAATACTGGACAGCTTGCTGGAGATAAGAGCATGGAGAGACACAAGTCTTGCAGAGTGAAATAAATAGTTTTCTCTTTATTTCAATAGAGGAGCTCTAAGTCTCCTCTGTCAAGAAAGGAGCTCTCTGCTGCAAAGTGGCCAGCGGGATTTCACTCTGTAGAGAAATCCTAAGCACTCGAGCACAAGGCTCTGACAACTCCAGATTTCACAGAGGCCACTCCATAAAGATAAACTGATGATGCTTCACTCAGCTGTAAAATTTTACAGCAGAACATATCTGCAAGTTAAAACATTGTAACAGTAGCTAGCCACCATCAGAAGCAGAATACAGGACCTCTGAGCTCTGCCGTGCTAATTTAATGCTACCAGCAGAGCCAAACCCAGGCTGTTGTTCTGTCTTTGCTATTTTTTAATTGAATGACCCACTGCACAATATTTGCGGTTTATTTCTTCCACTACATTTCCTTTTCTTGGCATGTTGTCCCAGCACATACCAGGCTGTCAGCTCTGACATCCGAGCTTTTCATAATAAGGAAGGGCAGCAAGTAGGTTTCCTTACAGACACACGCTCAGGAGCAATCAGCAAACCCTCTGCACCCTTACAACTTCTTAGCATTGCTATCAAATGAAATACAAAGGCAGAGGCAATAGTTGATGTTACTGTCTTCTGCAGGAGAGGGCCTCTTGATGCACTGGGGTAGCGTGTTCCAAAAAACTCAAAAGGTTTGCTAAGAGAAGGTCAAAGTCCTTAGCGCATCACTCATAGAAAATGGGGAGAGCGTGGAAAGCAGGCTGCTGAGCATCCAGACTTGAAGCTCAATGACAGATCCATGCCCTCCTAAAAACATAGAAGAGTGACAAAACAAAATAGAACTAATAAAACACAACAGCAAACAAATGAAATCTACATAAAAGCAGCAACAGGAGGACAAAGTGACTGAACCTCCCAGATGTTCCTTCAGTTTGATACTGAACAGTAAAACTGTTTGGAAAAATATATAATTTGTGAATGGGAAACAACCACCACAAAACCCCCCAGTAATTTACCTCTCAGTCTATTTTAACATTCTGGAATTGGGATTTTTTTTTTTCCAAAATGAATGTTGCTACAACTCAAATATTCAACATTTCTTTATAACTTTGGACATTAAAATTGATGCATCAAAATAGAACTTTAAATTCATAAGTGGAAGAATGTGAGAAAAAACCTTGACAAGATTTAATTTACGCATGAAATCTTGTACTTCCAATATGTTTCTTTTCCTACAAATAACTACTTCACCTGCTTAGAGCCTAGTGATCCACAAAGCACTTAACAGTTAACATCTCCTAATTTCAGGAATCTGTATTTCAGTTCCTAGTCCAGACAGACAAAGTGCTGTCAGAACACATTATCCGACATTCAAAAGAGACCACGCTGATCAGCTGCCACTCAGCAGCATCTGACAGTGCAGGATTTGGCTCCTATGACTTCTCCTGTAACCTTCCTTCTGACTTTGAGAGTAAAGCTCACTTTCTTCCTTTCTCTTGATCTCACTGCTCTCAGCCTAGGTGACTTCAATTTCCACTTTAATGAACATCTTCCCAGTGCTTCTCATTAACCTTCCTTTTCACTCTTCTGCTCCAGACCATCTTTCACAGTCACTGCCTTGTTGATTCAGGGCCTGACCCAGTAAACTTGTATACCCATGAATAATTTTACTCTTGAGGATAGCCAGGCTGACTTCCGTATAGTTTCTACCAGAAGTTAAATTACTTACATGAATATTGCGAAGAGCATGTGGGTTGGCTTCTGTTTGATTTTATTTGTTTTGGTGGCTTTGTTTTATTAGCTCGCTTGTTTTTTCCCTCCACTTTTTTTCCTCTTTGTTTTCTTCCTGACCCTTCAGTGTTACTTCTGACATCTTCAGTAGTACTAGTGTCTTCAATTCTATTAATTTTAGGTTTCTAAGCTCTTTTATTAGAACATGGATTATTTATAAAGCACAACTGGATGCACATCCATGCTATATTGCAACTATATACATGTCCCTTTAATTAGACAGATATATGTACTCCATTTTTAAGTATTCGTAAGGACAACTGAAGTCTTCTCAATTCCATGAAAGACGATGTTCAAATATCCACGAGAGGTTGTGTGAGACAGGACTTGTGTAAACCCCCCGTGCACATGCTGGAATCACACATACCCACTAATGCTTGTGTCATGGATTTATGATTTTTCATTACTAGTATTCCACATCATAACATCATGTAGTGTACTGGGAGTTAAAGTGTTAATGCTCCAGTTTCAGGCACACGTCCAGAAGAGAAGAACTACTACATTCCCCAGAGGGCTTTGTGGTCAGGGGGCTGTTTTTAATTATTTTGAGGTCCCCTGTTTCCCTCTTCTGGGGGCATGGATTTCGCAAAATCCCTCCGCCCCACTACAGAACCGGGCCTAACCAGCCTGTTAACCGTTGACAGCTTGCACATTTGTTTTCACTGTCTGCAAATGTTCAGTCTAGTTAAGCTCGTTGTTTTGACTTTGTAGGAATAGCAGAAGAAGAATGAAACCAAGACGATATGTTTAGAAAACCAAATACAAATTTGCAAATGAGTTTCCCAGTATATAGCCAGCTCTAGTTTTGCTTTACTCTCCTTACATTTGTCATAACCTATTCTACATGCTATCTTCTTTGAAGAAATATTCCCCAGACTCACAATTCCTCATGCTTTTCCAGTCTTGTAACCACGATACACCAACATCTCTACATTCATCCATGCACTTTCATACATTTGACCTGAACAATCTACAGCGCATTCCTTGTTTCCATCATTTCACTCTTTCCAACTTTAGAACCTACTGATTCCTGCTTCTCTTTTACAGCTCACCACATTTGTCCTTTCTGAATTTGCTCTCCCCTACTTCCTGAAGATGCAAAGCACAAGAAGTCAAATAATCTAAAAATAAATGAATAGCATTGTAACCATTTGGAATGCCATTTACTGGTCCTTTAACACTAATTTGTTTTTAACATTGAAGCTAACCCTGAATTTAAAAGACTACGATCAACTTGGATTGCAGGACTAACCCATAAAAATATCCTAATGAAAGTAGATATTCCTTATCAACAATAAAAATGCACATAAATGTAAATTCTATTAAATTTTTGCATATGTATGTACTAGAGAGACTGAATACATAAATTAAAATTTGAATCTAGATAAATTAGCAGAGACAGGATCCTATCCAAGAGGCAAGAATTAAATAGCATCTCAACACCTGAAAATTATGATAACAAAACCAATGTTCTCTGCTGGAAGCTGAACAGAGTGGATTATCTCTACTGTTTGACAAGGGGGTTGACAGTAATAACTATGCTAACACGCTGGAACATCCTTGATCTCATCACTTCACCTCTTTGATTTTAAGATGACTGTACCTTCAAAATTAAGTATTGCTCTCATCATTGGTGCTGTCTAATGTGAAGACAATGCACTGCACTATTCTGAGAGTTGAATTCTGCGCTGCCTTGGAAGGCACTAGTTAGGGAGCTCTCAATAGAGAACAAATCAGAATCAAACAACAGAATATTCAGATACGTAGCAACCAGTCAACTCAATCACATGCAGAGATATTCATGCATTATTCATTCTGTGAAATCTGGGAGTTTATCCAGAAAATATGCCACAGACTAGAGAGAGGGTTTATCAACTGTTTTTAAATCAGCATGTTTTATCTAATACAATAACTATTTATTTACTGAGGATATTTATACCTCAGAGCTTTTCCAGGCTTAATTGATTCTTTTCATCAAGATCCTCTGCACTGGGAAAACCCACTCACAAAGAAATCTGAGAAGAGACTATGCTGACTACCTACAAAATGGTTTAGATAATAATGGGGGTGAAGTTATGGATCTGCTAGCATTTCAATTACCAGATTCGTTTCTTTGGAGTTATTCTACAAGGTCATTCTCATTTAAAGGATGGCAAAAAATAGCTTTTCATTTTATAACAGTTTATATGGATTTAATTATTAGTCACAAAAGTTACAGTTAGGAAAATCAGTTTGTAAATACATCATCTGCATTGACATAAATTGTAAAATCAATCATTAGGATATAAAAATGATAGAAACATAGACTAAGCACAGTTTACATCAGTATGTTTCTCCTCTGTGATGATGTGTGCTATCTGTACTGTTTTAAAATAAGAGCAGGAATAGAAGCTGCTAAATGGATATGATCTGCCCAAGGTAAATAAAATACAGTTTTACCAATACTTTAGTCAATCTCCAGCTCAGTGGAAGACTGCATTACTTCTGATGTGTCCTAAAATGATAGCAACACAGCTCAGCAAATTGACTGCAGCCTGAGTACAATAACCTCAAACAAGTTACTTAACCTTCCCTTACCTTTAATTTCCTAGCCTTTTGAAGAGAGGGTAAAGCACATTCAGATTTTTGGTTCAAAAACCCTAGGCAAAAAACACAATGTTGTAATTAATAATATTAATAAGCATTTAATTAAGCTAATTCTAAAAGTTATTTCTAAATTCTTAACTCAGTATAGATGAAATCATCATTTTTAACCAGATAACCACTTGAGTAAAACCCAATATAAATCAGCAAAGGCTATTCTAGTAACAGAAATGGTTGCTACATCATTAGGATGAATTTCAACTGCTTAAGTCTTTCATAATCACTTGCATCTTATTTTCAAACTTTTCTACTAGACCATCGACTAGTCATTATCCTAGCACAACTAAAGTGGGACAGAATCAATGTCCTGTAGACTGTTTCTTCTGCTGTTTCTGATAAACACCGCCTAACAAGTTAGAAAAAATCCATTTTGATACTGCTTCCCAATTAGACCTGTTAAATGCTCTTTGAATGACTGAATTGGTTTGGTTTTACACCCAGATAAGTTGCTAGGCTAATAATTTTAAAGGAAGAGTATTGTACCACTTCTAGCAGCTTTCTTAACAGTTTTCAAACTGAGCAAATCAAATAGTAATTGTTTTCTTAGGATTCATCATCTACGTACTTGATAACTTTCAGAATTCTTGTCACTTTCAGAGCAGCAGCTGACCTAGATGTACACTTGAGAAATCATGTAATTAATGTCACACAATGAGACAGCTCTTTTTACATGTGCTTAGCATGAAAGCCACCAAAATAAAGCAAGAAAGTAACAGCAGCTAGAACTAATGCCTATCCCACTTCTTGTCATATGAAAAAAGACAGCTTTCTTCACATTCATTGTGGAACGATCCACATGAAATGCAACATCCGATCAGTGGGGCTTCTACACAGACCACAAAGCCTGTCTGCTCAACCACATGCAGTTCCTCTGTAAACACTTGCAAAGTCACTCTTTCATTTTAGTCTTGACTGGTAACTTCCAACAACACTGTAACTAAGATGTTCCAGTGTTTATTTTGACCATCTCAGATCTCTCGAAGCACTGAAGATTCTGAAATATTCTCATTAAAGAGCACCTTCCATGTGATTAAAATATCTAATCTACATTTTCATTCTGCACCAGTGAAGCCTGAAAACATTCATTCCTTCCTCCCCCTCCCCCTCCCCCCAACTCAGGTTGAACTCTGTCCTTCCTCCTCTTACTCTTTTAGAGTATCTTCATGTTGCATTATCTGTTTTCTTTAACAGATAACACTTTCCATTTGCAGTTCCACTTAATTGTCAACATAACTAAGTTACGCATATTTCAGTTTAATGCAACTGTTTTCACATCTTAACAGTCTGGGTCACAAACTGAAAAGAATATTTTAAAAAGTAATCAAACACTAAGATCTTGCTAATGGCTCTGTCACTAAGAAACATTTAAAAAAAACTAGAGGATTCTCAAATTTCACTGCAATATCCCAGGACTGTTCATGTCCATTCACTGTACTGTGTTTAAAATTCCACATTTCCAAACCACTCCCTCCTATTGCTCCAGTTTACACTAAACATCTTTCTACTTTTTCCACTGATTTTTCACTGTTAATGCTGCTAATGAACTTCCCGAAGCATCATCTATGCTGTTATTAACACCTAGGATTCAAGAACTATTCCTTTGGAAGCCTGAAGTCCATCATAACTAAATCGTCACATTCTTCTGAGTAGAGAGCAAACAGTATTCCAAAGTAGTGCTGAGTGCCTTAAGGAGCAATTATTGTAAATATATTTAAAAGCTGTGGCGTAGGCCAGTTAAAAAGAGACAGAATGTACTATTTCTGTATAAGACGACTGCATATGTAAGTCTTTACATTGAGCATGGACAGAAACATTCTTGTTTTACATTAAATAATTAGTAAATTTAAATTAAAACTTCACTTTGAAAGAACAGAGAACCTGATGCCACTGTTCTTTATGCTGGCCACCCTGGAATAAACTGCATTAAATAAAATTAAAGGCATTTGTTCTTCCACAGATAAATGAAGAAAAAGGGCTTAGTGTACAGAAATAGACCTTGAAATAATTTACCATAGCAACTGATGTTTTTTTTTTTTTTTGCCACAAATAATTGCTTTCCACTGCTCCTATTTACTTTTGCTGTGATTCTTTCATATTACTCGAACATAGTGAAAAATAAAGACTTTGTAGCCATTGATGACTACGAGATTCTTTGCAATCTCTTTCAAAAACAAAAAAGATGACAAAGTTTCAGGGCAAAATGCAGAAAGAACCATATTTCTGTAACAAGAAGTGATAAAAGACTAACAGATATCCCAGAGACCACAAAATGGATTTGCAGTCAGATGCTTTTGTAGTTAAAACACTACTGGTTGATAGGAATAAAATAGAATTCTTTATTTGAAAGAAAAACTGCTTTATTTTATCAGGGTGATGTTTCTTAAAGGGTCAAAGCAACCCTATTCAAGTAAAAAATAAATAAATTATGAAGTACTAGACAGCAACTATCAGTAATATATTTCTTTCTTCATTATGGGTGAATGGCAAGAAGCACCAATTACTGCATACAAATGTTTACATTAGTGTGAAAACTGCTAACTACATTTAATTGCTTGCAGGAACTCACATGCTTTAGGGTAAAATGAGTGAGTATAAACACCTATAGCCAGTAAATAATTTAGTTGTCATTTTCATACCCTAGAGAAGTTGAACTGTGGCTGATTCAGCATGAGTAAAAATTAAACACCTTCTCCAAAAGATTTGTTTTAGAGACTAAATATGACCAAGAGAAACAACAAATCCAAAAGACGGCTTATTCTGTATGTTATTTGCATTTTGAAACAACAGTAAGGTCTAATGTGAAGAAAGAAAATCTTCAAGCCCAGCATAATGATTTCATTCCAACAGATAAGCATCTAAATTTCTCCTGGCACCAGAACCAAGCCACATTGTGGCACTTAATCTTATGAGACAAGTTTGCTGAAACGTACCCCAAAACTGCACCAAACCATAGTATGTAACGTTTTGTTTTCTACATCTATTTAGGAATCTGTATAAACCTCTATCCACAAACTTTGAGAACACACATAATTCTGAGGTCCTTTGTAAATAATCGAACAACAACCTGAAGGAAGTGTTTTTTTCTTTCTTTCAGGAACAAATTAGGTCAAACGAATGAAGTAGGCAGTGAAGCAGCCTGAGCTGGATCTTTAATTAGCAAATAGTTTATAGAATTAGCACTGGTTTTTGTTTTTATTTTTTCTCAGTTCTATGGTTTATGGAAATCTGTGTTCACATGAGAATAAGATTACCAGTGAACCATTTGCATACCAGTGCTTACACTGATTGCCTATGACATCCATATGATGGTAACACTACCAATCTTGAGAGAGTCTAAATGCACCACAACAATTTCCAGTTTAGTGATCATTTGTAGTGACGGTGAGTAAACTTAACATTCAGGGCTATTCCTCCTTTCTACCATGGTCATTTTAATAATGAGTAGCCAATTCACTGCACAAAATAGACGCTGCGTATGGTAAAAACCAACTAGCTAATGAAGTCAGTCAGCCTCACCAACAAGACAGACAACAGGTTTGACGTCTTACTTCATCAGCAGTTGGAACAATTTTCAAGTCCATTATAACAAATGTACATTTCCAGACAGCCCATTGCTCCTACTGACCATAAATTTAGCTTGATGTCCTTAATTTGCCAAGTTCCGTATTCTTGAAAAGTATTCTGCATCACAGAATGTACTGCTCTGCCTAAGACCTTCAACTTCTGCTACTCAGATGAGCTCTGGCCCTACTACTGATTAAACATATTGTTAATGTTTCAGCTGACATATTTTCCTAGACTGTGGAGGCATGCATGCATGTGTCTCAATGGTGATGACTTGTGAATACTTATGAGCTGATCCACATGCACAGCACTGAGAAAAACCTGTTCAAATGTAAGTTCGGAAACATCAGTAACAACAGCTTGACAATATTATGACAAATAAAGGCCAAAGAAAGCAGGACAAAAAAATTTATCTTCAAAATGACACATTTTGAAAGAGACAAAAATGATATGTGCTGAGATAAATGCTAGGAATGAATGCAAGGAAAAAACAGAGGATAAGGAAAATCAAAAATGGAGCTCAAACGTGTGATAATAATAATAAATAAAACACAAAACTATAAAGACTGATCAGGGGATTAAAACAATTAGAACAAATATATCATTTCAGACTATTAAGCAAGCGTAGAGCAAAAGAATCCATCAAATTGATTTACTAAGGCAGAACAGTCATTAGAAGGACTAATAAAATGAATGCTAAAAAATGTAGGACTGAAGTACAAACATATGATCAATAATTGCTAAATTCTTAATAAAAAAACCACCAATGACTAAAGGATGTTTTGGAAAAGACACTTCATAGCTAGAAAGGGAGAATGGATTCAGTAACTATTCATCAAGGTGATACTCTCAATTACTGAATTTACACAAATGGAAGGTCATGTTCTAGATATTTCTGCAGATGAACGTGAAATGGCAAACAAAACAGTTGTAATCATGTCAGAACAAGCATTTAGACAACAACTCCAAAATTGCTAGACTCTAGACAAAACAACACACGTACACACAGCAACCAGCAGAAGAATAAAAACACAAAATACAGTCTAAAACCTTTGACAGAAGTTCTAACAGAGACTCCAAGGAGACAGGGCACTAAAAACTGAAATACCTCTTTCTTTCTGAGGTAGTTGACATATGACAAACAACATAAAGGAACCATCTTTCTGCCACCACTTAAACCTGCTGGGTAACATTTCTCATCTCTTCAGGGTTAGCACATTGTCACAAGCCCTGTGTTTCCAGATGGAATATTTTATTATTGAGGAGATCTACTGAAATTCAAAGAGGACACTCCAATCAAGTAGAAAAGATTGTGAAGGAAAGTTAATGTTTGATTTCTCTTTTTTTTTTTTTTGTGTGTGTGTGTGTGTGAATTTCACAATTTAAAATTTAAATAATAGACGAACCACATACACACAGATCACATATATTGCAGCTGGATTAGGAATAACGCTGGATTTTGATTAGATTTTATTTTGTTAATAGTTTTGACTACTTATTTGCTGGTGTCCAATGGTAGCAACACTGAAATGAGCAAACTGCAGAACCAGCTGCAGTCACCTTTACCCTAAGGATCTTTCCATTCTTACATAAATGTTATTTCCTTTTATTACTTACATGATCTTGGAGAGTCAATAAAAACTGCTCAAAAAGATAACTCCTCTTGTGCTCCCTACTCACTCAGCTCTGCAGGGCTTCACAGCAGGTCTTTCTGTTCTTTTTTTAAGCTATGTATATTGAATTCCATTGCAGAAGCCATTATAAGGCTTTAACAATTATAAGTTATCCGTAAAAGCTGGATGAGCTCATGACCTCCACTACCATCTACGTGATATTGCTGTGAAAGGATTTGGTTCTAAAGACATTCCTGGTGTTAATAAAAGTAATAACAATAAAACTATCCACGTTCAGGAATATTTCCATCAGATCTCAAATTATTTGACGATAAGTGTAAAGTTTTCTTGGAGGTGTTCAGCAGTCTTCAAGAAAAAAAAATAGCAGTTCTCCACTTTGTTAAATCAACATGTTGCTGTTTTTGATAAGCTCTCCCCTCTGGCTACAGCTACTAAGGATAACAAAAATTTGGACATTTAAACTAAAACTGTTCAGAATGCTCTCAGTTAGCATCCAGTACCATAATACCGAGAGTCAGAGCCAAATTCCAGCTCCCCAGACACATATAGCTTAATTAGGAACTTTGCTTCCACAGAGAAATGACATTGATTTCTTTATTGATTAATTGCTTTTATTAATATTATTATTATTCTGTTAGCACATTGTAATGAAACAAGTTATTTCCTGGCTGGTTCCAACCTCATATACTACAGAGTCTATAGACTATAGATGGACATAACTGCTACATAACTCAGCATTTCTGAGATTCAGGAAGGTCTGAATCTGTTTTTTTTCTACCTTGATCTATAATAAACCAACTAAACATTATACTCTGGCTAGGAGCATTTGTAGTCAAGGAGACACCTCAGGGTCAGGACAGCTCTACAGGGAAGACGTAATCATAAAAGATACTCCCATTCAAGGCCTAGGCATTTGTATAGATATGCTAAATATCTCAAAAAAGGCAAGTGTGCAGGTATCCCTGTATCAAAGTAAGCTGTAACTTTCAAAAACAAATTATCCAACTGAGTTAACATTCAGACTTATTAATTCAAAAATATTTTTAACGTTCCAGCATAAGGTTAATTATGCAGTAAACATCTGAAATACATTGTATCATAATTAATACTTGAGAAGAAATTCCTACTTTATTTTACAGTACAGTTTTATGCACTACCAGTTAGCAAGTGAAATTAACACTCTAAACCCTTGAAAGCTTCAAGTGGAACCTAAACATTGTAGCCTTTATTATTCCAGGAGTAAAAGGTTTCCTAAGCAGCTCTGAGCTGTTGCATATTCTGGCATTCCTTTCTTCACATTGCTTCCTTGTGCAAAACTAAGAAGCCAACACACAAGCTCCATGTACTCATTCTGTTCGAATAACCTAAGCCCAAATAAAAAGATCTCACCACAATGCACAGAGAATCTGAACCATATATCCAAGAGAAAGTGACATTTCAATTAATAATTTGGATTATTCATATTTTTATCCCCTAAGGTCTTATAAAAATCATCTCCAGAGTTGTGCAAATACTTTTTAAACATGAAAATGTACTGCATCAAAACCTTTATAATCCTGTTGTGAAGATCCATAGGATACAAATGAGTATTAGACATTGCTCTAGAAAGTAACCTTAGTTTTCTCTGTGATACACAAATATTTGTAGCAGAACTGACTTTGAAGGAATTAAAGGGAAGACACCACAGAGGCAGGAAGAATGCACAAACCCAGAGCAGATTTAGTCTGAGATAGCTTTTGGAAATTGAATTAATACAATTTAATTGTCATGTAAGTGTAGTTAATGTACTCTTTAAAATTAATTCACTGTATGATTTACTCTCCTATAAAAGTGTTCAAGGACAGAACACTCAGAATCACAGAATTATCAAGGTTGGAAAAGACCTAGAAGATCATCCAGTCCAACCATTACCAATACTTCCCAGCTAAATCATACCCCTCAACGCAACATCCAAACGTTTCTTGAACACTCCCATGGTCGGTGACTCCACCACCTCCCTGGGCAGTGCATTCCAATGCCTGACTACCCTTTCCGAGTAGTAATACTTCCTAATGCCTCGATGCCTTGGTCTTGTGATGTGAGACAAATTCAAGACTGATAACTCTTCCCAGTGTCTAGAAACAGCAAGAATAACAAGAAGAATCACTCCACCATAAAAAAGAAAAAAAATTTGTACACTCACATTTTCTTCAATTCTCCTTATAAAGGGCAGCAAAATATCTGATAAATCAGGAAATAATGTATTTCATTAGCAGCTAACTGTGCTAACTGCAGCTTAATTTTCTTTGAACTCACCAGCGCATATGATTTTTAGAATGAATAAAAGAAAAAAAATGCTAAATTCTTTCCCCTGTAGGTTATTCCGTTATTTTCTTTCACTTTTTCATCATATCAATTTTTTTTTTCCCCCTTTGTGAACTTGCATGAGATCAACTCAGTGCTGGTACAGTAGTTTATTCACATGAAAATGTCAAGCCAAGTAAGTAAATAAATGAAAGTGAATATCTTCCCTGCATGTTTTTGTTTACTAGTTTCAGGAATTGGTTCTGTGTATGGATATAAAAGCAATAGCCTAAAGCAGCAGAGATACTTGCATCATAAAATGGGGAGGGGGAGGAGGGATGATACTGCTACAAATGTAAACTGCAATCCCAACCCCTACGGTAACACAGAAGGTTACCAAGCAATTACAGAGAAACCAGCTAAGGCCAGCTTTTCACAATGTTTTCACTGGTGGCAGGAACTGAATTGGTGCTTAAAAAAAAAGCAAACTGGCAGCAATTTTGTCCAAGTATGTTCTTACTACAATACCACCTCATTTATCTCAGCCTGTACCATTTTGTAAACGGTGTTCCACTTCCATTTGTGGTTCAGTGCTGGGACAGTGCATCACTGACTATGTCTTCCAACTGCAGGTAGCAGACTTCTTTTGTGTGTGATTTCTGGTTGACAGATATTGTTTGTGATTATTGATGCTAAGCAAGCCTTAGCTGTCTGTGTTACAACACCACAGATTTATCTTTCCCACTGTAGATAACAAGATGCTCTGTTTACCAATATGTTCTGTCCTCCTGACACAGAGAATTGAAACATGAGATAACAGTGCAAGAGCTGAATGAAAGTCATGCTGTGTTCTGAAGTGACCCAAGTACCCCAAACCGGAACCACTGAATGTTCTGCAAACACAATTTCTGCGGTTGTTGCCGCCACAGAACATGATCCCTTCTCACTTAATCTCAGGTTATGCCCTATTGAGAACCATTGCTCAATGTGTTTGAGAGCTTCTAAGGCAGAAGAAGCACTGTATAGATGAACAGCTTTGAAAGTTCCAAACACCAGCATGGTTCAGCAGCAACAGCCTCTCCTGTCTGGCACAGGAGTAACAAGATAGAATAGAACAGAAGGAGATGTGGAAAGTAAAGCACTTCATAGTTTTAAACAGGCAAGTAAATTATGAAAATGAATGTTTCCCTTTTCAAGAAAGGAAACTATTCTAAGGAGCATCCATAATGAAAAAGCTCTTGGAGCCCAGAGCACTAGTGCAGAAAGTGATTTTTTTTTTCCTTCCATCTGCAGTTAAATAATCACATTAATCTCTAGAATTTCTTAACTGTACATATGGAAGAACATTCCAGACCTTAAGCCTCCCAGGTACTACACATCCCCCACTTCTCCAGCGTAGTTTTGGCCATTTGCAATACTACATTCAAAAAAGTCCATGTTTGCTTTTCTCAACACCAGGGAGAAAGTCCTACAGGACGCTTTGTTTGTCCTCTGTTTTTAAGATCTGGAGACTGTAGTTGGATCAGATTAACAGGTTTTGTTTTTTTTTTTTAATGTCCAGAAACATTTACTTTGCATCCTTTTTCCATTATCCTAATATTCAGTTCTTCAAAAAAAACTTAGGATTAAACCCCAAGAAACATAACACAGCACAAGTACAGCCCTACATTCTAGAAGCCCCATGCTTTAAGGCAGCCTCATGCTGTTTACTCCTACCTGGTGCAACCCAAAGCACTCTACACCGTGCTTCCTCACAGTATAGCCCTGATACCTCCATTCTCATTGCTACCTGCATACACTTTCATACACCATTCTTACCTGCTTCTATTCTTCATTTTTTCATCTTCCGCACTTCGATTCTTAATGTAGTATTCCACACCCTATTAATCACTTTCTCCTCTCCCCTTTAAGTTCAAAGAACCCCATTTCAACTGTAAAATTTCTACACTAATCTTTAGAATACATGGCACTAACACGAATTAATTATGAACCATTTTTTGACATACAGAGGTAAGAGTAAGAAAATTCACTTCAGTCATCTGTGTCTCACTGTATCTTATCACTGTATTTTTGGTTTACTAGTGGTATTAATTGACTTCTAAAAAAATATAATAAAGACTTCCCTTTCAAAATAAATTTTCTGTTATCTATTTCGTATCAAGTAGAGAACGCTAGCTAAAATTTAAATTATCCTAGGATTTTATGGCTTTTATATTGGTGTGAATTAATTAACAGGTTGAAGAAAAAGAAATTTCCCTCTTTCTAAAAAAAAAGAACAAAAAACAACACCACCAACCATAGAATATACTTAGAATTATTCCTATTTAAAAACAGTATTCTATGTCTTGACATCAAGTTAGAAGCAAGTTCACAAGCATGCAACCCTAACCACTTCCTTTAGTGGCTTAATTCTCATTAGATCACAATTAAATGTGCAGTATATTGTATTTATTGAATCCTTCATAATTTGAAAACTCTTTCAAAGGAGCCCAGAAAAAAAAAAGCTGACAACCTTCCCATTCCCAAAGTCATCTAGAATCGCAGTGTAAACACTCCTAAAAAGAAGAGAAATAATGGCCCACTTGGAAAGTATCCCCGGCACAATTAATCAAATGCTAGTTGAAGATAACCATATATGCACAGAATCTCAAATAGGAGACTGCGGACCTGCTGTATAACTTCGCTACATTCCCAATAAAAACATTTCACGTGCACAGACAGTAATCAAGTATAAAATAATACCTTTATATTTGTGGCTGAAAAACAGAGTGGGGATGGCAAACGTGATCTTTAGGCCAGGGTGACAAAAAAAAAAAAAAACAGCAACCAACCAACTATAATTTTTGCAATGGTGTAAATCGTATTTCATCCAGTGCATATTTATTTGCATACATATTTTGTAATACAGACAAAATCAACATTAAACCACAGTCAACTCTAAAGCTCTCTGTATTGCAAATTCTCATCCTTCGTTTAAGGTTAAGGGATATTCCCATAAACGATAACAGTGACAGTAAGATAAAAGTACACATGAAAGTATATCTCTTTCCCTTTAATTACTACAAAAGTTTGCTGAACATCTTCAAAAAGGGCAGTAAAGGCATCTTTCTTTTCACATTCAAATACTTCTGAAAAGCGTTAAACAAAGTGTTTTATTAACAATCCAAGAATTGATTTCTCATACTTTGCTACAATGTAAAATAAATAAATCCCAAACCCCACTACCACCTGCAATCCAAAGCAAAATAATAATGTCTAGAAATGACCTATTAAACAACTAAAAATAATAAAATGTGGAGTTGCTATAACAACCTGGATTTGGAATATCAAGAAATGGAAGTCTTTTTTTACATAATCTGTACTCTAAGATGAAACTTCAGCAGGAAAGATGCTAACCACACTCAACCAATGAATATATTATTATTAATGAATACATATTATTAATAATTGCAGAAGGTTTAATCAAAAAGCAATAAGGCACTAAGAATAAAATAAAGTCAGGCCTTCCTGCTTACATCATCATTTTGGGTGGGCAGTATTTACCTGATTCTTCAATTCACAGTCTATATTTCTGAGTGCCCATGCTGCTATCCAATAGCTTCATACTTTTAGTATTTTTCATGTGTAGTAACTGTCATGTCACAAATCTTTCAACTTCCCTAATTTAGCAAGACAACTATATTCACTTTACCAAACTTCCCAAATAAATCTCCAGAATTTTCCCAAAACAAAGGAAACATCTCATCTCCTTTTTTACAGTTCGCTAAGTACACTACATGTACCTGGGCACACATGGAGCATACAACTACGATTCTACTACAGAAAGACTAGTGTGGTGGAATAGCAAAAGAGACAAACAGGAAAAGAACACCCACCTGTATCTGAAGAGCTAGTCTTGCAGGGAAAAACTCCACAAGCAAGGATTCTCCAACCAGAGACCCTCCCCGAGTAGCGGTCAACCCTTAAATGAGGTCTAAGAGAAGTGCAGCCAGGCTCCACCCCTTCTGGTTGCACAGCTCAATTGCCTTTACCTGTGCTCCCAGGGCTGACCAATCCTTTCCCCAGCTGATCAATCAGTGGTTCAGGGCGTGCCTCAACACTTCCCATATAATGATCTAATTCAAAATGCATTTTGAGACTAGAAGACTTTTTCATTGATGTAAATAAAATGCAAAATTTGCAGTTGTTACTCACGAGAGACTGTAATTGTTGCTTGTTTGAGAAAGGTTTGTATATACTCCAGTAATGAACGCTTTCATAGACACTAGGTGTTGATTCTTAAGTGTGTTAAGTTAAACTAAAGATAAACCAGATTTAATTCTGTAACAAACATCCTCTTGACTATGTTGATCATCCTGCTGGTTAAAGTCTTATCAATGCATTTGCAAAACTGAGCTTTGCTGTTTCAGAAATAAGAAACCAAAGCTTAGCTAGGAAAGAGCAGTTCCTCTTACAGGAAGGGATGGGCACAGACAACCAATCTGACTTCTCCTTACTGTTACCAGTGCAAACAGGAGGTTTATGCACAACTACTGCTCCTCAGTGAAGCAGCTATCTCACCACTGTGGGTGTAGGCTTCTCTCCTACACACTGACCTTCTCCTCCACAGCAGCAGCTTAGTTCTCTGAAGCTCTAATGCAGCCAACTCAGCCAGAAAAAAAAAAGATATTGTTGTTCTGAGCAACAGTATGCGTAACTTTTTCTTGTAAACACGTGGTAGTTTCACCCAGATGGGCAACTAAACTCTACCACAACCACTTTCTCACTCCCTGTCCCTAAGAGAGGAGAAAATATAACGCAAAAAGGGCTCAAGGGTTGAAATAAGGATAAGGAGATCATTCATCAATTACCAACCCAGGCATAACAGACTCAGCATAGGGAGATAAATATAACACATTGCCTACAGACTAATGGGAGCTGTATCGGTTCATAATGCTTCATCTCTGCTACTCTGTCATGGTCCTTCCAGCATGGGGACCCTTTCATGGGGTGCCAACCTTCCTGAACTGATTATACGTGATCTTCCAACAAACTACAGTTTTCCAAGCAGTGCTCCAACATGGGTCTGCACCACAGGGCCCATTCTTCACAAACTGCTCCAGCAATGGTCTCTGCTCATGGCAGCTCCTCCAGACATCCTGCTTCAGTGCAGGCTTTGCTCCATGGGCTGAAGCTCCATTTAGGGCTTATATCTGAGGTGGTTCTCCATGTCTCACTACCAGCATCCACTTAACATAAAGATCCTAACCATGCAGAATATCCTTTTCTACTTACAGACATAAATTCTGTTCTAGGAGCACTGCTCTGACAGTAATGCCTCCTATTTTATTATGTTAGCCCATGACATCAGAGGCAGATGTTGGAGGTATGGCAGTAGAGGTTGAACCTTCGCTTCAATATTCCATTATATTTTGTTACTGTGTGACAGAAGGCAGCAGAGGGGCAATCTGACAAAATGGCATCTGACCTGGAAGTGTGAATGAAGCAAAGGTGTGGGATTGAATTCCTTCATGCAATAAAAATGACATCCATTGACATTCATCAACATCTGATGAATGTTCATGAAGACCAAACAGTAGATGTTGGCAAAGTGAGGCAGTAGGTGGTAAGTTCAGCAGTGGCAACAGCAGTATGAAAGACAAACCATGTTTTGGGCAGCCATGCAGAGTTGTCATGCCATGAAATGAAGAGCATCTTGAACATCCTCATGAATCAGTTGATTATGACCAGGAAACTCTGTGTGGAGCTGAATATCAGCTTCAGTGTGTTGCTGGAAATGATGGTGGCAACGTTGGAGTATTGCAAAGTTTGCGCAAGTTAGGTCCCACAAATGCCCACACAGAAGCAGAAAAAAATAGTACACATACAGCCTGCAAGGTCTTGTTCATTGCTGGTAAAGAAGCGTAGCTAATACAGGTGACTGTTGAAAAAGCAGCATTTTATAGCTGAGAATTTGCTCTGTCAAATAGCGCCATTGTGCTTTTTGTATCTGTTGTATCTTCCATGGAAATAAATAGGAGACATTATTTTCAGAGCAACCTATGTACAGACTTCTCTTTAGAACATAATCATATTTTAGGAGCTGTCTGTTCACCTGAGCTTGTACTTAAGGTTTATACTTAATTGTTATTTTCATATACTATTCTATAGTTAAATGTTAATGGTATTATAGTTTTAAAATAATTCCTTACTTCTACATTCTCCCATGCCCCATACTAAATAAATCATGGGAAGGAAAAATATTCTCCCTTTCAAGCAAGCATTTCAAACTCAGTTGTCATATAATAAAATATTTCACCATATTTGACTACATTAACAATATAACTTCCAATATATATCCTCACTTACAGAATTTCTGAATATATGTATGTTGAAATCGAGCAAGTGTGACATGGTTCTTCGTTCCCTTGGGAACAATATTCAGAGCTCATTTGAGTTGTGACCTGCTTATTCTGCCAGAGAATATTAGTATTTTTGTTGGATCTTCAGAATAGAGTTACAGAGTGAAGGACAAAGGCAAAAAATAAGACCCTTTAACTTCACAGATGAAAAACAGATGTGATACTACTCTACTTCAGAACACATAGCATTGGCTTTTTACAGGATATGCTCCATTTTGCAAACCTTACTGAAGAGATTACTTTTTCTTATAGTAAAGTACTTCAGATGAACTATGCATGGATAACCTGCAGTGATCCACAACACAGTTTACAGTCTGAAGTGTCTAAAAATGCAATAAGAGTGAAAGAATGCAAATTAACTTCAGAAATAATTTTTCAGAATGGATGGTCATTCAAAATGGAATGTTTTCACAGTTTCTATAATACTGCCTTTTGTTTCCTGTATCTCTGGAATATTTAGAGTTAAATGGCTCAGTTACAATTTCTTTGCTTACAGCACTGGAATACGTACAATTCAGCCCATGCATTGGGCCCTATGAATGACATTAGCACAAATAGATCCTTTCCTCATCTAAATCTTACCCTCAAATTCTGATTCTAAAATGTCCTCTTTTCAGTTCATAAATAATCACAAAATACATCTCCCTATCCATATTTCATACCTACATTAGGATCAGGCTCTTTTTCCAATGTTTTTTATGCATATTCCCTTCGTATCAGTTCAAATAGAGACCAGACTAGTGAATACTTTCCATGCCCAACTTATAACCCACAGACAACTGTGGGTTATATTCCCTCTCTTCCTGTCCTTTCTTCACAGCTTGTGAAAGAAATGGCATGCATATGTGGTGTGCATCTGCAACTGGCTCTTTATTATAACATACATCCTGACTCACTGTTCTATCTTGATACCCCACTGACTAAGTATACTGTTTGTGAGAGCAAATATTAACTCTGTGAACACAAGTGGCACAAAACAATGTTGTTTCAAAAACTTAACAGCAAGCAGATTGGGCTTGGGAAAGTTTGGGTCCAGAGGAGGGCATAAAAGCTAGTAAAAAGGCTGGAAGGTATGTCCTACGAGGAAAGGCTAAGGATGCTTGGGTTGTTTGGTTTTAAAAGTAGAAGGCCAAGAGGCGACTTCATTGTTATCTGCAACATCCTGAGGAGGAGAAGTGGAGAGGGAGGTGCCAATCCTTCATTCTGGTGATTGCTGGCAGGACATATGAGAACCACACAAAGCTGCACCGGGGGAGGTTAAGATTAGACATTAGGAAAAAAATCTGTACTGTAAAGGCACTCCTACACTAGAATGGTCTTCCTAGAGAGGCCCCAATCCCGACAGTTTTTAAGGGGCATTTGGATAATGTCCTCAATCATATGCTCTAACTTTTGGTTATCCCTGAAGTGGTAAGGCAGTTGGACTTGATGATCCTCAAAAGTCTCTTTCAGCTGAACTATTCTATATTGAATTCGCACTTGACTGACAATGTCAGCATTCTACCTATCATATACACGATCACAGGATCACTGAAATAGCTGAGAATTAAAAGGTAGGCTTTCAAGTTCAAAATTTCTGCCCCCAGAATCTCTTTCACACCATCAAGACAATAGAAATAGACATCATGCAATTTCACCCATGAGGTACATAACATTTTCTTTCTTAAGTGACTGGCTGCAGTTTTCAGAAGGTTTCTTTAGGTACGATCCATTTCTGAAACTGGTAACAGAAAGCAGCTGACAGGTCCGAAAAACTGTTTAGACAAACTAGTTTACATATAAAGGAGTTTTCCTGCAGAGCAGATAATCAATACTTTTCTGTTAACATAGTTCAATTTTTAATAGTGTTCTGAATCACCTTGAACTTATTAAACTGTCTTACAGTACGAGTTCGAGGCTATTGTATTCAAACATGAAAATGAGTTAAAGACAAAAAACCCTTTGTTCCTGAATGGAACTTCAAACACCAAAAGTGTTATTTTCAGTTTTCAAAAAAATTTTCATGTCTTTTCCTGTCTGTTTTATTTTCCCTAAAAGGCAGCACTGAACTTTTCCGCCTGAATAGGAACAATTGGTAATTTGTTTATTTAATCTTACTCCCATGCTTTCATAGGTTTTTATATAGAATGCATTCTCCAGTGCAATACAAGAAATGTCTTTAAAGCTCAACATGTTAACAAATAAACTGTATTCAGCTTTAAGTCTGTGCTAAATGGAGTTGCATAAAATTGTTAAAACATACCCTTAAAACAGCAGTAACTGCAATATGTTCAAAATGATGATTTGCTTTTAATTTTATAAACACACACAAAAAAGTGTGGATTATAGCCTATCTTTAATCAGATTGCTGCCATAAATTGAAGATGTCCCATGTGAGATCCAAACACATTTTTTAGTCAACAAACAAGAGGTAGTACAATGAGAGAAAACAGCAGCATTAGACACAGTTGCAAGCATTGGCCAGTAAGGTCCATCCTCTCCAAGAACTGAAGTTGATAAGCAAATCACATTTACCTAACCATTATGTAATGGTACACTGGAAAAAAGTAAGGCTGCTCAAAATGTTGATTAAGACTGGGTTAATACAAGACATAAGCTCATGGAAAAGCCTAGTGAAAGAACAGATAGATAAGGGTAGAGAAATATTCAAACTGAGAATAACAAATATCTTACAATACTGTTATGGAAAACCTTTCTTGAGATAGTAACTTGCTGGTTATGTGTCTTTTTGAACAAAAAAGTCTACAAAGGTCAAATACTTAAGAAGGCTAATGCAGGCTTTTCAAAAATCATTGCAAATCAAGTGGCAATCTTTTTAGATAAATCAGATATCTTACAGGTATCTGTGTTGTAAGAACTTAAAGTAAGAAGCCTGCAGAGTTTTCTTTTAATGCCAATTTAAGTTCATTATAAGGCATAGGGGATTTAAAAGAGAAAGAAAATAAGATTATCACACATTTGTGTTTGTCCACGTGTCAATACATAACATGTTATAATTGTTCTAGTACCTTTGAAGCATCAAGGGCATGTATTGCTTCTGTGTCTATCAGTTCTTCCTAGTACAGAATTAAATATAACATGGTTCTGGAAGTATGACATTTACCTAGATGTACTTAGACTATTTGTGTGCTTTATTTCAAAAGAGAGTGTGGTTAATGCAAAACAGTCAACCTCAAGCTGAAAAAAGCCAAATGGATAAGTATGCAGAATAATTCCAATCTACATTGCTATTATCATTATTAATTATTATGTGAAAATACTGACAATACTGTGCAGGAGTTATTTACATTTACAAATTGGGAGAGACTTTCTCCACTAAAACTAGACTTTCAAGAATAATAAGATATTCCAAAATATTACATGTATACAATTGATGAAAGCATCCAAAATTTCCCTGGCAGGCCATATATCAGGGTAATATCTCATTAAAATAAACCAATTATAAGTAAGAAACTTATACTTTTCTAGCTATGTGCCACGTTTCTGAAAAGCTGTTATTTTTGTGGGAGGTTGTGATAGTGAAGGCTATTGTTTTTGTTCGGTTATTGGGTTTCTTTTCTTCTCTATATAAGGAAAAATGCAGTTGATTCCCCAAACATTTTAAATGGAATTCTTGCAGACCAGCACCTCACAACATTGCAAGAGTAGTCAGCTATTCATCCAGCTATTTACCACTGATCTGTCAGAGTAAGAAAAATACCACAGAATTAAAATAAAATGCATTTACGTTATCTTCCACAATATAACATTCTTTTTTTTTTTTTTTCTAGCAATGTACTAGTTGTAAAATAGTAAAAGAGGTATATAGTGCTTTAATGCAGAGAAAAGCATTTCAAAAGTTTAAAAAGATATAGATATCTCTATATACTTGGAAAAATAACTGGTGCTGTAACCACGTTTTAATCAAGGTGTTATGCAACATAGATAGAATCTGCAGTGGCATTTCAGGGAAGACAAGAAATAAGATGATTTCACTCCCCAGTGTTATCCTCCAAGATTACGAAAACGTCAGAATGCTTGATTCACTTTAATTGCCCCATAAGGAGGATTTTATATCAAAGAATGGATGCTGGTGCATTTGCATTATACATAGTAGCCAAGTTTCTGCAGGATACTAAACAGTTCTGTCAAACGTCCATCAAAAATTCCAGGGTAAATTATGCACCAATCAGTAGAAATCTGAGTAAACTAAACTAGGACAAAAGAAACAATCTGCTATTTCAAACTATTCCAAATCAGATTTCAAAAGGACAAAAACTAAACAGTGAAACGATCGTAAGAGAAACATAAAACTTTCAGATTCCTATGCGCTTCCAAAATTACTCAATTCACGTATAACGTTACCTGCATTTTTTTTCCATAAGATACATTAACTGACATAATATATTTTAATTGAGCATTGAAAAAATGTTCTGTATCCATGCAGTGTTTCATAAATTTGACAACTACTTAAAACTGATCCAAGCTTCAATCAAGGTAACGGGAGATTCTACGCTGACCTCAATTAGCTTTGGACTAAGCATTAAGAGAATTAATAATCCTCTAAACAGTTGCCATTCATGAGTACATGCATAGAGAGCAGAAAATGTTAGAGCCTTTAGAATGAGCAGAGATACTCTAATTGAAGACAAGACCAGTCCCAATAATTTTTTTTTTAAACAATTTCTGCCAAGACTTGCCCCGTTGCTGAACTAATCCTCAAGGTAACCTTAACTGCAGAAAAAAATGACAGAGTTGATGACCTAAAGAACAGTCAAATTCAACAGGATGTTCTGAATCAGGCTTATCATCATAAATTAAGGGGAAGGTAGTTGACAGATTAATTTTTGGCCTAGAAAAAATTGTTTCAAAGAGCAGCAATGAGTCATCAACAATTAACAACAAGCAAGAACACTTTCCTACTTTTTTAAACCATCTTCTTGCTAAACATTTATGTAGTCTTGCATTCCTAATCTCAATTTGGACAGAAACAGATGTAATGCAGAAATGGGGGAGGGAAGGTTTGTAACCTACCTCAAAAAAGACAATTTGATTTCACGCACAGCTTAAAAAAACCTCCTATTCATTTTAAGCCTTGATAAAGAGTATCTATTCATCAGTAAATTATATATATATATTTGATTAGTAGACATTATCTCTACACACAAAGTGAATGTTTTAGTGGAAGAAAGAATTTAATTTTCAGTGGATGTGCCTTTGACTTCCTCTTGTCCTAATTCTTTCCAGTTAGTGAAAGTGCTAAAAATCTCTCAAATATTTCACAAAGTCGTCTAAACAGGTCACTTTTAGGATACCAGACCCAGCTTAAGACTTTAAAATCTATGATGAGACTTCCATAGATGAGCAATTTAACACACTTATAAAGAAATTCTTCAATTGAAATTTCAAACATTTATTTTTCAAAGAAGGAAGAGAGAGAATGATCTAATACACTGCACAGCTTTAGGTTCTAAAACAATATTTGAGACCTCATATCCTGTAAGGACCCCTAAGTAATAAAAATCATCTAGCATTTAACAGAGGCTGAGGTTGATCAGTTAGAAAACAAACACTGGGCAGCAATGCCATCAGTAACTGATAAAATTTCATTATCTAACAATGAGATATTCATGTTTTAGTTTGAGAGAATAAAAGGACCCAAATCTACGTGCATATTAATCATAGCTTATTTTTTAAATTTCTTTTGGATAAACAAAGGTTTTAATTATACAGGTCCCTGTTTGTTCTGTTTGTTTCCTAATTAGAGAAAAATGGCAAGTATCCCAATCTAAGCTCTTTCCCTCTGAAGAATTTAACAATACATTTGGACAGGCACATATATTTATTTGGAGACTAAACAGTGACTAAAATCCCATTTGCACTTTACAGAGTAAAGTTTGCCAGAATTTAATATGTGAGCCAAGGCTCTGCTCTCAGCTAATGGCAAAAATGGCTGTCCAAGCTCTCAAGTGCTGGTTCATGTACTTTCCTCTTGGCGAGCGTAAACCTGGAAACACCCACAACACCTGTAGTTTATTATGAATGGCTGTATTGGAAATATACATGTTCTTACTGTGAAAGGAAAGAAAGAAGACAAAGTATGTGCATGGTAACATTATAGACAAATATAACTGTGAACTTCTAACTTATCCTACTGAAAGTACTTAACTGCAAAGGGCATTTATATAGTAACTTTCATCTAAGAACCTCAAAACACAAAAGCTTTGTATAAAGGTAGTTAGAGATTATTGTTAAAGCAAGTCACCAATCTAAATGAGATGAGGAAGCTTACAGAGGTCAGGAACAAAGCAAAGCAATGTCATTTCTAGAAACAAGGAAAATGACCAAGATTCTGTACTCTGGACTAACAGGCTATTCAATGAAAATTTTCCTAGCATATTTAACCAATGTATAACTGAAGCCTGTGATTTTTTTTTCTATAAGCTGTAATTACTTATGTAATTACTTATGTAAATCATACCTTGTATGGGGATATTGAAACACTACCAAGTAACGAGGATATAAAATGCAAGAGTCTCAAATGACTATATGCTCAGAAAAAAAATAATAATAAAAAAAAATCTCTGAAAATCTCTTGTAATTTTAGCAGTAAGTACAAAAAGATCTGAGATCTGCCGCCAATAGTCTTGATTAAGTCTCAGTCAAGGTCTCAGCATCATATGTTTCTTGTCCTGAATGATTCCACTGCTGTGTTTTTTTCCTCTGAAAACCATCTTCTGGCCTATTCTTGGGAAAATGTTTCTGCAGCCCATACCAGCAAGCACATCTTTCTCTTTTTTGCCTCAGTTTTTGAGGCATTAATGGAATTAAGCTGGCATGAATATAAAATGTATTAATTCATGCCATCAGGGTACTGAGATCAAATCTTGGGTCCTGACTCTAACTTCTATCAATTAAATAGTTCAGTGATTATCTCTTTTGACAAGCTTATTTATATCAAAATAGCAACTATGCTGCAGATGAGATACCAGTTATTTCTGCTGCCCTGCAAACACTCATGTCAGCACAAAGCTCCTATCAACAAACTGAGTACCTCACAGTGCAGAAACTACTCTCTTAGCATCTCTGCAATTAAGTGAGGTATTAGTACCACCCTCTTTCTATTGTGATAAACTAAAGCACAGAAGAAGCATCCATAGGAAAATTACAAAGATTCAGACATAAAAAGCAGGCCTACAAAGCCTACCAAATATCCAGTCAGAATTTCTCTCTTCGCAAGTCACATCAGTAAAATAAAAATTCCTGGTTTTTTTCTTGTCTTTTCTTTTTTTTTTTTTTTTTTTTAATGAAAAGAATCTTGCCTTACATAATGTATTAAAAGCACTTTATTCATCTGTATTCAGTCTAGACCTCTGTTCATTAACTTTAGCCTTCTGATTAACAACATGGACTCCTGTTCCAGTACATTCTTTTTCCAGACAGCTTTTCTATCATTCCTGGAGAATAAACTGTTTTCTCCCTCTTTTCACACCATACAACGAGCAATCACAATGAACAATTCACCCTCCTAATACAGTTTTAATACTTCCTGCTGTGACAGTACAATTGTTCTGTTTTCTCCCTTCTAAAAATGCCTTTGTATTTCTCTAACTCTGCATAAAAGGAAGCACACCTATTTTATGAGCATTTTTTTGTATTACTCAGCTCCAAAGCTGGATTCTCTGTCCTTCCATTGAAAGGCAAACCTGCTCAAAGCTGTCAACAGAACAGAGTCAAGCTGAGCTGTGCCATGATTTATGCAGGAGGGCCAGACCTGTCAGTTCCATTGTCATGACAGCAGGAGGGAGAGGAGAGCAGAATTCTTAGTACTGAAATTCTGGACTCACTACATCACAAATCCATGACCAGTTCAAAAGGACTGAATGCATGGTGTAATTCATAAAAACTAAGAAACAACGAAAGATTTCTTAACAACAAGATGATAACAATTTAATGTGTTGCAAGAATTATGCAAAGAAAATCTAACGTTCAATGCAATCAAGATCAATTCAACCAGTATTTAAATAGTAAAAAACCACCTGTACCTGTTGGTAAATACTCCATTTGTGTGGACATATGTCCACTTACACACACATTTTTGTAGAAGATTTTGAACATTTCTGCATAGTACTAAGCTGGCCAAAGAAGTGCTGTTGGTCTCTCAGCCTTTATTAGGAAGTGTACTATTGGCACTGAGGAGGTCCAGTGTCAGTGTTGGCATTCTCATGAAGATTACTTTGGAATTTTTGTGCAGATGTGTGTGTGTGCCCGTGTTGTACGCACACACATCTGTGTACTCAAAGGATTGTACTGAAACTGCAGTTTGTGAAAAGAACACTGACTCTTCTATGTTACAGCACTGTGCCTAGCATAGCTGAATCCTAATCTCGATTGAGGTCTGCAGATATGACTGTAATAACTGCTTGCTGACACTACTAGAACTACCTTGTAAGATAGTTAATTTTTAGCTTTAGTAGGTGTAATTTCTATCTGTTGCAGATTATAATGCTACAAACATTATGTTTCACACTCTCTTAAGTTTACAAGCAGGCTATCTATAACAGCTGCTTAAAGAGTTGCCAGAGTCAGCTATATATAAATTGGTCATCATACAAGGAAACAGAACATATTATTTAGTATAATAAATCCTTAATAAATCATTAACATTATATGTTCTGAAGATTTCATTACTCAGTTCATAAGTGAAATAACTCAAGCGCATGACATTAACAGACAATTAAGAAGTTTATCAACCCGAGGAAGAAAAAAAAATCATGAGATCATATCTATGACAGTTTTCTTGTTACCATTTTGCTTCCAGCTACTTGGTAGATTCCTGCTTCATTCTAGTATGTGCACACCCTGTTATTAGGCTGTAGCTATAAAATGAAAACTCACTGCAGGAAAAAAGAACATCTAATTGCTTTCTTTCTTGAAGGTGCACTGTTCTGTTCTCTAGTAGGACTGATAAAATCTGACATGAGCATTGTAATGCAATGCATCAACTAGAAAATGTAAAAAGACAGGTTTTCTGAAAAGGCAAACACTCGTGGTTTGGGGTTTTTTTTTTTTGAGAATACAAGAAGGGAATCTTAAGTAAACATAATGTATGCATTATCTTTATCTTGACAGGAAGAATTTATAAAATGTACAACTAAGCGATTTTGTGTATATCATTACACAAAAATTTAAGTATCCATAAATACGGACAATAGTCTGATATCCTGTCAAAGTGACAAATTTGGATCTTCAAAATAGACGGTATGTGGTGGAGCTGCATCTTATTTTTTAAATTAATGAAGTGGAGATTATATGTAAAAGCTGGGGGAAAAGTGCTTTTCTGCAAAGAGTAAATATGCATTTCTTACAATGTTTGCAGAAGATTATGCTTTCCCAAGAGCAATTCACTGTTAATCCATTTACTGTACATACTGAGAAACATCAAACCTAAAGGAAGGCTAAAGAAAAAAATATTAAGCTAGTTTAAGATAACCAGTTTTTTCCCTCATCTTATACCTGTTTTTTTTAATTTCAGAATTCCATAAGTATACTAATGTCAGTAAAATTCCAGTGTATGTCATTCAAGACTTTTTTGCCAGTTAAAAACCCAAAAATTCCAAAACAAATAAGAAAATCTTTGAGAAGGTGACAGAGGTGATTGGCTTTTCCTAGGGAAAAAAAAGTGGGTTTAGGAAAATGATGATTTTATTAAAATATTATTTTTAATATAAAAACGAAATCCTTTTTTAGGATGCGGCTATAGGTTGCTTCCTACATACACATACCTCAAAGGAGCTTTAGGAATATTTCACAATTTTCAGGTGCATGCATATGGAGACGAGGTTCTGCTTTCCATATTCCTGATCTCTTCAAAAAGATGTAAAAACAACCTTTTCATTTTTTTCTCTTTGTTCTGAAATAGGCACAGGCCATGAATTTGCAAGCAAATGGTCAACTGCTATTCCTCAGCTAATGTGGAAAGTCCTCAGCATTTCATTTTATTGCAAATTATAATGATATGGAAAGGGCAAGTGCCTACAGTTATTACTCAGCCTGATAAAAGAAATCAAACCTCAGTACGATTGAATGACAACACACTTCAGTTCATTTCTTCCTTGGAATCCATTAACCTCTTTCATATGAAAGCTCTAACAGATTTTTTTTTGATCTAGATACAAGGTTCTTTTATTAGCAGTTACTCTATCACATACTGCTCTAAAAATGTACTCTGCACACAGCCTTTAGTTAGAGGGCTCACAAATTAAATGGCTATCTTGTCTAGTGCTGATAAAATATCAGTACATAAAATAAAGAGGTCATCAGTGATAGAAATACAAACTTCAAGAAGATACCTTACCACTGTTACAGATGAAGACTTGAAAGCCATTCAAGACAGGGAAATAAATAAATAAATAAATAAGGGCAAATAAAACAGCATTAAATCTCATTGATAACTGAAAGCTGTGTTCTGCTTCTTTTGCTACCTTTGCAACCCCTTCAGCAGCAAAAACACAACTGATGTGAGCAGAAAACAGAACCTTGTCTATCTTCATTGACACACTGCTCACCCGCAACAGAAATGAGAGAAAATACAGTCCTTGCTTACAGCTGTTGAAATTAGTAGTGCCTTAAGTTTATTTTCCTAAATAATTTAATGTAAGTATTAATCTACTCTGTACTCATTTCTTTTCCTCACCCTTTACAAAATGCATACAGATTTGTTTGCTTCTCAATTATCTGAAAACTAAAGTGAGGAGAGAATAGTAAAAAGTATGCAAATGACTGCATAGCTTATTTATTAATAAAATTAAGGAATGGCAATATGGTACAGTGATCATGTGATGTTTCAATATGGTAGCCTTAGGCAGCAGTAATACATGTACACTTCTTTTAGTCAAGCAATTTATAATACATTGCATAGGCCCTATGGGATCTCAGAGCAGCTTTTTACAGTCAATTTAGGAAACGGAAATAGGAATGCTTTTTACAGATGACTATAACACTCCTGTGAGCCCTAAAATGCTAAGTTCTCTGTTTATCTCCCCAAAACAAGATCAAAACAAAACAAAAACAGAACGCCAACCGAATTCTCTTGATATTGTTATCCTCGCTCATACTCCACTTTCACCTGCCACTCAGTCATGCAGTCTTCAAATCAGAGCAGCAAAGCACGTTTTCCTGACTGGGGGGCACAGCCATACAAGCTCACAAGAGCTTCAAAGCATTGTTTAACCTTCTTTGTTGCCTTGTCCTAAGAAATGAAGGTAACGATTACTCAAGCTATTTTGTCTCAAGTGTTTGTTCAGCATTTTTCTCCATTATAGTGCTCTGTGACTAAGCATAAAAAAAAATAAAAAAAAAATTAAAAAAAAGAAATAATTGGGATTAAAATTAAGAGTTTTGAATTAAAATTGGTGATGAATACAGTCATTTAAAGAAGAAAAAAATATATTCTAGCTTTTTTCAGCATATGCCTTCTCACTGCCAGACTAGATAGCTCCAGTACCACTGTTCAGTCCCACAATTGACTGGACAGGACTTAACTACACCTGCTTACATTCTCTCTTCGCTTGCTTTCCTAAATCAAACACCAGTCCTGAGATGCTTTGGACTAGATCAGTTCCAGTAAACTACGAAGAATTTAGAAGCAGGTACAAACACTGTCACACAGCCATTTATACTGCCTAATTATTCAGCTGCATTTACATTGAGTAGCACAGTTTAAGACAAGTAGTACAACTGAGAACACCTCAAATAGCAGAGGCCAGGAACAGCATCCAACTGGAAATGTAGCCATAGTCGCACTGTTGTGAAGCTTTATGGAACTGAGTTGTATCATGGCACTTACCCTTAAGGCTTCATTTGCAAGTAAACATGTAGTCTAGTGGTCTCTGAACCACCAGTAGACTATTACAATAATCTTATTTGGAGTTATGAATTGATACTTCCAGTTATTTTAAGGGATTTAAGACAAGCAGGAGTCATCAGATTCACAATGGATTTGGTGTTACAAGTTTGCATTTCAAAGAGACCACTGCTTAAAATCCAAAGTGTACAGAATAACAACAGATTAAATATTTGTTTTTGCACGAGGTCAAAAAATGCCTGTTTCTAACAGCAAAACAAATACAACAGCTATCCTCTAGTGAAAATTTGTATCTAATATGAAAAATAATGTATAATAACTTAAAAGCAAAAGTTACAGAATTGAAGTTCATTAGGCCTTGCAACAGACCCAAACTTAAACAAACACTGTTTAATAAATTCAATTTTCTAGATAACTAGTTTCGTAACCTTGCCTAAATTTCCAAAAATAAAATAAGTTGGGAAAAAAAAAATGCAGTAAAAATCAAGGCTTAATTTGATTGCTTCTCTAAATTTCACTTGACTTTGAGAATGCCAAAAGAGGAAGAACAAAGATTCTTAGCTACAAAAATACAGCTACTGATTCTTTGTAAAAACACAAAGAAAAATATCATATATTAATTATTTAGCTAAAATGTTCTTTGTTCTAAATCAAGAACAACTATGAATATTTTTTTTTCATAGTATTTGACAGTAAAAATGATCTTCCCCAAAGCCCTGATGATATGCTTTCCCTGTGCAGGTGAAATTTCCATTCACTCATGTAATTCAAGATGATCTGTCATATATTCCAGAGACGCTGATATTTTTTTTTTTTCATTAAAAGAATCAACAATTTTACATCCAGTACACAGAGAAGCTGTACTTCACATGTCAGTTTTTGATCATAATTTATGCACAGTCTTAACACAATACATTCCAACTAGAAACAAATATGAATTGTGAAAACGTTCTTATTTTAAATAATACAACTCACACATGGCCATGCTTATAACATTTCTAATATGATTTACGCCCTCTGGTCTGCTTTTTTGAAGAACAAAAAAAGGGGGGGGCAGGGGGGGGAACATAGATGTCATGTGTAGTCATCTTTGCCTTCATAAAGTAGACTTTTGCAAGCGCAAATTCAAACAAGAGAATAGAGCTTCAAATTCAAATAATTTACATAGGAACAGCAATATTATATCAGCGTACCTTAGCCATGTTAGGTTAATAAAAAAAAAAAAAGCCAACAACATATCGTCTTTAAGCTCTGAAAAATTTGATTCCAGTCACTATAGAGATAATAAGCAATCTAATTTAGCTCTAAGACACCTTAGTCTATGGCATATATTGTCAATCTTATATGAGTGTGACAATAGTAACTACTTGTTCTCTAAATTATAGCTATGTATTTGCCATCCCTGTTTTTCTATTGACTCACTGACTCACAGATTGAGCTCCTAATTTTTTCTATTCATTACACACTGTGAAAATGTTCTCACCTAATAGTAGTCATGAGAATTGGAAAATAAGGAGATTCTTGAAACAGTCACATCAGGGAGGTAAAAGAAACACAAACCATTTCCAGGACCTAAATTGGTCAAATCAGACTTCCTTCATTCACTCCTTTAGCACATGTCAATCATAAAAAATTAAGTACTCATGCATGTATTCTTGCAGAATATTTCTTCAATATCTTTTTTTTTTCACATCCCTGGTGCCAGATCCCTGTTTAGGAAACTTAGAAACTCCACAAAGAAGCAAGAACTTCTACAAGCTACAGATAAAAGACTCAGGGAGAGCCAATGAGTAAGGAATTCAGCAAGTACATGTATGATACTGCATAGATTTACCTCCATTCTAGACATTCTAACTGTTGTAAAGGAAAATTTAGGCGCATTTCTTTTAAAAGGTCCAGAAGGATGCCTAGCATACTTAAATCTAGTAAAATTGTTCTAATAACTGCAGGAGGTTTCTCTCTTTCTTCAAGTAAATAAATATGTCATCAGGTAAAAGTAACAGTTTAACCTACAAAGTAACATTCAAAGACAATGAAAAATGATGAAGTTTTGTAGTAATTAATGAACTCATTAACGTACATATTAATGTATGCTAAAAGCATAGATTCAAGTTTGTTCATTTGGATAATTTTTCTAATACCACCTAGCGTTCGCTAATGTGCTCCCAAGATCTTAATGTTTCTAATGGAAAGAGATTTCACTTTAGGCAGACATTTCTGGAATCAGAGAAGTCTAAGACACGAAAGATCTATCAAGTCACTCACATGTCCCTCACAAGATGGTGCAGAATGTATTATTAACAGTGCAATGGCCTGTTCCGTTCATTTATGATGATATGAGGCTTTCACAATTTCCATTTCAAATAGAAATGCATCATCTGATGAAGTTCACACCTAAGATATTTTTGGTCCTGAAATGCAACACTAGGTCTTCCTTTCTTCAACTCTTCCTTGCTGCTCTTAGGATTAGTATTTTACACTACTGAAAACAAACTATGTCCTTCATTGATGCTTGCACCACTCAACCACTTGCATGAGGTCATCCACCAGACTTCTTAAAGCAAGTATTGCAGATACTGCCTTTACCTACAGAAAAGCTTAGACTGAAATCTGCTAAGTATCTTATCCATCTGGATTACATTTGCTCTTTCAGTAAGAAGGAAAGTCAAATGTTCCCTTCAGAGGGTTTTAGCACACTATCTCTTCATGAAATGGTGAGTCAAGAAATCAGATTAGTGCAGTAATTTGGCAGTGTTAAGACTTATATCACAACATTTACCTTCAATATTCTTTTAATAATGAAAACATGCCTATTATAATATACCAGTTAGATAGTACTACCTTTGGCTAGACGTATTGTTCTGAATAATAGCATTTAAATGCTACAAACTTCAGCTTAAAAACAATCGACAAAAATACTGAACACTCACTAGCTCATCAGCACCACAGCAGATACACTTAAGCATTCTCATGCTTCACTTTCATTTTTAATATCTAAAAAAGGACTCGGCCACTCTTATAAGGCTATCTTTTCTATAACCTGTCTGCATCCCCTCCTCGCAAGACCGATTTCAATTCTACCCTTGAATCATGATTCCAATAATGTTGCCAAGATGCACAAAATTCTTTCTCTTATCACAGATGTTCTGTAGACGATCTTCAGTCAGTACTGTTGGAATGATGTCTGTTACTTTCTAATTACATTTTTTCAGCAACACAATAGAAAACAGTCCCCCAGATGAGTCACAGCTGTGCTTATTATGGTACCAACAACTATCTTATGAGACTATCATCAGTTGACACAGATACTAATCTAACAGGATATTGGCAATGTGACCTGCAGATGTACTGAGCTTTAACTTATTTCTGAAGAAGAAACAACATACAAAGATTGTTACTGAGAAAAAAAAATAATGAAATAAGTTATAGAACCAGTGTGTATGAAGACTTTTGAAGTCCACTACCTTGCTGATTCCCTTGAATCATACTGGGCTTCCTCAGGCCTTGACTGGGACAAGTCTTGACCCTGGAGAACAAAAAGCAACAAATTTTTCTATTTGCTACTTACTATGGTTTGTGGTTTATGGTTTGTTACACTTAGAAGCACATAAAATTTCCAACACAATACAGTCACATCGTTGATGTTGCTTACATACAAAGCTGAATGAGCAAAAACACCTTAATGTCACTGAAATTATACTTTTCTTAGTTTATCTTAATACAAGTGGGTGATATTTCTCCTAGATGTTTGTAGTGTCAGAAGGAATTAACCCAAACCCTAATATAAAGAATTAACCATTGATTTGATCAAGGAAATTTAAATGCAAACTTTTAAGAACAACGATCTGCAGTTCAAAGAGGAAATAAACCAAAGCCTGGTTCTCCACAGAGAAATAAGCTAATTGTAACACTATAACTACCTTTTTTTAAAAATTTATTTATTTATTTATTTATTGTCTGTAGGCTACCAGTCTAACCTAAGTGATTAGAAGTAATCAGAATAAATCAAAGTGAAACAAAATGCTGTGCAGAGAAAGTAGTTTTCTACCTACTTACCATTTTTCCCAAAACAAGGCAAAGTAAAATTAGTATCAAGTCTTGTAAGAAGAGTTCACTGACACTGCAGATAAGAAAATCTATTAACTAACAGGAGCAGTAGAGGTGCAGATACTGAAGGTATTAATGCCTTTTAAAAAGCACTGACAGCTTCCACTTGTCCCTTGAGCATAATAGTTTATTGTGCTACTTAAAACAATACTACTTTGGAACTGCTCTGTAGAAACGGTTACTGAAAGAAGTCTCAGTATGGAGCTTAAGATGACTGTCTTTCAGTCCATGGGCAAGAAAATGAAGTTATACTGGCAAATACGCAGGAAACTTAGCTGTAAGGAGTCCTTGGTGTCCTCCCATGCTCGAAACAGTTTGTAACATTTCCAACCGAGCATCTCTGCCCTTCGTGTGTATAACTTATTGCACACTACTTGGAGCAGAAACTGCATCTTATTTGAGACTTTGAAAGCACCTCTCGTGCTTTGCCGTGTACTGCAGTAAATTATAACTGGCTTGAGAGTTACTTAAAAGCGTACATTTTTTGGCTGTCCCTGTTCACATTAACTGCAGTCTATCACGTCTGTTTCATAGTATCTGAGCACTGTGGACAAGTGAATAATTAGCTTTAGCAAGAATAGTCAGATTTATGTGAGGAAAAATTTAACTCCTAGAAAGCTCAGCAACTCAAGAGATAGATTTGTCTCTTCATGCAACACTAATCTCAGTTCATATTTCCCATGTAGTTAAGATAAATTGGTAAAAATGGACATGATTTAATTAGAATCTGAACCCTTCACAGAACTTGTCTCCTAAATGCAATTTGTAATGAAAATGAAACAGACTATTTTTAAAGATTGCAAGCTTCAGATTGAGAGGGGGAGAAGGGGAAAGATAATTATAAATAACTTAAAAAGTCCTCCCCATAGCAATGGAGATAGATAGGAAACAAAACTTTTAGGATCTTTCTCCCCTACATAGATGACAATAGCAGACTATTACTCTAGAGTTCTACAAAATCCACCCCTTTTAAAAGCTCAGAAGGAAGTGAAATGCAATTCCATACTTGGAGTAACCACCCAACATGAAGGAGGCAGCCCAGTATATGTCCTACTGCTTTGCCAAATGACTGGTATCCCAACAACAGCCGTAAGATTTGTCCTGTGAAAAATTTTAAGGATGAAATATTTCATTTCCTGTGTTTGTCCTACCCCAAGAAATACCGAATGAAAAGTAGAATGCTAAAACTATTTTTTTCCATGTTAGTTTTTCTTGCATTTCTTACGTCAAATTAAATTTGTTTTAGCACACAGATATGAAAACTATTCCCAGATTATTTTCTTTTAATGCTTGTACAGAACATTCCCTAAGTACCTTAGGGAATGGCTTTCTAGCTGCATGTTTTTTTTCCAATTCTCTTCTTTATGGATTTGCTTTTTGGTTTTGTATAACATCACATACAAAGTGCACTCCCAGAACTTCTACAGAATACAACACTGCACATTTACACAGAGAGAAAAACACCTCCCTCTGCCAACATTGCCAGAAACTTGTATCCAGATTCAAAAGTTAAAGTATCAAGTAGAAATAAAGAAAAATGTAACTCGCAGCATAGTAAGTCTTTTATCATAAATCACCAGCTGCAGTGAGAATGCAGTATGAAGTCCCTTTTAATATAAGTCCCTTGGCATTCACTTCATCATTCCAGTAAACCGTGTTTGTAGAAAAAGGACATTAAAAAAGGTCACTATAGCTATAGTACCTAAGTACGACACAAACTCTGTTGCAGAGTGCAACATCAAACTTGTACAGAATTAATGGAGAAAAAATAATAAAAATATGAAACTAAAATACAGAGCCAGACACTCTATCTCCCTCTCACCCACATTCTTACACATAAACTGAAAAAATGTGGAACATAAATACCTGCTAGTTCCTATTTCCAGAAAGCGGCAGACAGAAATTACCAAAGGTACTTTCAATTCTCATATCTCAGTTCCTTACATTTCTCTTTGGTACCCACTGTGTAAAACAGCATACTCTACTAGATGGAGGTTCAGTCTGATGAAATAAATACAGCCATTCTTACATTATTTTCCATTTTATTTCTAGAGAAAATGCCAATTAAAGCAATGATGCTGTCTCTGTCCATCTATCTGCCTGCCAGTATTTCATGTCCAGCTAAAACTTCAGAATCAAGAAGATAATTATGACAATATTTTCAGAGATTCTTTTATTCCTACAAGTCTAGCTGCTGGATACAATAGAGAACTAAAGTTTAATGGTGTGGGAAACGCTGCATTTATTAGCAGCAGACTGCCCAGCAAGCATGCTTACAAGCAGATCCAGCTAGCATATCTTGTCAGGAAAGGGTGGCACAGGAAGGAAGAGAAGAACTACTAAATTTGTTTCCAGTATAGCTTTGAAGGTAAAAACCATGAAAGAAGAGGCAAATTAAAAAAGAACCCCCCTCCCCCCCCCTCCCTTCCCCCCCCACACAAAGCCACAAGAAAGAACTTCAGTCATTCCTTCACACAATTCATTTCCAGTTCAGTCCTTGTAATTGCCTGTTAGACTTTGCTGCTACCTGACAGGACTGTTATAATAATCAGTTCTGACAAAGTGAAACCACATCGACTAGATCCTGCCCCATGAATTCATGTGCTTGAGGGAGGAAACAGCATAAAAATGTGGGCAAAGTTTTTCAGCTGTCCAAGATAAGATAAAAAGAAAGTAGTATTAAACAGATTGAAACAGTCTCTGATGAAGGAGGTTTCCTCCTAAAATTAGTCATTTCTAAAGCAGAGCAACTTGAACAGCAATACTGTTAACATAATTCCATCAAGAACATACACAGCTGCAACAAGTTTCCATCTAGGAATTATACTGAAAGATTACCTGATTTTTATAATATATATATACATTTTTTAAATAGAGAAAAAACTGTGGATAAACAATCTGTACTTAAGTTGTTTCCTATGATACCACTATTGAAAGGGGATACAAGTTACATTATTACTTTAAAACAGCTATATTCATTTCTAGCAGCCCAACTGGGATCAGTCACAGAGTTCCTAAGACAACTGTTACTTAGAAATAAATGCAAACCGAGACGCAAAGCAATTTGTTTTTCTTTTTCAGCTTGCCAGCTTCCAAAACACAAATGAAACAAAAATCAGTAAAAATGGCATTTCTGTTGCAATAATTGAAAGATTTTAAATAGGATCTCAAGTCAAAGCACATAAATATATTAAAAAAAAAGCTTCCATATGTAGTCTGAATCACCACTAAAAAAGAAGCAAAACTACTTCGAGTTCTGTTTTTGATACTGCCTTGTTTCATAACATAGAAATCCAGTAAACTACTCCTTATTTGATGATGTACTCCAGAATAAAAAAAACATGTATGGCTTTGCAGCTTACCAATAACATGTAGAGAAATATATTATTGATTTATTTTCCTACTTTAGATTAAATATAACTGTTCATATTATCCACCTAATTATTATAAATAACCAGCTCAACTTCTCAAGCAGATTTTCCACCTCTCCTTTTTCTAACTGAATTTTCATAGGTGCTCTCTACTACCAAATTATACAAAACTTAGAAAATCCACTTGGTTTCAGTAAAACTCACACTGAGTATGTGTTTTATTCTTTCTACGCACAGTATATATGTGCATCTGATTCAGGTCACTTTTAGCTGAGTCACTCGATAATATGACAACCAGAAGTGTTAAACTCTTCAACCTAAATTCCTAGTAAGGGCTCTTGATTTAGGAGTGAGTTACCTTAATAAATGTAGCTGGAGTAGATTAGTGCCAAGCACAATTCAGAAAATGAACTACAAAATCCCTTCTCTTTTGCTTTCTCTTCTCCTTTTCAGTCTCCTCTAGGTATACTTGCTACAGTCCTTGCTCCCTCTTCGTTCACCCTTTCACCTCTTAAAATACTTTTTCCTCACAACTTAGCTCTGAGAAGTTCTCCCCACTCCACCTCCATAAGTCGCCTATCTGGATGATTCCCTCACACCTTTAATAATACCTTTTATGCTTTTTCCTCCCTCCTTTTTCCTCCCTCCTATATCCCACAAATGAAGGCCTTTTTCAGTATCTCGCCTATTATTGTCTATCCGCTGAGAAATTAACACACTTTAACAAATCAAGAATGCATAAAAAATTAATTCATGTATTTGTACAAGTCTTTTAAGACACAATAATGAATTCTTGACTCACCATATTTTACAAACTGTTTAATTAATAACAGAAATGTTGTTAAAAAGTATGTTGACATACTATACTGTTCAAGATGACATCTTTATTTAGAATGGGTTTAGAGAGGGATCCAGAAAGATGTTAAAAAAAAAAAAATAGACAATATACCACTGGGAGATGTTTTATTCATGCAGGCATTGTGAGAAAAGAAGACATTGAATGCGTCTTAATTATAATCTTGAAAATGATGAAAGAATTACGCTCATTTCTTCAGGCAACAAATGAACGTATGACATAGTCGAAGTCAGTACTGAGCTATAGATTTTGGAGGAAGAAGTGTTGGAGGAAGAATTCAACCCAGTCTACTTTTTACCTTTGTTTTTAAATTCACTTATTATTATTATTTTTAAGCAAAACAATGAAGTAATTTTAAAAAAGAAACTTTAGAATATGAATTCCTTCCAATTCTGCAATGAGCAGTGTTGTCTGCCTTTCAGGTGCCAGTACTGGCAGAAATTCAACAGAATACACCACTGTGGAAAGGTATTTTCAATATGTAAGTAAGGACACTAAAATGAAACGCGATGCTTTACCCTCTCCAGATGAGTTATGAAGTGAGTGGGGAAGAATCTCCTACCTTCCTGCAAAGGCAAAAATTATTTTTTAATCACAAAAGAAGGATATAGCAAGGTGATATGGTTCACGTGGAGATAGTATGACTTTAATGTCCCTTCTAGATACAAAAACAGTGTAAAATGACAGATTGGAACATATTAAAAATTTATGTATGTAATGCTTTTGTTGTTCTTTTATGTTCCATTTTTCATTTTCTACTTATTTTCTGTTGAATACTATACTGACAAAAATTAAATACTGACTGCATTTAAGTTGAAGCTTTTAACAGTCACAGTACGACCAAATGCTACATATAGCCTGCAGCCTTGGAGCCCAATAAACATTGCATGGCTGTTCCCTGGAACACAGAATAAGCTGTGCATGAACAACAGGTCTTACGTTTTTTGGGTTGCCAAAAATAAAAAGTTTTTGCAGTTTTCTGATATCCACTGTTTAATTTCTTTGAGGTTTGTATGACTGCGTTGTTACATCTATTGATATATGCATATGTATATATACATGTGTATATATATACATAAACTTCTGTAACTAGTAGGTAGTAGTAAGAAGTAGTTATTTGGTGCAGAAAGAAATATGATCACAGTATAATAACCTAACATAAAGGAGAACCACAGGGTGATAACAGAGGCTCTGAAACCATAAAGACATGATAAAAGGTGTCAAGCTAAACAATATCTACCCAGTTAAGGGTCACAGTTTTTAAACTACTTTAGGAACTTAGTAAATCTAGTTTTAGGAATTAAGTGAAGGAAGATTCATTTAACTCTTCAGTGCATGTAAAATACATCAGATCTAATAAATTCAGAGATAACATAATTTGCAAAACAATGAACACAAGAATACAACATAAAGCTTATGAACAGCAGTCACAAAATACCAACACCCAAGTAGGCCCAGGAACAAGAAGCCACCACCATCACACTGCTGCTGGTTAGAAGCAGAAAGCAGTCCCCGCTGTACACACTTTAGATTAGATACTCAAATTGTTGGGGTACTGGTGAAAAAAAATCTTATTTCCTGTATAGCTCCCATGGAGGTTAACAGCCACCCATTGCAAAACAGCAAATGGCTGTTGTGCGTGAGCAAGGAAAGAAAGAGGATGAAAAGTAAAAAGGAAGAAATTATCCACTTAAGCTTCAACATTTAATATGAGCCAAAACTGGAATGAAATAATTCTATTTTTTTTTTCTTTCCCATTTTTAACAGAGAGCTTTAAAAGCAAAAGAGAATAGAACAGTTCTAAAGCAAAGAACACAAGAAACACTTTTATTGAGTTAGGCTTTATGCTGCAATTTTGCATTGTACTTTCGGCCTGAGCTAGCTGACCTGGAATGACTAATTAATTAGTCCCTGCCCTCATTTGCCCATCTAAAAGATACTTACTCTCACCTGAAGGGCCTTGGGAGGTGACTTTGATATTTTTTTAATAGATGTGCAAATCCATATTGCAAGTTTACAAATTGCAATGCATTTCAAACAACTGAAATTTAAATAAGCCTTCTTTGATTGTCCAGGGAGAATTCTGGGACTTCCTGTTCTCAAAAATAGATATTCAGACTTAAATAGCATCATTTCTGAAACTATTCCTATTAAAACGTGAAATGCGTTATGATTTTGTTATTTGTAAACATGTAGTTACTTTTCTAAAGAAAAATCACTCTCATGTTGCTCGAGGTATGTGATAATGCTGCAGATGCATTTCATCTTTTTTTCATGTTAGTCTTTACAACTAAGCAAAACAGAACTCACCATTTTTTGAAAGCACGGTAGGAAGCTACTTCAGGAACTCTCAAGGTGATTCTTCACAGTCAGTTATTAAATTCAGTAACATTAATTTTGGGGAAAAAAAGGAACACCTAAAATCTCTTCAGCCTGCATTCTGAGCACAGGTATTGCCTATGTAACTAACTAAGGTCAGGGAAAAAAAATAAACCTTGCAATTGTTGGTGTTACTTAAGTATCAGTAACATCACTAAATAAAGCAGTTTAACACAGACATGTTCTTAAAAGGTGATCCTGCCCCTCTACTCTGTGCTGGTGAGATTTCACCTGGAACACTGCATCCCAGTGCGGAATCTTCAGGAGAGACATGGACCTGTTGGATTGCATCCAGAAGAGAGCCACAAAAAAGACCCACGGTTTGGAACGCCTCCCCTATGTGAGAGCTGGAGCTGTTCAGCCTGGAGAGCAGAAGGCTCCAGGGAGACCTGATTGATAGCAGCCTTTCAGTATCTAAAGGGGAGATATACCAGAAAGAAGGGAACAGACTCTTTAGCAGGATCTGTTGTAACAGGACAAGTGGGAAATGGTTTCAAACTAAAGGAGGGGAGATTTAGATTCAGTATAAGGAAGAAGTATTTTTTATAACAAGAGTAGTGAAGGACTAGGCAAGTTGCCCAGCAAGGTGGTGGATGCCCCATCCTTGGAGACATTCAATGTTAGTTTGGACCAGGCTCTGAATAATCTGATCTAGCTGTAGATGTCCCTGTTTATTGGAGGGGAGTTGGACAAGATGGCCTTCAGACATCTCTCCCAACTCAAATGATTCTATGATAATTTATCTTAAATATCTTTGCATTTACGACAAAATCCTATGGGCTTGACAGTTACTTTGGGGCAGTAAGTGCCAGTAAATTAATACCTCTTCTGAAAAACATATCACAAATATAAACTTAGTGTGTTTTATGCCCATACTTTTCTGACTTGCATGTGGGACATACTAAAGTCACAGTCATGCTGCACCTGGAGAATGTCTTGTAAAGAAACCAGTTCTGCACTTTAGAATTCCACAAACATACTTTGGTTAGATGTGCTTGCTACCTTTATTAAACAGTTAAATAGCAAACATATTGTTCATGCAGTGCCAAAATGTCTTCTGTGTTTGCTGATCTTGTGTCCTGCTTCATTTTCTTTCATTCACCCAACATACCACTAGAAAATGCAATGAGGAAAAACAGCATTCACATATGCGTATATTAAAAATTCTTTTGTTTTAAAAAGATATCATCCCAACCGTTAAGAGCATCTGCAAATCCTGTCGCTCCAAAAAATGCTCCCATACAAACATCGAACAAAATCTCAGTCTTTCAAAATAAATGTGAATGGGTGATACTGCACTCTTAAGAAGGCAGGCACAGCTGTACAGGGATGACTGGCAGGAAAATGAGGCCTTTAATATTAGGGAGGCAAGCTCTGTCTCTTTTGGCATGTAACAATTTACACTAAAAATATTTTTTAAAAGCAACATCATCTTTCGTATTTAATGATGTTCCTCACAAACCCAGAACAGCAGAGCATTGCACTGGGGGGAGGGGTTGGATTTTTCAAAGGAGAAAGTTGAAGTTAATGCTTTTTTTTTTTTTTTTTTTTTTTAAATAACAAAACAGGAGAGCTAATTACAATGAACTGAGAATGCTTCTGGTTTAAAAGTTACTTAATCCCTCATGGTAGAGCTGTGGGTGCTGACTTTCTTACCCTCCTTCTAAAGAACAAGCTGTTAAAAACCCTAATTGACCGAATTCACAAAATTCTCCTTTCTAAGAGAAATAAAACTGTTTTGAAAGGCAGCATTTGAATGTGATCTTGAGTCTAAAGCAGCCTATTTAGAGAAAATGGGATCCATAAATGTCAACACCACCTGTAGTCAGCCGGAAAATGTGTCTGCTTTCTGACAACAGCATTGATAAGCCACAGGCACATTAGAGCTAACATCCCTTACTTTATCTGCTAGATAAAAGTTAAAGAAAGTAGAGGTTAAAAAGATACTTTCTAATTTGTTTCAACACGAATCTGCAAATACAACTATAATCATCAAACAATGCTAAATAAAGGTCAGTGGATTAGCATTTTTCCTTAAGAAACCATGAAAGTTATGGAAAGCATGTTTGTTATATATGATAAGTACTGTAAAACAGTGTATATGTGACGTTGCAAAGAAAAGTTATCTTCTGAGGGGGTTGTGATCATGAGAAAAAGTTGTATGGAACATGAGACACTCTGACAACTCCCCTCCAAAAACACAGTAGAAACGTTGTTTTCTATTTACAGAAAGGATGCAATAGGAACAACATTTAGACAGGTAGAATATTTCAACAGAGGCTATGAAATGAAAGAAATGTATTTGAGTATGTTACAGGGAATTAGTGGACCAAAGTTATGATCATACCAAATACGAAGAATGAAGGTTTGATATTTATGATAAGTACAGCTGAAAAGAACAAAGGAGGAACAGCCACACGTAATAAAGTTTTTGGTTTTTGTATTTTTTTTGGTTTTTTTTTTTTGGGGGGGGGGGGGGGGGGGAGAGGGGAGGTTAGAGATTTCCTAGAGGAATTTTTAATAATGGATGCCATTTTCCACAAGAGTTTTTTGTCAATAAGTCACAATGAAAACAATAAAGGTGATTTTAACAGAAAAATTAAAATGAATGTATTTTTAGGGACATATATATATATATATTTTTTTTTCATGTATTCATTATTAGTCAGACCAAATTCCATGTTTCTTTGCATGAAAATTTTGGGGAGAAGAGAAAAAAAACTGAAAAGCACAGTTCAGAGGAGCTTCCTTCCATGCAAAAAGTAAGGTCAATGACCCATTGAGATCAGTATCCTATCAATAATGGCCAGGACCTTTGAATATGTAAACTGCATCATAGCTGATTTCAAAGAAGTGTGGAAATACAGCAGAGAAGCACAAAGGACCTTATCATTGGGAATCACTCTCACAATCTCAACTGAGAGAGCAGTTGTCACCTTGGGAAATCACTGACAGGTTTTGTATTTTTTTTTTTTTTTTTTTTTTGCCTGGGGTTTTTTGGTTTGATTCCCTCCGTGCCTCTTTTACAAAAACTCAATATATATCAGTCTTGCAAAGTCTGGATCACTCATGCAGGTCTTTTCTTCAGACTCCTTGAATTCCTCCGTGTTTCCAAGAGCTAAGTGAAAAAAAACTCCAGCATCCAATTTAATACTTTCCCACATCAATTCAGTATAGTTTCCTTAAGCGTTTAAGTGTACTGTCCAATTCAGCTTCAAATAAAATCAAGCCACAGGGCTTTAAAAATATTCTGCAAAGTCTAATACATTTTATGGGTTCTAAGTAGAAGGCCCTCTTTCATTAGCTTAATTTAATTCCCTTAGTGAATTGTTATTCTTTTGAATCTATCAAAACATTCCAATTACTCCACCGAGGTATTGAAAGGAGTCTTTGAATACCTGTCGATTTTCTTTTTTTTTTTCCCACTTAACCATCCTTTAAAAAAAAAAAAACTAAGAAAAAAATCCCTGTTATTGTAAAATAAAAAAGCAAAATGAAATTAATTACAGTAAATACTAATTTGGCATTTTGCAAAAATCCAGGTAGAGGATTAAGAAGATGGGCAAACAATACATAAGCATTATGTCTCATCTGTGCATTTTGCCATGGGAGTTCAGGACAGAAACTCAGTTCTATTTGAAAAAAAAAAAAACAACTAATAACATTTCTTACTCTGTAAAGATAATTTGGGAAATATTTGCAAACTTAATTTGGTTGTCCATATACCTGTTCGGGTTTTTCTTTCTCTTCATACAGAGAAAGTTGTGGCTGACAGGTGCTATAATAATAAAGGTTTCTCAAATTTTAGGCAGGGTTTTCTCAAACCACCTTCACTAATCTCCAAGATATGCAAGAAATAATCACAACTTTATCTTTTCTCAATTTCTTTCAATTCTCTGCATTTGCTACAGAGACGAGCTTCAAAGCAGGTAAAACTGCACTGGGCAAGGGATCTGAAGCAGAAAAAAAAGTGACCAAAAAAGCTCTTTTTAGACTTTTTTGGAGCCAGCAACAGTGCTGTGCCTGGGCTGGCAGCTTGTGGGTGGGCTCCTGACTCACCAGGGGCAGGGCTGACACTGCCTGCTCTTTATCTCTGGGGCATGACCTTGACCCATTTGCTGTTTGGCTAAAAACAGACCAGAGAGGGTGGGAACTAGTTCCTGCTCACACAACAGAACACAGCAGGTGAGAAAAGCTACTCTGACCACCTAGGGTGGAGGTAGTCAGAGTGTGAGAGCAGCCCGCGTTGCCTATTCAGCAAAGTAGCAGCGGGAGCATGGGTTGGGTCTTGTGACAGCACACGTGTGTGCTCTTGTCTCTTGTCTTTCCTCAGGTGACCCGCTCTCCTATTGGCAGACCCTGACGCCATGGTCCTCACCAGGAAGCAGGCTTCCCCCAAGAAGACTGTGGTGACCCAAACAGAGCGTCTACCCCATAACGTGGTGGTTCAGATCTCTGGCTGCCAGGAGTGCCTGAGCCTGCTGCTGCCAGGGGAGGATGGGAAGGATGCCACCTGTGTGAGGTGTGAGCAGCTGATGGTGGAGCTTAGGGAGGAGGTATGTAGACTACGGAGCATCAGAGAATGTTGGCGGGAAATCGACTGGTGGAGTGACTCTCTGTGAGAAAGATGCAGAGATTACACCTCCCAGACTGAAGGATTAATCAACCCTCTCTCTAGCCGTAGTCAAGCAGGGAGAGACAACTTGAGAAGAGAGGAAGAATGGCAGCAGGTCCCAGCCCGCCATTGCGGGCAACCCCCATCCCAACATACCTCGGTTCCCCAGGTCCCTCTGTGTGACAGGTTTGAAGCCCTGAAACTGGAGGGAGAGGTGAGTGAAAATGACGTGGGAGCACTACCTCCAAGCTTGCGGAAGGTGAGGCGGTCAGCTCCACGCTTTTAGACTGCCTCCTCCAGAAAAGAAAGGAGGGTGATAGTTGTAGGTGACTCTCTTCTGAGAGGAACAGAGGGCCCAATATGTTGGCCTGACCCTATCCATAGGTAGGTGTGCTGCCTTCCTGCGGCCTGGGTCAGGGATATTTCCATAAAACTCCCAGCCTGATCCGGCCCTCTGACTATTATCCTTTATTGATAGTTCAGGCTGGCAGTGATGGGATTGCTGGCAGAAGCCTGAGGACTATAAAAAATGATTTTAGGAGAGTGGGGAAGTTAGTTGACGGAGCAGGCATACAAGTAGTGTTTGCTAGTATTCCTTTGGTGGCGGGGAGGAACACTGAGATGACCAGGAAAAGCCATCTTATAAATGCATGGCTGGTGCAAACGCGAGAATTTTGGATTCTTTGATCATGGAGCTGTCTACTTGGCACCTGGCCTGAGGTCTGCTGATGGGAATTGCTTGTCTCCAACGGGGAAACGGATACTTGCCCAGGAGCTGGCGGGACTTGTAGAGAGGGCTTTAAACTAGATATGAAGGGGGAAGGGGATAAAGCCAGGCCTGCTGGAGATCAGCCTGGGGAAGCGGTATTGGGATTAGGAGTGAGGCGAGGGCCTCAGCTGAGGTGCATCTACACCAATGCACGCAGCATGAGCAACAAACAAGAAGAGTTGGAAGCCATTGTGCGGCAGGCAAACTATGACCTAGTTGCCATAACGGAAACGTGGTGGGATTGCTCCCATGACTGTAGCGCTGCAATGGATGGCTACAAGCTCTTCAGGAAGGATAGGCAAGGAAGGAGGGGTGGCGGTGTGGCCCTCTATGTCAGGGAATGCTTTCATGTTACTGAGATTGTGACTGGGGAAAATAAGGTTGAATCCCTATGGGTAAAGACCAGAGGAAGGGCTGACAAGGCAGACATCCTGGTGGGTGTCTGTTATAGACAGCCAAACCAGGATGAAGAGACAGATGAGATATTCTATAAGCAGTTGGCACGAGCCGCACAGTCGCCAGCCCTTGTCCTCATGGGTGACTTCAACTTTCCCGACATATGCTGGGAGTATGGCACAGCGCAGAAGAAACAGTCTAGGAGGTTTCTGGAATACATAGAGGATTACTTCCTGATGCAGCTGGTGAGAGAGCCTACGAGAGGAGCTGCCCTGCTAGACCTGCTGTTCACAAACAGGGAGGGTCTGGTGGAAGATGTGGAGGTCGGGGGCTGTCTTGGACAGAGTGACCACGAAATGGTAGAATTCTCGATTCTTGGTGGAGCCTGGAGGGGGAATAGCAAAACTGCTACCTTAGACTTCCGGAGGGCAGACTTTGAACTGTTCAAAAGACTAGTAGGGGGAGTCCCCTGGCATTCAGTGTTAGAGAGTAAAGGGGTCCAAGATAGCTGGTCGCTCTTCAAGAAGGAAGTCTTAAGGGCGCAGGAGCAGGCAGTCCCTCTGAGCTGCAAAATGAGCCGGCGAGGAAGAAGACTGGCGTGGATGAATAGGGAACTATTCTTGAGGCTCCGGGAGAAAAAGAGAATCTACCGCCTGTGGAAGGAGGGACGGGCAACTCAAAATGAATACAAAGAAGTCATTAAGGTGTGTAGAGGGAAAATCAGAAAGGCAAAAGCCCAGCTTGAGTTTAAGCTGGCCACCGGGGTAAAAAGGAACAAGAAACTCTTTTATAAATACATCAACAGTAAGAGGAGGACAGAGGAGAATCTTCACTCTTTACTGGATGAGGCTGGGAATGTGACTACTGAGGATAAGGAAAAGGCGGAGGTTCTGAATGCCTTCTTAACGTCTGTCTTTAAAAGTCAAACCAGTTATCCTCAGGGTACCCCACACTCTGACCTGGTAGTCTTAGCTGGGGAGCAGTCTAAACCCCCTGTGATTCTGGAAGAAACTGTCAGAGACCTACTACTCCAACTGGACTGCCACAAGTCCATGGGGCCGGATGAGATTCACCCAGGAGTGCTGAGGGAACTGGCGGAGGTGATAGCTGAACCGCTTTCCATAATCTATCAGCGCTCCTTGTTGACTGGTGAGGTCCCACAAGACTGGAGGCTTGCTAATGTGACTCCCATTTACAAGAAAGGTTGTAAGGAGGATCCAGGGAACTACAGGCCTGTTAGCCTGACCTCGGTGCCAGGGAAGGTTATGGAGCAGATTGTCTTGAGGGAGATCACACGGCGTGCGCGGGATGACCAGGGGATCAGGCCTAGCCAGCATGTGTTCACGAAGGGCAGGTCCTGTTTGACCAATCTGATCTCCTTCTATGATCTAGTGGCCCATCTGGTGGATGAGGGAAAGGCTGTTGATGTGGTCTACCTAGACTTCAGCAAAGCCTTTGACACTGTCTCCCACAGTATTCTCCTGCAGAAGCTGGCAGCCTGTGGCTTGGACGGGGACACTCTTGGCTGGGTAAGGAGCTGGCTGGAGGGCTGGGCTCAGAGAGTGGTGGTGAATGGAGATAAATCCAGCTGGCGACCGGTCACAAGTGGTGTTCCCCAGGGGTCAGTGCTGGGGCCTGTCCTCTTCAATATCTTTATTGATGACCTGGATGAGGGCATTGAGTGCACCCTCAGGTGCTCGGCTGAACATGAGCCGACAGTGTGCCCAGGTGGCCAAGAAGGCCAAGGGCATCCTGGCTTGCATCAGAAACAGTGTTACCAGCAGGAGCAGAGAGGTGATTGTCCCCCTGTACTCAGCACTGGTGAGGCTGCACCTTGAGTATTGTGTCCAGTTTTGGGCCCCTCACTGCAAGAAAGACATTGAGGCCCTGGAACGTGTTCAAAGAAGGGCAACAAAGCTGGTGAGGGGTCAGGAGCACAGGCCTTATGAGGAGAGGCTGAAGGAGCTGGGAATGTTCAGCCTGGAGGAGGCTCAGGGGAGACCTTATTGCTCTGTATAACTTCCTGAAGGGAGGTTGTGGTGAGCTGGGGGTCGGCCTCTTCTCTCGTGTCATTAGTGATAGGACTAGAGGCAATGGTTCAAGCTGTGGCAGGGGAGATTCAGGCTGGACATTAGGAAATATTACTTCTCAGAAAGGGTGGTCAGGCACTGGAATGGGCTGCCCAGGGAGGTGGTGGAGTCACCGACTCTGGGGGTGTTCAAGGAACGATTGGATGTTGTGTTGAGGGACATGGTTTAGTGGGAGCTATTGGTGATAGGTGAATGGTTGGACTGGATGATCTTGTAGGTCTTTTCCAACCTTGGTGGTTCTATGATTCTGTGATTCAATTAACAGAGGTGCTTGTACTCAGTATACACTTAATCTCACAATTTTTATTAATATTTGTAGCGTTAGGAAGCATCATGAAATCAGACGTTACTTTGACACAAATGAAATTCCCATTTTTTTTTTTCTCAAGTGCTTTTTGATTTTTTTCTAGTAAGCTTATCACATACGCTCACTTACAAATAGTTTTAACCATAAATGAAACTGAATTCTTGAATAGTTACTGAACAAGTGCAGCAGAGGCAACAGGAGCAAAAGTTTCCTGTCCCAAACTGCCCTACTTAGATGTTTCAACACAGAATAGAAGACCATCTTACTTTCAGGCACCTTTCTCATTTCTTCTGAAGCTATTAGAAAGGATGCAGAACAGTGGCAGGTAAAATGTGAATCGTTGCTTTTGATATACAAAGTGAGGACCTTTTCCAGAAACATCACAATTCTGACTCTAGCATCACGTTCATATTTCAGGAAATTACTCAGATCTGGAACTGTGTTGGTTAGAACTTTATGTACTTAGGAACCCTCCAGAAGTGCCAAAGAGGCTGCCAAATTGCAAAAGACAAGCAAGAAAGATTGCCTTCAATAGCCACAAGCATTCTTCTACTTTGTCGTAAAACTATGTGGGACTTAGGTCGCTAAAAATTTTAGACAAGAATATCTCATGAGAATTCTCACAGATGGAAGCTGGAAATATGAGGTCATTAAGGCTCCAATCTGCTCAGAACCAGAAATGCATGCCCAAGTGGAAGTGCCTCAATCTGATTTTCAAGCCTCTTCGAGATGGTTGCCCAGATTTCTAATTTAATAACAGTTTGTGTCAGCTATAAATTCTACACTCTATAATTGTCAGGCAACGTGCTAGCATAATAACGAAGATTCAGGTTTCAAGTATCTGTTGCAGTGGGTTATTCAAAAAGTGGATTTTTGCTCAAGTCTACTTCTATTTAGAAAACTAAGTTCTTCACTAAGTTAAAACTAAGTTAAAACTAAGTTCTTCAGGGTCCTCACAGGGCAGAGATAAAATTCTACGAAGTGATGCAGAATACCTGTTAACACAGAGTCAGACTTCGTCTGGTGAGCTCTGTCTTGCTGACACTGCTCTGCTATTTTAATTTCCAGAGCCTGCAGGCTCAGGGTTCTTTGTTACTCTGTCACTGTATGGTGTAAATAAGCTTTAAGTTGATTCTAGCTCATCCAGTTAAAGAGTACGAAATTTAATTGTTTAAGGGATCCTGCCAATCCTTTCTAATACCATTTTTCTCCTTTGCCCTCATTCTCTCCTATATCTTCAATTTCCTTTTTTACAACTTTTTGGAAAAAATAAAGTTAACTGAGATTCTTATAAAACCATCAAAGAAACTGTTCCCATTTTATTCATCATAATCCCTTTGTTTTCTTTCATGCTTTCAAGAGTACAAAATAATATAGCGTTTGATTTGAAATGACAATGAATGACATGCAGAAGAGTTTTATTTTCAACCAAAGACATTTACAATTAGATCATGTACAAAAAAAAATCCTAACAGTTTTGACAATGTAATTTTTTTTCTTTATATATCTAATTTCTGACATTCAAGAATGTGACCTTTAAGATTAATTTCCTTTTCGGTGTGATCTTCTTATTCCTTTTAGTTTGATAGTTAGGTATCTCATAAGCACAAGCTGTATATCAAAGTAGAGAACACAGCTACCATAATGCAGGCCTCAGTTTAATTTTCTCCGTTTGTTCTACTTCAAGTTTTCATCTCATTTTATGTATTTGCTTCAGTGCGATGTTTAAAGATAATTTACTCAAATTAATCAAACTTCCACATTCTTATTTTAAACTAGTACCTACTATCTCTTGCTCTAACTGCTGAGATCTCACACCAGCTGGTGGAGTTGAACTTGACATAACCAAAATTTTAAAGTAATACTCACCTGGCCTTGTAGTAATTAACTGCACATGATTAGGGGAGGGAGAAGAGATCAAGATCTTAGTCATGGGGAAACAACATCATCGATTGTTGTCACTAAATTTTTATTATGCTGAATCAAGATGACATAAGCCAGGAGAGGGAGGAATTTTAAGCAATCTACTATCATGAAACTAGACAAATGGTCATTGAAAAAAGTAACTGTCTACATGAAAAGCAGATGAATACCTATGCAGACAAATGTAGAAGACGTGATGCCATTAAGCACCTTTAACTGACCGCTATCCATTACCTCCTAGGAAAATTTAATATTTCCCCATTTCCATCTGGAACACAATATGAGAAGCAAGAGAGAGAGATGAAACAGTAAGCAGCCAAATTAGTTTTGGTGGCTCCAGAATTGTTAAGAATTCAGATCCAAATGTAGGCTACATCTAAAATGTATGTAGTACAGCCAAAGGACTGTAAAATGACTAGGTCTATTAGCAAGTGCTTTCAAAAAATAGGATATCAAAGAGAGCTAAACATCTAAATTACCATATATTTGCTATATACTGTAGGATTTTAGAGCTGTTGCCTGAACATATACTGTGCTCTCCTAGCTTAGGAGAAAAATGTTTCTCTCCTAAATTCAGCCACTAGGATATTATGACATAATTTTTACCTAAGCTCTGTTCACAGGAATCCTGATTGTCATACCTACAGGAGCACTGGTTGACATACAGCTTTTATTTGTACCTGAAAAGAAATAATGGTAACAAATCTCTTAATATATGTACCTAAAACCCCTGAGAGTCTTTCATTGCAAGCATACAGCATTCTCCATTATCTTTGCTTCCTGTTATGTGTAATAAATCCACCACGTAACCGTTCTATTTATGTGAGCTGGATAAACATGAAAAACTAGAAAATACAACTCAGGAAAAATGACTACATTGAATACCAAAGTTACTAGCTGTTAACAATATTTAGCCTTGAGAGAGAGGACTCCAGGTATTCCTATCTTCTTTCCACCTCTCTGAGGCTTTGCCCTTTGCCTCAAAGGGTGGTCTTTTTCTGGCTTGCAAAGCTCAGTCATCATATAAGAAGTACAAGGTTGTAAGACTAAGAAGGCAGAACTTAAGGTCTCCTTTCTTTTCCAAAGGAGTTGTGAAAGCATTCAGGGTACTTCACTGTTGTTTGTGGTATCTGGAAACAAAGTCAAAATTTGAGTGGAAAAACAGAATGGAATCTTCTGATGTGACTGTTTGTATCTTGGAAAAGCAAAGACATGGCCTTAAGAAAAGTCAAGTTCTGCACTCAATATGGCGCTCATCAAAACCAGATACAGCTTTTCATTCTCTAAACTACATCAAATCTAAAATTTCCATGGCGTCAAGAATTGGGTACAAAAAACATAAGCCTAATGTTTGAAAGCTGACCTATTAACCTACACACACAAAATCTTGCCTATGTCCCTTGCTTCCAGAGTCTCAAATCTACCACTGCACAGAATGATTTTCAAGGAATCACTGACAAAAGGTGAGGCTTCCCATCAGTAACCATAAAGTAAAAACCAAACCCATTCAAATTCCTAAAAGCAAGATGTAAAATGGCTCTTGATTAAAACTCATGCAGTGGATGGGTGTCACTGATACAAGCGGAAGACCATAGGACAATTTCTGTACTTCATGACACTCAGTTCCAAAAGGGAAACTGAGTTAATACAGAAAAGCAGGACAGTGCTTTACAGGGCTCCTCAGACAGAGAAGAACCTCAGTAGTTTTGTTGTGATGAGGTTAGGCATCCCAAGAACTAGTTTACCAGAGGAAATGTAGGAAAAATATTATTGAAGATGAGGTTCTTCTGCTGCCAACGTTACATTTTTGCATTCATTTTAGTTATTCTCATGGGCATCAGCAATACTAAGACCATGTTGTACCAGGTACTGTGTAAATATTTAAGGACAAGACAGTGCTAATACAAATATGTTCTCTAAAGGGACAAAAGGTAACCAGAGAGTAGTCTTCAAATATTAAAACAATTTACCTACTTCCAGGTACAATCTTTGAAAGCTGAATTATCATTTAAAAGTACTTTCAGCTACTTGAATCATACACAGTGAATAGTATGTAACCAGGTGAAAAACGCTGTGCTCAGCAGTACCACTGGTTTACACTGAATCACTACAACAATTTCTACCTTTCTCTAACAAATTGAAGAAAAGTTACATGCAAAAAGCACGAACGACTCTCCATCTTACCTTTCCACTCATAATCTTAATACAACTGCCAAGGTTTCTAACTCCCTGTGCCATGGAGATCAGGTTAATCTTCTGCTTATGGGATTTTATTAACACCTATTGCAGAGCTAAATTCTATGGACTGAATCTTAAAGTCATTGACATCCATCATTAGTAATTATTCTTATTGCCAAATAAACCTTTTTTATGTGACCATCACTACATATATTAACTGTAATTCTGAAGTGCATGCATTACTACTGAGTTAAGTGTTAAAGATTCATGATTTTTTTTCTGGACAAGCAATGAGCATTTTGGTTTTAGAGGCTTCTGTTTATCCCGGAATTTGAATCTGACAGTAATATCCAAGATTTCTTGAAAAGAGAACCACTAATAGAAAAATTCCTAAAAAACGTTAGCACAGGACAGGTGATAGATCTACTGAAGGCTTTGTTAGACACTTGATCTTGACAAGTCTCTCATGAATTTATTTTCACTTCTGCAGATTACAGTAGCATCACAGAGTCCAACAAAACCTCCACATATAATACTCACAAACACTGACAGATGGATTTTAAAGATAACAGGTAGAAGTTTAGGTAACATTAAACATTTGCTAATAGGTATATTTTCCAACATATGTTATCCGCTTTTGATACTCTAGTATCTGAAAACATTAATTCTTCAGTCATTGCTTCAGATGCACATAGTGCATTTTTACAAACAAGCTATAAGCCAAGAGTTCCCAGCCTGGTCAGGCTTATTAGTTATTAACTAAATAAAAGAAAATCATATACCGTGCATGGACAAGAGTTGCTACCTTTTATTTTTTCTGGTTTCAAATATTCATCTCAGACACACCACAGAACAAAATTCTGAAGAACACCACAAATAAGTGTATTAAAGATGATAAAATTATTTTCTAACTCTGTATTTTAATACTCTTATTGTTACACAATCCAAAAAGATGCATTTCAACATCATATTTAGCAATACCAAACCATTAACAGACAATCCATGAACCGAATCCTGTAAAGTGAGCAAATGACATTAGGCCCTCAGCACAAATATTTTTGGCACTGTAAAACTTCTTCCACTGTGCTACATTAATTTGAATGCCAGCTATAATTTAGCTATGATCTCAGTTTTTGAAGTACATAAATATTTCAATGCCATCATCTATAAGCATGAGTAACATTTGGATTTTTGTGCAAGGTTACTCAAGTATACTGGTTTTCTAATTACAGAAGAAAGACTTTGTCTTTCACACAAAGTCAGTGTTCAATCAGAGCAAAAATACGTTTGCTGCAATAGTACGTGCTTTAGGAGCACTAACTTCTAACTCGGGCCTATCTTTTCTTGATGCCATTTTGTGGCACCTTTCTGAAGCGCCAATGTCTGAAGTGCCAGGGACAAGAGTGCAAGTAAAAAAAACTGGGGAGCAGAGGCCAACTAGTCTAGCAATAGGGAAACTGACGCAAAAGCCTGCACAACACACTTTTCTATTTTCTGTATGTCAACTAAAAGAAATAAATCATAGCTGTGTATATAAAGAGTATGCTCTGGTTTTAATCCACCATTTTTACATTCATCAAGTATATATACTGCCTGTGTTAAAGCTGCTTTCATGATGGTGGTTTCAGCATACGGTGCTGATAACAGGCACATAAGCATCTCGCTCAATCTGCCATCACAGTACCAAAAATAAATAATAACAAAAAGCACAGGTTTCAGCATGGAAATCCTGGTAACATGTCCTGTGATACTGCACAATTGTTTCTGCTATGGCACATAAATCATGTAGTCTGCACTGCAATGTTGAAGCACTGCGATGATAGCAGGAAAGAGATTGGATATTTAGATTTTTCAAGGCAATAGATTGCCTGAAAACTTTCATCTCTTCATGGAAAGACTTAAAGCTAACATTGCTTTCTCTTGGCTCAGTATTTGAGGTTTAATGTGTTGGTAGCAGTCTTTTTATTTCATTCCTCTGCAAAACAAGCTAAAAGACGAGATAAAATTATTAGACTGCTAAGGTGGCGGTGAGGATTTTCTCTTTCACTATTTCTCAATTTCAAATCTCTATAGTTCAATGTATTTAGCTACATTAAAGTAAATATATATATTTTTAAGTCCATCACTCCCTACTAGAAATAAATGTTTTTAGATGCCAAAGTGTTTATTATACTTCAAAATTACTTAAGAGATAGACATCTTCTAGCTGTATTGGTACTAAAACTGTTTCAGATGATTGCATTCTGCTGGAATATTTACTAAGAAAATAGTAGGTTCTGTGTTTACACCAGGAAGCATTGTATAATGCTAAACGTTTCCAGGAAAACTCTCTTTCTTCCTTCTAACCCTCCAGCTTTGCTTTTAGTCTTATGTTAGCTCTCCATACTTTGAATTTATGATATGAAATAAAAACTGGTGTCATCTGCCATCACAGTAAAACACCAGGGTTCACATCATACTTTGTAGACAATGGAAATTCTCCCTTCCAGGTGTCAAAGTTTCCTCACACTATGTTTCTAAACTAGCAAATTGTACCCTAGATGCCCATCTCTCTACTCTCAGCTCATCTCAAAGATCTGAGATATATCCCTGGATGTCAAGCTGAGAGATACCTAACAGCAATCAAAACACTGCTCACTGTGCCAAGTGTAGAATATAGGACTGCAGTTCTAAATTGTTCCACTCCTGTTGATTACATATTAGTACTTCAGCTGGTTAGAGAAAACGTGTGAGAGTTGCTGGCTGAATTCTGTACTCAAGGCTGCTGTACTCAGGGTTGATGGACACTTTTCCATGAGCCTTCAAGAATCCTTGTTACCTGTGTGTGCAAAGGAAGTAAGAAAATGGGTGAAGCAGAACTTCATAATTTCAGAGGGAAAGGTCTTCTCCCTGAAAACATATGATCTATATGATTCTTTCCACTCATACCTAGAATTAGTCTCTTACCAGCTATCTGAAAGGATTATATCATCACAGTGTTTTTCATTGAAGAGTACTAAAAGGTTTTTCACAATACCTGGAGCTAAGTAAAGCAAGATTTGTTTCACACTACACAGCACCTTGCTGAAAAAACTCAGCAAAAGCCCACTGTCAAAGCTTACAGAAAACAAAATAAGCAGCAAACCACATCCCCAGCTTCCTATTTCCAAAAAAACCTCAAAGTCCAATGCAAAACTACTATGTTGGTCTATAGCAGCACAAAAACTCCTCAAATGTGAAGTATCTGACAGCCTGAGGTACAAGTTTGACCAAATTAACAGTCAGCATCTTCAAGCCACTGGTTAAACAGTAAGCTCTGTTCTCTTGCCAAGTATTGGTTCCCCTGTGCTGACTGGTTATTATCATCAGAAATATCATCAAAAGTATTGGTGTTCACAGAACAGACAGAGGATTAATCCCCAGTGATTAAGTAAAATAAAAACCTTGAATACTCTTTTTACAAGCAAGAGCACAAATCAGTCTTTTCGTACCCTATAACATGCCAACATTCCCAAATGATGTAATCACGAAGATTTGAAAAACTTGAAAAAAAGTCATAATCTCAACATTTAATATCTGACTATAAAATCTACTCCAAAAAGTATGCTTTACCGCACGACCAACACAAAAGCCATAAACATACACAAAATCACACTTCACCATGGGTTCTTCTCTCAGGTATCTATAAGGATTGTAAAAACAAAGGGAAAAAAAGAGTACATGAAGTATCATACAATGTGGAAAAGGCCAGACCTCTGTGACTTTATTTGAGAGTAGAAATAATGAGACCTGCAAGTCTAGGAAATCCGGCAAGTACTGTACTAATTACTAATCCAGTTTTCCTAAAAAAAAAAAAAACCCAATCATTGAAATTTTTCTAGTGAGTAACACCCAGAAGAATGAAGATCGACAGCTCTAAGCTCAAGAAAGATGAGTTAACAATTGTCTTAATACCGAAGAAGGAAAAAAAATAAATAATTCAAGTATTTCAGTAAAAAAATCTACTTCTTCCAAATTGGATATGCATTTCATTAGCAGTTATGCAAAACACCCACAGCCATTGGCTGCGCAGATTTAAGTGTAATGTATAATGTATAAGTTGAATAGCATGTCACTAAGAAGCAATGGTGATAGAAACTATTAAAAAACAGTTTCAAAGAAGGAGATTATTATATAATAGTTAAATATGAAAGAAGGAGGAAGAACAACAAAAGTTAGAAAAATACATTTTAAAAGCTGTTACAGGAGTAAGATTTTGTCCAGCAGGGCTTCATATTAAAGGGCCGGTTTTGAGGTTGTTGTTTTTTTCCCCCCCAACTTTTTCTTCCCATTAACCACATAGGTAACCACAAATCAATGCTATGGACAATTAAAAATCATTAGAAATATTGATACTTATTCCCTGAAGTTGCAAGGCATTTTTCATTTTAAACATCTCAAGTAAAATAGATGTTTGCAGTGTCATTAGTAAGAACCCTGCAAAATTACCAGTTTTCTATTCAATAAGTCCTGGTTATTCCAGATAGGTAAGCCTCTAGAATCATCTAAATCTCACTACTCAATCAAAGCTATATATTACACAACTTACAGTATTGAGTGGCATTAATTTAACCATGCTGGTAACACAGAAGGAGGCATGTAACGACACATCTGCTGCTTTCTTATCTGATACCTCCCACCCCCATATGTGGAGCAAATGGGCAAGTTACTGCCAATCTCTATGGTCCTGAAAGTTGAACTTTAATTTTCATTTGCAATGGTACATAATAGTACATCCACTATTAAATTTCCCCTTCTTCCACTTTCTTAAAACTGTGCTGCATGAACTGCCAGAGATTGATTTTGCCATTACAACATGGTAACAGAAATAGAATAATAGGGATGATTTTTAGCTCTGTGAAACTGGCATTGACTTGATGTGAAAGAGAATAATAAATTGTTCCAAACATACTACAGGTACATAATTATGTAAAGGAGTAAAACTCCGCTGTTTGTAGAAATTTCTTTCCTTCAGTTACATGAAAGACATGGTCTACACTGTGCATAAGAAAGGTTAAAATGGATTCTGAAGATACTGATAGGATTCTTTAAGTCCAGAAGTTAAGCACAATAAACATGTAAGTCAAAAGTCAATCACAATCACTACTGAGAACTACTCAGAGATATGGAGATCAAAATGAACAGTAAATCCTGAACACAGAGAATGAATGGATTTTATATATCAACTAATGAATGCTCCAATTGCTTTAAATATTCTGAAAATATACTATCTCAAAAGAAATGAGAATCCCTTAATCTCTATATTGGCAATACTCCATAAAGTTCCAGGAAAAGAACTCAAGAAAATATAACAAAAAGTGCCTATACACAAAATGAGAGATGAGATAGCAAATCTTACTCTAAGTACAAAATAATAAATGTTTCTAAATTCATAAATAGTCATACAAAAATAGTAAAATGGTTACAAGAGCTGAATTACTTTCACCAAACAATATATTCTAAAATTACAAGTTCTTGTAACTCTACCCTCCCCAAATAATAAAGAATAAGGCTTAGAGAAATTTGGTCTTAATTTGAGAAGGAAAAACTGAAGGTATAATTGCAAGATGTAAATGGATTAGAAAACAGTGAATTCATAAGCTATAGGTAGGTTTTTAATTAATAGTTATTCAAGTTTAACATGCCATCATAAATACTGATACATTAATATTGGCCAGTTATATGATTGCCAAATTTGTTTTTAGGCAACATGCACATATATACTCCTACATAAGTTTCCTCTTGTACAGCTAATGAAAATACATACAAACAACACAGTAGGAGTTCTTTTGTGAATCACGTGCAGCCCTGAAGTAAATCTCTGCTTCTGGGCAATACAGTCTTGGGGTTCAAAAGCTGTCTTATATTCACTATGTATTTGCGTGCATTCCAAAATACATTGCATCAAGAGGAGACAGCCCTATTGGAATCCATGGTTATCAAACTTACTATAGTGCCAAGGCTCAGTCCTCTAATTCCAGGAATTACTCAAATATGGGATTGTTTGCTATAAAGACTGTAATGGAAAAGATGGAACATGGGCTACAGACTCTTCCATGGAGCTCAATACAAGGCAACTCCCTCCATCAGAGCAAGATCATCTCTCATTTCAACATACAATGTAACAGCCTAAAGAAGTCTGATTTTTTTTCCCCATTGACATTATCTTTCCAGAAAGACTTATCTAGATCTATACTTACTATTTTCCAGCTTTCTGAAATTAGTCAGCTATCATTTTGCAAGAATCAGCAAAAGATCTGCAATTAATGCAATAGATTTTCAGCAGTTCAGTTACTTTTATAAGAAATAGACTGATTTTCATGATAGCCAGTGCTGTTGAATAGGAGCATTAAAATAGCTGAAGTAGGGTAGGAAAAAATACTCAAAAGAAAAAGAAAATTGAGGTTATAAGTCACCAGATCAAATACACAGCATACACTAACTTGCATTTAAAGTGATTTGCCTAAAACAAGGCAATCGAGTCATAATAATGTGAGTCTTTTTTAAGAACAAGAGATATATTGAAAGAAAAGCTTTTGCACTTCCCTGTAGATAGTAAAAGACCTTCCCCTGATCAGGAAAGTGCTGAATGTATAATAATAACACCAAAGAGTACTACAGACATTGCTATATTCAGAAGCGTTCTATACAGAAAAATCAACTTTTCCACAAATCTGACAACTATAAACTCAAATTTTATACAGGAACTCAACATCTACATCAGTCAAAAAGATTGACTTGTAAAATGCGCGCATTTATCAGTATAAGTGAAATAGGTTACACTCTAGTGCATTTACTATTGCTTGCCCACCTAATATACCACAATTCTTTCTTTGTAGATAAAGGTAAACATTAGAAGTGTTAGTAGAAAAATCACAACAATGTTGAGAAGCCTCTCATCTCCTTCACATGACTGTTTTAGTCAAATTACTAAGAATCAAAACCACTAGAAAAGCTTAGGGAGGAAAAATAAAGAAGAAAAAGAACAGCAATCAACTCTCTCAAATCCTGTCTTTAAAATCTATAAGCTTTGTTTAAAGGAATTTGAAGCAGCACCATAACTTAAGGCCATGCAAATGATTAAAGGACTAGAGCACTTGTCTCCTGAGGAGAAGCTGCCAGAGCTTAAACGCTTTAGCTTTGAGGCGAGAAGATTCAGGGGGCAATCTTAACAATGTGTAAAAATACCTTGTGTGAAAGTATAAAGAAACTGGAATCTGACTCTTTTCAGGGGCTCCATCAACAACCAAGAAGAATTGAGATACAAGAAATTCTGTTTAAAATTGAGGAAAACAAACAAACAGAAAAAAAAGCCCCCAAACCACACACATTAATTTTTAATTTTTTTTAATCTTTTTCCCCACCAGACAGGTTGTGGAGTCTCCATCTTGGGACATATTCAAAACCTGACTGGATAGCAACCTGAACAACCTGCTCGAGTTGGCTCTACTTTGAGCAAGAGAGGTGAACAAGATGTTCTTCAGAGGTTTCTTTCCACATCACTGGCTCTGTAAAATCTCTTCCCATAAATTATCAACAGGTTCACACCACTGAAGTCTTGCTTATTGGACACCTTGATCTTAATTAAGAATTAATTCAATGTTTTTAGGTTCTTAGAAAAAAAACCAAAACACTTCTAACATGAACTAAATTTTAAATATCATAGAATCTTATAATGGGTTGGGTTGGCAAGGACCTTAAAGATAATCTAGTTCCAACACTTTTGCCATAGGCAAAGACACCTTCCATTGCAGCATTAAGTATTTACCTGTACATAAATAGTTAATATATAAAATACATGACAACATGTTTATGGTTAATAATAGTATAACAAACCCAACACAGTCAGGTGCCAAATTTGATTCTTAACTAATGCCAATGTCCCACTTTTCAGGTACAAAAATAACCAAATGCAAACACTTCATTTTGTTTTCACTCCACAATCATTTTGTACTATCTACTAAGCATTAAAAGTGAACAACTGCAATTCTGTAATTTCTGGAAGTGTGCAGAACACATTTAGACAGCTCCTGAATGGAAATAATTCTATATTACTAGGCAGTTCACATTCTTATGCATTCCTCAGGGAATTTTCAATACAAGTTTCTCTTGTCAGAGTGGCAACTCCCATCTTTTGTTTTATGTCTAACAACCTGCCAGGATAACTAAACCAAAAACTCAGCATGTCTCAGTGACTACAGAATCTCCTGGACAGACATCTGAAGGATGGCATGGCAACAACTCATGCCTCTTAAGAGAAGAGGAGAAAATCTTCAGCACCAGATGTCCAGTTAATCCAGCCTCAAAGGCAAGAGGGAAAAAAAAGGGAAAAAAAAGGAAAAAAAGGAGGACTATTGAACATCTATTTAAGAGCAAGACCACAACAACGTAAATGCAAAAAGAAAGTATTTAAACATTGCAGCCTTCTTTTCAGCCCTCATGGTCCTCACAGAAGAGACCTGCAGCTCGCTATGAGGGTGTCCACAGAGCAACATGATTCCATTGCAAAACTGCGTTATTATATCACCATATTTAAAGAGGTCTTCTGTTAAATGAGTTATGTGCAGTCCAAATACAACACCTGCCTAATTTACAAAGTCTAACTTATAGATTAATTTTGACACTGGAACCTCTCTTTAGAAGTGTCAAGTAAGCATAAATTTATACTGATAGATGCACACACCTCAAATGTTTTCATCTGGTCAGAGCTGTAGCTTATAATTAAGTACAAGAAAATTCTCACGCCATTGATTCTGCCATATGAGGAGGTCAAATATTCTAAAATAATAGTATTTGACAAATCTCAGTGAAGAAGAATTTGGCTGAATAGTTAGAGGGTTTTTTTGTTGTTGTTGTTTTTTTTTAATAGATAATCAGGACACAGGCAAGGAAACATTTAGAAAGCATCTGCCAGCACGTTTCTGACAACACTCCAGTTTGAAAGTATCAAGAAAGAGGATATCTATTTTCACTTCCTCCAACTCATCTGAAACACATATTTTGACTCAGTTCTTTCATGCTTATCATTATCCAAGAATAAGTCAACTGGATTTTCAGTTTTTTGAAAAATCTTGCTGAAACTGTTTGATTGTGCGTAATTACCCAGTTAAGAATTTGCTCCACCTGTCTTTTCCCAGACTTCTCCTTAGCATTTCAGAAGGGCTACTCTGGGTACCTCCCACTGAGATTGGTGGCTTTTGCCAATTCTGTATGTGGAACTCAATAATCACAAAATATTTTATGGCAGTGTAATTTTTTGACTGTATACACTTTTAGCACTAAGCTAAACTGGAAATCAGAAATATTTGTCAGTTCACTGTATAAAACATATACAAGGCAACTCACTTTTCCCCCATCAGAAAGTCTGAAAAAAAATGCAGCTGAATTGTTAGGAATATACCCTTTCTACAATGCAAAAGTGTACTTAACACCGCATATGTTAAGAATGTACGTTACAATATGGACAGATTTTAAAGCCAGAAAACCTCAGGCTCACTATACAGTCCAAACTTGATACTATAAGATTGAACAGAATGCCAAGAAACCTTTTTCTGGGTGTTTGGATATTTTCTTTAAAGACACAAAAAGTTTCAGTAGTAGGAGACTGCCAAAGTTCTCATCCATACTAATAAAAAACCCCACAAGTTTAAGCTATCCCTCTGCATATGACTGCCTGAAATAATCTGAAGAAGACTAAAAGCACATGCTCACGTGAAAACAGAAAACAGACTAAAAGTTCAGAAAAACAGATACTGGGAGATATGGAAGGTCCCCATCAGATAATTTTCTGCTGTTTGACTTTCACCCTGGGACCCACATTCAGGAGGAAAGCGTAACTAAATGGATTTTAAGCTGCTTTTGCTTCATCTTAATTCTGGGACCCAAACATCCCAATGCAGACTACAGGATTTAAATTGTTTATACAGAGCTGTTATGGTTCATAGACTCTCCCTAAAGATAAACACAGTTTACTGTTCCATTCAAACAAATAACAGCTCCTGGACCAAGACTGCTCGCTAGTCTTTATGTAGCACTCCCTATCTAGGCAGCACACAGCACTACAGACTACTCTAGGAATGCTAGTGCTTCTTAGAACCAAGGTGGACAATCGGTATCTTCTTCTGTAATGCATATGAGGAAGTTTTAGTGTCCTCAGAGATATAATGAATATATCCCTCATGAGGGGAAGAAAAATATTGCAGATTTCATACTCTAAACAGAAAGCAAAGTACAAATCTGATTTCTGAACTAGCAAAATATGACAGATGATATTTAGGAAAAAGTTTCAAAAGCAAACAAGCACATTACTTCAATATTTACAGTAAAGAATTTTTATTTCTAGTTTTTTAGGATAGATATGTAGTTCTGCTCACTTAAGCTTTATCCATTTAGTAGAAGAGTCAGAAGATAGTCAAAAATCAAATAGATTTTCATCTATGTGAATTGCTCAATAGTGTTATAGCAACAGCAAAAAAGTTTGAGTGCTCTGATGGCAAGATGCCATAGTTCTGAACCAATGTGTCCTAAAGGCCCCATTAAGTGGTAACTGATTTTTCAGTGTTCTGAACTTCTTTAAAAGTCTTTCATCCATTATTTCACAGACACTGAAGTCAGAAAAGTACATTGGAAATAGCTGCAGAGTCAAATCATCATACAATATATTCCCTTGATCTTCTGATCTTCCCAAAGATAACAGGACAGAAAGGAAAATACTGTAATGCAGAGCAAATCCTAGCTCTCATCACAACAAAAATTGAAAACAGTGAAAAAGCAATTCTCCTTTTAAGGAGCATCCACTAACTGCATCTAAAATAAGAAAGAAACCAAATTTCCATTATAGCAAGGCATATCCACTAAAGATCTGTATGTCAGCATCTTATGATGCAAGTACTCATATTATGTGCCACAAAAAGCCACAGTCATAACAAAGGAGTGCTATTCTGCTTCAAGTTTGAAGAAGTCTTTTTAAAGGACAAATGATGCATAGCTAATTTTAATAATAAATTCTGAATATTTTGTCAATTTAAACGCATTGTAAGAAAACACAACACAAATAAGAAAAACTCAAAATTTTATGCAGAATATTACAACAGAAGCTTTAATTTGAAGTAGACTGCTGGACTTGAATGTCTTTCCTCACCTTTTACCTGCCACAAGAAATTTTTGCTGTACACCCTTTTAAAATATTGTGAGTTTTAACAGCATCCTTACATATGGATTGTTTTATAACTAATTAGATTTCATAGAAGAACTTGATTCAGAAAATTACTTAAGGAATCAAATGGTCATACTGTTAGATCTGACTTTTCCCATGAGATACATCTTCCAGCTAAAAAAATGTTTACTATATTTGATGATCATTATTCAAACATAACATGCATTAGTTTAAGTAAGGCTATTTGTATCTGATCAACTACTGTGAAAGTCTTCAATATTATCTCCTTCACGAGCACAAATCTGCATACAGTAATGGTAGGGGACTAATGCCATATCACTTGTAGATATGCAATTAAATATATACATTACTTCTGCAAAAAATACTATGAACCACATGAGTGAGATAGAGTTTGTACTGCACAGCTGCTATGTGTACAGCTTGTATCTTTCAGAGGGGAAAGAAAAAACATTTAAGTAAAACTCTTTACACAAAGTACACGCAAAAATATATATAATACACACATTGCTCCCTTAGGCATGAAATACAGCATCCTACAATCCTGTTCAAACATATCCCTTGGAAAACATCTCTGTTTCAAGAGACTGGAATTCATAGTTGTTCCTTTTATTTTACAAGGATTGTGCTCTTTAATGCTTTTACAATCTTATAATTCTGATGATGTCTATTCAGGCATAAAACCACTCTGTAGGGTATCTACCATAATGATTCTTGTCTGGGGTAGGAGTTATTTAGTCCAACGATTCAAGAAAGGAAGGTTGGAAGATACTCACCTGTACATGAAAACATTTTTAGTTCTGAAGAAATAACAATTTAGAATTTATTTTATTTTATCATAATTGAATTGCCAATTATTTTGGTATTCACATTTGTGGTCTCAGTGAAGAGATCTAGCTGAAAGCCAGCACACCCCAAAATGCTTCGTCTGCTACCGCCCACTGAGGTTAGTGCTTTGGAAAGGATGAGAACACTGGGAGAAAGATGCTCCCAGTGCATGGGATGATATGAAATGGAGATAGTAAAGCTATCTCCATTAGCTTTTCTAATCATGTAGTGACTCCACAAACAGCAGGTATGAAAATTCATATTATATTACAAAAACAAAGTACTGCAAATCCGAAAGTGACTTTCATTTCCTTGCTAAGGTCAGACATTTAACAATCCAGGTAGGATGTGTTAATCAGTATGTTTTCAAAATATTAGTAAATACTGTTCAATCATTCTCCAAAGAGATGAAAAAAAGTCATGCACTTTTTACCAACATGTAAAAATAATCACATAAGGATATAGGGTGGGGAGTCTGGCAGTAGCTATAAAAATATTCTTATTCTGACAATTTTATAACTCAGAAAGGATGTTTTCAATTTATTTTTTTTTAATTATTATTATTATAGCACAAGAACCACCATACAAGAACATACAGTGACCAAAATCCCCTTTGAAAACATTTATTGGTACATGGCATGTACCCATAAATAAGTAATAAGTAAAAATTACTGGATATATATTTTTATACTAGCTTTGTGCGTTCAAGGATAAAACACAAAGCTAAGTAGAATTTCATTTCCTATAAAAAAAGAAAAAAAGTCTGTAGCTATGAACGTGAAAGGAGACAAAATAATTTCCATAAAACAGTACTACAATCTCAGCCAGCATAAACTGATAAGCAACAGGAGCAATGTCACTGAAGAAACTGAGCATTCAATTCAGTATCTTAGGAAAAAGAGAGAGAAGTCTTGGAGTACCTGCTCTTAAGCAAGGAATTATGCTTCTTTAGAAATATATTCATATTACAGACTTATATAAACCAGGTGTACTTAATTTATCTCTGTGTTCTCATACTATCACTGACTGGAGTTAAATTTTGGAATATTAGTTACGCTTCCCAAATTCAAAGCCTCGGTATTTTGGCAATAGATGTATTTGGCGTATTTGCATATACTGAACACACTTTCAATCAGTTTTACCATCAAATACTGTGCAGTAACAGAATCCAAAGAGCTATTTTATGATCGAATCCACAGGAAGTATGCCAACGCTTTTTTTTCAATGAAGCAAATCTACTGATATTAAACGCATACTACTAGATCAGACCAAAACTACCACACACATTCTGGACCAATTATAATTTGTTCTCTGCTGGAGTCTTCATCGAAAGCTATTTGTTTGATTTAACTGAATGCCTTTCAAATTCCTTCTTGCATCTCTTTAAACATGTGGTGCCTGCCTGCATACTTGTTTAGTAAGCGTAAACGACCACATAGTAGGCTTTGTACAGCCTAAAGTCTGATTTTATTTTCCAAAATAATTTGCAACTTTTGTCTCCATTGAAAGTTTTTAAGAAACGAACATCCCACTACATAATTTCAACTATCATTAATTTTGTTCTCTTATGCATGTAATTATTTTAATTTTTATTATCTTCAAAAAAACAGAAGATACAACTTCCTGCATTCCCATTATGAAATGCTCAATTTTTTTGCTCTGGAATACTACTTAACAAGCATAAATGAGATGAACATAGCAACAATTGAGGAAAGTTGGTGCTGTATTCAAAATATTTGAAACTTTATAAAAGGCAAAAAATGTCATATAACATAAAAAGTATGCAAATCTGATGAATTCTCTTACAGTAAGAAGACTAACACATATACATACACAAAAGGATCTTGCCTGTAGCTACTTATTTCCATTGTTAAACGTAAAACTTAATGTAGAAAGCAAGGAGCAGTTTCTTGCTCATAAAGAGGCTCAGCAACTTCCATATTTAGCATTGGACTCAAGTCATTTTAAATGATACATTTTTATAATACCAGTGTTATTTTCTGCATTGTATTTACTGTGCAGAATTTTCTCTGCACGGGATCATATATGGAAATAAAGTGATAACTGCTCAAAATCGCATTATGCAGAAAATATTAGATCCTTTCATTCTCAGGGGAGAATGACAGAAATCAATATATGGAGCGAAAGAAGGGGAAGAATTGGGAGTGCAGAAGAAAACATTTCATGAATACTTAAATTCTACTAGGGTAGATAACATCTACTGAAAAAAACAAAATTCTAGTAGAAATTCTAATGCAGCTTCAAACCCATTACGAGATGTTTTACTTTTCCTTTCTATAAATGTATAAATTCAACACATCTCACAACAAAAATAAAGCCACGTTTACTTATTTGTCATATTTGCATTTTAACTTGGCTATTGATGTCTGGATCAAAGCTCAGTGAAACTTGAGGTAGTAGTAAGCGGACAGTACGAACTTGTGTAAGAACAGGATAATTACAGACTGGAAGTTTTAGCTACCTGTTCTTCAGCCACTTCTAAGAACCTATGCTTTTAAGTTGTGTTAACAAGTAACCGCATTATAAAATTCAATGGCCAGTTCAGCATTACCCTTTTGTTCACTAGAAGACTAACATTTAGATTCAATTTCTGAAATGATGGTAGATTGGCAAAATAATACAAAGTGAAGGCCACTGATAAAACAATAATTAAGTGTGATTCAGGATGTTGACTTGCATTTGGAAGTAGATTAATCTAAAATAGTTCAGCATTATTCTTCTCAGCTATACACACTTTCCCTCTTCGGTGATTAGTGTTACTCCATAAGGGACAAGTGAGGATCAAGGAATGTAAACAACTTCACTGGTAATCTAGCAAATAATTATGAACTGAAATTGGAAGCAGTTTGCATTGATGTAGCTGGTGGTTATAGCATCACTCACAATTACCTGTTTCTTCTCTCCAGGTTCTGGACTGTTTCTTTTTTGTTTATCTGGTAGTTTAATCAAAATGTAAAGCATGCATCAGAATTGTTTTGTTATTTTAGTTTTTTGTCATTGTTTTTCTACTGGCTTTATTTTGTCATAAAAGGAATAAGTGCAACATTTCCTGAGATTCAGTATTGCATAAATCATTCAAGAACGTGCTATAAGGGAGGATTCAAAATGACTTTCTGATTTGCTAAGTTACAAAGAAGGTGGTTGTAAAAACATCACAGAAATTTCTATCTTGCAAATACTGAATATACTGACTTCCTATGGAAGTCCAGACCAACTGGTAAGGTTTTGCTAAGATTAATTTGTCCATCAAGTGAAAAAAAAAAAATCGTTTCTTGTATTACAATTCCATTCTCATCTTTACTATTGCAATCCTTACTCTCTTTACATATTTCCCAACAAAGGAACTTGAGGGACAGTGATTAGAATTGAACATCCTTACTTTTAAAGAATGAATGCCTATTAGTACTTAACAGGGTCCACAATTTCAACTAATTTAAACTCAGCATCTTGAAAACAAATGAATTTTTTTGTTTGTTTTGCACCGGAATTAAACTGAGAGTGAAGACAACTCATGCAAAGGATCCAGGCACTGGATTTTGAATGAATCTTCATAATCAGTTTGATAATTTTTAGTCATTCTCTCCATTCCACTGCCCTGTGTGGCCACTGATCACATTCTATTTCTATCCCTGAAAAAAAAAAAAAAAAAAACCCTCTTGTTTAGCAATTTCATGAAACTATTAATATCTAGAACAGACACTCTCCTACTTCTGCATTATTATTTTATATTCTGCAATTATATTCTGGATTTTAACAAGTATCACCTTGCACGGGTGTAAGAAGCAAGAAAGTACAGGTCAGTTAGCATGCCACCAAATCCATTTATTTTCAAAACAGTTCTTTAGAGACATTTCAAATGAGAAAATCTTCATAGCTTGCCTCAAACGTCAGAAGAGGGTCCAAAGAACAGAACAAAATGCAGAACCGGATATCTCAAAAAACATAAGCCTATTAGGTAATAGCACTAAAAATGTAAATACATACACATTCCAATTAATCTTAATGCTCAAAAGCCAAGAGGGCCAAAGCTCACAACTTACTAAGGGATGCAATAACACAGCTGGCAGGTGCTGGCCAGGGACCAATCATGCAGTACCTGCACAGAGCAGAGCAGGTTTATCCAGGAACACTGATCTTCTGGCAAGTTCACAGTGATGAAGCAAAGCAATGGTAGAGTCAGGAAGCGAGCCTTTGAGTCATGGTTTCATCACTGGGGGTGTGCTCAGCTGGGCAGAAACATGGGGACACCCCTGGTGAAGTAGATCACTGCAGTCGAAGCTTATTAGTGTACCCTACAGCCCTAACAATAGCTCTATTATTTCTTAAAGATATATGCACAGGAGCACCTCACAAATCAAAACAACCCAAGCATAATTTTAACATGAACCATCAATTAATACATAATCTACATGAAGACTCATAAAATACTATCACGTATCTGGCAATCTGCTCCAGCTGTGGTTGTTCATTTGTTCCCATCTGCAAAGGAGAAGATTACAGAACAACATACAAAATCTTTCCAAAGCAGATAAAAGCAAAATAGATATTTCATATTTGTGTCACAGCATTGAAAGCCAGGTGAACATAAGCACTACTAAGAAATTACAAAATTAGTCAGAAAACAGAAGACAGAAAACCCCAGTATTAAAATAATTGGCTCTCTCCCAGTCCACAAATAGTAACCAGCTTGAACAGAACCAATTTACTTTCCCATAAAAAAAACAATCACAGCTGAATTTCTTTATAAAAAAAATAAAGGAAGGAGAGGGAAATCAATAAAACTATAACAAGCATACTTAATAAATGTAAAATATATTTTTCTTTGAATATTTCAAAGTTGGACATCCCTGTCCTGAAATATAAGTGAATCCAAGAAATAAGAAAGGCTCAAAAAATTAATTAGATACTGAAAATAATGATACTATCTCCACAATTACAAAGTGTTTTTCCTCTCTCTTAAAAAGGAGTGAAACTTGCATTACAAGGTATAGGTCAACAAATAACAAGGAAGATGAAGGATAAATACTTTTTATAGAGACTCAGGCAGCCATTGGGAAGGGGCAAAAAGGAAACAGCGAGCCTCTTTAACCTTTGCTGTTTTAGCTCATGATTAATCTGGTAGGAGATAAGGGGCCTATAATCCTTTTATGGGTTTTATCAGAAATAATAAGCTAAAATACTTATAAAATGAATACGCAAACCACTGTATACTAAGCTTATTATAGATGAAACAATGAAGTGAAAGAAGATCACAACTGAAGCGTCCCATTGCAGATGACTAGACGAAGAACACAGGAAACGGGGCAAGTAAAGAACAAACTTTCACCGTGATTCCCTCCAGGGGATAATCACTAATTTCACAACTCCTACATTAGATATTGCATTGGGAAAGTTATTTTCAACTGCTACCTGTGTATCTATCTTCCTTAAGGAATCTGTATAATCCTCTTTTGAATCTATTTATAGCTTGATTTCTACAACAACCAATGCAAAGTCTTCCACAGTTTATTCATACATTGCATGAAGATTTGTTTTTCCTTAAAACTCTGCATGACAAATATATTGAGCTTGAGATTAGCACTTAAACAGAACAGAGTTTAAATGGCATAAGTGCTAGGGACAAAAGTACTTAAGAATAATCAATAGTACCTACGCCAAAAGAATAATTGAATTGCAGTAGTTTGCCTAAAGACAAGGGACAAAAAGATGTGACGATATTATAACAGTCACCAGGAAAATAGAAGGCTGTTGAAGAGAGGAATTGAATGATCTGTTCCAGACTGAATAAGCTATAGGTTTAAACTCTACTATGGAAGCTTAGACCTGGATATTAGGGGGGAATAAACAACACCACCATCCTAATAGTTAATGAAAAGAACTGGTTGGGATAGTCCCTCTAATGTATTGTATTGTCCCTCTAATCGAAAGCCAGATGAGAATCTCTCCAAAATGACATCCAGTCTTAGTAAAGAGAACTGCATTAAGTGATCTATGATGTCCTTTCCACTCAAATACCATAGAATTAGAAAGAAAAGTAGTAAAAAGCAAGCTTAGTGCAGTGGTTTATTCCACCATCTCATTCGTTCTTGCATTCTGTTTCTGACTTTATATTGCTGGATTCAATTTTTCAATTTATTAAAACTTTCTCTCCCACTCAGAAAAAAAAATACACAGCATTGTGATTACCTGAAATATAATGCAGTAACTAGATAGTGGAGGTGCACAGAATTTATGATGGTGTTTACACTTATCCATATGACCACATTGAATTCGCTTTTGTGTTGGATGTTTTCCAGGCACTGCAGTAGCATCTGATAGAAAACAGCTCTCTAAATCCAATATACAAATTAGAGAACAATTATCTAGCTTTTTGACATTTATAAGCTTTTGACTTTTGGACAACATAATACTGATTGTGATAGAAGGTACAATTCTTCATGGGGAAAAAAATATTTAAAAACAAAGACCCAGTTCCATATAAATCTAAATTCCTTGCTGGTCAAGGAAAAGAAACAAATGAAACTGCATATTTTCAGCCTGGTATACAATAAAGTATTTTTTGTTTTTAAACTTTATACCACATATTGAAGAGAAAAATTTAAGTTGACTTCCATTTTACAAAGAATTGTCTTAATTTTCAATTTAAGAAAGGAAAATAAAGAATTTAACACAGATAAATTGGTTTGGTTTTCGTTTCTGCCTGTAAGATAAGCCTGATGACAAAATTGTTTAGGGAACCAGTTAACTGTAAAAATGTCTTTTACTATTGGTATAAATTACAGATTTAAAGGAACAGGTAACGTGTGAACGTGAATTGAAATCTGCCAATTCTTTTTCCATTCGAGCATCACGCTTATACTGATAAATAGTCACACAAACAATTTTCTTGACTTCATCACTATAAAACTACAGATACAAGTACACAGCAAATCTCATAATTCTCATAATCAGTGTTTTATATATTTTCCAAAAAGTTATAGTTTCCCAAATCTTTCAGACTTGGAAAATTCATTAAACAATTATGAGAATCTTGAAAGAGTTGGAATGCAATCCAAAGGACATATAATCATCTAATTCATAAACCTTTATAGAGGGTACATTCTGAACACAGATTTTTCTTATGCTTACTCTCTATTCACTAGGGAATAGAGAAGGGGTACTGGTGGAAATGCAGGAAACATTTAGCGTTCTTCAATTTTCAACCTCAATCAATGGCAATAAATGCTTTTTTTTTTTTTTAAATACTGTTTCTAATACAAAGGCACTAGACTTTTTGATACTAAATTTGTTGTATATCTTGTTATCCATTCTAATATAGAAACAGTTGCCTTCCTCTTTTACACCTCTAAAGATGACAATACAGAATATCCATCTAGGATTTGGTCTTCAAAAGAACAAATGAGCAACCTGAGTAAATGAGTACAAACAGAAATAGGAGTTAGTAATCCACGTTTTATTACAACGTGAGCTTCAAGAACGTTTTTGTAACTGTTTAGAAGAATTACAGCTTTCATATTGAACTTCAGTAAAGTCTTTCATGTTAACTACCTCAATAAAAGGATAATGTGTGGTAAGACATACTTCAAGGTAGATTTAAAGGCCCTGAAAGTCACTGGACTTTGAAAAAATTATATTAATAGATACACTGAGATAGTAGGGCACGAATCCCATTCTGGTACCAGGGATTATCTGGATGGATGAATGTGGAATGAGAAGTAACTCTGTCATAAAAACTAATCTGTGTTGTCAGTGCAAAAAGGTCCAAAGATAACTTCTATCAATTACTGCATCTAGTTTCATGTACAGGTAGGTAATGAGATCCACACTGGAGAATAGCGTAGTTATCAACCGCTGATTTACATAACCTAAATTACTCTTGTTTTTTCCTTTAGGATAAAAAGAATTAATTACAGTATTCAGTCATGACCATATTAAGTATCGTGAGGCATCAAGCACACGATTATAGCATTTAATTAGTTTCAAATAATTCACCTCCCAGCAGTGTAAAGCTCAGGTGGGTAAGCAAGTGGCGGAAGGAATATGAGTCTGTCTGAACTGGCCCCACAACTGGCAGCCAGTGCCCTAGAAATACATTATGTTTTGGTGATGATGTAGATTTGAGTGGCACAGAAAGAAGCAGATGCCCATCTGAAGAGTAGAAGGCTCTACTTTGCAGCCAGAGGAACTAAATGGAACTTGAAAACGACATTCAGGCCAATTTCCAAAACTATTTTACCTAGCATATGACAAAAGCAATGCCACCTTCCACCAAGTTTAACTGTCTGTTCTAGAACTAGCGCTGTCTCCTTCCTTGCAAAAGTATTTATGGGACAATGCCCCATTCTCCCCTCACCAAGTTGCATTGGGGTACTAATCAAACTTGGAAGTATCCCAACAAAAAACATCACTGGCATTCCCACCTCTCCCCATAAAAGCACGCAGGTTCCGAACTGGCACCACAACATTTGTGCCATCACAATGAGGAAACAATTAACAAGTGGGTGTGAGCAAGGTAGGGCTGCCACCTTCAGCAGCACGGCCATACCTGGGACATCACAGTCCTGAGGGCAGGCTTTATAGCGACAAAAGCCTTGCACCTTTCTGTCCACTATTAGCAAATATACCTTGCAAAAAAGATACATTAAAACACATAGAGGAGAAAGCATAACTTCCTACAGCAATAAAGAAAACAAATGTGCACTTTTGTGTTCAAAAATACCTACTCTGAGGCACTGAATATACACTTCACCCAATGGCCTTAGAATCCCCTTGTCTATCAGCTATGTGTTTATTCATTATATATTACTTCCTTTGTTAATTTCCACATTAATAGTTCTGTGTTTTTGTTTTCATTTGTATACTCTTTATCACTACGATTTCCTAATATTTCAGTGGTCCAATTAACTACTTCCATACCTTAATCACACTGAGACTCCTTATTCAGCCATAAATATAATTTTATAACTGCAATTTTAATGACTAACTTTTAATAACTATCTTACATAAAACAATTTCTCATAGAACTTTCTCCATTTTCTTCTCTGTAATTCATGGCATCTCTCATCTTATCCTTTATTTTGTACAGTAGATCTTATGTTCATTCTAAAACATTTCCTGCTCCAAAAACTAATTACCTGGTGAGGAGGTAAGCTTCCACTTTGTTTCACTATAAACAAAGATCAAGCATTAAAATATTTCCTTTGATTTTATCAGGCTGTCCTCAAATTACTAAATGCAACCCAAAAATCAAAGACAAATACAACCTTCATGTTAAAGGGCATAAACTTGTGATGAACATAAAAGTACAGCTCAGACAGGCATTATAGATACAACAATATCACCATAGGAAAAGTGTTGTAATACACGAAACCATTACTTCTAAACTTAGTATCCAGCATAACTCTCAACTTTAATTTCTGTAAAAGCATATATTAGCAGTACAATAGTTAATATTAATTTCCAGCTTCTAAAATCTTCGTAACTTCAGACAAGTCATTCAATTCCACAAGACCCAATACGTTAGCCATCAAATAAAATAGAAAGTCATGAAGTCTAAAAGGATGGATCTGATCTGACACAAACTATTAAAAGAATTTGTGTTCTAATTATCCACATTTTGTGAACTGTAGAAGTACTTATCCACCAAATCTGTGCCGTTATGGAATTCTAACTTGCATCCTAACAGTACTCATCAAAAAAGTTATGGATTACTGTTTTTAACATAAGAAGTGAGTGCAGCTGCCTTCTGTTTCTATTTCATAATTGCATCTATGCAGGAATTCATATTTCACACCATTTAAAGATAGTAAAACCACCATTATTTCAAAAATTGAGTTAAAAGATGCACTTAACCAATGCTTAGAGTACCTTTGTCTCACTGTACAACATGTTCCTCAGAGCACAATAGCATTTAGGAGTTGAAAGTATGCTTGTACTCGTAGGTCGAGTACAATATAAAAAGGAAACAATGGAAACATATTAATATTGATTTAGGACTGAAACACAGACACTACTAAGATATTTACTGTGAAAAGCAGTGAGCTGTTTAAAATAAATGAAAAGAGATCCAAGTTTCTTTCTAAACATGCTGTGTTTCTGAAAGGAATAAACTTTATCCTAAATCTGCACCACTACCAACCTCAAAGTACTTCACATATTTTGAACATAAACATATAATTCTAGATGAGAAATAGAACTCCTAAAACTAAGGGAATATACCTTGTCTATTCACAGAGTCCTTCGAAATACTTTCTAAATTCAACTCTCCTAGTCATACTATTATCAGTTATCACGGATCCTCTACACTGTAGCTGCTATTTCAAGGTAGCAAACCTTGTAGTACGTATTCTAAGGAACTGAAGTTCTTTATCAGCACACTATACTGCTGTGGAGCCTTGAAGTAGTTACCATGAGTTTGGGTGCCAGGCACCAGCCCGCACAAATGATGCCTACTTGCAGTAGGCAGCAATAACAAATGATGGCAATGGAAAATAATCACAACAAACTTGTTACAGCACTACCTTATTTCTAACTGCAAGGAGTCAATTCCTCCATGAGACTGTCTTTCAGTGTTTACAAGATAACAAACAGTGCTGATTGGGTGGAAACAAAAAGGTTATAGAAATTTCTGGACAAAGCCTAGGTAAATATGGCCCTTGTATTTCCACTACAGACATCCAGACACTTCCAGCTGTTGAAATTATTGCTAAATATATTTACAGTCTTTGTACAATAAAAAGCTTTATTACTTTTACTACAGGCAGAAGAAAAAAGCTTTAAATCTTCAGTTCTGAAGCAATATCTCCTGTCTTAAAAGCAATGAAGCCTTTCAAGGAAAAAAACAGCACACTAAAAAAGGTGGTTTATGATGTTGTATCTTTGTTGCAGTTTGGTTCATATATTTTTATTAAGTGTAACCTTTATATGTAAATGAAATGATTATCTAACACAAAGTACTGTTTTCATAAAGTAAGAATAGGTTTTACATCCTAAAAGATAAAGCAGCATAAACCAGTCAGGCAGCTCATCATGTATTTGATGGCTGTGAAATGAACTATTTGATTTCCTATTACGGCCTTAACACTCTGCACTGTACCATAGACACCAAACCCATGTGATTAGGCAACTAACCTTTCATCGGGGTGTCAAATAGTATATAGCAAGTTTTGCATTGCTAATGAGTAAGATATTTCATTTAAAAATCTGTGCTTGGAAAGAACCCTTACACTGTGAAATTTAGAGAGAGAAATGGAGATCACATTCTGAAAACCCAGAGAGAGATGAATATATTTAGCACAAATGAAATGCTTCTAGATCAAATATGCTTGGTTTACACATAAAAAATATATAGATTTTATTCTCTCCCTCTGCTTCCATGCAGCAGGCCACATCTGGTACTAGAAAGGAAACTTTACAGTTTCTGCTTCCCACAAGACAGAACACAGTACTTCGCTCTTTGGCTGACAAACAGATGTAAGGATGCATCAAGTTCTTCCACGAATCAAGATGTGAGATTTCTGCTATGGTAATCTGTCTGATGATGCTAGCGTTGAGTCAGAGGTCTCTACGCAGTCAAGGGAATTAAAGGGAATCAAATTGTACTTTTTGATTTTTCTTTTCTTATTCTATGAAGAACATAACTAAAATCATCAGTTCGAAAACAGATAACACAGAAGTATTTTGAAGGGAAAAACATGACTTAAGTATTAGAAAAGAAATGCATCTTAACAAAACATAGCATAAACCTTCCTCACTTAAATCTGAAAGCTGGGTAGAGGCCATCAAATAATGGTATGTGTCCCTCCTCATTTGTACAAAAAAACCAAACTGGTCAGTACTAGATTTTCCAAGAGACTTATAGAAAATGGGAGAATTAGTCATCAGATCTAAAAAAAAAAAAAAAAAAAAAAAAAAAAAAAAAAAAAAAAAAATTGCATATCTTCATTTTTCAATTTATTTCCCTCCTTGGTTCAAGTGCTTACAGGAGAGTGAAGCTTAATTCACTAAGGAATCTCCTAGGAAGCCCCTGGGGATCTCTTTATTTTTTTAAACAAATAGGAGCAGGAGTGACTAAGATAACTGAATCTGCTCCAAACCCAACTGTCAAATCCAAACAGACTCTAAACAGCTTCTTGGATAAGTCAATGCCTTAAAAAAAAAAAACATTAAATTGATTAATAAAATTATTTTGCTTCTAAGTAAGGTTTTCTGCTCCTCAATCAACAAATGTCAAAAAGTTGAGATATTTTTTTTCCACAGAAAATCTAGCTATTTGTTATATAAATCTGTGTACTCATCTTGTTATCTCTTTATTGTCCTGTTAAGGACCTGTACAGTTCTGAGCGTAATTACACTTCATTAGGTCCTCTAAAGTGCTACAACAATAATAAGAAAAATCCTGATGCATTTTAAAAACAATCCACTATTTTCGCTCTTTGTATTTTTATTATATATATATATGTATATATATATTCTGTGATCTTGGATATTCTTTTAATTTGTCATCATGAGAGAATGTATCAATAGACACAGTTATGAAAGCAAGGTGGGGTTGGAGAAAAAAATATATAGATTTTTACCTTGGGTGATTAAATACTCACTGACATTAACATATGACAACCTGTTAGAATGATTTGTAAGTCTCTACAGTTTTATAAATAGCTTTATCTCTTCATTCCACATGAGGAAAAAAGCAAAGTATTATTTATTGTACCTTTCTACCACCACAGCATGGAATATTTCAAAGACTTATTTTAAGTTCCATGGAAGTCTCTTGATATTAAAGGACTGCAGATACAAGATGATGAAAACTTCTTTATATCTTCTGGCCCCCTGCTGTACATGTTGTTACAAACTCTTTTGTAAAAGAACTAGCTTTAATCCGCGCAAAGAAAATGCTTTCCTTTTATTGTCATGCAGTTGTAAAGCTAAAGCAAACCATCATAATTTCATTAAATCATGCTGAATTACTTAGAGATGCTGAGAGTAATTTGTAATACATAATGTTTGCTTTACTAATGGTTTGAATATTTGTAATAGTTAGTGTATACCATGCTATTTGTCTTTAAAAAAATGATGTATTTGTTTTTGTTTTCTTAGTAGAGCATAAGGCAAATTATATTAATTAGGCTATTTGTATGATTTCCTAACTTGGAGCAGTGAAACTTGCCTTTAGCTACCAAATAATTGGAATTACAATTGCTGGAAATATCACAAGTTTTTTAATTATATCAAGCCCCATCAAGATCTGGTAGGACATTAATAGTTACTTCACTTCGCTGCCAGTGTTTTTTCTCTCCACTAAGGCATTCCAGCATACTCAAAAGCAATAAAACAGAAATATATGACAAGAAAAAGTAATCTTCCAATTTTATTCCCCAGACTTCAGGCCTACTGGTATATTCCTTTGGGAACAGAACAACACAGCTTGTCTTTCATAAAGACACTGAAAATAGATTGTAGTATAAAGTTACCATATGATTTTGGATAAGAAGGCAGTTTTGTTAGAAATAATAAACTATAAAAAAATATGAGAATAGCTAATACAGAGTACAGGCATTTTAGCACCACTGAAAATTCTTACCAACATGATTTTTTTCTTTTCTTTTGTAGATCAGAAGAGAGGGGGAAGCTTGTTAATTCAGTGTCTCCTTAATTCAACACAGGGAGAATTCAATTCAACACAATAGTTTCTCTAACAAGTAGAATTGTGACCTTCTCTGATAAGATTTTAATTCAGCCATAACTATAGCATATTTTATAAGGCTGTGAATAAGCTTTCTATTTTCCAGTATGACTCCAAGAACTTTAGATAGAAGCTTTCAGAGACAGAAAATTAACCTGGTTCCAAACGATCATCATAATGAAAAAAAAAAGGGCTATAAAGAGACTATCCTTTCAAGCAAAAGGCTCCTTGATCTGGGGAGGTCTTCCTGTGTCTGTCTACTTCAAATATTTAGTTATTTATACAACAGACAGAAAATGCATACAGAACTCAAGTCAAAATAAGTCTTACCCCACTGGACAGAAGACAAAATGTAAGTGGGAACAGCAGGAAGTCAACAGTATCACTCATTCACGTAACAGAAAGTGTCATGGGCTAAACACTTGATGACAGATGAAATAGCTACTTGGATACATTTCTAGGTTTAGCCTGTTTCTCTTTACTACATATTTTTCTTTAGTTAGCCCCAGCTCCTACACTTAGATAAATATGTAAGCTTTAGATTGCATGAAAGCAGGTTTTGCTGATTTTCTTTTTAAGATTATATTTCTAGCCTGCACTAATAGGTGGGGAAAAAAAAACACAAAACAAAAACAGAAAAAAGTATATATCACTATAAGACTGCTTAAACACTCATTATCAAATAATAACAAAGTTATTTCTTGTTTTAGAACATAGTAATAATTTATACAATCTGAAGAGAAACCAGAATGCATGAAACAGGCTACCTAGGGAAGGTTGTGGATTCTTCTTCTGTGGAGATATTCATGACCCACCTGGATGCCTACCTGTGCAGCCTGCTAGAGGGAGCTTCCTTTGTAGGGTTGGAGGGGCTAGGACTCAATCATCTCTAGAGGTCCCTTCCAACCCCTACAGTTCTATGATCCTGAGTTGCAAATTGAAACACCCCTTCCTATAGCATTATCTGCTAATTACCTGCTAATACATCTGCATCTTCAAGAAAACCACAATTCACCACCTAGAGTGTTCACGATCTTCGATTTCATATTCCCATTATCTATATATCCCTTGAGAACCTTATTTTCTCTGTTAAAATCACAGATCCCAAAATACCCCCATGTTTTTCACTGAGTGGAAGTGAAGAGCAAGTATAGAAGAAATTGCGGGGGTTTTGTTTGTTTTAAGCAGGAGGGGTTGTGTCATTTTTTGATCAAAACATTCTGTCTAGTAATATAAGGAAACAACAACCACTGCTGAATCCAATATCTGTGAAGAATACCTTAAAACTATTGGATTATGAGTAAACTTATGCAATCAGTACTGAATGTTCAAGACTTTCCTGTTTCTCAGCTGTCAGGAAACTGTTTAAAGCTTGAAGTTGGGCTGGACTGACTACTTCATGAAACACATGGATTATGAGAAAAATTGAGCAAAACTCCAGTAAACATTTTAGACTTCTGTTTGTTGAACCGAAAATTCAGTTAACCTCTCAGGAGTTACTGTGCAAAGTTTGGAGATTAAATTCAATTATAGGATGAAATGGGCATTTTTATTTCTACCTCAAGTGCAAATCGCAACACATCACTGAAGATAAAGTTGCTTCCAAAGCCGCTACTACAATTTTTAAGGAGAAAAATAACTGCTGAAGTTTTCAGTATTTGTTGAATAATGCAAGTGGCTTAGAAGGAGTTAATGAAACAGGGACCTATCCAGGAGGCAAGTCACCCACTGAAATAGAATACAAACCCAGGCTCGTGAATGCACAGGAGCAAAGTTCAGATCACCCCTCCCAGCCCTTATAAAACCTATACCTGCCCATTTAAGTACAGTAAGTCGCTTCCAAAGAGCAGTGCTTCATTTTGAATGACATAATACAAAACTCTGCATTCCAAATAAACATCCTTTTGCTGCAACAACATTGATTTTTTTTCTTTTTTTGTAATCTTCCTCCTTTGATTTGCCTATTCCATATCCCTTTCACTAACACTGGGCTAAAGGAGAAGCTCTGCAAAACAGTGCAGAAGCTATAAGGGAGTTGCGGAAGCAAAATGACAAGATAATATTAAACTAGAAAGAAATACTGCTGAGAATGACTGTAAATGGACAATTTAAGAACTGTACAATGTGACAGAACTTTGAGATAGGTGGCTTACAGGCAGTGGTGTTCAAATGAGATATAGTTAATCATCTATATGTATGTATGCCAGCGGCTGTGGCTCCAGGTAGTGGGATGAAGTGCAGATACATTGCCCTAAACAGACTGCAGCTCAGCCACTTCTGCAGACAGACCATCACGTCAAAGAATATTTAAGGCACATTGGCAACGTACGTAGAAGTTCTCTCTGGCTCAGATGGGAAAGTTTACATACGAAAGGGCTGTCACTTAAAATTTTAAAGTGTTCATGAATTGTCAGTACTTGGTCACCAAGTGTTGGACCTAGACATCACACAAGCATTCTCTGATGACCAAGTGCCATGACAGCTGGCACTGTGCTGTCCGCACCTTTCCCTTGCAAGCATCAAAAGAGCTTTGAGACTAACACACTGCATTTTAATAGTATAGAAATTAGAGCAAAGTAGCTCGACAAAGAAAAGATAACTACTGATATAACAGCAAAAGATCTGTATGGATGCTAACCTGCCCTTCTCTCTGCATCAGGGGTTTCAGCCTTCCCCTCACCCAGCAGCCTTCAGACACAGCCATGTGACAAAACCTGTCAAACAGCCCCCCTCAACTGCTCTGGGAACTCTCCTCCTCACTTTCTTAAGGCTGGGCAGTGGTCACCAACAGGCTCCTATTCCTCAGGGCTTTGGCCCACTACCAGCCCCCTGCACACAGCTGTTACCCTCCAGAGTCCTGAACAGAAGCAGGGCCTCTGCCATTCACTACCTCCATCCTGCACCAGTCAGGGGAGCCACCAGTAGCCAGCAGGAGGAAGCTGGCCTTGGTGGTTGCAGAAGATTATTCACAGAGAATAGGAGAGCTTCTAGCAGCTCTTGGTGTGAGGTTTGGCATTTAACCACTGAGCAGAAGTCAAGAACACAAGCTGCATGGAAGTGGGACCGGTGGGGCCTCTATTATCCCCCTTTTTGCTCTCAAAGTGATGTATATCAAAGAGAAGTCTTTGCTTTCCCGTGGCAATCTGGAGATCTGTGCCCTCGTTTGATCTTGAAAGGGTAAAAATGGGAATGAACAATTGACCATCTGACTCCAGAAGGTGAACTGGGAGAAAAGAGACTTTTAACTCCAGGCAATTCGCTGTAGATACAAGCTGTTTCTTATCATATTGAGTTAATCAGCAATTTCTTTGTTTTTAAGGATTACAGACACTGATTAAAACAAATCTCTACCCTTCCTCTGGCAATCTCGCCTTTCAGCCATGAAAACATTACCACAGTACTGTTTCTATGAAACAGCACTTTTCCACATGTGCAATCTCATTTCAAAATCAAGGAAAGAACCCCAAATACGTGCCCACCTTTCCCCGACATGCTTGGAAGCATTTAACACAGGATTATTTTTTGTTAAAGACTGAACAGAGAAAAATGAGGTCTGCTTTTCTTGTCCCCAGCTCACAACAAGATTGTTCAATACTTAGGTTTTAATAAGAGATTTTTAAAAAGAAATTTAAAATTTTTATGATATTTGATATGCTTCCCTCTGGGAAATAAAAGCTAGCAATGATACACTTGTTCAAACATCTATGTGTTTCATCCTCATTAAGTGAACTGTGCTGTATTCTGTGCATGCATCTTGCTGAAGTTAGACTTTCGGTAAGGTACGACCTTTGTTTTTCTTATCATTGGGAAGAAAATCAATGAATTTTCTGCTTTCGTGTGTGCATGTAAAGAAGCTAAGCAGTAGTGAAATGATTATATCAGAATACCTATGAGTTGAAACAAATTCAACATACTACTAAACTGATGAATTGAATTTATTTAGTAAAAACTCCAATCAAAATGTACCCATTGTAGCATCTCAGTCCACCAAACTTGTGTAAGTTGTGAAAAAGTCACAATTATGTAAATAAAATATTAGAATTTGAAATTATTATATTGAACAAGGAGACTGCTAGTATATTTTGAGAAACACAGCAGTAAATTTTTAGACTCACTTTGGTAGAATCATGACAAACTAGAAGAAGAACCAGGCCTCACCTAAGGAGGTCAGCAGGGACTGTATTTGAATGATACCTGCAAGAACAAGTAAAATAAGGGCATCTATCAAGGAACAGTTTTGTATTCAGCATATTGGCTAGGCGTTGTGGACAAAGCCTTCAGTACACCTGAAACCTTCCCATTTATACTAAAGAATCCACCTGCAAATTGAATTAAGTCACCAAGTTTCCCTGTTCCCCAGACCACATCTGAAACACATCCTTTTACTACTAGTGCAAGAGGTTGTTAGCAAGGGCATAGGTATTAAAGGAAAGGAGACAGAATAAGGAACGCATATGGCACAAGAATAAAAAGCTAAATTCTGACAAGAAGTTTTGAGTAAAATTTATACCATGAGTACTCAGTAAAACATACAGGAAAGGAATGTATTAAGCAGGGAGAAATCTTTTAACTGGCATGTTTCTCTGGCTGTGAAAAGAGAAAAATCTGATACGGCTAGAACTAGTCCTGACATTTTTGCCCCTTCTGCCAGTCTGGTGCTGCTTTGCTGATATAATTAAAGAGGTTGAAGGACCTACTTGCCTTCATATTGAGAATAAGGAATAACTGCTTATACAATCTAACAGCTGGAAACAAGTAAAATAAACATAAGCAAACCTACTGAAATCACTGATCCTTTTAAAGAAAAAGACCAATATGTCAATCAAAACAAATCTTCACACCATATACCCCTAAACTAAAAGTAAGGAAGAACAATCAGGACTGTATTGTATTTTGGAAAGGTAATAGATTAGAAAAATACATTGTTTTAAATCAGTCATCAGCTAAAGGAGTGGCAATTCTTTAATAATACTAGAATTGGCTTTGTAAGTGAATAGACAAGCAAAAAGCTGGCTGGGTGCAATAGCAATCTTTAAAGCTTGATTGCTTTTTCTGATAGCTTTAGAAAATTAGTGGATGAAAGCATGTGTAATATATCTTGTCTGAGTAAAACACTTGATGTAGAGTCTTACAAAATCTTTACTTGCAAAATTAATTCAAATTGGCTTGGACATAGAGCACTGTCGCTTGGATTTAAAAATGGCTGGCTGAGTGCAAATAAAGGGTAATGAAAAATGGCAATGCATCAAGTTGGTGGGAGGTGTCTTGTGGAGCTCTGCAGGGATCACTGTTTGGTCCTGTTTATTTAACATCTTCATTAACAATCTGGAAGAGGGAGTGAAACAGCACGTTAATTAAACTGACACATAATAATAAATCAGGAAAAGCTCCTAATGCCAGCAGTAATACTTGACAAAATGCAGCATACTACAGAGGTTTCAAGGAAGGTTAACAATGTCAATAACAAAGACTTAGACAAGATATTATAATTGCCTTCTATCTTTTAAATGAAATAGTCCCAAACACACACAAAGTGGGAGTCAGAAGCCTACTAACAATTTAGTAGTTCGGAAAGTGGTTGCATAGTATATATAAACTAAAGTAACAGATCAATAGAAAAAAATAGGATGCACCCCGAAGAATGTTAGATTTGGTGTTATAGACTGAGTCCGTTCAGTTCAGTAGCCTCATGGAAAATCATCATTTGGTGGGTAGGGAGGCCATTAAGTCAGTTCTGTTGTTTCTACATATGATTGACTGTTAAATATAATGTAAAGGAGATAATGAATGGAAAGCAAAATCAGCAATAGGACCACATATTTTAGTATCACAGCTGAATTAAATTGGGTGTAACAAACCACACCCTTAAAAATCATTCAGTAGGCTCATGTGAAGTCAAAATTGAACATTTTAGAGTTGTGTTTCTACAACAGCAATACAGTAGTCAACTGCTGTAATGTATTCATAATTAAAGCCAACACAGCTAAAAAAACCTTGAATACATAAGTAAATATTAAGTTCTTCAATGAACAGTGATTAAAATTGATCAACTGCTACCGTAAGAGAGATCTCAACAATAGGCTGGAATGACACACATGCTTTTGTTCTACAAACCTAACAGAAACACAGATGTTAGAGTTATTTTCTCTGATTTGAATGATTTACAGCAGCTTTCCCTGGACCTAGGACATATGCACTGCACTGAATCAGAAATGTAAAACCATTTTTAAGAGGAAAGCTGATGTTACTGCCTAGAAGGCAAGAAGGAAGAGAACATTTCACATGAATCCACGAAGCCCCCAGAAAACACAAGAGTAGCTTAAAGACTTGCTCATGGCTCTCTCACAGTCATCAAAGCTTTTCTACAATAGCAGGAAAGGAAAATAAAACAATCAGGAAAATAAAGCTTTGCAATCACTGTTATACCTTGTTAGCTTGTTCTTGCAGCTTTTGGATGGTAAAACTACAATCAAACAAGCAATCCCATTTGTCCTATGGAGGTTCTCTCCAGAACAGAGCTCTAGAACATTCCTTGTTTTCACTGATTTTTTTTTTTTTTTTAAATGCCTGTAAAGCTGTTAGAAGATCTAGGTAATAGAACACACCGTTGTAGCATTGCATTCATTAGGTATGTAACTTACTATTGACAAAGTAAACACTGGCCTGTCATTCACAAATGTAAAACCTAATCATCTGGAGCCAGCAGTTACACTGACGTAAATGACAACAGAGAAACCCAAATTCATTTACCAGTGTATAATAAAATAAGATGTACACATAAAAAAGTTCACAGAACTTCAGTAGAGGCAGACAGAAGTTCCCTTGGCAGCTGGTATATAATACCATCCTGAAAGTCTCTTACAAAGGGATAGTGAAAAAAACACAAAAACCTTAAGAGTTGTTTAGGTGTCAGCTATTGTATTACACTTTTCTCAACTAATTTATTCACCATGGTCTTGACTTGAATGCTACTATCCATTAATGGCAGCAGATTTGTTTAGTTTTGATACTCTCTTAAGGTTTTTTTTTTTTTTTTTCCCTTATTTCTTTTCATTTTCCTTTTTCCAGTCCAGTAATTTGTGAAGCAGTTGCACTGGTCATGAACTGTTTGCATTTTATTATACCTATGTCGATTTTTAAAAAGAAAGAATCTGCTCATGAGAACGCTAATCCTTCCATCATAGAAATAATTAAGCTCTTTTATTTGCAATATGACAATCTTTCGGGAACATACAAAAAGCTAGAAAAGAACAATTTTTCTTAGGAAAAATAAGAGGAAAATGATGTAAACAGATCTGACACTCCGTATAAAACTGTGGCTTATGGAAAGGTGTATGAACACTTAAAGCTTTAACAGGATTTCTTCAATTTTGGCTCAGGTAAAAAGGATTTCTTTACAAAAATGTGGTATGTTCTCACTAGATCTTTTTAAATCTCTTCAGTACTGGTACTTTTCCTTTCTTTTAAGGTAAATGTTAACCTAAATTTTGTTGTTTTAGCCTTAAAAAAAAGCTACTCTATAATTAAATATGTACTTGTATCTTGTAAAACTTCAGGTGGAGTTTTACAAGGTGGAGGACAGTGTTTAGTTTTTCCTTGTCTCGGTGCATTTAGTATGCATCAGCTTCTGTTCCTAATCCTCCTATGTATAGTATTTTGTTCTGCATACTGCAGTAATGTTATTTTTATTTTTTTTAAATACTTGTGGGATCCAGTATTCTTTTTATATAAATCATAATGGTGTAGAAGTGCTCAGCAGATGTTGGCTTATAAAAGTGAAAGAAATATGAGACTGCTCTTTCACTGGTCATGTCTGGCAATGATGGCACAAAGAGGAAGGGAACAGCTGAGGTTATTAATTTGTGAGAGAGGAGTGTTTGGAGGACAAAAAGTAGAAATCCATGTTTTGATTTTTCCTACTGCTCACCAGAAAATTTCTTTATGCGTGTTCGGCTTGGGGCAGGTGGCTGGAAGGGAGAACAAGTCTCTTAAAACAGTATTATCTAAATTTAGAGAAAAACGTAGGAAGTCCAGGTAAGAAGAACAGGAAAAAGAGAGAAGAGTTTGATGTGCAAGCTGAAAATGAAGTCCTTCTGCAGCTGTCTCAGAGACTTAAATCTCCTTGTAGTGCTTCCTCCCACATAAAAGTTCAGTTGGAAGAGGGAGAAGAAGCATTGACTGGCACATTAGAAAAGAGATGCCATTCTCCACACTTGTCTGGCAGATACTACTTTGAACCACCAATGTCTTTGTCATTGCAGCACTTCACGAGTCCCACTGATGATGGGGGGGAAAAAAAAGAAACAAAGGCAAAACTGCTGCTTTTCAGATCTCATGGAGAAGTTTTCTATGTTATAGTGGTATCTTCCCTCCTTCACATTAATTTTGAAGAACATTATTAAACAAATATAGATTTAGCAATGTTTCTTGAGTTTACCCGTCCTTTCACTTAAAAAAATATATATATACTATTTGTGTGGGTATTTTTTAGCACATAAGAGCACTTTAATCTCTCTCCTACCAATGTCTGAAACAGACAAAGTGGCTAAACATGTCTTTTAAGAAGGAATATATAATACCATACTCTTTTTTCCCCCCAGAAAATAATCTAACATATCATATGGTGATCAATATATTTCTTAACTCTCTGGAATTGTTTGTTTATTTTCTATCTTTCTGTGTTCTTGCTGTCTGCTTCAGTTGCTGAGGAAGTTACTGCGTCCAGTAGTCAACAGGACTACTCTAAAGAATAAAAGACTTTGAAGAAGATACCATACATGTTACATGCCAGACACTATTAAGGTCAGAACTTATTTTGCAAGAACAAAATGAAAATCTACTTAATCTGAGGAAAATAAAAATAGTATTCTAATACCATACTTTAAAACCTCAAAGTTCTAGAGATCAGTAGTAGATTATGATTATCAGTAATAGACTTAACATCGTATAGTTCCTCTTCCTATATTTTACAGCATAACCACATGAAGAATACATTATAGTCCGGAAGTTTGGAACAGGATTGCATCTAGAAAGAGCTAACACTTCATTCAGATCTAAACTGCCATTAGCTTTAAGAAACGCATTTAGCTTGTGGAGCATAGCTGAATAGAAAACAAAACTTGAGAAAGCATTTTGTAAACTCTGAATAGTAAATACATGTAACTCAACAATATAAATTGAAGTCTAACAGTTCATTTTGAACTATGAATTGATGAAATTGAAATAAATCCATACATTTAGAATGGCAGACAAATTTAGTTGAAGACTTCACAAAATCAATAGAGAAGATACAATTCCTAAACACAGGCAGAGATGTTAGAGGTGAGGACTAACAGAAGTTTTTGTCAAGATCCATTACTAGTCTTCTTAGACAAGTCTTTTGAGTGTGCTTGGGCATCTAGGTTGGGTTTTACCATGGAAGAGGAATGTGTTATGGATACTATATTCAGATATGAACTGAATACATTACAACACTAGACTACATTACTGGCATACGTATTCCTGCACATAGATACTACTGGCCCATGCATAAAATCATAAAATCATAAAATCAATCATAAGGTTGGAAAGGATCTACAAGATCATCTAGCCCAACCGTCCTCCCATTAACACTGTCACCACAAGTTACTAAACCATATCTCATAGCTCCTCATCCAGACACCTCTTGAACACTGCTAGGGATGGCAACTCCACCACCTCCCTGGGCAGCCATACCAGTGCCTGACCACAACCTGAGAGAAAAGGTTTTCCTTATGTCTAATCTAAAACTCCTCTTGTACAACTTGTGGCCGCTTTCTCAGGACCTGTTCATTGCCTGGGATAGGAGGCTAAACCCCTCCTCATCACAACCTCCCTTCAGGAAGTTGTAGAGTGCAATGAGGTCTCCCCTGAGCCTCCTCTTCTTCAGACTGAACATTCACAGCTCCCTCAGCCACTCATTCCAGGGCCTTGATGTCTTTCTTGTAGTGAGGGGTCCAAAACTGAACACAATACTTGAGATGCAGCCGCACCAGTGCTGAGTACAGGGGGATGATTACCTCCCTGCTCCTGCTGGCCCCACTATTTCTAATGCAGGCCAGAATGCCATTGGTCCTCTTGGCCACCTGGGCACACTGCTAGCTCACGTTCAGCTGAGCATCAACCAACACCCTGAGGTCCCTTTCCTCTTCACAGTCATCCAGCCGCTCATCCCCAAGCCTACAGCTCAGCATAAGGTTATTGAGGCCAAAGTGCCGGACCCAGCACTTGGCCTTGTTGAACCCCATCCCATTCACCTCAGCCCAGCAATCCAGCTTATCTAGATCCCACTGAAGGGCCTCCTTACCCTCAGGCAGTTTGACACCACAGTCAACATCAAAACCACCATGGTGTCATCTACAAACTTACTGAGGGTATGAATACAGGAACAGAAATAAAATAAAGCAGCAAACAAAACAAACAAAAATCAAGATGCATAACACAATTACTCACCACCAGACAACAAATGTTTACCTACTCCCAGGCACCAGCAACCATCCAGCCAACTCTTGCCAGTTTGATTGCAGAGTGTGACATCATGACCCCTTTAGCTAATGTAGTTTAGCTGTCCTGACAGTACCTCTTTTATTTTCTCAAGCACCATTGCTGCCTGTCTGCTGGAAAGGCAGTGTGAAAAATTGAAGAACCCTTAACTCATGGTAAGCACTAATCAGCAGTAATAACAGTGCGTTATTAACGTTATCTTCAACTGAAATCTAAAATACAGTACCATAACAGCTTGCTTTGCAAAAGAAGGCAATGACAGTACCTTCAAACAACATAAAGGTACAACAGAGTAATAACTAATTATAATAAAGAAAAATTGACTCACCTCTGTCAGCAACAGCTCAAGAAGGGTACAATCTCTATCCAGAAAACAAACTAACTAGCAACCAAGCAACCTCCCCAGACAGCTAACTCTTAAATAACTTAAAAGAAGGTGAGGAGAGGTGGATCCTGACTCCACCCCTTCAGGTTACTCAGGTGCATTGGTTGCACCTGAGCTCCGTGGGTTAGCCACATCTTCTCACCCGGTGCTCAATCACTGTTTCAGGCTATGACCTGGCAATTCTACTGCATAGTTAGTATGAAGAAAACGAATCTCTGTCCCAACAAAAAACAGGATGCAATGTGATGTAGTGAAAATCAAGTAATTAAATATTAAGGTTAAATAAAATTTTGTATTTTATTCTTTTTTGTATTTGTGACCTTCACCAGTTAAGTTATTTAAACCACTAAACAATTAAAATGCAAATATATATATTCTGAAAGCAAATAAAACAGTACAAGAAAGTTTATTACAGTATTTTCTGCCAGCATAACTGATATTTTTTCGTATCCTGGCTAAAAGCTAGAGAGGAAAAAAAATATTAATTAAAATAATGTAGGCTTATTTAAAAAAAACAACCCTTCTATTTGATTTCTCCTTACCTTTTTTTCTGACTTAGAGCAGAGGGGAGAGTTCCAGATGTGAGGCTGCTGATCATGGCAGTTAACAAGCAATTCTGCTGTTATTCTTCTCTTAAGAGTTTGTTTGTATTCCAACCTACAAAGCATCCAACATCTCATTTAACACATGCTTATTAAATATAATTATTTTCTCTCTGTGTAAGTTAGTCTTGTATTCAAATGCTAATTTGGTTGTTAGAAATCAAGTTAAACTTCAGCTTCCAGCTGAGTTATGAACTGGGTAAAAATAGGATATGCTTCTGCAAATACTGACCTAACAGCTGTTAATCCTTTCAAAAGGAACATTCACCAGTTCTTAGTGTGTATAAACTGCTGCATTCTACTTTTGCAGTTCCATTAATAATCTGCAGGCTAAAAAAATAAAGAGGACTGAGAGTTCTTCTATAGTCCCATGATGAGAATTTGTCCAGTTGTCCAAACAACTGGTTGATTACAATAGGCTCTTTGAGAACGTTTGAGAAAGCTCATCAGATATACCAAATGATTTTTTTTTTATGCTGCTCTAAAATTTTTATGAGTCAGGGTTCCTCAGAAGCAGTCCTATGATGAAAAGTTATCAACATAGAAAAAAATAAGAGCTTATTGCCTCCTAGGAATAATTTTTTCTTTATGATCACTGTCACATGATCCCTAAAATACAGTAGCTGGTTGATGAACATGGTTCTGATATACAGCAGACCTGAAGTTACATGTGAACAGAATGTATGGCATGAAATTGAACAGTGATTTGTCTAACAACAGGACTGTTTCGGATACTTTTTTGCTTGGCAAGAGGAGTTTTCAACAGAAAATTATAAGCAACCAGATATAACATTTTTGAGGAGGTGTGTCTTGCAGCAAGCTTTTTTAACTGATTTTACTAGTCTTGAAAGGCAGATGAGACTTTCAAAGGGATAGTAGTAGAAACGATAGCAGTGTTTTTCCATCATGAGCTAAACACTATCTTGACTGCTATAACAGAGTACTTTCACAACTCTGACATAACTCAAGAAGAAGAAATTAAAAAATTTTTCTTCCAAGAATTCTTTCCAGTCTTTTAGTATCCAGCGTTAGCCCTCTAGACATCCTGTACAGTTCTTATGAGGGATGTACTGAGGAAATTGCTAAATTCTAGTAGAGGTGATTTTGAAAATCATTATCTTATCAGTCAAAATATTTAAATAATTTATGATAAACCAATACAATGTATGCTGCTACGTTTAATGCTATGGTATGTTGATCTGTGAAGACAGCTACCAGTGATACCTATAATATCCTGGGGCAATTGTGCCTTTATGTAAAGCTTCCAAGGTGCCATAACAAGAAAATGTTATGTTTAATTAAAATACGTTTTAATAATCAGCAGTTTGGAAGAAACTGACATAAAAGGATAGTCAAGTGTAAAAGCAGAATCCATTGGCTTTAGGCAAAATTCAGTATGAAGTGGTACCCAACAGGCAAAGGATAGCAATGTCAAATTAGCTGGAAGATCATTAGTTCTTAGAAAGCTTTGTTTCCTTTGCATATTTGGCCTAGTGTATATCTGACAGGGAGGAAGTCTATATTGTTTCAGTTTTGCAGGACAACACATGTTCCAAAACCCAGTATTTTTGCATGCCCCTGAAAAGACAGCATTAATTTCTCTGTAGATTTTTGTGTGGGGTGCACATTCCCACAGAAAAGCTGCATGCTTCCTTCCTGCTCCACATCTAAAGAAGGATGGGTCTGACTGAGACGCTCAGCTACTCACTTTGTATTATCTATACACGTTCCATCAGGCGTGCTATCTGACTTGTTAAAGTCATTTCTGGACACAGTCAAGTTTTTTATTTTTATCGAAGAATGCCTAAAAAAAGGGAAAAAAGGTAAAGCTGAATAGAATGTCTCTGTGAATATTTGTCTTCCTTTCAATTTCTTTCACACGGTGCACTTGACATATAGAAAATAGTCTGATCTTGTATTTCCGCTGCTAAGGTCAGGCATATTCTCCATGCTATTCAGCATGGTCCAGAACCAGTTAATAAGAGTGCCTAACACTTTTGTAATCACTCATATAGACTGAAAAGAGGATAGTAATTTGCAGAGATAAATATATACAACAGCTAAATGGAAGACAATGTAGCTGTATAAGAATTGTATTTAGTATCTAGAATTTCTGAAATCACAGGTTCAAAAGCAGACACTATCCACTTGTCCTTTTATCTGCCTCAAGTTAGTGCTAACTAACTAAGGTTAGCATTTGTACTTTAATACAACACAAAATAATACCAAGGAGCTTTAAAGAAAAAGCAAAACAAATATGTCACATGTATGTTACAAGATCCTTTTTGTCAATTTGGGATCAAAGGTTCTCTGTGAGCATTCTTTCAATCTGAAAGCATGCTACTGGATTCATTCTTGAAATCTCTCCAACGATTATCATTATAATTTCTGAAAAATTTGAGTATTTAGTATAAATGCTGTCTACCTAAAACCTAAGGCATTCACTTTCAGAGTAAAGTCTATTATGCCATTAGTAGATGGCAACTACTGGGAAGCTTAGGAACTAGCATCAAGGTCTGCAGATTCAGATCTTGACTTTTTTTGTGACTTGATATTGCTTTAGGAAGAAAAAGTAGCTTTTTTTCCTATTAGTAACATTCAGCTCTGGATATTCTCATTGACCTGTATATTACTGCCAGGGCGCATGAACTGCTTTACGTTTAGCTTTTCCTTAGCCTATTAATATGCTGCATGAAATGGAATTGAAGCCTAATTATTCATTTGGTCCTTCTTGCCTACTGGATCGTCTTGTCAGCTTTGCTTGCATGATAGCTGAGCAGTCTTGCTCAGATATCTCTCTGGAATAATGAGAACACCAGAAAAATCTAAATTTTCTTTTGTGTTGTTAATACCTGCATCTAAGCATTTTCATTAAAAATTGAATGACAATAACAAATAGGGAAGAGAATGAATCCTTGCTTGATATGAGCGTTTACTCAGTCAAATCTGTATTTAACTTCAACATTTCCCTCTGTGTGTTCAGATAAAGCCTTGAAAAAATGATGATTTGCATGAGTATTGCACTTCATGGTATTGTAGAGCAGATCGCGGCAGAGAATTTCAAATACATTCTTGTTAATATACAAAATATAAAGTGTTTGCTCTACCCGTTCCTTTTTTTTTTTTTTTTTTTTTAATGTATAAAAATGATCAAAAATACCATTCTTAGATTGATATTCATGTGGAGTTGAAACATCTTTGCCTGACTGCATTTAACATCAGCATTGAGCCAGTGGTTCATGTAGATACAATGCATCTTTATTTAGCTATAGTAAGTTAGTTATAGTCTGAGGTGACCACAAGTACATAGGTTGGCAGGGTCTACAAGGGATTGGTTGTTCAACTTCATCAAATGTATTCTTTCCCTTTTAAGGGGAAGAAGAATTTGAATGATTTTGACTGGTGGATCTAGGATAGCTGTTGCCTCAAACAAGCGCAGGACGTATGAAGTAAAAGCTTGTGGCTGTTTGAATTTGCATACCACATTTAACAGATTATCTGACATAGCGGCCAGTTACTGATGAGTGTACTTTTGAATTATTTTTTTTAAGAAGCAGCAGTTTGGAAAAAAGAGAGAAGTTCTCAGCCAGTACCCATTGCTTGTCTTAATATAATATTCAAAATGAAGAAATGGGGCACTCTGAATTTAAATGGGAGGCAAATGTTGACAGAGTAGGGCTACTGTCGTTGAAAAATAGCAATAATAATGGATCATAAAATCATTTTTGGTAATTTGATCAATGATAACACTTGATTTAAGGACAATTTTATACAAAGACTATAGTAGAAAAAAAACCATCATTGTTAAAATAATTGAGTTCAAATACTGTAATAAAATCATGCACATATGCACACTATAATAAAAACATTAGAAATGTCTGCATTACTGTGTGTTTCACATGGATGAATTTTCAAGTTTTTCCTCCTGATTTTTAAAGAAAACAGAAGTACAGCCACCTGCGGTTTTTAAATACGTATTAATTTTTTTTTTTTATCTATTAGATAAAATTACAAAAGAAAAAAATAATAAAAAAAAAAAATTTCAAGCTGTACATAAGGCTTCAAGAAGCAAATATTTTACCCTATTATGCACCCTTCCTGCTGTACAGTCATGAAATGTTAATCCACAGAAACTAAACACATTTTCATTCTATGATTAAGTGATATAAGACCTTTGTCAGGTATATGGGTCATCACTGTATCCATTCTATCTGGAGTGTGCTGCAGGGCTGAATAAAAGATTTGGAAACGTGTCACAATTGTAGGAGGAAGAAGTAAATAGAACAAAGCTCAAGGAGACCTTATGTGCCTGTTAAATGACTGCTCTTCATTTACTTGCCTGTGTTACTGGTGAAGTAGCATCTGCTTAATGTGAAATTGAGAATTTGGGGCATAGTAATTAAAATTCTGAATGAAATGTGCATGCACAATGCAGTACTTTATACTGTGCTGCCTGCAGGCATATAGGTTCAAATGTGAAGGAAGTAGGTAAGCTGATTTGGAATTTGCTATCACTAAGAAAAAATGAGTTTGTTCCTGACTATCTGTTGCCCAACTGGAATTCTGCCAACTCGATAACTTAATAAGAAACAAAGTTCTAATCATGAGCCAACACTGAAATGATCCATTATATTTCTGCACTGAGAATCATCACTTTCTACTAGTATTTCTAGACTCCTTAAAACAGTATAACAAATCCTTGATTTGGAGGAAAGAATAGGCAGAAACCAATCTAAGTGAAGCAACTCTTTATTATTGGATTTTTTGTTGCTGTTTGTTTTAGAAAGTCATAACTTATCTCTAGGACCTTGCCTTACTCAACAAACTTTGAGAAGTACAGATGCCATTAGTTTAGTGGTTGCTTTCATTTTGTTTATTTGCTTTTGTTCTGTTCATTTTTATGTATGACAGTGGTATAATGCTTGCTGTCAGCTCCCCTCAGAAGTCCACAGTCAGCAAATCATCAGGCATTTATGTGCAGCTGCAGATGGGATATCTCCAACAGTGGACACACATTCCCATATTATTTGGCATTTGATTGTGCTATGCAAGGTCTGTTCTGAAGCTTCCACCCCCTGCAAACCAGCCACTTGAATTCCCTGTTTCCCCCAGATCTAGGTAACTTTGGCAGGGGTCTCTAAATCACTGTGCTGACATCAAGAACCCAGATTTTAAGATTTGGATAATGTCTTTTCCAGATTGTACAGTGACTGCCTACATCTTTGGTTGGTTAAAATTTTTAAAATAAAAATCCTACATTTAAATACAGGAAAAAAAAAAAAAATGAATGTGAGGTTAAGTTTGGCAGCCAAAGTTCTCTCCCTAGGACAGATTAAATATGAAGAGCAGTAGACTTCTGTACAAGTGTGACAAATCTTCCTAAGTAATCACACTACTGTTATTAGCGAAGGGCCATTATGACAAATTAAACCTTTGATGTGATTTTTTTGAAGTTGTTCAACTATGAATAATAGGACTTTTTAAAATGTAGAAACATGGCATTTTCATAATATATATTTAAGTGTCAGCCTATCAGCATGGTGTTGATCGAAGACCAACAAAGTCCAGGTAGCTTTGCTTCAAAAGCAGTTATTTATCGTGTTTGCAATGAGTGTATACACGTATATATTTACATATATACATATGCATACATACATATATATATATATGTATAAAATCAGGCAAATAACTTGAAGTGAAGCAAGTCGGGTAACAAAAACTCAGACGTTCAACAAAATGACTATATCTGAAACTTCTCTAAAATCAGAAAACTTAACTTTAATGGTATAACTAAATGTCACATTGGAATAACTCTTAGCATTCCAGAGGACCAGAGAGATGCAGAGATTAGAAAGAACACTTTTCTATTCAAAAAATCTTTGGCAATCAGAAAGGACTACTTTTCTACTTTCACCTGTAGACCAGAAGATTGGTTCATTTTGCATGAGGGGATAAAGTTAAGGAGCTAAGAATGTGAAAATGTAACATTCACAAAATTTTAATTTGATAAACTCCATGGTTTATCTTTCTACGGCAGAATGATAAGGAAAATTAACATAGTGCAGCAGAGTGCAGGTCAGTGAATTCTTTCCTGCAATGGAGAAAATGAAACTGAGTTTGTTCATAAAGTATATGCCTTCCCCAAGGCTAGTGTTAAGAATAACAATAATAAATTTGGTCTGAAGATTTCATTAGAAAAAGAAAGTTGCATTTTCTGAATAGTACATAGGGAAGGAAAAAGCACAAAGACTTTTATATTCACAGTAAATGGATAGGAAGACATCTTGTCCAGAAAAATAAAATGCAAGAAAAAATTTGGACTTAAGATTAAGAGCTTCCAGAAAGAAAGTTAATATTTATATTAATATTGCAACAGTAAATTCAATTTCAAGGATTCTGAAGCAGCAATGAAAATAGTTAAGTTTAATATTAATAAAAGCATTATGCCGGAAAGAGGAAAAATACAACTACAAATGGAAATATTTAAAACACCTTATCAGCATAGTTCAAACTGACAGACATTCAGTTATAGAAAAGAGGGAAGATGGTGTTTCTGACGGAACTCAGGTTATTGTGGTTTTCCAACCAAAGGACTGTACAGATAGTCCTAGAAGGAATAATTCTAATAAGACACAGTCTTAAGCAATGCACAGACACATCTTGCTTGAAATACGGGGCATCCCAGCAAACATAACAGCTGCTCCATTTGAATATGAATGTGGGACAGCTTTCTTGCCCCATATAGCTCATTTATTGTGATCTCAGAGCATTAAGGGACAGGTGAAATTTCTTAAGTCTACAGAGCAGGTTCTGAGGTTATGATAAGACATAGCTCAAAATGAAGCTTTATAAAGTTTGCCTAATGTACTCAACTGATCAACGGTTCTCTTGAAATGTTTCATATACTATGCAAGCTTAAGATCAGTTACAGACTTACACACAAAGCTCCTGCAGTTCTTGTTCTATATTGTGTCTAAATGTTATTTGGGTATATAAGCAATGGATTTTTTTTTTCCTGTTACACTGTTCCAGTATGCAACAATAAGCTGTTCAATAGAAGTTACTACTGAATATTCCTAAGCATAGAAATGGGAGCTTCTTACTTCTTACCATTTATAAAAAGAAGGCAGCAGAGCTTTATAAGAGTGAGTAAATTCTATTTATATTTTATTTATTCCTCGTATTCTCTAGTGTATTCTTTATGTTTACTCAGTTGTAACATTCCCAGAATGATAACATTTTTGTATTAAATAATTGAAAAAAGCTGGTGACTGACGTCTTAAAAGCTTGGAGAAGGTTCATTCTCTTGTAGAAAATTGGTTCTTTATATAATCTATATGTTAAAAAAAAAAAAAAAAAGCAAACAAAGAAACACCACATTATTCTTCTCACAGTGATCTGGTAATTTTATCCTACAACACTCATCACTGCTAAATAAGTATTATGCTTTTTTTTTTATTATTATTAAAAATAGTTTATAGTAACTCAGGAAATTCTACCATAATATTAAAGTAATTTCTAGGGTGATTGTATTTTATCCTTACAGCTGGTTATACTTCAAATATAGTATTTTTTCTTGCACCAGAATACATTTTACAGACAATTGTTCAGCACTTTCATTCCTGAGTAGTCAGTACTAACTTTTCCAGAATATATTATGTTTACCTGTTATGTGTAATATATACTCTAACATAATGTCAGCCCTGTACTGTATAAAAGAATACAAACACAATCTAGGAGATTCTATTCAGCTACCAGAACACCCTGTTAATACTAGAGTAAAAAAGTGAAAGGGAAATGTCTGAGAAAACCTGCAAACTAATTTCTGAAAGTACAGTCTCAGAAATTGTAGAGCTCCATTATTTCTCTGTAGTGAAAACTGAAGAATATTGCCAATTGCTGTTATAATTCATATCCAGATACTCATTTCTACGAAGAACTAGAATGATATAGTCCAGGAGTATTATATTTTTACAAGAACAAAGAATAAGCAAAATGTCAATTCTATGGTTGGCTAGTTTAAAATATCTCAGGGAACTGCTAAAATATGCAGACAATTAACTGTATAAAATATTATTAATATATTAACAATATTATGTATCATATAATATAAAAAAGTTAATTGAGAAGTACCAGTTTATTTCCTGACTGTTCACAAAGATGTTCTAATACTTTTATTATAAAACAGAGTCGGCATTATGTTTATATATTGGTGTGCAATTACATCAAACATTACATTAGACAGTTAGAGTATTTAGGAGCTCTTTAAGTAATCACTAAGTCACATCATAGTTGTTTTTCTGTTGACAAGATTTTCTTGAAGGAAGGAAGGGCAAGGCTCTGTTCTTCAGGTCATGTCAGTAAAAGGAATCTTAAGAAAGAATAATGCAATAATTAATTACTAAATGAGAATTGGATGGAGAACAATATTCTGAATAAGAAGCAATGTAAAAAAAAACCACCAAACCAAACAGGAATTAGGTGAAGATATTAGAATATATAAAAGAGCACATGAGAGGAAAACACGGCTGGAGAATGCTGTAAGAAAGACAAGCAAAACATGGCAGCATAATCTAGAAGTCTGTCATAATAAATAAACAGTGAAGGTTTAGAGGGAGGTTTTTGTGGCTTAGTCTGTTTGTCCATTTGCATGTACACGCACACAATTTTTTTTCTTTCAGTATGATATCAGATATTGTAACCTAAAAGAAGTAGCAAATAAACATTGCTTGTTTCTTCGGTACAAAATTGCAAAAATTCTCTATAATAATTGTAGCTTCTAAGGCTCAAAAGCCCTTGAACTCTGAATCATCTGAGTCGAATAGCATTTTCACAATGAGGAAACCTGCAAAGCATCAGAGTTTAGGGACTATTTCACACGTTGTAAATCTTTTCATTTATTGTATCACATTAGAGGTCAGTTGAAGTTGGTTTTGGTCTCCTTAATCTTGGTTTTATATTATCCTCACATATGGCATTTTAACATTATCACCACTGGGTTTTCCCAATAGGAACTCACTACTCACATTAGAAGGTTCCCAGTATAAGAGAAAAATCAGAGATCACATTCTGCCTTATAGACCCCGTCAAAAAGAAATGAAGATTGCCTAAAATAAAAATTCTGTTCTATTTCATCAGAATTCTACTTCAACAACTACCTTGCAAATCTTTCCACAAGGCTCATGTTTGTAACTTTGCTGACCTGGTTACATTAGATCCACAAAATAACTTTGCAAAGAAGTCCAAAAATAATCTACTTCACCTTTTGTACCATTAGAATATATATATATATATATATATATATAAAGTTATAAAGTAATGGTACTTGCAACATTATTATGTCTGAGAATTTTTGTGGATGATACAAAGATTAAAAAAAACACAACAAAAAAGCAGTAAGTGACATGAAGATGCAGCAACATTTCAGCTGACGTTTTTGTGCATAATTTATGCTTTGCCCACTACTCTGATGATAGACCTGTCAAACTAACAGCCTGGTAGCAGGAACAAGTGGAAAAGAAGTGGAAAAGGCATGCTTCTTCTGATCTAGAGCTTTCCTTCAGGTGACTTTGAAACAGTTTTCCATGCTCTTGACAGGAAGTAAATGAAAAAGCTCAAAATAAACAATAAAAATAGTAGCTTATATAAAAGACAGACTTTAAAAAAAAAAAAAGATATCAGTTGAAAGAGAAACTTTCTAACGTTTTGCAATTTCTTTTTTTGTCAGCTCACTGAGAGAACTGCTTTAAAAAAGCAAAGGCTGTAGAACTCAAAATTAATATTCAGCCATATTGCCTCTACAGAGAAGCACTAATCTGCTATAGCATGTCTGTTTAGATGCCATGTTTCTGGTTTTGCTTGATTAGACTATAGGATACTGATCTGAAGAAGGAAGTCAAAACTTCACTTGTATTTGGTAGGTCCTGGCATCAATTCTCTCCACATGGCATGTTAAAATTACCAACAAAGAAAAGAGGATTTTAATAATTACAATAATCTGGATAAAAAGATGAAAAAACCCAGTCCTATCAGCACAATATATTCTTCTGTTTTCAAAGGGAATAAAGTTTTCTAAACTTACAGATTGAACAAAAGAAGTCGTGCCAAGTGAGGTCATTTGCTTAGGTTAGAGGAGACAAATATTTTTCATCTTAACTAGCTTAAACGCATTTGCTATTTGCTAAATATCAAAGCACCCAGTAGAGAAAGTCAGGAAGGGACAATGATGATTGTCTCCCATAAGACTGCCTATGGTGAAAAGCCACTCCTAATTCAGGTGAAGAGGAAGACTCCTCTGACAAGGGGAAGCTTCTAATAGCACACATGCAAGCCAAATCAAAAGCATGGAACATTTTCACACATGTTGCTGGAAGGAGTACTGTGAATAGCTGTCCTGTGTATCCTGTGATTATCAAAGGCCTATGGAGAAGAAATAGTTAAACTAGAAAGTTTTCCTTATTTAGATCAAAGCAAAACAAACAAACAAAAAACAAACAAAAAACAAACAAAACAAAAACAAAAACAAAAAACAGCAGTAAAATAAATAAATGAGGAAATAAATAAATTGAACCTCCTCCCCAAATACAAGAGACAACATATCAGCAGAGCTGCTAAAAGATTCAAATTAAAATAAATTAGTTTCTTCCACACCATCTCTGGATGCATAAAACAAAACATCAGGGAACGACTGCATGTTGTGTTAAGGGACATGGTTTAGTGGGAGCTATTGGTGATAGGTGAACGGTTGGACTGGATGATCTTGTAGGTCTTTTCCAACCTTGGTGATTCTATGATTCTACGAATATCATGCAGTTTTTGATGTAAAGCTACGTTATGCTCTTTTGCTGTAAAGGCTTCTTTGAGATCTCTCACAGTAAGAAAAACAACCAACAAAAAAAAAAAGAAAAAAAGAAACTACCAAAAAACAGCTCAAAAAACCAACACACACAGGTTAGAACTCTGCAGTTCCATCAAAACCATATGTTAAAGACAGAGTTTGTATTTATGAGCAAACAGAAAAAGATCTTCCTTACTAGCTGAGTTCATCAAGATTCATTTTAATGCACTCTATGTTCAATTAATAGAGAAATAGAGAAAGTTTTCTGCAATGAATTTAAAGATTGACTTTGTATAAGTGAGATGGTTTTGGACTTTTATTAAACACAGATTTAGCTCCTTTGTGATATCTTTGGAGATTCTGAAATTTTGAACTAATCTTAAATTTCTTTAGAAGTTTCTAAGTATATTTTAGTAACACTATTAATAGAGTATTGCTAATTACTGGGTTCTTTCAGTATAATTATGGAAATGTTCTTGGTACACAGTATTAATTTCTTCCAGTACTTATAAATTTGTGCACTGATGTATAACACACTCTAATGCTATCCCAAAATGCAACCAATAGTGGAATGAAAGCATGAATGTTTTTAAAAGAGAAAGATGTTTAGCTGCATGCTTTCTCCAGCTTAAAAAACATCCAGTTAATGCAATTACTGTTGTCTTATTTATATAGTAGTCTCCATCAATCTTTGCTAATGTTTTCAACCCCATATCTGCTGTTGGAAGAGAGGGAAGATGTAGCAAATGAACATTCACATTTAATGATAAATAGAATCTAATTATAGTGTGATACTGTCCTACTTCCCGTAGGTATTCTGGAAATACGTTTTTATCAATTCTGAATTTGATACAAATATGAATACCTCTTTTTAGGGTAGCAGTTCCCTCTAATTTTTACCTAAAGATTTATTATTCACAGAGTCAAAAAAAGATACTTCTGATGCTTAGCATGTTTCTGAAAAGCCACCATTATACCATCCAAACAAGTTGTTTACATTCTGAGTTTCAGCTCTGAAAGGATTGTCGAATTTGTTCTTGCTTATTCTGCTTTAGGAAAAGAAGACTGTAAATGCACACTATTCTAAATGAATAACTGAAAGAAGATTTCTAACATGATTATCATAGGAGTTTTTACCTATTCTACGCACAAAAGGAGAAGTGTTTTTCATTTCAGAACAGAAAGAAAATAGAAGAGTGAATACATTTCTACAAAAAGAAGCAATGTATTAGTTTCTGTATTAATGACAATAAAATATTGACTCTTGATCCTAATTTGTAGAGAAAATAGGAAAAAAGTAAGAAAACAACTTTGTATTTTTCTGCATTTATACAGATAGGTATGTCACCAAGGAAAGCTTTTTTCTTTTTTCTTTTTCTTCTTTCAAATTCACAATAGACTACTGGATAGAAAAAGAAAAAAAAAAAAAATAGAAAGACTGGAATCCAAGCCATTAACTTGGATTGTGTGGATTCTCATACTTCAAACCAATGGAGTAATTTTGCACGTGAACTCAGACTAGTATATATTTGAGCAAACATGCAGGATAGTTACTCCTGAGTCAAGTCCCATTAATGGGAGACAATGACAGAATGGTTTAATAGAGTGTTTCAAGGAAGAGCCTGCCTACCCAGTAAATTGCGTACCTGCATCATTGTTCTTAAAGTTATTACTACATCTAAGCAAATATAACAAAAGAATTCTGTGATCAGTTCCCCACAGTAGTATTTACACAACTTTCAGACTCAGATTTATCAGATATTTAACTGAGCAGCTTTTCTTAGTGTGGGACTGTATAAACTCATTACCATAATTTCACAAGAATCTGCCTACCAAATTAGCAGGGGAGTTAAACTAGATGACTTTTAAGGGTCCCTTCCAACACAATTCTGTGATTGTGTGGTAATACATTATTAGTGTTTGTAGACAGTAAAAACACAGTTTCACATCAAAACCTTGAGCCACTTTCATGGTGATTTAAACGATGCATTTTTAATTTGCAAAAGCTGTATACGTGGTCTATTACTTTTGTTATGTGTAATTACTCATTAGGATGCAGAAATATTGTAACTTTGCATTGCTGATATGGCTGCTAGCTTGAGCACATATTGGAATATTAATTTCTTTTGTTGTTTTATTTTTAGTGAAATCTTCAAGTATTGCACAGGATACATCTAGAAAAGGAATACAAAAAGGACAGATTGGAGGCTGAATCACATGGACTCTTATTTCACCCGCATACTTATATAACTGTTCAAGCAGTCAGTTAACTGACACCTGAGAGCCTCTGCTCCACCTAAAAGTTCTAAGAAGGTTGTGTGGGCCTTTCTGATCACTGCGGGAGGAACAAAAACAAAAGAATAACAATCCACAGGTTTATGACTGATGCTGCTTAGGCTGAATCTATACTATAGGTCAGAGATATTCAATTGCAAACCATAGAGCCTTACCCCTCCCTCCTTGTCTCCATGAAAGCTCTAGGTCGGGAAGAGGTGTGTGTAGACTATTCTGGCATGAGAGCAGGGGGGAATGGTGCAGTGCTCCAATATGTTCCCTGATGGGGATGACCAAAGGGTTGAGCAGTTTGCATCTTCACTGCAAGTAGACACCATTAAGAAACAGCTTGGAGCCAGCAAAGTGGCACAGCGGGCTGCCACAGCAGTAGCTGAGAATTTTGAAAATAAATAATAATGTATGTTTTAAAATACCCTGGAAAACAAACTAATAAAAAAAAAAACACAAAAATATATTTTGAGAATGTTTTTGTCATCTCTTTTTAGCATTTTTATTGCTTCAAGCTGCTGCTTTTTTTGGTCCATACGTAGAAGCACAGCAGTACAGATTTCCCTCTGCTGTCAAGTTAATCCAATATTTTAAAGAATTACTTTTAACCCAATACCCAAATCAACTGTATGATCTATAAAGGCAAGAAAATGTCCTTATCTTTAGGAGAGTTTAATTAATAGGAAACGTTTTAATTTAAATAGATTATATATAATTAATAACACCAGCTAAGGTAGACAAAGAAGAAAGAGAGAGTGGTCTTTGTACATCCTTAAAAGCATTTAACACGCTATTTATCTAAAAATAGTAATCAAATTGTGTAATGTAAGTAGTAAAAAAGCTCAAATGATAGCACTGATTCTATTTCTGTTGTCTCATTCAATGAAAAAAATGAAAGTTTTTCAATGAAAAAAAAAATTGTTTCAGTGGCTGTCTATGGACTCTCACTGAGTTTGAATTACTTATTTTTAATTAAGAGCTACACTGTCATGCCTAAGAAATATGTTGCGCACAGATACATTTCTTGCCATTCCTAAGAATATTGACAAAGAGCAAATAATATATTAAACGATTCAAAAATCTGATATATCTTGTCCAGGAAAACTATTTTAAGAGTAAAAATCATGCCTGTAAGATGGGTTTTTCAAAGATTCAAGATTTGGAAGTCATTATGTAGAACTACAAGATTCTTATTGGAGTACAGATGAATAATAGAGACATGTTCACAGTGAGGATGGGAAAACAAACTGACTCAGCCTCACTGTTTCACATCTGTAGTAATATAGGAATACTTCCAGCAACAATTCTCCAATTGTGGAATTCATTTGCTGGAGTGGTAAATATGCAAATACTTTCTTCAGACTGTTTTGATCCTAAACGCTGAAGGTGTATGAATTGACAGAATGTAACTCAGAAAACAGAGATCAAATGGAAAATTATGGTTGTCTGACATTTAAACTTGTAATTGACAGAAACATGTTGCTTGTACACATTCTAATTCTAACCTATTATTACAGCAAGGTCATATTCATAGAAACATTTTCCAAGTCATGGGAAACATGGTACTATGATTCTGAGTCAGTACTGCAATGTATACATACATGAATTTTTATTAAATCTCTTGGACTTAAGAATGACACTTCATCCCTGCAAGCACAAACAAACAAAGAAAATACTTTAAACACAGAAAACAAACAAACAAACAAACAAAAAACCAACAAGACAGTGAAGGAGAAAAAAATACCTCCAAGGATCTGATCCAGAACCAAGGTAAGTTAAGAGGATTTAAACTACTAACCTTTTCTTTCCGAAAGAATTATTTTAGAACTGGCTTTCTTGAAAGAGCCAGAAGCACTGGCTTTCCAGAGACCTCAAGTAAAAGTAAGTGCTTGGTGAGGCAAAGGCTTGTAGTGGAAATTCTGTGATGTAAATATATATACCAGTTAAATTAAAATATAACAATCAGGGAAAAAGCAAGAAACTTGAGGAGAAGAGTGTGCAACATGGAGAAACACAGATGTGTTGGTGTCAGGTGACAGAAAGAACAAATTATCCTTTTTAATCATTTCTCCAGTACTATAATGAAGGTTTCTTTGTTTGTTTTATTTAAATCCGTGGTGGTGAATGGAGAGAAAACCAGCTAGCGACCAGTCATGAGTTGCGCTCCCCAGGGACTAGCATAGGGCTAGCAACTAGTCGGTCATGAGTGGTGCTCCCCAGGGGTCAATGCTGGGGCCAGTCTTGTATATCTTTATGGGTGATCTGGACAACTGGGGATTGAGTGCACCATTAGTAAGTCTGTGCATGACCCCGAGCTGGGAAGATGTGCCCGATGGTAGGAAGACCCTACAGAGAGATCTGGATAGTCTGCATTCATGGACTGTGGCCAATTGTATAAGCTTTAACAAGACCATGTGATGGGTCCTGCACTTTGGTCACAAAAACTCCATGGTATTCTACAGGCTTGGGCCAGAGTGGCTGGAAAGCTCCATAGAGGAAAAGGATATAGGGGTGTTAGTTGACAGCCAGCTGAACATGAGTCACCAGAGTGCCCAGGTGGCCAAGAAGGCCAATGGCATCTTGGCTTGTACCAGAAACAGTGCAGTAAGCAGAAGCAGGGAGGTGATTGTCCCTCTGTACTTGGCACTGGTGAGGCCACACCTCAAATGCTGTGCTCAGTTTTGGGTCCCTCATGACAAGAAAGACATTGAGGCCCAGAAGCATGTCTGGAGCAGGACAGTGAAACTGTGAGGGGTCTGGAGTACCAGCCTTATAAGGGAGTAGCTGAGGGAACTGGGGTTGTACAGTTTGGAGAAAAGGAAGCTCAAGGGAGACCTTATAGATCTCTACAACTTCCTGAAAGGGGGATGTGGAGAGGTGGAGGTCTGCCTCTTCTCCCATGTAACACCAATAGGATGAGAAGTAATGGACTCAAGTTGTGCCAAGGGATGTTCAGGTTGGATATTAGGAAAAATTTCTTCTCAGAAAGAGTTGTAATGTAGGAATCCAGATAATACAATCTACCCAGGGAGGCGGTGGAATCACCATCCGTGGAGGTTTAGATATGGCACTCAGACACATGGTAAAATGGGCATGTTGGGGGTGGGTTTTTGTTTGAACTTGATCTTAGAGGTCTTTTCCAACCTCAGTGATTCTATGATTCATCTGCCAGGCCAGAGCTTCAACAATATACCAGCACATACAAGACAGAGGTCTTTTACTTTGGACAATGCTGGATACAAAAAAGAAAATTTAAATTGCCAGTTCCAAAACCACATACACTTCAATCCAGCTATGATTTACTGTAACTAGTATTCTTATATTTATATACCTTTAATGTAATCCATAAATGCAATCGTAAATTTCATGTTTTTATGTCTGTCTGTTCAGGTCAATTCATTAATAGCTCCAGTGTTCTGCTTGCTATATTTATGTGGGATTTGGGGCAGAAAAGGGACACACTTTAATTTTTTGGGAAATACAATCAAAGCATGCTGTATTATAAATAGAAGATAGAAGAACAACTAGATTTGCAAATTCCTTCTAGATACATCCCTTAAGACACGCCACTTGACTTTGTCATTGAGTTAAAGGAGTTCAAACCTTTAATCAAATCTTTAAAAAAGATAATGATAAAAAATGATTTAGAATTCTGGTTTAGTAAGAAGGTGTCTGCAGACTCAAAACTTAGACTTTATGTAAATGTTTTCTGATTATCTTCTTAGTTTTACACAGTTTTTCCACATTCTAACCTTTCTCCAGCACTAATATCTGTTCAGCAGGTGAAATATTGATTTGAAAATTTCCTCAAAGGTGCAATGAACTTTAATTGATTATTTAAAAGAAGGTTCAGTCACTTGGAAGAAAGGTGTTACAGAAGGCAAAATCACCTGAGAAATCTAAATTCCATATGATTTTATCAAACCATTGAAGAAACGCACATATCTGGTATTTTCTTAGATTAACTTCAGAGGGCTCAATGGAGTTATAGATGTGGAAATATCAGCTTCCTTTATGTATTTGATACTAATGGATTAAACTCACCTTTTAAACCTAATCAAGTAAGTAAAATCCTTCACTGAAACTGAAGATTCTTAGAAAAAAGGATAAATAAGTTCTTGTTTTTTGGTAGGATCTGCACTTTTTCTCTTGATGTATGTCCTCTGAATTGAAAACTTTAATAAAGAACAAATTACTGAAATAAAACAACATTAGAATGTCTTTTCTGTGATTTGTCTTTCCTATTACTACTTTGCTTTTATAAGACCATCTATAAATTCTGACTGTTTTTTTTTTTCAACAACTTTTTCTTTCATTAATTGAGTATTTTGCCCTCTTAAACCAGAACATTCAATATTATTTTTCCTTTTTGAATTTCAGTGAAAAATTTTAATCAAAGCATTTTCATTCAAAAAACTCCTTATATCAACTCAACACTGCTGTTGACCAGAAACCAGTATAGTTCCCAATTTGAAGTGCTCTGGGTTCAAGTTTTCTCCTTCAGATTAGTGTTTCATGTTCGGGAGTATTTTGTTCTTCAGTTAAGATTTAAGATTTAAGGGTTTGGGGTATAGCTATGCTAAAGAACTATAATAACTACAAAGATCAGAGCATAGCTACCAAATCCCGGAAGCACTAGAGACACACATCTGTAATCTCACAGAGAGGAACATAATACATAGATTTCCTTGCACGTTACCAAAAGAGACACTGAGTCATTGCATACTGGCCCCTTACTTTTTGAACAATAATTGTTTACTGTGAGTACATCTAGTGTAAAAGTCTCTTCTCACTAGTAATTATGTGCCATGCTTTTATTGATTCCTCTTCCTCCTCATCCTGGAGGTGCGATGCAGAGAGTCAGACTTATGGCTTTTGAATTGATAACAGGGGGCAAATTAAATATACCCAGTACTATAGTTTACAGCTTAATCCATCCATGGATGATTTGTGGGCTTTCTATGAAGGGGAAGAGCAAAGGCTTGACAACAGAAGGTGAGCGCTCATCCAAACATGAAACAGACTAAAGGTAAAGCAAGAAGCAACTACAGCAGTGACTCATAACCATTATACAGAAGGAGAAAAGAAGACTCAATTTTGTTCTGCAAAATTTATCGATCTTACATCTATAAGATGAAAGAATTCATGTACACAATTTTATGATGATTTGCTGCCACGTACTCTAAGTAATGTGGTGTAATGGTGTAAATTAGTAAAGTTAAAATCCTTGTCCTGAAAATGTCAGATTATATATAATATATGCTCAGCAAGTCTCGTCACTGTCTGCTTTTCCTCCATCTGATGCAAAGCCTTAAAAATATGTATACACTGAAACACACAGGCATATTTTAAAACCTACATAGAATTTTTTTTACCAAACAAGGGTCATAGAGTCTGGAAAGAAAACCGGCAGGTTTTCTAAGTATTTTGATATTTCTGTATGCAACAAATCAGTTCACAAAGAAAGGATTAACATGGAGTATGTCTGAGTAACCCTTACTCTAAACATCTCTGAAACAGATGTCTCAGAACTGCTTTGAAATTAGTTTTAAGGCACTTCATTTGATTCTTTGTGCAAACGATGTAAGAACCCAAGACAAGAAACAAAGTCTGAGGACACAGATTAAATATAATGATATGCTTACGAATTTGCTTTCTTATTCTCAAAGTTTAGCTGAAATTTAGATTCACATTTACTTCTACTTACTTGTGAACAACAGCAGAGAAAAGATGAGAAATAAATACTATAAGAAGCAATGCTAGCAAAATTTGATCTTTTGTGAGTATGTATCATGTTTGATTTATTCAGCTCCCTCACGTAGCTGTAACCAATGCATTTACAATTACTCAAGCTCCAGTTTCTTATTTTTCCAATCCTTTTCCTAAACTCTCATTCCCTTCCATATATACTAACAGATTTCTTTTTAGCCTGCTGATTGGTACCTGCTATATTTTACTTTACAGCTTGACAAAAATTGACTGGTTAGCTGGCTGCTGCTTCTTGAATGCATGCCTTGGTATTTACTTTTCTGTACTATTATTTTTCTTTTATTTCCATTATTCTTTCCATATCAAGGAAAGTATCTTACATATATAGGCTATTCTCTATATACAATCTTTAGACTTTATAAATATATATACTTCTATATAAAGACTCCTCTTTCAGGTAAATACTTGAGTTTAACATCAATTTCCCTAAAGTGTGATATGTGATGGAAGCACCCAAGCCAGTAGGACTCAACTGTGTATTAAGAGGTATGCTTTAGAGTAAAATGCATCATCCTCTAAGTGGCGGTGACATTGTCAATGGTTTCATAAGTTGATACCTTCATCAGGTAGTAGAAATCTTGAAGCCTATTGAAAGAAATCATCAGTCCTGAAACAAAAGTTTTTCTATGTATTTGACCGTGGCTAGAAAGTTATTATTAACTTCTATGTAGTTCAGTGTTTACAATTTCAGTCTGGGCTTGTTTAGCTTGGAGAAGGCTCTGAGGAAATCTCATCACGGCCTTCCAGAATTTGAAGGTGTATAGTTGTTATTATACAAGGTTGTAACAAAGAAATATCCAGAGATTATAGGGGAAACAACTCACCCACTCTGAGGCTCACGGCTAGGATGGATGCTCACCACAAGGAACTCCACACAGTAGCAATCTCCAAAAGAGATGCTGCCTTAGTGGTGGCCAGCCCTTAAATGGGCTAGGAGAGGTGGAGTCAAGCTCCACCGCTTCAGGGAGCACAGCTGAATTACCTTCACCTGTGCTCCCGCAGCTGACCCATCACTTGCCTCAGATGGTTAATCAGAGGTTCATGCTGTGATTAACAGTTTCCCATACAGAAGGGAACGTATAAACAGGAGGGGGAGTGACTGTTTACAAGGGTGGATAGTGATAGGACAAGGGAGAATGGTTTTAAAATAAGACATGGAAGATTTAGGTTAGATATTAGGAGGAAGTTTTTTTGTTTTTTTTTTTTTTTTTCCTAGAAATAATTATAGACAAAACAGATTTTTCTTAACGCTTACATTCTTGATAAAATTACTGAACTAAATTTACATTCAAGTTCAATAGGCCTCCTAGGGAAGGGCACTGTATTAGATATAAAGTTAGATGTGGGATGTAGACTTCATCCACTCAGGACTAAACACAGATCTTCCATTTGGGGATCACTATGAGATTCACTATATAGTGAAATACTAATCTCATAGCATTCCGTGATAGCAAGCAAATGAATTTTTTATCCACATATTACAGAAAATTACACATATAGCAACAGTTTAACGCCTGCAATGTAAACAATTTATTAAACTTACCTTGAAAAAACTCTTCAAAAAGAAAGTGAGAGTTTTGGAGTGTCTGCAGCCTGTGAAAGTCTTTTTACTCAGATTTCTATGTAAATTAAGAAAAAAAAACAACAAAAAAAAATCAACAAAAAATATAAAACAGAACCTGAAAATATCTTTCAGTGTTTTGGTAATAACTCATCTACAGTGAATTTAATATTAACTGAATTTGCTCTGTGTTTAACAGCTTTAATTCAATCTATTTCCATTTTCTCTGTGCTCTAAATGCAGATTGTTGGGTGGTGTAAAAGGGAGTTAATTAACTATAAATACCAAACAGCACCCAAATAAAAAAAGCTCATTATGAACATACAGTGAACAGCTGTGCCATTTGATGAATAACTTTTGTTTCTAGCAGCACTTCTATCCATTTCCTAGACTGGAGAAGGCTTATCTCTTTACATGACTATCTTCCATGAAAACCAAATCTGTTCTGCATGTGAAGGGCCATGAAAGTCCAAAGATAAAATTAGAAAAGACTGTATGAAAAAAAAACAACCAGAACACTAAAAACAGAAACCATGAAGGTTAGCATTTTCAGGAATATCACATACTAGTCTAACCTCTGTATTCAGAAGTGATTGATCATGTAGAAATCTGATGCTAACCTGAAATCAATAAAATACGAACAGTCCCATAAATAAAAAGTGGAAACTTAAATCAATATAAAAGAATCTATCATAGCTTTAATTTCACATGCTTACAAATATTCTTGGTTCCTAAAATTTCATCGTGGAGGTCCTACTAATGAGTAACTTAGGCTACTGAAATCATACCCAAAATCCAGGCTTTATGTAAACATATAAACATAAACAGATGTCAAAATAAACGGAAATCACAGATCCAATTAACTGCCAGATGTTCCAAGTCATAATAACTCTGCATATTTCAAATCCACCAACAGTATTCAAAACTTATTAAAGATTAGTTTCAATCCTATTTGATAAACTGCTTGAAGATTGGCTTTTTGTGGTGTAGGCATAAAACTATCTAGAATTGAATGGAATTTTGCAGATAGTATAAATGAATAGGGGCCAGATTTTCAAGTCTTTCAACTACAGCTACTGGCTTGGACTATGAAACTGAGTATAAATTTCTCTTTTGTAAACTCAAATTCTTATGACATCAGTCAAAACTTTTTCTGTCTTTGGTTCCAAATTGTCTTAGTGTATCAAAAGAGTGAATTATGAATAAAGGTATGTTAATTAAATTATAAATTATAATATAAACACAAAACATGGAGATTTTTACCTATGTTATTCTGCTAATATGAGTAATTATTCTATACTCACTTGCTCTGAAAAAAACACATACACAATTATTGATGTTCTAGGCAATGCTTCTCCAATTTACACATTAAAAAGAAAAAAGTTCAGCAAGACTGTGATGTGAAATGAAAGTGAAATAAAAAATAATCATATTCACTTGGACGTCAGCTGTCATAACAGATAAATCGGGGACTTCTTCATATGGAAGTTTTCTACTTCTGTACTTGCCTTAGCTTTTTCAATTTATGGGAAGTATTTTCAGACAAGGGAAGCCCTTATTGCTGGATTTTTTCTCAGCAAAATTTGCTATCGGATTGTTTAAAGTTATGCTTAGTTTATATGATTATAAAGATATAAAACATTTCTTATGTATTATCTCCATTTGATATTTGTAGTAAATATATATGAGAATGTGAGGACAGAATTTCAATGTAACACAGATCTCACTTGATTAGTAAAATACATAAAGTGTAAAGGATTTCTGTCGTATGTCTAATTACAGACTTAATGGACACTTTTGACATTTTTTTTTGCTTGACAGAGAAAAGTATTCATCATTTCACTGATAATTATGTGATTTACCCAAACTGATTTCATATTTGAGATGAAAGGAATTTACCCTTTAGAAAAAAACACCCTAAATACTAACATCATCCATATGTGGGATCTTACTGTAGTGACCTCATGAAAATAAACTGGAGGTCAAACCAACCACCCAGGAACTGGATAAACCTCGCTTTGATTTTCCCCTTCCAGCTATTTTCTTTCTTGCAACAAATTAACATTCAGGTATCCAGGGAGGGTATATGTCAGGTTTCAACATCCCAAACAGTGATACAGTAAAGGAAGATAAATTCAGGGCAGAAGTCCAGAGGGTAGAGTATTTTTAAGATGGACTGTAATACCCTCAATATTCTTATACTGAAGATGTATTTTTTCATTTTCTTGTCCTATATTTATTCACTTATTACGTTATATCTGTATGAAATATTACAATTTGAAGACTGATTCATGGTACTCATTTCCCTTTATCTGATACTAACACTATTCTAAAGGCCCCAACATGTACAAAATGCCTATGGAATTGAGGGAGGCATGATTACATTTATTACTGAAATAATTTCAGATAGGATGGAAAGAAGTGTGAATTTTAGAAGTGTGCTATAAAGTTATTCTTTTCTTAAGCTGGTATTTGATTTTTGAAATCTAGCTGGGCTAAAAAAAAACCACCAAAAAACAGGTTACTAATAAATCACTTTCAAATGATGTACAGTCTTGAAAATATTCAGGACACAGTATAATACTCACCTTTTAATTCAAAATGCTTAATTAATTACTCGTATTATTACTTAACTTTCAGAATTACAGACTTGAAATGTACTCTTAAAAAATTGTCATAGTGCTGTAGCTCATGAAGTAATTTATTTGTTATTGCACCATTAATGAAAAGTCCAAGAGTTAAAACTGCTAAAGATGTTATTTGGGAATGAGAAAAGAATTTCAGTCCTTGAACCAAACTGTACTATATGTGCAGACATAAGGAGTCATGAGCAACAACTGCAAAGTAGGCAAATATTTTTCAGTTTCCTGACCGCCAGCTGTACTTCATTCTGTGGTATTTTGGTAGCTCAGTAGGTTAGACAGAAACTAGGCATGGGGCATTTTTTCCCAAGGCAAAAAGAATTTGAAAGACCAGAATACAAAAGGAAAGGAAAAGCTTTCAGCTTTATTAATCATAATTATTAAAGGACAGAGCTAGACAACAAAGGGAAAAATAAAATGTCTGCTGCTGAGGCACAGCATAAAATAGCATAATGTTTGCTACATGACACTGATGGCAATGATGTCAACTTTTTCAACAGTTTGTCAATCCAACTCACCATCCTACAAACAGCTTTGCAAAGAAAGTAATTATTTATCTATTGGTATTTCAATAGATGATTTTTTTTTTCCAAGATGATATAAAAAAATAAAGACCTTTTAAAATAAAAGTATTTGTACAATAGATGTAGTATCAAAATTATCTTTATTTTAAATAACACAGAGACTAGAATATTCCTCACTTATTTGTGGATTAGAGACATTTAGAATTCATTAGCTCCTATTAAGAAAATGGGAGAATTAGCAATATTTCCTTTTCCTGTCATAATACAAGAAAATACTCAACATCTTTCAGCTATCAGGGAAGAATCTGTACAAGAGTTACAGAACAGTTACAAATAAAGCTGTCTGTACAGCACTGACAATTTTCAGCCCTTCTACTATTATTAAGATAGGGCTGGTGTCTTGTACCTCAGTGAAACACAACTTTCCTCTACTTCTAAGAATATTTCTAAAATATTTTTAATCCATTTTACACTGTACGAGCTCCACACTTAATGTGGAATCTTGTATGCACAGCTAACTTTGAAAAGAATCAAAGTTTCTTTTGGGGACTCTAGAGAATTTGGCCAGCTTTCTAACTTTAAGGGATTACTTACTGATATTAAAGTTTGAAATAAATAAATAAATAAATATTTTTAAATAAAAAAAATTGAAGGTATTTTTAATGGCTTTTTTTTTTTTTTTTTTTTCCTGCTTTAATAAAAACCTTAAAGAATGTTCTTGGGTGCTTTTGTGTTCCATGCAAAATACTCCTCAACTTTACAAAAGAAATTTACAGTTTACAAGGTGATGGTATACATGTGAATGATTCATAAAACAATTCTTTTAAGAAAAATTGGATACCCACAGTACAAAACTAAGAGCACCCTCAAGTGAAATTAAAAAGAAATAAATTCAAGTCTTTTTACAACTCATTCTTTTCCTATTTTATTTCTTGTGCAATATATCAGCAGTCCATGAATTTTCACCTGAAAAATACTGCTGTCGGAAATTGCTCAATATGAATCATAAAGAGAACAGTTTAGTTAATTAAAAGTTTGACTAAGTAACAAGTTATATAGAAGGCTAAATCCCAAATTCAAAATAATTTATCCACTTAGTCAGCCTCATGAAAAATTAATGGAAGAGTCATGTAGGCTTTAAATCACATTTGAAGATATGGCTTAGTTGGTTTTAAATGCGCTTTATCAAAGACATTTGATATTTTAAATTAAAAAAAACCACACACACACACAAAACAAAAAAACCGTATCCAAAGGCTAAGATTAAGTTACCATATTCTGTGCTGTTCCATGGTTATCATCAAAAATAGAACATGACAAGAGACAGCCTAATGGCAGACTCTAGTGAATATTGCTGTATACACAATCTTCTTAACTACAGCAACACTCCATTTCTTGATTACCTGTATCATGTAAAATCTGAAGAAGTTTCTCTGCAATGGGGATATAAAACTTACTTACTAGGAAAACTGAAAGCTCAAACAACTCTTTGCATTCCTATTTAAATGTACTATATGCTGAACTTTTTAATAGATTTTACACTTGGTACTTTTTAAATATTATGACAGTGATCTTTTGGAAGAAAAAAATTGTGGGAAATTAAAGCTTCTTAAAATTATAGACAGCAACGTAATATGCCCAGTAAGCCAGAAAATTATAGAACAGCAATGGCCAAAGTTCACATCAGAAGCAAACCTTTCTGCAAAATTGTAATGCTGTGAATTTGTTCAGTAAATGAATCTGTATCTGCTCTACTGCTCCACTGTAAGAAAGAAATTCTAAAATTAGTCTAGAAATATAGATAAATGTTTGCATTTTAGATACATATCTAATAATTGATAACTACAGCTTGGGAAATAAAGAAATAACTACCTTTGTTGTTTTTAAGAAAAGCAAAATATGATTTCTTTCAGAAAAGTATATCTAAACTATAATCAATATCCTAGTTATATATCCTATAAAAGTGACCCACCAAAAAAAAAATACATCTCATCCCAAAAGCTCATTCATTTCTCTTCTGTATCAGATGATTGATAATACATACTATCTCTCCATAGAAATCTTGCCTTATCTTTTCAAGCTCTAACCTGCCTTCTATTTAGAGCATCTCCATGCCTCCGGAGAAGTCATCTCTTGGTTTAGTACTCTACCTTCTCAGTCAAGTTAGTGCTTCAGTTAAAGTAGCAGCTTAATATTACCTTTATGACAACAATATGTTCTTTTGTTTGTTTGTTTGTTTTTTTCCAGACAGCATTCACTGCTACTAGATACAATAAAGGTAGGAAGATCATGGTCTAAGAAAGGGATGGGGAAGGCAAAGGTCTTGTACAACTGGCTACTGGGCAGAGTAGGTGGAAGCCAGGCTGACTGTAGCAGCATGGAGCAGGATATAAAAACACTATACCATAAATGTGTAAACATATCTACATCTAATGATTTTTGTATAATGTGTTTAGAATCATGATGCTACTGTGGCATTAAAAGGATGCCACCCATTCTTTAAGTATATCTTTGGTTGATCATGGCATTACAGCTTACATCCAATTTGGACACATTTTTTCACTTGGTATCTTCCAGCTGTTAACGTTAGGACTTCCACTTTCAGATCATGAGAACACTGTCTCTGTCTGACAGAAACTGCACAGGTCTCCCTGAACCCTTTATTAAAGCTCTGAAGCTGTAAGGATGACTCAACATCTTCTGATCAAGTAGAAGTTGTGATCAAGATGTCTCCCTATGTGCTTGTGTCCAAAATGTACATATATCTTTCAAATCATTTTTATGCAGTATACAACACACTTCACAGTTTTGGGAAAAAAAATAAAAATAAAAATTATAATTGGCTTATTTTTATTGATTGAACTGAAAACTGTAATACAGTTCTTGGAGACAGCGTTTTCTTTATGGAAGACATCCACTGCGGAATGAAATGAATGAAATGCTCTGCAAGCTTTCTCCAGTTCATCACACTTTCTGAAAGTTTCACTGGTCTATTTTTTCACTCAAAACACTTTTTAGTTTGTTATGCTCCTGTTCATTTGAGATGTTTAATTTGGAATGCAAAATTGTTCTTGAACGAAAAAGGTCACAAACAGGAAGGCTCACTATTTCAGACACACTATGTAGTAGAAACAGGATCAAAGAAAGACTATTTGAAAAATGTAACTACTTGTATAGGTGTATCTACACTTGTAAAGTAGATATTATTCCAAAGAAACTGCCATCTGCACAAAAGTGACTGAAACAGAGTGGTATTCTAAAACTGTCTTTTAAAGACTTTTCACTGTGATCTTACTAAGTGTGGGTACTTGAAATTGGAATTATATTATTACAAAGACATGAGTCAAAAACAGAAGCAAGAAAAATTGGTTGGAAAAGTGAAAAAGAAAATGAACTCAGAGAAAATAGCAAAATATTATGAATAATCTACAAAAATATGCAATGTGTGTGTTAAATTCCTCCAGTATGAGAAAGAAAAAAATGTCTTTTTGGTAAAATTGAGTGTAAGGTAGGATTTTGTTATTTAAAAAAAAAGAAAAAAAAAAAAGCTAAATTAATGGTTCATTAAATATCTAGGCAGTGTCCCATTAAAAAACAAAAACCAACAATAGAAAAACTCACCTTTGTCTCTGTTTAGGTCATTTATAGCAATTTGAATGCTACCCAGTGTCATAGGGGAGGGCTATAAAATGAGAATAAACTCAGCAGAAATGTCTCTGCAAAAGCAGAATTTACAGTAGAACGTATGACCTCAGGGCTGTAGTGTGAATGCACAGTTTAGAAAACACATTCAGACTCACAGATGTTTATACGCACACAATGATAAAATACAGAGAAGCAAGCATCCATAACATTTCAAGAGAAATTTCAAGAGAAACTTTAGGATGTCTTTCCAATTTTCTTAAAAACACTAAACCAATTTAAAGAACACAGTTCAGCATACGGAATACTTCAAAACAGAAAACACTTCTCATTTTGCAGATCAACCTTGAAAACATGAAGAGTTCAATCATACTCAGAACAGAAAAAAATAACCAGCGGAGATTGGCATTAAGATCACAATACAAGATAAAAAAAAAATTATCATCTTTGAAAACAATAACTCACTCCACACTTTATGATGTCTTCTGTGTCAAGGCCACAAATGCAATGAGATTCATATTCCATCCTTTGAATGTCTCCTATCATTTATAAGCTTGTTAATCTCCTATATGAGGTAACAAACATCTACAATAGCTGGGTCTTTCTGTAAAATTAATTTGATTTTATTTGACCTAAGCTTAATTTAATGAAGGTCTGCAAGGAATCATGAAAACAAGTTTCTGTGAATGTTGTCATAAATTGAAATGAACTCTCTTTACTTCCGGAATATCCCAGATACAATAAAAACATTTGGGATACAATTGCATTGCACGAGAACATACATCATATCTCAGCCATATCTAAGTAGTTAATCTGTATTTTCAGCAGATGATAGTTACTGGCAAACAAAAAACAACAACAACAAAAAAAACCAGCCAGAATTTCTGCCACAGCTCTGTCTCTTGAAACAGTCTGAAAGTGGAGGAGAGGGCAGCCGAAATTCCTTATTATCAGTCAATGTTCATAGGAATGGACATGCAGAGACACAGGATTTCACACTAGGTTAGTGTGTGTCGTGATACTCACTGATATTAACTCAACTGAAATGCATTTAGGTGGCTCATTAGGCTGTCTGATTACAAAGAAAGCAGATTATTCTTTGGTTCCAACCGTAACAATTAAAAGGGAGTAGGTTCCAAACACAATTTGAAAAGATTAACATGTTAAAAAGTGTTAATGACTTTTAAACGTATATTCAAAGACTAAGAATTTGAACATCTGTACTAAGTCTGGGTGGGATGGAGCTAGCTTTCATCATAGCAGTCTGTGTAGTGCAGTGGTTTAGAATTCAACTGAAGAAGTGTTCAGAACACATCAGTGTTTTAGCTGTTGCTGAACAGTGTTTGCACAGCATCAAGCTCTTCTGTTTCTCACTTTGTCTCAAATAAATAAATAAATGCAAAATACATGGGCCAAATGCAGAGTCAGAAATAACTAATAACTGAATAAAAAAATACAGTACTAAATAGATATAATTAATTGTTGTTACATGTACAAACTTATTTATTAAATACATTTATTTAAAATATTTAACCAGGAAATTCCCATCAAGATTATAAGAATTACACTTAGCCTATAGTAACAAGATATTAAGAACTTCAGTATCTAAAGGCAAGTCATTTAAATGAGGGATAAATCCAAGCGTGCTGGATACTAGTAAGCAAGAAGTAATGGGGATGTCATGGGAAAGAAAGCATTTATTATGGATGTTATTAGGAGAGCTTTCTGAAGTGTAGAAAATGAGGCAAAAGAGGAGAGTATTCACAACACTAAGAAAAGGTACTATCGGGAAATGTCTCCAAAGCAAATTATACTTAAGTGAAGATACAATGTGAAGCCTTTTGGCTAGTTTAGTGAGATTAACACATCCGTTTTAAGCAAAAATGAGATTGATGAGGAAGGTCACATAAAATGCAGTGTTCTAGCTCAGTACCTTTTGTTAAATCTTTGATCTTGGAAAGATGATGTCCTCAATGGATGTTTTTCTCATGGAATGTATGTGCCACCCCTGTGACACCCCTACCGTTTATTCCCAGCACGCCATGTAGCACAGCACGTCATCAGGAAGCCAACAGAAACGTTGACGATTACTGACACGCTTTCTTAATATAGAAATAATGTTCAGCCCAGTGTTTGCTTCAGTTCTCAGGGGATTCATTGATTATTACTGTAAAAAAATAATAATCAATCAATCAATTTAGATATATAATAACATAGCTTTAAACTCTTTCTGCTCATTTGGCTACAGTTCCTTAACATGGCAAATGTTTTCAAAATATGGCAAATTCTGAGCTCTCACAGAAGTCAGTAGGAATTTTACAGTGATTTAGAAATGAAGAATCAGCCTCCCTCTTCCTACAAAAACTTTGTAAAACATTCCAAATATAATTCTGCTTGAATATTCCCTAAAAATACTTCAGTTTTCATACAGGCCAATAAAGGTTTCTGATCCAAATGTGGTATGACATCGTTCTCTAAGTTTTGCATTTTATACTTCAACAATCATAGAGGTTTACAGTTTTCCAAATACTGTTTACAGTTTACCATCACACTTTAATATATTGATGTTAATTTAATGGCAAATACAACCACCTCATATTCTTTTTGACTCCTTGTCTGTGCTTAATAAATGTAGGATTCACAAAGTATTTTCTACTTTTTTCACTAAATTTTCTTTATCTATCACTTGAGGAGGCATCTTGCTCATTAAAGCTAAACTATATATGTGCTAATTGGCACAGTTCTTCATAATCTAGATAATGACCTGCCTCATTTCACCACTACCACCCCAGGGCATGTTGAACACGCAACACTTTTCTGTAACAAAACAGACAAATCCCAATTTAAACATAGCTATTAATTATAAAGTAGCACTGGTGTGGCACATCATTTTTCTGAGAGTGCTTCCAAATGATTTAAATCACTTTAAAGTATCTTTTTTTCTAACAATTCTGTTTACATTGCCTACATTCATTTAATTGCTACACAATCCTGTATTCAGATTGTTTAAATATTCTATATTTCAGCTCCCACAATGGGCAATGGAATGAATAGAATGCATATAGGTTTTGGCATCCACTTTTAACACATTTCTAAGCATACAACTTAATTATCCTATATGGGAATACTTGACACTTAATAAAAGTAATGCAAGTTATGCAAATTGTTCTGGACATGTTTCAGTCTAGCTTTAAGAAAATCCTACTTTATCTCACACTGTCATCCAAAGAATTGAGAGAACAGTAAGAAACTGGGTAGGGAGCTCACAAGAAGAAATTGAATTTCTAATTCAAAACTAGAATCAAAACCATTATTCAGTGCTGTATTATTTTATTCTTTTGGAGAAGGGCAAATCTTTCCAGCTCTTAAGCTACATATGGTTTTCTGCTTCCACTTCCTATGAAAAATAGGTTAGTTGAGACAATTTCTCTCCATTAAAGGTTTTGCACCTGACACTGTAATGCAACCACTGTTCAAATTACCCTTTAGGAGAGCACATTTCAATTCAAGGTAACCAGGATGATTTGCATTTATCGCTTCAGTGGAACATAGTTCTTCTTTCTCCCTTTTTACGTTCCATGTTTCTCATGCTATGTGATTCTAGGTCAGTCAAGAAAACAAAATATTGTTCTGGAAATTTTCTGTTACTAAACTAGTCTACAATGGGAATAATTTTTTTTTAAGAGTGGACCAATTGCAGCTCCCACATCAGATGTTGCTGATTAGTACATGTAAAAGCCAGGACCGTAGTGTATAATAAACAGTGTGAGTTGATAGTCTCTCTCATGACGTACTGGATGACCTAACAGTGCCAACAGACTCAGTTGTTTGACTTTAAAAATAATCTCTTAATAAGACATGACTACAAAAGCACAACTTTGCCTCTAATGATTAGCTGCCAAAATGTTATTTCTTTGAATTCATTTTCCCTCGATTCTGACTCAAAGTAATTTCTGTTCTGTTTACTAATAGGCAAGGAAAGCCAAATTTTAGCTAGCAGAAGCTGGAGAGAGACATTTGACAGGGTACCTCTCACTGGGAGGAAAGAAACGACAGGGTATAGCTCTGCAAAAAGAGCTTGCAGGACACAGGTTCAAGAAGGGGAAGTGGTTGTAGAATTTTAGTTGTGGTGGTTAGAGACACTTTTTAAGACTTAAAAGCCTAATTTTGAGTTCTGTTTGTTTCAGATCCTACTGAAAACTGTCCAAACTTTTACTTCCCATCTCCCAGGAGAAGCCACTCTATTTTTTATTTTTTTGTTTGTTTTTTTTTCCGTTGGATTCTTACATATAAATTGAGCAGCATCTGAAATAAGTAAGAAATGTATGGGTTTTAGTTTTTCAGCAACTTGACAACTTTTACAGGAGTCAACGAAACTTTAAATGCTTAACACCGGTAGAAGGAGTAGCTTTTTTTTTTTATCATGAACATGAAGAGAAAATTACAGGTGCCTTGGTATTTTGAAATAAGACTCTCATTCTGAGGAAGAGTAAAGCAGAAGCGTCTTGTTTTATCTTCATATGACTTTTCTAAAAAAAGAGTGCTTCTGGCAGGAAACAATTCACTGTCCTTTACACAAAAGTAGCAGTGTGGGTAGCCACTGAATATATTCGTCCAAAGGTCATCTAGATCCTCATTGCTCAGAAATGATGCTGGTGTTCTTAAGGGACACCTGTGTCCTTTAAAGGCACTGTCCTTTATTACAGTATGCACAGAAAATTGCATCAAATATTAGAGATCTGTTTTCATCAAACTCTCATACAAACAACAGCCATTACTTGCAGATTTCACATATTGTATTTGCAGTACATGGATCTGACCAGACAACACAGAAGGCTAAAATCTGTGCTACCTTATGTTAAACATATTTTATACAAAGTGAAATATTACTGTTGAACTCTAATAGATAGCTCCAAGTCGGTTACAAAAGAAATACTTCCCATTAAATTTAAGTGTTAAAGACCAAGGGGAAACAAATAAAAAAGTTTCCAAGAGATAAAGTTCACCATCGTTACATACTTTCATCACTTTTTTCTTTGATTTGAATTGTTTTGGTTTTTCAGTTTCAGTTAGCATTACCAGTGAAGTATGAACTCAGACAGCCTTGTTATTCTGTCTGCTCCAGCAAGAGCATATCTAGATTTTTATTTGGGGAATGCTACACAGGTAGATGACTGGGTTCTTTAACTGTATGATGAAAGTGGTATTTTTTCCTACAGTCAGAAATTATACACGTTGGCACCATGAAGTCTATTACAATCGAAACAGTTAGGTTTACTTGTACTAGTTGAGAATTTGTATTCCTGTGAAAGAAGGCAAAATTTTTCATCTCAGATTTAACTTTGATGATACCTCAAAGTTATATATAAAATCTGTAGAAGATATATTCCCCCTCCCCCCCTTTTTTTTTCCTTGAGAAGACTTCTTTCTTACAAATAGTATTTGCTTCTGCTATAAGACTCTTTATTCACATTCAAGTTAAATGGAACAAAACACTCTTAGCATGATTAATCTTAGAAAGTAAATTTAGCATATGTGTGCATTAATGGTATGCACAATAGAAGAAAAAAATAACAAATCCAAGAAGAAAATAGAAACAAAGCTTAAACACCACTGAAATCCACAATGACTTCCATTTATAAAACATTCATAAGAACACTTGGATGTTATAGCCCACACATGAAATTCTATGTGAGCAATTTTACAAGACTGTCTCCACAAATTTAGGATGGTAAGGAAAAATAATAAATTAAATTTAAGTTTTGAACAGAATTTAAACAGGCATCTTAATAATTTCTTGAGCTATTACCCCACACATCATAGGCAATTGTATGCTTTGAATATAAAAGAAAACAGTGTTTCTAATAGTCTGAAAACATATTCTTAATCATGGAATCTGATTACAATAAGAATACAACTTCTAAATCACTGACCCCTCTGAGCCCCTTCTCCAAATATATATGCAGATCAGTCATTCTTTAACTAAGAATGGAAAGGGCTGAAGTACTATGACATATGGCCAGATGAAGTTATAAACTTTTCCAATACATACTCTTCATAACTTTTCTTAGAAGTTAAACAATCAGCATAAGTCTTTTGGGAGAGATGCATATATAGTAGATAACCTTTATTTTAAAGTCTGTATTTGGTAGCTAGCCATGTAAATTATTTTAAGTGTCAAGAAAGAGAGAAAAAAAATGGCAATAAATATTTTGATCTGTAGACACTCTCTAGGCTGTTAATTATAAAACAAATAATCACTACTTAATCTGGAAAGCTTTACTGTTCCATCTTTGTAAACAAGTTAAATGAATCTGGAGATGCAGGAAGGTTATTAACCAACATCAAATTTCCCCATTTAACAGCACAGCATTTGCAAGAATAAATTTTACATTTTTTTGAGCAATGTCTTTAGAGTCTTTAGTGGTGACACATAATTCAGTCTTTGATTCAAAAACTTGAGATTCTATGTTGATAAGATCTATTATTGTAGTTATTAATGACGGTGGGAGAATTTCAACCAGAATCCAGCTCAAGCCTTGCTACATTCCAGTGACAATCATGGTCTTCTAGCCTTCCAATTTTACCCGATCAAGTCTATTCAGCCCCCAAATTATTCCTTCAACCTTACTTTATAAAAGTATTAGAAAAGCACTGTAGTTTAATGACCTCTTCTACACAATTTTTTGTAACATTAATTTGTGTTCTAATGCCTACTGTCAAATTGTGTTATCTCAGCTACTGAGTAATGGTTTCTGAAATGTTAATTCAAGAGTAATGTCTCAAATAAGTAAACATTTTTTCTTTATATCCCTACTTTCTATCACATAAACAGGAGAAAGGTAGCTTTAAAAGAATAATTTGGAATTCCCATATAGAACACATGAAAAGCAACAAGTTCCAATATGAGATTACCAGATGAGGTTTAACAAAAGCATGTGTAGAGTCTTGCACCTAGGGAGGAATAATTGCATGCACCAGTACAGGCTGGAGGATGACCTGCTGGAGAGGAGCTCTGCAGAGAGGGATTTGGGTGTCCTGGAGGACGACAGGTTGGCCATGAGCCAGCAGTGTGCCCTTGTGGCCAAAAAGGCCAATGGCATTCTGAGGTGCATTAAAAAGACTGTGGCTAGCAGGTCAAGGGAGGTGATCCTCCCCCTCTACTCTGCCCTGGTAAGGCCTCATCTGGAGTACTGTGTCCAGTTCTGGGCTCCCCAGTACAAAAAAGACAGGGATCTCTTGGAAAGAGTCCAGCAGAGGGACACATAGATGGTGAAGGGCCTGGAGCATCTCCCTTATGAAGATAGACTAACTGAACTGGGTCTGTTTAGCCTTGAGAAAAGAAGACTGAGAGGGGACTTGATCCAGGTCTATAAATACATAAGGTCTGGGGGGGCAAAGTGGTGAGGCCAGACTCTTTTCAGCAGTGCATGGAGACAGGACAAGGGGAAACGGCCAGAAACTGGAGCACAGGAAGTTAAGCGTGAATGTGCGCAAGAACTTCTTTACGGGAGGGTGACGGAGCACTGGAACAGGCTGCCCAGGGGGGTTGTGGAGTCTCCTTCTCTGGAGATATTCAAGACCTGCCTGGATGCCTACCTGTGTGACCTGGTGTAGGGAACCTGCTTTGGCACGGGGGTTGGACTCGATGATCTCTGGAGGTCCCTTCCAACCCCTACGATTCTGTGATTCTGTGATTTAGCTGAGGCTGAGGCAAGGCAGAATGAGTTCCTCCAATCAAATTCCACTCCTTGATTTATGTAGAAATGTTTTACCTGAAAGCTGAGAAGAAGATGGAATGATTTTCTTTTGATAACATTCGTCTTGTGACCTATATCTTCTGCTAGGTAATTACAGTGGTCTTAACAAATATTAGTTAAGCAGTGTTGCCATGGCAACACATCTTTTTCCTTTCAACCATTCTACTGATACCAGAGACATAGAGCTTGTAATATACTTCCCACCAGTAAGACTACTGTGTTTCTTTTGACCTCTAAATTACATTAAATGCTATGGATTTTACTTCATGTGACCAAGCATAAACGCACATCCACTTCTCATACATATTTTCTGATCCTGAATAGCATAAAGTAGTAAAACATAAGATCAACGTTGCTGATATTCAGTAATACAACAACCATTTGTATTTACTGACATTCCAATGGGGAAAAAGGTCTTTCATTTTTCGATCAAACCAGATTGATACTAAATAATGAACATACCAGGAGTTTGTATTCAGATTGTATTCAGCTAGGAGAAAAATGAGGAAATTTCTGGATTCATTCTTGTTAGCTTATTTTTATAGCCTGGATCTGCTACTAGCTCTGTTAAACCTCAGGCCATGGGACACATCAGGCTTTTTCTGGACATTCCTGGGTCTGTCTGGAAATTTGTTTAGCGTGTTTTTCTCTGTAACAACTATGGAAAGGTGACTTTTACTTTCTTTCTCTGATGTCTATTATTGCATGGCTTAATACTTATTGTTACATACATATATTTCTGAAACAAATATCTAGTAATAAAGAACAGCTACTCTGTGCAGGTTAAGCTATCTAAAACAAAATGTCACAGGAGCCTTGAAATTACAATCACAGGATGATACCAGAGACCTCAGGGCTATAACCTACTCAGCTGACTCAGTGGTCAATTACTGATCATCAGAAACACAGCAGGACAAAAAAAAAATTAGAGATAAGAAACAAGAAAAAAGCAGGTGTCCAATATACGTGAAATAAACCATATGCAATCAGTTTGGTTGTGACGTGTAATTTCAGACTAATGAAGAAACAGCAAGATATAGAGCATGTTAGTAAGATATTAAAATGATCTCATACAGAACACACAAGAACAAGGAAGTAAGCCTCAACATCTACATCCACCCAAGAAAGGCCTCAGAATGTTAGTAATTAGTAATGTTGCACACCCTGTGCCCACTCCCTGAACAAAACTATTGACGTAAGATCTTAGGAAAAGATGATAGGCAACAGAATACTTCTCTGTATTAATTTTAACTGTGTATAATTCGAACTGAATCATGCTTCCTTTTTTCCATAACAAGATGCTGCATGTGAAACTTATGGAGAATTCAGGCAATGCACACACACACACACACAAAGCAACAGATGCAACTAATTGGAAAAACCAGCAAAGATGTGGGTTTTTTATATATAAATTTTATTTTCATTTACTTAATTAAAACCTCTTGAATAGGCAGAAACTTCAAATATGTTTTATCCAATAAGCAGTATGTACTACAGGTCTCATCTGCTTCTCTATTTCTTTTCTGTAGTTTTTCAAACACCAACATTGTAGAATCAATTAGGGTAAAATTACTGCAGAATGCCCCAGATTACTTGGTTTGGTACCTTGTCTTTTGTTTTTTGCTTTTTTGTTGGTGGTGGTGGTGGTTGTTTTTGGTTTCTTGGGAAACTTCCTGCGGTTGCACTGGCAGTGCTTTAACCAGCATTACCAATAATAAAAGGATACAGGAGAGATTTGAAAAGGTGTTTCTACTGATCAAAAATAGATCATTCTGAATTAGGTATTCATATACACATGTATATTTCCAGAAACGTAAATAAATCACTCTAATATTCATGCATGCTGAAAGGAAAATGTGATTAACATAATGTGAAAATAATTCATTTACTCAGAGGAAAACACTATTATCATACAATCAGCATTCAAAAATACAAATAAATCAGTATCTTCATATTTATATTTAAACAGAGAAACCTATCTGCTAATGGTAGAAGATTCAAATGCAATTTGTTTATTCTAGAATGAAAGATGTAGAATCATAGAATGACTTAGGTTGGAAGAGACCTTAAAGATCATCTGGTACCAGCCCTGCTGCTGTGGGCTGGTTCCCAGCCACTACGTTGGGCTACCCAGAGAGATATCCAATCCAACCTCCAGGGATGAGGCATCCACAACTTCTCTGGAAAACCTGTTCATGTGCTCCACCACCATCTGAGCAAAGAATTTCTTTCTAACATCTAGTCTGATTTTCCCCTCTTTTAGCTTAAATATGTTCCCCCTTGTCCTATCACAGACCACATAAAAAGTTGGTCCGTCTCTTGCTTATATGCTCGCTTCAAGTACTGGAAGGCCACAATGAGGTCTCCCCAGAGCCTTCTCTTCTTCAAACTAAACAAGCCCAGCTCCTTTAACTTTTCTTCACAGGAGGGGAACAAGAGGTCCAGTCCTCTGATCATCTTCATGGCTCTCCTTTGGACCTTCCCCAACATCTCTGCACCCTTCCTGTACTGGGGTCCCCAGGCCTGGACACAGAACTCCAGATGGGGCCTCACAATAGCAGAGAAGAAGGGGAAAATCAACTCCCTCACCCTGCTGGTCACCCATCTTTGGTGACCATTGGTCTTCCAGGCTGCAAAAGCACACTGCTGACTCATGTCCAGAATTTCATTCACCACAAACTCCAAGTTCTCTCTACAGGGCTGCTTTCAGGGAGTTCTTCTCCCAGTCTTTACACATACTTGGGATTAACCCAGCCCAAATGCAGCACCTTGCATGTGACCTTGTTGAACTTCATTAGGTTCATGTGGACCCACTTTTCAAGCCTGCCCAGATCCCTCTGGATGGTGCCCCTTCCTTCTATTGCGTCAACTGCACCACTCAGCTTGGTGTCATCAGCAGACTTGCTGAGAGTACGCTCTATCCCACTGCCTTATCAGATGATAGATATCTCCCCCTTATCCCCTGAAGGCTTCTGGTGTCTCTATAACAAGTAATGTGTTCTGAGTTCAGTACAAACTGACAACGTACTTGCAGAAAAAAATGTACTGTTTTTATCTGCTTTTCCAGAAAGTATATATCTACCTCTTCCCTACAGCAGAAATGCAGTTATATTGGTATTCTATACTTAAATAATTATAGGATGTACTCGTGTAAATATCTACAACAACGCAACTAACTTCTGTACAAAAAGAACACTGTGAAGCATCAGTTTTGTTATCATCCTGTAGCAATATTATGAAAAAATATATGAATGGAAGGGGCTGGGGAGAAAGAGGAAGTCTGAAGATTTAATACAATGGTTTCATCATGAAATAAAATGGTTTACAAACTGATACAGCAATCCTGAAACCAGTCAAAAGAAGTAATCACAACTGAATCATCAGTGGTCTATTTTTAAAGAGAGAATATTATTCTCTGGGTATGAATACACTAGACAAATATTTCCACAGTGAATGTCAGAATGTTTAACTATATATTTTCAAGAATAAGCCTGTATTTGTTAACGTAGCAAATGTTCACATATTCTCACAGATTGTAACTGATATGACTTCAATGAGTAGTATATATTCCTAGGTATCTCTCAATATTATTCCATTTCAATAAAAGGCTATATCTAGATATATTCCACAAAACCCAACTCCTCAGAAGAATAAGCACATTAAACTGAGAGAGTTCAGGTAAGTACAAGGTTATTTTACATATATTCTCAAAGGCCCTAGGAGTATTTCAAAAGTCAAGTTCATGCCTGATATATTTTCACAATAAGTTTGATTCAAAGTATTCTTGCTTCCATGATGTAAAATACCAACTAAATGATAGACGCTATAATAATTGCTCCTTTGCTAAATAATAACAAATAATTGGTTTACAGTATAAAATACTTTGCAGCATTTAGGGTAAATAAAGGAAAAGAAGGTAAGACTCAAGCCTATTTAAAAAACAAAAACAAGAACAAGAAAACTAACCAATCAAATAAAAAAAATTTCAAGGGCATTCCTGAGGCAAAAAAAAAAAAAAAAAGAGAAGTATTTAATGAAAGATGAAAAATGAAGAACACAGTTTCTGCACAGAACCAAATGCCGAGTTTTGTGGAGACAAGAAAGGTCAGTCAACAGTAAAAAAGAAAACCCATACCAAAGCAGTTACTTCATTATTATCATGCCCTGTCCTGAGAAATACCTATTAACTGAAATAAATTGCTCTCTCAGGAAAGAACGTATCTAAATACTGCACATACTCTCTAACCTAGTATTTGGTTAGTTCTATGCTTAATACATGAATAAGCAACGGATTTTTATGGTTACCACTGCATGTTTCATGAGAGTTCCGGAAATGTTTGGTTTTAGATCAATAGTAAGTAAAACAAAACACATGCTTTTTATAAATCTGGAAAATCTACAGATATAATTTCACATAACCAAGTTCTCACTTAGAACACTTATTTGGAAAAAAATGCAAGGGAAGAATTCATTTGTTTGAAAAAGCCAGACTAGTTGTTCTTTTCCTCTATGAAGCCTTGGAATTGATAGCTTTCTCAGTTTCCACTTGGCTGTTACAGTTATCAGTGAGAGAAGGAGCTACTATCTCTGATATATGAGTTCTAAATCTTCCCAGCAAAAACTCAAAGGCTGAAGCTCATACAGGAAACGAACGGGCAGAAAATATGCATTACAATACACAGGGATAATTATAATCAGACGAATAATATTACTTATAAGGCTAGTTGCTTCTTTACTCCTTTCCCTCTCCAAATTATTTTATTTTTAATTGCTCAATCTATTTTGAGACTTATTCAATACATTGACATGACATAGAGAGACATAGGTAAGGATTTCAGAACTTTAACAGGCAGAGTGAATATATTACTATGTACTGTCCACAGTTTCTCTATCTACCTTCATTTGATACATCTGAAGTGCTCTTACCAAGCTGATAAGTAGTGGCTACTATTTTGTAGTGACAATGGTGAGAAAAGTTGGGTGCTTATTTTATATCCTTAGTAATGTGCATATCAATGCTTTACTCTGACAATCTGACAAAAGATTGCTGGAAATTATCGTGATACTGTTGCTTCATGATTCAGTTTCCACTTGTTCTTTCTTAACTAACATAATTCACCTGGTGTGCAAATACAGTCACAAGACTTGGGCATGATAGTTGCAGTAGTTCTTTGTGTCTTTATTGAAAGCGCTAAATTCTGCCATTGTCTCACAGCAATGCCTGTCAATCCAATGTAATGATTGTCAGTACCTTTCAACAGAGGACATGGAAATCCAGAGGTCCATTCAGAGAGATTCAGAGAGCCTTGGGCCACTTTGGTTCCAAAAATTATCTTAAAAGCCCATCGATACTGGACATTTGTAAATTATTGATACCCAAATAACAATATCAGAAGAATGACAGTTTAGGGTCTTGTGGTTTGTGAGTAACTTAACTATGCATTTTACCTGTACCAAGTTCATCTCAAATTAGCCGTTCTTTATTAAGTGTAATAAACTGACATATGTTAGAAAGCTTTTAAAATACTTACTAATCAATCTGAAATGCTCAACTCATTCCAGTTAGTGCAAAAAAGTTTAAAAAAAAACATTGCAGGCAACTGGGAAACGTCTCTGGGCATGCACTGTTTTCAGCCAGCTGAGTCTGACACCAGGGTATTGCATTTGATTCTCCTGGGAGAAAATGACCCAGCTGTGCTCCTCATACAGCACTTTCTGCCAGATGATCCAGAAACGTAGAATTGCTAGAGAGACAGAATGCTTGCTTTTTCTTTGACTGTGAAGTGTTAAAGTTATGCATCTATTCCAGCACAAAGTGTATTATGATATTGCTACTTTTGCATTATTTATTAAAAGAAACAGTTGTACCATAGTTCTAAATGCAGTTATTAGAATGTCAAAAAAAGAAAAAAGTGGGGGTTTTTTCCTATAATTGCTCTGTTTGCTTTTCTCTCTTTTTCTTTAGTCCAAGTGGTAACTAACAATGTGCATGAGAAAGTCCAGACATAATCCAGCTAGCCTTCACTATGACACAGTTTGTTGAAGAAAAGACGCAGTCTTCATCTTTCCTTCACCTTACCATAAAATAAATAAATAAATAAATAAATAAATAAATAAATAAATAAATTTTAAAAAATTAAAAGCAGACAAAGAAAACAGATTTTTATTAATCATGACACTATTCATCTGAATTTGAAACCTTAGCTTACCGTCCAAAAAAACCCACAAAACATTCAGGTCACCTTGAAGCCATTCTTTTCAAAAGCTGAACGTATTGGAAACTACTGTTGTACAGATAAACCAATCAGAGGGGCAAAATGGAAAACATCTTCACCAAATAAAGATTTTTAATAAAAGAAAATTAAACTTTCCACCTGAATGTACATGAAAAATGCGTTTTGGGTATAAATGGATTTTGGGATAAGAAAAGAAAACAAATTAGATTTATTAAACTGACATTAATAGCGTTTTCTTTCTAATTTTAATTCTTAGAGTTGTTTCCCAGAAAGTAGGGTATTCAGCCCTCTGTTCAGATTTCTGCCTATACAGGTCTGAGGTTACATTTACTGGTTTTGAAAAAAATTTGTCCTATATGGGCTATTGAGATATACTTTTCTTATTTTCTGATACAAAGCCATTGCAACCTGCAGAAATCTTCAAGGACTAGAGAAAATACAGCTAGATGCCCCATTTTCCTAGATGAGTGTTTTAAGCATCAAGTTAGTGACTTATTGACTTATTTCATCTCTGGCTTGGAGATTATATAAATGTTTTATACAAACTTATTTGCTGGCTCCTTTTAAGAAAAGTCAAAAGACTCCATTTCAAATTACTTGCAGCTTCTTTAACTGCGTAGTTGAACATACCCATAAATAAATCCATTTAGTTCCTTGTTCATAGGAGAGATTTGAACCAAACATTTTGATAGAGAATCTCTTGTGAGCTGAGAACTGAACTTAGATCTCTCACATCCCGGGTAAGTTCCGTTACAACTGACCTTCCATAGAAAGAGAAGAATATCTCATTTTCCAATAATGTTGTGTCTCTAAACCTAGAAATAGCATTCAGTTGAAACTGTTCAGAGATTATGACCTATGTAACTTTGAAACAATTGAGAGATTTCTTTAAAGTTGTAAGGTTTCTTCTCAGTTCCAGAGGAAGAAAAATTAATGCTGGAAAAATATTAAAAAATAGCTCTTGGAGTTAGTTTGTCACTATAAAGCATCACATTTTATCATACTGGGGCAGTTTTCCCTCAGTTTCTATGTGTTCCATTTATTTTTGAGTCTTCCTTTTCTTGGCTTTGATCTGCCACTCTGCCTTGGTTTTGATCTTCAGGTAGCCAGAAGCAGTAGCTCAGAGGTGAGCATTTGGGGGTGAGAGTAACAACAGCTGCAGCCCTCGATAAATCAACTGGAAGTTAGGAGCCAGTAAATCTGATACTGTATAAGCAAAACTAGCCTGTAAATAGAGCTGTAGTATACACCCTGTGGTATCTGAGTCACAAGAATAGGTCTAGAAGATATGAAATAGGACATAACATAATCTTCTGCACTTTTGGAGCAGGACATGAGGGGCACCACACAGCTGTGTTCAGAAACTTTATTTCTTCCCTTTCTACTCTTACAGCCTTGACATCAAAGAATGTGCATAATAAAATAACAACTGGAAGTATAACCATGCAATAACTATTAAAAAGCAAGGCAATTATAAACAGATGGCTGGTTAAAACACTCAATTTTCAGCAGAGTACGAATTCCTAAACCATTTTCCAGAAGAATGAGGAGAAAAAATTGTGTAGAACTTGGAAACAAAACACGTGTTCACGTTATTGTCAAAGTAGCACAGTTGGGCTATGTCTAAGTGTACATAGAGATGTGACGGTGGGTGTATTTCTCATGTCCTAGATTTCTAATTTCATTATGTGGACGGACTTGCATGCTGTTTAGACATCATACTGGAAAACCTTCTCTTACCTGCACTGGCTTTAGGAACCATATGTCTTCATTTACAGTCCAAAGTATATCTGTTAGGTCCATATGCTCTGTGCAAACATGAATTTATGTTTTGAGAGCAAGTACACATTTGCTTAGTTTAAAGTAACATACCAGAAGCCTAGAGTGTCATTATTTAGAATAGAATGGTGGTTATTATGCTAATGAAGAAAGATCCTGATCCTAATATGATAGTGGTTGGCAACCCTACCCATGGCAGGGGGTTGGAACTAGATGATCTCTAAGGTCCTGTCCAACCTAAGCCAGTCTATGATTCTATGATTGACATTGACAGTTGTCACAACTAGCTATGTGAAAACAATAGAGACTTTCAGCAAGTATGGGGCTAGCAGCAGTGTGCCCTCGATGAATCTGAATAGCAACATCTTGCACTCATCTTGAGCTGACTTCTTGTTAACCAAAAAGATCTTTAGCTAAGAGCGTTATTTTTTCTATCAATTCCCTTCAGCTGAACATGAAGCTAAGGTATAACATATGCTGTGTGCATCATATGTTTGCCTGCATACCCATGCATATTGTCGCTTTGTGTTATTCCAGGAGTCTCTTGAGCACATGGGAAGAAGAGTTTCATTGGGTTGGAAATTTATGCTTCAGTAAATGCATTGTCAATTTGGTGACCATCTGTAACCTAGAGAATTATATTTTATGCTGGGAAAAAATGTAGATAATAGTTTATAAAACAGGCCCAATAATGTTCTGAATGCCCTGTACTTTTTGAGGTACACTTTGTTTATTTATTTATCTTTCAATAAAACCTGATTATTAATTCATAGTCTAGATAACCTTTCTGTGAGTTCAGTTACTTTAGATAAACACATCATTACAGTTTCTGCACCAGAAGTATTAACATCTGCAGACCAGTGCTACAGGCTCATGTAGTCAGTAAGGGAAAATAAACCTTTTGGAGCACCAGGACAAAGCAGTTACAGCCATATTACTGTCTGCAGAGAGATTTTCAGTGCTGGTCAGTTAGTATATACATGTTCTATCTGAATTCTTTCCTCTGAGTACACGTTATATTTTCCAAACCCCCTTGCACCCCAACAGTCTTGGTGGTGTGACCACTGCCCTGGGCAACCTGTGCCAGTGCCCAGAAACCCCATGGTGAAGAAGTGCATTAGGTCAACCCAGCACATTTGTTCCAGCTGTCTCCCATGGAAAATTTCACGCAGCTGCCCAGTAACACCAGCTGGGCCAGTTTTGCTTTTGAACTCTTTTCCAATGCCTGAGCACTCTCCCAGTGAAGAACCTCCTCCTGAAACTTCAACCCGACCCTCCCTTGAGGAGACTACAATACTAGTGAACTGCATTCGTTACTCACCTGTCTGGTGCATTCGTTCTCATAAGAAAAGTTTTTCCTCAAGAGAGAAAAACATGTTATTTTCTGCATCTATCCTGTAATACAACAAAATGTGAGAAGCCCAGCAGAGCACAGTGTTACCTCAGCTGCATTTTCACGACCTGAAAAATACCTTCTATTAAATCATTTTTGTTATCTTTTCTGTTTGCTCTGTCATAGGCAGGATTTGAACAATAGCATATAAGAGGGAAGCTAATGAACTCCCAGAGGTTTAAAATGAAACTACAGTGAATATTAATATCAGTCACCTAGCTCTATGGTTACATTTGTATGTAGAAAGATGACCTTTAGTTTACCTCCTACTCTCCAGGTTACGTACCGCATTGATTTTAGAAGGTTTACTTTTACTACAACACCATTGTATAAAATGGCACAATGCGAAGCTGAAGAAATGCTGGAAGTCCTGAAGACTGATGTCAAAGAAGAATTTTTCTGTTAGCATTTGCATACCAGGCATAAATATTTTAGATTGGTTACTTTCTCACTTCATGAGCTTACAGTTCAAATGAACATGATTTTTACACATGTATCTATATGTATATAGAGAGTATCTCATTAAAAACTGCAACTGGAAAGAGTTAAAATGCAAATCAAACAATAATTAAAAAAGAAGGAGGGAGGGCAATCTTCTTTACTGTTGGAATGTACAAATCTAGTTAAAGTACTATGCTTCTATTTGTTGGTCTGGAAAGAAAAGTATATTACTTACCTCATGTGGATATTCTGACAGCTAAATGTGTTTTGGATGAACCATTTTAAACTGCTTAAAGCGATTTAATAGAATAAATCACTCTACTGAAAAAATTAAACTTTTCAAATTTATATTACTCTTCAAAATCCGTTTCTTTCCTTGAGAGGTTTTTTTTTTTTTAATCATTTTTTTTCAATTTTTAGATTCCATGCTTATGTCAGAAAAAGACTCTCCTACAGTAGCCAGAGAGCTTCTGTAAATCTTCATGTCATCCAACAACCCAGAGAAACACATTCAAAGAACTGAACAGGAAATGGCAGGCTCTCAGGGGATGGCATCTATGTATGCGTTACCTGATTAGCTAAGATTTCTCAAATAAGTGCTTCTAAACAACACAACTGCTTTAGCTGTTTTGAAATTTACTATTTAAGAAGCGTTAGAATTCTTTTATTTGCTGCATCAGGACAATCCTACAATCCCTATTACTCTGCAGATACAATCTTATAAACATCTGTATCTTCTGATGTAGGTATGGCATTATAATTTTTTTTTTTATTCCATTAAAACATTAGTATTAATCAGATAGTGTTCCTTACTTTTTCAAATTTTCAGCTGTTTATGCTGGTAATCTTACTTTCAGTCAAGAAGTAGTACTGCCTAATCACCACCAGCAGAAAATTCTTGCTTCAATGAAAAACCTATAATAACTTCCTAAACTTGACCTACACCTCACTGCACTGTGATGTTGGGTACTATGAAAGATATGGAAATCCATTGGATTGCCACAGTCTTTGCACTAAAACCTTCAGTGCTGTGCAACTTCAACAGGCATTATGTTCAAGTATAATGTATAACTATATAACGTATAACTATATAAAGCATTATAGCTGTGATTTTTTCTGTTAGATGGCAGAGTTTCACAATGATCTAACCTGTCTTTGTCATGTGCTGTTTTCAGCTTGTTGTAGCAATTGGTGTAGTGGCCAAGCAGCTATTACTTAACTTCTAGTTTAAGCAGTAGGAATGTCATACAAGACAAAAGCCTCACGAAAATAGAATCAGGCTATGAATATTGAATGTAATGCATTCAAAGTGAAGAATTTTGATTTTGGTATAATCTTAATTTATGTAAATGTTCATTTTCCCACAGAACTCTCTTGTATTCACTTAAAGGACAATTATTTTCTGCTATGCACCAGCTCCATGGCCTTGATGCTCTTTAATTCATGGTATGTAAAATCTATTCTCAATACTAGGGCTAAAATGATCAATGTTTCCTTGTTGTCATGCTTTGTAAGCATCCATAATTTTTTATAATGGAACATTGGTCTGGAGCAGAATTTGTTGGTAGCCATATTATCCACCAAAATGTAGCAATCAGATAATTAAAAGCAAAGAAAACAAACAAAGAAAAAAAAAAACAGGCTTCAGGGAAGTGTTAAACCATACATCTCCACGTCTGTCACGTGCATTGGCCACATAAGCAAGTCACTCAATTCCTGTCTGGTGCAAAATATTTACATTGATGAAATCACGCTCTTGCTTCAACCAGACTCTTCAATTCTCTGCTGATTTGTGGTCACTCTGTATTTCAACACAGGAAGCCTGGTAATTTCTCACATTTGTATCATTTATCTTGTTAAACACTAATTCAAGTTGTTGTAAACTGTCGAGAAAAATGTAAGGATGCTGAAAAATAGGAAGCAATCAGATTTTAGTGCATCTGAAAGATAAGTGTCTACAATAATTAACCAAAGATATTCAAAGTACCACAATATTTTTAACAGCTAATATCAGCACAGTCGTTTTATTAACTACTTAAGTGAAAATGCCACAAAAAATGAAATTATTATGAAGATAAACAATTTTTCCTTTCTGACTATTTTTTCACATAATGCAAGAAAATCCACTGAAAGGGATAATGTGTATGAACATTTATATATTTACAAAAAAATTTTGGACTTTATCTTACAGTATTGCAGAACACAAAGAACTCCCAGTGCTACATTTAAAATACAGTATATACCACCATTCTATCACAAATCATTTTGATACTTAGTACAATATGTTCTGAGCCTCATTCACTGTCTGCGAGTGAAAAGATGAGGTTGTTCCTTCTGTAAGATAAGCTGTGAAGAGGAGAAAGTAAAATCAAAGCTACTGAATAACATATCTGTCTATTAGGAAGAGATTTGTCTTTCTAGCACAGGCAACGCTGATGGGCCTTCTAAATTATTCAACATGTACAACCAACATGCTAAGTTTCAGTGGAAAGTTGAGTGTTTTTTGGTTTTTTGTTTTAAGGAAATTCGTTTCTTACCCAATCATATTCGTTACACTTGATGCACAGTTTACTAAGATGTTTCAAAAGTTAGCCCACATTCTTGGTAACATTGTCACTTTGTTTTCTTACTAAAAAATTAGCAACTTACTTTTGAAATTCATATCAAATTCTCAAGTCTTCAGATTTACCATCTATTATATAATCATACTTTATTGCCTTTGGCTTTGATGAACCTATGAGGGACTACAAGCAGATCTGTTAGAAGCATCTATATATTATTTTTAATAAAAGTTATCCTGATCCATAAGGCTCAGACATTTAATTAAAGTCAATGGTAAAAAAAAAAAAGAAATCATAGTAAAATTTGATATTATATGAGCCTAAAGCATTTCAAGTGAGACCAAAGGGGTCTGATATAATACCCTACTGATCTTGAAGGACACAGTATTTCAAGGAGTAAGGATGTTGTGCAATACTGCCCAAGCTCAATAAAGGCAAGAGTTCATAGACACTAGATAACTCATTTACATGCAGCAGTGCTGACAGGGTAACTGAAATGGCAAAAATACTTGAGAAGACGGATCTTTACATAAATGATTTATGTTCTAGACATGCATTTTACACAATGCCCTGTTCTGATTCTAGTTTCTGCATACATACTGACATTAGCTTTAAACTATGTAGAGAACCGAACTCAGGAATAAATACAAAAGTATGCACAGCAACACAAAGTTTATTGCTAAACTTTTGCTCTTATCACAACTACACTGATAACAGTGGCTAAGTAACTAGCCTGTGAAGTATCATTCTTCATTCTCCAAGCCCTTATGTTTAAGTATTTTATTGGTTACTTGCAAAAGGTATTTTTATGATCTTAATTGCCTTGAAGAAAATTCAAATTTCTGTTTCTGAAATTTGACAAATAAATAGATTTTTGTTGTCATATGGCAAACAGTGGAGGAAGTGACTGGGGCACTGACAAACTTTTAAATTTTTTAAGGTACTCATGAATTAAAGTCTTCCTGTGTTCCCATCTACAAGTTAATTCGATTTTATTCTTAGCCACTCTTTCTAAGGTAGCTTCTCAGATGAGAAACTTTTTTTTTTTAAAGACATAAATCCTCTAGCAGCTTTTCTGACAACATTGCTTAAATTCCTTTCTACCTAGATTGAACTAACAGATTATAATTTACCCAGTAGTACTGAAGTTTTAAAAGCTTTTGTTAGAAATGTTGCCATAGAATAATAAATATGTAATAGAAAGCCTTATTTTCCTGAGGCAATTCATATTCTAAGCATAAACTGTTTCTACTATTATAAAATACTTCAGTTTTAACATCAGGTGTAATTAACTGATATTTCTTTAAAACAGTTAAATAGAAAATTTTTCAGCCCACTTTGGAATTGGATTGATGGTAAAGGAGCAATATTTTACATTCCTTGAAAAAAAAAAAAAAAAGACAAAAACACAAATATTAATACTATCTAAGACTTCAGTGTGGCTAAATAATTCATATAATTTAATTGAATTTGGTTGGACAGAAAAGGGATGACATTTATTCAGTAGTGAGACAGATGAGTTAATCCCCTAAAGCCTCAAGCATGAGGATGGACCATTTTTATGACCTCCTTTAATTTGCTCCCTAATAACACAGAGATCAGTCAGCAAACACTTTCTAGTGACCCCCTAACAACTGCTGACCCCAGAATCTACTTGTGTGTCGTTAAAATCTCAGAGGAAAAGCATTGGAATAGTTAGTTTAGTCCATATTTTGTCCATATGTACTTATTCAAAAGTAAATACATTCCTGATCTCTCCAATCATCAAAAGCAATTTAAATGTTTGTTTTAACATTTTGAATTTTAAAGTTCTTTTTCATTGTTCTCTTGTATAGTAAACTATAGTATTTTACCCTACAATACACTTATGAGTGTATCTTGCCACCAAACATTCAAGAAAACACAGTCAAATGCAGATAAATTTAAATAAACCTGAAAAGCAATGAATTAAATATACAAGACTGGTAAAAATGAAGGCTAAGAAATAGGACACATAGATCTAACTATACACAGTTCAGATATATTTGGGGTATATGTGTATATTTATGTGCAATTTTCAACAAACTACAACTTCAAATTGTCCCATTAAACCATCTGTAATTATAAATTTTAGGAAGCTAATCTGGCAGCCTCCAAACGCAAGTGGAAGTATCAATAGCAGATCAGAAATAGCGTATCCTGCCACTTAGATGATGACATATATAGAGGCATGTCAGCAACACAACAACATTTTTGTACATTGTCTTAATATCCCCAATTAAATAAGAATTCTCATTTCTGGGAAGAAATCATAGAAGCAAGAGTTGTCGGCAGAAAACAGAAAATTACAGCCTGGAAACAATGATTATTTAAACTCCTCTACAGCTTAAAAAAATTTATTCTGGTTCTCACCCATTTGAATTCCCAGTTCAAACCCTAAAATTGTAGTCACTCATTCCCTTTGTAAATTATTGTATCATGGTGAACACTCCAAACCCAAAATATTAGAAACATCAAAATAATATTAAATTCAGAGGTTTGCAGAATTAAAAAGCAGGCTTTCAAAGAAATGACTGGCATCTACTCATGGAGAAAACTAGAGGAATTAAAGATACGTGGTGCCTTGGACCTGGAAGTATTGCACCAAAGAGGAATTCTTCTAGTACGTGCTTGTAACTAAATGCACTGAACTGTCTATTAAGATTTCAAAATCAACCCCAAAAAAGATACTAATGTGAGAAACATCAATCCTCCTATGAAAGTCATCAGAAGGAAAAGTAGATATAGCTTGACATACTATAATTTCCACATTTCATTCAAAATCATTTAGCCTTTTTACTAGGATTCATACTCATTAATTCAGAGAAAATACTATGTCTGTCTACAGAAAAATATATTCATCTATTTAACAAAACTTTGCCATGTGTCCCTTAGCTTGGCATAAGCTCAGCACAGTTTTCGGGACTGAACATTAAGCACTTCAAGTCAAAAGTGCTTTTGAAAGTTAATTTTGGTTAAATGTATTTCTACAACAGCACTCTGGGCTTCTTTATCCAAAATTTCTGAAGATGAGAGCACTGAATCTGATATGTTGAGGGTGCCTCAGTGGAAGCGGTCATGCCTGCACCTCAAGACTTCCTCCACCTGGAAGGATAGAAGGGTAGTCACCATAGGTGACTCCCTTCTACGAGGAACAGAAGGCCCTATATGCCAGCCTAACCCTACCCGCAGGGAGGTGTGCTGCCTCCCCGGGGCACAGGTCAGGGACATTGCTAGGAGACTTCCTGGTCTGATCTGCCCTTCTGACTACTATCCCTTATTGATAGATCAGGCTGGCAGTGAAGAAGTTGGTAAAAAAAGCCTGAAGGCTATCAAAGATGACTTCAGAGGACTGGGGAGGGTAGTTGAAGGAACAGGTGCGCAAGGGGTTATTGCATCTGTGCCTTCAGTGGCAGGGAAGGATACTGGGTTGAACCTAAAAACCCACCTCTTGAATAAATGGCTTAAGAGTTGGTGCAAACACCGGAGTTTTATTTTTTTTGATCATGGGGCAATTTATTTGGCACCTGGCATGATGGCTGCAGATGGAAGCAGCCTGTCTCCAAGGGATAGGAGGGTTCTAGCTGAGGAACTGTCGGGACTTATTGACAGGTGTTTAAACTAGGTATGAAGGGGGAGGGGGATAAAATGAGGGCCGCTGGGTCTGGGGTGGCAGTTTGAGGCTTAAAACAAAGCTTGATGGGTGGAGACAATGGAGCCCAAGGGCATGGAGAGGGGTGGGGAGATGCTGCTTCTCTTAAGTGCCTGTATACTAACACGTGTAGCATGGGAAATAAACAGGAAGAGCTGGAGTTCCGCGTGTGGTTGCGAGGTCATGATCTCATTGCGATCACGGAGACGTGGTGGGACAGCTCGCATGACTGGAATGTTGTCATGGAGGGCTATGTGCTTTTTAGGAAAGATTGACTGGCAAGGCGGGGTGGTGGAGTTGCTCTTTATGTGAGACAGCAGCTAGATTGTACTGAACTCCACCTGGGGGAGAGTGATGGAGCAGTGGAGAGCTTGTGGGTGAGAATCAAGGGGCAGACTGGTAAGGGTGACACTGTTGTGGGTGTGTACTACAAGCCCCTTGTTCAGGAGGAGGAGGTAGATGAGGCCTTCTGTAAGCAACTGGAAGTAGCGTCACGCTCCCAGTCGCTGGTACTTATGGGGGACTTCAATTTTCCGGATATTTGCTGGGCGACCAACATGGCCAGGCATGCACGGTCCAGATGATTCTTGCAGTGCGTTGAAGACAACTTTCTGATGCAGGTAGTGGAGGAACCGACGTGGGGTGGGCCGTTACTGGACCTCATTCTCACCAACAAGGAAGAACTTGTTAAGGAAGTAAAGGTCAGGGGCAGCTTGGGTTGTAGCGACCACAAGATGGTGGAGTTCAAGATCCTGAGCAGAGGAAGCAAAGCAAAAGGTAGGATTGCTACCCTGGACTTTAGGAGAGCAAACTTTGATCTCTTCCGGGACCTACTTGGGGCTATCCCGTGGGCCAGAGTATTAGAAGGCATGGGGGCCTGTGAGAGCTGGTTAGCATTTAAACAGCTCTTCTTTCAAGCTCAGGATCAGTGCGTCCCTGTGACTAAGAAATCGGGAAAAGGTGGCAGGAGACCTGCATGGATGAGCAAGGAGCTCATGCGCAAGCTCCAAGGAAAGAAGAAAATTCATGAAATGTGGAAAAAGGGTCTGACCACTTGGGAAGAATATAAGAATGTAGTCAGGGCCTGTAGGGATGCAACGAGGAAGGCCAAAGCCAACCTGGAGTTGAATCTAGCTAAAGAGATAAAGGATAATAAAAAAGGCTTTTTTAAGTACGTTAACAGCAAAAGGAAGGCCAGGGAGAATGTGGGCCCCATATTAAGTGAGGGGGGCGTTCTGGTAACGGGGGATGCTGAGAAGGCGGAAATACCGAATGCCTTCTTTGCTTCTGTATTTAGTGAAAAGGCTCTCCCTCAGGAATCTCAAACCTTGGAGGTTAATGAGAGAGTCTGGGGAATGGGAGACTTCCCTTTAGTCAGGGAAGAGGTGGCCCGTGAGTGCCTAGGAAACACTGAGGTCTATAAATCCATGGGACCTGATGGGGTGCATCCACGGGTGCTGAGAGAGCTGGCGGAGGTCATTGCTGAGCCGCTCTCTGTAATCTTTCAGAGGTCTTGGAGAGCCGGGGAGGTGCCTGATGACTGGAGGACAGTCATTGTCACTCCGGTCTTCAAAAAGGACAAGAAGGAGGACCCAGGTAATTATAGGCCAGTCAGCCTCACCTCTGTCCCAAGGAAGGTGATGGAACAGCTTGTGCTGGATGCCATCTCCAGACAATTGGGAGAAAAGGAGGTTATCAGGAGTACCCAGCATGGGTTCACCAAGGGGAGGTCATGCTTGACCAACCTGGTGGCCTTCTATGAAGTTGTCACTGGCTGGGTGGATGGGGGGAGAGCGGTAGATGTAGTCTACCTTGATTTCAGTAAGGCTTTTGATACTGTCCCCCATGACCTCCTTATAACAAAGCTGAGGAAGTACGGGATAGATGAGTGGACAGTGAAGTGGGTCATGAACTGGCTGACTGGCAGAGTGCAGAGGGTTGTCTTTGGTGGTGCAGTGTCCGGCTGGAGGCTGGTAACTAGTGGCATCCCCCAAGGGTCTATGCCGGGTCTGGTCTTGTTCAACATCTTCACCAACGACCTTGATGAGGGGATAGTGGCCACTCCCAGCAAGTTTGCTGATGATATGTGATTCTGTGATATGAAGTTGGGTGGATTGGCTGACAAGCCTGAAGGCTGTGCTGCCATTCAGCAAGACCTGGACAGGCTGGAGAGCTGGGTGGTAAGGAACAGGATGAGGTTTAACAAAAGCAGGTGTAGAGTCTTGCACCTAGGGAGGAATAATTGCATGCACAAGTACAGGCTGGGGAATGACCTGCTGGAGAGGAGATCTGCAGAGAGGGACCTGGGCGTCCTGGTGGATGACAGGTTGGCCATGAGCCAGCAGTGTGCCCTCGTGGCCAAAAGGGCCAATGGCATTCTGGGGTGTATAAAAAAGAGCGTTGCCAGCACGTCAAGGGAGGTGATCCTCCCCCTCTACTCTGCCCTGGTAAGGCCTCATCTGGAGTACTGTGTCCAGATCTGGGACTTCTCCCCAGTATAAAAAAGACAGGGATCTCTTGGAAAGAGTCCAGCGGAGGGCCACAAAGATGGAGAAGGGCCTGGAGCATCTCCCCTGTGAGGAACGACTAAGTGAACTGGGTCTGTTTAGCCTTGAGAAAAAAAGACTGAGAGGGGATTTGATCCAGGTTTATAAATACCTGAGGTGTGGGGGCCATAGTGGTGAGGCCGGACTCTTTTCAGTAGTGCGTGGGGACAGGACAAGGGGAAATGGGATGAAGCTAGGGCATAGGAAGTTCCGCACGAATGTGCGCAAGAACTTCTTTACGGTGAGGGTGACGGAGCACTGGAACAGGCTGCCCAGGGGGGTTGTGGAGTCTCCTTCTCTGGAGATATTCAAGACCCACCTGGACGCCTACCTGTGCGACCTGCTGTAGGGAACCTGCTTTAGCAGGGGGGTTGGACTCGGTGATCTCTGGAGGTCCCTTCCAACGCCTACAATTCTGTGATTCTGTGATGTTCATTCTATTGTCATGTATTTGTGAATAAATGAAATAGAAAGCTAATAAGCAATGATTTAGTTGGATATACAAAGGAGCTTTTATTTCAACTCTGTTGCTTTACCAGCGCTAAAGGTAGTGAAAAACCGAGCAGAAATGTAATGAGAAAGCAAGAAATAACCCAATGGAAACTTATCTAATGGCCATTCCACAGCTCCTATAACACTGAATGAACCTATTGATTACAGAATACTAGCAACTAAAACATGTAAATAGCCTAGAGATCGATGTGGTTTGTACATTCTTAGTTACTGCAACCACCCATCTGTTTTAAGATCTCTGCAGAAGTTAAAAAGAAGCAAATTATTGCTTATTATATATCTAATGATGTGTGCTATTGTGTTAGATAAAAAATCTAGATAGCTTTATCTCCAAAGGGAACAGATGTACTAGTCATAAGTAGGTGCCTTTACCCTTTAAGCTAGACAGAAAAGAGATATCAGTTAGGAAATAAATAAATAAATAAATACAAAATCAGGTAGGAAAAAAAAAATGTATAAGCACACACACACACAAACGTAGGTCACTCCAAAATTAATGCCTCCTATTTAGTTATAAGGAAACTACTACAAATCCAAAGTTCATAACAACATTAATCGATAGAACAAATCCTCAGCTACAGAACACTGTTTTTCTACATAAGCATCACCATTAGCTATGCATTTTCACCAGTTATGAACAAGAGCCTGCACACCACAGCCCTAAAAATCTGCACCAGTAGTAGTGACCCACTGTTTCACAGATACTGCAGTTTCGTAGATGTACTGCACACTAAAATATAACCACAACATCAAATAAAGCAGATCTAGAACAACCATATACAAGAAGTAAGAAAAATAAGGCTAAAGCAGCATGGGCTGAGAAGTGTCTCTCTCTCCATGGACTGACTATGATAATTTCAGCTTTAAGATACAAACTGCACTAGTGGTCTGCATTAGAAAAATATCCTAATGGCATTAGAAAAATATCTTAGTGCCTATGCAGTATATATAAAAAAATACATCTTAAAGGCAAAAACACATTTTTCAAAAAGCTGGAAAATTAAATTGGATCTAAACACCTATAAAACTTCCTATGAAACAATATCACAGAAGAATACATATATATATATATAGTTTTTAATATACAATACATATTGAATTCATTCAATTAAGTAAGTTACCAGGCAGTAGGTGAACACTGTTATGGATAATATTTTCACAGCAGGGAGGTTTTGGGGTCTATAAACTGAAGGATAGAGAAAGGGCTATATTTACTGTGAAATTTTACACTGTGGACACAAGAATTGTAAAAGGGAAAACTCAAAAGATGGTAAATTACTCAAAATTGTTTCTATTGCAGTTAATCCTGTATTGTGCAACAAATGGCCTGTGACTGCTAATCTTGCATTTTATTTGTGGGCATTTCTATCATCTGTCTAGTCTTTAGTCCAGCATTTAAAACTACTTTAATTTGCATCGCTGGAGGATTTATCTGTTCTTAAGTTTATGCCTGAATTGCCTGGATTTCAGTTATTTAGGATTTCTTTTAAGATCTGTGATTTATGTTTTATACCATGTGCACTCAAGAGACTGGATGTGTAATAGTTGTGTTAGAAACATTAATATTTGTTCACACACATTAACGGGACTTATTTGATGTAAGCTATTTGAAATAAAGCAGTTAATGAAGATTATCTTGTTTTTTACTTTGAGAGGGTAAGAAAGTCATATAGTCATACATTCAGTAACACTCTAGAAAAGTTAAGCAAGCGTCGTTCTGCGACTCTGCACAATATAAATTATTCATCTAGCGCAGCGAAAATTGAAAATATGCAAAATCTAGTTTAGCACTGAACTCAGTCAAAATACTAGAGTGGTCATACTCAAGTGTCCATTATCCAGACTGAAAAAAAGCATCAATCATTAATACCAGTTGACATTATTACCAACCCTTGAGATTCAGGCCACTTCATATATAGCAATATACTCAAGTGGTAAATATTTTACCCAGTTTTACGCACGTGCTGTTACTGTGATCTTGAGTATACAGTTGAGAGCTATTGCAACAAAAGGTTATGAACTGGACAATAGCTTTTGTACATGATAGTCATCAGCTGTCTGAGACTTGGAATGCCCAGCAGTGTACCAGTTATTGCTTGGGTAATTCAGCAGTGAACATGAAGCTTTCCAGTTCAACTTTTCTCAGGCCCAAACCTTAACATCAGATATACCAATGTGACAACTTTTTATGTAAAAATTAAAGAGATTCTAATCCTGCTAGCTCTGGCATTTATTCCAGATCTCCAAATATAGCAATAAGTTAACTCAAAAGCATTGTTACAAGTTATCCTACAATTCAAGGGAAGGCAAGTGGAAAATTGTGTACGACTGTAATTTCTTCTTGACTCATAAGCTATTGAATCAAACCTCTTTTGCCAGGCATATGTGGGACCTGGATTGAACTCCTCTAAAAGGATTTGAGTTTGGAATTTTTGCCTCCCAGGAAAACTCCCATATACCCAACTTTATACCCAATGGATTTTTATAGAAAAACTGAAGACTTAGTTAAAATAGTGAAACATATGCTTTATTATACATATGTACAAGAAACACCAATTTCCAAAGTTTATTTCTAGTTCAGCAGATTTAGCTGAAACTTATGCATAAATACAGAAAAAAATACCCACTCAAGTGTTCATGTTTTCTAGCACTTGTAAATGCTCTCTGACTTCAACTTTGATGTACAAATCATATCTGTGTTTAGCCTGCTGTAGTCAAGGTCTAAAGTTTGTATCAAGATATCCAACTTCTGAGTTTTACATTATGATATTTGAAAAAAATGTTATATCCAATACTTCTTGGAAATTAAATCATTTACATTAACTCAAGTATAAAATAGTTATAAATGTAATCCAGTATTTTTGAAGAAATATTTTTGATTCCTTGCTGATAATATCATTGTATCCCTGCAGAATATCAACAAATAATCGTATTCCATCTATGCCTTGATATTATACAGAAATTGACTTTACCATCTGGCTTCCTTGAATTTTTATCAGGTCTTTTTAATTAGGTTCAATTCATTGATTTCCATTGTTCCCCAGCTTCTACTTTTTTCAGTACCATTAAAACTGAAACCATTTTCAGTGCACTGCAGGGTTCTCAAGTGGAACCTAAAATGAATAGGATTTTCCCACAGGATTTCACACCTTACATCTACTAGCAAAAGTCATGTCATGCTTGCCTAGTGGTGCATGTAATTCAATTTTTGTTTTATTAAGATATGAAGATGACCATTCCACTAAAAATAATATGCTAAAAAAGCTTGAAAACTCAAAGTGAAAAATGAGTCCACCGAAGAAAAATTAGAGGCCTCTGCAAGTGGCTGGAAGGTTGGAATGCTATAATTATGCTGAATATATTAAAATCAAAGTTGTCATCAAGGCTTTACTTGGCTAGATCATATTATTATATTAGTTTCTTTTTTTCTAAACTGTTGCGAAATTAAAGGCATTCATGAAACATTTCAAAGTTAAAGAAAAAAAAAGTATAATGCCCAAGCATTGATATGTACTTCAGATACATAGTCCATAAATTTCAGCTCTCAGAGTAGAAGACCATGCAAGACTATTTTCTTTCAACTTTGCACAAAATGCTAATTAAACTATAAAGCAGTTTTTGTATTGCCAGTCTATAATAAACATGCTCTCCCTTGTAAGGAGAAGCCTTTAGAATGTTGCTTTCATATGAAAAACTGAACTTAGACAAGTCTCTAAATTAAGACCATACTTAATTGGATTTCCAAAGTAGCAAAATCCAGACCTGAACTACTCCCAGATCTGAATAAGAGGGGACCTTAAAAGAAACTAAAATCTTAACTTTGATTTAAAAATAAGCAAATAAAAAACAGACTATCCCTCACCAAACCAACTTGATTTTACAACTTAGATGTTGAACACCGAGGTTTAAATTTTATAATGACCATTATGTAAGTATAAATTTTAAGTATTTTAAAAATAAGCCCAGTAAATCCTTTGGAAAGAAGACTGGACTAACCCCATGAATTTTGGGCCTGTACAACAAGATCCTCAAAGATTTCAGCCTGAATGAAAAGCTATACTAACATTACTCCAAATGTCACTCACAAGGTACTGCTTTCACATTTACTGTCTAAATATATTCAAGATGTTCTAAGCTTGCTCTCACTGATGCCTAAATAAACTTCTGGTATGAATGCAGACAAGTTATTTTTTTTTTTTTACCACAGAGTAAAGCAACAGCTTTACTGATAGACAGGTCCTGCAGGGTAATGTTTTGCCTTCTTGTTGAAGGATGAAGGATCTACCACAGGAACAAGACTTTTTTTTATCTCTCTCCCTGAAAAAGAAAGGAAACGTACAATATGTTCAATGATTTACAATTGTATGTCTTTCTCTTGATGAAATAGATAAAATTTTCAAAATAGTTGCAAAAAGTGACTAGCAGATGATTAGGTAAACATCCATCTAACTCAATATCCTGTCCCTCAGACATCAGAGTGGAACTTCCCTAGAATATACTCCAAATCCTCAGTAATCTATAGCTCAATGACTTTGATGCAGCAGTGATGATTTTGGCTTTCTATTCCCTTTCATGAATTTCCCTCCCACCCCTCCCATCTTTTCCTAAACTTGAGTAAACTTTCAGCATTCATACCAGCATGTGGTATCTTTCACAACTTGATCACATTGTATGAAGAAACAACTGATTTACCTCTTTTGAGTGTGTGATTTTGCTTCCGATTGCAGTTGCTTATCTAATTCCTCCCTTCCACACATTGGTGATAATCCAATCAGTGATACTAGACATTCAGACAGAAAAAAATTATGCCAGGTCTTCTTGACAACCCCAATGTATTTAATTCCATGAAATTGTGCAAAAACATTGATTAATTTTAAACTTATCGATTGAACTTTATACTGGAAGTATTTACCAGAAGAACTTTCTACTGGGCAACTCTCCTTAATTTTGTAATCATGCAGGTCATTCCTGCCTACAAATGATGACATTCTGTGCTTTTTATTCTTTCAGATGTTCACCTCTAAGTTATCAAGAACTAAATGCTGCTTTCTATCCATACTGGTGTCTGAAATCTGACAAGCACATGCTATTTTTCGTAGTCATGATCAGTAGCAAACAAACATAGCAGAAGAAGATCTCAATTCAGATTTCCAAGGGAACTTGCTTAATTCAGCCTCCCAGATGAAACACAGATAGGTGTTTCTGAGTGCTCTTATCTAGACAGTTACACATTCACTTTAGATTAATTTCCCTGGTTTACTCTGGAGAGCCAAAATCCCGTAAGATTTTTTTTAAATCAAGCCATGTAATCTACCACAAGACTCCTTAGCCTGCCATAGAAGAAAATTGATTTGGCTTTATAAAGAATCGTTCTTCAAAAATTCTTGTTGATGATTTCTCGTCACCCTCTAGGTGCTCAAAAGTAGTATGTTTATTTTACTGTTTTTCCTGGAGCTGAATTTACTTTTCCCCATCTGTAATTCTCCGACTTTTATAGTTTCAAAAAATTGTGAACTCCACTTTCATACTTTCAGGGCAGCATCCATCTTCCTCTAGAAGTATGGACAAATGAGAGCTCCTCAGCAAACAGCCTGTTTGACATATCCTGTCTCAAAAAGAGAACTGAATTCCAGCACGAGAATGAATGAGCTCCAAGAGAGAAGTCAACTTAGAAATACAGCATTTCAAAATCTCTCAGCCAGTGCTTCAGCATTAACAGAGAAGAATATTTTAAAGATGAAGCTCACATCACACCTCAGTGACCCTATGACAGCATAACCCCTGGCCTAATATGAAGTCTGTAAACATCCCCTTAATACCCTCCCATGCCAGATGCCATGGAATTTTTTCCATATCATTTTAAACGAAAGAAACGTGAAAAAAAAATTGCAAGCACAAATAGGAATGTTAGATATGAGTGAAAATTAAATCAATAAGGAGTTTTCCTTTTATTTTTATAATTAGAACTAATTTAGTAAAATAACTAGTTTTGGTTCTGTCGTAGGATAAAAATGCAGATTACAAAGTAGATTAGAAAGGTATCCAATTTATTTATTAAAAAGACAGGAAACAGAAATGACAGCACTACTGCATTATTTAAATTTAATTTTAAAATATAATTTATATGATGAAAAATCTTCCTTAATCATACTCACTGTCATGGAATAGCTTTAGTAAAGTATATTATTAAATAATTTTTCTTTCCTGTTCAGAACTGAATTCTAAATATTAAAAATTCTTTGAGATATTCTACATTTATCTTAATTTCATAATATATAGTAATTATAATACTATTATAATAATTATGTTTTTGCATGAATGTCTTTTTCTGAGGCTCTACAGAGACTTTAATATGAGAACTATCTTCTATAAGAGATATTTACAGTCTATTTGCATTTCTACTGCGTGCACTCTCATTGATAAGCATTATCCCAGTCATTGCCTTTGACATTATCTTCCTCCTAAAAGATAACTGCAGAAAGAAAACATTTGGAATTGAAAACTTTTCAGTCCACTACCTGCCTATGCCTCTTCAGTTATCAGCATCCAGTGTGCACAAGTTCTCCAAAAAGGCAGTTCCCATCAACAAGAATGTAGGGCAGCATGGATAAGACATGCTGACATTTCAGTAAGCATGAGAGAAAATGAAAAAAATATATATGTATGCAAATTAATATATATGTATGCTTATTATAGGCATCATAAAATACTTATCTTTGATATGATGAGATTGAGTAGATTAAATAAATCAAAATGCATAGTCAGATACCTCAATTAAAGATGAATGAACCACACCTTTTCACTGGAATTATTTCTTCTTGACAGGGTTAACTTTCTTTCAGTCTCAGTGAAAATCCATTTATAATACTGGTGCTTATTTTACTGTCTAATTAAAGCAGGTAGGATTGTCCAATATGAAAAAGGTGAAAAATGTAATTTAAATCCAGTAGTTCTATTTTCTTATTGAGACTGCTCTCTACACTTTAAAATAAAAGTCAAAGCATAGTCAGACCTGACAACTAACATTACCTGACCTCTATATTTGTTTGTGAATATATGACACATTTATTTTAAAGAGATAGGCCAAGACAATTCAGATAAGTCACCCCGAATCAATTCCGTATAACGATTAAATATTACTGATAAGTGCCAACTATTACAGCAAACCCACAAAGAAAAGACAAAAACAGATTTCTGCCTCTGAAAGGCAATAGTTTGTTTATTTTAAAAATCCCATATACAAGTATTGAAGAAATATATTTGAGAAATCCTAGTGTCACAGGATTCTTATAATGTAATTCTACTATCCATTTAATTGTCATGGAAAATGCAGAAAGATTAACACTGATATGAACATTACCAAAACTGTGATAACTAATATTCTCAGGAATTATGTTAGTTTTATATGTTGATGAGTAGATAAGGAGAATTAAGCTTCTCAAGAGAGAAAAAGAGTTTGTCTGATGTATGAAATACCCAAATTGGATCATGAATGTACTCCGTTTCTGAAAGTTGCCAGACATATTACCTTGACTTCAGCTTGGATACGTCTTTTTTTTTCCTACTGTTAGTGAGTTTGTATATAGAATGAAGAGCATTGTGAAAAATTATTCTTGACTCTATTACACTTTATAAATACAAACAGCTGTAATGAAGGAATTATGGCAAGGAGGTATAATTGTAGGTAATTATCATGAAGCATGGGTGTCTTTCAGAAATTCTTGACATAGAACTCTAAGGCATATTGGCTAAGTAGACTAGCACCTGTGTGCATTCTTTACTCCTTAACACTGAAAAAGGAATTTATTCTGTCAGGTATTTCAAATCAAAATACAAATACCAAAGTGAAAAAAAAATAAATGCAAACAGGTAAAAAAAATAGAAGAAGAAGAAAAATCCCAGCTGGTAATCTATCTTGTCCCTTAAGCAGAAAGCAAAGACTGGTTTTACTTTTATGTTTAATGAACAGTTTACTGGCAAACTTATTGTTAGACAGATATTTGAGCAATACAGCCATCAAAGGAAAATACGTTAAAAGCTTTCAACAATTCAAGAGTCCAGTTCTGTTCCTCCTAAATCCTTCCTCTTTTCCAACCGTGATTAGACAGATGGGAAGGTGTTATTAAGTAAAACATGGAGTTAGATGCATTAGGGTCTTTATGTTTATACAAGTTGTTCAATTGCATTATTGAACACAGCTCAATAAAAGGAGCCATCTTATTAATGATTATTTGCAGATATTCAAAACCTGCTCTTTAATCCTGCTTGAGCAGGATTGAGATTGGACAAGATGGTCTAAAGAGGTCCGTCATAACCTCATCACTTCTGTAATCCTGTGATTCTCACACTTGAGAACGTTATTTGTTCTGAAGTATTTACATTGCAGACTTCAATTTACTAGTTTTGATGTTCCTGCACTATACTGCTCTGTGCAAATAACATGCACTAGCAGTGTATTATAAGGCAGTTAGGGAGCTAGTACCATGTTTTAGCTCAGACACCAAGCATCACTGAATAACAGATCGAGTGATGTGGAGTGCTCCAGCCATTTCTCAGATTCTCAAGAAAAGAAAGAGAATTGTAAAGTACAGAAAGACTTCCTCTGATAATCATTAATTAATTAATTAATCTGAGCTAAAATCTAGATGGGCAGTGACCAAAAAAGAAAGTAAGATAGAGCATGGACATGGAACAAAACGCCACATCATTTTAAATTTCTGGATCAACATGCATACAAAGCCAAATGCATATGGGAAGATTTTGGGTGTCTATATCATGGTAATTTGGGGGAACTAAAACCCTATAATTACTGCCATTTTCTTACCTTCATTCTAGAGCTTTTCATATACTAGATTTTCACATGCTGTCTCCTTTCTACCATATATGCTCATCTAAAGACAACAAAACATGCAGTAAATACACTTTACTAACATGATGTTAGGATATAAATAATTTAAAAAAAAAAAAAAAAAAGGAATGAATATGTATCCACAGCAGGATCCACATCCACATATTACATCAATAAATACAGAGGACATCCTCCTCCTTTTCTCAAATTCCAAGAGTTAATATAAATGGACAAATGTATAATAAAACAGGACATAAAATGTCCTAAGAAACTCATCTGCTCCATACTGAATTGAAGTATGTCCAAGTTCAGGCTTACATATCCCTCAGGCCAGAGACTCTTTCAAATAGAATTTTTGGTAGATAAAGCAACATTTGCCTACAGCACCTGTCAAGTATTCATTGAGAACTGAATCATGTGCTTTCTAAGCACATATTAACTTGGGCTACTGTCAAGATCTAGTGATGACCCGAAGCTGAACATTGGAGAAGTGTTTGTCCAGGAAAAGAAGGAAAAAGGGTACTTTGCTCAGAAGAGCACAGCTGTGAAAAAAGAATAGGGAAATAGTAGTCAGAAAGAGGTACTTAAAAGAGAGGTGTGAAGGATAAGGAGGGCTATATTTTCATAAAATGAAGACATTGATAGAACTGCAGATTTCTTAAGTGGTTACAGATGTTTTTTTCTCTTATATAAAGGTTGGGTTCTGCTTAACAGCTTTATTCCGATAATCGTCTACACCTGGAAAAGGACTAAGATGATCAGAACTAGGTAATGTCCTTAGAAATAAGCCAGTGAAAACTGACACTCCAACTAAAGTGGAGCATAGAATGACCCTCGACTAGAGAGATGTTAGCTGAACCAAAAGAATACCTGCATTACACCACTCTACAGGGAAATGGCAGCGTAGCTCCCCAGCAAGACAAGCATTTGCAGGTTGCTACCTTCACAGAACAAGAACTCCGTGAAAAATCGTGCTAATGACAGTGGTAAAAACAAGATATTTGTCCAATCAAGTAGCTTCCAAGTCTGAAAATAAGCAGATATTGGGCATGTTTGAGTTATATTATCATTTTATTCTTTTGCATAGTATCTCTCAGACATCCAATTCTTTGAACACCTCAAGACTCTACTCTGCAAACAGTAAAAAGTAGTTCAAAGTTGTACTTCTAGAAGCTGTGGCAGGTTTCCTCACACTGCGAGCTGCAAAAGCTAAATTCTAAGTGAGATAGCCCTTCCACACAGCATCTATGTCCCAGGAATTCTAACTTTTAGCACCACCTGGACTGAACAATATTGTTCCTCCTCCACTCAATCCTTTCCATTAGTATCAGCCAATTTTGCAGAGTAAGGCTACAACCTCTGTCTCGAGTGGTTAAATTCACCCTCTCCAGCTATAATCAAGCAGTGTTTTCCTGTTAGATATACTGTAAGTGGTCCAAACTGCCAGCTGCATCGGAGCCAGCCTCTTTTGGCAACCCAAAATCGTCTTGTTTTCTTTGCCTTCCTTCCTCCCCACAAACCAGGGATGTTTTTCTGGCACAGAAAAGCCAACAGGTGTACCTCAGTGTTAAAAAGACAAGTGGCATCAGTGCTTTGAAGACATCACTGTGATGAGTCTCCCAGCTGCAAATGATGCCACTCACCTTATTATGCAAAGTGCCTATACGAAGCTATTATTGCTTGGCATCTATGCCCCAGTGAGGTGGTCCAACGAATTAACAATATCTGATGAAAACGGTCATGACTGCAGGCAGCCAAGAGTCCCCACAATAAAATAAAGCTTCTTTTTTTTTCTTTAAAAAAATCAAAATCTGATTTCTGAGTCAAAAGCATCAATCTGTATAAATGCATCCTATGTTTATGCTTCTAGTAGTAAAGCACAACACTTACCTTTTTTTTTCTTTTATATAGAAAGTACAGTTTACTATATTGTCCAAATTAAAAAATATATATATATTTTTAAACCTGTAGAAGGAACATATTATAAATATGATCTACATAAAGTTGCCTTCTACAATAACTTAAAAAGATAAAGAAAAAAATTAGACGCTGCACGAATGTGAAACAACTAAATAACAACAACCAACATAAACTACAGATTTATATCAGAGTCTAAACAAGGCACATAGTATGGTTGTTTCTGCTCTAAGACATCAGTATAAGAATAATTTCAATAAAGTTGGTTAAAAAGCTACCTCGAGTGAAATTAGCTTCAAGTACCAGGTCCAGGCTTAACAGAAATCAATGTTTCTCATTTAAGTTTACTTTTATTCCTTCAGAGGAGAGAAAAAAAGAAAACTAGAATGGTAGATACTGCAAGAAGATCTAAAAATATATATCTAATAATTGTGTAAACAAATGCTTTATTTCGATTTGCTAGAAGAACTTTTGAAAAATAACTCTAAAGTACACCCTTTTAACATGCTTGCTTCAGTGATGTTCTGTGGAGAATGAAAAACTTAAACTTGACATTTCTGTCAAAACGAACACACTCTGTGTTCTCTGTTATATCTTTTGTGTTTTGCACAAGTGGGAGCTGGGATATACTGCATGGAGAAGTGTTCAGTTGGTTTAAAAACTATAATTCAGAAAATCCCCAGCAAATCTCTCACTTCCTATAAAGCTAAATTCTTAACTATTCAACCAGGTGATTTTACATCTCATATTTATGAGGCCTTCTAAACTAAACTGGATTATTAGCAGAAAGTCATATAGATACACATATATGGTGGACACACAGTGTAGGTTAATCTTCATTAATTTCTTTGTGAAGGAATTTTTCTCTCCAAATAATAAATTTTCTACTTTTTTCCTGGTCAGCTAGTGCAGATGTTATTTCAGAGAAGAACCAGGTTACAAAGAGCCAACTTCTTTTAATGCTCATTTAAGTTTATAGAAAGATTAGAACTGAAGTTTCTCTTTATACTTGAAGAAATAAACATTTTCAAATAGCTTATTCTCAGTGAATGGCTGTTTGAGACACACTATGTTGGGATACAGAACGCGGAAAATAAAAATTGCTATCAAGAAGTAATTTCATTCATGGTCTGAGCATTCCAGTATGTATGATCAGATGCAACAAGATGTAAAAAACACTTTATTTCCATTAATTGGTTGGCCACTGCAACGAAGAATTCAGACACAGAATCTGAGCCATAGCCTCCTAATTCATTATGGTTGCTCCAGGCTGAAGTACTTAATGTGCATATTATTGTTGGAACATATTTGTACTGAGTTTGTGTTTAGAAAATAATTGTATTCTAACAGAAATTTGGGATCACAGGAACAGGGCTTCAAGTAAGCCAAAATGTTTAAAGACACATTAAATAAAAATCCCACAATTTAAATTTCTAACAGTGTTCATCTTGTAAACAGATAATAAAGGAGACAGTAAGAAAACAACTTCTGCTTACTGTTGTATAGATAAACTGCTTCCATTTCAACTATTGGGATGTTGTACCAGAAGCTTTCCATTTTATCATATGATTTCTTAACTATTGCTTTACAGATGTTAATAAACATGAATTTCTCTATTTCAACTGTCTAATCCTTGTGCAGACTCATGCTGTTGAGTTTATGAATGTGACCATTAACAAAATGTTTCTAGAAATACGGTTATAGGAAGCAGTTCCTCTACAACACACCTTTAACTGTTCCAGCTTGATTGACAGAAGAAGTCAGTAGCTACAAAATTCTCTGGTTGTGTAGACATTCAGGAATGAACCAACACACTGTTCTGTAATCAGGCTGTGCCTGCAAGTAAGAATGAGCATTCAGTGGCAGCAGGTCTTCTAATGACTTGTGTAATGCAAAGAAAAACGTTTCACACTTTGCCTAAGGCAGAAAAAAAGCTAAAGCCAGCTATTGGTGAATGATGTATTATGTCTCCATACAGGAATACTTACCAAATTTATGCAAATCCAGAGGTCGAAGCATTCATCCACTATTTCCAGTATGGCGTAAAAAGGCAAGTGCTTGCCATCCATCACCCAGATACTTCACATTCCAATCCTCAGCCTCAGAGATATCAGACAGAAGCATTGCTACTTTAGATGCTTCCTAGCTGTTCAGTTAGATGTCTTGGTAGTACTTTCTCTACTGCTGAACTAGAATGGCCTACTCTCTCCACTTCTGCCATTGATAGGACAACATGAAACTTCTGCCAAAAATAACTCCTCTGATCTGTATCTTTTCTTTCTTTCTTTTTCAAGTCTGCTAAAGATAACTTACTTCCATCTTGACATACAGCTCCCTTCAGGCATTAACTTCACTATGATACATACTGTCTCCCACCTACTTCTTTCTTTTCTTCTTTTTCTACTGTTACTTGAATCTCTCTGTCCTCTTATCACAGGTCTGGCCATGACCATAAGGTTAGAAAAGACCTTCAAGATCATCTAGTCCAGCCACATACCAACCGCCTGCTATGCCATGACACTCAGTGCCACATTTACATGTGATACATGATGACTTTGTTGCTATTGTTTGGAACTGAACAACGTGTGATATGGATGTGACCATGTGCAATATATAGTGTGCAGGCTTCAGAGCCTACAGTCAAGATCCCTAAGGATATTTCTAATCTCCCTGTGGTTTCTGTACTATCTTAAGCATAAAGCTTCCCTCCTCACTACTGTAGTTTATAGTTTCATCTTCTGAAGCCGCACAGTACTTAGAGAGTAAGTGGAGACTTTATAAATTCATATTATTATACATGTCATAGTAATGGAGAAAGAACCTTGACTTACAACTCCCAAATCAAAAAACAAGCAGGCAAGCAAAAATACAAGAAATAAAATCTTCTCTCTGAGACCACTGACATCCTGTAAGACCTTGAAGTATAGAACAATTCTCCCATGGTATTAAAGCCTCACAGTCCTCTTCATCAGCCTGCAGCAGGAAGCTTTCCTTCATTGCTCAGGAGCATCCCCCACTTATTCAAATAACATCATAGCTTAGAGAATATGCATCCTTTTCATATCTGCTTTTTCACCAAACAATTGCATTGTTCTAATTTACAAGCAGACAACCTAAGACAATCTGTTTCTTTAATTTATCTAATCTACTTAGCATACTCAATGTTTTACCAAGAAAAAAAACAAACATAAAATGTTATTACTTTTTAGATTACTCTTGTATCTGTTCTTAGATTGTGTGTGATCTATGGCATAGGCCCAGCCAGCAAGTAGCAGATTAAATACAGACTGAGGAATAGAGCAGTACATAAAATTCAGAAAACAAATCTAAATTTATAAAACACGTTCCCCAAATTGCTATTTCTCCCAATCTTTTCGCAGCTGTTTGCCAGATTTTCTTCCACCAGTCACTGTCACATCATAGCTTCTCTTTTCTTTTTTATGTCCTGATTAACAGGACATCTATATTTTCCCTTTAGCATTCTACCTCCCAGCAAGTTTGTTTGCCATAACCCTACAAGGGAGGGTCCAAATATGTTTTTTTTTCTAATCATCTGATACTCTTCTCTTTCAAGGTAAATTATGTGATCTAGTATAATGCTTTTTCTGATAAATATATCTCCTTGACGCTGACGCAAACACATCAATATAGATACTGAAGCACTCATATAAAAGGATTTATTCTTTGCTTACTTTAAAAACCAAAGCAAAAAGTTTTGATCTGCTTTCTATATGTAAAAAGATTCACTGTGGCCATATATACCTCTTACATAACATGTTCAATTTCAAAAACTTAGACAGTAATTCACTTAGAACGCAGAAACAGAACTAAACTGTAGTTTGGATTGTATTTTCATTTCTAAAATTTACCAAGCGTTATGTTTCTAGCCTTATTACTTAACCTTCACAACTCAGAAATTGCTTTGGGCATCTGACATGTTCTGCAGCATTGATCAATAAGGAGAACACAGCCATACAAAATTGGTATGCAAGTGTTTTGTTTGCTAAGAAACACTAAAGTTTGGTAAGAAGTCAAGGCGCGGTGCTAGAAAATGGTTCTTTCATACTCAATTTCCATCAACACTGGAATAGTACTAATACTCTAATTTCTATCCCACAGTCAGGTCTGCCATCTGATTTTCTTATCGATCTCTGCAACAATTTTCCTGGAATTAAGAGTGATGATACAATCATGGCACTCAGCACATACGAGTACCTGGTGTAGGTTTTGTTCTCACTCTAATCCTGGTTTCATTATTTTTTTTCAAAATCAAAGGAAGGTGTACACAGGCCCTCAGATTTTCTCTCAAATGACTTCTATACATTTCCATCTTGAACAAATGCTAGTTTGTTTCCTCCATGTTTTTGTTGTTGTTGTTGCTGGGGTTTTTTTTGTTGTTGTTTTTATGGTGTGCGTGACACACACTAAGTACTTTCTAAGCATCACTTGACAAGAGGGGTTGATGTACTGCATGACCTTTTGCAGACTGAACCGTTTTGCAGTTTTACAGTCTTTCATTGCATGATGTACATCGCTTTCAATTTTTCTTTTTTTATAAAAGATATACTGGGTGTAGGCTGATGAGAGGATTCAAACTAAACAATGTATAAAACAAATATAATGTATAGAAAATATTAAAATATTGCGATTGTGTCAGGAATGCCTCACCGATACATTTTAGAGACTTTAGTTGTTCAAGGAAACCAGTGTTCTACCTGTCTTATAGCCAAACGAAATTTGTGGGTAGAAGGGAGTATCTGTGTACATATTACTCAAGTACATATCCAGCCTTTCCCTGAACTTCAACTCATTTTTTTTTCTATCACTAGACTGATAACACAAAAGGGAAGCAAAGTCCTTGAGTATTCCAAAGTACAGTTCTCATCTGTCTTCTTTCTTACCTCTTCAGAGTTCCTGGCAAATAAACATATCTTTCTCTTAAACACCAAGTTTGTGTGGCAGATACGTTTAGTTATTTCCCATCCTTTTCTTGTCAGAAAGGCAATAAATAAGTTAAGTCCTCCAATTTAGATGCAACTGTAATGTATCCATTGTATAACTGGCTGTGAACTAGCTATACGACAATCCGATTGCTGGATGTCATTCAAGAATGGTAGTTCCTGCCAGCTGACCTAAAAGCACAAGATTTCTGCAGCTGGGACTGGTAGAAATATTCAACTACAAAAGGACATCAAACAATGTTTTTTAATGTTTCATTCGTAATATGAAGATATTTTAAAGCAAAAATATCTGTGTGTCAATTACTGTTTCAAGTGTGTACTGAAAGTAAATCCATGTTTCATTATTTCACCTTGAAAAACATTTTCTTTTAGTACCTAGGAGACAAAAACGTTTGTGCCAAAAAAATGCTCCTAAAAAAAGGAGACAGGCTATATTTTCTAAGAAAAAGTATAGAAAATTCAATTAAAAATGTCAAAACAAACAGCAACGGAAATTATAAAGGTGGTCACTGATGGAGAAATCACTTCTAGTTTGCACAGCTTTGTAACATATGGGTATCACAACTTCAGAAGGAAGTCACATGCAATGCTGAGAGTTGGTACATTTCTCATCTGGCTACTCAAGAGAAGTAGTGTTACTTCAAATCTTGAGAGCTTCTAAATTTTACAGAGAAGGGATACAATTCTGTAAGTTTTTGGAGAACATCTTTAGCCATTAATGATTATTTTCCTTACCTGTGGAACTTCAATTTTAACTCCTAGCTAATTTTAATGCCTAGCTGAAGAAACTTCACCTCGGATAACTACCACAGCAGAAGAATGCAGGGGAAGCAACATCTCTTTAAAAGCATTCCCCAGCAAAATTAAAGTTTCTACTCTAGAGTAAGAAAAAAAAGAAGAAAATATTTATGAGAAAAGATGCAATGTGGAAAAAGAATGGTGGTCATAAGCTGGTGGAAGGAAAAATTAAAAAAACAACAACAAAAAACACCCCAGGAAAACAAGCCCAAAAAAGAGGGAAAAAAGTGCAACATGCCAAAAAAAGATACGGGAAAAAAATAAATAAAAATATGAGAAGGGAGGGAGGAAGGCAGAAATGAGAGAGAAGCAAGCACGGCAGTTACAGAAAAGTGAATGTATATATGTATTTAAAAAAAAAACACAAGGGAAAGGAGAAAGGTTACCTATATGTGTATATACGTATTTCTATATGCATATATTTCATTTCTGGGAATGACAACGTCAAAATATGGAGTTAAATGAAAGGATGAGTTTAAAATATTGATATGATAAATCTGCAAAGGTCAGGGACTCAAATTCACCTAGAGCAATAGAATGCTTTGGGTTCATCCTTAGAACTGCAGTGCTGGGAAATCATATATTGCCCTGGATTTCTCATTGCATAGGAGAAGCCAGACAAAGCTTGTCTTGTATTTACTGACAGTGCTTTAATTATAAACTTTGACATGTACCATCCCATAAAGTGAGGATGGCTGGCATCAGGCCTCTTATTTCTTACACACTGATGTATTTGTGCTATAATTTTTCATTATTTTTTTTTCTTAAGGAAAAGAAAGTAGGCTTAGAGGCAGGAGAACTGGGCATTTCTTTGTAGTGTTTTGTGTTTTTTTTTAATTGACAATCCAAGGGAATTAAAACAAGAGTAGAAGACAACTGCTAAGACAGAGAGAGCAAGAGAGTATATATCCTCTCTTCCAGTTTCTAACATGATATGTTCAAACACCTTTCGGATACAGTATGTCAGATTGCATTTCACCATATGACATGACATAATGCAACATGACACACCAATTGTTTTGTGACAGAAATGTAAAGAAAAAGAACTTCTCCGCTCTGCTGGTAAAGAAATCATTTTAAGTAAGTAGAAAAATACGAGATTTCTCCTAAACAGCAATGCATCAAAGCATAATGGCCTTGAGAGTTGCCCCCTTCCAGGAGTTCCTGCTGCCAGGGCTCAGGGACAGATAGTGTAGCAGCGGGCTCTTCCTCTCCCCAGACAGCTCTGCTGGGAGGCCTGAGCCAAGTTGAGCCTACTTTCCTGTAGGATCTGTTTTTAAGTTGAGATTCTCATGCTTGGCCCCAACCTGACCTACAGTCCAGCTGTGTAGAAGCCAGGATTGTAGCTGGCCATGTGCCACTCTGATCCAGACCTGGACCCATAGATTGGTTTCCTGGTCCCACCTCAGACCTGCCTCTTCACTATGGACTTGGCAGCCAGTCACTGGCACATATCTGACCCTGTTCAAATACACCAGATCTGATCCTGACTCTGATTCATTTTGTGCCCAGCTTGACCCCATGGACCTTTGGTCAGACCTGTTTGCCATCACCACGCATGCCCACTCACCTTGCGTGGAGACTGTGGGATGAGATCCTGACTGTGTCATCATGCTCAGCTCCTGGCTCCTCTCCCTGAAAGCGCAGATGGTTTGAGCTGTGCCCCAGTAGAAAATGAAGTCTTCATTCAATAAGTAACAATACTGCTCTGTTCAACTCGATAGGCCTCAGTGGTACTGTGCATTCTATAGCCACATAGCCTTCCCAACCTGGTACATTTTAATTGTAAACACTTTTACGTCAAAGCATGTTTGCAGGACCCAGGGTGAGTGGATGGCCTTTAATTTTAGTCATGCATTATGTGTTCAGAGTGATTAAAAGGAGAATCAAGTTCAGCTTTGAACAGCTGAAAATTTCACATAATCAGTTTATTATAATTTTGAAAATTTGAGCACTACTGTCTCTGAAGATTGATTTTTTGCTTTTCTTTCCACCTTTACCTATTATTGTTACTTCATTAGGATGTAGAACATATAGGAAATAAAGGTCTTTGTGCTGTCTTTTCACTGGCAGAGAGTGAAGAAATGGGAACAGAGTACTGACAGTTCTCTGTATAGTTACAGAGCCCACTCTGTCATCTGTGCTTGGTGGCAAATGTGCTAAGGAATTTCTACAATAAAAAAATATGCTTTGTCTTAGCTAATCCTTAAAATTCTTTCAACTAGAGAATTGCAACAGTACTATTAAAAAACATTTTTATTGACATGACACATTTCCTGAGACAGGCCATTAATCATCCCATGTTATTTTATCAAAATTATACTTAATGTTTGAAATTCATGCAGAATCTTAATGATACAGCTATCAGGAGGAAAAATGTAACACTGAATCTACATAAGTGGTGCTTCCACTGTGACTGAGTTGCATTTTCAGACTACTGCTTTTCAGCTGGATTTCTGCTGGTTTGTGCACATTTTTATTCCTTAAAGTATTGTTTATAAAAATGGAGGAGGTCAGCAATGTCATCCCTGTAACCTGACAGCCTACTCAGAAAGAACTGCCTGGATGTAAAACCTTGCTCTGTCCTTTTCTCTGGAGTTTTCTCTCAAAACATATGCATAAACATAGCCTGGGTGATAACACTGGGCACATGTTTCAGCCCCAAGCAACACTGATTACTACGGTTCTACACCAACAAACTTAATGAGGCTACAGGTTTTACTATAGCTTTCCAGACAATAACATGTGCTCATTTACATGTCACTGGGAAAAGGATTCATTTTAACTTTACAATGTACAGAAATTTTAGGCATCTTAAGACAAATAACCAAAACCATTTCAGTGTGATTACCTTTATGCATATCTACTGCTTTTATTGGTCCTGACTGTTTCCCCAGCAACCTTTCTTGGCAAAATAAACAAATAACTATTTTTGGCGTTTTAAAGAGGAGATGGGGAATAAAACAACACTATGCATAAAATGGATGTTCTGAGATAAGAAAGTTGTCACTGACACAGAACAGAGATTAGTATAGTTCAGACCCCAACCATCAGTCATCGGAGTGAAGCCTGCAGATAATGAAGAAATACAAGCATACCTTCACTCCTCCCCAAAATGTGACACAACTGTAGTGCTGTCACTTGTGAAATGCTGTTTAATTGCTCTAAGGCTTGACATTCATGTTAAGGTGTGGTTCTGCTTATTTATATTGTTGTAGATTTATACTGAGCTTGGATTTCACCTGCTGCACTTACTTAATATGGCCCTGCAGAGTTTTTGTCCTCGTGTCCCATGTTCCAGGGTAAATCCTGCATCTATCTGGTTCTATCCTCCTGCTCTGCTTGCCTCCCCATCCTGCTGAAGGAAAACTACAGCTGGCAGACATGGAACAAATGATCGTGCATGCTGGACTTTCCCCTTAGATTTCAAATATTTTGCCATGAAAATAATTTTATGGCAAGTGTGATGTTAGGGAGCTGTTTAACACAACCACCTAAACCAAACACGAATCCCGCAGCACTGCCACCATTATTTTCACGCTGCCTTAACTCAATTCAGAATTAAACAAAGATTATAACCAGTATTACAGTAGAAACCAGAAAGTGACATAAGAAAGGTGTCAGAGATGAGAAATTAGGTATGTTAGAAAAAAAATGAGAAAACACAAACTGCACTGAAGTTCTTTTTCCTTCTATATTAAGAATGACTGTCAATCTGCTGTGTCCTTGCAAGCTTACTTTAGAAATGCATTTGTTCTCAAACTTCTTTCAGGTTTAATAAAAAAGTAAAAATAAAAATAAAACAACTTAAGTGAATAACAGTCACTTTTGCTGTCTTATAGTAGATTGATGGCCTTAAGGTTTCCAAAAGGAAATTCAATTTGAATAAATTTGAATTCTCAGTGAAGTGTCGATTCCACAAAAATTATTTCTCAAATTCATCCTAAAGTCTTATTGTACTTTTTTCTTTCAAAACATTTTGAAACAGTACCCTCCAAATCCATATTAACAAATAAGTTTATGAAACAAAGCGTGATTTTTCTCATACTATTTCATGTCCGCTAAAGTTCTTTTCCAGTACCATATGAAAAGAATATGTATCTGTAGAAAGTGTTGCCAGCATTTAAGCAAAAATACAAAACATTTGCTTATGTTGATATTTTGGATGAGGTTTGTAAGCTCAAGTAATTAGCTGAGGGTTTTCTTGTATTCTTCTACCACTTTTTATGTCTAGCTGTCAAAATGATTTCATTAAAACAGACACAGATGATCATTTCACTGAATTTCTGACAAGTTAATATAGTCCTTATGAAGCTCTAATTACAGGTTGAGTTTGGTTTTGATTCAGTATCCAACCCATTTTCTGTTTACAGAACAGGAAAAATACCAGGTGCAATGAGTGGTGAGAAGCTAGAACAAAATAACTTCAAAAAGCATTTTTGGATTTCTAGTCTTCCATGATCTACTTCCTTTTTAGTCAGTAGTTAAAATGAATTCATAATATTCAGGTGTTCAAATGAGCGTATGGTTGAATCCATTCTAGGATTTAACAAGAAAAATTGTGATCATTACAGCTTCAGGGACCTCAGTTGGTCACTAACAGTAGAAATTGTAGATCCCAGCTGATCATTAACAGTAAAAGCTGTAAATCTTTCTGAGTAGCCACTACAAGTCCAAAACAGGTGTTTAAAAAAAGATTTAAAAAAAAAAAGAAAAAAAAAAAAGACCACTACTAAAATCACAGATGTAGAATCATAGAATGGCTTGGGTTGGAAGGCATCTCACAGCAGAACATCAGTGGAGTAATTCTAGTCAAGGGATTAGACTACCTAACCTAAGTGTTCTCAGTAACTTCTGCTTGTTTGCTGCCTAGGAATGCATGGAAGGGAATAGAGGCGGGATTGTCTTAGGGATACACATTCAAGAACATTTTCCACAAATTAAGTAATTTTGAATTCAACTGTAAATGAAAGCACAGATATTTTGAGCTTTGCTTTGAAAACCATGAAGAAAGACTGGGGGGGAATAAAAGTGTGTGTGTGGGGGGGGGGGGGGGGGGGGGCAGAATGATGCATCTGTTTAGAAACAGGGAACAGACAAGAAAGTGGAAAAGGTTTCTCAAAAAAAAAAAAAAAGGTGATAAGCTGTAATGGTTCTCTCAGCATTCCTCTGAAAATCTGGAATAAATAGATAACAATGAATAATTGACTAATAGATGAAGAGTTCTTCCTCCAGCACACATCATTCAAGATGATGGTTAACTAGGAGAATCTCCAAAATTAATGCTGAGTTTTGCTCCCTTTAAGAGCAGATAATATAACTATTACTTATCAACTCTTATCAACTTATATCATGAATAAGGCTAGATGAGGACATGAGACTATAATATAGGGGTGCATTAACAATTATATAGGAAATTAAATGGCTCTTGATGAACTGCAAATAGTCATTCCTGGTAAGACACCTGTATACTGCATCATCAGAGTCTGGAATAAGGTAAAAATCAATGATTCACATTCAAATATATCCAAAAGAAAAGGATGGCAACGTAGAGGTGCTGTTACAGAGGGATTTTTCCTCTAAGGAGAAAAAACACCCAGACGGTCTTCAATGTGCTGCAGAAAATACAAAATACAAAAGAATATTATTGCTCAGAAAATCTCTGTCAACATTACCCAAGTGATATCAAAGGTTAAATACTAGTAGTTTTTTAACTCATAAATCATTATTATAAATCAGAGATGTCCAGCAGCATTAAGTAAATCATTTAAATGTCAAAACCATTTGTCAAGAAATTATTGTCACAATCACCAGCTGTGGTTTTTAAGGGGAATAAAAAGCAAAAAACCCTGACTTTTCGTTATGAATCACTCCAAATCTCCGTGTTTTCATATTTCAGTGAAAATAAATATTATTGCCATCTTAAGTAATTTATATACTTGGAAGTACATAAACCAAACTTGCTTTATAACTACTTAACCCAGTTAGTTGTACACCACTGATGTTTGCAAGTGAACTCTTTCAAAATGGAGCTCAAGTGAAATGGGTATGACCAGGCATGCTCAGTTTGGCCTATTTCTGTACAAACCTATACTTGTTATAGAAAGAGTAAAGAATGTATTTCAAAATCGTCACTGCATGTTTAATGGTATGTCCTGTAAAAATCCACTGTTAAAAAAAATCAAATAAGACGGACAAACAATTACCTTCTGCAGGGAATACTGACGTGAAGAAGTAGATAGATCAGGGAGCAGCAAACCCTTCAAGCTGGTATGACTCCAGAAAGAATATACCTGCATTTTTCCATCAGGATAGCCTGAATACACAATAAAACATATATACTCGCATATTCTTTATAGTAGAACAAATATGACTTACATCAGCTGAAGGAAAATAGGCAACATCTGACCTAGCATTAACTTAGATTTTCACAAACAGATGATACTTGATCTAGCATAACCTCTTCTGAGACAAAGTTATTCTTTCAAAAATGTTGATAAATATGACCTGGCAGAGAACATTTACATGAGTTCAGCAGAATGTCTCATTTGGACTCAGCAGTACTGGTCTGTGCTCTCTGAAAACACAGTTAATATCCCATGGAAGTGCAAACTGAGTCCTCCAAGGCAGGAAAGAGCGTGTATGCCAGTTCTCAACTATAAACAGAAACTTAGAAAATGAATTTTGCTACGCAAGTAGAAATATTGCACATAAAGAAAAAAAAACATTTCTCAGGTTTTGCACATGTATACCATTGGTGCATTGATTTAAAATTTAAATGAAGTAACATGGCTGGCTTGACATTCCAAGTTAGGTGACAAACATACTTGTTAGGTGACAATTGAGCTCTACATGAACAGAAATCTTTTAAACATTTTTATATGCAAGTCGTTTCATTCTTCATCATCAGATATACGCTATTTTTAATGTATATATTACACATATATTGTCATTGAGTGACTTACAAGTAGTAACAAACCATATTTTTGATGTTAGAATTGTGACTACCATAGAAATATTTACTGTAGTGTGACTTTCTCTCTTTTATATTATTGTGCTTTACTCTGCTCTTTTTCTCTCTTTCTTTTTTTCTTTTTTTTTTTTTCCCAAGAAGATCTCTTAGCATAAATGTAAGCAATTTTGCACCATACCTATGTCATGTTTTGTTGAATCTCCATCAAGATGGTAGTGCCCTGCAGCACCTGGAAATGTGCACTGATCTTCTGCAACACTGGTTTCATCTCTTCAAAACCAAAATTGATTTTTCTCAAACTGGCATGTAAAGGTACAAAGTGTATTCAGTGATCCGTAACTCAAGTGAGTGCAACAAGCCCAGCCTCGGTAGTTGAAGAAGCAGTAAGTTTTTAAGGCACTGTAAGAAACTGTGTAAGGAAAAAAAAACGACAGTAGTGAAGAATTTGTCTTGTAAAATGCCGGGCAGTCAAGTTGTTCTACTGCTGCTGCAGGCTATTGTCAAAGTTGCTAAGTAAATGGTAGAAATAGTTTCCTTTAATTGGAAAGAACTGGGATACCATGGTGATGTGCTTTTTATAGCACACATAACATAAACAGACCAAAAAAAAAAAAACTCCTAAATTTGGATTTAATCACTGCATTATTTGTCTTATTCCATAGTTCACTGTGGGAGGCTCAAGTCCTTCCTTTTGCACACTGACACAGGAGGATGAGCACTGGAGTTTCTCCTTGCTCTTCCCCACTGCACAGTACAGTATGGAAGACCCAAGTTTGCCAAAAGGAAAGCAAGAAGTTATCTTGGGGGGAAATTAAGGTCATTCTTAGGAACATAAGAAAACTGAAAAAACAGAACACAACTTTGAAGACCCAGACCATTCCAACTTTAAATTTGTGTTGCACTGACAAAATGGTAGGAAAAGAATTAGGCTTCAGTAAGACATGAAGATGAAATCAGCTATGATATTTTTTTTTTTAATGAATGATAGGAACATTTTATATAAAATATTGTAATTCTGCATGCCATAACTTCTGCATGCCATAACTTACCCTTTTAAATAAGGCAACTTCTAATCATCACAAGTATAATATAACCACTGAAAATATAGCTCTAGCTGTGGATAGTGTTCTGAGAGCACTCCAGGTAATAAAAACATCAGTTTCCTAACTCTACTCACAGAACATATTGACCAGGATTAGATTTCTGTAACTGTCCCATACTCTCTCTGATAGTGGTTAGCACAGTGTCCAATTCGGATCTCAGCCCTTAGAGAAAGTTTATACAAGAAACTGCACCAATGAATTCTGTCGCTGTTCCCTGGTACAGAGCAAAGACTGAATTGTCACTAAGTGATTTGAAATATAGCTTTGAAAAAGGACCTATCATAACAACAACAGAGCCAGATGTTCCTTTATCTCAAATGCAGAGTTATTAATAGACTGCTTCATCCTTTCAAAAAAGAGAGCCAGTAGCACAGCCTAACCTTTAATTTATGATTCGTTAGGTCTAGTTCTTAATGTGATTAATGACAAATCACTACTTAAAGCATGGAACATTCATCAGCAGAACTGTATGCCCTTAAAACAGGTGTTAAGGGATTTGAGAACTTTAGAATGCAAAGTTCTCTTGTTTCTGTCAGTTTAAATGAGAAATAGCCAGAGAACTGGAGACACTACAATCTCGAAATGGGAATTAACTTCTGTTTATTTATTTGATCATTTTTTTTCCTCTAAAGTTGTAAAGCTTCCAGCAATCTTTAAGAAAATAGAGAAGGTCAAGAGTAAGAAATCACATATCAAAATTTGCCAGAGCAGAATGTCAGGCAAGTGGAAAATAGAATCTTTCTTGAAGTTCGGAACTCCTTTTTGGCCAAGCTTGGACTTTTTCATGGAGAAAACATTTAGAATCTTGATTATTGGGAGAAGAAAAGAAGGCAGACTTTTGAAGAGAGAAAATGTGGAATGTGACTATATACAGTAGTGACCTAGCGTACTTTTTGTATATAGTACAATGATGCATCTGACTTCTTAATATTTCTGAAATTGCAGTCTGAAAAATCAGTTCTTCAAAGGAATTATTTACTGCAGAAAAAAAAAAGAGTCTACAGGCAGTAGTGAAAAAACTGAGAAGTAGACCAGATGAGCCAAAAATCCTGAGGACAAAGATACTCAAAATTCTGAAAGACTTTTTAAAAAAGACTAAAAGATAGAGGTGGTTTCCCTTCCGTAAAATGTTGAGAAATGTATGAAATTAGTTCACAGAACCATAGAATGGCCTGGGTTGAAAAGGACCACGATGATCATCTATTTTCAACCCTCCTGCTATGTTCAGGGTTGCCAACCAGCAGACCAGGCTGCCCAGAGCCACATCCAGCCTGGCCTTGAATGCCTCCAGGGATGGGGCATCCACAACCTCCTTGGGCAACCTGTTCCAGTGCATCACCACCCTCTGGGTGAAAAACTTCCTCCTAACATCTAACTTAAATCTCCCCGGTTTTATTTTATAAACATTCCCCCTTGTCCTCATTTAGAAATAATTAAAATATAAAGTATGATTTTTTTTTTTCTAACACCTTTACATCCCAGAACATTTTTTATCAGGTAACATATTTTAGTGCTGATCTTTCATGCTTTATCAGTGATTTTTGTTTTTCTGCTCAGTCTGTTCAGGTTTTATTTTTAATTCCTGCTCTTCCCCAAGCCTTGCTATTTCTTCTTCTTCCCCCCCCTCCCCCCCCCCTATGTATAATATAAAATCTCTGGAGTAAAAACTTTTTTCTTTATTAAAGCACTGCAGAGAGTCTTGCATAACTGAGCTGTAATCTACAACCGGGGGCTAGATGATAACATAACAAATAAATGAAGAAATACGTCTCTTGCACTTATATTCTAACAGAAAGAGATGAGTAGTAGATATTAAACCCCGATTTCATTAATTAAAAACAAAAACAAAAAAAAAGAGCAAAATCCTGTTGATAAAAGAATCTCTAAAAACAATTGTAACACAACATGTTGCAGTTGTTACTAGAAAAATCTGATTCTGCCTTCAAAAACAGAGTATACTATGAAAGAGGAGAGAAAGACAGAGGGAAAAACAAAAGACAAAAAGAGTAAGCAGCAGTTTGTCAGAAGTGGGCGTGTAAATTGTGCAGTGCTTCGGTGCCTTGATCACTGCAGCAGACCTGAAATGGATGCTGGAATTAAATACAAGTTGCAAAATTTGACCCCAAAGAAACAATTATCATGAGTCCGCTTTATTCACAATTGGTCATCATCAAAATACACTTATTCTAGAATTCAGGCTTTTTAAAAATTACTGGGGAGCTGGTAAAGAAGTGTCAAATACTAATAACTTACAGTCTGAAGATTCTCATTTCAGCCATTGTTTCAATTCAGATCATGCTAGGAGCTGGCGTCTGTCTGCCCTCTAGGAAGATCCAAGGCTGGGAACACAGAAGTAGTTCAGAACTGTTCTCTTTTCATCTTCCTTAGATTGGTCTCCTGATCAAATAAGGGTCTTGATCTCCAGACACAGTCAGTCTTCCTTGTAAAACAAAGAACATCACTTCTAATACATTTGTCATTTCATTCAGCATACCACAAACTGCTTTCTGAACACTGGTGAAAACCAAGACTTTGGCAACTGTCTCAGAAGCATCAAAATGTTTTTCTCGAACATTTAAGAAAAGTTTGAGTTTCTGAATTCCTGACAAAGTTCTACATAACAAAAAAAAAATCTGGATTTTTTAAATGATGAAATAATAATAAGGGATGTAAAAAGAAAGATTCTGAAGTCCATGTGTACATTTACAGGTACATCCGCATTGTCTTTGTAGACTGTGCCAGACACAGCTCCCCTGAACTCTAAGCTAGTTTGTATGGTGAAAATCATGCCAGGGCTACCTCATTAGAAACTTCATATTTAATTTCGTGCATTTAACATTTTATTTCAATTTCTGAATTATTAGTCTACTTCAGTACCATATGTAAACAGAACAAATAAGGATTGGATTTTAACTGAAATAAAATGAAGTCATTCAAGAGAAGCAGCATCAGAAACTTTCACTGATTGATCATACATTTTAAGGAACACTTTTCTTCCCAGGCAAAGCCAGAGCTGAAGGTGTACCGGTCTGTTGGAGAAGCTGTCCTACCTGCTGAGTTTTCCAGCTTCACTGACTAGAACACAAAATCTTTTGCTTTTCCAGTCCATAGAACCGAAGGCTGAAAAATCGTGAGCTTTTCAAGAAGATGAGCTCTGGATTTTGTCCAACTGCATTTAAAAAACAAACTAACAAAAAAACAATTTTAACAGAATGATGTCTCTCTACTTTATTTCATGATCAACACTGTCTTTCTGGACCACATCAGCCACAGAACAGCACTGTTACAATACATGCATCATTTTGCTTGGAAAAAAAACAGAGTTTAGAACAGACTGACAAAAAATAAGTGATTGTTTTTCTGGTTTGTTTGTTTGCTTGTTTTTTTTTAATTCAAGCTTATTGCTGAGCTTTCAGCTATCCAAGCAGTCCTACTCACGGACAGAAGAGTAATTAGCACAACAGTACTTAGGTACTTGCATATGATAAAAAGTGACTTTTATTTATCATTCATCATACTCATACAAACTTTCAGCAATAGAATTTGGGTTTATCTTTCCTTGACTAATTAATTGTTTTTTACAGTTTTTAATTTGTCCCGATCAACATCTGACCAACACTGTATTTTAAAAGTAGTCAGATACTTCGGTTCTAATTTCTGTTTAAAAGCAATCAGACTTATTTGCCCTTTTTAAAATTTTTGATTGCTTCTTCAATTATAGACTGTCTGGTCAAGTGTTTCTCTGACATGAAGTGGTAGACACAGCATTGTTTCAGCTTGCTAAACATCTGTGCCATGAAAAGATATTGCCTGGGAAATGCATTAGGCATGAATCAGTTTTATATCTCCATTTAAAACAAATACGAAATAAATCAAATTATTGTTTAATATACTTAATTATCTTTTTATGTGACTCAAGTCACATAGCATATGTCTCATAAAAAGCACTTGGCTTGGTCCTCTGAACATGTCATGTATATGTTAATGATGAGAGATGGCACAACACATTCTTGCCAGAGTCAGAATCCACTGTAAAAAAAAAAAAAAAAAAAAAAAAAAAAGGTGTTCCTAAATACAATTCTACACTAAAAGATATGTTAATACAGGAATGCTTAGTCTTTAAAAGGTGTAATAATTAGTAAATCCTTTCTCTAAATACAGCTGATAATATATTTTACTGACGAATGTTTATCAAAAGACCATTCAGGTTGGAACCTCTTTCTGTATCTCATGTAGTCCAACAGCGTCTCTGCCCAAATGAAGGTCAACCAGAGCAGGTTGCTCAGGCCCTGATCCAGGCTGGTTTGGTTTTGATTATCTGCAGAAACAGATATTTCACAACCCATTTGAGCAAATCCATTTGACTATCCTAATTGTAAAAAGGTCTTTTTTTTCCTATGTTTCTCTTGGACCTTCTATATTGAAATTTGTGCCATTTACTTTTGAACTTGTCCCTGGGCATCACTGACATCTGAGTGTAATTTTCAAAGGGACTCATTTCTAATAATAGTTTATACAGGGAAAAATTCTAAAGATATATAAAAAGTAGATGTAACTCTTAAAAAAAAAAAGTTAAAAAAAAAAAAAGAGTAAAAAATAATGAGGTATAAACCATTCTTTTCGTGGCCAAATGCCACAGAGATCAGCAAAATGCTGTCAAAGAAATACTCTCTTCATCGTTAAAATCTAGATAATGGGTATCGCTAACTATATATATATATTTTTTTACTTTGCTTGCATATACATACACTTAGATAATAATTTGTATATCCACATAAGTAATCTGTTCCATTTGGCAACGTTTGCATTTACTGATCTCTCCATTTTTAACAAGCCTGATATAAGAAACCTGTTAAATGTCTACAATATGTTCACCTTTCACAGTGCATAATAAAGTCAAACACACTCTCACAGATACGTCGTTACAAATATACCGACAAAGAAATGAAATCTTTGAAGGAGTGAACCCATCTGAAGGTGGTGATTGAAAGCATTTTCACATCTCAGGAAAGGAGTATTTTAACTTTGCTTGTCATAGGAATCCTGTTTGGCCTTTGTGTGTTCCAGATAACACCTTTGATACAGCTTCTTTAAGCAGAAGAATGAACTTTTGCCATTGGTTCTACTGTAAAATAGGATTAATACATTGTACTCACAGGTTGCTGTACTCAAATGATAATTTTTGCTTTGTTATTGCTATTCACCAGGAAATAACTAGCTCTGACTCATCATATTTTGAAAGTTCAGTGCTAAACCTGCTTGTACAAAATACACATATATATATATAAAAATTATACTACATTCTGTCCATCAAAAACTTGTTTGTAGTTTCCTAAAGAATATTTTGCATTCTCAGTTAAGTTGATGCTTCTCTGTGTAGCTATTTAGCAGGAACATTTATTATACAAGTTAATTTTAGTTTCTTGAAGAATTAAACAGTGCTGGGGTTGCTTGTTTGGTTTTTATTAGTTCATTTTTTTTTCCCCCAAAATAATACCTCCACTGAGGTATTTCTGACTGTTAGGATTAGTCTTCGATTTTGTCCACGTACCTGATAATCTGATTAGGAAATGTCATTTATTTTGACTGTACATGTATCTGATCTGAATGTCATTTTACTGGGGGAAAAAAAAAAAAAAAAAGTACTATTGGGCAGAATAAAACAAGCAAAGAAAAAATATCACTGATGTTCTTAACAGTCTCTTAACTAAATTTGACTTAAGGACAATATTTTAAAGCCATTAAGGAATGGAAAAAATACATGGATATTTTAAATAACTTGTTATTTCAACTGGCAGATGAAGACAGACAGAACTTTCAAAACAGTACTCTGCTGGAGGAAAGAAGGGTCAGGAAGAAAATTGATCAAATAAATATTTTTTTCCCACTTTCAGACATTTATTTCTGTGAGTCTGCTCGGAGTCCTACACTGTCAGTCCAGCAATCAGCACTTACATCTGATGTGTTGTTTCCTAACTTAACTACAGAATGTCACTTTAATCTCTGGGGAATATTATTGCCTAGGAAGACTGAAGTGGTAAGGGGGAGAAAGAAAACAAGAAAATCACTTCTAATTAACGTGATATCAATTTGGCAACCGACTGCAAGCATCAACAATCTATCCATATTTCTTATAGCAGAGTAGAACCACAAAAGTCTCTTGACTTCTTACTCCAAAGCTCTGTCTTGTTCATGAGAATACCAGTTTCACTAAACAGGATTTCTGAACTGCACACGAGTAGGGGAGGTGATAAAGGCCTTACCATAATTTAATGAAAACAGGTCACAGAGTTCTGTTTAGCCAATTCTAATACTTCTGAAAATTGTATTTTGATGAGGTTTCTGCACTTTAATTTCCTCTTTCTATGCAGTCCTACTAAGGATCATGAAATAAAACCCTGACTGAATGCTAACTCAAACTGTACACTCCAAGATGTTTGGCTTTTGAGAACACTAGAAACATGCCTATATTTACCACCTGCTAACAGGATGGAAAGGGAAATAACATGCTTGCTGAGAAACTTGCTGATATTTCCCCCCTTCTTTGCCACTTTCCTCTACCTTTCTTCAAACATACTGCAAAGCAGATCTTTCTACTTCTCACTTTTTCCCTTTACTTCCATACATTGAAAGCAGAGGTAAAAAAAACCAAACACAAACCGATTTCTTAACCTAATACTGTGTAGGTGACAAAATGCTTCTTTTGCCTCTGCTTTGGGGACAACTTTGAGACACGTTTCATAGCTGCTTGACAAATCCACAACTCCTCCTGCCCAAATCCTGGCTGAATTCCAATCTCATAATTACATTCCACCCACCTAAAATTCTCTCTTAAGTTTGAGTGGGATAGTATCTGCTATTTTCCTAGCTCTGCTACTTTGCGTATAAACTCCCAGCGATACTTAAGAGAAAGGCAGGCAGGATTCAGTTTCACTGCCATAGGAAACACTGGATGTGATGTACCTATTGCTCAGAAATGCCAATGAAACTATTTCTGCAGACTGAGGCCAATTGCTGACCGGTTAACATTCAGTCTGCGGCAGCACTGAAGCTCTGCTCCCTTGGATTCAAACTGCTATGGAATGAAAATCTCTTTACACAGACTCATAAGCCAATGTCCAATATAAACATTTTTCATAACATACTCCCATTTTGAAAACAATTAAATGGTGCAATTTTTATTTGGTGAAGAATTTAACATTTCTAAAACAACGTGTTTCAGGGACAAGAAATGTCAGTCACTGGTGGACTCTGTTTTGCAGGTCCTAGTGTGAAATATTCTGTGATTGGAGGTGTGACATACACTGTAGAAGCTTCGTTTTCCTTTCTTTATAAACTATTATTCAGCCAGTGATCAAAATATTTATTTGCACTTGAAAAATACTATAAAACCTGTGCAATGCTTTAACTCCAGGCCAATAGATGCCTATAGGAAGAGTAATTGTTGACTGGTTTAGGCTGTAGAAGATCTGACACATGCAAGATAAAGACAATTATGATTACTCCAAAATGAACTTCAAAGTTTAAAAAAAAGCAAGAAAAGTGAAATAATTCAACACCTCTCTTGTGCAGGATTTCAATTAAATCTTTTCATTTACCTCTTGCAGAACCAGGTATTCAGCGTTTTCTTTCTTTGGTCTGTTTTCGGTCTGTTATACTCACCATAGTTAAGTTTGTGGTGTTCGCTAATAAACTGATAGAGGGATTTTGTCAGTAAATTGTTTTTGTTGCTCAGCGATTACCAGTCTGTTGTGACATATTTTCACACAGAACGTGTCTGTTTGCCTGCTGAGGAGAAGGAATGAAAGAAGAGGGAAAAAAAATGGTGCGGACACAGTGACATCCATTGTGAAGTTTACTAAGTGACTTCAGAGTTGCTGTGATTTTATGTGACATTCATGTTCTTCTAAAAATGGTGTGAAAGACCTGATGGCTAAACACAGCATGCACCCAAATGACATATTTTGCCCTTTGTATCAGTGGTATCCTCTCAGGCAAGCAGTCTGAAACATGCTGAGTGTATGGCTGGCTTGATCTGATGGCTAACAACATGAAACTGGGAGCCAGAAAAGCCAGACTTAATTCTGTTTCTCATCTACCAACTGTGATGCCCTAGGGAAAGTCACTCACCTTCATTGAGAAACTACTGCACCTCCAGTAAAGGTTTTCCAAAACAGATTGAAACTCTGCAAGTTTACAGGAGAAAAACAAGATTTTGTCTATTACCCTGAACATGAAAACTCTGACAAATTCTGGCTATCTTCAGCATTATGTACTTTAAAGAATGAACAAAACACAGTCACTTTTTTTTGGTGCATGGACAGTTATCTTTATCTTGCAAAAGCATAGATTGCCAAATTTTAACCTTGGGGACACGTGATCAATGGGAGGCCAACAACTCAACGACAATTATTATCAAAGTTCACAAAGTACATACCATACAAAATTGCATTTACACTCAGTAGTTAGTAGATACTTGCTATTAGATAAAGCAAGGATTTTTTTTTTCATTCAGTTGAAATTGGGATTTGTGAGCAGACATTCTCCTGTTGCCTTTTTTGCAGTTTCTCTACAGTTGTTCTCTTCAGCAGGACAGGCAACAATGCTACCGAACATTCTAAAGCATTTGAGCTCACTTGTTGTTCAATTATTAATAATATTTGCATCTGTTCTACCTAACCATCTCTGATCATCTTTTTTATTGCTAATGTTCTACTTTTACTTTTGAATTACTGCAGATGTTTGCTGATTAAAACCATACTGCAGCTGCCTTTTAAACAAGCTACAAATTTATCAGAAAATGCATTGGACATCAGAAGAGAATTTCACTAGCAGCAGGTTTTCCAGATGATGAAGAGACAAAATGCTAAGAAAACCTAATTTACTTTTTGTGTGAAGTAGAAGGGTTATATTCCTCTGGGTCTTTATTCCTGTGCATGCCACTTTGCAAATGTAACACACTATGAGTACTGTATGAAAAAAAGCATCATGAATACTAAGTTGCCTTTGAGTTACATGGGAATATAAAATGCATTGGTTCTAGCTAAAATTGATTTTGCCTTAGAAATAAGTATTGGATTCACTTTCTCTTCATCCCCAAAACACTTAGACAGATGGAAAACATCGTGGTAGCTGCTGTATGTTAAAGTGATAAATTCATTTATGCAATCAAAAAATTCATCACTCTCGTTAGCAGTTTCAGTAAGATCTATTGTCACTGTTTCATTGCAAAGTGATACGGCCTCCAGAATATGTTCAGAGTTTATCAGTGTTGATTCACGAAAGGGACAATTCCTTTTCCTTACTCCCTGTATTAAAAAAATAATTGGAGCTCCAGTGGGAACTACTTATTGAATCTCGCCTATTTATGACAAGATATTTAAGTGTATGTTTGTTAAAAAAAAAAAAAAAAGAAAAAAAAAAATCTCATAGCTGCAATAAGTGTAGCAGCTTCTGGATTCTTGATGCTTCCCTTACATGAAGGGAAAAGAAATCACTGGTCTAAAAGTGTTTTTGTAAATTAAAGATATTGATGATTACTGATGAGATTAGATACACCAACAACATCCAACTTTCTAAACCATTTGGGGAAACAAATGACTTCTTACATTTTAATCCTGTGAAATTCATTCAAATACTTTTCACAGGTGACATACAAGGAATTACAGTATATGATACAGATTTTCAAGCTTTTCATATGGCCTTATTCACAGATTGTGCATAACTGAAATGTACGACAACTTTCTGTTATATTCTGAAGTATTTGTTGCTGTTTAAAGGACAGTTATTGATGGCACTAATTCTTGACACCTGAAAAAGAGTTGATTAATCTAGGGCTGTAAAACTTATTTTTAAATGCCTTTCCTCTGTACGTTTTAGTTAACATCAATTGTATCCCTTACTGGCTCATTTTGACAAAATAAAGTACAAAAGATATCATTAGATTGAAATTACCAATCTATTATGATTTTATCAAAGAACATACTTAAGCCAATAACAAAGTCCTTTGCTCCTCTTTTGTTGTATTTTACTGATATACAGATACCTACAGTATAGACTGAACATTTTGCCAAGGCACTTTATTACAACGTCAAATCACTTAACCATCTGACTTGACAATAAATCTGGCTCTGTAGCACCAGGTAACAGAAATACTCTAGTGGGTTCATACTACCTCACTCAGTTCCTTCAAAATTGTTGAAGCGTTTGACTAATTGCTTAACACCAGCAGGCTTTTTTCCTTTGCTGATGCCTATAGAAGTAAGCCTGGTAGAAATACAAGCATGCATGCTTGCATTTGTGGGTATTCCAATAACAAATAGATCTGGCATCATTACAATGAAAACAGCCTGAGTTAGAAAGAAAACTAGGAAAAAAAAAGTGCTTCTGCTGGGTAAATCTTTCTAACATTTTTGTTTCTTAAACATTAAGACTCTAAGGGTGACAAAACAGCCTTGGAATGTAAGACAAATTTTAAAAGATACAAAAAAAAAAAAAAACCACCCCACCTCATTCTTTTAACAAGCAAGGGAGAATAAAAGTCATATACAAACCAATCTGAATGGAAAGACCTTTGGCTAAGACTTCGTGCAGACACAGGTGACCCGTCGTATCTTCCGAGATGGGAAAACCAGCAGAAATGGACCCAGAACTGGGAAGAATGATCACCGCAGCTACTTTGGATACAAATGGATACATGGATTAATAGTGATTAGATTTCAGCACAGCTCATCAAATGCCATAGATGCGTCTGTGAGATCACAGAAGTCTTGAGCAGGCCTAATGGAGAAGATGTGTACTCTGGCATTTCAGGTTTGGACTGTATGCTGTTAATAAAAACAGATTTGATTCAGATTTGCTGAACAGCTACCTCAGTATGAGTTGTGAAATATGACATAGTGAAGAATCAAATGAAAAAATATAAGGCATTGGAAGTGAGCTAAAAATGAACTTATAAGATGCAAACTGAAACACAGTTGTATATGAAACTAGGACATAAAACTTGGAAAGAACATTCTCCGGACCAAAAAAGCTCCTACATACTGCCAAGTACTGCAGATAGGAAACACCCACTGTGTTGGTGAACACAGCGTACTCTGGTTCTAGCACACTGATGGCACTGGTATGCAATAACACAGCAGGTGCTGCGCAGTGAAGGAATTAAATGTTGTAAGAGTTTTCACTCAGCAGAATCTGTCATTTCTCTGCCTCCCAGCTGTTATTCTCTTTCACTGTGGATGTTGGAAGACTGCACAATCTGGTTATAAGTATGGCAAAAGTCATCATTTTTTCTATTGTAATTCCTATTCTGTGCTCACTGTGAGGGTTCTGAAAATTCATCGATTGTGTCTCTACTGTGCTGTATAAATTGTAGATATTTGCTTTACCAGATTAACTAATATTTTCTTGGATTTGCATACAAACTGTTGTGAAATGACAATACCCTTCTGTTCAAATTAATATTTCAACACTAAGCAGAAACATAGGCATTTCTGTACTACGTCACACCATACTTTTTGCAACAGCCTTCATTTGCCTTATTAGCTGATCATACTACAGCTAACAACTATAACAAAACATTTACTCATTTCTCTGTCCTCTTGGCATACTTTTGATTCTTTATGTGAAATGTCACATTTTGCATATACGTCCCAACGTCTTTTATAGTTGAACTCTGAACTTCAGAGCTCGGTACTGTGTAAAATGTCATTCTTTAGGGTTGAACACATACCAGTAAAACACTGTTGTTTCTTTTTCTTACTCTTAAAAATAAAGTATTGTACTTTAGGAAAACAGTGGATAGTATTTTGTTAAATTTTGAAATCAAGCTGTATACTTGCCTCCAGACTTTTCAGTAATTTATAGCTCTGATTACTGAAAAGTATTCCCTTGACCCAACATGGCTTGCCACAGACCAATGTTTCATGCTTCTGTCTTTTTGCAATATATTCAAATATCAAAAAGTTGTGTTGTTCTGAGAGATAGAATATTATTCTTCCGTTTTTTATTATTACGCAAAAATATCTTACTGAGGTTGTATTTAAAGGATTCACAATTTCTCACTCTATGTGGACCTTTAAATTCAGGGAAGATGGCACTGCTGAAGTTAATTACATTAGCAGCCAGAATTTGAAAAAGATTCTGTCAGATATTGTCAGGCATTTATCTTATCAGCAGTAGATTTTATACATTCCTAATGAAATAAGAGCAGAAGATATTCCTCCCTTACAAGCAGCAGGAAACAATATACAACATTTTTTTCAATAGCATTCATTTATCTTTTTCTTTCATTTAAAGCTGTTGTGATCACTCCGTTTCCTCAGCACAGAGAAGCCAGATAACCAAAGAGCTTCATTTTTCACCCATATTCCATCCTCTTTTTCCTCTTTGTCACTTATTTATGTTTCTTACAGTTGCACAAAGTCTGAAATTGCACCAATTTCATAAGTGAAAAACACTCAAAAATGTTTCACCTTGAAAGTTCATTCTGCTACTACTGGGTTTTCTCCTTATCTACTAAAATATGTAGTTCAAGATACTTTTTCACCTAAGTTTCAATAAGAGACAAACAGTACGAAAGTTCACTTAGCCAGAACATATGAAAAGCTATTCAGAGAATTTTTTCAGTGAGGTTTCATGGTTTCATGTTCTAACCTCTCCCAACTGAGCTACAAACCTAGAATTGATTATCATACTTTCTCACTTCATACTGTGACACTTCTACCCTGTATTAATTATGAAAGAATAAAGGTGGAGGTGAAAAATTGTGTGTTCATGTGTGTTTATTTCTTAATAAGTAATAGCTATATTCCTTACAAGACTGTATTGAGTACATCTGTTTGAACTCCAGTTCCATAAAGCTATAACCAGGGCAAAACATCCTTTACAAATTCATTTACTTTATCCTAAAAATGATAAATCATGGAGGGACAGAAAGCAGAATAAAGGCAGAAAGAAACTGCCATACATCAGTATCTATACATTTACATAAGAGCAGCTCATGTAATACTAATATGGAATTCATAGCTATATCTCAGATTTAAGAGAGGTCATATACCATGTGACAGATTTCTTGTAGAACAATCTTGATAATTTATTCATCAAGATAGTATCTACAAGGATATGACAGCAGGGAAGGGAAGTAGAAACACAGAAAGCAGATTGGGAAAGATGCATTAAATTGTAATGTGCCTTTGTGCTTTTAGAACAGCAGGAAAATATCATTAGTAGGAGTCAAAACTGAAAATGAGAGCTAAAACTGGTTAAGATAAAGTAATAATCTGATAAAATTCCATCACTTTCGTACAATAACTACAATGACAAAAAGAACGGAAGCAAAAAGCATGAGAGTTAGAAAATAAAATACAAAATCTAAAGAATAAAGTGAGTTATAACTCTGTGATTGAAGGGCACACAGCAGTAAGCACAAAAATGTGGTGAAAGCATAAAATAAATTTAGTGTAAAAAGTCAGCATAGAAGTGTAGAGGTAATGGTCAGGAGCTCAGATACAAGAAGACTTTACACAGCTGATAACCTTAATGAATAAAATATAATGGGAGAGGAATATTCAGTCAAACAAAAATGAGATCTAAAAAAAAAAAAGGACCTAAAAAGAAAAAGAAGATAAAAACGCACTCTGTATAAATAAGTGATAAATTAATAGTGATTAGATTACAGAACAGAAAAGTGAAAAATAATGTGATGAAAGAAGCAGATACAAACTACTGTATATTCATGGGCAGAAATTCTTAGGATTGCAAACAGTTACTGAAAATGAAATGCAGCAACCTCATCTGTGGAAAAAAATTGAATCAATTATTGAATGAGGAAAATGATGACATTGTAGTTCTGTTGTACCTCATGCTGCCAAATAGTAAAATTAGCATTTGTAATATAAACACCTAGGAGTTCTACATTTAAAAAAGGTAATAGAGACATACTAAATTTGCTTCTGACGTAGCTTATTGCTTAAAGACATTTCTTTCAAATCCTTAAAAATTAGGAAAAAAAACCCAACACATTGAAAATTTTGGTCTAATTAGCTGAGAGTTACAGAAATATCCTCTAACTTCAGTAGAAACCAGGTTAGATGATCAGCAGAACAGAGACTTGCTGTTCCCATCAGGTAAACTACTGATTAGTAAAATATGTGGTATCATTTCCTAAAAACAACATGCACCTGAACACCACATCAAAAGATAAAATTTTGTGATGCATCTCTAGAGGTGAAAAAGAAAGAATTCTGCATAGAAAAAGTAACAGGAACATGGTTGTGTGTATGGAAAAGTTGTCTGTCACAATATACCAGCATGGAAACTACTTTTTATGCAGAGGTTTAACAAACGCTACGCAGGATCTTAGGAAATATCTGTAGGAAGAAATTCCTTCCCACATTTGTCCTTCCATATTTGTCCAAGCTTGCAAACATGAGAAGCCTTTTTTGCAATCACAGATGCCCTGGGTAAGAAAGATTATTTTGTAAGTCATATGAAGGGCAAAGGTAGAGCATAAGATAGCATGGTTATCAGAACTTCTCATTTGGTCTGCTTGTAATGCATCAATTACAGAGGTGCCATCTAAATCGGTGTGTCTTCATATTGCTTGCTTATAGTTTGGATTAGTATTAGAAGAAAATGGGAATATAACAAAGGAACACCTTGTGTGCCTGCAGGGATTAGGTCAGTGTAATTGTTCAGTCTGTGTTCCTCTGAGACTGCTGCTGTCAATGATACAAATTGTGTGTTCATCAACTCTTATCTAAATTACTCTTAGCACATTTGATATTCCTGGGGAAATAAAGCCCAGGTGCTCACACACTTATTATTTGAAGCTTTATGAAGATGAAAAGAAAACACCGTAAAGTTAGAGATGAGAGACCAAATCAAAACTTCTATGGTTAAGCTCTCCGTCCTTCTGAAAAATGTAGCTGAGTATTCTCAAATGTAATTAAATGCATAGCAGAACACGATCAAATCCTCTGGACAATAATGTTAGGGACAAGACAGACAGTTCTTATTAGATAACAGGGTTTGAAGTACATGACTTTGTCTCATAGTGCACAAATTGTCAATAAGTATTTTCTGATCTTGACAGCTGTGGCCAGCTCATTTTGCTGTCCTCAACTGTGCAAACTGTTTCTGTGCTGCATAGGAAGTGGAACCAGGAACAAACTTCAGGCAGCTGGTACAGAGCACTATGTGGGTAGGATAAGTGAATGATGCCCAGGAGAAATGCATGAGTTTGGATGACTATTAAAAGCTGCCAATCCATTTTGTACTTTTTGTATGAAACTGAGGCCAGCTTTTATAAAAAAAGCAATCAGATGCAAAAGAGCTGGCCATGCAGACAGTGTGAATATATACATGGCCCACAAATGCAGAACAGGGATGCTCAATGGCTGTGTTTCCACTCAATTAGAAATTCTGGATCATTGTATTGGAATTTTTAGTGAAGTGGAATAACATTTGAGTCTGGTTGGTCAACTGACTGTACAACCCCTCTGGTCAACCTGGCAGCTGGGGAAGCTGACGAATAGCAAGCTGGCTAGTGCCCTGCCTTCTCAACCCCACCAGAGTTTTCCATCTTTCTGGAAGATAAATGAAAGGATACCAAGGCAATCCACTACTTGGCTTCTACTGAAAAGATCAACAATCATGCATTTTCATAAAACAAGTCAATGTAGAAAAAACTGTGTGAAATTCATGTTCTCTGTTAGAAAATTGCATCCCCAGAAAAAAAAAAAATACAGAAACAAATTCCAGGATCATGAATCTCATTCCGTGAAATCTACATTTTCTGCTAGCAAGTTGCTTCCCTAGAAACAACTCCAGTATAATTCTTACTTGCTTCTCCAATTCCGTTTCACATGCTGTGGCACACTTGGAATTTGAATAAGAACTACTGTACACATCTTATTATAGATATTTTGTTGTCACAAAGGAATTCAAAATATCAGGATGGATTTTTTTTTTCAGAAATTGAAAAATATTTCATTTGGACCAAAACCAAATCTCTTACACAGCAATGAAAAATGAGTTTACTTACTAATACCAGAAGGAGCAACCTTGCACCATTTTCAGTAGGAGTCCAGATTAATGTTTTCCTCTTTGATAGATTTAAATGATTTTCTTTGTTGATAATAGAGAAGTTATAAGAAACCATGCAGTTTAGTTAATCTCCATTACATATCCAAAGACATGCATTGGTACAAACTTGCAAGAGCTCACAATAACTCTAGCTGTAATGGGTTGCCCATACTCTCCAAATGTCAAAACTCAAATTAAGTAGAAAGTCAATAAGCTTACACCTTGACTTCAAAATACAAAATCCTCCAAGATTCTTCAAGAGAATCCAGGAGTCTCCAAACTTTTCAACACAAAGGTCACGTGAAATAATTTCCTAGGTTTTTCATAACAATCAAACTGTGCAAGTAATGGTAGCAACCATCTCTCTGCCTTTTAGTCCTTTTTATTTACAGTTTTATAAGAATTTTCTGCTTCTTTATAGTAACTATTGATAGAGATGTTTGCTCATATAGAAGGAGACTTTATTGGATTTGTGAGATTATCGTTCTTTGGTTCAGAATAGTTGTAGCAATTAGAAATAATATAAGAATTCTCACAGTTGATCAGAGGTGTTAAAGGCACACTATAATTTAGACCTAAACACCACATTGTCTATATTTATCAGCAGCTCGCTCATACACAAGAAGATTAAATAGACTAACAGTTTGTGTTGTGAATACCTTACTGTAAGAAAAAATTCAGACATAACTTGCATTCCTTATCAAGAAAATTGTATTTCCAAGCATTTTGTCTTCTTATTGCCCTATCATGAAATTTAGCGAACAAAGAAAATTGATCTAGAGATAATACCTCTACTATTATCACCAAATAAAATCTGAGTCAGTAAATCCAAAGGATGGTTAATGTTTAATCACTGAAAAAAATCTTGCTCCTTTTAAACTGAAATCTTTATGAAGCTTTTGAAATTATTCCTCTTGATAAATTGGTCTTTGTCTTTGCAAAATGTCCAGAAGCTCTGCGTTCTGAAGGACTGAAAATGCAGCATACCATGAAATGTGCAGTAATAAGTTGCCATTTCATGGTGATATCAATTGTCTAAAAAGCAGTCATTTATTGTATCCATTTAATGTTTAGTCACTGTGGGAACTCCACTTCCTTTATAGACTAATATTTTAGCTTTGGGAAGAAACTCTGAGTATATTACATCAATATCCAATTACATGAAAAGAGGTAGAGGTGATTATGAATGCCTAAAATACACAAATTAACATCAATGGATTAATTTATATGCTATCATACATTTCCACACCAATTTATGATACTGCATGGAGTAGTTAAAGTAGTCTGAAACCACGCATTTAAGCTCTTCCACTAATATTTATAGACAAAATGGAACATTCCATAAATATTGATTCACTTTCACACACTTTTATATGTAGCCCAAATGCATAAAATTCCAGTTCTACTGTATAGGTATCAAAATGTAGATGCTTTTTTTCAATCTTCTGTTGCTGTTGATTGTAAATGCTTTAAATTACAAGGAGGGCTTCAAATTTCAATTCCAAACTAAGGTTTGAGTTTCTTTCTTCCAATAAATCTGCGACTTTTAAAGTACAGGTGGGAGTTCTACTCACCTGTAGAGAATGATTCTGGCCTGAGATTTACAAAGGTTTAGGATGCACTATGAAGCAGCTAGTTATTGACTAACACATCTCAAAATACTGTTAATTACATGAAACATTATTCAAAATAGGTAGATCGTAATGACTTACGTTAGAATGGATGGATAAAAGTCCCCCAAATTTTGGAATAGCTTTTTATAAAGAAACAAATATTTTGAAATAATTTTTTTTTAAAAAAAGGAAAAACCAATAATACTATATCCTTGGGTTGCTTTTGAATGTAATAACAACTATTTATTCACAAAAGTAGTGTTTACTAAGAAATCTGCTCCTTGGATAAGCTGTTATTACTACAGCAACCTCCAGGTTTTGAAAGGAAGGACAACAGTTTCAAAAATGCAGGATGTTCACAAAGTGTAAAAAGGGATGATAAATTTATACCACTTGACGCACCTTGTCAATCACTTACTTTTCATCACAAACTGAAAAGACTGCATAATGCAACCACTTGGAAGCAGGGCCAGTCTGAAGCTCGGGTCAACGAGGAGGCTGCCCAATCTAGGAAGGAAATAATAACAAAAGAAGTAAATCTGGTAGCAGGGAACATCTATTATTAATCCACAGTAATGTATTGCCTGAGAAGAGCTGGTAAATACAATTTTTAAAGTAGTTCTCAAGTAGTAAAGAAATTTATAAAGGAAAATCAGTAAAAATATTCTTCCCTGTTCTAAAATTTAAAGACATCTCTGGAAATCTGTCTTCTTTGGCAGGGGTTAAACAAATGAATTGTCAGTGTCGTACTAAGAGCTGGAGTTGGGAATGTTGAAATTACCTATGATAAAAGTCTACTTCACTCTCAAGCTGTACAGGAGCACCTGAAATTAATATCATGGAACTATGGGTAGGACGGGTAAAGGATGGGTAAGTGGATCTTATTTAAGCTGGTCAGCATGCATGCATGAAAATGTGCAACTTCTTCCATTAAGCACACGAAAACAGGAAAAAATCTCCAACATACACTGGATCTATACCTGGTTTTGTGCCAACTTTCTAACAAATGGAATTTCAATGCAAGTGAGTATGTTGGGGAACAGATAGCATTCCTATTTCATCAAGTGAAGCAGAACAGAGCAAGCTTATTTTAATTTTCCTTTTTTTTTTTCCCCCTCTGTCCCACAGGAACAAAACCAGCAGAGGTGTTAATGGTGAAAGCGTGGGTTCAGCCATTTTGCAAGACATAATGGTAAATAAACTGAAAAGTTTTGTCTGCGTACTCTGGCTTGTCAAGTAAAGAAACAAATCTTGAAAGAAGAAATCAATCACTCCTAAAGTTGTAATGCCTAATAAAATAAAAACTAATTTCACTATTACTCTGGCTTCTCATTACGAGCTACAATTTATACTATATTACAAGTCTTCCTAAAGGTAATAAATTTGACACAGAAAAAAATAATAGAAAACCTAATTACATATAATTTGATTAAATTAGAATAGATGTTTCATGGTAATCCCATTTCATTTGTAAAATTGTTAACAATGCCTTAAAAAAAAAAAATCCAAACTCACCTCAAAAAGAAGTTTTACTTTTTATTGACTGTTTATCTTCCTCTTCAATGTGGGAGAGATGAGATAAAAAAATCTCATGTTCTGGGCCAAATTCTGCCGTAGACGGACACATTCTACGCTTTGTGGACCTGAATCTGTGTTACTCAGAGTCACGTTTTTAAAGGCAAAGAAGAAATAGCAGACAGTAAAGATTGGGTATTTCTACAGCTCTCTATTTCTCTGAAAATTTATGGGAATCTTCATGCTGCTTCTCTGAAAATGAATAAGAATCTCCCTGCTTGTCTCATCACATCTATCCTAAAGAATTCCCAATTCACACTTGTAAAAGCATTTCTTTTTGGAAAGGAGTTACATGCTGGCTTAAGCCTGCATCAGAAGTTCTGTTCATTGCTGATGCTGGTGATGTTAAATATATGTGATTGGAAGGCCGTGCTCCATAATGCCCAGATAAGGAGTTAAGTACTCAGTCTGATGGAAGACTTTAAAAAAAATCAGCACTCAGTAAGATAAACTTACCTTGTGTGAAACTATTTGCAAGAGTACCTTCAATAGGATGAAACGGTAATTAGTATCTACTGTTGACATGCAAGCAGTGGTTTCAACTTCATCATCAGTCTGGAGGTCTGCTTTTATTTTGTTTTATATGAGAAGCTGGGGTAAACATCTCACATATCTTCAGAACAATCTGAGCAAAACTCACCTTCCTTTATTTGCCTTTCTCTCCAAACTCGTGTTGCATAACTAGCTGTTAAAACAGCACCACACACCAGCAATCAAAATAAAACCAGACTAGCTTTGAGAAAGAACAGCCATCATTTTTACACAGTACATACAAAAATTTCTTCAAACCAGAAAAAGCTTAGGCAGATGTTTTAAAAAAAGTAGTGCTAAAATTTTCTTAAATATTTATTAATTTCAGTGATTATCTCACTTTTTGTCTTCTCTTGTGCCACAGTAAATCAGGCTGTGCGATAAGCTCGATCTGAGCGGCAATAACATTATGATTTCACAGCACAAAGATTGCCTTACGTTGAAATTCATTCTTCTCAATCAGCTCCCAGTCTCCTCCCACAGAAAGGCAGTTTGTTATCAGAACAGTATAATGTTTTCTATGGACTAAACAAGGCCGTCACAAGCTGCAATGGGAATGTATTTACAAGAGGCCAGGACCTGAGGATATCCTATTTCTATAATTGGCATGTGAGGGTATGTATAAACCAACTTATGCAATTTAATTCAGTGATTAGTAGAAATTCCCATCTTGAATTTATATGTAAGTAACCTGCAGCAAACTTGAGTCCTAAAGTACTTGCACAAAAAGTACTTTAAATTGCTCAAGATTTGATGTCAGTTGTCCACTTAAAAAAAAAAAAAAAAAGTGTCTGGAAATCTGAGGCAAATCTGAACATTTTAATAATTTTGGACTATTAGAAGGTTAATATTAATATTGAAATAAATAACAAGAAAAAAATGCAATCTAAAAAATAAAGCTGAATGGACATTGAAATGAACCAAAAACACTCCGAAAATTAAACATTTCAGCATTATCTACATGAAACATCCACAATTTGAGCTAAAAATTTGCAACATTTATTTCAGTTATCAAAATAAACATTCTTGTTTTCAAGGAAATGCTTCTTCTTAAATCTTTTTTTTTTTCCCCCAGAAAAAATGCTTTATATATCAGATTTACAATTGTTCATATATGTTTGTGATTACAACTGTGATATACATACATACAATTGTGAAAATCATATTTGAATCAATGAGAAAAGTTCACTGAGTTCAGTTCATTGAATATTTAATTCCACTTCCAGGTGCCTTTGCTTGGATAACAATATAGTTAATATCCAATCTTGTTTCAGTCCTCCTGTGTCACAACTGGCTTATAAGAATGGCCTCAAAATACTTTGCTTTTATTCTGAAATTAACAGAAAATATAAACAGATGAATGCTGAAAAGAAACCTCGTTCTTTGTAATCTTTAAGACCAAAGGAATAAAAGGCCTAAATGCACATTCCATCCATACATATCCACTCAAGGCTATGGAAACCTATCTTATAACCATAGAATTGCTCAGGTAGGAAAAGACCTTAAAGATAATCAAGTCCAACTGCAACTTAACTATACTACCCTAACCCTAACAACCCTCTGCTAAATTACATCCCTGAGTACCACATCCAAGCGGCTTTTAAACACATTCAGAGATGGTGACTAAACCACCTCCCTGGGGAGCCAATTCCAGTGCTTAACAACTCTTTCTGTAAAGAAGTTTTTTTATGATATCCAACCTAAACTTACCCTGGGGCAAATAAAGGCCATTTCCAGAAAACATGGATTGTATCTTCATGCCCCTTCAGAATGATATCCTATTTCCACAGGTTTCAGAAGCTGCAGAATAATTCATTCGTAAATATAAAGCTTGTGTTTAAATTTCTTATTAAAAATTGCATTCTGGAAGTAAAACCTTCAAAAACTTCAACTGTGCTTGGCAAACACAGCAATGAAAGGGGAATACAAATCTTTTAGACTGCTCTGGAAGTCTGAGGATACCAGAGTGAGCATTCGTAAGGCGTTTGTTCCTTTTCTTCAATAAGACACAGTGATGAACGTTTCTTTTAACACCTTCCTACATGAGTACTTGAGCATCCATGCATTTAAAATAGGTAAGATGGGAGAGAGGCAAAAGTCTTGGTATGACCGAAATAGTGGCTTGAGAGCTTCAAGAGTGCTGAACAATCACTCTTCAGGTCCAACCCAGTGGGCTTGAGATGGTACCCAGCACTAATGGTACTCAAGTACTCAAAGCAGTTCAGAAAATTGTCATGGAATAGCAAGAACCTCATATTTTGAACTACATATTGTAATAAACAGATGAGCTCTATGGAGAAAAATTACAAACAAATATGATTGTTTATTTTTTATATATTTAGAATGTCATCTTTAGACATTAAAAACTGTTTCATGGTGGCAAGCAGCATAATTGAGAAGCCTCTCCCGAACGATTATTCAGCAACTAAACAAAACTGTATTTGCTCTTTTTGTTTATCCATTATGGGGTGGGAAACTGAGACATAAGAAAGTAGGAGTGAAAATTATTGGCTTGTGGATACTGTCTCTGCATCCTATATAGCAACTACTCTATGTACTATATATGGCTTTATACTACATAAGAACAATGCCATGATTTATTTAGCACTGAACATCCAAATGTAAAAGTGTTACTCGCTGCTTCCAGTCCTTCCTACAGCGAAGGCAAGTCATTACAAGTCAGGGAGAGGTGCTGCTATCTGCTGGCTTTGCAAAATTTTCTCCTAAATCTCATGGAGCTGCATGCATTACACGCTCCAAGCACCTCCTTTTTATAAGCTTCATCTTAAAGGAAGGCGTTTTTACTAATCTTGGTCAAGAATCACATTTTCTTAACTCACAGATATTTTTTATTTGGGAATGCGAGACAGCCAGCATCCTCAGATAACTGCAAAGCAGGTGCCAGAATCACCTTTATAACTATGTGACTGTACTAATAGTAATGAACTATTTGGCTTGTAGGAAAACATACATTAGCTAGAACATAAAATAGCAACTTCAATGTTATCTCCACAAAGCTCTTACCAAAAGGGAAAACATATGCATATTTCTTTCTTGTATATTAAGTATTCACAGAATGTTTATTAAGACAAATACACAGCCTCATCAAGATGAAAGACTTGGGAAGACTTGTGAATTTTTAAAATTAAAAATAAAAATATAATGCTAATAAGACTTAATGGCATAGTTAAATATTAAAATACATCTGCGAAATGTCCTTTAATACTTAGATAGCTAAACAGTTTTTTCTCTATAAAACATAATTATCAGCCACCAAAATTTTCTTGTGCATCAGTTGATTTAATAAAAATGGACTTTTTATGCTCTCTTACTGTTCCTGTCTTCTTCATGCATAAATAAAATATATATTTATTTTGAATCAGCTGGTTAGGTCAGACAAAGCTGATGGGAATATATGTTGTACCACATGTTAGATATATTAGGGAGCACAGAATTTCTTACAGAGTCTTCGTACTGAGTTCTGTACAAAATCTTTTGAGTAGTTAATTTTTTAAGATCTACATCAAATGGAAAATCAAGGAGGAAAACTATTTCGAACTCCTTAATGCCGCATACCTATTTATAAGGTGCAAGATACAGAGTCCTACAAGAGGAGCTGTGGCTACTTTGTTCCAGATGGTGGCACAAATAGCAATCAGCAAGGGCAGGATTAATTACCATAGTAAATTCTAACTGCTGGCTTTGTTTGCTTCTGCTTTTTTTAATCACTGGAGCAATGACAAGATTCGTGGACATTCTGTGATGTTTTACTTTGTCTTCTCAGCTGACACTACAATTAGATTTCACAGGGATTGAGATCATCAGTCACATAAGATTCATTACTGAAGGTATTCATTCACAGATAAGTCTGTGGACAAAGCAGCACGATGAGATAGCAGCTAAACCCTGCCACAGTTGAAGTATTTTTTCAAGAAGCATTCATAAAATTATATTAAAATATTTAAATAAAATCCTTAAATAAATCAGTTCTACCTCACTTTGACCTTCGTTCCCAAAATTTAGCTGAAAACAGATTCGTAGACATTAAATAACAAAAACAAATGAAAGCCCTCTCCTTGCTGGAAGTGCATGAAATACTAATCACAAGTTTAAATGACTCACTCCATCCAACCTCAGAATGACTTGCACTTTTGTACCTCTCAGTTTGACAACAGCACCACGTATCAGCCCAAACTGCTAAAATGGTCTGCGTCCCTTTAGCACTTTTTGTAAAAAGACAAAGCAAAAACTCTTATGGTGTTCTACTAAGAAAATTACATCAGCGTCCATCTTGAAAGATCAAGATGGGGACTGGTGCCTCGATTTGATTAGCTGTAAGTCCCTTGGGTTTAAACTGAGGGCTGCACTTACGCAAAAAAAAAAACAACACCCTGCTACATTGCTGCTGTAAACAGATGTCACTGATCTGCGCAGTGATCCCAAAATCATGTTTTTCACTACTTTCTCAAAAAGCTGTGTGATAGCTAAACAGCTGCTTTGTTGACTCCCACAGGTATCTCCACTTTATTCCAAGGGAAATAACTTCTATATATAGTGTCCATATGTTCCTTTTCTTTCAGAGGCTTAGTGAAAATTAAGTAAACAAACAACGAAATCTCACTTCAAACAGAAACATACAGGTTATTCTGTTTCTATAAAGCTGCCAGAAAGCTCTCTCCGAAAATCGTAAAATAGAGCCCCACAGTGGCATAAAGTAATAACCAGGGTTAAAAATCTCTGAATTTATTGCTGACCTTTAGCATTAAAGTCAATATGCTTATCAAGTTTGACTTGAGCGTCTACCGTGCAATGATGGGGCCTTCATCTGGGAGTTAACATTTCCAACCTGTTTTCAGATGGGCAGTGAAAAAAGGAAATAATGGATTGAAATATGTTTTTTTCCCCCTCACATCTGCATTAAAAAAAAACACAAACCCAAACAATGTCTCTAAGACCAACAATAGCTTCTACAACTGCTATTTGTAGAATTGGCAGCAGGTATCCTATCATATTAAATTAAAGCATGCCTACTCCATTTTTCTCCAGTACTTCACATACAAATTGCAAGACACTATTTATTTCATTTGTACACAGGCTACCCAGTACAAAAGAGGTTTCTGTTTCCTCCTGTTCGAATTTGGATCCTATAGTATTTTATTTCATTTCTTTCATGACCTTTTATTTTTTATATATAATTTCTGCTTGATTTGCTTCTTATATTTGTACCCTGTAAGAATACCATTAACAATCTGTTCAGTTTATGACGCAGGCAAAAATGCTTTGATGTGACTGATGCTGAGTCCTAGCTTCACTTGTGAGTGATAAGGTGGGAGGTTTTATCTCTGCGCCCATTTGTCACGTCTCAAAATCAGATTGCATGTCGACATTAATGGCGGGCGCTGCTCAGCAAAGCTTTAGATTGACGTATTGGAGCAGGCTTGGGAGATGCTGTTATTGCTGGTGGAAATATTCATACTTCTGATACCTCATACTGAAAAATGGCCAACTATAAATATTCAAGAGTAGTCGAGAGGTACAGATCCCTTCATTCAGAGCTGTTTACTTGCTTAATGGTGCTGAAACCTCCTTACTCAGTGCTATCACATTTCCTCATCACGTACAGATTTGAACTGAACAAATCCTGATTTTTCCTTTCACAAACAAAAGGAAAATATCACAACGTATCCCATAATCTGCAAGTTTCCACCGTAGCTACAAAAGAGAAGTGTGGCCACAGCTTCACTTGGCTCTCTCAGACAACCCACGTAACACAGACATTTGCTAAGGACAGGGTCACAACAGACATTATTTTTTTGTTGTTCTCTAACACGGACTGTTGTGCCCCAGCCACAGACCTGTAATAGTAAAACTCTTCTTTCCATAACTGTCTGCTGTTCAAGTAAACTCTTCTATCTTACTCTAGTCCTAATTCATTAGTAGTTAATGTGTTTGCAAAACTAGAAGGTAATTTCAATCAGAACGAAAACATCTTATGCTCAGAAATGCCATGTCAAATACAGCTTTCTAGGGACTCTTAAATCACTATTTGCAATCATATTATAAAGAACTGCAAACCAGTTGCCAGGAGTGGAGAGAGAAAATTTCATCAGGGTTGTTCCCTCCTCCCTGACACGTGCCCTAGCAACTCTACAAGGAATGGAAAGTAACTCTGAAGAAAATACTAGAAATCAGGCTACAACATTAGGAATGTGATATAGATCTGCATGATTTCAGATTTATGATGAGCCCATTTTTACCTACAGAACACATGCCACTGGTCTTTGTTTCTGTCAACAGAAACTCCTGAACTCTGTATTTTCTAACAGGAGAGTTTAAAGGTAGAATAGCTGGGAAGGGAGGCATTACAGGATCTAATAGTATGGATCAGGATAACCAGAGTCTAACAACATGAAATACTTTTAGACTTTAAGGGAAATCTCTTTTACCAGAAATATTTTCTCAAAGTCTTTTCTGTAAATGATGAACCAATGCAATTTAAAAGCTATGAAGATTTTAAAAAGAACCTATGAGTCACAGCTCATGTGACCACTGGAACAGATTCTGTTGTGCTGTAGCTCAGAACCAAAGTCGCCTGATGTATTCCTGAGTCACGCAGCCCTACTTTAAGCTGCAGTAATCCATGATAAATTAAGCTCCACAAAAAAAGTCTTTGCACTCTATGTGGACGACTGTCATCATTTAAATTATCGCATATTTGATTTGCTCAGATACACGCTAAAGTGTCAAAATGAGGGCTAATATTTGCACAGTATCGTAGGCTCCAATGTTCACATTTGCTCTAGTCCTGTGACACAATCCAGTGGTCTCACCGTTGTGCAGAGATTGAATTTTGTTCTTCTGTATGTTTTCTGTTTTACATTTTCGTTTTACAAACTTCCTGCTGAATGAAATCTGATGTTGCATTGTTTTTTTCCTTAACCTCATTAGAAACCGTGGTCCAGTCAATGCAGTGCTTTCAGGAATTCTGCTCTGCTAACTACTCAGCTCCATTACAAAAGCACTCACAGATGCAGTTTCTCACTGTTTCTCATGAGCTCAACTGTCTAGAACAAATGGAAAGACTTACTCCCACAGAACAGGAAGCTGTGACTGGCCAGAAGAAGCTAAGGGAATAACGAGAACTGATACTTCTTCATCATTCCTGGAGAGCGCGGCTATCATGCTAACCCTGACAAGATATTTCTAACAAACTTCCCACATAGCAGGAAATGACAACGGCAAAAGCTGATTTATCCAAGCTGCTCTGCTCCTTGCCATTCTATGACAGGATAGCTAATATGCTGAAAGACAGAGAGCTTAGGTTGAGCTGTTATTGAGCTCATCACATGCCAGCTGATGCAATTTAGCTACCACAGATATAAATTGTCACACAGACAAACAAACTTTTGCATAAGCTAGTAGAAACGTTTTCAAGCCAAAGCTAGAAAAGTAGCTTAGAAGTTGATCACGCAACAAGCTTCTCTTGAAAGAAGTCAAAGCTGTTGTCTCAGATAAATGTTAGAAAACACGATTTTACTTTTTTCTTCGTTATTGTTATTGCCTATATTTAACTCCATAATAATTAGTGATTGATTAAATCCAAGCAAATCTGAGTCAGAATATTAAATATTGAAGTAACCACTGGCCTGAAGAGTTCATAGGGTAACATTTATTCCTGATTCTTGTGCAGAAAAACAACACTGTGTGACTCCATTCCTGCAAAGCAGACTAGACCTAAATCAGTGTGATGAAGCAGCAGCAGCAATACTACACAAACTTGATTTCAAAGAAGCAGCTTTGTCTTACTTCATCCTGAAGATAGTGAGCATTATCTGAAATGTCTAACCTCACAGAGGCAGGAAAGTAGAAGAGTTCTTTATTTGAATGATTTGAGGTTTGCATATTTTTTAAGCCTTCTTAACGCACTTCAATTTTCAACAAAAATGAATGTTTTTAGATTGAGCTTATTCTGCAGCATCTAAATTATAAAAGGAAGCAAAAAAAAATTAAGAAACCAAAGTAGCATTAATCCTGGAAAATAAATAATATATTTACCTTTTTATTTTTCCCTGTGCATTTCATTGACTTTGAAAGTTGATCCTTTTCCCAGGCTTCATTCTGACACTTCATTACCCGGTGGGTCACCACCTTTCACTCCTCTGAATAGCGGTTATTTTTCATGCCAGCATAGACAGAAGATTGAGATCTGATTTGTATTGCAGGTAATAAATGGTAATTATCTGCACCTTTTTACTGATGTGAATCACTGTCTCTGAACTGGGAAACTAAGTCTTTGTAGCTTTGATGACAGTGGATTAGAGACAATAACCAGTCCCTCTCTGCTACACTTACTGGGGCAAAGACTTAAAGGTCAAGCATTCAATTTTGTGTAATTACTGTCAGTTTAATGATGAAGACGAAAGAAGATAGTTTATACTTAATCAGGCAAAGAAGCATATGAAGCTTTTTCATTAAAGATTTAATGGAACAATAGACACAGAACTAGAAAAAGGACAATGGGCAAAACATATCCCTTCCGCAACCACTTAGGCTTTACTCTGAATGGTAAGCATGAATAGGTTTTTTTTTTTCAATTTTTCCTCCATCTTTTCTTTCTAATGACGCTATAATGGCAATTGGGCAATTAAGAAAGCCAAGAACAATAAGAAGCTAGAAAACGTAGTTAAATTTCACTTTTTTCCCATGTTGAAATATGCCAGAGTAGAGACACTGGAATCTGAAGTTATCCATAGAACAGACAGCATTGAAACAACGGCATAAGCTTTCAGCTCCCTGACTGTAAGGAGTTACAAAAGCAAAAATAAAAATAAAAATCTGCCATTGTTCATATTATTTTACATTCACAACATCTGTTATTATATTTATCCTCACAATGTCCCCATGACACAGTGTGATACTGTTACTCCCTTATACAGAGGATGAGCTAAGGAAGCACAAAACACTGGAAGGCCTCGGATATCCTTGCCATCTATTCAAGAGCACTGGGGTGTCTATAGTTCATAAAATTCTGTACTTTCTCATATATGAAAAGGTGACACACTCAGGATTGCTTCTCTCTGGGCTGAGAGGCTCAGTGCAGGTGCCACAACCAAACCCACTCAGAACGCACATCATTTCTACGCAGTGCATCCCATTGGGCTTTTTCTGGCCATGCTTTACGTGCATTATCATGCTCTGCAGGAAACACAGAAAGCACAGCAGCTTGTCAAAGTAAAAGCTGGTTAAGGCTTCTTGTAATACAGCAGTTCAGTAGTTGAAAAAAAAAATGTCTGTACATTCTACAGAGAGAAAAAAAACAAAACATTGAATATTCCATGGAAGAGGGACAATGAGCCTGGACCCAAAGTTGTTCAGGGGAATGCTAACACAAAGATAATATAATACACGTCACTACCCTTGGGAAGCTTGCTTTCACCACGAAATAAAATGGTGAGACCACAAATTTATTAGGATACATGCCTTTCTTTAACTATGTATTAGGCAATTGGCAATCTTTGCTCTATTGTTAAAATACACGATACAGCTATTCATCTGTGATTGGTTGATACACAACCTCAGCCCAGGGTTGGACTCCTAAACTAGAAAGTGATTTAGGTTTTAATACGCACCCTCCTCTTTCTTTGTAATTTCCTATTAATTATTGTGGATGATGTTCCTTCTGTATGTTGATTACTGTAAATTCCACTGTAATTGCCATCAGGTTGCTACACACCAATACAGACCATGGATCCAGCCCTAAGGCCACGGCACAAAAGCAAGCTTAGCCCAGGCCTCTGGAAGCTCAGGCTGCATCTTGCTTGTTGGCATTTTATCCCTCAGAAAGCAGCGGAGACAAGAGTAATGAGTCCAAATCTAGTGGGATCCTGAAGATTATCATGTTTTCCAGTTTGTACGTATTAGTCCACTAAAATGATGGTGGCAAGTCTCAACTATATTTGAACATATGAACTGGAAACATAAAGCTCTGTCACTGTCTACAAGCTCATGAAATTTCAAGGGGATACAGTTCTAATTACCTCTCATATCCAATTTGCCAAGATAAGAAATCATTCCTACTCTTCCATTAGATGTAGATGTAAGGAGCATGTCAAACAGCTCAAGAGCACAGTGCTGCCCAGATGCTACACCTGTTTCTCATATATCATTTTCTTCTGTTTCAACATTTGTGTTTACCAGAAGGTTATGAATAGCTAAGTTCTGCCGCCAGGGAAGGTCATCTCTGGATGATCCTTATTACTTATTATAACTATTTGCTTATATTTTATTAATGGCCCACAGGCTCTAGTCAGGATCTCACTTGGCTAAATGCTGGAGAACCATATGGTGAACATCCCCTACTGAACACTCGGAGCAGAGAAACATAACTGGCAGGAAAACACTGCACTGGAATGATTAAGAAAACTGATATACCCATTCTCTCTATCAATCCTTCCAAATATTTCTCCACATAATAATAATAAAAAGGTTTACTCCTGCTTGCATTTGAGATGTAATGCATAGTGATGATAAAAACCACCATCAACAAACCCAAAGAGCCAAACACCCAGCACAGAGACTAGAATGAGAGAAGTTTGGGGTTCAGGAGACAACGTCAAGAGAAGATGAATTGCTTAGGACCTCCTGTATCCCTTGGGAAGGAGATCCTACCACTATTTTTGTTGAATGTACACAAAATTTTGTTGTAACATTTACTTACAAAGGAAAAACAGCTCTCTTCTTCCATTATTAGAAACAATTCCAGCCAGAAACACTCCCTGAATTTTCGGCTCATACACTTTCCCACAGATGTAGTGAATTTCAAATCTGATCCCAAGACTTGGAATAACCTTCTGTAGAAGGCACTTTGTTGGACAGCCTGTATTAGACCCAAAGTCTGGTGACAGTGCAACCACTGTACTTTTTTTTCAGGCTGACGATCATAGCCTGATGCATAGTTTTTTGAAAGGGGAGGGCTACTGAGGAATGCAGCACTAATAGTCAGGCGCTGCATCTGGTGAAAGTCTCTAAAAGCAGTGGGATTGAAGTCCCAGAGATAGCTGAAGGCAAACAACGTACACTGTTGTTTTTCTAAACAGCAAATAATTGTAAGATAAGCCTTGGCAAAATGTCTTACTGTGTCATTTCTGTTCCTGAATGCAATTCTTCACCTTCTGCCGCGATCGCTCTGTTTACCGGTGCAGCACGAGTGGTTAAATATCTCGTCTGCAACATCTGTGTTAAGAACTGGAGGGGTTTCAGACTGAACTGCAGAGCTCTGATAACAAGGCAGCAAGCCTGGCCCAGTGACCCAAAACGAAGGAAGCAATGGAAGTAAGAGGGTAATGCTGGGAAAAAGAAGGAAACTCTGAATTAACCTGGGTTGATTATGTGCTCTGATGGAACGAAGTAACTCCTACTCCCCATGCTGAAGCTATGTGGCAGTAGAATGGAATAAAAAAACAGATGTAGACTCTGCAAGATAGTATATTATGTATATCTCATACATGAGTAAGTAGAGCTGCTGGAATTAATTCTGTCAATAGACATTATAAATGCAAATAATTTGACATATATTTAATAGACCAGATTTACTACATATCATTATGGAAAAGTCCATAAAGGTAGAACATAAAATCACAAAGGAGCATGCATACTTTCCACAAGATGTTTAGTTATGATTATCTACAGAATATGCTCTTATCCCCACTACAGCAGCTCCCGCTGCAGCTTTGCACCATCCGTGTGTGCAGTGAAATCTGTGGAACAGCTCTATAAAGTGGTTTTGTTGGTGGTGTATTTTAAATCTCCCTGTGCCCCTGCTGGCTCTTTCAATCCATACCCCTTGTAGTCAGAGGGACCGACCAAAGCCAAAACCACAGACAGGGATCACTTCCTTCTCCCAGAAGGATGGTTATTTTTCTGCTATGGACCAATCTCTTTCACTGGGGTCTCCTGGTACTGCTGAACAAATTGTTGCTTGCTGTGTAACAGTGACATGAATGCTGCATACTGTGCAAACAGCACTCAGCTGTGCTCCCCATTGCTGAGGAAATCCCCAGAATAGGAACACCTTAAGCATGACACAAACAACCAACTGCAATCAACAGCTGCAGCACCTTTTGCTTTCTGCAGGAGTTGTGTGCTGAATTTCCCCCAGTGTAATTCCCAACAAATCTAAACCTAAGAAAAATAATGGATACAACTGAAATGATGATGCTTAAAATTTAGATTTTTTTTTTTTTTTTGAGATTTTCCTTTCCCTACAAATTAAATAGGATAAATATTTAATTAAGAATGCAAAAAAAAAAAACCACCCAAACCCACAACAGCCATCAAACACATGATCCGTAGGTCTAAGGACATTAAAAACTTTTCCTAGAATTGACAATGATAAAGAAGTTCAGAGTCTTTCTGCCATGTTAGTTCACTGATGACTAAACTGGTTTAAACACTGGCTAGAGTCAGAGCTGTGCAAAATAGTCTGTTTTTTTTTTTCCCCAGAAATTACATAGAACTTCTCAATTTCATAGAATTCTGCACCGCATTAGTTATGGGCTTGCAGTGCTGATTAAGTAGATTTTTGCATCAAAAATGCAAATACATAAACATTTTTTGATGCAAAACACTCCTTGCTTGAATGCTGTTACGTCTGCTGTGATACCGGCCTATTTGTGCTCAACAAATTTTTCTGTGTTACTGAAACTTCACAGTGCATTATGGGCTCAAAACAGACCCACTTGAGGATAAAGAAAACATCCTTAAAGTTATGCAAAATATTCATAACAAAATGCAAATATTGTTTACTGTTTTCAACATCTCAGTAGAGCAACTCATTCTAAACTGCAATGAGCTAGAAGCTATATGGAGAACTTTTTATCAGTCTCTGTGCTGGATACTTACACCGTTGTCTTCGATGACAAACACTGCAAAAAAAAAAAAGTCCAGCCTAGGATTAAATATACAAACACCACCTTTTACTTTAAAGAGTGTTTTTGGATACATTTAATACCAACACATTCAGACCGACATTCAGTTTTGCCTAGACTTTCCAAGAAGGGCATTCAGCCAGGCAGGGCTCTTGTTCCTAGGGGGAGCGGATACATAGCTGAAGGATTCACTTTTAATTCCACGAATGTTAAATTACACTAAAAATGAATTGGGACCAAAATAATTATTCGGATCATACACTGCTGGGCCGCCACAGATTGATGTATTTACATTTTGCCAGAATAAGCAATGTCTTCTGAGAAATACAAACCTCTGCTTCTTTTACCCTTGAATCATTAATAAGTACAATTCCTCTCGTCATTACTCACTGGCGCTGTGAACATGTATCTTCTCATCCTCCTTGCACACTTACCTTGCTGCCTCCGCCCTACTAAGTAAAACGTTCTCCACGTTTAGGACCAAATATTCCATTTCTTCGTGTGCTGCATTGATAAAGTAATGGCATTTCTGTCAGACTCTCCTGTGGCCAAATTCTGCCCCCTCAAGAGATGTCCAATAAAACGTGAATACAGCTCTGTGCTGTTCCTATCTCAAAACTGGTTCGTACAAGAGTTCTGAAGACTGAGAGAGCAAACGGCCATACCGCAGAAGACTAGCAGCTTGCAGATAAACAAGCACAGAAAGCTATATGGATGGGATCTCCATCATGCTGAGATACCTGTTCACTTCTGTGTAACACCCATCATGGACTCATCTGTTTTTCAGCAAGATAAGTGAAGTATGCTTTTAAAGTTCATGCTAACGTGTGGTCCTTTATCAGGGCACATCTGCATGAGTGAAGAAGGCTGTTTCCATGAAAATCATTATGAGGATCTGTTCTCAGTGTTTCAGTTCTCTGAATCATTTCTTTAGAAAATTCTCCCACAAATGCTGTTGGATATTAGGAAAACTTCTCAGAAAGTAGTGATGCAGTGGCACAGGCTGCCCAGGGAGTGGTGGGGTCATCATTCCTGGAGGTATTCCAGAACCATGAGGATGTGGCACTGCAGGACATGGCTATGGGCATGGTGGGGTGGGATGGTGGCTGATCTTGGAGGTCTTTTCCAACCTTAATGATCTGTGATTTCTTGTTTTTTTTTCAGTCTGTGTACAGCAGACGCTCCCTGATAACTTCAACGTCCTGCTCCACACAAAGGGCCACCACAAAAACGGTAACCGAAATTATTGAATCCAACAGAGAACACTGGATGAATCACAGAAAGCAAAAGATTTCAGAAGTTACTCTGCAGGTGAAAAACAAATCTGAAGATAAACAGATACATTTTGGTTCAAACTGGACATGCAGATCATCCCTGATCGTTTAAGGCTCAGTCACCTCCATGAAATAAATCTGATTTAAATCCAAACAAAAGAAAAAGATGACTTTATTAGTTACCGGAAAACTAGTATCTTTTGTAAGGAAAAAAAAACCAAAAAACACCTTCACAATGACAGATCTGTCTTATAACCTTTGTTTCCTCCACTATATAATACACTCCTGTAAAAATACAGATTTCCCGAGCAGCAAAATTTTAATTAAAGGCTTCCCCTGCTTAGATCAGTGGGACTGATGTCTCCCAGCTGATCAGTGCCATGCCTCAGTGGAAAGCAGCAAGGCACACCTCTCCTCTCTTGTTGCAGCACTCATCCATCTGGCTCTAACTTGAGATTGGTAATAGCAAAATGAATGAGCAACAACAACAAATGCCTCCATGAATAACACCAGCAGCCAACAACATTTAAGACTAATCCTGGCATAATACTTCTGCCAAGTATTTAATAACATGCAGAAGCGTGGTTTTAGTTTGATTTAAATACTTATTTTCCAGCAGTCCAACTGGTCCAAAGTCATCGGAGATACTATTCAACAGATAAGGTGTTAGTATATACTTAGTTCTCTTTTTTCTTTAGTGTTACACATCCTGCTTCACAAGAAATTATGCTTGAACCTCACCTCCCTCACCTGGGTAGCTCATGGATAAGTACCTCCAAGTCTGAATCACTTGGACAGAACAATGCAACTGATCAAGACTCCTTTTATCTACTGTATCTGTGCTTTGCCAAATGCAGGAACCGAAACCATTCAAGATTTTGCATGGAAAAATACACTGTGATCTCCAGACAAATAAATAAATGGGAAAAGAAAATTATTCTCTGATACAGCCCACTAAAACCCATAAAAATAAAGTTTATCCTTTTTAAATTGTTTCTTTGTGTGAAAGGGATTATACTTTCTGTGATAGGGAGAAGTATGAAGAAGCACTTCTCTATGACTGAGTGCTTCTTTAAATGGCTGCTGTTGAAAAACTAAGATTACAGAAACAGAACTATTTAGGAATAAAAGGACATGAGCAAAAAGGGCCCCAAAAGTACCTGAAATAAGTTTTGCAGAGTGATTTAGCATAGCTATGCTCTCAGTCCCTTTCACAACTCATGTCTCCTCCTCTTTAGCATCACTACATTCTGGAAAAGTTCCAACTCAAAAGGTGCTCTCCCCCCTCCCTTCAGCTGCAGGGCAGTCTGACAGCACTGAGGTCTTCCATAGTCCCCCCTTTTCTATACCTAATAAAATCGACTTACACATTATATCAAAAGAAAAACAAGAAGTCTTCTGAAGTGAGTTTGGCTTTACACTTTGTAATATGGTACATGAGTAACCTGTTTCTCAAGCTACGCACGCTCGTTTACAGCGCATCTTAAATGATTTCTTTAGAGACCACCCGTGTTAGGTATGCAGTTCACTGTACAGTAATGGGGGGCTGCATTCTGTCAGTGAAGTGGTGAGAGCCAAATCTCATCAAGCAGAAGAATAATGGTTATTGTTTAAAAATGCAGTTTAGACAGTTGGAAGACAGTTATGGCCGACAGAATTAACCCCAGAATTAACCCGTAACCCTTCCCCTACATTGGCACTTCTCACAGGCTGTACAACGATATTAATCTCACGGACAAGTATGCTGGTGCTTATAGTCACAAACTGAAGGATGAGAGCTGAGCAACACCTTGTGTTAGATGATAAAACTAACCATATGCCCTGATTTTGCTCCTTTTCTTCTTCAGTGTAGCAGACTTCCTTCTGTACACACAGTTCCCATGTTTTGCCTTTTGAGACATTCATGCATTTTTTCCTTACGACAGACCAGCTTTCACAAGTCACTTGGTAGCACTATTTTATATATATTTTGTTCCTCCTCCTTTCTTTCTTTCCTGTGCCTTGAGGCGCTATTTGCTGTGCCAAACGCTGCTTTCCAGGGCAAATAAAAGTTCCTTGAGGTGTTTTTAATAGCATGATTGAGAGCCGAGACTGACAGCTGATCATCAGTACTTTCTTTTTTTTTTCTCCTTTTTGGCAGTACTTCACTATTTGAGTGAGATGGCTGTCTCCCACTTACTGCCACTGCAGACAACTCTCCCCTACAAATATATACTTTAATAACCATCTGGGTAGGAATGCTGCACTAAATATAATGTAGATGACTGAAAACTCATTTCTAGTTTTAGTTAAATTCACCGGATACTTGGAAACTTACTTTCCCCAATACATTTCATGTTCAGTTTTGCTTTTAAACTTCAGAATGAAGAATACTTGAACTTAGGGAACTAGATACTTTTGGCAATAGATGAGATAGAAAATGTTGTGTAATAAACCGACACGGGTTCTATCAGCTTTCAAAAGGTATTGCTAAAGAAAGTGATATATTTCAGTTAATTGCCTATTTTTTTTAATAAGTAATTTAATCACGCTTCAAGACCAAAAACATATTTAGATTTAAATATTTTGGTGCGAACAGATGGTTTGGGAGAAATCTTTTCTATGAAGGAACAGTTTTCTTTTTCTTTAACTTAGTTTTCATTAAAGATACGGATAATTATAATTTGACTTATAGATGGGGTATCAACTTCTGAAATCCACAGCATTTCATTCACTTTTAGACTCTCAGCTTAAAGCACGCAGAGCCAGACTCAATATGCACAACCTACACAGCAGCATCCAGATGATTGACTACAGCACACATAAACATTACGATAATATGTTAGGTAACTGCTTTAATAATACTAAACTGAAGAGCATTTTGGATGTCTGGCTTGGCATATTAACCAAACCTAAAGATCCAAATATGAAGCAGTTAAGGCTCTCTGAAAGCTATATACAAGCTACATATTATACCTTATCACTATCTAGACAAAACTGATGTGTTTCTGTGTCTATTAGCTCTTGAAGTAAGGTTTTGTTTCCCTTAACATTAGTTCTGCTTTAGCTTCTGATACCAGTAGGTAGTAAAAGGCTATAAATTACCCTCATTATCTTTACTGTGATTGGGTTTCTGAATAAGCTCCATTCTACCATAAGAGAAACACATTCCAGCATGTGCACCAGGCTTTAAGACTTCCTCCTGCTGCAGAAGAACAGGGATCTGAGTCAATCAATACAGAATGCATTAACATCATGTAATGTGCCACATATTTGATAGAGATACTCCCATATCCAAGGTGAATAAATGCAAACAGTTGTATCACGTAACACATGCTAGTTGTAACAACAAAACATGTTTTGTATTTCACCTGCACACATTTCTACTTTCAGGCTTTTTTCTTCTTTCTACTGCAATTCAGAGTTTAGAAGTCCACAGGTGTTGGTAATGAATGTGAATAGGTCTGCAGACTAACTACAGAAATCTGATAACGTATTACATTGGAGACGGAAAACAAATTGACCGCTTTATCCAGTTACTGCAAGGAACAACTACTTTGCCAGTCATTCAAAAATCAAGGTGATAACAACATAATTAAGGGCAGGTTTTGCTAATTTATCTTCAGTTTAGAGAAGGTGAAAGTGAGTTTAAATTACCTGCGCCAGGTGAGTAGCTGGGCTAAGAGCGGAATCACAGAACCACCATCACCAGTTTTACACTGCACTTGTAAATAGGTCTTCCCTATTGTACAGAATTTCTCTGCACGGTACAAACACACTTAAAAACCAAAGCCTTCATTTCTTTTAAATTATTCTTAACCTCCAAAGTGCAAAGATAGCTGAGAGATGCAAACAAACCGCTGCAACGCCTGAGCCTGCAGAGGAAAGCTGTAACTGAGGAAACAGCAACTCCCAGCTTTCGGGCAGCATCACAGGGCAGAGCGTGCACCATCCTGCCTCGCCTTCCTGCCCTGCTGGGGAAGTGGCCTGCAGCAGCATTGCCCTTTCTAAAGTTCCTTTCCAAGAGCCATCAATCAAAATGCAACGCGTGCCTCCTGTACTACTCCAAAGGCAGAGAACAGCACTTCCCAGAAGCACAGCCTGACGGGCAGACAGATCTGCCTGCTCACATTGCTTCTGCAGAAGCGCAGTGCTCGAGTCAGTCTGCAGCGCGAGTGCCTGCAGTTTGGGTCTCCACTTGGGAAGAGCGGATTGAAAGACAAAAACTACAGTCTGATAACCAGAAAGGCATTGCTGTACTGATGTGCTCTTCTTTCCCCTCCCTTTTTTTTCCCCTCAACTAGAGCTACCCTCTGCTGAATTTGATGAGATGTTTTACATCATTTTTTTTTTCCCCTCAGAAAATTAAGATAGAGCTCAATGCATTTCAAATCACCTGATTACTTTCTGAAAACAAAACAAACAAAAAAAAGCATTATCACCCCAGCATAATTTGTCTACCCCCTCTCCTCCAAGTTACCCATTTCTGATTTCACACTGTTCATACAGAGAACATTTATTAGACTTAATGAGGCCATGATCACTGACTCCTATTACAACACCACAGCTACACTAAGCTTTACTCCTCAACGGCAACAATATCCTGTGATGAGCTAAAACTGCCAATCAGAGCAAAAGTCACAATCTCAATCATTATCAGTTTATTCCCAGGCTTTAAGAATCTTAGCAAAACAGCCTATTCACCCAGCAGACTGCTTGGAACAGGGCACGTTCCTCTCCTCCCCCATAAATAACACATTTGCAGACTTCTGCGGTTAAGCAGCCCGCATGGTTAACCTTCATTTCTGAGCACAACTCTGGATAGCAAAAAGCCACAAGGAACAAAATAGATATATTCTGGTGAAAAGTAAGAGCTTTCAAATGGCTTTGAATTCCTCACGCTCTCTGAAATAAAAATGATTTTATTGATGGTTGCAAGTGCATCTCCTCCTAAGAAAGAGATGCTACAACTCTTCCAAGATCCATCACAAGGTAAATAAGCTTCTCAAAATACTGCTAATCTATTTTAAGTACTATTCAAAATTCACTAACTGTTGTTCAAACTATTTGTTCACATTTCCATCCCTAGAAGTGTTCCTTACATCGGGTGCATCACTACATTAACACAACAGCTTTATGTACCCTGTGAATTTAAGTGGACCAAATTCTCTATGGGATTTTTTTTTTTTTGGTCTTAATCTCAGTTTTGCATTTATACAAAGGGATTAATTACAGCGATGAAGTACTTACAGAGTACTTCAGAGCAAATCTTTTTCTTTTTTGTAATAACGTTACCATGCCCCAAGAATACAGACATCCTTAAAAAAAAAGTATATCCAGAAAGGCTAATTTAGAGACTGTGACTAGAGAAAATAAAGGAGGGAAGAATATAGCTCAAAGTTATAACAAGTATCCAGACGTAAGAAGGCAGTCAGTCTGTCTTAAATGGCAGAGCACCAGAACTTGCTATCAATCAGCAGTCCACATGTCAGCGAGCAACAAGCATAATTACCAGTGAGAGAGGTATTCTGGTGCTAGCTGGTTATTTCAGGGCAAATTCTGCCTCCTAACCTCCCAGGAGGAAAACAAAGAGGACAAAAGCAATTCCAGACTCTCATAGAAGTCAAAAGCATTAACCTAAATACAAGGAACAGGAATACTGTGCGTACATAACACATCATTACTACATTTGCTTAATCATGACAATTACAGCATTTCCAGTTATAGCCAGAACCTAGAAGTTTTCATTTGACTTCATCTTTTTCCCCGTAAGAAAATAAATATATCTATAAAAATCTAACTCCAGTTCATTAAAATAAAACAGTGCCTTCAGCCAACCCCTCACTGCATCTTTCCCATGTATAAAAAGATACTGGAGGAGTGTTACATCAGCTTGGCTGATAGCAGAATCTTTCATTCACTTTGAACATGAAGTTTTTATTCCAGAAACCCAAGGTGCTCTACCCACACTTCAGCGGAGTTCAATCTGTTTATGGTGACTTTAACAAGAAAAGGTGCAACAGTTAGTTTTTAAAGTCAGCCAAGTTTCCTGTTAAGACCATTATTTTTTTTTATAACCAAGCTAAGTAAATAATTTGGAAAACAACCATAGCTGTCCAGCTGTGTTCTCCGTTTTACTGGAATACAGTCACTTTTACAGAAATAAATATGGACCCATGTTAATTTCATTAGTGACTCCCTTTTATTGTTACTTTTGTAAAAATAACCTGGTATTACGACATCTTGGCTCTCCAATTGTACATAGGTTATTGGTTATTTTGCTGGAAAAGTTCTCCTTCATTAAAAAAAGCACCTTTCCTCCCCAATTCAAGTCAAATATGCTTAACACCTTCGAGAAGAAATCCAGATATCCAAATGCCCTAGAGAGCCAGGGAGCAACTTCAGCATGACAATGCTACACAGCAAAAACACATTTCGAGGTGATGGTAGCTCAATAGGTAATAGTCATTATGAACAAGTAAAACATCATTGCACCTAGCAAAAATCATGTACATAATCTTTATTACAGTTTTCAGAATACATGGATAAACAATGGCCAGGCTGTAATGTCATCAAATTCCTATTTAAAACATTACATACAAACACAGAGCTGATTAAAAAATAGAAATGCATGAGTTTTGTCACTTTGATTTTTTTTTGGCATCAGGAGTCTTATGACTTCTAAAAGGGAAACCAAATGGCGCATGATACTGACTAAACCGTAATCAATTATTGTTCACATTCTGTGGCATATGTATCACCTCAAATAGCACTAAAAGAAGCACTACAAGAACAAATCTTTCTCCTTTAACATTTTTCTTATGAAATCAGTGGGTGCCTAGTGACAGCTTGCAGAATACACAGGCTTACACATGTCTCTTTCTTGTGCACAAAAGCAGTATGTGATCTGAAAAAGCTGAGGGATTTGGCTTTAACTGCTTTGATTTTATTTTTATTATTTACATTCTGTGAGACATGAAGGTTTCTTACAATACTTGTATCAAAATGGGTAACATTATGGCACATAAGAGATGAGCTACCTTTACACTGCTTTCTCTCTTAGCATTTGTTATGGTGACCTCTCACCAATTTGAAGGCAAACATTGTAGTATAACTCAGCCAAGCCTTTGTTTAATGGATAAGAAGCAATTCACGTAAGTTTGCTCCCACGTAACTATTACCAGCTTTAAATATTTCCTATATTCTCAATATAGGATGTACTAAATTCACCCATCAAAGCATGATTTGCCTGAAGGATGCAAAAGCAAAACACTGCAAAGTTTTCTTAACGAAAGCTATAGGAAGATTTCCAGAGCCAAACCTTAAAACGCAGCCAGATTCTCAGTTTAGCAAACCATTTGTACAGTGTGGAATGAATTTGAATTAGGTCACAGATGAACTGTGGTTTGGATAGAAATCATCAAAATATGGTTAGGTTTTTTTTTTTTGTTGGGTTTTGTTTTTTTTTTAAAACAGCATTTCTCTGAGGTAGTACATATACCACACATACAAATGCAAAAATATACATATATTCGTAACTGTTTGCATAATACAGAAGGGAACTATGGGAATGTATGCAATTGTCTCTAAATTTTCAAAAATGAATTACTAATTCCAGATAGCATTTTCCATATTGATCGTGGATGTTTAAAATCAGAACAAATTACGTAACAGTATTTCTAGGAATGCTTCCTGAAGGTGGTTGTCAGTGCCCTCTGAGGCACTGATTTTGTTTTGGCTTCAACATCTGTTCAGTATATGGTTAACAAAAAACAAACATCACTTATGTGCTGGGAAAAGATATCCGCTCAATCACAAACAAACATACATGACAAATCATCTTGCACTTTTTCCTCAGCAAACCGCATCAAACTTGAGCAAAAATGTTGCGCCTTCACATTTCTGATCAGTACAGCCAGTAGTTTTAAGCAACAGAGATGTATATTTGTATATGATTTAAACCATTCATTCCCACGTCAATTGCAAATTTAGTTGAATTCGTTACAAAGGTAAGATTATTTTCCTCTTAAACTAAGAAATGTAAACAGTGTAACGTCATAGAAAAAAATACCTTCATTACTTCTAACTGGTAAAATGTGAATGCAAACAGATGTGATAGGATACTGTTAACGTCACGTCTCGGAGGACATTTAGTGAAAAATAATTAGCGAGAAATTTATGTATGAAGCCTCCAGCAATTTTCTTTCTGGGATTATTCTGAATACAAATATAATTTAACTGATATATTTCATTTTATTTTTTATTTTTTTTAAATTAGAAAATAAGGCAAGTGCATTTCTGAAAAAGGTGCTACTACTCTACACTTCTAAACACGTGACAACTCTGAAAATCAGATCAATAATAAAAACATTAAAAATAGCTGCAATTTAATATAGACTGAAAAAACTATCAAAAGACAAAGTGACCAGCATCAATTTCAGAAAATATTTTAGACTTCATAAATACGAGCACCCTATATTTACATAAATTACCCTCTAAACTAGTTTTCCTTTGAAAGACACTTTTGTTCTAACAGATATGTCCATTAAATTATATAAATGTTTCAAATAAGAAAAAAATAGTAGTAAAATAGAAGTATTAGATGACGATGATCTTTTGGATTTGTTTTTTTGCTAAGATTTGGTTCTTGAGAATCTGCAGTCAGCTTTTAGAGACCTTTTAAAAAATACAGCCATGGAAATGAAAAACTTGTGCACTAATAATTACTGCTACAGTATACAGATTCTGCTTTGAGCTGTTGAGTTTTCATATATAAAGATATCAATACCTCTAAATCCCAAAATGCTCATTTTAAAATTTGAATTTTAATACACTATTGATTGAAGTACAAATTTATATTGACATTACGCACCTAATCCTTTTAAACTGGCTATGCACATTAAGCACATTCTTATAACTGCAAAATTAATACGGTTGAGTACAAGGTTGATGTTGACCTTACACAAAACAGAATATAATTCTTTGCATCTCTTACTGAAAGAACTGAGAGACAGAACAGAATCCTGTTGCATGCACATTTTTTTTTCTGAAGTACCATACAAGTCTTTGCTTAGTTACTAAAAACACAAAAAGCCCCTGTTTAGGTAGAGTATTAGTTGACAGCACACATTTCACTAGGCTTCATTTGCATTCTTGTGTTTAGTGATGCAGCAATGGGCAAAAACCATATCCTTTGAAGACCTTTTTTTTTTTCTTTAAAAAGAACAGAAAATCAATACTCGGACAGATAAGGAGCTGTATCTTTCATCTTTTCTTCTAGTAACTGTATATTTATGAACATAGCTTGAAATCGTAAGCATTTATCCCTATATAGCTGGATAGTCTTTAAAATCATAAAGTATGTTACCAGATAAGCAAAAAGAATCTACTGTACAAAGACGCTTGGCTCAAGCAGTAGTGCAAAATTACACCGCCCCAGTATCAAATGCTCCTTTAGAGCTAGCAGTTTGTGCACAGAAAATAACGTGACTTCCAAATATTCTTTATATAACATTAAAAAAGAAGTTTCCCATAACCCCAGGCAAGAAAAGTATTCATATTAATCCATCAATCAGTAACAATTTGAGAATAAGTGCCATCTACTACACTGTATCCCATTTTAAAAAATACCATAGTTGAACAACATTCGAGTAGTTCCACCAGAACTCCCACTTAAAATCCTCCATCTCATCCAAATAAGCATCGAGTCTTCTGTACAAAGGATGGTGAAGACTGACCTGAACACCAAAACGCACTGTACATTCAACTAGAGTCTGGGGAGAAAAGAGAACTGTTAAGCTCCCCCTTGAGTGGCAGAACATAGACAGTGTCAGCTACCGAGCTGACTGCTCACCTGAGGTACTGCAGTGCAGGGGCTGTATACAAAGTAGAATGGGAGGAGTTTCCCAAAAAAACAGATTGCTGCAATCATTGTTCTCTGCTATACAGTGCTCCAGGTAGAAAACATATTCTTAGCTGCTAAACCCTCAGAACTAAAATCCACCACAGAGATCCCGCTACATGTTTTACCTGAGAAACAGAGGAAAAACTCAGAGGCAGCTCTGAATAGCTTCATAATGTAGCCAGTATCTAAAAACCTACACAAAGGTATTTTCAGTACAATTAAAATAGGACAATCATAGTTTCCCCAAATATCTGTATAAAGAATATATAAGTTCATAATTAGAAAATTTCTCCGTATATTCAGTTAAAAACATATTCTGCCCATAGTATTGTTTAATTTTCGTAAAATCCTATGCTGTTTTATCTTTTTTTTTTTTTAAGTATTTTTTGATTTTTAGCAGTGATAAGTAATTATACATCATTAAAGTCACCAAAAGTGTAGATATGTGGTACATCCTACTTGCAGCCAAAACTGCTGAATCCACCAGGCTTTACATAAAGATTTACAGCAACCTCACTGGGGCTACGCATTGCATTTTTATGGTTACAAAAATGATTCTGTACATCAGCTCATCTCTGAATTTTTTAACATACAATTTTATTACTTTTTTCCTTTCAGGTCCAAACAAGAACTGGAATCCACATCTGTGTTCTTTCAACAAAGGTCTATTTTCTTAGCCATATCAAGCACTTCCTTGGAACCCCCAACTCCTTTCATTTAAATTACCAGCTTTTAAAAGAAAAAAAGGAAAGGAAAAAAAAAGATAAAAAAAAAAATAAAGGAAAAAGGAAAAAAAAAAAGTACTTAAAAAAATAAGACCTTGCTGTTAAACACTGTTTACAGATCTTGGTAGTTGGGGTAATAAGATACAGTATGTGGATTATTTAACAAAAATTATTTAAACATCTCTTGCGTTTAGTCAACACCAGTATTCTTTTGTGATCATTGCCAATTTGGATGATAAACTCTTAAAAATATATCCATGTAATTGTAAATAAAACAATTCACTAAATTCTTTGGCATCAGAAGAATCATAGAGCTGCTCTTGTTCCACTGTGACGAGTACGAGAGTCTTCCAAACCTACTTGTCTGTTATCTGTAATATAAACAGAGAAAAAACAAATCACTATAGGATTTGAAACACGGATAGTGCAACGTCAAGAGGTTTTCCAAACAGCCCCGAAAAACATTTCAAATGATATGTAAATAAGTAACCAAGAGATTGGATCGGAAAAGTTTCACTACAGCTGCCAGACTGAGTTCAAGAGTTCTGCAATCAGCAATAAATTACTTTCTTGATCAGAGAAGTCAGGTGATATAAGCATTAAGAGAATCTTGAAACACAGTCCCCTTGGGAACAGCACACAACTAACAAAATTCTAGGTTAATGCCTCATACTATAAACAACCTATGTGCAGAAATCTCTGGAAAAATACATAAAGACCCCTGAGACTGTAATGACCAATATGGTGGTGGAAAGTCTACTATAAGATGCTGCAAGTATAAAAAGTGCTAGACTACTTGCTACCATTTAGTACGGTGTTTAAAATAGAACAGTCAAATCAACCACTTCCTAAGCATTTCCTGATAGTACAATGTGAACTTTTAGTATGAAATATTTATTGCAATAATTACTGTGTAATAATACATACATCTTTCACAGGAAAAGACGACAATTATGAACTGCCAACCACAACTAAATGCTTAATTTACTGGAGGTCTTGATCTTTTTCAAATGCGATCTTGCTGCATAATTTTTTTTGGTCACTGTTTATTTTTGACATTACCTTTTCTATTCTTTTGTTTTACACCCAGATTACTCTTCTTTGTTTGCATCAGTACCAGACCTTCATTGCTACAGCATCACAGCATCCCAGTACACATCTTGTCTGATGGGCAGAATATATTCTTTGAAAAAGACTCACTATGTTATAGCCTAACCAAGTCAGAAATGGCCTAAGAACATTAAAAAGTTCTGGAGTAGTCAGGGATCAGTGAACTATTTCTGGACCACAACAGAGGATACTTGTGAAGACTCCAAGAGCTCTGCAAAATCTGCCTTCCATTTCCCTGTTCCATAGAAGTGTCTCCAATGCTACAGGGAATTAAGGCTCCTTCAGCAAGATATTTGTTCTTTTTATAGTTCTGCCTTGCCTCCTTTTCCTAATGAATTTATCCATGCATAAAGTATTCAAATTACCCTAAGTCAATCTGTTTTGCATGGGAATAAATCTCTACACTGGTTGCAGTCACCAGGCACTGGAAATAATGAGCACAGAAATGCTGTCTAAAACCCAAGAAGGAGAGCTACCAATTCACATGTGCTGCTGCTCATCTTTATCAGCAAAGAGTAGAGACCAATGATAACTGCCCCCAGTGGTTGATTTAACTGTTCTGGGAATAAATAGTATCTACAGTGTACAAAATATTTGAAACGGTGCTTAAGCATCACTGAACCTGTAATATGAATCTAGTAATATAAGAAAACAAAACAATAATAAGCTTCATGTATAAATAGCTGCCATGCAATAAAAAAACAAATTTTTAGACAACGTATTTCAATTTGATGTCATTCAGCAACTTCAATTTTAAGATCTTCTCGCTTATACTCTGTATGTGTAACACACTACTATTAAAATCAATTAGTAACACATTTGTTGGCAAGAGGAAAATAAAATATTTTTGCAAAAAAAAAAATAATTACAAAGTATGTTTTCCTTTCCTTAATGCTTTCGCATTAGTTCTGTTATTAAAAGAGGAGTCTCAATAGCTGCAACAGATTTATTAACTCAGTGGCTTGTTATCAGCATGAAACTCAGTTACATTAGGAGAAAAATAAATGAGACTTTGTAGAAGTGCAACATTAAGATTAAATGATTTTTCCATTGTGCTTTCTACTTACTCACTTTGCCAGGTAGTACGTTTGTGCTCTACTAATTATAAACCTAACTTTTTATGAGCAATCAATGCCAGTAATAATATAGGCGGTGTACGATCGAACTGCCTAGTTGTAAGACTGAGATACCTGATAATAGAGAAAGGCATACTGTACAAAACTGCATTTTAAATGTACTTGATTAGAATCTGTATTAATACGTAACAACCACGAAAAATGTTTTTGACATGTCTTACATTAAAAGTGTACAATAAACTGCTGTAACTCGGAACACCATTTGGTTAGTTCATTAGTATTAACTTTTTTTTTCCAGTCAGAGCTGTTTTATTAAAAGCTACCAACTCAATCACCAGATTGCAGTCAAAATCTTATTTCTCTGCAGACCTTCCGATAATGCTTATCAGAACAGTATTCAAGTTACTACCAGATGAAACCTAGATTGTCAACCTTAGATTAGCAATAAAAACAAGACAATGCCAACAATCAAACAGATAACAACTGTTTATTTATGTTGAAAAAATATTTTGAATATTTAGCTAAATGGAAAAGAAGTACCTAAAACTTGTAGGAAAACCTGCTAAAAACGAAATAAAATAAAATTGGAGGGAAGAGTACTACCAAAAGTACTTCGCCTTCTTCAAATGCAATGGTCAGAGGACCCTCAAATCTGGACAACACACACAAAAAAAGTCTTAGTTAATCATATTGATAAATCCTACAACAGTGGTAAAATGGTGAATTCAAAAGAGAAGCAGAATGCCTCTTTGGGTGCTCAGCTAGCAATTGTTGTGCTGGTGCACATGTTGGAGGACACGAGCCTCACTAAGGGGAACTCCAAGATGCTAGCTTACTTAAAAATCCACTCTACTAATTTGCACATTCAAAGTTGCTACTTTTTTTTTTTTTTTTAATACCTATCACAAGGTGAATGTCAAAAGGGGTACATCCTCACATTGACTTCAGAAAGATCTCACAAGGAAGGAACCCAGCAATGATTAAAATACTTAAAATTTCATTTTTAAAATAGTTTTGACTTTGTAAAGGGTGTAGAAATGCATCCTGCAAGGGAATCTGAAAGACCTCTCTACCTTTGGGAATCAATGAAAGCATTTGCATCAAATATTTATTTATTCATTCATGTAAAATTTTCTTCACTGGGAAACCCTACTGAAACACATCTTGTTTTCATGAGCAGCCCAAGGGAAAACACTCATACAGTTCCTAGTAGTTCAGCAAGCACCACAAACAATATAACATCGAAATCAATCAGGAGATCAAGAAAGTTTAACGTAAGTACAGAACAACTACACTATGCTAAAAAGGAGTGCAAGCCACTTCTGTTTTAAATAGTGAACTGTAACAGCATGTGACAATTGCAGGGAACAAACAATGCACCTGTGATATTGATGACATCAGCATTCCTCCTTTAGAAGAAGGTGGAAAGTCCAAGAAACACACAATCATCACTTTGTTCTAACTAAGATATCTCAATATTTGCTATATTGTGTCAAAGACTAACATCTGGACAAATTCGAATCAATTTATATCACTTCATCCTGGCTAGCCTGTAGTTTTCTCCTTCAACTGTCTGTGCACAGGGAAATTTAGAGCCAAGCTACAATGTGCTTTGATGTAACAGCATATTAACAGTTGCTTTGAAAAGAAACTTATGACAAGAACTAACTTGAATGTTCGTCTTGTTCACCGCATACATTTTTATCATCTTAGCTTATCAAAAGTGAAAGGTAAATTGTTTTAGAAACAGTAATTGACAGCTAAAGACAGAAAGAATTTGTAAAACAGCAAGTCCACCTCTAGCACCTCCTTAACTGCTATAACTACGTTCTCTACATTACCTAGCCTATAACTACGACATTATTATTAAGGAATATAAACTAAGGAATAAACCAGTTAAGGAAATTAAGAGCTTCAAAACTGTTTTCAGTGTCTAGAACAAAATCCTTCTGAGAAACAGCACCTTGCGAGAAAACAGCTCTCATAACCTCAATTCTGTTAAGATACTGCCCATCTCTGTGAAATCTGATTTCAAACTTTCAAAATGTGTCTCTCACATAAAAAAAAAAAATTAAACAGACAAACAAAAAAGCCCCACTCAGTGAGGTAAAGATCAGTAATGGCAGAAATGAAACCAAAACAGAACATCACAAAGCACAAATCAAACTCACACAAGAAAATACAAGTTATAAAACCAAGGTTAGGGAACTACTGATTTGTTTTAGGACTATTATTATTTTGAACAATTATTTCAAATGAAACAGGTACACTACACATGCGAAGTAAAATCTAAACTAGACCCTTTATAACCACCTCACTGGGTCATTTTACAAAAATATCAAATCGAAAAACATGTAACTAAAAATGAGAAAAGACCAAGTGATACAATTCCCACGTTCTTGGATCTTCTTCCGTGCAGAATCTCAAATTCTTGGCAAATTCAAATGACAGCTAAAATGGTTATTTTTAGCATCAAAGGAAATTTCAGAGACATCAAGCAAACCTTGTAGCAGCAGAGTCAAATTCCATAAAGTGCTGCTGTATTTTGTCTTAGGTCCAATCCCAAACTTCAATGTGTATTCTGAGTAATTCTTGAGCATATAAGCGGAATTTCTCCCAAAGGAGGAAAAGAATCTCACCCTAAGGCTAGTGTAACAGCAGCATTTTTTTTCCCCTTCCCTTTTTAAAAAAAAGAAAAAAAGAAAAAAATCAACTCAAAACTACACAGCACACAAACAGCCCAAACAGATCAACTGTGTGTTAATGTTATAATGTAATATAATGTATCTAAAAATTACGTTCTTGACCTGGTTAGTGGGACATTTACCAATACACAGTTACATGAGAAAAGGTGTTAAAATAAACAAGGTTAAAAATAATGAGTCTATGTTGTTATCAGAAGGATTTCTAACTCAGGAAAAGAAGATTAAGGCAACAGATTTAAAAGGGCATCTCTTAAGAAAGAGAGGTTCCTCCTCTGAGAAAAGAAGTACATTTATCCTCAGTTCCCCGCAGAAGTCAGGAGTGCCAAAACTATCCCAACATGATAAGCCTCACGGTAAGAGGGATAGCATGTAGATGCATATGCTGCTTGAAAGTACTTCCTTCAAAGTTTTAGTCATTTAAATAACAAACAGCACTTTGTTGTCAGGAGCCCAGCTCAGCGTATCTGCCCACACCTCTCTCAGTGAGAACACACGTGGAAGTCCAGATCTTTAACTTGTTAAATAAAAGTATTTAATATCCACAGGCAAGGCAGTCCAAAGCTAGGAATAAAACACAGAAAACCAAAGTATTTGCCTTGGCACAAAGATGTGTCACTCAAATTAAAAGGGAACACAAACATCTCACGGTACTGCTGCCACTCACACTTGGCTTTCTGGGCACAGGTAAGTGGAGACTTTGATTTGTATGGAAACACATACCAGCAGTCCAAAACAGCACTTCTTTATGTTCTCTGTGTGATAAAATGCTTTAAAAATGAATAACGTAAGAAATGTAAATGTTAAATGGCACACGTGATGACATCTCACTGCTCAGCATAATCCAGCTGTAAGCACAGTCAACACAAGGGACACAAAAATAACACTTTTGCAACAGAAGTCTGTGCTGCTGACCTTCTGTGTCACAATTCTGTCAAACTCTTCCTATTTGTAGCTGAAAAAAAATCTAGTACACAAAGCATTTACAGAAAAACATACATCGTAATTTTTATTTTCAAGTAATGTTTAAAATAAGATTTATTATAGCTTAGCTCGGACCTTAAAGATTTCACACACACAAAAAAAAGCTTAAGCCCGATAAGCTAGAATTCCTTAAACCTTTAAATGATCTATTTAATATTTCAATTTGACTTTGCTTTCTTTGTTAATAGTACCACTTGGGATGTGCATTGAAAGTTCTTCTACAAGAGTTGAGATGGAAAAGCCTTAGTTTGAGACAACATATGCCTGCCTCAGGGGTTACAAGACAAATCAATCTATTTTTCTCCTTCCCTCCAAGGGTAATTGGCTTTTAAAATTACAGAGGAAAAAAATGCCTTCATGTCAGTACAGTGCAGGCCCACATACAGCCATTTTCCATTTCTTTTCCTGCTTTAATTCTCAGGTGAGAACTAAGGAAAGGTGGGAAAACAAAGAAAGAGAGGAACGATTGCGTCAGGTTGAATATATCCAATAATAATCAGCACTGTGAACAGTATGCGAGTCTGGAATTTACTGAAACCTACTATGAATAGCTGTCATTTTCCTAGTCAGTATTTTTAACTTCTAATTTGTGATGAAATTTTCTTCAATACCTGTGACAGCCTGCACCACTGGCATTCACAGATATTTTGTCACAGAATTCAGCATAAATTGCAAAGTTACAATTATTGCTTCACTGTTATTATAATCTCACTAAGTAATGCTAACTTTTAGTTCACCCTTATGAAACTGCCTTTTACAAGTAGCAGTCACAGCTATGAGCATCCTTACAACCCTCAGGCTACACTAAACACAATCATATACATTCTCAGTTTCACACTCAGAATGCAGTTAAATCTATTGCTCCTCATCCCACTAACTTGACTAATACTAATTGATTCAAAGCAGTGGAACTCATACGATAGTCCTCAGCTTTTTCTGACTGCTATTAGATGTAATATATAATGCATTACTCCAGAGAATTTCCTACTGGAGGTACGATATGTGGAAATATTTTTCAGTACATAACAATGAACAATCAGAGCTAACTCTAACTGATACACAAAAACAACAAACTGCTGAAAAATTCAAAATAACGTAGTCTTTTGAAAACTACTAAGATTCCCTTCAAGCACAGCACTGAAACTGTACCACTAAACCTTTAATGTGAACTTGCTCACTGGGACTGTGTATACAGGTGTAAAGCAATTATTGGATTTGATATCTGAATGAACTCAGGTTCCCATTAGGGCTTGAATGCTTCAATGACCCTATTATTTTCCTTCCAACGCTCTCAGACCTGATCAACTTAATTATTCTGACTAGTGAAACATTTAGGACATGAATATATGATTTGTTTTAAACCAAATGAGACAACTGAAAGTACTACATAAAGTAATATACAAAACCCCAAAGGATAAACGTGACGTGTCAAAGCCTGGAAGAAGGTCAGATCCAGAAAGTAGTAAGAAAGAAACAGCAATGGAAATGCACTGCAGTAAAACTAAATTTATTTACATATCTTTCCTTGAACTTCTAATTTCTATCCTTTATTGCATGTCACGCACAGTAAAATAAGTTTAGCTTATGAATTAGAACAGTAACATATTTCAGAGAGTAAATAACTGAAACCTCCTTTAGTAAGCAAGAAACTTCAGCTCCCAAATATAGAATGCATCCCTTTTCATGAGTACACACTGACTTTTTACTTTTGAACAACTGCTGAAAGTTTCTTATAAAAAACACATTTTATGTCAGAAATGACAGATTTGTTGATACAAAAGATGTTCCCCTATTTCAGTTCTACCTGTTATTTTACTGCTAAGAAGAGTGACACAGCACAAATGTGTACACGCATTCTGAACAGACTGATATGATGCTGATAAACCAAATTTTTCATAAATAATTTAAAATGGCTTCCAAAATTTGATATTCCCAGCTCCCCTATTCACTCTACTGTTCTTACAATTTGTATTTACTTCGAAATTGACTGTAACATTACAAACAGGACAAAGAAATAAAGACAGTAATAGGTTCTGAACTTCAAGTATACGAGCAGATATAAAGTTAGCATCTTCTCATCTGAACGCATTTGTCCTTAAAAAGAATCAAACTGACATCGAAGTGGTCCCCTTGTCCCTTGCCTCCTTTCACTAATGATATGTAATGGCTGCTGAGCCTGCAATAAATGTGTTTACGTCCAGCTAGATTGCCATCATTTTACAATCTAATCTGATACTTTCAAGAAAGAAGAAAGTCACGAGAGACCAACACCAGCTTGTGCTGAAGGCATTTCTTGACATCAGCCTTCACTCTGCACTTCAAATATAAGTATACGATTTGACAAAACGTACACAGTCGTGAGAGAAGGCTCTTCACCTCTTCTCCAAAACTGCCTGATAGAAGTCAATATCTATTCCTTTACAAAGTTACAATCAAAAACTGCCAGATGAAAGTCAAAGGGGAAGCTTTCCAACTATTCCTTACAATTTTTTATTAAAGGGCAGCATACGAACACATTTGCTTCAGTAGGATCGCTCCCACCCACGCTCCTGAGTTTTATCAGTTAGCAGCTTAAATACTGGAAGTTACATCTCCCATGCACAAATGCTTTATTCTTTGCATAGAATATGAAATCAATGAACTCGAACCTCTCTTTCCTGCAAAGGAATTTCAGAACAAGAGTAACACTCCAATAAAGCAAGTCTTTCCTGCTGTTGCACACAAAATGTCACCAATTTTTCCCCTGTACCCACACAATTGACAGCCCTTGTCAAAAGCAAACAATTTGTTTTATATCCTGCAAAAGTCTGCCTCTTTTATTTTTTATGCATCAGAAACAAATTCTCTTTATAAAAACATAACTCTGCAATAACTTGTAGTCTACATGTAAAATGAAATACTTTAAATAATACAATAAAGGCAGACCATCTATAATTATTTTTTGATTAAATAAAATATCAACATTTTTTATTCATGGATAGGTTAACATTTACAATTCAGCATTTTGCAATATTTAAAGGGAACTGAATATGCTATGAGAAAACTTAAAACGACATCACTCCTGTATGACCGGCTGGCACAGGCGGCAGTCATCCGTGCCCATCTGCACCTTCATCATATAACATTAAAGAAGGTCTCCTGTATTAAAGAAGGACTTCTGTTTGAGCCTGGCAAGATGATCTCATCACTCACTACCTGTTACCACCTTGGACATAACAGAAGGGAATTACTAAACAGAACATGTGACTTTTACCATAAAGTACTTGCAACAAAGGCATGTGCCGATCACGTGAGTCAAATCCTTGTTTATTCAAGTAATTCATAAAAATGTTATTTTTATAATTTTAGACCATCAGAAAAATAAATCCATAATCTGGATCTGCTTTGTGAACCAAGAACCAAAAGTCCACATGACAATACAAAATGTACTGGCAAAATCTGCCAATTTATCCCCTGTCAATATAGCTCCTTCTACAAGGACCCCAAAGAATGTACAGTGAAGGTTGCATGCCATTACAGCACATGTACGTGTATTTCAGACAGTTCCCAAAAACTGGCAACTATTTTATGACAGCCTTAATAGCCCACTTACAAATAATATGGGGAAAACAATGCTTAAGTGCTCTATCACTGAATATTAGAAAACAGCTTTAACATTTAAGGCTTTTTAAGACCCTGTAACAAAATACTACTTCCCAATGGGTCTGACTAAATTGATGAGTGCTTAAAAAAATGCAATTATATACATTTGGACATAACTGCTCTAGAAGCAAAACACTTACATACACAGTAACTTCTTTTCTGAGGTCAAGCTACTCTACAGTTACAAGATAAGAAACCATATACCCTTCCTTACTAAACAGTGAGCTGTGATAATGCTGATAGCCTGTATTATACATTATAAAAAAGCCCCTAAAAATTTTTATTTGTACTAAAAGCAAGACTAGATGTGGCTTGACAGACACCAAAGAACACATCGTTATTAGCAGCAAGATATGCAGGAAGTTCTCAATGCAAGTTCCAGAACATTCAAATAAAGATTTTGCTTTATTTTAAAGAAAAATGAACTATGCAAAGCTAAAAGGAAGTTAAGCTACTTCTATTGCCTGAGCTTAGAAACATTCCTCATCCTACCATTTCTACTGAAGGTGCTCTCCAGGCTGCCAATTAACAGACAATACTTTATTAAAGCCCACAAGTGTTGCACTCTCTGGACAAAAGGAAAAAATGGAAAATTAATTGGCATCTTTCAATTTCTCAACACCAACCAGAGCTGCAGACTTCTGAAAGTATAAACTTTCATGAAATTAATTACCACATAGAAAAGGAGCTCTGGAGAAAGCAATGCCAAGGTTAACATTTTTGTCATGCAGTGATAAATTCTTAATGTTCCCTACACTTTTTTCTTTTCTTATTTTTTTTAATTCTGTTAAATGATTGTGCGCTGTCTTCTAAGCACTTTTAGTTGAAATTAACTTACACTAAAACTCAAAGCTAGGTGAGAGATGTAGGACTTAAATGAGGAGAAGATTTCCACGTGTTTTTAATTACCGACTTAGAAATACCTATATCTAAATGCTAATGCTGACATTCATAATATGAATAAAAACATTTCTACGTAAATGAATGCTAATATAGCAAAATGGCAGTAACGTGCTGACTACACCACAACATTAGTCTTTCCTTCCTAAATCCAGCCATGACCTTCTCCTGAGCAGCACACACGTCCAAAGAATTTCAGGAAAAAAGCCATTATATAAGCCTTATATAAACACCCCACCCGTCTTTTTCTTCTTTTTCCTTTAGCTGTTGGTTGTCTACCTACCTAACCTAAATTAATATAGTAACAAATATCCTAGATCACTTCACTTACCACCTTTTGCCCTCTTTCAATTCTCTCATTCACTCCTGTAGCATGAAACACCATCACATCAAAGTACTCGAAAGGTTGCTTTATGATATTGAATGACTACTAAATGCCTTTTATCAGTACACACCGTTCCCGCTCTAACAGGATTCCTTTTCTCTCAACTGCTGCTTCTAATAAATACCTGTTCTGCATTTCCTTATCAACATTTTGCATTTGTAAGTCTCTTCTGCGAAACTTACAACTTCTAACAGTTTCCTGCATACGAAATAGCACAACCACCCTACTTCTTGTGAACTTTATCAAAATAAAATTAGAGATTAGAAGGCCTTTTCTGTGATGCATGCACACAACATAGGAAGCCTGTGCCAAATCAGTAGATACTAATTTATTCTGTGACCAGAAGAAACAACAGAAAAGGAGCTTCAAAAGAGTGGCTCAGTGCAAGGCATGTACTTCTTCAAAATGTCCTACAGCAAAATTTAGTGGATCATCCACAGCTTTCCAACTCTGCTTACAAAGAAAACTAATTCAACATTAATCTCAGGATACCTCACACGGACTGCAGCTCACCCACACCCACCCGTCTGCTGACTCGTGCCATGCAGTCTGGCTTCTCTGCAGCTTTACTGTCCTTCTTGCTCACTGAGGGACTGTAGATATTGTGTTTGAAAAATACACTTTACCAGCTTCAGTGAGCAATAAAAACTGTTGCTTCACGCTTTCAAGTCTCATTTGGTTACTGCATTGTTTCTGAAAGTTAAATTACCTTCCATCAATTGCTGACAATCCTCCTGTGTTCTCTAACCTCTTCGTCAGTTATTAATTTCCTTAATATATTATCTACTAGATATTCTTCCCTGACATACTAAACTTAACCTATGTTAAAATTCTCTTTTATATAACACTTTGATACAACATTGCAGTTCTGCACTGATAACTGAAAATGAGTTGCATACGTATGTATGAACAGGGGAACTGAGAACTACCAAGCAGACTCAAGACCAGCAAATATCTGCACTTCTTTCACTCGTACACAAACCAGTAAAATCAAATTCTAGTTAGCAAACAACTGTGTTTTTTAGCTTTTTGTTTAGCAAGTGAACAGCCAGGAGATGCTCTATTTATGCTCCCATCATTACAAATTTGAAGCACAACACGCAATGAAGATCTGGTTAAATATTTCCTCTCTCCTGATTATATTATGGGAAAAAAATGATTCCCCATGACTACTTCCTTAGTTTCAGCTGTGATGAGAACTGAAAGAAAAAAGTATTTCATATGCATTTCCTTACTTTATTAGTAGGAATGACAAGGTAAGTCTTGTTTTGCCTATTGTTTACCTCCATTCTTAGCCCTTTTCATCACAGAACATAAAACGTAACTATTACATACACACTTCAAATTTTTCTGGAGTCTTCCATCAACAACATCTCCTTTTCAAATCCACTCTACTTGGTTTTGTTTTCAGTTATACCCATTTTTACCTGCTTTTCCTTTTCTGCATTTTCAGAATGTGGCAATACAGTCATTCTTACAAAAAATTTGATTGGGACCCACCAACAGGTCCATAGGGAACTATGCCACTCTGTTATCATTAAAAAGGAAGGCAGTCACACTCAGGCTTTTTATCCACCATAAAACAGCTGGGCTACGAAATATCCCACTTCTCCAGATAATGAAACTAATGTGAATATAAAACTTGAAATATTATATTCACATAGACTGGATGGGAAGCAGGACTGACACCTTACACAAAGACACACAGGGAGATTTTGTAGAAAAAAATAAAAAATAAAAAATCAGCTTTTCAAGTTTCCCCAGACTGAAAATGCAGAAAAGATTGATAGGGCAAGGTTACTGTGTGCAAAGCAACAGAATAGGGTCAGAACAGTTTACTGCTGAGGGTGCAGAAAAATGAGCAAGTCATTCAGGGACAAATCTTGGCCTTAAGCATCTCCTGAATGCAGAGAATTTAATTTGTTAATAAGGACAAAAACTGTCTGATAACCCTCCTTTTCACTGCCATGTGGAAGAGATTTTGGAATCCCGTGTCCTGCAAGATGCCTTCTAGCCTTGAAAATAATAATTTCCTGTTATAAACGAAAACTTTGCTTTCCAGGTGTTCCCACATCCCCCAATCCTTTTGGAGCCCTACAGTACAACTCCAGATCAAGTTTTTCCACAGAAGCAAAAACATTAATTCAGGTGAAAGAAAAGAAAGCCAGGAGCCTCTGCTCTCGGTGGAAGAGAGTAGGAGCTTGTCTGCCAGATAAAATGATTAGGAAAATACATCCTTAGTGCCACAAAAATAAGATTAATCCATCAGATACTTTATGCCCAAAGCTGGCAATGTCCCTTAGAATTATATTCTGTTGTATGTAAACAGTTCTAACTACAGGCACCTTCAATTTCATGAACTATTTTTTAAAACACTTGAACTAGTTTCATCTTTACAAATGAGAAAGTCAGTGTGTTCATGTGAATTTGAGATTCATAATGCACTGCCTTTTAACTATCACCCACTTTTTCCTTGGATTTCCTCATAATTGAAGGAAAGTGAACCAAAGTGAAGGAATTCTGCTTGCTTTTAAAGCTGAAGCAATAAAAACCATGAACCACCATCCAGCAGCAGAGTGGTGGAGATTGCAGAGCACACAGTGCAAAGCCTGTTTTATTGAATTAGACTTCTAGTCAAAGGACATGTTCCTTTTACTTTTATATCTTCTTGAACTAGACTTTAGATAGCATTTTCTAAACGACAGGACTAAGACGTCTCTTTTCCAAATGCTGATAATTGCTATTGATAATCATTTACTTTTCTTGCATATGCTAGATATTTGTGGCAATGATGTAACCTTAAAAGCCTCACACTTAATTTGTCCTTAAAACCATGCTATCGCTGCACTTGATGAATGAAAAAATGTATTTTCAAACTTTCCTACATAATAATTCAACAGAAAATAGCAAGGAAAAGAGCAGTAAATAGAAAAACGCCTGCACTTCAGCATAACAACTTTACCTGCGAGTTCAATGAACATCCTGTAACAGCACCCATGTGATACAGTGACTTAACATCCATACATGAGCAAAACTACACCAGAAATACACTAGCTTTGTTCAAATGGAAAAAGGAACGCTACGATGTAAAGACTGCTTAAGCAATCTTAAACTTAGAAGCTTAGTCCAAAGACATACCAAGTAACAGAGATAAATTTAAGTAAAGAAGCGATAAAGGAAAAAGTATGATATGCAGGGTTGTAGATCCTTCTTACGAAGAAGCTCTCCAAAAGCTCAGTTCCTGTCTAAATTAATACAATAGAAACAAGCATGATCATGACTCCAGTATGTGGTATTATGTATGTACCCAAGACAATAAAAAAAAATTTACAAGAACAAAAACACAGTTAGGAAGTAATAATGCTATTTCCACAGCAAGGGCAATAGTATAAACGTATTTCAACTCCCTCAACGCCCAGAGCTGATAAACATCTAGTAGAATTATTACCTACACATCTAAGTGGCACTGAAAATCTCAGTATCTTTAAGAATTCAAGGTCAAACTGTCTGCATTTAAGCAAACCACTTAACCTCTGACTTTCTGGGTCTAATCCTGGTATAGTTTAGTCAGTAGCCAAGCTCTCCTTCCTTCCTTCTTTCTGAAAAATAGCTTAATCATCAAGTCTGACTTTATGCAATTAAAAGCAAACAACTCACGGCCTATAACTGACAAGTGAGGGTAACTAACTACTAATTCATATCCTACAGAATGTATATTTAATCAATAATACTGATATTGGCCATATCCAGATAAGACGCTATAACAATTGATTCTTATATCTCCATCCCTCCTGCCTTTGTAAAATTTACTTTGTGTACAAAAGCACACTTTGATTCACATCATGTAGTAGCAGTATTTCTCCCTTATGAAACTCTGCATTCATACTGACAGGGCGCCTTGTCTCGCTTTTTCTGCCAGATGACCTATGAGACGGCCATTCATGCAAACTACAAAAAGGCTCAGAGAGTAGAGCTTGTTTATTCCTGCAAAAGGTGGGCTAGGTGGGGGGATCTAACTGCAACCTGTGACTGCCAGAAGGTGAGGCAAAAACACAGTTAAATTCTTCTTGGTTATGTAGATGGTATAACAAGGGGTAACAGTCAACAACTGCAGCTTAAATGTAGTGGAAAAAAAAGTCTTCACTGTGAATGTAGTGCAACAGTAGAATGAGGTAATCAGGCAGTTGTACAAGATTTGAGGACCTGGTTTGACAACGCAGCTGGCTTCATCAAGTAGGTGACATTTATGCTTCAAATGCTGGAGGTTGTATTATATGATTTCCAGAAGTCCCTTCTAAATATGTCATCAATTCATACTTCTCAGCAAACACATATAAAGAATTCAGAAATAATAAATATTAACACTAGTTATTTTGGGCTCAGCATTAGTATTTATATCCATACTCTCAGCAGCTCTAAATATCAAGGCTATGATTTCAGAGCTATTTTTCAAATGGGAAAGTTCTGGTTCTTGTGGGGTTTTTTGTTGTATTTTTTCCCCCTCTTTGCCAATTTATCATTTCTAATTTATTCAAAGCTTAAGCCAGAATTTTTCAGTGAGACTTCTTCATAAGTAATTATATATAATGAAAATAAATTAACATCTATTATTTATCTTAGTTACTAAAATAGTTATTATGTGCCCATAGGCTAAAATATATACAGAGAAAGTAAACAAAATTCACAGATATTCTCTGATCCTTCTATTTGGTGTACCCAGCAGAGAATAAGTCAGGTCACTTCTGGTCTGTGCATATGGGTTTCCTTGCAAAACTGCCCGGAGGAGCACCATGATGCAAATGCAGCGTGCACATGTAGATCAAGACTCTCGAATACACCATTAAACATCTGCCCATGCTATAGACACAGCCAAGGGGACTTCAGTCAGCACTGTGATGGGGAAAAAAAAGCCGCCTGTATTATGTAAAAGTAAATAAATAAAAAGCTCTCAAAACTTTTTGCCATCATCTCTGCTAAAAGCACAGAGAGGAAGCTATGCAAGGACAACAAAGGAAGGCAAAAAGAAAGTGAAAATGGAGACAAGCTAGCTGTCCATTCTTAATTTGATTATGTCTAGAACATGTTTCTAATATGTTCCCAGCTAAGTGGCAGTTTCCTGGAAGGCAATATCAGGCTATTAAAGCATTTGCTTGAACTTGAGCTTTCCTTTAAAATAAAATGGACCAATTCATCCAGAAACCCACTCTTCGAGAGTTCAGTTTCTGAAGATAGCTTTACATGCAATCTATGCATACAGCTAATACGTTCTTTATTAGAAACTGACTGAGAAGGTGCTCATAAAGGAGGACATCCAACCAGCAATCCCAAACCATGTACACTTTAACCCAGCTGAGAGGAAAAAAACCCACAAAAACCAGTATTAAAATGCAAAGAAGGATTTATGAACTGAATTTATTTTTTTTATCTACCAGTCAGTCAGAGTCGAAACATGAATAACCAATTCAACACTGAAATGGTATTCAAATATTTGACTCCAATCCCCTATTGCTTCTAAATTCACTCCGAAGTCAAGATTATTAATTCCTCCTGACAGAAAATCAAGATTTAATGATCATCTAATAGCCCTTAGGAATTACTAAGTAAACTTAGATGATAATTCAAACAAAATAAAATGATTTTATATATAAAGAAAAATATAATGCAGAATGCCCGTTTATTCATTTTCTTTGTGGCAGTGGCCATTTTTTTCTTTCTTTAGAAAATGAAGAGCAAAGGAACGTTTGCTATGCACAGTTAATGTGTAAGTGAAAAAGGGGACCTTTATTTCCTGTGGACATTTTTACACATTATCCACTGCTCAGATGAAACAATGGAACAACACACCTTGAAAAGAGCCCACAGAAGGAAAATATATGCAAAAATTTAAACTCAATAATTTTGTAGCAATAACAGCACTTAGTTAAGGACAGCATCACTTTTAAGATCAAGCTGTCAACTCACTGAGCCACGTTGTTTAAATAATGTGCTTTGCAAAATTTTATAGAGAAACTGACTTCAACTTACTAAAACTGATACGCTGTGACTTTTAGGTAATTTTTTAAGCTTTCAGATCATGACTGCAGGGAAGTAACATTAAAACTAAAAGCAGTGGAAAAACGGAGAGACAAATTTATAGCCTGTGCATCAATTTCTTCTGCCTCAGAGTTTTCTTTGTTGGCAGAAACACTTTACGGCTTTTTGCTCCCCTCCATCAATCACATATCTGCTCATACACACATCATCCTGAGATGTCCAGAACCAACAAAGCTGGAATTTCATATTTCAAAATTCATTAATATTTTATGAAAAACACTGAATTATGAAATCTATTATTTCTAGAAGGTCTGTGACTAACCTGTAGATTGCTCTATTGACAGCACCGTACGTACACAGACAAAAGTAGGGGTGTCTATACCCCTACATACACACACGCACACCTTCCCCTCTAACATTTTTGTTCTGCCAGACATTACGTAATTGGTTAAAAAATAGTTGATGTTACATATAAAACACTATTAAGTGATCCCGAAGTGTCTTTTTTTCCTCCTTCATATGCTTTGTTTCTAATGGCAAATTAAATTTGACGTTTAATTTAAAAAGCAGGCTACCCTAATCTAGAGCTCTACTACAACAACACCGGTAAAGGAGTGAAGCTTTTCATGGAATAAAACCAATTTTTTCTTTTTTTTTTCTTTTTTTTTTTTTTTCCATTTTAAGATAATTTCAGTCATAAGTAATTGAAAATGTAATTTAGAATTCATTACTTCTGGTGGTTAATTACAGAACAGTTCCAAAAGATGATGATCTAATAAAAAGCAGTAATTTTCCCCGCAACATGGTAACAGAATAAATAACATATAATGCAGTACTTGTATTGCATTAAAAATATTAAACGTACATAAACATGCAATCCAGTCTTGTTGCCTCAGCATTACACCTACAAGCATGTTCTAGTGATCATTACAAAAACAGAACTACGTGGCCAAACACATGGAACTTGGAAAAAGCTATTCTTATATTGTGCACCTTCCCCTTAATTGGTCACAAATGCAAAATGATTTTATCCAATTATGATCGTGCAATTAGTCCAAAAGTCTTCTTAAGTAGAAATTAATATATTTCTTAACTGCATCAGCTTAGGAATGCAGCTGAGCAAAGGCTTTACCTCCATTCTGTATTTTCCATCTCTTTTCCTTCATAAGGAAAACAGAAGGTGTATATTTAACCAAAACATAATATCTGATTTAAAATGATTACGAATATCCTTTTGCAGTCATTGGGTCCAATCCACCTCCAGCTATTTTGCTGCAAAAGAATCCATGACCTCACTCCTCTTTTGCAAAGGGCACAGAAGATAAATTAAGTCTTTGCGCCCATGTTCCTGAAAACCAGAAGTGTGAATTAACCTAAACATTTCTCCATTAGTCCCCCAAACCTACATCTTTTCTCTCCACAGCATCAGTGGACAGGAAGGTTATCAGTAGGAACACGGTTGATACAATTAAAGCCCTGGGAACTCTTTTTTTTCTGTCTGAAGATCTTTAGAATAATTTAAGTGGATTTACCATAGCTGAGTGGGAAGAACTATCATGTACAGGCCATGTAAGAAATTTGCTACGCTGAAGCATACAGCTAATCTTAAATTGCCAGCATTGCACCTGAAGTTAAATTTTCTATTTTGATAAGGTGTTTTACTTCAGCCTATTATATGGAGTTTCCTAATAATTTCATTTCTGTGGGGCACAGAAAATTTTTAACTCATGATATAATATTCTCAAGGACAAGTGTCCCTGCATAAAGATTGGAGTCTCTGTGTATACTCTAAAGAATTGTTTCATGATATATTGTACCTGACAGTACTTAGCAAGAATGTCACATATCACAAATATTGGTGAATAATGCACAGTGCAAAGACTGCGAATGTCAGTATAATACTTGAGGTATCACAACACTAACACACAAGATCTGAAACATCTGCAGAGACACTGTCATGATACCACGCCTACTGCACAGCAGTGCTTTCAAGATAAGTTTATTAGGATGTCTTTAAATACTTTGTTTTATAAACCATAAATACCACATCGCTGTCTTTTTTCATTTGTACATCATCTACTGAAGAGATGGAAAATTCAAGATGCCTGTGGGTTTTGCAATGGTAAGTCACCTTGACTGTACTACTACATCTCTGCTTAAAGCTGGAAGCAGCCAGCTTTGACATAACAGCAAAAACACCAAAATTATCTCTCATCACACTCATATTGCTCTTTTTCACTCACTTCTTTTCCCCTAAAAGCCCTAAACGCTCACTGTAGTTCATACTTAATATTCTTTTTGTTGTTGTTCATAATAATATTTCTTTAAAATGACTCTAAAGTATCAGAAGACTTCAGACCACATAAGAATTTGCATGAAAATATGAACGAATGTATTTCAGCTTACTAATTTTCAGGTTATACTTCTAAAATCAACATTACCTTAAAAACAACTTTTTGCTCTCTATATAACATGTATTAGATAGGAATAAAATGATACATACCATGAAACCACTACTAACTTCACTTGCCTCTATGGAAATCACTTCCAAACTGACATCTCTCAAAGAGGGAGTACAAGATTTATGTTAATTTGCTTTGTGTTTAGATCAGGAATCATGCAGCCAGAAATGAAACTGGCCACTGATTGATTCAACATACGCTACAGGCAAAAAAAAAAAATACCAGACAGTTTCTGCTGTTTGAAAATTAAGATGCAAATGTTTTTCATTCTCAGCGAAGAAGCTTCCGACTCTCATGGTTGAAAACATTATTCAGATAAAAATAAATTTCAACATTTTCAGATTACAAAATAATTACAGTTGTTTTTAAATTTAACCTTTTCTGTCAACACATGAGAATCAGGTAAATGAGGATGGGACATTATGATAGGCATGAGAGATCATCATCATAAGACCAAAATTTACAAGTGAGAAACAAAGTTTATAAACTGATAAACCAAAACTACATAATGCCTTTCTCACTTGAATTATTTTGTGTTTCCACAGACATATACATGTAATATTATTGTATACGGATATTACTCTCATTTTCTGCACAGAAGTGACTTTTAAGCCCTGCATATTCCCATCATACGGTATCAAGAAGAAGCAAGTGATAAAAAAGACCTAATTTTTCAAATGATAAAAGTGTTCTGACCTTTGCTGTAGAAGAGTTTCTATCTTTCACACATAATTTGCACTACTGGTTGTCTGTAGTGTGTTCTTAAACATACTGCTCTTGGGCATGGAGCATTTTGCTCAGAGATTTGTCTGCTACATCCAAATACTGTCCAAGGTACTCCTACATATAATGTTAAATGAAGGATTTCTCCACAAGTCCTTCTAAGAACTGCTGGAATTGGAGCAAAGGACACTGACAAACATGACAAGGATCATCTGTACTGTAAATCAGCAAATGAGAATCACACACTGAAAAGTACATATGATTATATTTCTGATGGAAGCATATGGATCAGTAAGGGAGGACAGTTCTGTTTGCATCTTGAGTACGTATAAAAAAGTTTCTGCCTTAATTTATGCTGTTTGAAAGGCCTGAACTACTTTTCAAAACTTTATCCTTCAAAGGCATTCTTAATATTCAGAAAGACTCTGCTAATTAACTCCTAAAACTACCTCAATTCTAACCTGCTTCTCCTGCTCCTTAGAAAAGTTTTAATTACACAGATTAAGCACTGGGATTCCAGCTGTCACCTTCCAATAGCTTTCTTCCTTTTTAAATAAGGTGCTTTTGTGCTGATCTCTCCTTTGCTTTGAGAAGAGCTTTGGACAGGTTGTTTTTATGATTTAGCAATTCCATGTGACTATTAAAAAGGATGTGACAGTATGGAAAGCACATTTAACCAGTTACAGAACACTTTGCTTTCTTCTGAAATGTCGACAGCTGGCCATCAGAGTAGGTTTTATACAACACAGCCAATTATTTGGATACTTTACAGACCATAATATAAGGGCTTACTTTCAGCAGAAGGATGGATCGGATGACCTCCACAGAGGTTGCCTCCAGAGCAGACTTGGGTTTGATCCTAAGAGCATATGCACCAAATGACAAAATACTGCCATTGCAGCTCTAAACCACTTTCTGTATTAACATTCAGTGGAAAAGAGTGAAAAGAAAACTGTTTCATAGGATCAGTGGACTTTTATCAATGCATTCACAAGCACCACTGCTGCATGAATAAAGTAGGCAGTACAATGGAAGAAGCTCCATGGAAATGTCAGTGGAAAAAAATCGTTCTGACTTTTCCCACTGTGCAGGGCTTCTTGGGTCAGGCCATAGGACAGGATCCGCATAAGCAAATATCTGCATATAAACATACATAATGTTTTGCTGCAATCTTCCTCTTGCAGACACTGTTCTTTAGCCAGGATGCTGAGCATGGGCCCTATTTCCTGGATTTTCGATGGTCCCAAACATATCTAGTGATACGATCACCTGCGCATGCCTGATAAGTAGGTACATGCAATTAGCCAAGGAGTGATGCTGACCAGCTGATAATAATTAGAATAAAAACCACTACAACTTACTACAAACCACTGGGCAGGAAAACTCTACTAATACAGCAGTTCACATGAAATTTGAAGTAAATATTTTCTAACAAAAACCAGATTATTATATTTTAATCAAGATCTGTTTAAAAAATCTCCAACAACAGCTTTTTCCGAGTTGCAGCTCTGATAAACCAGTGATATTCTGTATATTCAGGAAATAAGTAAATTTTTCCTACAAAGTAGAAAAGAGAATTTACACATTTTGGAGTATCATAAAATTCATCTGGATTTCAGATCCAGGCTAACTCAACACCGATGTATAACTGATCCACTTAGGTTAATCCAGGTAGTGCCCTATGCAACACAGTATGCTCCCTGCCATCACCTCCTGGCTGTCTGTATGAATTTCTCATAACTAAAACAAACTTCTTCATTTCTCACTTGTCCCACCTTCCTTGCAACACAGTTTCTGGCTCCTTGCACACCTCACCACCATGCAATATCACAACGCAGCCTTCAGTAAGACCTCCAAGAGAAGTCTTCTGTCAAGATAAACAGAACAATTCCTGCAGACAACGAGGCAGAAATGTTACAACTGTCAGGAAAAGTCCGTTTGTATCTAAGCTGCATATTTATCTTCGAGAGAACACAGAAATTGGAATTATTTGCTACTGTTTTATTATATACATTGCCTAAAAATGAAACAGAATATTATAAATAAAAAATTAACTGTGTACACCATTTCTCTATATAGAATCTCTTGCTTACTGTTAGCATGCATTTAGTTCTCCAAAAACAACTTATCAGTAGCTTCATATAACGAGGAAAAGCTTTCTTTTTTTTCTTGAACTGAAGGGTTTGATAACAACGTGTGACTTGTGGTATTACAAAAATTTAATGATAAAATCCACATCTTTATGAAGGCATGGAAACAACACTGTTCTGTATATACCTAAAGACTTTCAAATTTTAAGAGAAAGAGATCGTCTACAGGACTTAAACACAGAACCGTATGAAAAGATATCTAAACTATTAAGTTCCACAGACATGTTACAACAAAATAAACTTAATCCCTAGGTACTCACATAGTTATGAATGCAGAAGGTAATCATCTCCACACTACGAATTTACTTCATCAAGTCTTGAAACCAATTTTAACTTCTGCCAAAACCTAGATGTTCTTAACATTAGAACTGTACTATTATAAACAAACTCAATGTGCGTACTTGATTTCTACCACTATGTGGTTTCCTTGCAAGTAAACATAGAAAAATTTTATTAAAATGTATCATATAAAAATGACAGTCAAAACTTCTGACTGATTAAAAGTCACAGCTCATTTGTGTAGTGATACCAACTACGTATCCCTGGATCTTGCTGAAGTACACTGCCTCACAAAACCTTAATTCTTTCATTCATTATCATCCCCCTTCAATCAACAACTACAGATGTTCACAAGACAGGTTGAAGAGAGATAAAGGAATAAGCCTTCCTGAGCTAGAGCTCTTTCTTCTTTGTCAGAAAATATGCAAAGACTGGGGGGAAAGATGTAAAAGGAAATATATCCAGGAAAAGAAGAAAAAAATGACTGAGGATGAGAAGTAATATTTATATGTGGACTGAATCAGCATACTTACTCTCTCCTACCGATTTTTTTTTTTGTATACATCTTTACTGTTAAATTTGATTTACTTCTTTGTTGTATACAAAAGAGTAAGACTGTGAATACAAACAATTCAGCAAAGTTGACAGACCACATTTATTTTTGCAAGTAAATAAGCATACCTCAAAAGACAACTCGTTCTGGTTACAACTTCGTATTTTGATAGCTCACATCTTTAATCTGGCTTTGTTTGGTTCTTTAAATCGATGACAGGGTACGCAGTTGAGCTAGCAGTCATGATTAAGAGGTCAAACACTGAATTCAGTAGTTTTTTTAATCTACTTCTTTCCTCAACTAGCAGTTCAGTGTCTTAAGTTATTCATATCATCAGGGGGCTATGGGTGAACACCACCCCCTAGTCAAAAATACAGAGACAAGCTTCATTATCGTCTATTGATTGAAGTAAGCAAACTCAATAGGAGCTCAGATAATCCAAACACATAAATATTGCCTTTTGAATTCAATAATTGTCTTCTTTCCTTTCTTCTGAATCATCAATTCATCAATTCCTCTTTGAAAACCTTCAAAAAAAATAAATAAGTTTTTTTTTTCCCCTTAATTTACTTTTTGGGGGAACATCTTTTGTCCTTGCATGAAAAAAAGAAAAAGCAGCAAAAAGGTACTCCCACAGACAGAGCCCGTTAAAAATCAGATTATTTCCACAGCATTCTCCTATTATTCACCTGCCAGTAAAATATGTACACTCATTGTCTCTGCTTGAATGCCTATTTTTATCTGACTGAGGCTATATGGTCATTTTTGTATTTATTACTGAGTTGTTTTTTTTTCCCCTTCTTCTAAAGCATGTTTTTCTGTTCTCAAAAACTGGGCCACATGCCTCTGAGGAGAAAGTAGTGCATTATTTCATTCCCACCTTTTCTTCTTTTTTGGCATCTCTGAGGCCTGCTATGCCCAGAAGTGCTTCCACTCAAGCTGGACCATCAAATCAATTATCACAGCAGTCTGCTTTCTAAATATGAATGGCAATGAATGACAACAGGCAAGGCGAACTTTCAGCTTTGATTTGTCATTGGTAATGTAAATTTTTTTTTGTTTTGTTTTATAGATGTTTGTTATAGTGGTAATTTGACCAACTCTTCCCCCTACTGTCAGCAACTGCACTGTGTAGATCTTGAGATGAAAAGCTTCACCTTTGCTAAGTCAAAGACACAAAGAAGGAGAAACACGGTACAGGGAGCCATTATGAATACAGAGATTCTTTCTGCTACCCTCTTACTGAAATCATTACTGTCAATGAAAAAAAAATGCACCATAGAATTTTTGTTTTTTAACTGTTTTCATTTCTAAGAGTCCACAATTTCAAGATGCAATTGTTTTGAACTGTTATTCCACCATTTAACATCAAATCTCCATTTGCAGTAACAAGCATTTTTTTTTTTCCAGTTAGAGTTAGCACGGCCTTATGAAAGTACTAAAAGATTGATTACTGTATAAAAGCATGCACGTATAAGATCTAAAGTACAAGACAATGCAAGCAAACAGTAAATTAGAAAACAAGAGGTCTTACTCCTTACTTAATATTTAGCAATCAGTCACGGTGTGAAATTGATAGTTTCTCCAAAGATTCACTATTTTCTTTATAAGGAAATTAAACTATGAAACAAAGATTAGAAATATGTTTTGTTTTTTCCTTCATTAACAAAACTGGTTCAAAAACATTCTATGAAAAGCTTAAACTATTTTTGGAGAATGGATTACATACTACAGAAGTGGATTTTAGACAGCAACTGGGACACATTCAGAGTGCTTTGGAGTGAATTCACCTGAAAGTTTTCTTTATTGCCAGGATATATAATCTGATTAGCATTATAGGAAAGATTGTATTGCCTATTCTAGGGGAAAACAATTTCAGCCAAGGATGTACTAATTCATTTCAGAAGTCATAGACACAAATGAAACTCAAAATTTACTTAAGACCTTCCAAAAAACTCTTGGATTACAAATCAGTATTAATACTCTCAAAAAGGAAGGTTTAATGGTACCACCTAGTGGTATCCATGGACCATATGAGTCCATCATATGGATGAGTACGAGGAAGGCTTCCTACAAGCTTTTGCTGAACCCTAGAACTGTTCATAATTTCTTCTGAGCCCTGGTTTTACATACATTTATTACTTTAGGGTTGAAGAAGATGAAGGCAATTATTTTGCTTGGTTTTGCTTTTTTTTTTTTTCTTTTCTCCTGCATAGTATTCAAACCTTATGCAAAACAGACTGTAACTGACTCCAAAATAAGTAATTCCATTTCTCTTCTATGGCTGTGGAGCAAGTTCATTCTGAACAAGAATTTTCCATGTGCCAGTTGTGAATTATGCTTCATAAGATAAATAACTAGTCAAGAGTGAAGAGACGAGCTGCTTTGGAGCACATCCTCAGGCCTGATGGGCTGACTACCTGTCAGACAATGTTGAAAGTAGGATTATGTCTGAAAAGGTTGACATACCACAGATTACCCTCTTTAATCAAACACTTAATGTTTAGTTAAACTTAGTGAACTTTAACTAATTAGATAGTCAACATAGTAAATTTGTATTGCTACTTTTTAGAAGGCTAAACCAAGAGTCTGTACTACATATTTTTAACTTGAAACACTGATAGTAAGAGCAAGCTATTATATTCTTTTCCTGAATTTTGGACTAAAAAAAAAAAAAAAAGCAAATGCAGTCTTAATTCTAATTGTTTGAGACCAAACATAAAACAGACTATACTGAAAAAAATAAAAGCTAACAAAAAAGATATAGAAACAAAAATTTTATTGCGCTGGAATGGAAAGTGGAAATCGAAGTCCTATGCACATCTTATTCTCTTGCATTTTTTTCATTTCATATCAAGTACTGAACTGATGAAAAATGTCATCACATAGATATTCAAGTCTACAAGAGATATTGGGGGAAAAAAAAACCCCTAAAATCGTGAAAGCTAAGACCTTAGGAGAATCATACAATTTTTTAAAAACAAAACCTGTACACAGCGGCATAAAAACTTGTTTTGTTGGAATACAGCATAAACAAGAAAATGAAGAAAGTGCCAAAAAAAAAAAACCCAAATAATAGAAACGTTCTGAACTTCATAACCATAGGGAAGTTGTTACAACCGTCCTGGGAATTTTCTGACTATCCTTCCTTCATTGTTACTGACTTATGAAACAGGCACTCTACGAGCAGCAGAGAATACAACAGGAGAGGTGCGGCTGCTTTCTGGTTAAGGAGAGAAAGCTCCAAGATTGCACTTAATGCAAAAAAAATGTCATGAGGAATATTTGTCCAATTTAAGAGTTCCACGTCTCTAAAGACTAACAGAATACTATTTGTTTCTTTCTAAGAGTACAGACAAGTGTAGAAAGAGTATAACAGGCTCTGGTTCTCTTTCTCTTTCAGAAAAAAATAAAATATTTTCAAGATAAAGATAACCTCGTTTATCCTATTACAAACAACAATGCTTAAGAAAAGTGTTGTCAGGAGCATTAAGGTCACTCCAAAGTATTGTAACTTGCATGCATACACTGTGAAGATAAGAATGTGTTTGCCTGACAACAATTACTTGTCTTTCAAGTACCTATTTCTACTGTTTATTATCACTTGAGATTATATCACCTCAAAACCTACATCAGTACAACTACCAAAGTTGTGACCTCCTTTTTAGATAAATATACCAGAGAGCTCTTAGTATTTCAGCTTCTCATACAATCTTTCACAGAATGCCACCTGTTAGTTATATTTTGGGAGAAGCTTAAAAAAAAAAAAAAAACCAACAACAAACAACCCCCCCCAAAAAAACAACCCCAAAAACCCAACAATGACAGATCAGATTGCTGGTAGATTGCCATTATTTTACTGTTTTAAGTTTTATGTTTAGAAACAGCTGAAATCCTCACCTCACTTATTTGATTACAAAATCAGTGACAATTCATAACTAAATTTGAATAGTTACTTGTTTGTGTCAAATGCACACTTGTACTAGAACTGCAATTTTTCTTTCTTCCTTGTTTTCAGACCGCACACATTAAGATTACATTTTTTCAGTTACCAGCAGTGGTCTGATGTTTTAGGGAAAGATATCTCATATTTTTTTATCACTATGTGATATTTTTTATCACATAATAATATTTATTATCTCTGCATTTTATAACTAGAATAATCACCATAAGTGGTGAACTGAAGTTTTACTACATGCACTGTCTCACAAGCCACCAAAGATATCAATATATTTCAAAGACCTCCAAAACAAGAAGAAAATTCAGTATAAATGCTTGAGGAAGATCAGTTCCTGAAGAATCACTGTCAATTTTTTTATTTTTGAAACTATTTTGTTATTGTAGAATTCTGTTCACTTTGAAATACCAAAACAAAAAAAGATCTGCACAATAACCAGACATGTTCCCTATTTCAGTATGATGTACTTGTTGTTCTAACTTAATTTTGTAGGAAAAGATACAGAAAGGCTGAGAATCCACTTCAGTAACATATTCATGAACTTACAGGCACAGAGACGTTATTATACAATTTTATAAATTGACATATTTAAACAGAACTGTCGTCAACAACAGAAGAAATCCCTAATGCATTAAAACAAAATGTATAAAAAAAATAGAGAAATCACACACAAAAAAAGGAAAGCAAAAAGATCGTAGCTCCAACTTGAAAACGACCAGCATCTTCTTTTATTCTTAGGCATTCATCTAGAATACACTGCACGGTATGTACACAGTTACATACCGTATATGTATTACAACTAATTACAACTAATATCTAAGGTCATCTTCTTCTGCAGTATAGTTTTAAAAGGACTAAGCAAAACCAACTCTTTCAAGGTTTGTGTACTTTTTTTTATTTTTTTATTTTTATTTTTTTAATAGTATACAGCTTATTCTGAGACTTGGAATTGAATTTGCTCAAAATATATTTCTATTGTAATTACCTCACACCTATTCTTTACTCATCATTAAAAGTAACTTCAACCTACTGGTAGCACCCTCTACTCCTTTACAAGAGTATTCAACCTGAAGCAACCCAGCAAAACATTTTTACTGATTAACTAGCACTGATAGTATTTAGGATGTAAAGCTCATTCCTCAACTGCATATATTACCAACTTAACAGATCAGCTACATGACATTGAGGCAATAATGTGTAATCATTACAGGAAACACCTATGCTAGTTTCAGAACTGTAATGGAAACACTGACACAAAGCTGTGTTAAAGACACTGTCTGACTCCATAAGAAATGCACTACCCTCATGCTGGTCACAAAATGAAAGTGAGATACTGAAGTTATTATAAACTTAAAAATACAAATCTTGCCAGAGAGAGATGACCTCTTTCAGCACCAGTGCTGGTGTATGCTAGTTTATGCAGGCTGCAGAAATACAGCATTTGTTTACTCATCAAATTAAATGATGGCAGGGAAAAAAGCGTCTGCTTCTCAAAAGAGCTTTTAGATTTTTTAGATAAAGAGAGAATACAATGAACACTGTAATACCACCACTACTACCACTATCTGTTCTTAATTTTGTTACTTGTTTGACTCTAGAACAAAATATTGGAAGAGAATGAATTCACTAAACTTCTATGCATTTAGAATGTTGGGAAACTATGATAAATGAAAAATGAAGAAGTATGGTTGTGGGGCAAAAAGTACTTCAGAAGAAGTACCCTAAGTCCACGAACAAGTTACTGAAAAAAAGCATTGGGACAAAGATGCTACAACAGTATGTTCAAGTCAACTCTTTTAAATTAAAAAAAAAATAAATAAAAATCAGAGACTTAAATGGAAATAAATGAAGAGAACATCAGAAAGTATTAAGAATAAAACTAAGTCTCTTCAATGACACTGTCAGGTCCACATGAAGTCTCTCCCACCCTGTACTCTTGGTTCCCAATACTTCTAGAAAGTTCACCTAGACTGTTTCTCCAGCAGGAAACGTTACCCTCTACCAGTGCCTCTGTTGTTGGATGTTCTGGCATAGATTCTTAATTTAATGTGTCTAATAAGATAAAATAGATAAAAAAGATAAAAAGATAAAATAAAAAAAGTGAAAAGAGCCATGGCAATGAGATTCTAGCTTCTCACACAGGGACGTATTGCCTAACTATACATCTCTATACCATCAGCATTAAGTAAACACTTGTTTTTGGTATGCTGACTCACGAATGTGATTTCCTCCTGACTGTGCAACAATAATATTAAAGTTTCTCTGCTTTGTTCTGTTGCATTATAGTCAGTAGGATGAATACTGGTTTTGCATAAAGTAAACTACTTAAACTGTTACAGTTAAGATGTCACTCACTAATAAAGAAATTATGATGGTCTCTGTGCTGTGGTTACAGGTCTGTCAAATTCTAATATACGTGCCTATAACAGTATGAAACAGACAGTTCTCTATCTGCAAAATAACATTTTGAAGTAGGTATACATCAGTTTAATTAACCTGCTGTGAAGTCATACATTGCAACAATGATATTCACCTCTTTCCTTTATACTCATTATATATATGTTAAAATAATAAAGCCAGTGTGCATTATTTTACTAACCAACGCTACAGTAGAAAAGATTCTCAAATATTCCAATGCCCAAATGCAAATTAAACTAGCTTTGCATACAATCATTTCATTCATTAGTACTCATGCAGTTGGTAAATGAGCACATGAGTATTCTTTCTCTGTGTCTAAAAGTAGTTTCTCTAATGTCAGGTACCACATCTAGATGCTATAATTAATGGTCTGTTTTTACGTGTCTCCTTTGTATACATAACTTCTAGACTGGAACTTGTATCTTTCTAAATCCCATGAGTAAATTTATATAATAGCTTCAATCAGATTCTTGTCTGGGACTAAAAGTTTAGACAGGAGACAATAAATGTTAGCTATTCCTGAAAAATTTCATGTGATAGTTTTGTCCACTTGAAACACTTACAGTTGCCCAGAGCATGAAAATGGATTATCTAGGCCTTTTCCTCACAGAAAGTTCCCCAAGGTCAATCAAATACCTCAGCCAGACCCCACTAGAATACAAACCGAAACAATGACAAGCACAAAACAAAGCAAATACATATCGAAAGAGAAGTAAAAGGTATTTTTAAGTAGCTCTGCCCAGTATAGTGTCAGAGGTGTCTCTGCTTCCAGACCTGGGGTTAGTTATCTTGTTGGCTTTGTTAGCTGCCGTAGATTTTTTTGTAGTTGCTGGGAATTTTCTTGGTCACCACTGGGTAACAGATCTCTCCCCAAGCCAAAACATAGAGGTAACATTTCTCACATAGATATTTCTCAATATACAGATAAAAAATATATTTTGATTGCAGAATTCCTTCAGTTCTGAGAGCAAAAGCATGTTCTGAATTAAGAATGATAGTGGAACAAGCAGCAGAATTTGTTTATGGCTACAAGCAAATTAGGAACTTTCTTTCCACATTATCAGGCGTGTGGCAAATATTCCAAATTATATGATCTTTGCTACCTATATATAAGAGAGCAACAGAATTTGCTTCTACAGCTCCTCAAAAAATATAAAAAGAAATTAGCCAACACAGATCTAAACCTAGCTGATTTATAAAATAGAAGTATGTACTCAATTTAAGTATTTGAGTCTATGACAAATAATTAATTTTCAACTATGATTTTTAAGATAGTTTTTGGGGTTTTTTTTCTTTAAACTCTAACACATTTCAAATGAAAAACTGGAAAACAGTCTATAAATGTTTAAAAACTACATGTAACTAACGTACTATAAGGGAAAAGAGAAAACTCAGCAGTTACTCAGCTCTTTCTCAAATTTTCTCAAAACCAAACCTGCAGGATGCAATAATTGTTCAGAGTATATGTAGAGCATGTTACCTTCTTCAAGAAAGTAAACCCACTCTATCGTAATTTGACTTTAATGACTACACCCAGTACACCTTCTAATGAAATGGGAACATATTAAGACTACTGCTTGAAAATGATGATCAGCTATGGGCCCAAACTCTCATTGTAAGAAGTTAAAATCTTTCACAGCATTACCCACAATTAATTTTACTTCTGTTTTTAAAGATCAGGACAAACAAGCAGTTATGTTTCTAAATGACATTTCTAACATACCAGGAACTTGTTATATTTTAGACCTTACTCTTACCTGAAGATTGAGCTGCAAAATCAAAAATCCACAATCACAAAGGTGAAGTCCACTGAGTTTTCACACGGGCTCAATGGTTTTCCATGAGAACCGTTTGCAAGCTGTTGCGAAACAGCTTTTCTCCACTCAGTTCATAACTAGAAGTTTTTAGAAAGCACCTTACCTCGTGGTACGCGCTTCCTGCGATCTCTGAACGCAGCTCCTGACTGCAAGGCCTCGAGGAGACTATCCATCACTCCTGTCTCATCACCTTCTGCAAACAGGAAAAAAATATTAATCTCAATGCAATTGAAATAAGATTGTTTAAAAAAAAGAAAAGAAAAAAGGTGTCACTTCTATGTAACACTTCCAAATAACAGACATATGTTTTAACGTAATGGATGCTGTCAGTTCTTCAGTTTTCACTACCAAGTTTGTGTATGATGCTTTATTAAGCAAAATTTATGCCAATCCTACTTCTCTTAACTTAAAGTCATGTTATCCTGTGCATTATTGATGACATCTTCAGCATGTAGACAGTCAGCTGTTGGTAAATGACTGCTGTTTCACTGCTAAAATGCTTTTAAGTCTTCCCTGAAGTAGAAACGGGTCACTTTCTCGATTTATACAATGTATATAGAAAACTTTATAAAACTGAATGCCATAAAGTTGCATGTTGTATTACTGTACGTATTTTTGTGCTGCCTTCTATTTTTATGACGCATTGAATCCTTATCTTATCATATGCTAAAATACATATGCCCCATACAACATGGCTACACATGCAACAATAAATAAACAACAAAGAAATAAAAAAAAGTCATGCAGGGAAAAGAAGAGCTGCAACACTTAAAAAGCAGAATTCTACTAAATCATCGTCTTTGTGTATCTTTGTTGTTGTTGTTTTATGCATCCCTATCACTGCCACCCCCTCCAAGTTTACATGGTGCTTTTAAAGTTCTAGACTTCATGGAGAATTATGAAAAATTGTGCAGACTGATAAATACATATTTAATGTATTTAAGTCTCCCTTAACACTTCAGAAATAGAGGTCAAAGAATCACAATTTGATAAAAACGATTGATGAATGTCCCTTTTCCTGTTCACATCTGTATTACAATCCAAAACTAAAATATAGACTAGACCCAGCAGATAGGTGGGCATTTTGTTCATGTCTCCCAGACTTCAAGCTAATAGAGATTTCACCATCACAAGGTGAGAAGCTCGTTATTTTAAGCAAAAAAATTACATTACAGTAAAACACTTCTGACTTGCACAAAGTGTAGGAGGTTACAAGTACATTCAGGCTCTCAAGTGTTGAAGTCCAAAAAGCAGTATATTAATGTAAAAGGTATTCTCTCTAGTTCTCTGTAACATTTAGATTTATTAGACTAAACCGAGACCTGATATAAGAGCATGCAATTTCTAAATCATTACTTGGTTCCAACTTTTACATTATGATCAACAGTATAATTACTCAGTATATTTAAATTATATATCAATGTAATTTAAACCACTACATATAATATCACACACAAAGTTATCTTCAATGTCAGATGCAAGGAAGCAGAGCAAGAGTAGCAACCAGAAGACTGAAATACCAGGTTTAATCACATTTCTTCCAAAACCCTTTAAAAAAAAAAATAAGCTCATGGAAAAGGAATAAGTAAATTAACTTCTCTTGGTTCACACTCAACCATAGAAGACCAAACCTTGTCTAAAGCACACATCATAATTATTTTTGTGTGCCTTATATTACAGATGCTCGTTTATTGATATACTGTTGGTTCTGCATTACATTGATTTTCTGAATCAAGATCTGTGAACATTCTTTGACCAATCTAATACACTTCAAGTTGGTCTGAAACATTTGATGAACAGTAAATATGATTGTAATACATACAGAACTAGATCACAGGATGACAGAATCACAGGATGGCTTTGGGTTGGAAGGAACTTTAAGATTATCTAGTTCATTAGAATATTTTATGCGTAGAAAAACAACAATATTATTCAACTTTCATAAAAAAGTTGGCAGAATTTATTCTTAAAAAAAAATCCTTCAATACTTCATAGATGTTTATGCAGCCTTCCATATTTTCTGCTGAGTGTGTCATTCTACCTGCTAATTACCACAACTGCTAAAAAACACCTTATTTATGGAATATCAAATATACAATTCAAAGAGACATAAACTAAGGAAACTCTGAAACATGCTGTTGAGATTTTTAACTCCTCACGCAGCATACTAGTTCTGATCTCGCCACCACATCTCAATCAAAGCTGTGCAGTGATTAAGTGGAAACTGGACAAGGAGTTGCATTTTTAGTCAGCCTTCATTAAAATTCATATATAAGAGGATTCAACAGAAGTTTCAGGCTTGATCCATAATTCTTGCTGAGGTACTTCACATTATCAGCTATCGCTTTGATTTACTTTTTTTTTTTTTTTTAATACTTCCTATAGTAATTTACAATCCTTCACCAGCTCCTGTACCCATTTTTTTTTTTTTTTTTTATTTCAGAGCTCCTCTGAAACAGAGAAACCATTTCAGCTTGGATATGAAGGCAAAACAGTTCCATTTGCTACCACTGCTAGTGTCTTTTGTAATATGATCCTTAAGATTAAGTTTACTGTCATTTTGGTCAATATTATGCTTCTTTACTGCTTCCTGACAATTCTTATCTAACCTTCCAAAAGACATCCTGACATGCATATCTGCCACAATTAAATGCAAAGTAATTTTCTTTCTTATTTATAGCTCATAGCATTAAAGTTCACAAAGTAGATAGAGATAAGCGATTATTCTTTTGTTAGCCTGAGAAGCAACAAAACCTCCAGCTGAGCCAGAAGAACAGGATGCTTTGGTTTTGAACTAGCTGCTGCTAAAGTATCATATTGTAAAAGTGAAACTTGTTTTGTCTGTTGTAGCGTATGAAGTTTTAAAAACTGTTCTTGCAATTAAGAACACTACAGATAGATCCCGATAGAAAACGTGGCAGCACTCTGCTGAGAGATTATGAACCATCAGTGACAACTGTACACAAAATCAAAGCGCTTACATAAGAATGGGACTTTATGTAACAACGGGAATTATGTATTTAACCCCTTGATTGCCTCTGCTTCAATAGACGTTCTTGGACTTCCTGTTGTGGGTCAGTTTTGTTTTTTTTAAGTGACTTGACTAACTCTGGAGAACACACTACAGAAAGCACACTTAATTTGCATCCGCAATAGATCTCAGTCCCTGCATCCAAAACATGGCCCACCTCCTGCCTATTTGGTTTCTTCAGTTCACATTCACAGCAACTGCTCTGAAGGGAAAGACTTCAAGAACCCCTGGGAACATGGTCTTGTTCCTCAAGTGTTCTGCTTGCTTTTCCTTTGATTTGTTAACACTGACTAGGGTGAAGATTATTAAGGGGATGACCACATATTTGACTTTTCCCCCCTCTCGGGTTTGAGCCCTTAATAGGAGAGTCTGGTTAAATACCATTTTAGGTAATGCATGCTACCTACTTATCTTCCTCTCCAGGTGAATAGAAGTATAATTTTGAAACCACATCTTGCACTATACTGTTCTAATTTGAATTTCAGTACTTCTAAGGAGTCACATTTCAACAACAGAACCACCAAAATGGTTCACTGCTCTTTCACGAGTCAAACGTATGTCCTGTACAAACTTTGAAACGAATGACTTTTTACCCAGAATTAGTATCAGAATTCTAAATTGCAAGATATTCACTAAAAAAGGTCAATTTTCAGCATCTTTTGGCAAGTGCGTCAGGTGTTTTCCTATATTTGCATTTTATTCATTTGCTATAATCATTTTGCAATCATTTTGCAAGCATAATAAGTATCTTCAAGAAGCAGTCTTTTTCAGCATTTTCCACTATAATATGATCTCATGACTGTTATTTACTTTCTAATTAAAAGGAGAGCAAGATAGGACAGTATGACTGACAAGTGGACCTATAACTCGTGTCAGTTGACAAAAGAAGTCAAATTCTCACTTACATACCAATTAAGCTTATTTATGATAATCTGACCTCAGGCTTATGTAAAGTTAATAGAAAGGGAACTTACCAGTACTTTGTTGTACCGATAAGTTACTAACAAATGCTTTTGATGGGCACACACTTTGATTTTCAGAAAATGTTATAATGGCCAAGGACTACCTAAGCAGGAATACATTTAATTGAAATGCATCACCAGTATTCCCTTGGATTCATTCTGAACGGACTTTTACCTCTTGTGAAGGATGGTTTTTCAGAAGCACACACACAGAAGGGTTTAGAGTAGATCACTTAAGTCACTGATAGGAAGACATTGCCTCTACACAGGAAGGAAAAGACTGTGTAGCTACAAAATATGCAATAAGGAGAGCCAAACAATACCTAAAAAAATTAAAAATATCTACAACTAAATCACATGATTGTTTAAAAGGTTACAGTACTAAGTAACTTTTAGCTGAAATAATTAGCAGATACACAAGACACTGCACACACCCCTCAGTTCTTTCGTAATCAGAAGATTGCTTTCAAAAATGGTGAACAAAACTCATTATCAGGAGGAAACCAGTCTTGGCACTACATCTGGAGAAAGGGATTTCTTACACACTCTTGTCCTTTTTTGTGTGTGTTTTGTTTTTCAGTTATTTTAATTTAAATTAATGGTGATCTCCTTCAATTAATGTGTAAAATACCTTAATTTCTAATACTCTTCCAACTAATCTTGTACACATCAATGTCACAAAAAGTTTCAGAGTTCAGTGCCAGGACAAAAAATGACCAATGTTGGACTCAAATTCATTTTGGAATGACAATTACAAAAGGAAGTACTGAACAAAGAGACCTCTCTGTGATAGGTAACATAATATTCACCTAAACATTGAACAACAGGTACAATGGACAAGACCTAACTGCCCATCATACTGCCTTTAGAGAAAAACTCACAAAAGCTACCTCAAACCCAAGACACTGCACTTTGTCTTTTTTGTCTAATCCAGCTCATTTGTGTGGATATTCATCCATGATAATGCCAAATCTACTGACTTCAACTGAAGAAGCAACTGTCATTAGAACTGAATTCAAAATAAAATCATAAGCTTTAGAGAGGCTTCATGTTTATCTTTGATTAACTAAGAACCCACTTAACATTTCTTTTTCCATTACTGTGACTATAAGGAATAATAATCCTTCATATATTAAAGTTTCCTTGAAGCAAAGATAAGTTGGATACATGCTGGATAAGTTCCTGTTTATTTTATTTTGGAAGGTATATGCTCAATTTGTCACCAAGTCTACCAGTCTGTTTTGATATGTACATATCTTTTAAGATGTAGAATCACTTCAGCTTGCATAATGTTGTCCAGTGTAAATCACTTTGAAGCTTATATGTAGTTGAGAGATTTTCTGTAATTTTACATTTCTCTTTACTCATTTTGGAATGTTTAGCAGCACTTACAGCAATCAGTTGACACGGAACTTACAAGGCATCTCAATTAGACTAGGCAGTCCACAAAGCAGAAAGCACTGCTAGCTGAGCAACTTGGTCTTTAAAATGTTGGCAATTTCGAAGTTATTTTTATAGCTAGGAATTACACAGGACAGTTCTTGATCCTGGCCACACTGCAGTCTTCTGATCTTTCGCACCAAGAAAAACAATTAGTTTTGATCTGGATGCTTCAGTGGCCACAAGAAAAAAAAAGCTGCATCTGCATTACTAGGTAAGAGCAAGAGAGTGCTTATAGAACTATACCACAAAAGGCTGGAAAATATAGAAACCCTCCTGCTGTGGCCTGATTTGTTTATTTATCAATTCCTTGAAGATACAGCTAAAGAAATAAACTGATACACAGTTAAGTTAAAACACCCTTCGGGTGAAAAACACCTTGTCAAAATGACAGCTTGAAAGGACATCTGTCTCTTTCCTCTAAGTCTTTTGCGTCACATTTGCTTAGGCAAATTTGTGATTATTTATATAAGCAGAAACAAGGATACAGATATCGGCGTATCAAGGAAAATGATATAATTGATTAAAAAAAATTAACTCAGTATCAATGTCCTGGAAACTAAGGGAGATAGAACTACCACTCCACTCCTCTTACCATGGAAATTGAGATGTAATATTCAAACCAGGTATTTCAATATACCTCTGGTTAAATATTGGGAAAAAAAACAACACCAAAACATTTTATAAGTATTAAAATAACTTTGTCACCAAAGCATTAGAAAGTTAAATTACAGTTTCCATGCATTTGGTAACAATTTATTCATGTATCTGCCATTTCAGTAATGAAGAATTATAACAAAATTAAGCTTCAGTTTTATCTACTGATATAAAAGGATTTTAATGATGAAAAGCAACACACACTATTAGCATCCCAAGGCATCTGTGTTGGCATCAAGCAGTCTATTCCTCACCTCCTAAAAATTAACAGATTTAATCAGATATGCTCTCACTGAGCTGAAGCAACTTAAAGCGTAGTCTTGATCAGTTGCTACAGCCCCTAACCACATACCAATTAACTGACAACACTGTCCTGGTAGGCTCCTCACTCTTTCAACTGCTAGTAAATTACATTAGTATATAGTATTGTCAGTAGTAGTTAAAACGAATCACTCTCAAGGATCACGCCTTCAAGTATTGGTAGAGGAAAAAGTGATAAAGGTATTTTTAAGATTTTCTCACTTCTTGGTACAACATATGCAAGATCAATGTTTCTGCAACAGATGTCTGTACAGGCTACCTTACATGCACATGCATTCAAACCACAGACTGAAGATTAAACGTAATAGAAATAGATTCTAGATGACCATGGCTGCCAAACAGGATGGGGACGTTGGTGTCTTAACATTCCTTAAGAGCTGTCAACACGTAAGTCAGATTTTCACTTGTGATGTGAACTTTACTGATTTGCCCGAAATAATGGCATTCTAAACACATGATGACACAAGGTGTAGCATAAGTATTACATGTATTCCTGCACTACTGCATTATCAGCGATTGAAATGCTGACCAGAATCTTGGCCTTCCTTAACTTAGGTTGTGTACAACTCCATAGCAATTCTTCAAAGTGTTCAAAGTGAGCCCCTTTACCTGGTCTAGTGCACTTGTCCTTTTTATACATTGTGCAGTCTGACAAGTTGTACTCATGAACATTGTGTTTCACAGATTGTGTGCTGCTGTGAAACTGCTGATCAGTTCAGACTCATGTAAACAGAACTGCAGCCTAAAGTAATCTCTCGTACAAGGCAAACTACAGTTTTAATACGTCTGCTTGTGTTCTAGAGTTAGAGACACAACTTGGTGGAAATCTGCAAACTATGACTATCAGGACCACCTGATTGCTCCTGCTTTCTTATCATTTTTTTTTTTCCTTTGTAACCTCACACAAAATATAATTTCCTCACAGCTCACAAGCTCAACAGTTTGCATTTTATCATGCTGAAATGCCACTCTCTATTTAGTCTCTGAGCTCAATCAGATTTTCTAGCTCATAATAGGACTGTTGGGAGAACATCCATTGTAACACAGAGCCTGCAAGCTCAAAAAGGAAGATGTTAATTGCCACAATATCTTGATTATAAAGATGTTTACAGAATGAGATTAACAACAAAGCAAGTAAGATACTACTTCTTGGAAAGAAATCCATATGAAAAAAATCAATTAACCGCAACAAAGGAAAACAAGCCAATAATTCACAGTAAAATGGCTTGAAAGGAACATACACATATTAAATGACAAATGGTAGAACTGTAAGATCAGGTAGGCCAAAATAAAACACAGTTTTTACTGAAAAAGTAAACTGTTCTCTCCTGCTTACAAAACAGACAGCAAGTATTTTTCATGCTGACCTGGGGCAGTCTTCAGCTTGTTACTCCCCTCTTTTTTGTTTGTTTCTTTTAACAAATTGCTCTACTAAAAACGATGCCTTACCTTTGTTCATATCAAGCAACCGTTGCTTCTTTTTCTGTCTCTCCAGCCTCTCTTGCTCAGCCTTTTCTCTTGCCAATTTGGCTCTCCTCATTTTTTCTTCCATTTCTCTTCTTTTGTTGTTTTCTTTTAACGCCTCCTGCATTAAATAAAATGAATATGGGATTCTAAATTCCAAGGAAGACTAGAAAAAAGAGTAGAAATAGCCTTGCTCGCAAAGATATTCTATTCATGTCCTGTAGATTAAAAAATAAATGGGCAAAGGCATTGAAAATTCAAGCATGGTCAGAAATCTTCAAGAGTGATTCTATGACTCTATGATTTACCACACTATTTATACATATTAACATTACTATATAATCAAAAGAATGAAAAATGTAATATTTTTGCATTCTGGGTGACTGAAAAGTTCCAGAAAACTTCTATCACCAACATGGTTTCATTTGGATGGCTGGTTTGGTTTTAAGTCTCGTTTAAACCAGTATCTTAATTTTAGGAGGAGTGAAGATGCCATTTCAAGAGTTCACTGTGATATGGTACTAAATATAGCCATTTAATATGGGATACTGCTTTGCTGAGATGGTGGAAACCACAATTACCACTGATATTAACCTACACATGCACGTGAAAACTGGACTAAGAACTGTATTTGTTGTACCTACCATCCTGGAAGAGGATTAAGGCTGAAAAAAGTAAATAAAAATCAATGTTTTATCCTTTCTCATTTTGGACAGTTCTGTCTCTATATATTAAATCACACTGGACAGAGATTTCATTTTACTGAAACCACAAATCATAATGAAAGTAAATGCGCACAATATTCAACAAGAAAGCAGTAAAGAGATGTCATGTCTGAACTAGTAGTAGCCCACTAGCTATTGGCAGATTACGATTAGTTCATAGATTCTACCACTTCTTCTAACAGGAAGACTACTAGAGAATGAACTACACAACTTCTAAGTTTATTATACATGGAAAACAACCTTGGGTCAAGCTCTGAGCGTCCCAGCTTAGAGAAGATCAGATGAAAATATAAGTTTCACAAATACAAAACATATACAGTTTATATGATACAATAACTACCAATGGCTACTAAAACACAAGCCATTCAAAACAGACAAATCCCAGAAGAACATCACACTAACAAGTCTCTATGACTTTGGGTCCTTATGCTGACAATTTCAAAGATAACAGCGCAGTAGAGTACTGCATTCATATAGTTTTAGATGCGTTTTCATAACAACATTACAGAGTTAGTCTAGGATAAAAAAATTATATGCTGATATATATACCTGAGATATATATATATGCATATATATATATATATATATATATATATCTGAGATATATATAAGATCTCAGAAGTCTTAACCACCCTAGGCCTTGCTGTAGTACTCCTGCAGCTTTTCAACAATTTCTGGTTAGGACTTAGAGGATTCTTTCCTGCCATCCCATCTACTTTTCAACCTCCTACCCCACCCACTCAGTTTTACGCTGCATTCTTTAAAACTGACTCTCTTTTCTTCTACATAAGACTTTTAAGTGAACACTGTGAAAAAAGAAAAGGATGTGTTATTTGACATATCACCATTGTCCGGTGAAAATATCTTTCCTTCATAAAAGTATCCCAGAAACAAAGCACCTAGAATGTACTAGTTTATTATTACTCTCCATCAGCCAGTCTGACACGTTTCATATTTGCTATGTCACTTACTATTGTATTTAGTGAGTTGGATAAATCGATGAAATATTCACAAGAACATATCACCAGATTTTTTTCTACATATTTAAGCGCTGAAACAAATTAAATATATATTCATATTTATTTGTAAGCACACCTTGTATTTGAATTAATATTGATAACAAATTTGATCGTGCTTTTTCAAAGCTGGCTGAAGATGACTCTAAATAAAGGTAACGAGAACTAGGGTTCAGAAACATGGTGTTGTCTACATAAATTGCTTTGCCTGAATTATAACACAAATTCTTTGTTTCCCTGATGTTTCTTTCTACAGGGATATTCTTCATCTTCATGCAGCTTTGAGTATTTCATTATTTGCTCTTTATCATGTTCTAGTCCTTCAAACTGTGGACTAGCACGATGAATTTGAATACAAAGGTAAAACAATACTATACATGCCATGCTGCAATTCAGGCTTTACGATTGCAGAAATTAACCATGTTGCACAACTAAAATGGGGTAATTTTTTTGTATGGAACATACATGTGCACAAACTTTGAGGCTAGCAGTTTCAAGCAACTACAACAAATCATTTCTACAAAACTTATGTATGCAGTAACATTTTATAATATCAGCATATTCCTTTTAATAAGAAGTAAAAATGTGACAAAACATGAGAATTATAAAACATCTTCAGTGCTTACAGCCTTTGAGAAAAAAAAATAAAGTGGATGAGTTCTAAAAAGACATCCACCTGCTTTTATACAAGATGTGATCTAATCAACTAATTGCCATTCATCCTGCAAAGTCACAGGAGATAATATTCCTACTTATTTTTATGTTTAAAAATGCCACTTTGAGTTTCTACACCATTTTAATAGCATAACATGAAGCATCCACAGAAATACATTTTTTATACCTTAAGAAATTTTCTTGCAGATAGCAAAATTTAACAGCAAAAAACACTTTAATTACTTTATCTAAGTCTTCCTCAACAACTTTGTCAGTCTTTCATACCTCATCCTTCTTTTTAAATATGTATCATAACCCATAGAAATCTTGCTTCCCAAAACATCATAAGCTAGTTGTCAGGGATAAAAATTCCTTTTGTTTGCTACAAGACTAGAAATGACTTAAGAAAAGTTGGCCCGTTATCGTAGTTCACCTAACAAATAAAAATGAGACAAGCATGTTTTAACCAGTGTTTATGTTCCTCCTAAACTAATCTAGGGCAGCACAAAATACCAGTAGGATAAATACAGCTGTGCTTTCTCTAATCTCAGTGTTAAGGCGATGGAGAACAAAACGTCACAAGAACTCAATTTTAAAAAAATGTTTGACTGGATACACACTGGTCCACTTGTTCTGACTGCTGCACAAAGGACAAATCAAGAGATCTGGAAGATGTTGGGATCACACCATTATTTAAAAGCTCCATTTATTTCCAAGAAAAGAAATAATCATTTCCATCAGCTTCGCAGGAAATACGGTCCGAGAGGTTGGGGAATAGGGGAGGACACATACAGTAGAATTACAGATAACATGGATAAGTACATGGCTAAGAAACTAGTATTTGGGCATTAATATGCAATAAAACCTGTAGTTTTCTAAGTCCTTCTGAAAATAACGCATAGTAAAAAGCAACTTCATCTGAAGAATTCTTTAATTTAGTTTGCTTTAAGAAAAGGGACTTTGTTTGTTTGCTTTACGTTAAAAGCACCTTTGACATTAATAATTTACAGTTCCCACTATGTTTGCTAGTTTTAAACTAATCTTGCATGAATATACATATATATATACCCCGTTTCTTTTGCAGAGTAGCCCGTATACCTCATGCTTATTTCAGAACAGCCAAAACACAGAATTATGTGCACCAGAAACATCTATGACAGTTGAGGAACATTCAAATAAAAAACAAGTGTATTTATAGTATCTTCCCGCCAGTAGGAAAACGAAAGAATTTGGATGGTGACAAAAAAAATTCATTTATGGCATTTTCTTGCATGTGTGATTCCCCAGCTGTTGCCTCCAAAATAGTTATTTATTCACAACAGAAATGCAATTTGTACTTTTAAACCAGGACAAATATATTGGGAGCCCACCTAAAAAAGTTTTTGTACAAAATTTCTCTCAAACTTGAGTACACAGCATGTATTTGAGTATACACCACAAATAGAAAGCTAAGCGTTTTTTTTTACAGCGAGACAGAATATCTCCATGTTTGAGGAGAATGTAGATATTAGATATCAATAAGGAAAACAGAGTTCTTACACTTTATCTTTTATTTGGCATATCTTCATAATTGTCCATCTATTCCTGTTCTTTTTCAAAATTCTTGAGCTTCACTGGAATTCTTATAATGCAGAAGAACACATTACTAGTTATGTAACATTATTTTTGAGTATTCAGTGCCAGAGATACCCTCCCTGCGTAGGTTCTCAGGATAAATTACCTGATCACTAAATGGCAGAGATCAGCTTAATACTGGAAAAATAATTCTGTAATTCATATGGCTTTCAAAGGAAAATCATTATTTTTGTTACTGCAGTGAAGCTCAACAGCAACAAAGTATGCAACAGGGCTGATAAGTATTTACTAAACAACTATATTTATCCTGTTTAAAGGATGAAAACAAACTAGTCTAAGAGCTAAAACTTAAACTAACATCACAAAGTAAGAAGCAAGCCACATTTAAAAAGTTTTTCCAACAGCTTTGGAAAAGGCCTTGAATAGTATTAATCTTGATACTGTCTTTTCAAAGATTTAATGGCACGGAAAACCTCAAATCATTGATAAGTGAATCTCAAAAAAAAAAGAAAAGTCTTTTTTTTCTTGTAGACCATTCAAGATCCTCTGTGTTTTGTCTTGGTGCAGAAGAGCACGCAGTTTGAGAGGCTTTCCCCTGCCTCCCAGCACAAAGTTTGATGTTCCCCCTTGTGTTTATTAGGATTCACTGAAATAAGGCTCTGATACCCAGCACAGCCAGTTTACAACTTGGTTTCCTTAAGAAGCAAATGAAATATTAATGCATCTCATACTCTGTACATATCTTAAGTTTTGACAGACAAACAGATCTTTGCACACCAACATGGTTCTAAATAGACTCTCAAAGGTAAATTATTAACAACGAGAAGAAAGAAAACAAACTGTAATGCAGATATTGCCTAGGATATTAAAGATGCAGTTGGCTACAAAGCAGTCACGCACTGCTAATGAAGGCTGTCTGTGATCCCTCAGGCCTTCCCTGTATTTCCTTTGCACCAGCAAAATATGTGATCTGAAGTTCCAAGAAATAAATAAAAAAAATACACAAAACTTTCTCCATCGTAACTCCGTGAACTCAGATTAACTGACAATTCATCCATAAAAGCAGAGCTACGACACAGCAGTTTGCTCAGTGACATGATGAATTTCCTGACTGAGCAGGTAAGAAACAAGTAGAAAAGATTGCTTAGGATACTGCCCTGTGGTTCATGTACCACAGCCATTATATCTGACATAAAACATCTTTGGGATGCTGTCACTGCAGATCAAGATCGCTCAGGACCAAGGCCAACATTTGCAGGACCATGGCACTTGCTCCAAGACAGAGCCCTCAACAGCAAGACCCTGACACAATGCTGCAGCCATGCCTGGGAAGAAGGGCAAAGCCAAGGTACATAAGAGGCACTGCCTCAAGCACAGTCACCTGCCTGGCTTACTACACTTTACATAGCACTCAAATTAATATATGTAAATGTGCACATCACCTTATGTTGCTCATTAAGTACAGCCCACTTGTTTGCAGCTGCTACCTATCATTATGGCTGTTAGGCTTGTCTGTACCAGCAAGATGGGCATCGGGCAGCTCTTCACTAGATACATCAGGGTTTGGGGAGGGTGCAATCAATATTACTTTATCATTAGAATGTCTTCTTGCACCCCACTGATACTATGACAGAGATGCGCTTTCTCATCTTCATTTTTTTCTTGAGGCTTCTCCTACCTTCTGCTTCATATTCTATTTTGATAGAATAATCCAACTCTACTTTGTATTATTCTAAAATTGATAAGCAAATATAAACTTCGGGAAATTAGCTGATTTACTACAACATCAGCAAGCTAACTGAAGATGCAGTAACAGTGATCAATCAAATCATAATTAAGACAAATGAGGAGGTTCAAATTATCACATTGTTATTTTAATATGAGATACGAGCAAGCAGAACAATGAACCTGAAACTAGATGAAGTGCCCTTGTGAAAACTTTAAGAGTTCAGATTCCTATGAATCCAAAACTCAGAGACAGCTTTTTATCTACAATGATAAGTGCAGATGTAAGCATCTGCAAACAATAAACATCTTCTGTGGAAGGGTCTCTTTTACATTTAAAATCTTGCCACAGGGAGTAAAGTCTATCGTTTACATGAGCTCAACATCTGGGTTAGATTCACAACTTAAGTACCGTGATAGTCAAAATCCCAAACTATGCTTGATTTCCAGAGTAAGAGGAGGATTTAAAATCCTCATTTAAATTTTATAAGCTTCCTAGATAATGCCTAGCAATAATGAGATGACTCAATTGGACTTACTGCAATCAGTACTAACTGGACAGTCAGCTTAAAATTTTTAAATGAAAAAAGCTAAAAGAAAAAAAAAAACTACTTTAACCCTATTTTCAAGATCTGGAAAGCCTTACCTTCAGTTTCTTCTAAGACCATATTTTTCCCATATTACTTCAGAAAAAAATATTTAACAAAAAGCTTTGCTATCATGAAATATGACAGCTGTTGCTTTTCTCCAATGACAAGGCCTGTAGCACCACCACACAAACAAGACTGACTTTCCAGAGACAAGTTCCAATCCCATCTGTACTGCCTAATTGGCAACTACAACAGCCTACACTTGCCTGTCTTTAAGTGCTTCCAAAGGCAGAGTACTGTAATTCAGTTTTTATTACCTTTTAAGACAAACATCATCCATGCCTTTTATGTAATATTTAAGGTGGCCAATTATCTAAAAGTACTAACAGCTTGTTAATAGAGTCCAAGAGTTACCACTTGTATGTGAATGCTTCTGATTTCAATTCCATTACTTAAAAACTTTTCTGGTCTACAGCCATTTCCTGATTTATCATGTTAAAAAAAAACCACAAAAAAAAAATATTCTCTTAAGCACAGAGAGGGTGTGCTTTCAGACAAGAAACTAGAGACCTTATAAAAGGTTTTCTTTTCTTGTTTAGCTGTGCTTTTTTGTTTTAATTGTTGCTTTTTTTTTTTTTCTTTTCTTTTGAGAGGGGCAGCAAGAGCTTGCTAATATGAACAATGTTTCAGTTTTGATATTGCCTCCTGGGATGCTTTGCTAGAGAAAATACTTATTGTTGATTATTCTTTATTTTTCCATAGCTTTCTTCTAGCTAGAAGAAAGAAGTTGTCTTTCAGACCACATTAAGGAACTGCTATTTCTTAAGCACAAGGGAGAAGTTGCATTCCCAGACAAACAATCAGGTTGAAGAGCGAATATACATCCTTTCATTTAAAGTCACTTCTGAATTACAAACTCATTTCGTGTGAAACCTGAGAATTCAGCTTGATTTTATGCATGGCCTGTCATAAATTAATAATAAAACTTATGATTGGGTATGTGTTGCATATTCATTGATTTACATCCTCACAGCCAATGTCCCACTGTATTTAGGGAACAAATGAAAAGAGTCAAAGGAAAAAAAAAGTTCCTGCATCACACAGCTTAAAACTTGCCCTAAAGCAAACAATTACTGCAAAGAAAAGGGCTTACATGGACGTTTATACTTTCGTTGCTGAGTCTATTGTGATGAAAAATATTTTACTTTTGAAGGCAACATAACAGATGTTTTGCTTCCTGCCTACTACTGAGTTTAAATCTTTCAAGGTTTTGTAAGACCACAATACTTGTGGCCCAATAAAAAGCATCAACTTACTGATCATTCAGTACGCCACACCTTTTGGGGAGTTCTGTTTTCTGGATCTTTTATCACAGGGTTACTGTAAAATATTCCAGCTACACACCATTTGTGAATCAATAGACAACACTGATAAAAAAAGGGCAGTTTATTTCAAAAGTCTCTTAGAAGGAGCCGTCTCCCATACTGCCAACTGATCAGTTGTTCCTATCTACCTTCCTTATACTACAATGCAATCCTTTATCCCCATGTACATTTATAACATAATAAAAAGATTTCCTTATTCAAAGAGCAGCATCTGTACAAATGCCTTCTGGGAGAGAGAAGGAGTCACATTCCACAAGATAGTAAAAATATCACTTCAATGAAGGAAGAAGCTTCACTTCATTTCATAATAAACATGCTTATAAATGCCTGTTTCTACCTCCTTATATTTTACCTCCAAAAATTTACTCTGCTATTTAAAATTCACCGTGAGCATTAAGTGCACTAAAAAGGGGAATCCACTGGGAATAACTTAAAAGACTTAACTGTTACTTAAGGAAAACAAAATTTTTTTCATCTAATGTTAAAGTCTGTATTTCATACGCCCTCCATAAAGCTCACAACCTGATTAAAATGGAGTTTATGTGCATTTCTAAATGCAGATGTGACAGATTTGGTGGATATTTTTAAATATTCTAGCAACAAAAGAAACAAACATTCAGAAAGTGACATCTTAAATATTTCAGATCATTTGATATGAAGATTTTGAGACAACAAATTAAAATGAAGAACTGAAACAGAAAACAGGCACCTTGCTTCAGGAATCTGATTAATTGTTATCTGTTAAGAGCCTGAAAACTATACTAAGCAAAATGTATCAGGTTGCAATTGTCCCAAGGTTATGTTGCTAATCAAGGACAATAGAAATCTGTATTTACTTTCACTGAACAGAAGGACTAAATCAATATCATCTTTAAAAATCCTGCTTCAAAACAAGTCCTGCATATGAAATGCATATTCCTATTCAATGGATACTACCTCTGATTCAATTTCCTTCTAATTGTCAGCTCTGACAGCATACACACTCCTCCTCTCTCTACCGTAAACAACCAACCAAAAACAACCACAAAAGCAGCTTGATTTTAATTATAAATGAAACAATTAAAAGCCCTCATGCTCACATGCTTTACTTAGCTCTTGTAATCTTTATTGAATAATATGAGGATACGAAGATGTATTTAAGTATGAAAACAAAGAAATAAAGCCAGGCAGAGGTGAGGCAAAAGATACAGGAAAAAAATCTAGCTTAAAACTCACTTTCAAGGTGTAAATATTCTACCTAATCTTAGGAAAAAGATGAACAAAAAGTGGCACGGCCACGTAAAGATTGAGAGGTAAAGAGAATTTCTGAAGTGATAGACAAACTTAATTCAGTCCTCTCACTACACCCTTGGCACTAGCTACATTTCCTGCAAAAAGGGCAGAGAAGCCTAGATATAAAAAGGGAGCTGATAAAGGATATGTAAACAAAAACAATTCTGTTTCCTCTATCTGCACCTCTAAATTGATACACCAAGTTGCATGTTGATGAGTTTAAATGGCTCACAAAGAATGCTTGTTTATATAAGACAGAGGTGCTCTAAGTTGATTTGTCTACTTACAATCATATGGTCAACAGTTTTGGAATTTTAACTGTGAATTCCCAGCTATGCAGTGTTTTTTTTTCCTCTTCCTATTATCAGAGAACAGTGCAAAAATTAGTATCTAACTTTGTGTGATAAAAGAAATAACAAAAATTAGGCACAAGAGGTTAATGTAGTACTTGACTACTACATTTCTAGATGAGAAGTTTTAAAGATAAAAATAATGAGAAAGATATTTGTAACAAAAAAGTCAATTTCTATTTAATAAGTCTACGTCCATTTCTCTAAAATAAAAGTCAACTCCGCCGCTCCAAGTACAGAAAACATTCCGGCAGCAATCAATATGTCCCAGAAATTGAGAAAGGTCAGCTACTGTATCAGCTTACATGGCCTCCTGGTAATTTCCTCTTTCCCTGTTGTTTAACAGAATAACAATATATTTCTATGAAAAATTTTGTTGGAAATTTATTTGTGAAGAGAAACTTATGGACCAAAAAGAATATCACTGTATTGCTGATGTACTTTGATCAGAAGAATGAAAGATGAAAAAGCAACAGTGACTGCTCCAGAATTCTTTTTTTGATATGCTCCACATCTTGGCATTCAACTTAACAACTTCTAAATGCTCAGACCTTCTGGAGGGGCATTTAATAAATATTGTTTCTGTCCAACTTGTCAAAGAAAGAAAAGATGTTCTACGCTTATATTGTTGATTTCTTGATGTAAACAACTGGCATTATTTCTCCCATTGAATGTATGGAACTTCTGCCAATATTCATCACAGTCTTTAACATGTTTTCAAAAGACCAGATGTTTTTACTTTCTCACTGTTAAAATAGCTTGATATTGGAACTAGAAGACAGAAATATTGTGCAAATATATATACACATAGATACAAAGAATTCTGTCTCTGATCATGGGATGTGCCATTCAGAACATATTTCTGACAATTATTTTTGGTTCATCTTTAAAGACATGGATATATATTTCATCTATTTTCAAACACAGTAGCCAAATTGTATGATTCCATAAGAATCATATATCCTTATCAGCAGTTGCGGATGAATGAAGAAAACATGTCATTACAAAGACAGTTCTCTATTTAGTGAGTAAATTTGCTTTCAAGTGACAGAATTGTATATAGAATCACACGGTAGGAAAAGGGAAAGAGTGGTTAAAGATTAGAAAGGTTATGCAAAGGTAATACAAAACAAGACAAGATTTTCTGAACGGCTGTATTGAATTTTAGGTACTTGTAGAGGTCAATCACTTAAAACCAGTTATCTAGAACTATATATGCTGTAGTTTCAAGTAAATTTGCTGTATCTCAGAATATTTTGAAGGAAAACCTTCTCCAAGCACAAAAAGTACCCACCCCACCAACCAGGAAGCTGAGGAGGTTTGGCAGAGGGGAACTCCTGACAGCTTTGGCAAACAATGGAAACACTCAGAGGTGGAAGCATGGTTATGGTACCCAAGAGGAAGATAGAAGTACTGCAGCAGTACTGCACAGGGAGGAAAAGAATTAAGCCAAAGCTCATACTCAGGAGACTAAATTTTTAAGTGAGGTTAAAAGCAGTGAGGCCTTTCATAGCTACAGAGGCTATTGAAGGAAGATTTAAGAAGAGGTAAGCCTGCTGCTGAATGAAGCATGGAACCTAACTTCACAGCTTGAGGTACTCAGTGCCTTCTTCACCTCACCCTTTACCATCAGTGTCTCAGAGGCTATCATCAACTGGCTGAAGCCACTGCAAGGCCTCTATTTCATGAAAAAGTTGTAGGACTCTAAGGACATCTCCAATGCCTGGAAAAGTCACACATTAGGCTCATCTTCAAAGGAGTGAGGAAAGCTTGGTGAATTACTCAGCAGTCAGCCATCAGTCATGTTTTCAGGCAGATCACAGACAGATGCCTTCTGGAAGCCATTTCCAATTATACAAAGGATAAGCTGCTGACTGGGAACAGCAAGAATGGACTTCCCAAGGGCAAACTGTGCCTTATCAACCTGACTGCCCTCTAAAATGAAACAACAGGCTCTGTGGATGAGGGGAGGGTGGGAAGGGCTTTAGCAAAGCGTTCAGTACAGTCCTTCACAGTCAATGTCTCCTCAGCGATGGAGATAATCAAAACACTGTTGAACAAAGAAAACAACAGAAAAAACACCAACCAATCCCCAAAAAAGCAATCCAGGGATCACTTGGAAGGAGCATGCAGGCATCACTCTGATTTGATCAGTATGAATGCTTTCGGATTATTTGGTTCTGTGTGGAACAGCCAGGAGTTGGACTCAACAATCTTTATAGGCCCCTTCCAAATCAGGATATTCTGCTGTTCTATGCTGTATATCTTTTTTTCCCCCCTCACTGCTTTTAAATTTGTATCAGTGGTTATGACGTTTAATAGTAAATTCCACATATTAAATGGGTTGAGGTGATTCCTACTTTTGAACTTGAACATCTATTGTTTTCTTTTTGAGAAACTTCTTACAGCCATCAAGATGCAGAAAATCTTAATTCTTTCAAATAATTTTCCTTATAGAAAATAAAATCATTGTACTGTGAACTTTCATTGTTTGCCCTAGGCCTTCCTCAAGTGCTTGAAAAAAATTAAATCCCTAAACAAGAACCTTTATGCCACTAAAGTGTACAAGGTTCTGCTCCAGTTGATACAATAAGTCAAGAAATTCTCAGAAGGCCTAATTACAATTACTACGACTACTGCATATATCTGAACAAGTGAATTTCACTAAAGTACAAATGACGCTTAGGAAACGAAAGCATTTCCTTAAGCTATGTAAGTCTCAGGACTTCACCTTTTTTTTGTATTGAAGCTTTAAATATTAAAGAGGCTTAGATGACAGAAGGACAGTTTAAAAAATTTTAAAGACTTCAGCATCACACAGATAATTAACTACTCAGACCAACATACAGCATTAAAACAGTATGCTAATATATTACTGTCTCCAATTTTAAAAAGTAAAAAAAGGAATAAATATCAAGGCAAATCTGCTCTCTGCTTTGAGCATTATCTGGTAATCAGAAGAGAACAAGCATCTGTGCACTCATAAGAAGAAAATCAAGGAAATTCTGACACATAAAACCCTGATCATATCTCATGGCATAAATTACATTGAAAGTTTATAGAATAAACACCGCTTAAACATACCCATAGAGAATTATTAGCAGAAGACATATATACAGCATTTATTAATTATTATTGCCAATTTACAAGTAATCCTAACAGTAGTTTGCAGTTTCAAAACCTTCATTACTCTGTTATAGCTATTTCAGTCACTAAAAATAAAGTTTGAAATGCCCTCATTTTTAGGTTTCCTAAAATAGCGAGAATTAGTTGAACCTTGCTGTAAGTACAAATGAATAGCATTCATACAGAAGAGAATTTATTCTCATTGCAAATTAAAGTTCTTCTTGACTAAATACATTTCCTTCCTCACAAGTCTTACTATGTTTATCTGCACTCTGAATTAATGTGCAAATATTCAAAATCAGCAGAACATTCTTGCATGTGATTCAAGTATTTCACTGAATGTTCCTGGGCCTCATTTAAATGACTTAAGCTAGCAAATACTCAGAAAACAAATAAAACCGGCAAAAATAATTCAAAGCCAAATAACAACCATCACTAAAGTAAAGGTATAAGATATGAACTGAAACTGAAATCCAAACACAGTATTTACATAAATAATTCTTAGTGAAACTTACAAAAAAACAAAAATCAAAAACCCAAATCTCTGCAGTTTTCTACACTATAGGCCCAAATTAAATTTCTCAACCCTAAATACACCTAAATTTAAAATGTAAAAGCAATCCCAGGAAGCTACTTTGCAGCAAACTAAAGGTGCTTGTGAATAACTGGCTGCATGAGAGGCAGCAGTGCGCACTGCAACAAAGAAGTCTGAATGCACAGTGTAAAAAACAGACCCAGGGAGGCTGTAGGGTCTCCACACCCAAATCAAAATTTGAGATAACAAGGTCCTGTGCTATCTGCTCAAAGTTGAACTTGCTTTGAGCTGAAAGTTGGACTGGATGATCTCAGGAAGTTCAACAAACAAATTCATGAATTTAGACAAATACAGCCAATAATAATAAAGTATAAAAATAAAGAGCTAATAAAATCTCAATTATGTCTTTGTAGTTTGTGCAGCTTGTATCAGCAGAAAATTTACTGCACGTTCACACATTTGAAATCTCAGCAAGACAAGCCTGCTGGTAATTTCTTCATAGCTAGTGGTTTTAACCCTACACTTTTCTTCAGTTGACTCTGCTCTTTCAGCTATCACAATAATGAATGTAAGTCTCAACTACCACTCATATTGTTGTTATCATACTGAAGACTGAAGGACTGAATAGTCAATTATTTCTATAGAATGCAACATTTAATATAGAAAATGTTATAGCTAGAAACCCAAATAGATTTGCCCCCTGTAGAATGACATAGGCATAAATCTCACAAAAATTCCTTCTCTTTAATTAACTGGCAATCAATTAACATGGATAAAATGTAGTAAGACAAACAGTACACTATTTCTTTATGAAAAAGAATTAGCAACATCCAATCAATAACCACACAAAAACATCAAAAAGATGGATGCTGCTGAGATCGTAATACCTTAAAAAAAAAAAGCATCAGTAACACTACGTTGTACAGTCCAATGTTCAGGACCTTGAGGTAAGAAAGCCATTAGGGCAAGTTGTTATTACTATGATTTTGTAGAGCATTCAGTAGAGCTTGCTGCAGTGGAATGAAGATCTTTTACATTTAAGTCAGTAATAACTCTCCCCCCTGAATTCAACACTTCACTCTCACAGAGTTCGTTACAGAAATTCATTCCACATCTACATCACCGGCAATTTTACCTGTAGTTATAAAATACGTATGTTAGTTTCTTCCATTCCTTTAGAAGGCCACACAAATACTCCACTTTTATTATCAGTTATAGCCCCTCATATTTAGTTTCTTGCATTTACCCACTGAAATGCTTAAACATCTCTGATCTTTTTTTTATTACTCAGTACCATCAAATTCAATTAGAATCACTGAATAGCAACAGACTATCCGTCAGATCTTGAAGTAGTAAAAAAGAAAGGAAAACAAAATTATTTAAGCAACTGGAAATATGTTCATTCTAACATGCCTTCTAAAAAACCATGGGTATTTCTTTTCTTGCTCACCCAATAGTTTAAATGAATATGTGAGGACAGATTTTTTTCAACACAGTATTTGGACACTTGGCAGTCTGAAATCCACTGTATTGCAATTGTTTGAAACAGACCTCCAAATTCAGACATTCATATTCAAAAATCTACACCTTGGATTTAAGAAAAAGTAAACATGTTGAAGTAGCTCACAACTACTCCTGTTCTTTGCATGTCTTCACACAGAAATGCTGCCATGCCTATTAATTTTAAAGGAACTGGTAATTTGCTTATATAAAAAAAAAAAAGTAGAAAAACCATTCCAGTCAATTTAAAATGACTAGTTAGATATATTGTAGGAAAAGTTTTATAATACAGTAAACTTGGCACAAAAATTAGGTTTTTAAGTAGTTACCCATCTATCACACTAAAACTCAAAGTCCTTATGATTGTGCAATGAATTAAGACAGCTACTGGCAATAGAGAGATTGGGGAGCAACAGCTGCATGGTAAACAGTGGTATTTCCAAGCAGTGTTAATATTCTCAAGAGACAAAATGTGACATTCCAGGCATCTGTTTTCCTTGTACACTTTCTATGGTGCAACTGATTACGACTCCCAGACAGCCACTAGGAAAGATGACAACAAAGCCATTTAAAAATTGAGCTGTTAAATGAAATTCTTAAATTCCTCCACAAAGAAACCAAGCCCTGGTATCAACCATACTGACTGGCTGGAAACAGTAAAATAAGCATCCAAATGGATATCAGAAATACTGAGCTCAACACGGAAGTTTAAGCTTCTGTTCAAAGCAATATGAAAACACTACCAGATTCGAAAACAATGCGTATGCAGGCACATCCATGTAGGCTTAGGCTTTGCACTAGTTATGTTGCACTCGTATATTATGCCTGTTTGTTATGTGACAGACAACAAGCAATTAAAAAAAAAAATCTGATTATCCATATATCTTATCAAATTGACAGGTGATTTTGCAAGTTACAAACAGTAAAAGTATAATTACCAGTGATCAAAACCAAGATTATTTTGGAAGTATTCAACTGACTCCCTGCCACAGCACAAAACAAAAAGTGTAACATTAGAAAGAAAGGAAGACAGATTTAAACTTATTTTGTAGAACAAAAAGGAGAAATAAAAATATAGAATAATGTTAAAGAAGACACTACTTACCAAGAACAGAATTCTAAAGTTGTTCAGATCACCAAAGAATTCTTCTATGCTTATTGACTGGGCGTCAAAAGTAAAGTATTCTCCTAAACTCTCATATAATTTCATCATGTTGCTGTGCATGCAGGACAGCTTTTCATACTGGTCTCGCGCATTCTCAGCAAAGACGTAAGATTTTGTTAAGGAAAATGATTCAATTGGATTTAAATCTAACAGCAAAACACAAAAAAGACAGTACAGCACAAATGTGGGCAAAACTGGAAAATTTGGTAGTACCATCCTGCTTTCAAGTATGTTATCTTTAAGTATACACATATATGAGTACATTCCAACATAAGATAGAAAATGTCATTGATCCTGTTGGTTTATTATATGTTTAGCTTAACTTGCAAATTATCCAGATTATCATAGTTGAACAGCACTTCAGCTCCTTGTACATTTAATACAGTTGCATTATTTGGTCACAGCTGAACTGTGACATACAACTTATGAATGCACAAGGACAATACAGACACTCAAGATGCTAAGGGGTATTTTATACCTTCCAAGTTTGTTTACCAACATAAACTCATGAGTTCAAAAGTTATCAAGAAACAGAAAAAAACATAAGAGAACAAGAAAAAACATTCTTCTCTATAGAATATTTTCACATTTGTCTGTTGGATCAAAAGTAAAAAGATGGCTACTTAAATGTATAACCAATCAAAACACACAACAGATAGAAACATTCACTTAAAATCAACTCAATTAAAAAGTCTCACCAATATTAAATCAGAAATACAAAAAGACAATACCTAATTTCCTTAAGTGCTAAAGATAAACACGTAATTTGGTTGGAAAAGAAACATCAAGGAAGTTGACCAGACTGGTGTCTGTATTTATTCTCTCTTACATGCTGTCTAACACCCTCTCCCACTCTGAAAGAAGTACTCTTTGCTTCAAATTCCATAAAGTGATATTGTTAGAGGGTTGCACTATATTACACATTTTGATTAGTAATCGGAGAGTAAAAATAAAAGACCGATTACCAACTCAACCGTTGTAATTAAAAGTTTGGCATAATCATCTTAAATAGAAAGGATTTATTTTTCCTATATGGAAACTCACACACAGAACAATATACTTACAAATGCAGAAACAGCACAAGCTGAAAAAGGAAATGTTACTTTGCCTTCAAGCTAGTTAGGTTTCAGCCTGTTTTATTTTGTTGAGGGTGTTTATATCCACAAAGACATAAAGTCACAAATCACTCTGAGAAAACAGCTGCTACATGATTAAACTAGTTCTGTTGATAGTGAATTGAAGCTGATTAAAGCATTATGCCACACATATATAAACCTAAGAACAAAAGATACAAATTATTTCCTGAACTACAGAAATCATACAGCTCAGCTCCCTGAAGCATTTATTTGTAACAACTATCTTACATGCAGATTCTCTGACTCTTAATACAGCAGACCTCATGTTTCGAACTTCTCCTTCATTTCTGTTTTTAATCCAAGAGTCACCCTAGTACCATGTTTCTAATTACATAATATCTTGAGATCCCCATCTCTCTGCAAAACAGCAAGCAATCCAGAAACTAACTAGGTAAGACTCAAAGAGACACCACATAAAACATTTACTTTTGAGATTGGATTAAATCCAATTCAGGTAGATATTCTATTCCTAACATCTCCTTAGTGTTTGGATACTGCTGTCATTTCACAATCTACCTGCAAAAGAGTACCAAGGCTGAAAATAAACTTCATTAGAAAGAGGCCTAGCACTTCACTTGGATTTCCTTCTCTAATACGGTATCTAAATGGTCATTCAAAATAATAATAAAATTCTTTAAAGTACAATGGAAAAAAAAAAAAATCAGAGAACATCAGTTTTCCTAAGAAACTTGCAAGCGATTCTCTCAAATATATAAATATCAAGATTTTAAACCAGTAATATTTATTTCTAGAGTTTCATACTGCTGCAAACACAGGAGATTAATATCTACATTTTCATTACAGTTGATGAATTTTAACATGCTTAGTTAGAATATCAAGCACATAGTGCTGAATCCCTCGTCTTAACACAAGACAAACCTGGTATAGTTTCATCTTTGACGACATTTAGCTGTTTAAAACAAAATGAAAATTTAATGGGAAGAATACATTAAATAGGTATTAATGGCACATTACTGAATTATTGAGCACAGCCTAAAAAATTCTTAGAAAAACATCAACTGCCTTACAGTCAGCAGACTGTCTTAAATAACTCACAGAAAATACGGGGAAACATAAATATGAAGGTACATAATTACACAAATTACATCTGAGGTTTCTTTCAAAAAAAAACAAACAAAAAAACAAAACACCCCAACAAACTAATACAGAAGAGATGACATGGAAGTTTGATGGCTTTTTCTTTCAGACACTTCTGATTTGCAACTAACTCTTTGAGACAAAGCTCTCAAAGTCCAATCCTCCAAGTTTCACATTCAACTAAATAACAATAAATACTACAATGAGAAAATATTGATAGTGAAACTAGAACATATTTTACAGCAACACAGCAAACATCTACAGTACTAACAATAACATAGATAGCCTGAATTTTTGAAGTAGTTGATGTTAATATTTATGGATGATTTCCAAACATGATGTTTAGAACCAGTGCATTGGACATTTGATCCTAGGGTTAAAAATAATGTAAAAAAAATCACCCTTAATTAGCTGATACCAAAAATTTAACAATCTATCTGGTTTACCCTATAACCTTGTAAAATTCTATATATGTCATGTCTCTAGAGAACACTGAAGAAAATAAAAGCTAACTTTTGCTGTCAAATTTTAGTTACCTACTAAATTCTAGTTCTTCCAGTCCCTCCTTCCTCTTAGAAGAGAGGCTGGGAAACTTGAAAACCAGTTTGTTTTACTTTGCTTTCCCCCTCTCCCCCCAAAAATGATTTGATCTATTTGCTTTTACATTTGCTGCAAACTTCAGTTCACATCTAAATCTGCAGTACTTATACAACAGATATTTTCAGTCATTATATTAACGATCTTTACATTTTGAAACATGATCAGATGACTAGAGTTTGTTGGCATTTAAATAATCCAGCAATGGATATAAAAGTCACCATGACACTATGCAACCATGCAACCACACTATGTCAGACATTAAGAGTCCCCTGTTGCTGTCAATACTGGATTCACATTCAATGTATCTATATTAGGATAATTGCCAGGATACTCTCATGCTTTCTGCTGCTCTCTTCCAAGCAGATAGATGAAAAACAAATACAACATAGAAATGAAGGTTAAAGACTTAGAATCTATTGGAGGGATAGCTATTGCTTCAGTCACAACACTTATTATGAATTTCATAATAATGCATCAATTATTATTATATTATTGTTGTGAGTTACTCCAAACTCCCGAGCACTACATTTACTACTCCAGAAATTGACAATTTCCATCAGAATGTTCCGTGTCTCAGATAACAGAGTTTAATTAAACTAGCTTATTAAAATTTCCATTACAATGTATGTTTGAACATTTCTCTCTCGTCCTGAAATGAACTGTGGAATTAGCGTCAGCAGCACTTAAAGTACAAGGGAATGAAGCTCCGTAAAACCACCTTATTATTCTGAAGATACACATACAATGACAGATACAGTTGGAATATCAGGGGTAATATAGTTGATTCTTTCATAAAACTACAGCTTTGTTATTAAATCAATTCAAAGTACATAACGTTAATAGCACACAAATAGTCTATTATCTGTACTGTCAATTCAGTTACTTTGGAGAAACGGAAGGTAGTTTTGCTTGTTTAACTATTGTTAACTTATTGTCAGTCAGCTCAGTACACATCATGTTAATGGAACACTAATGAAAATTAATAAACTAATTGAAAAAGTGCCTACTGAAAAGCTCAAAAGTGAATGTGTTGGAGCCCACAACAAAAAGATGAGGGGAGAACTAATTTGGCAGAAATAATTATGTAAATAATCACATAGCAGTTGATTTTTGTTTCTATGATTTCGTAATACATTAGATAAAACATGAGGGAGATTAAAAACATGGCACGACTAACTATAAATACTGCATATTACTAATATGAATGTGCGGATCAGTAGATTTGCTTGTAAACTGACCTTATTCATCAGTGCCATTTGTACTCCTCAACACTAAGAAACTGGCAACATTGAGTATACAGTAGACCAGACAACAGATCAGGAAATAGTTTGACAAATGCACCTCCACAGAAGAACCTGCGTTCATACTTAGGGGTACTTCACTGACAAATTACAACCTAATTTGTATTTGACCTTCTGTATTTCTGATTCTGAACCAAGTGCTGAATCATAGTTAAACTAAGTTTAGAAGGGTGACTGCACAGAAACACATTGCCTAGACTGTGGAAATCTCCTTAAAGATGCTCAAAAGTCATCTGGACATAGCCCCGGGAAGCTTTCTCCAGGTGACCATACTAGAGCAGGGGGAGTTGGACCTGATGACCTCCAGAGGTCCAACTCAATCATTCTATGATTTTGAGAAATCCAAATCTATACAGAATACCCAACATCTTGTTCCATATTCCAAATTCGAACTGTAACATCCTAATTTTTTTTCTTCTTCTTCAGCTAGATATATAATGCAACTACATATCATTCAAATATCCTAAGCTTACAGAGTTCTGTGCACTGGTCTTCACACAGAGCTTTTTACCACTCCCAGCTTGCCAGAAGGAAATCAAACTACGAGAACTGCTGAAGAGAAACATGAAACACTAAGAACATATCAGTTATCAGAACCTTCACCATGAGCTATAAACATTCAGTCCTAAAATTCTTGTTAAACAATTGATTAGATTATTTCAACAAATCACAGTTTTTCCTATTTACACAAAATTAATTATTCTGATGATCAGAATTCCACAAGATATCAGCATATCAGTTATAGCAAGTGTAATGATCAGACAAATGAATTTGGCTATCTGTACTAGGTTTGATTTAGCCTCCTACCTGATCTGCGCTTAGGCCAACGCACTGCCTGACTTAGAACATACAACCACACACAGGCCTATACCCATGCTTCAAAACTATCTGTGACGATGATGTAATCTTATTACTTGACATCCAATGCATAAGTAGACTACTTGCTGATCTATATATTGCTACATACTGCTCTCAGAGCGTAATACTTTTTCCAAGGGTAGAACTTTCTACCACTACTACAAAAATACCTTCAACAAGAATATTAGCCCTCATAAAAAGATTCCCAAATAACTACTATTAAGAGTCAAAATTTATTGAAAAAATTCTAAGTATACATTCAGCATACCATCATTTCCAAACTCATGCACATAATTTGAGAACAGGGCTCTGGATTATGGAAATACCCAAGTAAGCTAACTATATGTTTTACCTAGCTAGAAGAAAAAGTTTGATACTATAATGTCATAATCTTTAATAAAGGATGTTCATTGATCTTAGTTTCTAATTTCTAAGCTCATTCATAATAGAGCATCTTCAAATTGAACTGCAGAAACACAAGCAGAACTTATTAGCTGAAGACAAATTCAGCTTTAATAACAGTAAGTCATTTATGCTGATAGCTTTATTTTCACCTGCTATCGGTATGTAAACAGATGCTAACAATTTTATCATTCACACTACATACATAATGTATCTCTTTGACTACAGAGAAGATGACTTCTGGAGCATACACAAATAATTATGAATCACAATTATATATCTAATCTTTTCTTCCTGTAGAAAGCCATTCTTTTCTGGAAGTAGAAAAACACTGGCAGGAATCTTCATTATAACACACTTATCCATCCAAATTAGAAACCAGAGAAATCAAAACTGAGAAACAACACTATTTTATTCGTCTACAAAAAATCATGTCCTTTTAGAGAATTTATAGATTCACTAATTAATAAAATATCCATAAACATCTCAGTTGAGAATTTGTTTCTCACTACAAAGCAAATTACTTCACCATTCATTGTTTAACAGAATAGTCTGAGGGGAACAGGGGAAACAGTTGCTCCTCAGTTATACCAGAGGATTCTGTACATCTCCCTGTCCTCAATTACATTTCATTAGTACATGAAGTCATTAACTACTAGAATTATTTAATACAACCGCATTCAGTGTGCATAAACCATATTTCAGTGTTTGTGTTCATGAAAATGAAGCATGAAGATCATAACCATTTGATACCAATGCTAGCTGTCAAGCTTAAGCGATATTAATTAAAATGAGGCCTTTCCGACTTGGCCTGAAATAACTATAAAAGCCTCATCTTAATAAATAGTAGAAAATGTCATTGTTTACTTACTCCTAGTTCTAAGCAATCATATCAGTTACTAATTGTCATGAATTCCAACTTCTCAATGAAAAGGCTATTTGCATTGATTACATACACATCACTTTAATATGCACAAAAGAAAGCTTATGACAACAATTTCAACAGGTTTTTTTGTTTGTTTTTTTTACTTATATTCTTGTTAATCAGGAAGCAATGATCAGTGCTCAATTCTCTAAAAGTCCCATAGGAACTCTCTAAGAAAAACTGATAAATTAGGACCTATTTTATAAGCATTCAGTCCAAGCAATGAAACTCTGCAGGCTGTTTCTTAAATCTGTTTATATTAGAGAAGACTGCTCTAAGACTTCCAGTGCTGATTTAAGAGTATGAACAAGAAAACCAATTATCTGGTAGCACGACTAAGAGAACTTAGAAAGTAAATAAGAATACAAGGCATAAATAAAAAGAAGCATTTACAGAGCCAACATCTACTGAAAGGAAGATCTTGGCTGTCCTTACAATGTAGAAGCAAAAAAGGTAGAAAAACTCCAAAACGAGGGTTAGGTATTAAACTAAATTAACCTAAAACAACTAGTTCCCTCCCCATTCCCCAAAGAAAAGATGGTTCGTGACCTGAGCATTTAATAAGCTTCTATTTTTTTTTCCATAACTAAAAGAAAAAATAATCCCCAAATCTACACTGTTAAACTGCGCTGCCTTCCATTTTGAAATTTGAAGTATTTAAACTGAAAACAACAACAAACAAAACAAAACAGATCCTAGCAAAGTTGTTTGCAATCTGGGGGTGGTCCCCTCTCCTCCATATCTCCAACTTGTGCAGAATTCATTAAAATCTGCACTCTCTCATTAAGTCTCCTTTAGATGAATATATATTTTTTTCACCTGGAATTCTGAAATTCTGGACTTTAAAAACAAGTTCCTACCTACTTTGTGCTTGTTTGGTACCTTTTAGTACAGAAAACATGTTGTTTTTAACCTAAATCTCATTTCTAATATTTTGCTTTAGGAATAACATGATGAGATCTACTCTGTAACTTTTGAAAATTCAGATCTCTCTCATTTTTAGCGATGACAAACAATTAACTATAACCACTACTTACGCATTCATTAGAAAGAAACACAGAAAATATAACAGCCCAGAAAATACCTTGCATGTTCCTTGAGAATAATTAAGCAAATTAAAGAAATAAGAAAAAAAAAGTAAAACACAGCTATTACAAACAAAATGATGCTGAAAGAAAACATTGAACATATTACAGTCAAATTAATTAAATATGACTTGAAAATGCCACAAAGCATTGACATATGAAGTTCTATCAAAAACAACATCAGTAATCTATTTCAGCAAAGCTACAAGTAGGTAGCTACTCCTAGAAACACTATTAGCTTTGCAACATACAATGGGGTGCCTTAAACAATAATTACAGCTTTGTGTGCCCTAAATCTTTCAGAGAATCTGCAGCTGTCACTTCCTCTTTGATCATGCAGTTTTTCCTTACTCTTTGGAATTTCATTGAGAGGTATGTCTGAGCTGCCAGCTCTATCCTGTTTGAACAAGTTTCCATCAATAAACCTGATGGTTACTTTATGTAGAGAAAGTTTTGGGGGCTAAAGTGTGGGGAAGAAAAATAGCAGTGAGTAAAAGTGGTTAACTGACATATTAGAATTATTTTAATACAGCAATGCCAGGAAGCCCCCGTCTTCTCTCTTTTCAGAATTTTGGGGAAAAAATGAAATGAACATCACCATACAGTAATTCAAAATCCTAGATATTCAAAACCAAAGGAATTACTTTAAAATTGCTGGATAGATATCTGATAGAAAAGTCACTTCCTTCTCAGGGTTAGAGAAGTGCACAGGACAAGAAGTCATTCTGCAAACACCTGAATTGTTTTTTCTCAGCTTGAACAGACAGATTTATAGCATGCACTCTAATTTCATATTAAAATAAACATATAGCAAATAGAAAATGGATCTCTATCATTGAGTAGCGCATAACTCTTCATTAAAAAATAAAAATCTATTTCAGTGATCTGGACAACTTGCTTTAATAGAGATTTAAGGATGAAAGCACAGCTTCCCTCAGGCAGTTATTCACAATCAAGGCAATTCTAGATTTTCCATGTATTTAAATGGATTTTTGTTCACAATTTTATTCTTTCCTAAAGTCTGTGTAGATTGCTGTCAAAAATCATTTTATCTCTAGTTAGCCAAAATAAATATCAAAAATGCACTTCAACCTTCCCCCTTTTCCGGCATTGAATGCTCTCTCAATCCTACGAAGCACACTTCTAGATGTAGCCTTTAAAGTGCAGAACAGAATAGAGCTCCCTCATGTGGTATAGCTATCTAATCTCGGGGATCAAAGAGCCAACCAAAAGCATTGTGAACAATCGAATTCCTGGCCTTTATCTGAAGCAGATGACCTAGAGAACTTCATAACATAGAATCAACAGAATAAAAGTCCATAAATAAAAATCAGAAAAGTAAGCTATTTGAAGCTCGTTTGACACACAATTTCCCACTGCTTACCATTACATTCCCCCATGTGTAATTGTTGTCCATATCTTCCTTTATTAAGCCCATAAAGGACTTATTGTTTGTATACTTCTGCTCACCTTTATAGTCTAGTCCAGTATAAAAAAAACTATACATGTAATCATTTGTAACCTTACAAAACAAGGCTTCTTTCTTAAAATGAAATGATTTGAAAGCAGAACTGTATTATGACAGAGAAAACTGATCATTTGCTTTGTATAGAACTATTTTCATTTATGCAGAATGATTGACAAGAACTTGAACAACTTTATGAAAAATCTAATATAAACCAACCCTTTTTTTTTTTTTGCCAGCTACCTTTGTACAACATCCCAAAGGGGGAAAAAAAAAAAAGAAAAAAAGAAAATGGAAGTTTACTTAATTTCAGTGTATCTTAAGTAAAACATACCAAGAAAGTCACCCATATTTATTCCATGAGGTTTTACACCTTCAACATGCCTTGTTAGAGCTGACAGAGATGTAATACAACAAAGGAGAGGGATCTAGATTTGAAACAGATAGCCTATTCACTCTGTTTCAAGGTAAACTTGAACTCACTATGTTACTCACAAGGTAAACTCACTATGCCCCACAGGAAGCCTTTATAAATCCACACCTGCTCTTTACAAAAAACGTTTTTTCTATTGAATTGTCAGTTTCTTCAACCACTATTTCATACATATTACTTTGTATATCATTTAACCATAGGAAATAAAGCAGAGGACACAAATTGTAGACCAAAGCTATGTTTAAACCTCCTCCTGACTTTGACAGAAGTGGGTTTGCATCATGGTTCTGAAACAACATGCAAAAAACCATAAATTATACAGAAATAATCCCAGAAACTGTGAATGCCGGTGAGTCTCTATATTGAGGAAATACTTTCTACCAACTAAAACAACCGCAGAGCAATTGAGCTCATCTATACCAAATAGCAGTCCTTTTGTCCTCTACCTCCATATTAGCTTAATAGTTGCAACATTTCAAACATAACTAAACCTAGCACAAATTAGTTTTAACCTTCTTTTGAACTCTGCAGGGTCAGTTCTTCAATAGCATTCAAAATGCTGAGATGCTATGTGCTTGAACATTTAGCAATGAAAAGGAAACACTATTTATTCGTTGATGTTCTGAATTTTCTAGAAAAAGCTGCCAATTTGGAAAAGTAGATTATACATATGCACTAATTCTTCCCATCCTCTATCACAGTGCTTAAGAAGTTGGATTTTCTGCCTGTACTGATCAAATACGTAAGAACTTCAGATGTACTTTTAAGAATTACAAGCAGGATCAGTTTAATCAAGTTTATCTTGGTTGCTTTAGCACACCCATTCATATATGATGCGAGTATTTGGGAGAGAAAAGGCTATTAAATATAACCCCTCATAAAATGATATATTGTTGATTCCCTTTTCAATAATTGGATTCGAGTGATTCTTTTATACATAGGGGAAAAACAACATCAATGCTTATTTGGGCACAGTTTCAAGTACATAAGTATTACATAGGTGAAAATATAAAATAGATCAGATGGCCTCAATTGATCCTCTTATAAGAAGTTAAAACTTCGAAAGAGTTCAGTGAAGCTTAATGTAATCCATTTTTCCCCAAAAGAATTTTAAGGTTTCACTGTTTATAGCCATTTCTCAATGACAAACAAGATCAGTAATGACTTTTCTGTTATTGGTTTTGTTTTCTCTATATTAGATAGAAAACTTAATAATGAATTTTTGAAAACAGTAAAAAATTCCTTGGCTAAGCATTTAAATAAGTATTAATTCATCCTAAATCAAGTCTTGGAGATAAGATCCAATGTTTTGACCTCTTAAGCTAGAACAAATCAATCCTGTTTCATTCCCCTCCACTGTATGTACTCTTAGGTTGTTTTAAGTAAGCGTTAAGTCTCAAGATGCATGTTTCCTTGGAATTCATTTCCTATCTGGAAGCAGAAATCTTTCTGTTCCTTTGTTATTCACTGTAGAACTTAATAGTGCAGAACACTCAAGCTTTTTCACCGCTTGTTTTTTTCTTGCTGATGTGGTAGGAGAAAGAGAAAGAGGATGGATTAAAAACTAGGTTGAAAAGATGGTGTGGGAGAAAAAAAAAAAAAGAAAGAATCTTAATGATGTATTAACTTGAGTACCATAACTTTTCTGTCTCTCGATACTATGTAGAAAAAGTATTTTATCTGGATGTATAACCAAGATTTTCCTGAAACGCATCTTTTATTCTAGAACTGTACTTCCTAATGACAGCATTTTCAAACATCACTTTTTTTTTTTTTTAAGATAATAAGAATGTCCAACTTGCATATCCCCTGGCACAACTTGAGACCATTCCCTCTAGTCCTATTGCTAGTTACATAGGAGAAGAGGTTGACCTCCACCTCACCTCAAGCTCCCTTCGAGTAGATGTAGAGAGATAAAGTCACCCCTCTGCCTCCTCTTTTCCAGATTAAACAATCCCCGATCCCTCAGCCTGTCCTCATTAGGTTTGTGCTCCAGACCCCTCAAGCTTTGCTGTCCTTCTCTGAACACACTCAAGGGCCTCAGTGTCTTTCTTGTAGTGAAGGAACCAACACTGAACACAGTTACTTGAGGTGCAGCCTCACCAGAACTGAGTACAGAGGGAAAAACACTTTCCTGCTCCTGCTGGCAACACTGACACAGAAATGAAAGCGACAGTGCATTTCAAACTGTCTCAAAAACAAAACAGGCTTTCCCAAATACGCCATCTCAGAACACTCAAAGTAAATTATTTTTCCATAACAAGCTAGAAGGAACTCCCAAGTGTTAACAGATGACAAGAGTGTTAATGCCATTAACATTCTTTCAGCACTCATAGACAGTGTGCAAACGCTGCTCAGTCACTCAAAAAGAACAACAAAAAAAAAAGAAGTTTCACAGACAAATCCAGATGCTGGAATTCTGATTCAATGTATTTGTTTCTTCCCTAGTGGCCTATTAGAGAGATTCTGTAATACAGTGCTTCCTACAAGAGTATTATCAGTTAAAGCTTAGCGTACATGAAATATTTTCTAACATTCTCGGTGCATAAAAGACCCACACACATTTAAAATACACTGTTCCCCAGATGATTTCATTACCACTGAAGTACATCAAGTAACCAACCAATAAATCTCACGTTCAGTAGCATAGCAGTAGTCATCATTACATAGAACAAGGAGTACAAATTCAAGTCAAATGAAAATCCTTTCAAGAGAGCTTTTTTTTTTTATTTCAAGTGAAAGAGCTGTCCTAAAATTAATTAAAACAGCATTGATTTTCATAAGTTAATAACAAGCTCAAAGTAGGGTTTAAAAGCAGCAATTTTTGATCATTTATGGCTCCCTAAAGTTTTAAATTCTTTAATTATTTTTTTTAAATTCTTCATATGAATACACCAAATTTAAAATAAAAATAGTTACATTTATTATTCTGGTAGACAAAAGATTGTAACAAAACTAAGCATATTAATATATTTTACTACAGTAAATGATGTAACTGATAAAACGGAGTTAAATAATTATTAATATGTCACTTAATAGATATGTTATACTTAAAAAAACATGAAATTCTTTAAAAATTATATAATGGTCTGAAACTCAGATCTCTGGTCCTTTCAATTCAAGCAGCTACTGCAAAAAAAAAAAAAAGCAGTCTCTCAAGCAGGACAAACACCATATTCTAACATCTTCATCAAGAAAACAAATGCATATAGCTACTGTAATATCAGAAGTTCAGAGTTTAGGATTTATCCTAAATTTTAGGCACACACACTAAAACAAAATCAAGGGATGAAAGCCTTTTTTTTTTTTTTTTAAATAGTTTATAATTACTCCTAAACTACTGAGTCAGATTTCTCAGTACTGCATGAAGTTGGGTTAATTTTAAAGAAAACTCACATGTACTTATTCTTCAAGTATAATTCTAGAGCTGAATAGGATAATGGAAAAGTTCTCTGAAGGCAATTATTACAACAAAGATTACGAATGATATTTTCTATTGCGATTATTAATTCAATAGGATACCAAGAAATACCTCATGCTGAAGAAAATCTCATTCATAATTATAGGTAAATAGCCTTTCTTTATTGGCAGGAAAAGATAAACTATGCCTTTAATCGTGGCATATTCCTGCATTCTAGGACCCTGCTGAGAGATGATTTATGTTCCAACACGTTGTGATTTTTCTGAGACACTCAAAGCAGTTAAAGTGATGTTCAAGCCTGACATCCTCAACTTCCTAATCTCACTATGTGCTATCAAAAGCAATTCTTCAACAAGCTGACAGAAACAGAAAAAACACATATTGATGACTAAAAGGTCACTTTTCCCTCCTAATTCCCCTTAACTTCCTAATTTATCCCTTCTACTAAAAAAAATAATAAAATAAAATATGTGAGTGGAGAAACGTTTAAAATATTAGCTAGGCAGGAACAAATTTGATCATCTGACAGAACTGGAGATGACTTTCTGAAAAATTTGTCAAGGTCATCTATTAATTATGAAAACATAAATCCTTGGAAAGAATCAGTTCATTTCTTAGTCTTATCTACTCCGCCAAGCCACCAAATTCATTGGTATGATAAAAGCTGTCAGACATCTAGTGCTTATTATAACAACCAGGAGCTGGTAATCTAGTTCTGACATCAACATACGCACAGTGAAGCAAAGCTGCCTTCTTAACAGACTTTCAACAATTAATTTTCAAATATTTTTAGGATCCACATATTCACTTCCATTTTTAAAAGCATATGTTATATCCATATGTATATTAAACCATTCTGAGCAGTCATACAATTTCTTTACGAAATTCAGGTGATGAGGAGCAGAACAGAAAGTGACTCTTTTTCCCACTCAAATTACTTGAACTGTACAAATAATTTTTGCAAGTATGGTTAACATACAAGCAGCAGAGTAACAAACAATAAAGCACTTGCTTAACACAACAGGTATATAACCTGTAATACAGACCTGCCCTGCAAAAACTTAGTTTTCAAACACAGAGAAGTTAAGTCATAGAACCATAGAATGGCCTGGGTTGAAAAGGACCACAATGATCAACCAGTTTCAACCCCCTTCTGCGTGCAGGGTTGCCAGCCACCAGACCAGGCTGCCCAGATCCACAACCAGCCTGGCCTTGAATGGCTCCAGGGATGGGGCATCCACAACCTCCTTGGGCAACCTGTTCCAGCGCGTCACCATTTTCTGAGTGAAACACTTCCTCCTAATACCTAACCTAAATCTCCTGTCTCAGTTTAAAACCCTTCCCCCTTGTCCTATCACTATCAATCCATGTAAACAATCGTACCCCCTCCCGTTTATATGCTCTCTTCAAGTACCAGAAGTCACACCACTTCATTACACACACCTCCTAAGCAGATACTATTGGATCTAGATAACCATCTCTATTTTTGTTTTAACAGACATATACAGAAATCAAATTAAGACTTGCTTCAATGAAGTAAGAAAGCCACATGAATTACCAAAACTTCCATAAAAGCACAAGATGCCTGTCTCTGTCACATAACACACTCTAAATCCTTCCACAAATACAGAAATGTACATTATACAAAATAACTGCAAACTTCTTTCAAGAAAAGTAGATTTTTGCTTAGTCTCCCACAGTTTAGGGAGTTTCTTACATCGACAGTATACATTACTTTGCAGACTTCTGAGCAAATGAAAAGATGTAAAAACTTTGGAGTGAAAGCAGGCAAAACACCAAAATGTTTCGGTGTTCTCCCTTGCATTTTACTTACCAATACTAACGAACCTACAAAAAGCAAACCAAATTTTATTTATATTAAAAAGCATATAAATACTTTTTTTCTAAATCGATCAGGCAAAAACAAACAATAAAGATTGACAAAACTAACGCTGATTTTTTTTTTTTAAGGGGGGAGTATATTTGGATTCAAAATAAGTACTGCTCTCAAGTCTGGTAACTGACTGAAATGACTTCGATACCATTAAATACTGATCTTTAATAGAAAAAGTTACAACAATGTTTATGACATTATACGATAGCTCTCGTTAAGGAGTTATTTTTCTCCCTTGGAATGCTTTCAGTTATACAATGAGAAAGAACAAATCATGAGATGCAGTTTCCTTAGTGGCTTTTCCTTACATTCAGTCTATTCTGACATTTTTCTCTCCGCTAGAATAAAAACACAGAAGAAGAGAATTAAGACTTACTTTTGAATGTTGTAAATACTCTACCAGACAAGTAGAACTCTGAAATCAAGAATAAAGACATGCAAAAAGGATATGCTCATCTTCTCTACAAACTTATCGTGTTCATCTTCTGTTTTAGGGAAATTCTTAATGTCATTTTCTATGCGTTGAATCTGTTTGTTCATTGAGTCAAGGTTGCTCTTTAGAGTTTTGTCTGAAACTAAGAAAAATAGTTAATAAGTAAAAAGATTCCAAACTATGGTTAGAAAGAAAGGGTATCAGAAGGGGAAACAACAATAAATAGTCTTAAGAAGAATTAGTCCATCAAGCAGACAACTGTTTCTGAAATACTGCTTATAAAAAAACTCTACTGTTCATAAAAATAAGTGGAAATATCTACTGTACTATACCAAATCATCGTACTTCACGTGGAAATGTCACCACTTAATTCTACAATTAGTTCAAATGATCGAAATTCTATCCAAAATTAGTGGTAAAAAATCTAATATTTCATTCTTTTAAATCTAATTCAAAGATTAGAAAGTTGCTAAGGTTCAAAGAGATTTTACCTTATTAATGCATGTACTTGCTTAAATGAATATCTTATTAATGCATGTACTTGGTTGCAGAAATGATTTAAGAAACAGACATTAAAGACATCAAATATTTTTTCTTTTATTGAAATTCAACTGATTTCTATAAACCACAGTCTGTAAAACCCTCTGTTAACACCAAAGGTAGGTTTCAATTATTAAAAGACACTGACAATTAAAAAAAAAAAACAAACAAAAAACCAGAAAAAATCTGATAGTATAGCACCAAAAGCTAAATAAAGGCTACACCAGAAAAAACAGTGCTTTGTAATACGCTATTCTACCATAAACCACTATTTGTAAGCTTTATATTAAACAACAATTCTGAGAAAAATCTCCATTGAAAGTCAGAACAATTTTGAAGGTGAAACAATAAAATACCAGAGAAATTGAAGAATATTCCAGAACTACACATGAAGAGTCTCTGCTGAGTAGTCCTCATTCAACTCTTAATATTAAAGCAAAATGAAAGCATAATAGGAAAAATGAGGCAAATAAAAAAAAAGGTAAAAAAAAAAAAAAAAAGAACCACCTCCATAACCTTTTCTCTCCTGATAATCTTGATCAATTGAAAACCAACTGATTTAGAGTACTAAAAATAAAATTCTTTTAGAAAACAGGAATTTCACAACGAGGTCCCAGTTTCGCAAACATAATCAGAGGTGACCAGTGAAAACAGTGTGTCCAGAAGCATTCTTCTGGCAACATGGATCACCGCCAGAACACTCCCAAAACTGACCTTACTTTGACAGCAATTTAATTCAAAATGTTTTTCAAGCACTAAATGGTTGGAAATGGATTTTATAAATTCAGCATCTAGGGGATGAGCAATCTGAAGCATCACTTCCTGGCAAAGGTGTAAGGTAAAGCTAAATCACAAGTCAGGCAAAGGCATGAAATGACTGGACTTCTACATTCTATTCCTTTCAATCCATTTTGGGTATGCCAAGTTGTGCTCTATTTATTTCAAAAACCCACATTTTCCACTATCACTATTAGTCTGTAGCCCAACTTTGCCTGGCTTGTTTGATACTGATATATATATATATAGTAACTCATTGTCCAACAGCTATGACACATGATATACTGTGGTGCACGCATGCATGCAAAATCACAGAGAGCAAGGAATGCAAAGTAAGGGAACAAAAAACTGCTAACACAATCTGGGTTTAATCACCACTGCAGCTATTAAGGAAACTCACTAGACAAAGCACTGAACAATCCGATCTAATGGACTTCCTTATGGGCTCTCAACTTCTGATAGGAGTTTGGTCTTTCCAACTCAGTCAAGAAGACATGCTTACTTTTCTTTTCTTTTCTGTCTTTTTTTTTTTTAATTGAGAAGTGTGCAAATTCAAGAACAGATGAAGAGGAAGAAATAGGCACTGTTTTGGAGCTCACACACCACAAGTTCTCAGTAATGGCTGGTATTAAGGAATTATTTGAGAAGCCACTTAAAGCGGTCTTCAAGCTTTAATTAGTTTAACTTCAGAAATTCTTTAATGCTTTAATTTCTTTAATAAGTAATAGTCCATGAGAGTAATCTAGTCTATTCTCTAATTTTGCCCCCAATAATTACTTTGAGAAGTAGAACCTGCCATATTAGATAGTTTTGTTTAACCTAGAAATCAAAACGTAGCTTTAAAATGCAGCTTCAAAGTCTAAACCGCCACGACTTTGCATAACACGTAAGATAACTGCCAAATAAATCCTGAAAACCCTATGGGAAAACGTAGCCTACGTTCTAGCAGACTGCAAGCCAATCCCAGATACCACTGAATCTCTAACAGAATCTTTTCCAGAAATTGCACCTTGAAACTACTACACAAAATCAATCTCTGAAATTTTTTTGCTTCTCCGTCTTCTTCACTGACATCTTGTCAATGAAGATGAATACTTCTGTTGAAAAGCTTTTAATTAGATGATGCCTAGGCTACCATCAATATGGCAATGCTATGTGCGAATACAAGAGCTTCTCTGGGGGAAAATGAGTCCTCCAGCACCTACCATCCAGAAAAACACATTGAGAGATTTTCTGACATTTCATTACTGCAGTTTATGTGAATGAAAAGAATGACAGAAGTCACTATGCAGCGTAAGGCTGACTTTTGATTGTGATGCAAAGCGCCAGCCTTCAGATTCTATTATGGAGAGAACAGTCACAGATGCAGGCATTAAATTTATCATGCCAGAAGGCATTGTCTGTTTCATATCCACTAACATGCCAGATTGGGCAAAATCTGTTTCAGCAATTTAAACTGTGCAAGGTAGAAAATGCTGCAGATTTCTTCATAAAGACTGTTTCTTCTACTGCAACAAACTATAAAACTTCCACTTGACAGAAAAATGACTAGTACTTATGAGTATGTTTCAAATTGCTATATTTTAGAACAACAATGACACAGAATGTTTTAAAACGTTTTTCTCACTCTAAATTTATGACAAGATCTCACTGAAATATCTCTTAGAGTTTCAAAAATTCTATTTTCATGCAGTATTTGTAATAGTATACTATGTAAAGTATATAAATATTTGCAATCCACAGTGCTCCTGATTGCTGATGTCCTTCCTAGTGATGTCTCAATTGGCAGAAGCATGTTAGCAAACTATAGAAAGCTATTTTGTATGTCTACATGAAATGAAATTTGTGTTCCTGTTATTAGTACTACACAGACATAACTCACCTCCCCCAAGGCCTCTTTCGCTTGATTTTGCCCAGAATTCTCTGGCTGAATTTTTTTTTTCCCCCTTGTTTGTTTAAATCAATATTTTATTATTTTTTTCCCCACACAGTATACCTTGGTTTCAAACAAAGAATTCTGTCTGCAATGTACTGGGAGAGTAAAGTCCCTTTCAGAAGTTGTTTGCTATCTGCACCAAATTCATTTTTGGTTTGGCCCTTCACTTGGAACTTAGCTATTTTCAAGAGTTCTACCTAACTGCTGAGCTAACCCCCCAAAACATAACATAGCAACACTTTTTTTTTGTTTGTTTGCTTTACCTGAATGATCAAGATTTTTTTCCAACACCAAACACATTTTATTGTATACACAGGAAAATAAAGCATGGAAATGTACTTATGAAGATTGCAAATTAATTGTAAAAAAGTATGACAAAGAACGGCAGCGGTGGCTTAAATGCAGCTGGTATTTGAACCCGGATTTGACACAACAAATCAAAGCCACAGAATGGCTTGAGTCAGAAGGGAGCCATCCAGTTTCAACCCCCCGCTGCTGGCTGGTTGCTATTCACCACATCAGATCAACAGAGCCCCATTCAACCTGGCCTTGACCACCTCCAGTGGAATGTTTGACATAAGTCACATTTCAAGGCTAATCAAAATTCTACACTCAATTTCTACCAAAGTAAAATCAAACTTGAATTACAATTTAGACTACACAATAATTGTTGAAATTTTATGACAGACATAATTTTAACTTAAGTAATTTTAATCTTATCATAGCTAGGCAACCAGTGCACTAAGAAGCTCAGCACATTATGCATAAAAGCTATGCAACAGTAAACGAAGTTTCCTAACATATTCACTGGACAATACTGATGACTGACCAAGAATGTAAGTAGCGTTGTTGACTTGGTAGTATAATTAAACTGTACTTCTCACGTGCAATCTATGAACATTTAAAAGCATATTTGTTTTTCTCTATTGAAATAAAAATCAAGTGTTAAGACGAGAAACATATTGTGCTTATACACACACACACAGGTGTTTACGCTCAAGCAACCAGGCACTAACAACCTAACACAGTAAACTAATCATCATGATTATACTGTTTACCCAATTTCTGATATGTGAATGTCTTCACTATGTTGTATTATTCCCACAATCTATTTCAAAAGAAGAGAGGTGACTTTATTACAGGTTTTCCCCCTCGCTTTTTCTTAATAAACATCAGAACAGGAAAAATCCATGTGGATTATCAATGTTTACATGTTACATAATCCTGCAATCTAAAATGAAACGTTGCAAGTATTTCACGTCAAAGAACTATTACCTCTAGATGCTTCATCTACTTGCTTACCTTTACTTGCACTCTCAACATGCTGCAGTTCATCTGTGAATTTTAAGATATCTCGATAATTCTCCTCACACACTTCAGCAAGAAAATGCAGTAAGGTTGTCTTCTGATCTGTTGATTTAGTATCTATAATCTAAGAAGTGAACACAGGAGGAAATAACGGGGGGAAAAAAATTACTATTTATTTAATGTTTTGGATATCTGCCAGATTCATTTTATTTATATATATTAGCAAAAAGTTAAGTAAATCAGTGGCCTGTACATTTTGAACAGCAAACTTCTGAACTTCTTCGCTGTAGGACTACAAAAGCAATCTAACCCCATGGTCTTCATGGTTTTGTTCTTGGTACAATTTCTTAAACCCCAAGACAGTATATGAATTTGAGATTTTAGCCATGGCAGTTCAGAACGCTGTAATGAATGAATAAAACGCCCTGAACAGAGATTAAATAGAATAGAGTTTAGTTCATTCCTTCAATGCCTTCACTGCCAGATTCCTAAAGCAATGCCTCTGACCTGCTGAATGGTTGTATACAGGGCTAAACTATTTGCTCTATTACCAGTCATGTTAAAGGAACTTCTTGCAAATCCACAGTTTTTACTGAAGCAAAAAAATGCAGAGAATAACATTTGATCGTAATCTATGAACTCAAACTTGCCTGGAATTTCTGACCAATTTAAAATGCACCCTACTGGCATACCAAATGACAACAGTCAAGCAAAGGTAACCCTAACTGCCAGTAAATTGAATTCAGCAAGTTGACTTTTATTTAGGAAAAGTTGCATGAGAGTTGTGTACACTGTGAAGGCAACTGCCTGCTTTCACTCTCCTCTCATGCGGACAGACAATTTCTAGCGATCTCACATAAACAAGCGCTCTTGATGGTGATATGATTGTGCTCTCCATTATCCTAAGGGCATTACCTGCTAGCATCAACCTAGGGTTTTTAAAGTGAATTTAAGCTCAAGTTCAGCTTAGCCATTTTCATGCAGATATAAAGAACGAATGTATGAACTGATTGAAGAATCAGTGGAAGCAGATTATCTGTTATTTAAAGTTAATAGAGACAGTAGGTGCATGGAAGAGTGAGCTAAGCATACTTCACTTCTTACACAGATGTACTATTACAAATGTATTTGTAAAGACTTTTAAACCAAACATTATTAACTCATCTACCACAGTTCTTATTCAAAAACAAGCTACAACATACACAACAAATGAAATCTAGGATTTATTTAAGAAGTATACATAAATGTGTATAAAAATCTCTTATTTGTTTTCTCATTCTGTAAATCACTAGAAGTTCTAATTCTATAATCCTCATGACAGGCTTGCCATTGATGTTCAATTTAATACAGGCCTTTCAGCTTTAAGGATTACCCTGTTAAGAATAAATGAGCACAGTCCAAAAACAGGCTTTTAAAAATATAAGGTATTTAGGCAATTAAGAATGCAATTTAAATCATACTGAATCAGTGATTAAGGATTAAACAATGCTCAGTAACAGTATGTAGTTAAAAGGTTTTAATACGTTACGTATATGAAGGGTTTTCCAACTTTAAAAAAAAAAAAAGAGATTTAATGTCTCAACATCTGTATGGTAGAAAGAAATTGCATTTCAATTTCTCTGTGAACAAGAACTATGGGATTTGCATTCTTTCATCTTTGTGACGACATTAAGTGGATGAAACATTTTTTCCCCTAAAAGGACAAAATTGTTTTACCTGCAGATTACAAAATAAACATGTACTGTCAACAATGATAACAGTCGAGAGTTAATATTAGCATTTGCTAAGTTGTTTAAAACATTTAGTAAACAATCATTCAGATCGTAAGCAGTGCCAATACATATTGCCTTTGTAAAATATTAGCAGTGCACATCACAGACTAGAGGTATTCCAATTTAGTTTTTTAAGGGGATGCTAACATAGATATCAAAATCTAGCTTTTAAAATTTTGATATCTATGGCCGTTATGAGAGAGAACGAGGAAATGACACATTTGGTTAAAGAAGTCAGTAGATCAACGCAGGTTTTGAGGAGTAGCTTCCTGCTGGATGTCAAAGCATGAATCTGAGTACTCAGTACTATGAGATTCATTGTTTGAGAAGGGATTGAGAATAGTAATACACCAAACTTCACACTTGCAAGTACAGCCACTCAAATCACATAACAGTTTCTAGGTCTGCAGCTCAATAATAACATCCATATAATAAATTTTCCCTTTTCATTTAGTACTTTGATAAAGCATTTCAAATGTGTAAACCATTTCACAGCTAGCTTCAAGTTTTGGTGGTTTTTTTTGCGTTCAGGCAAATCTTTCTTTCAATCAAATTTCTATCTAGCCTGACTCCACAGACATGTAAGGGTTCCTGTTCTTGGAATGGTAGTAGCTACTGCAATACAGTTTAAAACAGTGGCTGGATTTTTGCTAAATAAATACATAAAAATTAAAAGCAACAACTCAAAACAATTCACATTCAGTGAACTATCACAGCACCCTTCCTGTCACAAACTATGCTACTTCTGCCATATATACACATACGCAGATGACAAACACTCGGGCAGTCATAAATGCTCTAGTTTACACACCAGAATAAGATTGTTTAAAAAAAAAAAAAACAAAACCAACACACTGCTTTTTCCAATATTCTCAGCAAAATAATACTCAGAATGATTATCAAGGATTTGCTTCTAACTATGACCAGACCAGTTTTAATCAGTTCTTTCTTCCCTTCACTATGTTTTACTAGAAGTTGCTCAATAAGATATAACAAATGACCAGCACTGACTATGTTAAGAACACCTGAAAAATAAGATTAAAAAAACCCAGGTCAACACTTGCCTTTTTTTAGTTACTTTTTCTTTCAGATCATACACTAAAACACTACATCTACTAAACAATTAATTTTAAGATAATTTAAGAAAAGCCACAAAATTCTTATGGCTATCAGGTTCTGTTAAAAAAGTGAATATATGAAGTCAGGATACCTCACCATTAAAGCAGACTCTGCTTCCTACATGTATTTTATACATAGAAACGTGTACACACAGACATATGTTCTTCCCTGCTCAGAACCCTGTTAAAGTTCTGGTTTTAAAATAATAATCAACAGCTCCCTTAATATGGTTCCACACACAAGCAGAAAGTCCACTAAAGTGGACAAAACATGCTTAGTACCTACATGCACCGCACTGCATTTTATTACACAGAATGTTTTACGTACTTACTCTAAATCTCACAGGGGAAAAAAAAAAAAAAAGTACTTCCTACAAAAACATGTCCTGAAAACAACAAAAAAAAGTTAACAGATTCTGTTTCTGAGGGCAAGACAAGTAGTCATAAATTTTTATCTCAGTTACTTTAAATGGAATTTAGCTGTAAGCACAGATAGCTATGCTTCAGCAATTACTCAGTTCAGTAGAGAACAATTTGCAGGATCTACATTAGCTGCGTCAACATCTGTAGAATTTGCATTGAAAGCAATTCATAAGTCACCTGGAGTGCAAGAATACCTTCTCGAAGCTATGCTAAAGTATCTCTCAAGCTCAGTCATCATTTCCCCTCCCCCTCAATTAAGAAATATATTAAGAAATAGTTTAGTACTTGCACATTAATTTCCCTTTAGATTCAAATGCTCCTGAAAAAAAGGCAGCACCGGATTTATAAAAATACCTTAAAATTAGACAGTTTAAAATTCATTCATTTATTAAAATGAAATTACTTCACAGGTGAAGTTTCTTATTTTACCTAAAATTGGCAAAACCTGTATATTAAACTATAGCAGAGTTTCTTTCTCCGCCGTCAGATCAGACTTATGTATTTGAAAGGTTGTTGTCCCCAGAAGTTTACAATACTTAGAGGTACACATCAGACTTCCCCAGGGACTCAAACAGAGGCTTGAACACTGGGCCCTCAGATTACATCACACAGAAAAACTTCTTGGCAAGAAGTATGTTAACTTTTTCTGCATCTGTTTACAGATGTTTCATCATCATATTTCTAAGATAAGTTCTTAACCGACTGATATATTCGACTTCAGATCAATGTCTTACACACATTTTACCATTTATAGCAGCACTTTAAATTCTTAAATTGGCATTGTATATTTTGAAACCGCAAGTGAATTTTAACATAGAATAACAACATCCATCTTTAATTCCAAATACGTATTTCTTGCTTGAGGGACAGTAGGATGGAAGACAGAAATAAGAGAAAAGTAGCTAACAAGTAACAAGTTGCATGTGTATACTATTGAAAAGACAACAGACAAATTCCAATTAAAATGCTGTTCCACTTGTACACTCAGAATGCTTACAGCTGAACAACTGTCTTAAAATCAACCAGAGCTGTGAGTAGGTCAGCTACAGCAGGAGACCATCCTAGATCAGTTTATCCTGTATTTTTGCATCCGTTACTACAAATGGCATGTGTAAACAAACAATATTGATTACTTTTCCCCTTCTTGGGGCTGTTTCTTATGTACTAAGCGCTTCGTGAATTTGCACTCAGCAGTATTATAGCTTCATCTTACCTTGCAAAGAAATGTGATGTTAAAACCAAGAGACTGTTCATTTCTGCTGCCAGTGTTCATATAGTTTCCAAGGAACAACACTAACTCCAAAAGCTTACTAAAGCTTTCACTCTTCCTCAGCTCTTCACAAGCTAGCGTAACCGCCATAATGCCAGGCTTGATATTGTTTACATGGTCTTCAAATGCAAGTTTGAAAAGAATTGCATTGAGACGTGACCTCAACATTTTCACTGAACTCATCTACAAAACAAGAAATATTAAATCAGAACATAAAAGAACAAAAGGTTACTTCTGTAAAACACCTTATGTTAAAAAAATACTGAGTAGTCAATTGGAAGATTACACTTTCCATCATTTACATGTTTCCATCATTTACCTGGTATTTTCCAAGGAACTGTACCTGCACATACTCACTGGCAACAAAGACAATATCAAAACCCCTCCACACAGCACAGTTAATGTAAGCCAGTTCCATCTCTTAAGAACTCAATTAGCGTGAAGCCTTGATTAGCCTGAAGATACACATGCCAAACTTATTGTCACAGCTCCAGTTACCATTAGAATATAGGCTTCCCAGTTCTTCTTTCCAAAATACTACAACAATCTCTCAAGTGTCTGTGCTAATACCAGCAGAAATGTAAATATAAAAATACAATTCTCAAGTTTAATCAGTCTTTCATTTTTAGATTTTCTTACTGAGCTGATGCACAGTTCTCAAGTTACACGTAACCACAAGAGGAGCAGTGGGAGAGAAAAGGAATGACAAATCCTTAGGGACCCCCGCAGGGGTTCTCATCACATAACATCATAAAGTGTACACAAAATACTACCTGTATTTCAATCCGCTACCTGTCCTTTTAAACAAACTTTGTCGAACTTCTCCCAAAGATATTATCCTCTGTTTGCAAGGGTAGTAGTATAACACTAATTCCTTCCTGACATAAATCACACTGCAGTAAAGCAGTACCTGACACAGATGCTGAAAAGTATCTCTGATAGTAATTTGATTAGCTTTATTCTCCAAGACCAATTTCATTATTCTAAATACCAAAATAAATCCTTCCCTTCCATATTTTCCACAAGTAATCAATAGTATTTCCGCCTACTTAGCAATGGACTATAATTGATAAAAGACATTTAGAAGATAAAGGTATATACTGAAAATTTTTAATCCACTTAAAAATTTTCATTTAAATGCAAGAATGATTACCTTCCAAATCTAAATCTTAATTTTAATTAGCAGAATACAGAAAGATTTCTCCCCCAATGCATTCACTATCAGTGGTGTTCCTGAAGGACTTTGTCCCCCTGAAAGAAAAGCTTGGTTATGTAACAAATCACACATCGTGGCTACCAAAACAAGGATTTTTATGTGCTCTTGTCTCCATAGTGCAAACCTCCACCACAGCTCCTTGAGCAGCCAAGACTTTTTTTTTGTGATGAAAAGAAAGGAATCCGAAGTGTTTCAGTATACCTGGAATTTCTTTTTTCAGATTTTAAATACATCTCCATTATCAGAAATGCTTATTTGAGCCCCTTGTAAGTCATCAACATTCGGTATTGAGACAGTTTTCTAAACATCTTGTATTTCAGAAACATTACACTGGAAACTTCTGCCTTGAAAAGCATCATCTACCTTCACTGAGATCCACTGTAACCAAAGTCAAAATTAATCACTTAATCTGCTTTAATCTCCAGACAACCTACAATCTTCATTTTTTTTTTGTAATTTACTACTACATATTAGAGAGCGGAATGATGGGAAGATGCAGGTAAACAGCATTCCACTCCAAAAATATCATCATGTAAAAGCTAGAGAAAAATGCAGTTAAACTGAATACAAAAGAAAGGTTGAAGCTAAAGTGACAAGGAGGGTATGGTGTTTATAAATAGAAATATACAGCAAAAGGAGGGATCAAGTTGGGAGAAGATCTCACTCACAAAGATCAAGGCTGCTGCAGTAGGAAACTGAGAATGGTAAAAAGGAGAAATGTCTATAGCAATGCTTTAAATCGAGAACGTTAGACACAATTTCCTGAATTTATTTAGCTAAATAGTTGAATGTAATCTATGCACATCTATGCAATGTGAAACTTGGTTCAGCCTATTTATTTTTTTATTACTATATGCAAGGGTAGAATAAGAGAATATTCATTTCTTGCATCTCCCTCTTAAGATCTGTTTTTTGCCATTTGAAAAGTAGGCACGATGCAAATAGTAGGCAGTGCACTTGTTCTCTGGGAAGGAATGCAGGTCAGAACAAGAGCCCTTTCTGTTGTAGGGCTTTAAGTACTACTGTCTTTTCATCACATTGTTTTAGTCAATAGAAGTGTCTGTTAAATGACAGGGAAGAACAAAGTATTCCTCCAGAGGTTTTGAAAGACCATATGTTTATTTACATAAAATATCATAATAAATACAAAAAAAAACCTGTTCCCAAAAGATGTTTTTTTCAGAAGAATGTGGAAATTCCATAGAATATAAAAATTCATACTAAACACATTCTACTAAATTTCCTTATCCTTGTCAATCTCAAACATTTTTAAAACTTTATGCTTTCCATAAATAATTAAAAATCAATAGCCTCAAAGTTTTTAAAAGAATTCATTAATACCTTCCATTTTCTCATTTCTCTAAACACAAATCTAATTAGGTCAAAGTCATGTTCCCTGCATCCAAACAAATAATTCCAAATACACTTCTGAAGCCAACTTACAGCAGTGTCTTTTAAATAAATAATCTAAGGGAAGTATAAGCTATTTCACTTCCTTCTTTTAAGGACCTGTTTTGGTTTCAATATATTTTGCCTTATAGGATACCATAAAATTCCAACAAGAACAAGCCCAGTTCCTCTGGTGTTAAGAACACCTTTCAAAGACACTACCATGCTGATCATCCTCAGTATAATCTTTTAGAACAACAAAATATAAGTAAAAATATCAACTAATTTAAGCCTGTGTAATATTGCATAAGTCTAATGTAGGACTATAATATAATATTATATAATATTATATATTTTTATATTATATATTATACTATAATTATATACTAGAAGCATAACATATCTCCCTTGGTGAAGCTTCCCCCTACAAACCTAGAACCTTCTGATACACGAGCAATCTTTATCCCTTCCTTTATAGCACCTCTCCATTGTGCCAGTCTTTCTGTCATCAAACCTTTCTTGTAATGCTTTTCCCACTGTACTGATCTGTTCAATTGCTACAAGTAGCTTTGGAAGACCAGCAGCAAAAAGAGCTTTTCAAGTCCTAGCTTAGCACTCGGTTACAAACAATTACCCGTTAACATGAATTCAACAATTGATGCAGTCTTTCAAGTCCTACTTTAATACTTGGTATCATATAAACATATACCAGCAGATATTTGGTAGTTTATGCAAATCGGTTAATTTCATTCAGAGACTAGGTGGTTCTAGCCATTATACCACCTTCTATTCCTATTTTTGGAATACATGTATGCATTGAACACCAGTAACAGCAACAGAATGTGATCTTCAGTTTCAATTATGATAATAATTCCCACTTCTAGAGCCACTTCAGAAGTCCGCATGTGTATATATACATACATATACACACATTTACATACAGTATTTATGTATACCGTATGTACATGTCATAAAATATCCTGAAATGGAAGATACCCACATGCAATATTAAGTTCAACTTCTGAAAAAGCTTTCTATTGACTAAAATAAGACCATAACAGATAATGTAACTTCTCACACCAAGAAATCCTTCCTCCCCTTAACAGTGACAGTGACTATTTAGACATCTTCCCAATAGGTAAAACATGAGGCAAGATATTATGGGCATATCCTCTTCCAGCTGTTCAGTTTTCAATATAGCAAAATAAATTTATCAAAGTTGTCAGTGCCACAGAGTAAATGGATCTTTTATGAACCCTTAAAAATTCGACTTAAACAGTTATAAAGAACACTCCAAATTCAGTAAACACGTAAGCCTTTCGCACATGACATTGTATAAGAATAAGATAAAAGACTCAGTGTGGCAAAAATGCCTGTTCCTCTCCATTATACACTACACTTCATACCAGAAGGAAAGTATATATTTGTATTTTAGATTCTTGCCGATCCAAAAAATATATCAACACTTTCTTAACACATAATAACACTAACCAAAATGCTTTAAACCTACTTTTTTTTCCATGTATTTGATACAATAATTCTCTTCAGTTAATTACTGCACTAATACGTACCACAATTATAAATTGTTCTGACTCAGCAAGATCATTATATTCATCCTGCAATGCAGCTAAGGCATTCATTTCTTTCTGTTCAGGAAGATTCTTTATTACAGCCTAAAACAAAAAGACATTATATTAAACTTGGTATAATGAATGAGCTATGATGTTCAAATAACACCCTAAAAATAACAACATAGAAATGCATGAGAAAATCTTATTTACGTATCTAAGACACTACATAAATTTCAAATCAAACCAACAATTAATACATATCTTAGTTGCTGTCTTCAATTTGAAGAAATGACCTCCCGGTATAAAAAAGCTACAGAAAAAATTCTCAACTACTGTCAGGCCCAGAAGAATTATTCTTTACCTGCCAACTTTTTTGCCTTCACAATTTCATACTAAAGAAGAAAAAATGGTATGCATCAAGCCGTACATAACCACCTAAAAATAACCTTTAGTTCTTATTCAAAATACCTGTACACAATAAAAAAAGAACACCATTTCAACACTGGACAAGTTTTCTGGAACGTGAATTCATTTTTCAACATTATTGAATACACATGAACTCAGTTAAGTCAGTATTCCCAAAAGTCTATTTTGTTACATGATCTTAACTCCTGAGTCCCTCCTATTTTGGTCCTCAGAGATTCAAGAGAAAAGGAATGGGTCTGTGTTCTGACTGCATTCTAGTCCCTTGAACATTTGAAAATGATTTTAAAGAGGATGTGCTCCATTACACTTCCAAGGCTTGAAAGTCAGATCACTGTTCTTTTTGATAGAAAATTCAGCCACAGATAAATGATCAGTGCAGTGCAAACTACATGCTTTGGCAAACACACATCAAATAAAAAGTACTGCCCAAAACGGTTCATAGGGGGAGGAAAATGTTTGTTTTTGTTTTCTTTTTTCGCCCAAGGAAGTCACAGACTAACTATATCTTAGTTCTAGAACAAAACTCATTTCAAACTATATGACTTTCAACAATATGCTTGCATAACAACATGCCACGCTGACTTTGAGCCAATTATAAAGTTCCCACATTAAACATCACCAGACATAAACAATGTGTGTATATCAGTATGCATATTAACACACACATACAGAAACATGTTTAAATATGCTTATTTTCACTTAACTGTAATGAATAACTCGAAATGAAACAAGCATTAGTGGTCACACATTCAAATCCTGGTCAGTAATTTAGTAAATAAAGTTTCATAACATTTTTATCACAACGCAAGCTCTAATAAATGTAGAAAGTTTATAATTGTAAGAAAAGGTTTGTTTGTTTTTTTAAGTCTGACATTTATAGGCTGACACTTTCACTTACTACTTAAAATGCCTAAAATTCTGCTAAAAAATGGTATTTTACATGAATATACTTAGAAAATGTACTCTTTCAAAGACACAAAAAGAATGAAGAATGAATTTCCCTAGCATGCTTTCCTCAGAGAACTGCACTGTCATCATCAACCACGTCCATAACCTGCTTAATCCAGTAAATTTTACTAAGTATGATAGTGTAAGATTGAAAAGTAGCACGAAACAAGTACTTCAGAGGAAAGCTCAGTTACATGCAGTCACAGAATCACCAAAGTCAGAAAAGGGCTCCAAGATCACCTAGTCCAACCTACTACGTACCACCAATATTTTCCTCACTAAACTATATCCCTTTATACCACATCTAAACATTTCTTGAACACTTTCAGGGACAGCTACTTAACCACCTCCCTGGGCAGTCCATCCATTACAGAACCAACCACTCTTTCTAAGAAGCACTTTCTTCCAATATCCAAACTGAAACTTTAGATTTCACCACTGCGATACTTGGAATAAAACAGTTTCTACGTGTGTAGTTTCATAAAGTTCAAGTTTAACTAAGCATGAAAGCAAGCAACGTTTGCTTTGAAGTTTTCCAATTAGTAATACTGAAGACTATTAAACTGGTAAATTAGTTACTGAGTCACTTAATTGGAAGATCAGAGCAAAAATAAAGCAGAACGAAAATCAAGTAGATGATACAGTCCCTTTACTCCAATACATTTCTAAAACTGTCTTTGGAAATAGAGAAGCAACCTCCTTGGGGTCATCAGGTAAGTCTCCTTGCTCTTAGAAGTAACTCAGACCAATTATTTATAAAAATGGATTAACTGCCAAATAAAAGTAATTAAAACTTACTATGGGAATCCAAAGCCTCACTTTTTGGACGATTCTAAGCAGCCAAGTTACTGGCACGGCTGCATTCATGATGAATTCATGCACGCTTATTCTGTGGTTAACACTGCCTTTTACTTAAGTATCATCATTTTTCTCCCTAGTGCTTATACATATCTCTCTTCTCCCAGTATAGTTATAATTTAGATTCCCTCTCAGCTATTTATACTGCTAATCTAATCAAGCCAGTCTTTTCTAGCTTCCTTCTATAAACTGTTTCTCCATTGCTCAATCATCTTAAGTAGTTTTCCAAGCTCAGCTTCTCCATTTTAAATTCATTTCTAAAAAATGTATTAAGTATTTTAGATAATGTCTCAGATGTGCATTATTCATAGACATAAGAATTACCTACTGGAATTATTTGACTGATAGACCGTACAATCACATTTGTGTGTTTTCTGCTGTACTGGATCTGGGTAGGATGGAGTTTATTTTCTTGTGACCAAAAACTAATGCATCAATGTAGCAGCCAACGCTGAACAGTGTTTTTGCAGTTTCAAGGTCTTTTTGATATTTTCACTCCACCCACACAGCAAGCAGGACAAGGAAGGGCTAGAGGTATTCATGGTGGTTTTGCAGTCCCTAATGTCTTCTTTAATATTACTAATCCTTCAGGCTTCTCAAGCAATCTGATATCCTGGATCTTAACTGAAAGCCTTCCTACTTACATTAATTTCTAAATGTATGAATTATACTGAAAAGGCCATCTCAGATGAAATACAAATGAGATTTTTTAATATTCCATTTGTGTTTTTGATTTTATGACCTCGGTAATTTGAGGTTTATGAGAACAAAACAACATTTCCTTTGGAGTCTCAGGAGAAGATCTCTCCAGAAACGTAGGAGAAGCTTGGTGACAAGAGACAAAACTGAAGATTATAGACAAATTAACTTAATTTGATAAATTCAATGTACACTGTATGCTTTGAATGCATGATTTTAAAAAAATATATACAATTTTTGACTAAATTATGAATGTTAACTGTGTAAACAACTCAGTTTAGGCCAGTCTCCCTACAACAATTATTTTCCAGAATCAAGAAAGGAGGAAAAGACTCATTTAGAAAGCCTATGGGGAACAGGAGCAGGGACACAAGCAGGTGCAGTGAAGAATGAAAGGGAAAACAGCAGCCCACTACATTTGCTAGAAAAGCATCATTTAGTGAAGACTAGATCAGCCAATAGCCACAAAATCATGAACCTGCACAGGGTATTAAAAGAAAATAATTAAGCACTAAGGTCATCAGCGTGGTACATCCATACATTGTTTGAGGTTTGCCTATTTCTCTGCTAATGCTGCTCTTCTCCTGCTGTAAGGAATCTAAAGAGATTTTAAGAAGCTGTATGACAAATTTTCTTCTCTCTGGCTGAGAAATTTTGGCCTTAAACATCAAATGACATCAGGAGCAGGTCTGGTTTACAGACAAGCAAAAGGTTTTAAAAAAGCATGATGAAACTTAATAGCTAGTTTAAACCATGTAAATTGTCTCAAGCTCAAAAGCCAGTATCCGAAATTTCCTTTAGAAAGAGAAAGTTGATAAAGTGAAAAATTAAAAGGTACTATTAACAAAAAGTCTTTACAGCTCTACGTAACGATATACAAATGTAGAACAAAAAGGAAACACTACATTCAAGTGAAGCATCTGTAGCTGATATCCAGAAAACTCTACACTATTCTTACTTTTGAATTCTTATACTAATACATCATTATTACATGTGCAATATATGCTACGAACAAAACTTGCTGCTGTTCACATACCTGAACAAAGGTTTCATTCAGCCTCTCTTCATTAACCTCTAAAATGATATTTTTTATTTCTTCATAAGGCATACGTAGAGAACCCAAGAATATTGCTGAAATTCAGTAAGAAATAATTACAATCCAAAGACCAAGAAGATAGATGCAAGAACGCATATTTCAATTCTAGCAACTCAAAAACAATCATACTGATCCAAATTAACATAACTCATATAAAAGTTTCCTATATAAAACGTTACATGAAACAAGTTATTTCTATCCAAATCATAAATGTTTTTTCTAAGAAATGAAATTGTGACAAGAGTTAACTGTTTAAGCAGTCACAGTTGCTCCTGAGTGGTGTTACTCATCTGTCAAAGTCCCAGTTTTATGAATAGCAATATACTTGTATTAGAATTAAAATAGATTTGCTCAGCCATTAGATGATTTCAGTGTCCATTATGTTTTTCTAGCTATAATCAATTCCTAGAATTGAGAATTTGTAGAATATTCACATAATATTCTTCTTTAAAAATTCCTTATCAAAAGCGAAGAAACAAAACAACTTAATTCTTTTTAAAAGACGCTATATGTATCGTACACGCTTCAAAAAAGGATTTCTCAAAGTAATTTGATCTCAGGCTGTTATAACATCTCAGCAGAGCCCTGTTGTAAAAACACCAAAACATCCCTAACTCAGACAGATTAACATACTGTTTTTCATGAAGCGCTGTATATTCCACCCAACTACTACAGCTGACTTTCATGCAACCACGTTCCTGGTTTGAATTTTTATATCGTTCATGTCATAGCACATTTTCTGCTTAGGGAAGTTTATTCATGAATGTGCTAATAAACAACACACAGATTTGGTTTTACGTACTTGCTTTGCCACAAGCGTACATGAGCTAGTGACATTTTATGATATTTCTTACTCAAATAAAAGTGTACTGCCCTTAAAAATAAAAAGTTAAAATTGAAGAGGTGAGGTTATTTTCCTTATAACAGCATTATTTATTCCTAATTTATCCTATTTGGCAATATCCTCTTTAGGAGTCCAACTGCCACCATGCTCTTTCTGCACTGCTCTAACGAAAAAGTAGTCAGAGCTGTGGGCTGAGAGGCCATAACCTAAACCCTACCAATGCTGACTTCCCAGAATCAGTGACTATAATTTAATTATACTGCCTGTCTAAAGCAATTATAGAAAGAATCAACCTTCTCAGTACAAAGACAATATAATTCATTAACATTTAAGTCTACAGCATTTTTTGTTACATTTAGGCTTTCTGAAGTTGTATAACGCATTTAAGTCATACGTGTATGAAACTTTCCTAAGCTAAAAAGATAGAAATTGGCTCACATTGCATATTTTTAGAAAAATATTGTAGATGTAAACAAAGGAAGATTTAAGAACAGCCATGTAGACAAGATAATTACATATTCACCTGAAATATTTGACATCACTTACATAAGTTCTGTGAAGTTTTTCCATCCAAAACTCTTAATACTTTGTTCTTTTTCTTTGACTGTTCTATTTTCTTTTCTTCTTGCTTTTCTACTGCCTTTTTAGCTGTAAAAAACGATATTTATTAAATATTACAACACTTAAAAAATGAATAGCAACTTAGCCAAAAAGCCATAATAGTACATTTATAAGAATCAGCTCAAGGAAAAGTGAATCCTTTGCCTTGATGTACTGTAAAATATATAAAGAATCAAATAACATCAATTTATAAAATTAAAATGAAATAAAATTAAAAAATGCCATTTTTTTTGTGTGTACTATCAAATTGTTGCTTATTTTAACCCACACATTCTGCTAACTTGAGCTCCAGTTTACTGCAAACATCTTTAAAAATGCATTGAATAAGCATTACCCCAAAGCACATGAGTGCCCTCTATTGAAACACAAATACCATTTGAAGTTCTTCATTCAAAACCAATAAGAAAGTATTTTACACTTACCACACTATAGATCTACACAGGTAGGTTTTTACTAGTAATTTTCTTGTCATTGGTAAAGAACAAAACAAAATAAACACTAGCTTTGTATTCCATACTTAAATTAATACAGAAAGCAAAATGGTAACAAAGTAACTGAAAAATATGATAGATTTTCTGCATAATTCAACGTACTTATGGGTTTATACCACTTGAATAATTAGTTGACCTTGGGCAATTTCATACCAGCATAAGCTAAACTAGTCCAAGACAGTTCCCTCATCCCCAGCTACCTCTAAAAAGCCTAAGGCAGAAAAAGCTACAAAGAAAAGACAACTCTACAACAATGCACTGCTTGCTCTTCCCTTCCCCCGCTATTAGTTTGCATGCACATATGACCAACTTGACTTACATATGAACAAGGACGGAGCTACACATCAGCTTTTTTCTAATCTCGTTCACAGACAATACTCAAAACTCCCATCAGCGCTGACCTGTTAACTACAATGTGCTGCAGTTCAAAACCCTTAAGTGACCCTCCATGAATTAACCAAATACTTATCACTACTTTTTCCCCTCAGTTAAACAAGGAAATAAAACTAGGTGCTCAACAGCCTGAAATAAAATAAAAATCAGTTTAAAAACCAGTTTTCCCAAGACAATGCAGTAAACACTATGAGTTCTGTTACACGAACAGAAACTACTGAAAAGCATGAACTTGTGTCTTGTGTTTGTGCGACAGTTAGGGGAAATGACTCGAGAAAATAAGTGACCTATTCCTAGCTTCATCTGCTTAAGAATGAAACCTTCTGGATCTCCACAAATAATGGAGTCTTTAAGTAAGCATGGTGAAGAACCCATCACCACCAATCTGGACACTGACTACTCTTGTCATGTCAGTTGTGAACAAAAGATGACAGACCTGCTCCTTAATTAGCTAAAACAAAATATTCAAAGGCAGAATTCATCTCTTTGTTCTTGAAATACTGCAAGGTTAACCAAAATATTCAGTATTGATAAACAAACCAAAGTAACATAAGTATTTTATTCCCTATGTGATAATTCACATACACCTGACCAGAAATAGCAGAGAAACAGATTTGTGAGCAAGAATTGAATGACAAGGGTCTTACCCTGAGCCCAATAAGTAACCCAATGAATAAATACTGACTTGGAGAGGTTCAGTTTTTAAATCATAGGGTTGTGGGGTTTTTTTGTTTGTTTGTTTTAAGATACCCACATAAAATGGGCTGACACAGAATTCACAACAGTACTCGTCAAATAACCCATTTTCAAATCTCTCTCTCAACTGTTTCCAGACTGCAGTCCTCCAGGGGTTGTGAAACAAGCAGCCACAATTAGAACACACAACTCTAAACCTTCAACAATTTTGCAATAAACTGCTACTCTTATAAGCTTCAGCCTGAAGGGCTGTTAACACAATCACTTATAAATCACCCATTATATAAATACTTAATATCTAGGTTAGATTAAAACTTTTCCATCTGGAAAAGACTGAAGATTCTTTCCAAAGGTTCTAATCTTTTCAAGCACATGACTAAGAACTTGTAGTTACCTTTATGCTAAGTCACAAGAAAAAAAAAAACCACAAGGAAAAATACCTAAATCAATGCTTATTTGGCTGCAAAATTGCAACTCAGCATCAACACCAATCTTACCAACTTAAGACTTATAAGAGACATAAAATTACTAGAAATTCTTCTACATGAAGAATGCAAACGAAATGACTCTTGCTGGAAAGTATATAAAACACCAGAGTGCTAACAAAAGCCACACCTTTCCTGTTCTGTCCTAGTGCCTCTTTCTCCCACAGATCATGCAGTCCATTTTAGCAGCGGCTTGACTGCAGCACAACCATAATTACAGAAATAAAAAAAATAAAATAACTGAATAAAATAATGCTACTTGATAAATTTTAGAATCAAAATAATACCACTGGCAGTAGTAATACTACTCATCTTTGAAACCTTTCCAAGAATTCCTTTCAACATGAGATCCAGCCAAAGGGAGAGCTGAATCAGGATTTTATAGCAGTTAATATAGGGTATCTCAAAAAAGTAAGATTAAAAAAAAAAACTAGAAACTAAAATACCTGTTTTGCTTCATAGAGACACTCTGGTTTAGCGCACTGCTTATTTGTCAGAGCCCTTCAGTAAAGGCAATGACTTGAATCTTCATTCAAAATCAGCTTGTTTTCAAGACAACATGTCTTACAGACAGTACCTAGAGCTAATGACATTGACAAATCCAGGTTCCTATAATAAATTCAGTTATACTTTACAAAGAAGGTATAGTAGAGTGGAAATGCCACAACTGCTTAAGCAATGGGGCAATGCAAGAAACAGGTCAGGTTACCAACATAATACTATCCTGCCCCAATAGGAAAACATCCTTTAGAACTCAAATGGACTGTACCTGAAGCTTTACTCCACAGGCTCCATCCTCATTTAAAATCTCTGCTGAGATTGACAGCTGCTTCTAAGTACTCTGCAAAAGTTTGCCTCTCCATTTTTAAGCATGCTACCAGCTTTTTGCTACTTTAATGTCAAGCTTGATGCAACGGCCTTGCAAATTCAAGGCTCACCTCTTTTTCTTCCCAGAGTATGCTAACCAAACTTATGTCAGTGCTTGACTGCTTTATCAGCCATGAAATGATAGCAGGATCTTTTACATACATGATTAACACTGTCCAAGTCCTTTAGCAGGCCACTATCTCCTTCACCAGTTCTCAGTGAAAGAGTCTAGAAGCACAAGTATTTTGGCATTCTGTGAAGGAAGCCTACATACTAGCACAGCAGAGTTCAGCCTCAGAAAGGCCTGTCAAATGGTCCTGATTTCAAATCAGTCTGACAGTGCAAAGTATTTTTTTTTTTTTTTTTAAATATCCTGCTCTACATCTCTATTTCATCATTCCTTTTCATGGATATTCAAACAGGTGAACACGCAGATTTCTCCACATACATAACACACACAAATGGGTACACACGCAGGTGTGGACTTGAATTTGTTTCCAAGAAAGACAATGATGGTTGCATATAACAATCAACTCTCCATTCAGATCAGAAGAAGCAAGATTATTATTTTTCTTTTAAATTAACATTAACAATCAATCATAAAAGTGGCAAAAGACCTACTAATGCACAGTTATTTCACACCGGTTACATCTATACCATGTTTTGGTTGGTTTCATTTTACCATCTATGTGAAGCTAAGAGGAGAGAGAAAGGGAAAGAGCCAACACAATCAAGCAGGAAGGAAGTAAGGTAATTTAAACATGGGTAGATGTCTCCTTGAAGACATGAAAATACAGATCTAAACTGCCATGTTACATAAACTGCCCTGTTTTTTACATACAGAATTTAGTTCTATTGTGTTATTAAAAACAAATTTGTTTATCAGCATTACAGGGAAAAAAGCTGATGCAACATGCTGAAAGGGGTTGTTTTCTGTTGCTCTTGTGTTAGGCAATCAACCCATGTGCACCTTAAGTGGGTACTTTTAGTGATACCTTCAGCTGGGAGCTAATATAATCCCACAAAAAGGGCACTACTTGTCTCATGTTGATTTGAGACAGTCCTCATCAGTTTCAGATGCTCATGTAGGGTCTAAACAAAAAAGAGACACTAAACGGTGTTATATAAATCCAAAATACTTTTAGCAAGACTAATGAAAGCCACGGCAAAGAATGTACACAAAGATGCTGAAATACTTCAGAGACTTAATTAAAAAAAAAAACAAAAAAAAAAAACAACTTACCACCAGTACTTCTTACTTCTGTACCAAAAAAGCAAGCACATGGCTCCAAAATTGTTGTTCTACATCTGTTCATTAATTTAGCTACTGAATGTCATTGTTTAAAAAAAATTTGTCATCACATTTATAATTTTACTTAATACTTTTAGAGCTGTTAAATCATTTTACTCCACATTGAAGTTTTCAGTTTGTGTTAATCCACTACTTTTTTATTATTTATTGCTTAGATTAACAGTAAAAATCTTTATTCATGAGTACGGTTAGGATCAAAATTGAAGGCGTAAATGGAATTACTGTTTGCCATTTTATTGTCATGCTGTACCTTCTCAGTCTATACTTTTGTGTTTGCATTATCACAATAGTCACTTTTTTAATAAAAATAGTATTCTGAATAGAAGCACTGTGTACTAAAGAAAATAAAAGGGGGGGAAGCTGAGATGTAGGTGATGTAAGTGAACTTCAGTCTGTCAGAACCTGAGCCATAATTTTCTCTATTTTCTCTTAAGTCTGTCCTCACAGCAAAGAAAAGCCCATTTATTGTCATGGGAAATGAAAGACTAAGTTCATCTTATTTCCATTTGGTAGATGGCTTACCAGCTGCATTTACTGGTATTAGACAGCAAAGGTAAATACACAAAAGAAATTATTTCTTACTCTTTTTACCAGAAAAAAAGATGCAAAGCTAACAGGTGCAAGAATATGGAGAAAAATTAACAGCCAGAACAGTTTTGAAGGGCTATATCTCTCTCTCTCTCACTATATACACGCACAAAATGAAAGATATACGTAGATATATAAATAAAATATATAGAGAAATCTATAAAATACAGGAGTATCTTCAACAACTAAAGCTATTAATTACACTGAGATATTCGGTCTGGGAAAAATAAAAAAGATCCCATGAAACAATGTGGAAGAAAACTGTAATAAAGAGCTAAGAATGCCAAGTAAATGGGTATCCAATATATTTTGAAAGCCACAGATAGATAAGTGAATTTTACTAGAACTTCTTTGAACTTGACTAAATTGATGATCTTGAAAAACTATAAGTTTTTATTTTCAACAATGTCACCAAAGACGCGTTCTTTGCAGAGGTACCCAAGAACAGAAATAAACTAGCTTAAAATAGTTCAGTTGGGAGGGACCCTCAGGGTCCAACCAGTTCAAGCTTGCCTGCTTCAAGGCTAAAAGTTAAAGCATATTATTGAGGGCATTATCCAAACACCCGTTGAACTCTAGCAGGCACGGGGGCACCAAACATTTCCCTAGGAAGTCTGCTCAAGCATTTGACCATCCTCACGGGGAAGTCACTTCTCTTAAATGTCCTTTCTGAACTCTCCCTAGCACAACTCTGTGCACTCCTGCACATCCTGTCATTAGTTCCCAAGAAGAAGAGATTGGTACCTTCCTGCATGCTTCCTCAAGAAGTTGCAGATAGCCACAAAGCCTGCTCTTAGCCTCTATTCCTCCAAACTATACAACCCCCATCCTCACAGGACATGCCTTCCAGTCCTTTAATTAGTTTTGCAGGATCCTTTCAAGAACCTTAACAATATAAAACAGTTTTATATTGTGAAATCCTGAACTGCGCACAATATTCAGAGTGTTGTAAATATGGTGGGATAATCTCCTCTTTTGACCAGCTGGCTGTGCTGTGTTTAATGTACTGCACAATGCAGTTTGCCTTCCCGACTGTCAGGGCACACTGCTGGCTCTTGTTGAGCCTGCTGTCAACAAAAGTCAAAGCTGGTGAAAGTCAAAGAAAGATAGAAAGGAAAGTTGTACATAATGTAATCTCAAACTTGCACTTATTCTCTGCCCCCGCTGATACACCAGCAATAAATCCCTCAATTTTCTCACCACACAATTTCTTCAATCAAACTGAAGCACAGCAAGTACCTGAGGCCTGGTTAGCACAGCTGGCTCAGCCTGTGAACTTGTAACAGCCACTTGTTTCAAGTTGAGTAGACAAAATACAACCAGGCTTTTGTTCCAAAAAACAGAAGAAACTCTGAAAAGTTTCTGTGTGCTCAAGGAAACAAAGATAGATCATAAGTGCAAATGTGTCTAGTATGAGTGAGAGGTCAGACAGTGGCAACAGCAAATCAGAAAACAACAGTGTAAGTTTAAGAGAGCAGTCACCAAGGAGATAATCTTATTCAATCCTGTAACTGATGGAACTTAAGAGTATTTCATGGCTCCCACATAAAAGACTCTGGGAGATGCCAGGACCACGCTTTTGGATAATGCTCAGAATAGCTGAAACCACAACTCTTCTCCTGGACTGCATCACCTCTCCTGCAGAATGTGTTAAGTAGAATGTCACACATTTATAAGCGTAATTGCATTTACTGTGATTAAAGCAGATTGGTATCCAAATATATTTGGTTCCAACATGGTCATTCGGACTGAAAATGTGACAAACCACAAACCACTTTCCTGTATATCCAGAGATGAACACAGGAGCATTAACAGACGCTGGCCACACCCCCTTGTCAATCAGAACAGCAGCTGTGTGGTTTCATGTTTATTCCCAATGCCACCTGGCATTTTCCAGTTCACCTAAAATCACTCAGTTATCAATTCCTCAAGTAAAATTAATTAAGCACTCCTGCTGTCACTCTGTCCTTTCTGCAATCAGAATAATCAAATAGCTAATGCAGCATTAAAAACAAACAAAACAGTAAACAATTTTATTACAAATAAAGCAAGCAATTGATCTGAAAGTAGTTCTTAGTTTGAGATCACAAGATAAAAAAGCAGCAGGAGAAAAAACATGGAACATCTCTTGACATCTCATATAGTTTTTGCCTAATTAATGTAATCAAGCTGGAGGAAGTGACATCAACCTAACGTATTCTGCTCCAAGGAAGGAAAAAAATCCTGACTTAGTTTTATAAATAAGCTCTGTTAAAAAACAGCAAGGGTACTGTATTCTTATTTACACTTCTAGAGCAAGTGACTGCTATTGCAATTCTCTATCTCATTTAAGGAATATGTTAAATATTTTTGTTCTATTAACACTGCCCTAAAATGGTTGCAAATAGCCTAATTTTCAGCTGCCATTTGACAAACTGCATCAGTAACTCATGCAGTTAAGTTACATAGTTAAAGCAACACTTTAATAAACATTTCATACTAGAGTTGCTTCCAGCTTTCTATCAACACATGCCTGGAGGACTGAATAAATAGCAACAATTAAGCAAACACAAATGGTCACAGAAATACATGCAAGTATTCATCCTGAGCATTAGAAATCAAACAGCAGGCAAACTGATTGAACTGAAAATATCCTCAGTGGGCTTACTTAACCATGTTGTACCATGTGTTGCAGGAAGCTGAAATAAAAGCTAGCAGCCTTCTCCATTAACTCTTTTATCACATTCTCTCCATGAATATTTCCATGGCACAAAGCCCCAGAACCGTCCACTCCATTTCTCCCTTTGCCACTGCCCATATTTCAACATCTACAACACAAACAAAAAAGATGGCTTTTTCTAAGAGGAAACATTTAGCCTTGGTGAATGTTGCCAGTCACAAGATCAGCCAATGCATTTTAACAGTAACATGGCAAGTTTTCACATGGGTCAGAGAAAACATTTGTCCAAGAAACTAAAACACTGCCTACAATGGCAGCTTTAATTCAGATAGTCACACGTCTCAGTTTATTTACCCTCCTCTTAGGTATCAGGTCATCACCACTACAGAACCACCAGATAGGATAGCTTCAAGCATTTTCCCGACCAAAGAATAATTAAAATGTATGTAAAATAAAATGCTGAAGAACTATCACATTTCATCAAGATTTTCATAAAATGAATTGCAGTTATTAAAAGCAAAAAATATTTAAAAGGAAAGTCCAGCTATGTTCCTCTTAACTAGGTTTATAAAAGGCATATCTTTCCCAATAAAGACATGGATGTGAATTTCATATTCCAAGCGAATTTTAGAAATAATGAAGTGAAAAATCCAAAGACACAAAAATCTTATTATACAACCAAGTTACATATTGGTGTTTAATTGCACCAAGTAAAGCTTTACTATAAATATAGGTGGCTTTTCCCCCCTACTGTGCTTTTTGACCTATCAATTTCCTGACTGCTTATTTAAATGCTAGAAATCATATGTTTCCAAATGCATATATTGAATATCCTCTCCCTTTAAAAAAATACTTCTATCAGGTTTTAAAAGAAATTCACATGAAAAACTGTTTCACTTGTATATATTTAAATCTCCAACCTCTACATCTGCTTATCTTCAACATTTTCTGTAGCCTGTAGTTTAAGTATAACAGCACAACCGGGTTCCAGTCTGACCTAACCAGTGAACTACAGGGCATTACCTGATGTAATAAATAGATGTTGACTGAGTACTTGAGAAATATGAGAACTTTGATTTAATGATTCCTAAGAAGAACTTCATTCTCCCACTAACTTCAAGTTGAAAAGGAAAATAAAAAGCTACTACGCCTGAGAAAAACAGTTATCACTGTTAATAAAACTGGTAATTAGGTGGAATTTACTGCTGTATTAAACAGATTAATAGAAAAAGCTTAAAAGAGATACTTACACAGCTATCAGATCCAAAGTCTAAATTCATAGGGAAAAGATTATATTGGAATCATAGAATTGCTCGGGTTGGAAAAGACCTTAAAGATCATCAAGTCCAACCACAACCTAACCCATAGTACCCTAACAGCCCTCCACTAAATCACGGCCCTGAGCACGGACATATTAAAAGCAGGGGAAATATCTTCCTTAAGATGAACTGAAATGTTGGAAGCTCTCAGTCACTCACTAAAATCAAAAATACCAGGTTTAACTGGCCTGAAGACAGTTCTCTATAGCTGCCTTCTAAAAGATCTGACCTGAAAGATTTGTTGGTGTCCCAGTATTTTCAAAGGGTATTCAGAACACCCACGCACTCAGTAAACATACATGCAATGATTACCTGCCTTCAAGAGGTAAAAGATAAATTACTTCCACAGTAAAGGATCGCTCTTAGGGGACCCAGTGTCATCTAAAATCTGGAAAGAAAACTCTCTAACTCCAGTGTGGTGTTAGAAAGCAGCATTCTTTTATTCCTCATGACATGTACCGGTGACTTGACAAAACAAGCATGTGTTCTCAGAGTTCAAGTTCTACATTTGAACAGTTAACATAGTACATAGTTATGTACTATGTACATAGTACATAGGCATACATATTCAGTCTTTCCCAAGAACTCATTAATATATGCTAATATCCCTCTGGGCATGCAGGTGATCATATGACCTCTTCCTTTCTCCCTGTTTTCCCATCATCAGCTTCAGCAGAGACTTTTTGCTGACCTCTAGCTGATTTTCCCCAATTTGGCAAACTTCTACTGCTTGCTGGGCCATAATGAGCCATTTCCAAAACAATATACATGAAATCTGAGGACAGAGTCCTTGTACCTGGTGGATGCAAAGATACAAGTAGTCTATCATGACTCCAGCGAAGCAGAGGGTTGTTCACACACCAAGCAAAGCTGAAATGAATGTCTTAGAAGTAGCACTCATTAACTCCTTTTGCTAAACTTAATATATTGCTCTATAAACTAGTAATAATGATCCCTATCACTAAACCAGCCTATATCACCAACAAAATTAAGCCACTTATGCTGTAGCAGTTTAAGATAGTCATGTCACACACAAGCACCAGTCCCTCAACCTTGCCAATAGTCAGGTTTCACTACTCTCCTGAGCACATTTAAATCATATACACATAGAAGCTGTATTTTATTCTAAATTTAAGACTTGGTTTATGCTTTGCTTACCTTCGTTTTAGCAACACAAGCAAAATGATTTATTAAAAAGGCAACATTTTAGGACAAATTATGAAAATGTCTTAAGTGCAAAAGCAAAAAATGTTAGAAAATCCCCAAACTCCCTCCACAAGAATTACAGTCCAGAACATTCCAGACACTTTCACACCAATTTATATAAATCAGCCAGTTTATTATGTTTATATTCTTCTTTCAGAAAACCTCAGTCATAAGTTCCTTTTTCTCCCACCTCTCCACACTGGGAAATGTATTTTTATAACAAAAACTATATTCTTTCTTTAAAACACTTAATTCCTTCAGATTCTGTAAGTGTAGTTTAATTTCATCTTTACATCCTTGAGGGATCATTGACAAGTAATTCAATAACTCAACAAAATTAACTTTTTTATCTGCATATGTATCTAGTATTTTAAATTTCTCAATGAATTTAGAATGTTAATAGCATGATTGTTCACTCAATGCTTTAGATCGCTTTTTATTTTAAATGTACCTATCTCCAAAGAACCTTCATTCATTTAGATAATTGATCTTAGTCTATGCATACAAAGATATTTTTCCAATGAAAGATATTCTATTCAAAGCACCTCTTCATAATATTACAGCTTCAACAGCTAACAATCAGACACAAGTTGCAATCTCAAAAGTAGGGGAGGTCCTTTTGGGAGGTGGGTCAGCAAGAAAGAAGAACAGTCAGTTTTGTTTGTAAAATTAACATGCAGATGTAGGGAGAAAGCGTGGTTTTGATTGGCTGGCTTTTCAAAATATTTAAAAGGAATTGGTCCATGAACACCCAGCTTCATGGCTGAACTGTTGAAGAACCAATGTTACAGCACTCAGCTCGTAGCTGGTGAAAATGCTTGGCTCATGGCAGTGACTATGTTGAAAAGCTGTGTTTTATAGCTAAGAATTCACTCTAACAAATATTGTTATTGTGCTCTTTGCAGCTGTTGCAGTTTCTGTGGAAATAGGTTGCTCCGAAAGTAATGCCTCCTGTGTACTTACACAGGGAAAGACAAACCACACTTGAGGAAAATTTCCATAACAGATTAACAACTCATTTAAGGAAAAGCTATATCTTAAAAACAGCATAGAATAGTCTATTTAATCATGTTCTGAGTACATAGCATCAAATTACATATTTTTTTTCCTATTATCTGACTTTATTTCCTATGTAAAAAATGAAATTGAAATGAAAAAAAATCTTAAATAGTACCTTATTCTTGCTTTCACATTAGAGAAAGCATCCTTTCAAGTCTATTTTTTCTTTTCTTTAAACCGACTCATACAGAATAAATTTAATTCCAGGAGTACATATAGATTTTTATTTGAAAACAAACACTTTAAAGATTCATTTTTTCAGTTCAACTTCTGAATTTCTTTTTCTTTGAACTCATAGGAAAAAAAAATACTTTGTAAGAGCATTATAGATCAAGACTACTTCATGAATGTATTCATATTTCATGTTAATTAGTCCTTGTACACAATTCCTTTCCCTGGTGTGCTTAGTACATGTGTCTCTGTCCTCAACTGCTCATTAAACGTGCTATAGTTCATTTGAGCACTGCATCATTGAGACTGAAATAGACATTTCAGAACACATAACCTGTCTTTCCTCCTCTGCTGTACTTTATAAAACCACTACAAAAAAAAGCTTTATTTCCCCTCTGAAAAAACAAAGCATATGGTAGTATGTTCTACATACATACTGAGTCACCGTACAGCAGACTGGAATTCCAAATGTCTTGAATATATGTTTGTCAGTAACACACACTTACCTGCGTAGTAATCCTAACTGTTCTCTAATGGAGACTTCTGAGATCAGAGATGTAGGAAAAATACAAAACAAAACACAACATGCATTTCACTGTGTCCTCCCTTTTCTCTTGACATTTCTTTCATAGTCAAAATTGACTCTTCTCCTCCTCTCCTCAGTACTTCCACTTTTACTTCCTGAGCACCTTCATCTGACACATTAATGCGTAAGTTCCAAATGTTGCCACCCAAACTGAGATAGCACAACTAAAAGAACACCTCCACTACATCGCTTAAAAGTGAGATTTTTTTTTTTTTTAGGCCTTATTTTGGCTCATTTGGCTATTTTTACACAAATATTTGTCTTCCAAATTTTTAACACCAAAAACATTGCTGCACAAATACACCATAACACCTACACCCAGCTTTCTGAAAAAAAAAAAAAAAAAAAAAATCAGCTCATTCCCAAAAAACAGATTTTCAAGAAAATACAGAGGGGAGATCATTAGTTTGTTATACATTTACAATTATCAAGCGATTTCCAAACATTACTGGATGTGTACCAAAAAATGCTTAAAATTATTCAAGCAGTATAGCTGTATTTTACACAGAAGGATTCAGATTAAAAAATTGTTATGCACCAGAAAAGAAGAAAGCAGCCCTCCATGAATTCTACTGCTGAATCTTTTTGAGAAAACTACTAATTTCAACTTGTAGTACAGCTAAGCAGCAGTTTAGTTCTTTACTATTTTATTAAAACTCTTCAAACCAGCTTCTGCTCGACAGGTTTCTTAACCGAAAAATGGTCTTACAGCAAGCACATACGAACAAGATATGCTCTACAATCTGAATTCCATTTTATCTACAGCATCAAATATGAAGGACTGAAGTCAGCAAATGCTTCTCCCTAATTGGAAACTTTCATTTGCTGAGGCTGCTTCAGAGTGCTCCTCTCTTTTTAGTAAGCGAGGCAACCCTTCAACAAAAGTGGGTGCCGCTGAACAGCTACCATTTACATAGTGGCTTCCTCATTCTAAAGAATTTACATGTGCTAAAATATGAGTAATTCTTAGGAGGTGGCCTCATTTATGATTTTCCTGAACAATATCCCAGCTGCAGTAAAATTACATACATCATTCTCACGCCAATTTGAAAACCATGCTTCTCTGCTTAAACATACAAACTTATTTATAAAATAAACACCTATTAGGCAGTAAACGTACACAGTTACATTTTAGTACCTAATGCAAAACTGAACCTCCTACACATAGGACACTCAGGTTTGTTTGGTTCTAATGTGTTTTCTTTATTTCCTCCCCTCATCCTTTTTCCCCTTAATATTTTAAGCCTGATTATCATTATCTGGTACAAAGAGCTCAACACAGTGTAGACGCAGAAAAAATTTCATTGTTATTTGCAGCCAATTTTTTTTCCTTCCGAAACATATTGTTACACAATTACCTTTAAGATCATTTGAGAACAAACCCCTTCCCCACAAAAAAACAACACACCAAAAATCCATTTTTATATAAATCCATATCAAATAGTAACAATACAGACATCAGTTCACCTAAACAAAACTTACTCTATCTCCTAATTTGACAATAGTAATGGGATAAGTCACTGAAAAGAAAAAAAAAAACAAAGAATGGCAAACTACTCTCTTGTTTTTACTTCATAATACTTGAACTTGTTGTTGAAAAATAAATCACATTCAAAGATGAAAACAAACCAGACCACTTCCATATGAAACTCAGATATCAATCTGCTGACATAAACAGTCTGCTACATTAAATTCCTGTAAGACACAGAAGCACTGAGTTGCCTACACCACAAAGTATTATTTTCCTTTGCTTTGAATTCGGATTTCTGAAAATGTGAGGGTAAGGAAAGGAATGAAAAAGACATGCTGAATTAACCAGTGGACCAAGGGAGCCACCTGCAGTTTGGAATTCAGAAACAAATTCACTAGGTAGGAGTTAAATTCCTTTTTCTTTTCATTTCACCAAGAGAGTGCATAGAGTTGACCTAGCACAACATATCTGCATTTACTACTGTTTGCTGTACTGAACTGAGTCTAGTACTCTCACAATTACAAATATAGAGCTGCGCTACAGGAATTTTGGACAAAACTTAACTTTTACAAGCTTTAAATGAATTAAGTGAATTTGATCTGGGTTTCTTAACATACATAGGTCTCTATGAAAGTAATGCCTCCTACTTATCTCCATGGAAACTGCAACAGATACAAAGAGCTTAATAATACTAACAAATTCTCAGCTACAAAACACTTTTTCAACGCAGTCACCACCATGAGCCATGGACTTTCACCAGCAATGAGCAAGAGCCTGCATACTGAGGTTGCACAAATCTGTACCAGCAGTGGTGATTCACTGTCGCTGCTGCTGAAATGCACCACCCACCATATCATAGTGCTCTCAGCCACTAGTTGGCCTCCATCAACTTTCAGCAAGTCAATGAGTGTCAATGGGTGTCATTTTTTCCACATGAAGGAATTCAGTGACACGCCTTCACACCTCATACACACTTCCCTGTCAGAAGCCATTTTGTCAAGACTGCTCCTCTGCTGCCATCTGTCCCAGAAACAAAGTTTAACATGATATTGGTGGGAAGGTGAGACCTCTACTGCCATATTATCTACATCCACCTCTGATATCATGGACCAATAAAACAGGAAGCGTTACTTTTGGAGCATCCCTTGTACTAATTTTACATTTATTATTTAGAATTTCTAATCCTTTTTTCTTTCATTTAAAAATAACAGATGTAAACAAATGCAAACAGTTACCCTTCAAGTTTAATGATATACAAACCTTATTCTTTAGTTTCTACTTTACTCTTTAGTTATTAATAGGTGAGAAGTGATTATTAAAAACGTTCCCCCCCTAAGAATATGTCATTACTCCAAGCTAAAAGAATAGTGTTTTATTTTCATTTGTCAGTCAAGAATACTACTGAATATGGCTTTGTAACATTCAATCAAGAATACTGCATAGAAGTGAGAACATAAGTTACTACAGAAATAAAAAAGAATGCACAGAACTGCGCATTTAACTACTGCTTAATAATCAGCTATATTGGTAATGGTATAATTGGTAACAGTAGTATTTAATTAATGTCTTATAAATTTTTCCTGATCACTATTTTAAAACTGAGCAACAGAAGTTTTAGAAATTGCCCTCAGATGTAGATACCATAGCTAGGACTTTGGTATTAGGATAGCCACTTAAATCTTCATATTCTAATTGCTAAAACAATAACATTAAAATAATCTATTGAATATATTTCATTATTCATAAAAATATAAACCTAAATGTTTTGTTCTGTAATACTTTGCGTACAAGTTTTTTTTATTTTTATTTGTCCTTTCTCAATCAGACTCCACATCAAAAGTACAAACTCAGGTATTAAAACCTTACTTCAATCTTCAAAACATACAACCAAATTGTTGTTGTATTATAAGTCTCATCATAAAGAAGCAACAGAATTCTGATCAAGGAGTTTTCCCTTGAGATAAGTTGGATGGATAATGAATTCTGTACTGGAACAATCCCAGTAGTTACAGACTATTATGTACTAATTACTACCTTTACAGATCTACTGTACACATAATTAATTTCTTCAGAGTACCACTATCATTCTTGACTGGCAAAATACACAACCTAAATTACAAGAGCCAGAAATTAACATGATCCTTTAGGGAGAAGGCATTAACTTGCTTTGTAGCGTTTTGCAATTAGACTATCAATCAAACAGTGAAAAGTGATTTTGATAGCAGCAGGCCAGATACATTGGATACTGTCACATTATAACAAAGTTATTTGTGCCATAACATTTTGATCATTCACTTCTACTTAACAGAAGACACAATTATGTGTCTTCAATACCCAGAAAACTGAACACCAACATACAGCCTTTGAGATCATATTTCACAGAACACCAGTCATCATGTTGCTGTTGATGGTGTTCTCCTTCAAGTAGGTAGCTGACTGTGTAGTTTGATATTAGCTAAGGATACAAAAGCAAAACCTACCAACTTCTTTTCCAGTTGAGCAACATAATGACTTGCTTACGTGATTTGAAAGATTCGCTAGCGGTTCTTGCCAATAACAGTACAATGTTTTTGTTTATTTTTAAAAAGCAGAATGAAGTTTAACACAACAGAATATAACAGTGCTTAACACTATTTAATCCAGCTAATAACAAAAGGTCATTAAATTTATGTCGCATTCTCTTTCTACTCATTTGTACTACTCTGAATTTTCGAATGATACAGTTTCATAATTAAGTTATGTTAAAAGTTAAGGAAGTTAAAAGGAAAAAGTAACTAGCTGGAAAGTAATACTATCTGTAACCTTATCCTTTGCACAGCCATGCAAGGAAACATGTACATGGCTGCCCCACTTCTTCATATGATTCAACTTTTTAAACAAGAGGCATCCATGAATTTCCAAAGGTATCTGATATGAAATATCATTTATTTGTCAAAATGGTCATGAGGCTATAATCACCATTTCCATCTCTACATCTGGAAGGACAACTACAAGCTCAAAATATTCATGTAAGATCTTCAAAGAAAATTTGAAGCCCTGGAGTCCATTCATCATAGAAACCCTTAATAGGTATTCAGATTCTTCATTTCTTTTGAAGAAAACAGAAGCAAATCCTTCAGGATTGTGTTAAAAACATTAATAATTAGATATCAACTCAGTTCAAACTCCAAGATCTCAAAATCTTTTGAATTCCTACAGAGAATACTTATTAGCACTTTCCCTGTTTTCATACTCATGCTCGATAACTTATTTTACAGACTAAATACTACAGTTTCAGTGTTAGTAGTAATTTAAACCTAGCTAAAACACACTCAGTACATCTATATTAAATATGTAATGGTGCAACAGTGAATAAAGAAGCAACCCTATACTTATTCTTTAAATATAGTTAGATCAAAATACCGTTTCGAATTAAAATTGTTTTACCAGTCAAGGAACACTGTCTTTTACTTCAGTTGCTACTCACACTCATGGAATACAAGATAAACACTAAGCCATCAGAATAAGATTTTTTTTGAAGACTGTCACTTTTCTCCCACTTAGCATGTATTTGCTTATGTATTGACTGCTCTCTAGAGGATATAAAATGCATTTCTATTTACTGTTCTTTACTGCTCCTGCGATATACTGAGAAACCACATAAAATAAACCAGGACTAACAAAAAAATTTCAATCTTAGATTATGCTTTAAATTAATATTTTGGTAATGAATTAGCCTGGTGATGAAAGACAAAGGGTGAGGAACCACCTTTTTTTCCCCCCATTTTCAAACTGTGCAACTAGGTCAACAAGAACTTCCTCTCATATGAAACTGAAATTTCAAATGTCAAAATTCCAATGTCAAAATTTCAAGAGGTTCCCCCCCCCCCCCGCATTTTTAATGAAGGAGCTTTTTCAGGAATTGAGAAAAATTTCTCCACGTTGCTGATGAAAGAATTCAGCTCAACGCAAGTGACAAGGTTCTGCCTTAAGAAGGTTCTCAATCTATTGTAAATATTTATCTGCTGTCATGGGAAATTCTCCTTGACTGTTTACTTGGTTTGCCATCACTCCAAAACCAGCGATGAACTCCACATTATTTTAATCTTATGGCAAAGCTAAGTAGCCTTTTTACATGTGATGAACCTGAAGTTTTTTTTATTTTTAAACATCTGTAAGCATTAGCAATTAGCAGAAAAGCTATTTAGATCACATACTGAATAGCCTCACTTGCACTTGATCAAAGCTCCAGCATAGTTTTTATTTTCACTTTATTTCCTCCCCAGTAATTAAACAGAGCCACTCCACAGACCAATAAAAATCCGTAAAATATCTGATGCTTTCCTAAGGTATTGTGCAAAGTTTAAAGCGTACACTCACACATTCATCCTGCAGAAAATTAATTTAGACACCAATCACCAATGCCAGTAATAGTGTAATTTATCTTAAATAGTACATAACTTTTGGGGAAGATGATGCTTAGATTATACGCAAGTATTTAAATATTAATTTAAGGCCAGTATTTTAAGACGAATTTTTCTTAAATGAAAACTCCATATAGTATTCCACATATTAAATAAAAAGAAGCAAATTCAAAGATCAAAATGTATGTCTCCAAGATATGCCACGGGCAGACATTAAGTTTATCCAGTCTGCACTTGGAGATCACCAAGAGACAACAGTTCATAGCTGCGAAGTCTCAAACTAGTGTAACTGATCAGTAAACATCTACAGAGGTAAAACACTCTGAGGAGACCGCCGTGCAAAAGCTATATGCTCTTAAGATTTGAGGGAGAATGGAATGATTGACCAAAAGCTTTGCAAAAGATTCTGATCTAAACTCCATAAGAAGGAACAAGAGTGTAGCTTCTGCTGTAGACAGATGGATCCTTCACCTGATAGAATCAATCAGTTCTTTAACTGCTTTTTCCCCAAGTTAAAACAACACAGAATACAACAACAAAAATACAGCCCCAAATATACACAAACTTTTGAAAGAATAATGGTTTCAACGCAGTTGGTGTCACAGCATTAAGAACATTTTAGTTATTTAAGGGCATATTTTAATTGATAAATTTTAAGTCTTGGTTTTAGTTGTACAGAATTGACTTACCACAGCAATATGAGTACATTTATATTACACACTAAGCCATCCCAACATGGAAAACCAAGAAGAACCTGATGAGATTACAGGATTTGAATATGAATTGAGATTAGGATTTAATTTGAAGATTCACATCTGTCTGCAACATATAATGCAGATTTAAGACATACTGTTGCATATCACTGCTACTATCCAAGGCCACAGAGTGAGTGAGGTGCAATTCCTGTAAGAGATGGCTATGCTAAAATATACATTTCAAATCACCTTCCTGCTTTAAAGTATTTGATGATTCTATAACATTGTGCAAAGAATAAAAATACCACCAGCTTTAACTTAGTATAAGCATGAGGCAAATTAGAAGAAAGTACCTTTCATTTGTGTTCCAAAGGTGACTGCCAATCTTGCAAATAGTTCTGGGCTTTCAAATTTATTTTCTTCAGCTTTTACCCAAAAGCTGTTTTCTGCTATCTTGTAAGGCTCAATCTGAAACAAAAACATCATTTACAATGTTAATAATTAGCACTTTTGATGGCCAAATTAAAGGCAGCTCTACAAAACCGCTAAGAAGATTGGACTGAATTTAGGGATGTTTTATGTATTATAATTTCCTAAATAAGTTTCCTGAACAGAGCATAGCGATACAAAATGCCCTCAACCCACACAATTTTTTGTCAGAATCTTTGATTGCACAAGTTCTCCAAACTGGCTTGAAGCACTTCGTGTTTATATCTTAAGATTTTATATTTTTTTTAAATGAAGTTTGCTTAAATATAAACACATTAGACTATGCAGGTTCACATTCAGCACAAGACAATGGTGCCCAAATGTTTCACTCGAGTAGTGCCATAGCTCCTCCCAGTGGCCATAATCCTACCCAAGCAGGAAAATAACCTGAAAACAACATTTGAGATAAATACCTTAAGCATCATTACCAGTATTCTCTAAACATACTACTATTCGATATAATCAATCTAATAGGTTTCTAAATGAGATGCTCTTAGATAACTACCTGTTGCAAACTACTTTAAAACTCTTCTGAAAAAGGTTTTCATATAGGTATGCAATTTGATGCAAAGTTACAGTTCAGTTTCCACTACTCCTAATAGAATGGTACCTTTTTTTCTAATCTGAGTCATAAGATCTACACTCTGGTTTGATACAGACTAACAAAACTAAAATCACTCAGCAGAAGGAAAACCCAGACAGCATTCACTCACTGATCATACTCCATGTACCCCACAGCAGCCACAGGTATGTCTGCTTAGCCTTGAGAAAAGACGACTGAGAGGGGGATCTTACTAACGTTCAAGTGTGGAAAACAAAGGGGCAATGGTCAACCTCTTTGCAGTGGTCTGTGTGGACAAGACAAAAGGAAATAGCCATAAACTGAAGCACAGATAGCTCCACACCAATATGCAAAATAACTTATTCATAGTGAGGATGATGGAGCGCTGGAACAGGCTGCCCTGAGGTCCTGAAGTCTCCTTCTCTGGAGATATTCAAGACCCATCTGGACAGCCACCTGCACAGCCTGCTGTAGGGAACCTGGTTTATCAGGAGGATTGGACTCCAAGATCTCTAGAGGTCCCTTCCAGCCCCTACAATTCTGTGATTCTGTAATTCTGTATCACAAGGACAGGTTTGTGAGGACATGGCCAAAACAGAAAAAATGAAACAGAAAAAAAGAAAACCTGTCACTGCATAAGACCCCTAAGTCTAGTATGCATCATCTCAAACCAAACCTCTTGTGTAAAGAAAGTTCTGCCAAGAAATAGCTCATTAAAAAACTTAAAATAAATTGGGAGGGACATCAGCTTCACAGCTCTAATAGAGCAATAACCTACCAGTTTGGTGTTAAAACTTCATGCTGCTAAATGAAGTAATAATTTAGATAGCTTATTTAATTTGAAAGAAGTTAAAAGATGAAAGTGACAGAAAACACTGAACTACTGAATACAAAAGCCCCCGGTGTCTACAATAACACATGTTTAAGTAACATTGTTGCTTTTACTACCTTCTGATAAGCTCTGCATTAAGTGTAAGCATCTACCTTTCTCAGAGAAAAGGTAATTGTCTTTAAAACAGATTTACGAAAAATACTGTTAAGATGTGCTTTGTAGTATAAATACCATTGGCAGGAAAGACAATGAAAATTAAAAATTCCTTTAAAACTTTTCAAACAAGCATATCACTTGAACAAAAGAAGGAGAACAAAATATTGCTTAATTTCCTAACCAGATGCCTTCATTTATAGTTTATTACTATACTTATTCAAAGAACTAATCTCAAAATATTACTTCACATGAAAACATCTTTCCCTAGCAAAATGTTTTAGTAGTTTAAGTCTGTATACTCATTAATATGGAAAGTATAAATGGTTTTTTACTAGGAGCAATTCTCTCTCCCATCTCTTCTCACTCTTTTTTTGGGGGGGGAATTTATATTCTTACATTTCATAAATAGTATAATGAAAATAAATCCAGAACTCTGCTTTGCATTGTCCTCCAAAATTCCATATACACATTCCTACCAAATTTCACTGCATTTTATTCCAAGTGACTCAAGTAAATTCCCTAAATTAATTTCCTATTGCAACACTCTTTTCTCATGACTCAGCCATATCTGCTTCAATTACGCAAACACAGCTGTAGTCATCCCTTAATTCTAGACTCTTCCAACAACTGCCAGATTGTCAAGATTCATAAACAAAAGCCTTCCCAACAGTTTCACACTCAACTGTCAACTCCAAAATTCCTGAATCCCAGAAACACTCCAATCTACTCAACCTGTTGAAAGTAGTAACATGATTAAGTACATGTTAAGTGATTATATGATAAACCTGCTTTAAACAAAACATTTTAACTTCTGAAGTGCTTGCCTGAGAAGGTAAATATCAGTTACATCTGAAGACACACACAGCATAACTGACACAGTATTACTCAAATATTTTAACACCTGATGCTCGCCATACTCTCTGAATACAAGATGTTGTGGGCTCTAGGAAGGATTAAATTCTTGGAAGTTTTCCCCATAATGTAAGGTATCGCTGAAAAACAAAGTCACGAGTGCTTAATAAGTATTTTGGATAAAGAATGAAGAGAATTCCCCAAGCATCACGAGTACTACCAACAATCTAATATAAACCCTAACATACTACCTTCTACCTCAAAAGTCACTTTTTAATTAATGGGAGAAAAAGTAATACCTTGGACCAGTTGATTCTCTTCATAGATACTTCCACATTATACTTTTTCTTCTCCTTCATTCCATGTGGTAATGCTGGCATCATTGGAACGGGAGTAAACGGATAACTTCCAAAAGATGGTGCCATTGGAGGCCCGCCAGGCGGTGGAGGTACTGCTCCACCACCAGGCAGTGGAGGTGGTGGCGGCACTGCTGTTCCACCAGGCAGCGGAGGCGGAGGAGGAACTGGGCACGCACCGGGCAGCGGAGGCGGAGGAGGAACTGGGCACGCACCGGGCAGCGGAGGCGGAGGAGGAACTGGGCACGCACCGGGCAGCGGAGGCGGAGGAGGAACTGGGCACGCACCGGGCAGCGGAGGCGGAGGAGGAACTGGGCACGCACCGGGCAGCGGAGGCGGAGGAGGAACTGGGCACGCACCGGGCAGCGGAGGCGGAGGAGGAACTGGGCACGCACCGGGCAGCGGAGGCGGAGGAGGAATTGGGCACGCACCGGGCAGCGGAGGCGGAGGAGGAATTGGGCACGCACCGGGCAGCGGAGGCGGAGGAGGAATTGGGCACGCACCGGGCAGCGGAGGCGGAGGAGGAATTGGGCACGCACCGGGCAGCGGAGGCGGAGGAGGAATTACAGACCCACCAGGCAGCGGAGGTGGAACTGGGGACCCATCAGGCAGTGGTGGTGGTGGTGGCGGCAGTGGAGGTTTCACTGTTCCACCAGATAGCAGAGATGACGTAGAAGGTGGCACATTCACGCTCGCTGGGGGAGGACCCTGAAACTTAATAGAGCAATTTTGTTTTTATCTGAGGAGGGAAAGAGTTCTTATTTGAATTTGAACCAACTATGCTGATGTTTCATCACAAAAATTTTACGTAATACATTGAACTCCTGGATTTTCATTCTCCTTCACTACATAATTATTTACTGATTCTAGTTTAATGGAAGTAATGGTTAGAGATAAATCTGGGTGCACCTAAAAATAAACGTCACTATTCTATGAATGAGTTGAGAACAGAAACGGGGAGCTTAACGCTAGAGAGAAGACAACATATTAGAAAGTTAAGGTATATGACCTTTAATTGTGCCATTATTATGAATGAGCTACGATAGGTAGGTAATTTCAACTGCGTTAACAACAACATAGCTGGCTTAATACTGATTGGGAAAAAAAAACAAAAACAAACAACTCTTGGCTTTCTTGTAGAGATCTGTAACAAACACTGAAATGGGTTTGAATTAATTATGAACATAAGTTCATATGAAAACAGCAATAAAAACCATAAGGGACCACCGGTTACAAGAATGACATATGTTGATAACCAAGAACACAACAAACAGCAATTCATCTGTTAAAAGTAGTGTAACATGTTTATGTTAAAATAAGAAAGCCTGTACTCTGATACGGCTACACCACAGATAACAGCAGCAGACCTGCATCCTGACCAGAAAAAGAAGGCAAACAGGTTATAAAATAACATATGAAATTCCTCCCATTATGCAAATAGGAAGTAAGACAATAGTCACTAAGATAGCTCCAGTTAGAAGAAAAGGCAACAGACAGACCTTGCCTAAGACTCAAGGAGTAGGAAATAACTCAGTGAGGCAAAACTGTCAAACCTTAGTAACTGCTGGTACCAAAGGCTGGTTCCTGTAGGCTAACTCATTAAACAAGAACCACCCAATAAATGTGTTGACAGCATAGAAGAGCATCTCTTGCTTTTTGCCTCACAAGTGATCCTGGATAGATAATTAGGACATATTTTTGGTGCTTGTGAGAAAAATTTAATCAAGAAACGAATGCAAGTAAAATCAGCTTTGTTGAAATTCAGCATCACTTTCCCTGAGGTCTTGCATTTCTGTTACATTTACCTATGAGATTTTACAAAACCACTACATCATTCTTTCAAAAGCCCAAGAAGTGGGTGTCAGACTCCACTTGCATGCCCATTCTGAAAAGCATGTATATTAACACATGCAAAAACTATCCCAGCCTTCTGAAACAAGCACTTTCTGCAAAACATATAGAAGTAGTATGTTTAAGCATTATCAACTACCTGGAGAAAAAAAAAAAAGTCAAACTAAGGAAATTTCTTCTCAGTAAAGGAGATATGTTGAACATACTACTATTTGAAAAAAGCTTTACTAATTTACACTAGCTTAAAAACAAATACAACTATAACATACATTTCAAGTTCCATAGAGACAATATTCTCCAAGGCATTTTATTCTTAATTCCATGCAGTTTTCAACTGAAGAACTTAGTCTAACTCAGATTTATTACCTGGCTTCGTAATCGTTTGATTTCTGTTTCAAGTTCTTTGATTTTCTCCTCTCGTTTCTGAAGTGCTGCTTGTGCCTCTTGTCGAGCTGTGAACTCCTCATCAAACTGTGAAGTTAACGACCACAGAGATGTTTGTCCATTTTTGTCAACACTCTGTCTTTAGATAAGTTTCCTCAGGCCCTAAGTCAGTGCTAGATGAAGAGCTGTGAAGCATAGAATCACAGCATGGCTGCAGCTGGAAGGAACCTTAAGGTTCATCTAGTTCCAAACCCCTGCATGGGCAGGGACACCAGTCACTAGACTAGACTGCCACATTCCCTCCTCTCACATACACTTTTTTTTTTTCAAGTATACTTTACTCAATTAATATCAAGTAGAACTTTTTCCCATTGGTTCTGTACAGTAAATGAATTCAACTGAATAATATTTGCAGCTAATTGCATTCTTCTGCTTTTGATTTCAGGGAAAGTCAGAATCAGAGCCTTGCACAGAAAGGCCTGCAGAGCTCTCAACTATGGAAGAACATTCATCCTATAATATTCATTACTTCCCAGTTCCAAATAAGATTCTGCTGTACAACAAAAGCCCGTGGTATTCTTGTCAGGCACCTGTTCCATAGCTTTAGATGAGTGGCAACCAGTACTTACTTTCTTGGAAAATTCTGCTGCTTTTTTCTCACTCTCTTCTACTTTTGTTTTATCTACAGCTGCATCTGAAAGTTAAATAAATCACCAAACAGAAGTCAAATAAAACATAATAATTCCTAGGTCCTTTCCTGAACATAATTACCTTATGACCTCGTGACACAAACTTCAAGAGGAAAAACCATAATGTATTACTAGGCTGATAGGTCCAAATGTTTGATGGATTAGTTTGATGAGCAAAATCTTTGATAAAAAGAAGTGGTGAAAAAAAACATGTGACCAATAAAGTTTAAGATGAATCATCACAGTTGCTCTGTCTCTAACAGATTTGAGTTTGTATGCAATCATTTTTGTCCTCCTCCTTCAGCTCAATCTTACTCCTAAAATGAGTGATGAAAAAGAATTTTTACTCTAGCATGAAACAATAGTTACTTCTGAGGTTTCAATTCAGAATTCAATGCTTCTAAGATTAGGAATACAAAAATCAAACCTCTCATTTTAATCAAGTTCAGAGGTGAAGACAATTTGGTCTGATTGTAAAAGCACACATTTCTTCACTCCACAGTGGTACAAAGCACTCCTACTGACTTTTCATGGAGACTAAAGAACAAACATTTTATAAGCAACATAAACAAAACTAGATTACAGGTAGGAATTGGCAGATATACAGATCATTTATTCCTAAAACTAGTAGGTCAGTAGAACGTCCTCAGGTTAACGTCAAATGATCAGGATCCTAGCCATAATAGAATAAAACTACAGATACACTGATGCACTTTTGTAGATATACATGATACTTGTTAGAAAGTAATTCTTCTCTGTCCACAGTTCCCCCCCCCACACCATGTCAACACATACATCTTTTCTCAGTTCATTTTACTATAACAAAAAAACTTTCTTAAATTAAGATGTTCTCAAGGAATAACTACTTCCTTTTATTATACATTTACGACAAATAACACCATTCTATCTTAAGAATACAGCCTATTCCACCAACCTGAAGAAATGCTTAAAACCCCTTTTTTGATGTTAATAACTGCCATTTGAATTATATGGTATTTATTCAGCTATTTTTTCCCAAGTCACAAAGACTATTGAGTGACCGTAGATGCTAACTTACTGCTTTAACTTAAATAACCTCAATTACTTGGAAAACATACTTAGAATTTTAGAATTAGCCATATAACAATTTACAATCCATTAACAGTAATATTAATATAATTTTTGACATCTGTTACAGACCTGAAATTATAAAGTTCATGAACAAGAAATTTTCAGTTACTAAGACTATCAAATAAAGATATAGATATCTATCCAGTACAACACTGGAGAAAGGAACTTTTCTGAGTCATTTATTCCAGACTACAGACCTCGATCCAGCCTTTTCTACAAGTACACCTGTAGTTTCTAGAAAACTGAAAATACACTTTAGTAAGACACTATAAAATTGCTTGTAGTATACAAACCAATAAGGTGAGTAAAATCCACGTCCATTCTTCCTCTGCAACTAAAATCTGGGTCCATGCCACTGCTGTGCAATACTATCTGTGATACGCATTCTTCGATTATCTTGTAATACTGAGGTCTTAAGAACAGAACAAAACAAAAACAGAATAAGTGGGGCTAATACAGCATTGTTGGAACAACGACTGCTTTAGCATTTTCAATACATGCTGCAGTTGTTCTTTAGCATATTCTCAATACATTGAACTTCACCACTTGAAAAAGTATCGATATTCAACTACTTATAAAATTGTACTACCGTTACCATAATTGCTCAATATACTTCTCTAAACAGTATCAAAAAACTCTGTCAGTAAAGAATTCTATGCTCAGAATTACTGCTCCTAACCAACACAGGGTAGTATGCTTCTTCATTTCACAAAGTAGGAAATATTCAAGCCTAAACTGATGATATTCTAAACTCCCAAATATCTTATATATACACACAGTTACATATCTGTATATACACACACATTTACCTAAATTGAAGACTTCACAGGTTACATTTAACTTCTGCATTTTATCTTGCATATCAATTGTTTTTATAGTTGATTTGCAACAAAAAATAATTCTTAAAAATCATATACATGGTACTTCAAGACTGATAGGACACTATGAGCTGCTCAACAAATTATCAGATTTCAGGATGAAGTTGGTAGACAGACAAAGGCTCAAGTTGTTTTTAAATAAGCATTCTTATACTTAATGTGATCTTAATAAAATTAACCCTGACTGGAAAGGCAAATATCATATTACACATCAGCTTCAGAGCAACTATTGATGTGCACTCACGAGAAACTCAATTTCTATTCTTCCCTCTTCCACCTCCAAAAAAAAAAAAAAAAAAAAACCAAACTCTTACCGGACATAGTAATCATTCCTGATGAGAAGGAAGTGTTGTAGAATTGACAAAAAGTGGTTTTCAGAAGAAGTATCTTTCAACATATTGTACAAAAACTGAAATACTTCATTCACATCAGTGAGAACATTGTTAAGGAAATACATGTTTTTTCTCAAAAAACTGATAATAAATTAAATGCTGCCTCCCCACAAACAACCCAGTTCCTCTAGGTGAGCATTCCTACTGCTCCAGTAAAACCTTTTAACACTCTGAAATGCTACCCTTACTGGTATAGATATTCTTTCTGATAAAACTATCCATAGAAACTTTATCCTATTAAATCATCAAAACATCTTCCATTACTACCAGGAAAAATTACACTACATACTTACATAGAATCCTGTAAGCATATTTCACACAAAACTCTTTTCCATTATAAAGTGAGCCAGGTTACCAGCAAATACTTACTAATCAATCCTTTTAATTTCTTAAATAGGAAATTTACGCATTCCATAATGCAACATTACTTATTTTTATATGGCACTCATTGGTTGAGCACACATTCCTTTGCTTCTTCAGCACCAGCCATTAGTCTTTCCAACTTAAACTGAAAGTAATCACCCCAAACTTGCATCATTTTAAATTCAAATTCATTGCTTCTTTACAGAAACAGAACACATGCATCTCATGCTTCACAATCTACTTAAAAAATTTTCTTTCAACTTGGATATCTAGTTCCTTTCTCTCCGAAATTATGTTGTTTCATGGCAATTACTTCATATCTACACGCATCACAAGTTGGAATTTAGTTTAGTAGAACTAAATAAGCCATAATTATGAAAAATTGAGTTCCTAATGACTTAAATCTAACCCACACATTAAAGTATTAATCTGACTAAAAACAACTGATACTTAAAAAAACAGTAAGTTAGAAAGTAGAATTAAACCTGCTCAAGAAAGCACTTACATGTATAACACGTAATTGTGACAAAATGACTGTACATAAAGCATTCTACCTTCACCATAATAAAGTTATTATATAGATTAATAACACATTGTTTTTTTACAAAGGATATTCCATTTCAACTCTGATATCATTGAGACGATGCGACAGTTCGATTAAGTCTTCTTCTTTGCTCTCATCAAATACTTTCAACTGAATATCAAGCTCTTCATTCTCCTTCTCTTTCAAGGCCTAATGTTCAAGATGGCAAAATTAACAGCGTAAAGAAGATATGCCTACAACTTGAGTTATTAATAGTTAATCTACATCACGGCACAAAAACATTTATGGTACACTGAGAAATATTTACATGTTAAAAATCACACCTAAAACTTAATAGTTGTAGCTGGGGGGAAAAAAAGCAAATGTTTTCCTTAAGAAATGCACGCACAAGTACACTAAAAAAAAGTTTAAAGTCAAGTTTAGTTTCCTACTGAGGAAATCAAAGAACTATTTCAAAAGCCACTAGCGTGAATGAACTCCATGCTTCAAATGAAAATTCACCCAGAACTATCATACCAGATATGTATGAACTGAATGTTATATTTTTTTTAATTTCTTTAGCGTGGAATATATATTGATTCTAATGATTGAGAACCAGAAAACATACTACGCATTCATGCAGTGAAACATGGATCCTCCTAACTTTTTCTTTTTTCAGAATCTGTGAGCACTTAGGTTTCTTGAAAAATAACACCGTAAACACGGAAAGAAACAAAAAAAGAACAATCCTGCTACACTTTTGACATTAATTTCCTTCAGAATTGATGACCTGAGCTCAATGTAGATATCGTAACTTATACATTACAAATCATGCTCAGCTTGATGACTACTTTAATTTCTAATATATTGACTTGATTCAACTATCGTCCCAGTTTACACAGTTAATGATAACCTAAAACATCTTTTTCATGTATATAAAGTAACATTACTATTTTTCAGAAAGTTACCTTCAATTATGAGTTAAGATGCAGTATCTGCAACTATGCAGAATAAAAGCAAATTAGGTTTGACAGGCCTTCCATGCTGGACCTCCCACATCCCAAATCATTCGTAAACCAATTTTGTTATCTTCAACAATCACAATCAGTTTACTGTGATCAGTTCCTACATACAAACTACTTACAGGCAATATTTTCTTCAGGCCACAACGTAAAAACTCATTTCTCAAATGAATCCTGAAATCAAGTTCTTCTGGAGACGTAACAATGGCATTGATGAACTGCATGCAGGCTACCTGTTGTTGGAAAAAGAAGCGTAAACTTTTAGTATGCATACAATGCAAATAAATACTTCTATTTTTGACTACTCCAGTTTACTCTGTAAAAACAAATATCAAGTGATAGATGTTACTCACTGTCACACTCAGGAAACCCCTTGACATCATTTAGCTTAACTTGTATGGAATACTGTTTTATTTTTCTACTGTTAGTGCTTCTGCTACTTCAAAATTATATCAGCTGTAAAGGATAAAGCTTCATTTCAGAAAGTTGTCATCTCACACTACAGTACCAACCACAAGTCCTCTTCTTCCTTACTACATACTAATTAGAAAAGAATCTGGTTTTACAGGAATCAGAAATATGAGACAAAAAAATCACTAATTATTTCATATCAGCAGGTGTCTACTTCTGTACAGCATTTCTGCAAAATGACTGAATCTACTGGCTAATGCTTCAATTAAGCAGCTGTGCTTTAATTAATTTTAAAACAGGTAGACAATATCATCAGTGCTAAAGCACTGATGCACATTGGAAGTCTAAAATGGGACTCCAGGGAAATACCAAGTTCAGTAAAAGATGTTAAGTGTAAATAGAAATAGCATTAGGGTAGAAATATACAAACAATAGCTGCAAAGAAGTAGTGTCAGATAAATGCACCCTTCCAGTTCTAAATACATGCATTATTTATTTTTAATGAAACACCTTATTGAACCCTAATCTCTATTAAAATGCACTACCTCGATACAGCTACATCTTCAGATAATGTACTGTTATAATGCTTGCTTGAATGACTCTTGTTAGACATGACTTAACAAGCCAAAAGTACATGTCCAATCCAAACAGAGAGAGAAGGTGCCATCTGCTATGATTGCTTCTGCCCTGAAGAGACGTTGGCTTAATGGCTTATGTTAAGACATTACATGTAACGAATGATTTTATCAGAAACAAGTTAATGAGTCTTGCAATTGTATATTTATTACACGTATCTTTTTTTATTTTTATTTTTTGTTTCTTTGGGATGTTTTTCAATTTTGATTTTAGGTGGTGTTTCTTTGTATGATTTTGTTTGTTTTTCTTTAAATCAACAAGGTAAATCCCAATGACATTAAACCAAATTTCCTTTGGAATAACATTAGTATTAAATCAATATGCAATGAGTAGATGCAATCTCATTACACAATATCAGAAGAAAGATAAGGAAACATTTCAGTTAAGAATGATTTCAAAAGAACACTAGTGGCAGAAAGATATGATCACCGATCTTCATTTCACCCCAGGCTTTCATGAACAACCCTATTCATAGTACGTGGCATTTGTCAATCATTTCAACCTGTACTTTATATTTATTCTAACTTGCTAATATTAGAAAATAATTTGCTTATTTATGACAACACAATTAAAAACTTGGGGGAAAAAAATGCAAGTGTTTTTAATAGCTTCTTTATTTCTGTCCTTCTAAACAATAAATACAGTCTTAACTGACCACTGACCCCAGCATGACTGAGTTGCATGTGGGATTCTCCATGTTACCAAGTAGGCTTTTATTTTTTTTTTTAAACATTTCTCATTAAGGCTTTTTATTTGCCAACCTTTGAGAAATTTAACTAATGCATGTTCATAAAAAAAATCTGGCTTGATATTTTCAAAACTGACAATTTCTGAAGCAGAGCAGAAGCCCCATTCTGTGGATATTATGAAAATTGACTATTAGAATAAAGCCTTACCAAACTTCTTAGAGCACTGTCACAGATAACACATGAACTATAAAAATGGACGATACCTTCTATACAGTTTAATTTCATGTTCTTCCTGAATTATAGCTTTCTTTATAGATTTCATATTGCTAAAGTACCATGATAGAAAGATAAGTACTGTGTTATGAGAAGAAAATAAGTTGAAATTCTTATGAAAACAATGTTACATTCTAATAGTAATTTTTGGGCCATTCAGGTGTACACAGACAGATAAGTAGAATACACAGAAGTAACAAGGAGCATATATTAAAAAAAAACAACACTAAACCCACCTGCAGTTGTATGAATTCATGATTCTCCAGTCCTTCAACAACTGGAGAGAAGCGTTCTCTATTATTCCTTTCAGCAGCAGTTGTTATAGCTCCTAAGACCTTGTCCAGACTATGAAAAAAGGTAAATCGTCAAAAAACATACCACAGCCAACATTCTCATTTGAAGGGCACAGCCCACTGTTTACATCAAAACACGCACTGTTCTAAACTGTCTTTAAACCTTATACACTTCCTTGAGGCATGGTTACAATTCCTGACCATATTTCTCACAAATATGAAATTACTTACATTTGTTTGTTTTCAGCAGCCATTTATGAGCAGTTATGGCTCAATAAGTCTCCTCTACAACAAGCCATTATATTTTTTTTTTCAGACCTTTCACACAGGACATGTTTCACAGATTCTCTACTTATTTGAGTTTCTCTGATTTAATACTGAATTAATGCATCAGAACAGGTGAAAGACTCTTCTCATTAAAACTACAAGTAGCATTAAAGAACTAAACATATAACAATTACCTTTTCTTCATAGACAAATTTTCTCACTGTTTCCTAACTAACATCTTACACATTCAAAATGAAGCATGATGCTTTAATATCTTACTTACACTTTTTCCTCTCCAACAATGCAGATTGCAGAAAGTATTTTTACTGTTTCTGTCATCACATGCGGTTGCTTCGGATCGATTGCTCTTGATAAAAGAAAAAGACTTCTTTCATCTCCAAGAATCCGCTGCAGTCCATACTTAAATAAACAAAAAGCTTACGGTGAAAAGATAATATTTGCCTCATTCTCATCATCATCAGATTTCAGATCCTTAGGTATCCTCAAAAACACACACTTTCATATGAAACTTGGGATGCAAATCAGTCTTCAAATCTTATATTTGAAACTTTTTCACAAGGAAAAAAAAAACTCTTAAAAAAAAAAAAGATACTCAACACCATAAGAATCAGGGACCGATTTACTACTGCTCTGTATATGACAAACCTCAAAAGTATAAAAAGTTTATTCTTACATTTCTGCTACTCTCACATATCCCTGCAATTCAAAAGTGTACCAGTCTCTGGCTAAGTCTAAATATTTCACCCAACAACCTGAATGAGAGAGGTAAAAAACTAACAGCCTTTTATTTACTGTATACCTGCAAAGGAAATGAAATAGGATAAGACAAAAAGAAAAATCTACAACTCAAACCTTATAGATTGTCATCTCCTTAAAAAGTTTTTTTGTTTTTTATTATTCAATTTCATTAACTACAGATTAGAAAATTCAGACCTCTAATTGTCAGATGGTACACTGTACGAGCAGGAATAGTAAGGAGAATAAAAAAGAAACATGGACATTGAAATTTACTGTTTCCACATCATCAGACAGGCTAAAATATCTGAGTAAACATCCAGTGTATACAGCAAGCTATTCCGCGTTTTAAATTTTACTAAACTAAATAATAGCAGTTAAAATTAACTTTAATGTACAGTTACCATTTATTATGGGGAAGGTGGAAGGGTATAGGACAAATCACTGCAATAACACCTGGATAATTTTGCTTAACTGATGAGTAACTCAAGTTTAACATGTGAACTTCTAAAACTATTTATCATACTTCAAACAGGAGCATACCACATTAAAAATACATTCTACTTACTCTAGACCAATGTTTTATTCTTTACCCACTGCATTCCAACTTAGAAATAGTAGCTAGAATGTTATTATATTAAACTTAGATCAAGTGAAAAGTGCATTTTATTAACAAAAACATTAAATTAATGTAATGTATCCTAACTTGAGATCTACATTCCTAAAAAGTCTGCTGACAATGGATATACTAGATTTCCTTCTTTTCAAAGGTACACTACATTCATCTTGAAATCAAACAACTATCATACTAAAGTATATGGGTTAAAAAGTATTTCTTACTTTGTTATTCATAAAAGCTTTGAGGCATTGGATGAGTTTATGTTGATTCTTCTTGTCGATGTTTTCTTGTCTTGGAACGGAAGAAAAAAATAACATAAGTACAATCTTCTCTAGCTCACCCCAGCCATCCCTTCAAATGATTCAGTTCCTTACTGTTTCTTATCCAAAAGCCTTTCCAAGGCATCCAAAAGTAGTCCAAGGCCTTCGTGTCCGAAATTGTTAACCCAGCTAGGAAAAGGAAGAAAAATGTTTTTCATTATTTATTAATCAACATTAAGTTTGCAAAGCTATGCCTCTGTACCTCCAATAATGCTAATACAACTCTTCAGGCACAGTGCTTGAAGTCTCATTTTACATGAAGACCCAATCAACCAATAAGACCAATTCTCAGTTCAAAAACATTGACTTTGTTATAAGATAACACAAAACACAAAAATACTTCAGACAACTGCAAGCAACTCATCTCTCGTTTTCCAGTGTGCTGAGAACTACTTTGTGGTGCCAACAAGCATGTGTACGGGTGTTTCACATGCAGCAACTCATGGAAAAAAAAAATCCCACATTGACACAAATTTTCTTAAACCTTGAAATCAAATCTGCCCATATCTCAGTGTACCCTCTCTATCCCCCAAAAATCACTTTAAAACATTCAGATCCCCATATGGCCCTAAACCGTGCTTTCTAAGACCCTGAAAAAGTTCCAATAAAACTGATGAATTCAGATGTGATGATTTTTTTTTTTTTGAAACTAAAATCAATAATAATAATCTCATATCACTTAAACTCTGTTAGGAAAGTTACGCTATGTGTCTTCAATAACAGAAATATGACAAAGTTTTTATCAAGATCTCATTAGGGCCATACAGTACTTTAACAACTTCAGTCAAAACTTACTTCTGTTTCAAATAAAACAGACAGTCTGGGTGGTTCACATTAAGAAAAAAGTTTCATGTTTAAACTAAACAGATTTAGAAAACCAGCTGGATCTAGCCCGAATACAATTGTTGTACCACTCACATCTAGAAGAGGAACAAAATTTATTACAATCAATACAAAATTCATTCTCAAGATCCATTATAGCAGAGAGTGAGAGTTCCACTATCAGGCTTACTAACTGAAACTGCTTTTTATAGCAGCTGCTTGTCACAATACCTTCCAGGCAATTATTCACCTCTTAATATAGAGCAGTTGTACTCTTTTCATTACTCTTTGTAACAGGATGCAGCGTATCAAAGGAATGATTCAGGCAATCATTCTTGGAACACAACACAAGGAACTGCGAAGTAGCAGTAAAGCAAGTTTCTACCTACAGGTACATTTTATGCCTCCCTATACAGAGTTTTTTCTGATATATTCCGAGGAGGCATATGTTATAATGCCATATTCAGAAAAATTGGTATACTGAAAAGCAGGAAAAAAAAAAAGTTGAATCATAGAATCACTCAGGTTGGAAGGGACCTCAAAGACCATCAAGTCCAACTGCAAATAATTTAATTGCTTCTCAAATTAACACAACAATCAAAGCTTAACCATGAGAACTTCCCTTTGCAGAAGCTTTAACACAATCTGTAATTAAAGCTGTAACAAGTTAACAGGATTTATATGGATTAACTAAGACAATATACACAGGTACAAGAGGATGTAAATAAAACAAAGCAACAGAGAAACAGGGATATGCAGTACACTACAATGGAATAGAACACTTAAAAAAAATAAAACCAACCTGACAAATGTATTATTATTACCTGAAAAAAAAAAAGCTTTGGGCAAAGAGAGTCTAATTTTCATTTGAAGTTTCTTATGCAAATACGAAAACTTTTCCACAACTTTGCAGGACTTCCCAATACAACATAACTTGTGTATCAGTAAGTTGAATGACTTCAGTATCATCAATAACCTAAGCTCTCTCACACATGAGAGAGGCCTACCAGCTAATATTCCTCAGAAACAAAAAGAATTTAAGTAGTGATATACTAAGTCTGCCCAGCTGCCAATTCTTTACACATTAGGATAAAAAAACTGCACACTTAAGACAAACTTCAGAGCATATCTTGAGAACTTGAGAATTTGAAAAACTTTCTAGTATTATATATCAAGTCACCTGCAGGGTAAAGACAAGATTTCATTGTTTAAGTGTCTCATTTGATATCAAAGTAGAGCAGCAACAGAAGTCTCTACATTGCTAACCAAAAGCAGCATGACAAGCATCACAGCAGAAATCATTACTTACCTAACTGGGTTGCTGGTTAAAGACACTCTCAACGATTCAAGGCAATTAAGAAGTTTCTCTTCAGAAATCCCAGATCGTAACTCATGAATATACTCTTGAGATGACAGTGTGCATTCGTGTTTGCTATTTTTGAGTCCACCCTATCACAGAAGACAGAATGCTCCTTAATATTACGTAAATCATGGTAACATTTAAGTAGGTGGCAACACGTAAGGTCAATATCTTCGTATGAATATCAAAAATTGCTCTTTTCTTTGTACAGCTATTTTCAAAAAAAAAAAAAAATCAGTCATGTTTCTTAAAATGTCAAACACGTTATTCTTTCTCGCTTTCTTGAGCGAAGTCCATGTACTACATTCTTGGATATAAAAATGTATTCCTATCATAGTTGTACTGATATGTTCGACTGCTTAGGATACAACATCATGCAGTATTTACTGCAAAACACTGTATTATAAACGATGTAGAAGAATTGTCACAGAGCTCATCTCCCTGCTGTAGCCCTATTACAGAAGACTAACCATTTACAAAGCTATTTCAGCATTGAAGTATATGTTAATCAGTTAGCATTCAGACAGTGTGCAAAACAATTCACCAAATACTGCAACTAATCTTTTGTACAGCTCTGATCATTTGCAGAAGAGTTGATTTATCTAAGAAAAGTGGTTAAGAGTAAACGCAGTCCTCAAAGCCCCTGACCTCTCTAAGCTCAACCGAAGAGAAGCTGATGAAGACGTGTCATGGGTGTAAAAGCAACATTATAAGTTTCAGACCTAAAACAGCATTTACATTCATGTGGTTTTATTTCTATCAGGATCTTTGACTGCTGTAATCTTCTACCTGAAGAAGTACTAAAAATGTCAAGTTTGTTTTGCTTCACTGAAATTCTGAAATATAGTGAAATTTTGACCTACCTATATTCCAATATTAATGCATATAACCAAGTTACCAAAAGGTTCACAAAACATTTTAACAGAAACAGAAGTCAGGCAGAGACTATGAATGTCTTAAGCCAAGGGTGCCCTTAAGTTTGAGTCAGCTTTTGAAGATGTTTGCTGCAGACATGCAAAGTGCCTTTAGCTAAACAAAATGTGCCAGTTATGCATGAAAGGACCAGAAATGAGATAAGGATAAGAAAGGGAATATAAAGAACTACAGTCTGCCACTACCAATTCCCTAAACAAAAAGATGCTGTTACGTGAAAGATAAATCTGGCTTCAAATTAGAGAAGTATTAGCACTACATATTAAAAAAATATAATAGCACAGAAAAACCATTACTCTGAAAGACCACAGTGTAAGGAACGCATTCTACTGCATGGAAACCTAGAGAAGATTATACACAATTTTTTCATCTCAGAAAATAGATGTTCCCCAAATCCTGAGTGTATAAATAAATAAATACAAATCACAACACAGAAGCACTGCTGTAAGTCACACAAATATACAAAGAAAAAAATAACACAGGCTCCAACCAGATGTCATTATATATTAAATTAGACCTTTAAAAAAAAGCTCTCTGAAAGAGGAAAAGATATAAGAGATATTTGGCTTTTTTAAAAGATTATTTCCTGCACCAAACCCTCCCACTACATTCTGCTGCAAATTGCAAAGAAAGTTCCTACACAGATGAGGAATTTAAGATTCTTTCATATCTAAACCAGGGGTGTGCTCTTGCTGTCTCTGTTTTTTTTTTTTTTTGACAGGCACTGAGGACATCAGTGAGGTTCCTCTCCTCTATGCAGCTCCCTTTTCCCCAGAAAACTGAAAACTCCCTTAAAAAGAGCTACAAATGATCAGCAGATTAAGTACAGGAATTGACAGCAGGATCCCCTACATCTGCTTATCATGTTTTATGGAACAGGTGTTCTTCTCCATTGTCGGCAGGACTAAGCACCTTTAACTGCATAACAATAAGAAATCTCTCTTCTTCCCTTTTATCCCTCTCTCCTTTTCAGAACAGGTGGCTCAAAATCCATTCTCAAAGCCTTTCATTCAAACATTCCAAATTATGCTAGAGAATTCTCAGCTTCTTAACAGGATTATTTTCTGCAAGCATTTTCTCAGTTCACTCCACCCTTCTTTCCTCTAGACATGCTAAATGAAGCACTACAACCAGGAACTGTTTCTTCTATTTCCTTATTCAAGAAGAGTTTTAACGCTTTAAGTGATGCTTTAAGTGATGCTATGCCTCTACATGGCTCAAGTTTTAATATACATATTTCTCAGTTATTTTGAATGCAGTCTAGGAAAAAAAAAGGACTACAAAGTCTCAGTTAAGTAATAGGCTCCATGTGTGAGTTTCTGATAAGATCAAAGTCAAAAATGAGGTACAAAGGGATTCAGGTGGCTTGGTCCCACACTAGAGCCTGGAGAGATTAATTTCTAACACTTTTGATTTTCACATTGATTTACTTCACAGCCACTCACCTCAGTATTACAACTAAGGTATGTAATTGATTCATTATCATGAATCATGAGTCATTCACAATCACTCAAATGAAAGCTTAGGTCACACATTTAAAATTCTTCTCTGAAGAAATTAGAAATTATGAACTTGGAAAGAAAAGAAACACGCTAAAAGGAATTCCTGGAAGTATCACAGAAAACAAATGTATAAAAGAAAACCTAGTTTGCTTTCTCGAGTGTAAATCTAATCAATTCATCTGTGTGCTGTACATACTCCAGGCTTTAAGAGTCAACAGTGACAGGACAGACAGCTTACAATACAGAACACAGGGAAGAAAAATGTGAGCATGTTTTTGTCTCTACACAAAAACTCCTCAACCAGTAGCATTAAATATTACAGTGGTCTTTGCAGGTGCAAAGCGGTGAAGAACTGTTGAGCATACCCACACCGTATGGCTGGGCTTTAACAGTTGAACTATGTGACTAGAAAAAACATCACAAGTCGCTCCTCTTCGGGACACCAGATAGTGAAGATCTCATTAGATCTCAAACCACAGCTGTGTTCAGCTCAAGATGTTTTAACCACTCTGCTTACAGACACTGTTTATTTAAGTGACCAAGCAGATCAGGAATATCACGAAGTCATAATGGTCCCCTCTTTCCATTTACCACACCCGTTACAGAAACAACTGGTATCTGCGTAATATTAATATAATGGAAGTAGTAGTTTATACTTCCTTTTCTCCCTCTATCTCACACTAAATTATTGGGGTTTTACCTACTGTCTATTAATAAGGCAAGAAAACAAATTTTAATCAGAATACAACAATGAAGCCAGATTATGTAAGTTTTTTTTTGGTGGCTGCCCTCTTTACTCATGCATGGGCAATGTCTTCCAAATAAACACTGCATCATCTATTATATTAGAAATAGAGACTTCACCTAGTGCATAACCACTTCATCCCTCATATTTTAGAGAAACATGAAAACCTATTACAAACAGCACCAACAACGTAACTCTACATCTGAACAGCCAGATTAAGCATCTCAAAGACAAACATATTTACAGCTGCCATTTCAATGGAATTATCATCACACGGAAAAGACAAGAAAGGTAGCCGAACAGCTAAAACGAAAAGTGGGCAGCAGCATGCGATGTCTCTGGTTAAGCTTAAGTTAAACCTCTGCATTCTCCACAAAACAGGCAAACCTCTTTCTCTGCAACTCCAGAAGTTGCAGAGAATTACTATTGCAATCTGCAATAGTAATGGTATCAACAGTCCAAAGTTCTCATTCCTAGACATAAGAACTGTAAATCTTCAGGAAAATAACTGTATGTGACATACACAACAGAAAAACGAAGTGAACAAGATAGCTGTCAGTCACCCAGGAGGCTCTGTCTGCCTGGAGGCCCTCACAAAACAGTAGGTGTATTTACTCGCTGTTATTTTTTAATGTTATCATTATAGTTCTGAGAGTACAGCATTAATGCTCACAGATGCACTCAGCTTCCAGCAGATTAATCCAATAAAAAACAAACAAAACAAAGCCACGCTGAGAAGATGCACAAGATACATGCATTATTTAAACAATAAGACACAGAAGCCATACACTAAGAGGTGCATTTGTTATTTTCTATACTGCAAATTACTTGTGCAATAACATGCTTTTAATGCATAACGATTAATTTGAGGTCTGACAAAGAGCAGGAATGGGCATGAAGATGAAAACATCCTCCTATATTCTTCATTAACTGCTTTCCCTCATTATATTTCTTTACAAAGAAGCTGCTCCTATCTATTCATGTTTTAAGGAAATGACATGGGAGCAGGAATTACTTGAAACTGGTTGGAGGTTAATATAAAAATCTGAGGTAACTATTAGGCAGTTTTCTGCCAGAGGCTGTTTGATTTTTGGGGGGCTTTTCCTGTTAACTATAAAACAGAAGAACTGAAAACAATCTAAGTAGTAAACCTTGCTACACCTGAAAAGCTTGCTTTTACTACAATTAAAAAATAAAATTCATGCATCTCTACTTTCAGGGATCATTTAAAACGTGCATGTAATCATTCCCAGAAAGTCTTCTGGATCCTTCTTCCTGGATTTATCCTATAAATGAAATCTCAAATTCTTGTGTAAGAAAACTAAACTTTACTAAATTCAACAATGACTTAATATAAAATGTAACAGAGAGCCTATTAGAAGAAAAACTACGCTGCAAGTGATCTCATCTTAAACTACTTATCCTCTACGTTAATCCTATTTACACCGATATTCAGCAGCTGACATTTTCACAGCCACCCATAACCGCTAACAACTAGAACATCACAAAAATCCACATCTAAAGAGAATGAAATATGCTAACGACTAACCTAAAGTTTCCACTGACTGCCCCCAATAACAAGCAAGGTAAGGCTAAATTGTATTCGTAGCTCATGATGAACAACATGAATTTTCAGTTTCAAGTCTCTGTAAACAGACCCTTAAAAACTCAAAAAAATTACTGCAAAGGGATCCTATGATGGTAATGAAAATCTGATTTTGGTAGTTGATAATTATTTTGATGAAAGGAGGATGCACTAATGCCCACTAAACTTTTAAATCCATGACAGAAGTCCAGATTATTCTAACCTAGTCTCTAAAAATCAAGATGTAAGAAGGAAACAAAACTGTCATGTTTATACTCACCGGAACTTTACTTCCGACTATCTGCATGCAGTGGTCAGCCAAGAGAAGTTATTGTGTGAAAAAGATAATAATAATACATAAATAAACACAGCAAAGTACTTAGTAGGATGTAGCATCACACAATTTCTTTTTCAGTGTTTACTTATTACTTATTAGTACACTATTTTTTTTTTTATCCAAATGTTTGTTACAGTTCCTCAACAGGAAAACAGTACTACTTCTGTAGGAGAAATGATTTGAAATTATATTCCACTGATAAATCATCAGTATTTCACACATTTATAAACAAATAGCTAAATATCTAGCTTGACGTCAACATTTTGAGAGATTAAGAGATATGCCATATTGTTAAAATGATCAGGTCAGATAATTTACATATGACACCAAGAAAGCAGCAGAAAAAACAAATGTCATACTGACTCCCTTGTACATACAACACTTCATTTACAATGCTATTTTTGAACTATTTAGATGATGTCATAGAATTCAATTAAGTTTTCATAATCAAAAACAGCCTACAGTTATAAATCTAACTCGTATTTCAGAAAAACTCATGCGGCTTCTTTCTTCAAACGCTCCGTATGGATACTTTTAATTACATGGATAATTAACCAGTGATTTACAAACTGACATTTTCTCTCCTTCACCAGCAAACAGCATTTCTGCATATTCACGAACAAGAAGTTGACTTCACACAGACTCAACACTTGGCCGAAAACCAGCACATCTTGGCCCTGTTCTACTACTTGGTGCAAATGACCATGTTCCTGTAAAATCTAGCACTATGGACTTCTCCCTAAATATTGTAGGTCTTTTCTTGTCAGCTATTTGCTATGATCTGAAATTGATGCTATCTGTTCAGCCTCTACCTGCTTCAATTTCTACTCATATTTTCCACTACTCATTTAGGAACCCTTTCAGAAGGCAGTACTTGCAAGTCTTTTGCAATCACCTCTTCTCTCCTCCTGCTGATGAAGCCTCCTCCAGAAGCACAAGATGAACTGTCATCACCAGACAGGAAATCTTTCTTCCTAATTTACAGAGTTCTCTCATCAACGTTCAACTCATTCAATACAACACAAGACGTCAATAAGTTCAGCTCCGAAACAGAATTCTGAGCCTTCACCATTTCCCGAGTACAATTTTCAAACGATAGAAGAAATCGCAACCACAGATTAAGCACTTGACATCAAAGGATCCAGCCTATTAGCTTCCCTGCTTCCTCTGTCCTCCAAAGAAAAGGAAAGCTTTTTTCATCCGTGGAACCAAATCAAGTTTGTTTCTCACTCAGAACTCTGAGGACAGCACAGTGTTTCAGAAAAGCATGGTCAACGTGCTGCAGATGGCATACAAGGCAAAGGATATGAAGCACTGACTTTTAAATTTGGTTAACACAATAGGAGCAAATGAGAGTCATATTTCAGATGAGTGGAGAAAGCTCAAAAGCTTTAACTAAAACAAACATGGAATGGAGCTGGAAAAGCCATGTCAATTGTCCAGTGTATTTCACAAGCCATGAGTTCTAAGCAGAAGAAAAAGCCAAAGTATCTCCAGTACAGAAAAGATGAAAACTGAATAGTTATCTGTGACCAAAGAAAGGGAGAAACATATAAGAAATGATATTTCTTATGTAGCCAGTGATTTCACAGAAGAAAAAGCTGAAGGCGGCCTGAGGAAAATCAAGTTCACCAAATCAATACATGGTATAAATTGGTTAGGGCTTGAATTCAACTAAGTCAGCACAACAGTTTAACTAAACAGAAGATGTAATTAAAAATGAAAAGAAAGCTTTGCATTACTATAAGACCCCAATCAATATTTTTACATTTGGGCTGTACTTCAATTAAGATGTTAGCTATTTTTAGGGTATGAAGCGACAAAAAAAGTCATTCATGCCTCCAAACAACCTTAAATACTTCATTCAAATGCTGTGATTCAATTGTGAAGGGCATATAAAGTCAGATACAAGCCCTTTTTCTATTAGAAAATAATATCTTGTGTATCTATAAAACATTCACACTGGAGCTGACTTAAGATCAAAGCATATGTTCACAAATCTGGGATTTTTAGTTTGGTGGGTTGTCTCTTCACTTCCCCCTCCAATTGTCAGAGAATCAATGTGCTCTCAATTCTGTTACCTTCCCCCATTCTGCAGCTCAGATGGTGGTAGTAATGTAGTCTGTTAAAATTTTCAGCAGTTAGACATGCAATGGGTAGCCATGCTTTTCTTACTCTACTACTGTATCATGGTAATCAAGGTGTCTACAATCCAATAGCATTACAAACAAGAGAGGAGCATCTCCTAACTAGTTTTGGGAAAGAATTGCAGGTACTTCCATTGTGAAAATTTCTAGTGCTTCAACAAAAATATTCTTGTTTGTTAAGAAAAACTTGAGAAATAACACTGATTAGCAAATAAAGACAAAACATTACAACAAGCAATACTTCTCAGAGATTGTCTAGGCAAAGTACGTTGACTGAAAATATTCTAAGATTTACTGCATAAGCTTGAATAGTTCTTGAGTAACTTGTATGTTTAGCAATACAATGCTTGAAGCAGTTGATTACTCACACAACAGTAAAAGACTGCTGATTTTGTTTAAGATAATTACGTGCAGGAATATTACCACTCTCAGAAGTGTAGGTCACCATTTGCAAAAGTTTTTCCTCACATAACTTCATATTCTTTAATGCAAAGCAAGTAGGTTTAACAACTGCACGAGATTCTAGTTTTGTTTCTTTTCCTTGAAATTTAACTCCAGCCAGTTGACTCTAAAAGCTAAAAGCTCATTTAATGAAGAAGCAGATAATATTTAATATAATGTTATCTGTTTCTTGAAAGGAGACTCAGCTACGTAGAAAGAAGCGCTGCAGCTGTTAGGCATCTGAAGAATTATTCTACCTAATAGGCTTAATTTCTAGTAAGATATTATTGCAATAAAAGGTTAAGAGTAAAAAAGAATGATAATTTTTAAATAAAACCATATGTATTTATCTAAATCAAGAAATACGCTGACAACAGATCTCATGATGTAAAGTACACTACTGCTCCTTGAATTTGAAAAGCTACCCTCCCCTACCACTTGCTCCCAGTGCAGATAAGCTCGAGCAGTACTGCAACTCATTCAATTCCTCAGAATTCAGTACAAGCTTCTTTAAAGTTCTACATACAGCAAATAGAGGCACAAATCAGGATTCAGCCGATTTGTCGGGAAATCAAAACACCTATTTGCATTTGTGTTTCATACAATTCCTGTGTAGTTCTGCGATACATTCTCTTATTACGCAGAAATAGCAGTATTTGCCATAGTCAATTTTTTAAGCACAGAAAAGGCATTAACAGTTTCATTTTGTATCTACTTAGTGGTAATATACCCACTATTGCAGAAAATAAATTACGGCTCTGCAGTATTTGAAATTATGTTTCTTCATCCCAACAAATGTTGAACCACACAGTGGTTCCATTACATTTCCATTACCCTGAAATAGATCAACTTCAAAAATTCTTCATGGAGGATGCATTAGCTAAGGGTTATTTTATAATTTACAGCATATAGAATGACCAACACAATTAGAAGGTCTGAATACATAATTTTCTAGTCAAAAACATTTTCAAATTGTATTTTAACACAATCTTTTCACTAAAGGAAACAACATAATGGACCTTCAGGATATTTCTTAGCAGAATATTTAGTACCATTGCCAAGCCAGTTACACTACTCAGCATGTTCAAATTAAGCTAAAATACTGACTTGATTTCCATTTTAAATCCTTTCAATATTTTTATTCTTTACCACTGAAAACCACACAGATGTCATTACTGAAACAATGAAGTCACTCCGCCCTTTCCAATACCCCTTTTTGTTCCAGAGATTCATACAACAAATTGCACAAAAATATTATCTATCCATTACATCTACACGAGTGGATTTGCGATTTCTTGCGGTTGACAGAACAGCATTTAGTTTTCACACTGCACAGAAAACAAAACACAAATGTTGCAGACACATCTGTAGAGAGAAAGTAGAGCTTTTCGCAGCCTCCCCTCTCTTGGAAGGTAAATACAAACACAAAAAAAAAGTTGAAGTCATTAGTTTCACCTGTCCTGGAGAGGCAAATACTTACAGATTTAGCAGTGGCAGAAATATACTGGACAACCATCTCACGTTTCGTGGATAAATCTTTTTCTCTTAGAGGAGCTTTCCGTTCTTCATTAAGATTCATGTCCTCCTGTAAAGAAACAGACCATACGACATCAAGATTTTAATTTCATGGTGTGTTTTTGTTTTTTTGGGGTTTTTTTGCTATTTTTATACTCCTTTTCCTATTTCAACTCTCATTTTTAAACAGAAGTGACTTCCTCAAGCATATCTGTATTTCAATCTGTTTAGTTCTGATCTACCTGATTTTCAACTAATTCTGTCCCTTCAAGCATCTGCTGTTCTCAAGAGTTAGCCAAAATCATGACTGCATTAGCAGCAGTTGCAGTTAATGAAATTCAGCTCAAAAATTAAACTAGAATATTGAACACAAGCGTTCAATAAGCCTACCACATTCCTGTGGTTTCTTATAAAAATAAAACAAAACTTATTAACACTGACAACATCCCTGCTATGTCTAACCAGGAGACTGAGATTATACAGACTATTAATTTGCAACAAGGGTAGATGTGAAAGTGTTCCAAGTAACACATTTAAAACAACCCTATAAAAAAAAAAAAACAAAAAACAAAAAACCCAAGCATTCTAGATAAATAAAAATTGCATAAATCATGGATAGCCTCCTAGAATGGCTTAGGTTTTCAGGAATCTTAAAGACCACACATTTCTAAACCCCTGCCATGGACTGCTTGCGTCCACCAGATCAGGTTGACCAGGCCCATCCAGCCAGGCCTTTAACACCTCCAGGGATGGGGCATCCACTTCTCCAGGCAGCCTATGCCAGTGTCTCACTCCTTTTTCACTCCTCAGAGTAAAGAATTTCTTCCTAATATCTAAACTAGAACTCCCCCTGTGTTTTTCACCTTAATAATCAATTTATTAAAAACTAGCTCTCAACAGTAATGTTTAATTACTGCAGTTAAGATACAAATCAGTTATCTTAATGGAATAACGAATAGCACCAGCTTGTTTTTTAATTTTATTTCCAGCATTTTCTTTTGCTTCCTCTAAAGAAGTTGCTGGTACTCTATACGTTCAAATTACTTAGGCATTCTGAGTCACTCAATTGTTTATGCGCCAGTACTTACAAATCAAAATTTTAAAGTTACCAGTACGTAGTAAACTCAAAAAAGAAAACAAACCACTCATAAAAGATCTTACCATCATCTTTTCAAAGAGATCCATAACCTCCTTCTCAGATAAGTTCATGCATCTTTCATCCAGAAGCACCTGGGTGAGTGGAATTTCACTAATAGTAGGTTGTGTGTCAACATGGTGCTGAATTAACGGTTTCTCTTTTCTCACTGTTGATTTCCTGAAGCTTGTTATTCTGTCACGCTGCAAAGATATCCATTTGAAAATAAGCAGAGACCAACGGATATAAAGCAGAGATGTTACCTCTATTACACGGTAGTAATACGCACATTTTTAAATAGCTTCAACAGCAGTAGTAAAACTCAAACAACCTAAGCAAATGGCACATGACTATTACTCACAGTTTAAAAAGTATACAATCTATGTCAAATTCCAAAATCTTCAGTTGACCTTTTTCCATTACTCCCTAATTACCCTGAGAAGTGAGAAAACATGGTACTACAAAGGTCACATCCAATGTTACCTCACCTCTAGAGCTCTAAAGCTTTGGAGGACAACTGAAAAAAACAGTGCTGGGAAGGAAGTAATCACAAGTTCAGACTTATAAAAGAAAAATCCTGCTGATGTAAAATAAAATTTGTAGAAGAATTAATGCTCCTATTTCACAACTCCTTGAAGCGCTTTTGAGCACAGATTCCTGAAACTAATAGGCAATTTTCAGAAGCAGTGTAACAGATTACTCACATAGAAGCAGCCGTTCATAGTTAAATACATGCGAGAGACATTAGTAAAAGCATACCGTGGAACGACACTGGTTAAGGCTGACTTGTTATATACCATACACCCAACCCCCTTCCCTTTTTCATTTGTTTTTTTTTAAATAAGCATGCTTATCCAGTTAATTTGTTAATATTGGAAACAACCGAGAAGTATACCTTCCTTACAAGGCCAATTTTCACTGTATTATTTCAAATTTAACTCTACCCTAAACAGAGCTGGATGAAGAGTTAGAAATTACTTTAGTAAAACTGCTGTAAAAGATAGAAGCTAAGTAGGTAGATAAATATATATGCATGAGCATACATACATATACACTGGAAATGTTAGGTCTACATAAGATTTGGTAAATCAACTGTTTCCATCAACAAATACTAGCATATTTGTTCTAGGCATGGAACAGCCTATTTAAGATGTGCTTTCACATATCAGCAGCTTATATAGAGTTACCACTATTGTTCATAGCACTTATCTCAATACCTATCAAGACATAAAACAAAATTTATGTCGTCTGAAAGTACAGAATATCTGTGAGGTGTAAAAATAAAAAAAATAAAGGAGTATTTAACTTGGAGGCAATCTGGATTAAATTCAGATTAGTCCAAATTGTAGCGGAGAATTTTGAGTAGGTACTTTGGAATACAAGCTACAGTGGTTGCTCATTTATTTTCCCTCTTTCATTTTGCCGTGGTGGGTTTTTTGTTGCAGTGGTTTGTTTGCGGTTTTTGTTGTTTGGGTTTTTTTATCCTCTGTGTTTTATTTTGAGATTTCAGATTTCTCTTTTATTTTAAATTCGTGAACAATGAGTATCCCTAGATAAGCTGCCCACCCCCTGAATTCTTAGGGAGTTACGTTTGTGGGGTTTTTTCTCCTCCCTCCCTCTGAAATTTGTGGACAGAAACACATTACTTAAAAGGATATTATAAAATCCTTTAAAAAGACAACAAATACACCCTAAACACACTTTTCTCTTATAATAATAGTTTACTTATACCCAAAGTTCAATTTCCAAGATCCATATCCTACTGGAATGGCCACAAGATATTGCATAATGCTGGAATGACAGGACCCAAATTAACCAACTGACATCAAATGCAGCTCTATTCTTCCTTCACTTTAATAAGCGCCCTTTCCGCAGTCAAAAAAAAAGTCACTTAAGATCACTTTTCATTGTAACATGATCTGCATCATGAACAATAAATTTATTTAATTGGACTGCAAAGTAAGATCACTTCAAAGACATAAAAGAATCTCACAGATAAGTAGTATGTACATATAAACTAAATGGCCAGCATGGCTTAGCTACTGTATAGAGAAAACAGAAGTTGGTAATTTTATTGCAATCTATTAGCCAAAGCAATTCCATTTGGATCATTTGTCTAATTTTGAAGAACCACTGTAGAACTCTACCATTGAAAAGAAGGCCAAAGGAAATAACACCAACAGTTTCAACACATCCATACTATTACCATAATATTTTGAATGTGCTCAGTTGTATCAATTTGCAGATACTTCTTCAATTGTTTCTCTTCAAGTGGTTACAAATGAAGGCACTGAAGTACAGTAACTCATTTTTCTAAAAATCTAATGTTTTATATCCTTATAAGAACATGTTATATTGTCCACAACATTTGGAGTAAGACAGCATGCAGCGTGAGTTATCATTGCAAATTAAGACGTTCCAAAGACCTTACCACATCATCTGCCAAAGTTTTTATTTGGATATTCTATCAAAACAAAAACACACACAAATGAAAGAAAAAAATTACCTACTGTTTTAGAATAAAGAAGTTCATGTTTCATGTACTTTATTGCTAAAAACGTAGGAAGGAGGGACAACGGATTCACTCTTAGAAACTTTAATGAAAAATAAACATTCAGATGTATTCAGGACAGTGGATTGACCCTGGCTGGCAGGTAAGGCCCACTCATTTCCATCCATACACCCCAACAGAATCAGTGTTACACAGCCAAAACTAAAACAAAATTCATGAGTTTACTTAAAGGCAGTTTAATGAGCGAAGGTAAACAAAACAAAACCCTGGTGGATACAAATGACACACCTCACCACCTGCAGACCAATGCACAGACAGACTCTAAGCAACTGCTACTTTGGCAACGCTCCCAACCAGTTTTAAGGCAGAGTATGATATCACACAGCACAGAATATTTCCTTGGTGAGTGTGGGTCAGCCGTCCTGGCTGTGTCCCCTCCCAGCCTCCCATCCATCCCCAGCCTACTGACTGGGAAGTTGTAAGAAAAAAGAAGATCTTTGACACTGTAAAAGCATTAATTAGCCAAAGCTAAAACACTAACGCATTATATAAACTATTTTGGTCACTTACTGAGAACACAGAACCATAAAAGCGCTAGAAAAAACAGCCACTCCATCCCAGACGGACTCTGGACACACAGCTAGACTAAAATATTTTTCTCTTACTACTCCAGATGCTAACACTAATCTCTTACCTTTCTAACTGCATCTCACACATGTTCCTTCCAGCTAAACATCTTACATATTATCATTGCATAAATTTAGTGTGAGTCAAAAGAAAAATACTCCAGTATTGAGATTAAAACTTAGAAGTCTTATCCTTAGTCTGATAAGGCTTTCTAAAATGAAGATTATTCAGCAAGAAGTCCAAGAGGAAAAATATCCAACCATGATTTCAAAGCAGAGACAGCTACGTATGCAATAAGTTCTGGAACTCAGAGAATGTTTCAGCTGTCACTTCCACCAAAAATATGTTTTTCCACCCTTCATTTAAGTACTGTCAATCTCTCCCAGAACTTCCAGCAGGATAATCTACTCCATCTCTGCATTTATATTGCATCTGTCACTCAAATTCCTCTGGGCAAAATACAGAATACGAAAGCAAGATACCTCACACCATTTTTTCCCCCCCCAGACATCTCCAGCTCACTTCTCAAAACTCCTTACAGTGCACAAGCTACAATGGTGCCTGTAGCTACTCAAGATAAGCACCACATTTAACAGGTGCAAGCGATACTAGCTGGAGGCAGAGGCAAAGCAGTTATGTGCCTGCAGATTCTCACTGACACACAGATTGACAGTCTCTTACACTAACAATGAAATCACGCTGTCTTTTAACTACCGCTTTTGGTCTCATGTAAGAACCGAAACCAAAAGTTCTCCTCCCCAAGAGGAAGTTTAAGGTATCACAGTTTCTGTAGTCAGTCCTCCAGCATTATTCTTTCAGCCACAGCACTACAAGATGAAAGGAGATTAATGCCTTCCCAGCTTGCTGAAGACATCAACTGCTGTTCTTTCATTACACATCCAAGAGGAGAATGACCATTCAGAAGAGAGCAATACCAGATAAAGACGACAGATAACTTGCACGTGAAAGTCAGAGGGTCACCAAGGTTTGTGACTAATAACAGCAGAGGGTACAAAGCTTAAAACATTGAGCTGAAAGCCTCAGCACTGCTCTCAAATAGGAGGGAAGAGAAAACTGAGGCACAGTAATCATATCGTACCCTGGTCCTCAGAAATGACATTCTCTGATTCTCATGAACAGTTGCACTTCCATTGTCCAATTTATTTACAGCATGGTAGAGCCATTCCCAAATAGAGGAGGAAGTACAGCAGTATGCTTTGATGAAGTTTCCATCTGTAAACTGATTACAATTTAACTCTGACCTTTTTAATTCCTAACCTATGTATTCATATTTGAACTTCAGAAAAAGCCTGGGCACATAAGACAGGCTTCCTAACTCCATTAAGTCTAGATTACAGTACTCTGAGATTCAAGCTAATTCCTGGATAACTTGAGATAAGCAGTAATCAGTTAACATTTAAAAACAATTGTTTCACGAACTCATGGTAAAAACTTAATAGTATGTAAGTGTTCATGGGTAATTTAGGCACATGAAACATTACAGTATTATGATAATACAACTCCTCTTGCTTACTTCCTCCTTTAACAACACTTCACACACTCCTTATCGTCTGTTACAAGCACCTGGAATCCTGAATTCCTGCTCCTTTTTAACAGGAATTCCCAACAGTACCATAGTCAAATGACACTACTGGCTTCCTCATCACTATGTACAATATAACTCCTCTATTCACATCCTGCTTCATTTCCTTCTTGCCCGTAGGACAAAGAATTTTCCCAGGAAGCTGCTACAAACAGGAAAGAATGGGAAAAGGAGGATAAAGCCCCTGTGTATATCTCAGCAGCTGTTAATTTAGTTTAAGCAGCTGCTCTGACTACTAAGTTGCACTGCAGTCCATGTGCGCTGGTATTTCTGGACCTACAATTTCTATTCTTTGAGGAAAAGCCAAACTCCATTGCTACAGCATTTGCCCAAGTTTTTTGCATTACATCAAGTTTATCACTAGAGGGAATAAAATAAAGTGACTTTACCAACAACTTATTTATGAAGGGATCAAATACTGCTAGTAGATCCTTTGAAGGCTTTGATTCTGCTGGTTGGGTTCTGTAGTATTTTGGTGGTTTAGCTTTTAAATAATAAAAACAAATATGCATACCGTCCCCTTCTTAAAGTTTACCAATACGAAAATACTTCATTTTTAAGAAACTTCCCAATATTTCACTGAGCTCTTCACAGTACGGGCATTGTCAACTTTTGCAACTCACGACCTGTCTTATGCTCTATTGTTAATTATATAAACTCCCCCCCAACAGCTATTTTCTACCTGTTTAACCCACTACTCAAATAGTAACAAAGTAGACTGTGATGTTTACTTCACTATCTGTTCTACCTACAATAGCAAGAGCTACAGGCACCTTCAGTTAAGAATCATCACCAAACTATCTCTGCAAGACACAATGTACATACAAACTGAGCCCACCACTTTTAGTAGGCTGTACTTTTGTTCGCTGCCAATTGGGAAATAAGTACACAGGAATGAGCAACACAGACCTGTGCGTAAGTACTAGAGAAAAGGCTCAAATCAAAGCACAGTAACTCAATGACTTAAAAAGAACTCTCATATTTAAAGTTAACCATATGCTGCTCATCTTAAAAGAAAAATCTAACATTCAACAAAGGATCAATCCAAGGTTCAAAGCATATAGTTGTAGTTAAAAGGGCTGCATGCCTTGAAAAGGGTAAAAACTCTTGAATAAGAGTGAAGTTCAACCTCACAATAAAAGAAAATATTATATTTTTAAGAACTGGGGACAAAAGGTGGCAGCTTATTTTTGCTATACTGAATTGGCCCAACTCATTAGCTTTATAATAGCTTTTACACAGCCTGAGATGCTCCATGACATATCTGAACAGAACAGCTTCTTGCACACAGAACAAGCCAGAAAGAGAGAAGAAAATGTACAGGCAATTTGATGCACTTGAAGTATTGCTATCTAGCAAAATATCTATATACTATACTGCTATACTGAAATTAAAAAAAAAAAAAAAAAGCAAGCTTAATTTGATGCTTGCATGCACTTAATAAGTCAAGAATTGTTTTGATGTAGTTTTTCCAAAATAAGCGTTCCATAAAGTTACTTCAAATGTGCCTCACAATAACTCTGCCTTTAAAAAAAAATTCCCTAAACTAAAAAAAAATATACAGAGAGAGAGAGTTCAGGAGTCAAACAGGTGTATTTTTGTAAAAACAAGTAGCTAGCAGAGATGCTGGGCCTAATACGGTACAGACAGGCACAGCTGGCAGAAAAATCAACAAATACACTGCCAGTCCCATCAGCATTCAAACAATCCATCTTCCACACTAGTACCTTTAGTGCTACGCTGCATTCACCTGTAATGCAGTCCCAGAAGTTGATTCAATGACTGATAAGTGATTTCAGTCTGTTCTCATAGGAAAAAAATAAATAAATTATTTTCTTCCAAACCTAAACCTAGCTGCAATAAAAAGAATACGCTGATACTGACAAGCAATCCTGCACAACACCAGCACAATACCAATTTCAACTGACAATTCTCTAATAAATTCTGTCTGGAATTCCTTTTTTTCCCCCCTCTATCAAGTACAAAATATCTGTACATCAAGTTGTATATGCATCTGAAAGGACTTCTGAAATTACTTGAATGCACCTCTAATGCACTAAGATTTTAGTAAATGAAGCTTAGGAGGTGTAGCTTATGAAGTAAGCTCTTTTATCAAGGAAAACATGAAATGTAACTGACACTCAACTACCTAAATTCCTTTTCTCCCCACAAATATCATTCTTGAAGAAAAACTACTCAAGTATACACTATCAAAATTATTACACTTAAACATGAAACTATTTAGGTCTAATACAAATGCAATGCTATTTGGGTATGTGGCCCAAAAACTAAAAACGTATGACATCAATACATACGCTTAGCTTGGTGATTCAAGTACATTAAGAAATAGGATTCGATGATTTTCTCCATTTACACTGCTGACAACCATTGCAGTTCAATACACTCTTTCTTATGCAAATACTTACCTATTCTAACAGAACTGGAACACTGCATGTAACTGTCTGAACTATTAATATCTGTCAAATTTTCATCTCCTCGCACATAATCAAATGCAAATATTCCAGCACAGATCTATTATAAAGCCACAGTTATTTTAGAAGTTACTTAAATCCTACAGAAATGAAAGTGACAGCACAACATGAAGAACTGAAATGTAACAAAAGCAGAAAACTAGACTTATATAGGTAACTACATGTATCTAGTGAACCTCACATTGTATTAGTGCTCGCTCTTTTATTTATGAACTTAGCTTTGTGAGGAACAAAAACCACAAACATCTTTGAATGTCAATATCCTAATAAGCATCATTAGCTCTTGCCATACTGCTAACTGAAAGACTGCACACCTAACATTTCTCCTGACCAAAGTACTTATTTTCTCTTTCAACAGTCATCCCTGAAATACCAAAAGAATCAGTGAATGTACACAGTTGGTTGTAAATGCGTAACTAACAAGCTGTGGCACAGAAGTGTCATCAAGAGGTATCATTGGGAATTTTTTAGGTCTCCGGTCATTACTTCTCATTTTTATGCCGAAATATTCATTATGATGTGGTTTGTAAATGCAAACCCACACAAGACAAAGTGATTAGCATTTAACTAGCTGAACCCTGGAGAAAGAAACAGGAGAGAATGAGCCTTCAAGGCTCAACCTATTTGCATCCGCACATTTATTGAATCTCCATTGGCCTACAGAACTTAAAATTACAACTGCTGCTCCACTGCTTTATGCCTCCAGCCCAAGTGTTCACATTTTACAGTACTAATCTCTACTGTTTCAAATTTAATAATTTTGTTTAGAATTTTGTTCTAGACTAAGAGACAACATTGCTTCGATAGTCCCACTTCCCTCAAGTCCTCTCACATTTATTCTCACATAAAGGTAAATTAAGTATGTTACTTGGGTGTTTGTTGTTGTTATTGCAGAGAGACAACTTAACCTGTCCACTGCAATTAGGACAGGAGTAAAGTACAATCGTTGAAGAAAAAGATCACCCTGAGGAACAGAAGGCAGGATTCCTTTCTATATATATATATATATATAAAATATATATTTAATCAGCTAGCAAGATTTTACACTTACATTCGATATCTTCAGAACAAGTCTGAGCACACTTAACTGTTCTGAAAGACACATTAGACTCAGCAGACTTACTACTTCCTCCAACACCATCTCATCTCCAATCATAGACCATTGCTGAAAGGACCAAGAAGTGAATCTTACAAGGAAGGAAAAATCAAGAAATCTGAACTTTCTATTCTCTCATTCTCCTGCAAAATCATCTGAAGCCAATAAAAAGTGTCATTTTTACACAAGAAGAACATTTGCACATTAGTAAGTAGTAGGAACACCTTTGTTTCATGTAACAGGAAAGGTGTGGTAATATTACAGCATGCACTACGCCACAATACCAAATATTACCACACCCAGCTGGGCCCAACGCCTCTTGTGACTCTATCAAATCCCACAGTATTTTCCAGGAGGGCTTGCATGCTCCCGAAGTAAACTTTCAAGGTATTTCTCCCTTTATACAAATCATGTGAATTTGCAGATTACATCAAGATGTGCATTACAACATCACTTAATTGCTATTGTAGATTCACTTCAGATCTGCTTATGTGCATATAATATCCTGCTTTCACTCCATGCCCAAATAAACAGTTATCACTAGATGGCTGACAAGCAGTCACAGTTATATCTTACAGTGGAAAAAGATGAACTTAGAGTTCTAGTAAACAATCTTTGACTGGTTCTGTCTCTTGATCTCATTAGCCCTACACAAAACCCAAAGCACTGAGGTGGGCGTGCAGACTAGGCCAGCACTGCTGCCCAAGAAAAGCTGATAGCCTCCTCTTCTCTGTCTTATAACAACTATTTTTAAGGCCATCTTTAATGTTTTAAGCCTAACAGTACACAGCATGTTTAAAATCACAAACACGAATTATGTATTCAATTCAGGACACTTACCAAAAAATAAGCAACTGCTTCAGCATGTATTTGTTACCACTTTCCTCCATACAGTGGATTATCAGCTAAAAAGGTTTACGAACTTATCACTACTTTAGTCCAGCAAGATATAGTTTATTTACTATTAGCAAATTATACACAAAAGCATAAGCTCTAGGGATGGTCTCTCCATCAATACCATTGGAAAAAAAAAACAACTATTTCACTCATAAGGAAAACATGAGTTTGATACAAAAAAAAAAAAATAACTTGCAAGTTGAAGTTGGTCCAAATTAGCTTTGTCTACCTGCAACTTCATAACTGCTATATAAATAACACGGAAAGACTCACCTGTTAACCTTCTCTAAATAATTATTTTAAGTTTTATCTGTTCTCCCATTATAAAAGTTGTGTGGTGAGCTTATTTCTTCCAAAATAAACTTACTAATTGATAAAAGAATAACTAGGATGCACATGTTGTAAGAACTATGTAAAAAAAATAAATGCATTTTAGCCATTACCTAATTTCTTGTGGTTTTAAAGTTAAACAAGTAAACTGGTGAACAACCAACTGAAATCAACAGTTGCTTCAGCAGCAATGGACATCTTCTATTTTGTCCCTAGTTATGGGTAGCAATTAAAAGAATTACAGGTATTTTATTAGCCATTTCTGTTTACTTCTAAAGAATTGCAATTGATGAAAAAACCATGAAGGCTGCTTGTAGCCCACAAGATAATTAATTCTTAATCTTTTCTTTCTCCTGAGAAATCAACAATCATTATGTTAGAAATAGCCTGTAAAACATTAAAAACAAAAGTTTGTCCTCTAAAGCTTAGAAAACACCTCTCCTATTTGATATGCATACTGCCAGTTCTCTGTATTTCTCTTCCACATTGCCTCTGTGGAATCAGCTTTGTTTGCAAAGCTTCCTGTATCATCCAGAATATCTCTACAGCTTTGTCTTACAAGTAGTAGTTCAGGAAGTTCAATTACCACAAGCAGATAGCCTTATCACTCTATCACCTCATTTAAACAGTGTCAATATCAACTCACATTAAAAGCTAAAGCTAGTCAGCACTATGTCCTGCTTCACCATATTAGACTTACTGCCAAATCAGTATCCTTTCCTGCAGTAAGTGAGTTTTCTCAAGACATCAATATCACCCTTCTGTAATGGTTGCACTCTAACTTCAGTTGTGTGAAGCAAGAATCCTTTGAGGCATTCACTGATTTTACTGAGACACACTGTGATCTCAAACAAGGTATTTTATTCATTTGCCAAAATCTGCTTAACCTGACTCATAGTTCATGTATGCACAATACAAATATGTCAAGGAGTCATTTGTAAAGAGCTTATTCTCTCTCCACAGAAGAGTGAGAGTCAACAGCATGGTCACGTGATGTAGGTCCTGTAGAACACTGTCTGATAGTACACAACACTATTGACAGTTCACTCAAAGCATTCCTGCCCAAATATGGGTGGAGCAGCAGAGTTAAGAAACCTATCAACCAAGCACAGTCTGTTAACTTCCATATATAAGCTAACTGATAAAAGCCTTTATTCCACTGGTGGACATTAGTTGATGGCACATTAGTCAGATTCTTGGGTTCATAGTTTTTGATTGATTTCAGAGCTCACAGGGTTTAAAATGCTTCAACATGAAGCATAAACAATTTCCGTTTTTATACTCAAGTATGAGTTGCTCCTTGTGGGATGAATCATCAAATCCACATCATCGCATTTACTTGCATTCCAACTAAGTAATCTCTCTCCTACCCCTAACGTTTTTTTACTCCATTTTACAAGCTCTTTCTCTCAATCTACTTTTAAAGACAATGTCATACTCACACCGCAGCCCTCTGTGAAAACTAAGGTTGTAGCTAAGTGGAGTTTTTAAATCACTGATCAACTATCTCACAAACATGAAATTAACTTAGAGTAATGAAGCATGCTTTTAGCATGGCACTAGCCACTACACGCACAGAAATACTTCTGTTTAAGCTAATAGAAAAATCAAAAGGATATACTACAAAACTTTGACTCAGACAAAAAAAAAAAATATTGACCACATGAACATCTAGCCAAGCAGCATTCAAATAGTCAGGAAGCACCACATATCCTGTTCTAACGACCCCTTTTCAAGCACTGACTCATACCACCACAGACATCTGAAAGTATCTCAGGGGTCTAGCCCTAACAACTGCTCGAAAAGCTGAGTCAACACAACACAAACCAGGCTGCTAAAAGCTTCGTCCACGTTTCCAGGTCTCAAATACTTCCAATGACTAATATACACAGTACCTCTGATCAACCAGTTCCAAAGCTTAATCACCTTTCAAATGATCTTTTTCCCTAATACCCAGTCAGAACTGCTCCTGTTTCACTTATCCGCTGCCTCCCACTCTCATCATATGAACTTCTGTAAAAAGCCTGGCTTCAGCTCCTCATATAAAAAGATTTGAAAAGTCTTAAAAAGACTCGAAAAATCTTTGGGTTCAGCTAAACTACGACAACAACATCCAAGCAGACCCAACACTTTCAAGCACGCACTTGTTTCCTACGCAGCCAAAAAAAACCTAAATACTTCCTTTAGTGCTACTACATACTTACTTTAGTGTTAGATACAGCAAACAATATCCAAGTTAAGGACTCAAACGCACAAATCTCAGCAATTTCCCTGACAACTTAATTTAGTCTGTTTTCCACTAGCATAGCAGGCATACTCTTAAACAGGCAAAACAAGACTGCTGCCAAACCAAGCTAAATATGTAGCTGTTTGCTGTTGTCTCATGCTAGCCCATGCTCAGGGCCGGCATGAGATCAGATGATAGTTTGTCAAAACAATTTGATTTTTTCCTGCCCATTCCATTATAAGCAAAAAGAATGGCAAAAACACTAGGCACTCATTCCCACCTCCAGTCCTTGCACTAACACAAAATGATGTGAAAAAAAGATTAAATCAGAGTTCTTTCAGTAGTGATGCATCTTCGAATACTAAATTCTCATTAAAATACTCCAGTTTGCACACTACCAGTACAAAAACTGGAGCTAAATTGTCACCCTACAGTTCTGTCAAGTTCAAAAGGTTACATTAGACTTATATGACTCTCAAAATAACCCAAATTAGAAAAAAAAAAACATACATTAGGAGTTCTAGTGCAGCCCAACTTTGATTGTATGTGAGAACATGTATTAAATTTAGCTGTCTTACAGAAAACTATTTCATAGAACTGTTTGGGATGGAAGGGACCTTAATGATTACCTATTTCTAATCCCCAGCCTATGCTGGGGATCAGCTCTCATTAGATCTGGTTACCCAAAGCCCCACTGAACCCAGCCTTGAACACTTCCACAGATCCACAGCTTCTCTGAGCAGCCTGTGTCAGTGCCTCACCACCCTCTGAGTAAACAATTCCTTCCCAATGTCTAACCTGAATCTTTCCTATTTCAGTTAAAGACATTACCCCTTCTCCTATCAATATCCTGATAAAGGGTCCCTCTCTAGCTTTCCTGTAGGTCCTTTTCAGATACTGCTACTTCTCCCCAGAGCCTTCTCCAGGCAGAACAACCCCCACTCTCTCCACCTGTCTCTACTTGAGAAGTACTCCAGCCCTGTGAGCATCCTCATGGCCTCCACTTGAGGAATAAGAGTCACCTGCCTCAGCCTGCTGCCCATGCTTCATTTAACGCAGCCCAAGATACAGTTGGCTTTCCAGGCTGCAAGCACACACTGCTGGCTCACACTGAGCTTTTCATCAAACAACATTCCCAAACCTTTCTGCTCAGAGCTAATCTCAATCCATTATCCAGTCTGTATTTGTGCCCCAACCCACGCGTGTAAGAATTTATACCTGTTCTTGTTGAACTTTATGACATTCCACATAAAAATCATTCCCCTTCATCCTAAGGCCTGATGCCAGATACTAAAACTAAATCTGCTGTTATATGTAGCTAAAAGATTATTGAAAAGAGGCACACTTCTCTAAGTACATCATACAGTTCCAAAAATTAACCAACAACCTACAGGTTGATTCATCTATGTAACTCTACTGAAACTTGCAAATTATAAGCTGTGAAGCTGAACCAAGGAAATTTCCATACCAAAATCTACATTTATTTACAAACTCAGTGACAATTTAACACAAGCAGCACGGATTTTCTAACAGAAGTCTCAACTACCCCTCTGTCTTATTTGCACGGTAAAGTTAAGTACATGCAAGATTGCTCTCCACTAGCCAAGAAACTGCTAGCCTCAGCAGAATCAATTACTTATTCAATGTTAAGAATGCAAAACTTATAAAAGATTATTCTAGTACATAATGAATGATGCTTTTCCCTGATTAGTCTTGTTCTTCCCTTACAAACTGATATCTGTAAGTGATAAATCTGTTTGCTCACATTGCCTCAACTTCAAATACACTTTAATCCCATCCTTTTCCTTTCTCAAAAGTACATCCCATTTCATTATAGCCTTATCCAGAGTTTGCATACATCACATCCAAAATAAAAGATATTTCCTTCCCCAGTCAATACATTCACCCAATTATATCATCAGAAGCTAGTCACCCTACCTTCTAAAAGACAGATCTGCCCTGAATTTAAGCAAGGTACCTCAATTCACCTCCATGCTGTTGCTAGCTTCTAATTACCTCCTCAAAAAACAAAAGCACGTCTGCATACAAAATGAAGTACTAATGGGATATATTTCACCCATTAAACATAGCTAAAAACCTCAACCCTCCTGACTTTAGAGTAACTGATGAAAGCATGCAATAGAAATAGCCGGCCTGCTCAATCCAATTTTGAGCTCATTTCACATAAGTTTATAAAGTTTTGGATCTCAATCAGGACAAAGCTCTCTCCTCTGCAACAAAAGATTTCTGTCCAAGTTTCTGCCCCAAATTAAAGGAGTCTCTGCATCCAAAAACAAGACTATTTTTTTTAAATCACTTCCCTCTGAGGCATCTACAAGCAGCTCTGTTGGTTACTTTAAGCACAAGAGCTTTGTTACTATGTATCCTGTGCACGGAAGTAACAGTTTGTTTCCAATAGCACCACAAAACAAATAAACCACAGTATTTGTTTATGTTAATATATACATAGTTGCCTTTAATACAAGCTATGTTCAAATTATTCAGCATTTTGTCATCCTTTTCAACGATTGTCACTTTCAGTGCATTTGTGATGCCCCATACAGTGGGAATTAAACATCTTCCCCACATGTATTTCGAGTCAGTTTTTAACAAGAAAAATGGGTTTTCAGCTCATCAGCCCAAGGCTCTTCTGCACTATTTTTAATGAGAGGAATCAAAGGTGGGAGCAAATAAATATTAACTTAGTTTTACTATTACCCGTGAAAAGCTTTGCACAAGTTATACCAAAACTCTGTAATCGGTGCTCTAATCAATGTGATGACTCAGTCAAGTTTTAATTGATCCCTCCACTGCTTCTCTGGAAAGGTACTCAGAAGATAAGGATGAAACGAGTTCACTCAAATTTAAGGCAAATAAACATAAGTAATAGGAGTAAACAAGATGAACACTAATACAATTAACCTCTTTCGCTGCTCTTCCATTTATAATTTGAGATACAACACAAGACTGTTGACTGTGAAACGTACCTGTGCTGCATGTAACCAGGTTGGTAAGAAATACACTGCTTAAAACCAAAAAGCAGTTGTAATTAACAAACAAGACGGGCCTAAGGAGGACTTGAGCATTCATAAGTTTTACCTGCTCCTCACAAAGAAACTGGAAAAACTCCAGAATCTTCACACACACCTCCCTTTCTCCCTGACGCGCACGTAACGCGTTATATTATTTTCACAGTAACAAGCACGCTCCTTGCTCCCCACTTCCCGCACGCTGGAACACAGCGCACGCTCACGGCGCCGAGGTGTTCAGGCAGGGTTACAGCAACAGGTGCCGTAGCCGCCTGGCCCAGCGCTGCGCTGCGCCGCGCCCCTCCCAGCCGGCACCTCCGGGCGCCCGCCGGCTCCCGCCACCGCGCACCCCCCGCACGCCTCCTCCCGCTACCACCGGCCCAAAAGCAAGAAGTACCCAAAAACCATCACAGAAGCTCGCACATTATTATTAAACCCTTCCTGAAAACCCAGCAGCCCCCCCAGCCCGGCCGTATGCCCCTCCACCCCAGGGTCCCCCCTGGGGAGCACCAGGACGGCCACCCCCCCTCACCCCCAGGCTCCCCCCCTGGGGAGCACCAGGACGCCCGCCCCCCCCTCACCCCTAGGCTCGCTCACCAACTTCGTCTTGTTCCGGGTCTCCTCTTCCGAGGAGCGCCCGCTCCGTTTTGCGTGCATCTTGCTAGGGCCCGGGGGCTCGTCGCCACCCCCAGAGCCCGGAGCTGCCTGATCCTCCATCCTTCCGGCGGCTCCACGCCCGGCACAAGGCCCTTTTTTCGTCAGGGCTGTATCCTCACGGCCCCATAGAGTCGGCACGCACAACGGGGCGTCTCCCCGCCGCGGCTAAAGCAGTTCCTGGTGGTACTCTGAACGCCTACTCCCAATCAACCGCCTAAGACGCTGAGCGTCTCTACGCACGCGCACAGACAGACGACCGCTATTGCGCACGCGCTGACGTAGTGCGCATGAACTGTGCGCGTGCCGCCGTTAGGAGGGCGGTAGGCCGGAAAGGGTAGAGGGGCGTTGCCAGGAAATGGCGGCGCAGGGGGGTAGGTAAGCTTTGAATAGGAACTGCAGTTAGAAAGGTGAAGAGTGAGAAAAGCTGATTGGTACACGACTAGATAATATAGAGCCAGTGGATAGGATGGGTTTATTGTGAAGGTACTTTGCTTAATTTTTCCTCAAATTGCTGGGAGCAGGAAAGGCCTGTGCCTCATGCATGCAATATCCGTGCCTCAGACTGGGGGCTTGTCATGAGGTGTCTCTGAAGTATGTTCCTTTGCATTTTGTTTTAGGAATACACTGCGTACACTGAATAACTGTGATGTGTTGTTTAAAATTCAGTTACCACAAATGAAAGCCTTTTTTACCCCTCACATTTGGGAAGACCAGTCTCCAAAGTCTGAGCTTTCTATGTTCGTGGTTTGTAATGTCAACATAAACTGCCTGAAATGGTTCTGTAGAAAACAGAATCCCTTAGGCTGGACCCCAAGGATGTCCCTGTATCAACATAATTGTTACATAAAAGAGAGAAAAATAGGCTTTTTGTGTTGGCATAGCTGAATATACGTTTAAGTTTCCAGGAAAACAGCCATGGAAACAGTCACGGTCCATTGTAAGAGGACAAGGGCAATTCAAAAATCTTTGGAAAGCAGTTTTATGTTCAAACCTATCCTTTCTTTGACTATAACTTTGATCGCCGAAGTTAGCTGCCTCGGAGCCGCCCCAGACCGATCAGCAGCGACCGACCGCGTGGCTCAAGGGGATTTCGGACAGTTCCTTCACCCAGGGAACCCCGAGCTAACGGAGCAGCCCGGCAGCTCTCGCGCGAGCGGCTGACGCAGCGCGTGGGCGTTGCCTGGGCAACGCCTCTGCATTCACACTCCCCTGCCTTGAAAAAGCCTCGAGGAGTGAAGGGACCAGTGACGGAAAGGAGGGGTCAGGGTCTGTGAATCACGTGGCTTCCTGTATAGTGCTGGTAAGTATTCTGTTTAGCCATGGCCGCGCCCCGGCAGAAGGCTGCTGCCAGAAATAATAAGGAGACCCAGACAGAGGTCTTATGCTCTCACACGAGGAAAGTGGCAGCCAAGAAGTCTGTGGTGACCCAGACTGAGGCCCTGCACACTCATGATAGGAAGGCTACCGCTAAGAAAACTGAGGAATCTCAGACTGAGATCCCAAACCAAGATGCTGGTGTGTAGGTCTCTGGCTGTAGTGAGTGCTACAGCCTGGCCTTTGCACTGCTGGGTGAGGGACATAGCGATTGTGTATGATGTGACCAGTTAAACTACTTACTCAGTCTAGTGGTTGACCTAAAAGAGGAGGAGGTGGAGAGGCTGAGGAGCATAACGGCCTGTGAGAGGGAGATTAATTGCTGGTACCAAGCCATATTGGCCCCTAGATCTTGGCAGCCAGATGAGGCTCTGCATGGAGTATGTCACTCCCTGCCACCTTGCAAACAGGTGACAGAGGGGAACAACCATGCAGACAGCGTTCCTGCTGCAGTGCACTCAATATCCTTTCCTCCCCCTAGGAACAACAGCTAAGATTTGGGGGATGTAGGGCAGTGGCGTAAGGTCCCTGCTCAGCGATGCGGGTGTGCCCTCCCGGTGAGTCCCCAGCCCCCCCAGCTGCCCCTGCGGAACAGGTACAGTGCTCTGCAGGGACAACTGGATGATGGTGGTGATGATGGTTCTCCCCAGTTGGTGGTGGTCCCCGAGTCTAACCAGTCTTTGCCTAGCATTAGAACTTCATCGACTAAGAAAAAACGATGGGTCATTGTTATTGGTGACTCTCTGCTGAAGGGAGCAGTAGGGCCAATATGAAGACCAGACCCTATACACAGGGAGGTCTGCTGTGTCCCGGGGGCCTGAGTTAAGGATGTGAGGAAGAAACTTCCATCCCTAGTCCGGCCCACTGATTATTATCCCCTGTTGTTGTTTCAGGTAGGTAGTGATGATATAGGAAGAACTTCCCTAGGGACTCTGAAAAAGGATTTCAGAGCCTTGGGGAGACAGGTAAAGGGTTCAGGAGCACAAGTTGTGTTCTCCTCTATCCCTCCAGCTATAGGGGATAATGATGGAATTAATATAATGGGCCATTGGATTAATACCTGGCTCCGAGCTTGGTGTGCCCAGCAGGGGTTTGGGTTTTTTGACCTCAGCTCTGTTTGCATGAGATTGGGCCGGCCAGTGACAGATAGGAGTGGCTTCTCCCACCAGTCAAAAGAGGTCTTAAGACAGGAGTTGGGTAGGTTCATTCAGAGAGCTTTAAACTAGGTATGAAGTGGGGTGGGGTTGTAACTGGGGTCACTAATATGGAGCCTGTACGTAACGTCCCTGTGCTTGCAGGAGAGGGATGTGCTTGTAAGACCCCACGGTCTTGTCCCTTGGTGAAGGAGGAGGATGACTCACCCCTTTGTAGGAAGAACACAAGGGCTGGTATGAGGTTGGAGGCTGTGGAAACACCTGAGAGTGGTCGTGAGGGTATTAGGGTTACTGCCACTTGCAAGGAGGCCAAGCTCAGGTGCCTTTACGCTAATGCTAATGACTGGGATCAGGCCCAGTCAGCATGGTTTATGAACAGTAGATCCTGTCTGACAAACCTGATTTCATTCTGTGACAGGGTGACCCGCTTAGTGGATGAGGGTAAGGTGCTTGATGTGGTCTACCTGGACTTCAGTAAGGCCTTTGACACTGTCCCCCATAACATTCTCGTGGAGAAGCTGGCTGCCCATCTGGATGGGTGTACTCTCTGCTGGGTGAAGCACTGGCTGGATGGCCGGGCCCAAAGAGTTGTGGTCAATGGAGTTGAATCCAGTTGGTGGCCAGTCATGAGCAGTGTCCCCCAGAGATATGATTTAGCAGAGGGTTGTTAGAGTTAGGGTACTATGGTTAGGCTGTGGTTTGACTTGATGATCTTTGAGGTCTTTTCCAACTTGAGTAATTCTATGGTTCTATGATTTCATTATCCTCTAGAATATTTTCCCAGTTTTGCACATCTTCCACAGCAGACTGTTTCTTGTTCAACATTCTAGTAAGACCTGTGGACCTATACAGTAAACTTCTCCCATCTCTGTCTCCATACGCGTGCACTAACACACATGGTCAAAGCATGGCTGAGATTCATGGAGCAAACTGGTATTTCTTTAGGCTCCCCAAGAACAGCCTCAGTACCAGATGACATAATACAATTTTTTTAGCTATACTCCAGAACTTCCAGAATTTTAGTATTCCTATTTCTACTCTACCCCAACCCCCACCCAGATTTGAGGACCAAAAAACGATATTCCACATATGAGCCAACGACTTATGAGCACATAAATTCTACAGGCAATTTTAAGCAAAAGGAGTGAGAACTATCTCAATTAGGAAAATTAATATGAGAAAGTCTCTCCACCCACCCCCCACCCCCCCCTTAAAAAAAAAAGTAAACAAAAAGGCAAAAAAAGCTCACCACAGCTACTTAAGGCAACCAAACAAACCTCAGATCATTTTGGCAATCAGTTTGCACTGTGGTGTTTTGGCCCATCTCTGAGAGCAACTTAGGTATGGCCCGAGGGTGAAAACTTGTAGTTGTACAAAATGTTCTTAAGTTGGCTCCATATCTGAGAAAATTTATAACTCTACATTTAGCAAAATTCATTTTACAGTAGTAAAAATGTGTAGCTGCAGAAGGTTGCTGCTATGTAGATGCATTTCTCCTTTTGGTTTTTAGTGTAATCTCAGACAAACACTTAACTGCAACAGGTGAGTCAGACAGTTACCTTGCAACAAAATGATCACAGACTGGTAGGTGTGTCTCTCAAACATGTACTGCTTTATATCTGAATTTGAACTTGAATTTGACTAAGATCTTCACTTTCTAACATCCTCCCTCTAAACATATTAAAAAAAATACAACTATGCAAGTTTCCAGAAGCTGTGTACTCCAAAAATATCTGGAAAAAAAAAAGTAAAAGATTTATGAGATTTTATAAATCCAGTGACAGAATTTCCACCTACTGGTCAAGGCATAGGCTTCTGGAGAAGCAGTTCTAAGACAGTTGAAGTCAACTTGTGACTAAACCAGCTATTCAGGTTTCAGTCCTCGAGAAATATCCTGTTCTCTGGGTTTCTAGTATTGAAGAAGTAAGTTAACAAACTTGAAATATTTGTCCTAACCATCTAACTGGGTGGTTGCAGGAGGGAAGTTTTGTTTTGTTTTTATAGGAATTATTCTGCTACACTACAAGAGAATACATAACTGTATTTAACTTAACCACAAAAAGGAAACGTGCTGCTAAGTCACCCAGGGATACATATCCCATCTTTCCATCCAAAAATTCTACCTCATGAGCACAACCACTCTACCACAATTAATATGCCACAATCCTTCCACTACTGCTGGAATGCTGTAGACTGTCTTCAGATTGTCTCATCTCCCCTCCTGGAGTATCTTCTCTCTCATCTTAATTGACCATTAAAACAGCAATGTTTTATGTTGCAATCATGAACAGTGTCACAAATGTTAATTAAAACAGCTAATTATGAACATTTATGTAAGTAAATAAGGATTACACATTAGGCATCTTCACAGCTGTTTCAAGAAGATTCTGCAGTTACATTTTGTTTGTAGCCATGACACAGCTGCGAAACAGTCCACAGATTAGGCTTTATATTTTTAAATTTTGAGTGAGCTACAAGTTTTGTCTAAAAGGTTTTATGTTTAATATGTTGACAATGTAATGATCTCTGCAGTCACGGAAGACCTATAGTTGACATTTACTTAGTGTGTCTGGCTCTAATTTAAAACCTAAAGCACTGGAGCTAGATGAGGTATTAGTATGGTATATGTACAGAGTCAACTTATGTCAAGGTTAAATTAAAGTTATGTGAATTAGCAAATGAACAGGATACTGTTTTTAATCTAAAGAAGTTATTAGTGATCTGCACCAGGCTGGGCTCATAAAAATGCCAAAAACAAAAATGCTTTTTTTTAGGTTTGTGATAAACATGCAAACACCAGATGATATATGAAGTTTCTGATATACACATTAGTTTCTCATTTACTGATTCTCCTTTTTCCCCCTTTGCTTCTAACGCATAACATCATACATGGTGAAATATTTGGTTGTTTACACAATCATCCAAACTTTGCCCTTCACAGAAATTTCTCAGTATTGTTGACCAGCTAAATGCCTTATGCCATCATTCCATGAGGAATTTTGTCTCTTTAAATCCTCCAAGAACTTTTGAGTTTTCCACTCCCTCACTGGTAAAGGGTGTTAGCAATCTGAGAGTATGGGAGTATATGCTAGTGAAAGAAGTGCTTATGTGCATAAATTGATGATTTAGTTTGGAAGTTATCGCTGTTATGGTTTTGAGTGACTTTTTTCTACATATAGTTCTCACAGTCCTTTTAATAGAAAGTTATTAGTCTGAAGTTGTTGGGTTTTATTCGGACTGTTGTTTCTTTTTAAAAGGCTTTCATCTATGTTAAATGAAGTGGGTCCTGCTTTGGTCTTTCTGTTTCTTTTTGTTTGTTTTAATCTGTTACTTTTCTTGCCTCCTGGTGCTCCCTTTTATGTACAGCAAGCATTCACGTGACTTTTAAGTGGATTGCAGAAGTGATCTGGGTTAAAATTCACCTTACTTAAAAGTTTTGATTCAGAGTCTTGATTTTGCCTATCATGCCGTTCCAGAAATACCCAGCTTGTGTTCCCAACATTATTTATCTGTCCCTTCAAGGAATCCAAGACCCCATTCTAATCTGACCAAGCTATGTAGTATTGTACTGGAAATTGCTACATTTTGAAGAACAGCTGTGTGAATGACTATAAAACAGAGCCAGAGGGGAAGTAGAACTGTAGACTGATATGGGGTTCTTGGTAGCTTAAAGATTAAAAAAGGAAAGCGTTAACATGGAGACATTTAAAACCCCAAACCCACTGCAAAGATTAGGGACTTAATGAAAGATAATTACATAGCAATAATTAGACTGTTGCAATCAGTGAAAGCAAGACTTCATTTCACTTACTGTTGCTCTGTTTTTGGCCACAAAGGATTCTTCTTGGTGTTTTACAAGCATAGCGTAATAACCTTAATAAGGTAATTTGTTAAATCTAAGCTATTCTTTATACAGGTTACTGTTTTGTATCTGTCTTGTTCAAATGCCTCTTTATTTGTGACTGAAGACGCCTAACAAAGTGACCAAAGCAGTAATGCAGGGTGTATTTTAGTTGGACTACTGGCTTGTATATAACTGCAGAAAGCTCTGTCTACTGGACGCACACAGAAAGTGTCAAAATGCAATACTTGCGGTTTCAAGAGAACAACAGAGCTTTTCTGGATTTAATTACTTTCAGGCAAATCAGTTGATATAATGACAATTGTTATTGTTTATTTCTGGTCCTTTTTGGATCCTTAAGTGATATTTTAAGCAAACTTATGTTCATACGTGAGTTCATACTGTGAGTTCACATTTTCTAAATGGCATTTCTGTTTTTGTTAAGTATTTTCTTTACCTTTCCCCTATTTAACAAACCTAATGTAGAAGTAGAGAAGCCTAATATTCTTGAAAGCTTGTAACTAATTCTGAAATCTGTGTTGTTGGTATGACTTGAATCTCCCTTTTATCCTTCATGATACATTAACTTAATCTTTGTATAATTTTATTAGCCCTGATTAGCCAGTTAAATTAATTCTTGAAATTAATTGTAGGAAGAAAATCACCATTTTAATGAAAATTATTATTTTTCTTTACTTCTAGTGAACAAATACTTGTCCCAAGATAATATCTGCAGATAAGAATCTGTGCTTAGAGCTTACTGAGAAATTGGCGGTAGTATATTGTGCTAAAACACTGAGTTTGTAAGTGTAGGGGAAATAAGAGTTAGCTTAGTAGACTCAAATTCTGTTCTGAAAGTGTCTGACTGCTACACCCTTTGAATCAAAGGAAGGTGTCATTATTTGTACCTGCTATGAAACAGTCCTTTTCTCAGGAGAAAATGAGAAAGCTATTGGTTGTTTTCCAGTCTTTCTTCAGGGGATAATGTAGTGATCCCATTTCTTTGCTGGGACTTGAGGGACATTTGGGCATATGTGAGTACATCTGACAGTGCATGTCTTGAAAGTGGATTGAAGTTGCTTACACATTAGAAATAGTTTTCTTTATATTGTGCATATACTGATACTGGCACAGCTCAGCTTCTCTGAGTTGTACAAATACTGTATATAAAAAACTATGCTTCTTGCGTTTTTTCTATGGCAAAATAAAAATGTACTTATTTCTGTTTAGTGCCAGGTTAAACAACCATTGCCTGTGAGCACATTCAGTCTGAGGAGGGTTATGCATCCTTGTACCCAGCAGTTATCCAATGTTGCCTTTGACTTTTTGGGGAAAAAAAAATTAGTCACTCTATTACAAAGAATAATGACATCACACTGCTTGAACTTTGAACTGATCAGTATGAGTTCACAGGGTGATCCTTCGTATTGAGGCACACCTAAACAGCACACTAGTGGAGTATGTGGTAGGAACTTTTACAGTGCTTCCTTTGGAGTATATCTTCTAGGGTTTCTTTTTTGTTTTATTTATTTATTTATTACAAAAGGTCCTTTCATACAGATTTCCTTTATGACAGAAAAGCAACTCTGCAAAAAGTAGGCTTCAGAATACATCACCTATGTTCTGTGTAGCCTTTGTGAGATCAGTCTTTTCAGCGAGATGAGTCACTAGATCAGTTTATGTAGTCACACAGACACTTGTTTATGGTTGAAGAGGCTAAAGTTAAAAATATTTTAACCATATGAATGTTCAGATAAGGGTGATGACATAGCTGAGAACAAATCCCAGCGCCTTTTTACAACAGAGCCATTATTTTAAGTTGTTTAATTCATTGTTTGCTTAGTTGGTGGTCTCAGGCTTTATATCAGTTATGTCATGCTCCCTGAAATCCTCAACAGTAGTTTCCACATTCTTCAACAGTGTCCTATTTATTGTTATAGGAGGACTAATCAACTAAGCATTCCTCTGCTGCTAAATACAGCCAACAAGCTGCTTATGAGTCAATACTCTGGCAGATAATTTTTCTGCATATCAGTGGAACTTTTTTGGCTAGCTGTCTTGTTCTTTGCATGAACAGATACCAGCATTTTTTATTTTCATTTTTTACTCTCTAGGTTGATGATCTGTTAAGCCATGCTTTCAGTATTTGCTGTGTGTAGTGGAAATGCTCAGTCATGGCCTGAAAAAAGTGATTGAGCACCTGAAGGGAAGGCAGGGCCAACCCAGTGGAGCTGAGGTGCATGCAATGAACCTGAGTGACTGGAAGGGCTGGAGCCAGGATCCACTCCTTCCCAGACCTCATCGAAGGGTTGGCAGTGGAAGGAAGGGTGTCTTGCTGGAGATCCCTGTGTACCTGAGGCCTTCTGAAGGTAAGCCATTTTTCTTCTTTTGTTTCTGTATCAACAGCTGGTGTGCTTGGGCTTGTTCTCATTTGCTGTAGTCTGGAATTGTGTGACTGTTCTTATTGCTGTACATTCTGTTGTATTACATCATTTCACTGTGGTAAGCTTATGCTTGTAAAAGACTGCAAGTAAACAACTTCCTCATACAGCCACTCTGGAGTATAATCTACAGTAAGGCTGGAAACTTACAGTGCTGCATCTTTGGTTGTTTAGTAATTAGCTTTTCAAATGTTCTCATTCGAATCTCATTACTACAAAGAGCAGCAGTTAAGAGAGAGTTATTGAATAAATACTGTTACCTGGAGCTATCATTAAATAATTTCATAGCACTTTTGAAAATATCTTGATATTTTGTTCCAGTTCTTTTAGTGATGGGAAGCATGTTATGAAATCATACTTGTAAATAAAGGGATACTTAACATGACTACTATTACACTGAAGCTATGAAGTTCATTTCCCCCATAACAGCTGTCTTGGAAAAAAAAACTTTTTTTTCTTTCCTGACTGTTATTTCTATATCTCCTGCCATAATATCCATTATATTATATAATATGTATATAATGTTTATCTTTAAAAAAAATAAAGAAATAAAAAGGAGGCCATTGTCATCTGCTTATTAGAATTCCTTAATCTAATACCAACTTTGAAAAATAAATGATCATTCAAGTCTGTCCAGTGCTCACACTTTTGTACGAATATTTTTCTATTTAAAATAATCTAGCATAATAAGAAGCTGCTGTCCTGTCTAATGTGTCTGATTAGTGGATCAAGAATTGTCAATAGTTAGCAGCTGTAGACTTGTCTGAAATAGAGGAAATAATCTTTGCTTGTTCCTGACCAATTACTTTAATCTCAGGCTTTCAGAGATGGGAAGTATTAAATGAGTACTTTTTTTTTTTCTTTTTTTTTTTTTAAATAAGAGGAAACAGTAGATAAGAACCAACAAGCAACCACCTAGAAGGGAATAATATTTTTAAAGACAAACAAGAAACCCCATGTCTTCTAGTGTAGAGTGTTGTCTGGCAGATTAAAGTACCAAGTTCAGTTCAATTGAGCAGGATGCCGGAATTTGGCCTCCAAGCCTCAAGATGAATGTTCTTATTGCAGGGATGTCAGGTACCAGATGCTTCTATCTGAAGATGGGAAAGCTTTTGTTGAAATTGATGCATCTTCTCCAAAGCATGTTATTCCTAGTTCACGTATCTCCTGCTATTCCTGATACTATTTTGTATTTCTGTGCTTTGACAACTGCTCCCTCAGTTCAGGCTTATGATGACAATCTGTCAGCACTACTGGTTAAATGCTGGCATAAAGAAGGTTAGTGCTTAGGAGAGCACTTGCTGTGCTTTGCCCTTCTACAATTTAGGAACATTTGGTATATCTACACTTTTTTTTTTTTTTTTTTCCCCGCACACTAACACAGTTAGATAGAATGGATATAATCCTGTTTCTTTTTTTCCCTGTATTTAGTTTTACATCTTTAATTAAACTGTACAGTGCAATGCCTGATACAGTCCGTGCTTAGGTAATTAAATAAGGTCATGTTTTTTGTTATTACTTAGTTAGCTTTCTTACTCATCTTCTATTGATAACTGACAGTAGTATTCAGATGAAATGGGTGTTATTTCTGCTTGTCTGCATTCTAAAACTTTTCTAAACCACTGACTTGGCAGTGTCTAGCACTGAAGTCTTTCATACTGGAGCAACCTGAAATAACTAATAAAAAGTTAGCTATTAGTTGTGTTAATGAATGGCTAGCTCACTTAGAATTTTCTCACTTAACTTGGAAATTGGGTTCTGTTGCTGTATTGTCAGATCATCTTGCCTTTATAAGCCCTTTGCTAGGGCAGGTATTTGTAGAGAAAACTTACTGCTGTTTGTTTATAACCTCTTACCACAATGTTACCTAAAACACGTTCTAAAATGTTTTTCCTTTATTTTCTGTGAAGGAGAATATAGCCAATAATCATGAACCAGTAATATCCAGTGAGGAAAACTTTACAATTATATTGGTATGCTATCTTAGAGTTTATGCTTGTCTTAAATGTAATGACCTGTTTTTTTCAAAGGTTGTTTAAATTTCTCCAGTGTGAAGAAACAGCTTACTTCAAAAATGGGCTTATGCTGACTCATCAGTGGGGTTCCATTCTTTATATCTGCTTGTTATCCTTGGTTTGCAGCAGGTGTGCAGTCTTCTAAATCATGATGAAAGAACAGAGAAGGAATAGAAGGAGAAGGGGAAAACAGTGTTTTGAAAGTTAAAGTATCTTGGGAATATGGGCTTCCCCAGCTCCCTTGCTTTATAAAAGTTGTATTTCCAGGCAGCCTGGCTGCACTTCTGTTTTCTAGCTCAGAGTTTCTCCTGGTTTTGATTATTCCTGGCATTCCCTGTTTACATGTAGTCAAGGTGTTCACTGTTTTGTGTCATTAGTTGAGCCAATTTGCTTGTGAGATGACAGCAACAGTGTGGAAATTTCACATAATTAGCACACCAAGTGCTTTCAACTTGTGCCATGCTGATAAGAATGTAATTGCAAGGGAAGACTAATGTGGTATTTTTAAACCATAAATGAAAAATATCATAACATATTGAACCTACGTGAGTGGTAAAGAACAAGTATTTACAGAAAAAGAAAGCATGATTTTACAGAAGTATTCTTGTTTTGGTTTCTGTGTGTGTATGTTTTCTTTGTATTTTTACTCATGACTATGCCAGTACATGAAAACAAGTGTTTTCTTAATAAGCAGACTTAAACTTGTGTTGGATACACTTTCATAATGTGACCACACAATTTGCAGAAATCAGGAAGCAGCTTTTTGTCATACTTCCTTTTTGAGGGAGTGCTTCATCATGACACTTCACAAAATTAAACAGTACTTTGTCAGTTCTGGGCAACACCCAGTCTTGCACGCTGAAGAAAATGAAGAAAAATGTTTCAGTTGTTAGAATAATAGAAATAAGATCTTTTTTCCCCCCTCAAAATCACTGACAATTACTCAGTTTCCTGTTGTGCACCTACAGCAACTAAAAGAAAACTTCAAGTAGTGCTAGTGATCTTTGTACAAAAATAAGAATTGCTGTGTACTGAGTCTTCAGGTAACAACATGTATGGGAAAAGGTTAAGTCCTCTGTTAACTGCAGGATCACGGAAAATGTGGGGGTTTTTTGGTAGTGAATCTAAAACAGCAAAATAAACATGTCACTGGGCATCAACTTAGTTTAAACCATTGAAATGACTCCTTTGTAAAAATATTCTGCTTAAAGCGGTGTCTTTCAGTCATCTGACAAATAACTTCCATACAGCTCTGCTTTTAAAAGAAAAACAAGTTTCTGTAGTCAGTCAACATAGTTCTTGCCTTGTGGATCTATGTTTCAATTTGAAATGTTTTAGATACCAAATACTAGCAGCTAAGAGCCTCTGACTTGGTGACTTATTTCAGTGAAGGTATATGGTAAAATGTGTGTGACCTAAATGGAAATTTCAGATTTCCATCTGATCCAGTATGTGCATCTCTGAATTGAAATATATTGTTTTAACTCACGTTTGGCAGCGGTGGTATAGCAGTGATTAACAATAACAGGTTTGCTTAGTGAGTTTTGCAGGTACCTACAAATGAGTAGTGAATGAAGGGGAGGTATATGGCATTTGCTGTCAGTATCCTTTAAACTTTTAATTAACATACTAAGTCATCACTACAACTTGTATGAATGCAGCTGATGTCCCATTTTGTATTTCTGGAGCTGAGACAGACACATCTGACTCATCATAAACGCTCCAAAAAAGCTATTAAAAGCTGCTGTAAACCTATTGCTGTGTGGAATTTCTAAGGAATGTATTTGGTGGTGGGGGAAGAGAATGTGCAGCTTCTGAAAGGTATTTTGAAGGCCTAATTACATTTACAAAAACAAAGCAAATTTCTAAGAATAAAATATTCAACAAATGGAAAACAGCATTGTTCATTACTTATACTCTTCAGAATTCTCTTCCTAATCTAATTCATTTTTATGGTTAGACAAATACTTTTCTATGCTTTGAAAACAAGCATACACACATGCTGCTTCTTGCACTGGCTTTTTACAGATAAGGCTTTTACTTCTCAGACCTCATTAAGCAGTCAGTTGAGCAGGCTAAATGAGCATTCCAAATAGTAATGGATACTTACTCCATGTAAGTACAACAAGATTATGTGATACTGAAATACTGAGCTTAGCTGGAACAGTATCATTTATATTACAAACAAGCACATTGGGTAAACAATTCATGTGTTTATGATAGCAACATGATCTCCTACCTATTAATAGGGTAGATCTGGGTCACTAGATGAGGGTTTTTTGTTTTACGCTTCAGACTCTGTATCTTCTGTTCTACCTATCTGAGGGGATCTTAGCCTTTTCAGAAAATAAAAGGCTCCTTTTAAGTTTTAAACCTGAATGGAAAATGAGTAGGCAGAAAGCTTCCAACAGGATGTTTCTGAAAATCAAGTTCCATTGTTTTAAGTCCATTTGCACACACTCTGCATGCTTATTTTGTTTTATAACATTCTAGATTGTTGTTACAATACTTAGATAATATTGTGAAACTTGTCTTGTTTTTGTCAAGTTAAGGTGCAAATAGCTTTTTCTGAGATCTTTGACAGGTCATTAGAATTACAACAAAATGGAAGATGTAAAAGCAGAAATAATTTTATGAACAGCAGAGTTATTAAAATTTGATGTCCTTAACTTTGTCTTGTTTACATTCTCGTATCCAAGGTATCAGCTTTGTCTCATCTCCTAGGCAAATTTCAGTTACCTCTTTACCACTGAGATTCTCTGGTGCATAGGAGGTAGATATATTTGTGCTGTAGCTTTTCCCTGTCAGGTAAAATTTACCATGGTTCTCTTCACTGTCTGTCTTCAAAGATATTATAGAAGCTGCCTTCTGAGATTTTCTTTCTTTCTTTCTTTCTTTTTTTTTTTCTTTTTTTTTTTCTTTTTTTTTCTTTTTTAATGAAACTGGATTTTAAAAATAAAAACAGGAGTACAGGAGTGCTTCTTTATCTTTATAACACTAGTAGTTCAAAAGCATTCGTGGGAAAGTTCTTACTGATAATAATCTGAAGAGTTCTGATCTGGTAGAATCAGCAAAGAGTTTGTAACATGACAGTAGAAGCCGTATCTGATTCTTCTGCTACCTGCTTATAATGGCATTGTCTTAATTAAAGATAACTTGTCATTTGTGTAGGACTCCACAAGTTTAGTGAATCATTTAATCAGCACTGTAATATGTATCACAAGGAATACTGAAGGTGATTTGACCTTCATCAGTCTTTGTGCTGCTGTCCAAAGCAGGTTTTCCACTTTGAGCTAAGATCTAGAAAGTAGAGTTTAGATACAGAATCCCAATCTGTTTTTGATACCCTCTCATAGAATTTGTGTGGCATGATCCTACTGTCGAGACAAATCTTGTACATTTGGCCTGCGTGAATACTCTAGCTAGTCAAACTTTCATAATATTGTCTTTAAATACAGAACCATAATGACAAATAAGAAACAGATCAAATTTGTGTGATGTAATTAATTGAGCAGTAAGGGAACTCACTTTTACATGAGTAGAGAGTGGATCAACTCTGCATTTACTCTCAAGTGCATCAGTGAAGCCTTGAGATAGCGTTCTACACCAGGGTGTTGCTTGGATTTTTGGAAGGATAAAAGTAAACTGCATGGGTCTGCATGAAGGGGGCAGGAAGTAGCTGATACCTTGTTTCTAAGGAATAATTGTTCTGCAACAAAACAGTGAAAACATGAAATGTATTTGGAAGTGAATCTTTTTGTTGGGGAGGTAAAAAGTGATTGGCTTTGAACCTGAAAATCCAAAATTAAACCCTTCAGAAAAGGGGCTTGTATACCAGCAGGCAAATTCTCTTTTAAAAGCATTGTGTGTGCGCATTCATGTTTATGCAAATTACCTTTCATTTTCCTCCTTTTGTATTTTGTTAGGTCTTAATAGGAGTACTGCGTATGTCCTGAATTTGCTTAGGTCTCTGGATGATGGGCTGTGTGTAGTTCTTCGTAACTGTCAGGGCTCAGTTAGGGCTTTGCAATACTTCTGAAAGAAAACATGCTTTATGATTCCATGATTTAACTTTTAATCTTAGGTATCATTCTTTATTTACAATTTTGGATTGGTATCCATAAACTGAAGCCTTCTTGATAGGTAACTACGAATCAAGTATATTGAGTTTCTTTCCCTGAGTGTTTGTAGAACATTATCTCTTTAGCCTCATCTTACAAGATAAGGTCTCTAATGTTACTTAAGTTTCAGAGTTGTTTTGAAACGATGAAGAAATGCATGTCTGGTACTTCTTGCAGCCAGAGCATCAAGCTCTTAGAATCCAACAAAAAAGATACAAATACAGTTACTATGTCTTATTCTTTGTAAACATTCATGATTGGAGAAAAAAATACATTGTTATTTAATTGCAAGCTATACAGGTAAGGATATAACAATGTATACCAAAGATTATGGCTGACAGGGTTACAGAATCACAGAATGACCCGGGTTGGAAGGGACCTCAAGGATCATGTAGTTCCAACCCCCCTGCCTAGCAGGGCCACCAAACATACGCATTTACTAGATCAGGTTGCCCAGGGCCCCGTCCAACCTGGCCTTGAACACCTCCAAGGACAGGGCACCCACAACTCCTGGGCAGCCTGTTCCAGGGCCTAACCACTCTCCTAGTAAAGAACTTCCCCCTAACATACAACCTAAATCTTCCCTCCTTCAGCTTGGATCCATTTCCCCTAGTCCTGCTATTGTCAGCCCTTTCAAAGAGTTTATCCCCCTCCTGGGTGTAGGTTCCCTTCAGGTATTGAAAGGCTGCAATGAGGTCACCCCGCAGCCTTCTCTTCTTCAGGCTGAACAAGCCTAACTCCCTCAGCCTATCCTCATAGGTGAGGTGCTCCAGCCCCCTGATCATCTTCGTGGTCCTCCTCTGGACCTTTTCCAAAATCTCCATGTCCTTCTTGTACTGAGGGCTCCACACCTGGACACAGTACTCCAGATGGGGCCTCACAAGAGCCAAGTAGAGAGGGACAATCACCTCCCTATCCCTGCTGACCACCCCTCTCCTGATGGAGCCCAGGATCCCATGGTTGTTTTGTGCTGTCTCTTCTACTGCATCTCAAAATAAAGTTGTCTTTCCATTGTCTGTGTTTCTATCTATCTTATCTAAGTAGATGGATTCCATTACTGAAAAATAATATACAACCTGACATTTATTTCTGTGGGAAAAAGATGCTGTAAAGCAGATACCGTGTATCAGTACTTCATTTACAGTTTTAGGTAGTAAATAACCAAACTGATCAAGTTATTGCAGGTTACCTTGTGTGCTTTGTAGAGTACTGATTAGTATCTGCTTCGTAGGCAGTAGTTTCAGAGATGTTTAAAGTCATACTGAGTAAGATTTCTTTAGCAAATGGCTAAGAAATCTAGCAGTGTGAGTCGTTACCACTGGCAGAAACTGGTGAACAAATTAACATGTGACGTCTGCTTAAATGAATTGCCTGACTTACGAGCTAGCTCACTTTATTTGAAATAATTTCTAATGATACCTTGTACTTGTGTATTTGTTGTTAGGATAAAAATGTTTTTATGACATGGAAAAGGTTGTAAATTAAAATTGAAAAAGTAAAATAAAATAACATTTATGATTGTGCTTGTTCATTGGATCACTACGTTGAATTAGGTATAGCAGGTGATTTATACTTTCATATCATGCATTTATAATTTGCACTTGAAAAAAAAAAATGTCCCAGGTGCTGTAATTTTTCAAAACATCTCTCAGCCATATGGAAATGTAAATTGCAAATTCAGTGCACAACAGAGTAATCCCTTGTTACAGAGCAACCAATTGCATTAAGCAACCACAGTTAGTATCCTTCAATATTCTGCATAGCACCTTTATATTTAACTTCAAGTAGCAAGTAAAAATAATTTTGCAGTTATGAACCATGGATTGCTGGTATTTCAATATACACAGGACTTTCTTGAGTTTACTCTGAACAGTGATGATGTTAAGTAATTGCCATGGCTTCAGGTGGACGTTAACTAGAATACAGAAGCCATGTTGGACATCTTAGTCATTATTTTACGTATGAAACAGCTTAGCTTCTAAATTTTAAGTATTGCTTGATACTGAGGACAGAGTATTTAATCCCAACTGCAGCAAATCTCACAGTTGTGGCAGGTAAGGCCAAGAGTGCAGAAGTCTGCTATTAGCACCGAATAAGGCTGATTTTAAATAGACTGCTAAAGTGGCTCCAGAAAGGCAAATAAAAACTATGTAACCTTTCTTATACCTTAGTTTGTTCTTAAGTCTAGAAGGTTAGCTGACATTTCCTTGGCCATAATTTACTTCTTTACTCAAGAGCTAAGGCCTCCAGTTTCTCCAGGAGAGAACTGTTATCAGCTGTTGCTCTGTACGTAAACATTAAAATACAAACAGAGCATCATTGCTGTACTAGTAATTCTGTGACATACAACTCTCATTAAACTCTCCTCTTCACGAGCATGCTAGAAAGCATGAGATGGTTCCAGGCTCTCACAGTATTTCACACTGGAATACAAAAATAGAGAGAAATACACTTTTTTTTTTTTTACTTCTGAGAGAAATTTGAATGTTCCCTATCATGACTGGCAATAATACAATAGCAAATTTTTGTTGTGTGACTGATTTCAGAATGAGGTGCTCTCTATTAAAGAATGAATTACCTTAAATATGATTAAACGTAATAAGCATTAATTCATTTTAGTTTAAGGGCTCTATTCCTTTGTCACGTCAAACTGCTGTTAGTGATTGATCACTGTCATCTTCAGTTGTTTATGCTAGGGATGTCGAAATCTGTGATCTAGATTTAAAGATAAATGTAAGAGCTACTTTATGAAATTTATCATTATACTCCATGCTTTTTTACTAACTGTATTTTTGCTTATTTCGTGCAGTGTAATTTTATTTCCAAGCAGTACTGTGAACTGCCATGCTTAAGAACTACTGTTTTCCAGCATGTGACACGGACTTGTAACAAAATGAAGAAATGCCTTTATTTTTCAGAAGGCCAGAGTAGCTGTGAGTCTAAAGTTAATGATATGGAGCTAATTAGTGGTATGGAACAGTAGTGCCTCTTTAGGTATTTGGAAAGTTAAAGAGGTAATCAAAGATTAAGCTGAGACTCCAATAAAAGCTGTCTGGCATTTGGAGGCTACTGAGTGACTGCAGTCAGAATATGTCACAAACTTGCTGTAATGCATAGAATGTATACTTTTGGAGAGGTAATGCATCTTTGAAGAGTGGTAATAGTGGAAAACAAAAGCATCTGTATTGGAGAGGTAGGAGCATGTCCATGTTTCACCCACATACGTTTACCTTTTACCAAGAATACATTTATTTTTGTTGAAGGAATTCTGAATTTGACCTTTATCAGCATGAGATGGAGTTCTAATTTTTTAAACAATATCAAATAAGTTTTGGAAATAGGCACATGAGTAAGAAGACTGTCTGCAGTACTCAAATCATGTTATGATACAAGCTGTGTGAAGGCAGTGCTACACATACTCTAGCAGCTTTTCTACAGGAGAAAAATAGATATTTTTGTTGTCATGAGTTGAATCTCCTTTCATACAATTCCCCTTTCTTTGTCTTTTAAGTCCTTTACAAATTTAGTCATTATATCTCACTATGAATTGTTTGAATATGTAACTTAAAGCTACCTAAGCTGCTTTCTTTAGGTAGGGAATACAAGTAGGGACTGTACATGTCTACTTGAAAATGGAAGTATATTTCTTAAGACTTGTTGTTATTCTGTCCCAGGTGTGTGATTCCACAGTACCTTTCAGTTACAGACATTCTTTATGTTATACCGTGGCTTGGGGCAAAGTTAAGATCTTGTGGCATGCTTAGATAGTCTCTCAAAATGTCTCAGAATACATGCAGGAATGTTTATCTTAGAAAGCAGAGGTGTCTTAGTATACAAATCATACAAATGTTGGTTATTAGGATGACAGCGAATACTAAATAGGGAAATTCATAGCCGTGACACTAAATACTTTCCTTCATTAAATCTATTTATATCAAAACAGTCTTACTGGTGTAGTGTAAAATTAGCATTCCTACAAAACAGTGAGCCAAGCATGAATTAGGAAAACTATGTAAAATAATTTATTGTGATTTTCATGCTTCTTCCTGAAGTTTTCCATTTATTTATTAATCCAAGACTTTTTAAATTCCCAAACTTTTCAGGAACATAAAACTAAATACCAAATAGAATGCTTATTTTTGTGTTAGCTTACTTTTACATGTATAAATCCAGGGTGTATTTGTCTAAGTTTTGGTGTGCTGTTATGGGTAACAGTAGCATGAAATTTCCACAGTTTCCTGACTCTGCAAAGATGATATTAGTGCTAACACTGATTTACAGATACCATTGTGATTTATGTCCCCAGGAGCTTTGTTTGAAAGGAAGTGATTTCGAAACAGGAAACCAGACATTGTATAAAAACATAAGTATATAACTAGAGGAAAAAGCTGTGAAAAATAAATTATGAAAGATAGAAATATATTTATTACTGTGCCCATCTGGATACTGTAATTATTGATAATAACGCAAATGGCTGTTCTGATTTAAACCTGACTTCTTAATTGAACATAAGCACTCAGGAGAGGAGAGGAGGAAGAAAATGAACTTGCAATTACTAATACATGTAGCAATGTGCGATCAGAATTTGTTCAGTTTTCCTTGATTGAAAAATAACTGTTAAGCCAAAGAAAGCAAAAAAATGAGTATGGACAAATGAAACATTGTCCAAACTTATGTGTATTGTTGTCTCTTGTATTCACAACTGCATACATGATCAACACAAGTATTTTAGAGCGAATATGGTAATGTGCTGTGTACTGGCATCTAATAGTAGGAAATGTGTGTAAGCAGTTGTATTGTTATCATTTCAACTATAAGTTCATCCAATTAAAGTGAAAAGCTGATGTTTGTATGTGATACTGTTTTGTTTTACGAGTCCCCTCTCCCACTTTCTTTTAATGGTTACTGAAGAACATATGCAAGTATATATATTTATCTCAACTGTAGAAAACACTTCATAATGTTCTTACCCTTTATCTCCTTCTTGGGTGGCAATCACAAGCCACTTTTAAATCATGTATTAACAGTACTGTTATGTGGAAGTTGGGGTGAAATTAAGGACAGATGTCCTGTTTATTTGGGGGTAGGAGGAACAGTAGAAAGCCAACCAAGCTACATAGATTTGTTACTTCGGTGTGTTTTTCTGTAAAGCTACACATTCAATTGGAAGGAACTGTAAGAGAAGTCTGTTTTTTGATATTGATTTAGTTGCACGTTTCTCCTCCTCCCAGATGGGTAGCAACTTGATTTTTAGAGTTGCATGGATGTGAGTTTACAGGATAACTGTAGCATAATTACTGCAGTGGACGTTAAATCAGCAGCTGAGATAAGCAGGTCTGGGAAAGCAACTAGCTCAAACTGTTTACCTCTGTCATTACAAGGTCATAGCATTCATCTTGGTAATCAAGTACAAATACTGAAAACATCTATCATTACCGAAACTTGACTGCATTTGCAGTTCCTTGTGTTTTTGCTGAACTTTTTCAAGCTCTTCAGAATAGTTTCACAAAGTTTAGAATAATGTGAATCTTTGCCGCTCTGTAAGATCAGATTTCTGATTTTTATTCACTCTCTTACATGGGTATGATAACTCAACTCAAACTGCAATTGTAGTACCTCAATTAAATTCTCCGTCAGGTACCTGGCCTTACTGAGCTGCAATCAATTACTAGATGTTGACTATGGTTATTCTGCTTGACCTTTGTTTAAGACAATAATGAAAACCATGTAAATACACAAATATCTGCATCTGTTAATGAAAGAGCTCTTTAGCTCAATACAACTTTTATTAATTATCTTGAACAAATGATTTGGTCACAACAGCCCCAGGCAACCCTACAGGCTTGGGGAGGAGTGGCTGGAAAGCTGCCTGATGGAAAGAAACCTTGGTGTGCTGATGGACAGTCGGCTGAATATGAGCCAGCAGTGTGCCCAGGTGGCCAAGCAAGGCCAGTGGCATCCTGGCTTGTATCAGGAATGGGGTGGTGAGCAGGACTAGGGAAGTCATCCTGCCCCTGTACTCAGCACTGGTGAGGCCTCACCTCGAGTACTGTGTTCAGTTTTGGGCACCTCGGTACAAAAAGGACATGGAGGTATTGGAGCAGGTCCAGAGAAGGGCAACGAGGCTTGTGAAGAGCTTGGAAAATCAGCCCAATGAGGAGAGGCTGAGGGAGCTGGGGCTGTTTAGTCTGGGGAAAAGGAGGCTGAGGGGAGACCTTATTGCTCTCTTCCAGTACCTGAAAGGTACTTACAGTGAGAGTGGGGCAAGTCTCTTCTCAATGGTGACAGGTAACAGGACGAGGGGAAATGGTTGCGCCAAGGTAGGTTTAGGTTGGACATTAGGAAACACTTCTTTACAGAAAGGGTAGTTAAACACTGGGATACAATCCCCAGGGAGGTGGTTGAGTCACTGTCCCTGGATGTGTTTAAGAGCTGTTTGGATGTGATGCTTGGAGATATGATTTAGCAGAGGGTTGTTAGGGTACTATGGTTAGGCTTCGGTTGGACTTGATGATCTTTAAGGTCTTTTCCAACCTGAGTAATTCTATGATTCTATGATTCTATATGATGAATTCAGCTTGTTGAGTTTTGCAGATAGTAGGAAAAAAATATTTCTGAAATTCTCCCATTTAAGCTTTTCCTAGCTTATTACTAGTTAATGCTGGCTAAGAAGAAACTTTTTTTTTTTTTTTTTCCCCATACAAGTAGAAATAACATTTCAATTTCTCTTTCAGAAGAGGCACACTGGAGGCTCTTTATTTTGATTATTGAACTTGGGTATCTAGAATTCATTCCTCTAAGGTGTAACTCAGTTATCATTAGACAGCAATACTTCCACATAGAACAAAAACCATGGCTGGAGTTACTGCTGAGTTAAATGTTTTAAGTTTGCTGTACTTAAATTTACTCCTTAAAGTTAATATTATAAAAGCTCTTTCCCACGACTTCATGTGACCTTCACACTGTAACATATAAGCTGGTAGAGTGGAGAGCAAGATGAACTTGTGCTGCATAATTTCTTCATCCAGTTACTGTGGGACAAAGAAAACAGCAAATTATCTGAAGTTATTTAAAGGTTCCTTGGCAAATACTGGTTTGTATGGAATGTGATGAGATAATTCCATGTGGATTTATTCTTACTGTAACTACCAATAAAAAATATCCATTTCTGCATGTCCAAATTCTTAGAACTCTTCTCCACATTCTTCCTAATGTCATAGGAGCTGAGCACAGTCCGTAAAGTAGTAGTTCAGAGATGTTAGTTTTAGCAAAGCATGGGAAGAAACTGCAGATTCTTCAGCTTACAATGTTTTAAGGTTTGGGGTGGGGGTTGGGTGTAGACTTAATAGCTTAGTGAGTAAACTGGTGAATAGATTAAATGTGATCACTGGGGAATAAAACATCCACAGCTAAGTATATCCTCTTTGAGTTGGGAATATAGTTTTTCTTCCTTGGGCAACTAGACAGAACAAACAGCCTATTAAAACTCTTGGGGAAGACTGCTGTTAAAACAACAAGCGGTTTGCATGGGAAGATAGCCTTATTTAATATCTACAGAGTGAGTACAAAGAATGAAAATTGATACAAAGCTGATTTTGTACACAAAACTAAAACTAGCAAACTAATTGTTCAGCAGCTGAGAGTAGACTCATTTTCATACAAACATTAGTTGGATGATCTTGGTCAATGACAGGCTAAAGACTGCTGATCAAATTCAGTATGTTATATGAAATGAATATCATTTTCTTGTTTTGTTTTACTTGTTTATTCTCCCTTTCTTTCTCCTTCAAGAATGGAAGAAAGTTGTCTCTTCACAGATTAGTCCGGAAATATGTGAAGACTTCACTTCAAGATTTGGTGTCATAAAAGAAGCAGTGTGGGGGGGTTTTTTTGTGGTTTTTTTTTTTTTTTGTTTGTTTGGTTTGTTTTGCTTTTGTTTTTTTTTTAGAAAGCTAATAACAGGATTTTCACAAATCTGAGAAACGAACGTTATTACGATAGTCTGTACAGTGTTGTGTTTTCCAGAGAATATCTGAGATTCATGTATTGCAAGACACATTCTACTAATACTTATTTTAACATGATTTCTGACTATAATTTACTGCTTTAATTTATTTGGCAAGGAGATGTTCCGTAATTATGCTTCCAAATTCCAGCTTTAAGATGAAAACAGGAAAACACTGAATAGTTATAGATTAGCTTCACTGAATATTTCTAATTCTTCTGTGATCAGGAAAGAATTAAGATCTATATGTTTATTTGAAAAGAATAAATTCTCTCCCCTCCTACCCAGAATTAAAACGTTAATGCCAAAATTACCCTACTCTTGCAGAATCTTGCCTTATAAGCACCATTCCTTCCTCATGCAGAAGTACTTCAACAGGCTCCAATGGTGAACATCACTTGATGAGATAACTGCGGCATTCTTTGGTAGTTTTAGCATCTATGCTGTCCTACATAGATAAGTCATAGCTTTAAAAAGCTTAATTGGGAAAGTACAAACACTTTATGCCTACATAAAGTGTTTGAACTTGTGAATTACGTTAACTTATTTTATGTTTGGGGATGTCATGCTGCCCTCTAATGGCTGACTCACGGGGAAGTAAATTCTATTTTGTGAAGCATGCAACAAAAATATTTTGTAGAAGAGCAAGCCAATTCTAAGGACTGAATTAAGAGGATTCACATTAGGGTCTCTTACACAGGAAAGATTAAATCTTTTACCTGCATCATAAAATAGCCACTTCATAGAAGAAAGCTAAAATTACGTTGGTTGATTCTGGAAAGTGAAAAGATACTAAACCTATTAATATTTTAAGCTATTTCATATCTACTAGTAACAATGATGCTATGTATTAGCAATACATTACAGATGATGTACAATAAAGTATTGAATCTTGTAATGAACGCTTCTATCCAGTGCAGAACCCATGAACCATGTGGCCTCTGAATGATATTTAAAATTTATCTTTCAGCTTAACTTTGTGATTGTAATAAAGGAGAATTCAGTTGCTCCTTTAATTCTGGAGAACTTCTAAGCACAAGTCTCATTCTCTGAGTTAGTGCCAAAAGCACACAAATTTCTTGGTTAGTTACACTGTGCAGTAGAACAAAATAGATGCTTAGCTTTTGATTGTACTAGGTTCTCCATGAAAAAAAAAAAAGCTACTAACAATGTTAAAAATCTAATTAACATGAGCATTCAAAGATGCTGGTGCAGTCTGACTGCCTTATATGTGAAAGCCTCACACTGTCAAAGCATTTACATATCATGAAGTGTTCTTTCAAGTGGTTGAGACTTCTGTGTTTAAGCCACAATTTTTTCTTTCTTTAAATGATATCATTTTGCCTTTATCATGTGTAATGTTGGAGATTCTTAACTTTCATAGCTAAGTCAATGAGAGACTTTTTTTTTCACTTTTAAAATGTAAGTTCTAACATTACATTGATTTGAGCTACTGGGAGGCTGGTTTAGGTAGTCTGTCTTGAGATCTACTGAAAGTCTTCATACAGGACTGTATGTTAATTCAGCTTTTTCCTTTGCATTTCCCTTCTTCGACTCTTATCCTGTCGTAACAGGTATAGGGTTGATTGCTGGTAGAGTGCACAGTAAAAAGCATACTTTGACAGGAACTCTCAAGGACACTAATATATCCTGTGGTGGATTTGTGAGGTTCATCTGTAGATGAGAAATATGGACAGACAAAGATGGAAATTCTCTCTGAAGACTCTTGTCATTGTCTTGAGTAGCCAGCAAGATGGCCATTGCAGAGAACTGAATATTTCTGCTAAAATAGGATTTTTTAACATTTGGTAACTAAACCAACTTCTGCTTCATTTACTGCTGAATATTTAGGATTTATTTATTTGTTATATTCCACACTCAAACATTTTTCCAAACAAACTTCCATAAAAGGAGGGGTCAGTGACATTAGCATATACGAAAATATATTTGCAACATGAACGAAAATGTATTTGCAACATTAGTAATACCTAATTTGAAATCTCTGAAGTATCCAGTATCACATCTATTCTGGTGCTTTATGGCTCGAGAATGCTAATATTTCTTTAAAATGTTCTTCTCTATTGAGTCATTGTAAGATACGCAGTAGAATACTATGGTTCCTTTGCAGTCTTCTAGTATTTCTCTTAGCTTTAGCTATTTTGAATGACTAGGATTAGTGCACATTCGTTGTAGGGTTTGAATATTTAAGAATTTCTAGACTTGGGTTGGTAATCTTCTTGATTAAAATGACAATACTCTGAAGTTAGGAGAAAAGATTCATTAGGAGAAGGAAATCCTGAGCAATATACCCTGATGTGTCTTAGGAACTATAGTTATTCCCCAGGTGACAGGCAGAATTATGTAATGGAATGAATTAACTGGCTGTGCAACTTAATAGAAGGGAGAGGCTTGAGCAGTAGTGATGTTATTTTACTAACTTAATAGATTATAAAACAAAGTTTTTACCTACTCAAAGCAGGTGTTTAAAGTGACAAATGGCATTAGACAAACCACAGAAAACTAGTGTATAGTATGTTTGCCAAAGCAGTGTAATCAAATCACTCTAAATGGATGGTGTGGATAATTTTCCGTGGAATATTTCAGAATTTCAAAAGGTGATTGGGTTTAATTTTGAGAAAGTGACAAGGATTTCAAAGGAGTTTCTAAAGAGTAAGTCTTACTTACATACTTACTTATCTTTAGGACAACCTAGCAGATGTGCTGCAAACGATCTAAGAACATAAACTGGTAGGAATTGTACCTGGTACAACTGTTGCTGTGTTGAGGGTGTTTTGTTGCCCGAGACCTAGATGACCAGTGCAAGATGGTCTGCTAAATAAGAGATTTCTGCAGAGACTCCTCTTACCCACTGAGACTTGTTACCAGTCAAATACTCCATGGTGGTCACATCTTGCTGAGTATTTGATGCTGGTCTGTTGATTTTATGTAGGTACACTACTGCAGTTATTTTATGTAACTGTCATGTAGTTTTCTGTACAGGATATACCACTATAATGTTTTTACAGGAAAATATGATGAGTTAGAATGAAATGTATGAGGATATACTACTAATGTCTGTGCATGCACTTATGTGCATATGTTACTGGATTTCAGTTATCCTTCCTAGTTATTTGGAACTTCTGGGATATGCACTACTTTGTCTTGCAGGGTGGGTGGTGGTGGGTGGGGTTCAACTAACTGATGATCATAAAGCTGCTAAATAATTAGGCTTCAAATTGTGTACTTGAAGTAACTAACTGAAGGTTTAGGAAAATGAAAAATGATAAAACTAGATAATGTGTTTGGTGAATAAATGTTAAAACTAATGTAAATAACCAATGTATTTCTCTTTGTAATGCAGAACAGAGCATCCAAATTTGAGTTATCTCTGGTTTTTCTGCCAGATTTTATAGATCTGATTTAGTTGCTCAGTGTAACTTATTTTCAGTCCCTTTGTTTTCACTCAGTCCCTGGAGGTGGAATACTGCATTACATGTTCTTTCTGCAAGGCATGATGAGGAATTGCTAAAGTACTTGGCATATGGGTAGGTATAGCTTTTCTTGTCAAAAGTTTAATAGTTTAATTCAGAAACAGTTGTCATAGGACAGCCTGCATTTAAAATAGCTGTAAGAAAGAATTAAGAAAGCTACAGAGAACTGTAAGAAAATATGTAAGAAAGCTTGAATTGCTTTTTCTACTCTACACACATATCCATAACGTACAGGGATGTTCCTGGGACTCTGATCAACTGCCTGTTGAAAATAGCCCTTTGGTCAAGATGAAAGCAGATTAAATTCATATCAATACCTACTACTATCGATACCTAGTACTCTATTTTGAGTATAATTTTTTATTGAGTCTAGGAAAGCATTTGTTCAGTCACAAAACATTAGCTGTGGTTAGCATATGTAAAGATAAAATTGAAGTAACCTTTAGTCTTTCACTTTAGTTTTGGTATACTATACAGGCAGGAGGCATGGTGGTATAAATAGTGTTTGACCATTGATGACAAATCTTACTGAAATTATCAGAAAGGGAAGGCAATGGAATGACTCCTGTTTGTGATTGCAAAGAACTGCAGAAGTTGGGTTTTTTGAGTTTTTTTTTGTGTTGGGTTTTTTTTTTTTTTTTTTTTTTTAACTCAGTTTATACATTAGCATTAGATAGAATGGTGAGAACTGTACAAGGAGAGTAAAAAATAACAGCCTTGTAGAACTGTAGAGCATTACTATAGATAGGCTGCAAGATGAAAGAGCTGTCTTGGCACATTATGATTCAAAGATCTGCAGCCTCATCTGCCTTCATATCCTAAGGAGTTTTTCTTAGTAATTTCATTCTTCAGGATATAACACTGAAATATGGGTTAAGTTGTTGCATTTTTGTCTCAATTTTCAACAGCATTTTTCTTTTATCATTTTCTTCTGTCATTAACCCTTTTTCTTTCTGTTGACTCTTAAGTTCTCGCATCACTGGTTATTGGAGTGATATGTTGAGAAACATAAGCCAATATTGATTGGTGGGTTCTTTTGGACACATGGCTTTCACAACAGCAGCTCTTGAAACTCAGATGCTGAAGTCCATGAGGTAGATAGTATCTGAACAGTGTTGCATTGGAAGTCTATAAGTTAATTGTTTAATATATGCTGTACATGTTTGTTTTCATGGAGTTTTGTGCATCTTCATCAAAGAAGGAAATAGTGTCTGGTGTGATTAAGACAGTAAACACAGTGGGAGATCTCTATCACATACCAAGCAATATTATTTTGCACTTGGAAAAGCATAGGGAGATGAATTCAGATCATTGCTTAGATTTATTATGTGAAGTAAAAAGTATGAAACAAACACATATCTGCCTTGACTCTATCTAGTAGCACTGTATTACTGGAAAAACTACATCTTGCACAGCAGTAGAAGAAGAAAATATTTCATTCTGTTCTTCTGAGGTAGAAGGGTACTCTGGCTGGCAGTGAACCAGCAATTCCATTGTGAAGGAGGGGTATCATTTTATATCCTGTTACAGTAAGAATATTTCTTTGTTCAATGTCCCAATTTATTGTGTGATGAGAGCTTAGCAAATATTTTTCAATTTAAGTTGTGTGCTTGAAAAAAAAGCCTGTTAAGGTCTGTTCTCCTGTTGCCTTCTTTTATTTGGAGTTAGCTGGGATTAATCTTCATAGAAAGTAAGAGCGTTACTAGATATTTTGACTTCACTCCCTTACTATTATTCTTGAGAACACAAATGTTGACTTTAAATTAAAAACAGCATCATCTTTCATGCTGTGGAACTATTAAAAATTCAGGGATCATTTGCTGCACAATTAATAATTTCTTCTAAAATTTTCAGTTCCTTTGCTTTTTTTGAAGATTGAGGAAGATTGAGTTGTTGTCTGATACCCCTTTTTTTTTCCAGTCCTAAGGATAATTTAATGATAAACTATCATTTAATGATAAATTATGTTTTTATTGAAAATTTATTGTTCTGCTCAGTCATCTTTAGTAGAGTCCATCAAGTTTTCATGTAATCCTGTACCTTCGTTATTAATTTCATCCTAAAACATCAAAGGTGAAATCTTAATTTTATTGCTTTTAGCTATAAGCCTAAATGTAGTTACTTCTGTCTTTCTATGCAGTGTGAAAAACAGAAATTTCATTAAGTCTTATTGGTTCTTCTGGGGATTTTATGGTTTGGAAGAAGCAATGAGACTGCTCTCTGGGTAGAACTTTTGAACTAACTAATGAAAGTTCTGGGATAGCCTGCAGTCATAAATACATTTACCCTTTTAACTTCTGGACAAGTAAACATGCCCTTAATTTTGAGGGAGTTAAATTGGTTTCTTGCCTCTCCTTACATAGCTTAATCTCTCTCTTATACCACCAAATGACAACCTCATACATTATTAATCTCATTTAACATTAAGCTGTACTGCTGGCTGCCAAAGTGCAAGATTATGAGAATATTGCCTGTGTTTTGTGCTGTGATGCTTGACTCTCTGAGGAAAGCAGAGAAACAGGGGAAAGGTAATACTGGTTTTAATTTAATACTTGATATCTGCAAGCATTTAGAGGGCAGGAAAATCTTAAGGAAGAATTAAGGGATGCCTGAAAAATAACATAGGAACATAGCTGTTGAACTGTTCTGAGAGGATGTGCTATGTGTAGTTTGGCTCAGCGCTGACCCTTGGAAAGCCTGTTATTGTGCTATGAAAGTAGCTGTAAGAGCTGATCAATACTGGAGCTTCTGTAGTAAAACTGCTGAACTTGCTTGTGATTATCTGTTATCTTCTTAGCAATCATTGTAGTTTAACAGGGATGAAAGCTTTCAGTTTTTATAATGTTGTGTGAGTGCTCTAGATCATGACTTAAACTACTGGAAAGGAGAAGAACTCACCTCATTTAATATTAACAGTATATTTTAAGCCATGCAGCCTTTACATGGGCAAAATTCTCTCTGAATGTTGGCACTTGGCTTGCAAGAGCTGAGTGAATCTAGTCTACCCTATTGTTTATTCTCAGGGTTCTTGCAACCTGTACTGGCTCTGGCCTGTACTCAGCAGTGAGCTAAGCGGACTGCAGGAAAATTATGTGATGTAGATGAGTGCCTGAATACTCTCCTGCTTACTAGGTCAAAACCATACATACCATATCTTCTAGAGAGCTAAATGTAGCCAGCATACCCATGAGTTTGAATGACTCTTGTGTCCATGAGTGAAAACTTATACCATAAACTGACTTTGGCACAGTAATGGGGTTCTGCTTCTCTAGTATTGCACTTCAATTTCTACCTACAGCAAGGAGGATTACAATGTAAATGGAAAGATTTAAGTGTGCTGCATTTCTTTATTTTAGAGAATGAGAAGACTTAATAGACTCACTTTTGCAAAAGATTTCCAGTTAATGTAAATATCCTTCTTCATTCCTGTTATATTAAATCTGTGGCTCGTTCTTATAGTTCTGTGGATGTACTGTATGTATTTTTTACTTGGATATTCTTTGTATATATGTTTCTTGATTTAGTCTTGTTAGGGTTTTCATGGGTGAACTATACTATTCAGTCTTCCTTGGTTTTTAAATCTAGGTTTATGGAAGACAAAGCTCTTAAGATCTGGTTGAAAACAGAAATAACTGAACTCATCTGGTTTATGAATCAGATAATCACAAGTATGACTTTTATCAGACTTCAACACTTTATTACTATTTTTCTAGCCTTAAAAGCCTGGGTTAATCATTCACAATCTAATGAAAAAAATAATTTCAAACTAAGCTAATAAATTTGAAAGCATGGTTTCTGAATCATTTACATGATCCTTCATACAGATGCGAACGCAGGTGTTACTAACGTATAGTAAGAGGTGGGTAAAATTACAGGGAACTCTTGTTTCTGTCATTAGAGATACAGTGTTAATAAGTCAGATCAGCTATTTTTATTTAGGTTATATATATATATATATATATATAAAGTTAACTTGCCTTACCAGCTGTCATAAAATTTTGGAGGAAAAGGTTGCTTCCAAGCTCTCCAAGGGGAATATTTTAGACAAGTATTTTAACCTTTACAGCTTGCAAAACCAATTGCTTCTTTTTTTCCCCATAAAGTACTTTTTGGCTGAGATTCTAATATAGCAAAGCGTTAGATGTGAGGAAAAGTACCAGCTCTGAAGAAAATAACTGGACTGCCTTCTAGTGGTTTTAGTTATAGATTACTTCTTACAGAAAAAATCATCTCTTCAAATGAATCACATAATTCCCCTTTTAATATGCCCCCCTCAAAAAATCTTAACATTCAGCAACTAAAAAGTGTACTTCTGTGATATTTGCTTTCTGAGATGCACAAGGCAGGTCATACCAGGCATTTAAGGGCAAAAGGAATAATCATTATTTTGAGTAGCATGTAGGCATTTACTGCTAGATCAGGGGAGGTTAAGTTGAAAATAAATGGCTGGTTTTTTTAATTCCTTTGAATGATTAATAATTTTAAGTTTGATTTGTTATTAGACACCAGAAAAAGAGCACATTACATGAAACTAGTAAAGATATTCATCTGAGAAGGTGCAGGAGATTTGAATGTTTGGTATTAACGAAATAAACAGACCTAAACAGACAGAAATTGTTGCAACTCCCTTATAATTTTTTTTTTGTTGTCATAGCAAGTATTTTTGTACACTTCTCTCCCACTACTTCTTGTCAGAAGAAAATATTAACAACTCTGTAAATGGATGTATGTTTTTCTGGATACTGACTTTAATGTATATACAGTATAATCTCTTGAAGTTCATCTGAATGTTAACAGAAAAAGAATCTTATTATTATGGCCATCAGTATTATTAAGAATTCTCAACTATGTGCAGTCTTTCATGGCTATTCCGTTTCCCGTCTGGGACCTAAGCTTACAGTGGTGAGAGTGAAAAACTTTTCTTGTGAGGATGATATGACCGAAATGACATAAGTTATATGCTCAATTCAGAACATCCTAGAAAAAGTTCTCATCTTTACTAAGAGTCCTAGAATTGACACTTTCTTACTTTTATTATGAAGAAAAAAAATAACACTTCTGAAGTCTGATTTAATTCCAGAAATAACATAATTACACATGCAAAGATATTTAGTGCTATTTCTTGTCTGCTGTTATAAGAAGAGACATTACAGGAGGCATTGTCAACTTCATTATGGAAGCTTCTTTGGAGGCTGTGTTAAAGGCAATAGTCTATGATAAAGGTATGGAGGTACAATTGAAGAGCTGGAGATTGCCACATTTGCATGTGTAGGTTAAAGTGTATGTTGCAAGAAAGTAACAGTTGGCAAAATTAAACCTGAAGTAAGTCAGCAGAAAAGTTAGGTAATGAGATCTTGGTTTTACCTGGATAACAGCTGTGAAAAGATGCTGAAGAAAGGAAACTGATAACTGATGAAGTGTGACACAAATTGAGGTATATTTGTCATAACTGAAGGGATAAGCATATACAGGGATGGCAGCAGTGTTCAAGGACACTATAATATAGAGGGTGACAGGAGAGTCTTGAATCAGCAAATTATGATCAAATTTCTGAAGAGGCTGACCACTGAGATTTATAGCATTCTCTGTGAAGTACTAGTGTATGCAGGCTCTGTGGTTTCTGTCGTTAAAAATAAAATGAAACAAGGCAGTTGTAACTCGTGTTGATCAAGGTAAGTAACATGTAGGGGCAAAAGTTGTGAGATCTATTAAAAATGGTCCAGCTATTTACAAATACAATAAAAACATTTAGGACCAGAGAAGGAAAAGAAACTCCCTCCCATTGTCTTGTGTTAAAGTATGTATATAAAGTCTTGTGTTAAAGTATGGCTGCCTGCTGCTACCTATTCTATTGCTTTTTTTCCAATTGCTTTCAAAGAATGTTTGTGATAATTTTAATTAAAAACACAATTATTTTGAATGTATGCATGCTTGTAGGCTCACAGATATTAATGTCAATCTGATTTCTTGTTTTTTCTTAGTCAGCATTGGTGACTAACAAAGCTAAATAGTTCCTAAGTTTAAACCCACAAACAATATTGTAAAATCATATTTTCTTTGTCCTTCAAGTCTTTCTCACCGTTCTTGCTTATCAAGAATAATCTTTTTTCCAACATGCATTTGAGATTTTCATTCCTGAGTGTCTCTAACAACATATTCTTTTTGTGGTAAGGCAAACATGGAAGTTGAAATGTTTAGTTAAAAATAAAGTGTTAATTTTCAGTAAGTTGTAGTCTGTATTAACCTTAGAGGTGTTCAGAACTTCTAGCTAATATTCTTTCATTGCCTGGGGGCCAGTTGAATTTAAAGCAATTCTCTTTATCATTCTACTTCAGTATCTGCAATCATTGTCCTTATTCTATAATAAAACTGCACATGCACTTCATGTTCTCAATGTAGCAATTATCTGACAGAGAAACACATAAATAGGAATTAGTATTTTTCATTTAATTTAAGCGTTCACCTTAATTCAGTTTGATTCTGGCTTTCTGTCATAAAAGATTAGGTAGGTTTCTTTTAGGCTCTTATTTCTCATTGACATCTCTGAGGGGAACAAAGATATAGAATAAAAACTTTCCCTTCATAAATATGTTCAGTTAACTGACAATAATCGATTAAAAATGCAATCTGTAGGAAGGATTAAGCTAACCAGAAAGATAGTTTAAAAACAATCTTTAAAGGACTCAAATCATTACTGATCAGAAATACTTCAGGGACATTAACAATATATTTGATAGTTGCCAAGGAAACATAACCTTCCCAGTGACAGTATGCATTGCACATAATAAGTAACTGAAATAATTCTGACAATAACTGATCTACTTCAACATATCTATTCTTCCTTCACTGTCTGCAAAAATTGCAAATGTGTTTACATCCAGCCAGATTAGTACTCACTGTACATGCTGTGCCATTACTACTTCATATTTGAAGTTGCAATTCAATTCAAAGCAAAAGTGGGATATCAGTTCTTCCTGATTGAAACAGGCGGCAGGTGTGTGCCTAGCTTGCCATTCTTGATTAACCATAGAGTGTTTTGGAGGAGGTAAAGGCTGCTGCAGACTCAAAAATTGGATTATATTTATGTTGCATATTGATGCAATACAGAATCAGTTTATTCAACCCAGAAAATCCTAATATAGCAGCGGACAGTTTTGCAGTGTTTTATTGTGTACCTTAACTTGTGCGTACAGAACTCTATAACACTATAGCAAATGCAGCATGAACTTCATCTATTTTTTTGTGCCTGAGGGTGAATGGCAGTGTTGAGTGGAAGAAATTCCCCCTTCAGTTAAGGTGGAAATCCAATGAAGAACCTAGAGAGTAATCAGAAACTATTTGAAATATAAAAATACTAACCCATTAAGATTACTCCGAAGTATCAAATTATGATAATGGGAGATACCTAAGCAAAGTTGCCAGAATGGATCCTCTAGGAAGTATGAGACCTGATTTCTTGAAAGAAGTAAAATCTAAAAGATGAGAGGAAAATGCCTGGTGAAGAGGCCTGTGTAACATCTAAAAGGCAAGGATTTCCAACTACATGTTGCTGTAGTTCTATGAGTGAATCAAGGTGACATAACCTACAGGTGACTGACTTCTTTAGCTATGATGAAAGCTTTAGAATCAAATTGGTTTTGAAAGTGTTTATAAGTAGTCATGATATACTTGATTTAATACTCCTGAAGGAGGCTTATATTGGGGCGGTAATAGCACAGTTTAGATAGGATAAAGATAGGAAAACTGTTTGTGTAAACTTGTATTTGACAGTGAAGCTTCGATAGTTGTGAGCATTTCTATCTTTCATTGCTGCTAGAGTCACACCATTTTAAATGCTTCACCCAAACATCACATCACACGTGTCTCCAGGATCTTGGGATCGGTAAGAGTGAACCCTCTCTGCTATTTCTTAGTCAGGAAAAAAAGCTCTCACTTCCAAGAGAGTAACATCAACCTTTGTATAGGATGCTGCTAAGGGTTGTGAGCATGGGTCATTTGCCTGCAGTGCTAATTACATGAATTCAAGTAGGTGATCAATAATTTTAAGGTCTCATGAGAAATAGTCAGAAAACTGATTTTTTTTTTTTTAAATTTTTTTTTTTTACTTGCCAAACACACATTTGCACAAATTTCACCTTGCTTGCAAAATTGATCTTTACACATTAAGGAGATTGTTTTATAATTTAGCAGTACATAATTCTTGTTTCATTTTGATGTTGGCATTTGGATGACTTTTAAATGAGCCTTATGAAGAACTGAAAGTTAATGACTTGATTGAAAAGTGGCTGAAATAATCCCAAGATGTATTTTTAGACCATAAATTAGTGTACTTTCTTGTCATATTTTATTTAACTGATTGCTCTCTGTTCCCCCAATTTCTAGGTTGATCTTCATTTAATAGAATAAATCACGTTGAAAATTCAGTGAAGACCACTCCATTTTGTAAGCAGCTGAATTATGCTTGTATCCATTGTCCAAGTACAATTTGGTAATGGATCACAGCTCTTGCTTGCTGCTGTGTTACTGTGATATTTGGCAGCCAGAATGCCCTTTCTTGAGGGGGAGAAGGAAGGGAAGGAGAATAGCTTGAATTAAATATGAATCTCATCTTTGCGGAGGAGGAGCCAGTTAGAGATTTAAATCATGAGGTATTTCCTGAGGCACACAATCTACCTAGAACTAAATTATTCAGAAAACAGTATCTTTTTCCAGAAGAACGAAATGCAAGTGGCATAACTTTGGTAAAGCATCTGTGAGTTTGTTGTTATTTTTGTACTGGCAAAGAAGATAACTTATACCTTAATTTGGGTCTTCTACCTAGGCACTTTATAGTGTCACTGAATACTAATTGCTTACTTTTTTCTTTACTTTTACCCTATACTTACGATTTGGGTATTGACCTTTTTGTGTTAGGAATGTTTATATTTAAAAAATATGATTTGCAAATCAATTCTTGGATTATTATCATAAATTCTTTGAGTATCGTAATTTACCTTTATGTGAAAAAAACAGGAGGTTTAGACATTACCTAAATCTGTTTTAATTACCTTGATTATCCCTAACAACAACAACAAAAAATACTTGAGCCTTTGCATTTGTATATGGAAGGAATAGGCAAGCATGTCTTTGTATGTGGAAGCAATACTTGTTAAATCTTTCAGCTTTTTTTCCAGAAAGCTAATTAAAGAGGAAAGCGATATAAATAGTCAAAGTAAAATATGCAATAACATTTAAGTTGTATTCTCTGTCATAAAAAGCATTTTTTAATACAGTTCCAAAAATAGGAATTTCAGAGCTTGTTTTCATTAATTTTTAAGGTTGTATTGAAGTTTTAAACTAAACTCAAGATGTGCATTTAAAGCTCAAAGAACCTCTTCTTCTAAGTAAAGTCTGAGTTTGGATGCTCTCTTTGAAAGGAAGGCAGACAAAACTGGGTGCACCTGATGTCATTGGTGTAGAAGTATTTGTTCATTTTCAACTTTGGAAACGTTGTAGGCTTTCTTTGACTTGCAGCAGAGAAGTCTGGTGACTTCCATTCCTTATTCCTGTGTCAGTAGCGCAGATATCCCCCGTTCTTACAAAAACATTAGAATTCATCTTTTCCTATGGCCATTTGATTTGCTGCTGGAGGACTTAATAAGAATATAGAGCAGAAAATACTCAGAAGTACATAATGGCCTAACTCTCTGAAGCAACATCAAAGTCATTTATTTAATATGTGTTAAAAAATAAAAAAAAATAAAAAATGAGTGTCATACCATTAATAAAATGCTCTTCTTTGACAAGATTCCTATCTGAAGCAACAGAAAAATCTGTTCTAAATAACAAACTCAATTAACTTCAGGCAGTTTAGGAAAAGTTCTTTGCAGAAAGTGTGATCTTGGCATTCTTGATAATTTTTAAATAGCATTTTTAATGTTGCTTTAATAATAGAGCTAGTTTGTATCCTTTTTTTTTTTTTTTTTTTTTTTTTTCATGTTCATTCTGTTCACAGTTATAGCTGTTATATTTAGTCACAGTTTCTGAATGTCTGCACAGAAATTTTTAGGAGCTCAATGGAGACCAAAATCCAATTTCATTGTGCCAGACAGAATTCTATTTTTCTTTAAAGAAATCTCATTTTGCTTTCCTTGCTCCCCTTGGATTCTGTGGAATTTCTTCTTCACATTTTGCTGTCCAAGTTGTCCATTGTGCTGCATGCAGTGCTGTATTTCCTGCTATCAAGAAGAGATCTTAAGTTTAAATTCCTGTTATCGCTACATGTATATCCTTTCACAGGTTTATTATATGTTCTTCAGCCCTCTTTTATATTAAATGGTGATGTTATAAGTGGATCCTGTGCTTTAAATGAGTATTGATTATAAATTGCTAATGGTGTATGTGCTGCCATAAGCACTTAACACCTTTCAGAGTCTTAATATACCTCTGGTGTAATGTATGTAGGATTACTGGCAGTGTACAGTGAAAGTAAATGATCATAGATAATAAGCTGTGTTAATCAACACGTTACTGACTTAATGGTAAATATGCAGTACGAAAGTTTTTTGTGTGAATGTACTGAGTTCCTCAGTTCTGTGTGGATTACAAGCAGGAGAGGGAATTTTGCTTTGTTTATTTTCATCTGTTGTTGTTGATACCGAAGGAATAAGAGATTTACTCTGGAAGAAACGCTAAAAGCTTTTTTCTTTCTTTTATTGAGCTGCTTGTGGAACCAAAGTGAATATTCAGAATCTTGCCTTATCAAACACAGCTCAGTCAGCATCAGATAGTAGTAGTTCAGTCAGTCACATGTAAAAACATCATAGAGAAACAGTAAAACTAAGATTTACTGTTAAATAATGTTAAAAAGCATTAGTTTAAATATCTATGGATGATAGATTTCCAAAATCACTTTTCTATGGGAGGATAGAATAAACTTGTTCTTTTTTAAATTTGCTTAAAAAAAAAAAATAAGAAAAGAAAAAAAAAAAAGAAACAATTTCTGATATGATTTTAAAAAGTAGTTTTGTGTCATTGGTAGTAGAGGGAAGAGGAAAGGAGGAACAAAAGGTCAGTGAAGCCTGTTATGCATGTGCTTATGTGCACCTAGTTTTGTCTGGGCAAAAAAGCTGCACAAAAATGCTCCAAGGTATGAAGAAGGGCTTAGTTTGAGTTCCACAGCTTGATATTGGGTTGGTTCCTGCTATTTGTAAATCCTTAGCTCTTCTCAGGAATCTTCTACTCTTTGTTCCTAAACTGCAGCAAGTCTATGTGGCTCAGAAAAGCTGTTGCAATGTGGGGCACTGGAAAATAGGGGGAAAAAAAAGCAATCAGGAAGCTTGCAGTGTATGAGCAATCTCCTCCCTCAGCAGTTCTTGAGCTTTAAGACAGCAAGCAGCAAGGAAAGGAGAACAGGAATGGGCAGCTGTCATCCTTACTGTTTAGCCACAGACATTTTAACAGAAAACAGTTCATCAGGAGCAAACCGAAAACAAATAGTTACACCATCTGTTATGGTGGGAGCAGCCATATGGAATGAAGTTCAAAGAGTATTGTATTATCATTGTTAACTCCTTGAGTTCATTCATGTTGCACTCAGAACAGTGGGTGAAATGTGGCAGGTACTGATTACAACCATCTTCGTGTAAGGCAGTGTTACTTTCACATCTCACCAATAGTATCCAAGTATCAATAGTACCAAGAATAGTATAATAGAGTTTTACATAGTAGGTGATATCTGAGGGCTCAGTTTTGGTCAAACTAATTATAATCAGGGGTTGCAAGGGGAGAAAAACAACAATACTCTAAGGATATACAGGAAGTGTTGAAGTTAAATGTTCCATTTCATCCTTAGCTCTGGTTTGTTGTATATGCGCCAGTCTAACCTGGAAGAAGAATACTGATCTTTTTTTAGTAATAACAATTAAAAAGGATAGGGAAGTCTGGGACAGTAGGTGTGTGGGTCTTTTTGGAGCATCAGAAATAACTGAATTTTTAGTATTACATGATACAGAACAATTATTATTTGCACTGGGAAGCTTAATAATAAATCAAAAGAATCCCTGGGGAAGGAATAGCGTTTAAATGGTCCAGTAGGGCACCTTCCAGGTCTGACATCTCTGAAAACCAAACTTACCTCTGTTAGGTTGCAGCTACCAGGTAACTATATAACCTTTCCAGAGCTCCAGCGCAAAAGATAGCTTACAGTACCATAGCAAGATGTAGGAAGTGTAAAGAAATAACTTTGCTATACAATCACTAAAATACAGGCTCCAAATTGTGTCCCTGGAAATTTATTTTCTATCAGAAACTGTTAACATTTAAGGTGTTATAATGCAATTACAATTCATTTGAATAAACTTCATCTGACCTTTACTCCTTATAATACTATAACAGAGCGAACTTATAGTTTAGCCCTTAAAATTTAATCTACCTTAGTTTGTAAGTTAATTTGAACCAAGACTTTGTTTATATTAATTGACACAAATTAGAAAAAAATTGGATGAGATTAAAGGCTTTATCTTGTGATGTAAAGAATTGGTTAGCTTTAGCCAAGAAAAACTGATTTGCAATATAAAGGAAGTGGCAGCCATGTTCCAAGGTCGTATTTTCTGGTGGTGATGGTTGTTTTTGTAAGCAAACTTTTCAGATCGGGTGTAATGAAGCCGGTGTTTATGCTCTGGTTTCAGCCAGCAGTTAAGGATCAGGTATAAAAACTCCATAATGAGAAGCCCTCTATGTACTTGGTTACTCCAAGCTGCCACCAGGTCAGGGCAAAGACAAACAGTCCTTTCCAACTCCCATTATTACTACAAATTTTACATCCATAATTCTAATGCTTTAGGATAGCAAGTATGTAAGCAGGAAAATTTCAGGGCTTTTCTTTTTTGTGGGAGTAGGGAGTGGGATGTGGTTTTGTCTTGTTGTTACCATAGGTCTGTTGACTCACAAAGTTTAACTGACTCAGTCATTCATCTTAATATACTGACTGTTTCGTTGGCCTTGTAAAACTTCATGACTCGCTTTTATTAAATATATTTACCTCTAACATTTCGTATCAGAAAAGCTTAAAAGAGGAAGGGTGAGAAATTAAGATCTTTTGTTTTGGGGTTTTGTTTTCCTTTCTTAAGCTGGAAAGATCCGACTACAACCCAGAGAAGCAGTCAGAAATTAGGATAAAATCTCATGAAATTTTATATGCAACCTAAGTCTTGCCCCTGTGAGCCCACAACATAAGTACTACTGTTATGCATTCTGGGATTGTTTCAACCAAGCTAATAGGGATAAGATGCATAACTCTAAAATATTCTCAAGCAGTAGCAGATCCAGTAAGTGACATCGTGAGCATGCCAGCAGCTGGCTAAGGGCTGTAAAAAGAGAATGTCCTTGTGTTTCCAGATGTTTTTTTCTCAGGGTTGCAAATTTGTCACTAGATATAAGTTGAAATAATCATACTTGGATGGATATAAGTTGAAATAATCATACTTAGATGTCAGAACAGTGCATATAACTGCAGAATATGATCTATTTAACTCACTTCCAGCATCCAATGTTGTTGTCATGGCAGCACTTTGTATATGTAGGAGTTAGATGAATGCTGCAAACTATATATTTTGAATACGTGGGATGGAATTTCTTTTCAATCAGAAAGGTGGTTTGTGAGTCTGAGAATAAACAAAGCTGAGGGCACTTTTTGACTGTGAAAAACCTGTTTTTACTGTTTTTAATTAACCTGAATGCTTTAGCCTTTAGAGTTAGATGGTTTACACTTCAGGAGTTCTAAGATTTCTATTGGGTTCTGGTTTTTTTGTTTTTATTTTGTGGGGTTTTTTTAGTTGTTTGGTTTGTTTTTTTGTTTTTAAAACACTACTGAGCAGCAAGAATTTTCTTTGTCAGCATGGAACAGAACTAATTTACTGAAATCTCTTTAGTTTCAGGATTATGGTTTTCCTGGCAGCTGTAACCAGACTGTTTTTTATATGAAATAGAGGCTACTTAGCGTTAGGTTTTTTTATGAAAATGGCATTTCTTTGCATTTAATAGTTATACAACAGATGCCTGTATGCCTGTCTCTCTGCTTGTCTGTCTTAAAGAACAAATAACAGGAGTAGTTTTAAACCCTTGTTGTGCAGTGGCATTCTGAAATAGCTAACTTTGACTGGGTTTATAAGAATACACTCAAATACAAGTATCTTTGTTACTGTAATGAAGTTGAAATATCAAGTAAATGTTATGCAAAAGATAAAATATTGCGTCAAGACTGTTTTGCTAACTATAGGATAATCAAAATTTTCCTCTTTGCTTACTTCACCATTCAAAACATGATTAACGGTATCAAAGTTTTTCTCAACTAAGTACTTTAACCCTGGGATTGACCATATTTCTGGATACATTATCTTATCCATAGAAATGAAGAAAGCAATGCCAGTCACTTCATGAAATGGAAAATAATATTGTCCTGGAACAATTAATATTCTGTTTACTGACACTGCCAAAGTGATCAGTTAAAGACTGCAGATAAAAGGAGCCAAGAAGTTGTATATAATGAACAAAATGTTATCCAGATTTAAAATTAATTTAGGTTCTTTAATCTCCAAATTTATTTTTAGAGTTTTTACAGTCTAATATACAGTATTTGGGGATTCTACTATGGGACTTCTAAGCTGTAGCACTCAAGTCATGGATTTAAAACTTCTGGAGTACAGAACAGCTACATTTCTTTGTGATGCTGTGAAAGTTCTGCAGTAAAATATATAATAGATATGAAGACAGATACAGTGATTTTGATTTTTATTACTACTTTTTCTTAATCTTTCCATTTCACAGCTTTTGGTAATGAGGCTGGTGCATACAGTGTAGAAAACAGTTATTTCTAAACCCAAAGTTATAAACTAAGAATTTAGGCCCTATACTATGTCTGTCTATCTGGTTCGTTTTGATATTTATTTTCCCTGATTTTATCCTAATTCCCTAATCCTTAATGATGTTAGACCTCAACATATGCATTTCCAGTAAATTTCTTTGAGACTTTGCTCTCCCTCTGGGGAAAAAAAATGTTCAAAATTACAGTGATAAGGTATGTAACAACAGTTCCTATTCAGTCAGTGGATGTAGTGTTCTCCTATATTATTCAATGTTCAATACAGTTCTAGGCTGATAAATGTTCCTTGTAAAGCTTTTTGTTTTGTTCACTGAATATATCTGATGAATTTGTTGGCCTGGTGTTTTTCTGTAAAACATAGGAATGCTCAGCAATAAGCAGCAAGTAGTTTATTTATCTAAGTTAAAGCAGCATCAAGCAAACTTGATGCAGAAAACCTATATGTGGTGGAATAATTTTGCTGTTGGGTTTCTAATAGACATTAAGTGCTAATGAATAAATTATTTGGTGTAACAATATAATGGGGCTTTTAATTCTTTGTATTTTACAGGCTTTTACAGTCCTCTAATGTGAGGAGATCATGCTGAACATTACTATCACCCTGTTGTTTAATAGCATTTAAATTTATTTTTGGAAGAGTTAGGATTTGCAAATTTCTTCCTAATCCTAAATTTAATCTGTGGCTGTCATTTTTTTCAAGACACTTAATGGAGCTATGTCTTCCTGTAGAGGAGGGTGGATTTTAATTTTTTTTAAATCTCTTTATATGTGCCCAGAGGATTTTGGATGTTCCTTCTCTGGAATTATTCAAGGCCAGATTGGATGGGGCCCAAGGCAGCCCGATTGAGTGGGGGTCAACTAGCCCATGCCAAAGGGGTTAGAACAGGATGATCTTTAAGGCTCCTTCCAACCCAAGCCATTCTGTGTTTCTGTGACATTTTAATGTGAGCAAGGGGAAGAAAAATGTGTTTTCAGTATGGGTACTACCTTGAAACTTTGTATGATCTAGAAATTATTTTCACAATATCGCCTATGTTGAAGCTGGGCTGAAGCTCAAAATTTTTCTTAAATGATATGCTGGTGGCTAAAAGTGGAAACAATAGATGCTGATTCATCTGCACTAGAACTTAGCTGAATTTGGATGACTGATGTTACAAGTCCCATAACTCAAACAATGTAATGACTCTCCATTTTGTTAATTAAGTAGTCCTTCACAAAGTGTATTGGAATTAGTTTCTTTTTAAAGTGTGCATGCTGAGCAGTGAGAGCACTGAAATGTGAATGTATCTTTTACCATAAGAAAAGTCAAGATAGGGAAAATGTGTCACCACAGATTACTTGATCTCAAATTAAATGTGCCATACTGAATCAGAATCACAGAATGGCTTGGGTTGAAAGGGACCTCAAGGATTATCAAGTTCCAAACCCCCTGCATAGGTAGGGTTGCCAATAGGTAAAGCACTGGATTAGGCTGTCCAGGGCCCCATGTTCTTGAACACCTCTGCGGATGGGGCATCCACAAACTCTCTAGGCAGCCTGTGCCAGCACATCACCACTCTCTTGCTGGAAAACTTCCCCCTGACATCTAATATAAATGTTCCCTCTTTAGAAGTTGTTTCAAGACGTATAATCTGTACTATGAAAATAAAGGATTGAGATCACATGAGAAAGAAGCTGAAGTGCTGGCCACAAAGAATATCAACAATATACAACTTAATTACTTTAATGTAATTTGAATAAGTTTTTTTCTTCATTTAACATGCATAAAGAATCAGGGTTGTCTTTATAAGACACAAAAATCACGGAAGTGTAGGCCTTCAATGAGGAAGTCTGCAGTTTATGCAAACCAGCAAAAATAAACAAAACAAACTAATCTTCTTTTAAATTACTTACATGATTTTTGTAGAGACATGAAGAGGGAAAAAAAAGTCCTTTACCTTTATTTGAATAGCTTTTTTTTTTTTCCTTTTTTTTTTCCCAAGCAGCTGCTTTTTCTGTACCGGAGACACAATTCAACCTGTATCCTCAAAACCCTAAAAGGCCAATACCGTATTTTAAAGATTGCTACTGTTCTATGTAGCAGGAAACTTTTTATTAAGTGGATCTGCTAAACTCACTATTTGAATTAGCCTTGATAAAAGATGAAGTTGACTGGGGATTTTTCTTTCATCTCTTTGCAACTTTGATTCATATTTAATGGTGGACTTGGCCACAATTTTGATTTTCTTTCATGTTAATTCCATACTCAAATATATATTTAAATGAAGGATTCATTTCTTTTTCTTGAGAAATACCTTTGAAAATGGTAGAAAAATTGACTTAGTGTGGTCATGTCTGTAACTTTGATTCACAAAATGTCTTAGAAATTTCCTATTTAATATTTAGTTCAGTCATATTGCAAGCCCTGAAGACAAGCACACAAGTAAAATTCCAAAAATGAGCTGGACTGTAAAGCGAATTCAGCTGGACTTTGTGACTCTGGACATCCAATAAAGCTAACACACCCATAATGATTTTCTAGTTGTGCAAATATCCTGCAGGAAGTGTTCGCAACTGGAATTTAAAATATTGAGGCAGTTACATTGTGGTAGTTTTTATTGAGCAAGGCTTTTTTCCTTGCACAACTACCAAATGTGTGCTTGCAAGCAGATTGGAATGATTTCCTTGTACAAGTTTATTTGTACTTAAAATCCTGGTGAATAACAATTTGTGGCTTCTAAAAGAGCCATAGATTATTTACCTATAAACTCGGGAGATTTTAAAGAGTGGAGAAGAGAGAACTCGGGCAAAAAGCTCACAATGTGATGTAAAAATGGTCACGATGAGTTGAGGATATGTAATAACGTTATTTAGTCCTTTGCACAGATTATGAAATTGATCCTTGGTACTTAGATCTCAAAAATGTTGAATTTGCATTAAATTAAACTGAGAACGCTTTGTCCCTCAGACTGAGAATGATAGCAATCTTGTAAATAGTTTATACAGCTTCCATGCTTATGAAGTACAATATAACATGGAAATTAAGTCTTGGATTTGTAAAGAGAACATAATGCATTTTAGTGTAATCATTTTGGTGGGGGGGGGGGGGGGGGTTGTTTTATTCTCTCCAACTAAATGAAGAGTTGCTGCTTCATTTCACGTAAAGGCACTATCTGAATATGATGCTATTTGATCTGCTTTTTAATTATAATAACACAAAGTTATTTCTGTAGTATGATTTCTTTTCTGCAGGTAGGTGGATTTGCAGAAGGATTCAACAAAATTGCAAGTTCTTAAAAATTCCTTTTTCATTTTCAGACTTCAGTGGGTGTTAGAGAAGTTGGGAGCTGTTATTCTGCGCTGTACAAACCACTTGAAACTGTGAAGTGCAACAGTTTAGAGCTAGCTAGGTCAGTTGCTGTATGGTTAATAGATGAGTTCATTTAAACTTGAATTTCACATTTCTCAAAGCCAGGTCTACCACTGTGGTGAAAGCGACATATAATCATCAAATTGTCTGTATCTCTGGAAAATGTAGCTTTTTGATGGCTGGCCCTATGGACTTTTTTCTGTCCCTTATACTTTTTTTTGTGGGAATGACTCAAGTGCCTAAAATGCCACCTGTGAGATCAGGCAAGCACTGAGTAGTTAGTTTTTTCTCCTCTCCTGTTCCTGCATCTAGAGTTATCATCCTCCTGTACAAACATCGTTCCTGTAGAAGCTCTCTCCACTCTTAGCAGTCCATAGACCCTCAACAAGCACAGATGGATGTTCCTTGTGACCTGGGCTCATGCGCTTGTCTCCTGACACAAGTATTTTTATTGTACCTGCCACTTCGTGCAAGGTTTTTCATCTTGGGTATTAGCATAAATGTCAAAATGCCATTCCAAGCCTATTTACGGTGAAAACATTTTGTCATCGTTTGAGAAATAATGTGGACTTTTTTTTTTTTTTCTTGTACTTTTCTTTTTTTCTTTTTATTATGACAGCAGGAAGACTGCTACTTTTGCATACTTTCCGCTCTCTAACAGTTTTACAGGGAGCACTGGTGTTACTCACCCTGATCCCTGCTCTGCAGACCCAGGACTAGTTTGATCTATTCCAAATACTTCTCTAATAAAGGAGGGAGGGAGGGAAGGCAGGAGGGAGGTAAAACTAGCTCTGTGTGAATTTCAAAGAAGGGGTGAATATTGGTTTAGGCAAAAGGTAGTAATGTGAAATTGTGTGATTCATCAGTGTTAGATTTGAGATTTTTTTCTTTAAATTGGGAACTGTAGAAGAATTTCCAGGGCTGGTTATGAAGACTTAAATGCTTTACCTACAAAATGAATGAAATGCAATTCAGTCTCCATGTTCATTACTTAGATTCATTTGAATCTACCAAGACAGGAGCCAATTAGCATTACAGATGATACAAGCAAATGAGAGTACCAAAGTATTCCATGTTCATCAATGAAACATCCTGACTCCGTAATGATCTCCTGTCACTCCTAGTGATGGTGCTCTTCACAGCCAGTTTTATACAGGTGGGAAGCTCTCTGATTCTGTTATAATCTTCCTGAAATCTCCAGCTTTCAGGTTTCTTGGCATTAATAGACTCACAAGTATGTCTAGAAACGAAAAAGTTTCAGAAAGTTTGCAGGTGGCTCATTATAACATTATTATAACGATCCCTGATAGTGTGAATAAAAGAGATTTGCTTTTTCAAGATCAGAAATAATTGTTCATTTAAGTTTTAAGTGTTTAAGTGTCTTACTGCTAAATATGTACAACTCTAATTTTCCACTTATTTTCTTTTAGAAGTCTTCAAATGATCAATTATTATTTCTGTATTGAATAATTTCTACCTCTTCCTAATGATGTTAAGGATGGGCAACATAAAAGGATGACCTTTTTTGCTACTAGGCTACTTCTATCCTTAGTCAGAAGTCCATTTTTACTTAACATAGGTTAGAGTGACATTCTCATTAAGTACTTCCATTCCAGTTATATCTTGTTGGCACTGTTACAGCTTTTCTGTAGGGGTATAGAAGCAGCACAATGTTTGTGTTTTGTGAATGAGCAGCTGCTCAAAACACTGCCTAAGACCATCCTGTTTTCATCTGTTACAAGGTGACTTCTATTTTGTTAATGTGCACAATACAATTTAGATGGTGGTGTATTTCGATGTTTTTGAGGAGCCTCATGATATCATTTGGAAAGCTTGCACTACCTAAACTAATGTATCTGTATTCTCATGTTTTGTTGTTGAAGTGGAGTTATTTAATTTTTCTCCTTCCCACTGTTTAATTATCGCTATATCTGCTCAGTATAAGCCCTGAAGTGGATTTGTTTTTCAGTGATAGAATGAAAACAGCAGTGGAAAATAGAACAGACTTGGGCTTTTTTGTCTGTAGACTTATAATAAATGGCCGTATTCTTGATATGGAAGCTGTCTATCTGGAGTTTAAAATGATATGATAAGAACCTGCAGAGCTTAATTTTCTTTAAACTGTTAAATGGAAATCTGAATATGGGGAGTATCTGTGGAAGGGGCATTGTGTGAAGCACTCAGCAGCAGAGCATCTGCAGATTCAGCAATTGATAGAATGTTATCTGAAAACTTAAAATCCTGAGACCAAATAAAGTTCTAACTTTAGACTTTTATTCCTGTGTGCTGCTTGAGCAGTCTTTGTTAAATTGTTCTGCACATAATTTAATGTTCATCCTTTTAATTTTGAAGGCTTATTGCCAAAGAATTACTCACACAGTTAAAGGAAAAAAAAAAATAATTGGGCGTAGTTCTTAAGGAAGCTACATAATTGTGCTTGCCTTTCCAGGTTTTTCAACATGTGAAAAAGAGCACAATTTTAAAAATACATTTCTGAAAAAGAACCTTTTCAAATGATTTCTCATATGGACTACTGTGATTTTTTTTTTTAATGACTGTTACAATAAGGTTGATACATTGCTTTCACTGTGTTTTAGCTGTTTTTAGATTTAAGTACCTTTCTTGCTTTAAATTCCATTATGATTTTTTTTTTGCCTTGATTGCTCATATTTAGCATTTTAGGTGGAAAGAATGTATCAAAGTTGGAAAACAAATTTGTTTAAGAGAGCTATTACAATTGGTGTTTATTATAATTACTCCGATTTCAAATTATGTGCTATGGGCAAAGCACCATAATGAAACCATTCCTTACAAAAACTGGAAGATGTCCACTAAGGACCGTTATTCTCCTAATAATGAAGGACTCATTGCCAGGTCCTTCATTATTGCTTCCCACTTTTGCTTCAATTGAAAGTTAATTGATACTGTTTTGATTACCACAGTGAGATGAGGTATCTTAAATTTCACTATTCCACGTAGATAGTTTGATTACTGTTTAAGTATTTGTGGCTGAGTTCCTAAATAATATTTTTAGAACCACGCAGAATGCAGTCAAAAGTAAATTTCAGTGAACAACTCTCAAAATACTTGCTTTCTCTCTTAGAGGGCTATGGCTGTTATTTATATCCAATAAAGGTTAAAGGATTTCCATGTTCTGTCTGAGGGCTGGATTATGGTTAGCATTGAAAGGTACTAAGGTAGACCACTGTCTAGCCTTTAAAAATTTTCTGCTGCAGTTTAACCCATTCCTATCTATAAATTGCAAAGGCAATGTATATGTATCTCCTTTTTGTAGCATCAGCCTGTCGTGTCTTTAGACAGTTATATACTTCTTTCTTGTGAAGCAATTCCGATTAGCTTAGTCTTTTTCATAAGGTTGCTCTTTACAGATCTCTGTAGCTACGTAAATAGAATTAGAGAAAACATTCTTGGAATATCAATCTGATGTCTCACACTTGACAAGTATACATTAGAACACAGTTGATGTTAGAAATATGAAAAGAATGTGGAATTATTAAATATCATTGGCTTCATTGAGTTTAAATTTTTTCTTAGAGGGATCCTGCAGCATATCCAACATAGGTACTTATTTTATGGAGGGAAAAGTAGCAAAATAAAGGAAATGGTTTCTCTCCACTAAGCGTGTTGGAAGAGTTAAAGTATTTGAAATAGTGAGGAAGCATTAAGTAACGTAAAGATAAGACTTATGTTTTAATGGGAGAATTTAACTTGTTTCTCTTGTTTCTGTTTGAAAAAAAAATGACTGAAAAAAGATATTCCGGAAGACAAACCTTAAGGCATTTCTGAAGCCTCCTCGTTTCTTGAGATTGCTTGTTTAAAAAAACAAAAAAACAAAAACAAAAAACAAGAAAAAGAAAAAAGCAAGCAGGCAGAAGCAAGGTACAAAACCACCTTGGGAAAAAAAACTAAGCGATGATGCATTTAGAGGAAGATAAAATAAAAATGCCATACAGAAAATTCCATGTTGGCTGAGATTAGATATTGCTTTCAAAAGCTTCATAAAATTGAAGCCATTAGCTTATATTTGCATTTAAGTAGTGGAACTGTGAGGCTAGACAGTTATAAAATTGTAAATTATCCTCTGACAGGTAACTTTACACGTTATAGGAAAATGGCTCAATTTGAACTGAATGTTTGAAGAAACCTTTAAAAAACAACAATAACAACAGAGAGTAATAAAGCTGCAGAGATATGTGGGCATTTGTTTCAGAGATTATGCTTTCAACTGGAAGGCAGCCATTTTTATTCTCAGAAATTTACCATCCGGAGTTCTGTAACTTTAGTTCCACTAACATATTGCTGCTTCTCTCTTCGTAGAATCTGAGTTTCTTTCATTTGTTAGGTGTTTTTCAATGATTGCTATTTACTGAGAAATCAAAATTACATATAAATGGCTGCTAGTGCATGCTCTGATGAAAAGTCTCTTTTTTTTCTGAAGTATTATTCTGAGAACAGCTGATAAATGAAAACTTTGAGCATTTGCTTCTTCTAACATGATGGGGCTTTTAAATTACCATTTAAGTGACATGTACAGCTAGAGAACTGTTTTCAGGGACCGTAAGAACATCATTCCCAGTGGCAACAGCACTGCCAGCACTGATGAAGTGAGGGTGGATAGACCTGTGACAGCTGTAGGGTGAAGGATTTTTTGAAGTAGGATATGCTTTTGAGTTGTCCAGTGTGGTTTGGGAAAGGAATCAGTTTTACCATCTAAGTATGACATGGGTATGGAATGCATGCACTCATATTCTGTTCATCATTGAGAACCTGCAAATATAGTAATACATTGCAATTTTCTTTTCTTTCCTGCAGGTAGGTCCTGCAGGGACAAATGCCAAACACAGGGAGAGAGGGTGTCATTTTGTCAGGTAAAGAAAAAGAAGCACGTTTGAGCTTTATGAGGATAAGAATGATAATTGTAGTTTATTGCACTGAGAGAGCCTGAAAAAGTCTATTTTACCACTTCTGGTGCCAGAAAAATATTGATGAAATTATCTAGAACTTCATCACAACGAACAGTGAAACAGTCATATATTAACTACTGCCAACTGAAATATCTTTTTTGCTAATGATTGGAGTAATATCACACAAGATAACTAATAAAGTAGTGAAAGAGTTATCATATTCCTATTGAAAAAGCAGTGTTATAGTCTTTTTTTCACTTTTCAAAAGTTCACGCTGAATACATGATCTCTGAATTACTACACTTGTTTTCAAATTAAAAAAAATATTACACAAAGCCAATAAGTATTAAAATATGAATCTTAAAGTCTTATTCTGATATGTTACAAACTTTAGAACTGATGGGCCTATTGAACTGAAATATCAACACTTCAACAGCAAACATCAGTCAGAAGTTGAACTGTTTCAGAAATTGTGAACATAATAAAAATCCTTGTGATGAGAAGTTAATTTGATGAAACTCATGCAACATGCACAGAATGGAAAATCATGAATAATCCTATATTACTGATGAGAGAGAAGTGGTTTTATTTTTTTTTCCAAGCAAAGAGAGGAGGCCATGTTTTGCTATGGGAGTGACAACGCAAAATTAAAACCCAGAGATATATCAAGGTCACTGTAACTGAAGTTTCTTACAAGTAATAAAAATGCCTCTAAACTGAAAGTATTTTGAAGGCCCTTCTTTAAGACTGTGTATTTGTTCTTGTGGCGATACAAGAGTTGCTTAACAGCTGGGCCTGAGGTATTTTGGAAAAGGATCAGTTTATGACTGCAAGTTATTGGGATTTATGCTTCCGTCTGACAAGGAAGCCACTTGGGGCTTATGGATAGCTCCACAGTCTCAGATGAGGAAGAGGAATAATTTCAATGTTGAAATTTTAACCCAATTTGAATCATTCTGGCTACAATAGATAAGCATTTTGACCTATCTTAAAGGAAGAAAAATATGTAACCATTTCCAGAAAACATCAATGAAAGAAGGTGACTATTTACTGAAGAAATACTGAAGTTGTGTTTGTAATTCAAAGAATGTTTTCTTTCCCAGTGTGGGGCACTTAAGTGTGAAAAAATATAGTCATAGCAGAAGCATATGTTAGCACAAATGTGTAAAATAGTTTCACTTTTTTGGATAATCCTCCGCACAAATGTGGATTTTGTGCAGTAAGTAGGAGTAATATAATAAAACCTTTTCTTAGCAACACAAGGTTAGTGAATGAAGCAGATTCATTGCAAATAATTCAGTTCTTCTTAACTATATTAGCACCAATTTTTGATGTACTGCTGCAGTCCACCCAGATGGCTGAAACAGGCTTGATTTTTTATTTATTTTTTTTATTTTTTAAAGAAATTGTGCCAAGGTTCTCATAAAGTAAATTAAATCCTGGAGATGTTCCAGAACACAATCAGAATTTGGCTATGTGACCATCAGCAACTATAGTGGTGACTACAGAGTGAGTTAATATAGTACAAATGATATCCCTGCATTTATAGGGTGCGAAGGGAATGTTTACTTGAAAATAGTTCTAATCTTGTTCTGTAGAATCTAAAAACAAACACAAAAAGCCCTCATAGTGGTTTAGTATACATCAGGTATGTTCCTTGTACTCTCCTTCTGGCTTCATTTCATCCAGATGGCATCCAGGTTAATAACACTGCGATCATTTCAAGATGTGAACCATTGTGAATCCTGTAGTGGGAATGATCAAGGAGGCATGCTCCTTGTCATCAAGATGGAAACATGGACACAGTAGTAAACGCACCACGCTGATATCTGTGGTGCCCTAGACACCTCTTTTCATGGTTAAAAGCATCTCTGGAAAATGCAGTTGTTAAGTTATGCCAGTACAAATCTGTGTTAACAGTCTGGATAATTTAACACTGGATGTTAGCCAGTTGTTTTAAAATGCTGAACCTGTTGTGGTAGCAGTTTAAGTAAAAGCAGCGCGTGTTCTGGATATGCTTGTTCTGATTTAAAAACAAATAATATTGGCTTTTTTTTTTCTTTTTTTTTTTCTCCTGAAGAGATCTTGCCTAAACGAGCACTGTTTAATCTAGCTCTGCGGGGCAATCATGTGCAGATAATTCACATTTCTGAAAACATTCCAGTGAATCGATTCTCTATGCTTAGTAGCTATTTTGTTAGTATATTTAGCTTGTTATGACGTTACTTGCTTTTTTGTTGGAAGAAGGTTACTTAATGGGTCCTTTGGAGCTCTATGGAGGTGATCTAGTCATAGATGCTTAATGTCATTTTTATACAAAAATAAATGCACCTTTTAAAACAACTGTTATGTGTTTGGTACAGTTCGTCCTTCTTGGGACAGTGTGGAGGTTTCTCAAATAGTCAGAGTTTTGCAATGATACCAGAGGAAGAACGTGCTCTCTGGTGATATGGATGCATTTCATATTCTGATACTCATTCAAGAATTTGTACTGGAGAAATCCTAAAGGAAACTAATTTGTTCAAGTAGAGCATATTGGACTAGTTTTTGTAAGTATAAAACTTATTAATCCCCTTTTCTGTTGATTATATAGATGATAATTACTCCTTATCTAGTCATACTATCTATCTATATTTATATATATGTAGAAACCAACCCAAGAATGAAACAACTTGCCTTTGGATGGCATAGTCAGTCCTATTTGCCATGTAGAATCCTGTACTGAAAACAAAGCTTGAAATGTTTATCTCTTGGAAACAGAAAGCATTCCTTTGATGTGGTTATATTTTCATTAACATCTGCAAAATATAGCTATAGCATGATCATATTTTAGTGGTATTACTTTTTACTCAAGTAATGCTGTATATTCAACTGGATGTTGATCTCTACTAGTCTATACTGTAGCCAAATGGTCATCCCTCTCCACCTCTTGCCCTCTTTGGTTAGGTCGTTCATGTCTGACACACTGGTTTGGTATTTCAAATAGTAAAACTGGACTTCTGTGCAAAACTACAATGAAATATCTGTTACTTAAACAGAATGAAATTAACAATTCAGGTCTGTTTTTAGATAAATTTTACATTGTTAGTTTTGAAGGAGAATGATTATCATCATCTGAAAATTGCAGCATGACATCCAACGATAAGTTGCTGCTTTTTCTGTACGAAAATATATTTTATTTCAATATGCTCAATGTATTGCGGCATGCACAGAAGGCAGAAACTGCTACTTTTTGAGCTGCTTCTATTATGTCAGTACTGAGGATGCAGAATCTAACTGTAAGAACTGATTTGCTTAGTAAACAAGATATTTTTACTCAAGGTAAGAGCCTCAGCTTAGACTGCAAAGAACTTGTCAATAATGATAGCAGTAAGCGATTTCTACCCTAGGTAAACCTAACTGAAAGTGAGGATGTGAGAGACTGTTACCTCAGCCATGTGGGTTTTCTGTAGAAATTTCTCACATGATTGATTAGATTTAATTATGAAGGGCTGGAAAAACTAGTAAGTTCTCTAATGCCAATGATCCTGTTGATAGCAAGCTGGGAGAGAACTGGATGAGCACAGACACTGTCACCTTATTAGGTGCCTGATACTGTGCTGGAGGATAGGGTCACAGGAATGTGTGTGGTGCTGGGGGACAGGGATGGGTGCAAGTAAAGAAGTGAAAGTAATTAGGAGATTGAGCAGTTGCTCTGAAGACTGTGGATTTTATTGCTATTTGCATATATTTGACTTCTGTCATTTCAGAATATGAACAGAATATGATTATAGAGATTTGTAGTGTGTTCCTACTGTGGGGCATGGAGCAAGGTCAAAAAGCAGAGTGATTTGAATTGTGGAAATTATACAATAATTTTGAGAAATGTATCATGACATAGAGCTATCAAAAAACAATAATTGAAGAAAAGAGACCAGGGAAAAGGTCATAACTGTATTCTTAACTGTATGAAGTTGTCAAACAGTAGAATAACTTAATTTTAATGAAGCAGTAAGACTTCGCAGAGGGTGATGAACAGTCAAGTAAATAACATCAATTCAGTAAGGTTCTAAAGGTTGCAGAGCCTGTTGTAAAGCTTGATTTTGCTCATCACTTTGTAGCACATAATGTGCCTTAGTAATACTAATGTCATGTCCTGGAGTATATTAATGATGTAATGGAATTACAGAATAGGAATTCAGTCCTATACAAAAGCAGCTGTGATACCTAAATTTTGTATCTCTTGCCTACAGTGTGATCTAGAAAAACAAAGGCAAAACAGACATTGAACTGTAAGTTGAAGGAACAACACACCATAGGTTTCTACTCAGAGGCAGGATGGGGTCCTCTATTCAGCATGTTGTGGCACTGTCAGAGTACTGTGTTGTTTAAGGTGAGGAGAGGCCTTCAAGTTTTGAAGTTTTTTCAAAGTAGGATGATGATGTGAAAGGAAAACTGCATGAAATATTAGTAAACAGGTATGTTTGTTTCCTTTTTAACTTATATTTTCTGCCAGTGCTTGAATGTTTTTATGTATGTACTATGCCATGTTTCCGTACTAATATGTGCACTATTCTGGTTTTGTTGTGTAAAAACATAAACTCCTGTTTGAAGTTAAAGCTCTTTCACCTTCTAATTGTTCACATTTTTGGCATAGGCAGCATATTAGCCTAGAACGAGTACTACCCTGTTGGTAGTTTATGACACAGTTTTGTTTACTTGTTTCTTTCAAGTAAGTATTGTGATATTTCAGTTCTAACTTACTGTACCACCTCTAATGTTTTGTCATATATCTGGAAAAGGGAATGTATTTGTTTAGTTTGACGTCAGAGATTCTGCATAAAAGACCACAACAAACTCTCCAGTGTTGTCTTCATGTTTAAATGTAGTGACATGACTTGGGATTTATTTAACTCTTATCTGCTATCCAGAACATTTGTTCTTGAGGTGTCTTTAAATACTACAGTGTACTTGCATATGAAAACGTTTTTTTGATGAGTGATGCAGGTGATTTATATTTTTTGCAGGACGTATGTGCTGCATTTGCTGTGTAGAAGGAAGGGACGAGGTACGCGCTATATTTGCATGTTGGAGAATAAAAAAGACAAAAGACATAGTTTTATAGGAGTATACATTAGAAAAGCTTCATAATGCATTAGTCTGGAGTTTAATCAAATGTCATCTATCAGTTTGGAGTGGTGAGAATTGGAAAAGGAGACACAGGAAATGTATTTTTGCTCCTAATTTTCCCCCTCAAAAGGAAAGGAAAAAAAAACACCATCCATGTTACCTTGGAAAAATCAATGTGATAGAGAACTGTTGGATCTCCAATACCATTTTTAAAAAAAAAATTTTTTAAATCCAAATGGTTGCAGCTGTACTGAGAAGGAACAAATGTTTTGCCGTCTTTGCTGCCAGATAGAAGATTATATTTGGAACCAGAAGACTAATGAGAAAAAATAAAGCTCAGAAACATAGTGGATTGCAAAGCTTCAGGCATAAGAAAGGAAACTTTCTGTTTGCTTTCCTTGCAAGGCATATTGGGCTCTAAAAATTTAAGTTTTATTGTGTTTTTTTTTTAATAGAAAGTTAATTCATATATAATACTGTTTCCTGATTATTCATTTTTTTTGCCATGGCAGTGATCCCAATCTCCATGCTTTCTGCTGGCTATAATTTATCTATTTAACAGTGGTAACCACCTGCTTAGAAAATCATTCACTCAAACTGGGCAGTGGGGTAGGCAGGTTGGGAGCACTGACCATTGTGGTAGGGATAGCAGGTGCAGTGCTTCTGATGCTATTCTGTATGTTTAATGCTGGTGAGCAACACTTTTTTTTTTTTCTTTAATAGAGATATGAAAGTGAATTTTTACTAAGGCATTGCCGTGCAACAGACCCAGATGGGGCATGAGAGTCCGAATTACGTGAGGATTTTGGTAGCTCAGATACTGTGCTCTTCATTAACAGGCTTTCTCCCTGCCACAGCTTGCAGGATTTTTCACCTATTTGGCTGAAATTGTGGGTTTTGGCAAATTCCAAGATGAAACTTGCTGAAGTTCACTATGACTGGGCAGAGGTTTCAGTATTTGGTCTTTGTGAGGGCATTGACAGGCATATTGGTTTAGGTGAGAGTTCAGGTTTTAGAATCCTGCTGGAAATATCTAAAATAAAATCAAGGTCAGTTTCATGCAGTAGTTACCATATTAATTGGACTTCACTCATGTGCTCTCAGCTGATTTAAATGTCACAGGATGCGCAGAAACCTGGAGCTGCAGAATTGGCTTTTTAGGTAAATCTGTAAGAGGACTGTAAGGTGAATGCATAGACCTGACATTTAGATGTACAGATAGTGTGGATTAAGAAAAGTTTGCAGAGCACATAGCACAAGCAGTGTGGGCAGCCAGAAGAGAAGGAAGTTGGGTGTGGACTGCTTGGAACAGAGAAACACTGCCCTAGTCTGTCACCAAGGCAATTCCTGTAGATAAGAAGAAAACAACGAATATAAAGAGAAAAAGATTAGGAAAATATAATTGTAAAAGCCTCTAGTTCAGGCGCTGGTTTCACTGCCTGTGTTCTTTATGCACTGCTACTGTGAGTCCAATTCTTCCATTAATAAATGTAAATAGTCTGGTAATAACTTTAATCGTATTCTAAGTATATTTAGGTAAGATATTAGGGGACTTTTTTTTTTTTTCTTTTTTTTTTTGGAGAACAAGTGAACATCAATAATTTCGAGTATATATCAAAATTTAGGGCTTTTTAACTATAAATCAACATTAATTAATTGTCCAGTCGATTAGTATTTTGCTTCTGAAATGAGCATACCTGTATACCTTCTATGGAAAGGTTACACTCTACTACAGTCTTACTGGTAATCCAAAATTTTATTCTATCTTCATTTTGATCTTTGTCTTCTGGCATTTTATAATGTATTTCAGAATTTTGTAGAAATAATCTGTATATCTTCCAAATTGTCTTCATTTCTGGCTGCTTGGAGCTGATCACACAGGTCCGGGTAACTTGTAATTTGTTAATACCTTCCCTACTATTGCTTCTTCCCTCTCCTCCCTGTTTTCTACCTTGACTTTTGTTGAATTATTTGGCTATCCGATATGGGCTTACAATGCCATTGAAAAGGGACATTTAACTGATGCTACCTTGGGTAGAGCGGACAGTTATTTCTGGTTTCTTTGACACTTAATCTGAAGTTGAAAAGGGGTTGGCATCAGTCAAAAATGACGTTATCTGCAAGTTAACAGGTTGCAGCTCACCAGGTGATGTCAGCTCCCCTCCACTGCAGTGATTTCAGCCAGTGCTATTCCTTTTGCATGTGGAATACACCTGGCTCAGACTTAGCTGAGTACTAGCAACCCTTCTGTAACTGTGGTGATGGTACCAAAGGTGGTCACATCATTTGGTCACATTAATGATTTTAATGGTTTTATTTTAAATGGTAAGTAGAATTTGTAGTTTCATTATGTGGAATTAATAGGTGCAGGTAGGGGAAAAAATAAAGTCACTACTGTATTTAGCTGCTTTGAAATAAAAAGCGGTGTACCATTAAATCTTGTTAAAATAAACACACCCATTTTTCATTTGTCTGTTTGTTATTGAGACACAAAAGAGGATTTGTATTTTTTGGAGGTCTGCAATTGTAGCTTAGCGTGGCATAGGTGAATGGAAGCACTTTCTCAGTGCTTCTGTAAGAAACTAGTCAGATAAGTGAAGAACACCACGTGACATAAAAGAAAAAGTAAACCTTTACAACATCAAGCAAGGGCTTATTAATCTGATTCCTGTTTATGCTGTTGAGTGAGTCATAAAATATCTCTGCAATAAGCAGAAACTGATTTTACAGTGTCTGACCACCTGATGTAAATGTATATATTGCAACTATATTACAGTATCGGTGAGTGACAGTTGTGCATGCATTCTTCTTCTGAGTTATTGGAAGCTGGTAAGATTTTACTAAGAACGCCCTGTGGTTTAGGATTGTGGTCTTTTTTACACTTATTGGTGAGCAAAGTAAAAATGAAAACCTTCATGAGTAACCATATTGTCACAGGGTTATCCCTAGATATCAGTCCGTGACAGGGGGACACAGGCCCTAGGAAAAGAAAAAAAAGGAGGGCGAGCAGATCGTTTTAACAAAGAGAAAACACATTGGCAATGATCTGAGGAGGAACGGTAATTTACTAAATGTAACCAAATCAAACAAAATGAGAGAGACAAGAATACCCAAAGTACAAGTCAAACCACGACAGTGTGAAGGAAGCACGTGCTTTTTTCCCTGGCAAGCTGAAACAGCCAGAGGCAGAGAGCGGCTGGGGTCTGGTACAGAGTCCCACCTCGCTTCCTCTTCGTACCAAGGCCTCCAGGGATGCCACCCCTCCCCTCCAGGAACCCAAAATGTTACCAAAAGGAGGTAACATGGAACCAGAACATGAACTCTTTAACTGCCAGTTCTGCATGATGTTCTGATGTGAAATACTGACACCACAACACGTATGCAATGAATAGATTGCTGATGCCTCCTTTAGTGAGCTATTGAAATATGGTAAAAGTTACTGTCACCTATTACAAATTGATCTGGACTATTGGCTCTGTGTTACTTATTACGCTGGCAATGTCTTGCCAAATCAGTATCTGTGACCAAGTTGAACTGCATGTGACAGCATGTTTTTAAGATGTTAGTTAAAACAAAGCAAAAACTATGCTTCCCTCTGTAGTAATGAATCCTACTTTATACCACATGTTGGATATCATGAACTGTTTATTTCCTGACATAAAATTGGATCGCCCAAAAGAAAAATAGCGAATAGAATTTGGAGACCTTTTAAAATCAGAACCTCTTCTGAGTTACAAGCATTGTACTAGGTTTTCATTTGTGACAGAACTTCATACAAGGTGATTCAGATGCAGAAAACCTGAAGGTAGCAAAGAATTTATTTTATTCACTACTTATTCAGTAGTATATTTTGTAGTGAATTGAATACTAATTAATGCTCTATTATATGTTCATACTGATTTGAACTTGCCAAATATTTTTTAACTCTCAGCATATATCATTGGCCCTACTACTACAGAGCCTTCAGGTAAACACAGTCGTAAAAATGCAGGTGTGTTTAGTTGATGTAATAAAACTACCATAAAAGTGCAGGTGTGCATAACACATTTGTGAGGTGACACTTGTATAGACTAAAACAAGCTATCTTTGTATGAGTTAAGAGGCAATCACTAGAGCTGAGCTTTCTGATTGCCCTTCCTCCATCATTTTCTCTCCAGCTCCAGTGTTTTACCAGAGTGTGCGATGACTCACTTCCCCATTTTATTTTCTCTCACAGATGGCATCATTTCATCTCATGCTCTGAAAGTGACAAGTGACACTGTGGCACTGACTTTATTGCATTAGCCCGTGCTGGCTGTGCTGAATTTATAAGCCGTGTAGCAACTTTCTTTGGCTCTACCTCGCACAAGTGAAGTAAAAAATACAAGAAAACTAATGTAAGACTTGAGATACTCCTGATGTAACTTTGAGCATGAAGGCAGTGTAAGTTCACTGAACACCATGTAGTAGCACTAAAAACTGTTGTTGTTCTGTGTTTATTTTCTCCCTCCTAGCATGCCAGGGAACACAGAGGCCTATGGCTGACTCACTGGCTGATGTTGTCATTTTGGCACACAGTCAGTAAAATGCTGCCAGTTCTGTCTTACTGTGTAGGATCTGTTTGCCCGGAGCTTTTAAATCCTTTCCAGAGCTGACAATTTTAGTGAAAAGGTAACCTATACATCCCGAAACACTTGACTTTAAAACTGTGAAGCACAAATTATTTAATCTCTTGACAGAGTGAAAAATATTCCAAAAACCCAGTACAGAAGGTTTATTTGTCTTGTTTTTGTAAGAGTTTATATTTCCCCTCTGTTATGATAGGCACTCCATTTTGTTGAAGGAAAAAAATATGCTGTGAAGGACCTTCCAACACCCCCACACCCTAACCATGCACATTTTATTTCTTTTTCATCTGCGTTCCTAGATGTGTGAGACATGGACAATGTGGTACAGGTTGTAAGGAGAGAAAGCAATATTAGTACTTGCAGTAGATGGTTAATTCAGGAGTGGATTGCTGGTGATGAAACAGATCTGCTCCTGTTGACTAGGACCTCAAAATAAAGCTCACAAATTCACAGATATAACTTTGATTTATTTTAATATCTAGGCTTTTTGATCCAGGCAAGTTTTATTGGCCAATAGCCTTCAACTCTGGACTAGTTTTTGCAGTATTGTACTGCTCTTTCTACCACTATCACTGGCAAGTCCTGAGAGCAGCGTACCTTTGAGTCAGTATGAGAAATCTTGGAAATATGAAACATTATGTGCTTGGCCTTATTCTTAGATTATCTGTGGAGACAGAGATTTTGTATCTGATTAGAAACCACCTTTAATCAATGCTGTTGAATCTCTGACTATATGTGTTTTAACACAGCACTTCTGAAGTTCTATTGACAGTAATGAGTCTTCGCTGCGGTTGGTCTTGATGATCTTTGAGGTCGCTTCCAACCTGAGTGATTCTATGATTATTAGTATCACTTATTTTTCTAATATCTTTTGTAAAGACCTTTTGTAAAGATCTTTTTTACAAAAGCCAATTTTCCATCCTGAGCAGAGTGTTATTTTCATAGCTTACTTTAAGCTGTAAGGGAGACTCTGGAGGAATTCTCTGCAATGAAATTACTTTGCTTCCTGCATTAAGAATTCTAATTATTATTTTTTTCAGTGGCTTTACAGGCGAATCACCTCTTTGGGTTGATTTGGAGAGTGGAGGAGGAGCCAAGACAACAAAAATCTATTTCAAGTACATAAGTGTATGTTTTTGTCTGATGATTCCTGTAGTAACTTTTCTTGTACATATGAGTGAAAGACTCATATGTCTTTCATATGAGAAATGGAGTATGTTTTTTCTCCCTAAAAATGTTAACAGGTATTTTCAAGGAAGTAAGACACAATTTTTTAAGTTTTCAACACTCTTTGATGGTGAGTAGTTTATTAAGCAGGTCTTATTTAGGGACTATTTTAACATAGAATACAGTGAAATGAGACAACTTTGATGTCAAGGTCATGCGTATTGGTGAAAACATTCTTTCAGATGCCTTCCCTTTGCTCTGATGCAGGATTTTGCTGTTCTTTGTTCACACTGGTTGTGTCTCAGGATGCATTTCTTCATGCTTCTTCCAAGACCGAGCCCTCATTAACATTGAGGCACTAATTGCTGCTGAGAATATCTTACTCCCAGCCATTTTCTTTGAGGAATTTTAATTGGAGACCTAGAACAATTGCACATGGCTTTAGTGGAGATGAGAGGGAGAAAACAGAGAAAAGCAGCATGTTTGTGGATCTCCAGATAGGATTTAACAGCCTTTATTTACTAGTTACCTAGGAATAGTTGGATTTAAATATGAAAGTATTTTCTTCAGGTTGCATTGTTTACTACAGCAGTAGATCTTTCCTATGGCTTAATGCCAGCTTCCAAAATCAGTGGAGATTGCTCTGTCACACCAAAATATATCTGACCATGTCTTGATGTACCAGTCAAACTTGACTCTAAATACATGCTTGTTGTATACAGAATGAAGACTCGAGTGCAAAAAATTCAGTTTAATTTACTTAAGCTTTTTTAGAGAGAGAAAAAAAAAGGGGGGGGGATAAAATTTGCATGTAAACAGGAATGCTTTTTCAAAATCACAAAACACATAGGAAAATTATGATTGAATGCATTTACGATTGTTTACAGTTTCTTACATCAGAAGTCTCACATACATGAGAAGACCATTTTGTCTGAAATGAGCTTCTTTAGGAAAGGATTTTTTATGTTTTTTTTAGCCTTTATCCATCTTACAGGCTATAGGAGATCTTTTAAAACATGGTATTTAAATGTGTCCTGCTGCAGGGTACATTTGTTCACTAGAACCTGGAATGATCTGTTCCATTCATAGGAACACAGCAAATCCAGCATTCCTGGGCAGAGACAGAAAGATACAGTTCAGACTTCTTTAGAAATCGTAAATGGGTAAATCACAGTTAATCCTTCCTAGGAGTGTGTGCAAACTGTTGCAAGACAAAGAATCAAGCTTAAATTAGTTTAACTAGTTGAAAGATGACTTCCATAATGTACTTCATTATCATGAATAATTCTGCGCCTTTGATTGTAAGGTAGTAGTAAATAATGAAAGAATGCAGATCATGGAAATTAGGCAATACTTCACTTTGTTTAATAACAATGCCTTTGAATTTCATCCTGACCTTTAACAAAAGCTTTGTACGAACACACAACAGGTTGCAAACCAGGGGAGGGCTGATTTAAGGGGGAAAAACAGAATTGTGAAGAAATGTAGTGGAGAAAATAAGAACCATTTGATTACCTGATTGTTGAGACTTCCTTGGAACCTTTAAAATGTTCTTTAAATTATTCTAAGAAACAGAAGGAAAATAAAATTTTTGGGCAGATTTTATGAGAGGCTTCATTTTAGATGACTAAATAATTAAATGGATTGGAAAGTGAATGCTTTTCTATATGATTTGATGAGGCAAAAGACATTGCACAGAGAATTAGAATAGATGTTTTTATTATGATTTTCCATTGGTATCTCAGCATTCTTTCAAAGATGCTTCTGGTTGTACAGTAGAAGAAGAGGCCTATTTGGTGTAATCAAGTGCTTGGTACTCATCTGGAATGTGGGGGCTGTAATATATGATGTTATTGCTGATGTAAAGGTTTGAATTTGAGACTTATGCAGACTAGGTGTATTTTTGATCATTACTTTTTGTCTCAGACTCTCCTTGACTAGGCCTTGTATATATTAAAAAAAAAAAATAATCGTGGAGATGGAGAAAAAGTAGTCAGGCATTTGGAACTGTAGAATAGGCAATCATATGTATATATTTTTCCAGGGGACTCTACAAGAAATGAGTGCTCATCTTTCTGGAAACAAATGACTGTTTCAGTTAGCAAGCAGTAAGGATAAATATGCCGACTAGAACATGTTGCTGAGGACAGCGTGTTGCCAACAAACTCTGGTCTAAGGAGATTTGCCTCAAAAATGTGCTCCTCATACAAATGAAAATGATTATCTAATGAACACAGTTAAATGTGAACAATGTATATTTTTACTATTGTCATTTTTTTGTTTGCTTCCTCTTATTTTTCAAGTCTTTACTTTGCAACTTTGTTACCAATAGGTTCTGTAGGTGACTTCAGAAAATGAACAGAAGATAAATCAGATCTCTCCTGTACTTTACAGACAAATACAATTGTCTGCCAGGTCAACACTGAAACAGCCAGAATGTGGCAATAAGAACAATCTGAAACAATTTGAGTTAATGTTACCTTGCCTTTCAGTGGGTTTATTGTCCTGAATGTTGTATTACGCAATATTAATCAATGTGGATTCTAGTTGATTTGTAGTGGAGACTGCTATAAAAGCAAATAAACTACAACATGCTTTTCAGACATATTCATAGGGTTGCCAATAGCAAAGCCACAGGTAAATAATGTTCTTATTGAATGAAAATAGGAGGAGAAAAGGCAGCTGATAGAAGTTTGGAACTCTAGAGAAAAGAAAAAACAGATCCGAGAAACAATTAGACGAATACTGTAAGAAGATAAGCAATTCCAATTTATATGTGTTAAGATACGATATTGATGTATGCTATATCATATTTATATATGCTATTAGAATGCTATTAATCTTACAGTTAAATGGGTAGATGAGCTCACCAATGAAAATTCTAGAACAGAGCAGTCCATTTTTTCTAAATTATCTTGATAGTCAAGGTAGGGTTTGTAGAGTATTCATAATTTTACAGGGGGGTATTTAAAACTATATTTATTCAGTAATCATGAAATTAATTTTACCTTGATGTTTTAAACAGTGGTTCAGTACTATCACCAGGCAAAGAACTGATTATACCAGGTGTATCAACTCACCACAATAATCAAATCAAAACTTGTCCACAAAGCAAGGTCATATCCAAAGCTTTTTGAAACAGGAGTTCATGGTGTGCATCTAGTTGATTCTACTTATATAACCTTTTACTGGTTCCACCATTTATAAGAAACAATGTATGTCACATGGATGTTGGCTTTTAAAGTAAGGAAACAGCAGTGATTCACGAACTTGGCAGGGATTCTTTCAAGTACGAGATTATTAGAAAATATGTACTACTTTAGAAACTTAATTTCATACTAATATTTCAGAAAACACTAAGAATTAATAGCTTTGTTGGTATAAATATGTTGCAGGAAGAAGTGAGTTTATTAATGTAGAAAATATCCATGTAGAAAACATGTTTTCTGTGGCCCTCTTTCTTAATTTATGTCTTAAAAGTTTTTATTTCACTGTTTAATTGCTTTGAGCAATATGTGAAAAAATGGTATTTTACATAGCCTAGCCAATTGATTTATAAGTAAGCATTCTCTCAATTGTAGGTATTAAAAAATAGCTAGATGAAAGGGGTAAAATATGCAAGCCCAACCTTTCTATCTCTGAGGGCAGAGACCAAACCTAAATGTAATAGAAGACATTGATAAAATGTTCTGTTCAGTGGGACCAGTGACAAATGATGGCCGAATAGCAGTCATGGCAATAAATCCAGTGGGATAGTATTCAAAATACATTTTATCAAGTTCTTCAAACTTAGATATAATCCTGAAATAAAACCAATCTATTTTTGTAAGCATGAAGTAGAAACATGAAAATACGGCTTATTGTCATCATTTAAACTGGGTAGTTTTGACACTGGCAGATGTAGTTGGAACTTTGAGGTGAATCTATTCCAGTTATTTCCTTGTAGTAAGTTCTTCAAAGATCCAAAGGCTTTTAAAACAAGATAACCCAGAATATACATTGAATATCCTTTGAAACACCTAACACTTTAAATATGCTATATAGGTAAGATAGAGCACAACTGGAAGACATACATCTGTGTTCCAACTGGAAGACGTACATCAGTGTTCCCCCTGCCTCTTCCGAATCCTTTTGGGCAGGTCCTTTCTCCCAGTCGTAGATTCACTCAACTTATTCTTCATTTTGAACAGCAGCAAACCACACAGCCAGGCCTAGCTGCATTTTCTTCTGTTGTTCCCAAGAAGGGGAAGATACAGTCCCTTTTTGAGCTGTAGATTCTCAGCACTGTCCTCTACCATTCCTCTTCCTGTATCACATAGTTTTGAGCAGTGTTACTGTATCCCAAGTCTTTCCTCTTTTTATGGTGCATAGCGCAGGCATTCAGGACAAATCAGTGTATAATGGATGACAACAATGAAATTTTGAAGGTGCATTTTAAATTTCAGAAATGACCTTGAAACTAACTATTGGATGTGTTAGACAAGTAAAAAAAAGAATCTGTTTCTGCTCTGCAAACAGAGATATTGTCTACAGAGACACCTTGGTCTCACTTCTTAGTAGATCTGAAACAGAAGGGAGACGAGACAAATTTGTCAGGGAGTGCTTTGGCAGAATTCTGAAATAAAAATAATGTACTGGGTGGGAGTACTTTTTGCATTGCAAATAGATTGAAACAGTCATAGTTTTTTGGCCAACTTTATACATAATTGTGAAGCTAAGATGTTCTTGGCGAAGAACGTGTTTCAGCTTCTGTCTTGTTAGAAGATGTTAGCTCCCTCCAAGCTGCTTTATTTTAGTCCGGTTGCTGTGACAGCCACAAGGCAAAATTCAGCTGTTCTGGGAAGAGGGTCAGGTGCTGGCCTGCTGCTATGGAAGTGGAAAGAGTGTGGGGAAATGGTCAAGTAAGATAGATAGAGAACAGCAGGGGAAAAGGAGACAGGGAAAAATAGAACAACGTAAAAGCTACAGATTGAAACTTCTGCTGTGAACAGAATGAGCACTCATTGTTGCTTGAAGAGGAGTCTCCTTGCTTCCAGCAGAAGTGTCTGCCCCTATGATACCCTGACCTGTCCCTATTAACAGCTGCAGCAGCACCAGCCTGATACTCCAATGCTGTGATTGAGAAAAGGAGCCTTTTGCTCTTTCGCTACACAGCAGCAGACTATGCCCCAGGCACTAAATTTCAGTGTTTTCAATGGAGATGTGTATGGCATAGTGTAGAGAGTACAGAGGCTTCATCTTGGCCTACCGAAGGGTTTGGTTCTGTTTTACGCTGTGGGCATTTACTTTTAACTGCACATCACCAGTTGTGTTTAAAACTTAAAGTCCGTTATCATTAAGATATTAGAAGAAAATTGATAAACCTCTGAAATGAATGGATATAATAAAACAAAATAAAGTGAGTTCTATGAATTCAGTTAATGTCTGTTTGATCTTTAAATGTAAAAGCTTTTATTGTGCTTTTTTCCTAATACTTCGTGTTATGAAAAGGAAAATATTTGTCATTGGTGTATATTAGGATATATCTTCATTCAGGAGGGAAGACCATATTAATGTGCATTAGAAAAATATTGTAAATACAGACGAACGGAATAATTTCCAAATTAGCTTTCAAACTCTAATTGAATGTACTCAGTTGCAAAGGAAACTTAAACAGCTTTGATCAATTAACCTTCAAATAGCTCTTGTTTTATGTTATGAGCATAGCTGTTTTAACTCCTTGAATAAGATCACTTGGATGTTCAGTAAGTGCCCAAGTATGTATTTATTTGCAACTTAGCAATATTGAAATTTGAACAAGTTTGAACATCAAAGTTTCTTCAACTAATATTTGGCAATGTGGGATATGACAAGTTTGAATTTAACATCTTTGCTGCAGCTTCTCCTTCAAACACAAAAAATGAAGAAAGATGATTTTAACCCCATAAGATGTTCATGTGCTCTTTACTTCCTGGGCTGGAAGAGAGCCTTCTGGCATTACTAACTTCACTGGAATAGAAAAGCAACTAAGCATTCATTCAGGGGTACATAGTTGAGAGAATACACAAACAGAAACAAGTAATCTGATGTGATGTGACATTAGACCAGTATTTTCAATGGCAAAAAAAAAGATACTGCAAGGCAAGGAGAAAGTCTGTCAGTCAAATACTAAGAATACAAATGTGTTCTGGATGCATACAGTAACATACATACACGGCAGAGTAAGAATGAACTACTGCAGATTTGTAGCATTTTGTGAAATCCCTCTTCATAAATTTCCAATCAATCATTTCCATGTGCTTTTTAGGTTATGCATTAGTTATGCATTAGTTATGGCTCCTGAACATAAGTTTTGAAAAGGTTTTCTACTGAAATAAACTCACTTATCTGAAACCAGGTTCTATAGTTGATGCATAGGGAAGGATGAAAGACAATGTGCAAAGCTGAAATGAGGCTCAGATTGGATATAAGGGGAAAAATTACTGAGGAAAGTCAAACATTGGGAGAGGTGGCTTTTAGGAATTGTGTAGTGTCCATCCTGTGAGGCTTTCAGGACCCAAATGGGGAAAGCTCTGAGCTTTATTCATCTTTATCTTTTATCTGGCCAAGTTAAGGTTTCGTAGCTGACCTCACTTTGAGCTGTAGGTTAGACTACAGAACCTGATGAGGTCTCTTCCAGTCTGTTTTTTGTAAGGTCCTATGTTTTCTGTGTTTGTCATGTTCATGCTGAATAAACTTGCAGCTTACTCTAGCAAGGTTTTCAAAATGTCTGCGTGAGCACTTTCTCTTGCAACAGCTTGTACTCGCCACAACCTTGAGTCTTTGTAATAAAGAACTGACAAGTGTTGATGATGAAACAGGAAACCAGATGTATTTGATTTAGTTGCTTAACAAGCTTGTGACTAAGGCCAAGACTGTCACTCGTTATACAGTTTGTTTAAAAAAAACAACAACAACAACAAAACCCACAAACATTTCCCTCTCAAACTTTTCATATGACACGAGTGGTTTTGAGTGAAACTAAGCCCAGCTGAAAATTTCACATCAGTCCAAAAGAGCTGTTTACAAATGTTTTGTTTTGGGTGGTTTTGCAGAACTGTTAAGCATGATTGTTTTGGAAGTCGCTTTGCTTCAGGGCTGAGCTGCAAAGCTCAGGACTTGCAACATTAACTAGGAGAGAGATATGCAGTCACCACAGAGAGGAATCCTCTCTCTTTCTCCCCCAAAAACCTTGCAGCTTTGTCATTAAGTAGCATGGCAAGAACAGATATGCACAATTAAATGAGCAGGTAACCAATTAAAAATTTTCTATTACCAATTCCAGCCTGTTAGCACTGCAAAGCTGGATGTTCTACCTCAGTACTGCATGTCTGTGCACATCCCAGTGTGCTGGGTGCTACCGATGGGATGCAATGTGTTCTGCTCCGCTGGGGGTGTGTGGTTGGCCACTTGGCATTGTTGTGTTGTGCCCAGGACAACAAATAGACTTGCACCTGGGTGATATAATTCAATCCCATAGTAGTTGTTGTTGCTTTTAACGTTAAAGAGTGTTGTATATAATACCTAATAATTGAATATAATAGTGTAAGAAATAGCAGAATTGTAAATTATTAATAGCCCTGTATTTATTAGCTTGTTAGTTACTAATAGCTGTATTTATTTTTTTAGTAGTGTGTTGCTTAATAAATATAATGATCTCTTAAGTTAATTTTGACTTGGGCCTGCAATTCAAGAGGTGGAAATAGGGCCATGTGTTGCTTGGACTTCACCTAGGTCCCAAAGGATGAATCTTTGCAGAGCAATGAAGACCATAGGTCTCTCTAAGCAAATGGAAGGGTTAGTAAATAAGCAAGATTAAAAAGTGTGTTTGTTTAACTCTCCAAAGAATTATAAATAATCACGCGTTTATTGTGGACAGTGGGAACTCGCTTTGGAAAGCAGATGTTCCATTTTGGAGAATACAGTGTCTCTGTGCTGATGTTAACATAGCAACCGTTCCCAAGTCACAACAATGAAGAATTGTATTTGCAGTGTTTTCCAAGTTTTGCATCAGTATCTTGGCAAATATTTAATGCAAATGTTTCATATAAAATTAACTAGTTTCAGTCTGTTAAATCTGAGAATAAATGAATTCCATTACCAGTAATCCTTGTAAATATTTTGTTTCTAAGTATACACATAATCAGAAAAAAACAGGGCTGAAGAACACTTGGGAGGTCATCTAATCCATTGAACTGCTCCATAAATCTTTATCTCTTCTTGATAGCTTTGGGTGAAATATTTTCAGAATTGCAATAAGTGTCATGATACAGATCTTCACTCCTTTCTTGTCTTCTGACTAACTGGCAGCCTTGAAAAGTTACCATTCTTGTCCTCTTCAGTGGATGCAGAATTCATGTCTTCCTTTTACATTTCCAGTAGATTTTCTTATTGTTTATTAACATGCTATCAATATCTGGATACCTACAGTAGACAAACAGTGGGGCTTTTGTTTTTGTTTCTTTGTTTTACATTATCCTCAGAACCTGCTTTCTAAAGCTCTTAATTTTGTTGGTCTGCCTGTGAGGCTATTACCTTATGCCAATTCTGGGACTACTCAGGAAAGTGGAAGGCTTGCCTCATGTTTTGCATAGGGTATTCATATTTATATCTTCCGGAAAATGAACATTTTTCACACTTCATGTTGTTAATTTTGTGTATCTATTTCTCATCACCTTCAAGTTCTCATTCTGAATTAGTTTTTCTAATTATTCTTATTGATTTGTACTGCTCTATCCTGTTTTTTTAATTACAGTCTACTCCTGCAGCACTTCTCCTGTCTGCAATACAGTGCCAAGCCCTGCCCCTCTCTCCCTCTCCCCCTCCCCCCTTTTTTTTTGTGAGATGATGCAACTTGAGTTAGACTGTTAAACTGTAACCACTTATTTGGAATTGATGGAAGTATAGATTGCATGTATTGTGCCTGAACAAGGGGTGGATGAAAATGTCTTAAAAAGATACAAATATTGTCAGCCTTCTTCAGTGAGGAAAGAAGTCGTCGTGAATTAGGCGAATGTATTACATGATTGTTATCTCATCTGAGGAAGGTTGAGGGATTAGATTAGAAAGCTGATTGATATGTATAAAGCTCCAAGATTTCTATTTATTCACTAAGATTGGTACAAGTGAAAATTTGCTGAGTAAGAATGCTTAGAAATAATGGCAATGGGACTGGCAGGAATGTAGCTAGCCTAAACAATAAAAGGATCATCTGTCTTTCTTTGTGGTGTGCAAAGCAATAACCTGTTGTTCAGATTGATTAATAATCGAAGCAGAGCTGAGGCATTTAATTGATCTCTAAAACACTTTGTTGTGAGTATAATACAAAGTAGTAGACATTGGGAATAATAATGATAGTGATATTAAAAGAAAAGAGGGGACTTTCCTTTCATGATGTGAAAAACGTTGAGCTGAGGGGTTTTTTTTTGCTGTGGTGGTGGTGTTGTTTTGGTCCAGCTTTCTGTCATATGCAGGAGTGTGTGTTGTGTTAATTCTTCATGCAGAATTTGAATTTGAAGCTGTGCTTCTGTGCATAAAACATGATGGCCACTAATATAAAGGCCATTGGAGAATGTTGATGTTGCTTCATCATAAAAGAACAATTTATATGAATAGCTGTCTTCTAAAGGGGGTCTGATTTGCGTATCAGATTGGACGGATTATCTATTCTTTCATAAATGGAACCCAGAGAAGTAAGAGGCAGAATTTCAAGTACTCCAGGCATATATTTATTGACTAGCACTAAGAGACTGTTTGGTTCATGTGCTGTCTTGATTACAGATCCTTACCATTTCATGATATATCGATTAAGGCGTCTGTGTGCTGAACATCAGCTTCTGTATTCTATGCTACAACAGACCGAACTGAACAAGACTTGGAAAAAAAAAGAAATATATCTTGACATGTGAAAACTGTGTTTCCTGTGGAAGGGTTTCTTAAAGCTGGAAGTGTCTTTGGATTAGGGCAATCAGTTCTTCAATAAAAGATCATAGTTCCTCTTTTGTTCTCTGGCATTGTAATTCATTCGAGGATTCTGTCAACACCCCCTTTCAGAAACTGCATAAGCCTGTTAAGATTTGTTGGATAAAAATCAATAAGAGTTGCCTTTACTCATAACTTAAGGTTCACAGCTGAGGCTTCCTCCAACTAAAGTTTCAGTACTAAAAAAAAACCATGTAGATGTCAGTTTCTTTATGATTCCCAACTAAAAACAATCACTAGTACTGCTAGAAGGGATTATTTTTGGCCTAGATCTTTTGCTCTAGGATTGTTTTGATTGCCCACTATTTGCAGTAACTGACCGGAATATAAGTATGTGTCCCAACTGGGACGGGACAGTAGGATATCAAGGGAGTAAGTGCAGCACTTGAAATGTAGACTAGATGGGAAGCGTGTTAAGGTTTCCCAAAAGAGATCTGTCAAGATTCATTGCAGGTTCTATACCTTACTTTACTTCTTTAATTTCCTGCATCATTTACCCAGTGTCTTCTGTGGCAGAACTGCTCTGCACATCACTGCTTCCCTTTATGTTTATTAATAAATTGTGGTTTCACCTGTACAGGTTTTTTTCCATGTAGTGGTGAATATAATCTATCTGGGTTGCAGATATAAACTCAAGTCAGCTCCTGCATCTTTTAATAAGAAACCAAAACCTGTGAATAATTCATAGGGAAAAAAAGCCTGATGTTCAAATGACAGCTTTTCCCCATGGCTAAAATTTTGTTTAAGATTAAACTTTTCGTTCTTTATGTTAACATTTTCTGGCTTCTCTCTGGAACTTTCTTTATGTGTACCAAACTTCATCATACTGAAAGAACTTTTGAGGCACATGTAGTTTGAGAGTGTAGGGTGGGGAAAATGTAAGATAGCATTATTTCAGGTATTCCTTTTGCCAATGATTCCTTAATCTAACACAGACGGTTTTTTATTACCTGTAATACCCATTACTAGTTACTGTTTCCTTACTTTTAAGAAACGGGTTGGATTAGTCTTGTTCTGCCTCTCTCCACTCATCTAGTGGGAGGCTGTTCTTGCTTTCCAGTGGCTGAGAAGGCTGCTTGACAGCCTTGCTTTTGAAAGTTTTTTTTCTAGAGTTTCTAAACACTCTAAATCTAGAGAAAAAACTACACCAACGAACTGCAGAAACAAAACAGAAATATCTACAGCCCTGCAATTTAAGTAGCACTGAGCATTGTTCAAGTACAGAGAAAGATCTACATTACTTATCAGTCAGCAATTTGAGCCACCCGGGAACAGATCCTCTTCAAGTTTGTCAGTGAATAGATAAGATCCTAAACTGATTCTGAGCATCTTTGCATTTTTTTAAAAAAAGTGTATTCAACTTTTCTTATGGTCCTCGTTGTCTTCACTGATATATCCAGTTATTGGATGTTTAAAACTTCAAGTAAAATAAAACTGCTGTGAGTACTGGCCAGTACATTCTCTTCTGGTATATTGATGAACATCTACCAGAATTGGGAGGGGAAGAATTTGACTTCAGTACCAAAGAAAATAAAGTCAGAAAGACGGGTCCTCGAGTAACAGCCAAGTAGGAGAAAATTATGGAGTTGGTTTAGAATACAGAAAGAGGTTGTTTATGAACTGTTTGGAAGCTTATATCTATGTTAATGTATCAAAGCTATTTTGAAAGGCATTCATTGCTTAAATCCTGTCTCCCAGAAGAGGGGAAAGCAGAGCTCTGGAGCTGATTCATAAACTTAGCAGAGAGTATTGGACACACAAAAAAGAATTATATTCCACATCAAAATTCAGGAGCTTTGTATATTAAGCCTAAGCGTAAAACATGAAATTTTATTATAAAGCTATGAACTGGAACAAGTTTACTGTCTAAATCAGTGGTATGACTTTTTTTAGGGTGCGCATGAAAATTTACTTATATGCATTGAGCCAAAGAAACTTGTTTGTTGAATGGCTGAATTTCCTTCTGCTTCTGAAGTCCTTTTTATTGACCTAAGGGGGACATTCACTTGTTTTCTTGTTCAATCCAGCTAAGTATCACGGTTGTTAATATAATTATTTTAAACTCTGTTGGTGCATCATATACAGAATGCAGCTCTTTGAAATTATTGAAAGTGTGTTGAAAAAAGTAGAAGAAAAGACAAGGAAAAAAACAGTTGTAAAAATTAGCGGATTCCTGTAAGATTGTTATCTTACTTCAGTTGCATTGGAAGATAAAATGGGGAAGCTAAACGTCCAACTTCAAAAACATCACTTGAAGAAAATATGGGACTGCAGCATAGGTGGAAAAAAATGATGAATGTTACTGTGTTAAGGAGAGAAAAAAAAAATCAATCCTTCTGCAGGAAGGACTCATCATTTTCTGTTTTGTTCTACAACCATCTTAATAAGCATTTGATAAATGTCCCTTCAGCAATAGAAGGAAAAAAATCATGTTTAAAGTATTGGTTTAAGGGTCATCTTTCAAAGCATTTTATCTTAATAGTTAAAAACTTTATCAGGTTCTGTACAAGTGTTATATGTCTAAGGCGTCAAGCAATTCTCTAAAGAAAGCAGTGAGAAATTTCATTCTGAATGGTAACAAGTTGCAAGGAGAGATTACTGCATGTGCATTCATTATCAGCACTGGACCCATTTTATACAAATGCCGCTGGAGATGCTGGTCTCAGAGGAGAAAAGTGTTACTCTGAATACGTGCATTCAGAATAACAATGATACTGTATTGTGAGGGTTTCTGTGATGTGTGCACTTTGAAAGTTATTAAAAGTTGGCAAGTGAGGAGAAAATACGCTTAATGTTGAGCCAAGCAGGCTGTAGCATGTGTATAAAGATGGTTCAGATGGAGAAAGAAAAGGATGTGACTGCAAATAATAGATAGAGCCTTTTGCAAGTAGGTGCTGATTTCTTTAACAGTATCTTGGGCCCACCTACAAAATGTTCATCTGGTCTGTATCTCTTTTGTAGTCTCTTACTTCTTTCTCTTCTATAAATCTGTGTGCAAAACATTATTCAGCAAAATTTCTACATGTTCTTAAGCTGAATTATCATAGCAGATTTCTGCATGCTTTTGGAAGGTGGCGAAGACAGCAGCTCTATTCTCGAAGCAGTTATTTTTTCATGAAAGATCTTCACTATTTATTACATCTGTCCCTTGTGGAAGATCGCAGTTACTGTCCTACACCCAGCAACTCTTTGCCTGAATCATGACAGCTCTTAATTATGTATGAAAGTAAAAGTTCTATCAATTTAGTTCTGATCTCCTCTATCCCAGAGGTATTGTGTCAGGATTTTACTGTGTAGTCCACATTTTTTTTGAAAGTTTGGGCTCAGTTGTATCAACATTGCCAGATAAATTGTTTTCCCTGAAAAACAGCTTCCCTGAAGGAAACTTTCCATGTTTTCTAAGAATTATATTGCATTTATCACAGCTTCTCATTTCCTCCCAGTCTCTCTTCATTCAGGATTATTCAATTTTGAATGATCACTCTGATTTTTAATAAGTGTTTCTTCATCCACATTTCAGCATGAGACCTAGGATGGGTAGAAATACGTCTCATTTATTAAAGGTAACCCTGAGAGTACAAGGTAGGTTAAATTATAAAATCCTAAGAGTTTTGGGAAGGAGATGATCATTAGGCATTGTAGTAGCAACTTGATTTTGTAGATTGACCATTCTCTAATCAATGTGCTACAGTAAACAGCAATATGTGCCACACTAATTTGTCTGTTTTCTGTTTCTGCATTTAAGCCATCAATATAACTGTCAATAAAAGAGCTGGCCACTTGTTGGAAAGCTTATATCCATAAATAGTAGAGAAAGTTCCTGTAAAAAGACATTAGTCTTCCAGCAGCTCTAAGAGTTGAGTTTCAGAAAGCCATGTAAGCACTTACGCACTGCAGTTTTTCTGCTGTAGGGCTAAGCAGTGAAGGGACAAGGTCATCCTGATGACCTCAGTGGAAGGGAGTAGCCCAGCTGCTTGGGGGACTAGAATCATAGGGCTTTTTTTTCTTTGCCTAATTAGCAATATTACTTTATACTTTGCATCTTTCTGCATGTGTTAGGAAGAAGTCTGCAGGGAGCTCATTATGATACCAGCATTGCACTTATAGGCTTCCAAAGAAGTAGCTTGAGGGATGTCAGAGGTGCATTCACTTGAAGAAATTCCATATCCAGGCTGAAACTGTATTGAAAACTTGTAGTAACTCTGCAGGATGTCTCCCGTTGGGTATGCTTTATCCCTTCCTGCAAGTTCCTGCAGAGAAACTGGCCAACTGAATCTTCCTTGGCACATTTTCACTTTGAACTAATGTCTAAGAGTAGATATTTTCTCACTGTTAATAAGTCTCTGTCCAATGAATGGACTTGTAAAAAAAAAAAAGGCAACAGTGAAGCCTTGCTAGTCACCTTACAATGATTTTTCAGAACTTGTTCTAAGTGGTATGGCTGGCATATTCTAGAAGTACAATTTAATGGATGGGTTTGTTTGTTTGTTTGTTTCCCTCTTTGTGTTGAAGGATGACAGAACCATATTCCCAGCACTGCTCTATTCTAACACACTCAAAACTGCATTGCTGAAAGAAAGGAAAGGAAAGATACAGAGCAAGAATTTCTGACAGTGCTTTGAGCTTGCTAGCAGGAATGTGTCTGAATCCATACTCATTCACTCCTCTTTCAGCTTTCCTCTTTTGAAGACTAGATGCCTAGAAAATAATAATAATAAAAAAGTGACACAACATACCTCATGTAATTATTTTGTGTAACTGGCTTAAACAGTTAAAAGTGAAGAATGTCATCATTTTCTTGGTATCGTGTGAGTATGCTGGCACCATTACCCAGTGTGGGGTCTAATATGTGAATTCTCAAATGCTAAAATTGATCAGTATTTTGAGAAGCATTATTTGGATTTTCATTTGAAAAGAAAAAAAGTAGAAACTGAATGGTAGTGTATTTTCTCCAGTTCATGAGTTGCACCTTTCTTCCTTTTGTTCCCACCAGATAAATGATTTTAGATTTGCATAGTCATTTTGGGTCTCTATATCACCCCATTGTCTGCTGGAGAAAGTCAGTTTCTAATTTAACTCATCACTAGATAGATGTTGCCAGTTTACTTTCCATAGAAATATAAGTGCACTGAACCCAGAGAAACTTCTGTCAAAGGAGTTTCAATTTAATGGAAAATCACTTGAAAAGGGATTGTTTTATCAAGTCACTTTGATTATAACCATCTTATGACAGGATTATACTTTTATATGTATATATACTATGTGTGCATACTTTTTGTAACCTATACAATTTGTAATGCAAAGTATTGTTTGTTTTAACTATAAATAGTTGTATTTTTTCTCGATTTAAGACAAAAGTCACAGTCCATCCTCTTTCCCCAACAAATTTGCTGTCACCTGCCTAGCCTTGATTGAATATGATTTTTGTCTTAAGACTGTAACTTCAGAGGCAAAAGGCAGAAAAGGGAAAGCGTAGCAAAAGTAATATACTAAAGAGTTATGACCAGCTGTGCCACCTGCATTTATTTTTATACAGATAATACAATTCCTGTGCATAGACACTGTCTGAGCTATTGAGAACTGGCATGTCAAGTGTTGCCAGCTCTCTTTATATTTCCAAAGCAACTTGTCTCAAATGTGTACTAATGTCAGCAGCACAAATGTATGCATAGTCAATTAAATTGCTTTTTAGTTCTTTTAATATTGTGAATTCAACAGTGTTGTTCTTCAGCTTTCACCTTCTAAAGATGAAAAAGGAACTGAAAGTACCCTTGTGTCAGACAGAGTACAAAATGTCTCCCCATTCTACAAATCAGCTAGTGACACTTTGTGGTGACAGTTTCAGTGGCAGCAAAAATTGGAACAGCTTTAGTAGCAGCATTCACTGTCTGCTGTGTTAGATGATTGGGGTCCAAATTACAGGTGTAGAGTGGGTAAATCTTGTCAGCAAAACCTGTGAAGCAGTGCTTCTTCCTGAGCGCGCTCACGTCATAAAGTGAGAAAGACATCAGACTTGAATTTGATAATGGCTATTTCAATATCATGGGCAGATAATAGTGGTAGATAATTTAATTGCAATCTTGATATTCAATAGAAGAAAAAAAAAGTGTTTGTTTTGCTTTGTTTTTAACTGTTTGTGAAAGGGCAGTCTGCTAGTATGAAAATCTGTTGGACAACTTGGCAGATGTTCTTTTGGAAGGAAGTTTCATCTCTCAGCACAACTTAATATTTTCCATGTAGAAGGCAACACAGTACACTTCTGCAAATTAAACCCCCGTGCTGAAGAATATATCTGGAGACGGTGGAAGAGGAGTCTCAGTGTCTACAGGTACTTCACTTGTTACCACAGAAGGGCTGGGGTACTGACATCATTTTATCTTCTTTTAGGAGTATAACTAACAGCAGAACTGTTTGCCACCCATTTAGTCTGAAACCACATGGTTGATAAGGAAAACATCTGCAGAAGTAGATTACTGTATCAGTATTAGTTGATGAATATATTTATACTACCTCCATGCCTCAGGGATGAACGATTCACCAAACAGTTAACAGACAATATTGCTCCTTGAAGATAATTATTGTATTGTAGGAATAAAAAAGGAAAATTTGCTCATATAGAATCACAGAATGGCTTGGGTTGGAAAGGACTCCAAGGATTATCAAGTTCCAGCTCACCTGCCACAGGCAGGGCCACCAACCTCCAGACCCAGTACTAGACCAGGCTGCCCAGGTCCCCATCCAACCCGGTCTTGAACACCTCCAGGGATGAAGAATCCACAGCCTCTCTGGGCAGCCTATTCCAGCACCTCACCACACTCTCTGTAAAGAACTTCCTCCTGACATCCAATCTAAACCTTCCCTCCTTGAGCTTAAAACCATTCCCCCTTATCCTACCACTATCTACCCAAGTAAAAAGTTTGATTCCCCTCCTGTTCATAGTCCCCTTTTAAATACTGGAAGGCTTCTGTGAAGTCTCCTTGCAGCCTTCTCTTCTCCAGGCTGAAAAAATATAGGGGAAGGAAATGCTACAACACTGTTTTGTTTGGCCTTACATCAAATTATTTATGATAGAATTTCTAGATTTATGGCCAAACAACCTTGGTATTATTAACCTTAGTATTTCTCATATTATTAATATGATGGATTTTTAACTTGTTCTGTGGGACATACATAGAACAGGTTGGGAAGCTGTTGAGAAATATGCTGTCACTCTCTGTCTGAATTGAGTGGATAAAATGTACCAGCTTCCCTCCTCCACCTTATTTGGAAAGATGCATGGAAAATAAATGTCTGTTTCTAGTGAAAGCAAGTGCTACTTCATCTAGAATAAGTATTCCGTCTGGATAAGATTTACAGTATTAAACATTCTCAGCTGCAGCTTACAGTTGCTGCATCTGCTCAGTCCCTTTCTGCTTCTTCTCTGCTCCATTTTCATTTTTTGAACTTCTCATTTGCCTTACTGCTAGCTTTTGCTTTTTTTTCAGATAACCTGGAAGGTGAAGAATGACCAGACTGAACTCAAATGCCATTCTGTTATGCTTAGTAGCTGATTTAAAAAGAGCTGGCCCTTCTCTAGTGTTCGTGTGCAAATGTGTGCTCTCAGGCTTTTTAAATTGAGTCATAATTGCCTATGCCAAAGGCTGTCAGTACAACAGGACAGAAATCAGTCAGCTCTTCTAAGTCTTTGTGTTATGTAAAGTTGTTATTTGGGAAGAATGAGCAATGATAAAGAACTATTGCAGGGCTTTTGGTTGATCTCAGTTTTCACAGTAACCGTGAAGTTCATGGTGCTTGTAGTGTTGATCGTTTCTCCCGTAAAGAAAAAAACTGAAACAACCCGATAGGAGTTTAAGCACAATATACAGGAAAAACAGGGCTGTACATCTAGAAACATTTCTATCAAACATGCCCATTTCTGCATGCAGTGTAGTAATTATGAAAAGATTCAAGACTTTCATGTAAAGCATGAAATTGAGTATATTGTTCACACTATGGCGTATGAATTAGGAATATCATTGTCTAAACCCACATTGGGAGAAAAATAAATAGAAAACTTTCTTAACTACCTGTCATAGAATAATAGGCAAACTTCCATAATCATGTGTGATTTCACAGCTCATTTATTTGCAGTGTTTGAATTCTCATCAGAGAATGCTATCTCTTTCTATTTACCGTACCGTCCACTTTAATAGGACACCAGAATTCCTACTGAATTTTGAGACTTCACCTCTTTATTATTGTCATTCGAATGAGTTTTAGGATGCTTAATAGTGAACGTAGGGATTGGATCAACAGCTCCAGAGCCTTTTTTTTTTTTTTTTTTTTAACTAATACTTTACTTTTAGCTCTCTGCAACCTACAAGGTAACGCTTTTGAGGTTCTGTATTTTGTAACTGTACCTGAAAATCAGCCTCGAGTTCCAGGATTTATGGTAATATGTGCTTATGCATTAATTTGCTGAGTCAGAGCTCCACCTTTCTGTTTCACCTCCTTTAGTGAGGTGATAATGGCTTTTGTGAAGCTCTCCTGCAGCAGAACTGGTTTCTCAACTAATGACTCATTGTTTCTGTATATTCTGCTTTAAAAATTTCGAAAGCAATAACCCATGCCCATTAATAGATGTAACTTCCCTCAGTTGTTCATATGTCTGCCCACTTTATTACTTTTTTTGTTATCTGAATGCAGCTACCAACTGTATGGACTCTATAAGAAGAAAATAGATTCAGCTGACACACAAAGCAGAAATCCAGCTGACTGCAGGCTCTGTAAATTTGCCTTATAAATGCTCCACTAGAAATAGTGAAATTCTTCTGTAGAAACAAAAAATGCTAGAGCACAAAGGAATTGTGTTTTAGAAGGAAAAGCATGTATTTTCATAAGCTGAGGTAGTGGTTAGTAACTGACGTAAGAACAGGAAGGTGTATGTGTTCTTATGCATTATATAAAATCAAATGAAGGAATTTTTTTTATTATATGCATGTAATAGTTAACTATTTCTATAAAGCAAGCTGCAGCCAAGGAGACTGATTTGCTTGCTAGCCAGCTGTAGGCTCTTTTTGTACTTCCCGTGCGTGTCTAGTGGCATAAGTATTATGTAAGTGGTTAAATTTATTTTTTTCCAGATAAGCAAGATGATGAAGTCTGGCAACTGTAAACTGTGTATTTCTTTCAACTTTGAAATATCCAGGTTATATCTGATCATTGGAAATTTAGCCCTGGTGTCTGGACAAGTCATGAGGTTGGAAGCATAAGAGAATGACTTCTGCAGGTAATTAACCCCATTCTAAGAATCCTTAATCACAGTTGGGTCAGACATAAGTAATTTAGTGTCTCTGGCATGACAGTTTTGGTATATGTTGGTTTGGAAGATAAAATAATGAAAATATAGAAGATTAGTAGAATTGCTGGGCAGTATCTGAGAGAGGATGGATATTACAAGATAGCATTAAGATGTTTTCTTATCATTACTTCTGAATATAATTTATTATCACTATGTAGTTTCCTAATGTCAGGATATTGCTGCAACTCAGTACCTGGAGTTCCTTAGCTCCATTTCTCAGGATTAGTTCTAAGGCAAATGCATTCTTTGTCCTGGATTTTTGCTGTTTCCTTTAGTAGCTGCCTGTAGCGTATTTAATCCGAGACGAAGTTCTTATAGCACCACACTTACCACTGTAAACTTTTGTACCACTGCAGGATCCTTTTCTGCAGTCACCTCACAGCAAACTAAGCAAGCAATGCTGGAAGATGCACACATGAATAAATTGTGTACTTCAGCCTTGGCATTTTCCATTGTCTGCCAGCAGCTTTGTATTTCACAAAATTCTGTACTAATTTGCCTGCATTCATCATGGAAATCTTCCTATCTGGGCAAGCTGTCTAATGTCCTGAATCCCAGTATGTCCTTGAGCTTTTAAAAAACAATAAAAGTAATAGTGCCACTGTGTCCTTGGCCATCCTCTTTACTATCTCCTGCATTCACAGCAGAAGTACAGCTCTGTGCGTGGTTTCCATGTCATCCGTGAGTATTCTAGGATTAAAGACTTCAGCTTGGTGGAAAAAACATAGTGAACTTTCTGTCCTTTATCATGTGAGTGCTTTATCCTAAAATAGCAGACATGCTTGAGATTTAAGTGAAGTCATCCATATGTGCTGTTGCTCTTATCTAAGTAATAACTGCTTTTCAGCATCACGCTTATCTACAGATAAATATTTTGTAATACTGTGATTTTATGCTGATTTTCTTGTATGCAAATGAAATCATAAGGATGGACACAGAAAGTAGGGGTAACTATTTGTGTTTCCTTTAGGAAAATAATCTCAAAAGCTGTGTGTTTTTTATGGGAGGGCTGGGAACAGGCCTTTGGAAATCATTTTGAACAGAAGTATGTGTGCAACATGGAAAGGCATCAAATCAGTTGATAGCACAGAGCATGTTCTCTTTAAAATTAAATAATAATTTTTTTCTCCCTGTTTGAGAGAGCATTGTTACCATATAGTTTACATAACAGATAACAAAATAATTGATACCTATTAGAACTCATGACATGAAATAACTGGAACACAAAATTACTATAAAATGATATTTTCTTTCATTCCTTGAGTTTTCAGTCTTTGTGAAAGTCTAATGCTCTGTGCAATACAACTGACAGTAATAGGAGCCGAGTTGTGGAAAACTCCTTTTTATGTGTAGTATGCTCTTCTCTGTTGAAAGGAGAATTACAAGGCAATCGTGTAAAATTCCACTGAGTTCAAAGAAAGTCTTGGATTGAAGTAGCAAGCACTCAAATCTTCAAAATGTCCTGACTCAACGGGATTTCTTGTGGTTAGGCAGTTAAGCTCTCAAGAGGCATCTCTGCAAATCTGGCAGTAGCACAGCAGTGTGCACAGGGCAATGGAACTCTTAAATCTATTATTTTAAAGATCTCTCTTGACTTATGATATGTTCTCCTCTTTCCCATTTAATTCTTTTCTCTGTAGTAAGAAAAAAAAAAAAAAGTTAAATTTTATTTGTAACTCGGTGTCTTTTTGACTTGCATCAAAGTAATTTTCCTAATAATAGCAAATCACAGAACAGCTGTACAAATTACCCTCAGAGATGTGTTGAAATTGTTATGAGACAGTTTTATATTATTTAAAGTGTGATGTTCTGTTAGTGTACCAATACTCAAGACTGTTTATACTTATGGATTTAACAAATATGTTAATCAAGTGCATGTTTCCCTAGAAATGCAAATGTCTCTAATGAGAAAAGACAAAATAATTCAAAACGAACAAAAGAACAGAATGTGGTAAATAGCTCACACAAGAGAGAGAAAGAACTGTTGCTCAAGTAAGTGTACTGAAGATACTGGGCTGTAATCCTTGCCATGGGATTGATTAATCAACTCATCTTGAAGCTGTGATGGATCTGTTATTTCATAGCGGGGAGAGACCTGGGGAAAAATGGCAGCCAGACTAAGTTTTCCCTTAAAACAAAGTGAAAACATCTGGTTTTTCTGTGGGGCAACCTACAGAGCTGACAGGATTAAGTTAATCTGGCTGAATTCATTGACTGTTGTAGCATTCTACTTTAACAAGCTGCCTGATTTCGGTGTGTGAGCACAGGGTGGGAATAGCATTATAGTGAACTGAGTGTAAGCATTAGAGAATAACTTAAAATGTCCTTCAGAGAAGCAGTCAGCTAGGACTTTGTGTCTCAACAGTCCCCTGATTTAGTAAGGACAAGAAATGCCTTTGAATCGTAATGCTGTAGTATCTTGAGCTTTTGGTTCCTAGAATATATGTGTAGTGGGAGTGTCTTTTATTATGGAATGAATGTGCTGTACTTTATATTTTGCATCACTTAACGAGAACTTTATCTTCTGTTAAAAGCTGAATTCCATTCAGAAGTGCAATTACACAAAATTTGCTCACTAAAGAAAGACATCATTTGTTTCAAACTGGCTTCTGTTTTGAATTTCAATGGCTTACTGCTAAATATACAAGCTTTCCTTTCTGTGGAATTATTTTAGTAACTAAAAAATGAATTACTCTAGGATTTCATTTTGCATCATAACTTCAGCCCCTGGAGTACTAGCAGGCCTTGTGTTTCTCAATGAACAGACATCTTTTATGGTTTAAAATTGTTTTTAAAAAGATCGGTATGGTAAAAATTATTCTGAGTTCTCTGGAATCTAGGAATTCTTGTCAGTGTTTGTGTAACAAGTTAAAGCATTTTAATCAGCATTCTTAACTAATCTTTTAATTGCATATTGTATGTAACTGCTACTTTTTTCTCTTTTCAGACTTTTAACTAAAGTTTTTTTTTTGTGTGTGTGTTTGTTTCACTAAGAGTGTCAGTTTAGTTCTGTTCTGAGATTACACCATATTCATGAACTGTCTCATTTATCTCTGTTGTTACATTATTTCTTTCTTATCTCATTTTATCTCTTTATACTGGCAAAGTTGATGGGTAAGAATCATAATTGGTACCGTGAAAATGTCTTGAAAAATGCAATCCTGATTTTCTCATGCACTACTTCACTGTAATTCACATACAGATATTGAAGTAGCAGACAACAAATTTTCTATGCAAAATCATTTTCTGACAAAATCTGTCCTGAAATAACACCGTATCTCCACATCCAAACATTTATGAAGAGTCTAAAAATGACTTATCAGTAGTATGTGCATGTGGTGGTAACTTGAGTGTGTGAGGGACTCATTTGGTAACATTGATTTACATTAACCCAGCTTCCATCATAAAGGAGAAAAGCCTTGCAGCAAAATCGGCTGACACAGAATTTATTTCTCATTCCATGCCAGTGTTGCACTTCCAGCAGCTTTCTACCTGTCCTTCTATGAGTTAACGCCACGTAGGAGGTGTTAGCTTTTGTACTGCTTGAACTCTTAAACCTCTCTGGGTGAGGGAGGAGGCTGTAATTACTACAGACTTATGGTACTGATGGTGAAATAAACCTTGACATTCACAAAAACTCTCGGCAGAGGCTGGACTAGGACTTTATTAAATGATACCTCTGCTACCACTAATTGATACCTTGGTCTGTACCCAATGGAGCATGAGTTCAGTGATTTTCTTTCAAAGTATTTTCTCCAGATACACATGAAATTGACTTCTAAATAGTACACAGTTGCTGTCAGTTACAGTGCCACCAAGAATTCTGAACTGTCAAGTGCCCCCTGGTCTTGTTGATTTGGATGAATGTTTTAAGTACTACCAGAAATTATATGTATGGTGTATAAAAGTAATCTTTAAATGTAGTTGTAACCTAGAACATGATTTAGAAGCCCGAGACCTGCCTTTAAAAAGATCAGTGTACTATACTCTGAGTTTGTAAGAAAATACAAGAGAAAGACTGCATGAAAAGTAGCAGAATCGTTAATAGTTTACCTAAGTAAACTTGTCAAAGGAAGAGAGAGTTTTAAGCCAATTGCTGGCTTTTCTTGAGATATGCAACTTTTTTCAAGACAACTTTTGTGTCAGGAAGTTTTTATTTGTCATATTAAAGAATGTTTTACCTTTCATGTTCTCTTTACGTTCAAGCTCATTGAAAATAGATGACCAAAATGGAAGATGTGGAATAAAGCATTCAATAAAGAAAAATAAAGCACAGGGAACCATATTTCACATTGTTTGAAAAAATCCTTCCCAACACTGTGCTTTTATTACTTACTACTTAACTGATTTCTTTTTTTTACCAGATAGCTGATGTCCTTTGTGCCGAAAGTCAAATGCGAAGTCACACCTTGATGTACCACATTGTAAAATACTGTCAGAGTGAGAAATAGATCTTGAAACTGCTCTTTGCTAGGACTCAGCAGAAGTGATTACTGTGTTCTCTATTCCTGAGTGTGGTTATTTCTGTGTTTCTTCTATATAACATCATTTATTTCCTTTTATTTTAAAATAGTTTTGCCTTATTGGCAACTTAAGAATCACTGCTGTTTTTTCTTTTCTTTTTTCTTTTTTTGAATCTTCATAGGCAGGTATTGTATGTGAAACATGATTTAATCCTTCTCAAGGACAGTGGAAATGGGGGACAGAAAAAAAAAAGTGTTTTTCTTTTGCTCCCGAGTTTGACATTCTCTTTATAAAACTAATCATTTCAACATTGATTTTATTGGCTTTTCAGATTTATAAGTTCTCTGAGAGAGAAGAAATACAAGTTAACATGCAATTTAATTTTGATTCCGTATGAAGTAACTATGATTTCTTTTCTGAGACATATTCTGCCAGAAAGATTTGAACAGGTGCTTAGCGGGGGAAATGTAAACTATTTGTATTTCATTTAAGGAGGCTTGAAATAAAGACATAAAATTGACTGAATTAAAACTTGCTCATGATGGTTACTTCAAAATTTACGCCAACAATAACTGGTGAGATAGCTGAGAGACTGAATTCAAATATTTTATTTTGAATTATAATTTGAGGGTTAACAGCTTGCTTTTGCAGTTTGGTTTGTGGTGGTGGTTTGTTATGGTATGTCTTTATCTTTCTCTCCTTACAATGAAAAGACTCAGCTTCACCTCAGGGTTTCCTGTCACCTTGAGCTATATCACTTCACTCAAAGTTCTTAAACTTACTGAAAAGTAGTTTGTTCTCTGATATCCAAGGCTACCGTCAGGCTGGGTAAGGCAGCTTCACTAGAGCTATTTGAATAAGAAGTTGTTGGCAGTGTGGCTGACAAACCTCTCGCTTGCCTGAGCATCAGTGAGGCAGCAAGTTAAGTAGGGCTGCAGATTTGATCACAGTTCTCCTATTTTTCATCTATGTATCACCTCTGCTTCTCTACCTGGATTCTATTCTAACAATTCTGCTTAAGGACAGGTGGATGTTTTCTGATCCCATTGATCCCTAGAGGTTTCAAATTTACTTTAGTTTTTTTCTTAGAGGATTTATTCCTCAATGTTTAAACAGAAACAAGCAGGAAGACAACAATGGTGCTTCAAAAGGGCTATAGCTGAATGTATTTCTTCTGAGCTCTGTAAACTTTTGATCTTTAATTTCAGCTGAAGCTAATTGTAAAAAATAACAACAAAAACAACAACAAACAAAGCCACCTGTGGCCTCTCTTACTAATGAGTAACCCAAAGTTGTATAAAAAAAGACAAATTAATGCTCTTCTGTGAACAAATGGAATAGGATGAGAAAACATTCATTGATTCATTTTCCTCTGTGCCTTGTCATGGATGTAAGTTTAGCCTCTGCCTATGGATTGTTTCAAATATTTAGAAGCTCCTGCTGTTGTAATCTATACATGAAATGGACTTCCTACACCAGGAAGCATTTCTTCTGCGAAACTTAATGCAAAACTTAAATTTTCCTTTTCATTTTTACATTATCTGATGGTTTGCAGCAGTGCGTTCTCGACTGACAGAGAACTACAAGCGGAACGGTGATTTTCCAAGCAATGCACAAAGAGACAAATTTTTGAGTGCAATCTGAGTTGTACAGATTAACCCTACTCATTATGCTGTATTTCAGATGGTTTTTTGCATGACCATAAAACGTAGTTCTTTTTCAAAAAAAGTGGCTTTAGATTTGTAAGTCTGTTGAATTTGAAAACTGAATTGTAAATCTTCCTAATGTTGAGATGTTTCTGAACTATGAACGTCTCTTGTTTCTTTTAAATGGTCTTTTGGGTTTATTTAATCTATGTTTTTAATGTAGATGAGAAGTTCACCGAAACAAACTTTTTTTAAATATGGACTTTTATCAGTGGATTGTCTTCCACCAATTAATATATGGATTTATTTAAGGGATACAGAACTGGATTACATTGCTCTGACTGCCAGTATTGCTCCTGATGATAACTACAGTGCAGAGAAAAAGTGCTGTCCGCAGCTTGAGTTTGATTGTATACTGTCTTAGAGAAAGCCAAAGGAAATACAAGCTTTCCTTTGTGAAGCAAACAAAACCAAAAACACTTTATGTATATTTCAGCTGTTCTGGTAAGAGAGAAATAATCCCAGAAAACCAAAGAACCAGCCTCAACTTCCTATTGCATATCAGTCAATTTATGTTAGGAACAAATACCATGTGAAGAGTGTGTCCTTTGAAAGATAGTCACAACATACTTATTCCAGCTTATTTCTTATCTTTTCTAATAATTTCATTTTCTTCTTGAAAGAATAGGCTGATATATTCCTCTGAGGCTTATGTCTTTAGGAATATTTCGGGTAGTCCCACTGATTAAGATTTTCATATTCATAGAGAATGTAATCAGAATGAAACTGCAAAAAGAAAGTCGTCCTGTCGTTCACTGTTTTTGCAGTGAAAATACAGAATAAACAACTCAAATTTTATGTCTTCTGTCTCTCTGGAGTATATGATGGGTTAATCGTTCATGAAGCAACTGTTAGCTTACACGACTTACAGTTGAAGAGAAATGAAAAATAAAATAAATACCACGCTGTTCCTTTATTCAAAGACATTCCATGATGTCTCTGTGCAGGAAATATCAGACAAGCATTTAAGGTGAATAAGTTGCTGCTCATTGAGGATTTTGCAGAAGAACAAGGAAACGATAGGTAATAAGGCTGAGTTCAACTTTAATATCTGCTGAACTATTACAGGTTTGCCTAAAAATGGCAAACATAGGCTTTTAGTTTTTAATATACAAGTAAACTTTCTTTTGAGTCCCATTTGTGATATGGTAACTACAGATCATAGCAAATTATTTCTGAGCTTTTCAGAGGTCATCCAGTTTACTCCCCACTCATTAAATAATAAAAATAATAATAATAAAATAGGATCAGTGAGACCATTTCTAATTTATGCTTGCTCTCTTTTCTAAATATCCTGGGTTTGCATTCTCATATGGTAGTTTTAACAGCTCTGTCATTAGGTGAAAAAATGGACCAGTTTCAAATTTTGCTGCTAGTCTCGGCAGTAAAATGAGGTGGGTTTAGTTATATCAGTTTTAAAATATTGATAGCAATGGTGTTATAATGATTCCTATTTATTGGGGGATTTAATCAGCTGGATTATGCAGCTGTAACAGCCATGAAGTCGCAGGTCACTGTAAGTTTGTTAAAACATTAAGGAATCTCACAATGGATGCATTTTTATGTTGGAGAGAGTTGGTGAGTTAAGTAGGATAGCATGTTACTGTGTCGGGATAATGGAAAATAAATGTCTAGCAGCTGTTATTAAGCAATATCAGTACAAAACAAACCCGTTCCCAAGGACACACTTGTGGCTGAAATAGGAGAGATTACAATCCCCTGCTCCTAACTTTTAGCACAGTGGGCTAAGCTTCTCTGCACTTTGTTTCTGATGTGTTTGGGGATTTTTTCCCATACAAGCTAAGAACTCTGTGCAGAGATTGTTACCTTGGTGAAAATTTCAGGTGTTCAATCTTGAATTTTCAATGCAGATTCATTAAATTTCTGGAAAATTTGTACTTGTGGCAGATTTACCTGGTATTTGGTTTCAACAAAAATGTTGGCTTGGCAAAATCTGGGACTTTCAGGGAAATGGAAGAAAAGAAACCATCTGCAACTTACGAACTATTCTTCTGTTTGTAATTCTTACTGCTTCTTAAACCAGTGCCTGCATGCGTCAATTTTCAGATACAGTACTGTTGTATCTGACCCATTGCCTTTTTTCACTGGTTTCCAGAAACCGCTGCCTATGGACTTGCAGTAAACATTCAAGTGATTCAAGCCTCTTAAAGGACTGTGAATTACTTGTGAAAATTTCTTGTCTGAGTAAGTGGCAATAACATAGTAAATATTCAAAATAAGTCATTTCATGTAATGCATATATATCTTTGGATTTCCATTTCCCATGGGGATATGTCAGAATACAAGCTATGTTACTAAGTTAACCAAACACAAATTGCCTTACAATTTTTCCATGCATTCAAATGGGACATGAATATTTTGCTTTCCAAGCTGCACAATTACCCTCGAGCTGATGTTGCAGTGTGTCAGTAAAATGACAGCTTCCCCTGGATGACAACTCATAGCTCTAGTGAAAAATTGACATGATCTGTAAACCCAGGTATTTTAAAGACTTGGGTTTTGAGTGACTATTTTGCAATGGCAACACAGTTGATCATTACTGCTTTTTAAATTACGTCCAAATAATACTTTAGGACAGCGTGCTCACGTGGAGTTGGTGTATAACTTGGTATCACAGAACATTCAGCACCTGCTAATGGAAGTTGGTGGCAATTAGAAAAGCTCATAGATGGGGTACACGTTCTATGTGACTTAGTAAAACCAAGTCACTAGTAATGAGACTCAGAGTTCACCTTACTGACAGGCTTTTTTATTCTGCCTTTTCTCATCTTTTGGGGAGTTTCCATCACTATCCATTTTGCTAATGGGGGCCTTCTCATTCATGTAGCATAAGCCACTACTTGTCTCCCTGGATATTCACTTGTGTGGAGCTGTTCTATCTCCTATTTCATCTTACTTATCCTTAAGGTTCTTTAATGCCATCTTGCTTAACAAAAAAGGTGAAATAAGTATTTTACACTTGTTGAGCTGTTAAAACTCGAGTTTTAAGCTGAAAGCTAACTAGAAGACTTTCACATGATTTTCATCCTGATGAATGAAGATAAAGCTCTGAATATGAATCGCCATAAGCTTTGAGGTGTATTTTGAATATCAATTTTGAAACTTGAATTTATATTCAATGTTCAGTCATATTCTATGATCATGTATCTATGCTATGTGTTGGCTGAATGTAGCTTCAGCTCTTGGGACAACGGATTGACTGTATCACATGGCAGCTAGCAGGAGGCTAGATTTATACTTACAGACTAAGGGAACTGCAAAATGTGTGACTAATTCTACAAATAATGTGATCACTCACAAATTAAGGAAAATAACTCCATTTTAAGTGCTTTTTGAACGCTTTTAAAATGTTTGGAAAGTCTCGCAGAATTGTTTTGAGGTGTAGTACAAAGGAGGTAGAAGATAAATATGCTGAAGACTTTAAGAGAATAATCCTGCTGTCTTGCTGATTTCATTTTTTCCACAGCACACCACTATAGAGATTATGTAGAAAATATTGGAGGTAATTTGAATTTTTTCATAAAACCTTCCTGGTGTGCAGATCATTAGGATACTTTAGCTGCATTGCCTCGTTCTGAGTTAGTGTCTACACACATCTTCTATTGTATTATACCTTGGAATTGCATCTGAACTTTCTGAAGATACTGTTGCTGAAACTTGGTATTTAAGATTGAAGAAATAGAGCAACTTCTATGGAAGATTTGTGGTGTGAAATTCTGGTCATGGTGATACCTATTTGAGTCTCTCCAAAATAACGCCTCGTATTTATTTCCATAGAAACTACAAAAGATACAAAAGACACAATAACACTATTAGATAGAGCCAATTCTTGGTTACAAAACACTGTTTTTCAACGTAGTCACTACCATGAGCTATCCATTTTCATCAGTGATGAACAAGAGCCTGCATGCTGTACTCATAAACGCATGCACCAGTGGAGGTGACCCGCTGTTGCCACTGCTGAAATGCACCACCCACTGCCTCACTGTGCTCACATCCACTATTTGGTTTCCATAAGCATCCACTGTTTGGTTTCCATAAACATTCAACAAGCATCAGTGATTGTCAATGGGTGCAGTTTTTTTCTGCGTGGAGGAATTCAGTGGCACACCTTTGCTCTATATGCACTTCACTGTCAGATGCCATTTTGTCATACTGCTCCTGTGCTGCCATCTGTCACACAGCAACAACATGTAATGGAATATTGGTGGGAAGGTTCAGCCTCTACTGCCATACTACCAAAATATGCCTCTGATATAATGGACCAAAATAATAAAGTAGGAGGCATGACTCTCTGTGCAGCTCTCATGTGATATTGTTGATATTGCCATCGTTTGACTGCACTTCAATAGGAGAAACAGTTTTTTTATTCTGCTCTTTTTAGTTTCTCATATTCTTCATGTTTATGGCCATACAATTTCTTGAGAAACTGCTGCAGTGCTTAAGAAATTATTTTCTAATTAAACATTCCATATATATTCAGTACCCAAAATAAGAGACTTGGTGGTGGTAAGTATTTGATTTATCAGTATTTGAAGAGGAAATCTCTGAAAAGGATGACTGTATTATTTTGAGGCATTTTGAATTTCCAGTAATTAAATGATAGTCAAATAATTTCGCAAATAATGAGTAACCCGAATGAATAAATAGGATTTACAATATCAAACAGTGAACAAGTATGACAATTAGTTTTCAGCACTTTAATGGCACTTGAAAAAATCAGTATTTTACTGCTTTACTGGTTAGATAATATCAATTAGTGTAGTAATAGGACTTTCTGCTGTATTTCTATTGCTTACATACCTAGACGATTTCTCACAGACATTTAGTGCTAGCCACTATGGGACAACCGACTTGAACTACCATTCTCATGATCAAGTTACTCATTTTACCTCACTTCTGTGTTTTATATGCCTTTTATGTAACGTTTTACAAAGGCTCTTATTCCAAGGACTCGGTAACCTATTTTTAGTAGACTTCATTCAAAGTGTTCGGTGGTCACAAAAAGAGTTGCCTGGGCATTTTACTTAAAGCAAATCTGAATTTGTAATATGAAAAGAATGTATAATATATGGCAAATAATGTTAATGATCTTTCTGTTCTCAATTTTATTATTATTATTACTATTATTATTTTAAACCAGAAACTGAAAATATTATTTTCTTTCAGTTCCATTTGTGATCGCTGATTCTCATTTTCCTGGTGTCCCAAGATATCTGGTCTCCAGTGAAAGTATCCACTTTTACTGAGCCTGGTAATTATTAGAACTAGTTTAAATCTGTTTTTCAGAATTCATGACATGACTGGTATTAGATGATAAAGAATGTAATAAAATACTCTATCTTCTTAAGAAAAATGTAAAGTTAGTGTCATATAACATTTATTTGATGATAAGTAATCTAATTTAATTGCACGAAATAATTGTCATTTCCTACATGAAGATGAATAGCTTTTCCTGAACTAGCAGTATTTTCCATAAGAAATACTGCTATTGCACTAGTTCTCCCTTTTTTTTTTTCTTTTGCCAAGTGAATGCTTTAATGGCCAGAAATGAAAAGTGTGATATCTCTACTTAAGCATTACAGTACTTAAGAATAGCATTTTTTTTTAAATGTTTCTATTTGATTGAAATCAATGACTGTTACCTGAAAAATTCTTTTATAGCACTGTCACTTTCAAGAAATGCTGTTTCCGTCCATTTCTCCCACACGTTAAGAAGTCAAAATGCGTGGAAACAGACACATGTGGATCATCAGTATGCGTCTGACTGGAACTGCATGGCAATAATGCTACCTTTCAACATAAATATTTGAAATTAGGAACCTGCAGCCATTATGTTAGCAGACTGAGACAAGAAGCTGTCACCTGTTATGGCAATGTTTGAGTGGAAAGGTCACAGTTTGTTTATTCTGCTCTGATAACAGTGTTAGCATATCACAAGGATTTATTAGAAGTATCCACAACACATTGTTGGTATGAAAGAATGGCCAAACAGTATTAGCCAAAATAATGCATGCTCTAGAATCTTCATAACAATTTCAAATTTTTTGTTACATGTTGGAAAATAATAAAGGATTAACTAGTATAGCTAATATGGATCAACTGTTTGGCAACTATTTCATAGTATATTTAGTATGTTTGCTATATGAGTTTCTTGTTATTTTTCATAAGAGGCATAGTGGGTATCTGCCCCTAATTTGACACTTGGATGCCCCAGACGTAATAAGGGTATAATTTCTAGGATATCGGTAAACTACTTCAATAGGCATTCACACAAGGAATTAAATGACTTTCATGTCAGCTATATACTGCCTATCCTATAAACTGTGGATGACTCTTGTTACTCCTGTTTTGTTGAGAAGCAGTTCTTAACTTGCTTTTCATAGCTAACCCTTTTTTTTTTTTTTTAATTATTATTATTATTATTTTATTTTTTTCCTAGAAATGAGCTCTTTCAATGGAGCTCTTTCTCCTCAGCGTTACTAGAACCATCATGTTACTAAATCTGGTTTCAGAGATATTTATGTTTCCAGAAACTCAACAGGTGCTTCATTAGTAAGGATGCTCCTGACATAGACATGTATGATGACCAGAGGGCTGGAACACCTCCCCTGTGAGGACAGGCTGAGAGAGTTGGGGCTCTTCCACCTGGAGCAGAGAAGGCACTGGGGAGACCTTGTAGCAGCCTTCCAGTACCTGAAGTGGGCCTACAGGAAAGCTGGGGAGGGACTTTTTAGAAGGGTATTTTTAGATAGTGACAGGATGAGGGGAAATGGTTTTAACCTGGAAGAGGGTAGGTTTAGACTACATATCAGGAAGAAATTCTTTACTGTGAGAGAGGTGAGACACTGGAACAGGTTGCCCAGCGAGGTTGTGAATGCATCTCTGGAAGCATTCAAGGCCAGGCTGGGTGGGAGTCTGAGCAACCTGTCTAGAGGGAGGTGTCCCTGCCTATATCAGGGTGGTTAGAACTAGATGATTGTAAAGGTCCCTTCCAGCCCAAACCATTCTGTGATTCTGTGTTCTTCACTTTCCTGTCTATCTTTCTTCTTCAGCTATTAGCTGTTGCTTTAACAAGCAGTCAGCCATCCTAAATAACATAAGAAGTCATACAAAATAGGTAGGAGTTCCCAGTTTACTGCTGATACTGAAAAGTAATTATCTCCCCACGAAACACCAGGAAAAACACATTAGCTTTCTTATTAGCTTTGTAGTAAAGTAGAATCTGAATGTTTGGGTGTGGGACACCCTGTGTTCAGCAATCATAGGAGTGGGCCCAGAAATAGGGGCTGCAAACATTCCTAACTTGTTTCGTTAAAATAAGTAATGCAATTATTGTTAATGCACTAACTAGAAAAACAACAGCTGCACGCTATTTGTTCCATGCTGTTATGTGTACTGGCCGTCTATGTGGGTGTGGTATTAAAGCTTCACTGGCAGTTGTTTAGGATGACTTCAGTAGCCATGACTGGCAAGTCCTCAAGTCGGTTATGGAGGTCATTTCAAATGAGTTAGTTGCGTTTCCTCACGTAGGCCTCTGCAAAAATCTCAAGTGAATAGATGGCATCTTCTGGGAAACTTCCTCTTGCTGCATACCAGTGACTGTCTTGTATAAAAATCTGCAGTAAGGGCTGTGTCATGAAGACAACATCATTAACTTGGCTTAAGCTGCATATGTCTTTTAATTTTCCTCCTAAGAAAATATACATGAATGTTTTTTCACGCATCTCATTGGATTATTGCTTGAATAGTATTTCAATACTTGTGTCTATTTTATCTGAAAGTGTCATCATCGAAGAACTGGCCTAGCAAGCACAATGGTTAATGACGCATAGCTTTCTGGCTTGACTGGAAAGAGATTTCTCTATTCCTGCATGAGCGCTGCTCAATTGAGTTTTTACGACCGGTTGATACTAAGTAGAACATTGCCACCTTTTGGTCATAAAGAGAAGAAGTATGGTTAAAGAAGCAGCGTTATGCAAGTTGGGGATTCTGCAGCAAGACTGTTTAACAGTATATTCATTTGTAACGTAACTGCTCAGTAATGGTAGCCCAGTTCTGTGGAGGTTGTAGGCATCATTTGTTTTGATTGTGTGTATTTCATACCATGGTGATGTGTTTAGAGAGAATATATTATGCTACATACTAATTATGTTTTCCTGAGAACTGAATTACATATGCATTGAGAAGATAGTATGAAGGCTACCATGGTTACCATTGTGCACCCAGCAACTTATTTTATACAGTGCCAATTAATCTGAGGTAATGCTTGAGAGAGAAGAATGTTGAATAAGGAATGCTAATGTCTCAGCTGAAAGAGGGAAATTAGATATAAAAGCACAGCTTTTATTGAAGATTGTATGTCAGGGTCAGCATTTATAAATGAATCTAACTAACTAAGACTAAATCCAATAGATCTCTATCTGACATAAAAAAAAAAAAAAACAAAAAAAAACAAAAAAAAACCCCACACATTGCTATCTAGGCCTTGCAAGATAGCAAGGCACTCACTGCTTACTTCATATAAGATATTCTCTGAACCTCAGGAGGTTTTTCCCTTCACAAACTTTTAATTCTGTATTCATGTGGTGCAGTTTGCAACTGGAGATTATTGCTATTTCAGAAAGAGGGAACAGTTTCTTGATGCAAAGACATCTAAGCATGATGATGGCTACAACCAACAGGGACAAATCTTACACCCCTAGCCAAAGGCTTCCAAATGGAGAAGACATTATAATACAGTTCTAACTCCATCCTGTTCCTCATAGCTACTCAGTTTTTTTTCACAGGACTTCGTAGTTAATTTATCACATCAGCATGAGATAGATGTCAAAACTGATGTGCAAGCTGTGCATAAAGTATAGTTATAATTGTAATGTTCCCATATCTGCTTGTCTGTTTTGCACTGGGATCCAAATTCTTCATCAGTTCTGAATACAAAACGATTATGTTGCAATTTCTAGATGGAAGCTTTGAAGAAAGGTCAAGTTAAGACATAGAATAAGCTCCTGACAGAATTGCAGTTTTTCTACTTGAACATTTTTGGTTAGATTCTCTGTGCTTATTTATATCAACACAGCATAAAAGCATTAATGAGTAGCTGCAGAACAGTGCTGTATAGTGTTGTGGCCACTCCTGATGTTTTTTTCTGCTGCCATAGGAATCTCATCAAGTTTTGCTCTTGATTCTCACTGCGGCAGCTCTTTGTACCTGGCAACAAAGATCTAATTTAGCTCTAATTAAGCAAATCACTTAAAGACTGATAATACCAACATTTTAAGGCTGCTTCAGGATAGAAAGGTTTAGGCAAACATCAAGATGATTTTAAAAGTCCTTTGGGCTTTGTACTCGATTCTTAAAATTTTGCAAAATGTATTCAACACTGAACACTGAACTGAATCTTCAGCAGAAATCCTACCACTTCATTCTACAAAACATACGAAGAGTAGAATTTAAATTAACAAGCTAACTTTATACTGAAACTGATGAGGCAGGGAATGCCTGTGTGATCCATTCTGCTGGCTAAGCAACACCACGTTCTATGGGGCTAGCAATTTTTGGCAAAGGAGTAATGCTAACAAATAGTTGGGAGTCAGTAACTTCAGCTTACGCAGATGTTTCAGCAGTATATAGTTGCCCAAAGAAGAAGTTTCAATGTTTGCATCATGGAATATTTATCTTTTTTTTAAAATATGTATATATATGAGTAATAATTAAGCTACTAAAATGCAAAGACACCTTTTGCAGGTCTTATTCATTAACAACCTTAGTCGGCTTCTGTGACTTGCAACTATATTATTACTGTTTATCTTTAAAGTTTACTCTGTGTAGTAAGAGTACTTCTCCGTAATCTGAGGAATTTTCAACAAGATTCCTGGGTAAAAGAAAATAGCAAATTTCAGAACTATTCACTCATTAGTGAAGGCATTCTTAAAATAATTCTAGAATTTTCTTAGCTTTCTGGTAGTTGGACTGAAAATGTTTAACTATTTGCAGAATTAATCACAGAATTCTTAACTATGCTACATAACGAACTGTTCTCTTGCAGTAATTGGAAATATAATATAGTGAGGAGTGTGGCTCTGCTAGATGTAAACCAGATGTATTTTTCCTGGTTACTTTGTATGTTAGCAGGATACAATTTAGATTATTTAGATTCCTTTGCTTCTAAAACATAGCTTAATGAAGATTTTTTTCTAAGTTGGGCAGAGTTCCTGGTCTATATAGAATAGATATCTTTGCTTCTCACCCTGATGAAATCTGCATATTGTCTGGACTTAGGCCTTGGTGAAATGGTTTCTTTCTATGAGTTTTTATAAGTAATGCTCCCAGTTAGTGATTTCATTTTCTCTGTTAAAATAAAAAAAAATAAAAATAAAAAATCATGAAAATGTTTTGCAATCTTCCCCGTAGTTCTAGCAACAGAAATGGATGATTCATAAAGAAAATGTTGTACCTGAGCAAGTGAGTAAACAGTTGAGAGCTCCAGATAGGTCGATACCTGGCTTTGCTTGTAGGGCTGAAAACTGCAGTTATGGTAGCAACATATTTCAGATATGGATACATCAGGAGAGGTGGATTAAGTGTTTTTCAGAGCATCTGGTTCTTTGGATGGATGGACACACAGATGGAGAAGTTCTGATTGGCTGAACATTACGGAGGTTATTCAGCAAGCTGGCACAAATTTGTTCCTCCATCAGGAAGCCTGCAGTAGTGCTGTAGGCCATTACAAGTGAAAACCTGGAGCTAAAAGGACAGAAGGTAACTGGAGAATACAAGGAAAACTGCATTAATTAATATTATTTTTAGGTGATTAACTTTTTCATTAAAATTCCAGTTCAAGTAGTTATACAGGAAGTTTAGGCATCAAGGAAAATTAGGAAGTAATATTAAAGCAACTTAGTCCATTTGCAATCCAAATGAAAATCTTTTTATTTCTTTTTCCAGGTGTATGATATCTTTAGAAATTAGGACTCTTATCCTACAAGCACAAAGCATTTCAGTGAGAACTAATTTCAGTTTTCTTGACAACAGCTTTTACAAGCCAGTGTGTGCTAAATGGTATTGAAATAAAAAATGTTGAATTACTTACCTGTTGAATAACACATTGATTATCTGTTTGAAGAAGGACAACTGTTTTGAATGATGTTAGCTTATCCCTCCCACCCCTTCTGCCTTACCAATTCATTAATTCCCTTGTCTGTGGCAGCATTTGTGCTTGTACTTGAGGTATAAAATTTAGTGTAGCAAGAGCTGAGACCGGTAAGCAGTATATGATTAATAATATAGCCAGTAAAACTTTGATATTTTATGCTTTGGAGTAAGCATAAGCACAGAATAAAACTGATTGTTTCAGTACACGTAGCAATAATCAAATAAGCTGGCTTAAATTCTAGGTTTTGTCTGTAGTCAGTAGAGGATGGTACTCTGTACTGATTAATTTCTGGTGAGGATGGAAGGAGCCAAGAACTACCGCAACTACAGCTGTAGAGGATTCCCATTAATCTGTTCTGTAGCACATTGTGTGAGCATTGAAAAAAAGAATTGGATTTGTATATTGCACACATGCTCATCACTTGACCATTGAGTATTTTAGTCATCAGTTCTGCAATGACAATGTTTCTTGTCATGTTTGATTGTTAGACTTCCTACAAAGGTCGTTTAAGGTATAACTCCATTTGAAATAACTATAAGGTTATTCTGTCCTTAAGGCAGAAGTAGTAAGACACACTTCTGTTTTCACTGGAGCATATGTAATGTAGAGGAAGACAGTGTTTCCAGTGAACTGAATTCTTTAGTGTGGAAGAAAAAAGAGTCCTAGTGAACAGACTTCTGCTCATTTACTCCCTGCAGAGAAATGACATTTGTTCTCAACAGCATTTTCTCTTGAGAGGACCAGTTATTGGGTTATGTCACAAGCAGTCTATTGTTCTTCAGTGATACATTCCTTAAGGCATACATGGATCACTTTCAATACTCAGTGATCCAAATTCAACTCTTATTGATTGTATGAATGTGCTGTGGTTATGAGAACAGAAGTTGTTCTTGTGTATGTGTTAAAGTTCACTTGCTGTTCTTTCTGATGCGGTGTTGATATATGCTTCTCCCTGTATATATATTGTGTGTGCATATACACAAACATGCATATATTCTTATCTGTAAAAAAAAAAAAGGTTCGGTGTCCTTTTACATCTATTTGGCTGTTTTTAATTCTATCCCCTGCCATGAATATGGATTTGCAGATCCCCTCTAGGGAATCAGAATAGAAGAAGTTCCTGTTCTCCCATACCCACTGTTGCTGGTTTGAGGGTAAGAAGTAGACATTATTACTATTTTTTATAGATCTAAGGGTGATGAAAGCAATCAAATTCAAGACATGTGGAACGGAGGAAAAATTACAATGAGAAAGGACAGTAAAAATTATGAAAATCATACTAGTATCTCCCCACATCTTTTGAAGGAACCACAGCAATATAATTAAATGCTTCAGTAAACTCTGGTGTGAGCAGGCCTCATTAACTTGGCTTGATCTGTGCAGCTCAACATCAAGAATACACACAGTAGGATACAATCAGTAAGAGCTCAGCATTGACTGGAGCTAGCATTTTTATTTTTCAGGTACTTCTGTACTGCAATACAGTTGCACCAGGAATGAGTACAAGAGGGGGAAAAACCACCATCTCTTGTCAAATAATTGGGGAAACAATCCACTTAAGAGCTTAGTGCAGCCTGGACTCATGGCTTTTTTTAGCTTTCCTGGTTAAATATATTGAGCCAACTGTTCTGGTGGTTTACACAGTACATTAAACAACTTAATCATGCTGTCCTGTCGTGCATTAATAATTTAGCATTTGTATTCTTGAAGCAGATATGTTTTCTTCTTTTGCTCTGTTTTAGTTCTTCTTCAGAATACAAATTCTGACTCATTTCCATTTTCTCCAGACCTGACGCCATAAGATTTTTGTTTTCCTATTTATTTTATGACATTCTAGTCCAAAACTTGAGTTTTTTTCCAGTGAATATTCCATTCATTGAATATTTCCCAGAATTCTTGAGCATCCTTCTGGAAGGGGGATGTTCTGGAACAACGCCTTTGAGGAAGAAGAACTTGCTCTTCTTTTTGAGTTTTTCTCAGAACTAGTTGCTTTCAATAGCCATATTTTCCCAGCTAAGAATATCGCCTATAAAGCTGTAAGTTTTAAGATGGAAATGTAATATAATTTAATTAAAATTGTAGTTGTAAACAAATACTACTATTGAATTAAAATTATTGGACTGCCACTACTGCATTTGCTGTGCTCACCAGCTCTATTAGGTCTTAGGAAACAGGAAACAAAAGCAGACCTGGGACTTCTCCATGTTTTGTTTTGTTCACCTTCTCTATTAAGTATTTCACTAACTGATTCAGGAGTTCTCTGGGTTGGAACTTCATGTAGTTCCTATAGATTTTCCCCAAGCGGCTTTTGCTGTACCCAATTTGTATACTCAAATTAGTTGATTAATGTCTTGGTAGTCTGGCCCTTCCAGAGACTCTTTGAGATGGCTCCTGCCACAGAAGTGGCCAAGTTGTACCTAAATAAAATAACTGTAAATAAAAGAAATCCTTGCAGATACAGAAGTGGTGCCAATACTTACATGATTTCAGTAGTTAGATTATCTAAATGGATGTACTGCACTGGTCTGGGAAGGAACTGATTTTCTTTATGGCAACTCATAAGGTGCTAGGCTATGAGTTTGTGACCAAGGAAATGCTGATAATATACTAATACTATACTGTTTTTAGCTGTTGCTGAGCAATATTTACACAGAATCAAGGTCTTTTCTGTTTACATTCCCAAGTAAACATTAGGGCTCATGCTTTCCTGGAAGTGGCCAAACATCTGCCTGCTGATAGGAATTAGTGAATTAATTCCTTGTTCTACTTTGTGTGTACAGCTTTTGCTTTACCTATTAAACTGCTTTTATCTGTCAACCCATGAGTTTTCTCACTTTCACCCTTCAAATTCTCTTCCCTATCCCTGTGGGGGAATGTGAGTGAGCAGAGCTGCCTACTGGGCCCAATCCACAACGATGGAGTTTGAAATAATCAATAGCAGTGGTTAATGTATGTACTGGAGTGGTCTCATAAGGCTACTGGCCAACTGGATGTAAAAAGTCAGCGCAGCAGTAGCTTGGGAAAGTGTTCCCTGATCCATCTGAAAATGTCATTGCAATGATTGTTGTGACAAAATGTTAAGATCTGCCAAGATAATGATCCTTATTATTATTTATTTATTTAAACAGCCTCTCTGTGCAGCAAGAAGGTAGGAGAAGATGAAGCTGGGAGCCGTGTAGCGCATATGACGTTCATTTTGCCATGCTGCTTTGCTGTAATGTACTGTACAAGAAGACTGCTGAGTATCTCTTAAAATTATGCATATCTTGCATGCATACTAAAGTGTCTGTTATGTGGTAATGTTTGAAAGTGGTATCTCTTAAAACAGGAGGATTTCAAATTAGAAGGAATTGCTTGTAGTTTTTTGTGTTTAATCGCAACCTTCTTGGGAGTTTTGCATACTTTTGTCAGGCCAAAACATCAGGAAATTGCAAACATCATAGGAATTAATATAGCATGTTCCACAAAGACTTAAGGAAACCGTCTGAAGTTCTAACATTAGAAATGCTTGAGAAAAAACTTCTGCAAACACTGCAGGATACTGCAAATTGCAGTGCTGGAATCTATTCTATTTTACTTTAGCTGACAGTACTATCTAGCGCTCTACTGTTATTTTTCCTCAGATCCTGTCTTTGTGTGCTACACAAAAGAAAGCATATGTTTTTGTTTTATTGCCTTTACTGTGCCAGCAAATATGCAGAATAAGAATGACTGATGTTCTGTGAGATTTCCTATCTTTCAGGATATAATTTCTTTAACAGCCATTCTTACTCTTCTTCTTACAAGTTTTTGGTGCTTAATGTAATTCATCATTTCACATCTTCTTTTCTTATTGCCATTCTCCACATTTTTTACTTTTGCTGGCTTAAAGAACAGTGAAGTTGTAAAAATAGTTGTTAAGAAAAGGAAAAGAAAATCTTTAATTGTCACTAATATAGAACTATTTTATCATAGCATACAGTAGCAAATAATTAAAAAAAAAAAAGTCAATTTAAATCAATTTTCAGAAATCAAGAAAGCAACTTGTGATAATTATACTGCTCTAACAGTTCTGCAGAGAACACCTGGAAGTTGTAGAAAGAGTTGCAAATGTCTCAGGTTTTGTAATTCAAAAGTCACACAGGCTTACTAAAATAGCTTTAAAAAAAATCAGTTAAAAGTATTGTTACCTTTTACAAGCTACAGCACCTAGTCTAAAGCACAATAGATAGAAAAGCTTTCATCATAAGCATTTACTTGGGGAAAAAGATCTGACAGACTGGATAGATTCACGGTCTAATACGAAATGTGGAAAAGCTTGTCTACATCTCATTAATGCCATCTTCTTACTTAGTCTCTGCTCTTCCCTGAAGGCCGATCTGTAAGTACATATGACTTGAAAGTAATTTGCAGCTGGCTGAGAGTCTATAGAAAATTGTCCTGTGAAATGTATATGGAACAAATAATTTAAAAATCACTTATTATACCAGCAAGGTCAAAGGACACTTCACAAACAGTCTCTAGGATAATAATCATTGCTCATATTACTCAAAAATGATGACTTTCTTAACTGACATTAAGATGCATAATTTTGCATCACATGACCCATATAAGGATCTTATTATTAAAAAAAAAAAAAAAAGAAAAGCTTTTTGGTATTACTGTTTTGATGGGTACACCAGATAGCTGGGATAGATGAACATGGAGAATATTCATTTTATGCAACTGGAGAAGGCCCTACTCACCTACAAAGCATGTTTGAATATAAATGATTTTAGTAACTGAAACAAAGTTTAATAGATTAATGGGTTTCTAACCTTTCCTCTGTGATTCCCTTGTGAATTATCGTAGTGAACTCTGTTGACAGATGAGGATGAAAACCCACAGAATCATGGAATATCCTAAGCTGGAAGGGACCCCCAAGGAGGGTCAAACCGTAGGGTTTGAATTTTGAGTGGCTCTGTGTTTGAGAGCAACCAAACACTTACTGAACTCCAGCAGACTTGGTGCTGTGACCAATTCCCTGGGCAGCCTACCTCAGTGCCCCACCACCCCCCCATGAAGAAGCTTTTTCTAATGCCCATCCAAACCCTCTCCTGATGCAGCTCCATGCTGTTCTCTTGGGTCCTGTCACTGCCACCAGTGACAAGAGACCAGTTTCTATTCCTCGACTCCCCTCATGAGGAAGCTGTAGGTCACCATGAGGCCAGAACCCACAGAGCTGACTGCTGTCTCCATGAGAGATGTCAGAATACAGTGGGAGAGGATGGTATTCAAACACAGTTATATTTCTTGTCACATGAAAAGAAATTAAACAGAACAGAGGTCTGCCAAGTAACTGGTCAAGTAAGTACGCAGCAAGCAAGGCTGGGTTCACCTATTGTGAAGGCAAGGTGAAAGTAATGATATGGCCTATGGTTACTAGACTAGAATGAACAGAGATGGAAAATGTTGTGTATATCTGCTCTGAAAATTTGGATTGCCTACTGAGAAGAGCAAAAAATATGCTAATATCTAATTAATTATGGTGAATGTTATTTCTTGCTTAGTGCTTGTTTTGTCTAGAGCCCCTAAAGCATTTTGGTTAAAAAGGAGGATCAGAAAAAAAGCCTACTGCTGAAAATAAAACTAAGACTCCAGAAAAAGAAGGGTTGATCAGATGTGGGTGTGTAATCTTTCTTTCATGTGCTCGCCCTAAAATGAAAGTTAATGGCAAACCTTTGCAATTATAGTTGGCCAGGATTTTTTTTACAAGGTGATTTTCATCAGATTGTGACAATTTATTAAAAGGCATCAAGAAAAGGTCAGGTTTTGATAGAGCTTCAGAAGGGAAGTTATTTCAAGACTATCATGAAGACCTGATAATGAGAGACCTAGCAGGGCTGTTCTCATTCGTTAGGGGGTGAGAGGAGCAAGGTCTTAGGTATGGGTAAGTGGCTATTCCTGTCTTTTCCCTCAGGAAACATCAAGTTAGTAGCAGTGTAGAAAATTAATAAGAAAAAGGAAAGTTCTGCATAATGTTCAGCAGCAATACATCTAACTCCAGTTCTTTTACAAGCATAACCCCTCTGAACTGGATTGGATCACCCTCACTTTTCATTACTCCCTCAGTTACTGATGTTATAGCAGTTTTATTTTCAAAATTGATCCTTATCGGTGAAAACGACCATTTTATGAATGAATTGGGAAGTACCCAGTGAAGAGAAAGAGCACTGAAACCTGAAATGACCGTACACATAAAGTCTTAGGTGGTAGTCTACTTTTATATTGACTGTAAAATGCATTCCCCTTCTGTACACTCGTTTCTCTCTCCAAGCAGATTTTCTATGTACATTCCAAAGTTTTGATTTCTGAATGCTCTCAAGTTTTACTTGTGGAATCAAAAGTCAATTCCATTACCTTTGTGTCTTACTATAAAAATCATATTTGTGACTGGGGAGAGCTCAACTCTTTCATTAAGAATGCAGTCAAAGTTGAGTGCCAGCACAGATTGGCTCATTAGACCACAGCAGCAATGAGCTTTTCTCTTGTTTTAGGCAAGAGACAAATAATAGATTCAGATATAGATTTTTCTCTTATTTCATCTTTCTTAGATATCTCTATTTTCAGAGGGAACTGTAATGCCTTTACGCTGATAAAAGTCAAAGTAAAAAATTCTGGCAAAAGATCTTAGTTGTTGCTTGAAAGCACCTCCAGTTTGCCAGCTTCTGAATTTTTGTCAGATGTCTCTATATATTTTATTTCTGCCTTTAGCAGCTGTTTTAAGTTGAAAGCCCGGCCTTCACATGTATAAATTAGTACTGATTCACTACTCAGTAGTTGGGATATGTTTGTGTTCAAATTAAAAAAAATATTCCAATCTGTATGTCATAATTTCACCATGCTTAGCTTTTCAATTTCAGAACTGCAATCTCATTTGTATGCATTATGGTTAACAGTACTCCATCTATTTTTCTGTAGACAACAAAATGCATTCTTATGTATCTTAAAAACAAACAAAAACCAAGCAATAACAGAAATACCTTGCGAAAGAAGCAGCAAATTAAACCATCCAGCTTTACATCATAGCAATTATATAGCCTTTCTGTTAAAAAGACAAAATGTTGATAGGAAACACTTTTAAAGAGGTCCTAGAATATTTCTAATTTAATAATAACAGAAAATCAAACAAAATAGATGCAGATGGTGAAAAACATCAAGGTACACTGTAGTTACTAGAGAACTGTAATAGCATGCTTTCAAGGTGACAAGGGGGCCATAACAATGTATATTTCTTCTTCAATGAAGTGAGAAATAAATGCCATTGTAAAAGCAGACCCGGGAGCATGCATTATTAGCCTTTTTTTTTTTTTTTTTTTTTTTTTCAATTTTCCTAATTAGTTAATAAAATGCAGACCAATAACTAAATAAGCTGTGCTGGAGCAGTTATAAAACTCTGTGAAAGAAGGTATAAGAATTAAAACTCTGGCAGGTTTCTAGCCATGATATGAACAAATAGGAATTTGTAATGTTTTCTATCAGCACTAAAACTTCAGTAGTAAATGGCTATACATGTTTCTTACCTCTCAGATTTTAAAGATGCCCACAGGCAATACAACTGATGGATTGATTCAACTTATTTCAAGATCAATTTAGAAGCTTCTTTAATCCTCTGTTGCTGCTTTTTCATCCTTTCTCTCTGTTATATATATTGTGGGAACTCCCGTATACAAATACAATGTGGAAGAGATGTACGTTTCATATCCATATAGCTGAGCAGCTCTAAATGATTTTACTGACCTAAAGCCTTTTTTGTGACTCTAATCTCTACTCTTTGGAATATTCAGCTAACGAAGAAGATGCGATAAATTAAGTCAGACTTTATATCCTTTGTGAGGTTTCGCAAGTGTTTCTGACTGCCACAACACATTTATAGCGAGAGAGACAGTGTAGGTTCTCTAAACATCCAGGCATAGCCGGGTTTTTCTTGATGTTTGTAAATTAATCTTGCTCCTCTCTCATAAAAATCCGTGTAGCAGAAACAAGTATTCAGCAATTCTATGACAGGAGAGACTATTGTTTTAGAAGCACGATTTTTTTTCCCTCAAATGATCTTGTTGACAAGAGAAAAACAGTGCTAGAGTCACTCAATGTTTACTGCTACATGCCAAAAAATCCTTTATCCCTTGCAATTTTAATGTGCTCTGCTTCCGTGGAGGAAAAGAATTTCTAACCTGTCATCTCCACCCCAGCTTCTATTTTTAACTTCTCAAAAACGTTCAGCTATGGGTCAGTCCTTGCAGGCAATTCTAGATCAGCTGAAAAGGCTCAAAACTTTGCTTTTGTCCTTACTTTGAGTATTCTTTGGACTAACAACCGTTCTTAGTTTAAAAGTTTAAAACTGTTGTTACCAGTTTTCCATTACAACAGAGGATAAAAATAAAGATCACCATATGTGTTGTTGTAAGATTTCAGCTGTATTCTTCTGACTTAGATTACCCCCAAAATAGATTGACATTATTAATTTAAAGTATTCAGATCATGGAGTCATGTTATGAAGCATTACAATTTAAGACCAGAAAAGAACACTTCATCTGCTTTCAGGAAAAAAAAAAAAGAAAAAAAAAGAAAAAAAAATATTGGAAAAAAAAAAAAAAAACAACAAAAACCGTAACAGTAATTTGAGAGCAGAAGAACTGTTTTAAGTAAATTTAATTTGTACAACATGTTGAACCTTTATGCAAGTGTTTGTCCATTAGCACTGACTGAAAATACCACTGAAAATGCGGGCAGTGGTCTCACCCCACTAGTCCTTCCCCAAGTGAACAGTTTACAGTCCTACCAGCATGGAACATAAAGAAATGCCTATGGTTCCAAAAACAGCAAAAAAGCCCCCCAAACAGGTCTCTGTGCCCACTCCCAGATCCCACATATCTACACGGTACAGCTACAAACCCACATCCCAGCTGCAACAATCACAATCTCGCAAAGATGTATGGAGAAGAGAGAGGGAGGTGAAGGGATTTTTTAGCTCTGAAGTGCAAGACCTTGAATAAAAAGTTAGGCTTTCTGCAGTTCTCTCCTTTTTTTTGCATTATTTTAAATGTAGTGTTGTTTACTTATGCTCAAAAGAAAAACCATTTTTAAGCAATGCACTTTCCATGGAGAGTACTGCAGTAATGCTCTCGAGTATAAATTCTGATTGCTTAAATAGCAGTGAGCCTTGCTGTCAGTTGCCTGCTTGCTAGCCTCTCTTCAAAGGCAAACAGGGATTCTGAATCTATACTTTCCTCTAAAAGCAGTTAGTGACATACGAAGAGATTTGATTTGTAAATGTCTGAGGCAATAGACTTCATCTTTGAAGCGTACAGAGAAGGGAAGCATGAAGAAGTTAATGGCACAGCTGTCCAGAGAAGAACCACGTTCTTTCCCAAGATCACCACTTATCAGACAGATGAAACAGAAATACTTCTGTAAGAGCTGTCTCAAGAAGAGTATAGAATATACACTACTATATGCTTCTCAAGCATGTGCAGTCTTAATGAGTTTTCACCTGCCAATGAAATGTAAAGCTTTGCAAACTCTCTTGTCACCTCCTCTGCCCCCTTTTATTTCCACATTTGAAAAAAACTCCTATTCAAACAATCTGCTCTAACTTCGTATTGTGGTTTGAATATATAAAGAATCAGCTATTGCCTTTTGTTTTTAGTGCCTGGACATCTCAAAATTTGTCTATGTAAGGTTTTCTGTGTCAGGAAGTAAGTGATAAAGAATCACCTGCAAGATAATAAATGTGCATGTCTGGACACAGGTAACGTGCTCTTAGCAAGACACTGCTGTCACCAGAGTTTCACAGCTACGAAGTTTTAAATGCAATCTTTAGTTTGAATTTTTAAGGCATTAAGATGTTATTTTGTTAGCTCTCTACAAACGTCCAGCACAAAGCAATAGGGAAGTAGACCCTATTTTTACAAAGCTAAAAGTTCGTGTTTTGGGGTACGTAGGAACTCTTTTTAGAAAGGGCTTCAGAAGCAAAGGGCTTCAATGTAAACTTCAAACCTCTCAATTACTTTCATCTTGTGCTGAAATCAGCTTTAAAAAACGAGAAAGGAAATAAATTTATAGACAAAGTGCTAATATTTGAAAACATCTTTTTTTTTTTTTTCAGTGAACAATATTGAAAACTGTATAAAGCTGTAACCAGAACTAGACAAAGAAGTCAACATTTTCCTTTAGTAAATCCCTCTTAGATATTGATTGCTATTTCTCTTAGAAGAATTTCGCTAGCCATCTTCAAGAAAATGTCCTTTGAGCATAAAACCAGTAGAGACCAATTAAGACACAGAACGTTTTCCGGCAACTTACATTCAACAGTCACAATTAAAATATTTTTAGCGCATCTTAGGAAAGCAGATCATTCTGCAAATTGCGTAGTCTGTTTCATGTTTTTACACATAAGTGGGCAGAAGACTCAGAAGAACTGGCTTTTATTTGTAAAATTGCTTTTTATATCCAATAATAAAATATGCAGATATATAAAATTTTCCCTATCCCATGTTTAAGCTATTTGAAAAAATCCTCCCCGCTTATTTTTTAGATGTTAAGCCACTTCCAATTAAATCTGTTTCGCTTATGAAATCAAGAGACCTCTCAAATCACCAATCAAATATTTGAAAATAAATTTCACAGAAATAGGAAAGTTAAACTTGTGTAAGTTAATATTTCTTTCAACTAAATTAAAAGCACTTTAAATTGCTCAGGATCTGTAACAAGTGAGCTTAGATTATGACACTACACACACAACCAAAATTCTTTTTCAGAGTCACCTGGTAAGGTGGTTAGAGTCGGAAACGTTTATTTTTCAAAGCACCCTTCATATGTTTTGAAAAATTGCGCTGAGAAAGAAAAATACCCTGTTTGGACAAAGAGTGAAAAGAATTTTTTTAAAAGCATATTGCACGTTCCATTGCAGCAGCAGCAAAATGGTAAAGCAGATCATAATCTCTTGGGCATGGGCATAGTGAGCAGTCTGACACTTTGAACAGCTAATTTGTCTGCTGCATTTGTCTAGCCCTAAATCCACGCTCTGGAAGAGAATGTGGATATATTCTTTTTCCTGTTCCCTAAACTAGATGCTTTTTACTGTGTTCCTCGCTGAACTTTATTCTGCCCTTCCTAATCTTTATTCTGTCAATGCCAGCCCAAGTCTCTTGGGTCCCCCGCTTCCCCTCCTAAAACTTCAGACTCCTCTCAGCCCTTTTTTACTCACCTGCGAATCTGCAGTCCTCTTGAATTCTCAACCTTTAACTTCCATTCCTAACATTTCTGCTGTTACTTTTCTCCATTCCACCCCATTTCTCAAGAGCACAGTCAACTGCTGGTGTTAAAAAAAAAAAGTGTGTTCTTTCTACAGTGCTAAAAAGTCTTAAGCTATCTCTAACACATAACACAAAGTGCTCTATCTCACCACGTCTGTTTTGTCAGCAAATGCCATGAAAGCAAAGCAATCTAAACAAGCTTTGTTTCTCCATTGGGCAACTGCTTCCTGTCCTTTTCTGCTACTCAGCCCCAAAACTAATGTTCCCAGACCAAGGTCACACCAGTGATTCATTTGATACACTTGTTTCTCCGTAGATCCTGCCTTATTCCCATGTTTATTTTAATGTGTAATATTTTTTTCTTTTCCCCAGTACGTCAGCAGGAGATTATACAGAGCATGAGCTCTCAGTTCTAACCAAGAGCCATTTCTTTGCACCCCTCCTTCTAGCTCTAAGCATCACAAAACAGCTGTTACACTGCAGGATGGCATATTTCCAGTCCTTTCACTTTCCAAAGCTGTGGGCATTGGTGCATGCTCAGTTAGTCTGAAGAGATTGTTCATTAATAGTCTGAGCATGTAGATGCCGTGTGAGAAAAGAAAATATACAGCTAGCTCGGGGGAAAAAAAAGTTGGGAAAGGCTTGACTACACTAACAATGTGGCTTTCTGAGGACTGACCAAAATTATGTCACCTGATTTTAAAACTGGATTAGTTTTCAAAGAGGAAGCAAAAGCATAATAATGCTAAAGGCCATCACGTTAAGTTTCTGCCCCAAAGGCTAATATTTTTAAAAAGAAAAGGTTCAAGAGAATAAGAGAAAAATAAAACGCAGACTTAAAAAATAATAAAAATAATCCAGAAATATACTGCTTCCTTAGGTTAACTCTGAGAGGCATCTGCAACTGCTTTGGCTGAAATAATAAATAAAACGATAAGGGGAATATGTATGTATATCAGCCTAGAAAAGCCATTCAGAATGGAGAATTGCACATAGCTGCTTGGCAAAGTTAGGAGCTAGCGAGAACTGGATGTTACTATAAAAGTGTCAGAAAGTCTTAATGATAGCGATACTGACATCCCCACCTAAAATGTGTACGCTATCAAGGCAGCCAGCAAAAAATCCCTTCCTAATGGGATTTTCAGCTTTTGTAAAATGAAGTCTATTATCATTCCCATATGCTTTTTTACTGGGAGAAAAAAAAACCCACAAACTACACCATCTCTTGTGTGTTTCCATGACAAGCAGCCTTTGTTTGTATTACCTTTTCACAGTAGGCTTTCTTCAGCAGAATCATAATGACCCCCAGGGAAATGTATCAGTTATTCTGTCCCAATAGAATACATTTATGCCATATCATTCCTACTTTAAAAGAGGTTACTTATTGTCCTCAGGAGAGCATTTCAGTTGCATTACCCTGGCAGTGTCCCCTTCCAGATGGATTTTCATCCTCAGGAAGAGCTGATGACAATGCACCGTTGACAAGAAAATAAGAATTGTTTTCACAAAACATTTAAATTCTGCCATACTAAAAATTACTCTGCGTGTATCTATTCAAGTATCCTCAAAAAAATAAAGCTACTTCCTGTGTTCAGAGATTTTAGTGGAAGGAGAAAAAACTGAAAGTTTCTCACAAAAGTTTTAGTTAAAAACAGCGAGATAAAACTGGGCCTCTTAGAGCATTACTATGTCTGTGCTACTTTTGCTTAAGAAATCTTAAGAATAACTTGTGCTTTAGTCTTTATTCTTATTTTTTTAATCACTGCCAGATACTTCTGAGAATGAGGTAACTCATTAAATAGGCAACCTGAATGTTTTATATTGGAGGACCATTAGACAAGGAAGGATGGAAGTTGAATCCCTTCACAATTTGAAAATGCTGGAGAAGTATTTAGAGAGAGATGGGCCCCCCATGCAAAGCACCGTATAAATCACTGCAGTAAAAAAAAAATAAAAAATAAAAATAAAAATCTCTTTCCACTTTCATTATTTTGGCAGAAAAGAGAAGCAAACGGGAACGGCTCTGTAACCATAGTAACATATGCCCGTATTTTTTTCCCAACAATTTCTGAGGCACTGCAATTTGGATTCTGCATTCTGAGGATAAAGTTTGTGTCAAGGAATAGAACAGAACAACAATTGTGTTGCAGTGCCTCGTGACAACTTTTTTAAAGGTGATTTTTTTTCCTATCAAATCACAGCTGATTTAATAGTCATTGATCAGGTGCAGATGGCTATACCAAAATACTGAGTTGTTAACTGACTTGATTCACTACCTGTAGAAAAGCCACCTACTGTCCTCAGACGACCTGCCATGAAGAGTACAAACAGGGCTCTGCACTGACATGGCAGAACCTAAAGGAGTTCAAGAGGAATGATATACCAGGCAGCATGTTTCTAATGATGGAATATTTCAGTTTCTTTCTGTACCTGGTTCAAACATTAATGACTCTGTAACAAGCAGACACAACAAGCTGTTAGGTCTCCTGAGCTAATCATCTGCTAATTTAAAGGCAATAGGCCCAAAGTAAGTCTCCATGCTCATGTTGCTAAGACTTTCTCTGTCAATAGCTTGAATATAATGAAGTCTCCAATTATATCTCACTGCAAACTGTAATGACTACAAATTACAGCAGTAATTTTATTATACAGCAAAGTGATTTGATTCATTGCTTACAAGGCATATTTAATAAGCTGAAGTAAGATTATTTTTGTATTTCATCTCCAGAATCTATTTTTCTAAAGAACAGTTTTCTGGGACATCTTTCACCCAACATCTCATTGCTCAGACTGCCACAGATATTTAATGCTTTTACTAAGGTAAGTCTGGTAAGGTAAGAATAAGGAAGCAGCATGACCATCATGAGATAAAATGCGGGGATGAATAGAGATAAATAGACAGCCCTGTATAGCAGAGAGCTCTTTATATGTATCTGTTGATGAGCATGGGCAGGCAACTGACTAAACAGATTACCTGAGTGTTTCTGTTAGGTTACAATTTATTTTAATAACAGTTTATTTTAGTCATAAATGCTACATAATGAATTTATTGTCATCTTTCAGTCAAAGGAAAGAAATGTGTAGAATGCAGTATTTGTGGGAAAGATAAGGCTCAGAGGAACAAAAAATGTCAGTTTTCTTCAGTTACTGTTTTGCTTGCTGTTTGTGTATTAATAGAACAATCTCTTTAATGAAAATGCAGATTCAGCTTGTTCTTTAGCAGTTTATTATATCAAAGACTATGAAAATTAGGGAATAAGCCAAGACAGCAATTGACTTTGTTTTGGAATAAGCTAAAGAACACCTGGGAGCTTTACCAGGTTGTCCTTTGGCATGACCTGGAAAAACAATGTTCAGCATCTTCAGATGAGGATGTTGGCAGCCATAGTAGTCTGCTTTTCTTTATCTTTAATGTGTGTTTTGATAATGTTAACAATACCATTTTAAAATGTTAATACGAGTTCCCAGTGAAAAGCCTGAATTTCTGAATGCCTCTGTTTTTCCTTAACTGTCTGTGCAGTTGCAATTAAAGGGGGAGAATAATCTGGATGTCATACTTGACATTCTTGTTAGACTTGAAACAGAAGCACATAACTGTGAAGCCAGGAAGCATTTTTAATAATTGAAAGAACTTCATATTCATGTAAGCTGCACATAAGAAACATATATTTTAGAATGCTTTTCATCCCAAGAATGAGGTCAATAAATTCTTAATTTAAGAAGGGTTCTTTTTTTCCCCCTACACAATCATATTTAAAATGTATTACAGCTTCAGGTCATTTTTATGCAAATGAAAGCTGATCCTTTATTTTTTTAATTATTTTAAATAAAAATATTTCATTTTTAGAGATTTGGTGCCATTAATTATGAGTTAATTGATCTGCCTGCATCTACAGTTCAAGAAAAAAATCTTTGCTTGTTGAATTTTGATTATAGCTATACATTAGCAAGAGAGATGCATGTTCTCATAGTAGTTGTTTGCTTATTTTAAAAATAATAACTAAAAAATTAGGAAGAGGATTTATTATTTAGAGTTACTATTGCGAATCTCCTACTTCCATCCCAAAACACATAGCTTTTTCTTTCTATTCAGTACGTAAAAACATAATACACACAGAACAAGAGAAGGTAAAGACAAAAATTCTCATAAAAAAAAACAGGCTTTTAAAGCCATGAAAATCAGCATTACTGTAATAGTTGACATTAGAAGGCAGCATATGAGTCATTTAATACACATTCACAACTCACTTAACCTAGGTTTTATTTTATCATGTATATGGAAGGAATACGCTTTAGTTTTTATACTTGAAAATCTACACCAAGCATTTGATATCACTGGGTTTGAAGTTTTTCATTTATTTTCGCAAACACGTGAAGCCATGTTATCTTCCAGACCCAAATCATAAAAGATGATAGAAAATATGCAATTGCTTGAACATCTGACGCATCTTGGTGATGTTGAGGAGTAGGTCCCATTAATTTACAGTCACTTAGGCACCATAAAAGAGCTTGTAAGGTCAGAAAACTTATAAATGTGAAATTGTTTTATGGCTTATTAAAATTATCAATAATACAAGTGTCAGGGAAATTGAATGCACTCTTAGCATGAAAACCACACCATAAATGTCTGTAAGTATTAAGGCAATGCAAAAACCATAAAGCAATACAATTCCCTTATTTGTAATCAGGGACAAGTAGTTCATCTCATTTGAGCAATCCTAAATCTATTTATATGGAGACAGCAGTAAATACGTAGCTGTGACTTGTCAGGGAATATATTTTTCTTACTCCAAAAAACAAAAAAAAATATTTTTTTTTATTCACTGTGCACCGTTTGCTTTTAGATCAGGATATAACTGCAAATTTAAATAGGTGGCACGGAAGAATTTTGTGTGCTGTCTACTCAGAGTTTTTATTCGCTCACTTAAACACAGCAGCATCCTGGTTTTTGTAGGACTACATTCAAATGTATAGGCTGAAACCAAGTGAAGAAGTGTCTTTTTTCTTCTGTTCTACTGCATATTAATTTTGACAGCAATGTAAGAAAGTGTTTTCAGCAGTTGAAAGAATATAGATTTTGGCAATTTTCTACATGCTTTTGTACTGATCAGTATTATAATAATAACTATTGCCAACTAACAAGTACAGTCTGCTCATAATTCAGTGGTCTTAGATAAAAATTTTTGGCATTAAAGTAAGTGAAACATAAAGCCAAGATGCATGAAAACAGAAGAAGAAAAGAAGAAAAACAACAACAACAATAACAAAAAAAACAACCCTGCAAGTGTGGAAATCAATTGATGAAAAGAAAAACAGATGAACAAAAATAAAAACCAAAGACTCTGCCCTGCAACATAAATTGTCTCTTCATCTCAACAGCTCAGCTTAGTACTAATTGGCATAGGGATAGTTCTCCCAGTTGAATGTTTCTTCCTTTTTTACACAGAAATGAGAATCTCCCTGAACATAATTCAAGTAATTGTCAATCTTCATCTATTTTTGTTGTTAAATGTCACCACTATGGGACTAACAAAGCTGTTAGCTAAAGCAATTTTATACTACCAAAACAGCCATCCAAAACATTACAGTACATTGAAAACTTGCTTTTAAGGTCATGTTAGCAAAGGATATTTTCTTCCATTTAAACTTACAAAATACAACACACAAAACAAAATCCACCTGAAAGGCAGGATTTTGAACACCTTCACGTACAGCAAGCTACCAATAGCAAAAGTACCTCACCTCTCACAATGGAGTCATTGGATTGAGGATGCTTGAGTGCTGATGATTATCTCTGCCTTTTGCCAGATATTTTCCTCCTTCGCGTTCTTCAATGAATTAATGGGAACTGAAAAGACTAAACAAAACCTATGCAAAAAACACGAAACTCGAGCTAAACACTGGTCAGCTAGTTGCTCTGATTTGACAAATTGATTAACGGAATTTGAATTTCAATGGAAATTCAAAATACAAGTGTATGGAGATACGTGTCTTAATTTCACTTGTTTGCAAAAGAAATCTCCATAACTTCACTAAACATTATAAACGTTTCACTGCTGACAACCCTCTTCAAAAACCAACAACTATAATTTTACATGCATCTACATAATACCAGTTGATTAAGTTGTCAGAAATTTAATTGCTGCTTGCTTCAGAAATCAAAAATAAAAACAGAGCATTCACCTCATGTAAGATTTTGACGCTAGAGCACAAGAAACAGTTAAATGGCCAACCTGAAAAGTGTGCTAGTATGAGCACACTTTGTCTTCCCAAATGTTATTTCAATAAGATGCCATGCCCCTTCAATCTATCAGATACATCTATTGGAAGGATATTGATATTTATCACAGATACGTAAGGAAAGGTATAAGGTATCACAGAACACAGAAGAATCTTGATACAAATTCGCACAGAACTGCCATTACTTCTTGTAGGTTGCAGTGCAGTTTCCTCTCAAAATAATACATATTGTTTCACAGCTTATAATTAAATTGTAGTGTTTGTATAACTTCTGCAGTAAGACCAAAGTTTTGGAGGTGGAAGGGAGTTCTGCTGAGAACTACTACTAATACAGAACATCCATAAAGCTAAAGAATAAAAGAGTGGTTTGAATTCCTTTCCATTCTATTGAAAGGAATATGTATGAAAAGTGCTGGAGGACAGTTTTAAAAATAAAACTTTAGAATATCACAGAAAGATAAAAGTGATCAATCCACTCCCTATGAAATGATCTCGTCTAGTTCAAGTACACAGTAAACGAATCCATGCCAAATAAAAAAACACATATACCAACTTAACACTACCCTAATCCACATCTAATCCACAATAATTGGCTATGAAAACAGCTGCACCAAAGCTTCCAAAGCGAAAAGAACTTATTCCTATGAACTGGTCTTCCTAACATCAGCAACCAGATTAAGAAGACATAAATCAGATTTTGAAAGACAATTCTAAAATAAGAACAAAAAAAAAAAAGTTGCCTAGAATGACTTTATAATCACAGTGAGAATTCTGACATTCTTTTCTCTTTAAAAGAGCAGCTTAAATTGCCTGAGAACTGCCATTTTAGAACATTTGATTTCTCTGTTATCATCTTCATGCTCATTTACAGTAATTGTCATGGTTCAGAAAAAATATGTGATAAACAAGAATATGGATTTTCTTCATGAAAAAAGGTATTGCATAGTCAACTGAATGCTAATATAGCGGTGTCTCCACCCTGCTTTGCAGTGAATTTATTTCCCTCATTGAAAGCTGTCTTTGCAGGGTAGGCTGACTTTTCACAAGGAGAATTAATGATGCTCTTATTAAGCTTATTATGAGTCTCCATGTAATGAAAAGGAAAAGATATCGTCATAATTTAGTACTCTTTAAGGACTTTATCTTCATCAAAGCCATATCTCTTTCTTCCCTTACACTTCAGCTGTGCATTCTGATAGCCAAAAATGGTTGATACATTTCTTTTTATTCTTTATAGATTTAATGTGTAGTCACTGAAACTGATGCAAAACCTCAACTTCCATTTAAAATCTAAGACTATACGCTGTTATTTCCTTTGTGAAGGTCATATTACCTTCATATTACCCAGAAGGTCATATTACCCAGACAAATATATTACGTCTATATTTGTCTGGGAAAGACAGCCTATGTCATTTGAGTTTCTTAGTTCTTTTTATTATTGTTTCAGTGGCAGAGATTAGAGGAGTGAAGCTGGAAAGAAAGTGGGGATCATATAGGTCATCTAGTGAATGCAACTCTATCAATTATTCATAAAGCTGTGTTGTGATGAATTTGAACTACGCAAGTATGTAAAAAAGCGTATTCCTGAAGGTTTTTATAAGGAGCATATTGTTGTTGATTATCCAAATGACTCAGCCACTGCGTAGCTCTTCAGGCACAATAAAATTCTAATATCAGAGTTATTAGAAGAAGGGCTTCAGAAATTTGAGGAAATAGAAAGTTTCTTAGAGGGTAGAAGGATGTTTCTTTGAAGGGCAACAAAACCAGCTTGGTTAAGAAAGGGGTAAACTGCAGAAGTTTCTTTGCTTCATATAGGAATAAGAACACCTAATGCTGAGGAGTGGTTTTGAAGAAGAGAGAACCATTTGAAAAATGAACATTAGATTTTATTTACAGTTTATGCACAGCAATTATACAATCACTTTGAAAACAGCCAGTTTTAATGTTTCTGTGCTCTTTTTGAGACCACACAGGAATGCACAGTGAGTTCTTCGTGTAAAGTTGTAGTACAACTTGAAACTTTGGAGCAACGATGCATGCTAAAATAGGTGACTGCACTGAAATAATGAAAATATAATCAGTAGCAAGGATCATAACTTTATCAGTTTAAACAGTCAGGAAACTCTCTCTCTCCAGCCAGATCTGCAAAAATACTGAAATTTGAGGACATATTAACATGCCTAGTTCTTGCTTCATTTGCTTCTATATATTAATTTTTTCCAAGTTCTAAAGGACTAAAGCATCTACTGGAACAGCTAAGAGGTTTATCTCATTAGCACTACACAGATTATACTTAGATGAAAGCTTGTGAAAGAACAAAATGGGTATAGAAAGGGAATGCTACAGCATGATTCTTGGCATGCTTTTGACCCTGAAAATATTATAGAGAAAAAAAAATACTTCATTTCTGAAAAATTTACTTCTTGCTACAGCAAGATTAACTGTGATGGGATGAGAGGGGAGGCTCAAAATGCATTAATATTATTACAGACATCAAGATATCTATTAAAGCACAACTTTGATGAATTACTTCTAAAAACAGTATTGATGCAGGTAATCAATCTTACAGTTTTGTCAAAACGTGGCTCTCCCCCAACAAATATTGATTTTGATTGCCTATACTAGGACTGCATTTAAGAATGATAAAAGGCATTTCACTCAGTACAGACTGTGGCCACTGACATCCTGAGCTACATGCAACAAAAAAATGTCTTTTAAAATGTATTTCTTACTTCTCCTCTTCCATTAAGTGCTGCCTGTTACGCACCAATTGTTGTACTTATTTCTCTGATGATACTTTACAGTTATATTTTGAAATAAAAAATACATGTTAATTTTTGCAACAGCAGCAGTTTCCAAGCAAGTTTCATAGCTAAAAAGGGGGGAGAAAATATAGAATGATGAGCATTCTATGAAATAATTGCAAAACAATTGCAAAATTGCAATGTAATGTTGATACAATAAATACGGGAGATAATGTTCTCCTATGTTAATTATACGCTATCGTTTAAAGAAGTTAAGTAACGTTTCAAATCACAAGATGACTTCAACAGTATTCCCAGAAAATGGCAGCAATATTGTGTGAAAACCCTGACAAAAATTGATGCTAGCAGTTTTGAGCTCTGACTGAGAAGTTGAAAATTACAACCAGTTCTTGCCTACAGTGAAGACAGTTGTGGCCTCGCTGGCAGAGAAATCCAGAAACTCAAAGAAACTCAGTCTTATTCAACTCAAATTTGTATTAAAGGAGAGGCATCAAGGTCTACAAAATGCAGTGTATTTTCTCTTTATAGGAAGAACTTTTGTAGATTACACATGTATGCTTTTCTTCATAATCCTGCAAGTTCCTTCATTCGTATCTAAATAGGAAACAAAACAAAACAAAACCAACAAACAGAAAGAAATAAAAAATCTCCGTGAGCCAGATTTGCTACACAAGGATACATACTTGAGATAAGAAAGAACTTTAAATTCCAGCATGACACAGTCAAATCACTTTTGATATCTATTTACTGGAGATGAGCCGTGACATACTAACATCCTATTTAGCAAATCTCTCATTTGAAAACTTGAATGTCTTTGGTTTATTCAGGACCAAACTCTTCCTGCTGAACTTAATGTATGATATAACTCTATCCTGGAATCTGTTTAATTTGCATGTGAAATAGCTTTTTCACAGCATATAAGACATTGGAAAAAGTAGTACTTAAAAGTTGCTTGGAGATTCAGACTTTTAGAAAAGATGGAGAAACTTGCAGAATATTAGCAGTATGACTGTGAAGCAACAACAGGGTACTAATGTAAATTTCAAATAATTTTAAAAAAAAGGGTTTTAAAAAGGACAGAGCAAGTCAGAATTAGATCATTACTCTTCTTATAACATCATTCTATCTTATTAAAAAATCTTAAGATATGTAGAAATATGGAAATCTTGTTAAAAAAAAGAAAGGACCATGTTCCCATGTTGTAACACATGCAGTGTCAGTATTAACAGATATGTATTGTCCTAGACAATATAGATAGCTCCCATCCTAATTTCACAGAATTCAGGCTTCCATCTGTAGCCAGGCCTGAGCTGCACATTCCTTCATATCACTTGAAAACATTTCAAGCATTTCAGCCCCTGTGAATGGTACTTTCTGGAATCTCATTATAATAGATTATGCACATTTTATATGTTGCCTTAGAGAACTGCATATTTTAATATGAACGCATCTCATCAAGAAATACTAGATCTGCCAGTTTTACTTTATCTACCCTTCATAGATCATTTCCCTTCTGAACAGAACTGAAAAGAGATTTTAAGTGATTCTAATACAGGAAGAAATCCAGCAGCTGGAGCCAACTGTTAAAAAATTTGAAGTCCTATTAATTTTTTATCACATATCAAAAAGGATACTGCTCTGTGTAGATTATACAGGCGTATTCAAATAAATTTAGGAAAAAAAGCTTCAGACATTCTTCTCAGAATAATTTTAAGTAATGGATAATGATGCCTGTGGAAAGATGAGCTAGAAAAGAATTGCTAAGAAAAATCTATTTTGATCAACCGACTAACTACACAACTGTGTAAAACACATGCATTTTCATTTCTCTAAGAACAGGTTCAACGAAGCATTAAAGAACATATTACCACAGAGACAGCTGTATTCTAGCATACCAAATCAGGAGACATACAGGTTACTTTCCTGATTTATGTATCCCATAGCATCTTCCTGCCAAGGCTGAGTCCCTTGACAGAGAGAGCAGACTAATTCCAAAGACATATGCTATACTTCATCTTTTCTCAAAATCTCAGGCCATTGTGATTGTGGTAGAATCTGACACAGAAACTGAAAGATTTATAGTGTTAAGTCCTGCACAGCTAGTGAAGATTTGCAATGAACAAAGCAGCAATTATTTCATACAATTACTAATTGGATCTCAAAAGCCAAATCAGTCTGTTTACAGTGATGAAACCCCACAAAAATTAAATGGCAAAAGATCTCTATTCTAGGTTTTTGACCTTTCTCTTTAAATTCTCAGCACACAGAATATAGGACATAAAATTTTTATGTTCTGCAGCTGGGATCTTCTTTTCCTCTTTCTAAGGTTTCCCTGACAAAGAACTAATACTGCTCACTGTCTGCACACATCTATTCAGTGTTCACCAAAACTTGAGCTGCACCTCAGAAAACATTGTTGCTAAATAGCAAAAGTTGTGGAATTACTCCCTAATATCTTGTTAAAAACAAACAAACAAAAAAACCAAAAAACCACCTTGAAATGACAAATGTAAGTTCTAGATCCCTCGGTACATGAGCAAAAATGTGCAACTGGTATAGAAATGAATGAAAATAAAGTTAAAATTACATTACAAAAATAGCAAACAACAGTAATCACAGTCAACAGTTAATTTTTCAATTTCTAGTCTCCAACTGAAGATCAATACAAACCTAGATAAAAGAGCAATGGGCTGCAGCTTACACTGAAAATGTTTAGAGGCACATCCTCTCACAAGCAAAAACATCTTTCAGTCCTCAGAACACATAAAAAGAAAACATGGTCCACTTCAGTCACAAAGTGCATTGTTGAACCCACAGAAGAATCAGATGGATCCCAAAAGTGGGGAAAGTGTCCTGGACTTGTTCACTGGTGAAAATCTTGTTTATGCTCTCACATGTAATTTATGTCATTCAGAGGACAGAAATAAAGTGATAAGTCTTAGCACAGACTCATGTTAGGCTCAATGTGGTGGTGTCATGCCAAACATTGGTCAAATCAAGGCAGAGCAGTAGATATAGGCAGTACCCTAGAGATTCTGTGTTTCCTGTTGTTGTTTAGTATCAATTTGTTGCTACACATAGGAATTGAGTTTCGTTTCTCTCTATTCAGCAGTTCGGAGGTAGCACCTCAATTACTCAGAGAAGCTTTAGGTCCCCACAGGACAAGAGTCTGGCTGACCTGGGATGTTCAGTGTAGTGCCGTGGTCGCTAGGGGTCTGAGGCACACTGCACATGGAGGGAAGCTAATGGATGAAATTTGACAGCAAACAGCCCTCAGCAACCTGATTTAGCTGTCATGGTAACCCTGCTTTGAGCAGAGGGTTTGGCTAGGCAATGTTCAGAGAGCCTTTCCATTCTGAACTGTTCTAGGATTGCACACTATGTACTGAGGTTCGTTCTGAGCACTGAAGGATTTTCAAAGTGTCATCTAATGCGTAGGGCAATCAGATCTCATTTCCAGAGGTGTCTGAAATTAAGATCAAATAAATTGAAGAGTTTTGAAGCTGTGCTAGGGAAAGAAAATAAAAAGAATTGACTGTGATGATCAGAAGATTGGATTCTCTTTCAGATAGTTCTCTGTGCTACATTACTCGAGATATTTTCCAATAAAACCTATATATGAAATTAGCATTGAAAAGCTAATTGTTGACTGTTCAGTCTACATATAAATGTCATGGTATAGACAGAAATCATTCATTTGAAAAACCAATTTGAAGTGTTTTACAAGACAAGCAAATGGTATGATTGATTTTGGGGAGTTTCAAAATCTTAAATAGATTTTACTTTAAGAGAAGTAAACAAATACTACACATTGCATGATAAATGTCACACAAATCCCTCAGAGAAAAAGGGGAATGGACCAGAATATCACTCTTTTTTTGCCCACCCTGTTTTCTGATATCCCTGATTACTTTCCTACAGAAGAGCTTTACGACCTCCCACTGATACATCTCACAGGAACTTGTCACCCAGAACACAGACCTTGTAGAAGGATTTTATTAGAAAAGCCTTCAACCAAATAGAAAGTAACACAACAGACTGTGAATTCTGGTTATAAAAAGCTGTAAAGAAAAATTCATCAGGTGTACGGACTGTTTGTTGACTTAAATACCATTTATTTTAGAATCATAGAACCACAGAATCTTTTGAGTTGGAAGGGGCCTTTAAAGGTTATCTAGTCCAACTCCCCTGCAGTGAACAGGGACATCTACAGCTCGATCAGATTGCTAAGAGCCTAGTCCAGCTTGATCTTGAATGTCTTCAAGGATAGAAGGAATGGAACAAGTAATCTTGGGAACCATCATGGAGCAACTAAAGGTCAACCAGGGGATCAGGCCCAGTCAGCATGGGTTTACGAATGACAGATCCTGTCTGGCAAACCCGATTTCATTCTATGACAAAGTGACCCGCTTAGTGGATGAGGGTAAGGCTGTCAATGTGGTCTACCTGGACTTCAGTAAGGCCTTTGACACTGTCCCCCATAACATTCCCATGGAGAAGCTGGCTGCCCATGGTCTGGATGGGCGTACGCTTTGCTGGGTGAAGCACTGGCTGGATGGCCAGGCCCAAAGAGTTGTGGTCCATGGAGTTGAATCCAGGTGGTGGCCGGTTACAAGCGGTGTTCCCCAGGGCTCAGTGCTGGGGCCGCTTCTGTTTAACATCTTCATTGATGATCTTGATGAGGGGATTGAGTGCAAACTCAGTAAGTTTGCAGGCAACACCAAGTTGGGAGGGAGTGTTGATCTGCCAGAGGGGAGAAGGGCACTACAGAGGGACCTGGATAGACTGGATCGATGGGCCAAGGTTAATGGCATGAGAGTCAATAGGGCCAAGTGTCGGGTCCTGCATTTCGGTCACAACAACCCCAGGCAACCCTACAGGCTTCGGGAGGTGTGGCTGGAAAGTTGCCTGATGGAAAGGAACCTTGTACTGATGGACAGTCAGCTGAATATGAGTCAGCAGTGTGCCCAGGTGGCCAAGAAGGCCAGTGGCATCCTGGCTTGTATCAGGAATGGGGTGGTGAGCAGGACTAGGGAAGTCATCCTGCCCCTGTACTCAGCATTAGTGAGGTCTCACCTCGAGTACTGTGTTCAGTTTTGGGCACCTCAGTACAAAAAGTACATGGAGGTACTGGAGCAGGTCCAGAGAAGGGCAACGAGGTTTGTGAAGAGCTTGGAAAATCAGCCCAATGAGGAGAGGCTGGGGGAGCTGGGGCTGTTTAGTCTGGGGAAAAGGAGGCTGAGGGGAGACCTTATTGCTCTCTTCCAGTACCTGAAAGGTGCTTACAGTGAGAGCGGGGCAAGTCTCTTCTCACTGGTGACCGGTGACAGGAAGAGGGGAAATGACCTCAAGTTGTGCCAATGTAAGTTTAGGTTGGACGTTAGGAAACACTTCTTTACAGAAAGGGTAGTTAAACACTGGAATAGGCTCCCCAGGGAGGTGGTTGAGTCACTGTACCTGGATGTATTTAAGAGCCGTTTGGATGTGGTGCTTGGAGATGTGATTTAGCAGAGGGTTGTTATGGTTCTATGGTTAGGCTTCGGTTGGACTTGATGATCTTTAAGGTCTTTTCCAACCTGAGTAATTCTATGATTCTATAGGGCTTACACTGTCTCTCTGGGCAACCTGTTCCATTGCCTCACCACTCTAATTGCAAAAGACTTCTTCCTTATGTGCACTGCATAAATTTCTTCCTTACTGAACTGCTTCTAGTAACACGTCCATCCTGTAAAAATGCAGACTATGCAAACACTTTTAGAACATTACCTACCCATCTCAGGGCAAAACCAATCTCAATATGAGATCTCATGCAATGGGAGTACCAGTTTAGGGAGAAAACAATAACAACAATGGCAAAACAGTCGTTCAGTACTTTGTCATGTTAACAGTCTTCAGCTCTGATTCTCACAAATTCAAAGATAAAGTCAAGCAGCCAATTATAAGGTGAAAGAAACATTTAGCAGATAAAATGGATAAGCAGTGTGTTAAACAAAACAAACTGACAGTGCAGCAGAACCCCACTGAAGGCTGGTCTGTGTAACTATATATTACTGTAACAGATATTTTACCCAAGCAAGTATGGCCCCTTAAGATGATACTTTTACAAATAAACTCCCAATAAGTAGGTGCACATTTGTCAAAAGCAGGTTAGAGATTTTCATTATTAGCACTCCCTCAGACTGCCATTTTCTTCACTTGCAGTCAAATGAAATTCAAAATAGGGTCTGAAATACTTTTCTGTGTTCTAAAGTGGCTTATTGCCACTCTGATCCCTGTGAGTGAGCGCCCCCTTTAGTAAGGGTAAACAAGAACAACTGCCTTTTGATCTGTACACAGGAGGTAATGAATCAGGAATCAAAAAAGAAACAAACAAACAAAAAAAAAATCCCAAAGAAACACAACTAGTCTGGCATTGTGTCTTCTGAATAGCTAATGCTGAATAATGCCTAGAAGAAAGAGAGAACCAGTCCTAGTGTTTTTAATCACTTCTAGCCATCTCAATGGTTGGCAATGAGTGCTCCCTGCACTGGTTACCTAATGGCTCCCAGCAGCAGCCTGAAAAAGCAGAACTTCAGAAAGATTTAAGATACACAAAATTGAATGACAAGACCGCTGTGTATGGTAGCTCGCGATTTAGTCAAATAAAAACATCCCTGAATATAGCTGTAACAATCTCTCAAGACAACAATTAAAAGAAAAACCCTTTTAAATATCTTCTACAGAAATCTCTGCAAAGCTTCTCTGCACATACACATACATATAATCCATACTCCAGATGCATGAAAAACTGAAAAATGGATTGATTTACTCTTGAAGAAAAGCTTTCTTTTCTTGTGAAAAGCTACTTTATTCTTAGTAAAAGAATGAGCTTGCAGACAGAGACTGCATCTACTTGAATTCTGAAACAATCTAGACAAATGGACCAGTTAGAAATTTCCCCTGTAATTCTGGAAATGAAATCACTTTCTTAGTTTGCAAAAAGGCTTAGATGAGCTGAGGATTTCTTTGGAACAAAATAACTTTCATGTTGCAATTTAACAGATTTTCAGCTTCACAAAAAAAAAAAAAAAAAAAAATCTTACCTGGAAAAGAAGAATGTTCTGTTCATTTTTATACCTTTATTTCATCTTGATCTACCTTAGGTATCAGATGTTCCAGTTTTCCATGGAGCTTCTGTACCTGTGTAATATTAAAAAAAATTTTGAATTTCATATTTAAAATCTTCCCACAAGGCTTAAGTGCTTGTGAAACACATTTGATTGCTTTACTTTCTTGCCTTCAAGAGGTTAATCTTAGTTTCTGCTATCTATCTACAGCTATTTACAACCTACGCTTCTTTTTTTTTTTTTCCTATTGATAGGAGAGAAATACAATTGGCAGAATCGTTCCAGTAAAATGCTTTAGACATCACCAATATTACCTGATCGAGTACATCAGTGAAACAGATTAGAAAAAGATAGGAGCCCTTGCGCTTCAAAGCCTAAAATGCCTGCAGGGATTATGAAGTTTACCACTGCTGAGTTTGGACATATTCTCTTATCTGATCTCAAGCTTTTTTGACAAAGCAAGGAAGATACAGAAATGAGCTGAATGCACTGTGTGTCAGCCATAAAGAGTCCTATCAGGAAGTACAGTAAGCAAAGATTCCATTGACAGTGTAGGTATTTGGATGATACAGCCCATGCCTAATTCTGCTTTGAAGAAAAGTTGCAATTATTTCTGGCCTTTTAATATGGCTCAATGACACAAAAGATGCATACGCAGATATAAAGACGGGTCTGGTACAATATACTGGATCTTAGCAGATTGTGGAGGAGAAAGAACTAAAGGTTTATTTAAAGATACGTCTGGAGTATCTCTATGAAAGATGCAATTATATTTAAGAAACAGCATTTTCTTTAGTTACTGAAAGTAACAAAAAGAGGCAGTAATAATGCACAGTAATACAGAAATACTCTGAATAATACATACTTCAGTAGTTTCAATATATTTAGGTTTCTGTGCCTATATCTAACACACGTGGAGTCATATCTTCAGAATATTCTTTATTGGAGTCTTGTTAAAAAAATGAATCTACTGCGTATCTCACTCATACGCTATTTTAGTGGAGTAGGACGATCTTCATTTCTAACTTGTATTTTCATTAGCCTTCAATGCCAAACACTTAAAGGCTTTTCTTGTCAGCTTTATCAGACCACTTTACTTGAGATATCACTTTTGTTATAGCCAATGAGCTTAAACCTCCACCAGAGTTCTTGCCCTTGCTTCTGTTCCATAAAGTGCTTCTGTGACTATTTAACAGAATCATTAGTTGAAAATATACAATAACGACTATTAGACTCATTCTGATCTTGAATAGCTGTCAGCTGTCCTGAACACATTCAGATCAGAAAAATATAGGATAACATAGGTTTTTCCCATCCTTTGACTAGGGGATAATGGAGTGATTTTCAATTATGCTATGGAATACAGGCTACTTAACTCCACTGTTATGCGCATAGAGAAAAGTACTTCAGAAGAGCCCTTTGGCTTTCACAATATCATTTAATGTCTGAACTGATTTATGTTAAAGAGTTTGTGCCTAAGAATAAAATACATCAACTGCCATACACTTAGTTATAAGCTACCTCTGTTTTTAGGAAAAAGCTTCTAATAATGATCATCTTTAAAACTATATATGTTATATTGTTTTAATTATTAATTCTATTAATATATTTTTATAATGTATCTGCTAATAACCTACTTTTCTCTGCAACTGATGGAAGTATATTTTTGCATCATCTTTCCAGAGCTTGGGTTAGTATTATAAACTATGTGTGTTTCATAAGTACTGTCATCTTTTTCTTCTGAAGTTGAAACATTATGTAACTTTTCAGATGACAGCAGTAAAGCTGCAGTGTCAATCATGTGCACTGAGATGACAAATCCAGACTAAATTTGCGCTTCTGTAAGCCTTCCATCACTCAGAGATTAGACGAATCCAAACCTTGTTTCTTCCAACATCTCAGACTTCCACGTCCTCATTCATTGGTTGTGTTGTCTGAAAACATCTGATGACTTAGTGTCCTTAGAGTTATCAAATGTTAAGGAAAACCCGCACTGAGTTTTGGAGTTAGACCAGTACAGAGAAAAACAATTCAGTAGCATACTGAAGAGCAGCTGTGAATTCACTTTGCTCCCTTCCACAGTTTATTTCAGTTTATGTAAAATGAGCAGTATTGATATTGCTTTCCATAATCAGTATTAAAAAACTGCCTGCACTTCAGCACATATTTCCCCTTCCCATCGTCCCATATGACACTCTCAGTGATAGAGTAAAACATTATTTCAGCCAATGATTGCAGATTGGAAGAGGAAGAATGCTTCAAGTCCCAAGTGACAATGAATTGTACAGAAAAACTTGCGCTGTGCCCTTACCATAACACAATCCCCACAGTTTGTGTGAAACAGTAGTTAGGTTGATCTGTCTCTATTTGAGGAGACTATAACAGGATTTACTGAAAAAGTCAAGCACTAAGAAAATAGTGAGGGGTAACTCTAACTAAACGCTAATACTATGTATTACTTTATTTGCAAACTAATAGCTGTAACAATCTCATACATTTTTTGGCATAAATATTTTAATATCCTTACAATATCACACATAAAGCACTTTCAAACTTAATGCTCAGCCTCCTTACTTCACTAAATCCACTAGTTACGCTAAAATGGAGTTAGAACAGTAAGAACTGCCCTTGTGAGGAACTGTAAGAACTCCAGTTATGATGACTGCTCCGAAAGTAATGCCTCTTGTTTTATTTTTATTTTTAATGCCTGCCATGATGTCAGAGGCAGATGGTGGTGGTATGGCAGTAGAGGCTGAACCTTCCTACCAGTATTCCATTTTATTTTGTTGCTATGTGACAGATGGCAGCAGGGGGGGCAGCCTGACAAAATGGTGTCTGATATGGAAGTGAATATAAAAGTGTGACACTGAATTCCTCCATGTGGCAAAAATGGCTCCCACTGACATTCACTGATGCTTGCTGAACCTTTATGGAGACCAAACAGTGAATGTATTATATTAGTCGTAACCAGACAAGCCAAAATGAGCTTGTCAGCTATTCTTGCTTTTACCTCAAACCTTCCTTACTGGTTCATAAGCTTATATTAACCTCACCTCATGCATAACCAGACTGCTGCTTTTTCACTAGATTTAATTTGTAGCCCTAGTCTGTCCTTAGAATGCTTTGATGCCTTTTATGTTCAAGTCTTAAAACATGTATAGTCGGTCTTCGTGGTACAGTTATTCTGAAAACCTTTCTTGATATCTTTATATGATTATTGTGAATAAGAAAAAAAAAAAAAAAAGAAAGCTGTAAACTCTGCTTTAGAAACATTTGTACTGATTTTTTTCAGACAGTGTTTCTGCAGATTGCTCCTACTGACACCAGAAATTATATTTTCTCTCAGAAAGCATGATTTTTTTTTTCTTCCTGGTTAAATTTGCTTGTAATGCTCCATATCTTTGCTACAGACTTTCTCCCTTATGCTATAACTGGTATCAGAACTTCTTGTGATATCAGGAATGGCCGTGGTATTGCTCAGAAAAAAATATGAGAGAAACAAAATAACTTGTTATGCTTTGGTCAGTGTGCAGCTCTAATCATACAGCTATAGGTAAACAGAGGTGTGCAGCTCTAATTGTACAGCTATAGGTAAACAGAGGTTATGCAGATGTTTTGTATGAAAGATTATTGTGATAGAAAGATAATCAATGATAAATGGGAAATGCTAGCCAATGTTGAAGGCTCACTGTAAACTCCACACAGGAGCAATCACCAGAGAAAGAGATCTTGCCTTAATGGTAGTCAGCCCTTAAATGAGGTCTTCATTGAAGGTCTTCACCTGTGCTCCCGCAGCTGACTCACTGTTCGCCTCATGTGGTCAATCAGAGGTTCAGGCTGTGACCAACAGCTTCCCATGCAGTCAGTTGTTTTAACCAGGTGGACAGAACATCTGGTTCATCTCTGTAGGGACATTTCCTTTTATTCATAAAATGTTTCTGACATTTTAAAATCCATGTTGAGCAAGAAGCATCACAGAAACACAGAATTGTAGGGGTTGGAAGGGACCTCCAGAGACCATCTAGTCCAACCCTCATCAAGCATAGAAAGAGTACGAAAGAACTGTTCTTCCTAGGCAGTTTTTGTCTTACCAGAAGTGAACTGTCAGGTTTTTAGAAGTTTTTTGGTTTTTTTTTCTTATACTTCAGTGTTATCTTTGCCCAAACTTATGTTTCTCCTAGGAAGAAGAAAGAAAAGTCTCATAAAGTTACTGACTGCACCCATCGGTAAAAAAAAACAAACATGGAGGAAATATTTTAAGTGTCCTTCATGTTCTCTTTCATTATTTAAAGTTCTGCAAGTTACCTGTTAACTAGCAATAAAAGTAACTGGATCACTTCAGTTAAAAACAACAACAAAAACCATGAAACATTTTAGTTTAAAAATGCAGAAGGTGTTTTCCTAATGAAAAAAAACGTTTTCCTTTTTCAATTTCATGCATGTAAACAGAAGAACTTGTTTCCGTGCAATTTATTTCGCTCACTTTTAACAAAAAATGTCAACAAACAATACATCATTTATAACTACTAGTAATAACTTCTCAAGTCATGGGTGTAATGCTCAACAAGAAGGTTTACAATAATGATCTGTGGGCCCTGACTTGCAGACAAATGTACAGAAGAGAGGACTGTGCTGATAATTAAAGCAGAATTAAGGTGACAGGAGTTGCATCTGAAGCAGGGGCAGCTCTGAGCTGGTTTTGCCTTACACCATGGCCTCTGATGAAGGTCTTGCTAGCATCTAGTTCAATGCATAGTTGTGCAAGCAGTTACTGTCCATTCACCACGGGCTTTTTGTCCTAACACTGAAAAATTTACCACTTATTAAAGCTTCCATGTACATATAGCATAGTTGGAATAGCATAGCAGGAAGGACAGGACCGGGCTCAGTGAGCAAGGACCGAAACAGTCAGAGTGCCACCTTCTGAGGAAACAGCTTGTGATTTGGAAAGTGCTGCATGCATCTTGTGGCATTTTCATAATAAATGTAAAACTAAAAGCACTGAAATCTGAACACTGCAAAAAAAAAAAAATAATAAATCCTTCTTTTTGGTGAAAAGTGTAAGGTGGCAGAAATACATCTGATTTTTTTTTTAATTTAATTTAATTTTTTTTTTTTTTTTTTTTTTAAATTTGAATCCTTCCCCTTGTTACCATCACGCTGCAACCACACAAATTAAAATACTTGGAGCTCAGGACCCTTACGAATGCCTTCACACACCCGAGGATTTGAAGAAGGCACAGTTGTAGCCCTCTTTCCCTTGGGTCCTCACAGCACACTGAGCACATGCAGAAACTTCTGGAGCACTGAGGAAGGCGGCTCCTGCAACTGTGGGGGGCCTCAGTGCCAGTCGTGCTTCTGTCTCTGGTGCATGCTGAATTTCCCGAGTGCTGTCTTGCTCTTCAGACACCTGAATGCACACTGAAAGCTACAAGTTGCAGGTGACTGTGCTTTTTGTTTACTAATTAGGGTGGTTCTCTCGCAGAGGTGGCTGCGTAGTGCCTCGGTGGCTTGCGTTAGGCTGGGTTTGGAGTTTTGCTGAAGTTGCACCGGCCCTGGTGTTGTGCTGGAGCTGGGCACGGCCTTTGCTGCTGGCCGAGGAGCGGCTGCGCCTCGTGCTGGGTTTGATGCAGAGAAAAGAAACTTCCCTCAGGTTGCTGCCGTTGAAAGGAATTCTGAGGAAGAATGAATTATAAAAGCTGCTTTGTTCACAGTCTGCGTGGTGGAGAGGTAGCTAAAATAATGCAAAACTGTAGGGCTTTTAATGTAGCTTTTCAAAAGAGTTCTCTGTTCCCTCTTGTGTTGCCCTGGGTGTTTGATCATCTCCTCTACCTCTTTCAATACTACAGTATTACTCCGGTGCTTTCCATAGAGACAATACACGCTTCTGTTTAATGAGGAACCTTTAAAAGTGCGTGTACTTCTCAGAGTGTGAGGGAGCTTTCTGTTTGTCAGCACTTGCCCTGAGCACGTGCTCACCCATTACTGTTTTTGAGCCCACGTTTAGAATTCATTCCTGATGCTCTGTTAGACTGGAGTTTGTGAGAGGCAGGATCTAAGTCTGCCTCCCAACGTGTTTTCTTTTCAAGCATTCTAGATTTCATTGTATTTTCTTCAAATCCATAATGCATCAAAATGACTCGTAAATAAAATGTTTGGGGTAGAAGCGCATTCCTCAGTCTTGTTGTGCTGGAAGGTAACGCTCCTTGAGGAAGTGCTATGCCTATCATCGTGCTGAATCTTCACCAGATGGAAAATGAGGGGAGTTGCACTTGCTACTGTAACCTCTCTTGTTTAAAGTTGTAGCTATGAAACTGACAAGCTTTTCAAATATTGCTTCAAAAGCATTTTTGTTTGCTTGATTTGATTTACTTTATAGCTGAGCCACCTTACCTCCCCACCACATGAAATGTAAGTGAACGTGTGTGTGCATACGCACATCAAATCACACTTAATTACCGTTATCTATATCTGAACAAATCCTATCTAGCTGCATAAATAAGCAAGAGATTTGTCTGCCAGCTGCTTGTGACCACCCAGAATTTATTCAGAAGCAGAGCGTAGAGAAAGAATGCTTTGTGTTACACCTGTAATGAAAACTCAAGTATTTCAAGCACTGAAATACGTGGCTCAGAACAAAACATTAAAACTGCACGTTATTGACCAGCCTTTGTTGTTCAGACAGAGCTGTAGCTCTCATTTTGAAATGGTGCTATTCTGTATGAGCTTTGAGTATTTCTTGCTTGACTAATGAGTAGCAGGAAAAAAAAAAACCAGACTAATGGCTTTTTTAAGTGGTAGCTCATCATACTTACTACTAGACAGAGGAATTTAGAATTATGTGCAGAGTGAAGGAGGATGAAATGTTTTTTAACGTTACATCAAGTATGTCTGTGCCCATGCTTGTATATAGAAAATTACTGCTTTCTGATGAACACTTAACTCCCTTGCAGCATTTTTTTTTTTTTTTAATTTATTTTTTTCTTGGCAGTCACACTTGTTTGCACTTCCATTAGTGGAAAGTAAGCGACAATGACAGGCTGCCACATGGCATTCCTAAGGATGTACTTGTTGCACATACCATTGCCTCAGGAATGATCTGCGAATTCTTTGTAATTCAGGAACACTGATAAAGTCAGCTCGCAATTGTAGAGTGGTGGGGGAGTAAACTAGACGCTTTATAATACCAATTTAGTCAGAGTAACTGTATGCAGTCCCATAATTGGATTATGAAAACATAGATCAACAGCTCGTTCTGTAACTAAATGAGAAAGAAACCATCTTTGCTCGTGCTTTCCTGAAGTCCGCACAAGCTTTTAATAATAATCAGTAGTATACTATTCTAGGAAGGGAAATTAGATGCTGGTGATCAATCTTCTGTCCTCAGGAAGGCAGTGAGTCAGAGAAAGACCAGATAGACTTCTGGAGTTCATTCAGACAAGCTGAATACATATCAGACTGTAATTAGTTTCTGAGTCCTTATGTTGCGATTATAAATATATGCAATTTTAAATAGATGAGGTCCTAAAATGTGTAAATGCACAACAAGCACATTTATTTATTTATTTATTTGTCAACCTTTTCTCCTTGTTTGATTATCTGAAACTTCATGTTGCTGTTGAGGTAGGATCTGTTGTTTGTAAAAGGATGTTTGGTGGGTGTTGGTAGTTGATAATGTCTGATGTTGTTGAAAGGACCTTCCAAGGTTGTGTCTCCTTTGCTTCACTAAAAGCAATTTCGTCTTTAACTTTGTTTCTTAAGGCAAAAAGAAATCTTGTGCCTTTTACAACAAACGAGAGGAGTTAGATTCTCCACTGGGCAGGGCTTTAAATTAGTGTTCTTTCTTTTGGAGTTATATTTCTAATGGCACAGGAGTCTTGCTTATAACAAGGTGAATTATATATGTGAGCCTATATTTGAATATGTACTTATTAATTCTGACAACCATTTCTGGTCTCAGGTCTGTTATTTCCTTCTTATTGCAAGTTCTGAGATCAGCTCTCACGGTTATTTTTTAAATGTGTCACTACATTATCTAATGTATGAATAGTGGGGGAAAATAATGTTATAAAATGTATTTTCCCTAGAACAGTGAAGTCCTGCCTAAGACTTAATTTTATGAGCACAGTTAAATGCTGATTATTCTGTATTTTTATACCTAAGGCATCAAAAGAGTGCTCACCTGATTCACCATGAAGTCCCCATTGCTACTATGGAGTGTAACTAGTGCACAAAATCATATCTGCTCTGTGTTTGTCAGCTGGGTTCAGTCTCAAAATGGCCATGTTCAAAAGGTGATGTTTCCTGTGGGCTATCTTACGACGATGTAGTACATCAGTAAAGCACCTCTCCATCTGTTAGAGTGCTCTTACCTACATATCTTGTTTTGCTCTGTTAAGGTACTACATTTTAATTCACACGCTGAATTGAAATGGAACATTCCGAGCCATTGACTTTGAGCTGAGCAACAGATTAATAAAAAGGAAAATGCAATGTGGTAATATGTAAACTTTCACAAAGAGAGGAAAAGAATTTGCTGAATTTGACTGGCAGCTTCTTTTCCGACTGATGCCTTAAATAAATATTTCTTCCCAGTAAGAGGAAGTGAACATTCTTCTCACAAAAAATAATAGCTAATGCAGGTGCTCAGTCTGCTTTGATATGTAATTTACAAGTCTTAATACACTTACTTGGAAATATCACTGACTTTTGGCATTTCCTTTATTTGTTCTAAGCTCTGAGTTTTGGATTAGAATTTCTAGTCAAGTCATTACCACGTGATAGTTGGTTCCCAGACAATTTCCATGAAGACCATGCTCTATTTCAACTTTTTTTCAGTTCATATGTTAAACAACTAAAATTACTGCTGCTGTAAGCATAAAGGCAGGGGTTCAGAGTTGCTTCATGATGAGTGAAGGTCAGAATCAAGTATAGAACCTAAAAGAAGTAACGTGCAGATCCATTTTTAAAATATCAGAGTTCATTCCCTTTATCAGCTATATTGTGATTTGAGCAGTGTGTGCAATTGGTTTTATAAATGGGTAATACCAATTGACTCAGCTCTCCTCTTACTCTCCATAAAGATAACTGGAGAACTCTGTTATGATATGTGGAATACCACTGATGTGTGCTCCCTGCAGCACCCTGCTTGCTCCCAACACCTATTCCTGGCTTTGAGTGCATTAACCACAGCATGCAGCTTGCCAGCTATGATTTAGTAAGTGGAAGTAAGTGTTACATGTGAGTAGATTGCAAAGCTAAAGCTCTTGTGCAGAATTATATTATGCTTCCTGCCTAAAATAGTTACTTGCACTGCAGTATCTACGAAGCTAACTCCAGGCAAAACTGATTTGCATTGGCAAACCCGGAGTGTTTTCCATTGAAACCCGATTGGCTAAAGAATGCTGAAGCTGTAACAGTGCACAGGAGTGAACTCCCACTGAAAGGGTCTTCTCTGCAGTTTGGTACTTGGCCACATTAACATGCACGTGTTCTGGTGAGCAAGGGAAATGCTAGCTGTTAACAATGCTGTGCAATTCCTTCCTTTTAATGAGCAGCAGTAAAACAAACAAAATCACTCTACACTCTATTGAGTGTGTTGGGTTGGGTCTTTTGGCAGAATAAAGGACTTTTTAGGATTTTTTAATTTTTTTTTTTTTTATTTTCTTGGATGGCCTTTGCATTAAATACTTGATCAAAAGCATTAATCTGTCTACCTCAGCAATAATGCAAGAGAACGTGAAGAATCATGATTAATTGAACGCTTCTATGTTTTATCAACATGTTAAAACTTTCATTCAGCTTTTGATCTGACCTATAAAGATCTGCTTGTGAGTATGTTGGTATACATATAGAATTTGGATTAGATCTCAGAGCTTGCATTATAGGTGAGTTTAACGTGTAGTTAGTAGGTTCCCAGCTTTGGTTTTCAGTTTGTCACCATCTGTCATTAAGTGCAGGGTGACAATCAGGCCCTAGGTTACTTATCCAGCCTCTTTGCCAAAGAACAGTATAGGCTGCTTAATTGAAGATAAAGTAAAATGGTTTCAAACTTGTGGCTGCTGTGAATATAGCTCCAGAATATTGTTACATATTTGTAACTTTTTACCTTCTTCAGAGACATAGTACTGAGGAAGGTAGATTGGATTTCTTGTCATCTGAGTTCCACAACTTCTCTGAGCTGCATAGTGAAATCTAGGCAACTGCCTGGAGAGCATTTTAATAGGCAAAGTCTATTCTTTTGTCTGTATAGATGAGAATTAAAACAAAACCACGAAAGGTCAGCCATTGTATTTGCCAATTAAAGCCTGCTCCGGCATGATATATTTTAGAGTTTACAGGGAATTGTAGTTATTCAACCATAATTGTACACTTTTTCTTCATAGCAGTTCAGCTCCGGTAAGCTTATTCTTTTTAATTTCCATGCGACATAATGGGAGAACCACAGGTGATCATTTATACAGTACTTCATACACAGCAGCACGCGTGTAATTTCTAAGGATACATCCTAATGTGCTATACAGCACAACACAGTTTTAAAATATGAATGGAGTTTTCCAAGTGAACTTGGTTTTAACTTTACTTTTAAATGAAGTTGCCATTTGGATTCAAACAATCTTCATCCATCTTTAACTTACATACAGAGGTAGAAACTAAAGGCATACTCATAGCCAGCTGAGATGGTCCAGAGCCAATTTAGTTACCAAGCTAGCAGAAGCATATGTAATTATGTTTTCACCTACAGGCCTACTCACACTGTTGCAGATTTTAATGAGTTTGGGCTTTCTCTATCTTTCAGTAAAGACTCATTAAACATGAGGAAAAAAAGAAAGATTTAAGCCTCACAAATAACATGTTCTTAAAAGCATAATACCAGTTTAGAGCATAGGGAAGGTGAACTCTATTTTAGTGACAGGATGCTTGCAAAAAAGGTCTTCAACTGCAACTTCCAGTGTCAAGGTCATTGATACGATTAAAAAAAATTACATATATATTCTTATAAATGAAATACTTTTCTTATTTTTTCTTAATTATCTTGAGAAACCTACCGACAAGTTTAAAGCACTTTTAGGGGAGGAATACCTTTGACTGTCAACTACATAGGTTTCCACAGTTATTACCTGCATTTTGAGAGGCTGCATCTTCTGCCAGGGCTTGTCCTTAGATAAGATCAAGGAGTACTGTGTTGAAAACACTGGCAAATTAGCAGATGATGGTTCAGAATACAGAAGTAGAATTGAAATGGATTTACTAAAACTATTGATACTGCTAAGAATTCTGGACAAATTCTGTAAATGATATTGGAGAAACAAATCAAAATGAGTAAATAAGCAAAGAAAGTAAGGAAGTCATGAACAGAGAGAGCTGTTGCTCTGGAGAAAATCTTCCTTTTGCCTTTTCCCATTATATTACCTCTTTAAATGAGATGATCCGTTTCAGTGGATGAATGTGGTGAAATGTTTCTTTGTGTATTCCCCTAGTTGTTAATAAAATAAATAAGAAAGGGAGTCAGTCCATTTCTCAGCTAAGACGACTCCTCTGTATTCTGCTGTTAGTTTTCCAGTTTAATTGTTTTAATAGTACATCACATTGCTACATCTACATTTTCTGTCTCGTTCCTATCTTTTAATAAAGCGAGATGGGGTGTGGTTATCCTGAGACTATACTTGTGGAATAGAGAAATAAATGAGGTCTTAATGGGGAGTTGGAAACAGTGGTGATTTATGGTTTTCTACAACACTCAGTACCACATACACGTCAATGTGGAGCATACCATAAATTATATTACATGCAGTAAAATGCTATAAATTGTCATTTTTAGTGTGAGTTATTACCATTAAAGACTTTTATTGCCTGCTGCTAGCGTGAGTTTCTGCAGCTTCCTCACCAATTCCCTGACTAATGATTTCAGCAACTGCAGGAAAGAGACTGGGAGATGCAGTGGCTGATTAGGTAGCGCAATTGCATTAAACCTGTGAAGCCAGAGGTTAAACTGCACTAAAGAGAAAATATGATCTACTCACCTGATAGCATCCTTAGTATTGAGCATTTCCAAATATCGTTCAGATCAACTCTATATTATTAACCGCTGTTAATATGTGCCCACTGAAAACTAGAAATGCTTCTAGTTTGTACTAGTACTATGTGTATTGCATTCTCCATCAGCTGCAGGAGAATGAAGATGAGCTAAATCCTGTGGAGCAATCCAGCACCTCCCAATGATCTGCCCATCACCAAAATCTGCAGCAGCACCTCAAAGGAGATATTGCTGTAAATGTAAGAAATCATACGGCAAAGTAGTAAACTGTAATATTTTTAAGTGAGGAGCCATTAGGATACTGGGTTATGTGTCTTAGTAGTGCATGTTGAGTTCAACGGAACTGAGTAAGGGGAGGGAACTGCAGATTGTACTGTTTTTGTTTGTTTTGTGCAGCACTGCTGTGATACTTAGCCTTGGTAACCGCCTTGTTGCGGTTGTCATTGGCACCTCTATGTGCTCTGTGGTTCATGAAAGAGGATGACAAGCTATGGTGTATTCACTTAAATCCATTTGGACACCTGTTGGGATCTTTGTGTTCGAAATGTTGGTGCTACCTTTGAGGCTTTTGAAGAGTCAGCATGGAAAGTACATGGTGCAGATTGCAAATAAAATGGGAAACCTGGGATGACTGATTTTGGGTTTTGTAAGATATTCCTCAAAACGAGTCCGTTCCTTTCTCTCAAACAGCTGGGTTTACCATTGCTTTTAGAGAGATTTGTTTTTCACACCTCCATTAAACCTGAGTTTGGTGTCATCCAACCTCTTCTCAGCGTTTTGGAGGGAGAAACGTCTAAAATAAATCTTGGTAATCTTCTTGTTTAAGGCATGATGAAAAGGGTAGTTATCATTAAAAATCTGTGTAGACGGTTTTTGCTAGATGCCTCTGTTGCATTTTAAAGAGGTTTTTGTCTGCTGGGTCCTCCCCCCTGTCCTGCCGACCGGAGCCCATTTCTGGCTGAAGCGTGCCCTCTAGTGAGCCACTGAGGCGGAATTCAGATGGCGGAGCTTTCTCATCAGCGGGGTGGATATTTTTCCTTTTCGTTTTCACGTAGCTTGGAGAATTAATCAAGCACGGTTCATAAGAATAGGTGATTTGTATTTTGTTTGGTGAGATAAAGGAGTCTGTATCTTAATATTTCCAATGTATTTCTAAAGCTGCCACACTTGTCATCTGTTTTGTCCCGTTCTCAGCTATGTATTTCTACTTTTCTTTCTACCTTTCCCCAGCTTTTCCTTTTCCTTCCCAAGCTTTTTGTACATGCAAGAGGCAGTTTGTGGCTCTTTGTTTTTCTGTATTGTTTTTCTTTTTTTCCCAAAGGAGACTGAAGTGAGTAGCTGTCAAATGAAATGTCACTGTGCAATTTGTCATCTTTTGTTTATTTATTTATTTTTGACCTCTCTTCACATAGTCTTTAGAATCCTACAGCAGTTGCCCCTTTGTGTCATGCGAACTTCACAGCTGGTGGGAAATAGGCACTAACAGTTTATAAAGCCATCTGTAAGGAGTAAATGTGTGATGCTTGAAAGAGCCGTGTGGCTAATGTGTGCTAGATAACTTCAGATGAGTGCTAGGCCAAATGTCTGAACAAAAAGAATATGCTTTTTGCACATCATTCGTGCTTATGCATTTTGTACATAGGAAGTTTTAAATACATGAAAAGGACAGAACTGTAAATTAATGTATTTTGAGTAGTAACTTCTGTTCTGTGGAATGTTCTCAAGGGACTTCATTATACTGTCCTAAGCGGAACACTTTTTATACCGTCTCTTTGCTGCTCTCTGCTCCAACACTGTCTGCGTATTCCAGGTCTGTTCTTCAGTAACAGATGTGTTCTTTTATTTCTACACGAAGGAGATGCAGCTGATGCTTAATCACAAGTATCACTAAGAAGATATTTTCAGATTAAAGGGATATAAATTACTTAAAATTATTGCATGCTTAAAATATGCACACTGCATTTATTTGTTTTGAATTGATAGATTGTTTAAGGAGCACATACATACATATCCTTTTATTCCAAAATTAATGAGCAGAAAAATTGGAAAACACTGACTGAAAAAGTTATTTCCCTTTCTAGCAACCCTTTCCCTAGTTATTAGTCAGCTGTGCATGTAAAAGCACTGTCTGAATGAAAATCAATTTGTGCCATTATTCAGAACAGTGTTAAAACTTGCCTGATTCTTGCCTCTAGTTTCAAGGCTATTTCAGAGCTTCTTTTTCTTCCATTGGATAAAAATACCGTTCTAATAACTAGCCCCAATTTATTTATGGCCATTTGCTGCCTGACTTAAGACTTCCAAAGGTCTGGAATTGAAATACCAACAACTAAGTGCAGTGTCATACATAGAACTATACTTGCTCTCCAGAAGCATTTTTAAGAGCCCATTGAGAAGTCACCAGTGACATTGAATTGGAAAAAAGGAGCTCTGTTTGGACAGAAAAACTCTGTTCTTTCTCTTCTCTTTGGAGTCACTTGTTTAACAGTAATTTCCAATCCAGAAGTGATTTTTATTTATTTATTTATTTAGTGCATTTTTTGTGTTCATAATTATCCAGTATTTTAGGACAGTCATGTGTGACTGTGACAATGTTAGAACATTGCTGATCCACAGTAGCAAATCCTATCACACGAATAATAGCTATTTTTGGGGACTTTTTAAATGAAAAAGTATTGGTAGTTTATACACATAATGGACCTCTGAATGTATCACAGCCTCCTTAACTTAAATTTTTTAGAACCTGTAATGGGATCTACTTTTAAAGGTTTAAGATAGCATTATCACAGAAGAGAAGGGCTTGTTTTATGGAGTTGATGAGGTTTTTATCTTGTGCTCCTAAAAAACAATTGCTGCCTTGTTGGTTGTTAAACTGCACTCAACTTACATAAGTCTCCTTGAACTCAGACAATGCTCACAATAAAAAGTTATACTTGCCAACGTAAGTCCAAATTCTTTGCTGAATGTTGTAGTTGGGTCAAAATAAGGTTTGATCCAGAAAGGTTCCTTCATCTGGACCAGATTTGGTGTCACATACTGTGAATTCCATTATACGGTAGGTATGTGCAAGTAATCTGTTGTGAAAGTAGACAGTATATAGTAGGAAAATGGAAGAGAAGATACCATATTCAGCCAGTTACAGGTAAGTACTTAATGCAGTTCTGGCTTTGCCTTTGGCAGTTGGCTTTAGTTTGCGCCTATAAGAACAGTAGTTGATACCAGCTTTTCCAGCTCAGTTTCTGTCCATTTTAAATGTATGAAATGAAGATCTGTATCTCCTTTCATGTTTAAACTTCACTCTCATTCTGCTTTCAGGTTGAATATGCTTTCAAAGGTTGACTATGAGAACAGTTCTCGTCCTTGAGGACTTTTCAAAAAACCTTTGCAGCAGGCTGAGGAATTTTTTGTTATCTTAGAATTTCCAGTTGTCATTCTTCTGCAGAAAAGACTGCACTGAGGGGCAATGTGTCATTACTACTTGCTGTGGAACAAGTATTTTCATCAGGTATCTCAGTGGAAACTAGAAACTGATGACCTTGTGCAGGCGTGGATTTCTTAGGTTACACGACAAAAAAAAAAAATACAGCTTGGTGTGAAAACTCAGCTGCTAAGTTTATGAGACATTTACTGAAGTCCCCAAGGGTCTTCGGAAGCTGTTAGCATTGAACGTTATCAAGGGTACCTGAAATAACATCTCACTGGAGTTTCTTGAAATTTCTCTGCCTTCCTAACAGTAAGTAGGAGTTAAAAACAACAACCTCCTAGTGTAAATTCATTCCTACTACTGCATGCAATAAAATGTTTTACGGAGTAAATGAGTGAGCTTTAAAAAATGTGAGGAGCATGTTGCTGATTTCTAAGGAAACCTTTTAAAAAAGCATACTGATGAGGAGTGGGGAAGTGATATTGCTTTGAGCTCTTCCTTTTTACTGCCTAACAATGGACATGTGAAATCAAGTAGACAATTAAGTGAATATAGTGAGTTGTCGGTTATGCTTAACCCTGTGCCCTTTATCAGACCACTGTTCCTTGCTCCTGGTCTTCTTTTCTTCTGCCAGTCAGTATCCTAACATCTGCTGAAAGCCACTGTCCTTCTGCACGTCCAGCTGTTAAATCCACGCTCCCATGCTGCTTTGTGAATGGGAGGAAACCACGCTGATGTTTTGTAAGAAGTAGAGAGAAGTGGTGGTGACAGAAAAAGGCTGCTTGTAACAGCCGCCTCTCTTCCTAGCTTCAGTATTCTTTTCCTGGAGATCAGAGTTGAAATGCTATGGGGGTGTAATTGGAATTAAGTAGGTATACATCTTATGAGCCAGCTTGTGTGAATTCTGACATGAAATGCAGTGGAGGAAACTCACTGTTGCCATGTCCTTCCAAAAGTGGTTGCACTAAAACTGTAAAATTAAAAGTTCAAATAAACAAGCAAAAAAACTCAAAACAGAGCATTTCCATCAGTGTTGCTGGAAGCCGGCATATCCTGAACAGACAGACAGTGTAGGATGTAGATCAACAAAATGTGGATCGCGCTAACATGTAAACATGTAAAACTTATCTCATTGGCAAATTGATAGCAAAACATTTTTATCAGTCTCATTTCTGCAGACTGTAACGTGTAAAGCAGTCTCTATCTAGAAAACAGATTGAATCTTTTTCCTCTCCTTTTATGTTATGTGTGTATATTCTTTATCGTTGCTTCCTCATTTAGAGGTAAAGTGCTTTTCGACTGAGCATCGGAATGGCTGTTTACTATTTCACTGAAAAGCTGCTTTGTTTGCCTTTAACCACCCAGATCTGAATCTAATAGTTATGTCTTAGGTCTCCTGTACACAGAACTGATTCTTAACACTCCAGTGCTTCCTTGTGCTGCTGCAGGAGACAAATGGAAGTGATGCTTAAAATGAAGTAGAGATGTTTTTACCAGTGGTACTCAGAATAATAGGAGGTAAATGGCAAATGTTTATAATTTCTTGTATATGATAGTTCCTGCTGTTGATCATGTTTACAGTTCCCTGTGTGTGCATGTGCGTATACACACAAGGGCTACTCTGAAAGTAATGCCTCCTACTTTATTATGCTGGCCCACAATGTCGTGATGTTGGTGATACGGCAGTAGAAGCCGAACCTTCCCAACAGTATTCCATTCCATTTTGTTGGCTTGTGACAGATGGCAGTAAAGGGGCAGTCTGACAAAATGGAATCTGAAATGGAAGAATGTATGAAGCAAAAGTGTGGAACTGAATTCCTTCATACAGAAGCAGATGTTCCTACTGACGTTCATCAATACTTGCTGAATGTTTGTGGAGAGCAAACAGTGGTTGTGAGCACAGTGAGATGATGGGTGATGAGTTTCGACAGGGGCTACAGCAGCAGTGGTTCACCTCTGCTGGTACAGATTTTTGCGAGTGTGGCATGCAGGGTCTTGTTCATTGCTGGTGAAAATGTAGAGCTGATGGTGGGGACAACGTTGAGAAGTAGTGTTTTGTAGCTGAGAATTTGCTTTATCAAATGGTGTTATTGGCCTCCTTGTATCTCTTATTATTTCCACGGAAATAAATAGCAAACACTACTATATTCCTTATGTCTTATATTTCTCACTTGTTCGTTATGCCCGCATCATCTACAGTTTCTCATAACAGAGCAGTCTTATTAGAGCTGATTTGTAATAAATAATGATTACAGTACTTGTTAAGCATCTAGTTGCTGTGGAACTGAACACCATTTTGTTTTAGCTTTACCAGATGATAGTTAATATGTACAGCTGTAGCACTGGAAATGTAGAACAGCAAATGGTTGTGGGATTTTTTGCTAACTGAAAGGCAAACAGAGGTAGCCGTGGCTGTGGCAGTCTGTACTGGTGAGCACTGCTGTGGCCAGGTGTAGTATTTGAGGACATAACAGTTTTCTTTTGATGGAAAATTGACAGAACGTATACATATAAAACAGAAAACTCCTCCTTAAACCACACATCTTTATAAATAAAAATAACAAACAGCCTGAAGAAATGAACAATACTGAATGTACGCATACCATTAAGCATAACATACTTTCTCTGCCTTTAGATTTCTTCTTGATTGAGCCTGGCCATGCTAATAAACAGGTTATATGTATTTTTGCCTTTTCATAGAATGTTTTAAGTCAGACCAAATCAGCTTATGCTGAAGCCAGTCAAAGTACCTTCTGATGCCAGGATCAGTGTAACTCTGAGGAAATACATGATATTTAACAAGTGCAGCAGAATGACACAAGGTTTGTTTAATGCTTCTGTGAGTACAACTGTAAGAGAATTTGCGTTCCAGATTCTCCTTGAACCTTCCTAGAAGTTTTTAATGGATCAAATTAACGTTTTCCCTCAGTTTGACTTCAAAACTTAATATTTACTGTAGAAAACATAAAATTCTAGAACAGTTTTTACTTTCATGAGGGTCAGTGACCTAAAGCCTGTTTATCTTAGACTTCCAATGGAGGACAGAAAACTGGAAATTCTATAGCTAGCATAGCGCTCCTACCATGTATGACACCATTCACCTTAAACCATCAATAAGCACTTAACATGATATTTATAATAGTTTTAATCAAAGTCCTGGACCTTCATTAAACAATTGAATTTGTGAAGTAATATGAGCCAGTTGCAGGTGGAATTCTAAGTTATAGACTAGCGTTTGTTTCTTCTGTCAGATAGAAAAAAGAGTAATATGTAGTTCCATGAAGTGTTGAAATAAGCTAAGATCAATGATTTCCTCTGCTGAAAAGCTGGGAAAAGAAAAAGTCTATCCTATGTCAGGGTAAAAACATAGCTGTCCTAAACAGCTTGGGGGGGGAAGGAGGAACTGTGCTTCTTTCTGGACAGTGATGCCGAGGGAATAGCTGTCAAAATATATTGATTGTTTCCGTACAGCAGTCTCAAAAGATTTCTGCTCTGGAAAATTGGTAACAAATGTTCATTGGTTTTAAGGAATTGAATTGCTTTATGTCTTTCATTTTTAAAAAACTTATAGTTAAAATTATTCTCAAATTAGCCTTCTGCATTTCTAAATAATAGGAGTACATAGAAACTTATAGTCTCTTTCTCTAGGAAAATGCCAGCTTATTCGGTCTTATCTGATTATCTCATTCAGTTTTCTGAATTCAGAATGTTCCTGCATTCAGTGTTTGCTAATTAGTTCAGTGTAGTATTTTATCGCTTCTTCATCTCTTGTGGCTTTTTTGTTCATTAATGTTTAGCTGCACTTTAAGCTACTGAGTTAATATGTAGCAAATTGATACATTTTGTACTGGTTTTCAGTAATTAAAGTGAATTTAATTGAGCTGATCTAGTGTTTGTGCTAAGTACAATAGTGTATTTGTACTTAAGATTCTCCACTCGGTTTCATGATGAGCTGTAATAGGACTTTCACACAGATAACTATTTCTCTTATTTTTCCTTTCAATAGCCTAAAATTTTAGCAATATTTTTGGTTGAGTACATTTTTGCCTGCTCCCTTGCACTCATTCATGGCTCACAAACAAAAGTGGTATGTGTTTTATACATATGAAATCATTATGCTTTCTCTTTGTTAAGTAATACTTCTTGGGAGCCTCCTTCATGTGCAGCTTTTCCAGTAGGAAGCAGCTTAGTGAGGTATGCAGGTTTAACTCAACATTATAATTTGGTTAATAATTTTTTTTCAGGATTCCTTTTCCATCCTTTGTTGCCCTGTTACTTAATTAGAATTTTACTTCTTGTAGCTTGTGTTCATTGCCTCTCATTTCAGTGTGCTATACACCTACCAGAAGTCTGGCTCTATCTTCTGCCTATTCTTCTATTTGACAGGAGTAGACAAGCATAAAGCATTCTCTCTCTATTTGCTTTCCAATCTTATATTAAAACTGAAGAAACAGTTCTCTTTGCCTCTTCTCATGGGTCATATACTTCATTTCCCTAGTCATCTTTGTGTTCTATAATGGACACAGATCCTGAGTAGGAGGCAATAACCATCCAGGTATTGATCCTTGAAGGATTTCACCACTTCTTGATTGCTGATAGGATGTTATACTGCAGATCACAGCCCTTTGCTTCCCCCAGTTTGGTGTGTTTTCCACCCACATCATAGTGAGATACAGACTGGGCGAGGTGACTAATTTGGCTATAGGGATACTCAACCCTAATTCTACCAGAAACCTTTCTGGCATATAATTATCAAAATGATGTGACAATATGGTCTGCTGTTTAAGGAAAAATAATTATATTTTGAGAACTACCTCAAATTTTAGAATACAGTTATTTTTTTATTGTCTAGAAAAGAAGCAAAAGTTCCCGTGTAGAAAGCTTGACTTTCTCAGTAAAGAAAAAGTTGTGGGTTTTGTTTTCGGATAATTATATCTCTGTGGGGGGTGAGGAAACAGTCTTTGAAGTCTCTGCAGGAATCAATCTCCATAAAAAATAAATAAGTATACCACCTTGCTGTTTTAATTGAGTGGGATCAAACAAAAAAAATACAGAATGCTTCATGTAGCTCAACAAGTTTTAATGTACATCTTCCTGTACTTCTGATCTTCTTCAAGCTGCTTATCAGATTCTGGAGGAAAAGTAAAGATGAAAAGCTAAATGTTTTTGAGGATTTGCCTATGGTTTGTAAGGTATTTCTGACCCTTTAAACTGAATATGTGAAAGAAACATCTGGCCAATTTCTGGAACTGTTAAATAGAGCACTGACAACGAGTAGTTTTATGTCCAGACTGTGAGCACAGGTAGATAAAGGTAACAGAATACATAGTGTTTACATCTTTTACTTATTTTAACAGGAATCACCATGAACACTAAAATTCCAAGTTGACAGTGTCACCCCCCTCCATTGTTTACCTTAAGTATTACAACATCATCATATTCTTTTGCATGTGCTACATGCTATCATGCACTTAGAACAGCGTTCATACACGTTTGTTGGAATCATAGGTTCTATGAACAAAAAGACTGATGAGTAATCTGAAACAGGGAAATGCAGATATGGAAAGAAATGTAGAAAAATCTTCCTGAAAAATTGCTTGCAATAAAATTCTTAGTATTCCTTTCATCATAGCACGGGGCTGAATTTTTAATGTAAAAAAAAGCAGAGAGTACAGTGCTCTTAAACATGTTTCCTTTACTCAGAATTCTTTTAGGAAGATAATCTTTTTTAGCTTACCATGTGATCGTGTTATTAGTCTTTCTCCTCTGTGATATTTCAGATTCATTGCTTTTGAGAAATATTCCAGCAGTAACTTATAGGAAATTTGAGAACATGAAATGTATTTTGACCTTTTACTATGCATTGCAGCATTATTGCACAGATCACTCTGAGCTTTCTGCCAGATCGTGGAGGGAGACAACCATTCATCTTCTCTAATGACTAACCCAAAAACCGTCTAGACATTTGTGCCACCTTAAGAATGTTTCCCATTCTGTTATTGCAGACTTTTTAAAACATAAAAGTGGCTAGAATAAAAATCAAAATCATTACATGATTTACAACTCTACAAAAGTAGAGAAGAAAACTTGTGCTTATGGTAATCACCCACAAAGTTACATTAGATTCTCTGTCTTTCAAGAGATTTGTGATCTGTTGCTGATTTTTTTTTTTTTACTGGAATGGCATAAATATGTGTATATAATCTATATACTTGTTCATTATATATATAGTTGAAAATCAAGTGAGTCTTACCATGTGAAGGGTTAGTCATTTGCATCTTTACCTGCTTGATCTTTCAGTTATAGAAGGATATTTTCAGCTCAGTGTTTGTAAGAATTCCGACCTCTTTCTGTCCAGAAAATAAGAAAAAAGAGAGATTACAGCGATTGATCCAATTTTTCAAAAGCTCATTGACAGAAACCAGATAAAAATGGGAGGGCATGTACAAGTCATGCTTTAGTGTATGAAAAGTACTTCTGAAGCTGACTTACAGTGAGAGGTTTTCTATTGATTAATTTGTGCTCCTGTCTCTAATGTGTGCATGCATTTGAGTGTGCTAAGCATTGACTGTGCTACTGTGTTCTGACATTGCTGGGTCTTAGATATAAACAAACGGGCTGTACACGATACCATAGATGAATTTCTTTACTACGTATCCCACATGCTGGATTTCCAAGACATGACAACTCCCTGAGGGGTTCAAAACTAATTTAACAGGCCTTTTTTATTTTATTTTTTTATTTTTGAATTTTCTTTTGTACGTGAACATTAGCGCTGATCAAAACTTTGGCCAAGAAATGTCCTGCAGAGAGTGCCGTAAAAATAATGTGCATTTGCACATGGGGTGTGAAAGCCCGTGATACAAAGATAATACAGGCTTTTTTATTTATCTTTCAGATAGATGAAATAGAGCAAAAATAAAGATAATATAATCTTTACATATGCAGATTGCAGATGTTATTTCTGTTGTTTTGAGTGCTGGTTGCTATGGTAATAAAAATGGTTGACCAGTTGAATTTCAGTAGCTTTACTATCTAGCTGCTTATTAAACTGTACACCATGAGATTTCAGAACAGCAGGGACATTTTTTTCTGCTCATACTCGTCAGTTTTGTGTGTACTGTTAACATCTTTCAACCATGATTTTCAATCCCTGAAATGTCAATAAGTTCTTTATCCTACAGTCTCCTTTATTGTTAGATTTCCATTTCCACTGGTCAGCTCTGCAAATTGTTTTCTTTCTCCTCTGGATACCAAGTATGAAACTTTGTAAAGTTTCTATTAGTGAAGAAATATTTCTCAAAATGTGCATTAAAAGACAGTGTGAGACAGAATTACCAAAATATCTTTCGCTAGTGGCTACAATGAGGACCTTTTTATTAAAACAAGAACGTATGAAAAATGTTTGACACAGGCCTATCCTGTATAGCTGTACATAATGTTGTGGCGGAATGACTGGTTAGGGTGGTAGGTCACTTTTATTTCATGTATTCTTGGTTTTTGTGTTTGATTTGAATCTGTGTATTTTTTAAAGTGAAATTTACCTGTGGTTTATCTGTTAAAACAGAGTATATCGATACAGTGCAGCTACTTCACTAGATGCTTTCGTGTACTGTAACTGTGCAGCTTAAAAGCAGTGGCATTCATGTTGATGGTAGGATGATTCTGAGCATGTCAAGTCTGTACTTAAGGCCTATGTTTCTTGTGAGCTGTGCAGACGTAATTCTGACTTTAGCTTGGCAGGTATTCACGCGTTTCCCAGGTAAGCCGTCTTGTCTGCAATATCCGTCTCTCTCTCCCAAAGTCAGGACAAACGCTGTGGCTGTAATTTAATCTCCAAAGCCAGTCTTTCAAAACGATGTCAGATACAAAGATCACAAGATAGTCCGCTAAATTGAAATTTTAAAAGGATATTACATTTTGGGCTCACTTTATTCACTTTCTAGTTTTTGAACTCTTTAGTTTATCTTTATGTAACACTTCCAAAGTTTTTCCTTTGTGAACACAAGAGCTAAAGCTATCCTTGTATATGTGTTTTCTCATCCAATCTTCTGATACTGGGATGTGGGCTTTAAGAAAGACAGAGAAATCACAAGACTCAATCTTGGTGTTATTTCATGCAGCAGTAGAAGATAATGCATCTGTTCCACAAGCATTTGGTTGTTGCTTTTCTGTCTTTTTTTTTGTAATAGATCAAAGCTGGTTGAAAGAAATGTAGAAAGATAATTCAAATATTACATATATTTTTAGATCTCAGAGGTGCACTTTATTATTTTAAGGTGAGTTGTGATCTGGTATGAATTAAAAATGTTTTGTACTCTAAGATTACTAAAAGAAAAGCACAATAAATACTAATAATGTCAGTATCTCTTGTAAATAGAAACTTAGGCCTACACTCCTGCCTTTTGAACTTGTCAGTCTGTAAGAGAAAATAAAATTGTTCTGTTATTGGTGCGGGTTTACTTTGTTAGCACTGAGCTCTATTGTCTGTGAGAAGTTAACAGCTCATTCCCTAAATCAAACCTATAAGACTTGACTACGGTTCTTCAGTCTCTTGTGCAAGAAAGGCAAGGGTAAACAGCAACTATTTAATTCATTACTCTCTGAGTAAAATACCATAATGAAAAATGTTGGTTTTCTTCCTCTGTTGCCTGAGTGGCTGAGAGTGCGGGCAGCTTCAGTGGTGTAACTCAGCATGTCTGGTGTGAGCTGTCGCATTCATCCCTTCCTCTCTGGGAAGGAACTCAGTGCAGCTAACATTTAAATTCAGAAATATCCCCAGTATGCTTGTAAAGAGTAGGATGGTATCTGAAGGAAAGCAAAGAATATGTGCCGTACAAGGAATTTTCCATCCGCATCACAGAAATATTTGTTGTTTTTAGTGCTTTAAAACTAGCTCTGTTGAAATCATCAAAATAGCACAAGGGAAAATGAGATGGAGTATAATCATTTAACCTTTCACTCTGCTAAAAGGAATCTAACATAAAAGGGACATAAATTATTCTCCACAGCAGAGCTCTGTTTAAAGTTTCTGGTCCCTGGACACTGAACCTCTCTAGAGTGAGGTTGTCATTTCATTTGATTTCATGTGCACAGTGTTCATTATTATAATAGATTTTATACAATTAATATGTCCACTTCTGAAATACTGCAGCACTGCAAGTAGTTATAATGATACTTTTGGGAGGACTCATTATTGCAGCTTACTGTGCTTGACAGCATAGTGTTTTCTGAAGTCACATTGCATTCATGAATACAGCGATAAATACCTGATTGTTTCATTTTTCCAATAGCAGATGGCTTGCGTAATGACTGGAGTTAACAACATCAAGGAATTTCTCAGGCTGTCAGAAATTTTCTCAGTGTAATTCTTTAAAGAAACAAAAACAAAAGAAAAAAAAACCCCTACACTGATAAAATTAGTTTAAAAACAAATGAACAGATACAATACAAAGTTCATTCATTTGGAAATACTGATGAAGGGGAGGGAGAAGCATCTGATTTTTGGTGATTTCTGCTTAATAATTAGCTATTAGTTTTTAGCTCAGAGTCTTACATCTTTGCTTTCAGCTACATGTTTGTTCAGTAGTGAATAATAAGGGCTTTTTAACTTACTTTTTTTTGGACAGACATAGGTGTGTTTTATGTAGTTTTCTGTTGCCATGGCAGATAACCCTCTTAAATAACAATGCTGTTGACAGGTCTTTCCCAGCTATTTTGTCAGCTGTGTTCTGTTACCTCGTCAGATTTTATCTATTTTTTTTTTGTCTATTTTATTGTAATAATAATTGTGTATTTTATGAAAATATATATTTATTTTTATATAAATATAATAATATATCTATTTTGCCCACATCCATATGTAATGGAAACTGTGAAATATGTGTATTTACTGTTCCACTTGTCCTTAATCAACATCACATTGCCTGGTCCAGCTCATGTATCTTTTGTCTCTGGGTGTTTCCCTGCTGAGTTAAGGCAAAATGCTGATAACATGGTCTTCATGTTGTCACCAAAAAAAAGTCTGCCTGTTGTCCTTTCTCTTCTAAGCCTCTTTACTGCAGATATCTTTTGGTTTTTATTTCTTTTTCTGTTTTATTTTCATAATGCTGAAGTTGGTGCTTCTTAGTTGATAGATTTTTTTTTTTTCTCATGGATTTCTTGTTGTTTGCTTGTTGGCTTTTTTTTTGTTGTTGTTTTTACTTTTCTTTCCAGTCATTGTGACTATTTACTGGAATTCATTTCATGATGATGTGTTGAATCTGTCCAAACCTTACATCTGACTATTTGTAAATACTTACGTCAACCACCCTCAACTACTGATAAACTGCCTGTGAATAAGAGAAGAAATGAGGATATCTTAAGTCAGTCTTTTCATCATATTGCCTCTTTCTAACTCTGCAATTGCTAACAGCTATTCCAGTTTGTGACTGTGAGACAAGCTGTTAACACAGCCTTTGTCCTTTCAGCTTCTCACACTTTTTTTTTTTTCCCCTTTGTAACAGCCTTTGCCATTTCAGATTTTTACACTTTTGTGTGTGTGCTTGTCTTTATATGGTACATGTGCTGTAAATCACTGAAGACTTATGTTGGCAGGCAGCTGCCATGGGCCACTCATTTGTAAGAACACATCAGCTCAAAAAATGTCAAACAAAATGAAATAGCCCCTCAGCTCAGGGAAAAAAAAAGGAAGAAAAGGAACAAGAAAAAGAAAGCCAACAAAAGCTGTCTGTAGTCAGTGCTGTAGTTTGTTCTTATGCAGTAGGAACTTGTTGCCGTTCATCAACCAGGCTGAAGCTGGGGAACATTGCTTCTCTGTGCTGCTTCACTGGGGATCATCAAGTGAAAGACTTTCTGTTGCCTGTTAAAGAGTAATAATTACAGCAGTGAACTCTGAGTGTCTTTGAAGGAGTTATAGGACGGAGGAAGGACACATGGCAAAGGTAATAAAAAGAAGATATTGGAGGTACACAGGTTTACACAAATATCTCTCCGTATTTATTGCACCAGCTGTGATCATTTTGTAGAAGAGAGAATAGCCACTGAATAGGTGCCAAAAGAAGGGACAGTCACTACTGAGAGTGATACGGCTGTGAGTGGAGATCTGAAAATCAGTCTTAAACTCACTGCTTGTAGCAGTAGACACTGTATCATAGGTATATGCATTTTACTCTATACTTTAAGGCGTTTTTCACAGATAAGTCTAAGGCAGAGGTGTCAGATGATGATTTGGAATGATTTTCCCTAATTCTTGAGAGGAGCAACCAACTTCTACCTCTGCTATTTTCTGCAGCACCAGGTGGTTCCCTTCCCTTCCCTTCCCTTCCCTTCCCTTCCCTTCCCTTCCCTTCCCTTCCCTTCCCTTCCCTTCCCTTCCCTTCCCTTCCCTTCCCTTCCCTTCCCTTCCCTTCCCTTCCCTTCCCTTCCCTTCCCTTCCCTTCCCTTCCCTTCCCTTCCCTTCCCTTCCCTTCCCTTCCCTTCCCTTCCCTTCCCTAGCAGCAGACATCATTTGCCTTCTTCAACCACCAAGCCCTGTCTTAGACTGCTGCTTAACTCCAGTAATTGCAGCATGTTCCTTACAGTTTTGAATGATAAAAATAAGGTCTCCAGTCATCAGAAAATGGCTGAAATGTAAATAATGGCTAATATAAGTGAGTTAATACTTTATTTTTTTATTCTAGTGTCCTTTCTTTGGTGAAACCATGTATGGTGATGTTCAAGAACGAACATTTCTTTCTATCTTCAAGTGCTTCTTACATGTAAGATATAATGTGTTGGAATTTGTGAGGAACTTATGTTTCAGCTTAGTTTCCCAGAGTTATTTGAGAGCTATGAAAACATGAAGCATCAAATAGTGAAAATATAGTCAGCGTGGTCAGTTTGAATGTTCTTTGCCAGTGTGCGAAGGAATAGTTCAAGCTGAAGCAAGATGTTGAAAATAGACTAAGTGAGAGTCCCTGAATAAAGGTGTTATGCCATGTTTGTCCAGAGAAATATGCAGATAAAAAAAAAAAAAGTGGAGAAAGTTGCTGATTTCCTTGGAACTTGGGAACTTGAGAGGGAATATAAATCAACTGGGTTTTCTGTGCAATCCTAAAAGTTCATCTGACTTGTTTGTTGTACAAGATAAAAGCAGTCTGAATGTGTATGTAGGTTACAAGTGTTCTGTTGTGTTTCTAAGCTATTCTCTTAGGAAGGTTCTTTACTTTGATATTTTTAGCTAAAAAATGCTTGAAGGTAGAGATTACTAAATGCTAGTATTGAGCATAACTGATGAGCTGTTTTCCTTGTTCCAACCCAAGCGTAATAGTTTTACTCTGGAAAAAGATGAGAATGGCACTCAGTAATATTCAGGACAGGACAGAGGTGAAGTCAGCCCAATAGTCTTGGTGTGCTGTTGGCTTTCAAATGTGCCATATTTATTTTATCTGGTTATTTAATTTTTGACAGATTTCTGATGCGTTTCTGAAATTAATTATACTACAGAAATGTACTCAGTGGATGGAAGTAAGTGCCAAGAGAAATTCCTAAATAAATAAAACAGCACCTGCTGAAGCCTTGAATGTTTGCACCTCTTATTTTATAATAAAGCCTTAGTTCTACTGCTTAGTTCGCAGGATTGTGAAATCCTGTGGTGCCATCTGGTGGCTAAATTAAAACTAAATATATTAACTGACCAATTTGAAATGGGTCGAATAATATCTATTCAGAACAGCAACATCAGAAAAAAAATATGAGAGTATCTAGGGAAAACAAACCCCTTAGGTTTTGATAGGGACATTTCAGACAAATATGTGGAGGAACTTTTTGATAAGGGTGATGGAGCACTGGAACAGATTGCCCATGGAGGTTGTGGAGTCTCTTTCCATGGAGATATTCAATATATTCACTACCCATCTGGATGCCTACTTGCATGACCTACTGTAGGGAACCTGCTTTAGCAAGGGGTTTGGGTTCAGTGGTCTCTTGAGGTCCCTTCCAACCCTTGCAGAATCACAGAATTGCAATCAGTGTGCAGTTTTACAGCACAGTTTGTGTAGAGAAGTCAGTTTTCCTCTTGTTCTTAATTTTTGTTGATTGCTTGGAAATCAATTTTACGTTACTTCCAAAGACTTGAGGATTTACTGCCTTGACGTGTTCCTTCTGAGCTTAGTTTGTATTTCCTCATCTTTATAGGAATAACATCAGCCATTTTGTATTCCTTCCTGTAGAGATTTTATATTCAGTGTTTGTATCTCGTTTATTCACTTTGCCATATAGCAGCACCGCATACAGAACAAAATACCTTCATGAAAATTTAAATTGTATGTCCAGGGTTGAGTCCACCGAATTCTGCAGTAACTGTGTTGCAGACTGTAAATTACGTGATAGCTGAATTCAGAAAACAAAAGACTTTCAATGAACTGTTTCTAGAAATACACGATGCACTTAATAACTTTTAGAACTGTTTACTATAACTCAACTTTTTTGTTGCTGTTTCCACACTTACTTTTGCTACATCTGTGTTTGTTTGTTTTTTAATTCCAGTGTCAAAAGTTCTACTCATAAAACAATTTCAGGACAGAAGTATGTGCTGTAAATGTCTTTATGGCTTGTAACGTCTGCAGAATTGTGCTCGGTGGGACAACAGCATTATTGGTAAACAACAAAGTTTTACTAGGTATGACCCAGCACATCCTCCAGAACTGCACTTCAAAAATTGTCTGCCTCTCTTTAGTCACTGCTGCTAGTGCTGGTAAATATTCAGAGTGAATTGTTTTTAAGGAAGGTGGTGCTCCCTGGGTGGCCTACTGTTCTATTCTCCTTTTCAGGGTTGTAATCATATCCGCTTTACATTTTGGTTTTACTTAATAATGATACATACGACTAAAATGCTTTTCTGCTGCTAAAAAGCTGTACAATAGAAGAGGACAAGTGTCAAAGGGTTATGTCATTCTTTCTGCAGTTTATTCTCAGAGTTTTAGGTAACAATTTGAGGTAGATGTTTGTATTCAAGGAGCTAAATATGAGAATTTGTCAATTAATCTCCTGTGTTAAAGCCCAAGTAGCACAAACAAAGGATCCTCGCTTATGAGTCATTAATTAAGCTACTATGCCTTAAGCATCTAGTTAAATATAATTTAAATATTAAACATGCTAATACAAAAAGTTGTTATTTGGCTGATGTAGATCAGTTCATCAGAAAAAAAAAAAAGTATATACATTACAGATGGAAATGGGAAATGAATTAGCATACTGCTTCCATACAATGAATCATCTTTGAGATGTGACTTGGTACCTGTTTTCCACTAACTTAGGAGGAAAAAGGCTGTTACTCAGCTTATAAGGGAGAACATTTTGATCAGGGCAATTGCAAGTATTGTATGGCAAGCGTTAGTGAAGTTTCCCGGGGATTTACATTTATTTATTATACTAACTCTTTTAAGCATTTAGTTTGACTCTCAAGTTTTTAGGATCAAAGGTTTTTCAAAATAGTCTTAAATATTCCATGGAAATATTAGGGAACCTGAATGATCCATGCTGATGCAGTTGATGAAATGTGTGTGCAGTATCTTCCTTTTGTATGATGGGTCCAGCTAGGAAGAGATGGTGAGTCACCGAGGATTTGATATAGCATGAAACGGCACCTATTTGTCATATAAGTTCATCTTGGTGATATTTTTAGAGTACTTTTTGTCATGTACTGTAATCTGATGATTTCTATAATGTAATTTTAGGTTGAATCTCAATATTTTTACCTATTGTTTTCCTTCTTTGTTCCTCTTTGAAATCTAGGCATGTAAACCTACATGCTCTGTGAACATCTTAGATACTTCATGAGGTAATTGAAGAGAGATGTCATTTTGGATTTCTAGTTATCATAGATGTTTGGGATTAGCTCTTCCTCTTATGTTTGGCTAGGCTATAAGGAACATATAAATTATGTTTTTGACCTACCTACCCATAGAAAATCTTAACACATTTGTATGACAGTATGTTACGCATAAAGGTGTGTAAAGAGTGACTGAAATTAGTCTGTAGGGTTGAGTGGTTGCTCCCTTGTGTCAGACTGGTCCTCTCATCTCAGGGAAGAGAGTTTAGTAGAGTTCATTATGATGCTTCATCTATCATCATAATACATGAAATCTGAATGGAGGTTTATTATTACAAAGCACAAAATGCTAACTACAAAGGAACAAACTCTTGTGAGGAACCTCTGTGGTCTGCCGGGGCCAAACATGAGCATGTTTTATTAAACAGCCACACCCCAGGTATAACCACGTACCTGTTTTTCAGGATGCTATAATGAGAGTGAGCTTAGGCTCCACTGGAAGTGCTGTTCATGTGCAAGTAGAAATTTCTGCTGAATTGAATGAGAACTTTTGAGTGAAAGTAGTAGGTATGTGCCATTCTGACTGTTACAATACCTGTCTTTAGAATGAGTGACATTAGGAAGTATTCCCAGACTGCCTGTCATTTCCATACTTTAACTCATTGTTCTTAAAACTAATTAAGATTTCTGTTGTTGTGACTGAATAGATGTGAATGATCAGAATAACTGGAAAGCGCCAAGAAACCTATTCATTTTTCAGAATGTCTTTTAATACCTTACCAGTAAAAGACTGGCATAGCACAGAAGAGCAAGTTATTCCTTCAGTTTATTTAGAATATATCTCTACTTGATTTTAAGTAGTTATTATTGATTTTAAATAGCTAGACGATGAAAATTATTTCTTGGTGTTTATCTCATTCCACCTGATCTTTAATAGAATTTGTGACAATCAAAAGGAAGTAAGCTCATGCATTTACTCCAGTTTCAAAAACTGCCGACAAGGTATAAACAAGAAAATGATCATTAATTTTGATTTTCTACGTAGTTCACTGAGGTGAATATATCCCTATTTGCATTTCTTTCATTTAAATTTTGACAGTTTGCCTCAAAGAAATCACAGATTGCCCATCAAATTCAGTGTACAGAGGATTTATAACTCCAGTGAGTCCTGTTTTTTTCCAACTTTGTTGGCATAAGTACTACAGTTTTGTCAGTAACTTGCATTTAAAGAGAATTGAACTCCTTGCCTCCTTTCCCCTTCTGTCCTTGAATTGATAAATCTGCTTAGTCAGTGTGGAGAATTCAGCAAAGCTAACGCTTTTTGATCTCCTATCATCATCTGTTCCTTTCTGCTGATCAAATAAAAACTGCAATCTCAGTCCTAAGATGCTTAATATATAGAACTGATCGCAGCATTTTACCAGGATTTATTTATTTATTTACTTATTTATTTGCTTATTGCATTAAGTGTAGTGTTTAAGTCTTCAAGGAACTGCAGAGAGTAAGTTAATTGTATGCATCTCTGAACTTCATCTTGCCTGTGGAGGAAAGCGGCAGTGTAATTTTCGTAGAGAAATTAAGTAACTTGTAGATTGTGGAATAACTTATGCCGAATAAAAAAATGGTGGGAGACTTTGTTGCTCTTTTCAGAGTTGTTTTTTTTTTTTTTCTCCACCAATGACATGAAAATTACAAAAAAAAAGATTGCTTAATTTTTTTTTTTTTTTTGTGGAGATTTTGTGTGTGTGTGTGTGTGTGTGTGCTTTACTCTAGAATACCCAACTGAAGCTGCTTCTAAAGTGGGGAAAAACATTGTTTTTTAGAAAAAAATATGAAACTTTTCCAGGGTTTTATACTTTCTGTGTGACACACTGCAACCTACAGTTTGTCAGATTGCACCTGTCAGATTGTACAGGATAATGTGACAGTACACGACACAACTGAAGCAAGATGACATGATGCGTCAAGTACAGAGTTTCATGTGGAAAGTTATAAACAAATGATTGGATTCCACAAAGAATGTTCATGGATTTTTCTCTAAGCACTGCGAGTTATGTTGAATGTTGAAGAGTTATGTATGTATGCTGATGGTGTGGGAAAGCAGTCTTGTATGGTTATTAGATTGGTTTAATTAACAAAAGCTAGGATCTTGAGAAGCTTTGTGCAAATTCGTGATAAATATATCTACCAGTTTTTGTTTTTTTTTCCTTTCTTCTGTAGTTCTAGACTATTGAGATTAAATTTCAGTGGCACGCCTTTCTATCTAACATGCATGATTACAAGTTCTTCAGCTGTGTAAACCCATGAGTAAGTCTGTGAATCTCAAGGAAAATGCCGTAACAGGGGTACAGTGCTTTCTTGGCGATTTCCATTCGATTTCTTACTTTCCTGTGCTTGATATGTATATGGAAACCAGTAGAGATCTGATACTGAGCTGGTGGAACGTAGACAAATAAGGTGCTTGGCCTCAGAGACAGCTAACTTTCTATAATAAGTCACAATGTTAATCTTGGCCAAGCTCATTATGTAGTTATTGAAACTCAATTTTGTAATGTTTTTTGATAAGTGGTTTCCTCTGGAACTGACAATGTTGAGTTCCTAAATTTTAGTCTCCATTTATTTGCTTTAATATTGTCCAACATAAGTCAGATATATTTATATAATACAAAGGAAAAATGCATGGTGCTGGACTTCTGTTGCATAAGTAATTATTTCAGTGAATCATTATGTAAATTCAAGAGGAAGGCAGTTTAGTATTTCAAGTAATTATTTTATTTTTGTTTACTTTTCAGCAAGTATGTAAAATTGATACTAGGTCTGTAATTAAAATGCCAGATGGAACAATAAAACCCTGTAAAGATAGAAAGAGTAGTAGTCAGTAATGAAATACCGTAGAGCTCTGAAATGTGGATACAGCTGTAGAAATAAACAGGACATTCTTCTGAAATAAAAAAGAATATGTAAATGTAATTCCTTCAAAAATATCAGGTTAGAAATCTATCCGTGCTAGGAAATACATTATTTTAAGTTTACTATTGAAAAAAAACACAAGGTATGAATAGGCATATCCAGATAAATGTGAATAATTCCTGTAAAAACGTGGTTTTGTTTTTTATTATAGAGTTCTTAAAATATTTCTGATGTATCTTAGACCTGTGGCCATTGCTGTTTAAGACCAAATGGCAGTATGGAAGCTCAGATGTGTTCAGTTGCGGGTGTACACAATTCTACAAATGACATGACACCCTTCTGTAAGGGAGATGGTGAAACCCAGTCTGCTAATGACCCTTCTGGATGTGTTTATGTTTCTTCATGGCCAGTAGGTTACTTACATAAATGTACTTTATTTCTTTGAACACAGACAAACCATTCAATATCTGTTCTGGTTTTTGGAATAAGAGATTTGTCTTAGTAAAGAAATATGACCAAAGTTTCTTTGAAGTTCAGTCTTAAGCTAGCATCTTTGCTAACAAGACCTAAATCACAGTGATTGTCATAGTGGTGAATTCTGGGCTATTCTGAGAACATTTAACTCTAATTTAAGAAGTGGACCTCTTCAGAGTGTTTGAGCTTTGATTAATGAGTAGTCTTTTATTTTTCCTCATTCTATTCAGTTTTCCTTCACAGAATTGTAGGGGTTGGAAGGGACATCCAGAGATCATCGAGTCCAACCCCCCTGCCAAAGCAGATTCCCTACACCTGGTCGCACAGGTCGGCGTCCAGGCGGGTCTTGAATATCTCCAGAGAGGGAGACTCCACAACCCCCCTGGGCAGCCTGTTCCAGTGCTCCGTCACCCTCACCGTAAAGAAGTTCTTGCGCACATTCGTGCGGAACTTCCTATGCCCTAGCTTCATCCCATTTCCCCTTGTCCTGTCCCCACGCACTACTGAAAAGAGTCCAGCTTCACCACTATGACCACCACACCTCAGGTATTTATAAACCTGGATCAAATCCCCTCTCAGCCTTCTTTTCTCAAGGCTAAACAGACCCAGTTCACTCAGTCGTTCCTCATAGGGGAGATGCTCCAGGCCCTTCACCATCTTTGTGGCCCTCCGCTGGACTCTTTCCAAGAGATCCCTGTCTTTTTTATACTGGGGAGCCCAGAACTGGACACAGTACTCCAGATGAAGCCTTACCAGGGCAGAGTAGAGGGGGAGGATCACCTCCCTTGACCTGCTGGCAACGCTCTTTTTTATACACCCCAGAATGCCATTGGCCCTGCTGGCCACGAGGGCACACTGCTGGCTCATGGCCAACCTGTCATCCACCAGGACGCCCAGGTCCCTCTCTGCAGAGCTCCTCTCCAGCAGGTCATCCCCCATGATGACCTTACATACATACAGGATTCACATACCTTATCATTCCTGATCTGTCAGCTCTGCTTGATATTATTCCCCTCCATCTTGGAAAAAAATCCTTGTTAATAACAGTTTTCTCCTGTTAATTTTTCATTTCTGCTTTTTTTTTTCTTTTTTCTTTTTTTCTTTTCTTTTTTTTCAGTTTTCTGTTACTTTGCAGGCTCTAAAAAGTATTTAATCCTTTTATAATGAATTATTGCCTGTAATTCAAGCCCTTTTATGATTTCTTTATGTGCAAATTGTGCATTTTAGCTTACAAAAGATAGCTCTGGCAATGCAGGTGAGGGCTCCAATATGTGTTATCCAACCTTCTCGTATCATTATGCTCTTAAAATGACCTGAATTTAGGTAAGTTGTTCTTTTTCTTGCATGTATGCAACAGAGATGTTTCCATACTGTAACAGTATTGTTCTATAGCATTTCTGTTTCCAATTCCTTGTGGGTTTTGGCAGCAGGAACAAAGACTGCTTACAGAATTGTATGTGGCATAAACTGGAACATAATTTGGATAACCAGCAGTGTGGAGAAAGGTGAGAAGTTCACGTTGAGTATTGTGGCAATCTTAAACCCATGTAATTGGGAAATATGTCTTGGTGGAATGGTGAAGGCAATGCAGCGTAAGTACTGATTCACAGGAAAAGGGTTAATCAGTAGGAATGCGAATAAGTGGAAAAAATTTTGGAGTGCTGGGATTGTGAGGTTGAGGAGAATGAAGGAGGAAGAAGAGAGATTTACAGCTGAACATGAGCAAAGCTCCTTATACGAAACAAAGTTGGAGGAGTTCTAATATATTAACTTACTTCAAAGATAGCCTTAATTGGATATATGCAGCATCGGAGCTCTGGTTCCAGCACTAGATGTAGCTTGTAGCTCTGTAGAGCCTTGATAAAAACACATCTCATAGAAGGGGAGAGTTTAAGAACATTTGTGTTCTGCTTTGTGATGAAATGAGACACACTAAATTAGGGCCAGGCTTTGGGCATTCATACATTAATAATACAAATTGCAGGTGAACTGATTAATATTTTTTCTTACTTCTAAGTAACTGTTGAACAGATAAAACATGAGTAGTTTGCTCTTTTTTTGTGTGGCTTTTTAATTTTGTGTTGTGAAATACAATGAATATGGAAATAAATTTAAACATGGCTCAGCGTGTTCTTGTCTTTGAATCAATTGAACTATTTCTGCATTGAAGAAGATTACATCATGAACTCAATTACCACATTTTATTTCCACTGTAATTTTTCTCAATTTAGAGGCTGCTTATTCTATTAAAAGAGAAGACTTGAGCTAATGGTGATTGGTGATCTTCCCTACTGACTTCTTTTACTGATTTAAATCAAATTTAGTTGTGCTATTGAGGATGTTATTTAATATCTATCACTTCATTTATCCAATTTAAACATAGGAAAAGATTCAGAACACATATTTTCTGTTACACAGGGACAAATAAGGACAAAACAGGTTACATTACAACTAAGAGCTGAATGTATACTGAACTCAATTGTGTCTAGTACATCACCTGGGTTCTTTGACCAAATCTCTGTGGTGACAGACTGTTTGGAAGGCCCTGATATATTTTTTTTCCTGTTCTAACCGGTGAACCATGGAAACAAATTCCAGCTGTAGTTTGGCAGTCAGATGTTCCAGAGCTGTCTATAAATTAGTCTATGTGATCTCCTCTGGTACTGTCCCAGCACATATTTGCAACATCAGCTGTATGCTAATCCAGTGGAAAATGGGTAATCTTTTTCCTTCCTTCCCCAGCGTACTTAGGGTTTTAAGTTCTACAGCATCTTTAATTACCATTATTGAGGGCCTTTCAACTTCGCAAATTGGAAATATATTTCACTGGAGACTACACCCCATGATAATTGGCACTTCGTTTGCAATGTCTGCACAGTGCTGTTCTTATTTCAGTCTGTTATATTGAAAACTGTTTCCTGATTTTCAAAGAAGCTTAAAATTAATTGAATCAGGTCTCTATCAAGTAATTTTTCTTTGTGGAAGCGAAACTGTAATTTTTTGAACTGTGATTTAGCAAAGTCTGTTTGGCTTAGAAAGATATCTTTGAGATAAAGAGTGGCATTGTTTCCATTGATTTATTTTGATCAGAACAATATAATTGTCACAGCTTTGTAGTTTTTTAAAAAATGTAATTATAAATTTTACTATTAGAATAACTGTCAGATTGCTGAAAAGTTCTCCTAAAAGATGTGTGACTTCTCTCAGGTAAATCATTTCACTCAACTCAGTTGTATTCACCTATACCCAGTGTTTTGGATAAGATTATGGAAAAAGAGTACTGGCAAGATAATCCTGAAAGAATGCCTCAGAGGACTTTCACTTTTAAAGTCATATTTCATAAGATAGGAGTTTGTTTCATGTGAGCAATTAAAATTAGATGTGTTGGCTAATATTTAGTGTTCCACATTGAAAATTATGCATTCAGAGGATGATGAGTCATTGAATCAAGTTGTCTAGAGAGATTGTGGACCTTGGGCAATTTGAGTAAGCAAGAGGACAAAGCTCTGAGCAAACAGGTCTGAACTCAGAATCAATTTTGTGCAGGAGGTTAGAACAGACACCTCCTGAGGTCTCTTTCAGCTTGAGCTTTCTTATAATTTAACTCAATCTAACTTTGATAGGAGTTATCTTTTGTCCTTGTGTGCAATTCCAGCAAAAGATTTAGAATAATTTTCTTACAAAAATTAGTATCTAGTTATGTTTTGTTTCCGGGAAGGTTTTTCCTAATCATACATACCTAAGAAGCTGCTATTTACAGGCTGAGTTTACTTAAAATGTTCAATTTAGTGTTATTTTTTACCAACATAATTTCCTGAAAACGAATCGCAGAAATCTGTTGCACTCCAAGTATTTTAATGGCCAGAAGCTTTTATGTGAATTATGCGAATTCACTGTTACCAGTTGGTCATACTGGAATCCGCTATAATGTATTATTGCACACTATAATTTATCTAGGAAAACCAAAACATTATAGTAATCATTATCTGTGATTTGTTCTACTCCTTGTAGATCTGTAATAGGTGAGACATGCACATCTTGTAATGTAAACAATTAGGTCATGGGAGAAGAAGGTTAGAAAAGATCTAAAATTAAAGGCTGGGCTATATTTATGTGCTGGAGAAAGCAACGGAAAGAAAACAATTCCATTTCTGTAACAGAATATCAGATAACCACATTCAGCCTGTGAACCATCAGTCATCATTTCAATGCAAACCGAATTGCTCCAAGTACCCCAAAGGCCTGATGCCATTTCAGGCATATTTTGATAGATACAAACTTCTATGATGCTACAGTGCTTGGATTCTGGTACATGCCCTCCCTTCTAGAGTTAGAGGAGAACTTTGGTGTGCTGTGCAGGTGTGCTAGTATTAGATGTTTTCTTGCATTCTTACTGCTGCACTGTAAGAGAACTTTATTATATAACAAAACTGTGAAGGGTTTTGTTATGTATAATACCCCTGTCATACACAGGGTGCTGTAGGTCTTTCCTGATGAATCTTTGAGTTTCTTCTTCCACTCTGCTTTTAATTCCTTTGTTTTAAATAGAAGTTGATAATATTATTTAATATTTTGACTACTTTTTTAATTTTTTAATTTTTATTTTTTAATTAAGATCCCAGAAAGTTCCTCAGGGTTGACTTGACAAGGTAGTACAAATTGGAGCTCTTGGACCGATTTTATGAATGCAATGTGATGTCCTCTTGTGTGTCATTTAAAAAGAAACAAAATTACAACGAAAACATGAAACAGTAGGTGTGAAAATGTTTGCCTTGTTTACAGCCTTTCACTGTTTATACAAAAATATATTCATACTATAATTTATTCTCTCCAAATGACATTTGTGGGAGAATTGAAGGAGTGACCACAGAACAGATCTAATTTTCTGTGATCTGTTTTGTTGCTGATGTAGCCTGCAGATAGAAACAGCTAAAACTAAGGGATCTAGCTCATTTCCTTGCTGGTGTTCTCTCACAGGAACTCTACACTGCTACCAGTTGTCATTTGTTGTTAGTTTTTGGAGCTCCCAAGGCCAGCTTTGTTTAATTGAAGCAAACAGGAGGTTTTATAGACTGCGTAATTGAAAGTGCTGCATAGTGTTTTTGTAAACCATAGCGGAGAGCAACAGAACTGTTGTGCCTGAACAAAATAGAGAAGTTTTTCTTCCTGTAAGTGCTGTATAGGAACACAGGCAAAAATGAACAGAAAAAATAAAGTGAAATATATAGCATATTATTTATGAATTGTAAATAAGAGCTATTAATGTGCAATGTGGCATTTATTTAACATATTGAGGCAGAACCAGTAAACTTAGCCCCTGAAAACATCTAAAGTAGTAGTAAATATTGTGATTTACTTTTTATCACTACAGTACCTTTATATAGAAGATATTTCCTTGCCTATTTCCAATCAATATTATATAATGGGAATACTTTATATGATCATATTTTCTTCCTTGGTATCATATCTAGAACAGTGTGCAACCATGCCTATGGAGCAGGTCCAGAGAAGGGCAACGAGGCTTGTGAAGGGCTTGGAAAATCAGCCCTATGAGAAGAGGCTGAGGGAGCTGGGGCTGTTTAGTCTGGGGAAAAGGAGGCTGAGGGGAGACCTTATTGCTCTCTTCCAGTATCTGAAAGGTGCTTACAGTGAGAGCAGGGCAGGTCTCTTCTCACTGGTGACAGGTGACAAGACGAGGGGAAATGGCCTCAAGTTGTGCCAAGGTAAGTTTAGGTTGGATGTTAGGAAACGCTTATTTACAGAAAGGGTGGTTAAACATAGAATCATTGGAATAGGCTCCCCAGGGAGGTGGTTGAGTCACCGTCCCTGAATGTGTTTAAGAGCTGTTTGGATGTGGTGCTCAGAGGTATGGTTTAGCAGAGGGTTGTTATGGTACTATGGTTAGGCTGCGGTTGGACTCGATGATCTTTAAGGTCTTTTCCAACCTGAGTGATTCTATGATTCTATTATTTCTCAGCACCCAGACCTTTGCAAATGATTTTGACAGAATTTATTTATATTGTTTGACATAGCTCTTTTTTAAACAAAAGTTTTCCTTCAAAAGGAGGCTTTTGTCTTCATCTTGCTGAATTCCTTCCATTCTTTTTTCTGATTGATGATCACATTGCTGAAAATTATACTCTTACCCTCAAGTTTCTTGCATTCACCTCAAGATTTTGGGATATTTGGGCCAATTATCTTTATTATTACTATTTTTTAAATAAAACTTTGTTTTCTGTGTTTAGTTCACACTTGTGAATGTATGTTCTTATAGATATTGAGAAATGAAGTACTCTAGCAAAACAAGTAGTAGTTCAGTGGCAAGTCAGGACTGTTTGTAAAAGAAATTATGGTGTTAGGAAGAGCAGCCTGTGCGGGAGCAACGAAGTTATGAAGTGTGAGTTTCTAAATAAGCTTACCTTACTCATTGACTCTAGTGATTTATATTGTTCAACAAGCAAAATGCCAAGGTATGAGTAATCATTCTGATAGATATATAATGATACTTACTGTAATTATTTAATGATTCATCCAGCGGATAGTGTTGACATTTCAATAAATCTCTCAATACCTTTGACACCACTGTACTTCTGACTTTGTAAAATTCTGGATTCTTGGCTTAATTATTTGTTTATATGTCCTTTCTTTTTGTTAGATCACAGGTTAGTTAATGATGTTAATTGAAGCAAAGTGAAAGGACCTGCCCAGGAAATTGAGTTCCTAGGTATAAAGTGGCAAGATGGATGTCTTCACATCCTGATGAATGTGATCAACAAAATCACGGCCATGTCTTCGCCTCTCCTCGCTGCTGTCCACATTCTCCACCAAGAATGTGAGTGGTTTATGGGCTGGTTTTGCCTGGTTCTGTGACTAGTGGGGCAGAGGGATTTAGCAAAATCCATGCCTCCGGAAAAGGGAAACAGGGGACCCCAAAATAATTAAAAACAGTGGCAACTATCTGAGGAGAAACAAACTAATATACTAAATATGGTATCGGAATGCAAAGCAACACACTATGATACAATACAACTAGAATTGAAGCTAATAAATCAAATATAATGAGAGAGTTTCTGAAAGCTGTAGGCCTTACAGTAATACTGAAGTGATGCATATAGTCGGGATGGGCAGCAGCGAGGAGTGGCAAAGGAGAAGAGCGCCGAAGAGAAGAGCCTGATCAGGTGACCTTGCCAGGAGTTCTATCTCCTTTCTGACTGCAAAGCCCCCTGGGGAATGCAGTTGTTCTTCTCTTCCAGACAGGTACCTGGAACTGGAGCATTAACACTTCAACTCCCAGTGCACTACATGATGTTATGATGTGGAATAGCAGTAACAAAAAATCATAAAACCATGACAATTGCTTTTTAGAATGCTTGGATGAACCTGTTCTTTTGGATGACATACAGGATCTTAGATTTTTTGCTAACAGTGAATTAGCACATAGGCATAATCAGTTATCTTCTCAAAGTTTGTTGTTTATGCATCTTAGTATATAATAAAGTGCAAATTAGACTAATAAATTAGATAAATTTATTGACAAGAACTGTAGATGATTTTGATGTTGTCCGCTGGTAATTGAATTAGCGTATCCCTAAACACACTGAAATCAATTAACTTCACTAACTTAATATAGGTAAGTTCTCACAGTACACTGTTAGTTTTGACATTTTAAAAATGGCATTGTTACCACTTGCTAAAGACACAAATAATTGGAATAGAATAGGGATTTCTTTGAAGACACCCCTGGTTTATAATTTTCATGTTTCTCGTTTATAAATATTTTATTTGATGTGAGATGACAATGAAAATATTCAGTAAATGGATTTGTCTTAAACCTTTCTATCTGCTGAATAAATATATAATTAATTTTTATGATTAGTAGTTAGTAATCCAGAAAATAATCCGTGAAGCTTTAATTCACTATTTTTTAATTGTTCATACACTGAGGTAATTAGTAGGTGAATTTTGTGCCTAGAGGCTGCTGTAACAATAGCACTGAACATCCAGGTTCTGTGCTATTGGAACTGACAGACAGAAGTGGCATCAAAGGCTGCCTGCTCTCTCTGTCCTCTATAGGAGCAGAAACTCTTTTTGGAAGATTATTTGTTGTCTGATGTTTTCAATCTTTTACTGTTATTATTATTATTATTTTCTGAGACAACAAGCAACAGCAATACATGTTATTTCTAGCCAGTGCTGTTATGAGCAAAAATATCTGTCTGTATAAAATCACCCACTTTTAAGATGAAGACATCACACAGTTTTGGTTGGGTTCAAACTTGTAACACAGAGTGAGAAAATTCTCCATTATTGCTTCTTTTCACTTCTTATACTTTCTATAGATGTTCAAATACAGACAAACAAAAACAAAACTAAAAAAACACCCAAACAACTGGTGGGGGAATAGAAAAGGTAAAAAAAAGACTTCATTGTTTCTGAAATAACTTTTCCTGTTTATTACCTCCCTTCTAGTTTCATTTGTTTCAATATTCATATTATGCAAATGAAAGAGTGGCAGAATAGTTTGCTTATAGGTAGTTGTGGTTTCTGGTGGAACTTGTGATCACAGAACTTGCTACTTTTAAGGCTGTTGTATAGATCAAGTCAGTCCTCAGGCTGGCTTGGAGCTGTCAGTGCGTATTAGTGTTGCATAACACTGCCATGACCTCTGCTAAATTATTTTGGTTTTTTTTTTTGTTTTTCCTCCTTGTGTTGCTCCACTGAAAGGAAAAAAAAAAAAGAACACTAGCTCTGTTTCCTGAGCTGTTTGCTGTCATGGAAATTAGGAGGACAGGCAGAGAAATGGTTTATGCTACCCAAGACTCTTGAAATTGTTCCTTTCTTGCAGTTTTTAGTCTGCCTTATGTTGCCTAAGTTGAAACTGACTGATGATCCTCAATTCCTCAATGGGTAGTCTTTAAGACAAATTAGCCTTAGAAGCTAGAAATGATGACTGGAAGAGCAGAGATTTTTAGATGTTGGGTTGAAGTATGTTGTAGGCAAGCACCTCGGCTAAAAGTATTGCTCACTTACATGTGGGTAGGTTTTTTTGGTAGAGAGTAATGTAACCTGCTATTCATTGCTGCTGTTTTTTTCCTGTGTACTGACTAGTGAGTTGGTAGTGCGTTTCCCATCAGTGCAGTCTGTACAACATTTGTCAGCACTTTCACCAAGCTCTACTCTCCCTTCTCCCAAGGTCTACTCTACAGAAGGATCTTTCATTTCTAGCTTCTTTGCTTGTAATCGTTTGTATATAGTTACTAATTTGCTACTAATATTACTGGCTTGAAATGCTCACCTCATTCTGTAAAGATCATGGCTGTTAAATGTTCATTATTTATCTCTTTCACCTAATTCAGATTTCGTGACTTAGGCTATTCAAGATTGTCCGAAGTGACAGAATGAAAAGTACTGAGTGTGTCTGGTTAGCTAATGTCTTGTTAATTCAGTATTTTTTGAGTTCAGGCAGCTGAATACTATCTACAGTATTCTGGTGCTGTTTATTAAACAGGAGAACCTTCCTTTTTCTGTATCATTCTCTCTTTGAAATGTGAATTTGTATGATCATTATATTGGTCAGTTACTGCATTGCACAAACCATTAAGAAACATGTAGATGGTGCAGGTATTTCCCCTTCTTGAATTGTTAAAAATAGCTTGGAAGTCAAATTGCAGAGTTACCCTTTTATATTTTTTCTCATCGTTGCCTCAGGTCACTCACTGATGAGCTTCCTTCTTCTTGTGTGTATGTGAATTTATCTTGACAGGGGATTTTACCAAGTGACTTTTTTCCTTCTCCAGACTCTCTTTTAGAGCAAGTGTACTACTTCTAATTGGAAGTAAATGCCTGAGAATTACAGACAGACTTGGTAGAAGAACAACAGGCAACACTGGGTTTATAATGATGAGGGATTTCATATTATGACACATACATGTATGAACATGTCTTTGTACAACAGTCACTTGAATGACAAATGGAATAAAATGTTCCCGTTAAATGTCTAAATTGAATATATGTTGGTTAGAAAGTCTTGTATTTTTAAAGCATTCTGTTTCTGCATATTTTTATATCTGTATGTTGTGATTTTTTTTTTTTTTTCTTCCTGCTTTCATCTGAGGTGTGATATATATTATGATACTGGTCATCATCAAATTTTCTGAGGAAATTTATCTTTTCTGCTTTGAAAAATGGAGCACTCAGGAGATTACTTTGAAAAACCTTCATCTGAGAATAATTATGTCCCCAGGCTGTGCCAGCTGAGTTCATCAACCTCTACATTAGAAAGCCATATCTAAAGTTCTGTCTATCATTCTATAGTATCACAGCAAAAGTAAAGGTTTTCTGTTGCTTTTGCATCAGGCCAGAACGGAAACTGTGTTATAGATATTAAAGTATGTTTTTAAAGAATGACTAGTTAAAGTAATGGTTGGTTTCCATATTGTTCTCTCTTAACATTGCCCTCTTTTCCTAGAAGCCTACTCTAGTGTTTGATATTTTATATATTTGATAAATACGTCCCCCCACCTCTTTAGGCTTTGGTCTTTTGTTCTTGGTCCCAGTAGGAAAAGGACCAGTGTATAGCAGCTTCTTGGTTGTGAGCTCTTGAGTTGGGTTCTTAAGCCCACTTGGGGATATCCAGGGAGGTGTCCACTGTGGTCTGCTATGTAGGTGCAGATTTAAAACAAACTACTGCTGAGTGACACAGCCAGAAGCAGTGAATAGTAAAGTAGACTTCTTTAAAATTGATATATTATCCACTTTTGCAATGCCAAGATTATATATATTTTTTAACATCACTGCAAACAGATTTACCTGTTTAGACAGTCTGTTTGCTCGTATTTCATGTAGTGGTAATGAAAAATGAAAGCTATTTTCCTTTCTTGTCAAAACAAGTTATTTAACCCAGATGAATGGTAAGTATGATAATGTAGGTAATGTTTTTACTGCTGGTGACACTAAGTTGTAGAAACTCTTATTTACTATGTAACTCCAGGACACCAATAGCTATCTGGCAAGAAGCATCTCTTAATTTCTGAAAACAGCAACACTACTACCCACCGCCACCACCAACAAAAACACTTCTCAAGAGCACAGAAGACTTTGACAACTACAGGTAAATGCTGCAGCTATTACAATTAGCATGAGTTTTGCAACTCTGTTTGTGCAGTGGTTTGACCCTCATAGTAAGCACTGCGATGAGCCTGCTGTCTTAGAAATGAATTCTTACTTTGTAGGAACCTAGCTGTAAATGAGCAGTGCCTGCTGTGCTGCGAGTTGCATTTGTGGTGGATGGTTGTTCTCAGAAGGTTAACTTGAAAACATATTCGCATGCATTTGCGGGAACTTGTTTTCCATTAAAAATGTGTTCATTTACTGGTTTCCCTAAAGACACCATCAGGTAGTGTGAAACTATGTTCGAGATCTAGTGTAGACATAAACTATGATTTTTGTAGTCACTAGTAAAACTAGCTTCAGGTTTTTTCCTGATCAGAAAGAAGAATGTACTCATTAAACATGTATTGAAAATCCTGCTGTAGTGGAAATGCTCAGTCATGGCTTGCACCAGTGATTGAGCTCCTGGTGGGAAGGCAGGGCCAACACAGGAGAGCTGAGGTGCATGCATTGAATCTGAGTGACCGGAAGGCATGGAGCCAGCATCCACCACTTCCCAGACTTCATTTAAGGGTTGGCAGTGGAAGTAATGGGATATCACTGGAGATCCCTGTGTACCTGAGGCCTTCAAAATGTGAGCAGCTTCTTTCCTTTATTTCCGTGCACATGGCTGTTGCATTTGAGCAAATCCTCACTTTCTGCAGCCTAAGACCTTGCTGCTCTGCTGTCATTGCTGTACTTCCTATCGTGTTACAGTTGTATAGTTCACAAATGAATGTAATGATTCTTTTATATTTGATGTTCTACTAATGATGGGGAATTACAGAAATTATGGTATTTGAGAATTAGTTACATTAGAAGCCGTGGATGAAAAACTCATATTTCAAGCTAGTTTTATTTTATCAGTGCGGCCTAAACACCTTACAAATGCCTAATAACTTGTTGACCTATCGTTATAACCTTCTCAAGTACTTTTAACAGTGATCATTTTGGGTGAGAATATGGAGGTTCTATTTAGAGAGCAGTAAAACTTGTCTATTTTCAAGTTCTGTACCTCATGGATTCCTGAAGAATCTGGAGGATAAAGAAGGGAAGCATAGAAGCATACTGCTAGTGTAGATCTTTAAAAGATATTGACAGATATAGCGGCAAAAGGGATTAAATACAAGTAAGATAAAAACAGTAGAGGATTAAAAAAAAATAGTCTAAATAATATGAAATGACAAGGAAAGAAGATGAGGTGTTTCAAGAGTAAGATCAATTTAACCATAAAAAAGCAACAGAATATGTTGGGGAGAAAAGGGGAAGGTTGCAAGGAAAGGTAAAAACAGGAGATAAAGATGTACTAAACTGAGGAAGAAAAAGAAGTCCAAAATCCATTCACAAATAAAGACACCGATACTTGAATAAAGATTATATGTGCTACTGTGAATGTGTTGTTGTTTTCAAAGGCAATTAGTTTCCTGTGTTTCAAGTAGTATCTCAAGTTTTGCCTGAAATGAAAATGGCTTTAAGAAAAGCAGCCTTCCATTCTGCTAGAAATCAAATGCTGAGAACATAGTAGGCATCAAAATGGTGATTAAACTGTACTGTGTTTCCTTCTGGTATTCTGCAAATGGGAAGAATTGAACCGAACCTCTTGTCTGTTATTTCTGTGCTCGTAAAAAGTTTCAGGAAAAGCGTGATGAGAAAGCTGATGTCAGATGGTCCTCCACAGATAATAATATTCAGCTCTCTGTAGATATCTAGTGCTAATCAATTGACAGATATCTGTCCCGATGTATACGCTGTCTTCTTAATCACTCTTTCCCTTCTGCTAAAAATAGTATTATGAGCATGTATGGTCATAGTAGATGGGTCACTCAGCACCTATAAAGTGTCTCATTCTGCTGCTTTTTTATTTTTTTTGTCTCTTAACCCTTCCTGTGTGCTGCACCTGTTTAAACTGAACGGATTATTTTAATAAATAAAGGGGTACTTTTACTTTTTTCTACAGGTCTAGTAGTTTTTAAATAAAACTGCATTGCACTGTTTTTTGGTAATTTATAGTGCAGTGATGAAATGGCTACAGATTGTAAGATGGGCAACAGATTGTATTTGTAAAACACAGCAATCGAAAACAATTGTACTTCTGAGGCACTGAGCAAGTGGCCATGAATGTTAGGGCTCAGCATTTCCGAATGTAGTGACACCTCCTTTCTTTTTAACATTAAGCACATATCAGCCCAGTGGAAATATACTGTGGTATAAAAAGGGGGAAATTTAACTGCTGAATGTAACTCAGGGAAGCAGGTGTAGAGGAATCTCTCTGGCCTGGTACAAAAAAGCAGACAGCAGCAGTTGCTGAGAAAGATTAAAGCAGCCAATTACTGAGGTACAGGGAAGGATGTGTTACAATCTCATTGTACAGGATATGGTCAGTGATGTAGCAGTCACAAAGAAATGCAATTGCATGGTTTCTGTGATTGAATTGTTGGGAGAGGAAAACTCAGCGCTGTTATTTTGTACGTTTTGTGAAAGAAGAAACAAAATCCATTTTCAGCAATCAGTGTGTCTTGGAGGAAGGTACTAAGAATTTAAGAAAGCAAGAGAGAAAGAACGATGGGAAATTATTGCTTGTGGGTTTTGTAAGAGCTGTGTCACAGGTGACATGGTGGGTTGACACTGCAATACTCTTCTGCTGCCACTTAGGAAGTCAGTTCAGAGAAAATTATTTCTAATTATGCAGACAGATAAAATTTTAGAGTAGGGCACAGAGATTTAGCCATGTGACACCCATTAATGTTAATGGAACTCATGCAGCTAAACCACTCTTCACTTTTATGAAAAAGGTATCCTAGAGAGTTTACATGAAGTCACAGTTGTCTGTCTCACAGCTAGACTATAAATCACAGCTGCAGTGTGTACAAGTAACATAGCAGGAGAGATGAACTCTTTAGGATAGTGACCTCTTTTTTTTTTTAGTTTTGTGAAAAGCTAAATCTTAGGTACTTGAGAACCATCATTTTTCTAATACTTTTAGTTAATTAGCCATTTGAGCATATTAATGATTTGGAATAGTTGCGTTGCTGTTCCTCACAACAGCAAATACTGTATTTAAAGAGGCAGCACCTCTGCAGTGGTTGTGATTCTGAGGTAAGCTGTCGGGTTCAACAGCATTCTGTTTGTCTTTCAGCTCTCTGCCTGATGTGATTCCCTTGTTCATGTGATCTACCTCTAATGGTGTTTCTTTCTCTATTATTATGGAAAGTCTGAGAATTTAAACCCCAACAGCTGATACAGGATAGAGTAGGATAGATAAAAACAGCTGATAACTGCACTAAAAACGTCGTGGGAATGAATTATGTAGCTGCTGGCATATGTGAGTGAGAGGAAAAGGAATTAAATAAGGATGTTCAATTTTTGACTTCAGCATCCAACATCCATCACTAACTCTTACTGCAGAAGACTACAAAACCAATAAGGAAATTCACTTAAAGTATAACACCCAGCAAACTTGAACTGAGTAGATACTCAGTAGTTTAAGAACAGAGATACTGAAAATACAAATTTCTGCAAAATAAAACCTCTTTCCTTGATAGATAATTCAATGCAAAAAAACAGATGAAATAAATGTTTTAACATCTCATTCGAATTCTCCCCATTCGCACTAAGTCTGAATATCCAAAATCATTACTTTAAATGCCTGTTTGCATTTATTCCTCTTTATCACTTTTTTTACTACCACTTTATTACTATTATTTAACTATTTTAAAATTTTTATTTAAAATTGCAATTACAAAAGAGTAGTTTTCTGATTTTTAAGGAACAAAATACTTCTGCTTTCTGATTTTTAGGAAGCTGGAGAGAAAAAAAAATAGAGGGGCTTAATAAATAGATGTTGATTAAACCGATAAATGAAAGTCTGCAGGTTTTATAACTTGGAGTGAAGCCAGGAATGCAGTGGTTGTATTCATCCTTGACTGAGCAAGCTGCACAAGAGGAGGGCACCTGCTGAGAACAGTGGGAATATACAGCAGGAGCAGTAATGCAGAAGCACAGCTAATTAGAATTCCTGTAGGCTTTATCAACAGGTCTGCAAAATACAATAATTACGATGTGACTGTGAAAACATGTCACTTTGATGTTTTTGAGATGTGACAAACTAGCTTAAAATTACCCAGCTGAAAATTATCACTTAAAGTCTTTTTGATAGTGATATACATATAATGCATCTGGTACGACTGATTTTTTGCAATTACTGCAATCAAAGCTAACACTAATTTTACTTTTTGGTAAGCTGTAAAATGCATACATTTCTACAGACTGATACTGAAATGAAGCTGGGTCATTAAAAAAAATCTTTTATCTAGGTGCAGCTAAAGTGTCTGTATTTATCTGTGAGAGGTACGTTCCTGGTAGGAGAGAAAATGGCAGCATGCAGTAGATTTGCATAAAGACTGCCTGATATTTACGTCTGGAAAATGTTCTGGGAAGATTTAGTTAATTGAGTCAGCTATTTTGAAATGAAGGCAGTAGCGGTAGGCAGAGTCTGATAACTGAAGGTTTGAAGGTTTGAAAGCAGGAAATTGATGGTTTAAGCTTGACATTCCACCTGCAAATTATTCTATTGAAAAGAAAGACAGAAAAAAATATACACTAGTTGACAGTACGATGTGTCAGTGCCTTTATTAAATCTTTGTTGTAGGTACAAATGGAGGTCTGTTTCAAACCTGCAGAGCATTTTTTAAACATTCTGCAAAGTTGTCTTTTTAAATGCTTACGATAGGAAAATGCAGCTGGAGTTTTTCTTCTCTGATCATTGTCTGGATAAAATAAGTTATTGGCATCTGTAAGCCCTGTTACATTAGTGTTAGCACTGTGATGGCATGGGGGTAGTGCTGGAAGATGAAATAGGAAGGGTAGGGTGGGGATGGGGGGGGAAATGTTTGGGACCTGTGTACGTGAATCTGTGTAATTTTTGCTGGCTTTGTTTTCTGGCTCTTTTGGCTCTTCTGTGCTTTCCTATCCTTTTCAGCAGTGTGGTACAAAATACAGCTTCAGCTGGTTTCCTCATCATTTCCAGCCACCTTTAAAACATTAGAGTTAACTGCAGCAGTAATTCAAAAGAAGCTATTGCAGAGCTTTCTTTCTGCGTGAAATGCAGATATAGCATTGACCTCAGATATCATAGTAGTTTTCTGGGTTTAAACAGAATTAACATGAAGGACAGTATAGGGATCTCCATTTAAAAAAAAAAAAAGAAAGAAAAAAAAAGAAAAAAAAGAAAAAAAAAGTGTTTTATTGTTGTAGCTGATTTAAAAGAAAATAAACAGTAAGAGGCAGGAGGTTAAAAATACTACCTTGTCCACAGGCTGCTGTGAAAATGTATGCATGCAATTGCATTTACAGATGTGATTGTGAGCATATAAAAAAAAAAAGCAAGAAACTTTGAAAGAATATTACTTGAAACACAGCATATTTTCATCTGATACATGTAAGAACCCTCTGGATTTTTTTATTACTTCTGCTAGTTCTTGCTGTACTTCAGATGGAGCAGGCCTAATTAGAAAAGGTATTAAGAAAAGCTTTCTCTCGGGGCATCTTTTTTTCTTCAACTATTATATCAGTCTTTCAGGAGGCATTATTATGCTATCAACCTAATAACTACCGTATAATAAAGTAGCTGTACAGCTGGCCGTGTTCAGCTGTGGTGGAGGTGCTGAGTTCTGGAGCTGCACTGCCATCTATTGGGAAAGCGGTGACAAATCCTCCCGTATGCAGTAGCGGAATCCTTTTTCTAATAAAATCCTAGTAAAGTTGTAAATTACTTTGCAGCAAGGCATTTCCCACTGCATGTGGTGCTCAGGGTCGTGATTTAGCGGTGTGCTGTTGCAGTTAAGGTAGTGTGGTTCGGTTGTGGTTGGACTTGATGTTCTTTAAGGTCTTTTCAAACTTGAGCAATTCTGTGATTCTATGTAAACTGTATCTCCAATATAGTTTAGCTACAGAAGAATTATAAATTTTACCGTCGAGAGGTAAGTTAATGTGTTTATGGTGATATACCTAAGGAATGATCCCTAGACCTTTTCTAAGTACTTGTTTGTTTGTTTGTTTTTCACTCATTTAAGTATACGTGTACCTTAGAGTGTCTTATATGTAGTCCTAAAGTGTAACAGAATTAATTTTATGTTGTGTTTCTCTGTTATTATTTATCCTTTTAATATTATATTTAGCCAAAATTTTAGGCAAATGTACCTTGAAGTAAGTGTAACTTGCCATCGATGCTGTAACACAAGGTGCCATGTTCTTGGATTATTTTGTATTTCCTCTACATAAATAAGAATGAGAAACATTATATATCATGGAATCACAGGCTTGAGGTGGAAGGAGTCTTGGGAGGTGTTAAGCCACTGTCCTGCTCAGAGCAGTGTGAGCACTTGTACTGAGTTCAGACTTGGTGGCTTTGGACTTTGGTCCTAAACCCCTTCAGCAGTGGAGCAATCAGTGACGTTGCTTAATTATCTTCAGAGCTGAGAAAAAAATGTCATGCATCCAGTCATAGTCTCCTGTTTCCATTTTAGGAAAAATAACAATTGGAAGCTGGCTTATATTTAATTCTTAAGAAACTTGTGTACTGGCAGTAACTGGATGTTTATGAAAGATCATGTAACCTCTTTGGCACTTTATAGAAGTAGGTGTGACACTTGAAAATTGGCATTTCTCTTTCATGAGGCCACAGAGAATGCATTTGCTAATGCCTGGAAATGAGCATAGATGAGCATCATTTAATTTTAAGAGTAAAATCAGTGCATTTTCTTCAAAAATACCTGAGTATTCTTGTTGTATTATGTGGTATTATGCTGTTTAATATTGCTGTTTGATTGCCCTTTGTGTTTTCATTTAGTTTGAAGTATAATATGGACACAGACATATTCAATTACATTTTCTTTATTGTACGTTTAATGAGGATTTTGCATAGTGTAATGTCAGAGATAACGTATAGTAGAGGTTGAACCTTTACATCAATATTCTATTACATCTTGTTGCTGTGTGACAGATGGCAGCAGCGGTCAGTCTGACAAAATGGCGTCTGACATGGAAGTGCATATGAGGGTGTAGAATTGAATTCTTTCATGCAGAAAAAGATGGCACCCAGTGAAATTAATCAACACTTGCAAAGTCTGTGGAGATAGAACAGGCAATGTGAGCGCTGTGAGATGGGTGGTGCATTTCAGCAGGGGCAAACAGAGACAACGGTCACCACTGTTGGTGCAGACTTTTTAATGAGGGTGGTATGCAAGCTATTGTCCATCACTGGCACATATGCACAGTTAATAGTGGTGGCTATTTTGAAAAGCAATGTTTTGTAGCTGAGAATTTACTCTGTCAAATAGTGTTATCATGCTCTTTGTATCTCATGTGTTTTCTATGGAAATAAATAGAAGCATTACTATCAGAGAGACCTGTGTACGTTTTGAAAAAAGTCTCTTCTTGAATTACTGTCCCTGGATCTCATTGGTGATACTGTTTGACTGATAAAGCTAGGAGTGACTCTAGTTATTAGTTCACTTTTCTAAACTGGGATTTATTTCATCTCTTATTACAATGTTAGAGCTTCTGGTGTGCAGGGTGTGTTGTAAATAGAGTTTAAAAACAAGCCTGATAGTACTGCATTTGCAAAAAGTGTATGTTTTCCTTTGAAGTCTAGGAAGTCATTTATCATAATTATTTTTGATGTGCTCTGTGTTCCAGAGAAGTTTATTTTTTTTCGGAGAATAGTTTCTTTTCAATATGGGAATAAATTTTCAAGGATGATTGTACTGTAGTAGTCACACTCTTAACAAGAGGTTTCTTACCAGCAATCACTGGAAGGAATGGTTTATGTGTAGATTAACACCCTGGAGGAAATGCATTTTCTGTACATAACTCTTAACAGAAATGGAGTAAATTTTACTGCTAGCTTTCCAGGTCAAAACTGGCAGTACTGCTCAGCTTCACTGTGCTCTGTGCACAGTATGCACAGTATATTTTCTGTCTGGGTGCTGCAGTAAAGCAAAATACTTGAAACAATAAAGAATATTAAGTCCACTGTCATGTCAAAACATTATGTGGAAAATTGTCTACAGCTATATGTACACAATGGAAAGCAAGTCTTTGTGACTTCTTGTGCACGATGTGGTCTTAAGTCATGTTAATGTTGAGGCCTAATGATTTTGTGACACTTCACTGAGTTTAAATGAATTTGGCCAGTTTTGTTCAGCTTAGTTAACATAAATAATATTTTGTGTGTGCAGAGAAGTATGGCAGAAATAACTCATACATCCTCAAGTCACAGATGGCAAAACACGAGGGAGCAGCATTTAACCAGTGGGACTTGGCAGCAGATCTGCTTTTGGAAGGCTTCTGCTGCATCACAAATAGTGAATTATTTTTATGCATAATTCCTTCTACAATAAATTATCAGTTGTGAGCTCTGCAGAACTGGCGATACCTCTATTTTTCAAATCTTCATGGTTAGCCCAGTAGTTTTCCTGTCTTTACAGTTGTATTTAGCTGTGATGTAATGTGTTTTTAGACAAAGTAATTTCTAAATGCTCACCTCCATGATTCTGGTTCACTTACAGTGCAAACTTAATGTTTAGTGCTTAATCAGTTGGATTTTTTGGCCCTGCAGTTCTTTGGATTGTGTCTTTTTTGAAGATGGTGAGTAAAATGAAAGTATGCAAACAGATACTTGATGCATGTTTGACAGATGAAAATAGCATTTAGAAAAGGTGTACTTTAGCTTGTAAGAAACCCCATTTTGCAGTGAGCAAAGAAAATTAACTGTTACCAAATACTGCGTGTCAGTCTTCCATTCTCAATATTGTACTTCTCAGAGCTTTCTCTGTAAAGATTCAGCCATAACCAGAAAAGAAGGATTCTGAGAATGTTTACGTAGCTTTGAAATCCTATGTTTTATTAACATGGAAAACATCAGACCCTGTATGCATTCCAAAGTATTAAGAGATGAGTGAACTGTTTTTTCGTTGTTTTTTTTCTTTAAAGTATGTTTACAATAACATTCCAAGCATGGAAAGCTTATAAATCACTGCAGAGTTGCTGGCCTATACTCGAATAAGAATAAACTAAGCTATTGGTACCCAGTTATCAGCACAGAAGGTGCTCTCTCCTTAAAGCATCGTTCTCATCCATTCTGCAATTCAAAGAGTGCAGTACTACTTTGTTACACTTGTGGCTGTAATCAGGTTGCTGAGGTGTTTCCATTCCGTACATTGCTGGTAAAGTCAGTATACACCTATACTTTGAGTTAGATATAACTGAGATTTCTGTTAATATTTTTCCATAATTCTGAGGTGGGTCTACAAAATGTTATACTCAGTATAAGAGAGATGTTACCAGTGTTGCAGCATTGTGATGTAAAAGATGCTGCTTTCCAGTAGAGGATTTTCATGACGGCATTGTAAGCATATGTATACCACTGTAATTATAACCAACATTAGTAACTTATAGAAATAGGAAATTAGTAATGCTAGGCTAACGCAGTAAACTTTCACTGATAGCTCTTGAATAATATGCCACGTATAAGGAGCTAAATGTGCTAGTGCAGCGCACCATAGGAAATATTTCTCCCAAAATAATATTCCCACAAAAAAGAAAACAAACAAAAAAAGGAAACAAAAGCAACAACAAAACATGAATTTGCAAGGAGTAAGGAAGGTGGCTATGATTTTTAAGGCTTTAAGTCCATAATATGATTCATACTGGATACGTGGATATCTCTAACAGATACTGTTAGAGAAGGCTAACAGAACGAAAGGTACAAGATCACTTTAAATCCTTTGCTTCATAATTTGTTTGACATTCAGTGTAAGAAGAGTCACATTCTCAATAAATCTTTTGATTAATTGATTAAGCAAAGAGCGTATTTCTAACTAATGTGTAGAATGAAGAAATATCTGAAGCAAAAATGTTCTGTGTAATGACAGTTCTTACACAGAATACATACATCCCACAAAGACAACTTTCAGTTGCTGTCAAAGCAGCTCTACAACATAAAAATAAATAAAAAAGCCCTGTTCATCACCTGATGGTTTCATGGAAAGAGGTGACAACGATGTACTGAAATACTGCGGTTTCTTTGGAAGGATTTCTTTCCTTCAAAACTTTGAGCGAGAGGAGGAAATGTCAGTGGCCCTGCAGTTTCAGAATGAAGCAGTGATTACAGCTTTAAATACCAAGTTATACTGCTTTTATTCAGACTTTTTATGGACTCAGATCCAGTTGAATAGTTACACATAAAATAAATAAATCCAGCTTGTGGGAATGTTTCCCACAAACTCCTTTTATAATGTTAATATAGACTGTTGTTATGATAACGATAGCTGGCATGTATAGTGATCAATCTTTGTCCCTTTTAGGTAGGTAAAAGTTATACCCCATTTGTTACCAGAATACTTCTAACCTAGAAAGGATGAGTCTATGTGTAGGATTAAATCCCCTCATAATGCGTTATATTACTGCTATGTCAGCTGTCACAGTATGGGGCAGATTTGACGCTATCCATGTTTTTCATCTTTATTTTCTTTTAGGTTGTTAGTTTTACTGACTATATTTAATAGGCTTTTAAAAATACTATTGTGTATGCTTATGTATTATCTGAAATAATAATTTCATAATAATACAATAATTACATAATAATACATAATAATAATTTCAAATAATACAATGAAAGCATTGTAAAATTTAGTTTTATAGGTGGCTTATTCTCTCCTAATGCCATGCTCATCCCAGCCCTGCCATTTACATTTCAACAAGTATGCAGGTATTTTCCTCTGAAGACAGAAAATAGGGAGCTAGTGTGCTTAAGAATGCAAGAATGCAGTGAATTGTACTTCTGAGTCCTAGTTTCTAATTAAGTACCTGTTTGAAAAGAACTGTATGCATGCCTGTGTTGGCTGAAATGCTACTTGACTTGATGATGTGTTATATATATATTTTTTTTTCCAGTGAATTTTTCTTCAGAGTCTGATACATTTCGGTACTGTTCATCTCCTGCTTCACTCTATAATGAAAATAAAGCTGTCTAGTAACGTGAAATTATGATGCTGCTTATTACTTCCTTCCTTTTGAAGAACAAGAAAGTTTTAATAGGCTTTATAATATCTTGAGTTGTCAAAAGTCTGTATTTGATTCTGTGGTAAAAATACTCTGCGTGCTTTTGAGGGGGGATAATGCTAAGTTTCATGTTGGAATCATATTCTTCCTATTGGCGTTAGAAAAATGTGCAAAATCTGTGAGGAGAACTATGTGCAAAGTTCTTATAGATTCTTTTGGCCATAAATTGTTTGATTTTTCTGGTGAAGTTTGGATACATGAAAATGTAGTAATTTGTTAGACGAGGTAGAGCACATGATGGTGAATGAGATACAACGATCTATAGCTTTATAGTTCTTTGTCATTTTGTGTGACATTCAGGTACCATTTTAGGAAAGAAGTACCGAGTCCATCAAGTGTGTTCCTCTGCATCTTTATCCTAATGAGGTGTTTGATATGGACATATGGAAACAGTGGGAGAAGAAAATTTCAAATATTCCTGAAACAACGCTGGTGGTAATAAATTAAGTGGATTTATTGTGTAGCTTGCCTAGCTGTTCCTCTTCTTTTTGTGGAGTCAAAACATCAATATGAGAATAAGCGAGTGGACTCAGTATGCAGGAAAATGAGTTCTGTGTCTTTTATGAGATCCTTAAAAGTGTGTCTTATCTCCTTGACCAATTTGCTTCCAAACCACAAACTTTATAGAAATAATAATTATGCTACTGTATTGAAAGATAAAGTCTTTATTTTATGCTCATTGGCAATGAGTAAAGTAAACAGGAGTGACAAAATATTCGATGCACTAAAATTCATACCCTAAACAAAGCATAGTTTAAACAACAACAACAAAAAAACACATGTTGATTCTAAAACTGAAAAAACAGTAGTTGATTGTAACCTTCTAATTATTATAATATCAAGCTCACTTTGTTTTGGCATTTAAAAATGCTACTAAGTTAAATTTGTCAAGTAGATTCACAACTCAGGTATGAAGGAGAAATTAAATTAAGTTGCTGGGATAAATGACCTTTTTGGCTTAGCAGCCAAACTTGAATATATATATTTCATTTCATTTTAGAAATATGCCTTTGGTTACTTTCGGTTTTATTTATTTGTTTATATTACATATTTAGAGCAGAATATTTGCTTATGTTATAAAATAAGAATCAAGCTTGATTCTTAGTATCATTAGAAATGTTTGGCTTTTGATTTTGTATGTCTGAAGAGTTCTCTATGGTATTTAATTAAGCCTTTTAACATGCTTTGTTACATGATTAATGCTGATGTCATTGATGAATATAAACATTGTTTCTGTCCTCTTATCTCACAGTAATTGAGTTGTGTATAACTTACTGCTCCACCTTTTATTATAACATAGATCAAGGAAAGTTTCCGTTAATCTTGTTCTTGTAGCTGTGGTTCACTTGTTAGTGTGAATGGCCATTGGTGGAGTTGATGCATTGAAAAGAACGATGACAAAGAAAACTTTATTTGCCTCATAGCTTGGTTGCAAATTGTGTTTGGAATGGAGAAAAGATCAGTTCTATAACTGCAAGTGTAACATTGAAAAATTCATCACATTTGTAATTACAGTTTAACTGGCAATCATAGAATCTTTTGAGTTGTTAGGGACCTTTTAAAATCATCTAGTCCAATTCCGCTGCAATGAACAGGGACATCTGCAGCTTGGTCAGGTTGCTCAGAGCCTGGTCCAGCCTGACCAGCTATCTGGTGTCCCCGGAGCCTTCTCTTCTCCAGGCTGAACAGCTCCAGTTCTCTCAGCCTGTCCTTACAAAGAAGGTATTCCATCTCTTCATTCCATTTTTGTAGGCATCCTCTGGATGCACTCCGACAGGTCCACATATCTTCTGCACTGAGGACTTCACATCTGGACGCAGTACACCTGCTCAGGTCCCACCAGCACTACAAAGGGGGTAGGATAACCTCCCTTGCCCTGCTGGCCATGCTTCTGTTCATGCAGCCCAGGATAGAGTTGGCTTTCTTGGCTGCGAGGGCAAATTGTTGGCTCATGTTCAGTTTACCATCCACCAGTACCCTTAAGTCTATTACAGCAGGGCTATGTATACATGATCCTGCTACTTTATTTGTTATTTCCTGTCTCTTCACAGTTACTGTTTAATGAACGGGTAAGGCTTAGTCTTGTTTATTAGGAAAATACCATTCTGTTTGGATGCTGCCCGAATTGAAAAGTAACTTTACCCATTCTGTGCATGAATTGAGGTCTTTTCATGGCTTAGAGCTAAATAACACAAGAAGATGTGACTGCACAATGCAGAAATGATTTTCAAAGCATTGTTTACTTGCTACTTAGTTACAGAAGGATACTAAGTCTATAGGCTTAATTTTAGTTACCAACTTTAAAGAAATGTCTACTTCACCATTTACCACTGTATTTAATAAATTAAATTGCTTATACGCCATATAAACTGTACATTTAAAACTCCAAATACAATTGCATGGTTTTGTAGTAAGCAGTATCTAATTAGATAAGTTTCAGCATAGTGTATTTTTATTTTCTATATATTTATATAGTATATATTCATATTTTCAATTAAGAAAATGTATGTTTGTCTGAAAATAATGCTACATCTCCAGCTTCTATGACTTGGAATAGTCTTAGCTTCATCTGCTGACAAGATGCTCCCAAGGCATTAGTTATATTTGGGGAGAAATAACATTATGGGCAGAAATAAAATATTCTACATACGGTATTATATTGCCAAAATTCAGAAAATAATTGAAGGTTAGTCAACTGAAGGCACGTTTGATTCAAAGGCAGATATTTTGAGCTTGAGTTGTTAGCTTTCTAGGATGACAATCATGCCGCTCTGGTTCCAGAATCCAGCTTGTTTCGTTTGTCCAATGAGTGATAATTGGTTGTGATTCTATGAAATCTTGGGATTGAATTAAATCTATTTGATTTGGTAGGTGCAGATGGACTTGGAGCTGGGTTGGTAGGTTACAAATTTTTCAGTGCTGTGAAGTCAGTGCTGTGAGAAGAGAGGAAGACATCTTCACTATTTATTTCTTTTCATAGTGCTACTGTCTTTCTATCTTCTTTTTGTTTATCTTTTCCCCAGCTGTTTTGTAAATGAAATCCAGTAAAACAGGAGGTAATTCAGGTCAGGCTTCTCTCTGTTGTTTTCTTATGTTTTGTGATCAAACACATAAAATTGAAGTGAACACAGCACGTGAATCCTGCCTATTGTTTTCAGTGCGACTCTGTAGGAGGCTAACTGCTTTTGGATTTGGCTTTCTTTTGTCAGGAGGAAATTCATATTGTTTATGTAACACTCAGTAACAGGTATTTTTTCCTACCTAGTTTTGTTCTAGTGTTTGAACTACTATTTTGTCATTCTGGGGAGAAAATTCATGTCATTAGTGTCAAGGTGCAGAGCGGGAATGACTTTGCACACAAGTCAATGATCTGTCTACAGATGGAAAACATTGAGGATATGCAATTTAAAGGCATCTCATAAGCACTGTTTGAGATATTATCAGGGCTAACTTGATATGGTTGGGTATACTTTGAAAGTAACATTTATGTAGGCTTAGGAGAGCTGGAAGTACTTCAGTGGTACATACTAAGATACAGTGTTCAGGAGAGATGGTATCCTTCATAATAGGGGAAAAATGACGTGGTATCTGATAATTATATCTACCTTTTCAATCGTTTTGATATTGGAATTGTGGCTGGTTCCTTACAGGTGATAAAGGGAACTGTAGTGTTTAATACATCATTATAAGGGTTCAGTTTGAGGTGCAAGTGGTGCTTACATTTCATGTGTAGCCAGGGATTGATCAAGTGCCTGGACAGCCTTTGCTTACACTCCTCTTTCCTGATCTCCCGCTTTTTGGTATGTAGTTGTGATGTAGATACTCAAGGTATTGAAGAGTTATTCTGTAATTTCTTGTGAATACAGAAGTTTTTGACTTCCTCATGAAGCTCTGAAAAATGACAGAATGGCGAGTAGAAGAAAAGCGTGTCATAAAATATATCTAGTCATTATCTTGATAATGAATCACCATGCAGATTGCAGTAATTGCAGGTAGAATGCTTTGACGTACTCCAAATATTTAATGGTTGTGAAATCTCCGAGGAGACGTCCTGAACTGAAATAAAGGAACTGCTAGAAGACTTTAATTTTGATGTATGAATGTTTTATGCAGACTGTGCACAGTATGCTAGCTGGCTGCTGTTCACTGGAGTTGAAAAGTCTATAAAAATCAAGGTTCCTTAACTCAGTGTGAGACCAGCAGGAGAGCTCAAGAAGGAATAAGCAAATGAATCTTGAATCCACTGGCAAAGCCCAAATTAATCTGTTATTTCTGCAGAAGTGAATGTGTTTCTACTTCCAAGAAAGCTTTTGAAATAATGTAATCTCTGGGCTGGGTAGCAAGTTCACAGGATAACAATATGTCAGATGAAAATCTGATTCAAATCTAAAATTAGGTGAAAATTATTCATCTTAATTGACTGTCTTCCTTTGAACTAAAACACCAAACCAGTTTTTATACACTTTTCTGACAGTTCTTATTACTGATTACAATTAGGTTGACCAGTTGTAGTGCTCATTATATGCAGAGTTGAAATCTTCTGTAACTGAATAATTTCTGGTGCTAAGGTGCTCTCTGCACCTTAGGTCACCAACTTACCATTTTTCAACTGAGGTATATCATCTTAATCACACATTGTAAATCTCGCTCTTCAGGCTTTGTTTGCAGGAATTCCAAACAATTGATCCTTATTTGGCTTCAATATTTAACTCTTCACCAATGTGATGCTTACTCAAATAGGAATTTACCTCCTCTAAGCAGTTAAATTGCTAGGGTTTTTGTTGTTGTTTTTGTTGTTGTTTTTGTTTTTTAAGAATATCAGGATCTTGAAATTTGTTATTGATTTAACAGATAATTTTAATAGATATTTTTTATAGTACAGACAATGTAGTGTTATACAAATGTTAGACAATTTTTAGGTGGCTGTTTCAAGAGAAGTAATTTTCTTACTTTCTTTTAAGAAGTGCACGATATTTTATGCAAAGAAGGGCACAAACCTTTCTAATGACCATGTTTTTATGTTCAACATCAATTTTTCTAACGAAAACTTTTTATGTTGTCTAGGCTCTAATAGTAGGAAGTATTAGAATAGCATTGGAGTCGATATGATTCCAAAGTGTTGCTAAAAAGGGAAGAAATGCCTGCAGTCAATGCATAGCTGTATGCGGGGCCAGTCTGTGAACTTGCATTAAGTAATAGTTATTTAATAATACTGTTAATTAAACAGCTACTCTTTTTTTTTTTTTTCCTTATAATTTCATGGCACACCTTGTGTGCACTACACTGTACCTGTGATAAATCTAGTTTGTGATTCAAAGTCTTTTCCTTGCAAAGTGGAAAAAACCCCGCATGCTTGGAAAGAGTTTTTTATTTTGTGCTATAAAACATTGTAAGAGCATTAGAACACATTACTAGTTTTGATTTATAAAGCTCTAAAATACTTATGGATTTTTCCTCATAAAGCTTTAAATGGCTTAGGATTTTTTAAGACTGCTGGATTACATGGCACCCAATTGAGAGAGCTGGGAAATTAAACTCTAGACTTACATGAGTTAAAAAGAAGTCTGCAAAGTTATTTATGATGTTATGGTTTAACTTGGTCCAGATGAGAGTTTGAGGAAGGAGGTAGCAGTGGCTCCTCCTGAAGGATAGATTTTGTGTTAGCAGGCCTCCACTGTCCCTGCTGACACATCTTGGTAGTCAAAACAAAAAGGCCTTCCTTCACAAACCTGTATTACTCCCTGCTGTGCTGTGCTGGGAAAGGCATGTCATAAAAACAGGAACCTTTTCAGAGTGGCCTTTAAGCTTGTTTGTCCTGGCTGACCTGCAAGGCTGGAGCTAAACCCCAGCTGCAGTCTGTGGAGCCTGCTGTCACAGGGGAGGCTGCCCAAGGCTGCCGGCAGAAGTGGAGTGCAATGTGAGGACTTGTGCCTATGTACCTGCTGTGCGCCAGCCTAGGGCTTTGTTAAATTAACTTCAGGCTGGGACAAGTCCAGTGATGGGTCAGACAAACAGTGAAATCTAAAGAAGGTTGAAGGTGGGAAGGGTGAGAAGAAACTTGAAGATACCAACATTCCTGTTGTTGCTAATATATCATCGCAATTATTTTCCACCCCTAAAAAACATGCAGGTCAGGTTTAACTATGACTAGCTACTAATAATTGATAAATAAAGGCAAGCACAACAGTCCCTGGGAATATTCTTTGGAGCATGTTATTTGAGATTTATTTTCTTAAGGGTTGCTTTAAACACAGTTGCATTTGTTGGAAAATATTCATGAAACATTTTGATCAATTCTGACTCCAGCACCGCCACTCTGAGCCAGTTTTTGGCATTCAGGGTGAGCTTTCTGCCAATGTGATAAATCTAGATAGAAAGTACACGTTAAAATCTACTTCAAAAAAGAATTAACTTTTATTAGCCAGCTATACCAATTGCCAAAGAACCGCCAAGGATGGAATGAAGGGTTACAGAGTGGGTCACAAAAGCATGCATTATTGTTACTGACTTGGTAGAATTACAAGTTAGCTTTGTTACATGTTTAGAATATAAATGGAGACAAGTTAAACAGTGGGGGTTTTTTTGTTTGTTTGTTTTTTAACTTGTTTTTGTTATGTACGTTCCCCAGCTAGCGGAGAGGTTGCAATGAAAATCATGGCCTGATAGCACTATCACAAAACAAATGGGCATTTCCAGAATGGATCTTAAAAATGTGTGGTAGGTATATAAAAGAGATTAAATGGATTAACAAACAGTTCTACTTTTATTTTCCTTGTCTCTTTTGTATACCTACTGTTGTGGGGATTGGGGCACATGGGCATAAAAGTGTTTTACTAGCTTGATAGCTTTGGTACTCCCTAAACAACTGGGATTGAAGTCCTTTTCATCTCATATTTATGGCCAAGGGAATGTCCGCTAGAGCTTTCAGTATTGGTTGTGTTAGTTCTGAAATTTACTACTTTCTAAATCATACTGGGTGAACTGAAGAATGCAAATGTGTTTTATTAACAGTATTGTAGAAACTATGGGATAGAATTATTCTGGAGTAAAGCCAGCAGTAGATTGAAAGCAGTCCTTACCTTGAATATAGCTGAAGTATGGCTAAAACCCAGATAGGAATCAGAACTTTTACTGCTGAGTTTGCTTTGAGTGTAACTGTATCTACTGAGAATATTTTGCTACCTAGAATATAATTGCGGTTTTCCTCTCAAGATTCTGATGCTCTATCTAGATTTAGAACAGCACTTCAATAAACACTGCATTGTGATAATGAACACTTCTTGATTTCTGCTTGGAGAAGCTTGTTGATGTTTTTTGTCATCACTGTTAATTTAATGCCAATTGTGATTGTAATTATGGCTGCAGTCCCAAAGTAATTCATTCTTCGTGAATGCTTTTATTAAAATGTTGCTTTTGCTTTGACAGCATGCACAAATTGTGCTCAGGATTACGCAGATATGAGAGCCTAAAAATAATTTAGAAGGCTTTAATTAGAATATTCTTAGAGTTACATTTAAAAACAAACCAAAAAACACTTCCTATTTTCCATTCTTATTTCCTATTAACTTGACTAAACTAAGTAGATTTCACTGTACTGTGAAATGAGGAGTTAAAAGTAACTTCTCTAGTTTAATGTTGGGAAGTGAGTTTGCACTATTTGACAATTAACTTCATAATTTTGCTATAAGGATCATTAAAAAGGCTTTGGTTGATGAGTGTTGTTTACTCTTAAACTAAGATATTTTCAAGGGTGAACATGACTACAGCTAGGAAGGTGTTACTAAAAACTGTTCAGAATTAAATTTTTGAATACTTTCCAATAGCAATTATCATATATTTGCAAGTAAAAGGTCTTTCTTCTGAGATGGAATTCCTTTCAAGTAAGTACAACTTAGAGGGGATAAGAACCTTCTGTTTTGGGATGGCTTTAAAAACAAGGCACTTAGGAGATGATTGGAGCTTCTTGTTTACACGATGAAATCAATTTAAAATTGAAGACTGCTGTTTATGTGCAGTGTTGGATCTTCAGTTACAAACAGAAAGGAACCGTAAGGGATCATGCCTAAGTCAAGTAAATAAACTGAGATGAACGTGTGTGAGGCTATTCACGGAAGGAAAGGATGTTAATGGGAGTTATCATGTCGAGTTCCTGCTCAGCTATGACAGTGGCTTTCCCCCCACTTTTAGAACGTGGTCTTCCAATATGTCCTTCAGTCACTAACTTTGTAAACATGCTGCTACTGTTTGTGACAGCTGAAGTGGAAAACACACTGCGGGAGAGTAGGCAGCCAATTCGCCTTTAGGTGGAGCTGTTTATCCTTGGATGAATTAAAGGTTGCAAGTATTTCGTGTGCCTAACAAGTGAAGTAAGAATGGACTGATTTGTGCTGTAATCCAGTAATAGATTTAAAAAATAAATAAATCATGGTTATCACTGCCAAAGAAAGTAAGGTGTATCCTTATCTCTTAAGTGAACTAAATACTGATAAGGAAAAGCATGTATATAATAATATTTTGGAAAATATGCTAGTATATTTTGTATAACTCAAGGTAGGGGTACTTTATGGTGTGAAAAGAATGTGAACATTCCATGAAAGATAATGTTCCACAGTTAAATGAGTTGAGCTTCTTAGCATTTAATTATTTCCCATGGAGTCAAACAGTTTATTTCTGAGTTGGGTGTGACTGTGACACTGTTACAGAGAAGTTCTTTGCTTAGTGCTGCAGTACTGCACCAACTCTGGCCAGTGCGGGTGCAGTAGGGTCTGTTCTGTCATGCCTAGGATACAGTGAAAAATAGATTAGGCGAGGGAAGTACATACCAAAGTGCCCAAAGCTCTAACTGCAGGCTTGTTGGTTAGCCTCGAAGCTAGCTTTTATTCAGGTTATGTTGAAATAAAGTGCCAAATTTATGAAATGACTGATAATATATTAAATGAACTTGAAGTTACAGGGGGGTAGGAAAGATTTGGGTTACGAAATGAAAGGGAACCTTGCTTGAATTACTTAACACTGAGACTACATCAGAAGTGAACTTGCTGACCAAACTCAGCCTTCAGTCTCAGTTTGCCTTTATTAAGGAATTCCCACACAAGACCACATTACCCTTAAGCTGCTGTAATCAGATTCTAGATTTCCTCCCTTCACACTGGGTACTTACTCTTACCAATGGTTTTGCCCTTTGAAAAGTTTTTCAGTCTAGATAGGCTCAGTGTCTCATCCTGAAATGTGATCTGTTCTTTAGGAGCACTAGGCTGGATGTTCTTGCTTGAAATAAGGATTACTTCATTTCTTCAGGTACAAATTACTTTAACTCCTGGCAGCGTTTTGTTCAACACCAGTTAGTGTTTCACTTGTTCTCTGTTAATTCAGATGAAAGAATGTGAAAGAACTCAATCTGTTTTCAATAAAAATTATTAATACTCTAAACAAACCAAATGTAGGTGACTTCGGGCTCTTTTTTCAGATAAGTCACAAGCACAGTTAACAAATTTGAGGTGAAAGATTCTCAAATGCTTTTTGCTATGCATATCACAGCACCTGTATCTTTAAATGGCACAGCTCAGCAGCATGCGGAAGGAAGAAATACCTGTAAACAGGCTTGGCTGTTCTTAGAAAGGAAACAGCTTTGACTCTTTGGGCTGGCTGACACCTGGTTGTTCAGTGCAGCAGGCACTAAATGTGTTCATTAGCCCTTTTAAGCTTGCTTGGAAACTTTAGCTGTGGGCAAACAGCCTGGCTGGATATATTGTATTTCTCTGCTGGTGAAACCAACTGCAGTTTGATGCTGGCAGGGAAGTGTTTGTAAGTAGATCAGAACCAAAAATGAGTGAGTTGGTGCTGTCTGACTTCAGAGTCGAAGGCACGCTGTAAGGGTTGTGTCCTAGGGACGCGGACAGCTGCTTGAATGAGGACTGCAAATTCCCTGACCCTGGTGGGAGGAGGAGAACAGATGCAGGCAGTGCCATGCTACAGTGTTTGGAAGGAGCTAGAGGACTGTTCTGGATTTCCCAAGCGGAAATGTGCCCCACAGATTTCTCTGCCAAACTATTTTTAATCAGCAAAGATAGACCACTTGAGTAAAGGGTTATAGAGGAGCTGAGGATGAGGGTCTGTGTGAGAGGTTCCATTTGGTTACGTGGGGGGGGGGGAGGGGCAGGCGTTGGGGCTGACTGACTGCAGTTACGTGGATGTTGAACTAACACCTCCCCTTTCTCTTCACTGGCTTGAAGCTGTGGGAGCAGAAATTGGATTACGTGAGTATAGGAACCATGCTAGAGGCAGGTGCTGGCTGCTGTTCCATTAAAACCCAGTAAGCACCAACACTTGGTGAGTTCATCCATTAGTGACACTGTGACTGTGACATATAACCACAGCATTTCAACTCCTGAACTGATATAGTTTTATGTCCAAATGTATGCACGCCCTTTAATAGTCCAAAAGCAACCCTGACCACAATTTTCAAAGCTCAGCTTCTAGCAATGGCTCTGTAATACGTTTTCTAGTTTCTGAACTTTGGCTGTCTGTTCCAGCAGGCACTTGGTGAAGTGCTGCCCAGTCTTGCCTTTTAAATCCAGCTGCCCTATCAGAAACAAACAGTCTTTAAAGCAGGATTGGCTAAACAGTTGGCTGATGACTTTTTGAAGGTGCCAGGGCTGGGTAACTTGCCACACTTCCTTTCCAGGTTCAGACTGAACTGAATCACACACGCAAAAACAAACATCTCTTGACATTTTCCTTTATGGCACATTATAGCAACTTAATATCAAATACTCTCATTTACAATCTATGTCCATGCAGGGTGTGGGAAAAGACAAATCTTTACATTTGCTTGGACTTGTTGCAGTGGTTGAAAGTGAGTTTGGTTTATGTAATTTACTTTTTACTTTTGTTGCCCTCTTAAACTGTCTTGCTAATTATTATCAAATTCATGGAAAAAAGAATATTGTCCAAAACCAACAGTGTGGAGGAGTTGTATCACACTAATCTAAAACCTTTCAGTGCTCTTTGGAAACTTACATGTGGGAGGTAGTTTTAGCACCTTAAGGCATCCTGAACCAAAATACACTGACATAAATCCAACGTATGCTGATACGTAATTGTTATTACATATACATTTCTGTATGCTGCAGTCTGTCTCCTTGTGTCTGCTCCTGTCTTTTCTGGAGACCTCCCACAACCTAATTGAAATATTCTTTCTGACTTTTGTAAGATCTCTTCAGGTTGAGACAAAGCTTTATTAGTTTCATTAGACTTTCATTTCAGAAAATAATCATAATCACATTAACAAATCCTCTTGTTATTACTGTATAAATCTTGCATCGTAGCTGTTTGTTTCTTAGCAGCAACTTTCTTAAAGTTATGCAAGTACAAGAGGTAAAGGAACTTGAGCTGAGCAAAGGCCAGCCAGGCTCCTATTTTTTTCCAGACAATCCTGAAATTCTTCCTCAAGCCTTTACTCATCTTTCCTGAATGAAGTAATTGAATAGTAGTTGCACCTGATGCCTGGCAACCTATGTGGTACCCAGTAACTTCTGGGAGAACAATGTAATGCAAAGCACTGGTGCCCAGACTCTGAGTAATAGGCAGAACTACAGACAGTGACTCTTTAAATTTCTCTTTGAATATACTGTAAAGATAAAGATAAAATTCAAGAAATTCTCTAGAAAATTGTATTAGCAAGTTATTTCTGTTTTTATTTTACTACATAGTTGTTGTAATTAAAGAAATTATAAGGTGACAAGATGACTTCTAACTTCCTAAAACATACAGCATTACTTAATCTTACCAGTAATGCTGGTGTTGGAAACAAAACCTACCAAACAAAATACCCAAAATATATGTTTGAGAGTATGCCTGTATTTCTAATTAGTTAACACAGACTTAAGGAGCAGTAAGAGGACATCTATCCTTTGTGCTTGAGTTCATAAGGGAAGGGACTTCATATCTGTTTGGAGCTGGAAGGGATTGTTTTGGTGTGAGATTTTTCTCTATGAACAGTTGCTACTATCTATTTTCTATCCAATTGACTGTAAGATGTGCATATGTTGCTCCTGACATTGCCTTCCTGATATTCTATTACAAAGCAGCTCATACTCTCCTTTCTGTCACTTCAGTTTGGCTTTTGGCTTTCTCCAATCAAGGAAAACTATTTACTCTGTTTTAATATTGCTGTGGTAGAAACCTATTTCAAAAATGATGTGCATTTCTATTTGTAAAAATGAAATGATTGGCTGTTGGCTTAAGAGATTTCATTACTAAGTTTTCTGGAATGTTTTTCATTATTAAACCTTCTTCTCTGAATGTCACTCAAACCCGCCGCATGTACTGTCCAGGAATCAGCCAGTTTTATTCCAGAAGACAGCTAGATGCTCTTTGCCTAACATATGATCTGTCACTTGTTCTGCATCTTTTGTGCATGGATGGAACAGTTGGGGGTTTTTCATTAGTACTGAATAGGATGCTGCACAGTTTCTAAGCCTTCTGTTCAGAGGATACAGCTGAAAGAAGATCTGCTTTTGCTGTAGTCATCTCTTGGGAATTGTACTTTTTCTTTATTTCTCTTTAATTTCTTTCCCATAGTAGCTTACATATGTTTACGAATCTCACTTTTATTCATACATTGATAATTTAATCCTTCCACAATTCAGATACTAATCTACCTAAATATTTCTTCTACGGTCAAGAAAAGCTTTGACTGACTGTAGTGTGTTCAGCTCTTGGTATATTTTTGAAGTCTCTGATTGCTTTGGACAACACATCCTCTATTTCATGATGGCATCTATCTTACAGCTGTGGCCTAGGGTGGGTGTGGAGAACACTTTCCTAATATCAACTTTTGTTCAGAATCTCCAGGAGGAAACTAATTTATGTCGAATCAAATAGGAAGAGAAAAAACAGCTTTATGGATCAGTGTGATTACTTTTTTAAAGATGCAAATGGCTGGATACTTGTCTTCGCTTCTTATTTTAACATTTTGAGTTTATTTATGTTTCCCTTCTGTCCTTGTACCTTCTGCTGTCCAATTAATTTTTTAAGTAACAAAAAACGAATCTACTGCGATATATTGCTTTGGAACTTGATTATATTGATGTCTGCTTTCTTGAGGAAAAGAGAAGTAAGCAACAGAGTGGGGAGGAAGGGAGAAGAGTCATACCCCAAATAAGGAATGAATTGCTCTTTATTACCCATATAAACACATTTGTACTTCCGTATGCCCTTCTGTTATAACCAATAAATTCAGGTATTTTGGGATTAATTTTTCTGCAGGGTATTGTGAGGAAAAGTAAAACACATTGAGAAAAGAAGTCAAGATAGAACAGGGGTCTCAGACTGAAGGAATCCTGTTTTCCTTTTTCCATTTCATGGAAGATTAAGGTACATCCTAAAATGCTGCATGACGATGATTCCATACCTTATTTGCTCAGTTCTTCTGAAAGCATGGTTAAAGGGGAGGTAAAAAATAAGTTAGAATGTCAGTACTAAATTGGTATCTTGTTGACCAATCAGTTGTATTGATCACACAATTTGTTCTATTAATGTATGCTCTAGCTGTGAATTGATATTAATTACTGGGAAGTAAAGAAACTGGTCTATATAACACAAACATCTTTTTGGTGGATTTGATCATCATAAAAAATAGGCACCTGTGTCAACTCATTTTTGGGAAGAAAAATGGCGGTAAGTGCTCTTGAAGCCTGCGTTAATCCTGAGATCTGTTGAAAGTAGAGCTCAGTTATAATTAAAGCAAAATAAAAAGTGTCTTTTATTTCTCAGAAAACTTAGACTACTTCATGGTAGCCAGACTAAAAATCAACAATTTAAAAAGCATTCATTTACATTATTGTTATTATGTAAAAAGTATTGGTTTTTACATAATAACAACACGGTTCAAACCATATTGTTTTTACCCAAATCAACCAAGAAAAATCTTGTTTTTTTTTCTGAACTGTTATTGTTTTTTATCAAATGAACAAGCAATTATATAGCAACTTAAAATAATTTTGGTAAGAAATCAAATTAAAACATGGAAAGGGAGTGTATTATTTTAGCAGACACAAAACAGCACTTCTTATTAATACCTCCCAGATTCAATGAATATCAATGATCAGTGCTTATCCTTGAGCCACCCTGTTGAAAGACTTGCAGTTTTCTCTTTAATTCCTTCAAGATATGAGACTTGTTTTTTGTGTTACAGATTTTGAGCAACTTAAGATGTTGTACCTCTTAAGCTACTAGTGATAGCACTGTTCTGGTATTTTATGTACTGAGCACTATCAGACCTTAATAGGAAACTATTATAATACTTAATAAACTGATTAAGTTTGATTATCAATAATATCACAGCAAACATTTAATTAAAATCCAGGGAAATAATTTTGGAGACATTCGTTGTTCTTCCTAATTTTTAAACTATTCCCGTCTAAGCTCAGTTTTTATATTTAGATCCTGCTGCTTTGAAGTAAGTCACTGGAGTATTACACAGTTTAATTAAAATAAAGATGAGAAAATGATTTTTGTCCTGAAGTTGTACTTCAGATATAAGCACAGCATAAAGTCATAAGTGGAATGTAATTCGTTTCTCCCAAGGTAGAAGATGCATCTTGTTTTCTGACAGATTCATACAGAAAGAACGTGTCACAGTATGTCAGCAAGCATTGCATTTCTCTTTGCGTGGCAGTGTTCTGAGATCATTTTGATACTGGCTAACATGACAGAGTGACATTGTCATGGCTTTGGAGCCTTTGGATGGGATTTGGAGTGGACTCATGCTTGCTTTCTGAAGCAGTGGTCGAGCAGCATCCCATGTGGCTCACCACAGCCACAGCATCCCATGGCCAGAGCTGCCATGCTTCTTGTTGGCACAGGTAGTGCTGGGCTGCCAGTTTGGGAGACTGCCAGTACTGAGAGTGGAGAGGCCTAACACTGAAAATGTTTCCCAATGAATTTTAAAAGGATTCTGGCAAAGTAGTAATATATATCAGGCGTTGCGTTGGAGGAGGCTTCATCATTTACCCGGATAATATTGGTATATGTCAGAACTTCATGCTTCTGTCATTCCTCATCTTCCATATTCATGTGTATGTGAGTAAATACACACACATTAAATACATGCACACGCTCTCTAAACTTGAAGTATTTTCCTGAATATTTCTGTCTTGCCTGAGTGATGCAGGAGAGAAACTGCTTTGAGTATGTAAATAAACTTTTGGATAACTGTCCTTTGACACTATACTTATATCCTCGAGTAAATTCAAAACTAATGTAGAAGTGCTATTCTACTGACAATATGAGGCATTGAATTGCTCACTACTGAATTGTATAAGAACTGTCTGAACTTATTAATTTCCAAGGATGTTTTGGGTTATTACAGATGTTGTGACAGAAGAAAAATGGAGAAACTGAGCAGAAAATCATGTTGCATTCAAATAGACTTCAAGAAAGTCTTTGTTAGTCATTTTTCCCCTCGTTTCTCATAGAAGAGGCAGAGTAACAGAAAATTGATCATAAGAGTCTTCATGAGCACACGTGTGTAGCCATTGCCTGGAATTTCTCGCTGTGTGGCGTTAAGTAGCTGAGGAGCTGGGATCTACTAATGCAGTTCTGTGTCAGTAATAGCCAGCTGTAACAACACTGCTAAGCTGGATTTAAGAAAAAGAGTCAACTTCGTTCTTGGTAGGGGTATATACACCTCTTCTTCCAGCCATGGCTGCGGTGTAGTACTTGATACATTTTAATTTGTAGACGTGGGCTATTGAATTGATAGTTGAAAATAATGTCCCACTGAGGAATAATGGCCACAAATGTATGGCAGTGCTCTTGTACCTGGAGTCAAGATAAGCTGCCAGCTTCGGCTACAGTGCTCATGTCTTTTAGTAGCTACAAAGAACAGAAATCTCTTTAACCTCAAAAACTTGCAGTTTCAATTCATTTATTGTACTTGTTGCCTTTAAAGGATAGCTTAAGATTACTTAAGAGGAAAGACTACACTGCATCAGCCAAGACAGGTTTTTAGCTGATGACATACCTTTTGTATTAGGTGGTAACACCTGTTGACCTTTCCTGATATTCTTCCTTGGAGGAATTATTATTTTTTTTTAGCATGTCACTGTGCTTTGCGCAGGTCAGCTGTTGTTTCATGTTACACTATTTGTAGCTGTAGTGATCTGTCTTGCTGGGAGATTATGCACAGGTAGAATGCTAAGCAATTTCTGCTGGCTGTCAGAGTTAATAATTTGTTCCATTTTGTCGTAAGGATAAATCTGATTTCGGTGAGTTTCTTAGAAAGCTAAGTGTAGCAGAGCAGACAGAATTTGGAGGCAGGTAATGGTATAGTGCTTTTTCTCTGAAAAAAAAAATAATATTTCTTTGGAAGTTCTTTCACAAATGTGTGTATTTTTATTAAAAAACAAACGCAACTATTTGACATCCTCAAATTTTATGAAGTTTTCTTGTTTTTGTGAAGTGATATATGCATTTTGTGGGAAATCTCATTCTCCGAGGAAAGATATGAAAATATGTGTTCAAAAGCTGTCACTGCTTTCCCTTGTTAAAAACAAAGTTGCTGGTTTTTGTGTGTGTGTGTTTATCGGGTCAGTAGAATTTATTGTAAATTGGATTGAAAATTTCAAAACATGAATAATTCAGCTTCCTGTCTCAATAGTCTTTCTTAAATTTCATAACTGAATTAATGTCTCTACCTTTTAGAAAATAACGATTTACAAACTAATCCTAGAATCATAGGTAGAATCATAGAACCCTCAGAGTTGTAAGGGACATTTAAAGATCATCTAGTCAAGCTCCCCTGTGATGAACAGGGACACCTACCGGTTGGTCAGGTTGCCCAGGGTCTGATCCAGCCCTGCTCTGGAAGTCTAATGCAAGGTTTTAATTGTTTTGAAATTCCTGTGTAAATCAACTTTCAAGTAAAACCTTTTCAAGCAATAGGGAAAAATATTTCCCATCTTTGAATATGTTTCCTTATAAGTCTTGCTGTGTTTCCTGCACAGTCTTTCAAGTGTCCCTAATTGGAGACACTTGCCTAAGAGAAGGGATCTCTATCACCTCTACTTCCCCACCCACTTATTTGCAAAGTTATTTGCCTTGTTGTCTTTCGGGGGATTTTGTTGTTGCTGTCTATATTTTCTTGCTTTTTTTTTTCTTTCATAACTGGGGTTCAATATCAGATATGTTAAAAACCCAGACAGTTCTCTGAATGTCTGCCAAGCCTACTAAATTGCTCTGATGCTCAGAACAGAAGATATAATGGCAGCTTTTGGAGAATTAGCTGGAGAAGAGTGTTGCTGCAATTTTTTCCTGTGGGATACCAGGATGATGGAGTATTCCATGCGACCACATAGAGCTACAAGCAATTTCTAGTCTAATAATTGCAGTGCAGAATACTGAGTGTGCAAAGACATGTCACGTTACAAAGTCAAACTAAAGTATATACAACTGGGAAGATTTTGCTTTTGAAGTTGTGTTGAAAAAGAATCACAGAGGTTTAATTTTCTATAAATGTTACTACACTGATAAAGCTATTTGAAAAACAATAGTAAAGGTGAAATCTTGAACTGTGATGGTGACATCTTAACGAAGCAGCGGTTTTAGGCATGATCAAATATCATAATAGAGATATTCATATATCCATGAAGCCTAAAGTAATTATTCAACATTTGATGAAAAGTTAATAAATCTCCACGAGTAGTCAGATTGTGCATCTCTTCAATATTTATGGATTTTTTTTTTTTTTTTTGCTTGTTTTATGGCATTGGACATTACTAAACTCATGCTTTCTGGCAGGAAAACTTCATAACCAAATATTGCTGAAAGAAAGAAAAGCTTAATTGGATAGAAAGGATGAAGGTGAAACAAGTTGATTCATTAGAAACGATGTCAGTTCGGTTCATTTTCATTACAAAGTTATACAGAGATTCACAATCTTAGTGTCAGTAATTTGTGATGTTTGCATTTGAAATTTTAACTATATTGTTGTTGAAGAAATACCACTGTCAATTACTACACAGCAAATGTGAGCTGTTCATTACTAAAATTAGTTTTAAGTTTGTGCTGTCTTCCAATCTCGATTCAGCAGTGGAGACGTAATGGAGTAGAGCTGCATGAATGCATGACTTTTTTTTAACCTGGTGAAGAGTACGCGTGCATGTTTAAATGCAATGAAGTCATTCCCTTTCTTCCTCCCTACTTCATTCTTAGTAATGAGTTGAGCCAAACTGTACGTCAGAACTTACATGGTTCCACAGGCAAGTATAATCCACTGAATTGTCTCAAATTTTTCATGAAGGCTAACAGTCTTCAAGGTTTTTAGCTTGGACCATTAACTGTTGATTGAATATCCTACCAAAAGACTGCTGGAATAGTTGTAGATGGATTTGAGACTTCCATTTTTATGTAATAACTGTGTGTTTCTGTTTTTTTTTTCACAGTTCCATATGCTGTGTAAATTCTGAATAGCAAAAAGCTTTATAAGGCTTTTATTTTTGTTTGGAAAACTTTAAGGAAGGTGTCTGTTGCTCTGACAAGAATTTTATGTATGAACTATACTTTGGGAATTGTCACTTAGGAAACATTGACACAGAACAAACATTGCTGTATGATGATAGATAATTTTATACATAAATATTACTGAATGCCTTAGCAAAGTCTTTTGCTCTTAAAATTAATACCAACTTAATCATTTACTGCTTTACTATTCGGTCTTTCTAAAAAACACTTTGATTCTTCATGCATCTATGCACATAATTTTTGTATAACAATATAGACTTGATTTTTTCACATATTTTCTCTCACGTGTAATGAAATTATTAATTATCAAATAATTATCTGGAAATTTTGCTGCACATCCATGTACATCTGGCTATACAAAATTCATTCAAAGCATTTATTCTGGATATTATAGTACTATTCTCTCTATTTTATTAACAACGGAAGCTAAAAAAGCTAGCTTTGTTAGAGTTATTTTTGTATGGCTGAACATGGGCCAGAATTTCCAGTGCTTTAATGATGTACTCATGGATCCCAAGGCAATACTGATTTAATCCAGATTTTATATAAACATGTGATATGATTAATGTTTTGTTAGCTAGAACATGTTATTGGGATTCAATACTTATTAGTTCTGTGTTGGATGTAGGAAAATAAACAAAAAGGTATAGAATTGGAGCAAAAAGACTGAGATAGAAAAGGTGATATAATAAAGCTGGTCTTCTACATATTTGAATGGATTTGAAATGCATTAAAGCTAGTGCTTGCAATCATTTAGTTGACCAGAGTTGGTTTGCTGTGTCTTTAAATGATGGCATGGATTGTTGTCTGGTGTAGGTATCCAGTATGGCCTTTTCAGTGCTTGAGATGGGCAGTCAAAAACGCAAGTGTGTCCTCAAAAGTTTAAGTCACACCTTTGCAGCAAAGGCAGATATACAAAGGCAGTATAAAATGTGCATCTCTTTCCAGCTCCTCTGATTCTTTACTTCTGTGGTATCCATCGGTTAGTTCCACTTCCTCTGAGTTTCACCTCATTGCCCTTGAGCTTCTCCCCTCCTTCACTGCATTTGTTTCCCACTGGAGTTCTATGGGGCTGCCTTGCTCTTGTTGCCTGCATTTTGGTTTCCTTTCATGACTGCTATTTATTTTGGTGTGTACATTAATGTTTCCCTTTAGTTTCCCAGTGGGGTTAGTAACCCTGTCTCCCTGCTTCTCTTCTGAATCCATTCTTTTCCTACTCCTAAGCACAGAAATATTTGGAGTGGAAGGATAGATAGCAGGTAAACTGATGAATGACAATTTGATAACCTTCTCCCCAACCTAGAACTCTCAAGCTATGAATTTTCCCCAATGTGTCAGACAGAAATGAAGCCTATAGGAAGATTTTAAAAGGTGTGTAGTAAAAAGAGTAAAGTAAGTAACCTCCAGGGGAGCTTCTACTATTGTATCTGTTTCAACAGAACATTATATCTTGGAGGCTGTACTTCTAAGGCTTTCCTTGGAAAACAACTTACTTTTATACTTTCAAGAACTTGATGCCCTCAGGATAGAAGCCAACACTGTATAATGCACTCCATGCAGCAATCTCATCCCAGGGGGAGGTGTTACACTTGGCTGAATTCTTCACATTTGTGCAGCAATACCTATTTGCTGGACTGTTCCTCCTGATTAGTAAATAGGAATTTGTACAGCTGCTGTAAGAACTTAAATTTATTGAAGTAGAACTTTAAGAAATGCTTTTTGTAGCATCAGTAAAATGGTGGGTCTTTTTCTTAACTTTAAGAATGTACTGAGCAAGCACACTGATTAAGTACAATATTTTTGTCAGGGAGCAATATGAGGTCTTGGAATTTGTGTTACATTTTCTGTATGGGGAGTTTTATGTAAACTCTTCTCTTTTGGCGTTTCCAAGTGGAACACTGGTGCTGTTGTACAAAACAGGTCTCGTGCGCTAGAAATTTGGTTCATCTCTTGCTCTTTTTTTTTCCAAGCAGTTTCTAGGCGTGACTAGAAATGCCCCAGAGAAGCCAGACAGTCTCATGATGCTGTTGATTTTGTAAGTCGTGATTAGAGGCAGTCTAATGGTGAGACTGTAATTTAGGATTTAAAGGGGCAATGCTGAGAAGTACTGAGTTATTTAGAAAGACGTCTCCTTTCTTAAGTGAATCACTGTGTGGTGTGGCCTCAAATAAAAAAGCTTTATGACCATAGTAGTACCGCTGTTGTCTTAACTCTTCTTGCTAGGGTTATTCCAGATGTAGATGTCTAGTATAAACACGTGGTAGACTGTGTCTGCTTTTCCTTCGTGTTGTAGCAGAGAGACAGCATTTGACCTTAACATTTCTAATTGCTGAGCATATGGAAATGAATATGGGATAACTTTTGTGAAAAGAACATTTCAAACACCTTTGGTTTATCAGTTTCAGAGTGATTGATTTTTTTCACTGACGGACAAATGTGTATGTTTCAAACTGGCATGCATTTGAAATGGAAATAAAGAGAGCTTTTCTTCTTAACTATGCAGCATCTGACATTTCAAGGAGATATTCTAAGAACATCTTACAGTAATAAGCATAAATATCTTTTTTTTCCACAAGATATTAATTACAATATAAAAACTGAATCTTTTTAATATGTAAGCTGTTTCTTAAAAAGATTTCAGTACTGTATTTGTGTTTCAGAACATGTGAGATTGTTTTGCTCTTCCCTTGCATTTGCAAATGATTGTGGAGGATGACATAAAAATAAATATGAGCAGTTTGATTTAACAGGAAAAGGAATATTAGGCAAACAGAACATTGAAAATCTTAGTATCATAGCTGTTTTTATGGACCATTTTATATTGCAAGAATGACACGGTTATGAAGATAACTTGGTGTTACTCAGGGCTCCAACGTATTTCTTCCCCACAGTCGTACTTGAAGGCGTCAGAAAATAGTTCCATTCTTTGATTTCAAGGAACTCAGCTTTCTGGTGAGCTGTCCTGCTTTTATTCTGCAGTCATGCTTTTTTTATACCCTGGAACTTCCTCTTTCAGTGTGTGCGTTCAAAAACTTTGAGTCAATAATTTCTCTGGCTTTTATGATGTGTGCTGTATTCAGAACATTTTTCAAGTATGGACTTCAAAGATGGAGAATAGTTGGCAAAAAGAATAAAGCTTCCAATTTTAAATAGAGAAAGGCAAAGCTAATACCTTCTGAAATACCTGCTGTTCATTAAGCAAAATGAGGTCATTTTTCTATCACTACCTTCCTCGACTTTCAGTTAGTTTGGTCTTTTTTTTCCCATTATGTCATGCATTAAAGAGCTGTTATATGCATCTGGTAATTTAGAGTAATGAGTTTATATTTTCTGTCTTGCTTCATGATCTGCATGATATTAATGTCTTTTTAATCATTCATGCATTGTTAGGTTATATTTTTTCTCAAAATTATCAGGGGACAGGCTATTTATTTCTGTTGTATATTCTTTGGAAAAGAATAGTGGTATATTTCTAACAGTAAAGGAATTATTGTGAGGTAGGCTTAGCCATCTGGTTGGTAACATTCATAGGGTGTTGTAGGACAATCCTAAGCAGAGTTCATACTGGTTTTAGATTTAATATTCTTATTTTGAAATTCTAAGCAAGGTGATGAGAGAGGTAGGGTTACAGGAGGTAAGAAATGAGGATTTGCGTAGGAAAATAAAAACAGTGTGCCAAAAAAAACCCCAACAAAATAACACACTAGAGAGACTAATATGTAAGCATACAAAATTTAATCAATTGTAGCTCTTAAAATAGTACAGTACATCGGTACTCAGCTGATGATGATTATGTTAAAATCAATAGTGACTGCTAAAATAAACTTTAAAATGTTCATTTTTAATAATAGTTCTTCTGTGTGCTGTAGACTTCTATGGTCTTTCCTAGCTAATTTTCTTTTTATGGAATGAAAGACAAACTGCTTTATTTTATTCTTTCTCCTCATGTGGTCGTCAGTTGCTGTGATGTGTATTTTCTTGAGGGGAAAAAAAAAAAAAGAAAACTAAAAACAAAAGAAAAGATGTCAAATTAATTTAATCAGGCCAGAATGCCCGCTGGCTTTTTTTCAGAAGATGTTCTAGAATAACTCCTTTCTAATGCTTTTTTCCTGATACTGTTTTCATTCCATATGCCACACACATATTGTCTAGGAATAACAAAATGAAAGAAAAAATAGAAGAGTTGAAAAGAAAGGAAGAGTCTTTTGTGTGTTCCTGCATGACTGCTTTATTCAAGTGCTGAAGGCTAAGCCTGTGCTTTTAAAGTACCTGGTGCTTTTGAAGGTCTGTTTAAATACTGGAGTAACACCCAATTCATAAGGCTCATTCTGCACACTTGAAAATACAGCATTTAAAATATCTTTCAGTTTGGGTATCTGCTATCAGTAAGAGTTTTTGAACTTTGATTCATCTTCAACTTTTCCCTTTATAATTATTTATATTTTGTAACCTTATTGGAGATCTTTAATCATAGATGTTATGGAGATATCAGTGTTGTCCTTCTTTAGGGCAAGGCTGTTCTTGCTAATATGTGACAAATTATGTTGTAAAGAAACAAATCCAAATGTTGAAATGTTTTTTATTCCTTACTCCACTTTCTTATTCTTTATTTTCCTTGCTTTATCTTGGAAAAAAAAAATAAAAAAATGGAGGATGATCAGAACACCCAATGGGATGAAATAATGGTCTTGATGGGAAGCTTACAAGCTTGGAGACACTGCTCTTGTATTAATGCAGATTCTTGTCTTCCAAAAACCTCAATGCCGTGGAAGCTAAAGCGCTGCAGTAGGTTTCACTTAGTTCTAGTTCAATTTACAGATGTGAAGCAACCACGGTAAAATGATAAAATTTTATTTTTAAGCAAATGTTTATTCATGAAGATCCCATTTTTTCTGCTGGTCCTGTCTGGCTGACTGGTCTCTCAGCAGGTTGTGTAACAAACACCACATGGTAGGGAAGCAGGCACAAAGCAGCAACTCCAAGGCATCTGTTACACAGTCAAAAGAGAATTTAAAACACAGCTCAGCTGGAAAGAAGAATATATTTTGTGAAGACTTCATTATTCTTTCACCAGTTTTAATAGAAAAGGGAATAAACTTGCTTACTGATGGCAATAGATTATTTCTGATTGATGCTACAGGAGGTTTTTGCATGCAAAACAATTTAAGAAAACTGTTGTCTATTAAAGAAGTGAACCTTATTTAATACTCTGTCCTATACAAATAAATTAGGATGAAAGATATATGCAGTATAATAAGAACTAGCTTTCCATGCTAGTGCTCTGTGAAAGCATGCTGTTTTCATCTCTCTCACTACTGACATGTAGATTACTTCGGATACCTTAAGGGAGTCAATTCATGAAACAACTTGTTTAGAATTCTGGACATGTAAGTCTGTGCGTATATATGTGTGTGTGTGTGTGTTCTGAGTTACGTGGAAACAACATTTTAATACTGTTATTAAAATAACGTACATGCAACTGGAATTGCATAAAATCAGTAAAACGTGGCACCATGAGTTTATATTTCGTAATAAAACATATAAGTTAACTGGATATAAGACTGATAGAATTTCAAGAACAGTTTTGGGGAATGTTCCTCTAGAAAAAGTTGTTTACATCTCTTACACAGTTTGAAAATAGATTTACAGGGGATCACCTTGGGTTGCAGTACTGCTGTGCAGGGGAAGGTGGATCCTTGGCAGTGAAACCAGCTTTCACATTCTTCATGAAGAGATGAAGTCTTTAATATTCTGCTCTATATTCTTACACCTTTTGAATTACCTGTCCGAAATTATGGGTAAACCACTTTGTACAGTGGAAACAACTGCTCAGTAGGATCCTGCAGAAAACTGCTATATTTGGTTGGTTGAAATCAGCTTGCTAAACCAGTCAGAGTGCTGGTTGGAATCTGGTGGTCAGGGTTTTATGGGCTTGCTTCTGGAATTGTGGCTATACTGGGCTGATGTGCGTCAGCAACATCCTGGGTTTTCCCTTACCACGTTTAACTATTGGCAGTAGCCAAACTCATCAACAAACAACCCTGTGCATCCTGTTCTGCTCTAGGCCACTGTTTAAATGTTACCACGGCACGTTCTTTCATGAGAGGCCCACCAATGTTAATACACATACTTAATTCTTTCTGTTCTGTTCTTTAATGAAACCTTCCTAGTCTTATTATTATTTGTGTGTTTTATGCGCTTTAGTGTTTTCTTAACCTTATGACAGTTATGATACTGACGTGTGGAAATCAAATCCTATAACCACAAAGTAGTTATTAAAGCAGGTATGTTTAATCATCGATGCGCATATGCCCTGGTGCAAGGGGGATCGCTCCACCTAGCTTGCACACCGTTAGGAGAAAGTGTGCTATAAATCTAGGCTGAACTAATACATAATCAATGGTTCACAGGACTTTGGATACATATTCATTACATTCCCGAGACCCAATTAGTACGCAGTCCCTCCCCACTTGTGCATGCGTGGTGAGTCATGGGGGTGGTTGTGGGATGAAGGCTCATAGTCTTCCTTGCTGTAAACTTTCGATCCTGTGGGAGAGGCTGGTTCCAGCTTGACCTGTGGACATCTTATCACTGCCAGACATCCTCGGGCTGTTTTTTGCACCCTTATCTTTATGGCCTTCATTCCTCTTGTTATCCCAGACCCAGTGTCTGCAGTCCCCGTTCTTCTAACAACTTCTATGTGAGCTATCCTTTAACCACCCCTATCCCAGGTTCTGTGAAGTCCCTTTCTCTCTCTCACTGTGGGGCCCTTCTCTCATCCTTCAACACTGTACTGTTTTTCTTAGCTTGAATGATAAACACTTAAAAAGCCACTGAAAAAGGCTAGCCAGGTGATACAACTACCTCCTTAGCAGGAAAGACAGTTCTTTTGGCTTCTAGTAGAGTTGGATTTGAACTTTATCCTTAAAGCATATTTATATTTGAAGTAACTCCAAGGCTCCCACATGGTGCTAACCTACCTTAAAGTTTTCTTAGAGTTTTTGCATCTAAAAACAGTTAATTAGTTATTCTATGCTGTTTACTAATAAAGTCTTTAAATACTTTATTTGCATCATCAAATACATTAATAAATAAATAAGCAACTTCCAGTCTCTAATATAATCTCTGTTATTCAGGATTTGAGCACCAATATTCAGAATGTATCAGTGAATTAGTTCATTTTGTGAGTAATCCTTCTTTTCTAACAATATAAATGAGGAGATAATGTCATTGGAACAGGAAATTGTCTTAGGTTAATAAGTGCCTCCTGCTACTTAAATGTCAGGGCAAAGCTGAGGATTTTATGGATAATAAAGTTGAGGATATTTCAAATCCACTGAGTAGTGAAAAACAGTGGTCATTTCTGACAATTACTTTTGCCATTCATCTAGCTGCTTTGCTATGAGCTGATACCTGAACTCGTTTAAATCCTTATCATAATACTGTAAGAGATTAACATATTTTGTCTGTATCATTTGAGAATTAAAGGTTAGAAGTGAAATAGAATATCAGAGACCTATTTTGAAAAGTTAAGTACTCTTAGGGTTGTCATTAAAATAATAACTTCGTAAACCACTTATTGGGATCAGTCTGCAACAAAGCAGTTTGTAACAAATAAAAATAAGGGCAGGTGTTGGGGAGAGAGGCTAAGATAACGGGGATTGATGACACAAGAAGCTTCCACCTGAATTCAGAAGTATTGCAATGGCAAACAGAGTTCTTGGTCAGCACATACTGGGAGCCCCAAATGCTTACAGAAATGGTTAAGGAATGAGGGGATGGACATTAGGAGAGTTTTATCTTAAATGGTTGCTCGTAGTTTTGCTTAAAGCAAACAAAAAACCTGCACTGAACTGAACAACCGATGTGATTGTTCTGTTAAAAGGTGTTTCGGAGGTTTGTGTTTTAAAATGGGAAATCTTAAAAGAAAAATAAAAGCTTAGAGTCATTGCATCAGGTCATGTGATGCTTATGTGAATTCTCTGTTCTCTACTCTTCCACCACAGAAGAATATGGAATAAGACAGGGACGTGAAATACCATTTTCAAGAGAAAAGTCTGGTAAAAATAGGAGCTTAACTTTTTTATTCAGGACGTCTCAGCTGTCCTGACCAAACTGGGACATCTGTTCTCATGACCTGAAAGAGGCTTGTAGGACCTGGGTAGTTCACTAACTGAAACATTCTTCAAAAACTGTAAACACTTCAGTTTGTTTCTAAGGATTACACGCTAGCACAAAACATTGGTACTTCTCTCTGTGTTTTACCATCCAGTCTCATTAGAAATACGAAGATAAAATCTTCAAGCTTACTGCACCTGACCTGTTCCATAGGTCAAGCTTTTTGTTACTTTAAAGAAAAACGCATCTGTGAAACTGCTGGACTATTTACAAATCATTTGTAGTAGGCAGAGAAGAATTTACTTCACTTCTGTTTGTCTCCAGTTAGATTTAGGGTTTATTTAAGAACGATTTGCTTTTATTTCAGTATAGTTCTCTCTTCTGTGTGTGTGTGTCTTGGGTATGTGCTTGCCCATTCACCATGATATTTTATTCCAACAAACATGTGTTAGATAAGGAGAAATCTGTGGGAAAATCATTGTGTGCCGAGTAGTTACCTGGGTTCCATTCTCTGTTCAGATTAGAAATTTTTCTCCAGGCTTTCCTTTTGTGAACTTAAATACTTGCTTTTTTGAACCCTTGTAGGCTTAAAATCTCTACAGCGTGCAGTTAGCAGATGGGTGAGAAAACAATCGTGTGTAAGAAGTGGTCTTTTTCGTCGCCACTTCCCTTCTGCATACTGTGTTATGCCTTGTGACAATAAAATTTGATGTTTGTGCTTCCTAATTCTTTGTTTTGCAATTCCGAATAGCTGCTGTGAATGTTTAAGATACCCAGCTCGTAGCGATTTAACAGTATGTGATGTTAGTTGCATCCTGTTAATCTTCTCATTGTGATAGCGATGCAGGCTGTAAGCTGATCAGTGATGCTCACCCTGTTTACACAGGCCAATCTTGGTGAAGTTATTCAGTCACACCAAATTCTAACATAATTAAACAGATCATATATCATATTTTGAGATGACTTTAAAGGGCAAACTGAATGACAGTGTTTTGTTTATGACCTTTTAATCCTGTCTACAACAAATTAAATTTTGTCTACAGAAAATAAATTTATAAAGATGATGAAGTGTCTTATGGAAAGAAAATCCATTACAAAGTCTTATGTGTGCTGTGATAAAAATAGCTTTGTAAGCTTCACGGCAATTTAGCACTAGATCTAGTGAATTCATTTGTGTTTGTGTTGTTGGGAAGTGAAGGATAGACAAGAGACTCTTCATTTGATCTCACTGTGAAGAAATATCGTTGTGGATAGACTTGAAAGTCCAGCTGATATATCATATTTGCTCATTCTGGCATCAGTGTGTAAAAGCAATCCCTCAAAACAGACAAACAAAATCAGCAAAACTACAATTATTGCTCTTGACGGTTACGGAACTGCTGTAATGGATTATTTCTTGGTTTTGAAAGAAAAAGCAAGATCCTCCCTCATATGGATATTAATAAGTACAGTTGAATTGATACACTGCTAAGTGGCAAGTTTTTATGCAGGTGACACAGACCGTGAAGAACACGCTGAAAATCACAGCTGTGCAAGGCCAGAAATGAGTGGATGTGAAGTAGGAGTAAATGCCAGTTTTGCAGACTCCTTAGCTGCTCTGTTGTAGCAGCTTCTGAAATAGTAGATAGATGAGAACGAACTTTCCGCATTTCATGCTGTCTGGAGCTTTGCAGCAATGAGTGTGTTCAGCTTCTCTCACTGATGAGACTGAAATGTTTTTTTGATTGTTAGCCTTGAAGTGAGAGCTCTGAATTCACAGGTGCCCACTGATATTTTATTTCCTGTGATATTTCTTCACTTTTCTGGTAATACCAGAAAATCTCCGTGCTTTTCTGGTTCTGGAATAACTCTCTTGTCACAATAATAAACACTTGAAGAACATTTATGGAATATGATGCTATTCACCCCAGTACTGGTTTGAGAATTCTCTGTGTAAAACAGTTTGTCAAAATATGAAGGAATAGGTTCTCTAAGTACAGCAGTGGTAACAGCAAAAAGAAGCTTGAAATAAAGCCATTATGGAAAGTGTATTAAATTCTGTGTAAGTAAAATGAACTGCTGTGAGTAAAAACTAGGTGTAGACCCCACATTCTTGCCATTCTTAACGTATTTAAAACTTCTTTAATAAAGGAAGTTGTTTTTTTCTGTTTTCTATGGGGTTTTTGTTTGTTTGTTTTAGGAATCAGAGTTTTAAGCGTCTTAAATTCATTATTTTTAATGATAGAAAAGACTGCAAATTTCAGGATGAGTGATTGCACTGTAAAGAAAGTAGAGTGGCCTTCATAACAGCCCACATGTGCATCAACAGTGATACACTAATCAAGTTCCTGTAAAATAATGCCCTTGATTATAGCACCGTGTGTGAGGTGAATGGTTGAGAAATTGTCTGCACTTTTTTGTCCACGATCCAAACAGTTGTGTTTTACTTCTTTAGCATATTCCCCCTGATTTGCATCATTTATCTACAGCAATAAATAAGTCTATGCTTTGAAAAAACAACAACAACAACAACAAAAACCCAACAACATTTGTGCTCATCTGACAACTGCCCTGTCTTATTATTAGATATTGGGAATGGAAGAAATCTTTTTCTCTTATTTTAGAAAGAATGAAATCATGCTTTCCAGGCTAGTACTTCTTTCAATTTGTATTCACTGTAGCGATAGTGAAACTAGTTTAATAAAACAAAAGGTGCTTGTAGAATATTCCCACAAGTAAATTGGCTTTTGGTATGCATGACTCCATTTATTTACCTCTGAACTGTTGGGGAATGGTTGGGAAATTCATTTCACTAAAAAACACTGCAGAGTGAATGGTAAACATCTCTTTAAAAATTTAAAATTTAAGTGTGTATCACTGGGGGAAAAAAAAAAAATTAGGACCAGGACTGTTTTATGTGACATTTGTGTGAAAACTATATTATTAGATAGAGAAAAGCAGATAAAGAAGAGACGGCTCAGGGGAGATAGAACCTTAAGAAATTAGAAGATTTAACACTAAGTTACTTTAAGCAAGTACTTAGAAGCTTAGAGTCATTCAGAATCTGATTTAGTTAAAGAGAAATTGAGCATTTCATTGGTCTCACTGCAACTTGGTCTTTCTCCATTCATATAACATAACATAAAAATTAAGAACTGATCTGAAACGTCAGCAGGAATTTCACGTATATTGTTTCTTTCTTTTTTGTTTCTCCTTTAATCATCTTGGAAGTAAGTAGAAAATTGGAGTATCTCTTCTTTTCTGTTTTCCTACTTGAAGTCCATTTATGCCTTTTTTGTAAGAGTTGTATTTCCCATGATCTGTGAAACCTACCATTCAGTATGGATCAAATGAACGTTACAGAGGTTCCTCCTTTTATCTTTGTTCTGTGAATGTGAGGTTGAAAACAAGATATTCTGCACAATCCAAGTGGGCTTTAACTTAGTGCATCGATGTTGAATTTTCAAAAAGGACACAAAAAATGTAACTACTTTAGTCCTTTTGTGTCATCTTTTTAAAGTCCTTGGTAGACAAATGGCTTGTTACACCTGGGAGTGATGGGTAGTAGCGCAGTCCACCACACAGGTTGAGCAGATGCACTAACAGACTTGACGCTGTAATAGCTTCAGTAGAAATGCCATTTCAAAGGGCTATTTCAGAGCTAAGTGCTTCAGTTTGAGCAGAGAGGGGACTTGTTTTGATAGTAATAGCATATGTGCTTACTGATCACATACCTGCATTTGTGAAGTACTAGCACGAATAAATTTTACTGTATTGAGTTTGAGTATGTGTTAGAATGGAATGCATTCCTGGCTCAGCGCCGTGAGTATTCCATGTATATGCTGGTCTTTAAGTGCTCTGTCACTTCTGAAATACACGATTCAGTACAATGCTATAGGAAAAAAAAACCACTACCAACAGCAAGAAAAACACCCACAATCATATTGAACAGTCGTAATATCAACTGTGAATTAACATAATATCAGCAATTAGTCTTTGGCTATTGACTATGTTATGTGCTATAGTAAGACCTTGTGAAATATCCCGAAGAATATACTGAAAAGAGAATTAACATTCCCACCTCTGAGGAGGTGGGATGCAACTCTTAATTTTCTTAGCAGTGCCTGACTTCATTACTGGAGTCCTCTCAGATTGGTGACACGGGAACAGGAAAAAATACTGAACTAACATTCAACTCCATAAGAGCTTTTTTAAATTATGATACTTTGAATCACAGGTATCATAGAGGTATTGCAACAACCTCATGCAGACTTATGACAAGAACTGTTTTTTGTTTGTTTTTTTTTTGTCGTAAAAGAACTACCCTGAGATTGCATTTGTGATATTAGATTTTTTTCTACCTAACTGCATTGTGTCTATTATTTTATTGAGGGAGAAGTGGGTGGTAGTAGTCTGCTCTACGTTCTGTGCTTTTCTGTATAAAACCAGATTCCAGGAGTTGTGCAGCTCTAAAACTCTCGTGGGGCGATGAATGCAAGGATCTGCAGAACCTCTGCTTACGTATCCTGAAACCCAGCAGACTCGATTGGTCTGAGAAGCTGATCTCATACAGCGCCTGAGAATCACTTCACAGAATATCTTTAAGCATTTCTTGTATTAGTCTTTAATGCCAAAGGCAACTGTACAGTTATTATTTAGACGTTTCAATGCTATGAAATTTGTAATTTTTTCTTTTTCATGATATCACGTTAATATTTTGATGAATTGCATCACTTTAATCTGTGCAATGCGGACTTCTGAATCAAGTAGTTGTAACAATATTTAAATTATATGTTAGGTACCATATTTCAGCTGCTGATATGATCATTTATGACTAACCTATTACAATTTGTTAGCACAGAACTGACCTTTTTCTTGTAAGCAAAGGGCATATTTTACAGCTTTCTGAACATGTCTTATCTACTTAGAAGATTTTGCAGAAAAGTAAGATGTAGTGACATTTAGTTTTATTCTAGTTCACTGCCATTAACCTCCTCCTACTGACTTTTAGATAGTTGTGTATAGTGCTTTATCAAGAGGGAGCAAATTAAGCTTTGTGTTTGAAGCTGGAGCTGTTAGCGTGCTTCGTATTACAGAACTGCAGTGTTTGAATGTTCGGTGAAACACTGCATGTGTTCCTGCCTGTGACATGCATTTACACAACTGGATACAAAATACAGCTTAATCAAGTAAATGATCACATTTCTTCACTGCTCTTCTCTTCATTCATTCTAATCATTCTCTTAAATATCTGCAGACTTGCAATGAGGAGCCTTTGCTGATCAATATACTTCTGTGTGCTTGATTGTACACCAAAAGCTAGATATGTACAGAGTGTACATGGTAAGATTCTTTTGAATATTCATATTTCACTTGATTTGCCATTCCATTTCCATTTATGTCTTTGCTGTGCTGTTTAGTATGCTCAGTGCTTTGCCTCGCACCCCATGGATCAATTCAGCTATGAAGTTAACAAAGTATGGAAGGTTTCTGTGAGCACATATTCAACCATGAATTTTCTATACTTTTTTTTTCCCAGTGTGTTTAATGGATTTGGATATAAAATCTACAGGCATTTCACAGACTGTTTGATATGTATGGGAAAGCACAGTTCAAAATGAGGTTTTCATTTCAGTTAATTTAATGTTTGGAGTCTGTCAGATTTACTGAAAGATGGGTAGTTATACTGTGTGAGTAACAAAGGAATCATATCATCCCTCCTCCACCCCTATGGTTAGCCTTCCTTGAATGTGTTCATTAAACTGATAAATGATTTCCAGCAGGGAACATTAGAAATGCTTCAGACTAAGAGAAAATAAAGTCAGAACTACATAGGAAGCTGTCTAAAGGAGATTGGGAGTCACCGCTGTTTTAATTATTACTTTGGATTGGTGTGCTTTTCTGGTATTACTAAAATTTCCAATATTTGATGATGTTGATGGATTTTGAAATAATGGCAGCAGTGATTACGAATTCAGTCTCAATACAAATAATTTGCTGCCAAATATGCATTAGTCCTTGCTTATTAGCACTCGCTAATGTATTGCTGGATAAGAGTGTTTCAGATTTCAGACTTATTCAAAGAACTGTTTGCTAAGCAATTAATATGCAACGTGCAATGCCTTTTCTTGTGTAGGGTAAGAGCTTGCAGAGGACTGTCATTTCTTTTGAACACTTTCTGTCTTTTGAACACATCAGTCCTGAAGTATTTTTGAACTTGCCTTTAGACTGCAAAATTCAAATAACACAAATTTACATTTGAATCCAGGCAATTAATTACGCCTCTGTCTCTCTTGCCATGTGATGTGGCACTGATCCTCAGGCCAAATGGCTTTTTGCTTTTTCATTTATTCACAAACAGGTTTGTCCTTGTATGCTGTTTTTGGTGGGTTTTTTTTTGTTTGTTTGTTTGTTTGTTTTTTATTTGGATGCCTAGGTTATGGCTAAATATCAATGCTCATTGTGTGGCCCTTTTTATGCACAGAGGACTCCTCAAATGAACAAATTTTAGTGACCAGATTGGAGTGTAAATACAAACTCCCATTTAAAAATACAAATCCAGAGAGCAATAAAACAAAACTAAGAACATTAAGATTATAAAATCTCATAATCTCTGTATCACTAGTTCTGTTTTTTTCCCTCAAGGAAACAAGAAAGAATGCTTGCCCTTTGCAGTTGGTGTTGCAAAGATTTGCTATGTATGTTGGTCATTCAAGTATTTTATGTCAGTAAAAGAAATGACCAGCTTGATTTCTGATGATCTGTTTTGAAGCAGGTTAGTTCCATATTTTTATGTGGAAGAAGATAGATGGATTTCCTTGGCAGTGTTTGTTTGCTCGCTTCCTTTTGATTAGAGAAAACAAGGTCCTTTCTACATGAGTAGAAATAAGAAATCTTGCTTTCTACTGACTGCACTTTGGTAAAAATGAGATTGCAGCAGTTTTCACCTTCATGAGTAGCAGAATTCTGAAGGCTGTTGTGATCATAGTAGACATTACTGCAGGGTTTAGCTTTTAGACTCCTCCAGATGATTCCAGAAGAGCTGTAACAGCTGATTCTCGTTCTTAGCATCTGAAGACAGGATTTAAAACTTCCTGATAGAGGAGAGAAGTTCACTGTTCAGCCAAGATTACACTTGAGCAGCCCAACACCCTTCTGCAATTAAATGACTAACTCCGAGGATGAGGAGGGAGCAGTAAATGTTTGTTGGTTTGGTATTTTTCCCCTCCACCTTGGCTTTAACAATGCTTGCAGTGTTATCTCTTGTAGTATCTTTAGAGACAGACTGAAGTTGAATTGCCAGATAGAAAGGGTTATCATTGCCAGCATGAAGTCAACGTGAAGGCCAGTAACTCCAGCCATCATATTGGAGGCAGAATTGCTTAACACTTCAGTTACCTGATTGAGATGGTGCAGCCTCTGCAAATTCGTAGATTGAAAAGATTTATTGATAGATCAGGTGGTTGCAATACCATTTAAAAGAACAGGCTGAAGGATGAGAGAAAGGCCCCACAGTGAAGGAGAGAAAGTGACTTCACAGAAACTGGGACAGGGGTAGTGAAAAGATTTAGTGAGTGAAAAGTTTATGTAGAAGTTAGAAGAATGGGGATTGCAGACACTGTGTGTGGAATAACAAGGGGGATGAATCAAAGAATCATAGAATCATAGAATCACTCAGGTTGGAAGGGACCTCAAAGATCATCAAGTCCAACTGCAGCATAACCATAGTACCCTAACTCTAACAACCCTCTGCTAAATCATATCTCCAAGCACCACATCCAAACGGCTCTTAAACACATCCGGGGATGGTGACTCAACCACCTCCCTGGGGAGCCTATTCCAATGTTTAACCACCCTTTCTGTCAAGAAGTGTTTCCTAACGTCCAACCTAAACTTACCTTGGCACAACTTGAGGCCATTTCCCCTCGTCTTGTCACCCGTCACCAGTGAGAAGAGACCAACCCTGCTCACTGTAAGCACCTTTCAGGTACTGGAAGAGAATAATAAGGTCTCCCCTCAGCTGCCTCTTCCCCAGACTGAACAGCTGCATCTCCCTCAACTCCACTGACCACAACTCTTTGGGCCCGGCCATCCAGCCAGTGCTTCACCCAGCGGAGCGTACACCCATCCAGACCATGGGCATCCAGCTTCTTCATGAGAATGTTATGGGGGACAGTGTCAAAGGCCTTACTGAAGTCCAGGTAGACCACATCGACAGCCTGACCCTCATCCACCAAGCGGGTCACCTTGTCATAGAAGGAAATCAGGTTTGTCAGACAGGATCTACCATTCGTAAACCCATGCTGACTGGGCCTGATCCCCTGGTTGACCTTTAATTGGTCCACGATGGTTCCTGAGGTTATACGTTCCATAACCTTCCCAGGCACCAAGGTGAGACTGATAGGTCTGTAGTTTCTTTCCGGCCCTTTTTGAAGGTGGGCGTCACATTTGCCAGTTTCCAATCCACTGGGACATCCCTGGTTAGCCAGGACTGCCGAAAAATGATGGACAGTGGCTTGGCAACCACATCTGCCAACTCCCTGAGCACTCTAGGGTGCAGTCCATCTGGCCCCATGGACTTGTAAGCATCCAGCTTTCGCAGCAGGTCCAAAACTATCTATCTCGTCATGGATCATGAAGGGCTTATTCTGTTCCCCATCCCTATCTACCAGTGCAGGGGGCTGTGTTCTCAGGGAGTAACAAGTCTTACTATTAAAGACTGAGGCAAAGAAGGCATTAAGTACCTCAGCCATATCCCTATCCTTGGTGACCAGGTTGCCCTCGGCATCCAACAAGGGATGGAGATTCTCCCTAGCCTTCCTTTTGCTATTAATGTGTTTATAAACACATTTACTGTTTACCTTAGTGGCCAAGCTCAGTTCAAGCTGTGCTTTGGCTTTTCTAATTTTCTCCCTGCACAGCTTCACTACATACCTGTAATCCTCAGAAGTAGCTTGCCCACTCTTCCAGAGACCATAAACTTTCCTTTTGTTCTTGAGTTCCAGCCAAAGGTCTCTGTTCAGCCAGCCCGGCCTCCTTGCCCGTCGGCTCGTCTTCCGTAACATGGGGATGGTCAGGTCCTGCACCTTTAGAACAATTTCCTTTAAATATTCCCAGCCTTCCTGGGCTCCCACACTCTCCAAAACTACCTCCCAAGGGACCCTCTCAACCATGGTCCTGAAGAGGTTGAAGAAGTCTGCCCTCCAGAAGTCCAAGGTGGCAGTTCTGCTGACTTCCCTCCGTGGTTCTACAAGGATAGAGAAATCTAGCCTCTCATGGTCACTTTGTCCCAGATGGCCTCCAACCTTTACATCCCCCACCAGACCTTCTCTGTTAACAAACAGCAAGTCCAGGATTTTGCTTCCTCTCGTAGGCTCCCTCACCAGCTGTGTCAGGAAGTTATCCCTTACACACCTTAGGAACCTCTGGGACTGTTCCCTGTCAGCTGTATTATAATTCCAGCAGATGTCTGGGAAATTGAAGTATCCCACCAGAACAAGGGGGAGTGACCTAGAGACCTCACCCAACTGTTTATAAAGCATCTTGTCCACCTCTTCATCCTGGAAGGCCATAAAGATAAGGGTGCAACAGCCCGAGGACAGTGAGGTGATTAGATGTCCACAGGGCAAGCTGGAACTGCTTTGGGGGGTGCCTCTCCCGCTGGGTTGAAAGTTTACAGCGAGGAAGACTATGAGCCTTCATCCCACAACCACCCCCATGACTCACCACGCACGCACAAGGGGGGAGGGACTGCATACTAATGGAGTCTCGGGAATGTAATGAGTATGCATCCAAATTCCTGTGAACTACTGATTATGTATTAGTTCAGCCTGTATCTGTAGCACGCTTTCTCCTAATGGTGTGCAAGTGAGGTGGAGCTATCCCCCTTGCACCAGGGTGTATGTGCATCACTCATTAAACGTACCTGCTTTATAACTGCTTAGTGGTTATGGAGTTTGATTTCTGCACATCAAGGCTAGTAGAAACAGGCTGACAAGAACTTTTTACAGAAATGTGAAAATCTGCACCTGGACAGGAAAATGCTGTGCACAAGTATGGACTTGAACTGACCGGCTACCAAGCAACTTTTCAGAAAAGAATGTCCTGGTGAACACTAAATTGAACATGAGCTGCCAGTGCACGCTCATGGCAAGGAAGGTCAACAGCCATTAAGCCTGCATTAGAAATAGCACAGCAAGCAGCAGGTTGCTGCTCCTATGCAGCCCTACTGAGACAGCTCTGGAGTGCTGAACTTGCAGAATCTAACCTAAGTGGTGGGATGTAGAGAGAGAAAGCTTGCATTGTTTGGTCTGGAGAACAGGAGACTTTGGGCATGGGGATGAATGTGCTAGATTTCACACGTCTACAAAATATACATGTAGTTAAACAATGGATCAGAAGGAGTAAAGAAGAGAGAGCCACGCTCTTCTTCCAGCGGTACCTAATAAAAGAGACAGGAGATAACTGACAAATTGCAACACATGAAGTTCAGTGTAACTGTAAGCTTTTCCACAATTAGGTTGGTCAAACAGAGGAACAGGTTGCTCAGTAGAGTTGTGATGTCTCCATCCTTTGAGATGCTCAAAAGCAATGGAACAAAGTCCTGAGCAAACTGCTATAGTTCATCCTGCTTTGAGCAGGTGGATTGAACTAGTAGGTCTCCAGAAGCTCTGATTCTTCAGTTACACTCTGGAGTCTCCATAGACTTTTCGGTGCCTGCCTGTTAACTGAGTTAACGCTCCTTTTCGGTTTCTGTCAACCCCTAATGATGACCCTGCTTACCCTAGCCAGAATTAAGTCTGACAAGACTGTTAGTTAATCTTTCATACTGAATTTTGTTGTTGCTTTTGTTTTGGCTTTGATAGGGTCTACACAATGGAAATTTCCTTTTTGTTGTAAGTAAACAACAAAATGAATTTTTATTGAAGGGCACATCTTAATTTTAAAAGCTGCTGCTAGACCAGCTTAAAACTAGTTGAAGGCACCAAACAAATGTAGTGAATCGTTTTATGGTCTTTAGTTCTAACAGGCAGATTACAGTAATGAGAGTCACTTTGTATGGGTATGGTTAAAAAGTTGTATGAAGTATAAAAGTTGAAGTATACCAAAACCTTGGGCCCAGTGCCCTTCTCACAGAAGATTAACACGTTCCTCTGAAAAATTACTTATGGTAAGAGTGTGTCGCATTGCCCTCCCCTACACACCCCTCACCTAAAATGAGAGCCTGCTTGGTTTCACATGTAAAACTATCATCTGCTTTTTTTTGAGCAGTATTACAAACTTTAGCAGACTTCTAGATTCTGCCGGTCAGGCAACCTTAATTTCACTTGTGTAGTGTAATTAAAACAAGACTCTTAAAAAGCCAGGGAAGCTTGAGAGTTAATACTATAGATACAAATTTCCCAATAATCTTTTCCTGAATGCTGTTGTTGCAGAAAGCTTCAGGAGTTATCTGAATTGATGTTGTTTTCAAAAGCAGAACGTGCCCTTTGAAACAAATCAAGGGCATGTCTGAATTTTGGGGTTATTACGGTTGGAAAGGAGGTCAGATTAACTGGAAGATGTCTCCATTGGAGTTCTGAAACCCTGGCTAGTTTCTCACTTCAGACCTGCTTTAGAATAGTGATATACAAAGAAATAAAAGGAATCCCTGGGTTTTTGTTCTTTTTCTTTTTTCTTCTGAAGAATGATATGACCTTTTCAGAGCAAGTCTATGCCTGAAGTCCCAGTATATCCACAAACAACTGAAAATAATGGTTACCTTGTTTTTAATAATTACCAGTCTGGATGGGTGAAGATTGCATTTACTGTCTTGGTTACACTTGAATATTTAAGTAAAAAGACTGTAATTAAGCACTGATCCCTTTCTCTCGTGTTTTAAATGAACCTATGATAAAATATTAATAATTAAGTTACAGAGTTAAAGGAAGAATAATTCTGTGTAAGCTAAGGTATTAATATCAATGTATAGTAGATCAAAATTGTGATTTTGTTTGTTTGTTTGTTTGTTTGTTTTAACTTATGGTCTCTGAAGGCAATGTGTCCTTAACTAAAGTAAAGGCAGAGGTGTAAGTAAGTTCTTATTCCACAGGGATGTTGGGTTCCAGGAAGTCAGTTTGGTCATGGTGTAGGACCTGAACTCATGACACTTACTTACCTGATGAGCAGAGTTGATGTCTGACTTCCAGTTCTTTTGTCTCACTCAAGGGATGGCATTAAAGCACAAGTCTATAGCAAACGATTGATAATTTATGGGTAAAATTGTTTCCATCTCATATGTACTCTCTATAGAAGAATTGGTCGTCTTCTAGAAATGGTCACAGGAAGAAAACCTAAGAGTTCAGGAATCACGGCAGGGATGTGATTTTTAAAAGGAGGGAGAGATCCCATAAGGTTGACTGTAATTTTAAGTCTCCAGTCACTGATGTATAAATTAAAGCCTATTCTGTAGACAGGCAGTTCCAAGGCAGATAATTACTGCTCTCTGCTCAATTGTTGCTACTGGCAGTTTCAGAGGAGGTAATAACACCTACCCAAAAAATGAGTTGAGTGGAATGTAAACAGCTGACTCCGTGACATCTCTGAAATAGCTTGAGAATGAGCAGAATGGGATGAATCATTTATAGGTAACCCAATAGATCTATTATATATGACCCATATTTTTAGTCAAGGTGTCAGCAGCTTATATACATGAAATTATATTTAGAAATTAGTGTTGAAAAGGCATGTACACTGCCAGGTAGGTTCTGCTCCTTAGACTTCTCTTTTCTTTAAGTTAATTTTTTAATGCTTTTGTGCATGTATGTGTATTTATGTATATTTGTGTATTCATACACACAAATATAGCTGTCCATAACTTCTTCGTTACTTCCACTGGAAGTAACACCTCAGCAGATTTATTCTCCTAGCTTACTGCCAGTTGACAAAGATTGAAAAATAGCTGGCTATGATTGCTTTTCAGGGTAATGTTAATTCTAATAAATTGCCCTATTGGTGGAAGGGCTTATATTTGGAAGGCTGTTAATTGTGTCTGTTAGGTTTGACATTTTGCTTGGCAGATAATCTTTTAAAATCTTCCTTTCATTAATCACAAAGAAAATTTCTGTTTTCACTCATTTACTAAAAAGTTTCTTTGCTTCATTTTTATACCACATAATCAGTGTATTTTCCTTACTACTGACAAATGTTTCATTCCACATTTGTCTTTTTGTGTATGCTCTGTTTGGGCGTGCAACGGAATGTTGGCTACCTTGTCAAGTTTATGTATTATGATAGAGATATGTAGTGAGGAAAGCTGTCTCCTAAAGCTACAACATAATGTATGTAATCTTAGGAAATTTATGATTATAATTGCAAGGGAACGTACACAAAGAAACTCATTGTATTTATTCTTTTTAACAAAGGCCCAGTTGTGTTTTGGTTATTTGTAAAGCAGTTTCTGTAAAAGAATTGAAAAGGAAGGAAATTTTGCACTGAATTTATTAACTCTATTTAAAATAAACACTACATACTCCTTAAGAGAACTAATTTTTTACGTTTTTAAAATTCCTAGGCCAACTATTTTCATTGTATATTGAGTGATCTTATGTGGGTTTAATTCCCCTAAATATCATTAATTTCTTGGTTATTCGTTGTTCTGTATACTCTATAGTACTTTATTAAAGAAGACAAAATTAGGACAGGAAGTCCTAAAAAATCAAAAGCAAGCAGATTTTAAACTGTCTTCAAAACACTTATTTGTAATTATTTGTTTAACAGACACGGAAACTAAGCAACTTTTAAGATCTCTAAATAATTCTAATCTCTGCAGTTTTCACACCTTAAGTTATTTGGTGAGCTTTGAGTCTTAAACACCAGAATATACTATGTGACCAGTATATTCGGAAAATATCTATAGAGCCTAGATTTTGAGAACTGTTTCTGTTGAAGTGGCTGTGTTGTACTCATTAATGAATGAAACAGATCCAAATTTTAGTTAATATTGAGCAAAATGAAAAAAAAAAAATCAAAAATCTATGTTTCATCACATCTGTTTCAGAGAGAAAAAAAATGAAAGAAAAAATAACATGAGCAATAACAGATGATGTTTTCATCCATATGATGATGTAAAATAAGAAGGTCATATAAATACAGAAGTGCTTTAGGACTTTAGGAGGAGCAGAATGATATGATATATTATATGAATGGGTTGCATTATTGCTTAAATTTGAATTCATTGCTGATGTAAGAAAGCAGTCTGTAAAGCTTTCTCAGACCAAGTTGTGCTATTGATCCTGCTCAAAATGATGAATCTGGGACATGTACTTGGAACAGAAGACGATGAGACTCATGTAAAGAGGCATTAATGACTTGCGGATAGAAGAAATATAACACAATTCAATATTATAACTTATACATAAAGGTAGTAAAGGTTACCTATGCAAGAAATAAAGACTGTCCGTAATAATGGATGAGAAGAGTACTTGACTTGATCTGATCCCCGTGGGCTGTCAGTGTAATGCTGCTAATAAAAAAACACTAAGGGAAATATTTATGCTGCCTTATCTTGAATACTTTACAATTTTTATCATCTGTAGTCTAGAAAGGATTACTTTTGGCTGGCATGTGTTTATGACTAAGTGATCAGAAAGCATATTACATGGAGTAGCAGTTTGTAAAACGTAGAACGAAGGAGCCTGATATTGTTGGATTGCTATTGACAGAACTATTTTAAGGTTATTATTGATCCGTGAAATACATAGGGAGAAGAAGAGAGAAAATAGATACCAAAGTAAGGAGGTCTTTATACTGTAAAGAAGTGATCTAACTAACTGTCTTAGTTTCTGCCAGTGGGTGAGAAAACTTAAATGTTTTTAAATGGCACTCAATCATCTATGAACAAAGAAAAAAAAAATTACAAATTAAGTTCTTGTCTCAATCAGTGGACGAATGTCAGAAGTTCAGCTTCGTTGCTACTGAGCAGAAGTGATCCCATTTCAGAAGCATCTCTCTCCTATTCTGCATCCTAAGTCCATGGCAAGGTTTGACAACCCCATTCACTTCCGACATCGGGAGGCGGGTTTTCTGAATGATGTAAAGCAAGATAAAGTTGCCCAGTTACCTCTGCATTTAAAGTAAGTTAGGCATTTGTTGTTTCACTAAAAAGTGAGCATTGTTTTTGTAGAAGTTTGTACTCAGTTATTATACAGATTGATACTCAGTGGCTTTAAATCTACAGTAACAACACATAGAGGCAAATGCAGTCTTTTAACGGTTGAAGTTTTCATATCTGTGGAATGTTTACAAAACACCAGTAAGCCCAAATACTGTAAAAATAAGAATTCTGGGGCTGTGAGACCATAGATCTGGAGCCTGGACAAGCTGAGAATTGTGATGAGGGTGCTTGCTCAGCCCACAGCTGGCTGAGTCAGACCCATCCAATTGTCCTATTTACAATAAGAGATTATGGATGCCTTTATTTTACCTTTCTTTTTACTTATTTATTTATATATATTTTTTTCCGAGAGCATCCCTCATTTCTTCTTCCCTTGATTATGACAAATGCCAGAGATATTCCACTGTGAAACAGGAAGGTGTGAGGAAGAATTCTTAAGCTACTGAGTACTTTCAGTCACCTAAACCAAATTTTACCCCATTCCCCTCTCCTCTCATACTTTCTGCTCCCATAGATTAACGTTGACCCTGCTTATCTACATAAGGTAGTAATCTATACGTTAGAAATATGTCGTTTGATCTTTTAAAATTCTATAGTATTCTATTGGACGCGTTTCCTCATGTGTCATTGACTATGGATCTTACCTTTGATCATGTTGCTTATATTTTTTTTATCAATTATTAATTGCCTGTGCACTCAGTGCTGATGATCATAATGTGTTTAAAGATTTGATGAAAAGTTTAGCAGAAGCTTTGACATTCTTTGCAGATAATAGGCAGTAATACTAGGAGAAAACATGAATATTACCCTTCAGAGGACAGATAAAATGGTTAATTATAGAAAAGATATGTAGTTGCTCTAAAAGTAAAAATAATTACTTGTGTCCTGACTGACTTATTATGTTTGAACTTTGTGGTTGGCAATACTGAGTCAGAAGGAAAGAAGAATACTACTTAAATAGTAACTGTTCTTATCTGTTGATTCCTGATTATCTGACAAATTGGTTAGTGTTCATAGCTTATAAGAAAGAAAAACAATAAAGAAATTATTTTTTAGAGAAAAACAATTACTATTAAATTCATATATGCATAAAATATTTTCAAAAGTCGAACTAGGGGTCATAATATTTACTATTTCTTGGAAATTGCATCTCATAATCAAACAGTAAGAATTGGTTTCAATATTTTTATTTTTATTTTTTAATTACTGGAAATTGTGTCATTAAAAACAATATAAAAGCTCTTTCAGTAGCTGACATAGATGAATGTGACAATATGGGTAACAATGAATTATGTGCATATGGAGACTAGTTTCAGTAGCACTAAAGCATGTCACATGGAGAGAGCAAAGCTTGAAAGACAGCGTTCCATCCATGAAAAAGATGCCTGAGCTATGGAGCAAAAAATATAATGATTTCCTTATAGTAAAAAGGGCTAATAATAGCATCATTATGACCTTAGATTCACCTCTTTGTGACAGTCAGCAGGCACTTTATTGCTGTGATTAAAACTTCTATTTGCTTTTCTAAATAAAAATGCCACCATGCCAGTTTTACTGGTGAAAGTGAGCTCTGATTTTTGGAGAGGAGTCAGAGTATGGTAGAACAGCTACTTCAAAATAGCTGTTTGGGTTAAGAATATTAATACCTTTTCCAAGTTATTGTGGTCAGGGCTGAGGCACATAGGGATTGGTAGAAGGACTTATAATCTGTATAGAGAAGTATGCCAACTGTATAGCAGAGTTATGCAAGGGCCAAGTCTATGTGGGAAACTACTTTTAATAATATATAGTTTGGATTTGGGGATCTTGAGCAGCTGATAGCCAAAATTCTGTTCATTTTCTCAGATTTCATCCTAAACAGCTTTTGTGATACGACCTTATTCAGGTATGATCTGTCTGTGTGCATACAGCAGTCAAGAAAGTAGGGAAGGTTGCATCAGGCAGCACTCACTTTCCTGGCAGAGAAGACCATTATGTCCTGTATCGCAGTAGCTATGAAGTGTTAAGAGATTTCAGACTTGGAGTCATACCAGAATTGTAGCACCATTCTGATTGCAAATTGCCATATTTGGTTTTCTCAGAAAAGAAGATGGAAAAAGCAGCTCTAGAGCAAAGAGCATTTTCCATTCTGAAGTTTCATAAGATGACAGGCTCCTTTGCAGAGTATGTCAATTATATGGTGCATTTCCCCATAATGATAGGAAATAGTATCTATTTTAAACCTGCCCAAGTTGTCTTTGCTTTCACTTTTTACACACTGCTTGAATTTCCAGACAAGGCACAGGGCTGCTGTTTGAGCTCTGAGTGAAATTTCTTCTCTGTCTCGCTGTTCTCTGCCAGACAGCTAACAAGAAGCCTTCCAAGCAAACTCTTAGATGGAATAAGCTCTAATAACCTGAAAGAGGACCTTTTGTTGCGACTCCTAAACCCCAGAGGTGTGAGTTGTCTTTTCCTCAAAGCACACACTCTTCTAAACCCAAAGATGTTGGATCTTCTCTTCCTCAAAGAGCACAGTCACAAAGCAGGAGGGACAGAGGGAAGTATATGTGTGTTGGTGGGGGAAGAAAAAGACCTTTTTGAGAATGAGCTTCCTTTTTCATTCCTTTGACTGTCTGGGAAATGGAAGCAATGGAAACTAATGTGTCAATCCTAGAAGTGCAGACAGTAGTTGAATGCTTTCTCAAAGATAAAGGATGGAGTTAATGCATTAGCTCTACTTTCAGTGTAACCCAACCCCTGGCAGCTCTGCCACTGTGTTACCTGCTGTTTGCTCCTACTGCGGTAGCTCTGAGAGATCTCAGGCTCTCTAAGACAACCCAAGAGTGAGGCACAAAAGGGAGCCTCACAGTTTGTAGACTAATTCTGCCCAGTCAGCCTGGCAGAGCCAATTCCTAACCTTATGAAAGCATTTTTTGGTTCCTTTATTATCACTAATTTAAGTAAATTAGATCTAGGTGAGTGATGGATGTTTCCCCTTTGCGCAGATTCTTTTTAAATACTTGTTGTGGGAGGTGGCTGGCTGTATGGGAGATGCTAGCAGCTAGTAGGGCTTAAGACCCCAATATTCAGTTTCTTGCCTGTGAAGTCTTCTCAGTCTTTTCGTGGTCATTTTCTGTTTGCATTATAGGAGCTAAGAAACTAAGGATAAAGTAGGAAGAAATTCTTTTTAAAATACATTCATGGTACACCAACTTGTGCAGAAATCAGTAAGTGGAAAAAGCTTCCAGAATGAGACTTTAAAAGATTAGTGCCTAAGTAGTAATTTTGATTTTTTTTCCTTGTTTGGTACTTAGTTGTATTAACTGAACTGTAAAGTTCCTCCAAAAAAGTGCATTCAGTAATCTGTGACCATGGTGAATAATTGCTGCTTTATGGAGCTTTCTGCACCTTAAATTGCTCTATGTGTTCTGACTCCATCACTTGTTGTCAGTGCTGCATAGCACATATCCCAGACCAGGAACAACAGAGATCAAAATCTGAAGGGAATTTCCATTCAGAAGCCATGAAGGGCTGGGAACTTAGGGTTCATATGAATGTTTGTAAGAATGAGGAGTAGAGGCAGTTCTGAAAAAATGACAATCTGATAAACCCAAGGACACATAAAGATTGGATAAGGAACACAGAACCAGTTATCTCAGCTTTCTGTATGTCTAATGTATGAGAATCACCACTGGGCGATCACAAGGGCATCTGCTGTGTTGGACCAAATAATAAATGTAACTTTCAGTGAATCCTGCTTGGAGAGCTGGTTCATCTGAAGAAGGAAAACCCATGTGGTCGCTCTCGGAGGGCATTTCCGAGCTCCAATTTAGCTCTTATGTCTTTTCAGTTCCAAGTTATGCTATATATCTGGTAAGTTCCTGTTTTTGCCCCAAAAAGTCTTTGCAGTGTGATGAGAGGTCAGATTGTGTAAGCCTTGTGGAATTTTTCTGGATCAGGTAACCACTAAAGTGCCTGCTTGCTTAAGGAGTATATTAGAGTGTCTAGAAAAGCACAGACACAGCCAACTGAGGATGTGCAGCCATTTGTTAAATACCGTTGTGAAGCAATGGAGAAGTAGCTGTGCAACACAGTATGAAAACTGCCTTGAAATTAAGAATCAGCTGTGTAATATCTTTCAAATCATCCTAAGAAGGAAGACCTAGTCATTAACTTGCTGCTGTTGTACCATCCAGACAATTTATTGTTAAATGCTTCACTTTTGAGAAAAATCTGTTTTTTCTAGGAGCTCTTGGTACCACTGACATTTACTCAGAGTAAATCTAACAAGGATTGGCTTAGAACAGTACAGCTTGAGAGACATGACATTTACTGCTGCCATACTTTAAGCAATATTTTGCTGATGAGGTCTCGGATATCCAATGGAATTGGTGAAATACAATTTTAAACCTAATGGGTAGTCTATTTGCCTTCACACTAAGCTGTAAGAAGAAATAAATTAAGGATCTTTCCATGCTTCTTGGTGTGCACTGAGAAAATCTCATGAAGTAAATTTTACCTTAATTACCATTATCTTCAAACATTAAAGGTACAGGTTAGATTTTCCTTAAATCTGTTTCCCAGCATCTTGCTAAACAATAGATTATACGTGATCTTTAAAGGCTGTGTGATGATTACGGAAACAGAAAATGAATTCTATTCACTTTCAGTGCCATCCATAAAAATCAGGATTTCTTTGAGTCATAAGTGACCTTTCATAGTTTTTCAGACTTCTTGAAAATTCAACTTGAGTTATAGTCCTGCTTTGCCCAAATTTCCATCTGGTGTTGGCTTTTTGTTGTTGTTTTTCTGTTTGTTGGGTTGTATTTTTTTTTTTCTTTTGCAGAATATTAGGAAATTAATTAAGGAATAAAATTAATGTAGACTAAGGGGTGTAGAACTACTTACTAAACAGAATGACTGGAGGTCTCTATAAGGAAGGATTTGTGTTTCTTAGAAAAAGCTATTTCTGCACCTGTTGGCGATAGTGCAGCAGGAAAGATGATTGATGTAATGCCCCAAATTTCATTTTGTTCCTGTTTGTCCAGAGTATTTCATCTTAGATGAAATCAGTGTCACAAACTGGAATTTGTGCACAGAGAGACAGCAGTAGAATTGCAAGTTGTATTGGCATGCAGCTAGAGTTCCTTACACCAGCTTTAGTAGTACATTTATTTTATTCCTCGAAACCTGCTTGATGACTTGGAAGAAGTTATTTTGTGAAGACTGAGGCCAGTGAAGTTGAGTTTCTTAATGACTTATGTCAGGGTGCTATAACGCTTTATGCAGATTTTCTATCTTCTAATGACGTCTGACCAAAATCTGCCTGCTATGTGAGGTGATGAAATTGAATATGTTAAGGGAATCTTCCCTTTTCAGTGAGTAAATGTTGAGGCATGCATCCTGTTACTAAAATAAGGACCTAATCCCATATATCTACAATAGGATAAGCTCAAAATGGCAAACAGTGGTTTTTTTTTAATCCCTTCAAAGTATTGTTGAGGTTAATTTCTAGTCAGCTCATTTAGCACCTGTGTTTTTTGTCCATAGCTTGTAGTGTGCAATGCGTGTCTTCGAGCTTTAAGACATGCTGCATGGCAGTGAAGATTGTTTACAGAGAAATCCAAAAAAGTTCGGTATCTAAGTGAAAGGTGACCTAATTCATTTTCTGAACTTCAGAAATGCTCCAAGTTTTTAATTTTTTATATATATTTTTTTTATTTTTATTTTTTGCTGTAACTGGCTTACAGTGTGTTTGCCTTTTGCTGCTAAAAGTAGTTAATGAAAGCAGTGCTTTCCATAGCTAGCCCATATTTGATTTATTACTTTATTCATGAAAACAGAAATTATCTTCAAGTAGGCATGTTTACCATGGTTCCAGTTTTGATGCATTATTTGAGAAACTTCAATGAATTCCATAAATTAATTAATTTATAAGATGGAATTATTTTTAGGTGCAACTTTCTCTATCAGCTTGGCACAATGTTTGTTTTGCTGCATTTCTTAAAAAGTGTCTGCTGCTGAAATCAAATAAAGGGAAGTTTTGCTGTGTTGGTGCGATGGAAGATTTAGGCATGAATCAAAGACAGTGTTTAGAGATTTCATTATTTAAACTGTTTTTCTTCTCTAATCCATATGCATTTTTATATTTGATGTAACTGGCAGATCCCTATGGCTCTAAGAATTAACATGGTGCTGCATGCAGAAGAGTTCTTGCTGAACTGTCAGCTAAGGTTTGATGTGTAAACCCCATCAGTATTGATCTGTGGCCTCTCACAAGACAGATCCTGAAGGTGAGATGGACCAACGTAACTCCCCTGAAAGGAGCATGAAGTCTTTACCTTCCACTTAACACTCTCTGAATCTCTCATCCTGAACAAGTGATAGAATTTTCTTGTGATAATTAGTGAATCGGGAATGGAAGGTCTTGGTGAAAGAGAGGAGAAGAATACCAAATTGAAATTATCTCTTTAACAGCAGCATGCTGGATAAGTAATATAAACATTACTGGTGTTTGGCAAGGAATGTCTCACAGGAAATGAGATAATATATTATTAAAAATTTGCTACCATTTCATTTCCAATAAATGGAAATGAGTCTATATTTTGATTTTTTTTTTCATAAATCATTCACATAATATTTCTTTCGTAGTATTATTCATAAGTTCAATTATCAGTAGTGTAGTGTGTTGAGAATTAGTTACGTCTTGGTGAGATCTAATTATTTATGAGTTTATTTTCCTTTTTTTTTTTTTTTCTTTTAAAGTGCGTTGAAGTAAATGTTGCTGTCCTTCATGGTCTAAGATAATCAAATTACACACACAAGGTTATGGGAGGAAAGCAATTACCAGTCATGCAAACAGAATTAAGATAAGTTTTGAAGCTTTCAGAGAGCTTTAACATTTTATTGCTATTAAGGGTATTGTCATAATAGTTTATAAGCACACATAGGAAGAAGTAAAATTATCTATCTTCCATGACTGTGGAAAAAAGCAATCTGAAGTTGTTTGTTTTCCTGTGTTTTTGTTTTTGTTTTAAGTCATAACAAATGTGATCCTCTTGCTTTTCTAATTCTCTCTTGTTTGGAGAAGTTTTGCCAAGAACACTGAATGAAATCTTAACAGTTGAGTAACAACTCAAACTGACCAAAGTCCTATATGAAAGGGCTTAGAGCATTAGGTCATCTGAGTGTAAATGGCTGCTTAATGTTCTTGAAGGGTCTATAATGTTATTCCAAGAGAGATTAATTTGGACATTTTTTGTGTTGGAGGATTGGGGTTAGTACTTGTTAAAAATGACACAAAGGCACAATAAGGTAAATTAAAATCTTATAAGAAGTTATCAGCTAGTAAAGAGAATGAGAATCTTTTGTTTTGTGGTCAAGTGCAAGGTCTGGGACTCGGGAAAACTCTGCCAGCTTGATAATGTGTTTGTGCAGTTTTATGGCAGAGAATGTCAGTGTGCTTCGTCTACAGTGAAATATCAACATATCTACTTTCTTTGAAGGTTATGCCAACAAAGGAAACATAATGCAGATTAAGTCAAGATCAGGGCAATTTATCAGAAGAGATTATTTTCTTATTATGCCTTGGAAATTACTAAGACCAGTTTTTATCAATAAGCTCCACTTGTAGCTATTTGGGAGTTTTCATTTTTCATAGTTAGCACCATCAAGTCGGATCAGTCAGAATGTGTGCCAGTGAGCTCGATCCCTCTCCCAGGATTAGATAGATCAGTGATCCTTTTTACAGCAGCAGGACTTTTTGTGTTTAGTTTAGATTCTGCCTCAATTCAGCATGCACAAAGAATTTTTCACAGTGAACACAGCGCTTAGAAAATGTATTTTTATTCACTTAGCTGTAGTTCTGCTGTTACCAGCAGAACAGATGCTAATAGTCGTGTGCTGCCTGTTACCTTCAGCATTTGATATAGTTTCTGACTTGCCTGTTTCAGCACATGATCACATGAGTAAAGTTTATGTCTCCAGCTTCACTTTTAATATTTTACACTTTTTTCTTTGTACATGAATGTCATGGAGTTATCTAGATCAAGCTATGTCTCTGACAGGGGGGCAGTAGGCCCATGGGCCCCCCCAAAACCAAAAATGGGAAGGGAAAAGGGAAAGGGGTAGGTAGATGGGAGCTGGACTCAAGGAAACAAACAGAGCAGTGGCAACGATCTAACTAGGAAAACTTATTTTACTAACTATGGTATCGGAATGCAAGATAACACAATATAATACAATGTAATTGAAAATTGAGGCTAATAAATCAAGTAAAATAAGAGAGAGAGAGAGAGAGAGAGAGAGGTTTCCGAAGGCGTGTGGCTTGGAAGCACACCCACACCCGCTGCCAGGCAGTGAGAGAGAGAGCATGAGTGTTGCTTCCGTGATGCATTTTCCTCTTTGACCGTGAGGTCCTCTGGGACGTGTAGTTCTTCTCTGTGCTCCACATGATGTTATGACGTGGAATACCAGTAGCAAAAATTATAAAACCATGACAATGAAAAAAATCCTCAGGTCTGGAACAATTGAGCCTCATTTGTATTGCATATATCATGAAAACAAGACTATAAATAAACTGTGGAAGATACTGAGTTTTGCCACTTGAAATGGGGATTACATCGCATTACAGTGGGTGGGAAGGTGAAGAGAGCCAAGCAGAACAAACTAGGGCTTACTTGTGTACTTACACCATTACAGCAACAGCAAGACTACCAAATATTAACTGGCATTTGGAGGAATTAATTTCCTTATTTTATGTATTTTGTAAGTAAAAAAAACAGCATGCATGGGCTGTTTTGAAGGTGTAAGAAAGGATTACCTTCCTAAACAATTCATAATTAATGAGATTTCATAAAGTTTTAATGATTCTCTCAAACATACCTTCAGTTTGTTTTCCCTAGTTTTTATTATTATTGTTATTATTATTTTATTTTTTATTTTTTATTTGTTTGTTTTCCTTTTCCTTCTGGCAGCCTTTGGCAATTTAGGCCTTATATTTTTATACTGATCTTTGAAACTAGGATTGATCCTCCCTTACTCTCTCTCTCAAAAGGAGATATCTTTGTCATTAAATTATTTCTTTTGGAATAACTGTGTCGGGTGAGTCTTTCCATATGGAAAGAGTTATGCACTGCAAAAGTAATTTGTTGTGTTCATTAGCAATGTTTTTAAAGATCACTGGAAAAGCATGACAGTCTACAGTGTACTCTTTTTTGGGAACTCTATTTTCTGTACAATATCTTCAAAATATTTGAGATTTAGAAAACAAAGATTACAGGAACTGTGTCTATTTAATTTCACATATCCAAACCTAGCTGTAGAAATCTTTCTGGGAATACCTTTGATTTTGGGGTGGAGAACGGTCTGCTGAAGTCTTTTGTTTGAGATAACATTTTTTGTATGCAAGTATTACAGACTGAATTATCCAAATGTTAAAACTGTTGAATTTCTGTAGGTCATTTTTGTCTGTTGTTTTTGTATATTCCGTGTTAAAGAACTCATGTTATAGCATTCCAAGTATGTGTGTGACTGAACGTCAGAAGTAACCAGTTACTGAATTAGAAACACTGTTAGTATTTCTATACAGAAAGTTAGAAATACAGACTGTAATAGTTGACAGTTGAAAATATGAACTTTCTTAAGCTGCATGCTGACAGATATTGATGTAGCAAAGTTGTAAGTAATGGTGGCTGGTGACATCCCAGTGGGACAGTACTGACAGGTAAAGATATGTACCGAATCATTTTTAATCTGCAGTAGATCAAAATAAGGCAGGTATAAAATGCCATTGTAGTTTTGTAATGCTGGAAGAAGCTGAAATTCTTGACAACAGCTGCCACTGCTGTATTAGTGTTACTTCTGAATGTCAGGCATTCTTCATTTGAAGATTGAATGACCTACTTGGAAAATCAAAGGAACCTGCTCTTGTCCTTCAGGAAGTAATGCCAATTTTTTCTCGGTTGAGTTACCACCAATTAGTAGGTGGCATATGAAACTACCACACACAGACAAACACTACCACACGCAGAACAGAAGGAAAATCCAGTGGATAACTCTGTTTAATGGTACCTTGGCAAATGTGACCATTTTTTTTTCCGGCTTAGAGCACTGTGTTCCGGACAGATATGATCAGCTTGTGAAGGCCTTCATTAATGAGAGGAACTGTGTATTTCAAGAGGGAAAATATTGAATGACTTTTATCAGAATATAGGATTCAGAATGATAACAATAAAAAGATAAGGAATAGGAAAGGCTATTACCTAATGCTCTTACAATGAGGAATGCTCCCCTGGATTATAATGTTCTCTTTTAGGAGAATTAACCTAAAAATGTAGCCAGAAGTGTCAGGTATTACATAAGCAAGACTCTCAATTGCTGGCAGAGCCCAGTTGATGTCTAAGCAAAAGCACACATCTGATAGTTTTATTGCTCTCCAAAGAGACCTTCATACAGAGCTCTGTCACAGGAAATCTTAGCAGCTTGCTCTAAAAGAGGAAAACCTGAAATAAATACTCCGAAGTCAGGATTAATGCAACTGTCAAATTACTAATTTTATACTTATGTTTTAAATCCAAAATCCTTGTCCCTTAAAGAGTTTGGAATGGGAGTAAGGATTGGAAGGGGTGTGTGTGTGTGTGAGTGAAATCGCTTTACTGTGTGCAAAATGATTTAGTTGTTCTGTTTGGGTTTTTTGACCATTACTATTATTGAGAGTGTAACAGAAGGAGCAGCTGACTTCACTTTTCAGAAATAATTTTATAAGTTTGTATCCCAAAACTGAAAAGAAGATGTAGGTAAAAGGCATAAAAGGTTAAATGGAACTAGAGTCTATGTTTCTTATTCCTGTTGTCACACACTTTGTCTAGACTAAGATTTAATTCACCTTTGGTCGAATGGTCAGACCTTTGAGTACTGCCATTTAAAAATCAGAAGAAAAATGATAGGATTGATTGAGTTGGCTGGGTCTAGTATGGGATTAGTTTTTATTGATTTTGATCCTCTGTAGACAGCACGAGATCTGCCAGGATTTCATGGCATAAGAGCAAGGCAGGGAGTCTTGATGTTTACATTTGTGCCTTTTTTCATACTGTGTCCTTGCTGTTTGGTTATCAAGGGAACAGCATGGCAGTTCACCATAACCTTTTTGTTGTTAGCAACTTCATAACCAATGATAACTGGAAATGATGCCAGATAGTCAAAGCCAGCTTTGATGGTGGTGAAACTAAATGACTTAGGAATTTTCTATTTTTAGTTTGCTGGCAAAAGAGGCTGTTTTTGTACTTAATTTTGTAGACCACCACTGAAGATTTATATGAAAGTGCCTTCTTAACCTGTAGCATCCACAGGGTAATTAGTCAGAAACCAGTAATAAAATGTAGGAATAGACAACAATGGTTGTTAATTCAGTGTTAAGTTCAAAGACAGGATCAGCACAATCTGACTAAAAACCCCACATTCCAGGAGTTTATTATCCTTTACAGATTACTCTCTGTGGATCTCTGAGGTGATGATGAAAAATTAGGATATCATCAATCATCTCACATTCTCAGTATTAAACCTTCTGGTGGCTGTAAGAAGAAAATTGAGTTGATTTTTTTGACTATGAGATTGAATTCAGGCACACATGTAATTGTAAGCAGAATGTAAGAAGAGAAGAGGGCTGTCATGAATTAGATTCTTTCAGGCTTAAATGCTGTCTGTTTCATACAAGTATCCAAAAAACAACTAAAGTTTGTAAAGTGTCATCAAGGAAGTAAAAATGATTTAATTGTTGTGGTTTTGGGGGTGTTTTTTGTTTTTGTTTGTTTGTTTGTTTGTTTGTTTTTGGTTTTGATTGTTCAGGTTGTTTTTCTTTCCCCTCATAAAATAATGAAACATTTTTATAGGGGATAAAAGATAAGAGCCATATATTATGATGATTTCTGGAGTTTCAAAGGTTAACCTTCCTTAGAAGTTAAGGACAAGATGGTTAAGTGACAGAAATTTGTAAGTCTACCTCTTGATATGAGTCTTGGTTTTCCCATTCAGTGAAAATCACAGATGTTTTGGCAATGCAGTGAACTTACTAGTAGCTGTGCAGTGATAAAACTAGAAATGGATTCTCGTGAAACTGTGGGAGAACCTTCTAGGAAAGTCTTTGAGGTCTCTGAGAACAAACGTACACTAGTATGTTGGTTTCACACTCTTCTTCTCTTTAGTTCACATGGTGAGATGGAGAAAATAGAAAAGATTCTGTACTTCAAGCTGGAAGGTGAGAAGGGAGGTTCCCCTTTTTAAATGAAGAGTTAAATGTTAGTGTCTCTCTAGCTCTTTAAGTAACAGTTGCATTGTGAATGGTATTGCGCTTAATACTATGAGTGAAATTTTGAAAGATACCTAAAGAATTTTCAAGTTCTGTATCAAAAACTAGAACATGTGAGTATATAATGTAGACTAAACAGTGTTTTTTATTTGTTAACAAAATAGTTTTAGAGCAATATATTGAAATTGTAAATTAAACTTATGTTCAACATCCAGGGTACTTAATTTTTCAATGTTATTTTAATCATGGGCTTGTGAACACCAAAGTAGTCAGAAGGTTGAAGACTATTTTTGTTGTTTCACCATAGATCCTATCTGTTTTTGCATTAATAAGCAAGTGCTTGCTAAAAGTTCCTGCTTTCAGTTAAGTGATGGTCACTGAGGACTTTGTGATGAATGATAATATCTGCTTTAATAACTAAAACTGATGAAATGATGATTTGATCAAACCAGCAATGCGAAGCTGACATAATGAATTTTCTCTTAATTTGTAAATATTCTACTGTGAAAATAACTGTGTATTTTCTTTCAAGAGATGCTGTATTTAGTAAAACTTTAGACACAGATAGGATGCAAGATTTTACCGATGAGTATCCTATCAAGTTGATTTGCATGTTGAGATGATGTTTTTGCACTTAACAAAATTGTCTCCAAATAATATAGAAAGACTTTCTATTACTTAGAGTGTAGAGGTGTGGTTTGTATTGCCAAATCAAAATGAGAAACATTTGTTAAGTAGTAAGCAGCATTTAAAAATTGCTGGCCATGTTTATATTTAACACTTAGTCTGAATTTTGTGATGCATTATGGTAATAAAAAATGCACCACATTTCCTCTTACAACAGTAGCCTTTGACTCTCTTGGCATCAAGAGATAATAACAAGTAAAGTAGGTAAACAACATATGCTTGCTGCATTGCCAGGCTTTCAATCAGCATCTGCTGGTAATGGAAAAAGTATTCCAAAACAGGTTTTTCTCTGCTTTAAGTTGTATCTTATTTGGTGCCTCACAAATGCTGAATACTTCAGTTGCTGTTCTATTTGAACAAGTTTATTATTTTCACTACCTTATACAGGAGGACAAACAAATGCAGGAAACTTATGTTGGAGTTACACTGTCAGCGAGGTGCCATACCAATTGAAAGATGGTGGCTGCACGCCATGGTAATATGGTGGAGAGATTGCTGAGGCAATGCTGGAACGGATAGCTCTGGGTACAAAAGCCGTATCTCTTTTCTGCTACTAGTCTAATTAAATGGGATTTAGAGGCTATTTCCCAAAGCCAATGCGACTAAATGTATGTTGTGTTACCTAGTAACTGTCTTGCTTAGCAGTACAGGCGTGTAGCACAGCACCACATCATGCTGTGTCAGCATCCCCTAAACCTTGCCTTTAATGTCAATGCTGGTGTTTACATGAAACTCATAGTTCATTGTAAGAAAGCGAGTTTCATCAAAAGAGATCATTTTGACACTGTATTTTTGTCAAGAACTAGGAGTAACCAATAGTGGAAGAGGCCAGCACTAGGTACTCTTTCTCCACCCTACTACTTTTTTTTTTTTCCCCTCTTTAAATCACTTTATTTCCTAAAAAGTAGTGTAACTTTTACTATTACAAAGTGAATACTGTAGCTGGTATTTACAGAATTATTAGCATGATATAATACAAGATAAGATATGAAGATAATAAAAGCTTGGTTCGAAGATAAAAAAGGAAATAAGTGAAAATGGCCTCTTTCAGTTAAGTTTATTGTTGCAAGTTTGACAGATTATCTGATTGTACTAATTCATCACAAAACGAAATACGCAAGGCTCTCTGCCTTCCTCATTTGTAATGGGAAAAGTGTGACGAAAGCAAAGTTTTCAGCTTAGTGCTGGAAGTCACAAACACTTGAAAAAATGTCATCAACCACCTGCTGGGTGTTGATTCATAAGAAAAAATCTAGGGAAGTTTACCAAGTACAGGTACATGTTAATCTGGGACTAGGCTAATTACATGTTAAAAAAAAAAAAATAATGTTGCTGTTTATAGTATTAATCATTAATTAGAAGGCCAAGCCTCAAGGAAGATATTCTTAGGTCATATAAGAAAAAGTAACTTCAAAATTTAAAAAAGTTTGAGAAAAAAGGAGAACAACTTCATGATTAAAGCGCTGCCATTACTGTGCACATATAAGAGTCACCAAAATATTGTGTAAAATTATGCAGTTTCTGTAGATAAGCCCTGGAGCAGATCTCATCCGAGCTTGAATCAATATGGAAAACTTTTTTCAGCCACCTTTGTCACCAGCTCTCAGCTTGGTGGTTCTCTTAATCTTTAAAGCTTTCCAGCTCTTTCTTGTCCTACACCGTGTATGCTGTGCTAGTAGCGTGTCGACATTTTTATTCTCTCAACTGCAAAGGAATGTAAAAATTATATGAAAGAAAAGCTGCTAAGAGCACCTGACCTAGATTTGAATCCTCTTTAAAGCAAAATGATTAATGCTGACTTTGAAAATATCCTACATTTACTAGGTTTATAAATTTGTTGTAATATCACTTCTGGACTGAAAGATAAATCTATGCATTAATTGAGTGCTTTAATCTCTATTATCTTAAAATAAACTTTTTTTAAAAATTTTTTTTCTCCAAAAAGTGAAACAAACCCAAATTATGCATTGAATGCACATTTTCTTTCCCTATCCGTATTTCTTTCAGATGGAGTCACTCTGAAATACTGCAGCAATCGTTTAGTCTGTGCACTTTGTAAATGGCATGGTCATGTCTTCATTATTCGTTTGCTGTATAAGTGCAGTGCAATGAAAGTTCTGGTTGAGATAAGATAGGTGAAAAAGGCAAATTTATGGAGCCTTCATGACCAGAGTTTGTGCCTGGGAGGGCAAACCAGATACAGAACCCTGGATGACAGCATTGGCTATTTTGGAATAGCTTCTCTTGAAGCTCTCTCACAGGCTGATTTTCTGGATATGGATGACTCAGACAAATGTGCTTTTTTGTTTGTTTCTTTCTTTACTTGGGGTTATTTTTGAGTTGTTTTGTCGTTCAGTGGTTAGTCTATTGCCTGAAAAATTTGGCTTGCCTCTGAGGAGGACTGGAGGAAATTGTGCAGAAGCATAAAGGATCACCTGCTGGCCTTTAACTTTCTATATTTAATATGCCAGTGTTAACAAATCGTTGTTTATATCCCCACATTCCCACAGATAGCTGATTATTTTTAATATATGGGTTACATATGAAGTTAATATTTTCTTAATATTTGGTCTTTTCTTTAAAAGGAAGTGTTTCTTATCAGTTCTCATTCAGGAAAAGTAAACTAGTGTGCCAGACATGTTGAGCTCCAGGTCTATTAGGATTTGTTTGCTATGTGGTGTTTTCTTTAAGTCTGTTCTGTTTGTTTGTTTGTTTTTTTTTATCTTCCTGATGTGTTTTTCCATCTCTCCTTTGGGGGACTACATTGGAAGGATTAAGACAACATATCTAAATAGCTGCATTGAAAGATTTTGTGGTAATGTTTACAAACAAACAAACAAACAAACCCAATGGAAACAACCAAGCAACACACAAACAAGTCTTGTAGAACTCTGGATACTTGTACTTTCATGCTCAGCTTTTGAATTCATATATCTTGTTAGGCAGTTTCAGTGCTTGATTTTCTTTCACAGCAATCATTTTTGAGGTATTCACAGGTTATAAAAATAAAATAAGTTATTTGTGTAAAATGAAAAATGAGTGTCAATATTATGAAGTCTGTCTTGTTTGAATCATGTTTTTGCAAAGGTATTTTGAGTTACTGATGTGCAGATTGATTGCTCTGTCAAGTGGAGCTTCCATTGAAAAGGGGATATAATCATGTGTGAAGACTGGATTTGAAAACTGTGTAGTAAGTAAAGGCTGTGACTGAATATTGAACAAAGGACACATGGAAGAAAAATCTATCAGCAAGTTATGAGTATGAAGATGGTCTCTGGTCATGGAGTTTTTGAGATCTCGGGTCACTGAATGCTGATAGTGTGTACTTAACTAATCTTAGTCCTTCTCAAGGTTTGGGCTATAACAGCTTTTATGAAATAAAATAGCTCTTGTGAGTATTCTGCAAGCTCTGAACAAAGAGACTGGAAGATATGTTGTTGCATAACGATTTTATCATAATCTGCATAGGTGCGTGTGTGTACATGGATGAAGTCCTTCAGTTAATGCAACTGCAGAATCCTCAGTGTGACACTTCACATCTCTTCTGCTTGGGTGGAATTGATAGCCCTCATACCAGTATTAGTAACTTTTAATACTGTTCTAATTGGGTAGTTTTCAATCAGGTTTTAACTGATTCCCAACATAATGATACTATTTGCAGTATCCTATAAAGGACACGGTAAAGAAATTTAAAAAAAAAAAAAAAAGAAGAAGAAAATAGAAAGGCCAGTGTTTCAGTTGTATAATCTCTTCCCAGAAGAACAGGTTATAAATATTCCTCAGGAGTCAGTATTTCTTTGCCCTGTTTAAGCTGTAAGAATTAATTTTCCAAGTTTTACTCTGATTTAACAACTCACTGTTCTTCTTCACCACCAAGCTTAGAGACTTTAGCCTGGCAATTCTTCCAGAACCTTTTATTTTTAGAGTTGCCAACAGTGGAAACTACTTACGACTTTGGGAAGTGTTGTCTGTGTATTTACAATTCCTGTGCTATAGGGAATATACTGTCCTTCAGCAAGCTTTTCGGTAAGCCTCCTATGTCATTTTGGAATTTGATACTGTTTACTTAGGGAATATCTTACACTTGGCAGGAGCAGTGCATCTTATGCTTTGAACATTACAACAGCCAACATGGGTTTGGATGGTCTTCCTTTACTGTTACTATCCCTTGTGAAAAGGTATCTAAAGCAAAGAGTTTTTCTTCCTTTCTTTCCTCCAATTTAGATGTGGCAAATGCTTAGATTACAGAATTATAGTAGTAGGCCATACTGTATTCTACGGTATATTAGTGAGACACATTTCAGGATACATATGATCATTTTAGGCAACAGAAATCTTAGAAAAGTTCCTATCAGAGATTCATACAGTCTCAAGCCAAGCAAAAGGTTCTCATCACCATAGGATCTCAAATTTCCAAAAAGCTCTGGAAAAGAGACATGCTTGACTGTGCCATTGAACACTTACGTAAACGTCAGAGTGTACCAAAGAGTTATATATGATAAAGAGGAAAGTTTCACATTGTCATTGTAAGATCTATTGTGTGCAAACTTATGATGCCAAGAGTCAGTGCTTAGAATTCTTTCTTTGTAGCTGGAGAAGGAAAATGTAGAGAACTGAGATGATGAAAACCTGTGATGAAAACTTGCCTTTCCAGGAAATCTTTTTCTATGCCTTGCCTTTTCTTCCACTTTATTGTGTAGTGTCTTCACAGAGGAAGTACATGCCTATGAAAAGTAGACAAATATTGTTATTTAAACACAATCATTTTTTAAGTAACAGTTTAATTATATATCAAATTGCTATCATACACAGGCAGGAAGGATGATAGGAAGAAGAGAATGTTACCATGCCAATCACTGCCTAACCGGTCTGCTTGAACCTGCAAATTTTTTTCTTGTGCAATTAATTCGAGTCAACAATTTGAAATAGTTTATTGGTTCTGTACAAGTTTAAAGTATACTTACTGTGCTTCTTGATTTTGAGCTATGAATAAATATATCAAACTTAGTGAAGCTGTTGCTGCTGAATATGAAGCAAACAAAAACATTTTTAGAATCGAAGCATTTGCTTTTAAAATACATAACTAGCTATAGTTGTTTCCAAACTGCATAGTTTCTGTTATCTATTTCTGTCCAACTGATAACTAATTAGGAGTTGAATGCTATTTGTATAAATTAATGTGAGATATTATAATGTTTAGCAATAATGCTTTAATGAGTAAAATCTATGTTCTTAAGAATAATTCTTGAACAACATTGTGAGTTTAATTAACAGTTATGTTATTCTGCCTTTTATGCTACAATAGTTAATACATTACTAGTTCTGTTGGCACAGATTAAAGAAAGTAATTACAAGGGCTGCTCCCGAAGTAATGCCTCTTATTTTACAAACGCAGTTCTGAAAGTAACGCCTCCTATTTTATTATGTTGGTCCGCAATGTCAGAGATGGATGTTGGTGGTGCAGCAGTAGAGTTTGAACCTTCCCACACCAATGTTCCGTTATGTTTTGTTACAGTGCGACAGATGGCAGACAGATGGCAAAAATGCAAAGCTAATGATGGTGACTGTGTTGAAAAAGAGTGCTCTACAGCTGAAAATTTGCTCTACCAAATAGTGTTATTGTGCTCTTTGTATCTCTTGTAGTTTCCATGGAAATAAATAGGGCCTATGGCTATCATTAGAATAATTTTTGCATTACTTTTGGTAATGAATATTCCAGTGTATTTTTCTTGTTAAAGGGTAATCAATTTCTAACAAGGAACTGCATGCAGAAAAATTGCATGCGGAACTCATTTGGGAAGAATTGAATTTGCCTGTGGTGTGTATCATGCAACAATAAAAGGCAACAACGAAAGTGGTGGAACTTTTTGTTTATGAAGTTCAGGAACATAGAGAAATCCTACATTTTCTTCACACCTTGAATAAGTGCTATTTTCCAGCCACCTCATCAAAGGATTTTTATGATTATAATACGAGAGATATCATGCAATGTTACCATTCCAAAAGATTTTGGTACTTTGCTTTTTCTTGGTCATCTCATTTACAGAAAGTCTGTTAATCACACCTCTCCTAATGTCATCCTAATGGATATCTGAACACTAAAATACGTGCCCCTTTCTAAGTTCTGTTCCTACAGACTGTTTACATACAGAAATCAGAGCCTGTTTCTGAATATGTATTACCTTTTCCACAGTGCTTTATGAGAAGAAATGCAAGTGGTAGTTTTGGCTGTTAAACACAACATCTATAATGCCCTTAATGGAATGTCAAGAAAAAGAAAAAAGTGGAGGCATTTGCATTGAACTACTTCCAGGAAGTACACTTTGTTCTTTGATAGGCAGGTCTAATGGGACGACTAGATAGATTTATATTGCTACGCTATATAATGAAATTTCTAAGTCTTCATTATCCGAAGAGAACTGTGATTCATGCTGGCAATTCTCAGAGAATTATAAAGCAGGAGAGAAGAATGAGCTCTTAGGTTGCTGATGGCTGTTCAGTTCTCTACTTATTACATATGAATGTGCTTCTGTACTTTCTTTTGTCTTCAAGTTCTACAGAGCTGTAAACAGTCAATAGCAACAGGTACTTCTGTTTGGAAAGCAGGTTTTGGCATCTCTGAATGATTTTTTGTTTAATATATTTTCATTCAATGTTTGACCTTCTTTAGGAGCAAATAACAGAAAAGTGCTTTGGAGATGAAGCAAATCTATCATGAATCACCTTTTGGTGGGGATTCTTCTATGTGTGAATTTATAGAATTAGAATTAATAGACTAGGTCACGCCTTTTTACTATCTTGCCCACACTTCTGCATCTGAGAGTAAAACTTGGTATTTAAATAAATGGCAAAGGATGTTATAAAGGTAATCTTAGGACTGTTATTTTCAACAGTTGCATGAATGGCAGTACACTTTCAGTACTGTGTAAAGTGGAGTTTTTGTAGAGCGTTTCCTTGTGACCAGAGCCTCTTACCACTGGATGGCACTATTTATTAAATTATATCAAAGTTACTTGATTGCTTTAATATACGCACTTTAGATTTAGAGGACATAATAGAAGTGACATTTAGAGTTTGTGTATATTCTGTCCTGCTCTTTGTAAGGGAGAGCACAAAACTTAGTGCTCAACTGATTAATTAATCAATGACATCATTCTTATAGCATGCGTTGTATATAAAACTAGGTAACTAGTATTTTAGATCTGCCAACTAATGCATTTTATTTTATTGGAGTTTTCATCCTAACCTCTTCAAAAGCATATATTTTTAAATGCATAAGTGTTCTTTCTTTTTCTTCTATTAGAAAAATCAGCTTTCGATATAGTCTTGATATTGCATGGTGTTGAAGTTTGTATCTTATTATTCCTTAATATAAAATGTCAGCAGTTACCATTCAGTGATTTATCAGGTGTTGTTTTTTTTTGTTTTTTTTTTTCTTTCTTTCATTCCTTCTTCTTAGGCAGAATGCAATTACAGGTAGTGTACAAATGTGGGCAATTCACACAATAAATATTCCGGATAAAAACAAAATGCAATCAGTTTAATTTGCTAGGAAGGAAGAATGCTGGAATGCTCTCTTCCAGTTTTTGAAAGATGATTGAGGAAGAACTTACACCATAAACAGGCAAGCCTGAACTTCATGTATAAAAACAAAATGACTGTTATAAACAATTCATTTAAGGACATGTCAAGCTTAATAAAATTGAGTGAGGTAATTAAAGAAAAATAGACAGCTATCCCAGCATAATAATATGGCACAGAAGTACAGAAATGTAGGGAGCACATTGATAGTATAGGCTCTGCTTTCTTTTCGTGCCCAGCTGGTGCAGTGCATGCACAATTTCTGCTGACAGATATTAAGCATCTATGTAGAAACCATGGCTTCTTTTTTGAAGTAATGGTCCTGAAGTTAATAATGATCAGGATATAGTCTTGTGTTTTGCCGAGTCTTTTGCTATGCTGAGTGTCAATTGGTGACGCCGTAATCTCCGTAATTTCTCTTTTCGTTCAGCTGCCAATTTTGTGGAGAACCTGCACAGTGTATTGTGCATAGTGAAATGTACTTCACAATGCAAGGGAAAGTAACTAAACAAATAGTGGAACTTTGTCCGTACACTTCAGCCTCTTGAAAGGTTTTAAGCCAGCAGCATACTGAACTAGCAGAAACAGGGAAAACCACATTGGTTATATCGTCTCACATGACTTATTACTTCTTAAAAGAAAGGAGATGTGTCATTTTAGAGGGAATCAACAAACCAGTAATTAGTTTTATAGATTTAAGATTAGAAGATGCAGGCAACATCCATGCAGTATTCCTCGTGAAGTACTACGTTTTTGATCCATGCAGCTTCCTTTCTTTTCATATGACACAGTCCTCTTTTTTTTACCTGACCTCGCCAGGTAATAAACAGTAATGACAACCAGGAAACGTAATGCTGACCAAACTTCTAATTATTCTGTAGGGATTGAAGAACAGTTGATTATCAATACACAGACAACAAACCAACTCCTAGCAGATTTCTAAGAAAATATCTTTTACACATACTCATACCTGTTCTCAATAGTGAAACTGTCATTTAAACCAGTTCCAGAAAATAAGTGGTAAATTAGTTTAAGTAAGTATGATTATAGTTCATCTGTTGTGTTATTTCTCTCCAAGACTACTTATTGAGTTGCCTTTCTTTGTTTTACTTCAGTAATCTGTACTGGATGAGCTTGCTTCTGTCTCAAGCAACACATTTGAGATTTAAGAGTCTGTGTTCTGGATGTGACACAATGACTAGAGTGCTATAATACAGAATTAAAAACTATGAAATAACTACTGATATGTATCATTCTATTCTCTACTGCTAATAAAGTGCTGTTGTTCAAACTGGGAATGAAGAATAGTTTGAGGTGTCTAAAAATAGCTTTCTGAAATAAGATGCCTTGGTTAAGAAGGCTTTTGTCTGCATCTTTGGCTATAAAGTTTTTCATGTCTCACATTCTATAGTAAGAAATGGGACCATGTTGTTTTTATCACAGTGTAGTGCATGTTATTACCCTAGTCTCAAAACAGGCTGCACTGTTTACTTTATAGAACTTCCTACCTTTCATTTTCAGAACTTGGAAGGATAAAACAGGTGACCTTTAAAAAGCAAAAAGCAGTTTGTCAAGCATCTGTTATGACACTGAGGATTCTTAGTCTCTAGATCTACGGTCAGGTCAATTTTCTTGTTATCAAAACACTGATACTTTTAGGCTGATACTTTTAGAATGTGGACTACTTATACTATCTGGCATTTTAACATCTGTTTGAGAAGTGGCCTGATAAATCTGTATTTTCTTTGAGAAAGTGAGTTCAACTCCATATTTCCATTCCCTTTTAACCTCTGCTAAGTCTATTCAGAGAAGGGGAGAAAAAGGTGGAAAATAAAATCCTTTGCCCTAACACCAAACAATCTTATTGTATTTTTTTTTTTCATCGCTTAGTCCAGGGAATTTCAACCCCAGCTGAGGTTGCATACTATAAAGGATTCTCAAGCTTACTGGACCTCAAGAAAATTCCTTAAAACTGGTTTAAATGCAAAACCAGCAAAATATGACTTAAAATCTTTATGCAGTTTTAGAATTTAGTTTTTAATTGTAAGCTTTAGCTTTTAAAACTGCTTCAAACTGCATTATAAAATTCCATCTTTAAATAGCATACTTGATTGCAGTAGCAGTATCTTTAAAGTTATATGTATTCTCTGACCCGATTCATAAGAGATTATTTTAGGACATTTGGCAGAAGTTGATGGCATCAGGAGGACAGAAAACAAATTTATTGCATTCTGCATTACCATGCTATTAACATCGTTTCTTGTATCTATTCTTACACCATTGCAGTTAATTTAATGACAGTAATTTAAGTATTATGAAACGTTCCTCTACCTGAGTGCCTGTTTGTTGATTCATCTTTAATTCCATCGCCATTATTCATTCATTAGGTGTCTAAGGTCATGATCCCATGTGGTAAGGTTTGCAGTCAGTAGAAGTACTCTCATTCAAGGTACTGCAGGATGAGATTGTTTTAAGCACTTCAAGATTGAAAAGTGTTTTTATGTATGCCCAATACAACTATATGAAGTTCTGGGCTTTTTGCTTACTTGCTACAGAGTTTTCTCAGCAAGAGAAGCAATAATTTCCATATATATGCGCTTTAATTTTCTTGACTCTAAATAGCAGCTTTAGTGTTCAAGGATTGGTATGAACAAATGAGTGTTTAAGGAATATTTTTCCTATGAGTTTCTTTTCTCAAAGTACTTTATTATGACTGAAGATGGTAAATGCTCTGTGCAGTCCTCAGTGCTAGTTAGACTATGAAGTGGCAGTAAAAGAAGCTCAGCTGTGAATGCTTTACCCATGCTGTATAAACTATTTATCTGACCTACAGCTGGTGAACATTCCTGTGCGCTGCAGGGGAGCCCTGGTGCCAGCCTGCAGACCCTGCAAGCACCACTTCCACCTGCAGCACCACTGCAGAATGTAATAAAGACATTACACATTAACGAAAAGATTATACCCTGGAGCAAGAAAATGGTGAAACAATCACTGTAGGAGCATTTTGGTTTTCCTTTGTATTTTCAGTGGTGGGTTTGTTCTATTAATTAGTTGGAACGCACAGCTTTTAAATTTCCATTGCAGAAATAGCACTGTGGTTACCACGGAAGGGGAACAGACTTTCTTGGCTATATTGTTGTAAAAAAGAATAGAACAGAATTGAGACACCTTTCAAAATCTTGTGATTTGGTTTCACTCCAGACTGGACTTTTCTGCAACCATCCATTCTCATCCTCTGATGATGCATAATGTATTACAATAATATAATCCAGTTCAGTGCTTTTTCAACACTAGTGATCTTTTTAGTGATCTTAGTCAAGTGGATAGGATGGTGAAAACAGCATCTTGTACATACTTTGGGGCAATGTTTTAAAAGTTAAGAGCTTCTCATTGCATAAGCTTTCCTCAGATGCTATACCTGAAATGATAAGAGTTTAAGAATTCATGAGAAGTGATTACTTTGAAGGGTTTCTTATTGTTTCTGTCTAACTGGTAGGCAGCTAAGCTCCACACAGCCAGCTGTTCACTCCCTCTCCCCTCGCAGTGGGATGGGGAAAGATTACTTTTGCTAGTTCTATAAATCTAATGATCAAAGTTTGCCATTGCCATCTTTACCTTTTCACTGTAAGGAGGGGGATCCAACAGTGATATTCAAATGGTTATTAGTAAAATAATTTTGTACAATTAATACTTAAGTTATTATCACAGACCTGCTCTACCTTTTTTTTCTCCGTCTCTGAAAAACGATTGTTATATGTTCATGATGCTCAAGGTATGTTGTAGCAGACCCTTGAGTTTAAAAAGCTTTTTGCACTAAGTGGAACATCTTAGCCTTAAAAAGTTTCAGAAGGTTTCTCTTCTTTGTTGTTAGAGGTCAAGGAAGAGAGCATTTTTGGCCTTGTAACAACTAGGATTTCTCATACAGACTCTCTAAGACAATTTGATGGCTTTCTGAGAAATAACTTTCTTTATCATTTTCTTTTACAGTGTCAAACGGCAATTGTTCTTATTCTTCCTTCAGAGGGAAAAATAATTTAAAGCACTCTATGGCCTTTGGAATTCCAGGATTGCATTAACGTGTGCAAAATACTCTTGAATAGATGTTGCTTTCCTTTATCTAACCTGTACTTTTTCCAGTTGTTCCAGTGCTTGTTAATTGTTCAGCGTTTAATATTGCAAATTCTAAAACAATCACCTGTCATTTCCTTTATGAGTAGTCAATAATGCAGGATACAGAATCCTAGAACTTCTTGGATTGGAAAGGATCTTCATGATCATCTAATTCTATCCCTCCTGATGAAGTTTAAGAATAGATTCATATGCTATTCCTAATTATGCTATCTATTTGTGTACATCTAAAAACTGACTGTTGGAAAATTATTGCTTTTATGCTGCCAGCTGAATGGTTCTACCTTTTCCTTCATCAAAGTTCTGGTACTTGGTGGAATACTCTGTGGGATGACTTAATTAGCGCAGCATAAACCCATGCTATTTTTTGCTGGATGTGTTCACTGTGGTTTACTCACAAAGGGCCTGAAGCAGTGTACGTGGAATTGCATTGCAGAAAGGAATGAGAACTTTCCTTCTAGTACTGATGGACAGTTATTTGAGTTCCTGATTCTGAAGCAGACATTCTGACACATCAAATAGAGTAGGTAAGCAATCATAAGTATGTGTAATGCGGTTTCATTGCCATGTCAGACAAAGTGACAGTGGAAGCAGAGCCTCATCTGTGTGTTGGGTAAGGATTACCTCATCCCTGAGGTGCACACTGGAGTTACCACCAGCTATGCAAGTATGTTCAATCTTTGATTTCTCTGTTTTCAAAATTCTACAATTCAGTTTTTTAAATTGAATTCCCAGATTTCGTGAAGATTAGTAGTGATATTCTGAGAATGCAGAAAGAAGAAATAACTTCTCAAAAAATGTTTGGGAGCTGGAGACAGAGGAAGCTTATTAAGGCATTTATCTATCCTACTGCCTTTTTTTTTTTCCTTTTTTTTCCATACAGTATTTGAGAAACATTTGAAGTGACAAAGCTTATGCTTGTGTAACATGTCTAATTCTTACTCTTTTCCCAAGGATGTTGGTTTGAACATGGAGTATGACAAGTGAATGTACTCCCTCTCACAGCAATTGTTTTAGATGGAGCTTATCCACAACTGCAATCAAGTACTCTTTTAGTCAAAGTAATGTGAAAGAATTAGTTCTTAATTCTTCTTGAATTTTGTTTTTCAGTTTGGATCATTTTGCTAGTACATTTCTAAGCATCCTCAGGTTTTCAGGTGTTTTTGACAGACTGTACCTCATTTTGAAGCCCTGCTCTTATTTACACTTTACTTGAAACAAAATCTAAGTAAGTTTGAACTCCAGATTAAATGCAAGCACAGGTGCTACTTGTCTTCAAATGTCTGCATGTCTCCATGTGCAAACTGTAACATAATCATAACAAGCACTGAATGCACAGTTTGTAAAGGCAGAGCCTGTAACATCCGAATGAGGATTAATGAGGATAAACTGGACTTTTCAACTAATAACTATATTCATTTATATTGCCTTTTTAGTGAATTCAAACAAATGCTTACTATGAAAATAAAAATAAAATAAATCATAGTAAAATATGAAGGAATTGGAAGTAGGATGATCTGGCTGAATTTAGCGTATTTTGAAAAGGGAAGATGTGTAAATTAGTATAAGTAAGATGCTTAACAAAATCAATTTTCTACTTTATTGTCCCATATAAAAAGCATGCCTCTTTTGTTTTAGAGAAATACCTTTGCATTTTTGGTACATTCAGCTAGAATATGTATTGTAGTACATAAGAGTGGGAAAAAAGTCCGAATCAACTGTAGCTTTGTGTCTGCCTTTGAGGAATAGGCAGCTATTGATTATCTATACATCAGGTTAGTCTCTTTCTAATGCCAGGAAGTAATTGTATTATGTCTCAAAACATACATCTAAGAGGTTATTAAAAGTTTATTCAATACCACTATGAATAATTTGTTTGAGTACCACTTTGTCTTAATAAGCTCTTGGTTTAACAGTATAATATAATTTCATGTTCAAAGTTGTTTTGGTTTGTTTTTTATGTTTTCTCAGTCCACTGGGGTGTCATTTTAATGTTATGAAGAAATACAACACTGGCATTTCTTTGTTTAGGGTTTCAAAGCCATTCATGTCTGTTATCAACATGATTTCTTATTTGTCCTCCCAAGTGTCATGAATTCTACATGTTTTGAAGTCACCAACAACCCCATCCTCTAATCCAAATTTGCCAATCTCATTATGCCTGTTGCTTTCTTAAAGATTTTCATGGTTACTTTGCAATACTTAAAACTTGGAGGAAAAAAAAAAAAAGGGGCAATAGAAAGTCCACTGATTAACTGTCTGAAGAAACAGTTACAAGGTTCAGTCCTCGCTGTAGGCCCATAGATGCTATCTCCCACCTTTCAGATTGAATGTTTATTAATTTACATGTTATTTATGTTGCTAATAACTTAAGTATCCAACCTTAAGGCAAAGTGCTTGGAATTTTATAGATTGGGAGCTTGGTATTGAACGCTAAATGTTTTTATAGAGCCATCTGAATAATTTGCATTCTTTTTGGAGTGTTAGTTTATATCCCTTGTTTGATTCTGAAGAGGCACTTTGGAATCTATCTTACTGCTCAGCTCAGTATTTATGAAGTTTTTAGGTACCTCTGAATTTTTATAGAGGACACTTTAACTGGTTTTCCTCCTGTAGAATAAGTATAAAACGTACAACTGAACAGTGCCTGTTTGGGGTGTCCAGCAGTCAGTCCGCAGTGCACATTAAGGTAGATGGCCTGTTGATAAGGTAGTTATTAATTGAATTCATTTATTTTTATTTATTTTGCTCCTGGCTTTAGTACTGCTAAACACAAAGTTGAATGTTTACAGCTGCATCTCCAATTTCAGCCTCTACTGACTGCTTTTCTATTTGGGTTTAATTGTGGTCCTCCTTTTATTTACATGGTATTTCATGACTTGTTTCCTATTTTAAGTGTTCAGTGGCAGAATTAGCTTTCTAGAAGACTTGTGTTTTATGCTTCAGAGAAAGACTTAGTACAGTATATTGCTCCATGTTTTATAATGCGCTGCTAAGTATGGACATGGACTAAAATCATCACAGCCCAAAGCCATGTTTCTCTTACACAAAATGAGCTATTGAAAGGACTGTAATTCCTATGATTATGTATCCATCTGTTTGTGTTATCCCTTCTCCTTAACCTTAGACTATTACTCAACTTGCTGTCAGGCTGTGTGGTAGAAGCACTAACACAACAGTACAGAACGTTAGCAGCATTGCTCTTTTGGTAACCTTCCTGTTAACTGTCCTCTCTGAGAAGACCTTTAAGTAGCAGAGTTAAAATGTTTGTGACAGTAACCGCTGAACCCTCATTAGCACTGCTAATACATCTCATGCTTGGCAGTTCCTGAAGATTTATACTGTGTTTTTGGCCAATAACAGAGCACCGTTAATAGAAGTGATAGTACTGATTTAAATACTAATCCATTTATCATGCTTCATGCATGTACTTGTATTAAAATTTCCTGAGTTTCTTGCTGCTGGAAGTTGCAGTAGTGCATAGGAGTAGTTGCTGAGGAAGTTCTTTTCAACAAAGCCAAGATGCAGATATGTGGTGAACCTTACTAAACTTGTGTACTGCAGTTAACAAAAATGCACTATATCTGCCATATCAAACCCTTTTATTGCATAAAGTTCAATAGTAAGCAACTCAGTTATCTAGAACATAAGGTGCTCATGACTGCCAAAAGATAATTATACAGAGAGCTTGGCATAAACGGTATTTTCAAATACCAAACATAGGATCCCTGCAGTTTTTTGCAAAAAGTGTTCATTGGTGGAAAAACCATCTAATGTATCTTTAAGGACAAACTGATAGCATTAGTTCACATTTGTTATTTAACCTAGCAACCTGGTAAGAAAAATTAGAATCTCCACTACAGCACCATTTGGTATTTTCTAAAGCAGTTAAGATTTACTGCTGTTCGGTGTCTCTTGGTATAAGCAAGTGCAACAGTTAATACAGTTCTTGGTGTGTTTCCTTCTGTGCAGTCAACTTTTTGTTGCTTGGAAATGGGCATTTCTTGCAGTTTTGTATAAAATGTGAAGCAACATCATATGAAACCACCTGCTGTTCGTAGTCTAGCTGTCTTTCCAAATTACCAGCGTTACATAATTTGGCACTGATGTCCTTGCTTGAGGAATGCAAATTCTCTTTAAGAAAATGTAGGATTCATGTTGTAGGCTCAGATTTCTGCTTGTAATGAGGCATAGGCTAGGAAATGTCTGTGAATACAACAGCATCCTACCCTTGCCTAGTAATTTACCACTGTAGTTTGGAATGATTAACATGCCAGTGTTAAGTCAGGAAGAAACTTCTCAAGGTTTCTTGGGAAACTAAGAGTGAAGACCAACTTTACAACTGACTTCACTGAAATATTTATTCCACTTTGGAAAACTGTTTTAGTGAATAATCATTCCTAGGATTTTGATTCCTTAAAAAAAAAAAAAAAAAAAAGGATTTTCATGAGTTTTTCCAGCTCTCTCTTCTGCTGTAGAACTCCTTGTGAATTCTAGTTGAATATTCATTTGTCTTTCCTAGGGCTGTTGGGCACAGAGAATGGCTTCTCTGGACTGATTAGCTTTGGGAGTCAGCTTGCACAGATGATATTTGGAGATGTGCTAAAGATCAGGGGGCATGCAGAAGAAATATATTGCTTGTTGCTCTATGAGCCCTTAACAAGACTTACAAAAGATAAATTGGCAAGCACTCAGAAACTGGTGGTTCTCCTCCAACAATTTTAAGACTTAAATGAACTTTTAGAACAAGTGTAGTTTGTGTGTTTCTTTTTGGTGGTTCTCTATACTACTTGCTCTCCAGTAAAGACATGACTTGTTTAGCACAGTGGCTGGTACAAGCCAAAAAAAGTTCATGTGAATCCTGCCTGGAATGTGATTTTACTGATGTATAATTGAGTTTCAAGCTGTATTCAGTGCACATCAGTCTCAAGGATATGTTTTTTGATTGAAATGATCAGCAGTACTTCAGTGTGTAACAAATTCAAGTGTTCCAAAAAGTGATTAAAATGCAGAGCTTGTGAAAAATTTGATAAATAATTTTGAAGGGAAGTAGCATTGCTTTGAGTTTCATAAAAACTAGTTTCCATGGTGCTTTGTTTCTGGCTTAACACTTCCCTATTTTTAATATCAAGTCCAGGAGATCTATTTTCTTTCTTGCATTGAGTTAGATAATCATTTTGTCTGTGCTAACTGTAATCTTAAAGGATGTATGCCCTAATAGGAAAGTCTGCTTTGCTGAATACAAAAGATAGAATAATTTCTTCATGGTTGTCACTTCTGCTTATGAAAGGCTATAACTGAATGACTATATTTGTAGCTCCTTTCTATGAAATAATCTAGGCTTCCCCAGGTGCTAAGCAGGCACTGACATGTAACAGCACAATAGAAATAATTTCTGGAGTCCATGATGACACAGCTTATGCCATGTAAGAATGATCTGTGAAAAAGTAGATCCCAAACAAATACTACCAGTATTATGAATTGCTTAATTTCCATTAATTCTACCTGCTGAGCAATGTGTAAATATTCATGGCATTACCAATATCGTTCACATTTTGAGATTTTACCAGAGATAAAGGAGAAATGTTGCAAAAATATTTGAACTTTTCTTACTACATAGTTAATTTGATTCCCTGAAGATAGTCACATTAATAGAAACAAAACTTTTATTATAAAAGCTTTCTTTGTGGGAACAATCACTTGAAGTTGAAATGTATTTATTATGTAGCTGTTCATGAATCCAGTGGAACTGTCATGTTATAGGTCTTTCCCTTATATGTATGTATTTTTAAAATCAATATTGTCTTAACTGTGGCTAAACTTTGAAGAAAAGAAATGAGTTCTCGTCACTGACACTGGTGTATATTGTGGAGGACTGCTAAAATATTATACAGATATATATATGCAGTTCATATATCATATTCTGGAAAGAAACATCATATCAGGAGAAAATTATAGAAGTAAAATGTATAGTTTACTCCCAGTGAAGATTGGAAGTGCTATTAGGTTTAGTCTCAAGCGGACATTGAAGTCAGTATGAAACTGTAAGTGCTTTTCTATAATGTGGCAGGAGTGACATTTGTTGGATTTTTAACCTAGAAAACTGGTACTCCATTGCTTATCTTGCTACTGTAAAGAACATTTACTTGAATTAGTAGAACTTCCTTTAAAGTTGATCCATTCCCTTTTATATATATATATATATATCTTAAATTATTCAAATTTGCACACATTAGAAGTTCCATGTCAAAACTATTTATTTTCTAAAATATTTTACAAGTTTACTGCCATTGTTTCACAGTTCTAGACTTGAATAAGTTGCCATTTTATGTAAAAAATCAGGTTATCAGAAGGTTCCCAGTTTGTCCGACAGTTAACAGTTGGTGTCCTGGTCTACCTATTAAGTAATGCACAGCTTTGTCTCTCCAACTAGGAAGACTCTTCACCTAATCCTTGCTATCATTTTACAGTAATGCTTCTGGTATGGCAATGGATAATTAACATGGAAGTACAATGCTCTAACTAGGTAACACTGCAGCTCTCTTTACAAAACTTTTAAAATCATTTTTTCATAAAGAAAAGAATTTTAAATTTGGTCTTCCAATTAATTTGTGTTAGTATATGTATGCACACATCTAATAAAAGTAGTGATAGCTGTTCTATTGAGCCTGCTATTATTTACTCGTCTCCGACATTTACAGACTTACTTACATTTTAATGCCTACTGCAGAGATTTCCAGAATCCTAGCTACTTCTGTTATTGATTTGGTATGTGTGCTAATGCTTTGATTCCTTGCATGCCTCACCAGCCAGGGGGAGATAGATAGTGTTTGTGTTTGAAATGCCTACGAACAATTTAATTAAGCATTGTGAAGGCTATTTCTTAATTAATAAAGATTGCTGAAATAGCCAAATCTGATGAAATATTTAACAGGAATGGTGTCTTATCAAGAATGTCCCAAGTGGAGCATTCAATAAGCTGGAGACCCAGCAGCACTTCATAAATTGTGGATTGGAGATTTTAACCCGGTTCTGAATGGTAAATGGAAAGAAGAGTAACTGTGTGGGCCTCAGAACTTCAGGAAGGAAAATGATTTTTTCTTATTATACAGGTGAAAAATATGGTGTCTGCTAAGATATCATGCCTTTGGCTGGGCCACTGTTTTGTCGTTCTCTCACTCTCATTTGATTTAGTTCTAACTTTTTGACCTGCATCCTGTGTTAATAAAAGTAATCCGTGGGTTTTTTTTTTTAGTTTTAATCAGAAGTGGTGTAGCCTTGAAAACAGCAAGAAGCCAAGTTGCTTTCATTTCTGTGTAATGTTGAAGACAACTAATTTCTGTGATTACATTTCATAGTTAAAATTGCACAAAGGTCTGTTATCAAGAAACTCTCAGTTAAGTATTATAAACAATTTTGCACTCTACTATTAGTTTGCACAATGATTGCTATTCAGGCAATTGCCTCCACTGAATAGCTCTTATTTGTTAAGAAATTTCTTAACTATTTTCTTGGAATTTTAATAGCTTTAATTATTGTGATTTTAATAAGGACTTGGCAATCAGTACCAGAGACAATTTGTATTCGACAGCTGAGTTTCACAGTAATTAGTATACAAGAAATATCTAGGCGGATGAAAAGAATCTTGTCATATTTGAGCTTCCAAATTGTCTTACTATATATATATTAAAAATATTAAAAATACTTCAGGAAGTTTGCTGAGGTAAGATACTATTCATTGCCAAGAAACACAGTTGATATTTTATGATTACAATGCAAAGCTTGGTACTGTCACATTGTGCAAAAAAAATTGTCAACATCCTAGTCATTACCATTAATGCTTCACCGAATGCCAAGTAAAATATACAGCTTTAGTTCTAACTGGCTTTCATCTTCTGTGCAAAAATGGGTGTCAGAAGTACATTTTGTATTATTGTTATATTGTCGTGCTCAAAATTTCATTGAAGACAATCTGTAGCAGCACTGCCATTTGGCTTCCTTTTTACTTTAAGGAACAGAAAAGTCTTCTGCCACCTTAATGCTATGAAGACCTTCCTCTGAGCTTTGGGAGAAATGGTTTGTCGTTACAATAATTGGGTATTCTGTGACAACTTGCTATAACTTCTTTATTAATAATGTTTCTTAATAGGAAAGAAACAGCGTTTTTGTTTGAATTCAGCTACCCTGACAAAGCTAATTGCTTCTCAAGAGATGCCCACTCTAGGATGTGCTGGGAGTGTGAAAAAGAACAACTGCTGAATTTAGTAACTTTTTTTTCACAGCAATTAATACTTTTCATATAATTAGTGCTGGTGTTCTTCTTACATTAACAGATCTACTAATAATATTATGCCTTAAAATCTGAAAACCAATGATAACTTAACATAGTATGTTCAAAGGGTGTCCGCTCTTTACTCTGAGAAGCTTGGTACATACAACATAATTAACCTTCAACCTTCACGTATTCTTAAAAGTTTTCAAATACTGTCTTGATAATATATTGTACATTTGTGGATTTGCGTTTAACTCGAACCTCATAAATTATGCTGGGGCCGCTTCTATTTAACATCTTTATTAACTATCTTGACAAGGGGATTGAGTGTACTGTCAGTAAGTTTGCAGACCACACCAAGTTGGGAGGGAGTGTTGATCTGCCAGAGGGCAGAAAGGCACTACAGAGGGACCTGGATAGACTGGATCAATAGGCCAAAGTATACTGTATGAGTTTCAGTGGGACCAAGTGTCAGGTCCTGCATTTTGGTCACAACAACCCCAGGCAACCCTACAGGCTTGGGGAGGAGTGTCTGGAAAGCTGCCTGATGGAAAGGGACCTTGGTGTACTGACGGACAGTCGGCTGAATATGAGCCAGCAGTGTGCCCAGGTGGCCAAGAAGGCCAGTGGCATCCTGGCTTGTATCAGGAATGGTGTGGTGAGCAGGACTAGGGAAGTCATCCTGCCCCTGTACTCGGCACTGGTGAGGCCTCACCTTGAGTACTGTGTTCAGTTTTGGGCACCTCAATACAGAAAGGACATTTTGGTGCTGGAGCAGGTCCAACTGACTTTAACTAGAGGGAAAGTAAACAACACTTTGCCTGTGTGTGTGTGTGCAGATATATATCTGGAGTGGAGTTTTTGTTGTTAGCCCAAATAACACTTTAAAAGTTTGATAATCCCAATTATCTAATTAGTATGTAAAAGCTCTTTAACAATGTAGGTAGTTGGTACACAAAATCTTCCTACTGTCTGTTTTTTTCCAAAAAGACTGCTATGTTCAAGGTCAGGGTTTTGTTGGCTTGGGGCCTGCCTGAGCTCTGTGTTTCTTTATTTCCTTTGACCTTTCTTCCCATCTACAGCTTGAAAGTGTTCTAGGCAACAAGCACCCAAGCTTGCAGTGCCGTTGCAGAAACAAGGGCACACAGTGAAAAAGCTACAGTAGGCCAGCCAGGAGTCATGTGGCCACCAAACAAGGGTTGCAACAACTAAAAGGAAGATGCAGCAGAGGTCTGAGACTAACCTTACGTATCTGATGATGTATATTTTATATTCATATAAAAAGTGAACTGTATCTATCGATTCATACTCATTTTAAAAAACACCTTGTGCTAACTATGAAATAGTGGATCGTTTCTCATATTGTGACTGCAAAAGTAAGTTGCGCTATGTTTTATGTTAAAGCTAGATTATGACTTTAGCCCACCTTTGTGCTGTAGGTTGAACTAGGTCATTTCCAGGGTCTCTTGCAATCATCTCTGGTTCTCTGATCTGTGATGCCCTTAAGAATCCTCCAGTCTGTAGCTTGTTTGATCAGGAAATCACTGCTGACGTTGTTGTGATGGCGGCTAGAGTTGAAAGTCTGACCACTCTTGATTCAGGTCTTTTATTTGCCTTTTGTTTTGTACAAATGAGATTCTAGAGCACAAGAAGAGTTTTAAAGTCCCAAACTAAAGCTAGCGTCCTATCTCCTGTGGTTAGTCTGTGCAAATGAGAGAGAAGGAAGGAGGACAAAATGTAAATGTAAATCTTTCTTCACGTTTTCTTTCAGTCTGCAGTTATTTTCAACACAATGTTCCTGAGCTTAGATGCATTTTCTGTTTGTAGTGTCTTGTCACAGATTTTTATGTCATGAACTTTGCTAGTCTTTCTTGACATCTTCTGCTATCAGAAGAGAAAATATACTCATTGAGCATGAATTAAAATAAAGGGTATTCTGTTTTTCAAATTATAAGAATGGTAGTAATGTCGTTGGAGGTCTGGCTCTCCCCACATTAGGAAAGGACACAGAGGGAAGTAACTTAATGATATTGCTGTCGATCAGTCAAAATGTTGGCTGCATTTTGTAGGTAGGTGGTGAAGTTGGGGATGCCTTTAGCACTGCACAGTTCAATTGCGATAATAGCCTCCAATAGCACATTGAGATAAAGGCCAGCTAAAAGGGTGGGTTTTGTCCTTGCTTTGAGCTGTGAGAGAAGCCAGAATAAGGGTATGTATATTAATCACTCTTATTTCTCTGTCTGTCTGCAATTGTCTAAGCCTCCAGCTTTTGTCTTTTTCTGGACTGCAGTCAGATTTGGGAGGAATGGATACCATTTCTGCATACTACCCTAAAAATAACATTCGTAAGGGTGTAATACTAATTTTGTGTAATCAATGTTGCAAATACATATATATATATAAGATACAATGCACATCATGGGGCTGCTCATTGGTTATGGGCTGCAAACATTTTTTGGATATGTTGGATATCAAGGGTTGCTTTTTTCCTTTAGAAAAATCTTTACTTATTACACTGAAGCTTTAGAAAGCTAATTTTTCATGCTACAATATGATGTCTAAGATAACTTTTCTTTATTCCATGTAATTGATCTGCAAAAATTTTGTGTGAGCCTTTCAATTAAAATACTTACGTCTCATAGAGATATTTTTTAGAGTTGTTCTTCAGGGAAACAAAAATAGCAAGGAATTAATTAAGCATGAACTGTTTACAGGCCACAGGCTGACAGTATACAGTTGTTATTACTGGAAGAATTGCCATAATATAGCAGCTTAGTAAAGTTGATAGAGGGGACTATAGCCTTGAAATTGCTAGTGGAATTAAACTTTGTATTAATAACTTTTTAACTTTCTTAATAGCTGCAATGCCATCTGCTTTATTCAGCATCCTTGTGATTGTTTCAAAGTAGTTTGCACATAGATGTCTTAGTGAATAAATTAATAAAAATATCTTGCTTTCAAACAATAAAAAGAAACAAACAAAAAAAAAATAGAACAAAACAGAACTTGGTAATCTCAAGATATTTAAAAGTATTTTTCTATTCTTGACAATTATACTTGTCTGTGATTGGCTTTTGAGATGTGAAGAACAGGCTGAACATCCATGGTCAAACAGAATGAAACTGCAGTTTTGCAGTTACTTAACTGTAACTATTTGATCTCATAAAGTTTTGAGTGATTATTGTTGCTGTAGGCTTTACATTGCTCTAAGCATGAAGACTGGAATTCTGTATCCCTCCAGATGTTCAGATGTAGAAATATCTTAGTCCAGAGCTGATACATAGAACTCTTACCAGACCAGCATTATTATGTCTAACGATTTCTTTGGTAAGTAAAACATGACCAACTTCTTAAGTAAACATATTTTTCTTTAAATTCCTAAACCAATGAATAATGATGGATGGTTCCATAGCCCTACCTATCCAGCAAAACAATTTGTGATAGAATATGTGCAGACCAGTATATTTCTCCTTGCATATTTACTTTAATTGTATCATTTAAAATGTTATTAGCTACGATAAACTTACTCTCTGTGGTTACATTTACAGCTCATTAGAGTGGTGGATCTCTTATACATCAGTTTACTGCAGTGATCATTTCCACAAAACTAAAGTCACAATGGCTTAATCATGCCAGAGGTGACAGTATGCTATAAAAATTGCTGCTTAATTCTTATTTCTTTAAAATAGATTACTCTTTATAAGACAAGTAATCTGAAACCTTTATTCTCTTTGTTGTGCACTTGGGCTTTTTAACTTTTGTTTTCATTACAAACAGTAATAGCTTGGAATTTAAAAAAATGCTGAATTATTTCATTTTTGATATCAAGGGAAATCTAGTTTTAAATTGCTAAATGTTATTGGAAACTATCTTCTGAAAGTATCCACATTTTATGGTAGATCATATTTAAGTCACAAACAATTGAAAAAAATCATGCAGCTGTAGAGAATTCTATCCAGAATATCTCAAAGTTCATCTTAATGAAAGAAACCTTTAGAGTTTTCAGACCACTGAGGCACAGTATGAGCTGTTGGTAAACAGAAGCGGTGGTTTTTCTAGATCAGATTTTGGTATTCATAACCTCACTGATCATGGCATTGAGATTTTCATGGTACGTGTGTACTGCATCTCCGTTGTAGTGTCAGCCACATAATTTATGCCCACATGTTTTTGTTTCACACAGCATTAGCAATTAACAGTTGCTAATTGTCACTTCAACAATTTCTTAGTTTCTGTGAAGGATCTATGGATTTTCATAGACTACTCCAGAATAAACATTTGCAGTGCAAGTGTTCCCTTACTTGTGTGGTTAGCTATCCTAAGCCGTGATAGTAGGCTGTTTCTCATCCGGAGCTTTTGTTTGATGGCAGCAGCATGCTCTTATGTTTATTCTGGGAATGATCCATTCTTGTTACCTTAGTCAAGTACTGCTTACAGAAAGCATCAAAGCCATATTGAGAGCAGGGCTAAAATACAACTTGTATGTTTTATCATTCTTGCCATATTTGAAAAATAGCCATTTGGTATGTACAATAACAGTTTTTATGGCATGTTAGGGCACAAATCAGTGTTTGACCTTATAAAGCAATTTTATGCTATCCACTTTTATAGGTGTAATATAGTATCTGAGACTTTGAATCATAAGAGGATATGAAACTGTGTAAAGAACATTACAACCTATCTCAGATTTTAGATGAGAAAGATGAGTTGCATAATTATTAATTTTTATTTTTTATTTTTTTTTTATCTTAACCCTTATTACTGAAAGATACTGCTTATGCATTTTTTTTTTCCCAAAAGTTTTCTTCCAGGTTGAGGTTTAGATTCGAAGCTACCAAAAAGATCCTCAAAAACTTAGGGACAATATTTACCATAAGGGTTCTATTGGATGATTTCATTGCAAGGCTGGAGAATTCAAGATGTTGGTTGAGGCTGGCTGGTTAGCCTGCCCACTGTCAGCTTGTTGTTTGGCCTGAGTGTGCCTCTGCTCATAAGTGCTCTCAAAGAATTTGCTTGAGTTAGATTAGATTGAGGAAAGCTGTGGTCAGGGGGCTGTTACTATAGTCTCAGCCTTAAACTCTTAATGGGAAGTGGGAAAACCTGGAGCTGAGTGCTTGTTAGTCAAAATAAAGCTTTAGAGGTCTTCAAATGGTCTAACAGAGAAAAGCCCTGCAACAGTGCAGGTGCAGTTGTTACGCAAAGCCAACCTGAAAAAGCTAGCCCTTTTAATTGACAAGACTATAGTAGGTAGTATGGACAAGGCAATGTCTTGTTTGAAGTGGGAAAGAGTTTATCAATATAAATGCAATTTAACAATTTAAATACAAGCTTTGCAATGCTACTTTTCCTCATTAAATTTGCTATGGACTTTTCTATGTACTGTGTCTACCTTAAGCTGGTGGAAAATTCAGTTAGTTTCTCAGAACTAATATTTAACTAGTTTGAAATAGCATGTAACAGCTCCTACAGATCAATCACAGAATAGCTGCTGGTTTGATGGTCAGAGGTGTCTGAGACTGAGGAGACAAAGAGGAGAATGATGAAGAAGGAAGTGCTTTCAAGGGAGTGAGATAGGTGGTGAACAGCATGACCACCCATGGGGCAGTTTGCTTGATGCAGGTGTGATCCTGGTTAATTTCATAGTTAAATACTGAAGCGTTCATAGAAATGTAGCTCTGTTAATTTTGCCTAGAAATGATGGGATTTTTACTTTAATCACTTTGATTAATGAGGTGAATTTTTCCAACTTCTGGGAAAATTCAGCACACTAAGCAAAAATATTTTGTGCTTTACCATTGGCATTTATTTTATGTATATAATTTGTATTTACATTTATTTTTGGATGATACAAATCTACTAGTATCCCTTTTCCATGAAAATATATATCTATCTATGTAGGTAACAAAGTCAGGAGTAGAAGGCAGGCAGAACTGCCTCAGCCTTTCAAGCATTTTTAAGTATTCAAAAGCAATTCTAGCAAAAAGGATTACCAGAGAAACACAACAGTATGTTCTGCTGCCTTCCTAACCTGTTAAGCCTTCTTTTTTTTTTTTTTTTTTCTTTTTTCCATTGGCACAGTATGCAGTGATAATTCCACATCATTTTTATTTTTATTTTTTTTTGAGCATATATGTGGACAGATGTTCATAATTCATAACATTTGCCGTTAGCACAACTGGTTTTGTTATGGGAACATATGTGTAGATAAGCAGACACTGGATTACTATGCTATATTAATGACAATTATTCAACGAAATAATTAAACAAAAGAGCCACAATACTTTTATTTCCAAATTTTAATCAAAGCAAGAGTGACTCAGTAGACATTTTGCTTTTTCTTGTAACACTGATGGTAAAGTAAGCCACTGTTGATTTAATTGTTGAATTTTGGAAAAGCTTTGGGAGTTCAATATTTATGATGATATTAGAACTGGTTTGCTAATTATAGGAGCAGAAATATCGGTAACAAAAGCTATCCTAGAAGAGTAGAACATGCAAAGTCCTTAAAAAGATGCATCTCTGCGTTTTCCTTGATTCTGCAGTTCCTGCATGTGTGGGAAGAATGAGGCAGCCACAAAATATTATTGGTTCAAAAATTGTTGGATTAAACCTCTGTAACTGTCAAATCACCCAATGAGAGCCTGGTTCTCTCTTTTGGTCTTTTTTTTTCCTTCATTCATGGGCTATTTGTTTATTCATTTATTTATTTATTAATATTCTCTACAGTATCTAATAGCATTTCTCACTGGTGTGAATATGAAATTCCGTCTTATTCCTTGGAGTATACTTTACTGAACAGAAGCACCCTAAAAAAAATGGAGTAGGAAAATGATTGTGAATGCTACTCCATCAAATCTTAAAGTGGGTGTACCAGGAATGTTTCTGAGAGCTCCCCTGAGAAAGCTAGGAAAGCTTCAGCTTTCCATTGAAATACTTACTAGTACGTTCAGCTTCTAAATGAAGTCAGGTCAAAGTGATGAAATTTGACATGGCACAAATACAGAATGATTAAAGCTTTTTCTAATATAATGAGCAGTATCAAGGAAAACTCCCTAGGGTCATTTATGCTTCAGTTTTGTGGTGTGAAAGAAACTGAAAGTACTAACAGTTCAGAATTGTGCACTTCACCTGGAGTTGAGTATCATTACAGAAGGGAATCTTTCTTCTACCGCATGCCCAAAGAAACAAAATCACTCATCGCTTCAGCTGCTAGAAACTCCAGCTGGCCGCTGCACATCTGTCAGCTCCTACATCTGTCAAATTTGTATCATCTGTCCTCTTTGCTATTATCTCTTAATTTGGTGAAATGTAGAGTTTTAGTAGTTTTTTCCACTTTCAAAAGGCATAAACTCCACGTTTTCAAGTAGCAAATTTTTAAGCAGTATAATTAGGCACTTAAATATGGTTTTACCTCTAAGAAGTAAAGAGTCCTTGAGATGCCTTTGCTTTCAGAATCTGTAATAACCTTCCAAATATAATTTGTACTTTAAAAGCTTATTTGCAGAAGACAGACCACTGCTAATGGCATTTGCATGGAAATTTCCCAAATGAATATTTATAAATACGAAATATGAATACAATACAGTGTGTTGTATATACTGGCACATACATTTCTACATACAGATGTATGAATTTTGTTGAACTCAGCAGAACTGGCAAATCTCTCAGGGAAACACCAAACAGCTTGTTCTACATACAGATGTCCCTTTGGCATCTTATTATAAAGACTTGAAAGCATACTGTTTTACTGACAATAAAGAAGCAATAATATCTTAATAGAATCTGAAAGAATAACTAAGCACTAAAAAACGCCCAAAATAAAGAGGTAATTGAAGTTGCTTTGGGTTTAAGCCTGAATAATTTCTTACTTAGTAATATCTCAGGTGATTGTTTATGTCTAATGAAAGGCAATAAAATAAAAGCACATTATTGATTGAGAATATAAGCATTTGCTTGTATCTTTAGTATATCTCATTGATACCATCACTTTAATGGAAGAAACAGCTTATTTAAATTATTTCTCATTATGCTGTGTGCAAGCCACTAATTCACTTGTACACAGACTTTTTCTTAAACTTTGCAAAAATTTAGTAACTTGTACTCAGGATTTTTTTGTTGAAGTATGATTATTAAAATTGTCAGGATTATTTATGTAAAATACTGAGAACTCTAAAGTCAGACTTCTTTTCTGACATTTTAAAAAATAAGACTGATTTATATTTTCTGACCTGAGCATCGCAGTCCGGATGTTTAGGATGTCTTAGGATTTCATTCTCAAGATGCAGACTTCTTGAGTGTACTGAGGAGGAAAGGCTGATCCCATCCAAACCTAAAAGATACACGGTGTTCAAGAAAAGCAACCCATGTGATATGAATAAGCAGCTTGATTTCCAGTGTTAAGGACCAATTTTATGCCTTTAGATGTTTTGATCATGTATTTGGATTACAGAGGAGGCTATAAAAGGTGGTCTGGTCAAGGTCTACTGGTCAAAATGTAGGTGATATCATCTTCATCATAACTGTGGAAGTCTGCATTTTCAATTTTTATTGTAGGTGCTTAATCTTCTCCTGCATAACTGTAGAGAAACGTGGGGTAGAATCATTATGAAGCTAATACGCCAGTAACCCCTTTGTTAACATTGCCTCATAGTAAGAGTGCTGCTAGTGATGTGACACAACGTGGATATACGTGCCTAACAGCCACATTCAAACAGTAGCCTCACATTCTTTATCAGCCCAACTTTTATGAAAAACTTTGCTTTACAGTTAAAAACAATAAAAAAGTCAAATTATTTTTCTGTATGAGCTGCTCTCCCACCATTTGCCAGACTTGAACAATAGAACTTGGTGACACATGCACTTTTCTGCACAAAGTGTCACTTAGGTCACGAATCACTTCTTTAATGTGCCTGGTAACGTTGAGGAGATAATTGCTATCTTTTTGCTCACAGATTCTCTTCCTGATGTAGAGGAATACATGCATGAAAACTTTGGAAAAGTTATGTGGAACTAGCAACAATTAATCTGTATAAACAGCGATGTCAAATAAAATTATAGTTTCAGTGTCTGCCTGAAGTCTTGCTCCTCAGATGGCACGGAGGTGAACATCACTGAAACACTCAGTCAGCAGTTCCTGTTGACCAGCAGTTGAAGAAGTTGTCACTGAAGCCATTTTTGTCCGTGTATCCCTTGTTGATTTTTTTTTTTTTAACAGAGCTTGAGATGGTAATAATGATTGAAGACGGTAATAATGGTTCTTTTTCTGAAATGAGACACTTGCTGTCTACCAGGTAGATTCAGACGTAGGTCTTTAATGTTTGCAACTATTGTAGTCATTCCAAAAGCAAAATATAGGTTCTTCAGCAACTAGGAATGTAAATATATACATTAAGTTATAGAGAACAGGGTGTTATTGTCTGACCATTGGTGGAAAATTTAAAAATGTTTTCAAATTGGTAAATAATATCTTTTGTTTACAATAAAAAAGTAGAAAGGAGGGGAGCAATTTGGTTAAAACTTATAAGTACTAATTTGTTTGGATGAACATGGTGTGACTTCATTTGAATAACTGAATGTTAATTGCACTGACATTGTTATTAAAGCAATTAACTTATCTGCTATTTTTACTATGGCTAATCAACTGCAATGAAGTAGTATGGCTTGAAACTTCATAGAACTATATTCGCAGAATGATGGTCAGATTGCTCTCTCTTAAAAAAGACAACAGATTTATTTACAAATATTAATTTTAATTAGAACATATTTGGTGAGAAGTAAATCATCAATCATTGTTGATAATATGTGATCCAGCATATAAGCTGACTGTATATATTCGCCACTGTATGTAGCCAGAAGGTTTTTCCTAGAGAACACAAATAATGTTTTAAGTATTGGTTTTGAAGAATAATTTATTATATACCCATTAGGGAGAGTTATTAGTCTATCTTAACACACTGAAAATCTAATTTTCTTTTTAAAAAAAATAATATTAATTATTCCTGCTAGCCAAGAAGAGCTACATCATTAACCTCAAATGAATGGTAATAAACAAAAATAGTTTAAAAGCTTTATTAAGTTCAATTAATTGGTTGTAGCAGACTAATTCTGTCATGCTTTGGTAGACAGTGTATTGTAAGTAATTTTGATGATCTCCAATTGTGTTGGGCAAACAAGCCTGCACACTAAAGCAAAAATTGAATTGTCTTGATAATTACAAAAAACACTGGCCTGTTTGGTATTTGTGATAAATGGGTTAATTAGCAACTTTTTTTTTATTGCATCTAGACTTTCAGCGCAGTAGAACAATGGTAATTTATTTTACTGTGTAAACTAGCGTAGTCAAAATTCTATTGTCTAGATTTGTTCAGGGTAAAAATCTTTAGAGCTATTTGATTTAATATTAGATATGCATGACTGTGAGCATGGATTTCATTATTTTCAGTTTGTTTCCATAATTTTGAGACTTTACTCTGTGCTACTTAATTTTCAGTCTCTTCCCTTATGTTAAAGCAAAAAATTCCCAGTTCAAAGGGCCCATCAAAGTCAGCCCTAAGGAAATTAGGTACTGGTACTACTGAATACACTTTAAATAGGTAGTGTGCACATAATGAAAAAGCCTTTCTAGTAGCCGTCTCATTACTCTGGTGAGTGAAAAGTTTTCACTGAGGAAATATTTGTAAGAATGTAAATCTAAAATCACAGTCATATTTCTATTCTAATTTTGTTGCTGTTAAGTTTTCTTAAAGAGTTCTGAAGCAGATCACATGCAAAAGTAGTCATCTGAGCAAAGGAAAAAGTACTGTATTGAACTAAAGGGTTTTTTTTCATCGTGGCAGGAATCCCTTGAAGTTGATTTAACTTCTTTTCCAAAAAGCTGTTCTGTTCTCCAAGTGTGTATGCTGCTGCACCTAAACCAATTCCTTCTGTTCTGCTTGAAGAAAATCTTCAGCTCTGTCTTTTCTGAGAATATATATATAAGTGTATATATATATATATATATATAAAGTGTATTCAAGATGTTTTCTTCTTCATTTTCATGCAGGAACCAGACTGCACTCCAGTGCATTTAGATGTGTACTCTATATAGTTGCTGAAAAATCTAGTAAAAGAAAAAGTTTTGAAGCTTTTTATGACCTGGTACTTTTTGCTCTTTATGCTTCTACTGATTTTGCCAGTGAGATAACTTTTTGAATGTTAGATATTTTGACTATCTATCTTCTTACTCGTTTTTCATGCCATGATTTATCTGACATCCATTTTATCATCTGGTCCGTTCTGTCCTCTGTCATCTCTTCCTTTTGCAATAGCATCTTAATCTTTGTATTATTCTTGTGATTCTAAAATACATCAGGGTGTAACAGGCTCGCTTCCTGGTTAATTTTTGACATTTGAAACCAAACAGTTTTCGAGTATACTTTAGAATTCTAAGATGAAATTATGTGAATAGCACTTTTCCTTTATTTATGTATTTAATTCTTTTTGTGGTCATTTATACTCACTGATGTGCAAGTAGTTTAAACAGTCTTGTTGTATAGCTCTTTCATGCAACATCATTTTGATATAAAACTGGAGTCTGGCATGCTTTTTGTTTTGGTGCTTTACAAACGTTTACTCAAAGGAATTACTGTTGTTAGAAAGCTATTTTGACAGTAGATCATGACACTGTGGAAATCTAAAACCAGAAAGTGCAAAGCAAAAATAAAACACTAGGAGTGCTTGTTTATTTTAGAGGAAATTGTAGTCATTATTTTTTTCCTAGTTTTTTTTTTGTGGGTTTTTTTTGGTCTATATGTGAGGATATGTTTTCATACATTTGTTTTCATTCAGCGCAATTCTGCATAAAGACAGCATGTGCAACGGTGCTGCACAGCAGAAAGGGAATTTCTTTTCTGTAGTAATTTCTAGTATTATATGTTACCTGCGGGGTGTACTCTGCAGTATTGTGTTCAATTGCACTGTGAGCAGGTGTTTGTGTCATAGTGCATATTGGTGATCAGGTCAGAAAATAAAGTGCAGATTCTGCCTGGCAGGCCGCTGCCACGAGGGAACTGGGCAATGGAAGGCATGGTGTGGCACGTATGTACAGCCCATTTTAGAAATAACCTGGTTAAAGCCTGTGCTTCTCAGTGTGTTTTGTACATCGATGAACTTGAAGATCGGGCTTCCTTCTTCAGTATGAATTCTTTTCTTTTGTACATGCAAACGCTTGTAGAACATTTGTACACTTTGGTATAATATTAATTATAAAGTACTGAGTGGAAGCATTTAATTTTATCAAAAAGTTACTTGTTGCAGTTTAGCATGTGTATCTGACATACAAATGTATTATGTCTGAAGTTAGTTTCCCTGTATATTTTATATAAACACATAATGTGCCGGGTATGGCAGAAACAGAATAACATCTTTTACTCTCTCAAATATTAACACCTCAAGTGGATTTACTGGCGAATTTCACTTGCTTTCAACATCATAGCATTTCAAATCTTATCTTTTCGTTAGGAAATAGTTTATTTTTGAATAGGTGAAATACGGAGAATATGTTGAATGATATTCTTTAATAGTATAAATTTAACTACTTGATTTTAGCAGTGACTGAAGGAAGTTTAGCATTATATTTGCAGTCAGCAACAAGATAAAATGAACACTTTTTCTTTTCTTTTTTTTAGGCAAATTGTATTTAGAGAAAATTAAAAAACAAAATGAACCTATCCCAGCACTCCACCCTCCCATAAACCTGTGTTCATTGTCATTAATAGGTTTTTGAAAGTGATATAATTTCCAGAGACACTGATTTTCTAAGAAATCTAATTACTTCTTTCTCCATTACAACGTTGGAAGGATTATTCAAATATTTTATAGTCCTAACAGCACAGAGCGCTTTAATCCTCCTGTTTGTAGACTGTCGTTCTCCTGGCTTCTTTCTGCCTGCAGTCTCCCATCAGGCAGTGCAGGCACATCCTGGTAATCTCAAAATCCAGGCAAATGCTATCTGGCAATCAATGTCTGCCTGCCCCCTGTATTTATTTTGCACGCTTTGCATATTTTAAAATAAAAGAATAGGACTTCCAGTCTTCACTGTAGCACAGTACAAACTATGACTTAAAAAAAAACCAACCGCACATAATTGGTATCTGTCCTACTTAGTCCTGAGCTTGTCGATGCCATCACTTCTCTTGATCTTTTATCTGCCATTTGATTACACAAAAGGATTCACCCGTTTGCTTTCAGACATGCATGCTGCCGTAAAGAAAGCATTAACGGAGTAAAATAAGATTCCAAGCTCTTAGCTGAAAGGAAAAGGGATATTAGGACGTCTGACAAAGTTACAGGGCATAAGTCACAGCTCCTAATTTTCTGTGTAACATGCTAAAGTGAAAGTGCCATGAATTTGAAAGGGCAAAGTCTCCATTTACTTATTTCTACAGATACCTCAAAGAAAAAAAAAAAAGGCAAGATCAGCTGCTATGTGCAAGCTGAAGATTGGTTCTTAGCATCTCTTGAGTACGCACTGTGGCCTATTTGTACGTAACTGCTTGATTATGTAGCCATGGCAGTGATTTTAGGGCAGTTCTGTCAAATCTACACAAAACTAGTAAGACAAGTTCGATGATCTCTAGAGGTCCCTTCCAAACCCTACGATTCTGTGATTCTGTGATTCTATTTCTCAGAATGTTCTTTAGTTTTGTTAGCCACTGTTGCTTTTCATTTTTACTAGAAGTCCAGAATCGTGTAGATCAACATGTGTGCTGTAAAGTTAATAATAAGTATGCAAATCACATATTTCAGCATGAAAAAAACATTGCAACCATTTGTGAGAACATTAAACATCTGAAAAGAGAAAAGGATTATTTTCTTGTTTACAGAGACAGAGAAACTGCAGTAATCTACTAAAGATACCAGTAAATCCTGTGTAGATGGCAGAATATCGTCTGCAGTAATATTTACTCTGTTTTGTTATCAGTTCTACGAAATACATCCGTAACCAGTATTATGTTCTCAAGTTCTGCTGGACTGGTACAGAAATGATCTTAATTGGGGTTTAATAAAGTAGTAATAAGGAAGAGGAGTATTCTGGACATTTATTTTTCTTGATATGGCTCTGTAAAGAAACTGGGAGGTGATGTATGAGAAATTGCTACATTTCTCATTAACTGTTCTGTGCTTCAGAAATCAGAAATGTGTATTTGCTGTTCAGAGCTATCACTAATGCATGCCTTTATTGCTGTATAGGTCAACAGGCTATTTAGGGTACATATCAAATTTCATCAGTGGAATCTCTTTTGTCTCCCAAGATACAAGGTGGTTTTGCAGTTTCTGGAAGAACATTAGGTAGTAAAGTGCTTTCATCTTGCATTTAATACCTGTAGGGAAGGCATGTTCATAGTGTGGCTAGTTTGAAGATGTGTAAATACTGCCTGTTCATGGAAAGATTTGTCACTGAAAAACTGATTTTCAAGCAATAACTGGTTTGGTGTTTTTTTTTCCCTGTTTATAAGAGGCTTTTGTTCTGTATGTGTCTATTTATCACAGAACTGGAATTAACTGAAGCCCTTTTTTGCACCATCATACTTTATTATACCATTATATGTAATTTTGGTTCCTTGGGTTCTACCTGTTGTGGTGTAGTTGTGCCCTGGTGAAGCCTCACCTGGAATATTGTGCCCGCTTCTGGGCTCCCCAGTACAAAAAAGAGATCCCCTGGAAAGAGTCCAGCAGTGGGCCATGAAGATGATAAAATGCCTGGAGCACCTCTCTTATGAGAAAAGGCTGAGCAACCTGGGTCTGTTCCGCCTTGAAAAAAGAAGACTGAGAGGGGATCTGTTCAATATTTAAAGTGCAGGAGACAAAGGGATGAGGCCAGACTCTTTTCAGTGGTGTGTGGCGATAGGAGAAGAGGAAATGGCCACAGACTGGACCATAGGAAGTTCCTCACAAATGTGCATAAGAACTTCTTCACAGTAAGGGTGACAGAGCACTGGAACAGGCTGCCCAGAGAGATTGTGGATTTTCCTTCTCTGGAGATATTCAAGACCCACCTGGACACCTACCTGTGCAACCTGGTCTAGGGAGCCTGCTTTGGCAGGGGGATTGGATTTGATCTCTAGAGGTCCCTTCCAGCCCCTATAATTCAGTGATTCTGTGATTAAAGAAATCAAATTAAGGAGATCAGTCCCATTTCTTAGCAGCTGTTGGCATCTGTTGGGAGCAGGCTAAATGTCACTTCAGACATTTTGATTTACCTCTGTATTCAAATCCACTGTTCTATAAGCAAAATGATCCACGAGGTGAGAGGGCTGCACTTATTGTTTCAATATCACAAGTTGCATATCGTAACTCAGTACTTATTTCTATCTGTTCATGGAAATAAATGTTTTAAGACCACTATATGTTTCCAGCTTTTGTCACTGCAAATAAACTCCAACCTTTCCCACTGACTGACCAATAAACCAGTTTATTTTTCCAGTTCAACAGATTTGTTCACAAGTACATTACTGGGTGAGAAGCATTTGCAAGTAGCTTTGTTGACAGGGGAAAAGGGTGCCAGAGCAGATTTTAGAATGCCACCTGTATTGTTTGGAGACGTAAGAAGCTAGCAGACTGATTAGTTGACTTGCTGCAAGGCCTTTTGATTACCATCTGCCACACACACCTTGCATGAAAATTTACTGATGTGAGTGAGGTCTCCGAATAGATTTACAGCTGGCATGTGCTTTATTTATTTATTTATTTTTTCCATATATATATTTTTATTTTTAACAAGAATTCACAACATTGCTTTCAAGTAAGAACTAGAAATGTTTTTACTTTATTAAATATTTTATTACCTACTGCCAATCAGTGAAGCACCCTTCATTAAATGTGTGATAACAGTGTGACTTTTTTATGTTATAAATACTACAGTTTCAGACAAGATTCTTGTTCACAGTGGGGTTGATTCTTCCAGACAATGGACACTTCTCCTGATTCGAAGGGACTTTTGCACTTTTTGTTTTACCTATTGTGCTGGAACAAATTAAGGAAGTAAGTTTTTCTACACTGCAGAAAAGAGGAAGGATTGTGACTATCGTCCATAGTGGGAGATGGACTTACTTAGAGAAAACGGATGCATTTCTGCTGTTAGTCACTCTGACATCCTCTGTTAGAACTTGATGATTCTTGAGGTCCCTTCCAACCCAGGCCATTATATGATTATTACCCTAGTGATAACAGAATAAATTAATGCACTTTGTTCCTCATTTTTTCTTATGTATTAGTGAAATATATGTGTATTTCTTTGGACATCCCACAACTTACCTGCCTGACAGTCTTAGAAGTATCCTGTTTTTGACAAGGGGTAGAAGGAAATGTTGCTAGTTAATAAGTGTGTGTCATGGTTTTGTAATTTTTGCTATTGGTATTCCACATCATAACATCATGTGGAGCACAGAGAAGAAGTACTACACATCCCAGGGGACCTCGCGGTCAGAGAGGAAAATACGTCACGGAAGCGACGCTGGCACTCTCTCTCTCACTGCCTGGCAGCAAGTGTGGGTGTGCTTCCAAGCCGCGGCGCCTTCAATTTCAAAGTAGGCTTCTCGGTCTTCGGAAACCTCTCTTTCTCTCTCTCTTATTTCACTTGATTTATTAGCCTCAATTTCAATTAGATTGTATTATAGTAAAATAAGTTTTACTCCTTAGATCGTTGCCGCTGTCTCTGTTTGTTTCCTTGAGCCCAGCTCCCATCTCCCTACCCCTTTCCCTTTTTCCCTTCCCCTTTGTCAGGGGCCGGGGGCCCACGGGCCTACTGCCCCCCCTGTCACGGACACAGATTGATCTAGATAACCCCGTGACAGTGGGGTTATTCTTTTTGGAATGTTACACTGGAATTTCAATCCCCTGAATATGAGCTAAAGGAAGAATATTGAAAGACTTTCTATGAAGACAGCTCTCACTCAGGATGCAACTCTGATCATCATGTTCCTTCCTCCCTTTCTCCCTGTACTACAAAGACGCTATAAAAGATGCTTATCCTAAACATTCTATCAGATTGCCAAAGCTCATAAATTTATGGAAGTTTGTAAATCCTGTGAATTTGAGTTTTGTATAAAACCTGATACATTATTTTCTTATCAGGTAAAGTAACTGGTATGATTGTACCAGAATATTCTGGCTGAAATTGCTGGTAAAAGAATGGATTCATGTTCTGTCATATATTGTGCTCTATTTAATGCTATTTATCAGAAAGTTAACCTGTCTTTTATTTGATCTTTTCAATAATTTACATTGTGATTAGATGTCCATTATGCTCAATTTCATTATTTAAGTGAGCTACGAAAAGGCAAGGATAATTGTAATGGACTGTATTTAAACTGTTGCATATACCTTAGAGTGTAGTTTGTTATCTTTCACAGAGTTTCTGATGGGAGAATTAGGTTACATCAAGTTCTTGCCCGAAGAAAAATATAGGATAAAATTTTGAACTGTTAATCACATTCTTTTGGTAGTTGTGAAGATTGCAGTCTGAAGATTCCAGAGATGTCGGTGGCCTCGTATTTGAAGTACTTGGTAGTATATTGGTACCAGATGTAGAACAGGAAGAGTTAGATTTTTTTTCTCGTTTAAAGGAGAAGTGCTAATAATATTGTAATGTTATCACACATTTTTTTTCTATTTTAATTGCTCCTAGGATGTATGTCTGATTATGGAAATATCTTAACCTTTAAGAAAAAAAATCATGTATACAAGGCAAGCATCTGGCATAGATTTTCTTACAATGAGGAAATGTATGTGTACAATTACTTCTTTATTTTCTTTACTGTCTCTATTTTCTTTTCAAGTTAGTTGAACTCATCTGTTCTCCTTTTTTCCCTAGCATTTTTGTGTGATCACAGAGCTTTGAAGCTGTGATTCTTCAGTTTTTTATTTTCCGGTGGGATGCAGGGAATGGTAGAGTGATATGGTGTTAATGGACCTAATGGAGATAAAGTTCAGTGATGTTGTTCACACACTTCATCATTCATCCAGTGGAATGTTTTATTGTTATCTCTTCTCTGTGGTTGTTATTTTAGCTGGTGCTAATTTAATTGGTGCTAATTTTGAGGTTAGGTAGAATAACACTCTTTTTTTCTTGTTCGTTTTTCTTGCAGTTTTATCAGGGGTTAATTCCACCCTGTTTACCACCAGCTGGAACAAAATATTTCTATTTGCAAATTGTTTTCAGTCATTTAGTTCATGGCTAAACAAATTTGCATATAGCTCATAAAATCTGTTAATCATCTTTGACTAATGTTTAAAACATACTTTAGGCAATCACAAGAATGTGTGTCGTAAATACATCTTGTAGGCAATTTTAGCCTCTTAAAACCCATACACCGAGGAAGGAATATTTCTTACATTTCTGAAATGACTAGGTCAATCATGCCTACGGTGATCTATAGGGCACGATAGTCAAAGTTCAAATGATATATCCTTGTGCCACTAATTCTGATTATTTGTGGAGTAGTAAAGCAGTACAAGCATAGAGAGGATAATACCTCCTAATGGGCAAATTTACTTTTTAAACCTGCAACAGAATGCATTTTGTGTATTCAGTCCTGTTTTTCTTGCAATTATGTTGTCTATGTAGTGGAATGGTTAAATAAAAAATGTGAACTGCCTGTTTCACAGGAAGAGAATTAGCTTTCTGCTGAATATATCAAAACTGCCTTGAGAGAGCAGCTACTGAATTCATGAGACATGACGAGGTTGTTAAGATGCATACTTTTAAATTATTACTGATGTATAGTCATTGGTAACAGTCTTATTTTAATTGTATTTCACAGGCTGGGCATTCCGTGTGGACAGCAATGCAATTCCTTTTTTTAAAGCAGATTCCTGAATGTAATAAGGATTACACTAGGCTTTCCGCCTATGCAGGGAAAGAAAAAAAAAAGGTCCAGTAACAGATGATATATCAACATTTTAATGAAAACATTAGTAAAGGCTTACCTGTGCCAATATGAGGGATAATAGTGATACCTTTGAGTGATCTTGAAGAAATAAATTATTACCATTTATTATTACCATTTAGTGCCACTCCTGCAAGTTGCTTAGTTGCTCAACTGTGCCATACAGATCATATTATCCTTCAGACCTGCTGCAGCAGACACTTTGCAATGCGCCAGAAAGAAGAATACAGTCAGAAAAATGCTATTATATTTCATCAGCAATACAAAGTATTTTTGAATGCTTCCCATAGTTTGTAATTTTAAGACAAGAATTGATGACAAAAATTCTTTGGTCAAAGTCTTAAGGATGCAACCATTATTCCTATACATCCTGTATGCATTTTTACAGTTTCCACTCTGTGTCTGAAAACTGCCTTGAACTATTCCAAAGGAAACAGCTTTCTCAGGTGCTTTCTCTACCTTCAACACAGTTTATGTTCTATATTTTTAATTTGCAAGCAGTGAGCTATATGCTTGATCTATACTGGCCTTTCACAGAACCTTTCTGTGATAAAAATAATGGAGATAATAACAAAAATAATTTTGTTTATTCTTACAGTATATTAATGGAGGTAAGGCTAAGTTTCCAGAAATGTAGCTTTGATTTGAATTCTCCATTCTGCTTTATCAAAATTGTTTGTAGCTGTTGTGTACATAATAAATTCGAAAATGGTGTGTTTCATAGTTCTGAAGTGCAGTTTATGTGCTAGGCTTTCAGACTGGCTTCGAAGCAGAATGAATTGAGGCCTTACTATTTGTCCTGGTTCATCTTTTTCGGTGCCATCTGGTGTCAACTAAAGGAATAGTAGATCTCCTTGTAAGTGTTCAAGATGAAAAATAAAAACAGGAAAAGGAGAGAAAACTAGAATTATTTACAAAAACAGCCTGACTTATTTTTTTTTTTTCTTATACATGTATTTGGAAAAAAAAAAAAAAAAAAAGGTAGGACTTGGATTTTAAAGGTACAGCATATCATATTTGCAACAAAAAGTCTCTTGACAATTTCTTGTTTACTACTCTTTTGAAGTATTCATGGTTGGCTATTTCCTCTTAATCATTAGAAAAGAATCTGGTGAATAGAGTTTTTGAAATTGAAAATGCATCTCAGATTTCATTGGTGACTTGGTCTGCAGATAGCTTCATGTGTCAGTTTCTACCATTGAACACAAAAAAGTTCTGCCAGAAAGACTGATAAAAATATTTACTATTTCCCTTCTTGTATTTAAAAGATTAAGTAAAATCTAAATATTGTTATGTCCACAAGGTTTTAATATGCCTGATATGAACATCTCATTAAAGTTTTGCATGTGGGAAGACACCTCTAAACCATAAACAATTATTTCACATTTTACTTTGATAGTAAATTTCTCATGAGGAAAGGCATACCCATGACAGCATTCCTACTATTTGAGAACATTTGTCTTAAGATTTAGGTTAAATGCAGTGATATTGTGGTGATGCATTAGCTGTGTAGCTAAGTTATTAGCTGACGCTGGGTAGAGTATTCTGTATTAATTGTTGATAGTTAGCCAAATGAAGTACAGATGAATATGTTGTGTGGAAAATTTTTGCAAGACTGGAATATTGGAAACTTCTTTTTTTTTTTTCCTGGAATTTGTGCCAACTTGGATGTGTTGCGTATTTATTCACCACTAGGTATCAACTGGGATTTTTACCTGAAGAGCTTCCTCTTACGTTTTTATTCTCTTGGAGGAAATTCTTTTTTTTTTTTGAAGTTAATAAAAAGTAAACCAAAATGTATGGTTCTTTGCTGACAAGGGAGTTCTTGCTTTTGTGTTATTTAGAGTTTAACAGATGGTATTTAAAGGACAAAAAGACTTGCTGCCTGTGCAAAAACATGACCTCAGTACAACTTTTACTTGAGGTTACTGTAAAAACTTACTAAGCAGATTATTCTAATTGAACCAATTGACCCATTTCCTTTGTCTCTTTCAATTTATCCTTAATGTATCCATCAAACTTGTGCCTTAGAAAATGTCTAAACCTGGAATGCTAGCATTTGCAAGCAATTTACTTTGATTCCAAGTACTTTTACAGATTGTCATTGGGATAAATACAGTTGCATTTAAATAACTTAAAATCGTCTTTTTTTTTTTTTTTTTTATTAATAATCAAACAAAATGTTACCAAAGAGTCAGACTGATTTCAGAGGTCAAGCATCAATATTAACTGTTTCATTATGTTTATTAGGGCTCAGTCTAGAGTTTGTCTATTGAACACAAGTGTTTATATTTTTGACTCAGATAAGATCAGAGGCTATTTCTGTTTCAATTTCTGTCTGTCCTGAAATCATTAATGGTTATGGCTTGAAACTGGGGATCAATTGAGTGTTGTGTGGCCTATGCCATGTATTTCTGGTTGTTACCAATCATATCTGCTATGCTGGCATTATTCTTTTCACCATTACTTACATTCTCTTTAGAGCTATTCTACAGTCTCGACTAACTCCGTTAGTCAATTTATTGTAAGCCTTTAATTTGGTGCTTCTTCATTTAGATCAGATTCAGAATTGTTTGGAGGAAAGATGGAAAAAGCTGTATTTATGAAAAGATCAGTATAATTAATAAATAACCCATCTGCTAGGCTGCCTAGCTGGAGATTAGCTACATTTTGCGCTTTAAAGTCTATTGTCCAGGCTTACAAAAACAGGTTGGTTTGCAATGGGAGCAGACCAGACTCCCATTGGAACAAATTCAAGGACGGCATGATGCTTGAATAGAAAAAATAAAAATACTGTCTGTATTTTCAGGCTTTTGAAAATGTGACCATTCTCTTTACTTATTTGTTTTGGAATTGTTTGTTTTGGATTTTTTTTTCTTCCCCATTTGTGAGAAAATCTTTTCAAGTGTTCTGTGATTTGGGAATTTGGAGATTGTTAAGTTCCAGCATGTTTCACCCTTTTTGTAATCTAAGGTTGTTGCTGACGAAAAATACAGCAGCCTCAATTATCCAACTGTAATCACAAATAATTATGCATTTCATGTAATGTAATCAAGCATTTTATTTTAGCAACTATTGTTATTTCATGTCAACAAATGGCTTCTTTTCATTGTATGCTCTTTGCCAACAGATGGCAGCAAAGGATTGAGAAGTAAATTTGGGTTGTTTTGTTTGAACAAATAATTACCTACTGAGAAGCAATCAAATATCACGGAAGGCATGTTTTCTTCATCTCAGCAATATAAGATAAATTTTTAAAGATGCTTTTTACTGATCAGACAACAGAAGAAAAATAAAACTTGTGATTATTTTTCAAGGTTGTTTTTAAGCTCATCTATCTGTTAATATATATGCATCAGACTGAAATTCTAATATAATACATTAAGGAACACTGACATTTTGTCATGAGTGTGCACAAGGAATGAATCATCCTCTCTGATTTTTTCACTAGGATCTATATTTCAGAGAAGTTTGTAGCACATGACTGTGTCCATGGAACTTCCTGACGTGAATGCCCAGATTCACAAATGCTTCAGGAGCTTAGATTCCTGCATAAAGTTCCCAACCCTAAGCTAGGTGTCTAATGTAGTATCCTGGATGGATGCTCAGGAAATAAATTTGCAGTAGGCAGTATTTTGAGTGAAGAGCCACAGGAGTACTTGATAAGAAACAAAGAAAAGAAAGTCGTGTTTGTCTCTAGTGCTTAGATTACTGTCATCTGCTGTAGAATTTCCTTCGCAACCTGGACAGCCTCTTTGATGAGACTCTTAAGTCTGCAAGAGTTCACAGAGCCTGAAGCTGTAGGTGACAGCCAGTACTGAAAACATTATTGTAGGTCAGCCGAGCTCCGTAAGTCATCGACTTCCTAGCATCATGGAGGTGCCCCGTGGAGGTATGGCTGCACTCCTTCCAAACAGCAGGTAGTGCTTCTGTAGAACAGAACACTGTTCTATGTTGCTATGTAAATTTGGGTTAGCAGTTTTAGACGGCTAAGGATTACTTCATAACTGGAAAATACCTTCTGTTGTCCCATTGCCAAGGGAACATTACACTATGTTTTGCTAGTATTAGTCTGGACTTCAGCCATTAGTTTAGCAAATTGCTCTTTTTTTGTTTGTTTGTTTATTCCTAGTATACTGATTTGGAAAGGCAAATTATTACATCTGAAAGATTCACTGATATTTAAGCAGGCATATTTTGTAACACTACAACTATTATATGTTATGGTTCAATCTTGCAACTTCAAAGATGTGATTCTTTTTCAAAATCACATTGGATTATTTGTTCACCCAAAACAGATTTGATATTAATAGAATAAAGAGACCTCAGAATTTTTGCATTTGAGTGTGCCAAACAGTGAGTCAATGGGAGTTGACATGATCTCCTACAGAGGATTGATTCGTTAGTTTAAATGCCGAGAAGAGGGAAGATTATGTTTTTTCCCCTCATGTAATGCATTTCTATCCATAAGCATGTAAACTTGCAATTTCTCTGACTATGAAAAAGGGGTACTGATTGTATTGTGCTCATTACATTGCAATTACATGAGGTCATTACCTGTACAGGCACCAACAGCATTGTCTTTGATAAAGGGCTCCTAAAATAGGATATATATTTGAGACATTTTATGTATGTATGGGACAAACATAGTCCCATAGTTCTAATAGTGAACACTCAAAATAATATTTGGTCATCTCAAACACGTACTTCACCACTGGCCATTTTTGTCTGAGAATATTGTGTTGAATAGTAATGTAAACATAAATCATTTTTCTTGGAGACTGATACAGTAGTTTAGATAAATTACTTCACTTGCTTTTAACACTGTTGGTTTTTGTTGTTTTTTTTAAAGTTACAGTATAATGAAGAAAAGGTGCATAAAAATATATAGAATAGTAGGATGGAGGGAAGTAATGAAGAGAAGGGAAAAGAAACATGATGGCCTTTGTGTGATGGATGGGGGTAAGATGCATTGGAATTTCAAACATCCCCTGTGGCTTTACTCAGCAGAAATGATCTGCACCTTCTTTGTGTAATATCTCAGCAAGCCTTAGAACAAATCCTCACACTCTACTGACTTTTAACGCTTAACAGAAAATGAGTCCCTGAATAAAAGATGCGACAAGCTAAAAGGGTCTTTTCATTGGGAGTCAAAATAAATGCTGCAGAGAGTTGGTGCTTTTGCTGTTAAGAGCAGGTGAATTACGTTTCTACTCTCATCCCATCTCACGCAACTGCTTACAGCTTTTCTAACACATACCTGGGGATCTCTCTTCATGTGAAACAATCCATTTATGTGGAGGACAGTTAAGAGACTAGTCTGCCGCTCATTAAAGAATGTAAAAGGAAGCCTAGGATAAGAAACACGTTTTAAAACAGTACCCAGGAGAGGGAAGAGGCAGGCAAGGGATTGGAATGTGAGTATTATAACAGTTTTACCTGTCATTATTTTTTATTAAGCATTGAGAAGTCTGAGAAGACTTAATAATAAAGATTTAATTCTCTGTATGGTTTAGGGGCCAAGAAACAGGACTTGTTTTAAAACACTGAAGAGTTGGATCATGTTTCTAAAGGGATAGGAAAGACATAAAGCAGGGATGGGAGGAAGTGCCCTAAAAGTTAATAAAATCACCAATTCCTACTTTTTCTTCTTGCAATTTCAATAAATAATTACTTAAAAAAAGAAAGACTTTTGTATTTCTGTAAGGGTAGATCTAGATCAGGCTGTAACTATGCTCAGCTGGCTTGTGCAGAGCTCACATCATGGAAATAAGAAAGCTGGCAAAGGTCTCTAGAAAGTTCCTTTGAGAAATCAGTAGCTCACTGAAAACAGATAGTAAGCATTTATGACACCTTGAGAGTTTCTATGGCAGGTTGGCAGCCTTATGCCATTGAATTACTCTATGAAAATAATGCACTGTTGCATTCCCATAGTAACTAGCAAACACTCCTTTAAAGTATGTTTTATTTATTAAATCAAATTCTTATTTTCATAATCCTAAATACCATTGTTAGAAGGCTCTTGTGATAAGTATGAAGGAAATATGATCTGCAAAACAACTAAGCTTATTAATACTTAAACTTACTTATCTTATATCTATTGTATTCTGCCATGATGCTACAGCTTTACATTATCAGTTGTAGTCAATCTGGATATTAAAGGTGGTAACATCCATTCCAGATGAGGTCACCTTTATTTTAGCTAACACCAATAGCACTTTGATGCCTAAAATCAAATAAACTCTTCTTGATTCTAAATAGAGATTTAATTTATGTTAGTAGATTGCAGGACAGATGATAGTTCTTTGTCTTCTCAAACAAAAATATGATTTCTATGTAAGTAATGTTTAGTTCTCCTTAATAAATAAATAATTGAGAGCTTGATATCTACCATCTGGACTACAGTATGTCACTCCTAATGAATACTAAACCACTATATAATGAAACCATCTCTGTTGACTGGACATCGGCATTACTATTAAATTCATACTGATTTTTACCTTAATTAAATATTAAATAGTAAACTGGTCAGAATATTTAAAGGAAAAGTTTTTAGGGACAACGTAGATGAAAGTAATATTTCTTAGGAAGATGAATGTATGATTCTTATATGGTAGACTCAGGTTTGTGACATCACACTACATGGCTGATCTGTGAACTCACATCTAACATGTTAAAAATTATTTGTATTTGCGTGACCTCAGTTGTGTCACTATACATAAAGTTCTCTGTACTTCACAGACACAGTTTCATATATTGTGTTCTGTAAAGACAGCTGGATTATGTGGGGGTGAAAAACCATCCATAAAGTATCCAGATGCACGATCCCACTATTTGGATTAGTATGGCTGGGACACATTTGTGTCCTAATTGCTTACAACTACTTAGAAGATCTGATATTCAGCAATAGAATTGAAAAGAGGCAATGCCCAAGAGAGTTTCTGTCCTCATCACCAAAATGCTTGCATATATATATATTTTTTTGTTTCTGATTTCTTATCTTTATGGGCTCATCCTCAAAGCCTTACACTATGGCATTTTTTCCTCAGGCTTCGAGTTACTGCAGTTTAGTGAACAGCTTCATTCTCTTTACGTCTTGTCTTCTTTTCATCGCACTCCTCAGATCTTCTTACAGTATGAGAGTTTATACCAGATTGCAGCAAAAGCAGAAACTTTCTAGGAAGTAATTTGCTCAATAAACATGTTTTATTTATTCTGTTTGTTTGTTTTTGTTTTTGTTTTAATTTCATTTTTTTCTGAAAAGATTTTTGCTTTTTAGATTAGAATTTACAGGTCCAGTTCCATAGTGGGTATTAATTCTAAAATAATGGTGTAGTTCAGAGAAAGGTTTTAATTGGTCTACATGGGTAAAAATGAGTGTGAATTCTGGAGTCTATTGAGAAGCCATAGATGTGCAAACTGGAGAGGGATAATATGGTTGCCATAGACACAATTTCGTTTTCTTTTCTCTGTTTACTGCATTGATAACTCCTTTCTTGAAACTCAGGAGAAAAAAAAAAAAAAAAAAAAAGCCCAAACCTGTGGATGTTCTGAAAAGTCTGTTGTCCTCGCTATCATAACAAGACTATTTTCATAGCTCTTCAAACCACTAATTAGCATAAAAGAGTGTCCCACAGAGCTCCAGTTAAACATTTCAGCAAGCAAGAATACGTTCAAGATCAGTATGTAATTACAATATGCATAGAAAGATGTCATAGTCAAATTTGGTAAAAACAGATGGACTTGCTACATATGGCTAGTCGAGATTTAAAGTTAGTAGCGAAAGTGTAATTTATGTGGCTGTAAAACAAGATTGTAAGACTCCCTATTCTTCCTTATCAGGAAGACGGTGTGCTAATTCATCTGAAGTCTGCTGCTTTCTTCTTTTGTACACACTACCTGTCAGTACAAGTTGATACATATGTGCACGTGGGATAGAAATATCCAGAGAACCTTTTCTCATGGTTTTACGTATTATCCTTCTAGTAAAATTCTCCATCAAGTCACTGAAATATATAAACTGTTATTATGCTATTTGGATGTCATTAGAATGTTCAGTAAACCCTTGAAAATTCTTTTTATTGGAAGTAGATGTAAGATAGATTTTTAAAATAACAAAGACTTCATTTTATCTAATACAAAAGAGAAAAAAAAAACCAGGCCATTCATTTTAAACCTTTGGTAACTGGAAGCTTGCAAGGATATTATCGCTAAGGAAAAACTTGACAACCCAACATGTAGGGATTTAACAGGTAACTCCATTAACTCTAATGGGAGCAGTTCAGCTAATCTCTGACATTGTGACTAGACTGCTGACAAGCTCAGCTGTTCTTTCAGATGAGGGAATTGTGGCAATTGAACAAGTGATAGTCACATAGTGAAAGATGGTGTCTCAAGAAGACTTAGACAGGATTTTTTTTCATTAACATTAAAGAACTCTCACTATTCATTAGGCGGCTTGCTACGGAGATCATGTGAGAATTGTCACTCCGTATCTTTTAATAAGAAATGTGTTTATCTTATACAATAACATTTTATTTGTTTCCTAAACAAGTTTCTTCACTGAAGCAAAATACAGGTGCTTTTGTTTTGTTTTTGTTAAAGAATAGCAATTTTAGCTGAAGTTTTAAAATGGTTGTCTAGAGTCACAAAGCCTTAGTTTTGTTGTACTCAGGTTTGCATACTGTGTCCTCAGCAGTGGTGGTGGCAACATTGATATGTAAGAGGTTACAGCAGACCTCACCAGGAATGCAATTTCAACTCTGGACCAGATTCACTCTCAGTCTTGTACTTGCACTATGCTCTGTTTTCCTGATGATATCCTCATAAGGGCTGAAGATGAGACACTCATTTCAGCTGTGCAGTTAATTACTGGATTGCTTGAGACAGCAGAAATTTTATGGCCCAGTTACCAATGTCCAGTGTCCACAGGACTGCCGGTTCTCTGCCTTTTGTTCTGACCTTTAAAAGGCTGCTGTAGGATATAGGTGATCAAAGCAGGAAACACTTAGAACACAGAAATCAAATGTAAATGGCACAAAACAAGAACATGTGAAATTGATTGGCCTCTGGTCCCTCTCTAACCCATGGCTAAAATACTTGCCCAATTAAAAATGCATAATAGATATATGATAGAAGATACCAAGTAGATGAAAGGAAATTACTAAGTGGTTATGAATTGAAGCCATCAGTCTTTGTCTTTACTGTGACTTCAGCATAAGGCTCTACTATGTGCATCGATTGTCAGTCTCATTTTTGCCCTTTGTACGTAGCTTGAATAAAGAATCTAAATTAAGAAATGTCCCTGAAAGAGTGGCCATAGCACAGAACTTATGCCAATGCTCTTACTTTGGAAACATCTGATTGAGGTGCACTTGTCTATTTGAACAGAGCTTACTTAAGAGATGGGTTTTTGCCTACACATTGGAAATGGCCAGACTTTAAACCAGTTTTGTGTCTAAATTTAGTGTAGTAAGTTTTAAATAGCCCATTATAAGTTATGCCTCCTAATTGGTCTTCCCTCAGAGAATAATATTCTATGCAAAATGGGTAATTGTTTCTCTTATGGTAATTGTCAAGATCTCTAAAGCAATTTTAGAAGTTTTAGATTCTCTCTGCAGTTTTATTTCTGATACTGTGGTCTACAAAGTCAGTTAAGTATTATCAGTTTCTTTCTTTTCTTTCTTTTCTTTCTTTCTTTTTTTTTTTTTTTTTTTTTTCTGGATAGTAGAGTTTAATAAAAATCTACAGCCCAATTTTGCACCCATTTTTTTCTGTTCTTGAGCACAAAGTAGATTGATTAAAGTCACACATGCTGTAGACTATCTTATATTTGTGTCAGATTTTCTTTCTAGACTTAGCCTCATTCTTGTAAATCATGAATAACTTTTTCCCCTCTTGCTTTAAGTTCTTATCAAATTGCAGAGGAGTTTGGAATGGTATTTTTTAAAAAAAGGTTTTATGTAGAATCAAGCATTTCAGTGGTCCACAATATGGAAGGAAGGGAGGAATTTTTGTCATTTGTTAAAGATTTGTATGGCTGAGTTGTTTTGTTTTCTGGTAGTGTTTTTCTTTTGTTTGTTTGTTTGTTCATTTGTTTTTGTCCCTAAGGTGTTTTGGATGCTAGTTAATTCCCTTAGAATTCAGTTGACATTGCTTTGAAAGTGACTTCCCTTTGTCTTTTAAAATACACTGACCCACACACATGCAGTCTGGCCCATGTTCTGTCTTGGTGACATGCTTTAACTATGTTCTACCTTGCATCTGGTAGAGTCTCTTTGTTAAAGTAATAAAAAATAAATGTTTTAAGTTCCTTTGAGTTAAAAAGATTGATGTTGGAGAGATTTCCATATCATAAAGAAGCAGCAGTCTCTGCTTACCATATACCCTTGATCAGAGCTAAATATTGGGTTGCATCAGTATATTACTTTTTCTGTTAAAAAAATAAAATGTTGTTCATTTCATTGCTTAAATGGAACTTGAATAACACTGTTGAAATCAATAGTAGTTTCTTACCCATATAAAGATAATTGATCTTTTGGAGCTCTTTGAATACAATAAGTATTTGATTGTTTCCTTCTCTTGTTCAACTTAACATATTAACATAGTAAAATTAAATGTTGCTGTATAAAAAGACTGTAACATTCGGTGGCATTCACTTTTACAATATTTCTTTGTTGTCTGTTTTAATAGATTAGCTGTATATGAAGATAAGTGCTGCTGCTTTCAAATGGATTATTTAGTAAGCACATTTCTTTGCAGTGTATGAAAATCAGTCACCTCTGTAGTCACTGCTGCAGTACATTGCTGCCTTCTCCAGCAATGCCATTTTCCTTATTTTCTAAAGTTAGTCCCATGCTTGTGTTAGTCTTTCTCTGTCCGTACTGAATCTGGGATTCAGAGTATCTTTTATATTTAAAACAAACAAAAATCCTGCATTGACCTGGAAATGTACAGTTCATTGTACAAAGATGTTAGAAATATGAAGCAGAAGTAACCTTAGAGACAGGTGAGAGTACGGGTTCTCAGTCTCTGACCTGATGATGTGATAAAGAAGCAGCTTCAGGTAGTGCGTGATGCCTTCTGTCATCTTCCTTCTGAAGGCAGTAGCTCCTGCTACAATGCAGCAGAGCAACGATTTGCTTGAATGTTGCCAAGAGGCAGCTTTTCCCATTTCTCCATTTTATTTTAGGATTCAAAGTATTCATTAGATCTGGAACTATTCTTAAGATTTTTAGAGAAAATTCCACGTCTGTTGTTTCAAGTTCTAAATTTTCTGGGTTTCTTTGTTTTTGTTTGTTTGTTTGTTTGTTTTTAATACTTGTGTGTACTGAATATTAAAGCTTGAGTTTCGTGTAGTAGCCAGAGGAAAAGGCACAAGATTTTTCATGCTGGATCACGTCCCATAAACAGATGTCAATCTGCCCAGATGCCTATATTTTCTTAACTTTATTGTGATATTGTGATTAATGTCATCTCCAACATTCTAGATTGCTTTTGGCTCTCCATTTCTCTCAATCAATCTGTTGGTCATCAAACTTAGACTACACCTACTGTGATCATAAGATCTATCCATCTGGATTACTTCAATCCTGTATTTTGTATCACTTTATATTTTGACAGATAGAAGACAAATAATGGAGAAAAATTGTACAGTCTTTAGAATAAAGAGCTGAAAATATTGGTCAAAATTGTAAATACAAATTGGAATGGAAAGGGAAAGCAAGTCTTTCCTATGCCGTGCACATTGAAACTTTTATCCAACAATTTTCTATTTTTGTCTGGTGCTAATAAATTTTACATTAACTTTCAGAGCAGTACAGGTCACAAAATTTATAACGTACATTGTGACAGAGCCTGTGGCTGATGAAGTGGTCTTGTTACTGAGCTGGTGATAGCTGATCACTGTTCCTGGCATGTGTGCTGTCAGGTAAGCCAGGCAGTTCCTACTAGCCTGTGAAAGGTCTGCCGTGTTCCATTTCAGCACAAAGTGCTATGCATTACACACAAACTTCTTGCTCTGAGATCCACTATTTCAGTATGTTTTCTAGAACACTTCTTTTGGCCTCCATCAATCTGCGAGTCTCTGTTACATCTCTATTACTGTATATAGAGTGTCTCACATATGCTGGATATCTGTTTTTATTCTTAAAACCAGTGCCCAGATCTGTATTTTTTGAAGTAACTTCTCTTCTCTTACCTTGGTCTCTGTTGTAATCCTCTGCCCCTTTTCTTCTTATCCCTTGCATGTAATCCCTTGCATGGTGTCCTACATCTCCACTTTTGAGGCCCCTGCAGTCGTACCATGCTTGCATATATCTACACTTCATTTTTAATTAAAAAGAGAAGTAGAAACAAAGTAAGCTAGGCATAGCCCACTGATTACTAGGAAAATTCCTGTACAGCTGAACAGGATTTTTTTACAAGCTGAAAGAAAGCTCCAGGCTGGCCGAGAGAAGTTCAAACAAAGCCTGACGTTCCTCACTCCTGAGGCCCTACCAAGGCAGCACCGAGCCTGTGGCCTGTAACTAGTGCTGGCAATGCTATCCCAGCTGGGCTGCAGGGCTACACAGTCCGGTAGATACAGACAAGGTAAGTTAAGCAATTGATCTTATAATATATAAAATAAAACATGTCTCGTTGGAAGTGGAAATTCTCCCCAGAAGCATACAATTCATCTTAGTAGTTGTGGTTAAGCACATTCAAATGTGCACAGAATTCAGCACCATATTTTGACAACAGATTGCACTAAAAACATATGCTATGCAGTGTATTGCAAACTTCCTCAATAAGGTAGCATATTTGTTATAGCATGGTTTAGTAGTATGGATTTTTTTGGTCTTTATAAGTAACCAGAAATCATCTGGTCCTATTACAACTCTTTTTTTTTAAGCTTACATTGCAAATCCAGTGTGCCCTACACAGAACAGTTTACTAAATGATGATGATGATGAGTTTTGCTATAAACAGGAAAAAGCAGTGGTTCTGAGGGCTTTTATAATGTTTATCAGTAGGAAAACAGAAGTGGCAATTGCTTTTAATTACCCAATAATTTTATTATACAAAAGATGGAATTTACAGGAAGCAGCTGCAGTTGTAACTAAACCAGCTCTTTTAATGCATTCCTGTTTTTTCCTGTATTGTATTATCTGAAGGCGATAAGCTGCCTGCTTCAAATAAATTTTCAAATACAGTTAGAGCTGGATTTATCAAACCCTGGGAAGAATACTCCAACACTCTCCTTGAAAGAGACCTTTGCGTATTTGGTGGCTCTAAATTGTCTGTAGAAATACCATTCTTTAAATTAAATCAAGTTTCATTCTTTGTTCTCTCGGTACACAAGAATTTTAAGATTCATAACCTATTTCTGTTTCACCTTTTTCCCTTTGTAGTTTTTCTAGCAGTTTGTGTTTTGTTATTCAGCGTGTAAGAAAATGCCAACACCACACCGAACAAGCTCTCTGAATTAATTAGCTATTTTCTGTAATTACAAATAAATGACAGTACAAAATCAAAAGCAAAAAAGAGAGAACTAGCTACTGTCACTCTTCTAGAGGAAGGGTTCCTAATTTTAAAAGGTGCTGTAGCTCCTATGCTGATGAACAATGTGCTTTGGCAGTGACAGTGCTCTTCATGTCACGTAGTCCCACCCTACAGAATTCTTTCTGTGAGCCGCAGCCTAAAGCAGAAGTATGATTTTCTTCTAGCTAGCACGATCCTTCAGATCATGTTTGAAAGATTGCGAACAGCCATTTAGCTAATATGACTAACAGAATATAACTGACTCATCACAGATGACTAAAATTATAAGTAGATTACAAATTCCCCTTAGCATTTCTGAGACTCTGTTGAGTGTAACTTGGCCTGCTCAGCGGTGAAGAAAGACAGTACCAGTTAACAGGCATGTTCATCATTCATTACAAATATGACATTTTTGTCAAATGTTAGACACCTGCTTCGTGTGTGATCAGAGATGACGACCTTCAGTAGAAAGAGAGTTTGGTGGATCTAATGTTTCTGTCTAAGGAATGGGGATTTTTGCTAATAGTCCTGATATGCCTATTTTGTCTTTTTGAAATCCCATTTGATACTATCTTACTTCAGAGCTGGAGATAGGATATTGAAAACTGTAACATGATCCATTGCAGACCAAGCATATACTGAATTTGCAGTGTGAATATAAAAGATGGAAAAATTGACCTTTTAATCTCCTTATTTTCCAGTAATTATGTCTTTATTGAAAAACAAAACTGTTCATAGTTTGCAGAGCTTGATAAGCTTGTGTGATATTATTCGTATGGAATGTGAAGAAGGCAGTTATTGTCATCATGTGCCATGTTCTTCAACTGACTTACCTACATTTCCCTTTAATATTGAATAGGACTCTAGAGAGATATATTTGTGCTTTTTGTTAATCTGGACAGGCAGTTACAAAACACTGTTGTAATTAAATTTCCCTTTTCATTTTAATGGTTGAATTAAGCAAATATTTTCCTTCAGAGAAAAGTAACAATTTGATGTTAATTGCTTCTATCTGTTTCTCAGCATTGTCAAATAACATATTATAAAAGCTACTTAATATTTCCAGGGGAATGCTATATGTTGCATAACTTATTTCCTTTGCTAGTTATTTCATTTGATGGTTAAATAGTAATTGGAATGAAAGGAATAAAGAAGCACTCATAGGTTGGGAATGACTCAAGGGATTGAGAATCTAAAGCAGAACAGTGATTTAACATTTTATCCTTTGTTAGGCTTTTTTCTTTTCATATGTGAATTTCATGTGAGTGAGAGATTATAGGGAGGGAAACAAAGGGAGAATGCAGAACTCATTTAGATCAAACTCACTGTGCCTAATAAGCAGACAGAAAATCTACAAACTGTCAAATGTTTAGTTTGTTCTTAGCATTCTTAGATGTCGTACATTTTGCAGAATCATTCTGAGAAAGGATATTAGCCTATTAAAAATAAGAAAACAGAAAAACAAGGCTTTAGCATCGTACCAAGAGATATGTGGCTTCTAGTTAACTGTGGAAGAGGCAATCAATAGAAAAGGCAGGAAAGGAAAGAAAGAGCATCCGCAGCAGAGATTTCCTGGAATGAAAAATGTGCCTGGATTGTTGCTTTATTGAATTTTGCTACTGTAGGACATATTAAAGGACAAATCAACTCTCAAGCATCTATCCAAAATATACAAGGTATTTGCATGTGAAAAATGTCTAAATGTCTTTTCATTTTCAAAAAGCTAGCATCTAGTATCTGGAGAGTTTCTGGACTATGTAGAAGACAGTAGAGTTGATTCCTTATGATTATAAGTAATTTGTGTGTGTATGTATGGGCATTGTCTTTTATAAAACGCAGTGAGCAGGTCTTTTCTCTCTTTTCCTTGTTGCTGGGTTTTGAGTCAAGAAGTTGTGCTCAGGGAAGAAACTGATGCACCCCTGGAAAAAGCTAGCCATGTTCAGCTGGAAGAACTTTTCTGGAGTGCAGAAAGAGACAATAATGTTGGAGCAGATGGATGCCTTATTCCTAAAGACAAATCAGAAGACCCCATGAGGAACATGGCAGTTCCACCTCAAGACTGAATATCTTGAAACGTGCTAAGAGTTTGAGTCAAAAGATACAGAACTGTGAATGAAATATATCAGTGGGGTCCTGCTTGGCTTTGTAAATGACCGTCTTTGAAATGGAGACAGAGTTGTCTATGTTATATTAACCTTTCAGATTGCACAGCATGAGCTGTGAATCAACCACAGCGTCTGATATGTAGACTGAGAAATGTTTGTCTCAGATTCTATCATCAAGTAGACCAAACCAGTAATGCTGAAGAACTGCAATAATACTGATATTCCAATTTCTCATAAAAATGAAGTAATTAACTACATTTTTTAGTGATGGGGAAAAAAAATCCAGATAATTATGGGTTATTTATTTTAGATTAAAAAAAAAAAAAAGAAAAGAAAAAAAAGATGTAGGTAAAATCCTAAAAATTATGGAAAATGTCAAAATGGAAATGAAAATCTTCAAAATGGAAAAACGTAGATTTAGCACTCCAGAACACATTCGTGTTCTATCTTTATTTCATTCTTCTTCTGAAAAATAAGAACCCTGATTGTAATTGTAATTTTCTATCACGTGAATTGTATTAATTTCAGAAATCAATGAAGTTTTTCTTGGTCAATTTTGCATCTTTTTATGCAGGTATGACCTTTTTACTTTGTCCAGCTTTACTGTCAGTATGATTTGGGCGGTACCTGAGTATTGTTCTTATTTCTGCCTGCTTCATAAATATGGCAGGTAGACAATTTTCTTGGCTACTTTATCCCTCAGGCTAAGCATTTCAAGCACTGAAGCTGTTGTGGGGTCTGATTGTTTCAGATTTCACCTCATTCTCAGAACTGAAAACTTATTTCACGTTTTCTTCAAGGCTAACGTGACAGAGAACTATGAATACAAGCTTAGCAAAGGAATTTCTTAAATAAAGAGGCTATTTCTTAAGTAAAGAGGAAGTCCATGATGAAATATTCTTAGAAAAAATTGCCTTTTGGACAAAAGTCACCTTTTTTTAAAGGTTTTATGACAACAGGCCTTATGTGCTTTTTAAAAGCTGGTTATTCTTATGTGGTATTATTTAGAAAGAGCAGATAACATCCTTTCTTTATTAGGTTCACCTTTAGTTAATGACCCTATTTATAGAAAATCTGCCTGTGCATGGTAAATAGCCACCCTCAGTGACAAAATCTTTTCAAAGTGTCAATTTCTTTCCTAGCAAATGACTGGACTAATTCACAAAGAATACATAAAGATCATATTGATGTTCAGAATATGAAGTCAGAGTTTTTGAACTCTATCAGTATTCAGGAAACACTGGAGCCCACAGTTTGATATGCAAATATGTGTCTGGTAGGCTAGGATTCCATTTTTCTTCTTCTTTGATATGGAAAGTTGCTTTTAGTTTAAATGATACTATTTATTTACTCAAAAAATCCCAGTTTCTCAATGCCTAAATGAATCACAGAGAGACACTTTTGCTTTGGTGAAATCGAAGGCATTATGCCTCAGACTAGGACATTACTGGCCTGCATGCCGATTTACAACATATTATGACATCTTTTGTGTAAGAACTGAGAAAAATTAGATATGATGGGAGCAGTTTTTCTCTTTCATTAAATATATATACATTCAAATACATTTTAAGGGTTCAAATTAAGTACATTTATTTAGACTTAAATTGAAGTGTTACTATTGAATTTTCTTTCCATATTTGCCTTCTAATTAGTTTCAGAAGTGTGTATACATATTTAATCAAACCCGATTTTATTAAGAATATTCTTCACACAGTTTTTCGGTTTTTTAATCAGCACTTCAGTCAATTTAAAGCCTGTAAGTCAATCCGGTCTTTAGAACTTAAAGTGCTTTTCTGCCTTTCATTGTCCTAGCAATATAACCCCACAGATGTGCAATTGTACCTTGAGGTACAGATGGATACAGAATTAGAAATGTACAAGTCAGGAACATAACCCTCTGTGTCTGGATTTCTCTTTCTCACGTGGAGCATTCATGGAGCTTTCCTTGCCTACTTGTACTTTCAGTCTCGTGGTGGTTATTTTATTAGGAAAGCTTGCTTTTTTTTTTTCTCCTTCAGGGCTTTACAGTACTCTGCATTTTTCACAATTTATTATATAGACGGCAGCGCCTCTTATAAATAAATACTCAAGTCTTAAAATACAGTTTAGCAATTAAAGAATTAAAGGTGTGGTTTACAGTTTCCTTTTAAGTCTTTATCCCAGTATGTCTGAAAGCTTTTTTGTACTACAGCCAAATTTGGAATAGCTCAATCACCTGTTCTAAGTAACAAGGAAGAAATTTGCAAATGGAAAAACTCTGAATAGGTTGCAGTAGGTCAGGCTAGTTTTACTTGGAGCCATTATGCAGATTACTGTATGGCTACAACTTCATCTCAGAGCAAACCAGAGCGCTCAGAACTTCATTCTGAAGCAAGAGGAAGGATGAGGAAAAGATTTACAGAAGTTGGCATTCCAAGTTCTGTGCCCTTAGAAATTATTAGTTTTGACAGTAAAAAGATAATAACTGCTATTTTGAACAATATTTTCTCTCTTCAGTGGACTAGTAATTTGGTGCAATAAGATCAGATCTTTAAATAGAAGCAGAAGGTACTGAGGCCCCAACTCTGAGTGCAGTTTGGGGTTTCACTTTGTTCCCTTGATGCAGCATCTACATCAGAGTGGTTCGGAGCTGTGACTGAGCTGAAGATGTGGGTCTTTATGTTCCCTCTATGGTAAGGGGGAGGGAGATCATGAACCAGGGAGTTCAATTTAGGGGTTTGGATGGTAGTTTTCTTGCTTTTCTTCTCTTTTTAAAACTGCACTACTACTCTCAACTGTTACGTTAATATACATATAGTCATGTCCTGATGGTTATACTGCGTAATGATGAATGTATACATAGGAAACTGAATTGTATGGGACGCAACGTCCCCTTTCCCAGCAAACTGCAAACTTTATCTAAAAGCTGCTTCCTTTTGTCATGTGAGAGAAGGCAATTTGATTTTATATCCTTCTTTAGATGATACCAAGCCTTATACACTTCATAAACGCGTCTAAGTAGTTGAAACTTTATAAGAAGCAAATGACTTTCCAGGTGGCCTTAGAAGCAGTTGTTTGGTTTGTGAAATAATTAGTTTTGTTCTTCTTTGATATTTTATATGCTATGGTGGGAGAGAACTGTGTTCCTGTTTAAATTTACAATTAATATAGTAATATATAATAGGTATCGAGCCTTAGTGAAATTGAAGAACTTCATATATATGTAGTGGAAAATGAATGATGAAAATATGTTCAATCCTTTGTTGTTCCAAAGTCTAAAATTTGGATTAAAGGTTGTTGCAGTCACTAAGATCCTCGTAAGATATTCAAGAGGAGGTTTGTGGTTTTGTTTTGTTTCTACAGGTATTTCTTGAGCTTCTTTATCTACTCATTTAAGGACTGCATGGGGAAAAAAAAAACCAAAAAAACAAAAAACAAAAAAAAAAAAACAACACTGGGCTGCTATACCTGGAGACATGAGCAAGAACGGGAATTCAGAACTGATCAGGTAGGTAGGTAAGACAGGAGGAGAAGTCTTTGACAGAGGCAGAAATCAAGACAGACAGTGGCGTAGAGTGAAGATAAATCAGAGGTATTGCACTGAGTACCGACTCTTTGGCCTCAGGGCCCCTCCATACTACAAACGTTCCCCTGTAGGAGACCATTCGACTCAATCTCTGATAACAATTGTACGCTGATCACTACACAACATTGAATGTAATTCTATATATGACCTAGTAGTGACGAGGCATTATATATATATGTATCTTATATGTGTGTATATAGATAAATAGATGGAGTGAGTCCAGAGACAGGCAATGAAGCTGGTGAGGGGTCTGGATCACAAGCCTTATGAGGAGTGGCTGAGGGAGCTGGCGTTGTGCAGTCTGGAGAAAAGGAGGCTCAGGGGAGACTTTGTTGCTTTCTGTAACTACCTGAAGGGAGGTTGTAGTGAGCTGCGGGTCAGCATCTTCACTCATGTAGCTGGTGATAGGATTAGAGACAGTGGCCTCAAGTTGTGCAGGGGGAGATTCAGGTGGGATGTTAGGACAACTTACTTCTCCAAATGAATGGTCAGGTGCTGGAATGGACTGCCCAGGGAGGTGGTGGAGTCACTGACCCTGAAGCTGCTCAGAGAGCACTTAGGCATTCTGTTGAGGGACATGATTTAGTAAGAACTTAATGATCTTAATGGTATTTTCTAACCTGAGTGATTCTGTGATTCTATAGGAAGAATTCTGTGCCTTGAAAGGAGAAATCTTTTCAAAAAAAAAACAAACACCTCAGTGAATGATTGTGTTGGCTTCCAAGGTTTAGGTTTCAGGTCCGAGTTTAGGTTTTAAGCCCAGTTTAGGTTTCTCCCAACACAGGCCTCTCAAAGATGGGCATGGCAGTTCCCTTTTGGTGTCTGCAACATTCAGTTGTCCCACTTTGGGTGGTGGCTGCCTCTTCTGCAGGGTTTTCAGGTTACGTAAGAGTTGGGTTTGTGCTGTTCTTTACTGAGGAGGAGATTTGAATATAGATTCTGAAACCAATGATTAAACTAGTAATGTGATAATAGACTGAAAGTGAAAAAACAGAATAGCTCCTGAAGAGTAGTTATCTTGTTAGGCATGTAAACAAATGTGCTGGAAATGAAGAACTGAATACTGACTTTACAGCTTTGAAATAAAATTCCTTCAATCTTCTGTTAAGAAAATTGGCCCACCAAAATCTCAGTCAAAGTTCTTCCCCTCCCCTCCTAGGAGTATGATAAATGTTTTAAGTAAAGGGTTTCAAATGATTTTTGCAAAGTCTCATAAATGTTCCATATGTCACTTTCACTAAAATTATAATCTATTATCTCACTCAAGTGGAATAATAATGCAATGAAAAAACTAAATTTATCCCAGGTGCCCCAGCAGGTTGATTCTTCATTATGTATTAATCATTAATGGCAATTTTCCATGTAGCATCTGCCAGTTCTACTGAGCTGAGCTTCCAGAAATGATATTTTAATTTTAAGCATAGACACTAACAGAAGAGAGAGAGTGGGTTTTTTAAAAATCAATACTTATTTAAGGTGCCTGTGCATGAACTAGATGAGCATATATGTTATTTCAAGCAAAAGTACAAAATATTTTGATTTATAGACCTTAATTCAAAGATGATTCTTGTTGAGTTCTAACTTTGCAAAATGCTTTTACTTCTCGAGTAACATGTGCACTATGGGAAAGATAATGACAATTATCTGCTAAGATACTTATACTAGTATTTTTATGTATATGTATATTCAAAACTAGTAATATAATGCTCTTGAGGATTTTAATTAAGTTCAATTGATGTTGAGGAATTTCATTCTGCCATTTCGCTATGTATTTGGAGTGAAATTAGTCTGTTCTTTTTTTCAGAGTGAAAGAACTCAGATAAAAAATGGTTGTCTTCATTTTTTAAGATGTGTAATTTGTTGCCATCTATGCTGTAGATTTAAATGAACTTGGTTACAGTGACTGCATATGTCTTTTCTTTGCCTCGTGAATTCAAATTGACAACTGCAGTACATTCTATAAATGTATAAATGGATAATAGTAAGTTATATTTTTCTGTTCTCAAAACAAGTGTTTACTACTTTTAAAAATCCTTCTGAAATCTGTCCTTGTGTATATCTAAACTATGTCAAGTTCTTTATACTCTCACAAGAAGTATATCTTTGGCTGTGCCTTAGGTCCATCTTATTTTTGTGCTAAGAAGATTTGAGTGTGCAAGATGGGAGGAAACAATCATACCCCCTGTTCTAATCCCTGACCTGTATGGTTATTTGACAAAGATCGGAGTAAGTCAGTGCATAATCTTTGTGTCTCAGCATGCACTGTTTCCTTTGGAAGAAATTTCATGCTACAGAAGTTGTATATATCTGAATGTTAATTCACTGGTGCAAAAGTATATACTGCAGAGTATATTAAAATATTTTCATTATATTACTTAAAGAATATTTAAATTATTCTTACGTTTTCTATTTGTGTTAAACAGCATCGTATTTGCCATGCATAATAAAACCGTATTTGAACTTATCTCCAGCCAATTGCTCAGATTAGAAACAAAAGGAACAGTGAGTTCAGGATTTTGATTTCACTGTTGTACTGACTACTCTCTAACTGCATGAAAACAAAAATGGGACCAAAAGCATTATTTTCCTAATCATCTTCAGGCTAAATAGGCAAAGCAAATAACAACTCTGAATTATGGGACTAAGAAACAGCAAGACATGGTATGACCATTTCTGTTGATTGGAGACATTGAGTCAGTGATTACTATTTGTAAGTAAGTCTCAGTTGCTGATTGTTTTTTCCCTTTACCTTTGAAAGATGAGTTTACCAAGTAGATGAGGTCACCCATAAGAATACTGAAACTTGTAGCACTGAGTAACTAGCTCTAACATCTGACAGAGATTTAAGGAAGTGTGAATAAGCAGTTTTAGACAGTAATGTTTCTGAATCACTTCTTTCACAGAATAAAATACAAGTCGTGGACAGTAAAACAACTGAAAAGCTAAAAAGTTTTTTGAAATTTTAGATATTTGATATTTGCTTCTGTATAATTTATCAAGCCATGTATATATAGTGAGAGAAGTGCATAAAATAGAAAAAATAGGAGCTGGAAAATGTGACTTGAAGATACTCCTGATAAAAAGAGTGCAATGATGTTACCTGACAAAAATTCAAATTCAGTTCATGACAGTCAGTAAAGTGTATTATATTTTTCAGTACTGTGCTTCTTACATGCATCTTTCATGTTCAGTACCAGCTTCTGCTGTGACCCTTGTTTATACTGCAGAATTTATATGCAAGCTTTTCTGTTTAAATGTCCCTAATAATCAGGAAACTGATTATGTAAAACATTTTTAAAATGATAAGAAGAAAAAGGAGGAAATATTATTACTTGTTTGTAAAATTGTAGGTGTTCTTTTAAACGATGAAAGCATATTTGAGTTGAATGCAACTTAACCAGTGATATATGTCAGTATTTTCTTCAAACGTGGCTAATTGCCCTTGAAATTCAGCAAAGCAGTTTTTTCTAGCAAATACTTTTATCTTGTTTAATCTTCTTTTCACATGACCACAATCCAGACTGGCAAATTAGAGACGTACAAAAGAAAATGGGCATTAGGTGTAGAGGTGTTAATGGTTCAGTTTTCACATTACCTAAATAGAGGAAGAAACTCTCTTTTGATTACAAAGTGACAAATAACATGAGATTTTTGAACACTTACTCTGCTGATATCCAGCACAGAACTCTGGGAAGGCATTAATGACAGAAAGATCAGCTCTCTTTTCTATTTGCAGTATAACTGTACCATTTTATCCTGACAAGAAAACAATGGCCAGTTGTTTGTTCCTGAGTTCTGAGTCTTTTTGATGTTCAAATTCATTCTTGGCTTTGGCTTTTTGCGGTTTGATTGAAAAGAATTTGATAGATAATCTGGAGCGTGCATTTATCCAAAAAAAGCCCCAAAGCCAGTTCCCACCACAAACAAAAAAAACATTAATTTTTCTTCCAAGTCATGCAGTTCTTGTAAATTTTTAAGATATCAGGCAAAAAACAAAAAACAAAAAACAAACAAACAAGCAAAATCTACCCCAGAGAGGACGAATTGTGGGAATATAGAAATTATCAAGATAAGCTGTTTAGGATAGATCACAGAGCAATCATATTTCAGATAATTAGACCATGAAGTTACTTTTTAATTCAGATTTCCAAAAGTAATGGGGAGGATTTTTAGGATAGAACCTGGCTACATGGTCATAGTAGCTCTCTGCAATCAGGCTTCTGAATCTGTGTATTTCCTAAGCTTTCACAGGTAAAATGCTGGAAGATGTAGCACTTTGTACCTCACCTTGGTGTTCCATTGAAAATGCTAATATAATATTAGGGTTAATATGTGAGATTGTAACAGCTGGAGTTATGCATGTGTATATGGCATTAGTAGGGACTCTGAAGGGAATTGTTTTTCTCTTCAGTAGTCCCAATTAGTTGTTTCAGAAGGGAGATTCTTAAAAGTAGCATTACTTTTTTTGGTCAATTAAACTGTTTGCTTGCTGTAAACTTGCAAGATGTAGTAGCAACTCTTTGCTTTTAAATTCAGATTTAGAATGTAACACCCCACAGGACTCCAGTGCTTTAGGAATAGTCCTGCGTGTAATGGGAAGTGAATGTTCTCCTGTGACTTGATGCTTCTCTGTGATTTTCTCAGTATATTTACTTACTTCTGGAAGCAGATGAACCATTTTGCAGCACTGTAGAAGATTTTTACTTCCACCATCAAGACTACAAAGGTCTAGTGGCACAAAGGTCCTTAATGTGATTTTGACAGTGATTGTTTGGCCTTGAAACTTTCTTTTTTGAGTTTGAGCTTATCACATTATAAATATTATCACATTATAAATTAAGAAATGCACCATACAGTCACAAGTAGAAGAACAGCTTTTAAGTGAATTTAGGGTAAAGTCTGAGGATCCTTGAGATATTAAGCAGCTGCTAATACAGTTAATCTAAAATGACAAACTTCCAAGTCAGCATTTGCATTTGTCTGGAAACTGTATTTAAAGTAAGAAGAATCAACATGGAAATGTTAACTCTTTGATCTCTTTACATTTACTAAAGATTCAACTCTTCTCAAATCGTATAGTGATAAAAAAGTGTGGAACTTCCCACAGAGCTCTGTGGCTCCTGTGCTCATAGGGGTGAACACTGCAATAGTAATTGGATTTGTTGACAAAATGTGTCAACAAAAATGTGACTGGTCATTTGACTTCTCTTAGCTTCATTGAGTCCTCAGAATTTTGTTATCTAGTCCTAAAGTGTTTAATAATATGTTGCCATTTGTGGTTTTTTTTAAGGAACCTAGCTAGAAGTGTCAACAGCTCTTTCATAGTCCTGCACTGCACGTCTTTAGAACAGAATAGACCAGAGGAAAACTAAATTAATCTTGAGATAAAGCCACAGAAGGGATAACTCTGATATATAAAAAGTAAATACAAAACATAGAAATGTTTTGGCTGCATACTTTTGTGGATTCCTTAGTGTGTGGACTCCTTAGTATGGAGTCTGCCATCTTCCATTAACTTCATGAACTAGAACAATATGCATTTCATTTTTTTTTTTATTTTACAGGATCTTTATGGATCCGTAAAGTTCTTTCATATAATGAGCAGCTTAGTGGAATATTACCTGAGAATATTTCCCAGCTGTATGACAGACCCAGTTTGTTTCTATGTTTAGGTAATATTTCAAAGATTGTGTTCTCATAGAGAAAGCATTATACTTTTGAAATATTTTTTATTCATTCTTTTTGGCATTTGAACAATGGTCATTTCTCATGAAATTTCCTGAGATCTGAAGATATCGGGTGTAAAAATAAAAATTGACAACTTTGACACCTCTGCACTGGAGCCCTTGGATTTGGGATCATGAGAGAAAATGTTATTCAAGGTAGTGAACTAAATCTTCAAAGCAGAATAAGTAAGAGGAAACCTAAGAGAAAAGGCTCTTCTGCGAAAGAAACTTTGTTCTGCCAGTGTTTGGTTTTCTGTTTTTAGCCCAGTTAATTTGAGGGTTTTTTTGATATTCTTCTCAGTGCTCTTGTTCTGTCTTTACTGTTTAAATCATGCTATACTTTCCAGATGACATTGTGGACGGTAGTGTTTGAGTATAGATGAGCGCTTGCATTGATGTTTAGAAGAACTCGATTCCTTTGTGGGCACGGTCTACAATAGAATTGATACACCGAATCCTTGTTATAACTGATGATTTCCTCTTCCATGTGGATTTGTTGGGAAGCTGCACTTAACAAAAGGTTTTCATCCTCCTTTTACCAATATAGTATGTAGATACACTTACTAATAATTCCATGTGTATGAAAGACTAGGTCTGTTTCAGTTTCTTTTTTAATATTTACCTTGCTTTTCCAAGAGTACACAATAATTCTTGTTGGCTCATTTTCAAACACACTGTTTTATTCTTGCCTAATCATTGTTCATTTCCATTTTTGGTCAGTATTTTTTGATTGTTGTTTGATATTCTTTACCCTTTTTAAGTATCATATAATATGACAGTGATAGTTTCTGAACAGGAGTAAGTGGAGGCAATCTATTTTGAAAGATTTATAGCACAATAGGAGATGATCTGTACTAATAATGGAGGACCATGCTTCAAATGATTTTGTTCACCAGGGGTGACTATTTATTTTCAGTCTTGTAGTGGCTAGAGGTATTCATCATTTCTCAAATGCTGGAATCATAGTATTGGTCTCCTGCTGTTGATCTGACAGACCAAGAGGAAGGTTCCCCGTATTTTTGCTTTTAAAGTAAATTTAATAGAAAGGAAACAGAAAAGATTCTGTAGTATTCTGTTAAGAAAAGAAAAAAAAAAAAAAGATGTACATAAATAAACCATAATTCTATAAAAAAATAATCTTCAAAATTAGTGAGACTTGAACATTTAAGTTCTATGCAAATGTTAAAAATAAAAAAATAGCTTGCAGAATTTGTGGAACAACATCCTTGATATCCTTAAAATCACTCCTTGGCATCTTTTAGTTAGCTCAAATATTTTTACTAACAGTTCTCCATAATTTCTTGAGCACTTGTTTTGCATTCAACTTCACTGACTACCAGTTTAATAATACCATTTTTTATCATGTTCTTTTATAATTTCTGCAAAGAAAAAAAGTAACATTATTCTTTCTTAGCACCATTTCCAGTGCTGTCAGTCTGTTGTTCAGACATTGGTGCTGAATTTCAGTGTCCTCTAACAACTTAGCAAAGAGAAAAACAATGATGCACAAGTTAACTTGCAGTGTGTTTGATATGGTAGGGGCTTAGAGGAGAATCAGCGAATGCATTTGCTTATCAGCCTACATTCAATACTGAAGGAATACTGAATACCAACTATTCAATACTGAAGAAGGTACTCTGTCTGACATAGCAGTTGAACAAATTTAAAAACAAACACAAACACAACAACCCTACCTGTTGCTGCATTGTAAGTTTGCAATTACTTATCTGCCACCTTGAAGGACGGTATGCAGTAGAGCTTCTTTCCTTGGACTCCGAAGTCAGCATCATAACCTACACTATTCCTCCACCATCCACCCTTGGAAACTTGGTGATTCTCTTATCCCGAAGTTTTCAGTTGTCTTTTATTTATTCATTTTAACCATTTTTCGGTTTCCCTTCTTGCAGGCAACATTGGTTCTGTATCAGTTCTGAGCCACCTCTATGGCTCTCTATCCATTCTTTTCACCTAGACTGTTTCTTAGAAATCGGATCCTCTTTAAAATATGTTGTGTTTATCTTGTACTGTAACATTTTAAGAAGCACTTCTAGATTCTTGCCTTGATCTGTTAGCTGAAGTGAGGTCCACGGGATATTTTGTGATTAGGAGAAAAAAATAGAAAACAATATGCTAGGCAGTAATCAAACACTGCTTTTTTCCTCGTCTGTTCAAATAAGGAGCAAAAAGCAACACGCTACACTGTCTACTGAACAAGATGTACAATAGTCAGCCTGTGAAGTGAAGCCTCACAATGTGCTGCTCTTAAAAGTGAATCCCATTATCTGTGCTACAGAATAGAGTTTCTTCTGATATGAATTCACGATTCCTGCCAGGAGTGTGGTTTAATTAAAAAAATATTGAAAAAAAACAAAGAACAAAAACATTCAGAAGTCACAAGAATGCTACAACACTAAAGCAGAAAATAATTTCTGTACTTTATATGCTTTTGGATGAAATGCAATGTAGACAGTAGTAGTAATTTTTACTATAACAATAGTAATAGTAATTACAATAGTAATTTCTTCTGTGCATAGAAGAAAAATCGGTTGATGTTTCCAGTAAATATTTTAAGTTCTTGATGTATGAAGAGATATACTGAACACACACACACACGGATCCTTTCATAATTTGTATAGTGACAGTTTACTTGTAAATGTAAAAACAGCAATGTACTGTGAGAGCTGACTACATCAGAGGGAGTCACATCAGCAAAGAGGCCTTCAAACACGGGAAGAACTGAGAAGATACACCAAAATGAAAAGTACCTAAACTAGAATTTGAAAGCCTGGAACACATTTGCCTAAGATGGATATATAGAGAGAGATGAGCACATTAGGATTGATATAAATGGTGATGAGTGAATTATCTTCTATATTGCCAAATTCAATAGAGGAATTCACTACTGATGCTGTAAGAAGTAGGATAATGTGCTAGATTGATCTTGGGCTCACTCAGTGTGACTTTTCTAATGATTTGTTCATTGATTGTTCTTTCTCATTCTGTTCCTCTGTTTGTATTTGAAAGCTTCAATAATTCCAATGAAAAATTGGAATTCAGTTAATGAGGATATATATACATACTTTGCTCCAAAAGTAATGCTTCCTACTAATTTTCCTGGATACTGCAACAGCTTCAGAGAACACAATGACATTATTTGATAGAGCAAATTCTCAGCTACAAAAGACTAATTTTCAACATAGTGACCACTATGCATTTTCACCAACATTGAACCAGGTGTCACACTTGTAAAAATCTGCACCAGTGGAGGTGATCCACTGTTGCTGTCGCCGCTGCTGAAGTGTGCCAGCACAGCCTCGCTGTGCTCACACACACTGCTTGGGCTCCATAAATGTTCAGCAAGATTCAGTGTATGTCAGTGGGTTCCATTTTTCCACATGAATGAGTTCAGTCCCACACTTTTGTTTCATGCACTTTTCCATGTTAGATGTCACTCTGTCAGGCTGTCCCTCTGTTGCCATCTGTCACACAGCAACAAAATGTAATGGAATATTGGCAATCAATCTCTACTGTCGTATCACCAACATCTGCCTCACAGACCAACATAATAAAATAGGAAGCATTACTTTTGGAGCAGCCCTCGTACCTATAAACTTCTTTGTAGCCAGATCATACTCACTGCAGAACAAATCTGAGTCACTGATCGCTTTGTCATATCATGTGACAGCTCTTTCTTTGACTTCTTCATATTTATCTCTCAGGGTGTCAGACTACCCGAATGCTGCTTGCAGGAAGTTGAAGTTGCATTCACTACCGATTCCTGTGTACAAGTTCTCTGCTTCTTGTCTCAGCCATTTGAAATTTTTCTCACCCTAAAAATAGACACAGCACAGTGTGGTAAGGTTATAATCAAGCTGTTAGATTTAGGTTTGTTCATACAACTTTCTCAAAAAAACACTTTGAAATAATTGATATAATTGAGAACAGGTTCTCTCTCAAGCTATTTCTGTGGAAAGTCTTTCAAAATGATAATCCTGTCAAAGATACTCAGATTCAGGACTGGAAATTATTAAGAGATATGAATGGTACTCAGTTTGCGCTTGGGACAGAGTATATTCCAAATGTATGTACAGATCTACTGCAGATCTAGGTCTTTGGTTCATGGGATGTGTGGTTTGAGAGAGAAGACACTTGTGAAGGAGCACAAATCGCAATGAATAATAATTTCACTTGCAGCCGTCATGATGGTCTAATCGACATAGCATATGTGGGTCACAGTGCTGTGCTTTGTATTAGCCACAGTTGGCAAAAATAAATAAATAAATAAATAAATAAATAAATAAATAAATCCACTTTGTGATGTTGAAGCATAGAAATAAATGTCTGAACTATGAAATAGTGAGATACGTGTACTAAGCGTATTGCTTTGGGTTGCCTAGCAATAATTCATTATGGCTACTAATGGAGTGATAGGTTTGATATGAACAGCTTTTAAGAAAGCGAGGTGGGTAGATGCAACAGCATAGCATAACACAGGGAAATTAAGAGGAAAAATAATCTTTATCAAAAGAGACAGAACGAAGCAGAGAAGTATATTGCAAGGGGATGCTGTAGAGATAATATAGTCACACGTTTAGCATGAGAATTTGCCTTGGGGCAATTACTATTCAGACTAGCAGCATAGGAGTAACTGGATTTAACCCTAGAATTTAACCCCAGACTTAGTGTGGAAAGCAAAAATGCTTCATAATTCATATTAAAGTAAAGCATTTTGAAGCCAGCAATTTTCATCTGTATTACCCAGCTTTAAGTGCCCAGTTCACACGCATAAGAGAGATTAGTAATGTATGAACACTTGCTAATTATGTGTATTTTGCATATCCCTTGAAGTGGAATGCATGGTGCATGTACATACTCTCGTACAGAGATTATAGCATATGTATATGCTTGCAGAGGTCCCGTTACATCATTTTGTCATGACTTTCTGTTCTACTACACTTATTTCCTGCTTTGTGCAATATGGAGCACTCAGCATTTTAAACTGTATTCCAGTCCTGAAGGAACTGCATTTCAGTTCCAGGAGCGATGCTGATGCTTTGATATCCTTTGGAATAAAGCATGTTTTACAAACATAAAATGATAAATAGAGATCACATATAACTTACTGTTGACCACACAGGAATCTCTTATTTTGTCTCTTTTGACTTCTATTTCATTTAATTCTGAAGTTGTATTTCAGAAAGAAACAAGCCTCTGCTATGAGACCACTCAGTGAATTCCAACGGTTTCCAAAAAATGTACCTTGTAATCTTTCTGCAATTAGACCATGCTGTCATTTTAAACTCTGTTTTCAAAGAAGATCTTTTTCTGCAGAGGCAAACATGATGTTTTATGGATTTTTTGACTGTCCACAGTAAAAGCTAGATCACGGCTCTTCGGATTAGCTTGAATGCCAACACTGTGTAAACAGAGATCCACAGTCATATTCAGTCATTAGAATGTTCCCTTTCATCTGCAGCAAAAATTTCTTGATCAGAACATGTTAAATTGCTACCTATCTGTTTCAGTTTGCTGGAAGGGAGCGGTGATAGTCTTTGCTGTTTAAGATGGATGGTTCACTTGTTGTTCACAGGAGGAGAAAAAATTTCCAATCATTCTGCACCACTGGAGTCTGGCATGAGCTACTGAGAAAAAGGGAGGATAAATGCCATCAGAAAAAGGCAGATTTGAGGGTGTTTTCAGATGTAAAAAGTAACTCTTAAACAGATGGTTAAATGCACAAAATGCCATCTTAAAAGTAGTACAACTGGAGCATTTAGCTTTTTTTAAATAGCAATTTTGAGTAATTTACTGCAACAGACAATTTTTTTTTTTTTCTTCCAAACTCCTTTTGTATGAAAGTCCTTCAGTCATAGCAGTCTCAGGGTATGTAATTGTTCGTTTTCCTCTTGTGACTAGTAGTCAGTTATGCCTGTTCTGTGGCTGAAGTTGCTTGCTGCTGAGGAGGAGGAGGGAGGGAGCAATAATCTTTCTTATGAGAGCGCTTACTACTCTGCTCCTGATAAGACATTACTATGAATATTATTTCATAATTCACATATTCGCTCCATAGTTTGAGTCATCATGAAAGTGTATTCTATCAATATCTATGCAGGAGAAACATTTTAACTACTTGAAAAAAAAAACTAGAATCTTCAGGATTGCCATTTTCTTTGTTATGCCGGGTTGGAGCTTTTTTAATGTCTTCCATCTCCATCCCTTCAGCTACTTGAAGCTGCACTTCTGCAACCTGATTTATAATGAAATATTTTGCACAGCATACTGTGTCTCGAGGAAAAGAGGACATGCTTAGCTCTGCGAATAGTGAATTCCCAAACAGCACTGATATGATGTGTACCTGTTTGGGAAAGAAGCAGACAAATAACAAAATTTAATTTTGCTATTTCTTTCCAGTTTTCACTGTTCTAATGAATGCAGTGCTTGTTGCTTCTTGTATGTCTTAAGTCGTCTATCACATGCTGTTGCTAAGAAACAGCACTATTATAAGTTATCTAAATAAAAGAACAAATTTCTGCTAAATTCCCTGTTAGAAAAGAGGTTATCTGTACGGTATTGGAATATTTGTTTCCCGAATTACACCAATTCAGGCAAATAGCTTTCAATTTATATGGCTTTGATATAACAGTAGATGAAATCTATAACGTTGAATGTTTGGAAGAACGTCTCAACTCAAAGGTGTCTGAAGGATCTCTCGAGTGGAAAAGCACGTGGTACTTTTTAAAGAGCTAATTACTGTCCACTAGGGAAACAAAATCTTGTATGTGACCTACAGAACAGCATAGCTGTGTGAATAATTCAATGTCTTTGTTTCTTAGCCGAAGCAAAGTAAGGGAAAATAATTCCAGTATGAACTAAAACTTGACCAAGGTGGAGAAGCTGACATTTTAAAAAATAATAAAATAAAAAATAAAATAAAATAAAAAAGATAATACTTTGTTTTGAATTTAATATTTTTCAAAATTAAAAGAAAAACTCACTCTCAAAACAAAACTCCACAAAAAGAAAATGGCACATGGTGAAAATAGTTGAAATACATGTTCCCAGCTAAATTTCCTGGAAAAATTCATTTTTATTTACCAAACAAAGAGCTATTTAGCGTAAAAAGAATTTCTAACAAAGTAAGTTCTACCCTGAGATGTCTGTATAGGGTTAGGGCCCAGCTCTAAGAGAACTTCCAAATCCTTACCCTCAGATCATTAGATGGAGGCTTAGGGCACAGATGGCAGCAATGCTTTTGGAGCCAAAAATGATCTCAGTGATGTTCTCCAAACAACCTGATGACAGAGTTCTGCAATATTTTTTAATGAGTTACAGTATTCATTTTATAATGAATTACAGTATATATTAATGAACTTTGTAGAATTGTATGAAATATTTTTGAAGGCTTTTTTTTTTTTTTTAACTTTAATTTCTCTTTGTTTGCCTGAACACTCTGTAGTGAAATGGAATAGAGTATGTCAGATGAAACTAATTAAGTACTAGATGCCGCTCTTAATTTTGAAGTCCTGATTTATTTTCCTTGCTGTCTCAACTTTGATTATTAAAATATGTATGGTAGTTCTCACCCTATGTAACCTGTCAGTGTTTGTCCTCTTTACTAATTAGGTGTCAGGATGTCAGTGATTAATGGAAAATCATGAATAAATTCCAAATAAAAGCCATACATATGTACAGAACCATTTAATTAATTAAAATGCTATGCAGCACCAAGTACACTAGTGCTTACCACTTCTGACCTTTGAGTTGGAGCTTCATTTGCCTGGAATTTCACTGATTGATTAAGTAGATGATAATAGTCAAGTCATAGTCACAGCTGTAAGACTCATTTGTCATAACAGAGCAACAGACAATCTCCATCTGTCATTACTGAAAAGAGTTCAACAGATTGGATCTACTTTTCAGTCCTGTACCTATTTGTCACTCAGCATTTACATAATAGAAGAAAATATTGTTAAACTGCAGTCACAAATACTAATTAAGAGTTAGTCATGATAAAAACAAAGGTGTATAAAGTAGAGATGGATCTGGGAAAATCCTTCATTCTTGCTTATATGTGCCTACCTGGTTTTTTTTTTGGATTTTTTGTGTTTTTTTTTTTTTTTTTCCAGAGAAGGGAGGCTACTCACACCAAGTCATGAAAGATGGAGAGAATCCATCTATTATCTTTTCTACTATAACTGATGGAGAAGGAGAAATAACTCCTTAGTAAAATCTGTCACCAGAAAGTGTTTGAGCAGATCCATCTCTAGGCTTTCTTAATGTCCTGCAGTGGCTGAAGCCTGCAATAGATGGTGATTAACCATTGTGGGTCACACAATCTAGTCAGTCATGCATATTGATATGCTATTTTAGCTTGCTAGTATCAATCAATGTCTTTCTATATTGTTTGCTGTTCTGTAAATTTAGGGAGCACGGATCTCATGTGATAAGCATATTTTTAAGTTCCTTTTCTCTGAACTTGTGACCACCATTTTCTTTTTGTCTCATCTATGCCTTGTCAGAGCCATTGTACTTTTTTTATTTCTAGTGTTTTCTTTTAGCAATTTGACCAAAAAAAAAAAAAAAAAAGAGGTGGGAGGGGAAGAAGAGGACCTTGTACAGAGACCTTTTGTTTTTTTCTTTTAAATGAGAGTTTAAAATAAAAGCCAACAACAAAAACCTACTGCTACTCCCCAAACAGAAACTCAGGAGAATAAATTATAATGCTTCCAAACAATATGCACAGTCTCCATAACACAGCTGCTCTGTAAAACTGTGGTTTTTTTGGTGTGTTTCAATTTCTCTGCTTTTCCCCGAATATCAATTTTCCTGAGCAGATGCAGGGTTCTCAGGATCTGTGCCTTATGGTGCTCTGCAATCCATACTGCCTAAATGCCACAGGACCTGGGAACCTGGCCCAGACCTTCCAGGCTTACAGCTTTGCAAACGAGGGAGCCCTGAGTGTCCTGGATTCAGCTCGCAGTTTCAAGGTTTACAGGTTTTCTAATGCCAACAGAGAAATAGATGGAGCAATGGCTCCCTTGGCTCTTGGCCTCCTGGTTCCAGAGCTGAACCTGCAGTAATTTTGAGGGAGCACAGGAAAGGGACATAGCAGTAAGGGATGTAGCAGTAAGGTATCTATCAGCCATCCCAAGACTGAGCTGATTATGCTTTACTTATGAAAATCTCAGTATCACGTGAGAGTACTGAGAACCTCTTTCCTGAATCTAATTCCACTCTGGATACCCAGCAGCTTCTATAGATTGGTCATTCAGTGGTCTATGTTTATTCTCATGGAAAGGGTGCTATGCAGCAGACAGGCCACTTATGTCCCGGTCATTGTATCATCTTGACCAGGCCTATATGTGGGAGGTGCTATAGCTCCTTTTCAACCCCAAAATCGGGCACTGAGGATCTGCGGGACTCTGACTCTCACAGGGGTTCGTTTAGGGGTCTGCACATGATCTTAGTAGTAGGATTCATGTTATTTAGAAACAACGTGTTGGGGAATCACAGTTTTCTTTGTTAAAACATGGAGAGCTCAGAAACAGAAAAACCTTCCTAGAATCGGATCCAGGATTTTGCAAACATCTGGTCATTCTGCAGAGCTTTATAGAGCAATTAAATACGTCGTATATAGAAATTGAAATAAATTTTCATTACAGATCAGTCTGAAACTTCAAAGTCAAAGATGAATGGATTTAATTTGGTTTTCCTATAACTCAAATTTTTCAACTTTAGACCATGTAGGCCCTTAGGCTTTCATTTGAATCATGTCATCTTTATTTTAGTATTTAAACTAGGCATCTATTGTAGAGTTTGTGCTACCCCATAAAAATGTGACAGATTGTGACTGAAGCCTGCATTTTCGTACCTGTACATAAATGAAGAATTGTTTTATAATTTTCCAATAAGTCTATTTTATGATCAGTTGTGAAAAAGCTCAAAGAACCATTTTTAGAACAGGCTGTGGCTCTGCATTATTATGCTTTCAGTTAAGGTAATGGGAATTCAATAGAGCCCTGTCTGAAGGAATATATCCTGGCAGTAGTGTAAGTGCAACAAGGATCAATTTGATAGGCTTTAATTACTTTAGTACTCATCGGGTGATTCTTTTCATTTTATTTTGGAAACGTGTGTTACAGATCTAGTGCATTTGCACAAACCTAGATCCCTTTCCTCTCCCAGATGTTTAAGCTGTGTTGAAGCACAAAAGAGGCATCCAACAGTATGATGCACATGATGGTACTGAGAACTTGTCCCCTCACTGCAAGAAAGACATCGGGGCCCTGGAACATGTTCAGAGAAGGGCAACAAAGCTGGTGAGGGGTCTGGAGCACAGGCCATATGAGGAGAGACTGAAGGAGCTGGGAATGTTCAGCCTGGAGAAGAGGAGGCTCAGGGGAGACCTTAGTGCTCTCTATAACTTCCTGAAGAGAGGTTGTAGTGAGCTGGGGGTCGGCCTCTTCTCTCGTGTCATTAGTGATAGGACTAGAGGGAACGGTTTCAAGCTGCGGCAGGGGAGATTCAGGCTGGACGTTAGGAAATACTACTTCTCAGAAAGGGTGGTCAGGCACTGGAATGGGCTGCCCAAGGAGGTGGTGGACAAGGAAAGATTGGATGTTGTGCTGAGGGACATGGTTTAGTGGGAGCTATTGGTGATAGGTGAATGGTTGGACTGGATGATCTTGTAGGTCTTCTCCAACCTTGGTGATTCTATGATTCTGTGATTCTATGAACTTTGAGTCCAGGTCATCCCCATTTTAGATTATCTACTTTTTCTTATTCCACTAGCTCTTTGTCCTTATGAGGACACAGCTGGCCCCAAGTTTCAGCATTGATGTGAATTGGAAAATTTGAAATAATTAGAAAATTATTACCTATAAATGAAGATATCAGCCAGGGGTCAATTACATTGCATGCTATCAAATGATACTAAGATGACCTGAGCTGTCCATTCAGAAATAACACTAAGAATCGCAGCCGTGAGAATACGTGATTTCCGTTATAAAAGGCTCTTCAGAAAAGAATGATAATATACTAATTTTAAATAGCTGTATAAAGAAAATAAAGTGATATACTCTACAGTGCTGTAAAATCGTCCTTGCTCTTTGGCTTCTGTCCCCATTTGTTTTTTGAGTTCTTGTTTATACTGGAGATTTGCTTCCTTTTCAGTCAAGGACAAACCGCTCTTCGGAATAGCTAATCTGCTGTAAATGCCAGCTATCTAGGGTGTCCCATTACCACAGTCTGTCCTCTGACTTACTGTGGTTTCAGGGAAGAGTCATCTGTGGCAGTATGAGCAGCAAACTTCATTACCTACACCAAGTAAGGGGTCACTGTGAGGGTCTGAGCTGGGTGAAAATATTACTCCTTACAGCTGTTCATCACCGCTCTGCCTTGGAAGCAAGTCTCCTCCATCTCTCCTCCCGTTCAGCTCGATGGGTGCAGCAGCACTTGTGGCTGAACCCTGTCTGTGACGTGCAGCTGTGTGGGTGAATTTGCAGGAGTGGCAATTCTAGCAGGAGAGGAGGGAGAGGCAGTGTGGTGTTTGGGGTGGCCAGTAGGCTCAGCTGCAAGGGTTGCTTACCTAACCCGGTCCAAAATACCCAGGTAGCTGCTTGTTGCAAGCTATGGAGCCAAGCAGTACTCTTGCTAAAGGCTTTTCAGAGGTAGCAAAGAAACCTGTTGCTATTGCCTTCATCTGTATTTTAATGGAATCAGAATGAATAACTATGAGCAAATAATCTTATGGTAATCTGAAATGATTCTCAGATAATATCACTTATTGTCTGCTTGCAGAGTAGAATTTCAAGCTTCTGAAATGGCAGTGTCACCTTTATTTAGGCAAAATGTATTCAAGGTGACTGTTTTTACAAAGACTTGCTATAGACAAATTTCGTTTTACCTTGTTCATTCTTTTCAGTTTTGAGCTGATTCTTTCCTCATTGCAAAAAAAAAGAGAATAACATCTTGGAATACAGGAACCAAAGATCAGATACTTTGAGGAAGTATAAAATATTTTAACCCTCGTGGTTCTGATATATAAGAAATGCTTCTCGGGGATGGGGGAAGGAGCATTGGGGGGATGTTTTTACTTGTTAACTCACTCACAAAATAACTGAAACTTTAATAAGGCATTAGTTAGCAATTATATAAGACACTAAAAATAAAGCCGAAGTCTTTGCTTGAAGGAAATGAACGCTGAGTAAAAAATAAATAATAAATAAATTAACAGCAAAACTGTAAAATCAAATAAGGGAGATTTTGAGAAAGTGAGACTGGGGGATAAAAATGTCTTTATGTCTTTTCTATATGTCTTTAGACATACAGAAAGGATGTTTTTGTCAAAAAAAGACTGTACAAGATATGAAAGGACACTAATAATATATAAAGGAATAACTGGCTCTGGCACTATGATAACATCATTTTGTGCCTGGATTAAAATGCGCTTTAAAATGCTGCTTTAAAATAGTGCAGAGCCAGCTTTCCTCTCGCTGGGAATGTTGTATTCCCTTGATTTATGAAATCTCATTTCAATTGCCAACCACTGACTCTTCTGTATTTGTGCCTGAGCACTGTCTAATTCTGCAGACAGCTAAACTAGTAGTGTAGCTAGACAAAGGAGGAAATTAGATGCTTTAAACCTGAAGAGTCAGTGACATTCAAAAAAAAAAGCAGTTTTGCTCTTAATTTTTTCATTTGTTAGAAGGTAGTACCTAATAAAAATTCTAGCGTGTGTTAGCCATGGAAACAATGATCTGTTTTATTAAACTCAACAGAAAAAATGCAGAACAGAGGTTCTGACACTTTCTTAATTATAAGATATGTGGTGAAGTGCTTGGCTGCCATTTGTCTTCCTATGAACTTAATTTTTTTATAGTCACATCAGACTCTTTCCTAACTCCAACTTTAATCAGAAGTGGTAAATTGGTTTAGTGCTCACCTCTCATAAAAGTCCCTTTTAGAATTTTCTTTGTAGTTTTATGAAGTTGAGACAGAGTGAGGTGGAAGCTTGAATTCTGTTTAATGGAAAAGGAGTACAATTTCTTCTACATTTGGTACATCTTATGCTTGTAAGCCACAAATACATTTGTGAATTCATCCACAAATACTGTACCTAAGGACACATGAGGTATTATAGCTCAAGAGAACGTAGTCAGGTGAGACTGCAGTGGCCTACCATCTATTTGATTCTCCCAGACCAAGTATGGACTGTGTAGCCGTGCAACGAGACAGTGAAAATGTGAAGATTCAGTCAATTTGTGAAAATTCAAATGAATGTGAAAAGGTGGAGGCAGTGTTAGATACAAGGGTATTTTTAAAAGATAACTTGGGTCTGAACAAACATGTAGAATGATTATGTCACTCTGGGGAAAGAGAGGCAATCTCTTTATTGTTATGTTTGTTGTGATCTCCTTCCCTTTCTGTAAAACCTGTAATTCACTGATTCCAGAAAGTGCATGTATAAGTATCAAGGAAAAAAAAGAAATCCAATTTAAAGATTAGTTTTAATTATTACTCTAAAAAACTTAACGTTTAGAGTAAGTATTTTCCCAGAGAAACACATTAGTTTTCTTTTACAGAGAGGATTAGTTTAGTTGTGATAGTTTATTATAAAACAATTTTTTTTCATGTTCATTCTTATAAGCGATCACATAAATACAGGGTTTCATATTCTTTGAGCTTTATTTGTTACTTCATTAATGTAAAATCTCATCAGCTCTTTCTGTTGAATAGGAGAAGGGTCTTAAACCCTTGCTACCCATTGAGAAATTGAAATTGTAATTGTGTTTGGCCGGTTTATAGCTGAGTGTGTTTTTCCCTGGGATTCTAATGCTCTAATATGTATTACTTTCTGATTTTCCTTTCAAGTTTTCATTACATTTGTATCTATTCAATTAATTGTATTATAAAGTTTGCATTAAGTATATGCAATTTGTGATACAACCAGTAACAATTCTGCCAGGTCCTTGAATTCTGGAATTTCTTACTCCTGTATCTCTGTGTATTGCAATTAGGCCCTTCTGTAGCTAATGAAACATATGCAATTTGTTTGTTTACGCCTGAGGACTGAATTTGTTGCTGAATAATGCAAAAACATATGCAAGGACAAGTATAGTAAATGGAATTAGGGATGTGTGCATAGAGGATGTGTGACTAAAGTCAATGAAAGAGATGTTGAAGACCTGGCTCTAGCTCTGCCTGTTTGGTGCAGATGGGAGCATCTTTATGTTAATGCTTGTGCATCTGTACCAGAGGGGAAATTCGCCAGAGGCTGCATAAGAGTGGATAATGTCAGTTGACAAAAAAAAATGGTAGCTCATACAGATTTTTACCTTAGATGGAATTAAAAGAAGCAATCCAAACAGCTCTGATACCGAGGGGCTATTTGGTAAGATGCAAACATGCCCTGTGTTCTGCTGGCAGATTCTAAGCAAAGTACTCTCTTTTTACAGATGTATAGAACAAGCAGCAAATGAACATCCACGGTTCACTTTCAAGTGTGTTAATATTTGAAAGCAGGCCTACAGCATAAATATTTTGCAAAAATCTGTTTTGATGGGATTTTGGGGCAGCTTCCTGTTTCGGAAAAAGCTAATATAATTCCACTCAGAATGAGCAATTTGAATTCCTTTCTCTGACATGTCTCATTCTTATTAGTACGTAGGTAGCAGTAGTGATCTCCTTCTAAAAATCTGACATTTACCAGAACAGATAAAATGAAGAGGAAATCCAGCTTAATTAAAAAGTACCAAAGTTCTGCAGTCTTACAGTAGTGAATTAGATTTTCTCCCAGAAATAACTTGAGTGGAATTGTGTCAGGAATGAATGTGGTCCAGTTCACTTTGTAATTGTGTTTTGAAGGAGTGTAAACGTTGGGAAGAATGAAGTCTTGTATCAATTTGTTGTATAAAGAAATGTCTGCCTTTGATGTTTCTTTGGTTGAGAAACTGCTCTGATTTTTACAGCAGCATAGTGCTTGCAATTCCTTTATCCACAACACCTGCTTTTCTCTGGCATCTGTAGTGATGTGCAGTGTCAATACAGTTTTGCTCATAAACTTTGACAGATTCAGTATATAATCTCTGCCCCTGCAGACAGTCTTCAACTCTGCTGTCCATGCTGTGGAATTAATGCCACACAGCTTGAAATTTGCCTTGAGCATGTCCTTGTAATGTTTGACTGGCCTATCTCTCAGTCATTCACTGCATTTTAACTGGCCATATAGAGATCACTCTGAGCAGTATTTATCTAACATATGCACTGAATGCCCAAACCAGCACAATGGTTAGGTGGTTACTATTTTACTGTGAGTTTGATTTTACACCGGTTATAGTATCAGCCGAGTATTGCTCTCCACAGAGATTTTATTGTTCAATTAATCAACCAGCAGAAGTTAATTGAAAGTCCTTTTGGCTGATTATGGATACAGAGCGATTTTCTTACAATGAGGCATTCAGTTAAATTCTGAGTACTGCATATCTCATGTAAATTCATAAAGGCACTCTCCTAAAGTATTACTTAAGTCTTCATTCTCTTATACAGCATTTTGTGATGTATTTACACACACAAAAAAATGTCAGTGCTTCTGGTTTTACAAATTTTCTAACCTACTTCTGTGTTTTAATTACAAAAGAAACTTCAACTTATGTAGGTTCAAAAGCAGCCTAACAGAGAAACAAAAATGATGGAATCATTCACCAAAGTCATAAAATAATTTTGATAATTATAAAATTATCAACACCCATAAATATACATTTCTCAGTAAAGTAGATTTCCAGTTTATTTTATCATTTATAGATAAGATCACATTTGTGAGTATGCTTGTATGTATTTTTGTACATACATATGCTGGTATTAAAACACATACATAGCAGTTGCACTATTGCTTGGGAATAGGGTCATTCAGATTATGGATGCCCTCCACCGCAGATAAAAAGTATTTGCATTTTATTAGGCAGCTAAGCCTAAGTATGTGAAACCTTTTGAAAAGCGTTTACTGATGTTATTTTGTGACTATTTTGTGCTTAAATGTTTTCAGAGGCAAACATGACTCTGATCACATGCTTTCTGTCCCTTTTTGGCTGATTTCCCATGTGTGAATTGCTGGCGGCTATTCTTCTGAAGGTGAGCATCAGATGTTGAGGTTGCTTTTGAGGTTCAGCATTACCAGGCACCAGACCACAGACCTAATCTACTGCGGCATGGAAGCAGTTTTTTTCTATCCTGAAGTGAAGCAGCTTGCATGTGTTTTTATCTTTAATTACTTGAGTCATATTGAAGTCACTAAGGTGATGTAGCCTAAAGATTTTCACTCGTAGGTGGGCAAATGTTTGCAGAATCAGACTCCGATTTCACAAATGAGGTTTTGTGGTAGGACGTAAGTGACAAACATAATATCATATATTGAGGGGAAGGTGAAAAAAAGAACTTTTTTTTTTGAGAAATCTAAAGAGTAGTAGAAACCATATGTGTGACTCCTTAAGTGATTCAGAGGAGTCTAGACAGTTGCCCTTTGGATCTATTTTAATGTCCTGTGCAACAATGGCAGAAGCCATATGTGAACAACAAATAAACCCATCCTAGCTTGTGCCTTCTCTCTTCAGAGTTTAATCAATCTATTTTAGCTGAAAGAACATGGTTATCTAAGAGTCAAAATGTCACACAAATAACATACCAGCATATACTACAAAATATGTTATGAAATTCAAATCATGGTTTGTGCAGTAATTGTATATTGAATCTGAGAAAAGACAGTAACTCCAAAATCCCTAGCTTTTCCTATGACAGATAAAACTCTATTATTTATTCTGTATCCAAACTTCTTCCTGTATTCTGATTTTCTTCATACATTCTCTGTTCTTTGACCCAATGTCTTTCCATGTCTTTGTCTCTTTCTGTTCTCTTCCTTTTTTCCGTATGCTCCTTTGCATTAGCTTTTTGTTGCTGATAGTAAGAAAATTGCGTGTGTTTCTATGAAGTTTGTCTGTGTGACTCTTTAAATCTGAATCTCAAATTTTGAAGGAAAAATTAAAAAGTTACTGCCTGTTCAAAACAAAATCATCACCGGTTACAGATCATGGAGATATACACTTAGGAACTTCAGTTCCATTTTCAAGACTAATTTCAGAACGAATGAACCAATCTTTGGTATTTTCTTCCCGATTAGGATATTTTTCTAAGTAACATTTGAAAAATTACAGTATGTTTGAAGATCAACTACAAAGGATCAAAAAAGAAAATGGGGAAAAAAATCATAAATTCCTTAAGTTCTTTGCAATGATCAATACTCCTATATATAGTACAGCTAAATAGTAACAATTTCTCCATCTCTAAGTGGCCTATTTTGTCCTTCATTTTCTCCTAATGCTGAAATCTGGTATGCAATTGCCTGCCTACAACATGAGACTGAATACTTTCAGTCAGTACTGCTTTAGTGGAATCTCTCTGACTCAGTTTTCTATATTTTCATTTTAGTACACACCTATATCTACATAACTTTACGAGATTATGCAAGCAGTGCTTTCAGACAGCCAGAAATGTCGATACATTTAATACTTTGATACGTCCAAATCCTTATGTCTGCTAGTTAACAGTATCTTTTTAACAGTTGCAAAGAAAAGCAAGAAATAAGATGAAGAGTATTTGTCTGAATAGTGTCAGATACATGAAATGGAAGTAATTATGGCATATCTTTATTAATAATAATAATCTTTGGAATGATGATTTTGTTCTGAAAAACTGCATTATGGAGTGTTAGATGCTGTCAGGAGAGAATTATCTCCTTAATTAGCATCAGGTTTTTCGTATCTTGCCAAGACTAACAGTTTGTCAGTTGGTAAATAAATATTTGATTCAAATGTAATCAGTGAGTTCAGCATTTACACATTGTATAGCTGTCATAATATTGGGAAATTAGATTTTTCCAAGGCCAATGCAGGCTTTAATGTTCAATCCGTCACAAAGCTTAGGTAGGTCCTGACGCACTTTTAAAGATTTATACTGCAACAGTACATTTAGTAATGGTAATAAACTGCCTAAATATTAATATTTCACAGTAATGTGCATTTCCAAGGAGTTATAAGTTATTCAATCACTATGTAAAGTAAACGCGCGTAGATATCCAGACATGGGATTTCTGAATTGGTCTCGCTTTTAAATCAAATTATGTGCTATATTAACAAATGGCACTGTTAACTCGGGCAGAGTAGAAGAATTCTGTTGAAGTAAATGCTTTAAGAGCTAAACTATTTTCCCTGGTGTCATTGCTACTTTTTGTAAGACTGGTCTAAAGATCAAGGGGACTTTCTGCTCATTGGGTTTGTAGATAAAATTTGGTTTTCTTAGGATTTATAGTTGACCCAGCTTTCCACTACAGAGTATTTAGAAATTCAATAAATTGCAAATATATTCTTATTAAAATATGTTTGTCAGTTTTATTACTGAGATTTAGAACTCGCCTCTAAGGACACACAAAACAAGTCACAAAACAAGTCTGCACTAGTGTAAGAATTTCTTGTCCTGCTTTTGCACTCTTGATGTTCCTGTACTCATGCTGCAACAAGACCCTGTCTCATTTCTGCTGGAGCATGTTCTGCAGGATGGGACTCTCGCCTGCATTGCAGACTTGATATGATTTCTTTGGAACCTGAGTGGGGTCACAGCAGAGCCGGGCAAGCTAAACCAAAAGGGATGTATCCCATAAGGAAGGCTGAAAATAGCAAATTAGTAGCGGAGTTGTCACTAATCTTTTATACTGGGGACCTGTTCTTTAGCTAACGGCGGAAGAACGCTGTCACAGCTTGAGTTGCACTTCCACATTTGTGCAATATTGCATGCCGTGTTAGGTGTCTGTTTTTCCTGAAAGTGTCACCGTTTTTCATAGCAACAGCTCCAAACTTTTCTGAAATACTTCTGGATTTTTTGAAAGTCTGTGTTTCAGTAACAGGTTACTGATCAAATATGGCTTTTGAAACAATTAAATGACATATTCTGTACTTAGGTGAGTGTAACATTATCCCTGAGATAATGAAATTTTGCAAAAAATAAACTAAGTAAATTTGTAAGGGTTTTTGATGTGTTGGTTTTTTGTTGTTGTTGTTTTGGGGGGGGGGGGGGGGTGATTTTTTTCCCCCCCACATCCAGAATTCCTCATTTCTGTGTACTGTTTGGCTGGGCTGCTAATACCCTTCTTTATCCTGATAAAAATTCAAGAAAGTTATGCATATTCGTATTAAATGTGTGATCAGGCCCAAATATTTATTTCAGGTAATGGAAAAAGAAGCTGAAAAATTGGATTTCCGTGTTTCGCAAAGCACACACAAAAATAAATTACCCTCTAACTTATTATAATCTTTGAGCACTGATTTTTATAGTATTTACACTTCAGGACTGTTCCAAAAATCTCATTTACTGAACAAAATTATTTTTGATATATTTATTGTCAGTTGCTTTGCTGTTTGCTTGGGCAGGTCATGTCAGTTCCGCTTTCTGCATATAATGGTTTCAAAATCACAACTTTGATTTTCCCAAAGGGCTTCAAAAGTCTTTTTAGGAAAGTTTACGTTTTCCACTGAAAATACTATTGTGAAAATATTTGGTTAAAAGATAGATACCCTTTCGTATAAACTATACTCCTCGCCTGCTTGAATCAGATAAATTCTATCTAAACTAACAAACAAAACAAAACTCTCTAACACAGTTGACTCTGCAGAACAGTATCTGATAGAAATTGTGAAAAGGATTCTATAAATGTCTGATGCCAAATGCCGCTGAGAAGTCCAGCTTTGCCTTTGTCAGTCCAAGTATATTCAAGAGCCCTACAATTTACTTTTAAATAAAGTAAACCAATAAACTAAGCTAGACTTTTATTATCAAGGATCAGCGATGAGAGTAATTAAGGCTTTTGAAAAGTTGTCATAAACAGTGATATGAGAAGACTGGAACAGTTCCTGTTTCACAAAGAATGAAGAAAAAGGGGCAGATTGAAACAAAACATTAAATAATTGTTTTGACTAGATTGACTAATTTCTGTGGTTAGGGATTTACTGATGGTCTCTAACAAAATAAGGTATCCACTGAATTTGAAGTACCTTACTGAAATTAATTTCTTTACCATTTCCAGTTAATATACTGAATTCATTGGCGTCAGATAGGACTGGGGCCCATTTTTTAGGTTTCAACAGAATAGACACAGGGTAATGAAAATATCTGCATTCTGATCTTCTATAATGTCTAGTATTTTTATGGCATAACTGGTCCTGTATATAAAATCACTTTACAGATTAAATGTATACTCTATTACGTTTTAGCAATGAAAACCTGAGGCAATCTATGTACAGACTTCACTGATTCATGTTTGATCTGACTTGATGGTTCTAGAAGGCTCTGAGATGCAGTCTGGAGTTTTCCCCATTGATTTGGGAGAAATATAAATAGTCTACTATGGAAAATGACTTAAAAGTTCACCATTGTTGGCTGCAAGGAACATGTAAAAGGAGCAATTTAACTTGGAACAATCTGAGCAGTGAGAAATTTCTTTGGAGTCATCTGCTGCTGCCTGATTGCACAAAAATACATCTGAGCATGAAGGACCACCACCACTTTGGCTGGCTGGAAGCATTCTCTTGTCACACCACCAAGGCAAAAGAAGTAGTAAAAGTATTACTTAAGGAAATAATACTGAAATCTGGGATACCAGTGCGATTGTCTTTTGATGGGTGTCCGTACTAAATAGCAAAAGCCATTCAAAATATAGCTAGTGTGTAAATACATATTCTGCCTTGAACTAAGGAAGAGCTTAGTTCTTTTGAAATAGATCTGGTAAACCTTATCAGGTGACAGAAATAGGAGTTAATCCTGAAACTGCAGGGAAACAGTGCTGGAACAGGCTGCCCAGAGAGGTTGTGAAGTCTCGAGATATTCAAGATCCACTAGGATGCCTTCCCATGCAACCTACTATAGTGAATTTGCTTTAGCAAGGTGTTGGACTTGATGATCCCCAGAGGTCCCTTCCAACCCGTACAATTTTGTGATTCTGCAATATAACTTCAAAAATAGAGATTCCTTCTTCAGCGTTGTATTCCAGTTGTGTCATTTTGCTATGCTGTTTTTCCAAGAAGTTTGATAGAGATTGAAGTTGTATAAGAAGGATTAGGAGTCAAGAAATGTATAGCACCAAGTAGCCAAGAAAGTCAGCCAAGGATAACTAGAACAAACTAGAATAAACTAGAAAAACTGAGAGTGAGAAAAAGGGAAATAAAAGGAGAATTAATAAAGTTGGTTGTGGTGGAAGATAACGCTGAAGAAGGTAGAGAAAAAAACAAGCAGTCTAACACATGGGTACAGGTGTTTAGGTGTTATATGCAAGTATTTAACATCCTTTTTCTAACAAATATGTGCTGGTATGTTAAGAAGTAAGATAAAATGTCTAACAAATCTGAGCTCCCAAACTATTCTGTAGTTGTAGGAAAGGAGAAAGGAGTCAGAATCAATGCTGTTAGATCGAGACCATGTTTTCCTGCTGAAGAGTAATCACTGGGACTCTTTTAATTCACTTTTCTCCTTTTTGTGTTGCGAATAGTAAGCAAGAATGCTTTACATTTTAACTTCTGATGTTTTTAAAAGCAAGCAAAAACCCTCTTTATGGTTTCTTCAGAGGATCACACACAGTATATCTTACTGTGACAATATTCTTTTCCTCTGAATGGTTGTTGTGAACAATTATACACCTAATCATTAATTGTTACTTTCAAATCACACTTTAACTAGTAGGTTTCAGTGATAGTTTTACATTTCCTAGATTTATTTGCTGGTGCTAGCAGTGACTGAGTCCTAAATGGCGTTTTTACCTAAGAACTTAATACACCAGGCTCCCCCTCTGCTTCCCAAATCGAGCTCTTTGTTTCTTGCTGAACGCTTTCATAGGTGCTGATCTAACTTGTTAACACAAAAGGACCTTAAGGCAGTCATAATATTACACAAGATGATGGTGCAATTCAGTGGAAACAAATGCAGTAATCCATCAGGAGACCAGACAATCTTGCTTTCATATGCCAGAATCATTTCTCAGTCATCTCATCTATACTTTTATTTATCATGCCCTTTAACATTCCCTTTGCTAAGCCTGAAATTGAAAGCAATTAATGCATTGAGAGCTGTAACTTGAATGAAAATTGTGCAGTGTGGATAAGGTTAAGGAGAAATAAAAGGAAATCAGTGTTCAATATCTGACAAGCACACAATGAAGCCTAAACATGCAAGACAAAAGCTAACCTGAGCTAGGAATTTAAGCTTAAGCAAACAAAAAGGACCAACCTCAATAACTTGAAATGGTTATTTTAAAGCACTAGATGCAGATTCTATAAAATAATGAAATTATATCATTGGACCTGGAATGCAGCCAGCAGTATACTTCACATGTTAAAAAGGAGTTGAAGTAATCCCTGAGTAAGGATTGTAAGAGTCTCTTTATGAACACTGAATCATGCAGGGATAAAAAATGAATTCAGAGTCACGGCCACACTGTCCTGTTCTTGGTTTTGTTCTGTATGTGGTAATTTATAGTAAGGAACAACAACAAAGAAACAGATTTTTATTTGTTAGGAAGAAATCCTTCTTGGAACAGTAAAAAGAGACAAACAATTGAAATGTGTGAGAATGTCCTGTGGCACCTCTATGATCTAAAGCCCACAGAAAGTCTATCTTAATGTGTTTTTCTCAAATATAGTGGTAAAAATCAAGGAGACAATCTTGTGGTCCGACTGCTGCTTTAGCTGCCTAAATCCAAAAATTGTATACTTCCATTAATGCAAGTAAAGTCCCTTTGATCTCCAAATTGTCATCTTTAAATCTTACCAATGTCAAAAGCTAGGTCACTTGGAGTTAAACTTCCAGTTTGTCTCTAATACAGAATAAAATAGCAACATAGTACATGTATTTGTGAGAAATGAAAAAGAGAAAAAAAAAAAAGATTTTGCCTTAGTCAAGGAAACATAAGAGAGTTAAGGATAAATTTGTGCCTTGACAGATAGTAAATGTTTGTCATGTAGTGGGTCACGGGAAGGGAAGTCACTTACAGACATCAATCTATCTATCTATCTATATTAACTATTTCTTTGAATTTGACACAAGCAATTTTTTTCCATCAGTCTTATGCTTACGGCAGTAAACAATTTTATGGAAGAAATAACAGTGTTAAGTTTCTATTTAACTTCAGGTTTTCATTCAGCATTGTGATGTTATTGGGGTGGTGATTACCGATCACTTATTTCAGTCTGGTTATGATTTTGTCATTGAGCAATTGTTAGTGTGCAATACTGGATTACTTTCTTACTTTTCATTTACAATGGTTACGTTATCTTTTTTTACTATGACCCCACTTAAGTGGCATTGATTTTAAGATAATCCAAATATCTACTAGTGAATACTACTTATTGGCATGTAACATACCAGTCAAGATGATCAGTAGTAATTCTAAGGAAGATCTGAAATACCTTTTTAAAACTAACCCAGTAGTAAAATTAGGGGAAGTTTGTGTATTTGTGTTTGAATACTATGTACATGAGAAAAAAATCTGAACCAAGTATTTGTGTTGAATTATCCTGTGGCTTCAATTACTTCAACTCCTTGGTTATAGACATTAATTAGTTCAGACATCAATATCTGACATCATTAAGAGCATAGTGGTTTTTGCCAGTTAGATACACGAACCAGTTAATCTAAAGTACATTATTACGGTGTAGCTTTACAAAGCCAAATTAGTCTGTAGTAGTCCCCCTTGTGTATGCTATTAATCCACGGGAAATAGCTGTGAGAACTTGTACTCGAAGTAGATTTATTGCATGAGAACCATTTCCATATGGTAGTTGCACAGTGTAGTTAGTTGCTTGTATATCTGTATCTTGGATTTTGACTGTTATTTTACTATTCATTGAGTATGCATTGTTTCCATATATGCTAAGAAACACCTGGATTACCCATGTTCAAAAATGAGAAATCCTTTACCATAGACCTTTAGTTATTAGTTCTGTTCTGTAGATACTCATAAGCATAAACTGACTGCTTAAGTCTTTGCAGTGGAATCTTTGGCTGGATTGGGATGGCCTCCCCAGGCTAAAATTCCCAGCTGGAGATCTGCTTCATCTACTAATCAAAACTTTATGCTCAAGGTGACAAGGAGCCCTCATGCAGCTAGCTTAGGAATGGTCCATTGGCTTACCTATGTGAAAACTGGCCTGGAGCACCAGGGAAATTTGAAGAAAGGTGCTTTAGATGTGCTCAGTGACACAGACCAGATACCCACTTAGACAACAGATATAACTCTAGGACAAACTTGAGTATCATACTTTAATATAATTTGCAAGTTGAGTTCCATAGCTCTTGCCAGACTTACATTGACTTTTTCTAGAATTTGGGATTAATGTATGTCATTTACAAACTACTGTACTGCTTTCATTCACTATCATCTCAGTATTCATTCTCTTTCAGTATGTATCATACCAGCAATGCCATATTTGGGAAGTGATTCTCTAATTTTTATAATTCACTGTACATCTTAATGTCATCTTAACAAAGATTTCTGATAGGGTGAGGCTTTTTGGTTCTGTCCATACTGTTTGTTAAATTAAAGTTTGTATTTCATCATAAAAGTCGTTGGCACATAGTGACACTGAAGACCAATTACTGTTGAAATTCCTGTTGTGATGTTTAGTTTCTTATCAGTATTTGAAAGACTAAAAAGAAAAATAAGTAATTAGTTTTGTACATGATATAGTCTATTTCTAGCTTGATCAGTCAGAAGCAAGAAAACAAATTAAGTAGGAAAAAATACTGAGTTATGGAGAAGGCACTATTAACATAAACGTTGACATGGAGTACTATGTTCTTTGTTTCCTTGCTAGGCAGTTGCAGTACTACAGTCGTAACACAGCTAGTAACGGGTTTTTTTTTGTTTGTTTTTTTTTTTTTTTCAATCATTAAATTAAACCTGTTTGTTTCTACAATAAAAATGATAAATAGCCCAGTTCTGCTATATAACCAATCCTCGCTTGCTGTAAATGCACAAACATTTCAATTATTGTAATTGTAATTCACTGCCCAAACGAACATATATTAGATCTAAGAAGGCTTCTTTATTCTCTGATATTCAAACTCATTTATCAGACATCTTTAAGCAAGGTATTATCATGTGCCTCTGGTTTACTGATGAGATTACAGTAATTGTCCTGTTGTTTTTGACAGTTGCTCTGCTAGCCTCATACATTATGTCCAATTCTGAAGCAAATTTGTCTTCGTATGCCAAGGAGAAGATTGAGCGTTGTTATACTTAAAGTCTTAACCACGAAGCTTACTGCATGCAACATACTTATTAATGCATAATATCACCACTATTTGTCTTTTTTTGGTATGAAATAATATATCTGGAAATGAATAGCATTTTGAATTATAAGTATGGACATATCCGTATCTCCTTTCATGTCTGTCAAGGAAAATATCTGGTTTTCTTTCTTCCTGAAGTCTGAACTGCTTTTATTTAATTTGCTTCATTTGCAGCAACGTGTTGCTTGGAGAATTTCACTCTTGATAGCTCTTTCATAAATCCAAAATAAATATTTATTTTTTTCCTTTTGCAAGTAGTAGTGTAAATCTTTGTTTTCAAAGACTGAAAACTTAACAAGAATGTTTATGAGCTTGTAAGCAATTGGTAAAGGATTGTGCAACAGACAGTGTACTGCTTCACCATGAGAAGATCACTTACTTAAGCCCGTGTTCCTATTTGGCTTTAGTGTCTGAAGGTTGAGTTTTAAACAGATTTGTAGATCCAAAGGGAAAGTTTAACCTAACATCAAAGTGCAGAGCCATAGTCATAGATGTTGTGACCTTTCTTGAAGGCAGCTTCTCTTCTCTTAAAACCAGGGCTGCAAGCTCAAGTTCTTTCTGCTGACTCCATGCTAGTATCTTTCCTTTGTTCCATGTGGCAAAAAGTAGTTCTCCCTTAAAACTTTGTCTGAAATTGCTTGATACAATTTATGCGAAAAGCTCGATGTTATCTGTGATGAAGAAGATATTCTTCTTTGGGACAGTAACAACATCCTAACCCTGAGAAAATCCACATCAAAATACTTCAGAGCTTCTCTAAACTTCACTGTTTCCCCCATTTAATTTTCTCTTGCAGTTAGGGCATTTCCTGAGCTTATAACTGAGAAACAGCTACACGTGAATGAAATTCAATCTTGTATTCATTCACTATACATCTCCAAGTGCAAGTGGTCAGCTCAACAGATCAGTTGGTTTTGCCCTCTATCTCCTGTCAGCATTGCTGTCTGTCAGAGGTTCACCTCCTAGTCCCCGAGGAGTGAAGTGCCCTCTGTTAGCTCTGCTGGCCTGTCAATTTTAGTCACTGGGCTCTTTGCAGTGTGCTGGAGTGCTGGAGTGAATTTTCATAAATATTCTTTGTCAGGTCCTTTGTTTCTCTTGATTAGGTGAAATTAAAATTTGTTCCTGTGCTTTCACCTGGAGTTATTTTCTCCTGTTTAGTGCAAAAGCCACTCCAAAGGCAAAAGTATATCTCTGAATGTTTGTAGTCACAGTACGGACATTCCCCATGCAATTATATTTGTCTTGCCTCAAAAGAACACTTTTCAACCTTTTAGCACACATGTGCTATGTCTTTTAGCACACGTTATGCACCTTTTAAATGCCTTCGTTAAAGTCAGTGCAGTCATTAAGCAAGTCTAGAAGGTTTCCAGTTTTCAGGCTACTGCTCTGAGCAGGTGATGGCCTTTCCTCCCACATGTGTATCCTAAATAAAGCTCGTCTTGGTTGGAATATTTTAGGCAATTTCTAAAATATCCTTTATTACATATATAGAAACTCCTTCTGTAACCAGACTGACAAAGTATATTCTTTCCTGGCTAACAGTTAAGGTCATTTGTATATTTGTTCTGTCCCTGTTGAAACTAATATCCTTTTCTCCCCGCTACACTTCTCTCCGACATCTGTCTTTCCTGGCTGCAATCCTTCTGGATCCTAATTAGGCTTCCAATGGCTTGGCTCAGGGTGTAACCACAACCAATTTATCATTCTCTTCATCTCTCTCTGGGACATTCATTGAAAGAACAGTACCTGAATATTTCCCTTTTATCTACAATTTCCAGTCTATATCAAACATGAAATCTTGACAGATGGAGTCCAATCTGTCACAGTGAGTTAGTGCATTTCTCTTCTGATTGAATTTATTTATTGCACAAAGAAATGCACAAAATCTATAAAGGTAGGTATTTTAAATTTGGGATATGGAATGGTTGTGTTGGCTGGATTGGGGTTTTATTGGCTGTTTTGGGGGGTGGGGTTTTTTGTTTTTTGTTTGTTTCTTTCTTTTTTGGTGGTTTTTTTTTGTTGGTTTTTTTTACATCTGAGGAGATTGCAATCATGTTAGCTGTATCACAAAACTCTGCGAGGCTTGTATTTGTTGTGATAAGAGGAGGGACAGATCGGATCATAACAAAAACAGATGTAATGTGCAAAACCATAACTACATACTTGCATGCTGACCGACAGAGAATGCAAGGAAACATTCTGCCTTCTGCCAATGAATCCTCTGCCAACAAATCAGTGGGTAAGATGGTTCCTGAAATACATTCTGCAGTAGAAAAGAGTGATAAAAAATTATTCTGCCAAAGTGCCGGGCCAATCAATCAAGTGTTAATGATGGATCATGAAACCCATTTGTTGACAAATAAAACCTTGCATGCGGTGCCAGTGAAACCAACTGTGTCACCCGTTTCCCAGTGACTGCCTGAAATACCACTTTCAGAAGCAGAATTTATTGATGGAAGAAGCTAATACTACAGCCAAGCACATCCAACTTAATTTGCAGGTGGATTGCAATCTTAACTCTTAATGGCACTTGGCCTCACAGATGATATTGAAGTGTTCCCTAGACCAAGAGTTTTGTGGAAGGGAATGGACAAAGACCAAGTATAACACAGGCTCATTCATTTAGACTTTGCAGCTGGTTTCAGTACTTTTGACCATGTGATTTAGTTAGCATGATTGCTGGCTTAAACAGGAATACTAAATGAAATGTTTTGTTCTGAGAGGGAGCAGAGTTGAGCTGTTTAAAACCTGAGAACTTATCTGGTAGAGGTCAGAGCTGGAATTCTTTCTATTGCCATGTCTACAAGCAGGTTTGTGAAGCTTTCCTGGAGTGACTGAGGCAGATGACTGTCTATTGCTCTTTGCTGCTCATGGATGTTGTTTTTTCTTCTGCCTGTGCTTAGTTGACAAGAGGGAGAAATAACTGGCTGTCCAGATAATTCTGAGTGATGCTGTGGGAGATTGCCACTGTAGAAAAGTGAGGAATTTACCAAGGGGTTACTGAAGTGTATATTCAGGGATCCCTGGCTCTCTACTTCATACGAACTACAGCAGTAATGCTTTATTCATAGAAATTGAGGTAGGAAATTGTGATATAAACCTTGTCACTATTTGTTACTTCATATTTTTGAACTACTTTAACCTGGCCTACACAAAAGCAAAAGGCTAGACACTTGGGGAACTTGAATGTTGAATTGAAAACCATCTTAAAAATAGCACAGTTGCCTCCAGCACAGCAGGTGATGTTCTGGATTGTAGTACCTGCAGACCTCTGTAGAAAACCTTTTGTTTCTTTGTCTTATTACAGGAATTCTGCCGGTGATCTCTCTGCTTTTCTGTGCAGTGCTTTGCCTAAAAAGTACAGCAGCATTAGCTATACCATTTAAAAAAAAACCAACAAACCATATTTCATCTTGGCTTCCCATTCAAAAGAATGTTTGGAATGAAATGTTTCTTGGGAGAGAGATTTCTCAGGAGAATTTTTGAGCTCTCAGCATTCCTGACTGGTGCTAAAACACTTGGAGTAATGAACCAAAATGTGTTGCAGTGTTTATGTGGCAAAGAACCTCAAAAGGTACTCATTAATAATTCCTCGTTTTGGGAGAAATAAATGAGCAGCTTTTTAGCCCTCAATATTGTTACAGATTTTGAATTCCCTTGACAAAGGGCAGAAGCTATCTTCTTATGGACAGTGTGGGTGAACACTGAGATTTCAAGGTTTATATGCCAAATTTTTTGATCTGGAATTTGCAATTCCTCTTTATAAACATGGAAAATATACACAACCTTCTTTCCCCTTCAGCTTTCCTCTACCCTTTACTTTGAGAACAATTCTGTGAGTATGCATTATAGTATGTGTTATCTGTCTTTACAAATAAATAAGAAATTGAAACTGAGAAGTCTAAATTATTCCAGAAGTAGCAAGTATTTTCTGCAAAATAATGCATGCCGTCTATTCTGTAGTCCAGAAAGAATTTGACTGGACTCACATGAAATATTCTTTTCTTACGTGCAGTGAAGCATGAGAATTTCATTTCAATAGATTTGATTTATTCAGCACAATGTGAGATGATTGATGTTAGAATGTGGCATAAACAAAAATAGTGACTATAACTTAAATAGGGAGGCAAATCTACAGTTGTGAAGATGAGAACCCTTTGTCACACTTTCTGTGGGCAGATATAAGTGCTTGCAAGAAGCTGCTGTGGGAGATACTCACCAAGCTGAATCCTTCATCGTATTATTAGGTATGGAGTACAATAAGCAGTTCGTAAGAGTTCTCATCATTGACTGACTTGCTTGCTTTTGAGGGGGAAAAAAATCCACACTTTGTTGTGCATTCAAATATTGCCTTGGGTTTTGGACACAGAAAGACCATCATATGCTGCAGCAGTCTGTGCTCTTCCTAGCACAGCACAACCCCTCTCTCTCACTCTCATAATCTCTTATGTTAGAGCAACAGCTCCCCAATCATTTACAGGCTCATAAACACAATCCAGCAGCATCCGTCTGCCCAACAGACCAAGGAAACAGCTCAGAAATGAAAGCCAAATAAAACAATAACTCACGGCAAACAAACAGGCAACTACAACAATCAGATCATGCTGCAGGAGCTGTTCCAACAACCCAGACACTTCATTAGGCATAGAATAACAAAGGAGAATAGACCAGTGTTATCTCATCTAACTCTCTTAGGCAAGTTACTTCTCTCAATTTTATTTATTTATTTATTTATTCCAACCCTTATCCGTGCTTACTTTCCACTTGAGGTAAGGAAGTGCAACTTAAGGCAGAATGAACTGTGTTTTGCAACCATAGAATTGCAAAGTGAAGAATTCTGCAGTTTGCTCTTTCATTCACATTTTTCTAAATCTTTGGAATTTTAGTCATTTTTAAATTCTGTTTTTTTTTCTCTTAATGGATACTTTTCTACACGCTTGTACAGTTTTAAATCTATACATGAACTATGTAAAAGAGAGAATTCTCCCTCATCATGTATCAGTTATGTCAAAAACACATCCTGTCTCCCCTAATATTTTACCTAGTCTTAACTATTTTATTCATTTATTTACTTTTATTTTCCCATGAATGATGAATTTCATCATAACCTCTCCTTCAGAGAGCTGTTTTAAAGTCTAGGAAGCTGTTTGCTGCTGCCAGCCCCAGAGAAGCTCCCTTCTCTTCCTGCGTACTTGGGCACATGCTCATTCCCTTCTTACTTTTCAGACTGAGAGATAAACAGGTAAAATCTGAAGTTTTGATCCTTAAAGCTTTCATTGTGTTCTGCCTGAACATTAAAGGTAGCCAAACCGTTAGAACCTCTTATAAAGTTTTATTAAGTGTTCCAGACTTGAGACTCACGAAGTCCTAGTCATTGGTTTGTCACAGGTCTATGTATGTAGCACAGTGTGCCCTAAGAATGCAAAATGTTGAAAATGTCAATAGGTTAAGCAAGACTTAAGTACTTAAATCTCCTAAGGGAAAATAGCTGATGAGAAAGGGATGTGAATTAAGGTTGCATTTCAAATGTTTGCCCCAATATGCATCAGGTGGAAAATCCTTCCCAGTCACTGAGAAGAGAAATTGTAAACAACAGGCATTCTAAGCTTTGGAAAAGGTCACAAACATCTCCCTGTTTCCAGGAGTTTGTAGAACAGGTGGGTGGGATTGTAAATCTGTGAGATACCTAATTAAAGCTGATTTCTTTACCTGAGGGCGAGCTTTAGGTCTGTAAAAAGAAATTTGGAACTTGATAACCATTACTTTGGGATAACCATTACTACAAGGGAACAATTTTTATTTAAAAAAAATAAAATATAATCTTTAAATCTTCACAATCTGATTTTAGGATCTTTCTTGTTGAATAGCTGACTGTTGCCATGCACCTGGCAACCCATGTTCTTTTTATATGTCGCCTACTACAACAGCTGACCTAAACTTCCACTGTTTAATCAAACCTGAAAAGCTTTGTAAATATTGTTGATCAGAGAACACTTCTCAGTTATTTGCTAGCTGGGATTTTTCCACAGTATATCCATGTGACACTTTCTGTGAGTTGTTTGTGAAGAAGATCAATTTTCATGCCCTGGTTATTGAATTAACACTCTTGGCATTTGGTACTGCTAGGAATGGATAATAGTGATGGCACTTTTGGGGTTTTTTGAGGCAGTTTTGGCTGGCACATCACAGTTTCAGTGCTAAAGAAGTCTCGCGGAGCCAACTTGTTTCACTGATATGCATGACATTAGATAAGTAGATATTGAGGGGAAAAAAAACTGAACAGCACAAAATAACTTCAGACTCTTTATGTGGAACTTGTTGACCATGTTAGTCCTGCATGTGTGGCATAAGGGACAGTACAATTTATGAATTATCCAATTTAATCCAAAGTGAGTGTCACTGGTACACAATGTTCAGCTGGTAACATCTCTCCATATGTGAAAATTTAAGATAATCTTTACTAGTTCTATGACTGTCTGCGTATTGACAGGTTGGTAAAATGCTGAAGCTCTACGTGGACATCAGTTTCATGTAAAACTGTGAGATATGTGTGATTAGTGGAATTTTTTTCTGTTTGCGTCTGCTGATTTGTCATTCTGTTGATTTTAAAGTAAACAACAAAAATGCATCATTTCAGCTTCGGAGAAAAGCTAATCTACTAAAATGCTCTGTGGTTGTGTGTATTAGTTAACTGATCTGTTCTGTCCCTTAAGTAGGTAAGAGATCATCTATACTTTTTGCGTATTTATTTCTTTGGAAAATACAAACTTTTTGTAATGTATATTGTTGATTTGAATCCTTTCATTCATATCTGGAACATTTTTTATGAAGGTCTCCAAAGACCATGTACGCATAAGAAGCTTCCTAAACCAAGATCACAAGGCAGATATTATGAGTGGGCACATGGTTGGAAATCAGATTGCTTAAACCATAGCATTAGCCAAGTATACACTAAACTTGTAAAAAAATATCTGAAAAATAAAATACGGTAACCAGATTTTCTGATCTCATTTAACTTTACAGGTGCTAAAGGACAGATATTTTTGCATAAATGGAAGTAATCTCCCCCTTCCCTCCGTGCACACCTGGCTGCATATCAGTAAAGGTGCCTTACCTACCTCTTTTTTAGTATTTTGCTGTTGCATGCTATTGAGAGAGACCCAAGTGAAAATGTAACCTTTGAACACCTTGATGGTGACACGAAGAAATACTGCTTTACGTAAAAATAGGAAACCTTCAGCTCAGAAGGAAATCCCACTGGAACCCATTTCCAACTGCTTTAAATATTTACTTTTATTGTCAGGGATCTGATTAATCATCCCCTATTGTTTACTACCTAACCTCTGCATCCCACACTGAGTAAAACTGCCCCATGCTAGTTGGTGTTCAGGTGCTCTGCTGACCGTGTTCTTCATATCTCTTTCCACAGAACGCTCACATTCTTTGCAATATAAAAATATTTTTTCATCCTCTCTCCAGCCTGATTTCTGGCTATCATCATTCTTGTGAATAAAGGCAATCTTTCTTTAGATTTTTGACTGAAGGCCATGCTGTTCTGGTTCAGAAACAAGTAATCCCTTACCTTTGTTCATCTTTCCCAGAGAAAATCCACTGCCTTTAAAGGAAGCTCTGTTGCATAAGTCACGGCAGATGGCTTTGTGCCTGCCCACTTCACAATATGGATGAAGTGTCTCACTAACATGGCTTAAGGATCCATTAAGGTCTTGCTGCCTAACTATGCTACTTAGTTTATCCTGCTAATTTCATTTTAGCAGCTAGATGTCTCTCTTTCCTCCGTTATTAAAAAATAACAGTAGGTGAGCAGTTTTTGCCTTTGGAAAAGTCTTGTTGACCTCCATCATTTGTCCATTTTAGAGGCAAATTTTAGATCTGGATTTGCCTATAAATCTGCAACCCAGTGAGCGTGTGGCTTGGTTTTGCACATAGCTTTCTCAGATCATTGATTGTTTCCCTATATTAATCTGTTCTGGCCTGAGGCTGACCTGTGTTTTTGCTTTTCATGTTCCTCCTCTCTGCTTTCCAAGTAGGATTGTAGATTGAGACACTTTCTGCCTTTGGCATTCTTCTTTTCTCTTAATCATAGCTGTTTTCCACCTCATGTAATTGTTTTCCTTTTGTGATCTTTTTTTAAGTCATAAATACTGTCCTGCTACAAGAACCAAAATGTTTGGCTTAAGCTCTGGATTCTGTATGTACAGTTCTGGAGAATGATTCCTTTCATATAAACAAGGGTACTACAGGGCCAAAACTGCTGCTGGGTTCTGTCAGGTAAAGTGGAATAACCAAAGTCTGGCTTCTAGAGAAGACAGGGCCTGGCATTTGTTTTTCTGCACAACAGAAATAATGTTTTGTTGTTGTTTCTTGTTTATTATTATGATTATTGTATCTCTTTTCTTACTTATGCTTCCAGTTGCATTTCTTATTTCTTCAGGATGTCCTCAGATTACTCATGCTAGTGTGGAATGAACATACAGAAACCAAAGGAAAGGCTCCTGTTTCATTCTTTTATGTGGTAAATTAGATGTGGTTCATCTCGTGTCTTTCTCTAAGCTGTTAACTCAAAGGCCAAAATACCTCTGGCTATTCTAACCGAGACAGATAATGAACACTTGTAATTAATAAAGTATTTAGACAGTCCTCTAATCCAAAAATGATACAGCACAGGATAAAAATTTTGTCAAAAAAAAAAAAGAAAAAGAAAAAGAAAAAAGTTTTTTTTTTTAATGATGTACAGGGGTGGACAAAGGAAAATTGTTAATTACTATGAAATGACAGTGATTTTTCAAGGCACGGGAAAACTTAATACACTGATAAGGTTTGGTGTTTCACATAAAAAGCTAGAAATAGCATTTTAAAAATATCAAAAGTCTTGCCTTTTAAAACACATTTTGAAATATTTAATGTAATTAAACATCATGCTTTTCAAATTCTGGAGGCGTTATAAAGCAAAGATAACTCTGTGTAAGAACATATGTCTCTAGTGTAGCATTTATAACACCAATATTAAGTAATAGACAAACCACTCCATGTTTTTCACTATAGCTAGTGATGCTGGTATGCAATTTGCTTGCCTGTATTTATATTAGATCTTTGCTAAGCACTAGGTCTGTGCCAATATAATTTCTTCACATCTTATTGATGTGAATTCATGTATATGCCAATGTACTATGTTTTGTTGTATATAAATGCAGGCCATGATCCATCAGTTAAGCACATTGGACTACTGTGCATGTTTGGAAATGAACTTCCAAGCAAGTAATTGACCACTAAACTTCTCTGAAATTTTCTAAGTATATTGTACAGTAGTGGGGAAAGAAGAAATGTAGATGTAACACTTGTAAATGTTGAACTATTTGGCTCAGCAGCTTAGATCTCTATTAAACACTTTATAAATAGCATTTAAAGTTTGCAGATATGTGGTGTGAAGATGGATATATAGAATATATTATGTGTATGCCATATTCATCACACTTCAGTGTTCACTTTTGTAACTGTTAAGCCCTTCATTTTCTTGGTTAATGGATAATTTTTATAACACTCGTTTGCCCAAGTAACAGCATTCCACATTCACAGAAGAAAATTATCACGTATTTGGTAAGAAGGCGTCAGAATCTTTTAAGATTTTATTCATGGAAAATACAGACCTGTAAGTTTTCATATGAACACCTTTTATCAGTCAAACTCGGGCTGGAGGCTATTGGGTTTCTTTTGGTTGTTTGATTGTTTTTTGTTGTATTAGAAGACAGCAAGCGCTAATGACACAGGTATATGTGGCCAGAGACACTTTCTGCCTGTTCACTGAGCTGCTGGCATCTGCAGAAATTCTGGTTGAAGCCACCTGTTCTCAGCAACATGCTTAAGCCTGTAACAAGGATCATGGTTCTCCCTTGAGTGATGTACACTGCACAGGGGATGCCTTAAGTGACATCAATATGAAGCATTAGCAGAGCGAGTTCACATCTGCCTCTATTCCTCCCTGTCCATATGGTTCTGAGAATGTTTCGTGGCAATTGTGTTTTCAAACAGCATTTTTGTGAAGTTAGTCAGTGGGCTCAGGAGTAGGAGGGGAGGCATTTTCAAGAGCAGGATGAGGGGTGAGGTCTCTGCCCTACATGGGCTGACGTGTATGGAAACGAAGAGTTAACCTGAACAGCTTATGTTTTAGAATATGTCTACTCTGTTTATGAAATTTAGACTCATTGCATACATGCTCAATGCTTGCCGGTCAGCAAACTTCCGGGCCTTTGAGAATTTCGTCCCAGTATTTTCTGCCTGCTCCATTGCAACCTGTAATAATAGCCCATTAATCAAGTGTCACCCCTCTAATACAGAGGAGTTCTATCTTTATTGCCTTCGTTTATAATAATTTAGTTTATACTTTACAATGTTATTGATTTTATGAAATGGCTCATTACATTTACACAAAACTAAATCATTCAATTAAATACTTTAAATTAAGTCATATAAATACTTCACCAGATTTATTGTTGGATAGAATTAGAAATCAAGCTCCAAGAAATTATTTTTTGAAATAATTATTGGGAAAACGCTCTTACTTATGTAATAGGCTAATAAAAGGATATAAATTGCTCAGCAAAATTTTAGGAATGATTGAAACCCAGATTCCCTTTTATAAACTTATGAGTGCCACAAGCAGCAGAAAGTTTGGTTGAACTTGAAAGGGGAAAATTACAATCCAAGATTTTCTGCGTACCTTCTGGTAACTGGGAAGAGACATTATTCTGGAAAATGATCTATCAGTCACCTCTTCATTTAGGAGTATACGTGTGAGTAGTGAAATAGAGGGTAGAAGGGTCTATTTAATACTTTGACTTCCTCGTGCATTCTGTGCTGTCCTGTGAAGTAGGGGTTGGAAGCTGGACCATTTATTTCTACCTCAAGAAATCGGTATACCCAATAAAAACCCTAGGAGTATAAATGCCATGTGAGTTCATTGGGTTTAAATACAGTTTTTTTTTCCCCAGCTTTTATTTTCCTCTTGTCCTCTGGTAATGCTTTTATGGGTTTTTATAATAAACATTTCAGAAAATGAAACTTTTTTTTTTTATTATTTAAAACTGAAATAGGGCAAAATATTCATTGCAGGAATACAGGCACACCAGAGGCAAGTCTATTCTGAAGTGCCTAAGGGAGTGTGGAGCACAGGTGTTCTTGTCACTGACCATAAACAGCACACTGTGTTTGAACCAGGTAATCTGCAATTTAGGAGCAGAGTGAAAAACACATGGTAGTTAAAATCTCAGTAACTGAAACCATAGTTATTTGTAATTTAAAAGTTATTTCAATATGATTCAAACTTGACAAAGTTTCTTACAAGAGGAACTCATTTTAAAATTGTATTTGTCCTAAATCATCTATGATCAAAAATGGTGGCGATGATATTCAGGGGGTGGTGCACTTTTAGTTAAGATACTATGTTTTTTCATAATGTTTTCTAAAACTTCCTTTATTATTTTAACTCCATTAGTTTTATGATTTTCTTGGCAAGGATTTCCTGTTGTACAGTCTTAAAAAAGCAAAGGGATGGAAGTCCTTTCCTTAGGTTTGTTCCTAAAGCTGTTTTTCCAGTCTTTCTGTCTTTGAGAAAATCTTGGTCAGATTTTCTTACCTGCAAAAACATTTATCAGGTGGAAAAAAAGAATTGTGAAAGTCCTAAATGAAAACAGTGTAATAAGACCACAGTTTGACTAGTAATGACACAACAGTAGCTGGTGATAGTGTTGTTAGGATAATTGTTGAGGAACAGGGATGACTACCACCACACTGCGGTGGCAAAAAAAACTTTTGACAGAGTGAAAGACAGTGCAGTAGTGTGTCCTTTAGGGCACAGCAGCAGAGATCAAGGCCATCACCAAGGGAATGACAGGACTTAATGCACTACCTCTATTCTTTGGCACCATATTAGCTGTACAAAATGTGTTCTGCTTCTAGCCCTATGCCATCTTGTCTATTTCTTCTTTAGGTTCATGTCTTATTTTTTTTTCAGTGGTTTTTTTTTTTTTTTTTTTTAGTTGTCTTGTATTATTATTTCTACCTGCAGTGCAGTTTTAATGATTTACGGTTTTATTGCCTTTGGAACAGTTTGTCTTGCTGATCTCCCTCCTGCTTCTCTTTCTTAAAGATGACAGGTTTAGTGTTTTTAAATTTTTTGAATAATTAAAAGCTTTGAATCTTTGGTTACCCTCTGCTGGACTGCCAGGATTTGTAGGATAAAATAAAATGATAATTAGATACTCCGAGTTCTTGAAAGTATTCCAAAGGTTTCCTCTCTCTGTTAATAAAAGCAACTCTTTGTATTAGATCAGAACCTCTCTATTCATCATACAAAATGATATTTTGTGTGTATGCATAGTTTGTGTGGGATATTTAATTCTTAATGCCTACTAAGTGAACCTTTTTTTTTTTCATTTTACCTTGTTTTCTACATGTTTTTAGTGTTGTATATCATCAAATATCTACTGAAGAATTGCCTCTTCTCATTTCATTGTTTTATGTTACAAAATATCATTATTTATCTTCAATATGTTTATGCAAGATTACCTAGATATTCTAGAAAAATATTTTCTTTTTTAAGCTTTCTCTCATATTTTAAGTCTCTTGCCTAGTCTTTAACAAACCTTTTCTCTATGTCACCTCTAAGCAACTGTTCAAAGTCTAATTACACTTCTAGATTACCAAAAAAACACTTTTTTTTTTTTTTTAATGATATTAAAGATTCCCCCCTTTGAGTGCTTTTCTTCACAGTATGATGTTCCATCGCCAGTGCTTGACCCATTTCTGCTGCCTGTGGTGCAGTTCTCTTCAGCCTGTCAGCTGCAAAAACAGAAGACCTTAGACTTGAAAGAAGTCCTGCATCCCCGTCCTCTTCTGTTGTCAAACTGACTTTGGGACAGTCATTTCAGTGCCCTTGCTCGGGCAGAGTCCCTTGGCTGCCAGAACAGGAGAAATACCACAGATTATCTTCATTCTTTTGGCTAAAAATGGCACTGGCACTCACCCTGCTATAATGCAGTGCCACCTGTGGCATTGGGAAGGGCTCTTGTTTCTGTGGACCTGGTGCAATGTGTTGGCGCTGCGTTGCAAAAACTGCACTTCACAGACAGAACAAAAGCAGTATGATGGGGACGCAATGAGTGAGAATGGCTTGTATAATACATTTGAGTTAAAGTTGTATTCCAGTCAATGGGAAAGGGAATAAATCAAGAGATTAAGCAGAGAAGGAAAGAGATAAAAATTACCAGTTTGTTTTCATACATTATTAGCTCATTTCATGTGTATCTACTGCAAACAAGCACCTTACCTAGATGGAAACGGAGAAAACCCTGCGTTATTTTGTAGTTTTTCTCAATTTTGATTATTTCAAACCCAAAGACTCTGACATGAAAGAGATTATAAACCTCTCGCAGTCCAGTAGCTGGCATCATGCTGTATTATCACCCTGCCATTAGTAATTTTCAATTTTTTCTTTGGTAATCATTGTTAATTATTTTATTTTATAATTAATTAAATACTTGTTGAAGTCCCAAAGCCCATCTTGAGAATCTTTACCAGCAAGATAGCATATTTTCTCTCTGTGTCTCCATGAATTCATAATTATTTATACAAAAAGCTGTGTTTAGAAAGCAAGAAACATAATTAAGGAATTGTTGATGAAAGTAATTACCTAGAAAATTACAATGGGCAGTATAAATAAGTTGCCTACCGAGAGGAAGAATTCAGTCTCTTTTGTTTTCCAGGTGAGCTCAGAGCGGTCCAAGAAATTTGCAGTGAGTGAAATCTTCCTTTCCCCTCTCTCCACAAGTCTTTTCCTCTTCAGTTTCAAATAAAAGAATTGACACCATGTAGTATTGAACTTCTTTTTTTTTTTTTCCCCTCAAAAAAAATGCAGTGAATAGCTTGCTGCGAGGTAGAGAAGAATGAAAAACATTTATGTAGCAAATAAATCACATAGCAAATAAGTTTTGGAACACTGCATTTCATTCGCCTGTGGGGCATTAATGCCAATCCTAGAGGACAGAACAGAAAGAATAAAATTGAGTTAAATAAAACCAAAGTGCTTAGTCTTACAAACACACCAACAGCCATCAGTACCAAGCATTAATTCTTTTTCTGCAGGCAGCAGGAAGGTGGATGAGACAATAATGTCAGATGCGCAAATTAAGTCACTGTGGCAGAAACACAACACAAATAAATAGGAAAAACAATGCGAAGAAAAACACTGTTGTTGCTGTATAAACTTTCTTCCAAGCTGGAGGCGCAGAAAAAGAAAGGTAATGACATGGTGCATGCCATCTTGTAGCCTGACAAGCTCTTTCAGAATAGGAAGAGAGCGTAAGGTGCCAGGAGAAGACTTGCTGTACATTCTGATAGAAAAAAAATGGGCTTGTGGATTGCAGAAGAGTTCCCTTTTCAGCTGACTGAGAAAGAGAAATCAGCAATACTGAGCCTTAGAGTGCTAAGGAAAGCCCTAGTCAATATGAAGCTGAAACAGAGGAAGGTTGTGTGTGATAGGAACTCACACACAGTCCTTTTTTCCTCACCATTATTTAACTCCCGTTAATATTAGAGGCCCAGCATACAAGATCAAAGGAAAAAAAGATCCATGTTTAACAAAAAGTTCTAAAATGACCCCCACATCTAACAAAACAAGAAAAGCTGTAAGAGAAACTACTTTGTTCTCTTTTTGTATCAGAAAATCAGTGTACTGTGGAGGGGCAGTATTTTAATCATCTCTATCTTTTTATCTTTAATCTTCATTTTTCTATACATTGAATTTATCTGACAAATTTATGCTTTATTTTTCTATCTGCACTTCCTGCAGTTTCTGTATGTGATCCTACATCTTTCGTACATTCCTTGCCCTGCTGTTTTTTAAGAGAGCTCCATTATGGGACTGCAAGCAAAAGTTGAGGATAGAAATAATATCAACTCTGGGGATTAAGTGTATGTTCCAAATGCTTCTCACAACACGATACTGAGAAATGATTGTGAATAAACTGTAATTCATATACTAATTTGGAAGTCTACACTTGTATGATATTCGTTTTCTCTTCTGTTCCTAAACTAATTGATTTCAGCTGCACTGATTTTAAAATAATGTGTAAGAGCCAGTACCCAAAGCAATCTAGTTGCTTACTAACTAAGAACGTATTTAAATAGTCCAAAAGAAAGATTCTCTTGTGACCAGTGCCCCAGGCTGATGGGGAACTGGGATGTTGCCATGTCCATTAGCTAGGTGCAGTATTCATGAGAGAAAGAGTACACTGAGAGAACAATGAAGTGCATATCCCCGTTGGAAAACACTGCTTTTCATTTTCTTAGTAAGATGGCTGAAAATATGTAAGAATAAATAAGTAACTGGTGATACATCTTACAGATTTATTTGATGTGTATATTCTGCCTTAATTGCTAAGGTTGTATATGCGTTTGTGAGTAGAGCACTACATGAATCCCTGTTATGGTGCCACACAAGGATAGGATAGGTAGGAATGAGGTCTGAGAGCATGGGCAATATTGTCGAATTCACTGACTTGATTTGGAAATCAAGCAAGGATAGTGATTGCTCCTGTACAGCTTGTGGGGCAGCAGTAGTTTCATGCTAGTTTTACCGCTTAGTGTGTAGAAGCTGGCAATCCTGTTGCCTCACCTTTGTGCTAAAATTTACCAAGAGTGCTGTCAAAATTTTTGATTTCCATTGTGAACTCAAACTGTGAGCCAAAGCAACAATATAGATAACCCTTTGAGTCTTGGTGGAGTTTATACTGTAACAGTGCTTGCTGTGAGGTGCTGGAGGTGATCACACTTTTTTGAATATGATTAAATATATCATCCTGTTTCTTCTTTGCTGTCACCTCTGAAGACCCTATCCACTGAGTACCCAGCCCTGAAGTCTAAGAGGTTAAAAGGTCTTCCTGGCTCAAAAAGGGTCATTATTTTATAATGCCAATTAGTAGCTGACATCCAAATTTTATATATATAGCCATGCTTTCTTATGAAGTGTTCTTCTCGTACGTGTATAGAGCAAGACAATAAAAACTATGACTCAGGTGCTTCCATATATTAATAAATTAAATTGCGCAGGTGATTAAAGGCATTCAAATCTGTTTTCTGGGTGTTCAGAGGAAGATTTATGTAAAAACTTAATAGTTGGTTCTGGAGAATATTTTACATTCCTTCCCCAAGAAAAGGATGTTGATATCTTCCTAAATGCAGCAAGAATGTTTATTTCAAAATAAGTATTTTTAAATATATTTCAGGAAAATGGATTTGCAGGATTTCCTATATAAATATGATTACAGATATGAAACTTCATATCTTAATGAACTTTTGAGAATATTGCAGTCTTAGGCTTGCAACTGGAGGGCTGCATAATTACTTTGATTGCTTTGAAGTTCACCTTACAGATAACTTTGAAAGAAAGTACCTGTGCACCGAGATTGATAAATGGTTTCACAAGCTGCAGAGTGGGAATTTGAGAACCTGAAAAAGGAAAATGGAGAGGAAAGAACCTGAATTGGGAATGGAAGATTAGTCAAAACACTGGGAAAAGGGAAATATTTAATTTGCTTTAATAAGTTATAGTTCGGTGAAGATTTCTGATATAACACTACAGTATTTTAATCTCATCGAGTTGAAATATTCTGCTCATAACACTTTTTTCCTTTCCCCAGGAAAGCATCTGATTAAGAATTTACTTCTGTACCTTCCATTAACTCTGGAAAGCACTTGCTGATGGAGGATGTTCTTTAACCACTATGAGGTTGGGCAAGTGTTTTATTTGACAACCCAAATCCTTTGACACCAGATATTATCTTTGTGAACCCTTTGCTTGAGTTTTTATTGTCATAATTTGCTACGTTTTTTTCAGTCTGTCTTCATATCAAAAACATTGATGGAATTAATTTAACTTTAATTTGCCTCATTTAATGAAGAATCCTTTTTTAACTTGTCATACAGTGGAAAAGTAAACAGGCTTTTAATTATTAATATATTTAATAGTAGTTATTGGTGAGAAAAATGTGTTCTCTCTTGAACGTGTTTAAAGTTATTTAAAGTATAAATCTAAACAGTTGAAATTCACTTATGACAGTTGAAACTTAAGATTATTCAAAGCGCCTCTTATTAGATACTGATATTCAAAGTTCATAGTAGCTGTTAGCGATGCATGGGCAAACAGGGACTTAAATAGGCAGAGAAGGAAACTTTCTTAAATCAAGTGTTTATATGTATGCATATGTATTCCTCCTTACATGCATTAAGAGCATTTAAAATTCAGAAATTAACTAATAATTTCATCTTGTACCAGCATACAGAAAATAAGAATATAAGATCCACTTCATATTTTTTTCAAGGTTTTTTTATAAGGTGTCACAACAGATTTCAGGGAAAGCATCAAATTGTTGTAGTATATATTTAGATTAAATTGTGAAATATTTTAACGTAGGCATGTGTATAAAATCAATAATTATGATATGCTGGTAGTAAAGTTGCCTTTTTTCTGTTAATAGAAAATAATGACAAATTTCAACTGCAAGCAAATCTGTAATAATAATAATGCAATTAAACTAGTTCTTAACTTAATCTTCCCCATAATAAATACTTTTGGTTTTGTAATTGCCCATTAGGAAATTAATTAAATGCATTGTCTTATATTGAAATAATCATGATGTACTGCATTAAAACAAAACAAAACAAACAAACAAAAAACAAACAAAAAAACCCATGAGATATGTTCTCGATGCTCCATTTCACATTTATGTATTAAAAATAAAAGTGGTCTCTAAGAGGCTACAGAAGGCTCAAAAAGGCTCAGGAAGACAAAGTTAAAACTTGTACTAATATATTAGAACATAAAAAAGAGGAATTCCTTGCCAGTATGTGACAGCTCTGTGAACAAATTTGTGAAGAATACAGATAGGACCACTGGGGTTTCCTTCCTCTCAGTTTTGCAATAAGCTCTGCCAAGAATCTTGTTTGTTAAATATGAATTAGGACTCCAGGCTTCTGATCAACATTTTTGTTGATAATTAGCAAATTTAAAGCCTGCAGGAAGTAAATATTTTTTTTTTTTTTTTTTCTTATCAGGATATGATTTGTTTTGGCAAATCTCTTGCTATCCCTCATGTCAAGTTACATCACTGGAATATGGTGACGCATACATCCCACGTGAGAGTAAGCAAGAATTTATTTTCTAAATAGCAAAAACTAGTGTGAATATATTACTTAGAAACACTTTCTAACCACAGTGGATAAGTAACAGCTGAGTAGGTGCCCAAGTGTTAACCAAGAAATACAAGCACACGGCATGTAGTAACCAACTTTTACAGCTCATTCATCTGCAAAATGCTCTACATCACATCCACTGTAAAGTAAGGTTCATTCAAGCAAGCGTGAATGTGAAGTCATTTTAATTTGAGAATATTCTTTGGTTCTAGAGAAGCAAACAAAATGAACGTTGGGATTATCAAAATTGGGTGAATGTGTTGGAGAGCGGGATATGTAAACTTTTGGTTTTCTACTCCTTCTTATGAAGAAGCAGAAGGAGGGAGCTTGTACAGCTCGCTCATGTGTTTGAATAGAGACTGTGTGAGTGTCTGAAATCTGAAAATCAAGTACTGCTCCTGAGTTTTCAATCAGTAGGAAGTAGCACATGATTAGTCTTCTACAGTTATTGCTGTGACCTTGCTCAAGTTTAGTTCTGTAATCATCAAATCTGAATGTTTATCATTTGCTTGCCAGCCTAGCTTTAACAGTGTCTTTTCTATTTATTTTTATCACTAATGTATAAAAAAATGGGTATCACATGGCATTTTGTATGAAGATAAATTTCACTTAGTGTGATAGGATGGTAAGGTTGTGGGCTTTAGCAGAACTGTCTGAAACAATATTCCCAGGTAACTGCAAGAGCTGCAGCTCCCAAGCATCTAAAATAATAAATGGCACTCTTGTCTGTCCTGAGTGCATCTTAGTGTGAATATTTAGCATGTGAACACATGTGAAAACTATGGTGGGCTGAAAGGAGTACTGAATTGTACTTAGCATTCTTGAAACTGAAAGGCAGAGAAGAACTGTATAAATGAATGGGCTCCTAGAGGCTTTTTTATAGATTATAGAAGGAGAATGTGTTATAATAAAAGGTAATAAGAGCTTTCCTGCCTCCAATAGACTCTATCTCTGGCTAACCTACAGCTATCAGGAGTCAGTAATCCATGTTGGATAAAGAGACTTTGAGGAGCAATTTTATTCTATTGGAATGCACCAGTTTGCACAATGGATTTGTTCAATTTTTTCTAGTCAGCTTTCCTGAGAGACAACATTTTTGAAGTGCTATTTTAGTTTTCATTCTGCAGTTCTTTAATTGGATGAATGGGCTGCAGGGCCCTGGAAGCTGGACAGAGAGTCAAATTTGCACTCTTTGAAAAACTAGCCAAACAAAACATGTCTTGCAGTTTCACCTGACCCTAGGATAAAATGAACATAAAAGAAATGCCTATTTAAAGAATGAATGTGTGAATGTTTTAGTGGCATTCTCTTCAAATTGGCACATTTTACAGGAGTCTTTCTCCCTCGTGGGGAAGTAATACGCTTCAGGTTGATCAACTGTAGATCCAGATTGAACGAATAGGCACTGGTAATGCAACAGCAGTGGTGTCCCAAACATAGGACTGGGGTACAATGCCATACAGCTAATTAGCATTATGTACTCCCTGTGTGCTTCCTTGGAGGAATTGTGGTTCTAAATGGTAAGTATGTAGCTTGAGATATTCTTAATCTGTGCAAGTGGTGCAGTGAAACATTACTCTTGGAGTAACAAAAGGAATACAAAATTGAGTTGGGGCTGGATATTTCAAATAGAGTACAGTGTACCCTTTTTCTCCTTTTCACTGTGTTTAGTTATAGTGATTTACTCGCTGAACAGAAGATGGAAAAAATACTCTTTTAGACTTGGAGTATTGCTTTTGTTTTATGGTATTCTGTAAAGAATTTTTACTTCTGAGTTTTGTTTTGTTTTTTTCCTTTGGACCGTTTTCCTTTGGTGCAATCTCATTGTTCAGCAACGACAGGAAAAGTTGTGAAGACTGTTGTTGGTGGGTCAATAGAAAAGAGACTTTCAAAAAGCATTGGTTTGCAAGTTTTTAGTTCAGATATGTGAAAGAAAATATCCTTTCTGAGATACTACTTAAGGAGGCTCAATATTGCAGCCAGTATCTACTGATTGATTTGGAAATATTTGCAAATATGTAGAGGGGGAAAGTCTTCACCTATGCATAACAAATGGTTGAAAAAAGTGTGAGTGAGATGGGAGATCATTCCTCCTCGTTTGCTGGCTGAGACAGCTTTAGCAAGGTGCTGAATCTGGTTGCTAAAAAAGGAAGGTCTATTTTCTGGGGAGATAAAAGAAATCCATTCTGGATAAAGGGGAGACTGGGAGTGTAGCAAACTTAAGGGTGATCTGGGAATAAGCTTGGAAATAGGAACTAGAAAAATGATAGGGAATACATCACTCTTTCAAAGGTGAAATATTAAAAACTGCACAGGTAAAACAGGTATTTGCAAGGAAAAGAGGCAGTAGATGAACTGGCACAGATGGTGAGATGTGCTGATGAGATGAGGAAATGAGGAAATAAGGAAATATCTCTGTTCAGATTGTTCCTGTGCATTTTGGCTTCACAGGACTGTGGCTTGAAGAACTTTCTTGTCCTATTTTTGAACTAAGCTGAATTCATATACTTCTGGCAGAGCTGAATTTTGACCTATCTTGAAGTGGCAACGATTGTAGGTCTGAGTCCAATGATTTTGAACTGAGGTTCAAACTTCAAGTGTAGTGCAGATCACAGTTTAAAATACCTGGCAGCTTATGATTTGTCTTCTGTCACCAAAGGAGAGAGCAAGTTAAATGGTGTGTAGTAAAAAGCAATTGAACAAATCATTAAAAACTAACTAAATAAATAAATAATGAAAAGAAGACAACAACAACAACAAAAGAAGAACAAGATTATATTCCTCCTTCTACTTGGTTACTACCAGTAGCTTTTAGGTATTTTCAAAAAATTCATATCACATTTTACTATCTATTTAAAAAGCTGTGCGTATTTATGTTGATATATATCTGTGCCTGTATATATGTGTGCCTTATGTGCAAACAGGCATACATTGTAGGCATAAGTAACCTTAGCTCACCAGCTCTAGCAAAATATTTTCAGCATTTCCTTCAGTAATTTTTCTCACTCTTTCAGAAGACTGAAAACAGAAAACAACTTTTGAAATATGGGATAAATATGCTTTAGAACAAAAATTTCTACATCCCTCAGTTCTTTTCCGTACGGCAGCTCTTATCATATATGGGAAACCATATGTTTAGGCTTTGTAATAATACTATCCTGTGCTTTTCAGAGTACATCTGAAATGCTTCTGCCATGGGAAGGTGCATGGTTTGGAGATCATTTCTCAGTGCTTGAAAACAAATCATATATGAAAGAGGCAAAATGAAACGTGTGTTTTGTTGAGTGGTGGGCAATTTTAGATGATATTTAACTGAAGAATGAACACTTAGTTCTTTGGTATTCTTTTAGCATGTTTCTGCAATAAAAAGTTGTGCATTTATATATATATATATATATATTAATATGTTTTTAAGAGGAGCTTGAGGTTTTGGTCATTCCTACTATTGCCCTGTCGTTTCCTCTTCTTTTTCTATGCAGGCTGTAATACTTATTCTTTGAATCATGCTGGGACATATTTTGGGAATTCATGGGATTATCACCAGGGCTACTGCTATCAGGCAGAACACATGCACATTTTATTATCTCATCCAACACGTTTTCATTTTCTATGCACATTGAGTCAGCATAGAAGGGGAAACATGCTGCCATTACTACTGGCAGAACTCGATAAATATTATAATGGTCTTTTCAGTGCTGCAGAAGCTCATTCCGTCACGATAATTCAAAATCTAAACATTTCTTAAAGTCCTTATTTCCTGTCTCTTTCTTTCTCTCATCAGCCCTTCCAAAATAGACGGTATCCTGGTCTCAAGCAGCCTAAAAGGTGGTTCATATTACTAGACTATGAAATGATTAGATTAGTCAAATGAGTTTGTGGAGCCTCTGAGATGTAAACGAGGCTTCAGCCAGTGTCCTTTTCTGAAAACTGTTATCTCTGACAGTCAGTTAGTAAGATGAGACAGGCTAGATGAGTGAGAATATCCGTTAAAGCCTAGTTGGACTATTTTTCTAATACCCAGAAAACACCAGTGAGATGATTTGATAGCCTACTTGTCTTGAATTAAAATTTGTTGCATATGTATACAAACTGCATAGGATATGGCTGTCTATTTTAAGGTGAATATCACTGTAAAGTCCAGTGTGTTTTGTGAAGAAAAATGCAAGAGATGAGACGAGGTATCTCATCATTGAAACTGCATCCCCATGGGGCTTACTCCAGGATAGTCTTTGTGCAAGTATGTGCTTCTCCTGTGGACACAGGATGACCCCAGTCCACTGCTGTATGCCAGCACAGCAGCAGCAGCTCACATCTTTTTCTCATCATATTTGCTTTTCTCTGTTTTCTCCCCTTCCGCAGCAGGAAAAAATATAATGAAGTCTTGCTGGCAGAATGTTGTCAGTATGACTGCAGGTACCCTAAATACAGCTGACTGCGCACACACCTCTCAGCTTACTTCTGCACAGCCTGGGGCGCCTGGGAACAAGTTGTGCTTTGGCAGAACTACCTACCAAAAGGGCAATTTCTCCTCATGAAATCTGCCTCTAATGATGCCTTTGGAAGTTTGTGGGGTAGATATGATTATGTATTTTAGGCAGACCTTTTCCTGTAATGAAAGTATTTAATAGAGGTGGTGGAAGTCAGTTATGGTGAGAAGAAAAATTGCTTCTGTGATTACTGACATCTCTGCAAATCTGAAATTTAAGCCTTAAACCTTTTGGTGCGACACTGTGTGACCTGAACCGTTCACTTGCTTAATCTATTTGTTTTGACACCAAAGTGCCTTTTTCTTTTTCTTCTCCTATGACAATTTATTTACTGCCTATGGACTTCTGTGTCTTGGAGAAAATGTTCATATTTCTATGAGTTTCCTTTTCTTCCTGTCAATGTATTTCCTTAACCACTTATGCCACTCCTTGACTATTTGGAGTGTGTGACACCTTTCTGCGTGGATTTTTCCCCCATCTTCCCACTTCAGCCAGCTCTCCATCTATCATTTCCATTTTCAACTCTGCTGCTTTTTTGTCAAAGTTAATCCACCATTCACAGCTCTCTTTCTCCAAATCTTCACACTCCAACATATGCCTAAACAGTTTGTAAATTCTTCATGTTCTAGTCCTGACAGGACAGAAGTTAGCTTTTGTATTTTAATTGGGCAAAATTTGAGGAAGGTGTACAGAACTGCCTCGTCATGCTGGCAATAGTAACTCAGGCTTTGTCTGTTTCAAAGGGGACAAAGACCACTTAACTGGTCAGATCATCTTTTCACAATCAGGAACCAGACCATCTACAACAAAGTTAATTGGAGATACTTTGCAATTTAGGGTAAAAACAAAATCAGAAGCAATCATTTCATTGAATTGAAAATGAAGCATTACCATGTGTAAGTTAACTCTGTCGGCAGTGGGGAGGCACATAAGTAGGGAAGAGAAACTGTGCTCAAAATTCATGGGCAAGAAGCTCAGAAATCTGTTTCTCTAATGAAGCAAAATGTTGAAAAAATATAAACAGTTCCTACCTCTGATAGCGTAATCAATGACAGCACTGTGAGATTAAGTCTTCAGTATTCTTAATCATGCCTTTCTTGAGTTTGGAACAACAAGATCCAGATTCTATTTCTATATTCAGGTGCTGCAATTGGCACTTCCCGAACATAAGCACATTCACTCAGTGTATTTCTACTAAGTAAGCAGTGAAATGAAATACCAGATTTTGAAGACTTTATGTTGTGCAGGTCTTTTTTCAGCTTTCTTGCCCATGTGCTAGAAGTATTTCTCTTGAATGTACAAGAAGTGCTTTGGTATGGGGCAGTCAGAATGTATAAAGTGTTCTTCAGCTGCTCGAACTATGTTAAAGCTGTCTGCCCAGCACACAGCTAGGAATACGCAGAGAATCTGCTATCCTCCATAACCTTCAAGGTAGTCAAGAACCTGAATTTTTCCTTTTCCAGCTGTAGCCTTATCTGTTTATATTGTTGACAGGGATGGGTTTTTTTTAATTATTATTTTTTTGCTTTTACGAGCCTCATCATAGGTCTTTAAATATGGGATGTTGTTTGCTAAGAAACCACTCCATTATTCCAGGAACATATGTTCATGACAAGTACAAGTCATGAACATTTGAATAGTCTCCATCTGGCGTGAATTAACATAGTATCATAATAAATGAGAAGTGTTAATACTAAGAAGCTCATCTGGGTATTCTGCATTTAACTAATATTTACAGTCATATATATGAAATTTTGTTTTGGTTATACTTTGAAGAGCATAGATAAAAGTGTGATTTACCATACCAGAACTGACTGCAAGCCATGAGGTGCTTCCAGCAGTGTAATACTTGAATTAACCTGATTATGAAGTACAGTCTCTCTGAAATCCCTCAGAACTTTCTAGCTCTTAAGAAACTACTTTTAGGGAAAATAAAACTGCAAAATTAGAATATATTGCTGTATGTAGCAGTGAGGACATGCGTGCCAACTCAACACTATTTGTTAACATATGTACTTTAAACCCTTCATTGCCCCTTGAGTATATAAGATATAGCTAGCATCCATATGGCCATATGGAGACACTGCACTCATTTAAATAACAAGTGCACAGTAAAATTATCTTGGCCCCACTGTGTGTGTTGTTTATTCAAAAACGTTAATCTTGCTATCTATATTGAGCAGAAAACATGACTTTTTTTCTTCTGAACTTTAAGCTGTTCTACAGTAGAAATTTTGAGACAAGATGATCTTCTGGCATTATATGGCACTGGCTTTTGCAGACTATTGTCTGTTCTACAGAATGGCTAAATATAATTTAAAAAGTGAGTGTTCCAAGTGTACCTTTATCTGTGCTGAGTATATATTTAAAGTTTTACTGTGCACTTCCACAGTCCTCATAAATCTTCATCTGTTCTGCTATATTTTGATAATCAGGAAATACTTTTGAGTACATGTAAAAGAAGTACAACGTAATACCATTATGAAGGCTGTACTTTTTGTTGCGGTCCTTGCCAATAATGACGTATTTCAGAACACAGCAATCCTGCCACACTTGAGTTTGGCATTTTTTTTTTTTCTCACAAGCTTTAATCTTCTGGTTATATTTCATTTAAATTACAATATACTCTGATATATAGACTGCACACATCCCTGTGCCATGTGTACATGCCTTTCTTACTGCCTGAAGTGCAGTAATTTACAGTAAGTAAAGGAGCCTCTCTTTGATATTTATTTAAAAGGAAGTTAAAAGGCAAAATTATAAGGTAAAAATGTTAGGATGTTCAGTCTAAATATTTTCAGAAAAATGCACGAACATCAACTGTGGCCTACGGAGTATTTGCTAGCACATTTTGAAAGTGCCAGAAAGATTTAAGCTGAAAGAGAACATAGAGTTTCATCTGTTGACTGTGATAATATTTTCCCAACAGGGCAGTGAGCAACCAAAAAGCGATCTGTAGTCCCAAAGAACCAAAAGTGTATGTGTGTGTATGTGGTTTGGGGGAGTGGGGGAATGTTATGCTTTTGTTTAATCTTTCTTATTCGATTCTGCTTTATGACACTTGATAATATCAAAGCTCAAATGTAGCACTGTGTTGTTGTAGGCTGTCCTACAATGCTCTTGCTGGTTATTTGCCATTAAGCAGTACGGTAATATAATAAGTTGCCCAGTTTTGCTGTTCACAGCAGAGCAAATGACACTTAATGATAGAACTTTTTTGTAATGTGTATATACTATATCTAGCATAGTATTGTTCAACTTGTACTCCACCCCCTGCCGCACTCCTCACCCCCCCCCCCCCCCCCCCCCCCCGCCCCCTGCAAAATATATTAACTGATCCAAGAAATATAATATGGAAGCCTCATGTAAACACCTGCAAATGTTTTATATATAACAATCATGGAGTTCAATGGGTGATTTTACCTATTCATCTATTTCTTTTATGTTCATGATTTAGTTTTAGATTTAGGACAGACTGCAGTGTTTAAGCCGTTTCCATATTCCTTCCAAATCTTTGCTTTGCTGCAAGCCTTTGGAAATGATTGCTTCCTGGAATAAATCTGGAACATCTTGTTACACGCAGGCAGTGCTCACAGCACATGACCAAAGTGACACTTTGGATATGCTCAAAGATCCAAGGTAGCCTCAGGTGGAGATCTCCTGCAGCCCTTCTGCGGCTCAGACTCCAGCCAGCCACTTTGTCATGTTCTGGTACAGGGCTTTCCTGCACTGCTCCCTGGTATAGCGTATGTGAAGAAATGCCAGTTCGTTTGGAGAAGTCCCTTTGAAATCTGTTGCACTTGGCTGTTATTCTCTATAATGGCTTTCATTTTGGGGAAAATCAGAAGATCTTCTGGCATGAGAAGCTGAAGAAATATAAATACCAGGAACAGTGGGGTTTTTTTTGAGGTTTTTGACAGCAACTTGTGTATTTTGGTGGAACTTCCTCTGAAAATCTATGGCAGAGAAGCATTTTTTCTCTTTCTCTAGACATGAGTTTGACACTATGCTCAAGTCAGTAGTAGGAAAGGGGCATGATCTGGCAAGCTGCATAATTCAAGTCCTGTTTTTAATAAAGGTCCTAGGATTTGGCAGTGCGGAAGAGGCAGATGGGTAGAGGGGTAGCTGTCTCGGCTGGCTGCCACCCACAAGTAACATACAGCCTCCTTGTTTAGTGTGTCTAGGCGTAATTTTCACTGACATACAACGAAGTATTTTTAGAGTGATGTCAGTTCATTGGCTGAACAGCATTGTTTGGCACGCTGAAATGATTCCCAAAAGCACTCACTGCTTTTGAGAATGGCACTTTTCTCTTTTCAGTATGTCATTATTCTGCATGGTAATGACTGTTTTGAAGGGCAGGTCAGGTAGTCAAATAAATGTGTGGTTGGTGCTTTCTGATTGTTTCTAAAATAGGCAGGCCAATTTCTGCTGAAGGAGAGTGAGTCTGAAGTGTGCCAAAAATCATTCTGATTCGCTAGAGAAATTCCAATAGCTGTAAGCACAGCCAGGGGAGCTGGCCTAATGTGTGCAGCAAAAATGATCATGTAACGTTTACAATGTGGTCATCTTATCTTTGTGCCTTTGTGCAGCCTGTGCAACAGAGACAAAAAGGGAGAAGACACAGAACTGGCTCCAAGTCGCAACTCAAAAGCATTGATTAGCGTAGAAGAAAAACAAATAATTGTGCTTGTGAAGCGAGTGCTGCTTGCGTAGGCATGTGGATAGCATTTAGTGACACTAGACACAGAAAATAATTAATTAGAGATCTTTTATATTTGTAAGAATGAGAAAACATCAGAGATTTTAAATAATAATTGTTGCAGTTTTTTGCAGTGGTGTGGTCTGAGATGACCACAATACAAAAATCCCTACTGAAACACCTCCAAGACTCAATAAAACATTTCTGAACAATTGAGAAACAGATTTGCATGGTTTTCTGAGGGAACTGCTTTCCTAAGTCGCTAAAGCAATCTGCAGAATTCCATCTGTAATTACTGAACACAGTCAAAGAGTGAGGAATAATAAAAGGGAAATATGCTGAAGTTGTTGCTCTCTGACAGTGTATAATGAGCGCGTCAGGTAATACAGCTATTCTGTATGGCAAAGTACAATCTTTCATCTAGTGTCAAAAGGCTTTTTAAAGTGCTTTTTCATATTAAAGGTGTCAGATACGTATCAAGTTTCTCTCAGTTTTATGCGGCAGAAAGTGAAGAATGAGTTAGTGATTTGCTAAGATCACTAAGAAATCAAAACCAGAAAGAGGAGCTCAATTCATCTTTCAGTCCCTTCCTTTACTCTCAGAACATTTTAGGAGGTTTTTTTTTAATAGTTCTAGAAATGTAGAAATTATACATTTAAAGACACAAGGTATTACATCTAAGCGAGTGAGGTTAATTCATTTCAGCATGTGACTATAATTTTCTGCCACTGAATGCTAAGACCTAGTTTTATTATTCATCTAAATGGATTCATTCCAGCTTTGAGGCAAATGTATTTTATAAAAAGTTCTGAGCTCTCAGCAGTATTTTTTACAAGAACTAGATGACAACAAGATATTTTGGGTTGGTTATTCTGTGAAATAAAAAAAAAAAAAAAAGCAAAATATTGAGGCTTTTTTTTTTTGGGGGGGGGGGGAGGTGTTGAACGTTGGATGGTGGTGGTATTGTGTTGCTGTGACTAAAGAACAAGGATAACTTATCTTTTGTCATACCAAAACCTTTGTGGAAAATGAGGAACACATGCTGCACTGCAAACGAAGATGTAGTGTCTGGCACACCGCTGGCAGTTTTGACGGGAGGCTGGGAGCATGATTCAGAATTGGCACCTAAAATCTAAGTTCTGTGGAGTCTGGGGGGTGGCCTGCTCGTTTCTCATTGTCTTTTCACCCTTTAATTTTTAACACATGTTCCTATATCTGTCTTCCTCTTCATCCCATAGAGGTTAGTAGTATTAATCAATTCAACTGTTAAAAGGTAAGAGCAGTTTGCACTTTACAGCAATAAGGGATTGAGGGAATTGATGCTGACCTTGTTCCTCACGACAGTTTTTAAACTTGTATTTAAATGAAGTTCCCTTTCTTTTGTTTCATGTCCATAGAAGTACCTGTGTGCCTGAAATAATGAATTGCGCAAATAATAGAGATTTTAACCTAGGTCTTGAAGCGTGAAGTTTCATGACACCTTGGAGTTCATCTAACAGCTTGCTGCTTCCTACTGGGCCTCATCTCCCTCATCCTGTAGTCCAGGCACTCTTCTTTCTTCTCTTGTGACAGCTCCATTGCTTGTCACTTTTTTTTTTCCCCCCGAATGCTATTTTGCTGGCAAAAAGCTGAACCACTTCTCTCAGAGGTCAGATGAGCAGGCAACCAGTGCAAGTGAAGATGAGAACAGCAGGACTGCCCCTTTTGACATCAGCAAGTTCTTTCATCTCCTCAGATACCTCAGGGGATCCACTATGAGGTGTAATGTGGGAAATGCTGTAAGCTACTGCTAACGGCTGTCCTGCCACCTTCAGCCACAGGTATCTCATTCCTACCCTAGCACCACTTCCTATGTGCTGGTCCCGGAGCCCCTCTTCAGTCAAGAAATTCATTTGGATTAACTGATGAGTTTTATGGGTTTTTTCAAGTAATTGTGCTGGAGTAGTTCTCTTACCTATTTCACTGCAAGACTGAACAGTTACTGAAACACAGAGGAAACTGCTGCAGCTTCTGGCACACATAGGGTTGTCTGCTGACTGGGGGGCACTTACTTGAAATGTTTTTATTACTGCTGAAGTTTTGGAACTATTCTGGGGTATCAAAGCAAAAAAAGTGACATTTTTTACTCTTCTGACACAAAGATGATTTTTTTTTTTTTTTTTGTGAACACTGGCAATTTATATTATCTTCTATAACTGTGAGAAGCAGTGAACTGCAGAAGACAAAATCTTAAGCAGCTTTGTATCTGAAGGAAATAAATAATCAATCTATAGAGTAAACTAAACTAAATTGACCATTTTTCATTTTAACCAAACTTGAGAAAATATGCTTGGAGTTGATGGAATCTGCATTATCAGAAAAATAAAGACTTACTTTCATTTTTTCAGTACCCCTTGTAGTCTCTGCAGAAGAAAATTCCCAGCTACTCCCAAGTACTGTTGCCTGCTCTTATAGTAAGATGCAAGCTGGTTTTCCTTCTAGGTCTACAACCAAATGGACTGGTCATTTTGAAGCAGGAAAACAGTTATGACAGTAAAAATCTTGGAAGCGTTTGTGAAAATTAGAGAATTGCTGAATTTCACTCATTTCCAATTTATTAGGAACTCTTCCCTCCAAAAATTCTACCCTGCCTCTATTCAAACAGTTCTTTGCTGAATGCACACAGTTGCAGAAGGCAGTAAACGGTCTGTGCACCACAGTGGTGCCCGTGGCTTCACCTTTCTTGCAGAAGTGGTAATGTTGTTACTAACTGGCAAATAGAACAGCTGATGCTGGCAGAAAAGAGTTTGCAAACTTGTCTAAATGGGATTTTACAAATTAGATTGAATCAGGTCATGTTGCAACTTAATTTTGTTTTGCATTTTAAAAGTTGTACTGTAGTGATATTGAGACACAATGCACTATTATATTAATGCATTATCATATTAAAGCTCCTGAATGTATCTCTTAATTTTATAAAATGTAGGTAACAGCTTGGTGGAGTGCAAATTCTGCAGTTGCCACTGATTCCAAAATGCTTTTAACTGGCTTTCATCATTTGAGAGGATAAATTTCATTTATTTTATTTATCTTTTGTATGTAATTTGGAAAATGAGACAATTTATCGTAAAGCTATTTGAATCTGTTATGAAAATGGAATTTCACTAGTATAAAAAAATGGTAATTCCCAGTATCTGTAACATAAACTAATATTTTTAGATACATATATTGCTCCGAAGATAATGCCTTCTATTTGTTTCCCTGGAAACTACAATAGACACAAAAACACAGTGACGCTATCTGATAGAGCAAATTCTCACCTACAAAACACTGTTTTTCTACATAATCATACCATTAGCTATGTATTTGCACCAGTGATGAACGAAGAGCCTGCATGCTGCTAAAAATCTGCACCAGCAGAGGTGACCCGTTGTTTCATAGCTGCTGCATATGATGGCATTATAGCTAGGAAAACGTTGCTCACATAGTCCATCTTTCAACAGCCTGGACAGATGAAAATCAGAAAGTGCCATATCCAGACTATATGGTGAGTGTGGTAGGCCAGCCCAGCCAAGATTGGCAATGTGCTCCACAATCTTCAAACTGGTATGGGGTTTGACAATGTAATGTAGCCATCAGAGGTGATGGGTTGTCCACGTTTCGAGGAACCCGGAAGGATCACCCATTTTCTATCCCAAAAGACACTGCACATCACTTTACTTTCTGAAGGCTGTGTTTTGAACCTTTTCTTTGATGAGGAATTCATATCTTGCCTCTCCATGGACTGCCATTTTGACACCAGCTCGTAGTGGTGACACCAGGTCTTGTCACCAGCAATGATATTATGATCCAGGAAACTGTCACCTTCAATCTGATATTGGTTCAATATGTCCTGACAAACTTGCACACGGTGTTCTCTCTGCTCATATGTGAGCATTCATGTGACCAAACTGGTGCAAACTTTCTGATATTCCAACACTCCCATGATTGTTTCTAACACATTGAAGCTTATATTCAGCTCTGTACACAATTCCCTTGTTGTAATCTCCTAATTCACATGTATGAGCTGATCGAGATGCTCTTTGTTTCATGGTGTGACAACTTGGTATGGCCATCCAGAATGTGGGTTGTCTTTCATGTAGCTGTTGCTACTGTTGAAATGCACTACCTACCACCTCACTGTGCGAACATCCACTGTTTCCTCTCCATAAATGTTCAGCAGGTGTTGACGAATGTCAGTGGTTGCAATTTTTTCCACATGGTGGAATTCAGTAACACCCCTTTGCTTCGCATGCACTTCCATGTCAGTCGCCATTTTGTCAGACTGCCCCTCTCCTGCCATCTGTCACACAGCAACAAAATGTAACAGAATACTGATGGGAAGGTTCAGCCTCCGCTGCCATACCACTAACATATGCCTTCAACATCATCAGCAAACATAATAAAAAGTAGGAGGCATTACTTTTGGAGCAGCTGTTGTAATTTAGCAGTCCATCATTTTGTAATTCTAAAGGTCCTTGGTATAATTCTACTCTTAAGTTGAATTCAAGTTGAAAATTAAGTTGAAAATCATAAGCTGACTTATGCCCTGAGAAATCCTTTATTTTGTCCCATCACTTTTCCTAGCAAGACCTGTGGTGTTTTAAAATGTCTTTTCTTGATGTTGAATTTCTTGAACAAATGTGCTCCTCATTTGTCCAGTGCAGATAGCCTGCCCAGTTTTTCTTCTTCGTAGATGTTTAATAATCATTCTGATGAGGAACCTTCAATAAAAACATAAAGGACGTTTCAGTGGTTTGCACTTCTGTACAGCTTTGAATTTCCAGTGGCTAGTGCTGCTCTTTGTTGACTTACATATAAATGAAATTTGTTGACACTTGTGTCATGTATGTTGTAGTTTTCATTGCAAATTATAGAATAGAAGATGCAATGTAGAGTCCCTCTTGCAAAATACAATTTTTGTAAGTTGGACCAGACACATACAAAGCATTTCTGCCCCCTCAGTTATCTGCGTTTGCATCATGTTATGTGTGTATTCTGGATGTGTTTTCCAGTGAAGATGAGACCTGTCCTTCTAAGTTGGTGGCAGAATTTGACTGTGCAAGGTACAGAACTTGGCTGTGCATGGTGCAGAGAATTTATGTACAAACTGGTTTGAGATTTAGTGAAAAAATATTTGAGTTGTCAATAGAGATGTAATGAGCCACCTGAAGCCTTAGTGCTCAAACTGCTTACTTTATCAGTCAGGCTTGTAACTGCCAGGAAAATGTTCTTTCAGCTATATTTATGTAGAGCATCCAGATGTCAGTTAGCTAAATCACAGTCCTATATTCTCTAGAGAGATTTTAGGTCTTGTTTCTAGTTAAACGATACAGCAGGTGGTAATCAGAATTCAGCTCAGATGTCAGCTACACCAGAAGTTTTTGTCATTTCTGTCTTCTCCATCTTTGTGCATGTTTTCACATGAGATGGACAGTGGAAAGCATAAAGCAATATGACAACTGTTTGGTAGCTACAGTAAAAGACATCCTACTACAAAGGAAAAAGAAATGAATACCAGTCACATTTCTTTGCAGTTTGTTTTAGGTTTCTTAGTTTGAGGAACTGACTCAATAATTTGTTTTGATAATTAATACATTGAATTTTTAAAAAGTGGTAAGGTATCTGTATAAAATACTATAAATGAAATTTTAATTTGTTGCTCTAAAATGTATCGGGGCAATAAACTGAGCATTTTCTACCTGTTTCTCCTTCACTGATACTAATTTTCATTACAGGTCTAGAGTTATGTACTGTATCTTTCATTTGTTTTTCTGAAGTCACTGTTAGTTTTGGGGATAGATAATTTTTGATTTCATCATATCTAGGTCTGAATACCTCATGCTTGTAGGCTTTGTGTTTATTCAAAATCTAGCTTGACTGGGAGTTTTGGGTGGTTTAACCAGCCTTAGTTTTTTCAGTGCATTAGGTCTTTGGTAGAAATCTCTATCAATCAATGTAATTCTTAGCCATCGATTAAATTTATTAATTAACCAGTGTTTAATAAGCAAAGAATATACATTTCTTATTCCAGTTCATATTATCGCATTCAGAAAACCACATAATTAAACTTTTGTTGATATACAGCACTATTTAATAATAAACCATGTATCGATGTTATCACAAAGACGTGAACATTTTCTGTCAGAACTTTAAGGTAATTTAAAGAAGCAAATCTTGGTTAGGCATTTTTAAAGTGCCCTGAGTGCAATAAGCTGCCATACTTTTATATTAAGGGTTATGAATTTAAATGTATTTGAAATTGCATGTATTTAAAAAAGCAAATCACATAGGCATTAGTCATTTTAACTCTATTTAACGAGAACCCATTGGATTTTGAAGTAAACTGGCCATACACAAAATATTAGTCATACCTAAGAATACCCTGTGGGGCTCCATTATTGGCAAAATTCAGCAACCATCAAAACAAATCAGTGTTAGTAGTGTACTTGGGGCTTGTTTGAGGCAAAACAGTTTGTGAGAACTTCTGGACTGGACGTCTTGCTGCCTCTGTGTAGTCCATCATTTCACCCAGGTAAGGAAGACCTCCTGGTCTGCATTTCCTATAGATGTTCCCTGACATCTCCTGTCTCTGTGGTATTTGGATTTAGTAGGCAGCAACTGGACCTAATGGCAACAGCAGGCTTCAGACTGCTCTTATAATTGGCCAGCACATAATTTGCCGAACGTTGATCGTGACAATCACATCTCAAAGACAGTCCTTTTTATTCTTGCACAAACAAGTCAAGATTGTTATACTTTTCTAGTTTTGTCAGTGGAGCAAAGGAAATACTAATGCTCTTTGGGCTGCACTACCTGACTAGATAGAATTACTTCTCTGATCACTGCCAAAAATTCTATTTTATCTTCAGTCTGTATCATTCAGTGAAATACTCTGCTATGCAAGATTGTTTTTCTCGCTTGACCACACACAGTACAGGAGTAGCCAATGAGAATACAGTCACATAAAAAAGTTTAAGTCTTTCTATTTGGAAAAAGCAAAAAGCAGAAAATCGAATGTACTTATTTCAAAACTTTTAGTCTGATTTGGTATCTAGTGCACATCATGCTGAGTGTGAGCCCCAAGCAACAGAAGAACACTTTGTGTCAAACGAAAGAGGCTAATGGGTATGCTTATTAGATGCCATGCAAACATTCCTGGGGCAGAGGTGGGGAGAAGAGAAAAAGAGGGAAAAAACTTAAAGCTGTCCCCTGATTACAGTAACTTTTGAACTGAAAATTTATATACATTCCATGTGCTTATTTTTCTCTGCAGTTCATGAATAAATGAACTGGTAGTGCTACAACATTATAGCTCAGCACACTGCAATTTTTCTAGCCTGACAAGTAGATGCTCTGTGTAACACCAGAGTAGTGTATAAGCTGTATCAATCTTGGCCACTTGAAGGTGAATATTTTTAAGAAGCCTCAAATGCCATAGAAGTCCATTTTGTATTGTTTTTACTTTTATTAATTCTTAGGAGAAGGAAGAAAAGAAATAGAACTCTCCTTGATCACTTGAAATCGCAGTATGGTTAGTTATTTTCTGTACATATAACAGTAGAGCCTTCATATGGACCGTGTGCTGCTGATCACAACCTTTGAACCCAGCAGTTCAATCAGTTTTCAGTCCAATTCACTGTCTGTATATCTGGTCCATGCCTTAACAGTTTGTCTGACATAAAAGAAAACATAAGAAAGCCTTTCTAACCTCAAGATACACATTACCAACTGCTATCCCCTCATCCACTGAGCCAGACTTCTTACCAGCGTGGTTAGGCATGATTTCCTCTTAAAAAATTCACGCTCACTGTACCCAATATATTTATTTTTAATTTCATTATTTCAAGTACTACAATGAAAGTGAGTTTTCATTATAAGAAGTGGAGACTGGAAAACAGATGATTAATTAAATTCCTTTTTAAAGCCATCAAGAAATCATCATTTGCTGTACTATGACCTGCTTAACTGTAGGTCTGTGATTTTCAGAATTGTAGATGTAAGTACAGGTTGTCATAAATCTTCTCCCTCAAGTTCTATTTTAAGGATTTATTTATTTAGTTAGTTAGTTAGTCAGTTATCTATCTATTTATTGTAGCACAAAAGGTGTAAATATCTGCATTTCCAATATCTGAAGAAATTGTTCAACTTTGTCATGATTAGGTACTGTATGTGATTCCACAGGTCTAGGTCAAATGGAGATTCTCTTAAAGTGTAAAACAACATTTCTGTTAGTCAAGTGTCAGGTCTAGAGTTGCAGAGTCAATGTATTTTGTTCAGGTTTCAAAAGTAAAGAAAAAGTAGCACTTTGCAGTGTTTATAACAGTTGTTATTTAACCATGTTAATTGGCCGTTTCCACTCTATTTATTATTAACGGCTTGACAAGCTTAGGAAACTTTTCAGGATCTGTAAGGCTGGATGTTTCTGAGGTTTGCTAATTAATAGTGTCCAGTGCATTAATTATTTATTTACAAGCATGTTTTAAATGCCCCAAGGATTTCTTGTTGAAAAGTGGGATAATTCATGCCGCCTGAAATTAATGTGAAAATTTCACAAGACCAAAGATAGCCAGAAGCAAGCTATTTGAAAAGGCCTGCAAATCTGATATGTATGTGTATGTGAGAGGGTGTGTGTGCATATGAACTTCAGTGCTTTGGTGTATTGCTTGGTGTTGTATTAAGGTAATCTCTTTTTTTTTTCCATCCCACAAAAAATGCTGATTGTTCCTTATTTTGTTTTTTAGTTTTTTGTACTTCTATCATTCAAACAGAAGTCAACTGTCATATTTTTACATGGTTAGTGAAAAATATCTATGCCATGGTTTTAATTTTCTAATTCACGTGTGAAACACAAATGGCTAGCAGGAGAAAAGAAATGAGTTCACACCGAGAGAGCAAGAATAGGAAATTACAGTAGTAGATGTGATATACCCCAGCACTGACTCTTGTTATTTATAGTGTTTAGATTCTCAGACTGGATGTTCATTGTTTGATATATACACACCTATGCTTTATCCCTTATTCTGTTACTACAGTCTAGTGATCCTTTTCTTTATTTCAATTCTGAAGTAAATATATATGTATGTCTATGAAACTAATAAACATCATATTTAGACAGCAGGAGACAAATGACAATATAGCTTAGTTATTTTCTTAGGAAACTGCCACTAATTTTCTGTTTCAATGTGAATAAATCATAGAGGGTTTTTTTCCCTGTGACTGTTGAGTTACATTAATGTAGTTATACCTGGATAGATAATTAAGTGTTGCCCTGAATTTAAATATTGGCTTATTTTGACTTTTGTTTGGAGTGCGTTAAACACCATGATCTTGAATTGTAGCCCAGCTTTTACTGGCGGTAATGAGGTTGATAGATTCAGGAGAAAACTGTGCTGGCTTTTTGAAAGTGCAATATGCAGATGAAAAATGATCTTCTAGGTAGACTAAGCACCTTACTTAGTCAGGAGATGCCCGTGTCTTAAGATAGATTATAAATTTATTTAACTGTATGCTAGTGTTGAAAATTCTTTCCTCTTGTGATGGTGAAGACATTACCAAGAATGTAACGCATGCTTAGTACAGTGTAATTGTAATGGGCTGTAATCTTCTGTTATTTACTTTTGCATTGATTTTAGCTACATTTGAAAATCACTTCACATGAAATCTTTTTTTTTTTTTTTTTTTTAAGATCTTAGCAAACAATCACAACCCCCAAATGCTTTTTCTTCCATAGGCATGGGAATGCATCCATGAATTCTGACTTTGCATATCATTTACACACCATATGTCTATATGGACGATCAGTTCTTAGACAAAGTACTTGAAGAAATTAATTCTCTTTTAAGGAAGATTCACCTTCCATTTGTTGGTACATTAAAGTTCTACTGTTGATTTTAGATACACACACACAAAAAAAGACAGTTCTAAATTATTTGAGGTTTTCTAATTTTCTGAGCTCAATTATCACATTTTTCTTTTCTCTGTATGATAAATCATGAATAATTTCTAGGATAACAATGAAGCAAAAAGAAAATGGAAAAATCTTAGAAATCATACAGTTTTTATGCTTTAGATGAACCCAATGGAGTAGAATACTGGAAAAGAAGAATAAAGCATTTTTGAAAAGCAAAAGAGAAGTATATAATACAAAATTAAACTTTGACTTCAGAAGAAGTTTTTTAGTCAGTTTTCCTTTCATTCTTGGCTCATTTACCTCCTAAGTTAACTGAGAAAATACTTCACTGGAGTGAGAATTAAGTTGTTTCCTAGTTGTTTTAGAACTTGATTCCTGTTCCTAGTCGCTACCATTACTTACAGATTTTCCTAAAATAAATACTAGGATTCTTGACCAGGGAATGCTACTTACTGCTCTGAAGCAATGTTTTAAAACACAAAAGTACATGGCAATGGTATGAGATCATTGATGTTCCCTCCATCCCAGCTACTGAGCTGCAGATATCAGAACCATGTTTTAGAGGTAAGAGCAAACATTTGTGGTCTTATTTTTATGGTGGAAATAAAATGCATTTTTTAGTTACAATATTACTTCTATAATATATTCATTACATCTCTGAAGCCTCTAGGTATTAAAGTGTCTAAGATCCATATTTTTCAACTCTATATCATACGGATAAAATCAGTTACACAAAATTCAAAGTCTTCACACATAAAATAAAACAGATACTTCAGTTATAATTGTATTTGCAAGTAAGAGCTTGTTGAAGTTATGTGTACATTATTTTTTTATTCAAGCATTGTCATATCTTTTATTAGAAAACAAGAATTTTTCCTTTGATAGAGCTCTACTTTGTAGCTATGTGTTAGATGCTGTGCTCATAAACTACAGAAGTGCATGTTGCTTCCTTAAGCAACTATGGGACTATGGGAACTACACCCTACTGTCGAGGAAGAGCTCCTGGTGTGATATTCTCCAGCACTGTGATGTCAAACCTAGCAAGAAGAAAGAAATAGTAGTATTTGATTTGCTTATATTGTCAGCTCAGAAATCCTTTTCAAAACCTGAAGTCCAGTCTGAATACAGAATGTATCAGTGCTGTGTTCTGTTCTTACAAATAAATGTTCAAGAGAATTGCTTCTGTCCTTGTGTAAACGCTCAAAAGTCTGTCAAAAGTACATATTTTGAAAACTCTTAAATTACCATAAAATTGAATTTTGCTTTTTCTTTAGCTGTAGTCAGTCGATTTACAAAAGCTTTGAAATTTAGATTATCAGTTTCCAGGCTCTGAAAATGCTTCTAACGCAGTGATCATCAGTAAAGCCAAATGATTTGCACTGTTTGCATCAAGTGTGTCTCTGTTACCAAATGTTCTGTTGTTTTAAAATAATAATTCTTCAAACTTTCTCACAATTGAGTTCCAGTGGAATAAAGACATAACATACTCTGCAGACAGAAGATTTTTCTTTGTATGTCTCTGGCTTATAGCTGCTTTTCAGAGGGTTTTAGAAATCTGTGCAGTGTGTTGTGAGGGCACAGGTACAGTTTTACCTTGATTTCTTTAGAGCAATCAATGCAGGTTTATGACTGGTTCTTGTCCTTTAATCTCTCTCTCTGGAAAGAAAAGATGATTCTTCAAACCCGTCTTATAAGATCTTTCTATTTAATATTGTCCTGATATTCATGAAACACTTTATTTCTCTTAAGTAAATTATCTTCCACTGTGGATTTTCTGTCTTTCAGATATTGCATTTGGAAACCACTGCATACCTTCTTACTTTGTGTTGGAGTTATGTGTCCAAACACGCTCACTTCTTTATCTAAGAATATAATCTTTATTAGTTCTTCGAACTCTCTCCAGTGAATTTAGTTGCTGATATCAAAGTAGAGTACAAATCAAAAACTTATGTATAAAACCTGATAAACAAGTTAAATTATTTGTAAACTTCTGATGGACGCTTTTGACACTGTAATTTGCTACTGCAGTCACTATCTTTTTTTCTAGCCTCTCTTCCAAACCAGCCAGCCTGAATATTCGGAACTGTCCAAGGACTCATTTTATCCTACAAATGTTTATGCAAATGTGTTCTATTCAAGTTAACGTATTATATAAACTGAGTTTTATTCTCAAGCTTAGCATTTCATTTTATCAGGCTGTCATTAAAAATAGCGAGTTGCAAATTAGCAGTGCTAGCTGACTCTCTTTAATCAATTTCCTTAGCAATTGTGAGGCTCAGAATTACCTTCAGAAGCGTTTAATAATGCCAGTGTTACATTTATATGGCATCTCAGGACAAAGGAGTTAATCATGACACAGAATCTAAACCGCAGATTGACAGAAATAAATCAGATGAGGGAGAAGAATTCCCACCAATATTATTTCACAAATGGTGGCATCTAATTGCCTTCTGTGTGTTCACCAGGACTGCTCTGAACCTTGTTTCTGAATGATTGATTGCTCAGCTCGGATGCTAAGCTGGATTTGCAGTTTATCGAAGGCTGTTGTGAAGTGAATAAGTCTTGAAAATGAGTTGAACAGCATCATACATTACAGTTGGCTGCTGTGTTGGTTAATGCTGCACATCTAGCCCTCTGACATTATCACAGACATTATAATCTTCTATTACTGCAGGGGAATGGCCTGCTATCAGTAATGTGTTCAGTCCTTGAAAGATTCAATATCAAAAGCCATTTACTTCTATAGGACTGTAAGTTTGTTCTGTGGATTCTTACTGCCTTAAAAAGGAATATACAAGTTGTTTGGCCATTGTGTTCAGCTGGAGCATCTTGAGTGGCTCAAATTTTATAAGTGTGTAGTATTTAAGTTTGACCTTCTGTAAGCTACTGGGCCCGTATATAGTATGTATATGCTCATATAGAATGACTTGCTGTGTCATTTGCTTTTTCTTCTGTGCCTCTGCAACAGCTGTAAACCTGTCTCACAGTTATACAAATGTTATGAAGAGCAGGCATTTGCACATATCCTATCTTCAGTTTTAGGCTTGTGATAAAAATACTAGACAGTACTGCGGAACTGTGATCTCAAACCAGAGTGCTGGTAAAGCTCAAAAAGTTTTAGTTCAGAGCATGCCAGTGTTCAGACACTGGAGAAAGCGCTATATTCTTTTCACTTTTCATGACCGTCCAAGCTGACTGAGATATAGAATGTTCAGTAGAGTTTTTCAGATGCTTTTTAGTCTAGGATTAGCTAAATGAATAGCAATTCTATGTTTCAAGTGGTTTGTTTTAGGCACTTCCCAACTGTGGATGTTTTACGAGTGAAAAACATAATTGAACACAAATCCAATCACAGTTTTGAGCTGATATACACAATATATTTCAATCCAACTGGAAATATTAATAAAGAATACTTGTCACCATGTCTTACTTTTATTTAGAGAAAAAATATGAAATGTATATGTACATATACAAAAATATATTTATGACAGTGTTGTTCTACAGTAGAAATCAGATCTTGCTCCATCTCTCATGAGTTCGCTTGGTGCAATACTTACCTGTATTCTTAAGGCTTTTCCTAGTGCTTGCTGTAGGCTACGTTGACAGTGTCTCTTGCTTTGTATGAAATGTTATTCAATGTGATTTTAGGTTACTTTTGTAAAGGAGCAGTGCAAACATTTAATGAGAAATGTATGCACCGGCAGCTTGCCCAGCTACAAAACCAAAGTATTAATTGAGAAATAGAAATTCAGGTGAAGAATAATTTGTACATTCAGATTCACTCTGCACATCAGATTGAAAGTTTTGATTTCAAGGATTTTTTGTTTGTTTGTTTGAACATCTCATGATTCAACTTACTTCACTTTGCCATCTTGTTAAAATATTTTCCACATGACTCTGCATTAAAATGTAAATGACTTTTCTTCCCCTAGTCATTGCTTATGGGCACAATTTGAAGAACTTGATTAATTTCACCATCTTTTGTACCTAAATCAATAATGGACACTAGGAAGATTAATGCTAGTAAGAGAAAAGTTGTTATAACATTAATAAATCTTTTGTGGGAGTCATATGTCTTCAGTTTCTGGTACAAAAATTATCAAGTTAAATTTGGTGCATAATAAAAACGCTTGTTAGTCACAGGGCATAACCCAGCCATGGTAGGAGAGGCAAGCACAGTCTTTATGCCAACGTTGGGCTCTGTTATAGGGCTGCTGGAATTCTTTCCTCAATATGACATCCAGGTTGATGTGGTCTTGATCAATTCACATATGATGTCTAAAAGTTCTGTAGAAGTAAAATAACTTTCATTTTCCCATTGGCCTTTTTATTCCCCAAACCATACGAAATTAAACATATATATACATATATATATATATAAAAGCCTCTCTGAAGAAGCATTTTGAAGAACACATCCCTTTCCTATTCCTTTATCATAATTGACAGGGCATTGAAACTCATCTCCCAAATGTTTCATGAAAAATGTTTTTGCCAGGATGGCTGAGCAGCCTACACTGAAACCAAGTCCCAGCTGACGTGTGAATAATCTCCACCCTGAACAATTTGGAGCTGTAGTGCAAGTGTTGTCTGATAATGGATGGGTAACTCCATGCCGCAGGAGCTGAGGGAGTTGCAAGAAATGCCATGTGGCTGGATTTTTTATCAAATCCTCTCTACTGCTTCCTTACCAAAGAAATCTATTCCCTCGACTTTCAAAGGAAGAAGGAAATTTTATTGTCTGCTTAATCTCAGTCTTTTTCCACCAGTAGTACCTAGAGGGCAAGGGGACTAGATCTGTGCTGAGATACATCAAAGCAGTTCTGCTCCATTCATTAAGTTTTATGTGCAAAGTGAAACATGCCATAATGGCCATTTTTACTACAGAGTTCTGACTCCCTCCTTCTACACAGGTGATGATGTCAGTTAAACCCAGTGTCATAGGCAATTATGAACCTCTTTACAAGGCAATACACTCTTACCGCTCTTTGAGGAGTCACCAGAGATGTTTCTTTGGCCATAGATTTCCACATGGAAAAAAAGCAACAACAACAAAAATCATACTAAATGGACCATTAAGCTTGGGTTTTTTGACCCGTGGTTTCCCCTTCACAGCATCCTTCCAGACTCACTTTTGGGATCATACTAATGAAAACTTAAAATAGACGACAAGAAAAAATAACTCAAAGAAAAGATGCTCATGAGAGAATTATTTCTGGAGCTGGAAGATCCCATGGTATATCACAGGTTCTTAACCAGCCTTCCCAAAATTAACATTGAAAGAACTTATTTTTTCCAATTTGAAACTCTGGAAAAAGCTGTGTTGAAATTCATCAGAGTTCCATCTGAACACATGTATGTGACAGGGAATAAATCTACCTGAGCTAAAAGTTCTCTTCTGTGCTCTTTCATTACCTCAGCCTGCTGTGGGGACCTGACAGTCCTCTGGTAAGATTCACTAAGACCAAGGTTAGATATTTCAGGCTAATTACTGAGAGGATGACCTGAATCATTTCTTGTACTGTCCCATAAGAAGCTCTGATGCCCACTGAGAAAAAAACATGTTGTCATAAGTATAGTCTATGTCAGGTTTCTTTAGCAGAGTTTTAGGGATATGATCTATTGTTTCCTTAATTCAGGGGTCATGATCTTTTCACAGTCTTCCAAGGAGCTGTTAGATGACTTGGCATTTAATGCTGCACTCAGAGACTTCTTCCAAGTGTCTGTGGGCAGGTGGGGGCAATGCTAGGGCATGCTAGAATCTGCCAGATTTCAAGGGCTTCTTCTGAGTATGGCTTTCCCAAGTCTAAGTATTTGCTTCTCTTGAGACATCTCTCAGAAGTGATACCAGTCTTGTGCCTCCTTCAATATACTTTTTTTCCTATTGGCCTTTTTTCATGGAATGAATATATTCATTTGCTTTAGAATTTAAATGAATCTGTTTACAACAGCTACTCAGAGAGTACATTGCTGGATGAAGAGAATCATGAATTTAAATTGGCAATTTATTTCAGGTACTTTTCTTTGTGAACAAAATTTGTGGGTTTTTTGTTTTTTTTTTTTCAGGGAGGTTGTTGTTTGTTTATTTTCCCTAAATGCAGATTAGCAGCAAATGTGAGATTAACTGTTTGAAATTCCCATTGAAATTTGCATTAAAATTATGTTGGTTCAAACAAATGAACTAATATCAGTTAAATCGTGTTGACACTGTCTTAAGGAAAAGCTTTTAAGCATTTTGCACGTAGAACTTGGTTGAATGTCTACAGCTTTATAATTTACTAAGCACTTTTATCTTCCTTCATATTTTTCTCTTTTTCTTGTATAACAAAACACTCTTGAAATATTCAGTTATGTTCCATCACCTGAACGCTTTGTGGATCTCTGGTGTCATCAGAAGCTCTCTTTTGACAGTTGTGTTGTGTAGTTATGCAATTCCTTTTCATCGATTCACAAAATCAGCAGTGTCTTCCTTGCAATAGTATGGTATTGTAAGCAGCAGCCCCTCATGTTTTCAACCTGAGAAAATACTGCAGTTTTAGTGCGACGCATCAGGAAACTGAACCTTAATCGTCGGTAACCTCAAGCTTCATAGTTGTAATCTTGAAATATAAATGAAATAGAAGTATTAATATTAATGTATTGGTGTGATTCATAAAGTGCAATAGAGATTTATGAGTCTAGGGACTTCCTTCCATTTTTTATACAGACTGTTAATATGGGACAAAATTTATAATTAAAAAATTGCTCACACATCTGAATTCCATCAGATAATATAAAGATGCACATTATAGTAACTCACAAGAGAATACACAGTTTGAGAAAATTGTCAACATAAATTTGTCTGATAAGGTCATAGTGATGCTGTTGACAGTAGAATAAGAATGAGAAAATATTATACTGCTTCCAGGCATCTTCATGTTAAGTGAAGTAAAGAATAAAAGAACAACTCAAGATATGCTAGGCAAAAAAATCACTCAAAGAAAAAACACAGAAAACGTTTTTGTATTGTTAGTACTGTTGTAATGGTCTGCATCAATGAGTGCTGAAGCACACAGGGGTTCTTTTTCATGAACTCAGATTGAATTAGGCAGTAGTTTCAGTTATGTCTGGATGAGATAATGCATCATTTGCAATCCAAAACCACAATCTCATTAACAGTTTAAATTCTGTCAATCTTATGATTTAGATTCACTTTCATGTTTGTTTTCAATTTCATTAACTTGATGCTGTGAACGTAAATTTAAGATACTTATTTTTTCTCTATCAATCACCCTCAGTAAGAACAGAACTTGGAGACTACCCTTGTGCATTTTGATGTCGTGTAAATAGAGGACTCTAAACAAATCTTCTCTTTAGTTGACTCTTGCAGCTCATATATGAACAAATTTGAAAATCTATATCAATATCTAATTACAAACATTACAAAAGAATTCACACAGCAGATATGAACGTTCGCTAGATGATTGTTGCTAATTTCTGAACTGCTTGTTCTATTTATATGTTGCATGCTGTACACATTTCACAGATTAAGTGTTTTTATCCTAGAAATGTAAGTTGGCACACTTCAGCACATTCTGCAAAGCATTAATTGTATTCTCACTGACATCAATAGAAGTGATTAGGTCAGCACAGAGTTCTTATGCAGCTGCTTGTATGTTTAAGAGCAGAACTGGGATTTCATTTCTTAGATCTTTGCAAAGGATGTTATGTCAGATTAACTTCAGTCTATTCACCTAAGAGTGCCCTGTGTAGAGTCTTTTTCTTTTCCTTTAAGAAAATTACCTGTCATCTTGGGTTTCAGGGAAGCGGAAAACGAATAATTCTGTCTTGCAATGAGGTTTGTTGTTACAGTATATCTGTGGCACCAGAATCCTCCAAAGTGTCTTTTCTCCAGACAGTTTATGAAGTTATTATGAGGGGGAATGAATTCATATGGACAGTGTCCTGATAAGTAGAGAGAGATACAGTGACTCCAGAAAAAAACAATGGAGGGGAACAGTTAAAGGGAAGGGCAGCTCAGATGTTATGTTGAACTGAGGGACGTGGTGTCATGGGAAATACTGATGATAGATGGACAGTTGCACTGGATGATCTTGGAAGTCTTTTCTAACCTTGGCGATTCTGTGATTCCATGATTCTCTGATTCTATGCTTTCACCTAGCAGAGCTAGGTTGCATCCTTGTAACTTACATTCTGTTCATCAGCTCAAGAGACACTCAAGGCTCTGGACAAGGCAATTGTGGATCCAATCCCAGGAAGAATGTAAAAGCAAAAGATAGCAATAAAAACAACTTCTTGTTTCTCTAATGGTTAACTGTGTTTCAGTTAATGATGCAGTTGCAAAATGTGGGTTAATACTACTTTGTGACAAAAGAAAGTGGAAAAGGACAAAGGCTATTTTTATTTTCTGGAAAATCTGTTTCTAGTGTTTGTGGCTTGTTTTTATTTTATTTTTGTTAATTTCTGTTTTGTTTTATTGGATTCAGGTTTGTTACTAAAATCTGTACTGAAATGACATTTAATTGGCATCTTAATGGCATTATTCCATACCTAATAGTGAATTAAGGACAGCCTAGATAAAAGGAGAAAACACAAGGAGAAAATTTTGACCTTTTAACTACTATTTTTGTGCTGATAATAAATGTTTTTAGTCCTCTAATAGAATTTCCAATGTCTAATTTACTTACATGTATCATTTAACACCTGCTTCTTTGATGCATTAGGGATTACCATCCAGATGCCTCTAAACAAACCTGAGATTATTTGTCTCTTCTACAAGGAGGACATGGTAATCAGGGTAACTTCAAAGGCTTTGTTGATGCTCTACAATGTGCTTCAGTGAACTTCTGTCAAATGCATTTAAGAATGTGTCTGTAACTACTAGCAGCTGCCTTGTTTAAATTCAATTTGCAATTTTCGGAACTAGCTTAAAAGAAAAAAGAAAGGAGGGTGAGGATCTTGTAGGGGAGTATTGGCCAGATCCCAGTTGGCAGTAATATTAAGAGTTACTGGGTAGAAACATAAAATTTCACTCAGGAACGAACTGTCTTGTGAACGTATCAGTGTTCTTTTTCTGATAGTTTCCATCCTCTGTAAACTCAAACTGGTTTTGCTTCTTCTGCTGCAAAAGGCAGCACCAGGAACTACTTGAAAATTGTCATGTGGAGCTTTTTTTTTCGCTTTTTTTTTTTTTTTCCTTTAATGTTTTCACTTTAAAATGACCAAGTTCTTCAAAACTTTATTTGATTTCTTATAGTACCTCAGATAGAGTTCCTTGCCTCGTAATACATTCAGATTCCTAATGTGAGCAAGATCTCAAGCTCACTGAGAAATTTTTGTATCCCTTCTATGCTTGTCTGAATAGGTGTTCAGATTATTTGTGTCAAATAATCATTTCTTACCTATTGTGTTTTTGCTATAATTTCAGTTATGGGAAATTTACAACTTCCTTTGTTTAATTTTAGCATAAGAGCTCTGCTTTCTTTTCCAGCATTTCACGTGGTCTCTGATCATATCTTCTTTTCCTGGTCAGATGTCTCACCTAATCTTAGGTAGTCATTAAAAAAGCAGGACGTGTTTCTACTTTATAAAAGTGGAGTGCAGTGTGAAGAAATAATAACTTCAAAGGTACTGCATCTGTACAAAAGCCTTTTATTTTAAGGCTGCTTGCTAGGTAGTATAACTTTTATATTATAGAAAATTACTTAATGTCTAGAAAACTGATTACAATAACATCCCCCATTGTTGAAAGTGTAAGATGTTCTCTTTTTGCTATCATAATTGTTTGATATAATGTATAAATCTGGGACGATGTTCCTCCCCTTCCCCCAGGATGTGTAGCCACTGAGATGACTGGTCTTGGCTCCCTTGCAATAAGCTTATCCTGCTCTTCTTCTGGCATATTTTTCAGCAAAAGCAACCTTTCCCAAGGCATGAATTACAGGCTGTAAGGATTATTTTTTTCCATGCTTTTCCCACCACAGAGATTGCTTTTCTAATTCTTACAGTTCGTTAGATGTATTTCTCTTTGAAAATCTATTCATATTTCATAATTTTTGTCTATATATCCACCCGGTTCATGTATGTTTTATGTATATTTCAGGGTATTTTGCATATCACATATGGAAATACCGTTTCTCATTTTCTGCACTTACCTTTGCAATATGGCACAGTGATTATTGTTTTGGGTGCTGTCAGTCCCTGTTACAGGAACTTACAGCCAAGCTGAAGTTAATTTTCTAAGTTAAATGTATGAAATCCACTGGACCATTGTAATTAATTGTTCAGAATTTGGACATATTTTTCTTTTGCTGGGGGTAATTAAATTAAATTCTATGCCTCACACTGCATGATAACTACAAAGTTGTAGGCTATGCTCAGAGATCATGGTCTGAAAATTTAGGATGAAGTCTTCAGTTCTAAAGTGATATTTTGCATGTCATCAACAGCCATTACAGGATGAATGTAATCCTCTAGAAATCCCTAGGTCAGGCTGTTTACTGGAAGCATGTAGAAGGGTCTCAAGGGAGAATCTAGGACTAGAGCAACTTGCTCAAGACCACGCATAAGAGATTTATATACTGGGGGATAGTTACTGTGGGTTGTGATGCCAAATTAACACAAAACTGGTCACTTACTCTCACTAGCTTCCCTAAATGCATTTAGAGTAAGCAACTTGGGTGAAACACACTGATCTAGGTTACCCAATAGTCAAAACCCACTTTTCCACTTGATGGTAGTAGGGCTTCATTCATTTAAAACATGATCCCAAGAGGAACGAATGGTCTTGAACTCCTCTATCTTTGATTTCAGTGCTGCTCAGGGTTGCTGTCCTAAGGAGCAGAGAGAAGACCCATTGCTCCCTGGAGTACGCACCACTGCTCTCCACCTTTCTTTCACAGTAAAGCCTCATTCTGAGGAAGGTCATAATTTGAATGCAGATAAAATGAAGCATGGACATCCCTATCTCTGTGAAGCAGGTAACGTGCAATAATACCACAAAGCTGAATTCAGATTTTATTCACTCTACACTGCAGGGGTCATGCAAGCCAAATCCTCTCACTTCTTGGCAAGAAACAAAGGGCCAAGTCTCCTGCCTAGATGTTGTTGGAGAAAGAATCATGCTGTTTTGTCCTTGACTTCAGTATTCTGCAAACTTTTGATGAAGTTTTGAGAAACTCAGTGTAAGCTATTAGGCTGGTTTTTATTTTGTGTCTTTTGTTAGTTTCTTTGTTCATTTAGTAACCATGAGGGAGAAAATTTGTTACAGTCTCCCTATACGAGACTATAGAAGCACCTTATAGAGATTATTAAGAAGCTAATAATAGCTTAGGGTCTTTTAGATAATAGAAAATTAAATGATAACCCTTTCATTTTGTATTACAGCGATTTAAGTAGTGTCAAACCTGATCCTGTATGCTGTCAAACCTGCTATCTCAGGCACTTATCATTTATTATTTAATTTTTATTATTTATGTTGATAATATCACCTTTGTTTTCTCATGACTCAGATTGACTCAGATTATGTGATAGGATACCAACAGGTTCAGAATTTTAAAATATTTGATTGAGACATTTGTATCTTCATTTATGCTTGTTTCTGCCACAAATTATTATTGGTAATAATAATATTCTTACTAATGCTCATTAAACATGAGAAACATCATTCTGATCATTCTCACCTTGATGAAAATATCAGATTATCATATTATCTTTAAAGGTTTGAGATATTTTCTTTATTTCATCATTGAAGAAGTAAACAAAATTTCAATGTATTTTATCACCCTGTTCTATGTTACGCTAAAAATATCCTATTTTAATATCAAAATATGAACTTTTGTATGCTGAAACAATCATTATTTAAAGAAAACAACTGCGTCACTGAAGTATTTACTATTTTTATTCATGCATGAAAAAGTAGGATCTACTGTATTGAACTAAGAATTTAAAAATATGTCATCTGTGTATTATAATGGAGGGTAAAATGAAATCCAATGAAGACAGCAAAGAAACACTATATTTATTTATTTAATTATTTATTTGATTTTAATGAATAATTATATGTGGCACTTCCTTGCCATGTAGTAATCAGCACTCCCACTTGCAGATGAGTAGGAAACCAAATACACATCAAATTGTGTGTACTTCTTTAGAGTAAACAGACAAGCTGGTACATTCTGCTTTCAACGAGAAAAACAGCTCTTTGAGGCTCAAAGTAAAGAGAGTGGCACTTCTTACTTAAAAAATCACATTGAACTTAACTTAACAATATTTTCTGCTTAACTCAAATTTTAAGATAACTGATTTTAAATAATTTAGCAAGCCAAATTTGATAAATGATGTTTATCATTAAGATATACCAATTGCCATTTCCGTTATGGTGACATTACAAAAAGGTGATGGAGATGCTTGTTCTGTGCCCAGCAACATGATGGAAAAAGGTAAGCACATTAGGAAACAGGCAGTACAGTGAGTAATGAAATCAGAAGGGAAGAGTGAGAGATATTGTGTATTTGTTGCTTGTGACAATTCAGAACCAGTAAGTTTTCAACAAAAATGTTGAACCGTACTGAAGGATAGCTGATATTTCCCTATCCATACTGCTTTGTTCATGCTCACTTTTACTACTCAGCTAAAAAAAGTGGTATGCAGTGTGATGTATATTGGTATAGTCAACCAAAGGAAAAAAGAAGAAAGTGTATTAATGGAATAGATATAATGAGAAAGAAATTATCTTGTTTATAGCTTGCAGTATCCAAAACCTAATGTATTCTAGTAACAGTCTTACAAAGCTTTGTTTGTGGAGCCTGACTCATGTGAGGTTTAAAATTAAGCATTTGTTTTTTAAACTAAAGATAGGTCAGTAGCGCTGTCTAGATGTCACTTACTAGCTTTTGTGGTACAAAACTTACTAGCCCTTTGGGAAATTTGGATAACATAAAGAAATTTATAGAATTCCATGGCTTTGGAGTTAAAATAGGCAGTAATTATTGTAAGGAACCATGTTCTGGTTCATATGCAATATTATATTTTTGACTGCTATGCTATGTAATTAGGTGTTTCCTCCTTCTTGTTAGGATTATGTTGTCAGTGGTATCCCTTAGAATGCTTTACATCTGAAGATGCATGAGTCTAAATAAAGGCACCATGATGGCACCTTTTGAAAATGGTGTCAAAGAGAAGACAGGGTGCATACAGTGTAAGTTGTGATTATCTGACATTTACATAAAATTTTAAAATATATATATTCAATTTGCATACATTCCTGACAGGGGAAAAAAAAATTAATAACACGTTATGTACAAAAATAGATGTATTTTTTTAGAATCTCTAGAACAACTTTTTGTAGTTTTTTTTTGGCCTGTATTCCTCTGCTACTCAAGTAAGTTCATACAGGCTGATCTCAGTTAAAGTACAGCAGTACTTTTGAGGGAACTTGCATTGGAAATGAGATGAACAGAAGAAGCTAAGGATATAAGCTTCCCCTCCTCTCAGAAAGGAAAGATACTGTATGATCTGTAACAAGAAGTAATCTTACTCCAATTGTTTACAATTAAAAATTACTTGGTATTCTCACTTTGATATTCAACTAAGAGTAAAACATTTCAAATAATGAGTGTTGTTGACTACAGCTGTAAGTTTAATGATGACACTAATCCACAGGCAAGTTAACATTAACAATAAGCAGTTTTCAGGAGGACTGGAGTTTATTTATGAATTATTTTCCTTTGGATGAAAGCAGTTTCCACCATTTGTGGAAACTTCTGGATTCATCAGTTCTATCTATGCCAGTCTTGAAATGGTGAAGCCACTGTTACTTGGGTTAGACTAAACATGAGATGTAAGATTATGCATAGACAGAATTAATTATGAAAATTAGAATGGAGTGAGCCCATTAAAAGCAACCTTTGATGTGTGGAAATTAGTGCACTACATGCTCAGTTTCTTCCTTGAAATAAAAGAAGTTCCATCTGTTTTGCTGATGTGACAACAACTGTAAAGTTCCCCAAAGTTGTTACAGAGAACTGAGATAATGGATGTGTGAATTCAGTGCACAACCTTACTGGTAAATCTGTGAACTTCTGCAAGTCAGCCATTGGAAAATAGATTTTAATAATACAGCTTGTAAGGCTGTAAGATCACAGACATTCTCAAAAATTTTGGCAAAGATATAGAAGACAAGTCGTACTTGGAAAGAACAATTCTCTAAACCCTGAAATTCTTCATGTGCACGTTTGTTTGAAGTTGCTAGCTGACATATGCATTATCAATAAAGGTAGTGGAACTAATTTTTTTCATTCTTCCTCAGATGGCAAAAGGACACAGGACTGTTAAAACTTGAGAAGCAGTGCTTGGTAGGCTATTGTTGAATTAAAGCTTCCAGTAACAAAGGAGATAAAGATGTTACTGTCACTTCTCCAGTATTTCTTAAACAATCAGCTGAGTCAGAATTACTCAGTCATGCTATGAACTGATCACCTTGCATGTTATTGTTCTTTTTTGACAATGATTTCCATGTTGCTAGGTGGGTAGCCATTTCCAAATTTGGATTAGGTATTACTTCTGCATTAACTTTAGTTAATGTTTCATTGCTCTTTCCACTGAGCTCTTGTGATGAAATTCAGGAAGATAGATACAACAATACAACAGATAAGTAGCTTTTGTTTTATCAGGAAATTTTGCTAATTTTTTAATGTTCTATCATCACACAATTAGTAAATGTGTATTCCTTGTGTTAGGGATGTCATTTAGTAAGAGAAGTAATTTTAGTATCAATTATTAGAGAAATGCAAAAAGATTTTTTTAAAAATACAGCAGCAAGAAGTTCTGACAGGGAAACTATCATTGTTTTCTTATAGCTGTCATACTGTTGTCTATGGGTTCAGTTCATCTTTGTCTTATTTATGCTTTTATTTTGTTCAGTGTATTCTACGTACAGAGTACGTTTTAGAAAGAGACCATGTTCTTAGGTATGTATTTAAAATCAGTGCACATCCTTTTCACCATGCTACAACTTTCTACTTGTGTATTTCCCAAATTGTATTGACCATAACTGCACTTTTTCAATGATTACTGGTACTTAGTATACATTTATGTGAGGTTTATATATGCAGTTACCACAGAAACATTCAAGGATAATGAAAAAGAGCCTAATGTGGCACTGTTTCCTGATTATCTCATGAATCAAATGATCAAGTGACTATTAAGTAAGGCGTCTTTCTTTATTTTCCTGTGAAACCATTCTGGCTTGTCTAAGTAGTTAAAAGTTCATTGGATTGATTAAAAAATAAGTCTTTCTGGCACAGTCAAAATTCTTTTTTCGAATACCAAACTGTTATTTTTCCTCCTTTAATCCAGGTTTTGTGTTTACTAAAAGTAATTTTGGCAGCCTACTCTTACATGCGAGTATAAAGTTTTTAAATGTTGTTAATTTTTCTTCTGTGTTGTTTTTAAAATAGAAAACAAAGAGGGACAATTGTAACATCTGGAAAAAAATGGCTGAATTTTTCACTTCACTTAGTGTTTCACTGCAGTAACATTTGGTACAGCATATCTTCTGTCTTCTAACATGTAAGTTATTATTAGAAGCACTGACCACCTTTGAAAAATTACGTTTTTCATCTGTTTCTTCCTTTTTTTTTTTTTTTTTATATTTATTTATGACATATTTGAATACCATCTGTTAATGTGTCTGGTGATGAACTTTTTTCTCTGTTCCTTCCTATCATGGTCTCCTCTGAAATTCATTTTCAAGAAATCATTTCTTAATAAGTATTATCAGTCTCAGACCAATTTACTATGAAATTTTTGTGCAGGTTTGTAAGAAAAAAGAAAAATGTTTTGAATAAGGTATCTTATATTTTAAATGCGTTATTGTATGCTTTCATTCTATGTAAAACTTAGATCTAGAAGAATTCCACGCTATAAGACTTAACTCTTTAGTTTGTAGATGGAGTGAGGTCATTTCTCCTGACAGAATACACCCTTATGATTAGAATAGGGGCATGAGAACATTTGTTTCATCTGGTACCTTAGGATTCATACAAGACTTGTTTGTTGGTTGCATACGTGGTTGGCACAGAAAAATGTTAGCACATGTCATTTTCTATTTACAGTTAGCACAGTGCAAGCACAGTAATTTGATCCAGATTTTTATGAAGCTAGCCAAGATCACCTTGGTTACTGTATACTGATTAAAATTATTTCTGTACAGGTGAGTATTATATAAAGTGGAACTTAGCAAAAAGAAGGAAAAAGAATAACAAAAGGAAGAAAAAAAAAAAGTAAAGGAGAAAGAAGAAGAGAAAGAAAAAGCTTGTTAAGCTCCTTTGGATTTATAAATTGTAACCCAATCCATAGAATCTGTGCTCTTACTGAAAAGAGTGTATTTGAAGGAATTCGTTGTTTCTTGAAATGCACTGGATTCATTATGAGATCAACTGCACTGCTATTGTTTCTGAAAGATCACTTTTTAAAGAAATTCTTAGAGATTTCATCTCCTGTTTGAGAATGAGATTATTTTCCTTGACAGTTGGCAAAGGCAGGAGATTCACATCTCTCAGCAACTGTTTTCCTGATGGAAAGAATCTCAGTGAAATGATTAGAACATCTGGCAAAGCTCTTAAATAAAACAGCACTTTGAAACAGAACTGATTCAGTGTATCCTAGGACATTACGTAAGTGACATTAGAACAATTAATATTCAAGACATGCTTAATTATCATTATATTTCACAGATGTTCTACTGGAGAAAGTGGAACATTGTGATTTCAGGTTGAGCTCTCATGCAGGCAGTCTAATGCAGTGGCACTTCACTTTCTTCCTATAAAGAAATATTAGTGACATATTTATAACTAAATTATGAGTGAGAATATTAGCAAGTGTCCAGCATTTGAGATTATTACAACAATAAATACCCTGTTTTATCATCTGTTGTATCAACTGTATTTGACTGAAAAAAAAAATTCTACATGGTGACATATTTCCGTTAAACTAAGGAACTCCATGGCTGAGGCTGCTATTCTGCCGTCTTAATTGTATTGCTTTTTGCAGTCCTCTACATCATTCAATTGCTACCAAGTAAAACCAGGGCAGTCAGATTGCAGAGTGCTGCTCCTTCCATTGGGTGAATGACTCTCCAGTAATATACTCAATATTAAAGTGGTATATTATCATGCTATTAAAAATTAACAGTATTTAACGGTGCCTAGGAGGGAAACCAAGGTTGGAAACAAAACCTTGGGGACATTCCCTAGCATTTCTGTACTTGAATTAACAAGTTTAGCAGTGAAAAATTTCACTATGTGTTAAGCTGTTAAGAGCTAGGTAGAGTTTAGCTAAGAGAAACAGAAAAGTGGACTGAGAGACAAGATTGGTGCACATCCTAAGCCACTGGAGAGCACAGCATTGGAAAAAATCCCTAATGCAAGATTTTGTGAGAAGCTGGTTGAACAGACCTTGTTGCTCTGAGCAGAGAATGTTGCTTTGATTTCTCTGATTCAACGGAAGTTATATCTAATGAAATAACATCTCAATTAACAGGATGATGAGCAACGTCCACTGTCATGATGTTCCTCCTTTTAAGAAAAAGAAGCCAGTATATTCTTAGTTACCAAGGGCAAAAGTACAATTTTCACTCTACAGAAGAAAGAGCTCCATGATTTCATGAATTCACTTGGGAATAGTGTGAGTTCAAATGCAAGCTTAACTCATTTGAAAATAAAAAGTCTCTTTAGAGGAGATCTGCATTTAAGATATGCTTAAAAAAAAAAAAGAAAAAGAAAAAGAAAAAGAAAAATCATTTTCTCTCACTTCATCAAGCCAATGTCTTCCAGCAATGAGCCGAAGTTAACACATGCTAACTTCATTCTGCTACTATTTAGCCACCTGTAAATCATGAACAAACTGTTATAATAACTCATAGTTCATGGGGAAAATTTATGTGCATAACCATTCAAAGTCAAATAGTGAAATATATTTCTGAGTTCCAAGAAAGGAGGATAAATTATTAAAACTCCTGCTTCCATACAACTTGAAAATATGTCCAGTACTACTAATTAAAATTACTCAGCTGAGCCTCTGAATTTAATTAACCGAATGAGGCTGTGATGGATGTAATGTTTATATTATTTTGCCTGATATTTCATATCTAATGAAACTTCACATTTATTTTCTCAACTTGTGAGAAAAAATAAAATGTTCAATCTATTTATTAATTAGATAGCTGTAAAAATGTTTTAAATGAGCAGGATGGCTTTTTTTTTTTTTCATAGAAATGTTCACTGACTGTAGTAACTCAAATGAATCCTTTACATTTAGTAAGAAAGAGAGAAAGAAAGAAAGAAGGGAGGAATGAATTATGGCATTGGTTCTGCAGATCCATGCAGATCCATGTAGGTTAGCCTGCATTTACAAGTGAATCTAAAGTATAGATCCATTTTTAATCAAACAGTAACACCATTTTAATATATTTTTATACCTCATCTTTCATCAAAGCTAGGTCATTATTATTTTATTTTATTTTGTAATCTCTGCTATAAAATCCAAGTTTTAAATTTTCACACCGTTTTCGTGTAGTATAGACTTGAGCTGCAGTTGGCTTGGTTTTGCATAACAATAAAATTGACATCAGTACCCATGGAGATTTCTTATTCCTTTTTTGCTTCTTAATATCTTTACTTAAATAAGCCTGAATATCTATTCAACAACTTCATCTAATCCATCCCTTGTTGACTAGAGAGAAAAAGAAGAATGTAGAAAACTATTTCTTTCCTTGAACTTTTATTTCTCTTACCTAGGAGTCATTAAGCTATTTTTATAGAGAAAATGTATATCATATTCCCTAGTTCTGCTGACTGTAGTTTATAGAAAAGCACTAAAAGCAGCAGGAGTTTCCACATTCACCTCTTCTTGTGCAGATAGCCTTTTGATGCCCCTCTTTGAATAAAGCAGCGTGAGTTAGTATTTTATGGTTTTTTTCAGATGCTTCTATCTTCTTATTCTTCTGAATTTTAAGGTCAGAGAACAAAACTAGTCATTTTCAAAATTGCTAGTTTTTGAGGAGATGAACTGTTATTAGTACTGCAGTTTTCCCTAAGCTATTGTGTGGGTTTCACTCTCATCAAAAAAAAGTCTCTTAGGGTTACTGCTCCAAATTTCTTGGGACTCAGTTTTAAACAAGAATCTCAAAAATGCTGTTCTGAGGAGCAAGCATGTGAGGCTGTGTCAAAGCTCCTATTTCATGTGTTGCTACCAGTGACATGTAAGACAATACTCTCTTAGAGTTCCCTAAGCCTGTGGTGGAGCACTTGGCGGGTGATTTTAGACTGAGGTATCTTAAATTTGATCCATAACCTTATCTGGCCTGCTCTTAAGTGATAAAAGGAATCGAGGTTAGTGAGTTTCCCTCTCCCTGAACCCTTCATCTATAAATTAAATCAGTGAAAATACTTCCAAAACTTAATAGATGTTCTTAGCTACTTTTACCACTTACTTCAAAAATAATTTCATTAAAAGCTTCTCATTTTCAAAACAAGATTACAAAAACCCCAACATACCAAAATTCAGATGTGAACTCCTTGTGAGCATCTGTAGGCATATGGACAATTTGTAAAATACAGTAGGAAAGATGCCCTGCTTATTCTGAATGTTTCTGTGAACATGAAAGTAATACTACAGAGTTTAAAATACAGGGGGAGATATGCCCTGTACTGTGCTCTGGCATGAGGCAATTTCAACTGGAAACATTTTAGCACAAAGTTTCTGTTATGCATATTAGAAGTCATTTTATCAGGGTTGTAGCTTGTGTCTTTGCCATTTTCTTGCAAAAATTTCTATACTTTCTTCCATTGGGCTATCTGACTAGGACAGTAATCACCACTAAACTCCAAGGTAATTTATTTTCATAAAATTAATAATAATGAAGATAATTTTATTTTTTAGAGCAGCTCTGTGAAAAGGCGTCTCAGATCACTGCATGGAGATCTTGATTATGCAGTGAAAAGGAGCTATTCACAGGAGGGAGTATTAGCATAGCCACATTCCCCTAAAAACACTCTTCCTCTTGCCAAGTTTCTGCGCATAAAATCATGTGCATGCTGTGTTGATGTTATTAGCTTCCATCGTTCAAGCTGCTGCAGTCCCCTCTGTATAAATCTATACAGAATCTTTATATGCCAGCAAATACAATCCCTAAGCACTTTAAAGTGTGATGCATTTAAAAGAATGCAAAACAAAGTATGTCAAAATCCAGGAAAAAAAAAAAGAAAAGAAAAGAAAAAGAAGACTGGGTGAATCACTGTTTGAAATATTTCTGTTTCCTATCTCTGAAAATTGAATTGACTGACTGTAGGAAGAAGCACTTAACTGGTTTTATTGTATTCACTTTTATTTCAGTTTCTTGTCTTTAAATTCTACTGTTCTATAATCAAAATCTTGAAGTGAGTTAGAGAAGGCAGGCTGGGACATTATGGAATCGATGTATAAATTTAAACGTGATTTGAAAAATGCTGCTCTTGTTTTCTTTCAGAACAGAGTAGTACGTGGCTCATAATGCCATTGCAACATGTAAGGATAAATCACTCTACTAAATTGGTGAGTGACAGACGTTTTTAGTTCACGAATTTGTGGTGCCTGAACTGCCTCCCTGAACAGCACATACTGGTTCAGGCATATTATGTGAGCCTACTTAGAAACCTGTTTTCTGAAAGAAAACATTTTAAAGGGAAGGAGGGAAGAAGCTTTAGGCTTCTCCGTTTTATTATTCCTATGCAGCTGAACTATATTTGAATCCTCACAGTTACCATGTGTTAAAAGATCAAATCTGTCATTTTTTTGAAATGCATAAGAGGAAACCAGATTAGGAAAAATAACTACTTATTGAAACTAAACTGTTTTTTGAGGGTTGTTTTACTTAATATACAGCTACACTCTAGCTTCAAAGTTTTCTTCTCAAACTTCATCACTTTTGGCCTGTTTCACTTCTCAGCCATTTGTCTGAATCGGGGTTTCATAGAATCATAGAAGGATTGAATGGGTTGAAAAGAACCATAATGATAATCTAGTTTAACCCTCCTGCTATGTGCAGTTGTCAACCACCAGACCAGGCTGCCCAGAGCCACATCTTGCCTGGCCTTGAATGCCTCCAGGGATAGGGCACCCACAACCTCCTTGGGCAACCTGTTCCAGTGCATCACCACCATCTGGGTGAAAAAATTCCTCCTAATACCTAACCTAAACCTCCCCTGTCTCAGTTTAAAACCATTCCCCCTTTTCCTGTCACTATCCACCCTCATAAACAGAGGTACCCTCTTCTGTTTATACACAATTCAAACACAGGAAGGCCACAATGAGGTCTTCCCGGAGCCTTCTCTTCTCCAAAAGTTTCTCCATAGTTTCACTTCACTATGTCATCTCAAGCTCCATCACTCTTCTTCATCGTTTTTTTTTTTTGTTCTGTTTTTTTTTTTTGTTTGCTTGTTTTTAATTCATTTTCTCAATATTGGAATCCCATAATTGCATTAATGGGAGAAGGTGCTGTGGGTCAAGAGATGTGGAATCAAGATTAAATGATTTGGAGTTTCTTTTAGTTTCACTGTTTCTTTGTTTAAGCAAAGAAGAAGCTGTTCAAACAAAACACAAAAAGAGGAAGCCAATATCGCTAACACAAACCTCAAGTTTAAAATTGCTAAAACTGAACAAATGTTTGTCTCTTTTAAAGGAATTTTGATATAATGGATATCCAACATGAGACTTATAATCTTGAATCCCTGTTGGGAAAGATGTGTTGGGGACTGAATCAATCCAGTGAATGTGGATTTTTTTTACACATAAAAAAAGCTATTATGTTTGTCACAAAGGCTGCAGAATTGTCAGAGTAGGATGTTAGTGGGAAATTATTAGTAGGGCTGGCTGGAAGGATTTCAGAGAATGATCTCCTAGTTGAGGCTGTGCAGATGGAATTTTGTCCAATTTAGGGATTTGGGGAGAGTGTATAAAAATATTGAAACAACTGTTAATGCTTTTTCTCTCTCTCTCTCTTTTTTTTGGGGGGGGGTGGGGGGCTTGTAACTTTGACACTGACTTACACTTTTAAGTAGGTTAAAGTAGTCAGTTTAGTATTCACTATGCTATATTGTTAAGTACACTGAAATATTTATTCCAAAATATTTCAGATTGGACGCCTATTTTAAAGGAAACTGTTTTGTTACTTTACCTCACTTGTCCTCCTGTAAAATGAAGATAACACTATCGCGTAATCAGGATATGATGGTTCCTGTTCGTTAGTTGATTGACTGTTATAGGGAACTTAGAGAGCTGATGAAATATTTCATATTCTAGAAATGAGTTGAACAGAGTGCAATGAGTGCACAGGTAAATATCATCAATGGTATTTACTTGTTGATGAAAATAATAGGTCAAAAGCTGTAGGGTAAAAGTTTGCAGTAAGAAGTGCTTGTTCAAAGATATTGTTGTTTACGCTGAGCCTGAAATGAATAAAGGTACTAGTTCTGGCACAGGGCATTTCCAAAATTTAGAGTACTTAGCTTGCAACACTTTTTCTACTTTCAATGGTTTTTAACGTCCATGTTCCTATGAATGACTAATGAAGCACTACAAAAAAAAATCATCATATAAAGATTCAAGCTTTTGAAATATTCTTTGTAAAATATGTTTAATACTAATTAATAGATAGATATGTTTTTATTGTATTGCTTTGTGACAATAAAACATACTAAATGTGGTAGACTCTATAGAAGAATGACATACAGTAGAAAATGCCATAATTTTTCCCCCAGATATATTGGTTGAGGGTTTTCACAAGGTTGTTCATGTTATGCTGAATCCAAATGAACTTGATGATAGAAATTAAGGTAGTCCTTAAGGTGTGAGGAAAGCATGAATCAACCAGAACAAGGAGAGTAAAATGATGTTTTTCAGTATTACAGAATTATGCAAAGTTATTACTGAAGAAAAACACTACCCTAACATAGTTTATCTCCTGTTGAAAACAGATCAAACACAGGTTCTTCCTGTTGCTTTGTTTAATACGGGCGTTCAGAATTATGATTACAGAATTACACAAGCAAAAGCATGACTGAGAGTCAGTTCCCTATAAATCAAATCCCTCCCGCATTCCAGTGTTGTGGAGCATTTCCTATTAGAAAAGTGTTATTACTCTAGCTGTTCATTTTTTTCCCCTGCAGAATTGCCAGATATCATTAGATCGTTGTCTAGCAATATAGAAGTGATGTTAGGAAGCCTAGAGCAACCCTGAAATATCAGAAATGCAGGTAGGGCCTGCTGCCCTGATGTTGACTAAGGTAGTATTAGTGGAACGATTAAAGCTGCAGGCAAAAAATGTATACATCTAAACATGTTAGCAGAAGACTGTTTCGTTCCCATTGCTTTCATGTGCTTCATGCATCCAGAAAAGTTAATGGTCAGGATGTGTAGCTGCATATTTGACATGTTTCACATGTTTATTATAAATTTAATGTGACTAAACTTTGTTGTATTCTACTTGGGAATGTCTTTGGTATGTGATTCATTTTGATTACTTCTTTCAAAAGTTTCCTGTAATGTAGCCCCCATTCTTTGTTGTCCCAGATTCTCATTTATACGAATTTCTTGTATCATGAATTTTGTACAGATTCCTGACAAGGTCTCCCATGTCACTAAGCTTGTTAAGATCTGTGCTTCTCCATGTGGTACATCTAAAATCAATTTCAGTCACATTTGACCATTGTGCAGATGGAACATTATTCATGCATTAGACTTTCTAAGTGGGGTAGAGCAGAACCTTACATTTATTCCTTACAATTGTATCTGCATTTTTGTATTATATATGGTTCAGTAACCTTTCGTAGAAGACCAGAAGATTCCTCTGGAGGCAACACAGTGTGCATCAGAACTGATTTATACTATAACATCTGTCAACTTTTCCCTAGGATCTAGTTGTGCCAGGATACACATGTCATCTCTCCTAATGACTTATCAAAAGATAGCAGCTAACTGTTGAAAGAGATGTACCATGGGAATGAGTTTGATACTACTTTCTGCCATTTTCCAAGAAATAGCATTCATTGTACATTTATTGGCTTAAGGATTTGCAAGTTGGAGTTTAGTGCGTACTTTGGCCATAGGGTTAATTGTTTTTTTTTAATGCATTTTTGAAAACACTGAGTTGTAAAATGCATAAGAATATAGGCAGTTAATTTTGAAAATACATCTGGTAGATTTCAAAAGAACTTCACTTTCCTGTTCTGTGAAGTTTGCTGAAATATCAGAAAATCCTCAAAACAATATCCATAACCTCCCTCCCCAGAGCAAAGGAAAAAGCAGGCATAGGAGGTCTTAGAATAGCTGGCATGCATATGTTGTGTAGCATTAGCTAGTGCATAAACTTGAAAATAGATTTGCATCTCGTGTGACCATTTTTCCTACTTGGATATTAGCTGTACTTTTCTGTCTTTTTGAATACCTGTTGTTTAGTATGCCAGGTTACCATGAGGACTGCGAGTGACAGCCAGACCCTCATAGGAATTACCTGGACTACAGAATATGTACGACCTCTAACTCCTCCTTTTGGTTTCATATCTTTAATTCTGTGGTTAGTTTGTGAAGTGGTTGTTTCAGGAAGAATTTTGATATGCAGAGTTACTTTGCCTAATTATTGGAGTTATCTAGAATTTGAGATCTAGTATCAATCTCTGAATTTGTGCAAAGTGGAGTAAATCTAAAAGACAAAAACTGTAAACTCACCTTGCAAGGCACTTTTATCTGGAATTGAGTGCATTCACCTACTATATGACTGGGTGAATGATGGGAACTGTGGTAAGCCTTTTTCTTGGGACTTTTCGGGTTGCTCTATGCTCTGTCCTACAGCACTTCAAAGACACCATGAATAACAGTACTGTTAACCAATAGTACTGCAACAAAGTTTATCAGTATGAGAATGAACATAAGTCCATCAACACTGATAAAAAAAAAAAAGATGATTCAGTATTGCCCACAGAACAATTTCAGCTGTGTGTTCTGACCCAATACACTGGGATCCTGAGCTGAAGATGTGTATTTCATGAACGAAACTATCCTAAACTCAACAAGTTTATGAACTTTCTAGAAATAGGAAATATGGGTAAGGAAAACTTACCTGGGACTGATATACACAGGACAGGTTTTAACGTATTAGTTGTACTCTTGGATGACAATTAGTTTGCAGCTTTGGAGCCAGAGGACTCTGGGTTGTTCAGTATCTATCCTAAAGTCTGTGGAAAATTCATCTATTAATAGCTTTTAACTGTATATATATGTATTTTAATTTACTTCTTACTGCCATTTCTAGATGAGTTATGTTCTTATCCTTTCCTTTGTGTTGCTATGGACTCATGAAGTAAACACTATGGTTTTCTCTCGAGATTTCCACAATTTGAATGGTGCTACATTACCCTTAAAAGGTCAGTGGGTCAAAATGTTTCATATGCAAGTTGTGCCAGACAACGCTGACTTACCATTAACTTTTTGTTTTAGCTGTATTTTGTTTAAACACCAGGCCATATAATTCTTTTTATCGTTTTGGTCAAGGGAGAGGATTTTTGTCTGTAAACATTCCAAAAAACTTGTTCTTGGCTGCCAAGCAAGCATGCTGTCTGGCATTTGTGAGCTAACGAAAGAGCTGCTTCAGCTTTATAGCTGGATTTCAAAATACAGAATGTGGAGAAGTATATTGCAAATGTAATGTTACCCAAGCCTCTTTTAATGAGAATTTAAATAAAGGATGACCCAGTGGAATTGCAACATGTACAGTGCAGTCATTTAGGACAATGGAATCATGTCTCAATCCTAGGGCAAGTTATAAGTAGGGAACTGAAGCTTTTGGTCTCAGGGGACAAAGTAAGTGCTTTTCAGTTTCTCAAGCCATTCACTGCTGACGGAAGTAGCCTTCCATAGATAGTTGCCAGTAGAGAGAGAAAGACTATGATTAGAAGAATAAAACAAATAGCAATAATTATTAACATCTAATTATATATACAATATATATGCCTTATACGCTGAAAAAAAACCACACAAAAAACTTTTAATTTCCTTTTCAGTCAGTGTAGGAATAGGAATAATCATAAGTTGAAGGCATTCTTAGATAACAGTGGTATGCATTAAAAAAGACACAGTATGAAAAGCAGCAGCCTATACCTGAGACAATCAAGATTCCTAGATTATACCTAATTCAAGCTGTAGGAAGATCTATTAGCATTTATCTTCTGAGAGCTTCCTGCTCCTAACACTGGCCAGGTTTCATCTGCCATGTCTGTGATTACATGTAGAAACAGATTGGAAGATAGGCTAGAATGAGGGTACAAGAGCTCAGCATTATCCCATCTATCCATGGATCTCATATGACTGTGTAGTATAAAAAACTTCATCTCCAGTTGTTAAAAAGAGAGAGGCATGTCCAGAGAATGGTAGTGATCTTAGATGAGTCATATTCTTCAATTTCTGCATTTTATTGTTGTCTATGCAGAGAATTTAGTTATTCTCAACTGTGAGGTTAAATGTTTAAAGTTTGATGGATAAATCCAGACATAGTAATATTTCACTACTGTTATTTCTTATTGTCAGCTTATGAAAAAATGGTTACATTAACTGCTTTAGGAGAAAAGATAAAAATGATGGGTAGCATGAAGTAAAATGAAAAGCAATATGTCAGAGTTTGCAAGCTGGAATCTCTTTTGATGTGGTCAAGTTTCCATCCATCTGTTTGCTTATATAATGTTAAACACGAAGCAGAAATAAATATATATGTCCCAAAACCAACCCAAATAATCATTGACAGACTCATCTGGGAGGCAGGTATATACATGCACACACAAGACTTCCCAGGGTGAGAATACTTGCTGGGTTGGGAGATTTCAGTGGTGTTAATTGCAGTAGTCCTGCAATACATCATCATCCTTCTTGCTCAGAAATTTCTCCCCAGGCACAGTGAGGGTCGATGTTTGATGCTGGTGTATTTCATTTTTATTTTCTTGGGTCACTTTTATTTCAGCCTGGAAGTACGGTCAGAGCTTAGGTAAGTTTTTCTAGTGTCATGAACTGTTCAGAGGTAAATTTTTGGAAATTGCAGGCTTTCTAAACACAAGACTTGAGCAAAAGAGAGATTTGTTACTTCAGAAATCTTTACAGGTCATAAATAATTGCCTACTATCCCTCTGAAATATGTTTATAGGAGAATGTACGTCCTATTCCTTATATAAATTTAAAAAAACAGAGAGAGAGAGAGAAATGGTTTCCTCAGAACCATAAGCCACAATTGGAATCAAAATTATTATCAAGTAGTTTGTGACTCCAGCTTAATGCCTGGGCTGTAACAGTACTTACAGGGTCTCCCATACCTGCCTGTCACTCCTAGACTTACTGGCCCTCCGAGAGATTTCTCCATGAATGACGATCATAGTTTATGGCTTCAACTTATGCAGAAATAAGTTTGGCAGACAAGTTCCTCTTTTAATTTTCTTTCTTTCTTTCTTTCTTTCTTTTTTTTTTAATAAAAAAAAAGGCTTTCTAATGTTTCACTTCTAGATATAAATTGTGACTGAATGATTTAGTTCAGATTGTTTCTAGTAAAAATGTTGCTTCTATAACTTATTTCATGAAATATTCCCATTTCTGCCAGCAAGTACCAAGTGTTCTGTAGTACATGGGGAAAAATTCTTCATTTTAATGAATATTACCGCTTCATGCATTTGCATGCTGCAATATCTTTTATTTAGCAGACTTATAATGGTTGGAGAGACAATGAGACTCATTTGTTTTTGCTTCTGGTGAAGTTAAAAGTGAGACTTTCACCAAGGTTAATGGAAAAGGTTTTGATCCATAGAAATCAGGGGGCCAGCTCTAACACCTTTCAATTCACAGGAGTTCTGTTATCAGCTGGAATGTTAACAGGTTTTCCTGGGGTCTATTGATTCCTGTGCCCTTGTCGAATCATCCATTTCCTGAGATGATTAAGACATACAGATAGTATCTGGGCATCATGTTTTCCTCAAGGCTTTCACACAGATCCACTGAGAGGAAATCAAATAAACTGTTTTGCAGATTTAAGAGATAATCCAGTGGCTATTTTCTTTTGGGCCATTCAAAAACCAAACAAATTTTACACCTTAATTATTACTATATTTGATGAATGCAGACCTTAAAGAACATAGTCTGTGAACATCTCTTAGCACAGCTGACAGTTTGACTCACCAGAGGTTGCCTCCGGCACGAGAAGGCTTATAGCTGCTTCTCAGCATATTCGTATGAAGATTATTGCTGCTGACGCATTACAAAACAGGTAACATTTGCGTGCATCAGTGACTAAATTGCACTCTATTATACCATATCCCATAAAATGACAAACATCATCAATTAAAATAAAAAACAAACACGAAACAATAAAGAAGATACTTTAGGATTTATCTAGCTTTGGGGAACTAGAAATACCTAATAGTGCTGAATATATCTAAAGGCAGGTGGGAGGAGTTACTGCACGTTCCATATAAACAATGTCATTCCTTATCTTCAGTTGTGACAAAGTGCAACATGTAGTTCAGTCTAAGGGAACTTTCAAGAATGGCACATACAAATGTGTGTTTCCATGAGCAATGACTTCCCTGTTGTTTTCCTTCTAGTAATTGGAGAAGTAACTTGGAGAAGAGAAGGCTGCAAGGTGGATAGTGGCCCTATAGGGGAGCTCCAGGATAGAAGGGAACAGGCTCTTTAGCAGTGTCGGTGGAGATGATAGAAAAGGGGGAAATGGCTTCAAGCTCAAAGAGGGTAGATCTAGGTTGGATATAAGGAGTCTTTTACAGTGAGGGTAGTGAGACACTGGAAAAGATTGCCTAGAGATGTGGTTGATGGCCCATCCCTGGAGACTTTCAAGGCGAGGGTGGATCAGGCCCTGGGCAACCTGAACTAGCTGTGGTGTGTTGTGTCCCTGTTCAGTGCAGGGGAGTTGGACGAGATGGCCCTCAGAGGTCCCTTTGAACTCTGAGCATTCTGTGATTCTATGAACTACAGGGAAAACAGAAAGAATTTTGCTTTTTAATTGGTTGTATTAAACAGACCTAACAACAGCATGCAAGAAAACATCTTTTTAAAAGTGCAATCTATATGACAGAAGGTAGAAAATGAAAAAATACTAGTAAAAATTAAATTCCTGTCATCTGTTTTATTTAAAGATCTTGCATTTCAGGTTATAGGATATTATGAATGTAGTAGGTATGCTTAGGTGTGTCAGATAACTTTCAAATGCATGAGGTTTTTTGGTAGTCAGTGGTTCCGTTCTGGCTGCCTCATATTGCTTTGAATTAGCTTCAAGATTTTAAACCAAGGACCTTAGGAAGGCTGCCCTTACATAAAGCAATCACCAGTGAAACTACAATTGATTAACTGTTGGGCTTTCATTGACTGCACAGTTAAAGTTCCACAAGAAGACTTCAAACTTTATTTCTGTAGTATTACTAAATTGGAAAAGAACATTTTGTGTATTGTGTGCGTTATATGGTTAATGTCAGATATAAATTAGGAATAGGGAAGGAATTTTTCTCCCTTAGCATTACAAGAACTTCTAAATGTTTTGTTCCTGATTTGCTAAAATTGTTTTTGTTTTTTTTTCTTTTAAATGATATTCTATTTTGAAAAGAAAGAAGAAAATAATATTTTTAAAATGCTGTTTTCCAGCATTATAAAGGAAAGTGGCTGTTAGTGGTATGATTTCACTCTGCTAGTAGCTCTAAATTCCTATGTAAATAACAGTGAATTAATAGCATTTTTCACTAAGGATCTCAAAACAGGTCATCAAACATTCATTTAAAACTTGTAAAGAAGAGAATGAGCCTCAGTGAGGTTTGACCACAGGAAGAAATGCTTTGCTGTGAAAACAGAAGAGCAGCCCACTCCTGCATGTGCTGTAAACTGCTCCTGATGCATTTCATTGCAACACCCAATTAGTTCTCACTCTCCATTCTCCAACATCTGGAAGGCAGCTAGGAGGAGATGTGAATATCTGCAGGATTCTATCCCAAGAGGCACCCCGTTTTAGATGAAGTTCTCCTTTTCTCTCTAGTCTCTCCTATGGGGAGCAGTCTTTCTAAATCTCTTGTTGTGCATAATAATTTCTTCCATGGATGCAAGTTTAGCTTTCTGAAAACCTTAGCATTGCTGACGTACAGTATTGATCTGTTGAGAAGAGCAAGCGGGTGACCTTTCATACCATTATTTTTGCAATTAATCAAGATTAAGCAAAGTAGTTGCAAACCTTTTCCTTCTTTCCTTTTCTTTCCCTCATTTCTCCTGCATCTGGGATACAGCTGGCCATATCTACACTTTTGAGTCCTGAACATGGTTTTCATGGCTGTTTGATCTAGTCAGTTATTTTGCAGCCTGTAACTATACCAGTAGCTCCTTGTGGAGTCGTGCTTGAAAAGAAAACGAGCGTATTTCTTTTCAGAGGAACAAAAAGGTTGTATCACTAAGGCATACAGGATGCATACTAGCTTCTAAGATACACCCATAGTGAGGTGGGTTTACTATCCCATCTTGGACTTGCAAAACTGAAATTCATTTCTGCCATCTCATTTCATTTTCTTCTTCGCTTTCATCAAAATTCTAATTCTTCTTTTGAGCAGGAGATTGTTCCTGTCCTTTAAACTGACGACTAAGCAGAACTGTTTTAATATGCCTGTTGCTGAGAACTAAATGTTATAGATTATAGGTAGACTGCCTCATTACTGCATTTTCCTAAGTGGACTCAAATATTCTAAGCTCTGTTCTATTCTGTTTTAAACATAGATCCTATTCTGTTATGACGAGTCTTAAGGCTTCGTGCAGCTGCACTGACTGTTTGAATTCTAACCCTTCACTTTGCGGGCTGCAACACCTTTTTCTCAGTATTAGTTGTGTCAGATGTTTTATGGCTGAGACTGAACTACAAACTGCCCAGAGAACTGCAGTTGAGCCTGGCTGTAAGATAGCAGCCTACTGAAAAATATGGAGTGTTCTCTCCCCCTCTGCCAAATCTACACTCTTTCCTTTTTGTGTTTTCTTTACCTTATTCTAGCAATGTTTTTTCTGAAGTTCCAGCAACAGAATCTCATAGGCCATCTTGTAAAAATGCCACAGGAAATAGATTTTGTTTGCTAATTGGATTGTTTTGTATCTACTTTGGTTTTCTACTTATGCTTGTCAAAGGCTGGCTTGTTTCTTAGAGTGTGGTGGCAGAACATTCAGCGGAACCTATATACATTCCTGGATATAACATAAAGGGTCTTTGGCAATTTGGATATGGGGGATGTACTGCAGATATATTTCTAAATCCATTTAAGAAATAATAATAACGTTGATCATGTTTCCGTTTTTGTGGATTCTATTTCACCCTGGTTTACTTTGGAGCATGTTTGTTGTTTCTCCCATCAGGCAGGGACGTGTAACCAGTTGTCAGGAAAGCAGTTGAGCTGTCTAACAAATGACAATCTGTGTAATAAACAGTGTTGTGTTATGTATGTCTGAGATCACATTTAGGTTATCTGGGGATTTCAGATGGATTATTTCCAGTGGTGATATGCATAGGAACACGCTTTCAGTTTAACTTATGTGATGATTACCTGGGCTCATAACAGGTAATGAAATGGGGTGATTCAAGGAGATTCATCACCAGTGAACAGTGCTACATACGGGAATGAGAATGTACAGCTATGTTTTTTCTTCCAGGAAAGAAAAATAAACAGTAAGCACAGTTACAAGGAAACAAATTCAGGTGTTAGTTAAAGCTAAATAAATGATGAACAGTTCTCAGCTGTATGCATTTTATTATTGAAAGAAAAGATTTAACATTATTGGCTTGATTTAAACACTTTTATTTCATAATTTATGGTAGAACTATTTAACAGCTGTATATAGAAGATTGCTGCAGAGATTTATGACTTACAAACACATTCAAGCATTTCATAAAGCCAAGTGTGGAGCAACTAGACTTAAATAAGATAATAGATTATTTCTGTTATTATTCTAATGCCTATGTTTTGCCCAGTAAAATTAATAGGAAATGACGATTTTATCATAATCTTCTCCACAAAATTTTAGTGCTGTAATTTGTGGCATGGTTATAAACTTTTTGCTAGGATAGAAAAGAGATCATAATATTTCTGCCTAGAAGAAACTTTTAAAATCAGATATGAGTCTGTTTGTATGCATGTAGTTATGACTGTATTATACAATCTTTTCTTTGTATGAACATATTGGCTTTGGCAGATTGGTAATTTTGGTTTCAGGGTATGTAATCAATTTTTTTTTAATGTTTTTACTTAAGCTATTATAATCTGAATCAGTTACATGTGGCCAGTGGCTCCCTTTGCTTTTTCTTCTCGAAGTAAAACTGAATTACTAAACAGAATAAAGAGATTTTAAATACATTAAGTGTTTCATTATTAAAATACGTATGGGATAAAAGCTTAAAATGGAGAGACTATACCTTGCCATGTGCACACAGAGAAGACAGAAACAAGTTCTCTCTTATAAACTGTGCTGAATTTCTCGGATCTAGGGGCTTTGATAAACAAGTCAGTGTCACATACAGGCAGTGAAGATTGCAGTATGTAATTATTGGAGGTTTAAAATACATAGGTGAGCAAAAGATAAAATGGGTAAAAACATATAGATAATGTATTAATTGTATTATATATATATAAGCACATATATATATGCTTTTTTGAATGATGGAATTCTTTGTTACAATTATTCCAAAGTGTATTTATAGTACAGTCTGCAGTTTGTAAGAGCGTTCTATATGAAAGAGCACAGGGAATGAAGGACTATTGTGTACTTTCTATGCATGAAGGAAAAGATTTATGCTTAGAAATGAAACCATTAGTGTTGTATTCTTAATCACGAATACTTTAATAACCTGCTTATATGCAATGGTGCTGAAGTACTTCATGTATATAATCTTACAGCTTTCTCAATCTAGATAGCGTTATCAAGCATTCTGCACTACTTAGTGAAACTGATTTCAATGTGATGTGTTTTAAAAATAAATGTTAATGTTTCTGGAAAAATGTAGCTCTTTAAAGGCGATTCACGGTGTCTTTCTTTTAAGTAATGAGAATTGTGTACTGCAGGACAAGTTCAGGAAGTATGAAAGCACTTTACAAAGGAAAGAGATTGACTATGGTGTAAAATATTAAAGCCTTATACTGACAGAACTGTTTTTATTTAAATTTTTATTGAATTTTTTTTCTTTGAAGTAACAACAAGAGACATATACCGTTGGCAGATAAACGATGCTGTGCTGAATGAGTGGCTACTTAACCCTAGAACTGTCAGACACCATTATTTTCAATGTCAAGGAGCTGGAAAGCTTTATGCAATGTATTCTGTTCTTCAAATTAAAATGGTCAAATTTCTGTTCCTTTATACATTTCTACGCTACAGTTACACGCGATATCTAGACTACCTCAACAGGGAATTCTGAATTTGGCTCTAGACCTGCTTACAACACGAAGCCGATTTATGCTTTAGGTTTTCTTGAAAGCTCAAGCCACAGTGACTGAAACACTAATATTCTTTTGCTCTGAGTTTTAAAATATTCTAATGTCTGAAACAGATGTGCTATTGTCTTAAGTAATAAAAACAACAGTGTGAAAAACTCTAAAGGGTCCAGCATGTAATTCTGTGAAGGCAAGAATTTGCCACGATAAATTCTACTTCTGTTGATATTTACCCATTAAAATGAATCTGTGAACATTTTAGTACTTTAAAATGGGGGTGATGACAGAGCAGAAATAAGGATGATTGACCACATCCAAAAGAGAACACCCATGTTAGGGGACACTGAGCACAAGGAGGGGCTGAGAGAGCTGGGTATGATCATTATTCACATAAGAAGGTGAAAGGCTATCTTACTGCTTCCTACAGCTGCAGGGAAGGGTGGAGAGAAGATGAAGCCAACCTCTGCTTGGAAATGCCTGGTGGTAGGATAAGAGGACGCAAGTAGCAACACAGGAAATTCCAAGTAGATATAAGAAACTTTCCACTGGCAGTGAGAACACTTGGAATGAGCCCTCAAACTCCTGTAAAGTCTCCATTCCTGGAGACTTTCAGGGTTTGATCAGACTTGGTCTGAGCAATTTGCTTTAGGTGGCCTTTTTCTAAGGATGGGTTTCGCCAGGGACCCCCAAAAGTCCCTTCCAAAGACTTTATTTTATGATTCTCTGTTAAGTTACTGTTTTTTGTAGCTATTGCTAGATCTTACTAAGCTGGAAGTAACAAGAATGTTAATCTGTCTGGTGTCTACAAACTTTGTTGGTGCCTTGCAAACAGTCAGAGCAAGTAAATGACCTTTGAGGATTTCTTGAGCATGATTCATATGAATAAGTGTAAAGGGCCTGTACTGAAAGGTTTCCATGTCTGAGCTAGTCATCAAAGTCTCTCTTTAAACTGAGCTAGGTCCAACCGCTTCAGTCAGCAGGATTCAGCCTGGAGAAGAGGAGGCTCAGGGGAGATCTTATTGCTCTCTATAACTTCCAGAAGGGAGGTTGCGGTGAGCTGGGGGTTGGCCTCTTCTCTCGTGTCACTAGTGATAGGACTAGAGGGAATGGTTTCAAGCTGTGGCAGGGGAGATTCAGGCTGGACATTAGGAAATAAATATTACTTCTCAGAAAGGGTGGTCAGGCACTGGAATGGGCTGCCCAGGGAGGTGGTGGAGTCACCAACCCTGGAGGTGTTCAAGGAACAATTGGATGTTGTGTTGAGGGACATGGTTTAGTGGGAGCTATTGGTGATAGGTGAACGGTTGGACTGGATGATCTTGTAGGTCTTTTCCAACCTTGGTGGTTCTATGATTCTATGATTACCTGTGCTTTGTTAATTATTCTTTCAAATTCCATAGGTCTTATTACTCCACTGACTGCTTTAGATGCAGACAGCCATTTGAATGACATGAATTACGCAATTTGTTTCACTTGTTTTGGTATGCTTTGGCACCTTTATATTTTTAAATTCTATAATCAGTGGGTGTACATTCCATGGGTTTTACTGTAGTATTTGTTAAGGCAGGTAAATTGTAATTTCCTTCAGCAAAGAATATGATCTTCTTTACTTGACTGCAGTTGAATATGAAAATGTTTGAAATAAGAATATTTGATGAGACCTCTGACTGATGCATTAAGAAGAGTTTTATTTGATTGGGAATATAGAGGACAGACCACAGGAGAGACCACATCCTCAGTGTTCATTGTCATAGAGTTTCTGTTCACTGTGAGACTGCAGCTGCATCTATCAATGTCAGTTAAACTTTATGAAAATACAGTCTTTTTTTCCTTTTTTTTTTTTTTTTTTTTTTAATAAAGGTGGAATGTGTATGGCTCTATACTTCAAAAATTATTGCAGAGAGGCTTCCGAGTTAGTTTGTACAGATATGAGAGGCCACCAGTACTCTTCTAGAGTCAACAAATATTTCAGTACTAAAATTCAAGTACATATCATGGCAATATTCATGAGAATGACTCAAATTAAAGTCATTCAGTATGGAATGACTGGAAGACGGTTATAATTACTTGTTGTAGTAATTCTTCACAATCTCTCATTTCCGTTTTACTTTTAGTAGACAGGCCTTCCCCTTGTGTTTTAAAGGAAAGTGCAAGCTCAAGAAAAAAACTAACAAACAAACAAAAATCCCCACAGTGCTTTTACCCTGAAGTTTATAATCTCTTCTAATAGTGCCTTAAAATTATCTGATCAAAAGCTCTCCATAAATCCTGTTAGAAATTCTAACAAATGTTCTCTCCGTTATCTCGAATTCTTCATTTACCTCCCAAGAAGATAATCAATAACATCAGTGAGAGAATGGGGGAGGTTGAGTGTTAAGCTCTAAGACCTTGAGGAATCAAGTCCAAGCCGTGGAAATGGGCATACAAGCATTCTTTGTCATCTTCATCATCTCCTTCAAATCCAGGGACAGGGAGCACTGGTGGCTGAATTCCCTGATAGCAGACTCATGGCAATCAGTGGATAGTGTTTTGCTTGTGATTATTTTATTATAAAGTATGCTGAGCCAGCAAATCTAATGGGTCAGTACAGAAAACCAGCGCCTCCATAGTATGGAAGTTGATGGACACTGCCCGTAGAGCAGCTTTGCAGCTGATGAGGTTCTTGCACCAATAGCCAGAACATTTCCATTCTCTGCAGCCGATTTGTTTGCTTTAATGTCTCTACTTCAGTACTTTTACTTATTTATGTGAGGTGGGAACAGGATTTTCTTTGCTATGTTTTCATAAGAATAAATCTGATTTTCAGCGCAGAGCAGTGAAATGCCCTACAAATACTGCAAAGATGGAGAGCTGTGGTAGTTGTGTGTTGTGCCTAAACAGCAGGAAAGGAGAAAACAGGTGCTAAACAGCAATGATTAGCATATGTATACCAACTGATGAGGTGTTAAACATAATCTCATGCAGAGGTGTCAAAACCCTGGCCAAAGGATCTGTTACAACTATGTGAAATAATACAGACAGATTATATATAAAACACAATGGAACGTAAAGGAATTCAAATATCGAATGACCTGGTCAAAAGCAGTACAACTAATTTACCAGGATACGTATTTTCAGGAGATTTGGGATGTGCACGTTCTGAACCAAAGCGCTTCTCAACATGGTTAATGATAGGATAATTTCATGCTGATTTCAAAACAAACGAATGCTCCATTGTGTACTGCTGCAGAGGAGCCTTAAAGTTAAATCTCTTCTTTTCTTTCATTTGCTCTGCAATATTTTCTCCTTAAACATCACTTGCAGTTAAAGATGGAATGTAAGACTTAGTAATCTTAGTTTAAATTGTTGCTGTGGTCTGCTGCTTTTCATACGCTGAAATTATCAGGTTCTATTTGAGATTGTGCACTTCTCTTTCATTTTCATGCCATACATTCCTCATGATCATTTAATGAATGCACTTAACTGTAATACATGTGAATCTGATAGTCGTGCATCTCTCATGAATTTTTCATTTACCTTTTACTCTCCCTTTCATGCTTCAGGCATGGCTTGAACTTTTTTCCTTCCTATTGTCATTATAACCTTCATTGTCTCAATTTTCACTTCCCTATCTTGATGATAACTGAATGATTCAGTCCAGAACAAAGGAGCTTACTACTTTTAGGTATTAGTATTTACTTGAATGTGGGCTACTCTGTGCCTTATTTCAATTTAATCTTATTTTAATAGAGTGAAAAAAAGCCTAACATTAAAATATTACTTTAATTTTCAGCATTAGGACGTGAACTGGACATTTCAGAACCGAAGACATTTTGGGTTGGATAAGCTCTATTTTACATAAATCGATTCTTATAAAACTGTATATACAGAACAATAGTTTCATGCATATTCAGAATTAATTGTCAGCTTCCAATTAATCAGATTTCTGAAAATATGGTAAAGCACTCAAATACTGTGATACCATATAGTACAGAGACTGTGTGATTTAACTCTTACGTCTCCTGCAAGAAAAAAAAGAACAGGAAAGTTATACGCTACTTTTCTTGAATAAATTTCTTGTCTTTATCTTAAACAAAATAAGTTTTTTTGTTGATCTCAACAGTCCCAGCAATACTATGGGAATCTAAAAAATGTGTTCCTTTTTTCTTTTCTCTCTAGAATGTTGATATATATTGTGGATACGTAACAGGGTTAGCATGTGGTGTTGAAATCTTGTGTAGGAGCTGGGTTTTTGGAAACGGATAGATCACTGACCAGGCCGCATTCATTGACATCCGCTCAAATAACAGCAATGCCACTCACAGCCAGTAGGCCATGAGACATGAAATAATAAATCTTCCTTGTTACAGTGTAATTAATTGTTAAATGTTATGTAAGGTCTCATTTGATATTTCAGATGAGATGTAGAATGCAGGCAAAAGAGTTCTGTTTTCTCACAGTTACTACGTGAAATCAGGGATGGAAAATGGCTGTACAACCAACTGCAGTGAAGGGAAGCTCTGCAGCACCTTACACAGGGTGTTGCAGAGAACATAAATAAAGGTAACTACACTCCACTGTGCTATTACAGTTTTGAGATCCTTTCATACATAGTGAGGAGGATGTAGTTGTGAAGCCCTTAATCCTACTCGTATGGCAATTTGTCAGCAAGAACTTTTGTAGCACACTTTCTTCTCTACATCAGTATGAGGTTTAATATCCAATTTTTCCAATAATAGGTCATTTTGTTCCCACACTTGTTAACCACAAAGTTCATTTTCTCCTTTTTTTTTTTTTTTTGATTGTACTAGAGGCACAAGGCAAACTTCCCAACAAATGTAACAGCCTAATGTTTGAAATCTGGTGTGAGGGAGTTGAATTTTCATAGCTTAATTAGTGTCAGCAGGTTGCCAATTAATTAATGAAATTCTTTTGTGCTATCTCCAGCTGTATTTAATTAGACTGTTTTTAGAGGAGAGAAGGCTATTGTCTACGAGTAGCTAGGTGATGAAGCATTTCTGAAAAAACTGTGCTTTGCACCTTGTTAAAGGCCTTTGTTGTTTTTTTTTTTTCTTTCAAATTCCAAATTCTGCACATTCCTTAAATGAGTACAGTCAGTTCTGTCAGCAAATAAGTATTTAGCAGGGTTATTAACTTTATGATGTGACATGGCTCCATTTCTGGATTAGCGTTTTAGATTACCATTGAAGTTCATCAAGAAAAAAAGCAGCACCCAGTAATGAGGTTAATTGAAAATGCATTTGTTAAGATCCGGATTAAAAACTGGTATAATCCAGTGTGATAATCTCATGTTTCAGAACTGTATAGCGTTGTAAAGCAGTTTTAAAAATACTTTAAAATGCATTATCCAAAAACAATGAGCTTTGAGTTAAAATATTTCACAAGCGAAGTCTTGTGAGAAATATCAGAAAATTACTGCATTTTCAGTAGCAAATCTTGTATTTTCTGATGAAGTGAACTTTTCGTATCTCTGCAAAGCTCATAGTTGGCTTCCCAGTTACTCCTAGAACACTTGTATTAATGATAGCAATTTTTCCAAACTTTGTTTAAAATAAAAATGTAATTTAAAAAGCAAAGAGACAATAAAAATCTTCTTGAACCAGTGAAGATAACAGATTAGGATCAAGAATGCCACTGTCTTTTCCTAACTCACTTACAAACGCAAGCACTAATCATCTGCATTTTACTCTTCCCTTTATACTTAGGTTTTCCTTGTTCCAATTTGCCACAAATAGGAGGGCCCACCCCATCCTTGGGCGTTGATAACAAATGTGACCTCCCACCCTCAGCACTGATAATAAATGTAGAAGATTTCAGCATGCCAGCAGAGAAAAGACCTCAAATACTCTGAAAGTTTGTGAAAATCAGTGTATTATTGTTTTAAAATTCAGTACCTTTGAGCCATTTTTAAGTTTGATAAATAGCTATGAATAAAAATGAAACACAGTATTTACAGGAAGTTTAAGGTGTGAAGATATTAAAATATTTCCTTTCCTTTACCTAACTTTACATCAGCACTATCTAAACTGAACACCGAGTGGAGGCATTTATCCAGCTGACTGTCCCTGAAAACCAAACTGGGCTTTTAGTATCGCAGTCATTTGAAACACTGTCTTAGACCGGGATTCAGAAATTAAATATGGATTGTTTGGGCTCAGGTCTGTTTGTGCCTAGTTATATGTGCATGGAAGGGTATCATAATAATGTTTTCATGAAAACAGGCTCTAAATGGTTTCACTAATTTGTTTAATCTGTATTTAGGAGAAATAGCATTCCCTTGCAGAATGCACCTTTACACAGTTATGTATTGGTGTTAATCTCTTCAGGATTCTTCCAAAACAATATTATTTGAAAAGCTATGTGCACAGTTGGAAGCAACTATTTACTTCCTGGACATTCTGCAGTAATCTTGTCAGTTCATCACGGAGTTCCTTGGACATCTCTATCCAGGTGCACTCAAATTGCAGTCACTGCAAATTATATACTTACCTTGGCAAAGTCTTTTTCCCTCTCTACCAGCACAACAGCTCCAGCTAACCAGAAAATCCACTCCACTGATTTTTTTAAATTAAACAATAGGAACATTTTAAATCAAACAATACAAGATATTAGTTATATCTCTTAGCAGGGAAAAATACTGAAAGGAACACCGTGCATGACTGAATCTAGTTTCCTGCTAGTGCATTCAGGCAGAGGGAAGGGATTGCAAAATAAATTGATCAAGCAAAATCTCAAAAGCAGTTAGGATCTTTATGTTGACTCTGCTACTTCAGAATGCTGGAATACTGCTCCGGAGCACCACAGCCCAGGGAACTTTAATTTAATTTCTATTTATTCATACACCCATTGACCTTCATTTCTCCTACCTCATTCAGCTGGATCATTCCAGTTCTTACTTTACGATATCCCACATACCTGCTTCTCATTCATATACTTCATTCTTAAGCTGCTTCAATATCTCTGTCAAGTTATTTCCTTCAGCATTCCGAAATGTGGTGAAGCAGTGTAAGTAGTGACTGGAACTGAAGGGCATGTTTTAATTCCTCTTACTGTAACCTAACGCAATTGCTGTCAGTTACGTCTCAAAGGCATTAAAATACAAACCTCCCAAAAGCTACTGTTTTCAATTAGGTAATAAAACCATCTCTTCATTGAAATTTTACTTTGGACTCAATTAGGGAGTCATGTTTATAAATGTAAAAGAAAAATTCAAGTAATTCTCATCACTATTTATGCAACATTGGCTGGTCTCCATTTGCAAATTGTTTTGTGATCACAGGTAGGCTGATGCATCTCTGCTGACTACAACTGAATTGATCTTGCTTAGTCCAGCATTTAATTTGGCTTGCTGCTGCTTCAAAGGTATATTAATGGAGTGGTGTGCTATAATGTAACCACTAAATCTATTCTTATAGTTCAGTGGGGATGTTGACTATTTTACTGTGGGAAAGATTCATGCTTAAAAGTTAAAGGGGCAGGGATAGCTTTTAGGCCTAATATTTACTTGACTTATTAAAATCTAACTCTTGATATTTAATTGTTTTACATTGTTTGTTTATATGAAATAGAAATGATAACTTATATATAAATATATATTGAAAGAGCGAGTAGTGATAAGTCTAGATGTACAGTTTGTTTTTAAGGTAGAGTCAAACCTGAAAAACTCCTTAGTTTTTTTGAACCCCATTTTGAGTTTTGCCATTGTTGTTTTGCTTTGTTTTGTTTTGTTTCTTTTTCAATAAAGAAAATTGTATTTACTGCTCCTTTCCCCTAATCTTTTCTGGAAATTTTGAGCAGAATTGCTGAACTACCTGTGCACGCTATTCTCTTTATTATAGCGACTACAAGGTTATTATTATTATTTTTTTTTAATCTCAGTAAGAATTAGGATGGTTGTTTAACTTTATTGCTATGTGATTTTCGTTCTTTTTTTTCTGGAATTATGGACAAAACTGTGTGAAGTGGGGGGAACCAAACTGGTGTTTTCTGAGGAAAACAAAGCCTTTCCAAAATGATGGAAGAACAAAAATCTCTAAAGGTAAAAATCTGTTCAGGCTACAAGTGCGAAGGGCTGCTTGGATTTGCAGGCAGATTGAGCGTCTTTCCAGATGGTCAGTGCATTCCTCAGCATATTTTCCTTTAATTGTCCTTGTAGTGAAATAAGGGTGTAAGGGTCTGAGTCTGAATACTTATTCATAGTAAACAACTAGCTGCAGTAATTCAGTTCACAAAAGTTAAATAATGGATTCACTTTAAAAGTCACATAACAAGAAAAGTCCAGGTCTTTGTTTATGACTTTGATTATAAACCATAAAGTGTTGGGTTTGGTTTTTTTCCCCCTTTGCAATCCTGTCTGCTAGTTTAGACAGTGTACATAATACGCACTAGTGAATGAATAGTCCAGTTACTTTCCCAGTCACCACTCTTGAAACATCATGATGTGTGGATTAATATTAACTATCTAAGCCATAATTTCTGAATCAGACAGATTTACTGCTTTTTTAGCTCATAGGATTAAGTATCTTAATTCAGATTTTTTCTCTCAACGTGAGCTTTACTTTTGAGCATGGTCATAACTGGGGTACTGAGGTTTGTTACATCCTATTTTATATTTCTATATTTTGTTATTTCATCTTCATTATTTCCGTAAAATGACAACATATGTTAATGTGAATTTGAACAGATTATCAGTTGTGTACTCAAACAGCTTTTAGGAAATTTTGTTAGGCAAACTAAGTCAAGTCCTAAATGAAACGATGTAATAGGATTAAAGTCATGTTTAATATATGAAAGTGCAAAATCAGGAACTTAACATATAAAAATGCAATTAAAATCTTCAATTACTGTAAGAAAACTCTCAGAAGTTACATTAAATTGGCATAGTGTCTACATGGTCTATAACTTGTTATAACTATACCACAGGTGACGGAGTTTCAGATTGGAAAGGGAAGCAAATGATTCCTGCCTCAAGAGTGTCTGTAGGCATTGGTGTCAACCCTGTGATAAGTGGGATTCTTTGTGGCAAACTCTTCATCACTTCATCTGTATGTCCCACACACCTTTGTGCAAAACTGTTAATACACAGAATTCATAAGTGATACCAATAATGTTCTGTGTCTCAGGCTAGACCTATCACCCCTCTGTTTTCCTGTTGCTAATGAGATTCACACTGTGAGAACTTGCACAGCTGCTTAACCAAATGAAAAAGAAGCCAAATAAATAGAAAGATTGCCTATTGAAGAAAGCAGATCATGATAATCATTTCTTTAAGATTGATTGCCTTACAGAAGGCATTCTCCATCGGTGTGAAGAAACTGAATTGCTTAAAATTGCAGTTGGTTGCAGTTCTATCATCTGCACTGAAAACACATGAAAAAAGAAAAAAAAAAAAAGAAAAAAAAAAAAAAAGAAGATCAGTAACAATCTGTTTCTAAAATGCTGTTTAGCAAACAATGCAATCCTAGCTAGTTCACCAGTATTCCATCTACTGCTTGTTGTCTCTTTGGAGAAATTGGCGGTGATATTTGTGTGTTTTCTGCAGTTAGGAAGAACAAGGGCACTGCCTCTGCCTGCTCTTCTAGGTGTGTTTCTGATCAGCGTGTTGCCTCACATCTTGCAGCTCATCATGGTTTCCTTGCTTCTCCATGCTCTTCAGCATTTTGCAGATTCCTGTTCAAATTTTGCAGGCACTTAATGCATTCTTCTTTACACTGTATTAGTCCTTCAGATCAGATCCACTTCTCAGCATTCCCGTTGTTCCTGTGGCGCGTGAGGATTTTTGATGACATGTTTTCATAAGCATGTGTTCAGAATAATACTTCTGTTCTTTAAGTGTCTTGTGAATAAAGATAACTAGCTTCTTATGCTGGTTTTAGCAAGCTTTGGCTGATAATGATATAAGATGGAAGAAGTGGTTCTGAGCTTTAATAAACAGGTACCTTCTATCTTATTGGCATCTAGACCTCCAGGTTGATGCTGAAGGGCTGTAAACCCATCCGTTTGGAAAAAAGGAATAACAGTGATGTAATAAATGGGATTGTGCTCAGTCTAACCATCAGTTTTATGATTTTTATGCAGATGAGCACTAACCTGTGTTTCAGGAGTCACTAATATCTCAGTTCTGAAGATCTGCTCATGTGAATTAATTATATGTACGTCTCCTGAATCTTGTCAAGAATTAAAAGAAAGCGTTCACATAAAATGTATAATTTGGGATGATCTGAGGTGAGAGGTATGTTCTTGGAGTGGAGGGGAAAAAAAATCAGAGGCTTTATCTTCATAGGCATTTGCTTTTACTTTCTTTAATAAGCACCTTTGACTTCGAAGACAGGCTACAAAGATTACTGAAAGAAAATGGTGGTCCTTGTGTGTAGTTGCTGACTAAGTTGATTTCTGTCTCTGTATTTGTATCTGTGAGATTCCATTAGTGTGAGATTTTTAAATTTCAATTTCATAGCATGCATATTTCCTCCTAGGAATTGCAGTCAGTTCATTGTAACAAATAAAATCACGGTAAAATAACTTTGCTTTTTCACAGATCAGAGATTATTGAATTGATGTTTTAACATGAAAATTTGGCATTTAAGATATATGTTATTACTGTCATTTTCACTCTAAAGAAGCTCTTCTCGTAAAGTACTCCTCCTTTAAAATTGCCTAAGTGCTTTACACTACACAGAATAAGGCAAATCTAACTTTGCACTATTGAACAGTAGGACAAAAGCTGCCTGTTAGTAGACCTAGGAAATGATTGGGAGAAAAATGGAGTAGCTGAGTTTCTCTAAACTTGTACTTTTTTCTTAATGAGCAGTTTAACTGGCAATTGATCAGTCATTCAGCATTACAGTAAATGGTCAATGAAATATATAATGATGCAAGATTACTCTTTAACAAGACTGAATCCTGCAGACAGTAGGGATCCTTAAGCACAGAAAATTAAACACAGCAAATTTTGCCCTTTTCCTACTCTAAAACAGCAGCAGCAGCAATAATAACAGAACAGCAACAACAAAAAACAACCATAAACAAACAAAACACCACCAACAAAAACAACCAAATTCGAAAGAGCAGTAACAACTGTCTAGGCAGTTAATTGATTGTATTTATTGTGTGGGTGAAAATACTCACAAATTTCCATTTTGTGCTTTTTTCTTTTGTTTATTTAATGCTACAGGGTTTTTTTTACTGTTGGATTTCAGTCAAATCAGACTGCTAGGGAATGATTATATTAGTGAGGTCTTGAGCTCACAAGTATTTATATACCTGCTTAATTTTATGCATGTGAACTCAAGGCACCCATACAAATGGATGACACTGAGAGTATTGGTATGTGTTACAGTATTAATTCCTACATTAACACTCCAAGCAGGCTCACCATAGGGGAGAATTTCCATTTTTATATAAATACGTTATAAATGTTTTAATTTTCAGAAGTAAATCTTAGTTTCTAATCAAGTAAAATCATAGAACACATTACTGTCTTGCTTCTCATGGAAGGTACCAGTTCTTTGATCAGTGGCATTTGCTAATATGAATGAGATATAATGGTTTAAAAGCAAGGTTTCTTTCTTCTGTTATTTACGTAGATGTGAAAGGTACCATTGCAGGCAGTGGTGTGAATGGATTAAAATTTACCTAAACTTTAATGCGTGAAAACAGAAATCTACTAGGAGAACTGGAATGGAAAGAGAGCAGTCTCAAAAGATCACAATTCACATAACGTTTACCCCTCTTTCTTGACTCAGGTCCCCTGGCACTGAATACATTGTTTGGAGGGTTGTTAAATATTTGACTTTTGCTCTGCGACCTCCTCTTTCAAGTGTGGAGGGAAATAGAAAGGCTCAGTTTGACATCTCTCAGGAGATCAGGTGAAGCAATGGGTAGAACTTACCTTTTTTTGATCCCCAAGTTAAAGAAGAAACTTTTTTCCTAATAACTTGCACTGAATGAAATTGCTGTTCTCCACAATGTGACCTAACGATCCTGGGAGGCTAAGAAAAAGTCGTAGCATGCATATAAAAGTAGCTTTTGACAGGACACAGGTGAGTGAGTCTGATGCAACTCCCATTGACAGTTTTCAGCTTTAGAACTGTTCAGATTTCTGGGCACTGTCTTCTTATTTCTGAGAAACTTTTTCAGTGGGCTTGGAAGGATAAGAGAATCCCCACATCTCTATAGTCTCGTCTATGTGTACTGTACATGAGCAGCCCAACCTCACCTTGCAGCAGGTGCAAATAATGAATGCAATAATCAGGTAGCAGGCAAAAGGTACAGGGGACTTCAACAATTCCAGTATTAAACAAGCTAATTATGACAGCATTAGGAACTCTTTTCTACATGCACAGCTTTAATTAAATTTGATTTTGTACCTAACAGAACTGTCTCTGGGCTTTGAAAAGAGTAGTAGTTCTGTTATTGATTAAGACTGAACATGATTAACATTAATTATTGATCAAACTTCTTCACATCTTCATATAGTATCAAAGAGAGATTTATTGGTGAAATCTGAAAGGTCTCAAAACTGCAGTTATTATGCTGTAATTATTTTTACTACAGATTGGGTGGAACATTCACAAGACATCTTTATGCATGTGGAAACAGAGTATGAATTCCATCTCCTAAACACTACTAGTTCAAGACTTCTAAGTATTCTCAAAATATCTGTCTTTATTGAAGCATGATTTTTGATTTCTTGATTTTGGAGGATTTTGTTTGCAACTCTTTCAGGGATGAGTGAGGAGAGAAAGTAATGAGGACATTAGATTAGGACATTAACCCAAGATACAGGAAAGCCAGTTTGCTCCTGATTATATTTCTGAAATATAAAGTTCTGTGTCATTTCAGGCAGTTTTGTGGTTCTCTGCTAATAATTTACCTTAAGAATTTTCTCTTTTTGTTTGTTTGTTTTTTGATTGCTTTTTACACCTTCACCCAAAGACAAAGCACTGGAAAATATTTTGACTTTGGCAAAGCATCATATTTCAGAAAAAGAAAATAAAATCACCTTTTTAAATAAATAATGCCTCAGTAAAGAAAATTCTATAACATTGATCTTCAGAGCCTTCGGGAATCAGAATGTTTGTTACACTGGATTGTTAATTAACGAATGTTTGTAGCAGAATTCTGTCTCAAAATAAATTGTCATCCCTTGTAATTATTCGGAAGAAAGGAAAAAGCAATCCAAGACCTTTTCAGATTAATTGATCTACTTATTTATCAAGTATCTCGTGAGTTCATTAAATATTCCAATGATCTTGAGGGTGGTGATGCACTGGAACAGGTTGCCCAAGGATGTTATGGCTGCCCCATCCCTGGAGGCATTCAAGGCCAGGCTAGATGTGGCTCTGGGCAGCCTGGTCTGGTGTTTGGCAACCCTGCACGTAGCAGGGGATTGAAACTAGATGATCATTATGGTTCTTTTCAACCCAGGCCATTCTCTGATTCTATGACTCTCTCATATCTTCTGGGTTGAACAAAGAATAGTTCCTTTAAACAAAAGATGATGAAACAGTGGAATAAAGAGGCAGTTCCTGTAGAAGGGGGATTTTGTATGATCAGTATAGCTTCAGACTGTAGAGATCGTCATCTCCAGATAGGAATTACAAGTCCAGATGTGGTAGTATGAAAAATGTTAAGACAGTAGCTGAGAAGAAAGAAGTACTGCTTCCCTCACTGTCTTGTAGAGTCTATCCTGGTTAGGCAATTTCAGTTTGGTATTTATGACTCTTAATATTCTTTGCACATGCCTGAATTGCTGACATTCTGATAGATGGATAGACATAAAATGGAAAATGGGAGTAAACATATATATTTGTTTGTTTGTTTGTTTGTCTGTACTTGTTTGCATTTAGTGTGTATAGAGTTAGAAAAGAAAGAACACTGCAATTGGCATCATATAAGTCTGGATGGTTATAATTTCTCAAAGTACCAAGATAATTAAACACTTCATTGGGAACAAGTATACCTGCACAGGCAAAACGTTATTTACTTGTTAACACCATGGAAGGTCACAGTAGTCTTGTTACTGCTGCATTGTGGTATAATTTTAATTGGACTTCTCCCACTGATCTGCATGCTCAGTTTGCAGAAGATGCCAGAGAACTTTGACATGAAAACAAACTCCCCATACAGGGTATTTAAAGCTGGAGTTCATCCCGGTGCAGACAGAATTTTGTAACAGCTAATGAACAAAAGTAGTTGGTCACTTGATGCTGAATATTTGCAATCAATAGTTCTTATGCTTAAAGCACACAGAGAAAATTAAATTTTCAGGTATGTATTGTTTGGACAAATTGGGTCACTGAACAAAAGTACATGAAAGTACAAAAATGAGGTGTTAAGGGAAATTATTTGTGCACTGTATTTTCTCCCTGATTTCTGGTCTCTATCCCATATAAAGCAGTTGCTCTGCAAAACAGACACACCTCAAGAAAAAGGGTTGCTTTCAATTTATAGTCATTTTCTAGAAATTAAATAGCAACTCCACCTTCACTCCTCTGTATCCAGATCACCCCAGGCTGTGGAGAATTCCTTCTCATCTGTCTTGTGTGTATCTTTCTTTTTTTATAAAATGAAATTTCTATATTGGCTTGTTTTTAGATCCTGGTATTTCAGAAGCAGATGTTAGCCCTAAGTGTGCTGTAGAACTTCTAGGAATATTTCAGTTTAAAACCTGGACTATGAATCTGATGTTTGTAACAAGGGCAAGATTCTTTGCTTGACAACTCCAGGCCGTTATTTTATGCTTCTATAATTTGTTTTAATGGTTCTTTAACCAGAACTGTAAAACAAGCAAACAAAACGAAAAACAAACAAACAAAAAACCAAAAACAGCAGAAAATGCAATATATATATATATTTTCCAGCTTTTGAGTTAGCAATAAAGAATCATCTTTTTTACTTACCAGTCCTTATGAGTACTTCCCATATCTGTATTTCAGCATTAGATAGGTTACTGCAATTGAATTGTTCTCTAAATAACTTTGAGGATATTGTAGACTGCAAAAATAAATCCTCTAATAGTAATAACACCCACGTATGTATATGTGAAGAACTAAGGTGGTTTTTTTTTTTTTTTTTTTGCTATGACATTTTTTCAGATACATTTAAACCAAATTTTGTAGTCTGAATTAAAGATATCTGAACGGGGGGAAAAAAATAAATAAATAAAATTGAACAATCTTCAGTTTGTTTCTGGTTTCTTTGTTTCCTATAGTTTTCTCCTGTTGGTGTGGGAGGTCACTTTTGGTTATCTCCATAGTTAGTGAATGGATGATGCTAATTCATTTCCTGAGATGTGTCACTGAGATGTGATCTGTATACCAAGATATACAGATGGGAAATTTCTTAATAACAGGAATTTGGTAAATGGCTATTGTTTGTAGGTAGAAACAGAAATAAAGATGAATATATGGAAAATGAAGAGTATCTCCAAATACTGAGATAATGTTGTCTGACTTGGCTTGTAGGATTACTACGTTAATCTAAGTCCCTCTGAGATGTTGTTTTTAAGTCTCCTAAAGTAAATAGTGTTAGATCTGAACTGAACACTTTGGAAGCATACCAGTGGTCATCAGAAGAAAAACAACAGCAACAACAAGAACAAAAAATCTATATTCAGTTAATAGTGTGTTCTCTGTTATAACGTGAAAATACAGAGAGTAAAACTCTGCCATTCTGTGTAGTTGGGAAAAGCACAATATCAGATGTATGTGCAAGGGAAGGTAATGCATTTCTTCATTCTTCAAGGGTCTCTGTCATCTTTGTGAGCAGTGCTGCTTGCCTGCAGATATCCTAGCAGAATGTGCTGGCAGCCTGCAAATCCACAGGCAGTGTGACTGAATTAAATAGAAATTTAGAGCCTTCTGTTTAAAAAAAAAACAACTCAGATGGAGAGTAAGAAATATCAAATATTTTAAGTGCTGAAATCCACAGGGATTTAGTGTTCATGGCCAGGCTTTTCCATGAGAATCAATGACTGATTCGGGTAGAAGAAAACCAGACTGTAGAGTTTCATCTCAGAGACTTGAAAATGGTAGTAGTCCAACCAATCTTAAGAACAGAGTATATCAACAATGGATCCTGACATAGATCCTGGTACTTAAATGTAACTGTTCATGTAATTTACTAGCAGCAGGTTTTGTGATCCCATACATATTGTATAGTCATTCACAGCTCATTAAATGTTCAACAGTGCTGTCATTCACTAAATAAAAAAGCAGCATAAAAACAGCACAATTAAAGTGTTTAAGTCAAACTGTTGTAGCTTAATTTCTAAGCGGTTACTGCTCTACCTTCAACTCATTCTTGTTTTGAGGAATAAAGGTTAGAGGAGGTAATGAGAAAGATGTATGCTAGTAGACCTCTGAAGCTTTGGCCTTTCATTGAACTCTAGTAGACCTTCACTGGGTTTCCAAATTTTCTAATCACTGTTATTAAGGCATACTATTAAAACAAGCTGTAGTCCTGCTATCCTGGTAATCCTTCAATGATTACTATAACAAGGTGTCAAAATCTTAGATCTTTCTTAATTATTATTATTTTTCTTCCCCAGAGTGTTATCATTTGGCAGTGAGTATGCATGGATCTTAGGACCACTTGGTGACATACTCATGCTTGCATGGCCAGTGTGTACTAAGCAACAAACACCTGCTTTCGTGCACAAGCAATTATTGTTAAGGGAACCTGCCTTAGCAAGGAGATTGGACTAGATGATTTTGAGGTTCCAACCCCTACAGTTCTGTAATTTATTTTGTACCAAACTCTTAAGCATGAGAGGAAGTGCCATTATGTACATGATGGCTACTCTTGTCTATGTTGCTTTTTAGACATTTAGCAGACTGCTGATGAGTTTGCTCTGTAGAGCCCACACACATGGTATATGTACTCTTCTGCTTCCTTGACTTAGCTTCAGAATTGATTACTTCTTCACTGGTATTCCCGATACCTCTCCTTGAAAAATTAACCGTGTTTCCTGCAGTTTTGTTTGTTTGTATGTTTTGTCACAGATGAAGGCTTGCGAGAAGACAGGATTATTCATTTGCTTTGGGAAACATAGGTCTCTGTTTCTTAGCTTTCTTGCAGTGACCTGCTGTAAGCTTTGTGTACTCTGCTGCTGTGCCAGTGTCCCACAGTTCCTTTGTCTTCCAAGTGCTGGTTTTCCTTTAGTTTGTATGCCATGTTAAGATGTACCTGTCTAATTTAAGCATCTATACCTGCAGTTTTGCTGTCCGTTTCAGTTTGTCAAGGATAGTGCAACCTCTCATAAGGAGAGTTTTGTTTTCCCTTCTTACATGAGCTCCAGTGATCCCACAGCTGCAGAATGATGTGGAGCAGCTTGAGAGAAAACTAATTAGCAGTGCCAAATAAAAATAGTTGGCACCCTGAATATTTGATCTCCATGGTCACATCAGCACAACAAGGGTGGGAGCATGCAGCAGGGAAGGAAGTGCCACATACAAGGTCACATCTTTCACTGGTGGCCCATGCTGTGATCAACTTAAGCTGTTTGTCATGCCCCATCCCTGCAGATATTCAAGGTCAGCTTTAGGTGTCCCTGCTCATTGCAGGGGAGTTGAACTACATGACCTTTAACGATCCCTTCCAACTCAGACGATCATGATTCTGTGATTCTATGCTAGCCCAGCCACCAGGTTAAACTCTTGAATATAGGATTTAGGTGTTTGTGTAAAGGAAGTTTTTAACCCCAAATGTGTTCTATATCTATTATGTATTCTTTAGCTCTGAGTACATTATTTGGATTATATGTATCTCAAAATACTTCATCATGTTTTTAAGCAGCTTTTTAAAAAGCTTTCAGTGCTTGAATAAACAGGACATAATACAGTGATGTTGCTTATACTCTGAATTTTAGTGATAATGATAAAACCTTATTTCTAGCTCAAAACATGTTTTTATATGTGAGAATGTTCTTGTTTTTCATCGCTACTCAATACAGTCTATTGTTTGTATAATTAATGTAATTGTCGCTAAGTATGTAATTACTGTAAATACATGTAATCAGTGATTCTAATTTGTAATTATAGAATTTTGATGTTTATTTGTGTAAGAGTCCTTACAAAACTTAGTGAGGGGAAAAAAATTGCTCATGTAGAGCAGGTAATTTAAAAAATTTGTAAGACAGAAATTACACATTTTTTTATTGCTGCTGCCAGCTACTAAAAGGAAATTAGTTTTCATTATTTACTAATTGGGTAAACATTTTTGTTTGCTATAAAAAGTAATAATTACATTACGGAAACCTAAAACTCATTTTTTAGCCTCTTATGTTATAGCTTAAATGAGTTAGCAAAACATTAGATGAGCAGAGTGTAGGTGCCAAATGTAACCTCTAATTACAGTAGCCACTTGTAATGAAATTACAGCACAAAACTTCTAACCAAAAAAGGTGAAAAATGCTCTTCCACCCCCCAGTACAAAGTAGGCTGCTTACAGAGGAATGGCTGTTTTCATCAGTGAGGACAAAAGTAAAATCTGCTTGGGAGATTATAATTACCCACTGCAGATTAAAAGTTGTATGGAAATCAGTTTCTTACTGTCCACATATCACAAAATCCTTTGCCTTTTTACCATCTTGTTGGTTCTCCCCCTTCTATGTTCATGGAAACCAGTGGAATTCCTACAGTCTTAAAGCTCTAACTGTGTCTCTTTAAGAGCCGATCAATAGCTGAGTTTCAGTCTAATTTTTGTTTTGTTTTATTATTGCTGTTTGTTGCTATATGATACATATATATAAGAAATTACAGCTCCTTATTTTGTAAGAGAGAGTCTACTGTGGTGCTATGTAAACTGTATTTTTGATTTGATAATTGTCACGGTTCTGGCCCAGTTCAGCCTAGTTCTGTGACTAATGGTTATGATGTGGAATACAGATAACAGAAATCATAAAACCATGACAATAATCAAACTAGAATGAAAATAAAACCAAATCAAATATTTTTAAACTATTTTATCTACTTTTCGTTTCCATATAAAATAGACTTTTTCCTCTAGTCTCAATTTGTGTAATGAACTTTTTTTATCTAAGACGAACTTGGATCTTTTACACCTTTTCCTTTTAATTATTTGCAGTGAAATAGAAAGAAATAATAGTCTAGAAATGCAACGAAGTTCAATATGCTTCCTTCCAGTATGCAAAAATTAAGAGCACCGAATTAGGATGGGGGAGAACTAAGTTCAAATTTCAAATTTTATTCTTACTGGTTAGGCTTTGAAATAGGATATTCTCTACCCTACCTGAAGGCTGAAGGTATTTCATTTTGCAAGTTTACATTTTCAGAGAGTAAAATATCTCTAGCTCTTGCTAACAATTCCAGTACTCTCCAAAGCAACAGATACCTCACTTCAGAGTATTTTTGTGTTTGCAGTTGCATTTGAATTTGTGTTGTTTCTTCCCTTTTCCTGACATTCTTTTGTTTTTAGTCCAGCTTAATGTAAGATGGATCTGCTTCTAGAAAATTAGCAGTGAAAAGTATTTTCTTCTAGTTGTGAATCAAACTTTTTTTTTCCTGAAAGCAGATGGTTTTCACATAGAGTTTACAACTGCAGTTTCGAAACTGTTCAAGGGTTAATTTTTTCAATCCTTAATGACTGGTTTGCATGCAATTGCAAAATATCTAGGTTTATCTTAAATGTTTCTAATTTCAAAATTGAATATTTTTGGTAGTGATTTGGTAGTTAATGAAATAGGGCAGATACTTGTACTAATGTTTAATGTATTCTATATTAAGTGTACATAAATAATCTCACTGGATACTGGGATATTAGCTATATATATGTCTAATACGTGTTATGCTATTTCATTTTATATTAATGATATATTATTAGTTTTATATTAACAGTCAGTTGTTGAAATGGTAGTTGAAATAACTAAGAATAAATGCTTTCAATCATCAATCCAGTTCACATATTTAAAGTATCCTTATAAGACACCATTTTATTTTTGCATGTTAGCACATGATCATTTTTAGATAGATAATTAGGTAAAAGTGATGAAACTACCTGGGCACTGAGTCTCACCATAGATTCCCTTTCAGTAACCTATAGAGTTTTATTGTCCTTATTATAAAAATTTCTTACAACTGCATAGAAGAAGTCTTCCTTAGGTATTTTTTCTTCAAGTTGGGATTCACAAGACAAACTGTATATTGAGCATATTTGTGTTTTAAGAATTTAAACTGACAGATGATGGGAGCATTTCCATGGAAGTATCACTCTAAGCTTGTCCTGCTCTTAAATTGTTCTTTAAGAGCCCACATGGAGAACAAGTTATTTGCATAGAAGGATTTTATCCATTTGAGCTCTTTTTAATGCTTTCAAACGGGCTGTATTTCAGGCTGAAAAGTCAAGTTTTCTCGGGGTTTCTAGACCTCACCACATAAAGCTTTATAATAATCTGCTTGCTGGAGGAAGTCATAGTTTGTCATTTGCTCTGCACCTAAAGTAGAAGTGTTTTTAATACAGTGAAAAGTCCATAAGTGAATCTGTTTGCAACTTCTAGTGGTAGAGTGCATAGAAGCATATTCAAGGTATAGCAGGTTATAAACCTGAAGTGTATGCTGTTTTTTGAGTCTTGGCTTGTTTGGACCAGAAAATGCCTCCTGGAATTTATGTGAAATTTCTTATTAGCCACACAAAGCTTAAAAACTCCCAACCTCATAAACTTCTTCATTAAGTGATGCCTGGAAGCAATGAGTTCCATGTGTTAATTATGTATTGTATTAAAAAAAAAAAAAAATAGTCTGTTTAATAATTACTTCTCAGTTTTCATTAACTCTCTTAGCTCACTTATGATGAGATGGTGTGTTTTGATTCATGTCATTCATTACCCTATATGCCTCTGTCATATCTTTTCTTAAATCAATACATGTAACATGAAATTTTATAACTTCTTGTTGAAAAACTAAGAAGTCATTAGTTTTATTAATTTAAAGGTTTGCATTATAACCTAAAAAGTGCTACAAAGTAAATGGTCTGAACTAGAGCAGCAATGAGGAAGTAATCATAAATGCTATTGCTAAATTACTAGCATCTCTCTTCTGTGATTTGACCAATATGGTGAAAAATTTAACACTGCTAAATCCCATAGATCAATCAAATGGCGTTATAAAAATGCTCTCAGTAGGTTTTTATAAGAAAAGACTAGAGTGAAGTTGGAAGTGCTGTTAAAACATCTTCAGTCAATGTTTTGAGACAGATGGATAACACCCCTTGCTGAAGATCATATCATAATCTAAATCTATATCAGCTGTTGGCAGTTAGTTTTCACTGATGGAGTGGGAACCTACTTGCACTCAGTTCTATGCAAATGTCAGTTCAGAGCAGGTCAAATGCCAGTGTTTATAATGTCAAGTATAAGTAAAATCAATATTAAATAGTGGATATCTTTTATTTTTTTTAATAGTGAGACTTGATAGCTCAAGTAATATAATGACCTCCTGCCTATTTAAGACTATCTGTCAATCAGAAGCTGGCAGCTGAGGTTTCTGTCATTAAATGAGGATAATACATAGCAGTATTCCCAATAACACTGGTGTAAATGTAGTTTTTTAAAAAAATAAAGAATAAGATAAGAAAATAAAGCATTATTTGTGGACTAAATCTGTTGCTGATCAAAGTTATGCAAGCTAGCTAACTTCACAAAGATGCTATAGGGCAGGCAAAGAGCGTTAAAGAAACTTTTGCATATTTCTCAGCCCATGTTATGGTTGTGCTGCTATGGTTGTACTCATTCTGAAACCAGAATGAGTACAGCATTTCAGGCACAGGGCTTTTATAAATCTTGTTCTGCACAATGAAGACTCCTCACAAGTCAAAAGCTTCTAACAGTTCACTGGAGCCAGTGAATCATTTCCTGCTTACACAGATTATCTCTGACACAGCTGCTGCTATGCAGCAGTTCTATTTATCATAGAAAGATACTCAATATTTCCTTATACATTTAAATGAGACAAAGGAAAGAGATGTTCTCATGTTACAAAAGTGACAAGGAAAGAGGATGGTGATTTGTTCTATCTCCAAAATATGGGTAGCACATTATTGGGCATGGCAGAGTAAGTACTCTGCTGACAGACTGAGCCAGTCATACACAAATCAACTGCGGCCATGTGTGTCTCACTAGTGATTGTTTCAGGAGCAGGAGCTCCTAAGGCTAGTTTTGAAACCATCCTTAATGTGCTCACAAAACTGCAAGATTGCTTAACGCAGTATGGCTGCTGAGGACTTGCTTTGTTACTCCATACAGGAATATGTATGTTTCTGCATAGAATCTTTGGCTAGAAAATAATTATTCTTCATATAAGGATTTTGTGCAAAGAAATGGTTATTCCATGGCAATTCCATTGTGAGCAAAATTTATGTAGTTCTATGCATTTACGTAACAGTTTACAAACCATGGCGCCTGTATCCTGCCCTGAAGAAAGGAAGGGAGGAAAACAACTTTATTTTTTCTGTTGTCGTTGTTGTTGTTGTTGTTTTTAAGTGAGTCAGTGCCTAAGATGCTCTAATTACAGAACAGCCATTGGGTAGAGCTGATGTAGCACTTTGTAGAAATCTTTGTATTTCACATTTCTTATCTACCATCAATACATAGTGATTGTTTCAGGATGAACGTTAAGTCAAAAAATATTTTTCTTGAATATTTTGCCTTTATCCAGTATCCCATCACAATCTATTGTCACATTCTTCACTGTTCTGTTCCTCTGTCTGTTACAATACTTTAGAAATATGTGTCTCCAGAAATAACACATCAAAAAAATCAATATGTACTTTTTCTTACTGTACTTTAGAATGGGAGTATGATTGTAACACAAGATCTGAATATGGAGCACAATGTTTTAAAGTATTTGGAATTAACAAATTCAGTGGATGCTTACATGGGATTAAGCCCAAAAGGACAACATTTGCTATGAGTTGCCTTTTTTATAAATGTAAGGAATTCTTCTGCAATGAGCAGCAATGTGTTGTTGGAAATTCATGGTAGATGAGAGAAGAAATTGTGAGGAAATCTCTTTCGACCAAACTCAGAGAGTTCAGTTCTCACAGCTGCTTCAAACAGGTTTCGTGGACTGTACACACGACATCCAAGATGTTAAAAAACAGTGAAGAGCAGTGATGCATGAATTATCTGCTATTTCAGTATGTCTGTTAAACACATTACGTGAATGAATTGAAATCAAGTAACGGAACCATGGCAGCTCAACTATGTGTAATTACAAAGCCTGCTCCAAAAGTAATGCTTCCTATTTTGCTATGTTGGTCCATGATGCCAGTGACAGATGGTGGTGGTATAGCAATAGAGGATGAACCTTTCCACCAGTACTTCATTACATTTTGTTGTCATGTGACAGATGGCAGAAAAGGGGTAGTCTGACAGAATGACATCTGAGGTGGAAGTGCAAATGAAGCAAAGGTGTGGAACTGAATTCCTCCATGCAGAAAAAAAAAATTACATCCATTGACATTCACTGACGGTTCCTGAATGTTTCTGGAGACCAAGCAGTGGATTTGAGCACAGTGAGGTGGTGAGTAATGTGTTACAGCAGTAGCGACAGCGACGTGAATGACAAATCCACATTCTAGTTTGCCACGTGGATTTGTAGAAGCATGGCATGCTGCCTGTTTTTCATCGCTGGCAAAAAAATGCATGGCTGAAAGTGGTGATTATTTTGAAAAATACTGTTTTGTACTTGAGAATTTGCTCTATCAGATAGTGTTATTGTGCTCTTTCTAGCTTTTGTAGTTTCCGTGGAAATAAACAGGAGGCATTTCTTTTGGAGAGACTTATCCATGGACAGCTAAGTCTTGAACTATAGGGACTGACACATATATATCTAAACTGCCAATCAAGTATACAGGAAAAATGCTTACACTAAAGTTAAGTAGAAAGGAAGAACCAGATCTATTGAAGCATTTTCTATTCTTGCTGGAAATTTACCCTTCAGCAATAGCATATTACATGTTGCTTATAAGGAGTATGAACTATATCACTCTCAAATTATATATGTAAATGTGTTTAGATAGAAATACAATTATAATCGGGAATAAAAAAAAGGACACTAATTTGAAAAGCTTATGAGCTGAGACCTACACATGCTCTCAAATAGTCTGGGAGACTTAACAACATGATGTATAAATCACTTATCAGATAATATTTAATCTCACAGTTTTCAGATCTGAAAACAGTTTGGTAAACTAGAGGAAGGTCAAGTTCAGTGTCTGAGGAGGTAAGAAATTTTGTTTTCCCCTGTTGTTCTTCTTGTTGGCTGATGAGGAAAGGTTGTTCTTATAAAACAAACACACAATGTCATTTGTGTTGTCAGCAGGGAAAATGGGAAGGACAAATTCAGTTTCTAGGAAAGCATTCTCTCCTTTGAGATGGATAGGTAAAATTGCAAGAGGCTGGGAACAATAAAGAGTGAACGTGATACACTGTTGTATTTATATAGTAGGAATAGTAAGTGTTGGAGTTTGAAATGCTTAGTTGTTAGCGGGAAATTATGCAACTATTAAATGTGGTAATTTGCATAACTTTTCAGTCATGTAAGCCCAGTTTTGAGCACTTCGTCATCTGTCCACTTGCAGATAATGTGGGTTTTGATTACCCTTGAGTCTGGAGGGAAAAATAGTCCTTATGGCATGGAAACTGCCTTACAAAACCTTCTCTTCCTGTACGAATAAGTGAGCAAAAACCCAGCTGCATTTATAGATACATTGCTACTCAGATGTCTATAAAAGGCCAGGCATCCACAAATCATGTTGCATATGCCACATAACACTCTGAAGGTTAGAGTGGTATTTGGCAAGATGGAAGACACCTACATGTAAACATCTTTCAGTTCAAAAATATAGTTCTCTGACAACTTTTTTTATGTTGACTTACCAAGTACAATCAAATATCAGTTTTACTACTTGGATGTTTTGTCTTATTGATATGTAAGAAATATTTCAATTCTGTATTTGTTGAATGAGTAATATATTATTAGTTCAGCTCCAAGGACATGTCTGCACCGTGGTCACAGTGACTACTAGAATAGCAGAGGTACTTCAAAGCCCTGCAGAGCAGGTGCTGAGATATTAGTCCACTGCAGTACAGCTGTGCTCAGAGGGCAGAGTGCTCAAACTATTAAGTCCTAATAAACTCTGACTCTGCAAATGAGCTCATTTATGGTACTGTGTGAAAGGGATGCTCACTGGCACACAGGCACAGCCCTGCACTGAGCGATGCTGGTGTAAGAGTACAGGGACTGGTCGGGGAGCTCTGCAAGCCACTTCAATTGCACAGCTATGTCCAACAGCACTCATAAGAAAAGCTGCATTGATAATACGAATACACTTGCAGCTCTGGATAGTAGAGAGCTGGAATTTAGATAAGATTTTAGATGAGAGCGGCTAGAAGTGTGGAAAAAAACAGGCGCTCACACACCTCTGTGAAGTCATCCAAATACATGTGTGTAAAAACATCACTTGTTCATTGCTCCTTGCTGTAGCCAATTTAATCTGGAGAGGTGTTGTGCTTATAATTACACTTTTAAATAAGCCAGCAAATATAGTCAATTTCTGCATGGACTTTATTCAGTGTGCTGTACGATAACAAGCACAAATTCTTCCCTGGCTTCACGAAATACTACCATACCTCAAAATCTAATAGATAAAAGAGATTAATTCATTATAGCTGGAGTAAGGAATCCGTTATGTCTGTCTGTAAACTACAAAAGCACATATAACTGCACACAGAATCCTTGAAGATAGCCTTTGTCTAGTATTTAGGAGTGTTAAAGCATCTCATACTGAGAACGCAACTTAAGAACTTGTACAAGTCAACAGCTGTGACCTCAGTCAAGCAGGCAACTGAGTTTTCAGATAGCAAGCTGTGCCTCATTCTTCTTTGGCCAGAGCTATGTATATTTAATTAGTGTCCTCTCACCTTCACGCTACGTGTTTTCCCACTTGACAGTTCCTGGCATCAAAAGAATGTCCTTGAGAAAAAGTCAGTCCTATTGACTCCTAAGCATATTATTTGACTTGCTGTTCAAGTAGTCTGAAGAAAGAGCTGGAAATAATGAAAGACACTGCAATGTGGAGCTGCCTTAACTGACAGTGTCAGGTGGGTCGAAGATATTGAACAGTTCCTATTAAATTAGCTTACCTTCATCTCAGCTAGTTAAAGCTGGCGTGCTGACAAATTAGTTGCTTTCTGTGTATAAAAGAGGAGAGGCAGGATGAGATTCCCATTCTGTAGCTTAGTGACAGTAGATATGTCACATCACAAGGTCAATAACAATCTGTCCGTGGAAGAAATGTAAATGTTTGGCTGATGTCAATACATTCTGCATTAGATCGTGAAATATTCATTCCTATAGCAGATGAGCTCATTTGCACTAATAAAGACCACTTTATTCCAACCTAGTTAATTACAATGCTTTATATTGTCTGTTTTAAAATCTGATTACAGCTTTTGTTTAGCTTTTCCAATATTAGCTCTGGTGTATTCTATATGCTATTTCTATCCAAGCAGTGTTAATAGAGCAAGCTAACAGACATGCTTGGAATGTGAAAAATGCTAGGTTTTTATTTATTTATTTCTGCTCATCAGAACAGATGGATTTTACAGTTGTCTTTAGATGGAGACTCTGTCGTAGTCTGTGTTTGAAATTCAAACAGAGAAAATGTTATTCAGGTTGGTTGGTTGGTTGCTGTTCATGTAGATTATCTCATATAGCTAAACCCAGATTTTAAAACTAAATATCTGTAAGAAATTTAAACTGTTATTCTTTATTTTACCACACTGCTCTACAAGTTCTCTTTTTCATAACTTTCCTACATTCTCAACAGTATGGTAAATCTTGGGGATATTTTGTTGCCCCTCCTGGCATATTCATTTCAAATTCCTTTATTGATAGGTTTTGATGCTAAGTTCCTTGCTGCCTAAAAGACTGCACTCTTCATCTATTGGGAGTAATCTCTGGTGAGGACATCATATGTTTAAGCACTTCTAAATTACACAGCTAATTACTGTAGAGCTAACTAGTACTGTTCTTGGTTAAGTCAATGTTTCTTGTATGCTAGAGTGAATACTTAAAATCTCTTTTCAAAATAAAGTATTTTGGAATTTTATTAAGGAAATCATCACTTTAAATAAGTATAAAACATCTTTGCAGGGCTAGCAAGGTTTCATCTTTGTAGTTGTTTGCTATGACTTCAATTCTGTGAGAAATTTCTGTCTTCGTCATCAGATTTATTTATTTTTTTAATTTATTTATTTTATTTTTGGTGGGAATATTTCAGTGCTATAATTATCTCCTGGAGTACAATATTGAACATGCTTCCACTGTTTTCTGGATGTGTGTAAATCTGTGAAGTTTCATTCACTGAGTTCTGCCAACTCATTTGGGCACAAACCAAAGCTCTAATTGTACCACTCAAATTCTGGTCCAAAAATGTGCTGTAAAAAACATATAGGGTTTAGTCTGTGTAGAGGTGAGAACATTTACCACCTTAGTAATTACCAATCCTAGAAGCTTAGGATCCTTCCAAAACCATAAAATTATTTTTGACATATTTTCAGAATTCCACCAACTCAGAGAGTTTGGAGCTCACGATTTCTATAAGAAAGTTTATGCTAACTCTTCTGAACGTAATTGTGCACTCAAATGCACAGCCCTTTTTGTTTGTTTTGGTTTACTTACAGGCTCATTAACTTGAATTGTATAACTTGAATAACTCTGATAGATTAGTGGTTCTCAGAAGAAATATTAGTGTCTTTCACTTCTAGCCTGTAAGCAAAGTACTGTGTTCTTAGAAGGTCAGTTATGAGTCTCAGTACTTTGAATCATAGAATAATTCTGTGGTTGGAAAATCATGGAATCATTAAGATTGGAAAAGACCTTTCAGATCATCCAGTTCAACCATCCACCTACCACCAAGGTTGCCCACTAACCATGTTCCTTAGTGTCACATCTACACATTTCTTGAACACCTCCAGGGATGGTGACTCCACCAACAACTCCTTGAGCAGCCCGTTCCAGCATCTGACCACTCTTTCAGAGAATATTTTCGTAATACCTATCCTCAACCGCCCCAGCGCAACTTGAGGCCATTCGCTCTTACCCTAGTTACCCAAAGAAGAGGCCAACACCCACCTTGCAACATCTTCCTTTCAGGTAGCTGTAGAAGGCAATATTGTATCCTCTTCTCCAGACTAAACAATCCCAGTTCACACAGCCACTCCTCATAAACCTTGTGTTCCAGTCCTCAGAATCCAGCACTTAGTCTCGTTGAACTTCATCCCAATGGCCTCAGCTCAGCAATCCAGCCTGTCCAGATCCCTCTGTAGGTCCTTCTTACCCTCAGGCAGATTGATGCTTCCTCCCAGCTTGGTGTCATCTGTGAACTTACTGAAGGTGCACTCAGTCCCCTCATATAGATCATCAACAAAGATCTTAAACAGGATAGGCCCCTGTATCAAGGGGATTGTGCTTGATGAACCTCATCTCCTAGACTTTACCTGGATGTAGGTGACCTCTACTGTCTCCAGTACTTTTTGCTTGTTTTGCAGCACTTGAATTCTGCCAGCAATCACACAGGGATTTAACCTGTAGCTCATAATGATCATGTACATGCAAGTAAATTCTCCTGTGCCCTGCAGTAGGACACATTCTGTAGATAACACCCTCATTTCTACCATTACATGGCCTGGTGTAGCAATGTAACATTAAACACGAGCCCATGTATTTATTGTGCACCACATTATGACTGAGGCCCACTTTATCTCTAGTGGTTTAATGCATAGAACTGGCATGTCTGTATATCTATAAACTCGAGTTCCAAATACGGCTTTGATGCCCATTCTCCAGGAACAAAGCCCAATAAACAGCATTCATAACTTGTGAAGGACTTCCAGGTACTTGTGTATAAGCTAGTTATTGTGGAAGTGAAAAAACTAAAGCTGAGCAGAAGTTCAGACCTTAAAAATTAAGGAAATATTTCACTGAGTTGAGAATGTGATGGTGTGCAATTTGTTTCCTTGAATTTGTCACTGAGAAATCTTCTTGTATACCATATTTGAATGCAAATAAGAAATTAAGTTCTATCAATTTATGTGCCCATGTAACAATTATACATCTTCAGAAACTGAAAAGGCAGTCATACTGAATCAACATCGTCCTGGGAAAACACAAGACTCTCAGTATAAATAAATTATCTGGAATGATAAGAGTAGCTGGTGTTATATGAACCAACCTATCAGCTTGATGCCTTGGTGTATACCTGCAGGCAGAAAAGAAATAAAGTAACTGCTATTCTATGCTTTAGCTTCTGATGAGCATATAATAGAATATGGAAATACAAAGATATTAAAATTATAAATTTTTTATCTGGTGTGCTCAGAAAGCTTGTTCTTCCTGCCTTATCCTATCTTTCAAACCTATGAGTTTCTTTACTGAGGCTAGTGAGCTGTCTTAATATTTTAAATCAGCAATAGCTGGAATGAGCACACATGAATTATCCACAGGTAGTGGGGTCTCTAAAGGAACTGGCTCTCAGAAGACATCCAGAATACTTGTGTCTTCTAATGTTTAGTTCTCAGTGTCCTATTTGTAACTGTCTACCTGTTTGTATCAGAAACCATGGAGGGCATTCTGGCAAAGGCAGCGGAATGTTTTAGTCCATGGAATTAGCTATAAAAGATGATTTTAATCTGTGCCTGAGAGGAATCTGTTATTGGCAAACAATTTTAATCAGATAGACACTTGCAGGAATGATATGACATCTGCTACAGAGGTATAAATGTTCATAAATATTTTTCATTCTCTGTAGAAAAATAAACATTCCTGGAATATCTAGTCTGTATTTTAACTTTTAAAACATTTCTCTACTTTTAGTAACAGTTGTTACTGACAGATACCACCTATACTTTGTGGCATTCCCTTGAATCCAATTAGCTGCACAATCAAGCCCTAAGGTATCTAAAACAACACAGCATCCTACACAAATATCATTTCTATTGGTCTGAAAAAGTGTTCATTCTATTGATGTTGGCAAGGAGTTGATTCTTTTTCATAATGTTTCATGTATTGTTTTATACCAACTCTCAGCTTCAGACTTGTCTCTAGAGAGGAAGCACAGAAGCATATGGAGAGAAGCATAGAACAAAATTACAAATTACCTACTTCCCAGTTGTGAAAATATTGCTTTTGTTTGTGTGTGTGTTGAGAAGAGGGCAGTTTCTTGATCTCTGGCTACTTCTCAAAAGCTATTTAGTGAATTGGGTCCATTATTCCCAGCAAAATCATATAGATTTTTGACTGTGATGTGGGTTTTCTTGACCTTCTTTCATGCATCATGTTTTGGGATATCTTTATCCTCCTGTGAAAAAAAAAAAATAAGGAGAAAACTGAAAAAGAGGAAATATTTTTTAAGTCATCAGGAAAAGGACTACAGAGTTCTTTTTAAAGACTTTTCGAGACCTTCAAGTAGAAACAAGTATCAAAGTGACTGCAAAGGCATGTACAGATGATTTTCTTGTGCCTCTGTTTTTCAGTGTAAATAGGTAAAGTGAGACTGTAATTCTATAATGTACCAGCTTGAAAGAATCCAAATTGTCGAGTTACAGAAAGAGATTTCTAATTTAGGTCAGTCTGATGTTCCCTGTGCTGAAGAAAATAGAAACTCAAAGTAAGTTAGCTACTCAACAGAATAGTCGATCACATGATAAATTATTTTGGTTTTGCCACTTTTTCAATACTATCTGAAAAGTCTTAAGAGTTATTAGTATTTTATTATGTTTTCAAAATAGCATTACCTTAAAAATACTAGTGCCAAACTCTGCGCAGTGTTACTGAAAGCAAATTAAGCTGCTTACTCAGTGACCTTTAGGTAGGCAGCTAATGTACTGATTATTGGCCTTAGCTCAAAATGAGATGGCATGTAGTTCAAAGAAGATAATAAGAACTCTGCTTACTCTATGGTCTATAAAGGAGTTTGCCTGAATTCACACAATATCTCTGGAGGGACTTATTTGGTAAAGGTAGGGTGGCAGTGATAGGAGATTGTCATATGAATGACCATTACAGTATAACTAGGACTGGCTGGTCAAATAGATTTCAGCATGACATCCTATTTCTGTTGACAGAAGGTATATTGTAGTTATGTTGTGTAATAGGGAATATACTATGCAAAAAGCATTGGTTATACCCATCTGCTTTCAAAATGTTTTGTGAGAACTATAGGAATGAACCTGAATCTATAACATTTTCTCTAAAGAATGGCATACAGTAATAGATTGCAATGTTAGTTTTGGCTAGGTCCCAAAAGCCTTCTGGAGAATAGAATGACCACATTCTGGCCCAGGAATGAAAACTGACAAAGTTATCTTTGTTGTCTCCCATTGTAAAATGATGTTTAACTGTAGAACTGATAATGAACTATAGATATGAAATCAGAAACCACAGCTTGAAAGATTTTTACTACTCAACTGAACAAATACCTGCAGGGTCACATCTGTCAGCAGAAAAAAAGACACCTAGCTTGCTCCAAAACTGACTTTGACTGTATTAATATACTTCAGCAGCAGCAACTCTTCCAGTCTCACTAATTCACACTTGCACAGTGGAACTTAGATTTCAAAGTTAACAGTTGATAAGAAATTTAGTAACCATATAGATGGATAATATAAACAAGTTAAGGGACTTTAAATCTTAGATTATTAATTACATTATTAATTGCATTATTACCTTGCATTATGCAAACTGAACAAATACTGAAATATAGTATTTATATATATTATATTTTTCCAGAATTCTTGAATGACCTAATTGTGAATGTTTAAAACTTTTCTTGCATGTCTGCTCCCAGTTTCACGCAGATTTTCTGTTCACAACTTAATAGAATGCTTTTAATGTATTCATATAGTGCAGTGGAAGCAGTGCTGCTGAGCTTACATGTTTTCTCAGAAAAGCTATGAAGCAAGGGCGAAATACTAATGGGACGCTTTGACACCACTCCATCAAATATTTAACCTCTTTTGTTTCTTCTTCACACCCTGGTTGTTCCAGCAGCTCTACTTTAATTGCTTAGAGCTCAATTCTCACAAAGTGAAATGGCACACTTCTGACCTACTATTAGTGTGATCGGATCCTTAGCAGGCGACATGGGAAATGTCACAACTGTAAGCCACTTCCAGGGGCTTCATACGGCTTAGAGAAACTGCTGCTATAATTCTTCTGATCCATCTGAAGGACTCTTCCAATCACCTGATCGAATTTTCACTCAGTGGTTTCTAATTTTGCTAACAAACAGGTAAAAGGTAGAAGGCTGAGAAATGGAATAGGTCTCCATCTAGTGAGAAAGATACATTCGTGTTTTAAATTGGCTCAAAATTTTCACTGAATAAGATTAATTTAGCATATTGACTTTTTAACTGTCCACAGGTTCAGACTCAAGCCCAGTGAGCTGGTGACTCAAGCTAGTTTAATCCATGATGTCTGCTATTCTGGTTGTCTATTACAACCCTATAGACGGTATTAACTTTTCTTAATTAAGGCATACCAATAGTAGTTCTAGTTTGACATTGACTACAATTAGCAATTACCGTGGAGATATGTTGCTAGAAAGTGCTTTAACCAATGCCTTATAAAACTGAATTATTTCTCACTGAGAACCAATTTGGAGCATTAGGAATAACGGGGTAGTGTCTTAACAATAGTTTTGGTGCTTGTGTTAAGATTATTAGATAATGTAGGAAATTGTGAGTACATTGCTAGCTAGCATCAAGATAGGTCTCGCCTAATCCCCATTTTGTATCCAACCTACTTACTAGATCATGTGATTATTGACAGTGGGAGATTGCTAACACTCCTTTTTAATTGTAGATGGAAATTACTTGCAACATCTCTGCTATGTGAAATGCAGATGGTAATAAACTGCCAGCTTGCTCACATTTCCGAATGGCCTTATAAATTGCAGAAAATGCTTAATGTGAGGGAACAGTAGCACTATATGCCTATCTAAATAGAACTGACGATTATAATGAAATCTGGTGCTCCTTTTTCTATTATATGCTATTGTAAGACAGAGAAGTGCTTATGTGTAGAGTTTTATCTGAGTCTGCTGATAGTACTAAAATGTTTGGTATTCTTGATGGAAATTCAATCTTCTTTTCCTCAGAATTTTCATCCCAGCTTTGTATATGTTCTTTCAGTGTTACTCTTGTTAAGCTTGGAGATATGGAAAGGATTTCATTCAATGGTCTTTTCAGACCTTTTTCCCCCTAAATATTACATAATTGTTCTGGTGACAAGAGTGGAGTGCAAAGAAGGTATTTCTTTCTGTGCCAATTTTGATATTTACAGTATGTATTCATTGACTGATAATTATCCAGAGCTATATGCTGGGATAATGTATTCCACTGAATATAAACAGCAGTACAGCATTTAAAGGCATTAAACAATGGCAGCTTCTTTGAAGTGAATAGTAGTTGCAGGTATTCTCTCTCTACTTACATGATTATGTATGAATTTTATACTTCATTCTGCTGTCTGTGTGGTACCATCATGGTTCAGTAGAACTAAATCTGTGGGGAGCAGAACTAATCAGATAGGAAACTGAAACAGGGTATAAATGAGTTCACCATGCAGCCAGAGAAGAAATACAAAAATCATATTCATTGAGGTTAGGGAGAGAAGATTAAAAATATGTAGTATGAAATGCGTTAGAATTGTCTGCATTCAAATTAAAGTTAGAACGTGGACTATTCACGAGCAAAGGTATGGAATGTGATTTCAGTAAAAATTATCTTGGCAAATCATACTTCTCAAATTATATGAAGTCTATTTAACATTCTGCAGCATTAATCATACTAAATGTTAGGACTAGAAATAGAAGGAATCTTGGTTGGGAGTCCTGGCCTCTTTATCATTATGAATTAAATCATATAATCCTATTTGCAAATGTTGCAGGCTTTACCTTACAATTAATTACATTTCAGCCCTGAATGTTGCTGTCAAAAAGTTGTGTAAAGGCTCTAAAACCTTACTCCCAGTTTAACTATGGTCAGGCAGAAGGCTAAGACACATTGTATAATGGCATCTTAAGAATTTTCTACCATTCTATTCTATTATATCCGTTTAATAAATATTGGCTCAATACAATTTGGGAAGCGTATAAATTCCATTGTGAGATGAGTATAATGTGTCCTCTGAAAAACTCACTGCATTTAAAGAAAGTACTGGAAAAGGAAAAAAATAAAAAAATAAAAAAAATAGGCACTAAGCTAATTGGTTTTCTTGTATTCTTCTAGTGTGCACTGGGTGTCATAGGTACAGAACAACTAGAAGTAAGTTTAAATATTTTACTATTTCTAATTCATGATGTTTCATGTTTCATTAATGCCACTATTTTTTATTTTTTTTTTCTTTTGTCTTTTGTCTTGGGCATTTACAAAGAAGAATCATCATGAGTTTGTTTCTGTTCTGGTGGGAGCGCACCTTTCAAATTCTGAAAGAGGATGAGATGCAAAAAACTGACAAAGTGTAGGGACAAAATGTAAATAATTACTAAATACTTTTCAGGGAGGCTTCTGCTAGACAACTACATGCACAATAACTCTAAATTTAATGAATAGTTGTCCGTCAAAGATTTTTAGCAGGAATATAGCATTTTGTGTCTTAGAAGAAAAGATGGTGTAAGGACTTGTATAAATGTAGGCAGAAATGGTATTTTATGTTGGAAACTGAGGCATCAGTGATTGCATGGAATGGAACTGGACCTCAGTGTGTTCATATGTCACAGCAGTGAGGCTGGTATACGGATCTTCAATTATTGAAATATAATTGAGCAGAATTGTCAGTAGTTTCCACTGCTGGTTACATAAGCTATGCAGTCAATTAGCTGAATCATCATGAGTTTCGTACAGGAAAATTGATGCAAAGACAGTTATTGAATTTATTTTCCAAAAAACAAGGACTTACTTACGGAATTCTGTCTCCCAATTAAAAGTGGAGGACTATTGTTAGTTTCAGCAGGTAGAAGACTGTATAACATAATGTTTTTCACTTATGGTTGTCTCTTGTTTTTGTTAGGTGCCAAAGCAAGAGATTATTGTTTTTTTCAACCATGTACATTCAAGAAAACTGTTGAATAACTTTATTTTATGTACATGCTCAGATTAACTCTGCTGTGACCTAGAGGTTTAGCTTTGTTGCCTTTGAATTTAATGACAACACTAGTTATGGCTTCTGTTAAATTCCTGTTGCTCCAGTGCTATAGAACATATATGCTCAATACAGTTTGTGACAGCACAACATTTGATGTGTTATTGAGCAGAGATGGCCATGCATCAATAAATTTGCAGTATCTATGATCAACAAAAAAGAGAATGTAAAAAGAAACTAATACATGCAGATAGGATTTGTTCTTTGAGATATTTTAGCATACATTATAAATGCACATCATAAGGAGTTTTTTAAAGCCCACATAGATATTTGTGGGCAGGTGCATGTGGTAGTTTATAGAGCTTAGGGCGGAAACTTCAACTTTACTTATTCATGAAAACAGTTTTCTGAGTAATTTATCAGTTGATATAAAGCCAAAGAGATCTGTTTTCTTCTGAACTAATTATTGAAGATCTCTAATAAAAGTATACTCAGGAGTTACTATGGCATTTTATCACCCAGACCAGTTTTGTTGGCCATCTTTGATTGTAATTTGATTACCTAAACAGAAGTAAATAAAATACTCCAGTTAAAGATATATTTACCTACTCAGGGCACTAAAAATAAAGTTTTGAACTTCTTAATTCTTGTGAAAAGATTTTCAGTTCTTTCAAAGAGCTTTTGTTAAGTATATTTTCAGCTAGTCAGAACGGTAAAGGTATAGTGAGATCCTTTAGCATTTGTGGTCTCAGATTTTCAGAAGTACTTCTAATTGATATTTATTACTACCATCCAGTTCTGTCTGTGCAAGATAATTTTCAGATTCCTCTGTTGATGTGTAGTTTCATGATATGTTTGCTTTGGGAAATGTTAAGAATACATTTCAGGCAAATGTTATCATTTCCCAATGGCATATGATTTTTCTTTTTTCGTTATTCTTGTTAAGACAGTATGTATCAAGTTTGCACAGTCTCCTAAACCCATCAAGACTTAATCTATTTGTATGACTAAATATGAGGGCTTTGCAATGCTTACTCCGTAGATTCTACTTCAAATTCAGAAGATGTGAATTGTTTAAATGTAAATGCATTCTCCTGCTAGATCTCATCCTGTCCCATTTCAGAAACAATTTTTTGACATTTAAACTGGTGTTTAAAAAGCATAATTCTTCTCCCTGTTTTGTCTTTTTAAATGAGATCAGAAATCAGAAAATGTTGATTGCAGTGAGCACTGTTGAAAACTTATTTTTTAGGCTAGAAATTACTTTCATACTAGAAGAAGATTCTTAACAGTTGGAGGAGTAATTAAGGTTAAAACTGCCATCCTAGGGGAAAGTTTGTTCCAGTACTTCATTCACATTCAATAAAATAAAATAGTTAGTAAACTGTTTTAAGTATTTTACATGTTATGCCAGTTTATATTCGTTTTGTGCAATACAAGTACTGTGATGAAAGGTAACCCAATTTAATATGACAAACTACGCAGGTAATTAAAAACAAGTTCAGATTTAATTTATTACTACACCAAGACTTCATTTAAAATTAGAAGCAAATGGACTTCGTAGTGCATTATAAATGTACTAGATAGCACAATTCAGAATACAAACTATCTTGAAAGGTAACCTTTTTAGAATGTCCCTTCAAAAATTTTACAACTATATAACACAGTTTAAAAGTGTTAATATACCAACTGTCAGAGAACTAGAAGTTGTTAGGAAAAAATCACCAAGAGAGACTATTTTTTCAAACTGTCCTTCTTTCACTATTAAAATTTTATCATCCAGTTATCTCCAGGTTACCGCTCAGGAATTTATGTTTTGAACTAGGTGTAGTAATTTTCTTTGGATGGTCTTACATATGTAATTGTAGAAATAACTTTTCTCTCTTGCTGTTTTCTGTCACTAGTCTCATAAGTGAGACAATTCTGTGAAAACATTCACATAAATGTTTGACTTCCCAATAAGGAATTTATTCATTATATTTGATGAGAAATCAAATGCCAATTATCAGTTCTGTGTTGCTAAAATCTTTCCATTCTGAAGTTGCTGACATATAGATCCTGTATCCATTTGGAACTCAGCTAATGACTATTAGAAATTTCTCTTAGTGTTATGAAATACCATTATCAGATCCAGTGGAAAATTAAAATGTTTTGATGGTTTTCCTGATGACCAAGTTCTTTTTCCCAAAGGACTCTTTTGTCCCTTAGCTAACTTGTCAAGTCATATACCTTAATACCAGCTATCCGAACACACCTGGATTTTTCCTAACTTTAGGTTGTATAGACTTGACCAAAATATATCTAGGATATGAATATCTAAGGGAAGGCAAAAATGCCGACCTGCATTTCTCTACAGCGTTAGTAGCAAGAGATCAACTCTTTTTATAATGTGACCCACTGAGTTTGAAAGAGTATTTAATTCCGTAGCTACTGACTGGGTTCTAGAGAGATAGTTCATTTGATAGTTTGAGGTAACCTTTTTCAGGTCCTTTGTTTGCCCCTCCTTATCAGTTTGCTATAAAAGCTGGTATAAGTGTCTGCATTGACACAGACAATGCATAAAGCAGACATGACAGCGGAAGGTCATATAGAAGACATTGCTCTTTGGAACTGTGAGCTGTGAAAGGCAGGGATGTGTGAATTCAAATTTATAGGCTTTCTGTTGAGACATTTTCAGAATATTGCTCATAATACCACCATCCTCCATCAATCATCTTTCTATGCTCTTCTTCTAATTCACTTTTTTTTTTTTTTTAAATGACAGGAAAAGAAATATTTAGAGCTTTCCATTAGTATTCTTATCATGAATTGAAGTTTCATAAGTGCTACTTACAGGGCTTATCTTTTTTTATTCATTATTTTGTTACTTTTTCTAGACCAGCTACTCTTCCAAATATTGCTCACTGCCAAGACAAACAGTATTACAAACAAAATGCTATATAAAAACGACAACTCCAACTTAACACTGAATTTACTGAATTAGTATTGTCTATTCACCCTCTACCAGTACTATTAACGTGAATTATAATTTATTTACACTCATCATCTCACCATGTTATTTCTTTAGGACCTCACCTCCTTCAGCATGACAGTTCACGACTGGTGTTCATATGATGCTTATTTTTGATCAATTTCTTGTCCTTGATATGCAAGATAAATCACACTATTAAGGTGGAATTAACTTCCATCTAGCTTTTGTAAGGAATTTGTAAATTTTGAGTACTTTAAGAACATCAATTTGTATTATTATCCATTTTATTATTATTATTTTATTTTATTATTTTTATTAAATGAGATGAAAAGGAAATTCTCCATGTAACTAGGGAATTATAAGAATCAGGGCACAGAAGTAAGATATAAATAGGGTGCCCCAGATGAGAAAGTAAATGATGGTATTTTGAATGTATTCATTTATTCTGATGTGGAATTTTGTATTTTTACATCACTTCACTGACTTAATTAACTGCTATATTAACATATTTGTAAGTTGGATCAATTTTTACAATTTAGAATTTAGACAATTCTGTCTGCTAGGGAATTAATGAAGATACCACGCTTTCCATGAGGAGAATGACCACCTGTAGAGAAATTTAAATGAAGAAATTACCCAGCATTATATATTAGCTGTACAATAAAGACAATTCTATTTTCTGTTTTAAGATAGCGTTCAGCTGTTGTGACTATGAGAAATGCTTTCTTTCTTCTGTAACAATGCTCCATTTACATTCCAATTTTCTCAGAAACTGAAACAAACAAATGCACAATGGGTTGTGTATCGTCCACTAATCAGTGTGACTAAATAAGAGAGCTAAATCATAATTTACAGGCAAGGTTTAGAAGCTGATTTTCTGTGGTTCTGACACTTTCATATGTCTCTTTTTGCTTGGTGGAATTCCTTCATTTATTTTTCCTCATATTGATGTTCAACTTTTATTGTGCATTTTGGGGCTTTTCAATGTACTGCTCAGACTTTGCTGCACAGGCCAGTGACGTATCTTGCAGAGGATAATAGCTTATTATTGCTGTATCAACCAACACTGGAATGGAGAGAACACTTGCTGGTACATTTCAGATAACTCCTTTAAAAAGAATAGTTAAATTGTGTGTGTCATTCCAATTGCCGGCCTCATACATGCTACATTTCCCAACCTTTGCGTATCGTTCATTCTTTTCACCTAGCAGGAGGTGATTTTCTAGACTCAGTTTTGTCTACCTTAGTCACCCAATATGCAGAAACACTTTTCACTCCAATGTCCTTGACAAGTCCTTCCTGACTGTCACTTTCAGTTTGAGTGGTAAATATATAAGTGATATTTCATGTCTTTCAGTACTGCCAGAGTACTTTCCCCTACGTTTTTGTTGACCAGCAACATTCTGAATTCTGGAATAATATGACTTTTTTTTCTGCTGAATCCAGTGATGTGAATGTGCTGAATCTTCTTCAGCTGCAGCTTCATTATTCTTTAAAACTTCATTATTGCATAAGTATAATCAGACTGGGATACGTAAAATTTCCTTATGGTAGCCAGAATTTATTTTAAAATCATCCAGAAAATTACAGCTTCATCTGCTGCTAATACAGACAATAAACAGGTGATGTAAACAATCTTAAAAATACCATTTGTTATATACTTCTGCAAGTTAATTAAGATTTGCATCAGGGTGACTGGCCTGGGATTACTAAGGAAACAGCTTCAGTGTCTGCACATCTCTGCCCACTGCTTATGAAATATAATGTAATAAATTTAAAGGGTGTTGAGCCATGGTTTCTATTAAATACAATGGAAACAAGAGAAAGCACAATTTCAGTGAAAAATACATCCATAAGTAATTCCCCAAGGACTCACTGTGGTCTGGGGATTAGGTTTGGGATTACTTTCAGAATTCAGCAGTGACTTATTGTGTAATTTTTGGTAAACCATTTAAGCTTGGAATTTTAAATTTGCTATTGAGAAATGAGGTTGATAGTTTTCTGTCACATGCATTAGCATTTGTAAAGCAGACTATGTCTTTTTTTCTCTGCATTAAATCAGCTTCTCCTTTGCCTGGATTTCTGCATTTCATAGGTTTAAAAAAACACAAAAACAAAAACAAAAAAACACCACAGCTTCTTTTCTGGTACAATTGCTCATAAGAAATACCCTTCTATCTTCTATACATGGAATGGGGTTATAAAAGTGCTGGTAAACTTACTTTTTCCTTTGAATATATGAAAAATTAACATGCAGAAACAATACAAACAATAAAGAAAAGGAAGGGGGAGGGGTCAGAAAAGAGGGATTCAGCCAACCGGTCTTTCTTTAACCAGTTGCTGATATCCCTTCTGTCTAGAAATATCCTGCACACGAGTTGTCAGACAGGACTTTATGAATAGTGAGGGTTATTGTTCTTGTTTTTGTCTGTTTCTTAGTTCTTTGGGGTTTTGCCACACATTAGACAAGTTCATGAATTTCTACTATCATTCATCCTATCCTAAGTGAGGAATAGGGTATCTGAGAGACTTGCTTTCCTTAGTTGTCCCTTTTTGTTTTTCCTTCTCCAGTTGCTATACCCTTTTGCCATACCTTTTTATCTGTTCTTCTCTGCCAATTTCATCCATTATATCCGACTGAAGTGCCACTCCTTTTCATTTTACAGTTCTCTAGAATCCTTCCTTAGAAAACAGGGAGTCTAGTATTTTAGGCGAGTGAGTAATTGATCAGTATATGTATTGGATTATTTTACATGTTGAAAGCAGTCACTCTTGAGTCAGAGCAGCCATGGGTGCCAGTACTTAGTGACCAGTGCTAGCTGGTCACTAAAATATAACCTCATCAGCTCCACCCATCTTACATTAGCCCTGGATGGCAGTTATTTGCCCAATATTGACTTTTCCAACAAATCATGGTAGGGACGCTCCTTTTTGCTGTTATTCATTGCTGTCAATCTGGAATTACGTGCTAAGGGATACCCATTCAGAAAATTGTAACTGCTGTGGAGATACCATTTGGTGTGGCAGTAAAACCTTTTGCTAAAATGACTCCATTAAATGTGCAGGTTTCTTGGCTGTACAGCCTCCTACAAAATAAAGTACAAAAGAAATGGCTGCTGTAATGTTTTTGGGTTTTTTTTCCATGCACTCACCAGACAGTCCTCTTGGGCACAGAAAATGAAATGGGTTCTTGTTTACCTAAGCTAAATGAATAATTTATCACAATTTTACATGTTTTGTCATTTTATGTCTGCCGCATCACGGTGGGTGAACTTAATGATTTTTATATGGTGTCATTTACTACGAAGTTAACTTCTATGTAACAGGTGTCAGTGTTCACTTCTTTCTTAGTTCTCACCTATAGAGTAAGAAAACCCTTAATTTATTTCTTGAGGTGAGTGAATAATTCATAAGTATCTTTGCATCTCTTCTTGCTGTCAGTCCACAAACATCATGCTGGAGTAACTTAACATTTGTCTTATGTTATTTACTACCACATTACCCTCCGTGTATCAGATGTCACTGTTCAACTCTCTGTTGAGTATCAGCTGTCTACCAGAAAATACTTTCAATTTTCTGTAGCAGTATTGCTGAGCAGCTGGAAAATAATTTTTCTAACATGTGGCAGAACAAATTATTGCACAGGAGGGGGTTAATGGAATTGTCTGCTAGAGGAATAAATAATTGAAGGGACACAGATCTACTTATTAGCTTGAACAGAGACGTGATGTCCTAAATTATACCTTGTTAGAGGTAGGGAACCTATGCTTTGTTGCAGCAGAAGCTTACTTAAGGAAACAGTGTCAGTATACCTGATATTTTTGCCTCTCACACATAATATCCTTAGAGTTTCAAAGTCTGGAATTTGTGGTAATTCTCATGTAGAATTAAGATATTACCATTTTTTCTCTATGAAAAGTTTTTCTCTTTTACATTGATATCTGAATCAAAGGTAGTAAGCTGTCACCTTTAAAAGCAAAGCTACAATTGTTTTATATTGTTCTGGCTGATATGGCTATTAATGACACGACTTTATCAAATTTAAACTTGTTTGCTGGGTTATTTTCATTACTTTTACCATACTTTTAAAAATAATTTTTTAACGAAGCTGTGTAAGTGATAGAGCATATCCAGTTGCTTTTTTCTTCTTCAAAGTATAAAATAAACTGCATCTTGCAGTATGAAGTTTTACAGTCTTTTTTCAAAAATAAATGGCTAATTGAAATTGTATTGCCTATTTACTCTTTTTTTAATTTAATTTTTTTTTTTTTTTTGTACATAGAAAAAGAACTTAAGGCTGATTTAAGAACACTTTTTACTCTCTGAATTCATTTACCATATATACTTCATATCTATTCTTACAAAGAGAACATTACATGTTTTTCCATCCAGGAAGAAGTAAATATTTTCTTAAAATCAAGTAAAAATTAAAAATAAGAGTATTGTTTTCCAATCTGGTAGAAGAAATAGAAAGCAAGGTATAGAAATTTCTAGATATCTACATAAATTGATTGGATCGGAAAACAATTATAGATTAACATATGAGCAGGTGGGCTGGTTGTTTATCAATACAACAAACAACCCCTTACAAATATTAATAAGTACCTCTATGCATATTCAGGCATTAAAATAATTTCAACAAACTGCCTGCAAGTAAATGAAAATATAGATTACAACCTTCCTAAATCAGCTCATACAAAAACTGGTTTTGACTACTGATGATTTTGTGGAAGCCTTGGATTCTTCATTCAGTCACCTTGGTGTGCCAGTCTAAAGTTAATCCTGAGATTCTGATGCAGGACTGCGCTACAGCAAAATTACCCATAATTGCCGCAATTCCTGCTGACTGGTTATTTTTGCACCAGTGACTCAAATTAGGCACAGCTGGCCCTAGTGAGTTGGAGTTTAATAACAGCCAATTGTCAGAAACTAGCTGACGGTCAGTGTTTTTGTCTAAAATGGGTGAAAGGAACGATGACAGTTCTCCCCCCTCTCTTCCTGGCTTCCCCTCCCCTAAACAAACATGTATCTGCTTTCTGAATCTGAAGAAACAGTAAGTTGAGTAAGTTTCCTTCTGTGGGGATGTGTTCTTTTCCTGCTTTTGAGTAATTGTCGTAATACTGAGATGTCTGTGTTAACTGCATGAATATTTGATGAGCGTTAACAGCGAAGTACAAAAGGATCTCATTCATTTTAATACTGGTGTTGTATGTAGACCCAATGAAACTGAAAAAGAAAAATGGTTTAGTCTCAAAGTGGTTTTGTAGGGTGTTTGGTCAGACAGCAGGAAAATCTCTGCTTTTGAAATGAGACTGATATAACCGATCAGGTACTATGATAGCAATTTTATACAGCTGTTGGCTGATTTTACAAAACAAAACAAAAAGCAGCATTGAAGTCCAGTTTGATAAGCTAGTAGTCCATAGATTCTCCAGAGGAGAGTCCTACTGCTGAACAGATGGTTGACTATCTGTTGTCTTACTGTAGCTTCTCATTACTGCTTCTAGCATCAATTCCATTATTTTCATTTTGTATAGAATTGTGTCTTATCTAATGTTTTCTTCCTTGGTAGAGATGGGAATGTCTTTTGTTGCAGACTTGGCAAGGACACTTTTTGTAAGAATTCATAATGAACATCAAAGTTCTAACAATAACAGACTGAAAATATTTTGTGAAATCAGCTGTTGAGTAAATCCATGGCTTTACGATGCTCAGTTGCAAAACAGTGCTCCAATTGTGTTTGCTTCTAACAAAGCGTAATGGGTTTTGAAAATTTCCCTTTTTAGATTCTTGATGGTTGTGTTGTGTCCTGCATATGATAAGCTTAGATCCATTACTGTGTTTGCTTCAGTGCTTACCTGTCCAATTAATAGGAAAGAATCTCTTGAAGTTAGTTAATGTTGCATCAGATAAGATCACTGATGACAAAAGCCAAATACCAAAGTTAACCGAAGTAGAAATATTGATTTTCATTCACTGTCTTGAACTATTTTTGAACAGTAACATTGCATTCAAAATCAATGAACAATGCAAACAAGCCTATATTTTAAATCGTGTTAAATATTTGCTACCAGAATAGTGGATCCAAAGATGTTCGCTGCTTATGTCTTTTTTAATTATTCTGTGAGACCTTTAAAAATCACAACTGCCAACATAAAGACATTATATCAAGACATCCCCAAGGGTAAGTTGAATAAAAATTTCCTAGAGCCTATAAATCTATTTGAAGGTGATAACCTAATCACTAGTATGCCTGTCAAATCTCAAGGAAAGTGATAAGTAAAACAGTAATTCTATGAAATATGGACTTTTACTTATCTGGATTGACCTTTCCTCCTGCTCTTTAACCTTTCTGCCCTCCAAGTCTCAGAAAATGGCTGCGTACAAAGAATAATATAATACAGACATCTACTTGGTAAGCTGGAGATGTTGAGCACTTCAATACTGCATTGAATCTTTCACCTACTGAGGATCTGTTTGGAAGCCAACGTAATAAAATGAGCATAATGCAGTTGTACTCAATTGATCATTTGTCCTCTTGAGAAAAGAAAGGTTCCATGGGAAAACAGGCCCTATGTGATACTTTGAAGCTAAATTTTGGAAGTAGCGTGGTTAAAAAAAAACACACAAAACTTAGCTATGGATGTACTGAACTCTGTACTGCCCCAGTTAGCCACTTTCAAAACGGAAACTAGGTCACTCTTTGTGTTACTCGTGTATTTCTGTGTTGTGGTTCAGACAGGAAAACCCAAAGAACTGAACAATAAATGATGAAATCAAGGTGAAAACAACGAGTTAGTTTGTATCACATTTCTTTAGTTAGTGTTGATACAGAACCTCTGGTGACCTAAGTTGATACCACCTGGTAAAATCTTGACCACTTCATTTAATGAGATCTCCTGTTTCCATAGATATGTTCAATAAACATTTTGATTAAATTTATGGACCAATTGTGTATCCTAAATAATAGAAAGGATAATTAAATTTTAAAACTACGGGAGTGACTGCGAGATTACTACGTTCCTCAGTGATATGGTTTTATTAAAAAAAAAGCAAGTAATTGCATGCCAATTCAATACTGTTAAATACATAAATTTGAATATAAAACTAGATTTTTTTTTTTTTTGCATTCACTCATTTCTACTTAGTCGATAAAATGACAAATATTAATAATTGCATGAGCACCGTTTCACATATAAGTAATGACTATACATTGAATGAGCCTTAGATACCTTCCAAATTGTTGAGGAAGGCTTTCAGTTGGATTCTGGAAAATTTGCAATTTCATTTATTTATCTTATGATCTCATCCAATCTCCCCTGGAAGCCATACAAAATATTTATATTTTTGTTCTTTTCTTTATTTAGCAGGAGGCAGTTATGAGTGATGTATATGTATTAGGGAATAATTAATGAAATATCCATATTAGAAAAGCATATGAATTATTTAAAATGTATTTGCAGATTGCTTTTTTGTTTCTACCTAGGATTTTAATAAGATGTACTCTACAATAATTAGTTCTTGCTAGGTTTCCTGTTGGATTTTGAAGATATAAAAGAACAGAATAAGATATTGCAGTCTATCAGTCTATTTCAGTTTCGAGGTGCTTACCTGAACTTGAACCTCTAGTTGTATTTTTTAATGCTACCAATTACATACTAGTAATGACATAATCAGGACAAGAAATTTGTATTTTCTGTCATATGCCGTGTGAGGCAGTGCAATCTGTGCCTATTAAAATGGTTGATTGAAGGAGATCGCGTGGTGAAGTCTAAGAGAAAACTTCACCTTCTCCTAGGCTTATTTTCCCACGTCACGTAGCTGTTCTCTTGCATGAGAGTGCCTTTAGGCCCCAAGACAGATTCAGATGTTTAATTCATTTATGCTATTGGCAGGATTTGTTCTGTAAGTGTCAAAATAAACTCTTCTGTTTGTAGTACAGTTGTATTAACTGTAGCTTTCAGTGCATTTTGTAATCTTGTTAGTTTGTTGAGCCACTCTTCAAAATAGTAAATCAAAATGTGTTGTTCATGGTCAGTTCCTCTTTTGTCCATTAATTAGAATTTTTTTTCTTTTTTTTGTCTTCTTTTTTTTGTTTTTTGTTTTTGTTAACAATGCACATAATATTCAGAACATGTAAGATTAAAAGAGTTCACCTGGGTTGTATTGTCTGAATTGCTGCTTTACTTGATTAAAGAACTGCATTTACATCAGATCCCAAACTTCCCTGGTTAAACCCAGCCAGCTCTTAGAAAGACATGAAAAATAAATTTTAAAGTAAGTCATTGCTGATAAGTTTTATACAAGATTGAAAAACAGTGGGAAAATTGCCAGTGTTGGTGGAAGTAATCTGGATATTAATCACATGGGAGGGAAGGAAAGCTTTCAGAGCCCTTTGGTTGGTACTTCCCTGGCTGACTTCCTTAAGGTCAGCCTTTCTGAGTCTGTTCTCATAAGTTGAGGACTTCCCTTACAGTCTAGTGAATGATTATCACTCTACTAGACATGAAAAGCAGCCTCATTTATGGCTTCTAACTTCTTAGTGCACTTTACTTAAGCTGCTTTTCTTCTTCTCTTTCCTTGTTCCTATCTGCTTAGCTATATTTGCTGCCTACTTCCTCCAGCTATAACACTGTAGTGTACTTAGTGGACTAATTCCATGTACTGCCTGATACAGGACTCTGTTGTATGATTAGCTGATATCAGGGCAATGTGCTAAGTGCATCCTTAACGTTTTTTAGTTTGTTGGTTGGTTTTAATATTTCAGAAGGCTTTAATCAGAAGACCAAGGTTAAGCTTCTGTGGAAATAGCCATGGGATTACTTTTATGTGTGGGTTGTCCTATCATACTGTATACTCATTCACAAGCGATAACTCTAGCTCCATATAACTAGACAATTATTATTTACAATTACTGTTTCAGTAATATCTGTTAATTTATGTATTTTAACTGATAGTAAATTAATAACAAAATCACGCTGAAGATATTTGAGAGGAGGACATTCCAGAGTAGCTTTCGTGGGTTACAGAGTTGACTCAAAACCGTGTTTTTTTTTTCCATTTTGCAAGGAAAAGAACTTTTTTTGTTCTGCCAAAGTGGAAATTATGTATTTGATATTTCCCCTGAAAGGTAGAGCAGGTGTAGTTCAGCAGTTATGTTAAAAGACCTCATTAGACAAACTAATTAAATGTGGCCGAGCAGAGAGCTCTTCTTCTCTGGTGCAGAAATGACTTCTGGTTGACTTATCTTGTAGCTATCTCTGTATGTCTTTTACATGATTAAAACTTTAAGAAGCCCTGAAAAACACTGCATCATTGCAGAAGCATACCTATTTCAGAATTCTGCTTTTTTGTTTGTTTGTTTGTTTTAAATGTTAATTCTATTTTCTTTCATTATTTATTTAGATTTTTTTTTGTGGGAATCTCCTTCACTGCTATCTGTTCTTCAGCTTGATTTTTCTCTTTTCTTTTTCCTTTTTTGTCTGTGTCTTCAGGCTGTACTAGCAAGAACCTAATGTTTTACATGTTTGTTTGACAACCAGGTCCATCTGATGCACATTGCAAATAAATGAAATTTACTTGATCTGCTGTTGTTATTGCAAGTGGAACTATCCCCAGAAACTCATGAAACACAGAAATATTTCACCTGACAGTACATCTGGGGAGTTCAGATTCTTTTATCTAGCTTTTCAGAAAGAGACTTCATACTGTTTTTTAACCCTAAATATATACAGAAGTATATATTGCTTAAACTTATTTCTAAGAAACTCTTATTAAGTTGCAGAAAATTCAAATGCCACTTGATTATTACACTTTGAAGTTACAGATTGGAAAATGCTTTTATCAAGTACTTAAAGCCATCTGAGCCATCCAGATGAAGGATGTTCTATATTGCCTGAGGTGTAATACAATAACAGAACTATTGTACTAGCACACTTTCCTTTTAAAATGCAAGCTCTTTTCCTTTTAGCTGCTCCAAAGAGCTGTGATTTCTGATTTTCAAAGCTCATTTCATTAGCAGAGAGGCACCTCCTTCACACTGCACTGCTTTATCTGTTCAATTGTGTTTGGATTTGTAAGGAGAATCCAGGTTGTAATTAACATCTGGAAATATGGGGGTTTTGTGTTGTTGTTTTTTTGTTTTTGTTTTTAAATCATTTCTGTTAGCTGAATAAGGCAAAGGCCATCATTGCACATGTTGCAGTCAGGCAGCCTGAAGTCCTTGAGCCAAGACTTGCACCTCTGCTATCCTGGAGTTAGTCATGTGGTGAGGATTCCAATTGCATTCCCAAGTAGCCATGTACCATATGGATTTGAGAACTTAAGAATGAAGTAACCAAAGGCTGTCAAGGGTAACCGGACTGGGCCACAGTGTGTACTGGGATGCTGTCTCTAAGATTTTTATTCATGTTCTATAGATATTTAGGAAGTGGCAATCAGCAGGTGTGGTTGTGGAGCATTTTGACACTGTACAATAAATTCTGTGAAAGCAGTGATTTCATCATGGAAATAATGTGATTGCAGAGATAAATATATCTTTCTACTGCACAAGTCATGCAAAAACTTTCATATATTTGATTGCATATTTGACCGTAGGTTTTTTTCAGTCTCTTTATTTTGTGAAGTGCTGATGTGCTTTGTCTTTTTGTAGACAGAGCGAAGATTTTGCAGTATCCATAATACTGGCAGTGCAAAACCAATTTCACTATCTCTTCAAATCTGGAACCAAACCAAAACTGAAAGTCCTGTGCAAAGAAAATATTTCTGTAAACTAAGAAACCCAAATTCCAAAGCTTGTATGAATGTTCAGTGCTTTTAAAATATTAATAATTTCTTAACTGGAAAACATAAAAAATTAGATTATCGATAAAACTACGATCTTAAAATTGAATTTCCTCCCCTTGAAAGTTCTGTACTTCCAAACTTGAAGACTACATTATACAGCATTTTAAAATAAGTGCAAATAAAATAGAAGTAAAAATATAATAAAGCAAAATATTTCAATTTATTTATGGATTATTTCCACTTTGTTATAAAGCTAACAGCTTTACAAGTGCATCCTATAACTGTGCTAACATTTCTTTGAAGACTTTAAAGTTTAGTTTAAAGCTAAACTTTGCTGGGTTTCTCTTATTTAATTATTGTTGTATCCTGTAGGATGCATTTGAATTTTAGTTCTCTTTTTTCTTAACAAGTAAGGTGTAATAATGGATAGAAGCATTTGCTCAGTATTGTATAGATAACATTAACTCATAAAGACTGACACTACAGATTTTGAAAGCATTTTGAGGTCATTTATTGTATTGGCTTTTTGTAGGATTTATCTCTTTGCCAGCATTGTGTGGGAGTTTTGCTGGAAGACTTTTTGAAGAAGTCAAGACTGTATTTTATCACATGCGAAGCAAAACTTAAAGTTGATCATAAAATTGATAGCAAACTATTTCACTCCTATAACTTTTGGAGCAAGTGAGGACTTTTAAAATCTAATGTCCTTAATAGTAGGCAATTAATAAGTAGATTATTTGTGGAGATAATTTTTTTATCAATTCTGACTGATTTGCACTTTGTCATTTTGTATCAATATTCCAGAAAAAAACATTAGACAGGTGAAACCAATTCCTGTAATACAGGAGATCGTTGGAAGATCTTTAATAAAAATGAGTTATCAAAGTTTAATTTTTCTTCAAATTTATTCACATACTCAAGATTTTTAAAAGTGCTGTTGCCAGCATATCCATTTGTAGGATGAGCTACATTACCAAGTTTATGTAACTTTTTACAACTTTATTTTTATTGCAGTTAACCAACTGAAAGAAGGCAGAGGGCAGGGAAAGAAACGGTCTTATTTGGTTGATTAGTTTAAATGTTAGCATTCCTCCAGGTCAACAAGCTCCTGAACTGCACTGTGCAGTCACAGACTATGAAGTTTAACATGAGAAGGATTCATGGCTGAGAGGGTTAAGAGAATATATCCAGTTTTGGCATCATCCTACAGTCAGAATGGGCAAAACTTGAGATGAAACTGCAACTGTATATAACTGCATGCTCATTTACTCACTTATTGTTTCACATGTGTTCCATGAACTGGCTCCTGGTTCTCACAGCCAATTTTCTGCCTTGTTCTGTTTGTGCATCAGACTGAATTGGACTGCCTGAATTTGTATTTCAGCAGCCTGCATTTGGTTTGAAGCAAGACATAGCTGCTGAGAAGGCATAGTCCCTGTCTGTTGCTTCCATACTTAGTTAATACTTACTGGGAGCAGAACAACCTATGCGCCTTATACCTCTTCTCTCTTTTTCAGAGGGCTGAGATGAAGTGTACTGATCATTGTACATTCCCTTGTCCAAGCTCATCTTTAGCATCATTAAAATCACACTGTGTATGCAGTCATCTTTCAGCTATTACAGGAGGCATTAATCTTTGTAGAAATGCTTCAGCCTTGCTCTCCTCAAGTTATACAATATTCCCAAGCAAAAGAAGCTAAAAGCTTCACAGCTTCTGGTCCATGGGAGCATGGAAACACTGCTGGCAACCTGTCTGAGCTGTTCACTGAAAACCACTTGCTTCAGGCCCGCATATTTTCAGCATCTACACCTTCATATATTATATTGTGTGTTGTGATCCTTGAGGGAAAATGCTCTTGTCATTACTTGAAGGCACTGACATCATTAATAAGTTCTTCACCGCCTGCTTTGGTGCAGGAGAAGCATTCTGTCAAATATAATCTGCACAGAGAAACCTGTACCTGAAGTTATCATGTCTGAAGTTTGTTAGGAGTTAGAAGAATAAGACTGCAGAACATATTTTCCCATTTAGGGAAAAACCTGATACTGACGGGTCAGTTTTTTTACATTTATGTCTATTTCTCCTGAAGTTTAAGGGAAATCTACTACAAACAGGCAAAAAGTTTCATGCTGAATAACTGAAGGAGCTCATTCTGTATTAGCAGAGCAAATTCTGTGAAGCTCAGAATACATCCTGAAGATTTAGTGCTAAATGTCAATAAGGACTGTCAGATGCCCAGAGATACTTCAGGTTTGCTGAGGGCCCCTTCACTATTTTTATTACCTAGTGATGGCTGTAATGGCTCATAATACAAATTAGTCCAAGCGCAGATCCTGGCTCCAACTGGGAGCCTTAAGGGAAGTCCGTAATAATGAAAGAAGTATTTATTAACATTTTCTGTGCATATTCCACAATGCCTCTGACTTCTATTCTTGTGCCTTTGTTGTGCTTAATGAGTGATGAAATGTGATGATGATTGCTAGACTTCGACAAGCTTTTATTCCACACCTTTGTGTAACTGTTTCCTGAATCCACAATCTGATACTTGTCAAGCAATTGAGTACAAAGTGAATATATTCATCAAAATATAGTTTCATCGGATGGCTTTTTAAAATGTCCAATGTTGCGTAAGCCCATGTTTTTATTAAATTGTTTTAATATAGAAACCTAAGTAGAAAAGAAAATCCTGAGAACTATTGTTTTGCATCTTTTTTGAATATATATGTACAGATGATGGAGAAAAATATATAATTTGAAATTAACAAAACAAGACACGATTGGATATTTGTTATGCTGTTAATTTAAGAAAACATTTTTGGTTAATGTTTTATACTTCTGTAAATATAAATAATACATGCTTTTCGAAAGTCCTCCCTCTTCAGTGACAGTTTTCTCCTTAACAGCTGTATCATCTTTGTGTTCACAGACAAATGTGAACCACTTCGCATCTCTACAGACTGACAATTTGACATCTCATCCTCCAGAGTTTGTTTAGAAAAGCATATTCCTTTCTTTTTACCCAAGATTAGACTTTCCCATTAAGACTGCTTGATTTTTTTTTAGTAAGAGCTCTGCTCTATATCAGTTTTTTTTTTTTTTTAGTTTTTTTTTTAATTCTCTAAAGAAAAAAGGTGACATGCAACACGTTAGGAAGAGTTGCTGCAGATTGTCTCAATTTTGTCACCAAAAATTAAAAGAAAAGTTCTCTGAATTGTCTTGTTTTTTTTCCCTCCTTCCCTCCTTCCCTCCTTCCCTCCTTCCCTCCTTCCCTCCTTCCCTCCTTCCCTCCTTCCCTCCTTCCCTCCTTCCCTCCTTCCCTCCTTCCCTCCTTCCCTCCTTCCCTCCTTCCCTCCTTCCCTCCTTCCCTCCTTCCCTCCTTCCCTCCTTCCCTCCTTCCCTCCTTCCCTCCTTCCCTCCTTCCCTCCTTCCCTCCAATCCAGGTTAGAGGACTCAGCATCCAAACTTCTTATAGTCAAGCCTTCAAACTGATTATCCTTTATGAACTCAGATTCCCGAACACTTAATCTTACTAAACAGCATCTTCATATGCCAAGAAATATCATTCATATTTGCCAAGTCTTGAGGAGTGTACTCATTTCTGATTTAAACTTTTATGACATTAGGTACTCCTTAGAAAAAAAGACCTACTTTTCTTTTATAAGGATCCTTACAGTTATGTGGAGATAAAATAAAAAAAAATAATAGAGGCAATTGACATTAACATTAACTTTATACATCTGTCACCGCCTTTCCCGGTAGTATTTTTTAAATTATGTGACCTATTTCAGTAACTCTACTTAATAAGAGTGATACTATGATCTCACACCCAACCATGTAGAGGCGTGTTTTGAAAAATACACCTGTGGTTTTGATCAGGTTACCGCTCTTTGTTCAGAAGTGCCAGCTCTCTGTAGAGAAATCAAACTCCAACAAATCAAACTCCAAAATCCCAAAAGATTTTCTTGAGTCATTCAAGTGCTTTGTTTATTTATTTATTAAAGTAAATTTAACAGGTTCAGCATTCTTTCATAAACATCTCTTTTTCACAGCTCAGGCAATGATAAGGAAAGCAGAAGCTGGAATAAATCCAACTACATAACATACAAAATGTCATGGTAGCAAAAAAAAAAAAAAAAATAAATTAAAAAAAATTATAAACCTTCAGAAGTCCCAGTGCTAATTTTTGATCCCTTTGTGAAGGGGACTTTAATAGGAAGCTTCAGTCTGTGACAAATGAAGTGAATGTTTTAAACTTTTAAGTACTTCATCAAGTTTAACAAGGCATAGGTATGGTATCTTTTGAACTGTCAGTTACAGCAAAAAAAAAATGAAAACACTTTGCTATTGTAAAATTCCGCTTTAAATGTTGATTATTTTTACTTCTTAAATGAGAACACAGGGAATCCACATGGGATGGCAAAATCTTACACTCCTCTCCCTCCACATCCCCCCCCCCCCCCCCCCTTTATTTTTTTTTATTACCTAATAATCTATCTGAACTGACCACAGAAGATGGTCTTTGTTGCTGTGTCTTGTGTATAAAAGATACATGGGAAAATCGTGTACAAAGCAGAACATCTTAGGCTGTTTTTGTTGTCGTTGTTCAATATGTTTACTGTATTGCTTTGTTCTGTTTAATTTTTTTTAACATCACCAACTTTTTCTCTTGACCAGTATATGTAGATTTTAAATGCATTTTTACATTCTACAATTAAAAACAACAACAACAACAAAAGAGCAAGAGGAAGATAAACCTTTCTATTTGTAGAGTAGTAAGCTGTTTGACTTGAACTAAAATGGAAATGCACTTTGAACAAATTTTAACGACAGAATTTGGAACTAAAATGTCAATAGAATGGTAGTAAAAACAAGGGAGAATAAACTGTTCATGACTGCATCTAGATTGAGTAGCACTCAGCAGTTACACATCTTCTGTCTTAATTATATATCCCAATAAAGGTGGCACCTTTAACCAAAATGAGGATTTACTTTTAACTTTTTTTTAAGTGCTCGAAGCTCAGTATTATGGCTGGTGTGGATCATCAGAACAATGCCCACTGCAATGCAAATGCCAACAGTTCAGTGTTTGCAGTGGAATTAGAGATAACAGTCCTTTTTTCCCCCCCACATATTGTTTGAACCTTGTGCTTTATATCTCTGCATGCAGGGCTTGTTATCTATTCAAAACAACAACAACAAAAGGTGCAAACCATAGAGATAAATGCTGTAGGACTTGTTCCTCCTTTTATTATAATGTATTTACCACCTTCCAAGCATTGAGGAATCCTATTAATCTTAAAGCACATCCTGTATATTTATAATTACAATGCTATACATTACTAAAGGCATTTAGAGTGTGACTGTATCTGTATTATCTTTGTTTGTTTGTTTTTTCAATAAACACATCTTTGATCATGGCATCTCATCATTCATGCGCTCAGAGCACATTCCAGAAGATCCACTTTTTTTTCCCTGCTCTGTTCTCTCTCTGTTTCTCTTTTCTGTTATTACTTACAGAAATATAAGTATATTATGTAATATAAATGTATATATTATGTAATATATATATATATATGTATATGTATATATGTAATATAAATATTACATAATATAAATATAATGTTTCTTACTAAAATATACTTTTTTTTTCATCACTGGACACAAATTAAGGGGATTGTTTTTCCAAAATCCAAGTTTTTGATTGAGTAATGAGTAATATGAGAAAGAGTAATATGTCAGTTAATCTTTAAAAACCAAGTGTTTTTTTGTTTTGTTTTGTTTCTTTTTTAGATTCAGTATGTTTGATTCAAAAATAATTAGTTAATACAAATTGTTATGATTTGTTTATATGCCTATTTTATCTTATTGATGCTCCAGTAAATTCCAGAAAAATAATTGCTGGAAATCAATGACAAGTAGATACTCAGATATTTCCAGATGTTTAGTCCTTGATGTTAATAACATTATCATAAGTTAACTTACTGACAAAGTTGACAGAAATATTTTTAGGGAGGGTTAGGAAGTTTTAATATATTTGTGGTAATTTAACTGTTGACGTGAAACATTGAACTTGTAATTGCATTTTACTGATTTTATTTCATTAAGCCTCGGTGAAAGAGTTCAGCTGTTTTTGAGGTGCAAATGAAAAATTCTCGTTTTCAGTTGTAGAGATAACAATTGATAACAACATTCACAAATGAACAGTCAGGTGCGTGTTCAGTCATGAAAGCCTGGCAGGAATTTTACAGGCACAAGACACACGGTTTTACATAGCATAGATTAGGGTAAACACTGTTCTGTATCTACACCTCAATTAATTTCAAGTCTCCAGCTTAAGGGCTGTGTTTCTTACAATGCATAACACAGTCACAGCAAATATGGGTAACAGTGGGGGGGAAAAATGATGTTAGAATCTCAAGACCTGAGGAATGAAAAAAGCTTCTTCCTCAAGATTGCATCTGTGTGCGGGGAAGAAGGGAGACATCAAAAAATGATAAAACAGAGAATAAAAGCAAATCTCATACTTCACACAAACGGCATTGGATGTGTTTCATGAGAAATTCAGAAGTGTTGTAAGTGGATTCTCTTTTTTCACTCATATGTATGTGTATGTGAAAGCTTGGCTATTATGTCATTTTAGCTTTGATTTTATAAGCTCCAGAAAAGCTACAGTATTTGTCTCTCTGGTGGTGGCAATGTCTATTAATGTTATCTTTTGTGATTTCATCTTCTCATAATGTCTGAGAGCTCTGCTTTAAACTAGCAGTCTGTGATTGTGACTGGTGAGATAAAAATTTCGGTGAGATAGAGAATGTTCATGCTACTATGTGTGACAAATTGCAATGACAAGGCTGTGTTGATAGCAGCTTATGATGTGAAATGAAATCACAACCACAATGCCATAAAGATGTGTGCTTAGGGCATCTTTACAGAGCTCAAAGTGAAAGAAGATATGGTCACAATGTCTAGTAGACACTGTGTTCCTTTCCTGCTCTTCTTTTTATTGCTGAGGCTGGACAGTGCTTTTCAAACAATATATCATGCATTTCCTTTTTTTTTTTTTTTTTTTTTTTTTTTTTAATGTTACTATTTATCTTTGTCTTTTTGTGTATGCAACATCTATATCTGAATATTAACTAAATTCACTATAAAAATACATATATGTTGAAGTGTGCGAGTTTGCCATTCCATTTAATTCATCTGATTGACTGAGTGATCCATTTCAAAGAAACAATGGGAAATGGTAACTAACTGAGCAGTAAGAGAAGGTACACCATGGATCCAGGATTTGGCATCCATTTTTTTAATTCATATTAGTTATTTGCATGGCTGACAAGCTGACAGTGAAAGCCAGGTGTGTTTGTGAAGCTGTTCTGAATATTAAGTGTAAAATGCAATTGCTTAAAGACTGAAAGGTAAAGCCAGTTTCAGATATTCTAGACATACCAGAAATGTCTAGCAGGTATGGAAGGATATCGGTGTTTTTCTGAAGCAGCAGCTGGAAGGTACTTGAGCTGTCCTAGAATATGTACAGTGGCACAAGAATCCTATGGTTAAGTTATTGAGTTACAGAGCAGTGACATTTAAAACAGCTGAAATTTTGATTTCTTGGGAAATAAGTTTTCTGGACGTGGCAGGGAGCAGCTGATGTGAAACAGAAAAGCAGTAGGGTTCAAAGTGTTCCCCTTTTCTAATAAATAATCAAATCCAAAATCAATCAGGAAAAAAAAAAAACAATAGTGAAAAACCTATTCCTAAATCTGTTCAATTTGGGAATAATTTAGTATCCTAGTTAATTAGCATTCCAAGGATACTTTTCAATCACCTTTTCAATTCTGGCTGTGGGTAATGGTTTGCTTGCTAAGACACAGACATGCTATGCTTCCCTGTAAAATCACTGTTTTGTCGTCTGATTTTCGATTGACCAGAGTGACTGAATATACTTTGCAGGTTTTCCGAGTATGAGCCTCAGTTAAGAAACTTTTTTAGAACACTTTCAAGATAAATGGAAAAGAAAATCTAACTCTTACATAAATAAGAACAGTTTTAACCCATACTCGTTATTCTCAACACCAAATTATTGTAGGACAATTAAAACAGTGGAAAATACTCTCCTAATAAAGTGGGAAGTGTGCAAGCCAATAATTACTACAAAGAGCATTGCTGTTTGTGATTAAAGAGCAAGCAATAATTGATAATGGTGCTTGCAAATATTATTTTTCACCAATAGGTGCCAGTATAAGCTAATTAAGCTAAAATATTTAGCAACACTTTTAAAGCAAACATTGGAAAAAGAACAAAAAAATGCATGCTATATTTAGTAGTGATTCTAGTAACTACAGTTTTCTTTGTCTTATACATTAGAAATGAAAAGGCAGTTTAAAAACATATTCTGAGGGCAGAAGTGAAGAACTGTTTTCTCTCACTCTTGCAAAGTGCTTTTCTACCTTCTTGAAAGGGAATGCTGAAATCAAGCTAGTAGACAATATCGGCAATGTACTTCATCAGCCTCTAAATGTGACCTGTGCAGTTTAAAAATCCTCTGGCATCTGCTGTAGTTTAGCCATCAGCTTAGTGAGGAAAGCTGATTTGCATTGGGCTTGTTCATGTTGGAATTTGCAGCGACATTAAGAGTGAAGTAAGTTATACAGGCACTAATTGTATTTCCTTATCCTTTTAGTTAGAGCATAACTTTTCTTATGCGGATCTTGGGCACTGAAGGCAAACTTTCTGTTCTGTCCCTTTCCTGTTTCAGCTCCTCTTTGTCCATTATTGCAGAATATGCATCATGTTTCTGTGCCTTTCATGAGGAAAATTTGCAGGGAAGAAAAACAACAGAGAATGATCCACAACGGTTGAATCTTGCCATTGCAGTTTTCATCACATGGACCTAATTTATAGAGGAGGAAAGAAATGTTTATTGTGTAAAAACAGAGTGACCTATCGTTACAGCATTTCTTTACTCGTATATTTCCCTTTGACCATACAGATTTATCAATGTGATCTTCACCAAAATTTGTCTAGCCAGCCTCACACAAGCATTCAGGAGAAGAGATGGGGAGTATTGTTTTACTCTTTTAATGCAATTCAGCTCCTAACTGCCCCTCTGCTTGGTGCCCTGTTGTTGATGTCTGTAGCCAACCATGTAATTTAATCTCATTCCTATTCAGTCTTAATGGAAGGATGACCTTTCAACAGATTAGAATTGATTTGTTTATAAATCTGCTAGTCTTGTCAAAGCTTTGTTCTTACAGACAATAATTTTGCTATCATCTTGGCAAGCACTGATACTTATCAGTGTATTATGGCAGCTGTAATGAAAAATAATTTTTACTTGTTTTTATTTATTTATTTGGGAGTGTGGGGGGGTGATCTGTATGGTACAGCCTTGGTGGACACCTCCTCAGCCCCATTCCATGCCCTTCTACAAAGCCTGGATACTTCGTGAAGTCACTTGCAAATCACCCCTCCATCTATCATGTGAACCAAGACAGACCCCTTTTCCTTTTGCTCCCCTCTCATAAGCAGGCATACTTGGCAAACAAGGTCAGATCATCAGGAGAATGTGAAAAGGAGGAGACCCTTGTCTACATCAGCAGTGCCTTTCTTTTCAGTCAGTTTATTCTAAACATGGCTGTACCGTGATTACGTTATCTGTAAATAGAATCTGTTGATACTGTAAAAAATTCTAGTGTCAATCTATTTTTTATGGTACTCACTAGGTCGAACCCTTCATCCGTTTTATAGGCACTCTTTATTCTGTGTTGCTTGGGTGGGGAACTCTTTATTAAAGCAATCGATTTATACCTGTGCCAGTAGGTTATTTTCTGTACATTTGTTTCCTGAAGAGGACAAAAAATATACATTTTGCATTTACTAGAAACATAGAGTTCTTTGCTGTATAGCTTCTTCAGCGTTGATTGTGAATTTCAGATGACAGCAGAAGTGTCCTGCAAGCATGTAGAAGTTTGAAAGGCAAATTTAGGGAGCTACAAGGATAAAGTATACTGAGAAACATCCTGTTGGTGGCAGCAATAACTTATATTTAACTTAGAATTCTGGAAAATATGCAGCTACTATGCAGTCTGTACTGGCTGCATGTAATAATGGCTTGCTGTGCATTTGAACACTCTACACTGATTCTTATCTCTTAATAGCTATTTTAATCCAGACTTAAAATCACACATTGGGTGTAATGTACAGCTAATATTTTTCATAAGCCTGTGAATCAGGAATAAAGCAAAGCAGTATGGCATGGGTGTTGAAACGTCCAGACAAATGCCCATTGATTTTTTTTTTTTTTCCTCATTTTTATTTATTTGTATTTTCCTTAAGAAGAACATGATCCTGTCTTTGCCTGTTCTTGGGGGTGCAGTAACAAAACTTTTGTTGTTTCTGTGCTCATAGTTATCATGTTTTTGATACTGATTATGGTGTTATTCCTGGAAAAAAAAAAATGGATCAGAATAATTCCTTGTAATAACATCTGATAGGCTGGATCGTTCTGAATGGTGTACATTGAATAGTGTCATACAATGAGAAGCAAGGAGTGGTTGTCTTGTTCTCTGATTTCATTAAAATGTTTCAATTAATCATCTGAGATGTACTTTATGTATGTATAACACTATAAATTACACTATTGTATAATATAGTACAGCAACAATTTATGAAGTTGGTTTTTTTTTGCATAAGTATTTAGATACACAACCTTGGAGGACACATGGGGATGCGTGTTTGTTTAATGACTGTTTCTGCAGCTCCCAGTCTGAGCCAGGTGGTGCAGTCATTGGCTGAGAGTAATGCTTAACTTATCAGAGCACTGCTATGTCAGTGACTCCCAGCAGTGACTCGTTGCGATGTGAGGCTGTCTGAGTTACATGAGGTACAGATCCAAACTTGGCAAAGGACAAAATCGGTCCAGACAGAAAGAATAGATGGAAAGCAGCTGTCCCCAAAATGTTAATGAAGTGTCATAGTTATTTTAATTTCAACCATCTGTGCTCTAAAGAAGACAGTCTGTCCAGAAGAGCTCTGTCTGTTAGAGAAAATCTAGATAAGAGTAGAACACCTGGGTTCTCATCAAGTTCTGGCTGCCAGTGACTTTATCACAAGCATTACTTCCCATGTAGTAATCCAGTGAGTTAACCTCACTGTCATGTGTCTGTGAAAGCTGCAGCCATTCCTTTGGAGCATAGTTTGCTGTTCAAAATCGTATGTGTAGGTGTAACTCATGGTGCTTTCAATTTTAGAAAAAATTCTTCCACTTCTCATCCTTCCACTTCAAGGAGAAATCCAGCTTGCTCTCTTTTTTCATCGCTAGCACAGATCCTACCATTTTACTACAAAGTTGAAGCTATATACAAAAGAATGCAGTTTTGTTGGTGCGTTGCTTGTCTGGCTACAGGTTTTGCTCATTTATTTGTTATCTTTCTGTGACTCCTTATCTAAAATTTGGACATGAAGTTAGAAAAACACTTCAGTTTGGAGTTATGGGCTGTTGTTTTTTTGTTGTTGTCTCTAGTTATTAAGGAAAAAAATATATATATTTCACTGAGCTATGTATTGACAGTATCCCAAAGCTTTTAAAAAATGAAGATTAAAAAAAAGTAGTAATTTCTCCCTAACAAAGTAATTACGATATAATTCAATTGAAATGGAAATTTTCCCCATCCATTTTTAATCCAGAAGATACATTTTATGTATACTTTAAGTCAGATAAGGCTTGTACAGAATCTCCATTACTACTTTTCTGAACAAAAGTACAGCTCACAGGATGTTTCTGGACAGTTCTGGAATGTGTGCCTATGACCAATATATTTCCTTGAACATTTCCAGCACACCTTAGATTAGTACTGCATAAGTGCAAGTTACGCGGCAACCAAGGATCCAATGCATGTTATGGATAACAAAAATCTGTGTTTTTTGTTTTGTTGTTGTTGTTTGTTTGTTTGTTGTTTTTTGATGTCTCTATTCCAAACTTCAAAAATGTTTTCCTATCCCAAGATGAAATCTCAAGACATGGATACCTAGTATTTCCTTCACCTTATTTTGTTTTGTTAAACATGAAAATGTGTTTTGCAAAGGTGTTTTTTTCTGAAGGAAGCATTCCAACGTTTTGCAGTTATTGAACCAGAAATGTTTTTTTTTTTTTTCTGTCAATGAATGGATAAAAGATCTCCACACCTAAACTTTTAGTTATTATTTTCCCCTTGATATTTTTAATCTAACTGGAATATTTAACATATGTGGCTGCAATGAGAAAGGCAAATACAAGGCATGCATAGCCTGATTTTCTATGCTGTCTATATTGCCAGCCAACTATAGCAGCCAAGATTCATGCCTAAAATAAATACAGTTGGTTTCATTGTTTTGGATATCTTTTTCTGTATACACTGAACAGTGACAAAATTGTTTACTTTGCTATGAACATCAATTCATAGCTTCCCAAATCCTCCCAGCAGACGTGGCAGTGCAGGGTAAAAGGGACATTCCGATTTGCTGTCTTAAGAGCATTTGTCATTTGGGAAAAACAAGTAAAATACAGTTACTCTTTTCTGAGGGCTAAGATGGCCATCACAGGCTAGATGATTTTTATCTGTCCTTGTGAACTAAAAAAAAAAAAATACACCAGAAGGCAAAGAAATGCCTTGATATGTGGCCAATAGCTTTTTCTAAGAATTCGTGTTACTCACAGTGCTGAGCTGGGGAACTGCATGGTGTGCTAAGGCAACAGACATTAATTGATTCTCAGATCATTATGACATCTAGATTATTCATTTCTTTTTCTGTCATGCCTATTTACCCTATAAAGTAAAAGGAAAAAGTACTTGTTTTCAGGCTGGAACAGCAATTTTTTTTAGCTTTGAAGAAGTTCAGGTTCATCAGTTTCTTCAATTTCTAAAATGTATATTGCACTTTGAAGTGTGTCTCCATCATCTTCTTTCAAAAGTTGCCTTTGTTGGAAGACAGGTGACTGCATTGAGTACCATATTATATTCCATAGTTATGTTCTCTATACTGACCAATTTGAAATTCTTGACAGAAATTTGGTAGGAAACTGGATGGCTCTAAACTAAGGTGCAAGTGATTGTTTTTATGCTAGAGATTGGCCTAATTTAATTTCTTAGAGTATTGAATGTGTCACAGTGCATTGTAAAAGAATTACTTAAAAATTTACTGACACAATGCTAGAGGATTCAAGTTGGTAGCTCTTCATTGTCAGGTCTTTGAACTAATTTGGTTTTGTTCTTCAGCTTACAAAGCACTTTCTTAATTAGATTTGCCTGCCATGTTCTCTCAGCAATTTCAAATGTTAGTGGCAATAAGAACAAATACAATTAATTAATCCATACTTTAAAGAAGGAAGAGGTAAAATGGTACAGTTACCCTGGCAGGAAAATCTCTACTATAAACTCAGAATCTCACTGCAGCTTGTTGCAGTTCATTTATGCAAGCACTGGTTAAGCTGTGTCTACTGGAAGAAACAGAAAACTTTCCGTGGCATACTTCAAAATTTACACATATTTATAAAATGACTATCCATCTGCTTCATTTACTCTTAGAAATTTTTCAAGTCAGAAATGTGAAATTGACCTTAGGAGAACCTTATGTCTTTATTACAAACATAAAGTTAGCATTAATATTTATTTCAGTAGTGTTGCTTCAAAGTATGGTCTGATGTTTTAATTTTGCATGACATTTGAAAAGCAGCATAGTCTAAATTATTTTCTATAAATACGTTGACTTTATAGTATTAAAGACTCTATTCTTTGGTGGAAGTTAATAGCACTGTTACCATGGAACACTTATTTCTTTAATTTCATGTAAATTTAAATTTTATGATGTTTGCTTCTCCAAGATTATGTAATCCTTTTTTATTGAAAAGAATCACAATTATGCAAATGATGATATCCAAGGAGACAAGCAGCAATTAACTCCAAAAGACAGGCTACCATAAGAGTTTACTCACAATGAACAAAGGAAGGTTAAAATAAACCTTTATTTAAAGAAATCAATTTGGCATGGTTTCTGAAATAAAGCAATTCATTCAGACAGAAGTTTCTGGTCTTAGGAATATGTTTAATATGTCTGTTTCTTTTTTTTTTCTCTGACTCCAAATGCATTACTCCTGCACATGGAAGATAGAAATAGGAAAGCTTCAACATCAGCATGGTCTGTGCTGGTTTTGCTTCTAAGAAAGTCCATAAGAGATTTGTCTTTCTACGGAAGGTTATTAATTAATCAAAATAATCATCTGTAAGCACAGAGTTGTACAGCCTAATACTCACCAGTCTGACTCTGGAGAGGTAAAATGATGCACAAAAAAACATGTGTGGGTTGTTGCTATCCTCCCTACAGAAGTCATCTATTTGGATCCAGCCCCATGTCGTGCATTTCACTTACATTCCATATGATGCCATAGTCTCCTGTGTGCTTTGGAACACGGTTTAAAATGTTCACAGATGGCTTGAGAACATACTTAAGAGCTATCTCTCCTTGGATGTCTTCCCTGTGCTTGATGGGTGAGTTATATTGGGAGAGAGATGGGCAGACTTGCAACTGTAGGCAGTGTATGTGCAGTGATATATTAGAATTTTTCTTTCCTGATTTCATAGAATCAGTTTCCGATACAGTGAACTCAAAAGTGTTGGAAGAGAAGGCAATAGCAGGTGGTTTCTAAGGAGGAAAGGTTTTTTTCTCAGTAACTTTGATATCTCATACTATGAGCTGTTAAAAAGCCTCAGGGGAGACTGTGAAAGGGAACATGAGAGTCAGAGGTGGGATTTGAGGCAGTCAGAGAGCAAGCGAAGTGTGTCACAAACCACAGCACAGCTACTACACGGGCTTCATGCATAAGCTACCAAAACCCATTATGCCTTCCTCTCTGCAACTGCACACTAGGTAAAACACATAATAGCAAACACATTTTCTCTTGCCTCTTTACAGGTAATGGTTAGATGTGAATAAATTTTGGGACTAAGGCTCCATTCCGCATGAAGTAAAACATGAACATTTCCTCCTCCACTCTCTCTTCCAGTGAATCAGCTGAGGGAGCAGCCTGGGCAGGGATCCATCTGCCTTTCAGAAGGGTTGTTACTTCAAACACAGTCGTTACAGTTGTGCTAAGGAAAGTCTGATGGCTGCCAAATGTCTGAGGAGTGTCAGCCAATTCTGTGTGCCTTAAATCACAAGAACTGTCAGAAAGCTTCATAACTACAGATAATAGAGATTCGCACACTTGGGAAAATATTTTTTTCACTAGTGGCTTTTCCTCAGCAAAAAGCAAAAGTTGAATAAAAAGCTGCTCCCCAGCCCTCTCAAACAAGGAAATCGTGTTTAAGAATTTGTCCGATAACTGTAAAATAACAAAACTTCATTTTCTGAGTTTTATTTTGCTGTTCTCAAGGCATTTTATAAGCGAGTTAAATCATCAGTGTGGTAAACATTTAGCTATCACATTTTATAGGTAGTTCAATAAAAAAAAAAAAAAAATGAGATATTCAGTGAACTGTATGCTGAATCCCTTCTTGTACACAGCTTTTATCTGTAAAATCCACACAGATATGAAGCTGTGTACTGGGCAATTGCCTACCCTGAGCATGTTGAACAGAGGCAGTATCAACTGGGAATAAAAGAGCTATTTTCAATTTTTATCAGTTTAAGGTTTGTTTTCGTGCTCTGGGATAACATTAATGTATAAATGTATAAAAGGGTTACTGTTCTTTAAGAGATGGATGTCAGACAAGTGTCAGTAATGGTGGTGATACATGTTCCTGATATACCCTGCTATGATTAAAGTACAACTGAGAGAACCATGGAGATGAATTTCTGAAAGCTTTTGATACTGGAAGAGGGTTGTAATAAACTGTGTTAAGCAGCAGGGAGCATCGTCATTTCAGTGCAGTGTGGGTGTAATGTCATGGGAAGTCCTAACCTCCAAGCATTAACTCTATTTACATTCTTCCTCTACATTCTTCCTCAGTGCTTTGACCCAAAACTGCTGATACCTCATGGCTGGCATTAAACGTGTTGCCATGCAGACAATCTTTATTAAGTGGGATGACTGTTCATTCTCTTAATCTGTGGAATTTTAGTGTAAGAGGTAGACCTGACTATATCTTAAAAAGTCCTACCCTTTGGAGGTCTCTTATGATAACATGTAGAAAGGAGAAGGTGGGACGGCTGATAACCAGGCAGATGGCTCTTGCCCATTTAAGTGTAGTTTAGAATTGGCTTCATAAAAAAAAAAAAAAAAAAAAAAAAGACTTTTTTTTTTGTTGTAGCAAGCTGAAACTTACTCTATTTATGCTCTTTTAATGAAAAATCAAACCTCAGGCAAAGAGTGAGCATTAATGATGATCAATTTGTAATGCCTGTACAGCAAAATGAGAAAATTAGCTGTCATGACACAATATAGGTTGAGTGAACAAAGGCATCTACATTTGATCAGCACAAAGTGTACGGTTTCAGCTTCTTATTTATTTATTTCAGACAATAGTGGGGACTAAAATCACTTGCAAATAAACAGCAAACTTTTAATATATAATAATAATGCACAGAAGACAGTGAGCATTGTAAAAAAAATATTAGTAGTTTTTAAAACTGAGATATTCACATGTGAGGTGTCCCTGTGAAAGTTACCTACAGGTATGTATTTTAAGTGTTACAATTTAAGTGTTCTAACAGCACAAAACATAACCATAATTTTCATCTTTATGCTGAAGTAAACATGTTAGAGGGTAGGAACAAGAAGACACAGCAAATGTGAGAAGAATTTTGTGTATGAAATTTGCAAAATTTCAAAGCTTTTTCTCCTCCAAGTATGAGACATGAATAAGCTAACTGCTATGGTAAAATTATCCAAATTTTGTCAAAGGAAGTTTGTCAAAATAGTCTTAGAGTTAAATAAAAGGAACATTTCAGTTCAGTCAGCTGAAGTAGGCCGAATGGGTTTTTCGAAATGGAAATAATTTATGAGAAAAAGAAAAAAAAAATGATAAAAACTCTTAAATGCAGTAAGGAACATGGATTGTTGTTGTTGTTTTTGTTGTTATTTTGTTTTGTTTTGTTTTGTTTTAAGGTTCGATGTCTTGGATTCCCTAAAATGTATTTGCTTCTGAACTCCAAGCAATTTGAGTTCTCTGATATTTGAAGTTCATCCAAAATTTGACATGCTTTCTGGATGTGAAGTATTTGTTGGCAATACAAACTCTTGGTTTTAGGCCACGAATCATTTTTATGTTTGTTTACAAAACCTATTAGAGGTTTTATCACCAAAATATTTCTGAAGAGCTCAGTTTAGTTAGAAATAGTAAACTACCTTTGAATAATGTGAAATAGGTGATATTCATTTGACACAGACTTAAATAAACAGAGCAGAAAAGAAATGAGTTAGTTAGCAAACACACACACTTTCCTTATGAAGAGTTAGAAAGCAATGACAGCTGGACTATCGCAGCGGTATTTCTTGTTCTGTTCGTGTGCAGCAGGAGAGTTTGGGTCTTGGTGGAAGAAACTGAGAGATGGCACAGGATGTTACTGGATGACAGAAAATCCAAAGGATTGCATGTGTGAGTGAAGACAAAATACTGAATTGTCTGAATTTTCTCTTTTGAAGTAAAAAGATACATATTTTTTTTTTTAGAACTACAAATGCCCAGTTTTACCCCTTAGGCCCAGGTAACGGGCACCAAACTCAACATGTATATGAGTATGTCAGTGTATGTGGAATTTGGAACTTTTACATTCAGTGCATTCCCCATTATTATTTAGGCTTTTGATCGCGGTATAGAAATATAGCTTGTGCTGTCTTTGTAGGATCGCTCATGCTTGGCTGGCTCCATTACAAGTATATGTATAGATGCAGAATATTAGGACACTTAATATACTTTAAACAATCAAAATATATTCCAAAATATTTTCTTGTATTGTTAAGACATGCACTATACACAAAGGTGTCATACAAAAGGTTTTAATAACAGTTATTTAGGATGCTTGCTAGAGCTAATTCATAAGTTTTGCTGTTTAAGAGTAATGCTCCAATCTCATACACCTACTACTGTAGTTTTTGTACTGTTCCACATCATTGTGCATGCTTTATGACTGTAGAATGAGCTCAAGATTGTGCTAGAAGCCCCAGAATGTTGATGCGTGTCATGGATCTAGCTCTGACTGGTTTGGATACAAATCTGCGCACTTGGAACCCTTCTGATGAAATGCCAGTCCAAAATAAGAAACACATTTGTTAGTTAATAAGCACTTGAAACCTTATGCTAGCTCTCATAAATGTTAACAGGGATTTGGTATCAGAATCTGTGATGACAAACTGAATATGAATTTCAAAAGTTATAGAACACCATCCAAAGCAAAGTGGTGAGCCAGAAGACATAGTTGGAGGTTAATTGAAAAGTGAGACTGTAATAAAATATCAAGATATAGAAAAAAATCATGTTTGCTGAATGAACCCCCTGCTTTCATTTTGTATCTGGATGGCTAAAATGAACTGCCATCTGAAAATATTTAGAACTTTTAAAAAATTATGAATTGTTTTTCTTCCTCCCGTACTTGAGATTTCTGGGTAAACACCTTTAGAGAACTAAGATTTTGAGATGTTAAACAGCTTTAATACAATCTGCATATTTCAACTTAATATTTTTTAAACACTGACACAAAAATTTTTATAGTTCAAATATGAACCACTACTCTGAGATATCAGCATTGTATGCTCTTGCCTCTACACATTCTGGAGCAAGTGACAATTAACTGTTGTTACTCATCCATCACCAAGTAATCCATGGTTAAAAGTACGATCATATTGGAGAATGGTTTGGGCAGGTTGGACCTTAAAGATCACCTGACTTCAACTCCCAGTATAATGCTCCTCCAACTGCAAAATTCTTGTGAATTAAATTGGGAATGACTTGACAGTTCACTCGGTATACTTGTGATCGTGCAGTCACATTCTGGCAGCAGATTAAATTTCATTAAATCATTAAATCATTCAAAAAGTCTGATACTATCAGAAAGGAAAGATTTTTGCATGAATGTCTGATTTTACCAAAACATTTTGGGTTGACTGTCACCATCTAAGGAGCTTTACTGCAATGTGAGACTAAATAAATAGATATGAATCTTTCTCCTTTGCTCATCTATTCAGCTCTTTAGCCATTAGACAGGAAGCAGGAGGAGTATATGATGATGTTGATTGACTTATCCGGAGGAAAAAAATGAATTAATTTAATGTGGAGGGGGAAAGTGACCTAAAGTAGGTTAATGACAGAAGTACAAGCTTCATAAATGAAAATCTACTTTATTATTATTATTTTAAAATAATTTTTACTACTTCCTTCTTGAATGACAGATCTGAAGTGGCAAAATCTGATCCTTCATGAGCAGATGATAGTGAAGGATTAGCTAAGCAAGAGCAATAACAGGAAATAAGAGAAAGATGTGAATTTTCTTTCCTATCATCTGTTATCTGTCAACTTCTGTTTTACTGTCATACTACATTTGTCTTCTAATAAAACAAGCTCCTTTTATTCACAATAACTACTATTTTAGAGTGTTAGGAAGTGTTTGCAGTTGTACATCCTTCAACGAGAGAGTGAACAACACAGAAAGAGAAATGCAGCCATCCACTTTCTCTAAAAAGACAATTTATTTGTTGTCGTTTGATGGCAAATGTACATTCATCTCTCTGTCTTTCTCTCCCTTTCTTTCTGTCTCTTCCTCTCATTCTTTTTCCCTCCCTTCCTTTGCTCCAGCTTCTTTAAAGCTTTTGACATCTTATCCAATTACTTTGCTCTTGTTGTTCTCCATGCCTCAGTGTTCCTTAGTTTGAAGGTGCTGGGTTGTGTATTCTTCTATTCTCTGTCTGAAAAGTATCTGCGCTCTCCTTCTTGAGGAGAGTTTTGTGTCAGATAACGACAATGAATAGCAAAAGTCTGTCTTTGACAGGAATACATATACTGACCTTCAATTAAGCCGCAGGTTAAGACAATACTGAAAAATCAATAGCTCATTTTCTGTCTTTTGTGCTCAGATTTTGATGTTTGCTAAGATAAAGGATGACAACGCTAAAAGCAGGAATCTTTGTGGAACATCCATTGATGTTGCCACGGGCTCAAGGGCCAGGTATGACCTAATCTTTGCAAAGCTTCCAAACACTATGTCAATAAATATCAACTGTGGCTTTAGACAACATTCACTATCTCAGAATTTTCACCAAGTATCATTTTCTGTCCTCCCCACCCATAGATTCCCAGGAAGAGTCACGAGTAATCAAAAACTCTGCCCATTAGGGGTTACAGTTACTATGTTTAAAAAAAATAATAATCTGAAGGTTTAAACTGTTTATGTCTAACTTCTAGGCTCAAATCCTAACTTGCAGTTTCTGATACCTGCAAATGTGGTTTTCTTTTGGAGAAGATGTGTGTTTGGGGTGAGTTTACTTACCTGTGCTATATAAATGTAATCTGCTCGCTGTTTCCCTGTCTCAGTCCTTTTGGCATCTGTATGGACACTTGGAAAGGAGGTTTGACACATACCTACCTGGAAAGGTAACTGTCAGCTCCAACTAACATATGCTTAACTGTACGCACAACAACAATGGATTAATTAACCTGTGAGACCAAAGTCAATGGTTTAAGGCAAGAGTTTTCTTACAATGTCAAAAAGTAGAACATTTTGTATACAATGTAAGTTCATCTTAAATTACTTCTTTTCCTTTTCACAAATTTTAAAATAACACAATCTTACATTTAATACAAATTTGTACTGTTTTCCAGAGGATTTTTTTGGTACAAGAAATGCTGTTTAATTATTATGAGCATCTGTTAAAAATGCTTGTAACAGTGGAAAGGAAAGGATGTACCTCTGATGTATACACGTTCTGTCCTGGAGCTTTTTCTCCATGCCATGTCAGGAGAGGTCGCATGGTGAGGCTGTCTGCTGGGGAAAGGAACAGCGGAGGAACAGATCCAAGGAAGAAAAATATATAAATTGGGAGGACAGAATAAGAGCAGAGAAAAGCTAATTATCAGTCTCCCTCCAACTCCCTTTTCCCATCTACTGCTGTAATGAACTGTTTGACCTTAAGTGTAGAGCTATTACAAATAATATTTTGGATTTATCATACATTGATGTAGGCAAACTAATAGTCAGAGAAAGTCAGATTTCAATTATCACAAATTAAGTATTTGTAATCTATACTAAACTGGAAGCAGACGTTTAGGCTTTGCCATGATGTCTGTGTTAGGCCTGCAAATTAAACATTTGTTTCTATTCCATGTTGACCTGGCTGGATGGCATGGTATTAGCTAGCTCTGACTGACAGCCTGCAGTCCTTTACTAAAGGTTTGGTAACTGTGATGTGAGACCCTGAAGCAGGGAAGTGTAAAGGTCAGAAAACTTATAATGTCCCTTACAAGATATGCTCCCAGAGGGAGGACTCCCAGGAGACTATCTGCGTGTTAAGTAGGAGCACGAAAAGAAGTGGTGGTACCTTCCACATGTGAAGGAAGTGAAATGTAGCTCTGTTCCTGCATATGAGTAAGAAATCCTTCGTTCATTCTGTGTTTTGTGCTGGTTCCCAGAGCACCTTTTATTTTCTTTCACATTTTTGCAGGTTAGCATCTATCCTTTCTTCTAGTCTTCTTTTTTTTTTTTTTTTTGGTAAGCCCTGCACATCATATTCTAAAAAGAATAAAAAAGGGTACAATTCTCCCCAGGCGAGGTTTCTGCCTACCCAATAATCCCACTGACATGCTGCTTTCTGAGGCACTTGCTGTGCATGTCTGCAAGATTTTAGAGAAGCAGAGCAGCACAGGAGTGCCGGAGATGTTCTTCTAACAAGCTGTCCAGGTTACTTTCCGCTTCTCTGTTTTTTTAATGCCACCTTGATTCAGGCGAAACCAAATACAGGGTTCTCCCTAATGCTTCATTCCATATAGATTTTGAAGAAAGAAGAGCCCAGTTCTTTTCTGACCTTTTTCAGTTTTTTATTTTCAATAGTAAATGTAATGACAATGTGCCCTTGCACATGAGCAAAAACTTTAATATTTGTTATGATTATTCCATGCCAAACAATGCACCAACATTCATTTCTTATGTGAATGTTTTATTATCTTTCTAAAAACTTTAAATGAGCCTCTCCACCCCAGCAGGTGATACTCTATCTTCTGAACTCAGCTCTTCCATTGATCACAGAAAAGCAAGGCAGCAGAACTTATTATATTTTCTTCTTTTCCTACAAATCCTGCAGTGATAAGCAAAGTAGAAGCGTTTTCACCTAGAAAAATGAAACCTTACTAAAACTTTGTTTTGAGTTCTCTGAGTTGTTGTTGTTTTGTTTTTTGTTTTAAAATTTGCATATTTCTTGACAACCACAGCTGGTGGAATCCAAATATATTTCTGAAGCAGAAATAAATGCAAAAACATAAGCACAGATCTTTTTTCAATGTAGTTTAACAACTACAGCTGAGCCCTACTGAGGCTCTGTCCTCAGCTCAATGCAATTTTATGAGAGGTTCTTCAAAGTGTGATTACAGTATTATACAATGAATTTCATGTGAAACTATCATTAGTTCCCTTAGATGTTGATAACATAGATTAATACTTTAATTCATCTTTCATATTGAAAATAAATGAGCAGCAGAACTGGAATATGTACATGAAGATGGAGAAAAATATATGAATTCAAATTTTCTTACTGAGTTTAATGAACTGGAGAAGCAATGATTTACTCAATAATTCAAATAAAACTATATTTTCCATAGCTATGACCTGTTATTTCAAACTTCTGGAGGGGAAATATGAGTCTGTTCTTAAGAGAGATGATAGGAAAAGAAAGGAATATTAAAATGCATGCAAAGCTGGCATTGGCAGTAACATTAGGTTTATATTATTTCCATGAAAGAATAAACAAACTGAATACCCTGTCCCATATTCTACAAATAGATTTATCCATTAAAAATATCTACTAAAATCATCATTGCTGAAAATTGGTGGTTTGAAGTAGTTGATATGTTCATTTTTAAAGCTTGGTCTCTTTTTCTGGTCCTTGTTTGTGAGCAGGGTTTTTCTCGAAACAAACATTAATTGTTTAAAAAATCAAGTTATTGAAATCATTTTGAACTCTGAAGACCATGTGCAGTTTGGTAGATATTGACTGCTGGAGGTTGGGATTTCGTGGTAAATCAGATAAATCCCACAGCAGTAAGCCCTTCTAGCACAAATACTTCTGTGTGTGGATTTTACTTTCCTTCTGCAAATACTGGTTCATAGTACTTTGAAATTAACTTTGCACAAATGTGCATGCCAATAAGTTAGTCACTCAAATGTTCATGAAAATCAAACACCCCAAAGGATGTGAGCATGGCCTAGGAGAACTGATTTAATAAAATCAGCTGAATATTCAGATACACTCTTTTCCTCAAGAAAATTGTTATACCATGGACAGAACCTTAATACGGACAATTTTGATAAGTACCTCTGCAACTCAAAAGTGATGTCTTTGCCTAGGGGTCCTCATGCATTCAATCACAGCCAGCTTATGGGGAGATTTTAAAAAAAAAAAAAAAGGTGAAAAAAATAGGTGATTGAGAACAGCATAGCTTACCTGAAGTAAAAATATCTACATCTACATGCTTGGAGCTTGAGTGAATGCATTTGCGCTCACTTCTGTGTCATTCCAAAGTCTTTGATGTCCATCAAATGCATATTTCTCTGTTGTTTAAATAAGAGTGGTGCTATCATGCATCCAATCTTGACTCCAGGTTCTACACTGAGAGTTTTAATGGGTTCTGATAATATTCAGTTGGAAAACCTTGGCATAGCAACCACTTGTGAAGTCCTGTTATTTTACACTTATCATCAGAAAAAAAGCAAATGGTTGCCTTAGCCAAATTTGCTTATAATGGGTTCATGCACTTAAATGTTTACTCCAGCTTTGTCGTGCACATGTTTCAGCTTTGAGGTCTTCCAGAAGAGTCTCACTACAGTCACTAAAGTATACATATTTTATTAATATAGCATCTGACTTGGAAGACTGTAGCTTATTACTCTATTTCTATGTGCGTAATAAGGCAGTTAAAAAAAGAGAGAGAGAGAGAGAGAGAACTGATTTTTTTCTAAGTTATCCTTAAGGATGATGACTTGTGTGATGGTGAAATCTCAGTTAGCACTATGAATGGAATTCAAAGTACCAGTCCAAATTTAATTTTCTAACATAAGCTGAAGATGTCCAGTAATAAAACTCCAAGATTATGTTTTAATGACAAGAAGATATAATTTAGCAGCAGATATGACAGATCCCAACAGAGTTTTCACTAAATAGGATCCCTTGATTTGTCCAAATTACAGCTAGCACCAATAAAAATATGGGATTTGCCAGGACTATTTGGAGTGCAAAATAATCTTTTGTTATGAAATAGGAGGATATAGAGTGTTATTGCTTTATTATTCCCAGACTGCTCTGTAGATTTTCTTTTCCTTCATAGATGTCCAACACTTAGCACACAGCTTATTTGGGAATCTAAAAGTGAAGACAGAATGCAGATACCTGCTATATGTATTTGGTTTTTTTAAATATAGGCATAGCTTTACATTGTGGTTTAACAGGATTTAGAACTACAGCTTGAAGCTGTTACTCCAATCCCTATATAATTAGTACATTTCAGTTTAGATAAATATGCATTAAAATTTGGAAGTATCATGAACAACTTTGTATTTAAAGTCCAGATATTAAATTAGTTCTTCATCTCCACAGAAAGTAATAATAGGAATTACAGTGATATGATATTTCACGTTGTCATTCAACATCTGGGAAATCCTTCCAAACTATCGCCAGGTTTCCTATATAGAGCTGAGAGGAATGGCAAATATCTGGAAGCATTTATTTCCATCTGCACACATTTCTTCTATTACCTTTTATTATTCCCAAGAATTTTTGTGAGAATGTAAATAAGGACAAAGGTATAACCCCTTTGTACCAAACTTGATGTATATATATATGATGTATTTTAAGGCTTGCATGAGTTTTTAAATAGAAATCTTACAGAGAGCTTCTGCTGTTCAGCCCATATGTAACTCCTTTTTAACGTTGCTCTGAAATAGCAACTGCACAGATCAATGAAAACAGGGTTAAAATGAAGTCAGAGGCATGGTGGATAGAATTTGATCAAAAACTTGGCAAGTAATATTCAAGATCATGTCATTCAACAGATAAACTGCTTTTACAATGTCCATCATGCAAACTTCCTCTTAACATTGACAGGAGTGACCAACCAATTTGTTCTGGTAGAGGAAGCTTTATCAGTGATTTTAATTCCTGTGTTGCCATCTAAACTGGAATAAAACTAAGGCTGGTGTTTTCTGACCTCTTCAGCTGTGACACCAATTATATGCTATTCCCATTAGTATGCATCTGCATTCCACATCTGGAGCACTGAGACCATAAAGAGATTGAGGTAACCTGGGCAGGGCATCAAAATCCACTTTAAGAATGGATTGCACAGCAACACACTCTTGTTGAATGCTTGAGGAAGTGAATATATGAATTTAGTAATTTATCAAAAAGCTTCTGAATTCTAAACGTGAGATTAATCTGATATTGAGAGCCATTGCTTTTGCATTTTGCTTTTCAGTATCTGATAGGTGTCTGATGTAATAAGGTCACAAATGCTAGGCAATTAAACGTCATTTTGAAGAGCAGTTGTGTTACTTGTTTCCTTATGGATGACAATTCATAATCACCCATGCATGTGAATAAAAGGCTATGGATGGCTGGCCTGAATCATGAAGATGAATTCTTGCCACAATTAAATCTTTTAAAAATAAAGAAGTAATAATAAAAATCAGTGACTGCAAATGTTGTATTTGAATCTTAATGTATTAGAGATTAGTATTACTGAAGATATATCTCAGAATAACTGCAAATGTGTGAATAATCTTTGAACAAGTACTTACAGCTCTTTTTAGTTCACTTCATACCAAGTCATGATTTTGATTTGATAGTCTTGTTCTGTCTGAAGCATATTAGCCAATATGGTATCTGTTACTGTATTCCTTTTAGACAACACGTATGTACTTCAGAGAATCCTGCCAAAGTAGATTATAAATTCAATTCAAACTGCCAGGGCTTTTTAATTTATTTTATTTTTTTTTTCTTTTAATGTCAGCTATCGACTTGCCAATAAGGCATGACTAATGTTTCTCATACATGTTCAAACATGTAAACTTTTTCAAACTAGAAGTTTAAAAAAAAGGTAGCTAGAAATGGCTTTACTGCTGAACTATTAGAACATGTCATCGAACAGAGAGATGAAATAAAAGTATAATCTGTTTATCAGTCAGAGTCCAGACATGGAGGCAGAAGCAGTTATGATTATAGAAAGATTTCTGTTTGAACAGAGACTAAAAAGAATAGGCTGAAACAAGTATAAAAGTAGACTTAGCAAAGACAAGAAACAGCGTACATGAGCTGATATTGTCTGGGGTTTTACACTGAGGGCAGGCTTATGAATTAGCAGATTTTTATTCTTTAACTTACTTACATGGTTGAGACCTTTTTCACTTAGAAAAGCTAAGCATGACAGATGAGCTAGGTACTAAAAGTTACAAAGGGACAAAACTTTTAGAAATAATTCATCATCTGTCTTGTAAGATGTTCTTGTACATTCTCTCTAATACCTGGATAGTAAATTTAGACTGTTTTTTATGAGATGACATAATGATTTTTCTTTGCTTGTGCTGTAGAAAAGAGTGCCATAATCCTATGCAGCAGATAGAAAAGTACTGAAGCAATCGTGATTGCTAATCTGCCTGCAGTGCTTGAAGTTTTTGTAGAATGACAGATAAATGTAGTGCAGAAAACCTTTCGTGCCAGTAAGAAAATGAAAGTATCATTGTATGAATTTTCATTGCATGCTGCATTTACCTAGTGTTTTCCATTGTTTTAACAGTTACAAGGTGACCTTGATTTCCTAGTTTTAGGATTTCAGTAGTTCATTAAACTGAATTCTAATGAACACTGCAAGCAGGATCAGCACAGTATCTGTTAGTAACTCCTGCTGGCCCACAACATGGAAAGATAGAGGGTCCTTAAAAATATATATATTGAATGTGAATGTCATTCTCCTGTCTAAAAGACATAAGGACATTCCATACTTAGTTAAAGGAAAATTAGGTTTCTAGAATTATGTTCTCTGTATATAACTGTAAAGATACGTGCTGTATTCTAGCAAATGTGACATTTCAGTGAAATTATATTTCACAGCTAGTTACTAAATTCCCTCATGCACAATGCAATTTTAAAAAATGGGCCTATCTATGTCATTCTGCACACCTCAGCAATGTCTGTTATATATATACTTCCAGGCTATCTTTATTTGGAAGACTATTAGTTGAAATTTCAGCCATCACAGTCTATAAGTTTAGCCTAATAGTCTGTAAGTTTAGCCTAATACTGCAGAAGCTTTTATATTTTTTAGTTACTATTACAGATCATAACTCTGCTGTGTATTGTAAGAGTCTTCTAACTTTTAAAGGTCAGAAAGGAGGGAAATTGGTGGGATTAATGAGATATAGAATCATAGAACGGTTTGGGTTAGATGGGACCTTTAAGATCATCTAGTTCCAACTCCCCTGCTATAGACCAGGTTGCTCAAAGTCCCATCTAGCCTGGACTTGAATGCTTCCAGGGAGGGGGCATCCACAACCCCACTTGGCAACCTGTTCCAGTGTCTCACCACCGTATTAGAATTTAGTCTGGATGTTTCTTTCTGATATCTAGTCTGAATTTATGCTCTTCCAGTTTAAAGCTATTTCCCCTTGTCACTACTTGCCCTTACATAAAGTCCCTCCCCAGCTTTCCTGTAGACCCTCTTCAGGTACTGGAAGGCCACTATAAGGTCCCCCCGGAGCCTTCTCTTCTCCAGTCTGAAGACCCTCAGCTCTCCCAGACTGTCCCTGTAAGGGAAGTGCTCCAACCCTCTGTTTATCTTCATCGTCCTCCTCTGGACCTGCTTCAACGTCTCAAAGTCCTTCTTGTGTTGCAGGCCCCAGAATTGCACATGATACTGTAGGTAGAATCTCACAAAAGCAGAACAGAAGGGCAGAATCACCTCCCTGGACCTGCTGGTCTCACTTTTCTTGATACAAGAGACACTTGTTGTTGTCAGAGACATTAGTATGACTTTACTGATGATGACCTGGAATATATGATTAATCATGTTAATGTCTGCAGGTGGGTTGAAAACATCCATACGTTGAATGTTCAGCCTGGAGAAGAGAAGGACCCCGGGAGTCCTGATAGTGACCTTTCAGTATCTGAAGTGAGGTTGTAAGAAAGAAGGGGAGAGACTTTTTAGCAGGGTCAGTTGTGATAGAACATGTGGAATTGATTTCAAGTTAAAAGAGGGAAGATTTAGATTGAATATAAGGAAAAAAAAAATTTTCTATAAGGGTAGTGAAGTGCACAAACATCTTGGCCAGAGAGGTAGTGGGTACCTTAACCCTGCAGATGTTTGGACTGGGCTCTGAGCAACCTGATCTAGCTGCTGGTTTCCATGTTCCTTAAAGGTCTCTTCACGCAAATGATTGTATGATTCTGTGGTTCTATTCTGCTTCCATGTACACCACAGTTAAGTAACAAAACGTGATAAAAGGGCCATTAAGAGAAACATAACTCAACTGTTATCGACTATCAATACTAAGAGAAGGTACAATGCTGGTGTCTTGCCTTCCTTTCTGGATCTCCTACAGGAGGGTATGGAGAGCTCTTGTGCCCCAAGGAAAGCTTCCTTAAAGGTCTGCCAGCTCTTCACCATACCCCAGAATTGTTGATCGTAGTGTAATTTAAATTCTGGTGTTCTGGTGAGTGTATTCTCTTTTTTGTGAGTGCAGTTCCCTAGTATCTGTATGAATTGACATCATTTAAAATTAACATTTAAAATTAAGTGTACTTCCTATAATGTCCAATCACTACATTCAGTATTCACTGAAAATCAGTTAAAAAATTCCTAAACATGAAGAACATCATCTTTTCTTGAACAGAAGCTTTACCTGATGGAAAGCATATCTGGTCAAATTCTCACATGAGAAAAATATTTCCAACAGCTAAAGGGTCTTCAAAATATACTTATTGTGCAAGAATAAAAGTCTTAATTTCTCTTTATTAAAACTAATCTATTTTTTTCTTTATTATTTCAGTGAACTGTGCTCATATACTGTTAGATATTTTTCTGTTTTGGGGTTGGGTTCCTTTGAGATTTTTTTTAAAATAAAGTTTCATTTCAGATCCGTGAACTGCATCTTTTGAGAAATATAATTGCCCTCCATCAGTCTTATTTATGTATTACTGAAACAATTGCACTTCTTACAGACTTTGATTTTCCTATTTCCCTTTAACAGTATTGGTGTATATTTTATGCATGGTCTCGCAGTACTGAGCCTGTCCTCTCCATTTTCGTTATCTTTTAGGTGTTGCTCAGGAAATTCTGCCTTTAAGAGAGGGTCTACTTATTGGATAATGACAGCTGTATTGGTTACTACAAGAACAATCTAAGACATAAGCATATCTTCAATCAGATGACAAGCTGTAATAGTAATTGAATCATGTTTTTATGAACAGTAGGTCAGTAAGGATAAAGTAGACATGTACAAATGCAATTTGTTTCTGAACTTTATCGCTAATGAATTAACCTGTGGCCTACCACTGAGGGAAAAAAATAAAATAAAATGAAAAACAGCGTTACAAATACTGTGGAAAACAGTTTAAAAGTTTTAACAAGTATTTGAAATACAAGGTGAGAGTTAAAAGTTCTAATTTATACATGCTTTATAATTTTGTACTCCAGGAAAAAAGTACAACATAATTGCTGTATTTTATGTTACCGTACCGACTGTATGCTAGATTATTTTCCTTAATATTTTTAACATTTTGTTTGGAAACCGTTATGCTTCTAGAATACAAAACTGTTACAAGTGATGCCTTTTCTGTTGATGTAACGTATCTATCTCACATTTATCTAAGAACTGCATGTAGTGGAAAACATACAGTTATGATATTTGGATAATTAGAAAACTTTCTATAATTAAAACAGTAATTTTTTTTTTTGTACTCTCAGCAGAGTTAAATCACTGTTAATTATAAAATATATTTGTTTCACTTACGATAAGCTTCTTTCAAGCTGGGAGTCATTATCTTTTGAGAAAAGGAATTTTACCACTTCTTTAAAAATCATGATCATATTTTAAATAATTATTTCCGTAGAACTGCTTAGACTTGATGGATTATCCATGTTGCCAGGATAACCTTTAAGCCACTGATTCCCAAATTCACTGGATTATAGCCCATTATCTACCATCAGTCGTTCTCAGACTATCATGGAGCCTTATCATCAAATTTTTAATTGAAAATATTCCAAGAGGGATAAGATTTGGAGGCCACTCGTGGAATACTCAGTAAGGTATTGAAAACATAATTTGGTTACTACTTCCCTAACCTAAGAAGCTTACAAATAAGAAGCTATTTGGCTAACAATGGGTTTACTTGTAGCTTTGGGGCATTTCTGAAGTGATATGCTAAACTGACTCTCTAAAGCAATTAAATTCACTTCTGAAAAAATTAAGACTCACTTTCCAGCTGTCACGGCATAATCAGAACAAAATGCCTATCATGGGAAAACTAACCTCATACCCCTCCTGAGCTTTTCTTCAATTATGTGTTGGCACATCGCAGGAAAGAAATTTATTGGAATTCATGAAGTTTTATTCATATTTCTTGGTTTTTTTTAAAAAGAAATTATTTGAAATAACACTCTGAAAAAAAAAAAAAAATGAAAGTGGATTCCAAGCTCCACTGTAAAATGTGTACTTTGTATATTTTTCATAGATATGTGAATTTGTCATGTTGTACTGTGACAGACAACATTTGGTTGAGTTCTCTGTTCCAAATTTGCATCTTATTTTTTTTATATAGAGTGATCAGTCAAGGTGACACCATCTGGAGAGAGAGGAGACGTTGCCATTCCTGGGAAACACTGAACATTGTCTGGGGAGATTATGCTAGACAGGAGACAGGGTCATAGCAGCAAGCCGGGTGTTCACAAAGGATCTGTGAACTAAGCAGAGCACAGAACAGATTCTGAGGCCTTGCCAACCTTCTCATAACCTTCCTTGATCAGCAGGGATTATTAAGATTTTCCCATTATTCAGAAAGGTGTAGATTAAATGGTAACCTTACTGGATGCAGGAACACACCTTTGCACTTTCTTAAAATGGCTTTTATATTTTTTCATAAGGTTACTTAGCTACTTTGAATTTTCTCTATAGAAAGAAATATTCTGATTCATTTTCTGATGAAACTGAACTGTCTTTTAGTCTTTCTATAGAGAACAATGTCAAGACGAGACCATTCTAGAGTTAAATTACTGTGAGTTTTTATCTTTCTGTGGATAAAATTGATCAAAAAATGAGGAAAGCAAACTCAAAATAATTTAACCTTTTGTGATGTAATAATTTATGAATTCTCTAATATTGAAAATTGTGCAGAACTGAAGTTACTTTTGTATTTACACCACATTCAATATTTGATTTGTTGTCAGTTTTGTTTAAGAAGCTGCAGCCTTCACAGTGATTCACTGGAAAGTGTGGTGGTTCTTTTATTTTGGTTCTGTGTAACTGGACCCATGGAAATGACCTGATTTCAAAATTTCTAGTCAGTGATATACACAGAGAAGTAGAGACGAAGTCTTTGTTGTGTGGAGTATAGCTGATAACTTTACCAGTCATACTTCTTCTAAAATTGGGCTTAAGAGCTCAAGTTACAACTTTTCATTGTATCTACCTCTAATGTGATTGGTTCTTCTAGTTGTCATTTTTTCTCGCAGTCGGTTCTGCTCACCACCATGGTACTCTCTGCAGTGTGCATCTCAATAATGAGCTGCTTTGATATGGAAGAGAATAAGTTTAAGCTGATAATGTTATTTCACCCAGATTCAGCAAAGAGCATATTATGTCATTGTTTTTCTAAGCTTAGACATGAAGATAGGTGATTGACCTCACCTGCTTTGTTCTTTGGGATAATCTATTGAATTGGCCAAGTGAAAGATGCTCTGAGTTGTAATTCTTCACTACCTGTGGTTTGCTTGTTCTAATCTATTTTGCTATTTTATGTTTGTAACTAAGTTTGGGTGTGAAGAATGAGGAGGTCATGAAGATTACTATGCCTCTTTATATTTGAAAATTAATTTTTGCAAATTGAGAATTGTAAACACCTCTGAGAAGCAATGCTTCCTGTAATGGAAAACAATAAATTCCTACAGTGTTGTTAGGAAATAAATTTGTATCATGAAACTTTAATAAGTCATTCAATATGTTGTGCCCTTGGGCTATTAGCATACCAGGAATCATACCTATGTTCTGGAAAAACTGCAATTTGAAAACCTTTTCTTCTTTTCATGAAATGTAATAATTTTAATCTTATTATGTTTGCTTCTAATAAGCCACAGCTATTTCAATCTTTTCTTCATATAGTAAAGCTCTTCAAAGCGGACAGCTTTTTGTGATATCTGTTTCCTGCCACTGGAATATTGCATGTTTGTTTATGCAGTACTGAAAAGAGAGTTCTATTTTATTGGTATCACACTTTTAAACGTATATTGAATATATTTTCAGTATCCTTAAAGGTCTTTGGTTGAGTTAGTTATTATTTAATCAAAGACTAAATGCTGGATAGTCTTCTCCCCACAAACCTTTAAGCTATATAGAAAGTATTATTTAGAAAAAATAATAATCTGAAAAGAGAAGACTGCATTCCTTTTGCAGGGTTTTATTGGAGAACTTATTGTGTGTGTGTTCATATACGATCACATACAATTATTTATTTGCTAATGGGAATTAATAGATATAAGAAAGCTTGTGTGAAGCGCTAGTTCTTTCGATACCTTGTATGTAAAATGTACTAGTTTTCCAGAAGTTTTTAGAATGCTTAGACTCAGAAATGACACATTCTTTTTATTTATTGCACTGCAGTAATTAAGTCTTAGAAATTGCTTACTTGGAGTTAGAAGAAAAATGTATATTTTGTTTAAATAGCCTCTGGTTAAGCTTTCAGAAATCTAAATTATTTGTCTTCCATTCCAGGAAGTATTTCACCAGTCAGTTTCTGAACTCTCCTTTGGTCTTTTCTGAGGTTAAAATTCTTTGGACAGAAGATACACTTAAAACAGCTTCAGTATTTTTATTTATTCCATGGCCACTCTTCAGAGTGGTATAATTTTAAAAAATCCATAAAATATTCTTGGAAAAATAAACAAAAGTATGACAAGAAGAAAGATAGGTATCAGTAGATTTTAACTCTTGAAGTAATTGTACGTTCTGAAATTGACTGATGAAGGCAGCAGTGATCAGCAGTATTTCCTAGCTGTTTAACTAGATCGTGGGTCTACGTGTTTTTTTGTTCTCAGGCTGGCATAAAAAATTTAAACATGCATGCATATTGAATATGAGGTTTCTAAACTCAAAGATAAGTAGAAATGTTACATTCCCATAGAGAAGGAAATTTCTCACTTTTTAGATATGTTCAACAGTTATTTTTCTTAATAAATGTCTCCAGAGGCAAATTATTGACCATTGAGGAGTTCAGAATCACTTTAAAATGAAGTACAGAAAACAAATTACTTCAGCTAAAGGAGAATTTCCATTCCAAGTAGTTGATTAGAATGTTTTTGCAGATCTTCATGCAGAGCAAAAAGAATATTATCCAGTTAGAACCTTCCATTAACTCAACAGTGAATAATCTTTTACTCCATTTTTTTTTTCCCTCAGTTTTTCACATTTTAAATTTGACATTATGGTTGACTTTCAGTTCGTGCTCAGTACTTTGCATTCTGTTGTTACAGGATCCTGTCACTGACTTAAAACTTGCTCCTGTTCATTGTTCGTCCAACAACAATTTCTTAACCCTACTGTAAGAGCAGCAGCAGCAGACAAAACTGCATTTCTGTAATTATCATTATCATGATTAAGAGTTTCAGTCTGAAAACGTTTGCTGCAGGAGAGACTAAGCCTGAAGAATGGATGAAAAAAAAAATGAGATAAAGAGTACACTTGCTCACTACTGTGTGACTGATCAGTAAATTAGTTTTGAATTGTAATAAATTAATGCAGTCAATATAATATAAATCAATATAATTGAGTAAAAATGATCTGAAATAATGTGAGAATTTTTAGAAGTAGTAGTCTAAATATCATTTCATGCTGTTTTGGTTAATTATCTGCTGGTAAAGGAATTTTCCCTTTTGTATTCCTGTTTCTTCCTTCCATACTCAAAGACTACGGAGGTCTGTGTTCAAGGTTTTATCTGATGAGGTGAAGGTTATTCATGACCGTTGTCCCATTGCTTACTTGAGTTTTAAAAATAAAAAATCAGTATACTGGCAGAAAAATCTTCAATTTCCCTACTAGTAGTACCATATTCCATATCCGGTTTTTGAGATTTAACGTACTCACCCTTAGAGAATTTAAATAGAACTATTCTTTTATCTACCTGTTGATGATACTCTGCTCCTGGTAAAATTTTAACGTATTCCTTAGGATCACCACTGATGGAGACCCTACAATTGCTCCAGGTTTCTTCAGTTTTAGGCTTCACTATTATGTGAGAAAGACTTCCCCTCCCCTGCCATGCTTAACTGGAATTTGTCTCATTGAAATTTAAACCCACAAACATGAAAAAACAGATAATTTCCTTCCTCTTTCCAAGGGCCTCTTAAGTTCTTAAAGAACTCAGTTTTTCCTTTCAGCTTAATAATACCTAGCTCTCTCTTTTCTAGTACATGATTCTCTTGACCTCCCATCTGCCTCACTGCTCTGCTCCATACATCCTTCAGAACACAGTGTCAGAAACTCCTATTTCAATAGAAATTCTATCCATGCTGGGTAAATAAGGATCTCTTTATATATCTTGCAAGCAGTCTACTGTTTGTAGATCTCAGTGTGACATTTGCCTTCTGTAACATCGTGACATTGACTCATACTTGGTCACAGTCTAAAACAATGCCCACACCCACATTTATTTATTTATTTATTTTCCTGAAGAAATTCTTCATAATCTTTGATTCTTTATTGCGTTTGCCAAACTGATTAACCCTGCTTCAGTAGCTCCTTCACACATTGAAATTTGCCTTTCTAAATGTGTATGTAGGTGCATGTATAATTACAAAAGTGTATACTTGGAATTGATGCGTGTTAGTCAGTAGTAGTAGCTCTTGATTTAGACTGGATGTGGTGGTCAAAAAAAATTTGGTGAAATACTGAGTTTCAGCATCTTGCCCCTTATCCAGATTGACAGTTAACACAACAGAACTTTTAAAGTAAAATACTCTAATTTAGAGCATTATGTTTAGTAGACTCTGAAGTTGTGTTTTCAGCCTGAATTAAGAGAGCAAGGACAGAATCAGAGGCTCGTGCATGAGAATCTGATTTTTGATTTTAAAGTGCACCTCCAAAACAGTTGGGTTATTTTGTTTGTTTTCATTTTTGTGCACCACCTGGAAGGAAAAAAAGATGCAGATATTGGTTAAGTTTGTATTTGATTGTGCAGGTTAAGATCGCAGAAAAAAAACTTCTTCCACAAGTGCAAGCTAACAATTAAGTACTGTAAGCAGGGAATATGCTTAAGATATAAACTGCAAAACAAGAATCCTTGTGTAAGGAAAATGAGTTTGAGTCATTAAAATGACTGTGTATGCATTTCAGCTTCTGACTTCCACGTAGCAGCTCTGCCTGTCTTATACTAACAAGCTGAAATCTTGCACTGGGAAAGAAAGCTTATATTGAGTCATATTAACTTATACAGCTATTCACTATGTAAATTGAGGCAAGTTGCTATGGTAACCCACTGCATAAAACAGCTATCCTTGCAAACTGAGCAGGCCTGTCTGATGTCGAACCCCATGGTGTTCAGGATCTGCTTTGATCCCTAGAAACCAGTGTCAGATACGTGGTGAAGAGGACAACAGTACACAACCGTCCTTGGCTGTGTCTAATCAGTGAGTGCTTTCCCTTTGCGCTATGAAACCCACAACCTTCTCTTCTTCTCCATGAAAAAAACACACCAACCACTCACTTACTTCTTAAGGATTGTTTTTTTCCTAACCTTGAAACCAAGGCAAATTATAATTCGTGACAATTAACTGTGACCTTCAGTATTTTGTAATTTGAGAACTCATCATAGGTTTTTTGTTGTTTTTTTTTTCCTAGTGAAGAATTAATTATTTAGTGATTACATTAATTTCTCCATTATTGTCCTCCTGTATTTGTTCAGAAGTCAGCTTACCATTCCTCTTTTTGTGGATTTGTTGTAGTCATTCGCTGGAATAACAGAAGTTGATTTTCATTAATTTGACTGGAAAATACATTATTAACATATTGAGGCAGAGTGAGCAGACTGCAGTAGAAGTCTAATGTTACACAAAAGATTCTGGAATCGTTAAAAACACAGCAATGCTGTTAAAGCACAAATGCTACATCATTCACGCCCTGCTCTTTAACAGAAGCAGTGTTTACAGAACAGCTTAAGAGCTACAATAGCACAAAATTTAAAAGATGACAAACTGAAGCAAGGAACCAAACCACCTGATGAATTGGTACAGGGATTACCTTCATGATACTCATTTTTCTTTCCAGATTGTATGCTTCCAGCCTTAGCTACGGAGACAGAGTTCTTGTGTTTTTCATTCAATTTGCAGTACAACCTGGGGGTTGTTTCATTTTCAACCAAACAGCAAAGATTTCTTGTTAGCTCATTTATAGACAAACTTGTCTCCATTTGCAGATTCCTCTCACCCATCATCTGCCTTTTCTGAAATGTACACATCCCTTTTAAGTCTCACTGGACAGCACCTCACTAAGCTTGAAGTGATTTCAACAATCCATTTAATCTTATTGGGAATACATGCTCAGAAAGTCGTTCCTCTGCTGAGGCTAGTTCTTAAAATTTAGCAAGGTTCATTCTGAAATGAATACATTCTTTTCTTTGTTATGTTTACATCCTTCTTGTTCTCCCTCTATCCAGGAGAGACTGCTTCAGAATTTCACCCTTCTGGGAGTTATAAACCTGTTTCTTGTTTGTACTCTAAATTTATTATTTGCTTTAATGCTGATGTGACAACACTATCTTGGAGCTTTAACAGCTTTTCTTTCTCCCAGCAGTTGCTGTTGCTAATATATTTGTAAATAACCACTGCTCAGTCAAGAAATAAACTTGATTGTGTATTTAAACTGATGCTTAAAGTAATTTTGCAACCCGGAATGCCAACCATTTTTAGCTTGAATCCCCAGCAATAATTTTGTTTGAGTCCTGCAGCAGTGGGGAAACTAAGAACAAGCTCAGAGGACCCATTCCCTTAAGACAGCAAGAGCTGAATTTTATCTTAGAGATTCTGAACACAGCATCTACGTTTCTTCTTCTGCCTTTTCCCTTTTCTCCATCCCAGGTCTACTGTAAGCCTTTAGAAACAATCCAAGAAACAGAGTAAAGACAAAACTAAAATGTATAATAGGAGAAACATCACAAGAAGATTCACAGGAAGAATTGTGATATGATTTGAGCAAGACAAGATGAAGAGATGTTTTTACAGAAATCTCAAAATGCATCAGGACACATATAATTTTTCTGCTGAATTGATGGAGAAAAAAAAAAAAAGTGCAAATAATTTACTCAATTGATAATAGTATGATGAACCCTAAAATTTATAGATCAAGGCAAGAAAACTTTCCATCAGTAAATGTCTTTAGTGTGATGAGGCCTGTGATTGCACTTATACATGCTCCTAGTCTTAAGAGGCTCTCAGAAAAATATTTTTGACTATACAACTCAGTATAACCTTTAGTACTAAGCGACTGTTGTCTCAGTCTCCATTGCATTTATTGTTTATCTACTTTCTGGAAGGGATTAAGTATTACAATTTGCAACATGAAGCTGAACATAGTTAAAGGTTGAACAAGTGGCAGATGCCTCTGGAAACATATAAAGAGTAATCCTTTTCACAACACTTGAAAGAAAGCAGCTATTACTGAAGAAAAAAAAAAAAAAGATGCACTTTAGAACTTTCATTTCTTTTTCCAAGGGAAAAGGACTATAATACAGGAAAATTCTCGTATCTGGAACTGAAAATAGTTCTTGATCATTCTGGGATAATATCTTAGCATTAGCTTTATTTCAGTGTATGTAACAGTTTGTTTATACATTAACATGCAGCTTTTTCATTACCATTAATATATCTAATGTAAAGAGATGCCATTATTGTTCAACAAGAAATACAAGATCTTACAGATTTAACTAAATCAATGGAAATATTGTCAAATATTTCAATCCCCTGAATTAAAATTAGCCTGTTTTCCCTTTATTTTCAATGAGATGTAATCTATAGTCATATGTCAAAATAAATAATTTACATGATTTGGGGTCTGGATTCTAAGTGATAATGGTTTCTTACGGAAAGAAGCATATAAAACATATGTACAAACTGTATGTAACAAACTTGATTCAAAACTTGCACAATCCAGCTTAGAAGTGCTGATTGTACAGAAATGGCAGTTTGCTTCTGTCAGTTTGCATTACCAACTGGAATTTGCAGTTAAGCCATTCAAGTGAGTGTAAGGAGTGATGGATGAAGGCATAAAATGTTCAGGGAGGAAAAAAAAAAAAAGAGAGAGAAAAAGAAAAAAGAGAAATAGGAGGTAAATGCTGAAAGGCATATTCTTTCCTTGTTGTCCATACTAAGTATATTAGTAGTAAGATTTGAACTTCAGTCTTTTAATTTTCTCTCATTAAAAAATAATAGAGTTTATTCTGTATTCTAGAATTTATTAGTTTTATGTGGAGGTGATTTAAATACAGCTTCTAAAATCAGAAAATTCAATTCAGTAAGGATATCACAAAGCACAGTCTGCATCCACCATTGTGTGAAATCTTGACCCGGTGAAATCGATGGCAAAATTCCCATTGACTTCAAAGGCGTTGGATTTCATACCCAATCTCCTCTTTCTTTTTTCTTCAGTCTCTGTGCTAAATGGGATCTCTTTTCCCAGATGGACCTTTTAATGCTATGCAGAATGATGATTTCAACTTTCTCTTATGAAATCATGAAACTCTTCTAAGGAAGATTCTTTTCTTTTTTAGTTTCTTTTTCAAATGTTACTGACTTCCTGCATAATAAGACAAAAGCAACATTTCCCTGATCGATTGTCTCGAAGGTATTTTTTCTCATTTTTTTTTCACTTGCAATTTAACAAAGCATGATTTCCAGAAGTTCACATTTTAAATATCAGTTAGGTATATATCAAACACAAATTTTAGATAAGAATTACATTCTACAGTGAATGCTCATATCCACACATAGTAAAATTACACAAATAGGTAAACTGCAATGTACGGTAAATTCTCAGTTTATTCATAATCTCAACTCTGCTAGGTTTTAATCACATGCCATTCTTACTGTCTTCTATGAGACATAAACTAGAATTCTTTCTTTACTTATTTTAAAGCACCTGGTCACTGGCTTTATTTCTAACATTCCATTTAGAAGCTAAATTTCTCATTCTTAATACATTAAGGTCCTTTCTACAAAGACCACCACCATTTGTGTGCATACATTTCTTTTTTCCTTGAATCAACAGCTAGAAAGATCTATTTGCAGCATATCTAATGTTTTAGTTATAAATCTTACCTTAAAAATAGTTGCTGAATTAACTTAAGATATTTATAAAGAAATAAGGGTACAGACTTTTTCTTTGCATGGTTGCTGAATACTTACAGTTTCATTGTCTATAACTCATGACAAAGTCCTGCCCTAGTAAGGTCTCCTCCCATGATAAGTTCACCAATTTAATAGTTGAAACAGTAGTTGAAGTTACAAGAATAGTTATAAGAATAGTTATAAGTTATAAGAATAGTTGAAGACAGTGAACATACTGTTACTGGGTCTTAGTAAGGCTTCATGGCATCCTTCTCGATGAATTATCCAACTGCAAGATAAATTTATTCTTTCTGTCTTCCTAATGCAATGAAAGCAATCTGCTGTGTTTGGTTTGGGGTTTTTTTTTGTTTGTTTTTTTGTTCGTTTTTTAACATCAAGCCCCTGAAAATATTGTCTCAATTTGAACCTTTTGCAACTGCCCCATATGAAAAATCTGATTGCTAAAATTTCAAATAATGTGGTGAATTCAGGAATGTAATAAGCCTGCACATAAAACAGTAATGTTCCTTAAAAAATAAAAAGTAAATGGTAAAGTTCTATAAAATTATAATTTATTTATAAGCATAAGATATAAACATGTTCCTGTAGGCATAATATAAATGTAATTTATTTAACTACTGGGCATGCTCTTACTGTCTATAAACATATAATCTGAAATTTCAACAGTTGTTTTTTTGGTTTCTGCAACTTTGCTGTGTACACTCTGTCTCATATTCCAGGTCATTAATCAACACATTTACCTCAGTTGACCCCTGTATGTGATACCTGAGGAATGACACCAGCTGGCCACCAGCTGTACTTTGAACTTCCTATCACAACCTTACTCTTGAGCCAATTTTCCATCCACCGTATCAAGCATAAGCCCAATCTGTATCTTACCAATTTGTCCATAATCTAACACTGTAAGAAGCAGTGCTAGAGGCCTTGCAAAAATCAAATTATGTTAGCGTTACCTGCAGAATCTGTCATCTTTCCATAGCAAGAAATTAGGTTGTCAAGCATATTCCGACTTTGGAAAAGCTTCCAGAAGAATTTGTTCCACAACCTTATTAGGGAAAAAAGGGAAATCTCACCAACTTCTAAAGAAAGCTTCATCTATATCCTCTTTTTAGTCAGCTGGTCTGTAGCAGATGCCTACCACAGCATCACTTGTACTTTTCTCTTATCCTCTGCCACAAGATCTCCCCTGGCCTATCAACTTCCCCAAGATGGAGCTGCATGCATTCCATCTGCTCCTCTGCACAGAGCATGACGTCTACTCATCTTCGCGGCCACCCTTTCCTGAAGAGCCTCTTTGTTCTTTTTTCCAAATTCAATTTGTGCAAGTAAGACATGATTTTGACTGTTGCACAAGCAGAAATGTGGTCTTTGCACTTCATCTTGAGTGTTGGGATGAGGAATAATACAGGAGACTTCATTTTAGTCTGATTTTCTCACTCTGTATCTGTGCCATCAGCAACTGGAGAGGACTACTCCTTAAAAGATAGTTTCACTTACTTAGAACCACATGCAAGTGGGAAATAAACACTATAAAGCTGGGGCTCATGAAATTTTAGAAAAGCAGTCTTAATGTTTCCTGAGATAGATAAACAGAGTTTGAAGAATGCTTGAGTAATTGCACACTACTTACACCTCCTCTTTATATTTTATTTTTATCATCTCCAACACCAGCTACTCTACAATTGTTATAGAAGCGGAATCACAGACCATCTGAAATTAGTTTTGTTTTGTTTTCTTTTCTTTTCTTTTTTCCTTTTAACAATTCTCTAGAATTAAAAAAAACACAAAAAGTCATCTCTTGGTAAGATTATGGTAAAATGCTATGTATTCTTTTAGCGGAATTTTAAGATTTTTGCTGTTTTTATTCTCAAATGGTGCCTAATTTGGGGGACAAAAGCTGTATACCTATCACAGCCCCAGAGTAATTATGACAATATCATAACCATTTATTAATAAATAAATGAAACAACAGATTTGTAGCATGACATTTTCAAGTTCTGTATGAAAATTGCATTATAGGGCATGTGAGGGATCTTTAAATATTTTGTCCAACTGTTTTTGTTTCACTAGTAATAGAAATAATTGAATACATTCACTTGATTCTGCTTGTTGAAACATCTGAACCTGTGCAGAAGGATGTTTTTGTAATCAGGTTAAGTTACGTTTGACTCAAAGACTGAATGTGAAATCTAATAGCTGTAGTCAGTAGTAACAGTAGTAAAAGTTTGAGATATTCTCTCAAATATATTTTCACTTTCATCTGAGAGAAAATTAATTGAAATCAACTACTTAAGTACCTTTTAAAGATATTTTGGGCCTGTTTGTGCAAAATTACTAGCAATTGTGGTAGAACTGTAAAGTCTGTAAACATAATTATAATAAATTTAATCATAGGTTGTTTTCTAAAATAATTAAATCTATTTGATGTTACTGTAATCACTGCTAACTCTCTTTAAAAGTACGATACGTTTTCTTAGCTGTAAGAAATTGCACACTATAAAAGTTCTTAAGCATAGAAAAACGTGGAGATTTATTGTTTCTCAATTAACAGCTCTAAAGAGTATCTGGCATGATGATTAAAGATAATACTTTTGTACTTCATAAAATTTCAGTATTAGACAGTAAAAGATTCTAAATTTAGATATAAGAGTTTCTAGGAATTCAGACTAGCTGGATTTAACTAGAATACTATTTATTTCTGCTATGTGTGTAGGGAAACGTTTAAGAATTTGACCTTCCCCTGCCTAACGTGAAAGCATTTACAACTCCATTAAATTAAGGATGTACGTTTCAAACTGTGTTGTCCTTTGAGACATTTAATTTTGCTAGCATTTACTTTAATTGGAAATAAAAGGAATTATCTCAGTAAACTGGAAGCACCAATTAATGTGTCAGGATGAGGAAAAATCATATTTTCTGATTTTACATTTTCAGTGGGAGAGATTCAGCTACAGCTCCAAGGCATGGCACAGAGCAAGGATATGTACAGAAAGTAACCTTATAAAACCCATCCTCATTCACTGTCCTTATAGGTATGAGTTTGGATTTTGAGAACTCTCATACTCTCCTTTTTGTAAATTCATTGGTTAAATATATGAGCTGGCCATGACCATCTTACCAGTGTACTGATTTTCTATTTTCTTGCACTGAAAATACCTATGACATGCCTTAATGAAACATTTAGTCTTTGGGACTGTTGTTAGCTTTAAAATAGTTATTTAAAAAAAAAAAAAAAGAGGAGGTTGTAATTTCAGGTATTGCAATCTCAGACTACTGTTATAAACTGAATTAAAAATATCTCTCTTTTTTTCTTCTTTTCCTGCAACTCAGTAAAACATAGGAACAAATTAAGAAATTACTTGTATAATCAAATTCACATTTTCTTCAGATATTAGTGCACTGCCATTAGGTGAGGAAAGAATTCTATCGTTTGTCTAAAGGATAGGATGGTATCATTTAAAGTCACATTTGTTTACAATCTAGAAGGGAAACTGAAATTGTCACTGTATCTGACAGAAACTCTTTGGTGTTTTGAAGAAAACTATTGTTATATTATTAAAAGTTCATATAAATTTCTCAAATTCATATGAGCATTTCACTTTAAAGTCTGTCATGGCCTGAAAATTATGCATAAAACCAACAATGGCTGAAAGGATTAGCAGAGTCAAGTGGAGAAAAAGTCTTTTAATGTGCTATATGGATAGACTTGATAGTGTTCCCCAATATTTCCCTCTTGACCAAGTCTATAATCCTCTTCCAAAATTTGACTCAAGTGGAATGCAAGGAGCTTCAACTCTTCATCTGTTATCCTCAGGGAAAGGGTTTTTTTCCTGTTTCATTGTTTCCTTCAAAATAAAGATGAAATGGGAAATGGGGGGGAGGAAGAGTCTAAAAGATTTCAAAGGTCAAACAAATAAACTCAAGGATCCTTGTGAGAAGTATTTTGAAGTTCACCAGGAAGTTGGTTTGACACCTGCAATGATTTCTCTGACATTTCGATAAGCTTTTCACTTATGCGTTAAGTGAATAAATTCTGGCTTATTTCATCATGTTCTGTATGTTTGTAGTCTGAACATATTTTCAACAGTGCTACTAATGACTCTTTTTCTGTTAGCCTTCATGCAGGCAGCCAAATCATGTTCTTTCTTTTTTTTTTTTTTTTTTTTTTTTTTAAAGAGTTAAAATTGGCATTTAAAATATTTGACTATAATATCTTTGTAACAATCTGTATTAGATTATGTATAATCTATGTTTTATCACAGAATTTTCAACTTTCATGCCAAATGAAATAGACACGTATTTCATTGCTAAATAGCATCAGTCAGATCTGCTTCAGGCCATAGTGGTTTCTGAGTAGGACAGAAGCTAGGAAAAAAAAAAATTACTGTAGTTTCAAGATCATTTTGAAACACAATCTTGCTTAGGGCTTTTATTAAAGCAGATTACCCTACTGCCTATTGTGAACAAAGAGACCTATTCTTATACTACTTTGTAGAATTTAAGTGAGATATATTTACAGGACTTCCAGTCTTACTCTGAAGTATTGATTTCTGCTGAATGGAATGACCTTACTACAAAGTATATTCCTTGTTAATGGAACCTTCTTGATATTATTTTCTGATTGAAATGTGCATCTTGAGTTATCTATTGATCACATCTTACAGCATATATCATTTATCCATACATTCTGTTCACATTTCTTAACAGTAACTACATAACATCCAAAATAAATTTTAATTAAACTTTTTTTACATACATTTTTACTCAGTTTACTGATGCTTGCATTTGCAATTGGAGAAAGATGTTGTGTAGACAAACTGAAATCCGGTTGGATAACCTGAACTGTGTCGTGGTGGCCAAGATTCATAAAATATGGACTGTATTTTCATTATTTTATTGAGTTCTTTAATTTTGAATCTGGGCTTTTTCCTTTGCTAGGAAAACTTGAAATTAAGAAATGATTTAAATAATTTTATTCCAGCAAATCCAGCACTTTCAAACTTGAAAGTACAAAGCAGCCTGTTTTTCTGATTACCTTTGATTTTTGTGATTTTTTTTTTCCTATCTCAGTTTATCTGAGAAGAATCGAGGAATTTCTAGAAAGATGCAGATTTTCTGCTGTTAGTTTACTCTGGTGTTTTTTTCACTTTATTTTCCAATAGCTGATTATTAAATCTCTCTGAAGTTTTGTTTTGGAAAAGAAAAATGTATGCTGAGTTGTATGGTGACAACCTGGTGAAGATAACATGTTATTCTTACATAAATTAACCTTTAGGTATTTCTTAATATGCTTAGTCTCTTGGGGGGGGAGGGGGGGGGAAGGTATTTTACTAAAACTGTTGATGTTTATTCTCTTAAATCGAGCTTAATTACCACATAAATTTTTTAGCTAATGAAGAAACTATTTCCACTTATCTGTGTACATTACTCTCTCTAGCCAATTAACGTCCTGACTCTGGGGCAGTAGTTAAGCAAGGGCATTCTGCAGGGTCATCCCCTCACATCGCACCAAGGTTTTCTGCCCAGATATATTTTTGCCAAAAACACACAACACCGTTGTTAAACAAAAGCTAATTATCAGAGGTGAACAGTGTGTTGACAAAAGCACACCATGTGCTGAAGTCGTCATTTAACAGGAGAAAAATAGGTAGATTTCCAGTGATTATGAAAATACCAACTCATCATTATTATATACTCTCAGAGTACCACACATTCTCAGATTTCAATGCAAATATTTGAGTGAAAAGTTAGGAACTTATTTGACAGTGGCTACTGTAAACCTCATACAGTAAACGTTCCAGTCAATAAAAATCTATGCATGATTAAATAGTGCAGTTACAACTTAAGGAAAGGCAAATGGATTTTCTTTTTTTGTTTTCTGTTTTCCTCCCTTCCCTTTTTTTTTTTTTTTTTTTTTTTTTTTTTTTTGTGGAGGTGGGGGAGGGAGGGATAAGGTGCCTAAATTCTCAATTCTCTTACTTGTTCCTTCCTTGCTCTGCCTTACCAATATTTATTTCCTAAGTGGTTGACAAATCCATATTTAAGTCAGTTCTTCTAAATGCATTATTCTTCAATTGCTTTTGAACTAAACTTAGTATTGTTATACACCTCTAATTTTGCAGGTAATTTATCTCTCTGGTAAGTACCTGCTTATGCTATGTACCTTCTTAAAACATAGAACCTACTGCAGAAACATCCAATTGCTAAATCAGAAGCTTTCCCATTGGCCCTGTGTGACTAAATCATGAAACCTCCTTGTAGAAAATGTATATGGAAAAAACTTTATAAGCATAGATGCAAGAAAAACAAAAAAAAACAATACTCTTTTTTCATCTTTCCTCTGTTTCTTTTGAACATTTAAAACAGAAGGTAAGGTTTGGGGGATTTTTAACAGAGCTTCACAGCGTAAAGCATTGAATTTTCAGCACTATTCAGAAGGATGTCTTTGTGACCAAGAAGCAGCATATATTTTTCTTAGTTATATAGCATTACTACTGAAACTACTGAAAGTCACCAAGCTTGAAATGCTTCTTCAATATACAGTTACATGAAGCAAGAACTGGGTTTACTCTATTGCAAGTTTTTAGCCTTGAAAAAATGGAGGAATAACTATTGCAAATGAGGAGGACATACCTTACTTTCCTATAAAAAGCAAAATCTTGTGTAAGCTAATTTTTAAAAAGTTATATTACTTGATACTGCAATTATAAATAGCTTTCTAAAAATGGCTTGAAGGATATTGTAGGCTTTAATCATTTGAGCACAGGAGGAACTCCACCTGGGGCACGAGGAGTAAAAATCTCTACTACAAAGTCCTCTGGTTTTGGTATTGTATATCTAATTGTCTATCTAAATTGCATTAAGACCTCAAAGTATAGCTTACACTTATTTCCAGTTAATAACATCTGAAGATAAGAGAACATTTTACTTTCAGTTCTCCACAGAAACAAAACTCACACTGAAATATGTCTTTTAAAATGAATGCGGTTAAATGAGATTTTTGCAAAGGGGAAAGCAGTGTTTTTATGATAATGCATGCAAAGCAAATCACTTGTGATATAATTGGTACATTCATGAGATGATTTCCTTCAAACCATTTGTTACAGTTATTTTAGCCTTCTGTCCTAAGGAAACAATATTTGTGTGATTGTGCACTCTGACTGGTTTTCCTTGCTCCCTTCGGTAAACGCTGAACCTCTTGGCCAATTTCAACCTGATTTAACAAAGGGACAGAAGTCCCAAAGATAATTAAGTTCCTAGAAATTTCATGAGAAGTAGTGTATGCACAGATTGGCAGCAGAGGGAGGGAGCAGTGCTCTTAGTAGAGCAGACTTTACTAAGAGTACTATCAAACAAATTCTGATTTTACCTGCTCAATGCCATTAGCAGGCATAGTAGTATATAAATATTATGGGGCTACAGAAAATATTAATGATGAAGAGAAAGGAAATAATTGTTTTATAGTGTTTTATGTGAAGTCAGGGTCAAAAAAAAATCTACCAAACAGGCTTTTTAATTCTATCAGGAAATTCAAATGAAATGCATGAAAATTAATGTTTAAGTTAATAATGTGGGTTTATATTCACGCTTATTAAGAGCAATGAAATAAAGATTTCTCAGGACTCTCAGTGTAGAATGAGCAATTATAAGTAAAGGAATGAATAAAAAAGAAATATTTTAATTCTAGTAAGCCTCACTGACAACAGTTTAAAAGAAAAAAAAAAAAAGGCAGCAAAAAACCCCCTAAAAATAGTATAAAACATTGCCATTTTGGTCTATTAAATGTACCATTTGTTCATTCTATAGAACATAGGCTTCTTGACTTTCTATTTTTTCCCAGAAAGAGATATATTGATAAATATTTATGTCTTTTCATTGGTTAAGCAAGAAGAACTATGTGAAATTTCATAGTCTATTTTAATGAAAGTGTGGCCTTTTTATTTTTTATTTTTTTTAATAAAAAGTCTGTGAAGTTTCTGCTTAAGTGTATATACAGGAGATTTAAAACAAGCAAACAAACAAAAAGAACAACAAGATAACAAACACATAAAAAAACCCACACAATTCCAAGTTATATGATCCTGTGTGAAGAGAAAAGCTATGAAAATCTACAAATAGAAGTCCATAAGTTTTTTGGCTGGTTTATTTTTAATTTATTCTCTTTGACCTTGACCTGGCAGAATATTAGTTATGCAACAGCTTGCTTATCTACAGTAGGATGTTACGGATTAATGCAGTCTTGCTTCATGTATCCCTTATCCCTTCCTTTCACTTTGTCAGTATTCAGTGCGGGAATTATAAGAGAAAGTTGTATTTGAAGTTAAAAACAAAGCAAAAGAAAAAGAAAATAAAGAAATAGAAACAAAAAAAACCCAAACATTTTCAAGCCTCTGGCTAACTATAAAATAACCAGTTGGGATCAAGATTAAAGATAAAGATGGCAAAAATTACATAAAACTATTCTAAACCTCTAGGCATTGTGAAAGATAGAGCAGAAAATATTTATATAGATAAGGGAGCTCTAATGAAAGAACAGAAATTTGATCACTACTGAATTTTATCATGACATTGTCTAGAATAAGAACCGAGGAATGATCAAGAAATATGACAGTCTTCAGCAGATAGGTAGTCTTACAGAGCTGTCTCTTTTATTAATCAGCAAACAATACAGTGGAAGGAGGGAAAAGGGAATTGTGTCATAGTAGCTCAACCAGATATGGTAAATTGGATAGAAACCTGGGAGTTTCTTAGGAGTGATTAAACTAGGGCAAAAAATAAAATAAAATAAAATAAAATAAACTATGGGAATACTTCAGTAGACAAAATCACAGAAATACTTCAATGGTGCAGGCTTTTTGTACAAATATTGAGTAGAACAGCAATGTATTTGCTTTAAACACGAAAAAGAGGTAATCACAAAATAATAAAAATTTAGTGTAGATCAATATCATTTGAATAAAACAGTAATTAAAAAATACCATAGTATTAGGATTTAACCTTTGGTGAAGCCATAAGCTTCTAACTTCAGTGCTTGGACAAAACCTTTTAAATGGCAATCTATTCATATGGTTAAATCACATTTTCCACCAGACATTTTCTAAAAAAAGAAAACAGGTTTTCTTTGTGACCTGTGTAACATTTTGGAGTCTGGTGTTTGGATTCAGGAATCTAAGGGAAGTTGTCTATGTCTGGGTTACATGTGTTTCATGTTAGCAAGTCCTATAAACTATAAAAAAGGAGCTTGCTGCAAGGCATTTAATGAATGATCTGAGTAATAGAAACCATAGTAACTGAATCATTTAAAGTGCATAGTTATAAGTGTAGCTGAAGAAATGTCTAGGTGTGTACTATCTTAAAGTACTGATGAAATGCAGAAATATGTGGAGTCCACAAACTGTATAGTAACAAAACTTTTGACTGGAACGCCTCATTACTTAAAGAAATAATGGAAAAATTGTGGTTTCTTATATTCAATATACAAACAAACAAACAAACTAGGAACATTTTTCATTTTTAGGTCCTGTCTTACAAATAGAAATTTTCTATTCTAGTAGTCAGTTTATTTATATGACCAAAATCATACGCATGTGGAATATAAGTTATTGATATTATTGTTGTTATTATTATTATTATTAATAATAATAATAATACAAGTTATTGATAAAAGTATTTTACATTAATAATGTAATAAAATAAAATGTAAAATACTTTTATCAATAACTTGTATTATTATTATTATTATATCATAATATATATATTGTATTATTAATAATAATAATAATAATACAAGTTATTGATAAAAGTATTTTACATTTTGGGGGAAAAACATTGAAATCTAACATATCTTCAAAGCAATTACTAGAATTCCATATAGCTTCTCAGGACCAGCCTTCTTATGTACATCTACTTCAGGATGCTACTACTGCTTTGTCTGCATGTTGGATAAACTGTAGAAAGTATATATATATATATATATATATATATATATATATATATATATATATATATATATGTTTCCTTAGTAAGGCAAACTAAGCTCTTCTAAGCTCTGAATTACAAAAAAAAAATAAAAATAATAATTATAAAATATCTGAACTGTAGTCTTAGCTGTATCCACGGAAACCAGTTGCTTTTCTGGAGAGTATCTCATTCAGTGAGCCTGTGTGCCATAAATGAAACAAAACTGGTTTGAACTGAATCATTATCCTCAAGAAAGCATAAAGGTTACCATAAAGGTCTTTGTTGTTAAAATATATTCAACCATAATAGTCCTTTGTGAGTTTATCTCATCACAGTGCCTTCTGGCTCATCTAGATTGAGCAGGTAAACTAAGATTAATATATAGTTGGGCTAGAAATCGCATCTGTGCAGCATTAAGGAAATTTTGTGTGAGACTTCACCAGCATAGCTGTAGTGGTACTGAGTGAAAGCTATAAGCAGTTCATAATTTAATAATATTAGTAGTTTTTTTCTTTCTTTGCATGAGTGTTGGTTCCTGTGTTTTATAGGTTATGGCTCAGCTAAAGAATTCACACATACAGAGCCTTAGTGTGTGACCCTCTTTTGAGTACGAAGCTATGAGGGAAGCAAAAACTACTTTCCATAAATTGCTTCCCACATAGAAAAACTGAAATGCCTTGTTTAAAAGCTGTTTAATATTGATGCTCTGCTTTTTCTGTTTGTGTAAGAAATGAAGAACTTGCAAAGTACAATGAAAACTTTCTGAAAGCGTGATGTATATGAGTGTAAAGACGACAGGCTAAGTCTCTGAGAAAGCTGAATCTGATTGTTTCAGAAGAACATAGGCTTGCTGACTAGGGCAGCAGCCTGTGCGCAGTGACTGGCAGGTGGAGATATATGCCTGAACTTGTAGAAATGCTGCTCAGCAATTGGACAACTCAAATCAGCAAGAAGAATGGGGAATGCTCAGAATGGGGAGTGAAAAAATGCAGAGCCCTCAAATCCCTTCAGAATCTATGGAATCATCCACCTTTCTCTGGCATTTCCTAACATCTTTGTGAAATGAAAAACAAGAAAGAACAAACATTTGCATGTGATAATCCTCCATGCAACTGGAACAACTTTACTTAATGGTTCCTCTATATGTCTTTGTGAAAGATAACCACTGCAGAAAAGCAATTACAACATTGAGTAGTTGATATTGATAATATTTTAAAAACAAAGGCCATAGAATAAGTAGGAGGGTGCTCTAGGATAATTACTCTGAGTACTCTGCTAAGAACATCATGCTTTTCTTTAATTAGCTAGTGATTCTGGCACAAATAGCAAACAGAGTCCAGTGTTTTGTCTGAGATGGAGTGTATTAGGAAATTAGGTAGGGTATCAAGGTTCATTTTTGGTGTAGGGTTTTTTTTTTGTTCGGTTTGTTTTTTTTGTTGTTGTTGTTTTTGTTTGTTGGTTGGTTGGTTGGTTGGTTGGTTGGTTGGTTGGTTGGTTGGTTTGTTAGTTGGTTAATTGTGGAGCTTGGGGTTTTTTTTGTTGCATTTGTTTGGTTTACTTTTTTTTTTTAAGTGTCAGAAAAAAAAGGATCCGCTATTTTTCCTGCTGATGAAGAGACAATTGGTGTGCCTACTTCAGATTAGTGGTGACTAAAAATAGCCAGAATTCAATTCTTATTTTTACACAGTTATAGTGGTTGTGGTTACATTTCAGTAACTTTCCTCCTCTGAATGTATCATTGAAATGTAGACACTCCATTTTGTAAAGTTTTACTGTGCACTACTACTTTGGCTTTCAGAAGCAGTCTCTGCAGACTGCTCTCAAAGAAGTTGATAACATTTTAAAGCATGGTGTTTTCGTGCATGGGTTCAGAAAGACCTAACTGTACTGTAAAATGGGATTTCACAACTCCTTGACCAAGTCTGTTAGTGAATGTTAGTAAAACTCTTAGGATTCATTTTCAGTGACTGAATAGAGAATAAGCTTGATCAGAGAAACTTTTTAGTTTTCAGACCTTTGAAAAGCTGAGGTTGTACAGCTTGTCTTGCTCTGACCATCCAACGTCAGTAGTCACTTCAGAAAACAGAAATCTTGCCTTCATCTCTGTTTATCTAAGTTACTGCTATCATCTAGAATAAAGATTTTCATGTTTTAGCAGACATGATGGTATTTCTGCATGAGCAATATTTTAGAGTTTAGAGAATTATTGTTTGTCTGTTTTTTATTTATGTAGGTTTCTCTGAAAATGATGGCTCCTCTTTACTTCCATGGAAACTACAACAGGTACAAAGAACACAGTGGCACTATTTGATAGAGCAAATTTTCAGCTATAGAACACTAATTCTCACTGTTCTCATATCCACTGTTTGGTCTCCATAAACATTCAGCAAGTGCCAGTTAATATCAATGGATGTCATTTATTCTGCGTGGAGGAATTCAGTTCCACACCTTTTCTTCATTGCACTTCCACGTCAGATACCATTCTGCCAGACTGTCCCTCTGCTGCCATCTGTCACACAGCAACAAAATACAGTGGAGTGTTGGTGGGAAGGCTCAACCTTTACGTTAATACTACCAGCATCCACTTCTGATGTTGTGGGCCAACACAGTAAAACAGGAGGCATTGCTTTCAGAACAGCCCTTGTATAACTGAAGATGATTTCCAAATACGTTTTCAGAGAATACTCACATTTTATTAAATAAACATATATTTAAACAAGGAAATTATTTTGGCATAATTTTCCTTTGATATTTGGTCTAAATTCAGTCTTAAGAGATCAATGCCTCTATTTCAGGCCAGTATTAATGTTCACACTCTGATGTAGTTTAACTTCTTACAGTTTCTGATGTGGCCACATGTGATGTCTATAAAGGATTCCTTTTGAACATTTTTGTGTCCATTCATTTCAAAGAGAAACACCACTAGCATTTATTTCATCATTTAGAAATTAATATTGACTGAAATCAAGAAAGGTGATTTTAAAAAATACATCAAACATTTGACATCCACTTAAATAATTTTGCAGTTTTCACAGAGCTCTTTAACCACGTTATCATTTCAGTGGCTTTTGTCTTCTCTTTTATTATTAACTAAATACTTGTGATTAGTGCCTCTGATTTTTTTGCTGAAATAAAATAATGATTTGAACTGTGTATGAATTAAGTAACTAAAAAGAGCTATTTCTGTTTTAAATAGTAGAAAGCACTTAAATTTAAAATCTACTTTTCATGCAGTGGTAAAACAATTTGGGCAGAATTCAAAGATATGTGTGTCCTGCCTAATATCTGCAGTCAAATATGTGAATATGTTAGCTGCATTATTCAGTACAGTTCAGTATTTGAGTGCTGTGTGACATCTTCACGTTATCTAGGGAGTTCATACTACTTCAATTTTTTTCCCAACTAATTAAAATCCTATGAAAAATAAATATACAGAGAAACTGTGCAGTGTCTTTAGAAGCATTTAGGACTGGTTTGAGAAGACTTGGATAGTAGAAAACTACAATTTTAAAGTATTCTTACACAGACTTGCAGACGCTGTGTACCTAAAACAGGGAGCAAAATGAGACCAAAGCTTTTTGATTGCATTTCTTATGTTCCTAAAGGTGTGGGAAGTATTGTCATGATATGTTCAGTTTCATCTCAAGTTGTTTGTAGCGCTGACATAAGACATAGATCATCAAATCTGTATTATGTAGTTTTATAGTAATTCAAAATGTAGTCTGCAGTTCAGGGTAGAAAATGTCCCATGAGGATGGTAAGTTTGCATAAAGCAACATAAAACACATCCAGGTTTTCTGTAACCACTCAAATGCAGCTCTGAGTGTTTAGCAAACCTTATTTCAACACTTTTTCCAATTTAGGCATCTATTTAATGCCAAACAGGTATTCCACTGTGAGTGTGGAGCAGCAATGGTGTTGTTACAATGCTGCCCTACAGACATGATTATGCAGCTCTTGTTCTGTGATCTCTATAACACTTTCTCTTTACATCTCTCCTTTTTTGGCACTGATCTGGCACAGCATCAATGAGAGTGAGGACTGCAAAAGGAAAACGTAATATTGTAAATGTGCAAGTTATGCTTTGTTACCTGAGTCCAGGAGCAGTGTGTTCTCTCTTTATAGGATGATATGTGAAATGCTTACAGAAATAAAAAGAACTGTTTATTGATTGAGAAAAGCAAAAGCAGGAGCTCTGTTGTTTCAGCTGGATACTTGCTAGTGCAACAGAACTGAGAGCTAAGCTGCAGATGGCACAGCTTGCTGATTCAGTCGGCAATGAATCTCCAGTGAAAGAGATGATGCTTTAAACATCAAAGTTAAGAATAACTGCAAAGTACTGAAGTCATTGCACTCTGCTTGAATTGAACTTGATGTTCCATTCACATCTTTCTAACAATACATCTTGGACCAATAATTGTTGCAGTTAGAACAGTGGTCTAGAAACACTTCTTGATTTTAAGAACCAAAATGAGAAATTGTCCCAAATATGAGTTTAGTAGTTGCTGTGATATGTTGTCATGGAAATTTCTTTTCCCACTGTGCACTTTTTGCACTCTTTTTACAAAATCTGTGTAGTTTGCATTGGGAAACTGGAAAACAGACTCAGAATCAAAGTTGAATGCACCATTCAGGTTCTGTTCCTGGGACTGCTTAAGGTTATGGTCAGTGGAGGACCAAAGAGGTAACTTGCAGAAAAGATTCTATCAATCACCTCATACATCTGTGTAGTCCATGTTATCATTGTGAAAATTTCTGCTGTTACCACAATAGGAAGGAAAGGGATTTTAAGAGACATTCTCTTCAGCTGCAGGCACTTCTTCAGTACATTACATAGGTCGGTGGCTTTTGATAGTAGAATGATGGACTGAACTCTGCAAGTTTTGCACTAATTGATTGTCTACCTCTCATCTGAACATACCAATTGGTTGTGCTCATAGAGTGCTGAAGAGCGTTTCATTCTCAAAGTTAATAAACTTAGAATATAGAAGAAAAAAAAGAAGGAAAGGGAAAATGAAGCTTTAAGTGTTTCTGAAATGGATGTTAATTGACAGTAGAAAGAAAATTGTTACTACTGTTTCTAATACATTCATTTAATGTGTATTGATTTCAGTGTAATTTTTTCTGTTGACCTATCTCAAATACTTTTGTCCAAATCTCTTCCTTTTAAATGATGGCAAAGGCTTAATAAAAACACTAAATTCTCTGAATATTGGAGAGAGGGATTCTGAGGCCTTCAAGTACAAAATAAGATACTTCATACGGTAGTTTGGGAAAGCAGAAGTTTTTATTACTTCATTTAGCTGTGTATCATAAAACAGTATATCTCACCATAAAACAGAAGATGTCAACCTAAAACACTGGGGAAGGACAACTTAACTGAGGAACTTTCAGCCATGTAGGGTTTTGTACGTTTTTTTCCGTCCTCGTTGCCTTTTGTCTTGTCCATAGGAAAATGATACCTCACCATTATTCATAACAAAAAAATACTGACTCAATTAATAGGTTTTACATTAAATCTAGTTTCTAAAAGGTAATACATTCTTCATGTCATTACATACATTCGTTAGATTACCCTACTCAAAGGCGATTTGAGAAAGAGAAACATGACTTTCCTTATGCTACCTTAGTTCAGTATTCAGAAACGTTCGTTTTTATTTCAAGTTTCCTTCATAACTTTATGCAGGAATGTGAAAGATACTATTCAAGTTCTGAATTCCCACTCCCAAAGATGAATTATTGAAAGCAATGAAGGATGTATTCTTAAATTATACCCTGAAATACTGAAGGAGTTTGAGAGAGAAGTTAAATTTATTTTTTAATGTCATTTCAAAAAAAAGCACTCTGTTTATCATGACTCATTTTCTGGTAAGCCCTAAAGTATGGATATTATACTTTAATATCATTTTCTGTAACATTAAATTTGCAATGGGGATAGGCACTAGGTCTGATTCATCATTTCATTACACTGTTCAGATTTCCTTGGCTTCAACAGAGCAAACTGGAGTAAGATAAAGGACAATCTGTTTCTCTTCTCTTATAATTACTACGATTAATTTTTATTTTTTCTGATGGATTTTTTTGTTTTTGTTGGTTGGTTGATTTTTTTTTTTCGTAATTGCCCTCCAGAATTTGTTGTGTTCTAATTTGATTGAAATCTTCAATATATCTATTTAAAATAGTGTGGGTTATATTTTTTTTATTTTGTATGGTTTTCTTTTCCCGTTAGAGACCACCCCAAAATAGTATGTATTCAGATTAAGTGAACTACAGCTGAAAAGCTTGTAATGTAACTTCATAAAATATTTTTAAGAAATATGATTTTGTGATAAATTAGTCATGACTCATGGAACACTGGATGCTTAGTTGAGAGAATGAAGGCTCAAAGAATTAAGACACCATCAGGTGTCCAGTGATTCTCTCCCAGTACTGGTTAAGTTTTCGTTACTCATCATTCACCTAATTTATTCAGAAGTCTGTGATTTAAAGTAAACTAGGACTCAGCAGATTCTAATTCTCAGTTTTAAGCACATTTTGGGTGATGGTTCTAGGACCACCCTCCTTAGAAATGAGTAGCCAACACACAGTTCCAAGGTTAACAGTCAATTCAAACACTGAACACACTCCTGTCTCATTTGTAGTTCACTTGTTCAGAAATAGATGATGGTTAACGAAGTATATGTATTAACAAAGTGTATGTATTAAAGTTTTAAAGTAACTATTTTAAATCCAACAGAAATGCTTACATCTAAAAAAAAAACAAACCAAAACCCAGCATCCCAATAGTTATTTTCCATTTTATTCTTGTTTGTTATCTTTTGACTTTGGATGGAAAATCCTTTAATATGTTCATACTTTCAGTCTAGAAGCTTATTGAGATCAACAAGAACGCTGTGTAAGACTTTCAGATCCTCAGTTTTTGATGCTTGGTTTCCAGAATAGAATCCATACCCAGTTCAGCTTTTGTCAATGCATGAAAATATTACAAAACTCAGAGCGACAGTTTCTACAAAGAGAACACAGAGCTGCTTAATCCTAAGGATGTCTTTTTAAATCTTTCCTTTGGGAACTTAAGTATGGTGGATTCAATGTCCTCTCCACTCTGAAGTTCTTATTGTTAAATAAAGTTTGCTGAGTAGGCCATTCCTGTTCTTTCTCCTCTAGTAAGGAATGGAAAACTCAGAGAGTAACAAAAGGGAAGAAAAAAACCAACCAGCCAACCAACCAACCAAACAACAAACAAAAAAGTAGAAGAAAAAAAAAAAAAAGAAAAACAAATCTTAATTAGGATTCTTCACTTCAAAATTTTTTCTTCCCTGGTGAGAGCAATTGTGTTCTGGTTCTGGCTGACTGACTTTAATAAATGTTTAGAGACTGCTGTCTTCCACTCAGTCTATCCTGTAGTCACTGTATAAGCAGCATAGAGAAACAGCACAGGAGAGACATCGTGCTGCAGATGCTTATTAAGTCAACCTGGAGTTTGTAAATTACACACAAGCTCCACAGATTATCACAGCTCAGGAAACAGTATTAACCAGCGTGTCATGATATGTCGTGATATTTCACTCCTTCCCAGTACTTTTTATCCAAAATACTCTGAGTATTTTGTAACGTATACATGAGGATTACTAGGATTATTAGAAGTTCAACCTTAAAATAACAGTGCCTCACTAGGATGATTTTGAAAAGCATTTTTTGTTCCCATTTTCAAAAATTAAAAATAAGCAGAAAGTACAGTAATACAGTAGTACAGTAATAATAGCATCGGGCAAGAAGAGCGTTTTCAGAAAAAAATTCTTAAAAAACAACAAACGATAATGCTAAGAACATGAAAACTACACTTCATCACTTGACTTCAGCTTCATTCTTGGCACAGCAGAGTTGTGACTAGCTGAGTGATTCCCACATTTCTCATTCACTTGGTATCTTTATTCTCTAAACAGCGACAGGTGAGAGAAGCGTGCAGAGACAAGGTACTGGCAATACGTATCGTATTTATTTTGTGTAAAGCACTTGTATGTATGAACTTTACTAATGAAGTAATAGTGGAGACAGTTAGATGTATTTAATAAGGGGTATTTAAGATCGAAGATATGCATTGATGTTCTGTTCATGTTGGCCAAAACTTTTAAACCAGCCTTACTACTTCTACAAAAGGAGTTCTTTACTGTTGAGACAACCCGTGGCTAACTTTCCTTACTTTGAAGGATTTATTTTATTTGTGCCTTTTAGACTCCAAAGCTGAAATCTTCCAGAGTTTGTATTAAAAAAATGCTATACAATAATAGCTACCATTATTTCTGCAGAGAGTTCACATTCTTTTTCTTATAGAAACTGCCATAGTTCTTTTTAAGCATCCAAAGGGAGAAACTATTTTTATTTAGAAAGGCAACCTAATGGAGTCATGCCCTTCATGGACTTCGTACTTGTCTTCTGGGATTGATTTGCTATTTTGAAACAAAAATGGTTATTGTGGGCAGTAGCTGCGAGGTACTGTATAGCACAACTTGCATTTTTATCAGCTGGTTGTCTTATGTGTCCCACAGTCCAGTTTTTTCCCTATTTTCTCATAATAGAAGTTTAAGCAGTTAAAACATTTTATGGCAGCAGCTGAGCTCGTAAACTGCCTGTTGAATAGGCTGTTAATAGCCCTCATCTTAAGAGGGAAATTATTGCACCAAGGTCAAATGATGTGAATAAGGATACAAAGAAAATCAGAATAGATGGAATGTAAGGATTTCTTGATCTTATTTCTCTTCTTTGTTGAATAGATAAAGAATCTGTCTCTACTTCTTGATGCAGGAGAAGGCTGCATTACGAAACTGTACTAGCTATTTTAGTAGCTGTATTCCAAAGCTATTAACTAACTGACAGCTCTATATTGGATACAAGTCTCTAGTTACCATTTGGACAGGATAATGTTTTCTGCCAGATAGTCATTCAACAAGTAAGGAAAGCATTCATTGGATTCATGTGCATACCTATTTAAACACTTGAATAACAATGGCTTGTTGATTGGGATTCAAAAGACACATCCTAAGGTTTTAACAGTGTGAACACATGACATTGTTAAAATCACCCAAAAGAACAAATACTCAAAAGGTTACCCTAAGCTTAGCCTTATTATAATATTCTGAGGCTTTCTCGTTACTCACAGCTGTGACTTTGTATGAGGAGCAATGTACTGAAATAAACAAAACTTAAGTACCTTAATTTTAATACAATTTTTATGTATTTTTATTATTACTGAACTCAATAATCCTACAGCAAAGCATGCTTGCCTACTGTTCAGAAAGTGAACCAGAGAAACGTATGAGTTAATGTCATCTGCTTTACCAGTAGAATTGCCCATAACCAAACGTTTTGTAAATTTTGAATGAGGCATCAGCAGAATACGTAATAACATGTTAACTCAGCACTTCAGCAGACCTAGTAAAACCAGGCACCAGGAATCCCTGGCCAGCCATGTTCCATTACTTTATCCCCTCTGCCCATACATTTTTTGGTCTTTCTACTGTTGCTATCGTTTTGTATAATAGATTCTTATAGTAAATAAAAATTAAACTTTTAAAGGAGAATTTTCCATCTGATCCTTTTCCTGTAAAGCGTTTAGAAAAACTGTTTTAAAACCAGTATAGTTTGGAAGAGGTTGGAAGGAATATTTTTGTTCTTCTGTATAAGTAGGAGTATGTGTTTTGTCAATTATAGATGAAATTTCAATAGGCACTTCAGATTTTTAAAACAGATCCTAATGGTTCTAAAGGTTTCCACTCATAATCTAGAATGTATGGGTAAACTTATTGTACCCGGTAGGCAAGATACTGCATTCTTTTCAACAGACATATGCTAATTTTTCTTTATTATTTTTCCATGTAATCACAGTAGCAGTCAAAATTTGGAATCTGGTTTGCTGTAAGTGATTATATAAGATTTGTGAGGAGTTTAAAACTGAAGCATGTTGTCTGATATCAGTAAATGTTAGATGAAGCTCCACCTAAAAACTTTTAGGCAAAACTTCCACTTATCGTCAGGAGGTCAGCAAATACTAAAGCTCTTTATACAGGCCTCATTGATTCAACATGTGTTCTTTACTAGCTGCTATTCAAGCTCATCCTGCTGTGCTGATGAATTACGAAACCACAGGAGTTATGGTTATCCTAATTTTCTTCTCCTAGAAATTTAATTTCCTGCCAATGACTATGTGCTGATACACCCACTGTTTTTCCAAAGCTGGGAATAACAGCCAACTGCTCTTAATATATTAATTAATGACCATAATTTTCAACATTCAGGAACTGCATCTCATTCTTCATTACTTTCACACTTATAATTTTTACTGAAAAATGTCAGTCCAACAAATTCAGCAAATTAAAGCTGCTGTTAGTGCTGATATTCTTGTAGTCCTGGCATCTAATTTAACTGAGTGAAGACAGTAAGACAGTGCATCAGATATTCATCGGTGTACAACATAATATAAACACACATTTGTTTCCTCAGTTCCGCTAAATGAACTCTAAAAAGTGAAATAAGTATATCAAACAATGACTTTAATGGAGAGGATAAAATGTTTTCAAATTGCGTTAAATATATTGATATTTCCTTTTCTGTCTACAAATTAATCATGTCTTTTTTCTCTAGGGTCAAAAATTAGACATCAAACATTGCTTCCTTTCAAATGCATGTAGAAGTGAACGGGAAATAATCTCATATGTTTTTCAGCTATTTTTTATCCAAAATAATGTTTCAACTATTTTTTACATGTCTTAGGTGATTATGAATAGTATCCCTTTCAAATACATACTTCCAGTTACTTTAAATAGTTCTTTTTTTTTTTTTTTTTTTTTTTTTCCTTGAAAACTATTGGTGCCATTTCCTTGTGTCTGTGCTCAACAAAGCAAAAAAGGTCGTCAAAATGCAGCCAGTTGGCAGTGAGATTAATGCTAATATTTGATTCTTGTAATATTTAGTATGTACACCAGTAAGTTTTGTCCAAAACTTAAGGCAGAAAACACAAGGGATTTCTTTTAGAAACCTACATAAGTCCTACAAATGCTAGTGTTTGGTATGATCCTCCTGGTAGGATTTTTTAACAGGAGCTGAACATCTGCGCTTTTTATAGATGTTCTTTGGAGCTGTGGGTGGCAAGAGACAGTTTAAAATTAAACGGTTAATCTCTTATTCTACACCTATTTTTTCTTAGACTTTGAGCTACTCCGCTTAAGAGGAATACTGGAAAAGTAACTTAAAAATATTTTTAAGATATTCAGACAAGAGAGAGAATCATATTAAGTTCTTACTCTTTTAATTAGAAGTCTTAACTGTAAGTATGCTTCTATGATAAATGCAGGGACTGAACATTGCTGGCATCTTTATGTTTGGATATTGTGGGAATTTTTAATAAAGATTAACCCAATTGGGCATTGATTTAAATATCTCAGAAAGAATTGTTTGGAAAAAAATGGAATAGGACTCTGATTCAGTCATTATCTAACAATAATTTTGTACCTCTACATGCTGCTTGTTTATGGGAATTTACCATTCTCAAGAGAATAGGTATTCTCATTCTGAATTCTTTCCCAATGAGAACTTTTAAGTAGTAGTGTGCTCTTTAACACAATACATGTTTATTCTTTAGAGATGAAGACTAAAATTTGTTCCTTTTTTATCAGAACACATTTTTCCATTCAATAGGACTTCTTAGTATGTGGCTAAACCATTATGTTCAGCTTGCAAAGTGTACTCATCAATATCTCTACCAGAAACATAATCTGAAAAGTAATTCAGTTATTGGCACATTTAACACTCCCTGTTTTATGCATCACTCTGTCAAGCATGATTGGAATCAAACAAGTCAAACAGTCAAATTTAGTAATTCTAACAACCAGTAGCCTCTGGTTATGCAGTTATCAGAACAGTGCCCTTACCGAGCCCACTGCAATGTGGATCAATGCAATTATCATCCACCGACATATGGCAAGGAGCTATGAGTATTTTCACATGAACTAAATTGAATGGGACACAAATCATTGACTTATGTCAAGGAAACCAGAGACAGCACCTGAAATACAGCAAATTTCAGAAGGGGCTGACAGGCAGCAAGTGAGGAAAACAGAACTGTGTGTTGTTGATACTGTTCTGGACAAAAATCACTCAACCACAGTGCAGCTTAATATTTGTTCTGTCACCCAGAGCAAGTTAAATAGCGCAGTGTGATCTGCTTCCTGTATGTCTGTTTTGTTTATGTAAGTATTTTCTTGCTCATTTTCATATTCTTTCCAGAGGGTAAATGCCCTTATTCTATTTAACAAGTAAGTTTGGTTAAATATAATCAGGAATGATATAACTGCTACTGGCAATTTATATGAAAAAATAACAAGAGTTTCAATCGTCAAAATGCTTTCCACACTCTTGCCAGCCTTAGCAATGTAGATAACAGTTTAAGAAGATTGGAAATGCTATTTTTTTTCTTTTTCAAATATTGACTATCATTTTAAGAAAATGAAGTAACAGTGACTTAAAATTTCCAGTGTTGAAATTAAATTACTTCAGCTCATTAAGCCACATTTGTGGATGACAAGCAAGTGTGGTTCAATGGATTTGGCTCAGCCTATTTTTTGTATAAAAGTATAGTTACCTCAGCTGACTTCAAGATATTTTAGTGCCTAACTGGAAACTAATCTCCTTAAACCTCCGATGAAATTCATAGAGAGACACAGGTACCTTCAGAGGACAATTCAGAGTGAGAATTTAATTTTGAATTGGACTCTTCCAGAGAACACCCTACTACTGCTTTTGATTAAATAGTGTACAACTGGCTTTCTAACTTAATCACTTTAGTTAGGCCATTTTCCTAGTGAGTGGTAGTTGTGTTTTTTATGAATAATATATTTTAATCTGATTTCATTTTCATCATAATTTTTTGGAAATATTAATTAAATAGTCTAGGAATGTGTAAAAGTTAAATTCCCTCCAGGAAAAAAAAAAAAAATGGAACAAGGCCAAAGAGATATATATATGTATGCTGCATTAAATGTATTTGCCACCTTGTCTAAGCAAAGCAAATCTTAGAAATAGTTTTGTGAGTTTCCTTGAGTGTTACACATTTATTCAAGTGTGGAGTTTCAAAATTTCATATTCTTTATTTAATTTCTATAGGTCTTCCTTTCAATACCTAGTTTAATATTGCAAGCCATTTTCCCTTTTGAGAGAAGTTAGTGTACAGAGAGTACACACAGAAAGAAATTTCAGCTTGACACAGGATTTAAATAAACTTAATCCAAGTTTTGAGCATTTGGAATCAGTTTAGTGGGAGAGGTAGAGAGAAAAACTACTAGTAAAAGTCAGTGGTTACTTTCTTAACCCCTGGATCCTTTCTACCAATTCTGCAGGAAAAATGTAAAAGAACAAAAAAAAAAAAAAAAAAAAAAAAAAAAAAAAAAAAAAAAAGCAGCTGCCTAAAGATTCACTTCAGAGCTTTTTGAGTTTTCTGCCTTTTGCTTCCTTTGCAGTTGACAAAACCTCCTTACTGTTTCAATTACCCCAGGCCAGGGCACTATCTTTCCATAGACCATTTCCTTCTAAATGCCTTTTGGCTTTTATTCAAGTCTCCATCCATCATGGCCTCATTCTGAAAAACTTTAAAGAAAGCAGCTCTGATGAAAACTCTGGAGAAATAAGACAGCTTTCAGGCCTGCATATACTGGCTGGAAAAAGGACAAATGGAGAAAGAGACTTTTGAGAGTATACAATGACTTTATATTCAGTAGGAAGCTACAAATACTCAAGGACCAAGCTCATCTGGTCTGTCCTTCAACTGACAGCAAAAAGATGGCTCAAAAACACTTTTGTACATTCCTTTTTTTATATTTTTCAGAAGTCATTGTGGCCTCCAGTAATATAACATCCTCAAAGACTGTAGCCTCTGAGTTAAACTTCTAACTAGCCAGAGCAATGTGTTCTCACCATGCTCCTGTTAAGTATTCTGGGGAATCAAGATGGTGTGCTGCTTATCTGGCAGTTTTCATCTAACCTGATGAATTTTTTGCAGGGGCCATACCGATGTGTCTTCACTGGCCATATAATATAAACTCTTCTCCTAAAGTACTGCTTCCTATTGTGTTATATTGGCTCACAATATCAAAGGCAGATGTTGGTGGAGGTTGAACCTATTCCATTATTCCATATTCCATTATTCCATATTCCATTATTCCAGTATTCCATTACATTTTGTTGCTGTGCGACAGATGGCAGCAGAGGGGCAGTCTGCCCAAAATAAATTGGAGACATTACTTTCAGAGCAACTTATGTAAATGCTCTAGTGAAATGAAGATTTTATTAACAATAAATAAATAAATAAACAAACAAATAAAATATTTATTTATTTATTTATTTTAAAAAGAGAAGTGAATACCTTCAGGACTTAATGATTCAAGAACTTCAGTTTTGCCTCTCATTCTAGTACCCGGATTTGTATTTGCCATTTTCAGTTGCATTTTTTTCCTAAATGTGTTTGAAGAAACCTGCAGCACAACAAGAAAGGAAGTGAATTTCTGAGTACTTTTACACTAAGGAAACCCCTGGCTAGAGATTCCATATAAGGACTCCCTTATTACATCTTTTCTACTCTCTTCCTCATCCAAAGAACAACAAATAAACACAGAGAAACTGACTTTTTAATTGTATGGCTTATGTAAATATTATAAATATATAATATAGTAAATATATACTATTATGTAAATAGTTTTTTTTACACTGAGTAAAGGAGGAGAAAGATTTGTCCAAACTCAATATCATGGACACTTTATTGTCCTATAGTTTTGGGATCAGCTTTTTGGGTGAGCATGCCCAAAGATGTCCTGATGTCTGATACAAAGCTTTGAAGAGAAATACATTTGAAATTATCATATTTGCATTAAACGACTTCAAGTTTACTTTTTTTTTTTTTTTTCCAGTTTCATGACAGTGTTTGTCATTACCACATGCACATATTTGCCTGATTAGTAAGATGACTGTAATTTTATGTAACCGAACCTTGGATTCGTTGGAAAGATCAGTGCACCATAAATCTCACAGTAACAACATGGCAAACAAAGGATAATTCTGCACTGTCTTAGAATGGCAAAAAGTTACAATAACTGTTAAAGTGTCTGACTTCAAGGCTCTGTAAAGGTATTGTAAGGACAGCTGGAAAAAAATAACTTGGTCCAGAAAGCGTTCAGATAAAACCAAGTCTTATCTTTTCAGTTGCACAGAGAAAAACAATTTAACAATTGTGAAGCTTCTCTTCCCTCAAGGATCTTACAGCCTGCTCACTCAAATCCTGCCCTCAGATTCTGTTCTGCTCTCCATTTATTCTCTCTAGTACCACTTAAAAACAGGTGAACGTGGACCAGGAAGCAACATGAGCTGCGAACGCAAAGCTTTTCTAGAAACTGCAGCTGAAAAAGAAGATCGGGAAGGGAGTTGGGGAACTCAAGTGCTGAAATGCTCTTGCAGCCTTTTATTCCACTCACACATAGCTGTATCCTGCACACATGGGAACAGAAAACAAATTAATGGACAGATGCTATCCTAGTGATTTTCTTTTTTCCTAGTCTAGCTCACAACTGGCAAAACATCTTTTTTTTTTTTTTTTTTTTTTTAACTTAGATTGAACTCATTTTTTTCCCCTATAAAAATCACTAATTTTTAACCTGTTTAATCTCTTTTACTTTATTAATCAAATCAAAATTTTGAAGACTTAAGTTAAAAACAGGAATCAAATATTCTTTGCAGACATGAGCAAGTAGCTACAGCAAAACTAAGCAAATGTGCATGTAATGTAAAGTAACTCCTGCAGCTATGAAGCTCTATATGTGATTTCATTCTTGGAGGAGCCTGAGTCTGGGTAGCCACCAAACTGGGCAGATTGTTTTGATTTTATGACACTCAGCCTACTAAGGCTTCCTACTTCCTTATTACTTCCTTTATTTTCATCAACAATAGTATCAGTTATCCTAATTTCTGGAAGCAATGCAAATGTTTGCTCCAAAAGATATATATAATGTTTACTGTCTTGTGAACCACAAAGAGTTAGCAAATATGTTTTGTTTCATACTTTGTTATCTGTATAAAGCTACACTGTATAAAGCAGTCCTCTAGGTCAAAGAGAGAGGGACAATGTGAGATAACTAAAAGGGTAGTAAATACAAGTTATTACTTAAAAGGCTCATGTAATTACCAAGGGTGGGGATGAAACAGAAAAGTGTTATCAGTGGTAAATAGAATATGTAAAAAAAAAAAAAGGTGTTGTTGTTGTTTTAATTAAAAAAATATTTTTTTAAATTAATTTTTAATTTAAAAAAAATAGATCTGGGTTTAAAGCTAATATTTTAAATAACTTGTGCAAAGAATAACAGTTATGTCAGGACTTGAAATAAAGATTGTTTCCCGTCCTTATGAAACAAAGGTTAGCAGCTATAAATGGGGAGGATGAGAGGAAACATTTACTGAAGTGCACCATGTGAAATCATCAAGCCTAAATTACTTAAATCCTGGAGTCATAGAATGAAATCCTGGAGTCACAGAATGGTGTGTAGTCCCCGACCACAAATATTAGTATCAGTGTTAACAAGAAAACAAGGGTTGAACCAAAAAATTGAGGTTACAAAACTCAAGTATGGGATAAAGTGAAAATCATAGTCTGGAAACAATAATAATGTATCAAGATTAATATATATTCTAGGTAAGAAATGACTGAGTTGGAACTTTAAATAAGGCTGGTTATTCCAATACTGATTCTAACATTACTTGTCTATTTTGGTGGAAGATGTCCTTTGAAGCCTTCCTTTCTGTATTTGTTTGATCTGACAGACTTGCAGACCTGGTCAAAACTCTCAAAGAGTGTCAGTATCATAATGTCTGTATTTCTCCAGCTACATTTTGATTGAAAGTTCTCATTATGTTCATTAACAAGGCATACTGCAGAATAACTTCAAAACTGACTCCCTCAGAAAAGATAAATTCAGGTTGCTAGTGGGAAAAATAAAGTACTAGGTTGTTACTGAATGATTAATTTTTACTGGAGACATATACTCCAATTGATGGAGTTACATACAGAATTTTCAGTGAAGTTTTCAAATGATACAACATTTGTGAGCTAGAAAATGATGAGAAGGATGAGATATTGATGCAGAGCAAGCTATAATTCCCACTGATGACCTAACTGCTCGGTAGCAGCCATGCAAGCGGTGCATATTCTGTGCATGAGCCCATCCTCCCTCAGGGCAAAAGTCAGAACTGCATTATCTCTTCCTCCCTTCCTCCAGTTCATCTGGTCTTAAGAATGACCTGGAGCACTTAATTAAGTGGCCACAATTGAATACTGAAATGCATAGTGATATGCATTTCAAAATGAAGACCACACACTGTGCTTACAAAGTTGGAGCTCCTATGTTGAAATACAGTCAGTTAAAAACAGTTTTAATGGTCATTGTGATTAGTCATACTATTGAAATTCATTTCAGAGTTGATTCAAGAAATGCACGCCAAAAATGAACAAGCCAAAGAAAGAGAGAACTTTGCTAAGTAAAAGATTCTGCATTTATTTACCTAGCTGTTCTAAAAGTACCATGTTTCAAAAGGAATATCAGAGTAATCAAGTGGGAATAAAGAAAATTCAGGAAACATATCCAGAATTTGGAAAATCAAGCCCTTTGTCATAAACAGTTGTCTTATGAAATATGAAGTTGAAAGAAGACTCTCTTCAGAAGTGCTTATATATGATTGCATTCAGAGAGTGTGATGCATACAAGTTCTTTCTATTCAAAGACCAGTAACACATTAGAGAAATATATTGCTTAAATAGGATTGTAGTTTCATAGTAGTCTGACCGATGATGCAGAAATGCAACTTATCATTCAGAATTTCTGATGTAGTAGAACAGCTTTTTAATATGTGTTGTATTTAATTCAACTTATCAGAAGAAATCTTCAGCCTATGCGCACTGAGGGATTGTGTTATATCTTTCAGGTGGTCTACTGCACATTTCTGGGGGCATTTAGCAATATTCTTTTTACTCTAAATACACTCATAAAACTTACCTTGACATAAGTGTAGCATTTACCAGTCAATCTCATGCTTCAGAGCTTCACTTAGTCATTGACCAATCATTAATACTGGTTTAGACTTCTTCACATTTATTGCTTTGCCATGAATTGCTGGATCTTTCTCCCTGCTGAAGGGAGTTGGGGTTGGGTGTTTTTTTGGTATTGGTTGGTTGTTTTTTGTTTTCCAGATGAAGATAAAATGATAAACTGTGGGTTATTAGAATTACTGTTCAGCTTGGATCAGAGTAGAGCAAGCCTTTCTTCAGCATTCTCTTTGGTAAGATATATGAATTCCATCCCTTAAACTCTGCAACACAAGGTGCATTTTCCAGTTTGGGAATTAATCCTCTTCTTCATTATGTGGTAGGGCTCACCAGCTGGACCAGCTGAGTATCTGAACAACTTTCCTGACACTGGGGAGGTTTTGGTTATCAATTGTCTAGTAGGCTTTTTTTTTCTGTTCTCACTGTCAGCATGTTTTGGAGGGCTCTTTTTTTTAGGATTCAGAATTTTTTTAATAATCAGACTAGATGTTTGTTAGAAGGAAATGAAATGACAAAGAATGACACAGAATGTACAGGTGGTTAACTTCCAAGGTCTAAAGGTCTGCCTGAGAACATTTGGCCAATAACTATGTTTCAGTTAGGTGCACAGTCTACTTAACTCATATGGAAGTGATCTGTAGTCAGTGAATGTGCTCTCCAGAGGACAGTTCAGCCCACCTATTTTAGAAAGGAATGAATTATCTTCTAGTAATTGATGATGGAATAAATTGATATTGTAGAATTAGATGACACTCCTTAGTTTCAGTTGACTAAAATTAGATGAACTGCATGCCAACAACTTGATTAAAAAAAAAGCCTAATAATATGTTTTTTCTAATTGAAATTTCATTAACTTAACATTTGTCTACAAACAGGTGATACATAGCCTAAAGTAGCCTCTTACTCAGACTATCTGGTTCGCTTTTCAAGAATTGCAGTTACAGCAATCATATCATTATATTACCAGTTGCCACATAATGTTGACCATACAGGCAGCCATTACAGTAGCTGTAGATATTAAATACAAAAATAAAAATGGGTTTGGTGGGGAACATCATTACTCATAAATGTTTTCTTTATTATGTGCATTTTTCCTACAGATTGTATTTTTCTCTTGGAAGGAATAATGCTTAACATCAAAACACTAATGACAAATGCAGAAAGTAATTGTACAATGTCTATATTCAGTAAAAAAAAAAATTATAATAGACTGTAAGACTGCAATCAAAATATGCTTTAATTCAAAACTTTTTGTTTTATTTTCTTTATAAACTTCCTTTGCTGTAAAGAGTAGTAAAGAAATGGCATGTATGATTTGTAGTCTGCCTTTTGGGCAGAATTATTTTGTCCCAGTGATTGAAGCATAAACCCTTCAGCATTCACTGCTATCAGCTGGAAGACCTGATCTTCAGATTTGGTTGGTGAAGGCATGTATGTTTACCTATTATGGGCTTTATCATAAGATATTTATGCTGTGGAAGCAAACCATCAAAAATAGGGAAGTCCCGTGCCTGGACTGTGATTCTTGCAGTACTGGCTGGCTGAGAAATCAGAGTAGAGTCCAAGTAATTTTGTTGTTCTGATTTCATTTGAAATTATTAGGCATAAAATTCCAAGTAGCATTACAGGAACCATTATGGAAGTTTAATATTCAGGTACTGCTCTCAGTGTGGTCAGTCACTTATAGAAATAAACCGCATTTCAGAAGGAAAAGATATCTAATATCCTAGCAATATAGTTTGTCTTTTCCTGCATAAAGCTATGTGGTTTTGGGGGTGGAAGGAGGAAAGGTTAACCATTTCCTATTTTTAACACAATTCCTAGTTAACTTAGGCAATTAGATTTCACATTTTAAAATGGATAATTTTGTCATCTTTATATTTTAAGGTACTAAACAATATTTTAGTAAGCTGATCTAAGGAGATATGTGAAAATCTCGGTTGCTAAAGGAATTAATGTAGCTTTCACTTTCTTATAGTGATGTACCATCTGTGAGCTGCCTGAATGTGATGTAAGATATCTCCTGCCAGAGAAGTTAACAATCATCACATTATTAGCCAAATTTCTGTCTATGATGGTTTTGCTGCAGCTGCCTAATATTTATTGTTTCATTAGTCTCACTTCTGAATTTTTGTACTAAGCATTTACTGTTGAATTGTTACTTGGATATAACAAACAAGGGGTAAACTGTGATTGTATAATATCACTCTATTAACTGCTTGTTTTCAGGAACCATGGGGGTATAGGTTGAGTATTCACTTGAGCTTTTCCGTCTTTTCAGCTCTCTCCCATCATCAGAGTTAAAATAGCTGTACTCCAACTCTAGGCTTGAACTTCCTGTTAAAAAAAAACAACCATGTAAAAGTAACTGCTAGGAAGGAAGAACTAACTTAGTGGATGTCAGAGGTCCCTTGACAGTGCTAAACTTTAATGGAAAATAAGCTGCCTGTATTTTTCCATGCTGAGAGGGCTACCTATTTTGTCTGCTCAGACTGACAGGTCTGAAAATGAATGATTTTTCCTCAGTCATGATGGATACCTTTTCTAGACATATTGTAGCATAATGGACAAATAACTTCTCTTAAAGACTTGTCATATAATTTGAAGGGGAAAAAAAATTGTGCCCCAGAGACAGACATTTCTATCTATATCCTCTGGGAATAATGAGACCTTAGAACAGAGTCTAAGGCTAAGAGTTGGTTCAAAATACCATGATGTGATGTGCCCTTATCTTCTTTTACAGATAAGACGGGCAGACTTTCTTGCACAAAAAATCAAAGAGCAGGCTGTAAAATCACAGGAAATACTAATAAAAAAGCCCTACAAATGAAATTTCTCCTTTCCTTTGAAAAATATGTCTTCCACAAATTCTTCTTTTTTCCTCTACTTTCTCCTTGACGACCAACACTTACATAAGCTGTAGTGACCATAGCCGAATCCATCCAAATACTGAAAATCTAAACCTTCAAATTTAGTTTCCAATATTTGTGTCATTAGTAAGTCACCTTGAAAAGTCAACCATTTGCTGAGTAAGAATAAGAACAGAGAATTGGAGATCACTGAATCCCTTACACTACCATGCATAACAGAGGGATACTGAGGACAAAGAGTGCTTTGCAAAGTGCTTTGTTGATCTACTCCCTTCTCGCAAGCCATTATAAGGTCCTTGGGCTTGTCTTGTAAGCAGCTGATACAGATGTTGTGATCCCGAAACTGTCTGTGAAGACAACGTGGTGCAAGGTCTGGGACCGCCCCTTTTCTTCCCATGTCTCCTATGGCCCTTCTGAGTTCCACAGGGGCATGTGCACTCGTATTGCAGTGACCCTACAGCCACAGGGCCACTCACTCATGCCTGCACAAAGTATTATCTGTGTACTCTCTGGCCCTGACATACAAGCTGGGAGACAATTCCAGCTCAACTGAAAAAGATGGGCTACATACCTGTGAGAATGTTCCAGGTTTAGGAGGAGTCTGCCCCAGGCCACTGGGTGAGATCCAAGCAACAGGGACAAAGAAGACATTTCCTATAAGACAAGGAGCTGAAGGGTCACACAGAGAAGCTTTGGATGTTGCTCGAACTGTTCCTGAAGAAAATTCTGGCACAAAGAGGAAATGTGAGCAGTTGGGATAGAGTAGACCTGCAGATTTGGAATAGTTAGTAATGTCATGATTATATTTGGGAAATGTGTTCACCTTAGGCCAGAGAACATCATTATAACTCTGTAAAATAGCAGTACTTTTAATTTCCTTCAGCTACAACTGATTAGTCTATTATTATCACAAGAGGCTCACCGGTTGCTATAGAAGTTTCTGTGTTGGTATCAAATTTGTTTTTCCCTTCAGGTCATAATGTCAATCAGTGCCAAAGAGAAAGAAGTGACTGACTGACTGATCAATGAATATGCATGGATCCAAACAGTAAAGGAGCTCCTGATGGGCTCTGAGGTACTGTTCTTCTCATCTCTTACAAAAGAGTTGTTCCTGTATGCTGAAAGTCCTGCTGAGGAAGTATGGGAGAGTTACCACTGGGTGTGTTTAGAATGCTGCAGTCCTAAACACTTTGATGCTTTTCAAAGAGAATAGACAAACTTAGTAAATTGTTTAAAGAATGCTAAAAACAGACTCAGAAAAGATATAAAAAAGAAATTAAAAGAAAAAATTGTATATATAAAGATTGGCATTTGGTAAATACTATTCCATACATCAAATATTAATCGTAACAAAGGACGTAGCTTGTTTAAAATCTGCATATTAATAAACAGAGAATATTATACTATAAAGTGAGTAATCATTATTTGGATATATGATCCTTGTGCATGACAATCCATCACTATCCATATTTGCTTTACAAATTGCTATGTGGAACTGATTAATGGTGCTTTGTTCATTAACAAGAGAGTCCTAGTTGTTTCTAACATTCTCAAGGTTTCGGATTTGCTTATGAATAGATCCTTGTATTGTGAGAATGCAATGACTGCTGTTTGATGCTCCTCTCGCTGGCAGTAACAGTCACCCTCCGTGGGCTATGGATAGAGAGGTGTCTGCAGCTAAGTGAAGTGAAAGGTCAGCAGTTCTACACAGACTGGCACAAAGTTTTGAATCATTATTCACTTGGCAAGTACATTGCAGTATCCTCAAGAAAAGCCAGCTAAAATCACAGAAAGACATTTTAAAATGTGAAAAGAACATACATCAAGACTTTTTGTTGTTTGCTTTTGGTGGTGGTGGTGGTTTTTCTTTTAAATGACATTTCATTTAGAAAGTTGCTTAAAATTAAATACTAGGTTTTAAGGCAAAAATATACAGCTAAAAACAATTTCATTTTACTCAAAATAATATCTGTTGTTTGTTTTAAGCAAAACAGAAAAAGACTGACCCAGAATTGATTTAAAAGAATGTAGACTTTTAGCAAGATAAAAACTAAAAACATTTTTTTTTTCACAGATCTAGTGAAGTACTTCTTAATATTATGTATTAAAATACAAGCTGTATGCGAGATTGTATTACAAAATCCCCATTGCTATTTATGGGGAAAAATACTGTTTACAGGCCGAAACCATTTAATGTGTCATTTCACTGCAGGATATATGATTGTTATTTAATGGAAAAAATGTCTCTGATGAACAGATGTTAATAAAATAGATTAGTCCATTTTGTTTTAAGCATAGATCAGCCTTACAGGGTGAGCTAATAATTTGTATAAGACATGAGTGATCACAGAATGCTATATTCTGTTTTTGATTTGACTCACAAGCTTTTACAGCTTTTCACAGGAAAAAGAAAAGGGAAAAAAGTTAAATATTATGGCGCAAGCTTCTCTCACTCACTATTTGGTCAACTTGTCTCTTCATTTCGATGAAATTATTGCCTAACAAGAAACACTGATTGTGAATGGATTACACACAACATATTCAAGCCATGGTTACCTATGATGTATAAATCCTTGAATGTATAAATCTTCTTAGGGTATTTTTTCGACTGGTTTATATGAGATGCAGGAAAGGTAAGGCCAGAATTTTCAAATTTTGCTGCCTAGTTGCAGAAAAAGAAGGGGGATGGGTACCTGAGGCACTGCAAGTATATGGTAATAGTGGAATTCAAGGACTTCATTTAAAAGCTATTTGAAGGTTTATAAAACTTAGTACTAAGTGTCTTCAGAAGGGGATACACTGAGAATTAAAGCTCCTAAATTTCAGCTTTTATTGTTGCTTCTTAAATTACAGTGGAATTGAAGCCCACAAATTAAATTGTTGACCACAGCCCTCATTAAAAGTCAATATTTATGTAAATTACTGTATTTGAGGATCTGAGAAACTGAAGCATTTCTCTACACACAGAAAAGGAAATGACTATTTCTATGGCATAAACATCAATATTTTAACAGCACCACTGAGGCAAAGTACCTCAATTATAACTCAATGTTTTATTGTTTGTAAATCCATGAAAACAAATACAATTTTCTTCTTTTTTTTCATTATTAAGCTGAAAAAGAGATTCTTACAAAAGTAAACATGAGTTTTGAGCTTAAATAAATATTTACACAATAAATTATTCTGAGCTTTTAGTAGCTAAAATATTTTAAAAACGCAAACCAATTCTGATGGAGGACAAAAAAACAACTGAATGTGGTTGCTTTGGTAACAGATTGCCCTTCTCTGTGTGTGTGTAGGCATGCATGAATATGAGACATATCTCTATATAGCTCATAGCTAGCTGCATATTTGTACATGTCCATTTACATGTGCATCATTTCCTCTCTCACATTCCTTCACATATCACCCATGGATATATCCCCCATTCTTCCTTTTAAACTTTATTAATCATCTTCATAAATAGAATACTTTCCTTGAGTGACATTTTTATGTTAAAATTATGCTATATTTGATTTGAAAAGCAACCTAATTAAGGTAGGCTTCCTGTAAGCTATTTAAGTCTCACCTCCCAGTGGAATCACGAAACATTTAGAAAAATAATGAATTGCATCTTATATAATCTTTATTGCTACTTTTTAAAATGAATAGTATATTCAGTTTGGGTTGAAATAACATATCCCTAAGGTACAATTCGTTTCCACAAATTGGATTGGTCCCTCACATACAAGATTATTAAGCATGAAGAAGAAAGTTATTGGGTTCTCTGTGCCCCCTAGGAATAGTATATTTTCCTTCATATCTAAGCTTTAAACGTAACCTGATTCTAGACAAAGCTGGTAAGCAGTTAAAAGAATGATGCTATTTCTTGGGCTTACATATTAATTTTCTTCTATAAAAAAATTCTCTTTTGTTTTGAATTAGCCAAAGTTCACGACTGGTAATGTATAGATTAAAGTAAAACACAAAAAGCAAAGATGCTAAGTATGATTTGGTACTTTTTAGGTATTGGATATAGTTTTAGTCCTCTTTCTGGTTTTTCCCATCTTTTAGTTGATTAAAAAACTCTGTTTGATTTACTCTTTTAAAGAATGGTTTCATTATTATTTCTGGGGAAAAAAAAGTAGATCCTATGGAAAATTATTTAATAACATATGTTAAGTGATGAATAATGGAAAATTATTTGTAATTGAGAGAACAAAAAAGATTTTTCTGAAAATCACTGCCTAAGTCACGCATTCAGTTCTCAGTGTGTTCCCTTTATAATTACATTAAATAATCATTTATCATTTTACATGAAGATAGAGCTATACCTTTGTTCCAGTATATTTTAATAGGGTGAGAAAAACAAATATTACTGCTAAGAACAATTCCACTCCAAGTTAAACTTTAAAAACACAACTGTGTTTAGTATTAATAGCAAAACTAATACATTCAAAAGCAGATCATGCAGTATCTCCTGTCATCTCTGACAATTATGTTGAAGAATGTTTATAGTTGAGGCAGTGAAAAGACAATACAGTAGTTTTTAAGTGGGTGGTAACTAAATCTAAAAGCCTCATTGAACTGAAACTATAGAAGTAAATAGTTTTGAAACTAACATGAATATGAAAACAGTATTTCCTTAACTAAAACAAAAAATCTGGGAATTTTCAGATCTTATTGTAAAATTTCTGTATTTCTAGTTTTCCGAGTTATATCAGCTTGTATTTTGCTACTACTGAAACTGAAATTTGGGCAGTGAGCTGAGCATCTAGTCATCTAGTTTGCTCAGCACTCTAAGTAGGTTATCCCAGTCCTTTTTTCACCAACATAAAAAACGCATTTATTTAATTCTGAGAAATATTTCTACTCTTCTGGTTAAGATTGTCCAAATGAGCACTTTATATAACATCAAAATGATGTCCCAGAATGATCCAATTATTTATTTATTTATTTATTTATCTATTTATTTATTTATTTATTTATTTTGTCATTGCTAACGTTTGGACAAACCCAATGCAGAGAGAATAGCTAGAATTTTAAAACCCACTGTCCTCTAGCCATACTTAAAGCTAGCTTGAATGACATAAGTGGTAAGAGCTGGGATGATCTAGCATATCTATCATCTTATTTTGTTACTGCCTTCTAAGACAGGAAGATGAGATTTTAAAAGACAAATGAGGTAAGGCTACTATTATAATCTCATTAGAAATTTTATTATCCTAACAGATGAGTTGTAATAGATGTTCATGTTAGTCTTGATTTTTTTTTCTTTTCTTTACTGGAACAAATAGGTGACAGGTAGGCAGTTGCACTGGGTGATCTTGGAGGTCTTTTCCAACCTTGGTGATTCTATGATTCTATGATGTAGCAAATCGCATTCCTGTAAGGGAAGGTATAAACTTACTAAACTTTCTTCAAGGAAAAGATATGCTGAAAGATAGAGAGCTAAAAATGATTTGGGAGGCCAAGGCTCAACTGCTGGCTCTTTTATCTGCTCTGTAGACTTTGAATGAGTCAGCTGGAAGGAGGGATTACTCTCACAAAGGTGAAAGTGTGAAGAGATCAAGCTTCCAAAGCTGCCAAGAGAAATGAACTCATCTAGCTAGTGTTTTGGAGAAGAAAACTTACAGTAGTATTGTTGTTCTTCAACTGACAAATAGCAGAAGAGGAATGAGAATTAAAAAAAATAAAAAAATTTAAAAAAAGTTTTATTTTGAGGGAAAATATCATCTCCTTGATAGATACAAGCATTATTACCTCCTGGTCAGACTTTATGTATTCGCCTATTTCGTACATACTAATATGTTTAAATAGATACTTTGTGTCTATTTAATATATTAAACTCAGCTATAGTATGTATGCACATATAAAATATACAGCAAGATGAATTGTGCCTCTCTCTGTGTTTGAATGAAGATTTGCTTTGCAGAAAAGTTGACACTGTTTTATTTGATGAGGAACAGCAGATTTTGGTTTCAAAAAGGCACATTTTATTTTAAATAAAAACCTCAGTGCTCTCCGGAAACTTCTAGCATTCAACCCAGCCACAGCCGACACTAATTTAAGGTATTTCAGCTTTACATCTGACTGTGGAAGGGAAGCATGGAGGGTCTGTTGTTTTGGAGGTTTCTTGGTCTTTAGGGTTCCCAGGAAACCTTCTCAGGTGCAATAGAACAGCAGTTTTGTAAGGCAAGTATTTCTGCATGAGCATTTTCTGAAATACTGCAGTAAGGCTGTTGTGAACTCTGTGCGCTTATGACTCAGTGAGAAGTAGAAAGCATCTCCATGACAGAATGTGGGATTTCCAGTTTGATGTTTTTTCATGCGCTGTAAGTGGGTATATTCAGAAAGCTTATTACTTAATGAGGGAGCTTCAGGATCCAGTGCATCTCCCCTGAATTCTTCTCATTATTTCTTTAAGTCTGGGGTGGTTTTGTTACAGTACTGCTATCCTAATGCTAGTGAAAGTTCTTCTGCTCCAGATGAGACTAACTAGATTATAGATCGAGGGTTCATTTTTCTAAAATGAGGATCCTGAATGCTTGCTACTTGTTATCTAGTATGCATGAGCTCATCTCTCACTCTTTCTGTTTGACTTGCTTTTGATAAGAAGGCTGTTGGCATCATCTTGCTGGTCTATTTGAATTTTCATGATATGGACCTTGCTTCCAGGCAGACTTTTTACAAGTTCTCTCACTTGCAAATTTCTTGGTTTAGATTTGGGGCACTGAGGTAGGCAAGTAGTCTTATTCCTAAACATGTGCTGATGATACAGAATCATTTGCAGTTTTATTTAAAGTTCAAATTCTTGCTTTAACAGTGTTTCATTGCTTTTTGTCTGGGTTGATTCATCTATGGTAGATGTCTGTTTTTCACTGGTGTGAAGTCATGGCCTGAAACAGTGATTGAGCCTCCGGTGGGAAGGCAGGGCCAACCCAGAGGGGCTCCTCAGAGCACCCGAGTGATCAGAAGGTGTGGAGCCAGGATCTACCCCTTCCCAGGCTTCACTTAAGGGTTAGCAGTGGAGGTAAGGTCACTATCTACTGAAGGTCCTCCCAAGATGAGCGGTTTTTCCTTTCTTTGTTTCTGTATCTATGGCTGCTGCATTTGGGGTTGTTCTCATTTGCTGTAGACTAGGATTGTGCTACTTTGCTATTATCGTTATGCTTTCCATCACTTTATAGCGTACAGTGGTCATTAGCTGTTAATTCAACTTCTATACTGTTGTGTCATTCCTGCATATCGGTGCTGTAAAATTGCTGGTCATGTCAACCCAGATCTGGGATAGTGGGATGTGCAAAGACAACATCTTTGGTGTTGTTCAAGAAACACTATAAAACCATTAAAAAAAAGGAAGAAAAATAAGCAGAAGAAATTTTTTCAGTGAAGCCTCAGAAAAAGTGAAGTGGGGAAGTAAAGAACATGGAGATGGGGGAAGATAAATGTATTTTTTGGTCCATGAATCCTAACTATCAAAATATGAAAAATAAAATGGAACTCAGAGTACTGGCTCTGTATACTGGCCCACTCTTATCTGGTTGGTGATATTGAGAAACAGTTCTGGTCTTCAATCTGGTTTGAAGACAAGCAGTTATCACTTACCACCATGCAAGAAATGCTGTTGGGATCATATGACTTTTATGAGACCTAAGCATACAACTGGGTTAATTGGTGTTATTCAAGTAGATACTACATGTACCTTTCTGAAGTTTCTCAGTTGGTTTGTTTAATGACTTAATGTAGTGCTGTTGCTAGATCAGTCCTTGTTTCCTTTAAACGGATGTTAATGGTTGTGCTTTTTATTATAAACCTAAAATGCTAGAGATACCTTGCATTTCCTTTTGTCTTAATAATTTATGAATTTTCTCTTGGTTTCCACTGAAGCTGGCAGAACTTATCCATTCAGTGGCATTCTATTATTTTTCACCCTTTGTACAGTTGGCAAATTAAGAATAGTTTATATATCATATGACACTATTCCAAAGTTATCAGAATGCCTTTGAACTATCATAAAAGGACTTTTGTGTACCCCATCTTAGCTTGGCCTTTGGAGAGGTTGAATCAATGCTCACAAAGGCTCAGCATAGAAACAAGTGTTCACCTGCTGTAATGAATAGTAACCTGAATTTATAGAAATTGCAGGGTCCTGGAAATCCAAGGCTAGTGTTTTCTTTAATCAGTCCCACAAATAATCAAGGGATCTGATTAATTTAAATCAGTATTCTAAAGAAGAAAACTAATTCATAAATTGGTTTTTGTTAATAATATCCTTTTATATTTCTCATATTCTTTTGACTTGGTAGTTGCTATGTGGGGAAAGAATTCTCAGTTTTTTGCAACTCTCAAGCTTTTAAAATGTTCTGGAGTAGGAATAAAAAGAAAATGCAAAAGAAAGGTATTAGATAAAAGTATACCCAGGGTTCAGTTCTTGTTATATTCTGGGCATGTGCCAACTAAACTGAAATAGCATGTTGCTTTCCTGGAAAGTTGAGGTTTTGAAACAACTGAGAACTAGATGTTATAAGAGGCATTGGTTTTTTATTTTCACCTTGTCCTTGGGTGAAGTTTTGAAAGTTGAATGTCATTAGTGCAGGTTTGGGGCATTGTTTTTTTCCTCCACTGGTAGGCCCTAAGTATGGATATGTTTATAAATTTGAGAAACCCTTTCAAAGGAAGACATACACATGTTCAGAAAAGAAACCCTTTCTTAAAGAAAAGATTAATGCTACACAACTTACCATGTAATACTTGAAAAAGTCTGTTTGTTTTTTTTTTTTAAAGTATGCATCATGAAACTCAGTGTTGTGGGAATGAATGTACCTGAGAGCCCCGTTTACTGTCATTTAAAGAAACCTGCTGTCTCTGGCTCACTGAAGTTTTATGTCACTCTTCCTTACTATTTTTCTCTCTATTCCTGTCTCTAATGATTTCTGCAGGAAACCTGATAGAAAAGTACAAAGACTTTTTTTTCTGTTATTTTATCCACGTGTCTCACATACTCTCTTGACACTTTGTTTGAGCTTGTCTTGCTCACCACTGCTGCTGTCATAAAATCTCAATAGCTCCTTACGCTTCAGGTATGTCTCCAGCCTTACGGACTCATTCTTTCCGTTTAGACCAGGTTAATCACAACACAGTGATTATTTCCTAATTACTTCTTAGTAAAACCAAATCTGTTCCAATTCTATATCAATTTTATGTTGGTTATATCAGTAACACAATATATTCAAAATCCAGCCAAGCCATATGCTGCTTCTGCACATTATATTTTGCAAGAAATAGAACGTGTGAACCTATCCAGTAGTGATGTCTCACTAAGATGAATAAATGGCTGGTTTTTATTGCAGTCAGTGTGATGTCTGGGGTGATAGGTTGTTTTTCCTTTCCTTCTGTATTATGTCCAAGGCTCCAATGGCTTTATATTTTAAAGATAGTTGCTAATGGCATAATGCTTTTCTTTTAATCAGTAAATATACTTACGTGATTGTACAGAGCAGTAAGGTATGGATTGGTTAAAACGTGATCTCCTCCAGAAGAGACTCTGGATGGCAAAATAACTATCACAGATTCTAAAGCATTAGAAAATGATTAACTTTGGCTTCTTTCTTATCTGAAAAGTCTGATGTGCTATTGATGTAGTTATGTGCTTATTAATCTTTTTGCTTATTTGGACACTTGGTATTTAAAACTGAAAATACTCCCTTTTGTAAAGTAGAAGCTTCAAGTCAGAAGTGCACAGTAGAGAAGTCTGTCAGCCAGACAGGTTTTGTTTTTTGTTATCAAGAAGGTGGAACAACACAAAGATAACGCAGGGACCAATACTAACCTAAACAGACTTGTCATAAGAACCAACAGTTGTACTATAAACTCCTGTAGTAATAAACAACCTCATTTATCATTATCATTTAACAGCTTAAAAAATTATGCTGACTTAATTTAAAAAATTGCTAATTGATGATGTAGTTAAAAGTTCATGTGATTTCTACAGTTGTTACATGAATTATCACTCTTATACACAATAATTGTATAAACAAGTTCACCAAGACCAGTAGCGAACCAAACTTGTGTTCTGTCTCGTGAAGTGAAACAATCACACTTGCTCTGTCTGAGAAGTTGAAATTTGCATCTGCAAACTTTCACCCTCAGACTTTTCTTCAAGTTAGTTTGTTTATTTATTTTGCAGCCTATTTTAAAAGCTCAGCGCTCTGCTTTGTTGGCTACAGGCTGAAACATGCCAGTGTTACCAAGGTGCAAGTAACAGATGGGCACAGTGCTTGTTCAGAGTAATGTGAACAGGGATGATTCCTCAGGCAAGTGTAGTGCCTAATTCCCCGCTGCCCCAGCTCCGATCTGGGGCCGGCTTCTGGTGAGTGAAACATCTGAACGATTCCTTTTCCTGTTGTGGTTTCCAACAAATGGTATCATTATGAAAATGAAATCATTGTGTCATTATGGAGATCCAAGCTTTAAAATTCTTAATTTAGCACAGAAAAATTTAAGGATATAACTTCTTGCCTAAATCTTCCTTTCTCATATCTTTGTTGTAGTACTGACTCAAGTAATTAGATAGTATCTTACTGAATTTTTGTCATAAAGTAAACATTTTCCTAGATCATGCCAGCAAGTTTTAGCACGAGAGATTTGATTTGCCTTCTGCAGGCTAAAACAGAGCAGAGGTGGTCAATGGCTTTTTGACATCACTAGTCCTAAACTGTGATCAGCACTTACAAAGTTGGGCTGCTTTCTCCAGTTCTTTGGTTCTGGTCCAGCAACCCTGACTCTTTGCAACAGTTGGTGACCGTATGACAAAATGACCTCCAGAGAGGCCTGGTGTTGTCACAGCTATGGTAAGACAATGACAATTTTTCTTTTAAGCTGTTTTCCATTATAATTGATGGTAAGCTTCTAGAAAATAGAAGCTGTGCATATTTCGTGCACAAAATATAACTTTGGCTGCTCTGAGTATTGTCAAATTCAGTGTACTCAGGAAAAATGCGCTTTTTCTTCTCTTCACCTTTCTTTCTGTCCAAGAGTAAAACTAAATGATCCACAGATTATAAAAACAGCATTTGATAAGAATCCATGAATCTGTTTTTGTCATCAAATAAACAGTTAAACATATGATTAAATTAACACAATGGGCAATTGCCTTTTTTTTTTTTTTTTTAAGTTCAGAGGTGAAAGGGAAATTGCAGGATGCAAACTGGTTTTTTTAGTAGCGCATATGAGATTGAATAATTGAAGCTATCAGATTCTTCGTTTCCTGTAGAATCTGACATCTTATGGCATGTCATTCCAAATGTACCTCTGGAATGCAACTTCCTGGCATGATATGGCCACACTTGAACAGTTTTCATCTCTCTTCTGTGTTTTGAGTTTTATTGGACACCCTTTTCTATATATTCAAAGTAAATGTTCAAAAGCTATGCAATGACTATAAAGGCTTGGGACTTGGATATCTGTTCAGAACACTACTGAGCTCAAAGCATTGCAGTCCTGTTGTGTCTGAGGATATCCAGCTGCTGCTTGGTACAATTCAAAATGTGATCTCACAGAATCCATTTGGATAGGTTACATTGCATAGGATACAGAATCTGCACCACCACTGCCAAAAAAAGGAAAATCCATGTGTACTAGGGAAGTGAAGTAATTGTAGAATACAAAAATATATCTGATTTTTTTTTATTTGCCCCTTTGTTTCAAACAATTGTGTCAATTATCCTGACCACTCATTACTTTTAATTTTTATTCTCTGCAGTATTTTGCATTTACTGTGTTGTAGTTGAGCTTAGTCATTTAAAAAAAAAATTAAAAAAAATCAACTTCTTGGTTGTGGTATATACTCTTGTATATTCAGGTGATTCTATGTCATAATTCTTATCCTATATGTAGTCAAGTAGGGTGTAATGTACAAATATCTTAAGCATCCATATAAACAGCTGTCACATAATATCAGCCTTTCACAGAGCTTGCTGGGCAGAGTACAAAGATGAGAGATGTGTGCAGTCATGAAGAGCTTTGGGGCAAATCTCAGACTGCTGACTACAAATGTACTGAGTTTTGCAGGGTGTTCAAGAAGTAGCACTTACTTACATTGAACATGGTTCCAGGAACTCAGATGCAAATATGTTTGTATTTTGCTCAAGAAATGCCTGCTGTACTTGGTAACTGATAGCCATGGGGAACTTGTATTATGAGTTTGGAATGATGTAAGCAAATGCTACCTTGTCTGGAGAGGTATAGCATTCATAGAGGAAAGTGGTGGAATGATCTGTGGCCGATTTCTATCAAGCAGAAATAAGTGAGATCTTAATTTACTTCTTATAAAACTGTATATTGCCCTTTATTCATCGTGATTGCAAGGTAGCAGAGCAGCTTCCAGTAGACTGATGGCATGATACCTGTCATCCAGTTGTGCATTCCAACTTTCAAAGTTTTTTTGAAAGATGACTTCTGGGTATTGCAAACATACATGCTTGTCTGGAAATGCCAGTATTTATCTTACTGCAGGTCCTACTTCAATCCACAACGTTCATATGGCAAAATGACTCCGGTTTGATGAACAGGCATAAGAAGGGAACAGAACAGACATGAGAGAAAGTACATGTGTCATGAATGTCATTAAGAACAGATTCTCTTGATTTTTCTCAAAAAACAAAACAAAAACTATAACAGCATTATTGTGAGGGTAAATTATGAAGATAATGAATCTTCATTCATCACAGTCTAAAAGAGCTGCAGTGAAAGAAACAAAATCCAAACAACTTAAATGAAAATCAAAATGTTATTGCGAATCATGAGACTGTGAAGGAAAAAAATACTACAGAGGTAATAAACCAGACTGTTAATGTTTGTGCTGTAAGAGCTTTCTCTAATTTCTTGGGCTAACAAACAATCCTATTTAATTACAGAAGCATTCTTCTTGTTTAGAGTTGGCTAGTCCTTGCTTGTATCCTACTGTATTTCATGAATAGATGAGCTAAGTGTTCTTGATCATGTGACACTCTTGGCTGAAAGTTGGTACATATTTGAATAAGCACCATTCCAAGCTATATAACACCTCTGGCTAAGTCCAAGCTCTTAGTGTTTTTTTCCCAATTTGAAAAGGGATAAAAAAGAGGGGGGGGGTGTTGTTAATGTTATAGCAGACATCCACTGGCAAGGAGTTCCAAGTCTGCTTATTTCTGATCTTGGTTAAAGAGAAAGAAATTATCAGTTGACTAATGATGCTGCTTTGTGCAGGAATGCAACAGTTTTCCTAAAGCTAGGCACTTTCTAAGAATTATTATTTAGATGCCTTCCTGCTGAAAGTATATTTTCTTTGGGAAGGTCAAAGTATTCGTTTGGAACCAATCTTAACCAAGTTATGTTTTGTATTTTCATTGCGAAAGATTGTTCAGGCTCAGAATATTCTCTGTGCCCTAGAAGGAATAACTGAAGAAATATGGGATTTCAGCCTTGTCGTTTGGATGAGGTGACATTGTATTTTTGTGTCTCTCGCTGCTCACAGTGAGATACTGGCAGTGTCAAGCAGTGTGTGCCTGTCAGTAAGGTGTCACGTGTTACCAAGAAAACAATAGCAGTTAGCAGAGAGCTGTAATTATTTCTTCCTAAATAATTTTTTCTTAAAGTTCAATAAAATTAATGTGTATTTGGAAAGTGCGGTGAGAAAAAATATTTTCTGTGCTTTAAAAGAAAAAGAATAGATGCCATATCACAAGATTATTTTCTCCTTTTAGAAATATTCCTCTGGGATGAAAAAAAGGAAAAATAGCTGAAGAAGCAATCTGCAAAGGAATTCACCTGAAAATTCCTATTTCATTTTTAAGTGTGATATGAAGGGTGAAAGAGGAGTCATGTGATAATATTTCCGTTTTCTAGCTCTGCTGATTAGGATTATATTTAATAAATTATGTGGTTTTTTTTTTAATCAGAAAAAAAAATGAAGATATAAAAGATTTTACACTTCATGCTAGTTCTAGAATTACATTTGTAAGATCTATGTCAGCCTGGCTTTGTTTTTCCACATATTAAGTTCCTAGACTTTGACCAACTTCCTAAACTTCTTGTATTGTTAATAGAAATAAGTATATTGAAAAAAATAAATAAATTTCAACTGTAGGGAAGTCCTTCGAGGTTCTTGAAGGAGAAGGGTACAAACTCGTACTAATTCAGTTTTGTTTCCGTGCCCTGAAGCTTGATGCACTGATCAACAGCATCCATTTAGTTTGAGTCATTTTTATATTCCTGTAAGGTGTTTAATGACTACACTAAATGCAATAGTAGAACTCCAAAAATTTGGTACCTGGGAGAGAGAATAAAAATCAGACATTTGAACTTGAATTTCACTGAAAAACATGTTAATGAGTATCTTCTCTTTCCAGGTGCCTGTTTTCTGGTGGTGATGTACTCAACAAACCTTCATCATAGAGCTTATTGTGAATCAGGATCATGTTGTCGCTTATTTGTTCTTGAAACATTTGTCACAATTTTACCTGTACGAGCGTAGATTGGTCTGACAGCAGTGATATCACACAGAAGCTGAGAAATGTAAGCAAAGAGCCAGGCTAAATGGGTCAGTGAACTTCAGATACTGCTGGGAAGAGAACTGTCTAGAGCCTTACAGGTATCAATGGAGACATTATTATTGCCTCGTAACCTTAGTGAAATTAGCATCTGGGTTTTGGATAGTCAGTGTCTGCTTTTTAACACAACAGAGATTTATGCCTTTCAGATTTTTTCCTCAACGTTTTATGCTGCTCTTAAGATCAAAATCCTCACCAAAAGGTGTATTGTAAGAATGAAAAGCTGACTATGTATTACCTTCATGCTTTTATTTCTAGACTCTAACAGAAATGAAAATAGTACTTATGGCCATGGGGATTTGAGACAGGTGGAACGTTAGTGTCTAGAAAAAAGAAAAATATTTTGTTCCTTCTGTCATTTGGGGGGGGGGGGAAATAAGGAAAATGCCTTCAGGCTAGAACATCATATTCTTTTCAGTCTCAAACAAGGAGAAAATGAAAAATAGTGAATATGAAAATAAGGGAGAAAATAAAAACATCATGTCTGCCAAGCTCTTGTTTTAATTAGTGATGCATACTCTCCAAGCAAACTATAGCAAATGCATGCAGCAAGGAAATCCAAAAATGATACAGATGCATTTTGTATGCATGTGTACCACTGGATTGTAAGATGTCTGATACAAAGATATGCTTACAATATATTTAAAAACGAAGAGGTCAAATATTACACTTATCCACCTCAGCCACAATCGTATACCTTTCCAAGATCATGTCTCACAAGCTTGGTTGTCCTAGTGATGGGTGACTCTCACTGGGCATTTTGCAGAGGACAAACCCAGGAAACAGCACATCAGTTGTACAGGAGCAAAAATACCTCAGCTCCTTGTTAGGGACTGCTGTTTACTACTTGCTGAATACAGTTATTTTAAAAGTTATTTACAAAATTATCATAGTCTCTGTCTAAAAGGTCATCTTTATTATCAGTGATTCCCGTGAATTTTTAAGAACTTCAATTCACTTTTTAAGTAATCCCATTTCTTTGTACTCCTTTATTCACCTGAATTTATACTTGCTTTCAGGCTGCTTGAAAACTAACCATGGCTTTTGCAGAATTTATTTCTGAATATTTTAAAGTAAATTTCCCTTGAACAAACACTAGAAATAAAAATTCTATCCTTGTCCCAGGATAGAATTTTTTCTCTGTGGGTTGCTTCCATTTGACTTACCACCCCTGAAGTTTTAATATATTTTGACAATTGTTCTAATTCCAATCTCTTTAAAATATATATATATATATATCACTGTGATTGACAATTGTAACTTTGCATTTCATTGCAGAGCTGCAGGTAATTTGTCAGTCATTACCGCGTACTTCAGTTAGATGGTAGAACTTAGTACTATTTTCTGAGCTACCCAGTCACAAGGGCATGACAATAATGTGTCACTTGCCAATGAGTGCAAAATGAAAGCTTTTTGTTTAGCACGGTATAAGAAAAAATGAACCTTTACAATAAGCTTTGTGTTTTAATTCTGGATGATCTCTGAAACTGCTATCAAACTGTGCTTTGACCACAGTGGGGGTGCATTTGATTAACTACCAACAAGAAAGAATGCAGTGAACAATGAGACATCAAAGATGACAGCTTTCTGACAGCATTTATTGAGCTGTGATTAATGAATGACATAAACGAGGAATGTATAATTTCCAGTATATTTAAGAAGGCTATTCAAGTATCATGAGATGAAGTTCAAAAGGGTCATTAATTGGTAAAAATAAAGATCGGCAACTTAATTATAATAAGAAGACTAGAATAAAAATGGCACATTCCAGAAAATCTTGGTCCTAATTGAGATGTTCTAAAAGCAGATCGGGAGCAGTGGGTTGAGGACAGTCAAGGGCTGCAGGCAGGATCAGATCCTATTGCCGTATCCCAGTCATCTGCAGTGGCCAAAGCATCATGATGTGGCCATCGCATGGCCAGAAGCTCCAAACAGTGGTAAAAGTAAAGCTTACCAGTTTATGTGCTGCTTTCCTCCTGGCAGCCACTTGATGCTGGTGCTCAGCTCCTGGTGTGCATTCCTCACCACTCAGCAATGGGCTCTGACATAAATGAAAATGTCCTGCTTGTGTGACTCACTCCTTTTTCATGGCTTATTGAGTGAGCTCCATCCAGCATGCAAAAGCTATGGCCAGTGCTAGGCAGCCTCACATGCACTTACTTGAATTCACAGTTCTGAATTAGGTTCATAAGTTTATTTTTCAAGGAGGGAGCAAAATAAGCATAAGCAAGAGGAAGTGATGGGAACCAAGGTTTGTCTGTCCTTGTAAACTTGGAACTGAACTGCATGCATCCATGTTTGGATGAGGCAGGAACAATAGTTCTCACAAATGGTAGCCACTAGAAACCTCTTGCTTCCTCTTCTAATAGCACAAAAATGAAGGTGGTCATCAGGGTTGGAAGAGATCAGATTCAGTTCCCTCTTCTGCCTACAGGGATTGTTAAATCTCCCGGAAGAGTCCTAATTAGTGTGCTATGAAGTATTCTATGGAAGAATGCTCATGCCCTCTCCTGATATTATTGCACTTGGCATTAAATAAATCTTTGCTGGAGAAAAGATGCAAGGGGAAAAGGGGGTGAGGTGGAAGAGAGTGTGTGGGCATGACTTAATGTAATGTCTGAGAAGTTCAGACTTCTCATTCCCATAAGTACACCATTTTACGTGTCACAGTGCATATTCAGTGGAAGAAGGAATATGTACCTCCCCATTCAAGTGGTTCCCTATCAAATTTTGATTTGAAAATTTTCTTATTTTAAAAGATTTCTGGGAGATTTGCAGAACCTGTTACTGCATTTACTCACAGCCCTTATTTTCTGCACAAAGGGTCAGGTACTGTCACTGAGAGGAAATATGTCAGTGTCCCTGTGCACTGGACTTGGAGATAAATCCTTTCAGCTGTGGATTGCTAGGTGTCTAGGAGGGAGAAATTTACACGTGTGATCTTGGTGCTTCTGAACTGAAAGCTTAATATGTGACAAGGCAGATGTTTGGCTGAAGTATTTAATTCAATTAGGAAGCTTTAAGACAGAGGCTTGTGTTCCTGTGTGTTTGCTATATGTATGTTGCTTTTGTTAGTTGGGCCACAACTACAGCTGAGAAATAGCTGCTCTAGTTGACATCAGTCCTATTTGTTACTGAGTGGCCTGTATGATAATACCAATATAGCTACTTAAAACCACTCAGTTGTGCCATTCAGGTTTTCTTTTTCTGCTAGGTGAGTTTATTTTTTTTTTCCCCACTCAATATTGGCTGATCATGTTTTGTGTGAGTCTACGTAGTGAACAGATTAGAAAAATGTTATTGAGAAATTACTTCGGTGAAAATTATTTAATTGTGCATGTTGTCTCTGTAGGTGATAGCCTAAGTGTGTATCATTTTCAGAAACTGCTCATTGCTGCGGTAATGAACAAGTAAAGAACTGCTGTATGTAGACTTCCCGTAATTCTTTAATAAGACAAAGTGATACCTGAAGCTACTGTTTTCTATCTGAGACTTAATATGTAATTTATTAAAACAAAGCTGTCTTGTATCTTTCCGATACAGTTTGCTTTCCATGTTTATCAAAACACTTTGGGGCTTGAGAAAGAAAGGTCTTTTCTTGAAACTTCTAGCCTGTTTCAGTGCTTGTAAGGTCAGGAAACGGCAGGTATAATTTGTAATGTTAACTGAAGACTTTCAAAGACTGAGGCTTCAATCTGAGAAGACTTCAAGTGTTAGGGAAGGCAAGGTCACTGTTGACAGTGTTATGATCCTATTAGTACAGAGCAGTTAAGCTAATCTGAGCTGTGTTCAGACTAAGTCAACTCCTACACTCAGGAATCGCGTTGAAAATTCAACAGGCAGCACTCAAGAGTTGATGTGACCTCAGAGCTTCTGCACAGCTTGAAAAGCCTTCCTGGTAGTGGCTGATAAATGTGCTTTATTAAGTGCCCTGGGGTCAGATTGCACTACTGTGTTTTTGAAGAGAAGTTGTACAGAAGCTCTAATTGTACTGTTTGTGGCTGGATATTCTAAGTATGAAATATGTCCACTCCTATTGATCTGACTGGCTTAACTCTGTCTGGAAATCAAAATCCATGCATCTTGCTGGCCTCACATACAGTTCTAGATGTAACTGCACCTAATAATGTTCTCTGTTGGGTGTATGCCCCAATTATGCCTCATTAACCTAAAGGAGGATTATTTGGAGTGTTGAAGGAAATGATCTCTGCATATAACCTGTGTTTTTTTCTAGTCCTGTACCCAAAGGCACATTTAAAATAAAAAATAAAAATTCAGTATTTTGAGCTAAAGTGACAAAGGAAAGTTCCAGTTTCTCTTTTGACAAAAGAGAAAATTTTGACAAAAACTCTGGTGTCTTATGGTGGGTGATGATCACTATCTGTGATGGTGTTGTAGAAACCAGATGGGAATGCAAAGCTTTATATTTTGCTATTTTGCACAGTCCATATGTGTGATGCTAAGTGAAATTTGTCAGCAGTTACATTGTGAAGACAGACTCTTCAGCATTCATCTGGAGTGTAAGAATAGGAAAACCAAACTTAAATGCTCAAGAGAGTAGGTATAACCCCTTCCAGTCTCACTATTGCAACTTCCAGGGGTTCATGTTGTATAGAGCTATCTTTAACTGAAATTAGTTCTTAGTTCTTAGTATGTGTGGATTTTACTACCATTGAGTTTTGCAGGCTGAGACTCTCCTTCATATCAAGACTTGCATACAGATGCTAGTGAATAGCCTTTGGTGCTCTCTGTTTCTCAAACCAAGATAGCCACCATTTTGTCTGTCTGAAAAGGCTACTCTTTTATTTTTTAGATGTCTATTTCTCCAGGCACTCACTTGTAGATTCATTCTGTGTGGGCTGTTGAAGGAAACACTTGTCACAGCTGACAGATGCATAATCTCATGGCTCAGTTATGGCAATAGCTTTGCAACATCCGCTGCTTTGGTAACAACCATGTACATGTTGAAGACTTTGGGAAGGTCAGTTTCTCATGTATGTTCATGCTTGTTGCACCCCAGCATTGGCACTGTTTCACTGCTGCCTCCTGGCTGTGAGGCGAGCTAGACACTGCACCCCAGGTTTATTAGACTTGGGCTTTGCAGCTTTCCTCTTTGTAATTACTATTGACTCCTTTTCTTTTTTTTTTCCTCAGACTGCAGATCTTTGCATCAATGACTATTCCTATCACTTGCATCATACCCTAGAATGGTATGATGTGTGTGTGGGGGAGGAAATGGCAAATAGATCTCATAAGTGAATTCAGAAAACAAATGGATGAACACAAATATTTTTGCTGAGCTTACCCCATCGTAAAAAAAAATAAATTCAAATGACACCACTACTTAACAAGTGAGTCACATTTGTAAGATCAGTTATGCTGACATTTGTTATAATCAAGAGATTATTAGAATACAGTAGATATTAAATGCACTGTCAGTGACTCACTGAGCCACGTAATAGTGTGTCAAGCCCTGGCCATGCTCCCTGCTTCCAGTGCTCACCTCTCTATTGTGCATGAATCCGAGCACTGGATTTCTTGGCTGGTGTGCTGCTGTGCTGGAGCAGGCCATTAGGTATGTTTGATCATTGTCATGTCTCTGAGGTTCTTGTTGAGCAACAATAAACTCACTTTCAGAGTCTTTGGATTCCACAGCTGTGGCAAAGTGGGTCTTTGCTTCAAATTTCTACCTGTATTATTCTCCATAAATCACAGGCAAGGTTGCTGTCTTGCTTCTGTTTAAGACAAACCAAACCAATCTATACGACCACAGTCTGTTTCCTTGGTGAGCTAACCGGAAGAGGAGTGGGAAATGTTGTGTTCTGTAATCTTGGTGCCCTGCTTGCAGAACACAGGGTCTTCCTTCGACACTTGGCTTATGGTTGTATCAGAGCAAGGGATTTCTGGGTCTGACAAAAGCAGTCCTTGCCTCACTTCATTGATTCTTCTGAAATCAGTTCAGGAGATTCTTTGAGTCCTGTTCTGATGCTTCATCTATTGCTTACATTCAAATATGTACTCAATTCATACTAGTCTTAATATTTCTATTTCAGGTCTCCTAAAGGTCACTTAAGCAATGTGCTGAACTGGCCAAAATAAATTCCATTAATGTATTAGCACTGATAAATACATTACATCCCAGACTTGAGATACAACCACTTTTATACATATTGCCCTCCAGAATACAGTAAAAAAGAACTGTGGTATGTGATTCTCCTTACCCAAACTGTGTCCTGTAGCATCTATGCTTGTCCTGTTCTACTCATACAGCTGCCATATCCCCATAAACATTAGAGTCTCATCAATATTATGGTAGTAAAAGTTAATGCATGAGTTCAGCTTTCTGCATTACTACTTCATTTACCGAAGACATTCTCAAGTTTGCCGCAGTATCTTTAAGGAAGTATGCTAATTTAATCACAAAATCAATGTTAAATGAGTTTATAAGTCATGCACATTTTGCACAAGTATCTTCTTCCATGAATTTGAATTGTCATGTTAATTCAGATTTCTCCTAAAGGGCTTTGAGTGATAATCTGATTTTCTCATCTAATTCCATATGTAACAGAAACAGAGATGACAAACCACTGGCCTGGAGCACAAAATCCTTCAAATGGATAGTAGTATTTTATGAGCCTTAAAATATACTGAACTCAATGTTCTATTTTTAAAGATAAATTCAAAATAAATACAAAAAAAAAAAAAAAATGCTGCATAATGAAAAGAGATATGAAGTGATTCCCTTGAGAATAACTTAAAAATATGACTTACCCTTCACCTCATGCTCTGTACTGATCATTTCTCTTACTAGGTCTCCGTGTGGGTTTTGGTGCCAATAGATATTGAGGCTTTAAAATCATAGAATCATAGAATGGCTAGGGTTGGAAGGACCTCAGAGATCGCGTAGTTCCAACCAGGGCTGGAGAACCTGAACTCTGGGCAGCCAGAGCCAGTACCTTACCACCCCCTCAGTGGGAAAATCTTCCCCTTGAAATCTAATGTGATTTTCCCCTCCTTTAAAACCATTCCCCCTCATCTTAGCACTATCCCTGTGTAAAAAGTTGTTTTTTCTCCTATTTATAATCCACCTTTAAATATTGGAAGGCCATAATGAAGTCTGCCCATGGCCTTCTCTTCTCTAGATGATGAAAAATGTTTATAATGATATAATGTCCTCTTCTTTTGTCTTGAGGATCACATTTCTGAGTCAATAGTGGAAGGACATGGTTCTCAAAGTTTGTACGGATCAGTTATTTTTATTTATTTTGACAACATTTACATAAGAACTTCATCCATGTGCAGAAGTCTTCTTGCGACTGACAAAGACTTGCCTAAAAAGACCCAGTGCATCTATTTTTAGATATGCATATTTTAGATGCCTTACTCTTAATTATAACTGAAATGCTGCTGCTTTTGAAAAAAAATAAATCATAAGTCTACTGCCCTTGGATCTGTCTCCCCTCCTGCCTTCTCTTGGTAGTAAAGAGTTCTATAAATGATTGCTGAATCTGATAATTAGACAAGCCTTCCCCTTGCTGTCCTGCTTTTTTTGCTGTAATGCATTTTGTCTGTTTACTGGCTTGAGGTCCCTTTCCCCCTGTGAGACTTATCTTTTTAATGGCAGTCATTTTTAACATGCACAATTTTTCTGTAAGCATGACATTCACTATCTCTATAATAACAATCATTTGGCTTATGATTTAAACCATTACAGCAGTATACCATGCTGTGAGACTCAAATGCTGGCTTCACTTTTACATTGTTTACTTTCCTATCAGCATGTTGACAGTTCATAACTCTTGGCTACTTCCACGCTGACTGTAATTTCTGTAAAGCTCTAGTGGAAATAAAGAACGTCAGACAATTGTTTTTGGATTACTTGCCTAAGCACAATTTGGTAAGATACTAAACTAGCTAGTCATTCTAACATGGCATGAACTTGACAGTAAAATTGTGCAATGGGAGTAGTATAATTGTTTAAAACTTAAGTGCTATAGACAAAGATTAATTGATACTTTATACCAAGAAAGAATGTGAGATGGGATATATTAAGTATGAAACTGTTACCTGGTTTGTTTATTTATTTATTGCTTCCTGCTCTGCTGTACTCTTTCCCCCAGGACTATTGCTCCGTTCAATGAATGCTTCTTGAACTCATGATCCTTTCTGAGAATGAACAAAGCAGAATAGACTCTTTTAATGCTGGTTTTATTTTGATTAGTGGTAGCTAGTTGACTATGGAATTGAGTATACACAGACCTTTGATTTTTTGCTCCTTTCACCCATATGCTTCTCTTCAGTTTTCCAACTAAATCTGTGTATCCAGCCTAGCCAGCAGGAGCAAGAGAGTGCACTGCTAGGAAAACTCATTTCTGTGCAAATGGACTCTGGAACCTTAGCGCAAAGAGCTCTTGAATGCGAGCAATTGAGTGGGGTTTTGTTTTTTTAAGAGGCTTATAACTTGGAGACATGGAGCTGAGTTTTGCAGCTGTTTCTCAAGTCATCTCTTTGCCCTAAGATTCTCAGCCACATTTACATTCCTGTCCAATTTCAAAGAAAAGATCTAAGGAATTTTTTACAAGGAAAGGAATTATTTTTCGAAGATATCCAACCTGAGGTGTACATAGGTTTAACTTTAGCAATGTTTTATGAGGAAGACAGTTTCTGGCCTGCATATTTTAATGTTAATAAGCCTTCATAATAAAATACATTCTAGTGTTCTGGTCTTGTATATGAAAGTGGGGTGTTAGTACAGATGAAAATATATATTAAAGCTGAACGTTTCTGTTGCACTTACACTTCACCATGCACTTTTTTTTTTTTTTTCATTTGTAAACTGGAATTTGTTTCTTTTGTGGCAGATCTCTATGTAATTAAAAGGGAGAAAAAGAACAAGAAGGGAGCACTTTTTTTCTTAGAGGTGGTTGAATCTACCTGTCATGATCAGCATGCAGACAGATATAGAATTTGCTTTATGGAAAGATTAATTGATTTTATGAAATCTCATTTGTGAAGCTTTAATACTAATGAGCTTTTGATCTTATTCTTCCAAGTACTACTAACTACATATGAGTATTTTTGCTGTACACAACTACAGTGCTACCTAGTTTCATAATTACACCGTAAGTTTGCCTTGTTTAAGTTTCGGAAATTGTTTGATTATGCCTTTCTAAGAAAATATTTCCCGTGTATAGGGAAAAAAAGTGTAGGAAGTTAAAAATATTTGAAAAAAAACGCCTTTTAATAAATATTATGTCAAACTTTAGGGTGGGAAAGGAAACCTACTGAAGATATCTATCCATGTGATTCCAGTTATAATGTACTTCCGCTAAACTATGGGTCATGAATGGACATGTACCTTAGAGATCAGTTGTTCACTCTGAGGGTACCATGCCCTTTTTAGATTGCTGGAGCTTAAAATAGTGGAATTTCTTTAGTTTCTTAGTTTTCTTGTTAGCGTTTCCTTGAGGTTGTACTACACAAATTGATAACATCTTTAAAAAGAGATTTTTTAATAATATTTTACAATTTAGGTCATGCTAATATTGAAATATTTCTAACTTCTCCTTCATGTTTATCTGGTATTCTAGCACCCAAATTCAGATTCTTGTTAATGCGAGTGTGCCGTACAAGAGCGGGGGAGAAACTACCCTTGAAACATTTTTCTTGTATCTGGTGTTTGCCTTTGTTTCTCATTTTGAAATTAAAATTGATGTACATAGAATAATTTTTGCCAGTGCAGTTGTTACACAGTTTGAAAGATGATGAACAGGGAAGACAGTGCTCTCATCTGCAGAACAAAGGTTGACAAAAGTCATTCTACGTATCAAGATTTTCAAATTCTGCCTTTGAAGTGAGAAGTGCACTTGATAAAAAAAAAAAGGGGGGGGGGGGGGAGCGGGGGACACGACAAAAAGATAGGAAAAGAGAGAAGAGGCATTTGAACCAGTACCGTGACAATATAGGAGAACAGTCTCCTAAACCTCTTGTCATCTGTGACAAGGACATCAATAATAGTCATTGTCAACATTCATTAAGTTCAGATTTTCCAGATTTACGTGTCTCAGAATGATTTTCATTGATATTTTCCTTGGAAAAAGAACAGACCCTAAATTAAACATGTATATAATGCTTGTTTTCCTTCCTCAGAGGTCTTAGTATAAAAGAAACAAATTATTTTAATTACCCTTTATCTCTTCTTTTTTGTTGCTGTTGATTGTGAGGGATTGTTGGTTTTATGATTCTTTTTTTGTTTGTTTTATTTTTCTTTTCTCCTCTGCATATTAATCTATATAACAAACTTTAAGGAAAAGGGAATGTTCTACTTGCAAGCAAATAGAAGTATAAAATAACTGGAATTATGCTTCCCATTCCTCAGAGATTTGTCATAGTATCCTTGTTGCTATTCCTTAGTTCACACTTTTCTCAGACTTTACTGGATACTTTCTCTAGAAATTAAGAAATATCCTAACCAAGAAAAAGAAAAGAAGAATAAAAATTATATCAACAGTACTATGAAGACTCTAAAGAATTGAGACCAGATATTAGGTCCAAACAAAATTCTCATATTTTCATATTTTCTGTTTATGTATGTCTTGTATCTAAAATTCTGTATTAATTTAAGGATTTTTTTTCTGTCCTTTTAGTTACAAATTAAACTGCATAATCTAAGATTCGGCTCTGCAAAGTCACTCTGAGGTTACAGCTCATCCAACAGAGGAGTTCCAATAACTAAGCAATTTTATAATTCAGAAAGCCTTTTGGTTCCAATCCTGCAGACCTCTGCAAATTTAGCTGTGAAAGCTAGCTTGTAATTAATTAGTTAAGTGTTCTGTAACTTTACTATAGTCTTGAACAATTTCTCTCAGTATCATGCTTATGTACTCCAAAATAGGGAATATTTAGTCAAAAGAAATTCCAGCACAGAGTAGAAATTGATCTATTTATACAATCCCATGAGCTAGCTGTGATTTTCTGCTTTCTACCAGATCTAACAAGAATTATTCCTTTTTTTTTTTTTTTTTCCTTTTTTTTTTTTCATTGTAACATCTCCAAAGGTTCAGTTAAGAATTCGACGGCTAGTAAAACTTGTTGAAGTTACATACTTCTAGCCTGGTTAGGAAAAAGTCTCCTCTAAAATCATCTTAAATCTGAAACAAGTTTTCAGCAAATCTGGTCTGACCCATTTCAAATGTGAATGGCTGCAAAGTCCGTGTGATCTTCATTATGGCTGGGAGATATCTGAGATACCGTGATCACGTTTTTGTGTCCCAGACAAAAACTTCATGCGTAGAAAGGCCTTTCTACTCAATGATATCAATTACTTAATTATTAGTTACATAATAAATAGAAATTACATGATTGATTAATTCTGAGGCTATTTTTTTTTCGGCCATTTTATTTCAATGGCTTTTGATCAACAAATCTCAATTGAAGTTTCGTTAGTGCAGTGGCTGCAGAGCTCAGAATTTTTTTTTTCCCTGGTCTGTGTTGTAAGAGACTCTTCAGGTGGCGAATGTACTCATCATCCTTCTTTTTTGTCAGTGTTACAGGGACTTCATTACGATGTGCAAGCACTTAAAAGGACAATACCTACTGAGTGAAAGACTTGCACAGTTTATAAAAGAAGACATCCAACAGTGTCATTATGAGTTGTCAATGCAATTGTACCTCAGGCCATTCCCACAACATATCTAATTCTCTTCTCCTCTAACCCCTTTCATGCTGGAAAATGGTAGAATTGTGCAGTTTTGTCTTTGAAAGTGACATAGAGCCTGGTACAATAGTTTTCTTGCAATATCATGCAGCATATTGAGTTAGACTTACAGAGATTTCTGAAAGAGATAAAATTATGCTGATCATCATATGAGAGAGTTAAGAGATTATCTTTAATCTCAAAAAATAAAACTTCGATATACTTTTTGTTTTCCCCCATTGAATGATACTCTAAAATCTTGCATGAAGTGAACATGAAGGCCGCCTGAAAATGCACCGTATTTTTAAAAATGGTTCAAATTCAAGGATTCTGTGTGAGCATTTCTAGCATAAGAATACCAACTGACCCAAATCCACCACAGTGCTTGAATTCTGTAAAGGAACTTGCATGCCTCTAGCATCCTAAGGGGCGTAATGCTTTAAGTGTTTTCTGTGTGTGCGAGGAAATTGGAAAGACAATTTTGTTCTCTAATTTGCTTGTAATTAATAGCAAGCTTATGCTTTTCTCTAAGAGTGGCCTGAAACTGTTCTTTCTACACTGTGCAGCCCTTCCTCATTCCCAGCATGGATGCACAACCTAAACTCATTATTTGGACCACGTGTTAGTGGGAAGGTAATTACAAGGTGTCTTAGATGATAGAAGAGTACAGCAAATTCCTGCTAGGCAGAAGTGAAAGATGACAGATACACATGTATCATGAATTTATGTGCAGTTCCCTTGATCTTTCATTTACACATTGCTAAGTCTAGATTTAGGGCCTTATACTCTTCCTGTTATTACAGTTGTGAGGACATGTTGACTAGAAAAATCTGGAATTTATTTCCTTGTTTTTCCTTCACCTTCTCCAGTTTAAATCTGTAGTTCCTGTGAGTTTCTGAAAGCAAAATTACATTCTCCTCTTGGCTCCCTATTGTAAGCATAATATTCTGAGTGTTTTCACCATATTAATATGTAGCTTATAATTGTTAATATTGCCAGTGATTTACTGATGAGCCTCTTAACTTTAAGCGATGCTGTGACTCAATCCCTTTCCCTGTAGTATTAAGAACTAATTTGACAGTTGCTACAGGCAAAGCTGTGAGATGACTCAGATTGTCAAATGTCCTTTGTCCTCAGAAATGCAAAATCCTCCAGCCAAGTTTCAAATGCGATTCCATTTTATTCTAATTTATTGTTCATTTCTCTTCTTGACATAGCAGCTCCCTAACTAGTCTGTACATCATTACTTAAACGCTTGCTCACAAAGGGCTATTGTCAATCACTGGCACAGAGCATCAAGCAGAAAGAAATTCTGATCAAACACATTTTGAAAAGTCTGCCACAACAATGGAGAAAAGCTGAATCAAACTTGGGGGGAAGGGAAGGGCTAAACAAGACTTATTTGTATCAAGCAGATGAGATTATTTTAAATAGGACTAAGACTCTGAAAATCCTGTGGAATTAATTCATTTCTAGATACTTCTTAGAGTGCATGGCTTTTTTTGAACATTGATGATAGTGCAAGTGATGGATAAAATACTAACACCAATGAATACAGCAGAAATGAACCATCAGACCATTTAGACCTTCCTGGGGCTGCAAAGAACCTTGGAGTCAGCCTGAGAAATTCTAAAAAGAAAATTAGAACTGATTGCTCTGTGGGTAAATCTGTCCCAGGTCATCTGTGTAATGTACAGAATATCAAATCATGTCATAGTATTTAAAATAGTTGTAATTTTTGCGTGCATCTACTTAGCCAAAATCTTGACTTTATTTATTTTAAAATGCTCTCAGTAAGAGAACTGTGGTGAGTCTTTTATGAATGTTAGACTTCCATGTATTCTAAAGTGCAGTTGAAACATATAATGGAAAAAAAAAAAAGCCTCCAACAATTCACACAAAGGAAATGATCGATTTCAAATTCAAAATATTACCAAAGAGCTTTCATTTTGTGTACCTCAGTGGAAGGAATTAAATTTTCTTAATTTTTTTTTTCCCCCTCTAATCTGAGAGGAATTTAACAGTGTATTGCCTTGAACTTCTCCTGATCTCTGCACTACAGCTGCGCGCAAATCAATAACACACTTCACTCACAAGAGTTTCTGTCCTTGTCAGCTCAAAATTCTGGTCACTGAGGGATGTCATGCTGAAGATGAGCTTTTCACATCTTCTCTTTGGATTTCTTTATCACTTCTGGAGGGGCAGATATTCCAAGTGGAAAGAAAATAACAATGGTTGTATAATTCTCTGCTAATCCTACCCCACCCCAATTCTCAAAAATAGAAAAATGTTTCCTTACAAACTAGAAAATGCTGCAGTCTCTGAGGAATTTCACGTACGGCGTGCATATGAATGCAACCTGATGGCATAAGCAGCAAGAAGAGCTGATTTGGGGTTTCTGCTGTATTAAAAAGGATTCCCACTCTAGGAAAGGGGGGAAAATATGTGATTATTTAATAACTGATCTGCATAAAGAAACAATATGTAGTATGGATAGTGTTAACTTTCAGTGGAACATCTCTAACTTCTAAATGCTTCCCTGTGGAATCACTTCTTACGTAGCCTTAAAGTAATTCCCAATGGATTTTTTAACAAAAACAACAACAACAGCAAAACAAAACAAAACAAAACAAAAAAACCACCATCCTCCATTGTGTGAAACTTAAATATTCCTATGGTCCACCATTTGGCTTTATAAATAGATTTATTTGCTAAACTGAAAGCTTGAAGTAATGTTACTGAGCACGGCTTAAAAAAAAAAAAAAAAAGTAAAATATGTGAATATTTTTGAGGTAAGGGTAATTGTTGGTTAATTTAATAATTCCTTGGACTACTGTAAATCCAATGATATTAGCATTAAAACCTAAATTAGTGGCATAACTTACCCTGTGCTTGTGCTGTGTCTACAGAATATATTGAGTAGTTTGGCTTGTTGGTAGTTCAGATACAATTTTGAAGTACCTTTTTTCCCCATATAAAGAGACTGAATTGAGTCCTGACTGCAGTTCAGAGATCAGAAGCTGGACTGGTAATGGTGGTAAGTCTGAAAATAGCATGTAATATATATTAACTGTGGGCAAAATTGAGCAGCATCAGCTGAAAAGGGAGAAAGTGCCAGTGATAAGTGATACATCAGTCTGATTTATATTGGATGAGAAAATTGCTGGTAGGTTTATTTTATTGAATAATTAAGTAACAATATGTTTTTTTTTAAAAAAAAAAAAGTACAGGTTGCTCTTGATTTAACAAACCATAAAACTGATTCAGTGTTTCAGAAGTAGATAACCATTGTTTTATTCTTTTTCCATCTTTCTCTTGTTGATTACATGAAGCACTACTGTGTCATAAACTAAGGTCTTTAAAAGTGAGCTTGAGACAATAAAAAGAAAAGCCTTAAAGCATTTTTTGTGGGATTGAAAGATTGATTCACTTTTAGCTCATCTTTACTTGATTGTATTGGCAAGGTCAATATTTGTTATTCTTTTTTCATACAATTTTAATAACTGACTGTGGAAAAGATCTCTTTCATTATGCCTCTAGCAGAGAATAAACTGAGATGTGGAAGTAAATCTTTTTGTAAAATGATAATCCTTAAACAGCTATAGTTAGCTTCCAGGCTAGGGAAGTCCACACAAGGAACAATTAATGATTTATAATACCACCAAACATGCATTTATTGCTATTTCTTCTGCCTTGGCTGGTTCTTTTTGTTAGTTTGTCTGTTTTTTTTTTTTTCCAGCGGGGATCAAAGAGCCATTAGAACCCCTTAAAAAGAAAGAAAACTGCTTAAATTGTGATTAAAAACATTCCTGGACTAGATCAGGTTGTAGAATGGTCTCATAAACTATACTAAGTTACATAGAAAGCTTCAAAAATGTTGTCTGTGTAGGTAAAAAGCAGTAAGTCAAGCACTCATTGTAGTATCCTACTGCTATTAAGTGCATATTTGTACTGGAAATCCCATGAAAACTAAAGTGAAAAAATAGCCAGTTTCATAGGCATTACCCATGCTGTCTTTCCTCTTGTCATTCTTTGCATTTCCTTTGAGGTTCCTCCTTCTTCAGTATGAAAACTAAAAATCATCTCACTCAGGAGCCGGAGTGCAGCTCTTCATTACACAGAAACAAGGTCCCATCAAGATCTAAATCACCCTTCAAAAGAGAAGATTTGGCAAAACTGTTAATTCTGCTAAGGAACAAGTCAGCAAATAGTCAGACTGAAACATCACTGCTAGCAAGCAGCTGTACGTACTGTTTGCAGAATAAGGGGATTTACTTAGCACATATTCTTTACATCCTAGAAGAAAAGAGAAGACAGAATTTCTGTTAACACCCACTCGTCCCTGTCTTGATTGTAGGTACTCTAAAAAAAAAACCCCAAAAAAAAAATCCTAAACTGATTGACTTTCATCAAGAGTTCTCTCTCAGTGTCACAGAAATAGATTTCATTGGTTTTGACAGCTTGGTTTGATGCTAAGCTTGTATCAGAAACCTACCAATAGGAAAAAAGACTGCTGAGTTGAACATAATGGTCATATTTGGGGTTTCTGCTGTGCGTGTCTCTGTGGTGGATGTGATTTCCTCTATTTGGACCCCAAGAAGCTTGTAAAGCAGCTCATTTAAAGTTCATGCCTCCAAAAGGAAAATAGTGGAAATATGAAAAGAGAAATGATCAACTGCACTTTTATTTTGAGCAGCCCTCCTACCGGCTGAGAGCTCTGCAGGGGAACAGGAGATGGGAAATCTGAGTTGCCCTTAAAACAGATTTTTTTTTTTATTTTTTTTATTTTTTTTTAAACCTAGCATACATGAAGCACTTCACTATTCTCGCTATCTGTAAATGGCTGAAAGACAGCAGGTGAAAAATATCACAAAGTGTCCAGCTCTTGTAAATTTCTTTCCTCTTCCAGTTTCCCGTGCTCATGCTCTTGTTGTCCTTTCCTATCTACTTAGCATTATGTGACATCCCAGGAGGTCTATGAATAACTTATCCGTCTTCTGAGAATCTTCTTGTTCCAGAAGCAGTTTGGATCCAGGATGTAATTGAAACAATACACTGAAAAAGTAGTTTTGTACTGTCCACTCTGGAAGCTGGTCCCAGATGATGTGAGCCAATATCTATTTCTGTATTATTTTCCACTCCTATTCTGGTTTTGTTTTCTTTTAAAGCCATAGGAACGGTCTGAAGCAGTGACCATTTCCCATATTTTCCTCTTAGCAGTTGATCAACAGTTTCTAGTAGTGCAAACCTGGAGAAAGAAATATTCTGTCTCCTTTGTGTATGTGGATAGATTATTAATATAAAAATGGAGGAGGGCTGTGGTCTTACGATCTGTTTCTTTTTCCCTAATGTCTATTTAATGACAAGTTCACAGCCCTAGCCAACAAAGCCTATATATGTATGTAGTCTTTCTGTGCATGCCGTTTGTTTGCTGGTGTTCCTGTAATGTCTCCTTAGTGTGTGATGCCAATAGGTAACCAGCCCATGGTGGTGGGGGGAGCACTGGGAGTATCGCAGCCAGCTGATAAAATCCACTTCTGCCTCCCACTGCTCCCACCGCCATTAAACAATCCTGCTTGGAAAACAGAAGAACAGAAACAAAAATTTCAGCAGCAGCATAACTATGGCTTTTATGAAACTGTAGCAGCATCTTAAAACTTCACAATTTATTCATGTCTGTTGGGTAATGCTTACACCAGAGTTTGCTCACAATTTTTGCCGAAGAAGCAAAACCAAGTTGTACTTTTATCCTTAGCTATGAATTTTTCAGAGTTTAATTCAGGCTTGGAAGGGAACTTCTGTTAAATATAACAGTTCAGGAGGTGATGTGTGCAAGCCTGTTCCATAACACCTTTTTAGGTGTTGTGAATGGTTTTTTTTTTGGTTGTGTACGCAGATGTCAGAGGGATTCAATTAGTACAGAGAGACACAAATGATTATAGGAGAATACTTTTAAAATGCTGCTATTTGATACAAATATCTTGAATTATAAACAGCAAAATTAAGCTTGGTGCTAATTTCTCTTGTGTTCCTCCCACTTGGCAAAAATAGAAAATGGCTAGTCAGCTTTCCCTTTGTTTACATAGTTTTGAGTTTTTAATTAACATAATCTGCTTATTGCAATGTAGCTGCTAATTGCAGCCAGTTGAAGGAGAGGGGTGCAAATTGCTGTGTTTATGTGTCAGAAAGAGGAGCCAAATAATTAGAGAAACAGTTTCCCATATAGAAAATGATAATATTTTCTTTCTTTACATGAAAACGTAAATAAATCTGTGACCAACTGTTCAGACACCGTTTAAAAAGCACTGAAGCAAAGCAAAGAACACATTGGATTCATTTCTCCATCAATTTGCCCAACATATTCTTACTGCTAAAGACAACGAAACTTGGATTAAAAGGAATGTAACAGTTTCTGAGGATTTGGGAGGATGTCCATGGGGGCTCACAAAACCACTCTGCAACAGAGATCCAAAGGTGCAGCAATATTAACTCCACACTCTCAGTATCTGAGACCACTGCAGGAGTTTCTCAGAGTCCTCTCTGAGAATGTATGCAAGCACTCCAGGGCTGTCTTAGTGTCTTTACTGTTTATGATTAAAATGGTAACTGTTTAGGTGCTGAGTATTTCTATTTATTTTCCCCAAAACTGGAATAATATTAGCTAAGAAAAACCCCAAAACAATGATTCTGGCAAATATTCAGATAACAGGCCTGGCTCTAACCATGCTTTATTAATACATATATATTAGTATAATTCTGCAGGGGAATATTAGGTTAAAAATATATATATATTAATTTTGACTTTTCTGTAAACCTAGGCAACAGAACCAAACCTAATTACAGAAATGAATTTTGTCCCAGACATATAATCCGCTGTGAAAATTTTATTCCAATTCACACTTCTACTGCAGCCAAATATGGTAACGTTTATTAAGTAGTCTAATCTTGTAAAAAATAGAAAGGAATCAAAATGGATGCTGTTAAGATGACTGGGTTCTCTTCAAATACAGCAAGATTTACTTTATGCTAGACTGAACAATGATTAAGAAGCTTTCACTGTATTATTAGGAATCTCTAATTGCAAAAAGAGAAGCAACTATGTATTTTGTAAAATGCAATCAAATTCATTTGCAGTAGCAAATTAAATGGATCCATGAGTAAAACTTCGAAATGTTTTATCTATTGACCTTTACCATATGCATTAAAGGTTTACTATTGGTACAACTGTGTGACTTTAGAACCAACAATTCTGATACGTGTGAGCCTGATTCTGATTTTATTTACTCTTAATGAATTTCTTATGAACACTGGAAGCAACTCTTGACTTGGTAGTGCTGACAGCTAATTGGAGTCATGTCTTAAGCAAAAAGATTTTTCTCATATCCACAATATTTGATAATATGAAGTTTTGAAATGAAAACTGGGCTATGTTTATTTGAAATGATCAATTTCAAATTATTGCACCTGAGTCAAGAAAATGGATGATGTGGCATTTATTATGAATAGATAAGATTAAATGCCATCGGTAAGTAAGATTTCTTTTCTTGGAGTATTCCAAAGAATGGTTACTAGTGATATATCTGTATTTTGTTTCCTGTTTCTTCAAAATAGTTCCTGACAACTCAACACAATGTTTAGAATGCAAATCGTATATTAACATCCTGTCCTCAGACTTGAAAAAAGATTTGAATGATCAGATAGGTACTGCACACAGCCTGAAGGTGGGATCAAAATCCATGTTAGGAATGTACTGAAGAATTTGGAGCCTGTATCTGAGTGAGGTCAATAATATCATATTTGCCTGTATATATGAAATATATGGCCATGATACATCAAGTGAGAAAGTGTCCTTAAAATCATAAACAGCCTTTTCTAACATCTGATCTGCCCTGTATACAAACAGTGTTCAGACACTCAACAAAGCTATATATCAGGGCACATGTTCGAGCACCAGTTGCATAAAACAAGCTCAACTGAGTTTGAGCTGACAAAGAGCATGTCTACATGTTCAGTGTGAGCTGACAAATTCATGAAAGAGAAATCAATTGAAGGTTATTAAATACTAAAACATCTCCTCTGGGTCTGATCTGCAAAGTATTGGTGGCTTTGAGAACAATTACTTCATGTTTGACCTGTTCCTATTCTCTTCCCTAAGCACGTGCTATTGATTGCCCACAGTCGGACCATGGTGCTGAGGCTGCAGCCTGATGATCTTAAATCTTGCTGGTGTTTTTGTCTCACAGTTACATGAGAAGGTGTGAGGTCAGCACACATTAATAAATAGTTGAGGCTGTTGTGCAGGGCTGATTAGGGAGGACAATTTTAATATGTACTGTCAATTTTTGAATTTGCATTAGGAAATTGTTGCAAATACTCTCCTATTTGAGTTTCTGTTCCAGAACTTCTTTGTTATTTAATCCCCATTTCTTCTGTTTTTCTAAAATGAAGTTTGGAACTGTCTCAAAGATGATATTTAGTTGGGACATAATATTTTATACCCTAATAAATCATTCTTTAATTCAAACTCTGGGATGAAAGCAATCTCAGCTAAAGGTATTGCCGGTATATCTTATAAACAAACCAGCATCTGAAATGGTATGTATTTTTAATATTAACTCAATGGTTTTCCACAATTTCTTCATACAATTTAGCATGCAAGGCTACTATAGGTTACTAAACTATAATGAAATAAGCTCAAAAAAAAAAAGAAAGAAAGAAAGAAAAAGCTTTGCCCCCCTCCTTGTTTTTGTGGCTTTTTTTTTTAAATACAGTTCCAGTCTCTTTTGGGTGAAAATGCTGCAATGAAATGTGTTATCCCTTTTATAGAAATGACAGAGATAGAATACTTACCAAGCATTTTAAGAGACACAACTGAACCTAATCACTCCTGAAATCAAGTGAAGTGAAGGGAAAATTCCTTTTTCCCTCTTCTTCCCCGGTAATGAATGTGAATACTTAGTTTTGGACTCCTTTCACCATTCTGCCTCAATAAATGAGAATAGGCAGGGAATAGATCTTCACACTGCTATGCTGCTCGCAGCTCAGCGCAGCCACTCCTTTATCCTCTGCTCCATTTTTCTAGTCCATCACCAACTTTTTAAGTGGGTTTTGCAACAGTGGTTATCAATTGGTTCAGTTTTCAGAATAGCTCTTCTGTAACTATGCTGATGAAAGAGTAACCATGAGGAGAAAAAAGAGCTTGTGTTTTCTGTGAATCAATATTCTTGGCATACAGCACAGTCCCTTAAATTCTGCTTTTTTTTTTTCTTTTTTTTAAACTTTGTCTGCATAAATGGGTTTAAATTTGCTTTTTCCATTCATCTTTTTGCACAACAAAATTGTTGGTACCACCCCTGGAGTCCTTCTGGCAGGGTAATTGGTAGCTTAACTATAGACTAGTTGGAGACAGGGTAATTTAATCAGAATTGCTTACAGATTTATGGCAGCGTGGTCAAATGCTGTATGTAACTGAAGATAAGGAGCATATAGAGTAATTGCTGGACAATTTTGACCAAGGTATGGGCTTTACTACTACTGTTAGTAGCTGTAGCCCTCCTGATTGGTACCCTCAAGTACACAGTGAAATCAAAGATGTGTAGTACAGTAACGCAATACCTGCTTCTAGCAGTTTGCTAATGGGAAGGAAGATACACTGCATTAGATGAATTTAAATAGCAAATGAATCAGCAAACGGAACACTTTTCTTCTTCTTCTTCTTTTTCTTTTTTTTTTTAAACATTCCAAATTGGGAGCAATTCAGATGCTGTAAAAAGATTTTCTCAAAAGCCCATGGGATAAAGGGAATGGCTGCTTGAGAGAGTGGCATCTTTGCAATTCAGATGGCTTCTAATGATGAATAGGAGAATCCAGAAACACTTACTTGTCTTTGTTTTCTCTTCTAACGTGTTTTCACAGTAACTAAGCTCTCTGAATAAATATGCCTGATGAAATGTTGAAATATTCCATTTCATGTGCTATTGGGAATGTTCCCCCCCTACTATATAGTAGGTGGAACATTGTGATACAACCATGGTGACATATTCCCACCCCCCCACCCCCCGAATAATTTTTGTGGAAAGACAAGTTAAAAGTTATTATAGGGCCATTGTTCTTCTGTTACCTAAAAGGAGTGAATACAGGTGTCACATCTGATGAAGTACTAAGCTATCCCAGGCTATACAAGGCTCAGTACAAAACAGTGAGAACCTGGCCTTATCAGATCTTTTCCTAACTTAAGGCAGGGAGGAAGAGAAGCTGTTCTTAAGAATAAATAGGACTATAAAAGCTGTCAGATTCCCAAAAAATAAGACTTGAAAAACAACTGCAAATGCAGACTCCATGAAAATATAAATTCATTTTTTAAAAATTGCTTTCAAGACATTATTTGCCAAGTAACTTAATAGTAGTGTAATGGCATCAGATTTTCTTACCTAGTTAAAGTGCTAATACAGAGATTTGGAAATGGAAGTGTTCACACCAGTGATCTGTAGAGTCTCCAGCAATGCCACTGAAATGGTCGAGAGATAGCTTCCTATAGATCAAGCACAACAGCATATGCAGTTTTTCTTCTGTGCTGCTCTATGATAACAATGGATTCTTTGCTTGTGAAATTTGTGTTGGTCTTTTTGTTGGTCTTTACCCTTTGCTTTCCTTCCTCACACTGGAGGGAAGTAGGAGATCTTTCTGAGTGCCATGGGTCTTTTACTGCAGAATCACAGAATCACCAAGGTTGGAAAAGACCTACAAGATCATCCAGTCCAAACATCCACAAATCACCAATAGTTCTCACTTAACCATGTCCCTCAAAACAACGTCCAAACGTTCCTTGAACACCTCCAGGTTTGGTGACTTCACCACCTCCCTGGGCAGCCCATTCCACTGCCTGACCACTCTTTTGGAGAAGTAGTATTTCCTAACGTCCAGCCTAAATCTCCCCTGGTGCAGCTTGAAGCCATTCCATCTAGTCCTAAGCAGAGATGCATCATGCCAGTAAAATGCATACCTCTGGGCTATTTTTCTTTCCTTGTCATGTGATAAGTCTCTTTGGATCGGTGCTCTTCTGTTTTTTAAGTAGTTTTAAAAGCTTTACTCTGAAACGTACATACAACACTTGTGCCACTTTCAACATTGACATCCTTACCAGGGTTAGGAGCAATCCACTGCCCTAAATAGTTTGGAAGTATACTGAAAAAATATCATTTTATTTCTTTGTTTCTTTTACCCATGAGTCATTTCGGAATTGACTGAATATTCTCAGAATATACATTGTTTTCTATCATACATGACTTGTTTGAAAACTCTTCTTTCTGCCATGCGGTGGGATGACTGGTTACCATTCAGTATAATTTCAATGGAAAAGTGAAAACTATTGGCTTAAATAACTCTTCTCCAGAGCCATGCTTGGGAAGATGATTCTTGTTAGAAAAAAAAAATACCGTTAATGTGCTCATGTGTAATTTCAGTTGAAGGAATTCTGCTTTAGGAAGAAGTACTGCAATAGAACATCATAAAGTAAGAAAATACAATCTAATGTAATACTAAAACTTTCCGGGCAACCTACTATAGTGCTAAGGCCTCTGCTCTATTGCAGAACACTTTCTACTGTCGCTTGGTGTGTAGGTTCTTGCAAGTGAATAGACCCAACTGCTAGGTTCGAGCTGCAGTCCAGGGATGGTGGACATGGTTGGAGTGCCCATCAAGTACCATGCCATCTTTATGCTCTGGCATTAGAGGTGGCAAGGAGTCCTTTCCTTTGTTGTCCCAGAAGGGAGCTGACCTGGCCACAGAGAAAAGCCCATCTAGGAGACTTCCACCTGAAGTAATACTATAATGCAAATGGATGAGTCCTTACCTGCTATTTTCTGGTTTTCTTCTTCAGGACAAATCATCTGTGCTTTTTTTTTTTTTTTTTAATTCCCTGCACCTCTCAGACCTCTGTTATTCTCCCATATCTAGTTTCTCTGATTTCATTCTGCACTTCAACCTGACTAAAAGATATTCTCATAGGCTTTATATTAACTCCAGTAATCTGAATTCTGCCTTTATCCCCACATGTCCTTTTCATATACTAGATTGTTTTAGTTTGTTTTGTTTTTCCCCAGTAAAAATCCATGCTTTCTGGTCAATGAGATTAAACAAATTGACACAAAATAAAAGCTAATTAAATCATGTGATTATAAATTGTCTATCCTTAGAGAATTGCATATTAAAAAAAAAAGATAATGAATTATGTCAAGATGTAGTCTGAATTACAATAAAGTATTGTAGCTTTTGGCTGCCAGTGGCCAGCTACTGACTGAGTCAAGATGCACCTACGTATCCTGCTTAGCTGCCTTTGAACAGCAGTTATGGATTAAGTCTGACAGTATGAAAATAAATGGCAGAGTGTAGCCGAAGCTAAGCATTTATCAAGTCTGTTGTGCTCTATGCAAGGCAAGTCTGATACAATTTAATAAGATAACAGAAAGCTTAACACTTTCTTCAGGTTGTCAAAATATGGATTTATGCTGTGTACCAATGTTGCTACTGTTAACTTGATGAATTATAAACTATTTTTGATTCTGAGTTTAGCATCCAGAAGACTGTGGAGCTATAGGAATGTTTTTCAGATGCAAAACTGAATACCTGGCATACTTATGGCAGGAATATTCAAAGTTATCTGTTATTACTATTATAAAATCAAGGGAATTAGAGGAAATATTGGGATAATGTCTTCTCTCTCGTTGTATGTTAAATGGCACTTTTCATTCTCCAAATGTTTTGTTTCACAATTAAGGAAATAAATCGATGAATGCGGGAATTGAGAGATTGGTAATAAACTAAGAGAACATTTCTTTTTTGTTCCCCTTTTGAAACTGGAGATGCTGGTCACAGACCATCTTTTCTCTGTTCTTTGTTAAATTTAACCTGAGCAAACATGGCGTGTCTTCACCAACAAGGTTATTTTTTTGTCACTTGTTTAATATTCTGTCATGGTTTTGTGTTTTGTAATTTTTGCTATTGGTATTCCACATCACAACATCATGTGGAGCACAGAGAAGAAGTACTACACGTCCCAGGGGACCTCGCGGCCAGAGAGGGAAATACGTCACGGAAGCGACGCTCGCTCTCTCTCTCTCACTGCCTGGCAGGGAGTGTGGGTGTGCTTCCAAGCCGCGGCGCCTTCAACTTCAAAGTAGGCCTCTCGGTGTTCGGAAACCTCTCTCTCTCATTATATTTGATTTATTAGTTTCAATTCTAATTATATTGTATTATAGTGTGTTATCTTGCATTCCGATATCATAGTTAGTAAATAAGTTTTACTCCTCAGATCGTTGCCGCTGTTCCGTTTGTTCCCTTCAACTCCCATCTCCCTACCCCTTTTCCCTTTTTTCCCTTTTTTCCGAGGGGGCCGGGGGGCTACGGGCCTACTGCCCCCTCCCCTGTCACGGACACAGATTGATCTCGATAACCCCGTGACAGTTCTTGGTGGAGAATGCGGGCAAAGATAGAGATAAGATATTAAGATAAGATATTGGGGCTTGTTTTCTGGTTTTTGAAATAATCCCTCTTTGCTCTTAAAAAGTTGCTTTGTAGCTTGTTAGAACGAATCTCTGCTCTCGGAGAGTTTCGTTAGCTGTGTTGGGAAAGTTTATCTCTTTTGCAGGTGCTCACTGAGAGCTTGGCCTTGAAAGTCCAGGCGGACTGCCAATATTCTGGTGATATTTGTAAACTTTGAGCACTGATATTTTGCTTCTGTAAGAAAAAAAAAAAAAATGCTTTCTCTTGTAAAACTACTTTTCAAGGGACTGCATGCCATTGGTGTTTCCTTTTTGATGCTCAAAACATACTGGGCCCTGATTAAGTTTGCCACTTTTCTCTATGGAGCTACAAGTATATATAGTCAATTGAAAACACTCTTAGAAATACCTACCTGGTACCTGCATACAATGTGGGATACAATTGCAGAAGGAGCTGCTAATTTTACAGAACTTGTGATTTTTAAGCAGGCTCCCAGTCTCTCCTTTGAATCCTTTATGCAGTTTTTGAATGCCCATTTGATCACACTGTTAATGCTGTTAATCTCCCTGAATGCACTACTCATCATTTCACTCAGTATTTGTATTTATCATATTTTGAAGAAGTCTTCCCCAGAACCAGAGAGTACCGAGTGGCAGGGAGTGTGGAAAGGCTTGGGAGAGACTTTAAAGAGATGGCCATCCTCGGTGTCATGGAGCTTTACTCCTGAACACCTGGAAGACCCTGAGTGCTTAAACAATTATTTAAGACAGGAATGTTGTGGCTCAGGCAGATCTGAGGAGGCACAAATGGCACAAATGATCTGGGGCCTGGCTAATGCTTATCGGGCCTTATTCAATACTATCCCAGAAAGCGATAGAGTTTCTGAAATTGAGAGAGAGAGTCTCCAAGCTGAGAGAGAGTGTCTCAGAGCTGATAGGGAGAGTCTCCAGTTCCAGAAAGAGAGTCTCCAAGCTGAAAGGGAGAGTCTCCAGAAGACAATACAAGCTGAAAGAGAGTGTCTCAGAGCTGATAGGGAGAATCTCCAGTTCCAGCGAGAGAGTCTCCAAGCTGAAAGGGAGAGTCTCCAGAAGACAATACAAAATGAGCGAGACAGTCTCCAAGCCGAAAAGGAGAGTTTCCAGGAGAGAGTCCAAGCCGAGAGGGACAATCTCCAGGTCCAGAAGGAGAGTCTCCTAGTCGAGAAACAGAGTCTCCAAATCCAAAGAGAGAGTCTCCAAACCGAGGCGGAGAATCTCCAGGTCCAGAAAGAAGGTCTTCTAGTCGAGAGAAAAGACCTCCAATCCGAGCGAGACACACTCCAGTCTGAGAGAGATGCCCTCCAAAATGAGAAAGACTCCCTGCAATCCAAACTTGACAACCTCCAACTTCAACAAGACATCCTCCAACATGAGCAAGATACCCTCAAGTCCGAGAGGGATGTACTCCGAACTGAGCAAGACACCCTCCAAAATGAACTAAGCAGAATTCAGTCTTGTCAAGCCATGCTTGAATCTGAGCTAAAAATTCTCACAGTTGAAAGAGATGGACTTCGAGCCAAATTGGAGAGGGAGAGCATCAGAACCGACCAACCTGCCATCGTTCTTCAACCACAGGAGGTACTGGAATCGATGTCAGTTGCTCCTGTAAGAGGACGGAAAACGAAACGAGTCTCAACTCAGCTAGAGAAGAAGGAAGAGGAGGAAGGAAAAGTAGAGGAGGAAAGGAGAGTAGAGGAAGAGGAGGAGGAGAAAGTAGAGGAAGCAGACGCTGTAAGAGAAGAGGAGGAAAGAGGTCCAGAGTGGCTCGATCCATGGAAAGCGGCCCTGAGTCTAGGGGAGGGGCCTTCAGTAAGATCACGGTCACCTACTCCCAGAAGGGTAACAAGAAGTCCTGAAAGAGCAGGAGGTGGAGGTGAGCAAGACATTGTTACCATTGTTGATCGATCTCTAAAAATGAGTGAAATTAGAGGTCTGAGAAAAGACTTTTCACGACACCCAAAAGAGCCTATCGTCACCTGGTTACTCCGCTGTTGGGACAGTGGGGCCAACAGTGTGTGGCTAGATGGTAGAGAAGCTCGCCAACTGGGTAGCATTACTAGAGACTCAGCCATTGACAGGGGTATTGGTACATGCCAGGATGGATCCTTCACCCTCTGGAAGCGAATGCTGTTAGCCGTAAGAGAAAGATACCCCTTCAAAGATGATCTGATGCCTGAGAAAAAGAAATGGACTGATATGGAAAGAGGTATCAGTTATTTGAGAGAGCATGCCGTAGTGGAAATGTTATACAGTTCCGACTTCATCCCTGACGAGCCAGACCAAAAGCATGACCCTGAGAAAGTCAGGTGTACACCAAATATGTGGCGTACATTCACGAAGACTGCACCGGAAAGGTATGCCAGTACACTCGCAGCAATGTATGGCAAAGGGGTAAGAAGACCCCTTGTAAATGAACTGGTTAATAGACTTCAAGACTTTGAGTTACATTTAGCCCCTCTACAGGCTTGTGTTTCGGCCATCACAAAGGTAGTTGAAAAGCTAGACAGAGTGGAGAGCAAACAAGAAGATATGAGGGACGAACTGTCTACCATGCTTAATGCAGATGGATCCATGGTGGTACCAGATACATCTGACGGGAACCAGAATTCCCAAAACTGTCTACCGGAAGAGCTGATCAACTTGGTTTCCTCCCAACCTACATCATCCAATATCTCAGCCATCAGAAGGAGACGTCCTCGTGCTCAGGCAAATGACAACAGTAAGGCTACATCGCGTCTTGCCTTGTGGCGCTACCTGCGTGACAATGGGGAGAATATGAAGAAGTGGGATAGGCAGCCCACTCCTGTACTTCAGGCACGAGTGAAAGAATTACAAGACAGATCGACCACCAAGGTGAACTTCTCCAAAAGGGTGACTGCTCCAGTTGCTGTGAACAACCGAGGTAACAAATAGGGGGGCCCTGCCCCCAGCCAGGGGGGGGAAAGGGACAATAGAGTATACTGGACTGTGTGGATTAGGTGGCCTGGCACATCACGACCACAGAAATATAAGGCCCTGGTGGACACTGGTGCACAGTGCACACTAATGCCCTCGAGTCACCAAGGGACGAAATCGATTTATATTCATGGAGTGACTGGGGGTTCTCAAGAGCTGACTATGTTGGAGGCTGAGATAAGTCTCACTGGTAAAGATTGGCAGAAACACCCTATTGTGACTGGCCCAGCGGCTCCCTGTATACTTGGTATTGATTACCTCAGAATGGGATATTTTAAGGATCCTAAGGGGTATCGATGGGCCTTTGGAATAGCTGCTGTAGACACAGAAGGTGTTAAGCAGTTGTCTGTCTTGCCTGGCCTGTCGGAAGACCCATCTGTTGTGGGGCTGCTACGAGTGAAAGAGCAGCACGTACCGATTGCTACAAAAACGGTGCACAGACGTCAGTATCGCACCAATAGGGATTCCTTGCTCCCCATTCATGAGTTAATTCGTCAACTGGAGAGTCAGGGAGTGATTAGTAAAACTCACTCACCTTTTAACAGCCCCATATGGCCGGTGCGCAAAGCCAGTGGGGAATGGCGGCTGACGGTAGACTACCGTGGCCTGAATGAAGTAACACCCCCACTGAGTGCTGCTGTGCCAGACATGTTAGAACTCCAATACGAGCTGGAGTCAAAATCAGCCAAATGGTATGCCACCATCGACATTGCGAATGCCTTCTTTTCCATTCCTTTGGCCGCAGAATGTAGGCCACAGTTTGCTTTCACCTGGAGGGGCATTCAGTATACCTGGAACCGTTTGCCCCAGGGGTGGAAACATAGTCCCACCATTTGCCATGGGTTGATCCAGACTGCACTGGAACAGGGTGGTGCTCCTGAGCACTTACAGTACATTGATGACATCATTGTGTGGGGCAATACCGCAAGGGAAGTTTTTGAGAAAGGAGAACAAATAATCCAGATCCTTTTACGTGCTGGCTTTGCGATTAAGCGAAGCAAAGTGAAAGGACCTGCTCAGGAAATTCAATTCCTGGGAATAAAGTGGCAAGATGGGCGTCGTCACATCCCAGCAGATGTGATCGACAAGATTGCTGCTATGTCTCCACCCACTAGCAAGAAAGACACACAGTCTTTTCTGGGCGTAGTGGGCTTTTGGAGGATGCATGTTCCAAACTACAGCCTTATCGTAAGCCCCCTTTATCAGGTGACGCGGAAGAAGAATGATTTTACATGGGGCCCAGAGCAGCAGCAGGCTTTTGAACAGATTAAACAGGAGATAGCCCGTGCCGTGGCCCTGGGGCCAGTACGGACGGGACAGGATGTAAAGAACATCCTCTACACTGCTGCTGGTGAGAAAGGTCCCACTTGGAGTTTGTGGCAAAGAGCCTCAGGAGAGACTCGAGGCCGACCCCTGGGATTTTGGAGTCGAGCGTACAAGGGGTCTGAAGAGGGCTACACTCCAACTGAGAAGGAGATCTTAGCCGCATATGAGGGGGTTCGGGCTGCTTCCGAAGTAGTCGGTACTGAAACGCAGCTCCTTCTGGCACCTCGACTGCCAGTGCTGAACTGGATGTTTAAAGGAAAGGTTCCCTCCACCCATCATGCTACTGATGCCACTTGGAGCAAGTGGATTGCGCTGATTACACAACGAGCGCGGATGGGGAACCTCAGCCATCCAGGAATTTTAGAGGTGATCATGGACTGGCCTGAAGGTAAAAAGTTTGGAACATCACCAGCAGAAGAAGTGTCACGTGCTAAAGAGGCCCCACCATACAATGAACTACCAGAAAATGAGAAGGAATATGCCCTGTTCACTGATGGATCGTGTCGTATTGTGGGGAAGCATCGCAGATGGAAAGCTGCTGTGTGGAGCCCCACACGACAGGTTGCAGAGGCCACTGAAGGAAAAGGAGAATCAAGTCAGTTCGCAGAGGTAAAGGCTGTCCAGCTGGCCTTAGATGTTGCTGAACGGGAGAGGTGGCCAATGCTTTATCTTTATACTGACTCATGGATGGTGGCGAATGCCTTGTGGGGATGGTTGCAGCAGTGGGAGCAAAATAACTGGCAGCGGAAAGGTAAACCTATTTGGGCTGCTGAACTGTGGAAAGACATTGCTGCCCGAGCAAAAGATATGGTTATAAAGGTGCGTCATGTAGATGCTCATGTGCCCAAGAGTCGGGCTACTGAAGAACAACAAAACAACCATCAGGTAGATCGAGCTGCCAGAATTGAGGTGGCTCAAATAGACTTGGACTGGCAGAACAAGGGTGAATTATTTCTAGCTCGATGGGCCCATGAGACCTCGGGCCATCAAGGAAGAGACGCAACATATAAGTGGGCCAGAGACCGAGGGGTGGACTTAACAATGGACGCTATTGCACAGGTTATTCATGACTGTGAGACATGTGCCGTAATTAAACAAGCCAGGAGGATGAAACCTCTCTGGGAGGAAGGGCGATGGCAAAAGTACAAATATGGGGAGGCGTGGCAGGTTGATTATATCACCTTACCACGATCTCGCAATGGTAAGCGTTACGTGCTTACCATGGTGGAAGCAACCACTGGGTGGCTTGAAACCTATGCAGTACCCCATGCTACCGCCCGAAACACCATATTGGGTCTTGAGAAACAAGTCCTGTGGCGACATGGCACTCCAGAAAGAATTGAGTCTGATAATGGGACACATTTCAAAAATTCCCTTGTAAATACTTGGGCCAAAGATCATGGCATTGAGTGGATTTATCATATCCCCTATCACGCACCAGCTTCTGGTAAAATTGAACGATACAATGGGTTGTTGAAAACCATGTTGAAAGCAATGGGTGGTGGAACATTTAAGAACTGGGAGAAGCATTTGGCAGAAGCCACCTGGTTGGTCAATACCAGAGGATCTGTCAATCGTGATGGTCCTAACCAATCCAGCCCCCTACATACTGTAGAGGGAGATAAGGTCCCTGTTGTACATGTAAAGAACATGTTGGGAAAAGCAGTGTGGGTCCTTCCAGCCTCTGGAAAGGGCAAACCTCTCCGTGGAACTGTTTTTGCCCAGGGACCTGGGTGCACTTGGTGGGTGATGCAGAAGGATGGGGATGTTCAATGTGTACCACAAGGGAATTTGATGTTGGGGGAGTGCAGTCAGTAATTCTATGTATATATATGTATATAGACCTGTGTGTGTAATGCATTTTCAAGTATTGTTTATTCGTATATGTATTTTTAAGCATGATGTAGTGATGTAGAATAAAGGGTGGAATGTCATGGTTTTGTGTTTTGTAATTTTTGCTATTGGTATTCCACATCACAACATCATGTGGAGCACAGAGAAGAAGTACTACACGTCCCAGGGGACCTCGCGGCCAGAGAGGGAAATACGTCACGGAAGCGACGCTCGCTCTCTCTCTCTCACTGCCTGGCAGGGAGTGTGGGTGTGCTTCCAAGCCGCGGCGCCTTCAACTTCAAAGTAGGCCTCTCGGTGTTCGGAAACCTCTCTCTCTCATTATATTTGATTTATTAGTTTCAATTCTAATTATATTGTATTATAGTGTGTTATCTTGCATTCCGATATCATAGTTAGTAAATAAGTTTTACTCCTCAGATCGTTGCCGCTGTTCCGTTTGTTCCCTTCAACTCCCATCTCCCTACCCCTTTTCCCTTTTTTCCCTTTTTTCCGAGGGGGCCGGGGGGCTACGGGCCTACTGCCCCCTCCCCTGTCACGGACACAGATTGATCTCGATAACCCCGTGACATATTCCCACTGGTTATCAAAATTATGACTAAGACAACATCCCTATCCTGTAGTGTTGTTGATTCTTTGTTGAAGAACCTTGTGAAATTTCATGGTGAAGTACGTATGAGCCTAACTGCTGCTGGTAGCAGTAAGAGGAAATTTCAAAATTACGAAAGTGTTTTTTGTCCACTTGTTTAATAAGTACTGGAAAAATATCAAGTCATGAGTTAAATTAACCTGTAAGACCATATAAAAGGAATCACCATGGGCTCTCAATGACTTTTAAGCATACTTTTCAAAAGTTGTTTTGACCCAAATTGATTGATTTCTTGTGCTAGTCTATCTTTATGTCCTAGCATGTCTTTTACATACGCTACAGAACTACATGTTCTTAAGACAGCAAAGACTTTGATAAATGTACTCCAATCAGGACTAATTTTTCTTACTAGCTATCTATTGATTCTTATAGTATCAACTGCCATGACTTGCATCATTTGTGAGAAATCTTCCCTTTATTTTTAAAGGCCCTCTACAGAAACAATTCTGTTTCTTTCAGCATTCCTTACGGCTCCTTTTATCAGTCATACCAGCCTCAGTTCACGAAGGACATTGCCCCACTCAGGCTATTCAATGAAGGACATGGTCCAAAGCAGTTCTAGGCTCAGGCCTTTACACTGAGAAGAGTGAAATGGAGTAAGTAGGTGATATACCTGAGCCCAATTTTCTGATACCATACAGAATAGGAGGATATGTTTAAAATAGAGAAGTACTTTTTGTCAGAGAGGAAAGGAATGGCTTTGCCTTGATCTGTTTCAGAGATGATCAAAGAACAGATTAAAAGGCTTGAAAGCTCTGTTCAGCCATCATTCAGCTGTGTGCTGTGTAACAATGCTGCCATGCTTCCCCCCTGCTTCACTGTCAAAGGGGTAGATAGCTCAACTTAGACCTTTTTCTCTTATGATGACACTGCTTCCTTCACCATTCGCATGTTTTTGTTAACTCCATATGTAAAAGCTGATTTAATTTATGTTAGCAACTGGCTGAAGTTATGAAATGTGCTTGAGGATAGATGAAATGAGTGCCAAATAATAGGTGCAGAACTTCCATCTAAGGACTACCTTCTTGGTGGGGTAAGGGCTCTTTTCCACTCTGGGGTTAAAGCAAGAAAGTAAAGAAACAGAAGATTTTCAGTGAAGTAAAATTTATGCTATTTACCGTATAGCTTTTCCTGTGGTAGTTCCAGTCTCAGGCAGCAATGAGTAGACTGCTGTTAGGAGAGCACCAGAGAAATAACTTGGAAGCTAACATATTATACAGAATGATAATTAGTTGAAGGGATACACAAGTCATACCTTTAATCTCTTTAAGAATTGGAGCAGCTGAGAAGCTACTCTACATGCAGGTTTTGTGCTGTCTTTTCCAATGTACATTTAGTTAATCTGTTCTTTGCTTGACTTATTGGCTTATTGGCCTGCTAAAATGCTAGCCCCTGATTAAAATTAATAGAAGATGAATTTTCAGTGCTATTTCATATAATAAATTGCCCATAATAAAATGTTTAAGTTCTCTTACCACCAACTATTGTGCTGATTGCTTCTGTGGAGTTTGATGTACGAGACATGAGGCTATATTGCTAAAATCTATTTTAATCAAAGGAAATGAAAATTATACTATTTCTAAATGTAATATTTGATTAAGTTTCAGAAATATTCCTAATTATTAAGAAGTTAGGTCAGATCTTCTACTTTAGCAGAAGTACCAATATGTCTTGCTAATGTGAGAGCAGATGATTTTCTTTTCCTTGTTGCATTTATGTAGATTCTGGAAACATTTATGATTTCACAGCTTCTCTTTTTAAAAATAGTGTTCTATGTATTAATTTGTTTGCATTGCAATAGTAGACACTTGAAACCAGTGGGATCGATAATTAAAAAAAAAAATTGAGGTATTCAACATTCTTTCTCTTTGCAATCATTATGCAGTGGGCTGGAAAAACACCTCTTCAGAATAGATGCTAATCTTTTTTTGCATTTTTTTACTGAAGACATTTCTTCAGAAGAATAAGGGTAGTGAAGCACTGGAACAGGTTGCCCAGAGGGGTGGTGGATGGAAACATTCAAGGTCAGGCAGGATGGGGCTTTGAGTGACCTGATCTTGCTGTAGGTGTCCCCGTTCATTGCAGGGGAGTTGTACTAGGTGACCTTCCAACTCAAACGATACTGTGATTTTAAATCTGTAAAATTTGTAAGGAGATGAAAGCTGACAAAAGGTTGAGGGCAATAAGTAGTGAATAATGTTATTTCTCCAGATGAAAATGGCACCCTTTGGCACCCTTTTGCTGAATGGTTATGGAGACCAAACAGTGACTGTCCATTGCAGAGGAATTGTACTAGATGACCTCTGGTGGTCCTTTCCAACTGAAGTGATTCATGTGAGCATGGTGAGGCAGTGGGTGGTGCTTTTCAGCAGTGGAGACAGTGGGTCATCTCAGCTGGTGCAGAGCTGTGCAAGCACAGTATGCAAGCTTTTATTCTTTGCTGGTATAAATGCATAGCTAAGAGTGGTGACTATGCTGAAAAACAGTGTTTTGTAGCTGAGAATTTGCTCTATCAAATAGTGTTAACATGTTCTTTCTATCAGATTTTCCATGGGAATAAATAGGAGGCATTACTTTCTGAGTGATCTATGTACTTCATGTTGGTTTTAGGGAGCCCTGAGCTCACTGGGATCATGGGCTAAATGCTATTGTGAGGATGGAGGCAGAGTACAGTATTAAAACATAATGAGTTAATTACATCTTGTTTTGTATCAAGTTGTTATTTCAAAAGCAGAAGCTGTTGTGTGAGAGTACTAAGCTCACTTGTCTGTTTTTTCTTTTTTTTTTTTTTTTTCCCTGCAAAGGAACTAGAAAAGGCAAAAGTGGTTAGGGTCTAATATGTCACTTGATCTCCTAATAAAAAATGGATACGAACAAATTTCATTTACCTTTTCTGCTAAAAATATGAGAAGAGCTTTTGGCAGGAAATGAGTAGGTTAACAAACAGGAAGACTTAGGGGACAAGTCCAAGTTGGTGGAGCTTTGGTGACGTACACTTGTAATAAATGTTACGAAGCACATTTGCTCATTACGCGTATGAAATAGAACTTGTGCTGTGTTTTCAGGTCACAGATCAGAAACCTGTCATCACCTTAGAGAAGTGAGGAAAGGCATAGAAGAAAAAGACCCAAAAAATTAATGAAGGATGCCGTAATGACAGTCCAGTGCTGTATGTTACATCCAAGACGGCAAAGGATTGAATGCAATATGATGTGTAATTCAGTGTAATATTCAACATTACAGAAGTTGAATGATAAATTGGAACTGCACAGCATGGAATAGGGAACAGTAGCCAACACTGAACATTGGGAAGGGATCAAATATTGTATGAGATAATTATCTGAACAATTTTCAGGTGAATATAATGCACTGTTCAACTTATTGGGAAGTCAGATAATTTAAAGAACATGTACTGGAAAAGTGCAGTAACAATGGACTGGCAGTTAGATTTAAAAAGAAGAACAATATTAGGCTGAACTAGCACCTCACCATTTTACTGAGCAGTGGCCTATTGTAAGTCACAGATTATAGTGCAGAGAAGAAAAGAAATAGAGATAGTAGGGTTTACAGAAAGCAAATAGTCATTTTGTCTATTAAGCAAGAGTCTAACTCAGTGCACTGTAAGGGTGGAATCAATATGCTGTGATTCATAAATGTAAAGGCAATACAATGGAAATGCAAGATGATTTGATGATCATTTGGAAGACAGTAAGCAGTCTGGTGGTTTTAGCAGCAAATATGAGACAGATAAAGTAAAAAAATCTCAGGACCCTGATCTTTTTGGGAGTCATAACAGAAATTCCTTTTGAAAGGAGAATATGTTAGACAGGTGTTGGATCCTTCACAGTCCTTGCTTTCTCTTTAAATTTACTTGTCTTCTTTTCAGAAGAACTGGACTATTTATGTTTTTTCCCTAAAGTAATGAATCGTGAAAAGGAGAGATTGTGATTTCTATTGGTCACTTAACAGGAATGCCTTAAAACAGAAAAGTGTAACCTTCCTTCTCATAATTAACATCTTCAAAAGGATTTTCTATGTGCACATTATTATTATTATTTTTAATGCTGAAACACAAACTCAACATCAATACTGTGTATATTTCCAGGGACTTTACTTCAGACTGATTCTAATCTGTTCCATTGGAATAAAATCCCATTAATAGCTGATGCTCCACTGCATGAAGCAAAGCACTGAGCAGGGAATCAGTCTAGCTAGCTACCTATCTGTATGTATATACACACACATATGTTGGTTTCAATATATATGATTAAAGCACATAAATTAATAAAAAGCTTGAGATAAAGTAAATCAAGAAATGTAGTAAAGACCCTGAGATCTTGAGCTACTCAGAATCTTTGAATCCCATGTTTATTCTTTACCTTAAAAGGTTATGATCTTTTCTTTTTTCCTTTCCTACAGGGCTGTCAGATCTGAATGAGCTGGTTCTAAAGAAAACATTCTAAATTACAATAGCAGTTTAAATTACAGTAGCATTTATATAGAATTATTATAAAAATGACATACTGGCTCTTTGGTCTTCTGAATTATTTTAATAATAATAATTATATTAATTTCTTGCACTGTAGCATGCAGTGGCCCTACTCACAGGTTAAGGAATCTGTTGTGCTAGTCACTACAATAATCAGGAAGTAAAAGATGTCCAAAGTTGTGTACCAAATACAATTCAACTGTTGGTATGTGCAGAATTTGAAGCTGATAAATAGCTTAATTCAAGTCATGGATCTATTTTGTATAGACACAATTTCACCTTTTCCAAGTTTACTGTGGAAATGGCAACAGAGTATTTTAATTTGGGATTAACAGGAAAATAATGAAAGGTACATCTGTTCTGGTTTTCTTTTGTTTGTGTGCACCTTTTTTTTTTTCTTTTTTCTTTTCTTTTTTTTTCTTCTTTAGGAAGAGATTAAATCTCATGTTGCTCAGCCAAGTGGAAGCCATAGGGCTAGAGCCAGCAGCGTATAAGAAAAAGGTATCTGTATTTCCCTGAAAAGGGAGAGAGAAAAAAAAAAAGGCTGAAATGGCTTTGTATGTGTTTCTGTAGAAAAAGCTTCTATATTGTGAAGAACAGCATAAGGCAAAGAACAAATGTACTTGTCCCTAACTCCAGTAAACCACTGAACAAGCTGAGATCAGAAGTTAATCAGTGATGGCACTTGATATATCGGTACTTCATGTGAAATGACGAGTTGCATGAAAGGCCATATCGACACGTGACAGGAAGGTTATCTGTGATGTGACAGAAGAGAAATGCTCCTTGCAGAAGCATTTTGGATGGCTGTCAGTAAAGAAAATCAGTACTCATAAGATCTGTAGAAGGGTGTTGGGGATGTAAGATTAAAGCTGGACAAAAACATATGGATTAAATATGGCCCAGTGACCACAGATATGGGAAGTCCAAGTCTAACCGGTGTCCAGGTAAGGGGCCTCACCAAAGAGTATCCAAGAGTGATTCTTCTGAGCCCTGTTAGCTCCTGGTCCTCTCTCTGAGAAAGGTAAGTTAAGTTGTTGTAGATTCTTCCGGAAGAGAACTAATATAAAAACAGAAAAGACAAGGATGGCAATACTGACCACAGAAATAAGCCTGGGATATATTAAAAGGAAGTTTGGGGGCAGGGGGGGTTGACCGATGCAGTAGAGCTAAGGTATTATCTTGTTTGGTTTTACACAAGTCAGACTAACTTTAATAGAAAGTCGAGAGATCTTTCTCCCTCTTCCCTTCCCCATATCATCTCAGTAGAAACTGCCACTCTAGTCCCTCAAGTAATTGCCTGGAAAGAAAAATAACAGGAAATACTAGACTTAGCAAAGATAATGTTTCTAAAAGCTAATGGAGAGAAGGAAAAGTAAATAAATAGAATTCAAACCTAAGAACAACAAACCAGAGTTTTACACACACACCGCAAAGATAAATACCCGCTTCCTGTCATTGTAGGTCATTCTTCAGTGCTTCATCTTGATATGAATAGATCCCTCAAATAGTTAACTTAGCCAAGGGAGGATTGAGATCAATCCTCCTCACTCCAGCCATGCCTCCTTCTAAATCAATAATGGTTGATGAATACCTCTGCCAAGCTCACAACATGGACACAATGGAAACCCTGCTCTTTCAGAAAGTGCCTTTGGAAGCCCTTTGGATAAGAGGTGCTTTACTGCTTCTCTGTGAAATCTCAGCAATGAAGCTGAATTCCTGATGATGCTGCCATTCTGCAGAAGCAGCGCTGTACTGGTAACCTGCACCTTTCTGCTCTTTGAGGATTTTAGCTATTTGAATTCTTTTCCAAATGAATTCAAACACACACTCTATACAGCTTTCATCTTTAATAAAAGCTTTTTTTTTTTTTTTCTTTTTTTTTTTTTCCAAGCTAGCTTCTGCTTTCAAAACACATCCAACTTTGTTTCTCAAAAATCTCTCTCTGATAATCGGAAAAGTGACTTGATTTTACTTAAGTTTTGCAAGCAGTGCAAGCTATCTGAATTAAAATTTAGTTGGGGGGTTCATATTTTGCAAAAATTAGGAAAAGCTAGGAAAACGATTTTTTTTTTTTTTGTCCTTGCAGTTCACATACATATGTAATTGAAATCCCTCAACTGCAGTAAAAGGAAGATCCATTTTGTTAACTAGAAAGATGTGCTTATTTGTGAATTTAATCCTTTTTGATGTAGATATGCCCAGTAAAAGCTATGTCTGATTATAATCCACAGGAGCATTATCCATAATTAACAGTACTTCACAGGATACTTACTTATTTTTAAAAAAAAACAAAAAAACAAAACAAATAAAAAACCAGTAATTAATAATAAATATCACTTTTTGAGGGCACGCGAAATTACAATACTGAAATAAAACTCAAGTTACAAGCATACCACTCTAGAGGATGCAGTCAGGCTTGGCAGTTGGTTATAAGTACAGATTTATGGCTAGAAGGATGCATTCTCCTTGAAGCTGTTTGTGCAACCTACTTATCAGAAGAAAGAGATTTCCTGCAGATTTCTTTTAATTAGCTGGAACAAGCCATTAGTAAAACAAGCAACTAAAACCATAAGTATATAAGCTATTAGTCTTCAAGCATAGTTTATACAAAAATAATAATTAAAAATATATCCTAAAATTCAATAAGGGAGCAGCCAGGTTCAGCAATAACCATTTCTGCACAGACAACAATGTTTGTAAGAGCCTAGGAAGGGAAAAGATAGCAGTCTGTCAGTGAAGATAACGAGCAGAGAGGACAAACTTGATCCATATTAATATGGTTTATGTCCCTTACTTCTTAAGCTCCTGAAAGGCTCCACTTACTTATCCTTGTGGCAATTAGCAGTAATCATCAGTGCCAATGACGTATTTGTACTAGGTTATTAATATGAAGAAATGTCCTTTCCAAAAAATTTGAATCAGATGAACTTTAAAGTTTAAAACGTTTCTGATATACTTTGTCTGTTTACTGGAGTAGCCACCTCCCAGTATGATTCAAATATGAATTGTGTGGTGTGCTTCCAGGAGCTCACATGCAGCAATAGATCTGTTCCTTCTATTAACTGTAATGAGAATTGCATGATTCATTCTGCTCACACCAGGCTAAAATGTACCCCTGCGGTTCTGTACTATGTATATTGACTTGAATGAAGCTTTGTGTAATAAGATTTAAATTGTAATGAGTCATTATGTCAACCTTTTTTGCTGGTATTTTACATAGTAAGTCTACTGCATAGTGTGAGGTATGCTACAGCTGAAAATCCTAATAAGTATGATAAGATAGCAGTGGGTAGATTAAATATATATATATATATATATATATATATAGTATTTAAAGTTCGGACAAAATGTGTCATAGTCACAGTTTTAAAAAGGTTGGTTATTTGTGTGTGTATCACAGATGTTATCCCCAGTCCAGAATCCAATCATATTTAGATCTGTGTCCTCCTTTGCTTTTAGTAGAAAAGTTATTTTTATTTATATGGGATTGAGGTGATGTCAAAGTATTGTTTTTCAAGAATGTTTAAACATTCAGACACACACGGTTTTCTAATAATCCTTTTATCTGCCTGAAGCTGAAATAACTTTCTTTCTTGTAAGGAACTGGTACTGAGAGTTACTTATTAGTAACTAGATTCAGACATTGATTTCATTAAAAAATAACTACAGTCCTGAAGAGCTTTTGATTTTTTTTTTCTTAATTGCATAACATGTAGAATATAAACACAAACTGCTTTGCTCAGAACTGTGCTTCTTTAATTGCTTGAATTAAAAGGATTCCTGGATCAGCATTTTCTCTCATTTTTGATGTAGTGTATGCTGGTGACAAAATATCAAGGTATCTCTGAAACTTCCAAAGCTGGATGGAGCTGGATGTGAGGTGGGAAAGTCATTTTTGTGTTCACTGAAGAGAGTGTTAAAAAACCTTTAGCAAAGAACTTTAGCCTTACAGTGACAAAGGAATGGCTATTTTGTGCAAAATCAATGTCTTACCTTCTTCCAGTGATTACCTATTAGGTTCCTAAAGAAACATGCCCCAGGATTCCATTTAGCACTCATAGATTTTAATAGGTAGATCTTACTAATCTACTCAAAAAGTATGTGACTTCCAAGCTTAGACTGTGTCTCTTTATGGTACAATCGTAGAATCCCTAGGGTTAGAAACGACCGCTATGATCATGTAGTCCAACCATCAACCCATCCCCTCCCTGGCCACTAAACCATGTCTATCAGAGTGTTAGTTGTTTGTCCCCTTAGTGTAAGCTTTTTGAAGAGAGAAGTGAATTTTCTAGTCTTTATGAAACATACATACATGTAGCCAGATAGGTGAGCATGTATCTGCATTCATCCGCAGAGCACTGTTCTCTGACTAGTTTCTAAACGGTGTTCCCTATGTAGACAGCCAGAGCAACTCTTAACATCCTTCTCTCCTGAATACTTTGTCTCAGAATCTAGTATCATCAATCAAATCACTTAATACTACAGCTGGGGGAAGTGGAAAAATTGACCAGGTTGACAAAGAAATGAGAAAGATAACTGAAGCTTAAAGTTTCTTGCAACCTGTCACAGTTGTTCGTATTACTCCAACATTTGCACTCTTGCTTCTTTTAAATAGGTTTTTACAAGGTAACCACCAGAAGAAGTGAAGTGAAAGCTACAGAACTAGCAGACATCAGTATCTAATAGCTGGTGTCCTTCCTCCTTTCCTCTTGTCATACCTGCTCTGTGAAATGGTGTCGATGAACAGAAGACAACCAAGCCTGCTTTTTATTTTCCCAACTCATCCTTACAGTGTACCGTGTCTCACCTCCCAGCAAACTGGTAGGTATTTTAGGATTGTTTTACTTGTCTTCTTTGCTGGCAGCTCTTCCTGCTCTCATTAGTACATGAAAAGCTAATTGTGTTGAGCAGGTCTGTCTTGGCAAGCAACTCACAAATTATATGGGAATCCCAGAGAAGCCCAGCACCAGACATCATTAATTCTAGTCTTAGTAGGTAAGTTTTTCACAGGTGAATGATATGCTCTGCTTCTTACCAGAAAAGACACTACAGATTTCTTCCTAAGCCTTTTCATTGTGGTATCAAGGTATATGAAAAATATTCTCATAACTAATTAGAAATCAGTCAGAAATTTAGTGTGAAATTTAGAGAGAAGGAGATTAATACAGTAGAGAACCAAACTCAATCTAGTGGCTCAATATCTAGCTTGTTAGCTCTGCTTAATTTTTTTTATCTGTATCTTAATTCAGGAGCAGGCAGAGAATAATATCTACTTCCCTTGCATAACTAGTTTAAAGAAGACCAGAAAATAAAAAGAGCCGAAATGTAGCACTGCAGACTCACCATTTTTTTTTTCCTGATAGGATCATAAATTATTTAAGGTTTTCTCATCCTCAGAATGCCCAGATGAACGCACTTAAATATTCAGAGACTGGAACTTGAAAGATTATACTGATGATTCAATAATTCTTGCCAACAACAGAAATAAAAATCTCGCCTTTTTCTTAATATTTTAAATATGGAGAATTCATTTTCTCTTTCAGTTTTTCACACTGTATCAACAAACTGTTCAAGACACATCAGTGTTAAAGGAAAAGGCATAAACATATAGCTGAAATGCAAATGTATGTCATCAGTCCATTTGTGTCTTCCTTAGAAAATGCTTTACCCCCTTTTTATTTTTTACTCTGCTCTCTGCAACTGGAAAAACAATATTGCTTTATATGGGCACTGGCAATTAAGTCTGGCATTCTTTTGTTGGGTTGGTTTTTTGTTTTGTTTTGTTTTTTTTCCTCCTTATTACTAGTTCTTTTCTTGATGCTCACAGGAGAACTTTGCTAAGCTGAATACACAAGGTTCCTTTTCAACACTAGTATTGATTTTCTTTTGTCTTTTAGCAGACAGACAGCAACCCGTACCCTACATGGAAAAAAAAAATAACAAGCAGGTAGTACTCAAACAGCAAAATCAACATTCTTATTCTTTAGTTAATGATTAATGTGAGCAAGACAAGATCCAGCAGCACTCCAACAGAACAGAAGAGAGTCCTTTATTCCTAAAGTATCAATGATACGGTCAATAGTTAAATCCAATAAATGGTATTTTATTCCCCCTTCTTCAACCTAAAAATTAAGAAATGAAAGCTCTACAGCTCTTTTTTTCTTACCTGAACAGGCTTTTCTATGTACAAGTATTACTTGACTGGCATTGTCTTTCAAAAAGAGCTGCAGATACATTAAGCCTGGAGGGTAAAGAGAATGAATCCTGCTCATTAATTAGCATTGCCACATAGTCCAAATATGCACAATATGGATTTGAAAATGGATCTCCACCCTTTGTGTATAACCTGGCAGGTGTACAAGTGACAATATATCATAGCATTTTGTGTAAACCCATTGTGAAAGTTCTGTCCTTTGTGAGATACAGATCTAGGAGAACCAGCATGCAGATGGACGAGTGTTTAACAGAAAATAACAGGCTGAGGAGAAGATACATGCATGCTAAGAAGTAGTGTTTAAATTCTTCTAAGGTCTTCTGATAAGTGGAAACTGATGGTCCATCTGAACCTGCAGAAACTGACAGAACTCCAAATTGTACCGAACTTGTTCAAAGAAACTGGTACATAGTGGCATCAACAATGAGTTGTATCACATGGATCATATCCAGGAAGGTGGAGGCTGCTGTATCTGACAAAGACCCCGGTGTAATACATGCACCCTAAATGGTCTCCCAGCCCTACCTATGGGCCACTTTACCAGTTGGCCTCCAGCTGTTACTCCATCCACATAACTGCATGTGACCCTGTGAGAGTGTGTGTGTGTCTGAACTGTATGTGGATGTATGGTGTGAATTATTATTATAAAGCTGTGGCTTTTTAAGTAGTAAAAGGTGTTTTAATAAATATTGGTTGTGACCTGTATCCCCAGCTTGATCGCCTACCAGAGAAAATTGTACTTATAATAATGAGATTTCCTTTTTGCTTGGAAAAGACAAGAGGTGAACCACTGAATGCAGTGTACTTGGTAGCTGCAGAGAGGACCCTTCCCCCGTCATCTAAATGTTGAGCAGTAGTTTTATTTCCTGAATGTACCCATCCACTACCTTCTACTGGCAACAAACACCTTACAATTTCTTTTTAGTAAGATCTTTATGAGCCTTCAGTTCATGTTAAGTTTAAAAGGGTCATATTCCTTTGTTTTGACAGTGCAAAGGATTCTGGTTTACTTTTAGCTGTTTTTAAACCTTAACTGGAGCCAGAAGGCTGGATCATCAGTAGACATAATGTATTATCATTAACTTCATGAGGCAATTTCTCATGTACAATTTTGCTAGTGCAGACATATTAGCTTTTAGTTTAATTGAATTTGTTGATAAATCTGTCATTACATGCTTTCTGTATATGATCTTTCTACAGGAAAAAATATATATGTTTTTACAGAATAAAATTCAGTTCATGAATGGGATTGAAGAAAAAGCTCATATACAGTTTAATCACATATTTAACTGGTTTCTAATAAGCAGCAGAAATTACTTACATTGGCTCTCTCTTCATTTATAATTTTCCTATTAATGATTGCCTATTTTTCAATGAGAAACAAACCCTATGCTGAGATGACACATTTCAGCAAATGTTTTCTTTAAATATTACCAAATTTGTCATCATTGAAAATGGAATAATTTTCATTTCATCAACGAGGGCAGTAAACAAATGCACTATTGCCTGCGGTGTCTTTGTATTAGCATTTCAGTTTCTGCACTTGTCCCCAAGGCCAAGGAGCACGACTTTATGTTGCCAACGTGCTGTGTTTCATCAGGTTGTGTCTTAGTATATACATGTTACTTTAGATCTAAGTAGATGTGACAGAAGGTAACAGACTATACCGTGGTTCTGCAATGTCAGCCTGCGCACCAGAAAGATTAGAAAATACAGTGCTGTAAGCACGTTGACTGGAAAGCAGAACGCAAACATAGCCAACATCTAGTTTTTTTGACATGTAGTCAAATAATTGGAGTGCACATGCTCCTTCATTGCAAAAAAACAAAAACCAAAAACAACAAAAAAAAAAAAACACCAACCACCTTGTTACTGCCATGAGAATAACAGTTTGCTTTTCTTTTTGCTTTGGCAGCAAGTGATTATCACCTTCAATTGAACTGAAGGAGACAGCGAGGCATACTCACATACGCTGTAGGTACAGGGAAAAGGAAGCAGTGACTATGCACTACTGGATTTAACACATTTTATTACTGCATGCTGTAATATATATATATATATTTATATATATTTCCTTCTCTGAATTTCTGCTTTTGCTGTTGTTTTCCTTCTAAGGAGGAATGTTTGTTTGTTTGTGTATGAGAAGCCTACTGCCTTCAGATGGCCTATTTTTAACAACACTGCTTATTAGAATGCTACATTTTGAATCTCTTTGACCACAATTTAAGATGTTCTACTTAAAGCATTCTTGATGTTATTGCACTGAGAGAATTTACTTTAGTAGCCCTAAAAGCCATTCCAGGAATAAGACTTGATCCTACACTCAATTACCTGTCCACATTCCATCAAACATCTGAAAAGAGGTTAAACAAAATAGAAGGACAACCAGGCCTTAGATTAGACAGTAAATGTTCTCTGGGAATTGACTTTCTTCCTTCCCCTTAATGCAGCAAAAATGCCAGCATGCATCTTGGCAACATCAAAACTAGCCTCACTTTCATGACTGCCATACTGTTTTACAAACTCAATTATCAATCATTTTAATTTCACTGTAATTTATATTAAAAAAAAATAATAATAATATGCAGAGGAGTACTCATACATTAGAAGAAGAAAATGCAAGACCAAGTGTGGTCATGCAGAACAACACTGTCAACTTAAAAATTATTAAAACCATTCAGTGGGAGAAGGGAAATAAAATTAGGTCATCTGAATTTAAAGTTCTATTTTATTTTCATTGTCAGTTGGCTTTTGAGAATCATCAGCCCTATCCAACCATCATAATCTCTCTCTCATTTGATAATTACATTATTTTTGTAAATAAACACTTACATACCTTTGGAAATTTTTACCTAGCCAGCTTCTCAGACTTTTCAAGTAGAACTTTTCCGTGAAATGTCTATTTCACATCATTCAGTAATGTGGAGTAATACACAGTAATACACCATACCTTCTTATGTTACCAATTGACATTAAAATGATTATGAAACATTAGACATTTGACCATGAATTTGGTGACTGTGGCCATCCGGGTACTTAGGACAAAACTTTACCATAGTCTGAAACAAAATTGGAAGATAGATAATCTTTTGATAGCAGTTGTTCAGCTAGGTACACCCACGTGCATTTATTAGCATGCTAATGCATATGACAGTACAAGAGTCAGGGAGAGAAAGTGTAAGTGCCTAAGTGGAAATGCAGTGAGTAACCCTAAGGATTAAAGTGCATCAGATCCTTACAGCAAATGACCCAGGCCCACTTTCAGTTACTGGAAAAATACCTCTGGTGCTTTTATGAAGTAGCTCTCTGTGAAGTTTCAAGGACAAAATGAAGAGGATTTTCTTTCTTTCTTTTCTTTCTTTCTTTCTTTCTTTTTTTTTTTTTTTAACTCACTCCAGAATCAGGCTTGCTTACTTTTTGTTTTTTAATTAGTCCTCCTTCCATCTGAAACACCTTCTAGGAGAAACCCTACCCAGTTCTATACTTCACAATGACTCTGGGATTTTTACTTTTAACATCTTGTCATCTGTATAACAGGAACTTGTTTGTCTTCCCTCTGCAGCTATACAATGGCTTCATTTTATTTTTGAAAAAGTGTAAGAAAATACCCAGGCCTCAAGACAAAAAGGTTCAAAGCTGAGTTTTTGATCATTTAAACATCAATACCTCTGGCTGCACACAAACTATCCAGATTCCTTTCACAGAGTTGGCAGAAAGCAAAGAGCCGTTTTTCACAGTACTGCTAACAATTAAGCCTCTTGTCTCCTAAAGGCAAGCTCACGCCTTTGGATGCTTCCTGTCCCAAACAGATTTGGTCAATGCCAGCCTCAAACAGGAACCAATAATGACTTACATGCATTGATCTCAGTTATGTGGTTGCTGGAATTGTTATTTAAATTCTTAATGTAAGAATATAGACTATGCTGGAGAAAGCAGGGGAGAAACAGAATAATTTTTTCTTCTTTAGAAGTAAGGCTCACTTCTTCCAGCCCTTAAACTATGGAAAATAGTTTGTCCAGGACAAAATTGTTAACTGACTCCATTTACTGTCTAGCAGGCATTACTAACATCTGAGCATGTGCAAGACCAATCCTAATCAACATTTTTCCAGGAACAGGTAGCTAATGGTCTAAATGGCAAGAAATTGAATCTCCATCCTTACTGAATTGAAGATTAAGAAATACTTGTAGATGAAGATTTCAGGTTCAATTTTTTCTCTCTGTAGAAATAGTCTCGCCCCCTCTGCAAGGAGCAGAGAGCAGATATCGCCAAGACTGAAAGATCATGTTCAGGCCTTGGAACACAGCCTGGAGAAAGAGAGTCTGCAGAACACCATACTGAACATGTCCACTGGGCAAGTGTCTGCACATCTTCATGGAGATTCAGTCACTTAACTAATATAAAAGTCGAAGTGTACAGTTTGTTTCTTCTTTCTGGTCACTTTTATCTTTTGAAGACTTTGTCTATATTCCAACTTTACAATAATCAGACCTTCTTACATAATTGTTTGGACCTTTATATAGCAAATCAAACTTCTCTTAACTGAAATTTTTGGTGGTGGAAGTTGATTCAGATGTGGCAGGGATAGCCTGAGCTCACAGTGTTTGGTAAATTCAGTTCAGTAAGAATTAGGTGCAGGCTTTATCCAGCATTCCAACACTTAATGAAGAAAACCATTAGCATCAACAAGGGTGAAGAGAGATAGTCCTAAAAAGATGTTCCTTGTTAATTGATTTCACTTAACAAATACAGAAAAACACAAATATTCCACCTAGTACTTCTTTCTCTCCCATAAGCTGTTCCTATTTCTCCACTTCTAGCTGCAAACTGGAATAAGCTCTCCAAGTTCGTTACCTAATGTTACATTTTTGTCCACTGAATGTCACCGTACATCTAATCTTGTTTCCACCATTAATTTGGTGACACCATATAGCAGAAGTCTAATGAGACATCTTCCAAACAATTTCACTCCCTTATTCTCTCCTAATGTGTCCAAACAGTCTAACTGGAACTCACAGAGAATGTTACAGACATTTTAGTATCATATGTATATTTGTATGTAAAATTTATACCAATACTGGCAATAAAAAATACCAAGAGCTTTGGGTTTAATTTGACGGCAGAAACAGAAATCGGAATCTGGTTAATACCTTCAAAAGCCAGTGTTAATTGGCTTATTAGTTGGAGAGTGAGGAAACAATTTTTTCAGCCATCATTTTAAGTGAAAGCACTAAGTTATGCAAAACAACTTTGAGAATCAAATAATTAGACGAATAATACACAAGACCAGTAATGTGTGACCATCAGCAAACAGTGAATGCATGAACAATGGAACAGTATTATTCTTTTAATACTGTTTAGCTGCAAAGAATCCCTGTGTATCCCTTGGATTAATTGTTTTTTCAAGTTATTACATTCAATCAAATGTATGAGAAAGCAAACCATTGATTTACTGCTGTCAAGGAGTACTTAGTGTAGCAGTTTAAACAAAGCATGGCTGTCTCCATATATAATTCATGTTTATTATGAATGTAAAGGAGAAGAAAAATGCTACAGGAGTACGTGTAGGCTCAGCTATGTAAATTCCTGTTGTTTTCTGAATGTAATAAATACAGTGTTTACCTGTGGAAATAATCAAACAGAGTTCCTGCACTGAATAGGTACTTTCCAGAAGTCAGTGTTAAAAACATTCTCCAAACACTGATTGCTTCATTCCCAACTAAAGCAAATCATTTGTTTTTTAGAAGCTGTCAGGATTTGCTGCTTTATTCTTAATGTGCTTGGCACATTTGCATCACAGATCTTCAAATGGATCTAAAAACACGTCTTGGGTTACTTTTTTTTTAGGGATAGTACTGATTTTAAGGAATGCAGATAGTTCAATCTTCTTCCCCCCCTTCTTGAAACCTTGTTCTTGCTTTATTGAGCTTTTTGTAATTCAAGTAGCGTTTAGATATAAAAAGGGCATTCAGATCCTGTCACTCTCAAAAACCTGAATGTTGGGTTGAGTTATATTTAGGATTTAGGCTAGTAATATATCAGTGGTTATGTCAAGTCGTCTTTGAAATGCCGAACTTCTGGTTCACTCGATTTCATTAGCTGATGTTTTCTCCCTTCCCAGCTGTGAGCACCACATTACAGCAATGAGCTCTCTCTTTCTCTCTTCCATAACAGGAGTTTGTAATGCCTTCAGTGGATACCCCCTACTTTTCTCTTATCCTAATAAAAAATGGAAAATCACTTGGGCTTTGTTCCTCAATTACATATTCACCACGTTAACTCTGACATGGGAAAAGTAAAGTTCTAGGTGTACATTTCTAATTAAAATACCATTCCAATTACTAACTTGAAATCAGAATCCTACTGTGTAGTGGTTTATTACGAAATGTATCTGAACAAAGCAACACAGCCCTCCACCCCTTTTTTATTTTTCTTGTCTCTTCAGCAAAATAATAAGCTCAGAACACCAAACTAATCAGAAATAGCATATCAGAGTGAATGAGAGCATATCTAAATCCCCTGAAGGCATAATAATGATAGTGCTTGTTAAGGTCACTATTTTAATTTCAAACTACAGCAACAACTCTTTAAAAAAATAAATTCACAACCAAGAACTTAGTATTAGCACAGTGTCACAGCATATTTACAGACGTTATATCATGTCTGAGTACTGACAATAACCCCAGAGTGAATAGCTTCAATTGCCTAAATACAGGAACTCATTTAGACCATAGAGAACAATCAACCAGAAATCATAAATACTCAGGATAACAGAAGCCACCAATCATCATCCAATTACCTGTGTAGATAGGCTGTATGCTTTTAGAGAGAAAGTTGCTGTGTTAATTCTTGTCTGTTTCTTTGCCTGTAAGGTCTTCAAAATATAATAAATCTGATCTTGAAATAAATAAGGTTTCAACTTCTCTTATACTTTATTATAATTCTTAGCAGATTAGACTTGGTAAGACTCTTAGCATTTTAAATCTTAAAATACAGTCTTTAAATAAGCTTGTCTTTGCTGACCTGTCACCTCTAAGTTATTTGCAGAGAACTTTGATTAAGTAGCATTAACTAAGTCTCTTCCTTAAATGATTTGGAAAAATGTAACTTTAAATAGGTCATTAAAAAAAAAAAAAAAAAAAAAAAACACCAAAAACTTTCTGCACTACTTTCCTCATCTGTTCCCTACAGTCTGTCTTAATAGGTAAAGCCCTGTCTGCATTTGCAAGGGGTTGCAGCCCTTACTGCCAACACAGACAGACAGGGTGTTCAGTTAAACAGATTCTGTCAGAGACCTCAAAGCTTCCAGTGTGGACCCTCTGCCTACTGGAAATAATATATTTTACATGGAAGGTATCTTTCTCGCTCCCAACTCCTATAATCTCTGTAAATTTTAGAGTTCTGTAGAGCATGCTCAGGACTCCCTGCAATCCTATTTCATTAGTGACTGAGGTAGCCTTTTTCAGCTGTAGGTCGTGCCAGAGATTTTACCTGCCTTTGTTCCTACTTGCCTCTAGGAAAATGCCATTGTATCAAAACAGATTTGTGATTCCCTTTCTTTTTTTTTTCTTTTTTTTTTCTTTTTTTTTTTTGATAGGAACACACTGAAGTTCCATTTATTTTTTTGTTTTGTTTTGTAGTTATGGTGGGGGGTCAACAACTAGTTGCATAACACCAACAAGAGCTTTAAATGGCTTATGATTCTATAGCTTGTCGATGTTCTACAAAAGAAGCCCCACTGTGTGAAATTAAATTGATCTGCAAAACCAGCCTGGTCAGCCTATGAAGCACATCTCTTTTGAATCCTGTTTTATAGCATGCTAGAAAAAGCTTATGGGCAGAGCAGTATTTTATTTTCTCACATTCTCATTTTTGACAGAGGCATCCAAAAATAAACAACTCTTTTTTTTTTTTTTTTCTTTTTTTTTTCCAAATTGCAAGTAAAGTCTGGGCCTTGGCCTTGAGCAGGATTCTGAACATTTTTGTCAAGTCCCTTTCAGTAGTTGGTTGCCACTAACAGACTGACTTCAACCTCTACTACAAACAGCAAATAGTCACAGAAGTTTTTAAAGCAGTATGTGAAATTAGGCTCTGTCTCTGACAAACTGGCAACCTAGTATTGAAAAACTTTATTGATAATCAGTGGCCTCCCGTAATCCCAGAATTTCCAGAGGAGTACATGTTACTTAGGGAAGATAATAATCGCACAGTTTCATTAGAAAATGCATTTCTTTTACCTTTGAGAACTGCATATACAGCTAAAAATTGCCATTTCTGTTTACGAGGCCAGTGTATCACATTTCATTCTGTTGGTTGTACACTGGGAAGTAACCTACAGCAGAAGTGAAATGACTGCACGTATTTACTTTCCAATAAAAACAGCCCTCTTGAAACATTTTCAGCTGACCTTTTTTGGTCCTGTTAACTAGAGAAGGAGTTGTTACCGAGATTGGTTTAGATGCAATAATTGCTTAAACATGACATTTAGGATTCTCTCAGAGGTGAGATGCAATAAGGCACCTTTTCCCAATCAGTGAGCAACAGCTTACATGTCTTCCCATTCTCCTTATCCTCAGCTGTTTCTAAACACAGCTTGTACATAAGTACCTCTGTAGAGAATGCAGCAAAATTTCAGCCTGTAGGAAGTTTGAGCTGTTAAGAAGATGAGCACAGCACTAATAAAATCTAAACACTTATAGTCAAATCTTGTTTCTGATGCTGCTAAATGGGAACTTACAGCTTAACATAATAGGCAATTTAGCATATAAATGTGCCCCATAAAAGCAGGATGTTGGCAGTGCAAAACTATAAATGTTAACCTTTGGGCAAGCTGTTACAAATGTGCTACAGGCTCTTGCAATTTTAATGAACTTGTTTGTACATACAACATTTTGTACTAAACACTAGGGATAACACACACACCCAATGATGAACACCTTCAGAAATACAGACTTATGGGAGTTCATCAAGAAGCACTGGGCTACAACATTAGTTACCTTCTTTTGAAGAGAAAAGCCTTGCCATTCTGAAGCTATATCCTCGTCGTCTGTTATCAGTCGTTTGCACCAGAAGACAACATTTCCCCTCAGAATTGTGACTGGGAAACAATGCATAACTCTCATAACAGTGTTAGAGAAGGCATATTTGTAACTCAGAGGGTTTGTCATCAAAACTTATACCCTAGATAGGTACAGACATTGTTGAATGCCATTTTCACAAGTCACTACTTTTGGTAAGTTTCTGGAAAGTCAGAAGACATTGTAAATGTTGGAAATCTGTACTAACTGCAAACCTATATCAGGCTAAAAGCAACTAATGGTTGTGTTAGGATCTAGAAGACACTTATAACCTTTTGCTGAAGGTAATCTGGGTTTGATGAATCACTGTCTAAGTATCTCCAAATCAGATGACCCTGATCTCTTTTGGGGGAAGCATTTGCACACATTTTCCACAAGCTTTGCTGCTCGTTAACACATTAAGTACAATTCGCCTTCGTAGCAGATATGTTTTCAGATCAGGCCTCCCATGTCATTTGTCTCTGTAGGCCACTTGATTCTAAAGTAGAATTATTCATAACTATTGTTTCAAGCTAGATGTGAGAAAGATTAATGATAGAAAAAAATTGATTGTATTCACTTCTAACCAAATTCACTGCCAAACTTTTCCACTTTATGCCCTGTGATTGCCTCACAGCGAAAGATCAAGTTTTCAGTTCACGTTCACACTGTTTAATAACATGATGTCTTCTGAAACATGCATATCTAATAATGCTTTTACCTTCTCATTCCTTGTCATGGATTTATGATTTTTTGTTACTGGTATTCCACATCATAACATCATGTAGTGTACTGGGAGTTAAAACATTAATGCTCCAGTTCCAGATATGTGTCTGGAAGAGAAGAACTACATTCCCCAGGGGGCTTTGCAGTCAGAGAGGAGATGATAGATAGAACTCCTGGCAAGGTCACCTGATCAGGCTTTTTGTCTTCACACTCTTCTCCTTTGCTTCTCCTCGCTGCTGCCCGTCCTGACTGCGTACATCACTTCAGTATTACTGGAAGGCCTACAGCTTTCAGAGACTCTCATTATATTTGATTTATTAGCTCTAATTCTAATTGTATTGTATTACAGTGTGTTATCTTGCATTCCGATGCCATATTTAGTAAATTAGTTTGTTTCTCGTTGCTGCTGTTTTTAATTATTTTGGGGTCCCCTGTTTCCCTTTTCCAGAGACACAGATTTTGCGAAATCCCTCTGCCCCACTGGTCACAGAACCGGGCCGAACCAGCCCGTAAACCATTGACATTCTTGGTGGAGAATGCGGGAAAAAAAGCTGCTTTTTAGCTTTTTAGAACGAATCTCTCTCTGCTCTCAGAGTGCTTCGTTAGCTTCATTGGGAAAGTTTATCTATCTCTTTCGCAGGTGCTCACTGAAGACTTGACCTTGGAAGTCGAGGTGGACTGCCAATATTCTGGTGATATTTGTAAACTTTGAGCACTGCTATCTTACTTCTGTAAAGAGGAAAAAAAAATGTTTCCATTTTCTCTTTTACACCTGTTTGCAGAGGGAGCTGTTAATTTTACAGAACTTGGGATTTTTAAGCAGGCTCCTAGTCTCTCCTTTGAATCCCTTACGCATTTTTTGAATGCTCACTTGATCACGTTGTTAATTTCCCTGAATGCACTACTCATCATTTCACTCAGTATTTGTATTTATCATATTTTGAAGAAGCCTTCCCCCAAACCAGAGAATACTGAGTGGCAGGGAGTGTGGAGAGGCTTGGGAGAGACTTTAGAGAGATGGACATCCTCGGTGTCATGGAACTTTATTCCTGAATATCTGAAAGACCCTGAGAGCTTAAACAATTATTTGAGACCGGTATGTTGCGGCTCAGGCAGATCTGAGGAGGCACAAATGATTTGGGGCCTGGTGCATGCTTATAGGGCCTTATTCAATACTATCCCAGAAAGGGAGAGAGCTTCTGAAATTGAGAGAGAGAGTCTCCAAGCTGAAAGAGAGTGTCTCAGAGCTGCTAGGGCTATGAGGCCTTACCAGGGCAGAGTAGAGGGGGAGGATCACCTCCCTTGACCTGCTGGCCAAGCTCTTTTTAATGCACCCCAGAATGCCATTGGCCTTTTTGGCCACGAGGGCACACTGCTGGCTCATGGCCAACCTGTCATCCACCAGGACACCCAGGTCCCTCTCAGTGGAGCTCCTCTCCAGCAGGTCATCCCCCAGTCGGTACTGGTGCATGCAATTAACTATTCCTCCCTAGGTGCAAGACTTCACGCTTGCTTTTGTTAAACCTCATCTGGTTTCTTACCGCCCAGCTCTCCAGCCTGTCCAGGTCTTGTTGAATGGCAGCACAGCCTTCAGGTGTGTAAGCTAATCCTCCCAACTTTGTATCATCAGCAAACTTGCTGAGGGTGGCCACTATCCCCTCATCAAGATCATTGATGAAGATGTTGAACAAGACTGGACCCAGCACCAACCCCTGGGGAACATCGCTAGTTACAGGTTTCCAACCAGACTCTGCACCGCCAACAACAACCCTCTGTGCTCTGCCAGTCAGCCAGTTCTGAACCCACCTCACTGTCCACTCATCTATCCCACACATCCTCAGCTTTGTTATAAGGATGTCGTGGGAGACAGTATCAAATGCCTTGCTGAAATCAAGGTAGACTACATCCACTGCTCTCCCCCCATCCACCCAGCCAGTGACAACGTCATAGAAGGCTACCAGGTTGGTCGAGCATGACCTCCCCTAGGTGAACCCATGCTGACTACTCCTGATAACCTCCTTTTCTTCCAATTGTCTGGAGATGGCATCCAGCACAAGCTGTTCCATCACCTTTCCAGGGACAGAGGTGAGGCTGACTGGCCTGTAATTACCCAGATCTTCCTTCTTGCCCTTTCTGAAGACCAGAGTGACATCACTGGCTATCCTCCAGTCTTCAGGCACCTCCCCCATTCTCCGAGACCTCTCAAAGATGATAGAGAGTGGTTCAGCAGTCACCTCCACCAGCTCCCTCAGCACCCGTGGATGCACCCCATCAGGTCCCATGGATGTATGAACATTGGTGTTTCCTAGTTGCTCACAGACCACCTCTTCCTTGACTGAAGGGAAGTCTTCCATTCCCCAGATGCTTTCACTAACCTCCAGGGTCTGGGATTCCTGAGGGAGAGCTTTTCCACTGAAGGCAGAAACAAAGGCATTCAGTATCTCCGCCTTCTTCTTCTAGTTGAGAGAGATGCCCTCCAATCTGAGTGGGACTCCCTCCGATCTGAGTAAGATGCCTGCCAGTCCGAGCAAGACACCCTCCAGTCCGAAAGGGAGATCCTCAAGTCCAAACGGGACATACTCCGAACTGAGAGAGATGCCTTCCAGCATGGACAAATGTAGTCTCCAAGATAAACTAAACAGAATTCAGCTACATCAAGCCATGCTTGAATCTGAACTGAATATCCTCATAATTGAAGGAAACGGACTCCGAGCCAGGCTGTAGAGTGAGAGCATCGGAACTGACCAACCTGATCAACAACAGGAGGCACCAGAATTGGTGTCAGTTGCCCCTGTAAGAGGACGGAAAATGAAACAAATCTCGAACAGAACAGAAGAAAGAGGAGGAGGAGAAAGTAGAGGAAGCAGTCACTGTAAGAGAAGTGGAGGAAAGAGGTCCAGAGGAGCGGCTCCAAGATCCAGGAGGTAGAACTCCTGGCAAGGTCACCTGATCGGGCTTTTTGTCTTCACACTCTTCTCCTTTGCTCCTCTCTCTGCTGCCCATCCTGACTGCGTGCATCACTTCAGTATTACTGTAAGGCCTACAGCTTTCATATACTCTCTCATTATATTTGATTTATTAGCTTCAGTTCTAATTATGTTGTATTATAGTGTGTTATCTTGCATTCCGATACCATATTTAGTAAATTAGTTTGTTTCTCCTCAGATCGTTGCTGCTGTTTTTAATTATTTTGGGGTCCCTTTTTCCCTTTTCCAGAGGCGCAGATTTTGCGAAATCCCTCTGCCCCAGTGGTCACAGAACTGGGCCGAACCAGCCCGTAAACCATTGACATTCCTTAATGTAAGCACTCACACAAAGCTGTATTTGCTATGAGGTTCCTTTCTTTAGTCACCAACCTTATCTGCCAGCAGAATATGGATCTAGATAATTCATACAGAGCAGCAAAGGTACTTAAGAATTTCTTCTCACAATTTCTTTATTTCCCCAATTATGAATATATGTATGAATATACATACGCGCATAGGTAACAACCTGGAGGGAGGGGAGTAAAGTCATTGACAGTTTGCAATTATGTGGCCCGGCCAAAAAGAAAAGCTCCTCCAGCACTGTGCTTTCATATGCAGAACAGTGTATCCAATTTGGATCCTAGAATATTTAAAAAAAAAACCACTTTGCTTAATGTTTACTTATATCTATCATCTTTTACTTACAGACTCAGAATAACAATTTTATGTGTCTCTCAGTGTACAGTTCTCCATGATCCCAGGACAATCTTTACACATCTCATTCCCAATCCAGATCTACTACAAAAAGTGCTGAAGTTCTCAAAAAGCAGAATTATTATTATTTTAATTTCACTATAATAAAGTCAGAAGGTTATTTCTCCTAATTCAAGCAAGCAAACAGTCAGAAATCATCTCCCATACACATCCACGTAATACTCAAAGAAGAACCTACAATTCAGAAAACCAAACTTTACACTGTCTTAAAAGTATTCACTGGCTGCTTTGTAACAGCTTTGCTTGTAGAGTTCCATTTCTTTGCAGCACCGTTGGCCTCAGAGTGAGAAAGCTTGTTTCTCTTGGGGAAAAAAACCATCCACCAGACTCCAGTTTATCTGAGCCAAGACCAGGAGATCTACACTGGCATAAGAATCATAGAACAGCTTAGGATGGAGGTGACCTTAAAGATCATCCAGTTCCAACTTCCTGCCATGGGCAGCACTGCCAACCACTATCAGGCTGCCCAGGGCTCCATCCAGTCTGGCCCTGAATGTCTCCAGGGACAAGGCACCCACAACATCTCTGGGCAACCCGTTCCAGACCCTCACCATTCTCCAAGTGAAAAATTTATTCCTTCCTAACATCGAACCTAAGTGTCCTCTTTTTAGTTTAAAACCGTTCTCCCTTGTCTGTTGCAGATACCTAATTTTTAGAATATTTTTTTTTTCTTCACTTAAAGAGCAAAATTTTAGTTATGATTCAAATCCTCTAACGCTAGGGAAAAAAGATAAACATTAGGATTATGTCCAATAATGTTGCTTTTTATTGTTGGTCTCAATGACAGCACACAAAGTTGAAACACATCAGATATAAAAATAAGCAAGAATAAACTGAAAATACAGCAGTTTCGTTTCCTTAAATAGTTATAATAGAAATTGCTGTCCTGCTAGTTAGCTAAGAATTAGCTTTGTTAGCTGCCTTTCCAGATACATTTTTTCATAGTACGAAGAGTTACCCTGAAGGAAAATCCTTGGGGTTGCTCTTTCTTTCTCAGCTCGTTGCCTATTATGATCCTTGGGGGAAAAAAAAAAAAGCTCAGTAGTACTGTGGCTCCACTTATGGCAAAAGACAGAATCAGGACAGAAGTACATTTCTCATTGCTCCCATTAGTCTTGTGGAAGATGTTCACTGTCGACAGAAGTTGAAGATACACCAAGCAGACAGACCCTCAGACAAACATCCTGAGAAACACAGCTTCTTGTAGCCTTACGGCCTCTGACCTTCCTAAGTATGATTAGTATGACAAGTAAAGGAAAAAGAAAAAAAAAAGCAAAAAGCGTTTGCCAGGTACTTTCTTTATTTATTTATTTATTCTGAAAACATCCCAGTAATAACAGGAAAAACATTATTCCTCATTTACTGATTTAGGAAACTCAGCACTTTATTGCCATATTAGATCTGTAGCAATTGCACTATTCTCGTGTGAAAATGTCAGGTGATCTGAAATACAAGTTTGCTTTTTGGCTCATCTTACTGCAATATCTAAGCCTCGTCTGTTTCCTTCCTGTGTGACACAGTTCATTTGTGTCTATCATGTTGTTTGCATGTATGCTTTCATACCAAACTGCAGAAGGAAATCTGTTCAGTAGACTACGCCCTGAATGACATGCAACCACTGAGTTACTGATATGACTTCCTGCATCTGTGATAGCATTCTGTGCATCAATTGTATTTCTGAATTAGATGTAGCATTCACAGCATCCAGAATATCACTTCAGTCAAGATTCATCACCTTTCAAATGAGAAACATCAGCTGATTGAATTAGGTACATTAAGAACTGAATCTAATGCATACTGCATTAAATCATTCAATGAAATCAACTTGTGTTATAGAATAATGCATTTCTGGATTTATTGCCTGGATTGCCTGCATCTTTAAGGAAGCTTATGTGTAGTTTCCTTATTGGAATGTTACATTTAAGAGACATACATGCCTTTAAATTAAATCAATGAAACTGCATGGCTTTTCAGAAAAGCAGGAGCATGTTCTCCAGATATCATAGAATCATAGAAAGGCTTAGGTTGGAAGAGACCATAAAGAACACTTATTTCCAGCTCCTTGCCATGGGCTGGTTGTTACCAACCAGATCAGGCTGCCCAGGATCCCATCCAACCCAGCCTTGACCACCTCTAGGGATGCGGCATCTACAACTTGTTTGGGCAACTTGTACCAGCATGTTGGTATGTTAAGGTACACTGGTTAAATAAAGTAAATTATTTTTCTTCACACAACTGTTTTATTGACAAATATATCTCAGTGACTCCTTTTCTAACATAACTAGATATTTTTTCCCCTGAAGAGCTGATAATCTGTTTGCAAACTTTCGTATCTACTGCTTGGTACCATTCAATGAAGTACATTCATTTTACTCATGCAAAAACCTCTGTGAGATTGAGCTTATCAGAAAAAGGATTTCTGAATGTGTTTGGTTTCACTTTTGTGGTCCCATTTCAGTACTAGCATCTACATATAGATATCTCAGAGTAATGATAAATAGAGCTAAGGGTTGTTTATTACAAACGTTTGCTATCTTGCTATGTGTTGCCATCTCATTACAACATGTTTCAGCTTCCGCATGGCCAGGTCTCTTATTTACACTCTATTGCATCTGTGTAGGGAACACTGATATTTAAGGTGGTAGAAAGGAGAGAGAAAGAGCACAGTTTCTCATACTTTCTCATATTCTCTTGCCATTTTTAACATCAGAAACTGATATCTCGGTATCCAAATTTTCTGCTTTCAGCATTCTCAGATGAAGATCTGGTTAAAGCAACGGACTGAGATAAAGATTATTAGACTGGGTCACCTGCATTTCTGGGAGCTGTCAGCCAACCATTGCATACAGATAATGAGAAGTATGGATTACTTTGCCTTAGACTCTCAATACAATTTTGTGAAAACTACAGCAGAATTGCTGTAAGATTCATAACTTTCAGATAAGAAATTCCAGCTTACCTTTTCCCCTGCTTTCTGTAATACCATTGTGTGATTTCTGATATCAAAGAACATAACAAACTTTACCTGTATAGCTCTATACAGTATCTACCTTCCAGTATTCCAAAGAGAATCAGAACAAACTCTACATGCAACACTTCTTTTAGCTGTATTTTCGATTAGCTCTGTAAGGAATTAGTGTTATTATCTTATATAACAAGTAATGAAATTACTGTTAATTTCTAGAATTCCTTAAATAGATGAAGAAATTATCCTAAAAATAAAGTAAGAGCAAATTTCAGATCTAATGTGCATCAGCTGTTTGAAGTCTGCCTGGCAGCTGACTAAAAGTGGCAAAGAGGTGGTTACCATACCTAATACCTTTGTTGGGTCCTGGATAGCTGGTGGATAGCACTGTGTGCAAACTCATAGGGAACAACTGGCTCCCTTACTGTCCTCCCTGCCCATGAGAAGGGATTTCAACAGACTGAAAAAATGAACTGACAGAAACCCAACCAAGTCCAACAGCAGCAAGAGCAAGTGTCTGTACCCAGGACATCACAACCCCACGCAACACTGGAATGGGGGGGGGGGAATGTATCAACTCGCTAGGAAGTCCTTTTGCAGAAAAGGATCTTGAGATCCTGATGGAAAGGTTGAAGATGAGATAGGAATATGTTCTTGTAGAACATAATGTTACACATAATTGTGTAACATTATGCTGCATTTGCGTAAGTATGGCCAACAGGTCAAGAGAAGTGATTATTCCCTTTTTTTTACAGCATCTTTTGGATCACATCTAGGACTCTTTGCCCAGTTTTGGGTTCCCAGTAACTTGTCAAACTTTTTCAAATGAAATACCTAATATTTTTTCAAGTACCTGTTGAATGTTTTGTAGAGAAGACAGAGTTATCTTGAAGACGCACAGCAGGAAGACTGGTGGTGATAGGCATAAGCTGTAGCAAAACAAAGTTTTGATTAGATAATGAATGAAAATGAACTCATGTTGAATATGTTTAAACACTGGAACTAGGGTGCAGTGAGGCTGTCAAATCTCCATTGTTGGAGATAATCAAATCTTGTGAAGAAAAGGCCCTGAGCAACTTTGTCAACCAAACCATATTTTGAAAGTGGGAGTCAAGATGGTGACCAAAGGTCCCTTCCAACATGAAATATTCTATATTTCTATGGTTCTAAAATGTTGTGTCTAGAGATAATTCAGTTGCTTGTATCACAGTGTTTACTTTTCCAGGGAGCAGGGCTTCTGATTTTTCCTGATGAAAATGCCCTTAACATCTGGTTCTCAAAATAAGAATCCAATGCCAGAATAGTTCTTCAAAAGACAGAGGGTGGCTGAAATTATTCCATATCACAGATTGCTAAGGAGGATACAGCATGGAAAACTTTGTATTTCCCCATGCTTCCAAGAGTCCATTTCATTAAGATCCAAATAAATGCTGTCAGAACAACGAATAAACTGTTCTTCCAGAAGTGCAGTCTTTCTTCAATATACCATCTCCCTCTCTAAGGAGCAAAAAAAGATTTGCTTTGGTTAAAAAGGCACTCTGTTACATAACTTTCTCTTTTGTAGTCTCAGATCTCATGTTTCAATGGGTAAACTTTGCCAATCAGATATATATTCAAGTCTAAAGTTATGTTTTGTTGCAGTAAATAAATAAATAAATAAAAATCAAAAGAAGCAATGACACTGACCTATGGAAGAACAGGTGGGACCTGAGCATATCTTCTCAATCTTTTTCTATATTTGGTGGCACTCATGTGCCTTTTACATATGGTTTTACCTATTGCATGTAAAGTTAACCTTGAATGGGATGTAGATTTTCTAAGCGTCTGATGTAATTATCTGAGTTAATAAACAACTTGTACTTTATGACAATTTGGAACTTTTGGTCACAGTATTTTGTCCTCAGTGTTCTATACTTAACATATATCTCCCACTGACATATCTGTTCCCTTGTTTTACATTCAACACAGTAGTCTGAAATTCCTTTGTGGCCTCCAGAACATAACTTTTAGGAACTTCAGGCCACTATCCAAGGCACTTTAGCAATTCTAAAGTGCATAATAAAGAGCTTCATCTTCCTATTGAAGTGACTTGATTTTAGTTTAAGGATTAAAAGTGGGATTAAGGATTAAATGTAGGCTAGTTTAAGCATGACATTGAAGTTTCATGACTACAAAAGAAATGGGAGGTTCCCAAACACCAGCTCTCTATGTAAGACACATGAAATTGTTTTGTGTAAAATACAGGCCATAGAGCACAGACTGGCATGCCTCTTTCATGGCTCCCTGCAGTTGCCCATCTGAAAGACCCAAGTATAAAGCTAATCTGTTTGTAAAATGGGTCAAAAACTGAAAAACTGACATGGTATGTATGGCATAAATATTAGTGAATTATTATGCATTACGTATATTAAGTAGTCTTTACTTGCAATGTTTTATACTTAAAGAAGTTCAAAATATTACCAAGCAGTATCTTCAGTACACCATTTATTTCATGCCGATTAGAAGGACATCGTTTGTTATCTCATTAGGCACTGAAAAATGCAAGTCAAACCTTGCTTAGACAAAAAAAAAAAAAAAAACAGCCAGGGAAATAAAGCCAACATTAATTGTAATGGTTGACCAGTCTCATCCTGAGTGAAGGTGAACTAAGCTGAAAGAGATGCTATAGGCCTGTAATAGCTAGGAGGGGAAATCATCCCCAAATGATAGCACTAGTTTTCTTTTTTATACTTGATCTGCTTCTTGAACTGCTTATCCCTGCCTGAAAATGACCAAGAGCAGGGCAGAAAATGTAGACCTACATAAGACATTGACTGCTGTCACTGTCTTTCAGTGGGTGTTGAAAGGTGCAACTACTGTGTCAATGTAGTTGAAAGAACTTAATAAATTAATGCAATAAAATGTAATTATCTTTATTTGCGTGAGTCTTTATTTGTTGCTTTTACCTCACAAAAATGCTATAAGTCTCATTATTTTAAATAAACCAATTTTCTACTCATGGTTGCTGAAAGAGTTGCTCTGGAATCAGCAGCATGCAAATGAACATTTTATTCACTTCAGCAGGGTCAGAAGCATTTCATACTTGAAAGTTCTGAGAATCACCAACCAAACCAAAGTTGGAAAAGACCTCCAAGATAATCCAGTCCAACCATCCACCTACCATCAATATTTCCTCACTAATCTATGTCCCTTAGTACAACTTCTAAATGTTTCTTGTTCTAACCTTTATGCTTCAACTGAAAAGAAATCATAATTCTTGTAGCCCTGTGGCCTTGTACAGAATTCCTATTACTAATAACTCAGGCTTTGTCCTGAACACTTGGGATGCCAGGACTGTTGTTGGTCAGGGCAGTACTTGAACTACCAGGAGGTGAATTTTACTTGAATACCTGCAACAGCAGTTCTTCTAAAGGCTCTCTGGCCACACCTGATTTCTTTAGGTAATATTTATATGGTACATCCTTTGGTTTATGTGCCTAATAGTAACAGGTAGTATAGTTACTCCTCGCATTACAACTTTTTTTTTTTTTTTTTTATGACTGCAGTACAATGACACTGTGTAGAAGAATACCAGAATCCTGGCCTGTTAGCAGAGATGTCAAGTGTGGGGACACGGGATGGCATGTAGAAATGTACAGGCTTGGAATGACAATCAAAGTCAGTGGCTGGTGCTGGAGATCCCAGGGCCATAAATAACTCACAGTCTGTTAGACCCATGCTGACCTGTAGCTGACCAGAACTGTTTTAAGGGGTACCAAAGAAAAAACATGTTTTTAAGTTTTTGATATGATTTACACTGGACACGCTGTATTCAGTAAAATTGGACGTAGTTTGGAGCTGAAGATGAATAAATAAAAAACAAGGTGCAAAAGCATGCTACAAAATTTTAAGGAAGCATTAAAAAGTGAATAGAAAGATAAGGAAAAAAGGAGGAAAAAGAAAATCTCACAATCAGCATCATACTCCCTTGGTAAAAGGACATATGTTCTGATTGAAATGCCATAAACTGTCACCCCAACTCCAGATTTCCCATAATTAATTATGGACTAAGAGTAATTCTTTGATTAGACAGTTAAGATTTCAATAATACCAACAATAAATTACCCTCTTTCTACGAAAAGTATTTTCTTTTAGTCCCTAACAAGATCATGAGCACAACGATATGCACATTAGTCTCTGTACTGTCCTTACCTTCTAGTGGAAACCAATAACGTAAAACAAAACAAACAAACAAGTGTAGAAGTAGACATTCTACCTGTTTGCTGGGTTCTCAGGCTATTAGAAAATCACAACCTTTGCCTGAAAACACCAAATTTAACTGAAAAAAAATCATAAGATGTCAGAGAAAATGTAGTAGATTGACATAAACACTGCAGTGCATGCTTGCCTGATGGATATGCCTTTCTTGCAGTAATTCATATTCTGCAATCCAAACTAGTCCTCCTTCTTTTCCTTAACCCTTTTGTCCAGTAATACTCAGAAATAAAAGCAAAGCATAGAAATACATGTAAATGCAAGTAATGGAAAAAATTAATGAGAAAGTTCTCTGGAGTAGCAATTTTCAGGTCAGTCTTTCTACCACTCATTCTTTCTAATACGTTTCATGCATAAGTGAAGAAACATTTACAAAAAGTTGGAAAATAGGTTTGGAATGACAAATACTATTAAAAAAAAAAAAAAAACTATAAAAACTAAAGTCTTAAAATATTTTTTCTTATCCAAAATTTATTATGAGTAACGATTATCATTGAGGTACTATGTGACATACTGTTTAAGTTAGGTTTCTGTCAAAAAATATATATTGATTATATTCTTATCAACATTTATGTACAACATAAGGAATACAAAACCAAAGTGATTCCAATTAAATTACTTACTGCTTGTAAAACCCTTATTTCTCCACCTGTGTAATTTTCAGGATAATGGATAAAAGCTTGGTGGCAACAAGTACGTATGCAGCATTATATACTTACAAAAACAATGCCATGCAATAACTGTTGTACACACATCATGTGTAACTGTCACAAAACTCGAAGGAATTTGCAGATTCAGTGATCCATACAGAAGAAGAAAAAAAAGGTATTTCACTCCATCAATCAACAAGCTAAATAGATTTAATGAAACTACTTATTAAGGTTATTTTTACCATAGGCCAAGCTACATCTGATCTTGTTTTCCACTCCTTTAGCAGTGATATGGTGTTATAATTTTACTTGAAAAACTGCACAGAAAAATAGTCTTGAGGCCATAGCAGTTTAATTTAACATGTTAGACAGTAGCCAGATATCCTCATGCTCTTATCAGGATCATTAATATGCTACGTGAAAACACGAACAACAAAAATCCCTCATTTATTCTCCCTGCATATCAGCAGGATTAACGTCAAAAGCTCTCCAACTTCCTGAATAAAATGTTTCTTGTTTTTGCTGTGACAAATGAGAAAGAAATCTCAGCCTGAACTTTTTCATCTGCAGATTATTTTCTTTTGTGATTTGTATTTTTTGACAGCTCGAGGTGGACCAGAGGTAATACCAGTCACCCATCCTTGTTGGCAGAAAGACAACAGAAAACTAGAGATCAATACAAAATCCTAATTCTCAATATTCTATTCTCATCTAAGGCTTTCCTTCCTATACTCTGCGAGTTAGAATGGTGATGTGATTCCATTAAAATAACACCAGGACACGCGTTAAAGATTTCTCAGATACTGTTTGTTACTTTACTGGTGGAGAGACCTGTGCAAATAATCACCCTCAACATGGACTACCAAGTACATGGATGCACACCATCAGGGACTTTGTAGCACAGAGTCTCTACCCTAGAGAGGTAAACTTATTCTATTTGCTCTTTCTTTCCACAGAGGATAATAGCAGTTCTTCCTTGTCTTTCAGAAATGTGTAAAGGCTCTATTAATACAGTTCACTCTCTTTACTCTGGTTTTTATTAAAAAGCTATTTTCTTGAATTAGATCTGAAATCTCTACTTTCGCAGAACTGTCTGGACCTAATCGTGGCTAAAATCATGAGCTAAAAATGATTATCTGGGAAAAAGAAATTGCGATTGCAATTTCAAATTATTAACCCCAGATCAAAAATATCAGTTACTTTCGTATTAAGACTTCTTCCCTTTCCAAAGCCACACAATACAGCTAAGAAAACAGAGGAAATCGGAGTACTGAAAGAAAATCCGTGATTCCTCCAGCCTTACAAACTGTACTCCACAAGAATATTTTCATGCAGGATTAATCCATATTAGAATAAATGAAATAATTATTTATGCAGAGTTTTTTTCAGATCATTTTGCTCTTCTTCAGAAATTGAATGAGAATGGGAAAGAGGTATAATTTTAAGTTAAGTAGTCTTAATGCTTCTGTGCTAGGAATTCCCAAATTCATTCATTTTCAATTGCAAGCAATATAATTTTGCTTGTGAATTTACTAATGCCAAGAATAATATCTCTAAAACAAAAGGACCATACCAACTATTCTCAGTGACAAAGCTACAATTTCAGCTAGACTAAAATAGTTCTTAGAAGCTAGATAAAACCATCTAGAATAACCATAGCAGTTGCAAAAGAAGATGACCAGCAGTTTCAAAAGACAATTTTTTTTCTACACTAAGCCCAGACATTCTGAGTCATCTTAGTTGGCTTTCAACCATTCAACATACTATGCTTCAGTTTGTGTACTGTATAGGCAACCCCATGTGATTTTATATTTAGGACTCTCTCCATCATACTGTGATTCTGGACTATAATGTCTCCCAGAGCAGCAGTAATACTCGACTCGTGCAGTCACCTACGACATTTTCTGCAGCTCAGAAATCAAATTTTAATTAGAATCAAAGAAGACAAGAAGAGGAAAAACATTTTTTTCCCTGCTTTCCTTCTGGATTTATATTAATCACTGGTTTAAAGCACTGTGGAATCTTGTTTTTCATGCTTTTTTTTTTTTTTTTTTAAATCTAATTTGTAGTTATTCAGTGTTTCTGAAAATGCTTTACCTTTCCCATAGATATGTAAATTCTGTTTCTTGAACCACTAGTACCACAGTGGATAGTTTTAATTATTTTTTTCCCTTTACATCTCTGAATAAGACTTCCTGCAGTCATTCTGGTACTATTACGACCAACTGTGAAACTTCATCTGTGTATGAAGTCTTCATATCCTGATCTAAGTTTCCTAGTTAAATTTGTGGCTGTATGAAGTCCTAGTTATACCCATCAAACATTTAGAGATGCATTCCTACAAAATAAAGTACCATAGAAGCACTGATGAGTTTGATAGTGTACAAGATATGCTCTCCCATATGAAATTAATTTCTGAAACAAACTAACTTAAATAGACAGTACAATGAAGTACTATTTTCATCTCATTATATCATTTCTGTTGTATGATGTCTTCTATCCTCAAATATATTGGCTTGTCAATTAAATAATAGTCTCCTCAAATTAGTAATCTGAAACAAATCAGTTACATATGTTAAATACAAGAGTCTCTATGAAAACTAATTGGATTGTATATGGAATTTATTGACTTGTAATTAGAATATATTGGTTTGTATGTAACAAATTGTTTACACTGTGTGTGCCGTCTGCTGTGATCAGTAATCATCACATTTAAAACAGATGGGATTTCTGTATAAAGCATATTGGGTTTTGTGTGCATTATAATATACTCTAGCTGTTGACATGCTCAAATACTTGTATGAAGTTACAGAACTCAAATAAATGGCCTTTTTAAATTTTTTTTAAAAAACAACCTCCAGCCATAGAGCCTATGTATCTCAAGAAATAGTCAAGATATTAGAAATGTTTATTTATGATTCTATTTATTCTATTCTCATACTGTGTCCAAATGAAGGAACAACATCCCACTAGCTGTTAATGAAATGAAGATTCTCATTAGACTATATGAATTTTACATGAGCGTATTTTGCCTTAGACATGTATATTTAATCATACTAATATATCCAAGAAAATCTGATGATTGATAGCACCTGGAAAAGTTGTTGTGTGAGCAGCATGTAACACAGCGGAGCATCAAGGTTAGGTCCTTATAAACAGATGTTCAGTTTTCTTTTGTCTCAGTAAATCTATGTGCTACACCATGAAGAAATATCAGGCTTATGTCTGGGATTGCAATAGACTATTGTCTATGGAGGTCCAGCTGCTACAATGATCACACACTGACAGTCAGCTTGAAGTCCTAAACAGAGACTGACACTGCAGTAACGGACAGAAGAGACAGAAACAGCTTCAGAGAGACATGCTAAGGAGACATGGGAAATCTGAACACTGCAGGACATAATCGACTTCAAACTATACTTAAAGTTAAATATGAACTATCTGGAAACACAAGAGAATTACAGATTGAGTTCCATCATTTTGGCTGCCTATTCTATAGTGTCATATTTTATCAGACTAGAGCGATGCAAATAGTTTTATAATAAAAGCAGAGAAAAAAAAAGCACTACTTTCACTGTTTTTCTAAGAACAAAGTAAATATGTTTTTGTATTGTTCTTTTTTTTTTCCCCCCTGTACTTTTACAGCCAGCACAGTTTTGTGTCATTTCCTCTTTCAAAGCTGTTATTAATTTTGAATAAAGTGGCTCTCAGTATCGACACAGCAATTATAGAAGTATATTAATCATTACATAATATAGACATATTTAATTGAAAAGTTCATAATTATTGAAAAAATGACACTTTTTATTCTACACTATTTTGTATATACTGATGTATATAAAGTTCAATTGACTCCTTCTGAAAAATTAATTATTTGAATACAAGGTTTATAAATGGCTGATCTCAATTTAGCACTGAGTGCCCTCAAATGTTAGGTGAAGCACCTGTTGCCTTGTTAAAATAAAACAAATTCATCGTACTCCTATAATAAGAGGCTATATATATATATATATATATATACACACACACACACTGTAACAAGCTCTTAATGAGGAAGTATCTATTCCTTAGCAGTCCTTGGGAATCTGTGCTTTATGGCTTTCTATGGTGTTTATGGTCTTCTCAGTTTCCCCTCGGGCCTTCATTCTGCTGATCTACTATTCAATACCAAAAGCCTTGTAAAGCTCTCCACGCTTTTCCCCTCAATGTGCAAGCCTCTTCTCTCCCTGGTCTCTTACTGCCAAGTTCTCAGAATCTTGTAAAACCTTCAGAGTAATTCAGATATTGACACCCAGAGAAAGACTTTCTGAGAAAGCTAAGTTCTACCACATTTACCAGAAGCCTTTCTGAGTCAGATCCATTGTACATAATACAACTTGAAGTCATTACGTATTTGCTTTTAATTGCAGAACATACATACTATACAACATAACTAACTTGTCATTATATCAGGGTTTTTATTTGTTATAGATTCTTGACTTCGAGAAAGAATATTTTGCAAGAAAATTTTAGTGATTACAGATGTACAAAATTCTTCTACTTCATTTTTCTCGCAGTGCACACATCGCTTCATCCTGCAGCCAATGGAAGCATTTCAGTTTTTTATTATTTAAAATGGGGACTGCATTTTAGAAAAATATATTTCCAACACTATTTATTGCAAAGTACTTCTTTTTATTATTATTTTAATTTTGATAAAATTTGGTTAGAAGATTTAAAAAATTTTAGTGAAAAGGTCTTCTCCTGATTTAGATGATTTATCAAAATACCCAGCAACGTTAATGGTGGTGGAAGAGTTGTGGAAAGTCAATACTCAAGGTTCAGTATTGCTAAGACGCTAAAAGAGAAGACCAGAGACTATTTATGGAAGCAAGACTTGATGGTACACCAGCTGTGTTATTCTACACAGCAAATATTTTTCACCATCATAAATGAAATGGCCAGAAGTATCTACGATATTTGGACTGATAACAAGAAAGAAAGCTGCATGATTTCACTTTGACAGAAGCATTTGCTATCCACAACAACTGAACAATGCCATGAGTAGCATATAAAGTCATGCCATAGCTGTCTAAGGAAAAGGGGACTAAGATACGTTTGCATATTCAGATACCCGAGACCTATGATTGCTTAATTTTGATTGTTTGGGTTTTTGCTTTTTTTTTTTTTTTTTTACTGTTTTTCTGAACAATGAATTTTACCCAAAGCCATTATCTTCTTAGAGTTTTTAAACGACCTAGGAGAATTTCTAAATTCATACTAATCTCCAGGAATAGATAGCATTAAAGAAATGAGGACCACAGGCAGTTTCAGACAATACAAATGACTTCCCATATCTTAGTGGTTTTTCATATTTCAAAAGGCTACCGAGTATGAGAACAGGAAATTGAAAGAGAGCACAGACCAATAGAACTTCAAAAGCCAATTGTCCTTGCAAGACCTCAAGCAAAATGTAGTACAATGCATGACAGAGAATTAGATTTTAACTTGATTACTAATGACTATTTCTACATTCTTTTCCCTAGCTATATTTTCATGCAATCAATAAAAATAACTTCATTCATTTAGTCATTCACTTTAAACTTAAAATGTAGTTGTTTTTTTTCACCCCATAGCATATAAAAATACTTTAAAATAAGTCAATGGATATAGTTGTGGCTAGTAAGACTGATAAACAGACATATGTAACACCTTAGACTTACAAAAGACCACTGCCTGAAAATTAGCAAGCTGTTATCTTGCCTAAAATGCTTTTGAGAGTTAAGAACACTTTTAAAACCTTTCTCAGCATGACTTTGTCTCATGTTTCTCACAAATTCGATTTAAATGGAATTATCCTCGTCTTTCCAGAGGCAAAAAGGGGCCAGACATTTATGAAAATCCTCCAGCTTCAACCTAGCAGGATGGAGGCGATGACAAGTCTTCAAAGGACAATTTTTGTTTGTGTGCATATCTTCATGAGTCCTGGAGTTTTGGAGAGTTCATTCCAGTTTAGAAGCAAGCATACAGTTGATAACACAGATACTTAGTATGTAATTAGGTAAATGGAGCTCAAGTGCTTCAGTTACAGCCATTCATTCACAGATCCACTTGTGAAAAACAAGGGCAATGAGAAACAAGCAGAGGATGTCCTAGAGCAGTAGGTCACTCTTCAGGCTATAGACATGACAGTTCTCAGAAAAACAAAGTAGTGAAGTACATATTCTCCTAAGCAAAAACTGTAAGAGGGATTGAAATTAAAAAGAACAGAGATGGAAGGGATCAGCTAGTTCATCCTGCTGACAATTCAGTAATGTTCCTGTGAGGATTAGCATATTGTTCAGCTTGGTGTTAAATATTCCCTGCTAGGAGCTTCCTTTTTGAGACCATTTAAACTAGAACAGATCTTACTATCAAGGAAGTAGTCTTGTCTGTTACCTAAATATTCATATTTCTTAATTTTATCCTATTATGTCTGCTTAAGCCATGACACATACCGCTCTGTCAAATAATGCCTATCCTGTTTAACTCCTTCAGATACTGAATTTTGCTACATAGCCTACTAGGGCTGTGTCAAAAAACAGTCTTGTTAAGTGTTCTTCTCACTCTTGCTTCATGACTGAATTGCCATTCCAGCAGAATTATCATCATATAATATACTCACACATTACAAATGAAATAGAGTATTCGATATTTATCATTTAAAAAGCAACATGGGAGAACAAACTCCAGAGTGAGTTATTTTATGTCAACTGTCTTAACATTTGCTTTAAAAGTTCTCATCAGTCTGCCACAATAAAGCATGAAATAGAAGACATACGTTCCTCTGAAAATATCCCCAAAGGTTCAGACTTAAAGATTCCTGCTGTGGCAGTCTGCCAGTAAGCTCAATTAGAATTTTTGACTGAATTAAGTAGTGCACAATCAGAGCATACAAAGGAAAAAAGCACCCTCTAAAAGAATAGCATTCCTGTAGGTGTAACAAAATCTTTTCTTCTATGCTCAAAATAAGTCTCAAATTATAGTGATGTTATTTGACTTTAGGAGTGCACAGATGTGTTAAGTATTTCATTGGGAATACAGAGTGGTTAGTTGGACAAGCATAAAGCATACATAATTAATTTCAGTCTTGCAGTGCCTCTACTCTTTAACATGATATTTGTTACCGTAGTAAAAGAAGCTTACTAGGCACCATGTTTAGCTGACAATGTTGAAGGGAATTCTTAAAAAGAAGAAAAATCTGTTCGCATTCCAGTCTCAGATTTGCACCTAGTTTCAGACCGTATGTCTGCATTTAGTGTTGTAAAGCAGGCAAAAGAAGAATGGCAGGTTCCTGGAGAGAAATATGTCACTGGTGATAAACAGTCAGTAGAGCAGATAATGCATTGCAGGTCAAAAACTACACCCCTGACAATACTGCACATGCAGGTAATACACTAAATGTCACATTTGAAAGGGGTAATGCTTTTTCTACTGCTACATCCTCAACAAATTGTAGTACATAGCTGAGTTACAAATTGTAGTACCCAGCTGACATGGAAGCATGAAGGATTTTTCGGAGGCAGAAAATGCAATGAGAAACTGAACAAGATAGACCATCAAGACAACAGCAAAACAAACAAAAAACCCAGCAAAATTAACAGCCCAAGTCCCAGGAGTAATATGAGCCACACAGTAAAATCATCTTGACTGTAATCATAATCTATAGAAAAGTAATTGTTCTGCATAGCTCTGTATTAGAAGATTAAGCCCTGTACACAGAAAGGCATCAGACCTAAGTAAGGTTAAAAATTGCTTCTTTTAGTCTGGATACATTCTAACCTTCATGAACAGAATTTCTAACTGCACATTTCCTTCTAATAAATAAAGCTGAATTAATCTGTTTTGTTTATAACTCTTAGAAACATATATATATATACGTATCTTTACAGTGCTGACATTAACTCATTCATTCTGACCATACATAGATGAGCTAAAGATGTTGGGAGACGACAGTACTGGAAAACCTGCCTAAAATCATGCTGGCATTGCTTCTGGGATGCAGTATTGATGCTCCATCCCTGGAAATGTTCAAGGCCAGGCTGGATGCGGCTTTAGTCAACCTGATCTAGTGGAAGATGTCCTGGCAGGGGCTGGATCTGAGCTGTAACATCCCTTCCAACTATGATACTATGCCATTCTATGATTTCACTCACATGCTATTCCCCTGGCTCACGTGTCCTCTCAATCACCATCCTCCTTGAGTACTGAGGAGGACATAGACTGTAGGTTTAATTTTTTTTTAGTATTAGAAGTACTGACAGCCTGAAGTCCCCAGTGAAGCTTCCAGTCTGGGTCAAGCTTTCTTGGGTAAACAATGCAGAGGTCAACACCTTGAGTATAAATAAGCACATATGCATGCACAAGCAAGCACACAATACATGAAGGAAATGCAGCAGTCTCTAACCCAGAACATAGTGGAAAGGAAAGAAGCAGTGCTGGTTAAACAGACTCCCTAAAGTCCCAGGGCAATCTAAGAAAACAAATTCTAAAAGAATTTTCTTTTGTTGTACTCAGTATGCAGATCCCAGATTAGCTCCACATAAAGCTCTTATATTCAAACTGCTTCCAAGCAGGAGTATCTTTAAATGCAAGAACATTTTAAATAGGGGCAATGGCAGGTCTGTTTTCTATAACAAGTCACTGCATAATCATCTGAAAATGCACCTTTTAGTTTAAGAAAGAAAATTCTGGACTGTTTGTGAATCACAGTTGTCTTAGCCAGAAGGTGATGCTGCTGGTGACTTATTGTGCTCATGTTCAGAGATCAGAAAATCTGCACCTAATAGAACAACATGGTAGATGGTCTCCATTAGCACAGTAGAGCTCAGTTAGCATTTATCCTTACATCAAACAAGTATCCCTATCAAACAAGTATGAACTCTTGATTTCTCAGCTGAAAAAGATATTATTTTAAGTAAATTTTGCTTAAAAAAAATTCAATCATCTGTGAACCATTTGACTGCTGACTGTAACAGGAATGATTCACATGTATGCACACTCTGCAGTCCACTATTTTTGGTGGGTTTTTTTTTGTTTTTTTTTCTTTCTATTTTTTACAGTGCTATTTGCAGTATGTTTTAATGACATACATGACAATTCCCAGGATGCATGCAAATGGTACCAGGAGCTACAAAAAATCAAGTAATGATGGACAAACACAATGAAAGCTGGGAGCAAAACTGTAACTTTGGTTCTTCATGTGCTACGCGACATTTCATAACCAGCTCTGTAGCTTTTTGCAGTCCTGTAACACCTTTTAAACTCTAGATTTTTAACTCATGGAATAGGAAGAAAGTGTCTAGAAAGAAAGAGGCAACACAGATGATGAATGGAACTACTATGAAACACCTTCTTAGATATAATATTGACGGAAAATGAAGATTTATGTGTGTAGACAACCTACATTTACCCAAAAGACTGTAATGAGGAGGCAAATTTGATCTGGTATATGATAGAGGTTAGTCAGCAGGTCATTAGTGGATGGCATTTGTCTATGCATTCAACCTCAGTTACATAAATATGTATTAAGAAATCTGCTACAGCTTAATTCATCAGTAATCACTAAGAAATTCTTCCAAATGGACAGGAAGACTTGATGCAATGTGCTGTCTGTACTGCCGCTTTTTAACCTTTCAATTTTCATGCATTTTCACTACTGGCAAAGAAATCCTCCTAGGCCTGCTCAGCTACACAGTTACAGAAAACTTGCAAAAGCCTGGCATGTCAAATTCAAATATAAAAAACATGATATGACAATCCCAGATTAAAGTTGCAAACTGTATACATGACAGCTGTCTGTAACAATTGTCTTATCAAGTGCAGAAATGATGGCTAAATGTCGATGCTAAGACCAGCTATGGAACCATGCCTTCTGACAGAGAGTAAATTTCAATAGTTCAACTTTTAGATCCAATTTTGTATTAATTTACATAAGATCAGCTGATGTCAAACTTTAGGTGAGAAAAGATCTGAAATCTCATTTTGTCCCCACTCTTGAGAGCAAGAACAATAAATATAATGTACTATATGAAATTATATAAAGGAGTCCAACTCCATACCATTGTGCCATTTCTGCAAATCCTGTCATCAGTTCTCAAGCAGAAACATACTCATCACACCGACAAAGCTACTCCACACATTGTGAAATAATCCTTGTCAAAAACAGGAACATTTCAATTACAGTTATTAATTTATTTGAGGGAAAAGAAAAAAAAGAACCAAAACAGAGTAACAGTAATCGCTGCCCTGACTAATCACTCCTAACTCCTCCTCTCTGATTTTGGATGAAGTAAGATGACATGATGACACTGACTCCTACATACCTTCCTGAATGACCTAGCACTTTACCATGCCCTATAGTTTATTTCCAGGCAACAGAAAATTAGTCACATAAAGCATCCCTTGAATTGTTTGTAGTGTGATGCTAAACCTGTGAAATATCTTTCCTCATTAACATACAGACTGAGTATTTGCTTTGATAGCAGCAGTTCATACTGCTACAAAGGAAAAACTGTGAGGATGGGAAAGATTTGAAGCATTCCTAAGTGAAACCTGAAGGATTTTAGCAGGGTTTTTCCTCACTGAAGGTAAGGAAATCTTACAAGAAGAGATCTGTTGTGTATCAGGAGAGGGAACGTAACAGCCAGCTTTCCCTCCAGATTTTTTTCCTATTTATCACCATCATGGTTATCTTCCCATGAATGCATTGATTTTTACTCTTTTTTGTCTGCACAACTCCCAAAATGCAAACTCCCTTTGCTGAAACTGCACTTGGACCTTGTGATGAAACTGCACCTGTTTGGTTTTCCCTTGCGCTGATCAGCACTGATGTTTTTAGCTTTCTGACAGACTTTTCAAGCACAACACATTTCCCTTGCTCAAAGCTGGGATATAAATGTTGCATCACCTGAGCTGTGTGAATATGGCTGGCCTTTCCTAGGTCCCTTACCAGCATTACTAAACTATCTCTCAGAGTCCTGGACTGTTGGGTAGTCCTATTTCAAGACTGACTCTCAACACACACAAGAGGGCTGATGCTTTTTTTTTTTCTTTTTTCTCCAGACTACAGATGAACTTCAAAAATAAACAGAATAAATGGTCTTCACTTAAATATTATAATACATCAAGATAAATTTCTCAGTTTTATTTCTTCTCCCAGCTCCGCTACCTGGAAACGTTTCTCAACATTTTACATTGAGGTTGATGAGCTACAGGTTAATCAGAGAATATCCCAAGTTGGAAGTTGTTTCTTCATTTTCAAATGTTGCGTCTTCATTTTTACTTACATTTTAAATAGAAAATGAAGGAACAGCCTAGATCCTGTAATTCTACAGTTATCATTCTTGACGTAGTCAGTTTAACCTGTTAAGAATAAAAATAACATACAGATGCATATTGGTCACACGGGTCTTTGGCATGACTGTTGCCACCAGCAGATCAAATTTCATCTGATTTTTTTCTTGCATCTGCAACATAGCTTTACTTTCACTGCAATACACTTAGCCCACAATCTAAAATGGGTAAAAGACTGAAGCCAAGGAGAGACACTATTAGCTGGACTGCAGAAGGATTTTATATTATGGTCACAAAACATGAAACACTAATATGAAATCGGCTTCATCAGCTTGCTAAGTAGGAGGATTTTAACGTGTGGTATTTTACATAGGTGTAATTGCTCTATTTCTTGTGTCTACTGATCTATCTGTGTTTCAGCTCCAAGTAGACTGATCTGTAAAAGCAGTATAAAGCTATGTTTGAAGAGAATTTTGCCATTGTCTAGATTATTTACTTACTGAACAATTTTTCTTCCAGCACACTGGTAATACTACTACACCCTCAAAATTACAGATGAAACAAGAGAGTTATTTAATAGATAGGTAAGTAGAGTAGGACTGAACCAGGAAATACTTATTAGATCAGTGAGCCTCAGATAAAGAATTTCACTTGCTTATACAAAACTTGCTCCGATGGTCTTCTTTTCCTCAGATAGCTCAGAAGATGTATTCAGATGAGTCATAGTGCTCTATATCCAGTTTAGAAGGCTCATTTTTTTCCACTTGGCCTTGCAGCACCATCATGTGGTCACTCTTAAGGAGATAAGATTATTTGGCCTATTGCCAAATACCACCTGCCTGCCATAAATACAGATTAAATTTGTAAGCAGTTTAGAAATAGAGCAAAGTCTATTTAGAGGGAAAATGCGAATAACAAGTACTAGGACTGAGGAACAATGCGTGTTTTCTCAAGGTCATTCGGTTTCTTCTCTGTATGAAGTTTAATAATTTATATTATTTTAGCTTTTTCTGCTTTCCATGTGCATCTCACTCGAAGAATGAGATTCAAGTCTTTGCTTAGGCTTCCTGAACACAAAATATTGGCTGATCTTCACTTCCTCACAATTCCACCTGTACAAATACAATAAAACTATGGTCTTGTCAATTCAGTGTTTAACTTCTAAATATAATCTAATATAATCACATACACGTGTTAGATCAGATCACAGATGTTACAATGAGAAATTTTAAATTATACTATCCAAAGCAGCAATGGTCTGCTTTAACTTCTAAGTATTTTCCTCCTCTTAAGTTACAAAAGTTGATCAAGACATGGCCCAGAATGCATCTTCCCATGCTGTTTTAACTTCTTTTAACTTCTGAATGCAAAACAGGTTTTCTTATAGCAGCTTGGAAGATCAGTAGAGAAGTGTCATGCATAGGCTACCAGTTAAATAAAAAATGGGTGTCTAGCAGAGTACAGTGATATAATCACTGCATGAAATGAATGATTTCTACTTCCTCACACTTAAAAAACTCTATTTCTCTACATCTTTCTTGTATAAAGCTGGAATATCCACTTCCCTGCACTCAAAAGAAAACTTTAGAAACATTCTGCAGAAATAAAATTATACTTGTAATAGAGTGCATTTGTCCTCAACTGCAAAATTCATAGGTTAAAATTCATTGGTATCTGATAATACAATAAAGTAAAGCAAAAGCAAAGAACATTGCTATCACAGAGAGGTCAACAAATTCTATTGAACAGAAGGTAATGCAGTATTGTCATCTTCCATGCTTCTCAAAGCCTGGCTACATCATGCTTGGAATTCTTGGGCTAATTAAATATTTTAAGCACATAGCTTGTCATGCCACAGAATCTGAAACTGGTTCCAGAATTGTTTCGGTGTTCTGCAGACCACAGAGTTCAGTGAAGGTCTTAAACTAGACAGGATTATTGGTCGTATCATTGTGCTGTGAAATAACACTTTCTTTCTGTAATAATTTAAATGCTTGTTGTCCTTTTGCTTAGTATGCACCAAACTGTCCACTAATGACTACTTTATGTCCTTATCATTTTCTTCATTTATGCCCAGTGGGTATGTAACTGTTTACAAAGGGCATCCATCTACTATAATTCTCTACCAGTTCTATCTTTTCCTCCTAAGAAATATTTATCCTGAGCATTATAACATTGAACTGTGAGGATTTGCTGCACCTCTGGGATATATTCAGGATATTGACACCTCCTGTGTTCTCTCCTAAGAGATATTACCATATGCCTGGGATTACTCAGTCTGACCTAGGAATAGATTATTTTGTGATGAATTCAGAAAACTACTCTCTACTCAACATTATTGTATCAGAAAAATCTCTTACATTTTGACACAGAATGAAGAAATCTTACTTGATCAAGGAACATCCACATTAACATTCTCAGCTTGTCAAGAATCCTGTTATAACAGCTAGTCTGTGAGCCTGTACAGTTCAGCTAGAAGTGCCTTAGGTGTTAAGGATATGAATATTGCTCAGTATAAAGGAGATAGCAGGTCTCTACCCCTGTAAGTATTAGTAGTTGTTCCTTATCTAAGAAGATAGACTGAAGAATTAAGTTGAGCAAAAGTCACAGCAGCGGAGGTGGCGTAAAAGACTATTGGAAAGAGGAAGGTCATGCTTTCAGTGTTCACAAGAGCACAAAAAACAGCAGTGAATCACATCACAGCAAAGCAGACTCATGTCAGACAATATGAAAGGCATTGTAAAATTAGAGACAGGTAAATTTAGAAACAGACTGCCAATACAGACAGCTGTAATAGCTTACAAAAAAAGTATGGCCCTCATGACTGTTTTCAGCTCTTTCAGACAAATTGATCTATCAATACATCATTGTTTTTCTGAATATTTTGCTATTTAATGTCAAAATGAACAGATCAACAGGGGAACAAAAAACAATTCATATTAGTTTCCAATCTTCAGATACCATAATGCTATGATGAGATAGAAAGTACAGTGATAATGGCTGCAGCAAATGAGAACAAATCCAAATGCAGCAGCTGTGGGCACAGAAACAAATGAAAAAATACCAAAGGGTTGCAGCAGACAGGGAACTCCAGCAAGATACCCTCACCTCCACTGCCAGCCCTTAAATGAGGTCTGGGAAGTGGTGGATCCTGGCTCTAGACCTTCTGGTCATCAGGTTCATTGCATGCATCTCAGCTCCCCTGGGTTGGCCTTTCCCACCAGGTGCTCAATCACTGGTTCAGGCTGTGACTTAGCTTTTTTTTGCTACAGATCCCCTTTTTGATTTCTTCTTTCGTATTTGTCTTCAGATAAAGAATTCCACCATTTTAAACAGATAAGCAAGGGACCTGACTTTGTTTATGTTTTACGCCTCTGTATTCCACAGATAGTCTTCAGCATAGTCACTGGAATAACACTGCTAAACACTTGAGTGATTTTGACAGCTTTCCAGCTATCACTTGCTGTTGCTTTCACAACAGAAGATCAGAGTTTTTATCCATAAAACATAAATGATGTACAGAAATTGTAGCCTTCCGCAAGTTCTCTGGCTTTCGTGGCTTTTTTAGACAACACATGGTGCAGTGTACCAACGAGGTACGTACTGATACTTGTCTTCATTGCTGCTCTACCACTATCTTTGGACTCCAGGAACAAGTCACTGCTAAACAGCAGAGGGCCACTGTCCCAGAGTGAACATGCAAGAAGCAGACTAAGAAACTGTAATGACCAAATATGCAAATACTTTTCCTCAATCAGGTTCATTATCTATCTTTGTTTTGCAGAGTTGGACTGTGACAGTCACACTGATCTAGCCTGATAATTGATGATTTATCCTCACAGTCAAGTGAAAATTAACCCCTCAGGAATATTGCCATATCTTGCCATACTTCATTTAAATATCGGTTTTAAATATAGATCCCCCAGTTTTTAATGGAAGAAACCCCACCGCTTTAATAGGCATCATGGATTATAAAACAATCTACAACTTAATACAAGACTTCTCAAAAGTAAATAACTGAAATACAAGACACGCCTAATATCTTCCCTAAAATTTTTAACTTCCTACTACTTTTCAGTTTCATATCCAGAATGTTTCCTTTTTCCCTTCTAGTAGAATATAGAGCATTTCTCATTCCTATTCATATTAATAACATATTAGTCCTGTCTTTAGGATTAGACTTTGATTAATCAAAGCCATCAGGAGCTCTCCTGATTTGGAGAGTGTGGAGGGGAACAAACTCAATTTTTCTTTTCTTTTCTTTTTTTCTTTTAATTTAAAAATACTATGAAAACATAGCATATATGTTTATTTAGAATAAAAGGCTTTAATAGTGACTCCCCACGATACAATCTAGATGGAACAATCTAGATGTAAGGAAATGGATTTGGTACACATTAAAATTTCTACAAGTAGTTACACAGGTTCATACGTACGTATGTAACTGCAGAAATGTAGTCACAGGTTTATGTGAAAAAAAGGCAAATACAATTATTTTTTCTATTAAGAGAACATATTTTAAATTAACAGTGCATACCACTGAACTAGTCCAAGATGACCCTGTGAAGGAAAGGTGCAACATGAGGCACAATTCTGATGGACAGAAATAGTCCTGGATTGACTGATGATCTCCTTTTAACTTCCTGAGACAGGAAAGGTTTCTTACTTACTTTATGCTGCTGGAAATGCCTACTTAGATATTGTGTGTCACTGTGAACTGAGCTGGTATGTCTAAGTGCTATTTCAGGGCACTGTTGCATAAGCTAGATATTACACTCAATCATGTTTTGACCACTGCTAACAAGGAAAATCAATAGAAATTCCAAAATATGATTAAAGCATGTCTGCCCAGGAAAACGTATTTATATACTCAAACCAATATAATTATACTACCCTTGAGGTTAGTGTAGGTTTTCACTTGTCTTTGGAATTTGTGTTATTTCTTTTCCTTATGTTTTCTTATTTTTGGCATTATTTGTTACAGTTGAACCACTTCCAAGGATACACTAAAGAACACTAAATCCTGGGGTGTGTTCACATCCCAAATTACATCACTATATCTGTATTACTAAATTTCCTCTCTTGAATACTCCTTATGTTATGTTTAAGCTTACTTAATGTCTTCTAGATTATTGTGCTGTTCATAAGCAAGTCGTATACACGATAGCAGAGCTGTAGATTCATGTTACAGAAAATGACTGCAATTGCTGTCACAGTGAAATACCAGATTCAAGTCACTGAAGACACTACAGTGTGATGCACTGAAGTGCAAGATTTGTGCAGCACAATGTTCATGTATTTTAAAGCACATTTACAGAACTCTACTCCTGAACCCTATAGTAATCAATAAACTAAAAGCCACTTCTTTGTTGAAGCCATCTTATCCTGACTGCAGTTTGATCACACTGGATTTAATATTATTGCAACATAACATGCATAAGAAAACAACTTTAAACTTACAATAGAATACGTTTTTAAAAAGAAAATCTTCCCAAGACTCCACACGGCACCATCAATTAAAAGCAAGCAAACATAATAAAAAAAAAAGCTGTAGGTAAGTTACTGTACATACCCTATATTTAACTGCAGTTCTTACCATCATCTTCTGTAAAACTGTTGGAAGAGAATTCCTGACAGGAATAAAATAAATAAAGCAAAAATAAAAGCAAAGAGGTCAAGACGTTCAGATTGATTCTCTTGTTGAAGCTTTCACAGATGGCTCTTATAACCAGTCACGTTTATATGAATTGTATTCAGCTGTTATTGACTTGTCATTGATTTCTTACCAATTTTTTTATCTCATTAATTTTATTGCCTTAGATTTTCTTATTCATTATACGGAAAATATCTCTACAAATGAGAGTTCCCAACCTCCTATTAGAACTATTAGAGCTCAGAGACATTACAAAATGTCTTCTAACTGATAGAAACTAGTTAATGAAATATCACTATTGGTGGGTGCAAATAGGAACTCAAATGTACAAATTTGACTTATTATTTTTCTTTAATTTTGTTTTCTTTCTTTCTTTCTTTTTTTTTTAAGAACTGTTCATCTCTGCCTGTAACTCAAAGGACCCTGATTGGAGTGAGAAAACAACTGAAAAAAAAACTGGGTAGAGGTGATGTGTAGACTGAAATTAAGATGAAAAGGAATTAAACACGACTGAAATGCTTTTAAAACAAAGTACTTGTTTTTTTTTTTAATTGACCACTGCTCAAAGAACAAGTTAACAATTCAGGGTGTGGGAGACAGTTTACTCATCTCGATTCAGCAGCCCATAGTAAGCCTGCCTCAGATGAGAGAGCCAGGAGACAGGGCACACTCACTAATTGCATCAGAGGCAGCTCCTGTAACGTTTGGCTTCCACTCTATTCCTAACCCATCAGAGGGGTGTATCAGCATTGTCTGCCTCAGCATTGAGGAAGAAATCAGTAACATCTTGCTTCTCGAGAAGGAAACTCAGCAGGAGTCAGGAGACAATGAGAATGCATAACCTCTAATTTAGAAAAGAAAAATCATATTTAACACTTAAATAAAGTTGCCAAAGCTAGCCTGGAGGCCAAATCCTCCAACTGTTTTGATCAGCATTGTAAGGGCAATGAATATATGTGAGATTAGCTGATAGTGGAACTACGCTGAAAATTAAGACAGGGTAAAGGATGCTCCATTTGATAATTCCCTGATTACAAAAAAAGAGACTGGCACATATATGCCTGTACATGCACAAAGTACAAAGATAAAGTGACACTGTAACAAGTTACAGTCCCAAACTCTCCTACATGTGTTAGGCAAGACCCATTTTCAACACATTTGTTCTTGAGAGTTACCAACAATGTAAGAATGTAAGAAGTTTCAACAAAGCAGAACAGAATTTCAGCTCTTCATGATGATTCTAAAATCCTTTTATCATCTATCTATCTGTCTGTCTGTCTGTCTGTCTGTCTGTCTATCTATCTATCTATCTATTTATCTTTAGTGTACCACAACAGAACTAAAAACATTTAACCAGTAATTCTGTCTAGGTAAGAATGTTTGAGACTCAGATTTAATGTTAACCAAATTAACTAGTTGCTACATGTCTGAAGATCTATCTTGCAGTTAGACTGAGACATGTAATCTATTGTTAAAAAGCCTTGGTAAATTGTAGTCAACCAAGTAAATAGCTGTGAAGTAAGCAGTTTATATTCCAAGTTCATTTAATCTCTGAAGAAAGCAGGCTGAATAAATATAAGGTTTTGTTTTTGATTTATACAAAGAAGAATCTCTTTAAGTTTAAACCCCTGAATTGGCATGTTTACTTCAATTGTAAGTTGTGACAGGAAAGCAAATCTTTTGTGGCTTTAATCAGAAGCATTAGGGCTTGAAGTCTGAACAACTGTTTACTATTCCACTATCTGATAAAACTTCAGAACCCTAGGGAAACTAATTGAAAGGAAAGACCCGAGACTTAGACAAGCTACTGCAAATCTAAATCTAGTCAGTCAAGATGGAAATGAGAGTTTCAGTTTACCGATAAATCTCTACCTGAACAGTGGTGTTACAATTAATGAACATTAACGAATAGAAGAACATGATAACCACTTCAAATCCCTTGATTTGTAAGGCTAAAAACACAATAGAAATTGAAGGAAAACAGGTTTCAGGATAATTTCAGGTTGCAGTGAATACTACATTGTAAAGAAAAAGAAAGTGTGCCTAACTCTAAGTACTAGGTAAATGAGTTACACTAGTCTGCTAAATTGAGCTTTGATGTATTCAACTAGATTTAAGTGAAATCTTCAAGGTGCTGGGGCACTTAAAGTGTTAGGAAATTAAGATCTATTAGACCCTTATTCAGCAAAATATTTAAGTATCTAATTTAATCCTTCCCTATTCAGCAAAGAACACATTCATTTACATGCCTGACATTATACAGACTATTGTACAAAACAGAGGGAATTTTGAAAAAATGATCCTTAAACAGAATCAAATTAAATACTGAAGTGGAAGTAAACATATTTACTTCATTTCAACACATTTCAATTTTCTTAAGATTCTTTAAAACGTTTCAGCACTCCTTAGAGCGTACTGGACAAAATAAGGAACCCCTTTAAAATTGAAGAATACAGAAGTGATGCTTCTTTGGTATATTAAGCATGAAAACACTGTTAGCCAACCAAGTAAGAATTCAAAAGAAAAGAGGAGAAAAAAAAAAAACCAACATAAGAAATTGATGGTTTTTTTCACACACATCAACAACAGAAATCTTTTTGAAAAACATCTGTAAGGTCAATACACATACTCCAAGATAGACATTTAGAGAAGATAACGCTATTTCTGAGAAGCAGTATTCTTCACATATGGTCCCTGTAGCAGAGACAGAAGAGTTACTCGTGCCAGAATTGTTCTCTGTGGAGGGCTCAACGGATCTGTCTGAAACTGAAGTGACTACAAATCGTTTCCTGAATGTTTTGACATTACGAATAGCATCAAGTCACAAGGACTAAGTGGTACTCATCCAAGACTTCAAGAGCCAAATTATTCTCAGCAGTAAATAATCTTTCATTTAAATCACTTCGGCATCTGAGTATTGGGGTTTATGGGTGGAATATGGTACCAAATTTTACAAAGATGACAGGAGAGACATGAGAAATAGTACCTGGAAGTCTGACATCTGTAGAAATCTTTAAAAAAAAAAAAAAAAAAAAGAAGAAGAAGAAGAAGAAAAAGATAATGGACATCTGGATAAAAATAATGTACTTTTAGAGAGTCAACATTGCCTTCTATTAAAGGAAATTGCCCCTCATAAACCTAAAGGAAGTCTCCAACAATGTCACCTCTATGCAGTTAAAGTGATCCAGATGATAAAAGTCTTCAAGTACTTCAAAGAGGCTTTCAACAAAATTCTCCATCAAGGCTTTGAAGGAAACTAGGAAGCCATGGCATAAGAGGGAACATCACAGATAAATGATTGGCTAAAAGACAGGAAACAAAATGCAGGAGTAAATGATCTGCCCTCATGAAGAAAAGAGGTCACTAATGGCATTCCGTGGGAATCTGTATTGTGACTACAGAACATTCAAAAGAGGGAAAAGGGAATGAGCACCTGTGCGACAGAAGTTCAACAGTGTGAAGTCATTCAAGGCATTGAGGACAAAGAGTAACTGCAAAGAACTGCACAAGGACTCTAAGATGGAGCAGCTGGGCACTAAAGCCAGAAAAAAAAACTCACAGAGGAAAACTACAAAGTGATACATGTTGGGCTATTAGTGCTCAGGACAAAGACATTGGGAGTTATTATACATAGTTCCATGAAAATATTAGCACAGCAGCAGTCCAAAAGACAAGGCAAATTTTAACCATTTGTATAAAAAAACAAAGAGAAAACAGCGCAAGCAACCATGGTAATACACTATTCCATGATAGCTTGAATATTGTGTACAGTTCTAGTCCTCTCATCTCAAAGAATAAAAATAGACCTAGAAAAGGTTCAGAGGAGAGCATTAAGCATTATTAAATCTATGAAAAGGCTTTCTCATGAGTAATGATCACATAACTGAAGGCTCTTGAGCCTGGTAAAGAGAAGACACAGAGGATACAACAGAAGTCTGTAACTGTGACTGGTGTTGAGGTGGCTTTGTATCAATTTGCTCACTGATTTTATTGATTTGTTTGTTTGTTTGTTTGTATGAGAACTAGATGGCATCAAGTAGATAATCAGAATTCAGGTTCCAACCTACATCATTCTAATATTAATACAATATGTCATTAGGATATACAATTCCTTGCCAAAGAACATCACTGATGCCAGAAGTTTATTTATTTTTTTATTAATGAAAGACTCTTATTCAGTAAGAGTCTGGATGAACTCACAGAAGAGAAATTCTATATTAATCAGGGACTACACTTGGTTAACTAAGTACCTGAAGCAACAACAATTGAAACCAAGGTATTAGTTGTCAAACTCAACTATGAGAGGTGCCTTGTCTTTCTTTGCTCCAAGCATCCACTCACAGATACTCTGGAAAATGTCCTTAAATGGGGTCCTAATCTCCAGTGTCATATTGCCTGCCTGACACTGTGATCTGTGTTCAGTGTACATCACCTTCTGGGGGGCTATTGGAGGGAAATCTACTGCATCCCAGTTACCTGTTGACCAGAAGACTGGCCTGGCCTCACCTTCAGCACATGCCAGAGGGCACCTATTCCTACATACTTACACTGCTTTCTGGACTGACCTGTAACTGGAAACCTAAACAAAGCCCTAGAGCTGACACCAATGCAAGAAGGTGTAATAACAAATGGAACAGGCATCCTGTGTTACCAGAGATACTGACATCCCTTTTTTTCTCTGATAATGACATCATAAAAATCATTATCCTTTGATAATAATTGTCTCTGTTTTCTGCTACATACAGAAATATTCAGGGAACTAGAACAGGGTGAAGAAGAGAGTGTTTCTGTATGTTATTGGGCCTGATGGGAAAGATTAATGAAATAATAAATTAAAAAAAACCACATTATAATGGCCATTCCTTTTTTCTTATGACAACCCCTTTGCAGAAAGGCTTGACACAGAAATGTTGCCAAATCAATAAAACTGCCCTATAAGCCTGTAACAACACCTGTACTGTGAGTGGGTAGTTGCTTCTGTGAGACTATTATTTACACTATTTCAGGATCTTTTCTCAGACAGCAACATATATTGTATGAAATTCATCTCAGGGAAAATATAAAATCCCAGAAGACTCACACTGATCTGAGGCTATGCTTTGTCTTTCCAAAGCTCCTCCACTGAGTCTGTCGCCTTTCTTGTGTGATTTTGAAATTTGATACTACACAGCTCAACTGATGTACTGATGCTCATAGGAAGAAGATCTTCAGTTTATTAAAAGCTCTAATTCCAGATCATATGTTGTATATTTACTGTGTGGGACGTTCCATCCGAAACAACATAGGATACAACAACACACAACCCAAAGCGTGCTGTTCTTGATACTTTTGCTTCTCCAGAGGTTAAGTCATAGAGGGCACCAGAAAGATGTATTTCTTTTTTTTCTTCTTCAAAACCTTAGTTTACTCTTCCAGAAATCCAAAGAAGCATAGCATAGTAAGCTTAACATTGTAATAGGAAGTTACATCTTCTCTGGTCTTTTTCAAATAGTACTGACACATGAGCATATGAAGTTTATATTTTAAATAATTAATGCAAAAAAAGGGCAGTGAACCTGTGGCTATTATAAAATTGTTTTAAGAATGAAGTCTGAAAAAGAAGCTATGGCAAACTAAACACAGTGAGATTTTAACTACTCGCATAGCTGTACACATAGCATACTCCTAATTTCCTACTATACTGGTTAGCTTACCTCCCTCTCTCTTGCTTAGGGATGTGAACAAAATGGTTTGCTTTTGTTGTCAAACAATTAAAAAACTCAGTTTTTAACATGAGAAAAATCATAAAGAAATAAGAAAATGCCTGGCCTCACCAGGGCAGAGCAGAGGGCAAGGACCATCTCTCTCAATCTGCTGGTTACACTCTTTTTATTTCACCCCAGAATATCACTGGCTCACAAGGGCACACTGCTGGCTAATGGCCAATATCTGTAGACCACCAAGAGCCCTAGATCCTTCTCCACAGAGTTCCTCTTCAGCAGGTTATGTCCTAATCTGTACTGATGCATGTGTTTATCATATGTTGATAAATAAATCTTCATTCCTACTTGGAACATCCTGTGTTTCAACTTTTTCCTTCTTTTCTTTTTCTCTCAATCTGTCCCCCCTGTGCATCTCCAAGAAGACTCTGCCTCTGCCCTTTCTGCATCTTCACACTGGGTAGCTGTAGACAGCAACAAGGTCATTCATTTCCTAATGCTGAAGAAATCAATTTCTCTGACTCTCTTAAAGACAAGAAAAGAGGCCGCAACAGCCAAAGATCAGCCCATAGCCAGTATTAAGTGTCAGCCCTTCAGGGTGATCTTCCTTTTCACGTAGACTCAAATCCTTAACAAGGTTCTGTAACAGTAACGTAGCCCTAATCATAAGGAACAAAAAGGAAGTCCAAATCATAAAAATAACAAGAACAGAGGTGGTTTTATTTTTTCAAAGTTTTCTATAGTAAACTTCAAGTCTGAAAGATGCATTTTCATTCCTACATACTTGGCCAGAATATGCAGTTCTGCTCAAGACAGTTAATGGGGCCTGGGGGGAGGCCTTGAGCCATACTGGGAGTTGAGACCCTCAGGGCACCAGCCCTTCAGCAGCCCCTCTGGAGGGCACTTTCCAGCCCTCTGTCGTGTGCCTGCAGAGCAGGCTGCTGCTCACTGCTGAAGACGTCTCTCTAGGAAGAAGCACCCAAATCAGAAATCAACTAACAATCACCACTGACAGACTCCATAGACTCTAGAAGCTTCTAGAAGCAATCAAAAGCAGCAGTGCAGAAAAAGAAAGTCAAGTAGATAAAACAACGGAATGGCATTGAATAAGAATGTTATGAGAGCTGGTAGCCAGTATACCCAAAGGTCTGATGAGCCCACTGGGTGTACGCCTTGGCATGAAATCAGGAAAGTGCTGAAGCAGGTACAATGCTTTCTCCTGACATTTGGAGATTCAGCTGTTCCTGAGCTGACGTTTTTGATTGGGAATGACATTTAATAACACAGAGAATTTCTCTTCTGGTAATTCATTGCGTCCCTTGAACTGATTAAGCTCTAAGTGGTGCCTGGAAATGCTGGATGTGAACTGCAACCACATGAAGAGCCACCTCCTTTTGTGTGCCTTGAGCTCTTGCTGGTTTTGGTCTAGTTCTTTAATGAGAAATTAATTCCTCTTTACCTGTTAGAGACCCCTCATAATTTTCTGCTTACTCTACCCATGAGCTTATTGCCATTTAAACATCTTGTGACTGAGTGACAGGACCAAATGAACCTATGACTGAAGGATAAATGTGAGCCTTGAATAGATCTAAGCTTTGCTGGACACAGCTGTGCTGCAGCTACCTCTGCTTCTAAGAAAAGTTTCAAATATTAGGTTTTCTGAGAGTCCTGAGACAACAGCTTCTCATCTGTGTGGTTATTCCAGTCACTCAAGGAGCTGAATGGTGCTGTGTTTGCTCCTGATAGATGAGCTCTATTGTCAGGTGTCACTAGCGCTTGAATCTGGAACTCCTCATGCTATCCACTGTTGATCTGACAGATGTTGAATAAGATGGCGAACAGTATTAGTTCACATGGGACTTGACATATGAGAGCTTTCACTATTAAAAATAGCTGCCCATCTCAGACCTGTGAAATATAACAGGAAAGAAATGAGTGAAGATAAGATAAAGTCACTTTAATGATTCATGCCACGTTGTGCAGCTTGGTCAATTATACTTTATGACTGACCGATAGGACAGGAAGTTGAAATATTTTTCCTACTCCCTATCAATGCTTTGTGATCTCTATATTATTCTTAAAAAGAAATTGTTTTTATAGAAATTATTTTTATTAGGCCTTGAATCCCTCCCAAAACCTTTGCAAAATCAGGATTAATCAAATTTGACCTAGAAGATGGTTCTCTGCCAGGCAGCCATTCCTTCTTCCAGGCAGAGCTACTTCTGTATAGTTTCCCTATTCAGCCTTTACTAGAGATTCAGCAAGCAGTTGCTAAATGCTGATCTCAAAATCACTGCATAAGAAGATACCATAACACTCTTCTGAAGATGTATTTCTGTATAAAAATACACAGGAAATAAATTGTTTATTTTATCTTCAGCATAGTAGTCTGAAAAGAAAATGACATCATGTAGGGTACTAACAGCAAGGCAACCAACATACTCCCAAATACTGAAGTTAAGAAAAAAGAGAACTAATCTACAACGTAAATGTTAATTCTAAACAGCTTTTACTAAATAGTGCTGTTATTTTTTGACAAGTATGAATACAGCAGGTTTGCATATAATAATAATTAGGAAAAAAATATATATATTACACTTCTATGGAAGAAGTCTTAATCATTTAGTCTATGATTTGAGGCCCAACAAAAGGTGAATATGAAAATCTTTTGGTGGATTTCCATGAGGTTTTGTTCTGATGTCTCAGCTCTGGTAAATTTCAGCCCCAAGCATTTTCCTTGTACGTGGAACAAGGACTTAAGATTTAATTGGGATGATCTGTATTTCTTTCAAGGATACGTTAAGAAAAATCATCTGGGTAAAGAATGTGCCTGACATTTTATCTGTAGCATTCCACCAATTTAATCATTCATCTGCCTGCCATATTTGAAACAAGAAAATGTTTTGTCAGATAACTCTCTCAAACTGCAGCAGAAGTTTTATCACAAGTTTGAAATGGAAAGTAATGCTGCTGTTAAAATCTAGTCTTGCTACCACATAAATCTACTGACATTATTGAGGTTGTCCTTCCAATGCATTTCAGCATGTTTTGCTAGATTTATGATGAATACGCATCGGTGGAAAAACAGATTACATTGAATGCACAGTATGACAAATACATTCTCTCTGGCTTTGCTTTGACTGGCTCACATTATAACGAAAAAGTACTTTTGTGTATGTATATAGATAAATAGGTATCACTTACCTACCATTAACTGAAAATATTTTAAATAAAATATACCAAAACATGCATTTCAACATTATCGAAAATAAGTAGAAAAATATTTTAACACTGAAGTGGCTCTTTCTTACATTTCAGTTAAGCAGTATAGAAAGACTTCAGTTTTCCAGATTAAGCTCTGAAGAAAATTTGCATATACTCCAATTTGCATATACTCCAGGAAGAACATGCCTTTCTTCAAGATATTGCAGACTTCTTCAATGTTTTGAAATACAAGCAGATAAGATATCTTTATTCCGGAGATTCAGCACATACAGCTAATGGGAACATAGGCATATTTGGAGAAATTTTGTTCTTTGAGGACAAAACAAAAGGGGTTTATGTGTAAATCCCATAGCTCCAGCTTGTAGCATTCCTCTTGGGAAAACAGTATCTGAGATGAAAAAATTCTCTTTCTTTTTGTCACAAAATACAAACCACATTTGCTTTGAACATATGGCCACTAAATTCAGTAGAAACAATCCATTGATTTCAATCAGAATCAGATCAGTTTTGAGTTCTCAAACTTACTAGTAGATCTGAGCATAAATGTGGCATTTCTTAGCATAGGATTGTGGATTTAGACATGTCTGCCAAATCTCAGGCTCCCAACTGGATATGCAATCTTCAAAGCACATTTAGAAGTATACAACTTCCGGGTTGTTGTTTTTGTAAAAAAGCATCTACATGATCTATATCGCAGCATATGGAAATAAGTAATATTTGGATGTCTAAAATATTCTTCTTCAACATCAGCTTTCAGGTTTGTGTAATCAAAATTCTGATTTCATAAAGATTGTTCAAAACTATTCTAGCACCTCTTTAGCTTATCAGCCTCAGTGACATGAAGTCAGCCTCTATGGGTATGTCTGAAGTACTGTGCTCTTACTTTTCATATGTCAAAAGATAATATTTACGCCTTCTTGATCATTTCTTCCTCTTTCTCCCTTGAAAGGATTTCAGTGATGGCAAAATACTAGGAAACTGTGTATGTGTTGAGGGGGCAAAATGAAATTGAGGAGGAAGAATTGATTATCTCGAGAATTAAACATTAGATCACAGAAACAGCAAGGAACAAAATGAGAATCTCTTCTGTGTTGGATAACTGTTCTTATGAACATTTATTTAGAAGACTAGTTCATTACGGTAAATGCAGGAAAGTGCAGAAACCTATTGTGGACTTTTTGCCCTTCAAGAAGGGTAAAATATTTGCACTGATTAAAAATAAATATAACAATCCCATTTCCTGTTGTGAAAATTGAGTAGTTAATATTACTAGAGATTCTTTTTATTATATTGTGAATATTCTCTTCACTATATTCAATTTGAGTACAAGTTGCACTATTTGAGGTTCTTTGAATAATTCAGATGCATTCATTTAATCTTGATTAGTGGATCAGGTTCTTCAAAAAGTGAGTATTTATTTTATTTGATGACATGTAGCATTAATAATGTATTACCTTTCTCACAAGCTGCTTTTTAAAGAAAGCATTAAAAATATGCAGGGAGACAAGACTTCTGAATAGAGATTAAGGAACCATGAAGCCACTTAAGCTGTCATTTTGAAAGTAGTCTATTATAACTGCTATTTCTCAGGGAGGAAAACTACAATCTCGATAATGTAGAAGGGTGAGTAACCTGCGTTGAACAGGTGGTTGCAATGCCAGAAAAAAAGCAACACTGACTTCCATACTATACAAGACAAAGAGGCAGTAGCATTCTACGTCTTCACTGTGATGAGTATGTGTTTGGAGAACAATTTTGAGTACTTTCGTGAAATGTCTCTGGATTCTCAAAAACTGTGTGAAAATTGCAGTGGGCAAAGGCCAAAGAAAATCTCTTAGGACCACTAGTAATGTTAGTTAGGGCAAATGAAAAATAAATCACATCCAAAACATCTGAAGACTTTAAAGGAAGGCATTCAAAGGAAGAGAAAAAGTGTTAAAAAACATATGCTTATGTAGAAACTCTTTTGAAGAGATGCCATATGCCTACAGACATATTAAAGTAGCAGCTCTTGAGACATGATCAGTCTTAGTGAGCTGTGAACACTGTTAATTGACCAGGTGTCCCTGACAGCCTGCCCAAGCACATGAGAAATGCCCTACCTGGGGAGACCAGAAGTGTGTCTGGATCTGTGGTCACTTCAAGGGACCTACAAGATCACTGAACCCTAAGGCAAATTTTGGAAGATTAGGAGAGCTCCATCATATTTTCTAGGTTCATTTCTGTCATCACAGGTAAATTACTCTAGAATACAATAAGGAGAGAAAACTGGGAGAACTTAGAAAAAGAGGTGAACAAAGTCATAGTAAGAGAATTATGTTCCAGGATTTTTAAAATTTCTGTGATACAAAGACTAAAGCTGAGCGGAAAATGTTGAGTAAACGATGTAGAAATACCAAATAAATAAAACAACCCACAATTCCTATTTAAACTACTGTACATAATCATACACAACTGAACTAGCCATTTTTGCAACTGAACTAGCTTAGCAACATCCATGCTGCTAATTACCTCTGCACATTTCTAATGTTTGAATGTACATCTGAGGTCGTCTGTTTTGAAGAATTCTACTAAAGATGCTTATCTATCACAGTCCGAAATCACCGTTGTACCTGCCTAAAACTTTCTGGCTTTATAAGGTTCTCATAGATTTCTACCAGTGGCGTTACTAAAGTTGCTATTACTTTAAGTTGCTTCCAACTACAGCCACCCATGATCTTTTAGAATGTTTCAGTAAATTTCCTGACTTGAAGGCATTTCTAGAAAGCAGAAAGTTGACAAACCTGGAAAACAAATCCCAATTCTACCATCCCCTTTTAAACATGTCAGGCAGACTAAGACAGCTGCTATCAAGTTATAGACATGTGGCAACTTAGTCTTGAAGACAGGGAGAGCACACAGCCTTGGCAAAGTCCAGCATACAGTGAATTAAAAAGGAGGAACAAATTGTCAAAACCAGTGGTGCAGATTGGAGAAAAACTGTGAAACCTGAGAAATGAGGTTGAAATATGCATAGAAGGACCTACTGAATACTGAAAGAGTTTGCTGGAAAATATGTTTTACCACTTTTCCTTTTAAAAATGGCATTGCCAGGTTTGTGTGATTGTACAGTGTGGATGATCGAGTTGCAGGAGGTTTCCAATTAAAAGAGAGACTCAGGGATGTCACCATGGTCAGTCCAGTATGTCCTTCACACTGAAGTGCTTGTTCCCTGCATATAGTCTTCCTTCATGTGACCAGCCAATGCTGATGACAAGCTGACATAATTGTTTCTTGGTTGCTTGCAGCTAGAGGTTATTCAGATATAAGCACTTAAACAGGTAAACACACACACACACACCAAAGCAACAAAACCAATACACCTCTTCCCAGTTCATAAGAATTTTCTTTTCTCATGAAGAGACAAATCTATCAATTTTTCTGTATTGTGGCAGCGTTCCTTGCAGCATCTTTTTGCTGTTGATGTTTCTCCTGCATAAAGGGAAACATTATTTAATGTTTTCATTTGGTTTCTCTATGGTACAGGTGCACATGCCTAAGCACAGTTGGCTCCCTGTTAGCTTTCCGAAAGACTTGTCACAGAAAAGAAAGTGACGTGCCAATGCAGCATTTAGCAAAAGAGTGAAGAAAGGGAAGCGAAAACCCAGCAACTGTTCTTACCTTCTTAAATAGATTCTGTTTTGCACTATAGGAGCACACTTCTCTGCATGGCTGGCTCTTGTGCTAGTTAAGCAAAACTTGTCACAGGAAACAAAAATATTTGCCAACTTGGCTTTAATGCAAAACCTATTCTTTGTTCTTTTGCATACATCAAATGTCAGCCTCTCTATACCCCTCTGACAGGAAGCTGGCATGAAAGACAAAACACAACCAGGTGCATCCTGGCAAGCAAAAACTATTCTGAAGAGCTTAGTAGCCCTGCTTGGTGGAAGAAGAGGGGGGCTGGATTTATTTGCCACTGATCAGTCATTCTAATTTTCATACTTAGAATGTGGAGTACAACTTTTTACAGAGGCTTTAGATACATTAGATTTGAGCTATATAAAAGACGTATATAATCTTAATTTTCTAACTTTCTTCCTTCATTAACTGAGTACACACAGATGCTGAAATTTCAGAGTTGAAGGAATTATCCTTGCAGGTATGTTTTTCCCAAAACCCAGCTTAGAAATCTATTAGACAAAACACATTCCTGCAATCGAGGGTGATGTGTCTGCCTCAGGTATTGTGCCTAATTATAAGTATTATGAAAAATACATTTTTTCCGTATGTAATAGGCAAATGTGTACATATATTTGTATCTTTGTTTCTATTTAGCCTACTGCCTAGATTTACTTTCATTGTAATTACTGTCATGTAGTCTCTTTACTAACATCAGGTGTTCTTCGTAGAGGAAGCATTATTACCATTACTGGATTTTCATTACATTTCATGTATCTTAGGAAACATTATATGCAAATTCACCCAAATTTCACAGCATAAATCTTCAATGTTAGCGTTTTCTTGGTCTTTTTTGCATATTTTATTAGCATATTTTGAAGGAATTTCACACAAGTACTTCCAAAACAACAATAGGCTTAAATAACTGCCTTTTGTAGACTGAAATGACAGCTTTTAGATAGGAAAATTTGATCTCTTCTTTAATATTCAGTAGTATTACATGAACAAAAATACATTTGTGATTCAATAGGATGAAATCTGATAAAAAGCATTTAAAAATCCTAGTAGATCGATTGTGTGTAACCATTACAAGAGAGCAAATTCAACTAAGAAAAAGGCTTTTTAAATGTGTTTCGCTGTGCCTTTTTTTGTTATATATGGGTATAACTGTGTGATACATTATTTGAAGCACGTAAGCAGCAAATACGACCCTTTATATTATTTTGCTGCCTTTAAAATGCTTGTTTAGAATTTCAGAGACTTGTTCTCTTTGCCAATTTCTGCAGCATAGTTTTTATGAGCCAGTCAGCTCAGACAGTCTTATCTTTTTAGATGCCAAGGTCTTGTATTGTTTCCTATGTTACCAGGCAAGCACAGTGCTAAATGTCTCTGCTGCAATTAAAAACAAACAAACAACTTGTATCTGCCAAGACAAGCAGCTTTGACTTTGTGCACACCTACATAATATAATGAGTATTCTCAGATTATAAATAGTAATCAGTGAGATGCTCAGTGATGGCATCTGACCCATATACATAGAAGAGGAACTTCAAAAGCAAAATAAAATTGAGAGTGTGTTTATCTGTGTGTAGATCAGTTACATACCTTTATTTGCTCATTTAACATTCAAATCTCTATAGTCCATATTCCGTTAGAATAACTGGAAAGCACTAGCTCTTGCACAGCAGTGGGAAGAGGTACTTTCTATTCACTAGAAATGAACCTGTAGGCCTACCTGGTGCAAAGGTCCAAATAGGCCTAAACACATTCTAATTGTGTCAGTGTCTAAAGATGTTAATTCTATTGATGTTAACAGATATTTTTGAACAGACCATTTTATCTACTAGCATCTTTCTTTATAGTATTTCTCCTATATAAAATATTCACCATTTTTCTTACCCTCTTACAATCACTTCATTTTTTTCAGTCTGATTTTAACTTTTCTGTTTGATTATCCTCCAGAGAACTATGCAACAGTTTATTTAATTCCCTGCGTCTGTACATGGAAGTTTGTTCTACATAGCAGAGAAGCAGAAATTGTACTTATAGAACAGCTGATACTCAAAAAACCTAGACAAGCTTTTGGGCACAGAGTCTTACCATCTCCCGTAACTAAACAACAACTCCAAGCTAAATACAGGTTAGAAACAATTTATCTTGGTTTAAACTAATTATGTTAATCAGCTATTTTACTACATATGTAACAGCTGCAGTAGCAATGAATAACTTCATTTTGTTGCCTTAGAAAATGCATTTTTGATTGCACATCCTACTCATCCGCTCTAGAGCATCTCACTACTGATGGCTTTAAGCTATGGGTAGAAGTCTAAGTACAGTGTTTCCAGACATCTCATTTGTGTCTCTTTCATAGGTGTACATATTTTTGCTTACAGAGACAATTCCTATGAAAGAATAAATATTTAAGAGGCCGCGTCAATGTCATAAAAAAAAAAAAGCTATCCAAAAAGCATGGACCTTCAGATTTAAACTTCTGAAAAAATAATTACTTAGACCTAAATATGAAGACAAATGTCAGATAATAAATGCATCTACTATTAGAACTTCTGCTTTAAGCATGAAATTAAGCACTGTCAAAATACCTTTATATCACTAAAACGATAAAAAATGGAAATATATCACCAGTCTCATTGCAGTTATGATTTATTTTCATGCTGGATCGTGAATGCAAGGATGCAAGAAAAAGATTACATCTTAGGAAAATACCTGTTATTTGCAAGTACAGTTACATGTACCTTCTGAAAGTCTGACTTTCACCACCACACAAAGGAGGAGAGCTGCTTTTTGTCCACTGTAGAAACTAGCTTCTTGCTCATTTTCTTCTTCTACTTGATACTTATCCGTTCTAAGGAGGAGCTAGCTGCTATTCAATCAAACTGCAGCTCAATTCTAATGTCACACCTGAAAGAAACGTGAAGAAAAGGCAAAGAAAGTGCTAAATGATCACATAGGCAGCACATCTCCAATATTGCCTGCTACTGGTAAACCCATGTTCTTCTTTAAATAAATCCCTTTGTACATTCTAACAAGCAATTACCTTGCTGGAATACTTCCTAGCAGGAAGCCTTGGAGTCTGTCTTAAAGGCTTTTGAACACTGTATCAGCCCTTAGTGCTGCAGCACTTTGGTGAAAACGCTGCACCCTATAGAGTTACCCAACAGATATCTGGGATTCAGTTATTTCCAGCACGGCCAGAGAAGCATACCATGTATTCTTTTGTGCTCACAGGAAGCAATGCAAACAGATGATTCTCAGGGAACATTACTTCTGCAATCATGCTGCAGTTTTGCAACACACCAATGCTAAAATTATGCAAATCTTCAGATACTGCTTATTTTTGTCTTGCTCTATTATTCTTAAAACTGGCTTATAATAGCTCTGTGAAATTCAAGTTTCATTGCCTCCTGAGTTTGCCCTTCCAAACCACTACTGCTTGAGAATTTACGATCCAGGCCAGGGAAGAATTTATGATCCGAGCCAGAGAAGCCTCCTCTCTTCTAATATGGTGTGGGGTTTTTGTTTGGTTGGTTTGTTTTTTTTTTGGTTTAATTTGTAGGCTGAGCATGCTCTTTTCTTGAAAGAGGTTCAGCAGACAGACAAGAAATCTGTGCTTCCAAAGTCATAAATGTGCCAAAGAATAAGATACTACTGCCTTGATGTCAAGAGAACTATCAGAAGTTTTTTTTAAATACTAAATAATAAGGAAAATGCATGAAACGTTATTTCCTTAGTTTCTCATTTGACTGCTAGTTGACTGTCATTAGATGACATCCATAGTGAGAGGTTCATCCCTTTACCTCAACAACAACATACTAATCATGTTCTTTCAATCAGAAATAGCTCATTTTCTCATGTTCTAGCAATACAAAACCTATAAACATTCCAACATCCAGCTTGTAATGATTTTCAATAAATAAGTGTATCAGAGGCATAGTAGATGGTGGGAGGTTTGTACAAAAAGAAGCAACAGAGAAGCATAAAATATATCTGATAGTAGAAAGCTAGACTGCTATACACATTGGATTGTGAATATTTCCACTGCCTATCAAAAGCTTGCTGCTCACTTCTGTGAAGCAACTGCAAGCTAATTTCACTGTTCCTTCTTCACAGTCTGGGGGTTCACAAAGAAATGAATTATGGGAAGCAGGGAATGAAGGAAGCATAGGTGGAGGAATACTTAAAAAAATAAAATAAAACCTGTGTTTCAGAAACTCAAAGAAGACAGTGCAAAGGAGAAAACTGCTTTTGTGGATCTAGTTTATTAATAAACATTGTAATTAACAAGACAACATGCTGTACAGAAACCTGAAATAGAACTACTGCAAATTTACTGGACTTTACAAGCTGCTGGACAATGATATATGGTGTCCAACTGCACGATTTGTAAAGCATGGTTAGGGCTGCTTCAATACACAGACATACACTGCTCACTCTCAGATCCTGTAGTATGCCATAGAGCAGGGATATTTCCCAGAAATACAAACCCAGATATTTACAAGAAATTGTCAGTCTCTTTTCTTCACTAGGGATAACATGTTATACACAATTTTCCTACATATACCAAATAAAATCTTTGCCTTCAACTTTGCTCTGTGTCTGCACAAACCAATCCCTCCCGTTACACTTATCTTATTAAATAGCGGTAGTAAACTGCAGTGTAATCACGTAATAAACGATTATTTAATAAGGAGTAGCTTTAAAGCTGCAAAAGCAAAACTTGAACTAGAATTGTTAAGAACAAAATCAAGTGTAAATGATCCAGCTTTCTCAAACTCAAACTTTATAAGCTTGAATTAAACAACCTTGCATTAACCAACCATTAATGACTCAATTATTTAAGTCAACTGTCTTGCTCAACCACGCAAGAAGTGGGCGTAACAAGGATAATTTGAGGCTGAAGTGGTTCCTCACTGGATTAGAGTTTGCCCAGAACACAACAGAGCACCCTATCACTTCTCCCAGGAGGAAAAAATAAACAAACAAACAAAACAAAAACAAAAACCCTGAAAACCCACATATCTACATACACAGGGTACATACAAAGCGGCTACAAGCCTCCATCCCTGTGTCAGACAAAAAAACAAAAGACCTGGCTACATTCAGAACCACATAACTAACTTTGCCTCAACCGAGCTATCATGCTAACATTCTTAAGCCCTCAGGTCCTATTAGCACGGGCTCATTGCCATGATAATTAGCTAAATGACCTGCATCCGACTATCTCATAGCCCTGAGAGAGCAGGTGCTCTGTAGCCTCTGTTTGGCCAAGCAGACAGGCCTAAATATTCTTCCTTCAGAATTAAGTTATGCAGCACAGTTTAGGAAAACAAAGAACTGGCTTTGTTTTTTTTTTCGTTTTGCTTTGTTTTTTACTCTGAACAGTTTGACTTCAGTTCATCTCTTTTTTTTTTACACTTGACTATTTTACATCATCAAAAAACTATCTGTCTTTTCTGCTGCTACCACTTATATTCTCAATGCAGTAGCTGGAAGTGCAACAAGCATGTACTGAGTTTGGGAAAAAAATCTAGGCTAGACTGTGTGACACATTACTTTGAAGGCAAAGGTTTTCCTTTATTGTTACACTGTATGAAACAAATCTAATCATGTAACTACCATTTTACTGTATATTGTATATAGGATCGTTTTCTTCACAAATTCACACAAGTAAGATAAAATAAGTTAAGTGACTAAAAAAATTACACAAAAAATATACAGCCTATGCACTAGATAAATTACTTATATATATGGCAAGATGTGTAATGAGTCTATAGTAACGTTATTCCTCTGGATACTGACATGACACCTGAACAGTTCTTAGAAAAAAAATGTTGCCTCCAATACATAATTTTATATATTAGATATATAATATGTAAAAATGAAAGCAACATTTAACTCCTTATACAGTATGTATTTACAATTAAGTGCTATGTATATTGACGATGGAATTTTACAATACCATAACACAATTTCCTGGATATGACATTTAACACTTCCTATCATCAGATTCATCTTTACAGTTCTTCTTGTTTGAGCAGTTGTTCTTGGGGTTTTTGTTGGATTTTGTTCATTTGGTTTGGTGGGGGGTTTTTTGTTTTGTTTGTTTTCTTTTTAGAAGTAATTTGCTGAACTTTTGCTTTGTTTTGTTCTTCTGCCTCTGAATGAAGGATAATTCCAGAGTTTTTATCTTTTCCTATGAAAATAGCAAAACTGTAGGAAAGGATTGCTTTGCCAATAAATTTCAATTACAATATTCTGTCAGAAAGAACATGTTGAGAGGAAAAAAATGAGTTTTCAGATGCAGATGCCAGTTCTACACACACTTGGTATAGCAGACTTCTACAATAATAACTAAAGTCCTCTGCTTACAATAGGAAGTGTTATATGCCAGCCTTATTCTAAATTTGCACAATTAATGTGTTTGGTAAGGCTGTGTAAACTACAGATAAGCTTTTTTGTATATCCCTGAAAAGGACTGCTGAATTTTTCTAACCATGATGTCTCCAAAGCAAACAACAAATGGCTCTGTATATATTAGGTGTAAATTAATTTGTCAGATTTTTAGTTGTCCTGCAACTGAAAATGAGCTGTATCAACCATTGTGTGTCAGTAGCCAAAGGACTGTTATTTTTTTCCCCCAGGATTTACATGCAACCGGAAAGCAGTGTGCCACATCTTTTCTAAACATTGCTGAAAATTACATTAACAAAAAAACCAAAGAAACAAAAAAAAACCCAAAAACCCAGAAGTACATATTCAGATCATCTGATGTTTATTAAGTAAACCCTATCAGTAGATTAAAAGAGATGCTTTTATTTTTATTTTGCACATAAGATGTAAATGTGATTTGAATAGATTTACAGTGGGGACAACAATATATAAAGCTACTTATACCTGCTGGGCACATAATAGAAGCTCTTTTAGCATTCATTGGAAACCCTCAACAACTTGAACTTGTGTAAATTTTACAAGCAGCGGATATTACAGCATTTTTACACTTTGTTTTTTTTTTTAATTTTATTTTTATGTTACATGTCAGTTACAGTATGAAGCTTACATAGAATTCTATCCATAGGAAATATTTGTACACTTTCAAATTTCCCTCCACGCAAGTTCAATTGTCTCACTTCATGTAGTAATAAAGTTAAACAAAGTTATGCAGTTTGTTAAGGAAAAAGATCTTGGTATGTACACGCTGTAAACGATGATGGCTAAACAGCAACAAAATGCTAAAAGAAAAATGTGGTGTGTGGGGTTTGTTTTTTTTTTGCATTGAAGAAAGGAATCTGCATTTTATCCACTACAGAATTTACTGGTTTTATTTCTGCTATTATTATATCATCCAGTACACAAAACACGGAAAAAAAAATAATCTTGATCTTTACAGAGAATCATCCTGAGACTTTGTCAAATAATATGACTGGGATGTGTTTGTAATTATAGTTATCCAGCACTCATTACCCAGATTCCTCTTTCTTTGCTAAGAAATGTCAGTGATTCTTTAATAATAAACTAAACTACAATGACAACTACTCCTTTATCTTATAAGTTTGGGGTGAAGTAACTAATATTATCACTAACCTTTTACTGAACACTTGCAATAGGTGATTGATTATAGCTGTAAAACAAACATATACATCACTATAATATTATTTTAAACACCAGTAGCTTAAAGCCACAATAAGACATCAGCCAAAAAACTACCCCAGTTTCCTACTGATTTCAGCAGTGCCCATGTAATTTTCAACTAACAGGAACAGTAGCCAAAGCAAGCTCTGCAAGATAAAAAAAAAATAAAATGAAATTAGACTTACAGCTTGAAAAGCATATGCATTATACTGTTGCTTTTATTACTGTAGAAAGGAAAATCCTAGAAAAAAAAAAATCTTGCAATATTTTTGGATCTATATTGTATCCTGTCCTGTTGTCTATTTCACACAGAAAAGCCTAGTTAAGAGCTTTCTATTTCATCTACTGCATTCTTCCAAAGAATAAATACCTGTAGATTCAACCACTGAAAATTAAAATCAAAAGCAGTTGTCATGTCTTTGAGTACGTTCTCCTTCTCAATTACATGAAAAGTAAATCTTGGTAGAAATGTACACCATCCTTCCTAAGTATATAATTTTATACTGTGTAAGGTAACCAAAAAAGAAATTGACCACTCGATCTCTATTGCTAAGCAAATGGAAGGTGAAATCTATGAACACCCTATAAATTATAACAATGGAGACAGAAAAAAAAATCCACAAGTTATGTTACTGCAATGTTTCCTAAGCTGTATTAAGAAATTGCTTTCAACAGGGAGGAAGACCTGCTAGCAGATATTTGGACTATACAGACCCATGTAAGAAAATGAGCAGGTTTTTATGGTTTTCTTTTGATTGGTTCAGGATTATGAGTTTTCTTCCCCATTTTATATATTTTACCAAGAATTACGGTGAATTTTCTTTAACTGCATCCTAAGGATTTAGCTTTTCAAGTTCAAATTTAGGATTCTATATACATAAATATTCACAAGCCTAACAAATTTGTATATGCACTAAGAACAGTGTTAGGCTGTGACTATATACAATAACACCTTAAAGCCTGAAATAGCTGATTTGTCAGATATGCATTTATAGCTGGTGCTCATGGATAAACGTAGTGCTACTCCCAGACACTGCTGCCTGGTGAGACATGGCAAAGTTTGCCAGAGGGATGACTTTGACAGGATCTTCACTGGTGCAGTGTCTTTCACAGGTGTTGTAGAACTGTGGCCTGGGCCCACCTTGGCCTTTGTCAGTGTCATCCTTTGGAATGGGCCTCCCAAGAGTGTGTCTTCCGTCAGACCTGGCTCCTCGGCCCCAGCTTTGCTGGAAGCCAAATGATGGCAAAGGTGTGTTGGATTGTTGGTACTGTGTCAAAGAAGGTGGCATCCAGCAGTTGTCAGAATGGCCCAGGATGAGACACTCCTGCGTGCAGGTTTCAGAGGCCTCAGCCAGGGCTTTCTGGAGATTTACTTCGATAGCTGGGAGGGCAGAAAAAGATAAGAAATTATCAAAAGATTTGAACAATGATGTACGAAGGGAATGAAGGTTAAGAAAGCAATCCCAGTTCTACAACAAAAGACATACTTTGGAAAGAAAATACCTGCAGTTATGCGACTTCACTGAACAAGTAGATGCTTTCAATTTGAAGGCCCACAGTGGTGTCATTGGCAAGCACCAGAAAAAACGTTAGCATTTTAACAACAGATAACCCCACTACAGCCCAAGCATCTAAAGTCCTTATACGGTCTACTCATGTTTTTGCTTTCTAAAATTGTCCCTTTAATAATAAATCTAAAAGCTTTACAATACTCTAGTATTACAGTACTATCTATTTGCATTCATGAAAAAAATAAGATTAAAATTAGATTTTAAAACTATGTTCTTAATGCTGGTTTTTTTGTTTTTTGTTTTTTTTTTCCTCTCTGTTTAAGGAAAAAAAATAATTTGGGTACACATTCAAAGGTGGTACATTGGTTTTAAAGATGCACTCAAGAACTTTAAGAATGAAAGACAGCATTACAGTTATTTTAAAGAGAATTGATTTCTTGATGCATTCAATACTGGAAACCTTGAAAAAAATCAAAGGGTAATAGCAAGAAAAGCTGTAACCTCTGTAGTTTACAAGTAATCGAACCAGAGCTCTTGAGTAGACACAAGGTTTGTGCTCTTGAAAAGGATTACAGAAATGATAATTTGTTCAAAGGCCAAGTAAACCACTAACTGAGAAACACATAATTTTCAATACATAAATGATCAATTTCATTTAAATGGTTGTCGTTTTACTATGCAGTGTACATTCAAATTAATGTAATTAAAATTCTAGAAATCATCCCTTGAAATGTTTTTCACACTGTCTATAATAATTTTGTATTATCTTATTATGAACGGAGTTAAAATATGTCAGAAGAGAGGAAAAGTCTCTGTTCAGATACTTCATTGTGTTTTTTCACAAAACTTCAAGACTATGCTTTTTGTGATAGAAGCTATGTATGCACTTTTAATATCTGGCTTCGTGAAGATAATCTTTAGAAATGGGTTCTGGCTCACAAATAGCACAGACAACATGCTGCTACAAATTACTTATTGCAATATGAGTTCTGAGTAGGAGCCTCTCATCTTTTGAGCTTCGTTTGTAAACAGATGCTGCATTTCTGCTTTAATTTAATGTTCTGTTTTTACTTTGAATGTTGAAATCTGTGTAAACTACAAAGCATAAGTACATATTTCCATTTTACATCTAAATACAAATGGATTTAGTTTTTCCTTCAGACATTAAAATACATAATGCTGCTGTCCAAAATACAGGATGCCTCTTTTTTCTAAGTCTACCACTTGTAAGTAGTCAGTTGGTTTCTTGTTGTTCCATTAATGTTATGTTCTTCATTATTTCTAATGAAGGACACTGTACATCGTATCTGCCTGTTAGGGAAATGATTGTTTATAAATGTTGTTTTGCCCTATTATTAGCATTTCAACATGTCTCCTGTCATTTTGTCTCCATATGTTTGAATGTAATCCTGACAAAGCTTTGGCACCTTACTGTTGAAATACTAATCCAGTTTTGATGGGTAGTGGGATATATAAATATGGAAATAATTCAGTAGAGAAAACAGTTCACTCAAAAAAAGTTACTACTGCTAGATTAGTCTAATCTCTCTGTGTCCTACTATGTGCTATTAGAGACATGAATCTGAGTATATACAAGCTCTTTAAGCTCTTTAATTATTCAGGTTTGCTTCTCTTCTGATCAAGGCAATTCACTGAGATCTGGTACATCCTTGACTGAGTGTTGAGTAACCCCTGACTTATGCAGAAATTGATATTTTTGCATTTATTAACAAAACATTTTTGATACTCAATCCCTCAGTGTTCCTTTTATTTCAAGACTTTCTAATATCACTTAAAATTCTTCTAATTAGTTAAGCTGGAAAAAAATAAAGTTATTTGTTTGGAAATAATAATTCTTACGCATTACTAGCTCTCCATAGCAAGTAGTTACAATACTTGTAATATTATCTAAAGCTCAAATAATAATAAAAAATAATAAAAAATTAAGCAATTAGAATCAGCATTTGGCAATAAAAACATAACATTTAAGCTTTAGACAAGGCAACTACAGAAATAAAAGGTCACTTAAAAAACATTCTTGACACCATCTTGACAGATCAGTATGACAGTAATTTTGTGTCATGAGTTGCCAGACTGCATGTAGACATGGAACATGCTAGCGAGCAAAGAACAATGTTCTCAGGATGACAGTCTCACCTATTATCTCAATAGATTTGTACATGAGTTTTAGCTTTAGCAAACAATATTATGAAAAATCACAAATCGTTAGTACAACTGTGGGCACAATCCTATGATATCAGTACAAATTATTTTGGCTTTGAGGCTTGAGTTCAATTACATTACAATCCTGCACTGGCAGACTGTTAAGAGGATACATTTTTTGCGGCAATCACAATCTTTCAGTGTAGGTATTTGTAAGATGTAATCTTGATTGTCAAAATAATTGTATTTTTCATCAGTACTTACAATTAGTGACGTGCAAAATAGACAGTTCTCATTAATTTGGAAGAGTTACTTCCATTTTCTACTGAGCAGCTCTGCAGTGCGGCAAGAGAACAGGAAGTAAAAGAAGTATTTAGCACATACAAGTACATTTCTGTATGATGCCTGACTCATTTTTTTTCCATCAGTAACAGTCAAGTTTTGTTTATAATGTACTGCACTTATTGAAAAGAAAAAAAAAATATATCAAACTCCACAGTAACTTCAAAAGGAGAACATATTTTATAAAATGAAGAGTTTTGTTTTGTTTTCAATTTAAATCATCTGTATATAGGCCATAGCATTAGTGCAGCCCTGAGGCAGTTTTTAGGAGACTGGTTATGCTGTAGGAAACCAAATTAACTAAGGGTGTGACAATGCATACATTGTGAGTCAGGCGAGGTCCTCAGTATTTGCATTTAGAGGAATCTTAGAAAATCTCAGCAACTGATCTGCCGCAGTAAAAACTACTAGCAAGGATAATCGGGATGCAAAACATCTCTTTGGCATGAATAAAAAATAAATAAATAAAACCAGCAGTACTTTTTTAGCACAATGAAGTTAAAATGACCATTGGAGCATAATTCTGTTTTTCAACAAACCAGCACAGAACATGGGATTTTTTTCTTTTTCATGAATATTCACCAGACATTATCTTTTTTTGCTTGTTCTTCTAGGCCATGAAATGTAGCTTCTTTCAGTCCTTCAAATTCATTCTCCACTTTCCTAAGATATCTTTCCCCTTCTTCATTAGCACTTGAAATCTTCCTCACTTGCTGCCTGGCCCTGGCAGTTTATTGCCACCTAAACTACACTTACTTTAGTTATAAAAATTTTATTTTTAACAATTCCCTGTTTTATCAAAGCAAAGAGCTTTTTATCAGCAGTATAGCATACTGCTAAGGGTGCCAACTTACAATACAATGCTGCTGATTTCCAAATATTCTGTTACCGACTTAGAATGAAAAGAGGTCAATGTAACTAGCACTGAGCACTGAGGGAGTCAGGCTGGCTCCACGGAGCATCCCAGGGGGCCATATGGAGAGGACACAAGCACTGCTGGGTGAGTGTCAGGTTCAGTGCTCAACAGGCCGTTTACCCAACGCTGTGTAAATTGACCATCGCATTTTCTAGATGCTACTCTTCCTTTTGCTTTGCATCTTTTAATGCAGGCAACTGTTCAGAACAGTTACTTCTTGCAAGTCACTGCTAAATGTAGGTGAAAAGAAAAACTTCTGAGTCTTTCTCTCATTCAAAATTGGTAATATAGGTAATTATTCTTCCAGTCTCATAAGTATTCTGGCAAGAACAATCTGCGGAGTCTGCCTCTAACAATCAATTTAAAGAAGGTTTCTGCCATTTCTGAGTATTTGCAGAAGAGATAGTGGTTTTCTGTACTAAAATTCTGTGTCTAGTAATGTCTTCTCATGTAAGAGAATCATCAACCACGACATACAAGTAGTCTGAAAGAATTTTTAATTCATCCAACAGATCACACTCATACACATGTGAATTTGCCAGTGTTGTTTGAACTCCAGATTGTTTTAGGAATGAAGCTGTTATTTAAACTGTCTGCCTCAGAACTAAGAACGTTTTTAAAGAAAATGTCTGTCAGTTCTTATGAAATGTTTAGATCAGAACTGTCAAGTATAACTAAAAGCACAATAGTTAAAAGGCTTTCTTCATTGTTCTGCAGTCTTTATCATTTATAGGTCAAAACACTCTTCAGTAAGAATAATTATTTTCACTTAAAACATTGAGTTTTAACTTTGTCAGGTAGCTATCCTTCAGTAAAAGCAACTATAAAAAATACTACTTGATAGTTTATGTTTGTTTTTGGTTATACCTTTCTATGATCATAAAGTCCATATATGGTATAGATAGAAAATACAAATACTGAGTATTTTTCTCGCATATGAAATAAAGCTGAAGAATTCTACAATGCTTCTTGCACTATCAGTCTACAAAATACATAGCATAATGCTGCATACTTCAATGCTTCTGGCACAATATTGGAAGTTTAAGACTCTTCCTCACAGAGAATTCTCAAAGGAAGACAAGCTGTTAATACGACTGTGTTACCAGCATTCTCATAATGCTGTGCACATTGCTGTATACAAGACACGCTTTTTTTTCTACCCCAATACCCATGTATCCACACCAAACAGAAGGTGTACTGCTAAGACAAGATCACAAAATTCATCATTTGCATTATGGAATCATGCAGGCTTAGGTTGGAAGGGACTTTAATGATATCTGGTCTAAATTACTGCTCAAAGCAGGCTATCATCTCGATCAAGGTATATGGTAAGCGTTTCTCCAGAAGTTTAGGCCAAACTTTAAGAATTGCACATCTCCCCTGAAAGATTTCTTAACGCATTTTAAAAGGGAGCTGCACATTCTTAAAGCTGACCAATCAACAGTGTGAGCTTCTGGAGAATCCTTAAAATATCCCCACCTTTATCCATATTGAATGTAATAATCATCAAAAGAAATTGTTAAATTTTCATTAGCAAAGTACTCACATTCCAGGCTTAGGAGCTTATAAATTATATTTAAAAATGTCAAAACCAATTTTTTAAAAAATTGAGAAAATTTTAGAAATGGAATATAGATAGAGTGCTTGAATTTAATGCTGAAGTCTTAATGAAAAGCCAGTATTGAATATGATACATTTTGGATGCAAACCATCCAGTGCTGCATTTAGAGCACTCTTGTTTCATAATAAAGCAAGCAACAATTAGCAAGCAATTAAGCAAATTGCCCATAATTATGCCATTGCTGAGCTATTTTTCATATTTTCACAACACAGCACATATATGAATACATGGCTTGCAGTGCCAATGCTATTCTGTCAGCATCCAGAAGTGCCTCTCATTTACTGAAGCGTTTCATATTAAACAGCTCCCATTGCACTTTCAGTGCTCTCTGCTCAGCAGGAACTCACCAGAGTGATGAAGATGACAATCTTATACTGCTCTTCGCAGCCAATGGCTCCTAAGGAATGGATTGTGTTCCCTCCTGCACTCTCCCCCTTCCCTTCTCCCCCTTCTTCTTTTGCCCATGAGTATGTACTAAATGTGCTACTCAATCTAAGCAAGAATTCAAGCATAATATAGAGAAATAATAGCCCAGAATTACCCTGGTGACCAAAAGCTGCCACTTGGGCAACATCATTTAGCAGTCTCTGCTATGTTAAGAGAACTAAAATGACATTAACAATAAGAAAGGGAGGGCAGAATAGTTTATTAGTACAAACTGGGCTGTTTTAATAAGTTCAGGAGGAAGAAGCTTGAATGTAGAAACCCTAAATAATTGCTGCTATAATATACCTTTTTTAGCTTTTATAACAGAATCCTTTTAGGAGAAGCTTCCTATGAATATTTTATTCCCCGTGTATATCTCAGTAACCTAAATAAATTACTGAAGTTTTAGCCTTTCAACCTTTTTATTCAAAGAACAAGTAGGACACGCCACTGCCTTTACTCTTCAGTCTTTCACACAGAGCTTGCCTCTCCCAGATCCCATGTTAAATCACACTCTGAGGAAGGCTAATTCTCCAGACATTCTGAATATGAAATCAAGAGGCATGCTGGAAATAACATATTTCTGTGTGGCCATGTTGTGCTGGATACCTTGCTAGAATAAGCTCTTCTTCTGTTCCAGTCATCACAGTTACATCCTAACATCCATGTTTTTAATTTGAATTTAATCCTAAAAGCTGCCCTGAGTGAAGCTTTTTATTATAAAATCCCATTGGTATGAAATGTGGGTATTGTGCATCTGGCATCAACTAGTCTAACAAACATTAACAAAGATGGCTGGGGAAAGTTGGTGAAGAAGACAGAGAATGGAGGATGAATCAGGGCAAAAAGAGAGAACATATGGTAATTCCTGTATAATTAACTACGCTTGTGAAGTGAAGTGAATCTTTCCTTCACAAATAATAGCCCAAGAAGAAAAAAAAAACCAACAAGGCACATTACTCTTTCATTAAGCTTCTCATTGTTATTCTGACTGGAATTCCAATCTTGTATTAATCAAAACCAAGAAATTGTTTAAAAGCAAAAATCTCGTAAAAAGTTTGGTTTCAGTAATTGCTGTTTTCCACAGAAAGATATGTCACTGAAAAAAACCCAAGCTCCTCAAACACCTGCAAGCTCTTTTGCTCAATGCTAATGAACGTGCATGTGAGAATATTGCAGACTGCATGGTATTGACCCCTCTTCTTTCAGCAGCCCGACTGTATTATTGATCTTTAATGTATGGGCCTTGTTTACAGCAAAACAAATATGCTAATTTGCAAAAGACATATGTTTCTTATATTGAGTTATCAATGAGAATTTTAACCATAACTTGTAAAGTATAATGAACATCTAAAATGAATAGCCTAAAATCCAGTCTATTGATTAAAATAGTGAGTAATACAATGTGCTTTATTTAATATTTAATTAACTGCTTCACATTTGTGCTGAAGCTTTTTAATTATTAATACAGAGTTCATTATTTAACACAGAATATAAATTTAAATGCAAATCAATTAGATAAGGTGAAACTACACAGTGAAGAATGGTTTATCCTCCAGCAATAACCTTCGACCCAGAGACAAAGAATGAAATCTGTATCTCTTCCCCACACATGCATCTTCAGTGGTATACATCAAGCTTTCCTACTGATGTAAAGTTTCTGCAGTAAACCCAATATCCCTCAAAAAATATGCTGGATGAAAAAGAGTATCAGCTGTGATTTTTCATCTGGCCCCTGGAAGAGGAAACACTTTCAATACGAGTTTTCTGTAAGACATTTGTAACACAGCAAATTTTTCTTCCGCTTGATGTGTGAAACTACATTTTAAGCCTCTAAAGATAAAATTATTGTTTGCAGGAAGGAAAAGAAGAGTCTATAGAAAGTTGTAGATACCCAGCAATTATCATCTTGGAATAACTGTCTCCTAAGTATTGTTTTTATCTCAATGTGGTGGGCTGACCCTAGCGGACAACTAAGTGACACACGGCTGCTCGCTCCGGCAATCTCAGCAGTATTGAGCGCAGTGAAAACCTTGTATCATTCTCTGCAAGATGAGCTTCTCCCATCAAAGCCATTTTTTAGAGTTATCGCAAGAATAGAAGGTATAGTAATGCTAGTATATCCACAAGCATTTGTAGAGAGTCTGAAGCAGTAAGTACACTACTTCTATCACTAAAAGTACTCTCTAATATGATGGTGTCTCTAAGGCCTTACTGCCCAAAAATATGTGTATTCATATATAAAAATTAGTTTTATGCTTTCTTAAATATCCTTAAACATTACTTGAAATATGTGATGCAGAAGTTCTATGAGGGTTAGCATATCTCTTATCAACTTGAAGTGATTAGACTGCAACAGTTTTGTAAACTGCTCTCCATCCTTCAAGTGGAAGTCACCCCTTAATGTTATACAAGTTGCTTCCTGCTTCCTGCTGCTTTTTTGACAACTACCACCCTTTGGCAGTGGTACCACCACCAGTGGTACCATCACCAATGGTAACACCAAGAAGTTACATCTAACACTGAACTATCTATGCCAAATAATATTAGAAAAAAAGTTCTAAAATAAAACAAAACAGAATTTAAAAGACTGGAATAAAAATATCTGCATATATATTTTCTCTTTATTAGAACCACAGACGTCTGTTACCTTAGAAAAAGTAAGCTAGTCGAATACGTTAAAACAGAAGGGGGGTAATTGACAGAAAAATCATTTAACCAATACTGGGTAACTGGACATTCTGAAGTAGCATTTGTATCTCCTTTTTTGTGATCAAATACTTATCCAAATGCCTCATTAGGAATGCACATGAGGAGCCCTTACCAATTAAACAGATGTGTTTTGCTTAAGTTCATTTATTTATTTAATCAAGAGTCAGTTCAACATGATATGTTCTCTCATTTAATTCAATAAGAAGAAGCTTTTGCATGTGGGTTTGCTGTGGGATTTAGTAGTGTATCAACATTATTTTGAGAGGCACTGAATGGAAAAAGAGTGTATTATACAAAGGAAATATGTGCATTATTATATTTTCTCCTTAAAAGATGGGGGGAAAAAAACAGCTATGTTAATGTCTTAGAAAGAGCTTGAGGTTTTATTTGTACAGCACTCCTCAAAATACAGCTTTTTAAGCTAATAATTTGAAAATAAAATTTATTTGGCCATCATTTCTACTGATAATTCATAACATCTGTTTTAAGTCTTCTTCAAACCTTTCCAAAGAGTTTTCTCCCTTTTTCATTCACACTTTCATTCTTGCATTCATATATATATCTATATATATGTTTATTTATATATTTATGTATGTATATATTTATTATTATAGATACATAATATATATTCATATAATTTTATATAAATATAAAAAACATCAGAAAAGAAGATAATTATGGCTTACAGTACCGGGACTTTGAGTGTACGGGGAAGATTACACCATGCTCATTTTTTAAGGCCAGGGGGATGGGGCAGAAAGAGGAGTGTGAGAGAGAAGCAAGGGGACAGAGAAGTTCGTTAGTTGTTTTTGTGTTGTTTTTACTTTATTTTTTTATTTTTTGATAAATCACTAAATACTTAAACATGAAGATTCATAAAGAGAACTAAGAATCACTAAATCTACATAAACTCATTTACTGTGGAAACAGCTGAAAATACATTCTTTAAGCTTAGGCTGTGAACAGTGCAATCAAAAAAATCAATTACCTTTTGTGGTTCCCTGGCTAGAGAACAAAGATCTATCCTTGGAGACAGGAAAATAGATGAACTTCAAAGAGATAAGGGAATAGAATTTCTAGGTAGAATAAGGTCAGTAGCATTTATTCTTGATAAATGACCTCCATCGAAATATTAGTGTACCTTCATACTACTCTAGTAATGAGTTCCAACACTCGTGAGTTAAGGAGATCAGGTGAGCGAGTCATCCTCAGCAGAGTGTAGGGTGATGAACAGAGGACAAGGAGAAGCTCCTCTTCGGGTATATTTGAGATACCTCACATAAAGCAGCATCAAGGGATAGGTGGGGGATAAAATAACTACATTTCTGCTTCAGTTTTCAGTATTTACACTCTTAAATCACTTTAATAAGTAAGTTTCTCAATGCAATGCAATAATGCAATACCAAACTTAGGCTCCGTTTTCAGAAAGTTCAAAAAGCTATTATTTTCAATAGCATTGAATTTACAGTAAAAATAATCTAAAATAGAATTGCTTAATGCAATTATTTCAAGTAACTGAACAATTGTTGGCAATTGTTCGCAGTTCAGACATATTAATGAAATCTTTATTTTCAAAAGGAATTCATAAAAAAAAACAGATGCTAAGTAAGTCAGTGAGCAGATCTTTCCTGTGCTGTCCTAAGAGGTAGATCATAAAAATGTGTTTTAAAAAACTTTTGCTTTCCTCAGGTATACACAAACAGAAATTTAAAGTCAAAGACCAGTAGAGCAGCAAACAAAAAAAAACCCACAACATTCTTCAAATATTCTGTGGCTTTTATGCTGTGACTCCAATTGCATTTCAAGAAAAACAAACAAACATACACATTTTCCTTCTTGGAATGCAAAATAAACCATAAAAAGGTTTTGTTTTTATTTTGACTATTACTCTGACTGTGAATATTTCTAGATATTTTCATGATGTTCAAATGTAAATACTGATGTAATACTGCTTATTTGAGTGCTGCTAGATACTGCTTTTGATTGATCAACAGTATTAAAACTATTTACTTGAGTTCAGTATGCAAGTAAAGCTGGCTGAAGCTTTTCTGGCAAAGCAGTTTTCCATCAAAGTTGTTTTTTCAAGTTCACCTGTTTTGTGACAGCATTGATTCAAATGAAATTTGGGGGTACAAAATATAGGATCTAATAGTTTCCATTTTCTCTCCTTATTTCCATGTAGATTTTTCAAATACGAGAATATCTGCTAGTCCAACATTATGCAGTAAGGACATTATTGAAAGGAAATGTTCTCATTTCACCAAAGCTTTTCCTCAGATTTTTCATTTCACAATGTCATGTTCAGCTTATGATTCTGAAAAACAGCATTACTTCCAGTTAACTGCACCTGCAACACAGCCTAACACGATCTACATTCATTTCCATTTTCTACATTTCCCGTGTCTCCCTTACCATTACTACAGAAGGACAAGCTTTATGCTCCATCTAATTCTGTTTTGGAGGATTTTCAAGATTTTATGAATAATTATTTTAGAAATATTTTAAAAATAACTACTGCAGAGTCAGGAAGTCACACCCTTTCATTGCCCTGAACTGACCAGTATCTTGTCAGACCTCTTGTGCTTATGAAATGCCTTACTCACAATGTACAACCTTGTGCAAAGGCAGACAAGAGATGTAAAACTCTGACATTTCATCTCTCCACAGGACAAAAGGATTCCCCCCCTGCAGCTTCTGTCCTCCCCAAGATGACACTCTCCTCCATATGGCTGAAGCCCAGGTGGGTTTATTTCTTGGAAAACCCTCTGAATTGCAGGCTCCCTTGATAGCTAGACAGCATTTTCTACCCAATTTTTCACAGCAGTTTTCTGTCACTACCACTTTGTCAATCTGCCACAGATTGCCCTCTGTGGAACCACGTAGCTACTCATCCCTTCAACAGAGACTCCCAAAAAATGTGAAAGGGCCATGTTTGATTAACAACTTTGTGATTGCTGTAAAAATGAAATTTGAAAGGTAATAATTACACTTGTAATTACTTAGGTCTAAATCTCTTATGTCTTCTGTTCTCCCTCTTTCTGGGCAGCTGGAGCAATGACTCATTAATAATAATAAAGTCATTTAACCCTGCAGGCACATTACAAGGAGAAAGATGTCATTTGTCACCTACACAAATAGAACAATCACTGAAGGATACAGAAAGAACACTATTTTATACTTATTGCAAATGATAAAAGGGACATTTTGCACTCATTCTTACCATGACATCCCAATCTGCTTTTAATTATCAGCAAACATAAGGGAACAGCATACAACATATGAGGGGCTACTAATAATGCATTGTCCTGCGGTGACATTTCCATAATCACTTTAAATCTATCCTATACATATGTACTAGTTAGAGCTTTCTGCTCATGAAATCATACCCCCTAGTAAGGAACGAATTATCCTTTGCAGATTTAGTCACAAAAGCAGCTCTCTCCAAGAGTCTGAGGGTTTGACAACTGACATACGTATTACTATTACTTTAAGTGATAAGGTTTGGCATTCTATTACACTTATGGTTGAATACAGCTTGACTTATATTTAAGTACATTTGAACACTTGTGTTGTTTAAGCCAGGATATTTACAGTTATAGTTCCCACTGGCATTAATTCAGGCAAGGACCTCTGCAAGTTGCTCAGTTTTCCTGTGCTTTTCAGTACTGTTCTGAACTTCACTACAAGAACTCTGTATGAAGCATTCCCTGTTAGATGAAATAAATGCCCTTATTTGTAGGGAACTCGTGTCAGTACCTCAGAATTCAGTGTATTTTAAAAACAATCATAGATGGGATTGCCTGTCTGTGAACTAAAATTCTGAGAATGAGATGAGACTATTCTTCCCCTAAATGATTTGTTCAGATGTGAAACCTCGAAGGAAAACACAAGAAAGAAACTTTTACTGTGACATTATTATGAAAACAATTGAAAGGAATTTTCATGTAAATAAAAATCACTACAATCTGAGTTTCAACTCCTTCAGGCTAGAACTACAAACCCTTTTTTGCTTTATGATCAGCACTTATCTAACCATCAGGCATGTGGAAAAACCAGAGAACAAATTTTAACAGTATGAAGTTATAAACTGTTATTGTGAGGGGTAGAAAGGAGGTAAGCAAACCTCCTAAATCTGTTTATATTTTCCCTAGGTACCACAATAGACTGTATAAAGACATTCTTTAAGAAAGTTAAATAAGTAGTGTTAAAAAATAAGGCACATCAGGAAGGAGTAAAATGCACAGAGTAAAACGCATATTTTCACTCAAGATAGTGACAACACAGAAAAGCTTATACATGGAGTGAAATGTTTTGTCAAATTGAAAAATGGAAATAATATGAACACTACAATTTTCACATCAATTCGAGGTAAAATGTTTTGAATTACAGTCATTTTAATCTTGTTTTATAAAGAAAATTACTTCAAATGGGTGATAATTTAAAACAGCATAATCCAAACTCATTGTACTCCAGTCAGGCATAGAAGTGAGAGTGGCTCTGAGTGATTCGGAGCAATCTCTACACAGTAGCTCAGAGCCTCATTCAGAATAGACATTTGAAAGAAGAAAAGGGATACTTGACCAGGGTTTCCATCTGATGAGTACAGAACCACTTACTGCGATGTTTCCTACTTCCTAACTGGGATTTTTTAGGAACTGTTAGCACCTTCAGAAAGTTTGGCATGATTCTGCTGTGGTTATACTTTTCAAAGTTATATCTCTTTAGGTACTCAGCTGTGACCAGTTACTCCACTGAAGTTTCACAGTTTGGTTGTAAGTTTCTCATATCACTTCACATAAACCTTTCCAACTGCTAAATTTTTGGCACATTAAGGACTTTTGTTGATAGGACAGGAATGTGTATTATTTTCTCTTTTTCTTTGTTGAAAAAAAACTCTCAGAAAATACAGTGCTCAGTTTTAATTCTCATTTAGCTTCCTTTGAACAAATTCCAACAGTGGCTTTCAGATTTTTTTTTGACATTCTTTTCACTTCTCCAAAGCATTTTTCAGTTAAAATATAAAAATATTCTAATTTTAACTAGGGTGATACGTGAGTAGCTTGTATTTCTAAATCAGATAATTTTCTCAGCACCTGGACAACTGAGGTGTGATGGGAATAATTTAGGTCAGATCTGAGTTTAATACTATTTTTTAAAGTATGAGATTTCTCATAATTAAAAAAAAAAAAACAAAACAACAAAAAAAAACCAGCATTAGGGAACAATGATAGCTATGATTATTTGGAAGCATTTAGGGTCAGCAATGGGAATGTCATCCTTGGAAATGTGAGTAAGCATCTGCTGACAGGATTTTTTTCAGCCCATTTTTATAGCTGTCAGGACATCCACATGGATTACTTTGAAGCAAAGTGTTTTTTGTTTTTTATTAATTGCTGTTGGTTTTGTTTGCGGTTTTCTTTTAGGAATACTTTTGAGCACACCAAGGGTAGGAGTATAAAGTCAGGCATCCGCTTTTTCAGGAAAAAAAGAAAAGTCATTATTTACAAAATAAAACTGTTTTACAATTGGAGCACAACACTGATTAATCTTTAAATTATGCTTCCTTGAACTTAGTTATACAAGCATCTTATTCTTATCACCCCAAGCTGTGTGTCTAAATTGAGGATTCTGGAGAGATATTTGTGGAGCTTCGAATTTCAGAGTGTAGGTGTAAAGTTTTGACTCAGCTCTACTTAATAACAAGATGTCCTAACATTGGGCAGTAATTTTATTTATATACATTTAAGGCACCATGGCTTTCTTTGCAAAAGTGACTCCTATTTGATAAGATTTGATATAAGTATACTTATGCAAATAAAAATGTAATATGCATTAAAAAATGAAGTTAAAAACTAGCATTCTGATTTGTCAAGGAACTTCCCACTTTCCTTAATACATGAGATTCAATTAGCCATTTCTCCATTGAATATGGAAGAGGATCCCATAGAAACAAGTTTTAAAAATGCTCAGTTCATACGAAGTCACTGAAACGTAGCGTTTAGCACTTTCAGAACTTTAGTTTGTAAATCTGGGATGTAGCAGGCATATGTTGAATAAAATAACATCAGAACAATTCTTGTTAGAAATGGCAGTCCATATACTGCCCTTAATTTAGTTTATAAGAGCAGATCCAAAAAAGCACGATTTATGTTTCTTTCTTTCTTTTTTTTTTTTTTTCATAAGCTTTACAGAAAGGATTTTTTAAGTCTAGGGTAAGTGCTGCTCTGGCAGATGTATGTCGAAAGCTCTCAGCATGTTTGGCACACAGATTTCTTTTTAAAAGGGTTCAAACCTGAATTTCAGGAGCTAATGTTACTTAGGCTTTAGTGGAACACATGTGACAATCATCTTTTCTACAGCAGGTATGGCTGGCAGGAGGACTTCATGTCCGTATTCCAAATGGTTGCTTTCAAATCTTTTTGGTTTATGGTTTTATGGTTTTAATTAACCGTAGAATACAAAAAAAGACCTAAATGAAAAGTTACCAGTCAATTGCTGACGAAGTGTTCACCAGACTGTTATTGAACCTCTTCAACTATTTATTCCTTAATTCATCTTTAGTCTCCTAGAGATATCATTAATATGCTCGAAGTTAACTCATTGTCATCTATTGCTTCTATTCAAGCTCATGCTAACAGAATAAATTCATCAAAAATGGTCTGACTTGAAAAGGAAGATTTGGATTCTGACAGAGAATAATTTATCATGGCTGGGTAAAAGCCTCCCACCAACTGGGCCGTATGAATGCTGGGAGATGAAGTTGTTCTGCAGAACCTCTGCAGAAAAGGACATTAAAGTCTCAAGGAGAAAACAAACAAATAAAAAATACAATGCAGGCTTTACTGCCAAAAAATGTAGGTTCCTGACATGGATTCTCTTTTATTTTTACACTCACTGGTCCTTTCTCTCACCTTCTGTACTGCCTTGAGGCAGAAGTAATCATTAAGGCTCTGCTGTCCATTTGCATACCACAGAGCCCATGACACACAGACAGGCACCATCACACAAGGACAGGAGTGACAGTGACTTTTAAAGTTGTACGGAAACATTATTGATACTCGAGGGTCACAAACTGTTAATCAATAGATCCATGAAGCAGAAGTCTTCACAGTAATGCTGCACAATGTACCAAGATTTTTTAGAAAATTGGTTTGTTGTAATTATCACATATAATAGTAATTAATATTGAGCAATCTGCTGCTCCAAGTATTATTCAATATTTTCTATGTATCTATGTAAACACTGTTTATATATAGCAACGTAGAACAGCTGGATATAACAGCATTTATAACATGTCTTAGGTGCTAATAAATTGCTTATTCCCAATGTTGTTGGTTTGTGTGGTTTTTTTTGCCATTTTAAGTCCATAATATTGTAGAACAGGAAAGCATTGTGCTAATTTCATGAACATGAAATCTGACTTGTGCAAATTTATTTTCAGGCCTGGATACATTTGATTAATCACAATATTTCAGTCGATACACTAGCCAGTAGTTTCAACTAGTTACTGTTTTTACCCCCTGCTGTAGCACAGGGGGAATTTTCCCTCACCTGTATTAGAAGCTGCTGTATACTGGACATAGCCATTTCCCTACAGGGTTGTTACTCCATTATCTATCACTTTATAAACTTAAATTCTAATTCTCTATGAATCGGAGCCACTTTTCTGTTTCTTGTCTTGTCATAGTATGAGTAATTATGCAACTCTGGGACTTGAGTAACTGAATTTCCCTGGGGAATGGAAAACAATAAAACCAAAAAGCTAGCAGCAAATACATCAGATGTGCTCAAGAAATACAAAACTTACCTGGCCTAGATATTTTACAGATTATCTCAAATGTGTATAATCATAAAGATTTGTAAATGGGAGTAAATTTTAATATCAGTGTATATATGTAAGTTTATCTGCCTGATTCAGTCAGAACACACATCCTAGTTCTCTTTCCCCTTCTTTATATCGTATTCCAAAATCAAATGGAATTGTGCTTTCAACTTCACTCCTATCACCACTATGGCATTCCTATTTAGATTCAAGATATATACTTAATATGTTAATGCTATCAGTCTAAAAAAAATCAGTGGGGTGAATATGTATCGGTCAAGTGTCTGACTGATACATGAAGGCACACTGAAAAACTACTACTGAAAAGGAGTTAACATTTTTCCCTATGAAGCACCAAAAAGTAAGGAAGTGCAAATTCTGCTGTATTAATTCAACTCCCTTGTGTAAATATGTTTTGATGCAAATTTTAATTAAATTATCATAAACTATTTTTGTCACAGGACCCTTGGGTCCAATTCAGACAGTAAATACTTATGTGATATTTCTCTTTATCTACTTTAATCAGCATGTGGCCATACACCTTTTTAATTAATACTTTCAAAGCCTTGTCATGAATGTAGATTTCATTTTTTATTTTGTTTTCACAGCACAACCAAAATTTTCATGAACACGAACAACATTCCACTTGGATTATCTGTTTTACTTGGGCTCTTTGCTATGAGGAAACTGAGGCATAATGAAAATCCATGTCTCTCTTTGGCTCAGGGCTTCAGAACTGGATGCATTACTTCAGATGGGGTCTCAAGGACATTATAGAGAGGAGAATCACCTCTGCTGCCCTACTGGTTACACTTCATTCTGTGCAGCCCAGGACACACAGGAGTTCTGGCCTGCAAGTGCACACTGCCAGCTCATATACAATTGTTCATCCATCACTACCTTCAAATCCTCTGCAAGGCTGTTATCAATCCATTCATCCCACAGTCTATACTGATGTTTGGGATTGCCCAGAATCTGGTGTGGCACCTTGCAGATGGCCTTGTTGAACTTCATGAGGTTTGTGTAGTCTCAAACATGTCCAGTCCCTCTGGATGCACCCCCTGTTTAGCAAAAATTTAGTTCTCTCTCTACCAAAGTGCTGTGTTACACATCTTTTAAAGAATCCTGAAGCATAAAAGAGTATGGCTCCCTTTTACTTGTATCGGTTTAAGAAACCACGGTGATTTTTACCAGATTCAGTAGTACCACCATCAAAACTTATTTTTGCCAACTGCCTTCTCTTAGACATTATGAATTCATTGACTTACTTTATCATAACAATTGTAAATAAAATCTGTATTTTAAAACTCATTGAAAGTGAGAAAGTAATCATAGAATCATAGAATCACTCAGGTTGGAAGGGACCTCTAAGATCATCAAGTCCAAACGCAGCCTAACCATGTTTCTGACATTGCTTGAGACATTTAATTAAGAACAGATCCAAGGTAAATGCACCAATTTCAAGATCTGAATTTTGTGAACCTTACAAATTCCACTCCATTCCAAGTATGGAGAGCAATTCTAGTTTTAATTTGGTAGGTCTATTCACAGAAAGTTAACCGTGTGTACGACAACATTATATCCAAATGGTGAAATCTGTATTGCAACCCTGAATTTTCTGGGGCAAGGTCTTCTGGGGTCAAAACTCTGAGTTTTGTGCATCTGAAAGCAAAGAATGGCCTCTTTTCCAATTTAAGATCTGCTTGAAATATCACTTGAATTATTCACAGCTCTTGTTTTATTTTTCCTCCTGCTTAAAGTAGACATATTAATGATTTATCTTCCATTGTCATTAGTAAATCTAAGCAAATATAACATCAGTAAACTAGTATACACTTTAAATAATCTTTCTGTAACAAAGAGTTCCTTGTTTCAATAAAGCACTAAAAATCCTGGGAATGTGTATGCTTTGGTGATTTGGATGTGGCATGAAAGCTTTCTAAAAGATAAATCCTAATATATATTATAGATTCTAGTTTAATCAATTGTAATGCTTTCATAAAACTTTACGTGATAAACCAATTTCTAGAAATTCCTCAAAGTGCTTCTCAGAATTAAACTTTCTTTCTTCCGTAACATAGATTGGTCTATTGCTAGAATTGCTTCATTGTAAAGCTTTTATCATTTCTCTGTGTAATTTAAAATCAGATTTTGCTTCATGTCATTAAAATTACACATGTGTATCTTCACTGCTCAAAACTACCGTGTTATCTCAACTGATCAGTATTTTATTTTGAAATTTTTTTTGGTGTATGACAGGAGCTGCAAACTTTCCTTCGTAACCCCCACAGACAGGATACAGTTTCTGTACAATGAAGTTAATAACTTCTTTCCTCACGGAACAATATAAATACAAACACAGATAACAAAGTGAAGGAAAGGAAAAATCTGCAGAAAGAAAGTGTAAAATATTTGAGTGCTGAAAGTCTGTTCTCCCGTCCTAGTTGCAGTGCAATCATCATCTGTGTAAATCTTATAAATTGTTATCATACAGATGGCAGAAAGTTCAGAAGTGATTCAGAAGAGCTATGTACAGTTACATACAGAGGTCTATTCAGCAGTCAGCACAATACGCTCATTTTAATTAGCTATACTCAAGTCAGCTCAGGCAGAACTAGCTTTATGGCAGTGGCAACAGGGAGCTCAGTTACAACTGTGCGGCTTTTCTGTGGAAACGTTTAAACTACATCCATGTTACTGCAACGCAACACTCCAATTTCCTTGGATATACTTGCACCCTTACATGCCATAATTACCATATTGCAGTTACATAGGAATTAAGAAGCACATAAAAGCAGGTTAAAGCTTGCTAATTTGTATAGATTATATCAACATAGTTATATAACAGCATATAAATAGAGTTGAGGACAACTACAAAGAGGAGGGAGAGGAAAAGACATCCTGTAACGCAAAAGCTTCTTTAGCTTCTTTACATTGGCTCCTATAGATATGTCAACTTGAAGATTAAAAGCTCTTAAGAGCTATATTCTTGTAATCAAAAAAAAAAAAAAAGAAGAAGAAGAAAAATAACAGGACCATCTATCTTTCCATGAAACAACAACAACAAAAAAGTAAAGTGGGGAAAGCAATAACTCCGGCAGGTCTCTGGTCTATCAAGTTTCAATGCTAGACTTGCCATTATAAGGTTTCACTTTCAGAAGCAACAATTTGCTGGCCAGGTCTGTTCAGAAAACCATTTTCTAATTTGAGCCTTAAGTACCCACTAGAAAGGCTATTTGTCCTAAGATTTTTAGATACAATTGTGCTTCAGAAATTCCACCAATTCACAGAGAGCATCTTGATTGTAAGTCTCTCTCTTCTTCCAGGAGGAAGGGAAAAAACCCAACACAATAACCTTCTACAAAACCTTCTGAACAAAGCAAAGATTAGGGTTCATAACTTTTCCTAATCCTGCCAACCAGCCCAGAATAATAATGCACACATGTGGATATGCCAAAAGAAAAAATAACTGTTAAAAAATATTTTCACTTTTATATTAAAATCAAAGCTAGTAAGGATGGTATTCCAGACAAATAATAAAACAAGAAACTCTTGAAATAGAGTATATCTGATGTAGCCTAAGAGTACAAGCAAATGGGAAATTATACCTTAAGGGAAAATTAAGTTTTTGTAATAACTGCCCCTCAGGGTGTCCACTGACACTGTATATCAGAATTTGATAGGATCGTATACTAACAATATAACTTTTTACTTTCTTCTCCTAAATATATACTTTTTGTCACTCACCAGTCATGCATTGTTCATTACAGATACCATTTTTTCTGACTTAATTCATGTTCAGTTCATCCTATTTATTGTGTTAGCGTCTCCATCAAAAAGACAAATACAAAAAAACCACAGAGCACCTAAAATGCAGCTAGCATGAAGCAAAATTTCATAAACTTCCCCAAAGCCAAGACACGATCATTTTATTTCCTCCCCTTCATAACAAAGTTAGGCGATACTTATGAAAATCTTTATTGTACTCTCAATAGTCAAGCTCATAAGAGCCTGCTAAAACATTACCATGCTAAATAGTATGCCATTACCATAACACCACATTAAATCTATTACATTAGCATGTTATTTCCATGCAAAATGACCAATAAAAAATTACTGATCATATCAAATGGCTGGTAAAATAGATCTTCTTAGATGACATACTTGATTTCTTGTCAGCCAGGTGTGCCCTTCTTCTCAAATAAGACAACGAAGAAAATAACAGAAGTCATCCTTACATCTGAAAAATCCAAACTACTCTTTTAAATTTCTAAAACTTAACCAAAATCTCAGATTCTGAAACATAGTTGTATTTGAGTAATTCTGTACATGAGTCCCAGTGACAGCTCAAGCCAAGGGTTCTGTGAAACTTCTGCCATAAAGCATGGTGAAGTGCTCACAAATCATGTCGAGAAACAAGAAGCAGGTGAAAAGAAAAAAAATCTTCAAATCACCGTTTTGAAAGAGGAATGTATTCTCTTCAGTACAGTCAGCTAATTTTTTTAAGGGATGTTCATCATGTTATCAAATTTTGAGAAGTAAGCATTGCTGGTGACAAGATGCAGGAAGAACGAATAAAAGAATAAAAATACACCCATTCGAAGTGATTGGGATGTTTCTCTTGACTACTATGGTAGGTAAGCCTATATTGCAGGGAAAAAAAGTCTTTAGGCATTTGGAAGTCTATTTTAAATGAAGACTTTTAAAAGTAGCTTTCACAAATCCAACAACTGATAAAGAATTGCTTTAATTTCATTTATCCATTTTGTTTTTAAGGAAATAAAATAGTATTTTAACAAGTGATTGAGTACAGAATAGATAGCAACTATAAACAGTTGACTTGTTGCACAGAGAGTGTGTCATGGTTTTATGATTTTTGATCAGTATTCCACATCATAACATCATGCAGTACACTGGGAGTTAAAGAGTTAATGCTGCAGTTCTGTGTATGATCAATAGTGCTAATTACCTGATCTCAGAAGAGAAGAATGAACTACAACTCCCAGAAGACTTCATTTTTCTGTTTCCATGTTCTTTTCAGAGGGCAAGATAAAGCTGACTGGGAGTCATGAGACTGCACTCCTTGCTCTCTGTGCTCCCTGGCTGTCTCGATAGCACTAGAGTGAGGACTTCGGTTTCAGAAACACTCTCTCTCTCATTTTATTTGATTTATTCACTTCAATTCCTTTCCCAGGGTATGGGTCCATGGGTCTCTTTGCCCCCTTTGTCACAGAACTAGGCCGAGCCAGACCGAACTGTGACAGAGGGAAAAGACTTCAGTTCACGAAGGATTAAATATTTATCTAACTTATTGTTTCTTCATCTTTCCCTTTCCTTCATACCTCCCTTTCTTTCCCCTGCCTCTTTTTCTCCCATATACCCTATGCAGAGGTGGGCCCTTCTGTTTAGTCTGTAGCCAATTACAGCTTCTCAGGTGCTGTTTTTCATCACAAGGGAATTTGGTAATCTTACACTGATTAATTAAACTAGGGTCTCTAAGCAAACTGCTACAACTCCTATATTCACAGCTTGCATATCTAATCCAGATAACAGGATAAACGACGAGACTGCCAAAGTACACGTAAAATGAAAACAAAAACACCCTGTATTCATTCTTCTTTGTAGAGTTCCTAAACAAAGAATAAGTTGTACTTTCGGGTAGAAAATCTAATCTGCATTTAAATAGAATTTTTCCAAATAATAAACAAAAGCCTGAAGCAACATTTTTACAGCAAGTCTTGCTGCTAGTTCACAGCCTAATCCTTCTATCTCTATCTGTAATTCTTTCTACCCTTGTATATTCATTTTCTTACCAGTTTATCGAGGCATCTTGGCAGTTTGAGTTCACAGGAACAACACTTTGCCTTTCCTCAATTTTTTTCAAAACCGAACCTAAAGCTGTCAAAACTTTGGGTGGTCAGCAACTCAACACAAACAGGTAGAATCTCCTGTATAAAACCAAGGACAAATGATTAACCTAAAGAGTGAGAAGCACGACAGATCAAAGGGATGTGCTTTCCCTATGAAACACTGACTACAACAGCATGGCTTCTAGGGCACAGCTACAAGGTGCTGTGTGACATTATTGGAAACCTCTGATGCATGTGAAGCTGTCCCTGCAGCTCATATAGACAGCTATGCATCCCTCATGATCTATAATATCCACAAAATAGCAAACCAGATGTTACCAAAATCAACAAGCACATGCAGCTTTATTAACAGCTAGCCAGAGAGCAAGCAGTGGTGAAAATGAGCATCTGGTAAACATAAGCATGGGCTACATTTTCATACTCTGGCTATGACTTTGCTTCTTCTTGAGGCTGCAGAAGAGAACCTGAGCCTACATGAAGAAATGAAAAACAGCTGCTGTGTATTATTCCCCAAAATGAGAAATTTAAGTTTCAAATAGAAGGATATTAAACACTAGAAAATATGTTTAAAAACATTTTGAAATAGGAGGAATTAAATTTTTAGAATCTGCCTTCTTACACCAGCAGAGTATATTATTCTGTTTAAAGGCAATAGATCTGATTTTACTTCCGAGTACCCACCTCCCCTACTGCTTTGTCTTTGAAAACAATATTTATGCGTTTCAGTGCAGAAACTAAAAGACTGCCTGAAAAAAAGAGAGCTCTGTCCTAAATGTAAAAACATTGAGAAAGCTATTATTAAGTGACAGGATGCCTCAAAGAAAAAGATTGAAGGACCGAATTAGCATACTAGATGAGACTTACCAAATTCTCGGATAGCAAGAAAACTAGTGCCAGATGAGCAAAAACTAATTTAATTCAGACTGCTTTACTTTAATAAATGCCACTTCTAATTAGACAAATGCATACTGCTTTTTTTTTTCTACCTGGCTCCCACTTTATTCCTCATATTGATAGGCAATCAGCACATCACTACAAAATATTTTCTCATTCTACAGCCCAACAAATCTGACCTATAACTATGGAATTATTTGATGCATTCTGAATGGGCTCATTCTTTACAGGGCAAAGCAGACCTGCCAGTCTTTGAACCAACACGGTTTGCAGTGCCAGACAAGCACTGAAATCATTTTGCTTACAGACCTCAGCAATGCAAAATTTTTATTTATTTATCTATTTTCTGAAAACAGAGTTATAACCCAACTTGTGATTTTTATTCATTTTTTTTTTATATCAAGAAAGAGATAACTAAGGAACCAGTTCTCCAGTCTGTCTGTAGCATTTATTCACATTCAGGAAATTAAAACAAGATTATTAAGGATCCTTTAAAAGGCCTTAATAAGCTTCTTTAGTAAGAAGGTAAAACAAACTAACAATTACTCTCTCAAGGAAACATCCTCTGTAAGAACTAAAGCAGTGTGACAATCAGTCTTTCTTTTATTTTAAGTAGAAAACCTTCAGTCTTCAGGGTAGGAGATGGTCACTGAGTAAATTGTTTGGCTGAAGGACAAAACGGTTCTAGGAAGAAAAGTCTGGATAAGAGAAAAAAAACCTTTCCACTTTACAACTCATGATAGCAAGTTCAAGAAAGAAAAACATATATATATATATATATATATATATATAAAATTCATTCATTATTTATGGATAAATAAAGTATTTATTGCAGAGCGAATAATAATAATATACTTTTCATCACCACAAGTACTGTGTATCCAGAGACTGCTACAAAAAATATATCAGGAATATTTTAACTATGGCTGGAGGCTTAATGTCTCACCATTCCACTGAAAAGCATGTAAGCACCTAGTTTCTGGCCTATTTATAAAGAATATTTAAGTTCCCCAAATTCTAATCTGCTAGAAAATGAATCTGTCTATGTAAAACTTCTTTTAACAATGTTTCCTGTAGGTATTTTGTTTTTCTTGCTGAAAAAAAAATATACTGTTATCGGAGTTTCTCCTTTAGGAGTCATACAGTATAAATAATGGCATTCATAAAGTCAATTAGAAGTCAAAAGTAAATAAGTGTTGAACTGCAGTAATTAGACCGTGCAATATAAATGATTAATCCATTAGAGTTCACAGCAAAGGTAAGACGCTGATCCTGCATGTACAGTGCCACTAACAGAGAATGGATTTAAAAAACCCTTCTAATTAGATGGAATTAAGAGGTCAACTCTCTTAAACTGGAAGGAAAGTAGAATTCATACGTAAGAGAAGGCACGGGGCATGGAGCTCTGACTGCTGCACCCTGAGCAGCTGGAAGAGAAGGACACCGCTGCTGAAAGTGCAGTGCCAGCCCTCCCCACCCTCAGCTGAGGATGAGCATGCTGATTTCTTACTAAGTTACTGACGGCCCACCCCAATGGATGAAATGGAAATAAAAAGGTAAGTACTGGTCCAGTAGCCATTCCAAAACAACAGGTATTTCGCGGTATTTCTTAGAACAGTTATTAGCAAACTTGCATCTTCCTGTAATGAAGTTAAGTTTTACCTTTAGAAACTGGAGCAGTTGAGAGAGATTGAAAGATAATGGGAGAGCATTTTGGAGCCAGGTGACAGGAAAAAAGATTGAGTTGTATTAAGCAGTGCCAACCCCAGTACCACAGACATGACCAAATTATTAGAGTACCTCCAAGTTAGCATTCCTCAGTGGGAAAAAAAATAATCAGAATAATCAGAATTTTAGCCTTAAAGCATTTTCTTTATTTTGAGGAACACCACTAAGACTTTACGAGCCACCTCTGAACACAGACTTTTTTTTTAATTCAGTTTGTTGTTAACATAAATCACACTTCTCCCACAGTCTTCCTAGTACACATGTGGATACCATAGCAACTATCACAATGTACGAATCCCACGCTCATAAAACACACCACTGAGTGATGAAAGGATTGCTATCTGTAAATCCAGAGATCTGCAATCACCCCACAGCCATGGCTTAATAGTACAAGTAATTATAAAATCGCTTTTTTTTTTTTTTTTTTTTTAAATAGAAATCCAGCAATTACAGAACAATCACGTATTGCTTTTCCTATGTAACTATGTAAAGATCAGCATCATGGCTCTCTTAAAAAGCTGAGTAATTAATTACTTTGCCTTCAATGTTAGTGAAAAACTGTCAGGAAATAGACTTAAAACCCAGATTCTGTTTTAATTCATGTTATTTATGGGCACAAGTGAGTTTTTCAGGTCAATTAATACAAAATAAGTTGGACCATGAATGCTAAAATAGCAGTAGATTTAAAATAGATGTAGATTTAAGTAGAACAGATGCTTAAAAATAAAGAATCGCTTGAAAATAAACCAAGCAACCTGACGATCAGAGAAAAAACAAGGATGGGGGTAGGAACACAAAGCCAAGGTGCAAAGAAGAGTAGGACCAAGATCCTGCAAGCTAAGATCCAAGACACTAAACCATGTCTCAGTACTAAACCATTGCAGACTCATCTCACATCCTGAGTCACACAAAGAGAATACTTTAGAAGATTTTGTAATCAATTAAAGCTTCTTTTCCAAAACATGTACTTCTCTTTTCTGTCAGGTGAAAGACAGTGTACAGCAACAAGTCATGTTCTGAACTGTTCTTGTTTTGCCCTGAATTGCCTTTTCTCAATATCCACGCTAATTAAAGAATGTTCAGAAGAATAAGTTTTCCTCAGCCTTTTTACCATGGGCAGGGATTTGCTTCTGTGTTACAGGACTGCAGAGGTATTATTCAGGTAATTGAAAAGAAGGCCAGAGATTTGTGAACAACAGTGGAAAACCAGCCTAACCATTTGATCTGTGCTTCCCTAATGGTCGCTATTACACAGCGTAGTTTGTTATTGTATTCGATTCTTCCAGAAATATCAGGGAAAAAAAGAAACTATATTTTTGTTCATTTTAACTAAAGTTTCTCTAAACATTTATATGCTTAGATCCGCATTCTATAGAAGTCGACAACTCCTGAACAGCCGAGGCCCTTGAAGAAGAATCCCTTGGCCATATATTCCCTTTATGAATTCCCAGATGGAGCAGTTTTGCAATGCTCCACTGAACTCTGGACTTTGAGTTACAAAATTTAAAAGAAAACTGCATAGAAAATGTTATTATGTTATCCAGTTGATATCTACTTAATTAAGACTAGTTCTTTATTCTCATAATTTGCACAGATAGATTAGGGACAACTTTGTCTTCCTCCTCAATTTTGTATTTTTGTTGCTGTTGTTTTTCAGTAGGGGCTACTCTTCTACAATATTTAGCTAGAAATAAACTAAAAAAATACACAAGAATATCTCCATGGTATGAATGTACAGATTACATAAAGATGTAGATGGAATTAGTTTCCAAAGAAGTGGCAAAATTGCATCTGAAATACCTGAAAGCATAGAATTCCACTTTGATTCTTGCCTTCAGAAAACAGGTGAGTCTTTTAAATTCATATTTTCCTGTGTGAAAGGCTTTTATTTTTTGTGTGCGTTACAAATTTACTTGTTCAGCTCAGATGATACAAGCACCAGCTTTGCAAATGGCTGCTTACATATATGCATGATACTTCAGCTTAAATCCACTGCGCATTCACTTACAAGCCAACAGCAATTAAAGACACAACAGCTAATGTAATAGCATTTCATTATTGCAGGGCCATAAGTCATGACAATGATCAAGAATCTAATTAAAGTTTTTAATAGAGTGTCCATGACAGCTGTCATTCATCAGAATATACCAACAGTAATAAATAAATACATGATCTGTCCCAAATGATGAGAGCTCTGAGAAGAACCTTTCTTAGGCTGCTGCCAGCTACCTTTGTCATGTGCTGGTATGTTCTTCCTCCACCCATAACATCCACATGCATCAGATACAGCAGCCCTGACAAAGCAGTCAGCCTTCCTGTTTTCTGCTGAGCCACGATCTTAGAAAAAACAGTAGCATAAACTACCAATACAGTAAAATGCAAAGAAACAAATTAGCATCCATCATAAAGAGTTAAATGGGATTAACCTCGTATGTCAGAGGGACAGTTACTGTATTAACCAGAAAATGCAGTGATTGGTGATCATCATCACACTGTAGGGAATCACTGCTGTGTTATTTTGTTAGAAAAGCACTAACAACTCCGGACTAAATTGAAACTGGTGTTGGAAATGCTGATTCAAATAGATCTCATGTGAACTAGCCATACCAAATAAAGAAATTGAATTTTTTTCTCCTTTATGTGAGTGATTGTGGCAAAGTCATCTGTTCATTGTCTTTAATCCCTCCACTTGGACAGAACAGAATACACCATTTTACTTGCTCTGTATCTGAGAGCCTTGATAAGAAATGAAAACAAGCGACAGTATGACAGTATGTTCTATTGTCCCCTGAAAATAAAGGAACATTTTAAGAAAATAACTTTGAGAGCTACTGTTAACGTGAGATGTTAAGACGTTAGTAAAAAGGTGTTGGAAAAGTATTATACACGCACACATACATATATATTCTTTTACTATTGCTATATAACTTCAATTTTCAGGAAGCCTGAGAAATTTGGAAACCCCAGAGTAATAATGCTTGGATGACCGAGAATATATTAAGGCAATCTCACGCATTGCTTGGCAAAAAAAAATAAAATCTAAAAAATGATTCAAAACACTGTTAATCTGTTACCAAAAGAAAAACATACCTTGATAGATGTTTCACAGATGACTACATTTATATGTCAAAGTATATGGCCCTGAGGACGAACAGGTTACCTGAGAGAACATAATCTGATGGATGGTCCTAAGAATGGATATATTAAAAAATTAAGGAAAGCACAAACTCTTTGAAGAAATTAACCCTTTACAAGAATTGTGCTACTTAAAAGCTGAGAATCAAAGTTGACCATAAATACAGAGATGCAACCACAGGTAAATCATGTACAACCAAACTTGTTCAGCTGCACAGATACCCTTTTTCTTTAGCATTGAGATAGGAGAAATTAATCAAAGTACAAAAACTACTGTCTTCTTGTCATTAAAAGGAACTACATCTTAGGATCTGGCTTAAGGATAATTTTGTTGTCTGATTGGTCTAGTTATACATCTTTGAGGACTGGTTGTTGAGATTTAGTGCAACAACAATGAGAACACTAATGAAAATATGAGCAGTTTTCATTCAAGTAATAACTTGTATTAAATATCAGAATACATTCTGCTGTGCCAGAGTATGCCAAATGTAATAAACAACTAAGTGCCATGCCCCTAGAAAAATGTAAGCAATATGATAACCACTAATGAAGGCAGAATGAAAGGTTAAGCGAAAAATAACGAATCAGTGGAACTGCAAGACATTCAATAGAAATCCCAGTGTCTCCTCTGAATACACTTCTGATGAAATTTGTCTAAAGTCTCAGATCACTTGCTGATTGCACTCCCTGCTTTTTGAGTTGTAGAGCTTGGGCATTTTGAAAAGATCCAAGTGAGTTCTAATTAACACTATAACATGAACAGCAAATTCACGTTTGGCCTGAACTTTAAGACACTCATTGCAATCTCCTTGAAGACATGACATTGTAAGAACCCCTCACAAATTAGCTCATATAATGGAAAATAAAATTGACTTTACCCTTTAGTAAGACAGAGTTCAGTCTTCAGGTTCTGAAAGTAGAAATTGGAGCTGAAAAGACACCAAATTGTTTTAACATTTAACCAATTTGGATCAGACAGACTGAAATCTACGGTCACGATGAACTAAGCATAGTATAAAGGAAACTTAATTGTCCCATTTTGTTCTACTGAAAAATAGGTTTCTGGAAAAGCAGTCAATACAGTGAGGAAATGATCTGTCACAGTCATGGCACAATTGTGACAGCAGTGTTGCAATTTATGAACAACTATTTGTCTCTCCTCCACATACCAAATCAAAGACTGATGGACGGAGCATTCCGGGCCTGTATATGAGTTTGCCAGCTTGTGCAGTGCATCCTTACATGATAAAATATCATCTATATTTACCATTCTGAAACTTTGGGCATCTCCATGTTAGGACATCTAAATAAAGTATATAGCTTTAGCATGGCTAATGTTTGATGGGGAGCCCTTTCAATTTTTTTGACTGATTTTAAAAATAGTAAATATTGCCCTTCCTAGCAAAGAGCACTCCAAGAAATACCATCAGAGGATGAGAATGACCTTGATAGATGCAGGACACACTTTGCTTTTGCCTTGATTTTATTTTTTCTGCCTAGAAATCCCTTTAATGAAGAAGGGAAAGAGGTGCTCCTGAACTAAAAGTTTTCTAAAATATTATTTTAAACAGATGCACAGAGGAACCCATGAAATGGAGGTCCATTTGCTACTTTATGTACTAACTAGCAAGAAAATATGTCCCAGCTTTTAAAGCGATTTCCAGTTCAGCTGACCTACACTTCTACCTGTGAAGAGGTGAAGTGGATGGGAAAAGTTAATAATTCCCACCTGACAAAAAATTTTCAAGACAATAAGAAATTTCAAAACATTATTTTTCTTCTGGTTGATAACAATACTATTTCTGAGAAGTCAGAAAATAAATGTATTTCTGCTTATTGATCCAATCCAATCTGATGACAGTAGGTTCAGGACTTCTCACTACTGTGGCCTGGGAACCAGTTCTGTGATGTGAAAGGGTAAATTCCAATGTTAATAAGAATGTGTAAGAGAAGCTCCCTGCTCAGTAGCTATGTTCCAAGCAGAACCATCCAAGTTTCTGCTTGAGGAAAATATATATATATAAAAAAAAAAAGCATTCTGTATCAGTGGCAGGCACTTTAAAAAGAATTTCCAACACAAAAGGTGTAATAACAACATAAAATAACGTTTAGTCTATGATGGACATGCTGCAAATTAGACAGTACCTTAATAAAAAGGGAGAATATGTTTTTTTGCAGATGAAAAATAATTTGGAAGAAACAGAAACTGTTTCTTCTGTATGTGGTAGGCTTAATATTTAAGCAGCCATTACTCTACTCCAGAAATTTGTTCTGCTGTGTGTTCTACTGAATTAGATCAAGAATAAATTTGGGTGAAGTTAAAGTGCCAGTTCCATCAGTGAGAGTGGAATAGAGATCACACTCCAGTCAGAGGAATAAAAAGAATGATTAAATGAGTTCTATGTGCTTTTTGTAGGACATAGGGCTGGAGGCTCTTTTATATGAATCTAGAGTTCAAAGCTATCTCCTAGGAGTACATTAAAAATAAAACAGCGCCAAAAGAAGATCGGAGAGGGCAGAATTTTTACCCTGAAAATTTCTACTTTCTGCGTAAATTATGGATAAGCCTTATCAACTGTACTTAAGCCCACTTCTCTTCCAAAAGCTCAACAGTGGCAGCCAGGAATGTGGTGATAGTCCAGCTTCTTTAAGAATTAAAGATAGAGCATGGAAATACCAAAGTGACAAGAAGACAGTCTTAAAAGTATAGCAACTGCAAGGAAAATCTCTACACAGAAAAGCCATTCATAGCATATACTGAAAAAAAGACAACACAGAGATACTAAACTGTATTTTCTAATCTCATCTCATACAGATTGATATTTGTAAATTTCCAGACACTAGTACTTACTGTTGATGTATCCAACCCAATACTATGTGTGTGCATTATATTATATATCTTTGTATCTGAGAGAGGATGTCACCACAGCTCCATATTGGAGAACTTGACTTGTGGAAATTTAAGCCTACTGCCCTAAGTTTTTTGGCCTGGTAGTCACTTACTTAATGTTTAACATGGGAAGGGACAGCAATATCAAACAAGGGTTTGCTTTGGATTAGCAGCTCAGATCACCAACCATGAAACAGAGCTAATCTGACTAGGGAAATGCATACATTTTGTGTGTCTGTGTGAAGTGAGTGGGAAGAGGATAGAGTAGAGAACAATGTACAGGATTGAAGTACTTGCATTTGTTTCATTTGTCACTTTTCTTTTTTTTTACTTTACAAACTTGAAGGTAATTTCCAAAAGAATTTTCTCCCGTACAAATTAAATTCTTTTTCTCCTCCTCCTGTTCCACTGCCGTTAACAAAAAGGAGCTCATAAATCAAACTTTAATCAAGCTGAAAATCCCAATTTTCTTTCTTCACTTCCCTAGGGGGTCAGAGCATTTTGCAGAATTTTTTATTTTCTGAACTTATCCACTTCAGAACTTCTGTTTGCTACTTGCTTTCTCTCCTACTAAAATTACTTTCATTTAGGATTACTGCCCTCCTCCTCTTCCTGACATTGCATTTGCTTCTTCAGCCTCTTGTGATTGAAACTACTTAAAGCCTTGCAACTTAATTGGAGGAAACATGACTGTAAGGGATTAGCAAACCCTCAATTCAATATACAGAATTATGCTTATACAGCTACAGAGAGATTCATCTGCTATTTCTCTGATTTTTCTTGTGTTTTCCTAGCTTTACACTTCAAATCTTTATAAATCAATACAGAGTAGGACAAATGATATGGGTATGGGACATTATCACAAACAACTCATATTGTTGACAGTGATTATGCTGAATTAACTTCCTAAACTTTCCAGCAACATGTTTAAATTTAATTCCTTTGAAACTCCTTCCCATGGTACATTTCTGAAAAACAACTGCCTGATGCAAAGTTTAACTTCACCAGCACATTTAGTATATTTTGAATCAGTGCCTGGATTAATTTATCCTGGAATGAGGCATGACTCTATCTTTTTAAGATTATAAACATGAAAACTGGTGTGCTAACTGAAGACAAGACACTGATTTGAAGCAGGCAGGTTCTGCCTTAAAATTTCAAATAAATTATAAATGTATTGTTTCTTATTACTGTTTTAAAATATAGCTTAAAATGTTGTATTTGAGGCACCACAAGGCCCTTTTAAGGCTTTTTTTTATGAATAGGATTGGGGCAAGAATGAATAAAAACGAGCATGCTGTGTTTAGATTGCATGATAAGAAACTCAACCAGAGTAAGCAAATGAATGTTTCCTATGAGATTCCCCTGTGAGATTTCCAGAATGACTAAAGATTGTCTTTGAGGTGATAAGCCAAGTTTTGTATTGCAGTTTAGGGAATCACTTCCCAAGAATGAACAGAATTACGCCCGTGGCATTTAGTAAAATCAATGTTGAAGGACAAGAAAGCCCCATAGCTAACCCTGAAAATCTGTCTCTCTTGCTTCTTTTTCGTTACCTAGCTGTTTCCTTTTATTATATGATAGGGATAGCTCTGAGCTATAAAATGTGAATAAAAAGGAAAACTTCTTCACACAATGAAACTTCCCACTTCAATCTGTAGTAAACTCAGACATTCCAGTTACAGAATTTAATTTCTTTTTAACTTACCTCATTACTCAACAACAACAACATAAGAGATAGAGAAAACTCCTACCAGTAAACTGAAAGTTTTAAATGGCACATGCCTTCCTTATCCCTTAAACAAGGAGCCAAAATAAAAGTTCTGAGTAAAGCAATCAAATTGATATATCTGCCAAACACTTAGTTGAGTTCCAAGTACGTATTTTTATAGCACAGAACCCATGACATGAAGCTCAAGATTGGCTTTCCTGTCATATGGAAGGGGGAATGTCTGGATCCTCAGGCCCAAACAAAGGAATTAATACTTCAGGCAAATGGCATGGCAATGGTTTGCTTTGAGCCACATTAAAATGATACAATTGTCTAGAACATTTGAGGAGACCTTATAGTGGCCTTCCAGTACCTGAAGGGGACCTACAGGAAAGCTGGGGAGGGACTTTTTTTAAGGTTACATATTGACAGGACAAGAAGAAATGTTTTTAAACTGGAAGAGGGTAGATTTAGATTAGATATTAGGAAAAAATACTGTGAGGGTGGTGAAACACTGGAACAGGTTGCCCAGAGAGATTGTGGATGCCCCCTTCCTGGAAGTATTCAAGGCCAGGTTGGATGGGGCTTTGAGTAACCTGGTCTAGAGGGAGGTGTTCCTGCCTATAGCAGGGGGGTTGGAACTAGATGATCTTAAAGGTCCCTTCCAACCCAAATCATTCCATGATCCATGAAAGTAGAATAGAAGCAATACATGTAAATCGGCACAAAATTTACTCAAGTTCTCTGGAGCGAGCATGAAGCATTTTAAAAGCGATACATTACAGCCACTTGTTTCTCTGTTTCTTCTATTTCTATAGGTCAGAAATCTCTCCAGGTAGCTGTTGTTTTCTAATGATTTCAATGAACTGTTAGTTATTTTTTGATTTTGCTGACTACCACTTTTTTTTTTGTTGACGATTAATAATACACATAACTAGAAGGCAGTGACTAGAAGACAGTGATTGTCACAAAAGCTTCCAGTGTGTTAGCCCTTTTAACAACTGATCAGTGAATGACAAGTAAAAGCCTGTTGTAAGGTCACAATCCACATTTGTTAAAATACAACTAGATTGTTTCACAAGAAAAATTTCTTCTGCTGTACAAAAGTCACTGTAATCCATTTAGATGGAAAGTCTTTACACCTGATTTTAGTGGGCTTAATGATCTGATTTGCTTAGTAATATGAACAAAAAACATTTAACTCATTAATGCATTTTCATTTCTGGGTTTTGTTTCATTGTTCAAATACACTTTCAATAAAGTAACTTCAACTGTGACAAATAATAGATTAATTCTTTGAGGAACTACTATTAATTCAGCATTGAACACCACGAGTTTACCCTCCTCCAGAAGTTTTAACTGCTTTTATAAAATTTTGTTAAACCCTTAATGAGACTTCGTATAAAATTAATTCTCAGAGTAGTTATCCATAATAAGTAGCTGACTGCCTCTGCTTCAACTTAAAATGTTGAGCGTGCTGCATTTTAGGTGTATCTAGCTACCTAGTCTGCCTGTGAACAAGACTGTACAATTTAAATATGATTCAATGGACTGTGTAGATAGTATACTCCATCACTTTCAAAAGTACAGGTAGGAGAATAGGGATTTGCATGAATGTGCTGATGCTTTGGAGAAATGGAGGACTACTCTAACGTGTCCTTCACACAGCAGATGGTATGTGAAATCTGTTTCATGGTTGGTAAGCTTTGTAAAGGCTTGTAAAGATTTGTTGCCTGCTGCTTTAGCCACAAAATGAAGATATATACCTACACCAAAAACATTAAAAAGAAATCAATTATAATGGCATAATCTCATAAAATAATGCAGCTTTTTCATAAACTAAAAGAAATACTCATTAGTTTCAGTTAAATCATGGCTTTGACAGACAGTAAGAAATTCTGCGCCCCAAACATGAAGAAGCTATGCTTGTATTTCTCTGAAGCCACACTTTCCAATTTCAAAAATAAATCAATCAACTAAAGTAGGAACAGGTATTTACAACTTTCAGAAGGATTTAAAACATAGACTGCCACACCACTTCATAGGAACACGGTGGTAGGACAAATTCACTTGATCATAATGTGCACATCATGCTCACGCCTCAGACATAGAAGAAATCTACATGAATATCTCACTTTAAAAAGAATCTTCTGCCATTAATGGCAGTGTCAAGTACTAGTTAAAATTGTTAACTCCTGTTTAAATATTATTCAAATTTAGTTACAAAATATAATTCAATTTTTGTATTTTCTAAGTGTAAAGCTCTACTCAAATCCAGTCATGTGAAAGCCAAGAGACTGTATCAGACTTGATGAATGTAGTAAAAAGAAAGCAATCTTTACAAAATGGTGTCACAAGGGTTGTAATGTGTAAAGCAGTGGGAATGTTCGTATTATACCTTACTATAAGGACACTGACACAACACACTATACAGAGTTGTTTTTATTAAATATAGCAGAGTAGAACCTTGAGGCAATCCTATTAAATGCTTTGCCATCTTCTAAATTGTTTACTTATTTCTACTCTATTTTTGGTATCTTATCTAGTTTCTAATCCAAAGCAATAATTTACGTGACAATTCATGACAACTTCTTTTCTATTAATCTGTCAGAGGCTTTAATCTTTTAGTACAGCAAGGAATTATTCCAATACGTTCTAGCTTATCTATTATTCAATCAACAAGCCAAGGAAATTCTAAAGGATCAGGAAGTAAAATGTGCTCTTACAGAAGCTATACTAACCATTCAGGTTTTCAGAATTATTTTCAAATTAACTGAAGGTTTCAGATGATTTTGAAACACTTTCTCAAACAGTTTTCTAATTTTTAATGATCCGCAAATCATTTCTAGCATTAAAAAAGAAGAAAAACAAAACAAAACAAAGCACAAAACCAGCTGCTATCTTTTTCCTTCTATCATTGTTTATTTAGATGTAAACTACACACTTTTGTGAGCTTGCTCATATTAGCACGTACCTTCAAAATTCACCGATCATTTATCATTAGATATAATTTATGCTTTTCTTTCCCCGACCCCCCCCCCTCCATTTCTATTGGCAGTAAAATCATGCAAGTAAATCTTTACTTCTATCTCCTGGAATTTTGACATCTTCTGATTCTTTCACAATCTTTATATTACCAGTTCATCCAGTACACTGTTTTCCATTTACTTCTTATACTTTGTCCACTTGTTCCACATTCTTACTTTAGCTTTTACAATTTTCTATTCACATAACTAAATTAATTTTCCATTTCCTATTTGAAAAATTTATGTCAGACTCTACTATCAAAATCTTTGAATTAACCAATAGAAAATTTTTAAAAAACATACCAGTAATATATGACTTTTTTTTTTTTCCAAGAAAAGAAAATCTAAATACAACATGCACATTTTACTGCATATGTAATAATGGAAATATTATACACAGAATACTTCATAGAGTACACTGAGGGATGAGTTCTTGTTCCAGTTCATAGCTTGAACCTTCCACAGCAAATGGCTTGCAAAGACTCACAAAAGGAAACGTTTTCACATTCTCTTCTGCTGTACACAGACCTCCTCAAGCTCACTGAAAAGACTCATAAGTGAGCTTTTACTCAACTGAACTACTGCTGCAGCTGACTGAAAACAGGGGAAGTGGTGGACCAGCCTTGTTGCATAACAAAGTACAGAAACAAAATTGGCAGGCATTGACCTTCCTATCTTCTAAATTTAGTAGCTTCCAATTTCAACCTATTGTTGCATTTGTATTTATTTCTATTCAGAGCAGTTATTAAGAACTTGTTAACAACTTTATAAATATTTCAGAATACTGTGGTACTGTGAAAGATCCTTGAAACGTTTGCCATACTTTAAGGATGTTGGTCATACAATAGTACATACTCATGTACTAACTACACCATTTACATTGTGATTCAGCTAAGATTTTAAAAGGGTTTTACCAATACCCTACTATTACATTTATGATACATATTCATAATAATTCTACTGAAATTTTTAAAAATCACTTCTGAAAATATGAAACGCTTTTTATCTACTGATCTCTACTCTACTCATCACGTACTATTGGTGGGTTTCCAAAAATATCACACATAGTCTAAATCAGATCATCCAAATCCCACAAAGTATTTCCCTATATATCTGTATAACCTTATACATCTTGTACATATTTTTACCTACATTAAAGCTGCTATTAGGGAACAAAATATTCAGACACTGCAATTCTCTAGAAGTTTTCTTCAGATAAAAACACTACACAAAAGACTGATTTACCAAAGCCTGCTATCCTCATACTGACAAGGATAAAAAATAAAATAAAGAAAAAGAAAAAAATGAGACAAAAATTTACTGATTTTAGGAAAAAGTCATTTATCTCTCATTAGTGACTTTGCTCCTCCTTGACCTTATTTTCTTAAGAGATGGGATTTACTAACCATCTCAGCTTTTATCATACAAGATTTCTAAGAGCTACATTCTGGAAATTGGGTCTGTGTATCATGGCAGGTCTGGCATGCGAGGAAATCAGCTACATGCTGGATTTTTTCCCCATTCCTATCCAAAAATACACAGCACAATTTCCATCCCATCATTTCAGCTAAGAAGAAAATCTGACAATTTATTACAGTCCTCCTGTGCCAGATAATAGTCCAATTGATGGTATGTGACAGAGCAGCTTAACTTCAAGAGCAAGCGCTTCTTCATATAACTGCTGTCATTTTTGCTTTTCTCAACTTCACCTCAGTAACTTTTTTTGTTGCTGTTGTTGCATTCTTTTTTTTTTCCCCCCCGCTGTTTGAATTTTGATATGTCTCGTTTCCTCAGGAGGTTGCCAAGAAAGTGAATAAAAAAATAAGTTGATGTAAAATATTCTGTTTACAGTGCATCATTTTCCATCTAATGTATGTACAGGGAAGAACAGTGTACAGATATTTGACATAGGTCTGGTATCTGCACATGAATGCCTGAAGTGTTCACTTGGAAAAGCATCTAATGCTACAGATCTGACTATACCATCTATTCTGAGAAGCCCTTTTAATTTAGGCTGAGTGCTGGGGTCAGACTGCTACTGAAATAAAATTGCTCATGTAAAACTATCTTGGTTGAGTTACGCTGCAGTTACAGCTGAGTATTTATGGTACAGAAATGTGCTACTTTAAATAAGGTGGAAAGGGCAAACAGGAGCAAGAAGTTTTGAAAGTCTTATCCCAATTTTGTACAAGGGAATTTCAGTACACTCTGCACCTCAGTTCCAGGTCTTTTGACAGTTTACACAATTCCTACTCATTTGTAAGTACTGCCTGTTATTTTAAGATTATAACACAAGAATTAGAGACATAATTGCCTCTTCTCTTTGCAGTCTTTCCAGTCTTAATATCATATTTACATTGGAAAATATCAATAAAACAATGTCTAAAAGAAATCATAAATGTAACTTGAAGTTTAACATTCATAAATCAACCAGCCAAAGGAAAAATACTACTAAAGTAATTTGAAAATACAGGACCCAGATGACTTCAAATCAATCTTTGCAATTTCACAAAATGGTCTTCTCTTTAGACAAGATTCCCTGTGTCAGTTTAAAGAACTTGCGTTGAAAGTGATGTATTAACAGGGGTCCATCCTGTACTCTTGCACATCAAGACACTGATTAGGTAGATAACTAAAAGGATTCAACTTACACAGCAATGGATGCAATAACATCAGTGAAATAAATCTGCCTGAGGAAAACTATATTCACGCATATGACTACATACTTATATATTTATTCATATGTGCATTTAAATTTGGAAAGTTACAAATACGCAAGAAACCTACATACATATATAACATGTTCATATGTATCCATGTATATAAATATTGAAGAAAACTAATTATACGTAATACAAACATTTGAATATTTGACATTTTGTAATTTAAATGTGTTCATATGTGAATATGCTAACGGAAATACATACATGAAAAAAACTTCTTCCTCTCTCTTTCTGTAGTTATAAATATGCATGTGCATACATTTCAAGGTCAAAGAACTCTCCCTCAGAACCACCTTAACCTCACTATATGAGGACACTGCCACTGTATGAAGACGTTACCCCTGTACGAGGACATTGCCACTGGGTCATGATAAAAGACCATCTGCCGCAGCATCATGACTCCGGCAGTTACCAAGTAGATGGCCTTGCTGTCCCAACCTGCTGTAATTGAAGATCAGGAGCTCTCTGAAGCACTGGAGGAGTGGTGTTCATGAGAATTGAAAATGCACTCCAAACGAGTGTTCATATTCATTTACTGTTCTCACAGCATTCCACATATATACCCACCCACACACAGTGTTTTATATGCATAATTGCTAATACTTACAGGTTTTTCCCTCCAGTAAAAATTCTGCCTGCCTCAATTGTCAAAGAAGTCAGTGAGAACACAACTGATATAATTATTATAACTAACTTTAATTTATCCATTTTTAAAATAAAGGTAATATAAACAATTAATTGTAGAATACAAAGTGTTCAATCCTTGTCCTGTCAAGCCTGTACTTAACTGGAGACTCTACAAACAGGGTACGTTTTGTTAATGCATACAGTCATGTTTTTAGCATACTAAAGGTATTTACTTTTCAAATGGACCAAGAAGTTGTTCGTAGTGATGCTCAGCTTAAACATCTATCATTAGAGTAGATGTGAATGGAACACAAGTTAATTAATGCCCATCAAGGTTATACAGGGACTCCTCACGTATTAGCTGTTTGCTTTAAAGATTGCTCAGAACAGTTTTAGAGCTCTTTTTTTTTTTACCTCTTAAATGGGGGAAAAAAACAAACAAACCAACAACAACCCAAAAAACAGACTTCTTCACTGAATTCTTCATAAAGTACCAAAACAGCCTGTATGTTGGAATCCTGTGTTACTGAATCATACTGAAATCTATTATTACATCATACCATGCCATTTGATATGCATATTTGAAAGAAGCAACAAAAGCACTTCTTTAGAACACTAAATTTATTGGTTGTACAACAGAAAGGATTTTTATTTTAGAACTATGTATTTTCTTATAATATTTCCTAGTTGCAAACCTTTCCAAACACATGCATTTAAATTTAAATTAAATGTAATTTACTAACAGTAGAAACACAAAATGAAACAACAATCGTATTGTACTTTGGAGATGCATCTTGACTCCTTTTCCATTCCTATTTCATCCCTGCCACTTACAAAGAAGAGCCTGGGATAACTAGATAGAAGTAGTCAATACTTAGTACACACTCAGACGCTGGAAAAGAAAAGGTGAGCGTTGTGCATTTCAGTTAACTCTGTATTATAAGCATCTTCAGTGAAAGGGATTTTTAAGTTTTTGTCAAATTTTGTATTTCTACACCACTCAAAGACATGGACATAATGTTTCACTGTTAAACAAATGTGGGTGTGGGTCACATTTTATCAGATTAATACATAATTTAATACAGTATAAAGAACAACAACAACATTTAAATCGCTAGTATTTTTATTGAATCTGAACTACTAAATCTACTGTAAAATTAAAAGCTTTTTAGCTTTGGCTACTAGCTTGAGAATTCAATCCAGTACCTACTGAAAGGCAGTGGAAGGGCTTTTGCTGCATTACATGAGCAAAGGGAAAAGCACTAAGCTTACCAGATCAATTAAGTCACATTGCAAATTGTGTACAGCTGGATGAGGGAAGAGTAATTCTGTCAATGTGAATCACCCTTAGACCTTGCCCTGAGGTTTCTGCTCACCATATGCACACGCTAACTCATTTACAAAATTTCTTTTGAAACTGAAATAACAAATATTCCACTAGACGAAACGTTGAGCCTTGATCCACTGACTACTATATGAGGGTGCCATCGCACCCCCTGCCTAACTCAGCCTTCCAAACTGTCTTTCAGAACCACTCTCAAGCACCCTCCCCATGCTTCACAGTGCCCTGCTATAAAAATACACACGCAGCTCTCTGTGATTATGCTGAATAAACTATTAATACACTTCCTAAATTCTCTCTTAAAAAGTTTCAGGCTCAAAGAATTTGAGCATCCACTGATGGCACTGAGCCAGATGGATGACGATCTTGTGATAGCAGGCCTCATACTATCCTAGCCTTACCTGCACTACACAGGACTTCTGTGAAAATCTTCATGACCACTTCCAGGAATGAAACAATTCTGTGATTCTGACCTAGAGTACATCCCTGAAAAAGCCTTCCTTAAAGTCCTATAATGAGATCCTAGAGAATATAAAGCAGTAAGGATCAGGCAAGCTACATCCACCAACTGAATTTGTACAGTAGGAGCTGCTTAAAATTTATTTTAAAAATTCTAAGCGAGGATAGTCACAGTTAGGAACCAGTAGCTACCAGACGGCATCACAGGACTCTCCAAAGCCTGGAAACTTTGTATACCATATGTGCTGTGAAGCTGGCCTCTTTTAGAACTATGTAGTGTTTTGTGTAATATATATATATATATATATATGTATTGTTAGATTATTTTTTCATAAAGAAGTAAAGCAGAGGGAAGGAGTGTGTGCACATGTGTGTACATAAGCATGCACAGTTCAGTGAGCAATTCATCATGTTAATAAAGTAAAATAATGTCACTTCTAGGAACAAAACAAGATCCTATTTCATCACTTAGGTAACCATAATTCTGCAATTCTTCAAGCATGTACTCATTAAGCATAGTATTTTCACCAGAAGTACTCGCCCTGTTTATGACATTATCTAATTGTCAGAGGCACACTGACCTTCATTAACAGTAACAACGCTTCTAAAGAGCTGTAAAATGCTGGTATTTAGGGAATAACTTCAAACATCTGTTTATTCCACTCTCAAACCCTTTCCAGTCCAAACAAGGGCATTTTTTACTCTAACCGTTGAAGATGTGAAACAAAGAAAAACCAAAATGTTTAGCAGATTATAATATAATCTCTAGAGTATTATCTGATGCCCTTTTAATTACAGTAGCGCAAATTACTCAGTGCTAACAGCTCCTTCTCATTTTCATTACCATCAACTACTTCTGAGTAGGCCATAGTTAGTCAGTGAATATTCACTGTGGCTAAAGCTTGACTGAAATTCTCAACCCATCACAGTCCTTTGTCAAATCAGGGAGCAACCCTCCATGTCCCAAGGCAGTCAGATGATCAAAAACCTTTAAGGCGACAAGTTTCACTCCTAGAACTCCTTCACTGAAGCATCAGAGGAATGTCCAGCACAGATCAAAGCAGTCATCCATCTAATCCCAAATCCCGTCTTGAACGGTGATACTACACTGTACAGGAAAAAGAACCAAACTCTTAATTTAGGAGACAAATCTACCGTTTGAAAAATGTCCTTTCTACCACATGCGCCACAAGACCATTTCTGCAAGGGAATATGAAGATTTATAATCCTTTCAATACTCTTCACATATTTTTAAATACTAAGTATTTCAAAGTAGCATGTTATCTTATTCTTATTAATGTTCAGTCCAGGATGCCATATGGCAATGTGTAATGCAGATTAATCATTAGTCCCAAAGAAAAAACAGCATTTCCGTGTTGGTTTTTGACAGGCCAGCTTTCCATTGGCGCCTTTCCTCCTTAGAACATGAAGAATTTAAAAACTCCAAATCTATCCTCTCCACATCTTCCATGATATGATCCCACAGCTTTACCACATCTCTTACAAAATTATCTCCCTTTTATTAGGGGAGCTCAAATGACAACAATGGAGACTCAACAGGGTTGCTGAAAAATAGATGGGGGATTGTTTTCTGAGGGTGTGTTAAACATTAGGAAAAAATCAATGCTTTGTAATGCCAAGGGATGGCAGGGACATTAGGAAAAAGAACATAAAAGCCATGTTTGGAGTAGACCACCAAATAGCTGGAGAGCTGTCCAGCATCTGGAGACTCCTTTCAGTTGTACCTTCTGCATGACATTATTATTATTTTTTTTTATTATTAGTTCTACCATATAATAAATATTCACCTCAAAATTCCTTGATGAGGTTCAGAAGGATTTTGAAGTGCTCAAATACAATTCAAGCAGGAACATCTAAGTAAGTGCAATTATAAGGATAAACAAATGAGTCCTGCAGTATTGTAGTGAATGAGAACTGCACTCTAAAAGTGAAAATAAAAGAAACAGAAAAGATGGAAAGGTGACCAATGCCTTTTTTTTTTCCTTCTTTGCTAATGAGGGAAAATTACAGTGACTGAAAGGAAAAACTGCAGGTTTCTAGAAACATCCTTGCTTCTTATCTATTTATTGTGTTAGCCCTTTGGCATCACAGCTAATGTTATGTTTTTGTACAGCGCCTACTATGTCTGGGAGGCTATTATTAATAATATATAATCCAGCTAGACTTGCAAATGTTTTTCTATTACTTTTTACATTTATTATAACTGCTCAGGCAAGTTTGACAGTTGAAAATAATCACTGAAATGGTGCCTCAACTTACGAGCATACAAACAGGTCAGTGCATGTCATAACTTAATCTTTTATGTTAGACCTCCTAAATTAGGAAAGTTGTTTAATTAATACACCAAATCTCACTTCATTCATGGCAACTTGTGAACTTTCATTAAGAAGTCTATACCTAAACTAAAGTTAGCTGTGGGATTTGCTTTTTGGCTTTTACATGAATCGTTAAATGCTTAATTTTCTCATCACTAGTGACAGCTGACTTGGGTCATGTCCTAATTAAGGACAGTGTTAACACCTGTATAGGAGACAAATTTCAGTAAAGTCCTTAGGTGCACCCTTAGAGACACAGTCATGCTCAAAGAACTTAATTAAGACTTATGCCTTATATCACAGGTGGTTTGGAGGACTGAAATGCCATAGGCAAGACTGGAAAATCACCTGAGGAACTACTGCTTTCAAAATGCAAATTCATCACATGAAGACAATGTAGGATTGATTGGTCATATTCATGTACCTTGTGGCAGAATGACAAGTCATTTGCTAGAAACATAGTTCAATTCACAGTGCTCATAGTGTATACTATCAACTGGTTAAAAACATCCGATATTGGTATTTTAGGGGAAGTACAGAATAAACAAATAATAAATATCAAGACAGAGCAAAGCCTTTGGCTTTCCTCACCCTAAAGGAGAATTCCCTATTAATATGGAATAGCTTTTATGTTCTTCACCTCTCCTCAGTACTCTGTAGCATGACTGGGCTGATGGCTCACATCTTGACTGCTCTCATTAGTAATTAATTGTTCACTAAGTAAATGGTCACTGTTACCCTTTACCCTGATGAAAGAAACAATGTAAGAAATCTATAGAAATGCTAAGGTATATTTTCATATTAGCCCTCATAACTATTTTTACTATAGGCAAGAACAAATGTGCATGGTATACATCCATTTCCTAGAAGTATTTTCAGCCATATGGATCTGCATAGAGTATATCACACTGCTTAGTGTGCATCCTGCCTGCGCTTTTTCTTTACACTATTACATGTTTTTATATTCTGTACATTATCCGAGTAAAGAAAGTATACATTACTGCAGTTTTGCTTTGCAGGAGTCACTGCAGAAAACAAGTCTGACTACACACTCTTGTCAGTTTTTCTTTACAGAAAAGTGATAGGTGCATTCCTTATACAAGTACAACAACAACCACATCAAACAAACTTCATTTTTCACAGAAGAAACTGACAGTGACACTTAATATGGGGATCAGGGGACAGATTTTCAAATCTATGGAAAACAGCTCAGATACAAAACCAGGATAGAATACAATAGCTAGATTAGGGCAAAATAAAGTCTCGCTTTTTAATAAACAATAGAAGAGGATTTTACAACTTAGCTATTTATAGGCTACTCTACTGCAAGGGTATAATCACTATATTTTCTCAAATCAACTCATGATTCATATTCATCATATTTAAATACTCTGCTTTAAAAAGGAGGTTGCATATCCTAAAACTTCAGGTGAAAAATTTCTCATGGTTTGCCTTTAGAACATACAACCCATATATCCAATAAATTAAGGACAAATGTTTATATTTGAATTTTTAATTTTGTGGAGCAAAGATAGGAGGGTTTGATAAGGACGGTAAAGAGAACTTCTGCCATATTAACATCTTTACCTTAATTCCGGGAAAATAAGTGGGGAGATACAGACATTCACAGACACAAAAGAAAGAGAAACTTCAGATTTTCATTGTCCTGTATGGGATCCAGGAAGCTAAGGATCCTAAATGCAAATTAGTGCAAGTAGTACTGTTCCCTACAGCACGTTGTTTTGATGGTATAAAACAAAATTAGCTTTTCATGAAAATGAAATTTGGCATTGAAATAATAAGAAAAGTTTATGAGTTTCAGAACATTATGCAGGTTATGTACTATTCGGTAAGAACTGGAACATTTTAACTAAGAATTTCTATGCCTGTTTCCAAATAAAGGCTCTGAACAGCACAAGAATGCACTGTTATCTTGTTTGCTAACATCCACACTAAAACAATAAGGCACTTAGCAAAGCGTGAACATCTCCCATTTATCTGGATAGAATGTTAACATCCAAATGCAATTTGCACAGATTAAGTGTTAATAGGTGTATGGATAGTTTGTGCAACAAAAATTAGCTTCTACCACATCATACAGTATTGCTAATTTAGAATTACTGAAAAAAAAACCAAAAACACTAAAGTATAGGTAACTACACAATTTTCAAAATAATTACGAAATGCATGACAGTATGGATTTCAGTTTTGTGACATATAGTTTGTTCCTGAAAAGTTGACACAGGATGTAATTACACACTACATTTTCATCAAAACTGGTTTAAGACACCCAGTCCAGACAATCATTCTTGTCACTCACTTTACTGGCCCTCTGAACTGCCCCCGTACACCTATTTGTAGCTCTTCGTTGTAGATTAAATTAAAAACAGCAGTTGAAAAGATTTTGGGGGTTGGGAGTATAAAGAGGCGCTTGTTTTTACTCACCTAGAACATTTTCAGGGTTCACAAGTGGATGTATCAGTACAAATGGGGTAGAGAAGGCAGGAGAACAGCGCACCTGCTATAGGAGTGAGGAGGGCAGGCAACAGTAGGGAAATAATAGGGCAGGACCTTCCAAACCAGATCTACAGCTAAAGAAAATATGCTGTGTGCCTTGGGGCTACAAGAACAGTGATGGTCTAGTGTGGAAAATCTATGAGGGGGAGCATGAAGTTACACCAGGGGAGGTTCAGAGAGTTTGATTTCAGACAGTTTGACTGAGAGAAACAAGACAAAAAGGCAGCACTCAGTGAACATTATGATTCCACAAAAGAGACTTGACTTACTTGTTGTATAAATTAGGCTTAGAAATAAACAATCTGTCTTTTAGTGCCCAGCTCTTCTGTGGTGAGTTTCCTTTCTACATGAATTTAGGAATCTTGTGAGACACTCCTTTCCTTGTAAAGACAAATAGTAAATAGTCATATAGCATGACTTCAGCCACAGCTTTGTATGTCAGAATCATAAACAAATTTATAAATAAAAGAAATGTGGTAGAACTAATCTTCCTGAACTGTAGTATTAATTATTTGACACATATAGTTAACTATTAGTTAATCTGTCAGAAACTGTAGTAAAAAATCGTAAAGGTAAATAAGGAACTTGATAAGGTTATTGATTTAAGGTTATTGATTACGGTTATTACTGCTTATAAGATAAAGGTACTTAGCAAAGACATTGCAAAAGAAAAAGGAGCAACTGGGCTGGAGGCTTCTTATCTAATGTTAATGACTTCCCATAAAAAAAGGAAAAAAAAACAACAATAGGAGGTGCTGGTGGCATTTTCTGGTAACAGGAAGTTGGAAGCCATCACCTTGAAGGGCAGTAGAATATCAACCATGATGATGACCAAGATGACCTTGAGGATGACGGTAAAATGAAATTTCAGACTATTAAATTTTAAGTGTACTAATAACAGGAAATGGTAGCCCAGGGGGTAGTTCATAGGATATGTTACAAGATAAAAATATCCTTTGAATATTAATTGAACACGGAATGGCTGTGTCCCAAAATTCTTCCATGCTAGCAATTCCCATTATTCCTCCATAACTCTTTTAAATGCCTCAATCTTCCCATCTCTGTTTTGAGGTACCCCTTTTTTCTTTACATGACATATATTTAAAGATTTACAAAGGTGTTTCTGCAAGAAGACCGGGAAGAAAATGGGTTTCTGCAGAAGTTCTTCAGCTACTCCTCTTTCTAACCATCCCTAGTTATCATAACTGTGAAAAAAATATATGTATATTGCATTTCTCTAATAACATTTTTGGTAGGTTTCTGTAGATAGGAGGAAAAACCCAAGCTCTATATCAGTATGTTAGGGTCTCATCTAGGTTTTCTAGGATTCTTGTAACCAGGAATGAAAGAAGGTAAATGACATGGGCATAGAGATGATGAATGGCCAAATGATGAATGGTGAAATCTCCCATCAAGAGTGGACTAAAGCACGCTTGCTCTTTTGCTTACTGTATGGGAAGCTGTTGATCACAGCCTGAACCTCTAATTGACCACAGGAGGCGAACAATGAGTCAGCTGCGGGAGCACAAGTGAAGGTAATTCAGCTGCGATACCGGAAGGGGTGGAGTCAGGCTGAAATCCATACTGTGATGCATTTCATAATTATTTTGAAAATTGTGTAGTTACCTCTACTTTAGTGTAGTCGTTTTTTTTCAGTAATTCTAAATTAGCAATATTAGCAATATGGCAATATTAGCCAGGCTCCACCCCTCCTAGATCTCATTTAAGGGCTGACTGCCACTAAGGCAGGATCTCTTTTTCTGGAGATCGCTCCTGTGTGGAGTTTATGGCGAGCCTTCGACATCAGTGATCATTTCCCATTTATCACTGATTATCGTTCTATCACAATAATCTTTCATGCAGAACACCTGCATAACCTCTGTTTACCTACAGCCGTACGATTACAGCTGTACAGCTTACTAAAATGAATTCCAAACTGCAATTGTATTTTATATTTCCAAACAATAAAGATCAGAAAATTAGAATTTATTAAAAGAAAAATTTTGGTACAAAACAAATGGTACCATGAGTGAACTTGTGTGGAAATTAGAAAACTTAGGAACTGTTAAAGGAATTTGATAGCTCCAAACAGTTCTAAGGGCAACTTTTAAATGAGAGCTTGACATAAAAGACATTTTGTGATGCGGTTGCCAGAGACAGAAGCTGAATTTGTTAAGCTAGAAGAGTTCTATGATCATTTGGTAATATGCCTGCACCTAAAATGAGACATACTTAAATCACAGGAATCTTTCTTGGTATATAAGAATATTCACATAAGACACTTAAAATACGAAAATATTTAGACAGATTCTAGTCAATGAGAAACACCTAGATCCATGCATGACTAATTTTACATAAACACCATTATATAGCTATTGTTTTATGAGAGAAGAATCACATTTCCTTCAATTTTATATACTTTTTGTGCACAAAGATGCACACGTGTAGATCTATATATTTAATATGTATATATTTGGAAAATAACTACAGACATTTCTGTTATTTAGGGTCCACTGATGCCGTCAACAAAAGTGTTTGTTACTGTAACTATGAACATGAAATAAAACAATAGCAGTACCTCAGGGAACTGTCAGTTAGGACTACTTACCCAAGCTATGCTATTTTTGCCAAGGGTTGAAGGCCTGTAAACATTTCTAATGAAACCCTATATTACATCTCACAGTTTGAAAATTCAATCTACAAAAAATACTTCAGCCATATTTTTTTTTAAACACACAAAAGTTGATTATTTAAAAAATAAGCCTCTTTTATTGTTCTGCACTGCTTGCTGGAAATGGATGTAGGGGAAAACCCTGTGTTTGTGGTCAGCAGTTCGAGCCATAGGATAGCTACTGTACATTTCAGAACAACCTCAGCCTCTCAGGTACTTGTCACTTACATAACCAGAATATAATTTCGTGTGCAAAGTGCATCATAAAAGTGAATAAAGCAACTAGTACAGTATTAGGAGTTTTAACTCATAATTATGGAAATGGGAGCAGTACCACATAATGCGGTATACAACTTTTCTTAATTTATATCTGCTTAAACTACATTGTGAAGCAAATATACATAGCAAAAATCATTTTTTATCCTCTGAGTATAAGTTAAGCTAGGCAATAGCATGGGCAATACTCTAATTTACTAGAACAAATCTTTAAAGCATTCCCCAGATCTTTTTGGACTTGTATCCTGGAATCGCTACGCAAGTGAAATGTAATATATCATACACATCAGGATTTGCTTCTTTGAAAACATCCAAAATACTACAAACCACACTGCATTTAATAAATAGCCGGTTTAAATGCTACAAAGCAACTCATATAGCATGTTTACTCACAGGATGACTTCAGTAGGCTCAGCCCACACGGCTGCAGCCCACCACTGCTGCACTGGGTACCAACCCAGATGCGCGCATCAAAACCTCACAAGGCCCACTCACAAATCACAGAATCATAGAATCACTAAGGTTGGAAAACACCACTAAGCTAACTAACTCCAACCCCAGCCCACTCCCACCATGCTCATAAACACGTCCCTCAGTGCCGCATCTCCATGGCTCTTAGACACCTCCCGGGACAGTGATTCCATTGCCTCACTGTGCAGCCTGTGGCAATGCACTGCAACTCTTTCTGAGAAGAAGTTTTTAATAATATCTAAACTGCAAGGAATCATTAATTCATAACACGTGTAAGATACAGTGACTTTCTACCATGCTCCCCCAGTATGTGGTTTTACTACCTCACTGATAAAAGCAGGATACAAAGACTGGGACCTGACATGGAGGTTAGGAGTTCCCACCCAGGTGCTGCTCTCCCAGGGAGAGGCAGCACTGCAGTGTAGGATGTGGGATTTGTTTTGTGTTCTCTCAGTCACACTCCCTTTCTCTAACAAGAACCTGGTTCAGGAACAACTCTCAGGAGTGAAGGAGAGCTGCTCTGCACTTCAGAGGCAGCTGGAAGCCCTCCAGAGAGGAGCAGGATGGAGGACCAGGCCTGCCTGCCCTTTGCCACTATATCTAGACCCATCCTGGTGCTGACCTATGCTCCTGCAGCTCAGTCAGGTTCATGCATGAGGATTATTGTTTTTTTTTTTTCTTTTAAGCTAAAAAGCCTCTAGGGAACTCAAAAATAAGTTTTAATGCAACTAATACATATAGTTCTGAAACTTCACAATGTTATTTGTTGTAAATGGCTGCTAGGATGAGTTCATTAAGCCTGAGAAGAGGTGCTTACTGTGCTTTAAGAACAAACTAGTAAGGAAAAGAACTTGAAAGCTAATTATGTATGTTCCCGTAAAGAAAAATCTTTTAAAGAAAGATTAATGCTCAAATGGTTGGATTCATACTGTTGACATGTAGTTCAAGAATTCCTTTATGTGCAAACAATAAATATTTATTTCTTTAGACGGCTTGTCAGTTTATATTGGTTTGTGATATTAATGGTAAAACATCAACACAAAACCTCAGCATATCAGGTCCCCCGTGTTTTAACTAATTTAGTGCACACGATTCTATCACAGTAAGTCTGTACATGGAAAATATGCACTTTTTTTTTTTCTGCTTGATAAGACTACACTTCAGGGATCCTGGTGTATTGAAACACTTATGCGTGCCCCACAGGCTATTTTACTTTTTCCTCCTATTTCTGGATCCTCATTTATTTTTGTTTTTAACAGAATTTAAAATTAAAATTTTTTAGAACAGATAAAACACTCAAGTGCTCACTGATGCTTTTAGGAAAATCCCTCTTTTGAATGCAAAAGCTGTTGCAGTTCATGCTATCCATAGCAGATCACACAGGAAAGTCTAACAAGCTTCTGTTGAAGCAGTGAGCTTTTTTATTATTATTCCAGTCAGTCAACTGACAGCAGCTCCAACTCAGAAATCCTTTAAACTGCACTTCAGAAATCACCATCACAATTGCTACTAATTGGCACTTTTGTTGGCAGCCTCAGGAAAAGAAAGAAGCCAATGACTGAATGGGCCATGCTTGTCAGAAATCCTTTCACCAGAACAGGGTGAAAGCACATTCCTGTAGTAGTGTTTTTGTATTGAAAAAAAAAAAAAAAAAGTATATATATGTGTGCCCATAACGCACAATATCTCTGCTCTACCTGGTTTGTAGCTAGGAAACATTACCCTTGGGACTAGCAAACTGAAGTGTTTCCAGGATCTTAAGAATCATTAGGAAAGGTTGTTGGTTATTTGTGGTTTCTTTTCGTTTGTTTGCTTTTGGTTTTTTGTTTTCTTTCTTTTGTTGTTTTTTTTTTTAAAGCTACTTCTTAACTCCTAAAGCAAAAGCACACTATGGCAGAATGCCTTTGCTAGTTTTCTTGTTTATCACCAAAAAGTAAACGTCCTTAAAAGGAAAAAAGTCATCTGAGGCTGGATGAAATAAAGACATGGACTAGGCCATGACCCATGGAAACAGAGCTGAAAGAAGATTAGAAAACAGAGAATCTACTTAAAATTTTATTAATTTCTTTCTCTCCCTTCCTTCCTCTCCTTTCCTCCCTTCCTCCCTTCCTTCCCCCCGAAGTTTTGTTAGGAGCTTTTTTTGAACCATTTAACTTCAAGAAGATCAGTTCTTAGCTCATGTTAAGGCAAAAGCTTATTCATATGTGTGAAACCTGCAGAAATGATGTAAATTACCTAAATGACTCTCCCCTTGATTCTTTGATAAAGTGGCTTTCCTAATGCGTGGCAATTAAAGGATTGTAGCATTCTTTTCTTGAAAGGTGCATTATTGCATGTCAGCCAAATACAAAGATTTAGGTTTGTGCTTTACTTGGAAGTCCTATTGCACAGCTGGATACTTACAATACTCCTCTGTAACTACTGAATTGCTGACACTGTTGGGTTCACTAAGCATATAATTAGCATAAGTAAAATCAACCTGTCCACTAAGTTCAAAAAACACGGAAGAAATTATTACACTTATTTCACATACGAATGGACAAAGCTAAAGCCATTTTCCTATTTTGAGCAAGTATGTTTTTTACTGAAAGCTCCTTGCTGTCAGACATCCTCATGCAATAAGACTACTGTGTGGCCTACTGCTTAGAATTGGAGTCAGGCCTAATGCTTAAGATTATTTTTTGTTTTCCCAAATGATGGTTTAAGAAGACTAAAGTCTGTACATTTCAAACTTCATCTTATGCTGAATAGGTGGCAAATTGCAGATCAAGCACACGTTGCTTTTGTCATTAAAAAAAAAGAGAAAAAAAAAAGACTTCTTTGCCTTCTAGAAAAGTATCTGGCAGAGCAGTAAACTACTGATCCTGTTTGTGCACAAAACAGGAAACAACATGCACTTGCATCTCCCACTCAGGACCTGTAAAATAGGTCTGCTGGGCTGTACAGAGACTCCTGAAACTCCAAAACAGGAGAATTTATTGCCACCAGACATGTTTTTAAAGTATCTTCCCTACTACATAAGAAAATAGGCACCGTCAGTAGGCACTGGTTTTCTATTGTGACAGCCAAGAAAAATTATACATAACCAGCCCAGCCCTATCTAAAGATGAATATTTAATTTACTTCTGCAACAATGATGGTAGAAATGGAAATTGTTATATAAAAAGCAGAACTTCACTTTAGCTGCTCAAAGAGCACACCAGCCTGAGTTAGAAAGTCACTCTGTTAGCACAGGCAGCCAAACTGTTAAAAAAAATAATGAAACCAACCAACCAACCAATCAACCAACCAAAAAAACAAAGAAAAATCTCTTCGTGTTTGAGGTTAATTATGTTATAATTGAAGGCTTCTAGTTACTAAAGGTTAAAATGTTCATGCAGTATACAATATATAGTGTGCAAATATTACGAGATAAAACAGTTTTATGCCCATTTAGTGTAATACAGCTAACAATTATTTTCTGGATTGGAAAAAGAAACTTTAAAACACTTTTCTTTTCCTTACAATGAAAGCAGTTCCTGGCAGCACTAAACATTTTTTCTACATACTGTTTTATTTATTGTTCTGTCAAGCTAAGAACATTCAAAGCACTTCAGCACTAAATATATTCAACTTATCAAAAATCATGTACAGAATAAGATGTGTCAGAATAAAATTAACAAGATTTTTTTTTAGTGTAAGTCGAAACAAACAGAGCTTTATATTTGGTGCAATGTCATTTTTTGCTGTAAAGCCAAAGATTAGCCTTTAAAATAAACTACAGATTTAAAAAGTGAAATGCTGTTTTTATGAAGAGGAATTTAGAAACAATGCTATGCGTATAATTTTAATTAATGAAAATTACTGCAATACAGTAATTATGAGGCAAACATTTGATTGACTCCTGATATTCAAGTGGAAAATGAGCAATGTGTTTTTTGGAAAAGAAATGGATGTAGTTGTTCAACATGTTAGTCAACTGTGGTAAGAATGGGAAGTATGAAAATTAGCACCGAGAAGTTTTTTTTATTTAACAAATTCCTCCTATTTCAATTTAACTGAAAAAGGGGAAATGAATTAGCTATGAAATATTAACAGAAGTTTTCTCCAAATTCGTAAAGGAAGTTCCTACAGGAAGACGACTTTGTAGCGTGACTCTTGGTGCACAACTTAAGATTTCTGTGGGTAGAATGTAAAACTTACCCAAGAGAGGAAGGGCATTAAAACATATTGGTTTCATTTTCTTGGAGCGATCAGTCAGCAATAGAGAGGCAAAGTGCACCTGATTATACTCAATTTGCACAAATATCAGCTATTACAAGATACTTCTGGGAGTCTCATTTGCTACCTATTTTCTGGAGTAAGAAGTAAATTGCAAATTTAGTTTTAGCAGTAGCACTGCGTGAGAATTCAGGACTCTTGCCTCAGATTTTTCCAGAAGCCTGTTATGTAGTAATGTCAGATGAGCAAGAAACAAATATTTCTTGATTCTGATGGTTAAAATGCTAGAGTGCAAAGTATGAGATTTTTATACATTGAATGACTGAAATAAGCTGAAATTCTGATCGTAACATGACAGACCGTAACTTTTGTGTACATTAACTTTTCATAGCCCTTCTCTATTCTGTGAACTGTTGTTAGATCTAACATTGCTTATACAGGTCTAAAAACACTGGATTGCCTTGCATTACCAAAATGCATTTCAAGAAGGACAATGCTATACTTGATCTGAATGCCTAATTTGCAGTGCAAAGAGAAGAAATCAACTACTTGTTCTCGACACATATTTTCAATGAGCTTGTTATTTGCTCTGCTCAGTGTTTGTGCAAGAAAAATTGCTCATTGGAAAGTAAAGTAGAAAAGGACAAAGAAAAGCATTTTTAGCTTAATTTTAATTTGTACATGCTGGGTAAACAGCATGCATTTTCTTGTAAAAATTGTGTTGAAATTGGAGCCATTGAGCTAGGCAGTGTTCAGTCTCAGTTTTGCTTGTTTAACTAGTTCTTGATTTCTATGCAAGTGAATCTGATGCAGTATGGCTTGGGGATGTTTCTTACTGTATTTCATTACAGCTGCAGAGAATTTAAAGCAATTAGCTTTTCATGTTTCTTTCTGTTTCCTTTTGTATAGTGTTCCCTACCATGGGACTACTCTTATTATCTTGTATGTTAAAGCTCATCAAATTTGTATCCTTGTTTGCCAGGCAAAAATTAGCTATAAGCCATATGAGCTGAGTTTGAGTTATGTACTCTGCTGATTTTACAATATGCTTATCTTCAAAGATCAGCTCGTAGATTACTGGTGTGCCTCAGGGCTTAAGCAGATGCTTTCAATTTTGGTTAGTTCATATAAATTTGGACACCAAACACTTCTTAATGTGTGTCCTTTCTCATTGTCACTGAGTCTTTTACACTCTTCAGATGTATATTAGGATATGGATTCTGGTTACAATTCTGAAAGACCAATTGCACAATACTCATTTTCTTTTGCACCAGTGGAGGTTGCTTTTTTTTTTTTTTAATTTGTAAAAAGTCCTTCTAGATCCTGATTGTCCCTTTATTTTGTGACCTTTCCGATAATCACTCAAATTTAAATATACTCAAATGTGCATGCAAGTTCCAGAATCTGAGGTAGGCATTTAACTGCTTTGAAATGAACTACCAAAACCTCTAGCAAGGTTTTCTCAGCATGAATGAGGTCTTTTAATTCTTCTCAGATTTCAAACTAAAGTAGGGAAACCTACTTCCTATTTAAAATACTAGAAGTTGTAAGAAATGGCTGTTTCATTAGTTACAAAAGTGCTGCCACTGTGCTGCAATAATGTCTCAACAATGCACTGCTTATTTGAATGTTTTAAGCTTTAGATTATATAAGGTTCCAATTCAACCAGGCTTTGAGAGCCTGGATCTGTGTTGATTTTCTATTTATAATGAGGACCATAAAGAAAGGTCTTTCAAACTCAAAAGCCAAGTTTGATTAGAACACATCTGAAGCTATCCTAAAATAGCTCAAAATCAGGATGAGACAATAAAACCAAAAGATTTATAAACAGGTTGCTCACTTTGTCATCACGTCTTTTCAGGATATTGAAAGTGCTTTTATTTCAGACTTGCTCTCAGTCTAGCAACTCTGACATTGTTACAAGCTTCATTCGCTCTGCTCTGAGTCCCTAAGATGTTTCTGTCTGGTGTATCCAAGGCCTCCACATGTCTGTATGTCAGCTCACTGCTGGTTGCCTCTCATTCTCAGTCCTTTCTCTCCTTCATGCATTAGAAAACCTGAGAGTTTGATCAGTTGACCTCTTCAATTAGGAGGAGATGCGGAAGACTTACTCTTCTCTACCCTTCTTGCTACATAACCTAGTTTGCAGTCAAGAGGTCCATACAAACAGCAGTGTATAGCCACACTTATGGAAAACAGCATTGCAAAATAAAATGCGAACAAATAATAAAAAAAAAACACTTCATAAGGTAAGTCCAGCTTGTGAACAATGGGAAAATGATCAAAAAAATCTTTGGTAGAAAAACAAATGAGGGCGAAAGTGTATTTTGTTAAAACCAGGTCAGCAACTTCTCAAAAAGAAAAAAGTAGGGGAAGCCTCAGACAACCAAGGATCTGAAATTTTGCAGTAGATTTACCCTTGGGTACCATATGCAAGATGAAACAACTGCTGGCCACATGATGAACACCAAACTGGTTGAAAATTATTGTGAAAATGACAACGGGGTTTAAAAAATAGCAAAATTAATTTTGTTCTACAATGCACTACAGCTTCAACTCTGTAGCTGTGCCCATGGCACTCCAACACCGGGTAGTTGGCTTTATACATAAAGGACACACAGTATCATAAGCTCTGGGAAGGAACATGAAAGTATACAATCAAATATGTTTACAGAGATGTAGCTTTTCAAACCATTTAACAGTTCACAGCCTTGGTGGTTCTTGAGCATCATTCTTATTTTCTACCACTTTCTGGAAAGAAAAACACAGGTAATAAAACTAGCATTTGATGAAAAAGTATGAGTAGATTAGCTGTAAGCAGTTCCTATTTAACTCATGTTAAAGACATGACAATAGCAGCATGAGAAATGTCTTTAGAATTGAAAATTCCACCCTATTCAATTTTCGATCCATTTGTAACAGTTAACAATGAGCAAGTTAACTATGATGCTCTTTTTTGTTATAGACAGTTTTTCTAGAAGAAATAGGTTAACTCCCATTTATCTGAATGCGCTGTAGACTAATGAATCCTAAGTAATAAGTACTACCTCAAGGCTTCTGAATGGAAGAGAAACACAATCTCACTATCCAAGGGGAAAAAAACCAACCTGTAACTACTCCTAGTTTTTGGTGATTTTTTTTTTTTTTTCTCCTGTAAATGGTAGTGTGTGGGAATGGGGACCTTTCTTTCTGCAGAGGCCACCTAACACAACCTTGCTGATGGAGCAGTTACAGAAGGCACAGTTGCCTGAAGCTCTGGCATAAATAAGATGCGGTCACAGCTACTTCTCTACTTGCTCCCTTAGTGATTAGAATGGACTCTGTTCTTCTGTTCTCCATTCCTGAAGATTCAAGTTCCTCCCCAAAAAAGTTGAAAGTAGGACATTTTCTTACATCTTCTCTATTTCCTCAAAACTGTCATACAGTTTCATACAATTAAAACCGAAAGGTGTTTTTTTCTTTTTCCTTTTTTCTTTTTTTTTTTTTCTTCCCTGGAATGCAGTTCTTTACATCTAAACCTCTGTTCTGCATTTTGACAGTAAGCTTGAATCTGGTAATCTAACAGAAGAAAAAAGCAGTCTCAGCAGACGTGCTCCAACCTTGTGTTCGACCATATTAAGAATTAATACTTAGTCTTTCCGTACAACCCAGCTTTAATAAAGCTACCTAAATCCTCTTGGCTGCTGCTTTGGCAAGGCAGCATCAATCAGAGTGCTCAACTTTTGTATTTGCTAATTCAATAGGCAGCCTGACAAGGCTTTCAGATCTGCATTTATGGGATAATGAGGCTTTTTACATAGTTTCAATTTTTGCTATGGTGACAGGGAAAAAAAAAAAAAAAAAAAAAAAAAAAGCATTTTTGAAAACGATGGATTGTAAGAATATTTTCATAAGAAATGCTTCCTGCATATTGAATACTCTTGACTGGGCTAACCATTTCAACTTTCTTTCAATACGTTTAGTAGAACTTTAGGAACCCGGGGCAGGGAATATGCCTCTATTTTGTTGCTTCACTGGCTGTTTTTATGAAAGAAGTCTTAAATTATCATTAGGTTAGAGTGAATCTAAAACGCTTCAAAATTGGAGAACAGGCTTTTTGTGTATTTTTTTCTTTTATTTTACACAGCTTCTGCTTCTCTGGAGTGATATTGCTACCCATTTTGGCAGTTTCAATTACATTTTAATATTTTAAAAGCACAAATGTGCATGTTTAGCTGAAAGTGTGTGCATCGGTGTGGAAATTTAGAAGCCAGTTTAGCGTTGATCTGGTTAAACACACCACCGCCACAAAGAATTCTGTCTGAGATCTGCCTGCACAAACCTCTTTGTTAAACTTCACAGTGCAGCAGAGCAGCTTGTCTGTTCATTGGCCAGCTCTGGCTCACTCATAGGACAAATGTGAACTTATTAGATCTTTTTGATACATATTATAAGGTGAAAGAACTCTGCTATGCTCTGACCAATTCTACAGTAGATTTATAAACTGATACATAAGAAAAGGGATTGTTGGAAGCAACAATGCATTCTGGTAGGTACAGACAAGTTTAACAAATTCTGACTTGACCACCTTATGCTGTTGGTAACCGACAGAATAAAATGTGTTTAATTTATATTAATTATTATTTATAATAAAATTATTTATATTTATTTAAACTTATCATGTGACTACTACTTCTTTTGCCTCAAAGGAAGTGAGAATATGGAGAATATGCTTTTTTTTTTTTTTTTTTTTTTTTTTCCCATTTAATATCCAGATTCAAATAGTGTCAGGGACACTGATTCTTACTGATTTGACAATACCAAAGTTTTACTTATGATTTGGGAAGACAATTTCCCAAATAAATAGAGTTTTCCAAGTAAGTAAGCAATTTTGATCTCTGAAGTGTTTCACAGAATGGCTCAGGTTCGAAGGGACCTTAATGATCATCCACTTTCAATTCCCTGCTGTGGGCAGGGTTGCCACCCACTACATCAGGTTTCCCAGGATCCCATCCATCCCAGCCCTGAATGCCTCCAGGGATGGGGCATCCGCAACTTCTCAGGGCATCCTGTCCCAGTGCGTCACCACACTCTGAGCAAAACATTTCCTAACCCAAATCTCCCCTCTTTTAGTTTGAAGCCATTTAGCCTTGTTCTATCTCTATCTGACTTCGTAAAATGTAAGTCTCCCCCCTGTTTATAAGCTGCGCTTAAATACTGGAAGGCTGCAATGAGGTCTCCCTGATGCCTTCTCCTCTCCAAGCTAACTAAGCCAGCTCCCTCGTAAGAGAGGTGCTCCAGCCCTCTGACCATCTTCATCACCCTCTTTTGGACTCAATCCAGCTGCTTCACATCCTTCATGTGTTAAGGGCCCAAATTTTCATTTTAAAAACACCTTTAGTGAGCAAAATAGTTCTGATTCAATTTCAAATCAAGAATCTGAATATTTCAAGTGTATTTTCCATCAGACGTCAGGGATTATAATAAAACTGTTGTCTTTGGATCATCTGTCTTTCATACGAGTGCAGATCTATTGGTGTACACATTGCATGAATGCTGCTGTACCAGGGTTAGATGATAAGTACAGCACAAATGCAGAAAATAAATAGACAAATAAGTCCTATTGCTGGGATTTACTTACCTATCTGTTATAGTTTATTATGCATCAGTAACAACAGTAGTATCAAGCAGTAGGACTACTGAGATAGATATTAGTACTTTTCTAGCAAGACAACATCTAGTCAGCTTCATAACTGTCTAGTAACTTTAAGGTCAGCTTGGTTCCAGCATCTATAAACTACACTTCAGTATTTTACTTCAGCTGCCATGCACACAAGGATGGTGAGGTGGTTCTCCTGTGAAATTTCACTACAACACTTAGTCCCTAGTAAATGTTGTTCTGTATAATTTTTTTGATGAAACAGCGTTCCAGAGGATTTACCCTTTTGTCATCTCTGCAACCAGTTGATGTTTGGGACTGTATAGGACAATATTTTTTAAACAAGTAACCAAAAACGCCAATGCAGGGTTAGGAAATCTTAATCTACAATGGAAACAGAGACTGTATTAGTATACAGCCTCATCTCTTGTTCTTGATATTTCTCTTCACCCTGCTTGCAGACACCTTGTCTCTGTAACCTGATAATTTAGTTGTTTCAAGCTCTGCATCTTTTGACATTTACCAAGGTCCTTCATTGATTTATCTTAGTTAAGTACATTCGTATGTTGACAGCTCTTGATGGTTTATTCTTATCTGCCCAAATGTAGCTGTACAAGACAATCACTCTCAATCTTCTAGGAAAGAAATTACCACAAATCAAAGCCCTTAGGTAACTAAATAGAAAACTTAGTGGGCAAACTTTGCAAGAAGAATCAACTGTTATCTTTTTAAAGTAGGTTTTCCTTAGGATTTTTTCCATTTTTGAACTACCCTGAAGACAGCCCTGAATGGAATTACTATCTAGTAAGAATCAGTTGTGTTACTAGCTCTGTTTATGAGGTTAACTTATGGGAAAACATACATAAACAGAATCTGGCACCTTGCTGCTTAAGAGCCATTCTTGCTAGTTGCTCAAGTCCGTGAATGGCAATGCTAATGTTGTTAGGGAGTTAGTTTCCTATAATACCCAGGTGAATGTAGATGCCTGTTCACATTAAAACCCATTTCTCATGCAATATGCAATGTTGCTCAAAATGTGAGTTTGTCTCCTGCTGCTGCTGAGCCATCCCTTCACTTCTCTTGCCCAGGGGCATGCTGGTTTCTATTCATAAAAGCTTCACATCAGTGTCCCACTGCTGCCTAATTGCAGCTAGGAACTCCAAAGAGTAGTGCTGTGTTTTTTCCTAATGGGTTGTGGTTAGAAATTCCCATGCATAATATACTGTGGCAGGATATCAGATTCCTGTCACACAACAAAATTCTAGTCGGCCATTTGAGTTGTAATTGTGTTAACAGCAAACTGGCTGTTGCTGAATTCTTTTTCCCCAGTAACAATTTGTAAAGCTATCACAGAGTTTTCAAAGTAGAGAAAACATTATTTTCACTAAGTGTGCCTAAATTTTCCCCTGCTCTGGCAGTACTGTTGTCGTTGCCATTTCTAAGCCTCATAATTCAGTGAGTTACTCAGTCCTGCACTCTCACCACCACTGCAGGTCAGAGATGGTGACAGTTTTGTAGTCTTGAAAGACCTCGCTGATCTCGCAAGCCCTGTAATGACAGTAGATTTAGACAATTATCAGCATTTTTAACTCCAGTCACTATGGGGTTTGTGACTCAGCCATAAAAATAATCATGCAGTGCTAAAACCTGACACATGAGCTCTAACTTGTACTGCTATTAATATTGGGTTATGCATTTTAAAAGGAAGTCGACAAAATGTTTTTTTTTTCATCGTAACTGTATACCAAAGAAAAAACCACTGTGGAAGCTATTATTATTATACTCTTTCATTACCAGATCTGTTTCCAAAGAAGGTGTTTGAGAAGATGAAGCAATATGGAAGATAGCTAGTTATTTTATCACAGTGTTGTTGGTTTGTTATGCATATATGCCTACAAGCACAATGAAGCTTGGATTCTCCTTGCATTACACATATTTGTTAAAGGGGAAAAAGAAACCCAACAAACAGACTACTTAAAAACAAGCCCTATACTTGGAACTTGATTTCTTAATCATTAAATATCCGAAATAAGCTTCTGAAAAAAGGCATAATATCAGCCTAACAAGTAGCTTTATAAACATGAAAGATGATGTAAGAGTTGATGATTACATAGATAATAAAACCATTTATGACTTTCTGTATTGTAATAACAAACAATATCTCATTATAACTGAATAAATTAGCGCTAACAAAGAGTACAAGTTTTTGTAATATCAGTAAGCAGAAACCATTACAGCATTGTCCTTGTTAAAAAGGTAATGTAATTAAATCCAAAACAAAGTTATCAATATATTTATCACAGACTCTACATTAAAAGTCTGTTTAAAATTTAGAAGTTGATCTGATTTTTGAACAATTTTAACATAATCACAGAGACTCCTCAGGAGTATACATGACCACTAAAGGCTTATTGTTTATGTTCTGGAAAGCTTCTATTTTGAGATCTGTTTTCTGCTTGTCACCAATTTTAGCCAAAGAATATTAGACCTACTATACATAGCAGGAAAATCTAACAACTGATATCATTGAATAATTTTGCTGTAATTCACTAAGACAAAGCTCTTGTTATATCTGGAAGTCATGAAGGCTGGCTAGCTATACAGTTACACATTAGAAATACTTAACTTCAAGTTTTTAATTGTAGTTTACATTATTCTTCTGCAGCTGCCAAGAAATGGTGTTCTGAAGTTCTGTTGCCAAATTTCAAGGGGAAAATAAATGACTCATATGATAAACAATTGCGCGACCTCTGGTTTCTTGCTATTTAAAGTGAACGTTAGCAACAAAACACACTTAATCAATTAACTAGTTGATAGATACTTAGGGAAACTTGATAATATCTATCACTGAGATTTATGAATGAAAATATCTAGATTTCACTAAGCATGTGCCTGAGCACTGTTATTCCCACAGATTAGAAGAGGAAGGTAGGAGGGACAACAAAACCAACTAGAGATTTTTCTTCACATCTCTAAATGCCAGATTTATAGAATCTACAGTATTAATCGCTTTCATGCCTATTTTCACTTTCATTCTTATTTTCATTCTGAATACAAATGTACATGTTTATCCATTCTATATGCACAATCATTTATAGTATGAATAGTTTTCATCTGATACTAAGACTGCAGAACCTTAATACAATCATCTATTTCTAAAATATAAACCTTATTATTTAAAACAATCCCTTTCATTTTTGTATTTTGAATGCAATGCTAATTTCACATTCATAGCAATTTCAAAGGAATACTTAATCAAAATAAAGGATTAAATGGAACCAGTCCATATAAAATATATAACACAAGAGTAAAAAATAAAAATAAAATTAAAAAACAAAAAAGAATTTCAAGACAGATACTTTAAGAGATATAAAATGTCATATTTAATTTTTCATCCACCTAGACTGAAGACGGACTGCTGAATTATCCATGAAAGTGAAATAACTTTTGATAATTTGACAGCAATGCTGCTCAACATTATCCAAACGAGCAGAGCCACTCCATCATTGACTATCTTACATGCAATATCTACTAACTATTAAATACAAATAAACACTGAACTTTCCAAATTACAATATTCTTAATTCTTAATCACTAGAAAATGAAATGTTCACATAGTTGCCAACAACACTAAAGTCACTTTACTCTGTTTTTTTACTTTAACTATTAGATTCCCCCCCCCCCCCCCCCCCAAATATTTACACCATTTGTGACTCATCTTTAAACGACTTTACCCTGCGAGCAAGGTGTCAGTGAGAGCACTTCCATAGCTTGGCTAAGGCTGGCAGGGCCTCCTCTGGGGACCATCATGTGTTACCCTCTGCTCAGAGGAGGGCCAACTAGAGCAGGCTGCTCAGAGTTGAGTCCTGTTAGGATCTGAGTATCTCTAAGGATTTCATTTTGCAATATAGAGAAAATGTAAACCATTGAAATAAAGGGTGTGTGTGCTTATGTGTTGTCTTTCTCCATCATGTTCTGTGTGTAATGCTCCATGAAGTCTTTATTTAATAAAAAGTCAGAGAAGGAAGTAGAAAAATGTTGCATTCATTGATGTAGATAACTAAGATCTCGCACAAGCAAGTTACAAGACTATTCCAAATTAAATAGTTTCTTTGCTTTATTCCATATTAATATTAATCAACTTTTGAAAATGAACTTCCTCTAAACTTTATTCTGCTTAATCAATTGCCAAATTCTTTTACTCAGATTCAATTGTTCAAGTGGCTGTTCTTTAAAGAGCAAATGAAATCTCTCCTCACTCATTCAAAATCTTCTGAAAGATTTTCTTCTGGTTTTGTTCATCTCAAATGCTCGCATTTTAGCCATGGTGATGGCTACTCTCACACTGAAATTGCAAACACGTAAAATTCCTGTCCATCAACTTTAAACAAGGCATGTCTGTTACAACCTCAGAATGCAAAAAAAATCTGCCTACTGTTTCTAGTTATCAATCTTTTGCTGTCTTAGACCCTACACTGATGATATTTTCTCCTTTGTTTTTACTGAGGCATTTTTTTAACTTGTCTTGGTGGTAACTATGGTGACAGTGATGTCAATGAAGAACAGAGCAGGTGAGATAGAAATGATGAGACCTCAAAACCTGTATAGTCCTTGGTATGTTAATTTGTATTTATCAATTAATCCAATTAGAGTTTTGTGTATAGATGTTCAAAAATACTGGTATCTAACTGGCAGCCATCAGCTTTTTGCAACGTTGAAAATGAAATCATGATTGGATTACCAAAAAAAAAAAAAAAGAAAAAAAAAAAAAGCATCAGTCATGCTAAGCACCCATCTGGAAATTAAATGTCAAAGATAAATGCAAGAGAGGGGAAAAAATCAAATCAGAAAGGCAGTGCGCTTACAGGAAGGCACAGACTGTTCTGAACAAAATTACCAAAGAAATATTTGCTGAATGTCAAACACTTGTTTTGATATTGTTTTCAGAGTGTACCCACCTTAGTATGTTTTAAAAATATAATCTTTTTTGTAAACTCACAAACAAACAGCTATTTCTCTGATACTTTTCAGAGGAAATCATCTTGTGCAGCTATCATTAGCTGCTGATAGAAAGGGCCTCGCTGTGAAACGCAGAACTTCTTACATCTTTATGACATGTAGCAAATCACCAGGTATATATGGTAAATACTTGCGAGCCCTGAGATAGTTAGTTCTGAAGTAATAGGAAGAACTATACTCAATTTCCTTTAAACTTCAAGTAAAAGTATGGGCTCTTTGCTTTATGGCTTATTGTAATGGGTTCCTTTGAATAGACTATTTCAGTTAGTCTTACAGCTATCGAAAATCTTCATCATTATATATGTGGAGATATTCAAGCTTCTGTTGGAAGAAATCGCCAGAGTCAACACATGGGCGGCTGCACAAAACCTGAGCATTAAGGAGGCTGCTGAAGCAGAAGTTCTGGCAGGTCGCCTGTGATAACTAAGGAGTTAGCAGCTGCTCCTGCAATGCTTCCCCTGGATGTTAACACACACAAAGGAGCTGGGGGAAGAATGGTGAGAACAGCTGGTGGCTCCATAGATTCTCACACCCACAGTAGTCGACAAAAGGAAATATCTGTGTGCATCTTCAGTACTGCAGTGTGAAGTATAAAAACTGAACTTAAGTCAATCTAGCAGCAAAATTCATCAGAACTTACTCTCAGGCACGTTTTGCTGCTCAGAGTGCACAGGCACAGGTCTTTATTTTGATGGAGTTTATCCATTGTTAGGGCTACTTTTCATTTGTCTCAAGTGTGAAGCTATGACATATTCAAAAATTCAATTCAAATTCACATTCAGCATCTTACTTATAACTGTTGCTGGATGCAGAGTCCACTTCTGTCTGTTTTTACATCAGAATTAGGGGCTAATGAGAAATATATAGTTATGAAAACCATAAATATGCCCTAGAAATTTGTTTATTATTGTTGTCCTGTTTTCGTTATACACTTGGTCTTGACAGGATGAATGGGGCTGCTAAAAGCACTGCAGTAGGTTTCATGATACCTTCCTAAATCTGCAAGCATGAGCAAGGTGAACGCATCATTGAATATTACCACACATGAACATCAGAGGATATAACACAATGACATACTTGAACAGTTCCTCATTTAGACTAGGTGCTCATTAATGAGTGATTCAGACCTATGTCAGATTTGGACTTCTGGGAACTAATAATTTCATCAAGTATCTGCAAAAAGTTTCACTCTTTCACACACATTCAATCATTTTGCATCCTATTGATTTGCCCCTCTGTACAGCACTAAGCCACTTCTTTTTTGTCCCTAAAATTTTTCTCCTGAGAGAAAGTTTCTGCAATATTGAATGCCCCATGGCAGCTTTGAATCAAATATAAGCTACCTTAGTTAGCCTTGATCTAGTCTGGCCCCTTTTTCCATGCAGCAGGAAATATGCTGTACTTTGCAAATTGGATTTTGCAAAATCAGTTAATTTAAAAGACAAAAGAAACAAACTTGAAGAACATATGGCTAACAACTCTGAAAAATAAAATAATAGTAAAAACAATAAGGGCATTCAGTTTCTCTAGAACTTCTAGGAAAATGATTATTTGTGTTGCAGTACAAAGGTAAGGTTCAGACTGTTATTAGTGTTAGTGACAAGGTAAGACATAAAAGGAATTTGCTAATTAATTAGCAGAAAATATCCTGAGATAGCCATTAGGGAGTAATCTCTATGAAAGCATTAACATAATCAATTATCAGGGATGCATTCTTAATGAAGTTTAAGCAATGAGAATGGTTTATTCTGCTAGGCTAGTATTGAATTATTTGTAAATAAAACTGTGGGTAGAAACAGCAATATAAAATTCATAGGAAAAATCCACTCTAAGTTAAATTTAATGCTATGTTTACTTTAAATTTGGCATTTTATGACCTTTAACCTTAACTAATTGAACTAAATGATATGATTAATGAACACACAATGCTGCCCGGCAGAGAAGCACTTTAAAATAAATATAAATGTATTTATCGTGCTAATGCTAAATTCCAGCATTCATCAGCATCCATATGATGGTCTAGGTTCACAAAGAGTGCCCTGTCATAAATAATATCACTGGGTATGACATTTTAATTTTATTAAAGTTTCACTATTCTCAAAGTCTATTTCCAGGAAAATAAATTTTCTGATCTAAGAATTAACTACTTGCTACGATTTTTAGGAATACAATTGAGCAGCTAGTGCAAGGAGTGACCTATATCACTCCTTGAAATATTGGCTTCAGCAGCAATATTATGGGACACCTATTCCTTTATCTTCTCTACAGACCATTTCACTTAGCTTACCCTTTTCAGGTTGTGGTGAAGAAGGTCTTCCCCAGGGCAGACAGAAATACTTAGTACTTTCGTCATTCTACTGAGACGAACAAGACTTTTTTCTTGGATTTATTATGTAAAGATCAAGAATAATATATTAACTTAAAAAAATTGTTGTGCTGCATTCCCAATGCCCTTTCAGTTTAAGGTCTAGATGCCCTGCAGAGGTTCTTTAAACTTCAAGAAGCACATGTTTCTGTGCTTCTAGTATTATATTTGGGATATATCCTCCAGTATTGGAGAAGTTGAACAAGCTGGTCAAAAACTAGAATATAATGTTGTAAGAAAGAGTAAACCTACTGACAGTGGTACTAGCTTGTTAGTGAGTAAGCATAAATAAAGCACGAAAAGAATTTTCTACAACTGTGAGCACTAGAGCCATGTCATCTTGGAGAACAGGGAGAATGAAATTTTAAAGTTAGATTTGTAACTATTGCCATATATCCAATGACAGATATGGAGATTACTTTTCATATACAGCGTGAGTGGTGTGCAAGTAAGCTGTTAGTGCACACTGCTTTCTTGCATGGGAGCATCCTAAAACTGAAGGATGACTCATGCCTCAGGGATTATTTATGCTACAGTACAACTGAAATAACTGAATAGAAACACCTTACTATCAAGGCAGTCATTATTAGGCCAAATCAAACTATATAAATGTAAGATTTTCTTGCTCTGAAATACTCATGTCTGTTAGGATCACAGAGTACTAATGTGATAAAACACATCAGTGAGCCACTTTAAAGTTAAAATACACTTTGGACCAACACTTCATTGCTTCTTCTTGCCTCACGGTTGAGACCTTGCTTACTGGGTGAGAACTTCTTAATATTGATTTCTCTGCCTCTGTGAGAAAAACTCACTCTTAAAATATGTATTGGTTTCTAGTTCTGTCAGCATGGCACAACTATAAAACATTTTCTGCATACAAATTTGTATCTGTCATCACAGTTTTGGCACAGTGGTATTTAGGTATCTTCATGTCCCAGTTAGATTTGTGATGCATGTGACATGCAAACATTCTGTGCAAACACAATCAATTTGACATGTTCAACACCAGGTCTACTTTGCATGCACAACTTGTCTGCATGGAAAATATGTACTTCCTCTGCAAATCTGATGCAGTTTTGGAGATTCCTTCACTCCAAAGGCTTCAGGCCCTGAGCAGAGATCACATGAACCCAGAACATACTAGCAATGAGGCTGCAGTCTACCCTCATTGCCATGTGTCTTACAGGGACACCAGAAATGAGGTTTTTAGTAATCCGGGCTGGATGCCCTTTTTGGCAAGGTGGCAAAGTACTGTTTCTTTCTTCACTTAATTCATGAGGAGGCAGACTGAGCATTGGATAAGATTACATCCCGCTTTCATTTCAGCCTTCAGTTATCTATTCATTCATTAGTATCTATTTGGCTTATATCTGACAAGCTGAAGAACACAACTTACCAAATGTGACTGAAATACATGTAACTGTTTTAATAAATTCAGCCATAGGTTCTTTTTCTCTGACATTGCTTTTCAGTATATCCTATATTAAGAAACTTATTTAATGGTGGCCCTCAGTATCATAGAAATGCATACTTCCATGTTAATTATGAACTGACTTACTCATTACATATATAATGCTGGCTATCCCTCAGCCAAAGGCATCTATCCTTAGAGTATGGTTTGTTAACTTTCCAAGGAAATAGGACCCAAATATATTACCACAGCTGAAGCATCTAGTGACGGAGTCATTTTTTGAAATGCCTTTGATTGAACTGCATTCCTACAGCAGGTATGCAAGAGTGCACGCTGAATGCATTTTCAAAGTGACCCTGTCAGACTTATAGTGACTGTATCTTCTCTCTGAACTTTTGATAAAATGCTCATGATTACATGCTGATTTTGTCAGAAACTCCATCCAGCCATGAACAGTGTATCCAGTGGCAGCAAGGTCATGATACAGCAAGTTTGCATCCCACAAAATAACCTACCATTAAGAACTCATTTTTACCAATTTATAGCCAAAGCTCCTGTGGAATGCACCTGTAGATGTTTTCCTTTTATACACAGCTTAGCAGGTGATCTGGTATCCAGTGAATTCTAGCAACTCAAAAAAAGTGCAAAGAAATGCTACTTGTATACAGCCTGTATTAAAAAAGGATTTGGATAGCACATACAGCAGGGAAACAAGAAAATTTTCCAGGCATTGTTCCATTTCTCAAGCCTCTAGCATTTTAACTATTCATATTGTCACTGACTGCATTTATCTTATAAAAATAAAAATGGTGGCAAAACAAATTCCATATATTTTTACCTCTTAAATGCACTTCTTTGTTGAAATGCAAATACTTGCTATTAAAAGGGTATCAACTGGTAGTCTTCAGTTCAAATTTGATATTCAATGTTAAGCCTAGCTGATCTTTTTTCAGTTTGCTTTCTGATCTCTTCCGCTTTTTGAATAGTATTAGAAGAGTTTTGTTTATTTGAAATGTGAAGAACCACTTGTGTGTATGTAGATTCTCACTGCTTTTGCATGCAGAAATCACAGTACTTTCCCTCTGACCACATTTAAAGATGCTCCCTATAAATATTCCAATAAATGTATTATTTGGAATAGGACTTACTTTGTTGTTTGTGGTTTCTCTGTGTGTGTGAGGTTTCTGTGTGTGTGTGTGTGTGTGTGTGTGTGTAGTCGTTTTTGCGTGTGTGTTTCCCCAAGCTGTAGGCCCTCCCCTCTTTTTTTTTTTTTCATAGCATTGTCGTGACCTGTTACCTGATTCATTGTTCTTTCATAACAATATAATTATACAAAATCATTGAGATTGCTTGATATAGATGTCAAGAAGCACATAATGTACTATTCACTGAACATACTGTAGTCCTGACCTGTTTAAAAACAGCAAAAAAAAATGATGAAAAATATCTCATTTTTTGGTCTGTTTATAGATTTGAATCAAAACAATGCCAGAAAACTTACAATTTGCTGGAGAACCTGTCCCTTATGATTGGAGCACAAACGAAAACTGTTACATAGATTGTATCCTGATTAGGTTTCCAGGTTTTTTTTTGTTTGTTTGTTTGTTTTTTGAATGTGCCAGAACAACTGGTCGTTTCTGTAACCCTATTGCATGTTGAACCCCAGAGTTTGCATTTAAACCATGTACCTCAAGGCTCTGTCTCACAGTCCTGTTGCACAGTTTTCCCCATTTCTCCTTGTTAAATCATAAGACCTTGTAGGAAAAAGCTTGTATAGAACGTTATAGGAAATTAGTAAAGACTAAAAAGAGGCACTTTAAAATGCAGACATTTTCTATAAGCTCAAATTTTCATCGTCTTTCACTGTCTCTTGGTTCTGCTTCCCAAATTTTCTGCAGTCTAGTCATTTCTCCTTGACACTTCCACAGTTTTACCTGACAGAGCATTAGAGGGTAATGAGATCTCTTCACCTGTGCTGTATATTATTTCAACATTCTTCTCTCTCCCCAGGGAAGAGATGGTGTTATCTTACAGGGTGTCTTTTTGTTTAGTACTGAGTTTCTTTCGCATGACAACAAAGTACAGTAAGAAAAAAAGTACTTATATCATTATTGAGATTTAATACTGCATTTATAGTAATACTGGTGTTTTAGAAAGAAGGTACAAAAGGGTTTGCTAAAAATAGAAGCAAAAATAATTAGGTAGTAAAAGCACTATCACTATACTTTGATAATTGCACAGAACCTCTTGAATACTGAAGGAGTTGCTGATAAAGCAGCCTTGTGTTTGGTAGAATTGATATGGTTTGGCAAACGTTCAGTGTTCAGCTGTGTAATGTGAGTAAGCTTCTAACAGACGAGTTTTCTTCAGACAACTTTTATGAAATTCTTAAGAAACCAGTCTTGACTGAGTCTTTGGGACCTGAGGAAATATTTAATATAAACTGAGCTTTTTTAAAGTCTTACCCCTTGGCTCTCCTGTCTTCTCAGAGACAAATAATTGCTTAAAATGATTTACTTCATAACTTCACAATCCTGCCACAATATACAGCGTAAATCACATCGTTCTTTTTACTGTACACCTCCCTTTCTGTGGTACCTAAGCTGAGAGAAAACTTTTCAGTGTATTCTGAGTATCACAGATGGACAGAACGATTATATTTGTCATGACGGGACAGATTTGTTATAAATGCAAATCCTTCAAGGCCTATTACTGAATTAGAAATGTATTTTATGTAACACAGTGTTTGATGTACTAAAATATGACATGGGCGACAACATCAGTCGTGGAACCAACCAAAGTATGTTAAAATAGCTGCTTAGTAATTCCAGAAGTGTGTCCTGACGTGTCTTCTAGCATTGCCAAGGAATCTTTCTGCCATTTCTTAGCCACCTCCAGCACTGACTTAAAGTCAGAAAGCTTTAACACTGCTGCAGCTGTCAGCCTCATATTTCTGCAACAAGGTCGTTCTTGAGCTTTCTCAACCTTGAGGCCTTCCAAGGAAAAAGCATCCGATCTTAAATCTCTAGTGACCTCTTCCTTATTGCAGATTTGAGACAAATTGAGACAAACATATACTTTGTGTTCAAGTTTAGATTCCTCCTAATCTTAACAATTGTGAAAGATGACTGCTTGGAAATTGGTTTACAGATTCTTGTAAGAGTTGGTCTCCTTTCATCCCTTGGTTTGAATTACTGATGCTATTGCTCCTTCATATAGTATGCATTGACTTTTACCGTGTTTTAACCTGGTGGAATGGACAATGCAAAAAAAACCAGTCATTTCACACTTCTGAACTAGTGAGAGCTGACACAGTTCTGCACTAGTGAGAGTTGATCTATCTCTGATGTACACCAAAATGTAGGCTTACTCTATTTATTTATTTATTTGTTTGTTTTTTTAATCAACAGTGTTTTTAGCAACAGTGTTTAAGCCATCAGTCTCAACCCACTGTGGGCCTACTTGCTAAACAGTGACTTTATAATGGCACTTTATGTTGTGCGTAGTAAGAGATGCATAGCATCCTTTGATTATGTAAGGTCCAAACTAACAATAAGATGTCATTCTACAGCAGTGTCTCAGAGAACAGCATCCAGTATAACTGTCTAACCCCTGTGTTCACTCACTTTTTGAGACATTATGCTGAGTAGGAGAATATCCACAACTTCCTGTAGGAGCTGCAGAACAACGTCACCACACACAAGTATGTTTTAAGATACTCCGCATATTCATTAAAAGAACAACAATAACAACAAAAAACATTTACAGTACAGGAAGCTTTTGTATGATTACGTAGTTTAAGGAAAAAAGGTTTTTGGACACATTTTTCCACTGCTTATTTCTTGGTTGAATCTTACCGACAAGAAGTTTCAAATTAAAGAGGTGCTTGAATGGCATAGTTTATAACAGTGCCTTATGAACACAGTGATTTGACCAGTATTGACTTAAAGTACAATTTATTCAATGAAAAGACTCTTAGGAAAAGGAAGATGTTTCAGGAACGGTATGAAGTATCGACCTAATGAAACCTTGTTTAGAAAAAAACTACCAATATGAGAATTGAAATGGTACATCTGGAGGCAAGAAGAAAAAGTGTCTGGTGCCTCTATAATTTACATATTCTCCCAAGCACTGATATAAAATAAAGCCTGAACTGCTTCTGCAAAGCAAGCCTTCTGGCTAAGTGTAAATTTCTGCACAAAATTCTGGTAGCGGATCCTGAGCTGACACAGACTTCAGACATAGTAATTTACATCTGCAGATGATCTAGCTCTGTTTGTGGGATTCTTTTAATGTTGTAGTGAGATAGAAAGATCCAGAACTACATTTCAAATGACTGGTTTATGAAAATGATTTCCCACATGGCTCACAGACCAGAGGAAGATCACTGCGTGATCACATTTTAGCCCATGCTGCAAGTGTTCACAAGTACAAATAGTGATTATTTTTGACCCAAGGGATTAAGAGGAACTCATTTTCCTCTGTAAAATGTAAATCATTGCAGATGCAAAATCAGAAAAAAACCAAAACAACCAAGAGCCCACCAACAAGAACACAAAACATAAATAAGACATGTTCTCTTTACTAAGCATGTTACTAATATCGTAACAATTTCCCCAGTGACAACCTCATAACAATCCACTTATCCTTCTGACCTGAGTTACGGTGCAAGGTAACATTCACTTTCTCTGGCATACTAAAATGCTTATTCAAAACAAGATCAGGAGAGAATCCAGAAGTTCTGCCTTGTAAGAAATTTCTTAACATTGTCAGTACACACATTTCAGGATTTTTTTTTTAATAAATGTCAAAATATTTTCCACAAAGATTTTGGCACTTTTGAAGCCAGCATGTGTTGTTTCATTTGAATTCAGCTCACTGTTTTGAGATTGTTTGATATTAGAGAGCATTTCTGACAGGTACACTGTTTCTTTCGAGCTACAGAAAACTCGGTCTCCCTTTTGCAGACTTCATCTTCCATTGTGGCATTCTCTCACCTAAGGAGCAGAAATATTTTTCCACAGTTTCATTTTCGGCTTTCAAACATACTCTGCAGTTTGCCTTTAAGAAAGTCATTTTGTTTTGAGGGAAATTGTAGTTGTCCTGTTGCCAGCTCACAGAAAACATGACCAGTGCGGCTGAGAGAAGCAGGCTAGTAGACCAGCAGCTCTGCACTCTTGAGAACTGATTAAAAAGCATTTCAAGTTCAAATTAAATTGCATCACTGATATGAAAATCATGATTTCTTATTTTATTGGTGTAAAAATTCAGATTTTCAGCATAAAAGCCTTTTCTTATTTCCATTTTACAGCAGCTTAATTTTTCCTTAATGGAACTTTGCCGTTAGAAAATCCTCAGAATAAATCAAATGGAAAATCCAAGAAGAAATATATGTGCTGCTTGGTGCCAGTCTGAAGGGACACCTGTTTATATTCCTACAGTACTCTCTTGATTCTGCAAATTTAATGAGAAGTGGCCTTTTGCAACACTGGTACATATTCTTAAATTAGAAAAGATTAACTAAATTCACACATGGGATAATGGTTTCTACTTCCAAGTTTATTCTGACTTGGTGCTGAGCCATCAATTATCTCATCATGTGGAAAGTCTGAAACAGAAAACACACATATATACAGATACACACAGCTATTAAAATTAAGTCCTGATTTACCTATCCCAATCATAAAATAAAAGTTAGTACTTTTTAAACAATTACTAATTCTACAGTAACATTCTGTGCTGAATGGCAAAACAAATACCACCACTGCAGATAAGCAGATGTGGCTTCTCTTGGATCACAGACAAGGCTGGAGCCCATCATTTCTTTCCATTCTCCTGTTTCTGTGCTTTGTTAAATATTGAGCATCTTTTATTTATTTTTTTTTAATTTTCAGTTTTCTTTTTCTTTTCATTATGAAATAGGTAAAAGACGTACATTTCATCACTGAACAGTAACTGGCCATTCATGATCTGAATCTCCCCCCGAAAATCTCTCATAGCCAACTTTAGTCCTACAACTAACTGACCCAAACATAAGGCTGGTGAACAGGTCAGAACAGAAAGTGCCGTGTCATGGAGAGTCACTTCACCTACCCTATCTCAAGGCTCTCTTCCCTGAGCTCCCTCATAGCCCACATGCCCCTGCATTTGACTCCCTCCTCCATCTTCCTGCCACAGCAAAGATCTTCTTGGAAGAGAATGTTGAAGAGAAAGAGAATTTTGAAGAAGCAGAATGTTCAAAGTATCTGTTTTGTCTGATTGCACTTTTAATCAAAGTATTTTCTTCATTGTTCTTGATACTCCTCCAGATCATAGTGAATCTTCAGCACTAGACGATGGGCTTTTCTTGCTGTTTTCATTTCTAAATCAGTATTAGTTGTCAGAAGATAATTGGTTAGTTTTTTATCTATCTAAAGTTCAATGAAAAGTAAATTATTGGATATTTTCTACCCAAGGTTGCATGAAAAATAGAATATTTGAGATTATTGATTCATGAGTTTTATCATAGACTCTGAGAAAAATATTATTAAATCATGTATGGACAATAATAATAAAGATTGCAGAAACGATTATTTGATGTTTAAGGGCATTCTCGCTGAAAAGTTGAATTACTTTAATGCAATGATCCTACACTTCAGAGTTAGCTTTATGGAGATAGCTTTATGAATATGTATTGCATAGCTGTTTTTCCTTTCTAACTTTATATAAAAAGTCTCATATGCAAATTCCCACTGCAGAGAATCTCTAATGAGCCCTGAGTATACTTCTAAATTATAGCCTCTTTTATTATGGACTAACCTTAGAACATTTTTTCTCTGTGTTCAAGAACAAAATTTACTGTTCTGAAGGTCGAGTCATGTGGAAAAGTCCAAATGAAAAACAGCATGCTTGGAACATGCAATGCCATAGTGATTCAGTATCAGTCTTTGCCTCAAACAATATCAATTTTAATAATTTTCTAACATTACTACAGATGCAGAAATAGTCTTAACCTGATGTCAATTTTAAGTGATTTGGCTTGCAAAACTCATGCAAAAAAAAAAAAAAAAAAAGTAAAACAAAAAAAAACCAAGTGTCAGTGGTTTACAGACTGGTTCGGCCCGGATCCATGACAAGCAGGGCGGAGGGCTTTTCAGAATCCATGACACTGGAGATAGGAAAACAGGGGACCCCGAATTATTTGAAAAAAAAAAACAAAAAAACAACGGCAACAATGTGATGAGAAATGAACTAATTTACTAAATAGAGTATCGAAAAAAACCAAGACAGTATAATACAATGCAATTAGAATTGGGATGGACCAAATCAGATATAACGAAGAAAGCCTGTCTGAAAAAAGCAGCCTTACACTAATGCTGAGATGTAGACACGACAGTCAAGTCGAGCAGCAGGGAGGATAGCTGAAGGAAAGTGAGAGAGAGAGCATCAGATGACCTGCCAATGCCTTACATGCATTCCCCCCTGTGCAGGAATGATATCAGCACAGCGAACAGTCTTCTGGGGAATGTAGTTTCTTCTCTTTGGTATGCAGAACTGGGACATTAACACTTTAATTCCCAGTGCACTACATGATGTTATGATGTGGAATACCGATGACCGTAAAACCATGACAACAAGCAAACATAAAAACACCACGAAATATTATTGCAAACAAAAGATGTTTAGAAGACTGGTGTCACCCAAAAGTTAAATGAGCCTACGTAAAAATGACCTACTTTGACCACAACACCAACAGAATTTAAGATACTTCTAAGCAGTGTCAAACCTCTCAGATTACTCACAAAACACCACTGCTCTAATGTTACTGAAAACCAGAAGATCGCAGTATGTTGTTCTTGTTAAAACAGCTTAATCCATTCAACAACAGAAGTTCATGTTTCATAAGCCATTTAATTCCTCCCCACCATTAAGAGTTTTGGAAACATTTTGTTTATACAGTGAGGTATTGATGTATGATATTGCATGATGTTCTGTGGTAGTTTTTCAAGGACATGTGCTGGACTTTGCTGAACAATTCTCCAAGGTATTTTTGAAAAATATCCACACTCTAGAAGTTTCAAGAAATTTTAAAAATTTTGGGTTTTTACTCATGGAATAAATGAAAGTATTTGTTATTGTTGTTCCTTCTTAACAGCCACTGCAAAATGCAACACGATTGACTGGAATGATTTACTATAAATACTGTAGAATAATGTTTTTTTTCTTTTTTTACTCTCCTATTTTTGCTAATGTGATGGAACATCCCTACTATAAATATACATATGTATATACATATAATGTAGAGCTGCAATTACAGGATAAAATAATTATGGTGCCTCCAGGTAGTTGTGGAGGTATTAGGCCTATAGCTAGGCCTAATTTACAAGGGAAGTCAAGTTTAGCTTGTCCGCAGCTCAGGATAAAGTAATTTCATTGTCTGTAACCCTGTTTCATTGCTGTGGATAATAAATTTAAAACTAAGCTGCTGCCAAACCTAAAAAATAAAAGGAAACAATTTCACTTTGAATATTCTTCCTTTCTATTACCGAGACAGTACATATATGGCTCTACTATGGCTATATTATTACAATACCATAATATATAATTACAATACATACAATACCATTGGTGCAAAATGTCATTTTCTGAAGAGACAACCTTGTCCTTTCAAGTCACCAAATTGGAGATAAAAAAAAAATAAGCAATGCTTAACAATGCAGTATTCAAAAATAAGGTAAACGCATTGAGCCATTAACTTTTTTCCTTTTTTTTTTTTTTCTCTCTTTTTTGTTTATATCAGTAGAAACGCACATAAAAGCAAATTAACTTACATATTTACAGCTATTATAGTCCCTGCACACCTGACCGGTTATACAGAAACTTAAGAGAATCACTCAGTAGGAGTATATATACTCATATATACTAGTATACTGTTACTGAGCCACACTTTTAGATACTGTCTTGGATCTTTTGTGGCTTAGAAGAATTTTAAGCATTTCCTTGGGGATTTTTAAGTGGCTGCAATTGTTAATGGTTGACATCATGTTAAATTTTAACCATTTTAGGTAAATAAGCCTTTTCCATAAGTTTTCAATTTTTTTTTTTTTTTAATCATTAATTAAACTTTACTAGTTTATTTGAATCACAGAACCATTACAGTTGAAAAAGACTTCTGAGATCATTTAGTCCAGCCTTTCACATACTACCAATGTTGCCCATTAAACCACGTTCCTTAATACGACATCTAAACATTTCTTGAACACCTCTGGGGACGGTGACACAAGCACCTCCTCGGGCAGCCCATTCCAAGCTCGACCGCTCTTTTGGAGAAGAAGGTGAAACAATATGATTTCAGGGAAAGAAAAAAAAAAAAAAAAAAAAGTAAACTCATTTATAATGTTATCATTTGTATTAGTACAAAAATAGAAGCCCTATACATTGAAGTTTAAAAAACGGTGTGCTCTTAAAGAACAAAACACAATAAAACAGATGGAAGACAGATTACTTAACATGAAAACAGGAGGACTGACAAGATATCGAAAAAGTGCACGGCTGACTGTTAAAAGCATCTGATCATTCACACAAGATGGGAATGACTAAAAATGTGTGATTAAAAAGTTTAGTAACAGTAGTTTCAATTGAGTGCAGAAGTTGGAGTGAGACAGAGGAAAAGAGTTCCAGACAACCGTAATGAGAATACGGAATATAACAAAGAGAATAGAGAGAATGGAAGCAGTGTTTTAGGTCTTTGCTTGCTTGTTTTTTTTTGTTTTTTTTTTTTGTTTTTTTTTAAGGCTGAGATGTTTAACACCTAATCATGTTTTTATTTTCAAGGGAAATAAAGAAAACGAAAGATAAAAACAGAGCAAAAAGTAAAAGGAATTGTGATAGGACTCGTAGGATAGGAAGCAGATGAGAAACTTGTGCTTCTTTGTAATGAAGGATGTTTGTGATGGAGAAAAGAATGTCAAAACAACACGAAGGCATATATAAACACCTCATTTTTTCAGTTTTATTTTCAGAAGAAAGTGACAAGATATTATGCAGAGATGTAAAAAATTTGATGGAAGCAAGAAGAAAAGGAAGGGAGCACAGATTTGAAAGAAGTTTAAAACAAGTCCAAAAAACGTAGGATGCAATATGCATGAAGAGGCTGATGGCAGTATTGAATGCATCCACTGAAAAGAAGAAACAACATGCCTCAAAGAAAGAAGTGCTCAGTAAAGTAGGAAATAAAAGCTATTTTGGTGCAGAGAACTCATGCAGTAGGGCCACAGATTAAATGAAAATGTGAACAAGGAAATATACAGCTCGAAAGAAATTGGTCATAAGCCTGTAAGTTGAAACATCCAGAATGAAGGCAGGATATCGCAGGGAGGAAAACAGAGAACCAGGTGGAAATCTGCTGCTGCTAATGGGAAGAGCTGATTGAAGAGCAAATGTCAGTAAGTTAGAGCAAGAAAGATAGAAGCTGTCTGCAGTGTTACTCTGGGAAAGAGAAACCATGGGAAGAGAAAAGAAAAAAACAAAACCACTTTTAGAAAATAGAGTATTTCAAATGGAGAGTGTAAATAGAATCTGTCCAATGTCTAGTTCTCATGGTTCGGCCTGGTTCAGCCTGGTTTTCCATTTAAACTTCAGAACAGATTACTGGTTATTTCATTTTAGAGACTATTTGAAAATGTGTTTGGGCAGACCATAGTAAAGAAAAAGACTCTGCAGGTTGAAGGAATTTTCTTATACATCTGAACTTTACTGCTTTTTGATAAAGTGGTCTTTAAAAGTTTTTAGGGAAATAGAGCTAAGGATTAACCCCACTTTTTGCATATATTTCTATCCTACCTACACTTGATACAGAACTAATCAATTACATATTACGTGCAGCGTTATGAAAACACTGTGCAATTAAATGTTAATTCAGTTTGAAAGGAATATAGGACACAATGACTTAACTTTTCATTAAATGTGCTTTCTTTTTAGTGCTCACTGTGATCTATTTTCTGTGCAAACAAGTTTGCATACTGCAAGTGATCGTGAATATGTTACTTGTGGTCTGCATATAGCATGAAGGAAAGAGGATAAAGGATAAAATTCTCAATCTGATAAGATCAGATAACATGACTAGTAAGTACACTTGAGGTACAGCTTCATGCACTGCTGATCCAATATCTGAGCAGAAAGCCAGAAATTTCAAAGGGCCTCCTTATGTGTTTCTCAGAACATTTAATCACTTAGATTATGTCAACACTGCAGATTTGCCTGAGTTTTATATCAGAACTTACCTGTCTCAGAACATCTTACATACAGTGGAAGTGATTTAAATCCACCAACTTAAGCAGCGGAAGATTTACAAGTTGTAACGTAGGCAATGCTTTCATGTAGATCAGAACCCACTTTCTGCAGTAAATTCAGGGTAAATCATGAGGGCTAATGGTCTTCAAAAGTTAATGGTCTCACTCAATTTTACATACCTAGCTCTCAATATTTAATTTAAAAAAAAAAAAAAGTTAACGAAATTGGATATATTTGATCAGATGATAAAGGAATGTGATCTCAAATGAGCAAAGTGCACATTTTTCTGAATGCAGATGCCTACAAGTCTTGAAGATGTTCTTAAAATTAGTGTTTTGCACAACACTTTCAGTTATGTAAATGAAGCAGCATTTGGGGTACTTGTTATTTCATTAGAAAAGTAAATCTGATAAAATTCTGTAATATTACTCAGAAAGTGAGCATACTTAGACAAAGTTGAGAAACATTTCCCAGAAGAAAGAACCAATCTACAAGTCATTCTCTGCTCTCATTCTGGACAGAGTTGCCAGAACTACTTCTATTCATCTACATTGCTACCTTGGAGATAGCCTGCTTGTAGGAATTTACCAATGTTGCCATCCTCAAGAAGGTTAATTGGAATTAACTAAAATGGATGAACTTTGAAGTGAATTAATTACATTATCCTAAGTCCTGGTGCAGATATTCCCATTTAAAATTAAAATGATCTTTATTTAGTTTAGCTTATTTCACTTCTAAACTAAAGATAAAACGAATTAAGATAATTTCAAAACTCATTTGCATTAATTTTCCTGTGTACACGTGTAAACAAGCACCAAGATCCTAAAACCTCATTTAGTTTCATTAAGCATATCAATAATGTATCAGAACTGGAAGACTGGTTTTCAAACACAAGTTCTTCACATTGACATCATTTAGGATGATCACAATCTATGAGCTTTGTAAATTTTTAAAAATCCTTCTGTAGAAGCAGAAATTTATTTAACAGAAATTACTTTTTACACAATGGTACTCGTAAGTGGGGGAGAGCAAATGGCAAATTATAAACATCCTGATTTATACATATTTCTTCCTTGAAATAAGAGCAGCCTGAAGACAGGAGGTTGCAGTAGTATTTCATAAGCAATCCTCTGATTACCTTGCTTCTTTAAAATCGATGAGCCTAAAACACATGGGAAAATATGGAATTTTGCACCTCACAATTAAGGTAAAATAATTTTTGAGCAGCCCTGATAAATGATGGAAGACAACTCATCAAGATTATTCAGAAAATAGATGATGAAGAAGAAATTTTAATGAAACCTATGTACATAACTAAGGAATTCCGAGTAAAACATAAGATATGTGCTAAAAAAGAAGTCTGACTTCACTGTCACAGGCAGTTTAACTCATATTATTGGCAAAAGAAACAACAGTCTAACAAAAATAAAACAAAAATACTTAAGAAAAGTAATGGGAATGTTGCTTCTAGTAGAAATTCCTTTTTTTTCCCTGTATCAAAATAGAGTAATACATAAACTGGCAAAAATATATTCATGAGAGAACGGTTGAAATGCTTTTTGTTTGAGAAAATCGTCCAGAGAAAACAAGAGATTTTTATACAATTAGCAAATTAACTCTTAGTGAATAACACTATTAAAGGAGCACTGCATTGCAGTCCCAGAATCACAGTACAGTAATCATAAGGATTTTCGTTAATAAAATACAAATTGCACTGTATCTCTCTAATGACTGTACTTTATTAATTATGGATATAAAAAGCATCAGAGATGTATTTCACCTTAGTAGATACAAATAATTTTTCTTAAAAGAAACAATATTTCTTAAAGTTTTGTTATATTAGGTATATCTTAGAGTACAGTTTTAAACACTCCACCTTCAAAACGTTCTTTTGTAATGGTTTTCTGATTGCCTTATGTCCTGTGCAAAGATACAGCTTCCTGAACACTTCTGTGATGAAGCAGTATAATATGTGGAAACTCTTTAAACAACAAGGATGAAATGTTGTAAGCAACAGGAATAAGGACAAACCACGACTATTTCTTTCTACTTGAAGTATTCCATGTGTATCTAAACACACAATTTTTTAGGTATCTATCTATCTCCTTTCCTCAATTCTTCAGCTGTATTTGGTTGTCTTTGTGATACATAAAACTAAAAAGAGATGTGATAAAATTTCATGCTGTTGAATAAGATTTTTATTACTGTTAGACCATAAGACTTTAAAAAAGAAAAAAACCAAAACAACTTTTCAAAGATGTTATGCTCAGCGCAGTGCTCAGCTGCTCTGTCAAAGAATGGGAAAATGCCTGAAAAACCCAATAGTCCTTACCTGAGAAATGAACTTGTTAAAAATAGTGGAGGAAGATCAGTCAGGAGTTAAAAGACAGTTTTGAAAAGAATCAGAATGCAAAGTTTTCTTTCAGATCTCTGTCAGACTCGAAGTTCTTTCAGTTATGTTTTGCATCTCATAACCACACACAATTTATAGTGTAGTTTTGAACTACCGTTATTCCTCCTCATCTCAGGCACACAGCTTTGGCAAAGCATTTGCTGTCTTTTCACCGTAATCAGAGCACTGAGAGAAGAAAGAATAACATTAGTTCATATTGCTGCTGGTCTGACTGCAATTATAAGACAGAACTATGACTAGTTTGTGTTCATTAAATAGGAAGGTCACAGGTATCTTTGAACTGACACTCATTCTTTGTGTGCAAACATATTCTCTTTCATGTTTTTACCCTCAGAAGGTGGCTTTTAACTAAACTTAAAAAAAAAAAAAAGAAAAGAAAAAAAAGAATTGGCAGTACATGCTTCTTCTTTCATAATATCTAATATGATTTTATTGAGACTTCTCCAATTTTTAAATGTTTCCTTTAAAATATTTTAAGAAATCAACTCATTAAGTAACAAATTTATAGTAAAAACTTCTATAACTGAAGGCAATAACTAAAACCTCTCTGAAAATCTTCTCCAGACAATAAACAATCTCTTTGTGTTTGGCACTTTCTAAAGTGACTGATGACGACTTTCTCAAAAAGTTCTTTTCTAGATGTACTCAGTTCAAGAAAACACTGCCAAAAAGAGGAAAGCATTCTAAATTCTATTTAATGTAAGCTATAACATTTTACGTACTGAGATACGTTAGAAATGTAGAAAACATTTTTTGAAAGTCCTGTCACTTTCCTATCATTTCCTTTATTTGTGACAGCAAAAGTTGAGTTCGGTTCTGGACGAACTGTACACTAACTAACTGTGAACGAGCAGGATCTCCAGTAAAGATAGCATGTAAACTGCATGCTCACGAGATGCAGTTAGTGGACATCTCTGTTAGCTTATGTGAGGCAAGTAGCAGACATCTAAGTAAATTCCAATTCAGGCAATAATGCTGAGTGGAACCTACCTTTGATTTTTCTGGAACATCATTCGCAGTAAGATCTATTCAGCATTACCAACAATCACATTACTCAGCGGTAAGTACATGTTGCTTATTCTAGCCTGCATAAATGCAGAGCAATGCAAGACACTGAGATTACACTATGTAAGCATAAAAAAAAAATAAAAAAATCATTAACCTGCAGGTCAGGTGTGCAGCAGCAAGCAGTTGAGTTAGAAGCACTACAGTCAGTGAAAAAGTCTTTCCTCTACAATCCCATCTAAGGTACAATTGTGGGATACTTGCTGCACACAAGAATGTTTCTAAGGTATTTGTGCAATATCTGAAGGACCTCATACATCAGAAAGATGCAAGGTTAAATTGCCATTTTAAAGCAGAGTATTTGGGCACATTGCCTGTAAGTGCTCCAGATTCTTTATAAGGCTGCTTCTGTTTTCTTTCATTTTCATTTCCTATTGTTCATGTCTCCACTTTATAGAATAACTGAGTCTCGATTCTTTATTTCCATCATTGCTGCCCATTGAGGTGGAGAACAGACAGACAAGTGTTGAACTTATTCTTATCTGAACTTCCTGGTTCAGAACTACTCAGCCAGGAATACAAATTACACATCCACGGCGATCCTGTAAATTATATCACTCTAATGCACCTCACGCCTCAGCAGACTCACACTTTTTGATAGCATAATATGCAGAACCAGAGAAGCACTTTAAATATACCCATTTCTAATTCAGTAAAGACAGAAAAGGAAGAAATGTTTTTTATAAGACTGTCTTTTCTGCATCTCACACTGAAAGTATTTCTAGAAAGAGCAGAGATTTTTGCTCTTTTAAAAATGAGTTATGTGATGATTACCTCAAGGAATATTAAGAGAAACATGAGGATAATTCCATCAAGGCTTTTAAAAATCCTGTATGCAATTTGTCTTTCTTTTCAGAGAGTTAAGAATCTAAACTGCAATGGCAGAAACAACCATTTATCTCCCATTGTTCATTCCCAGGAGTTATTCATAAGCCCCGCATTAGTTTTCAGAAAGAGCTAACTACCTCAACTTTTATTCCAAACATGTACTGTCTGCACTGTTCATTGGCTGGGTCATACGCAATTTACTCTTTTATGCATTCTCATCTCATTTTTGCTTTCTTATTTAAATGCAGTATTATTTATTGTGATGTAAAAAGAAAACAGCCTCAATCCAAGGTGATTGCTAAGACAAAGCAAGCGCTAAGTAGCTTTTGCCATTACTGCCCACATAATGTCATTATCAACATGCTTGTGCTTACCATTGGGTTGGAAGTGGTTCATTCTTTTTTCCAGATCTTTATTTCTAAAGTAGTTCTCAACCACTATTTAATTACTGAGAAGCCAATAGTCCAAGGAGATATGGGATATGAAGAAGAGTCATAAGCAAACTATAGCAGTGTGTGATAGAATCAAATCATAGAAACACAGATATTGGCACAATGGATTTTAATTGTTATCATTGCCACTTTTTGCCCTTTCTATTTCTTACAAGCTTTAAAAAGTTTTTGAAAATAATATGAATTATGGTATTCACTGTCTCCTATGAGCTTTGCAGCCTTTGACCAATCAGTGGGAATCATGTGTGCATTCACGATGCCACTAATTTCAGACAGTGGACTGTTAAGATTGAAAAAGTCAAGTACTTCGAGAGATTACATGCCTCAAATAAGCTTGTCTTTGCAACTTCTGAGGCCTTTCTCTGTCTGTAGCGTGATGCTGTTTTTGATTCTAATGTCTTTTGTGCCAAGTGTTCTTTTAACTCGTTCCTTTTGTTGGTGTGTCTTCATCAGTGAATGACTAGTTTTTTTTTTATTGCGCACGTCAGGCTCAGCTCTCAGGATGGACCTCTTCATCTCTTCTCAGGAGAAACATTCATCTTTCCACTACCTCTTCTACAGCATTCATCACCGAGGTATCTGACTTCACTAATATTAATGTATCTACTTTGACAGAGTTTTTGTGAGATGAAATATATGACAGACTAGAACTATGCAAATTAAGCTGGAGACAAATAAGATTAAAGGTACTCTCAAAATTCTGATTATCAGTGTGAGTCAGTTAGGACCTGCTAGTTCAGAGTACTTATAGTACTAATGCACAATATACTTTCCACTTAAACTCTTAAAAGAAAGGCTATGGTAGAACAAGTTTACACTTATGCAGGCTTTAAGAAGTTTGCCAGAATAGTTGCTTGCCATTCTATCAGTTTCTGATTTCTCAATACTCCATTTTTGCATTTCTACATGCATGGCAACCATTCCACTAATTTCTCAAAAGCCCTGTTTCTATTTTATTTCCCTCAGGAAAGCATTTTACATTATCTGTTAAGGAGAATGATACATAAACTATGCTATGCTGTGTCCACATTGGAGTACAAACAGGCATTGCTATAGATACTCCACCTAATTATGAGATTATATGGATCGAGATAGTCCTTTTCCGTATCTAGAACTATTTCCCATTAAGCTACCTAATGACCCTAGGATATTGGTGGGTCCTAACTATTTTTTAATAATGGATATTATGACTCATCCATCCACCCTACCTTACTTTTCAGTGCCCCACGGAAAAGATAGGAAGCCTTTTAGTAACATATCCTAATATATCATTGCAATTTAACTCCTAATAGATTTTATTATTGCTTTTAATTCTTTTTTTTCTTTTTTTTCCCCCAAGGATATTGATTTTGAGAGTACAGTATTCTTGCAATTAGATACAACTAGTTTTTCAGTATGTAATCATTTTTGCTTTGTAACTTTTGCTGGAGACAAACTGCCTTAATGTAACCTCAGATCTCTCTGCCTTGTACAGATGTTGAAATAACAAGACCATAAATATGATACACAAGTGAGTGAATACAAAACAAGACTGTGTCTATAATAGTTTAGAGAAATGGCTCTATTGTCTGACTTGTCAACACATTAAAACTTAAAACTACTGTATACCTACACACACACAGCTCTTAAAAAGCAGTTAGGTGAAGCAGACAAAGGTAACACCTTTTCACTGGGTAACATGAAATACTAATACTAATACTAAGAAACAAAGCAGGCATCTCAGTGGCATTCTCAACCATCCATTTCTCAGCAAGCACATACTCCGGCCTCAGCAAAAGTATTTTGTAGAGAACATATTTTATGGTCTGCTTCCCCGTGAAAATTTGCATAAAGCCAGCAAGCTTCTTTGGTTAGACGGCAGTGCTTTACAGGGCTAGATCACTGTTTGTTCTATCAATAGCACTTGCTTAAGCATTACACTGTGAACTGTTTCTTCTTTATTAACAACTTTGCTGCTGTTCTTCACATATTAAGAAGCTTCCCTAGTGGAGCAGAAAGGAAGCATTAAACCGTGACTAGAAACACTATTCTAATATCATCACAAAAAATATTATATTTACTATTCACAGGAGGAGAATCAGCATTGATGTTTAGTTCTTTTTGAAACATAAAGCGCTAAGCACTACATGGAGTTTTGTCAGTATCTTTTCTCACAATTAATGCTGATTTATATATGTATAAACCAGTCAAAATGTCTGTTTTGTTGGTACTCACTCATACCCTTTAGTCTTTAATCCCAAGTTATCTTTTATTTTGGGGGTACTTACAGCAAGAAATTGTCATTTTTTCTTAGACAGCAGCAGGGTGGTACAAGTCCTTTTATTTATATTTTTTCCAGTGCCAGGCTAAATGACAGATCATTGCCAGAGAATACAAGAAATTAAGCAAAGATCCTGCTTAGCGCTCTGGAGTAGTCAAGTACGACTCGAGGATGGAGATGTCATGTTTTAGACACCTTCAATGAGCACACCAGCACTGTAGTCAATACTGCCTCAATATCTTTCTTGGGCAATAGGAAAAATTGCCCTAAAACCTTTCATATTTTTAAGTAATTATTGTCTTCAGTGATTTAGATTCGTACAGTTTTTGGAAAAGCACCCGAAAGAGTAAGAGTAAGAAAGAGTTATTCAAATAAACTCCAAACGCCTTTGGAACCACACAGAAATCACTGCACTGCTGATCACCAAGAGCTGTCAGGAAGTAATCTAAAGAACCTGTGAGAACCAATTCAGGAATTAGCCTTTTTGTTTTAGTCTTTCTAGCTGCAAGAACTCAGATTATTTTTTTTTATTTTTTATTTTTTATTTTTTTTTTCTGCGTGTATATCTTCTTTTGCTTTTAAGAGTAGCTTATGGTGTATGTAATACTTAAGACATCAAGCGCATACCATCTTTCCTCAGTAACAACAAGCTTCTGCACCAGCGTGGGTATCTGAAATACACAGAACTATAAAACTGTTCAAGACCATTATTGATTTTAACATGTATAAAGCAGCTCAAGCATTAGACAGCAGACATTGCTAGTCATAAACATTACAAGGTATTGCTGTATCTTCAGCAAATACATAACACTTTTGTTAATGCAGCAGATTATTCACTTTGGAATCAGAGTCCTGGAAGTGTCCTTGGTGTCTGCTTCAGTTGCAATCACAATAAGAAGGGTAAGGCTACTGCTACGTATCACAGTGTAATGCCATTTTAAGCAAATACCTGAATAGCCATCTTGCTGGCGACTCTGTAATCGCAGTTGAAAATCCATCCTATCTGGGAGCCATATTAGACACTAGAGTCAAGCAACCTCCATGGCATAGTACTTAATGAAAAGCAACCCCCCAAAAAGCTTAACTGACTGTATCACCATAAGTGCACAGGAACAAACAATAGCAAACAAATAATAAAAACAAACACCACTCAGAACTGTAATGGCCTTATTGTAAATCACACACTATACTGGGATTAGAAAATAATTTTTCTTCTTTTAGGTAAAGAGATTATCATTCTACTAATTATTCTCAACAGAATATAAGAGATGAGAACATGATCTAAAACTTTTTCCGATAGAGCTAAATTCGTGACTAGGCCTAATAGGCTCATTATAATGATCAACAACTTTTGCCTTGGTAGATCCAGAAAGAGAATTGCTTTTAAGATAACATTTGCAACTGATTTCCAATGTACAAAATTCAGTTGCTGCCTATACTTTCACACAATTAAAGGTGGAATAATCTCTTTGTATTTCTGTGGAAAGAAAGTTCACTTAAAAAATGACTTAAGGGTAGTTTATGTACAATTTGGGCAGTTTAAAAACATCTGACCTGCGTAAAAAGTTAACTGAGCAAATTTGGTTAACAGATTGGGCTACCTATATGACGGATAACAGTGCACCCAATACCTAAGCTAACATGCTCAATGCTTTCCCATATGGAGGGGTCCTTTGCAGCTGGTGCTGTGCTCTGAGGGAATTATGAACCAACTGGCATCTGACAGTCCAAACTGTAGGTTTTAATTAGAACTATGCTTGAAATCTTAGGGATGTTTATAAGTGCTGACTGAATGTAGTAGACTGACTTGCCACAAGCAGTGATGCAATACTTACACAATTAGAGATTTCACTACAGGCGAATGATTGAATCAGTCTCCATACAGTTAGAGAGGAGGAGTTAAAAATTGTTTATGAACTGTTTGACAATTTATAGCCCAGAAAAATTAACACAGATAGCAGATAGCTGTTTGAACAAGAGCCTCTATAAATTTTCTTCTTCTTCTATGTCTGAGTAAGCAGCCACATCAAAGTTCTCTTTAGTTTACCACTGCAATGATTTCAAATGAAATTGGAACTTGTTATAGGAATTGCTGAAGTATGAGACCTTACTCTCTGGGTGGGTTTTCTCCAGAAACCTGCAATGCTGAATACAAAACTTAATTATGAGCATTTTTAATTTTCTTCACCTACATTTAACAAATGAATAAATAAAAAAAAATAAGAAAATGATAGTTTAGGTCCTATAATTATTTTCATTTAGTTTCAACAGGATACTGAAATGTATGTAGTTTATATAAACTGAATTATTCAATGATGGGGCACAAAAGGAAATGTATAAACAGATAACAGTATTTGAGAATGGCTTTGCAGTGTTTGTTCACACAGTCTGTTTTAGAACTTATTCTATTTATTGCAAAGTGCTACTAAAACACAATAACTCTGATGTTGACTTCTTTTGTCAAAAGTACCATCTAAACCAAATCCTTGGCATGCTAAATTGTCTACTGTCTCTTCAAATGAACAAAAAAAGGTACTCATTGACTTACATGTTATCCATTTGAATTAAAAAAAAAAAAAAAAGAAAGAAAGAAAATGTTGATCAGGCCTTGAAACTAGACAATAATATTTGTATTTGAAACCAACCACGCTATTGAAAATCATCAGTTTCCGGTAGCTTTGTAGAGCATTTTCTAATTAATACCTAAGTTTATGGTCAGAACACCAGAAAGATGAGTTGTTAACATAACTAAATAAAAATATGTAGATATATTAACGAATAAAGCTTTTGTTTAAAGAAAAAAATACAGATCCATGAAGAAAGAATTTTAAATGAAGTAAACAGCCTAATAACGGATTATTTATATTGACTCTTTAATTATAGAGCTACCACAGTCATTACATGTTACTTTGGCTAACATCAATCAAAATGATATGAAAAGTCCCGTGAATAAGGAACCAGACTATGGTAAGAAGAATTTATTGCCATTTCCTGTCCATCACAGATATTCTAGAGGATAAAAATGTTTTATTAAGTCTTTTTCTGCCTGAGATTCCACCTTTAAAACAAAATCCAATGACGGCCTACAGAAGAAGCTTTACAGAGATGAACTGAATGGTGTTGATGAAGTACTTAGATAATGTCAGGAAAAAGGTCAAGAAGAAAATTTATCAAGCTTTTCTTTGAGTAAGTGTTTCTTTGAACAAGCTAATTCACTGCAATATGAATACAACAAGAAAAAACACTGATATAATGTTACAAAGCACTTCCTCATTTTATGCTAGATTGGTGGCTCTGAAATTTGCACATTCATCTTCCTAAAAGATGGAAATTAAACGTAGCAGTTGAGAAACTGCAGTAAAACGTATTTAAAATTGAGATTGAAAAGAAAAGATCAGAGAGAAAATTTCCCTGTCACTGGAAAGGAGCAGTGGGCAAGGAGCAAATTCAGAAAATGTAATGTTGTTTTTACTATTTGACGTTACTTGTTCTACAACAGTAAATGCAAAAAGGACAGAAATTTAGTATTTCTCCCCATGTATTCTACAGCAAACAATAGCCGCTGAACCGTAAGTACTTCAAGACAGATACCCAAATCTCATTAGCTAATATCACACTGTTAATTCTACTCAGCCACATCCCTACAGATCAGAAAGTTTTATAAGGTATATTGTGTGTTGTATTCTAGGGCTTATATTCTGCTGCGGAAATAAACTTTAAAGTACACACAACAAAAGCATTGATTTCCCTAGCATAACAATAAAGAAGTATCTGCAAGAGAGATTTGCATAGAGAAGGACAATGAAATGTCAAGTTTCTTTATTCAGTTTTTTACTTTAAGATTAATAACAATGACTTTAATCCACATTTACAGACAGTTCACTCTGTTACTAATTAACCAGCCACTTTCCTCATGAGTAGGCACAACACGTTAAAGCAACTGGAAACATGGTTTGATTTATGATTTCCCATGTAGTCACACTGAATAATATCTGTACTACCATGCATTTGGTTCTGATCCATGCTATGTGCCCTGTCTGAGAATATACTATTTGATCTAAAGAAAAGTTTGTTTTGTTGGATTTAAAAAAAAAAAAAAAAAAATCTTGAAAATTCAACAAGTTATGTCATTTCACCCACAAGTATTATTTTAATTTGATTTTACTGGGTGTAATCTCTAGCTTTTGCTTTTAAAAACAAATTTTCAGAATTTTTTATTTAGCAATGTATAAGCTATTTGAACACCTCAAATCCCTTTCTGTCAGGCCTTAACTGGTCTTGAAAAATATGAGCTACTGTGACAAATGAACAACTCCTTAGAATATTTGTCAGCACATGTATAATGGCTGATGCATGTTTCAGTCTGAAATGTCAACTGAAAACTAGAACTTCCAGGAGTTTTGGACACTGCGTTTTGTGAGGAATGCATGTTACAAAGTATTAAATATTTTAAACATATAAATACATAACAGTACTCAACTGTCACCAGTTAAGAGTAATAAGACACTTCAGAATAAAAGCTAATTAAAAATCAGCCCTCCTTAAATATGAAAACAATCAAGTGGTAAAGAATCACCTTATTCATGTAACTGGAAGTTGTAATTACAGAGGTCAAGTTCATCTTTCAGGTCAACAACATGCAGCTATATCTTCCAGGTAAATATTTTATTTATTAAATGTACATTTAGAGCTCTGTTTCCAACATAAGAGAGTAGCATATTTCATTGTCTAAGAAGCAAATCAACACTGCAGATTGAGAATTGACAGTAAATCTGCAGTGAATCATGAGCTGATGCGGCACTTTTGCTAAGGTCTAAAGAAAAGTCTAGTTTGTGGCCAGCTACTTTGTTGATGTACTATTTTGTTTTGGAGGGATTCTCTCTTGGTTTGTTGAAGGCTTTTACAACACATACGATACATCAGGCAGAAGTTATATATATTTGCCTTAAAAACTGGGTCAAAAGGCAACTCCTTTAAGAAATGTTTTGGTTTTTAAAGAAAAAAAGTACACAAATGCAGAATGCATTACTTAGGGCATGAAGTGGCTTACCTTCTGTAAAATAAACTAAGCTAGAGCAACAGTATTATGGAATTATTTATGAGGTGAAGATCATTTCTTTGTTACAAAAAAGAAAGTTCTGTAAGCCTTGTGGAGATTTTCAGAAAGAAGAAAACATAAATTCTTAGAAATTATGTTTCTGATTACATGCATCTAATACCACCATTTTTAGAGATACATATCAAGCACAAGATGAATCACACAGCGTAAAATGGCCAATCCCCTAACAACAGACTAAACATTGCAATAGAGAACATGGCTTGGACGTACTGGCCAGGAACTGGAAAAGGCTCAACATTATTATTAAAGAGATGGGGGAAAAAAAATTGTAATCAAGGCTTAAGTGTAAAACAGATTTTTATTTTAAATGGTCAGTGCAGTACATGAATATTTCTAGGATAAGAAGTGAAGTCAAAATGGTGTATTGTTCAGCTAAAATTAGGCTGTCTTGGAGTTTTAAATGGTATTTTTGCAAGGTTTTCAAGTTACTAGTTGAAGAATGTTGGTGAGTTCTTTTGCCTCCAGTGTCGTCTTAGCCAGTACGACCATCACGCCTGAAAGATTATCTCCCTTGGGAACTTATTACGCAGGAAATAAGGCTGTTAATTTATAGGGCACTATGCACTTACTACACTTGTAGACTCCACTACCATGCCATAAGAATCCTCTGTCAGAGTTTGCTCTTCCTTTTCAAAACAAAGTAACAGTTAAACACTGAGGATCCGTGTGGGGAAATAGTATGGATCACTAAAAATGATGTAAAAACTAAAAACTAAATGTGATGTAGCTTCCCAATTAAATGTACCCCTTTCAAATACAAAGTTATTTATGCAGAAAGCACAGTACATTTCGATCTATATGTGTGAGAGCACTTACTATAGATATCCCTTGCTCAAATTTCCTTACCCTGGGAGCCCCCACTGTAATATGATTAACCGCAGATAATATGATTAGATTTCACTCTACTGTAGATGTCAAAATTGTTCCTCTTTATTATAAAGAACTAAAGGAAATATAGTTCAATACAGAAGTAAACATAAGCGTAAACAATAAGAATTGCAAAATATGAAAATATTGCCTTTTGAGCTACATTAAATTGTGCTTCAATATCTTAGAAGACACTGCATGCCCACTACAGTGCCATCCCCATTAACCTTGTATCTGACCTGTTCCTACAATTAATAGTAACAATGCTAAAACACAGAAGTTCTAAGAGCTCAAGCATGAAATGTGATCTTCGTTGCAATTACTGTGTGTGCTGAAGTTTTGCATTATACTGCTGCTGGAAGCTACAACATTTGGTTTTTATTCTTTTCAGTAGAAAGTTGAACACTTGCAAATGTTACAACTTAACAGAATTTCATGCTTTTATACAAAAGCAAAGGCTGAAGCTAGAAACTGAAGGAAGAGATTTGTTAGATAAAAATTAATAGCTACTTTGCCCTGGACAGAAAAGAGAATTTTACATAGAGTTCCTATGAGAACTTAAGCTTGTATTTTGTTTTATAGACCATAACATAGCCTGAAAAAGCCTTTGAATCTTGTATTCCTTGCTCTGCCTCAATTTACTTGTTTTATTAAACTTTTAGCTTGCAAATGTGTTATGGGAATGTGAAAAAAAAAAGCAGAGTAGGAGCTCCAAAAACAAGTCTTTCTTTCACTTATGGCTGCCGAGAAAACTAACTAACTAACGTACAGGAAATGTAACAAGCTTTACAAGAATAAATGGAAAATATCTGAAACAGTCACCCCCAAAATTCAAAATTCAACATTAATACTTGGAATCCTTCCTGAAGTTCCCTTTATTAAATGTGAATACACATGAATGGAAGAATTCGTTACTCTTTAGAATCTGTGGCAAGTGACCGTGCTGTGATATCAGAGCTGGAAGTGACATTTTTTTCATCAAGTATCTGGAAAAGTACCATTTTCCATGCAGTTAATAATGATTCAGACTTACACAGAAAAATAGAAAGGCACAGAAATAGAAAAAAACAAAATAATACCACGTTAGAACTCCTCAATCTATATGACTTTATGACTTTAATAGTGATATCTGACCTTAAAGCGTTTTTTCTTCCCAAACATTTCAATATGCTCTATCCATTTGAAAATAGACCTGATAACCTTCTGCACTGTGAAGTATCTGCATGAGCTGAATTATTTGAGGGTAGTTCAGCTCATCACATTATTTGTGGCATTTCTTAAAGCAGGATGTGAATATATTCAGCTGAAGGCTTTCCAATACAATTTGCAAGGAGTTATGAAAATTGGATGTATTTTTCCTTTTATAATATACACTACATCACTTCTCCAAAGCCACTGCCATTCTCTAATGAATATTTCTGATTATTTATAACAGAGTAAGGGTCAAGGAGCATTCGAAACTGAATGCAGGCAGAACAGAGCTGCCTCCCAAGATACAGTGCTAGCAGGCAAAGTCTGAGATTTCTTTCACTCTGTTGTTAGTGACCTCAGTCCTGACCCATCTGTAAATGTGAGAGGTAAATATGTCTGCTTCCAGTACAGACCAAGGCCTTTGACAACCATATACCAGGCAGTTGTACGTGACAGAATATGTCCATCAGCTTGTTGAGTATGGTTTATCCCGCAGTCCACAAACATGTTGACAGACATCTGAAAATATATTTTTCCTACCTCACCCCAAAAACTAATAGAATTTTATCTTTGTTACTTTATGTTAGTGATGTCACTTATCAAATAATTATCATTGATATTTCAAAATTGGTTAAAACATGCAACATAAATTCTGAGCAATTTTAGCAGTACTTGGAAGATAGATCTGTAGGGGATTGCTAAACAAATCACATCAGGTTCAGAAATTTGCCTGAACACAGTTGATGACCTTGGGAATATAAGAAGACATGTCCTTCATATTCTTCCTTGAACACACACCTATCAACAAAACTAGTAGAAGACTACTGGGCTAGGTGAAACTTTGGCTTGCATTAGCACAACTGCTTGCATGTTTCTGTTTTTACTAAACAGTAATCAGTTGTTCAGGGATTCTGGAAAAAGAGTGTTAAAATGTTAAAAAGTTAAAATGCAAGTCAAAATAGGTCTTAAGGGTAACTGGAGTTGGGAATTTACTCTTCATTGTGTATTCCAACTTTATATTTTTGCTTTCCTGTAATCTGATATAAGAGAGATTCAGTAACACGTTCAGCTGGATCTTTTTTGAAAGAGCATCTGGGCTTTTGAAAATTGTCATCCAAATAAAGAGACTATGTCTGGAAAAAGAATTAAGAAATAATGATTTTATTGTATTAGAGAGGGTTTTTTAATCTCCTTTTATAGTAAAAGGTTCAAATCTTCAACTCTATTTTCATATGGAAAACTAATGAGTTATTGCAATAATAACGCAGTTACACAAGTTATTGCAGAAATGATGAGTTATTGCCAGCTACATGCTGGACTACATCAAAGGCAGCATGACCAGCAGGTTAAGTGAGGTGATTCTCCCTCTCTACTCTGCTCTTGTGAGACCTCACCTGAAGTACCATTTTTAGGTCTGGAGCCCCCAAGAGGACACAGATCTATTAGAGCAAGTCCAGAGGAGGCCATGAGGATGCTCAGAGGGCTGTTAAGACAGTCTGAGAGAGTCAGAGTTGTTCAGCCTGGAGAACAGAAGGCTGCAGGGAGACCTTGTAGCAGCGTTCCTTTACCTAAAGGGAGCCTGCAGAAAAGCTGAGGGTGAAGTCATTCATTACAAGGGGAAATAGTTTTAAACCAAAGATGGTAGATTTAGATGATATTAGGAAAACATTCTATACTGTGAGGGTAGTGAGGCACTGAAACAGCTGCCCAGAGAAGCTATGGATGCCCCATCCCTGGAAATGTTTAAGGGCAGACTGAATGGGGCTTTAGGCAGCTTAGTCTAGTGGATGGTGTTCCTGCCCATGTTGGGCGGTTGGAACTAGATAAGCTGTAAGGTCCCTTCCAAACCATTTTATGATTCTATGAGCAGTAGCGAGATATTAGACTGCTCCATACAGCCTGAAGTTCCCATGATTTTGTAAGGATTTTACTTGACATTACCGGCGTGCTATCCAAGACATCACATCTTGAAGGGCATCTCGGTAAGGCTGAATGTGCTAATTCCACTTTAATCTGTTGACCTATTTGCAGTCATTGATATAACTTTATTGTCATATTTATTACTAATATTTTAAAATGATATTTCCTAATTGTAGTAACTATCCATAATGCTTAGAACGAACAAGGGGAAGGGGGAAGGGAGGTGTTGGAGAAGGACACAGACATAATTTTGCTGCCTGATATACATAGATGAAGAACTCCTGCAGAAAAAGATTTATCATTAACTAAAATTTGAAACATCAAAAAGATTCAAATTGAACCCTCTGGCATCTTCAGAGCCACATCAAGATGGTATTACCCATTTCTAAACATACTTTCTAATTGCTTTTGTCTGTGAAATGTCTTTTAACCCATTGAAAATGCTCAGGGCAAAACCCATGTATTTTATGGATTTAGTTCCTAATACTTCATAACTCACACTATCTCATAATTATGATAAATCTCTAAAGGCTCCCATGATCTGAGTCACAACTTTTCCTTGTGTGCTATGCTTGCAGCATTAATTATGATCTAATACAACAATGCACTAATTTTGAAATAGCCAAATAATTTAAAGCTAAATGCTCATGAAGAGCTGATTGACCATTTGAACATCCAAGTACAGGTAAAGCTTTCTAGTTCTAGAGGCATCCAAATTAAATAAGATAGAATTTAGTATATAATGAACAATAATTTTTTTTTTCCATCAGTTTTTACTTTTCATAAGAGACTTTTAGTCACCGCGCTTTTAAGTTCTCTAGCCACTGTCTGGAATGGAAGGGAAACAGGACTACAGAAGTAAATACTATATTTCCAACTTGAATTAATATTGCTGTATGGACTCAAAGGGTGAATGCAACACTTTCTATTTTTCAGTCAACTGTAGTGTCCCACAGGTTATTTATTAAAATGTGTTCCATCAGGCGTAATTGAAGTCTGCCATTACGGAGTAGTTTTTATTTACTTTTTCTTTGTAGAACTAATTTCAGTTGTGTGTTTTGACTACTTGGTGTTTCTAGAACATCTTCTGACTGATTTCAGAGCTTACGATTTTAAAATTATACTGTCTGGAATACAGAAGGCTCAGTATGATATCTAACAGTTGTGTATCTCTACAAAGAAAAATATATATTTTTCCAAATGCTTTAAATAAAACCGTTTATCTCCAAAGTACTGACTTAACCTTTTTGCCAATAGAAATTTTGCTCATCTTAAAAATGTTACAGAATGGGACGAAGTATCTTAATAGCAAAAGAAAAAATCTACAGAAATTACTTATTTAATTCTTAGGTATTGTTGTTTTTTCTGTTTGTATGTTTGTTTGTTATTGTATCTCACCTGAATGAGGTAACCCAGGTAAACCTTTGTTGAGCTCCAAGGGTGATATGGTGATATTCTGAAAATTAGCAGTGCAAAAGAATTGCAGATGGAGAATTAGTACATTAGGACTTAGAAGGTGATCATGGGTAGAAAAGAACAAGACTATATAAATAGCCTTTACATTTTACAGTTTTGATTATATTCATAAATTTGGACGAATCCATTTAATACTAGAATATGATATCACTGACCAGATGAATTAGAATAAATGGTTATACTTCCACCCACCAAATACACTTTTTAAAAGTATTATATCATCTTAATGCTTTTGTCTTATTTCTAGCCTGGATATTCTTTCATATAGAGTTTAGTAGAAAAGTTTATACATGCGTGTGAACTATATAGCGCTGTATCTCGATGTGTATAGATATGTACATTGAACAGGTAACATCTCAGTTTCTTTTATTAACGATGCCTTTTTTGTCTTAGTCCTTTTCCAATTAGCCTTCCAATTCTATTTAATTTTGCTTTGCAAGTGGTCTTGAGATAACAATTTCTTCCAGATACACAGGTACCTCATCATATTGAGAAGTGGACAATTCCTGCACTTATCTCATTACTTTGGAATGAGCTGATCTATAACATATGCAATCTAAATAACAGTTATGTTATTTAAAAAAACTACTGCTAAAATACTGATACTATAAAACTGATATCTAGTCAAAGTTACATATCCAATTTCCACTAGAACATTTTTCTAGTTCCCCTAAAATTTCTGTTTCTTTTGCTAAGGAATTTCACAGACATAAACCTCACTCTGCATGATGAAACATCTTCCTCTATAACAAAGAAAAGGAAGAAGTCATCTTAATTTTTTCGCGCAAACTGTATGAAAGACGATCTCTAAGATGAAGCATAAGGCAAAAAGGCAAACACATACCGGACAGTCATGGTAAATAAATTCTGTGCTAAAGTCTAGACAGTGAACAGATCACAGAGAAAGTAAAGACTGTACATACTCGTACATAGACATCTCTCTTTCAGCTACCAAAGAAGAGATCTGGAATGAAGAATGCAATTCTGTATCCAGACATTGACTTATCACATTAGGCCTATCCCGGTAAAAAACAGTCTGTTCAAAAAAAAGAAGGAAATCTTTGTGAAGAGGGTTTATTTGAAAATCTAAGGCTGAGAAAAACAGTTTGAAGAGAGAAAATGTTATTGTCAATGAAAATGCCTGTAGTAGTCTCAACCAACATTTTCAAATAGTGAAGAGCAAAGTAACATTTTGGATTCTATCTTATCTTAAAAAAAAAAAAAAAAAAAAAAAAAAAAGCAAATGCATATTGTAGAGAAAAAGGCAACGTCATACTTCAGGATACTGTACTAAACTCAAGAAATCAAAAAGAATAGCTTCTTCATAAAACAAACAAACAACCCCTATCACTTGTAGTGATTCTATCTGCTACTGCTGCTACAAAATTTTGAATATTAAATGATTTTTGTCTATCAAGCCATTCATTGCCAACAAATTATTAAACAAATTATGGCTTCAAGTGAATTAGGAAATTACATGCAGGACCTCCTTTCTATGTGGATTATGCAGGTATTTTCACCAATGGCTTTGTCTTTAGTTTGATGTTCAAGTATACAAATTTAATTTACTGAGCTATCATTTTTTGGTAAACTGCACTTTGCAGACAGCACAGAGAGATTTGATGACTCTCAGGGTGGATAATAGCATGAATAATTCATTAGACTCACTGAAGTTGTTGTATTCAAGGTTAATCATAGAATCATAGAATGACTTATGGTGGAGGTGACCTTAAAGATCATTTAGGTCCAACCCTCTGCGATGGGCAGGGTTGCCAACCACTAGATCAGGCTGCCCAGGATCCCATCCAACCTGGCCTTGAATACTTCCAGATCTGGGGCATCCACAACCACTCTGGGAAACCTGTTCCAACACCACACCGCCCTCTGAGTAAAAAATTTCTTTCTCACAACTAGTCTAAATCTCCCCTCTTTTAGTTTAAAGTCTTTCTGCCTTGTCCTATTGCTATCAGACCGTGTAAAAAGTGGTCTCCCTCTTGTTTGTAAGCTCCCTTCAAGCACTGGAAGGCTGTAATGATGTTTCCCCAGCGCCTTCTCTTCTCCAAGCTAAACAAGTCCAGGTGCTCCACCCCTCTGACCATCTTCATGGCCTGCTGATCATCTTCTGGAACTGCTCCAACAGCTCCACATCCCTCCCGTACTGGGGGCTCCAGATCTGGACACAGTACTACAGATGGGTTCTCACAAGAGCAGAGTAGAAAGGGACAATCACCTTCCTGTTCCTGCTGGCCATTCCTCTTCTGATGCAGCCCAGAATACTGTTGGCCTCCTGGGCTGCAAGTGAACACTTCCAGTTCATGTCCAGCTTTTTGTTCATCTGGACCCCCAAGTCCTTCTCAGCAGGTGTGCTCTCAGTGACCTCTTTTTCCAAGTCTGTGTTTGCATCCAGGATCGCTTCAACCCAACTGCAACACATGAGCTGCTGGAAAAGAGCTCTGCAGAGAGGGACCTGGGTGTTCTGGTGGACAACAGATTGGCCATGAGCCAGCAGTGTGCCCTGATGGCCAAGAATGCCAGTGGCATCCTAGGGTGCATTAAAAAGAGTGTGGCCAGCAGGTCAAGGAAGGTGATCCTTTCCCTATACTCTGCCCTGGTGAGGCCTCACCTGGAGTACTATGTCCAGTTCTGGGCTCCCCAGCACAAAAAAGACAGAGATTTCCTGAAAGAAGTCCAGCGTGGACCCATGAAGAGGATAAAGAGCCTGGAGCACCTCTCTTATTAGAAAAGGCTGAGTGACCTGCATCTGTTCAGCCTTGAGAAAAGAAGACTGAGAGGGGTTCTGATCAATGTCTATAAATATCTATGGTGCAGGAGAAAAAGATATGAGGCCAGACTCTTTTTAGTGGTCTGTGGCGAGAGGACAAGGGGAAATGGCCACAGACCAGAGCACAGGAAGTTGCTCACAAACGTGCATAAGAACTTCTTCATGGTAAGGATAATGGAGCATTTGAATGGGCTGCCCAGGGGGGTTTTGGAGTGTCCTTCTCCAGAGATGTTCAACATCCACCTGGGCGCTTACCTTTGCAACCTGATCTAGGGAGCCTGCTTTGGCAGGAGGATTGGACTAGATGATTTCTAGAGGTCCCATCCAGCTCCTACAATTTTCTGATTCTGTCATTGTTAAACCTCATTAGATTCTCAGATTCTCATGTGTCCACTTTCCAAGCATGTACAGATTCTACTGGATGTTGTACCTCCCTTCTGTTGTGTCAACTGCACCACCCAGTTTGGTGTCACCAGCAAATATGCTGAGGGCGCACTTAGTCCCGCTGTCTATGTCATTGACAAAGATGCTGAAGAGCACCAGTCCCAAGACAGACCCCTGGGGGACACCACTCATGACCAGCCTCCACTTGGGCACAGAGCCGGTGACAACAACCCTTTGGCTACAATATCCAAACAATTCTTCATGCGCTCTATAGTCCAGCCTTCAATTTAGAAGTATGAATATGGCATGGAACCATATCAAAGTCCTTGCACAAGTCTAGGTAGACAACATCAGTTGTCTTTCCTTTGTCCACTGATGCTGTCACTCCATCACAGAAGGCCATCAGATTGGTTAGGCATGATCTGCCCTTGGGAAAGCCACACTGCCTGTTTCAGACCACCTGCACATCTCGCATGTGCCTTAGCATCACTTCCAAGAGGACCCGCTCCATGTTCTTTCCAGGCACAGATGTGAAGCTCACCAACCCGCAGTTCCCCAGGTCATCCTTTCTCCCTTTCTTGAACATGGGAACGACGTTTTCCTTTTTCTAGTCAATTGGGACTTTGCTTGACAACCATGATTTTTCAAATATGACAGAGAGCAGCTTGACAACCACATCAGCCAGCTCCTTCAGAATCCTGGGATGCATGCAATCTGGCCCCACAGATTGTACATATTTAACCTCATGAGGTGGTCTCAGACTTGCTCTGATCTTACACTGGGAGGGATTTTGCTCCCCTGGTCCCCACTTAGAAGTTCAGGCACACCTGAGGAATGAGAAGCCTGACTGGATGTTAAGAGTGAGGCAAAGAACTCATTAAGTACCCCAGATTTCTCCACGCCTGAGAAAGCCAGCTTTCTTTTTTCATTTATCAGAAAGGGGATACTCTCCTCTGTCCGTCTCTTCTGCCAATGTACCTAAAGAATCTCTTGTTGTTTTTCACGTCCCTCACCAAATTTAATTCCACCTGCACCTTGGTTTTCCTCACACCATCCCTGCACATCTGGACAGCATCCCTATATTCTTCCCAGGACACCCATCCCTGCTTCCACACTTCTCCCCCCCCACCCCACCATCAATACTACTAATACAAGTGATTTCGTTTATTAAGGACTTTTAAAAAAGCAAAATTGAGGGACAATGTCTAAATTGGTTATGAGATTATGTATGATTAACAAAACTAACAACAGTAAAGCTGTGTGCTATTTAGTCAAAAACACAAACTGTGGCATTCAGATTATCCTCTGGCAAACTGGGGGAGAAAAAAACATATACATACGTAAAAACCTCTGAAAAACAAGGCTATGGAAATGAGCCAAGTTGTTTGGCTTGTGGTTGATTTAATTAAAAGCAGCAGTCAGACAGCTAACTACAGCTAACTAAATAGCATTACTGTGCCCTCTACGAGCAAGTCCTTCTGCATGGCAAAACTAAATCCCACAGAATACAAAGTCCTTTCTGACAAGAGCCGCTTTTACCTCTAGCTAATAACTTCCTGATCAAAATCCTGTTGAACCCAGGATGAAACAAAAACTTTGTTGAACATTCCAAAAAGATTCAGCATCTTAAAGAAATATATCTTGGCCTCTGCAAGTGATATTATAATGCAGATCATTTGGAAGGGAGTATTTCCACAGAAACAAAAAGCAACTCACTTAAAAGTTCAAGAGACACTGGACACCAGCTACCTTAGATTCTCCTATTCTTTAGAAACCAGAGCACATATTAAATAATCTCTTATGTATGTAGGTAATTGGGGCTTAATCCCAATTACTTGATTGACTACAAAGGCTTTCTCACATGCACAGTAACATAAAATGATGACTCCTGTTTGTCCTGCTGCAAGATAAGGCTTTGCAAGTATGCTCCACTTAGAATATGGATACTCTCCCTAATCACACTGAAAGAACAATAATAACTTGAAAGCATCATTGAATGTTTATCTATTATTAACGTACTGCAGGTGATAAACGATTGTGGAAAACTATTTCAGTTTGCTTGCATTCTACCAGTATATTTCAAGGGTTGACTGTTAGTGATATTTACTTGTTTTCTACCATTGCAGTGGTCCTGTTCATTTAGCTGATTGCCAGATCTTTCTTCCTTCAGCAAATGATAACAAATTATTAAATTGTCTTCAGATGACATATACTCGCAGCATAAAGCAGAAAGCTACACCAAAGAAAACAGTGATACAATAGCTTAAAAAAGGCCTAATTGTCAGCTACCAGGTACTGTCATCATTGAAATAAATTAACTATATTTCTGTTCTGCTGATGAAATAATAGTCCATGCCATGAAAGCTGTAATCATAAAGCAAAACTGCACTCCAAAGGAAGTGTCACTTAACAAGCCTGGGAAACTGAAAACACAACCAATCAGATGCTACTCTTTACTCATATTTAACAAAAAGTGAATTCCCTGAGGGCATTTGTAACAAGGCCATACGATTTCTGAATGTTAGCAAAGGTACAGGACATGCGGGGTTTTCACAGAGTTCAGGTGAAAATGAAAAGCTATATAAAAATTGGTTATTATGGGTGATAATTAATGACTTCTCTAAATCCTGCTAAAAAATAAAATCAGGGACTCTTCCCTTCTAACATAGGTACGTACACATTCTTTCTTTTCCCACAAGGCATGCATAGGGTATGAATACTTTAGAAAGATTTGAAAAATCTAACTTGAAATTACAGTCACGAGTTCCAGAATTCCAGCAGGAAGACATAACAGTAACAGCTTTCCCCCCCCATCTTGAAACTCAAATAAAGTAATGACAAAAGATTAATTTGAATCCTTAAGTATATGTCTAACACATCAACCATTTCACGAGCACAAAAACCATTAAAATAGACAGTAGGCACACATCTCTCGGCTGGCATTCAGAGAACTTACCTAGAATTACAATATATCTAATTGCCAGTGCTGAATGAATAAGAACATTTTCTCATTCTGAAAAAGCAGGAATGTATATCCACGCTTTCCACATTATTTCAAGAACATATTAATTTTAATTTAAGTATTAGTTGGTGGAGTGCAGAATTATGCTCTTGTGTCTGTGAGCACATTAGAGAAAAATTCACAGTGATTTAAGAGGAAATGCAATATATAGGAAGAAAGTAAAAATCAAAGATAGAAAATGGCAACTTTTAATAATTAAAATTTCCTTTTTTTCCTTAAGCATAGTATACATGGATCAATTTTTAGCTCACTCCCTCAAGAATATTTTCTTTCTCTACCCAACATCACCCAAGAGCTTCATGTTTCACTAACTGGGCTTATAATTTATTTTCCTGCAAAAGCTGATCTAACAGACTACCTCCTCTTCAACAGAAGTTTTATATGATGGTGAAAAATCTTTCCATTTTCAGTTTAAATTAATTAGGATGATTAGCCTATGTACCGGGACTTCTTAAATTAATAATTCAAAAATCTGTTCAAAGTCGTACAACATGAAATTTAAATTCACAGCCATATAAATGGCCTATACTATTCTATATTTGTATGTACAATTTCACATAACTAATCTGATTACTTTTGGCTAATACCAAAAGTTGTTAATTTTCCTTTTTAAGAAGGTAATGTAATTGACATTTTTGTTTATGAAGACTATGATAAATACTTTGATCGAAAGTAAGATTGGTCATTTGAAATAGAGTTTGTATGCTCTAATAAACCTTTCTATGTTTAGTCAGATTAATAACTCCCATAACTGCTTAAAGGTCATTGACATTGATATTTTAAAGTCATAAAGAACATGCATTTTGTGGGAGATTTTTTGGAGGGGAGAAAGACAGGCAGCAACTAGGAGAACAAAGTTACCAAAATGAACAGGAAGCTACCAAAAGCACACCAAAAAAAGACCTAAGCCCAAAAGAAACTGAGCAAATTAAGATTCATAGGATAATACTGGCTATGGGTCCCTGGCAAGCCATATAGCTCTCAACTCCAATTTCCACTGTCACATTCACTACTCGGATAGCACAGTAAATGATTTTCTAATGCTGGCAGTAATATCGTGTCGAGCGAACATTTGCAGTTGGACAGTAAGTTCAGTCAGTCACAATTATCTCTTGCCAAAACTCAAGAAAATATTCTCTATGGCTGTTATTCCAAAAGCTTTTCTAACCATTTCAGATGAGTAGGTTTGCCAATCTTTTGACTAAATGTTTATGAAAGGCATCTTCTCCTCCTATAAATTTTACATATATCACTTTATCTTTTTAATTATTATTTTGCTCTCAGACATCGGTGACAGCACATAGTAGTCTCTCTAGGGAGCTTATGAAGGCAGAGATGCTACTGCTGGATGTTTCAGAATAATGAGAATGAATGATATCAAACAAAAGATCGGGAAAATGAAAAATGTCAGCAAAGCTTTGAAAAATACATTTGAGGATTTCTTCCAACTTTTTTGTTTGTTTGTTTGTTTGCGTGTGGACTATTCTTAGCTTCATCTTATGTACTACCTGTGGGAACTGGGGTTTGCTCTTCAAATCTCCATATCTTCTATAGTATCTTTTAAAAATTCTACTGAGAATAGATACGCAGAGGCGTGGTTTCTTAATTAATTGTTTAATATTTGCCTCTAGAACAAATTTTTCTTTATAAAACAAAACAAATTCTTTTTTCTCCATCTACTAAATAGGCCAAGAGAAATCATATGAATTCCTTATAAACCTTTTCCTATGTAACTTTGATGTAAACATCATCTGTGTTTGGCTATGTAGAAAATTATTTAATTATAATTAACAGCTATGATGAATGTTTAAAAATATTACCATGAAGAAAATATTTGAGAACTGTATTTACTGAACTTTCACATCCATTTCTGAAAATTCTTGTTATTTCCATTGCTTGACTGTCCTCCTACAAGCAACTACCAGCCAGTTTTCCCACTATGTATCACATATTTTCATACTTTCACGACTCATTTATCAGATAACCACTTCACATTACAATTTGGATGTGTATTTTTACTCTCTCTTAAAATCAAATGAAAGAGTATCAAACTATTTTTAGCTACCTATGCAAAAACAGGTTTTCTTTGCTTGTTTGTTGTTTCTCATTTGATACACAGAAAATGAGACATTTGAGTATGGAACACAACCAAGGGCAAACAGAAATCACGATTTTCTCTTCCCATCTTGAAAAAGAGAAATTATTTCAAGTTACCATTCAAACTGATGAAAACCTTATGGGAGGCTATGCAACTTGTGTACAGACTGAGAATACAGGAAGGTGTCCATTCCATTTTCTACTACAAAATCCAACTTCTGTGCCACATATTCTCTGTATTATGTCAAGATAAACGGGCTAAATGAACATTTACAATAAAGTAAAAACACAGTGTCAAACTTCATGTACTGGGGAAGTTTCCATACACATTGTAATTCAAACACATCCTGATTTTTAAACATTGATCAGATATTAAGATTGTGGTCTAAATAAAGTTCTCAAAGATGCTGATAGGATGTCATCCTGCATATTTTTGTAGTCTATTTTATCTTTTAAAAAATAAATGATTTTGCACTTCCTTTCTTAATCCTGCTGAAAACCCTTTCATTGTCACATTATGCAGGATTTATGAGCATTTATAATATGACAAGGCTAAACATTCCATCATTACTGCTTTTTAGCTATCAGGAAGGCCTGTCACAGCCTTGCCAGGTTTTCAGATACTGTTATTCATTTGGCATGTACAGTCTGTTTTATCAGTTTGTTAGCCACAATGTTTACTTCTCTGTCAGCTTAAACAATTACTAGATAATAAATATATATTTTTAGTACTTTGAAAATAGAATGAAAGTGTCTCACTCTATAATTTCTATCAAGATATTAATATTTTCTTTGGTATTGATTATTATCCATATCTAATACACACCTTACAGCTCTTCCTATCATTGTGCAGGATTACTAGTGCAACAACACATCATCAGTAGGGTAAAACTAACTAACCTGTCTCATGATGGTATAACCCCAGCTCACGTTCCCTATTAGTGGGTGAACAATCCAATGCTTCATGAATTCTGCTTCACAATGATACAAAGAGGCGAGTTTTAAGTTACCATTTCTCCCAAGATGAACAGTTATTCAGGACGATTCATATTGTACTAGTTTTATCTATGCTTTTTGGTTTTTTTTATATCTTCCATGATTCCACTTATTAATGTTCCCTAATCTTTAAAAAAAACAAAATCATCTTCTCCCCAAAATCCTCCAATCATAAATATTTCTTGAAATTATTCTGTATTTTCAGAGAAAGCAAAATGAAAATCCAAAAAAGCACACAATGTTTGAAGGGATCACTTTCACTCTTCACATATGAGACACGTGTGACATCTCTTGCACTTACTGCATAACAATATTTCCATATGAATATATGAAATCTCTGCAAGGAGTATGTGTTATTCATAAGCACATCACTTAGAACATTCTGCAGAGATACTGATAAAGTTTTCAAACTGAGCGTTTTCTAATCTCAGTCTCTCTTTCCATTTCTTCTATTTTCTTGGATCTTACAGAATCAAGTCTTTCTCCATGGATCTTTGTGTTTTTTTTCCAGATGGGCAACCCTAAGCCTATATTTTCCAAAAGTAGGCAAGACCTGAGTTTGTGACTGTGTTGCTACTGGAGAAAGCCAGACTGAGTCGGCATCATCTGCAGCAAGTAGGACTACTATTAACTGCTGGTAGCATATATGTACTACGTAACACGTCTAAAGTCTTGATTTATAATTCAGTTTTGCAAAATACTTCATTGATAAGACAATCCAAGCCCTGTACATTCTGCATTCATGTATAAGTAAGCATAAAAGTACATGTACTTAATTAATTAGACATATATTTAAATTGATAAAACTTACTGAAACCACCATAATTACTAACAGCCTCTGTCCCCCCCAAATAAAGCTGAATAAAAATCAGAAGAGACGAGAAGTTTCTGTATTTCCTTATCTTTAATCTACCTGCTGTTCTCCGCTAGAAAAGCATATTTAATCAAAGATAACAAGGCTATTATGGTTTGTTAAATGGAGACACTAAATTCAGTAGCTAAACTCTGAAATCTCCTACAGTGGACTGGTAAGATAGCTAGTGGGTTTATTATTAGCATCAGGAAAAGAAAATCTTTATTTTTCCTCTTTTATTTTTTTCCTGGTATTATTGTTAGAGAGTTGATACGTTTTTAACTAACAATACTTAAAGCAAACAAACAATCAAACAAGCAACATTTCCTTTCTTGGTTTTTGCTTTGAGATACGTCCATTGAGAAATGTAGTTAAAACATAACCGTTTTCTGTGAGAAGTTTACTAGATAGATTGAATGTGGTGGGGAGTCAAGAGTCATCCGAAACACAAATTTTCTAATTTTTTTCATCAATAACTAACTGAACATCTTATTCTTGTGCTGAAAGTATAGCACTATGTTATTAGATTGGCAAAGGAAAAACATATGTGCACTAAGTGTATATAATGGATGTTTGCAATACATGTACTTTCAGCACTTCTATCTTGAAAACTACAATCTCAAGTGAGACATGAATTTCTTACAAGTAAAGCATGGAGATTACATTAATTATTAACCAACCTTTCTATAAACTTTTCAGTATTTATGTCACAGATGTTTCATTGTTGCAATGCTTGATTATTATCTTATGACTAGTCTTAAAAGTAGCACAATTCAAATTGTTGCATTTTTAAAAAATATAACACATCAGAAATAATGCCTTTTTTTTTTTTTTTTTTTCCCAATATGAAGTTATTTATATAGTGGCAAAGATCTGTTATGACAGCATGATCAAAACCCAGGGGGCTGTGGATAATATTCCCTCAAGCCCACAGAGGAAAGGTAGTCTTCATCCCCCATGACAAGACATGCAGAAGTCTTATCTCATTAAATCAGGCCAGCCTAGCAAAGGAGAATATACAAACAGGTGTTTTCTCAGGTGTTTTTAAAGAGCTCATGATAAAATATCTACTCATGAAGTACATTAATTTTTCATCATTCCAGCGTGACACCATGAATGTCAGTATCAATACTGTGCCTGGGAAAGAGCCCAGCCATTATGGCCATCATTCATTAGAGGGATTTTAGAAATCAGAGCGTGCTCAGAATCACTGTTACAAATTCCCTAACATCTGGATTCTTTAACAGTATCTGGTATAAGAAAAACAACAGCACAGAATAACTAACACCAAGTTTTCTTTTCTGTTAATAATGAAGGTAAAATCAATACTATCAGTAAGTTCTACCTCAGATAGGCAGATTTACTGCCATACAGCTTGTTACTCTATTAATAGAAATCCCAGTTTGAAGTTCAGGAGATTTTTTTGAGGGCGCACATTTTAATAATTTTCACACAAGGGGAAAAAAAAAAATCAAATAAAAAGCCATAGGACAACTTAGATTTATGAAAGGAATTTATATCTATACTCTTCTTTCAAAGACTGAATGCTTTTGTGATCAGAGAAAGCTGTGAAACTGCACTGCCAAGCATTAAAAATTTCAGTCATTTTTGGTACAAAGGCAGAATAAATAATGTATCTATCTGTTTCAGGAAATGCACAGCTAAAATTCTTCTAATTAATGGGGGAGAGAATGATGTTAATTCCAAAGATCACCAAAAAAAGCAGACACTGCAAGCTGATATCATCTAAGATGCTCACTAAGCCCCTGCAGCCTCCACAGAGAGCTCTCATCACTACCTGTGTTCTGCTCCTGCAAAGCCAAAGCATGGCACAAACTCATCATAACCTCTACATGCTTTCACCATTGCCTTCTTCACGCTTTTGTGGAGGGAAGCATGCATGCTTGAGGCACTGTTTATTAATTTTAGCCGGGTTCTTGATGAGGAAGGGCAAGATAATTATAGGGTCCTACAATGAGTCTACAGAAGTATGCATGCCTGTGTCAGGCTGGCATTACTGACAAGTTTTCTGAATATCCAATCTCTACATTATGCAGAGTATTATAATTGTAGTTGTATAGCTCCTGTAAAGAGTTTTTACAAGATTACTTTCCCATTTGTATATATAAAAGTATTGTAGCAACTATACCGTTAAAAACAGTGCACTTACAAAGATTTAGCGAAGTTCTTTACTATACATGTACAGTTATTACAATTCAGTATAATATAAGTTGTTCACAGTATTTGTTTTTAAAAAGGGCTTAGGATAGTAGGATACCAGGTCTGTTAAAAAACAATGTGTGTAACTATAATTAAATATCTTCAGTGTTTTAGATTTTTTTTCAGACTGGATTTCAATCATCACTTCAATTAAATTCAGTGACAAAATCCAGTGCAATCATCCATTTGTATTTACCCTTTTTTATGGCTGTTTATATTGGGAAAATTAAGTCTCACAAAAGAAGCTTGAAAACGTGACTCTGATGTTTGCTCTGTAAGATATTATCTGTGGACAAAGCTTTACTTATCTCCAGGTCTCCTCTGTTCCTCTGATTGCAATCTCATTTCACTTGTCCTTGGGATCTCATGTCTGCTATGACCTCCAGATTGTTAAATATTCAGCAGAAAGTTTATGGACTTTCCCATAACCTTGATTAAAAGCCTATGGGGAAGCTGAATGCTGAAAAAACCCTTTATTTGAAAAGTAACTCAAGTACACTGTGCTGATTTCTGTTTCACTAATAGTATTTATAATCAGCAGTCATTGGCAAGGAGTCGAAGCAAGAGGAAAAAATGATGATTCAATCTTACCTGTTTAATAATTACTGTATTATCATGCTAATATAGTGGAGGCTCATTTAACTAAGCCAAATATGTGAAGCAAAGTAGAGATGGAGTGGAAAATTCATAGAGAGATACACAGAGAAAGAATATTTGCAGAACTACCAAATCTTATGTCTCGGTCCACCTTATAGGAGGAATAGTATTGGTACTTTTAAGATGTGAGTTTCTCTGGTCTTGGATAACTGCCTCCTAACACAAAGATGCTTTGCTGTACTGCTCCCTCTGGCAGTCCAGGTCTGTCTGTTGGCTTGCCTTACATCTCTTTCCACAGGTCAAATCCTGCAACAACTCTGAGATCTCCCATTGTTATTGTGAGAGAAACACTACAACAAAACAAGCAGATGTCCCTTTTTTTGTAGGGTCTTTTTAGTATTTTACCCATCACTGTAGAACACTGTTGGGTACTGAATATTTAAGCAGTACAGGAGACAGATAAACCCCTCCTCACTTGTAGTTTGTCACTGTATCTATTCCTGGTCTTTCTTCCTCTTTCAGTAAAGGACAGAGACTTTTCCTTCTATAATTGTCAGGTGATTAAATACCCATGAGGTAATTTTGTGCTTAACTATTATATCCTTTCTACTTTAGGCTTCAAAATAATTTGTTCTGAGTGATTCTATTTTTGATCAAGACATACTCACTAACTGAAAGATATGTCAACTTTTATTGGGTCTTTTCTGTTCTATCAGTAATTTTCTTCATCAGCACTTTTGGAACTTATCTCAATACATGCGAAAAAGACAGCACAAAAGGCAAGTGATGTCCAAAACTTAAGAATGTATTTAAGCGTTAAGTAGACCTACTGCAGGGGATGCTGTACTGTCCAGCACAATTCTCAATCATACATAGATTTGTCACATGGTAGGAAATGGTTTCATGAAGTAGGAAGACATATAAAGCATACCATAGAACAAAAATTAAGACAATCTTTTCCAAAAAAATTAGATAAAACATAACAATTAACATGTCATTCAGTCTTTTTACTCATAAAAGCATTTCACTGCTATTAAACATTGCTTTATATTTAATTCTCCCTCAATTACATAATAAGAAGAGAATGAGATAGATACAAATTCTAACTGTCCAAAGGCTAAAATGGAAATAAGAGAGATATTACTTCCCTTAGGAAATCCTGCCTCTTCATCATGCCTAATTACCATAGATAGTAATACTTGCAAGAAACTATAATAAAATAGAACATGTATGTTGTTCTTCGTTATTGCCATCTTATATTAAATTATCCTTGAACTGAAGTGACTTTATAAAGTTATTTTTGTTACATACAATTGCAAAGATGTATGCAGTTTTTATCTAACTATAATCATACTAACACGGCATCATTTTCTGAATGGATTATCCATGTGTTGCATTGATTGGAATCCTTGAATAAGATGCAAACCACTGAAGAGGTTTAAACAGCTATATTCTTTCTAAAGTACTCTTTAATTAATGTTGTCTAGAGTGCTAATTATGAAAGCTCATAAAGCCTAAAGCCTGAAAACACTTATGCACCTACTTAACTTTGTTCACTCAAAGTAGACTCACTGAATTCTTGGAACAGTTCAGAGCACATAACTACAGAATGCATGTAGACTGTTGAAGATTAAAAGCCAAACAGTGAACTCCATTTTGCACACTTATATCAATGAAGGACTTTAAAGCATAAAGGCTCTTCCTTTAGCATATTTGCCTTTCTCCAAAAATCTGTGGAATTGCTCCCTGATAGCCTCTTTGATAAAATGTTAAATTAAGCAAAAATAAAATGCTGAATGAAGCAAAACTAAGCCATGACTAAGTGGGATATGAGATGTAAGTATCTATATATGCACATGTTCAAATGTACATGTAATTTATTCACTTCATGAAGGCAGATAAATCTGCACAAATGTGCACACAGACGAGCGTATCTCCTATAGAATAAAACAGAGAACTTAGAGTAGAAGTTGAATTATTGTCTACTGTCAATGGAAAACCACTAACTTTTAAAAAACAGAAAACTAACATTTCTAGTTCATTTCTTTTATCCGCAGAAACCACATTTATTTTGCTAAACAGGTTTCCATTTATGTAAATAAGAAATGCAAACAGAGAGAATTTTTAAAAGCACAGATTACCAGGACTCCTTTTTACAAGCACTCTTTCTTAAATTACTATACTTCATTTCAAAGAAAAAAAAAAAAAGCCTAAAGCAAGAGATGATGTAGGGCACTAGATGCCTCAATTCAGTAATATATTCCAGCTTCATCGTATTTTTATCATTTCTTTCTAATCTTTGGCCCGGTTTCATATATGCTGGTTGGTGAGACAGTTGGCAAAGATTAAACATATTTTCTTGTCCCAGCTATTGGCAGGTCAAACAGTGGCTCTGGAGGCAGTGGTTGTCCAAGTGGGCATACAGGTCCCTTTTGTAAGCTTGTTAGAAATATGCAGCTAAATTCCATCACCATGTCCCAGAAGCATTCCTCCGCCCAGCAAAACCAAACTGTGATCCCAAAGATGAAGACTGACTATTATGCTAGTGTGTCAGCTGGAGCACTTACAGCTTTCTCTGTTGTGCTCCCCGTTTTTCTTTGTTAAGATCAAAAAAGTGCTGAGGAGCAAGAGGAACGCTAATCCTTATTTACACCAATTCTTAAATAAGGTACAATAATTACATAGTAGAGAGTACCCATTAAAGATAAAGTAAACATTAAGAGGCCACTCAAACTGCACTGTCTATTGTATGACTAAATAAGCAAGATTTGTTGTATAAAAATAAGACTGGACTCAAAGATCAAGTAAGTATCACGTAGTATATGCAAAGAATACCAAACTAAGATCATACAAGTGCTAATTCTTATTTTACTCTTTTGTGTATGTTTGGTTTTGAAATCTTAACAGACTCTACATGTAAATTATGGTCATAGTGACAACAATGTTGTAATTCAGGCTTCATATGGAACTCCTGTAAATCCTTCTGTTTTTGTTAAGTGAACAGCTACACGATGAAAGGCTAAACAAAACATTTACAGTAAGTCAAAAAGTAACATTTTCCATTTAGGTATATAAAAGCACACTAAAAGAGGAGCATCTGTCTCAGCAGAAAATTTGTCTACGATTCACTGTGTTGTTTATGGAACTATGCCATTAGCAAAATAACAGTATACTCTGTAAAGGAGTCATTGGTTCAGACTGGTACATTCCTTTCCCTGACTTACATTATTTATGCCAACTGCCTTAATACAAGACTTCAAGTTCTTCAATGGAAATCTTTTATAGCTAGTAATAAACTCATAAGTTTAAGCTAGCATATAATAATTGCAGCAAGTTATACATGGATTTGAACTGTTCCCATGATAAAGAACACTTGGCCTCAACTTTGGCTTTAATAATGAAGGGTTTTCCCTCCATCAATACAATCTAATCTACATCCAATCTACACTTTACTACATATGCCACAGAATTTCTAGATCATCGGGTTTGCTCCATACAGTTTTGGGGAAAGGCTATGGGATAAAGCCACTCTGTCAACAACGGGTGTTAGGTATCACAGTGATCAGCACATGATATAAGCCTACAGATGCAGATAGATAAATTATCTATGCTTTCACTGGGGAGACATCAAGAAGAAAGAAGTTGCTGCAAGATGAAAGAAGTAACTTTGAAATTCAATAGCCAATTGAATGAGCAACATTTGGAACAGAGTATAAAATTATGAAAGAAGTTCATCCTACTGCCATACACTTCCTTATCCATATGGTCCTCAGGACAAGAATTTGAATCTCCAAGAAAAAGACAGGGTTTTTTTTTGTTTGTTTGTTTATTTGTTTTTTTACAGTTTTGACTTGCAGTCATGCCTTAACTATAGTAAGTTTCTCCATGTATAGTAAGAATACTCCAAGATTTTCTTAAACTGTTAATGCTTCACTGTATAAACAGAGTATTGAATTGTTCCTAGTGACATTCTACCCTCAGTGGGGTAGAGCAGAAGTCTGTGACATTAGCAACAAGAGAGACTTTCTCCACCTACACATTCTTCTGGAGAAGCCCTGTGGAGGGCCAGAGAGCGCCGACAAGAAAAAAACAGGCACTTTCACTGCTGCTTATCGCCTCATTACATCTGAGCTGAATTCAGATAAATACAATGATGAATCAAACAAATATTGTGGCATTATGAATCAGCTTCATGGCACAGAATCACAGAACCGTAGGGGTTGGAAGGGACCTCCAGAGATCATCGAGTCCAACCCCCCTGCCAAAGCAGGTTCCCTACACCAGGTTGCACAGGTAGGCGTCCAGGAGGGTCTTGAATATCTCCAGAGAAGGAGACTCCACAACCCCCCTGGGTAGCCTGTTCCAGCGCTCCGTCACCCTCACCATAAAGTTCTTGCGCACAATTGTGTAGAACTTCCTATGCTCCAGTTTCTGGCTGTTTCCCCTTGTCCTGTCTCCTCACACTGCTGAAAAAAGTCTGGCCTTGCCACTTTGCCCCCCACACCTTAGATATTTATAGACCTGGATAAGGTCCCCTCTCAGTCTTTATTTCTCAAGGCTAAACAGACCCAGTTCACTTAGCCTTTCGTCATAGGGGAGATGCTCCAGGCCCTTCACCATCTTTGTGGCCCCCCACTGGGCTCTTTCCAAGAGATCCCTGTCTTTTTTGTACTGGGGAGCCCAGAACTGGACACAGTACTCCAGATGAGGCCTTACCAGGGCAGAGTAGAGGGGGAGGATCACCTCCCTCAACCTGCTGGCCACGCTTTTCTTAATGCACCCCAGAATGCCATTGGCCTTTTTGGCCACAAGGGCACACTGCTGGCTCATGGCCAACGTGTCATCCACCAGGACACCCAGGTCCCTCTCAGTGGAGCTCCTCTCCAGCAGGTCATCCCCCAGCCTGTACTGGTGCATGCAATTACTCCTCCCTAGGTGCAACACTCTACACTTGCTTTTGTTAAACCTCATCTGGTTTCTTACTGCCCAGCTCTCCAGCCTGTCCAGGTCTCGTTGAATGGCAGCACAGCCTTCAGGTGTGTCAGCCAATCCTCCCAACTTTGTATCATCAGCAAACCTGCTGAGGGTGGCCACTATCCCCTCATCAAGGTCATTGATGAAGATGTCAAACAAGACCGGATCCAGCACTGACCCCTGGGGAACACCGCTAGTTACAGGTCTCCAACAGGACTCTGCACCACCAACAACGACCCTCTGCGCTCCACCAGTCAGCCAGTTCTCAACCAACCTCACTGTCCACTCATCTATGCCACACTTCCTCAGCTTTGTTATAAGGATGTCGTGGGAGACAGTATCAAACGCCTTGCTGAAATCAAGGTAGACTACAGCCACTGCTCTCGACCATCCTTCAGTTAACTAGACTGTAAGTAGACATTTCTGTTCAAATTGCGATCTGGCTTCATATATACATCCCATAGTACTAATGCTCAGACAAGAAACAGAAAACTCTAGAGTGAGTTTTCCAGCACAATACAGGTATTAAAAATGCATAATCAGGTCCTTCAGTACAGAGATGGACAATAAAAATTGAACCACAAAAATTTCCCTACACGTCCACATAGTCATGCAGAGTTAATGCTGCTTTTAGTGAAACATGTCTGTCCACAAAATTCTAAGTAGTGGTGTGCTTCTAGACAGGATTGAAAACACATTTCATAAAATATGTGACTTGCTTGTTACAGTACTTTCTGATAAGGAATATGAAAGGCATTATCGGTACTATGTAAGGATCATTGAGTCTTAGCATCTCACACAAAAATGATGCATGTTTGCAATCCATTTCTGTAGTTGCTTTACCAAGTGTAATGGTGGCTAGGGAACTGAGAGAATATAAATGAGACACTATCATTTGATCTACAGCATTTCCTTAAAATTCCAAATCTTGCTACAGGAGCTCTCATGCATACTTAACACTGCCATTGTTAGATAATTACTCATTATAAATGAGCACAGGCTAAAGTCTGACATACTGTTCAGTTTTCTGAGCACATATAAGTTTCAATGTTAAAATGGAAATATACTTCAAAACAATTTTAATGATCAAATGAGCTGGATTTAAGTCTAGGAATAGTTTGTTTTTCTGATGACTAGAAAAACCTATCTTTGTAGCTCCTAGTGGCCTGCAGAATCTCAATGTAAAAGGTTATTTGAAACTGACATTAATACATCTCTTCAGAGTTAAAGAATACAGACCCTTGGAGAAACTGGTCCATGTGAGACTGCATGTTAACTAGATCTTTCTTTGATTTGATATCATGCCTGTAAGTAATGTGTGCTGCTTTACCAGCAAATGATATCTGCTGAACGCTTTGAAAACTACCTTGATAGTTTTACTTCATTTTCCAGAGGGAAACCGGAGTTATGCTCATCTTTCAGAAGCCCGTGACAGGTAGTTTGTAACATATTCAAAGGCCTGAAGTAAAGCATACTAATATCCCTTGGAAATACAGTCTAGGATCAGTGTTGAGCTGCTGTAATTTAGTATGTTGTGGATGAGAAGCTCAACCCTCAAGTTTGTCAATTAGTCACAACCCCAACCTCTCACATTTAAGAGTTACAAATTCTCAAAATACCAGTGAATTTAAGACGGGCAAAATGAGTCAATGCTAAAGGTTTAGCTATATACAAGTATACTTCAAATATACTTCAAATGTACTTCAAATTCACAACATGCCATGGCTGCTACAGGAAAAGCCACAAAGATATTATGATCTTTTACACTAATAATAAATAATCATCCGAAAGTGTCCACCTTACAAACACATGAAACCTCTTTTGTGTACTATCAAAATCTTTCTTCTGTTGTATCTTCTCCTGGAAATATAGCAAATTTTTAGATGTGGTTTTATGTTAGCAATGGTCTTTTGTCTACCTGCTTTAGATACTAAAAAAAATACAAAAAAAAAAACCAAAACTCCTCCACAAGTCCAAATAGTCTAATTTTTTTGCATTTTATTCATAGAACCTGTGATTTATGCAGATCTATTTATTCATTCCGGTTCATAATGAAGTTTGGCCTTGGTTGTGCCTCTTATATTGTTGCCTTGAGTTTCTGAACTTAGATCTTAACATTTGAAATTGCACAGTAATTGCAATGATTTATGGACTGATAGTTCTTGTTATTCACAGCTTCACTGCATTTGGAGCCAGAAAGCACCTGTCCTACAGGTCTTTGTCATGTGTAACTTCTCTCTATCCTGATGCAACTATATTAACCCCGAAATTAGACTGGGAAAGTACATCCTTCAAAAGCCCAAACAGAATGCAACAGACAGAGCAACAATAACTATAATCATACCAGTACCTGAGACCCACTTGGTGATAGATGATTATTTAGATGCCCGAAAGATGCAGGATGGCAATCCAGGCTTTGCTGAAAGGTAATTCTGTTAGATATGACTGGGAAAAATCTATATTACAACCCCATCACTTGATGTTGAACCCATGAGCAAGCTGAAGCAGATGAAAAGAAAAAAAAAAAAAAAAAGTTGCACTAGCTCTGTTGAAATTTTCAGAGCTTTTCTTTTTTCTTCTTGTCTGCTCTATTTAATCTAGGCTGCAAATTGTCCTGTTCAGTGAGGGTTGCTCAACATTTTTCCAAACAAACCTAGTACAATCAAAGCAGCATTACCATTATGCATTATATCTCCTGCACATCAAACCAGAATTCTTTTCATACCAAATAAACCAGAAGGTCTTTCAGTTCAAGATTCTCAAACAGTAATGTACAAATACATTTTACAACTGATAGATTTTCCGACATGAGCAGAAGGTAGGTAAATTCCTGACACAATGGGAATGAAAATACAAGGTCCATCAAGGGCTCGCAAGCAAGTTCTCATATTCTCACAAACTACAAATGAAAAGTGGCATCCCACTTGTTAACTGAAGTTCTCTTCTGGAAAAAAAGAACTTGTGGAAACGTAACTACAAAGTTCGGTCTTTATCTTACTGATTTAAGAATGAAGTCTGCTGAACACAATGCTGTGTTTTCTTACTGACAGCTGCACACACTTATACTCTCAGACTTTTTACTTTTTCATTTCTCTCTTCAGAATTTCAAATTATTTCTTGTACAATATCAAGAGTCAGACTGTGAGCAGCCCAAAGGTAAGCTCTGATCAGAGATGACTCACTGTGCAACTGTACAGTGCTATAGCATAAACAGTCCTCACAGCAAGAGCTGTGTTTATACACATACTCTTAAATAGGTGGCTTTACACAGCATACGCAACACACAAATGCCATGAAGTCAACTGGTGGTACAGAGAGTGGTATGAAGTCATTACTTATATATTTACCAAAAAAGAGTTAAGGAAACATTTGTAGGTGTGGGATGTTTTAAAAAATAACTTGTGAGCACGTCCCAGGCACAAGGAGCAGCCCCTAGGAAATCAAGGACAGAGAAGAGAATATAGCCATAAATACCGCCTCTCTCAAGGGGAGCTAAAAAGGAAACTATCTGGACTCTAAAGCAAGAAAGGAATTAAGAGAGTAAAGTTAGTCAGGACTTTCAAAGTATTTTCAAGGTCAAGATCAGAATCTGAACTCCTGCTTAGTTTAGGACGGTAGTCATGAACAAAATTGAAGGTTGAAAATATGTCCATTCTAATGGATATGAAGGTCACCGAAGAAGCTGAACATTCTCACTGCATGTTAATCACACTGCATTTGAGAAAATCGTTGGTTAAAAAAAAACAACTATGTCACAAATACATACATAAAAGAGTACATTTTAATTTGCTAGTCCTTTTCTACACTATTCTTATCAGCATAGGTGTATTTGAGAAGCTAAAATTTTGCCAGAGTTTTCCAATTGTATCAGACATCTGCCAAATTTTCTCAATAAAATGAAACTAAGTCACCCACAGAATTCTCATTTAGAAGTCTTATTTAGAAATGTACACACTGACATCAGATTTTAATGGTTTGGGTTTTTTTTAATGCTATATTAACAGTTTTTTGGTTTTTTTTTTAAACATATTTTTCTTCCTTTGCAGTAGCCTACACTGAAGGAGAAGTGCCATCTTTAACCTTGAGATACCTGTTCCTGTTGGATTGTGTTATAACCTTATTATTTAAAAGCAATTCTTTGTACTTAACATCTTACCTCAGCATGCTACATGGTTATGGAATAGAGTGCATTTGCTAGGAGGAAAAGGATAGAGTGGCTGTGAATCAGAAACTATCTGATTGGGTCACCATTTCCCTTCTAGCTTCTGGGCCAGAAAAGTATCCCTGTGAAACCCCCTTTCCTTATTTCAAAGGATAAACATCCATGTGCTTATTTTAAAATTATGCTGTAATAGCTGAAGAAGGGTTAGCAGAGGATGTTAGATCCAGTTGCTCTCGTTCATCGTAAATACTAAGATACAGTTACAGTATATGATTAGAGAGCAATCAATTTTTAAAGCATAAATGAAACATAATACTGTACTATATATTCTGGAGCTTCATCCATGTTGCAGGTAAGAAAAAAATCTTTTTGTCTACCAGTGCAGGAAGCTGTCTGCTTCTGGTTTCTAAATTCATGAGTTGGACCACCTGTAATTCAGCTTGCCAATCATTTGACTAAAAAGCCAAGATCTTTTCTGACATACAGTCTATTCTAACCAAATAACCTAGAAAACTACTTAGGTAATGCCAGTTCCAGTTGAATAATACAGTGGATAATCTGTGTCTACATGTCAGTGGCAATCACATGCCCTGTCTGCAATGCTACCCGTGTACAAAGTGCCAGGCTGGGGCAGGCAAACCCGTCAGGCTGCACGCCTTGTGCCCCCCTTCTGAAATAGGCAATAACTGTAAGACCACATTGGGGAAAAAAAAGAAAAACAAAACATTAAAAATAACCAACAGCAAGAGTATCGCAACAACATTGTTATTTGGGGTCAGCATTTCTTTAACAATTCTCAGACAACATTAAGATGGTGGGGGTGCGGTCGGTAGCATTAAAATACACCACAACCACAACATGACGCTACGGAAAAAGATTATGGGAGAAATGGCAGCTCTGTCAGAGAGTTAAACGCTTCTTTTTATCACGGCCATGAATAAAGACTGAACCAAACCACATTTCACTGACTTGTTAAGTCTTAAAGGGAACGAGCAGCTACCATTTCTTTTAAATTCACTCTGAAATTGTTACTGCAAAAGCATTCCATCAAATAGCTGTGCAGCACAGCTGTTTATCAGATTCCTATTTTTACTTCTTGACTTTTGACTGTGACTATGTATAGGAGTTTCTTCAGCCTGTAAAGCACTTTTTAACAAGAAATATTAATGTACCGTTATATATAGCATCCTCACTCCTTATTCAGCAAGGATTGCTGTTATAGAAAACAGAAAACATCTGCTTATCAGTGGGATAATTTCTCTTCAACCCACCAGATTAGAAATAGAAAGTTAATGGCAGAGGTTAATGAAGATTGTACCAAGGAGGATTGAGTTTCTGCAAGTATGTTTCAGAGGCAAAACAAACCCTAAAATTCAGCATTTAAAAAAACATAAAAAATCAGTTAGAAGAGTTTCTATTAAGAAATCTCTACTGACTACATTGATATCTTAGGCTCTGTAATTCCTATGAGTATAATGATTCACTCCTAACTCAGGAGCTAGAATCGGGTCAGGGCATTTTCTGCTCCCAGATATCTTGCCTTTCTTGGGATTTCCGCCAATATCGTCAACCAGAATAGCTGATTTTTATGTTGGTGCACTGAATTACCATGATGTGGACAGCTGTCTCCTTGGTAATTTTATGTAACGTGAATCTCTCTTTTCCTCTCTTTGCTTTTAACTTCTTTGGCTCTGTGAGAAGAGCTCTGATTGCAAGATGCCTGTCACAGCATGCTCTCTATGAGAAACAAACACTACTCTGAAATGCTCCTTAAGCTTCTCTGTATTTGCCTCATCTTAGCTCAAAGATAGAAAATCTCCTGCTGCTTGCAGTGAGATTTAGTGAGTTGGTTTTCCTGTTACAAAGGCAGACACTTTCACATAAACCAAGTGCACTCATTAATTTTATTGGACAGTTAAGTGTTAATGTTAGAGCCCTCCTAACTATTATAATAGCTGATACCAGTAGAAAAGTAAGTCATAGTAATGTCAGAGCTCTTCCCTTAGTCCTTTCTTTCATTGTGCCAGTTACAGGATGACAGAATATCATTTCTGAAGCTGTGACACAAACCTGGCAACCCACTCCATTCTGACACAAATTAAGGGCCAGAAGTCACACAATGATCCAGACACAAATTCCCTCCACAGAAATACCCTCACTCTACTGAACAATCAGAAGAGTATAGGAAAATAAAAAAGAGAGAAAAGAATTGTCCTCTTCCAGCTCCAGAACACTTCACAGCATTGCACTTCTGAAATCGGTCTGCAGATTAGCAGAGGTGTATAAAAGCATAACACTGAATTCAAGAGAAAGTACCTTAGCATTTTCCCAAAATCGAAATAACTTGCAATTATGAATCCTCAAATGGAAAACTGGATATTTTGATATGCAATCTGATATCTAACTGTTCCTCTCCTCTAGAGCACACAAATCATAATTTAATCAACTAAACTAATTATCATACAACTCAGACTCCACACAGAGACATATCCAAATGCCTTTCCATTCACAGGACACAGCAACGAATTTTAAAAGATGTGCTTTATTTGCAGATCTCCGGCATGGATCTTTTTCACAATGATGTGAATACATTCCAGTATGGGGGTAGGTCAGAGTGATGACATGCTGACAAGCCAGTGGGGCCTGTGGAAAGAGCTGCTTGCGATCTTCCCAAAAAAAGAGAATTAACAAGCTAATTTTAAAGACAGATGTATAGGAGCTCCACCCCCAACAGAATATGTAATCAGTGATATTTGATTCCTAGTGAAAAACATTAGCATGTGAATAAAGAGGAGCTTTGATATCAATTGTATTATGATAAAAACAGTTTTTGCTTTTACAGTTTTCAAAGTGCTTTCTCTCACCATTCTAATCTCCCTTTATTGCCACTGTTTTTCTTCGTGTGTAACACTACTGAAGAGTGGCAGAGGCTGTCTTTCATTTTCTAAGCTGTTCCTTGGTGTGTGATTGGTATGAGACTCAAGTACAGCTTTTTTCTTCATAAGAGAAATGTTTGCTTTCTGTTAAAGTATTACATGAGTGAGGGATGGACTTTATAACATTTCATCCCAAAGAGGACTCATCCTCTGGGACATTTTTGGACCATCAATCAAGATAACCAGACAAAAGAACAGCTATTGAAACAGAGACACTGTTCTTCCTGATATGTCAAGGAAGCAGAGTTTTTCTGGATGAGAGGAATTCAAGCACAGTAGACCATGCAGAATTATATCCAAATCCTTAAATGTGGAAGGAGCATTTCGGCTGGATCACTTGTTGCTCCAGTGATTATGTTAGAGAGGATTTTAAATTGAAGACCTAAGGCTTTAAGCAGAGCTTTGGAACATTTCTGGAAAAGCACTGCAGCACTGCTGCTTTAGAGCAGGACATGGCAGAAAAAAAAAAACTTTAAAAGCACAAAGCAGAAAAAGAGGGAAGATGTTGTGAGCTCCTGTTCTACCTCACTATCCCATCTAAATCACTTGATTTGGGCTACAACAGCAACGATCACAGACACAAGTAACACAAATAACACAATTTTTAAGTAAAATCAGCAAATAATTAGTGTTAATAATGTGCACAGATTCAGGTGAACATTTGCCAGCCACTTTATATGGTAAGCTTAAACTAACTTCCTACTGCAAGAACCTGAGGTAAACAGCTGATCTGGCAGACCGGCGACTGCATACCAAACCAGCACAATGCTGGTCCACTATGGCACTGCAAAGCATTGTTAGAGCATGCTGGCATCTCCACGTTCAGAGAACGCTCCTGTCTGACAAGTTACCCAATCCACATCACTATTAACAGTGCAATTAGGTTTAGGGGATCTAGTACAAGACAAGCTAACTACCTAATTTTACAGGAAGAAATGATAAGAAAAAAGATTTGATATGCACTTAGAAGCATTGCTAGTACAGCCCACGTTATTTGTATCAGCACCATTTATATTATGAAAATATTAAGAGATCATTTTTACTGCAGTTGTACCAGGAGCATAAAATCAGCGTAACAGCTGCATTGTGCTTGGAGCCACACAAATACATAGCAAAAGTGCTGCCTGTAATACAGGGAGTTTACATGGATATGTACAAATAATCAAGACACCATGCAAGCAGGATGAAAATTATGAAAGGAACACATGAGAAATCAGCTTCTGGCTGAAATTATTTTGAAATCAAGAAGACACACAGAGTTAATTCCACAAACAACTATGAACAAGTGGAATGTCACTTTGTTTCATAATAAAAGTACAGAATAACATTTCATTCTGAATAAAACAACCCATAAAAAAACCTTGCAATATCGCTCGAAAATTGTCATCATAAATATTTGGTTTATGTCTCCCCAGCTTAACTCAGACACATTTATTTTATCTTTCAGAATGTGTATATAATAACAGTGGCCAGTAGGCTTCAAGAAGAATTGGCATTATCGCACCAGGATCAACAGTATATTGACTGCCAACAGCCCTGAGTTCCCTTGATGCAGAGCTTGCACAAGTACTTCTCTTGACCTTAATATAGAAAGGTTGAGGTTTAGAAAGTAACCAGAAAATAGAAGGATCACAATGCAGATTAGATAACCTCAAAAAATACAGAAACAGCAGTTTGTTAAGAACGTGCTGCTTTTCCAGCAGGCAAAAAGATCTTTGAAGAGTAAAGGCAAAATATCTCACTCATTCAGCAATATGAGAGTATACCTGAGCTTTTTGGAACAAAAATTCTAATAGTTCTTAATTTGCAACCAAAATTCCACTTAAAGAAAATACCATATTAACAGACGTTCATCTAGGACCACATAGAATCATAGAATCACAAAGGTTGGAAAAGACCTACAATATCATCCAGTCCAACCGTTCACCTATCACCAATAGCTCCCACTTAAACCATGTCCCTCAACACAACATCCAGTTGTTCCTTGAACACCACAAACAATGACAAGAATCGCTAGATTCACTGAGTTGATAAGATTTGCCTTAGCAAATACTGCAACTTCAGGAGTACATTAAATTGAGAATCTTCTTTCTTCCTCTTAATTTCTAAGGCACATTGGTAGTTGAAATCAAGTAATAAAATAACATGCTTCAAAACCAATTATCAACATGCATATTTTTTCATATGGTTTAAGTAATTTAAAATGTGGGGAAAAAAAAAGAAAAAAAGAATTTGATTTTTCTTCTTTTAAAACAAGAACTAAATGCTACCAAATGTCTTAACATTTCATATAGCCAAAAGCTCCACTTGGTGCTACTGATACTGTTAAACTGAAAAAAATAAAGGAAATCAGTTTACATCACTGTAGTCTCAAAAAAAAAAAAAAAAAAGCATTGAAAGTATCAGACAAAATAAGACTGACAAAGACACGAAATGAATTGCCTCATGTAAGTGAGAAACGCAGATGTCATATTAAGCTTATTTTACTATATGGGTGGCCCAGGAAAAACTGGAAGTAAAGACAAGCTTATCAAGAGAAGACCACCTCTTCCCTCTGATGGAGCACTCACTTGAGCTGGGTGACATGGCAGTCCCTGTGATTGTTGCTTTCACTTGGCACTTGTGCCAGGTCTTCACACTTGTCATTTTCAAACACACTGGACAAGATAAGGGATTGCTTTGCTCACAGAGGTCTGTTTCTCCGTGATAAACTTCTATCTCATCCATAACTAGATTTAAGATAGGTAGGATACACTCATCTTCAAAGCTGTCACCAGAAGGGAACTCTATCAATGGCTTCAGCTTTCATACATTACAGATAAACTTTCCATTTTAATCAGTGCCCTTTGTGACTTTTCAAGCTATCATAACCATCAAATGCCTAATATACTCCCAGATACAGGGTACTCCAAATTAGATTCCAGTTACCCAGTCAAGCTTCAGGGCCTCTATTTACTGCAAATGTGACAGCTAATCAGATATAAGAGGAGTTTGAAAAAGTAGAGGGAAGAAATTCCCCTACCCACCTCTGTCCTGCCAGGCTGCTTGCCACAGTGATGTATTTTAAAACTTTTATGAACCTCAAACAGAAGAAAAAAAAATAGTCTTATCCATCACCAAGTCAGCTTGCGTGATAACATAAACATATATCATAGAATGTCTGCCACTACATCACTACTTACAGATGTCAGATTTCATTTATTATTAAAATAAAAAACAAAACATCCACAAAACCAAATGTTTTAAAGTCTTCTTTATTATTTTACAAGAAATGACTGATTTCTAAAACTGTAAGGTGGAGCTATTCTTTCTAATCCTTTTATGCAGACTTCTATCCTAAATGCTATTAGATGGTATTCACAAACACAACATTATTGCCTGAATTGCTTCTTCCCAGTGTGTAGTCTAAAAGACCAACAGAGTGCTGGTGAGGCCATAAAGAGAACAGCTGCAAAACAGAAATTTCCCCGTTGATTTTGCATGAAAGAATACAATGCATCCAGGAAAATGTGCTTTTTATCTTCCTTATCTTCCCAAAGTAGAAAATGTATATTAAGGCTTCATTAATAGTCAGATATCAATAAAACATCCATAACTAATTTTTAAGAAAATCTAAATAGTGTTCCTTACTTAGAGGAACAAAAAGATTTTTAAAAAAATTAGTATCTTTATTTACAGTGCTGTTGTCTTCCCTGTGTTAGTAAGAGCTGCAGAATATTCTGCTTTTGTATCTTTCATTTCATTCACTTTGTCCATTTTCTCCCCTTTGTGTTAGCTGCCTTAATGATACTTAATTCAGGCACTCAGGGATCAAATTACCAAATTGCAGAATTATTTCTGAATATGCAATCTCTAGGTACAAGTAAAAATCCAATTGCAAAAGCCACACACCTGCACTGCTGTAAATTCACTTCCACAATGTAACCTTTCCCCCCTCTCCAATCTGCAGTCATCAGCAAATCAAGAATCTCATAACGGTTTGTTCTATGGAAGTTTTTAGAATCACAGAATCACTAAGGTTGGAAAAGACCTCCGAGATCATTCAGTCCAACAAACCACCTATCACCAGTATTTCCCCATTAAAACACGTCCCTTAATACATCTAAACATTCCTTGAACAACTCCAGGGACAGTGATTCAACCACCTCCCTGGGCAACCACCTCCCTAGGCAGCCCATTCCGGTGCCTGACTGCTCTTTTGGAGAAGAAACTTTTCCTAATGAACATTAGTCTAACCGGAGCAACTTGAGGCCATTCTCTCCAGTCCTATCACTAGTTACACAGAAGTTGACCCCCACCCTTGCCATACTTCCTTTCAGGTAGTTGTGGAGAGTGCTAAGTTCTCCCCCGAGTCTCCTCTTCTCCAGGCTAAGTAATCCTAGTTCCCTCAGCTGCTTCTCCACAAGTCCTGGAGACTTATGTCAGACCTCCCACCAGCTTCATTATCCTTCACTGGACATGTTCCAGGGCCTTTCTTGTAGTGAGGGGCCCAAAACTGTACACAGTACTCAAGGTGTGGCCTCACCAGTAAAGGGGATGATTACTTCCTTGTTCCTGATGGCAACACTATTTCTGATACATGTCAGGATGCCATTGGCTTCCTTGGCCACCTGGGCACACTGCTGGCTCACATTCAACTGAGCATTGACCAAAAACACCAGATCCATTTCCTCCACACAGTCTTCCAGCCACTCTGCCCCCAAGACTGTAGCTTTGCCTGGGGTTGTTGTGGCCAAAATACAGGACTCAGCACTTGGTCTTGTTGAATTCATCCCATTGGCCTCAGCCCAATGATCCAGCCTGTCCATATCCCCCTGTAGGGCCTTCCTACCCCCAGGCAGATTGACACTTTCTCCCAGCTTGGTGTCATCTGCAGACTTACTAAGGGTGCACTCAATATCCTCATCCAGGTCATCAGTAAATATACTGAACAAGATAGGTCCCAGTACTGACCCCTGGGAACACCACTAGTGATCAGGTGTTGACTTCATTATATGTGATTATGATTAAAGTGTAATTTTATTTTATGAACTAATAGCTAAAACGTCTGGGAAATCTACACAGTTGTCATCCTCAACTGACATTTAGTACATTCAAACATGCCAAAGGTATATGAAGGTGCACTTCATACTTTAAAACGTAAATGCTGAACACATCCTGATTTTGATCTCTGCTCATTCCCCATCTTTTAAATCAAATGCCCACCTGATGATTACCCTGTTGGCTGACATGCACATGATTCATGATGGTGCTCTCAGGAGGTCATCAGAAAGGTAGGCATTTCACAAGAGTGGTGCAGAGCAGTAGTCAGCCATTACATACTCCTATCTACATACAAGCTAATTTGATTAAAGGTAGAAGATCAATCAAACTCTATTGCCTCAGAATGATTAATTACCTCAGCACTTTCAGAATTAATTATTAGTACACAGCCATGGGGATAGGAAAACCCAATACAGCAGAAGTAGAGGCACCCAGCGGGCAGATTTACTACACTGGGATCTATTTTAGCCCAGAATTTATTATCCTTAACTAATGGCAGCGTCTTACTATTTTTCTCAAATTACAACTAAGTGCTATGGTGAGTTTACAATTTAGCAATGATGGAATTAAAATATTACTCTTAGATTTCATCCTTACTATGAAATGAAAAGCACATGAAAGCAATAAAAAAAATAAAATAAGAATAAAATAAGAATGACACCAGTTTTTGAACAGGGAACAAAATGCTTAAAATGCTGAAATTTTATTTTTTCTTGTGCCTCAGTACAAGGTCCCAAGTCCAGCTGCCAGAGCAAAGTTACTGACGAAGTTTAAAGACTATATTTCAGCAACTTCAGTGTTTCTGATTATCAGACAAGTCAGTATGGCCAAAAATGCTGCCATTTTCACCAGGGAGAGAAAGCTTCCTATCACCAGCTGTCTGCCAGCAGTCTGCAGCACTGGCCCCATCTTCATAACAACATCAGGGAGATTTACTGGATCATGCACATCATTATGAAGGCAAACTTCCCACAGGGCCACCAGCTTGGCTCAAACAGCCTGCGTGGTCACCAGCAGCACACTGTGGTCTTCAGCCAGGAGCTGGAAGCAGAGAGTAGAGCTGAACTGAGATGGCCAACATTTGCTGACAACTTTTGTACTGTGAACAAAGAGAAGACGACTTCCTAGATAACAGGGTACATTTGCTGCTGTCACACAGGGCATTCTGTTTGCTCCTCCCAAATTTATCAAGCTTCTGTTTAAATCCAGTTACTGTTCTCTTTCTCTTTTTCCCTACTTACTGTCCTCAAGTATGAAATCTCAAAATGTCTGGCCTATCCTGGCTTACTGACACCTCCAATAGATTTGTCCACAGAGCAAACTGGTACTTTATTCTGCCACCATAATCTCTCTTTCCCCATTCCCTATTGAGAAAAGCCCCAGTTCCCAGGTAGATTTAACTTTGCAGTTTAAACAAACTAATATTAATTCCTTTTTCTGTGCCTAGACGTTCCATTCCCTTGTTATTAGCAAATCATTCTTCATACCTGTTTCTCAAGGGAGTTTTCCTTTATTCAACTTAGAAAGTCATTCTGGAATACAATAAACAGTTGCGGTATCATCATTGCCTTGGTTGGTTTTATTTTTGTTTTGCACTTTTGCTTTCTTTTTCTTGTATTAGGAATAATCTAGGATTTTTTTTTTTCCACATTGCATTTGGTACTGGTGATTTATAGTTTATCTTTGTAATACGCTGTTGGTTTTTTCTTTATGTCATTTTCTGCTGGAGATTTATATACTAGCTACATACACCAGTTCCTATGAGAAAGACTTTCAACTATTAGATTTCATCCCACTGCTATTACTCCAAATCCTTAGCAAAATCCAGTTCTTATGTCATATACACCCTCCTTCTCCAAATTTTTAGTGATGCTTAGCTTTGAAATAGTAGAATATTTCATTCACATGTTCCTACCTTTTAATGACAATTTCATTAACAAAGATAATGAAGAAGATTTTTCAAATCTTGCATTAATATGCCTTTTCCTTAATTACTAATGCTCCACCTTAATGTCATAATAATAGTTATTAGGTCTTAAATCTATATAGATTAAATCTACATTTGTTCCCCAATATAGAAAATGTGAAATGAGATAATAGAGCTAATCTAGTACCATACTTGGGAGATTCATGATACCATTTACTCTCTTCTGTTTATGCATATCTTGATTTCTTTCTTGCAAACATGTTCCAGTGGAGAAGACGTATCATAATGTCACCACTTGCTCAGGAGCACAGATTTTTCTTGAAGCATTGTCTCTTGGAATTACAGAAAAATCAGTACAACACTATCAGCTTTGATACCCCGGGAGAAATATTATCTCCACTCCACCACATGAAGGCACTGAACCTGCTTTAAACTTTTAGTTCCATTACCATAATTCTTCATCAGCCACTCACTCACATTATCAACCTTTACAAAAATTAAAGCAAGGTAAAAGGGTTCTTATGTTTTGGAGGAAAAAAAACCTATGCCATCTTTAGTAATCAACATACATTTTTGCTGGAGACCTCATCCATGTTTTTCTGCCACTTGTTGCTGCCATTAACATAAGCAAGAAATACTAAAAAGGACTGAAAACTACACTTTATATACCGTAAGCATCATGTTATATAGCGTCAATTAAATTGTTACAAAAAGATACAAGTTAGAAAGACAAAAAAAAGAAAATCTTCACCAAAAAAAGGAGAAATGCTAATTAAACTGTGATTTCAAGTTTGAAACTAAGCTATCAGATAATTAGACAGGTGATTAAACTTTCTTCAGTTTTCACACCTGAAGAGACATCAGGTGCCTGCGCAGTGATATGTGTCAATGAGATTCAGATGTATTGGTTTTAGGCCAACAATTTAGAAGAGTTGTGAACCCTATTTCTCCTGAAGTTGCAACACACTGGCAAGTCCAAAACCCAAGCCTCTTTTTAAATAGCCAGACAGGATCCACATTCCTCTGCTAACAATTCCCATGCACCCCACTCTCTGCATGAGATGACCCAAATGCTCATTTTATGTATGTTCTGCTCACTTCAATAAAGCATAAATAAGAGTTACAAAGAATAAAAGGAAGAGGGAGCTGGAAAGGAAGTTTAGATCATGTGTATGCACAGAAAAGACAGCAAACCACACTTGAAACTTGCTTTCTTCTGGGTGTAGCCCCTTGAATTTTTCACAAAACGAAACTCTAACTTGACAAACTAGAACATTCTTATGGGTATATTACATCCTCAAATACATAAACAGAAGTAAATAAACTTCAAAACTTCTGCTTGTTCTTGTCAGTTGTTTCTCAACTCAGGAAAAAAAAATATTCTGGCTTTACTTGAGGAATCATAATTTTACAAAGTTTTTAAAACCTTAACATGAGGATCTCCAATTAATAGTTACTGAACCAGAAGTAAAACAGAGAGGACCTCATTCATGGAAGTCAGGTCCCTCAGATTCCACATCTCAGATTCAAGTAGCACATGGCAAGGACAGTAGCATGATTTGAAAAAGCCAGGATGATTTTGATAGAGGCTGCTTCAAGTCAGAGGTAATGCTCTCTGCTGGATGTTGTGTTCACCACCGCTGAGATATACTTCACCGAGCTATTTCAACTGCATTGGACTTGCTAATTCATCCTTCAAAATATAATAAAGCAGCTGTAATACACCTTTTGGGTCAAGTTTTGCCCAGAACAGATGTATTTCCAAATCACTTATTAGGTCTCTAACAAGGCCTTAGAGGCTTCCGTATTTACAGGTGCCTTTTTCGTCAACAGCACAGTTCAATTTAATCTAGATAAAGAGCCCCTGGATAATTAGCAGTTGCCCGAAGTACACTAGAGTTTCTATTAGGTCAAGGCAGAGAAAGGAACACCAGTATCTGAGCAAACCTTGATTTTTCAATGTCACAAAAAGCCAGTAATAACAGCAGAATTAAGTCATACGGCAGACTTCTTTGAGATATTTACCACATACCATAGTTGCTCTCAAAAGAGAAATCAAGAAACCCTTATTTATTTCTAAAGACTGCTGTACCATCCAGAAGTTCTTCCTGTAAAAGCAAACTAGCGCATGCAGTAATGTTGGACACGAAAGTGCCTATGTGTACAGCACCTCAGATTTACAAAAACACCAGACAATATATAAACTCTCTACAGCTCGAAACTGTTTCTTTCCAAATGGACAAACTTACCCTGCAGTGTTAGAAATACAGGCCTTTCTGGCTATGTTCAAATAAGCATTCAGTTTCACTGCCTTAAAAGGAAGACCTCTTCTGCTATTCAAGGGATTTAATGACCAACATGACAAAAGTTTGTCACTTACTGGACTCGGGGTCCGAGTTTCCATCTCCTTCCGTCCGGCTGTTGGGCGACGCTTGCTCGTAGTACTCCTCCTGTGGGAAGCCGAGGGGCAGCGGGTGCGATGTGCTGGCACCACTGCTGGGTTCGTGGTCTCCAAGTCCACTGTCACTGCAGCTTTCCTGGGAGCCATCTGGTAGGTGAAACGTGACACGGCGCTGAGGCTACAAGGAAGGAAGAAAATTATATGGTTTCCACTACAGTATCGGTAATTGCTTAATGCAACCAATTTAGGAAATGTATTATTTCAGTTATCAGCTGAAGACACATTATCTATAGTTCTGCACAATTTCAGGCTTTCGTGAACAGGCAGCCTGCTTTCAAACCTGCTTCACCTGACAGCACTGCTTTTTTCTACTTTTTAGAAAAGTAAGGCCTGATGCAAAATGAAAGACACCGCAAACTAAAGAGATTCTGTCAGACTTCACAAGTCTTTGGATGCCTTTTGTGTATTGACTTGGAGATTTCAATCAGTTTTTGAGGCTCAATTTATTTCACTGCTCAGTTTTCTAGTTTTCAGAAAACATTTTCTTTCCCATTAAAAGCTGCTTCACACTTTTGGGCCTAAAGAAATGTGACACACTTCTAGTGTTGTTGTATTCTTCCAAGTCAGAGAAAGAACAAACAATAACATGCCTTGTGTATTGAAAACAATTTTAATAGATTTTGCACATCCATTAAACTAATGAATTGAAAGCAGATTCCACTACTCCGCTTCAGACATTTCATTACAACCCCTTTGATTTCCATTATACCACAGATCTGTGTCTCAACAGTAAAAGACTGGAAGCTGGGAAACAGAGGAAGGAACACGGATAATGGCTTGAAGGAAGGGCCAGGCAAATAAAAGACTTCACGCATCAGGCACAGGACAACATTTTTATTTTTACTGAAATGTAAATTTATCACAGTATCGAAAGAAAATGTAGAAGCAAAAAATACACAGATCTGCTAGCAGTGTCTTGAAAACTTGCAACACTAACATTAAAAAAAACACCACAAAAATAACCAAACAACAATCTGAAATGCTCTCAACTTAATAATAAAAACTTCATTTCAGAGGCAAACAATCAAAACTTCATCTGAAAGGCAATGCAAAACTGTCCAATTCCAGAATTGCTGAAGACAGTATTTTTCATGCAATGATGAAAAAAACACCAGTATATGCTACCCTGAGGTATCTGGTCACTTATAGGTCACAGTGTTGAATGCAATGAAGAATATGAAATTTTTGCTACAATGTGAAGTTCCTCTTTTTTTCAAAACGTCTTCCCCTATGACATTACTACGTATGCCCAGAGACAGCTGCTGCACAGTGTGGTACAGCCAAGATAAACTTCACTTATGTAATTCTTGACAGATGTGAGTCAAAACTGTTATCAGAAGTTACCAATAAGAAATTCACTGCTTTCCCAGAAAACCTGTTTGAGTGCTTCACCATCGCTAATGGATAGGTTTTCTTCTAATGTCAGATCTGGCTCTTTCTTGTTACAAAATAAATCACTGCTTCCATCTCATTCATCATGCTCTGCTTATCCCCACTCATCTTTCTGGTATTTGGCACTTTAGTCTATTTCAGAATAAACAGATCTTATTATTTCAATCGGTCTTGTGTTTTCTGATATTTCTTACTGCTTTCCCTTGCACACATGTTCACACATGATTCCTTGTGTACTGCTTAAAACTTGTTACAGAGATTCAGTGGATGTCTTCAAAGTGCAGAGAAGAGATGAAGGATTATTTCACATCTCCTGCAGGTTCCACTGCCTCTTTGTCTTTTTTTACAGTACATTTCCTTGCCAACTGATAACTCTGTCCCAAGTTAGGGTGAGAGCCAGGATTAGCGTCCAGCTCCATCTCTAATGGACTCTTGCCAGTTGTCTCCCTTCTGGTATGTACCATTGATTAATACAGTGTAAATCAGCACTTCGCATTCATTCTTTCTGACATTGTTTTTTCCAGATGATTTCTTTGTCAATCAAGTACACTGTATGTACAGAGCTGCTTCAAAAAGCAGGACTGGAACATTTACCAAATTTCTAGTGTTAGATTTTCCCTCATTTGGCAGCTGAAGGAAACTGATCAAGCCAAGGAATCTGGAAACCTGATCACAGAACTACTCATCACACAGGATGGAAAGGGGTGGGAAGATTACTCCTGGGACTGTGGGAGAAGTCTTAGAACCCACTGAAAATAAACCGGTGTCATCAGAATAATATTATTTAACTCTTTGGAAATAACTAATTAATATATAACTTACAAAAGTTTATAACTTATAAAACTTATAAGAAAAAAAAAATAACATCCTATTCTACTTCTTGACTGGCAACTGCCTCTTGGAGCCCTATTCATGCCAGCAACCTCTGTTGACTAAAAAGCTAATGCTTTGTGGAGTTGATCCAGGAAAAAAAATCCCCACTATGATCTAGATTTACCCCCACACACAAAACTGCACCTTCCTTTGCATACATGTAAGCTACTGCATGCAGGAATTGATCATACAGTTGCTTTTGTCTTAAATGAGTCTGCTGTTACAATATCTATGAGAAACCCAAATGTCTCTCAAATTACCACAAAAACTTCAGAGCTGCACATATTTAGTTGTATAAATTGAGATGTTAATTGCAAGAAAGTTGAAAAGCAGGTGATTTAAAACAAACCAGAATCAACTAAAAGCTCATCACTTACGATTTGACAGTGGCCCTGCCTATGTCTCACCTGACAACACCGAGACAGAGCAGAGCACTTCTGGAACAATTTATCAAGATGAAAAGAACATTTGTTTCTCTACTTAGAAGCGCTGCCACTCTCTTAATTCAAGCAGACATCAGACAATGATCTGGAACAAGTCATTCTAACAAAACTTTGCCAAAAGCTGGGACTTATCCTCTGTCGCATTTATTTTGGAAATTTCCTCCTTCAGGCATTAAAATTTCAATTGATAGATTATAAAATATCCTCAGCCTCCAGCTGCTTTCCTATTTATTTCCAAAGGGAGTTAACACTGATAGAAACAGAATAACGAGGATTATGGTTTATTTTATTTATTTGAATGACACTTACTATATTTTCTCCAAAAAGGGACAAATGCAAGCAAAATCTTTATGTATCCTTACTGCATTTTAAATGCTGAGGAACGTGTAATACAGTATGACCAACTAGTTAAAAAGAGGTTAAAAAAAGGAAAGAAAAGTATCCAGAATTATATAATTTCTCTGGCACGTTAAACAGTATTAAATTATTTTTATTGTTCTGAAAAGAAAATTTTGGTTCCAGAGACGTTATGAACCCAGTCACAAGTTCTGTCAGAAGTCTCATATGGCATCCCAAAATGAAATACATTTTGTAGAAGCGGCCTGTGTCTGGAGGGATCAAATTATCTCAGAAAACCTCAAACCTTTTACTCTCATTATTGAAATTTATATGAAGACTGATCAAAGCCCCAAACTATTATGTGTTCAATCTTTCACTACAATAATTAGGCTGTGGCAGAGGGAAGAATAAAAGATGAGTAAATAGCTTTGGATACTCTGAAGGGATGATTTCTGGAATTATACACCAGGGGTTAGCCAATTTATAATCAAAAACTGAAAAAAAAGGTAATAGAAAAAGCAGCAGATATCAACTGAAGAACATTAAACTATTAACCTTATTATCTTCATTCATTGAAGCAAATTAATATCCTTTTAAAAAGGAGATCATAAGGAAAAAAAATTACTGTTTAGCTTACGTTGAATCAATTCTATTATTTAGATGATAATTCTAATTTAAAATAGAATTTATTTAGGAGATGTTCTAAGGTGGCATGAAAATAAAAGGACTACTTCAACATTTTTCTCCACTCATATGCAGCCAACGAATGTAGAAGTACACAGAATTTTTTTTTAATATTAAAATCTATTTTTGCTATTAGTACTCATTTTCTCTCTTACTTAAATCTTTTAAATGCTAGGAAAGTAGAAAATAATAGAAAACTTGAAATAACCTGGCAACTGCCTTGAGTTATGACCACAGCTTCTTGAAGTTCTTAAATAATATCCCTAATCAAAAGGTAACTTCGAGTTCAAATCTTTATGCACTATTGCATTTTGTTCCATAACTGCTATATTTTGTTTCATATGCTTTGACGGAGTTACACCACTGCTGAAACCTTCTACTTGTAGCACAGATGCCATTCAGCAGTCATTAAAACTAACAATTGATGAAGAAAATGTTACAAACCTGGAACTTCACAAACTTCTGACTGAGAACCTCCATGAGGTATTTATTTTCAGAATCTAATCCTCCTTTTACCTAATACAAGATTTTCCAGTAACATTTAGCAATTAAATTGATTTTTTTTTTTTTTTTTTTGCTTCTCAACATAACAACAAAGAACTGAAAGAACAAATAAAACTGAAAATAACATTTAAAGCTTGTCAAACATTTTATTTTGCTTTTGAAAGGCACTTATTGTATGCTAACTAGATGTCAAAATGAAAGCTGAAAGCATGCTTTTTAAAGTATAATACACGCAAGTCTTCAGTCTGACATGTGATTAAATAAAAATTACACACAAAAGTGGCACTAAAGCAGTGCTGTTGCTAAGGCTGAGAATTGGGGAAGTCTACATTCTGATTTTTTTTCTAGTATGTTCTTCGCTTTCCAGGTTATCATCTTTGATATTGCTATCTCACATTATTTATTTCTGATAGGAAAAGCCATATTAGTTACAATAACATAACAGAGAATGTAGAAATATTTTTGTAACATTTCCAACTGCTGACCCAACAGCATAGATCTCTCAGAAATATTGATCAGATGTTACTAGTATTGTGAAAATTTATTTTAAAAACAATAGTATTGCTTGCCTCCTATTTTCTTTGTGTTGTTATTGAAATAGAGCAGAATTCATATTTTCATAAATGCACACAGCACTCCAGCTCTATTTTTATTCTGTTAATTTCAGTTGTACTTCAGATAAATGTATTTCATCTGTAGGTATAGATTTATGGAATAATAAATGTTGTTCAAATGAATTACTTACTGTGCCTACTTATCGTGCCAGTCAAGGCTAAGCCACTAAGTTCAAGCAGAATGGGTTATTAGAGCTCGAGAGACCTAGAAGAAATCTCAAGAACTTGATTCAATTTTCATGCGTGATTTTCTTCTATTCAGTTTTTCATTTAGAGATCGAAACTTTCTATAGCAATACACATGCATAGAACTTCACAGGCCATCATAAACATTCACTTGAAGGTTGAATATGTGCCTTCATAGTTTCTAACCAACAAATGGAGCTATTTTTAATAGTGTTTCTCAGAAAAAGGGATTTATCTCTAATTTTGCTTCTTGGAGTTGAAAGTGTACTGAAGTCAGGAGAAAAACAGATACACATACGAACTAAGGCATGCTGAAGCAGCATCATTAAATACTCTACCACAAGTAGTTGTGCATTAGTTCAGCTGTACTTCATCCTACAAAATAAATCAAGGTTCTGCTGAATTTGTGCCTGCAGCATTGCTGGATGAGAATATTACCAAGTAGTTTATATGTGATGCAGACATGATGCACAATATTCATTTATGTAGTTGTAGAAGATGAATTTGCTCTGTTATAGTTTTGTGGGGTTTTTTTGTTTGTTTGTTTTTTTTAAATAAAAAAAAAAAGAGAAAGGAAGAAAGAAGAAAAGGAAAAAAAAGAAAAACGTAAAAGTACACTAACAGAGAGCAAGTGGCAATATAAGTTTTGGAATCTAAAGAGGTTGAGATACATCTAGAATAAAGAGAAAGAAAGAAAAACATCCTCAATTTGTTCTTGAAAACAGCCAAATATTTTTGATTCCACAGGTTTTTAAAATATGTTTCCAACAATTCTGACATCTTTCAAGAGTAGCTTTCAAAAGTCATGGGGACCCCTGCCACTCCTGGTCCCCAGGAGCAGCCAGCCCTTGCTGTTCCCTGACAGTAAAAGAGCAGGCTTTCTGGCACATCTTTCTAACAAACCTCAACACAGAAGTTATCAAGAAAGCAATGGGCCTTTCCTAAATGGAGAAGAAAAGAAACGCTTTGGCATATCTGAGCTAGATCGCTTCTCTAGAAGTGATGCTTTGAAGGTGGCAGATTTTCCTCTGTGTCTATCAACATTGCTACAATCTTCCTATGGTATATGAACACACAGCATTTCAGGGTGCTTTAACAACTGGAAAGTTATCTCAGTATATTTGTTACCTTAGTATTTGTTATAGCAGTACACCTAAGATGTTTCATATAACGTATGAATTTTTGACTGGTGGGTTTTATTTTGCATCAGTATTGTCATTGTAAGTAGGATGGATGCTATGGAATATATGCCACAGTGAACACTTCGTCACTTCAAATGTCTAAAATATTTGTTTTAATCTCAAGTTGTTTTAATAAAAAACATTACATTTTAATTGATTAAAGCCAGAAATCTCCCATTTAATGGCTAAACGATCAGGTTGGAAATGAATAAATTTTTAAATTGTTTACAGTAGAATACATGAAATATTCAAAATTACTAAAATGAATTGAGCTACATTCTACTAACATTCTTAAATGGATGTCTGAAATATGAATTTGTAAATGAATAAAGTGTTATGAATTCAAGTGCTGTATTGTATCACTGATACTATTCTTTGCTCCTATAGAGCTATGTCTCTGCAATTGTCCTTTCACATAATCAGAAAAAATGTCTTTCAGCATTCACCACCTGCATGATTTCAGTAAAACAAAATATACAGCCATCAGCCTTTCCCTGTTTCTTAAATCTTCCAAGTTCATTTTTACATTCACTGCAGCCATTCGTTGTGCCAGCTAAGAATACTTACCTTTCTTCACACAGCAAAATACACAATGCAGAGTATGTTTGCTTGCATAAAGAAATAATGCAGTTCTGGGCAGGGAGAAGAGAGAGGTTCTGGCTAAAGCCTGAGGAAAACCCTTTCTTTCTTCAGCAAGATGAAAGTGACCACCTGCAGCCCAAGAGCATGCAACCTACCTGTGCCTGTGGCTGCTATGCCTGCAGCTGCCCCTGCTCAGCACCAGCCCTAACTTTAGACAGGATGCTCATCGTCTTACAACATAACCAGAATGTAGCTATGGAAAGCAGCTGTAAGTCTGGGCCTCGTTTTGTGAGGCTCAGATGCCCGTCATCACAGGCCTGGTTTGGTAATGCTCAGAGCTGTGTGTTGCTTTTCTAGATGATAGTGTTACTGGCTTGAGTGAGAAAACACAAACTAAAGCCATGCAAAGTAATGTGCAAGAAAACAGAAGTGACTTGAGAAGCCCACAGATATATACTAAAACAAAAACATAACATCCCAAGGGGAAGTAGTAGAGCAATGCATGCACACAAGGACTGTGCAGCTGTGGTGCATGGCTGAGGCCAGGCTTTCCTCACAAGCCTGCAGACTGCTGCCTACACAGAGCAGCAGCACTGAGCACACCACTGTTTTACCTCAGAGCAAGCTAGTTCCAGCCATTTACAGGATAATAACAAAAATGACATTACTGGCATACTCATAAATCACACAATCCTGAGGAACAATGCCCAAAGAACTGAGAAATGGAAAAGGATCCAGGGAAGAAGGACAAGGGCACAACAACAAATGCCACTTCTGAAACTCCTTGAGTGCATGCAGCAGCTACTCCTATTTCCTCAGATGATGTAACAAAAGATTTATCCTTCTACCACCTTTACTTCAAAATTATTCAAATTTAATGTAAATCTTAGTAAGATCAAAGGTAAATAACTGGAGGTAAATAAATGCTCTACGCAACTTGCTACACTTGGAGTACCATGGCCAGTTCTAGGGTTCCTTCCAACCTTAACCAGTCCGTGATTCTGCAATGCTGTGAAAATACTCTCCATACAAGCCCTACAGAACACGCAACCAAATAAACCCACAATACTCTAAAAACTCTCACAGCACGGAGATGATCAAGAAAGGTGAATGCCTGCTCTAGGCGGCCCAGAAAAGCACAGTGATCCTTCCTTGTAGCATAAAGCCATTTAAAAACAGATGTAAGGCTCTGGGCCTACACTATGTTCATACTACTTAGGAGAAGGAAGTGAGATTGCTGAGAACAAAAGAGCACTTCTGAAAGAAACCAGCAAGAAAAGAGGGCCTGTGGGGGGAAAAGTATTAGCAATAATATCAGTAGGGCGTACTTAAAAGTCATGTGGGCAATGGGTGAATGAAGGCATAGGCATTTCCCACACACATGTGGACAAACTCCTGTATCAGTAACACTACTGAATACCCATGTAACTGCCCTGTTAGCTCACCCTGAAGCTATCACTATGCATGAATTTGCCTGAATAAAGAAGTCATTAATTCTACTCTTCAAGATATTTCTTATTTTCATTGGCAAACAATATATCTGTGCTTTGCACAAAACAAAGTTGCACTTCACATATTTTCTAGGCAGAATGTTTAAATACAAACTTGCAGCACTAGTTATGTTTCTTTGCCTACTGTTTTTAATGAATTTGACATTTGTTTGGTTGTTTTTTTTTTGTCAATTCAGGTGGCATATTGTAATCAGAAGAAAGCTACTGTGTAAATATCCTGTTCTGCGAGTCACCAACTAAATGAGTAAGCAATAGAAAAAAAATCCACAGCATGCAATTAGCATTATCCTTTTGATTTTTCTTTTCCTTTACAGAAGTCATTAATAACTTTTAGTAGGTAAAATTGAAGCTAGGAACCCTCCTACACCTTAGGTATATTATATTCTACCTTTCCAAAAAATAAATTCTTTTGATGTACTGGAAATCTTATTAATAGATTACCCAGAAAACAAGCATGTAAGCTAGCAGAGGCAATTGCAAGAGGTAAAATGAATGTAAATGACAGATGAAAGAAAATTTCCATGCCGTTCAAATCAATATAAACAAACGTGCTGCAACAAACACAGCACAAAGTGAATTCTTCATATTTGTTTTTTGGATTATTTGTCCTGTTCCAAATGCACCCTCTTGTGTTCCTGAGCTATGTTCTTCCTTCACACAATCAACACTACATTACGATGCACTCCTGCAGGCTTTTTTTCTTCCTTATGTAGCTGAATTGAAGTTTTTCAGAACACTCACATGTGGGGTCAGGGGGGATGAGGAGGGAGGTGTAGAGAATAGCTTTCTGCTTCTCCGTATTGCTATTCGGAAGGCCTGTAATTGCAGCACTTAATAACTATCTAAATACTTAAGCCAGAATTAATTACCCTGCTATTATGGCAGATGTATGGATCACATATTGGGCATGATGGAGACAGTGTGTGACAGAACATTTTGTTGTACTCAGTGCATGCAGTGGGTGTGCAAGGTACTTAAACTACTAGAAGCAACAGGCTTCTCTGCTTGGATTTTTCTCAGTATGATCATCAGCTATCTACAGAATTAGCCTTGTTCCTTTCATACCTTTTATTGTTGCCTAATTAAACACTTTCAGGACACTCCATTACACCAGGGAATAATCATCACTATAAGATAAACCTTACTTTCTTTAAAACCATATTGGTTCTTGATGAAAAAATAAAAGGAATGTAAATGCTTGTTGTTAAACAACTCCCATTGAAACAGATTTTGAAACGTACTTCCATTAGCAGGTTTACATGGTATTGAGAAATCAAAAATATCCATAGCTACTGTTAAAACTATTTGTTCACATTATTTAAAAATCCCTTTATACAGAAGCTGGACAAATACAGGAAGGTGTAATGGGGAGAGGAGTAATGGTTGTGGAACTGATGCTGTAGTTAATTACGCAGTAGAAATAATATATGTGTTGTATAACACATTTAAACATTTCAAGATACATAACAAAAACAAAACCACCAACAGGTAAACATGGTAATTATAAGGGGGAATTCAAAACCTCGGGAGATGAAGCTTCACTCAGAAAACTTGATTCAGGCCTTTATGCAAAACACAAACTACAGTAATTTTTATCTTACTCACTATATTAAAAACAAAAAACCAATTCCCTCCCCCAGTAGGTAATGCCTATCTAAGATTAAGCAGAACAATTTTAGAAGGTAGAGGCAGTTTCACTGATAGAATAAACTTTGGCAGCATTGCTTTGGTTTCACAGTAGTTTATCAGGAAATCAGAAATGCTGAAACACAACAACTTTTGCTCTAAATTCAAAAGCCTTTTGCTGTGAAGATGTCAGTAGCTAAAGTACATGCAGGGATATATTTACTGGAGAAATGTACAATCACATCTCAAAATAACACAATAAAAATTGAGCATAGGTTTCAGCCAGGGTTCATGTAGGAAGGTGGCAAGATACTAAATGCCATCACTAACATTACAACTGAAGTGATCAAGTCTTTTTCAGCTATGTATATAGAGTTGCCCTTTAGACTTTGAATGATGATATGTTCATTTATTTCATAAAAAAAATTAATGACTAATGCCAAGAGATTCTTGGGGAGGGAGCTATAATTTCCTCTCATGTTGTATGTCCTTGTGTTGGCTCACTCTAAACCCAGCCAACAAATTCACTTTCTGTAATTGTTTACAACCCTGCCTCAAAAGATAAGCCCCATTTTCTCCACAGTTAAAGACTATAAATCCACTCTAGGTACAGACTACAGTCAAATTCCCCACTGAGTCCCTAGGGACTCGTAGAAGAAAGAGAAGACAAACAACAGCTACAAGAAGATGACTTTCTAGCTCCAATCAATAATTTGCTTGTCGCTCCACAAGCACATCACTGTATCAGCATAACTTTGCAAAGTTCCTTATCAGTGATGCACTCTACACTTACTAGGTAGACATTAAGCATTTTTGCATCCCACAGGTTTTGCATTTCAGTAAATCTCCTGCTCTCAGTGACACAAATATACAATAACTGCCACAGACCAACAATAGAAGTTAGAAATTTGAATAACAGTCTATAGTGTAATGGTACTTTGCACACATATATCACCCTTCACTCCAGTGGGCTTCAGGAAAATGAGTTCAGTTTTAAAATAATAGAAAACATAGTTATTAAACAGTTTTCAAGTCAACAAACCAAAGCACAAGCAGCAATGCCCTCCTGATTCTTGAGTTTGAAGGTTAAAGTTAAGTCAATGGCAGAAACAATAAATGAAATAAGGAATCATGGACACTGCTATGCAAGACGTAATTACATTTTATGCTCTCCATCTACTATGCCTACACAGAGAAAAAGCTTACCTTTCTTAAACTATATATTTAAAAAAAGTTATTTACCTTATGTAAAACATGACAATATACTACTTTACTGCCGAGAGAACTATGGATGCTAGTTTTGTAAGAATAACGCACATAAACACACGCACATAAAGCATTTCTTCAAAATTTATCAAAGCCAGAGAACTCTCCACAAACTCAAAAATACACAATGGAACCGTTTTCTGATCAGTCTAGCCAATATGTACAGGCATTCACTGAAGTGAGTGCTAATGCAGTCTGTTTCAATGGAGCTATATGGATTAAAAAAGTGCTATCAGCAACACCTCCTAACCTAAACCTCTGTGTACAAGTGAGAGAGCAGTAATGACTGCTCAAGACTGGAATTCTGGTGGTTGCAGAAGATGCGTTCTGCCAAATATTCCATCTGTGACTAACAGACCAGTTCATTAACGGAAGTCCTCCAATTAGAGCCAATAAACTCAAAGCTAGGAAAGGACTGCCTTGACAAGTAAAGTTCCTGTTAGAGGCTCTATGGTTCATGAAGTTTAAGATTGAGCTATTATAATTATCTGATATCTCTTGAAAACATGGCTAGCGTTTGTTTTGAAGCTCCACCTGCCAGCAGTGCTCCAGGCAAGTGTGTGCCACTCATTCCAGAACTGCTAGAGCACTGAGGAGAGCTCTGAGCACAGAGACTGAACTCAGTCTCATATGGCATCTCAGCAGTATACTGAAGAATTTAAATTAGAAGCTTGGGCGTTCCTTTCATTGTTTAGTCTTACAGTCTGCTCACTCAGTCATGATAAAATGCTCCCAGGTAGTACCATCACACCCTAGACAGAAGCTTTACCTAAAACCATGACAACCTACATGTAGCAGTTTATCTCCCTCCAAATAAATACTGGGTGAAATAAATGATAAAAGTCTGAATAAGATCCGTATTGATAAACTAAGACATGAAAGATACACAAGAGAGCTAAACCTTGAGTTCTGACATGCTGTCACCAACAAAACCAGATATCCTCAGAGGAAAAGCAGGTGCTGTTTTGAACAGTACATTTCCCTTCACAAAGGAAACATTAGTAGGCAAATATTCAGTGATTTTCCTACAACAATTTTGCAGGTCAAGACTGACAGAATTTGTACCAAAATAACAGAAGGAAAAAAAAAAAAAAAAAAAAAAAAAACCTATGGAAAATGACCACAATATTTTTTTTCAGTATTAAATGAATGCTAAAATATTTCAGTGTTACTCATTTTGGAAACTCAGGCAGAAAATCTACACAGCTCCAGGCCTCCTGCAACACTGTTTCATCTAATTTTAAGGTTCCAGGAGCAGAGCCGTATTCAGCAGGAGGTCAGAGAAGTGACAGTAAAGCATTGGACATTTTTTTTCCTGTGTTTTTTTTTTTTCTTTTTTCTTTTTTTCCCCTTTAGGTTCACCAGAATGGAATCAAGTAAAATAAAATTGTCTGACCCTATGACGATGCATCCAAAGTGACTAAACAACACTGAGCTTCTGAGCGAAACTGAAACATAACTCAGGAACAAGAAACTCCGAAAATCCAAAGTACAAAGCATATTTCATCCTCTCTTAATCCCATTTAAACGAATTAAAAGCAGACAAGCAAATAAATATTTGGATAAATATTCTAAATCCACATTACTCTATTTGGACGGTATTCTGCCATAAGAAAAAAATTCCAAAGGTTGTTACTCTTCATCTCACTACTTACACTCATCTCTTTGAAGCAGGCTCCCAGCCGCTGACAGCTAAGCACAGAGCTACAGCATAACTGTGCCATTAGTTCTTTAGTCATATGTAAACCCAGTAAATCTCTACGGACAGATCACACAATATCTTTCAACACTGGAATTGGGGCTATAATCTGGCATATACAGCACTATTTGCTACATAAGCACACTCACTCACCCTTGGGTATTTTTTTGTAAGGAAGATTGATCCTTCCATACACAATAAAAATGCTAAGATGCTGAAGCACTGTTACCATAAAAGAGTAGCTAGAAGGCTGGAGCTCCAGCAGTACACCAGGAGGGCAGAACGTCCCTGATGCATGTCACACGGGAGATCCTCGGTTCCTTTATTCACAAGGCCTGGATTACACCTGGAGATATTTTTAAGTTGCTACTTCAAAACCAAGCATATTTCTCTACCTCTCCCAGGAGGAGGAAGGTGTGAAGGAAGGTGACTGCATGCCAAGAATGACTGTAGCAGAAAGAGAAAAATATGACATTCCTAAACAATGTGTATATATTTATCTCTTACTGGTTAGGTGATTTTTGGCAAAGGAACAAATGACAAAGTAAAAATAGGGAATACATAACACAACTTTAACTTACACCTGTAAGTTGCTCATGTTCAAACCAATGTTTACCTTCCCTGATTTGGTGATATCTGGTAACACTGTGATGCACGCTTACGAATAAAAAGTATTACAGACACTCTGTTTGTCTATTGTGTTTGTGCTTAAAATACACCTATATAATTTTCCTGTCAAAACCACTAAACTGTGGAACAGGTTATGTATGCTTAGGTAGATGGAATCATGGTACACTTTCCATAAGTAATGAAAATGTAACACTGAATAGTAGAAATGTATACTGGACTACTATAAAAAAATCCTGCTTTCGAAACAAACAAACGACAAATTACCTTTTCTTCAAAGAAAGGAAAGCTTTTGAAGATGACTGGAAGAAGAATGAGCTATTTATTAATGCATTTAGTTCTGTTTCAAAGAGTAGGCAAACCCAAAAAACTACTGACCTCAAAGTTGCTCAGAAGTAGTTAGCTTCTCCATCTCATTGCTCAGTCATATAAAGGCTGCTCACAGTCTGAACCAAACCTGAAATCAACATAGCGACTGGTCTATTGGCCAGCCATGTATCTTAAATTAAGAATTTTCATTATGTAATCTCCTTAGTACTTGAAGAACTGATCTGACGCTTGTAAGTGCTAATGAGAGGTCAGCAGTAATTCTGCAAATAATAATTTGTAACTGAATTGCAGCCTCTCTTTTGCATTCATTATTTATTATATAGTATGACTCAAATAAAAGCATAGTGAACAGAGGACAACTCATTTCAGACAGTGTTTAAATGGATAATTTAACCTTAGTACAGCACCAAGTATTACACTCTAAAGTCAAGTAGAAAACTTCACATACCGACCTTTGCCAAAGCAAAGCTGGTGTGACAACTCTACTTGTACAAGCACATAAAAACAGCATCAGGAATAGTTATGCTAACTCAGAAAGACAGACAGATGAACATTTTAGGGGTAGGCTGACAGTTTAACTTGCTCTCCCCCAAAAAAGGCTTATTATTCATTTGGGTCCATTACTGCAATCACATGGCATTACTGTCAACATACAGGCAGAGTAATGCAGTAACAGCCTGCTTTTGTCCTGTATCCTCTTCACATGGACATTTTCATTGTTCCCTGAAACCTTACACTTTCAGAATTTCTGAACCAAACTAATCTACCATAAACAAATACTTGAGAGCTTGGACAAATACATGAAAACCTATCATATATGGGGGGGGGGGGGGGGGGGAAAGTACAGCAAGAGCCATTTTGTTACCCTTTTTCTCCTTAGTTTGCTTGTTTTCTTCTCAGTACCAACTGAAAAAACAAAGTTGCAAACACTCACAGTAACATTCCCAAACACAGAAATTGATATAAAGAAGCCTTAGATTGTACCCAGTTCATGAAATGGGATACCGTGGTTATTTAAATCGTGTTCAAGACACTACCAAGTCAGCCCTCCATTTCTTTGTTAAGACTTCGGGAACAAGCCCACTTAATGGCCTTCCAGGATATTTAAGACTCCTTTAAGCTTCTGAAAAGATTAATTGTATTATGTAGATATACATAACATGCATGTGTTTTGAGAAATTTAGAGAAATGCATTCATTTAGAGAAATGCAGATATAAGAGAGACCATCCACAGATTCCAAAATTGAGTGAGATTCATCAGGAAAGCAATTTTATATATGATTTGATTAGCAATCAAAGAAGAGGAGGGAAAAAAATGGACATTGAAAATCACGGGAGGAGTGAGTATCACTACTTGGAATGCTTACTGCAAATTTCTCTGAGCTCAAATTTTTCCTCTTGGTGTGCTCAGTACTCAGCATCTCTGCCAGACACAGCCCTATTCCCTCTGCCTGAAATTCAGAATCTAAAAACTCAGGGGGAATATATTTCATTATCTTTCATCCTTACTATTTGTTAAGGGTGATCAAGCATCATTTTCCAGAATTCAGATATCTAACAGAATCCTTTAGGTACCTTTTAGGAGTCATACACAGATAAAGAAAATAAGCATAGTCCCAGTGTATGGATGACACAAGTGTAGGAGATCTGGGTAGAACGAACCATGAGAGCAACAAGGTTAAGTTTGCAAACAGGTAAGTGTGAGAAAGGCAGTTATAGCTTTTTATTTCACTGTGGTGGAAGAGAAAAGTGAAAGGTTTAGTTTACAGTTACGTTCACGGAGAATAAACTCGCAGGTAACTGGCTTTTTCTTGGTTACGTAGCCCTGTAGCCCAGTAAATATAGTGGCGCCTTTGCTTGGAACAGGCCACAGGCTGCAGACCTGCAGCACAGACCTTGGGTATTCTCAGGCTCTGTCTGGTCATTTCTAGGCCATGCAGAGATGTGCTTTTCTTCTTAGCTTGCTTTGCTTTCAGCAGCAGCAAGCATCAGAGAAGCAGACAATTGTTTTTGTACTTCTGGTACAGTCAACTATCTATTGTGTTTTATATACACATATAAACATAAACCATGAAACTAATAGACAGCAATAACATGCTGCTACTCTAGTTAAAGTGATCTACAACCGTAGATAAAATGCAGCATAGGGGAATATAGGCATAGGATTACAGTAGTGGTCTTAAAAGTACTGGCACATGATGATACAGGAGGCTAAAGAGCTGAGAGAAAAGAAAAAGTGATGATGAATGCACTCCTGGGAGCGGGGTCTAACCAGTTGTAGGGTTAACAAAGAGAAGGAAGATCAAGTACCCAGCACATGTAGAAGGCACGTTATACTATCAATCTGTATGCAAGCAATCCTACGAAAAAAGAGCAAGGTGCAGAACATTCAGCTGTGCAGAAAGATGACCCCAGCTGAAGTGAAAGGCAAGGAACAAGAAATCATTGACATCAACATCACACACTCTGGAAAAGGAGTTGAATGTTCACATCTGATATATTCTCATCTTCCCCTAGAGCAAGTCATCCAGCAGAGAGACAATGGAAATTTAACTTAACACCTGAGTAAGGGGAAGGTACTAGAAAGCTTGCACATGTAGATTTGAACAGTATATAATTTGAGTTATGAGTGGAAGTATCAGTGTAACTGGACTACTAATAGTTCTTTGGACCATTAAGACTTCAATTAGACTAAAAAAATGCTTGGTTTGGCACAGAAACTGATAAGGGTTTGGTTTTTTTTGCCTACCTCAGGATTTGAACTGCAAAATTGTTGGAGAAGTCAAGCAACCTGCTTTGTGATTCAGATGCAATAAACCGGTATCAGTTATAGCATACAAGTCTATGTTTGTAGAGGAAACTGGGAGAGATGCTGACTTACTTGAGAGGTTATAAAATCTGTGACTAAACCCTACATCAATTCTGTTTACAGAAAACGGAATAAAGAGACTGAATTGAGAAACTGGAAAAGAACAGTATTGATCTCATTCCTTACGAAGTTAATTAGCGCTGTTCCTTCTTCCTAACTAGCTTGTTCTTAGCACGCTTTCCAGATTAACTAAAATATTATGTATTTTGAGATAATATGCAATTCTAAATGACTGTTTAGCTTCAGAAAGAAACAAATGAGAATGCAATAACAAGAAAATACACTAGCATCTCACTGCAATGAATATTCTATAAGCATGCAAATATTATTTAAAAAAGCAAAAAATAAAAGTCACTGAGCTGATACTTGTACAAGCATAATTATATTTATTTAGTACATCAAGATCTTTACACCAATTAATTATTCATCTCATTTTCAAAAGGTGGGCTCAAAAGCTCACTCAAAACTGCAATGGCTTTCTTAGAGCCAATTCCTAAGCAAAAATTTTGTGGCTTACTCTGCAGAAAAGCCATACAAAATTTTGAAAATCAATAGTGTAATTAAGGTGAGATGAAAAACAGCTCGTACTCACTATGGAAATAAACTCCGAGTTCTTAACAGATAGCTCAGAAAACTGGAAAAATTCCCTTTTCAAACTCTTTTAATGAATATTAATTTGGATTGCTGATAGTCAAAACTTTTGGCAAACAGTTCACTGAAGTTCAAATCATCTCTTTGTTTGTTAGAGGTTGCTCCAAAAGCAATACCTTGAAATCTAGCACATGGCCAAAAAATTATAATTAGCTGTGATAAAAAAAAAAAGGGAGTTAAGCCCTTAATCAATATCCTTTCAAGCCATCCTGACAGACTAGAGCAAAAGAGGTGGTACAACTAATGAGATGAAACTCCAGCAGAGAAAGAGTTCCATGACCAAAGCACTGTGAAGCAATCAAGGGGGAATCATTTCAACCCTTTAAGCTATAGGGAAGACCTCATCAGAGCAATCTTGAGTTCATTTCTTTTTTGTTTCTGTAATAAGAACAGAGACACCTGTGTCTAGGGTTTTCATTACATTCTACTTCTACACTACTTAACCTAATACCAAGAAAGTTGAAAAGCTACTTGAAAACTTCACCTGCTTTGTGAAAATTTGAAGCTTCTGCAGGAAAACTGCAGGAGGATGCAGATACAATTACAGGCTACAGGATATAGAAAGAACAAAACTTGTCTTTGTTCCCAATTAATACCCTAACACGCGTAAACCATACCAGCTCAGCGTGCCTTCACTGGGCCACATCTTCCTTAGATGACTGAAAAATGGAGTGGGATGAGCTCGACATGCTTGCATGACAGAACTCCAAATTTCAGCATGTATTGATAGTTAAGGCAGACAGATATCTTTTCAAAACCAGACCTCTTTGCAATGGTCTTTTAGATACAAAGCAAGTAGATTCTTTTTGAGCTAAAATGAGAAGGAAATACAAATTATAATGAAGGGGTTGATAGAAAGTTGAAATCCAGAAACATAATTGGATACCCATTCTTGACCTACCATTTCTTTTAATAGCAACACAAACACTGGAGCACTGTAAGTATCTTCTCTAGCACTTTTACTCACTAGTAACCCTGAATGCAGAAGTTTGGAAGTTGGCTTTTAATTCCATGCAAATAGAAATAAAGATTCTGGACACAATCTTACTCATGGTACAGGATCTTTACCATGATCCTCCTCTTTGCACACCTATTTTGCCTAGAAGGTAAGAAACTTGGAGCATTTAACTAAGTGGGCAATCAGACATTTCTAGTAACGACAACAACTGAGCATCTGAGCAATTCACAAGCTGACATTTGTCTGCAGGAAATACTTAACAGGTAATTCAGATTCGGAAAATTGTAATGATGAAAGCTTGCAAATGAGCAGAAAAAGACATGAAATTTGTCAAGTAGATTTGCTCATTAAGCTGAGTTCTGCTAGGTTTACTTTGGAATGTCCTTTTTGTCAATGTATGCCAATGCATGACTGTCTGCCTTTGCAGGTGCTCGCTATAGCTCAGTTTTTGTTTCAGCTGTTTGTTGTCTGAGTAATTTCAATTTGTTGTTTGTGTGAGGTGGTGACAAAGTAATAAACTGTGCTTTTGGAAATGGTCTGATATGTTTTGAAAGATGACTATGCAATCCTACAGGTTCTGTCTCATAGCAATGCACGCTGCACTTTTCCTCTTATTTCCACCCATTTGCTTTGGCACAAGCAGTTACTAAGAAAGCAGACAGCAAGTCAGTCCATATAGTGACAGCAAAACACAGCGATCTCAAAGAAGATATATTTTGGGAAGACAAAGCGTTATGAGATTACAAGTTAAAATACAGATACGCTTTGTTTCTGTAGGGCTTGATCCAAAGGTTTAGGCGGGGACATTGGGATGCAGAACACAGTCATCACAGTCCACTGATCAGGGATCTTCCTACCTCTCTATAACAGTATCCTTTTCCCAACTGACATCAGAAAATGCTCCATTAGTACTGTGAATAGAAAAAGTATACTTTGTTGCAGAGACATGGTAAATAATAAGAAAGGTAAACACCATTTGAAAAAGTATCTGATTGCAAACACTCTTACAAGGAAAAAAGAACAACTTCCTGTTCACCCTCAAAATAGAAAGAATTTGAGGAATGCTGTTTTGAAAAACATTTATGTAATAATACATTTTGATTACAGAAATCTATAATCAAGAATCTAATACCTGAGAAGAAGTAGAAAAATATTATTACTATTTTTATTTATGTCATCCCTTTTAAGGTTGCATTCAGGATTCATTTCCAAAAATGTCATCAACGTTGTAAAACAAATCCTCAATTTTCCTCCACAGAAACAAACTGATCTGGAAGGTGGGCATTCATCTAAGAAAGAGAAGGACATTCTCATGTTTGTTCTCATTAGTTAAATAGGTCGGAATGGTGCTCACAGTCAAAAAGTCCTTTATTTCCTCCAGAGCTGCTCATTTTGCTTTACAACACAACAGTTCCCACATAAGGCCTAAAATTTAGGAGCAGGCTCAAGTGGACTGCCTTAATTTATTTATTTGCAACTGAAGTGAATGCTGCACTTCATCCATCAAAATATCTGAAATATGTATGGGTCAAATTTCACTATAAATTAAGCTATTTTCTTCAAGGAGACAGATGCTTAGAATAGAAATACATAAAAGTACAGCTGAGCAGCAAAAGACAGAATGGAAGCCATGCCAAATGTCATTCAAGGAAGTATTCCTGCATGACAATAATACAAGCTATGCAAATAAAAAGAGAATCACAGAGCCTCTCCAACAAGAAAAGGAATAATAATATTTAGAACTCATAAGACCACTGCTTTACTTTCCAGTTTCCAGCTGAGCAGGCTCATGCTGCACTTCTTGTCATTGTAGCTCGTTAGTATCCCTGTTAAACAGGAAATTAATGTGAGCTATGACAACAGCACCTATAATTGTACTGTTGTAATTTCTTTCACTATAATTTCAGTCAAACAGAAGCACTGAATCCTGAGAAGACAATGCTCAGAATGAGCAACATCAAATATATTCAGTGCATAGCCTCACATGAATAGTTAGACAATTATACTTGAATGAAAAACGAATACTGAAAAACAATACTTGATCTACAAAATGATGGGCTTAAACACAATCAAAGCACTGGAATCATTCAGTCCTTCAGTGATTCAAGTCCCTTAAGGTCACAGGCAATCACATCATACATGAGTAGCAGAGAGTGAGCAGCAGTACATCTATTCCAAAAGTCACCACACAGTTGAGGCCACTGAACAGATCCCAATGTCCAATAACCAATTCTAAGGGTGCAATGAAAAAAAAAAGTCAGAAAAATGCCACAAAGTGTCAAACTGTGGTGTGTCAGAGAGATGAGGAAGGGATCAGAGATTTCAAACCATAAGTGCGCCCTGCCTTAGGTCATGCAGAGGTGGAGCTAACACTTGAGTGAATACAAGGTCATAATCTTGGAGGGAGACTGATAATGACTGCATGAGGGTGTAACTTGGCTTCCCAAGTACTGAAAGCAAACTTTTTGACAAGTTAGACTGATATTGAAAAAGGAGTACTTTGTACTACATTCGTTATTGCTGCTCCACTAATAGGTGTCTTACTAGCAATTAAATCACAACTTGGAGTTTTGTAATGTGAAAGACCAATCACTAGCACAGCCAGCACAACAATAACTTAATGCACACAAGCCTTGAGTACATTTTGGAACCAAGGCAGGTAGACAAACAGTGGTGACTACACAACAGAGTACGTGATCACAGTAAAACAAAGCAGCAACATATGGAAACACAAACCTCTCTGCAAGCAGTAAGATAGATGAGCCATCATGATGGATACAGACCCAATTTCCTAAGTAGACTGGATGCTCTTACTCACTGCTCTGACTAAAAGCATGGAACTGAATATATTGTCCTGATAAACTCAGATAATGAGCTCAATCGTAGAAATTTAGAAAAGCCTACATCCAGAATAACCCAAATTATTCCCACCTCCTGTATCAGATGAAGTGTGTGCTACAGCAGGGTATGTTAACGTTGCTTACTATTTACTGAGAGCATACTCATCTGAGGTATCGGTAATTATGGGAAAAGTAAACAATCAATCCAACTTTATAAATAAAAGGAAAATAAATAAAAAGAAAACAAATTACATACGTTCAAAGTCAATGATGCTTGAATTGTCTGAAATCTGAATTTTTCACAGGCACCGCAGAAAATTACTGAAGGCTTATTTTAATACTTTGAATGTCAGCATTTCTGAGACTGTCAGAATGACAGCTGTAGAGAAGAAAACATATTTATGCCTGTAGACTCAGGGGAGTTACTGTGATAAGGGTAAAGGCATCCAGCAGTAAATTTCAATTGTACCAGAAGTATTCAGCTGACTCATCACACTACATTCTCTTATTACAAGTGGGAATAAACCACAAACCGAACAAAACAGTTGAAATACACGACATCCTGGGATACACTTAATGAAACCTCCAGCTCTCTGACTGAAATGCGGAAGGCTGCCTCTAGACTTCAATAAGAAGCAATTGGCAGAAAAATGAGGAAATTTACACCAGTTAATGTAAGAACTTTGGTCTGAGACTGGGCTATTCATGCATGTAAGTAAGTAAGTACATCATGTGATGTAAGTATATAAAGTAGCAGTAATGTCTGTTTAAGAGGTGAATTTCATTATATCGTTAAAACCCACGGCTAGTTCCTTTGTTTTAATGACTGAAGAACGTGATGATTAAATTAATCACAGTGATTTTGAATGCAAATATCGACAGATCTGAATGGTATGACATATTCCTGCCTTCTGACACACACTGGCAAAAACGAACAAAAGTGACTTTACAAAGTGGTTTGACTGAAAAATGCATAGTTTAGGGTTGTTGGAGGGGAGAAGGTTAGTCGGATTTGTCATCTGTGGTGGTTTTCTTGCTTTTCTACAAAACTACAAACAAATCTGGTGGATACAGTTTGGCAGTAGTAAGCTATTAGAAAAGTACACATGAAATGAAGAGAAAAATAGTATTTTTTGCCCTAGGCATGAAACAGTGCCCTTGAATTATGTGTTACAATCAATTTCCAAGCTTACACTATAGATAACATCTTTCAGTGATGTCTCATCAAACAAATTAGATCTGACCAGTGAAATACTGTAAGTTAGCCGGAATTGATGAAAATATTAATGCACTCGCTTTACTGAGCATGCAGTGCCTGAAGTATTAACTCCCTTGGAGACCAATAGCTACTTTACCCTAAGCAGGGATTTCTGACCCATGGACAACAAAATCCGTATGGATTTACTGCAAAGAAAAATTAGTATTCTATATTAAACAAATGCTCTAATTAAAATCCAGAGTAGTAAGAACGCGACTTCTCCTTATTAGATGACACAATAAAACCAGTATTATTTCTGAAAAAGAATCCCAGCACAGATGATAGATACAAATCAGCATTTGTCTGAGTGAAAACTTAACGGGTGGAGTCTGTTTGGCATCTCTTAATTGGACATCACAGAATAAATAATTTCTAAAACCTTCAGCAGTCACCTTTAAAAGCTTGATTCAAACCTCATTTATTTCCAAGTGAAAACAAGCTTTGTTTGAGGACTAAACCTTCAATACTAATGTCACTATGACATTCTTATGTATGTTTTAATAAATCTGCATTTGACGTACTGCAAATTAGAAGATCTAAAATTCAGGCTTAATACAAGCACAGAACAAGCACTTACTTAAAACCTTTTTTGTTTTAATTATGTGTTTAAAGGAACATTCCTATGTATATTTCCACAAAACCAAAATCTGTCCTTGTGAGGTGCACGGGAATAGCAAGCGCACGACATTCAGAAATATTAGGTCAAAACTTGTCTAGGAATCGGAATATTGCAATTTCATTACATATATCTAATTTCATGCACTTCCTTCTATATACCTTGGCTTTCATTTACTTGAATGTCAGAGTTCCCAATGATAAAAAGTTCTGTCCCTGCTACTCCGACATTTTGGAATGTCTAAATAATAGTGTAACAGGATGAGCTTTGAGAAAATGCAGCAGTCTCCTTTGGGCATACATACTATACCACTGTTATATAAAGACATCAGAATGTTAACATCTACCTGCAGAAGAAGATTAGCCATATATATATATGGAAAAATATAACCCGATAAAGGATTTGCAATAAATTAGTACTTAATTTAGGTGAATCCAAACTAAACAAGTCATAAAAGATCTTGCTTCAGTTTGAATAACTAAAATAAAAAAATACAAAGGGAAAACGATTAATCAATAACCTATGTTGATATCGGTGTGAAGCACTTAAACGCCATTAATGGCATTTCTCTCTCTCAAAATAAAAAAGCAAATGAAAAAACCTCACCAATTAAAACAGCACCATGCATAAAGTAAATAAAATTCTAGAGTATCTATTTAGATTATCTATCTCCCAGGGATGACTTCCTTCATGGATCACAATGATGTCGCTGTTTGCTAGGAGCAGTAACAAAAAAATATCTCAGGATACATTTACACCACAGAAAGGTGAAGTGGAGAGGCTTCATGCTCTTCTGACCCTTTGCTCTTCACATAGAGCAGACAGACTCTGCTCCTGCCCAAAGCACATAGCAGATCTGCCATCTATACCACCCAACCATGTAAGATAGCAGAAATTTCCTTAATGCTCTGCTAGGATACTTGAAAAGAAGGCCAGCAAAACCAGTGGTACTTTGGTTTCTCTTAAGCTGAATGTGGGAGTCTGAGGTTTAGACGTTCTTGAGGACCGAGCAGAGAACAATAATGAAAGGTTATGTCATGTCTGCACAGACACTCAGGTGTCTGAGATTACTGCACTGGAGAGCTTGGTCACATATCCACAAATAACTCTCAAGGCAAATACTCCTATCACCACAAACAAACATACAGTCACTACTTGCTTTAATTTCTTGTTGAAAGTAATAAATAGAACTTCACATTTAGTATCAGGTGGTATACACCATTGAACAGCATCCCTAATCGTTTATGCTACAAGAGCTGGTGGCAAACATGCCAGATCTCTACCCTACATAACTACATCTGAAGGAGGCTTTAATGCAGAACAACACAAATTCTTTTTATGGAACGTATTGGCAGAGCCTCAGACCTCAGAGCAAACAAGCAGCCTGCAATTTGCTGATGCAATAATGAAGCAACCAGAAAGATCCTTACAGATTAGCAAGCAATCAAGGAGTTTCACTGTATGCTAAATGCTTCACTGCTGGCAAATGTGGAAACATAATAAACATGGTGGTTCATGCTTCTCTTACTAACATAAGCTTTTTAATCAAAGCTGAAGAAACATATTGTGCAAAATGCTGAAACACAGGACAGCATTTTAAAAGGCCTCAATGCCAATCAATGAATTGAACACTGCACCTGTTAGTAAATACAGAGTAGGAGAAACTACCACCTCATGCTTTTAACTCTCAGTAAGCAGGTTTGTGACACTGATCTTCCTATTCCTAGGCCCAGAATTAGTGTGAAATAGTGCAAGCAGATGTTTCTTTTGGCTTCAACAGATGAAGAGAAAGCTGAGGTGCTAAATGAGTTCTTCACCTCGGTCTTCACTGGTGGCCAGGATTCTAGTCTTTTTCACGTCCCTAAGCCCTGCATCCCCAAACCTCTATGTGGGGACCAAGGAGGTAAATCCCTCCCCACTGTAAGGGCAGAGCAAGTCCGAGAGTGCCTCCTTAGACTGAATGAGTACAAGTCTATGGGGCCAGATGGCGTGCATCCCAGGGTCCTGAAGGAGTTGGCTGAGGTGGTTGCCAAGCCGCTCTCCATCATATTTGAGAAGTCGTGGCTGCCAGGTGAGGTCTCGGATGACTGGAGGAAGGGTCACGTCACTCCTATATACAAGAAGGGGAGCAGGGAGGACCCGGGGAACTATAGACCGGTGAGTCTCACCTCCGTGCCTGGGAAGATCATGGAACAGATCCTCCTGGACAACATGCTCGATCACATAAAGAATGAGCATGTGATCTGAGACAGCCAGCGCTGCTTCACCAGGGGAAGGTCATGCTTAACTAATCTTGTGGCCTTCTATGATGGAGTGACGGTGATGGGGGATGAAGGGAAGGCGACCGATGTCATTTACCTTGACCTGAGCAAGGCCTTTGACATGGTCCCCCACCACATCCTCATCTCCAAATTGAAGGAAGTTTATTTGATGGGTGGACAACTCGATGGATAAGCAATCGGTTGAAAGGCCACAGACAGAGGGTGGTGGTCAATGGCTCTATGTCCAGGCAGAGGCCGGTAACGAGTGGTGTCCCCTAAGGGTCTGTCTTGGGACCAGTGCTCTTTAACATCTTTATTAATGACATCGATGAGGGAATTGAGTGCACCCTCAGCAAGTTTGCTGACAACACCAAGCTGAGTGGTGCAGTTGATACAGTGGAAGGAAGGGATGCCATTCAGAGGGATCTCGACAGGCTGGAAAGCTGGGCTCAGGTGAACCTAATGAGGTTCAACACAGCGAAGTGCAAGGTTTTGCACTTGGGCCAGAAGAACCCCAGGCACCTGTACAGGCTGGGAGGAGTGGTCCTTGAGAGCAGCTCGGCAGAGAAGGACCTGGGGGTCCTGATGGACGAGAGACTTAACATGAGCCAGCAGAGTGCTCTGGCAGCTCGGAAAGCAAATGGGATCTTGGGCTCCATCAGGAGAGGGGTGGTCAGCAAGGATAGGGAGGTGATTGTCCCTCTCTACTCGGCTCTTGTGAGGCCCCATCTGGAGTACTGTGTCCAGGTGTGGAGCCCTCAGTACAAGAAGGACATGGAGACTTTGGAAAGGGTCCAGAGGAGGGCCACGAAGATGATCAGGGGGCTGGAGCACCTCCCCTATGAGGACAGGCTGAGGGAGTTAAGCTTGTTCAGCCTGGAGAAGAGAAGGCTGTGGGGTGACCTCATTTCAGCCTTTCAATACCTGAAGGGAACCAGCACCCAGGAGGGGAATAAACTCTTTGAAAGGGCTGACAATAGCAGGACTAGGGGAAATGGATCCAAGTTGAAGGAGGGAAGATTTAGGTTGGATGTTAGGGGGAAGTTCTTCACTGGGAAAGTGGTTAGGCCCTGGAACAGACTGCCCAGGGAGGTTGTGGATGCCCTGTCCTTGGAGGTGTTCAAGGCCAGGTTGGATGGGGCCCTGGGCAACCCGATCTAGTAAATGTGTATATGTTGGTGGCCCTGCTAGGCAGGGGGGTTGGAACTACATGATCCTTGAGGTCCCTTCCAACCCAGGTCATTCTGTGATTCTTTTTATTGATTTCCTTTAAAAAAAAAAAAAAAAAGAAAAGAAAAACAACAACAACAAAAAATCCTAAAGGAAATGGAGAAGCCAAACCTGCATCATTATTCCACCTGACCTCAAGAAGCCAAAGAACTTTATAGATGAGGCTTTTCTGAGCTCAAGACAAACAAATTTCAGATCTCAAGATGGTGTAAGGACTCAACTGATAGATATATTTCTGATCTGACCCGTACAAACACTGAGAAACTGAATTTTGCCTGCAGTTCCCCTGTACTAATCAGTGAAAAAAGACTCAGACTTCAGTACAGTTAGAAAATAAGAAAACTGTATTTCAAGGCTTTTTTTTTTTAATATATTTTTGTCAAACAGAAAAATTCTGTAAATCAAGTTTCTGAAAGCATTTTGCATAAATAGAATGAAGATAGAGGTATGTGTCAAGCTAAAAAAAATTCTGTTCAGTGTTCTAATTGAGAAGAAAAGTAACTTCTGCAATAGATTAAGTGTATTTGCAAAGCAAAAAGCAGGAAATTCTACCTCCTCTATTTCAAACTGCTCAAAATATTTAAAATATTGATATTTAAGATTTAAGATATTTAAGATATTTAAGATATTGATATTTAAATATTTAAATATTGAATATTTAAAAAGAAAAATGTTTTCCAATTTTCATATATTCTTCCAGGAAAACACTTAGGATGTAAAGGTATTGCATTTATTCACCGAGACTTCCACATCATAGAACTATATATAGATTATGCAATGTGGGTCCACCATTCCCAAACTGTCAAACTTCCGAAGCATAGCCAGTAGATACTCAGCAATTTGGATATGCTCAAGGCCTGTGGGATTTATTATGAAAGCACAGATTACCACACAGCACTTACAGAGCCGATCCGATCATTTTATTGGTCACTGCTAAAAGAACCAGTTTTTCTGTGTGTGCCTGAACCATTATCAGGGCCAGCCACATGTCAGGCAGCCCTGTGAGATAAGTATTTAGGAACAAATAAATTCAGCACGTCTACAGAAAAAAGGGGCCAATGAGTATGCAGTAACTCAAGGCTGTTTGGAAAAAAAAAAAAAAGTATGCTTACTTGACATAATCTGAAAACACAGAAAATTATCAAAATTACCTGATTATGACATCAATGGTCACCTAATTTCCTTCTCAGAAAAGAGGTTCTATTCACAACTCGCACTTTCAGATACATAAAAATTTAAACAGAGATATTGCAGAGATTCCTTCCATATATTTTGGGTAAATCGTTGACCATGATGAGTTTGTCTAAAAAGTAGAAATGGTCAAATGATTTGCAATTATTCTGCAACTTGAATTTTAAGGATAGAAAGTTACATTATTTCCTTATAAATTAAAATTGCATTAATTAACAGTGTTAGGAATTCACTGAAAGAAAGTATTTAGGGATTTTCTGGTGAAGGACAACACTTTCCTTAGTCTTATCCACCTTTGACAAACTACTTTGAAGTGGGACACTACTTTTTGAAATAGGAAAGTGAAAGGCACATGAAAATATTAGTACATAACCCATTGATGTCCATATCTAGAAGTTCGTGAACAGACACATCTGCTACATAAGACTCAATCAGAAGCAAGGGAATTTTTAAGGAATACATGCCTGCCAAATGCATGCATTGACGTTACAAGCCTTTCATAGCCTTAACTCAACGTACCTGCAAAGAATAAGTTTCCGTGTTCTAGTAAACTATAAAAAGAAAAACATCCAAATTATTTTGTTCAAGCAAATTAAAGTTCCAAAAGCAAGCATACAGAAACCAGTGAACTAAGGACACTACTGGCGCTTTAATTTGTTCATTGTTACAGATACACCATGAGGTCGTCCTTAATTAAGAACATGATCACATCAGATCTTTCCCCCCAGGACTGATTAATATTTTATTATTAATCATCTTAAAAAATGTTATATGTTGTCCACTAAATGTAGCTTCTTAGTGATTCAGAAACACTATTTACTATTGAAATAGAAACAGTAAAATAAGTAAACTTTTTTTTTGTAGTAGTATTAGTAGATTTATATATAGAAAAGACATGTTCTGAGAGCTCTATAGATAGTTCTCGTACACAGTGAAAATGTACACCCATTCTCCTGCCATCCCTTACTATTCCATGGCTGACGATAAGTATACAGGGATCCCCCAGATCCCCCTGTGCACAGTGCACTGCATCTGGAACTTCACACCACAAAACTGATTCATACTCTCCAAGGCAGAATAATATGTGACTACATTATCATGAATGCGCATAATAGTATTGACAGCTCCACTGACACTGTATTTCTAGTACTTTGTGATTTTTCATTAATTTTGAGATTTATCTCCCTTTTCTGTAATTTCCTAGCTTTAAAGAAGCTTTCATCTCATTCACATCACCAAAAAAAATTACAAATCTCAAACCCTTTCATTTGTTGCATTACACTTGGGCTCAGTGACCCAATCAAATAACTGATAGCGGTAGGTTTTTGTCTGCTGTAAGACTCAGAAATGGACTGAAATACAACATGCGCTTCATCTCATTAGGAACAATGAGACTCAAATACACTCTGAATAAATCATCCCTAAATTCCTTCATTTCCTGTTCTCTCCAGTCAGTTGTCTTTCAGACCTAAACATTGTTTAAAACCCTGTAATTTGCATATACAATTGCTTCGGAATGAGATGTTGCCTTTACTCAAAAACACAGAGGATCTACTCTCTCAGGAATGACTAAGATGCATTCCTGCTCCATTTTTACATTATCCTCCAACACACACTGATACTGGGGGCACTTTTTCTAGTGAATCCCTTTATGTTGCTGAATTTAGAGGAATTCTAGCAGATTTGCTAAGAATAATGTCATACGCATGTTGAAAACTAACTTTTTGACGAATACTGTCAATATCTCGCATAGAGTTGATCCATATTCTCATCAACTTGGCCAGACAGATTGGTTATAAAACCTTCTGACTTGTAATCTGAAGTCAGGAAAATGCAGAACTGTCTCCTTCATTTTTTTTTGCTGCTACTTCTGCCAATCTGAGGAAAATAGGAGGAAGAAAATCAGTACAATGGAGGTTAAAGCCAATCTTGTAAAGTCAAGATTATTTTCGGTTCTGAATAGAGAAGTATCTGATTAGGCTTTATTGTTTTCTATAGTCTGCAGAACAATAGAACTGTGATCAGTGTAAATAAATATTTTGCTTCGTATGTTCTTTAAAAGCTGCAAATCAACTGGCAGGCTTACTTTTCCCCTCTGAATTGTGAAATGTTCTGTATGGGTTCAAAGCTTCAAACAATCAAAGGCAAAAAAAGCAGAGATGAGTGCCAACTTCCCATGCCTGTTACTAAGCAAATATTTTATGACAAAACAGAAAATAATCAAGGTGGTTGAAGGGAACAAGGAAACATTTTAATAACGTGGTAAAAGGACACAATATAAAGCATATAAGAAAGTTCACACTACTGCCCCTCCCCCCACCACCCCACATACACACATTTTGAATATCCCAATGGAAGTCTTTACAAGATTACCTTTCTGTGACTGAAATAAGCAAGAGACAGTCAGAGCCTGCTTTTTTTGTACTCATGAGAACAATTTATCATGATCTAATGGAATACTAATATAAAAAAATATGAGCAGACCTGATATTATGAGAGGAATGCAGACTTCCAAACTACAAATAACTGAAAGGAAGAAGACATGGACAGAGTCCAATACTTCACAGCTTGACAGACTGAGACGCAAAGCAAAGCTGAGTTGTAAAGCACTTGGTTAATTATAAGAGGAGAAAGAAACGGCATTTTTGTTTGTTTGTTTCTTTAAATGTTGTCTTGCATTTAATATACATACATTTAGAGAACACTATTATTGTCTGCTTCCCCCTTGTTTCAGTTTACTTATGCATTTCTGAAAAGAATTTCCATGCTGTAAGCAAAACATTAATGGACACGTTAATACAAATTATACAGATGGGTGAGCTAAGGATTTATTAGAAACTCCAACTGTTAAATTTCCTTTGAAGTGTACAGATTCAGCACATCCGCACCATAAACTCAGAGGTGAAGTGATAAATTTTGTAAATTGAAAACATAAGACACAAAGAGCTCCCAGTTATTTCAATGGCTGCTCAGGGGATTTAGGGCAGCGATTGATTAGTTTATGAAAGAAAGTTAGATGACATGGTTACTTAGGATAATAGGGAATCCAACTGTGCTCCAGGATTTTGTTCTGTCATAGCTGAAACTCACACCTTTACAGTGTGAGTGTATCAGCAAAGAACTGTCTAGAACTTGTCATTCCTCTTCGCACTCAACTGCTTCTTTCCACTATAAACTGTATTTGCTCTAGCTTTGATGCTATCAAAATTTTGAGTTCTCCTTGAGATCCATAATAAGATGCTTTGTTGATCATGAACAGAAAACATAAAAGAATATTATTAATGTAATTATCAAACTTATCAGGAATGTAAAAAAGCAAACAAACCAGCAAAAAAACCCAAACAATACCCAAACAACTCTTCAATAAAACCTACTTAAAAAGATTAAAGATTCCCAAGAGACTCAGAGACATTTATGTGTTTTGATCTGAAAAGAAACGTAAAGTAATACTAACAACAGTAAATCACAGCACATACCAGCATCTCATTGTCTCTAAAGAGAGAGCATTGAATGAAATAGAGAAAAACTGGTATACAAAGCACTGCCCATCAAAGGTAACTCCTAAAATATAGGACACAACTGTGTAGATACAGTTGACTTCTTTGTTATTGTAAACTGTGCTCAGCAAACAGGACTGTTGTGCTTTGCGGCTTAGGAGGACTGTGAATTGATGCCAGTCTTGTTTCTAGCCAAAAAGCTTTTTTATGGAAAGAAATGTCAAGAAAAATAAAGTTTTGAGGATGAAAAATGAAATTCAAGTCCAGAAAGTAGAGGGAAAGGACTAAGAAGAGAGCTGGCCATGAAAAAGAAAAACAACAAAGAAAACATTACCATAGACAAAAAGTGGAGCCAGCAACGACAGGAAACTACTGGAGAACATAAAAGGAAACAAGAAAAAGGAAGGGGGAATGCGAAATGAAAGGGGAAAGGGAACAGCAGGAGTAAGGGATCAGGGGGAAAAAAAAAAAAAAAAGGGATCTTAGCTGCCAAAACATTCACCAAAACCAAGTCTTACCCTTATCTGTTCTTCTGCCTTCAGAAGACTTAGAATTAAATTTCCTGTTTAAGTAAATAACCAAGTTTCCGTATTTTTCAAATGGTTGCTGATATTCCAACACTGCTGATAATGTTAACAAAGACATTGACCAATTGAAGTATAATGTCAGGTCGTTATTTCTGACAGTAAGGGATTTTAAAAAGCTGCATCTGGAGAATAAGAAACTACTTATAAGCAATTAATGGCATCTTTTATATTAAATACTGTATTAAATCATACTGCATGAATATGCAATGCAATATATTCTCCCAACACTTCAGAATTTCCTTAATAGGTAATTTCTGTGAAAGAATATTTTAATCACTACTTATTTAATAATATTCACCAATTATTGCCAGAAAAAAAAAAAGTGAAAGCGTTAGCTATTAAAAAATTTATCTTTCTCTGAAGGATATTCCTTACGTAAAAGGGCACAGTAAGAAAAAAAAGCTACAAAGCTGATTAAAACTCAACACATGCATACAAAGGCACACAGAAGAAAAACAGACACTCGTCTTCTAAAATATTTTATTCTGTATTCTAGAAATATCAAAACTTCCATCAAGCTTATTAATTTACAGGTGGGAAAATTTTACCTCACTTTATGCTAAGTCTCCATGTGTACAAAGCACCTAAATGCACATACACACACTTAACCTAAAGGTAGACTGCATTTAAATCCTTTTTATTTTAAGCTGGGGTGTGGAGTTATGTTCAGAAACATAACTTCAGAAACATAACTCCACAGAGCAATAAAGGAAAAGCTATTGCTCTTATTACTATAATTAAACTATCATGACTGCCAACAATATTTTTTTCCATTTTTATATAGCCCGTAAAGGTTAAAAAGAACAGAATCTTGTTTTATAGGTAAAGGAAAGCTTTAAAGCAATAATTTATTGAAATAAATCATTTAGGTAAATACATACATGGCAGAAATAGATTCAGAAGACAGAGTAGAGATGAAATTAAAAAAAGCAGTACAGAAATGAAGTTGTTTCTTATACAGAGCTCAAAGGAATTACGAAGTCAAACTTTATGTAGGTAATATGCTTTTATTTACAATCCTTTCCTTTGTGCCTTATAAGCACTACTTGCTGCACCACTGCTCTTAATCACTTTGGTCAATGATTTGCTCGGCTTCTCCGGCTGCACGTTCTGCCAGAAAGGAAAAAGAACTTGCAAAACCCACTCTGTGCAAAAACCATGAAATACTTACATGCAGTAACATCAATCTGGCCTCAATGAGTCTTTTATTATGTTTAGATATGTGATACAAAGGATTATTTTGTCAGGAATTAGGAGTCAAGAGAGGCTGATTTTGGAGAAGAATGGGAGAAAGGCAGACCGCAAGAATGGAGGATCCATGGTGCAACATTCGAGGGATCTCACCTGAAAATGACTTCGGATTCTGTTATCACAAGGTTTAAGTAGCATAAACTTTGTGGTGTAAGATAAAGTATAGATGTTTTGCTCCAACATGAATCTCCATCTGGGCTGTTCACTGACATTAAACAGACATTTCTATTTTACAGGAGACTATGACTGCCTGATAAGAGAGACATGACCTTTCCTTTTCCTCTCTCTTTTCCTCAACAAAAATGGTCTACTTCAAAATGTCATGGAAGTGTAAGGACTTAATCTCAAACGTGTCACAGGACCAATAGATTCATTGCCAATGCAGTATCTTCCCCCCCCCCCCCCCCCCCATTTTTAACCTGTGATAAATAGCAAATCAACCTTTGCTTTCCTAATTAAATAAGCTCTTGAGTTCACCCTCCATAAAGTACAGAATGTAAATAATATTAGACAAATCATAGATTTACATTTTTAATTTATTTAGGATTTCAAAATAAGTTTAACTGCCTATGATCATCCTCCCAGCTCTAGAGTATGCATGCAATAAGCTATTTTCTTTGAAAAAGTGTCACACCCTGAATGAAATGACTGAACTAGGAAGACTGTGATTTTTATTTTTATTTTATTTAACTATGTGTTCCACACTCATGTTTTTCCCAAAAAAGTAGCAAACGCTTCTTGACTGCAGCTCTGAAATCCTTTAAAATTTAACAGGGGAGTAGACAGTAATCAGAACTAATACTCATCAGTTCAGAATGGACAGCATGGTCTATTAGTTCTTCCCAGAATGAGATTCTAAAGGCAGGTATTTGCTGCTTGCTGCTGACTCTGAATAGCAGTGTGCTTATAGACATATGAACCAGCCCAGCTTGCAGACTGGAAGAGTGAAGGAAAAAAAAAAATCATAGTATGTTCAGTCCCACGCAGTTCTCTATATAAACCTTTTCTTCTTCCATGTCTTATATTATAAAATAGTACATTCCCTCTAATCTAAGCCCTGTAACTAGACAGAACTGGAAGATATTAAACTTATTTGATCATTTACCATCTCTTAATGACAGCCTGTATTTTGCCGAGTTCCTATTTATACATTCAAGTTCAAAGAATTTTACTTCAACCATCCACTTGCATGGTCTGGGAAGATCCTTCTGCATTTCCTCATGACTTTGAAATACCTTCTCCTTTAGGATAGAAGTAATTTAAATTCATTTTGGGGAGAAAGTGAGCATATAAAGATGCATAAAGGACAGATAATTCAATTGATTTTCTAGTCTGCTTTTCTTTTGGAAATGGCACGATTAAGAAAAGTAGAATTATTCGCTTTCATTTCCCAGTAAGTCTTGATTAAAATATAGCTATAATAGAAGTCTTTTAATTGGCTTCAGATGATGTGAAAATGTGGCATTATTACAGGTACTACCTGTTCATGATGGATCAATGGATTATCTAAAATGTTAAGAGCATAAGTTATAGTGAAGATTCAATCTTGCAATAAGTGTAATGTCCTCTGCTTCAACCCAGGCAGTCCTATCTTCCGATGACTTTAAAAATGGTTGAGAACTAGTAATTTCTAAGATTGCATCTCAAATGTACATAATTGACCACAAATTTGTGAAGTAGTAGAGTTCAAGGACATGACTACTTAATCTCACAGATGTCACACATCAACTTTCTAACACCCCTTTTCTCATTAACTTGCAAACTCTTCTGCTTAATTACTAAATGCAAGCAATTCAATAACATCAGAGAAAGATGTAAAGAACATTCTGTATTTCATAGCCTAATTTAATCCTCTTCTTTTTGAATTTCTTTTGAAACTGTTCAAAGCTTGGACATGGAACTGAGACTCTTAGGTATTGCTCTAACTTTTAGTGGGAGCAATACATCATCAAAAACCCTTTGAAGAAGCAGTTTTACACCTCATATCAAGATGTAACACAGCAGAGACCACGACCTAATGCCCGAGCCTGCTACAGCAAACTAGAAATTAACAACTCATATTAGGCGGGCTGCCAATGACTTGCAAACGGTCAAGCAACAACTGATTTCTGAAGCCTTCCTGATGCAATGCTGTATCAGGCTGCTTCATAGTTGAAGTTTTCAGGCATGCAGCATGGTGACGTAATTGCACAGAATGTGGGAAAGTACATGGGAAAGTATTACAGACCAGTAAAACATTGTTATGCAGTGGAAGGCATCCAACTTTTAAAAAAGCCCAGTTTATTTATGTGCCATCCTGCAAATTCAATTACAGTATTGAAAATTAGCTACAGGTTTTCTACTTAAAAGTGCTTGTACTCATTTTAGCATAGATTTCTTTCTGTCTCTATGCTTAAATTATTCCATTAAACATAGGAGCACAGTGACAATCTTCTATAGTTGCAAATTCTGCACAGTGCCATCCTACCATGGACGGGTCAGATTAACAGAGTATGGAACTCATCTACTCCAAAACATTTACCATTAACTTTGTGAAAAATGTCAAACAAATAAGAGGCAGCTACCTCTATATATTTACTTGACATGCAGATTTCAGTTATAATTATATTTGGTCAGGTCTACATGGTCTGGAAAGTGTGTAAAGAAACAGTATTCAAAGATAATTCTCATAGCTAACATATCGCCTTTGAAAAGTTCACATTCTATTTTCGCAGAAGGAATTATGAGTCAATTTCTCCCTTCCTCCCACAATATTTTGAAATCTAATCAAGGACTACAATCATTTCTTTTAATGAGTAATACAAATTTTTTTTCAGTCATTTCAGGAGACAACATAAAGGAAGTATCATGTTGGATAGAATGCGTATTTAGAAAACCTATGACATCATCCCTACAAGCTCAGATAAAATCTCAAGCTCTGCAAACAGTTTCCTCAGTTTTATACACTCTTCCCAGCCCTACTGTCCTATACCAGCTTTGGAATAGATCTTGTTGTAAAGACTTATTAGACAAAAAAAAAAAAAAGACAAGCATGCTAACGAAGCTGTCATTGTATGTATTATAAACTATGCTTGTAATGGGATTATTCTTTAGAAAATTTGTAAAGAAATGAAGTTTGTGGTGCAGCAAGCTTGGAGGAAAATTAATGAATTCACAGATGTTCACCTTAATGAACAACAGATTGAGAATATATTATTAAATTCAAAAGGAAAACTTTGCATATGTTGTCAAAATTAGGTTTTGATCTTTACAAGTGTTGTGCTCATGTGAATAATCAATTAATAATTGATTAAAGGCTTCCTCAACATTTATCATGTCTGTACACTTTATTATTTATTTAATTCCTCTTGAGAACTCAATAGATCAACGTGTGCATGGTTTCCTCCTGGGTACCTTAATATATAATATGTACCTCTGCATTGAAAAAGTTTCATTCAAGTGGTTAAGAAGTTGTCACATTACCATGGCTAAGCAACAAAAACCTGCACAGCACAAGAACCTTTTTTTCGTAAAGATTATTTCATTTTCTCCATGCTTATGCTGAGCAGCAGATGCACCAGCTATCCTTCTCTCAACATGATAGACAGAGGTATTGGGTTACTGCAACAGAGACAAGGTTAAAGCAGGTCGCTTGCCTTACAGTATGGATGGTAGGGAAGCTGGCAGGAAATCGTGGCCTGCTCCCAGCTCTCACATAAAGCCTAGGCTTCAATATGTTTGCTCCTGGTAAAAGGCCATCTAACTGGTAAGTTAGAAAATGTGAAAGTAGTGCCACGTACAGGTGCAGTTTATGGCCTTGTAATGTAAGGAATGAAAGCAAGGTGCAAATCAGCTCTATAGAGCTGCTTCACATTTAATCCTCATATAATTTGAAATTCAAAAGTGGAAGAAAACCTCTAACAAACAAGGAAAGAATCTTATCATGTCAATGTTTCTCTGTAAACTGCAGTCTGGACTTTGGGCCAGTCTTGTAAGCAATGCCATATTAAATTAACAGCAACAAACATCATGGAGCTTAACGAGCTCCCTGTGGATGGTGGTGAGGCACTCGCTGGATCCTTCCTGCTGACAGCGTGCAATGCCTCAGACAATAACAACTTGTGCTATTTCAGTGGATTAGCTATTCATATCAGCATCCTGAGCATTCAGCCATGCAGGACACCAAGACATGATGAGCAAACATTTTACACTAAATAATTAAATCTTTGTTATAACAAGAAATGATATCTCTTATGTGGCTTTTGCCCTGCCCTATAAAGTGAGCATGGTATTTACTACTCATCATAAAAAAAAGAAACCAGAAAACAAAAATAAGTTCTCTGTTTTTCCACCAATAAAGGGGCAGTGAAATGATGGTGAAAAAGAGGCAGAAACAATTTTGCACCTATATGTTTATGTTACTTTTCTTAGGTTTGTTTCATATTAATTACCATGACATATATAAGACCCTAAGAATTAAACCTTACTGGATGGAGTCTGGCTTTGGAGCCTACAGGTATTAACCCACAGCACTTACATTGCATTGACATTTCTTTCTATACATTCTGGATATATAGTGCTCAACAACAATATGAAAGCACAGAATAAATACATTAGGAGCTTTTTAAAATCCAGCCAAAACTAGCCCACATTCATGTACCTTGCTGCCAATCACTTAAACAAGAGTGCAGCCTAAACACTGTTTTGTAACTGAATCAGATACCAGAAGTTGTTGCAGTAAACAAACAAATCAAACTTAAAGATAGACAAAACTACATTAGACCACATGGAAGAAAGTACCCAAACTGCTACAAAAATGTAGGCAAACTACAAAGGAAATTCTCTATTCGAAGCTACAAAGAAGCCACAAGAAAAATTTGTCTGAAATATTCTTCAGCTACCTCCTCCTTTTCACAATCACAGTGTGAAATATTGCTCATCTACTCACAAAGTTTAACACGGTAAACACTAAGCAGGTCCAGCATGGAGCAAAGTGCAAGGGAAATGGAAGAGGCTGTTCATATGCAGACTCCTGCTCTGAGTAACTAGCCATCCACTGCAGCGTAGCTGAAGACGACACTTCCAGACTGAGATCACCTACATCACTTCAACATATTTAACTAAGTATTAGGGGTTTAAATCAAATTGGCAGCAAATTGTACTGGGACAACTAGGAAATGACTCACATTAGTAGCCTGTCTAATCCCCCTCCTCGTGGATGCTGCTCTGCAGCCCCTCTGCAAGATCACTGAGCAGCCTCTGCTAATGCAGCTCACAGGCCAGTGGCTTAAAGGAAACAGTTCTGTGTTTTGTTTTTTTTTTTACCCAGCTAGGCTCCAAGAGAGATGCTTGAGTGCCGGCAACTTCTGCAGGGGTGTCACTTTCACAAAAGGTATTCAGCTGCCTCAGGACAAGACAGAGAAAAATGCTCACATTATTCACTTAACAGACACCGGAGTTCATTACCTCTCCTAGCCAAATGTGGTAAATTTTAAATGAATGTTTTTAAAGGATTCCAAAGCTAAAAGTGTGGAGTTCTCTTACTTTTCTTGGCAAAATCTTTGCTACTATAGAATTAATTATGGATCATCAACAATAATCTATGATGAAAAGTTGTGAGATAATATTTTAGATTTATAGCCCTGTATGTATTAGCAAGGTATAACAGTAAAGTGAATTCATGCCACTGTAAAACCATCTAAAATTCTCCACACAAAAAAAAAAAAATCAAAGCCACTCTGCCAAAACTTAAATAGCACAGCTTATTTTCTAAGGGATAGTTAAAATAAAAATTCTTCTCTATACCTGTTCTCTTTCATTCAAATTCCAGATTTTTTCAGAAGCTAATATAAGTCTAAAATGATTTCCAGGTTTACTTTAGATGAGCTGGTTTTTAATTCCAATACTTTAACTTAGAGCTGTAGAAGCTCATCCAGAACATATAACAAACGTATTCCCCACATATCAACTCATTAAAAAAGAGATAAGGGCACAATTTAACAAAGCTTTCATCTTTAAAATAATAATTTCAAACCTGGCAAGATAAGGCTATCTCGTTCAGATGCAAATACACCAAAACCTAGACAAACAGAAAATGAAACAATGTACTTTGAGAGTGCCGATAACAGAGCTTGTAACAAATCATTATTTTTGACCTGGCTTTGGCAGACCAGAGAATATGTTAGACGAACTCAAATGCATATCAACTTGTAATGGAAAACACCCAGATATTCCACAAGATGCAAGAAAGTCACTGAGATAAGCCATGTTCATCTGTCTACATTTGACAAAGATTTAGAGTAGTTCATAGAACCACAGAACATCCTGAGTTGGAAGGGACCTACAAGGACCATCGAGTCCAACTTCTGGCTCCATGCAGATCAGCATAAAAATTAAACCACTTACAGTGCGTATAGAAACTGGTCACCAGAGACAGCTGTTTAATAGTTTTATTAATTCTGTTTGTTTATTGCAAGTCCTGACCAAACTGAATATTAATGTTATTTTCTGCAAGACATCCTGACACAGTTAATCCTCAGCTGTGTAGCAAATAATTAAAAAGTTGTGCAGATGAGAATTGGGTTACCCTTCACTTTGTTAGCAGACTTACACATCTAAGCATAGATTTCCTCTACTTGTTTAGACTGAAAAGGATTTAGTTCTGAAACAAAACGCAGCTGCAATGCAAAAGCAGTTTATTGAAACAGAAGTAATTGTAACTAAGTAGAAGTGTAAATTCAGACTATGTAAATATAAACTTTTACTATGAAAGTGAACGTTTTTTGAAATAGCCGTGATCATGAAGACAACAGTGGAGTGCTGAAGAAATGCAATAAAGCTAAGAAAATTAAAGCTTTTTTTAACAGAAGAGACGCTTTCCTATAGGAACAGTCATATTTACCAGAGATATCACACCCATGCAACTATTCCTAATATCTTTGGCCATTTCAAAAATGCTTTTAGGCATAAGATTAAAAACAAAGATGTTGAGTACCGAACAGTTGAGTCTAGACAATAAACTCAAGCAAGCCATTATCTTCTATTGTGGGACCTGCAGAAATTATGTGGTATAGTACCTGGATTTTATTCAATTATATGTTTCACAGGAAAAATAAAGTCAGCAAATAATTTGGACACTACCCAGCTTTTGGAAGCTGAGTCTAGAGAAAATTTCTGATATTTTATATTTCTCATGCAAATGTCTCTATTCATTTTATGAATTTGAATACAAAAAGTAGCACTGAAAAGAAGATTATCTTCCCTTTATCTCCAAGATTTCCTAAAGAATAAAGTCATTAATAAAAATCAAATCAGACTATTTTCTATTTTTGTAATGACTGTTTACATGGATTGATTGTGTCAGGATGAGGGGGAATGGTTTTAAACTGTGACAGGGGAGGTTTAGGTTAGATACTGGGAGGAAGTTTTTCCACTCAGAGTGTGGTGCAACATTGGAACAGGTTGCCCAAGGAGGTTGTGGATGCCCCATCCCTGGAGGCATTCAAGGCCAGGATGGATCTGGCTCTGGGCAGCCTGGTCTGGTGGTTGGCAACCCTGCATATAGCAGGGGGTTGAAACTAGATGAGCATTGTGGTCCTTTTCAACCAGGCCATGCTCTGATTCCATGATTCTTCTAAATACTTTTTTTTCCCCTTAAATCTGAAAAATAGATGAATTATGGCATTTTATCCCACTGTTTGTATGAGTTAGCATTTCTTTGTCACCCAGAGTATTTTTACTGGAAGCCAGAGAGGAATGTAGAGATATACAGGGACATGAAAGCACTTTATATGTTTGCCAAGATTATAATTTGTTGTATACCTAACATTCAAGACTAGAAATGCAATGTGATTGCAAACACTGTTTTTCTTGAGGAAAATATGACTGATATTTATATGCCTAGAAGACAGCTTCCACCTGTTTACATATAATCTTTTTCAAAAACAAATACCAGAAGAGACTGCGGATGGAAAGTAAACAGACTGTCCTGATAGTTAATTACGATAAATAAATACATACATTAATCTATTTATATTTGTCCCCAATTTCACTGGTAAAGATTAAAAATCTGCAGACCGTAAATAATACACAGTTTTGAATCTGTCATGAAATATACATTAAATAGTTACTAGAGAATTCGCTTGTTTGGTAGATTCTAAATGAGACACAGCCTGACCTTAGCAGTGCCCAGTTCACTCTCACAATCAGTCTCCTACAATGATTAAGCATCTCCTGCCCCTCATTTTAGTTTTCAGGTGCCCAACATCTAAGTTACAGGCAAGATTTTGTCTTCTAAACTTACGACCATAAAATAATAAGGTGAAGAAAAAAAAGTGTTTTATATTTCCCACCTTGCACTTCTCAAAACACTTCCTACATGCAAAGTTCTCATTATCTTACATATACCTCCACCGGCCAACGTTTCTGTCAATCCAATCAGGTTTTTATAATGATACAATAATTGTAATGCTTGAGAGCATCCACAGGCAATAATCAACCTGTTGTAATGCAGGAAGGGCTGAATGAGACAGCTCTACATTCTGCGAGATCTTTAAATGTCACCTACCTTTTATTCCAAAATAGATATTTGTTTCTCCCTAACTTGAAATACTGATATGCAGAAGTGTTTATAAGAAATCAGACAATACAGTAAATTAAAGGAGTACTTTCAGATTACATCAAAAACACATTAAAAAGCTCCTTTAAAAAAAAAAACAAATCAATCATTTAATGACTCAAATCCTTGCCACACTTGCAAGAATTTTGCATATTACTTATGCTACAGAAGTTTTTTTTTTTTAACCTAATATGAATCGAGTAGAAATTATGTGATAGTAGCTTTGACTTCTCTCAAAGACATGAGCAAAAAATTAAAAGTTACAGCCTAAGTTGCATTTTCCACCTTTCTCTTTCAGATGCATGTAATATGTGACCTAGGCAAAACTTGCTTTGTTGTGTTCATATGCCTCTTAGTTTACAAACTAACTCTGTGAAATCTGTTCACATCTTTTGAAGTCTCATAAATACAAGCCCTAGAAACAGATTTATTCAGTTATTAAGTAACATTGGGAAGCCTTGAAGGCAATATAAAGCATTTTAAGACATGCTGCAGCAGGGTGCATACATGGTTTGTACAGCAGTCCAGTGTGCAGTCAGCAGACTGCAACATCACAGATGAGAAATGAGAAATTTTGAGGGCAATTGAGCACAATGAATTTTCACAGTGGATCAACACAAAGTCATTTAGAATGGCTATTTCTGAAGCACTGATACAATGAACACATTTACAGTGTTCAATGGCCCTAAAAATTCACCCTTTCACCTGTAGCATAGCTCATGCTGGGAGTTCTTAGCTATTTTTTATTTATATTTATATGCAGTATGTGTAACTGTACATACATACACATGTGCATACCTTGAATATACTAATCAACCTATTGGCACATTATGAAAGAAAACATGTATCAAAAGAGGAAGGCATCACTGAACTTCAGAAACATTCCACCTACAACGTAAACCCCAAGATAAGGGTAAACCAGGTCTCAAGAATGCAAAATAACCCCACCAAAAGCTAGTCAGCTCCAGAACTCTGATTACCTAAAAGAAACTGGAACCATTATCTTCTCCAGATCTTTCCATGCAGGTGAAAGAATCATAGCATCATAGAGTGGTTTCAGTTGGAAGGGACATTTAAGATCACCTGGTTCCAACCCTCCTGCTATAGGCAGGAACACCTCCCATTAGACCAGGTTGCTCACAGCACCATCCAGCCTGGCCTTGAACACCTCCAAGGAGGAGGCATCCATAACCTTTATGGGCAAAAAGGATAAACTGAAGAGCAGGGTCACCCTAATCTAACTGCCCTCAGTTTTGAGGAAAAAGCCCGACTACGGTGAGAGGGAACTCCAAAACATTGTCTTCGAGTTTCCAACAGTTTGCTATCGCAGTTCCCAGCACACATACACTCACTGATAGATTACTACTTTTCTTCTGGATTTTTATACCTGAAGTTACTGGGGGTACTAAATAACAAGTATCAGATCTACAGCTTTTACCAACTAGATATTCCAACTGACCCATTTGTTAGAATAGGGTGTTTTAAGGACACTGCCTTCGCTGTGGTCAATAGCTAATTATTATATCTGCAGGCATGGCAGCTAACAAAAAGTGATGCTGTCCTAGCTTTTTGTTTGCTTTTATTTTTTATTTTTTTATTTTCAGCACAGTCTCTATGCTTCCCTCCTCAGAAATTAACTATATTAAAAAAATCCATCTTGTTTCTTTTTCTGTGACCAATGATGGTTATTTCTGAAATAACAGGGCATGATTAATTAACAAGACATTTCCCGTTGCTCTGACTGCAGAACAGGTTTGCCACATACTTGGTGCTTTTAAGATCAGTCAAATTAATTTCTACCTGCATATCAGAATGCTGTCAGTGCTCTGTACCTTTAGCAGAACTTGACAGGTAAGTATGTAAGAAAGGAAAGACTCCAGGCCACCACTGTGCAGAATTCTGGTACACGTCTCTGCCATTTGAAGGCAACAACTTGCTACCTTACGCAGGGGCTTCACAGCAACCACAGGAGTTTCTTTCCCAGCAACACACTGAAGAATGTACTGAAGTGTAATAATGCTATCCCAACACTACTACTGAACTTCATTCATACTAGAGAACTCACAGAAGTTTATAGAAGCCACTTGGTGCTTTACATAAAAAAAACCACAAGAAAACCAACCCAACATATCTTTACAAAGACAAGTCATTTTACAGTACAAGCAGTTGTTAAAAAAAATAAAGTTTGTGCCACATAAGGCAGCAAATAGCAATCATATGATAGTTAAGAGCAGGTGAATCGTCATTATTCTAATACTCTTTCCCTTCTGACTTCCCCAGTCATCAGAAGGCTGTTGATGTGTCAAACTCTAATGACATGAATGCGTGATACCAGATAACAGCTGGTAACACGAAAGATTATTTTACTAAAGTAAGGAGCTTAAAAAAAAAAAAAAAGGGGAGTTGAGCTTGATAGCTACCTGCTTGCACTGTCTCTCCTCACTCCATGATAGAGATCTCTGGATCTCATAATATAAAGTAGTAATAAAAAATCCTGTTTTGTCATTTGATGTACTTTGAAAAAGCGTTGTGATCAGTGAATATCAACAGAGAATAATAATTCTATAACCACTACTTTTCTATAGTCCTTTCAATGAGGGGTGCTATCTAAAACCCTTTCCTTACAGAGATTTTCTATTAGTAGAACCAGAAACAAAGCAGTAAGTAAACCTACTAAATCTTGCTTCAGTTCACAAGGCCATTGCAATAGCTGCCAAAGGTATCTGAGGTATCACTGAGGTATCTCCTAATCTGCACAAGCCAGTTTATAAAGTCACTAAAGGCTCTCAAAACCCAAAGTGTTTTCCGGACGTTGATAGGTACTCACTCACTGCGTCCTTGTACATTTAATAGCCTGATGCAAGTCCTCAGTGCCAAGATAGAAATTAATCTGTGTGAATCTCAGAGATAGGCAAACACAGGCTGTCAGAAGCAATTGCAGTTAGGAATGGGAAAGCAGAACTTCATCTGCAAAGCTGTTAGCTTTCTGACTTCGCAGCTCGACGGTTGAAATACGATAGGGAACAGAGTTGAGGAAATACCAAGTGCATAGATTACAATGCCATCATTTGCAGCAAATGCAACACTCATTTCCACTGTCACCCCATTCCTATGAGGATAACTTAAAAGAGTTCACTTCTTTAGTTTCTCTGAGAGAGTCCTAAGTTCTCAACAGACTTTATGGGGGTTTTTCTGGCTTTTTTTTCCTCTCACCTAAACGCTTTTTCCCCCCCCCCACAGTGGCAAATATTGATCAATTTGTATGAATACCTGAAAGAACAAACAGTAAAAAGGATCCTCAAATGTAAAGTCTTTTTATTTTACCCTTAACTACTTCCGTAGATGCTGAATACATTTCTGACAAGGTTGATGAGAAGAAAAAAGAAATAAAAAAATCAGAGTCAGAGGGTCACTTTGGTTGAAAGCAACCTCTGGAGCTCACCTAGTCCAATCCCCTGCTCAGGGTACACCCTCCTAGAACAGGCTGTCTCATGCAGTGCTCAGTTGGATTTGATTGTCTCCAAGGATTGGGATTCTAGCATCTCTGGTAAATCGGTTTGACTGTTCAACCACAGCTATGATGAAAACAACTCTCCTTTAATCTAACTGAAATTTCCTATTTCATAACCTGTTTCTGGTGCCCCTCATTCTACCACTGTGCATCTTTAAGATAAGACTCTGTCTTTTCCCCATCCTTTCATCAGAAAACTGCAGATTACAACCAAACCTTCATCTCCTCTTCTCCGAGCAAAACAAATCCAATTGTCTCAGCCTCACAAGACAAGTACATCGACTCACTGCCAGTTTAAGTGGCTTCTGCTTATCTCCCTTCAGCATGTCAGCATCTAAGAGCCCAAACCTGGGCGCAACACATCAAGCGCATACCACATGCTAAGTGGAGGGAAATAATCATTTCTTTGGATCTACTAACTACACTCTCGCTAATACAGCACAGTATGTGTTCGCATTGCTATGTATGTAGCATGTTGCCATTGAAAAATCCTTCCCAATCCACAGGATCTTCCAAGTAGAGGGAAAAAAAAACCAAACAACAAAAAAAAAAGATGATCACATTGAAGTCCAAAACATGCTGTTTCCAGAGTTCAGGTTCTAGAAACTTTTGTTGTAAAGGTTACTATACTAAAAGAGTTCTCCCAGGAACAGCTGACAGAGAAAAAAACCTGAGAACACAGTAGAATGCACCGTGCAATGCTCTTCACAGCTCACTCCAATCAGTAACCAAAAACATAATCTCAATAAACTCTTAATATGCCTATGTTCAATCAACAAATGTATAGTTAGCAAAATGGTGTGGTTAAGATAGCATTTTACAGGTTTATAGTTAGAAAAATTATCAGAGTGGAAAGAAACAATCAAAAATAACTGAAATGCTCACCCACATCCTGGGGTCCCAGTAGAAAACTCCAGAGGGAGCAATCACCAGAAAGAGAACCTTCCCCAGTGGCAGTCAGCCCTTAAATGGGGTCTAGGAGAGGTGCAGCCAGGCTCCACCCCTGCCGGTCACACAGCTGAATTGCCTTCACCTGTGCTCCCATGGCTTACTTAGTGCTTGCCTCAGGTGATCAATCAGTGGTTCAGGCCGTGATTCAACAGCTCCCATACAGTCTACAAATGCTTGAACTACTCATGTTCACAGACCATTAATATCTAATCTCCAGAACACTGTATCTGATAGTGTATGAACTTAGCAGAGTCACATACAATATTTTCTATGCTCAACAGAGACAGAAAAAGCAAGTATTTCAGATATTGTGGCAAAAACAGTGAAAACACAGATCAGTTTAGGTGCCAAGATTCTAACAATCTAGACCAAATTTGTTTTAATATTTAATTATATTCTAAAACTATTACAGCAATGCTGTTCCGAAACTGAAACCATCATTTACTTTAAATTATTGCTCTAATTCTGAATTTCACTGTACTCACTTTTTTTTTTGCAGTTGCCCAGACAAAAGGATCATAAGCTCTGTAAATCCTTTCCCCATAGAGTGAAAAACTGTTGTAAAACAGATGTTCCAGTATCAGCCCTGTCAACTTAATGAAAGTAATATGAAAAAGAAGATAAGATTTGTGATTCTCTGCAGACTCATCTCTTCTTCCAAAGAGTGACCCATCAGAAAGGGGTAAAGTGGCCCCGTTGATTATGATCGCTCTCAGGAGATTCTCTGTACTTCCCTACAAGACCTCAAGAAGCTCCAGAACTGGCCACTAGAGTCATTCAATTACAATTGGAATACAATTTTACCGTTAACTTATCTTTTCATCAGATTAATGACTATTTAAAATACGTATTCTTTAGGGAAAAAAAGAATTGTTACAGTTTTCACTGGGTTTATAAAAGTTGTTTACAAGCAAGCATGAACAACCACTTCTCCTCTGCTTCATCACTATGTACTGTAGCTTCACATTTCTTCAGAATGTTTCAGGTTTTATCTGCTTTTTAGCGGCTTTCTTAACAAAATCCTTTTCAACAAACAAACAAACAAACAAACAAACACCAAAAGCAAAATCAAACAAAGAAAGAGACTATAACATTATGAAGCCTAAATCAGCTAGAGAAATAAAACTGAAAAAGGAAGTTGCACTTTATTGTACTATTGTAAGCATCACTCGGTATGTTAAGGTTACTTTTCTCCATAGCAGCTTCAATCAAACTGCAGGTTGGTCATCAAAAACAGTTAAGACTGCAATTTCAGTTGCTGACTTCACTCAAATCTTCACATTAAAAGATATCTGCAAAATCTTTAGATACAAACAGCGCACAGCACGAGACTTATGCATCTCAAAGGAGTGGAGTCCATGAAAGCAAGTAGATGCTAGGAAACAAAAACACAGTAATACCTTATTGCAGCTAGCAGCTTTCCTATTTATTCGTGCAGCACTCTTTTCCTCTTTCTGAGCCTGTAACAGCAATAGTACCCACCTATCCTCCTCTGCACCTATTACACTTATCTTACACACAGGGGAAACGGGAAAGCTCAGCAGTTTGAGCACCAGTGAGGGAGCGACATACAAAAACCGAACTATTTTTTATATTGCTATAAAAGCAGAAGACAATATAAAGGCAGTGCAATGCCAGCTAAACTGGTGTAGTTGACAGGTATATGGATTGAAAATATGCTGGCAATTAGAAGCCTTGGCTAAAAAAAAAAAAAAAAAAAAAAGCAAACATATACAACTTTCAAACTATGCTGCTGTCTACACATTTCAGCAGTCTTTGAGCTCTGGCATCAGCCGGCAACTGGCAAGCCAGGAGAATCAGCCCTGGAAAGGCCTTCGTTTCTCACACTTATGCTAACACCCTCTGGTGGTACTGAATGGGAGCAAACACCTTCTTCAGGGAGTTGATCTTGAGGCTCCAGAGGAAGGATTAAGAACTCATAAGGAAGTCAGCAAGTATATGGACATCAGCCTTTTTGTGGTACCAAAGCAGCCTTTATGAGAAGAGCTTTTGCTCTGCTAGAGCAAAGTACTCAAGCACCAGCTGCAGCGCGCTGTTCCTGATGGATCCCTCCAGCAGCCCATAGGCCAGAGCCGGGATGCATTCCTGCAGGTGTCTGCTCACATGCACAAACAAGGAGGAGCTGCAGGCCCAGCCTGTCCCCAGCACCTGCAGGTAGAAGCTGTGATATAGTATATCAAAAGTTTTTTGCAAAACTTCTTATGCTTCAATATTTTTCCAAACAGGCAGACGGGGGATTGAATGCAGCTTTGGAGGCTTCCAAGGCCAAGAAAACAGCTGATTCAGTCAGGATCTTGGGGGCACTCTGTACACTGTGAGGTTGAGGTTTTATTTCCTCCTCTGGTAATTTGTCAAACATACTGTTATAAAGAGTTACAGAATCAAAAAATGTCAGACAAATACAGCAAAGCTTTGAAACCTTTTGTGATAACGCAGAAGTAACAAGTACAGTTACAACAGCTGCATGCACAACTGTGTTTCCAAGGCAACAACTCACAATCCTTACAGTTATAAAAAATCCTATACACCATGGGGGAGTTGTGAAATTAGGGAGAATCCAGCTAAAATAGAATACAGAAAAATAGACTAAAACAGAGAAGCCGCAGGAACACTGAAATTATGAAACTCATGCTGTTTCTAACAGTTGGAGCCTGACAGAGCCTTGGCTGTGTTTTGGTGAAGTCTTGGCCTCCAGATCTGTCACACAGGTTCTCCTTTGTCCCTCAGGCTGCAGATTGCCCATTCACTGGGGCCACAGGAAAAAAAACCACACCAAACTATTAGCCAAAAATTGGCAGAGCTTTTACTGTCACTCAATTTACTTGCAGAGAAAAGGCACAATCCTGCCCATGTTATTTTCTGGCTTAAGCATGCGTGTAGCCTATTAGCATAGCAGCGCACTGTGATAAGCAAATTCTTCACAACCACTTCAGAAAAGGAGAAAAATATCCATTACTTTCCTTTTAGTATTATTGTAATGCTTATGCGACAATAAAATGCTAAACCTTAGGATTTAACAAGCAGTGTTTGTTAACATGCTAAATTCTTCAAAAACAACTGCCAAGTTTTCATACAGAACTTCTTCAGCTTTTGAAAATCTGCAGCTGTCTAATCCACACCACCTGACCAGCAAGGGAACCTGGGGCATGCACTGAAAGAGCTGCCTGCAAGATTCCTATCACGTAAGGATACATTGATATCTAGTTTCTAGTTACATGCTTAGCTGCAACTACAGGATAACTACAGGATAAGCCCCGTTTGCAAGTAGTGTGGGTGTCTTGTAGATGCACTGGATGATTTTTTATGTAACCAGATGTGTTTGTGTGTAAATTGTAATCAGAGAAAAATAAAACATGTTAAAAACGTAATTAAACACCATTGCTTTTGAAGATGTAAACTGGTCATTTTGCTGCTCTTGGGACCTTTAAACTATCGAAATTTTAATGCTTACAGGATTTAGTGATTGCCATCAGTGTATGCTAAAGACTTTTGTCTTTAATACTGCTTCCTTACGCTTATTTTCATTTTTACATTTCTCTAAATGCAGCCAATGAGTCTCCTCCGCACAAATACTGGTAGAATGTTTTGACAATTCCTAATAATAAATTTGGTATTTAAAATAAATGTGCATTTAAAATAAACACCTACATTGAAAGGCTTAAGACATTTTAACGCATATGTAGTGACCAAATTTCAAATTACAAAAGTCTGTATTTTCCGCAGATGTTTCCTGCAACAGCATATCAAGAATAAAAATATTACAGCCTATATGGTGACTGATGTATGGGTATTTATTAATAATTTCTATATTATCAGACAACTGGCATATATCTTCTCTCTAAAGCATTTGAATTTGCCGTGTGAGGATTAGTGAGGTGCAAAATCAAGTTAGAGAATTTAGCAGCTATTTCATTACCAACACTAGTAGTTGGTGCACTGAAGAAACTATCCTGGAAAGGTAAGCAGGCCCAGATTGAATAGATTTACGTAACAGTCTCCTATGTCGTGTGAATCCAGAAGGATATGACTGAAATCAATAGTTATTTTGCACTTATGGAGAAACAAAGGCACATCTTTGCCAAGTGCTTCTGCAGAACCATTGGCCTTGTTTCTGTGTCATTGATTCAGCCATTTCTTGAATCCCTTCAATTCTTTTCCTCTGAATTCAGGACATTAGCTCTCTTATGCCTTAATGGTAGGTGGAAGAATACAAATATTTGGTCTGAATAACGATTTGCACTTATTGCATGTAGCCAAGCTTCCAGCTAAATCTTAGCACTCCCTTCTGTTCACAGCATCACTTTCTACTGTTTGCCAGGGCTCAGGACACACAGACACTGCAACTCGATGGTGGTGCTGCACATTTCCCCCACTAAAATGCATTTCCTATAGAAGTGCTGATCAAAGACTAAGTGACAAACTCCATGCCATTCCCTTCTTTCATCAAGTTGGTATAAATAAGAGATGACTACAAACATCTCCGCAGACTCACCTGGGGAATTTTTAGATCATGATCATTGTTTTTCTTCTTTGTTATTTATGTGAGTAAAAACAGATTTTGATTGCAAGGTAAACTTTACAAAGACGGCTTTAGATTGACTAATGTGAGCTGTGATCTCCTCCATATCTTTTCTCTGTTAACATGCATTTTCATGTTAACAATGGTATCTGAGCCACAAGGAATGATTCATGACTTCGAGAATCATGAAAGGGGCACAACTCAGGCCAGTGCTTGCAGCCCACTGAAGCATTCATATTTTGATGGTTAAAAACCTTGAGGGAGATTCTCACTGCTGTATATATTAAATATACTTATTTCAGAGAGAAAGCAGAAAAGCAGCACAATGTATATATGCTCTGTTGAAAAGAACTAATTTTCACTACCTAATTAAGTGGCTAGTGAATTTTAATGCTTTGGAAAGCATTAATCAGTCATTTCTATTAAAATATTGAAGATAGTACATGCTATGTCATAACCCCTATACATTCAGTGATACAAAAGCCTATAAAAAGAAATATGAATATAGCAGTAATGGAATGTGTAATTATTTTCACAGTCTTTGCTGTACAGTTTTCTCATACCTTTGTTAAAAATGGAGCTAAGCTCGAGATTCCAGGTTGAGCTTGTTTCATTGTCAGTGTCTTTCCCTCCTCCACACATTACAGTCAGTGCTTCTGTATTTCTGTAGAACACAGAGCTGAGTCTGGTCAAACTGAAGGTATGACAGTGAAAAATCCAATAACACCAATGACAGATGGATTGGATCCAATCTTTTCATGAAATACTGACATTCAAGAAAATATAAACGGACTAAAAAGCACCACCTCCCTTTAAGTTGGAACAGATTTTGCCTTTTCTACTGAAAGTATTGTTAACAGTTCAACACAAGGGAAAACACCAATAGCTTCTTAGAGATTCAAAGCAGCAGGTATGTAACTATGCTTTTGTCTCTGATGATGAAGCTAATTGTTCTCTACTTTCTAAAATGCCTCTATGTCTCCTATAGATTTTCCATACATTATTTTTCAGCCACTGTGGACAATGTGAAGCTTTCTTAGAGTTACAATCAATAAATGAAAATATAAAAGTCTTTATTTACACAACCAGACAGGGGCTCTAATGCAGTCCTTGTAGCACAATACATCACCGCACTATAGCTTTCCTTAGGGTTTATTCTTTCCCTTACACAACTGCAAATGTGTTTAAATCAAACCAAACACCTGGAGACTTTACAGTTGTATTTTTCTATCCTAAACGAGTAGATGTTGCTCTACCTGTCAGATACTCAATCCACACAACAGTGAGAAACAGTTTCAAAGTATCAGAGAGGAAAGCAAGTCACTGGCAAACCCTCCAGTCTGTGTGATACAATAGTTTGTGCTGACATCTATTCCTTCCTATTTATCAAAAAGAAAAGAAAGAACACATATCTAATTGCCTGTATCCTTCAAAACAAAGGAATCCGATTTGCTCTAAATAAATAAATACAAGTAACATTAACCATTTGCAAAAAATTTAGAATGAAATACTCCTAACCCCTTCCAACAGGAGAACTAAACTAGGTACTAAACATCATTTTCACAATTCGCACACATGATATATTATCTGTGTAATAGGCTCCCCTTTTTCTCTTTACAGCTGCAGCAGCAATTACAAATGCAACAAATACTGATACAGCGTAAGAACTAATCACTTTTCCCTCACGCTGCTTTTAAATATCTCATAGATATGCAGATATTTTTGAACAACAAATTTCACCAACATGAATGATAAGGCTGCAAACAAGAGATGGCTGAAATGTCAAACATGAAATGTCCACAACAATAAGGACAGATTCTCAGAACAAAAATAATACATGAGACGTACATGAGAGAGAGAGAGAGAGAGATTACAGAAAATGAAAGATAAAAATCTGTCCTTTCCGCATTTGAAAAGAAAATACTTCATATATATTTATGTACCTGACTTCTTTAGGAAAAATTCCGGACATATGCACAAGAGTCAAGCAAACGTGACATTATTTCTCAACATGTGACTTTAAGAACTTTCACACACACACAGAACAAGATTGGCACTGACACACTGAAGCAGAACTTAAGCTGCCAGGACTGTGAGCACGCTTCCTTTCCTTTTTCTCGTTGTTCATTAATGCATACCTATTTGCATTTTGTTTTGTTTTATTTTACAATCAAAGTCACAGTCAACAATAGACTACTGCATGGGTAATATCTGTTCAATCTAGCACCCACCAGCTCCTAACTCTACCACTTGTGAAAGTGCAGAAGGATCAACTCCTCTTCCAGAAGCAGCCTAACAACATTATCAAGTTTATGGTGTTAAAATAAACAGGATAAAAGCAAAACAGCTAAAGAAAGTATAAATTGTGTTTATCCTTTGCCCAACAGAATTTTGAGAAGCTATCCTGAGCTGCTGAGAGCTTTAAGCACCTGGGCCCAACCTGGTGAGCAGAGACCTTCCGTCCATTTGAGCATGGCTGCCCTTTGTTGCTGTGACCTTCCAGAGCTCCTTCCATGTAATTAAACCTTTAAGACTACAGTCATTCCAGTGGCAAATGTGATCAAACATAAATTTGTTGGAGTCTATTTTGGAAAAAAAATCCTCATAGTAAATTTTTCTAATGTAAGCCTTTGTCTGCTTTTCTGAAATTTTGCCAGCATTGCACCTCAAAGATTTCGATTATCTTCCTGTCAGCAGCATTTCTTTCTCATGATTCACATTCTGGCTATTGAAAAAATAAATTGCGATTTTTACCAGTCGAGCCTTGTACAACTCATGTTTCCCAATTGTTACGCTTGAGAATTTTAAGAACTCACAATAACTGATGCATTTAAATGACATGCAGCCCAAAACAGTTAATAACGTAAAGAAGCCTAGGTTGGATCCTAAATAACTGTATTAATTTACCTCTTCAACAGCTGAATGGCTGTTATATCTTGCATCTCATTTTGATTAACAAAATCTAGATTTTTGGCATATTCACAAATAGACTTTTTTTGTGTGCGTGTGTAATATTTTTGTTGCTTCCAAATTGGTGATTGTAGGAAGACAGTTTTGTTGTAATAGCTGAAATCTGTTACATGGTTTTAATCAATGAGAAGTTGATTAAAATTGACTATGCCATCACATATTTACACATATTTTTAGACATATGCCATCAACATACATAGTCATGGAGAAAATAATAGGAAATAATGTTTCTGAGAAGTCACTGGATCAATCGTCATTTGCTCATGCTATCCCATGTACCTTCCAATAGTTTGACAGGATTGTATCCCTATAAATAAAACAAATGTTTTTAATGCCTAAAGACAATTTCCTCTTGTTAATCTGCTGCAGGTTCTGGTCTGTAATTCTTGTCATCTCGTGCAACTTGTGGACCATCTTGTCTCTGGTACTTTGATAAAAAGCATAGTTACTGTCTTCCAGCTGCCTTCTCTCCTGTTTGTGGCTGCTGGTGGTTGATTCATCAACACAAATTCCACTTCCTAAAGGCATTTTCTCCATTGGACTCTATGTGACCCTAGGAATGAAGAGCTACTTGCCACTTTATAGGAACTGAGAATTTTCAGAAATACAGCTCCACCTGATTGTCACTCGCAAAGGTAATTCCGAATATGATTCTTGTAGGATTCAATGAGGCTCATAAAATTTACATGACGGTTTAAATTTCTAGTCAGCTGTACAAATTTCAAGCTCCCAAGCTTCCTGGTTCCAATTCTAGTCAATCAAAAACTTTTATGAAAACAGAATTATATATGCCCATACATATGTATAGACTTCGGCAGCAGACAAGTAAAATTCACAACTTCGAATGATATAATATTTCTAATAACTATGAATCTTAGGACAAGACATTATTCTCAATTGTTCTAATGTTATATATAAAATTACTGCATTAATCAAATGCATAAATTACCCATAAATCCTATGCAAACCATATGCCTTTGGGGAAGTTAAGAAAATTGAGGTGAAAAACAGAAGGGTATCGCTGTAGTCTAAAATTATGAGTAGACCAAAAGTCCACTGCAAATATAACTCACTGGATTAGACAGAAAGACAAAAGTTCGATTTCAAAATTTACAATTTACAGTTTTTGTATACCTAATAGCTGAATTTGTGTTAAAAATGCATTCCAGTAATCCAAATGAGTTTGTTTGAATACCCAACAAAGTATATATAAAGTATATTAGATGGAGTTGCAATGTTTTTTTTCCTAATTATTCTGTACATGAGAATAAAAAGAGGAAAGTGCGCTAGAACACAATCATGGAAATCTACCAACAAGTCTAAAGAAACTGTAAGTCATCTTTGAGTCTACAGGGATTAAAAATGTAAAGCTTTTGAATGTCCTCCAGCCAAGTAAATGAACTTTACATCACCACACTACTCTGTGCACCTCATGTCTACTCATTTCCGTTCAGACAGTTATTTTAGTCTCAGTAGTGTGTTAGCTCTACGAGTCTTTCTTGTCCTAACTCAAGACTGAGCTTAAGTTTAATGTTCTGTTTTTCACAGAACTGTGTCTCTACACATCTTTTAACCTTTTTAAAAATCATTACTATTATTAACCTTTTTAGAACTCTGAATTTCTTTCAGCCATTTTTCAAACTATGATTTTATTTTCTCTTCATCAGTTCCGTTCTAAATTAAACATAGCTGTATAATGCAGTTCTTAAATGTTTATCTATAATCTGCATATTCCCATGCAGACAAAAAAAAAAAAAAAAAAAAAGGTTCTGAATTATGCTATTTCAGGAATGTAATTTCAGCTGTATGCATGTTCTTCTGAACAGATTTCACACTGGCTTCCGTACTGTTTGAATAATCTCGTGTAGCATATATTTACCTTACTTTGACACTAACTCCATTTCTTCCATAATCAGTTTGATTAGATATTTTGAGACACAGATCTTCCACCATTTCCATTTTACACTGTTATTGTCAGCAACTTTACTGTAGAAACAAAATCATGCCTTCTGCTCTGAGATCTGGAAGTTAATTGCTGCATTATTAATTGCTAAGTCAACTAGTGGCAACAGGGAATGCAACTGCTGCCTCTGGAGGGACAAAAGGATTGTCAAGGAAGTATCTTCTTTATCAGCTGCCTTTTTCTTTTCCTTTCTTCCTGGGAATGCAGCCTGTGTTGTTTCCTTGAAAACATGTATGCAGTGATAGAATACAAAGAAACTCCGTGCAATGGACTGCACTCTAAGAGAAGCACACTTTAATTTGATTATGTCTCTAGAATTGCTTAGTAATGACTATTGAAGGCACAGAAGAAGAATGCTACAGCTATAATTATACTACCTGACAGACCAACAAATTAAGTACTAGATACCTCCAAATTTACCAACCTTCCTTTTTCCTGTCTTTCTATTGATGCATATTTAAAATGCTTCACACAGATTCATGCGTGTGTAGCGTGACAATTGATTGGCAGGAGGTGATTTGTTTTCCTGAATGATGCCGGTATGATCTTCACTCACAGTCTTTTATTGATCCTTGAAACAAATATCATCCTGTACTGGTTTCATTAGGCAGGCTCTCTCTTGTTAATTACCGCTCACTCAAATCTTTTGGTGTTTCATTAAGGTGAACAAATTGGTAGAATTAAATAAACAATCCATGTCAGCCTGCCACTGTCGTTCTCTCATTCCTGGTCTTTAATTCCCCAGAATGCCAATAAGGAAAGGGATTTTTTTCCCTCTTTCTTTTTTTTTTTTTTTCTTTTTCTTATTTAGCATTTCTGACATCAAATCACAACAAAGTGGTGCAATGCACCATAAGAATTGACTAAATCAAGTTGGAAAATAGTCTGAAAGACTTGGCTGACTACATTGCAAATCCTTTTGGACTTTAGGGAGGGTTCTTCTACCTAACTGCAGAAACATGCAGTATCATCAGCTTCTCTGCAATGGATCAAAATTGATCTTTTTCTCTATTTACAAGGATGAAAAGGAAAAACTAACAGGAAATATGATTTGTATGGAGGTTTCCAAAATGAGTTATACTAAATTGCTTAGATAAGAAACACTTAAAAACTGTTTCTACAGGGGAATAAATAAACAAATAAAGTCTAAATAAATTTCCTTTACAAGTAAAATAAGCATTTCTCTCTCAATCAGGAAATTTTAAAGAAACAGAAAAGTATAATGTTACTCATTCCCTGTGCTGGGTGTAACTGACTTTAGAAGGCTGCACAACATGAGACACTGGAATTAGAGAACATTCTCTGTAGTTCAGAGTATCTAATATAAGCCCAGACTCAAGATGATTAAGAGCAGCCAGGGCACTTTTAACTAATGAAGCCTTTACTCTGTATGTTCTCAGGCTTCTGGAAATGTCTGAATCTCCCTAAGCATATTTAGCAGCTTTATCGGTATTAATGTAATGATTCCTACACCTCTTTTCACTGTGCTGTCATCCAGTCACTAACAGATTTCCTTATAACCTGCAATGAACTGCTAGGAAAATATAAAGAAGTAGAATTCAGAGGAAGCTGCCATTTTTCAGAATCTTCTAAGAAGCAAAAAGATCTGAAAGTAATTCAGCTGCTGCTTCAGTGTCTTTTTTCCCCCTTCTTTTCACTTCTGAACAACCTTGCTTTCCCCAGGACACAAGTGCTGTGGAAAGAAACCACAAGACCATCAAGAGCTAAGCTGCAATAAATAACATACCAGGAGTGGATGTAGATAACCACAGTCTATGTCATACTTACACTGAAGAAAGTGAAAGACAATAATCTTAAGACATAAAACAGGTAGATTTTTGACATCTCAAGCACATACCTTCAACTGATGCTTCTGATTTACGGGTTAGAGGAGGGGAGAGCTGGATTCAAGCTTTCAGAAGACATCTGACCATTTTCAGAAGGAAGGATAAAACACACTCAAAAATTAAATTGATGAGGGTCATTGTTTATTAATAGAAAGCAGTAAGAATTAACAGTAATAGTAACATATATTTAAATGGACTGGAGACCAAAGGAATACATATACAATGTCAGGTTGAGAACACTGATTTGTCATCCTCCCTTCCTCCTCTATCCCCCTTTCACTCCCCTTTCTCTTCAGTCTTCTGTCGTCTTCTCGTCTTTATCTGAAAGGGACCTATCAGCTATTATGTGGCTGACTGGTAGTGATGAGACTGCCAAAATGTGACAGCCTTATCTACAGCACAGCCTTGCAAATTGCCAACCATTGATCCAGCAGTCTGTGCCAGCTGATCAGTGTAAAGCTGTTTTGATTTCTTTTCTTCTGGGAAAGAAATGAACTTCTCTGCCAGCAACGACTATCCTGCCAGTGCTATTCCCTAGTCAAACAAAGGGCCTGAAAATTAGAATTTAGTTAGATGAATTAAAATGACATCCCTTTTTCCTCACTTTATTTTTGCAATATTATGGATGTTGTATCCCATTCTGAAATGTGAAGATAAACAATACAATTGATTATAATAATTTCTCTTCAGGCTTTATGTACATAAACATCTTTCAGGTATGTAGTTTAGCATTGCCAGATCCTCACAACCTTATATCACAAGAGCTTTTCAAAGTGGTCTTTCTCTGTTATTACAATCAAATTTCACAACTGAAGAAATTTCAGCTATTTGTATCCCATTGTGCAAAGGAATAATATTTTGCTTAGTTTCTTCTCTCCAAATGATGTCCCTGTGGGATTATTTGAAAAAGTGTATTTATTTTACCACTTAAAAAGTAAAAAGAAAAACAACAAAACCTAAATAGGCAATCTCATATTTCTGTTCTTTCATCTACATTCAGGAGCTTATGTACATTTGTCCCTCGGTCTATAATTGAGGCCAGCTTTACTGAAACAAATAACAGATGTACCCTTCGACACAAAGAGTGGGCTAGATATGCCCCCAAAAGATCAACAGTATCGTTTTTTTTTGGCTGATTTAGTCCAAGGGGGACATTTTGTAGCTTTTCTCTGTTTAATTCTGCAGTCCAAACAGTCTCTTGATGGACCACAGATAGGTTTTTTTATTTGTTTGTTGTTTTTAAAATTACACAGACACATTGCTAAATATAAAAATAGCCCAAGGGTTGGCAGAGAACTTGATGACACTGAAATCTTGAAGATTTGACTCTTGATTTAATATACAGCAGGATGAAGGAAAAAAATAAATAAATAAGAAAAATCTTCACACCAAATTGCTTCTCTACATCGACCCATTTGTTGTCCTTCCACTTTTCTGTATTCTTTCTGCTTCATTCTTCAAAAACTCTTGATTTTGTATCACCATTTCCTTTCCTAACTATTTCTCAGTTTAGCTAAACTTCCTGGGAGGCATGATTTCATTGGATTTAATTCTACCTCTGCAGACACTTTCAGCTTATTTTTTTTTTCTATTTTCTTCTACATTCTTGAAATATTTCCTGAAACTTTTAATCGACTGCATTATAATACTCTGCTTTAAGTCAGGATATTTATCAACCTACACGGGGTGTTGCAAAATTAGCAGCATACGCACCAAACCTTCCCTAAATTCCTAAGTCAAAGCTGAGTGTATTGGAAAACTCGCTCCTTTCCAGTTGCAAAGATTTGTTGCCCCTTCACCCGAAACAAAGTATTTTGTATTGATGGACATCTTCTGGCTCCAGGCAAGTCTAAATCTGTTATCGCCAGCTCCAAAACGCAACATCAGAAAGGAACTCACACCTTTCATTACATCAGAGAAAGATGTAAAATATGCATCATGGCAGCTGAACTCTTCAAAAGAAACTGGGTTTGTCACACTTTGTAACAGTTCTTTCCGACTGCTGTGTTGCCTTTAAAGAACTATAGGATAAATCAAAGGGGACAGAGGCACTCAGGAGTCCACAGGCAACCGTTCAGCAACATTAGCACAGCCTTCTGCAAATACAAAGCACTTTGCAAGCCCAAAAGAACATTAAAATGCTTTCTATCTTAATTCATCTATACAAACTGAAGTCATCTCTCTCTCTAGTCTTTCTGGGAATGAAATATAATTCCTCTTCTACATGTTACTGATGATTCCCCCTATGAGCTTTAAGTTTTAATTATACACACAAAAACACAATGATTCTGTACCAATAAAAACATTTGAAGAATGCGAAGTTATGCAGAAAAAGAATGAATTACTGTAAGATTGTTGTAATAATCAGCAAAGAAGATAATTCATACTGTTAGCACGGGAAGGCACAGGAAGGCATTAATTCTACTTCCCTCCAATTTCCTTCAGTAGAAAGTAAAGGCCATAAAATCTGCTGTAACTTATCAAGGTGTATTCGATATTCTGCTTGACCAGAATGTAATGGTATATGGAAAAATAACATTCAGATCTAAATAAAGCACTTGGACTTAATCGCTTGGAAAGACTTAAAGTACCCGAGTAGCTGAAACTAAAGTATGCAGTTAATTAAAACTGTGTATTTAAGTGCTAAGTTAGACTAAAACAATTCTACTGATTTTTCATCTTGGTATCTTCATCTGGATATCAGAGAAGCAGCAGTTTAAAGTTTCCTGGGAATGACAAATTCATAATCATTTCAACACTGCTTATTTCTCATTAGGATTTTATTTGCTGACTGCAGATGTGCTGGGGTTTAACAGCAGCCTGTCCTTAGAGGGTTCAGGAATCAGAGTCAATTGCAATTATGACTAACAAACAGTTCTCTTCCATTACCTTTTCACTACTTCTTGCACAGGCCTCAGCCATGAAAAAAAAAAAAAAGGCCAGTCAGCCTTAAAACTCATTTTAAAAAGTCACTGCTTGGCTCCAAGCAATTTGCCAAATGAAAGACTCAGTCAGAACCAACAGCAAAAAGGGAGAGCAGCAACAGAATCCAAGCCAATGTTCCACGAGCTGAAGGTCTAACAGCCTATTGACAAGGCAGGCAATTCCAATTAAGAGCAAATTACATAAACAGATGAATGTGCAGTTCTGAATTCAAGACTGTGTTCATAAACTCACTATTTAGAAAATAAAAATTTGGTGAAAGTCTGGGCCAGGAACTTTCAAAAATGATAGTGTGGAATTGAAATATGTCATTGGATGCTTCTTAGTTATCTAGAAAGCCTTGGAAAGCCTTATTACTCCAGTTATTTAACAAAATAACAAAACAGTTAGAAAATATTGGTTTTTTTTGTTTCTGCAAAATCCATTCTTCTGACTAGGATCAATGCATATGCACACTCACTCTGAATTCACACGCAAACCTCCACAAACATCTATGCAAATGTATACAAGTCCACAGGCATTGTCCATTCAAGAATAACAAAAAAGTATACAGATATAGTTTTTAATCAGTTTAACACTGACAAATCTTTCCCTGCACCACCATTCCATCCATGGGTTCCTAATTAAGCTGTGGGAAGAAGGATAACTATAGAGGCTCTCTGGTGTGCTCCCAGTGCAGAACTGTGCAAGAACAGAGCTTCTCCCTGTCACACGTTTCTGTGAATAGGACAGAGAAGATATGTGTGCTGGGGTCAGGACTCTGGACTTCTCATGAAACTATTAGTGAATTCTTTGGGCTACAGACAAGTAAGAGAAAGGATCTACAGCAGCTCAAAGATGCACAGGGTTCTGTGTAGGCTGGAAAAATCTGTAGTGCTCAAAGTGTAAAATGTTGGTTTATTTTTCCTTTTATAGGTTTCTAGGAAGAAGGTGAATTGTTAGAGGGGTCTGACCTCTGTTAGCTAGTGCCCATTCCTAACCCTCATTACCGACAGGAGCACAAAGCCTGCCAAAGTGCTGCTGGACCACAGGCTAACAGCCCTGCCACAAACTGAGACAGCTCTGATTTAACTGCACCATTGAACTAGGCTCTTGTAAGCTGTTATTCTGGTGGCTAAAAAACTAAGAAAGATTTCCACATTTCAGAAAGATTAATGCACCACTTGTGCTTAAAACAGTCATGGTGTGGTCTCTGCTGAGAAAGGTCTACTTCAGATATAAATCTAATTATTGCCCATTCATTCAGATACTGTTTTCAAATAAAGTTGAATAAGTTATTTCAAGCTTTCCTTCCTCTTGAAGGGTTCCTGCCATCCCCACTTCAGCTCTCCAGCTAGCAAAGACTGCTTCTCCCAGCATTCTGCATTTACAACCTCCTGTCAGAAGCCAACGATGTCTCTGCTGGTCTATTAAGACCACGTGGTGGTTTTCATTTTGTTCCTCCACAGATTCTCATGAACTCACACCATGAAGTGATGCATTTCTACAGCACTGCTTACTTATTAGTTTACACCCTGAAGCACGAAGATTAAGAATCCTAGTAAACAATATCTTTTGTAATTAATAATTTTATTTACATGCGGAAAATCCTTTCCAAATCTAAGCTATTTAATCAATGAAGTTATGTTGTGTTAAATGTTACATTTCATAATATAGTTTTCATTTTCCTTCCCTTCTGGTATTTGAGATATGAACAAAGTGCATTAATGAGATATGAGCCAAAGCCACTTCTGCAAAATTAAAACCACATCCATCTTTTCAGTCCAACCCCTTGAAAAGAGAAGTTAACCTGGAAAAGCCAGACCATCCACACCGTATGTGACAAAATCACTAATCAGGAAAAAGGAAGGACATTGCCCAACAATCACAAAGAGATTTAGATTTTTATTTTAATTGCCATAGATTTTTTAGAGCTGTGCAAAATCTGCAATTGTTCCCAATATTGTTTACTTGTATACAAAATGTGGATCTTAATAGATACAGATCCACAACTCTTTATGAATTATACACCTGGCACATATCAATAATGGGGAGGCAAACAAAGATTAAAATTGCTGCTGAGTTTGACAGTATAATGTACACACAGGATTTATTTCTATCTTTGCCTTTGGAATATGTTGAGCTTTCAAAATTTCTTCTTAGTTACTCGTGTGGTTGCATCTGTTCCTCTCCTGAGTAAAACACAATGATTCACTGTCTAGTTAGAAGATTTCTGCCGAGGAATGTTTGTTGATTTTCATGAACAATCCCAAAAGATTCATGCATGATAGAAAATTTAATTCTTTGAAGAGCCCAGAATCAAGCACTTATATTAATAATATCTTCCTGGTTGTAATTCAGAATGTCATTTATGACAAATATCCAAATCCCCTTGATATTAAAAGGTAATATCTTACTGAGGTGAGCCACAGATAGAAAAGCGGTCTACGACTAATTTATGAGATGGTAATGGCACTATTTCTTAACACTAGATGAGAAAGATAAAAGGTTGGAGAACGACTGAGAAACATCCTTAAAACCAGAAGTACAACAAATAGAATTGGAGAGTACATTTGGCAGTATTGCATGTCCAAAGTCAAACTGCCTTCTTTGTGTACCTACTTAAGTGGTACACAATTCAAAATAACTATGAGTCCAGACAATATTAAAAGAATACAAATTCAGATCTGAGATTGAATACATTCCCCGGAGAAATAGCATTTTGAATTTCAGAACTACAATCCCCTTTTTATTCATTGGTTTCATAAGCCACTATTAAATAATGGTAATTATTTGCTATAGCAACTATAACAATATGTAATTTATATATAGTTTTGAGCTGCAACAATAAGTCCATTTCATTAAGGAGCACAGCCAGTGTACAATGAAAATATCTGTACTCTCAAGCAGAAAGAAATGTGTTTGACAAGAGCAAGAGATGGCTATTTGTCCCTATTTTACAAAAACACTTATCTGTTTTTCTGTAAATCAGAGTTTCATTCTGTTTGATTACATTTGATTCTACTTGATTACATTAAGATAGATCAAAGCATTTAGTTCAGTATGAAAATACAAGGTCAGTAATTCAGATGATTGCCATTCAGCTTAAAAACAACTAAACTAAAAGGTAGTTTACACAGAGACGTTTAAAACTGTACGCTCAAAAAACATCCTTTAGGATGTTTCAGCCATGGACATTAGCATGCAGAAAAGCTTACATTTATCCATTAATTTTATCACTAGTGGCAAATCTACGGAAAAAAAAAAAAAATAAAAAATTGGAAAATAAAAGAGCATTGACATTTCATTCACTTTGGTTCATATATGTCTGATTTTTCTCACTTTGTAGTAGCCTTTTAAGAAGGAAACCTATTTTATGATAAATGGGCTGGAAAACTTGATCCAGATGCTTCCATTTTTTCTGTAGTTACACAAATCTGATTCTCTTCTGGCACTGGGCTGCAGCGGTATGGAAAGCTGCTGCCACACTGCCAAAACACATCACATGCCTTGAACACTGCAAACCTGAGATGAAAGTTTGGGTTCCCCACAAGAATCCACTGATGGAAAACTAATAAAAAGCTGCAGTCCAAGGAATCTTAATGCCAGCCAAGAATTTAGTTGGGTATTGCATTATTCTAAAATAATTATTGTATTATACTAGAATACTTCAATCAAGCATTGGAATACTTCTAGCTTGATTTTGATAAAGTCTATTGATGATCTGCAAAACACAACTAGTCAGGCTATTAAGGATATCTGACACAGGACCCAAATCAAATAATGAGTAACAAAGTAACTCAAGAGGCAAAATGTTCTCAACAGTGAGCATATTTGTTAACATCTTCCACTGCACTTATAATTTTATTTTTGCATATCAATAGTTAACAAGCTATAATAATGGTGACATTTTCTGAAGTCATTAGATCAGTCTGAAAGGAAATATCTTCCTAAAGAATCATGCATTCATGATTCTTTAGACGTTATACTATAAGGGAGTTAAATTATTTAAATGTGATTACAAATACAAGCAAGGCACTGAAGCCATGTACCAATATTACAAGCTGACGTGGTAACAATACATAATGTATTTCTATGAGGCGTGTTGTGAATGCTAACTATCTTGTATTCGGAGGAGTTTTTGAACATACCTGTTTGGGCGCAGAGAATTCACCTCTTTTAATTTCTTTCTGTGATACTTCTACGCATTTCTTGTACAAATCCAGCTATAGCGTGCCAACTAGATGATCAGCTTTGATTTAAAGCAAAAAAGCAGAACAAAACAAAACAGAAAGAGCAAAAACGACAACAAAGACCAATAGTTTACCATTGCAGAGGGAAGTGAATGACAGCTGGTGGACAGAGAATCCCAGAACGCTTTCACACCTCCCCCCCTCAAATAAGTAAACTGTATTTCACATACAAAACCATCATGATGACACAGCACATTTGTTTCCATAATCATAATATATCCATTTGAATTCAAATCTGTGGTATCATATCCTGTTGAAAACAGATGCACTTTTCTTATTAGTGCACAGTTTAGTACTGGAAAACCAGTTTGAGAACGATATTCAAAATCTGCTTAGAAAAGTGAACAAAAAGCCAGTGGGCTGACTTTTAGTAGCCTTCAGCTAATAAGTCAAATTCGGGAGTTGGAGGGTAAGCTAGAAGGCAAGAGAGATGCCATAATAAAAATGAACAGAAAATGGACAACACAGTGTAAATAATAAGTACTTTGATCCACTGTCTGCATTGCAATCAGCTTTTCCCTTTCTACTGAGTCTGAGTGACCAAATCAAAACCCACACAGAGCTCTGCTTCTGGAGAGATGTGATTATAAGATACTCAGAGATTTAAGAGACTGCAGAAGGATTTAGTATATGAACCTTAATCAAACAAAGCTGTAAGGCAAATGTAGAAAAACCTCCCTAAAATATTCAATGCAAATTTTATGATTTCCAATACAATCTTATGATCCCCAAACAAACGAGACTGGAAATGTTGGATAAAACGTTCCTAACTTTGCAAAAAGAATGTGCACCTCTTTTTAACTTATTTTTTAAGGACTTCTGATATTACCAGATGAGATAGGCTATATACTTCATGTAGCACAGTACTAATTAAGAATTCCAGCACAAAAATCTGGCAGAGTATCTGCGAGAACACCCCAAAGAAGAAATAAAACAAATATTTCTCCTCACATTTTTTCTTTCTTTGTTCATTTTCTAAGACAGCATCTTCCTTGAAGGACAGTTAGCTATGATTCTTCTAATCTGAAGTAAAAAATAAGTACACCAGAAGCGTCTCTCCAGAAGGTTTGCAGGGGTGTCCTAAAGAAGCAACTACTGTCATCGAGTTTATGATCAGAATGTTATTTCTCCCTAAAGTGCCCTCCTACATAGGCTCAGGACCACAGCAGAGCCAGCAGCCAGTTTCCACCAGAAGGTGCCAGCTCTTGATGGCATGATTGTCTGTGTATCCAGTTCCATATCGTATTATAGCTTCACAGCTTCAGAAAAAAACTTGCCTAGTCTGGATATGCCAGTTTCATGTCTTCTCTTTCCAAAGCCAGCAGATGTCATTGTCTCCTAATCTTCTTTTTCTTATCAGGAGTGATATATTTAAATTGAAAGCTCTCGTTCATAAAGCAGAGAGTCAAGTCATCCAGGCAAATTTACTTTAGCTAGAAAAGAGGAAAATTGGATGATTTGCCACTTCAGCTCTTTCCAGAGGATTCCAGCTGCCTATGAAGTCTCAGTACACACAGACTGCTGTGTAGGGTCTCTACTCACACCTCCTGCAGTGCTAAAGCTCTTCTTCTTTGTTTGTCACACTGTATCTTCTGGCTTCAAGTCCTCACTTGTATGGGTAACAAAAGAACTTCTTCCCTATTAGGAACATCTCCTAGTGGACAAAGCAAAGCACCACCACCTTTAATGATACGCATCCCTAATGCTTTCTAAGTATTAAACTGATTTGGTTCCAAAGATGAGTCCAGTATAAAAGGTCTGTGTATTGCTTTTAGCAGAGTCTTCCTCAACTGATGATAATGAGACCAAAGAACTTAAAAATGAGGAAATGTAACTTTAATCTTTTCTGGTAAGAACTCTCCATCCACTTGCAGAACCGATGAATACAACTAGAGGCATGCATAGTCTCATGTTAAAATAAGAAAAATGAAACAGAAATGAAAATAAAGTAATTGCAAATACAGGAAAGTAATTTTTTAAAGTACAAAGTTCTACTTGTCAAACAAGGACTAATCTGACATTTTTCACCTATTGAGTCTGACTTTGTCCTCCTATTCAGAGCATGGATTTTTATTTGCCTTTTTTTTTTTTTTTTTAACTATGCTTTCAGGCTCAGAATTCTGCTCACAAAAGTGAAGTGCCTTTGATTTTCTTTTCATCATTCGTATGTTCCTATTTCATTTACTGAAATTACATCAATGTTGGTTTTATTTCCTGACTGAAATATAATCATACTCTCACTCACTAACAGCCAGAAAAGCACAGTGCCACATTGCTAAAGTTGCTACCACAAAAAAAAAAAAGTCAGTTACAGTAATTTACCAGCAACAATACAGTTTTGATTGGAAGTCAAAAAGCTGTAAAACTTTGAATCATGACTCATGTACCTGTTTTATAAATAATTTTGTCATATTTAATACAAATGATCCTCCAGACTTCAATCACACTATGAGCGTCTTCTACAGAAATTAGTTCCATAATAAAAATATACCCTTCTGTGACTAATGAACATAGAAGAATTTTGCTCATTACCATGACTGTCATCATTTTAATGACTTTATTAATACAGTTACATTCTATTGCTTTTGTAGGAGTTAACAGTCTAGCAGTTGTTGCTCATGTTTATAGAGAATGTAGAATTAATATTTTGAAAGCGGTATCACTGTTAAAAAAATACTAAAAAAAAAAATAATCAGCTCCATGGAACATACTTATACTTGTCTATGCGTTGAACTATATGATACAGAATCTACCTTGTTAAATAAATATTGGTCTGATTTTGCTAGAAATAAAATCAAATCCCACGTTAGTTTTCGTGATTGAGGTTAGAAAAACCCACCAAAAGAACCAACTGAACCAACCAAACCAGAAAAAAAAAAGCCCCGCCAATGAATTAGAATTTCCAGAATATAATCCAGAGGTTTTCTTTATTTAATAGAGGTGTCTGGTTATAGTCAAACACATTTTAAAGATTGAAGATGGAGACTTCGATGGATCTATTTAAATTTCACGATTACACAATAGTTACAGTGCAATAGTTACAATAAATGAAAAATTCAGCTCTGTACAGGGAAGTCATGTAGGTCACCTTAAAGTGCATCATCTCTTAATATGTCTCTTAAAATGGATTGCAAACAGTATGCATGACTTTCTCTGGACAACGATGAATTTGCAGATGCCAAAATTCGTATTAAAAATGTTTTAAATTCTTGTTTCACTGTTCACAGTTGATCAAAAAGCCCGACACGGGTACCAAAACCAAATAACAGACAAGAGTTCATGAGGTCAAATGATCATTTTTTCTATCCATTATTTGACAGAGCATTTACGGATTCTTAAACTATTGCCACTACAGTGCGTCCAAGTAATTTGTTCTTAATAAGTTATCCCGTTAATTTGTTTCCAGGAAAACAGCTGTACTAATATAAATGCTACATGATGAAGTGAGTGTGATACTTCTATCTCAGACATTTATTTATTTCAAAATTTTTGTTGTACTATTTTTTTCAGAAAATGTGTGCATGCATGTGTGTAGTTCTTTCCTATAGACAACAGCAACATGAAAGTAATACAAGCAAAACTTATTGCAACACCAAACAATGTTTTAATTTCTACTTAGAATAAATCAAAACTCTGACTTTGCTTTAGATGTTTTTCCACTGCATATTTACATGGTTCACATAACACTTAAAACAGACTTACTCATTGTGTTTTCTGTTTGATCCTACTTCGACCTTAGATAGCCCCAAGGCTAGTCACACTTAAGCTGCCACATTTTATTCAATGATATCAGAAATCCTATGATGATACAATATTATATTTAATTCCTACATATTACACATTACACATTAGCATCCATCTGTGTTTCTGTTATCCAAACCACATTTTCATGCTCTAACATTGATTAGTTCCCTAGTTCACTATGGAGCCGTTTCTGCCATGGTATCAACCTAATAACACAGCTAATAGAATGTATGCATTCTTGTGTATTATTTAACGACATGAAAGAAGCTCTAAAATAATGAAATTTTAAGAAGTTAAAAGTCACAGACTGAGATTATCTGTGGTTTAAACATTTTAAATACATATTTAGGAGAAAGATCATTAACTATATAAAAAGTCTGGCAGAAAGACTGAGAAGATTTACATTACTGAAGAGGTATCAGATGCAAAAGAATTCTAAAGAGTTACTTAAAAACATATCAGCTACAGATAATCCAATTTCACATTTAAGAAAATAGTTTGTACTATGGACCAAAAGTCATATCCTTCTCCTCTCACGGTGAAGATGAGGGAAGACTACATATCCTATAATTACCCCCAGAAGAATAATTTATTACTTTTGTCTTTAAGCCTCCCTCCATTAATCAGTGTGCAATGCATTAAGAAGAACTAGTCTACCAATGATGCAAATACCTCTATGTCAGAAATAGCGTTAACATAATTATTCTTTCAATATATACAGTTATGGAGATTTACAGACATAAAGACTACGATCTCTGATTCACGTTAAATTACTTTATAATGTGGATATCCAAGGTATATGAAGAATCTGAAGTTAATTAAAAATAGGTATAATCTCTTTCTGTGTAGCAGTTTCATTAGAACTTGCAATTCAGAGAATTAAAACATTTCTGATGCACTAAAATAGCAGGTACAAAACTATTTGCTGTGCAGTTTCAGATGAAGGTGTACCTGCACCTGAAGTAAAACTCTTCTGTCAATAATATGCTAGCGTTTGCTGCAGTCAAAGAAGCGCTTAAAAAGCAAGCATAGTTTAATGCCAATATAGCCCTGGGTTTTAAATTCTAACATTTTACAGTGATGAAAACACCATTTGAATGTCAAAGTATTGTATTGGGAACAAGCCTATAAAACATTCTGAAAGCTAATACATGTACTGTTATTTAAAAATCTGCTTACACACATGGGTGTCTTCATGTGTGCATGTTCATATTCAATAAAATGTATAATGTCTCTTTGTCCCTATAATGTCACCATCATGTTTTGCTTTTTTTCTCTCCGTCATGATCTAAATTCTCCTTAATATGGCAATGTGACTTGGTAATTCCATGAACAAAAGGAAATTATAATGTTCTGCTAGCGTATAATGAATAGGAAAATAAAATAATATGTATTTTATTGTATGCTTGAAGGTACTTCACTGGAAAGTCTTAAAGAAAGCTGAAGTGTTCTTACTTTTCCAAACTTTAAATAGGCAAAGGAAAACAAACAAACAAACAAAAAAAGGTAGGTTAATCTGTCTTTCGCTGAAGAGCCAGAATATTAATAGCAGCAAAGATGCTTGAAATTAACTTGCGTTCTTGCTCAAAAAATAGTACTAGTTTGCAAGGGCTATAAAAAATACCATACACATTGTTTCCTTTTTAAATAATTTTAAAAAGCATATAATGCACATAGACTTAGACCAAGAATTTTCATTTTTGTAGTTTTGTTTTCTTTCACATTGCTCGGGTACTGGAATGCAATCACAGCTTACAAGTGCTTTCCTGTAGCTGGCTGCTGCTGCACATGTTCAGGGAAATCTGTCCACCAGGAACAATTAATTCCAAAGAGGCCATGATGTATACTGATGTGCATTTATCTCAAAGGAAAACAATTTCCTGTACTGCTCTCTAACTAACTGAAGAGTGGACAAGTGGGCAGATTTCATTCGAAATATGGGATAAACCTCACTGCTGAGGAGCATTTATTTTGGTATCTCTACAAAACCATTCGTCACAGCAGGAGAGGTGCTAACCCCATTGTGTTAGAAAATAATTTGATTCATGGCACTTGATATGGAATCATCCTGAAGCGACAAATCAAGCTTTAGGCACTGCATCAAAAGCTGCAAATGGCGAAAAATGTATTTGGAAGCACAGATTCCATCTTGCTGGGTGGTAATATGAAACAGGTCCCAGAGTAAGGGTACGTTGTTTCAGGTGAGAGGCAGCATGTTAACTGAGCGACTCTATGCTTTTGACACCAGCCTTTCAACTTAGATGTCTTTATTTCAGGACAGACAGCTAGAAGTCCTCTCAGAATGAAGACTGAGGATTACTAGAAATCATAGGACAATAATGCCTGCTCACTGTGATAGTGATCTGCCACTAGCACCTTCTCTCTCCTGCAGAGAACTCTCTCCACCCCACACACTGACCTTCAACTAAGAATCAACTAACTAGTTTAATTATCCCAATCATTTCAAGCTACTAATGCAAATAGATTTCTGCAAATCACAACTCAGCATACAAACACAGTCTTTCCCTCAGGCTCTTCCACATCCCTTGCTGCTCCTTCCTGGAAAAATCACGACATTCTTACAAGCAGCACAGCTCCTCAGAGACATTCTTTGACCACACAGCACATTGTAACCCGCACCTGGCATCATGGTCTGTGTGTTTTTCTTTTTCAGCAAGATTCTTGTAAGGGAGTAAATAATGTTTATCTGATGGGCAGGTTTTTTTTGTTTTTCGTGGTTTTTTTTCCATAATTCTATAAACTCAGTTGTTTGCTGAAATAGATGTCTTACAGTTCAGGATCTATACAGTACTGAGCATGTTTCTCCATGTCAAGAGAAGATCTAGGTACTTATTTTTGTGAACATTTGGAACTTAGAATGAACACAATGGTTAATTTAAAACAATGTTAACTGGGGTTCTATCTCTACAAGAGACCTCATACAGACATATTCAGCAGCCCTGTATTTTCAAGTACACGTGCAATTTTACCTACATGGTTCTCGTTGAAATCTAACCAATTACTACAGACTTGCAAAGCTAAATTGATGGAGAATGTTAATAAATTATAGTGTCAATAGGGACCTGTTCATGGACCAAGAACATTCGAAATTTGTTGTTAAGTAAACACTGCATTCAGCAGAGAGCTAAGGAGAATGAAATGGAGCCAACTTTATCTACCTGAACTATCCAATTCCTCCAGATAAAAGAAAAATATAAAACTAGTAAGAAGTGGATGCACACTAAAAGTACAACATTAAGCCACATGTCCACTGCAATTGAAGAGTTTCCTTTTTGTTCTTTTCATTAACTTTTCAACACCAAAACTCAGCTTCAACTTGCTAGAAATTCATGTCTTCCTAAAATGTCCAATCTAACATTGTGGTGTGAACTATCACAGACAAGGGTTCTTGGGATTCAATTGTTCTTGAAGACAAAATACAGCTGACTTCATGTATCATTTTGATGAAGATCAGGCTACACATGATGTCTTGTCCTCAAGGACAGAATCATTTTCTAGACAACCAAAACACTACAACAGACTCAGTGTGAAAGACACATTCATTGATCTGGATTCAGGTGATAAATCCATTTTAACATCTAATAAGTTGAGCACTTGGTTTAGACTGTAATAGATTCTTTCATACTCTGTCTTCTTTGATCCCAAGTATCCTCTAGCTACTAACCTTGAAGGTAGCACACAGATTAAATTCAGAATAATATTCTTAAATAAGTTGCTGTTAGCAATCGAGTTATCTTTTGACACTTGGGTCTTTGAATTCTTTCAGTTGTCAATGACAGCTCAGTGATAAACTTCCCTCTCAGCCATAACATCCCCCTGATGCACCTTATTTTCCCATTTGCTTTTATGTTTAACAAAATGTCATACAGATATAAACAAATATGAATATATTGCATCAAATATTACTCTCAGTAGCATTTTTTTAACAGACAATGACGCAGACAAGAGATATATTTGTTTCTTCAGAAAATACAAGAAAATGTTGAATCAACTTGTTCCTGTTTAAGCTTAGACCCCTAAGCAGAACAGACTGCATACTGAGCTTCTTTTTCTCCCTGCATTTCCAGTACTAAAATAACATATTGGTTCGTATTCTAACCATCCGAAAATATAAATTTTGGGAGGGTTAACCCACTGTGTCTTTCATTTTAAGTTGCTGTTTTCTTCCAGTAATGCCCTTCTGATGAGAAAGGTTAAAGAATCAGGGAACTTTCTCTGAAGTTAGTAGAGGGCTTTACAGAAAGCACTTGAGATCCCCATTAATTAAGGAAACTGCCACAGGAAAGTGTTATGCTGCCTCAACATCATCTTGCTGACCCCCAAGAATGTGGTTAAGCTGTCTAAACTCCATATAAACTACAATAGTAAAGGACTCATTTAAGACAAAAATTCAACCTTTTTTTTTTTTTTTTTTTCCCTTAAAATAGAGAAGAAAAAAAAAGAACGTTACAATTTTGGGTGTATTGAGAAGAATGACAGTATTCAGTAGGTTAAAATGGACACACACAACAGACAGTATGGCATATGAAGCAGTGTAATGAAGGTGCAGAATTCCTGGCTGGTTCTTTGATGTTAAGAATAACACCAGGAAATACATATACATATTTTAATTGTAATGAAATCTTTCTCTGTCAGAAAACAGCAAACATCAATAATCAAGACACGCTACATAGTTCAGTGTACAAGAAATATTTTCTTTTAACGAATCTGTCAAGCCCACATCAGAGATTTTTATGTAGCATAGACTACTATATGCACATAAACTATTTCAACAGGCCATTTATTAAACCGGGTCAATAATCCCATTTATTGCTTACTGTTTCTCAACCTCTCTCAAGAAGAGAAGTTGTAAGGGATGGTCCTAGTGTTCAGCAAACACACTCATTCACACCAGATATCTACAAACACACTAGAAAAAAATGCATATTCTCTGGTAACACAATTGTCTTAACCAGGTGTTTTCCTTCTCTGTGTTATGTTCACATTCGTACACCCAGAAAAATGGTATGTTTTTGTTACAGTGCATAGCATACAGGGATATGCATTCTCCATTCACAGATAAATCTAGGTGGCTTCTTACGAAAGACCACAATTCCTCATTTTCCACTCTGCAATCTAAGTGATATCACATCTTCTTAATTATTTTATAAATATAAATTTATTCAAGTATGGAAAAAGAACTGGTATTATAGAGGCAAACATCAAAGAAAAACTTCTAACTTGAACTAGAAGAAGGAATCTTGAAGAGGAATAAGCAATATGCAACATAGGAAGGGTCTAAATGAGGCACTGGTTATTGGCAACTCTCAGAATTGTAGGGAATTCTATACTCCAAAAATAACAACAACAACAACAGCAGCAGAAAGAGTATTCTAACTTTAAGTAAGCATACGCATGCACACTAAAACATTAAAAAGGGCTCTGCTCAATGCACAGGAAGTACGTATAAATCAAAATAATGAAAAAAAAAAAGTACCCTCAAATAACAACAACAACAAAAAAAAAAAAAGATGAAGTCAGTGAATGGCCTGAGAGGACTGACAAGCTTTATTCAGGTAATTGGCAACAATACCCCAATACCCAAAAAGCTGCCAAAAGAGGTTGCTGGAAAACAAGTTACATAGGTTCTCTGTCACATTGGTTCCAGCCTATTGATAGTACACAAAGCATATGCCACTCCTCATTCAGGATTATCAAAACAATGTTCTTACACATATGCAGTCCTAAAAAAGAAAAATGTCCCCAAAGATCCACTTTTACATTAAAAGCCTAATAAAGAGGACAAAACTACTTTTGGTAATAGCACTTAAAGTATGGGAACAAACTGAAAGCTTCAGAATTAGTTATTTCACTCAGAAATATATTGCATCCTTCTTCAGCAATGAATAATCTGTTGTTTGCTGGAGGTGAGGTAGCTGTTGAATTTGTGGTTTTGGTTTGGTGTTTTTTTTTATAAAGGAGAAGATTCTTCTGTATGATTACTTACAGCATTCTCTTCATTTCCTATTCTGTCCACCAAGCTTCATATTACATTTTACTCTGCCTCCCTTCCCAGGTTAAATTTGTTGATACAATACCATACTTTCGATTTATTCTACTGTCATCTATGAATGATCAGAGTCAAGGTGGAAGGACAGCATTTATTGGTTAGTAGGTTAGTAGGTTAACATTACTTCACAGCAAATTATTGTTGCTTTACAATATAGGTAAGTGAAGCACATGTAAAGCCAGCAGTCCAGGCAAAACCTTCCTTTCTTTCATTGCTCAAGATGGAAAAATTACTTTAATTCCATTAAGATCTGTGGATGGCTACTAGATGATCATCACGATTCTTTTCAACCCAGTCCATTCTATGATTCTATATATAATATATACAAAGTAATGTTTGGCAGTGTTTTACAGTAGTTAAGACACAAAAAAATTAAGCTGATGAGTTGGCCTGTTTCTTAAGCCACACAGTGTACCAAGACACAGTGCAGTAGACAAATATTGTGTACGTTTTCAAACATTCAAACAGGATCTCGATCAAGATGCTTCTTGAAAAGTTAACGTAGCTTTTCTGAAATTGAAAGATATAACTAAGATCTCTGAATCCCCCTTGTATGGGAAACTGTTAATCACAGCCTGAACCTCTGATTAACCATCTGAGGCAAGTAATGGGTCAGTTGCGGGAGCACAGGTGAAGGTAATTCAGCTGTGCTCCCAGAAGGGGTGGAGCTTGACTCCACCTCTCCTAGATCCCCTTTAAGGACTGACCACCACTAAAGCAGCATCTCTTTTGGAGATTGCTCCTGTGTGGAGTTCCTTATGGTGAGCATCCATCTTAACTGTGAGCCTCAGTGTTGGTGAGTTATTCCTCTATAACCTCTGGCTATCCATCTATTACAACCTTGTATAATTACAACTATACACCCCTTTAGAAGTTATATGAAAATACATAAGACTTCATCTGTTGATGTGCTATTATACCCAAAGATTTAAGATTTAAATGACTGTTTGTGTCCAGTGTCCAGGCAGCTAGATTTCAATAAAGCATTAGGGCTACTATTGTCAATGTAATCACCATCATGTAAAATTTATTAGAGCATTATACATCTAACAAGATGTACTGGTGTACATTTTCATCCACTGAAACTGGAACTCTGTCTGTTTGATGTTTCGGGGGAAGCCAATAAATAAAAGAAATGTCTACTTGCAGGAAGATTTTTAAAGGATTTCAATTATTTGCTCTTAAAAACTAAGCTAGAAAGTATCCAAACTACAAAGAGAAATATTAATATAAGATTAATATATGACACCCAAATCCATAATATATACCTATATGAGGCGGTCTAGCAGCATTTCAACAGCCACAGAATTTGCATGTTAGAAATTGCTAAGACAGGCAGAATGTAATGCCTGATGAGAGCTGACAGCCAAGGGATTAACAAGAACAGAGACAAGTAATTCCACTATGGGTTTTACCTGCAACTGACACAGGTAGAAGTATTTAATGAATTATTCCAAAGAGATGAGAAGAGTGACAGAGTACTCCACCTGTCTCACATCAGCTCAGGTACCTTTGATAGCTATTCTCACCTGTTAGCATCCCGAATAAATCCTAGATGGGATTGCTCAGTTACTTCCACAGAACTGGGAATTAGTTTCAAGCACATGAAATGCTTACTGACTTTAGCATCCCTCAAGGTAGGATCTTTGTACTGAATATGGGTAGAAAAACCATATACTAACAATAGTTTATATTGCATCGTTAGATTTCTTTCTGAAGACAATGGAGAAACAATTAAGCAATTTGCTCAAGAACACGTCACATTACTCTTACAAGGAGTCTGAGCACTCTGACTTGCCAGTATCAGGATTTCCTTAGAGGATTACCCTTTCATTCCCTTAGTTATCTGAGTGCATTATTGAATGTTCATTTTGTCATTCGTGGGACTACAGCATTTTTGAGTTTGCCTCTGGATCAGAGATAAAACTTCTGAATAGGGCTTTGTAGCTTGGAGTGTTTAGCTTTCCTGTAACATCATTACTGAGCTAGCTATGCACATCCTAGGACATCAATTCCAGATATCCTGCCAAAGATCAGATGAGATCCAAAGGGCTACATTCATTAGCTGCCAAAAGAATGCTGGTGGGAAGGGATAGAAAATTGCCTACATCTGTGACAGTGAAAAAAAAAGAAACACAATGATGTTAAATATGAAAATAAAAGCAAATATTTATACAAGTTAAGAATGAGTGTAGCAAACCGAATTTTATTTTCAAAACACAGAGAAGCTTGCTAAGCACTAGAGAGAACAGATTTTTCAAACAAAGTCTTATATAAACACTAAAGGAATGCTGTCATTCAATATTTAGGTAATATTTTCATTTGGCTTTTTTTGTTTTCTTTTTTTGTATTGTATTCTCTTAACACTCTCCCAGAAAGAATGTGAACTGCTTTTCTTAATTGTTCCATTATAGTATTTGAGCTTTCTCTACGATCTACAGATGGAGCTGTATATTAACAGAGCTGGTTTTGCACAAACAGTTCAATCAGTGTAACACAAGGATTAATCATCATACTCGTGTGACTGATTTCCTGTAAATGCTAGGGAGAACAGGGATTTGTAAGAAGATCCCTTTCAGCCCTCCCAGATGCTGTGTTTTTTAACATCTTAAGATACTTGGGCCATGCAAAGAGCAGAAAACATTTTATCTTTTTACTACTAAGTATCCACCTACGTATCTTGAATTATGAAAAGATCTGGGGGCATAAACCTGTTTCCTGGCATTGATCTTACTTATTTTCATTGTTCATGTTATAAACGCTAATTCCCTTTTTTAAAGCATTCTTACTCTAAAGATGCTTTCTTTTACAGCTTCCATCTCAAAGGAAGCATTTGATTATTGTTTGCATGTGTATATTGCTCATCTAGCAGCTGTTCCGTCTATACTGCTAAGTGAATATCAACATAGATGGATCTCTGCTGTTTGCACTTTCAAAGGGATAGTGATTACACAAATGGCTGTACATTAAAGCAACATACATTAAAACCTCTGTGGTGTAAATTATTAAAAATACACAAATCTAACGTTTTCATCTCCCTCTCCATACCTTTGTAAGGTTAATCTGAGTCATGTAACATCATTAAGAATATAATTCCTGGAACTGGTAACAGAAGAACAACATTGCTGACAAATGAAAAGCAAAGCAGTCAACTTCATTTTCTGTACTTTGTCACAAGCACGCTGTTAACTAGTATTATCTTGCTGAAATACCATTGAGATTCTAAATATACATATGAAATCTAAAGGCAGTGATTTTTCAGAAAGGACAGTCTTACACATTGCCTTTTAGACCATACCTACAATATGAATTTCCTTTCTCTAAAACTATTTTAACTTTTAAACTTTTCTAAGGGGGCTTAAAAAGTTTTAAAAGCCACGTGTAATATTGAGAATTACAGGAAAGCACAAAAGATATACTTTAAATTGTTTCTTAATTGAAAAGTTTAATTCATACAGCAGGTCCATCAGTACTTTAGAAAGTAATAATAAAACTAGTTTGAAAGAAAATATAAGAGACAACACAGAACTCACAGAAGTGTGTTTGATTAATGGTTTCTACATAAGCTGAAGAACTGCTTAACATTATATTTGTAAAATACTATTTTAGTTACAAAACAATTTATTAACATTAAATAGTAAATTGTTTTTTGAGTACTAAAATACTAAAACATATTACATGCATATTATATAAAACATATATGTTATAAACATATATGTTATATATAAACATATACATATACATGTTATATATAAACATATAACATGTTATAAACACAGAACATATTATATTAACACATATAATAAAGCACTTGCAGAACATTTATATGCAGAAGCAAGCAACATACTAGAAGCAAGAGGGCACCTTCTATCCCAAAACAAATTCAAGGATTTTAAAGACTATTTAAAATCATTTCACTTTGAACTGAATCACAGAAGCCTGCCTACCCTTGGAATTGAAGCAGATGTAGTTTCACGGCTCCATTCCTCCTTGCAAGTTCTTTTTGAGCCCTGCATTGATAGTAGTTTACTCCCTCTCCTGCCAGAACTGATTGGTTCTGACCAGACAAGCAAGCAAGTACAAAGAGACAGGGATTTATTTTCATATTCAGCATAACCCTACATATCAGTAAGGGTAACTCCTTTGTAGGACTGCATACGGATACAGGAGCAATGTAAAGCATCACTGACATCCTTCAGAGCTCTTTCCAAAACACTGGAAGGTAATTTAAGGATAGAAAAACTGAGAGGGATCTTTCAGCTGCTGCACCCATGATCTAAAATAAAGACGGACTACTGAAACTGGCTCTAAGGGCCTGAAATGGCAGCCAGTGTTACAGGAACGCAAGGCATCTTGGGGTATTTCTCAGAAAAACATGCAGCTGAAAGGCCCTTCACAACTGCTGTGTCTCCTCCCTTTCCCTCACACCTACTTACCTCACTTCAGTGTATTAGCTCAATAAATTTTCCTACTACAGAAAGAGGATGTAACAGGGAGCCTTGCTAACCACAAAAGTCTACATAATTAAGATCTAACTTCCTATTTTACAAATCATCTTTGACAATCCTTAATAGCTACTTAGCAGAATAACAGCATAAATATTACTTTTATAAATAGGAATGATCTATTTAATAACTTTTCCTTTATTAAGGTATTTAATATAATTATAGAGGAAATAAAATTTCCCTAATTTGAAGCCAGCCATGCAGCCTGTGCACTGGAAAATCTGGCTTCTCTTGATCTGCCAGCACCATACTGGGCCTGAGGGATCTGCTTCACTGACCACACCGGCAATTGCCCAGCCTGCAGCTGAGGAGAACTCAGAGGTTCTTAGCCCAAAGAGCAAACGAGAGCAGTGCCGTCCAAGGTACAGAGTGACAGAGGAAACTCCGTCAAAAACTCCAGGAGATCAGTATGGGAAATAGTGTATGGTTGCTATATAGAGATATGAAGTGGCTAGTTGGCTACCTCAGGATGAAAAGGTACAATGTGATGCTTGCAGGCAAACAGGGAAGTTGGTGTTGGAACATATGTTCTCCCAAACCCTCCAACAGTTCTGCACGCCTTCATGTCGGTCCGAACACACCGACTGCGTGGTGACAGCTGCTTTAAAGGCAAGTGGCCAGGGGCAGGCAGCGACTTTTACATTGCCAGCTCCCAAGCTCCTATTTCAGTTACCTGCCTGCCTCAACGGATGGAAACCACTTTGTAACTTCACCTCAGGCAAGCACGCAACAGTACGTAATGTGCTCCGCTGAGAATCCCCATCAGTTCAGCTCCTGCCACCTCTCGTTTAGCACTTTGGTGAACACACTCCTTTACAAGGCTGGCCATTTGCTCAGGGCCTCGGGGCAATTTAATTTTAGACATTAGTAAGGAAAAAAATGCCTCTACATTGAGCAGAAGCCTTTCCACCTTAGGATCTATAGGGCAGTTTAACTACAAGAACTGATTTTTGCTTGTAGGAATTTCATCTCTTTGAAACAGCTAAACAAAGAAAAAGAGTCTCCGAGGGACAAAACCTCTACCTATAAATATATTCCAGACAGAGCCCTGAATTATCTACTTATATTTACATATGCATGCACAGATTCATTCCTTGGGTGTTTTGTACAAAGGCAGCAAAACAACTCATCATCTATGCATGGGTAGTATACAGAGTTGACAAAAACACAGTGAATATGTGCTTATTTGCGTGGTATTCATTGCTCTCTTCTCTAATGCCCTTGCTCTGAGAAAATTGAAACTTGTATTAATTAAGAAAAGTTCATTAGTTCAACAGATTCATTAACCTTTTTTGGGAAAAGTACACTGAGGACCAAATTAATCAGCATTCTGAAATCAAGTCACAATTTATCTCCCTGTGTAGTAATTTTTAAAAATATTTTTCAATACAGACATGCATAAGAATCATTTTGGGAGTATTTTTCTTTACTGTAATTCTGTAATGGTCAGCTGTCACATAAAAATACATTATTTTACCATGTTTCAGCAAAAGACCGATATAAGAAACCACCTGGGATTTCAAATGTTTTCAGACTTTATTAATTTGGAAGCATTAGGCTGTGCCCTCTGCTGACTCCAACACTGCCTGCTGAAGAAGTCGTCTTTCCACCAAATTAGCCCAGTCCCCACTGATAAACCCCCTTCAGATCTGTCTGTTCCTTAATCACTGTCAGGCAGATGAGTTCATTTATTTTAAGCTCAGGTTTTGACTATTGGGTCTTTACCAAACATCTTCATTTTACTTGCAAGGGCACAACTGAGGCTGTGATAACATCAGGCACACTTTGATATATATATTGATATATTCGTCTATAGATAATTCCAAGAGAGTTGAAGCAAGGTGAGCTGGTCAGGCTAGTAATAACTGACGTTGCTGAACATTTTCTGGGTTATGCCTTCTTCATATTTGTTTATAAAGACATCACCAGATGTTAACAGTTCTATTTAATCTTTTTTATGGCCATGCCAACTTAGCTCGTTACTGAAAAAATGTGAAAAGTAGATTGCTTTGTATTAAAATCTTACAATGACATTTGACTTGAAATTTTCTCTCAGTTCCCCAGTTAAGGGACATGTGCTAGTGACATGCTATTTGTCACGGATTTGAATAACTGCCTAATATTGTAAAACCTTTGTTCTTCATTAAAAAAAAAATAATAAAATAAGGGCAACAGCCTGTGGACCTATTCAAGACAAAATTAATTTAGGACTGATCAAGTCTTTTCAGTGGCAGTGTCAACACAGATATTCCAGCTACCCTTACAGCAAAGGCCAACCTCATCACCATTTTATCACATTTGTTTCAGAATCCCTCTCATTACCTTACAGCTCCTAGTCACTAATTTTTTGGCATAGTTATACTGAAAATTAACATCAGCGTAGTTCACTTTATCACAGTGTGTTACATTTTAATATAAGAATATTTCAAAGTGATGCTGCCAGCTGCATGTAGTTTCCAAACAGCAGGAAATACATTATTGGTGGGAAAATAAAGTCAGGCTGAAAATTGCTTACAAGATGAATATCAGACATTAGTATTTTAAAATACTCCTGTCACAGAAATCAACATTTCTATATGAAGGAAAAGGATTTCAGGAAAAAAATTCTCATCTTCAGCGATATGCAGCTAATGCTTAATTTTCTATTTCAAATGAGTTTCATCTTGAAAAGCTTCTGTACCTTTTGCAAGATCCCTGTTTCAGAAGAAAATCTCCTTTTCAAACAAAGAGATAATCATAACTGCCTGATCAGCATAAGAAATAACAGAGTGCTATGCAGATACATACTGCTTACTCCCATCTAATGGCCAGAAACTTAAGTACTGGAGAGACTAAACGGAAGCTTCAGTTACAAATATATACTTCCCCACATCTTTGATAAATTCTGATACAGTACAAAGATACACATTAGTTTAAATGTTGAGGGGAGTTACTATTTAGTATCTATTATTAGATTTTAATCATGAGATCTGTCTTTATGTCTTTGAAATTTTATATGGCTTTAACATGCAGCATAACTCAAAGGCAGATGAATCACTGAGAGACAAAATACAGTATTATATCTACACACATGGAAATAAACGTGTGGTTATGAAGAAGCACTATGTCTTTATAAGAGCATGATGAAGAGCAAAAGCCAAAACAGTCATAAAATTCCCAGTCTTTGCAGGCTGGAAATCCAAGGACCTACGTGACTTTCTGTTGTTACAAGTTGTGAAATCGTTCACCTATACCAACAACCTTCCTAAGAGTAGTGACCCAGTGCTGAATGTCACCAATGCAACCAAGTCATGCTGCTAACTGAACACAGATCTCACATCTTCCTCCTCTTGCCCTTTTTGCTTATGAATCTATAGAGCAATCTGTGCCGACTTCATTCTGTTTCCCTTAGGGAAGTCAAACTGTATTCTGTGTGCTCTCTTTTAATAGAAATATTGGATACCACATCCCCAGAGAACCTTGAAAACTTGCAGTTGAATGAAAAGAATACACTTGACCACATATCTCAGACCGATGGAGATACACTTCATGCAAGTAATATAAATAAAATATTAATTCTAAGGTAATGGAAAAAGTGCCTCCCTAACTTTTTCTTCAATTTAAAAAAATATCTTGAGACTTTCTTAGCTCAAGAGAAAATTTCAAGCAAGTTTTGAATTTTCATAAAAGCAATAAAACCCTTTCAGCAAAAATAAAAATAGAAAATCTTCTCAGATCCTCAAAGGTATTTGGACATGTACCTCTCTGCTGAAATCACTTAAAAATAGGAGCCAAATAATTCTGAAAATATGCCTGAACTATGGATTCTTACGTATTCAAATGAGGACTGCATGCACCCTTACAAAGGCAGACAAAGAGCTTGAAGTTTAATTAATGCATACATTTGAAACATAAAAAGCTATGAAATACAGTTCACGTCAATGACTAGATACACATATATACACTCATCTCCATGCAAATTTTACTAGTCAACATTTAGGAGTGTTTTGGTGAAACACATGATTTATTTTAGTGCTGTTATAGACGTAAAGCTGATTTCATTGAGGTCATGCTCCAAAATAAAATTGCACCACATAGCAGTGAGCCAGTATAACAAAGTATTAAATCAATACGATGTCTCACATTAGCTAATAAATTAAAAGTGTGCTATCAGACCATCTGCTGGGAGTGAAGCATGATGAGTCGCAGTGATCACACTGACTGACATTCTGGTTTGAACATCTAGTCTGCCTTAGTTCACCTTCTGGGCTTCAATAATACTTTACTTGTAATGCATATTTACAACACTGTTGCAGGCCGGTAGGTAAGTGGAAAGTTGAACCTTCTCTCATAACTCTTTGCACTTTGCCTAACAGAGTCTCCAGTGAATGCCAAAGTTAAGCACAGTTTCATGTGCAACTGATTGCATTAAGCTATTAATTTTACAAATACAAATTGATGGCTTGATACTCTTCACGCTGTTTCTACACACCCATCCTACGGCAGTTTTGAATCACTGAAGAACTGTTTTTAATATGTTTTGCAAGATGATAGAACTGTCATCTGAAACAGACCAAATAGGTTTTATGCTTGGGAGAAAAACCTCAATCCTTAGAACTTCCCTAAGTAACACCCTTTTATACCAAAGAAGTCTCAACCATTTGCATTTATTTACACATGCCTTGTGTTCACTGGCATGCGGAGTTACAGAGTAATTCACGTTGGGATCTTTTGTGCTGCATATTGTACATTCATGTTCTCAAGAAATGCTGTTCATTGTTATCATCATAATGCTGTCACGATTTACTTAACAATACAAGCTAGTTAAGCCTAACAAGAAAATTCCAATGTATCTGCACAGTTTTTTGTACAGATATAGTATCATTCTACCCTTCCTTGAACTGCACTATTCCTAAATGCAAGGAAATTGAAAATCAAAGCATGGAGGGTCCTTCTGTCAAATGTCTAAAGTAAGGCCCAGTAAGGTCTCTATCTGAGTATCTTTTGATGGTATTTTAATTTTGAAAATCTACAGAGAGAATTACTAGGGGAAAAAAATGTTGTTTCAACTTTGTCATAATAGTAGCTCAAAAAGCAGAATACAGAACAGAAATGTTGGGTTAAGGTCAGTCTGGTTCACCAAAAATAAACAGTTCAGCATCAGAATTTCCTGCAGACACCACTGGAAATATTGGCTTACTTAGCAATTCAACCTCAATTACAACATGAAGGATGACCAGCAGAAACATCTCAGAGTCCTGGCACTTAATCCAAGGCACCACATCATTCAGTAAATATGCAGTATGGGACTGTTTGAAACATGAGCACCACAAAGACTGGGTCATATATTGTAATCATGTAGCATATCTATTTCTGTTCAGCAAGCTAATGTGACAATGAATACAAGCAAGTAACTCTCAATACCTCCTAGTCAATAATATGTTAGCAATTCAGAGTTTAAATATTTCCACTTACTATCATAATTCAGTAAAACTGGTACTTCCAATGCATTTACAGTACCATTTCAGCAGTATAATTGGAAAAACATCTCCAAAATCCTTGCTTTTCAAAGATTTACAAAGTTGATCAACAGTAAGGGGATGAAAATACTCTCCTATACACAGTAAGACACTGCAAGTGACATTGCTTCCTATCCCTATGCAAGGAACTCAAGGCATCGAGCTTGTCATTCACCTTTGCTGTCACTCAGCAGAAGATTAAATGGAGCAAAAAAATAGCAGAATCATCTTTGCACTGTTCCATATATAAGGCTACAGGAACATAGTGAAGAAAGTTAGAAAATAGATTTCTGTTGCCTCGCTAAGTTAGAGCAGACTTCAGGCAGCTGAAGCATTCACTGTGCAGTAGAGGTCACCTAACCATCACTTCACAGTGCAGCAGTACACCAATAAAGCACTACCATCTGGCCATATCTCTTCTGTTGCCACTAGGACATGAAGGAGGATGCAAGAGCATCTAAGGAAATAACACCCTAAGAGTGGCCAGTATACCCTTGTGCTTTAGATGCTTCATGCATGGCTCCAATGCTATAGCATGGTGCTGCTGTAATATAAATCTGCAAACAAACGCAGGAAAATTTGAGTGAAAAGACCCTGCCCTTGTTGCTTGGCTATGGGACAAAGATATAATGCAGCCCAAGTCCATCTGTGTGGGATCTGAAGCAGATCTCTGCCTGTGAACAACTCCTAATTCTTCACCTTCAGTTTCTCAGGTACATGACCTACACTTTTGCCCATGGGAATGTTTTGGTACACGGTGCTCAGATTCAGATATACAATTGTTTTACCTGAACAGACCTTATATACAGAACACTTCAAATCAGAATAGCACACAGGTTAGCAATGATTACGAGAGGCTCTTCCTCTGATACTCAAATTCCAAGACACATTGAAAAAAGAATCCTAGTGAGACTACTAATAAGTTACAGTGCCTCCTTTGTTCCACAGTGAGTAAAAGACACCACCAAGCTGAACAAGCCAAAAACCCTAAGAAACAACACTGAGAAACCTTTTCCCTTCTAACCCTGAAATGAAGTCCTTAACTGTTTAGAAAATAACTATGGAAATATTTTGCTCGACACAGAATTGCACAGAGCAACAACTAAAATCCAGTAGAGGTTGGCACTAAAAACAAAATTTACAATCCATAACATGCCCATTTCTTGACATAAGAAGTACTTTTACTGAAATGGTTATATATTCTCCAACATAGTTTCAAGCCAAGTTCTACAGATGGCATCTATAATGAAAACAAACCCTGGCAAATATAAGACAACTTCAACAATAGAGTAAAGTACCATGAGGGAAAAATGAAAAAGCAAACATTTATTGTTAAAATCATTGAACAAAACATTTCATGTGCGATGCTGTAGAGCTGATATCATACACAAGCACACTACACATATCTGCAAATAAGCCTTTAGCAAAAAATTAAAACAGAGAAATGGAAAGATTTCCTCAGATAGTATGTAGTTCAAGTTCAAGGTGAATTTAAAGCCATAAGTTACAAGAGGCAAAAAGTGTCAACAAAATTTACTGAGAGCACAAATTAAATATGCTGAAAAACTGAGAAAGCTCTGAAGTTAATTTAAATGTAACACACGGTACAAAAACATATTCTGTTTAAACAAAAACTCCACGTAAACGGTAATTATTATTCTTCTGCCCTTTGTTAAGAAAAGTTTCAGGGATTTAAAGGATTGATGTAAAGTTGAAGAAAGTTTCCTCACATAATTTATATGAAAAGCTTGACATCCTAATTTTGCAACAAGACTTACGATAGTGGTTTTACGGAATCCAGTTAAATCATCAGTAACTGTTTTCAAGGCGCAAGTCTTAAAGCAAAGTATTCTCACACAAAAAATAAAGAACAACATATAGATCTTTTGAGAATCTTAAATATGTCAAATAAACTGTATGTTGTATCTTTTTCTAAACCAAGATTCCTGTGCCTGGGAAGATACAGGAATAATAATGAAGGACATAAATGGATACTATGCAAGAGCGTGTGAATATTGCTTGTTGCTAATACTCTTCCATGTTGTGATTTTACATAGATTCTGTTTCACCACTTTTTAAACTGTTTTTATTTTCTATTTTTATTGCTTATTCATTTTATCAATATCAAGTGAAAACGAATATGTTCAGCTGATGGCAGAGGGATTTCCTTTTCCCCTCTTCCTCATTATTCTTGCCTTTCCATTATCGTAACATTTCAGTCTGCAATAGATATCATGATCTGGAGCATATATTTGTCATTAATGAATCACAGCCTTTCACAATCTGGGTGAAACGAGTCATCATAATGACACCTTTTTGCTACACTATATTATATAGCAGCAGGATCCCAAATGGCTATGCTTGTCATAATACGGCTGCTGCTGGTATTCTCAGTCCTTACAAGAAGGACACAAATAAGGAAATTCTGCTATTTCTAGTCCTAATGGAAGACAACACAAGAAGACTTTTCTCATAACCCACGGAATAGTAGAAATTGGCTGCCCTGAGATGTCCTATTTCAAATGCACACCAAAAAAACACACATACACAAACATTCACTACAATACAGAGTATTGCCCACAGAGAAACTTCATTCCAGAGTAGTTTTGAAGTATGTTAATCTGCAATATTCTCATCTGAATTTGTAGCATCTCATCATTTTACTACTTATAATGCATGTATAAAAATCTGTGCAAGTGTGAAGGAAAGAATGAAGAAAATAGTAATAGGAGAGGGAAGAAATCACTTATTCTAAACAGCTCTTTTCATTTCTTTACTGTTCACGCTCTGCTTCTCAATGTGATCAGCAAAGTGAGATCACTGTTTTGAGATTTGTTTTATACAATATTATGAATTATTTATATATCAAAATACAATAACAGAGTACACATACATAAAAAATCAGTCATGAGTATTAAATGAGTATGATATATAAAGCCCACACCTTCAGCTACTACTTAATATATGAGCCCTTAGTAACAGAAAATACGATATGCCTTTTCAATTCCATTCTAACAAACTGGGACTGCATCCAAACATGTACAGACAAAACTTGTGGCAAACTTTAAACAGAAGATGATAAAGTTTAACTATTCAAACATAAAAGATGGCAATTTGGTAGCAAGTGTGAAGATGATGATTATTTTCAATCCTAAACTACTTGCAGTAGTTAGTTCCTCCTGTGCAGCAAAGTGCTATCAACACTGTGAAAAAGGAGACAAAAAAGTATTTGTAAAAAAGTATTATATAAGCCTTTTAGGAACTTGCAGCGCTGTCAAAAATCTAACAAACAGTAATAGTAATAGTTAGCAAAGACTTTAAAAAGTAATTTCTTTTCTGTAAACATTTCATCTCAGAATTTCTGTTCCTCATGTTCTGTTTCCATGCTGTTATATAAATTCATATTACTTTATTCATTTGGTCTGTGCTGAGACTTCCACTGTTTACACGATCATTTAAAATGAGCACATCATCCCAGAGCGTACTCTTCTCAGACTACTAATTTTGAACTCCACTTAAAATTCTCAAAATTCTGTGTGCAATCACTTTATGGTGAGTGTTGATGAATAGCAAGAATGCAAAAGACCTTTTTTAGCTAGTGAAGCAAAAAAAAAACCTTTTCAGTCAACATCAACATTCCTTCACATTTATAATTTTTCCTTACATTACTGCTGTGTAGCTCATACCATAGCTGACAGATTTGAAACCTCATAAAGAAACGAGAAAGGGAGTGTACTAACAGCAGTGAAGGTTTAAATTTATGATCTTCAAATTATTTCCATCGCTACATATAATATGCATATTTTTAAAAGGGTACTAGTCACCTTTCCTCCATGTAATAATAAAGCCATATAACTCAGTCTCATTACACCACCAAATTGCTTTGCAGCTCAGTTCCTTTGCTCATGAAAGATTCTCGATTTTCCCTCTATTGTTAAATTTTTTTATGGAAAAATGAGCTAATACCACATGAACTCCAATTCACCCAAATTTAAAATACTCCAGTCTTCAAACCTGTTCCTCTCACCACACTGCCAAGCAATGACTTCTTTGTGTACAAATTCTCATGAAAAACTATCTATCTATCTCCAAAGTCTCCTTTCAGTGCAAGCATAATTGAAGGAGAAGGAATGTGCTTTTACACATGAGAATGGAAAAGGTCTTAAAACCCATCCAGGAGAAGCAGGGATGTAACTGAGCCCCACAAAGAGGTTTAGCACCTTTTAGCTCTAGTGAACTTAGATTCTGTTAGTTTAGGCTAAGCAACTAAAGCTTCCTAAGTTGTATCAAATCCTCACTTTGAGTCACATGCTTCACCAAACAGTGCAGGAATTAACACCAACTGAGCTGAACGGCTCAGATGTGATAGTGATGAAGCAAATAACCAAGACAAACAGTTCACTGCCTCACAGAGTTAAATGAAAAGGAGCAACAAACATTACAAAGGAAACCAAAACTTATTTCAAACAAAATTTTTGTTGAAAAGGAAGATAAATTCACTAAGAAAATCACAACCTGACTATTTGCAAAGCTTGATTTCAATAGCAAAGCATGTGATTAGGCTGGTTCCATCTCAGGTTATTCCCTACACTAGTTTTAGATGGCTGCTAGAAACAGGAAGCCATCCACTCTTTAGAACAATGGTGCAATTTAGAAAGAGTACAGCTCTAATACTGCCTTGAAATGAACAATTTGATCCAAGCGGTACTTTATGTGCATAGAAAGTAGTTATACTGTTCTACAAGATGAATTATCCCATGTGTGGTTATGCTTCAAAATTCAAATCAGCATCCAGAATTCATTTGCTTTTAATAATACTTTCAATAATCTTGCCACCAGACAGGTCTTAGATGAGTTCTTCTGTGTGTGGGGAAAGCTGCTTTATACCCTGGTACTTGCAATGGCGAAGAATACTCTGACTAGGAAAGACTTACAAAATCTTGTACCATTTGTGCCTTAGAAGGTTTAATTTGCAAATACTTTAAAACCTATATTTGTTTGTAGAAAATAACTTGTTTTTGACTAAAACTAAGAAAAGCAGAGATTTACCATAAGCATTCATGATTGATATAAGTGTTGACAATTCCAACACATTTTCATGGTTCTGAGACGCTACTTTTGTCATTTATATCCCATTTATACCAGTTTCCTTGTGATGTCAAATTATTATTCCAGTTGCTTTAGTGACATCATTTCAGTATCTCACACACAGATACCTGTAAGCTTATCTCTACATACAGATTTTAGAAAATTCTTCATTTTTCTATTTACGGAGTCTTCATTTTTTGAATACTGCTTGCACATTGGTGGCTTCATTTAATTCCGTACTTTGATCAGATAACAGAGAGCCAATGAACCTGAAGAATTTCTCTGGAAGATTTATAGAAAATATGGTCTTCCCAGCTAGAGGTCTGAAATACACAGCATACAATACATTCTCTATTTTTAGTAGCCTGACATACTTGCTTTTCATGCTACAGCAAAGTTTCTATTTGGTTATACGAAATCAGGTATACCACTGTTTTCCAGTTTACCATTTTATCACACACAGGTTCAAACTTCATGAATCAACTGAGGCACAATGAGGAAATTGCTCTTCTTCCATGAGAAAATAAATAAACATATCCTTATTTTCAATATTTTTTTTTCCACGGAGGAGGCTGGGGTGTGGGCTCATGATCCAGCAACTGGGATGCCAAATCACCACAGAGAGATCAAACTATGACAAACCATCTGGCTCTGAATATACTCCTGAAGTCAGGTTAAGTTTATTAAAAGCTTTAAACATTTATAAATCACCAGGGAAACATGACTTTAATACCTAGCATTTAAAGTCAAATCACTGGTGTAATAGAGAGGCTCCTTCCTGTTACCTCCCGGGATCAGATGATGCACTCCTTTATCATCTTCACTCTAATTGTAGCCTATCTTAAAGTGATTAGATCTATTGTTAGAGCAGGCCTTGTCAGCGGCTAGGACAGTGATTAATAGAAATTTCTCTTTAATTCCTTAGGATGTAAAAGTCTAAAGTCACAGTTGAGCCCTGGACCCCAATTATTAGGTGATTAATGAAATTAAAATTGCTACCCTTTGGTTCACATTCATCGCCAGGTTTACTATTAATCATTAGGCTGAAAGCACGAGAGAAAGTAAAATAATTTACAAGCGGTGTGCTATGGGTACATGGGAGAAGCATAAATGGGTCAGGAAGATGTTCTCCCATGCACCAGGCTGGAGCAAATCTGTAACACCAACAACTGTACTGACAGTTCAAATGAAGGTTGAACTTACTAATAGGAATCACTTTTCTGCCCAGTGACCACCTCAGGTACCACCTTACACTGCACTTGAGAGATAAAGACTGTTTGGCCAAGAAGGTAGAAAAATTTGCTTGTAGCTACTTAGTCAATTAATGTAATGATCAACCCCAATAATAGAGTTCTCTTCTGGGTGTTATGATTTTTTCATCTAAGAAGAAATGCAATATTAAAACCATAACCATAGCTCATGCCTGTCTGCTTGCAGCCAGTCTTGCATGGTGGACATGCTCCCCCTACATCACACACCCAGCCCACACCAGCCATGTTTTCCACACCATGTTTTCCAGCATTTCCCTAAGACAGCTCAAAGTGGTCTACAATGGTTCCAACACTTAGGGGTTAAATGAGTAATTATCTTGTCTATAAAATACACAGTTGGTAAAAAAAAAAAAAAAAATAGTAATTCAAACTGCTTTAGCCCTGTAGCATTAATGTAAGGAAAGGTCAGATCCAAGATGGCTTTTCCCTTCTTGACTGATCAGATTTTACAGAAAGAATAATTTGTTTTTCATAGATCAAAATCCTGTGCAAGGAAAGGAAAGGAAATGGGACTGAAGATAACAACTGAAGCCCCTTTATCTCCCTTGACACAAAATGCTCTTTAATATCTAACGGCTCAACTGCCACCACCCTCCCACACAGACTGCAGGAGGAGAAATGAAGCTGCCTGGCTGCACCCAGACCTGTCCAATCCCCTGCCCCAGACAGAACCCAGAGAGAGAAAGGAGCAGGGCTGCAGCCCTTCCTCCTGAACAGCCTTTGCTCATCAGCACTGCAATACATATTCATACACCACAGCTACAAGGTGTAATGTAAATGACTACTTTGCAATGATCTATATCAGGTGAAAAATCACTGTAATTTAAATCTCATTTGTTTATATAATAAAAGATTTGTTTATAGCAAACTTGATGCTTTATCTCAGCTACTTGAAATTTCATTAAATAACAAATCACTTGTAAGACCATGTCTCACTAATTCAGAAAAAGCAAGTCTGCCACATATGCCCTCTCTGTATTAACATCCGAAGCATATAAACTACTTACTGTGTCTACCTGCAGAAAGTAATGATTTCTAAGATCAGCCATTTTTTAATATATCTGAAATTCCAAATGCATGTACCTTTTTTCAGTGTCAATTTCAGCAAATAATTCTCAAATTTCATCCCATGAGTTGGGCTGGGTGGTGAAAATAATGCTCGTTAATTTTCATACTAAGTTGCAGTCTCCCAGGGAAAATAAAAAGACTTTACCAGTCTTTGATGTAATTCATCTAAACATATGCCAAAGTGTGCCAAATTGTATAAGAGAGGATAATAAATAACTACAGTGCATGACAGAGTAGGAATAAAGCACCGCAGAGTTGTACTGCACTGCTCAATCAGACAGTTGGGTCAGTTAATGCATGAGCTCAAGGCTGGAACATCAATCTTGTCAGCTGTCGGGACATCCAGCAACGTGCGCCCCGAGGGACTCACGGTTCCTCAGCTGGGTGAGGATGAAAACAAAAACATCTCAGAAATGTACAGAAACAAGCAATACTATCTGTCATCTTACCCCATTTACTCTGCATAAACCAGGGGCAAACTCTAGTCATGTTATTAACACTATTTCCTAACTATTATTACAAAGTCTGATCAGGAATTTAAATCCTAACATCTCTAATTTCTATCTGGAAGCCAGCTGCCATGTCTACAGATTGGGTTACAAATTTGGTACCTAAAAATTTGGCATCTTTTTGACAGTGGATTTCTCCTCCTGCGAATTACAAAAAAAAAGTTGCCTTTCATCATTTAGCAATCTGATAACTAAATACTGAGTGGATGCTAGAATTATTTTGTCTATTTAATCCTAGAGTTTTGTTTAAAAACTGACAAGCTTTTTTTTTATTCTTCATTCCGATTTCCACAGCAGAACAAAATATTCTGTTCCTTTTTTCCACCGTTGCGGTTTAATAGTCATTTCACAGTGAAGTAATACAGCATCACCTAAAAAGTCATTTTAAGGTTGCGATCACTCATTTCTATTGTTGAGATGACATTTCTTTCTGCTAATATTTAGCTCAATGATGCAGCATTTTACAGAATTTCTGTTCTAGTAAAGCCCACAAATATTCTTACTCTTGAAATGATGCTATTATTGCTTAATGTGCTAAGTAACATATTAAACAGGAATCTCTCAGAAACAAGTGTATATACTTCAGACATATAAACATTTCACATACATCACATACACATGTTGCACTCATTTTCTCTCTCACACGCACTCAGCAATTTTACTTGTCTGATACTGAGAAGGAAATCACTTTGATTTAGTTCACAAGAATAGCAGAACTATTTCATACGATTTAATCTTAACAAGCAGAACTTAGCTTGCATAGGTTAATCACATATGTAAAAATAAGAATTGAAAATCACCTCAAAATATTCCTCCCTGGATTCCTTAACAAACTGGTCATTGTCTGTACTGTTAAGAAATGAGAAGTCGCTAGTTGGAGAACACATTTGCTGCCACTGGTTCAGTCTAAATGCAGCATGGTATGGCTGGTGGAGCGGATACATAACATAAGCTAGCTAGCTAACTAGATATGTAAGTGGATGTGCCATAGAAAGATGTACTTAAAAAGAAGCACAAATTCAATAACTTCTTGAATAGATTAACTCTAGGGAAACAGTAGCTTTCTAAATAATACAGCACATGTTATAAAGGGTCACATTTATAATGGCTTTAACAGACCCAGGAGGGAAACTACAGCAGTTGTCTTTGATCTATTGGCCTATATTAAACAGTGATGTGCTGGAGCATTGGGAAATGTTCTAATTTATTCCTGGAAAATATGTATGCATATTGTGAGATGGAACATTCTTTATACTGAGCCAGTCTATTATATGGAAAGGATTAAAAAAAAAAAGTAAAATGAAACAGAGAAGTACATCATTCAACCAAAATTGAACAAAATAGATGGCTAAATTGCTGAGAAGCAATTTTGATTGAACGTCTTTGCATTGAGATATGCACTTCATTTTCTCCAACAAAGTGCTTCCATTTCACCTCAGAAGCAAAGTGAAAACGAGTGAATAATAAGTGGCTAGCTTCAGATCACAGATATTACAAGTACAAATAAGAATTGATAATAGATACTAAAATATGTGAAGGTACAGGTAAATAATAGAACACCTGGATTAGGAAACTTGAATTTGGGAGCTGAAGGTTCAAGAGAAGGAGTGTGAAAACATGAACACTGTGTGAATTTCCCTATGATCTGAGAAGAAATACTAAAGCACAACAGTAGACACTTCATAGTCTTATATTCAATGGTGGTGTTCACAAACTTCCTGAATTTTAGAGAAAGCTACAACTATATCAGACCTATTCAACCTAGCCCACAAATTCCATCCACATCCGAAACATTTAAGGGTTTTGTAGCAGGAGTGAAAAAGGAAGCCACAAAAGAAAAACCCTCTCAGAACACTGGCAAAGAGGTACAGCTCTGTTCTCAAGTACTAGTCTGTTATTTAGAGCACAAACACAACACAGAAGGGAAAAAAAAAATGAAATCCTTTTCCTTTGCTTATTCTGAAATTGAGTTTTCCTTCTCCTTCTATCTGCTCATATAGCACTGTAGCTTTACAGTCTATATTACACAAGTCTTTCTGTATTAGGAGAAGCTGCACATCTGTTTCTAATCAGAACTTCACGCCATTCCAACAATCGAGGCGGTTTGCATTTATACCATCACTTTTTTTCTTATTATTATTTATAAGAAAGGAGTGTGAGCATTTGTTGCTGGCCAGAGTAGCTGTGGACATGAATAGCAGTCTAACAGCCTCCCTCTGCATACAAAAAAACGTATCCCTTGGTTCCAGATGAAATTCTAATCAGAGTTCCCTCACAACACAGATATTGTAGGTGTGCTATGCTAGTCATTTCTGTTATTATAAACGACCTTTCAGGAATTGGAAAAATTGCAGCTTGTCAGTTGAGACTTGTAATCGTTATCCACTCAGCCAAAGGATTTAACAGGTCTGCTTGTAAAGGGAGAAAAAATAGATTCCCTTCTCACTCATCTCAGAAAGACACAAGTGGTCTAAATTAACAATTACGTTAGACATTGAGGGAGATTTCTAATAACACTGTATTAGAATGGAAGTTAGTATATTCTGATGGGAATCTAATAACCACAATCAACTTTAGCCTGACCAGAATACGTACAACAGTTTGATCGCAAAAGAACCAGCCATGATTTCTCTCTCCCCCCTGAACTGCTGTCCTACAAATGCCTAGTGAATCTCTCTGCCTGGGTTACATCTGCATTGCTTGTGCATTTAGTGCAGTGAATTTGACCATGCTGAGGGTTCAATGGGCACATGAAATACCACAAAAAAGTTACATACCATAAAGCAAGTAGAAAGCACATGATAAATTTACTGTAGAAAGAAGAGCTGTATAACCTAACAGGATTTCCACTGCCTGGTGCCATTACTGCAGTCTTGAATGGGAAGTTACTTTAATATTAATCCCTTACGATTACCGTAAATTGCTCCTTAAAATGTAGCAAGTGAGAAAGATGGTTTAAACTTCCAGATCTTTAGATATTTACACATGTAATCAGTATAACATACCCGTTAGTGTTTTCACACGAAAAGGGAACCTATAGTGAGAATCTAATGTGTAAGTTATACTTCTAACACTTTCAAAATATGTAACAGGCTTTCTAGATGACAATCTACATTAAAAATAAATATTCAGAAAGAACTCACCATACAAGAAGATAACTATACAACAAGCTGTGAAAAAAAATATATATATAAGAACCATGTATCTCAGTTCATTAGATTATTTCTACATTTTCAAAACTTTCAATTCTCCATAGAGAACCTCAGCCATTACAGCTGAACGGAGCAGCCTTTTTTCCCTGTTCTCTCCTGTGTTACTCCTGCTGCTACAACCACAGCACTGCTGTCAGAGTAAGTTCAAATCACACTGCCCAGTTACTCATAAAATCAGAGCTACCTCTCCTTCACATGAAGCACTTCATACTCTAGTAAGCATTACAAAAAGTATGAAGTGCTCCACAAAGAATGGCCGTGCAATAAAAGTATAATTGAAATGGCTCTGCTGCTGCCTCATTTCATCACTCACGCTGGCCTCTGCTTGTTAAATTTTAAGATCTCTTGGGAAACCAGTGCATAATATAACTACACTCCAGAGTGTCAAAACAACCAGAGCAATGATTTATCTTATGCATTACATCAAGGGAGTATTTTAAAGTAAAGATTTTACCAGTAAAACAAACTCTTAAACTTTCACATTTCCCGTAATTTAAAGAAGGCGGCCTAAAAATTTCTGAGGAACTCAAGGAACCTATAGAGTTCCTAATGCCGTCTTGGCCTTCTGGGAACTTCTGAGCAGCAAATGTCTCCTTACTCTTTTTAACAGTCCAAACTCACCATAAGAGGACAAAATAATACCACATTTTTTGAAAGAAAGTTACTATAAGAAAAAGTACTCGTGTTAACAAAAAATTATCAGATGAAAGCAATTCAAATAAATACAGAATCCAAGAAATTGATCTAAAATAAGGATTTTCTAAGTAATCTTGTAAATGATCCTAGGTTCCATTCAGCACACAGGGCTTGCAAATATGACATAAAATAATAGGCTGCTACCACTCTCTTAGGTGACACAAGTAGCACTTGAAAAATTCCTTCTAGCTTCGCACCCCACTGCAGCAGATAAGGTCATCAGGGAATATTTCTTGATATTTGTTTCTAAGGAAAACTAATACATGCACAACAGCAGAGCAGTTTCTTCATTTGGCATCTATTTCACTGTAAAGCCTTCCACATTCACACAATGTTACCTATAGGAAACAGCACATAAAATTTATTTTGTCTAGGCTTAATTAGCAGTTATGCATTCAGTTCCTTCCACTCTGTAGAGAAGCCTTGATTGCTATGTAATAATGCCTAGAAGTCAGTAATAGGCCATATAACACACAGTATTACTTCTTCCATTCTGTTCCAATATCTTACTGTGACTATAGAAGATTTATAATTTCAAGTATGCTCTTCTTCTCAGGCAATCTCTTCTTTGTCTTAGGAAAGAGTAGCTAACTTTTTGTAAGATAGTTAGCTACCCCTACAGAAGAATATTCAGAAGAATGCAAATGTAATGATGTAATATAATGATTTTAAGCAAGTAATCTTTCTCCACCTACTGTCCCCTATAATAGCTGACTGAAATATCAGAAAAGGCTAAGAAGTGACCAAAGGCTGCTCCCCTTCAGGATTCTAGACCTGGCATTTCGTTCAGTGCATTCTGACACAAGAGTGTGTTTCAGAAATAATGTACACATCGCACGTTATATCTCTGAGAAAAAGAGTAATAGGACACAAATTACAAGGGAGATTAAATTATCTTTTTGAAAAAATCACCAATGCTAGTAGCAGATGAGACTGGTTTTTTTTATTATTCTTGGTTTTACTGTATCTTCCTTGTAGATGTATGAAACTAAACCTTCAAGTTAGGACTACTCCTCACTCAGTATTCCTCCATTCACTCTTGCACAAACTGGCATAACAAAGAAGCGAATTTCCTAGCCATTAGTAAGAGGAGAGGACAGCAGGATGTCACCATTAAATCTGAATACTAGCTCCCCTTCATTGTCCCACAGTTTTGGTAATTGGTGCTCAGTCCTCAGAAAGTGATGGAATCACAAAATACCAAAGTCAGATCAATGCATATGCAAGTAAAATCCCGTGACTGTCTCCACAGTGTTAGCACATTCTATCTGTTCCCCCTAATTTCTACATAAATTCGTACTATCTAAATCTTGCCATCTAAAGTATATTGGAGAAGTAGAAATCAATGGAAGCTTTGTTATTTTAAGAAAGCAATTCTAACTAGTTTGAAACATTGCCTCCTTAAGACTTCTGTTTGCATTTTCATGCAACTCTGTGGTGAATTCTTTGGCTGTAGAAGAAAAACGAATGATTTGTGTGGGTTTTCTGTGTAATGTTCTCTACTGAAAGTAATGAATACGCTTTTTTGACCTTCACTTTGCATAACCAGCATTGCTCATTATTTGACTAAAAGGAAAAAAGAGATCTTTGTTGCAGAATCTAAACTTTTTCTGAACTCTGAAGTTGTCAGGTAGATAGACTGTAATGATCAAGATCTCAAGGTCAAAAATATAAAGAACCAAGTAAAACAGTAATTTCATGCTGTGAAACAGTCTCCGAGAATACTGGCCCCTGACATATAATGCCATGAAAGAAAACAATGAACTTTCATTTTTGATTTAAAGAGTGTAAGTTTACTCAAAGGTGCTTTGCTATCCCCCAAAGTTTTAGAGCAGCATAACCTGCCTTTACCACTTGTCAGCATTTAATAGCCTACACCCCAATGATTGATATTGTTCAATTGTGGGGGTTTTTTTCCTCCTCAACTCAGGTATTTAGCTTTTAGCTGCAGCCGGATGACAATGCATCTATCATACCCAAACAATCTTATTCAGAAGCATTTATTTTTTAAAGCTATATTTGCTTGGTTTTCTGCTGCATAGGTTGGGTTTTTGTTCCCTCCTAAGGAATACAAGTTTACCTTGCTTCTGGTTACAGTATGACCTATCCTGTTTCATGCCTCCTTCTCATTCTGTGTATTTCTCTATATCACCACTCCTGCTCCCAGTGCCTTGTAAGGGAGCTTGGTTTGTATGGGGGATGATCACCACGCAAGGAGCAGTACGAGTTTCAGCAGTCACTAAAAAATATTTAAAATATTCCCGTGCTCACTTCATTTGAAAATATGATGTCTCCTCCAGCAAGACACTACTTAAGTGGGACGGGAGTTTTACTGTGTAAAAAGGAGACTGTTGTATTTCCCAGCAACTTAAATTACACCCTCTGATAATTCTGATTTGAGTGCAATCAAAATATTATTTTTAAATGTATTGTGTCACTGCCATTCCAAAGTTTCTAATGAAAAGCTATATGACATAAAGAAGCTTAATAAGGGCAACTTCTACTGTAGCTAAAGTATATCCCTTAAGCCCTAAAGTCTGCTGTTGTGAGGAGCGAGGTAATTCAGTAAAACATACAGCACAGTCTCTTAAACTGATATCAGTGTCAGAAGGCTTCACAAACCTATGGGACTGATGTAAAAGAAAACTAATTCGGGGGTCTGCTCTGATCTTCAGCTGTCTCCAAGTGTGGAAATACAAAAGTGGGAGAGTAAGTCTGCCCCAGAACTAGGCAGAAAAAAAAGAGGGAAATCTAAAAGCAATTCTGCTTCAGGAAAACAGGTTTAGACAGTGTTTTTAAGGTGCTTCTTAAAGTGAAGTCCCACCTCTTCTTTACAAAGATAATTATGAACTCACTTTCAACTTACTGCTGTCTGGTAGTTTGGCAAAGACAGGAGCAATAAGCAATTACTTGAAGCATGAGTTAAATAACGCCTGTTTGCAGAAACTAAAATGTCAGAGTCTGAGAATGATTTTACGATATATCTGCATAACCAGCAGGGCAAGGAAGTGATTCTCTCCCTCTGCTCTTCTCTAGTGAGACCCCACCTGGAGCAGCGCATTCAGCTCTGGGGCCCCAGCACAGGAAGGAGAAGGAACTATTGGAGTGGGTCCATGGGAGGCTATTAGGATGCTCAGAGGGCTGCAGCATCTCTCCCATGCAGACAGGCTGGGAGAACTGGGGGTTGTTCAGCCTGGAGAAAAGAAGGCTCTGTGGAGACCTTCTGGTACTTGAAGGGGACCTGCAGGAACGCTGGAGAGGGACTCTGGCAGGGAGCATAGTGACTGGACACGGGATGACAGCTTTAAACTAGAAGGGGAGGTTTAGATTGGACATTAGGGAGAAAATCTTTACTCAGAGCATGGTGATGTCCTGGCACAGACTGCCATCCACAGAGAAGCTGTGCGTGTCTAATCCTGCTGAGGGCCAGGATGGGGCTTTGGGCCAGCTGACCTAGTGGGATGTTTCCCTGCCCTCGCCAGGGAGGTTAGAACAAGTAAACTAATATTTTAGGGATATACGAAGAGCAACAAATTCATATGCAGAGAAAAACTTCAATAATTACCCATCCCCAAGCTCTTTCTCTTTTTCCTAGGTAGTTCTAATGTGATTTATTTCAGATAAATATTAGTTTATATTGCAACTGAGGGCCAAAAGTATCTTTTTCTTATTCAACAAAGATGCTATAAAAAAACTTCATCTAAAAGTTGCCTAAGCAGAGTGCAGTTGTCAAGCACGATTGGCTTATTTGACAATGGTTAGCAAGAATTATTCATTCCTTCTACAAGGAAAACAGTATTTTTCCATTAAGTGAACTCTTGTATAATACAGCAGCATATCTCTGCTTCTTAGAGTATGTGCAGTGCTTGCTATCCATGTTTCCAACTGAGTTGTTTACTTTCTCTCAAATCCTCAACTTGGCAGAGCTTGTGAACAGACTGCGACTCTGACGAGCAGAGTTCCACATTTATGAAAGAAAGAAGCAATTCTGAAGGAAGCACATCTGAAAGAAGCAAGATAAAATAGTGATGGCACGCTTATTTTTATTTTATCAAGTTGTTGTGAAGCTGCCAAGCCTAGAAGCCTACCGTTATAGCAATGCTCTGAAAAATAAATAAATAAGCAGCATGGCCCCTCTTGTTTCTCCTCTTTAGAAAAAAGTTAAGATGTTTCTTGAGTTGCAATACAGTAAATCCTGAAATGGAGAGAATGGAATAGATTACAAAGCATCACTACTTTTATTTACACAAGGATCTGTGTTTGACATATAAAACAGTTAAAGAAAAAAGAGATCCGAACTCAGAAGGACCAAGAGCTTTGTTCTCACTGAGACTGCTTTGTCCCATCACTTCATATGCAAGCTGCTGAAGACAAAAGTAAAATCAGCGAATACAAATCGTAAGTATCTATTTTGAAGAACAGAAGTTGTATGGATATTGACAAATGATCAACAGCATTTAAAAATGAAATTCAGAAGGAGAATATCACAACTCACACATGCAGAAATGAGCAAGGTAAAGCAAAGGAAAAACATGAGTACAGACAAGGAAGAACTTCATCATTCATCTTTGAACAGATGTACACTGTAGAATAAAACTACAGCAATCTGGCGGGTAAATTCTGAGGAAAAAAAAAACCCACACAAATTTAAGTGCAGAATATTATCAGATAAACAATCCAGGACTAAAAATGTCCCCACACTGCAGATACTTATGGAAATGTTAGTACTTCAGTTTTAAGAAGATACAGCCCTGAACAATAAAATAATCTTGCCCATCATAGTAACTAATAGTGGGCACCTCAAGAAAGTAAGTTTCCATGAGTCATGGCACCATGACAAATAAGGTACAATTTCTCCTTTGTTTTGTAGCTTGCACCCATACATACTGCTATCATACAGTGAAATTATCACATTACCAAGTACTCTGTCAACAGCAAAAATTTATGTATTTAAAAGTAGAATATGCATCTTTTCAGGGATGATGGATTCTACTACAAACACTGTTTGAAACATTAATTCCTTTCTGTGTATGATCTACTTCTAAAACGTATTAGAATTAGAAAAAAACAGTATAATATACAGCAAATGTAGTTACTATCCTTATGTGGTATTTGGGAAAGCACCGAGGCATGTCAAAATAAATTCAAAACAGAAAACTCTCGTGGTCATCATTTTCCAAACTATGGTCTTGGTCTACAGCACCAGAATCTACTAGCTGGAATGTGGTATGCTTTTCTAATGGCATTTTCTTTAATCTAGCTTCATAAATAAGCAAATCAACTAGAATTAGCTAGTAAAATTGCTATACATAATAGTACAGAAAGTTGTGTGAGCCTTGCAAATAACAGTTCACACATGAAAAGAATGATATACACTGAAAAGCTACCTCCAGTCGTCAAAGCAGAGTTCATGGCTCCTAGATGGAATATAACAGATGGCCAGGAGAATTTAGGTACCTTATAACGGTGTGAAAAACATGTTGTTCAGATGCAAGTTACATTTAATGGGAAATATCTCTTCTCAAAGCAAATTTTATTAGTATATTCAAAGTAAAATTTGCATTTCTATTATCAATGTTATCCATGTACACCCAAAGTATTTCCCTGATTACTGCCTTCTTTATGGAGCTTTCACTCTTTATGCTAATTTTTTATCTAGTAAATAACTACAGATTTTGAACTGCTAAGAAAAAACTGAAGATTCTACTTACCTAAAACCTCATGAAAATCTATAAATTATATTAGAATGCAACTCATTCAATTCTTGAGGGGAAAAAAAAAAAAAGACTGCAATGATAGATTCTGGAATTAATCTTTCGCATGCATCTCCTGGTTGGTTACTAAATAAAAATATTCTTGTTTCTAAGAGAAGACAAATACTTGTACAAAAACTTGTGATGCTGGAAGACAGAGGTGGGCTCAGACAGATAGACAGAAATGGCCTGGAATCATCTTCCAGCTGCCACCAGTGCAATCTCCCTTTTCAGATGAAAGTCTTCCTGAGTATGTATTACAGCTAGTCATTTTGATGACCTGCATGAAAATCAGTAGTTGCTGCTGGGGTGCAATGGGATAACATGACACAGACGAAAGAGAGATGCAAGAAGGTCTTACTTCTTCAATTCTGAGAGGATACACATCCTCTGTGCACACTGCACAGGCACTTGGCTGTAGATCAGGGGGCACCTGTAAGGCAGCCATGTGGTCAGGCTGGACTCTGCACTCCCAGCACAGCATCAGAATCTGCAGCCCAAAGCGATCAGAACAGGCAAAATCTCCATAATGATTTTTTTAAATTTTTTTTTAATCCTCTCCTTACATTGCAGTTCCCTGCAGATCAAAACAACCAAGAAAAACTTAACATGAGCTTTTAAGAAGGTGTCCAAGCTCTGCAGCACAGGATGTTGTGAAGAAGCAGGCAAAATTCACCTGCTGCTTTGCCTTCTGCAAGCTCACGAGGCCCAGCCTGAGGAACCGAGACGGGTGACAATGGCTGCCCACAAGGCTGGGCCAGGCAAGGAGCTCAGCACAGGTGCAGTGCATGCCTGCTCCGAGTGGGCTCCTGCCTCCTCGCCAGAATTAATGCACAAACTATACTAATTTATACAATTTACAATTAAGCTACTGTAAATGCTGAATACAATGTGATAATCTTTCCTTATATAACTTGTTATTTATTGGATTCTTTCTCAAAGGCAGATGGAGAGAGCAGTGGTGTTAATCTCATTTGGGCTTTCAATGGATACGTAATATCCATTACTGGATAGCCACTGGCGAACCAAGTTGGAGTGTATCTGCTTTATACACAATAATTTGCAGCCAAAAAATTAATCAGTCCATAAAACATCCTTCAAGAAAAACAACTGATTTTGTAGCCGAGAAAATGACTGCGAGGGGAAGTGACCTGGCAACAGCAATCAGGAGAGCCACAGACTACACAAGGGATGCACGACAATAATAATATAAGTTAACGGACTGAAGAAATACCTTATTTCATCTCACAAAATTCAGTTAAAAGCCAATTTCCAGCCCTGAAGATGCACGAAGTACAGTTTGATCTATGTACAGAGAGAGCCTTCACTGAGCTTCTGAATAGTTGTCGATATTTGCATTTTAAATGAATGCTCGTATCGGGTTTTGTTCTTCTTCCATTGTGATCAATAGAAAAACGTTCAGCATTACAGGATCAGGACCAGTGTGCATCACATCAGAGGGTGGTGACGCACTGGAAAAGGTTGCCCAAGGAGGTTGTGGATGCCCCATCCCTGAAGGCATTCAAGGCCAGGCTGGATGTGGCTTTGGGCAGCCTGGTCTGGTGGTTGGTGACCCTGCACATAGCAGGGGGGTTGAAACTAGATGAGCATTGTGGTCCTTTTCAACCACGCCATTCTATGATTCTATGACATGACTCATTTAGTACCTACTTCCTGTATCTCATGTGACAAGATTTTATGGCAGTCTCTGTTTGCTATCCTGGAAAATAAAACTTGCATAGCTAATGCATCAGGAGGGAAGGCTTAAAATTCTTATTAAACCTAGTAAAAAACAATAAATCATAATTAAAAAATGATAATAATAAAGCCACCACCAAGAAAACATGGGTAAGTTTCCCAAAAGCACAGAGAGAGAAAAACCTCAGGAAGTTGACAGTTAAAAGCCCAACAAGTCTAAAGTTGTTCCCTCATGCACTCAGCCATGCTAAGGTCCTCTCTGAAGCTGATGCCAATTTTAAGGTTTAAAACACAACACAAGAATGCTGTTATTATGTTCATGCTTTCCTAAAGCTTTTCAGTCAACTCCCTCCATTCTGAGATGGACCAGGACACCCATCAGCAGCAGCAGCGGGATGTTTTTGTTCCTGAGTACCAATTCAGCCTCCTGGTACCACTGACTGCTCTGTGAGGAACACCAAACCGGACACTGGAAAAACTGACACCTCTGTGAATATGCCCAGTTCACATTTTCTGTTTTAAGATTTATTCACGTTGAACACAGCTCAGAGCATGCAAGTTACAGTCCAGTGCAACTTAATGATTCTCTTAATGCTTTCGCCTGCATAATGGGAGCGTCTCTGCTTTCTTGCTGAAAAGGAGAGATGCCAGAAGAAATACTGTGGGGAGGAAAGCAGTTCTGACAGTCCCAATAGATAACTAAGCACCTTGAAGATCTCATCTACATTTTCTGAAAGCTTCTCTGAGGTGATTTACTTAAGCACTGACAGGGCTTTCCAGCACCTTACAAGATGAAGGAGTAGCTGTCTACCCACCCTTTTTAAACACTGTCACTGGATATTTCACTACTGAGTGCCCCATCTCATCCACCTCAGCATACAGCAAAGGAGAATAAATCAGCTGCCTGTTATAAGCAGTCTTCTCCCCTCCTATGGCTCCAGTGAGAAGCAGGTTGGCAATATGCTTTCTGGGTTACCTGTTTTCATGCACAGTGGACTGCACTTGTGGGTAACGCTCTGCAGCTGAGCTCCCTTCCCTTGTTAACAACTCTTTCCCCATTTCCACCGCTGTTCAAGTCTGTAACAACAACTCAGACATGTGACAAGCAAGAGGAAGGAAAAGATTTAGTACTGTGAGCCAAAGAAACTAGACACAGAACATCGCTGCTGCGGTGGGTGAAAAAGGAAAAGATGTTCTTCGGTGTCTGAGTGAATGAGTTAAAAAATAAAATAAAATTAAATATTTAAAGGTAGTAAGTACCTGAAACCTTCATTATCCCTCAGGTTTCCACTCAGCAGTTTTGACATTTGGGAACTGAAAGTACATGGAACAATCCGACACAGACAAACATGTAAGTGTCTGTCCACAGAGATACAAACCATAAAGTGACAGGCTTTCCGCTTGTACAGATTTTAACGTCTGAAAATACAACAAGGCAAGTATGGAAACTGTCTATTGAGTTCTCATTTATTTTAATTAACTCATAAGAGAACAGCAGCTTAGATCAAACCAAGAGTTTTTAATCACAGAATCATACACTGGTGTGAAAAACAGACAGATAAACTGAAAAATGAAACGGGATTTTTTTCTGCTTTTATAATGGTGTCCCCTGCTGAAATCAATGCAAATCCAGTGCTCACAAGGCTCCGATATCTTTTTTCGTGGGATTTTTCTTATTTACTCTGAGAGTCTTCCTAGCTACATTCCAACATTCAAATGCTATGGCAAAAAGTAGATCTTGAAAAAATTATGCATATACATACATTCATACTTAGATATATCTAAATTGTGTAAGTATATACACAGAAAGCACAACAAATTAATCCTACTAGATTAATTAAAAAGAGAATTATTGTTGCCCAGGTTATCTAAGTGCTCTGTGGCAGAAGAAGTGCTTATTTAGATTTTGAGTAGTTTTTCAAATAAATTAGATTTTATTTGCATTTGCATTCATCTCTAAATTAATCTTCACACAGAGCAAAACAAAATACAATTGCAATTTTCCCATCTTCTCAGTTTTGATTTATAACAGCAAATAAAAAATACAAAGCTCCACAATATTTACATCACCTATCATGCTTTGAGGCACCACTTTAAGGAACGCTATTATTCTTTATTTATTGTCACAAAAAAATGTTTTCAACCTTCAAGAAATCAAAACAAACTCAAAGCTAACTCTTTTCCAAGATACATTGCTCTCACCAGCTCTCAGAAATACATAAATCTTGAACAGTTTTCCTGATAAACTTCAGTAGCCCTTCAGCTATGGGGTAACCAATGTAATCAACAACCTCTTGGGTCTCTTGCAAAGAAACAATATAGGAATCAGAAACATTAAGAAGTATTCTGATCATTTCTAATTCCAGAAATAACTGCATTTTTTTTTTTACTTTTGATAAGCACTTTAAAAATATATCAGCTTACTTACACTTGCAGTTGAATAGCCCTTGTGGCCTAATTCAACCACACATCACTATACTGATATAATGTTTTATATATGGCATATTGGTATTCTTCTATTCCATATTAAATGCAGCAGTCAGGGAGAATGGACACTAGACAAGGAATGGTTAATGCTCATTTCCAATTAATAAACTGCCTTTCAGAACCACAGCCTGATTTCTGGATGCATTGTTTCCACAGAATGTCAGGAATACTACACACAACACAGCCTAGAATCACAACTAAAATGAAATAGTATTGTTAGCTCCAAGAAGTCAGCTTTGTACTTTTGGGTAGCCAGGTATTGCATCAGCCCATGCCAGAAAGATTCAATGTTTATTAGGATACCCTCTATAATTACTTTTAAAGTGCAAAAATTAATGTGGTTTTCTCTCAAGTTTCATAATAAAATACTATTTCAACCCTATTGGTACTCAAGTCAGATCAAAACAACTGGCTGCTATCAGTTAGCTTCTAGTTTGTGAAGCCTCCATTTTAAGAGACAAAAAAGCAGGTTTGTAGTGCTCAAAAACAGCTTTGTGGGCAATTCTAATTGCATTTAGAAGCCGAACACTTTCTGCACTGATCTTCCTCTCTCTCTTTTTTAATTACTAAGTCTTTTGTGTCAGAATCAAGGATTCTAATTGAAGTTCCATTCAAACAAAAAATGTAGTCGAGGCATATGTAAATTTATTAAGGCATCAAATAAAATGGGATTATTTTAAGCACACAGCTCCTAAATACCAAGTATAGCTTGGGTATGGCTTGGCTGTGTAGATATATTTAGGAGACTGATTTGTACCTAGGCTAAAAACACAGAGTCAGAAATAAGCTTTACTTTAATTCTGATTTTTTGCTGATTTAAAATCCTAAAAGCTGAAGCTGTGAACCAGGCAAACAGCACACCAGGACATTATGGAATAATTCTGCTCCCATGAACTGTGGGAGAAAATAGGCATAGAATTCTCATTGGTTGCTTCTCTTCATATCTTTAACCACGATAGTCAATATTTCTCCCTAATGTAAAATGCTGTAGTGTTTATAAAATGTAGGAAACCTTTTGATTTAGTTTTGACAGTCTCTTTGAACAGGAGCACAAGATGTCATATTGCAAAAAAACTGCTCAATAAAATGAGGATCTAAGTAACCAAAACCATACACGTCGAAAGTGCAGCGGTGCGCCTGGTCAGACCGTGGTGGTTATGGGAAACTCTTCCATCCCAGGACTCCCTTCCAGCCCAGCAGGAACGGCAGCATTGTGCATGGCCAACTCTCTGTGAGGCAAACCTTATCTTACAGAGGGTGCTTGGAGACCTCTCTCCCAAAGTCTCTTTTCTGCATATTGAAAGGGAAAGCCTGGCTGCAAATGGGAGTATAAAGCTGGGAAAAGAACAAAAAATAATGCACATAGCTCTGCTGGCAGTTGCAGGGCATTTAGAGTGAACGAGAATTACATGACTTGATTTACTTCACAAAAACTGATTAGTAAAACCCCCTGTGGATTTCTTAACTATACTGTGGAGGGATATAAGATTAGTGTAGCAATTCCCATCATCAAACGTATTTACTGTTAAAATATTGGATTAGTGATGTTGTTATCCACTGTTCCGAGATTATAAAGTGATTCTTTAAAATTGAGCAGAAAAATGCTGCACTCTATCATTTGTAATTAGATTTCAGTCTGAGGGGTTTTTGCCTTTCCACAAAAAGTAATTGTTTCCAAAAAAAAAAAAAAAAAAAGAAAAATAAAAAGGGATGTGCACTGCACACCATAAGAAATAAAGCAAAACTAGAAAGCCAGAGTTGCAAGTCATTTTCCCCTTTTGCTTTTGAGAGACAAATGTTTCCCTGAGCCTGTACCTTATTGCTCCTGCTGGTCACACTCACTGCTGCAGTAAGACACCAGGTGGTAATAAAGCCATGTTGGTACCGGATGGTGCTTATTTATGAGACACATGTGGATGTACGCTACCTGAGACTGACAGATCTTTAATCCCTGGATATTCAGCCCTCCCTGAGAACTCCCTGGGGAACTATAAACCTTCATGGATTGCATTTTCATGCAGCGCTGTGGAAAAGGAAGAGCACGAGGAAAGAGGACAAAAGTGTTCATTAAGGTAATTACATTACATTTAGGCCGGGAAAATTAATGCAACTTCACCCTGGCTTTTTAGTAAGAGCAACTGGAGCTGTTAGAATTAGTAAAGAAAAGCTCCAGCACTACAAATGCTGCCTTCTCGTATTGTACTGCGTGAAACACCTCCAGGAATCACTTGCAGACATTACTTTACCTAGATGCAGAACAGACAGTCATGCAAGAATCTAACAACAACAACAAAGCTTAAACCAAAATACTCTGCTACTGAACAGTTTTAAGGCAGGTAATCATTGCTCTTCTTCTTTATTTTGGTAAATCCTTGCTCTCTCTTCCTAGTTTTATCCAATTAGTAATTTGTCAGAATAAAACCGCTTCTGAATTCAAATAATCCCAATCACTAAATTCTGTAGCCTTACCATACAAAATTCAGATTTTAAGGTAGTATCTGCAAAGTTCAGAAACCTAAACCTCACAGATTGGTTTGATATTGAATTGCCCTTTGTATAACTGACCATAATCATAGAGGCTATAAGCAGGTATTTTCAAGTGCAGTAGCTCTAAACAGCCTTGGCAGTGTTTATCAGCTAAATGTTTAATCTGACAAAGTGGCAAAAATATAGCCAAAGGAATACATGGTACTTAGCATTTAAATAAAGCTTGGAAACCAACGACAAGTCTATTTGGTCAACCACTAGTACACATTCTTTATCTGCAAAGGGTTTGTCCCACATTTATCGGAATGATTCTCACACTTTCCAGGCATGGACATCATTTTCCATTCATTGTCTTCACAGAGAAAGATGCAGAGAAACACAAAGGGCAGGGCCATAAAAAAGAACTGCCATTTCAGCAATGTCATCTTGCTCTAGGAATTTATTAAAAAAAAAAAAAAGAAAAAGAAAAAGAAAAAAGAAAGAAAGAAAAAAGAAAGAAACCAAACCCAAACCAAACAAAAAACACCTACCCTAAAGAAGTCAACCTGACAAAGCACCATAGTTCTTTGTTTTTTGTGTAACCGAGAAGTTCAGTTACAAATTTTTTCAGCTAAGCAGCTACATCTGAGGTGAATCCTTGAGCAAATGAGGAAAATCAGAATGGTGACAGAGCACGAGACACGCAGCCTTCCCTCCTTCCACGCAGAAGGCACTGTGTTTGTTTCCGTCAGACTGTGTGTGAAATTGTCCAACCACTAATATGGATCAGCTTCTCACCTCCTGGTATTAGGGGACAGATGTGGTGCTTTCTGCTTCACTGACTGTTTGGCCCTGAACACCGAAGCTGTGCTCTCGGCTATTTTTTTTTCCACTCACTCCGTTGATAAAACGGATCCCACAGCAACTCTGAACATGGAAAATGCAGTAAATAGCCCAAGAAAATGTAATGATTTTTTATTGTTATTATTAAGTAGACAAAAGTAGTGAGTCTTTCCCTCAGGGGGAGGAAAAAAAATAAAAATCAAACTTTCATGTAAATAATACCGTCTTGTAAATAGGAGTTGGTTTTACTCGCAACTCATTCTGGTGGCTTTTAAATATATTCCTCCTCCTTTCAGAGCTGGGAACCATTTGCTTTATGAGTACCATTTGGAACATTTGCCTGTTGCTCATAAAATAGACAAAGCTTTTATTCATGCCATGAATTTTTACTCACTTTATACAAAATATCTAAGGAGGGATTTGCAGGGGCCAGAATTACATCCGTGAAAGAATTAACAACTAATTTAATTTTGTGCAACAATAATGGCTCCAGCAGTTTTTGATTTTGTTGATTACATTTCTTCTCTCCATGAAACAAAAAGGCATACGGGTGTTAGCTTCTTTGTGCGTACTTTTAAAAAAGGCAGGATTTTTGTTCCAAAAATGAACGGGAATGACAAAAGCAGTTTACATGTTTTAATCCGTGTACCTATTAAACAGAGCAGCGGCAAACACAGCTTTCAGAATTGATCACGTAACACAGTGAAAGAACATGGAAAAACAAAGATTTTTTTTTTTTTTTTTAGCACTGCAACAGTCCAACGGAATATTTCTTTACCAACACACGCAGCAGTTGCACAAGCCACTAGAGAACTGGCTGCAAAAGATCACCTCTCTCACCTACATTCATGCACCAGACCACACCACACTGTGATCATTGCATCACGCTGCTTCCAACCTCCTCTCAGAGCTCAGAAACCCAGCTTCTCCCTCGAGTGCCAACAAGCTGAAATTCAGCCCCAGCATCAGGATCTTTGCCTCCCTGCAGCACTTTCTGCAAGCAAGGGAGCGGGAGGAGTCTGCTATCCTTCCATAACGATTCATTAGCTGTTCAGCAGTAACTGCTTTAACAAAACACTTTCCTCAATGTTTTCGTGCCTGCACATAAGAAGTTACTGTCTATTAGTAACTATAGACCACTGCAAGCTCCTGCAGTCTTGTGCATAAACATTATTGATTGCAGACACAGATCAATGCACTCCTAATGATTGTGATTAGCAACTGTCTGGATAGAGGCGCTTGGAGTTTTGGCCATGCAGTACCTAGAAACAGGTCGGGTGCATATGCGCACAGTAACAACTTTCATGGTAAGGAAGTAGTAGAAGAGGAGAGCAACAGCTGAGGGATTTCCCTGTAGTACAAAGTTTCTATGACTGCAAATAACAGCCTTCTTTCTGCATGTAGGGGGGCACATATACCTCGTACGACTACAGTGTAGAAGTTACCCTTAATGAACTACCAGCAATGTTACAAAATCGGATTCAGCTGTACAGATTGTCCCACAAAAGCCTGCACCGTTAGCATCACAATTAATTTTTAGGCAAACATACTAAAGCGTGAACAATGTAAGCAATAGTAGAGATGTGTGGTTCTTTCTATTTCCAAATTCTTACACTGTTTGTCACATGCTTTTGGAGTAAACAAGCCTCTAAAACAAGCCTAAGCTGTAGGATCACACATCTTTATAAAATATGGGAGAAATAGACCTGAGGCTGTTGGTCGACTCTTGGCTAAACCGACAAAGTAGCCAAGAAGCCCAAGGGCATCCTGGCTTGTAGCAGAGACAGTGCTGCCAGCAGGAGCAGGAGGTGATCTTTCTCCTGTATTCTGCTCTGGTGAGGCTGCATCTTGAGTACTGTGTTCAGTTTTAGGCCCCTCACTACAACAACGTCAAGGCCCTGGAGTGTATTCAGAGAAGGGCAATGAGGCTGGCAAGGGATCTTACAAGGAGCAGCTGAGGGAACTGGGATTGTTATGCCCGGAGAAGAGAAGGGGTGATAAGGGGAAATCTTATCACTCTCTACAACTGCCTGAAGGGAGGTTGTGGTGAGGTGGCAGTCAGCCTCTTCTGCATAGCTAGCGAGAGGATGAGAGTGAATTGCCTCAAGTTGTGCCAGGGGAAGTTCAGGCTGGATATTAGGAAAAATTTATTCTCTCAAAGAGTGGTGAGGAACTGGAATGAGCTGCCCAGGGAGGTGGTTGAGTCATCATTGCTAGAGGTGTTCAAGAAACGTTTAGATGTTATACTAAGGGACATTCTTTACTGGGGAAATATTGGTGGTAGGTGGACTGTTGGACTGGATGATCTTAGAGGTCTTTTCCAACCTTGGTGATTCTATGATTCTTTAGTTTTTAAAACTAAACAGGAGAATTTTTGTTTGGCTAGATTGCTTACAGCCTGAAAATACAAGGCAGAGCCTGCTCTAGACTACAGCAATGCTGTAATTATAGAGTAAAGGATGCTACCTCTTCCTGGTCCTCTCAGTCTCTGCCAGCAAACTCTCAACTTTGACATTATGCATATAGATTCACTGCTACCTTTAGCAACAAGTGAGCACTGCAGAGTCGAGGAAGGTTCTTGTGTCAGGAAGAAGCACTGTACCAAACAAATTACAAATCTTCTGCTGACGGAAAAAAACACCCCCACATCCATAAAAAGCAGGAGCTCTCTTCCCCTGGCAATTTACAGAAGCAGTCTGGTTTTCCAAGTGGGGCCTCCCAGTTCCCCCCTTCACCTCTACCCCTGCTCCATCTCCTTCTCTTGTAGGACCCAATCCTTATGCCCAGAACAGCGATATCTAGTTTCACCTACACAATGAACAGTCTCTTTCCTTTGCTGCCATCACTCAGAAGCCACATATTTCAAAATGCAGTACAGTGAACTGATACACAGGGAATAAACAACAAAAATGGATCTGAACTTGTGCGTGTCAGAAATTTGCAGTGATTTGCTAAAGAAAACACAGAAATGCAAGACCAAAAAATCCAAACCCCTCTGTGTAAAGAAACATAAGTGCTGCACATTAATTTCTCCATTTCTTTATCTTTTTTGTGTAATTAAGTATTGCTTTCTTTTCAGATAAATCCTATTACACCATAGGCTGATCTCTCAAAACTTCCTTTCAAAATAACACTCCACAAACTCCATTTCTACACCAGAAGATGCTCACAGTTTCTTGACACGCCATTCAGAAAGTGGTTTGGCTTTGTAAGGTTTTGCAGCCTTTCAAGCATGTCAGGAACACAAGCTGAAGGAAAGATAATTGCGGCATTTCTACACTAGAAAAAAAGCTGAATCAGATCCTGAGAGTTTAACTAAAAAACACTAACAATCATCCAGATAGCCAAATAACAAAACAAATCATTTTGACATATGATGGTAAGAACCACAGAGCTACCCTAAAAGCAATGTTTCTTCAGAGCCCTAGATTGATTCTATTAAGACTGAGAAAAACCACCATTAGAAAAAAGCCTTATGAGAAAAGTCATTCCAGCCTACCTGTGGCTGAGTCCACGGCTCCAGCGTTGATTCTTTTAAAGGAGTTTGTGGCCTTCCCATTTCTTTTGTGTGCTTTAAGGAGAGAAAAGTATGCTTCAGGTTATGCGTTCAACCACTCTATTGGTATTCAGCATTAATTTCCCTTGAGGGAATAAAACAATACTCATGCACAAAATTCATACAAAATAATCAAAATATATGATGACTGCATGCATTCAGAGTAGACTGCAGGTCTGATATTCTTGCAGCCAAGTAACCTAATTTTCATAGAGCGGCTTTAAGCTTCCAGGTGTGGGGGTGCACACCTCCATCTCTGTGTGCAAGTGAAAAACCTCAAACAAAAGCCTGAAATTATCTGCCAACACAGTGAGGACCAGCAGCTGAATTTCCAAGAGAATCACTTGTGTTCTCCAGCTTTTCACTACCTTGGAATTTTTCAAGATTGACTGCCCCAAAGCAAGTGTCTGTATAATCAAAGAGATTTAAATAGTCTTCAGACACTTAGATTTGCCGACCCTTCACGCTTCTGCTTCCATTTTTTTAATATTATTGAAACATTCTGCAAATAGTTGTTATTTTCTATAATTGCTCTGCTTCAGTAATAAATACGTGAGAGTAGTAAGCACTGGGACTAAGCACTAAAGCTCCTTTTAATTTTCTCCACAGGAATTTCCAAAGGAAGAAACTCTGCACATTGCTGCATAGATACAATCAAGTCCCCTTTATTTTTTTCTGCCTAATTCCTTTGGGTTGTACAATGGAAACTACGGTTTTCACAAAACAGATCTTCTGCTGATATATATTGTATTTAGGTGCCGGAATCTTTCTCCTCGTGAAATACAGTACCTCTGTCATGCTACTCTTTGGACAAGGCCTTTGACAATATGCAATATAAGTATCATCTTATCCAGATATCACATCAGAGAGATCTAAATGCCAATGGAGACTGCAAGGATTGTCAATGTGGGAGTCATACGCCATTAGATTTTCTGCCATATGCAGTAAAATATGATCTCTTGAAAGTAAACAATTTTTTGAAATACAGAACTTGTGGGCAACTTCAGTTAGTATGGTACATTGACAAGGCTCATTTCAAAAAAACACCTTATTAAATGGAAATTTTGTTTTGGCAGGTAAGATTGCCTGTAATAATAGATTACAGACAATCATTTGTACCACTTTTGTTGCTGTATTTTGGGGTAGCAACTGAATATGATTCATTCTTGAAATAGAACAATAAATGCATTTCAAAAGAAAAAAGAAATAACCACAGATACAGTGAACGCTAAAAAGTTAAAATGAATGCATCTGGAAAGGGGAGGCTGTGTTTTCCATATGTTCAAAAGCAAACGTATTCTACCTTGTAATCTTTCTTTAAATGTAATAATCAAGCATCAAAAGGACCCAAACACATAGTGAAAATTATTAAACATATCAATTGTGGTACTAAGATACCGTAATAATTCCATATGGGATAACCTGCCAGGAAGTGACATTAAAAATCTGAGTGTTTCTTTACTAGTGGTTTTCCGTTGAATTCCACATCATTTTTTTTATACAACATTGGTCCAATTAGTGCTATTATAGAGAAAAAGAAAAAAGAAAAAAAAAAGCAAAAATAATGTGTACGAGATCATAAAGCATAAAGGAAACAAAAGTACATTTAGGTGAGATAGCACTCAAAACTTCTGAGTATCATTTTAAAACAGTGCTCTGCATTTCAGGTATGATGACTGAATCACATCTTAATGCCAAGCTTCTCATTGACTAGCACCTTGGGTTCCTCACTTGCTAGCTACTGTTCCCTCTGCCCAGAAACCACGAATACCTTTCCCCTCTCCGAAGGGGAGCAGCAATGACATAACACTGCAAGAGTGACATACACAGCAGACCTTGGGGCAACTACCAGCTATTCTGCATCCTGTAACACATGGAAGAAAGCTTAAAAAAAAAGTACTGATGTGAAGAACCCAGAAGTCACTGACATTTTTTTTTTAACTGCAGAATAAAAAAGACACAAGACATCTCTGTGAGCTGTGACTGCACACAAGGTAGCTCTCAAATACCAGCACTTGGACTGCTTACAAGCAGCACATCTGCTGCAACTTCAAACTCAGCATGTTACAAAACTCAGATTGTGCAAATACCTGTTCTGAACTAGCAATTGTACTTCTAGTCTACACGCTGCCTACTTAAAGCATGCTGAGATACACTCACATTCTTCATGGATCGTATAAGCAGTCCTTATTCACAAGTTCTCTTTTCTTTTCTTTTCTTTTTTTTTTAAGGGAAGAAGAATGTGTTAATGATAGACAATACTCCTGTGAGCATCTTTCTTCCAGCACAGATAAAAAGCTCTTTACTAAATGCAGGGAGCTTTTGGCATCCTTTATCCCCCCATTTTGCTTGGAGCATCATCCTACAAGCTTCTGCAGTTCGTACGATTTCTCTAGAGAAACAATAGGAACATGCCCACAGTCTTTTGTTTATGTTCTCTCTACTTCCTCAATTTGACATTTAAGTTTCACACATAGAAGAAAATTGTAGTCATAATGAGATAAAGATGGAATGATTTCAACCTGGATATTATATTACGGTTTCAGCAGTGCCATTAAAGCTCCCTTAGCTCTTGTACATGCACAGATTAGATTCTTTCTAGCAGGCAGGCAAGACTTCTAGAATAAATGAAGTTCCTTCCATTTCTGATGAAACGTCTGTCAGTTCTGGTACAGCCAATGACCCCACAAGTGCAGGGTGTTTCTGGACAACTGATTCAGTTCCCACTGTTCCGTCTCATACAGCTGCCCTGGTGCGGGCGCTGGTCAAAGAAGAAAAAAAAAACACCGAGGTTTTACTGATAAAGTTTCCTTTACCTCAGAGATCCCAGTGGGAAATGCACTATTCCTAGCAGGAATTGTGGGAAATGCACTATTCCCCAAGGCCAGGCAATCCTGCCTACCCACAGAAAGTCCAGCTTTCAGGTATTTTCTCATTCAAGAAAGAAGTGACATCCGTCATCTTCTGCCCGACCCCCTAGAAATTACCCTGATCTATTATGTCAGCAATCAATAAAGTCCAGCACAAAGGCTTGAAATACTGAAATTGCTGTGAGCAAAGTATTTTGCTGATATTTGGAATTTTCTGTCTAGTCGTAAGAGCAAAACAAAGCCTTAGTATTTCATCAAAGTAGTCATCAATCTTTTTTTAGGCAAAAAATGAAACTCATCATGAAAATTTCCTGTTGTTTATTAGGAACAATGAGTTAATAAAGATATAATTACTTATGACAGTTTGGCAGGTAATATCCACACTTTCAAAATCTACAAGAGAAAATAAATTGTAAAATGGATTCTAACAGTTATGAAAGTCATCATTTTAAGTCAGGCTTCGTTTTTATCTTTAAGTTGCCACACTGCTATATCCATTCTGAAATATGAGGGGGGAATCTCTTGTGCAATTGAGACTATTCAAACTAATTTTACAACAATTGCATGTTCAGAGATCTCTCTTCTGAGAGCATCCTGTCCCAACGCTACTCAGCTCCAGGCAGCTGTTCAGGTTAGGCTGATCCATAGCAAAACATTGCTCATCCGCTCAGCCTATTTCCTGCAGCAGGCTCAGCTCTCCGCTTTAAGGCTCCCTGTGCCTTGGAGAGGCAGGTCAGGAAGAGGGGATATGGCTCACTGAGGAAGAGGAATACCCATTCCTTGTGACCCTGTCTGTCAGACAACTGTCAAGCTCTCCTTTTTGCCTCTCTCTCCACAGTGCATTGCAACAGAAGCAGCCAACAGAGCAAGCTGCCCACCGGCACTGGCATCAGTGCTGGGAGCTGCTGCAGGCCAGTGGCTGCCCACAGTGCTGGCCCTTGGCTTCCCCTGGTTGGACTCCTGAACTGTAGCAGCCTTTAATGCAGAACTCGTACTCTGAAACCGTGGGAAACTTCCTCCCTTTTCGTTAAATTATGTTCAACTGGTTGGCCTCAGCTTCATGTGCTGGGCTATTAAAGTAATCATAAAAATATACAGTAACTTGACCCATGGGTATGACCAATTTTTCAATGACTATCACTTTTCCAGACCACAAAGGCAATTTGTTCTGGCCCTTAAACTTTCTGTTCCAGTACTAAATACTGGATTTGTTCAGCTAGGAGTCATCTCCTTTTCATCCCACCTCCCTATAGGCAGGTTTTTGCTTTTCCTCAAAGGAAATCCGGATTTATTAAAGTTAAAAAGAAGAGAAAAAGTTACGATGTGACAAATTTGTTTTATGTATTTTGATTTCTGGAAAAGCCCTAAAATTATCTAGACGGATATTACCACCAATAATACTAATGGTTATTGATTGCTGTGAGAAGCAAAAGCAGACTGAAATCCAAAGATAATATGATGCATTTTTCTCTGGTGCCTTACAAAATTGCTATGGCAGCATTAAGATTGTCTGACTCAAAAGTGTTCCACTCGGGCACTTTACAAGAAGCAGAAAAAAAAAGAAAAAGGACTTTATGAAATTGTCTTTCAAGCTGAAATACTGTATTGCTTGAAGTGAGATTTAGGAAACAAACAGCAAAAGACATTCTGTAAGCAGTATATTAGCACAGAGTCTGGCCAGGATCGCATCTGTTTGTTTGGGGCTGCTTTTGTCTTTTGCAGTTATGTTTAAACAGCCAAAAATTACACTTTTTAGACCTGCAGCATTTACTCTTTTCCTATCCTGCATAATAATTACAAAACCATGTGTACTAATTTCACTGTCCAGAGAGAACATCTTTATCATCACATTGAGCCAGAGAATCTCTATAGCCTGAGAAAGAGATTATCTCCATGAACAATGCCTCCTTCTTGCCTCTAAGTTGATTTCAGGTAATTGGATTCCTGCAGTCTGCTTCTGCAGTCCCTCAGGTGAAAGGTGATCACTTTGAGTGAAAAAAGGTTAATTTTATGTAACAGACTGCTGGAATAAATAAATAAATAAATAAATTTGTTCCATACTTCCAAGCTTCAGATAAATATGAAAATAAATCCGTATAAAGTAAATTTTCCTATGGGAAAGCCATAGGATAGCTGAAATCAAGATGTTAGAAGAGATTCATATGGGAATGCTTTTGTTTTCTGTTTGAGAAACACATCAGGTCTGCCTTTTGCCAGAGAACAAAAAGACAATTTAGAGCTCATAGATTAAACCCTTTGCGGAGTTGTCAGTAGGGAACCCACAGTCTAGACCCCTGAAATGTGATTTAGAAATGATGAGAACAACCGGCTATCCATGCCAAACAGCCACCTGGCATCACCATTTACACAATACTGCTTTGGCTGCAGCAACCACAACTCCCTTGCTGGAAATACCAGAATGCCTTGTGTTGTTGCCGCATGTCCTCCAGTGATTCCTTGGCCTCAACTGTGACAATTTAACCCAGCAAGTCTGTAATGGCTCTGCCAACAGGCAGCTTTATCTTGCAATTACCTCTTCAAAGATGCAATAAATCACCAAGTGCATATACAGTCAGACAGCAATTATAAGGGCATGATTTCCAGAGGTGCTGCGCAGCCTCCATCATTTAGAGCTGTTACACTATTACTCTAGAAGAAGCGGCTCCTCGCACACATCTGACCTCCTTTTGCTATGAGGTGCCTTCAGGCACAGTGGGTGTCTGGTGGGAGCTGGGGGACGGGAGACTGGGGCCAGCTGTGCAGAGGGGGAGGTGTGGAGCAGCTACTAGGAGAGCTCAGAGGTTTAACAAAGCCTGACACGAGATTTGCCAGATGGTTCTGTATCGGATTGTAAAACTTTAAACTAATCTTCATTTAAGAGTTTTAAGGGCTGTATCCCTCTTATAAAGCCTCTTGCTCTTTTGCCTGGTTGATTCTGGTAAATTATAGATCAGACTTTAGAAAACTGCTTCCATGAGCAGCGGCTCCTTAAATCTCAGCTAAACTGAGCAAGAAGATTACATGTTATTATGATGTAGCACAGCAGGATTTTTGTACAGCAAACATAATGATGTAGAGAAGGATAAAACTATCATTCTGCACAAGGAGGTCATCCATACAAGAACAATGCTTTTTATACAGCTAGCAAATCCATACATGGGGAATTTTCACATGGCAAATTCCTTTTCTTAGTGGCTCTGTCAAGAAACCCAACCATAAGCCGAAGCCAGATCTATATTTCAACATTTTACAGGAAAGAAGATGTCATTGGGGAGAAATTATTCCAAACATTACTAGAAAAAGTATCTATTTCAAGGGCAATTTTAGGGTAAATGCATCCTTATTGCTTTTATGCAAGGAGAAAGGATTTCCTCTGAATCCCCTGTGAAATGTCAGATACTGTATGTGGTATTAAAAATTAAAATGCTCGCTAATCTTACAAGTGCACATATATACTTTTAATTGTAAATCAAATACACTCCATATGGGAAAGAACAAAGCACTTTCAGAACAGTAAGGGGTAGAAAATCTTCCTACCTGCTGTCAAGTATTTGTAACCTTACACACTATCTTCACAATTGTACAGCCTCAAATTAGAGAGGGAATTTAGATAGTTTAGGCACTAAGCGCTGACAAAGTTGAAGTGAGAAATATAAGTATTTGGTGACTACTGACAGGAAATCTTCAATAATCAAGAGACTGAAACCATCATGTTTAAGGACTTGACACGGGAACGTCATTACGCTTGTGACCTAACAATCTTATGAACAGCTGATACAAATATTTCAGTCTGTTCCATTTTGAGTCTGCAGCCTATTGAATTTGCTCTCGTTTTCATTTTCTGTGCATGATTTTGAATGCAATAAAGTAATGTCAAATGACTTCCCCTTTCTCTCCCTTTTTAATTGAAGCATTATTTCCTGCAGATGAAAGCTTTTGACTTAAAAGCAATCAGGTGTGATATTCACAGCTCTGGGCTTTTCAGAATGTCACACACAGGAATTATTCGGATTTATCCTAAAGCTCTCAGTAAGAACATCAGCATTCTGCAATGCCTAAGAAAATTTCCTATCTGTGATATTACGCTACTCAAGGCTTTGTTGTTCAACTGATTTTATTACATTTAAGTAACAATCAGAGATTGTTTCACATCTGTTTTATCTTGCACTTCTTTGCCAACATTCCAAAACAAGCTTCCCCAGTTTCAGAAAAGATAAAAATTTCTTAATCGGTGCAATTCCTGCTGGCTGTAAGAACAAACGTATTCTCACAAATTCAGATCATCCTAACAGAGCAAAGTTACTTTAAATTTTTATCAACGTGGAACAGTTTTTCAGATCGTACATGTAAAAATCTCAGTGGAAATAGCTGATAAAATATGTTCACACTGCATGTTTTGACTTGGAAGTATTTACATATATAAAACTAACATGACATTATATGTGAAGGTGTTCTGTCATCAAGTGAAACGTGAAAAAAAAAAAAAAGAACAATATCAAACAACTTGTTTTAGCTGCCTGGGCTCTACTTAGCTTTTAAAGAGTAAATATAAATGTACACAAGTCGGTTTTGTGACTCAGATATAAAGCATCGTGTTAAAAATGTAATACATAGTAGCAAAAGTACGAATTGTTATGTTCATGCATATTTTCTCCAGAGTTGTTAAAATTCACATTTCTCCTGTGATATCCTATGGAAAAAGAGTTCCTCTTTCTGTGGGATATCCAGAAAATACAGCATAACCTCTGCCAGCATCCACCTTGTCCAAATGTGGTTTTTTTTTTCCTTAGGCCTGTCATCCTCTTGATCTATGCTGTGACTAAGTTGAACATTATAGGAATCCAGCTTCTTATAGCAAACATTTGCAATTTAAATTGCTTTCTCTCTCAACATTAAGTCTGAATTGGATAAAGGTGTTAAATGCTAAGACTTCCTAGGTTTTTTACTTTACTAATCAAGCAAACTAAAATTACATTATCACAGGCAGCCAGGACTGGCTAGGACCTAGCGGGTGGAGAAAGGCCTGAATGAGAAACTCACATGCCAATTACAGCCAGAGAGAATGGCTGACAAACTTCTGCACTTTAAGCTTTGAAGTGTGGCAGAACTAAGGAAGATGTGCCACCTTAAATTAGATTTTTCCAGAAAGTTGATAAATAGGCTTACTCATGAAGAACAGCAGGACTAATCTGCAATTCTCTTGACATTAGAGACAACATGATCTATAGAAGCCTTGTTGGATCATCAGCTTTTTTCATTTGATGTCATCCTATTTATATTCCTTATCCCCAGCTGCGACTATTTGTCTTCTAAAATGTGTTTGATTTTTCTAGTGCCTATTGTAGTTCCTAGTATGTGAAGTAAAATAAGCAGTCAGACTTCAGGTGGCAAAGTATTTATGGTATAAGTATCTGTTCTGGGCATAATCTTCAAGAAATATATATACATACATACATGTGTGTGTCTGTGTGTGTTTGGAAATAGTTTTTTCTCTTATCTAGTCTGTGTAAATTATTCAGCACCGTTTCCTAACCCGTGGCACAGAATTTGGATTGAATAAACGCAGCGTAACTTTTAAAACAGAGAGGAGAAAGGAAACATATAGGAGTCAACAAGGCTAAGTACAGGCAAGCATACATCCATATTCCTCTCCAGCAGATAGATCCAAGGTGGATCCATCACCCTGCTGAAGTCAGGCCTGCAGGCTATACCAGCAGAAAAATACATACCAGTCTTTTTGTGAGCATAAACTTCTGTAATCACATTCTCCTGTCCTTTGTTATTTAGTTGGTAGTTTGAAATCTCAATATTATGATAGTAAAATCAATTTAAAGTTCTATTACACTCTTGTCAACCAAAATAAACCGGTGCCTGTCTGCCTCTGTAGCTCCTTCCCTTGGACAACTATGCACATCAGCTTTCCATTAAGATAAGCAACAAAAAAATACTTACTTATTTACTTCTTTCAATAGCAAGTCTACTATCCACAGTCACAAACCTCACCCTATGTCAGGAATCCCTCCAAAAGTTACAAGAAAAAGCCTATTTTGATATTATTCATTTAGCTGTGCTAATAGTGTTTGCTGCCAAAGGAATAAACATTCTACTTCAGGAAGAATTCTAAAATGTTAACTTTTTTTTTTTCAGCCAAACATAATAAATAATGACAGTATGAAATTACTTCTCTTCCTGACCTACGCTGTTCTCCTGGAAGGAGGGAAAAAAGCCCATGGCGTGATGCCATCAGAACTTCCCTGATATTTAACTGCTTCTGTCTGTATTTATGGTAGATCTTTTGATGGCTAGAGTGCAAAGCAGGAAGGCTGAGAAGCACTGTGGTGCATCTGCTATTTCCTGTCCACACTCAGATCAGAAATTTGCTCTGAGGTGATGCAGACAGCAGAAACAGAGCCCGGCTCCTCCTGCTGCACCCAGCACAAGAGTGGCACCAGCTGCCCATGCTGCTGCAAAATGTGATTGCTATTCTGGTTGAAGACAGTTAGCTAAAGCTTAGAAGGTAATATAAGGAGTACAAGTAGAAATAAAAGCCACGCTCTCCATAGGTTTTTTTAAATGTGGTAAGAACTGAGAATACAGAAGGATCGGGTTAGATTTGAGTCTTTTAAATAATGGGCAAGGCAGAAACAGTATTTCAGAAATACTGAAGAACACTGACAGATGGGTGTTAGGGTGGTTTTAAAGATGTCTGAACTTAATTCTGTGAGGTGTCTTGACTTGAGTTAAATCAGTTTCTGAATGTCTCCTATGGTGTTGTACATAGGTCTGCGTACATTCTCACCTTCTAGTTTAAAGTTTAACTGTGACACACAGTTTCCCAAGTAATCTTCCTGGCACTTCCCATGTTTCATCATTTACTTTCTGTTATTCATGAATTACTGGAGGAAAAATTGTTTTTCCCCTTCAGGCAGGGCAGGTGGAAAAGAAAAAGAAAATCCAGAGCACTCCATATGAAATGAAATGTTCCATAATTATAGGATTAACTTAGTTTAAGCAGGTCCCTTTCTGCTAATAAGCCTTGCTCTGGAAAATTTCTTAAACACAGACCTTCTATATTAGCACATAAAGAACAGCTATTAATATCACTCCTCTGAAAGCATCATCATTCTTGTTTTAAAAGTGACAAAAAGTCATTTCTAAAGCAGCAGACAAACATCTCCCCCAGTTTTACCTAGATGAGAGACAAAATGCCCACTCTTTGATAAGATTGGGAAGAAAACTACTGTCAAAGTAACACATTAGTGCACTGCAAGCAGATTGCACACTACAGAACACTAGCATTTGACAAAAGACGTCTTTCAAACAGGTACATATTCACACATGCTTCCTCTGTCTTTCTCTCAAAAACACAGAGTTCCAGAACCGTTCCAAAATTCAAACGTTTTGGATGTGCTACATGAAATTGTGATATATTCTTGTCATGCATTTTGATAAAATAGAGTCTTGCATTGCAGAGGATACTCTTACTAGACAACACACTGCATAAATCCTGCTCTTCTCTGAATTGTTGTAAATAGTTCTTTTTCTGCATCTGAATTCCCAACAGTAGTTTGAACAGCAAAAATAGTGAAGACGTGATAGCAGAGACTTCAGCATGAAACAGCCTACAAGGAAATACAGCAAGCTTTGCAACATCCAGAACTCCATTCCCCCTCCCCCACCCTCAAAACTCCACATAGTCTTAGAAGACAGTGCAAAATCTGGGATGTATTTTGTTATTTTTTAGAAAAAATGTACACCACGATAGATTAAGGAAAGCAAGATCAGAGCAGCTACTATTTTGTACACAGAGCTCTTATACGCACTAAAGTAAGCGGCAGATTGATTATTAAGGGGTATTGCTTGAATTCTTTCACATGATGTATTCCAGGAATAACTATTTCTAAAAGCTCAATTTATTAAGATAAGAATCATTAGAGTATCATTCTGATGGAAGTTCAGGGGTTTTCTTATCTCACTTAACAGAAGAGATTTTCAAATAAGCATTTGGAAAGGCAAAAACATAGGAAATTGCCATCGTTGGATTTCTGAACTCTTTACTCTGAATTGCTATTTGTCTTACACTAAGCCCACTTTCAGTAAAATAATATATGGCAGTGAAATCAGACACAGTAGTCACTTTTATTAATGTATTATAAAGTGCATATATGCACTTTATCTATATACAGCAGACTGGGAATAATTTCATATATAAAGACAGAGATAATTTCCTAAAAGGTTATGCAAGTCTTCTATGATCTTCTGTAATACACGTTACTTATGCGTTACAGAAAAAAAACATTCAGTTATCTTGTGATTATTGTGGTAGACTTGCTGGTGTAAGTTCAGAATCCTAACTATAAGAAACACTCTCACATGACAGTGCCCCTTAGACCTTTTCAGATCACATTTTACTATTCAGGTTCCAGCACCCTAATGTAGTTTAACTGAAATGAGAGATCTGAACTCACTCAACTTGACTTCCATAGGAGCAATTCTAGTGTGAGGCATACTGCAAAAACAAAACAAAACAGGCTAACAGAAACAATCTTGGTCCAGCATTCTTGATTTTCACAAAATATTTGGTTGTGCAAATGCAAGTATAGCTTAGCATTCTGTGTAAATTAAAACACTACGGACCAGAAAGATCAAATAAAGATGATTTAAATGGTCTTTTTCTGAAGAAGGGAAATAAAATATTGAGGGAGGAAGAGACTTTTAAGTATTTCTCTTATTCCCATTGTACCGTAGTAAAGATACAACACCATTATTACAAGATTGCAAAGCTCTTACTATCTGTATACACAGAGATAGGCAGCTTCAGCTTGCCCAAGAAAAATATATCTTTCTTTTCTTTATTATTCTAGACTTATCTCAAAGGGAGCAGTAAGAAGGAAAGAAGAGGCCACATAAAACTTGTTGACTGAACCAAATAGAATTTTCAAGGCAAGAATATTCAGTACATATAGGCTGACTATACAAATGCACCAACTTCTCCTTCCTTCTCTATATGGTTGAGAAGAGACACTGCATTTCAATATTAGTTAAGTGGAAGTCAAAAAGCAAACATCAGACTTTTCATGTCCTTCAAAATGTCTGTGTTTAATTCTGGTACAGCAGTACTGAGCAATTCAGGCTGCTCACTATACCCAGCCAGACTGACATTGGTCAGCTCAGAGAGTCTGATCTGACAACATCTTGAAACAATCATCCATTTCTCTTTCTTCAGCAAATAATAAGTTCAAATAAAAACGAAAAGAAGAAAAACAAGAATGCCACTTCTGCTCATTCTCTGGATGCTAAGAAACACTGCAGATTAAAATACTGAAGAACTGAAAAGCCCCCAAAGATGAATAGTTTTAAACAGGGAGTGAAAAGACATTTGTTCTCATTTTTAGACAAACACTGATTATACAAAGGAAATATACCCACTGGAAATATGTAAATCACAAAATAATCAAAATTATAAATGACATACAAAGAAAATAACATGAAAGAGTTCCCTCAAATAAAGATGCTTTTGATATATGGCAAAATGAGCAGGTGTCATGCAACTGATGTTAGACAAAAGACATATGGACAGGGATGGAGGAAGATGTCTGGAATGCTGAAAATCAAATAAAAAAAACCCCACAAAACTGTTTCCTATGTATGATAAACATAAATCCTGGGACAACAGACCTAATCCTGCATTGTCCTGAATTCTCCGAGTCGGGAATTTTATTTGACCTCTCTTCACTGTGAATGAGTACAAAATTTGGACAATATTTTATCTTCAGCTTTATAAAACAGCAATATTGGATTTTTGTGGGTTTGTGGGGTTTTTTTGCAATGATATATACATGTTAAATGCACTGTCTTGTGGTCAGTTACGGGCATGGTTCCCAACTGATTGAAAGTTATGTAAAAATAACAGAAGGTAGAAACATCCCAAAATGAGAATGCTGTACTAAAATTAATACATTCTTCAGAAGATTAAGTTCTAGAGAAATTATCAGTTTTAAACCTTGGAAATTTATTTTTAAAAATGTTCCTTATAACAATCAGATTATGTTTTCATCCTTTCTACTCAAACATAGCAAGCTTATGAATGACTATCAGCATTTACCTTCTTTTTTTTTTTATCATCAGTAACTGCCACTTCATGCACTTCCTGCAGTGATATAAAAGTGCCAAAGGGTTCGTGCCATGTGACAGCAATTTCTCAGTTTGTTTAAGTAACAGAACGCTCTGTGCTGACAGATCAACAAAAGATACATTAAATCCTCAGCAGACCCATTTGTCCACTATTACCTGCCAGAGGACTGCTGCTTGTGTTGTTGTTCAGTGTTCCGAAACAGCTCTTTCAAAAACTGAAAAAAGCTACATATTTTTAAGCTACTCAAAAAGACTGAAGAAAGTCACCAAAAAAAAATTGTAATATTGGCTTATTTCCAGCTGAAGTGCCAGCCCCATCCCTGCAGTTGAAAAACTGAAGTTAGTTTCTCCTAGGGGATTAGGAAAAAACTGTAAAGAGAACAAACAGGCATAAAGTAAGGGAGCAGTCTCAGCTAAATCGTAGGTGGTAAAGCCATACAATTAGTTTATCATTTATCAGCCAAATAATAGATAATAATAACATACTAGTTAAACTCGAAGAAAAATATAAAAACATAAATGAAGCTTTCCTCTGTAGAGAGAAAATAAGATACACACTAGGTATACCTGTAACTTATTTTGAAGTTTGTAATATGCTGTCTCCTACAATTTATCCACCTTCTTTCATATTCTGGCTGTTTGTTTTTTTTTAAGTAGTCACACATCGGGTTGTTGCTCCCCTTCCACAGAGAGTAACTACAAGGCAACAAACAAGTTCATCCTCACAAACCTCTGATTATTGGGAGAACTGAGGAATGAGGAGGAAGGACAAAGGAAAAAAAAAGAAATTTGGGACTTCAGAATTTTGTTCCATAGAAATTTTCAAAGAACTATGCTATATTATATATTTTTAGACTCTTGTTAAATAATCTCAAAGATTAATAGCAGTAGACATGAAATGGCAAAGTATCATGCACTCTTATTACGTGTCCCACCCCTATCACCAGAGAGACAGAAAACTTAGAATCTAGAATTACTCTAGAAAGAAAAAGACACTGGGGAAAATAATAATACAGAATCAATATTGAAACTTTCCATCAAAATATAGCTATAAATGCATCAACTACTACAAAATCACAAGATTTACAGTAAAAAATCCACTGTGGAAATCATTTTTCCACTTCTTTGTTTACAAGGCTTTCCTGTATTTATCTCTGACTTTACAGAAATATTCTACCAGAGCATAAAACACCAATGATTCATTTTAAGAAAACCAGTTTGTTTTGGCAAAATGTAGTGTGGAAGAATCTCATCATGAAAAGCTAAAATGAGTATGAAGGAAATTACACAGCTCAAGTAAATTGTTAAATAGTCATCTCCTTACAAAACTTAATAATATATCACAACCAGAACTTAAGACTCCATTTAAAAAACTGCGATATTTGTCTCCCAGATGCATATTGGGATTTGACTTCTGTTTTCTTTCTATCGTCATCCTTCTAAAACTTTATGAAAATCTCTCATTTGTAAAACTTCTTCAAACATTTTTCTACCAATAATAAACCACTTTCATTTTCCTCTATCATAAATTCCCCACCACAGCAGCACATTCTTGGCTACTTTGAAATGAGCACTTAATTCTACATTCCTTCCATTCACATCAGAATGGATATACACCATTTTACTTCGGGGCATCATTTAACCTGGTCCTCCCCAGACGCAGTTCCAGCAGACCCTCCCACAAACTTCTCACTTCAGTAACTTGATTTGCTGCCTCCTCTAACTGTTCTTCCCATCAAATCAATCCTTTGACTCCTCCAGTTTTTCTGAAGGCTTGACTGCAAGAGGAAAACTTGAATTATCCTTCTATTTTTCTGTATTTCTCTGTGTCACTGGAGAAAGATTCATTGCATGTTATCATTATATATTTAGCATTTGCCATCACACGTGAGCTCAGAGAACCAATGAGCCAGTCAGTGCTCCCAGACTTAGAGTCCATCAGTGCTGGAAGATGGCACGAGCACTGCAAATACACTGCCACTAATAAAAACATTGCTACAACCACTAAGGATTCTCCACACTATCACATACACAAACATGCATGAAAGTTAGAATTTCTCTTAGGACAATGCCTTTACAGCTTTACAGTCTGGGAATACTTCTTTCACTTTTAATTTTCAGACATCTTGGAGCAAATTAATAACTCACTTCCACATACGACATTTTTCCATCTAGGAAGAACAGCACATTAGATAGCTCAGTGAAGAAGGAAAAATACAGATAAGGTAAACAAACCACTCCTACAGAAGTACTCAAATAAATGACATTTTTCATCTTCCAAGTTAAAAAAAAAAAAAATCATGCTGTAGCAGGCTATGTGTACTGATACACACAGGTATGTATTTGCAGATCAAACAAATTCCATTGGGAGTGCTCACAAAACAGTAGTTTCAAGGGCAGAGATCAAATTAATACATTGGATTTTAAGAGAATATAACAAAATACCTTGTTTAATCTATGGCTAGAGTGCTGAGCACACCACCAGCAAGGCCATGGATTTGACAACATGGCATTTAAGAGTAGCAATATTCAGAGCTGCAACAATTAACACAGAATTAAAACAGAAACAATCACCAGAGTGCAGTGCAGAACCTCCTTTTCCAGCACCTCTAAGCCTTTCTAAGTTGTGGGAGTGAGATCTTTATAAGTGATAATTCCACCCTCTGGCACTTCTAACACATTTTTCTTAAGTAACTCACATTTGCCCCTGTTAGCTCTGATGTGCTTTACAGTTTTAGCAACACAACTTTTCCTGTTTCTGCAGATTTGCATTTGTCCACACACGTTTGATATAAGCTGGCAAACCACAGCTTGTCTCTGGAGTGAAACAACCCCCTGAACAACACGAGCTCTCTTGCTGACAAGAAGGCAATGCCAAGATGTCACCACGTGTGTGCACTGATGACTTAATTTCAGTACCTAGAAGTCAGAGCTCTGAGGACACAACTTGCCCATTTCATGGTTCTCATCCCAGCCCACCTCAAAACCACTATAGATCACAAGACCACACTACCAGCAAAACCTCTGCTTCATGTTATATTAATAAATTTTTGCAAATCACAGTTTACATCATAAAAGGCTACTACTACCTGTGAACAAGAGGGTTATAGAAGCAAGCAATATATACAAAGAATATTTGTCTTAGGGCAGAGCGTTTCAAACTTTCAAGCACAACACATCAGCAGTCTCTAAACATATCTACAGAACAGATTACGTAACCACATACACAGTTCTTGTTGCAGTGACCTGTAGAACATACAAAATATTTTCTTTTGCTAGTAAAAACACATTCATATATACAAAATAAATTCATAACCTGGAATATTCCTGAAAGCTTAGTTAAATTAACTGTATTTGAGAGTTCAAAGGAATGTGATATCTGTAGCAATAAAGGACACACGGTAATTCACCTTGAAAGTAAATGATCTAAGCAGTATCAAAGTATTAGTATCAATTTGCTAAAAAAAAAAAGGAAGTTCTCAGTACAGAGGCACAGTTAGGGAACTGTAACTTGTCATGCAAGACAGAAAAGACCAGGAAGAAATGGGAACTTTGTGAATTTCATAAACCAGTTTAAATCAAAGTAAACTTTCTCCACGAAGCTTGTTCAAGGACCTTTACAGTTAGCTACAGACTGTGGTAAATGGAGTTTCAGCAATAACAAAAATGATTTTTTAATCACGATTACTTTGTCTTTATGGAAAAAATCATAAGGTAGCCATGGGAGAAACACCACCCTGCATTTGCCAGTGTGTTGTGCCAGTCAGTTTCCAACCCCATGCTGTGCTTCTGGCTTTCACGGAAATCACTGAAGCACAAGTTTTAGGAGAGCAAGACACGGGTTGGAATAGTTTCAACATGGAGAAGCATTTGTTTGGATTTCTGTTGTTGTTTTTGTTGTTTTTTGTTTGTTTGTATTAAAGAGTATTTCAGGGATTTTAAAAGAAAAAATAAATAAATATTACAGACCATTAAGATCAGCTCCCTAATGCACAGTAAGCACACACTGGAAAAAAAAAAGGTTTTACCGTTTCCAGAGGCTCAGCGTGCACTCTTCTGCTTTTAGATGTCAACAGGTCTTTTCCAACCATGCCCTTGGCATTCGTAAGACATCCCTCTTGTTATCAACCTGCACAGCTGCCAACCCACAGAAATGGCCTTGGCTTCACAATCTGGAGATCTGCTAACTCATAAGTTATATACGCACACACATAGAGGCACTTGTGCTTAGATTTCCTTCATTTATAGATGACTATTTAAAGTTACCATCCCATGGTAAAAAGCATAGGCAAGGGAGAGTCTTCTGGACTTTTCTAGTAAGGTTGTACAAAGGCTTTTATTATTATTAAGATTCCTACCCTATGACATTCCATACCCATAAATATCCTGTTTTTACAGAAAATGTAAAAACTCTTTTTTACAGGAATGTGTGCCCATTTTCATGGAACACTAGCAGAAAATTGCACAGAGGCTGTCACCAAGAGACTTGCCCTGTCCAGAATAAATTTCCTTTCCAAAAACTGGTATGCATAGAAATGTCAAACCAGTAGGAATCAGCATAATTTGTCCGTACTTCATAACAATTGTGGTCAGAAAGCAAATCCTTTCAACCTAGTTGAAATTCGTCTAAATTCCCTAGTCTCCAGTTTTGTTTATGTTGGAACAAAATCAAAACACATTGAGCTCAGATCCCCCCTTCCAAAGAACTCTAAAAGCTTGTCTTTTGTGACCTCTATGTTTATGAAGAACCAAATGACCACAGACGCCTGTGCTGCTGTTTATTTATATTATGTTAACTGTCACCAGTTTTCAGCATGCCATAAAATATTAACAGAGATTAATAGAGTATGCCTATTTTCCTAGGGGAAATAATATGATGCATAGTCTGCTGCTTATCAACTCACAAGTATTTTATCAATTTTTATAGTTAGCGTATGAATAAAAACACTTGTCACAATTAACACTTATCTCACTTTCGTACTCTTTGGATACATGTATATGTATCTACTGAGATAGTGCAGTATCTCTTAAAAGAAAATAAGCAAATTAAAATAATTTACAAAAATGTGAAAGTGTACAATAGCCACTTCATTTGTTTCAATTACGCAACCATCATGAATTTTAACAGCTCTCGAAGTAACTAGTTTTGATGGTGTGTTGTCGGGTTGTTTGTTTTTTTTTTTGGAGGAAAGACCTTTTTCAACCAAAGAGCCCTCTCCGGTCTCTCAAAAATATTTTAAAGCATTGTAGGTACAATATAATTGCAGAAGTCACTAACTATAAAAATCCATCAGGGCTGATGTGGCACTATCAGTCCTTGTGGGAGTACCTGTATTTTAAGAAAGGATAAAAAGCTTTCTGTGACTTGGTGTTTTCTAGTGGGTTTTTTTTTTTCCTCAGAAATTACAGAGCTGTGATTGTTTGCTTTTTTTTTTTTTTTTTTTAAAAAGACATTTTCAAGTACTTTCAAATTTTCACTTCTCTAAGATGACAAACTTCTTCACCATTTCAGGTACAAAACAACAAACAGGACCTCTACTGAATTTATTAATTACTTAACTAAACTTTGCACTAAGAACTGAATATAAAATGTTTATTTATTTCACTCGTACCTCTATGCTTTTAGTTAACTGTAACTAACCATCTGGACTTCCACTACCAACAAAACATTGCTTTTTGCTGTTAGATGGGGGTCAGCATCTTGAAAAGACTGTACTTCTAATTACACAGAAGTACAATTACAACAGTGTGAAACACTTAACATCCACATACAAAAGCTGTAACTTATAGCCTAAACTGGAATAATTACAACAGTGAATACTGTTATGTACTTTGTTCTTTTGAGGTAAGGAATGTGGGCTCCATTCACAATTACTGACAAGATACCTGAGAATATGCTTATCCCAAACTCCAAAATAAACCATAAAACAGCACCCTCCATCCTGACACTAATGCATGGAAGAACAAACAAAGATGCTGGCACCACTCCTCATCCCTTTCTACAAGAACTCCCACCAGGGATGGCTCCAGGCACCCCCCTCTGAGCACCACAGAGCTTCTCTCACCATCACTGCTTCCCCGCAGGCATTTCATTCCAGGTGGCAGAAAATGTAATGCCAGATTTTTCCCCAGAGACCCAGAGCTGTATTTCAGCCAACCCATGAATCAGACACAGAAGAGGAGAATTCACAACACAACTGAATTATAAAGCAACAATCTCCTGGATCTTCAGACAGAGTAACCAGTGAGATACAGCCTTCTGAAACTCTACTGGAAAGAACACATGATTACTGAGAACACGTGGTTACTAAGCTAGTACAACAGTTCTACCCTGAAAGCTTTCAAGACAACTGGAAACCTACAGAAAGCACTTTTAGTGAGTGCCAGAATGAATTGCTCCAGTAAATACATTCCAGAAGTTGGAAGATAAAAAATGCGAATTCCTCTTCTGTCTTGAAAGCTTTGTCTTACACCCTCTTCCTCTCCCCTGCTAACATCCCCAGAACACAAAGACTTCATAGACTTAAAAGCACAATGCTGTGGAAGTGACAGACTCAGCCTGGTTTCCTTACAGGTCTGCTTTTATGTGAAATCTCTTTTTTCATCTTTCTTTTCTCTTTACACACTTTAGCTACAGAGCTCATTCATCTTTGTAGACGAATAACATATGCTTCTCTTCTAAATACAGGAAGATTTCTTTGGGGGGAAAAAAAAAGCAAAGAGATCAAATTAGAGCGATATGAGTGCGTGCGTACAACCATTTTAATTTAAACAGATTATTAAATAATAGAAAAAGGCAGCTTTTTTTTCATGTAAGTACTCATTTGATATGCATATCTTTAACTACAGGGGTCAACAGGTATTCTAAATGTGAAGTAGAGAGATTTCTGCTGATGTTCTTATATATCACCATGCAAGTATCTTCAAGTACCACCACGAGGAAAGGCAAGCACAACCTTGCATGCGATATGTAGATCAAGTAACACTGCCACAGAAGCTAGCCTCATCCTGACCTTTGTTATTTCTTGAAAGAAAATTGTCATTCCAAATCTTAGTCGGTGCTTTGAATATTATTTAAATTTGAACTTTAGATATTTCATGCTCAGTCAGAGCAAAATGAATGCATCTGCAATATTAACTGACCAGTCCAGATAAATCTACTGATTTCCTTCGGGTTTCTTTTAGGTAGATGAATTTTATGAAGAACAAATACTCTTGGCAATATTTTGCAGCCCTTTGGAATGTATTTAATTAATTATTCAAAGCACAAAGACTATACAGATATCAGACAATCAAATAATTCTTACTCTACATAAAGACTATATCCTGTTTTATTGCAATGAGAAAAATTGAGAGATTAAATGAGTTGTCAAAGGTGGTATGTTGAGTAATAAACAGAAACAGACTTCATGGAAATAGCAGCTTCTAGCACCAAAACCTACTGCTAGTTTAGCAGACTGAAAAATACTTAAGATGAAAGATACAATGGCCCTCCTGCAGAGTGTCAGGAACACACCATTTCAGACAATAGTATTGCAACAAGTCCTAATGACCCCTCTTAAGAAAACAAAGCCAGCTATCGGACAATGCCAGCTATTGGAACAGTAGGAAACCATGTGGTTCATTGCCATGAATAATTTTATTCAGACAGGAATACATTTTTCTAGAGCACATGCTTTAGCATTGAGATGTATCTGAAAATACATAAGGTCATAAAGCAAGTTCAGTTATAACTTTTAGTAGCTAGAACTGTTACATGATTTTTATGCCAGTTTTAGACATTACAGAAACAAAAGTTAAATATGCACACCATATATTACCTCATCCAAGAGCAAATAACTTCCAAAATTGCAGTTCTATTCTTTTGGCACAAAGAATTATTCGATCTGCTGAAGATCATCTGAATTTACCAAAGTTGTAAGAAGTAAGGCAAAACTTCACCTCCATTTGAAATACAAATCACAGACCAAGCTAAAAAGAAGCAAAAACCAAATAGGATTAAGCTAAGGAAATGTAATGATGTACTCATCCTGGAAGTGTTAATCCAATTTAAAAAAAAAAAAAAGTGAAAGTCTCTTCATGAAAAGAAAAATAGTCTCAAGTAGAAGGTTGGAAAGTCTCTGAAGCATTTGTGAAGAGATGCTTAATCTCAGAAGAATGTTTTCCACTGTTCAATATCTGCGGAGCATACACATTTTCAGAATGGTCATCTTCTATTCTGAAGACCACTTTTAAGTGTTACTAAAGTTTCCAAGACTTGCAATGCTTTTTTGGTGTGTTTTGTTGTGGGTTCCCCCCCCCCCCCCCCCCTTCTTTTTGCTTTTGATTCTTCTGTGAAAGACTTCCCAATCATTTTTTCCAGTGTCTACAACAGCAAGTCTAGCTTTTGCTTAAGAAAAAGTTAGAATAACAGTTCATTGATATCTCTTTTAATAATGCTGAAGTAATTTTTAAAAGTGTAGTTCCTCTAATGGAATAGATGACTTCTTTGCCTCTGTGACTTTCTTTCCAAACTGCACGTACTTTACATGAAACATAGCTCCAAGGCTGTCAATTGAGCTTGAAAGTTAATGTTCCTGTAAATCACCAACTGCCAAAACGAGTTACACCATTTACCTTGTGACTGTTTTTTGAAAGTTATCATTAAAGTATTTAGCTAATCGCTCCACAGATTGTTTATATGGCCAGCAGCCACAGACATATACAGCCTCAACAACAGAAGTGCATGCTCACTGGATAAGCGATGTTATGGTAAGTCATTAGCATCCTACAGCAGTGACGGATTTCCGAATTGAAGCTGCCACGAATCACGTCATTAACTTAAGATTCTCTCTCCATGCTAACCTATCTTGAGGCAGAAGAGCCAGAGCAACAGCACAGCTTTTAAAGTGTTATCCACAGAACTCAAGAGGTGAAATACAGGGTTTTTGTTCTTCAAATTCACAGGTTAGGCAAACAATTTTTGCAACCATCCATCTTTATTTCTTAATATATTGGCTTACTTTTACATCCATCCCCAAATCTACTTAAAAAAAATGATAACCAGAGCACAGCCTTAACGTTTTACAGTGGGAGAAAATGCTCAGTGTTCAATAAGCATTAGTGGAGGCAACAAGTGCTCCGATCCAACTCAATGGCTGAGGGCAAACAATGTGCAACATCCATAGCAAAAGATAAGAAAAGATCAGCCAGATCATTCTTGACACTTAAGTTGATACATTTCAACTGACAGTAATATTTCAAAGTAACAATTGGGAGAGATAGAACTTAAACCACAATATCAAGAGAGAGGAAAAAGATCAAATCCCAATAGACACTGGAGTCTGCTTTGGAGTGAAATCTGTACAGGGAAGTGGTCCAGGGCCCACATTGGGTATTTGCTTTGTGTGAGTTTCAGCAGTTTCTGCCTTGCTCTAGTCCAGCCTCACTGTTAACAGCAACTTTAAAATGAAACACAGAAAGGGTCCTCTTAAGTGAATGGCAGAGTTTCACCTAAACTAAATCCAGTTTGCACACTTCAAAACCATTTCACAAAATGAAGGTAGGGAGATTAGAGACCACTTTATCCCACCAAAAATGCTAACTTCACCTTCTACATCCAGCCAACTGTCAAATTCAGGATCATCAGCCTAATTTATTTTAGCTAATATCTCCTATTTTAGCGTACACCGACCTTTAATCTAAGATCAGTTAAAGTCATCTGATCGCAGTTTTGGAATTACTGCTTTTAGAAAAGCAATCTCAGGGAGTAAACTGGAATGAGGATCAAAAACATTGTCAAACTGGGAGTCTGGTAAATAACACTAACAGAAAGTAGTTCATGAAAGAGGGGACTGAGCTGCTGCAGACAACCAGGGGAAAAAAAAAAAAAAAAATCTACCTCATTTACATTTCATTAGGAAATAAATTTTTCCTAATATTGCATTTTAAAATTATATCCTCTTTCCTTTCATCTTTAAATCAGTGGAAGTCCCCTGTGTCATTACAAAGCTATAAACAGCACTTCAACAATGATTACATGCCAGCATTGTCATTTTTCCTCATGCCCATTAAAGGACAAATTTGTGCTCAGATTACAAGATGATTGTAATGTTACAGGCCAGCAAGGATTAGTAAAAACAGTACATAAATGCTACAATACAGCCGGCAACTGAATTTGAGGAGAAAAAGACGCAGGTACGGATTTTAAGTGACAGGGAACTGATTATTTTAATGTTCATAATAATACGACCTGCCAACAGAATAAAGAATAGAGTCATCAGTTTACTACCAGTGGTGACATTTCTTGTTGTCATTCAGCAAACTAATTGCCTCTTTTGTGAGGTATGAATTTCTTTTAACAGAGATGTTAAAGACAATGGGGCTTGGCCAAGAAGATACTCTGATTTGTAAAGGCTTCTGTTCATTAAAGTTCCTTTTCAAGTTTGTTTATCATTTATGCTGATGTCTGAGGAGCTATTGGGTTCTTGCTTTTCAGAGCACGGTATAGAAATAAGACAGAAAGCATTATGAAGCAATTTGCCAGCCTGTATATAATAACCTAAAGCATGTATCTATTTCTTCTTTAGAGAACAGGAAGCATTTAATCATTTCTGAAAGACCTACTTATCAAACTGAATTACTTGAAGCATCTCCCTATAAATCACAATGAAAAAGTGTTTTCTGTTTCCAGAATTGAAGCTGCTATTCCAGAGAGCAAAAATGTTCGCAAATAGACAGGCCCCATTATGCAGAATTTTGCAAACTCCCCTAGCTTTGCAATGCCTACTTTGTGAATAAACTCCTTGCTGAGTAATATTACTCAGTCCAAAAATGTGGTACATGCATAATTCTTCTTAACTCTAACAGCTCACGTTCAGAAGATGTGTACAGTTCTGCAGAGTGTCTCTATCTTCCTGAGTTTTTGTAGGTATTCAAGAAAGCACTTTGTGGTATCAATCCTGAATGATCAAGCTGAATATAATCATACATATTCATCAGAATTTACTTATTTTGCACTATCAGACTATGCATCACAATATCTGCCAGTAAACAGGAATAGTGTCAGACTGGAAAGGCTTTACTTTCAACTGCTGATGTAATCACGAAAAACAGACTTGATTTTTGCTGAAAAAAATACTTCTCAAGAATTCAACACTTGCCTCAGTATAGCATGACAGCTCTGTGTTGCTATCAAATACTAATATTTGGCTTTTCTCACACTGAAACCAATAAGATATATCATAATTAAAAAGCACTGTCAGAGATACAGGGCAATAAATAGGTACAGCATATGCAATTGTTTGGGGGAAAAAAAAAAAAGAAAAAAAAAAAAAGGATAATGCACAAAACTCCTATTAGACTGAATATCTGTAACTTTGCCTACATAATAGTTCCAGACTCAAGAAAGTGCCTTTTCAGAAGATAAGAGGTCACAAGGCGAAGTGGCTGAGCACATTAGTGGTTATCCCTTCTATTCACAATGCTTATGTGCCAGTTAATTGGAAGATCAGAACTACAATGTGAGCCACTACTCAGTCGATTAAAAGCAGTAAGAATACCTGCAGCCATGTGTCATATCTATCAAATAACACCCTGTGATGTTGTAACACGGCAGTGGCACATGAGCACAGAGTACACGCTGCCACACAATGTGTTGCAAAAGCACAAATGTCTAACTCACTGCACCTGTGTTTACCTTCTTCTCTTCTGTTATAATCCATAAGCTAATAATATATTTTGCATTTTTAAAGTCATGGAAATCTACCAGAGGAAACTAAATGGTGTTTCCCGTGCTTTTGTTTCCATGTAAAGAAGGATTTCAGTTTTAGTTCCTGCTTTATGTTAGCATCTATCCACTGGTATTTTGGAGAGTTAAATTTATGTTGAATTATTTGAGAAACATATATTTCATCACAAAAATGTCATCCATTTGTCACTTGTGTATATGTTCAAAATAAACTTGTTATGACTTGATGCTAATAAGGTACATCCCAAACAAGGGCTAACATGGCAGCTCTTATAGTCTCCCTTAGGAATATTATTGCCTTACTGCTAAAAAAAAAAAAAAAAAAACCCTCAGTTTTTAATAAATTGCCCATGAAATGCATCAAATTGCAATACAGGTTCCCAGGAGCTTACTTACATCACCAGCTATTTAACACATGTTACTAGCACAACACTGTTTAGTCTAGCAATGTTTACACAGCATTTACCAAAACACGGTATGAAAATAGTTAACTTTTGTTTTCCAAACACACATGCAAGATATTTTATTCTTTCCGCTGTTACTTTACACTTCACTGCATTTCTTTACTGAACTCCCTTCACAGCTTAAGCCATTTCCAAGCACTATTTGATCAGAAGACTTCAAACGTAGAAAAAAAAGCCAGAATTTGTCAGTGTACACAATATGCCCTAATTTAGACACAGTTAATGTGAGAGGGAAGGGTTGTTTTGCTTCCTTTCTTATCTCAAAGCATAGACAGCATAATAGCTGTGATAAATCTATGAGATGTTTTCAAATAGGAGTAGTATTTAGGAATCATTTTCCCTGGACAAGGATATTTTCCATGCAATTAGAAGAGACAATTCCTCTCCATTTTCACACGCTCGTATTATGACTACAATGAGCACCATGATACTGAAATTATGAAAACAGGTAAATGTTTTTCTCGTTTCAACTCCGTTGACTAAGCTCCTCTCCAGTTCCCACAGCAGCATCCAGCCCTGGCTGGAGTATCCACTTCCATGTTTTGCTACCCACTCTGTGCTACAAGATGCGCAGTGCCAAAGCCTGCATTCTCTTTGTCAGTTGTTCACCAAGAATATAAAGACTCCAATTAAAAAACATCAAGATGGTAGTTTTGATTACATCAGATCCTACTGAAGCATAAGGAGTTACAGTTCCAATACTGGAATAGATTTTGTCTTTCCTGCTCGTGTGCCTTATAGCATCAAACAATCATCCTTGTGATTTCAAATGGATTACTTGTTTACACGAAGTTAGAAACACAGCTTCACTAGACACCTTTGCAAAGCCTGTGAGCACAGGGTGAGTTTTTACTGTGGCCCAGCTAAGCTATGTGTGCATAAAGCTTCACATATGACGTTTTGCAGCCTTGGAAATTGAAGCCTCTCTACATTCTTCTCTGTACATTTTACTATATTTCAACACAGATATACTTTAACATTCTGATAATATGTATAAAATATGTATAAGTGTCTCTATGACATTCCAGTTACCAATGTGCAAAAAGTCTTTTCCTTCCTTAACTATAATTAATCATCATTATCAGTATCCCCCCAGGACACAGACACATTTTCATCATTAAAAATTTGGTATTTTAAGACATTTAAAAAAAAAAAAAAAAAGACAAATTGGTTGATGAAAATACAGGAACTGGTGTGAATGAAGCAGGTTTATAACAGGAACACTGATTAAGTTCTTGAATAGGTAGTGATTACGATCAAACAAAATGCTAAAAGTAGTTTCTCCTTAGCAGATATGTTAGACGTTAAAGAAAAAAAGCCTACTTAACTACTGAGGTTTGAAATGTTCTAAACTATTTACAGAAGTCAAACACTTATTGCCTCTCATAGGGTATTTGTTACTGATATTAAAGTCCCCAGAAATAATAGTTGTGAGGACGCACAAATAGAAACCAGAAAGTATTTCGAAAGGCCAACCAGAAAGTGCTTCATTTAGTATAAGAAAGAATACTGGTATAAGAGAAGTATCGCGTATGTAAGTGCATAACTAATATAGGTACACAAATGAATGCACTAGCAAAATAATAAAAGCAATTTGCCCTATATTACATTTGCATGCAACTACATAAACTGAATAACATACTGTCTATGCATGAACATTTTAGCCTTCAGGCCATGTTTTTTTCAAGACAAAATTAATGCAGCAATATTCTGACATAGGTGATACTGTAACACAAGGGTGATTTAATTGTGGTATAGAATGAATATTAAAAACACTGTGAAATGCCTTAGAAATCGGTAAGAGTTAACATTATAGCTGTGAACTACATAGCTTAGAAGTTAAAAATGATACTTTTCTTTCACTGAACATGGCATCTGACACTTGTTTTGCTCACACACTCAACAGTACGTTGCTGTACTGAATTTCACAAGTACAGAAACATTATCAAGCATTAAAAGTGTTAAACAACTTACTGGACTTACTACTTTGTAATTAATATTCCTCAATGTTAATATTTCTACTTAGTCTAATAATTTATATGAGTTTTGCATGACTCTAAAGGGAAGACCTAATTAAAGAGCATGCATTTAATAGACCTATTTTTTTTTTTTATCTGCCTCTATATCAACATTTAATTAATAACATTCTTCACACAGCACTTTAATTTTGCTGCTGTTGTTTAAGGTGCAAGGAACTCCACACTTCAACAAATTCCACATTCTGCACCTCCTCAAAGATAATTACCTTTACACTGTACAGGCGTAACAAGAAAAAAATCTGTACTTATTTACATAGTATGGACACTGCAATAAAAATCACATTGGTCAAAGTCTTCAAAGAAATAGATAAAATCTGGCTCAAAAAACAACACAACAACACTAAAGGTATACTTCATCAGCTCCAAAAACAACTGGTTTCTACTTGGGAAGTCTTTAGCTCTTGTGGCAAGAGCTGTGAAATTTAAGGTACAAGGGTTTAAGTATCAAAATCAAGGTTGCCTCTGAGTTACAAATGTAGTGCTGCTGGGTATAAGCACTCTGAGCACACCCAGAAGTCTTGGCCCATGAATTCCCTGGGTGGCTGTAGAACCATGTTTCCCAATGATTCCAAGTATCAACCCAGAACTTTTCAGTGCAACACACTTTTCCCTTGTACCAAAGAAAACTGCTGCTGAATAAAACAGCAAAGATGATTGCTTCTGAAAAGAAAGCCAAGACACAAAAATCTACTTCGTAGTCAGGAATTAGAATAAATTTTATCCAAAATAAATTTAATTGAAACTTGTCTAAAACATTTTAGTTCTCTTTTTCAGTAGTGTATGCTTTGATTGATAAAACACAAATGTAAGACTGGTAAGAACTGTGACAGTTTTATTTTAGGTAAGTAAACAATCTAAATGCCACAAGATCTGAAACAAAACATTATGAGGGGAAAAAGAATCCAAAACACTAATGACAGTGTTTTTAGCTTTCCCTAAGTTGTCTGAGACATTCTCAGCATTCAAAGCATTCATGAACTGTTCATGAAGCGTAAAAGAGGCTACATAAGCAAACACAAATCCGCTATATTGTTTAACAACCTTGGGGGAAAAGAAAAAAAAAAAAAGTCACTTATTCTGCTTGAGATTCTTAAGGTGCAATGATTTAAAGAGCCAATGAGCAGTTCATACTAAGCTAAATAGCACTAGTCCCTACTATAACACTACTAAAGTATTAAAGAAAAAAAAGAGATTGATTATTCAAGTTGTTAATATACACTTTCAGAGAACATTCCCTTAGCTGTGGCTGCCTGTTTCTCACTCTTCCCTCACTACAGTCAATTAGCCCTCCCCAAAACCCTGCACAGCAAACTCACTCTTTGAAGTCCCTGTACTGAAGATTGCTGACTTCTCCTGGTTGCAAATATTCCCCAGTTACAGTCACAGAACTAATTTCACTTGAAAAGCAACAGGTACTGAGCATGCTAGAGCTTTCAGAAATCAACCTGGCAAACAGACAGGGTAGTAGGGGAGAAAGAAAAAAAAAAAAAAAATCACCTTTCATACTCAAGTTTACTCAACAAGTATGTTAGTGATTTTAATATTACAAAATCTGGAAACAAAGAAGAAAAAAGTGAAATACAACTTGTTGAGTGAAAGAAAACATTTAATACTTAGATTCTATATTGATCTTAGATGTTATATTATTCAAAAATAAAAATACCAGGCCCCCTCCCCCTGCCATCTTCTGCAGCACTACTTCTTGCCCTGGATGAATGTTTGTGATTCTACATCTTTTTTTTTTTTTTTTAGGTTTTCAAATTTGTTGCACTCTTTAGTTTATATAGTCCTCCTCCCACTCACAAAATCACAAAACCCCCTGCACAGACATGTAATGTAATGCCGCTTTGTTACAGATTTACCTGCCAACTGGGGAAGAACATCTTCCCATGGGAGGTATCCTATGCTGGAGCAGGGACCGAGAGAGACCATGAAGGAGAGGCAGAGATCATGGACTGACTGAAGGCCCCATTCCTTTGTGCTACTTCTGGAGGACAGGGTAGAAGAGGGTAGATGGGGACAAAGGTGGTTTTAGTGGGCTTCTACTACTCTAGCCTTTTACTGATAGGCAATAAATTGTATACAAACTATATTGTCTCCCTATATTTGAGTATATTTTGCTCATGACTGTAACTGGAATCTCCCTTTCCTCATTTAAGCCCTTGAGCCCTTTTTCATCATATTTTCTTCCCTGTTCCTTTGAGGAGGGGGAAATGAGAGAGTGATGTGGAGGAGTTCAGATGTGCATCAGCGTGAGACTGCCACGCATCTCTTTACCACCATTCATTCTTGGATATGGAGGTACTGGAGCAGGTCCAGAGAAGGGCAACAAGGCTTGTGAAGTGCTTGGAAAATCAGCCGTATGAGGAGAGGCTGAGGGAGCTGGGGCTGTTTAGTCTGGGGAAAAGGAGGCCGAGGGGAGACATTATTGCTCTCTTCCAGTATCTGAAAGGAGCTTACACTTGAGAGCGGGGCAGGTCTCTTCTCACTGGTGACGGGTGACAGGACAAGGGGAAATGGCCTCAAGTTGTGCCAAGGTAAGTTTAGGTTGGACATTAAGAAACACATCTTTACAGAAAGGGTAGTTAAACACTGGAATAGGCTCCTCAGGGAGGTGGTTGAGTCACTGACCCTGGATGTGTTTAAGAGACGTTTGGATGCGGTGCTCAGAGATACGATTTAGCAGAGCTTTGTTAGAGTTAGGGCACTATGGTTAGGCTGCAGTTGGACTTGATGACCTTTGAGGTCTTTTCCAACCTGAGTAATTCTATGATTCTTAGCTGAGAGCACTCCCTCCACCTTAATAGTCCAGGTAACTTATAACGCTCACCTTTCCCTTCTCTTGCCAGCCTCATTCCCTCAATTGCCAAGCTTCTGTCACTCTGGGTAACACAGGGTATCCTGTCTGGTGACTGATCATTGAAGTGCTAGAAGCCCTGTCTTCCGAGATGATTAAGTTAGCAATTTAGTACATGCATTTAGCAATCAAGCCTCAAGAGCTCTGCAGATGAGACCAAGTATAAGAAGACACAGGCTCCTGAAAAGGGGGAATTAAGCAAGTGTTTCCAGTTTCCTTTGGAGCATTTGTATTTTTGACAATGAAACCTGTCACGGAAATTTTTTCATAGTAACATATATGATGACTGAGAAGTATTTGGAGCATGAAGTAAGATAAGAGCTTGTGTTTGCCATGCAGCATGGGAAGACTAACAGCTACAAAGAAACTACAGATTTGTTTACTCATGCTGGGTACAAAAGCACAGAAGCCACGTAAAAAGCCCAGAAATAAAGCTCTGACATCCTCTTGCAAAAGACGTTTTGTGAAACATCTCAGGACGCCCAGGCCCAAGAGAATATTTAACACGCCACCTAAAATGAACACCACTCTTTACATCTATCAAGGCATACTGTCAGATGCAGACTACAAAATAACCTACAACTTCTTTCCAAGTTTGGATACAAAAGCCAGAGAAACAGTGTAAGTACAGAAAATCAGCTGCAATATTCATAAGTAGACAGCTCTCAACTGCTTTTATCTGATCGAATGTCATACTTAGACCATCGTAAGGACACCAGCGTGAGTATGGACACCTAGGAACCAAGGAACAATACAGAAGGATGTGATACCCAGCTGTATAGCAGCATTATCATTATGTTTGCTGAAGTAGTACGTGACATTTTACATCCAACATGAAGGACAGTAGCCAGGGCAAAATGAAAATACATTTGCTCAAAGTAGTAAGATTTATCATAACAAAAAGATTTTCAACTCATTAAAACCAGAAAACCTCTGACCTTCTAGTCAACTACAGACTAGGGACATTCTGCTTCTGAGCTATGCAAATAGAAATACAAAAGTCAGGAATTTTTATTATCCTTTTCCATATGCATAAACCCCACATTCCCATTTTAAAATTACATTATACTGTGGCCTTCTCACTTTGAGTGACTGTTGCTAGCCGAGCTTTATTATTTAATATGTAGCACCTGCATTTGTCATAATAAAATTAAGCATTCCCTTGGAAATCAGATAGGTAGAATGTTTCTGTTTCTCTTTTAGACAAGGAGAAGACCTGCCTCCAAATTAGTATCTTTGATGTTGACTTTTCATCAGTAATAGAGAACTTGGTTTAAAAATTAAAAACCCAAACATCAAAATGCATGAAAAAGCTGTTATAACAGTATAACAGTACAAACTAACTGGATTCTAGGACTACATCTGCTCTCTAGGACCTGATGAAAAAAAAAAAAAACACAAACTTGTTTGAGGATGAAAGTATAATAATCTTTGTGAACTTCCAGCCGTTATGGCTAAGACTGGCTACTATCAAAGAAAACAAGTGTTTGGGTTCAGATGTAGGCTTAGCTCCTCCAGCTCTAATTAAATCTTCATTCAAAAAGCTATCCTATTCTAGACAGGAATGAAATGGAAAAACTCCCTGGTTTTCAGGGACCAGCACTACTACAGTGACTGCTATCTGATTGGGCTGCAAGATACTGCTCTGCTGCACAATGAAAGGAGATTTCTGTGGTGTGTCTGGTGAAATAGCAAGCACATCACTTCCTTACACCATAATAAACATGCTGCACTGAGCCTAGCATGAAATATTATCAGGAACTCATATTAAACTTCTGTGACTATTCTGGAAAAGAATTTACATTAAGGAGGCTGGATGCTGCTCATATTTTCAACTCCACTTACACCTCAAGGTAACACCCCTTTTCAACTGTCCTGAATGCTGTTAAGTATGGCATAAATGTATGAGAAGCTTTTTTTTTTTTTTTTTTTGACAAATACATGAATCACAACATGACTGGTGTATTAGAAACAACTACGCTCTCAAGAGAGGCATGGAATCCACGTGCAAGAAAAAGGAACGAGTAACAGGGACAAGAGATATTAGAACCAGGTTTTGCTTGGCTTAGGACCAAAGTAAGGCTTCAGGCAAAGCCATAAATTGGCTGCTGTGTTAAAACCATTGTTTTCATACAAGCTTGATTTCTACTGCACGTTGCCAGTAACCACTGAAAGAAAGAACTTAAAAATATATATATAAAGAGGAAAGTGAAACCCACAATAAAGTAGCCATGTATCTACCAGGGCAAATAGCAGGGCAAATGCAGAGTGACATATGAGACTGGCAAGATGCACAGGAAATGCTCAGAAAGAATGGGGACAAAAAACCAAACAAACAAAGAAAAACAAAACACAGAAGCTTTTCTAGCTCTGTGAGCATATCTAAAGTGCTTGTGGAGTGCCCTGTTTAAGATACCTGGAGCATTTAACACGCTAATTCTAAGCTCCCCATAGTGAAGAAGTGAATGACAGCAAAGAGAAGGCAACTACAGTTGGCAACTACATTTGGACAAAGCAGCTGAGAGTGACACAAAGCATTATAGCTGTCTTGCAAGACACCAGCAGAACCTTCAGAGTTTTAGGATACCACAAATCTACAATCAGCATAATTAAGAACAAACAAACACACATGGATAATCACTAACTCTGCAGAACATTACTAGTCTCCTTACATGTCTTCTGGAGTCTGCAAATGACATTCTGCAATTACCAGGGAATTACCGTGGGTATGAGCACAGGCCAGAAGGGATGGCCAGAGGAAGAGTCTATCAGATGAATCCCCTGCTCAGCACAGCTCCCTCCCTCTCCCACAAGCACCCACCTCCTCAACTACCTGTGCTGGTTCACTGTGCTTCTGGATTGATTTTCATCACCTACAGTTTCATACCAGCAAAGTGATCTTATGACCCCTTTCATATTTATGAATCACTTAATGCATTTCTAGGGTGAAGCACAAACTATTTCACACTGCATGGCAAGCCACATAACTGTTCACAAAATAAAATCAAGGAGGTCGTATCCAATTAATAGTATGCAGGGGATCTACTTTAAGCAGAAGGTACTGTAATTATCTCGTTCCGGTGTGAATGTACCCAGTAATGAGAACAGTGTAAGCAAAGTGTCTAGCTTCTACTTGCAGGGACGCACAGTTGAATCCAGAAGCACTTCTGATGAAACTATAAGCAGAAATTTTTGTCTATGTACATACACATTCATACAGTGAAACACTCAGCTGTCCACTTTTGTAAACCAGAAAATTCTGTGTAAATGCAGATCCTTAGGGAGTTAATCCCTTAAGTGTACGTGTAGGGAACTTTTCCGGGTTTTGTAAATTATAAAGCTGTTGTAAAATGCCAAACTAAGAAACAATGCACAACATCTATCAACAAAAACTTCAGATATAAATTATTATTGAAGCTGACTTTAAGACAGAAAAAGTATCCATGTTATTATATCGGTAGAAACTCAATATTAAAGTTTTACTCTGGTTTTCCTTATTCTGTAGTACAGAACTGTAATGTACGCATGCTTTCTTACATTTATTAGACAAATTTGTATGTATTTTAAGAAAGTTTAAAGGCAGAAAGGCTCTTATGAAATTGCTGATTATCTCCACAAAAGCAGTAGGATGCTTAACAAGACCTAAGCTTCAGTAAGTGGATGTTTAGTATTTGCCCTGTTTATTTCGTGCGTGCTTTGTTTGACATGGGAGAATTGGTTGGACTTCTACTAGAAGCCCAGAGAACAATGCAGCTCCTGCAGTCTCAGGCCTGCTCTCTGACTGCTGCTGTGTGACTTTCAGCTCCTTCCTCAAACAACGTGGAAACCTGGATAAGTGTAATAAGATCTAAAACTCCCATACAACAATAAAATAAATACAGATCTAGATCAAACAGGCTCAGCAGCATTTGTTAAGTGACTCTAAAAGCTTAATATCAGCACACAAAAATCTCCCCTAACTTTAAACACATTTTCTCATAAGAAAAGGGATAAATCCTTCCTAAAGTGAAGTTGTGTGCTTCTTCTTTCATTTACCTGAAATATCAGGACTTGCTCTTATTAAACTATGGCATAATCTGATTGATGTTTAGCTTCGGTTTGATGTGAGTGTGATTTATGTACATGTCAACTTCTCCAATATGACTGACACAGGCAAAGACAAACCCAGGAGGAATTGAAGGAGAATTTATTCAAATGCTCAAATCACATTGACTTGCAAAGCCAGAATGGTTGGGGAGAAGTAAGCAGAACTACTATTGTTTATAAAATCTGAAAGGATAAAGTTTAAAAAAAAAAAAAAAAAGAAAGAAAAAAAAAATACAGTATTTAATTGAAACACTAGAATTTTCCAAATTGCAATACTTAAGCAGAGCAGATAAAAACTTGAAGTTTTGTCATCTATCCTGCTGACAACTGGACACAGCATGTGTATAAATTGTTCTACAATATTTGACTGTATACTTTGAAGTTACAGCCCCCAAACAATAATACATGCAGACAATTTAATTAGTTCAGAGTAAAGAATTGTCTTTGAACATGGTGACAGATTAATTGTTAGTCTATTAATACACCATCCTTCAGCTCAAATGAGGTCTCGATATTATCTTACCTTACAAAAAGAATGAAGACAACCTTAGGGAAGAAAAACTAAAGTACCTTGTCTAAGTTTGACAATCTAGTGTTCTGTTATGGCACAACTTGACAGAAGAAAAGTGAGCTCTCTGATTTGTAAGAGCTATGATATTTATTGTTACTGCTTTTACATGCAATACATTGAATTTAAAAAAACGTTTTGCAGACATCTTTGCTGCACTTCATTGCAGGCAGGGAAAATGTGCTAAAGCTCCCAGTTTCCAAAGAACTGCATGACCGGACACACAAGCAAGAACCACCAAGTGTTTTATCAGTCGATAAGGACTGACAGTGATTTCAACCTGCCGTGTTGTTTCATGCTTGGATAACCACCCATTTGGCCTTGAGCCAGTGCCCCAATTCAGTATACCATTCCATTCAAATTAATAGCAGTGCTTTGTCTATTTGAACTTAACGGTGGCGTTTAATTTTGTGCAGGGTTTTCGCTTATTAGGGATAAAACTTACCCTAGGCTTAAAGTAGTCATCGACACAGAGGAACAGCAACAGGACACATCATCACAACAGGTATTTTTATGTCAGCTAATTCCAGAGACACAGTAATAAGATCACTAATGTAAAATAAAATGCAGATGTAACAACGAACAAACACAAGTATATCTTGACAACACGCAAGCTAACAAAGATAAAGTAACTAACCACTAAAATCAACCGTAGTATTTTGATAATTGATTTTCCACTAAATTCACAGGTAGATCATAAAGAAAACATAAATTAATGTATGGGATACAATGACATATCAAAATGCTCTTAAGTTCACTTCCCATTTAAGTCCCGCAATCACGCAAGGCAGCTTTCCCTGAACTAAGAGAACAAACAAAAAAGAAACAAAACCACTCTCTTGGCGCAAACTGACCAACCCATATTATTTGTCGCAAACACAAAGAGAAATAAGTCTCCACAGCTTTTGTGCACCAGTAAATTTCTTGAATAATTAAGAGAATTTTCCAGTAAAATAAATGTATTTATTACTTGTGCTGATTACTTAAATATACATCCTCAGATTACTTCACTGAGGATGCACAGTTGTATGCCACTCCAGAAAGTAATCTGGAAAATATGAGTGGCAATCTCAAACTTTCTCAGTTCATGCTGGTGACCTGTCAGAGTAATAAGGATGAACGAGGAGCTGTTTATCACAAGAAATCTCATATTTTCATCCCTGAAGAGAAGCTCTGAAGAGAAGTGGATAACCTTTGCATTTTAAAATTCTATACTTGATAAGTAGAAAAAAAGAAAAGAACTGACAGCAAAGGCAAATCGGGGCCTGTAGACTACAAAGAACAAGAACAGCTTTAGAAGTGCTCTGGGATTGAAGCTGGGAGTTTGGGTCATTTTAAAATATGAGGACAGATATCGGTGACACATTTCATTTATTTAGCTTTTGAGATGAATACTCATGTGACAGATTTATTTGATAGTCTTCCTCAGGAATTTGAATCAAATTGTTCTCCACCATATGATGAAAGGACTGAATTTTACCACTGGCCCAGTGTTTCTACAGTGCTTCCAAGTCTAATCCTTGGAATTTTGTGTTTAAGTCATTTGAAAGTTCTTAAGCTAAGTCTGCATGCAGACATGTGACCAACACATATGATACAAGCAGTGTATCATAAAGCACAGTGGACCATACAAAAGCATTGTAAAACGTGAAAGCGAGTCTACTTAATTCCTGATAGTCTACTTGGCAAAACAATGCACAAGGTTAAAGAAAAGAAAGGAGATTTATGTTTCGAATGTGATTATATCGTACACTGTAAAAGAAAAGAGATTGTGCTGAGGATAATTGGGAGAAAAGGAAATTATTCTAAAAACTTCATATCAGAAAAAAATAAGTTATATTTATTTAAATTAATTTAAATGTTCCTGACCAGATGAAAGCAACTAATTAAAAATACATTGTTTGATGAGGTTATTTATTTGAGAAGCAGGTACTTAACATTCATTAAGAACAAACGGGGGAAAAAAAAAAAAAAGTTGGGCCATCCACTAGCATGGAGTCACAGTGACAGTTTTAACCTGCTTTGACTGAAATCTTTCCTTTGCATCTCCCTCTGTGACAAGTGAAACAACCCTCTAACAAACTCTCTTAAACCTTCTAACAAACCGAACCTTTGACAACTTCTCTGCTGGACTCTGACCTGATGCAGGTCAAGAAAATTATAGTAATTCTTCTCTCTAGATGATTTCCTGTTCTCTGGATGATAGCTGTTCAGAATGAATGGAATGAACAGCTATCTTTTCAAAGTCCATCATCTACCAAGAATTACCATGCCCTGGATTCTGAAATGCCCCAGCAAAATCTTAATCTTTTAATAAACAGCAGTACTACTAGTGTTTCTATGTCCTTCAATACAGGCCAGCAATACAGATGTGCTATGTGCATTCATCCTGTTACTGCAGCTTTGGCCCACTTCTTACCAATTAACCTTTAATTGGCTGGGGACTTCAGAATAAGTAACTCTGTACACCATATAAAGCCCTTAGACAAAACTTGCCAAAGATCACTTCACCCATGAGAAAGGTAAGGGAAGATGTAAGAACAGGACTGGTCTGTAACGAGCAGAGGAAAAGATTTTTTGTGTGTGTGTGCGCATTTTTGTTGTTTGTTTGTTTAAAGAAAAGGGAACTATTGAGTAAAAACTGAAATGCAAACCTCACTCTGCTAAACGCAGTGTAAGCTCTCTCACCAGCTGGGTTTTATGGGAACAAGAAATAGCCTTAAAGCATAGGATCACAATGGAGCTAAGACTGATAGTAAGGTTATTCCATGAATTTAACTCATTTACAAGATGGCAAAGTATACAAAAGTTCTGACATTTTCTCCTTAACTCCTTCAGCTTCCAGTTTGTATTCAGGCTGCATCAAGGATTGTGGTTTTCTTTCTAGGTAACAAATCTCACCCCGCCACTCCGAAAACGAAAATGTGCAGATACAGGTCTTTGATTAAGAAATGGAAAAAACAAGCTGAAGAAACAGCTCAAGCCTGACAAGGTTTGCCCAATATTCAATACTCATTTAACAACTGAGTTAATAATATGTACATACCTAGCAACTACTTTCATAATTCAGTATAGAGAAACTTAATATGTAAGCAAAACCGGTCAGGAAATAAATCTCCATCAAAACTAAATGTTGAGAAAAAGTCTGCGAAACACAGAAATATAAATAAAATCACCTTCACTAAGGCTAACAGTAAAAACTCAGCAAATATCAGAAGAAAAAAAAAGACACTGTATTCACAAAGCACAAATTTAGCTCTAACGTAAAAGGAGCCAAGTCAATAGACTGAATAAAGCAAGCAAACAGAAAAACACTCTTTACTGGGAATTCCTACAGGTACCTGTTTGTCACCTGACCTTTGACTTTCTGCTTCAAAATGACGATGTCTAATCTTAGCAGCAGTGCTTTGTCACACCTAACTCAAACAGCTCAACACATCTAATGCATCTATAACCACAGCTGTAGAATCCATCAACAGCACAAAACAAAATACTTTAAGCCTCAATCTTACAACAGCTCTTAAGCATTGCAGAGGCAGCAATTCTAAGAAACTAATGCAACATACAGTACTTGTTTGTACATTAGGCTTATATAAGGTGCTCTTGAAAAATAGCTGTGCAGGTATTGCATCACAACTGTGCTTATATACTATCAGAAAACCTCTTGTGAAGTATCTCTCATGGCTCCACGGAAGTGGCTCCCTACTGAATTTATATGGTCTCCCAAAACTGATTTTTAGAGAACTAACCCCAAAAGCCTACTGTCTACCATAATGAATGACTGAAATTTTTACTAGAATCAAGCACAGCTGAACCAACTGGTAAGCTTCCAGGTCACAAATCTTTTAGGAGGAACTGCTGCAAGTCAAAAGAAGGATGACTCAAGTCTCAAGGACTTCAGCCATGCTTGAGAAACTCGCAGCAAGCAGTAGAAAATGTTCCTGTTATAGAGCAATACCATTTAAATAAACCTCTCACCAGAGTTGCAAGCTACAAGCAAGACCAGTAGCACTTAAAACCCAAGAAAGTTAAAGCAAAACACTCAGTGGAATATTTTTTTGTTAGTCGTTGTGCTACTCATGATATGAATCATTCAAAACAGCAGGGAAAATATGCCCAGCCTCCCTACTCTTGCCACATAGCAAGAAAGTATAACACAAACATGACCTTCGGCAGAAAGGAAATCATAGGTCGGATAGGAAAGATTCAGGATATACCTCTGGGAGCACAGTTCTAACTCCCGCAGATGACTAGGCTTCGCTATTACAGCATGTATATCAAATACTATCCACATATTAGAATGATTTCTTGTTTGTGTGTAGGAACATACATACAGTTCTCATACATTATTTTTAGATAGGATTTAAATGTTCCCTATTGGTATAAAAATCCATGAATACCACGTTACATGCAAACAGGATTTCCCACAGTATTTAGTTGCAAATGTGCAAAAATTTGACCTGTCAGAAATAACTGACTGAAATTTACTGTGCACCCCACAAACAGCCTGCAAGAATGGGCTTTCAAAAGCATAGAACAACAGAGAAAAAGCTTAACAGATGATGCTTTTACATGGCAATCTACACCGTAAGTTCTTTGCTGCTATGACACACAGTGTGTTAATTTCTGGTGTCATGCTTAAGGGAGTTTTCAGACGTTCCTTTCAAAATTCAAAGATTAGTTTCATACACAATTTCAATTATTCATTTTAAATTGAATGAATAGACAAGCAATCATGAAACCGCTTTAAATATTTAGGATTGCATTTTATGTGCATCTTTCTTTATTGTCTTCTCTTAAAGCAAGTACTGCATTTTACTGAAACGAACTTCATTAACAAGAGTCTCAAACTGTGTTACATAAAGGATCCGTGCAGAAACACAGCAGAAAGCAAGTCCTCTGCTGCACTGCTTTAAGACACCTGTCCAGTTCATTCCCATCTGCAGCAGCACACTACAGTCGGAGATTTAGGGATATTCACAGGCAGACCATGTGAGTAACTCCCAGGGAAGCACTACAGTTTCCTTCATACTTACTGGAAGCGAGCACATCAGATGTACTTCTGTGGTAGGATAACTATCCACCTCATCTGGATGATGTTAAGCAGAAGATACTGTGAAACAGAAACCAACTTAAAAAATAAAATAGGAATGCTGCATGTGACCAGAAACAGCAATGACTTTTATCAGAGAAAGACAGACAATATTATCAGCAAATGCATTACACAAATGCCACAGCTGCATAAATGGAGGAGAGCTCTTGCTTGCAACTGCCAAACTCTACTTTTGTTCATCTCATGGAGCAAGTCCCAAAGACATATTTTCTTCACCTCTGGGGTCTTTACGGTTGTCATTTTGTTGTTGGTTTCGTTTTTTCATCTTTGCAAAAAAACATTATGTTTCCCCACTTTCTATGTGCTTGACATTCTTGCTAGAACGTCCCTGGTTTCTTTCTTTGATGATGTTTGCTTTTTTCTGCAAGGAAAATTTGTTGATAGGTGCACCCCAATTATTTATTTAGAAATTACTACTTCTAAATAAAATACATCTCAAGTCACAGATCAGTCTCTGAGAAACCACTTCTTCCCCTAGCCTCTCCTCTGATACTTGCTTCATTGCTTTCCATTGATTTTGGATTTGATTCTCCTATTTGGATACACCAGGAATGACAGAGATCTGGGGCAGTGGAAGGGTAGAAGAAAAATAGGTTTATTAGATAATGATACTATCATCTCCTAGAAAAACTGAAGTGTGTCTTCAATCAAAACTAAATTAATATCAATATATACCGTAGCATAAAAAGTTGACAAAGTTCAGGCTTTCAAACCGTACAGAAGCAATCAGATCTCATTAAGCAGATGTTCACGCATCCACAAATATCAACCAAACTCAGACTCCAGCAAATGAACAGTTTGTGAGTGTATAAAATCCCAACATGTGTTGGGGGGAAAACAATACAGCAAAGTTCCTTTAAACATATTAGATGTAAACACATCATGATTTCTGAAACTATCATTGGAAGATAGAATTGTTTTATTATAAGTTATCTCACAAGCACATGCACTCCATTAGCTGCTAGAAATAATGATAATATTGTGCTAGGCAGGCAGCAGAGCTATTCAAGCCCCTGAATCTGATCTTTGAGAAAAAACACAAATATCCTTCAGTAGGAGTAACAAGGTGTTTCAAGCTGATTATTCTCACATACACACTCATATACACACACAGAAACACACACTGTCTTACTTTTTTCCTTTTTCTATTTTCCAAACCAGATGCTATATTTAACAAACAGACTGAAACAAGAGACACCATTTCCTTGTTACAAACAACCCAGCTTAGACTAATCACTGATCTTGCAAGCATGAGACAACTTCTCTTGTCTATTTCTTCCAGCAGCTCACTGGAAGGTCCTGCAGTACGGATTGCTTGTGTGGGAACCTCCACATTTTCAATTTCACATGGACAAATCAAAGTGACATTTAGGTAGACATATAAATATCAGCCCACAGAAGCATTCTTAGCTACAGCATGCCCTGGTATTATTCCAGTTACAGTAAAAATAACTAGATTCCTCTTGTGATATCAACTGTCTAGATGGGTAATGTTTTCCACATAAATTGATTACTTGAAGCCTTCATTCAACAGCACTACTCACTTGATTAATTCTTCATCAATATAAGCTTCAGTTTTATAAGACTCATTTTAATTGGCTAGAATAAGAGTTAAAGCAATATATAGTCACTTTGAAAACAGGAGAAAGTCTTCGCAGATTATCTGTTACTCTTTTGTGGGTAAACCTACAGGAAGAGATGGAACAGCTCTTTCTAAAAAATGTAATCTCACTGATTCTATTGGTACAGCTGACAGTTCAGTACATAACAGTAGAAAATAATTACCACACATCCAACAGAGTCCCATGACCTTTAATGCTTTAACACTGTAGCTGTCAGTTCGATAGAGTTTAGCTACTTAAAAGAGTTAATTAACATTCCAATAAAGTATACCCATCTTTATACATCCCAGCTGTACTATACAGGTGCTTGCATCTTGTAATAAATAAATGAAAGACAGCCACTAACTAGATGCTACCCAAAATGCCTTGAACAGAAAGTCTAGTCACTTCAGAGTGTGCCTAAGCATTCCAAGGTGTTAGCAACAAGCTATTTCCACATCCCAAACTTCCTCCCAGTCTATTTGATCCCTGTGGATCAACAGCCAATGCATTGGGCTGACAATTGTTAGTCAATGCCAACTTTGATATGCTTCTACTATTTCAATTTTCCAGTTGATTTTCTGCAGCTGCCTGCTCTGAGAAGCTTAGTAGGTGCAGACAGGCCACAAGACAACAAGAAATTACCACTTATTTTTGTGAAAACTAGCTAAATTCACTGAAAGTTAGAGATAGATACAAGCACCAAAAGTTTAAGTTGCAATTACATACAACAGAGAGGCTCATAAATACTATTTCTTTTCGGAAATATAACATGAGAAAGACAGAAATCTATTACTTCACTTGACTCCAGTGAGGCTTCAAGGTAGAACAGCATTTGTTCACTGTAGTTTGAAACCAGAGGGAAAAAAAAAAGTTGAGAATGCAAAGATCATTTACAAAAGGCTAAGATTGAGCATTAGATATGGTAGAGTATTCATCCTTAGGTAACAGTATTGTGTCAGGAGTGTTTAAGCTTTTCACCAAAGATTGATGACCTATTTGATCTTCTGCCTTTTACGACGAACTCCATCAATCCAACATTATCTACAATAGTCTTGACAGTACTGTTTATTCTTACTGAACTTCAGAAGATCCTGAAGGATCATTCCCATCAAGTTAAAGCACGCATTCAAAATTTGCATCAAGCACTGCAGAATAATACTTCATTTCTCTTTTTGCAAAGCCACATAATAATAAAGGCTTATGAAGATTAGTGAAGGTTTTTTTTTTATTGTTGAATTATGGAAGTGATGCAGAGTAAGCCACATTCTGAAAAGAGAACAGGCATGTTTAATACTAAGAAAGAAGTCTGTTAATTCCTTTTTAGGAAAGGTGTCTTGGCTTTGCAGAGCAAAGATAGCAACACTGCACACACCATCTCCTAAAGTATCTCTGTCGTGAAGCACAGGCCATGATGCTTGGCAGTTCTTTTCAGCTTCTTCACTGCGATCCTTTAGTCAGTAAGTAGGTTCCTGGATCAGCTTCTATAGGTGAGTAGTTCCCTCCTTGCTGTATGGGAAGGTTAAACTGTAGCTTTAGGATTCCACAACAGAGATTTTAAGCATTCACAAACTGAGTTATGCACCGCTCAAGTTATTAATGGGATCTAGTCCTGCAAAACTGTTATATCCTCACAAATATTTTTCACTTTAATAAATACATATACAAGGCAACTGAATTATTTGTAATAGGAAAAATGTCTTGCTCTCCCACAGCCCCCCAAAAGAATAGTAATATATCTTGTGCCAACACAGGAGAGCCTTTAAACTACAGGAAAGATTAGCATCGCTCTCCTGAGATAGACGGCCTCATCACAACCAATTTGTCATAATGATAGTCTAATTAAATGCATTATTCTTCAGCAAAGAAGCGAACGCTTGACATGCTTGAGTTAGACATACAAGTCTTCCCCTCTTCTTCAATCTATACCTTTTCTTGTAACGGCAGGCCCTCAGGGAAGGCTGTAGGCCTTCATTTACAATGAAATCAGTGAATTTAGGAGTAATTTTTTTTTAAACCATTTTCTGTAATGGTTGGATGAATAAACCCTATGTGTTCACAGGGATCATGCTTCAGGGTAAACACTGAAGTTAGTTTTGACTGGTTCTTTTAATCAAAAGAAATTCTGTTATTCTAAATCAAGCAAAATGAAAGAGCCAATGCCTCAAGCTAAATTTATAATAAAGCCATGAGATGTCAAGTTGACCTGAAAGGTGGAAGCAGCTATCTGGCTATTGTCTTCAGTAAACACAAGGTGTAAAGTACAATTCTTCCTCAAAGTCACAGAAAGGACAGTATATATCCCTAGTAGCATTTGAATCATAAATCAGGCAGCAATTCCAAGATTTTTTCACTGTTTCATAATGATCTACAAGAATACAGTTACAGGTTTGCAGAATTTTCATGGGTGCTCTGCAGACTGACAAACCTCAAGATGCTGTTATAAAGAAAATGTCCAGGCTTATGTACTAAGTCTCCTTGTGATAAAATCTTCACAATATTGTCTTCTCCAGCATTTCACTGTTTGAAACACAGAGTCACAGGACAAAATATCACACATATATGTTATGGTTACTACAGATACCAGTCACCATTTCTAGGTACTCAGCATACAACAGACTGAACAAACCTTCTTGCTCAGTGTTTACAGCACCTAGAGTTGTGCTATTTCACTGGTGATGGGTTGTGATTATATGCCTTGTTAAAATCATGTAGTAGGCACTTGGGAGTAAGTCAATCCGCATTCCTTCAGAGGGAAAAGAAAAATGTTCTTTCTTCTGTAAGTTACCACTGGGAATGCTAAAGCCAAGAGATGATCAATTGACCTCCCAGAATTGGTCATTTATTTTTGAAGGCAGTCATTGCACTTCTGGCCTCACAGATCACTGCTCATAAAACCATCACTTAACTACTAGAGTAGGTAAAAGAAGCAACCTTACTCACTTAATTGAGCTTCTACTTACACCATCCAATTGTTTTCTTCTTATTCTCATTTGAACAACTTTGTTCATTTTTACGCAACAAAGGATTACAAGGCAACACACCACACTACTTAAAACCTTCTGCAAACTTTGAGAATTAAAAACTGACGACGGTTAATGACAAATGGCTTGAGCTAGCATAAGAAGTACTTGAAGTATTCATCAGATAATACTTCATCTCTCAGCATCAAACAGCAAACATCAGACTTCTGCAGGTTCAGCTCCAGAACTCAAGACATCCCAGAGCATCATTCCTTAACCAGGCTTGGTAGAGCCTGGATTTCATTCAAAACTTGTCCAAGTCAAGCTACATTTTTTTTTTTTTTTAATATTGAACAGTAATAATGGAGCAATACTAAGTGTGGATATGTATTAGTTTTGTAAAAAAAAACAGAAAACAGTAAATAAACATATTCTTAATAGGAGCTCATCCCTAGAAGGTGCTACATTGCTTTTTCCTCAAACTCAGAAGGAAATCAAACATGCAGTTAAACTGAAACCCCCACAGCACAAATCACACTCTTAACTGTAAGCACACACTTACGTGCTTTATTGCACTGGGTCCAGACTGCTCAGCAGTTTGCTGGAACAAGCCCTGTTGTCCTATTACTACAAAACAGCTGATGACCTTCAACATCAGAAGCTTAATCAATTTGAAAGAAAATAGAAAACTCAAGGCTAAATAATGAGAGGGGGAATTAAAAAGAAAAAAAAAAACAAACCATTTTCAAATTGCATCTAATCTGTATATACAGGCCTAAATCTGCTCAAGCCATATACTCATTTCCTAACTTACAAAAAAATCATGTTATAGCCTCTGTGCTAAAATGAGAATCCCACCAGCCAACACATCTTTTCTTAACAGAATAGTCTGTAGTTAATATCCAAGGCAGTGAGTTCTTCTTTAGCATACGATATTTGTACCATCTGCCTGCTAAGTCTCTGCACTATCAGCATTTAACTCATTATTTGTCAGTTCCAGGGAGAAATAAAGGGCCTTTCTCACTCAGTTTAAAACCAGTTCGCATTCTCTAGCAATTTTAAGACTCAGAATTTTCACTCCCAATGTGCATACGGCCTTTTAGTACATATAAAACATCAAAAAAGGAACAGGCAACTCAGTGTCTCCTGCTGGCACACCTTCCCCATATGTGCCACAAAAAGCACATCAAAGATTCTGCAGATTAAGTCTTCTCACAGAGGTATACGATTATTAAAAAAATAATTTGTGTTAAAACCAGATGCACCGCAGCATTTATTAGAAGGGCAAAAGCCTCAATAAACCTCATGTGTGAGAAGCTTAACCTACCTTTCTGGTTAAAGCATTAATTCAGCATGAACTCCTGGTTAAAACTCAGGGCTGGAATATATAATCATGACCAAATTAGAAGTGGGGGTGGGGGAACAGCAGGCATCTTCATAAACCAATCACCAGAATTTATAAAACATCTAAAATCTATTTGATGGGATTACACACTTTTCATTATATGACATTGTTCTCTGATTTATAAACGTAGGATTTTGAGTGGTTTTACAAGAAAAAAAATTGAAAATGAAATCAGACAGATGTTCACTCTGAGCTTCATTTTCAGCAAAAGCAGAAATCATGAGCATTTTTCTGTTACTTCATCAGTGAGACTTGCACATTTGTACAAACTCAGATGGAAGCAGTGAGCTATCCGTGATAATCTGAAAGAGACAAGAGTCACAGCCCTGTCTATAGGGAAGCCTAAAGAAAAGCAAACAAATAAACAAACAAGAACTTTAAACTATACGAAGGAGGAAACACGAAAATTAGTACAGTTTTATAAATTTCAAGATTTCAAGATGTTTGTCATTCACTAATTCCCTTGACTTTCAAGTAATTATTCAATTTATTGGAAAAAATTGCTTAGATGAAAAAAAGGGAAAAGGCACAATATTTTTCCTACCCCTTAATTGTGAATTTACAAGAGTTAAACAGGCACATAGACCTTACATCTTAAAGTTCTGAAATCCATCACAAAGTGAGAAATGGGGGCCATTTCTTTAAGATTGCTTCAGGTATCATACAAATTAAGGGACTTGCCTAGCTAGTAACTTCTTAGCAATTTGCAAGTCCATCGCATACATGCAATCCATGAACAAAGGAAAGTCATACAGCAGAACTTCAATATCCTGCATAAATTGCCACATCTTCCCTGCCATCAGAGGTGCAAGGACAGATTACACAAAGTGAAACGCTGCAGATTAAAGCGCAAGAAAATTTTAGCTTGGTAGAACATAACTGAAAGTTGTGCTGAAGCACGCTATTCTTGTAGATTTACTGTGAGTCCCAAAATACTCCAAAAGCTGCATGCTTTGAGCTCCGCAACTGTTGAAACAATACTGGCTGTCCGCAATAATTACAAGTCACTGGCTAATAGTGCTACCAAAACGCACTCCAGACCACACAGAGGGACATCTAGGTGTTTAGTTAAGGCCTATCTCTACAACAAAAATTAGCACTCTCTGTCATGAACAGTGTTATTTCACCAGTTTAAAACATTCGTGTCTGCAACAGACATGCTGCATTACAAAAGGTTAAAGTCAAAAGGACCCCATTTTGCTAGGTTACAGCAGAATTAATTAATGTGTTTAATCAAAGAGATACTATCGGCAATAGCATACAGCTTCTCTTCTACATGGATGGTATCAACCATACTGGCAGCTCTTACACAAAAGAGAAACAATAGCAATAAGTGTATGCTTCTGTCAGAGCTCATGATTTGTACGGTTTCTTTTGAGAGTCAAACTTTGTACAGTAACTCTTATTTTCTTACAAGCACTATTAATCATCTCTTAGCATGAGAGAGAGCGCAGAAAGAACTGTACTGCCAGCAACTGTAAAAATCAGAAGCACACCAAAAACACGGGAATAAAAGAAAAAAAGTACAATATTTATTGACTTAGTACAAGATTTCAGGGTCTGATTTTATTATAACTATCTTCGAAGAAAAATATTACTTTCTTAAAAATGAACCTTACACTTCCTTTTCTCTCTTTAACTAAGAGTTTGAAAAGGGTTAAAGTATTTGGGGGATTAAGTATAAAACAGAATCTAAGAGTATTTTCAAAGAGAATAGTAGAATATCTTTCCCATAGCACAAAACATTTCAGTGCAAATGGACTATTTGCTAAATAAGCAGTCACGTTCACTGAGCAACAATTCCCATAATTATCTTGCTAATTTCCCATGATGTTTACTGCAGTTACACTGAAAGTGCAGCTACTGATATTCTAATTAGACTGATTTTCAGAGGCCACAGTTTCTCTGATCTTTGTTTTTTTTCTTGAATTAACTGAAATTTTCATAGCACACACTTCTTAAAAATCACAGTTTCAGAGCCATAAAGAACACTCACACTGATAAAGCAGTTAATACTACATTGTAGATTAGCCTAAACCAACAAGTTTTATTTAGAAGTACAACCCAGTGTATCCACAGAACATCTTCTCACAAACCCTTCGTTGCCATTTTTGTTTGACAGGATGTCTACTCTCAGACTCCTCCTAAGCTGAAAGAAGCAAATATCCCTTTTTTCTTCCACGCACTCTCACTAGTGCGTCTCCTTGGAAATTCCACATTCACTGATGCCAGGGCCTGTATACCAAATACTCCCACAATTCTCCTTCCTCTTTACAAAAATAATGCTGGAAAAGACAGAGGTAATAGCAGGTACCCTATCTCTGAGTGCCCTCCACAGCAAAGGAGAAATGAAGATTCTTTTCAGAAAAAAAAAATCCACACGATCATTCTAAATACAACACCAAAAATTGCCTTTAGACTGAAAATATGCATAAGTAAATTTAGAGTCCTGTTTTCTCTGAAAACTTCTGTACAAAACAACATAGATGCAGCCAGTAATAACTAACACTTTCCAAACGCCTCTTCTGTTAGGCTACTTCCTGCAAAAGAGATGAATTGGAAATTAGGAAAAATTTCATCTGCTCTTTTGTCCATTACAGCAATTAGGTAACATTATTTTTTAGAAAAGAGATATAATATTGTTTACAAGAAGGTAAAATACAAGCAGCAGAAACAAAAAGTAGCATATTTGATTGCTTAAAGCAGTCTTACAGTCTTGCCTGAGACAGCATATAACCCCTTTATCTGACATACATTGCAAAATTATGTTCCATTTAAGATGAGACAAATGCCTCCTGATTTCAGAAAATCTCATATTGTGAACATGTAACTTGAGAGTTCAGAGTGGCAATTTCATGCCTTATCAACATGTAATTTTGATCTAAAATAACGTAAAAGAATCACTTTTCTCACTTTTCCTTTCCAGCATGCATAGCAGTTTAATAAGCTAGATGTTGTAGACCAGTATCTTCCAATTTGGGGGGAATAAAGTTTCTACTGACACACATAATTTAAATAAGAATGGTAAGACTATAAGACTATAGACATACTAGTAGGAAGAAAAAGATGCATTATTTTTAGTAGGCAGAAGGAATGCATGATCGCACTGTTTAAACCGTTACCCTGTTCTAGAAATTTTCAAGCCAAGAACACAACTGCAGCCACTTCAAAAGCACTGATCTCCAAGGAACCATTTCAATGACTTGAAGAACTCGTAAGATGCAGTGATGCAGGTAGTTTCTTTCTCCAAGCACAGTTATGCTTAATACCAAAATAAGCACACAGGTTCTGCTGGTGCATGGCTTTTGCCAAAACCACATGGATTAAGAAGAAAGGGGAGAGTGGGGTTGGGCTGTCACTGCTTCTGGTTTCATGTGACCCAGCTGGACTGAGCTGGCTCTGAAGTTGGCTGTCTTACGGAAATCAATTGCCAAAGTTTCCATTTTCAGAAGCATAATTCGTATCAGAACTGGCATGCGGCTGCCAATGCTATTTCCAATCAAAACTCTACCAAATTCTTCATCTGCTAATGGGGGACATATTCTTTGTAGCTAATTATCTGCTGCTTTCCAGCCATGCTCCTCTCTGAAACTAATTATAAAACTTATCCGCTTTGTAAGAACTAAAAATTACTTCCAGAACTTCAGTGATTCATAATAGAGGTACAGTACTTAAAGGAGGATATAGAAAAATACCATGTAACCACAACACTCTCAAACACTGAAGAACTTCACAGTATATAGGAAGTCCAAGAGATTCGGTATAAATTCCTCCTAAATCATTCAGATAAGTCTGATGCTAGCTTATCCTGTACTATTGCATATTTAATTCTTTTCTATTTATTTCTTTTTTCTCTCTCAAGGTTTGCAAAAGTGCAGAGATATCTATCTTTTCTAATGCTGTTTATAAAAGTCACCAGTAACTAACAAGACAAACTTACAGTCAAGGTATTAGCCTTTTGAGTCATTTCAAGTTTGAATAAATTTAAGCTTCAGGAGGCATTATGACAAATCCCACCAAATATGAATGCTTAGGCCAACTAATTCTATTCTGTCTTACATTACACAATTTGCTATCAAAAGTTATATCAGTTATTTAAGCAATTTATATCTAATGGCCATGCAACAGACTAGAACTTTAAAACATGGAACAAGATTCTATCTTTAGTGTATCATCCCTCAGAAAAAAAAGATCAGTTTTGAGTACTTTTAAATGCCTTCAGGAATACTAAAGGAAATATCACTGTTCTTTAGCCAACAGAGATAAATGTGGTTAAACTGTGTGCTGCAAAAGCTAAAACATATTTTATATTTCAGAATACTTTGCTACATGTAAATTAAAACACTTCAAATATAAAGCCGACAAAATAAAATTTAAGATAACCAAAATTAGAGCAAAAAGTATCTTCATTCATTGCTGCATCACAAATAAGCGACCACCCAAATGTAACTTCTTATCTATATAAAAGCAGCTGAACTTACTACTGGGAAAAACAATTAAAGAAAAAAAGCCTAAAAAGATGCATTTCTCTACTATGTAGTAACTAAGTTATCTACTGTGTCATAAAGTCATAATAGATTTAATATCTACTTCATGATGAGACAAATGAGGTAGGGTCATCCTACAGGTAAGGAACAATTGACAATTTAGCTACCCACTATAACTTGGTCTTTGTTTCTCTAAGAGTATTAAGTGAGATAAAAATCATGAGTCAATTATCTCACTGTAAATGTTCTAAGACTTCGGAGAGACATTCACACTACAAGAGTAGAGGAGTAAAAATTTACCCATGAGATGAGATGGTTCAGTTGCATCAGTTTTTTAAACACTAAGCAAATAAATCTTTTCTTCAAGTATTTCATTAAGCCTCTGAACTAATGAAGACAGAAATATCACTACTTAGAGTAACAGATACTGATAGCACATGGAGAAAAAAGTCTCTAAGTGTTAATATGAGTTAATTTTCTTCATCTATTCTTTCTTCCTGTTATGTCTTTCATAACGAACCTTTCTGGTAGGACAAATGCTTAAAAAGCATCCCAACAATTTGGTATCCCTTTTGTTATCAATTTCAGCACATCAAGACTATATTTTAGTGATGATTATTTGAATTGGTGCAACCAAAGAAGTACAATTCTTTAACTTACCTATACAAGTTTTGTCCCACCAAACCTACTGAATATTTTTTCAACACAATTCTATGCATCATTTAATACCCTTAAAAGCAAATGCTTGAAATGTACATAAATCACATTGTTCTAAATAATAATTTTAACAAATTCAAGTTCTACGCAGGAAAGGAGTGGCTTAGACATATACTATAGGAAACAGGTATCAAGCATTCAACTGCCATTCTAATCATTTTCTACAGGTTTCTCCATCCCCAATAAACAATAAGCCTCAAAAAAAAAATTGTTTAAAGTGATGAAATTCTGTGTTTAATTTACTAAACGCATCACCAGCGGTGATTAGGCATGACATACTCTGTTCAACTATATACCTTTCCAGAATACAAGCTACCATGCTGACATTAACACTATAACCTGACCAGCTGAATTTTTAGGGAAGAAACAAGAGCAAATAAATCTCTTGCCTTCCTCCCTCCTCAGGAACCACAAATGAGCACTGATTTAGGGACAGTCTTTTGAAGGTGTTACTTCTTTTTTTAAATAAGGAGCCCGGAGGTAGTATCAATGCTCATTACAGAGTATAAGTGCCAAATATATACCTGGGTTGAATTCACAAACAGAAAATAAAGGGGACATATAAAGTGCATAATTTTCATTATCAAAATTCTTGCTTATCAGACTTAACGAGATAAGTTTGAAGAGCAAACTAGACTAGAACAAAATGCACGAAAAAAAAATTATGCTTCCTTTCTCATCAGAAATCAATGTTGTTTTTCAGTGAGTTACCTATATTTGCAATGCAAGCTGAAATAATCTTTATCAAGTTATGAAGAGTCATATGAGTCATAGTTAAACTTATTTATTAAGGAACACAAACCCAGCAGGAATTATTTCAGACCATTACAATGGCCTGAATATACACAACGTAGACTCATTTATACCCACACATTTGCACAGTAACATTTACATACACACAAACAGAGCAAACTAAGTAGATCACTGATGACTTCCATTTGGACACGTGCCCCTAAAGACAAAGACCAACCTCTGTTAATTATTTAATAGCTGAAGTTACATATTACTTTAGCCAATAAATAAATTCTTCTTCTACAGAGATATTATCACTAAACTTATCATTAGAACAACTCTGAATTAATACTGGAAATTAAATACATAACCATTTCACAGCACCTGAATTCATTATTTTTTCTATGGACTGACTTAAGAAAACTTCTTATTCACTGCTGAAATTCCTGAAATTCCAAAACTTTTCAGGTTCATCTGTTTGTTGTTCAATTAATAGATTCATTCAGTATGGAATGGATTTACCTCCAACAAACATTACAGGATAATGTTACAAAATATATTCCTTGCAGGAGAACCACATCTTTAGTAAGCCTCTTTACAAATTCCATAATGACTGAGTGGAAGGCAGAATTCTTGCCATTTTTTTGGGCATAGGTTTATTTCGCCAAAATGTTCTGGTCATTACAATTAATATTTTACTAGGCTTTGAATTCTTCACATACACCACATTTTTTCCTATATCCTACTTTACCTGGTATCTGCTGCTAAAAAGAACATCACACATGGTACGAAGCATCGCAACCAGTATTCCCGTAGTTACAGAACAGAAGAAGTGCATTAAAGTCTTCATAATTTCAATCTGAAGAAAGCCTGAGCAGATAACAGTTCAATAATAATTGAAAATATATGGTCCATTACTATCAATAAAGTCAGATAACACTCAATCTGTGCTGAACGATTACTATTACTCCTGTAGTTGAAGTTTCTGAAAGTATCTTGAATAAAGAAAACTCAACAATTTTCAGCAATAATCACAAGAAAATGTTAAAACTATACTTCCTGAGCAGAAGAAGTGAAACACAGCTCTGTAAAAATCAATTAAAAAATGCTTGCTCATTCAGAAACAATGACTTATTCCCAAAAAGCCTTGCCATGAGGGCATGAAATACACAGTTTTGGAAGGAAAAATTCCTTTCAAATATACCAATTTAAGTATAATGACATAAAAAGAGATCAACAGACAAAAACCTCATTAAAACTTAAAATGGCACTAAAAAACTCTAGGATATCTAACACAAGCCTTCCTGATAGCATGAGCATCATAGTATGATCTTCATTCATCAGGATACTTTTCCAAACCATTCTTCAGATAGAGAAGAGACTGACAGTTCTCTCTTATGTTTTGCTCAGCCATTTTTTCACTGAATCTCTTAATATAATAAGTACAGCTAGGTCAAAATTAACAAAGCCTTTTCTTTTAAAGTAAGTAAAACCAAATTTTATCTTTTATTATTTCCTGTAATAGGAGAATGCTTCAACTTCTGAGATTTGTTTTTTTACTCTAAATAACTGAATGTGCATATGCGTACACCTCAATGTATTCAGTTTACTTATTAAAACTCTCCAAAAAAATTTAAAGAATTAATAACCCTATTAATAAGAGAGATGATTCATTTATTCTTTCACCTCAATAAAGAGGATTTGTGGCAGAGCCTGCAGTTTAGGGCAGCTCTTTTAAATTCCAGTCAAGAACTAACTGTTCTTGTCAAAAGTGCAGGAAAAATACATATATGCATTTTTTTGCCAAGACAATTTCTCATTGTACTTACAAATACTTAAAAATATGAGGAAGATTCTCTTTTAAAAAAGGTTTAATTATCTGGGAGACATGTTCTGGCAAAACAAACAAACATGAATTCACCTCCTTAAAAGGGGCAGAAAGAAGACAAAGATAACAGAAACTCTGATGAAAACTCATCCACTGAAAACACAGTACTAATCAAGTCTAAAAATGTAAAGATACCAAAAATGTTCTGCATAAACTAGGTGAGAATTTCAAATAAATATGGTATAAGGAATGAAAGAGTAAGAACCCTAGGAAGTAATGCTTGAATTTAATTTGTATGGCTTTGATGAGAAATTTATCAGCAGACCGGTAATAATTCTATTCCGCTTTAAGGATATTTGTTTGCAAATTGTCAGAAAAAAAAAAAAAAAAGCAGATGAATATGGATTTGTCAGACTATTTTTATTGATATTTCTCTCTGAAAAAATATCCTTATCTGCTGAGCAAAGACTGCTGACTTAAGCAGTTTAAGGGAAAAAAAGAAGACTACAAGAAAATTAATCTATTATGCAACTCAAAACCATCTCAGATTGTATGTTTGTTCTCAGAACTTAAGTGGCACATAGTCCAAATCTGTAAAGAGTCACCTCTAATAAAATACTACAGATACAAATAACACAAAATGAAAGCACGAAAACATTTCTTCAAGTCAAAGAAAGCTAAACGTCGTAATATTTGAAATGGGTAGACATTATATAAAATGCCATATTAAAGAAACCTTAAAACTTTATATACAGGAGTATTTTGTGCGTCTGAAAAACAGGCAGAGCAAAGCTTGACAGACAAACAGAGCATGTGCAAGAGAAATATACAGATGCATGTTTTGAAACATCTAAGGGAAATTTAAAAAAAAATCCTTTGGAAAAAAAACAATAAATAACTAAGGCCTATTCCTTATATGTTAAGACATTAGACCTTAGTAGTAATTTAAATGCATATTCTGTAGGGTCACTGTCGATTTGCAAGGGACAAGTATCTTCCAGAAGAAATTAGGAGTACATTCTATAGGCGATATTTCAGAGTTACCTCCGTTGTTATTGATTTATCACTGTTGTTCAGCCAATCTAAGCTGCATGCCATGAAATTTGCAATAAAATATTTCAGAATCAAATTCTGATAATGTTTTTATGTCATACATCTGTTTTTCTTTTCAATCTAGGATGACAAACAGACTTTTCTGAAAATTCAGTAATCCTCTTTTTAAAATAACCACAATATTTTCCTTTTGTTGTAAAGAAACTCTACTCCCAATCCTTGTAAAAAAAAAAAACTAAAATGATTTTCTCTATAGTGCATTTTCTTCTTTAGAATGAGCAGCTTTCTCGTAAGAAGGCTCACTTCCAAACTATTTTCTGGTCACTTTCTGCTAATTAGTCATCCAACTTCTATATTTTGAGGGTTATTAAGACTGGTGTTCACATCAGATGTGATTGTATATCTAGATTTGCACAGCTGACATACAGAGATCCATTCAGATATAAACTTCTTTGGCAAAAAGGAGAATACTTTTGATTCCTTTTTAAAAAGCATGATTTTTATTTAGCTTGATTATTGAAAATCTTTAACCAAATTAGTTGAAGACTTCAGGTTACCAGTTTTGTTAGATTGTACTGCAAGGACAATATAAGGTGGTCTATTAATTCTTCCAATTTCTTCCAGCTCTCCTACAGTTTGCATTCATGGTATACCTGAATATGCTTTCCTTTTATAATATTAGAGTACTGTAATTTAAGCAATTTATCTCAGACTCTAAGCATGCCAAAGGGCAAATCCATGTATATCCAGTTATCTGATGTGGGTGCTTTGATTACATTACCCCTCAGCACAGACTAATGACAAACTTTTGGTCAAGCATAAATGGGTACTCACTGGTATAGTACTGTACTACAGCAGCATCAGTCTGAATGCCACAGAAGTTTTTCAAGAACCAACGATGGAACTACCAACAAAGCACACTTTTCAAAGTGTGCTTTTTTGCCATTCATTTTCAAAGAATAATGGCAATGTGATGACAATTTTCATAAAGTGATTGCTGATTTCTAGAGAATCCACTTCCAACAATTTGAAGGAATGCGACCTTAAGTAAGATCTCAATATTAAGCTTCTTATTAAGCTATTTTAACTTACTTACTTGGATTTATATTTATTTTTTCCTGAGTGTGCAATAATTTTCTTAAATCCTTGCCTAGAGCAGATAAAAGAGTTCAAATGGATTACATGAATTCAAGAAAAAGGATGAATTTCAAAAATAAGTATCTCTGCTAAATACTTTGAAGTAAAGATAGAAAATATTTGTTACAACTGCTTATGATGTTCAGACCACACATTCCACTAAAGGAAAGACAGGAACACTGTCAGTAGCATTACAATAGGAAGAAACTTCTGCACAAAGTGAATTGAGCACATCTTGATTTTTGTTTGTTAAAGAAATTCAGTCTTCGTTTAGTTTAATATTTAGAAAACTACACTCTAAATTGGTGGATAAAAGTCTTCAGAAGCCAAGAGTTTCACTCCAACTTCAGAAAACAGATCTAATAATCAGTTGTTTAAAATGACAGTTGAGATTTTTCTTTTTTCAAATGAGAGTAGTAAGAATAATTTAGTCAAAATTGGGAAGTCAAAATGTTTGATATTGGACTTCCTATGAAAAGTTCCATAGAAAGAGTTACCTGAGATCTCAGGGAAAGGAAAAACAAAAACATGATTCTTCAACAAGCCCCTCTGAGCTTCCTAACCAATCAACATTCACTAGCATTTCTCAGCTTTTCCCATGAAAACACAAAGATTACAAAATTGTCGGATGTTCTGATAAACCTTAGTCTGTTAATGAGCCTGATTATTCCCTCTGTACAAATGCAAAGAATATTACCACATAGGCTGTAAGCTGTTATTAACACATTCCCACTGACTGTTTTTATTTTCTGACTCACCTGTCAGAGCTCATCTATAAATCTCATACAATTTACACAGACAAAATGAAATCACCAACTTCCCCTTGTTAAGTGTTTCATGCTTTGAACTATATTCTTTATAAGAAGTTAATTTCAATGGACTTAATTATTTCATATTGTACAGAGAAAGAATATAATAAGCATTTGATTCTTCACCATTCTGTTTATTTGCACTTCCAAATGAAATACATGAGTCTCGTGGTCAATCTATTTAAATGAAAATACAACATATTTCTATTGCAGGTATGTCCCTACAGACTTAATCAGCCAAAAAGCCAAATAGTTACGCAAATACTCAAGAAACTAAGTTTTGCAATGAATTCACAACACTGACATGTCAAAAAATGGGAAAAAAAAAAAAAAAAAAAAAGTGTTTTGGCAATACTTTGTTTCATTATATCTCATTCATGTGTGTTAACCACAGATTCACTGTACAATTAACAAAAACACAGTTAGAAGAACACAATTAGAAGAGCAGCACAGTTAAGAGGGTATTTTACAGGTTTAGAAAGATTACCGTGGTGGAAAGAGACAATCAAAAATAAATGAAACGCTCACCCACATCCTGAGCTTGTGGTAGAAAACTCCGAAGGGAGCAATCTCCAGAAAACTCTCCCTCCCCAGTGGCAGTCAGCCCTTAAATGGGGGTCTAGGAGAGGTGAAGCCAGGCTCCACCCCTTCTGGTCACACAGCTGAATTCCCTTCATCTGTGCTCCCATGGCTGACTCAGTGCTTGCCTCAGGTGATCAATCAGAGGTTCAGGCCATAACTCAGCAGTTCCCATACATTCATCCATACTCAATTAAGTAGTCTGTCAAGAATGCAGTGGAGAAAAATGGGTGACCAATAAGCACAGGCTAAAACATCTGCTGCAATGGAATTACTATGACTTAGTTTCTTTACATATTGAGTATGAAACATCTAAACAATTTGTATTTGCTGAACTGAAATGCTTCAGCTAGTCTGAAAACAAACTGTAGAATCAGTGATATAACCTTTCACCTCAAGCCAGAACGACTGAAATACAGGAATTGGTGCTATTATCCTCTGTCATAATATACCCTAGTGTATTCTGAGCAATAAATATTAGGCAGAAGTAAGAACTACATGACATGATGCTTGATACTGAAGAATAGAGGTAATAGGCCAAAATAAAACAAATGGAACTTGTGGATTGATACTAGACAGATAAATCAGAGATTGCATCCCAGAGGAAAAGGAAATTATAGTGAAATATAACTGTCGTTTCATCATTTAGAAAGGAAAATATTCTATGTGTTAGAATAGAAATTTAAGTCCTGAAACTCTGGTTCAACAAGGAACATTTACGTTACAAGCACTAACTACAGAAGCTTTTATACAAGTATACTTACACTCTTTACTATAGCGAGCCAATCCAATCAATCCAGCAGTTTCTTTCAAGTAAAAATTCAAATTCACGGAACTGTTTCATGCCACTGACCGATATGAGACTGAATCCACTGCTGTGCACAATGTTTGCACGGACATTTACATTCGGTATACAAAGAGTGTGAAAACTTCTGGCATATCCATCTGTTAAGGAGCCCTCAGAGTTGACACATAGTAGAGTGTACAAAGAGTACTTTATAGTAATCCATAGGAAAGAGCATCCTTATGTCACTGCCTTTCCAAGTATACTAGTGCTTACCACTACCCTCAAAGGCACCGAACTCTTTACTTACAGCTGCACCTCTACTCAAGTAACTCATTCCCCAGGCATCTTGAAGCCTGTGATAATCTTTCCCAGTTGAAGTCTAACAGCAACCAGCTCATGATCAGTTTCTCAACTTCTTGTCCCTAGATGACAGTTTAAATTTACACATACTGTAAATGAACATTAACTTCAGAGAGCTCCAGAATGAACTAGAATACCAGCTCATCTCACAGAACCATCAAGGAGGCTTTGTGCATCCAGAAATCAGTATCCCATTGCTGATTATATGACCTCTGGAATGTCTGTACATGAACAGAAGAATGAAAGATATTTATCAAACACAAGACAGTTATGAACTGAATGAGAAAAGGACTGAAAGGATAACCAAACAAAGATGAAGACTCCAACTTCCCTGGTTTGATATTCCCTAACTTCTGTCAAACACGTACAGACACACTTACTGTCTTTTAAGGTCTGGCAATGTTTTTTTCTTTTTTCATTCAAAAGATTAAATTTGCATTCTGAGATAGTGATAGCATATATTTATGTCACAATTCCACTTATCTATGAGATACTTCTCTTGCTGTTTCTCAGAAATAAGCTTCAGCATCATCAGCTTGCAAAGGAGCAGCCACAAAAAACTGGGATTATGCCACCTGGCATATTCCCTACAATTCCTTTGTCACAGCAATTCTAGAGATCTGAACATTATATAAAACAGCTGCGATGATGTTTGACAAGTAAAGTGGGATTCTGAACTATAAGAGATGCCAAACAATCAAGTATCTAGGGGCTAGCCTTGGAAAGATTTCTTTTTGATATTTTCTCAACCTCTTCTAGGGAAACTACCTTTGATAATTTGGATGACTGGCTCAGAACCTTATGAAATCAAAGTCAGGTTCCACAACATCAAACTTTAATTTAGACAGAAATGCCTCCCTCAGAGTTGAAATGTTCTTGGTTACATGGTTAGCCTTAATCTTGAACATTCCCTCGATTCAACATATTATTTCATCTTGACCTTTTGCTGAGAGATAAAAATAAAAGCTGACAATTATAATTATGTACAACTGATGATAAAAGTAGACTCTAACAGTCTACTTTATATTAAAAACGTTCCACCCATTTTGACCAATTTGCTTTCTGCAACTTGAAAGGTGAAGGAGAGGAAAGATTAAAAATTAACGTAGTAAAGCAAAATATCTCAACTGTCACACTCCAAACTAGACTTTTAAAGAGGAAAAAAAAAAAAAGAAAAAAAAAAGGATAACATGCTTCTAAAACATGTTTTCATTTTTTCTCTCTAAGTAAGGCAAATGTATATGATGTTCTGCTTCATCAGGACATATGGGGGAGAATTTTTGCTAACTTTGGCACTGGAACAGCCTAATCGTGGTTATACAAAAGATCACAATATCTGTATTGTTTGGGAGAGAGAGAAGAATGTGACGACAGACCTGACAAGATGGGTGCATCTGCAATCAGAGAGATGCTGTTTCAAATACCTTTGCTAAAGAGCTTTTTAACAATTTTTTTGTTGTTATTTTGGCTTTTTTGTTTTAATTCTTAACAGTTGACTTTCAGTTTTAAAGATGTAGAAATATCTAATCCGCTTGATATACCATGGGAGGGTGAAGAGGATCACTAAAGCCTTGCTGTTCATGATAATAAGATAGTAATGCAATTTACTTGAGTACTGATCAATGGTAAGCAGTCAGAGAAGTTCATGTATTATGTATCTCCAAAGAATCTGTGCTTTTTAGTGGAAAGTCACAAGGTTAAACAACTGGTAGACACTGGTTCCCTTGAGCCCAATTTCTGATACAGTGCTTCCTATCCACATAATGAAGAAACAATAGCAAAATAAAGCATTGTTTGGAACACATAATGAACTGCTCTCATAAACTTCAACCTTCAAAAGTCATTATATTTTACAGTTTGATGCAGCAGACAATTACTAGGCTTCCATTTGGCTGGCTACATCAAGCCATGTACACTATTTTTTACCATGTCTCAGTAATTATTGATAGAACAATCGTCATGGATTGCTCTCTTAATGCCAGTGCATTAGCAATTGAAACTGTTCGTTACATACTTCCTGTCAGGTATACTGCAGTGCTATAAAATCTGCCTCTACTTTATCATGGTTAACAATTACTTTAGGAAATATCCAAAATATAAAACATTCAATTTTTTTCTTCTTCCTGGCACTGTCTGTTTTCTGTGGTTTAATTCTTTTACTAAAAATGATCCTGTACTACTAATAACCAAACAACGTCTTATAGTTTATGGTGATTCACAAGAAAGTATTGTTTGATTCTTAACTAAAACAAGAGCCTTTCTTACTAATAATTAAAATAAAAAGATTTCTGCTTTTTCTATACAGCATTTTGCTGGAAGTTACTTGCAACAGCTATTCTTAAATGATAACTCAAGAATGATAGCAAATAGTAATAATTAATACTGAAATTCAATTGATAAAAACAGATTCATTTATTAGTGTTTTCACGTCACATGGAAGAAATCATTATGGGAACAAATGGCTCCTCTTGAAGTTAAAGGACAGCTACGAAATGTTGATCATCATACTTCAAAACTTTTTATCATCTTTGATCGTGTAATGCTCAAGAACAGAATGTGAAGCAAGTTGCCCAGCACTTACGGGATCACCATGCTCAGAAACATTTTAAAATGCCTGGAAAAGGTCCTAAGTGATCTAACAAAACATCAAAGTTTGCCCAGCTATGAGTAGAGTTTGGTCTACAAGATATTCAAAGATTCTTCATAGCCTAGATCTTTCTGTAACTCTTTGATGATAATTGAAAAAAGTGGTTTATTAAACTCTTCACAAACAATCCTACACACATGAAGAAAACCAATGAAAAACAGTTTTAGAACAGCTCTATGTGGAATCAGCCTCTAAAAAAAATCTCAAAATTATGAATACTAACAACAGCTTTTAGAACAGAAAGATGGAGTGTGTATGATACCATGAAACACTTATCAAGATCTTTAGAGGCACTAATGCCACTATTTATATGTCAACACTTCTTGCAAAGGTTACTTAACATCTCCTTAGATTAGTATGTTGTTCAGAATCAAATTAAAATTTATGATTAGAAATTTGAATAATTTATAGTTATCACGTTAGGGTACTTCAGAGTTTCAATTCAGTGAAATGAATATGTACATCAAGATCAAATACATAATATATAGATATGGAATTAATTTCATCTAGAAAGAAAGACAAGGAGAAGAGCTACATGAAGAGGAAAGAAATGTGTATTTTTTGCTGAACATAGACAAGTTCTTCACAGCGTAAGGAGAAAACACTGCAAGAATGGGTCACAAATGAAGAACAGCCAAATGGTCAAAAAATACTTCATCCTTCTATTTTGAAGTTTATAAGAAATGAAAAATGTGATAAGAGGTCCACATAATATGTATGTGGCTATTTCCTAGAATTCTTTGCAGAACTACTCTTTTTGAACAATAGCTGAAAATCAAAATATGGAGTTGCAGTAACTTTTTAATGAAGAACCTCTATAGGAGCAAAAAGAAAAAAAATCAAGTTAAATACAATTTTGGCCCCCTTTTCATATACTTTTTTATTGTGTACATATGGCAGACAATCATTTAATATCTTTGTCCCAAAGATGACAGAAGTATAAACTGACAAAGCATAGATTGATGCCTTCTCCTTCTGAGGATATGCAGAATGGTATTCTTTTTACATTCATTTCATTTTTTAAAAGCCAAAATAGTATATTCCTCCTATCAGTTCTGACAATTACTGTCTTAACAGTTGAAAAGGCAGTAGGAAATTGATTCTACTTGACATTTTTAAATGTTTTTCCCTCTCTGCTTTGTTTTGCTACGTTTTGCTTTTTTAATTTTACTTTATCTAACTTTCAAACACATTAAAACTAAAAATGAAACACGAATGATACTCAAAATACTAAGAACTAGCAATTTTCTCTCTGCATCATGTTTGATATTTTTAATAACCAAAAATTGATGCCTTTTTCATTTTGAAGCTGAGCTATAAAAGATTGATAGTTTAGTTGCTTTGTTTGTTATATAGCATTGATTTCAGGCTTCAAACGCCAATACAAACAAATTTGCATCCCAATTAGCTGGCATTTATCGGTTTGTTTCCTGGGGCAGTACACTACCCACACAGCAGACACCAGTTAAACTAACTGAAAGCAGCAATATGCATCTTTAAGTAATTAAGTTGAAGGGGGGAAAAAAAAAAATTACATATAGCAACGTTACAATCTTAGTCTTCCACTGATTTCTCTTGTGTGCCAAATAGAACCCGGTCCTGATTTTTAAGTTTTAATATTCCTAAGAAGGAAATCAATAGGAAGAACAAAAAATAAAATAAAATACATAAAGCAGCACTGTACTCTGCAGGAAAGAAGAGATTTACAATTTAAGTAAGCATTTTGACTAGAATAGAATATAGGACATCTTGTTTTTTGATGGATGAAAATATTGATTATCGATCACCTTGATTATCAGCTAAAAGGAGAAAAGGCAAATATGACTGCACGTTTCATAGTCAAAGAGCATGTGGAAACCAGAAATCAGGTAGCCAAAAACCACTGCATCTCTAACTTTTAAAGTAGGACAAAGCAGGGGCAGTTGCACTTAAGTCTCAGGTAATTATCTAAAGGCTTTCTTCTTTTCCCCTTCCCTTCTCTTCCCTTGAGCTAAAACAATAAAAACTTTTAAATGTGTACGTAAATAAATAATTTAACTAAATCACTTTGATCACCAGAAACTGTTAGTTAACATTAGAATGTTTCAACTGAGAGAGATTCAGAGAGATTAATTTGTCTTCAGCTGCGCACAACAGCTACTCAAAATCCTCTAAAGACCAGGCTGTGTTGTAATGAAGCATATTTACAGCTTTCTCTATATTTTATTTAGCAAGTAAATACTCTGGCATTTTCAAACTAAAGGAATCTTATTTGTTTTCATGGAACACATCTTTCCAAACAGAGAACATTACTCTACACTGTTGTAAAACAATGCGCTCTGTTCACAAGCCAAAAGTCACTTGGGAAATTGTCTTGGGTCCTAAGATTTCTGTATTGCATTTTATTATGCATGGATGTTAAATTTTTCTGCCAAACCACACACTTAGATTCTGAAGAACATCATGATATCTTGCTGACTGCAACTATTATTACCCTTTTGCTTTCCAGAGATACATCTAAGTTAAAATTTCTCACTAAAAGACACTTCTTCCATACCTCAAAATCTCATTACTAAATGGCTAAGAAATTTCTAAGGGGATACACATTGTTATTTTTTAAATACCATATAACAATAGTGTTAATGATTGCTAAGTATTATACAGGTTTCCATAGCCTCTTCATACACATAATACCCTTTGGTGGACAGCTTGATTTTGAGCAGGAAAACCTTAACATTAACCTTAAACTTGGTCAAAAGTAAACTGAAAATAAAAGTAGCTTATGCAATATCCACAGTAGACATTACTGATGTTCATAGTATAGAGCAAAAAAAAACCCCTATCAAAGTAGGACTATATCTCTAAGGCTTCTCTCTTCCTCTATCCAACTGACTTATTATAGATGATTTCCTGATAAAATCTCCTCAGAGATTCTGACTTCCTCACATTTCTTTAGCCAGAGAAGCCTGTTTCAAAGTGGAGCATGTTTGCTTTTATCTCTATTTTGAGTTCCTCACTGAGATGAACAGATTTAACACATTCTTCCCATCCAAGGATGTTATCTTACCTCAGATACGTTTATTTTTCATTTATGTAAGAAACATTTATGAAATGTATCAAAATTGTATGTATCATATTACTTTATTGAGATGCAAATGTTGTCTCCCTGACCAGGCAAGCTCTCTTTACCTGACAGACCAGTAAAAAGAAGTTACATAGTAAGAGCTTCTCCTCTACTCATCTGGTAAACAAAGACCTACAGATAGACAGAATCTGCAAGAAACTGATAGCAAAAACTGTGTGTATCCACTAAAGTTCAATTTTAATCAATCCACACATAGAATCCTTTATAAAAACTCCAACAAAGATTAAGCATATTTTATGCCATGTGGCTTTATGGAAATTAGAATTCACTTTCAAGAGTCAGTAGTTTCGGAATATGACTTTCTTCAAGGAGCACTGTAATATCATCAAAAAACTTCAGTTAAAATGCACAGTTTCATGTCTTTAAAGTCAACAGATACCATCAACTCAGAGATGCAACTCCCTGCATCCCTTCCAAAATCTAAATCTCCAACCTCCTGTGACACAACATAAGACGGTATCGGCAGTTTTAGGCTATCTATGTACAGTCATGTTATCCCAGTCTTTCATGTGAGTTTTTAGTACACATTCTTGTCTTTTAAAAAGTAGACATTTTTGTGTGGTATTTGGATTTTTAGAAGTGCAAAATTACACATTCTATAAATGTTGACCAGAAGCAGGTTTTTTAATCTTCTTGTCAAGGTCACTTCTTGTCAGCACGATACATGGACTAATGCATGAGTGATGAAGTTTCTTAGCATAATTCCTATGGAGCAACGTACAGGCTTAAGAATTATTCCTTGCTTTGTGAAAATGACTAGCAGTCATGTGAACTGAACTAAAGGCAGCATGGTACTGCTTTCATTCAAGTATTTTACAAACTACTGACTCTCTATTTTAGCCTAGCAAGTTTTTATTCCCCCAGGATGTAATTACTAGTAAGTGGGAGAAGCTCACGAATTGAAGATATAACAATTGTGATTTTTATAATTAAGGATAAAATTTTAAACATGGTTCTGATTCAAAGGAAAAAGTAAATGAAGAACAGACTAAAAAGATTTCAGAGTTAAGACTTTCATAAGTCTTCACACCAATGTGCAGTAAATATATTCTGAAGATGTATTATGTATTAGGTTTCAAATAAGGAACTTTATTTATAATTATCTCATTAAAAAGGGATTTTTACACATACAAAATCCAACCAGTAGCAGATTGTTTAAGAACTGTTGTTACCACTATCACAAAAATAGGTTTTAAAAAACAAAATAACTGGCCACAATGACTTTTTGAGGCATTAAAAGCTAAGCAGAAAATAAACAAAAACTTGACAATGTGTTGTTGTGTTAAATAGCACTTCAATTGGATTAAGGTGAGAAAACAACATTTACATTTTTGGCCATGCTGTATACTCAAGATATCAGATAGCTTTAAGCTTCCAGAAGTGAAAAATACAGTAAGAAATGTTTTGGTTTGATTTTTTTTTTTTTTTTCTTACTTCATATACTGAGCTTTGTTACTTTAAACTAAAAACAGCACTGCAGTGGATATCTTCTATTTCTTTAATCTGCATTCTGAGAAACCACATACAGTGAAAAAAAATATAAGTTATAGGACATAATTTTTATTGTGAAAGAATTTCAATTCCAATTACATAAAGGAAACTGACTATCTGAATACCAAAGGCATGTAAGTACCAAAGGGTATTTAGAAAGGAAAATCCAAACCTTGAGCATTCGTGTTTGACTAGATATGAAACAGCCTTGTTTAACAGCACAGTTTTGAGCCTGTGCTGGTGTGTTTTGCTGTGGGGATGGACTAGAGCCTGGAAGCTCAAAGAAGGTGGTAAAGAATCTTGTAGATAGGTAGAGAATCTGTCTTTTGAATAAGCAAAAGCTGAAGAGTTTCAGCAGATGGTAGTTGAAGTGCTTCTGCTCCTACAAAAATGTAAGCAGCTCATAAACTTTATCAAGATTAATTTAGGTTGGAAAAATATGAAGAGGAAATTGGATGAATTCCCTTCCTCAAAAGACCAAACTTTGATCCCTGAAATCTATCAGTAAGTTTAAATTAACTACAAGTAATCGCTATTCACCAATGCAGTCTTTTCTTTACCCTCCAAACCTCACTTAAGGCTTTGATCTCATTCTTACCAAGCTAATTTTATTCTGCTTAAATATTACAGATTGCTTTGATAAAGTCTGTGCTTCACAATTTTACAGGTTTGCCTTCCACAGTAACGCTCAATAAAGCTGCTCACTTAAAGCTACATATGCAAAGTGGAATCTATAGGTCATTTTATCTGTGAAGACACTCTACCTATAAAAAATGAAGGTTTTCTGATTAATTTATTACATCTGTAACTATCCAAAGACAAAAAAATTATGTCAGAAAAAGGAAAAATTGCCTAGGCTGACATTAAATACCTCCAATAAGAAAGTTTTAACTTACACACTGCAATTGTTATTTCTTTACTTTTGAGATTCTATATTTTTAAAAAGTACAAATTAACTTTTAGGAAAGAGGTCATTTAAATGAAATATATATTTGTCCATTTCTTTCAACATCCAACTTGCTCTCCAAGCACAGAAACTGAGTGGGGCTTCTTGGTTACCTGACAGCTGCTTTTCAGAGCCGAGAGCATGCTGCTGTGGTGTTGGGAGAGAATACAGCATAAGATAAAGGGACAAAGTAATTTTTTCATTGTTCGTTTTGTCATCCTTACCATGCCGGTGTGAAGTCAAGCTTAGCAACTGTAAAGTAGAGGCAGAATAAAAATACAATATAATACAGTTACTCTCATGGAGTTACAGCTTCATTATGACAGAGGTTTTCACAGAATGTAGACTGAAAATATGAAAAGCACATAAAATAAAATGCTACATATAAAAAAAAGTTTACTTCATTTCGAACCAGTTCATTGGCCTTTCAGCAGCCCAATTATGTTTTTTCATTTCAGAGCTACAATAGATAACACTATTAATACATCTGATAAGCTTGACTCTATTCCATCAAGCAGTGGAAGTAACAGTAACCGTCTCTCTGAAGAGATTTTGGGACAAAACAGGACTCCTAACTTCTGAACCGAAGGGAGAAAACAATTGCACGTTATTGAATTCAGTGACAAAATATCAGTTGACTTCAGGAAGCATGACGGCTTCCTGAAGTGAAAAGGGCAAGATTGCAAGTTTGATAACAGAATCTGCATTTTGTGTTCTTCATTATTCACTGTCTTGAAACTGCAACTGAGAAAGGGAGATTTTCTCTTGAAGAACTGAAATTCCTCATGGTATCACTTAGGAATGATGAAGTATGATGAAGGGGATGGTAGCTCACACAAGCTAAAAGCCTGATCCAATCACTCTGCAATAAAGCAGTTCTTCCAAAACAAAGACAAATGTTTGAATGCAATGCAGATACATCACAACATCACAGACGGGGAAAAAAATAAATAAAAAAAAGAAGAAAAGAAAGAAAAATAGATAAATTTAGACAGCTGTGCTTTACTGGCAGGTTAAGGAATAAAACTATAAAACTGTGATGTTATGTAAAATAGTAATCCAATGTAAAGAAGTGCATCAGAACAATGTGTTGCATCTTGCAACTTTCTGGAGGCACACAATAAAATTTACCATGAGATATTAGCGGTATTTTATTTTCAGCAAGTCTCAACCTTATTATTACAAGCATGCAGAAATAGCCTAATAAACTGCCACTCCTCTATAGAGGAGGAAAAAAGTTAGAATATAATTTAAGACTACCTTGATTATTTCACAAACTGCAATGATTACTATGATTAAAGTACACAGAAATTCTACCCTACTGAATGCAGTACAGGAGTTTGTGTTAAAGAGATTTTATTAACAGAATGTTTAGCAAACAACTTCTAACTTCTCGCTTTGAATACAATCAGATAATTTTCTAGGAAATACATACATGAGAAGTAGAGCATTCCTAGCACCTCTTCAAAAAGTAATTTAAAGCTGGAAGATTTCTTGAAAGCAGTATCTGAAAGCATTCATGGACATATCTACCACATGTTTAATTTTCTCTGTTTCATTTCTCAAGTGTGGCAGCAGGTACTGAAAGTATAAAAATAATTGATTCTTGAGCACTGAGAAGTGTTTTCTGTCTGTGTACAATGCATTCAAGTTGATGAGCTTAAGTCTTAGAGACCCCCATGTAAGCAAGGAATAAGGCACTCCATAAGCTTTTTGGCCTGAGCTTCTCAATAGAATGAGTTGTAGTAGAGATTTCAATATTATTGCCACCAAGGAATACTATAAAGATTTTATTTCCTTCTGCAAACGTGTGAACAAAAGGAAAAGAACAATTTTATTTGCACACATAGCTATATTGGATCCTTTCAATTTGTATTTGGACTCAGTTTTTTTCTTTAATTGCTCTGCTCCAGATTGTAACATAAATTTGCAGGTGAAACTGTAAGCTCATTCAGAATTACATCCCAACTACTCATGGATTTCATAATGCTAAAACAAACAAACAAACAAACAAACCCCATAATGAATGAAGAAACACTTTACATTTTTACATTCCATAAACTGCATTGTGCTACCTTCCTAGGTACAGTGATGTTCTGGCTCTTTGCAATTCTAGTATGTTTAACCTCAATCCAATGGTAAAGATCATGGTGTTATACTGAAGATACCCTTAAGTACGTGCAAAATCACTAAAGAAAGATCTTCCAGCATTCACAGTAAGTTTGGATTAAATGATAGCTCTGCATTGATGGAGAACTTCAGATTCAGATGAGCTCTTTCTTATGTTCCTCCACCAACCCTTGACAGATTTCAACATAAATTTGGTTTAAAATAATAGAAGTTATTTTTCATTCCATTTTGAATTATGTTATGCTGAATATCTCTGTGATTAAAATTTCCTGTATTTCTCATGTCATTTATTATTAGAACTCTTCAAATATGTTATCAAGCATCTCTTCATATCAGTACAACATTGGTGTAAATGTATAGACTTAGGACTTGCAATAACCACACAATATTCAGCAAGGCTCTAAGCAGAAGGCACCTGGTAGTCCTAGGTATTCATAGGTCTGCACCTGCACAGCACAAAGACAAGCAGGAGTTCGAAAAAAAAAAAAAAAAAACAACAAATCTAGATGGTAAATCACTGGAAAATACTTTCATAAGATCCTATAGCCATTGATAGCCACCATCTTTGAACTACAGTTAGTGTATTTGGGTTAAGCCTCCTCAAACAAAGAAAAAATTACAAGATAAACTACTGATGTTCTATTAAATATGTGGTGAACCCTATCTAGTGATTCAAGAAGTTGGCACAAAATAATCGCCTGAGAAAATGTTTCTAATTATAAGGGGTACAAAAATTTCACAAACATCTACATGATAACATTGTTAAAGACTGCTTACATCTCTTTCCTTCAGTGCCACATAATGAGTACATCGCTGTTACAAAAAAGAACTAGATGGTTAAATCATTGGCACTTAAGAGAACTTCCCAATTTTTGCAGCCAGATGACAGTTGGATACTGCAGGGCGTAGGCAAGGCTTACTACCTGGATTTTTTATTTTTATTTTTTAAAGGCCCATGGTCTTTCCTCACAATATTCTGTCTTTTCATTTTCTTACTGTGAGCAGAAGGTTCTCTTTCCACTTAAATATGACTACTAGTAAAGACAGCGAGGTCTGAAGTTCTTTTGCATTCTTTCGAACACTGCTGCCCAGCTCAGAAAACTTTGCCTTTTGACTTTACGCCAAAGAATGGATGACCTGACCAAAGATCTGCTTAGGTTCGGCATATGCCTGCCCTAAGGGAAAATAAATACATTTCAGAATCCAACTCCAGATTAATGAAAAGGGGAAATAAATCAGTCTCTGAAAAGAAATTGAAGAAAACATAGCATATTGTGTATAAGAAATAATAACATTCTGTAGTGTCAATAAGGCTTTTTAACTGTAAAACCATATAAGGAAATACACACAAAATCACTTGCTTGGATACGCTTATTGCTTTATATTGATTCCGAATTGATCATGTGAGTTAATCTTAAATATCTTCTTACTTAGGTTTGCCACAGTTTTAATGCTAAAGAACTGTCTCAGTGAGTAAAACACTCATTTACTCATTTATCACCAAATTTTCACTGTCAAAGATTAATTAAGATCTTTACTCTGAGAGCAACTGCTGGTAAGAAAGCTTTATCTGCCCAGTAAGCAGATTTTGCAATACTAAAGTAGACTCTGAATCTTAAACTTCTCGCGAATTCTGTTGAAGGAAATAATATAGGGTATAACGAAGAAAACATTCCAAGCTCTTGGAAATTCTGGATGTATAAAGTACCTTCACATTGCAGCAAGCCACTTATTCTCATGCAGAACACAGATAACTGGCAAATCTGCAGCTAGTCAGGCATATTACAAAAGCATCAGGATGTCACAGGAATAAATCACCTGCACTCGGCTTGAGCAAGGGGCGCCTGCTCTCTTTGAGCATCCAATGGGCAAGGGAAGAGCAGACAAGTGAGAGAATCCAGTTCCAGGTTTATTCAGTTCCAGTCTGTCTGGTTGTCTAAGGAGCAAACCATGAGCTGGATGAATAGGTCAGGAAGAGCACTCTTACCAGATCACCACTTTTATTGTGACCACAGGAAAATCCATCTCACTACAAGGATAGGGCTAAAAAGGAGATAAAAAGTAGTAACCAGCTGGTGTATTAAAATTAGACACTTCAATAACATCCAAAGATGTTAGGAAAGGAAAAGGCTGCAGGTAAGATTGTATCCGTGGAACTGATATATGCTATGCATTGCTAGTTGGGAAAGATTCTTCAGAGACTGGAGCTGTCTTCAAGGCTTTCTTCTAACCAGGAGAGGTGTACATGTCACATTCTAGCTCAAAACCGGACTTTGCATTCTGTCTCTTCTCAAACAGCCATATCCTGTGACTGATGTTCTCACATCCATACTTAGTATTTGAATGAAGGGTATCAGCCTCCCCACCTTTATTCCTTATATGCAAGTAACAAGCAGATACACTTCTGAAGCCAAATCAGCATAAGGCAAATGGATTTTTTTAGTACTCTGAAGTGGCTCCTTTGCTTATTCACCCCACATACATTTACCCACCCGCTGCTCTCACTACAATCTCACTGGTATCTGCTTCGCTTTCAATATTGAGTTCCTTTAAAATAAGCTAAATTGGGAACTATTTGATGTCTCCCGATTTAGCTATTTCTAACAGGAACACCATCCTGAAAGAAGCCTAGCCACCCGGGAAACTCTGTCAAATGCAGCAGACATCAAAGAGAAAATGCTGCCTGCCATCCTCTGCTCAGCTCAGAAAGAAGTATTCACCCACCCAGGCTTCCCTTCTTTATGATCTGGCCATTCTAGCATCAGAAATCTAAAAGAAAAACAAAACAAATGCAGAACATTTTCCTGTGCTCTGCACTTATCTCCGTAAAGCCAACAGCCCCTGGGCTACCAGGGAAGCTCTGCTGGAGACAACAAACTATGCCTCTGACATGTTTCAGCAATGGTCATGATTTCACCACATAGATTCTTTATGCTGAAACTTCTTTTCTATGTTAATCTGACACACATGCGAATACCTACCCACATCTTACTATCCGCACATTCAGAAGTAAGCACTGCTGTGGTTATTGAAGAGTTTTTAATTTGTCTTCATGCTGCAAATATATATGGAAGTGAGCGCATGCAGCCAGGGTAACTGAAATAAATGCAGGTATCTCAATTCCCTCCCACATTTCCCCAGATATACTGAACACATTTTCATCTATGCTGTTTTGCCATTTTCATGCTCTACTTTCAGACAGTAAATAGACTGTCTTAACATCTCACTGATTAGTATTCATACCTCCATGAAACCATGCTTGCAGTTTCAACAGTCTAGACTGTCCTCATTATCTGAAGCAGCAATGGCCCCTACTAATCCTGTCCAGACATTTGTACAGATTCATGCTAATCTTGGAGTCATAATCTTGTAGCAGTTTGTGGCTGACATGAGTAAAACCCGTGACTCTAACAAAGAAGAATATTGAACAAAGTGTTTGTAAGAAGCAGCAGGAAGAAGATGAGATAAGCATGCTAGCCATCAGTGTACAGGAAAGATAAAGTGATTAAAGGAAGGGTACTCAGGAGTAATAATTTTTTTTTTCATTCAGTAGTAATTCCAGGTGGTCTCAGATTTCTTGGCACTACAAACCTCACACTGCTACCACTGCTACTTGCAATTCCCACTTGGTTATTTATCAGTTAAACTGTCAAAAGACAAACGAAAAATTCTTTAGCAAAACCAGATGGTCTCAGACCCAGTGCATGAAATAAAAGGTCTCGCTTACACTGTAGTATCTAAGCATCACACCTTGTAAAATTGCAGTAGCTACAAAAAATATTTGAATGGTTAAAAGGTAGAATTATTCAACTATTCCTTCTTCAGTAATAACCTCACTGTATATGCACATGCAGAATGAAGGAATGCCATTTGAATAAAGCAATCAAAACCAATCCATTACTATTTAATTGCAATAGTGTCTGCGTATGCCAGAAAAACATACCAAACCAAAGTTTTCTTTCTGGAACAAATACTAGACCTGTCAAGAATAGAGCCGGATGTCAGGATTTTGAAGCTGTGGACAAAATGACAGAACAGTAGAGGGAATCTAATAACAGATTAATAAAATATACTCCACATAGTCATAAAAATGCTTGAAATTAGGAATAAGGAAATGTTAAAGAAAACAGACTGGAACAACAGTGGAGAGAAAGGAGTGCTTTTTGGGTCTTCTAATCAGATCCTGTGATCCTGTGAAAAATGAGTGACATACAGAATTTTATGAAAAGATAATGCAGAAACTGCTTCAACAGACAAGGCAGAGAATGGGAATACACTGAATCTGTGTATTTGTCCTCACATATTCATGAGCTACAATATCTGTTACGCAATACTTGAGCCACTCGCTATATTTGTTTTGAACTAAACTAATTCAAGGCAGCTCTATATCCACTATTTTAAAACTACCAACATTTTCATTTCTACAGAAAGCATCGGTCCAAATATGCAATCAATCACACATTTTCATATACCAGCCAACCAGCTAAGCAGGCATCCCCACCTGCCAGGTAATACAGCTGTCAGTTATATTTGTTGATTTCTAAAAGCAAATTCTGTCCTGGAACAATAATAATGACTATGTGACTACGTCCTTCTCTTCCCTCTTGATTTCTCATCAACACAAACTTATACGGTGTGCCACAGCTGTGTAGTGTAGTGTACTACACAACACCTAAGAGCAATGCCAACACTTACACGCTCAGTTTACATTTAAACATGTTGTTGACCTGCTGGCATGCAGCTCTCTCAGCATGAGGATTACTCAGAAAGGGAAGAGAGTGAATGCTGGGCTGTCACAGCCTGGGCTTTCCAGATGAATGGACTCCTCTTTACAACTCTCACTGCTGGTCACATCAACAAGCAGGTGCATAGGACATCTTTGTATTCTGCCTCTTTTTCCTATGCCTGCTTCAACTGCCAGTGAATGCCTTAAGGATTCCACAGGCATGTCTCTAAAGGTCTGTATAAAGTATTTTTTCCTAAACTTATTTGCTTTGAATAGTATACATAGGATATTTGTGTATCTCCACAAGCAGCTTGGAAACCTCCTCTATTCAACTCCTGCAATTATTATGGGAATATGTATATTGTTTCCAACTCTGGAGACAACCTCCATTAAATGGCTTACAAACTTCACTGACCACTGTGCCAAACGCAGACTTTCCCAAACACCGTGTTGACATTTTTCAGAGGCTCTCCTGTTTGATCAAACTGCAGCAGGGCTGAGGCTGAGGCTGACACAGTGCACCACACTGACAGTGGAGTGCTAGCAACTCAAGCAGCAGGAGGCAGAGTGAGCACAACAGTGTGGAAAAATTGGAGGTTACTGTGCACCTGGTGGTACTCAAAAACAGATAAAACATAATGTAAAGTGTATCACATGTTCCTCAGAAACTCAGAAAATAAGCTCTTCAGCTACATCTCACCAACTGATTTAATGAAAAGGCAGATGGATCGTCATCATTGGTATCATTACTTACAAAAATGCAGCCTGCAGATGCAAAGAGATAGTTACTATCTTTACGGTATTTCAGGAGATGTTCTAGTAGCCAGGTAACACACATCTTCACACATACACAAACATGTAACCTTTAGCCTTACAGAACAAGAACAGCTTAACTCACAAGCAGAACACATGCTGCCATAATTAACTTCTACAACAGAACTCAGAATGAGAATCTCATATCTTCAACTTCATAACTTGGATCTATGAAACTGCTATGATACAATAAAATAATCTGAACATATCCTGAATTTATGGATATAAGAAGAAGAAAAATAAATAAAACGCATTCAATTCAAACATTATTTCCCCACTGCACTGAAAAATCATTTTAATTTAAATTTAGGCCCAGCTTTTTCTGGTTGGTTGGTTGGTGAAGAAAACAGCGAGGATTCTGCTAAGTTAGAACAACTCACTCTATTTTTTAAAAGACATGTAATTTACAGACCCTGGGTACTTCTCCTTCTTTTTGTTTTTTTGTTTGTTTCTTGTTTTTGTTTTTGAGACCTTAACCATAAAATGTTTGTCATTCTAAACAGTTACTTCAGTAATTATCAGCTCAGCCTAAATGTGGAAATGAAAAGGGATGATTCACAAGACAAAATATATAGCAACAAGAAATCATGCTAAGAATAGAGGCTGGTACAAGATGCATCACGGTTGCTGGCTTGTCAGTCTAGATTGACACTAGACTAAGGAAATAAAAGAATTAAGGAATTGAAAGGAAGATAGACCATGTTTAAAAGTCCTTACCTCTGGTAGCCTATTCTAGATATTTTCGATAACAGCTTTCTAGGTCAAAAGTCTTAGTCTGAAAACAAATAATGCCAGTTCTGAACAGTGAAATTACAAAAATCACCTTTACAGTATCAATGTGAAGGAAACAAATATTGCTGCATTTCCAGTTCAGGTGCCTACAGAGCTAGAGTCTACTGTAGAGACTATGTTTTTCTTCACATGGAAATGGCCTTGGCTGTTAACTTAAACCTCAGTTTAAAAAAGAAGAAATAGCACATTTGCTGCTGTCTTGCATTTCATATTGTCTTATTTATGGATGGGGTTTTTTTTGTTTTTTTTTTTACCTCAAAAGTTTAATGGAATTTTTACTGTGACTTTATAGCTGTGTGATTTATAATACATCAAACAAGCCAAATCAATCAGCAAAGGCTTAAAAATCAGCACAGGTTGACATGGCCCCTTTAAAACAAATCATTACAGCTGTTAGAACTCAAGCATGCATAACAAGGATTGACCACTAACGTGAGCTATTTTTAAATCTCATTTTCTTGGTAAGAAATACTGCCCTTTGTATATAAGTAGTTAAATTTCTAATAAAACTGTCTGCAGAAATACAGAACAAAACATATTTCTTCCTTTTAAAGCTCTTTAGATGCTGTTCTTTTAAAGAAGACCTACCTATATTCTCACTGACATGGAAAGTTAAAACAACTTTTTAATTGGCACACCTCTGTCATTAAGTTTTAGAAGTTGTTATCCCTATTATGCTACAAATATAATCATATATTCTTTGAACACTCTTTTAAAGTCAGAAGATGTCTTTTCTATTACTTAAATATCTATATTACAGACAACACAAGGCAGTGTAACAGAACAATTCGAGCTCAGACTTTCAAGCTAATGCTTAAAGAAGTCACGTATATACAAAGAGTTTTAGAAAGGAGATTTAATACTCCTGCTGATGCCTGCAAGATGAACAAGCCCATTGATCTTCCTACATTTTGCAACCCCTTTCTTCCAGTAGCTTCCTTGCCTCATGGAGTTAGACACTAGAAACACAACAAAGCACAAGGTACTGTCCCAGATTTGAATAAGCAGCTGCACAAAGACTGGACAACTGCAGAGCTGTGCTTCTCCTGGTAGAGATACTGATATGCTGGTACTTCTAGACCAGACTCTACAAAAGCTGGAGAGTCTGAAGTCTGGAATCAGTGAGCGAGCAGTGGTTTTTTAGTAGACAGAGTTGGCTAAGTCTGTAAGACTACTACGGAAAACAGGAAGCTCTTTTATCTTAATAAGCACATCTCAACAAAAAGGCATCTCTGAAATATAGGAGACCATTAACCAGTTTTAACAGAAAGAAAAAAAAACAATAAATAATGTTGTATTTGAAGTTTTCTACGGGAGTTAATAAGTACATGATGCACAAGCACAGGGATGTACTACATTCATATTAGCTTTACAATCAACAGAATTATGAATCTTAATTCTGAATGCTAATATTATGTTATTATACTGAAATAAGCTTTTTCTAGTTAGAATTACATTTTGATCGTTATCAATTCAATACAATCACTCAATCAAAATGGCCCATTTGAACAACCTACATAATTGTCATGCTTATTTTATTTACACCTCTGCAAGAGCTCCAAACACCAGCTAAATTCACCTTACAAACTACAATAAGTCATAAAAAGAACAACCCTTTTTCTATATCCACTCAATTCAATACAACAGATTTCTTTTTAAACTCATTGCAAGTAATAAAAACTATTATTTCATTTCCTTCCAAGGATTCCTCCTTCCACTCTCAGTGAAACATGAACTTGTAGCACAGAAAAAGCATTAAGGCTGAAATAAAATTTCAACATATTTCTGCACCTTTCTTTACACTATCAGTCCAAGCGATTAGTAAATTGATGGTTAAGGCTTTCCTCCAATTACCTGGATAGTCAGAAAATTACAACACCACCTAGACACAGTTCTAAATGTAGAGGTAGATATATGTTTTTTTTATACTCGAGTTTGATATGTGTTCATTCCTGCTCTCTACAGATACAGCACAACAACTTATGGAGACTGTATCTGCAGGTAGTATAGCGGCTTTCTTTCTAGCATTCCTTTCCATAATTACAGTTTGATTTTATGTATTTTACTCTCTATTTCTGAATGTACCAAAACTGCATTCTGGCAGCATTCTTGTTGATTCTTTGGTTCCTGTTGGATTTTTACTCTCTACCCAAAGATAAGCAAATGATCCTACTCGTGTATTTTCTCAGAGCTGGTGTTTATTTCTGAAAAAAGAGGTTGCTGATGAATAATAATAGAATGTATGTGGAAAGAGAATAGCACATTTCTGAAATAAGTACCAGAATATGCGGTGGTGTCACTAGGCTACCAGATAGAGAGCAACACCCGAACTTCCCTTCAAATTCAGAAATTTCCTTGTTCCTACACAGTCACACACACAGTGTATTGTTGCCTGACCATTCCCCTAAAATTCATGTTAACATCATTATTTTATCTCAGGCAGAAGTCAGAAGCCATATCAATAGAAAATGATCCTTGTATTCTTTCAACATCACTTAGAAACTATGAAGAACTCTAATTAATCAGTTATAAAAATGAGGGTAAGATAAAACATGATCAGCTTAGGAAATATCCACCACTTCACACCCAGTTCTACTCATCTCTTTCTAACATGTTCTGAGTTATCACAGTTATGCTCTGATTCATTGCATTGATTTTTATTCCAGGACGTTAATAGATTTCGCTGTGAACACATACCTTAAAGACTTCACTAGGGAATTAATAGATTTTGTTGTGTCGTCATTTTCAAGGAAGCTCTTTTCAGAAGTGCTCATAGTCCAGGTAAGAAAATACAGAACATGCATGTTGTCTCAGTTTTTAGATTTCACTCATCATTTTCTCCTCCATGCTTTTAGAATTAATTTTCTTTAAAATAATTTTGCATGGGTTTCCCTAAGCTGACTTACAACCACAGACTCACCAAATTCTGGCCTGGAAATAAAATTCAATGAGTACAACATACAGTTTAATCAATGATTCCTTAGATATATAACACAGGAAGCAAAGTAAATTATTGATGTCTATAAAAAGAGAAAATGAAACAGTACTCAGAGGAATATTGCCAGCATACTTTACAACACATAATTTAGTCATGATTATCTAATCCATTTTTTGTACCTGGTCACATCTGGAGGAACTTGCATAAATGAATCCACACTTATGGGACTTTCAACACCGAGATACTAGAGACGGAATCTTCTTATTATAAAGATACTTTATTTATCATTAATGAGGTAAAACTTGAACAGTGTCAAAATAATAATCAAGGTCTTGTACTGAATTTTTAAAGATCTTTAAGTTCGGACTTGCCAGAAAGGAAAGTGTACACATCTCAATTATATCTGGGAAATGATTTACTAGTGTATTTGTCAGCTAAGAATCTGGTGTATAAATGTGCTAAGTGTTAAAAGCGGCCATAAGCTCTTCTGATCAGAATCTAAATTTGTCTGAATAAGAAACAAAATTGACTTGATTCCTCTAATATTTTATATGCTTTCGTTATGAATTAATTTACAAAAGTGAATAGAGTTCAGGAAGGATTAGAAGTTAGTTAAGAGAACACAAATTACAGCAGAGATCCAGTTTGATTACTTGGCAGTTGCATGTGGCTGGAGATCCTGGAGACTTGACTAGTGTTTAGAAAAACATTCCAGATCATCTTCCTGGGGAGACAAGGAAATCCATTTCTATTATTTCATCAGTTGTTTCTAGCTCCTGGATCTGAATTGCTTTGTTCTTTCCTAGTGGGCAGAGGACAATGGTTCCTTGGTCTACAGATTGGGTTTGTAGGCACAGTGAGATTACTACTGTAATAGCACCACAACCTTCAGAATCCCATGCCTCCATATTTCGGGTCCAAATGAAAAATAAAATATGCTTTGACTACAAGCCCGCAGAGATCTACAATCTAGTGACTGTAGGTGAACTTGACATCTTGCATCTGCCATATTATATTTGTCTGTCTAGGCTTAGATTAAAGAAGTATCAACCAGACAACTGTAAATAAATGCATTTGTAAATTTGGCCAGAATTGGTATTTAAAATAAAATGTATTCATTGTTGCAAGATTTAAAACTCAAGCAACTAAATTATTCATGCCCATCAGAAAATTATCAAGTCTTTCAGAAAGAATCAGAAAAACACACACAGTCTTTGTTTTTCAACACTCAGTTTAGTAGTGATAGAGGAAGTAAATATCACATCTTTTGAAATATTCAGATGCCTACTAAAAATGCAGGTATATTATCTCAGTGTTGAAAGTAGATTTCTTATCTTGGAAGGAGGATGATGTTGAGACAATAAACTGCTGAAAACTAAATCCCTTTCTGACAATCCACAAAACAATGGAAAATGTATCCATCTTGATTTGGCTTACTTAGTGGAAATAAAACTTTAATAGACAACACAGTCATCAGAATTACTTTGTCACAATTCCAGAGAGGTTTTGCTAATTCTTTTCAAGTCCATTTCATTAGTCAGGAAAAAAAAAAAAAGTCAAATCCTGATTTAATAAGTGGTGGATTTGAATAAATTACTCTAGTTCTACGTTCATTGAACTTTAAATGAATTGTTCCACAACTCATTGCCAAGTAACTGGAATGTATCATTAGGAAGTTCAGCTACATACTTCTATGAAATTGGTAGGATAAACAAACAGTTTACTAAGAATTTCAGGCTTGAAAAATGAAGACTTAAAAAAGAAGAGTTTTTCTAACTAATTCCATCAATCACCTACAAATAGAAGCTTATAATAAACTGATAGTTTCATTAGGTCTAAAAGCATTTTGATTTCTCATAATGTGCTTATCCAGGATGCTGAGGATGTTTCAAGAATTTTGAAATTTTAGAACCTTATTTGCACACTCAGACAACTATAAGAATTAACGTCAACCTTTCTTAAAAATGCATACATATACTAATGCATTATATATTAATATATCAGTTAGATAATACAGATTTGTATCTAAATAATGACATCTGAGAACAGAAAAAAAAAAAAAGTCACAGCTTCTTTTTGGAAATGTATTAATGTGTCTCAGGCTTATTACCTAGGATCTATTACCCACTATAGCATAAACGTGAGACATCATTTTGCCCTGACAATGCCTGCAGAAATTAAGGTGACATAATCCCCAAGAATTCTAGATATTAAAAAAGGTTTCTGCTGAAATAAGGTTTTTGTGCTTTTTGCCCTTTTTTTTTTTTTTTTTATGAGACACTATTGGAAATTTTCCATTTTTATTATGTTTTGGGGAACAATCTTCCTAACTCTCCAGATAGAAACAACACTGAGGCACATCCAAGCCATACCTTCATTAAATGATTACAAGCTTATTTACTGAATTTCCCCAAAATACTATTTACTCAAATCGATATAATTAGGAGAAAACAGATTTGCATCTAATTGCTGAATGCAAAGAAATTTACACTAAAATAAGGAGAACTAAAACCTTCTGCAGTGAACAGTATGTTCACTCTCAAAGGTGCTTACATATAACTGAGAAAGAATGGCCCTTCAAACTTTCAATCAGATTACATAATACATACTTAACATAACTGTCTGAGAAAGAAACAGAAGGCAACTGCTGGGTATTTGTTGGTAGTGTTCTACTGCTTCTTTTCTTTTAAACGTTACTCAATAAAAAATCAACTTTGAAAGAGAGCTTAATGGATCAATCACCTTGTCTGAGTGATTTTTATATGAATTTTTACCTTTGTGAAAAATCCTATGTAACATGGTGTTGTTTTTTCTAAACACTGCAATAGCATTTAATAAAAAGTGTATTATTAATATTATGCATAAATGATATACATATTATCATATTCTATCCCTGCTTCACTGTTACCTTCTAAGTATTCTATAGACTTTCCAAACGATGAAATTGTGCAATAAAAATTCAGAAAAAAAATTATCTTCTCACTTTGCATTCATAATTTCCATGAACTTTGATGAGATTCAGTTGTATGCACAATGGTGTGAACGAGTGCTACTGTTTTTCTAATGATGGCACTTACAGAGCCATTTAAGGCAACACAGTTGAGCAAATTCAAAAACAAAGATATGTATTAATTAGCCTTTTGCAAGACTGGCTGCTTACACCCAAGTCTCAAAACAAGCTTTTTCTATTGCTAATGACTAATGCTGGAGGACTGAGTCCTTGACATAAAAATGTTTTGAACAGTATGTTAGGAAATAAAAATCCTACATACAAGAATAAAAAGAAAATTGAAGTTGAATCAGTTATTTTAACTCTGGATTTCAAAAAGTTAAACAGTTAAAGTCATTCCACATTACTTTTGGTAACTACAAGATTACAGAGGGGTAAAAAGTTCAAACACAATCCACCGGTCCCACTCCACTCTGCAAAAATAGCCAATTTGAAGCTATTATGAGAAAATAACTTTCATTAAGCTTTCATCATTTGTAGTCTACTACATACCATCTCAGCTTTCTAAAATGTCAACACCTAAAAGTATCATCATTCTTCATTATTTTGGAGGAGAAAAAAAATAGATCAAATGGAAATGAAGAACCATCACTTTCCTTTTGGATAAGCACACAATGCTAAGTATAATGCCACAGCAGAAATGAGGATCTAATGGTTTAGCACTTACACTTATTCTCTCTATTTATAATAATAAAAGCTAGCACACTTACGTGTAAAAAATGTATATATTTGATTGCATCTCTCTCCTGTCATCATTCGTGTGCACCTTATTAAGCTGTCATTTTATTCTGGTCAAGGACTGCATGATCATTTATCACCCAGAAGTAGCTAGGAAATATTTATGAATGAGTTTTGTATATTACTGTATGTCAAAAATACCAAGTTTGCACCATTCTTTGGACACTGATTTACAGGCAGGCATAACTACATATGTGATTTCTCTAAGACCTCCATTTCATAGGCTCCGGTGCTCATTTAATATTCACTGAATCATTGAAAACTACAGGAAAATTTATTAATGAAAACTAAAAATCAATGATGGCTTAAAGTAGTATGAAATGAATCACAGTAGTTAAGCTGCTGATTCACAAACATGGAAATGTTAAACAAAATAAGAGAAGAGTAGACCATTCTGAACAGAAACAACAGCCGTCATGTTAAGCAGCTCCTTCTTGTGAGTCACTTGTCAACTTTTTGCATAGTCCCTGACCTTAGTGAAACAGGAGTAGGGATTCTCCAATAAAGACAACCACAAATCATTAAAAATCTTCCAGAAATTTTTGAAACAAATACTGATAAACTACTGTGAACTATACAAATTTATAAGAAAATCTCCCCAGACATTGCTCCCTGAAAAATGTTGCTTCTTGGAAAATGTTCAACAAGAAATTCACTACTGATCTTTAATGCATGTTGATCCAGGAAGAGAAACTTATGGTATTAACAATGTTTCTGTTAGATAATTTCAGATTTCCAAGTTCTTCAAACTCTATACCTATTTAGGAAAATCTTAAGATCGTGACAATTCCATCTGCATTTCATAAAGCCAAAGGAAATGTTTAAATACTCACTGAAGTGTCAATCTAGGCTGATCTGTCCAGAAAATTTATTTCCTAGACCTGGTGCACTTCATTTATCCTGGAGATGTATCTCTCAACCCAGGGTTCAGCTGCCTGTGATCCAAGGCTTAGCTTTGAAGCAGCATAGCTGTATGACCCTGGCTGCGGTTACTGAGAAAGGTGATAAGTTACTGAAAAAGAAAGTGTGAAAAAATAGGCTAGAGCCAAAAAAAAAAAAATAGTGAAGACAGAGTGAGGTGCTGGTAGCTACTGGCTCAAGGATTTAAGAGGAAAAACACTGATTTAGAAAGCTATAAAATCTGAAAGGCCTGGGGGTGGAGGAAAGCAGGATGAAAGGGTAAAAGACCTGAAAGCTGGCAGCTCTATCCATTGGCTTGTCCCAAGGAGCATGGATGACCAGCCTTCCCCATCTGGGGGATAGCTGTAAGACTGTCCAACAGAATTCACGCACTTAGACTTTCTTTTTCTCTCTGGTGTTAAAAATCTTGAGAAAAATTTCACAGGTGCTAATTGTAGCTGAACCAGATTCCTGCAAAGGTGAGAAGATAGATAGAAACTAAATTTGCATTTGCGGAAACTTCTTAGCCTAGATAGAAGATATATTAAAAGAACAGGTTTTAGAGATAAACTGCTTCACTACAGCAGAATTTTAGAAGAAAAAAAAAAGAAAAGAAAAGAAAAAAGAAATCTCAAGCAGAAGATCCAGAAACCGTTGGTGCTGTCTAAAGCTTCCATTGCTGCCAACCTCCTTTATATCAAATTCAAGAACCATTATCCATTTTCTTCAACACGCAGACAAAAAGAGCAGTTAAAAGATTTCTACTGTTATCATCCACTACCTGAATATACATACTGAGAATGTCTAAATGTACAGATTATAGATTAAGAATGCTTATTTATATCTAAAAATTACCTGCACTTTTCTCCAGCAGATAGAATGCTGAACCTCACCTCCTCATTTCAAACTAATTTATGAGTCTTTGTGTACTAGCATAATTTCTCTCTTCTCTGTTCAGATGCAGCAGTTTATGCCAGTGACATGTGTTTTAATTACTAGTCACTAAAAAGCTACTAAGCATATGCCACCAAAACCATGCTTTGATCTGATTTCCTAAATCACGACTACTTCTTCAGTCAGCAATGCACAGCATATTTGAACCTTTCATGAGTGCAGGTTGTGTAGCGTCAGGGTCAGTTGTTACAGTCTTTAAAGGCACTTTGAAGTCTAGTGAACTCCATGAAAATTACAGCTAGAGCTAATGAAAAGTTACAAGATGTAGCACTAATACTCAGAGCAAGAATCTTTTAGAGATTCAGAAATATCGGCCACGAAATTGCTACTTCAGAATGAAAATGTGACAAAACAAGACAACTCTTAGCAATTCATCCTATAAAATTTAGAATATGAGAAGGCTCTCTGAAAGTCTTAATATTACAGCTTTAATAGGCTAAAGATAATGGCTTCAAAAGCTTTTCCAATAGAGAATGACTGAAAGTACTTGTTAAGTGAATCCAAAGAATTCCTCTGCTTCTAGTAAATATGAGATTTTTTTTCTTTTAAACAAGAAAAAAAAAAAACAAAATAAAAAACAGCATCAGATAAACAAAGCATCTGCACTGAACTTGCTGTTACAATAATTCTTTCTTTATGATAATTTAAGAGATAGTAAGCAGAATGAAAACAACGTTAAAAACTGTAGTCTTGAAGTAATCATTCATCTGTTTTATATTGGTATGGATTAAATTTCTATACTGTTGGGAGCTCTGGAAGTTGCACAGCATTAAATTAGTATTCGTTACACACATGCCAGAGGAAAAAAAACTTAAAAATGGGTAGCAAGAAAGGAAAAAGAGTGCTGTGTGGGAAGAAATACCAGAGCTTAACTATAACTGGGAATTTTAATTTTTCTCAACCTTCCAGATGCTAACTAACTTCACTTGAAGCCTTCCAGGTCTTGTTTTGGAAACCAGTGACAGGCTGCTCTATATCCTCTTCTCATTTCACTTGAGGGTTTAGAGTTCTGTCACATCACATCTCCCACCCAAGTGCCCTTTTTCCTCTTTGAGGAGTTCTGCATCTTGCAGTCACTCCTCAGACAGAAGCTCCAACCTCTGGTCATTCTCTCCACTTGCCAGCAACCTTTCATTCTACTGTGCTTTTCACATCTACAGAAACAACAGTACCTTGTTGTTGTACCAAGCACCTCAGGCTGTTTTTTTTCAAGTTAGTGCTGTTTTAGAATGATTTGTAATGTGCAAAGCAGCACTTTCATGTAGTCTAGCTTTGCTGAGGGGAGCAGGTGTAAATTCATTAAGTTACTTCTACAGAATTACCAACCTTGATGAATAGAATACCTTGTCCAATATTTTCTCCATCCCTATTCCATTCTTACCCAGCATTCTGGATGTTTCTTTACTGATTCTCTTTGGTCATGGATGTAGTTGTGTTTCATGATGAGTACAAGGTGCTTCCTTTGATGAAACTTTTTGGGAGATGCAGAGCAATGTTCAGCAAATAACTGGCCCTGTATCTACTGCAGTGATGAAAGAACTTACCATTTTGCTGAGTTTTGCTCACATTTCTCTTAACTTTCTAGCACACACACTACTTCATATACATTATTTAATATGTGACGTAATTAATCCCAGTGATCTCCTTTTTCTTCTGCTTGTTTTTATGTGATGAGGTCATAAGACCTCTCTTTCTTCACTACTCTCTTACTTTCTCCAAAACAGAGATGACACAAATCTTACACAGGTAGTTATTCTTCCTTACAGTGTGCTCTACTGTAGTACCACTGACAAAGAATGTCCTGCCCCAATTTGGACACACGGTGACTATTTAATGAGCGAGTGTCTTCACTATTTTAAAAATTTTGTTCTGGACTCATTTTGGCACAAACTGAGAGCATTCAATATTTTCCAGGTACTTCAACTCTATGGGCTTCAGAGCACTCTAACACATCAGTTACTATGGATACTGTAAAGCCAGCAATTTTAAACAGGTTTATCCTCAGAACATGACCCTTTTGTTGTGTCCAGCAAAAAAGCATACACCTTTACTTAGGAGTTTTTTTTATTTTAAAAAAAGTATATTAATTACTAAAATTTCTTAACATATGAATTTGATCAAATGCAATCTTATCACTGATCACTTGAACACATAATCAGCTTCACACTCCTTTTACTGATTTTTTCTATCAAGCCAAATGGAGGTCCAGGTGATAAATATAATAATTACCACAGCTAATGCTATTACTGCATGTGAACTGATTATAGCAATCAGGAAAGTGTGTGTTTGTATTAAAAAGAAAAGTAAATTGCTTTGTAGGTTTTAAGGAACAAAAATTTTTTAAAAAGACCAAAAAAATAAGTATTTATGGTTATACAGTCCTATATTAAAATATGTCACAAAATATATTCTCTGCACATTTTTTATTTTTCCTAATGAAATAATATTCGGTAACATATGGCTAGGAGTGAAATACCAAAGAAATAAAAGAAAATTCTCTAAATATAGCTTTCCTAGAGATGGTATTGTATAAGATATCCTCCTAAAACACTGAAACAAGTTTCCTCTTCTATTCCAGTAATTTCTATTCCTTAGATCACCCCTCCTATTACTCTCTTTCAATTTCTAAGATAAAACTTAAGCTTCCCTCACTAATTCTACACCTTGCTTTGTATAGAGAACTGTTCAGTCTGTAGTAATGGCTTCTAAAATCAAAGAATCAACACCAAAGCTCTAATTTTCATTGCACTTTACTAATAATGGAATTGGAAATCAAACAGATTTCCTTGGAAATACCCCCACATGTGCCCAGTAGATAAACCAGTGTCTCATAAGCATTTTATACATAGCATCTTGTAATTCCATGCAGTTTATTAAACAGCAAGGTTGGTAGTGAACTGTGAAAGATGGCTGTTGTAAAAGAGTTATTACTGCTCATTTCACAGCAGAACACTCCCACAGTCAGGTTGCTGAAAACTGCCCTCAATCACTGACTTGACTTGCTAAAAGTCAATCTCAATCCTACCGAAAACAAATAAACAAACAAAAAAACCACTCATTACTTGTATGAATTCCATAATGTAATATAAAGTGGTTTACGGTAACCAATCTAATTTAGGCACCTGGGAGGAAATTCTGCTGTTATTTATGTGATCAAGATATTTCAAATGAGAGAGAGAATGAAGGGGAGAGGGAGGGAGAAAAAAAATACTAAGTTAAAGGCTGATTTGTAAAGCTATTGCAAAGAATTTCTTCTTTGCAAAATTAGAAGTTGGAGTCTTTCTTTTGCTTGCTTAGCATGTCTATGGTTTCTAATATAACTTAACACAGATCTTCCCAGTGCTCCTGTGATAATGATAATATGCAATCATAAAAAATTTCCTAGTGAATAGGAAATATAAAATCAAAATAAGAACTGAAAAGTGATATATATATATTTATCTTTCCAACTGTACCAATGTGTTTTCAGGCATAGTATGAAGAATTAAAGATAGAATTCCCTATATTTTCAAAACATTTGGAGTTGATTCAATCCCTGAATTTTAATGGTCACATCCATAATTGATTAGAAAGAAGCTTTATAGATAAATAAAGAAATAAAAGAAAATACAAATATACATTAACATTATTTCAGAATCACAAATTATTTCCAGGTAATAATAATAAAGAGACACAGAAATGACAAAAACCTTCTAGAAGACCACATTGTTTGTTTAACTTCATAGCCTAAAAAGTTCTACATTTAGGGGACTATTTCATATTTTTTTTCCTCAATTTAATATTCAGCTTTTTTTTCTTTTGAAAGTTAATCTTTCCATCTGTACTACTGATACTAGTGAGATAAGAACACCTGGGGAAAGCCATGCTCCCAGACTGATTTAATGTTAAACAAACTATCTTAAACAGACAATGTTTATCAGATCCTGAACAGGAACAAAAAATGTACATTTCCAATGGGTGTTAGGATTTCCACCCAAACTCAGAATACTTTAGCTGTCAGTCACCCTCAGCACAGGAACTGTATGTTCATTGCTACTTCTGTAAAGAATGTAGAGGCAGTCCTTAAAGAACAGCCATTAATTTGCTCACTCTTACACCATTAGACTTGCAGTACTATTTCAGATAAATCTGCATTTTCATCTCCATTACAGACTTCCATTTCTATATCAGTAAAGTAAAATATCTCCTGCTCTTCTTCCTTTTTTAGTTATTATTCAGTACAAAAGAGTTGCAACATATGCCATACAGGAAAAAAATAAAATAAGTGAGAAGATGATTAACAAAAGAAAGAACAGAAATATTTAAGAGCAAAAGAAGTAGAAACATGTTCAGATACTAAATGCAATTTTTTTTGTAAAAAAAAAACACAACAAACCCACAGATTTCTAGGAATCTGTGTTTGCTGTTACTTGGTAATACAATTGATGCAAGTAGAAGAGAACATAAAGCATACATATTGAAACTAAACATTGCCCTCTCCAAGGGGAATAACAAACTCATGCCATAGCCTTCCTTAAGAAGAAAATAAAGGAAACTAATTAGCCAAACTACTGTCTCATTGTAAGTTTTGTTAGGAAGCCATTAAAACTGTTTTCACAATAATACATTCAGATCTGTGGAAAACTCAGCTTTCTCAATTCATTACTATTGCAATCTACAGGGCTGCTTGTTTGGGATACTGATTACCTTTAATGAATACACAGATTTCAAACACTGAACTACATATCTCATACTGCAAGGTATCCCCTCCCTTTCCAGTCACAACATTAAACTACATTTATCAGCGTGACAATGTAAAAGAAACACATGCTGCAATTTCAAGTGTACAATCCAGATAACCCAAAGAAATATGATTTCTAAGCTTAGCTCCATTCTCTAATATCTCCATTTGTAGAGGTCTATAAAGCATGCACTTAAGTGTGCTCCAACTCCCCTCCCTCCCCCCAAAAAAAACCCCGCAAATAACTATGGAAAAGAATAAATCTCATAAAATACAATGTATAACTTGCACAAAAATTTCAGACGTATTTTCAGAGAAATAACAGGCAGCTAAGACATACTGCATACATCTTAACTTACTGACAAGACTCTGATTCAACAAGTTGCTTATTCCCCCTCATAATTTGAGTCTATGAATGACCTCGGAGGTTTCAACAGTACTATGATTCACCAAGTCACTAAAATACACTGTGGTTTGTGTTTGCTTTTCAGAACTTTCACTGAAAATCTGAAGAAAAACTTATCGTTTGGCCAAATTCACTGAAACTTCTCCCTACCTCAGTTTCCACTTTCTGAAAACCAACTGGATTTTAGTTCTTTGACTGTGTTGGAGCTCTCTTATTAGTCTTTAGATATTACCACGGACTAATAGCAACACCTTATGGTAAATTCATAACCTTCTTTCAGTAACCAGCTCAATAAAGAATATGCAATTCCAATGCTTACAAAAGGATGTTACAGTATTGTTACAACCCACATACATACACCTGTGCAAACGTGGAAGTGTTTGGCAAGGTTTTTGACTCTGTCTTCATCAGCAAGTTCTGCTTGCAGTTATTGCACACATTTGCATCCAGTATCAAAGTTTATGCAAGCAAGAAAATTTGCTAACAATAAAGGAGGAAATTAGGGACTGCTTGGATAAGCTGGCCACATCCACATCCAGGCAAAAAGTCAGATTGGCTGCATCCAAGGTTGTGCAAGGAGCTGGACAAGGTCATTACTTCCTGTCATTTCAAAGAAGCAAGAAAGAAGTCCAGTATTGTCAGCCCCACCTCATTTTAAGCAATGATTATGGAGCAAATATACATAGAAGTCATGTCTACACACACACACACAAAGAAAAAAAAAAAAAAGAAAGGACAAGAAAGAAAGAGTTTTCCAATGACTCAAAAATCCATCTGGCAGCCAGTTATATGTGGTGATCTTTAGTGGTTGATACTACAGCTGATAACATGTGACATTTTTAACAGCAACCTGAATGAAGGGATGTGAACTTTCAGCAAATGTTGCTGAAGTTTGCAAATGATGAACCGTAGCGTGCAGTATGGCAGAGTTGGTTATCCACCTTTGTTCAGAACTTCTATGCCTTCTAAGGATACTTCAGCACAACAATATATTTGAATTAGAACCATCTTATCTGCACAACTGTTTAGAAAAAGCTACAAAATTCACCTTGAGTATTTTCCTACTGTTGACATTATATTTATAGGTTGCAGAGCCACTGCTGAGTTTAGATTTAGGATAGCAACAGACTCTTACAGAGGAATTTAGATCTCAAGGTCATTTTGCAATGACTGGAATGTTGTGAAGACAAAAGAAAAAGAGGTCACTAAATTGATACATAGAAGAAACAATCAGATAGTAAGTAATATAATCAAACATTTCAATCCTCTATCTAGGGTCCATGACATTCTCTCTTTTTGAGTATTTAAATAGAATGTGAAAAGGAATCGCTTCTTTAGAAGGAGTAAGAATGTGCATCTTGCTCAGCTGTGACATACTTACAAAGCTGGTTTTTCAAAAGCAATCAACTGTCACCTTAAGGACACACATTTATTTACATAACACACTCACTTTTTGCAGCCTCTTCAAAGGAGGTGCCCTGAAAGCTTCTTTCCTGAAAGAATATCCACTGAGCTACAATCCAGTGATTTTTAACATTTTTCAGGTAAGCATACATTTCTCTCCATAAAAAAAAAAAATGCTAAAAAAGTCTTTCAGAAGTGGGGAAAAAAACTCCATTCCTTCTTTTTGTTGTTATAAAAACAGCACTGTGTTTATGCTCTTCTTAGCACTTCCAGCTGTCTGTTCGTGCCTGTGGTTCTTACCTTCACCAGCAAAGGAATAAGGGCTATTTGTTAGCATTCTCCAGTTTGACGGTGTTCTCACAGAAGAATTTTTCACTTTCATCCACCTGTATGAAATGTTTCAATTCACGCTTCCACAACAATTTGCCTTTATTGAAATTTATCATTGTAAAAACATTGATCCATTAATAAAAAATTAAAAAGCACAAGCTTTAAAGTTGAAGAAAGAAGGGCAAAAGTAGAGATGATAAAAAACTTTGACCTTTGGATTCGGAAATGCTTATTTCACCATTTGTAGACTATCATGTTAGAATCTGAACTTCTTATAAATGTGTATGATCCCCAATGACAAAGAATATGATGACCTCAGAGGAAGTTCTAAAATTTAAGCTGACAGCTCTGTATGGAAGACAAATACAATATACCAGAAGTAACAGACTTCAAATGTCTTTTAAATAACCCAGATAACTTCAAGTTTCCTTTCTTCATCTGTTTTCTCCCATCATAGTTTTAAATTCTCTTTGGTTTACTTCCAGATTAAATATTTTTTACAAAAATCTCACCATCTGCAACACTCATCTCCAAAAAGGAAACTCAATGTGTTTGTGAAATCAGGATTACTTGTGAAGATTTGGGGAGGAATTGAATACATACATACAATTAGGGAGAGATATACTTACCTGTCCCAGTAAATAAATTTGTAAAGTGATTTCATCTTCTTGTTTATTGAACTCAACTCTATTTTTGACTGGGGAGTTTAAAAACTGATTTTGAGCATCACAGAAACTACTGGATTACAAACAAACAGAAAAAAAAAAAACCACAGGGCAACAGGAAAACCAGGAATACTACTTATATCTGGTTTTGATTTTAAAAAAGATAAATCACTAGAGTGGCTAAGTATGAAAGAAACTAAAACAGCATGGGAAGAAGGGGCAAATATTGTTCACTTCTATATAAAAATAAATGTAAAGGAACAACATGTGTCAAGCCTATTTAAATTGTTAGCCTGAAAATTAGCACAGTTGAGAAGATGAGCCAAAGCTCATTCCTTTTCCTTCTTCCTCTGAAATCAAAGTAACAGCACACAGCATTTGGAGTGTAGCAGAACCTTAAACTTCACCTTCTGAAGAATCTGTAAGTTTAGTCACAGAAAGGTGACAAGCGTGGCAGCAGGAAAGTCTCCAGCAAGATCAGAAGGGGTTGGCAAAGAAGGCAGAAGGAACTGCCCATTTGCACAAGCATCCTCAGGATCACACCACACACTCATAAGTCCTGGTTTGAGTGTCCACATGTAAGCTCAAGTGTACATAAGGTTTTTTTTCTTTTCAAGGAAATACTACTGAGAACAGTAGGGAAGAAACAGTGCAGAGGGCTGCCAACACACTTTCTGCAAAAACCCACAAATAAGAATTTAAGTAACATGCGGTGTATTTGTATAACTTTCTGATGTGTATTCCCTACTATGTATACGAGTTTCCATTCACTGATATTTTTCCCCTTGTAACAGAAATAAAATTACTGGCAAATTAGGAAACCTAAGAAAAGTTGATTAGATAGGGGTGCCAAGAACATTTAGAAACACTGTACAATGGGATGTTGCCTAGAAGAATATGATAGAACTTGCTTTGGCTACGGAAGTCTTGGAACTGAAGGACAGTGCTGTTCATAGAAATACAAGACAAATTACTTCACTAGGAAAGGTATATCAATGAGATTTAATCCAGATGAGTATAAATATGATTTACTACAAAATTCTACCAGATTTGTGCATAGAAACAAGATATTTTATAAAAGTATTAAAATATAAATATTAGCAGACTCCTAAATGACATTGTGATTATCTTAAGACAAATTTAGGAGTCAACATGTTTAACTGTTCACACATTTTAAGGCCTTAAATACCTCCAATACATCTAATCAAAATATTCTAGAAATAGTGAAGGTTTGCCTGACATATGTCCTCTTCATAAACTCATCAAATGAAATCTCAGAACAGCAGAAGAAGACACTTACTTAAAAAGATAATACATCAAGTCCTGAAGACAAATTACTCACTTAAGGTTAGGTAACTTACTTTAGAGAAGAAACAGCTGTATTATCATTTGGACAAAATTCTCATGATCGTATGGTCACCTGTATAAAATATTCAGCTACCTCAACTTTAATGAACATTTTATCTTCCTGACTAAATTCATTACCTGCAGAGCTGACAAGTCCTCTTGGTATGACCTCTTGGTCTTACGCTCACCAGGTAAAGAACTGAAAGCCAAATAACATTTTTTTGTCCAAGTGCTCTCTTTCAATCACTTCTCTTTTCAGTTTACTGACTACCTCCTTTAAAATCAAAAGTTACATGTCCTTCCCAACTTCACAAGTGCCCAAGAACAACTAAGTCAGTTAGCCTAATTGAATTATTTTGGGGTTGTTTTTTTTTTTCTTTTTTTTTTCTGAAGTATGTTAAGCTGTAAGCCTTTGTTTTGCTATTGTAACCTCAGGCTACAGTAAATGAATTCACTGGTACCTTTGAAGGAAGAGATGAAGTAAAATTCCCCAAGTGCAAAATCAAACAGAAAAGAAAACCTCTTCTGGTTTGCTTGAAATATACATCTTGTCCTGCTGTTCTTTTAATGTTTTCTTTTATGATAAGAATCAGTGAAGGGCAGGTAAAGGGTTTTTCTCCCCCAAAAGTACCAGTTTATTACAAAAGTGTATTGATGATTACAGACCATTAGAACTCGGATAAATCCACTTGTTTATGTCAGATCAATGCTCTTATTTACATGTCAGATCAGACAAGAGGAGGTTCTATTTTTTAGCTTCCCACACTCTTCTAACATTTTAGCACATTTTTGTACATCACCATGAAGCCAGAATCTCCTGTGGTTAATTTGTTGACACAAGATACTTTTTCTCTTAAGCTATGCAGTCTGGTTTGCATTCAGTTGAAACTAACGAAGAATGATTTTTAAATTGCCAACGTGTCATTACTAAGATGAACACTTTAACACAAACCAGGTCTCTGCACTTAGTCACCCATTTCACAGCTCCAGAGTGTTCCACCACTTAAACTGTCTTGACACGTGGAAACATTTGCAAATGCTCACAGGTTTCCAAAGAGTTCCTCCCCAGATTAAAGTAAACCTCAGGCAAAGAAACAGCTTTTTCTAATAGTAGCCACTTTTTAGTCAACACAAAACACCCTGAATTCTCACATCCCCCCATAAGCCACATGGCAAAAACAAGAATGGGAACGCCACTTGGTTATAATGAGAGTCATTAGAAGCTAACAGGTGTAGTTCACTAATTAAGAAACACATACCTGAAAACTCAGGATCAGAATTTAAAGTCATCTTCTAGGTAAGAGAACAACTTTTGTGCTTCAGTTAGGAAAAGGTGTTAGATTTTGCCCTATACGCTCTTCATAGAAACAGAGAGCGTATCTCTACTCTGTAATGAGAGGACAAGCTCTCAGCTGAAAGCTTCCTGAAGAGAGCGTTAGCAACAAAAACTCCTTCTCCCTAAAAGACATTATAAAATTTTAAAACATCGTATTGATGTCCCATATCTCCCAGTAAACTTGTCAGAGATTGGCCTCAAAAAAAACAAAACCAAAAGAGGAAGAGAAGAGAGGTCAAGGTACCCAACCCCAACAATTCGCGGTGCAGATTTCAAGAAGTTGATGGTTACATCTTTAACTCCAAAAAAAAAAAAATAAAACAAACACAAAAATCAGTGAAAACCATGATACTCGTCTCTTTACATACCAAAAATACTAAAAAAACCCAAAAACATCTATCTTCAAGAAAAAAATTGATTTTACGGTCTTCTCCACTATTCAACTGCTATGCCTATAAACTTAATTAAATGGTTTTTGGTTTTTTTGCATATTTTAAGGCAAAGTTCAGACAATTCCCATACTATTTTGAGCTCAATATCTCTCAATACATTTCAAAGACCTGCAGGAGACAATGAATTTTGAGTATACTTGATGAGCCATAAAATATAGCAGTATTCAGCATTATTACAGCATTTTTTTCTATTTATTTTTTTTTCTAAGCAATTTGCAAGGTTTGACACCAGAATCATAGAATATCCTGAGCCAGATAGAACCCACAAGTATTATCAAGTCAACCAGCTGAACAAGACAGATCGGTGATAACAAAGGATTTCTGTTAACTTATTTTAGTTAGTGTTGGTACAACCATTTAAAGAATTCTAATACAAACAAACAAAACAAAACAAAAAGCTCCTGGTTAATATAGCTTGACATAATCTAATTCATATAATTTTCAATACTAATTTTCCTTGACTAAAGCTTTTAAAAAGATCTTGACATTTCTATAAATAAATGGGCTATTTACAGAAACTTTGATAGTTTTCTGTCAATCCCTAAATATCAGAGCCAACCTCTCAGCTACTTGTTGAGATGAGAGTTAAATACTATGTGTTTCAATAATCTAAAAATGCAGATATTCACATAGGAAGAACTGCTGCTTTGTAGGGTGATAGGAAGTATCAATATGTATTACTTTAATTGCTTGAAATCACTGAATTATGAAGACTGTCATATTTTAGAGCTTATAGTACACTTTCTTCACTGAAAAAAAAATCTCATTTAAATCACTAGTAAAGATCCTATTCACAGCTTTTTGTTTATTTTATATTAACAGTTCTCAGACAAAATTCTTGCTGCCTCTAGCTACAAACAGCCACATCTCGCTGCTACTAGCAGACAAGTTGATGGGAAACTCACATTACAACACATTCTTCAAAATGTTAAAGAGCCAGCCTTCAGGCTTTCAGCCCCCTGAGCTCAATTTGGTATTGCCTTCAACAAAATTTGAATCAATACAGAGTGGTTTTGATATATTTGTATATAAACACTAACTAACACAAAATCCTGGATTAGCCTCCCATATGCTAAAAAATCACTATTTGATAGTTACTTGAAACTTATTTGCAAAATAGTGGATTTGGTAGGGATACACTTTTGGGGAAATTCAGTAGTATAGATAAAATAGAGCTCAAAGTACCTCTGCTGTCTTACAAGGAGAAATTCCTTCTTTTTTTCTTTCCAAATATCGCTCACTTTGCTTCTTCCATTCCTGCCCAAACAATACCAGCTCACTTCAGAAGGAGGTAAGTTGTACTGAAGACTCAGGTTAGAGCTGTGGTTAGCTGCACCTATCCTTTGAAGAGCTAAATACGAGAATTATTTGATCTGGGAAAGGAGCAAGATAAATACGCTTTTCATAGGAAATGGTACCCAAGTATTCCTAGAAGTTGAAATATTAAAATGAAAGCAACTTGCAGGGTACTAATTAAGGGTAGCTAAAAATTCAACTGTGTTTTCCAAAATTACTTACTCTTTTAGACACACATGATTGTCAGCTTTTATATTTATGGAAAGCTTTCTTTCCAACATCCATTCTTGCATTTATTTGGGAAAGAATCTAATGTTGCCATAAAGCAGTATTCCTGAATGTTACATAGACTCCAGAATAAAAAGCAATCATCATATCTTTTGTTTTTTCATTAGTCAGTGTTGAGTATAACCACACATGCACACAAAATCACTGTACATATAAAGATTTGTGTACTGTTACCTTCCATGCCATCTCATCAGTCCATACTGCAGTTTGACTCTGTGTAAGCCAAATATGAGCAAGGAATTGGCTTGCATTTTATGTTCAGTCCGTTTTTCAGATTCATATCAGGATAGTGAAGGGACACCCCAAAAGCATAGCTCCTCAGAAGACAAACACAACCTGCATTTTTCTTCACGGTGACATAAAATGCCTCAAGGTGGATAAATCCTAATGCACCTTTTGATATAATCAGTAGCCTTCAATCAGAAGAAAGAAAAGAGTGTCTGTGTTTGTACAATTTGTGAGAAGGAAGAGCTATTAAAAATAAACAGATTTTTTCCTTCCTCTGACTATTGTGAAAGACTTCTGCAGAGAACCAACAAGATGTTCCTTAATTGACCACTTTCTATAAATGCAGACCTCAGTATAATAAATCTATTTTACTGTATGTATGTGAAAAATCAATCAAAAATATAGAACATAGAATATAGAATATAGAAGTTTCAGTTGGAAGGGATCTTTAAGGTCATCTAGTTACAACCCACCTGCTATAGGCAGGGATATCTCTCTATAGACCAGGTTGCTCAAAGCCCCATCCAGCCTGGTCCTGAATGCCTCCAGGGAAGGGGCATCCACAATATCCAAGATTTTCTGCTCTGGTCTGTCAATGGTTCCGTGAGAAGCAGGGTGAGAGGACACACCCCGGGAAAGAGAAAATGGGAAAAAGAGGGAGAAGGGTAGAGAGATGGGCCTATAAACAAAGTAGTGGCAACGATCTGAAGAGAAACAAACTAGTTTACTAAATAAGATATTGGAAAGCAAGATAACACACTATAATACAATATAATAATACAACTTAATTAGAATTGAAGCTAATAAATCAAATAAAATGAGAGTGTCCAAAAGATGAAGGCCTTACTCTAATGCTGAGGCGAGACAATCTACGGAGCTCCCACACTGCCGAGATCAAAAGGGAAGGTCAAGTGACATATGAACAGCATTTATCTTTTCCCTCTGAGCAGAAAGGGTAACAAAACAAAGAACAGACCTCTGGGGATGTAGTTTTTCTTCTCTCCTGGGACAGGTACCTGGAACTGGAGCATTAACTCCTCAACTTCCAGTGCACTGCACAATGTTATGATGTGGAATACCGATAATCAAACATCATAAATCCATGACATGGTCCAAATAACAGAATACACATTTGCCTGAAATTAATACTGAAAAGAAAGGTTCAAGATGGACTGAATAAAATGTATCAAGCAAGCTAAAAACAAACTTTCTTTTATCAGATGTCGACTTACAAAAAGAATAAAAATCTCACAGCCTTAGCCACTGTCAGCTAAGCAATTGTGAGAACTCTAGAGCTAACTCTAACAAAACTCAATTCTCACTACGCTGTAGTGTTCAACCTATCCTGTTTTAAGTACCTATAATCTGTTTCTTGCTTAATCTTGTGGACGTCTGAACAAAGACATGTACATTTCCATACACCTCCACGTATAAGTAGTGTACAGATCTGAACGTCCACATCTTTCTGTGAAATACAGAAGTTGTTCAAAATAATGGATCATCAACAATTGTCCCCTTTCTGGTCCCAAAAGAATGAAGGACTGAAAAAATAGAAAATCCATATGATTATCCATTCATGAAAAGAGAGGTTAATTCTGATTTGCTCAAGATAATTAAGTTACATGTATCTGACCAGAGACTCAAAAAAAAGCCTTCATAAATTTCAGATTATTTCCTTAGAACAGTTACTGGTTTTTACTACCCTCCACTGATCACCCAAAGAATCATAGAAAGACTTTGGTTGGAAGGGAGCTCGAAGATACCAACTTCATCTGCATTTAGCAGTGAAACTAGAATCACTATATGTAAACCTTCAAATTGACAGAGGTGACAGAAATTTCAGATTAGTAGCTTCAATGTCACTAGGAAACTCATATTTAAAAAAATAATATGAGTATGAGCAACCAAGTGTTTGGCTTCTTATATTTCCTGAGTATTCACCTTGTCTAAGATATCGAATCTGCCTTCATTTTAGAGATTAGTAGACACCAAAAATGAAAACAAAACAAAAAAAAACTTTCTCTACATGCTTACAGAATACCAACAGATATGGGTACTATCAGTATAACTGCTGCCTCACTGTTTTAATTTGTTTATAACAGGATCTTTGCATCATTGCCCATGGAAAATAGCCACTGAAGTTTGCTAACCTTCAAATGCTTTTTGCTCTAGGTGTTTTTGCTGTTAGCTTTCTGTTCCTCTGTTTTAAGGTCAGCTTCAGCAAGCTGAGAAAGAACATAAACCATCAACGACTAGTCCTTCCTGCCTGCATTGTAAAATATGTATTGAGTACAGAACTAGGCTTCACAGAATCATCCAGTTTGAAAAGACCTTCAAGATCAACAAGTCCAACCATCAATCTGACCTAAAATCCCTTCCTGAAACCATGTCATTTAGTGACACATCCATGCATCTCTTAAATACCTCCGAGGATGGAGACTCCACCACTGCCTTAGGCAGCCTGTCACAATGTTGGACTGCCCTCTCTGTGACAAAAGTTCTTCCTGATATCGAACCTAAACCTCCCCTGGCAAAACTTCAGACTGTTTCCTCACTTCTACTATTCATCGATATAGTTTTCAGACTCAAATTATTGGTGACAAATGTTTGCGTAGGGTAGGGGAGAGGAGACAATTATTTAAAGATTCATCATTTCTTACACAATATAACTAATTGTAGCTAGCAAAATCACCACAGTGAATGGGAAGTTTTTCGTCAAGGTTCTATTTTTTGGCTTAATCCCATATCTTGCCACTATACAACACATACACATATTTAAACACAAGTGTATGTATTACATTAAGAGAGCTTCAAAGTCCTTTTTCTTTATCCACTGTCTACATTTCTACAAGGGCATTAGAGTTATTTGTCTATAGCATTTCTCCATCCAGCTGCATTCTAGACAAAATGAAGCTTTATTATATGTTCTAACAAAAAGAATTTGATAGGTGCTAAACTTACATTATCATATAGTCCAAAGTGTTAGACAAGCCCAAATTGCTCTGTGAGTGAAGGCAACCTTTTATTCTTTATTCAAGGACTTAAAGCACTGAGTAGAATGCATATTCTCTCACTGGCAAAAGAATCATGCCACAGGCAGTCAGCTTTAGAAAACAAAATTTTGAAGGAGGAACTTCTTCTTTCATCCCAGAATATTTTCAGTTATCAAACACTATTGCAGACAATCACAGGCTGCAGATATCTACTGTTCTGGAAGCTTGGAAGGACGTATGTCTTTGCACACCAGCTAAAAAGAACAAAGTGATTCCTTATGAGACTATCAGCACTCTCTCACATAGTGAAGAAAGAGTTCTGGATGGGTGAAAGTATACAGAAGTCCAGAATGGAGTGCAGAGCTGACCTACAAAAACTTGCATGCATTGTTCAGTTTAATTTTGTGTTGATATTTTAGCTATCCTGTATCAGGAAAAAAGAAAAAGAAAAAAGAAAAAAAAAACACTTTTTTCTCTTTTTCTTTCCTTTTCTTTCATTTTCAATAAAAACAAACCATTGGAAGTAAATTAACAAAGAACCAAATGGCAAAGCAGATTGGATTGTTCCTACCAAATGGTGTTCCAAACACAATCTAATTAGGTGATAAAATGGACCAACACACAGTGAGATTAAGTAAGCAATTAAGTGCTGTGTATCACAGAGTGGAAAGGCATCCGTTGTACAAGACTGTAGTGCATGATATTTAGCATTTAGCTCTCTAGCAAGTCATCTGTCCTGAGGGAAGAATAAAATGAATCAGAATAGAAGATGACTTTAAATTGAAGCATCTTCATTTTTGTTCTGATTTTATGACAAGTCAGAAAACCTGCTAAGTATTAATAATAACTATCAGGAAAATATATGCCTCAGTCTTTGATGTTACCAACACTTAACCACTTAGCACAAAATCTGGCTCTAGGATTTGAATATTTGCTACACTCCTAAACTCATTCCTAAACTCAAAACCAAACAAGAAAACAAAGAAACAACAACAACAAAAAAACCATTATCTGCATAAACTGAATTTAACTTTAGATGTCAAGATGGGAAAAGAATGTACTTGATTTACAAGAAGCAACTCAAAGCATAAATTTATCATCAATTTACTCTTTTTCAACTGTTCCAGAATTCAAAGTCACATCTCAGGCAGAATTATTCACGCGCCTGCATATATGTGCATAAATAATCACAAAAGAAAGGCCAAAAAAGAAAAAGAAAGCATCTTACACCTTGAGATACTAATGCTACTAAATCTTCAGCGTGCTTTCAAGATACTTTCTTGAATATTTTCTTTTTCCATTATTGTGCATATTATTATCCAAATGGATCCAAGCAAAAGTATAGCTCAAATGTTTGGAAGAGTACATCATAATCAATGGTCGATCATCTTCAACAGTAGTAATCCAGCTTTAAATACTTAAGTAAGTCTTGTTTTCAAACTGTACTCCTAGAAAAGGCAAATCTCATAGAAAGGTCACATGTGTTCATAATTCAGAATATGGTGAAAATGGCACCGTGGATTTAAGGACACCAAAAACTCCCAACATCTCTGAATAAAATTCAACTCACTAGAGCAGTTTTCTTCCTGAATTCTAGGGTAAGTACTCCTATTACTCTACCAGAATCTTGGAATCCTTGGAGTTGGAAGTGACCTTTAAAGGTCAACTAGTCCAATTTCCTATTACTATCAATGTATCTTCTAATTCAGACTTTGCAACACAATATGCCAACACACAAATCAAATTTGTTTTCCTAATGCATTCAGTATATGAAATAGGTAAATATAATTGAGCTTCTCTGCATATGCTTAGATCAAATTTTAATAAAAATACAGATGTATATACACACACGTAAGTTTTTATGTATAACAAATGCTAGCAAATAAAATGTTTCTTAGATTTGTGCAAGACTTGACTTCTTTGCTGCCAACTTGGTCACAGCGTATATTGTTTTATTCTGCAACAAACTGCAAAGCACAATATTCAGACCTGTATTTTTTGGCAACGTGAAGAAAAAGCTTCTTGAAGAAGTCGTAATTTTTTTCCAGCACAAATTCAAACTTTAAATTAGTATGTGACAACTTGCATATAAAATATGGGGAGTTTTTGTGCGTTACCTCCGTTTAATATTTTTAGTAGTTTTTTGAAACTATTTTCAGATAAAGACACATTACATTTAAAATAAGTTTCTACACTAGCTGTTCCTGTGATGTGGCTTGAGAGATACTATTCTCCAAAAGCTAAGAAAATTTGAAGATCAGAAAGTTTTTGAGTGTTCAAGCATACCCATTATTAAATTCTAATAGCTTCAGGAATCCAATTTTACAGCTAGGTTTAAGCAAAATGATGCAATTATTAGTAAGCAAACTATGAAAAGAATTAATAATAATTGAATAATTCAGTATTTATCTCAGACATCAACATTCATTGATTAAACAGTGCCTTAAAACAGAGTAATGCAGCTCACAGTTTCATAGGAGAAAGTACTCATCTAACTTAAGAGTTCAGCTCTACTTATTCTTTTGTAAGAGATACATTAGCATTCCTTACTTTCTTCATGCACACTTTGTCCAAACGGCAGATTTTGTGTATAATTTGTTGTATTGCCATTGCCATACTCCACCAATCTCAACTTTTATGTTTTCTTCTTCATTTGTAAAGAAAAAATATCGCAAAAGAGGTCAACTACAAACTACTGCTGAAGAAGCTGAACAGGTTCCTTTTCTATCTAATCTAAGAATCCACTATAGCAATGCCCCTCAGTTTTGAAGAAAAAATTAAAGCTCCAGTTCACAGAATAAGTACAAGATTTAATTTTCAAGTAAGTGGGGTTTTTTTGTTGCTGTTGTTTTTTGTTTTGTTTTTTAAAGTTGTCCTTCTTCATATATATCCTTAAAGATTATGTGACCTGGTCTAAGCAAAGTTTCCAAAGTGATAAATTTGCAGCACACCACAAATCTCCCAATCTGATGAATTTCTTTTCATTGTGGAAGATAAAAAAGCAGAAGAAAGAACATGGGAGCAAGCTACCAATGTTTGATGAAGTTAACATTTGCAGGAAAAACTGAACTAGCTTTTCAAAACTACTAAATAATCATAGCTTTGATTGGTATCCTCAAGATCTACATCCAGACTGAGAGCTAGAAGAAAATAGTCTGGTTTCCACTTAACAGTAGATCTTCAGTTACATGTGTATTATTGTGTTTCTTCTGTGCCAATTAAAGTCTTCCAAATTAATTCAAAATTCATGTACATGGCAGAGTGAATCAGCTGATGCTATATTTCGCTTTAAGTTTTTAAGTGTCACCATACTCCCTCAAATCAGGTTTGGGACTTTAAAAGCTTTCGTTTTCAAGGATTATAAAATGAAATTGAAATTAATCACAATTTGTAAAACGCAGCATCATATATTACTTTCCTTTACCATCTGGCTGTTTGTTGGTTGTTTTTTTTTTCCTTCAACCAACCTGCCAAAGATGAATTCTCCTTGAGGCAGTATAACTTGAAGTTAATTACACCAACGGCAAAGAAGTGCACTGTGGATATATACTACAAGCATACAACAGCCTTATTTCAGAACAGTGATAAGTAGTGCGCATGCAGTATGAAAAACGGAAAGTGAAAACCACTTCTCTAACAAATGGCATTTCAATAGCTTTGATAGCAAAAGCAATACAAAATCTTTGCAAAGGATGGGTATAGGATTCAGTTAAAATGCTGGTACTCAGGCTTACTGCTGTTGTTATACAAGCATTAATTTCTTAACTGAACTTCATAGTATTTCTGAATATGTTATTTTCTCCAGCCATTTTAAAAGGTCTCTGAATGCTGAGAAATGAAGGACTACTTGTTTATTAAAGATAACTACTGAAAATCTTCTGCACATAATGCCAGATATGGCACATTCTTTTACATACCAAGGGAATATGAAAATTAAAATATTAGCTTCTAGTATACTGATTTTTATCAAGAAAAAGGATGTCAAGATGGCTAGATTGCCACATTCTAAATGTATTAATAGCTTTATCATAAATAAAATTAATCTGAATTTAGCAAGTGAGGGACAAACAACATTATTTCTCCTCCCAGTTACAAAGGGTCTAGTATCTGGCTGTGAACAGCTGTAAGCACCACACAAGTTAGTTATCAGCCTGTATGCTACATGAATCACAGCTCTCTGAACAAGAAGGGGATTTCAGAGAACAAAACTATTTAATGATGATCAGGTGAGAAAGACAGTCCAGTCAGAAACACTACTGCTAACATGTCCAGAATGCCTTATATAATTAGCACACCCAAAAAGTCTTTCATTACAACTCAGACGTACTCCAAACCTACCTTTGCAGACTCTTCCTCTCTATTGATGTTACAATCAGAGAAGCTAAGATTATTTTTAGGTTTAGTTCCAGACATGCATAATGGCTTGCAGGTTTACAGTGCAAATGAACTTTAGAGTTACAATAAAACAAATTAGAAATCGATACCTGCTGATCTTCAAATGAGATTACACAAATGTTTTAAGAACATGCCGTGGTGGTAATACAGAACCAGACAACTGTATGCATTAAGACCCACCAAACTGCATAGGTTAAATGCATGAGCAAGCTGGATGCTTGCAGAAGAATTTTATGAATGATCCATCTTGTTATAAAATAAGAAAGAAAGGAACAGCCACGCTAGAAAACAACCAAAGCTTTATTCTCCCATATATTAAATCAGATTAGTAAAACATTATGATAATTGATGAATCACAAACATAGTATTTGACCCACTTCTAAGATTCTTCTACAGCACAGAGCAACATGAACAGCTACTCACTGAAGTAAAGCAACCATGGTGATTCAGGCATTGAAAACAGCACATCGTAAAAAATACCCTCACTTCCTCTACACTGCATTAGAGAAACTGGTAAGCAATTCTGTAAAGCATTGCACAGATACAGACTCAGGTAGATAAGATAAGTATTGGACTCAAAGCACCGAATTGGTATAAAACAACTTCAAGAACATCAGAAATTTGTCTCCAACTCAAGCATTTTATTGCTGTGCACAGACATGAGAGGGTCTCACCAACCCAGAGTTACTGAGATCACACGTATTTAATAGCAACAGTGAACATAAGTCATAAATAAATTCTCCTTTCAAATCCTTTACAATCTATTAAGGAGTGCAATATTGAAACTTTGCGGGATTGATTTTTGTTGTTGTTGTCGAGTTTTTGTGTGTGTTTTATTTAAAAGCTTTATTCTTAGTTTTCAATCTCACTGCGAGTAGACACATTACATTCTTCTGTGTGACTTTAACTTCTGTGATTTATCTGGCTTTGGAAAAACCTGATGAATAAAGCCAACAGCTTTGATCTTTATTTTAAAAGTAAGGAGCTTAAAAAATTCATAAAAATATAATCCAAAATGGTTGCACCAAATAAAACAAAAATCATACCTATCCTTTTCAGTGCTTCAGCACATCCAGCATTGACACAGACAAAAATAGAAGTTGTACTTAAGAAAAGAAAAAAATACAAGGAAATAACTATGGGCACTGCAACTACAAGGACTTACTCAACAGCTCTTCCTTTAGTAATGTCACATATTAATATACTGTAATTTGCAGTGTTTACTGTTTGTCTTCAGTGCTAACTGATGAAGAGAAAATTCTAGAAACTTAACATAAAACATAGCAAACATCTGCTTGCACCCTTTTATTTTTTATTCTGTTCAACTGTTTCAACTGGATGCTTTGTTTGAAAATGCACCTTCTCTTTTTTTTTCATTTGTATTCCAATAATAGTGGCCATGGTATATGAGAAACATTGCTATGATGTTGAAGTTGGTCTTTTTACAGTAAGGAAGGGGAGGGACTGAATGACATGGGGAAAAAGTGGCATAGCTAACATTTATTGATAGTCAGCAGTATCTTTATTCAAGGGTGTCTGTCAGTCTCTCTTGAAAATTAATGGAATTATAACAATGCATTCTAAGAAGCTGGGCTAGTCTTCAGTTTCATTCAGAAACACAAGCAGCAGCAAATTGACTGTGAACCCTGCAGTAGCAAGGAGTACATTTACAAGCTACTTTTGGCCAAAATGATGAGATGAAAAACTATTAAGAAAAACATGCATTTGTTTCCTGAAAAAGCTGAGCAACAAGCAGTGGAAGAGTCCTCAGGTCCACTTCTCAGGTAACATTTTGCCTTTCCCAAAATATTTCTAAAGCCAGACAAGACCACAATTTACTTAAAGGAAAATGAAGGCACATATTTGGATGAGAAAATACATGAGATGAGCTGTCAGAAGAAATAACCTACTGCATTTGCACCAAAAACCTACAGACAGGAGAGTAAACAAAGTTAATTCTAAACATTACCACAAATAGAAGCTAAAGTTACTTTAAGAATACTTTTTGAAAGTGTACTTCTATTGAGTAAGTGTCAAATATTGTCTGTCAAAATTCACATTAAAAACAAGACTGTTTTCCTATAAATATAATTATTATTTCTAAAAAAAGCTTACTTTTTTTGCTCTTTTCCCTTTCAAAGTCCTTGGAACACAGACGCAAAACAAGATTACTAAATCTTCCATAAATTGCCTCTTCCCCATACTCTCAAACTGAACTGCATTAATCAAAAGCAAACTATTTCTCATATATTGTATAAAGAATTTACTTTGCACATTAAACAAATCCCTCTATGACCATATTAACATTAGTACTTATGCACAGATCCAGTGGACAAAATACACCTTACCCTGGACAAATTTATGTCCCAAATTGACCCAGAAAATTAGGTTGAGAATGATCAAGTCCTAACAATTATTTATTTAATTTACTTGATAACAAGGAGAAAATCTCATTCTAATGAGAAAAACTCTAATAGAAATAATATACCTCTCCCTATTCAAAGAAAGAAGAAAAATAAGTAAAACCCATGGAGTTTAATAGATATTAGAGTTATTTCTGTGATCCTCTTATCTCTTAGCCTGCAGATGGATGGACCATTTAATGAAAAACAACAATCTCCCTCATATCAAAGCCCCAAAGAGCAACCAATTTCTTAACAAAAAAATAACTAAAATACTTCAGAAGTGCCCTGATCACGTTATGTGCTGTTTCCAACTGGAGCCTTATAAAACACTCCCAATTGTATCAAAATGAACTCTCCACTCCTTAAACATATTTCTTCATTAACTTGTTGAAATTCAGTTTACTGGTTAACATGCACAAAATCATTATTGTAATAGCATAAATCATAGCTATATTACTGAAATATTCAAGTCACAATTCAATAATTCTTCTTAGACAAGTCTTGAATAATTGCATGAAATCACACCTCTTGCACTTTTCCTTCTCTGCATTCCTAGGAGTTTGTAATCATACATAATAAAAATTAGACAATCTCATCTAATTAGGTTTCTTATCATTTGAATCAGAGTGCCAAACCCTGACCAGATGGTCACTACTCCAACTTCTGCAAACTAAGATACAGAACATGATTTGCTTTCACAGAATACAATACACAAGTCTTAGTTATCACATAGATATTCTGAATGAAAAAAAATAAAACTTCAAACACATCCATATTAAAGTGAAATTAATTTCATTATTCCTTCTGTTAGTTTTTCTGGTTATTACTTTTTTAAACTGAATATATTAAGTTGCCATTTCAGGAACATTCTTATATATTAATTACTGTTTTCCAGTTGGGCATCAATGCTTTAAATAAATGGAAACAATCATCTCCCTAAATTAATTCTAAATGAGTAGTGTTCATATGATTGCAAATAAGCCTTCTTGTTCTGCCTGTAACTTTATAATGTAATCTGCCTGTTGCTTCTGTGCTTTAACATATCTTTCAATTTGACAAAAACTACTACTTCTCCCATCTCCATCACCCCTGTAAACTCTAATGTTGTTCAGCCTGTTATATTTTACATCATGTTTCAGTCTTTTGTTTCTTTTATTTTCGTTCTTCTTGCTTTGTTAAGAGTCAAACGTCTCTTACGTTCAATATTTCATCCCTCCACACGCAACATACCATCTATTTCCAAGTCTGAAGAGGAGAAAAACCTAGACTGATAGGTACCGTGGTAGTTAATTTATTTGCAGCTGGTCAAGTGATGTACAAAAAAATCCAGATTATGTTGATGTATTAATAATTGTATGATAAATATGACAGAAGATGTTTTAAATCATAAAACTTAAACTTCCTGCTCTCATACTTGCTGAGTAAAAACACTGGTTCTGTAATGTACACATGTGATATTCAACTTGTCAGGAACCTGGTTAGTATGTGGAAGCACAAATATACATTAAAAATGCCAAGGGTAAAGAGTGTGGTATCTCCTGTGCTTCATGGGCATAAGTGTTAGTTAATCCTTTCAAGAACTTCAGAAAAGAAATACATCTCAATCTGAAAACCCCTTTAGGTATCTACTGTTCCCTTCTCCTTTGTGGGTGTGCAATGCAAGCAAGCAGAGGGCATCCAGATCTTGAAGCATCTACAGGTTAGTCTGAGACTCAAGTGTAACCAAGCCAAGCAGCTGAACATATGCTTCAGGCCACGTATTCAAGGGCCAGCAGAATTAAGAACCGACAATCCTATTGCTATGGGAATTCATTCCACTATATATACATAGCTACATAAATAGCAAGAAACAGTCTTCCTAACATTACAAGTTGCTTCAACTATTTTTTAGCTAAAGTGTACAATACTTTTTGAAGATGAAATCCTTGTTTTCTTTGAGTACTGCAGTGAGGTTTCCACTGTCAGGCTAATAATCATGAAGTTTATCCACTAAGCATTCCCAGCCTCTTTGTTTCTGCTTTCTGATTACTGTCTGGCCAGTTAAATTCTACAGCTTTTCAAATGGCACTAATCAGGAATTAAAAGCTACCACCAGCTTTGCTAGATACAGATTCCTGCCCACTGGTTAGAAAGGATTTTCAAAATAGGCAGTTCTTGGCCTTTCCTGATTATCCACAGACAAGCTCATAATCCAGTCCTTAGTGTTTAAGAAATCAAGCAGTGAAATAAACAATGTTGATTATAATCTATTGCTTTTAAAAAGAAAAAACAAAACAACAAAAAAAAACAAAACAGAAAACTTCAGCATTCTAATCTTGAGTCATCATCTGTGAGATGTTTTTTGTTGTTATTTCTTGTTTTTAGTTCACCAGCAGAGTAGATTTGGGGGAAGATGAAAATGAAGGCTAGGAGTCCAATAAAAATTGCCTTAATAGGATTCAATTATAATGGCCAGTACAGTTTATGTCTAACTGCCTCTTCTGTGGCAAGGAAACAGTTATAATAAAAAGAGTTATGATAGTTATAACAAAGTTATAATAAACCAGACTTAAATTAAGACAGTTATTAAAGAGATTTTGCAGTTTTAAAACAATAGATTTCAGTGAGAGAGAGGGGGAAGCACTTACTATGAAGACTGGATGGAAAAATCCCCTTTAGATGTTCAGGTGAGAAAGCACAATTTAAGTGTCTTAAGACAGTGCTCTTAAGAATAGCCCATAACCATCAGAAGAAAGATCACAAACTAACAGAAATCATTATGTCATCAGTAATGGAGTATTTGGATACTCTATCTTCCAATTCATCTGCCATTTACATTTTCAAGTAATGTAGTGTTTGTTTCAAGGGGAAAAGACTTTAAAATGACACATTTTCCAAAGCATAGCCTTTGAAATGGAAAGGAATCAGATTTTAAAAAGACAAAGTAATTAAATATAGTGGTGTAGTAACTCTGGACAGTGGAGAAGAAATCTAGATATCATGATTTGGAATGAATCATCCAGTATATACAAAAAGGACACACATTAATAATAACTGCTTACTTTGAATTCAGATTTCACATGCTATTTGTATATTTATATACTCAGTTCCAATGACTGTTGCTTCTTTTAGGACAACCATATTTGGCTTTACTGTCCACTGCTTTCAGCTTTCTTTGTGCCTGGTTATACCTACTTGAAGTGCACAAAATGTTTCTAAATACTACCACACAGCAGAATTTGAACATATGCGAGCACAATTAAACACAGCTGTAAACATTTCAGCATGGTAAAAGGAAAGACTAAAATTAAATTTGACTTTTATAAGCTTGCAGGAACAGTGATGCGCTACATTCTATTTGCAGTTTTCCTACATTCCAAGCATGGAACGGAACTGTGGAATTTTATTTTCTTTATTAATTTGGACAACATCTCCATGTAGATATCACTGAGTTTTTCTGTATTTGAAAAAGGAAAAAGCTGTTACATTTAGCAGCAGCACAGTTTAATGGCATGTTAGTAAACTTAGTACTGTTTAAATTGGTATTTACTGAATGCAGTAACATCCACATTGAGACTCACTTCCACAGGCTAAGCAGCCAGACTCTTTTCAGAAGACAGATATCAAGAATAGCTGAAAGCTGATGTTCCTCAAATACAGCCAAAGCACTCTGATTTGTAAAGGTATAGTTTCCCTATAAAACATACAATAGTTTATTTATACTAATACTCTTACGTACAGAAGCTAGTCCCATTTGTATGACTAAAATTAACACAGTGACTCTCAAAAGCTGTACAATTTTATAGAAGACAGGGATTTTATTTATTTTTATTTTTTTTTTCAAATCTCTATTATCTTCTACAGGATCACCCAGCTGTTGTTAAAATTTGGACAGCATCTGAGTAGCACCATTTACTTTGGACTTGTGCCTTTGAAAAGGAAGAACATTATTCTATAGTTTCAAAGAATACTAAACAAGAAGTTACTTAAAAAAAACCCTGACTAGAAAGACAGCAAGTGTCTGAGGAGATATGAAGAGATGAGCCACCCTCATATATCAAGATTATACTCATTAGTTATAGTAGTGCACCTTCAAAATGGCACATCTGCTGCACAACAAATTTTAATAACCCTCTTTAGACAGTTAAAGATCATTTCCCCCCACCTTAAATCTGAAACAATAAAATCCAAGATTGTGATCATTATCTTGCAACCAGGAAAGATGTAGCCACCAAAGATGATTCAAGTACAACATGAGCACCAGGTGAGAAGAAGGCACTTTAGAGGTGCTGTAACCTGAAGAGATTGAAACAAAGAAAAAATGTCTCAAAAATATCATGTTGTGATTGCATACAAATATACATACTCTTAAGAAACCATTATCTTATAGAGCTGTCAGTGAGCCTTTAATAACGTTGTACAGCAAGTGAACAATCATGGGATGAAACCAGAAGCCACAAGAATACGAACAGAGATGACCACTTGTAGATAAATAAGGTATGCAACCTTGAAAGGACTGGCCTCAGGGCACAACAAAACCCATGACAGAAAACAAGGTTGCGTGGATGGCTTAATTGTGATTCATGAAGGCATTAGCTATGCTATCAGTAAGCTGTATCCAAACAGTGAGGGTAAAAATGAAACTCCTGAAGGAGAAAAATTCTCATTTTGAAGGATGGCAAGAAATAACAGTAACTTGTTCTGTAATACCAACTCTAGCTGTTGTATAGCATCACACACTTGTTTTGTAACAGCCAAATATCATGAGTAGCCTTGTCTTTCAACTTTATGCAAAAGACTAGAACAAGAACAACACACTAGTTCTGTCACTCCCTCATTCCACCTTAGGATACGAAGAGCTGATCCTTCTAGAAGCCTGTATTACTACATACAGAAGTACTTCCCCCACCCTTCCCCCTCCCTTCCCCCCCCCCCCCCCCCCCCCTTTGAAGGGAAAGTAATAGCTTGTGTCTGAGTTAATACTTCACTCTTTCAGTTTAAACTGGTATCCTGTCTGCAAGGATGATGAACTTGGATGCAGCCCAGCAACATATAGTCGTAGTCAAGGTAAAAAAATCAGAAGCATAATTCTGACCATTACATTTCATCTAGATGTCTACAGGAGATATTGGATGTAGATTATAAATGTAGAATTGAGAATCATCAATACTGTGATGGCCTTTAAACTCATCATATTCAGATATATTATCTTCAGGGAGACAGAAAAGGAAGTGACAAAAATGTACTGGAAGTATAGTGGAGGATAAAAGGGGAGGTGATATTCAGCTGGATAACACAATAAAGAAATGATCAGAGAACGAAGAATAGAAGGAGTAGGTGACCAAGTGAGGAAAGTCACGGCAGTACTGCAAAGGTTTTGAAACTGTAATTTCAAATCTGTAAAACAGCAGCTGTAATTTCAGATATTCAGTGAAGTAACTCAGAGGCAGATTTTCAGTCAATCCTTCCTTTTGTTTAACTCCTTTGTTCCTTCTTGTTGGAAGAGAATCTTAAAATATGTCTTATTATTAGTTCATATCTGTGTAATGTGAACTTTGTGAATTGCACTAGACAGAACAAACATTAAAATGGATGGTCCTGAGTCCTTTTTTCACATTCCTTTGCTTTCTTAAACTTCACACTTCAAGAAAATATTATATCAATTCTATTGATGTTGACAAATTGCATGTAGATGGTGAGTAGATGATATACAACACCAAGAACAAAGAGCAATCTCTCCTCTAAAATGAGAATGAATGCAGCGCAGTTCAGAATATTAATTTAAAACTTCACACATAGGACCCAGCCAGGAAACCTGACTGGCTGATGAAGCAGGAAAATGCTTCTGGTAGCCTAAAAGAGAGTAAGACCAGCTTACATTACACAAAATGATTGCCTGAAAAGTTTTACTGACAATCGTAAATTCTTCAACAAAGGAGTATGAGCTGTTCCCAGAACTACAAGTAGTTCTAAAATGATGATCACTGATAACTGACAGAATGGAAGAGAAAGCAGTAAAGAAATAAAAGGATAACAAGAAATATTTGAAACCACTGCTCGTATTTTCTTTTGTTCCCATGTGCTCTCAGACCACAAAAGGTGAATGTGATATTGAACCCAAATGTATTGCTTTCTGTTTGGCCTCTGCTATGCACTCATTATTGCAGGAAGCTTAGTTTTAGAGTAGAATACCAATGATATTCTACTGTTACCCTTTGCCTCATGAGAGCATGATTCTCTTCTTCTTTATCCTAATCTCACACCAGTAAAAATGTCTAGATTTCAAAAGAACTTTTGAATTTCAGTAGCAAAAACGTAAGAATAATCTTTTCCAGGTTTGCGTACAAAAAAAACCCCTTTGTGTTAGGTTTTTAAGTTAAGTTCTTCCATTGTCAATAAAGTAAATGAAGTATACTACTTGTTACATGGGAAATTATAAGTATGAATTATGTAGTGTATCAGACTTTGCTGGAATTCTGGAGGAAGTGCCTCAAGTACAATGCAGTGTATCCCTGTTTCATAAACCATTGAACAGAACATGTACAAATTGCCCTGGAACTCAACAAACTGCATAGGGCTCACTGACATTGTTCCTGAGCTGTGGTTACTCCTAATGCTCTGCTAATCGTTCTGTGCTCTAACATGCTCTGAAGGAAAATCTGTATGTTCCCACAAAGTCAAAGAGAAATCCCACTAATGAAATTAAGTGAAATGAATATAATGTATTTTTGTCAATGCAAGTCCCCTAAGCTAAACTTTTGAGCGTGAAGCACATGCATTATTCAAAGGAAAAGCTTTAATTAGCGTTTCTTCAAAATTACTCTGAGAAAGGACTAAAGGAATCAAAATATTCCATCAAGATTGCTGAAAGTATGGCTAAGTAAATCTAAAATAAGCTAGCATCACTGTATTGATATGCTTGAAATCTACCTGAAAGCTAAGTAAAGACAAGTGATGGTAAATCAAGTTCTTCTCAAAGAATATTCAAGTTCTTTCCTATGATGTACACGATAGCAATTTTAATCAGGGTCTGGCATTCATTTCTTCCTACACCATTTTTAATAGCATTACCTGATTCTAAGAATTCTAAATGTAAAATGGATAACACATTTTAAACAGCAGTAACTCAAAGCCTGGAGTGGGAAAAAATGATTAGTTTACTTTAAATAAACCTGTGCAGAAAGAAATGCAAATATCTCACATTCGCAGATATTGATTTCCAACAAGCCAGACATGTGACTATAATTGCTTTAACAGACCATTGTCTGTAGCTTGTAAGCTTGAATCAACGTACATCCCTCTTTTACTAAAAGATCCAAAGGATATTGATTCACACATCGCCTCTTAAATTGAGATAATCTTTTTGAGATTTCAAACTTAATTTGCTGATTGCCTCTAAGTGACATGAGTTCAAGGCTGTCATGAGATGAGTCAAACTGTCCTTGACAGTTCTGACACTTTAAATAGTTTTGCACTGACTGATTCACTGGCGATGGACTCATTATCAGTAGTGCCATGTGGAACTTGGATGACTTGATTCTGACCTAGGTAGTTTTCATCTGCTTCTGAGCAGTTGATTGCTGTGCACCCCTACTGAGTTTCAAAGTAATTTTCACTTTTTTATTTCCTAATTGTATGCTTTTTATTTCCTATCAGTCTCCTTGTGGCGCTCCTTTGTGCTGCAGCCAGCAGGTGACACCCTGTACATGATTCCCTAGAGAGAATCATTGTCACTCCTAACTACTTATCCAGTGTCTGCCTAGTGTTGTTTCACTCCCAACTGCTATTTAATGTCCTCCATCTCATGCTCCACAGAGAAAACCAATTATTATACAAACAAAGTAAAATAAAAGTATTAAGTGTCTGATTTAGTTTTATAAACCTGACTGAGCTCCAATGTAAGATGTATAGCTGCAGCTAGACTGCTGTGCTGTGTACCTGATGACATGCTCCGTGCTTCCTTCTACCACCTTAACTCCCTACAAGTCATAAGCACTGAGCTCGTTTGTTTGTGCTAGCTAATCAACATAATGGCTATATTGGTTGTTCATAATCCGCGCTATTACCATGGTTCAGGATACCGTGATTCTACACTCTTCCAACTATTTGAGCTCTGGAGGTGACACACAGATGAATTATTCATTGTCTGTGTGCATGATAACCCCACTTAATCTTTTATTTGTTTGTACTATTGCTAGCTTCTTAATCTTTAGTCCACTATATTTCTTACAAATTCTCGGAAGACTGAATCTTACATTACACTGACAAAAAGGATTCTCCTTGTAGAAGTTTTCATTTAGTTTCCAACAATATATTTTACACTTTTTAGAGCATGGCTGAATTAGACAAAAGAGCGCCTTCAGGAAAACTGCAAGAGAACATAATTCTTATTAACAGTTTTTCTCTTTCAGATGACCTTACACATCATTGGTCTCTTTTAAATGTAAAATGAAGTAGCAAAACAGCAACTGCTCAGCTTATCATTGAAAACTTTTTCAAAATATATGCTTAATCATAATGAACCCTGTTCAGAACTTCTTACTCATAACCTCATCCAAGTCACATTTCCCTAGGAACTTTGCCTGAAGGAGTACAGGGTAAACCGAGGTGATTATTGTGACCTGTTACTGTGGAAATGCAAGAAAACTTAATATTATACATCCTCAGATTTGAAATAACTTTTAAATGTAAATTATGCTGAGACAATGTTCTTCAGGAAATTACTTGGAAAAGTTAGGAAAGAACACTAAACCACAGCATTAGCGAGATTTTTAAGTGAAGCACAATAGCACTGAAGAAAATCTACAACAGGGATTCTGATTCTTGTTCTCCAGAAGAACACTGCCAGACAAGCATTTGGAATCTTCATGTTGTTAACTGAGCTCCGTTCATTCTCTAGGCAGCATCGACATAATTGGTAACAGGAAAACAGTGAGTGAATTTCCAACAGCACACACAAACAGTGTTAGCATATTTGTGCACATTGATTTATGGTATCAAAATGTTTCTCCCTTTTCTGTACGGACTGCTGTATAATCTAGGCATACACTTACATTCTTAACTAAGGTTGCCTCTGCAATCATGGCAAAATGTATTCATAGAATGCAGGCAGATAAACAAAATGCAATTCAAAATGAAACTGATATATAAATAGCTTCAAAGTCAGAAATCATATGGTCAGATCCTCTGCTCAATCAAGTCTTGGTTAAATGATTCACTCTGACAGTAAAACTAGCAGTTGATTTCTGGTTTCAGTAAGATCATTAAATCATCCTCATGATTATTTTTAACTATATGGTTATTTTCAACTTTTGTACAATCACAATCACTTCACTTACAGTTTTCCAGACATCAGCTGCTAAATTCTTAGCTATATTTTCTAGACTACAGATGACCAAGTATGTTCTGCAAGTATTTAAATCATATTTAAATACTGATATTCAGTAATTTTTTACTGACATCATGCAAAATTGTGTGTATGTTTATAGAACTCACATGTATATTAGTGTTTTGAAACTTGCTGGATGATTTCTCTGCAAATAGAGACATGAAACAAAATGCACTGTTGTATATAAATTACAAATATTAATGTTAGCTATTGTGCTTCATCTCTAAGATGACGTATTAAAATTAACAAAGCTTTAAAACCTCACATGAAATTGTGCTAGGACTGCTGGCCAAGTCATGGATATGCACTTTCCATCACATATACCTAGAAAGTAGACTTATAACTGACACAGTCGGATACTAAGTATAGCTACTGTTTTGAAGACTAACTGGGGGTAAGGAATTTATCAGTTTTCTTACATCAGCCACATTCCTACCCATAACATGAAAGACCAGGCCTCAGCTACACTGTTCACTAAGAGACAGAGATGAGCTCCCTTGAACAACTCGTGTGTGTGTCTGCCTAATCTGAATGTGAGTCACTTGCTCATTGAGTACAACTGAACTATTCTTTTATTTGCAGCTGAAATAAAAACTGATCTAGAGATTTCTCACTTGAGTGGTTGAGACACATTTTCCTGGGTTGGCAGAATACAAGGCCAGTCTAAGAAATGTTCCTGATTTTGTAATCACCATGTAATGTCACTACACTGCTACTCACTTTGAATTAAAATAACTGTTCAGCTGTGTTAATTTATGCTGGTGGATCGTTTCAGTACATCATTCAAATCGTGCATTCCCTGTGTTCTGCTCAATGCAGAGAAAAAACCTGAGGTAACCATCATGCAAGTAGATCTAACATACATAGACTACATTTTGTCAAATATCTTTAGGAACTGCCACAACCATAATGTCGGTTCTAAATGTTATGAATTACACAGTCGTGCATTTGCATTTATTGTATATACCTTAAGGTATAAGGCTAGGGGTACTTGATTGTGTGACTACTTGGACAGAAAAGCATAAAGAAAAGTTTTTCTCCCTACTTATAATTAAGGTTGTGTACAGCTGCAATTTTTGTGGATTATAAAACCTTAAAATGGGATTGCATAGATACTATCAAAGTTATCAGAACAGGAGTGGATGAGGTTCATGAAATAAAAGCAAAGATGATGATTAATCTCTTCGGCTGCCATGTACTTATGATAGAGACGTGGACAGTATCCATTCATCATCTTTATTTTATAAGCAGGTAGATAAAACCAAACTTGGAGAACATCACTCAGTTGAGATTGAACTCCTTAGATTCATCTTAATTACAAAAATTTGACAGATAGTATCTGACAATGAGTGCAAATAAGTCTGGAAATGTAAGAGATAGAGTTGTCTGACCAAAGACAGACTTTCGTCTGGGATCTTTCAAATAGCTAAATTTTCTATTACTGCTACACAGGAATTTCTATTCTGTATAGGAAAATGCGAAGGAGAACAGACTCAGATCCCATCCTTGTTTGGTTGTCACTTCATTCTAAATAATGCCAGACTTCAATAAATAACAAGCTTCAACATTTGTGGGGAAAAAAATGTAAATTCTATTTAATACATTCAGCAGATTTTGAGAATTATTTACGTTATCCACGATTAGCACATCTCAAAATTCTGCTTTTTTTTTTTTTTAATGAATTTATTGCAGTTCCTTAAGCCATAAAATTAAAACTCATACTTCCTTTCTTTGTCTGATGATTCCTTTTCCAGTCTGTTCAACAAAGGAGCCCCAGCTGCCTTTGCCTACTGCAAAGAAATGTTTTATAGCGCATACCTTTTACAGTTCCTTGATCATCATTCCCAATCTAGAAATTAGTATATATTCAATTGTTTTATACTTCAATGATATTTTACATACCGAGTTACTACATTTGTATTTATACACCATTGTCTACAGTTGCACAGGTGGAAAATGGTTTTTAATGTCCACACATTATCAAGTCAGCACTTCATTTTCTTTTAATTTACTTTTGTTACAGCAGAATGAAGAACCAAGGCATACCGGCATCTACATATGCAAATTAGATTCTACATTTTGAGCATTTAAGGAAACTGGTTTTACCATTTTTACTAAACTTAAGCTACTCTAATGTCTGGACAATCTATAAAATATCGGATTGAAATTTCTCCTTATGGTACTCTGTTTTGACTCAAACCAAAGAGCTAAGCCACATTAACTCCTTACTATGAGTATGAAGGACAGTTAGAAGAATTAGAAGAGTCGAGCAACTACTAGCCAGATGGCAAGAAATTGTACATCTGATCCTTTTAAAAAACTGAGAGAAAAACATAATTAACCACTACTGAACTCCATAATTTTACAGTCCTTTTGTACGGGAAGCTGTTGATCACAGCCTGAACCTCTGATTGACTACATAAGACGAACGATGAATCAGCTACAGGAGCACAAGTGAAGGTAATTCAGCTGTGTGTGTACCAGAAGGGGTGGAGACTGGCTCCAGAGATCTCATTTAAGGGCTGACTACCACTAAGGCAGGATCTTTTTCTCTAGAGATTGCTCCTATGTGAAGTTTACAGCAAGCCTTCAACACTGGTGAGAAATTCCTGCTTATCACTGATTATCTTTCTATCATGATAATCTTTCATACAAAACATCTGTATAACTTGCTTACCTATAGCTGTACAATTAGAGCTGCATAATTCTGTTTACCTATAGCTGTACGATTAGAGCTGCACACCTTTAAAGCTTAAAAATTTCACAAAATATCTGTGTGATTGGAATCTCACACTGACCAATGATGCCAAGCAAAGCTGCTAGCAAAAGTGTCTTCCTGATGCTTTCCTAATTTGGAGGAACTGGGAAATTAAGGTATATATTTCAATTGGTTTTGTTTCTTAAAAAAGAAACAACAACAACAAAAAAAAACACCTTGCTTTTGTGCAGTTAGTTTGGATCAGAACTTGGAGTTCTAAGGAAAAAACGAATGTAGCAAAACAACAACAAAAAGCCCACAAAACAAAGACAACAATACCCTCTCACTTAATTCTGAGATAAATTAGACCTGGCCAGTAATATGCTTCAGCATATGCTTGATCTCATCCACCTTCCACTGTGGTGAAAGTAATATGCCCTTTTACAGCGGTTTTACCTCAGGACAGCTTCTATATGTAAGTTAATTCAAGCAAGAATCATTTAACAATGAAGAGAAAGTCTTTGATTTGATTTCTAGATGTCTGTTTTGAAGGGCAAGTACACAGAAATAGTTTCATATTCTCTGTGTGTGTAAATCCTTATCAGGATTTATTTGACTGTTAGCATAACAGTTTTAAACAAGCCCTTTCTAGTTCAAGCCAGGTGAATGTAGTATAGACTGCAGGATTCTCTAGTTCTTACTATGCAGGCATTTATGTGCAGAGAGGCATAATATGGAAATGGGGGATTACAGATTTATCAGAAGCAGAACATAAGCAGAGCATTGTAATAGAAAAACTTCAGACTTCATATGCTCCACTTACTTAGCTGGGAAGAATTTCAGGATGCATTTAACAAAAACTCTTTAAGATGATATGGTTGTTAGCAGAATTCAATAACACATCCAAATATCATAAAGTAGATTTCAATACTACTGTTTTTTGTTTGTTTGTCTTTCCTAAACTGAATTGTCAAGGAATAATTAACAAAACCTGCTTCAACTTAAATTTTTTTCTGCTGGACACTTAGGAATGGTATTTCTCAAGTGATACAGTTCATTTAAATAATAGGTAAAAGGGGTAACAAATCCTTATTTAGAACTAGCTAACTTAACAATAGGAGTTATTCTGAAATCCTTTTCAAAAAGCCTGCAGTGTACTTGATACATAATACAGCTAATGGAGACTGAAGGTTATTAAGCCTCAGAATATGTTCTAGATGTCATCAAAATAACGCCAGTGGTTTCTAAATGGTGAGTTGTTATGATATCTGAACTATGAAAACGTATGACTGTACTTTATCAGACTGCAGGAATACACACTGATCCCCAAAAGAATTCTATTGCTAGGTTCTTCTGTGAATGGGTTGGTGATTGTAACACGATAGAAAGCACAGCACTGATAGCAGAGTAGTGAAGTCCTAGGCTACAGCAAGAAAGGATTTGCTCAAATGGAACAGCTGAAGGCACAGAAATAAAGGAGAAAAAGCTGCTTACTTTCAGAAGGCCTCAGGTACACAGAGATCTCCAGGAAGATTCCCTTACATCCACTGCCACCCCTAAAATGAGGCCTGGGAAGGGATGGAGCCAGGATCTACCCCTTCTGGTCACTTGGGTGCATGCAATGCACCCAGGTTGACCTTGCATTCCTATCAGGTGCTCAATCACTGTTTCAAGCCATGACTTAGCATTTCTGCCACAGTGATCACTCATGATAAAGTAAGACTGAACAGATAGTTCCACAAATGAACACTGCTCTATTGGTGTGTTTACCACACTGCAGATGAACTGATTAATCATTTCTAGTTTCTTCTTAATTCATACTGTCTGATTCTAGCATGTCCTTAAATTTAAGACTGAAAAATGAAAAGAGATGCAGGACAGGGTACATTCTTCAGGAATGCAGTGCACAAGTTCTCTTCAAAAACTGATCAAGAAGTCTCATCTTACATTTAACACCTCTCATCATCCAAACTATCTAAATATTGCTCCCACATTTTTCAGTATATAAAATAATAGGCAATACCTTGAATGAATCCCTGTTCTTTTTGTTTGTTAGAGTAACATTTCCTTTTAGGTAAGTTTAAAATTTACCACAAAATGCTCATTAGAAAGACAGCTGGTGAGGACGACGAGCGGAATTCAGCATCACACTGATCACCTGTCTGTATTGTTCAAATCTATATGCATTGTAACCTGCACTACCAAAACAAAAGTCTTTTTTTTTTTTTCCTCTTTTCACTGCTTCTTAGTAATCTATCCATTATGGAAAAAAAAAACAGATAGTCATTCCTATGCTGACAATTCCCTCCCTCTTCAAATAGCAAGATAACTGATCCATCAAGTCTCACTCTCCTATCAAGCTAGAGAGGTCTTGTTTAACCTTAGTTTCATCTGCTTCATGAACACTTTAATCTGTTACTAAAAAAGATATCCATTAAATAAATGTAAGTACCAGTAAACATAAAAAACAGAAGGCTTTCATCTTCTTTATTCTTGAAAGCTGAAATCCTAATGATTCTAACTTATTTTAGCAGAGGTGTTTCTAAACAACTGGCAGGATAAATATACATATATAGACACGTCTCCCTGATTACTCAAAACTGAAGTAATTTCTGTTTCCAATTTCAGAATTAGAGTTTAATTTTATGTCTAAGTTGATGTTATGCTGCTTTATACAGACCCATATAGAATTATCTGATTTGATATGTCATAAATGATACATGTAATTCTCAGTGTACTCCACACCAGATTGGCACATGGCTAAAAGGATGGATCTCTAAACTGCAGAGGACACTGAAGAAGTAATTATTTTAAAATTAAATCAACGTGATATTAGATGAAAGAGTGACAGTAATGGAGTCATAAGTAATTCTCACCACTTCAACGACACCTGCATTCATAGTTAACCTCCCTGCATCATATTGCCCTACCTTGTTAATGATAACCTGAAAGGAAAATGGATAGATAGAATTTTGTAAAGCTCTGTGCGTTGACCTTACACAGCTACCCCAGATGGTTCTGCTTCTTTAGTGAAAGCAGAATTATTAGCTTGCACAGCTTTCAAAAGCCTGTCTTAAGCACGTACAGAAGAGCAATATTCTGAAGAATAGGAATGATCTCATACTCTACCTGTGACACTCAGCAGTTTCATCTACTGAGCAAGTGTAGTTTCCTCTAATTCACTGTAAAGTATGAATACTCATTCCCTATGATAATGAAGTGACAGTGCTTCGAGTCTCTGAAAGTAGATAACAGAGTGAGCTAAAAGCAGATTATGACCCTAGATCCTGAACTTCAATAATTCACTTATTAAAATAGTTTCATTACTAATTTCATACACTTGTCATTTGCTATGTGGTACTTGAGATCATGCACAGATGCTTTGTTTCATATAAAATTCCAAATAAATCCTTTCCTATCAAGTAATAGCAATTTTTTGTCACTGAACAAAGAAATAAAATATAACATGAAAGTGTAGTGAAAGACAGATGATTCTAAACTTTCAACCTATAAAAATCTACAGCTCGTATTAATACTAATACGAAGCAAAGTAGGATGGAAGGAAAGGGTAGCAGAGATTACCAAACAGATTTCAAAGCGTGTGAAAAAAACAGAAAAAAAAAAAGAAAAAAAAAACCTACAGAAGGGAGCAGGGGTAGAGATATCCGTGTAGCTACCAATATACATGTGAAGGAATCCACATCCATAGATAAAGAAAAGTAAAGTAGGAATATTGAAAACAAACCTCTGTTAATATGATTTTCAAAAAGATTTTTTTATTACATTTCAACTCACTTTATAAAGTGAGAACCCAACTGCCTCATTTACTGCTAAAGAGCCGCAGATTACCTGAATGAAGAATGAAGAAAATTGCATGGGACTGCATCACATTTTGAAAGGTTAGGAAGACACATTACACTCTGGTAACATTTGCTCTTATTTCACAGCTCTCTTTCTCTTGAAGTTTCATACCCTTGTATTTTTTTATTTTTTTTTACCGTGCAAAGTTATGAACACGTATAATGCAATACAATGCACAGTATTGTAAGGAGTATCAATTTATTTTTTCATTACTACATATATTTTCTTTACTTTTATTCAAACAATAAAAGTTATTTCTCCCAACAACCAGAAAGCAAAAGCGATGGAGCATCAAATAAAAACTATACTTATTGATTTTCCATTAAAATCAGTGTAAGATACGACATTGATGAAATCAAAATTAACATATAATGAACAGTAATGTAAGTTCATTTTTAATGTTATTTTAAATGACAGCTTTTTTTATATAAAATATATTTTCTATTTTTTTTTTTTAAGTCAAATTATCTCAACAGAAACTAGATTACAATAAAGTTTTACTTTTTTTTCTATTTATTATATCACACATGTTAAGGTCCAAGTTTGAAAACTCTCCAGTCTGAAAATACACTGCAGTGTATCAGCAGCTTTATCATGCCACTGCAGTACATGTAAAGGCTGACACGATGGGAGCCATACTTATGCTGAAAAGATCATTCAGCTGTCAGATGCTAATTAGACTTTGAAATCCTTGTGGGCATCACAATAAAAGTGTTAATTAATGTGACATGGGATGGCAGCTTCTGAGCTTTGGCTTTTTTTAACTCTGGCAATAGTTAAAGAATAATAGACCTTTTTGATAAAAGGTAGAATTGTATTACAGTGGAGATTAATTTCAGTTTTCCCACATCATAAGGTTTCTTTCACCTTAAACAGTACTTCTTCCAAAGGAGTGACAAAATAAAAACTGCTCAACACACATCAGAATTCCTGGTCTTCACCAAAAGCTGTGAAAAGCAGTAAAAGTTCATTTCACTTCAAAGATTCTTGTGATGTTTTAGGACTTTCTAGAATTTAAACAAAGTAATTATGATAAAAATCCTTCCCCTTCACAGTGTTTACTTCCCATGTCTTCCCATTACTCTATTTCCAGCTTCTATTCCTACACTTCCACGTAAAGATTTAAATATGTTGCAGTCTTCCAAAGGTTGGCGAAGAAGAAAATGGGATACAGAATCCGATCTAAATTTTGTCCTATCTATCTCATCTCATACTTACTATACCAGTGAATTATTATTCTTAGTCCGGTTTTTCCAAAAGCAGTCTTGGTGCCATTGTCTAAAAGCAACGTGAACTCTTTAAAGCCACAAACATCTTTTAGACTTTGATAGTAGTATTTATACAGTAGAACACCAAGCATTTCCTGAAAACAAGCTGAACTTTCCCCAGAATGTTTTGCTGCAAGTTACTAAAAGCAGTATAGGAAAAAAACACACTCAAAAAGACTCTGATTGACTTCTCTCTTGCATCATGACATGAACTTTACCTTGTAATGATGTGTTGCCTAAGAAACTCACAAAACTGCCCAATGCTTCATTGACTGAATTTCATAGTGATGACTGTCAGAAATCAGAGTGAATGACATTTCTGCAAAGGTTAAATGCCATCAAAAGAAACAAAAACATGCATGTTGACACCCGTGAACTTTGCAAACAAGAAAGTGATTACACTATCAATGCTAGCTGAGGACAACAGGTCTCACTTTCCACTAAGACATGTTTTTTGGATTATTGGAATGGACCGGGATCCAATGCAGACTGTCTGCTGGCAGTCTGGAATTGTATGCTGATCTACTAAATACATGTTCTCCAAATTCCTTCTTTTTTTTTAAATTTGTAAATATCCTGATAAATTAAATGCATAAATAACAAACATAATGAAAATACTGGGACTTTTAGCAGCTTATGGCAAAAAAATAAAGGAAGTCAACCAGTCTGATGGTAACGAACACAGAAAAGTAGAGTAATGAGGACAAATTATTTAAAAATTATCAAATATCAGTGTTATAATCTAGCATATAAAATATTTTTAAGTATGAGTAAAATTATTGTATAATTTAATTTCTGTTCACATATATGTAGTAACTAATAGTAATACTGTGAACAACTTCTAAAAAAACATATAGTAATAGTGGAATAATCAGCCTAAAATTACATTAAATGGAAATGAAAATTTCTGAGTAAAATACTTATATTCACTTTAGAAGCTTATTTTTGCATTGATTATCTTTCATTTGATTGCCTCCACTGTTTCTACCAGAGTAAGCATGTATCCCTCTAGCACCAAAAGTCAAAGCTCCTAAAAATACTCAGCTTCATGAGCTTATATTTTAAAATCATTTTTGTGTTACATTTTAGAAATCATCCTACTCATCTTTAGCTATCTGAAAATGAAGTGCTCATATAATTTCCTCCTACAATAAATGGTGAAAAGAAATACAGAGAGTGACTCATTTCAGCTTTTTCTAGGCATATGAGACAGCTACAGTGGATGATGTCTAGGTGTGTCTCACTTCACCTCAAACCTAAATCCTTCATAAACATATTTTTGTTATCTTTATAGCCATTCAGAAGGAAGAGCACTATCACTTGGAAGAAATCACAATGAAATTCTGATGTATTTCTTCACCACCAAGCATTACGTAATACTAAATGAATGATACAGCTCGGAGCTCTGCTTATTCTATTCTTATTCTCCCTTTCTTAAGCTTGTGCCTCAGCTCACTGAAATCCAGTACCTAGGCATGATACATCCTACTTTCTGATCCAGGATGTCAGTCAATCATCTGTTCTTATTTGCAAAACGGAATTAAGTAAGTAACTCAAAGACAGTAAAAAGAAATAGAGAGCATTACCTCATAGCTTATCACCATTATCCTAGAGAAAGATTCAGAACATTCACTTGTATCAGGCTAAGGGCTTCACTATGTTCATTGCTTTGCCGAAGTCTTATTGAGATCTGAATACAACCTATTCCCTTTGCAAAAATACTGCTGTGTGAAGGTTTTCCCATCTTTATAATTTTGCAAACTAGAACTCTTGTAAGAAAACTCCGGTCATCTTCAGAAACACCGTTAGCACTGAAATTCAGTTTTATTTTATTATCTCTGTTGGGCATTTACTTTCACTGTTGTCCATCTGTTTTAAGATACCTTCTCAAAAAAACTGTCACGGTATGTCCTATTTATTCATCTTTCCTTCCAACTTCTCACTTACAGCCTGTCTTCTGCTTCCCTGTATGTTTCTGCACTTTGCATTTGCCACTTTAATTCAGAGGTTATTGGTTGATCCAGCTGTAAACATTTAAGCTGGATCAACTGGTCTCTTCCTTTTGAAAACCAAATTACTATCAAGCTTCTCTGACCTTTTTTTCTTGTTGTTGTTTCTTTCAATCTCCAGCCACAATATGGCCAAGGCAAAAACAATTACAAAAAGAAAATCCATACAAAGCCTAAAACCACATACAAATCATGGAATGGAAACAGCACAAGACAATCTTCCACAATCCCCGTGGAAGATTACAATACATTTACTTGCAAATTCCCACCATGCAGTACTTTTTTTCACCAGTATTGGAACATACTGTTCCAGCTTCCCACATCCAGTCTTGAATAACACCCTTAACAAAGTATCAGATGTGTTGTACTGTTAGGTAAAAGCAGAAATAAATAAACAGAAACCAAGTAAACACTAATCAACAAGCTAATAACCCTCATCTTCTATCTCCAAATAAAATAAGGATGGCCGTGAACTATTATACGAAATATGACAACAACTGGTGCATTACATCCAATCTGATTTCTTCTCCCACGAAACTTAATACTACGAAGGTGTATAAATTAAAAATGACTTCTTAGATCCTTTTTCCTCTGGAAACAATACACAGAATAAATATTTATATTGAAACTAGTCCAAATATTACAGCATTCATTTGGAATAAAGGCTTGCAAAGATTTACCCATAAGATTCTGGCATCTGTTGGTAAATTCAGATTTATTAATAGAATATTCTGTATTTGAATATAGAAGAACATCTTCTAATTTTGATTTATTGGATGAGATGAGAACTAACTGAATTGAAGGCTCACATTTCAGCACACATAATACTAAACTAAATACTTTCATTAAATAAAGATTTACATTCTTGATTTGCAGGCTTTAAACCTGTCTGATGGAAAATAAAGAATAAATGACATTTTTCATCAGGATTTTATCTTGACAAAAAGTCTTTTTTGCAGATATATTTGATATTCATTATGTTCTTGTAACAGCCTCTGCATCTCAAATGTTATCAAACCTAGGCAGAATCTTTTCATCTTAATAACGCAAAAGCAGACACTGTGTTCTCAACCCTATTTTGTTCTGATTATCAAGAGGAAGGGTTTGATTGACACAGGAAGAGAAAAAAACAGTTCTGATTAAATCTGAGAGTTTTTCTTTGGGCCAGCTTCACAAGGAGAAAAGGTTATCTATCTGTTATGACTATGACGGATTTTTTTTTCTGGCCATTATTTTTTATATAGATAATAAGACTATTATTTTCAGCAATAAGTAAAGGTAGATTTCAAGTAAGCCTTGCATTTGGAGCTCCGGTGAATACTTTCAATTTATCAAGCACCCAGACTGTGTCTTTCACTTTATTTTCAAAGGGCTTGCCATAAGATAAACAGCTGACACATTTGGATTTGTTCAGTTTTTTGCACTTCTCTATTTTGAAATTTTTACTTAAGTAACTAAGCTTTGGCTGTGACACTAATCTCTTTACATATGTACTTTCACATATCCATAGCACAATGTTGTCTATTGGCTTCTTTTCTATGTTATTGAAGGGGGAAAATGATAAATTAAACATTCATTTATAACAGAGTAAATACCCTATAAATATACAGCTAGAAACTAAGACAATATTGAGGCAGGCTAAATGTCATTATTTGACTGATATAAAGCCCACTAAATAAACCTAGCTGTCCACTGCAGAAAAATTCCTCTGAGGATCTCAGATGCTATGAAGTGCTGTGTAGATTTCTCCATTCATTTCCATCCAAGCTATGATCATCCTTTCATCTAGTATAGAACATATTGCACTGTAACCACGCTGGACTAACAAACCAAAGAAATATAAGGAGAATTTAAAACCAGATTTGGATTTATTCTTTCCCTTGCATTTCCCTTGATAGCTCCTCAACAGATCTGGATGCTCAGAATAAATTTGCCCTGCACTCAACTACTGTCTTTCCTTCTTTTAAATACAAGATTATTACATAGATTATTATCTTTTAGATACAGAATTTAACAAAATACGTCCCACAAGTATTGGCAAGAAAAGTATTTTTAGGTTTCTGAGGAAAATATTTTACATTTTAGAGCTTAAATGTAAAGAAATAATCAAAAAATAACATTTTAATAAGAAACAATCATTTCTGCTCTAAATATTTACAAGTAACAAAACAGATGTCTGAAAAACATGGAGTTAGAGACAATAATTCAACAATAGAGACATACAAAGAAGAGGATCTATAGTCCCAACAAAAACTCAACAACAATGTGAATTATATCCTGCACAAAAAAAAAAAAAATTATACAAAATGTTTGCTTTAGTCAGCTTTGTACTTTTTCCTTTCCTAATATGTCTAACATAATTTTAAAATCTAATATTTTTCCCTTTCAATATAAATATGCTTATCCCTGTGGCTTTTTATGACAGAGTACAGCACATTAACTTTCCTCACAGTATTCTCCAATTTGTTGCTGAGAATGAACAAATTCTTAGAGTACTTGATATGCAAAAATAGATTGTACATGTTGCTATTGCTTGTGGTGTGTTTCACATAAGTAGTGAATGCCCTCTGAAAATAAAACTTCAAAAGAGTTTTTTTTAATGTTAAACTTTTACATTCTCCCATCCATCTCAAGAAGAATGATGTTCTTCACAACTAAGATTACTGCAGTTCACTCTGTGAAATTCCACAGTTATCATACCCTCATGTGAATTTAATAAAGCTTAGCCTTAGCTGCTCTTGAACAGCAGCCAAGCATTTAATTTGTTCTATTTCATTTTATTCTTCTATATGCATCTTGTTACCATCTGGAATCATAAAAACAAACAGTTCAAGCAGCTAATGTGTTAAAAGGGGGCAATGACATAATGAAATATTTCCTTCCAGTTCCCTCCAACACTCATTTTTCTGTTTCATATCCATTTCAGAACTCACATTGTCATTTACTAATTCCAGAAGGACTTTCTGTAAGAGGATTTTCAGGACAGATGTTGGAACCCTTACACAACTGAGCACGTGTTGTCTTATCCATGTTTAGTGTTTCAAAGCCAAAATACTGTAACTAATAAATCATTCTTGGTAGCTGATAGAGAACATGTAATTGCACCATTGTGTGTCTCATGTAAAGAACATATCAATAGAATATTTCCCCCTCCAATTAAGTTTTTCCAATTGCTTTAAAAATTGAATGTGCTACTCTATCTGCTTTTAACATTCACCTTTCATGACAAGATTCTGAAAAGGCTTGATCCACTTTTTTACGAGCAAAGAAATGATGGCATGTCAATTTACCAATGTTTGCACTAGTAGAACTAGACGGAATTCAAATGAAAACTTTCAACATTTTTATAAATTAAAAACAAACATAAAAGTTGGTGAGTGACACAAGCAAGCAAAAAACAATGTTTCATTGGACTGTACTCTGAAAATGCATATGAATAGACATATTTCAAATATAAGTAAATTGAATTCATTTGTCATTTATCAATAACAACAGATGAGATTTTGAGTTCTACTAAAACATCTATATGTACTTGATGGTCCAGAAACACTAAAAATTTGAACTGACATAGAAATATACTAATTGTAGAGAATTCTGGAAGAGGCTTAGGGTCGTGGTGGTTGTTCTTAGTTCTGTATTTTTGTCCTCCAGCATATATGTAGCTGAAAAATATATGAAATTTGAAGCCCAGAAGAGAAAATATCCCTTTGGATGTCAGAAAATGTAATCTCAGCAAATGCAAATAAAAAACTCCTGTTAGTGAAATAACTTCAACATTTCAAATATGTATTTTTGTAAAATGGGATGCTATGTTCTTTTGGGATAATTTTATGCTATCCTAAGTTCCACAATGAGGTAAAACTCCAAAAGAGTCATAGAGTGTTTGAGTCTTTGATACTAAATACCGTTTCCTGGAGGAAGTAGAATCCCAGAAATACGATAGAAACAGGAGAAAGTACTTTCTTGAAAATAATGGCCAGGAGCCAATTTCTCACAAATAGAATTTACAGCATAAATATAAAATCTGTGTGTGTACATACTAATAGATTCTATATTTACACTAATAAGGAATGGCAAAATGTGTTGTCATAATACGAAGAGTGGCAACATGATACAACATGCACTACACCAGAAAGACATGAAGATGAAGAAGATGGAAGACAACTTTGGTGAAGCACAATGAGACAGTCAAAGATGGCTCAATATCTAAAAGTGAAGAGAATGGTAGAGCTACAGACAAAAGTTAGATTGTGAGTAAGGAACAAACTTATTTTGCATCTTCCTGACATGAAGGTGTTCAGTTTTCTCATTCAGAATGAAGCAGTTTTTGAGACAGAATGAAGAAAGAAAGGTCACCTGAACATGTGAGGGCCTCATTAGAGCTGAAGTGAAATTTTAACCTTATCCCACTCAGACATTTTCAACCATGAAACCAGGGAAAGCAAGCTTCTTGTTTCACAATAGAAGCAAAGTACAGTTGAGCATGTACAGTTTCTGGGATACAATGCACATCTTTGTCAAAGAAAAAAAAGAGATACAATTCAAAGAAAATGAATGATTGTGATTGGTTTTAGTAACTTCTGCTGGTAAAAACAGACTTTGATGGATTGTCTCTAAGTGCCCTGAAAAAGTTTTACTGGTACTCAAGTACTCCCCCATCTACCTCTAAAATAACTGCATGATCTTTCAATAGAACTTAAACACAGCAAGAGAAATTCCAATTAAGATAAGGAAACACTTTTTGCCATGAGAAGCAGTCAAATAGGAACCAGTGTTTCAGAAAGGTTCAGGAATCCCCACCCTTACAACTAGTCAGGAATAGACTGAATGAGATCCAGAGCTAAACAGACAATTTTTGCCAAGCTTTGAGGAACCTCCTTTGGACAGAGAAATTAGACATGCAAAATTATCAGAAAAATATCTCACTTTTGTGTGTAGGCATACAAGCTTCTGTAGCTCTATAATGTGTAAAATAGGAGTTAATAGGGTAAATATTTTGTGTGAGGAATAAAGCTCACAGAATCTTACTTCAGCGTGTCTTATGGGACATACCTCTGAAAAGTATTAGATATTTGTATTTGGAAGATTAGCTGAATGTATTTTAAGGGAGGAAAGTAGAGTTTTCCGGTAGGATTTCTCATAAAACCACTCAGTTCTAAAAATATGATAGATCTAGCTGACTCCACATGAACTGTAAGACAATAAATACAGCAATGCCGATTACTGCTGATAATAACAGTCTCAGACATACCTTTACAAGAAGCAGCAACTCTCAGCTGCAGCTCCCTCTGACTTCTGAGTTTAGCATGAGTTGGGAGAGAGATTTCTCCCATGAACTGCAGTGGTTCGGGATTCTAACTAACTTTGAAATCAATAGCAATCAAAATCTCAGCAGGCTGTAGAAGTCACTGCCTCCTTTCTGCAAAGCTTGAGAACATAACCCAATATTTTTCTCTTCTCTTGGAGATTTGTTTAGAAATGTACTTATTCTAGATTGAAAAATATTTTCACAGCTTCAGTTTGATCCACTGATATATTGTATCGAATCCCCAAAACAGATGCTTTTGAAACAGAAGATAGAAAATGCTTGCAATTTATAGTATATGTTATGATTCTAATTACGTATACCTATACATTCATATAACAGGTTAAGAATATGTTTTTACTTTAAAAAAATAAATTTCAAGAAATGAAATGCAACAAAGACAGAAGACAGTTGCAAGCATCAATACCATTATTACAGTCTATTACTTTCTTTCATATATTTCTTCTACATATCAACTGTAACTCAGGAAAGTTTAAAAATGGAAGAAAGGTAAGTCATACAACAATATTTTTTTGGTAATATCAATCATTAACAATGAGATAGATAGTTTCATCCAGTTAAAATAACAGTGAAATCTGTACTATACAGTATTCAAGTCTAAGTTGCATCACTTTTTCACTTTCAGTTTGAAATATATTAATTTTCCAAGGGTGGGAAAGAACATTTCTAGAAATCAATAAAAATAGGCCATGTAATACAATTAAGATATCTTACTTTCAAATCACATGGTAAGCCTGACACAAATCAAATGTTAAAATCATGTGTGAACACAAATCTATGCGTTCGCACACATTACAAATTAGAAGGCAACATTCCACTGCTTTTATCTATAATTCCACATTAATCAGATTAAGAAACTATGTCCATATATGTCAGAATGTGGCACAAAGATCTCAGATGTGGAACGTCAGATACTGATGGAGCTACCTTATCACAATTTTTTTTAAAATACACTAATACTTTTTTTGCTCAACCTTTTCTATCCTTGTGATGTTTAGGTCCTGAATGTGATCATGATCTTCTCTATATGGACCTCATTTTGGCAGACAATCTCAAAAGATATACAGCATTAAACAGCTGAGGCAAGGGTATTTTTCAGTTAACTGAGGTGCAAGAATCAATACTATTATTACAGCCTATTAGTTTCTTTCAAATGCCTTCTATAATGCTTTCCTGTTTCTTAACAATTAAGATTCTATGAATCACCTTATCAAAAGTGACTTGAAAATATAAAAGCAATTGTGATCACTCTTCACAAAAATGAAGCCACTGTACCACATGTATGTAAGCCAAAATGCCTTCTGAACTTCAAACATTCTATCACAATTTGATCAAAGAAATAGAAATTTTGGTATACAATCACATAACTCTTGAGAATTAACAAAGTATTCAGATTTATTCCTACTTTCTAAAAATCTACTTTCTAAGTTTCACTTTTGCCAGAAAACAGTTAACTGTTATTTTGGATTTAATTTTAATTAAAGTGTTATTTAATACAAATTAACAATTAGAATTTGTGATACTCGCTACTTGGTGAGAATAAAAGATTTTCCTTCCCTGAATTGCTTTTCCCCATAAAGTACGTCCAAGTAGGAGAAATATTTAGGAAAATGCATCTTCTAGTCACGCAAGTACTTTAAAAGTTCAAAATGTGAAGTACATCTGTTTGTTGCTCATTTGCTTATCTGAAATATATGTGCACTCTAGCATCATCTGTCCTTGTCTTGCAGGGAAGAGGTTGGAGAGAAAGAAGGGAGGAAGCAAGGATGGATCAACTCGTCAATGATTTAGATAAGGATCTAGGAAAATTATGCTTGTTGAGTGTTTCAGAGTGAAGTTGTCTACATGCCTGAAACTTACTTGTGATTTACGCACCCAGATAAAAGGGGAGTTTTTGAGCTGCCGGACACTAAAAAGAAGGAAATATTTTTGAAGAAAGATGTTAGATTCAAGTTTCATGTCAAATCAGATGATCAGGTGATCAGATCATTAACAAAGACAGACAACATCACAGCCTAGTACATACGCAGAGGTAAGTTCATCCAACAACCATCAACATCTCATAGGAGAACAAAGATGAAAACCATAAAAAGGACCAAAATTCAGTTCATAACTCTTGGGTGCTCTTCAGTAATGGGAAATCAAACCTGAGATCTTTGATAATCATCATTTAGCTTTTATTGGAAATAAGTTGATTGAGCTTTAATGAACAACTTCAATTTAAAGATAAATAAATAATAAATACAAATGAATAAAGGCTGTTTAAAAGATTGCTGAAGCCAGAAATACTCCTGAAAAATTCATGGTAACACAATTATTTAATTTCAATCTATTTTAATTTAAATAACTGAATTTGATTTACATATGTCTCTGTATGAAATCTGCAGAGGCAGATTTTTACATTGGGGAAAATATAGATGCATCATTTTCATGATATTTTCAGTGGCAAGATTTAAGAGTCTATACAACAGAAAAATATATTAATTCAGAATAGCAAGAGAGATTTTCCACAATACATTCCAGTACCCTTAGTACTGGAATGAGTAAAAGTGAGATACTTGAAGAAAGAGAACAGAAACTAGAAACTGTGTTTATCATATTGTATCATAACCTCCAAGTTATCAAGAGTCACTTTCTAATACAGTTAGAATACAGTACACTCTCAAAGGGAAGACAAACTTCAAAATAATGTGTAAAGTGAAATTCTAGTGCTTGACTATCCTTCATAGCAAGATATATTGTGTACTGGGACAGGCATATAGGTACAGTTTTTTCTATGTAATATACTGCCTGTAAACTGTGCTAACTGAACATGAGATATATGTGCATTCATTCACCCTCATGCTCTCTTTACATACACATGCACAGAAAATACATACACGCACACGTATATATATGTAAAGACATACTATATATTTCTCTCAATGAACACTATATAAACACTCACACATATATGTAAACATTCTTAGAGGATGTGCAGCTCTTGGAAAGTCCTGCTTAGACCACATGTAGTTGGAGAAAATGCAGACAAAATGTATGTACTGGAATATATAGAGGAATATAAGGAATATGCTTGCTAGTAATCTTTGCATGGTAAATTTAGTTTAATAATTACAGATTCTAACCACTGTAAAAAAACATTGGCGTATATATATAGAATCAACAGTGTGCATGCACTGCCAAAAGAGAGATCGAAGGTGTGTTTAAAAACAGTGCTTCTCCAAAAGATATATAAATATAAACTTTAAACAAAATTTATTTTAGAAATAGATGATTGAGACATAAAAGAAACAGTGCTTGATAATTCAATATGAAATAAAAAATATATACTCAAAAAGTCTTGTTAAAAAGATTTTACAAATAATACTTAACATCAGGCTATGCCATAAATATTTGCACTATGATAAAACAGGAAATCACTAAAAATGTGTAACAACAATAACAACAGCAAAAAAAACAAACTACTTTATAGTTTACATTAAAAAAATAATTCTGTTTACATCACAAACTGTTTCATTTTTGACAGTACCCTACTGCCTTTTAGCAGTATTCAGTGAGATTCAGAAGGATATAGAGATATCCTCCATAGTCCAACATATTTTCTGATATGATAAGCAGCTTTCATACAAACTGCAGATTGTGTGCCATAGTTTTTCTTCGAAGAGACTCGTTCGACATTAGGGTGTTTGAGATCAAGTGGCACTGAGCTTTGGTAGACACATATTCATATGAAATCCAGGCATTGACAATACGACACAGGATGCAGAATGGCAAATATGAGAGCCATCTTTGGCTGCTGAAATTGCAGGGCTAAAAGCTGTGAAGCAACTAATGCACACTGTAAGACTATCAACAACTAAAGAACCACTCTCTTTGCTAAGCCAGACATTGCACTGTAAATAACCAAAAACAAACTCCAGGACTTCTATAGGCACAGATCTTTCTGCGCTGGTGACAAGGGTGGTGATGTGCACCAAACAAAAGGATAAATCTCTAAATAAGTTCACTGAGATGATAGTGAGTAGTAATAATTATGGTCTAAATTGCAAGAAAATAACATAGAAAGTGTGACTGATATTTCCATGAAAAATATAATGAATTTTCAAGTTCTAAAGCAGCATTTTGAAACTCAGTAATTCTTGCTCTTCATTTACCCTGACTTCCATGCAGTCGGAAAAATCATTCATTTAGATGAAAGCACAAGAAAGAAATTATATTCCACACTGAAATATGCCTGGCTTTGATTCAGGATTCTAACATTCATTAAAAAAATCAAAATATGGCATTTTTTGACTGACCTCCACTAATCCTTTCCCTTTTTTAAAAGTGTAGAAAATGTTCAGCACATATGCACATTTGGTGAGTACACATCAGGCTTTCACGAGACACTGTCATGAATGCACTTAATCATCAGAAGGAAATAAGCTCTCTGACTGGTCTTATACTGGGCTATGAAAGAACCACTCTTTAAAAAGTGATATGTAGATATAAGAAAACAAAAATGGAAACAGAGTAACACATGAAACCCAACTACTTAAGAGGTTGCTGGTTTTTCCAATAGTGCATTTAAAGGGTTATCATATTTGGCTAAGCTAGCTCATGAGATTACCAATTCAGACCAATAACCCAACCAGCTGATGAGCCTCTATTTCATACATGTGTCTTTTCTAAGGTTAAAAATCAGACTAGATGCTTCTAGAATAGAATGATACGACTAATGAAATACCAGGAAAATGATAGATCTTCAGCTTGGCTAAAAGAAAAAGAAACAGGAGTCTCCTGAGCAATATTTTTCTCACAAACAATCAACATTCATCTCAAGAAACTGCAAGCACAAGTTATCAAAGGTTCTTTTCACACTCATTGTAAAAAGTAGGCACTTGTAGAGGGCATGCAGCCCTCTAGCATGTAGATGAACCAAGTCCAGTACCTCAGCTCAGTATTCCTCAATTAAAAAAAAATAATAATAATCTCAATATAAGCATTCGTATTATTTGGTGTTTTTTCTCCTAACCAAACATGAATTTTACATGTACAAGTTTTCTCATCAAGGATATCAAGCCTAACTGCTGCAAGAACAGAAATCCAAAGATTCAGTAAAAAAAGAAAACATAGTAAATAAGTCTGTGAAATCCTACTATCCTCCTATTGAACAACTCTACTAGGCCAAAGGTTAATTACTCTTAACAAATATCCTTGCATGCTTCCCATCACCCAACTATGAGGCACCTAAGCAAACAACTGTAATAGCAATAGGCAGTACCCATCTTTAGTTACACTAAACAATACTTCTTGAATAAACTTTTTACTATGTCTGGAATGGAGTTCAAAACCGAAACAACTGGCTAAGTTGTGGCATTGAATCAATAAATATCATTACTGTATGTCTAACCACTGAATGTGTTGTTTAATTTGAATCATAAATGCTGCAAGGGTATGGTAAATAGCAACAGCAAAACCATCTTACAGATACATAAACATCTTTCCAAGAAAATCATCTCATTATAGGAAAGAATTTTTTCCTGTAACAGTCATAGCTATAATTATGCAATACAATATGCTAAATTACAATACGTACTTAATTATTAATAGAATTTATTTTACAGATCAAATAGCCAAATACACATTTTTGAAAGAGCCAGATAGCAATGTGGAGAATACTATAGGCAACAGTCATGGCAGACATTCTGCAGTCTAAGAACTGAGGCAACGTGAATATTAAATACAAGCCTATAAATATCTTTACATCAAACATACAGGAAGGTGTAAGAATGTCATGTTGTAGTCTAATTGATCAATCATTAATAACTTTTTCTTTAAAAGAAAGTTATATATACTGTATACATCCCAGTTAGAAGTGTTACTCACTTTATTCTAGCAAACTAATATTACATGTCTTCATATAAGAACAGGGTTCTTTATACTCCTTTGCTTCCTAAGAGATTTTCTATCGCACGTGAAATGCTAATATTATAGATGATACATATTAAGCGTTATTCCCTAAAATATACAGGAACTTGCAACCAGGCTGCAAACCAAGCAATGACACTCAAACTGTATTTGTCAAATGAGTCATACTAAATAAAAAAAAACATGATGTAAACAAATTTAAATTAAAATAAGAAAGGTAAGAATAATAATAATTTGGGAAGAAGGGAACGAAAAGCAGAAGGCCATATTTTCCCCATATGCTGGGTAACAGTGCAAAAAATTCTAGGTTCCAACAAATAATTATCATTTTCTATTTTATCACAGTGGAAAGCAAGACATTAGATCTGTGATCTTTTATTAAAAAAAAAAAAAAAAAAAGTATAAAAAAAAAAAAGTATTTCAGAAGATTAGATGTATAGCACCTGCTATGTGTTATCCAGATTTCAGCAAGCAAAATGCAAATTAGATTCTATTTTAGGAAGTGAATATTTTTGAGTTTTTTTTAAATGTGATCATTTATTACAAAATTTTGTGGGTAAGAAAGTATTCATTGTACGCAATTACTATTGTGCCTATAAAATGAGAAAGCAGTGATTTGATCAATTCCATTTGTGATCCACAGCAGCAATATTATCTTTAAAAATATTATGGATTAGATATAAATAACACTTGATTTTTAATACATGTAACAATGCTATATGTGACAACAATTTGTTTTTCTTTTTAATGCAGGGAGTATAAAGAACTTTACATTCTCCTTTCAATGTATGAATAAAATTTATTGCTCCCTTTTATTCTACTTATATAATCAAAACTTCTACTTGTTTCAACTAAAATAAATAAGGAAAAAATCTGGGACAAGAAGTTGGTTACAAGCAAAATTAGAAAACAATAGATTTACCATAATCGCCAGCTGCGATGAATGATGGGTCACATTACTTTTTCTTAGCAAAACTACATTATAGAACACTATAGCACAACGTACTAAAATTTTTTTGTCTTTTCCTTTTAAAAAATTCTTGCCCTTGATACCTTTCAGTAGGGCAGCTTGAACAGTTCATCGTCACTTCCAAACCCCTCTGGAGATCAGACGATAAATTTCTTCGGCAATCAGAGAGAGGACAAAGGGCTTTCTCGTGCTATTTCCTTGTTTTCATGTTTGCTGGCTTAACATCATTGTGTACACGTACGACTTCAGTATATAACATCAGATGCGATGACGTTCAGAGCTGGCAAACAGAGAAACAGCATGAGAAAAGCCCTTTCCTGCATAATTTTCCCCATATATTGTAAAGTTTGCTTCCAACTTTCAACCATGTCAACCACTACATAGTTTGAGAAGTACCAAACCATCACATTTCTAAGTAACCAACAGCCTTTGGTGAGTGTGAGTGTTTGCAGGGCTCTGTATATACAAAAAGATCTGCACAAATCTACGTACACACAACAGAAGTGTTAAAAAGGGAGATACAGAAATGGTTTCTATGTATGTTATTCTAGGTTTTTTAATATTTTTTTCTTTATCAGCTCAAAACTCCAAGTGCTGTATCAAGCATACAGCTATGAGAAAACTACCATACTACCTAAAATACATTCTACAGGGTTTTAGTAGACTTCATTCAAGAGCATATTTCCTAAGAGCATAGAATATTTTGAAGAGTTATTTTGCTACTGTAGGTTGTATTCATTATCAGAGTTAGAGGCTTGAAAATTCACTGAAACAAAGCTATTCAGATCAATTATTTCATGGAAAAGACCCACTATCAATAGCAGTCACCAACACACTAGCCTCTCACTGGTCAGGAAATTACTATCAACTGAAGATCACTGAGTGTAATACCTTCTGTGAGAAAATAGAAAAAGAAATAAGTGTGAAAATTAAACTAAAGATAAATCAGATTTCATTGTTGACAATGGTTGGTAGCCACAGGTTTCTATTAAAACAAAACAAAACAAAAAAAAGGAATTGAGGAGAAAAGAGTAAACATTTCAGCTCCACCATGAAAGCATGAAGGTGAAACATGCTTAACGTCTAGGGAAAATCATACGTATTTATACTGCCACTATCCCAAAATAAGCTGCTATTGGATAGAGAGTTGAGTACCATTCTTGCCTGAAAAACAATCACCAAATGTAAATACTGGAACTTTGCCTACCAACTTCAGGACAAACTCAGTCAATTGTTTTTACTGGGATAAAAAACAAACGAACAAAAAAACCCTTGCTTTCTCCAAAATAGTCTTTACTGTTCAAGAAACATTTAGATGCTGTACAGAGGGACATGTTTTAGTGAGGAAATATTGGTGGTAGGTGGATGGTTGGACTGGATTATTTTAGAGGTCTTGTCCAACCTTGGTGATTCAGTGTTTTTATGATTCTACTTAAAAGTCACATTCAAAATTGTTCTTTTCGTTTGTTTGTTTGTTTGTTTCCTAAAGGACAAGTGAATTTATTTTTTGTTTTCTTTTCGCTTGTATTTGTTTTCTACTATGAACTGCAGAGTATCAATCCCAGACTTCCTTCCCTGTGTTTTTTCAGTAAAAAAAACACATCTATAAAATAACAATTGACTTTTCTTTCCACAAAGAATTCCACAGAGGAAAAACATTTCCTCAACAGGTTTTGCTTTAGCAGTACTACATATCTAATTAGCTGCTCACTAACATAAGAGTCTGCAAATTTCACTTATCCTTCAGTAACATCTTTTTCTCCAGATATGAATTTCAGTCTTTACTGAAATGTACATACACAGAATCATACCAGAATTACCAGCAAAATTACCACCTAGAAAATTAAGAGAAAATAACAAGAATAGTCAGAGTTGTAGTAATCACTTCTGAGGCAGCTTTTGGGAAGGGTTATACCAACAGATATTTATCTGACATTTAGAAGAAAATGTTCCTCAAGTGTAATTTACTCTGTATTTGTCAATGCAAAACACAGCATTACCTATCCACACTTGCACATATCAGAACCATCAGCATTGCCTACTGATGATTGCAGGACACTGGATTAAACTCACTACTCTCACTTATTACCCAAAACAATAAATTATGCATCTAAAGATTTGCATACTACATTTTCAGAGCTTCGCATTTCAGGAAAGTGCAATATTCTTTTAATCTGCATTCTAAGCACCCTGCTCTCATACTGAGTGGAAAACAATAATGGCATTTCACCACATTTCAAATCAGAAACAGAAAACCATATGTATCATAACTGTAAGCCTGTGTAAGCAGTTGGTAGTGAGAAAGTAGGCTCCAAAAAGGCAACGTACTGTAAATGAGGTCTGCTTTTTATTATATATTTAATGTCTATCTCTAATTATTTTCCTGCAAACAAATTCAGCAGAAATCACAGTGTTATCTGAAATCTCCATTCATACACACAGGTGCATTCACAAATGATAGAATTCTTGCAAATTAATCAATTAATGAAGCTTTACAGTTGTAAATATGAGAAAATCAATCTTCATACCTGTTCATTCCCACAATTTTTTTTCTGAAGTACATGGCAGTACATAGTATGGCATAGTGTACTAGCAGTGGAAATGTTAACATATGGGTGGGAGTCCACTGCAAAGCAAGCATAACCACCACCAAGTACAGAAACAGAGCATGATTATATATTTGTCATTCAAACAATATGTTCATATATATATTCAAGCACTTCAGAGAATGACTATATATTCCAGCTATACCAGCTGAAGAAGAGAGCTGAAACTAAACCAAGTCCTGCCATTGCTGCTTTCATGCAGTCATACTTTTTTACTAACAAATGGCCAGATAAAACTTAACATGATAATAAAAAAGTTGATGGGACCCTTCCTCAGTTAATAGCTATTTAGTTTAGGATACTTATACTGTTCCTATAATGTGCAGTAAAGTTTTTTCAAATGAACGAAAGTCACAAATAGCAGTAACTGAAAGAAAGAGACAAGAAGGAGGTGAAGTTTTAATCAACCTTTGCAGCAGTAGTTTCTTAGAACCCAGCTGCCAGAGGTAACATTGTATACTATAATTATGAATGTTTTGATTAGATAGGTTGATACCCAGACAGGCATTTGAATTGTCTGAATGTTGTTTGAAACACCTGAGCAAAGATTTCAGATTTTAAAATTTGTGTTACACATTATATGAATAATGGATTGAAAAAACCACTAAAAACATCCTTTTCAACTTTCCAATGCAAATGGAAAAAAAAAAAAAAAAGATTTTTGAAAGTATATACTTCATACAGCCTTCTCTCACTAAGGTAAATGTCAAAAGCAATTGAGTTTTTACAAAGCTTGTGGACAGACAAGCTGTAAACATGGTGTACGTTCCTCTCCAAAGAAATACATTCTTCTGAGAGGACCAAAACCGCCGAAGCAAAGAAAATCTGAAGACACTGAAAGTTAGCTTGATTTTATATACCTTACTTAAAAAAAAAACAATCAACCAACCAAACAAAAAAAACATATTACGAGCAAGAAGCCCCTTCACAGTTTATCATATGATAAAACTTCCTTAATACATCTACAGCATCCCAAAGGAAAGCATGCTATTCTGAAGGTACCAATTCACTCTCACTGTTACTAATTCCTAACGTGTGGCTTCAAAATAATATTAATATCTCTTTCCATTACCCTTTCTCACACAAAAGAATCAGAAAAGCTTATTCTCTCTTCCTCCTTGCATTATATTAGCACCACACATTTCCCCCTTCAGCTTCCTGCAGTCGACAATCCAATGCATCCTCAGTTCCTCCTGATTCCTTTCCCATAAAACTTTGAGCTTTGCTATTGCAGTATTTATTTCCCCACATAGTCCACATAGACATATTTTCGGCTTTTTAGTAGAAAATCCTTTTCATTCTCTTTCGCAATTTTTTGGAGTACAATTGTTATAATGACTTTGTCATTTTATACATCAACAAATTTAACAGAAGAAATATTTATTTATTTAAAGACCTTTGAAATCATTCTGATTTAAAGCTTCAAAAAAATCCCGTAACTTTTTATCTTTAAATCAGTAGTTCAAACGTCTGAGTAGAAACCTAGTCTTGCATAGATAAAACTAAGAGCTGTTGAGATGCGAGGCCTGTTAATATCAATAATGAACTGAAAATGAAAATAAATAAATTCACAGCAAGCATAATCTTTAGTCTTCTCCTTCAGAGAGATTTTGGCTTGTAATAAGGAAGTACGGCATTAATTATCACAGTAAAATAATGTTTCTCACACTAGACGCCTTTCTTATTTTCATTTCTCAAACTAGCACATCTGCCTTTTCAACCAAAATTATCACGCTTCTCCTTGCTGTCCTGCAATTTCTGAACATTCAGAGAGTGCTCAACATGAAGGTATCATTAACCACAAGGATCCCAGTTGTCTAAAAGGTTGGAGGAATAGAGGGTAACATAACATCTGGAAGACTAGGATAGAAGTTTCTTCTCTTTCATCTCTTTACTAGCTAAAAGTGACAATTCTAAGTCAGTCTGTCCTGAGTCTGCAGCCTCAGAGAAGGTAAAACTACACAGATTATAATGTACAAAAAACGGGTTAGAAGTAAGACACATTTTTTTTTAAAAAATACTGAGATTAAAGAAATATAGTTTGTGTTGCTTATCATAAAATACAATGCTGTAATTACGATCAAAGTCCAACACAAAGGATTAAACTCAAATGGCCTTTCTTGCTCAATTTATAAAAACAAATGCATTAAGATTTTATTACTTTTTACAATAAAATGCAATTAAGTCATGTGTAAAGGCAAATGTTGTTTTCCAACTAGTGGAAAGGGCCAGTGTCAGACAGTAGTTGTAATTTCTCCAACAATGTGGTCATTTTTGTATTAAAAAAAAAATTAACCTTCTGATTATATTCTGAGTACCATACTAATATAATTTCTGGTACAGTTATATCAGGTAATGAGTATTTTAAAACAAACAAGCAAAAAATCAGTTCTATTCTTCTCTCAATGACAGGAAACCCCTGTCAATAACTTTTAAGGCATAGCTAAAAGAAAACATTTTTTCCCAAGAGACTTCTGTAGAAGATAATTGCTTTCCATTCTACTTTAAATGCCCCTTCTGATGGAAGAACTAAGTTTGTAAAAATCTAGAGTGCCATGAGCTTACCTTCTTTTTTAGTAGAATTAGTGCATTACAAAGTGCTTTTGAGCAGACAGTGGAAGAATCTTTTTGGCTCAGAGGAGGTATACTGGAGTCCCTGTACTCAACTGAAAAATCATTTAGATCAGGCCTACAGAGCACTTAGGTCAGGCCTACTGAGTTGCTGAATACAGCACCACCCACCTCACCATTAGGAAAAATGTAACAGATGAACAAGGTAGCAAGAAACTTTTCTAATGTGCAATTTAAATAAACACATTTAAATACCTCTGGTACAAAATATTCACATCTGAAAAAGTGCACGTTTTCTACTGCTGTTTTAAAAATGAGAAATTCTATTATTTTTTCCTCAACTTAACTGTTAGCGGAACTCAAAGCTCCATTTTGTAATACAAAGCTACATGGGTTACCACAGAAATTCGTGTCATTAAGGGGAAAAAAAATTATGTAGAACACACAAGCCATCATGCAATTTCCATGTACATTTTGTTATCAATGTAGCTGTCATAAAACAAAGCTCACAGAAAATTTGAAACCTCAACTGAACAAAAAGTCTAACAGACTTAGTCTTGCTAAGGAATTATTCCCAAAAAATTATATTCAAATATAATATCAATGATATAATAAGCTCTTCTGAAATATTTAATTATTGATTCTTCGATCAATTAAAATTTGACTAGAAAACTCCGTGATATTCTTAAATAAAAGTAAACAGACAAATAGAGAAAATTCATTATTTATGACACTTTCCAAAATACATACAGAAATTAGATTTGATTTTCAGTCACTTACAGCCTTTCTGTAGTGTCCTATAAATTCTTATCTTAATTTTAATTTTAAGCTAAGGAGTCTATAGACATTATGCTGTACTGAATTTTTGAGAAGTCAGTATCTGGTTTATCAGGCATAGCAGCAAAAGTGTGAGAGCAATTATACCAATGCTTTTTATTTTCCCCCAGCTTTGCCTATTGACAGTGCCATTCTACTCAAGTAGTCTAGTACTTTTGAAAATGGCACTGAATCTCGCAGATGAAAATCCTCGCCTGCTTTTAGTGACTTTGAAGTAAAGCCATACCCAAAGGAAGGCTGCAATTCCAGACACCATTAATATTAAGAACCACTTATGAGGTCCTGTAAAGCTTTATTGTTTTCCACCTGGCCTAGATTACTTCAACTCTTGAGCATACAATACTACAGAGGACAGTACCACAAACCTTCTTTGTTTCACATAACTGCACAGCGTACGGAGGTAATGCAGGAAGCGCCATACTGCCATCTGCAGTCCGGAATACCCATCAATGTAATAATTCACAGCTTGATTTCCTTGCAGCTGACAGTCATTTTCAATTTTTCTCTTAACAATGACGAATCTCAAATTGTTTAAATTTCAATGCTTCTATCAAACATGGCTTTTCATAACTTTTAGTCCTTGTGGAAGATTTTATTTTGCAGTGCTTAGAATTAGTGCGAAATTAATAGAAAAGAAAGACGCAAAGGAGAAAGAGAGAACCTTAAAATTTCCATTACCTGTCTGGTGTGAATGGGGCCTGGGGTCTTGAAGCCTCCTTGACAGCTGCATTCAGAAACACTGTAAGGGTCCGAGCTGCTTGATGAGCACTTGGAGAGTGAGTCACAGCCCACTACAAAGGTGTTATCCAGAGGCAGTTCCTGAATGACATGGTGCTTCTTGGGGGGTACAGGAGTCTCAGGTTTAATTTGAAAGGTTGGCTGTGGAGAAGCAGACTTGTAGTGCTTTGCTAAATCTGGGCTATCAGGCTTAAATGTGGTTGGTGTAGTGGCCCAGTTATATTTTCCCATAGTCTGTTCTTCTAGTTCTACAGGAATGTCTAAAGTGCCATTTATGTGCTCATGGCCAGGATCGTCAGGCTTAGATTCTTCGATAGTCACAAAGTTGAGGAGAAGACTTTTTGGAGAGCGTTTCTTCTTCTTCTTCTTCTTCTTGATCTGCCTATTCTCTTGGTTTGGGGAAACCCACTCACCACTCTGCTTATTTTTCTGGACAACTTTGTGCCTGGGAGTCTGGCGGCACCGTACTAAAGCAGTAACAAAAATTACCAGAATAACTGTCATGGTGCCTGCAATAATAGCAATTATGATCTTGACGTAATCATTGGTTTGCGGGGTTATCTCACCATCCCCAATGTTCTGGCCAACTGGGGTTTCCATATTCCTGCGCACTAGCTCTTGTATGTAGGAACTATTGGTGACTGTCTCATTCACAAACAAATGCACAAGAGCTATAGTATAAAGAGACTCTGGCTGCCCTAGGTCATTGACTTTTATCACCAGCCTGTGCAAGCCATGATCTGATGTAATTACCTTCTCTTTCAATGTAATATTGCCTGTTAATTGGTCAATTGCAAACAAGCCCCTTGAATTCCCTCCTATAATGCTGTAACGGAGCTCTGCATTCATTCCTGTGTCATTATCAACTGCAAAGACTTTAGTAACAACAGACCCTGGACTGGATGATATTGGAACCAACTCATAGGAATAATTTGATGAAGGAATAACAAAAACAGGCCTGTTGTCATTTACATCAACAACATTGATCGTCACTTTGGCCGTTGAGGAACGCTGCAGTCTTCCTCCATCCACCGCTTTCACCTGGAAAGTGTACGACCCCTGCTGTTCTCTATCAAAAGTAATATTAGGTCTTATTACACCAGTAAGTGGATCAATAATGAAATTATCTCGACCATTTAATATAGACAGAGTGACTGCAGCATTCTCTCCAGAATCAGCATCTGTTACTGTGATAAGCCCTACTGTGCCATACATGGGTAAATTTTCTGGAACATAGAAATTATATTCATTGTGTGTGAAAGCAGGGCTGTTATCATTCTGGTCCAGGACTGACACTGTCACAGTAGCATTGGTCTGCAAGGGTGGCATCCCATTATCCTTAGCCAGTACAGTGAAGGAGTACCTATCTTGTTTTTCTCTGTCCAGCTTTCTCACTGCTGTCAGAATGCCTGTACGGCGGTCAAGGTTGAAAATAGGGGGTGCATCAGAACCCAGAATATAGCTGATCTCAGCATTGCGCCCACTGTCGGCGTCTGTAGCACTTATCTTGGTTAGCTGAGTACCAGGAGCATTGTTTTCAGGGATGGAAAGACCTATAATAGGCTGTGTGAAAACTGGGGCATTGTCATTTTCATCTTTAATTTTGATCAAGAGCATTGCAGATTGGTTTAAAGGAGGTTTACCTGAATCTGAAGCTACTATTTTAATAGCATATTCCCGTGTGGATTCGTAATCTAGAAATGTAGCTGTCTCCAGAAGAAACTGATTATCAAACACTGGCTTTAGTCTAAAAGGGACATCATGATCTGTAAAACAAGTAACTTTTCCATTCAGATCAGCGTCCTTGTCCATTACTGTTATCAATGCAATTTTTGTATTAAGTGGAGCTTTCTCAGATAAAAGCACTGTCCCATTCACGGGATTGATGATATACCTTGTGTCTATTGATGGGACATTGTCATTAATATCTGTGACATTAACAGTCACTGTTGCTCTTGATGGAGTTGAACTTCCATCACTTGCCAAAACAGTTAATTTGTGTACAGGAGATTCTTCTCTGTCTAGTGGCTCTCTTATGGTGATGAGACCAGTGGCATTATCAATGGCAAACAGCTTTTTGGCCAAACTGGAGATTTGATTGCTGAAATAGAAGTGGATTTGTGCATTTGAGCCCAGGTCTGCATCAGTAGCATGGAGCTGAGAAACAGAGGTGCCCACAGGAGCATTTTCAGGAATACTAACTTCAATGTCATTCTCTTTAAAGACTGGGCGATTATCATTCACATCAGTCACTGTGACTTGCAGGATTGCAGTGCTAGATCTTGGAGGACTTCCACCATCTTCGACTTTAATTTTCATCACATAGGTATCCTTCTGCTCTCTATCCAGGATCTGCTGGACAATCAGTTGAGGCCACTTATCTCCCTCAGGTGTCTCAATTATATCAAGACCAAATACATTCTGACCCTACAAGACACAGAAAGAACATACTTTAGCATAGTAGTACATTTAAGCAGAAAATCATCTCATTAAAGTTCTGAAATCATCACAAAACATATAAGCGCTATATAGGAATTGACACTTTTATATTTACTCCTAGTGTGCAATATTTAATTTTGCTTTAAGCCCAGGGACCTTAAAAAAGCTTCAGAACAAACATGCAAATCAACCTATACTTTAGAATAACAGGGTTATGAGTTTTTTGTTTCCTTGTATTTGGGAAAGGGGTACAGGAAACATTGTTGTGGGTTTATTTGTTGGTTTGTGGTTCGTTGGCGCTGTTTGCTTTTTAAACCAACTGCTCTCTTCCTGCAGAAAAGAGAAAATTCTTGGACAGATGTGATTTGCTTTCTATACTGTACCAGTGAGTGTGGAGAAATGTAGGCAAAGTTCAACAGTGTTCAAATGCAAGATAATACACATACACTAAAGGATTTAAACAAATCCTCCATTTCAAGGAAAACCAGAAAGTTAAAGGGACTGCTTCATATTTCACGTAACAACGCTGGGCATGATCTGAAGCCATAATAATTAAAAATAAAAATAAAAATTCAGGCATTAAATAATTCAGGCAAAGCTAAGCGATGACAGTTTATTACAAATACAAAACAAACTCCTTAAAATTATTCTTTTATTCCTCATGATTTATTTTATATTCATCTTCCTTTCACACTTGGATCGTTTGGGGTTTTTTGTTGGTTTTTTTTCATTAAAAAATAAATAAATCACAGAACTATGACATTCACTTTGAAAATAGTTACTTCTTTTCACAGGGATTGCTGAACACTTAACACTCCTGTAATAGAAAAGAAATACTATATATATTTGACAAACATTGCTTCCTTCAGAAGTCTTGCGTAGAAAAGCGCATGCTAAAATAAACACAATAAAACAAATAAAATAAAACAAATTCTGTGTAAGAATGGACTGTTTTGTTTAAGTGTTTTGCCAGTCAGAATTTGACCTTACATCAGTAAACATTTCTTTTATGGAAAAGAACTATTCAACCCATTTCAAACGTAACTGTGCAACTTGCACAGTATTTGTGACATTACGTTGCAACCAGGTGCAGTCTAAAGTGAACTGGAACACATTCTGCAACAATAAATAAAAATACAGCTATTACTTATCCAGTAGAAGACATGAAAATATTAGTTTTAGAAGAAATGTCTAAATTAAGATGTAGATTTTTAACCAATGAAGTTAATTTCTCAAACTTCAAATGTAGATAAATTCTACATTTATCTCTCTGTGGAGGCAAAGTGTGGGTTTCCCATTCATCTTCAATCTGCCTAGCAGTCAGTTGTAATAAATTGCATAGCTACTAAGAAATAATGAATTATATATGTTTTAATATAGAATTCCAGAAAAAAATATATATATAACAAGCTGGTGGAGGGGGATGGACATGTCAGCTATCTTTTACTTCTTTATTTGTAAACAAATTGACAGATGGGCGCTGATTATTCTGTCATTAGATCTCACAACTACAACAAAAACTTCACATAGACTTTCAATACATTCAGTTATACAAATGAATACACATTTCTGCGTTTCTTTAACTATCAAGTTAAAAGCCATTTTTCATTATACCATTTGAACCTGACATAAAATTAATAGATTTGATTCTCTGTAACTACCAGTAAACTAACAGAGAAACAGAAAAGAATTCAAAGAACAATTCCAGGTCAATTATTACCATTTGAGTAATTTTTCTTTATGAAAAAAAAAGGTTATTTAAGAGAATTTCTTTCTATTCATTAGAAGATCATGCATCTTTTTAAACTACTAAAATAAAGGGATTTTTTTTTAATTTAAAGTCTTTTATTTCCTAATTTAAGCACGTGTAATTCACATAGGGATAGAGTTAAGTACAGTGATACACTGCATTTTATCAAATGAATTTTCTGAGAGAGTTCTCCCACTCTAAACATACCCAAAATGATGAAACATTCAAGAAGCATATTTTAAGGATTATAAATATATAATTCTCTCTCTCATGACAAAAGAAACTGACAGTTAAAAAGAGAAACAGGAGTAAAAACCTTCAAGATAAATTTTTATTGTTGAAGTAAATGGATCTATTTTCACCAAAACTGCAGTGAAGACAAAATTTCCTACAATCAGATTGGTTTTTGGACTGAACTTCAATCATCTCATTATCCCAGGGATCTGAAGGTTTCACCCATGCTAAAGTAATGCTATAAGTCTGTAGAAGAAGTATAATAAATTAACACTTATGTAGTACCTTTCACCATTAAATTAATTTCAGAAATAATCTGTTGAGTTTATTTCCACGGCTGTATCAGAGAGTGAAAAATAAAATGCTGAATTTTTAATCTAAAAAGACAGTTCACATGCTGTAATCTAGCTACTTCAAGCAGAACAAGGTTTCAGAGCCAACATCAATTTTAAGAAGCTCTGAGTTCTGATCACAATATCATTCACCAGTGGTTTAAGCAACTTGTAACCTTATTGGATTTTCATAACATCCTTTTCAGTTGATTCATGCCTAAGGTAATCTTTGAAATGATGAAACTGGCATACTTGCTGAATACTCCTTGCCAGATATTTACCTGATCATTCGTAATTGATCCAAATGTCCTTTTCGGAGCTGTTTTGGGCTGTCATGTAAATAAAAAATTAGAGAGTTTTAAAACAATTGCAACATTTAAGTAGGTTAATAAATAAATAATCAATTAAACATGGATATCTAATGTGATAACCTAGAAAAGTTTCCAAATATTACAAACAGGACTGCATGTAGCAATGTGTACCTAGACTACACCTAACTTGCATCTAGATATGCATACAGCAGTATCACACTCACTCATCACAATATTTCATTAAATTCATTAGTTGTTAACTACATTTGCTTTGTAATGACTGGTGGAGTTTTTCTTGTTTGCTTTGTTTTGGTTTTTTCTTCTCTGAATGTTGAAATCCATGGTAAAAAAAGGACTTGGAAGCTTCAAATCATACACCAATCTAAACTAAAATCTGCACTGTCATAATCCTAACAATGCTTCACCCACACACAGAAGATAAGGACATCATGTATTACCAACATCTACATAATAATTCACTATTTTTCAGCTTCTAATAACAAAAGTGCCTCTACAAAAGCTGGTCTGAAAGTGACAAACACTTTTACCAAATTACTCATCATTTCATTTAAACTAAACAAAAACAAAATTCAAAGCCTTTTTATTTTAGAAACACTCTTTTCAAAAGAAGAAAAGTTAACAGCCACCAGTAAGGCAATTAGATAAGTAATCCTCCCTCTTAACCTTCTCCGTAACAATTTTTGAGACATTCACATGCATCCTATTAGACAGGAAGCTAATACAACAGCTGAAGGACAGCTATAGGTTTCTTATATCATATTTATGCCTGAGATACGCTGTAAATTCCCATACTGACACATACACCTGTCCTGTCCTCCAATATGCCCCTTGTACTTCAAGTAAACACTAGATTTATATCTCTAGATATAAAAATCAAGGAAAAAGATAGGAGTTAAGTTAGGCATTAATATATTTAGTAAGATGATTTTTATATTCACTTTATGTATTCATGAGAATTACAGATTTGCTCTAAAAATCTAAGAACTAAGAGAGAGAAAGAAATGACTGTGTTTTAGTCATGTAATTCTCTAACACATCACTGTGTTTTTGGACATAACAAGTAACACTTCTGAACCAGCTCCTAAATCACCACCTCATCTTCTTTGACAGCCAAACAAGACATCTTGGGCTCATAATCCCACATTTTAGAGCTCTCAGATGAATGCTGACTGGGTGTTGGAGCAGTGTGAATTCGTAATGCCCTCCTTTTCACTACCTGCACTATGACCATATCAGTACTCTCAGGCAGAAGGGGATTCAAACTGACAAGATATGTATACAAGAAAATAGAAACAACTGAGATGTTTCTGAAAATTACTTTACCCTAAAGCAGAGGTTGCCCAAGACCCTCAGTTTCTAGTACTTTTAGTTCGAATTTATCATTATGGACATTTATAGATTTGGCTCATGACAAGTGGAAAAAATAAAATTAAATAGAAAACCTTTGATAGGACTTGTTCAACAGTACAAATGTTTGTGAGTTAAGGTTCATTAAATTATTTTTGTTCTTTGTTATTCTCAAGATAATTTCAGTTGAAAAGGCGCATGATTTCTATAAAGAGATGGTATCTTCATTGAGCCAAATCCATATCCATGCTTTTGACAGAAAGTTATTTAGCATGAGTAACTTATTTGATCTGAGGCCCACCTAAACTGAAAGTTCGGCTACGAGCAAAACCATCATATCCTCCTTTTATGTTCATACTTTGAGGACAAAATGTTGATAAAAGTTTTCATTTGAATAGCATGATAGACCTCTCATCAGAGATCCAAAAATAAAAAAGGAAATAAATTAATAAAATCACAAGTTGTCCAGATTTATATCAGAAGGCCATTCTTTCACATGGACACATTTTCCCAAACACTAACACACAGCTTTTTGGGTATGTAGGTCTGGAGCAAATACTGGTAAAATGAACATGGCTGTAAGGCTTTCTTAGGGCCTTCACCCTTTGGAGAGTTTTGTAAAACTCAAAAGAGGAAGTTTATGTGGGAGGTGTAACAACCACATGAGCCTTTTTGCTTTTTAAAGACATGAAGCTGTGCTTTCCAAACGCTAGCAAGTACTAAAAGTAGTTCCACAGAGACTGAATTCTAATACTCATTAAATAGAAATCTTTCGACTATGTTAACCAGGGAATGCTGTGGATAAACCAAAAATGTATTTTCTGGTGCTGGATTTCATCAGAAAGCCAACTTGTCTTCGTCCTCCTCCAGTATTGCTGATTCCCATTTGTGTGACTCAGTAGAACAGCAGCAAAAGAAAAAACGAAAATACTTTGTTACAGTATGGTAGCAATCCCATTTGGATACCCAACTCTGAAATCCTGTAATACCTGTGTGTACTGAAAACTTCACAGTATGAGCCACCATGACTTTAGATTTAAGAGTTATATTCCAAAAAAATGTCTTCTCTACAAGTTGTTGGGAATCAAAAATCTTAAGAGTGCATCCGATACACTGTAAAATACATTTACAAGTATTCACACTCAAGATGGTACTACAGACAGAAATCATTATTCTATCATCTCCTACTTCCAATGCAATTCATTACAACTGCAGAGAAAGAGAAATAATTCATTATTTTATTACAGCAATACATAGAGTTCTATCAACTGCATGTATGAACATGTAAGCATCAAAGTCAAAGACACTGAAATAAGACAAAACTGTCTAAAAAACAGAATAACATCTAAGATTGAGTCAATTATTTCATAGAAACGTGAAGTTACTCACTACAATGAAGTAATTTTCAGTTGTTATATGGATTAGATTAGTATCTCGAAATCATAAGGTCACACTATAAAACCAGTTGCTGAATATGTTATGCATTCTACCTACAGATTTCCGATTCTACTTCCACCCTCAATTAACTTTACTGTTACTGTAAGAAGAAGCACATTACAGGTATATATGGAAAACCCCACTGTAAAATGGAAAATTGAATGAAATCAGATTTGAAATTCAGTATTATGGCTTTTAACAAATCAGCAAAACCTAGACTAATTTACTGAAAGCAAGAATGATAGCTGGAATGCGGAGCTTCCACAAGGGTTAAGCGGTATTAAAGTTATTCCTTATTATGCTCTTAGGCACAATCTGATTAGTTTTAACAGCTGCCCAGCAGGAAAAGCCAACCAATCATTCCACAGTAATATGCATGTTAACGTACCTCTTCGCATTTAGTTTTCACTTATTTCAGAGACAGGTAGCACACTTCACTACAGCAAGAGCTAGTATCTTTTGATTTTCAAGTGATATCAAATATTCAAAACGAAAGCGACATCAGAAAATCCTGACCATCACAATGTAACTTAATACCTTAAAACCTTTTCTGATAAATAAACTTAATCCACTAATACAAAACGGGCAGCAAATTGGTTGTGAGGTTCCGTGGGAAAGGGGATGGAGATGAAAACAGAAAATACCACTTGTTTGTACTTTTAGATGTGCTACAACGAATAGTATTTAAAAATGCATAATGGAAATGAGGATAATATTGTATGGCTAGGGTTAAAATGAAATGAAAACCTCATCTTAAAGAAAGTCATATAATATTCCATTCTTAAAAACATTGAAGAACTTCTTGATTCAAAAGAAAAAAAGAAGAAAAAGAAAAAAGACAATATGCTTGATAAAGCAGAGAGAAAAAAATTACAATAATTTGACTTTGGAACATCAGCAATAACCACAGCAATAATACACATCACATTAATAGAGACAGCAATTATAGCACAATGTGATAAAAATGTATTTCAATACTGACAGCTGATGATTCAGAATTCTTTCCTTTCACCAATGTTTCTTTTTTGTTTCTTTAAAATTGTCTGAAATGCTCTTTGCTACACATCCCAGCATCAAAAGCTCTACAGGACCTCAGTGTTCAGACCCATTATATTTCTGGGCTAAGGAATATAAATTACTTTGCAATAAACCTTTCTTTCAGGAACGAAAATAACCATACTAATGCAGTCAAGTGCCACAATCTACGGTTGACAGTGGATTTAAAAGTATTCTTTGATATTTATAAGAATATAATTTTGGACTTAGCATTTTTCTCCCCTGTGCTTCCTCCTGAGAAGAAGAAAAACATCCATACTGTGTATTTAGGGTAAAAACTACAAGAATTATTTAACTCTCTATCACTATCAATCTGAGATCTGAAAGCTAAAACTAAAATTAAAATCAAAAACATTATAATCGTCTAAGCTTCTTTAGTATTTAAATTGTCTAATTAATGACATCTAAAACTAGGAGAAACTGTAATTTCCTCTACTATGTTCAAAACATATCTTAAAAACTGGAAACCTTTATCACCCCAAAAACAGAGCTCATGGAGAAATGATTTGGGCAAAAGAAAAAACTCACACATCTGTGTGGAGAAGACAACTAACCATGAAGTAACTTGGAACTTTTAATAATAGACTTGTGAGATTACTAGGATTTAAATGAACCCTGTTGGAAACACAATTCAATCTTTCTCAAAACAGATATCCAAAATATAAGCAAAATTTTTATTGCTGAATCCACAATAAATAAAAGGAGCAGAAAATAATATTTGCAATTTATTCTGAAACTAAAATTAGAATGGATTGAGAACTTGTACAGTCCTTGCAGCAACACAACCATGGTTAGTTACTTTCCATCAAAATTTGTGACAACTGTTTTTAACTTGGTCAAAAAAAAAAAAAAGGTATTTAAGTGAAATTGTTCCTGGATGTAGACAGCTGTTGCTTGCTTTAGTAACAAGGTTCTTACTTAGCAAGAAACAATGAGTTTAGTCACAACCATTTGAAGTATGAAGAATACAAAAACAAAACAAAAAAAAAAAAAACAACTAACCACTGCTGGATATGCTGTTGAAGGGTAACACATCAAACAGAAAATCAAAGTTAGTCTCATTGTCTCAATCTAGAACACTTTAGATTTTTAGACAATAGTAGAGACTACGGATATAACATAACTAATCCTAAGTGCACTGTTAGCAACCTTCCAGAATAAAAGATATTCAAAATATAGATTTCTAAAAAAATACATATTGTCTAAGCCGCAGTCATTTCCTTTTCTACATACAAGAAGTTCCCTGAATCATAGAATCCTCAAAGTTGGCAAGAACCTCTGAAGGACATCAAATCCAAAACCCCTGCAACGAACAGGGACACCACAGCTAGTTCAGGTTGCCCAGCCTTGCCTTGGAAGTCTCCAGGGACAGGGCATCAACCACATCCCTGTGGTAACCTGCTCCTGTGCCTCACCACTCCCACTGTAAAAGATTTTTCTCTTTTTTCCAACATAAGTCTACCCTCTTCAAGCTTGGAACCATTTCCCCTTGCTTTATCACCACAAATTCTGCTCAAGAGTCTTCCCCTTACCTACCCATAGCTCCCCTTTATATACTGAAAGGCTGCTATCTTGAAGCCTTCTCTTCTCCAGGCTGAACAGCCCCAGCTCTCTCAGCCTGTCCTGGTAGGAGAGGTGTTCTCTGTTCCACAGACCACTTTTGTGGCCCTTCTGTGGATGTTTACCTGGGCTCACTGCTCAAGTCTGTGTAGTTCCCTCTAGATGGCATCCTATTCCTCTGGTGTGTCGACTGCATCCCACAACTTGGTATCATCCACAAACTTGATGAGGGTGCATTTGACCCCACTGTTGCAGTCATTGATGAAGATATTAAAAAGTACCAGCCCCAGCACTGACCCCTGTGGGACATCTCTCGTCACTGACCTCCATCCAGACATTGAGCCATTGACCACCACTCCCTGCACTCAATCCTGCAGCCAGTTCTTCATCCATTGAAAAGACCACTCATCAAATCCGTATGTTTCCAATCAGTGGCTGTTCCCTTACCCACTGATGCAGTAACACCACCATAGAAGGCCAGTAGGTTGGTCAAGCAGGATTTGCCCTTAGTGAAGCCATGCCAACTCCCCCGTATCGCCTCCCTGTCTTCCATGTGCCTTAGCATGGCTTCTAGGAGGATCTGTTCCATGCTCCTGGCAAAGAGGTGAAACTGACAGGTCAGTCGTTCCTGCAGTCACCCTTCTTACCTTTTTTTAAAAATGGGTTGATTATATAACAAGGGGAAAGTTTCAAGTTGAAGGAGGGAAGATATAGGTTGGAGATCAGGGGTAAGTTCTTCACAGAGAGAGTGGTGAGGTGCTGGAATGGGTTGCCCAGGCAGATTGTGGATGCCCTGTCCTGGAGGTGTTCAAGGCCAGGTTGGATGGGGCCCTAGGCAGCCTGGTCTAGTATTAAATGTGGAGACTGGCAGCCCTGCCAGCAGCAGAGGATTTGGAGCTTGATGATCCTTGAGGTCCCTTCCAACCCAAGACATTCTATGATTCTCAGATTCTTCACTTACAGTGGGAGGGACATTGCTTTCCCTATCCCCTCCTATCACACTAAATGTTTGAGGGCTGTGTGGTAAGCAGTTATCAGGGAAGACTGAGGCAAAAAAGGTTGTTAAGTACCTCAGCCTTCTCCTTGTCACTTGTTACCAGTCTGCCTGTGTCTCTCATTAGGGGGAGCATGCCCTCCCGGACTATACTTTTCTGGCTGAGATACCTGTAGAAGCCTTTCTTGTTATTTCTGGCATCACTAGCCAAGTTCAGTTCAAGCTGGGCCTTGGTTTTCCTGACCTCATCCCCACACAGCCTAGTAGCTTCTTTACACTCTTCCCATGGTACCTGTCCCTGTTTCCACTGTCTGTGCATTTTCATCTTGCCCTTCAGTTTGACCAAGAAGTTCGAGTTCAGCCACACTGGTCTCTTGCCTTCCTTTCCTGACTTGCTATACCTGGGGATGGAGAGCTCTTGCACCCTGAAGAAAGTCTCCTGAAAGATCTGTCAGCTCCACTTCACACCCTGGCCCATGAGGACTGTCTCCCAGGGACTAATTGCCTGGAGAGTTGGAAGTTAGCTTTCCTGAAGTTTGGCTTCCCAATTTTACTCTCCAGCCATCTCATATCCCTCTGGAGGGAGGTAACTTGTAACAGAAGAGATAACTTGTTACACATAGTTCTCAGCTGGCAGGTCTGAGGATAGACAATAACTGGAAACATGTAGGCCACACCTGATCCCTTGAAAGGCTGCAAGATCAATGCATGTCCTGCTAGATACAGGTCTCTTTCACTACAAATGTAGATTTGGTAGCTCCAAAATAAGATAAAAAGCTATCTACTAAATTGTTATAATTACTTAACACATTGTACCTGGAGTAGTGTTTATCTGTTTAAGGCATTACTAGTAAATGTTTCTTCTGTTACTACTTTTATGTGGTTTACCATTGAGAGAATTACAAATTCTTAAACTGTCAATTTGTCCATATAAGCAAAAGTGAAGTTTTTACTCAATGTCTTTTTGGAAAAGTTTAACAAGAAGTGTTCATCCCTAAGTAAGTGTTTCCTATACAGCTGGATTCAAAGGACTATGTCAGGATATCCCTAGCCTGTTACGCTCAGAAAGCATCAACATATCTGTGTCAAGTTAACATACTTATCTGTCTGGACATCAGCAAATAATAATATTCACATAAGATAGATGAACTGAAGATCTCCATTTGACAGATTTGTGCCTTCTAGCTTGAGTCTATCATCTTGCCCACACAGAGACATGATAAGTTATACATTATTGTTTCATGACAGCTAGTGTGAAAATCAGAGCCTTGAATGCAAAAAGATACACCAACTTGTCCCTCACCCTAACTCACTGAACTTACTGTGCCTGGAAGCAAGACTTTCTCCTCCAGTCTTCAGTCAACCCCCGAAAGGGATGTCAGGATAATGGAACCTGACAGTTTTACAGTAATGATGCCATAAACCACCCTAAAGGAGCCTTGTATCAACCAACAAGAAACAATTACCTTGACTCTTGACTCACTGGATTCAAACTACCTCCAGTTGTTAGCAGAGTTTTATCTACTTAGAGACAATAATTCACAACTGTAAGAATGTAAATCAGATTATTATTTTCCTCTTTAAACATAAGACAGTGACTATTTCAAAATAATGTTCATAGATGACCACTTGCCTGTCGAGATCTCTCCAAACAAATTACTACTGAGAGATATTTTTATTCTACCACAAAACCTCCTCATAATGAGATGATACACTTTAAAACTTCATATAATAAGAAAAATTGACAAATGGAGGGTTCTGTAGGAAGGTGGATGTTGAATTACAGAATAAAATAATGAAAATATTGTTTTGATGGAAAGTTGAAGTTAAAATATTTTTAAGAAAGGGAGCTATATAGGGAGAAGACAAATCTATTATTCTATGAAATTTGCTTACGTATATGAAGTTAAGTAATGTGAAAACAGTGAGAAAAAAAAATACATTTTACTAGATTTCCAAGGATAAGGACAAACACAAGGGATAAGAATTCTACCTACAGATACTTATAACACAAATTTCTCCAATCTTCCTATGATTATTAATAGAAAATAAGATCAAAATGAAAGTTATTTGTCCCTTTCATATATTTGAAGGGGAGCTTTTTGAGACTTTAGGGTATCACTCAGCACTCATAAATATCCCTCAAGTTTCCACATCTCATTTTATAGCTAACTTCAGCTCATATCATGTCATCCACCCACTCAAAACTTTTCACCTAAGCTGAAAGCTGTATAAATTCTCTACTCTATTCTGTTTGAACTATTTCTCATTATTTCAGAATATTTTATATCTCGTAAGGAAACTTTACAGGAAAATTCTGCACATTTTGTGTTAAAGTGTACAAGAATTGCTCCAAAAGTAATACCTCCTGTTTTATTATGTTGGCCCCATGATGCCAGAGGAGGGTGTTTGAGCCTTCCAGGCAATATACTGTTACATTTTGCTGCCATGCAAAAGATGCCACAGAGTGGCAGTCTGACAGAATGGCATCTGATGTGGATCAGTGTATGAAGTACAGGTGTGGAATTGAATTCATCTGTACAGAAGTAGTTGCCCCCACTGACACCTGCTGAATATTTATGAAAACCAAACAGTGGATGTGAGCACAGCGAGGCAGTGGGTGGAGAGTTTCAGCAGTAGCAAAAGCTACATGAAAGACAAGCCACATTCCAGACAGCTAAGCACAGCTGTCGCAACACAAAATGAAGAGCATTTTGATCAGCTCATCCACACGAATCAGCTAGTGGCAGTGCTGGAGTTTTATAGCAAAGAGTTTTTCTATTAAATGGTGTTATTGTGCTCTTTGTACCTGTAGTAGTTTCTGTGGAAATAAATCGGAGGCATTACTTTTGGAAGGACACATGGCTTTACAATGGTAATAACCTATGCGGACTAAATGAAGCCACATTATAGCATCAAACAAATACATAGATCCTTGAGCTGCAGCAGAGAAAGGGCAAGATGTTTCAGTTTTGACCTATTCCTTATCGGTACTGCAGATTTAAAGAGAATTACTCAGCATCATTTAAAATACAGACTGTGCGTCCTAGCAAACCTTTCTCTACTGAAGGGCAGCTAAAAGTTACCTTAGAAAGACAACACATCCAACTCTCCATATTTATTAAATTACATGCACTAGAGGGTGACTTTAGATCTTGGCAGGAGTGCACCTCTAAAGCAAAAAGTTTCCTAAATCTACTTTAGAGCCCCCTAAATCTATTATCTTTCCCATCTTTGCTGGCACATGAAGTAAGAGAGAAGACATAGCAGTGTTCTAATATATGAAGCACAATGCATAAGAGCTATTACAGTGAAGATGGAAGTTAACTTGTCCTGCAGTGTTATACTTAATAAAGTCCCTATGTTAACCCAATTAAGGGATTGTGAAGTAAGAAAAACAAATCAGGAGGACAAAAACAGGAAGTTTAAGCAGCTGATGATTGGGTCAATGCAGACATTCTGGCAAACACCTATGCTGAGATGTTTCAAAGTGGACAAGCATCCACAGCCTGTTTGTGTCACTGTGTACCTTGTTTGTAGAGCGCTTCCTTCCCTTCTCTCTCTAATGCACTCAACCACTAAGATCATACTGGTATCAAGCTCAAGATCATACTGGTATCAATCGAGTCATTGGGAATTTCTGTTTTCCCACCTTCAGTGCCAGTCTTTTTACCTATAAAATTTGTAACACTGTTTATGATATGATTTTCAATACTGGCTTCATAAATCTAACTTTTCAACTCTAATTTAACTGCAAATCTAGTCACACTCTGTAATTTTGATTTAACTACCCTCCTGGCTTTCGTTTTACATAAAATATATCTCCTCACATTCTCAATTTTCACAGACAAGCAGTGACATTAGTTACTTGATCCCAAACTCCTGAAAGGCTGAGAAAAAAAACTAGTTTCAAGAGAAGTCTAGAAATCTGGTGAAGATTTGTAATCTCCATCTTCCATAAGTCATGGAATTGATAAACTGTATCAGAAAGCAGGGAAAAGCTTAGACTAAAAGACATTGCAAGAGATGATTTACAGTACCAAGAGGTAACTCTCCTCATCAGAGGCAAGACTGACGTGTTGTGAGACTGAGTAAGAATCTATTTTGTCAGATTACAGATGTATGAACTGACAGCTACTAAGAGATTATTATATAATTCTGGAAGGAATCCACCAGCTGCTTCTGATGATAGGTAAATACGAGAATAATACTCTGACAGGTAAGAGTAATGGAACCATAGCAGTAACACCAACCTAATTTCCCCCAAACTGACACAGATTAAACAAGCAACAAACTACCAGAACAAAGGATTAGCTCACAGAAGATAATGCTCTGCTCCTGTAAGAGCAGAGTTCTGCTTTCGCTCTAGTCCATTGCTAATTGCATGTTATAAATATGTACTGTGTAGTTTATGTGGTTGTGCTGGTTGACAAGAAATGCTCAGGGATCAATAATGATTTAATTTCAGCAGGCACAGCTATGAATTCATTTGGAGCAACAAAGTTGACTCTCCATGACAGTGCTCTGAGCTGAGATACTGTTCAAGAACTGCTCTGAAACAGCTCTCATTTTTAACAGTCAAGAGAATAACAAAATGCTTCACATGGCAATCTTCACAGTTAAAGCAGAAGCCTGTGTAAATTCCAAGTCTATTAATCAGGTTATACTAAATATTAGCTTGCCTTGAACTCAAACATGTTTTGAAACACTATAATCAACAACAGCATGCAGGTACTTTTAACACTGTGATGGTATTACTAAACACAATGTGTAAACATTTTATATACATTTGCAAGCAGCCTGACCACCATGAAGAAGCGAACAAAGACCTGTGGACCACGCAGTTGCACAGGGAGGCAACCACGTGATGCAAGATGAATAAAATATGCACAAGGCACTGCAAACAGGCCAGGCAGCCTGCCCAACACGCAGAAAGGAAGACTCTTAAATAAGCCAAAGCAAGATAATGAGTATCAGAGTGAACAGGTCCCTGCTTAGAGAATGAGAAACATGCAACACCGTGGATAGTCAAGAAATGATAGGAAGGAAAAAAGACAAATCTACTTTCCTTCACACCTGTCATCAAAGACCTCTCAGGACTGATCATCTAGATGTTGGCAATAAAGGCCTCAGAAAAGAAAAATAATCTGAAATAAATTATATACTATATATTTACATATGTATTTTACTATGTATCATTTATTTACAGTTTATTATACCATACATTTACGGAAATATGTTCTGTTTGCAGATTCATCCTTAAACAAAAATCACTGCTGAATAACATTTAAAATTAAAATTTGTTCTTGCATCCTCCTGTTTTAACATATCTTTATGAAAACATTTCTTTTCCCATATCCTTTCCACTTTATACTCAACTAAGACAAAAATCATTGCTTTCTTATCTGGCCATTTCTTTCCCTGAACTACTTCACCATCTGTCATAGCTGTCCTCCATCACCTCCTGCTATCAATGTTATGCCATCCTTCCTCCCTATCTAGACTTAGAGCAGTTGTTCATTGTAAATAATTTTCTTCTTAAAACTATTTGTAATTAAGTTCACCCTCCCTCACCTTGTTCATAGTAAACACTGTATAGCATCTGCTATTTGAACACTTCATGTTATCCTATCCATAGTCGGCTTTGGGCATTGCAGTAGAGCATCATGACCTTTTACAGCTCTACGCACAATTTCTTTGGCTAACAGCAAGGTGTAATGCATGACTGTTTCCTGGAAATCCTCTTTACTATGAGGAAAAAGAAGGACAACTTCAAGTACTGTTAGAATATCGCTATTTTTAGATAATTCAGTACTTGTAAACTTCAACTCGAATAACTCTCGGTCAGTTGCTGGAGCTATCACACTGCTATCAAACCTTCAAAAATGTTGCAACTGATTTTTCTAAATAAGAAAACAATTCAAAAAAAAAAAAAAATCCTAAAGACCGTATTTGGGTCTTCTTACAAAAACCGAGATGAAAACTAAAAACACCGTTTTCCTTAGAATTTTCCTAGGAGCCTGTCCTCCATATGACTCCTCAGGAAGACAGGAACAAATGCAGAGGTTATCAACAACTGTTCACACTTTTCACAGTGCATTGTTGAATCTCAGACACCTGGAAAGGTTTGAGCTTGTCGTACCATGAATCGGTTACAAAAAAAAAAGTCTCTATTCAGATACATTTTCTCAAAATGTGGGAAGGAAAAAATAAGTGAATGCTAATTTGAGTGGTAATTTGAATTGTACAGAACAATTGTACATGCATTACATAAATCAAACCCTGTGCTACAAAACTTGTTAGTAAGTCTGAACCCAAAACAAAAGAGTAACAATTTAAGATGTTCTGTTTTCTTTTTAGAAAAAGGCAGGAGTTTCAAATAAAGTCAGTCGCCTAATTAAATGATTTTGTAATTCATTAACGATCAAAGAAACAGAATAGAACAATTAAATGCAACCTTTATCCCATGCAGGAAATTCTGCAACATTTGAATGTTTTCTCCCAAATAAAATACAGAGTTGCTGAAAATGTGCTAAAGAACTCTAAGCTACACAGATGAGTTTGTAGTTAGCAGCTTGGTGTCTTTAGAAAATTGGTATGTCAAAAATCTCTTTATCTTTCTGAGAAATAGGCCTGGCTCTGTACAGACAGTATAGCATTTTAGCTAAATTTTTTTTAAAGTGAAATGCAACTAAAGAGATTTCTCTTCATTGCACAGCTTGTTAATTTGCTATTACTTTCGCTAAAGTATGTGGCAACATATTCACTCTGTTGCTGCATGCATATTAAAGCATCAGCTTTTGTGCTTCCGTGAAGTGACATGACATGCATATCTAATCATCTCCCACCTCTGAGATCCTCCATGCACACTGCCCTGCCTTCATATCCGGTGCTTACCCCAAATCCCCACAACGCTGTTACATTACCCCTGCTAAATTCACCCTGTGCATTTGTATATGCTGCCATTCCTCCACTTTTCTGTATGCTAATTAAATGGTGAAGGAAAATATTAACACATCAGAAGACATTAGTAACTTCACAGTGTACCCCCAAAAAAAGGCACAGAGTAATGCATGAGAAGCATTTTAGGAGAAAGTACAAGCAACAACATTTTGTGTTCATTCTCCCTCCTAACACTGTTACCCATGAAAGAAAATTCTCATGCACTGCTCTTCCCTTCCTCATTCATCTCCCTAGTATTTCACAGCGAAGGAAGGATCGCTGTTTATACACTCTGTCCTGCCTGCTCAACAGCATCCTTCTTTTCTACTACTTCCTTCTTCTTTTTTGATCATTTGTGATACTAACACTGTAAAAACTACCAGGAATTGAGTAGAATAATACAGTGATGCTACTATTCCAAACAGTGCCTCCCTGACAAAAACTGTTTCTGGGATATACAGATGCTTTCCAAGGAATGTGAAATCTCTGTCTTACTTTAAAACGGTAAAACCATAACTCAATAATTATCTGATAAGAAAGCATGCAAGAGAAAAAATACAATTAAATCACGGACAGAACAGCTACTGCAGAATGGAATAGTCTGTCTTGCTATTTCGTGGCTTCTCTATAACAGACTGCATTACTTAATCTCCTGGGCTAAGCACTACTGCTCAAATATAACAGTCATGCAAGAGGGAGGCACAAACTCACTGCAACATATTGTTATACTGTTATGTTGGTGGTGATAAGAGCATATCCTTGATGGTGCAAGATTATTAGCCAAAGTTGTACGCATAATTTGAACATCAGCGGACAGTTAAGGAGGACGTGCATGCAGCCACACACACACACACACACACACACACAAGGAGATTTCTCCAAGAAGATGAACTACAGTGCTCTCAGGTGTATAGGTTAAGATTTCAAGAGTTATCTACAATGTACCACTACCACAATTCACAGTTTGACATTTCTAATGGTTTGATGAGGACTGACAATAGTTGCAGGTCAGCAGTAACACAGACAATAACACATTAGAAAGGAAGAAACTCACCTTAAGGAGTTCATAATGTTGAATACCATTCACACCAATGTCTGGATCAATGGCAGATGGAACAGAATAGCGAGAATTAATTGCTGTGTTTTCAGGGATAGAGATGTTAATAACTGTAGAGGGGAAAAGGGGGGCATTGTCATTTATATCCTCTATTAGGAATCTGATCTTGACCAGTCTGAAAACTTCATCAGGCAAAACAGCCACCTCCACCTCATAAAAGCAGCGATTCTCACTGAAGATGCCAGAGCACAGCTTCTCTCGGTCTATGCGGTTTGCGGTTGTAAATATTTCACCAGTGTTCTCTTCCACTCGTACTAGTGGTACATCCCCAGTCTTATATACAAGCTTGAACTGTAGTGGCGAGGAAAGGGGGACATCTGGATCCAGTGTTAAATTAAGATCCTTGAGCAAATTGCCAATGAGGACATTTTCAGGCAGTTCTTCCCGCACTGTATAGTTCTTCTCCTGTGCTCCAGACTGAAATACAATACAGGCTAATAAGACTGCCAAGAGGTAGGTTCCAGACAGCAAGTCCATTTCCAAACTGACTAATGAATATTCGTGTCCAACACCAGGAGAAGCTGGGGAAAAAAAAAAAAGAAAAAAAAAAAGGAAAAGAGAAAAAATCTTAAGAATATACAGAATACTGTGATTTGTAAATAACGAAGGTGTGACTACCCTTCCCATAGCAAACAAGCTGCAGTGACTGAAAACCCATCTAATAAAATGGTATTTGACTCAACAGTCCTTCAGAAAACTTATAAAATGCCTTGCATGTAGTTTTGCTTAAAACTACTCACTTAACTCAAAGTAAGAATCATGGAACTGGACCACAGCTAACAAACACAAGTATAAAACAAAGGCAAATAATTATTTCTATATCCAGCTTCAGATTTGGCTTTCTTTTTGAAGAAAATCTTTCCCTTTGAACCCCCTGCCATTTGTCCTCAATTTCTTGTCTCTGGTGAAAGTATACGCAAGGAGTTTGCGAGCAACCATCTGCAGGAACAAGAGTGTTTATAACTCATGCTCAGAGGTGGGAAACTAAGAACACTCATTTACCTTGCCTCCCAGTTTGGGGCTGACAAAATTATATATCTGTTGACCAAATTTATTTGCTGTTGTTTTTAATAAAGGAACTTAAACTAGCAAGAAAAACTAGCAGACAGTCCAGTGTACTTCAGCCACCCATGTGCTGAAGACTTTCTAGCAAATGGATCATAATACAGCACTCTCTAAGGAGAGAAGGTCTGATTTGGTCTTTGAAAATAAACTGCTGCTCAGTCAAATTTATGTTTGTTACCAAAACCCATGGCAACAGTGGACAACTTCCAACACAAAAGAAGGAGAACAGCAAAACACTGAAACTTTTCAACCTTAAATTTAAGAAGGACTGAAGTAGAATGGGATGACTTATAGGTATATACAGATAAATACCTTCAGCTGACAACCTTTAGAGAAAAAGACGTTGTATAGTTCCATGCACACCTAATCTTTACACCACTCTGCTTTCACAGAATGCAGGATAACCTAGAATACTATTTAAGTAAGATAACATTCAAGAGTTCTGTGTAAATTTCTTTTCGTAGTGAATGAAATTTCAGATCCTACCAGCTCAGTGCCTTTTTCAAATATAGCTGTATTCACCCATTTATATTATTTTCACTGCTTACATTAAAAATATTAACTTCTTTCCTATCTGATGTTCTTCTCCACTCTCCCTGTCATAGTACAGAGTGATTTACAGCTGTGGGTCAAGCTGCATTAGTTTAAGGAATTCCTAAAGCCAGTATTTATCTTCACCCTGTAGTCACTGCCTTTCAGCAGTATCACTTCCAAAGCAATTTAAATTAAAACATTTGACTTTGCCATGAAACAGATTAGGAACACAAATTTAATTATTCCATTTCAACTCTGCAACCTGCTTTTCAGTGGGAGTAAGTAGCAGATAAAGAAAGCAACTTCTAACATCCCAAGGTGTTATCTTTCACATCAACATGTTTTAACTGCAAAGCATTTTCTGGCTTTGTGATTATACATAAGGAACAACACATAAGAAAAAAACAATTCTGCAAGTCTTCACTTATGGAAAAAAAGTCATTACCAAGAAGAGTTATTCAATTAACCTGAACAAGATTACAGACATGGGTGAAAACCAGATATGCAATTTACGTGGCACAGGTACTGCATTACCTGCAGTATTTTAGTAATTCGCTGACTTGTTAGTAGTATTTTAGTAGTTCAACATAAGGAATAACACAACACTAAAAAGGTATTCAAGACTGAAGAAACAACAGACTATAAACAGCTATTTTATAAATCCATTACAATATTAAACTCTATTTACACATGTAAATGAGCAAGTCATCAGTAGATACTGGTTATCATTAACAGTAATGCTATGGTAGTAGCATGAATTTAATGAAAGAATTGTGGTGATACTGCACAAATATTCCAAGTTAGCTAGTAATAGCTCTAAGCTACCTTTGCTGTATTTGTCCGCAGCTCTCTAACAAATATTGCACCTGCAAAAGGACCTTAATTTCAGAAAAGGGCATTTTTACTGTGATTGTTTAAAAAAAATAAATAAATTTACCTTGTTTCCACTCAATACAACAAAAAAAAAAAACCTGTATGGGATACTGAGATATGGATATGGAGCTGCTAGAGACTGTGATACCTAAGTAAGTTAGTCAGGAAACTTTGAAGTGGAACTTCTCAGCATTACATTACAATGTATATTTCTTCCCCCCTTCATTTAAGGATACAGATGTTGAATCATTCCATTAAAGCTATTTTCGTTTTGCAAGAATTATAGTAAAACACTGAAACAAAAGGACACTGTTACCGTAAATCATGACACAAACAGTAATGTCACTATGTTTGTTATTCCCATAGATTTTCCTGAAAAACAAAATGGTAAAGACATGAAGTACGCAATGTTAAGAGTTAAAACTCTTAGGAAAAACCAAAACAAAAGTGCCTGGTCTTAAGACAGAAGAAAAAAAAAACCACACACACTAAAAACCAAACCTTATAATTCATAATTCTTTAAGTTTTGGAGAACGTGCTGTATTTAAATGATTTTTACCTGCCTTTCTAATCAGTCCTAGGAACAGTTTTGGACCTTTGAGAACTGTTCTACAGCTACAGCCCTTTAAGGTGGTAAAAAAAAAATTAGTCAAGTTTTCTGTTTAGGCATATGATGGAACATCTTATGCCATGGGAAAAGTGTTGTTCTTTAAGCAACCTATTTATATAGTCATAGCTGTATGTTGCCTGTCATTTATGTCATAGCACTGATGGGAATACTATGGCAACAGCAATGCAAAGAGAGGAGCAGGAGGTACTCGCTATCAACCAAGCACATTTCTGAAAGACCTTTAAAAAAAAAAAAATCAAAGTACTTCCAAAATTCTGAAATCTTAGAAGAAAAGGAAGGCAAAAAGGAATTGCAAATGGTGATGACAGAGCCATATAAAATGGGACATTAGGAGAAATTGTCAAACGAGAGCATGTGAATGGTAACAGATGGTAGAAAAAGACATGAACTCAGAAAGACGGGGAAGATAAAAATACAAAAAGGAAAAAAAGAAAGGAACTGAGCAGAAAGTCAGTGACGGTACGTGTGGGGAAACAGGCTCTCCTGATGACTGAAATACAGAGGTCAAACAGAATAGCCCAACCCTGAAGCACCTTCTATAAGCTCCAACACTTACACTTCTAAGGTGAAACAATAAAAAATAAAATTAGAAGTGGCAATACTTAAAAACAAAACTGTTTTACAGGAGGTAACCTTGAGCTTTCCACGCTATTTTCCTAGCTTTCAAAAGAATTCACTGCTGTCTCCGTACTGCTGAATTCTGAACTAGAAAGGCGAATGGCCCAGATGGACAACGTGGAAGGCAGGAGGGGAAAAAGCAATTACAAATCTACTCTTTCCTCTGAGCACCTATGCTCATAAATACACCTGTTTAGTTGTTGTTTTGTCCAATACACTAAATATTAGTGGCATAATCCAAATATTATTAATAGCAACCATCAAATCATATCTTGAGAAGTAAAGAGAATATAAATATTACAGCTATCTAATGGCATAAGACTTGAAGGTAGAATCTAAACCCACCCTTTACACACAATACTCTACCTGCTCCCACCCAGTCAGGATTCCCATAGCTTAATATAGGACTGGACTGATGGATCTTGCTGAGGAAAATCACAGATAGGTAGCAAATGCAGTAAACAGGCCATAAAGGCAGCACTATTGCTTGATATCTGGGGTCAGATTTGATGAATAAACATGATCTGATGATATGTTGTAGCAACAACAACAAGTTTTAAGATAAATGGACCACAGATTGCTTTAGGAATATTACACTGAAGTCCAAAACTCCTACACTATCTAAATATTGAAAAGTTATTATATTCATATTAATTACATGGACAAACTGAGTTAGTATATCACTTCTTTTCAATACAACATCCCTTTCATTTGCTTCAAATCAACTTGGGACCCCTTAAATAGGCTCAAATAAATGGCATTATTAAAACAGTGTTTCTCAAAGCAAAAGATCCCCGTAACACCGACTCTCTTTTTCAGACAGTGCTATGATTATAATGCTATTTAAATAAAGACTGGGCAATTTACAACTATTCCAGTTCACAAAGGCTCCCTCTGAAGTGTCCACAGATAATAAAAAAGTTCCACACTGTATTTCAGAGTTTTTGGATCCTGTTTGATGTTGGTATGGATTATTCTGTAAATCTCAGCTGCTGCATCACTAGGAATGCTATTTTCTGGTACTGCAGATTTTTGTGGGTTTGTTTTTTGTGGGTTTTTTTTTTTGCCATGAGTCACCAACATAACTGGTTAAGTAACATCTACCCTCCTCATCACACATATCAAGCTTTGTTTAAAGAACTCACTCATTTTTATGGCAGTTAACAGCCTTTACTGGTATTTCTTATCATCTTTGATGACAAGAAAATATAATGCAAAGCTTTAGCCTGACAGGAATTCCCCTCTTCTTTATAATGCCAAGGGAGCAAACGATAACAAACATCCCTAACTTTCTTTTACGCTCCAAACTGTTTCAAAGAGAAATTATTTTCCGGCCCTTACTATTTACCCACATAATACACTCCCCACATAATATATTTTGTGATCATATTCAAAGAGTAAGACCTACCTCACAGAGAAACAGACAATTTGTTATATTCTCAGGGCTTTCAAATTCATTCCCTTATATGATTTTACTCTAAACCCACTAAGGGACTGATTTACTCTCTGATCTATCTTTTATTAGTGTGATGGTACTGACTTCAATGAGGTTACTTTAATTTGATTCTTATCTGGTGTTGAACTGGAAATTTGTCTCACCAGGTAAAACACCGCCCCACACTCACTGAAGGCAACAAAAGAATTGCATGAGCGTAAACTGCAACTTGCTTACTGTCCTAGGGACATTTTTCGCTGTTTTTAAAAACAGAGTATTTGCCGTTGTTTCTTTTCCCATTTATTTTACTCTTTACCTCCCCCGCCAGCACCATCAGAGGCAGTAAGAATCACTCTTTGCTTAAAGAAATGAAGTTGATGCGAAAAAGGCAGATTCCCGTAGCTCCATGAGGAAACTGCCAAGGTGTGTAAAACAAGAAATTCTCAGATTCCTACTGAAACAGACTTCTACATTCCTGATACTAATCTGCAACTAAAAGCAAGAGTGCTTATTAAAACTTGTCTCAAGATGCTGGAAACAGCGGGCAGAACTACAAATACACAACAGGCAATAATCACACTGTACGGACAAACTGTACTCAATCACATCGGTATCTGGCATAAACAGTAATTTCTACTAATTGTTCCAAATGAATCCCTGTAAAGCTGTTTCACTGAAATGGTAAGCACAGGCCACATTTGGGAGAATGCATCTACCAACTACTCAGCAAATACTTCTAAAATATCCTTTAACTAATTTCAAAAACCTGTGAGAATAAGAAGTATAAAGTTTATTTATATGCTGTCAGCAGTAGGAAACAGCTGTTCCTGCTGTTAGCATCAAAAAGAGTTTTGCTCTAGAGCTGAACAGAAAGCTAAGGGTTTCTAAGCTAAGAGGACACGAAGAGTGGAAAAGACCTCCCTGATGATAAGTTTGGATACCTTAATTTTAAACATATCAGCATTTCTAAGAAAACAAATAAATATACAAAGGGCTGAGTGCCACAACTCCCAAGCTAACACAACATCACTCTGTAAGTATATATATATATATATATATATATATATATATATATTCACTAAAACTCCATTACTTGCAAAAAAATCCCAAGTTATTAATAGCACGATACACAATGTCACTGCCTTTCTTTGTGTTTCAACACATGAATACTTCTTTGCATCAAGCTAAATTTGCTTTAGAGCTGTTCCTCGAAAATCTGTTCATGACTCAAATCTGAAAATTAGATGTCTACTAAAGCAAGCAAAAGTGTCATCCACGAGCCAATGACAAGAGCGCATGCTATCACAATAAGAAGTTACAGGAACATGTGATTGCTGGATGTATTTCAACTTCAAGCACGTTTTATTTATTCAAAAAGGAAAGTAAATCTGATTTTAGTCATTTGTGTCAAATCCTTCGAAACAGTGATTGTCAAGATCACCTGTTTCATACATAATGCATTCTGCCTTATTGACTTACTGCCAGTTCATAACTTTCATTATTGAATGGTAGGAAAATACACTTCACAGTGCCTACCAAACAATTCAAGCATTTCTGAATAAAGACAGGAATACTGCTTACAGCTGAATGCTATATTGTCTATTACCTACTCACGGTAAATACAATTCTAACGAGAGCCCAGGCACACACATAATGACATTTCTTCTTTGTAGACTAGCAGAAATGAGCCGCTTTCTTACCTCAACCCCTTTCAGTTCAAGACACTGAGGTGACCTGACTGCATTAACATAAGCCTCTCAAAACGTCCACTGGTGAAAACATTGTTCTAAAGCCTTTTAGAAATAAATACACATATACATATGCCTCTTTTTCTTTTAATAAAGAGCTGTAGTTTAAAAAGAAAAACTGCTTATGTTTTGAAGTTCTTGCTAAATTCAAGATATATGAAAACTTGCACCAGCTGAATCATTTCTGAAAAGAAATAAAAATGTAAATGCTCTCCTGGGCTGCAGCATTCATGTATTAAATTTCAATTAAAATCAGAGCCTTACCTTTTTTCTACAAATTACTTTTTCAATCGGTTAAACTTTCATATTTCCATCAGTTACTCTCTCATGATACATTCCCAAAAGCATAAGCTTCCTGTGAAGTCACTCTCAGATTTTTTAACATGTTCTTAGAGTATTCCCACAAGCCTAAAAGGAAAAGACTGCTGAACTTTCTCCATATTGCCTGCTCAGCAAGTAATCAGCGTGCCATCAGGATGGAGGACCAGTACACTGCAGTAAGAAAGCATTCATAAAACATATTTTAATATTTGTTTATTCCAGCCTCCCATCAAACTGTCTAGAAATTGACACTTCTGCTCCATTTGTGAGGCTGACAGGCTCAGGAATGACCATGTTCCAATACACAATCTTTATAAAATTACACAGTCCTTACCTAAAATAATTCATTACTCAAAAGCATAATTAACAGATAGCTAAGAATCAAAGACCTTCTGCTTATTTTCTCGTTTCTCAGTAAAACGTACGAAAATAGTTCAGGTAAGTTTTAAACTCACTTGAAAAAACTTCTCAAGAACCAAAACAGCTCCTATGCAACCCACTGCCTTTAAGCAGAAGTTTACACAATGCAAAAAGAAAGCAAACCTTAATGGTGCCCTAGATCCTGCTGAATCACTCCAGCAAGAACAACGCATTCTTCACTCACTGGCAGCATAGTTACCTGTTCTCATATGGGATTTTTTTGTCCTTTTTACAGATAGCTGAAATGGAAATGAGATTCAAACTAGAAGGTACCGCTCAAGAGTTGAAAGCACAAAGCATAACGCAAAAGAGGTTTTCCACAGTTCAACGTATAATTCTCACCAATTAACAGCCTAATCAGCATGTTTGTCCAAAACTGTCATGCGGATACAGCACAAATGAATAAATATTTATAAATAATAAATGCAAACACAAGCTCAGAAGCTGTAAGAATACCACACACACATGCACACAAATTGCACAGCGGAAGAAACAGTCTCTGAAGTTACCAATGGGCCCAAGTGCTTGGGAAGCAAGCAACAGCTTGTTCACTCCAGAATGCAAAAGATTGAGAGAACACGTGAGCATGGGTTTTTGCAAAGACAGAGCTAACCCCCCTGGTTAACCCCCGTAAGATCCGTTAGAACCTAAAAGTCAGAAGCACGGACCTTTTATAGAAGAGAAAGCAAAACAAAAGCGTTAGGCTTTTGTTTAGGTCTCTCGCTCGCCGTCCATGCAGGCCAGCTCCTTCCCGCCGATCCCTGCCTGAGCTCGGAGGGCTCCGGGCTCATCGGTCCCGCCAGGCTGAGGGCGGACAGCGCCGTCACGGAAACAGCCGCCGCGGCGCCGCGCCTTCAACGCCTGCAGCCACGGCCGCGTTCGAGAACGTTCGGCGAGCGCCGCCAGCTTCCCGCTGAGCGCTGCACCTCGCGGCCGAGGCTTCCCGCACCGCCCCGTCACGGTCCGCTGAGAGGCGTGGGACGAGGTACGAGTAAAGTAGTGCTAACGTAAAATAATGAGGCACCGCTCGTCTGCAGAAAAAGAAAACCTGTTCGGTTGAACTGGCACAGGTTTGCGCATCATTTTTTGCATGCAGCCAGCTGATGAAGGAAAGCTAGGCTAGAGGGCTTTGAAATTTGTTACATGAATAAGCACTTCTACTGTGACCTTCTATGCACTCTGGCCCAAGTTACCCGAGTTCCATAGCGTCCGTGGGATAAATTATTCTGTGCTCCCTTTCCCAAAGCTCCTTCAGTGCAATGGTTTTGGTGTGGGCTTTCAAGAAATAATCTCCGTATTTAGAGTCTGTGAAGCGCTTTGGGGATCTTTCAAGATGAAAGGTGCTATATATACAGAAGGGGTCAGCAATCACGGCTGCAGCGCTGTGTGGTTTGAGAAAAACCTGTGAGGAGAAAATGAACCACCCTTCTCCCTTTAGTAAGTATCTAAAAGGAAATGAAAAGCTGCTTGTAATAAGATTTCTTGTGATTTATTAAGTGCGAGACAAATAGTGTCTCAATTTGACCTGAGTTTGTTAGAGTTAACAGGATTAACGTCAAGCTTCAGGTATTCCCATCTCACGTTATGAACAACACACGTTGGTCTCTGATGCTCTTCCACCAATCACATTAGGTAATACCATTATTTCCATCTGGCACAACTCTGTTTTTAGCTACCTGTTCTTCCTGGTCTGAGGAATTCTCTCCTTGCTATACCTTTGTACCATACAGCAACCTTTACTTCAGTTGATACCACAACTGTAATCAAAGCCAGCAGTTAACAGTAATGGCTATTTTATACTCCGGTTGCTGCAAAATTGTGTTTTCTTAATGTTTGATGTAGCTTTTAATCAGAAGAGGCATTGGAAAACATGCAGGAATTGCAACAAAGTTTTGTTTAATACTTTATATACCAAGGGCGTAGGACTGAACTGTTAATGACTCAGTATTACCATATGCATGACTAATAAAGATATGCCAACTTTTGACAGGTGAATTAGTATAAATTTTTGCGAATTTCTTCTCTTATTAGTAAAATGTATAATGCATTTTTGTTACATAAGAAAAAAAACTCTAAAATTATGTAGTTTCTATAGATACAATAAAAATATTTTCCCGTTATTAAAGTAAAAATAATAATAAAAGCACACACCACTGCAATCCTCTCCCTCTCCTGGGAAAAATACTTTCTGTAGCTCCTCTCAACCTGACAGAGCCCCAAACTGCTCCAGAGATTGCAGACGCACGGATTGCTTCTCAAAGCACTGAAATTCCGTGCCAGGAGCACTAGAGTAAAGTGGTTCTGGAAAGGGGATTGAAAACTAGATTATCCAGAGGAAGTGGTGGAGTGTAGCTCTTTAGACCTGGAAGAAGGCAGATGCCAAAAACAGTTGGACTGTTTGTCCTAAAAACACTCAGTGAAAAGTCACAGGGTGGAACATTATTATAAAGATACTATAAAATATGTTGCAGTAATTTGATGTGCTGGGCCTGATTCTCTATTTTAAATTTTCTTTTACCTGTATAGTAAATGTGCTATAAAAAGTAGCAGGAAATTTCCTGTTGATTCAAATTTCCTAAATCGATTCAAGTCCACTGAAATCAGTGACATCTTCTGTAGGATTTACAAAACATGCCAGAACTATAGCTTTGGAAATGGAATGGGTTATCTTAAGTGTAATGCGAGAGCAGAACTTTATTAAATATTTACATACTGTTACGTGTCTGCATTGAATACTTCAGTTTACATTCTATTACAAATGTTAAGCCAGATCTAAACAAGCTATACTCACAACTATAGCCCGCTGTGGTAAACCAGATGCTTAACAAAGTCTCAGAAAAAGAAAATAAATACAAGTTTTGCCAAGTTCCATAAGTTTTTGAAGACACTGTGGCTCCTTCCTATGAAACTGCACTGAAGTAATGGAAATTGTGCTAGTTGCATTTTGTCACTCCCTTCTCACTGAAAACTGTTAACAATTACGATGAAATAAAAGAGGTTTTAGAATACGTACAAAGTTTCTCTGTCTCGAAATACACATGTTCATTGACTCGGTGTGGCCAGCCTACTGCCAATGATCACAGAATCACAGAACATTTAGACACAAGGGATATGACATAGACGGCGACTTGTATTCAGTAACAGAAAGGGGTATTATTTGTCATGCCTTCTACATTCTTCTGACTTAGTGCAATAAGATGGATGGTTTCAAAAGGTTTTTAATGGGACAAAAAGAACTCCACGATCTTAATGAGCGCAGTGTACATTGGTATTTCAGAGTCCTACAGGTCACTGATGTTCATGAAAAAGCTGTTAAAAGTCATATTGAAGCACATTTTCTGACAGACCATTATGGATCCATGACGTGCTTTACCATTCCGGGTGCACTGCACAGAACATTTATTTATTTTTTTTAATGGAATATTCGTTCTCAAAAGAAGGAACTAAATGAGGAAATACCTTAAAGGATTGATGTGAGCAATGATTAAAATTGAAAATAGATGTATATTCTTCCGTTGTTTTGTCTCCAAGTCATGCCCGTGCTCCACAGACCCATGTGAAAAAGCCGATTCTGCATATAAACGAAGTGACTTCACCCCCAAATAAAGCTAATGTGCAAAGGAAAAAAAAAAACCACAAAACCCCAGAAAGCACATACTGGCCAATTAGCTGAAGCAATCACAACACAGAGAATCTTCAAATAACATGGGATTGTATTAAATGCTGGTATCGTTTGTGAGTTTCATCCTGCTTCTCATTATGATAACGCTCACTGTTTCACAAAAAAAAAAAAATGACCAAAGACTTTTCAGTTATTTCTGGAGATTAGACGTTAGTGTCGTAATATAAATGTCATGAAAACACAGCAGATAGATTATTCCTTTTCATCAGCTAATTACGCCTCCAAATCTGAGACCTACCAAGAAAATTGATGTTTTTCTCTACACTGAGAAGCTAGTGAGAATGACTTAAGTAAGATCAACGCAAATGACATAAGGACATAATTATATGTTGCTTCACGAGGGATAAGAACAACAGCGCTAAGATTTACTGGTCCATCATTTTCTGTTGATGGAATTAGAAATATTGATTTGTGATTAAGAGAATAGAGAAAATAATGTTTTAAATCTTTAACCCCTGACAGTGTTTATATAACTGTCAGTCAGATCTCCTAATGACTTCCAGTAAAATTACAGGTGCTCAGAACTTTTGAAATTCAAACCCAGAGTGTTTAGTAAAGAAAATTTGCTGTTATGTTGCAAAAATCTATCAGGGTTACAATGTTGCATCAGCTGTGATACCTATTAAATGCCCTAGTGCAAATTTCCCAGAGAATAGTTCAGCTACAGGGATTGGAAGTATTATGGTATTATTGTATTTAAAAGTAGCCGCAATTTCTGTAACAACATAATTATTAGGACTAAAATATCAGATGGCTTAACAAGACTACTGGAATACTTTGCTGGAATTTAATGACTTTAGTCCCATTTATACTGCAGAGTATTATGATGTATTTTGAACATTCTCAAACGGGAGACTATTAAAAAGAGTGATGTATTATCTTACGTCTCCATGGGATCTGCAGCCCTATTTGCCCAACACAACTCTGCTGTGTTTTACGTGACTCTGCATATGACACCTATTTTCTCATAACTAGAGACGATGGTTTCCTAGAGGCAGTGTAATGTCTCACAGTGATGTGTTTCTATGCATCAGTACAAGTATGCATATCATCTATTTGTTGACTACTGCCAACACCAGCATTAGTGATGAGATTTATTTATTTATTTGGTTGTATGCCACATATCACTTTTTTTTTCTTTTCCTTTTTCTGACAGTTTGAGGAGATATATTATCCCTCTGTGCACAGTGTGGATGAATGCTGCATTGTTTCAAATGGAAAATCATTCTCTGTAATCCAAGGAATACTGCCAAGTCTGATTTTCTCAAATCAGTTCAAGAGGTTTATGTTCAGGCTTGGCTGGAATACGGAGGCATACAATTTTTGATCAAATCACAAAAATACAAATACTTGTAGTTCCTCTTCTGTCAGCATGCAATGCTTTCTTGTTACAGAAGAAATGACAGCTCTTCATGAAACATAACATGCCAAGCGTGCTTTACCAAAGGTTTGCCAATGTGTTCTACTTTTACTCTGATTAGAACAAAAATCACCTTGAAATCTATTTATTTATTTATATGTATGTCCTAGAAAAAAATTTATGTTTAAATTCATATGATTTCAAGAAGATTTCAGGAGAAAAATGATACAAGTAATTTTGCTGGACACACAGTTTCCTTTCTTATTATATTAGACGTCAGCGCATGGGCTGTCTGTTATTTGTTAGTTTTATCACAGAGACATTGGGGGAATGCAGCTAAAAAAAAAAAAAATGATGTATTTCCAAGCTGATGACCAAAATGGTGCTGTCTGGAATGTAGATTATGCTTGGATGTCTGCTTTTAATGTGCTCTCTGGAAAATAGTAAGAGCTTTGCAATCTCCTTGACTACTAATAATTTAGAATTCCATCAGAGATAGATAAAAAAATCATTAGAAAATCTGCCATTTCATTAATCTTGCATTTGACTTGAAAAGAAAGATATGAATAAATATATTGAAATAAAATTGTAGTTAAGTTTTTAACCATTCAATTGAGCAATGCAACTCTTTTTTTTTTTTTTTTAATAGCTTGTCACCAAAATGTTTTTAACATAAAATTTTAAATAAAGAAAAATATACCGTTTGTTGTTTAATTTAAAAATGCCCTACAGCTGGCCATTTCAAGTCAGTACTTATCTTTACTGATACTAATGAGAGTCACCAATGCATAAATGAAAATGATGGAATTGCTTAAGAGTTGATCATGGTTTATGCCAGCACAGGACTCAGGTTGCAAGTATTAAGGAGTACTGGTCACTTCTAGCCTTCAGTTGCTGACAAATATACAGGTTTTTAAAGGTGATGTGAGATACTGTATTGTGTACTCTGTTTAATTTTCTTGTTTTGTTTTGTTTTGTAGACTTGCTGTCTTGGGATCGGATAGAGTATATGTGAACAACTGTTAGTTTCTACATTTGCTCTTTAGAAATAATAAAGAATACTGACCCTTTTCAAGTTTCTAAGCATAATTCAGTAATCCAAGCAGGTTCCTAAAACAAATGTTCCTCCTATGTTGTGTTTTCCACAGGAGAACCAAGAGCTTCTGCTTTGAGAATAAACAGATCAGTATCGTTTCTGTCTGTGAGCAACTTCAACTTTTTCTGGTAGTGGGCAGGAAAAAAGTCACATGTAGGTGGATGTCTCAGTGATGTCAGCACTGGTAAGACACTGCAGGGTGAGAGAAGAATATTTTCACTGCAAATATGAATGACACACAGAAAGGAAATAAATATTAACTAAGTGGTTTTTAGGCAGGTTCTACTATCTTTAGATTCTCATTGTACGTTACTTTGCATCTGATAATTTAAATGCAACATCCTCTCTTAGAAATGAAAGGTGCATTTTTATTTATTTATTTTCACGCAGAGCTTTTGCAAATTGTATAAGTCTATATTATTATGTTTTAGCAAGCAGGCCACCTAGTGCCTAACAATAACAAGTACTCTATAATGATCTTAAAAGTTCTGCAAGAATGAACAGTTCACTTGCTTGACTGGATTTCAAAGCAATTTTATCCTGTTACAAATCTGCCAAAATGGGATAATTAAGATTTTTTTCTGTTGAGTGGGATTTTGACAATTTCCTGTAAAGTTCTTGAATGTGAGATACCCAGCTTTTTCTTGTTAAAAGAAATCAGTAACTTTTCTTTAAAAGCTTGCTTTGTAAGAAATCAAACTACTTGTATGATTTCCACATTTTTCTGAAAAAATAAATGCCAGTCTTTCACTGCAACTTGGATTTTCTAATAGTCCTAGACAGGTAAATTCTCATTTCATCTAATAGATTGAAGAACAGTGTAGGTTTTTAATAGTGTGAATGGTACATCTGATATTACCATTGCAAGGGTTATTTCCTCTTAATTTCATTTGTGTCAGTATTTTAGAGTTCAGTTGAGCTTCTTTTAAAATAGTTGGCAAGGTTTCTGTAAACATCAAGAGATACAGTGCTTATTAAGCTTTCCATTTCATCTTGGTGATATACTGCTTTCTTGTACATTGGAGTGAAAATTTAATAATCTCAAGAAGAAGCCAATAGTCCCTCAAAGTAAAAAAGACTACTCCATTTCTCTACTCAATTATAAATTACCCTTCATGCTTTCCTTGGTACAGTGAGATTTGTGGTAAGGCTATGTTCAAAGTTATTAGAAAATACTGAACGTACCTTATTATTCAAATTCTATTAACTAATTTTCAAATGTTCTAATTGGACACGTCACTGTGAAAATCAGTGAAATCAGAACTGATTTAATCAGAATCAGTGCTTTAGTCCTCCTAAGCTTCAGCAGGACTCAGGTTCCCACAGCACTGGGAAATATATACCAAGTGCTGGATGGCACATCCAGCGCTCCTGAAGTTCAATTCAAATACTATTGTTTCAATATCGTATTTGCTCTGGAAGCATAATACTCTGAATCTTCTCTTTCTGGTTCAATTTGTAAACTTACTTCAGGCATGTATTTGTGTATATACGTGTGTATGTGTGTGGGCTCAAGAAGCTGACAAATTTTACTTTTTCCAGTCTTGAGCTATCAACTGTGGAGCTGAATCCAAGAAGTGAAACCATCAGTAATGGTTGCAGGCGTGGCTGCACTATCAATGCAGCCTGTCCTTTGCTGCCTAATGGTTTTCCTTCCTTAAGAGTGACATCTGTTAAAGAACTTCCTTGATCTAACTACATATGTCTGAAGTAGAGGACCTGTGACTGTTGTCATCGGTGTGACATCCCTTGGGTGATGGGTTCTCTCATTTATCTGCGTGCTTGTGCATATTGACAAGTACGATGCCTGCCAAAAACGACAGTACTACATAGTACAACTGTATCCAGCCTCCTAGATTGCTCCATGCCACAGAATAGTCTGCTAACTCAGCCTCTTTTACCAGTGTTCTTCCAAAAGAACCATGGCCTTTCCCTGGGTATCTTTTAATTTTTTTAAATTATTATTGTTTTTTATTTTTTTTCCTGATAGGGAGGGAAGGGTCTTCGAGAGAGTCCAGTAATGCATAACAAGGCTTGTCCTATTACCAGGTTAATCTATAAGGCTCAGTCTTTATTCTTTCTATCCTCAGCATAAGACCAGATTAGAAATAGCAACAAAAGGTTTTGGTTTTCTGATGAGTTAAGTAAGCTGAAGGGAGAATATAATGGGCAGTTGCAGTTTCAACATTGACATCTGGTCTAAGCTTGAGTACTGTATGCTGCTGCAAGCAGTGCAGAGGTGACAGCATATCTGTGTATCAAATCTAGTCCTGGAGGAGAAACACTGGTGTTATTTGCAAAGTAGTTAATTATTTATAATTCTTCTATTTGAGGAAATGGCCAATAGTATTAGCCACGCAAGCCTCTGTACACTAATGTAATTAGTCTTATGCATTTTAAGACCAGATAGAATGGTATTAGAGAGAATGGAGGACTATTTTAATTGGATGATGGCAAAATCCCTCTAAGTACTATGGCTGTCTCCTGTGTTCAAAATCCTCTAACAAGTTAACAGATTCCAATTGTTTTCTGAAGTAACAGTATTTCTATCTAAATTATATTAAATGTGTCAGCTCATTTCTTGAGTAAAAAATGATAAAAGCATATTCAACTTCTGCAAAGCTGATCACTTTAAAGAAAAAAATAAGATAATTAAAAGCTGTTACAACTGACAATACAACACTGCGGCTTCAAACTTCTCCACTAATTACAGCTGGTAACTTTTAATAGTAACAGTGAGTCAGATTTGACATTACAATACAATCCCAACCTCTTTGGGAGAAAGACTCTTGGGAAAATACAATTGCAAGGTGAATACATCTAGCCAGGACCACTGCAAGTTTTGAAAAGACAGCAACCACTTTCAATTCTACTCTTTCTGAGAAATCTAGATTAGTTCCCCTTTGAATGCAGTCTTTAACTAGGTCAAATGTTACACGGTGGACCTCTGGCAATATTGAGGAGTCCTCAAGAAGACCTTCTTCTATGGGCTACTCCTGAGACAAGCATTGGGCTGAGAAATAGCTTCACACCATTCCTGTTCTATTTAAGTATTTGCATGACAAGACACAGGAAAAGCATTCTGAAGCAAACTATGCTTCTTGATCTGGTATTAATTAACCTTTTCTTAGTTTAGTATTGAAGTTCTACAGAAGCCAGAAAAATTATGGAACTGCTATAGCTTAAAAACACTGGATATTTTGTCCTCCAAGAATAGACTCTACAATGTCTTTAATAGGGATTAAAGGAGGAGCAAAAATGAGAAGTAGAGCCAAGTAGGCTTTTACTGAGCTGTACCCTGGTCTCTCAGTCAGCAAAACTGAACTGTGCCAGTATGTTTCTTCAAAAAGCTTGTGAAATTGATACTTCTTTCTACAGAAGCAGAATACAGAAGCAAAAAGATCTGAATTCTTCACCACCACAAACTGGTGAAGATTCTCATGATGGTCATTTTGTCCAGGACCTGAGAAGACTGATAGGTTCTGCACCTTAAATTAATTGTAGGTTTAAAATCTTAAGGCTACACATCTCCATACTTTAAGGACACTTACTGATCATCATGTGAAATTAGAGCACTGTGTTTAAGGAGCATATATGGCAATCATTAACTCAAAGTTTTTTTTAAACCAAATCACTTCTAGTGATTTTTATCTGTCACTGGGAATTTGTTTGCATGAAGAAGTAGCTCCATCAGATTGCATTGGTAGTTCAAAGCACAAAATCGGAAGATATCTTAAGAAAAAATGTATTCCCTGGTTCAACTGTGCTCAAATGAATGCCAAGATCATGTTATGATCAATACAGTGGGAAAACAAAACAAAACAAGAGTCAAATTGTTTCCTACGAAAGTCAGTGTCTTAGGCTTGCCAAATTAATGGGTAATTCTTTGTAGACTTTATGCCTTATTGTGTCTGTTTCTCAGATTAAGCAAAATTCTCTTACTGAGGAAATTTTTCAGCCTAAAGATAAAGCCAACATACAGGTGTGGAAGAACTACTTCTTTAGGGTTTGATTTACTACAAATCTAAGAATAAAAAAGAGCACAGAAACATAATGGCAGGGTTTTCAATGTCAAAAGTGTGTTCTGATTTGTGGTATTGCATAATTCCCAAAGAGTCTATTTTGAGAGGGTGAAAGAGAACAGTGAGAAAAAATGAAGTGTTGACTTACCATTCCTTAACAGAAATCTTCCTTAAGATCCACCTACTTGTAAAATTCACACTTCTGTCACTATATAGCTAGTAAGATTGATGAACCATCATCCTGTTCATACAGTAGGACATCAAGACATCAGTCAGGTATCCCATGGCATTCAGGGATCTGCAGCAAGGCAGATTTTGTGCAGCTGTCTTGCAACATTCCTGCTTACTTAATAATTATTTCAAAAGATGTGGCCATTATAGAGTGAACTGTGAAGAGCAATTAAAATGGACCCATATGTTGTTGCTAACTGCTATGAAACTTTCAGAGAACTCAAACGCAAGCAATGTAAAAACATTTTAAGGCTATACTTGTCTAAATATAACCTGTATAGCCTTGCTTATCTCACAGTCTTATCAGGCAATATTTAACTATCTTGAATGTATGACATTCACTCTGAAGAGAATGGGAAGGAAAAACATTCCTAGTATAATTTCAGGTCTCATCTGGTTTTAAAAGTAATTAAAGAGAAGCATTTCCTTCCATTTAAAGTATCCCAAGAGTAGAATTTAGTGGAAAAAACTTCGAAGAGCAAATGAGGAAAGTTCTAAAATAAAAATACTCAAGGGATCGTATCTCAGACACAAATATTTTTTTTAAACTTACAGGTGCTCATAATTACTTGTAAGGCAGAAAACTAATTACAGTACTCTTTAGGGAGTTTAAACATGGTAAATACTGAGTTAAATAAGCCTAGGTTTTTGAAAGTTATTTGTGTACATTTTTTATTCAGTTGTCACTGGTACGTAAATGTTTTGGGTTTTTTTCATTTTATTTTTAAAAACAAATTTATTTTTATGTTATATAAGGAAAATAATTATGAGAAATAGAGCTCGATTCTTCTGCTGCTTTTCAGTGTTTAAAAAACTCTTCTTATGAACAGAGAATATGTCTGTGCTTCCTAAATGAATCTGTGAAATCTTGTTTTTATCAGCTACAAACACTGGTATATCCTATACTATCAATATATATTTAAGCCATGGCAGAAATTTTTTTCTTTAATGTGAATTAGCGTGTTCTTATACTGAGATAAATAATAATCAAGGAAAGATTTTTCTTATATAAATATGTAAAATTGTCATTATACTAGAACACAACATATGATAAAAAGAAGATGATTGTCTTAAATGATTGAAGTTAAACATTAAGAACAGCTACATTATTTTTTTAATACGGCTTTTGCATATATCCAAGCTACTGTTGTCTTCTATATGCAATGTATTTAACTGTTGTTGAGACAGAAATTACCACAACCCCAAGGAAAATGTGTACAAGCTACAAGCCATATGCTTCTCTCTTTAGCTATGTTGGCAAAATATAGAGCAGAGAAGGAAAACATCAGTTTTATTGTATATTCTTTTCTAGTGGATTACTACAGCATGTCTGAATTCATCAATAAGTTGTAGAATTAATCAGAATAAATTAGAATTAAGTATGCTTTTTGCTCAGTAAACTATGACTTCTCAGTCCTGTAGTTTATCATATATGGTTTCTAGTTGCATGTCATTCAAACAGGATGCTAAGAGCTTTTAATGTCTCCTTTTGTACTGACATAAGTAAAATAGAAAGGATGGGAAAAATTAATTAAAAGAAATATTTTACATTAGAGAAAAGTATGACCCACTTCTTTTAATTTCCTACCTGATTTTTAAATAGAAGTATTTTAAATAAAACAAACCAAAGCCTACCTTCTAAAGCTAATGTTATACAGACGTAATTAATTTCAAAGAACAGTACAACCCTGTACTATATTCTTCTGACGTGTACTGATGTTCCGTTGACTTGGGCAAGACTCCCATTGCTGTAGTTCAGTTGGAGTCAATGCTGATTTTGGTGTGGAGAGTGAGAGATTCACTGTTACATTATTCCTGGTCTTTGGCATAAGCCATCTCTAATATTTTGGCATTATAAATATTATTCTGTAAATGCTAGATTTGATAACACTGAATAACTGAATAACACTGAATAACTGAATAACACTGTCTCCCATGCTATTCTCCTTCAAAAGCTGGCAGCCCGTGGCTTGGATGGGTACACTCTCGGCTGGGTAAGGAGCTGGCTGGAAGGCCGGGCCCAGAGAGTGGTGGTAAATGGAGTCAAATCCAGTTGGAGACCAGTCAAGAGTGGTGTTCCCCAGGGGTCGGTGCTGGGGCCTGTCCTCTTCAACATCTTTATTGATGACTTGGATGAGGGCATTGAGTGCACCCTCAGTAAGTTCGCGGATGACACCAAATTGGCAGGGAGTGTCGATCTGCCTGAGGGTAGCGAGGCCCTGCAGAGGGATCTGGATAGACTGGTGAGCTGGGTTGAAGCCAATGGGATGAAGTTCAACAGGACCAAATGCCGGGTCCTGCACTTTGGCCACAACAACCCCAGGCAGCGCTATAGGCTTGGGGCGGAGTGGCTGGAGGACTGTGTTGAGGAAACAGACCTGGGGGTACTGATTGATGCTCGGCTGAACATGAGCCGACAGTGTGCCCGGGTGGCCAAGAAGGCCAACGGCATTCTGGCTTGCATCAAAAACAGTGTTACTAGCAGGAACAGGAAGGTAATTGTCCCCCTGTACTCGGCATTGGTGCGGCCGCACCTCGAGTACTGTGTTCAGTTTTGGGCCCCTCACTGCAAGAAAGACATTGAGGCCCTGGAACGTGTTCAGAGGAGGGCTACGAAGCTGGTGAGGGGTCTGGAGCACAGGCCTTATGAGGAACGGTTGAGGGAGCTGGGATTGTTCAGCCTGGAGAAGAGGAGGCTCAGGGGAGACCTTATAGCTCTCTATAACTTCCTGAAGGGAGGTTGTGGTGAGCTGGGGGTCGGCCTCTTCTCTCGTGTAATCAGTGATAGAACTAGAGGGAATGGTTTCAAGCTGCGCCAGGGGAGGTTCAGGCTGGACATTAGGAAGTATTACTACTCGGAAAGGGTAGTCAGGCATTGGAATGCACTGCCCAGGGAGGTGGTGGAATCACCGACCATGGGAGTGTTCAAGAAACGTTTGGATGTTGCGTTGAGGGGTATGATTTAGCTGGGAAGTATTGGTAATGGTTGGACTGGATGATCTTCTAGGTCTTTTCCAACCTCGATAATTCTGTGATTCTGAACTATACTTTCCTGAGCCCAGTATATGTGTTACACTGTTTTAAAATACAGCACCTTGGAAGTGAATTCCTGTGAGTGAACAGTTACAGACTTTTTCAGTTATCAGCATTTTTTTGTGGTACAGCTAAGAAATCAGTTAGCTCTATCCCTAGTATTTTGGGGTTATGTACTTACTACTTAGATCTAGATTCATTTGAATTTGTAACAGGTTGCCTCTTTATTAAGTCCAGGAAGACCCCCTAGACAAATCCTTCTATGGTCAACTGGTAGTTAATTAGCAGACAATAGCTACACCTCTTTGAATTTGGTAAAGATGTGTCTAGTTACACAAGAATGTTAATTAAAAGACAGATTACTGCATATTATTTGATAAGTCATAGCAGTCCAGCAGTCCTAGTGAAAACCTAATGATAAATACTTACTAAAAATACTTTCAGGATATTAATTTGATGTTCTCAGTTTCTCTGGAAAATTAAACTTTTTTCCATTTTTCTTTTTTAAGTAAGGTCATTCTGACTTTTAAAATACACTGCTTGAACAATGGTGGTTAACCAGTCACTGCAGAAAGATCATATCCAGCTCTCCTACAGTGTGGACAGCTGACCTTAGAACGAGGTTCATTAAATATGTGAGTGCCTCTTTCAAAAGATGGCTGTATTATTGAGCCTGTGGTTAGCCCATGAAGAAATAATGTAAGAGTATTGCCACAGAATCATAGAATTGTAGAACCATTTGAATTGGAATGGAACCTTAAGGTTATCTAGTTCCACTCCCCTGCTATGATCAGGTTGCTCAGAGCCTGGTCCAGCCTGACCGTGAATGTCTCCAGGAATGGGGCATCCACCACCTCTCCAGACAGACTTGTTCCAGTGCCTCACCACCCCTATTGTAATCAACTTTTTCCTTATATCCAAGCTAAATCTCCCTCTTTTAGTTTGAAACCATTTCCCTTTTTCCTATCATGACAGATCCTGTTAAAGAGTCTGCCCCCTTCTTTCTTAAAGCCCCTATTTAGACTCTGACAATTTAGTGTCTTTGTGGCTGAACCAGAGAACATGGCACAGAATTATCAGACACAGTAGTGGATCTGCTAGTCACAAATAAACAAAGCCAAACAAAACAACATTAAATGGAAACTTTTTCCATAGCGCCCTTGAAATCGCAATACCTGTCAACATTTGGTTGGGGCTTGGATGTCAAAGGAAGATAAGTAGTGGAGTACAGACACTGGACTTAAAAATGGCAGACTTCAACTTAGATGGGAAGCTCTTTCAGGTGGCTGAGATCCTGTGTGAGGCAGCTCTGAAAGGAAGAGGGTCTCAAGAGAGCTGACAGACTTCTAAGGGCAACCTGCAAGTAGCAGAAGAACGCTCCATTCTAATAAGCCAGGAAAATGAGCAGACATAGCAGGATACGTGCTTGGATTCAGAGGGAATACATGTCTGAACTCCAGTACAGAAATTAGATACACAGGATATGAAAGTGGAGACAGACATCAAAGGTGAAATAAAAAGACCTCGCCTTTCTGCCTCTGTCTTTATGGAAAAGGTCTTTGTGCCTAAAGACAGGCTTCAAGGACAAAAAGAACTAGTGGCACAGGAGGACAGAGCAAGGCCCTATACTGAGGTACACAGTAGCAGAACAAGAAACAGCCATAAACTGAAACAGGAAAGGACTGAATATTAAGGCAAATAGATATATGTAGGACTCAGGATAATGAAGCACTGGATCATGTTGCCGGGGACGATGTGGAATCTATCTGTGGATGTTTTCAAGGCCTGCCTGGACAAAGCCTGGAGCATCCAGTTCTGAATTCATTGCTGACACGTCTCTGAGCAAGTGAATATTGGTCTAGAGACTCCCAAGGTTCCTTCCAATGTGAATTATTCTATGATTCTATAAAAATTTAATCACAAGGATAAGATACAGGTGTAAATATGAGCTTGATGTGTAGGAAGCAGTACTTTCATTTCTTTAATCTTGTGCCAGGATAAAGGTATAAAAAACCCACCTTCCCTGCTATCGCATTTGTGTCTGGTCAAAGGATCTGTGTCACTTTTTTTTTTAATATCAGCCAGAGGTTATCAAAGACAAAAACTTGTTGAGAGTTCTGCGCAATTGAAAAAGCAACAACTGCTTCTCAGGACTATTTTAAATAATTCTTAGCAGTACAAGGCATATTGGGCATATTTTTTCCATTCTGCTAATGAAAATTATTTGAACCATGAAAATAGGTTCACCTTTAATTTGAAATACTGATTCAAGGGGGAGAAAGTATTATGGATTTGTTAAACTAGTCAGAATACCTTGAAAACTGGAAAATTTCGTAGCAAATGGAAACAAATATTTCTCACATGCTGTAAATAGCTCTTATTACCATAATTAAGTGCTCCATTTTATGTTCAGTTTAAGAAAAATGCTTCACTGTTTGTTATAACTATATATTTTCAGCAAGAAAAAGTATTCATGCTTATCATCCAGTAAGTTAAAATAACAGCCTCCGTAAAAAAAAAAATCAACTTGCCACATCATCAGAAAAAAAATTACCTTATGTAGTAATCCTGATTTTGAAATTTCTGATTCAAAGCTAGAATCTACATGACTGCTCTGAATGAATTTCTGCTAGCTGTGATGCCAGTGTGTGTCAGTTCTCTAGCCTTGTTACTGGTGTTTTGAGGAATAGGTTTATGAACCCTCAGACACAATGAAAAGGTCCAGCTGTAACAGCTGTGCAACTTAAAAACTGCTTATAGTGCTTATAGTTAGAAAGCTAGAGGAGACTGTTACATCCACCCAATTCCTTTCACTGCTGTTTCATAATCATCATTTTAGGAAATTATATTTGTGTACTGTGCATCTGCAGACCTTAAAGTTTGTCCACTGAGAAATTACAAAAGTATTCTACAGATGAACCGTACCAAAGCAGAATAAGTCTTCTGCCTTTATAGATGGAATTAAACATTCAGGCCTCTCAAATCAGAAGCAATGTTCTAAGCAGTGATAAATTCAGATTTATTTTTCAAGTTGTATTTGTGCAATCATTAATGTATTATATACAATTCTCTTGTATAAATGATTTATAATCCTACGATTTCTCATAAACAAGTATGCTATTTAATTTAGCTAGTCATAAGGTTACATATGGTAGGTAATGAAACTGGTACATGTTTATATCTACATACAATTCCAAGGAAAGCAAAAGGAAAATTCATGATTTAACTTTGTGATTGCAAACTTTTTTAATGGGCGTGATAAATAAAGGATGCCATATCACTGGTCAGAAGTTAGAAGTACTTCAGAAATTTTCCTTGTACTACAGAACGAGAGAGAGAAAATACTCTGAACTTATCTGAAATTATAGCCAGTAGGCGGTTGTGCTTTAACTTTAAAGAACATGCCTGAACTTTATGACTTTCTGCCTTTATCTTCCAGCAAGGTTTATTTTTGGTTCCTTTCCAAGTGAAAAAATGGACTATGAGATTCTCTTCAGGTTTAAAATAATTAGTAAACCCTTAGAATACTCATTATAAATAGATCAAAGCTTCAGCCCAACCTCAATACAAAGGCAAGCCTTTTAGATCAAACTTGAACTACCACCCATCCCACATATGTCCTGCTGATATCTTACTTTGGGTTCTGTTTAATTATTAACACCAAAATACTGAATAATTCACTATTTAAAGAAAAATACTAAGAAACTTCATTTATACAACTTTTGTACCAATTATATTTTCTCCCCTTTTTTTTTTTTTTTTTTCTTTCCTTTTCTAATCTGGAGTGGGTTTTGCTGTAAATTTAATGGCCTGATCCTTCATTTATAGTCTAACGGAAGTCAAGAAAATACAAGCAGGAGGCATTAAGCATTAATCAAAAAATGAAAATAAAGATGTTCTGATGAACAAACTCTACCAACAGGTACATAGAGTTCTTGACAACATCCCTCGATGCTCAGCTGCCAGGGAAATTTTGGATTAAAGTATTCTAATGTGTCACAAAGGAAAGACAAAAGTATCCCTGGATGTCACTGTCATCTACATCTACACTATCCAGGTGGATCTGCACAGTAATCTAAAAAGAAGCTGTGCTAGGAATCTGAACTCTGGAAAGAACCTAAGAAGAGCTTTCTAGATACCAGAAAGTTCTGTTCTTGCAGAATCTGTTGCTTGAATGGAAGTAGTCAATAAAAACAGTGTAAAAAAAGATTTGCTAAACAATTTCAGAACACATTAAAGCAGTACAAAAAATCCTAAAGTAGCAAAATATCTTAATGTCTGTTCCTTTACAATATGAACAACACGAAGTCAGAAACATCAAATTTAATGAAAGCTATCTTCAATTTATAGAAAACAATACCCAAAAGGTGGTTTATTAGCCAGTTAACAACTGATACGGATGGCACACTCCGTCATGGTCTCTTTGCAATGAGCATTTCAGTATTCACACAGGTACACTCACCCTGACTGATGTTAGCCTTGCACGCTTAGCACTTATAGCTCAGAGCAATATCTTTGATGTTAAAGCAGCAAATGCATTTATATGAAGGAAAATCTAAATCTACAGATTTATGAGTTAGCATTTTCAATTTGGAAAGGCATGTGTAATTTAAGAAAAGGGTCAAAACATTAAGATCCTTATTTTCCTCTTATTTTTGAATCTTCTACCACAACGTGAAAATCATTACATAAATATAAAAATCTAAATATCACCTGACTTTTTTTTTTTTTAAGAAAACACCTTTATTAACTCCTTTCCAATTTACTAAGAATGTAATAGGACACAATTATGAAATTCATAGCAATTCTTCACATGCCAGGACCAGAAAAAAAGTCCATAAAGTATCTGTCTATTTTTATTTCATTCCAGTTATTCAGAAATAAATATATTTATTACACCCACTTTATATTCCTAGATTCTTCTCGTGAGGGTTGTGTATTTACCTTCAGCAATCAATCCTGATTAGAACTTTTCAGTTCTCCAGAATCTTAATTTTAAAGCTCCAATTACTTTCATTTCCAGAGGATTTATTTTACCCCTCTGTTATTTATGCCAGAGAGAATATTCACAATACTGAGAATCACGACTATGAAAAGAATATAAATAAATACAATAAGAAAGTTTTTAAAATAAATCGTATGTCATAGAATTCAATTCACCTAATCAACAACTACAAAAAAAAAAAAGTAAATACTTCTTCAAATGTAACTTTCTTCATCATTTACATTTTTTTGTCATTCCTGGAGAATTAGTCTTGAGAATTTTTCTACAGGACTGAAAATCCAAGCAGCATGAAGAGGAAAACATGCAGGGCACAACAGTTTCCCCTAATTCTCCCAGATAAAATACAGCCATTCAAAGTTCAGAACTGCAATCTCAGTAACTGTTGCTCAGTATTCTTCCAGTTTTGTTCCTTCTGCACTTGCCTGAGTTCACCATATAGATTTAAACAGCTGTGCAGTGTATAGCACACAGTGTATTACTGTATAGCAGCACAGACTAAATAAGCAGGTCTTTCTTTGGGTTTTTCATCCCCAGCAGAATAAGATGCCCCTATTAATTCAAATTGCCTGGTATAATGTATCTGGCAAAACGAGGCACCAAACGTTTACCACAGGTTAGAGAGCAGTGTTAGAAACTTGAAATAAAATATTCTGTGCTTCTACCTTAGAAACAGAAAATGAAATGAGGTTGTGGTACATTTTGAAATTGGGTGGGTTGAAGCTGCAGCATATTTTAATTTAGATGAGAGTGAAGATTTTTGTGTATCACTCACACTGATGCACCTGAAAGCATATTCAGATTGGCTGGTGGTTCTAGCAGGTGTAGCTCCTTACATTTAAGAGTAGCCTTTAAAGAAACAAACTCATTATCTAAATGGTTACATTTTATTTAGGAAGCACGATGCTAATTTTAGTTACAGAACTAATGCTTATGCAATTAATCTAATTTACACGCATTCAGATGCATTCACATTCTTATTAAAGGCAGTTTTCCCACACAAAAAAAAAAAAAAAAAAAAGTAAAACGTTAAATATTATTCAGCAGTTGAAGCAGAAGTCAAACAAAAAGTATTTCCTCTGAGACATGAATAACTCATGGAATCTCATCCAACTCTGCCTTTCAGTGCAGCTTCATGCAAGTCTTTCAGTCAATTTGAACACACAAGGGTGTAGTTGCACATGCCTATCTCATTAGCATTAACTGACGATGGAAAAGCAAGATAGCAAGATACAGATTTCTTATTTCTCATGAAACCTTGGGAATTCAATCACTTTTGCAGGATGTAATTCTGCCAGTAATTGAGATGGAAATTCCATGAAAAAAATAAAATAAAATAAGTAAAATAAAATAAAGATATCAAATTCTAAGAATATATATATATATTCTAAGAATATATAATCTATAGATATATAGATTTGGGGTTAAAATGTATTATTTCCTATTCTGTGTGCATTCAAATCAGTATGGTTAAGTATAAATTGAAAAGGAATGTAAAGATTACTTGTTAGTGGCAAATAAAAGGATATTCACATGACATATGAGCAGCACTATGAAGTAAGAGGTTTCCAAGGTCTGTTAAACTAACAAATGTGATTTTTCTTCTCTTTGATTTGCTTTGTAAAGAATACAAGATCAAATCTTAACTTATTGGATTCCTTGCTTAGTGAAACTGAATTACACACTGGTTGCCACTTCTGCTCTTTATAAATGGTCTGTCACATAATCCACTTCTAGGTTCTCGCTACTCAGTGCTGAGTATTCAGTATTCAGTGCTTTGCATTATGTAATTTTAGTGACAAAGCTTTACAATTCACTGCAGCCAGGAACAGTTCATTCTAAACTTCAGGTAATGGGCTTTTGGAAGTTAATCTTATTCAAATTAACGCTACAGACAATATAATTTCACATTTCCTTAGGATGTAAGTTTATTTAAGTCAGCATAGATTCAGTGGTGTCAAAAGAAGGACACATAGACTATGTCTGTTAACATCAAACTATATTTTCAGAGTACCAAAATGCATGAAAAAAGAGCTCACTTTGGGATGCCAGGCAAGATGATATGGAAACATTTGTATGAGCAGAAATGCATCATTTTAGAAATGACAGTGTTCATGTTGTTAAAATAAATAAATAAATAAATAACCACCAACTGTAATGCAATTATCTTTCAAAGTTCCCTAAAGGAAAGGATAGTCCACATTCCCCCTAGCTATTTCCTTATGCATCTGCTTTTCCAAAGTGATATGTTTTTTAGAAAGCTCTAATAACTTAACTAATCTTGTAGCAAGGGCCAAGTCTTTCACTGATGTAAGAGAGGCATTAAGACTTTGGAATTACAATAATATGCGGTAGCTGAGACACTAGACCCTTCTTATTGTCATGCCTGACTGTATGCAAAGCCACCATAAAAGAAATGTCTCTACAGAGCCCATTTTCCTATACAGAACCCTACAAATTACTCTGGTATGTTGGAAACATATTCAGGTGATAGGGACAGACTCTGAAAAAAAAAAAAAAAGATAGAAGAAGAATCATTTTCTGTATCAATTTCAGTTTCTAATAGCAATGAAGAATTCAGTGCAGGTCTTCCTAGCAATTAATAGCTAGATGAGCTCTCTTGATTACTGCAAACTATCAGCTTCTTTCAATGTGTCATTAATCCCTCAAAACTTTACGTTAATTGCTATTGCTTAATCTATACTCATTTTGACTGAATGCCATACTGTGCCATGTTATTCAATGCCCACAGGTAGTCATGTGTGACTTAAGATTCCGACTTTTCAGTTTTCTGCCTTTATCTCCTACTGCATTTTACCAGTTGTTGTCCTTCCAATAAACAAACTGCAAACAGTTTGAAGAGGGAAAATTCATTCTCACCCTTGAAAATGACCCAAGAATTAATCAAAACAGGAACCTATGAATATAGGCACTTAACACAAATTATAAACTTAGTTTCAGCTAGAATGGGAACGATACAGGGGTTTAGAAGATTGAAATTAGTGCAGGTGCACTTGCATGTAGCATCACAAACCAACAGCAACTCTGTGTTAATATTTCACATTTACATTATCTTCTAGAGACTGTTCACCTCACAAGAAACACATAGTGTAGTTAACGTCAAATAAGTTAACAGCTCTAAATTCTTGTATCGGAGAGTTTAAATTTCATATAACAAAATGATGCATCTCCATGGGATTTTGATGGAATTTTGAAATTTGTCAGTTCTTTGCTAGCAAGAGAAATGTTTATATTTATCTACTTGAGGAGGGAAAAATAAACAATGGGAGTTCTAAAGCATGTGATAAAGGGATTACGGTCATCAAAATTTTAACCCTTTCCCATGTTTTTTAATAATATATAAATAGTCTGTGTGTACGTGTACAAGAAGGACTACATGATATGGTATTGGCAGTAGCAAAGTCCAAGACTGTTGAGACCCACAAACTCTGTTCTGTCTTCATATACTCATTATAGGAGTGAAAATACATGTGATAAATAATCCTCTTAGAACTCTCAAAGAATTTTAAGAGTCATACTCAATCTACACATAATTTGTATTATAATTATATATATTATAATAATACTGGTCCATGAAGGAGGCTGATAGGCATGGGACCAGGCTTGGAAGATCATTATTTTGGCACGATCAGCTGAATTTTATCAAGATGGCTACATGTTTGATTTTTCTATTTATCATCAGTATTTGCATTTTATATTATTTGCATTTTATATTATGTTCTAAAGCTATTTGGAGCTTATGCTAAGATTACTGCAACTTGTGTAAGATAGACACTACTATTTCCAAATGGTAAATATTTATGGGACAGATTAGAATTGTACTCTACAATTTGGTAACACAAACCCTTTTATATTTTTAACTTCAGTAAAAGATTATTGATTAAAGTTCACAAAGCTTTAATCTTCAGATAAGTAGGTTTATTCAGATACATATGCAAGATACGTAACAAGTAGCATACTGCTGATAAGAATTGGATCCTACACCTACAGTGAGGCCTAGTAAAGAAACTCATTATCAAAAAAGGGAAGCTGAAACCCATATGTCATTCATGTGGAAAACGAAAGCATTGAAAACAACTGTTCAAAGTACCAATAATTAAGATAAACCAATGTAGAATTACAGAGTATTTTCTTCCTTTGGATTTGTTTCCTCCTAAATTATCATTTAATATCATATCCCACAAGAAAATCAAGTCAGCAACCTTGCAAGCAAACAGCATTCTGCTTGGTGTCCCACGGTGACTCCCTGACAAGTCACAGAGAAGTTCAGGTTGGAAGAGTCCTTTGAAAGGGCTCTGGTCTAATCTGCACAGGTATGTGTCAGTGCTGGGCTCCAACCAGATGTTTCTCAGGCTGTGGGCGGTTGGGCCTTGAATACCTCCAAGGACAGAGATTCCGCAGGGTTGCTGGGCAACCTGCTTTACTGCCTCTATTAGGAAAGTGGTATATATTCCAGGAGTGAATAACAAACTTATGTTAAAATTTGAGTATTGTTTAGAAAATTCTTCTTTTTCTTAGGAGGTCAGACTCATTGGCTTTGTTACACATGCTTGAGAACCATGACCTTTAGTCATTTTAGCAACTCTAGCAGCTGAAAACACCAAAGAAAAATGTGTTAGTGGTTACACATAGGTGACACTTATGCAATCATTATACTGGCTGTCATGTTGAACAATAATCTGTATGTGTTTAATATGCAGACACCTTATAAATAGCTAATAAATGATTAAACAAAATTTCTGTTTTCATAATGAATTAGTACAAGATCCGTTGTACATAATATTTGGAATATTTAAATAGTTTAACATACTCTGCTTAGACGCCATTCTGCAGCTGGCTGTTGAACAACACAAATTCATCGATGAAGTTGTTTTTTTTTTTAATTGTTTCTATGATGTTACAATATGCCAAATTTTGTATAAATGATTAAAAAAAAATAATTGTCAGGGTCAACCCGCATGCCAGTTCAGAAAAAGAAACACTAAAATTGTTTCCATCTTTGGGCAGAATGGAACGGAGCAGAAATAGGGACCTGATTGCAGCACAGCTGAATATAAACTGCAAGAGCTTTGAATTTGGTCAAGACAACATTTCTTTCGCCAGCTCTCGTTTTGGGAAGCTAAATATCATTCTTTCTAAATCTGCTGTTTACATCATTTATACTCTTCCTAAGTTTCCGGCATGCTATATTTGCCCAAGAGACACTTTCATCATGTACAAATTCTGTTCTGTATTTCCAGTAATTCTCCCACAAATTTCCAGTGCCTATAAAATTATAATGTGTTCAGTGCTACAGACCAATGTCGCAAACACTTCAAGGGTAAAGAGGAAATTTCAACTGCCACAAGATCATTGTTTTCCAGTGTGAAGGATCTTTCCTAAAGCATCTGTGTGATTTAGCCTCTGAAGATTTTAAAACCTTGCACTTGACATCTCTCCTTCCATGAAAAGGATGTTCTGGAAGATGGTAATCAAAATCCTTTTTCCATATTTCATGTTGAATCTGTGAGCAAAACACATATATCTATACTTTGCTGCAATCAATCTGTCAGAATCCACACGGAACACAAGATGCTGTATACTGTGGAAGTGTAGGTCATTTGCTGTCTGAAGAAATAGATGAAGATAAGTGAAACAACACTGGTCTTTATCAGGTTAGGTAGTATTTATGTCTTAGTGATAATTGACACAATAATCAGAAGTGTAAAAACCCTTAAACTGAAGAAAAAGGGAAGAACAAACTGTCTCTTCTGACATAAAGCTAAATTCTTTATGAACAGCTCTGCAGCTATCTGAGAAGCGTATCTGGCAGTCCAAGTCAGTCCCTGCATAAAGTGATAGTTTATAATCTACTCAGTTGGCAACACGGCAGTTTCTAATGAAAACAAATGCATAGACAAATAGCAGTTTAGCAGCTCTATGGACAACAGCATGTACATAGTTCGTGTTCTCTTTCAAGGTGCACTGAACCGTAGCAACTATGCATTACTTTACATTGATATATTTTCCAACATAAATTGTCATCACTCTGGTTCTTCAAGCATTATTAGAGTGAGATGAGTCTACTTCATGTTGAGTTGAGTTTAGGAGAATTTATACCCATATCCCTCCTTCTACAGTTTTGTAACATTTTGCCTGAAAATAAGGGCAGTGAATTCTGTTCTCGCACCTTGTTTTGCTTCACCAGATTTTCACATCAGCTACAGGACACCATTTATTTGATAGTCTCCTTGCTACTTCTTAAAGAAATACAAACAAAAAATACATGAGTATTCAATGAGCTAAATATGAATTAAACTATACATTTCTGCCAGTCCTTTTTATTGAATTACCATACACCTCCTTTACATAAATGAAATTGAATGGGTGTAAGTTAGAGTAACCTTTCCTGAAGATCTTTTAACAGCAGTATTCATGTCGTGTAAAATTGCCAACCGGTCATTTAGCTATTAAACAAGCCTTTGATAATAAGGCATGCTGGTGACATTGGGTGGTACTCTGTGGACTATAAGCCTCTCAAGGAGAAATTTTACCAAAATTATTTCTCCCTTAGAATCTTATACACAACAAGCAGATCTTTTGTGCCCTTCACATACCTCTTCTCTTTAGTAAAAACTCAGTACTTTCTAATAACCACTGCTTTCGCCAAAATATAGGACAGTATCTAATACCAGACCAAACTGTAACAACAGCTTCACCTGCAACATAGTTCCACAGAAGAGAACTAACCTGGCAGTCACTTCTACAGTTCTGCCATTCAGTTTGCAGCTATTCTACAGCTCACTTTTGCCAGTTAAGTACTCTGCATTAGAGCCATCATTTTTTCCCTCAGCATCTCAGCATTTTCCTTCAACCCTGGGGTGCTTTTCCTTGAGAATTTAATGTTTTGCCTTCTTTCTTGCTCTCTGATAGCTTAGCAAAGTGTATCAGGGTCTTGTGTTTTTTCTCAGTATTTGACTGTCTTGCCTCAAAGCTTCTCTTTATTATGAAGATTCAATGTCATAGTTTCCTTGAAAACTTATGCTTAATCTTGGCACTTTGCCTTGGTATTGCAGCATATTCATTTCAGTTCTTTGGTGTTCAGACCATGAATATCTATTGCCATGTCTTTATGAAATTTTCAGGCAGGACTTTGCTCTAACTCTTTCTTTCTATAGTTCATTCTTTTCAGCTCTAAAGTTTCCAGACTTAAGGCAGGGTCCAGCATATTATGGTGCTCCTGAGTAATGCAATGTACTCTCTCACTTTTTTTCCTGAACTAATCCATTTCTCACCTAAAATGGGCAAAACCTAATTACTGACTGAACATCAGCTCCTGACACAGAACATTAAGCCGTAAGTTTTGCTCCGTTTGTTTTCTTTTTCTTATTCTGACACATCAGAATCTCCTGCAAAGGGAATTCTCATGGGAACTTTGTTGCTGCTGGTTAGGTGGCCTGTTAGATCGGTCACTCTTATAGTACTCTTATTACTACTCTTATTACTACTATTATTATTCTATGTCTACTTCCACTATTTTCATTTTTTCAAATCAAATTATATGATGGTTTTCTACATCTTCAGATATAAAACACTAACAGTTTGAAAAACATCAAGCTTCAGTTCTTTTCCCAGTACACCCAAGTTTAACGTTTTTTATTGTTCAGTGTTGGTGCTTTCTTTTGAAAAGAAATGACCGGGGAGATCTAACCATATCTACATAAATCTATATATATATACACATATACTGTATACTAAATATTCCTGGATCGGTGTCAAGTTCATATTGATTGTTTAACGACAAGAATATACTAATAAGGAGACATTTACCAATCCTTTTCCAAAGTTGGCCACTTCAGTGAGCAAAACATCCAAAAGCTAACACATTAGATCATCTCAGAAGAAAATAAATGGCTCTTAAGCACTGAAACTATCTTATTTCATTTAATGTGCAATGTAGAATTTGTCTGTTTGAAAAGCAGATACTGCAACTTTGAATGATATGTAATAGATGAGACCTGCTTTTTATGTCAGCATCGCTCAACAGACATCAATCAAGATGTGCACATTTATGCTGCTGTAAAAAGTCTTATGCATATGAGTGTTTGCACATATAAATATATTCAGCTCTCTTAACGCTGAATTTAATTTTGTAGAAAAATAAATTACTCTGCAATTAGATTCCTTAACATACATAGTTCTGTAAGGGACAGCAGCAGTTTGGGGTTGCGCTTTTCCCCCATCTCAGTTCAATCATTGTCGTACTGGTCGGTAAGATGAAAGAATTTCATCAAGACTGTAAGAAGACCCCATCACTGCCCATCTAAATTTTAAAACTTACACTTCTGTACGTGCTGCACAGAAGAAGCAGGAGAAAAAGAAGAGAAAAAAAAATTAAAAAAAAGCAATGCATTCTTATTAGACTCCTCACCGTGTCCTAAAAACAGCGGGGTTTTGAGATAATGGCGACATGCAGCTATTTACAACTTGTTAACCTTAACACTGGGTTCTGAGAGCCAAACTGTCTGTGCACTAGCTGGCATTTTTCCTAAAACACTTGCAAGCCTTTGTAAAGGAAGCAGTCACAGGGCTTCAAATAACTTTTCAGTACCTACTGCCTTCATAACAAGAAATGTTGCTTTTAGGGCCTCTACTCACAGAAAGGAGTCAGTGCGAGACAAACAGGCAGAGAAAGGTAGGGGATAGTGGGTACGTGAAAACTGGCAAAATGCTTTTTAGTCATATAACAAAAAGAAACATGAACATTAAATCTAACAAGTTGCAACAACGACACTGCTTTTTTAGATATACCCAAAGACAATGCCACTAGAAAGCACCTGGTCATTAATCATCTTTTAGTAACTGTCTACATCACAAAAATAGTTCTGCATGAACGAGTATGTTCCTTTACATTTTGTGATACTTCAGTCTTAAGCCAGAACAGACTTGATGTCCTTATTCTTGTCCTGGTTTACATTCATTGTCACACATTTAAAAATGCCATGACTGGCAGTCTGCTCAAGAGGATTCTACACATGGGTATTTCCAGTCAGAGATGAATTTTGCTGGGAACACTTCATGAGGAAGCCTTCTCAAAACCCATTAGCCCAATGTGTAGCTTAGACCAAGGATTGGAGTAATGACTTTCATAACGACAGCATTTTCACGCATATGTAAAAGAAATGCACGTGTGGTTTTAATACAAAAAGATAAAGGCATGTACACATATCTTGAAAAAAGAAAAAATAAAAAGAAAAGTTGCAGGTAATGTTTACAAAATACTAAGAATAGTTGTGAGAAGCATCGATCGTCCTGCTGCTGCTGCTTTTATTCTGGACTCTGGAATATTTCCAGTGTGACAAAAAACCCAGATTCACAGTCATGCACAGAACATTGTGAATGGCTGCGTCAGCTGCAATGCACACTATTCATAATGATGAGGCACTGTGAATACAGCAGTTTTTCATGCATATTATTTGCAAAGGGTGCGACCTCTTCAAAAGCTGAATGAATGCAAAACTACCGTTGTTATGTTCAACAGATGCAGTTAGAACACAGTTCATGTTTTGCTGTTATCCAAGTTTTCAGTACATTTGTGCTCCATTCAAGAGTTACACTAACAAAACAAAACTAAAGCCAAAATTCACCCAAACAACAAACAGATTGGCTTTTTCATGGCGATAAAATGTTCACGTGCATCTCAGATGACCAATCGGAAAGTATGAAGCAACAAATTTTGAGGAATTAATTTAGAAATGTTTATTTGTGTTTTTTTCTGTTCACAATACATTCCAAATTCTGCATCTGTAATACTTCAGAGGAAAAAGCAACGATTAAACAAAAGATTTCATCACAACTTATGAGTTTTACTAGTAGGCTTCTGACTTGGTCAAGCCTGAGTGAATAATCAAAAGTATGAAGTGCCTTGTGGAAAGGAAAGCCTTTTAGCACTCCTGTGCTGTCACTTTTTGATTTACTAAAAAAGTAACTCACCAGAGGATTGAGCTGTTTTCATGGAATTCATTTATTTCACCTAAGATCTTTTATTAATTCATATTTATTTAACTTAGAAAATCAGATTTTTAACATAAGGCTCTCCAAGTTGATTAACTGTGCAATAAGTTTTGTTTTTCTTTCAACTCTAAAGCTTTTCCTAACTTAGAAACCAAGGAAATAATCTTTTCAGGCTTCTTTCATAAAAATTCAGATCAATGCTGTCTCTCACTATTTTGTTTGGAGATTTTTTTAGGTAACCACATCTTGCCTCACAAATAAGACTTACTTGTAACCTTACTTTGTATTTCCTTGCACACTGCAGCACTGGAGACCATTTAAAGATAAAGAGATTTTTGGCTTGTAAATCACCTTCAAGATTTCTCTTTCATAAGTACAGAAAGCTCCCATTCATCTTGTCTTTAATGACTACTCCCAGTAGATTGTTTACAGCTTTTTTAACCTGTAAATCTGATCATTCTCTCAAGAGATTCATTAGAAACTTGAACAGGATTTTCTTCTCATACAAGAAAAAATACTCTGGTATTGTTCATAATGCCTTCTAATAATGAACATATTCCAACAGAAACTGAAAATCTGTGATTTCCCCCTGGTTACACAGCTCATAAATATATTATCCATGATGTCAACTATACATTTAAATCACATTATCTTGCTTAGCTGTGATTGAAATGAAGTATCTTTTGAAAGAAGATTTGCTGATTCAAACAAAGGAAGGATCGGAACAACTGCCAGGGTTCTGTGTCAGTGGATACCAGCTTACATTTGAAAAACACTATTTTCTTTTAGCTGTACTAATGTAACAATAAACAGAATCTGTTCATATGCATGTGCCTTATTCAGAACATTTACTATTCTAATTTTCTAGAATGGAATACATGTGATATCTTTATAGAGGCAGTCTGGGTTAGCATTAGAATAGTCTAAGTAGCTCACTTCATATCCAAAGCTGACCATGTTTCTGATCATCAGTCAAGGAACAGCTCTTGCTGAATTACCACTATTTCATATCGGCACATCAGGACATCTCTTTCATTAAGATTTGTCTTACAAAATAGCCCATCCCTGAATACAAGGTGGAAAGAAAGTAATTGGGAAATGTTCCCAGTTGATGGCAAAAATAGAAAACCTAAATGATAAAGAGTAATAGAAAACCAGTTCATCCCTTCCTCCACACAGTGAAAAAACAGCAGAAATGATTTTCTGCTGAAGCTGAATAATTATATTGACATTTTTATGTTCAGCACTATCGGGGTTGATCATCTTTAAGCAAGCTTAAGCCCCACGTCTAAAATATGTGCTAAAAAGCATATAGTGAATGTCACAGGTCTATTTTTATGGAATGCATTTTTCCTATGGAATATTCTGCATTTTTAGGAAGTTTTATAACATACTCTACATTAGCACTTCATGGTTAAATTCCCGTTGATGGAAAACCATACCTACGCAGGAACTTCTTGGAACTCAAGAAAACTTTGATTTAGCCTATTGGCCTTGCAGACACTTCCCTGTATACCATCTGCTGTTAATGCCTATTTAAAATCCAAGGAATATCAAAACGTCAGACTGAGATAGTCTATGGTTCAAATGCAATGCATTCCTTTACACCCATTTATTAAGATAAACATGTAATTAGATTAAGAGGTTTTCCTCAGTATAACAGGAAACAGTCCATTGTTGTGTAACAACTGTGTTTAATGACCAAGCAGCTACAAATAAACTGCAGACAGCAGAGATTTATTGAAATATTTTAGGAAATTCTAAGTATTTTTAAAGAGAAAGAAAGGGTTCTTGTTCAGATAGAAGAAACAAAATGGATAATTAAATGGTGCAAGAAGAATCATGAGTAGAAAATACTAAATACGTGCATTCAGTATTCTGCTGAGCTTCCGGATAAAATAAACCAACATTGAAGTCATTTCTAATCTAAATTTCAGTTACATTTAGTATGTGCAGTACAATAATCCTTTTAGAGACTTTAAAAAACATATCAACTACATCATATGATACAGACAGAACAGAAAATAAGTGGAAGTACCTAAATGAAATGGAGCCTTATCTAGTATCTAGATTTAACAGAAAAAGAAAGAAAGAAATGTAGTTCAGACTGAGAATATCTTCATCACTATTTTTCAGTGTACAATTTTGGTTTGATTGCCTGCTTTGCCAAATAATTCCATGATGAGACAAAGAATAAATTAAAGGCTTAATAACAGCAAGGATTCTTCAAAAGGTACCTGGCTTTATACAGTCACATATGAAAATTCAAGTACTGCTGCACCAGAACTTCAGCATGGAATAAAAGAAGACAAAATAGGATAGCAACATTAACCAAGGCAAGCTAACAAAATTCCTTCTCTCATTGATACATATTCCATTCTGGAGATTTTAGGAAAATGGTTGAATAAGTTCAAGAGTCTCCAAATACCTTACCAGTAAACAGTAAACATCATTCTGCATATCTGTTTTAAAAGACATGTAAATACCAGCCTACAGTATTTGCATGCTCTTAGGGAAGAAACTTGAAGGCTCGTTACACATTCTAGTATATCTCTACCTATATTATGAGCTAATAAGACATGAAATCATAGGATAATCCAAGTTGGAAGGGACCTATGCAAATGAGCTACCCAACCTCCTGCTCAAAGCAAGGTCAACCATGAAGTATGAGCAGGTTCCTGAACTTTTTATTCAGTCTGATCTTGAAAAGCTCCAAGAACAAGGACAACACATTCTCCCTACATAACCTGCTGCAGTTTCTTTTCTTTACTTGGTGAACCTAGATCACTCATTTCATTACCACCACTGAATACTATTTAGAAGCAATGACGCAGTGAGTTAATGATAATTGAATAGAATGAGGAAACTGAACAAAACTGTTCATTTTTGGGGTGTCTAGAAGATGGCAGTCCTTTGACTAGTTTAAAGATTATTGGTCTTATACAATTCTTTTTTTAAGAACTTTAGATTAATTCATAGTGGTTTTTTCTTCCAGCATACTTACATTTCTGTCCATAAACATATTGTGTCTTCTAAGCCTTACCTTACTTTCTCATATCCGTATCCATTCAGCTCATACAATACGTTAAGTCTCTTTTCAGAAACTTCATTTCTTGCATTTCTGCAGTGGACATGTAATGTCAATCAACCTCCAGACACTCTTGTAGTAAAGAGTACTTAACCATCAATATGAAGCATCAGCAGAATGCTCTTCACAAATACAAACAAAATTACACTCCATCTAATGTGTCCACTCCAGAAAACCCTCAGGAAAACATGGATTAACAGATTTGTCTTACAGCTCTGAATATCAACTAACTTAGGTCTTTCAGGACCACGGGAAAAGAATTAGTCTCAGGTTTTCTTCCCCTGGGCTTTAGTGTTTATAAAGCTGAGACTTCTGCTTTACCTTTATTTTTACAGAACTAAATCATGCAGCAAGTCTTCCTCAGAAATTGAAATACAACTAAAAAGTGTTTCCTAGATCAAAAGCAGTACTTTAGACTGTATTTAGAACAGCACTGTACAAAAGCAGTGAACAGATGACTTGTAGAAGTGTAGACCTGTCTTTATAACCTCAGTTCAAGGAGGCCTCCAAAAATTACATCAGATAACACACACTGAGACCGGAATAGAAAACAAAATTGAGATCCAAGTCCAAGAACAAAAATAGCAGCTCTCTCCTGTTCACCAGTAAGTTCTTCCTGTCCTTCTCATCACTTCTTTACTACCCTCTGAACAACCAGAGCCACAGGGATATACAAGCTCCTGAACTAGAACAAAAAATCCCACCCAAAACACAGTGAAAATGTATCAGTAATATGGAGGAGTCCCTGGCTTTTTCATAGAATCATAGGAAAGTTCACATTCGAAGACATGTTTGGAAAAGCAGTCTAGCCAAACTTGCCCAAAGTTTCTGAGTTACAGTAGGTTGCTAAGAGCCTTAAGCCATGTCTTGAAACTTTCCAAGGATTCCTCTGAACATTAAATGAGCACTTTTGTATTATGCAAAACCAAAGGAGAAACCGCTTGAAGAATTTCAGTTCACTGCCAACATCATCTTACCTTTGAGCTTCAAATAATTCACACCTATCCGGGGCTGAATTTTATTGATAAGAAACTCAGTTTAAAACACCGGTTTATGTTCAGGAAAAGGGAAAAGGAATCTGATTTAGCGCTAACTGGCATTCAAAACTTAGCCTAAAATCATGCAGCTGTCAACTCTCCATCTTGACAGAACTATTCACTGCAAGTGGGGTTGCCTTTTAGAGGCTCCTTTGTAGACCTGAGTAACATCTCCAAAATATGAGAAAGAAATTATCCAACCCAGAAAGGACTTGAAATATTTCTCCCTCCAAAACACTTACAGCCAGGGTTGTAAGAGCTGTATCAGTTGAAGCTAAATTTATTGAAAGAGGAGAAAATGACACAATGGTGCTCCAAAAGATGATGACATCCGTAATCTCTTAAAAATGGTAATTCCCCTGGTGATGTGACTTAAGAATATCTGAGCATGCCTAACTGGTGTTAGATCTATCAGTGGGCATTTTATTCCCATAATAGCTGACTGAAGTTGTTTCGAAGAGTATTTTGAAATTTTAACTTCTCTCTTCATTATTTGTCTATCTTCCTAGTCAGACATACTTGTAAGTTCATGCTGATGCATATTCCTTATTTATACATAAAGCCACATGGATAGCAATTGAAGAGATTTTCTGATCCAGTTGTCACTTTAATCACCAAAGTATCCTAAGCTGTTCAGAAAGTAGCTTCTGTTGATCGTTTGATGCATCCATCAATCACTACCTTGCAGTTTGGTTAGCATTGACAAAGTCAAGGCACAGATCCTTCTCTGAAGTGACTGAGTTTTTAGAATTCAGTTATCTTGCAGTAGCTGCACTACACCACCTGCCAGCTTCATCTAAATCACTTACTCTAAACTTTTTTCAGTGATTTTTTTTTTAGTGTTTCTAACACAATAACACATGAAAGTACTGTACCTGTCAGAATGAATTACATATAAGTAACTGAGACCGTAAATGTTTTTTGCAGACTGATGTTTTGCTGTTTTTTGATTCAGCCATGATTTTTTAAGTACTCGTTTTTGTTAAGTACAGCTCAGTGAAAATACAGATGTTAAGTGTAAAGGGGACTCATAACAAGGAAAAAAAAAGACACTTATTCGAGGCGAGATTAAGCTTTTATCAAACTTAGAAGGAAAATATTCCATTTGTTTATGTTTTTCCACTGATGTTAAATAACAATAACCAAAACTTAAACCTGCTTTAAGTTACCAAGATGAAAAGCATATGTAGCAAGCAGTCACTGAACAAATTATATAATATCTTGTATGAAGGTAAACAGTCTGAAATAGCAGCAGTATTTTGTCAATTAAGATTTGGGGAGTAATTTTGAAATACCCTACGCTGTAATTCAGAAAAGTACCACTCAAACACGAAACTGGAAACAAATTCAATTTGTATTGTTATAAACTTCTTACTGAGTTTGAGCTCTGCAATGAGATACAATTGCTGAAGCACAGTCCTATTGCAACTAATTTACCAGCACATTTACCTTTTTTCTCCAACTTAAGGGATAGGAAAAAAAAGGTCTCAGTTTTAGTCCGCCATACTCTAATGAATAAAAAACAAGTTCAGCTATCAGAAATGCACAGAAATTTCATTCAGGTTTTCGTTGTTGTTGTTGTTTTTGTTGTCGTTGTTGTTTTTTTGATAAATGAAACCTTTCTCTTGTGTTCATTTGTGTCAGTTTGTCTAATTGGATTTTAAAGTTTAGACAGACAGAAAGTAGAAGTGATCTCTTTTTCTGATCTACCCGCTGTAGGGAACCTGCTTTGGCAAGGGGGTTGGACTCGATGATCTCTAGAGGTCCCTTCCAACCCCTACAATTCTGTGATTCTGTGATTCTGACTGGAATACGTGCTTACTGTGATTGTCTCAAAATATAACCAGGATTTTTTCCAGTGCTGGCTATTCAGCTTAACAACAGTTAGTTAGGGTAAGCCTTCTGCTACCACACATCTTTCCATCACTCACACTGACATTATGAGAAGCAATACACACTGAGAAACTATTCTGAATTCAACACCATTTCTAAACATGGTCAAGATCCACACAAATACATTTCCGTGCTCCAAACTTTGAAACAAAGCACACAGTGAATGGAAACAGAAGATGGAAGGTAAAAAAAAAAAAAAAAAAGTGTTGATCAAAACTATCTCTGTTTAATCAGAATCATCTTCATTCAACTTTCACATAACTTAACAGGCTGCTTGGTGCCTAAACTTACCTGTTTAGTGAGACACAAAACGCAGAAAGTAAAATAAGAGGTAATGGGACCCAAACTGAACACAAATTGTGATAGCATACAGTCTTTCTAGAATAGATTCATTTCTACCACAGCTTTTCTAATTCTTCTGCTCCTCCTTCTTCCCTGTTTAAGTATTTAAAATCTACTTGAGTAGAACAGATTCAGTGAAAAGAACGTGATCACCCATTATTGGTAGAATAATCGCACTCGAGTTGCAGTATTTTTCAAATATCAGATGGTGAATAGTTTTAGTGTTCCCAATATGAAAGACAAACAAGGAAACAGGAATAAGGTACAAAGTGGTCCCTTAAATAGTCTTTAACAAAACTTGTGCTGTATATAAATGTTTATTTCTTGAGAAAAGACAAGCTTTAGGCTCTTTCAAAGTTCAACTCACTTTGAACATCCAAGTCCTATTACTTATACATCCAAACTCTGGAAATCCTTTCAAATGGAATTCCACGGTTCCATGATAAACATTCTTTATTTACTGCTTTTTAACTTCAATTAATGAAGTTATTTCAAAGACATTGCTCTCGAATACCGTAAATAAAGTGTCTTTCTTTTCCTTAAGGAAGAATATGAATTCTTTATTATTTTATACTTATTTCCTCATTGTTTTAAAGAAGTCTGATGTTATTTAGAAGCTTTTACCTACTGACATTATTGACACTGTTATTTCTATAAGGAATATTAGTGCCACTACTAATAACACTACTATTTCTACAAGAAAATATCCTTCCATTCTACAATATTATGCTTTAAGAAACAATTCAGTCCATTCTTTTTCACTTCAACATGATGCCACGTAAGTACAATTTTCTTTGTTCTCAGAGAAGCAAGTGGTCATTTTAAAGCAAAACACTTCCATTAAAACATTCAAAAACAAGCAAGCAACTCCCAAACTCTTGAAAATCATTGGTATGTAAGAACATCTCCTCCTTTAGCAGACGAGATTCAGATTGTGCAGTGACGCTCACATGTCTCAGAACTACAGACAGAGGGTGTTGCTAGTTCATTTCTCATCACAAGGCTATGAATGTTTGACATATCCCTAATCTCTAGTTAAGAAAACAACATTTTCTGACTACACAATAGGAATACATTTCTTCGCCATGCAATACCAGTGTATTTTCTTAATTGCCAAATATTTTTGTGATTTTTTTTTTTTTCTCCCTTCTAGCTTGGAACACATTGAGTTAATGTTCCATGAACTCATCTCAGACCTGCTCTATGTAACGCCTAAGAGTTCCTTCAGAGCAATTCTTTAAAACACATAGAAGTTCTATGAATATGTAGGTAAAACTAAGCTCTTAAAGACACGCACCGATAGCCAAAGCGAACACAGTGTCAAAAATATCTGATAGCTCACAAGTCTGTAAATGTCTTAGAGGTATTTTAAAGATAAGTTTTGCTACAAAAGCCTAGTGAACACTGTTCTCCTAGATGTATTGTCTTTTTAAGGGGCTTATACATGAAAAGTGAATTAGGTAAGAATATGTGAACACAATGAATGTTATGATGATAGTTCCATTTTTTTAGTCACTGTTATTTTGGGTTATACACAATTTATGTGCACTTATTTAAGGGTATTTAGGAGTATCCTTCAGAGTGTTATCATCAGGAATATCTAAGGTGTCCTCTGTAATCTGCATTCCTCAGATAGAACTAACGTACACAGTTGTACATCAGTCATGAAGACACAGATCTCCTGAACGTTAATTTTAGGAAGAATTCCTTGGTAATTAGACATGCATGTACACTAATCTGGGAAGCACTTAAACTCATGGTTCTGAATACACTTCTCAGAGAACAGGAAACTATTACAAAACCCTTAGTAGGAACCCATTTATTCTGATGAAGTCTTACATGTGAACAAGGCAGAAAGATGAACAGAAAATGAATGTTATGCATGTAATTCCCACTTTTCATCTCCAAAACTATTACTTTGTTACCTTGTGTTCTTGATCTTAATCAACACATGGCCACATACATTTTCCAAGGGTCAGTTAAATGGCTGACAAAGTAAGATGGTTAGTCCATTTAATTGTAACTTCAGTTTCATTGGCTACATCTTGAATGTATTTATAAACCACTTGCATCAACTATAACTTGAAAAAGCTGCTACAGTGGGCTATAGTTCAGATTTTGTATCATTTGAGTCCAGTGTTCCATATACACATTAGAGCTGTTCTTACATCACTTACATCACATGGTGACATTTCAAACCACTGGAGTTCTTCTGCAATTTTCCCTACCAAGACTAGGGAATGTTGTGGCACATCGTTCCCTATATTTAAAATCAGCACTTAATCATAAACGTAATAATTGTCTGATTAAAATCTCCTTGCAGTATGTGAATCCAACCTGCTCCTGAACGTAATGGCTCCCATTGAAGGTACCCTCCCATTCAGGAAAAAATAAACTTACCAGTATACCTAAGTAAAACCAGTCATCAAAATGACCTGTGTGCCTGCTAGAACACAGTTCCATACTTATTTGTCAAGAAACAGGATGAAATATGTTTGTAAAATTATAGAAGTGATCACAGATCCTGCACAATTGACTAAACAAGAGCTTAAACTATGACTTCCAGTAGCAGAAATTAAACTCATTTTCTGCTCAAAGCAAAGAAACTTCCTTTCCCAGGAGGACCATCAAAACACGTGACCTTCTAGTGAAATTCCAGACACAGGCTAGAGGCAGGCAGGTGACTTTTTTTAATAGTTTTATCCTACTCCACATTGTAATGGAACCTGTAATTGTGTCATTCTCCAAATAGCACTCACATTTCTTTTGGTAGGCATCTATGTATATTCGCCAGGAACTAAAGCTGCAAAGAAGACTGTGTGTGGCTTTCCAGGGTTGTGATCACAAGTCTGGTAGACTGTAGATTTGCATGTGTACACATCCATTAGTTTAACAAGCTCACATGGAACTGTAATACTAATGGTGTAAGCAGTTGGTTAAATGAAATACACTGTGCCTAAAGCATTGCAAAGTTTTACTTGCTTTTTTTTTTTTTTACTTAGTATGTATATCCTGCTGCTTTAGTAGACAGCAGAATGCTCACAAAATTACTAATTAAATTCTTACAAAAATAATAACACTATGTCCTTAAAGATGTAACGTGTGAACACTGCAGACTACATCATCGGCGACATATGATTTCTATACCAACTTGGAAGCAGAAGAGCATTCCCTTAAACAGCCCTATCAAATCAAAGCCTTATGCAATGCAAGATGTTCCCCTGGCAGGTAAATGAAGCAGGCAAAGCTTCCTAGCACAAACAACTGCCCTATCTAACCCCACAGTGATGGGTTTTAAATACAATGGACCACTTCTGTTTATAATTTCACTATTAAATTTGGAAGTCACCATTAATTTCAAGGTTCATTTGTCTCTCTGAGAACATATCCGGCTCTGCTGAGCTGGTTACACAGATTTGTTTGCCATGATACAGTCCTAGTTGCATATCACAACTTACGTAAAGGAAAACAGCATTAATTTCAAAAGAACTTCCCTTGAAAAGTTAGTAAAGCACTTGCTGTTTAATAGCCTATGTTCTGCCATTCTTGCAATCAAAACTCCTATACAACAATACCTTTGATACCATGTTAGCATGTTTAGCTCCTAAACAAGTGTCAGATGTTGAAGTATATATGTTTCATAATGCAAGAATTATTCAAGGCCCTGTTCCAATAGAAATGCTTTTGCAGACAAGAATCTTTGGCTCCCACCGTGTTGGATGAAGTCTTACATTATCTATGGAAGGATATTTATTTTCTAAGAGTATCTGAGATACAGCAATCTTCAACAGGACATTCATGAAAAGCAATGACACAACTCTTTAGAGTTTCTTGTTTACTGTCAGAACCATGATGTGATTTTATCTGCAGGTTTAAATTCCACGCTCTTTTATAGCAATATTATTTTTTACATTCACTTTTCCTGGATCTTAATGAAACCTCCCCTGCAGCTGGGGTGGGCTTTTTTCTTCCCATTCAAATACAAAATCTTACTATGTAATTGTGGAAAATGTTATTTGTTGTCCTTATTTGGACATGGGTTTTGTTCTACAAAATTTTTGTGAGAATTAAAAGTTCTTTCACTTGTGCCAGGAGTAATGAGCAGCAATACTCCAAATATATTTTCCACATATTCAACTATTAGACACAATATGACACCTTTAAGATAATTTTAAGGACAGTTTAAACTCTTCTTACAATGGAGCTTTTAAAAGTGCAAAAGCTACAGAAGCTTTTATGCTTCCTGGCAAGTCACTCTGCTAATTCAGAGCCTGTAATTGAAAAAGACTGCCTTTTAAATCTATTTTCCTTATTTTACCATTGGATAATGAGAATGGGACTCTCCCTACAGATCTTAAGAGATAATCAAATTCCCATTTCCACAGTAAATTTCCCACTTCATATTACTTGCCTTTATATATGCAGGGAGCGTGAATTTTCAGAAGAGACAAGAAACGCTCATCGCTCCTTTGCCACGCTGAAGACTAACAACTGCCATAAATTCCCTCAGTGATCTCACTGCAGAAGGAGGCAATTGAGACAGCAGACTGTTAATCCTCCTTATCAATTTTTATTTAAGGGGCAAAACTTTCATTGAATTGGACACCCATTTATTCAATCGCAACGTACTTGGGAACATAGCAAGTTGTATCTGGGACCTGTGCCCAGTCATAGGCACCGTGTAGCACAAGCAACTGAAACACTGACTGCACATGTATTTCCAGTTTGTAACTTCTAACCTGAAATACGCATGGAGAGGTTACAAGCCTTGGAGCAACGACCTCACTCGTCGAAAATGGCCAACTAACAGAGACAGGCAGTTGTTAAAGATCTGGGGATGCTTTAGAAGAAAGGTCTCAAAGCGTACACTGACCATCAGTACCACCCCCAGCACCTGTGACAGAAGGACCTGATCTCTACACTGCAGTTCTCAAATGAACTACCTGGTAAGTGTGCTTCAGCCACTGCATCCCCAAAATCCATTTGACACCTGTGTCAGATGCGCAATGTTAATAACAAAGTATGGTCCTTTTTAGCTTTTTGAAAGGATAACTTAAAGGGTTCAGACACGAGATTGGGGGTTGTGCTCGGTTTCTGTAACTCTGCCGTTAAGAGAAATATCTAGAATAATGCCAAGGGGATCTAAAACAACCTCAGACCGAAGCAGTAAATCGAGATCTGACTAATTCCTGTGTTAAGACAGTGCTGTTCTACTTTAAGAAGAGTCCTATTGCCTCCTTGATAATCCCAGGCCCCTTCAAAGCCCAGTATAAACACCCACCTGGCTCCATAAGGCTTTCCAGATTGGAAAGAAATTATTTTGTTGTTGTTGTTGTTGTTGTTTTTCTTCTCTAAATTGCCCAGGCTGGCATTATTTTCTACCAAGCTTTCTATAAATTCAACTTTAAGGTTCTATATTAGCAAATGTCAATTGCTGTTACACTTTATTGCTTAGGATAACTTCTTTTTTTTTTTACCATACGAATGCGTTAAGCTTAGATCCCATCTGCAAAACTAAATGTTAAATTACTAAACAAATGGGTGTTTTAATAGAATGATTGACATAACTATGGAAGTGTGAAAGACTACAGTGTGAGACTACAAATGCAATACAGGACCGCAGGTTCAGATCTTTGATCTCCTTTTTCACAGAGGCTGTGATGTATAAAGCCAATTCCACTGAGCAGACAGTACTACACTGAATATAAATTATCCTTTAACTACAGAAAGGCTTACACTCAAAGAAATGCTGCAAGGATGAACAATGCAGCCATGAAGCAATAAAGAGCTCTTCTGCAGAAAAATTACAGACCCAGATCTGCATGGATAACCATGTTTTCAGAAGACAAATTTTGTCTCAGCTGTTACTTGGTAAAAATTAAAGTCAAATTTGGAACACTTGTACATACAGAAGTATAATTAATGAACACCGCTTACTTTTTCCATTAAAAAAGTGAGGCAGGAACACTTGCCTTATTTTCCAGACTAAGCATCATTCCCCTCAGCAGCATAACAGTTGTTTTGGAAGGTGGATATCAACAGTCTCAACTGAACATGGCTTGAAATTTAAACACATCTTTTCCAGATATCTCTTTAGAAGAACCGTCTGCCTACTGAGCCTCCACTAAGCTCCCTGGAGCTCAGCCATGAATATTCTAAACTCATCTCTTACAAATCACAAGAAGTCTCCTTTTGCCAAAATAAAACACTTAAGAGGAATTCAATACACTTAAGCTGCTTTTCTTCATTTCCTTTGATTATTTTAAATGAATAATTTCTGTCTAAACTTTATGCTAAACATACAGCAAGAGAGACACTCAACAGTGGAGCTATTACCTCTGATTTTGTACACAACTCAAATGGGAAAACAAATTACTTGTGACAACCTGAGATATTTTGTTTTGTTTTAATCTGCATAATTTTATAATTAACCGACTCTTTTGCAGTTATACAGAGATACTAATGAGTGTCTTTAAGGGAAATTTCTCTATTGTTTATTTCAATTATAACACAGGCGGTTCTAAGAAATGGGTCATTCCCAGTCTATGCTGTTTATTTGTATAACAACTTCCATTGTGAATGAAGGAGTTTGTAAATAAATGAGTAACTTTTCTCCTGTCTTACCTCTTCTGACCTGTGCAGTCTGACAGATCAACGCTGCTTCCACCGCTGACAAGCAAAAAGTGAACGTTTATCTTTGGCTTAATCTTTCTGTTCTCTTTGGGTTTCCTTTCGATAAGACTCAAAGAAGGTGCTCTTTGTGGCTCATGCCACAAAGTTCTCTTTGCCAGAATAAAATTCAGCAGAAAAGACGGCAAGGGTAAGCTGATATCCACTACTGTCCTCAGCTCTGCTTTGGTTCAATAAACTTGAACATCTTCCCCCTCCTTCGCCAACTGAGATAAGCAGCAACAATTACTCAAAATGCATTATCAACTCAAGCTCAAAAAGACAGGATCAGATGAGTTGAGTCCACCTCCCTCAAGCTTACAGTTGCTTTTCATGTCCGAGGGGGGCAAATAAGTCCCTGTTTGCCTCTTGTCACTGAATTCAGAGCTACCTCTTAAAGGCAACTACACCAAGGTTGCTAAAGGAAAATAAGACAAATCCTCTGCTTTCTACAGCCTACAGGGCTTCTGTGTGTGACCAGCAGGCTGTAGGCTTTGTGCCATTATGGCAAAACTCATAAATGAGCCATCCTTCCCTCCCCTGAATGGTAAGAAATATTTTATCCTTGCCTTTCTGTGTTCTCTTTCCTTGCCTTTCTGTGGTCTCCATAGCTGAAACCAAGTATTCATTGGACATCACTGCAATGCTTCTCTAACCAATTCTAACTGCATCCGGAGCTTGAGTAATTTAAAATACATTTCAGCTTGATCTCTGCTTCATCCCATTCCAGTACTCCACATATACAGCAACTTTAAGCTTACAGATATCCCTCCACGGTTCAAGAAAATCCTTCAATCTAAGAACTTCATTTACAATCCAGCATAGTTTCTGCTTTCTCGTCTCCCCACAGCAGCAAGGCATTTTGATGCAATCCTCATTTAATGCAATCTCCATTACAGGATTATGATCACATCAATAAAATGCTCCATATGGTTTTTATTTTGGGGTGGTATTTTTTTTTCATCCCTCTCCCTCTCTCATTAATAGCAGGCACTCTATCTAGAAAAAATAAAACATTAAAAAAAATTAAAAAAAAAAAAAAAAAAAAAAAAGGAATACCACAAAAAACCACCCCAGCAAATCCAACAGGATGATAGGATGCTCTAGGGAGGTTGTGGGGGGTACACATCCAACACAATGCAACAGCCAATGCAAACTGCCCATCAGAGGCTGAGCCCACTGATCTCCTCATTCCTGAGCTATGCAAGTTAGCTCTTGTCCTCGCTGTGAGCACAGATCGTAAAACATTATGTTAGCAGACTAAAAATAAATATATATTTGCAATCACTTGCCAGCTCCATGTGCTTTTCACAAGAACATTTTACTCGATCGGTTCCATCCTATTAACACTGCTGTGAACCAACTGCTGATGCCCTGCTGGAGGGGAATACTGGACATGAGCTCTAATATGAAAGGATGCGAAAATCCCTCTTTTCCCCAAGACCCCTTCTTACCTTCAACGCCGTGGCTGCAAAAGATATCCCTACGCACGGGCTCCTCAGCACATCACCGCGGCGGTTAGAATAGCGAAGGCTGCCCCACTGCATGCAAGTTGGAGTGCTTTGCAACAGCAAATCCTCGATCCAGAACACAAGCTGCTTCTTCCCGTGCAGTGAACCGAGCACGATTCATAAGCGACTTCCACACGGGGAACAAAATAGTAAAAGAAAGGGGGGGAGGGGAAAAGAAAAAGAAAAAAAAAAAAGATTTCCTAACTTTTAGGTAAGCCCGAGTTTGTTTTATTTTTGTTGGGTTTTGTGAATCATTTGCTTTTGCAGCTGGCAAAAGGCTGGAAACGCGATCGCGCCCTGGAAGCCCCGCACCGGTCCACAGAGGTCCTGCCGCCTAACCTAAGTTGCGCGGGGAGACTTTGAACTCCGTGCCGCTGGGCAGCGCAGCCGGCAGCGCCCGGCCGTGGGCTGGGGGAGCGCGGAGCCTGGTCCCGCCGCAGGGCAGCCGCCGCCACTGGGCGCTCGCCTTCTCCCGGCGGGGCGGGCTGCGGGCCCGACGCGGCCGCTGCGGCGCCCCTGGGGGCGCGGAGCTGCGCTGCCGGCGTCGCCCCGGAGCCCGCGCTGTCCCGGCGGCGGCGGCGGCTCCGGCTCGGCACTGCCGCGGCCGCCCGCGCCCCGCTCTGCCGCTGCCAGCCGGCCCTCCCCGCGGCTGACATCAGCGCCAGGAGGAGGAGCGACGCCGGGGATGCGAATAGCCGAGCCGAGCCGAGGGGGGTTCCCCCTCCCGGCGCCGCCCTGCCTTCTCCTCTCGGAGAATCCCCCGAAAGCGGCGGCACGGTCGCTCCGCCGCCTCGGCAGGGGGCAGCCCCCGGCTCCGCCGCCGCCCCCGGGCCGAGCGAGTGGGCCGAGGGGCCGCCCTTGGGTCGGAGGTGCCGGGCGGGACCGGCCCCCTGACCCGCGCGAGGCCGTGGAGCGGAGCGCGGCGCTGTCATCGGGGGGCGGCGGGCGGCAGCGCCCTGCGGAACCTGCTGAGCGGAGCGGCCGTACCCGCGGAGGCGGCCCCGCGCCCGGCCGTCCCGCACCCACCCGTCGACCCGCGGCTGCGGCTCCGACTGCCGCGCCGTGTGCCCGGCTCCCTGCCACCGAGCCCCGGGAGCCGAGAGGCGGGTGGCGGGGCCGTCGGCCGAGCCCCACAGCGCAGCGGGAGCGGCCGCGGGGCCGAGCGGGGGGCGCCGAGCGGAGGCCGAGGAGCTGCGGAGCGCGAGGGGCGAGGGGTAGCGGCCGGATGGCGCCGGGGGCCCGAGGGCACGGGGAGGCGGCGCGGGTCGCGGTCTCGGGGAGAAACGAGGGGGCGAGAGGAGCGCGGTCGTGCCGCAACCTCCACCCGGGAGCAGGCGCCGGGGAGGCGGAACTGGGGAGCAGAAGCCCCGCATCGCCCCCCGCGGACTCCTAGCCGCCCGTGCCGGCGGCGTCCCGCAGCGCTGCCGGGAGGGGCAGCCCCGGCACCGCCGCCTGTGCCCCGGGGCGACAGCCTCTGCCAAAGCCGTAGGGTCTGTGTGCGGGAAGTGCCAAGTGTGAGTGTGTCGGTGAGTTCTGCCCTATATGAGTTCTAGCGTGAACACACATGTTAATTAATACTTAATTTGCGGCATTTATTTTAATAATTTGAGTATCTTGAAGTATTTGCAGTATTTTGCCAAATGCTTACAGTAGGCGCTTCTTAGCGAACGCAACAATTATTTGCAACTAATTTAGCATTTTCTCTGTACTTTGCAACTGGGTTTGAACTCTTTTTTTGATGAACAAGAAAAGAAATTGCACTTACCCTAACAGCACAAAATGTTACATGTCCTTCTTCAATAATAGTGTGAAACTGTACACAAGAGCTTTAATTCACCTTGTTCACCAAAGCAGCATGTAGGTAATATCTCAATTAATAGCTAAATATAGCTTCATCAGCACAATTTATCTGGAAAATAATAATAATTTTATATATATATATATATATATATAGGAAAGAGGAGAGCTGTGAAAGCAGCTTGTAAAAATCCCCAGTCATTCAGCGAATTGTATCCATTTTTACATTGTTAACTCTTATATTCAATGAGATTCCTTGAATATGGACCTGGAATGAACAATTGCATGGCCATTAACCGCCCTGAACTGCTACAGAACAGATGTAATTCCTTTTCTTCTAGGTTATATTTCCCTGTTGCATTTCAGTTCCCCGAGTTTGACCAAACGCCCATGGTATTTTACCATATTGGGTGCTAAATTCTGTGAATGCAGTGAATTGGCTGTCGCTTCATTTTTTTGGTGCCATATATACAGGGAGCAGAGGTGCCTCATTATGCACGAACAGAACATTACCCACAGCTAAGACTTAGTGTCCCAGCTGCAGTGCAGTGCAGTGCTGAGTGCCTACAAGCCGCTTCCACTTATTTACCAACGTTTCTGGTTTTCCTCAACACTGTGTGAAATAAACATATGGGAACAACGACAAAAGGTCAAAATACGAAAGCAGCGCGCAGCTCTGTTTGGTGTACGTCGTGATGATGGCATACAGATTGAGTGGTTGTCAGTCCTTTTAATACCTGTTTTACTTGGCTGTCATTACAACGATTTCCAAACCAGTCAAGTCCATGAAGGCGTATTCTACCAGACAACAGCTTTGCACTTATAAAGAGAAAAGAGGTACCTGGACGCATGGCCCCCTCGCCTAGGAATATGTTAAAATAAACATTGTTAGTTGAATGCATGTTTTCCTGAAAGAAGTTTGAATATTACCAGGAGACATACTGACCTACATGGTGGTTTGTCCTGAGCCAGAGCGCTCAGCCACGCGAGCAGCAGCCATTCCCAGAAGGGAAACAGGCAGTGTGCTGGGGTGGGTAGATGCCTCACAGTGCTACCTGAGGATGAGCTGCAGTGGATCCCACAGTTCTGTTTGAACTATGTTTGAAATACGGGGCCAAAAGTCAAAGTTAGTGAATGTTGTTATTTCGCTTAAAAGTAACTAAAAATAATAGCTCAAGGCATTGATGGCTCATGTAACTGATTTGGGAGGCAAACTGCTACCTCTAAAAAGGGGAAAAACCCTCCACAAACCAAAACAGGTTTCTCATTTTTATGAGGAGTCAAAGGCAGGGTGGGATTTACTGTGTCCACGTAGCATCACTTTACTAAGGACAAAAATATTTCCTCGTATCAGAAGGTATTGCTGCTACCCTTGATTCAGATCAAGGTCTAAATCCCGAAATTGCTTGTTACTCTAAGCACATGAGGAGGCCCCACAGGAACTATTCACATGTGAAAAGAGCTAGGACCAGAGCCAAAGTTTTGCATACTGTGAAGGTCAAGCTTGCTTCCTTTGTAAGACTTGCACTTTAGAGAACAACTCTCCAAAATATGATTTCCATACAGAAACTTCAGCTGATTCTTCTCCTTCAGTTGTTGGGCAGGATGCTGTATGTGCTGTGGTTGATATAGAGTGGTTTGTGTAATTCTGGCCCCTGTGACTACAGTGCTGGCTGGCTCCAGGCGCTGCCTTGCAGCTCTGGGAGCTGTCCCTGCCTTTCCCGGATTGCTTTTTCTATGTTTTCTCTTCACACTGACTTTTTGTAAACTTCTCAAAACAAAAGGAGAAAAGCTTCATAGATATTAAACAACTGTTGGCTTTAGAGCTGCTATAGAATAATCTCTTAATAAAAATGCACTGGCCGCACAATGAATTCTCAGCATTTTTGCAAAGGTCGTACAAAATGTATTGCTTGAGAAGCTGTACTTTGGCCACTCAGATAAGTCATGGGGAGACCACAGCAGATGACAGTCTCCAGGAAATACTGTAATTCACTTTTATGTCTCTATACAGGAAAATAAGAGACAAAGCCTTCCCTTGACTACTGGGGAGGGGGTATGTGTGGAGTCTGGCGTAGGGAACAAAAGGGAGCTACTCTTGCAAGAGTGACAGATAAGGTTGGAGGTCTTTCTGCTGAAGGCCTTGCGTAGCTTTGCTTTGTTTCTTTTTGTTTCTCTTCAGAGCAGCAGCAGAACACAGAAAACAAATTGTAACTGCACTTTACTACATCTTTTAATAGGATTTCGCCTCAAACCCAAGTTATTCTCTGTGCACATATTTGAAAATTAGTTTCCATTTTCTCCTTTTTCCATCATCCTCATTTACTGGAAATGTAAAATAAATCTCACTCAGGATCCCTGAGCACCAGAACTGGTTTTACTTCTGCTTTTTGATATTAGATATTCCCTAGTTAAACCTTTTGTAGGAACAGTCCTTACATAGGTTGCACCATACTTCATAAATGTCAGTTGATACCCTGTCTGGACTTAACATTGAATGCAGTGGGTTTTTTTAAGAGTTCCCTCCTTTGTAGTGAACTGTAATTTATAATAGCTGAACAACTTTTCTAAAATATTCATAGAAAAACTATTTTTTGCCAAGAAACTTACAAATCACTTTTTTCCCCCCTTGCTCAGATTCATAAATACCTGAAATGAGAGCTAGTTGAAAACCTAACTTCAGAGGAGCTGGAGCAGAACTGCTATGAAACATTCTGCTGCAATCGTGTTTTTTACACCGCTCAAAATACTGCTATCCATTATCAAATGCATACAGTAAAAATTAGAAATATCAAGCATATCCAGCTACAGCCACAAATCTAGATGAACAACAGCCATATGGCAATAGGTGCACATTCCTGTCATTCCAAGAGCTGGAGACACCACACATCTACAGCCAATATGTAGGAAGTTCAGACTGTATGGCTTTAGTAGGGTTATGATTTCATGAAACATACCTCGTTGGGTGAGAGCCAGGCACCAGAGGTGGTTACTGTCTTGCAGGGTTGTTGCCAAAATGATTACAATATGGAACTTAAGAAGTCCAGTCCCTAACAGCGGGAGGTAGAACATACAAACTTCATCATCCCAGTTGTCAAGCGACAATGTTTTATAAATGTCATGAATAATGTATAAAACAACTTATTTTTTATACTGAACATTTTGAGAGTTCAAGCACCCGCACCGGAAGGGCATGCTTTGCAATGGGAATGCAAGACGAGAGGCTGGAAAGATTCAAAGCTGAACACAGTGCACACAAAGGGATTTGTGAACCCAGCTCCCTGCTTAATTACACGAGAGCTGGTCAGGAGCCGTGCCAGCAACAGTACCACTGCTATTTTAGCTGACTTAAATGAGATAAGAATCAGGCTGAGTCTCTAGCTTAGGAATTCCTGCATACCTTTTGTACAATACATATTAGTCATGTCTTTGAGAATAATAAATTATTTTATTAGTAAAAAACTGCTCAAAGCATTCATTTAAATTAATTTTATAAACTTAACAAGTGTTACTCTGTGTTCTTCGCATTTTTAAGAGTGTTTGGGGATTTACGTCTTGTAAAATAGAAACAAACTAGGAAAACTGAAATATATTGTGTCTTTTGCTGTACTTTACAGCACAGCTTGTGTTTAAGAAGCAGTCTAGACATGTAAAATGCTAGAATAAACAATATTTTTTTCATTATTTTAAATTAGCTTGTACTGGAAAGCTATAAATTTCAGAATGATGCGCACTAGAAGAATTACGAACCTTTTCAAATATTCTAAACAAAAGATCCTAAAAGGAGATTATATTACCTGCTGTTATAAATATAAAATCCCTTCGGAGTTAATGCAATTACCAGCGATTTCCTATAAAAGAAAAAGAAATAATAACTTTATTTCCAAATAACTTCGGGATATTTAATTTAGGATTATGAAAAGTCACACTCCGGGTGTTTCTCTTTTTTTTCTCCCATATTGTCGCTTGTTGTTTAATCATTTCAACATATAAACAAAATTAAATATTATTTAATATTCATTACAGGCCTTCAAATGTCGGTTGGTCTTAAATATTTTTTCTTTTTTTTTCTAGTTTCAGCTGAGTTTCGTGTGCAGTTGAAGAGTAATATTTGTCATGAAGATTTCATCTAAGTTTTCCTTGAAGCAGAGTAAATTTCAGACACTCGAGACCTCATCTAAATCAAACTGGAATCTGTATTAAGCTGAGAGTACGTTTTCATTGTATTTATGTTCTACTTATTTTCTATATGTTTATTTTGCTGACTGAAATTAGCAAGTATGGAACACCAAGTGTAGGGGACTAAGCTGTATTCTTCTTTCCAGGATAGTAAGTAAATGAGAAACTAGGTGAAAGAAAATGAATCAAGGAATGAATCTACATGGCTATTGTATATCTGCATACTTTACAATACTGAGTTTCTGCAGGATTATTTCCTTCTACCTGCAACCTAATAGACTATGACAGTACTGAAAACTTCCGAGGAACCAAGATTGGTAGGACATGGTAAATAAAAGTCTGAGGCAGGCACACTGGTGGAGAATCTGTACAAATAGTTCTTGCTGTGTACTGCTATGAAGTGCTTAGTTTCTTAGTTTAATTCCCATTCCAGAGATTGCTGTATAATAGTAGCGAGTGAGGTTGTTCAATTGGAAAATGCTTGGGATTGTTTTGGAGCACAGAGTTATGCAGAAATGCATGGCACTGAGATATGGATTCCTTCCCTTCAATTTATATAACAAGATGTTTCTTATTAAGTTTTTCACAGGATTATGTAACATGCCTTTCAAAACAAGAGCATGAAGAGGTTTATTGACAAGACAACTAAGGATTCAGTGTAGACTAATGTATCACTCTTACCTGGCTTTTGTTTGACCTCACTGGACATTACGGTCTATTGTTTAAGTCTTGGCTATTACTCATGGATGCTGTATCTACCTGCTGAAAAAAAAATAGTTTTGTCAAACAAAATCTGAAATTGCATTTATGCGTGGTTTTTGTTTTCATCAAGGCATCACCCGTACTTCTGTGAAAGATCCATAAAAATTAAATCGTGAGATACATGCAGGCCAAAAATTCCTATTTGGAACAAAAATCATTATTTATAATGATATATAGCAAATAATTTTTCGATGGTAACTTCCTCTCGTTTTTAGAGTACTTTTGTAACTGCTGAACAAATATCTACATTCGTTATCCTCCTGAATGCGGAGAAAAGCAGGCTGTCATTTGCTATTTCTAGATGCTTTGAGCTCTCTCAGAGAGCATGTGGCAAACTGAACGCAGGCCCCTGTTTGTTAAGGACTGACTGGTGGTGTTTCCAAACCTGACCTCAAATGTGACATCAGTTATGACCAGGAGAAATGTTAGTTTTCTCTATAATAATTTATATGGAACAAATGTAATATAAGAAGTTAATAAAACTCACACTGCTAAAATGCTTGTGGAAATTAAAGACGTGCTTGTAAAAGGTTTTTTGAGATAGTGTAAAAATATCAATGGGTGGTAATGATCGGCAACTATTGGAACTGGAAAGAAGACTGCGGAATCTTAGTGATAGAGAGAATGTAAGTTATAGGTACACCCAGTAAAGTGGCTGTGTGTTGATCGTATCAGGGCATTCTGTCCTACTGTGTCAGAAATGAATACAAAAATAATTTAGTAATAGTAAATAATTTAGAGTGATTTTTGTGTGGAAGTTTCCCAATCATCCCGCAAAGAACGCTCGGCATTTTTTTTAAATCAAGTGCCTATAACAATATCAAGCAAGGGATGCACTATTCATTTTTAACATCAAAGCTTGTATTTCTATTGGCTTATCAGTTTTCCATTTAATAGGAGGAAGAAAGGCTTCTTGCATATGAAACTGCTGCAAAATATGTTTCCCCAAACAGTGTACATTGAAGAATATTTTAACCCACTGCAAAACCAGTTTAATTTATTGAAAATTTGATTGCTGTTATTCAAAACGTTACGTAAGATGTAAATAATTTATTTAATGAAGAATTCGAGGTGATTTCGTATGGCTATCTGCAAACGGCTGCATTTCTCATAGCAGAATCGCTAGAGGGAGTCATAGGCAATGATACTCCTTCAGGATCTCAAACAGGTTCGCAACTGAAAAATCAGAAAAGGATTTTAGGTAATATTTAGCAGAAAAAAAACACAAAAACAACCAGATAATTGTAATCTCTGTAATTTAATTTCACTCTCTAGTTACTGGTTATTAATGAAACTAGTTTAGTCTCAGAAGACATCTATAGCAAATCATGATTTTGCATAACAAACAACCACAACAAACCAGCAAGATAGGTGCCACACATAAGACTTCAGATGAACATTTCTCAGTTAGCATTAACACGGGTGCAGTGCTGAGAATGTGCTCACAGGAATTTCAGAGCAAATAGCAAAAGAAAAATGAAACATAAAGAGAAATCAGTTAAAAGTGTGTTTGTCAGTCATTTTTACCAAGATTTCTGCATCTTTGTCTAGTTAAGCGTAGCCTAGGGCCTCCTTTGCTTTCATGTTTAAAATGTAGATTTTGGTGCAGTAGAACAAAACTAGTTTTATTCAAGTTTTACGTAGCAATAGGACAAAAAGGCTCATTGGAAAATATATATTTATATTGAATTTTTGCTTTCCTAGACAGTTTCCATGTCGAATCCAAGTAGTGGGTTCACAAAATTTCTCACAGCTAAGAGAAGAACTAGGAGAAAGAATGTAGTTCTTGTCCTTAATCCTAGCAAGTTTTGAATGCAATGAAATGATATGCTGATCTACAGTGATAGTTTGTAGATAATGCATTCGATTTATGATAATCATCATATAAATATATATATATATTTTTTTTTTTTAACATAAGTTTTCTTAACAAAGTCTATGACGTCAGGCTCCGAGGTGCAGTCAACACTCCTGAGGGATGGGATGCTATCCAGGGAAACCTAGAGAAGCTTGAATAGTGAGCCCAAGAGAGCCTTCTGATGTTCAACAAATTCAAGTGCAAGGTCTTGTACTTGGGTCTTGGCAACCTCCCACTATCAATACGAGCTAGGATATGAAAAGATAGAGCACAGCCCAGTCCTGTGAAAAGGACTTAGGACACTGGAGGACACTGGGTGATGGTAAACTGGACATGAACCAGCAATGCGCCCTCACAGCCCAGAAAGCCAACCATATCCTGGACTGCATCAACAGAAGTGTGGTCAGCAGGGTGAGGGAGGTGATCCTGCCTCTCTACTCTGCTCTGGTGTGACCTCACCTAGAGTGCTGTGTCCAGATGAGGAGTCCTCAGTGTAGGAGAGATGTGGACCTGTTGGAGCACATCCAGAGGAGGTCCACAAAAATGATCTAAGGGATAGAACACCTCCCCTGTGAGGACTAAGAGAGTTGGGGCTGTTCAGCCTGGAGAAGAGAATGCTCCAGGGAGACCTGATAGCAGCCATTCAGTATCTAAAGGGAGCTATAAGAAGGAAGGGGAAAGACTATTTAACAGAGTCTGTTGTGACAGGACAGGGGGAAATGGTTTCAAACTAAAAGAGGGGAAAATTAGATTGGATATAAGGAAAACATTTTTTAAAGTACGATTAGTGAAGCACCAGAACAGGCTGCCCAGACAGGTTGTGAGTGTCCTGTTCTTGGAGACATTCATGGTCAGGTTGGATGATGTTCTGAGCAACGTGATATAGCTGTAGATCACCCTGTTATTTGCAGGGGAATTGGACTTGATGACTTCTAAGGGTCTCTTCCAACTAAAATGATTCTATGATTCTATAACTGGTAGCTACCAATATAGCCTGAAGATCTTAAGTTAGCACTCATCCAGTGAAATTAGACTGTACTCCTTTTTGTAGTCTAATAATAAATGCAGTTTAAAGAAACAAACAACTTTGTACTTGTGGTACTTAATAACACTCAAGCACAGCTTGTTTTCAAAAGATAGCTACTTATGCCCATTGTTTGAAAAGAACATGAGACAAAAAATGTATTGGTGACAATTTTCTTAAGCGTCGTAGGTATACAGTTTAAAAATATGTGTAATTAGCTGTACCCCAATGGCATCTGTGGCTGTGATGTTTTTTTTTACAGACATAATCATGGTAATAAAAGCCCTAGCAGTTGATCTGGTGCAAAAAGGATTCATCATCTGAACTCCTGAATTTAAACTATTTTTAAGCTGATGTTAATCAAAGATTTCTATGCTCTGTTATTTTAGCTGTATCCGTATACGTTGCCAGACTCGAGCAACTTATTTTAGCCTAAGCACTTAATTTCATAAAATCTCTCTAAAAATTAACTGGAAAATAAAAACAGGTATACAGAGCGCTAGTGTAGTGGTGTTCCGAGAAGTCCAAGTGGTTTAAGGGCTGTTGGACAAAAAAATAGATATTAAGACATTTCTCAGCTCTTGTATTTGTGTTCAGTGGATTAGATCAGAGTTTTAAATTTTCATCCCATATGTGACATGAGGCCAATTCCTAGAGAGAAACCTTTTCCTTTTAATTTGGATTAAATGTTGCTGAGTTTTTCTCATATTTGTAGCTGTTTTATTTGGAACCGTTTCACAGAATCATAGAATCGGTCAGGCTGGAAAAGACCAACTACAACCTAACCAAACTACCCTGGCTGAAGTGGGATCTCTGCATCCAACTGGTCCAATCCCTGTTCCATCAGGGCACTTAGAGCATGCTGCCCAGGACCATGTCTAGGCAGTGATTGAAGGTCTCCAAGGTGGAGTCTCCACAACCTCTCTCATTGCCCTCTCCCTTCAGCTATTTGTACACAGTGATAAGATCCCCTTGAGCCTCTTCTCCGGGCTAAACTGTCTCAGCTTAAAGCATATAGAATATGACCATAGTTTGAGAAGAATAATCTAGTTGCCTAAAAATGCATATGATAAGCTCTGATTCCAGCCCAACAATGGATATTTGGTGTAACTTTGAAAAAATGCAGTTTCTTCAGTTTTGAATTTTATAATTAAGAATATAAATTGAAAATAGTCCACATTTACCATTATTTTCATTTACCACCTTCATTGTTAATGACTTTATATATACAACTCAACAGGAAAACCTCTAGCTACTCTAGGTAGCTGGTGCTTGTAATTATTAATCTAATTATTCAGAATACCTGTATTCAAGTTTAGCTTTTGCCATCATGATCAATACTTTTGACTTGATGGCCTTGTGAAATTCTGATATATGCATTGTTTATATTTTGATGGTTTTGTTTGTTTACCTTGAAGAAACGTAAAGTCAGGACAAGGCAAACTAGGAGAAAGCTGATCTTTCTTCATAGCATTACCACTGAGTGACTTGAATTGCTTTAACTACATAAAGAGAGAACTCAGACTTACTCACAAGTTATTGAAGCTTAACAAAACATAATCTGTCAGCTGACCTTAAGTAACTGACCAAGCCTTTGCCCTCTGCCCACAGCAAAGGCCTGGTAAAATATGTTAGCTTAGTGTTGCAACACGCTCCCATGCTGCACTTAGAATGGCTTAGACCACACGGGTAGTAGTTGCCATGGATAAGCTTATACTATGCTTTAATGCATTGTTGTTACAGTCACTGGTGTGCCTGAACCCCTGCTTATAGCAATATATTTTTGCTCATAAAATTCCCTCCACAGACAAGACCAGCTTTTGCTTTTATCATTATTTCAATCACTTTAGTGTAGATCCAATTACACAGGTATAAGATTGTTTCTACTGGCATACCCTGGCATCAGTACAACAGCAGATAAACACATAACTCTAGAATCAGGATAGATGTGTGAATAACAACATCTGATCAACAGCCATGCTGACAAAATTTAAATGAGATCAAGCTTAAATCTTATCCACCTCTGACAACGGCAGTGCATGTTATGTGCCAGGCTTACTGGGCATGAGAGGAGAGTACGACCAGAAGCTGATTCAGTAAAACTTCCCTCATGCACGTTTAATGCAAGTCAGAGACATCCATCCCTAGCTATGCTGTAGACAGTGGTGTCCTAACCCAAAACCACATGCATGGCAACAATAAATGACAAATTTATGACTACCACCAGAGCATATACATATACATTATGGCACTGTCTATCTATAACTATATACAGTTGTGTATTACAATTCCCAGTGAGCTCTGCATTCTTTTGTTATGTGAAACAGAGAAATAGACTGTAGATCTCCTATTATTTTCTGCTGACCAAAGCCATGGGTCAATATACTAGAAGACAAAGGTGAAGTACTACTGTATTCTTTCTCCTGTTCTGCTTCTATACATTTCCTTGCAATGTGTTGTAAATGAAGAGCAGAGGCTGTGATCTGTATTAGACCTGAACTAAAACTGTCTCACTTCTTTGGTCTATGAAAGAAAAAAAAAATCTCAGCTTGTAATCTGTACTGCCATGTAATTCAGGTCATATGCTATCCATAGTTAAACAAAATGCTTTATCTGAACTGAAAATAAAGTATGCACTGCTGCTGATATATCTGCCAAATTTAAAACATGATATAAACTAAAGTCGACAGCATAAGCCACTCAAACAGGGCCTCAGGGACTCCAAAATGCTCCTTAATATTTATTTTTCATATTTGATTGCAGGTTATGCACAGGTAAGTGTAGTGCTACCCTGAGGGTTTTAAGTGTAACGTAGTCAACCATGATAATACCTTCAGTATCTCAGAAGACAGTTCTCACAATGACTAATATGAAATGAAAGCGAAGCTGAGTGTTTTTCAGACTAGTGTTAAGTTTCCTCTACAGTTATTTTAGTAGGTTTCTGAAATGCTTTCAGTATTTGCCTGTGAGTAAGAGCAAAACAAATACTTCCCTATTTCTATCACAGTATTTTCCAGCACTCAAAGAACCCTAACATTAACTTGCTTTTATAACATTGTAATACATGAGAAATCACTATCCTCCTGTCCATCCACTACTTCCTGTAAAAATTTAGACCGGTATTTGCCAGTCATTTCCTCAGAAATGAATCACTAACCACTGGCACATATGCATGTAGTGGTGACAAAAGAAAATTAGACAGAATTAGTCTACTTCAGGTGTTCCCATCCATTTTAACCTCTCACAATAGTAAAACATGGAAGAGATAGTCACAAAAATGCCATGTTTTTACAGATATTTTTCTGAATCTTAATTATTTTAAAATAAACATGTTAAATCATAATGCATTTAAATATAGTCATACAAATTAAACAGACATGGAAAAACAGTTATGTCCCAGAAGAAAACAGTCTTCAGATCAGCCCTACCAGCTCTGGCTGCTCTAAGTTGCTCAACTGCTTCAAACAGACCTACATGTGGCTTAACAGTGAGCAAATTTCAAGCAGATTTGTATTGTTAGGATAGCACAGAACACTAAAAAGTATTAGCTAATTTTATCTCTAATAAGACAAAAAAATGAAAAAGAAAGTAAAGGACAAAGTTAAGCCTAGGCTTCTGACATAGTTTTTTGGTAGAAGTTATACTTGTGGAATGGGATCAACAAAAATTAAATGCTGAATTTTGCCCCTCTACTTCACACTACTGAAGCTTCACCTGGATTGCTGCGTCCAGATGTGGAGTCCTCAGTACAGGAGAGACACAGACCTGTTGGAGCACATCCAGAGAAGGGCCACAGAAGTGATCCAAAGGATGGAGTACCTCCCCTATGAGGACAGGCTTAGAGAGCTGGGGCTGTTCAGCCAGGAGAAGACCGTGAGGTGGCCTGATAACAGGCTTTCAGTATCTAAAGTGAAGATACAGGATAGAAGGGGACAGACTTTTTAGCAGAGTCTGTGGTGATAGAAGAAGGGGAAATGGCTTCAAGCTCAAAGAGGGTAGATTTAGGTTGGATATAAGGAAAAAGTCTTTTACAGTGAGAGTGCTGAGGCACTGGAACAGGTTACCTAGAGATGTGGTTGATGCCCCATCCCTGGAGACTTTCAAGGTGAGGCTGGATAAGGCCCTTGGTTATCTGAACTAGCTGTGGTGTTCCTGTTCATTGCACGGGAGTTGGACTAGAGGGCCCCCAGAGGTCCCTTTGAACTGTAAGGATTCTATGATTCTATAAATGAAGAAATACAATACCTAATGCTTTATTTTGAATTTCTACCGCTATGTCTTAGTATCAACAGGAGTTCTTACCTTCTGTATTTCCAGAAATACCGTTTGAGAAGTGAGATGCTATACACAAGAAAGGAGGGATCAGGTTCTCCTGGCTTGCTGTAAGTATCTCTGTTGTTAGAGCATACCCACAGGCTACAGGAGATCAGATTCTGTTCTCACCCAGCCCCTGACGAGGTGGAGTAGTTGCTTTTGTGTGGAGTTTAGAAGATGTTCTCCTACTGTTAATGTAATTTAAATTCTGGCTGCTACCAAAAAGTTTTTCTCTCTCATTTCTCTAACAGCAATAGCTTTAGAGGAAGGCAAGTTCTACCTGAAAACATGAGATTAATGTAATTCTGGTGACCAGAGTTATGATTTCTGTACTGAGTTTGTCTTCTAGACAGTGAGAAGATGCTTTATCACAATTCAGCTTTAAATTTTGAATGCCTTGTCTTTTGAAACTGGGATATTGCACCAAAATGCAGTTCCTTTCCTTTTATCATCTTCAGAGATTAGTATTTTTGTTATTAAACTATTACAAATATAAAACTTAATCTGGGCATAAATAATAAAGTTTTGTTACAGATTTTATTTTTCTTTAGTAATCCTCTCAAGTACGTTTTTAAAAGAACCTCCCTGTAAGTAAGGTTACTGAAGTGGTTGAATGCTGTTAATGAGAACGTTGGTTCTCATTGTTCGTCTGACCACTAGTTTGAGGAAGTACATAGTGTTAGGTAGGATCCTACACAGTGGACATAAGCTTCTAGCTTTTCATATTTTACATTTTTTTTCTTCAAATTGTTCTAGCGTTCCCCTTAATAAGCTTCAGCTTTGATAAGGCTCTGTTTTTCTTTCTCAGCCTGCATGGTTGCTACTAAAGAGGATGATGCCATTATCCTAACCCAACTTACTTCACCTTCGTCTAGCAGATCATGCAGTTACTACACAGATCAGTGCAGTAGAGTGTAGTGATCCCTGAAGATTCATCAAAGCAATTTGATGCTGGACAGGTTAGTTCTGCCTTTCAAACTGGGCTAATACTTATTATCATATTTAGCCACACTAACCTGATTACATCACTTTTAGACTTCATGTCTGCATTTCTGCACACTGCTGCATTATGGCACACAGGCCCATCTCCTTGCTTGGTGACTTGTCTTAGCTTTCTAAGCTGTGAAAACTTACTGCATTCCAGTGTTAAATTTATAGTGACCATGTTTTGTAACAGTCTGCTACAGTACAAACCCTTTTCTTCTCTTTCTCCCCTGCCGTCATGGTTGAACCAAACCTTGCACTATTATTTATTTCGCCTTTGTATTTTATTAAAGTTATTAAAAATATTTTTGCCCTATGAGAATGGCAATGAAATCTAGCCTGGCAGAGAGTGGTACATCCTAATATTTCCCATAACAAAACCAGTAATTGCTAGTGAGTTGCAAGTCTCAGTCTGGAGTAGTAAATAAGGATTCTTTTTTCATGATTTATACAGTCAATCCCTATCAGGTGCTGTCTGCACACATCAGTGACAAATATCTGCAAACAAATCGTGTAATAGGGCATACTTCCACTCTGTACCAACCCCAAAATGCATTACTGAACTATTTAAACACTGGGAAGTACAAAGCATTTCACAGAATTAATTTCCTCTCTTACATGAGAGAGATATAATGCATTAACTGATTTGAAAACAGAGTGAGTTTCTTTTGTAATGTGGTCACTCACTAGGCAGGCTTTCCACAGGGTACAGGAGCTACAGTAAACAATCACTTAAACAGAAGGAAGCTCTTCAGTGCCCTGCTATGCTGATGTTTCTAGAAAAAGAAAACAAAACAAACCAATGAAACAAACAACAACAACAAAACACCACACAAACCAAACTAACACTTCATTGCATGTTGAAAAGAAGGCATAAGCACTCTGCTTAGAAAGCTTTAAAGCATAATTGAAATTCAACATGCAGATTTCAGTATTATTACATTGCTGTCTGCATTAGATTATTTGCTGAGCAACCAGCATTTTAAACATCACATTTTAAGAACTTTGTGCTAGTACAACAAGAAATGCAGAAAAATTAGGATGACAGCAGAAGTATGCTCAGTCACACAAAGATTCTTCAGCTGAAAAGGGAACAAACAGTGCAGTGCTAGCCTATGTACTGTGAGAAACATTTCTCCCTCCATGTGCAGGTGGAGCACAGATCACTGGTATGCTGACAAGCAATACTCAAAACAAAGAAGTTAGCTACATATGTAATGGCAGGTAAGCTCACTGATCTTTTTAACCCAATGAACATCTGATGTGATGTGAGATTCACTAAATTATATATTGCAAATCAAGGTCAGAATGAAGGGTGACTCAGAATTCTGTAACAGTCTCTCTGTTTCACTGTATAAAAATGGCCACGAATTCCAGGATACTTTTTCCTATTTTAATCTGATCTCAAGTTGAACATGTACTTGACTATTGAACTAATTGTACCTAAACACAAATGTGCAAGAAGTAGAAGGAAAATAATTAAAAAAAAAAAAAATATGTTGTTGTTGTTCTTACATAATGCTGATGCTGCTGAGCACAGAGGCCAGTATCTCCACACAGAATTAAGGTACCATGTTCGCTGCTAAGAGGGCCAAGATGTTAAATTGGCAACCTAACACTCTTGGCTAACCCTTCTTTTTACTCGCTACTGTCACAGCAAAGAGTTGTAGTGGTATGAGATTGCATGTGACTGAAGCCTCCTCATTGCTTTGGAAGATGGATGGCACTTGCAGAGCCGTCCAAAGCCACAGTGCACAGGAGAATTTGATCCATTGTGCAAATTGTTAGCCATGCCAAATAAAATTATTAGCAGAACTATCAGATCGCTAACCTAACTGCTAAAAATGTGGTCCTGACTGCTGACTGTATGTCTTAAATATACAGTACAGAACTACATTTATTGAGATTGTAAGATACATATGTATTTATTTTTTTTTTCTCAGATTAAGTCATATTAAAGAAAAGTACGCACAGAGGAACAGTGTGTGAACAAGAGCACTTAAACACAGGGATGTGTGATAAACTCATTGAGGTTTTTACCATTCAGGACATCCTGCAGGATTCTCTGTCACTATTAGCACTCAATGAAATGCCTGTTCTCTGAATGAGTCCTCCATTTATCTGCTAAATCCTTCTATTACATCCAACCTAAAGAACTATTTGCAAGTGGAAAATATAATCTATACATTGAAAAGAGGAATACATTAGCTCTTTAATAAAGACTTGAAAGAAAATGTGATCTTGGATTATAGCTGTATTTGCCTATAACTGTAGATCATTAGCACGGCAGACAGTGAAAATAAAAGATTCCCTGGCAACCCTCCCCCTCTTCAAATGCCTGCTCAAGCAGAAAAAAACAACCGCCCTGCATACATATTCCAATGAGCCACTGTGGGGCAGTAACAACAAAAACATTCCTAAGCAAAACAAGGGGCTTTGAACAACCAGTTTGCCTTTTCCGAGCAGAGGATACATAGAAACAGTCCTTTTTCTATTATAAAATGTTATTAGGCTTTTTGGGAAGCATTTTATAGATATGCTTAGCTTCAGCTCTTTCCAGAGAGATGCCTGTACTGAGCTACGCTGAAGCTCTGTTACTCATTTTTAGAGAGGTGAACAGAGGCTGCATGTGAGGTATACAAGACAGTTTAAAACGCTATCTGGATTTTTTGTGTGTGCATAAACTCTTCTACCTGAGGGCTAAGTAAATAAGTTCTTTTTGAGAGATTATTCTCTGTGCAGGATTTTTTTTTTTTTTTGCTGTAAAGCATAGAAACCTCTGAAGATTAGATATTTTTGTGCAGTCTTTGTTCTTCCCAGGGCAAAATCTTGAGTGAACAGAAGTTATTATAAAAAATCTTCTATATCTTAGAGTAAAATGATATATTTTCTTCAGTTTTGGGTGCAGCTTAGAACCAGAATTGCTGGGCTGCTTTGGATCCATCACTTCACTTTTCTGGGTTCACAATTAGATGAACAGTTTTGTCTTCTTCTATCCCAAGCATTCTGTAGGTTTAAAAGTATCAGTGAAATATGAAGAAATTAGCTGTTGTTTCTTTTTGAATAGTACCAACAGTGCCTGTTTAAATATCTTCAATTGCAATCTGAGCCTTGTATAAATATGATTTTCTGTAATATTCGTTGCATATAGGCATTGCTCCTTAGAGCTATTGAGAGCTGTACCAGATGAGTAGTATATGCTGAAATATATAGTCTGTAAAAAGGAAGTATCACACTTCGACTGAAGTGTTAAAAAAAAAAAAAAAAAAAAAAAAAAAAAAGAAGTATCAAATCATACAGACATCTGAATTACAGCCATGTCTCTTCAGTCACTCTTTGAAGATCATTTTCATTTCGATCTTAAATCTTACTTGCAAGTAATTAACATTTGGGGATGCCTGACAGATGGTATGTACTACCTTGTCTTTTGGGGCAGTCTCTTCTTGTCTTGACTTTTCCAGATATATTCCAGACCTAAAATAATTGCTGGGGAAAAAGATACATGAACTTACTTTGGTTTGCAGACAGCAACCAGAAAAAGCAGGAAATTTCTTATAATATTTAAAGATACTTCTAATGTTAAGTTTTTCATTTATTAGATCTGTAGGTTTTAACTCTGTAACAACACTCCGTTTTTACAAACACGAGGCTATAAATTTCTGCTAGTACCATAAGCATTACTCCAAGCACTTCTGTTTATATATTCCAGATAAGAAATAATAAAGTCAATGCTACTGATAGTCCAGGATATGAAAGGTGATGTTTTCATTCCATCTACTTGAAGATCCCTTGCTGATATTCCCCAGGTTTCCAGCATTCAGGACTCTCATGTTTATCTGTACAGTATTCCTTGTTTCCTTGTTTGCTTTACTTTTTTCATCAAATGGAAACGCTGAAATTTTATGAAAAAAAGTATTTGGAAGTTTTTTTTTGTTGTTTGTTTGTTATAATATCTCATGGTCTAAACAGCTAGCTGAATTTTCAATTGAAGCCTTCAAGGCTTCCTTAAGCATCATCCTCAAATTTTATTGTCTCCTAAGTTTTCTAAGATAATTACTGTGATGTTCTTGATTTTTCTTTGGGTGCATTTTTTTTTTTTGAGCTTTACAGCCAACATTTTTGCTTCACAGAAAGAAAGGAGACGAACAACAAAACCATAGAAAGATGGTAATACTCATTCACCTCTACTCATGCTGAAGAATCAAGACAGTCATGAGAAGACGCATTTAACCAGTGTACTGGCAGAAGAATCAATGAGTTTCATAGCAGAATATTTAGTTTGAGGTATGTGGAAATAGTAATTGTGGTCACATTTTTTATTATATTCCTTGAGACATCTTGGCTATTCTAGTATTTGAGGTAACAAAGCACTAAGCATACCAAAAAAACCTCAGTGTGATTTTCACATTCCAAGATCAGTTTAAAGATCTGCCAGTCACAAAAACAGTCTTTCTGCCTCTATGATTCCTAACAATTTGTGCACATAGTAGCATGATTACATTACAAAAGGGAGATATGAGCTGCAAATGGGCATTTGGAGACGAAGAAATTAGTCAGAAAAACAGGAGAAAATATTGCGTCAATGGTTTACTACATGATGTTATGATGTGGATACCGGTAACCAAAAATCATAAAACCATGACACATTAGTGGAGTTTGCAGTGATTTGATTTACCTACTGTTACTTTTAATAGACCTTTGTATTAACCCGTTGCTAAACTCCCAGCCAGCCGTTTCTGTGACAGGCAGTTGTACAACATCACAGAGGATCAAGAATCAAACTAATATTTTAGAGCCCCGAATGTTACCGAATTAAGAGACTATGACTTGATTTATTTTTGATTTGAGATCTCAGTTCACTTTTTCATTCTTTTGCCTCCAAAAATAGATATTCTTACTCAAAGACAGCCTTTCAGATGTTCACATAACTGTCCACTTGTGCTTTGAGGGGAAAGAGAAAATAAATCAAGAATGACTTCCTTAGAAAAAATAAAGATTAAATCTCAGTCGAGTTCCTACACCTTGCACTGCTTTACAGTCTATGGGCTGCAAGTCTGTTCTGAGGCACAGGTACCCCAAATGTACATTTTACATAAATTAAAGAACCACTGTGGAAATTACATGAGGCGCTGGAGAATATAATCCCTTCTGAGTTGTCTGACACATTCCAGAAACAGATCTCTGCTGGAAACACTGATTATATATACCAGGTTTAAAAGCAGAACTAGCAGTTAAAAGCTTGTTGAACAACGCAATGATACCGTATTTCTTAACTTGGAAGGGTGTTCATCCATCCTGCTCAGCCAGGATGTTCATCCGGCCCGTTTACCATTTATGAGACATTGTGTTAGCATTGAATTAGCTTATAGATTGTTTTAATATGACTTGAAGCAGTAGGGTGTATAATTGTTTGAATGTTCCTTTCCACTGACTGCACAGCATTACTTCTTTCTGCACCTGAAAAAGCTTTTTCCTCCACCTGAACACTTAACGAGCAAATTTCCAGACATTCAGAAGCAAATGCAAACAATTTAGAACAGAGCTTGTTCCTGCGATTAAGGCCTAAAAAGAAACTGCTCAAAGGAGCCCACACAGCAATGTTTTGTAACATTTTCTCTTTTCTGTGGGACTTGTTATTATTTTCTCCAGCAAGGCACTGTGGCACAAGACACCCTCCCTTATCCTGTTTTCTGGAGTGAAAAGTAGTTCTACAGTCTCTGTACTGCAAGGTCTGTGTGAATACCAAATGCATGAAGACTCAATGAAATGAGCAATTTTGGTTCCATTTAGTATTCTTTAGGCTGCTCTTATTTTCTGCAACAGTTTCTAAAGTTCTGTGTCATGTTGTTGAAATTGTGAGTTAAATTTGCCACTAATTAACAAGAGGACTTTACCAATGAAACCCTGCTTTGGAAATCCCCATGACTGTGCTTTAAACTGCTTATATACATGCACTCTATAGTGTACTTGCATCAATGTCAGCATGTGATAAATAGCATTATGTGAGTTAATTAATGACTGCATAGCCATTTCATATCATAAGCAGTCAAAAGCATTACAATGATGTTTTTTACTTCTGCTAAAATTTTTTATAAGCCAGAAATAAAAGACTGAGTAAAGGTGGCCATGTCTGTTGGCAATTAATTGGAAAATCACCAAAGATTACATAGTGAGTGAAGCAATTACTGCAGAAAAGCAGAAATGAGAAAATGCAGCCATTTGGGATATCTGTTATTAAACCCTCAAACAAATGTAAATATTTCCTTTAAAAAAAAAATATGATTTTGTATACTGCATTAGATTGCAATGACTGTAACATGTAGTGCATGAGAAAGTGCTCCTTGGTCAGTATGGGACATGGCAAAATGCCTAACACATTAAAGCTTACGTGTGAAATGTGTGTGAATACCAAGTTGACTAGTGAGGTGACATCATATTTATGTTATCCTAAATATAAAATATCACACACTTGTATCTACATTCTCTTCTTCAGACAATCTAGTTACTTGTATTCTCTTCATTATACAGTGAAGTAATTTACTAAGTCATGAGTCTATGTCAATTACATTTAGATTTAACAGAAGTTCCAGAAATTGGACAGATAATGACATTACAAGACCAGGTAAAGTTATTATCAATCATGATAATTACAGGTGTTTTTTTTTTTTTTTAATTTGAAAGCTTGTGATCTACTAAGGCAGTCTTGGAACAGTCTTGGAAGAGACATACTATGATAGATGTTTTACATATGGGTAGATAAAAAAGGTTTGAAGTAAGCTGACCAGGGTCTCTGTATCTGAGTGTACCTTACACTCAGGTCATACTTCCAGCTATGACATCACGTATGATAAAAGTGTTCAAGCTAAGCAAATCCTATTATTTATTAAAGAGTCTCTCAGTATAACCTTCTCTTTCCAAAGTTAGGAGGAAAAAATGTGTCAGATGCAAAGTAACTTCAGATTAACTTCAAAATAACTTTACACTCAAAGAGAGAATGTTTAGTTTAGATGTCAGGGGGTACGTTCTGCACAGAGAGAGTGGTGAGGTGCTGGAACAGGCTGCCCAGAGAGGCTGTGGATGCCCCATCCCCGGAGGTGTTCAGGACCAGCTTGGATGGGGCCCCGGACAGCCTGGAGGTTGGTGGCCCTGTCTGGGGTGGGGGGGGGAGTAGGAACTTGATGATCCACAGGATCCCTTCCAACCCAAGCCATTCTATAGTTCTATGATTCAGGTACATGTCCATCACTCCTGAGTTCTACAATCACTGACAGTGCAGAAGGTTTGCAGCAGTGACAAATGTCAGAAGTGTCATCAGAGTTGCTACACTTTGGGCAGACTGTAAACTTTGTAACAAAGCAGACTTTTGGAGGAGTTGGGGCACTGGAGAGGGAATGGAGTTATGCATTAAAGTTGGCAGCTGGTCAACTGTAAGTTTTATTTTGTGCTATTTGCTAAGCAGTAAAGGATACTTTGCACACGAGCAACTGATTACCTATTACTATCCACTTAGTAACGCTGTAGGACACAGTTCTCAAGCACTGATACCTCACTTTGGTAAGACTGTCATGAATGAGAGATCTTGTCCTCTTGTAAGAATTTGCAAGGGAAGCAGACCGGGAACAGGATGGGAAAGAGGCCCAGAGTGACATGTTTGAGTCAGACAGGAGAGAAAGAGAGAGAGCAACAACCGATAACACAATCCATGCCTCCAGGCTTCAACTAGTACCTCAAATACTATGTTACTTATCCAAGACATTACTGGGAGCTTTGTTACTGTAAACACACCATATAGTTACAACAACTGTTTATAAGCGAGTGACAGCATTGGGGATCCATTTCCTCTCGTACTTAACACTGAACAAAAGCCTAGGAGAGTTGTTTTTTGCTTTTGCGTTTTCAGAAACATATCATTGACACAAGGGAACAGATATCAAAAAAGGCTTGAAAATGATTTATTGAAAAATATAGTTCTTGCCAACAGAACTAGACAGCTGAATTGCAGAAGCAGCTATGCTTTTATTAGAATAACATAAAATAAGAGGTATACATGGTTCTGGAGTCCCTCAAAGGTCCCTTCATCTTAATCAGCCTCCATTCTCATGGAAGGAGCACTGCGATCTCCAAATCACATGTACCAGCCACATCTTCTCCTCCCCCCCATTCTAATAAAGGTCTGCTTATTGCTAACACACCTCTATCTCTGTGAAAAAAAAAAAAAAAAATCTGCTAAAACAACATTACAGAGGGATCTTAAAAGATGATAGCAACAAGGAGTTTGTTTTTATCAGTTGCTACTGTGGAGAGTTTGTTGAGGCAGGACAGGCTAGAAATGCCTGATGTAAACATGTGTATGGATTTCTCAGAGTTTGGCTTAGATCAGCTAAACTACTAGTTGTATTAAGCTGTTCTTTTAAAATTATTGTTATTATTTGCCATGTACCCTAAATAGTTCCATGAAGCTGGACACTGCTTAAATTGTTCATGACTAATAATATAAAAGAATGAGAAACAGACAGTCCTTCACAACCAAAAGCATGGCGAAGGAAAACAAGAAAATTATTTTCTGTGTCTACCAAGAATTGTTCTTACAACTCTGACCATGCGGATATGCTTGTTTGTAGTATAAGAATACATGGGCTACTACTTAAAAATGTCATTACACAAAGTATCACTTCATTTTGATCATGACAGAGGTAGAAAATTCAAAATATTTTTCCATTTTCGATGACAGTAAATCTTGCTGCAAACTTTGGCTATCCACATAAACATCTATCCAAAGTATTGTGTTCTGTACGAAACTGGTGGGGGAATGTTTTGCTTTTTGATATCATTTGAGTTTGAATCTCAGTCTATGTGGGAAATGAGGAGGCTGTAGTAGACTGTGCGGCAGAGCAACAGGTTGTGTGCTGTAAAACAAAGAGAGAATTTTGGCGCTTCATATTGGTGTGAAGAAGCACTGCCGTGGGGCTGTGTAAAAGGTGCGCAGGGAGCAGAAGAATAAAGAAAACAGAAGCAGAGAGAGAAGCCAGCTGTGAACATCATTGTTTGAGGGCTCATTTATTTATTTATTTTTACTGAACAACCTATTCTAGAAAAAAAAAGGCAAAAGAACATCATCGACATATACAAACATTTTAAAGTGATTACTAATATTATTTCTATTATGTTTTCTTTGTCTGCACCCACATCTTCACAATCTGATAGAAAATGGTGAGAATGACTGCTAGAGATGCCACGTAGCACATATTTTCTTCAAAATGTATTTTCATATTAAACAAATGTCAGTACAAACACCTGCAATTTGTATGGCTTGTAGCAGCAAGAAATAAATGCAAGGTGGTTCACCATCACTCTCTTGGAATAAGGTGATTGTTACTTTGTGACTGCACTGTGTGTATTTTTTCACTTTGAAATGTGAAGAAAAGTAGGTTGATTATTACAAACATCACTGCCTGTTTGCAGAAAAAAAAAAAAGAAAAAAGAAAAAAAGAAGTAAATACTAATATGGATAGTATTCAGAGAATAAGAGGCTGTGAATTACAATGGATTTTGAAGGAAATACTCTATCAAAATCATTGTTTCCTTAGAAGTAATTTGGTTAACACTTAATTTCAAGGAAAATGCAGAATCAAACTGAAATATGATGCTACCGTGAAAAAGACAATGAAATTAATTCAGAAATTATTGCAGGAACCTGGACAAAGAACAAAGCCGTAACACACTGTACTTTTAATTTCTTCTTTCTCTCTTTCACACAGCTGAGTTACCTGAGATCAGTGTGTATTAGTCAGCAGAAAAGAACAAGATTCTGCGCTGAGCTTTGACCGGGAGCATACTAAATTTGTATTAATTCCCTTCTCTTTTGGGTGAGACGTTTGGGTAGGAAACAATTCCTCACTTCTCTTTGCTCTGTGCCTGAGAAATGTGGGAAAGACACAAGTTGCCCTACCTTTGCTCTGTCTTTTGTGTCTGCAGTGAACAATTGAAGGGACTGCACAGAGGTATGTTTCTGTCTCCTACTATTTGCATGACAGTTTGTTTCTTTAATGAAAAACCAAGTGGTATTTTTGAGCAGACAACAGATCTGATCCTTCAGGCTTTTTGGACCTGGAGAAATACCTACCCACACCAATGAAAATCTGCAGGGCGGTTTCCATGGGGAAGTGGATGAGAAAACAACTGATGGGGCATGCAGATGCTATGCCTAACACTTGTACACAAGTTAGAATGAAATTAGCAACTGGCTAAAACCGGAAAGTTGCAATATTTAGCTTTTATATATATATATATATATATTAATTTCAATGTTTCTCTTTTGTTTCCCTTTTAATTTTTGAGTAACTAAGAAATAAAATGAAACACGTCAACAGAAAAGTAATTCATGTGTTATTGTACTTATGTGATGGCTCATTACTAACGTAGCCTTTTTACCCACTTGTACATTGCCTATCTTACTGTAGGAACTGGGGTATTACGAATGCATGGATTCAAGGTGTAAATATCTGAGATAAAGATTACTACTTTAGAAACGGCTCTTACTGTTTGAACAATTACATAGGATTCCACATATCATCACAGTGTAAGGTGATGAACGACAGCATCAGTCTATCAGAGGAGTCCAGCCTCCTGCTGTGGACAGACACACAGTACTCTCTTTTGTTGTTGTTATTAGTTTGAATTGCGCACTTCACAGAACAGAAATCAGTTTCATGCATTCTGTCTAGATTTTTTTTTTTAAGATAACAAGTTGTTCTAATCGGTTTAAATTACATAAATCCTTAACATGTAGAATATATTTTGAAGCATTTAACTGGTATGGCTCAATTAATAAAAATTTAAAAAACTAAAAAAAGAGAAGAATCCCCCCCAAAAAACAACTAAAGAAAAAACACCCTACAACTTTTCCCAGTTTACTATTAATACAATAAATAAATAAATAAAAAGTAATAAAGGTATTTTAGAAGTTATATATATATATATATATTCAGAAAAGTACCATAGCATAAACTAAAGTTAAATTAAAAACCAATGAACAAACACACACACACAAAAAAAAGAAAAACACACACAAAAAAAACCCAAGCCAAATAGTCAAGATCCCGTTCCTTATTTTCTTAAGTGCAGTACAAATAAATACATAAATAAATAAGTATCACCCTAAAGTTTTGTTACACTGAAGATTCTCCGTTACTCTAATGTGAAGCTATTTGGTGTGTTTATAGTCATCCCTTCTCCCTATGTGTTTGGGATTTCTTATTCTCTTCTACATTTCTGTCTCTTTAAAAGACCTTGGATTTAATCATTGTCTCTTCTATAAAAACACCAGCAGACTCTTTCAGGGTAGCAGAATCACTAACTTTGAAATAACCCTTAAACAAGGAATTTGGGGGTATTTTTATTCACTTACAACTTTAGGGCAAATGCCTTGTTAAGAAAAGATCTGTGGCCCACCTTATTGCTTAAGATCATGCTCTTGTGCCAGTAATGCAAAACTAGCTATTAGCTGAATAAATAGTAATAACAATAAAAACAGATAAGCACAAGAAAATTCCAGATCTAACAAGGAATTTGATATTCTAGCAGATGATGTATTAAGAAATTAAAATTTTACATTTAAGGTTTTAATAACTGAGAAGTCAGAAGGGAACTGTCATCCAGCTGACATCTGTCTGACAGGATCCTAATGTTCTTTGTCCTTCACAGCTTTTATCAATGAGCTAGAGGAAAACATGAAATCATCTATGACAATTACCATGGATTACATTAAGACAAATACCACAGAGGGCGGGCCACTCATTCAGATTGCTGAGATGAATTAAAAAAAAACACACTATGTATTATGTAAAGGTATAAAACCCTACACATCTAGGCCCCAAAATACAGGCAGTACTTACAGGACAAACAGCACACGGCATCTCTGTAGGTAGGTGGTGGAACATGAGGTGGTGGTGTTAAGCTGGCTGAGGAGGGAGGTTGGGGTCACTGCGGGGAGCAGCGGGGGCTGCCCCACAACACCAGCAGCCTCCACCTCAAGCTGCAGTCTCTGAGGGCCTGGATAAGGTGAGCAGAGCAGGCCTGGGGGCAGCAACCACATCAGATGTTGTCCAGTGAAGACCCTGATGTGGCCGGTCCATGGAGAAGCCAGCACATGATGTCTGCTGCCCAGTGAGGCCACTGTCAGTGAAGCACAAGAGCAAATGTGTGAGACACCTTCACTGCTCTGTGGAGGCAGTAAGGTATGGGGAATGTTCACAGCATGGCAGGTATCACAGTTCACAAACCCTGAGCCTCATTAATATCTGGGTTACTTTGCTCATCTCTACTTAATAAATAATGAAAAAACATAAGGCCTGACACTAGAAAAGCTCTCAGTGGTTGCATGTAATTGACAGGAAGCTTACTGATCCTAAACACACACATTTAATTATTCTCTGTCATCCTGTCTTGCCAAGTAAAAGATCAGGAGGAGTGGAGGCCTTCTTTGTGTGATCACAGGAGGCTCAGAAAAGAGAATGCAGCAGTTACATGGCGGCTCGGTGCTGTGACACCTGAAGGTTCACTCCAGCACTGTGTGTCACTGGTCTGGGGCCCGTTTATGCCTCTCCTCACTAATGTGGCTGAAGGCACCTGTGGAAGCCTCTGAACCCACCTGTGGCTGCCGGGTGCAGGGTGGTGAAATCGGGTTGCAGCGCCCTGTTCCAGCCCAACTGTGTGAAGCTTCCAGAAGTTCTGCAAGCACCGCGTGGCTGTGGTGTGCTGAGCTGCATTGCCTGTGGTGGTTAGCGAGCTGAAGCGAGCAGTGGGGCGGGCTGCCCTTCCTTTTGAGGCCTACCCTTCAAGCAAAGGAACAAGCAGAACTTCTGGCAGGCAGCGGCCCCGGGCCTCAGGTAGAGGTGAGGAAGCAGTGGCGGGGTGGCTACATGGCAGAGGAGCTGCGTGGTGCTGCGAGGGCCAGCCTGTCTGGTAAGGCTGTGGTCATGGCACGTGGTGTTGGAGGTTTTCATGCCTCCCTCTGCTCTAACTGCTTTAAGATGGTCAACATAGACCAGTTTGAAAGTCCATTTTTGAACCACCCTTTTTTAGCCAGTCTAAGAGGAAGCCATTAGATGGCTGCTCTGTGGTTTCATGAAGCAGTCTCCTGACTTTGTTTCCTCAGGTGGTGGGATTGTGCAAGGAAAAAGGATGCTGTGTCTTTTGGGTGTCATGACCTAACTTCAGGAGATTCCTAATATGGTTGCTGATATTTGGATATTTCCAGTAATATGGTTATGGATGTTGCTAAACTTAAGCTGGTGTTTCCATTGCTGAGGTGTGTTGTATGAGGCAGACCGAGGCGGAGCAGGGCTGGTGCCCACGCAGCTGTAGGTGTGTACCCTTCTTTCTGCCTTGCAGAGGGCACATAAAGCTGTAGAATGGGTTGGGTTAGAGAGGACTTTAAGGCCCATCCAGTTTGATTCCTCCCGCCGTGAGCTGGTTGCCCCCCAGCAGGCCAGGCCTTGTAGGGCCCCATCCCACCTGGCCTTTGGGCACCTCTGGGCATGGGGCACCCACACTTCTGTAGGCAGCCTGTGCCAGGACCTCGCCACCCTCTGGGTGAAGAATTTCATCCTAAAAGGAAAAGCAGTAAATGAAACAATGGAGATTCATCAGCACGAGGTTCTGGGAATCAGCTTTTATCTTCATTTCTGAAGATAGTGAGGTGGCTCTTGCCTACTTGAGTTTGCAAAGTGCAAAATGACAGTATACTTGTCCCCTGTTTACTGGGATCTTTCCTGTGCTACAGTCAAATTGCTGATTTAGAGAGGGGAAGGTGCATGCTCTGCTTCACTCATCACCCATAGTGTACCAATTGAAAACATGTCAGTTTGTAAGAGGGAAAAGAAAAAAAGTCACCCGAAGATTCGTGTTGTGATCAACAGCATGTTGTACAACTATTGTCATTTTCCTTGAATTTTAATTGAGCACTGAAATACTTGCATTTTGTAACACTCTGACAAAATCACTACAGTAATTACAGCTTTCTCCTGAGCCTAGGTGTCATTTGTGGCTGATAGTAGTGTTTGAAAGGTTGACAAATTAGGGGATTAGATTTGTTGAAATGGGAGTTGGCAATTTTTAATTAGAATTTGTATTTTTCTCTTCTGAAACAATGCTTAGGTGGTAATGTGGTGTGTTTTTTGTTGTGTTTTTATGTTCCCCATAATCAAAATGTCTAAACTAAAATCATTTTGCATTTGCATTGTGTGCCAAACCAATAAATATTTTTAAGTTGTAATATTACTGGAAATGCTGTTGTACTTCTAACTGTATGCAAAATATTGTGTTTTAATCTACTTATTTATTTTATTTTGTCTACTTGTTTTTGTATGCCTGTGTATTTGTGTCCTTATTTTTTTGTGCGTTTCAATGCTCGTGAATTTGGTAGACTTAAAACAGGTGCTTGCAGATAAACTTGCATGCCTGGTTTATCTGGGTAATGGCTGATGGTTCATTGAAATTTGATGATGAAGTGAGAAACCTTGGCCACTGGAGTTACATTTGTAACAAAGATGAACTGGAGGGAGTTTACTGACTTAGAAGTTAAGGCTTTTTTACTGTGAAGTTTTAGATGTCTATGATGTTAACTACATCTTTATGACCGAGCTGACATTTGTCATTGTTTTATCCTGAACAGGTGAGACTGATTAACATTATGAACTATAGGTAGAGAAAATGAAAGAAAACATCTGATGGCAGAAAGTGAGATGTATATAGTGGTGGAGACCTTGGGTAAATTACATGCCAGTTCTAAAAGGTGAAGATTTCATTTAGTCATCCTGTGTGTGCAAATATTAATAAATAAATAAAATGTTTATTATATGTGTAATTGAAACACTCATTCAGAAGACTTTACATGGACACCTCAGTGTACTGGACAACATGTCTGTAAATTCATGGTTTCCAGACGCAGTGAATATGAACCAGAATTTTGGCTGTAATGATCATATTAGTCAAACTCTATTAAACCCAAGGTGTAATGTTCGGCAGGACATGGGATTCTGTCCATACGTTCTATTTTCTCAGCTGAGTTCATTAATAAATGACATTCCTATTAAGAATACTCAGACTCCTTATCTTCAGAGAGCTTTGGTACTTGTGCAAAACACTTCCCATTGTTCTTGTACTAAGCTATTCTGATTTCATTGCTAAGTTTTTGGGTTTTTTTTAATAAAAAAATGAAACTGGTTATATAACTGCAACTTCACAAATGTATCACTCTTTCCCTTTGGTGGTAATTGTATCAAATATCTAAGGTGAGAGCAAAGAAAACACAATTATTTCTGAGAATAGGCCTTTCTTGCACATCTCTGTAGGGTATAACTCATTAAAATGTTATGTTCCTTTTTGTTTTCCATCACTGTCCCCTTCATAGTGGCACGAACCCATTATGCATGTGAATTTTCTAACCTTTGTGCTTAATGCTGACTGCCCCTGCTTTGTAGTTTAAATGAATATTGTCACTACAGTCCGTGTGGCATTGTATAACTCTTAAGAGATTGTGAAAGAACAGTATTCATCATAATATTGATTCTTGTGACAGTCCTATAGTTGCTGCACTCTTTCAAAACTATTCCCACTTGCAAGTCTCCTTTGATTTGAAATCTGCTTTTATTAATCTACTCCAGTAATTCATGTATTGTAAAGTAACTTTGTAGATTTGATCTTTATACTGGGCTTTCTCTAAAGCTTAGCGAAAATGCATACAGACTATATTCTCTTGCTTTTTTTTTTTTTTTTTTTTTTTTTTTTCTGTTTTTTCTGCATGTTTTTCTTCAGTGTCCAAACTATTTTGATAATTTTCCTTTATTAGTGGCTGAATAAATTGGACAATTTTGTGAGGAAAGGCTATTGTATTCTTGCATCCTACAGTATGCTGTAAAGGTGCCGAAACAAAACATGTTGGGAGAGGCATTGCTAAGGAAGCTGGGCTTCAGCAGAGAAGCTTCTCCTGTTTCAGTAAACTCAGAGATTGATTTATGCTAAGACATAGGTTATCATGTTAACTGAACAGCAAGGATCCGAGGCAAAGGAACCTGGCTGGGAACCTCAGAATTTGACTGGTTTTATATTGTGTGTTTTTATGGCTGGGCTGTGATGAGGAGCCCAGTTAGTCACCAACCTACTCTGCTGAGAAGACGCAGAAGCCAGCTGCTAATGAATATTGTGTATTTTTCCTGATTTATCCAGCATTGGATATCTGTACCCAGATATGTTCATGACAGTATTCTTTTGTAGCTGCTTTTTTTCTTGTTTCAGTGTAGTAAATACACTTTCAAGTGGTTGTCACCGATAACATGTACCACTTTTGCCTGAGAAGAAAGAGAAGTTCATTGATTTGCATATCTCATGGCTATTTTAACAGGATGCAAACCTGTATGTTACTTCATTTAATCTTTTTTCTTTGTTGCAGGTAGATATACAAGATAGATGCAGATATTTATTTAATGGAAAATACTGTAGAAAACTGGTACCGTATTTTTTGGCAAGCAAGATCATAACTATTCAACTGCAGTTGATACTTTATCATTTGAAAATAGCACAGATTTTTTTTTTTTTCCCCAAGTCCTGTACTTTATTTTAATTTTCTGATTGATTTTCTATACCTAAAACAATGCTAAGAATTTTCTTATGCATTTCTGACTGCTGAGCCCTACCAAAATGTTTCAGGTTAAAATCCTTAAAATGGAAACTGATATGGACTTAAACTGAAACAGATGTTAGTATGCGAGCCAGTGAAGTATACAACAGCCTATGCGGCAGGCACACACTTCTGTTAGTGTCCTAGAGGCCGCAGTCTGCTTTGTGTCAGGGCTGTTGTTGCAGTAAGGGGCACTAATTGCTCTGACCGCTGGGGCTTCCCACCGCAACCCACTGTATAGTCTGCATGCTGATCCAGGACGCCCTGGCCTTGCCAGAGCAGTATCATAGGTGTACCTGTATCCAGCTGTTTGTCCTGCTCTCTTGAGTTACTGAACGGTTTTCCTGGATGGACCTTAGACCTGTGTTGTGAGTGGCTTGTCTCCAGTTGGGTTCTTTTCGAAGAAATTAGGCCAAAGAGTGAGAATATTTCTTCTTAAATAAAAAGAAATCCACATTCAATTGTAATATCTGAATCTGTTCTTAGTGAAGGAACCATAATTCTTTAAACTGTTTTCAGTTCCCTTATGTGGAGTTAATCTGTTTTATAAAAAGGTGCTATTTTCTAGATTAGGACACAGAACTCTTCGGTGTCTTCAATCTTTTACAGTGTTTTTGTGTGTTGGTGCTATTAAGTTTGGTTTCAGTGTATGCCTGTGGTTTTCTCTTGCTTACTGCACAAGTGTGAAGAGCAGCTGAGGGCAGCACACTCATCCTGGGGGTGGGAAAAGCAGAATCTGGTTGTGTTGGTACGTCTAAGGAGGAGAAAAGGGACTGATTCAAAATGGCATGAAAGCAGCAAAGAACGTGCTTTTGAGAGTCCTGAAGCAACTGAATGTTTTGTAACAAGGTGGTTTGTTAAAATCTCCTGCAATGTGGAGAATGTGCAAGACAGAGCACTTCTGCGTAAGTGTATGTTTATATTATGCTTTTACTCAAAAAGCTGTGTCTCGGCATGGGAAGAAAGAGTGTCCACTATGAGACAGGTAATGGAATTAAGATAAAATAAGCTAAGTAATGTAAATGTAAATTAAGTAAGGGAAGGAGTGATGGTCAGGTATGTGGTGTAGATTTGTATTCCTACTTACCTTCATTTAAACTACTAAGGAAGTGACATTCATTGTTTCAGCATTGAAGACAGGATTTTATTCACTCATTGTTCAACAAAACTACAACTCGCTGCTATTTTGTGAGTTTACTTGCACAAAAGAGGAGCTACAAGAAGAATCCCATGGTAAATGGACAGTCTGGCAATACTTCGAGTTTTTTTGACATGTATGCATAGTTTCTCTAGCACGCACCATGTTTCATCTTTTATGTTTCTGTATTACAAAGATAACTATGGGAGCTCCCGGCAGGTGTTCTGCAGTTAGGAAAAAGTTGGGAAAGATTAGGAGTTAAACAAAGAATGTTTAGCTGATTAGGCTACAGCAGAATATTTTAGACAGCACACACAACAGGGTGCTACTACAAAGACCGTTACAGTATCAAGCTAAGTGACATTAAAAGGAACAAGATGATTTAAATAGGGATTTTTTTTTTTCTGCTTTCCCTTAGGGGTTTTTATAATGTACAACTATGTGGTAGCATAGAGTACCAAGTATTTCTACAGAGCAGAATTTCTCTACTTTACAAAAGAAAAAAAATAAAATAATATAAAAAAAAAAAAAAAAAAAGAAAGCCAGTGATTACAATTCAGCATTGTCACTGACTGCAGTTTATTTATTAGTTTTAATAGGAGGCAGGGTGACTATAAACTGATTGTCTTGGAGTTTATATAGTTATAAAATTTATGCTGGTATGTATTTCGCATAAGAATTTCTCAGTATTATCCCTGTGAGTTATGAAGTCCAAACAAATGCTAGAAACTTTTCACTGTGTTTGGAAGCCCGAGTTCCTTTTCTCTTCATTTGTGCTATCAAGTTTGTTCCATGAAACAGAAGAAAACAAAAGAATGGAATATTATTATATGTAAACATGGAGCTGTTACATTTTGGGGGCCATAATTATAGCAATTCTTTCCATTGGAGCACTGAAGGCCCCACCAAAATAGTTTAGTTTAGGACTTGTTAAAAGTGTGCTTTCTCTCAGAGTCCTTTTTAGGGATTTCTGAAGATTTTTGGGGGAACTGTTGTGAAACCTACTGTATGTGGAACCGCTAGCTTTGTAGAAACACCAGTGGTATGTTTGAGCGATCCTACTGACCACTTGAATTTTCTTACAAAAGTCAGATCTCTTATTAACAAATCTTCTGTCTTGTTATCTGGCAGTTTGGTGTCAGAATCAGACACATTGCATATGCAGCTTTTGGGAATACATATTGTATATTTCCTACTGTGATTTTTCTAAATTGGTTTCAGTTCTTAGAGGGCTTATTGAAAATCTGGCTAGACGTCACTTCTGGACTGAAGAGCTTGTGAAATTTTTCTCCTTTGACTTGAAAAGCATCTCTTCAATGATTAGGTCCACAGTGCAATTCAGACTCCTGGATTTGGTCACAGAAAACTGTGGCCCCAGCGATAAATAAACTAGCTTATTTATTATATGTCAGAAGTTAAAAGAAGGTCAAACTTTGACAGACTAATTCCTGGTAGATCAAATAGCTGTGCCGTGGAGTTCAATAACTCATTTGTTCTTGTAACACTTTTATTTTTAATGAGAGTGAGATTTGTCTCAGGGTTATTGTCCACTTACTGGTGGTTGGATGCAAACCAGAGGCAAGTAATACGAACATTTCTCCCAGTCAAGATTAAAATTATTGTACCCAACTATTATTGTATATTTAATGAAGTGATGGGGTAAATGTACTTAGTTTTTACTTGGCTTATGTATTAAATACATCCATTTTGAAGAAAGAAGTCTACATTTGTGAAGAAAAGGGAAAAAAGTTAATGTAAAATGCAGAGTGCTATCCAAAAGCCTGTATCCAAAGTGGAGAATGGCAATTTGAACTAAGTGGGAACTGAAAGGTGAAAAACCAAAGAAGCATTCAGGATATCACAATAATAGACAAGTTAGGAAGACATAGTACGATTGTTATATGAAGGATAGTTCCATGCTGCCTAAAATCTACCTGCCAATGCATGAAAACAGTTTCCTGGTGAAATGCAGGAGAGATTCCTGAAAAAACATTATCTCTGCAGTTCTCAATAATCTGTTGCGTCATTTGTTTTGATAACTGTTGTGAGGTTGGTCTAGTGAATTCAAAACTAAGAGCTTGGAACCACCAGCACCTAGTAGTACTTGGAGTTATCTTTTGGTTAACTCAGGTGTCTTGAGTTTCTTTCTCCCACATTGCTCTGAAGTGTAGAATCTGTATTCTACACATTTGATGTTCCAAATTATCAGAATCATATTCCATGGCTACTGCAAACTATGCTAATTAGAAGAAGGCAGTCCTCATTTATGACTGTATTTGTTATACCAGTGAAACTTTCATAAAAGCTGAATTTCTGGCTTTTGTCAGCATCTAAGTTTTCTATCTCAACAATGTCTTGATAAGATACCTGTTATAATAATGAGTAAGACATTTTAGTTTATACCTTATTGAAGTGATCTGTTTCTAGTTAGTATCTGGTAAAGATAACTGCCCTTGTATAGAAGAGTGAATGAATTCATGCAATAACCAGCAGCAGTTGGAAAAATTCTGCAGAATTTGCCTTAATGTCATACTAGGTTTATTTCTATGACAGTATTTGATTTCCTATTGAAAACCGTGGTAGCATTCTGCTGGGATAGGTGCATGTGAATTTGTGCGTCTTAATGGCCTTACCTGGAACTCATGAAATTTTAGGACTAGCCAAGGTGCAGAACAAAGAAAGAAACTGCAGACTCGAACCATCTGTGTAACTGAAATTCTAGGACAGAATGTGTTTAAGCAGCCATGAAGCCCACAAAACACTACATCTGGGATCTTGCGTACTGATCACAGTTTCACAGGAGTTTAAAATGTAGTCATTGCCCAAAAAGCGTGCCAAGTGAGTGCTTTGTTTATCAGTGAGAGCTGCAGTCCTCTTAGAACAAGAGAGTTACTGGAGCCAGGGGTGCTATTAGGAGCCTAAGAGACTGAGAGCCAAAATTGTAAAATTTTCTGACTTTTATTTTTAAAATTCAGCACAGTATAGCAGATCTTGTATTGTGACCCTGGATTTATTGATGACTAATGTCTTGACTTGCAATGTAAGCAAGAATAACAAGAAATAAAATTATATTTATCTTTGAGTATGAGCCACTTGAAAAATGGGAATATATGCAAAACTTTAATAAAATTGGCTTGGATAGCTGCTCTCTCTTTTCATTTTCCAGCTGAATTACTTTGACTGTAAGGTTTTCCTTTTATACAGGGCCTAACTTCCTTGCTTGCTTACCTCCTTTCAGTTCTAAGTTTATATTAATTGCATGGATCGAGGTTTTAATTGAGAGAAAAAGGATCTGAGCGCTTGAGGTTGTTTTGCCTCATTTTCCCATGCTTCTTTCAATGAAGATTTCTTAAATGGAACAAAAAGCATCTTTACTCTGTAGCGGTAAAAGGAAGATTCCTTACTGTTTCAGCAGGATAAGAAACCTTTATCATATATTTTAAAAATGGCTTAAAGTGGAGAATTTTTTGTCATCTGTCAGCTCGAAAGGTCATGGATTAGGCAGTCATTCCTAAGCCCCTTGGATAATGTTTACAGTGCTCTCAAATGACTTAAAATGGACTAAATTGTTTTCAGCCGACAGTAGTAAAGGTCATGAAGGAAATCTGTTTAGTCAGCCTTGCTTGCTTCCTAAGTACACATAGTAAAAATGTACCATAAACTGCAGCAAGAAAGAAGTTTTAACTTTAAAAGACACTGGAGGCTAAGGGAATGGAATGTACCTCTTGAGGATATAAATTGCTTGGCAGAGACTTTGCAAAGCAGGGGTTGTTATGGGAAACTTCTGTCCAATCGCTGCTAGCTTCTACCTTTTCCTTTTGTTGTTCCCATTTCACATTACAGTTCATTACTCAGAGAATTTGTAGACTTTGGGGCACATTCCATTTTCAGTGTGGGTGCTAATAATTCCTTGAGAATGTAATGAGAGGCAAGCATGCTCAAGGGGTGAGGAATGAAGAAAACTAAACAAAGCTCAGTCTTGAATTCCATCACTCCTTGTCAGCGCTCACTTGCAACAAGAATCTGGTGCTGTTAGGCCCATTCTGCTGACCTCTGTGCTGGTTATGGTGACAGTTCTTGCTGAGTATTACCAAATATAACAGTGAAAGAGTCTTACCATTAGAGAAAGACTAAATAAATTGCTGTCTCCTGTGGCATGTTCTTAATCACTTTGCCGTGATACCACTGTAGTAAAGAGGAAATTTAGAAACTCCAGCTAGAAACTAGCATTCCTGAACCAATTTCAATCAGCTTCAATTGCCGGCTCTCTGAAAATGGGCCTCTTAAGTGATAACCTGCTTATTAATCAGTACCTAGTGGTGTCCTTTTGTATTATCTAAGGCATCAACACAACACATTTGAAAGTTGTTCACTACAGATACACGTGTGCATTAAATGCGCACTTAACTGTTCAAATGAGTTTTCATCATAGTAGTGTTTTCTTTTGGGCAATCACGGGAACAGATTAATATTAAGAATAAATTTTATTAAGTGTATGACCAGTAGGATGAAGGGGAAGTGGCAAGGTTTCCCCATTCATGAGTCCTGGCTGGTTAAAAGCTGCTACAATGTTAGTTCCAGGGGTTGTCTCAACACTGCAGAAATTTTGTTGGACATACCTCTCCGCTTTTCCTTTTTTCCAATCCCCCTTGACCATCAGTATTATACAAAGGTAATGAAGTAATACCGAATAGCAGCACTTTCCTTGTGCTTTCCAAGGACTGAAATGTTGTGCAGAAGTGTTAAAAAATAATTGTTGTTCACATTTGAAGAGAAAAATCAAATTATTTTTGGATTAATGTTTTGGCCTTTCTAATATATATATATTTTCTCTTTTAGTAAGTATGATTAACTCAAAATATGCAAATAAAATTATTTCTTTATGTTTTTGAGGTTACTCCAGAAATGTTGACATACTGTTTTGGAAGAAAAGGCAAATAAATGAGGTGGCATAACAGAAGTTCTTAGTTCTATTAATCTCAGCATTATGTGATACTCAAGATCAATATTCAATTTCAGTCCTATGGGATTATTCAGAAATACTGGTTTCCATGGAGAAAATACCGGGTAACATAACAAGACTATTCAGCAAGGCACTCTGTACACTTTCTAATTTGTTACGCTTTAGACCTTTTGATCTCAAGATTTTAAGTCTGGCTTTAATGAAACCTGTTATCTATATACAAAATTCTTAATTTTTCCAGGATAGGTGTTAAGGACACTGGGACTCTGCAACACCCTGGTGATATTCTATTGGAAGTTAGTTAAATAACTAGAGCAGAAATTTTGATTAAATACAATCAAATCTTCTTCATATACCTTTGAATTGTTTTGCTTGGCAAAGAAGAATTGAAAAGGCCACCTTGCACAATATAGGAAGCATTTGTTTAATTTATATTGCCATTTAAGAAGTACTTTGTATCAAGTATAATAGCCTTTAAAACAGTTGAAACCTTAATATAGCTCAGGAGAATTACCTGTTTGGTTGTACGTGAAAAATTTCACTTCTCCAAACATACATTTAAAATCCATGAAGGGTAGAAATGAAAAAAAAAAAAAAAAAATACTATCTAAGCATTTAAAGTATAGTAGCATAGAAGTAGCAGTTTGTTCAAATAAATAACAGCATAGTATCTAGGTACTGCTGTGTTGGGTCATTTCCCTTACTTTAGAAACAAGAAAAACAGGAAAAGAAAAAAAAACAACAAAAACCCACCACCAACACCATAAAAAGCCCCAACATCTTGCATGTTTTTTAATGTTCATAAAATGCCTTAAAGTAGCAATTCAGTGGGTGCCAGGTGAGTTTGTCGGCAAGATAAACCTTAAGCATGTGGACACTGTTTGTTTTAATCTGGAATGTATGATTGGCTTCTCTGGGTTTTCTTTAAGCAGTTAATCATGTGTTTTTTTTACTGGAAACTCAGCTTGTTTTTCAAGGATTCTTTAGGCAACCTGAGTAACATAAGTTGTCATAAGGTTATTACTAAGAGTATACTGGGTGCAGTTTGAGAAAGCTAAGTGAAAGGATTGTCTTCCATTCCCAGATGGTGTGAAAAATTGTGCTACATTCTTTGAAATGATGAAGAGTGAGCAGCAAAGAGTGAAGTTGCTTAATGATCTTTCTCCACAAAGAAACTGCAGCTGAACAGAAGAACTAGTCTGACTCAAAATGTGCGAGGTGCTTGAAAAATATATAGCTATAGAAAATAGTGTTCTATAAAACTGAAAAGTTGCAGACCATATGTAAAAAGCAATGGAGAAATAGAGAAGAAGCTTTTTTTTCCCCTCCATATTCCTATAAATAACAAATTCAAACTGAAAAGAAATGAGCCTAAGTGCTAAGTAGACCCTGACAGGTAGGAAGACCAAAAAAAGCATTTTATTATTACTGTTTAATAGCATTGGACTTATTCTGATTAAAAAAAAAATAAAAAATTCCTAATTGCTGTAATCTGAAAAAGGTTGTTTTTTTTTTTCTAAGTAGTCAAATACTTTTAGCCTTGGTCAAGGTTAGGCAAAATATGCCATGAATTAAAAAAGAAAACAAAAACAACAACAAAAAAACAACAACAAAGCAACACATTTTTCAATAGTTTGCCAAGATTATTTTTGCCCATAGTAATATAAAGGAAAATTATCTTTCTTTAATACCTGTTCTCTTATAGTCTATGGTTTTTTCTTTTTACTGATAACGCGCTGAAAGATTTAATCATAATTTGTGTATCAGCACATAGCCTTTCTACTTGCTTTGAATCTCATTGGAGCTTTGCTGGTAGTTTTCCAAAAGAAGCGATTCATAGTTCTCACTATCACATTCTTGAGTAACTTTCTCTTAAGCAGGTGTGTGTGGATACTCAAGTAAGAAGTTCTGAAGAAATTTTGAACTAATTTTTTTTTAAAGAAAATCTTAGAAAAGTGGCAAATCTACAGTATGCTTAGGATTCTAACATAGTTAGAAATGAGAAAGCCAATGAGCAAATCGTGTCAGAAAGAGCCTCCTTGCTGAAGGTCACGGCCATTTCTTGTTTTAAAAACAAACCAAAACCAACAAACCACTTTGCTGAAATTAAACAGAAATTCACCAAAACCAACCCAATTCCATTGAGAAGGTCTGGTCCTCTATTAACATCAGATGATAGTCTTAAACCTGCAGAACTGTGGGAAGTACTCCTCTTAACTTCTGTGAGTTATAGCTGATATTTGAGTACCTTCATTCTGTACTGGAAGAAGTCCATTTAAATGTGTATGATGTTAGTATCTGATGTTACTTTATTGCAGTCTACAGACCTCCTTTTTAAGTAATGTGTCATCATACCCAGTGGAAAAAAAAAAAAAGGAGATAATTAATGAAAGAAAAACCTTCTGTACTTAAACAATCAACAAAAGCAAGAAATCCAAAATTTAGCCAATGATTTTTTTTTCTTATCACTGTTCCATGGACTGATGTTTCTACGTTTTGATTGGGTTGTTTTTCTTCTTAGATTGGGATTATTCAGTATGATTTGAGCTATTTGTCATCAGTAAGTCAGGATAAACTGGGTGACACCCTTCTCCCTTCTGCTTTTACTCACCTTCCTTTTTCCATAAATATTCATAATCATTGCCTTAAAGTAAGTTAGTTAGACAGATAGGAAGACCATATTCTTCTGTGATATTTTCATCACTGGATATTAATGTGTCAGTCTGATACACATTGTTTCACTGCATATTGTATGTGACAGACTGAAGAAAAACAAAAACTTTTATTTGTCCAAGCCTATATAGGAATTGGTATTTCCCAACAATCTATATGGCCAGAGTTTTCTGGAAATATTACAGAAAGCATGGAATAAATGGAAATACAAATCCTTCCCTGAAGTATTTTAATGAAGAAAGAAAAGTTAATACATTATTAATTTAGATTATTGATTGTCAAATTGATCAGCATGGAGAAAAGTCTGTAGAGATGCAAAAATGTTGTACTAGCCCTTACATACTTTAGTCTAATTCAACATGGAAGCTATTAAATTCTAAGGTAAAAGGCAAGCTTGCTAGCAAATTGGAAAGATAGGTATTGACTAGATGTTATGTAACTAGAACCAGACATTCAGGCTCCCTGAAGTTTTAATTCTTGATTTAATTTTTTGATAATACCACACAATTGCAGCTGAGTGTCTCAGGCAAGGTTAAAAAAAAAAAAAAAAAAAAAAAAAAAAAAAAGAGGAGCAGAGCCATTAGGAAGACCGCACGTGTTACTGCCCACCACACTGCAAATCCTGGTGTGCCCCAAGTAATGAAAGCATACAGCAGAAGAATTATCTGAGAGTAGGACAGGGTTTTAGACAATATTAAATAAAATATCACTTTAAAGCCTAAATTTTATAATTGTTCTAGTTAACAGGAGACCACAGGGGACCAATCATCAAGGTTGGAAAAGACCTACAAGATCATCCAGTCCAACCATCCACCCATCACCAACAGCTCTCACTAAACCATGTCCCTCAACACAACGTCCAAATGTTCCTTGAACACCTCCAGGGTCAGTGACTCCACCACCTCCCTGGGCAGCCCATTCCACTGCCTGACCACTCTTTCAGAGAAGTAGTATTTCCTAACATCCAGCCTAAATCTCCCCTGGCGCAGCTTGAAGCCATTCCCTCTAGTCTTATCACCAGTTACATGAGAGAAGAGGCTGACCCCCCAGCTCACAACAACCTCCCTTCAGGTAGTTATAGAGAGCAATAAGGTCTCGTCTGAGCCTCCTCTTCTCCAGACTGAACAATCCCAGCTTCCTCAGCTGGGAGCCTCATAAGGCTTGTGCTCCAGAGCCCTCACCAGCTTTGTTGCCCTTCTTTGAACATGCTCCAGGGCCTCAATATTTTTCTTGCAGTGAGGGGCCCAAAACTGGACACAGTACTCGAGTTGCGGCCTCACCAGAGCTGAGTACAGGGGGGTAACCACTGCCCTGTTCCTGCTGACTACACTGTTTCTGATGCAGGCCAGGATGCCATTGGCCTTCTTGGCCACCTGGGCACACTGCTGGCTCATGTTCAGCCGAGCATCAATCAATACCTCCAGGTCCATTTCCTCTTCACAGTCTTCCAGCCATTCTGTCCCAGGCCTGTAGTACTACCTGGGGTTGTTGTGGCCAAAGTGCAGGACCTGGCATTTGGTCTTGTTGAACCTCATACCATTGGCTTCAGCCGAGCTCTCCAGCCTGCCCAGATCCCTCTGTAGGGCCTCCTTACCCCCAGGTAGGTCACATTCAGTCAGTGGTCACATTCCCAGTCTCATCCAGTAAAGAATGGAGATTCTCCTTAGTCCTCCCTCTTACTGTTGATGTATTTGTAAAAGACTTTCTTGTTCCTTTCTACCCCAGCAGCCAGGTTGAGTTCAAGCTGGGCTTTTGCCTTTCTGATTTTCTCTCTACACACCTCAACAACTTCTCTGTACTCTTTCTGAGTCGCCTGTCCCTTCTTCCACAGGAGGTAGATTCTCTTTTTCTCCGGGAGCCTCAAGAACAGCTCCCTATTCATCCACGCCAGTCTTCTTCCCCACCAGCTCATTTTGTGGCTCAGGGGGACAGCCTGCTCCTGCACCTTTAAGACTTCCTTCTTGAAGAGCAACCAGCCGCCTTGGACCCCTTTACTCTCTAAGACTGAATCCGACCAGACTTCCCCTACTAGTCTTCTGAGCAATTCAAAGTCCACCCTCCAGAAGTCCAAGGTAGCAGTTTTGCTGCTCCCCCTCCTGGCTCCAAAAGAATTGAGAACTCTCCCTCTCTTCGGTAGAGAACTCTTCGAGAACTCTTCATGATCACTCTGTCCAAGACAGCCCCCCACCTCCACATCTCCCACCAGATCTTCTCTGCCTGTGAGCAGCAGGTCTAGCAGGGCAGCTCCTCTTGTAGGCTCTCTCACCAGCTGCATCAGAAAATTATCCTCCATACACTCCAGAAACCTCCTAGACTGCTTCTTCTGCCTGTGTTGTATTCCCAGCATATGTCAGGGAAGTTGAAGTCCCCCATGAGGACAAGGGCAGGTGATTGCGCAGCTTCTGCCAGCTGCTTGTAGAACACCTCATCTGTCTCTTCACCCTGGTTCGGCGGTCTATAGCAGACACCACCAGGATGTCTGCCTTGTCAGCCCTTCCCCTGATCTTTACCCATAGGGATTCAACCTTATCATCCACAGCCACAAGCTCAGTAACATCAAAGCACTCTCTAATATAGAGAGCCACACCACCACTCCTCCTCCCTTGCCTGTCCTTCCTGAAGATTTTGTAGTCATCCATTGCAGTGCTCCAGTCATGGGAGCGGTCCCACCATGTTTCCATAATGGCAACTCTGTCATAGTTTGTGTGCCGCACAATGGCTTCCAATTCTTCTTGTTTGTTGCCCATGCTGCATGCATTGGTGTAGATGCACTTCAGCTGAGCCCCTCACCTCACCCTAACCCCATTACCACTCCCCTAGGCTCATCTCTAGCCAGCCTGGTTTTATTCCCTTCCCCCTTCATGTCTAGCTTTAAGCCCTCTCTACAAGCCCTGCCATCTCCTGGGCAAGGATCTGTTTCCCCCTTTGAGACAGGTGATACCCATCAGCAGACCTCAGCTCAGGTGCAGAGTAGACTGCCCCATGATCAAAGAACCCAAAATTCTTGTGTTTGCACCAGCCTCTCAGCCTTGTGTTTCTAAGGTGGGTTTTCCTGCTCCTCACAATGTCCTTCCCTGCACTGTAGGAATACAGGAAAATACTACTTGTATGCCTGCTCCATCAAATAACCTCCTCAGTCCCCTAAAATCATTTTTTATAGTCAGACTTCTGTCAGTGACCTCATCAATGCCGGCCTGAACTATCAATAGAGGATAATAATCAGAGGGGCAGATCAGACTAGGAAGTTTTCTAGAAATATCCCTGACCCAGGCCCCAGGGAGGCAGCACACCTCCCTACAGATAGGGGCCAGCTGACATATTGGGCCCCCAGTTCCTCTTAGAAGGGAGTCACCTATGACTATCACCCTCCTTTCTTTACAGGAGGAGGCAGTCTTTAAGCATAGAGCTGACCACTTCTCCTTGGGAAAGCTTGGAGGCAGTCCTCCCACCTCATCCTCAGCCACCTCACCTTCCAGTTTCAGGGCTTCAAACCTATTAAATAGAGGCACTGATGAAGGCTGGTATGGGGGTTGCCCATGTCACCAAGCTGGGACCTGCTGCCATTCCTCTTCTCCTCTCACATTGGCTCTCTTGGTTTGACTATGGCAAGAGAGAGGCTCCACTACAGCTTAGGGGTGCAATTTCTGTGTCTTTCTCACAGAGTCACACCACCAGTCAATCTCCTGCTCACACTCTCTGATGGTTCTTAATCTCTTTACCTCCTCCTGAAACTCTACCACCAGCTTGTCCACCTGCTTGCACCTCACACACAGGTGGCATCCTTCCCATCTTCCCCCTGCAGCAGCAGGCTCTGGCACTCCCTGCAGCCAGAGACCTGAACTGCCACATTTCTGGGCAGGCTCTCCATCTGGGTTACCACGGCTTTCTTGAGGCAAGCCTGCCATCTAGTAAAGACCACGTTTCAAGCTGTGGCCTCAGGATCTGTCAGTAGGAGAGCTGGTCTCCTGAGCAAAGACAAAAACACTGACATGTCCTGCTACAAGACCCTCCTCCCATACCTGCTGCTGCAGTAATGTATGGGCAGTGTGGGCTGTGCTCACACTCAGACATCTCTCCCTGTTATCAGGGGACAGTATCACTCTTTTCTCATCTAGCACATTATGTGGGTAGAAGCTAGCCTCTACCCTCCCGAGGGCTCCTTTTAGCCTCGCAGAAAAGGGTAAAGGTCAAGCTCAAGAGATAAGAGTGGGCAGTGCAAGCTCTACTCTTGCTGGCTCAGTAGTCTGCCCACAAGCTGCTAGTCCTCTTGCACCAGCACAGTGCTTTTGCTGGCTTCAAAAAAGCCCTAAAAACAGCCTTTTAGTTAGTCTTTTTGCTTTAGGTCCCTTACCCAGTGCAGTCTTACCTGCCCTGAAGCTGGTCTCTGAAGCAAAATGACTTGTGTTTTTTAGGTAAAATTCTCAATTTTTTTTTCATTTAAGGTATTTTTGTATGCATAGATTTGTTCTTCAAGCTGTCAGAATTAAAGCATCAAGGTTATTGAGCAAGGGAGCCAGAATTATAAAGTATACTTCTAACAACTATCATGCACAAAACTTTTTGCCTGTGGATTTCCTGGTTCCAGATATGACAGTGGTGAATGTTGTTAATGTTAGTGACTTCTTACTCATCTTTGTTATTCTTTTGTAGGCAATTTTGAAGTTTGCCTTTAAAAAAATTTTTCATGTTGGTGCTAAGTACAGTGTTTTTGAGCAAGTAAAGTGGAATGCTGGCTTAGGTCACCTTTAATTTTTCTTGCACTTGACCCTTATATGAAGTGGAACGCTCCTTTTTGTAGGGGTTGGTCTGATATGGACTCATAGCTATGCCTTTGAGTACTGATTAAGAGCTTACTATTCATATTGAAAGTTGAGATAATTGTTATACCTGTGCACTAATCTAGAGGTACAGATTATTCCAACTAAAAAATGTGTTATAGCAAGGGAAACAAAAAAAATCTTAAAAGGTTCTTAGAAGTAGTAAGTGGTAGGCCACAGCTATAAAACGTCAAATATCAGCTATATGTTAAAGTATTAATTTATGGCTATGGTGACATTTTTTTGTGCTATAATAAGAGCAACAGAAGTATATGGAAAGATTTAAGGAAAATGAAATTAATGGAGGATAAAAGTCTGAGAAGCAAGGATAGAGGGGAAAAAGGCTGGAAGTAGTGGTACAGATAGCCACATCTAGTGCCTGCCAGATCTACAGGCCTTTATGGTGCCAAGAGGATGGGGAAGTAGATGGTTCAGCTGTGCTGATATTCAAGCAGTACTGTCTCCTTGTGATCCTGAGAGAACTGTATGAAGCTATTTCAAGAAATTAATCAGTGTTTAGAAGTTTTTATTATTATTATTCCTTATGAGGCTCCATAAAGGAATACTAAGCTATTCCTGGTGGATTTAAGTCTGCGAAGAAAATGGAAATCTCCATCTTGGGTGACCCAACTGTAGTTTCCCAAATAAATCTGCATTTGTTCTAGTGGTTTTTTTTTGTTTATTTTTTCTAAAGTGAATTGGCTTGTCTGTTTGGAGAAAAGCCAGCTTAGAATGAGGATTTTGAGAGCAGAAAGTGGATTAATATTTAAAGTTTTAATATTAGTTCTGTATATTTTATAGCCACACAAGAAATGGCTCTGTAAGGACCATGGCGATCAGTCCACAGAATCATATTGTCTATGGCAACTATTCGGGTAAACTAAGCAGACTTGGGTTTCTAATTGCTGCTGTATCAGATGTTTTGGACACTTTTATTAGACTTCAGTCTGAAGTAAATTTTCCTTTTTTTTCCTTTGTATTCTTACTTTCTGGAACCTGGAAGATGCTTCCTTTCTGCATTTCTTTTTTTCTTCTTGAAATATTTCATAGGTGCTTCATATCTTGTACCTAAGAGGGAACTTAATACCATAAGACTTCAATTAAATTTGACTTACATATTAATTTGTTTTCAATAGACTTACAAATCCTATACTTTACAGCTGTGACTATATGCAGACTTCATGATAAAAGTTGTATTGACTCAGTGAAATTTGATTAAATATATATTTTGAACATGACATTGCCATTTAGCAGAACTAATTATTGTCTCTCCAACACTGACTCTCCCCTTCAATGTTGTTTTGCCTCAGATATTTGCCCATTAGAGGCTCAAATTAGCTTTGCAGCATTTTAATGTAAAATGTTGGTATTTCTTTGGGTGCTGCTGTGCAACTGATCAGTTAATTACCTAATAGAGATTAAAGGAGGCATGCAATACAAAATTTAATCAAAGGGGATGATTGCTTATTATGTTGATAACTCTTTCTGCAGGTGAACAAAATTACAATTCTGTGTATGTCACAATATTATTTTATTATGTGTGTGTGTCTGTGTATCTCCTGTTGACTTCAGTTTTTCTCCCCTGCATTTTGTTATAGCCTTTAGTGTTACCCAAGGAACCCCCAGCCCCCACGATTAATTCATGGCAGTACTAAGAAGGGTGAATTTTGGGTTTAAAGAGAATGACTAGAAATGTATGAACTGAACAGAGGAATGAACAGATTAAGTGTAGTTACGGAGGTTTAGGAGGATGATCCATCACCAGTGAAGAGAGTGAATAGGTTTCCTCTTGACTTTGAGCACTAAAATTTAAAAAATTTTGGCTTCAATACATCTTTTCATTGGAAATGAAATGATGTGTTTGAATGTGTTTTCGATCTACAAGCCATAGTAGTGGTGTTGTGACAAATACTTTTCAGTGTAGCTTTTGTGAACCTTCAGTGACTTCCATGTAGAGTAGAAATGGGCCTTGGGAATTAAACATTCTAATTCCTATCGTGACTTGGAATCTGTAAGCCTGTTGCAGACTTACTCTCTGTATATTTTCTAAATGTTGACTGTCTACATAATGATTTTACTTTGAGTAATCATGTAAAATGTATAGGTATGGTCAGAATAATAAATGTAGTTCTAGAAACAGAACTGCTTAACTTGGAAATAAATTAAAGTAGTTCCCAAGCACATATAAAAAATAGAGATGGAATCAAAATAAATCATTTTGATGTCACGACCCTGGTCAAGCAGTGTGGTATTTACAGAATTCCTCTAAATGTCTCTCAGGGCAGTATAACAAAGTCTCTTGGCTTGTGATGCTCTTAAAGAGATATTCCACAACCTGTTTGGTGTTGTTCCAGTGTGGAGATGCGTGGTCAATAAAGCAGGAATAGCACATGCTGCACTAACAACTAAATCACCTTGTGAGGTGAAACATCTGACTTCCTGTTCATCATCTAGGATTCATTTATAGGGACTGCTGTAAAAGCAGATCAGTACTCCTCACTCCACTGCCATTGCAAACAGCTGTCCTTATGGGGACTATGAAATGCCTTTGAACTGTAGATAGATGAATTCAAATGAAAATGAACAAGTTTACTTTATGTCTCACTTAGCCTTTTATGTTTAGCGGGATAAAGTATACTAGTAGTATACTTGTATTTAATAACTGCATATTGTATCTATACGCTGCTAAAATTAATTTAAGTGGCTTAAAAATATGTTGATTGCATAAAGTGGCAAACATTATAGTAAGAAAGATAATTATAAAACACGGTGAAGTTATATGTTCATTACTTTAATTAACCATTAACATATTTAAATTGAATTGTAATTACATGTATTTTTTAATTTTCTGTTGTACTCTGGCATTATTTTGCAGGTATTCCATGAGAGCATAATAGTATATTTTTTACCACCTGAAAACCTGTATATTCTCTAATGGGAAGAAACAGAACAACGAGTGATAGCTTGGGGAGAAGCAGTGGTATAGTGTTTGGTCATACCGTCATCTTAAAATCTTTAGTGAACACATACATATTTGTTTCAACTACAGACTACTTACTTACTTTAAGCAGCTAGATCTCTTTTAGCTTAAATTTGTATAAACCAATTTTACGTTTGTAGAAATTAAGAAATAGAGAGGTTATTTCCCAGAGTGTTAGTGAGAAATATAATGGGTTTGCATTCCGGGATCAGTTGAGTGCTTTAGAAGATCCTGGTGGGGGTCTCTTATTTCTCCCTGTTCTTTAATCTCTCTCTCTTCTGTCATATGTCTGCCTTCTCGTGAGTGGTCTGTCTGACCCTTCTGCCCTAACTGTCATAACTAATTACAATATCATCTGTCTGCAGTGTGCAAAAAAACTTTCCAGAGTTAATAAACTCTGGAAAATCTGGGAGAAAACATGCTTCGTTTGACAGGTGCAGCTGATCTGATCCTTTTGTAGTTGCGCAGAAGTAAATGAGTTTATACCTTTTCTTTTTGAGGAGAGATGTCTGTGAGAATGACATGATGAACAGTCTGTCTGTTCTGTCATGTGCTGATTATCTTTGGATCTTGTTCAGTCTTGGACAAGTTACCTTACTTGTACAGCTGTTATACATCATTTGGATTAGGTGGAGAGAATTGTAATAATTTCTGGAGTGTACATTAAGATTAGTTTGTCTGTAACTTTCATGTCCAGTTTAAATTGAGCTACAGTGTATCTTGTTTTAAAGTCATTCTGAGAGATAGAAGAGTCTAGGAAACTGTTAATTGGATACTTTTCTGTCCAAAAAGCTCTTAGAATGGAAGGGTCTGTAGCTCATGTTAACATATCTAAGCTATATTTGAACCACAGGGTTAAGGATTCTAGCTTGAGTAGCAGCCAAAAATCTGCTGAGTGACTGTGTTTGGGTCACTAGCATGCATTAAGCTTATTGCTTGTGAAAATAGAGAGTTGAATCACTGACATTCGTTTCCTTTTGACATACCTTTGCTGATAAAGGGGAGGAAAATTTATCTTGACGACAGATAAACCCTTCTGTTTGCTGCCCTAATGAGTATAAAGCATGAGGCTGTTTGTGGTATATGAGGAACAGATGGGAATGACTGTATGTTGAGAAGAAGCAAACTTCAGGAATTTGAACCTAAATAAACTTTATATTAAAGAGCAGCCTTGGTATCCACTGTCAGTGAGAAGAAGCAGAGAGAAATCTCATCCAGCTCTGTAAATGTGAACAATGCGTGTAACTTTTATTACATAAAATGAAAGTTAAGGCTGTAGTAGTAGAAATTCATCCTAACTTTGTTACGGATTCCAAAACTCCATCTGTTTGAGTTCTTGGTGTCTTTCTTAGGAATACTATCATATTACTTTAAGAGCAGTAGGTGATGTGAGAAGTCCTCACATGGTTCCCAAAAGAAGTGGTTCAATAAAACCAGTAAGTGCATGTGATAAAACTAGGGGCACTGCAGAAGATACCATTTTGTCTTAAAAGAGTCTGGAGGACTTTTCATGTTCTGCTTCTGTAACATTTTGTATTTTAGATCTAGCGTTCTTAGCAGTTGGTTTCTTAGCAGTAAGAATTTTTAGAAGATGTCAGCCATGGCATATATTGAATCTATAGCTGTTAATTAACAAAGTCTTAAATTGGATTATAATAATAAATGTTTGAAACAAGATGTTGGTAGTCTAGTTTGAGTTAGGTAACTTTTGGATCGTTTCTTTATTTGTAAACTACTTATGAAAATGTTTTAAACACTGTTGTGTGTCGAAATCTTTTTTTTATACCTTTAGAGGTGATAGTTTGTGACTCTTGTCACTAATTAACAATGTTTTTCTTTTTTTTTTAATTAGACACTTTGGTGTCAAACTGTCAATTCCTTCCTTCTTTCTTTGGATGGACATAACTCTTCCTACCAGGACTTTGGTGTAGATGCACATTCTAGATTCTCTTTTCAGCATCGTTTGCTAGTAATTCAAGACTTCATTAAATGTTCTTGCCAATAACCTGAGTTCCTGGAAAGTTAACATAGTGTATGTAGTTCTGGGAACACGCCTGAAGTCCTGAAAAATCTGATTTGTGATATAATGTGTGTGATAAATATGACTACAAGGAAGGCATTCAGCCTGTCAAACTTCATTACCAGTTATATTGCTGACAACCTCTTACTTTTTTTTCTTTTTTTGCAGAGTAGTTTCCTTTGCACGATACTGAAGGCACTTAGTATCTGCAATGTGGGAAAACCCGATAATGGGACGCTTTTTAAAAACAAAAAAAATAAAGGCTTGTTTTTCATTGCTAATAGTTCCCCTAACAGGATTTATTTGTATTGTTTTAAGACCAATGTACATCTGGTAGAATCACCACCCAAACTTGGAACCTCATCACTGCTTTCACATAAAGATCTTAAAAGGCTCAGCTGTAGTTTCATTTCCTCACTTTGTAGAGGTGCTAGGAGCTGGTTGGAGCCAAAATATTCTACTAATGTAGCGAAGCACAGGCTGTATTTCAGAACAGTTAATATTGGTCTCATGCCACTCAAGTATGAAGTGCTTAAACATTTTCCCTGAGTTTATTTATTCTTGCATATTTCTGTATCCTAGTTATGAAGCCTTCACTGACTTGTGACTGTGACAAATAGTGTTTCTAATAGAGTTTCCTTGGGTGTGTTCAACTGGGCATTTTGGCACAGATTTCAGCTTCTGGGGCTATTATTGATCATTCGTTTGAAAATAATCTAAGCTGTACAAAGATGAACACCTGAAGTGCTGTACAAGTCAACCAAAACTAAGTATGATTCTTCAGCTGTGCTCCATTCATGAAAAACTCACCATGCATCAGGTAAAAGATGAAGCCTTGCCTTATTTAATTTGCAGAATCCAGTAACTATTACATTACACATTTTGACAGTAAAAACCTTGCATGTCTTCAAGTTCTATCACTGGAAATACAAGCAGGGATTCCTGGTGTGATTTTGAATTTGGAGCAGCTCATGAAATGTTACTAACACTGTCAGAGCGTATGAAAATAATTATTGCAGGCTGTGAATAACATCCTTAAGTAGAGTGGCTAGATGAAGCAACAAATTAAGGGCATAACCCTGTGCTATGATGGATAGTTTTATATACTGTAGATAGAAATTTTCATTTCTAGTAACCATAGTAAGTAGAAGGAAGTTCAACACGCAGACAGGGTTTCAGGGAATAAAAATATTTTCATCTAATGATATTATGTTGTGGCTTGCAAAGAGAGAAGTGACTAATGCCTCACCTTAGCATTAAAGTAAAACCTCAGTGACCTGAGGGAAATATAGCCATCAATGCCTAATGAGGGCCACCATACTAAGTTAAAATCTGTGTTAGAACATCAAGTCTTGAGAAAGTTCTATGTTCTTCCACTATCTAATGTGATGAGGTTTTTTCAGTTTTATTTGTTAGCGCTTAGAGATCAAGCAAGATCCTTTGGTTTTCCATCTAACACCAGCATAATGCCATGCTTCATCTGAAAGTAAAGGATTCTAAGTTTGGGTGAGAGAGAGCTCATAAGAAAAAAAACAAACCCAGTGGGACAAACGGATACAAGAGAGGATGCTGCTTTCACAAAACATATAGCAGCACCTGGAAATTCAGCAGGAGGATGGAGAGGTAAATTGTAGGCCAACTTCTTAGATGGTTAAGTTTTGTTTTGCATTAACATTAGCTAGCAGATCATTTCTGTTGGAGTCAGAGCTTCCTTGAATTTATCACACCTTGAAATTTCTGCCTTTAGGCAAAGAACAAGTTTTTTCCAGATCTAATTATCACTTGTGTTGCCTCTCTTCTCCCAGAATGATTTTGACAGTGGTTCCTTTTGTTTGTTTTCAGCTTTATATCCTTAAATGAACAAATGCAATGAATGAAATTTGCAAATACCAGAAGTTGGACTCTCATACCAATTGCTTTGTTTTCCTTGAGTAATTTGAAGAGGAAGCTCCAAATAGTGGAATTAAAAATGCATTTTGCATACCAACACTTTTAGCAGGCTAATGATGGCACTTGTGAAAATAGCAACAGCAGCCCATTCAGAACTGCTAAAAATATTGCATGGCTATTACAGCTTAATTATGGAGCACCGGGTGATTAAAATAACAAAGCATGGGTCTGACTTTGCTCCTGCCCTTCCTTGTGTGTGCCTTAATCATTTTTACAAAAATCATTGTTTCTACAGTAGTGTGTCTAACATTGGCCACTATTTCTCATTGTTTTAGCAGAAATCTGAATTCTTGCACTGCATTCCTCTTCGGTATTTCTCCACAGGTTTTTAGACATCTTATGTGATAAGCTCTTTTAAGTTGCATGTTTTCAGTAATTCTCATGGCAGGTGTGTACTAGGAATTTTATATTCAACCAGCAGCACAGCTTTGTGCAGGTGCAATTCATTGGAGACAAATAGTTGAAGCTAACGGAACTGTAAATTTACATTAAGTGTCCTAGAATGTTGCATGTGTGCAAATTTCTACTACTGTTCTGGACCCCACGAATGATAATGTCTCGATTACAAAAATCTCACTGTGTTTAACATACTGATCACTGTTATGGTACATTAAAAATCCTTTTAGATTTTATTGATGTTTTCAGAAGAAATCAAGGTGTGTGTTGTTCTTTGGCTTTTTCTTTTTTCCGCTGAGAAAGCAATATGTTCTTCTCAGATACTTTGTTCTGTCAGACAATTGCCAGATGCCTAGCTATGATGGTATATCAATCTAAATTTATCTGTGTCATCATTTTTGGTTGTCTTGATATTCAATGATAACATTTTGAACTAAGCTGTTTAAATGGGATTCGGTATGCCTTAAAGAGATGAAAAGGACTTCCTTTTATGTATTTGATACTTTCTTCCAAACCTCAATGAATGAATCCCTGGAATGTATAGAAATGAAATAACTTTCAAGTTGAATTGGATGAGGAAAAGACATACGTCTGTTTTAATTTATTCAATTTTTAGAGCTCATGCAAAATCTCTTGAAGAGAACAACTCTGTGGTTATTGTATTTACTTGATCAAGACCACGGTCAAAAGTGTAGGGAAGGTAAAGTAGTGTGATTGATGTTGAACGTCACAGAGTAAACCTATGAATAATCATTTCTCAGTGGGGCTATTCAATGAACGTAAAATTCTTTATAATGCAGTGACAATTCTGTGATGTTTTGAAACAAAACTTGTTTTTAATCGGGAATTTAGGTAGTATAATTTGTCTGAAATTTCCAGGAAAAAAGCCTTCAGTTGAAATACGTGGGGGGTTGGAAGATGAAGTAACTTCTTACAAACGGTGAAGACTACTTAATATTATAAGAAACTGAAAGCAAAATGAGATTATAATTATTCCTGCAGTGTAAGTAGTCTATATTACAGCCAAAGCTTTGCAAGGAGATCCTGTGTTTGATGCCACTGCAATTCTGATAGGAGTAGAACCAAGTCATATATACATCTATTTTTTCCATTGAAGAACTGTTGTGAAGTATGAGCATACCTAATAATGTTCATTTACATTAGCATGATATACGTGGTCACTTTATCTCACTATAGTTGATTAGAAAGCATCACTGCTTTCAAGCAGGAAACACAATCATCAGTTTGAACCACCATAACCAAATCATGAAAAGCAGGGAATAGGAAAATGTCATAATTTTATCTTTATCTAAGCAGAGTCTGATTTAGATTGATTTACACTTTTCTGTAAGGGCAAAAATGCAAAGAACTTGAAGTTTAAGCCCACATTTTTTTTTTCCCCCTCAAAATATCTCATAGGAAGCTTCATTTAAAAACATTTCTGTAAGTAGTTCCTTGTGCAAAACTGTGCTATAAATATATCCCATATGTATACTTAACTACTAGAAATCAAGAGAACATTTACATTTCTTCAGTCTCCCTTTTCAAAACAGAATAGGATGGCATTGTGTGTCATCTTTTTCACCATATATTCTCTGTTTAAAATATCTGGTAAAAACTAGTAATTACTCAAAGACTGATTTTCATTATTGCAGCTGTTTTTCTTTGAGTGGACTGTAGGTTTAACCATTGTAATCTCTATTGTAATGTGAATATTGGTCTCATGTAAACCATCACCAGTCTTTACTTTTTTTTCCTTGAGCAGCTTTGTTCCTGCTGTGTTGGTATTTGTAAATTAGGCTAATGGACATTTTAGCTGTAAGAGACCTTTTATTCACCTTGTTCTCAAGTGTAGGTTAAATAGATGTGTACAGTGAATACTCATTTTTCTTAAAAATGTAACATTTTGCCCTTACTGTTATACTTGTTGATGAATGTCATGTTGCTCAACTGGCCTATTGTTTTTCTTGGTGTTTTCCTATGTGAAATCGGATGTGAAATCTTTCTTATATGGGAAAGAAACATGTACCTATACATGTAAACCTGTGCAGGAGTGACTTCTGTATCCTTTCTGAAACCATGTTTAAACTATAATTAATCAGGCAACATAATTCACTACTCTAAATCTTTAACTCCTCCATACTTTCAAAAATCAAGTAATCCTAACACAGTATCGTAATCTAACAATCATGTAACCAGCCTTGTAACTGGAATTTTCTCACCCTGCTATGTATGATCTTTGTCATTTTTGATGGGATTTTTTTCAGTGTTCTCTATTAAAGAGTGATTTAAGGATTGAATATGTAGCTTTCATAAAAGACATTGAATTCAGGTTTTCTGCTAAGTGCATAAATGAAAAGCAAATCATGAATCAGTAGTTTGTTGTCTCCTTGGAATGTTTATATAAAATACATAAGAATATTATGATGAGAAAAAGAACAACTGTTTCAATGGACAAGAGCTTTAGGAATAAAATCTGTGCTTAGTTTCCTGATGTAGTGGGAACAGTTGAGTATTACCGCCTCCTCCTTCCATTCAACTAATCCAAGAGAGACTTTTTCTTTATATCAACAGCAGCCGGGAATACATTTCCTGCCAGTGCACTTGGGTAAGGGGAGAAATATTTTATTAATAGTAATAAAGAAATTGTGACAGGAAGGGATTTTCATTCCTGTGGTATGAAAAATCAAATAGGAGACTACCACCTCATTATTAAAATTATCTGGGAACTGCTTGCATCACCATCTCAGACATTTCGTAACTCTTGTATTGCTATCATGTTTGAGAATCATTTGCTTTTAACTTTCTGTCAGGTTGTAGAATATTGAAAGAGTAAAATATCAAATAAAAAATAATTTTCAATAACCTGTGGAACAGAAAGGAAATGCATCCTTGGATTGTGTAGTAAAAATAGAGATGAGTTGTACTTAGGAAATATTAGTCCTAAAAGACGACTCTGACTGTGACTATCCCCATTATAATAGTATTCTGTAATTATGAAAACTCAGCTTACACATATAAGAACCTACTGAATAATGTCATGGTAAGAGGGGGTCAGTTGGAGAATACAGTTGGTTGGTTTAGCTATATATATATATGATTGGGAAAGCATTTGTCTTGCCAATTGTGCATTTTTGCGGAAGAAATCCATACCTGTTATAATGCTGTTAAAAATGTGTTCTTTTTGGAGGAGAAGACAGGAGGAATTGGGTTATTGCTTATCAGAGTATTTTCTTCTTTCTGTTTATTACATCAATCTGAGCTCCTTTCAACAGCGTCTGAAAAACTTCATTGGTAGGGGTGACTATCAGAAATTCAGATATCCACTATAGATGCAGAAGAGGGATGTGCCACAGCCCCTGAACTGCTTACAGCCTCTCTCGTGCCTTGCACAGCGGGACAGGAATAGACCGTCACTGAGACCATACACATTTCCCACGGATGTCCAAACCATTTACCTTAGGACATTTCAGTTTGTTCCTTGCCTGTTTGCTAAGGATAACTTAGTATGAATTCTTAATGTTCTAATAATAGCATTTAGATTTCAAACTCTGCCTATGCCTTAATCATACGCACGTGTGTGTTTATATATACACATTCACACTCCTACCAGCCCTTTAGAATTTAAACAGTTTGACATATTTGTTGATGGAGCATAACTCTTTACTGATGGAACAGGTTGAATGTGTTTAATAGCAATGGAAAACAAGAATAAAAGTTACCTAAAACCAATATTGCTAAACGTTAAGTTATTTTTATTTGACTTGAGAAAAATCGAGATAGGATTCTGAAGGGAGGTAAAGGGTTATGTATTGCTTGAACAGAGAAAGACAAATACATTCTGACATTAAAAATTAAATGCTACTGAAAGGGAAGAAAAGTAGCTGCTGCATGGAATCTGCTTACTCTGCAGTGGATTTTGTTCTTGGCTCAAAGTAAGAAAGATGGAGCAGCATTTATCTAATTACATGAATTGATGAATGGTAAGCGCAACCAGCAATTTTGACTGAGATCTACCGTCAAGCAGTGTAAGATTTGATTCTTCCAGGGTCAGAGTTATCTGTGTGCTTCTGGGGCCTGTCTGTGCTGCTGGGAAGATGCACTCTCTAGTGTGCCCTCAGTTGGAAACAGTTAGGGAAGCTGCAGGGGGATGTGTGGCGGGTCCCTTCCTTTCCTTGATGAGTCCCCTCTGAGAAGGGTGCTGGGTATGCATTCATGGTGCTTTGGATGTGTCTGAAACAGAAACCTAAGGCCACAACTGTAGAGGAGTCCTTCCATGCAGTATAAGCAAACAAAAATAGAATTTAAAGTATTAACAGATTGAATCTTAATGCAAAAGAGGATTATTATTTATATAATGAGAATTGGCTATGATCAAAAACACTACTAAAAAGTCTGATTTTCTTCAGTGAGTAGCTTAATATTTGGCTATTTTTTCCAAATCTTACTATGATTTTGGTTATAGTAGACACTAATTCTAAGACTGAGAAAAGCAGTGTTTTACTTACAAGTTACCTTTACAGGAGTGCGTTTATTTGCCATGGAAGACAGCACTGTTCTGAATCTGTCTTTGTTTGCTGCCTTTTTAAATACTTCAGCTAACAGAGGAAAAAACAATTAATATTAGTCACCCTAAGTTTTGTAGTTTAGCATTGTAGATCTCTTATAAAGCTACCAAAGTTCTCTTGTGATTATAGTATCCTATTTGAATAATGGCACAATTCCTAGCAGCATCTTTTCCTGTGTACTGTGCGCGACTGGAAAGAGACTGCCATATAGGCATGGCAACATGTTTGGATTGGGAAATTATAAAGTGTTACAATTTTTTTTTCTTCTGTTTGCTAATATTAAGAAAATAAAAGATAAATACTGGAGGAATCAAGCATTTAGTTATTGATTTTTGTAGCCAGCACCTGGTGTGCAGTATAGTATCAGACTAAGCTGAGAACACAACAAACTAAACAGTTTAAAGGGCAGTGTTGCAAAGTACGGCTGTGTTGGATTATCTGAAGGTGGTCTGAGTTAGCAAAGGGCCTGAGCAACAAGTACTGTGGAATAGGCAGCAGTACCATCTGGCTGAGATTCAGAACTTTAAAATAAGTACAAGTTAGGTCTATTCGTGGTACCTCTGCTAATTAAATGGATTAAATGAATGCTAGTGGGAGACTCCTAACACTTCAACTACCTGCTCATGAAAGAGATGTGGATGTTAGTGGCATCAACAGTTAGCTTGAGTGAGTCATGCACGAGTTGTCTTGCTCTGATCTCTCATTCACTTTGGCATTCCCGTGAAGTCAACTTGCGTTATAAGAAGGGTCTTTAAGCTCCGGAATCTCAGTCTGGTTTGGAATCATCCAAAACAGAATGTCTTTGGGCTCCCAAAACTTTACCCCAAAGTTACATCAAGTCTTGATTGTTGTTTTTGCTTGTTTTTGATTCAGGCAGTTTCCTAATCAACAGAAGTAGTGCATTTGAATTTATAAATTTAGTTTATTAATTTTAAGATTCACAGCAACGGTAGTATAACTGTGGTTGGCTGTGATGTTGCTTCATTTTCACTTGCTGTTCTGATAAATATCATGTTATTTTGAATAACTTCCTTATCAATGTAGGTAACTATGGATTGCACAGCCATCAGAGCAGTGTTGTAAGAGACTTCAGATTTGACATGCATCTGATCAGACAGAGCATTCTGCTCAGCACTTCTGTCAGCCACCTTCCATCACAGCCTACTCAGACAGGCAGGATTTCAGAGGTCTGGGGTTTTTACTGTACACTCAGTATTCATTCAGTGACTCAGTAAGTCTCTAGTACACAGTGATTATTTTTCTATTCCAGCTTGCTACATTTTTTTTTTTTCCTCCTTTTCTGTTTTCTATAGCTTGGCAGTACAGAGCTGATCTTGGGTTGCAGGCAGGGGGCTAATATCTTGTAGTGACCTGGCAGGACATGGCGTCGGTAATTGTCATTGATGGAGTGACCAGTTCCATCACTGCTCATTGGTGTGTCAGAACTGTCCTTCAGTGCTTACTTGCTCTGTTTGCTTACTCTCTGTTCTGAGGAAAAATGAACAATTTAATTCCCAGTCATAGGCTGTCATGCAGCTTTCAGAAACACTGACATCACTGACATCAATTTTTTTTTTTTTTTAAATCATTACTGACATCAGGACTTTATCCATGTACAGTATTTTGGAATGAATTGTGCTCTTGAACATCCATCTGTTTGCCAGAAATGGTCACCAGAGGCTGATAGTCCAGAGAAGTTTTATTTGAAAGAAGACATAGCATATATTGAAAATTTCTAAGAACAATGACTTGAAATGATTCAGAAGTTACCTTACTGCAGGGGGTCCCAACTGAAACAATTTTCTATACAGTACAGTACAGCCGCTACACTGAAATTGTCCTTCAGTATTAGATGAGAAGTGGCAACTCTCTGGAATATATTTCTGGTTTTACTATTTAGGTTTCACTGTTTTATAAAGATGAAATATCTTCCAGATGTCTGTCATAAATTCATATAATAGCTGTAGAAAGAAGACAAAATCTGTGCCAAGCAGACTTGAACAGCATATTGCTAATATATTTAAGAGATTTCTTCTAGGAAATTGGAGCTCTGAAATAGAAAGCATGTTTTCAGATTAATCTAAATGACTGTATTATTAGACTGTGATGGGATACTCTCAGCCAACCAAGAATACCTTTTTCCCCAGTCAGTCCATAGGGCGAAAAGCAGATGCATTATCTGGTTCCTGTTGATGGGAACCAGGACAAGAATAATCAGCCATGAGCTATCCAGAAAGCATGTGAATGATACACAGATAAGGATGGAAAACAGAACAGTCTTTTTCCATCTCATTTATGCTTATTGCAGTCTGAGTTGCATAGGTGGGTCCCGATAAATAGCAGAGTGTATGATACCCAAACCAGACTGAGAATTGAATAGCATCCATTATGGCCCACCGAGAAAACATTTCATTACAATGCTGCCAGTGTCTAAACATAATCTGAATTAAGTAGATGTGTAGTTTGCCCATAGGACAAATGTAGGTTAGTATAGATACTGGCTTTGAGCAGAGAAAGATTTAAAGTGCTTTTCTAAGAAAAGGTAATTTAGGTGCCCAGTTGTAGCTTTTAACCTGTGTCCATCTCCTTCTTGTGTTTTGGAAATGAGGTGGTATTTCAAAAGCAGAAAAAGCTGGAACTTATTGTGTTCTCTCCAAACTCACTTTACAAAGTGGGAGTGGTCATTTGGTCAGTGAAGAGCTGCACTGATTTTTGCACAGAGACACATGTGGCCTCTGGAAACCATCGTAAGGTTATAGTGACTCTTGTTTAGCAATTTGTTTATTCACAGAACCCTGCACAGCAGAAAAAGAGGTAAGCAAGTAACTTGAACGCTGGAATTAATTTGTTGGACTTCATTGTCTCTGGTATATACTTTCCACATTCGTAGTTCTTGTACTTTTCTTTAGTCTGCATGATTAGGTTTATTTTTTAAATTTGTTCTTGTGTAAGATGGCATTTAATAACCGTGAAAAGAAAAAGATATAGAGCTCACAAGATGCTTTTCAAATCCTGCTAAGTACATTTGAATACAGAACAATGTTATGGTTTTGTGGAACTTTAAAGGGTAGATTAAATTTGGGAGCTCTGCCATGCAGGCAGGCTAACTGCACACGTGATGAAATAGGGCCAAGAAGAAAACATGTTCTAGATTCAGGACAGTAAGGTATGCGCTCTGTGTAACAGCACAGATGAGGATGAAAAACGAATTGTGTTTGTAGGCTTAAAAATGTCCATCCTTAGGTAAAAGTTATTGTGGGGTGTTGCTTTTAAGGTGGAACTGTCTACCTATAACTTCCAGCATGTTAACCAAACCCACCTGTAATCATGTGTTTTCCTTTCAGTTCTCCCATTAGCTTCAGTTTTTCTATTAATGATGGTGAGGAGTAACGCAGTTACCTATCCCATTACCTTACTTGCTATAGCTGTGCTGTAAGTGTTCTAAATTGCGTTTATAGTCCAATCAAAGTACACGCTCTAAAATGGCTTCTTGGTACTGGTACTCTAGCAGTAGAATCATAGAATCATTTGAGTTGGAGGAGGCCTGTAAAGGTCACCTAGCCCAACTTGCCTGCAATGAATGGGGACATCCACAGCTAGATCATGTTGCTCAGACCTTGGTCCAGCCTGTGCTTGAATGTCTCCAAATACCTATCTGGACAACCTGTTCCAGTGCCTTGTTGGCCTTATAGTAAAAAAAAAACAAAAAATAAAGACAAAGAAAAAAGCCTTTTTCTTTCTACCCAGTCTAAATCTTTTAGTTTGAAACTATTTCCCCTTGTCCTATCACAACAGACTGTTAAAGAGTCTGTCTCCTTCTTTCTAATAGTCCTTTTTAGATACTGACAGGTAACTATCAGGTCTCCCTGGACATTTCTCTTCTCCAGGCTGAACAGCCCCAGCTCTCTCCATCCGTCCTCATAGGGGAGATGTTCCAGCTCTTTAATCATTTTTATGGCCCTCCTCTGGACTTGCTTTAACAGGTCCACATCTGGATGCAGTACTCCAGACGAGGTCTCATCAGCACAGAGCAGAGGAGCAGAATCACCTCCCTCAACCTGGTCACATCCTTACTGGTACTAGTAAAGAGCACTGGTGAAAGATATTAAATGTAGATGCACAAGTTTCTTTCTGGAATAACTGTAGGTACCTGTCTGATGTTAGACAGGTTATCAGTTCCTCAGATAACTTTACAGTAGACTTAATATTTAGCTAGAGGAAAGTCTTCTGTAGCATGCATTCTACACAAAGTGAAGAATTGTTGGGGAAAAAAGCTTGCTAACAGACAACAGAGATTCACGTTCTGTGTAACTCATTGGCTTGTACCTGTTTCTCTGCCTTATTACAAATTGTGCAGCCATGAAGTTAAATGTAGTCATTTTAGGCAGGTAGAATAGACTTGAGAATATTTATATACTGAATAAATGCTGAAACATGCTGCAGGCCTTAATTAAGCCTCAAGAAACATTGTGCTGGGATAAAGTAGACACCAACACGAACTGAGTGCTGATCTACTGCTCAGAGATCATAACCTTGGTTTAATTACATTATTAGTATATAAATTATTGCATTAATTATTTATTTTAAAATTAATGTTACAGATATTAGTTGTCATTAATAACTCAGAGGTGCCTTTTTGTCACAAAAGAACAGATTAGCATTATAATTACTGCATGAAAAATAGATATTGATGAAAAATTGTGGCTTGAGACGTCATTCTCATTATAATATGCATTTTTTTTTTCTGTCCACTTTTCCTGCTCCTTATTCTGCATATCTAATTATTGTCTTTGAGAAGAGCTGTTAGCACTGTCATTTTTCAGTAGATATATTGAATAGGGATATTTTGTGCTGTTGTAGTGAAATCCTGGTAGGCAGCTAAGGCCCATACATCCACTTTCTTGTGCCTCCCTGATGGAATGGGAAGCAGAGCTAGAAAGGTAGAAGTGAGAAAACTCATGGGTTGAAGTAAAGGCAGCACAAGAAGTAAAGCAGCAAGTGCATGGATGCAGGGCACCTCAGAATTACACTAAATTCTGCTGCATATTGCCTTGCTTTGTTCTTTATGTCTTATGTCACTGACTTCTAAAGATGAGTAGAAAAATTTCACTCTAATCTGCTAACTGCAACGTGTAATATTATTTACTGTGTCCTATATGGAAGTCAGCCTTTCAAACAAACAAATAACAAAACTCCCTAAAACCCTACGCTCCTATAACTGTACTACCAATACTAACAATGTTAAGCAAAATCCTCCAGTGACCATGTACCTGGCATTTTCTGTTCTTCTTTTGGCGACATATGATGCCAGAACATGTATGTATTCCTTTTCTGTTGATAGCAAATGACATCTAGTAACTGATTCTGTTTGAGTTGCATATAGTGTATAGAAGTCATAACACTTTACAAGAAACATTAATCTGGGTCATTTTGCTAAAATGAACACCAGTTAAAGGCAAAATGCTGTTTGAACTGGAGCAATTCTCTTTCTTTGCATTTAAAAAGCAAAGAAAATACAGAAGTAGAGATAAATACTGGAACAACCAATGGGTGGAGTAACTCCATTTCCTTCCAGGAGATGAAACTGTAGTTAGAATGTGTCCAAAAACTGTGAGCTAAATCTGACTTTTCTTCCTTTGCCTTCTTAGTTGCAAAGATTTCAATCAATGTTTCTGAAATAGGCAATCAGGTGCTGAAATATGCTGAACTGACCTCATTGTGGCAGGCTCTGGAGCATATTGATGGGAGACTTCTGTCTGCTAATGGAAAACCACTGCTCCACTTTGTATTAAAATATGCATATATTCACAGAATAATAATAATGGAAGGTGTATGATTTTTCCGATGACTCAGATACTCACTGGTAAGCAGAGGATTGTGGTTGTCAGTAAGCATTTGTTTATGCCAAGTAGATAAGAATTAACAGGAAGGATGTAGAACACTATCTAGCATGGTAGTCACAAAAGTGGAAGGAACAGAAGCATAGAATCATAGAATGGCCTGGGTTGAAAAGGACTTCATAGATCATCTAGTTTCAACCCCCCTGTCACAGGCAGAGTCACCAACCACTAGACCGGGCTGCCCATATTGAACTGCTCTTCAGTTAAATGAACCTCCACTTCCCCAAAGGAGCAATACAGACAATTGCCTTTTGCAGTTATTAATTTATAAGGATTTGTTCTCAGGTATTTTAGTTTGTAGACATTTTGTGGCTTGCCAGTGAACTGCTGTAATCTAAGTTGAACTTCCAAAATCAGCTGTCTAGTAAAGTATTTTCCAGAAATGGATTCACAGCAAAGTATCACTGCTTCTGCATTGCAACTATTTACACTTCATAGTATTCTTCCCATTATGCATTCTAGATTTCTGGTTCAGTCTCATTCAGATGCATTCAGACATATTCTATTGTGAAATTCAATAAAGAAGTGTCTGTACAGTAAAAGACTGTGGTCCAGATCTGCTTGTACTGATGTACATGAAAACATTTCCATTGGAGCAGTACTGACGTACATGAACACATTTCCACTGGAGCAGGTTTAGGCTTGTCCAAAGATGGGGTTCAGCTTTTTTTTTTTTTTTTTAACTGAAATTGTGATTTCAGTTTTATTGTAGATGAAAAGGTGAATAGAGTGTTTATAATGAATGAATATACTTTTGTATACGCAAATAGCTTAAGATGCAGAAAATGCTTAACAGAGACAAGTAAAAAACTCAGGCTGACTCATCTTTGCTCATAGCAGAATAATACTTCCATAAATTTGATATCGTAGTGTCTTGGCACGTGACATCATAACTGTTTTTCTGAATTATAGTAATCTTTCCCTTTTGTCTTACAGGGAAAGAATTAAAATACTCAAAATACTTTAGAGTTGGAGCAACACAAAGGCACCAAAAATAATAGTTATGAAGAGTTTCTATGGAGTCTTGAGACCATAAATGGAGTAATTCACAATATCTAATTTTAAGCCAGCTAAGTGTGGTGGCTGGAGATGGCTTTCATTACTGTCTGATTTAGCTATTTTTATTGTTTTCACATACTCAGAAGTAAGCAGTTATTGTTGGTGTTTGTAATCCTGCTAGTATGTTCTTCCTGATTGGGCCAATAAAGAAAGAAATTCTTCTTGCTTTGTGAAACACTCACCTACTGCTACAGCCTTAGCAGGTACAACAGCTAACTGCTCTTGCATGATGGGAGAAGCGTCCTCCATGTATCTTAGCCAGAATACTGAAGACTCAGATTCAGCCTTCAGATTGAGGTAATTTGTACTCATGTCGGACTCAGTTAAGAAAAAAAATTTCTAATCAAAACATTATTTTGATAAAAAGAAATCAGACGGCTGAGCAGCACGTGACTGCTGATGACAGCCAAAAGACAGCTCCCACTTTCACCATTTTATATAAATTAAAACAAAATAAAGGGAAATAATACAGAAACAACAATAAAAAAACCGGATAAACTAAGCCAAAACCCAAACAAACAAACAAACAAACAAACAAAAAACCCTCATCATGCGTGCATCTCTATACGCAAGGAAACTTCCCCTACAATCTTAAATAAAGAATGTTCATTACACAGAATGGAAGTAATTGCACTTGACCAAGAGTTTGTCTGCTTCTGTAGAGCTCATCCCCTCTGTGTGACAAAGCGTAGGCAGAAGTGATGTTCTTAAATCACAGCTTTCCTTTAGTGCCCATTACTGCCAGGGGGAAAAAAAAAAGTTACAATAAAATGAAATTACAGAATAAATATTACAGGATTTTGCCTTTTATGTTTTCAAAGGTAAATGGATTACTGATTTTCAGGTATGCTTACTCATACTGAGCATAAATGTAAAAGAAGTTCTACCAACAAGGTAAGTAACTCTGTTCAGTCATTCGTAAGATAATGATTCATTTTACCAGAAAAGCACAATGTTCTTTCTCAAGTATTTAATAAATATATTGGATGTGTGAACTGCTGAAAATAGCAATTTGAATCTACGAGCTGTTCTTGCTATGTACTTAGAAACTTCGTTATCATCGTCAGACACCAGACTCACGGTGATGGAATTAAACTTGTCTGAATTCTTAAAACTCTCCAACCGCTAGGATGAGTCAGGGTACAACCCTCAGTTTCTTAGAAATAAGCCTCTCTTTAATGAGTACCGCAACTGCTTAAAAGAAAGCAGCAGTTTATTAGTTTCATGGAACAGTTGTAAGAACAGCAGCCTGTCACGAAAGGCATAATAGCTTTCCCGTCATCCTGCTGTTCCTCTCGTGATAAAGCTGAAAAACAGTGATTGGAATGATTGGGTAATTGGGTCATTCGCATACAAACCAGACTGAGCAGAAACACGACTGCATGGTGATCAAAAAGTCAAAAGCAAAAAGAGAAAAGTTGAAACAAAAACCCACAGCCAAAGCCCATAGAGAAGTTTTCACCAAGAATTCCTTGTACAGTTGAGGAGACTATTGTGTGCTATTTCCTCCTCAGTTATGTTTGGATTATTTCTTGTACAGTGTTGTTTTCTGTTGTTGTCCGTTGAGATCACACATGTACCATTAATGGAATGGTTTCTATTATAAAGATCTACAGAAGGCAGAAACCCTGTTGGGAAGAACTTAGCTGACACTTGAGTACTGCATTCAGTCGTAGAGCACCGCATCACACCAAAATCAATTGTGCTCTGCTCCAGCTGAAGGTTTGCAGTTTGCCAGAGGGCAAATAAAGTGTCCTGGTGCTAATGCGCTTCTGTTAGGAGCTGGGAGAACAGTAGTGACCGTGAAGCCCGTGTGGCTGAAACACGAAATGATGATTGCTCCTGTAATGTTGTGTGAGTCTTTGGAAGCCATCAGAGAAACATGACTGATGCAGTGTGTTAATCTCCTTAGAAACAGGAAAAGACAACAACTAATTGATCGTTATGCAACTTCCTATTTGTTGTGTGCAAACTACTGTGACAGTGGAGGAAAGATTAGTGAGATATTGAGGGCTCTCTTCCCTTTTAAGCATTCATGCACAGGAAGAGGTTAGGAAGAATGGAAGGAGACGGCTGTCAGTGTGTGAGGGCAGGAAAGAGAATGAACAGGCAACAGGTCAAAACTAATCCAAGAAGCAAAGATGTATGAACAGGGAAGAAAGTAGGTATTTCTTCACAAAAGGACATTTTTGCTCTTTTAAATCTAAATAAACAAGACAATCCCGTCATCAACCTAAGCTTTTAACATGCCCACTAAATGTAGAATATCATGCATGAGCTTGTGCTGATAGTCTTTACATCTCCCTTTAGGTAATTTTTATCATATCATATTAAGAGATATGTATAGTTTTGCCTGTCCTATTCTATCATACAAAAGACAAAAAGATCTGGCTTCAGAAATTTTCATGTACACACAAGGTGCTGGTGCTTTTCTACAGGAATGTACTGCAGTTAATAGGAAACAGTTAAAAAGGTAGAGATATCTTTGTAATATTTCTGTGGGGATTTCATAGGTGTGGTCTAAGCACCAACAAGGAGAAAACACTTTGTCAGGAGCATTTCTAACACAAGATACCCCACAAAAGAGGCACCGTATTTTGACTTTTACATTTCAGCCTGCTTCTGTGTAAGCTGTCATTTCCATTTTCAAAGCAGAAACTTTTTTTTCAGTTCAAGTCATAGAAGTAACATGTGCACATGCTCTTGATGAGATTACTGAAATGTTTTAGGGAGCAGAGAAGCTCCAGGATTACAAGCAGGAATTACTGAGGAAGTTTTATGATCTATTCTGTGGCTTTTTTTTTTGTTTTTTTTTGTTTTTTGCTTGTTTGTTTTGTTTGCTGAAAGTGCATTTCTGTGGGTGATCAGGAATATATGATTGAGAAAGTATTTAACTGCAGCTATAAAATACACCATGTTTACACTGAATGCTGTGGTTCTAGAGAAAGTTAGGTTTTGTTTGGTTCATTCTGTTTATCACATTAAAGCTTTGATGTGCCCAAGTGTAGAATACTTGATGTCTGAGCAGCCATAGGGTACTGGATTCGTCCAGATCAATCCCTGATGTGTTCAGTCTGTTAATCCAGGAAAGTTGCTGGGTTCACTATAAATGTTCCGGAGCAGAATTGGATTTTTCTTTCACATATCCAACTAAAATGTGTTCAAGATGAACAGGCAGCACAAAGAAGTGTAGATTACTTAAAAAGTTTAATTCTAGATATTCAAAGTTATTTTATACTTCTGATGTTTGGCCACTATGAACTTTCCAGCGGTGGCTTAAAGATTTGTAAGGGTCCTTTCTGGCTTTGAATCTGAAGAAGTGACAGCTTTGTTAAGGAAAGGGAGGGTACATGTCTTAAAGGCTCTAAAGGTGCAGTAGCTTGCTCTTACATACTGCTGACTTGACTGCTCACTCTGCTGGCTTCTCCTCGGCTTCTTGAATTCCTGTTCCCCGCTGAGCTGCATAATGAATGTTCTCTGAACTCCCTCAATTTCAACATACCTTCCCACACAGCCTCTTTCTTTTGCTAAAAATGGATGGAAGAATTCTGACTTACATGTTGAAATGCTTTGCATAGTGTGCTGCTGAATCACATCTCAAAATAAGAACAAAAGCTTCAAATTCTATTTAAAAAACAAGCCAACAGACAAAAAAAAAAAAAAAACAACAAAAAAACCCAAGTAACCCAAACAAAAAAGACAAGCACAACAAAGAACGCAACCCTTAACCCTGTCAAAATTGAAACAACATTGTAGATGGGTGACACAACTATGAATCAACTCAAATTTTCTGCAATATCAGTGTAAAAAGCTGGTGTGCCAGCTGCCATTGTCAGAACACGAATGTGTAGGATGCAGCTCACACAAGTGCCAGGTGGCAGCAGCTCACAGCGGACAGCTGTTTGCAAGTCAACCTGGCTCTTGCAGGTGTTAGCAGCTTTATCTTCTAGTCTTGTTATTTAGCCCAGAAGCTACTGGTGGATCCCTGTGATGAAATAAACTGCACGTTCTTTTTACTTCAGTTCCTTACTTTGATAAGTAAGGTTTCTGATTTTTTTTATTTATTATGTCTTCAAGATACCTGTCCATAGTTCAATCACTGCATTCATACTACAATTTTCATGCTTAACAGACCTTTTACCTACACAAATTTTGCTTTCCAGGAAGTTTCCTGGGTGGATTCTTCACTAGAAGAGACAAAATCTTCCATTTTCCTCTCACAAACATAGCAGCTGCACAAGGTAAATTGTAATCATAGCTCTCCACTTTTCAGAACAATTAAGAGATACAGAGGAAACTGAAGCAAAATGTAATCCTTCCAGTGCTGAAAATGTCTTTTTTCAATAAACTGTTTTCATATGATATCCATCCAGCTATTTCAGACCCTCAGAATCTGTCCAGAGTTACTGTTCCTGTGGTTTTGGTTTCTAGGTAGACTTGCAGGGTAAGACTCTTTGTTGCCTCTTGAGAGCCTGTGCTCACAGCATGATTGCAGAGTTCCTACATCAGTACAAAGTCTTTTAATGTTTGTTTTTTTCCCCTAAAATGTTTTTTAATGTTTTTTTCTTCCTGCGCCATATCCAGAGAGGGAGCCTAGTATCCTTCTTTTGTGAGCATGTAGACCAACAGACACACATGGATTTCTGCATTCCTCTTCTCTTTCTTCAGGCTATAGAAGTACCTACTACAGATAAATAAACAAACAAAAACTGTAGATGGGCTCCCCACTGTAATTTTCTCAAGGCATTTTAGGAATTTAGATCAGACTTTAAGAAACAGAATTCCACTGTTTTCCCCTTCCTAGGTATGAAATTATCCTCAGTTTCTTTTTATTTTTGCCCATCTTTTCATGGCACTTTGGAGGACTTCAGGTAAATCTGCTCCATAGCTTGCAACTTCCCAAATAACGTCATGCTGCACAAGTTTTGTGTTTGTTGGTTTTTTTTTTTTAATTAAAGGTTTCATGAAGTCACATTTGTCAAATGGGGTGGTTGGGGCAGGGTGAGAATGAGACTTGTAAATCACCAAGGACTTTGATATTCTTGCTGCATCATATGACTCGACTGTTTCAGTAGCTGCAATATCTTAACCTCCTCTCATGGAGCTGGCAGGCAATTATTTGTACTCTTACGTTCCTCCTACTGGTGGTTACGGTATAGTACAGGACGAATCATTCTTCATGATGGTTAGATTGTTTTCTTGGTCATCCTTAAATTCTAGTTGGTTACAAGCATTTCTTTTAAGCACATTAAGAGTTTTGCTTATATTCCCCTCTTATTGACCTGTTTTTCTCATTGAAGAGAGGGTTTTCATGGTTTAAAACATTACAAAGAATTAAAAGCGTTGTGACTCACTTGCCCATTGGCTATATCTTAACGAGTTTGCACAAAATCAGAGTCCAATTATACACTGTTTGTTATCAACTACAATGAAAAGATGATAAGCAAAGAATGGCCCAGAGGGTAGGAACTGCATATGCTATCATGGTTGGTGGTAAAAACATCAATGACATTTGAATGTTGTTTTCAAGTTGAAAGGGAAACTTCATAGGTTGTTTTTTTGTTTTGTTAAATATTCAGATAAAATTCTGACTTCTGTCTATGATTCTATCAGACACTTCTGATGATTAATTGCAGTAATGCCTATGTTCAGGCTACCCAGTGTGCTGTCCATCAGCTGTACTATCTGCTGGATCATTCTTTAGGGCAAAATGAAGCACCAAATTGTGGATTCCAAATTTCTGGGCAGTGCATGTGTTGCTCTTCTATAGTGCTTTGTGCATGCACTGTTCTTAAAAGATTGGTGGTTCTATCAGTAGGAAATCTACCCCAGAGTATTTATATTTGTAACTCTGCTGTTTGCTTTAGAACTCAGCCATGTTTTGTACCACTTGACAGTGTCTGATAATTCCTTTCAGGGATGGGGAAAAGATTCAAGATTATGTTCTTGAATTTTGCTCCCTTCTGACTAACAGCTATGCAAGTGGTATTCAGAGAAAGATCTTTAATGTAAGCATACAACTAGGAGGCAAGTAACGAAAGAAATACAATCTGTTTGCTTCTCATCTCTAATGCTGAGTAAGAAGTCTTTAGAATCTGTGGCAGCAGCAGTTGACTACCAGCTTGAAGGGATCCCAGTAAGGTGGCCATTAACAGGATGTTTAAGAGCCTTTCATGGTGTTTGCCAAATGCAGGTGTCAGCTAATTTATGTTGCCAAAAGATGGAAAACAGTATTGCTGTTACAATTTCTTATGCAATGAGAAGCATTCTCTTCATTAGAGAGAAACAAAATTAGTTAAGAGACTGGAGTAATAGAAAAGGAGGAAGGAGTAGAGTGGGAGACAGCCAGTAACCCTTGACGAACTGCTGCCCTCAATACTTCGAGCATCCCTGCCATCTACTTACCATCTGTGTATAAGGGATCCCAGAAGTGGATTTGTACAACAACCAGAATCAGCTGGCTTTCTCTGACAAAAAGTGTCCTTCTGCAAAAAATACCATCATGTTGAAGTAATGATTTTATTTTCTACCTTAATCTGAATGTCTTTAAACAAACAACTAAGCTACGCCTGGTAGAATTTCATGTCCTGTATTTAGCGTTGTCCTCTCAAGGTATTGATGAAAGGCTTTACCTCATAGGAACGTTTTAATCTTCCCTGTCCCTTCCCACCTCCAGTTCTTCTTCCGTGTTCTTTATTCCTCTGTGGTTATGCTGGTTTCTCTAGGTGGGAGCTCTGCTCAGCAGAAGCAGCATCAGTGGTGCTGGGCAGTCTCAGTCTGATGAATCAGAGCTGGTAGGGACTTCCGCTTTCCTCATGCCCCAGTGCCTTCTGCAGTATGATCAGAGATCGAGGATGTTGTGATTCTGTGATTTTTGGTGTCAGTATTCCACATCAGAACATCACGCAGAACAGCGGCAGTTAAAGAGTTCATGTTCTGGTTCCGTGTTACCGCCTTTTGGGGCATTTTGGGTTCCCGGAGGGGAGGGAAGGGGCGGCATCTCCGGAAGCCTTGGCACGAAGGAGGAAGCGAGGTGGGACTCCGAACCGGATCCTAGCCGCGCTCTGCCTCTGGCCGTCTCAGCTCGCTGCGGTGAAAAGCACGTGCATCCCTCGCACTGTCGTGGTTTCGTGGTTTCGACTCGTACTTCGGGTACTCTTGTCTCTCTCATTTTGTTTGATTTGGTTACATTTAGTCAATTCCCGTTCCTCCTCAGATCGTTGCTATTATGTTTTCTCTTTGTTGAAACGATCTGCTCGCTCTCTGCCCTTCCCCCTCTCCCGGAGCGCGTGGTCCGGGGGCCGGCCGGGTCGTGCGGCAAACCCCTTCTTTTTTTTTTTTTTTTTTTTTTTCCTTCGCTCCTTTGTCTCTCCTTTTTTTTCTTTTTCTTTTTTCCTTTTCCCTGGCCTGCGCCCCCCTGTCACAGACTGGTATCTAGGGATAGCCCCGTGACAGAGGAATCACAGAATCAGAGGGGCTGGAAGGAACCTTAAGAAATCATTGGGTCCAACCCCTCTACTAAAGCAGATTTCCTACAGTAGTTCACACAGGTAGTTGTCCAGATTGGTCTCCCCAGAAGGAGACTCCACAACCTCTCTGGGCAACTTGTTCTGGTGCTTTGTCACCCGTACTGTAAAGAAGTTCTGCATTTTTTAAAGGGACTGTCTATGTTCAAATTTTAGGCCATTGCTCCTTGTCCTGTTGCTACATGCAACCGAGAAGTGCCTGGCCTCATCCATTTGCCATCTATCTCCCTTTAGATATTTATAAACAATAATCTTATCACCCCTTCTCAGTTTCTTTTCCCCAGACTGAACAGGCTCAGGTTACTCAGCCTTTCCACATATGGGAGATGTTCCGGGCCCTTATCATCTCTGTGGCCTTCCACTAGACTTTTTCTAGGAGATCCCTGTTATTTTTTTTGAACTGGAGAGCCCAGAACAAGACACTAGTCTAAATGTGGGCGCACCAGGGCTGAGTAGTGGGGAAGGATCACCTCCCTCAACCTGCTGGCCACGGTCTTTTTAATGCATCCCAGTATACCATTGGCTTTCTTGGTCACAAGGGCACACTACTGGCTCATGGCCAACTTGTTGCCCACTGGAACACCCAGATCTTTCTCTGTCAAGCTTGAAAATGACTGCAAAGTCACTGCCAGGCTGAACATATTGAACTCCTGGTGCTTGGTGCTGGTTTTTGTTTTCACTGAAATTAGTATTTTGATACATGTTGTATACAATAACTCTATTAGTCATGTCTTTCATCTCTAAAAAAAAAAAAAAAGCAGTCGTGCTCCTATAATATGGATTAATTCTTTGTTTTGGAGTAAGGATACAGTGCTGTGCATGAAATGTACTTTAGGCGAGGAGACCACTGAATGCCTTACCATGTGTGTGTTAAAGGGTGGACAACAGGTTTTCCAGTGCAGCTCCATTACAAGGCTCTGGGGGCACAAGATGGTACCAGTCTTGGTGTTCGGTGATAATTGTATCATGAGACCCAGCAGGACACACAGACCGTGCTGTGAGTTTTCCATACGTGATGAACAAGAGAAGCAGGGCAAGACTTGTGCAGCTGTGCCACAGTGCTACCTGTGTGCAAACAAATGGTTTGTGGGGCTCATAATGAGTTGGTGTGGATCAGAGCAGCTCTGGGAAATGAATGTGTCCTTGGCAATCCTGAGAACTGAAATGTGCAGGAGCAGTGTTCTCAAATCTGATAAAGGAGCAGAATGTAGCTGGATCCCACATGTAACTGTTGAGGTGGCATTAGAAAGCAATGAGTAAATAAAAAAACCATTAGTTTTTCATGAAGAAATTTTGAGTATTTTCCACATGCTGTGTTACTTACATTGCAGTATATTATTTTGTACTGCATGCTTAGATTTTTCTCATTTGAACTGTAGTTTTATCCACCCAGTAATTTGACAATTTACTGTTCAGTTGGTATACCAGTGTAATAATCTAAAAAATGACTGAAAAGCCAGCCCCACATTACAGAGAGCAGTATTTTTGTTACTGTTCTCTCCTAAGAGCTTTGCAGAAACCCTTAGTAATGAAATGGAAACAGTAAACCATTTACTGTTTTACATAAGAATATCAACACAAAATACGTTCACTCTGGGGAAAGCAAGAACAAAAAACAACCAAAAACTTAGAAGTATTATTTTGGTCTACTGAAGCATGATGAATACAGGGCTTCTGTTCCTCCTAGGTGTGATTTTTGTGTAAGACGTTACTCTGTCCAGAGGCCTCAAGCTGAGATTTGAGCCAAATAAAAATCTTTGTAATTCTTTGGGTAAATCAGTTTAGAATCAATTTTAGATTTCATTGGAAAGGAAGGAGAAATCCCATTTATTTTTCAGAAGAATCTTTTATCCTTTCAAATGAATCCCAAAGAACATGAAATTATTTTCTTTGTTATATAGAGGCTTAGTCCTTTCATACACTTAATGTGGGTGGAAGAAACACCTGGTGGTTAATTCATTATTTCTAAAACAAAAAAGATAGTTGCAGTGAGTGGGACAGCTGTGGCATGCGCTATCAAGTCCTGTCCCTTTATTAGAAATTACTTTAAAGTGCTATCTATTAATATGGAAGAACTGTCCCTCCCAGCACCTCCTTTGTTATCCCTCTAAGAAAATCCCAAGGTCCAAACCAACTTCAGGCACAAACTTTTTAATTGGAGACAAAGTGGTAACTGAAATGTTTAATTCAATTTAATTGTGTTTATTTATTTATTCTTTAATTTTTACTCCATGTAAAAATATACCGTATAGGATCTGTTTGCAAAATTCATTTAATTGACTTTGATGGTGAAAGGACTCAAGCTTGCAGTTTATTTTTGGTATTCTTTGGAGGTAATTCTGTTCGGGTTTAGTTGCCATGATGCTAACATCTGGGATTAGGTTCTCAGCTCAAATTAATGTAGCATTGTTTATATCCTGTAAGGTTTCCACTTTCCGTGTTTTGAACTCTGCATAATTAAGCGTGGAGACGTAGTAATGTAGCCATTTAAAAATAAATACATGCATAACACAAAATACCCCACAAAGAACAGACTGACCATGCAAGAACTACTGCAATTCCGAGGGTGAACTAGAGGAACTATTTTACTACAGCTATTGGACTGATATTTTGCTATATTTGCATCTGAGAACTTCTTCATTTGAATTTCCAATCAGTGTACACAGCTTGAAGAATCCAGTCTTCACCTGTAGGGTTTTTCGTGGTTTTCTTTTTTGTTTTCGTTTTCATTTTCTTTTTCGTTTTCTTCTTTTTCTTTTGCTAAGAGTAAAAGTACTGTTTACATGTAGGTTCTGATGCTTTGTGCTGTTTGTGATCGTGTCTTCCACTGCAAATATATTGATCTAATCGATGCCTCAGTTACATCCATTGCAGTGCTGTTAGCCTCCTGGAATATGGAAGATTCCTTCTTTATATATACACATTTTAAATGTTGGTTGTATATAATGAGACTAAAAGTTGAGTTGGAAAGCTGAGGGGGTCATGGGATGCTGGCACAGGTTAAGATCTCGAGTTATTCTGTAGTGCCCCAGACAGTTCTATTGCTTGTTTTGCATTGCTGGTGAGTTACAAGAGCACAGAGTACCAACTACTCTGTATGTAAAATAGAGATTCTATCTTCTCAAAGGTGCTGAGGATTCAGATCGTGTCAGGTAATTCTTTGCTAATGTGAACCAAGAGCACAGCGCAATTCTTTGTTAGTGAAGAGAAAGAAAAGAGTAAAATTAAATATGTATTTTGAGCAGTTAATTCAAAACAGCAGGTTGTAATTTACCCATGCAGCTTCAGGATTCGTGTTTGAAGAATCTTTGGAAAGCAGATCTGATCTGCCTTTTTACACAGATTTTTCCCTTCTTCTTACTGAGCTCTGCTTAGTGCTCGCCATGGCATACAGTGTTACATCTGAGGCAGACTTTTTTTTTTTTTTAAATTTCCAGTTCCTTGTCAGTTACAGTTTCTCTTTGATCCGTGTCATCACAGTTGTTGCTGGAGTAGCAGCTTATGATTTCTGCCATTAACAAAGGTACCATTGTTCCAGTTGCCAGAGCAGGAGGACTTGCACTGTGCATTGATTATCTTCATCTTCAATGACAGAAATTCTGAGGTAATTATGTAGTCCAGCACTACAGAGATTTTCAGCTGTAGTTCAGATGGTAGCTTTAGTTCTTACCTTGATTTTTACCTACAAATGGTGCCTCAAATAAAAGATTCAGTTGCTGAAAGACTTCTGGAGAAGTTTTGTGTTCTTTTGTATACATAACAATTAACAATCAAACTGCCTTTTTTTTTAAAATAGCAAGTCTCAAAACCACCTGCTATCAGACTTCTCTGTCATGTTGTACTGAGCAGTAGATTTAAAGTTGGAGGCAGGAGGCGAGAGTTTAGAAGACAAACTAAAAAGCAAACAACAAAGAACCTCCTGTGGTGCCTCAACAGTTGTAGCTGACAGTTAGCATTGATAAGTTGGCTTAAGGTGAGAGGTGGGGTAGAGTTGCTCTGCCTCTTTGCTTCTCAACCACCTTTTTGGTACAGTAGATACCACTTGAATTTAGTCTTGCCTTTGGGACAAGTCATGGTAACACACGCATGAGAGTGATGCTGATATCCACAAAACTGTTGAAAGCCTGAGGACAAGCTGAACAACAGTAGGAATTTTTGTTACAGTGCTGTTTTTTTTTTAACCTGAAAATGAGCAGATCTAAAAATTTAATGGTGTTTGATCTTCTGCACTAAAAGAAAAAGTAATTCTCTTTGGCATTCTCTCTTTATCATATAGCACTCTTATTGACTGGAAAGGTCTGTGGCAGAACTACAAGGTTGGCACAAATAAAACTTTAAAATCTCTGGGGTTTTCATGATCATGCGATTTTGTATCAAGTATTGCGTGTTCACTGACACTGATCATTGCTTTATATGTGCAAACATCAAATATGTTCATAAGTGATGTGACTACCAGCAGCACAGGTTGAAATTTCCAAGTACCACACTGTAAGACGAGGTGTCATGTGAAGGATAGAGCAACTGGGAACCCAACAGCCTGAGTGCCAGTGGTTGCTTTCAACCAAAGAACTGCAGTGTGCTTGCAGCAGTGAGAAATTTATTCCCCTAGATCCTCACTGAGTATTACGGTGACTTCTACTTTGTCTTTTAAAACTAAAAGCAGAGTGCAAAGCATTCTTCTGATCGCCATGGGAATGGGCAATTTCTGTATTGGAAATCCACACTATTGGTCTAGCAGACACAGTGTGAAGGATAGAAAATACAAATTGGAATTACTGTGTTTCCTTCACAGGGATGAGCCATTTGTAAGAAATTTCATGATCTACAGTAGATATGAGAGCACGTATCTGTTGAATTGTGGCGATGTTGAAGTGCAAACAGAATCTGTGGTAGAAAAGAATAGTGTGCTTCCAAGTGTTCTTGCTTTGCAGATGGGCTAAAACAATAAACAGAATGCTAAAGTGAGAATAATAACCCCTGAAAGCATACTGAGTTTGTAACTACCGACTGAACTGTGCTGACTGTATCTACCAGCCCAATTTTGTTCTTAATGTATTCCCTGTTGCTTTACTTGTTTTGTTCCATTGAAACATCTATGTCATGGAGAAAAGTTGAAAAATGCAATGTGAACTGTATGGTTCCAGCTGCTTGCTTATTTTCTATTTTTTTCTTTTTTTTTTTTCTTTTTTTTTAAAGTTGAAGCTGAATGCTTTTGTCTCTGCCTATCACTGGCTGATATTTTTTATTCTAAGTGCAAAATAAACTCCTGTTTGTTTATTGTCATTCCAGAACCAAGTGCTCTTAATCAGATTCAGAGCTCTCTGTATGATGCAACTTTGATCTCTTCAAAGGAGTGTATTATTTGATGTGAATACGAATAGTAGAATTCCATATTTTCTCAAGTTGAACTGTTGATGGGCTCAGGGTTATGAATCTCCTATTGACATGTAGAACTTGAAAGAAAGCCCATTTAGGGAACATGTGGCTTTGCAAGTACATTAGGCAGTTAACAGTTACGAGAGGTGGACTTCAATTCAATTTCTTGGACTGAAATTCTTCGGAAGGACTAATAATGATCTGTCTGTTATTCACTTAATGGTAGTCACCCGTGATTTGATCCATGGAAGCTCTGAGAATCTGCAGACTTTGGAACTCCTTGCTGTAGGATGTTGTAGATGCTGCAGGATGCATGGGTTCAATGAGAGACTGAGCAGGTTAATGAAACGAGGGCAGTTAAGTGGGCCATTTCTGGCTTGGAATCTGTGAGTGCAGAGGCTGAGGAGGATAAGTACTGTATTCCTTGCTTTGTCCTAAGACTTTTCTGTAGGCATCAACTTTTTGTTACTGTGGAAGAAAGAAGACACTACAGAGCTCCAGACTACAGTGCTTGAATGAACTTGGATTTGGTGAAGTACCGCTGTTATTATTTTCATAGTACTGGGCAGGAAAAAGATGTTTCTTTTACATATCATAATGGTCTGCTGCTAACCTATTTATATATTTATTTTTGAAATAGGAATCTTGGAATAAGCAAAACTTACCTTTTGTCTCCAACAGCTATCTGAGCAATTGCAGGAAAACATATTTTGTAGTAATACATAAACATTACTTTAAAAACTACATTAGCTTTACAAGAGAAAATAACATTTGTAATTGTTATCTCTTACAAAGCACATGGGGAAACAGAAAATGCATCTTGTGGGATTATTTTCTTACATAATGTGTAAATGTGAATTTCTTTGTGATCTTTTAAACACAGAATGTTTCTGAAGTGTCAGAGGTGCTGCTTAGTGATAGCTTTTGTCGGCAGACAAATGTGTTGTGATTTATTCAAGCCCAAGCAGTAACTAATAGCTTACAATGTCTATGTATGTACAAATAATCCTTACTGTTACTTTTAGCTAAAGATAGAATGTCCAGACAAAGTGACTTCAAGAAAACTTTTAATGTGGACATCTGGTTTTCTAAATATTCTGTGTTTAATGACAGTAGCTCTGTTACTACGTTTGCTGACAAGAAGTGCAGGGCCCCATAAATACATTTGGGTGTATATAGAAGACTGGAATTTATTGGAATTTTTCCTTTTTCAATAGCGATTTTGTAGAATGCTTCTAGGGTGTTTTAATTAATAATAACATTATTACTTCTGCTAATTTCTCCTAAAATTTTCTACATTTCAACCCTAAAAAAAATCCTGCTCTCTACAGAGTTTTATATATCAGATTCTAAACATGATCTTCATGGTTTTTACATCTGGAACTTGAGACAGAGCTCTGAAAGTCTACTGAGACTTAAGGACAGCAACAACAAGACAAAGAAACAAGCAAAATGAGCCATTTTACGTAAGTTAGGTCTTGTAATTGCTTCCTTCTCATTCTTCCCAATCAATTACTTGCCTTGTATAAAAGTATTGGTGCAACTTACTACTCAGTACTTCAAGAATGTAAGTGTATGTTAAGAAAAGAATATTAAAAAAAGCTATTTTCATGTTTTTATTGTCCAACAATGTTTTTCTTTAACATAAATTGTTTTTTTCCTTGAAATTTATAAAAGGTGAGACATGAAAAATGAGCAGTGTAACATAATATGCAGGGTTTGTTAGTCTGTGGATTTATGGGAGGCCTTGGTGTTTCCTGGGTATTTTATGTGTACTTTCCCAAATTAGCTGCAATCTTAAAACTTGTAATGCATCCCATTTCCCAGTTTGGTGATGATTTGAATTAGTATTTCAAAATTTCTCTTCTACTTGTTTGCTTAAAAGCACTGTATCTGTGTGCTCAAAGTGCAATGTGTTTCCATGTAGGATATTTTAGCCTGAAATTTCATTTAGCAATTAGCATTTTCTAATGTTATTTTCTAACTGCAGGAGCCAGGCAGTCAGCCTGTCTGACTTGCAGCGACAATTTTCAAGACTAATGAAGCCAATTATAATGTCAGTGTAAAACAAATTTAAAGTAAAAGTCTCTGGATCCTATATGAAAGCTAGTAAGCATTGATTACATTTTACCCTTTCTATTTTAGTTATCCGTATGCATTCCTGTCTCTAAACTCCAATTTCTTTTCTGTTTTTTTTTTTGCTTTTTTTTTTGTTTTTTTTTTTTTGCTGCTATCCTACTGTGTAAACAGAACAAAGTTTGTTTAGGCCTTCCGTTAATGAGGAGAGTCACCCCAGATACATCTTCTGTCTAAATGAGCAGAATGTGTTGGGTACAGAGATGTATCGTGCAAAGGAATATTACAATTAAAAAAATAATACTAAGGTCCAGCAATAGATTCAGGAACTGGCTTGCTGACAAAATTGGTCATGAGACGGAATAAGTAGGTAGATTATGGAATATGAAGTAAATGTTGCTATGCAGTATGAAACACTGAAATGTATTAAAACAGAGTGTTTCAGAATGAACAAATAACTCTGATTTATACCAGCTCAGTGAAATAGGAGAACAAATCTATGGAGTACTCAAGGTGAGAGTTTTCAAGCAGGAATAGACTGTGATGTTACGAATCAGAGTGCAAATGCATATGTGTTACCATGAATGCTCCGTAAGTTTTATTCATTCACCAGGAGCCCTTTGCTTCCTTCTGCTCTGGGATATTGAAGTGGAAGATGCAGTGGAAAATTAATGGATAGAAAAGTCAGTACATACGCTCATAATGGTTCTGCTTGATTTTATTCTGCTAGGTCAGTGTGGGATTTTAAGACAAAATCAATAGATTGAAGAAGCAGCTGTGAAGCAAATATTTTTCAGAATCTTGTACTTTTCATTTTTTTTCCAAAATGTTTTTGCCATCAATTTTCATGTGCATTATCTAATACAGATTCATTTAGTCAGATGTTTCAAAAAAGACTGTAAGGTTTTGTTGTGAGTTCTCTGCAACGGGCAGCTCAGCCTCACATGGAATCAAAAGGGCAGAAGTAAGAAAACACCAGGAAAGCAGGGCTTCATTATATGTAATTGTAACTTGGGAAGACAAATGGTTTAAGTCCTACGCTACCTTGGTCACACATCCAAAACATGGCACCATACAGATTTCTCTGAGTAAGATTGTCCCATCTACATCCAGTACTGGCTGATACTAGCTGTGCAGTGCAAGTGATTGTGCAGTGATAACCGTCAGATTTCTACAATTTGTTTCAACAGAGTTTTAGGGGTTTAAAAGAAAATAATAAAATAAAGCAATGGGAGTGGGAACTGGCTTGCTTAAGAAAATGAATCATGAGTTTGAATAAGTAGTTAGATCATAGAAAATGAAATAATAGATTTTGCTATATATGAAATTCTAAGAGGCATTACAACAGCAAGCATTTTAGAACTAACAAATAGCTCTGATTCATACCAGTTTTGTTTTAACGAATGTGGAAAAGTTGACAGTTATCATGATGGAATCACTTGCCACGGTGTATATTTGACACACAGTAATGTTCTCTGTGTATGGAAGAGGAAAAGATGAAGTGCAATAAATTCTCCTCTATTGTAACCACATAAAGTTATGACTTGTGGTTACTGACAATATTATATGCACAGAAGTTAAATGCTCCAAATCTTCAACTTCATTGGGTTTCTGTGCTGAATATTAATACTTTTTTTTTGTCATAATATTCCTGCTGTCTAGAATTTCTCAAATTTTCCGAGGCTTGCTAGAAATTAATATTGATGAATTTTGACATACTTATCTGAAGAACATCTGGGAGTAGAATTTACTGAAAAATCAGTGCTATTGTACAAAAGGCGCGTGGGCTATCAATGACAGTCTTCAATTAAGTTTTATTTTTCCATTGTTAGTGACAAAAGCAGATAAGACTGTTTAGGAATTATCTCAATTCTTTGTTATGATTCTTAAAACTGAATGTCAACCTAAAGGTTTGGGAAAATTCTGACTCTAAATAAATATTTAGTATTGGTTGTAGTGACTGAAATGTTATTATAGCAAACTATTCAAATCTTTCCTCAGGTCTCTGTGTGTTTCTGCTTTGTAGGAAAGAATGGCCAGGAGCACTTTGAGTGGAAGCTCATTTTCCTTGTTAACCACTTGACTTTTTTTTTGATCTTCTAACATCCTGTTGTGCTGTTGCTGTATTACGTCCGCATCCACACCTATAAGTAAATGGACAGGATTTAGCTTTAGGGAGAGAGAGGCTTTCAATAATGCAGATTATATCTGCATGTACTTTCTCTACCTCTTTGGAGTAGTACTTTTGAGATAGATAGTTCTAGGATGGAGGAGTTCAGTGGCTCTAACCTGGAGAGAAGAACTTCCAAATACTGGTTGTTGATTCTTTAGATAAAGTTACTATCCCATTGAGAGAAGTTGAAGTTCCAAGTCCATTTATTCACAAGCAGTTTCTTGTGTAAATAAAGCCAGTCTTTAGAGTTCATACTTACGGTAGCAGAAAACTTGGTATTAAAAGAGAGAGTACTTTTTAATGCTGAAGTGCAAATCCTGTGTAAAAGGCTGTAAGAAGGGAGCTGACAGCGCTGTTCTGGGGATTCTTTAAAAAGGCAAATACTTATTTCTTGAATAACGTCTCTGAAAAGAGAATGGGCCACCTAGCAGGACGGTGTCTTTCCACCTGTGGTGAAAACGTAGAAGTTAAATAATCCAATTTCCAGTACTTGTTTTTGGTCTTTTTTTCCATCTTTGCAGCCTCAGTATATTATTAGGCTGTCATGTTTTTCACCTCAAGTGAATTTCTCTGTAGAGAAAGTACTTCGTCACTGCGGAATTTCTGAAGCTGCTCCTTAAAAGTATATTTCCTAAAAAGGAGACATTTTAGATAATTCACCTGGTCTGAATAGAGAGAAAAAAATATATTTTTGAGATTGCTGGTAACTCTCGTTATGCTGCTGCATTGACTGCTGAAAGATTGAAAGCGATGCGTTTTAAAAACCAAAAATTCTGGACACAAAACCAATGTTTATTTGTTTATTTATTTATTAAAAATGCAACGTAAACCTCTGTTACTGTTAGTGTTATTCTTCAAAAAACACATAAACCGTCTATTTCAGTCATTTTATAAACCAAAAAAGTGAGAAAATTCATAACAATGGGAAGAGTCCATTTGTTGCATATGATTTCAGGAAGTTGTTTTTCAAAGGAGTCTCATTGGAGGATATAAACCGGTAGAATTGGTTCTTGTCATTTGACTGCTAGTCATTTATACTGGAATTACCTGTGTTATTTCTAAACATTATATTTCCAACATTCTGTTTTCAGATTAGCTCTCTAAGGTGACGCTGCTCGTTTAGTTTGTGTGTGGGAGTGAAAGAAGAGCTAGTAACTTGAAGCTATGAACTGATTTCTAGGTGGAGGAATAGAGATCTCTGGAGTTCGAGATTCCATCGGATCTCATTAAAATAGGTTTTTCTGTAGAAGAAACTGAGAAAAATGAGGGTGAAGCCTAAGCTGGAACTTAAATTTGGTTGGCTAGCTGACAGTCCACATTGAGAAAGGATTTACAACGAGGAAAACCTTGGAGGAGCTTAAAATGAAGCTTGTGGTCAGCCATAACCAAGTCTAGAGAATAAGTGGCTTTACTGTGGGAATTGTGGTCACTACCATTGGTTGAAAGTCTGTGTTCTTTGGGTATGTATTTACGGTAAAATATACATTTGAAAAGGTTTAGTTTTGTATCTGTTCTAGTAAAGAAATGTGTTAGTAAGCAAATTCAAACTAATGTCACTGTGAGTAACATTAGTAAATATGTGATGAGAGCAATGGGAACTCTAGTGACCCAGGTGCAAATCCAGAGTCTTGATGTGTTGTACAGGCTATACTGAAATCTTCACTGCTTTTTCCTCGTTGCATGCGTTGCTTGTACTTAAATTGTGGCTCTAGGCTAAGACTGAAATAAAAAACAAACTCTTATCATGTGAGAAGATAATCTTAATTAAAGACAGTTCTGGAATAAGAGTTAACAGAAATGTAAGAGGCAAAGAGATCTGAAGAGTTCTAAAATGCAGCTTGATCAGCACTCTGCCTTGCATAGGCAGGCTCACAGAATACAAGCTGAAGCCCCCAGTTGTGCTTTGTATGTTGAGATCCAAAACATGGAGGGCTCAGGTAGTGCAGCAATACGTCCTGAGAAATCACCACCCACAATCCTGTGGTGAGGGGGTAACTTACCAAGAGGTTAGACTAATATCTTTTGTGTTTATGGTTCAAGATGTTAACAGAGGGGTTCTGTGAATATTAGTGGGTCTTTTTATTGTTCTGTGTGAAACGAGATCATTATAAAGGTATTAAGGGCATCCAAAAACTCTCCCAAACAGTGGTATGAGCTAATTAACAGTGCCCTTCATTAGTGGATGGACAGGCTGTATGCAGTTCAGCACCCAAAGACTGCAGCCTAAGCTGTAGTGTTTTGGTTTCCCCCCTATAAATGTGCTCTTGTCTGTTTCCTTAATCCATAACAACCAGTATGGAAATGCACATCCCTGAATGCTCCAGATCTTTTCCACGAGTAGTACCAATGAGCTTAAACAGATCTGATTGTTCTGCCTTATGTGGGAGGTCTAAAATAATTCTCCCTCTGGAGCTCATAATAAAATAATTTAAAAGAAATGAATAAAATGTTCTTCCTATTTCTGCTTTACAACAAATTCATTTAAAATATCCATTCTTGCTGTGCAGATGAAAACAATGCACTCATAATTTAGGTAAGAAAAATAAGTACATTGGATTTCACTATGAGTCTCCAGAGTAACTTAAACTTGCCATTTGCAGTAAAGCTGCATTTTTTTAATAGGTTTTGTTTTGGTTGGAAACCTGCAGTGCTCTCCGATGTGTCTGAGGCTGAATTCTAGAACAAGGCAAAATACAGTTATAATGGTAATTAATTTTAAGTGGTTTTTCCATCCTTTGTATTTGAAATGTTGAAGTGCCATTAGCATCTGCAAAAGTATCCTTTGTGATATTGACAGTATCTCACTTGACAGAACAATCTGATCAAAACTGTCATAGTAACTGCCAAGTTCTTGTACCTTACTAATTTAAAATATGTTTTGGGGAACAGGGATGTCAATTACTTTTGAGAATGGCGTGAAATATACACTGGAATTCACATCCATACTAAATACATGGTTTATAAGCAGTGTTCTGAACATAAATACAGGCACCAAAATTAAAGGGAGAGAAGAGAAAGATCATTAAGGTTATTCATTAAGTCATCTAGAGCTTCTTTAAATTCTTCAATATTATATCCATTACAATTAAGTTGAACTTCAAAGAAGTTTTAAATAATTTGGCTGTGGGTCATTAAGTTAACAATGTCACTGTGTTCTTGCTGTCTCATTTACCTTAATTAGAGTGCACTTCTACAAATGATGGTAACACTGTGTAACATGCTGGATTTGATAGCCACTTCCAAATGCTGACTTTAAGCTGATTTTGTTTTACTTGTTGTATCCTTACTGAATAATAGCCTGTATCAGGTTACTCTTATAACGAAGTCATAATTGGTTTGAGATTTCATTAATGAGAGGCATGTACTACAGAAGTGTTTATATATGAAAGAAATGCTTGTGTTGAGTTCCCTGAAGTGTGTAGATGAAGAGCGTGTGTAGATGAACCTGGCATTATAGTGAATGTCTAATCTTTTTCCCTTCAGAGAAATTCTGCATTGTTATACATGGAAAAGTTTGTCAGAAGAAATCTATCATGAGTAGCAACTATTCAAAAAATGAAATTACTTTGCTCTCACCCTTGTGATTAGGGTGGATGTAAGAATGACATTAGTTATGTTCAGGCAAAGTGAAGATTTTTTTCTTCAGTCTCTTGCAGAAGGCTGGGATGATGCAAAATGTATTCTGAAGTTTCACAGTTCTTGTGGGTTCCTATATTTATTAAAGATAGAGCTGTGGCTGTTACAATTTTCAGAGAAATATTACATCTTTTCCTAAAAGCGTCCTTTTGTTTCTCTGGGGGCTCTTACCAGACAGATGTTATTCTGATTGGAGATAGTTCTTCCTGAAAGCTTATCTAAATGAAATAATTCAATGCACTGATGTTAGTTACGTATGAAACAAGAATTACCAGTTCTTTGATTTCTTATGTTTTGAATGCGTAGGCTGGTGCCCCAGTGATGCAGTTACTCTTGATCTGTCTACAGACATGGTTTACATCAGTCATCTCCATTGTTACAGTTCCTATTGGGAAGGCATTCAAAGGCATTGGGAAGTTATTCAAAGATCTTGAGTTTTAACTTTCCCTAATGGTGGGAAGTCTGGAGGTTGGAAGCAAGAATTGGGTTCACTGCATTTTAGTTTAGTTTTAGGACTGTGACATACATACATTTGCAGTTCCTGAAATAAAAATGTTAAGGAGAGAAATCCATATAATTAAAATACCATCTTGAACAGACTATGCTGATACAGAACATGTTGTTCCAAATGTTGCTCATCGAGCATACAGGGGGACAAACATCCCTCCCTCCATTGATGAAAAAAATAGTGCAGGATTGAGGCTAGTGATGATGGCAAAGAATTTAACAATGCTTGAAATAAAAGCCTGAAGAAAAGTAACATTCTTGAAGGACCAGAAAGGGCAGTTTCTATATGTTAATGTGTGTGTGTTGTCTAGAAACATCTAACAGCTGTTATAGGTGAGATGCTGCCTCACATCCTCCTGCAGCATGTCAGAAGGACACTACTTCAGAGGGAAAGGAGGAAGGAATGAACAAAGTGGGCAAAACCTTTACAATACTTGCAGAATTGTCATGCTGCAAGGGATGTGTAAAATATATAGGATGAGACTACATTGATATGAAGTATTAAAAAAAAAGCATACTGCAAGCATGTTTTAACTTGTTAGGTCCAAGCAACACTGGTGATGTGTCCTGGCTGAACAGAAATGACAGTGTATTTTTCAACTCTTCTGATTAGCTCTGCAGGTTTTGGTGCATAAATGCTAGTATTAAACAACCTTTATAAGTGTTGCTCAGTGTTACCTACAAAACCTCTCAGTATTAGTTCATAATGTGTAAGTCTAGGTTACGTTAAAACCATTAAAAAAGGTTGCAAACCTGAAGAAAATGGAAAAAACTAAAAACTGTATCTCTCACTCCCTTGATGAAAGTGGCAGATGGCAATTATGTTGCAGTGCTGCTTTGTACATTCAAAGCAAACAAACCCATCTCCAGGTAGGGGATATAATTTATGCTCTTACCTGTGACAAAGCCAGACAAATAGTATCTCTGTTTTGGACATCTATTCTCTCACATTCTCTGGTACTATTCATCAGCTGGGTGTACTGCGAGAGGTCATCAGTTCTGGTGGGATGAGATGGGAAATGAGGTGTGAATGCTGATCCATTGCTCCCTCCCATTTCTGCTGAAATAATCACACATACCATCAATAAATCTGTTTAATAGCCATACTGCTGTGCTGAAGAGGGAAAAAACAGGGAGGCAGAATGTGTCTTCCTTATTCTATTGGTACTGCTCTCCTGAATGTCAAAGCTCCCTTGTATTTTGCACTGTAGCTCACCTGGTCTTCTAAGTATCTGGAGAAAAGCTTGTTTGCTAGAAACAAATAATGAAACTGATGTCAAACCAGTCTTTAGTAATTTTATGTCGGAAGCCATCTTAGTATATGCTTATAGACATAAAAAAATGATTTAGGTTTAGATTTAACAATTTGAGTGTAATGTTCGTGGTTCTCTAATGGTCAAATTATGAGAAGATAGTCCTTGCAACTAAGATCATTTGAACTCTAATGAGCATGTATTTATTTGTGTTTGGGATATATTAACAATTTTCAGATCTTGCATTCTAGTATGGAATATCATGTCAGTTGTACGTCCACTGGCATACAATATAGAAGATAAAATTACACACTGCAATTTTTAGATGAAGAAATAAAATTAGCTGTTGACAAACTGCCTTCTGGAGTGAATCAGATTATAAGCTTTGTCTGGCTGGAAACCCAAGAGAGTGTAAGGCTGAAATCAGGCATGTTAGTAGTAAATAGCAGTTCAGAATCAGAGGGAATCTTAAATTCTATACTTTGCCTGTGGTATAGAAAGAATACTTACTCAAAATGACCTGCATAAATACGTATATATATTATTTTTAATCAGATGAATAATTACTGAAACAAAATATGGCCACCTCTCTTATTATCCAAATGCTGCTCTGCAAGTAATGCCTTCCATTTTATCATGCTGGTCCATGACATTGTAGGTGGATGTTGGTAGCATGGCAATAAAGGTTGAATATTCCACCAAAATTCTGTTACATTTTGTTACCGTGTGACAAATGGCAGCAGAGGGGTGGTCTGACAAAATGGTGTCTAAAATGGAAGTGTGTATGAAGCAAAGGAATTGGATTCCTCCATGCAGAAAAAATGGCATCCACTGACATTCATCGATGCTTACTGAACTTTCATGGAGACCAAACAGTGGGTGTGAGCACAGTGAGGCAGTGGGTGGTGCGTTTCAGCAGTGACAATAGCAACATTGGTTCACCTGCACTGATGCAGGCTTTTACAAGCGCAGCATGCAAGCTCTTGTTTATTGCTGGTGAAAATGCATAGCTCGTGGTGGTGACTATGATGAAAAATAATGTTTTGTAGCTGGGAATTTTCTCTAGCAAATAGTGTTATCGAGCTTTTTATATCTGCTGTAGTTTCAGTGGAAATAAATAGGAGGCATTACTTTCGGAGCAACCTTCCAGTATTTCCCATTTCTTTCTCTTCTAACTGCCCCAGATTGAATGTGGCTTCATCTGGAAAAAATTGAGCATCATGAAGTTTGCTTTCAGTAAAGTGGGAAAAAGGGGAGCAACATGCAATATTTTTAGGAAAGGTGCAGATTTACATGAAATATCATTCTGATTATATGTTTATGCTTTATTGAAGGAGAGGACAGCTCACGCACACTACGTACTTGTTGAGCTAATTGAGAGCAGCTGTTCACCACTGAATAAAGATGCTTATTCTTTTCATATTAGATTATGATTTTTAAAATTGAAGTCATGCTGTTTGTGGAATAAGTGTTTTCCTATTTACTATCCATCACATCCACTTTGCTAGTATTCAGACTGTTACTGAACTGCTTAGCAGATCTCTCAAAAACATTCTTTGGTTTGGCTATCCTCTAGTGTATGCTTAAGCAAATCAGCTGTAAGCGGGAACTGTAATATGCAGTCCTAATGAAACCAAAGTCCAAATTAACTCCTTAGAAAAATCTCTATTGTTAGGAAGTCAGATATTGCTGCTGTTTCTGTATCGTAGATGTATTCTTTCCTGCAGCGTTGTTCTGGAGCATTTCTTATCGATGAAAATGAACATTTGGTATCGTCCTACTCTAACTGTACTTAATTTATTATATTTAACAATATATTTCTGTAGACACACTCTTATCTAGGGATTAACTAAAAGTACTTAAAATGAAAGAAACAGAGTTGGTTTTGGTCTGTGGTTTAAAGGATGTCTTACAAAAACAGGAAGGTGTCCTGGTAAATTAAAACAAATGCAGACAGAGATGGAATTCAGAAGTAGAATTCCAGTTCAAGAAATACTAGTTCATGGTTTTAAATTGCCTTGGTGTAGCAGATGGCCCAAACATAGCCTGCTGAAAAATGGAAATTTATCTGATTTTCTGCAAAGTCAGGTGTTTTTCTTAACCCTGTTTATATCTCAGTTTGTGTACCTTGTAACAGTTCTCTCCCCCTTGCTTATCATGGCAAATGATATGTAATAGGGGTATAAACTCAGGATGCTGGAGGCAGCTTTCGGAGCCCCCCTCAGCTGGTCTGAGACCTCCTCAGCATGCACAATCCCCCCTTTCCTCTTTGGACCCAGCTCACGATGGATGCATTGACAAGACAGGTCGTGTCACCTTTTCTACCCTAATTTACCTTCCTCGGAGTTGATATAACTTTACCCAACCTAATTTACCCTTACTTATCCTAACTTACCTCCCCCTCTTCTGGAGTACTGACTAGTCATAGGCTAATACATTGTTTGCTTAGATTCCGTGTGATTATAGATCACATGTGCAACACCTTGTTCAGAATCAGTTAAAAAATTGTTCTGGTACACCTGATCTATGTCAGTGAAGTGCACCGTAGTCACTGTCATCTTGCTTGGCAAAACAAACCAGGAAGTAAGGTGGGATACTTAGATGTTGTGATCATAACAACAACAACAAAGTAGAGTGGTTAGTTTCATATCTCCTGTTTGTTGCATTTTTTTCTCTAGTATTGTTACATCTGTTACATTATCAGTGTTACATTAAAGAAGCAGTCAGCTTGGCTGAGATCACTTTTACTGCTCTGGGGTTCAGCATGTTGAAATACCCAGGCTGAGATACGTAATTCATAGTTTGTATGAACTTAACAGTACAACATAACTAAAAATAATGAAATACACAGACATCCAACTTACTTCCAAACGTTAGATTGAGCTCACTGCTAAAGTGGAAGAGGGTATATTTTTATTGACCAATTTGAGGAAGCTTCAAGGTGTTGCTGTGCTTGAAGAGGTAGTTGAACGTATGTAGACTGGGTTGAGAAACTTTGCAGTTATCAATGAGTTATATTAATTACGGCACTGAGATTTTTTTCTCCATAACAGATCTAATCCAGTCCTGCTGCTTTCTCCTCCGCCACTGGGCTATGAAATCTAACCTACAAGGAAAATATTGGTATACTGTTAAAGAGATGTAAATTGTACCCCTGGATGTAAAAGATACTGAGGAATTTTATCTCAATTCTGATTTTTTTTTTGCTTTTTTGTTCTTTTTTTTTTTTTTTCTTAATTGTGGGAAACATCAGTGACACAAACATTAATCTTCCAAATGTAAGTGGTTTTCATTGCAGTTGAGGTGCTTTAGGAAATGTTTAGTATGATGAGCGTGATAGTGTAGTGCTTTATTTACAAAACAAACAAAACCTAAAAAACAAACAAAAAAACCTACTACAAACCTGGGAATTTATTCTTCCATCTGATAAGTGTGAAAAGTCAATTGGGAGGTTCTAGAAGCATATGTTAAAATACAGGGAAATTGAGGATGTCATTTGTGCTGACATGGATCTTCAACCAACATTAAACACTATGCAGTGACCTTAAACTTTAAAACTCCTTTAATTTCTCCATAGGGAACATTTTACTGATTCCTACATGCTTATAATTGCAATCTAATTTATCCTTTGCTATGGGCCTTGCAAACTTTTCAGCACACTCTGGAAATGAATGGTATCTGCTTTAAATGAGACCTATGGTCAGCTGGACTGCTGACTTAACAGTTGATGCCAGGGAATTTGAGGAGTTTGAAGGCAGTGCCTGCAGTTGCTCTTGTGTATTGAGCATGTTACTGCTTCATCACTGAATGTCCTCAGAGAGTCGGTTTCTTTTGCAGGAAGACAGTGAGAACTATTGCTCCTTCATTACGATAAGTCCTGCTTGCATAATCACTCCTGTGTAACATGGGAAGAAGCATTTCCATAGCACTTTTTGTTGACAAAATGCTCCTCCTTGTGCCTGAGAGGTGATGCCATTATCCATATTCAACCAGGTTTCAATTTCCTTAACACAGGCATTTTAACAACTGCAGCGTGAGTGATGAGAGTCCTCTCACTCCAGGGAATGCTAGTTGTTTAAGCAGAAGCAACCTGTAGTATGATTGTATAGTTAGTAGGGGCATCTAAATAATAAATAAATAATTAAATAAATCCATCAACCTGTACTACTACGTAGACTGTTCCTCTTGACAATTTTGTTATTATATAGTCATTTAGAGAAGATGTTTGTTCTCTAATCCAGTGTTAAGATGCTTTTTCATTGCTTTGCACAAACTGTATGAAGCTTTGCCTGAGACAGTGATGTTCGTGATTTATTCTGGGAATAAAGGGTTGAGGTCAAAACATTTTTTGACTTTGATTAAGTGGCTTCCAAACTAAGGAACACTGCTCAATCAATGAACTGGTTCTGGATGCAAAGAATAAAATTCTAGCTAGGGTGTCTGCTTCTATACATGGAAAAGACTGAGGGAAGGTTACCTGATTAAAGTGCTTCCTCTTGCAGAGGTCTGAGTTAGTCATGCAAATTTACTTTCATCAAGTCCAGTGACAAACCAATAATTTATAATAAACATATTTGGAAATGGAAGTGGAATGTGTTTCATCGAAAGGGCTGTGGGAACACAGGTCATCAATCACTTCTCCCACAGTTCTAATTTTAAGCTGTCTGCCTAACAAGAAACATTATAGTCCAGTTGCATATTAAACAGGGCTCAGAGTGGGGAAGAGGAGTGTGCATTCATAAAGCCCACTGAAGCTGTTCAGCTTTATTTTCATTGTTTGATCATTATGAGTGACTTATAGGAGTCAGTACAAACCCGTACTATTCCATACCTTGCAAATTAAAAAATAATAATATTTCCCAGACCACAATGCAATGTTTGTTTATCCTTCACTTCCAATTTTAGAATGATTTTGGTGGAGGTCTGGTTCTTGCATTACGTCACAGCAGAGCCGCTTTGACTTTCAAATAATCACTATGCAGGAGATGGATCACAGTTGGACTGTCTGCCTTACGAATTGCATTGTTGTGAAACTAATTCTGTATAGCATTTGGTCCCAGCATGGGAAGCAAGAGTGACACAAATGATCTATGCAGGGCCTTTTTTTTCTTCTTCTTTTTTTTAAAACGTTTTAAGAAGATCTTATGATACTATTAACATTCAAGTCAAGGTTACAAGAGTCCTTGTTTAGCCTCTGCTTTGCAGCACATGAAATTACTCTTTGTGATGCTTTTTACAAATGTGTAGATTGATTCATGATTTTTGTTAGTAGTCTAATTCTTAACTTCAGGTGAGATAGTGTTTTTTGGCTTGAGGAAGGAGAATTTTTATCAAATGCCCCTTTATCTTCATAGTAGCTATCTTCCTTTCTTCATGGTGAAGACGTTATTCCATGCACTGATTCTGAGAGGATTAAATTAGTCTCTGAATAATATTAAGAAGTCTTCTCCTTACCTTCCTCCTTGCATATTTTTCTCCCAAGTACCATTACAGTCTTCTGAAGCGAGCCTTTCACGTTTCTTTTTTTAATCTCCCATCCTGGGGAGTCTTGTGCTGTCATACTATAGCACCACAGAAGGGAAGACAGCTGGAGGGAAGAGTGCTTTACAAAGGCAGTGTGCTTTTTTTTCCCCTCTGATTGGGTTTTATGCAATAGTCCTTTTCATGTTCCTTGCCTGATTTTAATGATGAGATTTAAAAGGACACGAGATTTGCAGTAAGAAAGATGGACGTTAATCATGCTTCTTCTGTTTTCATGTAGGCACTTAACAAGCTCTGGAGAGTTACCTATACCTCATTAATTATCTCATGGCTATGTAGTCTCTGCTGCTGTTGGTACTCTTTGACTTCTACTCAATGATATGGTGGTTCTAAACCAGCTTTGACTGTAGGACATGGAATTTGTTTGTGGCACTGTTGATCCAAGGCCCATAAGCCTCACTCTACCAACACTAATGGATCTGATAAAAACCTGAAAACAATGTTGTACACTCGTACGGCGCGTATGGTGAACCTTCTGAAGAGACATGAATTTGATAATTTATCACATGTAAAGCTTGACTCAAATTTTGAATTTTTCCGAAGGTAATCTTTTGCATCTCCTTTTTAGCTTCTTGAAGCCTAAATCACTCCACCTCTGCTACAGTACAGTACAGGGCAGTGTGCTGTAGAATTCAATAGATACAGAGGGGGTTAAATACAAACGTGGAGGCAAAGGAGAGAGAGCATAAATGACTGGACTGCCTTCACATGGCCAAGTGCTAATTCTTCAGCTGCGTTGCATGATATAGGCTACCAAGCTGTCTGTCTGCCCAAGGATGGGTTTTCCTTGTCTATGCCGCTAGCTGCTGTTCTTAGAATCACAGAATGGTTTTGCAAAGATCATATTGATTTTATTACACAGAGAACATTATTATTTACTTTTGTTTTTATAGACCGCCAAATACATAACTATTACCTTTTTGTGAATTATTTCCCTTGCACAGATTTCAGGGAAATGTTTTTTTTATGATGTCAGTTAGCCCATCACTGGTGCTCAATTACATTTCTTATGAAGCAGACAATAAAATCCTATCTATGAAACAATTAATGTTCAATACATTTAACACTTCCTAAAGATGAAAAATTGCCTTCAGTAGTCTGACCTGAAGGGCTTATAATGGACCCTTGTAGCTTTATAAGTGATATTTTCTTGTCACGAATGTGAAGTTATACACAAGGGGAAAAAAAAGTGAAAAAGATTGAAAAGATTCTTGTATATTTTTTTTTGAGGGGGGAAAGCTGAAAGTGAAGGTGGAAAAGCAGTTGTCTGCAGTTTGAAGGCTTAGTACTGCAAGTTCTGTTTCTCTTATCACTTAAGGTTTGCCCAATGAAAAAATCCATTGCAATTCATCCAAAGCAACAGCTTGACACAAAGCTCAAGTTTTTCGAAGCCTGAAGGGTCTTCTCTCTAAAGCATTTTTTTTCCCTCTGGTTCTGCACCAAAGTGCTCTTTATAAATTTCTGCCTGGAATTTCATCTTTGAAAATGAGATGAAAGTATGCATAGGAGCAATTTGAAATATATTGTCTTAGTCATTTCACATTGAAGTCAGCGGAAACCTGTTTAGGTTTGAACTGTAATTGGATTAAGTCTAGAGAGAAGCTAGGAAACGGTACTGCCAGCTTTCAGTGGTGCCAAAAACAGTTCTGAGAGTTACTTTTGTAATATAAACAGTTGATCAGAATTAAATATTGACTGATAGCTATTTTTTCCCCCATGCTCTGCTTTCTACCTTTAAGTTGTGGCTGCAGCAGTGTGCAGGAGCAGAGAAACTCTTGGGCTGTGTCCTTTGTGGCTAACTCTCTTTTGTGTAAGGAAGGGCTTCACTGTGAAGCGGAATGTACATAAGGAAGCAGAAGTTAGAGCTGACTGGTTGCATAGATTTAAGTGATTCTTTCTAGCACTGACATCTTTTTATGGCGTGTGAAGATGTTATGCCATGAGCAGTCATTGAGGGATGTCCATAAATATAAGTCTGACTTCTGAGTTGTTGGCATTTATCTCAACTAACGTTCTCTACCATTTGTCTCAACTATAGTTAGAAATGTTCTGGTGAACATACGCTGAAGTCTTCCAACAGACCATGTTTTTTCCCTTCAGTAGAGAGTCTGAGCTTTGTTTGAAGTTAGGTGAGATTTACTTAATTTTTCCTCCGATCTCTAAAACTTCTGCTTAACATTTTTATATCGTCTTTAAATAGGGGGGAAAAAAAAAACAAACAACAAAAAACTTCAAGACAGAATTAGTGTTGCAATGTCCACCTACACAACGATTTAGCCCTGAGCCAAAATGGAATTCAGTGACTTAGTGCATTGAATTCTGGGGAACTTAACTTAATTTCATCTCAGCCTTCTCTAATGTATTTTTTGTATAAGAATAATTATTCTTGCCATGTTTATGTGGTTAATAGACAGATTTTTATTTATTTATTTGGTAAATATTAACTTTGTCTTGTTGATTTTAGAAATTTAAATCTAATGTTAGACTGTTAAGAGGTTTAGGGGAGGTGGATAAAACCATTTTGCCAGAATGTGGTAGTTTGCTATGACATCTTGAAAGCTAATCCTGATTTTGCGGATTTAGGCAGCATTTCTGTCCAGCACCTGGGTAGAAATGGCCTAATTACTTTGGTAAGACTTCTTATTGCTTGGTGCACCAATCTTTAGTGGGACTTGGGAGAGACCCACTCCTACTCTTCTCTCACTACTGAGGGAGAGAGATGGTTTGATGAATGGCATCATCACATGAAACAGTATTTCTTGTCTAGAGAAGAAATGTGAAATTGTATGAATCTATGCAACTATGAAGAGATATATGAGAGAGATATTTTTATTGCCTGCTAATTGCTCTTATAGGAAGTTGATAATCAGCAATGTTAAACAGAAATTTGCCAAAATACAGATATGTATGACAGTGCATTATATTGTTAAGGAATTGTTTTTATTTTAATGTATGCATACATATTTGTATTTATTTTGCTTCATCAGTAGCAACCCAGCTAAATTACTGAAATGAGGGATAATTACATTCTATTAAAAAAACAGAGTGCTAATATAAAATGTAACCTCTTACAGAGGGAGCTTGAGAGATGATCATTTTCTAACAGCAGATAAGCCTCTTTCCCTGTAAAAAGAAATAAATAACAATAAGAACTCCTGTCTGCAGTGGTGATCACTGGTTGATTCTACAGTCACAGACAACAAAGCTGTACCACATGAATGAATCACTGCTAGAGTTTGGGGGCTTTAGGGCATATTGCTCTACACAGGAGAGCTTACAGCATCTAAAAGATGAAAAATACTTTCTGAGAAGATGTGATATGCTGTAATGTAAAGAACTTTTTGCTGCTTTGTATTTCATCAAGAGAATTATTCCTAGTGTACAAGCCTTCTTGCTGTCTTCCTGTGATTCACAACAAGCTTTGTTGTGAATTTGCCAACTGAAGATAGAGAATATGCATGTGCTCTTTTAAGAGATGCATCCTGTTGTGCATCTATTCATTAAGAGTTAATATAAATAAGTTAATAGTCACCTAACATTGTGATCAAACTTTGATCATCTGAATATTTATGTAATTAATTATTGGTGTGCTCAGTGTCTGTTCTGTCGTTCCCTGTGTGCTCATGTATGTGTAGTCTCATAATGAGATTCTGCCTTCACCAAACCTCATAGAGTTCTGAGGCCTCACTGTTTCTGGAGTTCAGCCACAAAATGCCCACAGGAAATTGGTCTGTGTTATCACTTTATTACTCTTCCTTGTTTGAGGTTTAAATTAGGAACTGGGAGATATCTTCTAAAATATCCTGGTTATCTGCAGTGCACTTGGTGTTAGCTAATATCAAGTCACTGCTAGTGTTACTAGTCTGTATAGTGTGTAAGTGGCTCAAATGCCATTTCCAGTCTCATAATTATGGAAAATGTTGCCAACTGTTCAGTGGGCTCCTTTCATAACAATTAGCAGAGAAATGGACTGCGATTTGTGATGAGTTGTGATTCTGTATGCAGTGAAGTCTCCAAGGTTGCAAATGAACAACTTCTTTTGGGTAGTCTTCACTCTGTACTAGGTGTACTACCCAAACTGTAACAAATGAGGAAGGAAGTACCGTATGAATTTCAATATAGATAATTTCTAAAGTATTGAATCAGGAGAAAAGTGACCTAGACCTGATGGATTTCAGATAATAAAACTTGCAGTTATTTCTAATAGATTTTTGAAACCACTGATTCAGTGATAGCTATTTTCAAGGAAGATAACAATGTCTTTGGCATTATCAGGTAAAGTACTAAGAAGATTAATGTTATTTTAAAAATAATCACTGTGTTTTGAATATTCTTGGGAAGACCCAGTAGAGTCAGGATATAGAATATCACAGATAAGATACCCAAGAGGGTGGAGAAGGCGACATTACAAGGACAAGGTAAAAAGACTAAAGGTTAGGAGAGTAGAGGACTGAGATGTGGAGAAGTTGAGGATTACACAATCATAAGGGTAGTTAGTAAATATATAATAGTCCATCTCTAATGGCTGACTTTTCTGCCAGTCATCAGTTCATTCTCCATGCATTACAAAGGCCAGTAATGCACTGTGTTCAGCACATGAATTTATAATTGCTTACGGTTACAAATGGCTGCATATCAGGAAGTACATAAATATCAATTTAATTTGACTTAATATAGTTATGTAATAGGAGACTATTAGTTTTATCATTAATATTAAATATTATTTTGTGTAAAACTTTCCAGGACAAGGATCAGATGAGAGAAACATCAAAGATACAAAACTAAACTTAAACTCTTGTGATTATTATGTATGAACTTGTAGAATTTCCTGCACCTGCCTCTTGTTTGCAGTTTTTTACTATCAAATATTATTTATGGTTTTTGGTCTTTATGTGTTATCGTCTTCATTTTTTTTTCTCATCCAGGTATGTCTGAATATAGTCCCGAAATACCATATTAATAAATGATATAAAATCATTGATGTCTATTTTATCTGCCATGTTGCAGGAAAGCTAGACCTTAATTTAAGGTACTTGAAAGTATTCAAAGATGCATAATGGCAATTGCCACATTTCATGCAGTTATACCAGCTGGTTTCAGTTGCTGTGTTGCTTATTTGTCACTGCTATTTTCTCTTTTGGATTTTTTTTCCCAATTTTTCAATTTTAGTCACATTTATTTATGGTGGCTCATCTTGAGCCTGTTTTCTTCCCTTCCTTTTTGATCAAGTGTGTTGCTTTTAAGTTAGAGTGCTTGAACAGATACCTACTGCAGGGATGTATGCTATCAACACCCAGAATAAGGGAATGAAATAGGGAATAGACAAGTACTCTTTGCTTTTATGTTAAGAATTCTAATATCTTTTTGGATCTTTTATATATTCTTTGTTGAGGCAGCTTGAAGGATATAAAAGATAAGTCAGTAATGCAATAAAACCGAATTTTGCAATGATATTTGAGGAGGATCTCATTGGATACTCTTCAAAATCCCAAGAAAATTCTTTATAGCAGAAATGAATAGCAATGAATATGTCCCGTGGCTTTTTGGGATTCTGAAAGTAATTTGAAAATTCATGTGTATAAGTTCATGTAGTTTATAAGTTAATTAGTGATTTGATCACTAATATCTCATAATGTTTGGGTAGAAATTTTTCATTTAGAAATTGTAGCTGTGTGTTTTCATTGCTCAATAATTTTTTTCGAACTCCTTGCTATATCTTTGTGCTAAATTCTTAACAGTGATTATATAAGAAAAGAGCTTCACTGCAGTGGTTTGGTTAAAATACTGCTGTATTCAGTAGTCAAAGGTCAAAGCTTCATAGTGAAGAGGTTTTATAGTCCTTTAATAGCCTTTTCAAATCATTATCTATTAGCAGTACTAAATCATACAGTTGCAAATAGTCTGTATTCTGAAGGATTACAGTTAGCTGCTTCGTGGGGATGCAGGTTGTTTTATATGATCAGTACGATTGCTGCTAATGGGTTGTGATTTAAGTGATTACCGGTCATGAAGAACAGTTTTGTAATTTGTTCTCCCCGGTGAATAATCTTTGGTTTCTAAGATACGTTTTTCTGTTTATCAGTTAGTTAGCTTTGGATAAATGATATGGAGAGGAGTGCATAAAGCGACATCAAAGTAAAGATCCATCTATGCAAGGCAGCCTGGTTTTCCCTCTGCACGGAGAAGCATTCTTTCTATTTTCAGCTTTGCACTAAAGAAGGGCGTCTTTGAAATATTGCATTTGACACAAATTGTGAGAAAGTTCTGAATTTATGGAAGAAACTCAGTGTGCTGGAGAACAAAACCGGTGAGATTTGGAGGCTATTTATGGCATAGTTTCTTACTGTGGAATTTCATCCAGTGTTCGTCCAGTCTTCGTAGACATATGAAGGGAGAAATGAATTTTAACTTGCTCAAATTGCAGTTATTATCTGCTAACCATGCTATAAAAGTAGCGCTCTGTACAAGATACATGATAATACACTACAGTATAAGGGGGTTTAACAAGCTGTTGGAGTAGGGAAGCTGCCTAGCACTGTCAAAGCAGTGAGGAACTATTCAGTAGGCACTGACAGAAGCCTTACGCCAGGCTTCACTCTGGATTCTGGATTCTGTGTGTTTTCGAAACAGACACACGTCCTTCATCCTTTTAAAAAGGAACAGTAATTGAGACAGTGAGAATGATTTCTCTACTTGTCCCGCTTGTCACTATGTAGTGTAGACAAAAAAAGAATGCTTTTATGTGTTTCTAGAAACTTCTGAAAAGCAGATTATTTAGCATAATACTCTATTCTGCAATTTCAGATATAAGAAGTGAGTTGTTGCTATTTGGTGAAATAAAGTACTTGTTTACAATAAGCCTTAAAAGACCAAATTTTTACTGGTTTATGTGTGACTCCTCATGGTAAACAGCTCTTGCAAAAGAAGCTCGAGGTCAGAGCTGGGGGGGTTTCCTCCCCTGCAGTCAAGAAGATTGTCAGTTAACTTCTGTAGTCAGTGAAGTACTGACGACTCTTAAACTGTGACAGTCAGGCCTTTACCTGTACTTCACATACATGTGCATATACATGCCAATACACGCATTTCTCTAGACATAACACTGGTGATGCCAGCAACTTTATGTTATAGGAAGACTGAAAATAACTTTGCCTTTTACTACAGGAAGACCTTATATTCTAGCGATTGTAAAGCCAGTATGAGGTTAATCAAAGCACGTGGAGAACTTGGCCCTGTCCTTAAGACTTGCAGTGCTTCTAAAAACACTGGAGTGAATTAAGATCCCAGGTCAGTACACAAATCTCTTTTTCATATAAATTTCAAATCTAGGGCAGGCTGGAGGAAAAAATCTTACAGATGGCATCACCTGCAACAAAGTATTGTATTTATGATGTAGGTTTTCTGTAGGAGTGGTTGGATTCTCAGTTCTGGATAAAACTGGAGACAACAAAGTAAAAAAAACCCACATTTTTAACAGTAGAGATTTGATTTTTATATTGTTTTTGCAGCATTTCTACATTTCATTACTTTTACAAGCATTTCATTACTTTTTGCTCTTGTAAATACTTTTAATAAATTAAAGCAAACTGCGTCCTCACAATCTAACGTAGATGAGCCAGCCTCACCCATTCTCTGTGCATCGTTCATCTTTAGACTCATATTTAGAAGAGATCTTCTTTGGCTGTGGCCCGTGGGTATGGGGAATACCCTCAATTCTCCCTCATCCTTGTAGTCAGACCTTTGTAATCAGGCACATATGATACGGGGAAAAGAATGATTATAGTTTCACCTCCAATATGATAAATTAAGTTGATTTCCTGGGCTCAGAAACTTTTGTTAGTGGCTGACTGCACTTCCTTTGCTCAAGCCTGAATCTGGAGATCTTCCAAAAATTGCTTCCATCCTTTCCCGAGGAGCTGATAGAGGCTGCCTGAGAGGATGGATTGAAAGATATTCATGTAAATATGCTATGGTAATATTGGAAATGATAGAACTGACCGTCCCTCAGCTTCTTCCTCCCCATTCTAAGGCTGATATTTACAAGAGCAGGGAGTAATATGAGAGCAAGACCGCACTCATGTTTTTTAGCTAATGTATAAATTTCATAGGAATCTACGGATTTGATATTGTATGGAGGTTTCACACACACAAAAAAATAAAAGTATTTAAAAAAAACCACAAAACAACAACCTCTTTATTTTGTACACCTTATATAGAAAACACAGAAGGGGATCACTTGCTGAATACCTACTTCTATGATCAAGTTTAAAAGCTTATATATGCCAGTTCAAACATAATACAAAACGAGAAAGCTGTCAGTCAAGAAAAAGACCTGTTTTTAATTCAAACATCAAAAAGCAGTATTCTGCAGTGAAAGCTGCAAGGTTATGCAGTAAGGAGCCAGGTGGTGCATTTTCATCTTTACTGTTGGAGTTGCTGTGGGAGAAATATGCAAAAATGATACGTTGAAAGAAATTTGCTGATACGTTTAATTGTTTATTTAAAGTGATTAGGTGAGGGGTCTACTAGTAAAAGTGGTAAGGCATTTTTTATTCACAAGGAGAAAGTTTGTAATTCCCTGTTAATTGGAGAGACTCGCCAAAACTGTTGGAAGTGTGACAGAGATAAGATATATACATGTAATTTCAAATTGCTGAAAGCACTTGAAATTGTAGGTTTGTAAGTTTATTTCTGCTCTATGGTTGTCTACAGGCATGGGTGCCACATGTACCTTGACATTTAGTGTAGAACTCTCTGAGCTGACCATTACTGAGCATAGGATGGCACTGGGTGCCCTGGGGGCTGTAAGCAACTCACGTTTATAAGCCAATGACTGGTTGTTAAATGAAAGGAACTTGGAAAGCCAAGTACAGCCAGTTTTAGAGGCAACAAAGCGATCACAAAAAGTATCCTGCAGAGAAAATTCAGATGTTACGTGGCACTGCAGACTGATAAAGATTGAATGAAAAGTCATTGTTCCCCAGGATGGCTGTACCTTTGTTTGCGCGGCATTGCTCAGCCTGTAATGCTGCATGGGGTTGTTCCATCTGAGATGCAAAACTTTGCACTTAGCTCTGTTACATTTGTGAGTTTTCCAGTGGCCTGTTTTTCCATATGTTGAAATCCACCTGAATAACAGTTGAGTTTATTGTTTTACCCAGCTAGGTACCATCTGCCAGTTGTGGACAGCAGTTTTGCAGTGTGTGATTGGAACTGATATGTATAGGTGAGCCCAGCAATTCTGATAAGGGAATCGTCAGTTCTCCTGTTACGTGTTTTTATAAGCTGTTCCTAATGAAATATGAAAATAGAATGGTCTTTTTCAGTTAGTTTTACTGTAAGGTCTTGGATTCATATCTTTGAGATGTTCCAATTCAATATTTGCATTTATACAAGCCCTGGTGAGTTCTGCTCAGTTCCAGGAGGCTCCTCATGTGCCTCAACTATCTCCTGAAATACACAAGTGCCATATAACCAAAGAAAGGGCTGTAAAGATTACTTGTAGCAGGGGGAGAGTTAGTCTTACAGGAGTGCCTAACAAGGAACAATCAAAGAGAAGGATGTCATACAGTTACTTGCAGTCTGAACATCTCTGTGGCCAAGGGGGAAGAAGTTTGAAGGAAAAAAAGGCTAATATCTTTTGTTCCTACTGTAAGTAGGAAAAAAAAAAGTGCTCGCATTACTTCCGTGTGGAGTCACTGGCAGAATGTTTTGCAACTTTAGCATTTCTTTTTTCAATTTCATCTTGAATTCTAAAGTTAATATATTTTTGTGCAATGCAGTTCATTTCTAAACAAAACACAGTTTGCTGCCAATACAGTTAAAGCCACTTCTGGTCAGATCTATAGCCTGGTACACCTACTTAACCTTAAAATATCAGGGCAGAATATCTAATTGCATGAAAGAAGTTAATCACTTATAGAACATTCGTAGAAGATTGAATTTCCTTTTTGCAGTTTCCAGTAGCAGAGGGCACTAATGCATCTGAGGGTTATGACCTGTCAAACCATGAGTGTTTAACAGTAGCAGCCTGTCCTGTTAGCAATGGCCTGTGCTCATTTCGTGGCTCAGCTAGGACAGAAGCAATCTAAAGTGGGTGAGATCACTTGAAAATGGTCCTTTAGGAGTCTGTCATTTTCAGGGCTACATAGCAACTAAATCCACAAGGCAGTCTGCTATACAATTCATCCCTCACTTAAGGCAGAAAAAGAGAGATATGAATGTATGCAATATAAGAAACACTTCTGTGGAATGGCAGAAGAAATCTGTACATTTGATATTCTGTATTTCAGTTTCTTAACTCTAGTGTTGGAATTCAGATGGAGCTTTCCTGAGCTTCTGGCTTCTATTCCACCAGCATAGGTTTCTGCTTTATGTCATTATCTCCTCTAATTCTAGCAGCCAGTGTTCTTCAGTCCTGCATATATTAGGATGTAATATCAGTCATTTGGTGCTGCTTCGGAACAGTATCATGCAAAATGAATAACTGACCACAAAGGGGATTATTCAAGACCTGAGAAAGTCTTTGTGGATAACAAATGACTTCAGTTAGCTTTGGGCTCTGCCTGAAAGTTATCAAATTTTAACAAGATAAAGACTTTGATGACCAGCCAAATCACAGAATTAAGGCTTCAGAAAGCAACAAGTGAAAGAATCATACGAGGAGTGAGAAACTGGGTACTGCTGTGTATTGTGTGCCTCATTCAGATGTGACCACTGAGTTAATGCACATTCCTGCTTTCTTGTGCCGCTATACGTAAGAATATTGTTTTGGGACTGTCCTCCTGTCATTTCACCTGTCTCTAATTCATTGCTAATTTTAGCTGTGAGTTGTCTTAAAACCAAGTACCATCAACTGATCTGCAGTGTCAGATCACTGCCCCAGAGATGCTTTACTGGGGGCTGATAGTAACGTTTGCTATATGGGTACCTTGGGAATCATAATTACAAGCCTGTAAATAATCCCTGACTGTTGGTTCATAAACATGCACATTTAAGACATTTTTTTCTTTTTTTCTTCTTCCAGAAAATCAAGGTGAGGGGCTGACTAAGATTCATCACAGTAGAATATATATCTACACTCATATTGAGAGTGTTTCTATCACCATTTTTTAGATTTCTATGATGACAGTTCTAGGAGGCCCCAGCTGAGATCAGAATCCCATTGTGCCAGACATTGCGCTATTGTAGAATAAAAAACATGCAACTGAGAAGAAACAACCACAGAAATGCTTTGTAGTCAGTAGGGTAGTAAACATATTTTTTTTTTATTAGGAACATACCCTACTGATTATGAAGTAGTTTTCTTAATGTCTATTTCTGTGCTTTATTTCTCTGCTTATTAATTCATGCTCCCTTTTCTTGAAAACATTTCCCCACTCTTACTGCAGCTGGGTGAAGTCCCAGCTTCCATGCTCTGGCTGGCAGGGCTCTTCCCAAGTCCCTGTCAAAGAGCCACTGCGGTGTGTCACAGTGCCAGCTCCCGGCATCAGCGTGTCAGTGCTGGGCTGGCTTCTGCAACGCCACGAGGGGAATGGCTGCTCCTGCTTGAGCTGAAGTCACTTGGCTGGCAGGCTGAGGGTCTCTGAGGTGGAGAAGGGCAGGATAATAGAGATTTTTTTTTTTTTCTTTTTTTTTTCTTTTGGAAAAATGAGACCATTTAAACAACCAACAGCAGAAACTCAACATAGATACCTTAAATAGCATTTCTATGAGGACAAATTACGTCTTTCTGCTGCTCCCTTACTATGTTACACTGATAAGTGATTTAATTAGTTATTTAGCCAGTTGCACACCAGCTTCCACTTGGAACTTTCTATCATGCATGAGTTAATGCACAACTGTGTATTCCCAGCACTGCTGTATTTATATCTCACTCAGTTTATTAACACAGAAACTGTTACCGTATGGCCCTTGGAGGTCTGAATGTAGTGTGTGGCTATGCTTAAGGCCAGCGTATTGGCCTTATGCTGCAGAATTGAGAGGATCTAAAATTTTTCAAATACAGATTTCTGATTATTTCCTATGGGCTGGCTTTGTGAGAACACTGATGCTGCCCCGCTTTCCTCAGAAGGCCACAGAACAAAACTGGAATTCAAATGTGTGAGACATGTTGGTGGCAGCAATAAGATTTTAGAAACATCTGACTGCAGTGTTGGTGATCACATTTTTGTTCTGTGGCTCCTCTTTTTAGTGTCTGTGGATGTTTTCTTGACACATTTGTTTCTCTGCTTGCATGGAGTTTGGTTTGGTTTTGTTTCACTCCTGTTGGGGTTAGAAGTGGTGGCTGTAGGTGAACTTATGTCCTTTAGAGTAAGCTTAAATGAGAGAATAAAAGCATGTTCACACTCGCAGGATGTGGCAGTATTCCCAGAGCTAAAGCAGTTGTGTGTTAGAAATTGTTTGTAGGCCAGGAGTTACTCAGAGGCTTGGGAATGGTCTGCTATACACCTTTTCCTATTCAGCTCCCTTAAGATACCAAAGTGTTTTTACTTTCAAGGACTGAACTCTATTAAGAAGTAATCTTCAATGACAAGATTGAGACAGAATGGAAATATGTATAGAGCTCTGTAAGGAGGCAGACCTCTCATTGGCTGCCCAGCACTCTTCTTTAAAGATACTGAAACTACAGTGAGTAAAATCACCATAATGTTTACCTAAGATACTTTTTCTTGGCTACTTGGTTGCCGAGATCATTGAGATATTTAAGAAGCTAACAGTGGAGTAGCGCAGTAATTGTTCCTCAGTTAGCTTCCAGCAAAAGTTTAGTTGTCCAATGGGTAGGAGGATTATTGCCCTTTAATGTTTCTACTCCAGGGCATTTTGAGGCTCTCTAGCAATCCACAGATGTAGTCTATTATTAAGAAATGCTGAAGGTACTTTAAAGGCATTTCTAAAATACATTTTCAACTACTAATCTGAGTGCTTTTGGCTATCCCAGCTGTCTTTGGTTTCAAGGAAACCGAAATGCCATGTTTCTCTACACTTATTATATGGAAATGAATAGTTATTATTAATTTTAATAAGTTTTGCACTTCTAATGTGAAAGTGGCTGGGGCCTCCTAGAACTGTCATCATAGAAATCTAAAAAATGGTGATAGAAACACTCTCAATATGAGTGTAGATATATATTCTACTGTGATGAATCTTAGTCAGCCCCCCACCTTGATTTTCTGGAAGAAGAAAAAACTCACCCAGTTTGTAGTACCTCGAGGACTTGTATCTGTTAGACACAAGAGTTTCTGCTTGCCTGCTTGTTTACCAGAGTGTTTGAGTTTGAATGAATTTCTTCTGATAAGCACCTTAGAGAACAGAAACTTGGAGCTTTCTAATATTTTCCTGGAATCCTGAAAGAGACTCTGGAGACCTGAGTGGCTGTTTCATGACAATACTCCCAAACAGTAGAAATGTTTCCTGTTTCCCATAGGTGTGAGCCTGTCAGCAACTATTTTCATTCCAGAACTTTTCTTATATCGTATTCAGACTATTCATGCTTGAAATCAAGTGACTGCATAATTGCAACAACTTAGAATAAACAGATTGTCTGAGTGCTTGTCCTTTTTCAATCCGGAGTAAGTAAATCCTATGAACAAGAGATTGAAGGAGTTGAGAGACTAAGAATCACGGTTTGTGCTTATAAAAACAGCTATTTGTGTAATTTAATATTTATGAATACTCAACTGTGCTAAAATCGGCAGATATTTCCTATTTATATCAACAGGCAATGTGGTTGTAAGCTTTCAGGACGCACCGATGTAAAACTCTCTGTAGATAACTCATCTCCCATTTTCTCCAATACTTCAACATGTTCAAAAAGGACAACTTCTAATATACATCAGCAATCAATTTGCTATTAATTCCCAATGACTCGATGTGCTGACATCTACATGTCAGTATGTAGAATCCTAAAAATGAGGGGCATCAGTTTTGTAAAACGCTTAAGACCAAAGGCAAGGGACTGCATTACACATTATGTTTGTAATTTTGTACATTGATGCAAATCCATTGTTTTATTTACAGATATAGGGAAAATTTTGTGTTGTAAATCAAAACGCTGAAAGAAATTGTGTCTTCAGTCAAGGCTTTTGTTATTGCCTAGATTTTTAATACTTGATTTTTTTGTTTATTATTTTTTTCTATCCTTATTCTTTTCCACTTAGTGGGGGATAAATGATTATTTTGACAGGGAGCTTGAAGTTCCGAAGAGCTGGGTTTTACTTCTGTCTTTGCTACTGAGCAGCGATGTGACATTTTCTGAGTCATGTAACCTCCTTTACTTATGAGTCCTTTGTTGCATGGTGAAAATAATCCTGCTTGGAAAAATCATTGAAGTTCTGTCCTGTATAGAAGGCACATAGTCCAACTTGTCATTAAAGAGTATGTAAGTTCAGAAAGCAGTTTTTGCTATTTATGCTGTCGTACCTTCACATTACTTTTTTGGAGCTCTCATGATTTTTCTTCCAGGAGCTTATTCTGTGAATTTATTTTAGCTCTGTTAGGCATACTAAATATATTCATATACATAATTGATGCTATTTTCATCAAATGTCTTCATGTGTAGAATGCAATATATACGGTGAAAAGCACACCTATGCTAGGAAAAGAAACATGAGGAAGTTGCATTCTTAGATGTAGAAAAACATTTTGATAAGGGCATCTGTAATTTAATAAGACTGAAGGCCAGACTTATAAAAGTAGAAGAAGCAAAGCTTTTTCTTGGATATATTCACTGCATTTCCTAAGGTACTTCTGTTACTACGGAAAAAAAAGGAAAAGAATTGGAGATTTAAAAGGGATTTGATACCTGTGCATCCTGTTACTTGTAAAAGCATAGTTACATAGCCTGTCATTGTAAAAGCCTCATTCTTCTGTAGGTTTTCAGAATTAAAGCAGCACCTCAGGCATTCCCTCTTTTCTTTTTCAGTCTTTGTTTTGAAAATGGAAGCCTTAAACTCCTAAAATTTGCACTTCTAGAATATGACCAAAAACATGTGGTGTATTTTGTGGACTAAAGGATATGTATCTGGAATATTTGAGATAGTAATGATGCGACTCCATTTGGTTTCCTTGAGTAGGAAAGCTGGAAATCAACTTTGGCAGTGCCTGGAAGTGTTACGAATCCAGCCATTATGAGCTCAGCAACGTATGTGTTAGAAGTTGCTGTGCTCTGACTGGATTGAGAAGAACAGTGAGTGACCTTACACATGTTCATATATATTCAGTATGTTCTCAGGAAAAGAAAAAAAAATCTTAGAATGAGGACAATTACAGTTTTAGATGTGCTCATCTCTTTTTTATAAGTGAGTAACTAAATTTAATTAAAAAAAAAAGGCCTAATAATTTAACTGGAAGCACTCATAATATTATTACTTTATAAAAGGCACCACTATAATGGAGTGGCTTTAAATTACTGAGTGGATAGATTGGGAAGCTTGTTCATGGCCAAATAGCAGTATGCTTAATTTCATCATTCAGAATATACTTCAATATTTGACTAAATGATGTGAAGGAAAACCTGCTACGTTAGCGTGAGTTTCCTAAGTAGGCAGCCCATATTGTCTGGCGCTTATAGCGTGTAAGTAAGTGACTGAAAGATTTCAATCACAAACAAGTTATCTGAATAGCTAAACTAGAGAGGAGGCAGGCATAACCCATCTGTTTTTCAGGTACTCCTTTTTTCTTCCTCTGTCTGTCCTATTGGATCTCTGAGAAGCATAGGAAATTAGTTGGATTGTGAGTCCTAATGTCAGAATTTGATTTTTCTTTTCTAATGTATTAAATGCCTCTCTTACTTGCACTCACAGTAGTCTTGCTTATGTTTTTCAATTGCTGTCTGCACTGCTGTTCTAAGATGAAAAGGAGGCCCAACATTTTGAGTTTTAAAGGATCTGCCACAAGAGTTTACAAGTAGGCACATGTGGAATTATTGAAGTATTGTAAAGTCACAAGTTTTCAAATTGAAAATGGTTCTTTGGTAGCTAGATGTTGTTATATGCATCATCATTCAGAAAATCTACAAAATATTTTCTTGACATTAATGGAAAAATATTGGACTCAAATGTTTTGTTACTTAGGCTGGTTTCTTCATCCTATTAAATTTTGTTATACTTAGCAGCACTAAACAGCTATCTAATTTATAAACCATATGTTCAAATTGACCTTTTTTTTGTAAGATTCTCATTGTACTTGATTTCTTCCCTGATTTTTCCTTCAGAAATCAAAGTTAGTGTGTGATCTTTTGAGGAAGGCCAGTATGTAGCCTGAATTTTAAAGCTAGCCTTCACGAACAGGAGTGTCATCTAAGCTGTAGTACAAGCTGCTTGCTTCAGGTAAGAATAGGGATCAGGATCTAAATGGATCTTCTATAACAAAAACTTTCTTAAAGCCCCTTCTTTCTGAGCCGATTGCTGTTGTATGGCTCAGCTTGTCTGACCTACACAAAGAATGTATAATGCTGTCATAATCCATCAGTCATTTTGAAGCATTCTTGGGTGTTAGGAGGGAAGAAGATAGAGGAGGTTGACAAATACTGTTTTTCAGGCCAAGGGGAGACTTATCTTGTAAATATTGTGGCTGCAAGTTTGTGCAGTACTCTTTGTAGTCATCTTACCCATTTGTGTAGACTTGTATTTTCTGTCTCCAAGGCACACGCATGTAATTTCTTAGCAACAGTGTCAAGAATCCGCTCTATTAAGACTCATAGGCACATTTTCAGGTTTGTAATGAATGTACCTTACTCCAGATGTGTACTGTAGATGATTTAGTTTTAGTAAGAAACAGTGATAAGCCTTGTTATTCTTTAACAGGCATCAGTTAAATCAATTGATTGCAAACGTGTTGGAGCAGAAGGGAGGTGTGTGTGTATGTTAAAATGTGTAGGTGCACGAACTGACTGTCAGTTTTCGACATCAGTTACAGTTGCCCTGATCCATCATAATGTCTTTCCTTTATAAGCAAGGCAAACTAACATCTTCCACTTGCTTTCCTACTGAAAACTTCTTGTGTCTGGTGAGATGACTTTCACACCAATCAGGCATTAGGTGTCAGTCTCCTTTTAAGAGTAAAAAAAATTGAAATGTTGGAAGATCATTGGCTTGTGTGAAATTAAAATGCTTTTTTATTTTCCCAAAAGAATAATACTTTAAACTCACAGCAGCTTAGCTAGACTATAGCCTGTGGGTCCTGACCTACATTTTTTACTCCACGGAGCATGAAATGTCTTTCTATACGTGATGCAAAAATCACTGTATGATTATAATTGTATTAAATTGTATCATTCTGGTACTGTGGATTAAACAGTGACAGATCCTGCTAATCTTTATAGTAAAGTAAAGAATTGGTTTATTGTAAAACAAAATTGATGGGTGGATTTTTTTCTGTTTGTTTCTCTGCTTTCTCATTTGCTTTTCCTTTTCTGTTGGCGTGTGCTTTCTTAATAAACAGACTTGATACCTCAATACAATTTGTTCTCTTGCAAATACATTGGAAACCTTAGTTTTTCCTGCATTTACTATGGTCTGTTGTAATTTATGATTGGTGCTTCACAACTAGCTTGAACAAAAATAAGTGATGCCCACAGTTTCAGTGTTTTGGAACATCAAACCTCTTATGCCTGCGTTCTCCACCATTGTACTTAAGTAGCTTTTTCGCCCAACTCGGTACATAGAAATAATGTTAGCTGTGCAGTAAGTGAAGATTCATCTTTTTCTTATTTTACCTCACTTTTATTTATTTATTTTTTTTAAACCTTCTAAATGGGTTCCTTCCTTTACCTGTGAGATCATCTACTGTATATCAGGTTAATGTGCTCTGGTCATGAAGAGAATAGAGAGGTTAGTTTTTCTTGCCCTTCTTTGGATCCCAGAATTGTGAGAAAAATAAGCTTCAAGTAATAAATTCAAGAAATATGGGGAATCTTGGCTGGTACTGTGTGAATTTTTATTGAAATGCTTGCCGCTTTTGATCTCTTATCTTTAAATTGAAGCCATTTGGAGGTATGGGAGTGTAAATTCTCATGAGTGTAGTCCTCGGTCTATGAATGAAATGCCACAGTTAGAAATGGGACTGTTGTACAAGAAGTGACTTACAGCATGTCACTAAAGATAGAGCTACTGCATGGCACTGAATTTACTGAATATTGCAAATTATGTTATATACGATACATTCTTGATGTATTGAACAGTAGTGACAGTTAAAATAGAAAAAAAACAACACAGACAAAACAAAGGAAAAAACTTTCTAAGCCTGCTTAAAATAATAAGTATTTTCAATAAGGCCTTGGAGAAGAGTTTGCAAAACTGGCTAGAGGATAAAACCGCAGTAGTTGCTGTTGACCAAATAGTTTCAGATTTGTTGCATTTAAAAAAATAGTGAGTTTCCAATTTTGTTACCTTGAACCTGTACTATTACAGAAGGCATTTCTGGAGTCACTGAATTTCTCAAAAAAAAAGAAAAGAAAAAAAAAAAGAAAAAAAAAAGGACCAGAAACAGAGAATGGCTTAAGCTGTGCAAGACTGTTTGGCCACAATCCCACCTTAGATAATTCCTTCAGATCTTGCGTTTTCTTTCCTTTCTGAGTCATGATGGGGGTAAAGAATATAGCACAGCTGTCTCCCGAAGAGTAAGTATTTTTCTCTATTTTGTGTCACAGACAAAAGATTTAAGTAAATGGGTTCTTTCTGTGGGGTTTATGCCTCTTCTAAGCCTCAGTGTCTTCTGCTGGTAGTATGTGGAACCTACTGGGGAACCTGGATATGGGATAAAGCCGTCAACAACATTTCTAAATTGTGTGGGATATCTTATTTCTTGAAAATAGGAGAATAGAAACTGTCCTTCTGAATTCTGTCTGAAGTGTCAGACTGGCAATATCTCAGCATCTCATGATCCATAAAGTTATCCTTTTAATTCTAGTGAGATCATGTTTTGTGCAAAGCATAGGTAAATCTAATTCAATTAACTGAATAGATCGACTGATTTTAAAATCATATTGCTATGTTTATGAAAACAACTATGCTCAATTTTTAGTGATTCTTCAATATATTTGGACAGATCTTTACTTTCCCTGAATTGGCTTTGCTCCACTGAATTCATTAGAACTACTTTGATTTACGTAGACCTGTTATCTCAATAGCTCTTTTTTTTTTTTTCTCCTGACTTGTTTGCAGTTTTTTTTTCATCGAAGCATTCACTGTGCTGACAGAAAGCAGTTTTACAGGAATGTGAAATTTCTAGTTTGCACAGGCAGTTAGTTGACTTATGAATGCAAGTCTCTTTGAAATCACTGGCATTTGTGTACCTAATATTTTATGAACCATAACAAATAAAAACGAGAACAAACCCCCATTCTTTCAAAATCAAGACAACGATCTATATATATATGTATGCATTTATCTATTGGATGGGGAAGGAGGAGAAGTGAGGGAAGGGGTCAGTAATGATGTATAGAGTCCATATTGTAAACAAGTTTTGAGGCTATGATGCCTTTGAAGCCACTCTCTCATTCCCTGTGCATAACTTTTGAATTTAAGAATAATTTGACATTCTATGCACTGTGCTGATGTGTATTCAGCACTGCGCTACTATGATGCAGACGAGTGAATGTGGTTTCATTTTACTGCATAGAGGGGCCTTTTATTCTTGAAGAGGAAAAAGATGTGGCCACATCTTTAAGTCAAGAAAAGAATTTAATACTGCTATAGGATATTCTACTGTCCTTTCAGTGCGAGAATTAAGGTGTATCTGTTATTCTTTAAGCTAAAGAAGGAGAACTGAAAAACCAGCAGGGCATTCAGATACAACTCTAACAATAACTTTGAAAAATAAGACACAACTCTAACAATAACTTTGAAAAATAAGACACATATATGAACTATTTACTATGTTTGTGTCAAAAAAAAAAATCACACACACACACACACACACACACACATATATATATATTGTTGCATAAAGTTTTTAATGCACTGTTTCAATTTCCTTCAATGTATCCCCTTTAGTATAGAAGGAGGTAAACATTGAGAAGTATCACTGCATTAGACTATCATAGTAGATGTCACAGTAGTGTATAAGCACATGTTGACTCCATTTTCTAAGTTCTTCCTCTGCTGGAAGCAAAATTACTACTTCCAACAGTACAATCAGGCTTTGTGAAATGATGGTAACACTGAGCTCAGCTATCATTTTCTAGATATGCAGAAATGAAACGAAAGCCAAAGGAAAAAGAAGTCTAAATTGTTTTTTCTCAAATACATTGCAGGTGGGTTTTTTTGTTTGTTTGTTTGTTTTAATTATTATTTTTTTTATCATAGTAAAATATCAAATTATTTCTGCTTTGCCAAGAGCCCAAAATAATCAGGAAGAGAATTTGGAAATCTGGCTTCTGGATTGAATGCCCTCAATAAATAATTACAATCTATTTTGTCTAATAAACCTTTTTTTGTAGGATATGTAGCAATAAAAATGCTAGAGACAGACTGAAAAATAGTTTGTAACAGTAAATTGTACTACGTGTGATGGCTTAGGGTATGAGTTTGTGAAGTAGACAACTTCTTTCATATTTGAAAAGTTGAAGATGTTAACAAAGGCGCCCAGCTCTTGAACTGTACATTTTTAAATTATGAATAAATTTTCAAGAAAAAATACCGTTTTGCAAATTGCCTCTGCAGAAAAGATCTGAAAGTAGCCAGAGTTGTTTTGTTGACAGAACGGTTTGAATCATTTGACAGATTTTTATATTTTTTTTTATCAACAGACTCAAATTAGATATTCAACAAAATTAATTTTGTTTAGTATCGAAGTCCTGCCTGACAGTGTGTAGTCAAAGAGAGGAAAAAGACTCTGGGTATGAAAATGCGTCAATTAGAAGACAGGAGCATTGAAGTCTCTGTAACAAATTGTTCACTAAAGGGTGAGAAGCGAGTTTCCAATGCAGATAGGCTTCATTAAAGGCACTTCTTGTTTTGATAAAATTATTTTTTATTTTTTATATTGGGAAATGTTGACAGCTATGTCAACAAGAAAAAAAATCGTTGTGCTCTTACTGGTTTCAGATGCTTCTTTTTACCAGTGCTTGTGAAGGTTAAGCAGAATTCTAGGGCAGCTGCTGAGGAGATGATTGCATGTTTTGATCATTTATTTTCAATTCCAAGCACAGCCATTTGTTTGGGCTTTTCTCTTTAGGATTAAGTGTTGAGAGAAAAAAAAATACTAACCAACTCTTCAGATGGTAGACATTTAATGGGCAAAAATTCCCAACAACTGCATGGTAAAATGTACTTTATCTGATGAGTCAGAGTACTTCAGGAAGAAACTGGACTTGTTAAGCAAGATCCATCAGCTTGAGTCCCTAAGACACTAACAGGCCTTGAAGAATGGAGCTCACCTATGTAGTGGAACGGTTAACTTGTGAAAATGCACTGAGTCTTGTTCTTGTGAAAACCGCCTTTGTATTATGCCAGTTCCTTTAGTTAAACTGTGTGTGCATTAATACGGTATCTCTGGAATCAGAAATTATTTACAGTGTTCAGTTAAGCAAAATTTCTAAGGAGGCTTAGTGATTAAGTGCTATTGTTGTTGTTGTTGTTACTATAATTTCATCATGTGCTAGCCAGTCTTTTCATCCGTATCCTCCAGGCAGTCTGTTGTCCCTCTTCTTGCCTGGGTTGTAAGAGTGGCTTTCCCAGATCCAGGTATGTGGGAGTCCATGGGTCCGGGTCACGGGTCCTCTGCCCAGCTTGAATGTTACTGGCAGCTTTGGAGCAGGATCCAGGTAGAACTGACATTCTTTAACCTTCCAAGTGAGATACACCAGGCTGTGTATTGTGAATTATCTTCTGTACTGAATCTGCCTTCTGTGGAAATAACAGCCTTTGCAGCATTCTAGAATTACAGTTTATCAGTACTTTGTTGTTACACTATGTACACTACCATTTGTTTATAAGGATTTAAGTACCTAGTGCTGTGATGAATGTATGTCGTCCATCACTAGTTCCCACAAATTAATTTTTGTAAGCAATTTTTTTCACTGCAACAATCTTGGAAATGAGCATGTAGATTGAATCAGTGAAAAATAATTGGAGTCTTGATCGCAGATGATAGCAAAATATCTTTTCTCACCAGACATCACTAAAAGCAAGTCCTCCTCATGCAGTAAAGAGCTGGGAACAATGGCTCTTGTGTTTGTTCCACAATGACAACAGAGTAAACCAGCAAGTCATTCCCTTCATGTATTCTAATACATAACACGAGGTTCTGAAGTGAATTCAAATTCTTAATCCACCTGTCTTCAGGAAACAAACTAAAACAAAACAAATGGGATCTGCAGGGAACACAGGGTGAGTATTTATGACGAACCACGGGAGATGATATCAGGAATAAATGTAAAGTCATTCTGCAAGGTAAAAAAAAAAAAAAAAAAGAAGATAAAAAAGGATATAGTCCTTAATCCTGATGTGAAAGAAACAGCAATCCTCCAGCCCCCACTGCAACAGTCACAGAAGGTTTTAGATACTAAGAAGGTTAAATTCATAGCCTGTAAAGCATTTGAAAGGGAGTGTTTCTTATTTGATTGTGTGAATTAATCGGGTTATACATCTAGGAGGAGCTATCCCAAGAAAAGCTACTGCTGTCCATATGCAGAAATGGGCCGAGAAATGGGCTTAAAACAGAGTCACTGGCACTCATGAAAAAGGCTGATTCTGTTAAGACTAAGATTATACTGAATTAAAATATGCTCAATTTGCATTTTGATGAAAAGACATTGGAGTTATGAAAGTCTATGATGATGATCTAAATACTGAGTCCCAAGTTGGAGAAAAAAAGAAAACAGCTAACCCATAACGTTCATTCCGAGTTAAGAGTGTAGGCTACGAATCCATTAAGACCTTCAACCTATGTCTAAAATGTCTTGCATGAACTTTACAAAGTAGCTGTATTTTAATTCTGCTAGCAGTAGTGATAAAGAGTAGTTTATGTGTAGGCGTATTTTTGCAAAGATTTGGGCTAAATCTGTCTGTCTTTTAATGTGTTTCCTAGAAAATTACATTTGCACTTTCTGTGATATCCATTCTGAGTGGCAGTAGTGATTATGTGCCATGACATGCATCTTCAGGAAAACCATCTTTTTTGGTTTATGGTGGCAATGTTAGCAGCAGATGGTAAATATTAGGCCTTGATAATCTTAGCACGTGGCAAAATAATTGCCTTGTAGGTATACAAACGCATATATTCATGTTGGATTGTGAATGTTAAAAAGCTGTGTTACACATGTACAACTGTTAGAGGAATTGACCCACACTTGGGTTGAAGTTTCAAAGTTTTGGTTGTTCAGTGGATAATTATAAACTCATTCAGAATCTACTACAGACGGGAGTGATGGCAAAGCTTTTATGATTCAGTTTCTTCTCAAAGTATGCCAATAGCTGGGGTTATACTTCCCTCAGTGTGTGATAATCTAATATGATTAATGTCCTACATAAATACTTTTTCAGTGGAGCAAGGGGCTGTTTTACTGAATATGAATGTACTTGATCTTTGTTTCAGTAGTTACAAGCACTACCTTTGTGTTACTAGTGTTCTTTTCTTAATGCATGAAGGTCATTAGTATTTTGACCCTGATGTTGATAATGAACTACTCAATAAGTGTTTTAACAAGCTAGTTTCTCTCATTACCGGAGCGTTTTCAAAGAAGGGCAACAAAGCTGGTGAGGGGTCTGGAGCACAGGCCTTATGAGGGGCGGCTGAAGGAGCTGGGATTGTTCAGTCTGGAGAAGAGGTGGCTCAGACAAGACCTTATTGCTCTCTATACCTGAAGGGAGGTTGTTGTGAGCTGGGGGTCGGCCTCTTCTCTCGTGTAACTGGTGATAAGACTAGAGGGAATGGCTTCAAGCTGTGCCGGGGAGGTTCAGGCTCGACATTAGAAAACACTACTTCTCTGAAAGACTGGTCAGGCAGTGGAATGGGCTGCCCAGTGAGGTGGTGGAGTCACCAACCCTGGAGGTGTTCAAGGAACGTTTGGACATTGGATGATCTTGTAGGTCTTTTCCAACCTTGGTGATTTTGTGATTCTGTGATTACTCTGTAATACATTGATATGTGACAGGAAGTGCAGGAATGTAATGGTGAAGCCTTCATACAATGAGAGTTAATGAAAAGGAAAAACTGATTCACATTTACTGAAGTTTTAAAGCATCTTTCAGCTAAAAGGAGTCCAGATTACTCCTTCCAAACATTGGTCTTAAAACCATGTCCTCAAAGGAGTTCAGTTTTGAATGGTCACAGTCTCTGGAACTGCAGAATTTTGTGGTCTCCAAAAACCTTAATTCAGTGTTTGTTTTATTGAGTAAGGAATTACATTGCTATTTAGGAATATTTACTCAAAGGAGATTATTAGAGGAAGTTTGTGTAATCAGATAACCACTATTAGGGAAAAATATGTTTTACATTATGGTGTTTTTCTTTGCTCTGTAACTGTAGGAGGACACTTTTTTGGCATAACTTTCATCGGATGTAAAGATCTCGGATGTTTCCCATAGCTACAAGGCTAAATTGATTCTAAAAGCCACCATGAAATTTCCTGTTCCAACATTTATGTGCAAGTATGCCATGACAATTGTTTGTGAAATCAGGCTGGTAGAGATTGCTGAAGTCAGGTATACGCTGAAGCTTCGTATCTGAATGTGTGTGCAGCACTGTGCTGTAGTTTTCATGTACACTGGCCCAGAGGCCATTTTTCTGTTTTTTGAATAAACAAAACCAGCAATTAGCATCTGATTAGAATAGCATCTGTAATAAGAATTAAAATGCACAAATAATTTTTAACAGATAAAAAAAATGTTTCTTAAGATTTTGTGCTAAAACAAAACTCGCTTTTTGCACTTTTTGATGGAAATTACAGTCCTACAATAAATAGAAGGCATATTGCAACAGACATACATGATTTTCAGGCAATAAATACTATGCCTGACTGGTTGAACAGAATTCTGAGAAGCTTTTTACAAGCCTGATGAGATTCTTTGTTCTCTTCTTTACCATTCAAGTTGTTACCCTTTCCTCATATTGTCTGACACGTAAGAGCTGCTAGTGACATTTCTCAGGATTTTCATTGTTGATTCATATTTTCTGACTTAAAATATCATTTTTCTCAAAATCAGCTTTTAAACGTATTTCCTGATATATTAAAGTGCTTACAATTACCCATGAAATGTTAAACTTTTCTTGTAATAAAGTATAAAACTTAATCCCTTGGGGTTAAATTAACTCCCTTTATTCTCGTGTCATTAGGCCATGCTTGTGATTGGTGAAGCATCAGGATGGGCTTTGGTGCATTTCTGGACTCTGATTTGTCTGCTCTGCTGAACTATTGACTATATTCGTTTTAACATGTTATGTGCATTAGAAAATCAATGGGGCAGAGCAGATGAAAGCTTTTAAACTGATCTGACCTCTGTGACCAAAATGTTTAGTTTTGGAATATTCTGTGTTGAGATATAAAGAAATGTAGGAATATTGGACAACTCTGGCTTTTGCAAATATTTCTTTTTATATACTTATATTTTTACAATTATTTTATATCCTTTCAACTTTATTTTAAAAGTCTTCACTTTTTTTTGTTTGATGGAAGTCTTTAGGGGAAGATGACTAGTCCATTACTGACCGAGGTGGCTTATTTTTTGTTGTTGTTTTTTTTTTTTTTTACTGTGGGTTCATTCTAGTTTGACAGCAAATAACCTTCTTTCTGATTTTCTGGGTTTTTAATCCATATCAATATATTGGACTTCAAAACTTTGTTTTTATTGATTTTTCTAATGCATATCCCATGTTAAATAATATCAATAGTTTAGCAGATCAGATGAGGACAAATGTGGAGAATATGATCAGACTTCGACATGTGGAGCTGGCAATCTCAAACTGAAAGATTCAATAGGGAAGGAGTAAATTGCAGGTGAGATGATAGTGAGTAGGATGGCCTAATAACAATAGAGGGGAGGAAAGGAGAAATCAAAAGTGATGATTAACACTGCAAAGGTACAGAGATGTGTACAGGATTTGTTTCGTTCAGCTTGTGAGCATTATAGCTTTCTGCCTCTCATTTCTTGTGATCTCAGTATCGTCAGGTTCCTGCTTCAGGGCGTTCAGCCAAGGTTAAAGACTCCTCTACTAGATAAGGCAATTGGCAATGGTTGTGGTGATGCCTGGCTCCTTTCAGTTGCTGGGTCTTCATGGGTCACAGTTCTGAAGGCTGATTTGTACACAGTTGCTGGTACTCAGTATATGCTAAGAACCCCTGTGGAGAAATGCAAAAGCCCTGAAGTCCTTGGATTAGCTAACTGTGCATAACCTTATGCAATGATTTGTTGCTAGCCAGCTATGTCTGGATTTTAGACAGGGAACTTTTGAGTTTATCACCGGAACCTTACATGTTACATTTTCTATGTTCTGTGTGCTGAATATGACATCACTGAAGAAAGTCAGAAAGTACCTTATCATGTTACGGAAGAAATTTATTTTGTTTCCATTTAGAAGAATGATAAAGCATTGCTTTGTTGTTTTTCATTAATAATTCCTTTAAATGATAATGGAAATTACTCTCTATTGTCTATTTGTAAAAGATGAAAGGAAGAAATAATGAGCAGGTAACTAAGTGAAACACAGATCTTTTCCCTATTCATGAGCAGAAATAATATTAACACTCATAAATGATGTAGCCACATTCCAAAAGCCAGATCTGAGCAAAAAGAATAGACAGCTTTGAATGCTAGTTTCTGAAATTGGCGAGAAACTTAAGTCTGTTGTATTGTTTGAAATGACAGCACAGTAATTGCCTAAGGGTAGAAATAGGCCATTGTCTCTTTTAAAATGGATTGAGAAATATTATTTAATAAAATAAATTAAGTCAATTGATAGTAACATAATAAAAATAAACAAGATAAGACATTTTGAAATTGAACTAGTTAATAATATCATCTTATTAGAATTTGTGTTATAACCAAATTAAATTAGTTTAATGGGGAAATGTAATAGTACTCTCTGGATTTTTCCCGTTAACTTTGTATACTTTAATGAATACCTTAATTAGGCACCTTTATTGATGCAGACATTTCAGAAATAAAATTTGGTTCTATATTCTCCTTCACACACCAGCATCCATTAAAATAGAAGTAATCTTGTAATGACTAAAGGGCAGATTATTCTGAAAGCTTCCTGTGCCTGCAGAAGGGACTTGGTTGCGTGTGTGCAGGGATGTTGCGATTTCCATAGGCATGCAACAGTAGTTGTTGTTAACTGATGGGACGGAAAGTTCTTTAAGTGTATTGCCAGTGGTCTGTTACACTGCATGTGGATGTGGATATTCTTAAGGTGGAAGTTTTTTGAAGCTGATTGTTTCAACCAGCCATTTGTAGAAGGTGAAGATACCAAATGATTGATTACCATCTCAATGCTGCAAAGGGAGAGTTGTTTGCATGACTGAATTGATCTGAACATATTCTGTCAGAAAAAGCAACCCGGTGCCATGAATGTAGTAATTCATTCGTGTCAGGGAGTTTGTAGACTTGTGGTCTTACAGCTTGGCAGAAGTAAATTTGTGTGGGTTTTGTTAAATGTCACTTAAAGCTGGGAGATTTGCACAGTCAATCAGCCCAAAGCAGGCAGCTGCCATCATGTCTTGCCTCAGTCCTGAGCCAGCACTGAGGTAACTGTAATGGTGCATGTCACGTGTGACTGCGGTGTTCAGAATGATTGGCAACTTTGGAGTCCACTGATGCTCCATATCGAAACACACCAACAAGGGACTGGTTAATTGCTGTACACAGCTCTTATTCTAGCAAGGACATATTTATGTCAGTTTTCCTTTTTAATTTTTTTTAATTATTATTATTATTTTTTTTCATTAGGAGAGTGCCTGGATAATAGTCTGTTTAAGGATAGAACAGAACAAGGTTTGGAGGATTGCTGAAGCCCTCTGGACTACTCCAAAGTCTCCACAGAAAAGATTAGTCGTAACAACCAGTACTTTCGAAGCTTGTAAGGAAAGCTGGGTAAGTTCAAATCCAATTTACACTAGAGTGCAGTTCGTGGAGTCCTTCTAATTGCATTGTCTGATGGAAAATGTCCAAGAGTAGCCTTTTCAAACTGAAAATGTGGCTGCTATTTTGTCAGTAGAGGCATCAAGACAAGGGAATAAGTCTGTTGGTTTTATTAGCTGAATAAGTTAAGCATAGAGTTTTTCAAAACTCTATTTTTTCAATCCTTGCATAAGTTATAGTACTCTGTGTAGTCTGTTTTGTAGTTTGTGAATGAATGTTTTCTTAGGCTGTTTGACTTAAGAGAGATTAGCTACGTAACAGTAGATCACTCCTCAATCAATCTCATCTTGAATCTATTAAAGTGTGGCTTTCAAGCAACTTAGGAAGTACTGTTGCTCCCTCGTCTCCTGTAATTGAACACTGAAAGAGACTGTTAACTAGTTGATTATGAACAGTTTATTTTCCTTTCTGCTCTGCAAGGTGAGTTTGCATAGAGAGAGGGAGGACATAAATAAATGTGCCAAGGAATCTTACCAAATTTAATTCAAGGACAAAAAAAAATATAGTGCAGGAGGGAGGAACTGTTTTTAAGGGTGGTTTCTAGGATTCTAGATGCACAGATTTGTTTATAATTTTAGTATATTAAGTTTCTTTAGATGTGATTTAAATTGTGATAGATGTGATTTTTTTTAATTAAAAAAACCTCAAGCCCTCAAGTTTTATATACCACAAAGATTTACTTTTTACAGATATATTAAAAAATATTTAGGCTTCACTTTTTAAAGTGCATCTGCCATCTGTGTTCATATTGCTTCACTTCTGACTAAAGAAACACAATATAAAAGGCTCCTTCTCCCCAGCTGATGTAAAGAAATGAGAAACACTTTGAGAAAAGGTGTTGGTTTGATTCCTTGAAAATATAAATGTACTCATACTTGCAGCACTGCAGTCAAAAAGTTCACACTGTAAAAAGTGCTTCACACTGTGTGTAAACTGTGTTGGAAATGTTACATGCTAAACTTAAATTACTTATATTAATCTGAAACATTCTGCATCCTTTTTTTTAGTGTCATCATGGTATGAGTTACAAAGCAGTGTGGGAAGAGTTAGATTTTTAAGTGGAAAAAATGTAATGATAATCAAGAACTTTAGGGATCTAGTTTTAACTTAGTTTTATTACTTTGCTGATCTTAGTTGAAAGACACTTTCTTTGAGGGCAATTCTATTTTCATTATTTTAATTTACCACTTTTCCCTAATGCAAACATATCTTTGTTAGCAGAATTACCTGACAGATATTAAATATTGAAATGGTCAAGAATGGAATGGCGTGAATCTGCTCTAGGAGCATGTAAACTAGCAGGCGGCCTGGGTGCACTGGGTCCATGTGGTGAAAGCTGTTAAAAAAACCAGCAAAACAACCAACTTTATAAATTAGTCTGCTTTTCAGATGTGGCCTCAGAGTGATATTTTGTATTTTGTTCTTAAAGTACTCAATCCTTACAAACACCAGTTAAATAGAACAATTCTAATAATTGTGTCCTGAAATTGGGGCATTAAAAATTGACAGAAGAGCACAAGCTGATACGGAACTGACAGCTAGGATTTTCTGCTACCTTTGGCTCTTGCTGTGTGCTTGACTATAAGCAGTTTCATGTGCAGTTCTAAACCCGTGCTCTGCAAGCTTGAAAACTCGTTCCTGATCAGGAGAAAAGAAGTAGTAAAACTCAAAGTGGAATTTATTTCTCTAAATGAACAGAGGGTAAATCATAGTTGTAACTGAATCCTGCTCAGAACCTTAACTAGAACTAGAGCATCTCTCCTGAAAATGGATATTAAATTCTGCAGTTAATTAGGACCTGACGTGCTGAATAGTTCAAGAGCAGTGTCTTGTGTATGTGCTAAGTTGTTCATATTGTTTATATTTATTCCATGCCCTCCATAAATGATCGCAGTTGTTTGTCTTAAACATTGACGTTTAGTGTTAGTTGTTTTCTAGGCTAATCAGATTGATATTCCTTAGGAGTGAATAAACTTTAAAGTTGAATAAACGCATTCAAAATTTGGTGGTGATTCTTTTGATTGTTTCCAGGTGTTATGTTCAATTCGAAAACTTGGTGTTATTTGTAGAGATTCATCACTCATTAACTCAAGTGTCATATGAAGATTGTTCTTCAAATTCAAAGTAGCAGCAAAAATCTTGTGGTGCAGGCATGATTTATATTTCTGAAACAGTCGCTTCAGAGGCTTCAAACATAGCCCCTTCACATACTTTCAGTGAATAAGGTTCCTTTTCTTTGCCCTACCTGTGACTTACCTATTCCAGCTGTGATTTATGAGGTGCCAGATGAAGTGGGTTTTTATGTAATGGTAAAAGGAAGAAAGAATTAGAAATACCTTCTACAAAACCTTGAAAAAGGCAGAAGTGTATTACAGTAAGGGTTTCAAAAGCTATAGCGATGGTATGGCTAGCGTTACTATAGAATACCGTGTTACTGCAATGAAAATACTTTATTTACAATTTGCAATTTTCAGGAGAATGCTGACAAAACATTTCACTTACACTACATATTTCATCTGTAATCATGCAAAATTCTAAATACGATACAGTAAAATCCTTTTACTTAGTTTTTAATTTTCATTGTCACTTCTTGACATTAAGCTGTTAAAACCATGTATTGTAAGTTCAGAATAGCTCCTTTTATGTTCTGGCACTAAGCTAAAGTTCTTGCCTTGTCTACTAATGTTGAATAATGGAAAATAATTAACTTTAAATTAAAAGTTTGCTTTTTGCTATGTGACAGTATAAGCTATAATATGGATTTGAAAAGACATTCCTTAGTACAGGCACAAATCAATTATACAGAAAGAGTAAATAATCTCTTCTGCAGGAAGTAGTATTTATTTGAAAAGCTTTTTCACAAAGTGGAGATTTATTACTGTTGTAGGCTGATCTGTTGTGTGTCATACTTGAAATGAAGATATAACAGGTGCTATTTTGAGTGACTTGGACAGGCTAAAGACCCTTACAAAGTTCAGCACAGGGGAATGTATGTTCCTGTACCTTGGGAAGTAGAATGCCATGTACCAGCCAAGCTTGGGGCTGGCTGGCTGGCAATCAGCTTTGCAGAGAGATACCTGGGGTGTTATGGTTGACCATGGGCCAGCTGTCTGCCCCTGAACCTGAAGCAGCCCCAGCATTCTTGGCTATATGAGGAAGCGCATTGCCATTGGGTTAAGGCTCTTTGGCACTCACACTGATGAGATGTAGCTGGTGAGGAGATACTGGGACAGCTGGGATGGCATAGCCTTCACAAGAGAAGGCTCTGAGGGGGGTGAAGGTGGAGAGGTTTGAAAGGAAAATTTCGTTACCAAATAGAAGATAATTTACTCTCTAGGACAGAGAATAAAAAGGTCAGATTACTTGAATCGCCTATGACTTTTTTTTTTTAACTTTTTATTTGTTGTGCGGGCATTTTTTTGACTACTTGTGATCAAGAATGTTATAGAGAGATTGGTGCCTAGATGTTTTTTGTAGCGTAACAGTTACCATAGAGAACATGTTAAAAGCGTTCAGATTCCATTAGTTCAGTATAGAACATAAATAACCATTGCATATAGCGAATTTTTTTTTCCTGAAAAAAGAATGTCCATGGAATGTAATGCTATTCCACTTTACATAAGAGGATTTGTATGCATCTAATGCAGAATATGTCTGAAACATTTATTTTTTTTTCTTACAGCAATCAATATTCTGTCTTCAGTAGTGTTTTTCTCTGCAGAGCTGTTGACAATAACTTCTTTTGCACTGTTTTCCACTGTTGTTATCACTGGAACAGCTCACCTGATGTCTTTTTATAATAGGGAAGGGCAGTGATTTAACAACAGTTTGACTCCCTGAGAGTGTGTTTAGATGAACCAATGATTAGACTGTCAGGGTGCATATCCCACTGTTGTACTTACTCTGTTGTAGTTGGGATAGTATTATTTCAGGCAGAAAAAAGTTTAATGCACCTCTACTGAAAGATAATTTCACCTTTGAATTACGTAATTACTAAGCCAAACACAGCAAATACTTTTGCACCACGATAGCTTTACTTATATTCAGCAACAAAAGTTAATTTTCATTCTCACTGAGCATTAAAATAATGACTTTGTGTGTGTGCCTATGTCATTAGTATGTGTCAAAGATTTTGTAGTGTACATGGAGTATAAAGAAATGAAAAAAGTCTGAAGTATGTGAATAGGGTCAGTTCTGAAAATTTACTCATCTAAATTAATTACTTGCATGCATGGCTCTTCACGTATAAAGAATATTACTTGTTCTATATATACGTTAGTGTAAACTGTAGCCGTTTGCAATCTGTTCATTTTCCAAGAATGGTGTTTAATAATGAGGACAAATTGTGCGATGATACAGAGGTCATATTGGACATAAACCCACTAGAACAATCAAGGATTGAGTTGCAGCCTCAAAAAATGTGGCTTCTTTAAGCTGTATAAGCACACAGGATGGTCAGAAAGGGGCAATGCTCAAGCTGTCCCACCTGCTCGGATAATAGTCCTTCTCCAATATGTTCTAAGCACAAATCAGTTCTTTTCATCTTTTCATTATATATCTGGAGGGAGTTTCCCAGGAGGAGGTAGCATGGTTCCTTTGGACAAGTGGCAGTTGTATATCAACTCCAGTAAGGAGAAAATGTGACTCTTAATGCGCTCATGCAAAAAGTCTTTGCACTATTGCTCAAAAGTAATTTCTTGCATGAAACAAGGAATTCCTCCTTTTCCTAAAATAATAAAATTCAAATAGGGAACACAATCTCTGGCCCCTGATTTTGTGCTGTAGTGCACTCTGTGAAACCATTTCATCTTAGACACTCCAAGGTCAAATTTGTTATTAAATGTTGTTAGAGCAAAAGAATGTGCTTGGGCAGAAAATCCTTAAAAATAAAAATCCAAACAATGAAAAATATTTTGTTGTAGCATGAAATAGCACATCAACTTCACAACTTAGATAACTTCAGTAAAGAGACACTGCATTTTCAGCAGATTTAGAAAACCAAAAGTACTGTTGTATGTTACTTAGAAAACCAAAAGTACAGTTGTATGTGACCGATATCCAACCCTGTAGATGAATAATTCAAAGCTTTTTGCTATTTTTAGGCTTGTTTCATTATTGCTTATATATGACATAATGTTACATATGGAAATGGCTGCAAGTTGTACCAGAGGAGGCTTAGATTAGACATAAGGAAAAACTTTTTCTCTCAGGTTGTGGTCAGGCACTGGAATGGCCTGCCCATGAAGGTGGTGGAGTCGCCGTCCCTGACAGTGTTCAAGAGGCGTCTGGATGAGGAGCTACGAGATACGGTTTAGTAGCTTGTCGTAGCAATGGTAATGGGAGGGCAGTTGGACTAGATGATCTTGTAGGTCCTTTCCAACCTTGTGATCCTATGATTCTATGTTAAAATTTTCATCAAATTGGACCAGCAACTGTTTTTAGTGGGAAGTAGTATGATTTCTGTCTAGTAACTATCAGCATACAGATGATTCTTGGGAGGTATTATGTCAGGGCTTTCCAACAGGGTCTCTGTCCATTTTGATAAGAGTGATACAGAGTCACACCTCATTTCAGTCCTTGTATGTGGTGAAGAGCTGGCTGTTGACTAAGCTTCTCTGTGGCAACCCGAGTGACATTTGTGGTATTGGTTGAGTTGAATCCCTTGGATTCCCAACATTGTGACTTCCTTTAATGAACTGTAATAGCACTCAGTAGTCTGTAGGTTCTTTATTATTTTTTTCTTTTTGACTTATTGACATTCTCCTGCCAGAGTTTGAGTAAGGTTATAATATACGGGACCTTAATTTAATTTTTGAACTTAATTTCAGAATTAAATCACATTCTCCTGCTGGCATTTCTCCTGCCTGTTTCAGGAGAGAGAAAATTGGGAAAGAGAGCCTACCAAATGATGAGCAAACAAGATTGGCCATTGTGACGAGTTAGGAAGGTAGTGAGGAAGTTCAGTGTAGGCAGTCATTTAAGGAAGAGAGAAATCTTGTATATGGGAGTGAGTTAACAGCAAGAAAACTTATGGGGGGAAAAAAAAGAGGAAGGAATGGCCAGAAAGAAAATGTGTGTGGTGCTTGTGCTGGGTGGTGGAAGGGGATGGGACAGTGGGCTAATTATTCAGGAATTATTCATCATGTGTGAGCTATGTATCCTGAAGATACTTTCTCACCTCCTTCCAAGATACTGATGTAGTGTGAGCAATCTATGGAATATTTTGTACCCTTTTAATCTAGCATGCTTTCTATTAACTTTGGCAATCATGCTGTTAATCAGAACGGTATATCAGCCTTGGCAACACTTTTTAAATAAAAGACATTTTAGTTTGAGCTAATATATACTGCAATCATTTTATCTAGCTATTTTGAGTTTATGTTTATTCATATATTCTGAGATTTATAATTCTTTGCCAGAGCATTTCCAAAAAGGGTAGCTATTGTGGAGGTTGGTGCGAAGGTGGGATAAAGGCTTTTCTATTGTTGCTTTTTGTTCTCAGGTGTTAGGTAAATTACAGCTTCTCACTTCTGCAGAGAGAAAAGGCTTCAAATTTATTTAAAACATTGCATGAGAATATCTGTGCATCATACTTGAGAGTCAGTGGGAGCTGGCTAAAATATCAGGTCAAAACTGAGAAATGCATCTTCACTGTCTGCATGACAATGAGTAGTATTTGAGACTTTAACCATTTGTGGTAAATGAATAAAAGTAAGAACTTTCATGATCTGCAGATACATAATATTCAATATAAATTGAATGTCGCAGACTGGATGTGAACTGTTGAACAGGCTTTAGCTTAGCTGATAAGCAAAGCTGTAATCTCTACACCAAGTTTAAAAATTGTTCCTGCGAAGTGATTCTTAGAAACTATATATTCAAATGCTAATTTTTGAACAACTTTTTCCCTTGCTCCTCTATCGGTAGATCAATATTTACAGCGTGTACAACTTAAGTAATATATGCAAATTATTCCCTTTTAGCTCCCATTTACTGAATATGTGAAGCATCTTTAGGCATCGTGTAAGACTAACAAATTATAGTGGAGCTCAATAAAATGAATACCTGCTAAAGCAAAGTGTCCTACGTGAGAAATGTTTGCTTGTGGGAGATGTCAAAAAACCTAAAGATAAGAGCAAGTGAGTAGATATATGAAGAAGCAAGCTCCCAATTACAGCAATAAGATAATATTTTTACCATGCAGAAGTATAAAATACTGAGTCTGCTTTTGAGGAGTTTTCTCCATCTTTGGATGACGAAACACCCACACAAGATTAAAAATATTTTGATCTTTATTTTTGAAGTGGTCATTTAAAATGTACTCCTGGTCTTTTGTCTTATGTTAAGATCACAAAGATAACTGTACAAATTGGTTGCATCTCATGAGGAAGTGGTGCGAGTCCTGTCATTTCACATATCCTACAAGTTTTTGAGGGATAATATATTCTGCCACTCACGGTTTCTTGAATAAAAGTCAAGTTTTAACTGGGATCAAAGAGTCTGACTATAGTGTTCTTCATAAATTATTTAATTAATACTCACTACAGGGTTTTTATTGGCCAGCAAGTTTCTCATTAACAAATGAAAATATATTGCACCCATCAGTAAACTGCCTATGAAGATTATTTTTTTTTTAAATCACTGTGAATTTAAGTAATCTAACAAACATTTTTTTTTCTGTTTTCTCAAGGAGGCTGATCTTCATATTAGTAAAGAAAATGCATATAGGGAAAAGATAACAGCCTTATGGATTACTTTGTTGTAGGACATCTCTTAATTGACAATGAGGGTTCCAGTTTTAGAGTAGTTAGCGTATGTTTCTAGCATTGGTGAGTTTTAAAGTTTGATTTCTTCTGTGTATGTTTTTCTCCCCAATTCAGTCTTACTGCATGCCTGTAGGTACCGCTGTCTGTCTGTAGATACAGCACAGTTCTGTCACCACACAGACTTTGAAATAGTTAACATGAGTCATACACCAATACCAGACAGGTCTCGTGCAAATGAGTTATCTACCAGAGAGAATTGTTAGTGCTTCAGTGTATTTCAAATCCAGCATTCCTCACAAAAGAGCACTTAAAAATGTGTTCTACTTTAAGCACGTATTTAACCCATTGATGGGCATATGATTACATTCTTTCTTGGACAGAAGTCTTTGTACCAGCAGAGGTGATGGTTTGGTCTCTTTTTTTAAGTAGCGAACGCTGTCCTGTTAGGAAATGAACTGAGACCATCAACTCATTTCACAAAGGCCAGCAAACAGCTGTCAGGTGGCAATGATATAAACTTTAAACAGCAATCAAAATTCCTGTGAAACTGCCCAGAAATTATGGTTCTGAAGGAGGGGAAAAGGAAAGGTTATATGAGCAGTCGTGTTGGAAAACAAGCAGCTGTGTCAGCAGAAAAAAACAGTGCATTGAAGATGAATGGTTTGAGCAGTAAGAAAGTAGAAAGAGAATATACTTCTAGATAACATTTTAAATGAGCTTTTATTTGCACCTCCAACGCAGACAGCTGCTTTTTTCGATTGTGAGAACTCATTGTTAAAATATTTTAAGTAATCTTGATGTTGTGTCATATAGGATATGTGCTGCTATAGCCATGTTTTCTTGAAGTCTCCTGTGATTTAGGAGAGAAATTTTTCTTCTAGTGCCTTTGAACAGATTGAAGCCTTCAAAGGAACCATACAGAAGAAAATGAAATAAAAATAGTAATAGCAGATAGACGCTGTCTCTAGTAGTAGTATGTAGTTCTTGGCAACAGATACTTCATTAAGCTTAAAAGCAATGGTGTTTGAAAAGTGACTGTACTTTGTTTAGGTATGCTTTGTTCTCTTCCATAGGACTACATGATACGTTATAATGCAACTACCATCAGAGAAAGTCTTTCTACTATCGTATACTTTTTTTTTTTACAATTTTAAATGGGATATATGTAGTTAAAGTTATTAAGAAGTAGACATGCAATTGAAAAAGGTATGTTCTAACTGTACTGAGGATGCCATCTGCAGAACGTTATGTTGTGTTAGTTTGCAAGAACTGTTGACTGCTTTTTGCGCATACAAATACTATAAAATAGCATCTTAATACATTCTTTTAAAGCTTGTATAAGAAAGGAAAGAGAAAGCTATTATTAGTTTCACAGTTTTCTCTAAATATTAAGCTTAGACTAAAAATATCCTATTCTGATTCTGACATGATCCTGATGACTATGTGATAAATAATTATGCTCACTGGCATAATTTCTTATCTTTTCTTATGTCCATCTTATGTGCCATCATGCACATTAAAATTGTCTCTAAGCTGAAAAATTTGTGGTAGAAGAGACAAGATAGGTCAATGTAATTAAATTGCCTTATTTTCTTTGGCCTAATGACAATCTTTGCCTTCGCTTCTGTGGTTCCATACCCCTTGAATCTAAGGCTCTTTACGCTCTGATTTCAGATATAGAAATCATGTAAACACATCACCATCAATGACCAGGGAATAATTAACTTATTCCCGGGATTCTTTTTGTCTGACTTTTACAATGAGCTATTAGAACTTTTCAGGTTTAGTTAAATGACACAGGAAATCAACTTTACTTAATATCAGATTATTGGTAGAACTGAATAATCTGGATAAGAATTCTTCAAAGAACACCTTAGGCATAATAAATAAATAAAGGCAGGGATCTTTCTTCTATATCTGCATAATTGCCTTGACAGCCTTTGCTGAAGGACTCCATTGAAAGATGAAGGAACATGGCTTTAGACAGAGGGACTTAAAGGTGTTTCAGGAATGTGCTTAATCTTTTCCTGAGTCCTAAGGAAGATTCAGTAGTTATTTCTAGTAAAGATAGAGAGATTTTCTGATGTTTTAGTTAGCATTTATTTACTGTCCTTCAAATTCACTATTTCTCCTACTGCTCCTACTGGATTTGATGGTTTTTGTTCTTGTAAAGGTGTAAAATCACCCTTTAATGATTTGTTTTCTGTTAGATATTTCTGTTTGTTTCTCTGGCGGACAGCATTATCAACATTAAGCATGTTTAGTAATTAGAGCTGTTTATAGATAGTCTCAGAGGGCTAAGCAAGGCTTCTAAAAATATTTTAGAAGTGGTTTCGTTAGAACTTAGCTATACAAGTGTTATCAATAAATCTTTCATTTATTCAGCCCTTTCTGAAAATGCTGCAATATGATAAAATGATTTCAAAGAACAAAGGCTTATCGAAGATTCCTTGTAAGACTTATCCAAGCTTGCCTTAAACTAATTATTTAGAAATACTAACCTAGATGATCAGCACTACCTCAAGGGCATCTCTGGCAAACTCGTATTATTAAGAAGTAGAACCAAATAAAGACAAGAAATGAATAACAAGAAAACCATAAATAACAAGCAAATCATTTTATCTCCTCATTAAAGGGGATAGATATTATGAACTTGTGTGAATAGCAGTCAGGATTTTAGCAACACCTTGTACTGAGAAGGACAGGATGACCTTTGCTCGTGACAGCTGAGATTTCCATCTGGCCTTGGCGGGTTTCCCGTGTCAAAATCTTAGAACTTAACCACTTCATTTCAATCACACAGTAGAGCTCAACTGTTACCTTGTTCTCTACAGCGCTCACATGATTTAAGTGCACAGATCATACGGCCTGCTACAAAGCCCACCAATACCCGTCTTTCCAGATACATACAGAAGGAACCTCAATAAGGTGATTTTTGTAACACACAGATAAAAGCTGCAGAAAAGATGATAGATACCACTTCTCTTGTATTGCTTATAGGCAGGTGTCTAACGTGAAGTGCTTATATTAACAGTAGGCCTTTGAATTTGTTAGAGTACATGATGAAGTTTTTTGTTCAGCCAAGGATTCTCACTGGATGAGGTAAAATTCTCAAAGCAAAGGAGCAATAGAGTAGAAATTAGTTCTTCTCTTAATCACTAAAATGCTGTTACTTGAATTGCAGTATTTACGCTAGTTGCTGAATAGTGAGACCATTTGAAATACTCTCATCTATTCTGTTCTTCAATTATATCTCAGTGCGTTTTCAGACTCTCTCAGTTCTCTAGCTGGCGATTTTTCAATTAAGATGTGAAACATTCCTTTTTTTGTTACACAGATTTAATTAAAATTCTTTGAAATATTATAGGTGCTGGGTGTGTGCCTGTGTTGCAGGTCAGGGAAATTAAACTATTGCTGCTTGTTCTGTCATTTGGAGGAAATTCAGTTAATCATTTTTGAAATGTGGGTAGTATCTTTGGAATCTCATAGATACAGCTCTGGTTACTTTGTTATTGTAAGATATTCCCAGCAGTCTCTTGGTTCTTGAATAATAACATTTATCCCTGTTCTAAAACTTGCCAGTAAGAATGTGATTTTGTAGGACTTTTATTTACTTTTTTATGGGGTTATGAAAGTACGTTGTGTTCTGCCATTTTTCGGTTATTAATTTTCATGAAATTCAATATGTAATATAAATATTATATAACAATCAGGTGAACAGGACACCCTTTCTACCTTCTCATTTCTCTGGTCTTACAGTGGTGTTGCAGTAAAAGCTGTAAAATCCCAAACACCTCCAAATGTCTACAGTCTGCTCCTCCAACAGAGGGATACCATTTTTAAGTTTAAGACATGAGAATGCAAAAGGGAAGAAATATGGAAATTATTCACTTAGTCTATGCAGGTTCATAGCAAAGTAAGAAAATTCTCTGTGATGGAAAGCCATATTACATATTGGCATTATTTTATTATAATGGAATATTGAGCCTTCACCTCAATATGACCTATTTCTATCCAGAGCTATATGGGCAGCAAATGTCAGACTGCGTTTTATGGCGAATGACTCAGACTCTTGATTCCTGAAGAGGCTTACTGTTATGAAATAAAAAGAATCCAGAGAATAACAAAGATGAGATTTTAAAAAGCCATCAAAAATCAAATCAGTGAAGAAAGTGGAAGAAGCACTTATCTTCTGAACAGCTTCTGAACCCAGTGCAGTGATTGATGAACATGTATGTTTAACATCTGTTATAATCATGTATCTACTTAGCCTTTAATATGCATTTCTGGATAATAGTAACCCAGTAACTCTGTTTTTAACTGTATCATTATAGAATATTGGATTAATGCAGTAATGAATTAGTTTCATAAAGCACATCTTACATTTATAAATTTGACAATTAAGATGGATAATATTTAGTAAACAAAGTGAAACACAGTTATACCTCTGCTATACTGACTCATCTTTATTTTCCCAAATAATATGAAGTTTCTTTACAAAGACATCACTATATGAGAAAAATGTATTCCATCCTTTTTCAATGCACTGGAGGTGCAGATTTCATTTTTGAATATTCAATAATCCATTCTCCATACACGCTTATAAATTAGCAGTACATTTGTAACTATTTAGTTGTGACTGTGGAGCAGAACTTGTACTTTTGCATCATGGGTGCTAACCCCAGTTTCTGGGTAAAGTATTCCAATAGCACTGAATTGTAATCTTTAATACAATGTACCACCTTTTCTTAAAAAACAAATAAATGAAAGGACAGATGCAAAATCCAGGTAACTGAAATAAAGAACTTCTTGAAAATGGAAATTATAACTTTTGTGTTCTGCTTCAGTAGTAAGAGAGAAAAATAGCGACGCTAACTTGTACAAAGGGAAGCACTAGGCTTTGTTGATTTTCCCACTCTGCCTTCATATTTCCTATCAGTTTTTCAAATTCTGTGCTTTGCTCTCCTCTTGAGAACCTGCCATGATATTAGTGAAATAGTACTCCAATTTATAGTCCCCTATTCTCTTTTACTCCGGGAGAGTAATTTAAAGACCTGGCCACCATAATAGTCCGCCAGTTATCTTTGTTTATATGAAATTTGAAAGCTTAGAAGAAATAGGGATCTGACCACTCAGAAGTCGTTCTGCAAGAACAGTTAGTGGTACAATGCTGGTGAAAGGGTGAAAGTGAACAGACAGCCGTTCAAATTATGATAGAGATGATATTCGATTTTGAGGGACAGTGCAGTGTTCTAGTGTGAAAGGACCTGTAGCCTAAGTAAGAACTACTACAGCCCTTCTTCCCTTGCAGTTGATGTGAGAGGGCTGCAGTCACCCAATTCATCACTCAAGTAAGTTGTCATTCCACTGTCTGTGCCTCTTAATGCAATTGTGTTCATCTTTTCTATTTCCATTATTTCTTCTATTCTGTATGATAAAAACATTCCCTTCTGCTTTTTGCAAAGCTATGGCAAAATAATAAAGCTGTTAACATTGCCAGGTGGTCTTCTTCTTGGTTGCTTAATAAACTTTCAATAAATTTGGTTGCTTAAATAGCTTTGAATCTAAAATACCACCTGGCTGCTTCAGTAGAATGACATGCGCATAACAAAATGTTTAAGTATCAAATATAAAATGAGCAAATGATAATTTGATTCAACTTGGATAAATTGACAAGATTAATAAATGACAAAATAAGTTATAATTGAGTGAAATTATTTCCAGACTTCATTAACTACATTTAATCTCTCTTCATTTTGAAATTGCTCTAAGCTTTTACTTATTTCCCCTTTAGGAGAGCAGAATATTTTGTAAGATCATAAACTTAAGAATACCTAATTCAAATCTCAGATGGATCTCCATTTGCTGAACAGAGCTCAGTTTTGCTGTGAAATTGGGTCATTTGAAAATTGTTATTTATGAACTGTATGAAAGTTACTACATGTCAACTAGAAGCATTTCTTAGTTTTGCTTCAGAATTTTGTATTTAGAGAAAGAATTCTAGGAAGAATTTTTTTTTGCTTTAATAATTATTTAGTAGACTGAAGAACTCATTGTGTGTATGAACTAGAAGCCACTTCTGGGGAACAAGGAAAAAATCATAGACATGATCTGAAGAAAAATGCATTTTTGCCCTTCCCCAGCATCCATCTACTCCTTAGCTTTATTTGTGTAAGCCTACTCTGGGAACACCGCTGGAAGTCCCAAATTCAGGCTGCAGTGGCCTAGGATTTGAAATGCAGGAGGGAGGGGAAAAGAACGTGATTACTGCATAAATACCTTGTATGAAAATCTTGGGACTAAAAGTAAATGTCACTTGAGGTAGATTGGTTTGGTTTGAAGTCCCAGTTATTCTGTCTAGACTTTATTGACATACCTGAGGTCGTGGTTCTTAGATTATAATGCATTTAGAACTAGCATTATATGACAGCTGTGAAACATATTTCATCTATTTGGAAGAAAACATAGATAGCAAAAGCAAAGGAATTAGAGCAGACTTGCAGATCTGCGTGTACATGCCCCCAGAATCTATGTAGTTCATCTGTCCCGTTGGAAAGTGAAAAGTAGTTGTATCACATTAAGCTGTTTCACCTTGGAGCAGTTGTGAGCAGGATCAAACTGCAGAATGCCTGTGTAGATATAAAAGAGAGAGACTTGGATAAAATGTTTATGATATGGAGTGCAGGAGCTGATAGAAAGCCGGGTGAATCTGGGCCTTCTTGAATTTGAGTATGTGAGTTCAGAAACAACTTCCATAATTTTTTTAGTGGAATGTGTATCTTCTAGTATAAATTTAGGTAGCTAAAACTAAACTACATGGTCATGGCGAGCCACGTAAGGCTCGAAGCGGAAGAGGTGCTCTTGTTCGTTATTTTCTATGTACTTTTGGAGATAAATGTATTCCAAATTTTCCAAGGCTAATACACCAAAATTTCACTATCTGGCAGTTTCACAGGTGCATCTTGGGATGAATAAATTATGAGTATGAATAATAGAATAAATGTGTGAGAGAGTGATTAAAAAAATTAAATTGATCTGAGCCTTGAAGCAGACTGCTCTGCTTTGTGTTTCTAACAAGAGTTTTTTTTTTTAATTTCCTGCTGACACTCCAGGTTAATTTTTTTGCTGGTAATTAACTTGAAAGCTAAATGTCCAACCTAAGTATGTATGTATAATTACTGGGTTAGTTACCTGTTCTAAGCAGATAATTTTTAGGGTCTGACTATTATAGTTACCATATATTAACTCTTCTACATGCAGCGTACATGCTGTAAGTCCACTCTTCCCAGATATTAAAATGTTTTTTTTTTTTGTTTTTCCTCATAACATGAAGTGACAACTATCTCCTGCAGGACCATATTTATAATATGTAAGATTAATTGGAGGTTATTTATTGTTTTTCCAGTATTGCCACATAGGTTTTGTTGAATTTTACTGTTCTCTTAGGAGCGATGGATGCGCTCAGCACTTCAGGGAGAGATACAGCTTTGAAACGTGAGACATATTTTTGTTTGAGAGAGGAAGGCTTTCCCTGTCTACATGCAGTACTTTGTAAAATATTGTCGCTTCTTCAGTGGAAAGCTTGCTCTGCAAATAACAGAAAGACTACTTTTTCAACTAATGGAGCCAGAACGTTACCACAAAATTCAGATGAATTTCTAGTTTTTCTTTTCCCATGATGCACTTATTAGTGAGCTGCTTTCAACAAGAAGGAAAGGGAGAGTCAGAGGTAGAGAAGGACTGTTAATACAGTCTTTATTTACAAAACCTGTTTTCCACTTGTAAAACACTGTGTAGAGTTAAGATTCCAGCACTTGCTTACATTTACAAAGTACAACAGCTTCTAATCTTAAAGAAAAAAGAAACAAAACAAACAAACAGACTGCCATTTCAGGTATTGTTTTCAACCCTAGTAACTTGGAACAGCAGATGTAGTTAATTGTGTCAGTAGGATTTTTCAGTTTGGTTGCTGTTGTTCAGAAATATGAAGGTATTATGAGTGTAATTTAAGTGCTCTAAGTCTGCAAATAATGTAAAGGTATTTTAGCCTGGAAGAGAGAAGATATGCAAGGGCTATTGCTTTTTAGGTTAAACAACATTCTTGCTCTGTGGAATAATGGAATTTTAGTCTCCCACATAGAATTATATTGCCCAGCACGATAACTGTTTAATTTCCGTTCTACTCTTTCTTACATTGTTTCGTCCTGCAGGCTTTTCAGAATAATAAAATAACATAAATCAAAAACAATGCAATAACAAGGAGAAGAATTTCCTGTGCATCGTTTTGTTCATGTTACTTTTGTTTAAAAATATGAAATGTTTTTTTATTTGTGTGTTTGCTGATGAACCTGTTCTTCCAAGTGAATTATTCAGGACATAATTAAATAAATTCCCCAAATTCTTTGAGTACTGTTATAGTAATAGCAGAATTAAAAAGATGCTCCTGTACTGCTTTCTTAGTGCCTTTAGTACTCATTTTTTTTTTTGTTAAGCTGCAGATGGCAGTTCTAAAGAACAACATTTGTAAAGCAGAAGTGTATAGACAAACTCTTAAAGGCTTCCCTTGATTTCCACTAAGCTCTCTAACATATCCATATTGTGCCCATTTAAGGATTAACATTTTAAGTATCAAAAACATTAATACACTTCAGTACTTAATGGACAGTAAAGTCAGTTTTCTATCACAGAGCATGGATTAACATCATAATACTGTAGCAATTAGAAGTCACTAGTGGTATCTATTTCTAATGGGTATCTTATATGGATTTCTCCATTGCAGCTTGGCATGCAGTGTTGTTTAAATGTGTGTAGTTTGCTCAGCCAATAGAACAGTTGCAGAAGTTGGTACATTGTTCTGTCTGTTATCCCAGAGCTTGAGATCTTGAGTCTGTATTTCATTTGAACCTGAGCTTCTTCACAATTCTAGCTACCACTACTTCATTTGTTTCTTGTTTATCTAATGAAGATATCTGTCAATTTACTCTTTAACAGAAAAATATCTTAGATAATTTAGCCTCCTCGTGTCACAGGATAGTACTGAGCACTCTTGCCAGCTTCATAAATTTTTATCACTTGTATGTTTGTGAGGCATCATGTGACGACTTGCAGAGATCCTTTTTGAAAACAGACTAAGCAGGTTGAGGCATGGCTGAACAAAGTACTTGGATAAGGAACCAGAGTGTTCAGCTCATTGTCACTCATTCTAAGAGGCTGTTTCCATAGATTGGAGGTTCTGAGACTGGCAGACAGCTTTTCTTATGTGCAGGAAGCTGAAAAGGGGAAAAGAAAAATGTTGCATTTGCCAAAATATGGCCAGATGCTTTTGAGTAAATTAATGTTGTTTGTTGCATTGTTCTGTAAGTAATAAGAAACCCTGGGACTTCATATAAGTGGACTAAAACTATGCACTTTAATATTTTCAGTGGCGTGTGTTTATTTTCACACCTACCTCTCTCTCTTTGGGACAGATACACATACAGCTATAAAACATTAATTGCCGGGATAGCTGATTTTAAAATTCATTATCTTACTGAATTTTATGTCTGGCTTGCCATGTTTTATGGTATTTAGAATGAGCTGGAAGTTCCGTGAGTTACTTTGACTAGCAAAATGGAGACACCAGCATTTGTAACTGCTACAGTGAGCACTGTGCCTTTTTTTTTTCTCTAAGGCAGGTAGGTGTACCCATTTGTAAGGCTGGCTTAGCATTTTCACTTTACTGATTCTATTTTGTCAGTTCATCTTTTCATTTCAGTCTCTGCCAAGAGATTATAAACACTGATGAAATTTATTGACTAATTGCAGCCTCCAAGTAGGCTAAGTCCCTTCCAGAAAGGCATCAAAATGAATGGGCATTCTTTCAGATGATCTCTGAACATCGGAGTTTTGCAATAATTTAAAACTATCTATATGACTTTAGGCTACTGCTGTCTAGAGCATAAAGGCTGTCATGACCTTGACAGCACTAAGAAAAGAATTCAGTGTTCCCTATTGTTTCTAAGCTTGTGAACACAGGTGTGCATTAAATAACATTGTCATGCAGCAATAGGTAAATCTTGTTTATTGGTTACCACTTTTTTTTCCCACTCTTAAGTATTTTGGATGCAAGAGACATGGAGTTAGTTTTCACATTCATATTTTTCTGACTTACAATTTATTAGAGCAGTATAAAGAATTTCATGAAGTGGAAAATTATTTTTATTCATTATATCTTTTGATTTATGACGACATAGAAAGGCACCCATTATTTACTCTGAACTTCCTTGACGGTTTTTAAAACAGCAAGGCACTCCAAGCTGCATTAGCAGCATGCTACTGAAAAGAAGCTCACTAGGAAGATGACATGGCTCACATGACCTGTTAAGGCTTTCCCCAATAACATTCTGCTCAAAGAGAGCAGCTACCTCCTTCAGAATGCCATTAAGGCAGATGTTGTTGCCCAGGCTAATGCTTCAGACTTTGTTTTGTAACCCTGGATCACATAATACCTTATTGCCAAGGTTTTCTGACTCTGTTATTAGATCAAGAGATCATTTTAAGAATGTCAGGGGGTAACTGCTACTTCAGCTTTCCACTTGCAAAGAAGTAATTGGGCTGTTGCTTCTCTCCCTGTTTCTACTTTTCTGTTTTCTCCTGTCCTCTTCTCCTTTGCAAGAATACTACAGTTTTGTACCAAGGGAAGAGGGAGGAAGGACATGAGGCCTATGAGGTACAAGAGAGGCAGGGAAGAGCTGCTGGCCCACAGTCATCATACCCCAGTTCCTTTCCCACTTCCCATGACAGTGAGCTGTGGATTAGGAGTAAGGAAATCTTTGCACCCTATATCCTTGGCCTTTAGGGGCAGTTCATGTTCCCCTGCAGCTGGGGCATGGACATGAGGTACCTGGTCCTGTGACTACCCTCCTACCTGAGATCAGAAAGTAAAGTGCATAAATAAAAACTGTTTCTTTGACATCCTGATAGTAGCGCCCTTGTTGAAGGATAGATTTCCTCATTACTTAAGAGTAAATTACGATGAATTTGTGATAATATTTACATTACAGGTTCAGTGTGCTTCTGTGGGCTACAGATATGTTAAAATATTCTGATCAACACTTACACTAATAAAAAAAGATCGTGTTTTGGTGTAGTCTGTAAAATCTGGAGAAATGTTAGCTGTGATCCACTGCGACTGTAATGAGGGAAAATGTCTTGATGAAAAGATTGCTTAACCATTATACAACAGAGAGTAAATGCACTGCCTTCTAATTTTTAAACACTTTATGCTGCACAGCAGATTAACATTGGTGGCTTTTCCCATCACACCACATTTATCACATCTGAGGTGTGGTTTTAAAAGCCCCTCTGGAGAAAATGTAATTTGTCCTCTGTTGCCTGTATGTTCCACTAAACTCTCATTATTTATAAAATTGTATAGGGTCTTTCTCCAAAAACAACATTGATCTTTCGTTATAGGGTTCCAGCACTTTGATTCATGATCTGAGGTGTAATGTCTCCAGCTGCTATGGTCCCACCCATTGTGACTAGCTTGATACAAGGTGACAGATGAGAAGATCATCAGTGAAGGAACGTTAATGCCTGTAATGACTACTTCTTGAAAATATTCTACCCTTCAAAAACCCAGGGCTGGAACTGCTTTTTTGTTTTTGTAGAACTACTAATTTCTCATTAGTGTTAATGCAGGGAGAACCAACATGGTATTTTTAAGAAGTTTTAACAGAAACAAGTTACCAGACTTTAGTGAAGATGTTTTATTTGTGTTGATTTAGATACAATTACCACTTTCTGAAATTTGTCACTGAAGGTTTTTAAAGGAAAGTGAACACTGAACAAAACTACCCTCTTAAGGGAAAACGTCTGATCATGCTGAAGATTTTGATACTTTGATCACGTTTCACTGAATTGTTTTCAGTGTAATCGGGGTAAAATAAAATGAAAGGAAAAAAGAAGGGAGGCAGTATGTTTGCGCAATGGGTCTGAGGTACAGAGCATTATTAATCAGAAGGTTAACAGAAATAGTGTAATAACAATTGCAGACCAAAGGTAAGCATTTAGAGAAGCTTTGGGAAGCATGATAACTCTGTTTTAGAAGAGCGGAAGTTGTTCCTTTGTCTGGACATCTGGAGTGTTATATGAGAGAGGCAGCTTGAGATTTTTCTAAGTAGATAACTGGACTAATGCATGCAACAAAATGTAAAGCGAATCAAAGATGATGGGATTTGAGCTGACATTGCCACACAGGAGTGAGATTTTTGAGCATTTGAGTCTTGTAAAGCAGAGAATTTGAGAGATTACCCTGAGCCAGGGTACAGGGAAAAAGTGGGGATGTCGCACGGATTTGTATTCGTTACCCTCAGGAAGCTGGTCTGTGAATGCTTGAAGAATATCTGTGGAGGGTAGGAACACAAAAGTTAATGATGATAAGATATCATGAAAAAGAAAGTGGCTGATGGATGTCAGAAGTGGCTGACAGGTCAGTTAGGATGAACCAAGTATTGATTCCGAGCTGTAACCAGCACAGTGTAATTAGAGATTTTTTGTTGAAAGAAGTGTCAGTGCAGTACAGGGAGCAGAGGCAGAGCTGACGCCAGTCTGGGATGGAACTGGAAAGTTTGTTCTCAAAGAGCAATTTTAAATGGTTAATTCAATGACCAGAGGGGATAAAAAGAAAATAAAAAAGGGGTGGTAGATGGAAAGATGTATGGGGAAGATGAATCACCATACAGACAGTTCTATATGAGATGGGAGCAACAAAAAGCAATCTGACTTTTAAATGGCAAAAATAGCAATTCCTGCATTGCTTTCGGGGATCTAGATTTTTCAGATTGGAGACCTACAGAAATAACTGATTTTGTGCCAAGACTATGATGGTATGTAGTGCAGCACAGCTTTTCTTTTGCAAAATAAGCTCATACCACTATTCTTAAGGATTTGTGTCTTAGCTTCTGTTTTCGTCATTGTTTGGGGTAGCTTTCATGTCTTCATTAATGCTTCAAACATAATTCCAGCTAGTGGTTCATTAGAACTATTAATATACTTTGTCATCTACTGTTGTTAATTTTATACAGCTTAGTTGTAAATCTCACACTTCTGTTTCAATGCATAAGATTTATCTTTTCCATAAAGAATTTTTACTACAAAGTTAACTCCATATTTGCCTCACCATTATATAGACAGAATGCTAGTTTTGAATTTACTTGATGCAAGGATATTTGTATTTCTTCTGAATTTTTTGTCTTGTATTGTACTATATCAAAAGTATCAGTGATATTACCATTAAGTTTTTAAATAATTTGAAAAGTAAATGGAAAAGTCCCTGTATTTTGTCCATTGATCTATTGATCTTTATTTAAGGAAAAACCTTTCTATAGTGAGGGCAGACACTGGAGCAGGTTGTTCAGAGACTCGTGCAGTCTTCTTGTATGCTTCAAGACCAGACTAAATAAAGTGCTGAGCAACTTGATCTGACCATGAGTGAACATTGCTTGGAGTAGATCAGTGTAGATGATTCCTGAGGTCTCATCCACTTTGAATTAGCCTGTGGTCCTGCTTTTGTTCCAGTGTTCTTACTTTAAAAATATTGTCAATTGTAATAAATTTTTTGAGCTTGTTTGAATTACAGTAGGTTTTCGTCTGACTTCGTTTTAATATACCGGAGATCTCAGTGAAAACACTGTAGATCATATAAAGGTGGGGGAGATGTATCTGCATAGTACTGCCGCACATTTACACAAATTAAAAGGATTGATTTTGCATGCCATCTTTGATGGATTATAAGTCTTATTTTTAGCTATGTGGCATTCTCCTTAAAAATGTTTGGCTCAAATGCAGTTAATAGGTTCAAAATGTTTACTATCAATTGGATTATTCTTGGTTTTCTGTCTTCATCCTTGCTTTTGCAATAAAGTAGTGCATAAGCCTAAATTAGTAATGGTTGTTATTAATTCTCTCTTTAAATCCCTTGGCTTCCTCTCTGGTCCCATTTAATAAAAACTGCAATACTTGAACAGTAAATATTGTGTAAAAGTTTCATATTTGAAATGAATTTCCTCCAGGCAAATAACAGAAGTAAGATGATATTTTGCAGTGCTCTGTATTAAAATAAATATTCAGTTAGAATAGAAACATTTCCTTGGAAGTAGAGCCAAAGAATGTGAAACGGAGCTTTAATTTGATTAAACTTTGTATTTTGAAGTACATTACATTTACCCATGTTTACCTATCCCATTTTCAGAGAATGAGATGAGTTGCATCTGCTCCAGAGTTACATTTATAGTATAAAATTGAACTTCCAGAATGGGACTTAACAATCCTTTGCTGTTTATAAGGATGATATTTCAGAAGCTAGTGTATCCAGGAGAATAAAGACATGGAGAGGCAGAAGGGAAGTGAATATCTGATTTTTGAGCATAGGTAGAATCTCCATTTTTGCCTAGATTTTGTCTGAAAATTATGCCTCATGTCTTTAATCCACTGAAAAAACAACTCAGCAAAAATAATGACCTGTTAAAAAATAATAATAATAATAATAATAATAAAAAAATATAAAGATGAACTTGATTCATTTAGATGCTAGATATAAAAAAAATCTCCTCTAGAATCTCAAAATAAAAGCAATGGAGCAATGTAAGGTTTGCCAGTATAATAAGCATGTAAAGAGAATTTCTTTAACTGCTCATAATTGCTTGCATTTAACAGCTTTCAGTTGTGCTTCAGAAACAATTTTGTAGTCTTTTCTGTTACTAGAGCTTGGTCAAGAATCCTTGAGAGATTCTCTAGAAATACCTGTCTGGCAGAAATATTTTATCTACATTGCAATGTGCTTTTGAAATCCTTCACAAGTTTGGTCGTAATTCTTTACAAATAACTGTCAAATACTTTCAATTTCCTTTTGCGCAGTTATAAAATCTCTTGGGAATCAAGGGTTGTCTTTCACAATACTTTTCTTAGAGTTTTCCAGCCTCTGTGAATCTTTGAAGTGTATTGCTTGGTGGAGATTTTAATATCATTTCAAAATATTTTGAAATGATTGAAAAATATGAACACAGCTGCTAACATCTCAAAAAAAATGTGAGACCTGGGCTATGTAAACATTTATTTGCTACAAGGCTTGCTACTCTCCCACTTCTCTCCACCTACGTGTTCCATAAAGCAGTGTGCAAAAGAAATAAGTTCCAGCAGCGCTGAGGAAATGGCTCTCAGATATTAATAGGCAGCAGCATCTTACTATTTGATTACAAAAGAAAATAGGGATAAAGTTACAAGATGAGATTGCTCTGGATTTTGTCTAATGCCAAAGTTCTGTTTAATGACACGTGCTGAGCTGGCCTGTCAGTGACTTCAGCCTCCTCATGTCTTCTACTTTCCTCTGTCTCTTTCCCAGAAATGTGTTGAAATCATAATTCTAAAATACTAATCCATTTCTTTTGGAAAATGCAAACCTAGGAGGTGTCAGCTGAAATAAAGTCACTTGCTTTATTTCTGTTCTCTTTTTCCTGTGTACCAAATACCACACTTAAATCACTGCATCATTTTAAATGTCTTAAGGACTATACTAAATATTCTGTATTTTCTATAGTTACTAATTTTAAATCAAATTATTCAGTTTATTTCTTACTGTGAAGGCCAATGAAAGATACTCCATTATTACTTTATGATAGGGTAACGAAGTATGCACAAAATTTACTTAATTTTTCCCATTGTAACTCCAGTTTTCCAGATATTTGTGAAGGTGAATTCATTCAGACTTAGGCTACCTGCTTTATATGGGAATGTTCTGGCATCAAACACCGCAAACAAAAACTGGAGCCTCAGATACATCTCTGAAAATTGCTAGAGAAGGAAGAAAGGTGTTTTTGTTTTTTTAATGGAACATGCTAAACTAGTTTGCTGTTCCCAAATGTAATATGAAAATGCTACTCAAATAAGGACTTCATGTCAGTCTTGCCATCAGAAGTTGTAATTACATGAGGATTCTACGTGATATTTTAGTTAATTTATGCTCCTCTGTTTTCTGCTTTAATTTCCTGGATAATCCACGATTGTAATTTGTAGTCCGTAGTCCCACAGATGTGAATCTATGTGGATATCGGAGTGGAGATGCAACATAAAGTCAGAATTTTTTTGTTTCTTTTAACTGCTGTGAATTATGTTCAGTATGTGCCTCTGTAGGAGGCCTCTGAAGAAGATGCTAAAGCAAAAGGAATGTATCAGTCCTGCATCATTGGCGGTTGACTGCACAGGATCATTTTGTTAAGATTAATGGTACCACAGTATCCCCCTTTGCCCTTTATTTGGTCATTTAGTTACATATGTAGCACACTGGGAAAAGGCAGTGACAGTCACGATTGGAGAATGCTTTTTAAGGTCAACGCTCTTGTCATTCATGGAATCCTGCTCTGCCTGCATGGAGCAGCTGAGAGATCTGAAGGGCATTAATTCCTGTTGCCAGTTTAGCCAACTGAATATACAAGTAGATGGAGAGCCAGAGCAGTTGGGTTCTGAATTCCACTGTCACATCAGTGCGTGAGTGTTGTTCCTATAATCTAGGAAACAACAGTGTTAATAGAAACTAGTTTATTCTGGTGCAATACTTGATGTAGCAGTATCAGGTATGCCTTTTGGAAGTTACACATCTCCACAGGAGAAATGGTCATCTAAGTTGCATGGAAACTGTGGAAGTGTTGTTTAGGAAAGAAAAAAAGTCTGTTATTGATTACTCTAGTTTATATTAGAATATTAAGAAACAATAAAAATATTGTAAAGGCAATATACGATGCTACTGAGGAAAGAAACTTATTTAATTCTGCGTTGTTATTTATTGATGCAGAATGGTAATTTTCAGAAATACTTTATTTAAAATTCAGTAATAGAGAATGAGAAAAATTTCCCCCCTTTTTTTTTTTTCTTCTTCTTTGTATATTGAAAGGTGGAGAGAAGAAAATCTGGGCCTGAACCTTGATGGCTTTTGCTAACTTGAATAGACATTTAGTGACATTCATAATGCTCTAAATGCATGTATGTTTGGTTTAGGTACTGATTACACTAGAATGATAAATAGCTTTCATTTGAAGTATGCTTAACCTGAAAAATGCATTTTAGAAAGGAATGTTAATTCTAGATTGTGCCATTTTCACTGTACTACCAAGGGTCCTAGAAGTTTGAAATCAGTTTTCACATTTTCTGTTTGTATTTTGTTGGTTTCGAAGAGATCCACTGGCAAACCAGAAGAAAAAGAATAACAACAGAATACTTACTGTCTTTGTGCTGTGTTTTTCTCCTGTAGAGGTAAAACTTGTTATGGGTATTTGAAAATCACAGTTGTTAAGGAATAGATGATGTTCCAAGAGCTGTAGCATAAAGCTGGATAGAAGCAGATGAGACCAAACCAACACAGTGTATTTATCTTTTGGCCTCACTGTTTTAACATATCACATACATTTCCTAATACATTCCACGTCTGTTTTCATTCCTATCCAGATTGTAAATCACTTAGTTGAATACTAGATCTGTAATCTGCAGTACTAACAGAGGTATTACTGATTCTGAATGTGTACCAGCCATTCATGCCTAGGCACTGGGTGTAGTGGAAATCCAGTGGCATGTGCTCCGGCCATTCTGCAAGGTTTCTGTGTGCTGAAGCAGGCACAGACAGCATACAGAAACCTGGGTGTTATGGTACTGTTGCCTATTTGGATATTAACTGCTTTTGTGGTATAAGCATGAGTGACAGAAGTGTCTTTACAAAACACACTGTGTGAGCAGGCAGCTGCGTGCTAGGTCCTGCATTAACAGGCTGCACAGGGCTCAGCCAACAGATTCAGCTGGAAAATCCCTCAAATAGAAATTTAAGCAATTTTTAAGTGAATGTACACAGAAGAACATCTTTGCAACTGTGATTTATTGCCAAAATATTATTTGTGACATTGATCAGTACTGCTGATTTATGAAGGAGTGTGGAGATTTACATTTGAAATGTCTGATTTATAGAACATGCAACTTACAGGACAAGCAACTGATTTATTATGAAGCTGCATTACAATTAAGCCAGTGTTGCTATTATAAACTCCTGATTCCAGAGATTTATAACTTCCTTAAAACATTGCTCTAATTGAAAGTGTTTTCTTTCTGTCTTCTGGCCATTTCTGAAAGCCTGAGAAGGGGAAAAGAATTACATCAGCGTAAGAATCATTGCGCATGTGGGATTAAGAATATTTTGAGGTTTAAAATGTTGAAGATGCTTAAGGTAGGATATCCCAGAAGAGTTTATGCTTCTATTGGAGTTGTATCTCCAAAGACCTGGTAATAACTGAAGACCGAAGTCCAAAAAGTAGGATTTTCATTCTTTAATGTCTTTATGAATTCCCTACAAATACAGCCTTAATCAACCTTGAGGAGTGCTAAATTTGCACAAAATGCTGCTACAGCCGTTATCTTGAATTGCCATGCTTTTGATTTTGCATTAAGCTCATTTCAGTCTATTCCATGTGTTCTTCCATGTCTCTGCAGAATTCCTTCCATGCTACAAAACTTTAATGGAGTTGCTCAGCAGTGGTGGTATTGTTTGGAAGTCATTGCAGTGTTTATTACTCCCAAGCCCATTGAAAAACTGTAGGCAGTAGACAGTCAAGAACATGATCCTGAACGTAATTCTTAAGGGAGTGTCTGCCTTTGCCTCTATGCCTATGTGGTTATAATTCTGCCATTAATGGTCATATTTGAAATTTAATCCTAGATGCTGGCAAATAAACAGTGACCAGTGTGTCTAGCCAAACAGATGAAAACAAATTGCAGATCTTTTTGTGGAGACAAAAATCCTTCCCTTTGCTCGTGTCTTATCCCCAAGAATAGAGAGAAGGTGGCAAAAATCTTGTATGGGACAAAGATGAGAATGTAGTCTGTCCTTCCCCCTTTAATTTATCTTAGTTGCTTGGCAAGGTTGCAGGTGGAGCTGATATGGACTCATTTGAAAAAACATAGAAGAAAATTATGTGGTCTACATACAAAAAAGTTCAATGAAGTTGGTTGTTAGTTGGATTATGTATTTGGTGAAGGTAATGAATATCTTATTCAAAAGTTTGAGAAAGAACAGTAGAAAATTATCCTTTTTGTTTGTTTGTTTGTTTAGTATTTCAGTAACTATCAGCTATAAATCAATTATATTAATTTCTCACATTAGGATTTGAGAAGGCAGTTACTGAGACGAACATCCAAACAAGACAAATACATTAAAACAATTAATTCTGTTGTGAATTTGGCATGCCCACTTGCTGGAGGCAGTGAGGCCAACGGATCGCTTCAGGTAACATTAATAAACCCAGTAGCTCATTTGTTCTTGGCAGTGCAGGCTGAGAGTAGGTGCCACGTTGCCATAGGAGGTTCAGGAGGCTAACATTTTTGTTGTTGAAATCATTAGCCCAGTGAAACAAATTAACTGATTGAAGAACGGTAGGGAAACTTTGGATTAATTTTCAAAAATGTCCAAAAAAGTATCTTCAATGTTAGAATTTATCAGAAAAGGAATAAAAATAATTAAACACAGAACATTATTAAGTTCTTCTGTTCCATCTCTCAGATGGAACTTAAATACGTCTCACCTGCTCTTTTTTTTAATGAAGGTATAATGTCACCGTCTAAAGCATACTTGTAAAGGATGCTTTGTGCCAAAACACAACTGTATATTGGTTTGATTGTATAGACACATCACAGTGAAAAAATATACGTTATAATTTTAAGAGTCAATCACAAAGACTGGAATGATTATTGCAAGACACTGTGAAAAAGACTTTACATTTCATACTTCATTTAGATTGATCCTTGTAGGCATCACTGTGTCCTGTTCTTTGCCATAGAATTGTCTTTCACAGGAACTTGATGGCTTGGCAGAAAAATCACTTGAGAATGTGAGGATTTGGGAATCCTTTTTCACTTAAAGTCTCGCACAGAAATAATTTGGAATGGTTCTTCTGAGCTGCAGCTTGGCAGCATAGGTAGGGTTTTCAGCAAGCTTTCCCAGAGTCTCCTAGGCGAAGTGAAATGTAGCCTTCACTTTCTAACACCACTTTCTTAAGATTGATTACTGTATTCAAAGCAATACCAGTAATGAAATGAACCTCTGGATAAAGCTTAAAAATTCAGAGTTGCCTCATTCCATTTTTGTCATGAAAATTACTGTTCAGAGTTGATTTCTTTAACATTTCTAGTGGAGGTCACAAGAATGACAGCTGTAATAAAGTCTATTAATAAAGAATCAAGTATGCAGCTCCTCTTTGACATCTCTTTTATTTTTGATTTGATTCCATATTGTAATAATGTACCAGCTTGGATTATGTCAACCAATTAAAACTAAGATTCTGACTAACTTTGAACCCATTTGTTCGTGACATCAAAATTCTCTTTCTTTAATCTAAAGAAAGTCACATTTGTGGAAAGGTGAGTTAAAATAATATTTTACAGTCATTTAGGAGTGAATAATTATTCTAATGCCTTGACTTTCCATTTCACTTCATATAGGTTATAACCTCCTTTTTCTCATTCCTTTTGTAGCTCTCTTAGTTCCTGTACGTGTGCATAGCAGTGTTACTGAGAAAGGATAGTACTGCTTTATTAAAAGTTCAAGTTAATTGTCAAAACGTATCTAATTTAAGCACGTTCATAACTATTATACTGTGTGCTTTTTACTAAAAAATAATGAGTGGATCAGTACTGGAAATTTAACTTTTTTGTCAGTGCGTAGTAATTCATTGTGAAGAGATTGTAGATTGTAAATGGTAATTTGCGAATCTACTGTAAATTGTAGATACGGTTTTGTTGTTTTTTTTTTTTTTCTTATTCTCTAGTTTTATTTATTCCACTAATCAAACCATCTGATGAACCTGTGCACATTTTAGATTTGTCAGTGAATTGTTAATCCCAGAGCAGACTGTGGTTGAACTGCCGTTTCTGCCAGTAGTATTCAGTGTGGATTATTTGCTTCAGTCGCTGTTTGTTGGAATTGGGAGGTGAGCTGTCTGTAGAATAAGCAGTGAAGTGGAGTTTCTCAGCTGTTAATGATGGTGCAAATACCCAAAGGAAAAAAAAATGCAAGGAAATTATAGGATTTCTCTTTTTGTTGTATAATTGTCAATCAGGGACAAAATCTCCCCTTTTCTGTTTGACAGAAATAAAGAATAGTTTTAGATTCTTCTGTTTACAGATTTTCTACCTATTTTGTGGTCTCAACTCTTACCTAGATATATAGTTATTAAAACAGGGAAGATACAAAATTTATTATATGCCTCCCAAATATTAAAATTTTCCACAGCTAAATCCACAGGAGTTAAGTATCACCAGTACAGTTTTGTTGTGAGCATGCATTGCATACATCAGTTTGTATGGTATAGTGTTACATGAATCAATTTTTCGTGTAAGAACTCTTCTTTGTAAGCAAATCTGGAATGGTTTTGTAACATTTGATACTAGTTGTCATGGAAACACAAAGCTCAGTGATGTTTTTCAATAGTGCTGATTGGTTAGAAAAAATATTTTGACACCATATTATTTTCATCTTGAAAACTTGGTTAAAAAACATCTTAACATTGTTGTGTAAAGTCAAGAGCATAACACAGGAGAGGCAGTCATTTAACACAGCTGTCATGATAATATATTACCAACTTACTACAATTTTAAAATGGTTTATTGTTGCTATGGCATCAGATAACAGGAAAACCCACCATGACTGCTGGAATACTTGCTGCAAAGCAGTGTAACTTGCTCTTTTTTGTTGAAGAACTGTTTTACATCTGCCCCACTTTTCAGACATTTCATGTTGTATTCATCTTCCACATGCCAGGTTATTATAGATCTAATGGAAAGATAGTCTTTAAATTTTCTTTCTTGTTCAGCATTTTTAATGCAATCTTTTACATTATTTTACTTCATTTTCTTTGTAGAGAACTGCTAAGTATGTTAAAATTACTGAATTTACCTTCTTGTCAAAATGCAGTCAGGCCAAGTACTTACAGAAAATCCTTGAAGGTCTGTTTTCCAGTTTTGTTCTTCAGCATTTTATGCTTGATGTAAATGACTTCAACTCCACTGACCTAATAAAATCATTTTGAATTATAGTAGGTAGAAATTGTGCTGAGATTCATAGAGCTTGAAATTTGACTGTTGTCCATTGAAGCCATGGTGCATATAGCATGCATTTCTCTGAAGAAATGCAACGTAAATATCTGAAAATTGGGAATAACATGGAGAGAGGTCACTGTTTTCTCTAGAAAAGTTTACATTCTGATAACCCAGCAGGTTTTAATAATCAGACTAAAAACAGTTTAGCTCTGAGATCTGTTTTATTTGCATTCGAGATTTAGATATAATAGTTACAGTGAATATATAGTGAATTTGCCTTGTCCCAGTTGTACAGTAGTGCTGCAACATAACCACCTGGATGCTGAGGTCAGTTTGGAGGTGGCTCCTACCACACTGTGCCCCTACAGAATCACAGAACTGCGTCCCAGTCCTTCTCAGCAGAGATTCCATCACGCTAGAAATGAAGGCCGCCACCATATTGTACTGAAACTGGTTTCTGTATCTAGAAAGTATCCCTTAGTGGCCTATTTGACAGTAATCACGGTGAAATGTATTTCAAACCTCCTGGGGAGTCTCTGAAAAATGTTGCACAGGGCCAATTATATTTTTCCAATTAATCGATAATCCAAAGATGTATGTCCTTAGATGCAAAGGCTTTTACTAGGAAGTTTTTTAGAATATTGGCCATGAAGACAGAGAAGGTGAGATATTTGATGCAAGTCAGTGTTTTTACAGTATCCTTCTTAGCCTTAAGAAATACTTTGTGTTCTCACTTAAGACTTTCCCATGTAGAGTAAGAAGAAGCAGGGTTCGGTATATGTTTCATTATTTGTAAAAAGTAAAGTACTTGACCTCTTGTGGATGTACAAGAGCAGCTCAAGTTGGCTGAGGTTACCTAATATGATGTGGAAATGATGTTATTAACCCTCCAGTCTAAATTTTTTCACCTGCACATCTTCCATGACATATTATTAATGTACTGTCTTGTAATGTAAAATATTGCCAAGTCTGAGAACTGTTCCTTCAGATGAGTTCTTTTGAGGTTTTCTTCTGATCTTTATGTGATTTCTGTCATGCTCTGATATATAATTATAAGACTAACATCTTCGAAACTTAAAGCATTTGGCTTGCTGTTAAACTTGCACAATGAAGAAGTAAAGGAAATGTGGAAGATTAAATAAAAGCTCAAAGTAGATTCTTATCTAGTTCAATAATCTGTTTTTAATTATTATTTATTGTTTTGGAGAGCCAAACTTAAGGGAAAGATAGACATTGATTGATGCTAGGCTGAACGTGGGACGACAGTGTGCTCAGGTGGCCAAGAAGGCCAACGGCATTCTGGCTTGCATCAGGAACAGTGTTACCAGCAGGAGCAGAGAGGTGATTGTCCCCCTGTACTCAGCACTAGTGAGGCCGCATCTTGAGTACTCTGTCCAGTTTTGGGTCCCTCACTGCAAGAAAAACATCAAGGCCCTGGAATGTGTTCAGAGAAGGGCAACAAAGCTGGTGAGGAGAGGCTGAAGGAGCTGGGAATGTTCAGTCTGGACAAGAGGAGGCTCAGGGGAGACCTTATTGCTCTCTATAATTTCCTGAAGGGAGGTTGTAGTGAGCTGGGGGTCGGCCTCTTCTCTCGTGTCATTAGCGATAGGACTAGAGGCAATGGTTTCAAGCTGCACCAGGGGAGATTCAGGCTGGACGTTAGGAAATACTACTTCTCAGAAAGGGTGATCATGCACTGGAATGGACTGCCCAGGGAGGTGATGGAGTCACCGACCCTGGGGGTGTTCAAAGAATGATTGGATGTTGTGTTGAGGGACATGGTTTAGTGGGAGCTGTTGGTGATAGGTGAACGGTTGGACTGGATGATCTTGTAGGTCTTTTCCAACCTTGGTGATTCTATGATTCTATGATTTGAAGTTCACGTGTCACAAAGGACTGAGCTGTATAGAAATAATGGACTAGAAACGTTAGCTGGAAGTGAATAAAAAAAATAAATTGCTTGATCACTTTGCCCAGCAAACATTCTTTAGCTTCATTTTAGTACACCTGGCTTTTGATTCATCTTTCACATTAGCAGCTGGAGATAGATTTTGGTTTAGGGCCGTTGTACTTGCTTCCATCAAGACTGTTTTTTGTCTCATGATTCAGCATTAGGAGAGATTGTATTTAAGATATTGCCCTATCTGCTAGAGACAAGTCTTCAATGTTTGTGACTTTTTCACAGGGAAGAAGTTGCAGTAAATTATGTATGGAAAACACAGTAAGTTATACTAAAGTTTGCAGAATCACACTGGATAAATTCAGCAGTCGTCCAGAGTCGTTTGCAATCAGGCATCATCAGTAAGTACTGTTGCCTCTCCTCCATCTTCACAGGTTGTCTCTTTTACCTATATTTGTCTTTCATATATAGAATGTTTACCAGGATAGAAAGTAATGAATATTTTGTCTGTTAACGTATTATAGGATAATAAAAAGCAAATACTGAATTTTTCATAGAAGTTCTAATCCTTGAAAGAGCTCAAACTTACAAAAAAACATCCCTTTTATTGATTTCATTATTAAAAAGCATTTGAATGTGAAAGTCGTACTTCTTCCTTTTATAATATGGAATTAGGCAAAAAATAAATTAAAAAAAAAAATCCAGGGCATATGTGAAACAATTAACTAAAAAAATCCATAAGTAAATTATTTTTGTACAGGATATTATAGATATAGAAGAAACAGTTGCTTGCAATTGTTTGACAGGTTTATGTAGAGCTGTTATAGCAGTTAATCACCTTTTAACTGTGAAATTCTTACAGAAATAATGTATAGTATGATAGCATGAATATCTATCTCCAAATTCAAGTCATGAAAGAAAAGAAAAAAATAGTTTGTACAATAAAGGTTGAATGATTACTAAGGAAATAGTTTGCTTCTAGGGAGACTTATGAGGCTTGACAACATGTTTGATGAGTCAGTAAATGGTAGGAAGTTACGAAGGTAATGTGCTGTGTGGAAGAAGAATACAAACAAATGTGAGAGGGGAGGACCAAATGTGTGTGTCTCCTAAGTTAAAAACACTGCTGGAGCAGCACTCTTGGGAAACAGCCAGTATGGAAAGAGGGGGGAACATGACTTCCCCCCCCCTTTTTATTTTTTTTTTCCTTGAAGATATTTAAAATACAACTGAATAGTAGAACATTGCTTGTAGTACTAAACCATCTGGAGAACATTCTTTCACAGGAACAATAGTTATTTTTATGATGTTTGACTTTAAACCCTTTTGGTTCCTATTTTTTTTTTTATTGTTTCCTTCTTGCCTTTACTGTTTTTTTTTTCTTTTTTCTTGAAGTTTGTAATCTGTTGTGTATCCTTACACTCAGAATGGCGTAGATTTCCCTGTAAACAGGAAATTCAAACAATACGAAGGAGATAGCTTTTAAAAAGATCATACGCAAGAAGTAAATGGTGTCGTTTTCAGAAAATGGACTTAGCGTTGAATTTTCTCTAGCATTTTTAGAAGATGTGGGAATGTAATTAAATTGCTGTTATCAGTTAATAAGATTTCACAGCATTGTTCAAAACTGTGTGCATTCCACACAGTCATAGGAAAAAAAAAAAAAGATACAGTTCGGTAAATAACAGGGAAAAAATACCAAGTGACGTGCTATATAGAAATGTTGGGTATATTCCTTTATTTCTATAGCTACAACTGAGTTCAGGTTGTCGTTTTCACAGAAAGGAGCAGCTCACCATGTTGAAAATGGAAAAAAAGCCATTTCAAGAAACGTTGTCAAATCTTTTATCTCCAGCAAAGAGAAGCACTTCTTGTAGAAATGTGTTTTCTTCTCAGTTACTTCTCTTAAATCTCAGATTTAGGACAATGTTATTGGGCAAGCTTCATGTCTGTTAGTTGGGGCTGAATCTTTACTTGCTTTATATAAGCCTTTGAAGTCACTGGAAGTGGAGTCTTCCATCAGCTGAAGTTCTAACCTGCTTTTTGGAGTTATGTTTTGTCTTATGACCTACTGCAAAGTCGTCAGTATTAAGTTACAAGTGAGGCAAATCTGTCGAACTTCTCAGAAGTTTACAGCGTGCATATTTTTCAGCGCTTCATCCTGAAGAGTCTCAACTGGCAGTTTTGACAGTCCCAGATGTCATTATGGCTAACTGCATAGCTGTGAATAATTTTTTTCTGCTACACTGTATTTCGCTAATTCTCTTTCTCGCTATTTTTGTGATTAAAGCTCAGCAATTAAAATTCACAACCATGCTTTTTTTTTGTATGGTCTCCTATTCCTTTAAACCCAAAAATAGAAAAGAAAAAAAAAAAAAGGAAAAGGAAATGATCATCATAAAAAATAACAATAAGAATGTAATTAGAGCCATAATTCCAGTGCATGCTAGAACTGCATTTGATGGTCTTAAATTTTTATGATTCGTGCATGAAAGGTGGAAGACCAAGCAAATAAGCTTAAATAAAGGTTCTGCTAAAACTTTTGAAACAATCATCAATTCTTCAAATTCAGTGTATCTCTGGGAGTGACATTCACTCTTCTGTGGAGGACAAGATGATGTCTATCAAATGACTTGGTGGAACGGTGGTAATTAGCACCAGAGCTAATGTGGTTTTCTTTCTCAGGAGGGGTACAAACTTTGTGTGCTTTGTTTTAATACCTGTGAATTGTAGAATGATGAAACATTTGAAACTTCAAAAGAATTGTCACATATCTGGGGGTGGAAATAGTCTTGGACTGAGCGTTGACTGATGTACAGTGTGAAACCGTTAGTTACCATTTGGTGATCTTTCACAGTATGACCAAAATAGGGATTTTTAATTCTCACATTAAAATCTTATTTGGATTCAGATAAAAATGAACACTGGCCACATGGATGAATGAGTTATTTGGACAATTAATAGCAAAAAATGTAGTAATCATGTGTATCAACAGTACTGAAAAGTCTGCCCTTGTTTATTGTAGCTGCTTTTACTTTTACTGGCTTAGTAAGTAGGAAAAGATATATTTAAAAAAGATATATTCCTCATAAAGCTTTTAACATTTATATGTTATTTTGTATCCGCATAAAAATGCATTTGTTATTTCAGGAGTGGCTACCTAAAATGAAAGACACAGGGCCCACCTTTTTGGCCTGGCAGATGAACTGTTCTGTCTCAGTAAAGCGAGTCTGGGACACATAGAAAATATCTGCCCAAGGGGAAAAAACAAAGGTTTTAAATGTTTTGTTGCTGATCTTTCTATATCTATACATTTTTCTCCTGGAATCACTATATTATTTTACTTTCTGTCGGTTATGCTTGTAACAAAAATTTCACTTTGCTGACAAACTCTGAAGCAAGAATGACCAATCATCTCATTTAAATGTGTGTTGGGGTGATCAACATTAAGTTTCCAGTAGAAATCAAGCGCCCTGGCAACTCCCACCAGTATTTTGTCTACACAACAGAGGAACTTTCTAATTTCTATTGTCTTAATATTCCTGTGTATCCAATTAACATCCTTTGGAAAAATTTGCATCTGGCACAGTATGATAGTGGATATTTAAAAACTGATATCCATATATTGAGAGCATTATGGAACAGTTCTTAGATTCAATCTACACAAAAAAAAGTAATTACATGGATCACTGATTAGGGAGTCTCGCTGACAAAGCTGATGATTATTCTGAAGAAGGTGATTTGATCACCAAGTCTTTGCCTTGTGTTGACAAGCAGAATGTGTTTATACACAGTCTCTGCTAACGTTGAAAGCTCACTCCTGAGCAAATTGCAGGCCAGGTATAAACAAACCGAAATCTCTGTTGTCTTAATGAAGATGATTAGATTTCACAAAGTCAGTCACCCAGAGATATTTTAGAGTAATGCCATGGTGGAACTTTGTGTAAGGGGAATTGTGTCTACTGAAGAAGCTTTAGGAGTTGGTGGTAGTAAGGAAATCATGTTCTTAGTAGCTGGAACACGGAATACCAGTTTCCACTAAAGACATGGTGGGTAGCTGGTGTTATTAAGGGCGAGACAGGAGTCTAGACAAACTAAACTGCTTCTGAAAGATACGGCAGTTTTAACAATGTTTTCTGTTCCAGCATTTCTTGTTCTCAAACTGAATAGGCAAGCAGGCTTTCCAGAACTTCCTTCTGTGGCCTTTTGAATTCACTACATCTCTTACCATGCATGAATAATTTATATTTTTTGGAACATAGTCATTCTACTCTGCACTTTATCCTTTTGAAAAACCTGAAGAAATGACTAGAAACTAGACAGCATGTTTCTCACCTCTTCCCGCCTCGTCAATTTCATTTAAAATTTTTCTGTAATCTGCAGTAAAGGTGATGAATCTGCTTGCACCCTACGAACTACATAAAACACAATTAAGGCTCCCAAGATACTTATGTCTCTAACATACAAATGACAAGGAGTGCTCTTAGAATACCTTGCAGTAATAGATGGTGTTGATTCTTGAAGTAACCTACTTTTCCATGGAGCTGAGCGTTGTGTGCAGCTGGATTGCTGAGTCCCTGGCACATCTGTGCATCCACATCCCTGCAGAGGTGAAGAGCACTATGCATAGCTCAGTTTGCTGAAAAACCCTCCTTGCTAACACAGCTTTTCACCTCTTACACAAGAGAATGAAATCAACTCTGGATCATCTCATGAATAACGTACATACCATATGAATGAGTCATACTCATTTCTGGAACTGTGAAGATGGATGCCAGATCCCTCACTAATAAAACAGGAGATTCTGAATTACTTTGCTTCCTGAAGAATGAAACAGTGTATCTACAGTGGCAGGAAATCCTGAAATACAGTGAAATTCATCCTACTCTGACACAGTGTTTTTACTTCATGTTTGTATCTCTATAAGAGAGAAGATCTGGGAACATCTCTGCCCACTTAAGCCAGGTTATTCTTGCAGTTTAGGGAAAAAAAAAACAACACTTTAATTATAATTTCAGGTGCATCTTAATTCAAGCCCTCATAATCCTCAACCAAAAATTCTATTCTGATTCCCAGGTGCAAAGATGATCTTTCCTAAAAAAATTGATTATGTTGGTGCTATGATACAAAGAGCTTTATTGTGCTGATGGCTGCTTAAAGATTGCACAGAAAGCTCAAAAATCTAGAATTGTATGCAATTAGATGGAATATAAAATCAAAATTGATTTGAGCGTCCTTTCCTTATCTCAACAGTTCATCAGAGCATAGTAAGAGCATTGGAATAATGGAAAATCCACCTGCTTTTTTCCTGTGTCATGTCTCTCAGATAATGTCTGTCAAATACCTGAGGAATGCTTTTACAGATTTTTGTTTGGTTGGCTTTAAGCAAGCAATTTGCAGAGCTATTTTCAGATATCTACCTACTACACGAAAACTTTCTGGAAGGAAAGCTAAAAGGAATAATGTGAAGAGTATTTCTTAATCTAAGTTTTTCGAATGTTCTGTATATGATGTCTCTAGAGAAATGGGCTTTTTTTTTTTTTTACCCTTTTTTTCCCCCTCCGTTCTCTTCCCTAAAGTTTTTCCAGTGACATCCTGTGGCAGGTTGATTACTCTCGTATCTGAGTTATGTGTATAAACATTACATAATGCTATTTTTCCTTGCACTGAGGAACTTTCCTTGCACATATAAAAAGAATGCAGTCTTTCATAGTTTCGGGTTTCAGTAGTCATTTATCTACCATTGTTTCTTTGTTTCTATGAGCTGGAGAGGTTAAGTAAGCAAAAAGTGACGTTTTCTGCACTGTAATGACCACCTCTAGCATGAGTACTGTTCTCATCTGGATCACATCACAAATATAGGCCTTTTTGTTTAGATGAGTTAATCCATGCTATCTAGAGAACAGTATTTGTTCTACTAAGAGCATCTTAAAGAATAGAATGGCAATACTGACTGTCAGTATGCTGCTAATTTTTATTCAGGTTACTGGCATCTTCAGAGGACTAGGGGATCTTGTTTACTGAATCAATTACGTTAGAATTTCAAAATTGCGTCAGGTTAGATTCGTAGATATCCAGGGCACCCATAAATCCACAGAAATAGAGAAATACGTGGATGCTCGATGGGTAAGTTGCTAGACTCTTAGTGAATCTTAGTGAAATGAAGGATTTTCCTGCTGAATTCTAAAAACAACTAAGTTATTTAACTAAGCCAGTGACCAATAGTTGATTATTCTGCTTGCAGATGAAACCAGTTAGTCATTCCTGATCTAGTGAGCAATGAAAGACAGCAGCATTCTGGAAGAAGTGAAAGGCAATCTGCTTCAGAAGATCACAGAAACACTTGTGAGTCATAGCACTGAAATTTCGCCCCTTCCCCTTAGCAGTGAGAGGAGCGTCTTCTCTGCCAGACACAAATTACAGTTTCTTGCTTGCTTTGAATTTCTTGTAACATGAGACATAAACAAGTCTCCAATAGCTCCATGATCATTTACTTAATTAATTACTTGTTCACTGTAACAGTTGTGATCCAAACCCAACCCCCACCTGCTCTTCACCTTCCATATAATTCTACCTACATCTCCAAGCTGTATCTGTTATTCTGTCAGTATCTGACAATACGGATAACTTGCACTTGAAGGTAAACAGACTGCTGTTTTGGGTAAAATACTACCGGACCTATTTTGGATTGCCTGAAATTCAGCCGGAGTTGTGCTGACTAAAAGTTGGGGAAGATGTGCTGAATATTGACTCATTTGCCCAGGAGATCAGCTCTTCATTCCTAATGGGACAGATTTTTGAGAATGGATTTAGAGCATGTCCATCATGTTATAACATTGCTATGTAAAAAACCAAAAACAGCTAAAACCCAAAAAGAGCTGATTGGCTTAAAACAAGTGAAAGTAAGAAAACTGTAAAAAAAAACAACCAGCCAAACAAAAAATACCCACCCAACTTATTTCGTGGGAGAATGTCAGAAGTAATTATGCTGAGTGAAAGTTAAAAACAAACAAATACACTAGTAGAGCTAATGTAGCTATTAGAATCAATGTGTTTATGCCCAGATGAACAGCTGTCCAAAAAATTTAGTTGCATTTATGAACAGCACATGAATTTAGTGACAGCTGGTAATTCTGTTATGCTTAGCAAACCTACAGGCAAAGGATACCACAACAACACAGTTTTTAAGGAATGATTACACAAAAAAACACTTTTATATAAGAAAGATGCACATCCACATGTACAAGTGTGCACACACGTATGAGGTAAAGGAGTGCGTCAGTGAGAGTGCATTTTGCAGATGTAGTCTCTAAATAACTAAATGTGTTTTCAGAGAAGGGGAAAGAGTGAGGTAGGTAGGACACAACATAGAAAACTTCCCTTAATGAATGAACAAAAAGTAGATGAGAAGTAGGATGGTCTGCAGTAGTTGTTTGCCTCCAGCGTGCTTGAGGCATATTTAAGACACTTAAGGCCACATCAGCTTAGGAAATAACATTACTTTGTTCTATGGTCTTATGAACTAACTTGGCTTCTTGAAAAACTTCCATAGCTTTTGATCTTCTTTTTTTCTTCTCCTCATGTTCTTCTGCCAAAGTAGAAAACGGGGCAGAATCTGAATGCATAAATGCATGGCTTTTATGTGAACTGCATGTCTAATGGGTTTCCTTTGTACTTGTATAAATTTAAGCAACTCTAGCCAAGTTGTTCTTATTAAATCTAGCCTTCTGAGTCTGTATAATGCCTGGAGTGAGTTCAAGAGGACTAACCTTCCAAATGTAAATGTAGTCATAGGTTAACACTTGCAGTGGAAGTTAGAGTCCATGAAGTTGCTATCATGGGGTCTTTGCCTTTGACTTCTTGTTTCCAGGAGGATGTGCTACAAAAAGAGGATAGCATTTATGTAAGTAGGTATTTAGACTGGATAGAAGGAAAACATGCTTGATATCTGCTAGAAAAAGAAATAAAAAGGCAGATGAATGTGGAAAATGAAGAGGTAATTCAATCATAAATTATCTGATAAACTGACCAAATAAAGTCCTTGTGATGATTGAATTGGTGATGGTGTCAGTACAGTATATAGGATTGTTGTAATGTCAGGAACCATTGTGTTTAGCAGAGTTCCTACATGTAAGCATTGCTCTAAAAGTAATGCCTCCTATTTTATTATGTTAGCCCTGGATATCAGAGGTGGATGTTGGTGGGGTGGCAGTAAAGGTTGAACCTTCCCACCCACAAAATGGCGTCTGACATAGAAGTGCTTATGAAGCAAAGGTGTGGAATTGAATTCCTCCATGCAAAAAAATAAAAAAAAAATAATAAAAAAATTTGCATCTGTTGACAGTAATTAGCGTGCACTGAATGTTTATGGAGACCAAGCAGTGTCTGTGAGCTCAGTGAGGTGGTGGGTGGTGTGTTTCAGCAGTGGCAACCCTGACATGAAAGACAAGCCATTTTTGCAGACTTGCACAAGAGCAACATGCAGGCTTTTGATCAGTGATGGTGAAAATTCATAGCTAATAGTGGTATGTTGAAAAATAGTGTTTTGTAGCTGAGAATTTGCTCCATCAAATAGTATTACTGTTCTCTTTGTGTCTATTGTAGTTTCCGTGGAAATAAATGGGAGGCATTACTATCGGAGGGATCTACATACTTAACAGTAATCACGGAATTTTAATAGAAATTGGACTGTCTTGCTAGTCTACTTTAATTTAATTTAATTTAATTTTTATTTGTGGATATTTGAAAAGAAGCTAAAGCTACATTAGCGACCTGACTAGGTGCTAAAATTATAGATCTTGTGTCACCTAAATTTCAGTATTTTTTGTTAAATGATTTCTGACTAAGCTTTTGTTTGTAATCCAAGAAAAGCAGGATGGAAATCCATATTGTTGTTATTGTTTTCTTACCTCTGTTGTGCATACAAAACAAACTTGCATTTTCTTAGTGACTTTCCATCATTCCTTCTTGATAATTCAATGATTTACTTTCTCTAATAACAAATAGATGAATTAATTAATATATGTCTTTCAAATGGAAAGCCATCAGTGTGAGAAGATGAAACCTCACAGTATTTTACCTTCTACAACTTATTCTTACAGCAATATTCATCTGAAGGGAAAAATATTTCATTTTCTACTTTCAGTGAATGCCTGGAAGTTGGATTAAATGTTTTTGTTGTGAGTCAAAAGTTCTAAGCATATATAAGGTTGTTTCCGCTTTAATTTCAAGGTATTGGTATTTGACATTTCTTTGCTACTGTAGCATTACTGTGATTCATTTCAACATACTAACATAGTGTTACATGACTGATGTAACAGCATGTGACATATCAAAACAACACTGTCAGAGACAAAGAAATTCCATTTTTAAAACTGCTGCAAAGACGCTATACGTTTTTTGGGTTAGTTTTCACTCGCAGGCTTGCTAAATTTTTGTCATTTTGATCTAAGTCCAAGGGAAATTCTGAAATGGTATGAGCAGAGTCCTCATTTTAAAGGCTAGAGACGTGGCTCTGAAACGTAATCTGGGTCTGAGCAGCTTTTATATACAGCATTTGTGTAGTGGACAAAACATAAAGTAAAACTCAGTGTTTAAAATATGGTGTTTTTTCTTCTTTTTTTTTCTTTTTCAAAATGTCACTGGTCTTGTATCAACATAGTTTAGACATTTGCTCAACTACAACTACAAACCTGAAATAATAGTCCACTTTCGGGGCTTTTGGTTTTTACAGATCAATAGAAGATAGAAAATTATCAAATTATGTTCTTGACCTACTAGCCATTGCTTCTTACAGAAATAGAATTGCAGTGCGTACAGAGCTCGGCTTTCAGATATCCATGCTTAGAACTGGAAGCACTAGCACTGACATTGTTTTGGTTTTCCAGGATTTGTTAAGCTTTCCACGTTAGTAGTAGCCAAGAATGACCGTCCCTTGGAAAACTGAAGGATTGGGGAGGCCAGCTCCTCCCAATCCAGCCATGATAAACTGTCCGCTTTAAACTTTCCTCAAGCTCTGATGTTCGTGTTGTTCTGTATCACAGTATATTTTATGTTGGTTTGTGCCTTTTTTTCCATACTGCTGCGAAGTTAATTTTTGTTCTTGCTATTCTAGATGTATTTTGAGAAACAGTGTCAAATGGTACATATATTGCCACCCTGGAAAACTGTGCAGATGTATTCTTCCTTTTAAAGCTTAATTGGCTCCAAAAGACTTTTCTTTGGAATTCAGTGATATAATATAACTCTGGGTATTTAGTGGGCAATACATAGCTACAGAGCTTGAAAAACCGAGCAGCCATAACTGCTGCAATTAAGATTACACAGGCCTGTTAGTCATAGAATCTGATGAATGTCTTAAAAGTGCAGCCACCTGATTTACAGGAAATCCCACTGTTGACCAAAAGGCTGCAGCCAGAAAGATCAACAGTAATTTTTTTTTGGGGTTAAAAAGGAGATGAAAATATCAAAACATTCCTGGGATCTTTTCTGTTCAAAGGTGAAGGTGAACCAGTGTGATTCCTTTTTCTGATCTGTATGTACTTTAGAAATATAAATAATTTTCTGAGAATTTGTCTGAAATTCCTTTGTGGCAATGTAACAGTAGGCTAAAAACTTACTAGGAAGAGTTTTTTGGCTTCACTGTCTTTGAAAAAAATATGTTTCTTTTTTTTTGTTTTTTAATTTTTTTTTTGTAGCATGATTGCTTCTGGTGGTGGTTACTCCAGAAACAGAAAAAATATCATCCTGGAAACAGAACTTTTTCTCTTCTGAAATACCTCATCATAGAATTTTGTTGTATGAAATAACAATCAGTGAATGTTGAGCTTTATTTATCTATTTATGGCTACGATGAATAAAATAAAAACAGAAAAACTGAAGGGCAGTGAAAGAAAGCTAAAAAAAAAAAAGAAAAAAAGAAATGGAAGCAGGTAATAGAAAGAAACCTTTGAAGAACACAAAAATGATATATGAGATGCTGTGCTCGGCTGTCTGACAGATACTGGTTACACAAAATATCGCAGCAATTTAGATCTCACCAGACTGAGTTGAACCAAAATCAGCAAAATTATAAACCCTTAGAAGCAGATTCATTGTAGGGTCACTTTTACAATATATGAAACTATTTGATAAAGGGCTAATGCCTTTGTTTTCCTAGTAGACACATATTACCAGATTTTCAGAGACTAATAACCAGTTTGTTCTGGGACAACAATTTGGATCTAGATGGATCTTCGTCCTCTTTGTCTCTTATGTATTGATTTTTAACTTTTCAGACTGTTGGTAAAACTAAAATGATCTTGGAGTCATGAGATTTGCTTGGATTGCAAGTACCAAACAAAACAGATGACTTCAATTTCAGTGTAATTTGAGATTTGGAGAAACCTTCTGTTCAGGTGTCTTCTGAAAAAAAAACAACACAACAAAAAGCCAAAAACTAAAAAGAACTGCTGTATGATTTACAGCAGATTTCATTTTAGAGGGAAGAATGATATAGTTTTTTGGGTGAATTCTTTGTCATTTGTAATTAATCTTTCTTAATTTTACTACATTTTCAACAACAACGTTATCATACATGATTACGGAAAACTTTTGGCCATCAAGTTTAGTTTTATGTATTGCACACTCTTCTACTATGTAATTTATTTTATGAATTATAGAATCTTTTAGGTCAAGACTTTTTTTACACTCTTCATCTTAAAAGTATGTTCCGGAAAGGATACTCGCTGTCTTTTTGTTTGGGAGTTTTGCTCCAGTCTCTACTGTTTCTCCACACCTATAACATGATTGCTGTTACTTTTCTGGAAATTAGTTCTGGAAATGACGTGACATGAATATCAGCATTCCTATATCTGTATTCCTAAAATGACAGTTAAATAATAGAGGTATATATATAATATGGAATAACAGATTACTGGAAAGTAATTGCAGTCTTATAATGCGTATTGATTAAAATTGAAAGAGCTATATTATCTAGATATCTGATTTAAGTCTCCAGATGTGAGACTTTTACATATTATCATCTTTTCAGCAATAACTTCTTCATCCTAAGTAGATGATTTTGATTACCCATCACTTTTCTGTTTCATACGGTTAAAAAGTCAACCTCTGTTTCATAACTCTGAAGCATCCATCAACTGTAGCTAATAGATCCTATTCTCTGTGATAGTTCTACTTCTTATGGGTAGAGAAGTTACACTTAGTACATTAGTTCTTGAAGCGGTAGAAGGAAAAGCTGAGGAAAGAGTGTAAGAGTTTCTTCTTATTTCTTCCTCCTCATATTTGCATTAGTTATTGTCACTTCCAGGGTTACAGTCCTGTTTAGAATGACACTTGTATCAATACACGTGCAATCCTCTAAACTCATAGTGGTAGGATATATTTACTAAAATATACTTAAATGGTACTATATATGACCAATTTTATCTGAGAATTAGATTAATATTAAATCATTTGTGTGGATATTTTATATATATATATATAAAATAAATAACCTGTTGTGGGTATCTGTGTACTATTAATTACATAGCGGACTACTGTTTCTTTCAGATATATCTTTGAAGTACTTTCTCAATTCTTAAGAAAGCAGCATTTGCATTTCATTTTTAGGTTTTAGTTTAAAAACAAAAACAAAAACAAACAAACAAAAAAGCTAGATTTCTGATTTTTATTCTCTGTTTGCCAGAGAATCATTAGCAGTTGCTGCAAGATTTATATTCCTGGAAATGCCTACAGTGGATCATAGTCTTTAACTACTGAGGATGATGCAGTGAAAAGAGAATGTGTGTTTAGACAAGATGAATTGTGTTTGTCTTTTCACTCAGTTTTGAAATATTTATGTACAGTCTTGTAACATTACATTAGAGAATTTGCATATTATCCACATGTCACATCACATTAAAGATGATTTGACCTTAAACTATACTGTTCCAAAAGCGTGAATGGCAGTATGCTACTTTACATACTATTATTTCTAGTCACAATTAACTTAATTTGGCCTCTATTTTTTTTTCTGTAAGATATTATTTCCTATTAATATTCCTATTATCACCTTCTTACTTTACCATACCTCAGATTTATTGGTTATTGATGGATGACCTGAATAATTTTGAACTTCATTTGCAAACTTTTTATTGGACTGAACATTCTCGGGAAGCTCTTTGCTAGTGAAACTCCATGTGTTTTCAGTCATGGTATGCTGTGTTTTTTAGTATTGCTGGGTTCCAGTAGTGGGTTGTGGAAACAATTCTAATGTTTAATTTTGTACAATATAAAACTAAGGTCTCTTGTCATAATTAAAATAAATTCCTTTATAGATTTGTCGTATCTCTGTTACGTCCAAGAGACTGAATAAAAAATCTCAACGGTTTTTCCAGAAAGATAATTCACGTGGAGAAAATGATGAAATCAGGGTGATCAGAGTGCAAAGGCAATAGAAGTACAGAAGAGGGTTGCAGTGAAAGTCCAAGATCTCATAAAATCCGAGGAAGCTTGAAATAATCTCTGATTTATTTAATGTGAATATTCCCGAGACAGATGCTGAAGGAACAGCCTGTAGGTCTCTGCCATAAACTACCACCGCAGGCACTTAATAGCAATTCTTTTTGATTCCCAATTTTTCCCGGAGCTTCCAATTATTTTACATAGTGCCCACATGAGTTGGGCGTCTGTCCTGGGGATGCCGGGAGAAGGTCAACAAAAGCAACAAATAAATGTGATCAGTGCCCAAAGTTAAAATGGCAGAATGCAGTAGAGAAAGTAGCAGCAGTGAAAATCCTCCTTTTCATCCCATCCACCATAGCTTTACTGCTTAGCACTGCACAGGAGATTAGCGGAGCCCAATGTCTAGTGATTCCTGGTAATAGAAAAAAGGCAAAAGTGTTTTTGTTTCTTCACTCTTTATTTTGTAGATTGCTCCATAAAAAGAAAACATGCAGTTTTTTCTCATTTGCCCTATGTGTATTATTCATTAACCAGAGCTACTACTGATTGTTGTACCAGCTAAGCCGCTCAGTCCTCAAGCTTTGTGGGCCTCACAGAGCTCTCAAGTAGCAGCACTAATTTAGTGCATAGTGATATAACTGATATTTAAAGGTCAGTGTTGGCTCAAACCATCTGTGGCTTTGAGTGCTTAAAAACAATGGCAGCAACATACATACACTGAAAGAAAATCCCTGGTCTATTGCTGTAAGTCTAAATGATTGCAGTTACCAAATTGAAGACATGTCTTTTGGGAGCTGGTATTTCCTGTTTTTCTATAGGCCGAAAGGATTGTCATTTGACAAACAATTGTGATCTGACATTTCTTTGTGAAAACCCTAACATATTTTTTGAGAGTCTTTCTTGTATTAGATCACAATGAATGTTTAAAAAGCTATAGAATTTCTCTAGATAAATGTTATCAATATGAATTAAGTCAAATATCTGAGAGGGAAAAAATGGTGTAGTCAGGAAGTAATATTCTTCAATTTTGTTTTAGAAAACATATTTACTTGATTTAAAGTATTTTAAATATTGCAGCAGATAGTGTCAAAGACATTATTGTACACCATAACCTACAGCAAAACTTTCATCGGTGTAGTCAGTGTAAGGCATATGGAAAGATCAGGTTTTCCCCTGTTCTGGTCTTCATCATTCGTAAGTGTACACTGCTCCTTTCCATTACTTGTATGTGTGGATATCAGTTGCAAAAAGACAAGGCTTCCATGATATCTTCATTTCTGCTTTTAATTATACTGAGATGACTTGGTTTTGCAACTAGGAAGAAAAAGTCTGTAATGTAACTTCAAATCGCTAAACCAATTATGTCCACCAAGGAGCCAAGATAGGACAAAAACACTGTAGGATCTGTGCATGTTTTCCTCTTTGTGTGTAGCTCTGTGTCGTCTGGGGAGTTTCTGCCGTGTAAAGCCTTATAACCTTCTAATGAATAGCTGATTAATAAAATGCTGTTAGTGTTAAATGCCAGTAAAAAATAAATAAATAAATCCATTCTTTACCAGATGTATGGCTTTCATGAACTGATCCAGGTTAAGGAATACGTGCCATGGATTTTAATGTATCAGAAAGAACATGGCTTCTGCTCTGTTTCCTTACGGTTAAAAGTGTTCAGCTGCTACCAAGAGAAGGGATCTTTTCTGAGCTCTTCGCTTTTTTTTTTTTTTACAGAGCAATGTGAGATGATTTTTCACAAAGGCCTTTTGTTATGCAATCTGTAAACCAGAATTCATCAGTTTTCTTTGTAGCTTTTGAGCATCTTTGTCATTCCTTTGGCATTCCACAGCTGAAGTCAATTAGAACCTTCCACTGACTTACCTGGGAGCACAACAGCACTCACAATAAGAATTTCTTCATATTTAGCCTAGAAAGAAAGGATTAAAGGTTTTTCAATTCCATGACTTCCAGTAAATGCTTCAAACCTTTGAAATGTAAATGCAGTTATTTCTTTTTTTTTTTTTTTTTCACTTTTTGTACGTTATTTATCACAGGCATCTAGAATAATACTAAGCCAAGTGTCTCAGCTAGGCTGCAGAATTATCAGTGACTCTGTTACCTGTTCCACTGGCTCGTAGATGTGTGTAGTTCTCCCTGATGACAAATACATCTGGATGCCCATGAGCCTATATCTGGGCATGGAGCTCAGGTCTCCGTGCGGCCTGGGCTTCTCAGTATTGTGCTTGACACATCAGATATTAGAAATTTACTGTCAAGAATTTTTTGTATGTGTTACTCTGATACTGAGATAAGTGCTGATTTTCTTTGGGTTGTCAAAATGAAATTGCTGTAGGCGATTCAGTAATAGCTGGCTGTGTAAACTGAGATACAAGCCTAATGATACTATTGTGCAGGAAAAAGGTTCCATTCCCAATCTTGGATCAAGCCTTTCCTTTTCTTACAGAAGCATGCCTGACTCCACATGGCTCTGTGTGAAGAACTCCTTTATCAGATTAAGGGATAAAACATTTTTCAGAGAGGCCAGCTGCTCAGCTGGTATGAATTAGCATAGCTCTGTGGGAGTCGATAGACATATGAAGGATTAAGAACAGCTCAGGGCCTAGCCTAGCATCACTCTAAACATCATTTCTTAACGTAAGCCTTAAAACCTTTCCTTAACATAATGCCAGGGAAAATACTAGGTAAGAGTGTAAGTCTGGCAAAACCTGCTGTCCATTAAGAAAATATCTTACCCTATGGAATGAGCTGTATAAGCTCCTCCAAGCAGCATGATAGATACCACTGGGGAAGCAGATGCTGTCTGCCAGAGATGAATATTGTGAATTCTTGTATTTTGTGCATTTGGCATTTATTTGGCAAAAAGCATGTTGTTTTTTTTCCCCAATGAATTTCATACTGGCATGGTTGCAAACAGATATCATAAAGACGACTGAGATGTAGTCTGATACATGTAACAGAGCTTGTCAGTAGCTATGAACGTGTGACAGCTTACTCTGCCTAACTGGAGTTTTTGGGAAGCAATGTCTGTACTGTGCAGGTGGCAGGGCAGTGTCACAGGTACCTGGAGACATTGTGGGGTATCTTCATGGGCCTGGACATTCGGCTTTGGGTGCCTGCTGAACCAGGGGTCCCTTCTCAGCTCAGCCATGCTATGATTCTGTGGCTTTTAAAATGATTCATCTGCTTGGCATCTTGTGTTGGTAGGTATGTCTGGAAGGCTCTCTGAGCCTTTGAAACTCACCATTCAAATCTAAGTCCTTACTTTCCATGTTTTTCCAAGTTTCAAAAAACACAAAAAACCCCACAACAAAAACAGACAGAACTCAAGCAGTGACAGGAACATCTCCTATACACATCATGCTTTGTTTACAGCAAACTCATTCAGGCAGATAGCAAGTGCCACTCTATTTTTCACATGCAATGCGTCAAACTGCTTGCAAATAGCACAGTTTCTCACCAAATGAATCCATCTTCTGTTAAAATGTAGGCTTATCATTTTTTCTAAGAGCTTGTTATTTTGAACTACCTTCTATATATTTGTAAACTTTTGAAATGGCATCAGAAGGATTTCTCAGCGTTTACTGATTTGCAGATACAAGGAGATGCATACTGCACCAATAAGTTCTGGTTCCTTCTGCCAAGAGCTTGAGATTAATTACTTAAAGATGTATATTAAATAATGACCATTATTTGTACTGTAACACTTGCAGTATAGAATCATAGAATCATAGAATCGCTCAGGTTGGAAGGGACCTCAAAGATAATCAAGTCCAACCACAGCCTAACCATAGTATCCTAACTCTAACAACCCTCTGCTAAATCGTATCTCTGACCGCCACATCCAAATGGCTCTTAAACACATCCAGTATGCTCTATATGAAAAAGTCTGGGGTGATTAGGCTGGGGAACGGACAAATAAAGTTTCAGTCCTTGTAGTACTGGAATTTTACATTAAAAGCTACAGTGCATCTGGAGTCCAGCGTCCTTCTGACGTGCTTAGCTTAATTACCTTGATCTAAACTGCATGGAAATTCTCACAGATTTCATTGATTCTAATACCTTTGTATCTACGAACAATATTTTTTAAAATGAAAACAGGTAAAACATGGGCTAATGATGATATCAAGCTCTGGAGATCAAATATAGTCCCATTTATTTAATCAGAGTAGCAACTAATTTCTTGCAGTTCAATTGGACTGCCTATGAAATGAAAAGAAACAGTGTAAAGTCAATAGAGTATTTCCCCCTGCAAGTGTATGTTTTTCTGCATGTGTTTTTTTTTTTTTAGCATCTCTGTATTTTTCTTTTTAACCTTACTGACAAAACCGTGTCTTTCTATACGAAGTACAGAACATATTTTAAATCTTAACACCATATAAGGAACAACCTCTGTTCTATGTGGGAGTAAAATTCTTTGCATAATCCAAGAAAAAGAAGAATGTTTCAAGAAAGTCATGTTTTTCTTCCCTTCTTCTTACTTTTAATTTAGATTATGAAAGATCAATTCCCGTTTTATCTCTTCAGCAGGGGAAGAGAGTGAAAGGAGCATATCCTTTTTTGTGTCAGTTTCTCTCAGCTTATTTGGGTTTAGTTGCTAATATGTAATTTGCTCTCTCTGACAATGTAATTGATGATTACAGTGTCTGCCTCCCTTACTTTGTTGGAGGATCAGAGTTCTCTACTTCAAAAAGACACACATGAGAATCAGGTGCTTTTATATTCACTATTTAGTAAAAATAGGCTCTTTTTAAAAAGGAATTACTTTGTTCTTATGACTTTTGCAATGTGGAAAATAATTTGAATTTAGCATGACCAGAGGGCAATATGTTGCCTTATAATTTCAGTAATACTATTGTTTTGAATTGCATTATGCAGATATGACAGTAATTATTCATCAAGATCTCTCTGATAATTATCTTATGAAATTTAATTGCTCTTCAGTAGTATAAAAGTAAGACAGTGTTTTGTATTTATTTTTTTACTTCTTTTTTTTATTGACATTTTTGAAAGGTAAGCTGTAGGTAAAACTAGGTGAAAGTCCATTTGATTGCTGCCTTTTTTTTTTCTTTTGAAGTTCTCTGATGAAGAAATTATTTTTATTTTTAAAAAGTGTACTAGGGATAGCCATACTGCGACTGAACAGAGCTTTGTGCAATTTGTCATTAACGCATAATGAATAATAAATGAAGGCCTTGCATCTAACAGGTGTTGAGGTCAGATACTCACCTGGTATAAATTGGTGTAGTTCAGTATACATTGGATGTGTATCTGGCTTACTTTCTTTCTTTGTAATTGGTACTTGTGAAGAAGACTCCTACATCACCTCAAATTGCCAGAATAATTTAAATAATTGGGGCAGAAATGGAAGATCTGATAGCATGGGGTTTCAGTGATGGAGTTGAAGTGTGCAGAATTTGCTTCACTTCAGAAAAAAAGAGGCCAAGAACATTCCATTTTATTTAAGAAGCCCAACTTATTGACACTACTATTATTTAATCAGTACAAGTTGGAAACTGGAAATAGTGTCACCATTTATTTAAATGAATAAGTTTCTGTCCTCCTTTAGCCAATAAGCAGTGACTGCAGGATGTATCTGTAACTTTTTTTTTCCACGTGGGAAAAGGAGCCTTAACAAATCCAAGATGTTTCTCTTATTTACTTCTAAAAACAAAAGGAAGCTTCTGCATTATGAACACCTTTTCATTGCCATTGAAACATTGGAGGTTTCAATGTTCAATTCATTGAACATTGGAGGTTTTTCTTAGCCTAAAAAGGCTAAGTAATAAAAATTTCCAGGTATTCTGAAGACAGTGCAGATAATAATGCCCTAATTCTTGAAACAAAAGCAGCTGATACACCATGATGACCCTTAACAGTGTCAGCTTTTGAGGTTTAGGGATTTGCTTCTGGTTTGCTCTGGCTGTATGACTTAAACCATAACAACAGGGTACTTACAGAAAGTTTGCTTCAGGGGGAGATGAAATAACCAAATGATAAATGTGGAGGAGTAGTGTGTGGAAGGAACTGGGCTTTAAGTTCTGCTCAGTCTAATTCTAGATGCACAAGATACACAAATATGCCTAAGGTTCAGAGGACAAGAGTTGATAGATAAGGTTTCTTCCTGTCAGCCATTTCTAATTTTTTTTCTCATTGATACCTGATGGTGTCATTTGAAAATTTGCTTGAAAATCTGTCACTATTAATGGGTATACCATTTAACAGACAAGAAATATTTTGAGAGGCAGTTTTATTACCTGCTTTCTGTCTTAACACCTCAGCATTGGTTCAGCCTTACCCTTTTCATTAATCAAATCCTCCAATACTTGTGTCGTTTGCAATGGAAGTTGACAGATAAATGCCCATTCAAGAACTTGATTCTGATTACAGCAGGCAAGTAGGTTCCTTGTATTCAGCAATAAAGACATGGGCTCTTCCTTGAAGTAGGACACCATGTAGATTACACATATCCAAGGTAGTTAGGTAAATTATTTGCAAAGGAAGGCCGTTGTCTCACTGGTCACATCTAGCAAATAATCACTGTGGATACTGTGGTGCTAAAGATAAAACTCAGCACCTCAGTTTTGAAACATATTTTGACAAATACACATTTTCCTGGTAGGTGTCCTGAATGAGAAAATAGGTTTCATGTTAACATTACTTTGAATAGAGAAAGGGATTAGAGATTAAGAAGAACAGAACAAAAAGACAGTTGCTAGGAGTAAAGGATCCTTCCAGTGATTTAACCATATCACAAAAAGGCAGTGATTAATCTGCTTTTACAGCTTTTCCCAGATGTCCCGAGCATGCTGCGGGGTTTTGCACTGAAGAATGTGCTGAGATACTAATGAGTTTACAGCTTTTAGGAAACAAAACAAAAATGTTTCTAGATGCCAGGAACATATATATCACTTAAAGCCTACCAGAAAGCATTAGAATGCCCCTTCCCATTTTCAGTGCTAATTTACTGTAGATTTCCTAGCGAGAAGACCTATCATTAGACGACATACAGTTTCTACAATTAGCTGGTTAAGCAGCATTTCTTTGTAAAGTAGCATAAAAAGGACACGTTCAGGAACAGCACATTAGATTTTCTTCTAAGTGGCTACTCCAGGGAATAGTATTTGTCCTAGCACATAAAGGTCAATGATAATTGAAGAATGCCAATAATGACCCAGGCCACTACAAAAATTCATATAAATCTGTTAGAGCATTTTATATGTTCTTTCCTCAGTAATATCACAAGAGATGATGGTCCCATAAGTCAAATTCTATAAGTAGGAAAGTGCTCGACCTACTCTTCAAATACTTGGCTTGCAGAAAGAAACGTGTTAAATGACTACATTTCTTCTGTAGTATATTTCTTTTTAATTAGTATTTATAATAGGTGGAATCGGTTGGCAACCCAAACCTTATCATTATGCAGTGAGATGCATTTGTTTGTGATCTAGGGAGCAGTAGAAATGAGCAGTAAGCTGAAGTATGACCTCAGGAGATGTATGACCTTTTAGACGTATCAACTTTGCTGACATGCATTATCCGTAACTACTACTATAGCTACTAACTGGATAGAGCTGTTATGAGAAGATTAAAAACACGAGAGATATGAGAGAATGAGTTGCTTTCCTGTGTGCAGTGTAAAACTGTAAGAGTAGTCCTGTACCTGAAGAAACAGAAGGCGTCTGGCAGGTGGAAGTCCAAAAAAACAGGATTCCTTGGTGTGGTGAAAGTGTGTGTTTTCCATGTGGCAAAAAGCCGAAAGAAAACAAATGACTCTGGAAATCTGTTTTTGGTCTTAATGCGGTAGCATTTGTTGTGTTTGACTGCACTGAATCTGGAATCCTAAGTACACATATGATTGTTAACACAGTATGGGAACGCACATTTCTAGTATTAAAGATTTTGTGACTTTTTTGAAAAAAATATCTTTTCAAATGTGGAAGAATTTCACACTTCCTCTAGAAAAAAAAAATTATCCTAGAATATCATATTCAATTTCTCATTTTTATGGAGCAATTAATTCAGATTGCTCATAGTTTATTGTATTATGTGGCTTTCCTTTATAATCTAGTTTTCTTTTGTTCATTTATCTTGAAGATGATGAACTCATTTCTTTTTAGAAATAAAGTTTTTCAAAAGGGTAACAGAGCAGGATTTGGCAACCAGAGAGGCTAGGTTTCACTGCAGAAGAAGACAGAGATGGTGAGAACAGACTAAAAACATGCTAACAGGTGTTTATCTCAAATCATGTAAACTTAAGCCTCATGTTGGTTTGGTATTGAAAGTCAAACACAGAGACTTTTTGTTTCTGTTTCACTGCATTTGTTGTGCTTTCTGTATACCAATTTGAATGCATCTGCTTATTTCTATATCACGTTGTACCATGGATGCAAATTCCTGTCTACCAGTGCTATGCGTTGATGCATGATGTATCTTCTGCATATAGATATTCTTGGTTTTCGCATCCATAAACATAATACCATCTTGCATCCACTTTCCTTCTCGGTTTTTCCTTTAAAAGTGAGCACAAATATACTGATTGACATTTTTGTTCATTATAGGTGGACTGAACAGATTCAGAAAAACAATAAATTCAGTACAACCTCCTAGTACAGTTGGTATTTTTCATTTCAAGAAGCAGTTCTCCAAATCTAAATAAGAAATATTTTTAAATACAGTTGAAATTTGGCTCTACTGAGTGCTGACAGTGGTGTTATTCAGTGGTGCTACTCTGGACTACCTTGGGAATGGTATTATGCGAGTAGTGTTTCTCACTCCTGGAGGCATACATGATGAAGTTTTACCAATTAATTTTAACTGGGGCTTTCAGTGGTATTAAAACACTGCCATAGCAGACATACAAATGATTTGGCGGGGGACTCAGATGCTTTAATTTTTTTTTTTTTTCTTAAATAATCAATCATCAATGATAATCACATCAGACTTAGAGCAACCACAGTCTTGGGCTTTAAAAATAACATCCATCCAAGAGCACTTGTCTGTTGCTAAATTAAGTGATAGGTGTATAGTTCTCTGATGGTATTAGGAGTCTGTACAAGATATGGCACAAGATACAGGTGATGTAAATTGATATCTCTACAGTGTAATTAGTAACTCAAAAGCGATGGAAATTACTATTCTGGTAGTGAAAGCACAGTGAAGGAAAATGCAATTAATTTGCATTGCAACATTCGGAAATTGGTCCATGAATGTTCTATAATACAAACACACAAAGTTTTGTATGTGTAGTGCCATGCAGAAGTAATGAAGCTAAGCGTAAACAAGGTGGTGCCTGTACAAGGAGGGGCATTCTGCTGAGGAATCAGAACAGAAAGTTCTTGTTGCATGTGTGTGTTTTTATTTATTTATTTTGTTTATTTTTCCTTGATAAGAAAACAGCTAAAGTTAGCTTATATATGTATTTCTGATCTATGCTTCTTGGGCTACATAGTATATCTGATATTCACGTAGCCATGAAATCTTCCACTGACATTTGTCCATATACCTGCTTTGTTTATGAAGGTGTTAGGATTTTGAGCAGAAATTGAGCTGGGTTTATGTAAATAACACGTTTTAGTCTGGAACTTCTGGGATTAAAATATGCACACACGACCTTTGACATGACTGTGTGGTTGTTTGGGGCACACCAAGTAATTCTGGCACATGACCATGTGTTGTACTTTCTGCAGAAGTGAAAGTGAGTTGAATAGCTTTTTAGAAGTTTCAGACTCCCTCTGTGAGCACCAAAAAGTTGTATAAAGAATGCTTGGTAGATCTGTCCAGTGCTTCTCACTTGGGTCAGTGCTACAAGGTTGTGTTCTTGCTAGTTTTTAGACATCTGCGGTAGGCTTTGCTTTGTGGTAATTAAACATCTTGTTCAAGATTTCTGTGCCCATCGGTTAGACACAGCATTAAAATAAGTTGGATTCCGCAATGTATGCATACACAGGCAGTAAATGCGTCCAGGTTTTGTGTAGATACAGTAATCTGGAAGTGTGCAAAGTGATCCGTAACGATTTTGGACATTCAGAAATCAATAATAGGGGTAGAAAACCTGGACATATGTTAGCGTTATTTAATTTAGTCATTCAAGTTCCAGTAATAAGCATTTAAGTAATGCATTTTCATTCAGATGGAGTTCACAGGTAATTTTAAACTATTAAACAAAATGTTTAGGTGTAGATGTGAACTTTTGTATAGTTAATTTTATTTATTTATTTTTTAATTCTACTGTGTGTATTTTTATTACTACTGAAAAGGTTACTCTGCTCATAATAAAAAGAGCAATCTCATCCATCTGGATTAACTGATTTTAACCAAGGAGTGAAAATAATGACGTTTACTGTTTGTGAGGACTGTTTGATTTACCGGTATTACATTAGGCAATGGCTATGGTGAGAAGACTATTGAAAGCAAATTGGAATTGGTTGTCACATTTTAAACAGGGTTGGCACAGGAGAGGAAATAAATTTAAAAAATATTTAAGTCGTATAAGTTGCTAGAAAGCAAAATGAAATGCAAAATTAATAGAATGCACCAAAACACCCAAAAGTAGAGGACAGAGAAGAATCCCAATGGAGCACAGGAAATCACTCTATTTCAGTTTTGCTGTACACACAAATACTGTTTTTTTGAAGGTTTCCATCGGGAACAGTGCAAGAGAGCCTTCTTCCCCCATTGATTTGACTCTCAAATACAATGGTGTGAGAAAATCACAGGCACTAGAAATAACAAAAAAGAGATTCATGGTGGAAGCTCCTGTATTCCTCTTACAGCTGGAGTGGTAGTGAAACTATCACAGAATATAATCCAAAGAAAGCTGTGCTAGAATAGTTCGTTTTGGCAGCTACATCTGGATTGATTCCAGAGGAGCTCATCTTTTATTCAGAGAAAATTTGAAAAGGGATTTGACTTGGCATAGCGTCTCATCTATAGAACAATGAAAGAAAAAAAACTAAATAAAAATAAATGCAACAATAAAGGCATGTCAAAACAATAAGCCATACTATAAAACAAAACAAAACAAAACAAAAAGCATAAAATTGACAAACAGAAAACGAAATAATTGAAAAAATAACGGAAAAAAATAGAATAAGTGAAATAAATGCAAGTAGGAAATCACACATCAGAAAAAGAGTGCAATGAAGGAAAAGAGAATAAACCATTTGGAGAGAGCAAATAAAGCAGAACAATATTGAAAATCAATTTAAAGGTGAAAAATACATGATTTGTTGAGGGTTTTTTTTCCCTTGAAAGGATCTAAAACATAAAATTATATATTATCTGAGGTCTGTGCTAAAATAGTTTTATTCAGTAATGCATGGATTATTTTTGACTACTCAGTAAGTAAAATAATTCTATCACTTAATAAGCAATTGCAATTAAAACTGAAATAGTTGAAATAAGCAGTGAACTGTTTGCTGGTTTTAAAAACATTTATGCCTTGGAAATCATGGAAATTAAACATTTTAAATAGAGATGCATATTAGTTTTTATACTGTTATCATATTGCAAACCATTAGTCTGTTTTGTGGTAATTATTAAAATACTTTAAAGGAAGTGAAAACTAATGAATAAGCCACAAATTAGCAATATCTGAAGATCCATTTTAGCATCATAAATGGGAAACCTTGCCATCTGAGTTCCAGATCTTCAGCCTCTGTCTTTTACTGTGCAATTGCTCTCTGTGGTCTCTCTTTTAGTAAAGTAAGACTTCTCTAGTTGCAGCAGTAGAAGCAGATTAGCGTGCATGGAGTAGGAACATTCTAGTTTCGGTTCCAGGAGGAATCCTAGCCATGGCAGTGCAAAACCAAGCACAGGTAATTTAGTCTGCATCTAGTTGTATTGTGCAGTTTGCTCCTTGCTTCTCAGTACCCTGGCCAGACTCAAGGTCAGTGGATTGTATTACAGGGCTCTGAACTGTCACCATTTGGTCCAGAAATGAACTTGGAATTGGTTGCTTGGATCAAAATGTGGGAAATTACAGCTACTGTGAAGCAGAGAGGTGAATAAGTCTGTTATCATAGACTTTCAGTGCTTTGCTATTATAGCCTAAGAATTCTAAAATAGTGCATTCCAATTGACTAGTAACTGCCAACTCATTTGGAAAAGTCTGTTCTTTGTCTCTGCAAGTACCTGCTCTTCTATGGGTCCAATAGGGACAAATGCTTTATCAGAAGTCTGAACTCATTTAGACTTCCAGGGAAAACCTCAGAGAAAAAGAAAGTTGACCAAAACGTGGAAAATCCTTCAAGGAATAGTGAAAGATCAGAAAATTATTGCTTAGGCCTTGGAACTAAAGCTATGTTTGTATAAAATATCAGCAATGGAAGTTGTGAAAACTTTCACATTGGGTCTAAGAAATTCACCTCTGCTGAGCAGCTAATTTAAGGACAGAGAAATGATAAATTTCTATTGGGGGACTAAAGTTACTGTATTTAAAAAACAGAACAAGAGAAGATAGATAGATAGAGAAATGCGTTGTGTTATTAACTATTACATGTTTCACTGCAAGTGTTTCACAGTTACAGATCACATGCTTCTGTTATCTATTTATAAATCATTTAGTAAATTGTGTTGACGTTTTTAGGTAGGGATTTGAACACTCCTTATGTTTCAGGTGGTTCTGTAACTTTGCTAGGTCACAGAATCGCAGGGATTGGAAGCCACCCCAAGAGACCATGAAGTCCAATTCCCCTGCTAAAGGAGGTTTCCTACAATAAGTCACAAAGGTAGGCATCCAGACAGGTCTTGAATAACTCCATAGAAGGAGGCTCCACAGCCTTTCTGGGTAGCCTATTCCAGTGCTCTGTCACCCTTACCATAAAGTTGTTCTGCATGTTAGTACAGGACTTCCTACATAGAAGTTTTAGGTCATTACTCCTTGTCCTATCACTACACTCCAGCAAGAGCCTGGCCTTATCCTTTTGCCTTTCACGTCCCTTTAGATATTTATAAACATCAATCAGATCCCTCCTCAGTCTTCTTTCCTCCAGGCTGAACGGATGCAGGTTACTTAGCCTTTCTCCTCATATGGGAGATGCTCAAGGCCTTGTATTACCTTTGTGACCCTCCACTGGACTCCTTCGAGGTGACCCCTGTCTGTTTGAACTGAGGAGCCCAGAACTGGACACAGTATTCTAAACGTGTCTTCACCAGGGCAGAGTAGAGGGGGAGGATGAACTTCCTTGACTTGCAGGCCAGGCTCTTTTTAATGTGCCCCAGGATCCCATTAGCCCTCTTGGCCACAAGGGTACACTTCTGGCTGATGGCCAACCTATCATCACCAGAACACCCATGTCCTTCTCCACAGAGCTCGTCTCCAGTAGATCATCTCCTAACCCGTACTCATGCAAATGGATATTCTTCCCCAGATGCTCTAATTAAACCTCACCAAGTTTCTCCATGCCCAGCTCTCCAGTCTGTCCAGTTCTTTTTGAATGGCAGCACTACCTTCCAGTGTGTCAGCTACTTCTCCTAGCTTCATATCGTCAGCAAAATTGCTTAGGATGGACTCTATCCCTTCACCCATGTCACAGTGTAATCCAGTTGAGAATTTAAGCATAGCCTTTTTGTAGGTACTAGAATAGTTGTGATGTCTCTTGAATTTGGGCTGTATCCTTCTCACAGAAATTTACAGGAATAGTGAATGTATAAACAAGATACGACAGATCTTAGACAAATGTATTTTTCTGCTAGAGGACCGTGGCTGGAAGTACATTTGACGATGCATGGAGTTTCCCTTTGAGGACGAGCAAGAACTGAACCTACTCCCACCCTAAAGTGCTTCATACGGTTTCTGAGACAATCACATAAGAGGGAAGTCGCTCTTTCACTTGTTACAAAATCATTTTCATTTTCACTGTTAGAAAATAGGACAGTTTCTTTTTCGTAACAGATTAAAGCCTTATTGTTAGAAGCTAAACTGTTTTACTTTTCCTGAAGATATATGGCTTTGGTTTCTGTCACTGTGGCGTGTTTAATTTTAGAGTACCTTTCAGCTACAGATGATACTGTACCTTCCCTTTATTCCGGATCAAACAGTTGTCACAGGCAATTAAAACAACACTGCACTTTCAGGGAGGGAAGAAGCCCCCTTGACAGTCTCATGATTTCAGCAGCAGCACTGGCATGAGTTCCTGTCACGTCCAGAGCCATTTATTTCTCTGTCGTGCTGCAGCCTAGCGCTACCTCACTTATAGTAACACAACTGTTTATGGATTCATGTTGTGAATTGGATCAGCAAACTCATCTGGTTTAAAATAAAGAAAAAAACCCTACAAAATAAATGGAAGACAGCACTGGTGTTGCTTCTGAAATTCTGTTCGCAGCCACACTTTGAACTAGAGACTTTTATGTTTCACGTGGGTTGACTAGTTCTCTGAGCTCTGGAGTAGCGTCCATCATCATTCTTTCTAACAGCATATTATTAAGATCTTAAACCCTTTGCAATCCCTAATCTTCACTTGTGTTTTCATGCCTGGTACCACCTGGTGGCCTGTGCATACACTCTTTAGCAGTGACAGTGCAGCTTCTCTGCTTGGTGTAAGCACCTCACTGGTTAAGAATGCTAATTTTGTCATGTCATCACTAACTTTTTTTATAAATGGTCCATAAAGCAGGTAACATATGAGATTAATGAATACATTTCTAACCGTTAAACACAGTGGAAGAAATTAGTGGATATATAAAGAAAAAGAAAAAAGAGCCTACACGTATTTTCACTTCAGTCTTTTCATTTTTTTAGCATTCTAGAGAATCTTGTCAATCTCAGTCAGTGGTCTTCAGACTACCCAGTATTTTTTTGTGGCTTATTAGGCTCTGTCTGCCCTTTTGATTGTGTACCTTTCTTCTTGAATGCAAGCAATAATTCTGCATACAAGCACAGTTTGTATTGTTGAGACCTCAAATTTCACACCCATAAACATCTGGCCTTTAAAAAAATATAACCTGTTATGAGTAGAGGAACCTGTAGGAATCATTCAGAATTCTTCCCAGAGATTCTCTATTTTCTTACCTCTTTTTTTTTTTTTTTTTTCCCAAATACTGACAGCCATAAATAACCCTCATCCAAAGGCAGTCGCTAGGGTGGAAATCTTAAACATTTGGGCAGAATCGTATGAAGGATTTATGAAGTCAAATAGAGAGATATGTGAGTACAAAAGACTTGCAGTCTGTCAAATCACCTGAGATTTTTAGGTTGGACTCTACTGAATTAAACTAAAATTTAAAAGGCTGCTGAAGTTATATTCTTGTCTCTTTGATCCCTTCCTTGTATTCAGACGAGACTAATGGTTTGTCTAGGTTCTTCTGAATGTTCAGTATGGACATTTTAAAGGCTGTACAGACAATGTGAACAATAAACAACTTCATTAATAATTACATAAAAATTATTCCTGTGTAAGCAGATTCTTCTTGAGCCACATTCATTTCAGTTATTGAACAATGTAGTGTTCAATTTGCAAGAAATTTGCTACTTGCTGTGGTGGGAACAAGGAGCAGATTGTATTACGATGGCGTTTCATCTTATCTGTTAAAGCTTCAGGGATTATTCTTTCCTTTTCCCATTTCAAAAGGAATTCATTACGCTGTGATGTACAGCAGGAGTACAGCTCCCTTTATAAAATTATTAAGCTGCTTTACAATTAAAATTACCATCTTTTGTCCTGTTGCTGTTGTTTATAAGTGAGTAGAAAAACAGAATGCTAAGTAGAATTAGTGTAGAATATGTGCTTCTTCTCTGGGAACGTATTTTCCATTTTCTTATAAAGCATTGATGTTGGTCTAGTGTGTATTATTAATCACATATTTTATTTATCTCAGAGTAGTAGAACCCCCTGGTTGGGACTGGGAGTCCTGCTGTGTGGTTGCTGAACACACATGTAATAATAAAAGAATAAAAAGGGATCCTGCTCGAGTCTATACTAAAGGTTACTATCAGCACAGTTAGAGGCCTTCTTTTTGCAGACCTCATGAGGTCACAGCTCCATTCAAATTTTGTGAGCAGTATTCTTTCACTGTCAAGCAGCCCATATGGAGCAATTGCTACATCCAATTAAACTGCAGTTATTAATCAGGAATGCATTTTGTTAAAAAACAAAAAACAACAATCAGAGAATTCTCTTGTCTTGTGGTAATCTGTTTAGCATTGCAGCCTGCTTGGTAAGTAAGTGGTGTTACTCATTATGTTGAGTTTTTATGGCATCATTACCCAAAACACAAAGCAGAACGCAATTTATGGGATCATATCAGCAGAGGTCCAAGAGGGAAGTTGAGTAATTGCTTTCTGCCTCACAAGGCTTTCCTAAGTGGGACTCTATTAGGATTCACAGTTTATACATGGAGCAGTTAAAAATATTAGGAAGGAGACACTGATTAAAATAGTCATAATATGTTGATGGTTTTTAGCTCTTCTTTTTTTCATCATTAAACCACCCCAAAAAGTAAAGTAATGTATATCCCAATGCCTAAGATGGGTAAGAAGGCCTTCTGGGACTGAATCTAGTTGAGTCTGTGGTGATATCAGTAGTTACAAATTATCAGCAGAGTTAGATTGGTGCCATATCTATTTTTTTCCAGGATGGATCAATAGTAATCAAAATATCAGGTAACTGATGTAAAACTTTGAATAAATCATGAAAAATTGTAGATTGATAACTACATGAAACTGTAGACTGAAAATTTCTCGATTACTTAACAGATTTTGTATCAAGATTTAATAAATTTTGTTAAAAGGAAAAAATAATAGTTTACATCATTGGAAAGGTTTGATCCACGTAGTACTCTACAAACTTCTGATTTCAGAATGGATTTCAGAGAATGATACTCAGTATTAATTAAATATTATGTGATAACAAATCAGTTAATTTCACAGGGAATATCAAGAAAGAATAAGGCATGCCAAGTGGTAAACTGAAGGCTGGACTAGGTTCAGTTGCTCTTGTATTCTGTTCAGCATTACAGTTTGGCTCTTGACACGATAGAGAGCAACAACACCTAAGATGCATTACAGAGAAAAATTCACACACTGAATTCTTCATCTCCTACTATCTGTGTGGTGAACACATGCCATACACGGGCTGTAGGTAGCAGATGCTCCTGGGTCTTGGTTTGCTTTGCAGGAAAGATACTCTCATATCGACATGTTATTTCACTGCTTATAGTTGTTCTTAGCAACTTTCACTTTCTGTCTTTGTTCCTCTTGGACATGTTTGGCACAAAGTAGGATTCTGGTTGATAAAGTAGAATTATACTTTAACAAAGGAATTACTCTGCTTTAGAGATACCAAGTCATTACTAATTCCGTATGTAATATGTGCGTAAACAGTGAATATACCGATGTTACAATTAGGAGATATAGAGAAGAGTTAGGCTAACAAGTTCTTATATTAGAAAAGAACAGATGGAGTTTACACTTATCCTGGGCTCACTACAGTTATCCACGAGGAGCAAACTCCAAAAGAGATCCTTCCCTAGTGGTAGTCAGCTCTTAAATGGGATCTAGGAGAGGTGGAGCCAGGCTCCACCCCTTCTGATAGCACAGGAGAATTGCCTTCACCTGTGCTCCGAGGGCTGAGGTATTGCTCACCTCAGGTGGTCAATCAGAGCTTCAGGTCATGATTCAGCAGTTCCCATGCATATGCATTTTCTGTTTTACTTTTTGCTGTCTGATATTCTTCATTATTAGATAGCTTTCATTAAGAGATCCATGTCTTGGCTACAGCGCATTCTTAGCTGTAACATTCCTGCTGCATCTGTATTTCTCAGCAGAATAACAACTCCTTATAGCGTGATTTTAAGCATGTTTGTTTTCTTGTATTTAAGTATTTAATGATCGGTTCTTGGTCTGTGGACCACACATGGTTAACCTAGTTTTGCTGATCAGCGAGTTTGTAGCTGTATCTTTGCTATATTGGTGTTACATTGAGGCTTCGGAGTTGAAAGGAAATGGCAAGAATCTGACAAACTCTTACGATTGTTTGTGACTTCCAAGTCAAGGTCTTGTCATGAGATGCAAAAGAGGGAATTGTCACTTGCATGGTAATTTTATCTCAAGTGAAATGTGGGCTCCAAGTAATTTTAGCAGATAACTGGCAGAGCAGAAACACTTAAGAGATTATTATGGACTATCTTCCTGTCAATATTTGATTTTCAGGATTTGGTTATGGAACTTCACTGTTGCAATTTTCTGCAAAGTCTGATCTAATCAGTCTCTTCCTTTCCCTGCAAACCCTAATCCTTACACATACATAGTTTCTTAATGCTCCTGGACATAACACAACTGATGCAAAGATATATGGAGTGAAAGAAGAAGAAGCCAGTACTATGTTCCAATTAGGTTTTTCTACCAGCATTTTGGGGCAAGTAAGTAGACATAGATTCAGTGTACATCATGTAATAGATTACCTGTCAAGACCAATCCCTGTAGGACCACCATGATTGTGATGGCATCCTTCTGACAGACAAATGCAGTTTTTCTCAGAAGCTGTAGGGCAAAATAAAGCACACTTGCCAACAACCAACATGAAGGCAAAGCAGAATCAGAATAATTAAGGAATGGCTAGGACTGTCATTTTGCTTATAGCTGGGGAGGCTGATGTTGTATCTTGCAAGTCTCAAATGGAGCTTCCACTTTAATGGAGCTACCCATTCAATTGGGATGTTTCTCTGGAGAAAACAGATTAGCAGTGACACTGTTCTTTCCCTTGCAAAGAATATTTCGCACCTCTTTAGGGTCTGGTGGTAAGGAAATGTGCAAATTTATGAGAAAACATTCATATTTGCACTTTGGGCTTTCACTTGTTATCCGGACAGTGACTTCCTTGGAAATGTCTGGGCAGCATGCTGCAAAGCAGTGGCTGATGTATCTTTCATTTCATAGTTGCATGTTGCGTAACATTCCTAACACTTCTGAAAATGTAGTTCCCATCCAGAGGAAAAAGAATAATGCGTCAACATCTGTTCGTTTGCTTTGACATTTTGGCATAAAAACAGATGTGGGCAGTATCTTGGTAATACCTTTCACTGAGAGGATTTTTTTTTTTTTTCCCCCACACTCTACTATTTTCAGAAATAAGAAATGTTTTTGTTTAAATAGTTTGGCTGCTCTTGTATTAAGCCTTCTCTAAGTGCTGCTGAAGAATAAGATTTCTGTTTGCAGTGAAGTCAGAGTTCAATGTTGAGGTGCAGCAGGAAGGGCCAGAATATTTTTCTAGCTCAACTATGAATCATTTAAATTCCTGTAAATTTGCATGCGAAACAGTCCTAATTATGTGCCTTTATAGATGAGTTGTACATTGTCAGTAGTTTCGCAGAGTTTTATAGATTTTGAACTCTTCTAACATGTCTTGAACATGCTTGACTCTGATGAGTATAATATCCTTCTGTCCAAGCGTCTTTGTAGGATTCATAAGTAACAGGTTTCTTCTAAAAGAAGATGGACAGAAAGGGCCGTTATCTGGAAAGGAAATGTTCATGATTAAAGCCTGCCAAAATTATGGCTTCCTCAACTCTTTGGCAGAGACATTACTATTGAGAATCATGAATCTTCCTTAGATCTGCTGTGTAATTTTCAGGTTATAATTTGGGCAATACAAAATGTGAATTAAGCCTAACCACGAAGTCCAGGAGATGTTATGAACAATGTAGCTGTTAATTCTTTACAAAAAAGAAGTAAGATAAAGACTTTAATTACCTCTCTTTGGGGTGCATTTGACTTTGCCCCTCTGCCACAGCATGACATTGCTTGTTTTCTGGGAAGTCAGACCACCTGTGCTTTCAGCAACGTAATTTCCAGTGAAGCTGACTGAGAAGAACCACTGTGGCTTTAAAATTAGTGTCATCTTATTTGTCTTTTCAAGTTCATTTATGTCAGTTGCCACTGGAGCCAGAGTGCAATCTCTTTTTAATCATTTCTTCATTCCCCCTTGAATGGTTGTGGTATAGCTGGCTAGAAACTGAGATGAAAAACTACACTTAATTTGGTTGCCTTTCATCAGGAACTTCACTTACTACAAAGCCACTCTATTAGACCACAGATGTCAAGGCAGCTCAAGACATTAGCTGTCAAAGTAACTCTCCATAACCACCTGCTATTTACATGCAAAACATGCCTCCCTGTTGAGACTAAAACTGTAAACACATTTCTAAGCGAAAACTACTGGCTTAGGCTATGACAGAAACTTTCTCTTTTTTTTTTTTGCTTTTATGTGATCTGGAAAAAAAAAATCCCTTGCTGTCAAAATGAATACAAGATGCCCCATTTGGGAAGAACTCTTATTGCTTTAAACGCTTCCACAAAACTACTTTGATTTTACTTTTGCAAAAAGGTTATAATTTATTTGTCTCTCTTCACTCCTGTCTACCCCACAGCAACTGTGATTACATACAAATAATAAAATCTTGCCTGCAATATGACAGAATCACTGCGTCTCCTGCAGTACTAATAGGTGATTATTTATACCTTTGTGCTAATTCAGCTCTGCAGAATGATGCCTTAGAAGGTCAGCTTCTCATCCATCTGTGGCTGAGCGTATGAGGTGTCTGTTTTCTCCACGTACACGGAACAGGTATCTGAACAGAAAATCAACCTTTTAGTTCCTTCATTCTCAACTAATTCCTTCACCCTCAGGATGTATTAAAAAATAAGACTTATTCCCCTGGTAGCATGAGCCTGTGGCCTGAAACTCCTGACAATATTAACACCTTCCAGTGAACCGTGATCTAAAGATGTTTGCTTACACCATATGGATGTGGGTAGATACTCTTTCGCAACTTCTGCTGATGAAAGCGCTTGAATACTATAGCTTGATTCAACAGATGTCCAGATCAGGGGCCAGTTAACGTTTTAAGTTCCTATTTATGACAGTAACACAAATGAAGTGGTGGCGTAACTTTAAAGATGCAGAAGTAAGCAGAGAGCAAATATAGACCTATTCGCTTTTGCAAACAGATTATCTTTTCTTTTTTTTTTACTTGAAGAATTGTCAAGGCATCTCCTTAAAGGTTGGTAGACATCTAAATGCGTAAGAAAGCTTATTATTCCAGTTTCCAGTTCTTCTGGTTTGGGAATTAGAGAGGTGTATTAGAAAGGCAGTAGTTACTGCGTTGTCATTAGACAGAATTTCATCAAGATTAAATTTGTTCCATTACATTTAGAAAGTAATTATTGCCACAGAAACGTCATGCCTGTCCAGTGTTTTTTTCTCATTAATACAGAACCCAAAACTCTGGGTTACGCCAGTCTAAGATGATGGATTTAATATAATAACCCTATGAGCTTGTTCGTCCTTTATTCCTCCATATATTTTGAATTTTGACTCCCTCTTGAAACTGAAAGTGTACGTGGGGAAGAGTATATGTCTGTATTACTGGAAAGGAATATGTGTTAACATATTCCATATGTAATAACAAAATAGAGGATATTTCAGCTATGCAGAAATCAGTTTGCACAGAAAGATAGATTAGGTGGCCTATTAGGAGTTTTTCTGTTTCTGATTTTATGCTTCTGAGAATACACTACTTGCCAACAGTATCTGAAAGTCATTATTCCAATGCTGCTTTTCTGTTGATGAGAGAAACTCCCCTCAGAGATTTCTGCACATTACTGGCATCAAAGAGATGGCAAATTAGATAGGATAAAATGGGAGCAAGTTATAGGATATTATAATGCCCAAAGGGAAAAATAATGGACTTCCATATCCATAATATCGCATCTGCCTATAAAATATCCTGAAAATATCAAATACAAAATATCCTTATTTTAGTATGACTTTTTTTTTTTTTTTTTTTTTTTTTGACTGATTTTACTCACGTGTGTATTGTGAGTAGAAAATGAAAATGATAAAATAATTGTCAAGGTGAGTAAATAAAATGGCAAACAGTAAATTAAAACGATCAGTTCTGAGAGGGCTGCTATGCAAATGCTTCCTGCTGTCCTCACTGGGAGCTGGAAGGCCAGGCAGGGTCAGGGGCAGGCAGCTGCTCTGTTCTGCTCTGCTGTGGCCACCAGACAGCATCTGCAGGTTGAAGGCTGCAGCAACAGAGGTTGAAAGCTGGGGCTGCCCCCAGCAAGTTATTCAAAGGGCTTCCTGCCTAAGGAAGTGATAGAGAGTAGAACTTAGGGCCAAATAATGACAGGGCTGTGCATTCTAGTTAGTAGTTGGAAACTGGAAAAAGAAATAAAGCAAAGTACAGCCATTTGTTTCCATGTACATCTTTTAAGTAGAAAAGAGAAAAAAGCTTTCAGGAGTATTTCTGAACTGAACATACTTTTGGACTTGTAATAGAAGTAGCTATGGTGCTTCAGGTGGTATCTTACAGATTCACACAACAAACTTCTTGGCTGCTTGGTCATTTCATCCACATTTCAGACCACAGCTCGCTGGATAGAGCAGTAGCTGAAGAAACTCTCCTTGGAGGTGGTGGGTTTGTGGTGAACTCTGCAATGTCCTTCCTAAGCAACGCTTTAAGGGATGTTATTGGGAAAGGTGAAATGCATGATTTTATTGAAGTGAGGTAATTCAGAACAGTGAAATTGCCCTTCCTATTAGGATGTTATTTCTCTCCTGTATTATTTTAATTCTGAAGATCTGACTTACTTAGCAAACAGTTGCTTTTAAAACCAACATTATTTCTGTGTGCAATTAAGCCAAAGGGGAAATATTCGTTCTAACTCTGAATTTAAAAGCCAGAGGTTTAGTGTCCGTTCATATTCTCTGTGTTTGGGGTTCAGCTTTCATGAAAGACATTGTCTCCCTGTATGAACACTAAATTCAACATGAAGAAGAAAACTAAATTAGGAGATGAGTAGTTTATGTGAACTGTTAAATTAGAATCCTGACTTTAATTAAGTGGTTATTATGTTTCTAAGTACCTGAAAATTTAGCTTCTATACATCAAATGCATATTAAAAGATAATTCGTAAAAATTACTAATGGGACTTTTTTGAATAGATTAAAATATAATATGCATGCTCATATTAATACTTATAGTATTTGATTAGAATTCATCAATAGAACAGCTTTTAATGATCATTTTGAACATTTTTTTATGTACACTGGTGCCATCCTTTGTAATAGTGTATAATGAATACATTTAGAAACATCTGTGAGTTTTTGCTTCATGTACTTGACATGACTCTGGCCTTATAACTTCTAAAACATTTCTCCAATTAAGCTGCTCAAGCCCTTAAGGCTGTCCACGGCTGCTGCAAATTGATTTCTCCCATGATGATATTTAGATTCCCTAGCTGAAACATGAGAGGGCAAAAAAAATCCCACATCATATTCTGATATCTCTATTTTTAACCTTTTGCACTTCCTGCACACTTTTAAAGTTAATCTATAAATTTCATTTTTCCTTCCTTTTTCATCACCCCCCCTGCCCCTGCCGATCATCTTCTAAAGGCCATCTTATCCAGGGTTAATCCTTAGAAATGTTCTGCATAGCACCTTTGGTTGGAAGAAGTCTGATTCCAGGTCTGAAAACTTAGTGAGATAGAGCTGTATGCAGTGGTACAAAATGTAAAGTTTGTTTATGTTTAGATGCTTGCACATTTCTGCAGTTTATATATTAGCCAGCAGTGACTCATGTTAGATCAGTCATTTTGGGTGAAGTAGACCACAGCCTGAGAGATTAGCACCACTTAACTCTACTTGTACACCGTGTTGGCTTAGCAAAGTTTGATTTTTGATTGAATTATTACTGTATTTTTAATGGAAAATCAAAACATGACAAGGAGGCCACTACGACAGATTCCAGCTAAGTGATTGAAAGGGTAGTTGAATCTTCTAAATTTAACAAACAGACAAAATTATCAAGAAAACATATTTTCAGTGGAAATGCTCAGTCACAGCTTGCACCAGTGTTTGAGTACCTGGTGGGAAGGCAGGGCCAACCCAGGTGGGTTGCAAGCTCAGGTGCTTGCAACGTACCTGAGTGACTGGAAAGAGTGGAGTCAGGATCCACCTTTTCCTAGTCCTCATTTAAGGGTTGGCAGTGGAGCCAAGGGTATCTTGCTGTGGATCTCTATGTGCCTGAGGCCTTCCAAAGGTAAGTAGCTTTATAAAATTTCTTTCTCTGCTCACAACTGTTGTATTTGAGCAGATTCTCACTTTCTGCAGCCTGGGACCTTGCTGCTCTGCTATTATGGTTTTGCTTTTCATTGTGTTACAGTGTTATTTTCCATATTAAAAAAAGAAAGCTAAATAGTTAATCTATGTATGTCCAATTCCTTGCGAGTTTCTGTATTTTGCTTGCGCATTGATCAAATGTATATCCCTCAGGGAAAAAGGGTTAGGAAAGTGAAGTCATAATCAGATGGGCAAACTAACTAGTGTCGTTCCTCATGTAAGTCATTTTGTTTATATCAGTGCTTTAGAGAGAACCTTTATGGATATACACAGTCATTACTGTGTTTGTATTTCAAGCCTTTAAAAGCATTTCTTGTATTTTCCAAGATAATCCGCTAGTGACTGCGAATTGAAGAATCTGATTGATTGACCTCTGATGATTCTGTGGGTTTTTTTGCTCATATTACACTAAATTTTAGTGTTCAGGGACTTGAGACAAATGAACATTGATAAAGGAGGTTCTGCTATTGCTGGAAGTTCAAATTTGACCTACTTAACTGTTACCTGTAACAAAACTGAGACTGAATTAGCAAGCATCAGAAATGACCATGTTATAATATTACTTAGTTTGACATTTAGTCTTGATCCTCCCATTAGTCACTGAAATATCCTACTATAGTAAATTCAGGGAAGCCTCCTTCCCTGTAAGAGCTTTATTTGATAAAGGCTCAAATCTAATTCTTTAAACAGAGTTTCCAGTCTCATTAGGTTGGCATGAAATCAGTTTACTTACATGATTTTTATTTGCACACTGTTATTGATGTACATTTAATACTAAATTTCAGCCTGCAGTGAAGTAAGATCCAGACATGCAGCCGATTAGGTAAAACAGTGATTAAGTTTCTGTTATCAGGAGAACCATTGCTCTTTTAAAGAGCTCATGGTTTAATTTCATCTCATCTAATTGTTATCAACAAGCTGCCATTGGCTCGTTAAAGATATTGTCCATTGAAACAGCAACAGCTTAATGACTTTATATAAAATTCTGCTTCCAAGGTACTTTGTTGCTCATGGTGGAAACAAATTAGGATGAATTATGCTGTTTTTGTTTTGTTTCTTTTTCATTTCCTCCATTTCCTCAAAATATAAAAAGCTGTGTGGTTAAGAAATGTGGAATCATGTTGTTTTGTTTTTCCCAAAATTAATTTTAATATTAAAGCAAGAAGAAAATGAATTTTACTAGTAATGGTCTGACTCTTTAGAATCTTGTTTAGACATCTTTTGTTACATAAACTGCTTCTTCATCAACTGAACATAATGCCAGCTATGTTCACTGACATATTTATCTATGTTTAAAAATGGAGCATGTTAATTTTCTGACAGTTTTTTTTTTTTTTTGTAGCACCAACCTGAAGAGAACTTGGCATTACTCTGAGAGTTTGTGATCTTTTTGAGTTAAGAATGAAAAGTTAAAGTAATTCTTACTACAGTATTTTCAAAATTAAAATCTAAAAATGGCATACGTAGCAGCATAGTAGTGTTTTCAGCCCCCAGAAATCTTAATAGATGCTCTGAAAATAATGCCATGTATTTTATTATGTTGGCCCATAATATCAGAGGTGGATGTTGGTGGTATGGCAGAATTGGTTGAATCTTCCCATCAATATTCTGTTACATTTTGTTGCTGTGTGATAGATGGCAGCTGAGGGCCAGCCAGGCAGAGTGGTGTCTGACATGGAAATGTGTATTAAACAAAAGGGTGTCACTGAATTCTTCCTGCTGACCTTCAGTGATGCTTGCTGAATGTTTATGGACAAAGCAGTGTATGTGAGCGCAGTAAGGCAGTAGGTGGTGTGTTTCAGCAGTGGTTCTAGTGACTTGTTTTGGATGGCTATGCAGAATTCTATGAACGTGATGTGCATGCAGCTGTTTGTTGCTGGTGAAAACACAAAGGTAATGGTGGTGCCTATGATGAAGAATAGTGTTTTGTAGCTGAGAATTTGCTCTATCAAATTTCCTCTTTGTATCTGTTGTTATTTCCATGGAAATAAAAGGAGGTATTACTTTTGGAGTGACCTGTGCCTCTCACTTGCAAACACTAAGTATTATCAGTTACTTTAACTCTTGGGTCTTTGCTAGTTCAATCCCTACAAAGTAAATATTTCTAAATGTTTTCAACAAACAAAAAGACAAATTATAGCAATGTATTGCGTGTTTTCACTATCATCTTAAAGGTGGTTTGAAAGTTAATATCAAACAACAAAGCATGAGAGAGTTTTTTGTTTTTTTTTTTTCCTAAACTTCTGCTTTATAATGTGACCTGTAGCTGAAGGAAAAGTAACTGAATGTTTTGAAAATATTTACATAAAGTCTCTTGGCGCAAATAGCAGTGATGTGTAATTATCTTCTTGTTATGCTCTGCTCACTGATCGGCATTGAAGGGGAGGGACTAGGATAGAATAGACATAGCAGGAAGACAGCCAGCACATTAGCTGCTGTTTGTGCTTACATAACTCTTAATAAATCAAATTGGCAAAGAATCAACTGGCACTTAGTTACCGTATATGTTCTGCGTTAGTTTTATATGAAATGTGGCTTTTGACATAATCAATAATTATTATTGGAGACATCACAGTTAGAAGCAAGTTATTAAACTCTGTTGATGGAATTTTCTTTGAAAGGTAATGATCTGTGCACACTAGAATTAATCTTGCTGGTTTCTACTGAATTTGGAAACACAACTCTGAAGCCACTTCAAGGAAGACATCTACTGACAGCAAGGTTAGAAGCTTTTATCATTATGACAAGCTCTAAATGTCACACTGTCCTAAAGGTACAGTATTTATTTCTCTCTAGCTTTTGTGCAAATCTTAGTGAACTCACAAATACGTCACACAGTGCTTATTTATGTCAGTATGAAATTCAGTTTCTACTGTTTCAAGAAATTTAGTATGAGAAAACAAATAGTGAAGAGAGTATCCATTATAACTAAGCTTTCACGTCTTTGAACTTTTTCCTATTCTAATGAGAAACTTTGTTTAGTTCCAGTTGTTCATATTTTCATCTTTTCCAGCACTGAATTTTTTTTTTTGAAGTTTGACATTGATAACCAGAACTCATTGGTATTGCTCCTTTGTTATAGCCTTGTTTACTCTGTCTGTCTCATTGCAGCACAAGTTAGACTTGCAAATACTTTAAATCCATGCAGGAGAGAAGGCCATTACCGATTCTCTTAATCCTCCCAAGTAAGAGCATCTTGCTTGGAAGCGTGTGACAGAGGATGATGGTAACTGTTCAGGGCCATACTCTGGGCCAATGGAAATTGGGATGCCATAAGGCGAGCAGAGTGGTAGTCAAAAAGCAGCTCTGTATATGCATGGGGATTTATGTATGTATATCACAGTCTAATTTAGGTTCAGAAGGGACCTCTGGAGGTTATCTCTACTAATACCTAGCTCAGAGCAAGGCTAACTTTGAAGATCGTCTCTGCAGCTTCACCCAGTGTAACCTGGAGATTCCACAGCATTTGTGCCTCCGCTCAGTACTCTGTTATATATAAATACTGTTATTTTTTTTCTGCCTTAGGTATATATGTTTTCCCTTACTGCAACACAGGGTGATTTTCCTTTATCCTTTTGCTGTTTGTCTTTCAGAAGAATCTGACTTCATTCTCTTAATAATCTATTACACAGTTGAAAACAAGGGGATTCCTCCCTAAACCCATAGATTTGACCAGATGTTTGGACAGTAAACCTTACTGTTAAATTAAAAAATAAATACCAAAGACCTTTGAAGATTATTTGTAATTGATTATCAGTTTTATTGCATAAATTAATTACCCTAGGAACATTCTGCTCTGAGTTGAATGCAACAAGAGCCAATTAGAAGACATTATGTAACACAGTGGGGAAAGAATATGACAGTTGTTGAGGAAGCACAGAAAACGTTGGAAGAGATTAAAAACTTCTCAGTTGGAAATGGGGCTTCTAAAAGGTGTTAGATGCTCATAGAGGAGAAAGCTTTTTGGTACAGAGAAAGCATGTTCCTTGTGAGCAGCACAAGCAAGTGCTAATCTTCTTCCAGGTGCTGCTGAGAACAGTATTTCTGAATGGAAAGGGAGAAGTTGTTTTTTCCTGCCTGGAATATTCAATCTTTATACCCAATTAGGGCTTATGAAGCCAATTAGCACTATAACTATACTAACAGAGAAGCAGCAGAGGTGTTCTAGCTTCATGTTTTAAACTGAGCATGTGAATGACCCAACAGCCATGGGTTTTAGGATATTCTTTGTTTTTACAATATATGAAGCCCTAACCCAATGGTAGATAGACTTTTGTTTTTATTACTTACTTATTCTCTTTACGTTCTTGAATTAGATGTAAAATGCCAGAGTGCTTTCTGTAGATATAACTTTCTATAGATATTTATGCCAAAATGTTGTCTTGAACACTGTCAAATTAAGAAGTCCACAATGTATTTCTTCAGTTATATTTTTGTATGTTTGACAGTGTGCCTTCTACATCAGTAGAGCTATTAAGAGTTGAGTAGCTAATTTTAAGTGTCAAAGATACAGAGTGAGATTTTTATTTTACAGATATTCAGGGTTCTTATATCAAGCATGTGCACAGATGTAGAGGTAACTGCTTCTTCCAAATAATGTTTACCTCTTAAAAATCTGCATTCCTGATGCTTTATCTTACTTGATGTGAGAGACTTGCTTGTTACAGATAACTTTTATACTCTGAGAATTGCCTTTTCAGAAAGTTGAATGGAGCATCTTATGTAATTTACCTTCTCCCTTACCCTTCATTTCTCAGTTCCCTGAAGGACTTGATAAGAAATTAATTGACACACTTGTTTGGTTCCAGAAAGACCAAGCACACAAACTGATACCCTTTCTGAATCTTGCTCATTCCTCCCCTGTAACTTCTTAAAGTTAGCGACCAAGATATATCCTCTTTTAAGGCCCAAATTTTTGCATTGTGGTGTTTGGATATCAGACTTTGATGAAGGGAGCTATAGGGATGAGAATAAATGGTTTAGTCAGGATGTGGCTGAACTGCATTGCAAAATGGCCACATCTCACAGTTCCATTTTCATGTTTGGAACGCTCTTTATGACTGAACTTCCTGCTGTCAACATGTACAAGAAAGAAGCCTTTTCAGACTGGCTGAGTACTTAGGTTTTTCTATTTGTGTCACGGAGAGTGATATGACTACTAATCACTCTAAACAATTAGGATTCTTGTCATCTTTTATTGTCTGCCTAATCATGAAATTGTAGGGGTTGGAAGGGACTTCCAGAGATAGTCCACCCCCTTCCCACCAAAATAGGTTCCCTACATCAGGTTGCACAGTTAGGCATCAAGTCATGATATTGCTGGTCTTAGGGAGATTCAGATTTTCTTTCATCTGTGATTTCACCTAGGAAACTTAAGCTTCTTTCTGTGACAATGTCCTTGTCAAAAAAAAACAAACACAAAAACACATAAGGGGTCCAGTTGATGGCAGATGAAAACTATCTGTTCTGTTATCAGTGGTGTAAGTATTTGTTCTATTCATCTAGGCAGCTGGCTTAGAATGGCAGCAAGTAGCCTAAATACTGAATAAGTATTGCAGAGAAGCAGACTTTGTTTCTTCTCCAAGGGACTGCTGTTTCTTTTGACTAGGAAAAGGAAAGATAGGTAAAGGTGGGAGCAACAAGAACAGCAGAGGAAGAGATTGAAGTAAAGACTTGTTGTGAGTTGCAGAATAAATTCCTGGTAATTTACTAGATACTGCACTATAGGAAAAAGTTGTAAAATGCTATGGTATCTTTATCAAGCAGCTACTTTCTGTGGTATAGAGATTTGCTTGACTGGGTTATTTCTAGCACTAATCAATCTTCATAGTGTTTGTATGAAGACTTGTACCTGTGACATCCTAGGATCACCTGCAGAATTTAATATATGTATCTACCAGACCATATATATTAACATGCACATATGTGCATATCTGTATGTTTTAAAGTGTTATATTAGTTTGTGTTGGTGGGGTATGAATTATGCATATGTAAAATCCATGTCTCTACTGTGTTTGCTTGAAATACAAATCTGTGTTAATTAGTTACTTCCATGTTTTTTAACTGAAAAAATCAGTAATGTACATATTGCCTTTAAGTTTTGGGGGTAGGGTTTTTTTTTAAGAAGTTAATTCGTCTTCGTCCTCATGGAATTTTAGGGTATGATTTTACTGTGTTCCTGACAGGATTCTGCAGTACTTAAAATGAATGTGCATTTTGGGGACTAAATGCATTTTGTTTAATTGGAAATTCAAAAAAGTAACTGTGTGGCCAGCTATTGTACTGGAAGAGTCATGCAGAACAGATGTTTGTTAGAATAGGGAGGAGTAGAGTACCTTAACTCCAACAGTGTTTTCTCAGTAGAACTCGGTTTCAGAAAAAGCTTTCACTGGTTAAATATGTTTAAAATGGGTACTTGCACATTTGAAGTAATAGCAGTGGTCAGCAGAGTTATCTGAGATATCTTTAGCTCCTGGGGATGGATTGATGCTGCTCTAGCTAAAGGAGGATAATAGTCTCATGTGCTTACGTGACCTTGTTGCAGATTTTCTGTAAGTTCAGGTGACTTTGTTTTTGTTCCTTTTGCTTTGTGTGAAAAGGGTATCTGCATATTTATTCCCCAAATATTACCTTATTTTAAAAAAAGATTGTCAGCGACATAAGTACAATGAAAGAGCCAACTAAATTACTGTCTAAAAATGTCATCATCAATGTTCTGTTCAGTTATAGCATGCTTTTGTGTTGCAAATGTGCTGCTGTAATTTTCTTTCATTTCAGCTATTATAACAACATAAGTCATTTCAGTTACAAGCTTAGTTCCATTGACTATTATTTTGTAGTAGCAAACTCTTTTCTATTGTAACAGTAAAGCAGCTATTTGTGTAACTGTACAAGCAGTGTTTTCCCAAAGTGACCTTGATCATAATCGTAGCTTTAAAAGAAATAAAGAAAAATTATAGTATTCCAAAATTACTAGTAACGATCTCATTCAAACTCTGTCTCTCACGAAGAGATGGTAAGATGTGCCTAATTTGTTTGGTCTAGCACATGTTCAAAAGACGTGAAAGACAGGAATTGGGAACATGCTGAAGTTTAATTCCTACGGTCTTTTTTTTTTTTTATGTAAAAACCCTTTAACAGTGTTTTAATAGTCTTGTGTAGAGTTTGAATTGTATTCTATAAAACTTTAAAAGCCCATGCAATTTAATAGAAATTCTATCTGTGTTATAAAATTCTCTAGGCTACTTTAAAATTTGTAGATGTAAGTTATAGTTCTGAAATTAAACTTTATAGGCGTCTTCAGTAAGAGTAGATTTCAGATTAAAATGAAATAAAACCCATTCTTCTTGGATTTTCCACAAAGAACTTCGTGTGCTGTTGTTTTGGCTGCTGTTTTAGGTAAATATAGCGGTCCAAGGAGAATGAGTCGGAATATGGAATGCAATATGGCCACAACTAATTTTTCAAAGAAAGTCATTCAAAAAGAAATTGTGATAAGAACATAGATCTATATCTGTGGTTTTTATTCTGTTGTTCTCTCAAAAGTGCAGAGGAAGCTATTGCTTGTGAGATAAACCTGAACCTCCAAACAAGCTCTTCCTGGAGACTTGGCATGGCAGTTCTGTATGAAGAGTGCTGGTAGATAAGTTATTGTGACTATTGCTTTTGCCAGAGGTTTGTAGCATGCATGGTTTATTAACACTAATTAGTGTTGTCCTGATCAGTGCTACAAAATTTCAGTAAGAAGTTTGCAAATAAAAGCAGGAAGTAAAACATAAACAATTCTACTTGTTGAATTGGCATTCAAATCTGCCTGACAAAATAAAATGCATGTATTCAGTCATTATTTTTTTTTCCCCCTAACTAAAGTTACACCAGTAAGTGAACATAGGGGAAACTGCAATGCTTCTTGAATTTTACTGTAGAAATGGTGAAACAGTATATGGGAATAGAAATATGTAATTTGCTGGTTTATACAAATTACTTAGATATTGTGAGTACTTCAGCTCTTTGATATTACATTTATTAAATAAATGGTCATGGTCTGTGGAGATAATAGTGACAAGCAAAGCATCCCACATAATGTGCGAAAAGATAAAACATTAATTTGACCAAACTGTATTTTTCTTTTGTGTGTTTAACTACAGTGTCAAGTATGATGCTGCACCTGGATGGATTTTTTCCTGCTGTACGTCACTAATAGTAGGTAAAAGATAATAGGAATAAATGGCAATAGGACTATAACTAGGAGAGTAGGGAATGAAGTAGGGGTAAATGAAGAGAACCCAATACAGATGTGCTGTTAAGTGAGTTAAGAAAGATGTGATTCATGTGAAGGGAATATAAGAAGCAGCTTGAGCCAGCAAGGTTTTGTAAGCATTAATAACTTTTTGGTTTAGTGCTGTACAATCCTGATGTTTGCGATCTGCAAGTGCAGAGTCAGAAGCGGTTTTTGACATGCAACATGGTCTTGTTGAAATCTTGAAATATTACAGAAAGGAGAAAAAACACTTATGAGAAGGCTTTGAGTGACCAGAGCTCCGTTCGAATCTTTATTTCACTGACTTTCTTTGTTATCCCCAGCAATGAACAAAATTGAGGAACACAATGTGCTTTCCTATACATATGGGACTTTATGTGACTACTGTGATTATTATTATTTTTTTTTTTAGTACGTGTATCTGTGGTTGTCATTCATTCATGTTATCCTGCAGGTCTCTGCTTCTAATGGGATCACTTTGTGAAGGGAACTTGTAAATGTAGGTGTAGCAGTCCTGGGAAGAGCTGTATAGAATGGAATTCTGGTATCAGGAGGTTGAATATCTGTACATATTGGAAGTAACTTTTTAGAGAAATGTCTGCTGAAGTACTACAGTATGTGTGAGGGAGAGGTTAATTAAATCTAAATTGATTGGTATAAGGCTTTTGGAGGGTTAATAATTATGCCTGAAAAAAAATCAGTGTAAAGTGTAATTAATTTGACAGTGCTTCACAGATGTATTACAGTGATACAGCACAAACATAAAAGTATGCATACACCCAACTACTAAAAGAAAAATCAAAGTTGAATGTAATGTATTGAATTCTTATTTGCTAACACACAGTTGGTGAAGAACTAATGTCAAATGAATCCTTTTAGAGGACTCAACGTTCCTTTTTGTGCTCTGTAACACAAAACAGATAGAAAGCCATGGGGCATGCATAATACTGGATATGCTGCGTAACTCAAGTTTTGTGAACTGTTGAAGGTGTGCCATGGTTTCCTGTGTGGAAGGGGGTAAATCCTCTCTTCCTCTTGGAGAGTCAGAATTCATGATATTGCTAAAGAATGCAAGACTAGGAAGTACAGCTCTGCAGTGCACTGTGCCTCTGTACCAAACAGCCTGTTGGTATGTATATATGCTTATCTATATGCAAATGTAGTTTCTACAAAAAGCAAAATGTTAGTGCATAGTTTTCTGATTAAGTCATCTTGTTCAGTTTGCTGTTTGTTTCCAATTGAATGACAGACCGCAACGAAAACAAGATATTTTTTTATAGTTGGCTTGCTTGAATGCTAATATCTTTTTTTGTAGTGCATAGTGATGGTGGTGGTTTTTTTTTGTTTTTTGTTTTTTTTCCCATGAAACAGAAAAACCAGGAATACCCAACTCAGAGAAACTTTCAGTCACTGGAGGAAATTGCAGTCCCTTGTTCACAATCTTCTTCCACCCTTCTTGGGCAATACACTTTGCTATGTTTCCATTGGATTGTCAATGGTTCGCCAGCTGGTTTGGCCTGGTTCTGTGATGAGTGGGGTGGAGGGATTTTGCAAAATCCATGCCTCTGGAAAAGGGAAACAGGGGACCCCAAAATAATTAAAAACAGCAGCAACGATCTGAGGAGAAACAAACTAATTTACTAAATATGGTATCAGAATGCAATGTAACACACTATAATACAATATAATTAGAATTGAAGCTAATAAATCAAATAAAATGAGAGAGTATTTGAAAGCTGTAGGCCTTACAGTAATACTGAAGTGATGTGCGCAGTCGGGATGGGCAGCAGCAAGGAGAGGCAAAGGAGAAGAGCGGCGAAGAGAAAAGCACGATCAGGTGACCTTGCCAGGAGTTCTATCTCCTTTCTGACTGCAAAGCCCCCTGGGGAATGTAGTAGTTCTTCTCTCCCAGACAGTTGCCCAGAACTGGAGCATTAACACTTTAACTCCCAGTGCACTACATGATGTTATGATGTGGAATACCAGTAACCAAAAATCATAAATCCATGACATGGATGCTTATGACAATTTTCAGTAAGTTTTATAATATTACTTGGACAGATCTTGTGCAACCTAGAAGAATATATTCATGGATTGAAAATGCTTTTCAGCCCAGCCCTTAATGCATGTGATTTTGGGTAATTTACTTTAAAACCTCTCTGGTGTCTCTTAAACTTTACTGGCATAATCATAGAGAAGAGATAGCTGATGATTGTTTAAAAATAAATAAAGAAATAAATAGCAAATATTGATTTTAATTTCAAATAAATCCTAATTGTCTATCCAGATCTGAGTCAGATTATATGTTGCGTTTGGTGAGAATCCAGTAAGGAGTTTCTCAGTGCGGCAAATCTGTCAGCTGCTCCAAACTCACTGAAATAAAAATATTCTTTTCCCTGTTCTGTAGCATTTGGAAGTCTACACAGCTGACAGCAGTCCATGCAGACCTTGCCTCTCCGACTAATTTACTTTGTATATGTCTTTCTATGCGTTGCTGATCATTACTTTGATACCACAAGTTGATGACAAAGTAAAGCTGAGAGAAAACATAGTACAGATTCGCACATTCTTTAAAATGGCTTATCTTTTCTTTGACAAACATTTATAGGATCCATACTAATAAAGATTAATGTTTGGGACGTTTAGGTCTGCTAATTCTGACATACGTTCCTTGGTGGCAGGAAACACTGTCCCATGTTATTTTTATATAATGAAGCGTTTTGTTTTGTTGTTGTATGATCTCTTTTCTATTTTGCTATTGGTTTTTATTTTTATTTTTTCCTCTTAGGTAGCGTATGTTGGTAGTTGGGGCCATTTTCCTGCTTTTCCATTAACCTGCACTCATTTTAGCTCTTGACAGTTTTCAAATACATGATCATACAGTAATCTTTTTTCAGTGGAAAAAAATTGCTCTGTCAAAAGTCCTGCTCGATCTAAGCTAGAAGCAGAGGATACATTTGAGGATTCTATTTCTTTAAGCTTGGATTCATTTTACACTATGAGAGTTAGTAAGGATTGGTTTTGACTCTTACTGTCTATTTCACAAGAATTTATTACTAAAGAGAGATCAAACGTTGTTTAAAACCTAACATTTATTGTCAACGGTTTACAGGCTGGTTTGGCCAGGTTCTGTGACTAGTGGGGCGGAGGGATTTTGCAAAATCTGCTCCTCTGGAAAAGGGAAACAGGGGACCCCAAAATAATTAAAAACAGTGGCAATGATCTGAGGGGTTACAAACTAATTTACTAAATATCATATCGGAAGGTACGATAACACACTATAATACAGTATAATTAGAATTGAAGCTGATGAATCAAATATGATGAAAGACTGCCTAAAAAACTAAAGGCCTTACACTGATACTGAACTGGTGCGTGCAGTTGGGACAGGCAGCAGTGAGGAGAGGTGAAGGTGAAGAGAGACATCAGGTGACCTTGCCAGGAGTTCTGTCTATCACCTCTCTGACCGCAAAGCCCCCTGGGGAATGTAATTCTTCTCTTCTGGGCAGGTACCCAGAACTGGAGCATTAAGAGTTAACTCTCAGTGCCCTACATGATGTTATGATGTGGAATGCAGATAACCAAAATCAGAGAACTATGACATTTATGCTGCCATAGTTTTTATGAACATCTAAAGCAAAATAATTGTCTCAAAGTTATCGCTGTTCTATTTTCTGAAGATATGATTTTCTTAATTCTGTAGTTTTCATTTGTGGTACTCTAGACTGAGTTTAGTTTAATAGCATTTGGGTGATGTTTACTTGTTTTGGTCCTTGAGATTTAATAGAAAACTTGCTACATATGGAATTATGTTGAACCGTTGGATTTTCAATTCTCTTAACTCACATCTTACCAAAGCAGTAGGTTCTGGGGCTTGGTTACTGTAAAAAAGTGAAGCACTTCAGACTGTCAAGAATACTTTCTGCTGCTATTGCTTCCAATGGTGGGGTTTATCATAGGAGATGCTGAGTGTTCTTGGTATTGTGCTCACAGTGTATTTGCATGGTTAGTGAGGGAAATAAAAATGAGTAAAGGAAAGATTCTTTTCTGTTTTCTGTCATGTCAACTTGGGATGTAGCTCTTCTCCCACTGAACCTCTGAAAAGAAAGTGATAGCTTACAGTCTTTTGCAAATATGAGGCAATGTAGCAAGTCCTATGTAGATTGCCTTACTTTCCTTAAGGTATATTTGATTGGTGCCATATATTTTTTTTTATGGTAGTAAATGATAACTGGCATCTCATAATAAATCTGCTATTCACCATTTATCTCTTTCATGTTCTGAATTTTTTTCAACTACTTTGAATTTCGAAGTGAAGTCAATTACTATTAAGGTTTTACATGAACAAGAAGAAAGTAAAAAAAGTCTTTTTTGTATCAGAATCGGAAGCATATAATTTATTTTCCCCTTCTGATCAGACTAAGCAGTTGTTTTCACTGTTTTTTTCTGCTGTGCTAAGTTTGCCATCTGTTTGGACTAAGCCAGAATATATTTATTATTGACGGAAATGCAGCAAGATGTTTGATTTCTAAGGCATTGATAAGTAATCAGAAATTAGAATTTAACTTACAGGAAAAGAACTCCAGTGATTAAAATGTGGTTTGAAAAGATTTGAACTGTTTCCATTCCACAAATTTGTTATAAGAAAGGTTCACTTATTCTGAAATTATTTGGAGAAATTATAGTAAATATTTAGAAAGTGTCGGGGAAAACGACCTCAATTTGAAGGACAAAAACAGAATTTGAACTGGAGATATATTTAATATCAAGAAAATCAATTTTAATGATCTGCTTTGTTTTCTTTATGTCGATTTCTTGGCAATATTATTTTCCTGCCTACAGTATCTTGAAGAAGCAAGCAATGGCAATATCAGTATTTAGCCGAAGACAGAAGTTGAAAAACTAATACTTATTTTTTCTCTTTGGGTAACTTGCAAAGTAAATTACAATTAGGTTCTCAAAAAATAGTCTTGTTCATTGTGTGCTACTGACTTCCTCTTCATTTAGACAATGCCTTACTTCTGTGTTTGGCGTGTCCCACATAATAAATTAACTCATGTAGTAAGCAAAATCTTGCAGGGAGCTTAAAATTCTAGAATGTGCCATGTGTTCAAGTGTCTAAGAAAGGTCTGAAGAAAAATCTTTAGTTTCTTGTTGGAATGTGTGACAGACTATGTGAACAAAAACTGACCTTGTTTACACCTGATGACTGTATTCCTGAAAGCCTGTGATAGTGTGTAAAAATGACATGTCAAAACTTCTACAAGGCAGCAAATTCTAGATAGAAGACAAAAGAATATGTTTAAAAAAAAAAAAAAAAAAAAAAAAGATAAGTTAATATTACTGTGGTACTTTTGTGTGTAAGAGAAGTAAACATACTAAATGTTGCAGACTTCCTGCTGACCTGTGAATGTGTCATGCAGGGAAGACATACTTTCATTATATAGTCCATTCTCAATTCATACAGTATACAGAGGGAATTCTGGTCTTCCTCCTGTCTTTGTCTCTTTTCAGTTTGCAGGAGACTTTTCCTGGATGAATTAAGGCTTTAACATGGAAGTCTGAATATACTGTGATGAACCCTTAAATTATAACATGATATATTTATCGTCAAGTTTTAGACAAGATTATTAGGGAAAACTCAACTCTAATTCTCTATCCTGGTGATATTTATGGTGTTGCTCTAAATCAAAGCTGGCCTGTAATTCTAGTTAGTTTAAGTAAAATATCTATTGATATGCATAATCCTTAAAACAAATATTTGTTTTCAGACTCTCAAGCACCAGATAAATACGAAGAAATTTTAAAATCAAAATCATTTTCAAACGGACAGCAAAAGGAAAAAGAGAACTTTGCTAGGAAATTTAACTTCAGAAAAGCTACTTCTGATTTAGTGTTACTTCATAATGTAATTGTATTACTTTTTTTGTATACTTACTGGTGGAATTAGTCCTTCTGGCACAGCCTTATACTTCAAGTGGGTGCTCAGTTTCCTGTGTTTACTGAAATGAGTGAAGTACGTGGCACAAACTGCTGTCCATCTCTTTGTTTTCTTCCTCTTATGCTGTGAATGTTTGGGAGCGTGTAATGCAGTAGAATTTTTAGAAATAACTTGAAAAATAGCCTCATAGATGGTCTTCTGGTCTCCGAAAATGGGGAGAGCAAAAAGTGTGATTGCAGTTCCTTTTTAGCTCAACACCCTTGGGAAGTCTAGTGCTTGTAACAACATTGACCTTTTACACTGCTGTGGAACAGGGACATAAAAGTCCCTTTCTGTCCCTCTACCACTGTCAAAATTGGACAGAGTTCCTCTGCAGTTGTGTTGTTATAGTATGTAAGTTCATTTTGTGGCAGTATTCTAGAAGTTCTTGCACACATTTTATTGCTTATGTATTACTGTATTTTTTTAAAAAAGTAAATATTTGCCTTTGTCAATTTAATTATAGGCAGTAATTTACAAAACCACAGCTGTAATTTTGTATGTCTCTGCAATTAAAGTATGCTATCTTGTTTGCTTGGAAAGGTTGTTTTTTTTTCCCCTTTAATCTTGGCTTCTTGGATGCAAAGGGAGTACATACGGATTAGTTATGAGCCAAGCATTTAACTGACACAATTTATTATCTTAAGCTAATATTGTACTTATAATTGTATTAGTCCTTCTCTAGTTAAGAGTGTCTGAGACAGTCTGACTTTAAATATTAAAAGTCAGATTAAAATTTAAGTAGTTTTGCATGTTTCCCTTCCTTGGAGCAACAATTTTTGTTCCACAGAAGTCCCAGGTAACTTTGTCAGTTTTCACGGAATCATAGAATGGCCTGGGATAAAAAGGAGCTTAAAGATCATCTCGTTTCAGTTCCCCTGCTGTGGGTAGGCTTGCCAAGTATGTGATCAGGGTGCCCAGAACCACATCCAGCCTTGCCTTGAATGCCTCCAGGGATGGGACATCCACAACCTCTTTGGGCAACTTGCAAGTCTACAGGCTTTTGTCATCTCCCTTTGTGCCTCATAGTAGTCTTTGTTCAAGGTGTTAGCCCATTCTTTAAAATACTCTGTTAAGTGTATAGTTCTTAAAATTTCATTGAGTTTCCAGACGCTCTGTCCATTTTCCTTCAAATTAATAATGTTTAGTGTATCTTCACTTCTAAATGAAAACATAAAGGATATTACTGATCTGACAGAAGTCTTAGGAGGAAGATACCATCTTGTAAGAGGATGCAGCGATAACCAACTAGAACAAAAAGAGCTGGTTAAAAGGCAGAAACTCAAGCAGTCAAAAAAAAAAAAAAGAAAAAGAAAAGAAAATCTTGAAAGACTGAACAAATGTTTCTTCTACATTTCCTGATATTTTGTACCAGCTGCTGTTGCACCTTTTTTTCCTATAATAAAATCATTTTATAAGATTCTCTGCTTTAACTTAAGCTTCTAACTGCACTAGAAGTAACCCACTTTGTAAAGAGTAGGAGGAGAAAAGTAGCAAGAGAAAGAGATTTAGCATAATCTTAGCCCTGTTTTTCTTGCCTGTAGACTTTTTATTCTTCTTTAGTTTCTGAATCCATATTTCATACTAACACGTTTCATTTCTTTCTTAATGGATAAATAAAATTAAATAAACAGATTGTTGTAAGTTTTGTATAAAAGTAAAAGGTAGTAGAAGGCTACTGTTGTCATGTGTCCTCATGCATAGTGCTGCACTATGTATTTACAGGCTTTTAGACTTATATATACAGGTTTGATCTTTGAGTGCAGCTGTGTGGACAACACTACTTCTGGCCCATTTGATGTAAAACCAATAAACATGTATTTCTACTGTTACGTGTATGTGTATTTTTTTTGTTCCCAAGGGATCTGTACTGGCGCCTGTCCTTAGTCAGTGTCTTTATTGGTGACTTGGATGAGGGGAGTGAGTGCACCCTTACTAAGTTTGCAGATAACACCAGCTTGGCCAGAAGTATCTATCTGTCTTGGGGGTAAGAAGACCCTGTGAGGGATCTGAACAGTCTGGATCACTGGGCTGAGGCCAGTGAGATGAAGTTCAACAAGACCAAGTGCCAAGTCTGGCACTTTGGCCACAACTACTAGGCAGTGCTACAGGCTTGGGGTAGAGTGGCTAGAAGACTGGGTAGAGGAAAAGTATCTGGGGTTGTTTTGTCATTGCTCAGTTGAAGGTGAGCCAGCAGTGTGGCTAAGAAAGCCAATGGCATCCTGCCTTATATTAGAAGTAGCGTTGCCAGCAGGAGCAAGGAAGTGATCATCCCTCTGTACTCAGTGCTGAAGTGCCTTGAGAACTGTGTACCGTTTTGGGCACCTTACCACAGAGATCCTGGGACTGTGTCCAGAGAAGGGTTGGTAGGGGGTCTGGAGCACAAGTCTTATGAGGAGCAGCTGAGGGAACAGGGATTGTTTAGTGTGGAGAAGAGGAGGCTCAGTGGAGACTTCACCACTCTCTACAGCTATCTGAAAGGAGGTTGTGGCATGGGGGTGGGTGGGTGTGGGATGAGGGGAAGGAGGGGGGGTGGGGTGGGTTGGCTAATATTTATTCTCCAAAAGAGCGGTCAGGTGCTGGAACAGGCTGCCTGGATTGGTGGTAGAATCATGTTCCCTGGAGGTGTTCAAGAAATGTTTAGATGTTGTACTAAGGACCGTGGTTTAGTGGGGAAATATGGGTGGTAGGTGATTAGTTGGACTGGAAGATCTTGAAGGTCTTTTCCAATCTTAGCGATTCTATCGTTTTAGTCTTCAGTATTCAGCCTTCATGAGTTAAACTGTTAATATGTGGAATTTTATGTGTTAACTCGTGATCTTAATTCCTTGTGATAACTCACTGATCTTAAGAAAAATCAGATCTGAACTATACTGGAAAAGTTTTGCCTGGTAAGTTTCAACAATTATTCTTTGCAGTTAAAGTAGAACTTTTCTTAGCTAATCAGTGGAGATGAAATAATGGGATTATAAAAGCATAGCATTGATGTGTAAATGATTGATTAACAAAGAAAATAAGAAGAAAATACAGACTTAGAAGTGTTTTTTTAATTGAATTCTAAGTTTGAGTGGAACAGCATTTGACAAAAAGATGTAGATGAATTTTGCCATTGATTTTTTTTTTTTTTTTTTTTTAAGAAGTCAGAAGTCTGAATGCCTGTTTAGAATAATTCTTCACATTATTTGAAAGTTAGCCTAATGCAAAATTTGTTGGGCAGCAGTGAGTCACACCCACTGATACTTCTGTGTTTGCTGGATTAGGACGGTCATGGTGTAGGGTGTATATGGGGAAATCAAGATTTGTACCTGCAGCGTGCTACTTTAAACAGCATCTGTTTTAGTAGTGTCTGTAGTTCAGGTTAGTGAGATGTGGTTTTGCTAAAAGTGTGCAGTGGTGTTTTGTTTCCTTGCCTTAAACTGTTTGTGTACAGCGGTTTATTTTGGTTCTTCCAGTTCCTTTTACTTTCTTTCCCCCCTATATTAAGTGTCCACGGTTCAGATCTTTATAAGAGATGCACTATTTTGGTCAAGACTTGCACTCTCATGGCTATGGGATAGTTATTGAATAATTATTGATTTCCACGTATAGTGGCAAGGCATTCTAAGATTTAATTAATTCCTCTGAGTGTTTACAGCTCCTCTTTTAAAGATTCCTTTTGTATTATTTGAAGATCTAAAATATGCCCCTTGGTATCTCACCCAAAGTTGATTACATAAATATGTAACCAGCATTAAAGAAAGAAGAATTGCTTTGTTCAGCATCACATGTGGCCACCATAATGAGCTGCTCAAATTGAGAATGGCCTTTATTTCTGTTTTGTGTAGCAGTGGAACCTCTTCATATGCATTATGAATGTTATTCCCATACTGATGAACAAAACTATTTCTGTCTGTGTGTGCTGGTGCCCACCATAAACTTCTTTTTTCTGTCTCAGATTTCAGAATTTTTTTCCCCTGGAAATAATGGAAACTGCATTTTTCTTGCCCTGAAGCTTTCACACTTCTATTACGATTCATGGGCAGTACCTGAAGTACCTGACCTTTTTCAGTGCTTTGAAAATATAGGCGGTTTTCTATTTCAGCCTAATTACCTCTTCAAAATGTAGGAAAGGAAGGAGTTTTCGCCTCATAGTCTGATAGAGAATTTCTTAATCAGACTTCATTTTAAATGGTAGTGTAAACTTATCTAAATGTAGTTTGCAGGGTCCCGTCCTCTCATCTACTTCTTGCCTTGTGTTGTATTGGCATTTATGCCACTGTGTAGTAAGAGAGCTCAAGGAGCTGATTATCTGAAAACTATTCCTATTGAAAAATGTACTGTTCTAGAGCTGATTTAACTTCCTGAAATGGTTTATCATGGTTTGTACAAATGCTAGAAATGCACGAGAATAGGCTTAGAAAGGGCGAGGGAGATGCCAACAGAAAGCCTATCTTTAGGTTAAGTTATTGACTGTAGGACTGTAGTGATGTGACTTGTAGACCTCAGTTCTGAAAATTTGTGGCTGGATGGCTCAGTAGCTGACTGTTTATCCCAGTACCACTTAGACTGCAGATTGTGGTTTCACTCCTTGTAAGTTTCTTAGCAAAACAACCAAAACTGCTGTAAAGCAATGTAGCAAACACAATGTAATTAAAAATCATTCCTAAGATTTTTGAGGTTGAGAGTTCACTTAAAATGCTGATGTTTTTGTAAAGTATAAAAAAAAATAAATATGACCCAATAGTGTGTTTGTGGTATAACATAATGTCTTGAATTTTCCAATTCCCTTTTTTTTCCATGTAAGAGTTTGGATGTATGTTTATCTGTTTTATGTTTTAGAGACTTCAGAAGTTTTAAATCTGAAGAAAACTTTGTAAGAAGGTGTACCTGAAATACAACCTCTTCACTGCTATCTTTGCAAGTCTGTCTTGTAAAATATGAAGGCTAAAAGCTATCAGTTCTGAAGGAACACTAAGAAAGACAAAGTATTTGATGTGACACATTCATGCTTTGCTTGTCAGGCAAAACGGTTTTCACTATTATTCAGTGCCCTCTGTATATTGAAGAACATATCTAAAGTAAGCTGAATGCTCTTGTGCTTTGTGATAGTGTGTTACTGGGAAAATAAAACAGCTACAATTATCTGCTCAACAAATAGAACTTGTCAGCTGCCAGGCATGCAGAACTAATGCAGATGGCCAACTCAGAAAAGCTGTCAAACAGACTGAAATAAAATACTTTTTATTTGTATTCTGTGGACATGTAACTGACTCTTTATAATCTTCTCAAAAATAATAATAAAAAATAATAGTGTTCTTTATTAGCTAAGGTGTTTCCTTGGCTTCTAATGGAGAAATGAAAATTCTTTTGTAGAGGTTTTACCCAAATAATGAAAGGTGTATTTGGATTTTAAACTGGAATTGTGAAGAAGCTCTTTCATTTAAGTGTTCTTATCTATGCAGTTAAATAGGATTTATGCTTACTGTATCTAGAAGTTCTGGAAACATAGAGATTTTGTATAATCCAGGACAGGTAACTGTTTTTCTTTTTTGAATGAGCATCCTATTTCCTTTTGCTTTGAATTGCCTGTTGGTTGTTCCTCAGAGAAACACTTTTTTATTTTTATTTTTAATTGGAGGGCGCTTATATTATTTACTGTTGTTTCAGTTCTTTTATTCCTTAATGGTAATGAAAAGTACTACTCTGGATCTTCATCCTCACCAGGTGTTATCTCTCTGTGCAGCCTAAACATGTAATAGAGATCCTACAAAATGTCAGATGAAAGTAAAAATTACATTAAACAGCTACTGTTACCATAGTGATTGTTGAATGTATTGGAGAAATTGTGCTTTATTTATTCATAGGATTTGGCCTAACCTGCAGGGCAATGGTATGAAGAAGATGCCTCATGTAGAAAAATAAATAAATAAATTGGTCCATCTGTAGATATTAAGACTTTCATGATTAATGATTCAGCTGTTTCAGTTTTGTGGCATCAGATTTCCAATCACTCACTGCTGTGTTTTTTTTTTTTACTTAATTGATAATATTCAGAATTTTGATGTTTTTTAATGAGTGCTGTGCCAGGGGATAATTTTTTGCCCCGCAGTTGGAAGACAGAGATGTGCTATGACTACAGAGGGAAACAAATGGAAAACAAGTACGAGGAAATACTGAAGTGCTGTGCTACATAATCAGATGGTGGAATGTACCGCTAGAAGCATTCAGTCACTCAGAATGGACTTCTCAAAGGGCTCTCTGCAAAAGCACACAATTGGTTAGATGTATATTATATGGCGATGTCAGCCTCCTAGGGAGGATCACATACACACTGATGGTCTGATCCAGTGAGGCGCATCCTTTGATCTGAATGATAAGAAGCCACCCATGTGCCACTATAAACTTATTTGATTGCACTAGCTCTTCTTATTTCCCTTTGCTCTGTGGCATACCCCAGTACAAAGCTAAACTGGAAGATTAATATTCACTTTTGTGTCTGCATTCTTTGTTGTTCCCTCTTAAGGAGAAAAATGTTGAGAAGTCCTTATTTATTTTTAATAGAAATCCTAATGTGTGCTGTACCTTGTTATAATCCAAACCACTCTACATCCCAGACTGGTATGTGGCAGGTTGTACTCTCTTCTTTGCTTAACTTCTCACAATAAAAGTAGCTCTAGGCTGTGTCAAAGATTAACCTACTCACGGGAATCGTGAGATATATAGCTGGATAGAGTGGAAAGCAGCTAGGTTTTTGTTTGCTTTTTTTAATGTTTCCAGCATCTTATATATTAAAAGCTTCTAGCACCTGCTGTTCTTTAAAAGATCTTTTGATCTTAAATTCTAAGATCTTGGGGGCTTTCAGAATATGGGCTGTCATAAGAGCCAGTTACGGGACCTGAAGGAAAACTTACAGGAAAAATTGGCACAGGAATCTAGCACTCCACTGTGGCATTTATTTCTTTAATATTTTAACAAGCTTCAAAATATTTATGTAATAAAGATATAAACTTTCTTTTAGAACCTTTTATTTTTGTTCAAATGTCACATTCTTTATGCAAGAGCAGTATAGAATATGCTTTTACTGAATTTGCAATTCATCAGGTCTCTTTCCTCAAAGTAATGGGACATGGAATGCTAAATTTCAGGAGATATTATGAAGTCACTGGGAAGGAATTTATCTGCCTGTATGTGTTTGTGGTGTTTTTTTTTTCTGAAAGCAGAAGATATGCTTGTGTCAGGGAGCTCTACGTGTTTGTATGTATATGGACATGCATGCACATACATCCATATACACACTTGTGTATTTTTAATATGGGTTGGCGGCTATATACATATTACATATTTACACACATTAACACATTCTGTACTTTGAAGAACTTGTGGTATCTTCAGTAATTCAGCAAATTTCTACTTAGCTGTGAGTACTATTTTCCTGTATTGAATTCAGTTTGCTTTTAAGAGCTGAGCCTGAAGGCTCAGTTTCAGACCGTAATGCTGAAATTGGGTAAAAATTTGATCCCAGTAAGCACTAGTTGCTTTTTAGTTTCTAATTTGTTGGTAGCCTCACACCCATTCCCATACCCTCGTTTTCTCTGGTTTGTTTTGTGAGGTTTTCAGGTGTCTTAAAAATACGTTCTTGAACTGTTGAAGTTTTCCTGCACTGATTTCTTTGGCTGTCTTATTTTAGGTCATGTTTTTCTTGCATTTTTACCACTTGAGCCATTCAGTGCTGACAACATAACTTTCCCTACAAGGTGCATTGGAGGTATCTTAAGGGCATCTTGAAAATGCAGAACAGGCCAGAGAAGGTTAGACCTGAATTAAGACCAATAGCTGCTTTTGTGTGTGAACAGTAAGAAATGCATACTTAACATCAAAACCAAGGCATGAGTGGAGATATCAGTAACCCTCAAGAAGTAACTGGTGTAGTTTAGAGGGAGACTCTATTGTCGATGCATTGTTGGTCATTGTGACAGTGCAAATAACTTGAAGAAATTCTACACAAAATATCAAAATGATTTTGATTAATTCAGTTGTGAAAGGTAATTTCCTGGTTGGGTGTTCATGAAGATTGAAAATTGAAGAAATCCTGTTCACAGTTGGTGGTTGTAACGTCTGGGTTTTGATTTAACTTTTTTTTTCTCCCCTTACTGGAACTCATGAGGAAATACGGTATATCCAGTAGCGCAAATCCCAGTGAAAAATATTGATGGTGACTGCATTCTTGTGCAGGCAAAGCATACTGTAAATGTATTTCTCCTTTTTTTCCCCATTTCTATATTAGCTTCTTTCCATTGCTGTGACTATCGCTTTTATGTAGGCATCTATAAATTATCAGCATCCAGCATGATCTGATAACAAGAATGACGCATTGAAATCTCATCTTTGATTCAGAAGTTTGCATTGGATGTTTTTACTGCTGGAAGTCCTATGCTGAGAAGCTGGATTCGGTAAAAACCAGTAAGACTAGAAACTGCCGTCTCCTCTTCCTCAGTAGCATTTCCAAGGAGTAATTTCATAAAAGGCAATCCAACTTCAGGAGGAATGTCGTTATTTAAGTGAAAGTTTAGCAGCTGCTCTGCAGGAGCAGGGCTTCTCAGATGGAGTGCGGAGGTCTGGGTAAGACAAGTTCCAGTACCTTTAGACAATGTTTAGGACAAGGGTTTAACTGTGTAACTTTTTTAGCCTAGAGATTCTTCTAGGGCGGTGTTCAGATACTTCTGCTTTTTTTTTTTTTTTTTTTTTTTAATCATTAATTTCTATGTACTCTGACTGTTTCTGTCCTTTGTTGCTTAATTCTTTGTTAATTGTCTGGCTTATAAAGGAGCTTGTCTGAGGGTCCTTGGGTCAGTCTCTGTAAATGATGTTGCTTTCTGGACACGGCTCATTTGAAGAAGTTCAAGAGGTGGCCAGATCTCCTATTTGACTTTGTCACCTGAGGAGAAAACATGCATATAATGTTGAAAGAGTTACTTTTGACTTTGTGTACACATACACACAACCTCTCATTGTTATGCTTGAGAAGAAAACTCAAACACTTCAGTGGCTCAGACATATTATTTTGTCAAATCCTTACTCTGTCTTGTTGACAGAATGCATTTTCTCAAAAGCTGAAATCATTCTGTCAAGGAAAGTTATTTTCTTCAATAATCCTGCTTGTTGACAAATGTTCAAAAGGGAAAAAAATCTTCAATTATTCTGGGAATGTTCTGCCTGGTATCTCCAGGTTTATTTATTTTGCCACGGGAAAGAATGGTTATTAGTTTGTACGTGAACTATCCAGCTCTTGATGTTATGAAAGAAAAGAGTATTTGCTTTGTACTCAGGTGAAGGTGCTTTAGGGGAGTTTTTTTTCAAAGAAGATTGTTCAGTTTTTGGTCACAATCCAAGTGACTAATCAGCAGCAGAGAGCGGGCAGCGTGTATAGCGAGTGGAGGAGGGATGAACATAAAGCAGACGTCACTGTCATTTATGTCAAGCACCCATGGCTTGGTATGAAAGTTCATTTTCAGTTGGAGTTGTTAATAGTTGTGTATTCAAATAGCAAAATATGAGATTGATAGTAGAGGTTCTCACAGGGTAATTTCTTCTCATCTTTCTCTTCTGCTCTCCAATTTAAATTGGTTTCCATTTAGGAAGGTGAATCTCCGTGTTGTGTTTTTTGGTTGGTTTTTAGTTTGTTTGGTTTCTGATTGTTTATTTTTCTTTTTAGCTCAAGATCTCAGTTGCTAGATTTACTCCAACAGTTTCCAAATCCTTTATTGTCCGTCTTAGTACTGGATACTGTGTAAGGATGTATATGAAAGGCATCAAGGAGAACATGTCACATTCAGTGCTTGTTTTATTTTAGAGATAAATGAACTCGTTCTAGTGGGTTACAAATGGGTTTTGGAGAGGGAACCATACTGACACTTTTCCAATATCCCTTAAAGGAATTTAAAATTTTGAGTCATTTCTAAGACTTTAGAAGAAAACTGTTAGAGATTGGAGAATGTCGGAGAACATCTTTAAGCCATTTTTGAAGATATTTTTTGAGACTTACTTTAAACTTTTGTTTAGAACTTAGTCTAATGAGTGTTATAATGTGTTATGTTTTAATAGTTAAGCCTTGTAAATTCGTGCTGCTCTTCATTTTCTGTCCTCTGCTGCAAGTCTGCATATGATAGTGAAGTCTATGTACCTGTTTTCCGTTCTTTGTTTCATCAATAAACATTCATTCTGTACCATAATCTAATACTACAAGAACTTTGTTGATCTTTGATTTTGTTTAGTGTTTTTTTTTGTTTGTTTTTTTTTCTTCTCTAGAATACAGGCAAGTAAAATAAGTACTGTGATTTTGTTTTGGATAATGATTCTAGTCAATTAATTGATACCTTCAAAGTTTTTCTTTCTTTAATAGTGCAGTTTCCTACTCTGTTCTTCCCTACTGTGTTGTCTGCCACATTTGTCTTAGCAGAGTAGTGGGTGGTTTTTATTTTCTTTTTATATATTCATTCATTCTATTGATTTATAAATCCTTTGTAGTCTTATTGTCAATTGTCTTGATCTCTTTAGTTCCTAATATACAACATTTTTGTCATACATTTAAAAAGATGTCATTCTATGTGATTTTCCATTCAAAGGAAATTCAGATTTTTAAAATAATAGGCAGTGTGTTATAACGGATGCTTCCTTGACACCTTTAGATCAAAGAGAAAAGCAACAGGGTTTTTAATAGATACCTTAGATGTAAATCATATTGTGAGACTGAGCAAAAGTAGAACAGCCCTGACTTTTCCTTTTAGGCAGGCAGCCTTTCTATTTATTAAGCTTCATCTCACATCACAGTACTGGTTTCACGCCTGAACGTGTTCAGCAGAGTATCAGAACAACATCATGACGTTTTTACATCTCTGATGTTCTCACCTCTAGACAAAAAGTTGGAAGAATATATTTTTATAGAACTCGTCAAGCATAATATGTTTCTGTACTCTTTAACTTTTCTCTGAGACTGGTACTGTGGGTGTGTTTGAAGAAGGCCACTCAACTCCTTGTGCTTCTTTAGATGTGAAAGCTTTATGTAGCAAGAGCTGCTCAATGTGCCCTGTGAAAAGCCTGGAGTCAGTCCACTCTCAAAGCATCATCTGAACTTTCAGTTACGATGTTCCTTCTAACAGTTTCCAGTCTAATTTTTTCATGTGTCTCTGGTAAGATGAGCAGCTGATTCTTTGTCATACTAAGGTGCTCACCGTAGAGAAGAAGGCTTTACTGCCAGTGGCATTAATTCTAGTTGTTTATAATTTAGAGGATCATAGTAAGTTGAAGTTTCTATTTCTGGTTTATTCTCTAAAGTAATGAAAAATTAAGGCCAAATGAATAATTTATAATAGTTGCTGTTAGCTTATTTAGATGATTGAGTGTATACAAAGAAATCAAAGCAACTTGTCAGTTATTGAACCCAAGGTGGATATGAACTCACCCAAATAGTTATTGATGTTACCAGTTTCCATTATTTTTAACTTCTTCGGAAGTCGTTGTCCCCTTTCACAAGGTTGCTCAAGTCATGGTTTGATTGCATTGCTGTGGAATCTGTAAATAAAAATTCCTCAGCCTAGCGGTTATAAAGTTTCTGTAGTCCTTATGCTGTGTGCCATATTCATTCTATTTTTTTGTCACTTCACACCCTAAGAAGGGGGCACTCATATTTTATTCAATCTTCTATCAACTCTATCTGTCTATCAACTTCATAGGAACAATTTATGAGCTTACTCGTAATACTGCCTTGACAAGATAGCTGCAATTCTAAATCTCCTCTTTCTCTTTCCCTTTTTGATCTGTAGGCTCTGGAATTACTGTTTTCAGCAAATTGTTCTTTTCTGTTATAGATCATCCACATTCCTTTATTCTCTGTATACTTAAACATCCTGCCTCTAGATCAGTAACACTGACTGTATTTTTAGATAGAAATCGGTTTTAGGGGAAAAAATTGGTATGCAAAATTTTTTGAAAACCAGTTACAAAAACTCTGTTGCTTGTTAACATACATCTGAAAATGGCCTAAATGAAGCAAAAAGCTATTACACTTAAATTCAGTGATGTTAAACACAATCCACTGCTGCTTTCGTAGTCCCAGTGGAGTGTATTGCTGCAGTTACGACAGTTATGGAATTAACAGAGAGAGCTCTTGAGTAACAGAATCAGCCTGAACGTTCTTAAATGTAATAACATCAAAGTGACTCTGTTTTTGTGCTTAAAGTCTTGTAAATTCATTTGATGTTTTATTGCTTCTTAGGAGAAATAACTTTAGTAAATCACAGGATCATCAGATTGAAAAGAACCTTGAAAGGTCCTCTAGCCAACTTTATGCTCAAAACTGGGTCAGCTAACAGTAACTGTTAAGAAATTATAAATACCAGGATATGACATAAGGGTGGTTTTCATTTTGTTTATAGTTGTGAATACACTACAGAATTCAAAGCATTCATTAAAATACTTGATTACAATGCTTGTAACATTTACTATGCGATTCAGTTGTAATACGGTACTTTTGTGCGCTGTAGGAAACTAAATATGAATGTGCATATAATATGGAGATTTTCTATAATAAAGTCTTCAGATTTTATTCATTCTTAAAAACATATCATTCATCTGTTAAAAAAAAAAAAAAAGTCTGTTAGAAATGAGCAGCACTTCAAAGTTTGTTGTAGTAAAACAAGGTAAAAAGATGTTGTGTTTTTTGTCTTTTCCACTATGCACTCATGGTACGGAAGTGCTGACTTGCATAAATTCATCCCTTTTTTCTGTGATGCTTAAGCTCTTAGTCTGCAGCAATCAATTAAATGCCCCTACTAGCTGTTTTGCATAAGCTGGTTGAATGGTTAATCGAGAATATACATAATACTTGGGTAACTGCCCATTGACCAAAATAGTGTCATTGTGATTATCTGTCAAGGTCTGCATATTACTCAGATAATTGCTATTTCCTCTTATGATTACTCCAAAGGCAGAGGATGATCATATAAATTGCTCATTGTTTGTAAAAAGTAGATAAGAATCCAGTCCCAAAATTACACTTTAGAGTACTGGAGATACGTAGTTGCTCAACAATAAAAACATTACGAAGTGCGGTAATAATTTACATTTTTTGAATTATTATTAATCATGCTGAAACTGCTGTAATATTATTTTATTTTCCCAGATAGTGACAACAAAAGCAACAAACAAGCTTTCCCTAGCTTTCATTAATGTGCTGGGCAGGTTGTTCCTCTTAAAAATAAGAGTTTAAAATTTGCTCCTAGAGGAACAGGAAGTGACAAAGTAAAGAGATCTTGATGAAATGTTAGTCAGACGCCTGCAAGTCTGGGATGTTCATTTCCAGCTTTCAAAATAACTTTTAGCTTAAGTAGTCAGCAATCTGTCCCAGACGAGGTGAACCCAGCACACCATTAACATTTTGTCCCTGCATAAGATTGCATCAGGGCCGGTACTTAACTGTCTTCTAAGCACCTAGTTACAGAAAGAAGCAGGAAGTTCAGATAAGGTGGGAGTGGTTTTATATAGGCACCTGGGATAGACAGTAGGATAGAGCGTTTGGTGCTGTTAGAGTTTTACAATGTGTTTAGCGACAACAACAAAAAAGAACAAACTTGGAAGTTTTACCATCCTGTATGTATACCTATAATGCTGTTATCAAGTAGTGATGGTAAATGTAACTGCACTGGCTGATCACAGAATCACGGAATCGTAGGGGTTGGAAGGGACCTCCAGAGATCATCGAGTCCAACCCCCCTGCCAAAGCAGGTTCCCTACAGCAGGTCGCACAGGTAGGCGTCCAGGCGGGTCTTGAATATCTCCAGAGAAGGAGACTCCACAACCCCCCTGGGCAGCCTGTTCCAGTGCTCCGTCACCCTCACCGTAAAGAAGTTCTTGTGAACGTTTGTGCGGAACTTCCTATGCTCCAGTTTCTGGCTGTTTCCCCTTGTCCTGTCTCCACACACTGCTGAAAAGAGTCTGGCCTCGCCACTTTGCCCCCCACACCTTAGATGTTTATAGACCTGGATCAGGTCCCCTCTCAGTCTTCTTTTCTCATCTCTTCTCAATAAATGCTTGTAGAAGCTAACTGAAGTACACAAGACATTCTGAAAGAGTCGTCCTCTGTTCTTGTTAGGGATTTAATGCATTAATGCATAGATGTTGATTTAATAAAAATACTTACTGAATATTAAAGCTACTGCAGAATTTTAGTTCATGATAGGCAAGTATACCTCTGCCTTTATTCCCTTTTGTCTCATCTACTGTACACTCAAATGCTTTTCATTTCTCTTTTTTTCATCTATGAAGAAAAACAAAAAGCCATGGTAAAGACAGTCTTATGGTTCTAGCAAATGAACTTTTCATTTCAGTATTTTCTGTATGAATATTTACTTAAACTGCTACTTGTATGCCAGGATGACTTTGAAAAAGTTCCCAATGAAGAGCAATAGTGTATTTGAGTATGATCTTTGTTATTCTGGCTTGAGTATGTTTTTCAGGCATTCATTCTGCAAAATGTGCATCTTATTCTTTTTCTGATGCTGTTTTGGATTTTTGGTTCTCTTTAATTTTGGATAAACAAGTCTCTGAAAGATACAACGTTTTAGCTGTATCATGTTTCAGTGGTTTATATTCCGGTGGCACGGTTGCACCCTGAATGCTGAGATAGGAAGTAACTTTTCTTGTACAGGAAGAAATCGTACGTTTAGTCATTTGTGTAATAATACAGGCTCTATATTCTGAGTTTGAATGCAGGCCCACATGCCAACAAAATGATTATTTTGTAGTATTGCAGAAGAAAATAAATCAGCAAATGTAACTGTCTCTAGCGTCGTTACCAAAGATAAAAAGTTGTCTATGTGAATCCCTTTTCAACTAGAAGATGTTTTCCATTCTGATTTTTATTTTTTTAATTTCTATAGGAGATGTTATGAGAAGCATGATAAATCTTACTGAGTGAAGTATGGACTTATATTGTTAAATCATTTTTCTCCCTCCAGAAATAAGACACTTTTTCCTCACATGACAAAAATACATAAAGTTTTGTTAATGGCTTAAATTAAGGCTAGTAGCAAATTCTCCATGTATTAGTAAGAGACCACTTTTTTCACCCTTTTAGTGGGATGTTGCCTCTTCTTGTAGCTGTGGATTTCCAGATTTTTGTCTAATTGTTGCCTTATTGTATTGCTATAATTTATTGTAAATGTTTAAGAATCTTTCTGTTGATATTTTTTATTCTAATTGGTTGTTGGATCTGTTTGGTTTGCAGTTAGAAAAGCTGTTATGAAAAAGATGTAGATGAATTAACCAAACCTTGGTTAATGTAGAATTAATCCATGTGGGTCAGTCATGCACTTCTCAGCATGCCTGAAGTTGTGTTCAGACCTTAAAAAGGGTATGCAGCAAATCCCACCTCCTTTGTAGAGGGAACATACATTGCACAGTCCTCAGCTTCTCCCCAGTATCTCAGACTTGTGTCCCTTTGCTAGGCCCCATGGTGCTCATTGCATTTCTGTAGTGTCCTACAACTGTGCTGTGCAGTGGTGCATTGCATTGGAGTTATGAAAACAGAATCACAGTATGGCCCAGGTTGGAAGGGACCTCAAGGATCATGAATCTCCAACCCCCCTGCCAGGGAGGGCCAGCAACCTCCCCATTTGCTGGACCAGGTTACCCAGGGCCCCATCCAACCTGGCCTTGAACACCTTCAGGGACGGTACATCCACAACCTCTGTGGGCAGTCTGTTCCAACGCCTCATCACTCTCATAGTAAAGAACTTCCCCCTAACATCCAACCTAAATCTTCCTTCCTTCAACTTAAGACCATTTCCCCTTGTCCTGCTGTTATCCACCCTTTCAAAGAGTTTACTCCCCTCCCGTTTATAGGCTTCCTTCAGGTACTGAAAGGCTGCAATTAGGTCTCCCCACAGCCTTCTTTTCTCCAGGCTGAACAAGCCCAGCTCCCTCAGCCTATCTTTGTAGGAGAGGTGCTGCAGCCCCCTGATCATCTTAGTGGCTCTCCACTGGACTCTCTCCAACAGCTCTCTGTCTTTCTTGTACGGGAGGCTCCATACCTGGACACAGTACTCCAGATGGGGCCTCACAAGAGCAGAGAGGCACAATCACTTCCCTGTCCCTGCTGGCCCTCCCTCTCCTGATGGAGCCTGGGATGCCATTTGCTTTCTGAGCTGCCGGAGCACACTGCTGGCTCATGTTAAGTTTCTCATCCATCAGGACCCCCAGGTCCATGTCTGCAGGGCTGCGCTGAAGAACTACTCCTTCCAGGCTCTATAGATGTCTGGGATTCCTCTGACCCAAGTGCAAAACCTTGCGCTTTGCTGTATTGAACCTCATTAGGTTCACCCGGGCCCAACTTTCAAGTCTGTTGAGGTCCCTCTGAATGGCATCCCTTCCTTTCCAACAGCAAACCTTAGTTGTCCTTGTTACATCTGTAAAGTGGTGGAGTAGCTCTGAGAAGGTAATCTGAAGCTTGATGCCCTTGCTGTAAAAGGCACACATGCCATAAGTAGCTTGGTACTTGAATTGTGTGCATGATGGCTGTTTTGTCTGCATCTGTAAATTCTCTGAGACTAGTTGTCTGTTACAGGATGTTACTCGATTCATCAAGAAATGATTAAAAAAAGGTGCAGATTGATTTAGCTTTTTAAAAGCAACTCTTTAGTTGTTAAAATAGATTTTCAAAAGTAGAGTGAAATTGAATGTTCAGAACAAGAAGCTGTTGTTACCTGGAATTGCCTGAGTTATCACACTGCAGAGCTCACGCATGTATTCTTTGTTAAGTAGCTACAACACTTCAGGCTGCTTCTTCCTTCATCTTGTGTTAGCCTTGAATTCTTCCACTCTGTTCCTAATCCCCTGCATCTAAACTCTGCTACCAAGCTGTTAAAGAGCTAACAAAAGCCCAAGCAGCTCATGTTGGCAAGGAAACTTGAGATAATCAAGGGACTTGGGGGTTTTCTTATTCTTAGCCAGACTCAGGGGGTCTGGAAGAGCTACATTTGTTCTCTTTGTGGTGAAGACTGGGTGTTGCTGTGTGTGTGTGTGTGTATATATATATATAGGTGTTCAAGTCCAGTTGTGCAATACTGAAACTAATTATTACTGAGTCAGGTATTTTCACCTCCTCCTCAAGCCTTAAAACTAAGCATTACAAAATGTCCTAAAAGTTCACAGAAAGAGAGTTTTTGATGGAGACTTTAGGACTCACCACTGGATCCTCAGAATTACTCTGTCAGATATAATACAGAATAAGAGGTCTCCTATTCATACAGGGCTCTATAAGATGGTAGAAAAACCATCTTTCACCAGAAAACTTCTGTAGATCCCATGCCACATCTACATCGCATTGTAGAAGATCATAAACGTTTCTGGGCTTCCTCACTGTAGCAGACTATCCAGTCTTGTGACCCTGCCTACAAATTTAGTTGCTGGCAACTCTGGGGTGAAAATTTAAATATTTAAAATTTTGTAAGACAGTGTATGCATTTATTATCCCAAAGGCTTCCTCAGCAATTTCCCCTCCTCGTTCTAACAATAAATACAGTTTTAAAGAAGTTAATAAATTGGACGTTTTTATTCTGTGCACCTTGGTGATTTAAAGAGGAAGGTGTGCACAGCAAGACTTACTCAGCGTAAGTTAACGGTATCTGGATTCCACTGATGCTAAGCTGCTGCAGATGCTATTCAGTGCATATGGAAAACAAGTTTCCTAGCAGGTGTACTTTTCCTTATCATGTAGAGAAGAATGCATATTTGCAAATTAGACACCCGTTGTATGAAACATCACACACAATTTGGGGGGTTTCTGAAGATGATAAACTTCAGTTGGTCTAACATCTGGATCTTGTTAATTCAGTAGCTTTTCCTCAGTGTTGGAAACATTGTCTGATACACACCTTCTGTCATACTTAGTGGTTTAAATGTTTATTTGGGAGAAGAAAGGAAAACCTTTTTAATACTACATTTCTACAGCACGATTCTTCAAGGTGTTAGTGTATTGTGTAGATAGGAAACGTAAGTGTTTTAAAATCCCGGGGAGCAGATGGTTCTCAAAACCTTTTGGCAATATGCTTTTTCTTCAGTTGTAGACCAAGTACAAGTATTTATGCCTGGTACTGTAAAAAGAACTCAAACAAACAAACAAAAACGACCACCAAAACAAAAAAAGGCAAAATGCCCATACATTACTTTTCACATAGCTGTTTTTGACTCATGACTATTTCCTTAATCATTTACTTGAAAGATGAATTCCTTTGTCAGTTTAGATAGGCTGAGATTCGATTATTGGAATCCAAAGCTCAGTTCCTGCAGTTAGGATGTAATCTCTTTGAGTTTTCTGTTTGTTACATCCTCCCTTAGTTTTTTTTTTTTTTTTCTTTTCCAAATGATTTTGTATCACCTGCTGCTGTACAGTTGGTTTAAGATATTTTATGTGTGATCAGCCATCGTTTGTTCTGTAAACGCTAACTTGAGACAATTGGCTTCATTTCTGACTGCCAGTATGGTGACAGATATGCTTGAAATTACTGGAAGAAGAGCTGCATGAATGGCTGTGAGGGTACTTCAGAGGGGCTGTCAGATGGGAATGCCAAGTAACAGCATATCGACAAGTCACAAAGATTTTTAAAAGCAACTTTAGGGAAGATAGTCATTTCAAATGGAGGGTATCTGAAGGAAATAAGACAGTGAATGATATCGTGCTGAAATTAGATTAAAGTCCTATTGTTTTTATTGATTGATTTAACACTTTTGGAAGCTTCCAGTGTGCTTAACAGGATTACAAGCTCCATCTCTGTCTTCCATTTAACTTCTGTCACCATTGCAAAGTTGGCACTGTAGGACTGACATATAAAGCTGCAACTTCACAGTGAGGCTGCAAACGTATACCTTAGGAGAATAAAATAAATGAGAATGCTTTCATCATTTAAAGCAAAAGAGCTGCTTAAGGTGAGACTGGTGGCTCATTAGTATTTACTTGCTTAATACAAATAGGAAAGTCACAAAAAACAATAAATGAGGCTGACAGCAGTGTCTCCCTCACCTCACAAATAAAGAAAGCAGCCTCTGCAAAAAATAGAGGAACGTTACTATATGTTCTTTAGTCAGAAAAATGGAAAGACGTTTTAGTCCTGCAGAAGCTACATAGCATTTTAACTGAATGGAATAATAATAAATAATTTACAGAGCTGATAATGTTGCCAAGATTATCCTAACTTAGTATCCTGTGTGTATGTTGTCTCATCTTAGACTTACAGGTAGACTAATCTTATGTTGGATCAGTTTTTTAGTAAGATACTAATATTTATATATTTTTTTCAAATATAAATGTAATTTTCATAAGTGACAATATTGTACTTGGTCTACAACTGAAGAGAAAGCATATTGCCTAAAGGTTTTGAGAACCATCATGTTACTGTGATGAGTAACATGACAACAGTCTTCAGTTTGTATTTATGCACAATATTCAAGCACATGCTTAATGCTAAGCTTGTGAAATAAATATGGATACTCAGATTTTACATTTTAAATAATGCTGCAAGTTTCTTAATTGAATCATTTTAGAGAACATTTGAACCCAATTGTTGACAAATCTAACAAAGATCTATGTAGATTTAATATTTAGATAGAAATACTTTCCAGGTTGGAATATAATTTAGTCTACAGTAGCTACATGAACAGTTATTTCCTAGTCATTCAATCTTTAAACATCTTCTAGTAAAAGATACTTGGTAGTTAAATATTAATAGTAGCTTATGAAAAAGTAGAAAGGATAAGGCAGTATATTATCTGAAATTGTCATGGAGGAACAGCATGTAATTAAGTCTAAGAATGTTACGATCCAACTAATACTGTGTGAAACACTTTTACTGTATCACTTGAAATGAAAAATAAATTATTAAATATTAAATAAGATAAAATAAAAATTGGATCACAATAGGAAATTGTTTTTGTTACTCATATTTTCTAAGTAAGTTGTATCAAAAGTGATAGGTGATATTTTGATGAAACTGTAAGTATAAAAGTAACTGTAGCAGTAATATATATTTAGAAGGTATTACATATTTAATAGTAGCTTATATTTAATTTTATAACCTGAAACGGAATACGGGAGAAAAAAACCCAAGAAGTTACAATACAGACAAAAATCGGTATTATTAGTGGAAAAAGTAGTTATTCCATGTTGCTGCGGGTGTTCAAGACAACGTTGTTGTTGGCTGAAAAACAAGTTTGACGGTGTGGAAGAGGACACTGAGAGCAAAGGCTGTCTCCAGCAGACAAGTGCAGAAGTCAAGTGGGTCACATAATCCCTGTGTGATGAGAACCCTGACTGGAAAAGAAGCACGTGAATGGCAGCAACTTGTGGCTCTGGTGGGATGAGCACTTGTGTAGGCAGTTAGGGTCCAGATGTGAAGGAGATTTCTTAAGTGTTCTGTTGACATGTTGATGGGGATGGAAAGTTACAAGAGGGAACTTGAAAATGCATATAGGGGATGTTAGAACCTGCAGTAAGGGATTTGGATAATTGCTTTTTCAGTATTAACTCACAGTTTTAAAAATCACAATAAATGAAATATTTGTTTATGTGTGACCCTGTTGCTGTTGGCCAGGGACATCCAGGTAATAGATGATGTAGCCAGAAAGGAGTATGAATTGATGAGGATCTTATAGGGAAAAAAAAAAAAAACACCCCCAAAACTACCTAATCTTTAAGATGATTAGTGCAAAAAAATCTTATATTTTACCTACAATGTTACAAAATGCCAGTGTTACATAAATGAACCTTATTTCTACCTGTTTTAAATTTATCTTTGAGGTATTCTCATATTTCTGTCTTGTAGACTGAGGTAGTTGCCAAACTTTTCATTTATGGAACAAGAGTTGATCTCAAATATTTATTTATTTATTTATTTTTAGCGAATAAAACATGATGAGCTACTTTATTATCTCCCACATATTGTTCAGGCATTTAACCATTTTTATGGAATATATCTAACCCTTCTTCTGTTTAACATTTTTTAGTCATTGGGCAAAGCCTGGTACAGCATTCTGAATGTTACTTGTTTGTGTTTTGTCTTTTCTGTTTATTCAGCAGTCTTAGAACTTCAGGATTCTGTGGAAATCTTACATCTTACCTGATAATACACTGAAATATCAAAAATCTTTAGGATAACCTTTAATGTTGTGTAAGCATCATTCTTTTGTTGATAAAGGTGTGACAATATTTGCCTTTATCAAAATAAGTATTACTTTAATAAGTCTCTTACCAAGCTATCCAGATTGCTTTGGTTTCAAGGACTATCTACTTTATAGCTCACATTTATACTCATGTGTTGTTTTTGTGTTTTTTTTTAATCTCCGTGGATCCACAGCATGTACCAGAGAGGTGATGTTTGTCCTTTGCAATTGATGGAATAGAAGAAAGACGATGTAATGTCAAGAACCTGTTCTTCTGAGATCTTGCTAGAAGGACATGTGAATTCTATTTTTATAGCTATAGCAAAAGACCCTTTAATTAGTTCATTTTATTTAATTTAGCTTGTACCTCTTTCTTCTATACTTTTCTTTATAGTTGCTTGAAGTATGAAGAATTTATTACAGTTTCCTTAATTTAATAACCCATTGAGTTGAATATCAGCTGTTCCATAAATTGTGAGGAGAGAACAGGGAATAGATCTTGATTACACATGGGTCTGTCATTCATGATGTCTGCCTAAAATCTATCTTGAATGAATGTGTCTATTGTAATCCAACAGAATGTTAGTCAGTGTAAAACTACTGACCAAGCACAGGATTTCATGCATCTGTAGCTAAGCGCTTTAGCATTCTCAGCTTACCCTCTTTGTGTTTTGAGGTTAATTGGAATTGGCAGAAAATCATCACAGATGAGACAGTCATAGAGAAACACCTTTATTTAGGAAAGAATTAGTTTGCATTTTGTGTATGCTACAAGGCATTGTGCAGTTCTCAATGGACTGGATGATAAATAGCTTTTAAATTTACTTTCTTAGCTGGTGTTCTCTTCATTTCTTGGTTACCTTTCAAATTTTATTAGGATTTTTCTGCATATTGTCTTGAACTTGCCATTATCATCAGATACTGTCTGTTAACTTCTTTGTATTATATGGTGTAACTTCTTTCTTCAACAACTTTGATCTTTTCAGTTTTACAGATTTGGGTGAAATTAGAACTGTGCAGTCAGATTCAATTCTTAGTGATTTTTAATGGCTGTAATATTTCTTTGTTTGTTTTGCTGGTATAAATCTTCTTCATAGTAGTCAGTATTAGTGCTGTTTTGGATTTGTGACTGAAGCGGAGTTGATAGCATGCTGATGCTTTAGCTGTGTTTGAGCAGTGCTTGTCCCACGAGTGAGCAGGTTTGGGGTGGGCTTGAGGCTGAGAGGGAGGGAGGGAGCACTCAGGACAGCTGACCTCAGCTGAGGAAAGGGATATCCCATGGCATATAGCATCATGCTCAGCAGTAAAAGATCAGGTAAAGGAGGAAGGGGAGGATGTTTGAAGTTAACAAAAGTCTTTTTCTTTCCAAGTAACTGTTAGGTGTGATGAAACCCTTCTTTCCTGGAAATGGCTGAACATCTGCCTGCTGTTGGGAAGTACTGAATGAATTCCTTATTTTGCTCTGCCAGCACTCACACCTTTTGCTTCACTTGTTTGACAGTCTTTACCTCAGCCCACAAGTATTCTCACTTTTGCCCTTACGATAAATTTTCCCATCTTGCTGTTGGGGAAGTGAGTGACTGTGTGTCTAAATGAATACTTGAGTATTTGGAGCTTACATTCTCTTCATAGTTTAAGTGCTCTCTTTGTTCAGAATCACACAGTAGTTTGGAGTTTTATAATGTCAATGCTCTTAGATTTTGGTACATCCTTTCCTCATCCTTTGATTTCTTCTCTGTTTTGAACTTTGTTCTGAGCTGATTTCCCATGATGTGCTGCTAATTTTGTTGCTGTTGTTGCTAAACCAAACGATACCCTGAGAGTGTCAGAGGCTTACCACAGTTCATTATCAAAGGTCAAAGAACCCATTTCATATAGGAGGATAAGGCCAATAAATTACAGCTCTTACAAGGCAATGTGGCAGCTTGTCAAGATAGGTTAATGCAAAATTGAATAGTAATGAAGTGTTTTGATTTGGGAATGGTTAAACTTTTAAATTTGATTTAAAATTCAAAATTATATTATGGAAGACATGAATGGGGTTTATCTATTTATAGTAATGCATTTTGGAACTTGCTTTTAGCTGACAATATTGCAAATACCCTGATATAGCATCTTGATCATCTTATTTCCCTTAAAAGTTACTTCAAATTTTAAAAATAATTGAATGTAGAGACTGCTGTTATTGACAAAGTTCCTTCTCTGTTGGCTTATTTGTACAGATTGATATGTGGAATAATACACTTAAATACATTAGTGAAATACAGATGATGGTTCTAGCTCTGAAGTAGTGTAATTTAAATTATGTCTGACAATCTGACTCTGATGCTTTTTCATTGATTTATTTTATTTTTTTAAGTTAATATCAATCCAGATTAAATACTGCAAATCTATTCCAGAACAAATTGCTCTGCTTCTTTTTGCACTGTAGCTCGTAGAGGACACTAAAGCTCTGATATCTTGTTTAAAACAGTATTAGTACAACCTAGAAGACGATGAAAGAAACAACAACAACAACAAAATATTTAGTGGAATGATTAGACGTTTGAATATTGGACTAAACTGAGTCAGGGAGTTGGGGTGTGCCAGAGAGAAAGTAAACACATTTCTTTTCATTAAAGGAGAGCCCTGTGGTTGTACTGCCACTTTTCTGTTTTTATGAGTCACTGACGCTATATTATGTATTTTGATCTTGTGCATACAGTGAAGGAAAGTTGAAATAAGTAGAAATAGACTATTTTATTTAAGATAAATAAATAAAGTGGGATGTATTGGCGTAGAGAGCTGCACTCTAATGAATGGTGTAAAACAACCATAATCATTCCTGTGGCTGATTGTTGACTGATTTCAGATGCTGTTATTTAGGACTAATCTATCATTAGTTTCACCGACTTCTGTGATTGTAATGTTACCACTACCTATTTGCTTCTTTTTTTTTTTTTGGTCATACTGTGGTGAAACCAGAATGCTGTAGGCGAATATATTTACAGTGTTACTAGTCAGTAAACAAAGTGAAATACTATCCAAGTAAAATCTTTCTGGTCCTGACCCCTCACCTCCTATTCACTTCTCGTGTCAGACTCATGCTCTAGCAGCAAGGCCAGCAGGATACTTTCCCTGGAGTTCTTGATTTCTTAAACTGACCTGAGTGGCAAAGTAGTGCTTTAATATTTAATAGAAAGAGTTGCACAACTGGAACAAAAATAAAAAAAGAAATATATATTTAATGATTGGAACTGCTCTGAAGCTTCTTGTAAAGGTATTTATGGTTGGTTGCTATAATAGAATTTTAAATCTACTTGGAATTAAGACCAGTGTTCTGGACAGTAGATAGTTTCCAATGGGAGACAAAAAACTGCATAGCTTTCTCTCTCACTGCAGCTGGTTTGCAGTTAAATGTTCAAGATTGTACATTTCATTGAAATGGAAATCTATTGCTTTCTTCAGCTAGCATTTAACATAAAATATGAAGATGATTATCAGACTGAGGATAAAATGCTGTAGTAGTCTACAAGCACAAATGGTTCCCCAAACAGTTGGTATTTCTGTTGAGCTAGTAGTCAGAGAAGCAATTATTAAAATGTATTTCATAGGATTTAGAGCAGATGTGCCATTGCAATGGCAGGCAGCATCTTCAATCTCTCTTGACACCTTTTGTTTCACAGGGAAGCTGCAGCCTCAGGGCGATAAACTCTCCCAGCCAAGAGGTCAGCATCAAAACCACAGCTTGGGTCATGAAGAGCTTCCAGCTTTTTCCCTCTTACAGAAAATACCTTACTAGAATTGAGGTTGAGGTGATAATTCTCTTAATACATGAGACTACACATAATACGTGCCCTGTCTAAAAGATCCTTGGTAATGCCAAGTGGCCCCAAAATGGGCCAGTTTTGCCCTTGCGGTCTTTACATATGAAAGCACAACTCAAACAGGTGAAAGTATGTTAAAATTCTGTAACCACAGCTACAGCTCAGCTCCTTAGAAATACAACGCATTTATTAACTGATCAGGTGCATTGCCCAAAAAATACAGGAAGATTTTTTTTGTTTTTGTTTTTAACACTCTTCGTGTAAATATATTTATGTACATTGTGTCATTTTGGAGGGAACGTGTGGTTTAGTGAGTACACTGATCAGAATGTTTTCCTTTCACTATTTTCTAAAGCTGAAGAATAATGCGATTTTCTTTTAAGATTATCTTCTCTGAATTCTTCCATGATTTTATCCAAACAGAATAGGACAATTAGAATAGTTCAGTTTGAAAGGACCTATAAAGATTATTGAAGCCATCTGTCTGACCTCTTTAGGGCTAAGCAAAGTTTAAAGCATAACTATGAGGGCATTATCTAAATGTCTCTTGAACACTGACAAGCCTGAGCATCAGCCATTTCCCTGGGAAGCCTGTGCCAGCGTTTTACTACCCTCATGGCAAAGACAGTTTTTGTACAATGGTATGAGAGAGTCAATTATTAAGAAGTCTCATAATTTAGTACTAGATCTTCCCATTGTGACACAGGGACCAGTGGTATTTAGGTAAGCTCTCCAATATCTAGGCACAGAGAGCCAATCTCATCATCACCAGTCTCAGAAAGCCTCCTGACAGCAGTGCTACCAGTGCTCTACCTATGCACTTTTCACTAGGACATGCTCTAGAGAATGTGCTGGGCAGGCAGGAGCTTACCTAGTGTGTAAGCTTTTAACACTGACAGTGACAAATATAGTCCTGAAAGGCAGTTTTCTTCCCATCTGTCTTCAAGGAACCACAGAGGGCAATTTCAGAATACTAAAATGACATGAAATGACTGTGAGTTGTTTGTGTATTCTTTCTTAGTGATTGCATTGATTCTGATAAAGTTACTTTCATAAGCCATAGTTACATTTCTGTTGCTATACATTAAAAAAAAGATCACTTACTGTGTAAGCATCCTCATATAATATGCAGACAAGATCAATGAGCTGAAATAATGATTTTGGACTTGCACAATTGTTGAAACAAATCTACAGAGTTCCCATGGCACTAGCATTTAACATCTGTCTTTTGCAACTGCATTTTCACTTGTAGATATTTTCCCATTGGAAGCACCAGAAGATTCTTAAGGAAAAATACCACTTTCCTGAGGTTTTTCTCATTTAAATGCAGAATCAGTTGACATTAGGAGGAAAATAAGTCATCCCCTTATCCTAGTTGTCTTCTGAGACTTCAGAAAAGGAACTTCCTTCTGGTATGTCACCCTGTATGAACATAAAGAAGAATCACTACCTAAGCTACCATCCACTTTTCACATTGCATAAAGCACAATTTTTCTTGTGGAAGACGATATTGCTGTTGAAGGCTCATATTAAAAAAACAAACAAACAAACAAACAAAATACACCAAACCTACTGTTTTTAAGGTTTCGTAACCTTTAAAGAATGCTATAAATAAGTTAATTCCCATCTCTAGAAAAGCCTATGTGAGATCTAGCCAGCTTTGAATGTGACTTTTAACTTGCAGAATGTGTAAAATTAAATTGAAATCAAATAGTTAATAAGCAACATTTTCCTTTATTTTTTTTTAATTTTTTACTTGATAGTCAGTTAACTGACTTCAAAGTGGAAGAAGAGGTCCCTGGAGAGTTGCCTAGATATACTAGAATGTCCCATGGAGATCTTTGTCACCAGTTGAAGGTGTAGAGAGAAAGATACCACAAACGCCAGTAGCAGCTCCTGTAAATATTGGCCATATTGCTCAGTTATAAATGCCCATCCAAATCTTTCATGATGGGTTTGTAATTTGTGTGACTTTCTCCAAATTACGTAATTTCTTTGCCCTACCAGAAGAATGGTCACAGTGGGTATCATTCATAGATGCTTGTAGAATGAATTAAAAAAAAAAAAAATGAAGGCTGGATGAAAAATTGGAAATTATCTTTTCAAAAAGGAAATAAAGTGAAGAAACATATAATACTAGCAAGAAAAAATATTGTTGATTTGATTGTTATCCTACACATTCAGCACAATATGTGTAAGTTTTTGACTATGTTATCTATTATCACCATAGATACTCTGCAAGTGAGGGATATATGGATGTGATATTGGTGATGGTCTCTTAGTGATCTCTAACAAGAGAAAAATGAGTTTCCTTAGTCACAGAGTTGTATCAAGCAGCCTGCTGGCAGAGTGGAAGTACGCTTCTGCATACGTATAATAATTTCTGGATTAAAAAGAGAAAACAAATTCTTTTCAATATAAGTAATTACAATATGTTTTTAAGATACTCTAAGCATGCAAACAACAATTGGGAAATTCAGCAATTGAGAATGAGGTAAAGCAAAGATTTAGAATGTAAACAGTTTAGTAGGGACACTAAAAATATTTTTATTGCAAGTGCTGATATCAACTGAGATAGAAACCATACTATAAGGCTGTGTAAATGAACAGTGGAAGGCAGATGTTAAAGGCTCTTTTCATTAAGTGGAAAAAGCACATCAATGAACAAATGGTTTTCAATTGCAGAGTCTTCTGTGTAAGTTGCATCGTCTAATCCCACGTGCATATCAGTTCTTAATGTGTAAGAAGAGGGTAGTAATTCCTTTTTAAATCCTACTCCAGTGGTATTCTCAGTGAAAAATTTATCATGTCAATCATTTCCATGATAATCACGGGGATTATTAAGGGTAATTTCTCCTTTTGTCTAGGAAAAAGAAAAAATCATTAAAATGGATACCTCCAAATGAAGCAGTGTGAGTCTTGTACTTTTGCCACATTTAAAGACTAAAGAGCAATATGTTTTGAGAGATTGGAAGGATATATATGAGACTTTGCTTAGTTCAGTATAGATATTGGAAGAGTTTACTTACTGAAGTTTTTAGAAAGCATTTGAGTAAATAATTAAGTATTAGACTATGTGGCAAAGATTTCAGTAGTGATCTGTAGCTACTGTAAACTAAAAATGAATTGTTGTATAATCATGGGAAATCTTCCTAAAATAAAGGTAGTTTCTTAATGATCTTGCACATGGGTCAGATAAGTGATGTAGAGCACTCCCCAGCAGAGAAAAAGAGAAAAAAAAGAAAAAAGAAACAATCATTCTTGTACAGTGATGCAAGAACTAGGGCCAAATTAATGTTGATACAAGATTTTTATGTTAAGAAGGGTTTCTGCTCGGATGAATTGCTGAATGGATCTTGAAAAACTACAGCTGCTTGTAATACGAGCCACATTATACAAGGGAAAGTATTTTAAGCATTACCATATGTATTATCTATTTCTTTGTATCTGCAGTTCTGAAAACACTCACCAGTAATATTAAGGATGTCAACTGATAGCTGATTTGGATGAAAAAAGGGCTTTTTTTTTTTTATATCAGGAAGAAAGAAAGTGCCTTATCAAATGTAGAAAATGGTTGAATGAATTGCTTTGGCGGTTAGGTTTGAGTCTAGCTGTGCTTCTGAATAACACGGATGATACATGAGGGAGAAATATGAGGTCGAGACACTTGCAATCACATTAACCATGACAAGCGGACACTGCACAGTGTCTGTTCCATTTTGAGCATGGTGGCTGTCCTAGCTGCAGATGCACTGTTATCTCTGTGCTTTTCAATTATACTTTTGTAATTTGCTTCTGCCTGTCTCCTCTTCACTGGACAATGCATTCAATTGAATTGGAGTTATAGGGTACTTAGTGTGGTATCTCTGTACTGAAAATTCAGAAGAGTTGCTAATCAAGAAACTTTCATGTCATTTCAAAGAGAAGAATTAAAGCTAAGGCATTTTATATGAAAAATATTGTGAATGTTTTATTACTTGTCTGAGGCCATGCTTTTTTTCCTTGTGTACTGAGCTTTTGAATACTGTTACACATGTTTCTTGAACTAAATGATGTAAATCATGCACTAAAATCATATTAAGTGCATCAGAAACATGTATTGGATGTTATTTCTGAAGTTGCTGCATTCCGTTTATACGTATTATGCAGATTACTTTGACACTTGACTTTGATCTGCACTAAGTAGAGCATCACCTAGGCTGCTGAATGGTTACAAATGTTGCTCCGAGACATTCTCATTCAAAATATATCTCCTATCTAGATTGGCTGCAAGAAACTCATGCACAGGCTGAAGTGCTTACTTAGGCTTTCTTGTTTCCTATTCTTTGGCTAGAAGTTCTGAGGTTACTGAAAACAGCAATTTTAGGAAATCAGAACCTTACTGTCTGCTGTGGCTAATTTTTATAGGAGTCATGCCCAAATGAAATGCTTGAAAAAATTGATGTACATGGAGCTAGAATTACTGCGACTGTTTCTGCATTATTCCCTGCATGTCTGAGAATCAGTGTTTCTATCAGCTTCTGAACGAAAAATGTATTGTCTCTAGTTGGCCAGACATGACCTTTGCTATGTAAACACTAAACTCTGATGCGTTAGGAATCATGTTTTGGTCAGTTGTCATCGTTTGCCTTCCTAGGTCTGATGGAGTGCATTCATTAACTCCATTCTTCTGTTAAATAATTCCTTGAAGCATGCACTTTATGGTTAAAGTAAGAGATATAATTAGTCCTTACACCTAGTTACTGTCAAAACCAAAGGATTCTTCCAACCTTCTCTCGTTAGTATTCTGTCAAAGCGAACTGCTCCTTTCAGTTCCCGTTCATTATTATTTAACCGTTAATCCAAAAAGTTTATAGGCTCATGTTATGATGATTATTTTTTTGGTTGGTGTCCAAAGGGTCATTTTGAAAGAGGCTCATTTCAGAAGGATTGCAGAGTATGTAGATTTGCAGGAGCGTTTAATGTGTTTTGCTTCCAGTCTTTCTCTCACTGGGCAACATGCCAAGAACTGTCTGAGGTTTGCTTTGTAACTACCGAATCAGTAATGCAAAGGCAGTGAATGTACATAGCTATCATACCCATCTGTCCAATATAACTACACATGGAACTGACCATATTGAACATATTGAATTAATTCCACTACAGCATTGCCCATCAAATTACTTGACTCTTTACATCACCCTTTTTTTGCTCCCTAATGCAAAACATCCATTTTATTTGACAAACCCTTCTTTGGCTTTGGCCTAAACAGAGAATAGGGATGATCTTGGCTCACTTCACTCTAAATAATCGTTCTTTAATTACACTGGAGGTGGTATCATCTGCAGTAATTACTGAAAAGATGTCAGCTCTCAGATAATGGAGTAAAACATTAATGGAACTGAGCTGGCCCAGACATTTGCTCATAGAAACCAGCCACTTATTATGCAGCGCCTTGGCATCATTCTTAACACTATGTCAGCTCCAGTTAAGGTTTCTGTTGAGTACCTGACTTAGGATCTTCCAGAAGATTCATATATCATAATCCTTTTCTTCAGAAAACAAAATTGCAACTTATAATAGATGCATACAGGAACTTTTCAAATTTATTAGCACCAGCATTAAAGTTATGCATATAATTTAATCTAAAAGAAGTGTCCTTTCCAATCATAAGAATTACTGGATTATAAACTTTTAAATGAGAACAATGACTTATAAACAGAATAAACTTTTATTTTTCTTCCCGATATAAAGGAAATAAACGTAAAAGATGGTTAGGTAGCAGTCCCAGCTTCTCATATACATCTACATTTTGGGTCTAGAGGCTGAAGAAGTCTACTGGCAGGTTCCTTAGGATTACGTTCTGTTTCTTTGAGAGTAGTCATAGAAATATCAAATACATAAAAGCTATTATAATTAAAGCATAATTAATCGTATATAATACATTAAGCATAACGAATGTGCTCCCTTATTTATCAATAAACTGTTTTTTTAATCTGATCCATATCACTTCTTATTGTGCATTACACGGAAAGCATGTGCATTTCCACAGAGGCAACGTGTAGCTGTTTTTCTGACAAAATAATATTGCTAATAATGGAAATGTAGTCCTGGTATTTATTGTACTAACAACAGTAATTTAATTAAAATAACAAAATCGGGGTATAGATTTTCAGGAATTGGCCAGATTTCTGAGAAATTATAATAAAATACGTACTGGAGAAATAAGTTGTATCAAAAAATTACTTGTTTGGAGATGTATTGTTGTGACTTTCTAAATGGGTACCTTTGATAAAACATATTTTGGCTTTCCTGAAGTTATGAAATGCTTTGATTTTCAAGGCCTGGTAAAATTCTAAGCACATAAACAAGATATACAAATCTATAGCCTTCTGTGCAAATATGTATTTCATACTGTGCATTCCTCATTCTCCTTTTATTGCAGTTATTTTAGCCATACCTTTCATATTCAAAGAAAATCGAATCAAAATCTATCGGTCTATAACTGACAGTTATACTTAGTGAAGTAGTGTCAGCTGTTATTCAGTTGGATAGAAAATTTAATAGTGTTCCAATTAAAAATAAGCCAGATGAGACCTTCAGAAACCACTTTTTATGCATCTTCTCACATATGTTACTTTTCAAATGAAAAAAAACCCAACATATGTGAAAAGCACTTTGATCCATATGGTATGCTCCCCTTGATATTTTTTCTATTAAAAATCTCTGTACTGATCTTTTGATATATATAGCTGCTTTTTCCTCAGCGTAGAATATTAAAGACTGTTTTTCTTCCTAGATTTAGTACTATTTTCAGTGTTGGAAGGAAGTTCAAACGTAAAATTTCAGGTAGGGAGCAAATAGAATGAGTGTGGATTTGCCCTTTTTTTTTTCCCTCAGAACTTATGATGAAACCCAGGATTGTAGTGATTTTGGATGAGGCTTGATATCTTCTTAGGGAGAGTAACATGCTAAAACACAGAGAGCTCAGCAGCTACTGTTTAAATGGAGTAGAGTAGTGTATTCAATGAGTGCTAAATCTCTTTTATTTTCTGAGACTATCTTTCAGTGTACCTTCCTTCTGGAAACTGGCTTTCCTCTGGACCCTTCTGATATACAAAATCTCTGATGTTTATCATTACATAAAAACTGATGTAGTTGCAGTTAAAACTTGAAATTTTTGAGGAAAATGCATCCATTTAATGGAGTTGAAATGAAGTACTTTATTTGGCAGGTTTTAATATGTGATTTCTTTCTATGCGACACTGTAGGGCAATCAGCGTGATATCACCTGCTTTTTGATTACAGCAGAATTTTGTACTTCAGTTGATTGTAGCTCTTTTTTTGTTGTTGTTGTTTGTTTTTGAGATGCTTGTATTTTCATTTATCTATGTAAGATACAGCACAGTGTATATATTTTTCTCCTCTGAATTTCAAGCTTCCTATGTTCCCCATTGCCTTATTGGGAGTTTTGAAACTGGAAGCAAGGAGTGAGAATGTCTGTTTGTTTCTCCATCCCTTTGGCTAGAAAAGTAGCTCATCCATGTGCAGCTTTGTGTGAAATTGATAAGTAGACTTAATCAAAGCTCTCAAAAAGTCTGTTTTACTGGAGGTATTAGGAATGTGTAAGATTTCAGGAAGTCTGCAGCATCCTTTAATGTTTTGGACATGTTTTCTACTATAGAAGAAAATCTTGTCTAGATAAGAGTTCCATTGTTTTTACAAAATTCAGAAGCTTTTCCAATGTTTTTGAACATAACGCACCACATGTTTATAAACAGAGTTTCTCTTTGCTTCCACTGGAAAGTACTGCTTATAAATGTCAGGTTATAGCCTGTGGGCTTTGTAAGTAAAGTTCAGGAAAAGAAAATAGAGGATCAACCTTATTAATGGAAAAAGTTAAATATATGATCTATGCTTTTCAATTCTTTTTCCTCTGTTTATTTATTTTTTCCTTCCCCTGAAGATGGCTGGATTGCTACTAGCATCTCACTGGTAATTACTTTTATTTTTGTATCTGATGTCTAGACATAACACAAGTCTGCTCCCCATGTTAGGAATATTCCACTGTGAATGCAGTGGAATGGTGTGGAAATTTATAAATGTGCATTTTTATTATATGGCATTTAATAATATCATTATTATGGTATATTTAAGTCTATATAGGATGCAAGGGCTTAGCCAATAGCGTTAAGCAATTTGAGGGGCCTAAGAAATGTATTTTAATAATAATGATTTCTGAAAGGCTGTAGTAATATTTCTTGGTTTATGAAACATGAAGAAAATCAGGAGTTTAAGAGCAAAAGCTGTAAAGGGGTTCATGCACTGCAGTGCCGGGGAAGAAGATTTCAGTGCCCTGATGTTTGACCCTTAAGTTCAATGTGGTGCATATTCTCTTTCTGATATGGGTGTTACAGATACCTTTTCTGGACTGGGGTTTACCAGCCTGAGGTTTCTTTCATGTTGAAAAGAAGAGGATATTGCAGAAAATGTTCCATGACTCTGAGAATCCTATTTTCACATCTTCATTTTGAGTGAAAGGCATGAATGAATATTTAACTTCAGTGATAGAAATGTGTAGGCTTGACTGAATTGAAAAAGGGTTCGGATTCTTGGAGAAGAGTCTGAGTGGCTTTTTTGTTATTTCTTCAATATATCCATTTTAGTTGGCTTATGTTAGGACATGACATCACCAGCATATGTTAATGGTATGCATTTTTTTATCTTAAATAATTTTTTAAGTTAACAATAACTACTTAGCATTTGCTAATGAATTGGTGAAAGTTTTTATTATTCTTTCTAAGCTTTCTGTGTATTAGTCTTGTAATTTAACAATACTAAGACAAAACTTAAATGAACGCAATCATAAAATGTTAATATAAACTGCCATTAAATTCTGTTGAGGTTGAGGGAAAAAGTTATGTGATATGGATAACTTTATATGAACAGTAATTATAATGAAGTGATTTATGTGGTTGAAATGAGAAATGAACAGTCTCAATAGAAAACTTGGCAATTAAAGTCCAGTATGAAAATTCACTTATTTTGTAAAAGGAGCATTGTTCAAAAAACCATTTTAACAGTTCTCTGTTGGTTATGCATAATCCTGCTACACACAATCACTGTTAGCAGTCAGACTTAATGCTTCCTTGGTTTTTTGTCCAGTTGTGAGCGGCTCTCTGGGAAGGAGTGGTTTGCTTATGAAGATGTTTGGAATTACTCATTCAACTCTAGTAGCTGCCCTGGAAAAAAACATATGATAGGAAATAAGTTGAGCTATGTTAGTGTCATTTTTCTAGTATGTAGGTTACTGCAGAAGTAATGCCTCCTATTTATTTCCATGGAAACTGCAATAGATACAAAGAACACAATAACAGTATTTGATAGAGCAAATTTTCAGCTACAATACAGTATTTTCAGGTTAGTCACCACCATGAGCTATGCATTTTTGTCAGCAATCAACAAGAGCCTGCACGTAGCTCTTGTACAAATCTGCACCAGTGGAGATGAACCGCTGTCATCGTAGCCACTTGTAAAACACACCACCCACTGCCTCACTGTGCTCACATCCACTGTTTGGTCTCCATAAACATTCAGCAAGCATCGATGAATGTCAGTAAGTGCAGTTTTTTTCTGCATAGTGGAATTCAGTTCCAGGCATTTGCTTCGTACACACTTCCATGTTAGATGCCATTCTGTCAAATGACCCTCTGCTGCCATGTGTTGCATGGCAACAAACGTAATGGAATATCGGTGGGAAATTTCAACCTCTACTGCCATACCACCAACATCCACCTCTGATGTTGTGAGTCAATGTAATAAAATAGGAGCCATTACTTGTGGAGCAGCCCTCATGATAAGGGAGAAATTAAACCTAAAAAGTCACTTAGGTAATTTCATGAACAACCCATCAAACTTTCTGCAAAGGCAAACAAATTCCAGAGCTCTGGGATATAACTTCTCATGCTTTTCATTGTGGTTTTTGATTTATTTTAGTTCCATTTTGTTTCAGTGCAGGCTGTAAAATTGGTAGGCTGTGTTCTTGCTTTACATTTCTGAAAAAGTATTGTCAAGTCCTTGCTCAAAATAGAGTTGCAACTGAAAATTAATTTAGTCCCTTTGTACTTTGGTTTAACTCACAGAACTACCATGCATTTTCAGGTGGGATTCCTGTCTGGAAGTTTATGTGTGCATAGGTCAGAAGCATGGGTAGGAGCAAGGAGCTGTGAAGAAGTTCACTTTTGCCTGGCTGTATTTTTACCTCTATCTGCCCAGTTACATTACAGTCTCAATTCTTAAGGATCAAATTAATCCACGGAAACAATAAATTTTATTCTGTACCCTCTCCTGTTAATCAGATTGTCTAAGACAAGTCATCTAGTCCATTTATAGGTGACAAGAATTTAGTGTTCATTTTTTTGTGTTTGCTGTAGCTCATCAATAATGTATCAGTCCATTTGCTTTCTGTATTTTAACCGAGCTCCCTTAGGGCTACCTTAGCTGTGCATACCTGAAGTCTTTCCTGAAGTTAAGACTTGTACAGGAGATTTTTTTTTAGAAGAAAACCTTTTACTTCAAGTTTTCCAGACTTTCTGGTGACCACTCTGGTTCTTTGTTTCATGTTTCTCAGTTTTTGATCTTCTACACAAGATATATCCAGTGTCTAGTAGCTCTGGATGATGGTAGACCATTTTTTATTCCGCAAAGAATCCAAGTAGAGTATGAAACTGATGTGACGCAGACCAAAAGCCTTTATTAGAGTGGATGACAGGAAAGCAATTTTAAAACATAAGATGGGATAATAAATTAATCTTTATTTGGGCACAGTCTATAGAATGACGTGTAAAGATTTGAATCTTCTCTTGATTCTGAGCAGAACAAGAAGCTTTGATATCCCATGCTGCTTTTGTGCTCCTAGATCCTGTAGGTGTTAGTTTTTTAAAAAAATATAGAATAATATTTGATGTCTTCATATATTTTTGATAATGCAGGTTTATGTATGTATTGAAAATGGGATATTGTTACTATCATCTTGAAAGGAAATTGAGATTAACATTATGCGTGATTAATGATGAGATTATTTTTGAAAGAAAATCCAGTTTTGGAGAAGAATGTGACATTCTGTTCTGAGTGTCTGATTTCAGCATCAGAGTGGAGGCTGATTTCAACCAAATAAGATATTTGTCAAAGGGAAAGTGAACAGTGAAGATTTCTGGCTTGAATTAAGAGTGTCGGTTGAGAGAAGAGGGGAAGCTTACCTTTCAGGTCACCATAGCGGAAAGTGTTGCACTTAAAAGTTACTCATTCAAGCTTTGATTTGCATATTATGAAAACAGAGACAGTCTAATAGGCTTTTATCCCAGCTTTTACTTTTGACCTGTTTAATACTGTCTCCTATGTAAACCGAGTGAGAAGAATTCATTGCTGCTAGGTTGCTATTCGTAACATTAGGAAACGTGCTCATGGATCATTCAGAGTTGCCCTGCCTTAACAGCCTGGCTCAGCAACAGCAAGGAGATTTAATTCCACATGACCTTCTTTCAGAATGTCCCTTACGATGCTGGAAGCAAAGCTGGCTGTCTTAGTTTCAGCTGTGATGGAATTATTTTCTTCAGAGTGGCTGGTATAATGCTATGTTTCAGTTCTTGAAGAAAAACAATGTTGATAACACACTGATGTTTATGGATGCTGCTAACCAGTGTTGTGTACATCCAAGGCCATTCTCAGCAAAGGGCCCAAGGAGCAGGGAGGGAACAAAATTAGGACAGATGACTTATGACTTAGGCCAAAGGGTTATTCCATACTATGTGACATCAGGCGGGAGTTTTGAAGGAGGTTGGAGTTCATCTAGGTCTTCCACTGCTCTTAGAGCCAGCTGGGCATTGGTTGGAAGTGCCGAGAAATTGCTTGTGCATCATTTGTTATATACACTTATACATATGTATGGTCATAGCTGTTATCATTTTCCTTTTCTTAGTAAATAGTTATATCTCAACCCATGAGTTCTATTTTGTTTTTCCTGCTTGTCTTCCCCATCCCACTGGCAAGAGGGGACTGAGCAAATCCTCAGCCACCTGCCGAGTTAAACCACAGCACTGACTAATGTAGATTAAATGATATTATTTAACACACAGCCCTACTCAAAGAAAAGTGTAAAGCTGGGTTTTCTTTGTTTTGGCTTCTTTATTTAAACTAAATATCTCAAACTGATCACAGGTTTTCTCATTACTAGGTTCAGTAGCATAATTTGTCCATAACTGCAGGCACAAGTGATAGAAAAAGTTACAGATCATTAAGAGAATAAAAATTCAGGCTTTAAGCACCCTGTGTTAAAGATGCTGTAGTCTGCTGTTCTGAGTATGTGATGTATAACAATATTAGACTCACTTGGTACAGTCAGTACTAGATGTGAGTTTCATCTTTTGTTACTATTTTAACACTTAACAATATATTTGCTCCTATACCTCAAAGTATACACAAGAGAATTGTGTAATGCGCATTGGTTCTGTATAAACAACAACAAGACCTTTGGTTGACGAAGGAAGGAAGAAAGTTAAGATAAATCAAGGCTTTTTTATAAATAAATTCTACTTGATCTTAGTTTCTTTTAAACACAAATTAGCATTGTATTTCCCTGGACTAATTTTCTGTTCAGATCTTCCTGCTCACTTTAACTGCTTACCATTTCAGTTATTGCTGCTCCTTTCTTTATTGTCTTGAAATTGTTCTAACTGCCCAAAGAATGCTCAAATAGACAGACTCGGGAAATTAAATCTCACTAGTTTCCCTGATACCTTGCCCATCATTTCACCTCTCTTAAACTTCCAACTTTCGAAGTCTTCACTGCCACCATTATTCCCGATGTCCACCAAACTAACATTCTTAATTTGATCTCCTTCATCTCCAAGTGATAGTGTAATCTTAAGATGAACTTGGTGATAGAAAGTAGTAGTAGAAAAGTAGCAAAACTATTGACTTTTCACAGTTGGTACCTTTTTGCTTCGTATATTGTCAAACCTGGAGGAATCAGCACTAAATATGTGCAGGAGGTCAGTTAATGTGTGAGGATTTCATCCCTGTAATAGGGATAGGTAAGGTGAGGTGACCTCATTTCATTAGAGATGAGTGGTTTACATTGCAGTCGATAGCTGGGGTTCTAACTGCACGTGCAAACAGGAGTTTAATCTGAGTACAAAACTAGATCTCTGGCTGCTGCCCTAGTTACATTAACTTTAATAACACCAGAGAATGCCCGGCCTAGTGATGCTTACATATTTCCATGAGAAACTATTCACAAAGATAACTGATGTATCTTGCAAAGCTTTCAGAAGGTAATCGGTTCCAGTCACCACTGATCTGGATCCAGTTTAAATTGGTGACCTAAAGATGGAAGAAGTTACGCTGTTATGCTATTACTTGTTCTGCGTAATTGTCTTTAACAATTTCTGCTCTTTGAGCAACTGAATAATTTCTTTTCAAAGCTCGTATATTGGGTTTCTTCTTAATGTTGCTTTATGACTATGTCTTAGAGATCAGCTTAGAACATATTACAGAATTTGGTTGTGAGAACCTAGAATTTACATTTGTATTACTATTCAAAATAAACCAGGTTGTGTTTTTGGCCCCTTAGAGAAATTAGTATTGCCTGATTTAAGTCTATGTGGTTAAACTCTCTCCAAGAAGGTTTACCTAGTCCCTCTTGCTAACTGCTGATGGTTCTTAGTGCATGCAGTCAGTCGCATGAACCATGCCCAGGCATTCCGTGGACATACCTGAGTTGGTTGCTACAGTCTTCAGGTGTGTTAAAAATCAACAGTTTGGAAAATTGCCTGCCAGTTCTCAAAGGAGATGCCAGAGATTCCAGGGCCCACCTGTTCCTACCTTTCACTGTCCTTGCCACCAAAATCTTCATGCTAATTTAGTCTGTTTTTAATTTATTTGTTTATTTTTTTTTTTTGGTTCAGTTTGGAGCAGTGAATTTGTCATGCCCTGTTTGAATTAAGTTGAAGCTGAGTTCTCCTTTCTTTCCCGCTTGCAAAGATATCATTCTTTTCAAGTTTTTAACAGCAGCATTTTACAAAAAACTATCAGTCTATTAATTACATCTTTAAATTTCTTAACTGGCAGTCTCTAGTAACACTTTGTAGGTCTGTCTTTTATTGTTATTGCAAGGGTGCTATTATTGTCAAGGGTGGCCAAATTGACAGTTTTCTTTATTACTCCTAATGCAGCTCATACATTGTATGAATAATCCAATGTTGGTTGGTGCATGATTAATTGCTGGATGATATTGCATACCTTTTAGACCTCCAGCCAGAGAATGGTCAGTATGTAGTAGAGTGTTCTTTACCTTTTTGTGTGGAACGTTTCATTCCCATCTAGCAAGCATGAACTGTTAGTTGCAGAAATGAATAGGAATTGGCACAAATTGTGCTGTTTCTTAAAGCTGTCTTTGGGGCCATTCCTGAACTATTAGGCTCCATATGGACAGACATGTAGAGCACCAGAAGACAGCAAGCTCTCAGTAGGACAGGTGAACATCACAACCAGTCACTGACATCTCTGATTCGGCTACCCTAGAAGGATTATTAACTATGTAATGAAGGTAATTTAGAGGTAAAAGCATTTTGCATATTTTACAGCCTTTAAAAATTATTTCTATGTTGTAGTAAATGTTACAGGAAAAAAAAAAAATTGCTGTATCCAAATACATGGGGAGAAAAGTTCTAAAAAACAGAGTAATTCTATAATAATTTTGCATTATGTATAAAGCTGCATCTTTTTCATTTTGGGATGTTTAATGATCACTTTGGTAAGCTTAGCAAAGAGGGATATTTTCTGATTTTTTTTTCCTGAAGTGACGCTTTGGAAGAGAAAATAAGGCTTTTATACATCCTATTAAACTGACACACACCACATTATTGATTATATATGCACAGTTAGCTTTTCTTATCCAGTTTTGTGTTATGGCTGGATTAAATTTTTCTGTAGTGCTTTATGGTATATCCTGGTGTTTAAAATATTATTGCATCTCTGAACATCCCTCATAATAGTTTCTGGTACAGGATTTTATTCTGTGAAACAAAATTGTTACAACAGATGTATTTGCATATTATTTTTTTTTATTATTTTCTTTTCAAATCATGCGCAGTTAAGAATAGGTACCTCTACTTTTTATTGGGCTAAGCCTTTCTTTTACTATTAGCACATCTCCAGTGGTAGACAGATTAAAATCATGTGCTGCACAGAGAGGAAGTGGGGAGCATTTTCCCTCTCATTCTCTGAACAGCCACTATTGCAATCCCTGAAAAGATACAGAAAATGTATCCAGGACATAGCAGTGATCAGTATGTCTCTATCCAAAGTATAACTCAAGGCTTTCAAAACAAAACAGGTTTTAAGAAAAGTCTTTCAGACCACATGGATGGTTCTGCAAGCCAAATAGTGGGTTCTTCACCACCCAAATTCTTCAGTGGGTGAGAAATCAGCCTATGTGGGAGTTGCTTGTTTTTGCACCTCTGAGAGCGTGGTGTGTTTGTGTAAGCTTGTTGTCTTTTTCTGGAAGGATGGTTATCTTAACAATTAAATATATGAACTTAAATATCCTGCTTTAATATCTTCATGGAGTTAGGACTGATAAATCTACATTTTGTTTGCAGAAAGTGCAGGAATGGCATTCCTGTCTCAGATCAGAATTTCACAGATGAGGTCATGAAGGGTAAAGTATGCTCTCTGTTTGAGAAGGACTGGTGTATAGGCATGGTGCCTACCTTGTTAGCTTGTTTCCTAGAGGAAGAAATAAATTTAAATGACACTCTGAAGCAATCAGCCTGAAAAACTGTGCCATGCCATTGTGTTTCAAATCTATGGTAATCAGTAACTTCTAGATGATACTTTTTTAATCTGAAAGGGAAAAAATAAAATAATGTTTCTAATCAGAAATCTTGCAAACCCAAAGTCAAGTAGTTTCTTTCTGGCTTGCAGTTTATAAATAAGAAAAATTTTGCTTTTAGAGTGCAATTAACACTTTTGAAAATGCCTTAAGTGGTGTCTAGCAATTTTATTTCCAGTTGGTACCCTGGCTTTGCAAAGCTAATAGAGCTGAAATGCAGTAAAAGCGATGAAGTGTACATATGTAAGAGGATGTCACTTTTATGTGGTTATTTTAGAAATACCATGCGTATTCTAGTGCTCTTAACCTATCAGATTGCACTGGCACAGAATTACCTTTTATGAAAATGTGAATAGCAATTAAACAAAAATAAGCCATCGCTGGAATTCAAATATTTTCCTACTGTTGGAAGCACGAAACACGACTATCATGAAACACCTTGAGGAGGATGTGTATGTCAGGTCTCAAAGTGATTGCAGTAACAGCACAGTTGCTAAGAAGAGGACAAAAGAATGGTTCTGCAGTTCAGCATCAGGGTTTTTCACTTTACAAAGCAAATCAGTTTGTGGAAAAAAGTAATATTTTTCTTTCATGTGTGGAAGGCAGTTTTTGGTTCCATGTTGTTGGATCTATCCCTTTATTACTAGGTAACTTTCCTTCCAATATTTCCTTTGGATCAGTTTTCATTTTTTTTGTGGAATCTATGTTCATAGATTTATTTATTTATTTATTCTTCATTGATAGATGAAAAAATTGGGCGTACAGTTAATGATGTTTAGCATTTTAGATGGCATTGTATTATCTTCGGTGGGCAAACCTGTAATGACGGGGTGAAATGGCATATCTGTGAGAACTAGAAATTGGTTGTTCTCATCACCTTTTCATGTACCTAGGCAGGTACTGCTCAAAGCAAAGGCATAGGTTGGTGCAATTATAGATGGCATATACTGGATTAGTTTAAATGGATTTCAGTGTGCCTAATATGTGCAGTTGATCTGTGATAATCCATGGATCCGTTCTGCTGTCAGGACCTGACAGTAAAAGTAATCATGTTAATTTTGTATCTTTTTTGGAAAAGCATTTTCAGCTGTGTCAGACAATTCTTCAAAGATGTTGCAGAGATGGTGGAATGCAGTATATATTTTATCTGATCACTTAAAACTGGAACCATAAAATCAAACATTCACAGTTGGAGATGCTCTATAAGGTGATATTAAATCATAAGAAATATAAATAGGAGACTAGACTAAAGAAGGAAACAGACTTCATGAGCTAAAGAAAGCTGGTAATAAGTGCTTTTAGACTCATAAATGTTTAAGGGGGGAAAAAAAAAAGGATGTGCAAGATGGCAGAGATTTAAAGCAAAAGTGTGAGCACAGATAGCTTTTGAATGATCTGAGAAAGTTTCATTTTTTTTCTCATCATCTGCGTAACAATTAAAAGTAAAGCAAGGCTGATGGAAAATAACACCCCTGGGATGCATGTAAATACACAAAACATTAGAACTCAAAATAGAGCCTTAAGGAATTAAAAAATGCGCTAGGAAGATAATAAAAATGAAATTGTGTATGGTCACTAATTGAGAGAATGGAGAGAAGTTCTAGAAAAATTTGAACTCCATGAAGATTGCATTCTGAGGCAATTGTACCAAGAGATTCAGCACTGAACAAAATTTCTAGACTAAGATGATGTTTTCTATGTTGTTACATTTTCTGTATTTCTCTGTTATGTTTTATGTTTCTTGGTTACGTTTCCTGTAACAAAGATCACAAAGATCATGTGAACTGCAATCAGTGTGAAAATTCTTCGAAATCACTTAACCATCATTTTCAGTTGATAAAGAGATAACAGAAATGTATGAGATAAAACAATATTATTCAAAAAGAAAAGTCATTTGAGAATTGAAATCGGACCACCTGAATTCAGTTAGCTTACACTGGAGGTAGACCTTATGAAGCTGAATATAAATACAAATCAATGGGGCCAGATGACAAGCATCCCAGAGTTCTGAAGGAACTGGCTCATGTGGTTGCCAAGCTGCTTTCCATCGTATTTGAAAAATCATGGCCATCAGACAAAGTCCCCAGTGACTGGAAAAAGGGAAACATTGTTCTCATATTCAAGAACAGGAGAGCTGAGGCTGGTGAGCCTCACATCTGTGCTTGGGAATATCATGGATTGGATCCTCCTGGGAGAGATGTTAAGGCATGTGAGATACAGAGGTGATCTGGGATGGCCAGCATGCTCACCAAGAGCAGATCATGGGTGACCAGTCTGATGACCTTCTATGATGGAGGGACAGTAATGGTGGACAAAGGAAGGACAACTGATGTTATCTACTTGGACTTGTGCAAGGTCACTGACATGGTCCCACACCACATCCTTACTGCTATATTAGAGAGATAATGGATTTGAAGGCTGGACTATTATGTGGATAAAGAATTGGTTGGATGGTCATAGCCAGAGGCTTGACAGCTCTATGTCCAGGTGGAGGATGGTAAGGAGTGGTATCCCCCAGGGGTCTGTCTTGGGACTGATGCTCTTCAACATGGTTATCAACAACATATACAATGGGATTGAGTGTACCTTAGAAAGTTTGCTGGTGACACTAAGCTGAATGTTGCAGCTGACACAGTAGAAGGGTGGGATGCCACGCAGAGGGACCTGGACATGCTTGGAAAGTGGGCACTTGAGAATCTAATAAGGTCAAGGCCAAGTGCAAGGTGTTACAGTTGGCCATCTGCTGCCCTGAACAAAGTTTCTGTGCTCCTCTGCTGTTATTCATGGTACTCTGTGTGTGCCTGGCCAGTTCATCTCTGCTTCAGTCTCCCAAGATTTACTATACCCTAGCCATAAGGCACTGCTTGGTATATTGAATGTCCTAAAATGTGTTTAGATAGTTATTTTGATGCAGCAGTAGTGCCATTTCCTTTATTTTGCATGTATGATGTTTTGTATCTTAGTTTTTGTAAATTCGGTTTGAAATAACCCATGAAAAAGACTTAGGTCAGCTTGTGTAATGGTCTTGATCCTAAAAAGTGTTGATTCCTTGTCCCCTGATGCCATGCGTATGCAATTACTAAGTTATAAGAAAGATCCTCCAGTCATGTTGTTCATGGACGATCACTTCTTCTACATTCGGATGTGTCTCTGATAGACCCTACAGGTTTAATGGTTTCAGCTCTGCGTTGGTTGTTCTTCTTAATTACACCATAATTTCAACAGGAAGTCACTGATAATAATGGATTTCCAGCTGCAAGGCTCAACAGTTAATTTAGATTAATATGAATACTAAGCTGCTATGGTTCTACTCCAAGATCCTGCCATGTACAATAATTGGAATATGCTATGAAAAGTTAGGCATTTGGCAACACGTTTTAGCTAGAGAATATAATCGAGTATAATGCTGGTCATAACAAGAAGAGTCAACACAGAAAGCAAGATCTAACAAATGGAAAATCTCATTTTTTAAAAGATACCAATGTCATTAAAACAGGAGTGAATAACAGATGCCTAAAGAAAAAGCATTATTTTCTCTTACTGAAGAAGATTATTTTGAACTGTGGTCCACCTTATTCAAGTAACGGTAGATGTTACTTACCTGACCCAGAAAGAAAAGCATTCATTATGTCTGTGGAAATTCAAACACACCTAGCAAATTTACTTCTTTTCTCTTTACCAGTCTTAATTGAAGCCAGTTACCGTGTTCTTTACATCCTCCCTAACTATGTGATAGTAATAAAAAACCAAATAAATCTGAAAGCTAAGGTTGGAGACTTCTGTCAGGCTGAGCTTCAGTAAATTGAGTGTGAGGTCATGAAATAAGCTGTTAGTATGTGATTAAAGGTATTTCCAAAAAACTATGTGCATGACGTAGGCTTTGAACCTTGTATTGTTCAGTGGGAATAGCCCCATGCCATCCCAACAACAGTGAGAAGCTGAAGCAAGTTAGAGGGGAGGAACTGAAACTTGACAGTACCTGATGAGGATGTAAAATGGGAAAGAAGGAATAGAGGGAAAAGATAGCAGTGTGTGTTCCTGGGTATTCCTAAGTGTAATATAGAAGCAGTTAGATCAGTGAGAGACCTCAGGACATGAGTAGAATTCTCACTCGGAACAAATACAAGATGAGAAAGAAAGAAAGAAAAGAAAGAATTTAGGTTTAATCATATGATCCAGTCTTTCTGTCAATCTTATATACTGTTTTAAATCACAGAAACACTGACGCCAGCATCTAATTTTTTAAAGTGTGAATTTTATTATAAAAATAATTTTTTTATCTATAAGATGTTCTGAAATTATACAAGGGGGGGGTTAGGTGAGCAATCCATGTACCATAAATTTTACAAAAAATACTAATCTGCAGAAGACTGAGATAGAGTTTGAAAGAGAGTAGTGAAACAGGGAGAAACAGCGATATCGGATTCATATTATTTCTTGATGACTTACTACTCTTTATACTACTTGTAGTTTGTAGTATCCAACCTTGAGCACATAAGATGGGGAAAAGTTGTTGAAGTCAGTTATGTGAACATCTTGTAATCTCATATCAGCCTTTCTCTCTTATGTTGCTGTGGAGATCAATAGATGATGCCTGCTGAGGATATCATCTTTGGTACCAACTTTTTAATTAACTCTTGTCCTCAGCTCACAGAGCAATGTTTCACAGTAAAAGCTCTTCACGTATAAAGCAGATATGACATTTGTCAATTACTTTTCATGGTATCCGGCGGAGGGATCAAACAGTCAGAAGCTGTAGTATTGCTAGTTTTCCAGCAATGGCAAAATATCACAGATGCCCATATCATGTACACTGCATCATTCTGGATCATTTTTGAATATGTTTACCAATCATTTTGTGAAGAGTACTGTGACACCGAAGTGCAGTTGTCAAGACCAAGACATTGAGCATATTAAAAGTAATAGAAAAGGTAATTAATTTTATGTAGTTTAAATTTAAGTGGCCTGTCTTGATCAAAAGGAAAATGGTTAAAGGAAAATGAATGAAAAAACTCACTTTTGCTTTTTCACTACTATGACTTCATATGTAGAGTTTCTTTTGCTCTCCATTGAACATCAGGAAGGCATTTTACAGAAGGTGAAGTTTTCTTTGGGCATCTGTGTACCAATCCACAGGCCTATGCATTTGACTTCCTCCTTTGCTTTTCAAGCTCAAATCTGATCTTATCTGAAGTGAATCAAGTGCAGTACACGCTTCTGTATGACATTTTCTGGAGAATACTCATCCAGACTGGCAATCCTATGAAAGTTTTTTTTACTGCCATCTCTGAACAATGCGGCAGTGCTGCAAGAGGGAGACCCGATGCCATCGGTAAGATCCTGTATCATTCAAAGCAGTCCTTCAGAGTACATCTAAATTTCTCTCACCCTATCTGATCATTTTTACCCAGGGTGGTGCAAACCTGTTGTGTTCTGAATACATAAAATTAATTGTAAAAAATGGTACAGCCAAAAAGTTAATATCTAAATTTTCATATGAAAATACGTTAGCTTATATTGCTTCTCTATCTGTATTATTTTCCTCATGATAGTAGTAGCAGTAACTGACCATTTGATGTATTGTTGACACATAATGACAGCAAACAAATTTATTTAGTAAAAAAAGAAAACAGAAATCAAACAAGGACAGAGTATAAGTGTTCCTTTATAACCTGTTTAGAAGGAATCTCGCTCTCTCTTTTGAGTTCACATATATTGTGAAACTGTTGAAGCTGCAAGAGCTACTGTGTTTTAAGAAGACTTCTTGAAGACATCTTAATTCCCCAATCCTCTTGAGAGCCAGTGCACTTCTCAGCAACAAAGCTTCTGCCTCTGTTATTACTGTTTATTTTTGTTGAAGGAGACACTAACATCAAGAAACAAATGGCGATCTTTCCCAGCAGTCTTATTCTATTAAGGACAGCTGTTATTGTGTCTGCAGCAGTGTACAAAGAAGAGGATATAATTTTTTGCTGTGGTCTGCTGATTGCTTTGTTCATCTCTGCTGGTGACATATTAGCTTTGCAGCACATCCATAGGTCACCAGCCATTCTTTTTGTATTTGTAGTGGTCAGTACTGTGAAGAAAGATTTTAAATTGAAAATAACACTTTCTTTTGTTGTCTTCTGTTTAGGAGAACCATAACTCTGTAGCAGAGGTGCTGCAGGTCATACTAAAGATACACTAGCAATGCTAGATGCAAGAGCTTCTGTAGTAGCACCGACGTCTCATTATACCTACTGTCAGCAAGTCTTATCAATCCATGACATTTATAAAATTCTTTTCATAAAAAATTTAAGATTAAAAAGTGTTAAGAAAAAGTACAGTGCCCTGGTTTACTAATGAAAGAAGGAAAGGTTATTTTATTATCAAACGTACAAAGGGAAGCCCTTTCTTCATCTTAGCTGGACATTTTTTTCGTAAAATGCAAGAGTGCTCTTATATATTTAATTTTGCTTAGGTTTTCTTCAAATCATTTTAATTAAATACCCTTTTAAAACTTATTATTGAAACATCAAAGATGTAGTATAAAACAAGATAAGGGATTTAAATTCTGTATAGACTGGAAGATGGTATTTGCAAACCTTAAAAACAAACCTGTATTTTCATTAAAGGAGATTCTGACAGAAATTGAAAAACTGAAATAACAGTGCTAGCACTAGTTCCAGTAAATGGAAAGATCTGTCATCTTTCATTAAAAGGACAATAGTATGGAAGCTTTGAGGTCCTTTTTTTTAATTCCTGGGATGTGTGTTGCCTTAGGATCTAAACTGACCCAAAGTGACAGTGGTGAGGCATGATTGCTCCAGCGTCAGGCGTGTCAACACACATGCATATAAAAAAGAATAAGTAAGTAATTATATCAAAAGTTATATATATACGTTACTCTTGGCCTAGGTAAACTATCTAAAATTATTGTGCTGCACATACTCTAACAAATCTATTTCAAATTAGTTAAGAATGCAAGCTAAAACTAAAACATTGTCCTTTACATTTAGCTAGGCATTTTCAATTCATATTATATATGTATTTTCTGTGTAAGATCCACTCAAAAAATGGCCATGCTTACTGTTCTGCCCAGTTGTCAGGGCTTTGGAGTGAACTTTCTTTTCATCTCTAGAATAACTGTAAGGTTAAGCTTCTGTTATTTGAGGATATATTTTTTAATATCCACCTCATGATTTGTAGCATAGATGTCTCCTAGTTGAACTTGATTCTTCTTTTGAAAGCCTGCCTGGGGCAAAAAAAAAAACAATCCCTGTCTCTCTGTCTTCATTCTGCCTATCTCAGTGTTAGATCCAGAGCCTTGAAAAGAAAAAGGTTCATAAGTATGCCTTCATAAATAAAGTGTTCAAAAATGAGATAAAAATGCTGTGTCTGAGTTAATTTATTCCTAGTCTCAAACTTGTTCTAACCCTTCTTACCTTTGAGGTAAATGGAGAACGTTTGCCAGATATCTCTTTATACTAATAAGTAAAGGCTCTTTTGGGGGAGGTGGATACTTCTCATCTCCAGATATGTTCAGGGTAAATGAGCATTCCAGTATATCTTGTATGCTTGCCAAAATACCATTCCAATATGCTTTGCCAAAGAAGTCCCAGGGAGCAGCTCTTTTTTTTCCTGGGAGCCAAAAAAAAAAAAAAAAAAAAAAAGAATTTTTATCATGGGATAGGCTTTACTTATCAACAGTACAATTCAGCTTCTTGGCCCATACTTCACTCAACATGGAAACTATTTAATGAAGACTCCTGCCAAATATTGTTAACAGCTCTTCTGTGGATAGCTGCGTATGGACCTCATCAATTCTGTCCTATTACCTGGAAGGAGAAGAACCATCTTACAGGAGTATGAAAATTCTTTTTTTGGAACTGATGTGGAAAAGGATTTCGAATGCCCTCTGTTTCTATAAAGCAACAAAGAGAAGAAAATGTGGATTATCAGTATTCCCAAAGCATTATCTTCTGAATGATAAATTAGCAGCACAGCAATGGCTTTTGTACAACCTGCAGACTTTGATATGAAGGGAAGAAGCAGTTCATGGAGTTTGCGCTGACTGGCAATACTTTGAAAGTCACCCTGCTTTCCTGGCAGTTTTTCCAGCTCTGGGAGGAACACAATGGAATGCTATTCATTTTAGAATGAGGCATGGAATCACAATATTTATGAATATAACAAAAAAAGAAAAAAAAAGAGTTTTCTCTGTTTTGAAATTTTTAGAATTAAAAACCTCTTAAAATCCTTATTATAAACCTCTGTCTTTGGTGTGAACCTAGTTTGCCATGATTATGTTCTTCCAGTCCTAGTTTTTTCTTTCAGTTGCAATGTAGTAAGTTACGCTCTGTAACTTCCTTTATGGTCTTCATGTTGGATTTGAAAGGACAACATTTGCACCATTTTTCACCCAGTGAAATGATGAACTATCCTCAAAGTGTTATGCTTCTTTACGGAAGCTGTCAAGTTGGTATCAGCACTGCAGAATAACTTGATACTATTGTTTCCAAGCCATATTTTTTAGCAATCTTCAGAATCTGTTGAGAAATTATTTCTGCAGTCTCGTCAGGAACTTCAGTGAAGCTCAGTAGTTTCTTCTGCGTTGTTTTGAAACTGTTATGTTCAGGAGGAACTATGATGTGCAAAAGAGTATTGGTCCAGGGCGAGCACATTTTTAATGATATAGTCACACTCCCTGCCTGAATGAGAAGGTTTCTTGTCAACAAGCTTTTATTTCTGTAAATTTTCTTTTTTGACCTGCAGACCAAATGCAGTAGCTGTGATACAGCATGTTTGTTTGTTTTTAGCAAAATCATCATCCAGACATTAGAAAACAAAAGTAGCCAGTCTGACTTGTGCTTATAAACGCTTCCAACCCGTCTCCCCACCCAGATAGCAAAAAATAGAAACGTTGCACATTCTGCAGAATTCAGAATTTTCCATACTAGTAGTCCTCAAAGACTGGTTTTTCTTTAGAAATTCTTTAATGAAGAGGCATGCCTTCTGATTGGACTTTGTTTGCCAACCCAGCACTCTTGTGAATTTTTCCACTGTTTTTTTTTTTCTCTGATTGTCCAATCTCAGGCAGATCAGAGACGTGAAGTCCAGAAAAGGCATTTGTTAAATATCCTTGCTCTTTATTTGTTAAATATCCTTGCTCCTTGTTATGAACCTTTTTTCACACTCTACAGAAATGCATTATTTTAAAATGCTCATTTCGACTCTACTTATGATTTTTCAGTATTGACTTCAGTTATTGGCAAAATATTCCTTAACCTTGAAATGATGGCAAGTCCCTAAAAGTGGAAACAGACCATATCTTGTCAATTACATCCACTCGCAACTAAGCTCTGTAGTGTATATGGTGGATAATGAGGATTGCAAGTGATTAGTCATCAAAGTGAATACAATTAAAGATGTAAACGAAGCATAATGAGTGAATATTTCAGTATTTCAGAAAAACACGAGATTTTTGCAGAGAATTAATTCTGCTAACTTCCACTTGCAATTATTTTTGCAATTATTTTAGTCACTGCCAAAGTGCACCCATGCAGCACAGTAATTTTAGGCAGGAAGTGAAGAAGAAAACCTTTTCCAATTGAAGCTTCAGGACCAGTTCTGATAGTAATTATTTGAAGTTGGGTCAGCTCACTAGATGTTATTATCTCCTGCCAAACTAAAAATTAAACTACTGAAAAATGAAACCTGTAATGATCCTAAGTGGTTAGACCCTAGTAATGGGAATCATCCAGAAATATAGCTCTTTCTGCTGCAGTGGTTATAATTTGGTGGTGTGTCACTAAAAGGAAAAATTCAAGTTAAAAAATATTTTAAAAACATTTCAGTATTGGGTTCTAGCACTGCTAACTCTACTGATTCTAGTAGGAATCCTGGAGGTCTTCCATTGCCATGTAGGCCACAAGTATCAGATGGAGGCCTGGAGAAGCCTGGTGAAACACTCCTTGCTGCGCAGTACAATTGCAGAGCTCTTAATTCTTTGAAAGCTCGTTTTTGTTGGTGGTAGCAGTCCCTCAGTTGAGTATTCTACTAATTTTAAGTACCATTTAAAATTACTTCTGTGCTGAATGAATTGGAAGCGTAAGTGCTTTCCTCTGCTTCTTGGTGTCGTGCCTACAGACAAGTCAACTTTTTTTTTCTTAGGAATCTCATAGCATGTTGTTGTTTTTTGTTGTTGCTTTTTTTCCCCACTTTCAACATTCTGTCTGCAGTTTTTCAGCTAATAGAATAAGTTAATTTCTTCAAGTTAATTTCTTCAAGTTATGTATGCGTTATCCTTGCAGTGTGTCTTCTTGCCTTATTGAACCAATTGCACATATAGCATTCAGTTTTACCTCTGAAGAATTGCTGTTGCTGCTAATTGGTTGCTCTTGTAGGCTGCACTTTTTCAGCTACATATTCTTGTGTACGCATAAAGCTCTGCACTCGTCTTCTGTGGTCTCAGATGTGTATTAAACTTTGTATATTAGACCATGAGTTTCTCTTAAGCTTTCCATGTTGAGATAAACAATCTGAGCTTTTTAATATTTCATTCAGGCCTGTGTCCTAGTTCTTTAATCATTGTTATGAGTCTCCATTAATCCTTGCTGATCTCAGTTGTCCTGGGGTGAAAGCTGCGGTGATCTCCTGCACCTCTCAGTTCAGCGACTTGTGACCAGCGTAAGGAGAGAGATTGTATTTCAGCTTCCCTGTGGAACTCAGTATCATGGAGTAGCCCGGAGCTGGCAGCTGTAACCAGAGAAGCTGTTGATCCATTTTTACCTGAGATGGAAATTGGCCCATCTTCCAGTACATCTGGAGCTGATTTTCGCAGTAATTCATGATTTCTGTGACAAGCCCAATGTAACTAAACAATATCTTCAAATTATTCTAAAAAAAAAAAAAATATATTTTTCTCTCTCTCTCTCTAAGGTAGTATAGCCTTATCAGATGATATAGTATGTATTTCAATATGAAGTGGAAATGTCTCACAAATGCTAATAGCTAAGAATTGCAGGAAATCTTTGTTCACTGAATTCTCAGACATCTTGGCACACAGTGACTTACGTCTCATGTTAAGCTGTCTTTCGTGTATCTGATTGAGAATCTGCAATTGATCAGAATTGGGGAAAGTACATCAGACTTTCATCATTGGCTTGTCAATAGAAAGAGATGTGGCATGACAATAACACATCCCAGCATTTTTTTTAGGGACTCTTCACGCATGAAATTTATAAGCCTTTCAAGTTCAGACACTGCATTTTAAAAGAGCCTTGTAGGGTTCACGAAAATTAAATACAAATACTCTATAGAGAGTAGAAAATAAAGTAACTTTTGTAGCACTTAGAATTTTGCTTTAATCGCAGGAGAAAGATTTAGCTGAAGCAGTAAAGTCTTTTCAATTTTTATTACATGTAAGGATACACTGATATATAGATGTCAAATCACCATTCCACTGTTACTCACAGTAAACCTACCTTCAGTGACTGCCTGTAAGGTTCTGCTTTTGACTTTCAGAGTCATTGCCTTAGGAATATGGCTAACAAATGTCCACATCTGGCAGCAGATTAAAAACACCAGGCAGAGCATTCCAAGAGCAGAAGTGAATCATCTTGATAATTTAATGTCTGTCACCAACCACCTTTTTCTATACTATTTATATTATTTAGATTAGTTCTTTAGCCCATTTCTAAAATATTCTCAAGGTAAGACAGGTTCATTTATTTAAAATGTATATGTGAGCCCAAGTTTGTTAAATTATGTGATGGTCTGGAGCAACACCAACATAATGTTATCAGCATTCAGTATCACTGGCTTTAGAAAATAATACACAAATACATGATAATGAGAAGAGAGAAAAATTCAATCAGAATAATAAAATATTTTTGAGATTGTTTTATTCATTTTCTTTCTCAGATGAATCTGTCTTCTAAAACAACATATTTTAAGCAGTCACTTTTTGGCATGTATTCCAAAACATATAAAACCCAGCACACATGAGTGGAGGCTTTTTAAATTGCTAGTGAGGACTGGATATATTTTCACTTTAATCTGAATTGGAAATAGCTCAAGTAAAGAATAACAGTGATGTCAGTAGATATTCTGATGTAAATAGAAAGATATTTCAGAGCAGCATTTTTTTCGTTTTACTTTTTATTCAAAACTGGTAGGGAAGTGCAAATAACTTCACAAGGGATATTGCGGATTAGAATTAAAAGGAAAAAAAACCCAACATTCAGAAGTTACAGAAAATTGGAAACGTTTTGATGAAACTGCCCACTCGGCCATTTCTTTCCCACTTTCTAATTGTAGTTAAAATGTCACTATTTTTTTTTTTTAATTGTATTTTTTAATTGGTATTTTTTCTTTCTTTCTTTTTTTTTTCTCCTTTTTCTTTTACTGATTTTATTACTCTTTGGTGGAATAAAAGATACAGACATCCAGTCAGCTTTGTTCTAGGTATGTAGTTCAGTTCCTTCAGTAGGTAATTTTCTGTATATCCTTTTTTTCCTTATTCCTACATTACTTCATACTTTCTCACTAGCTTTGCTGGCAGGAGTGCTTACAATAGATGTCAGAATGAATGAGCCTGGTGTACCTGACTGATAGGTATTGAACAGTTTGCTCGCTGGTTCATGTAACCACGGCTTTGTAAATCTGAACACTTGCAACTTTTGGGGAGGTCACTGGTAATTTCATGAACCTGCAGAAGACCTTTTCAGGGAACGGCACTTTAATTATAGTACATTTGTCATGCTTTTATTAATGATTAACTAGAGACCACTCCGAAGGACAACTTGCTATTTATTAATGAAGTATATTATGTATATGTCAACTGCATACTAGTTTTAGAATTCTTAATTATACATCCTCTTGTCATGGCCAGATGGGGAAAAGCTTTTGTATGCTATTTAAGCTTCATAAGATTCCTCTGGGATACATAAATCACGAAATACTAACTTTCTTCAATAGACGTACATTAGAAGGTATGTTTCCTTTATTTTTTGAATCCCAGGTTTTCCTTTATACTTTGTTTATGTGATAAAAGTGTAGCATGTATCTATATATTTGATGCTTACACTCCTCTCAAAACATAGTTTTGATATTATTATTATTATGTGAGTATGTGTATATATTTATGCATACGCTGCTTTGTTGTTATTTGCAAAGATTGTTTTCACATACTTGTGGAATCTCAGAATGGCTGGATCCAATCCATTGACCTGGATGCCCAGGCCAATGTTCAGGCAGGTTTTGAAGATCTCCAAGGAGGACAACCTTCTTTGGCTCACCTGGGACAAGTCAGAGCATCTAGTATTTAATTTTAAGCCTAAACACCTTTTGCAGTAAAAAGAGAGGGATGGATGTGTGGAATATTATTCAGGATACAACTGAAATCTGGAGTACTTTTATTCCTTCTGTGCTCTTGGATTCTTGTTCTGATTACTAATGGCAGGGCCACACCATGATTCCCTTCCACTTCACAAGGTCAGGTTACTTTCCATGGAAAATGGCAGGTAAATATTATTTTCAGCTGTGTTTGGAATTAGCATTCAGATAGCTTTTCTTCTAAATAAAGCTTATTATTCAATACTATGAATACCTCTTCCTTATTTCTTTTTCACAACTACCTTCTCATGTGCAGCTACTGCCTTGGGCAGTCAGATGTTGAATATTTACATTCTTATATTGCCCTTGCATTTGTAAAAATATATATATATGTGTGTGTGTGTATATATTTCTTTATCCCTGCAACTTCAACATTTGTGACAAATGCTGATATAGGGTTTAAAAATCTGTACACTTGTTTGGTATTTCTTTGCCTAAAGCTGTATAACTGTATGAGATGGGCCCAACTGCATTAGCCGCTGCTGTGCTACAAGTGTCTGCAAAGTGTTTTTGTCGTGGCAATCTTTTGGTCATCATCTTTTGTTCATTCAGTCATGAACAAGAACACTTCTGGCTGCATGAATAGCAAAACACATATGATATCATATAGCCTAAATGTCAGTTATTAGGCAATAGTAAATCATCAAATGAGCATGTTTGATGTGTAAACACATACATTAAAATTCCCTGATTATATTCCTGATCATTCGATGAGTCTTCTTCGGAAAGAAATCTCAAAGTAATAAAAAATACTTCCAAGTAGTCGATTAGTTTTAAATCATTAGCATTTTCTAATGATGCCTTAGTAAGTCATATGTAAATATAGGTAAATGTATTAGATTTTCATTCTATGCATCTTAGTAGAAAAGGGTAGAATATGTTAATGTAAGTGCTGTGTACTAGAAGCTAATGTAAGAGGAGTGTAATTAATTTAATTAAAAATTAATTGACGTTTCTGCATGTGTTTTGACTTAGTCAATGTTTCTTGAAGTGTTGTTTGAATATAGAGGTTCTCCAGATCATTCCATTTTCTGTGTGTTTTCATTGTTAAGTCTGAAACATTTTTTCTCACCTTCTTCATGAATATCTAAGTTTGTAATCGTCCACTGCTTATAACAAGGCTGTTAGTTAATGTAGATAAAGGGGACTCCAACAATGTCAACAGGACAACCTCAGCTTGAAGTTTGTCTCCTTATGTATTGATGTACTTTTAAGATTAATGTTACATTTACAACATGTTAGGCCAGAAAATTATGCCACTACCTCTAGACTGCTGAGATATTTTTTATTCTTTGGTATTATTTCTTGCTCTACCTATTGGAGAATGTATCTTTGGGGTTGCGGAGTTTCTCTGTATCTTCTGAAGAAATAAGCACACTTTTCAGATTGAACTTGCTAGTACAAGTTCAGTGTGATTTCTGAAAAAGTCCAACTGTACTTCAGAACTTTGATTACTGAATCAACTTCTTTTATCTAGCCTGAAGAGTTTCATCAGCTTAACCTTACATCATATGTTATGATAATCTGAAAAACTAAGTGCCTTTGTTATGAGCATCTAGTAAATACTGACCACACTCTGTATTTGTCTGTTAATCAAAGAATTCCAATTATTATATATTTAGTAAATTACAAAAGGGCAAGGAAACACATGATGAGGATTTACTGGCTCATTAGTCAATCTTTGGCATGATTCAGAAAATTCAAATTCTAATTTAGCTAGTCTCTGGGGTGAAAAGTGTAACTCCTGAAATGCAAAGAAGTACATTAGTTTTAATTTGTCTGTAATGGTAATGGAGTTGGTATGTTCGCAGTTCTCCGTCCATTCATCAATAGAGAACTTCAACAAACCAGCATCACCTCTCATTTTTCTTCCACAGAGGTGCTGCAGTTCCATTTTGGACAAAGTACCTATGATTGATTGCATTTGGGCAAGACTTCTTGTATGATTAGTTACATTTTTAATCAAAATGTCATGGTGGTACAAATGTAACACATGCAAAGAAGTACTTTGTGTTGGAGGGATTCACTGCTCGAGAAGAGCAGTACTTTCCCATGTGTCTCTTGGAGCACTTGTGTGTAAACATAAGGCTTCTGTATGAAAATGATGGGATAACTTGTTCCCAGGAGATAAAGCTGCTATAGGATTGAAAGTGATATCCAATGTTTGAAGTTGTTGCTGATGAGTTCCTGCTTCAAAATAAATTAAGATCAGCATAATCTAATGACTATATGAGTAGTCTAATGACAAAACGCATTAAAGTCTTATGGGTATAAAATATTGATGGTGATGGTCAATATTTTAAACAAATATTTTATTGTTTCATCTTTAGAAATCTCATATTTTAAGTCTTGTACGTTTGCATGTGTTTTTTTTTTTTAGTTCATCACAAAGTGGGAATTTGAGGATCTCCTTTGTACTGGGAACTGTAGTGTTCTTCTGATCGTTGACTTATTTGCTTGGGCCTTCTCCAGCTTGGTACTCTGGTATGAATGAATGTAAACAAAACAGTTTCCTCCAGGTGTCAGCACCTTAGAATAATGAATATGAAAATAAATTAAGATATTGTTACTGGTGTAGGTGTTTTTTGTTTTTTGGTTTTTTTTTAAAGAAGACAGAAAGAAATATCTTAAGCAATTAAATTGTTAAAATAATATTTAAATAGGCTGGATGTGTGAAGGGCTTTTCAATTTAGAATGATTATAGAAAAATAATGAAACTTTTTTTTTTTTTCACTCTTCTGTGAAATGGAATCATCAGCGCTCTCCTGAACAAATGGTATTATTTTTCCATGTCTGTTCCATATTTGAATTTGTGATTCATGTATTATGGTGATTCATAGCTTAGCGTTATGAAGCGGAGGTTTATTTTTAAAGTGTTACCTTAAATTACTATGACTAAGAAGTGATTTTGAGGTATAGTGATTTCAGCGGTTCTGCATCTACTCGTTAGAGTTGAATGTGTTTATACATGACTTCCTCTGACTCTTTGCAGTGCCCATGTTAATCGTGGTATATCAGAATCTTTAAATGCATGATTTATTAGGATTAAAAGGAAATGTGCGTTACTGCCCTGTTCAGAAAAAGCTTTGCATTTCACATATGTTAGGCAGCAACGTTACATTCATACCTTTGCCATGCACTGTATCATCTCAGAGGTCTTGAGCAATGGCGTGGCACGTGAAGTGTTCCAGGATTGCTGTTGAGACATCAGATGCTGCCAAAACGGTTTGTCATATGATTTCCAGAAAGGAGGAAACTTTCTGGACTTATATTCAGCTTGAATACAAGTAGATTTTCTCTCTCAAAGGCTTGAAGGTAGAATTAAACTGTAGTTGTTCAGTATGTGTCATGTGAAACATTGGCAGGTCACGGAAAATATTCTAGTAAGAAAGCCTTTAAAAAAGAGTAAATAAAAATTAGAGTAAAAATGTGTTCTCTGGTTTTCTGTTCTGACCCTCTGAAGAGTGGGTGAGGAAAGAGGGACAATAAAATCATGGAATGCCTTGGATTGGAAGGGACCTTAAAGATCCAGTTTCAACCTGCCCAGAGTAAGAGATCAGGAATGAAAACTGTGGGGAGAAAAATCTCTGAAAGGTACCTTACTGCTTGAAATCGTGTTTTAATGAAATGATGGACTGTTGGACAGCATTTATAGTAAAGAACAGTTGGAGAGAAATAGTCAGCATCACAAAGATGAAATATTTTTTTTTAGATTTTAACAATTTTTATGTAGTTTGCTATATATTATGATATATTGAATAGTCAGTGAAACGAATATGTAAACCATTAAGTCCCTTAAAGATTTCTGACTAAAAAATATTCACCTAAATTTATTCTTAGATTAATTTCTGGCATTGTTCCTAATATGTCTTTTATATGTCTCTTTGTGAGCAGTTAATTGCTGCTATCACCCCTTTCCTCTCAGTGAAGTGGATATTATGAACTTCAGTACAATCAATAACTAGAAATAGAGAAAAACTGTAAGGTTAGGGGATTTGTCTTCTTTTTTCTTCTTAAACTAATTCTTCTCCTTAAACTGTTACAGTATATGTATGGCTGACATTTTGCTTTAGACTTACTATCTGTATCTTAAAAAATGTTACAGACACAAAAAGCTACTGGAACATGAGGTCATGGGCTGTCATTTCCTTTAAAGGGCAGAAATGTGTTTGTTTTATGAGGATAGTTTTATCAAGGGACTTCCAGCCTCTCTTACTCCTCCTTCAAGGTTATGCTTTCCCTAAGAGTGTTTGTACAGCACTGCAGGTGATAGGTAATACCTAGAGAAGCAGCTTCACTTTCAGTTTTGGTAGCCATTCGCTGCATTACTTACGTAAAGAATGTTACATTCGTTTTCCAAAAGCATTCTTGTTTCTTTGCTATATTTGATTTGATGTTAAAGAATCCTGAATCCTTCATCAGTGGAGTTGAATGTAGTGTTGGGAATGTAAGAAATATCTTTCAAATCTGCTCAACTCGTGTAGTATGGCTCTGTAGAATTGCTTCTCTTTGCACAATGGAATACACACTGGAAACATGAATGCACTAACATAGCAGGTTTTTGTTTTGTTTTGTTTTTTAACTGTATGGGAGCTCACTTGTTTCTCTCTGACAAAAAAAAGGGTAGAGTTTTCAATTCATTTCCTACTAATTAGAAGCCATGGTGGTATTTCGGTAACAAATTTTTGCTGTGTTTGAATAACTCAGATGTGTTAACCCAGCCACTGCATTTCTCTACTGCAGCCCTGGGACATTCAGGGGCTCCCGCTTTCCTTGCTCTGCTCTCTGGAGCCCGCCTGATTCTGCTTTCATGGTCTGCCTGCAGTCACAGTAGGCATTGCAGGAGCCACAGGCTCTGTGCAGAGAAGCGACGAGCAATTCTGCAGTGCTGGGGGGAATAGTGAATTACAGGGAAAGAGCTTGCCAGCCTGGAGCCATCCAGGTGCAGTTTGTGCCCAAAGAAGGTGGATACTGTTTCCATCACAACACTTCAGTGTCCTTTTACTTACTTTCTCACACCTTTGCACACCTAAAAACTTAAAGTAAGACAAGTTAAAAGCACTGCTAAGATGCAGCTGAGTGAGTTGTATCTGTAAGACTTGCTAACCCTATTTATGTGACAGTAGTTCCAGAAAACAAGCCTCTGTTAGTATCACTGGTCCTTATTAATGCCAGCAAAGCAACGATCTAATGAAGCAGTGTGATTTCTACGTGCACACTGGTTCACTTGGCAGGTTACTGGAGCATAGGCAGAACAAGCAAAAGGTAGTTTATATGCTGATGGAGCAAGTGTAGCACAAATGCACACTTTGTGTATGTATCTGAAAATCCTATTCAGTCATCAGCAAGGAAATTGTGCTCCATGCTTGATTTAGGTGTGACCATTTCCTGTAATGCAGGCAGAATAGTTTGGTAAAGGACAAAATCCCCTTTATGACTATTCTGTGTATTCTGTATTGTATGTGCCTCATGCCACATTAATAAACAAGACTGGGATTTGGGGGGATTGTAAAATCATAAATGAAGGCAAACCATGTATCTGGAATGAGCAGTTAACCTGAGCTCTGCTGGTGATCGTAGTTCCATTGCTTACCCAGGAGTAAGGTAAACAGTGTTTTTCTCTTAACATTGGAATTGCTTCAAGAATGTTTTTTCAAGCTTTTATTTATTGTATTCACCTCAGGATCATGAATAAAACAAACAGTAAAAGATGCAACACTATTCTCACGATAAGGTCAAATAATATAGAGTGAAATCCAACACGCTGCAGGAGGCCAACACAAGCCATACACCCCAATTAAGTCATCAAAGTAGATTTAAGTGGAATTTATTTGGTATGTAAGACTCAAACTATGAGTTTCACCTTTAGAGAGGCAGCCTAGAAAGAACAAATGCTGGGCTTGAACTTGTCTTCAAATAAATCAATGTTATCCTGCTGATACCAGGGGAAAAATGACTTCCAGCGTCAAGTCACTCGGCTCTTGTTTATAAATGCCTATTTCTAAACATTTCGAAAAGTATTTTAGCACAGCAAATAAGAACACATTCCTATCTTGGCCTTATGACTTTTGTGAATTATTTATTCTGGGTTCTGGATGGCTTGTTTCTTACCCTTGCCATCTGTAGATTTAATGATTTATATTTCCACAGCATTACTCAAGATGGAATATTGAGTATAGCGCAAAGCATAAGGAGATGGGTAGGCAAAGGAAATAAAGACCTTCATGTCAACCATATTTGAAAGATATATTGATTTAGAACAAAGTTTTTGCTTTCTTTTTTTTTTCAGTCTGTGTTTTTGTTTTTGTCTAATTTATATATTGGCTTAACTTGATACTGAGATTCTGCATTTATGACCACTTGGCCTTTCATTTATTTATTTTTGATAACATAATTATTGTTTGAGCCTAATCCCTTAGATGAACAGATGTGTTTGTTTGGTTGGTTGGGTGCTTTTTTCGGTATGCTTTAGATGAGTAAAATATAATACTACTCCGCTTCCTTCTGCATTGTTGCAGATGTTCAGCTTAATGGAAGATGAGAAAACACAGTAAATAAGGATCTCAGCTGAGTTTGTTTAGTAAAAATTTAGTGAAATGTATCTTAAAGAAAGCAAATTAATAAATTTTGAAAATTCTGAGTTTTCTATATGTGCAGTGTGTAGAATTTGAACAGTGACATAAAATCCTGATCTGCATCTGTGATTTATGATTGTGGGAACCTCATCTTTTAGTGGACCTGAGAATGAGGATGATGTTTCAGCAAATCTAAGAGTACATAATTCTTCTTTCATCCCATATTAAACTATAAGGAACAAAAGCTTTTGTAGATGAAACTTGTTTGATAGAAATGAGTACATACAATTCAGTATTACATTTTCATATTATATATGTGTGCTTTTACAGCTGTAATAATTTTGACCCTTAAACTGAACGGGTTTACTCAACTGTACTTTCAGAACAGCAGTCTTTTGTGGAAAAAGCTCATTGTGAAAGGAATTGTCAAAGATGAACATGCAGTTTCTTACTGGAGGGAACCAATAAATAAGAATTCAAGCTTGTCAACATTTAGCTGTAGGAAATTTGAAGACATTCAAGCTTTAATATCACAAACATTCATAGAGTACTGAGAATGTCGAAGTGTCTTCAATGACACCACTTAATGGGAGTAGATAAATGTAGAATGGGACCCAAGGCCTATACCTGAGGAGTGCTATAAACAACTCTGTCAATATAGGGAAATATATGGATAACTAAAATCATATTGTGAAAGGAATGAACGTGCTATCAATGTTGCACACACAGCTGAGCAGTCTGGGAAGTTGCCAGTAGTTTAATTAGCTTTAAGGCATTCCATCAATTCTGATTGGTTGTACGTATCAAATAAACAGGTTCAGTAAGAACTTTGGAAAGAAAACTTAAGATCGCTAGTGATGGGCTTCATCTAGCTGTCCAATGAAACCTTTGGAAATACCCTATTCTCAGTAAGCATTCCTAACTAAGTTGGATGCATTCTCTCTCTAAGGTGGCATTAAGTGACTCTTGTTGCAGAGCAAATCACACACATCATCATGGGAAGGTTATGGTCTTCTCTTTTCATTTAAAAGAAAAAAAGACAATTCATCCTACAGTGATATCTTTTGTTTTCCTACTAAGGACACAGGACACATCATTGCACAGAGACCATGGAGATGTCCCATATGTGATGTCTCATACAGGCAGGTCCTCACATGTGGCTTTGTGAGACCAAAATGAGCACATTCACCAGGACTGAATCCTAACCTTTGATCAAAGGCTCAATAATATTAAAATACACTAGTTCCTATAATGTATGCTGATGTATTGTGTGTTTGGCTGTGCTTCTCCTTTCTGTATTCTTTTTTAAAATTTATTTTTGCTGTTAGATGATAGGTAAGATTAGGTAAATGTAAGATTAGGTAAACTAGTCTAACCTTCACTTTCATTTTAACCAATTTGAATTGTTCATTTATAATATGTGATTTTTATGTGCAAATAGTTATGTAGGTTAATTATTAAAATATTAACTCCTCTAGGAGATGCTCCTAATTATTCATTTTCAATAATCCTCAGTGGAACAGGTACCATTTCAAAAATGCACATTAATCATAAGTAACCTACAATTATAAGCGGAAGTAAGTATACTTGCATTAATGAGACAGTGACATTAAGGGACATTTGTGCTGAAAGGAATATAGCATTGTGAAATATTATTTCTCAAAGAGGAAACGAAACAACACTCCTAAAATAGTTTTGTTTTTAATAAATTCAAAAAAATGAAAAATAAAATAACAAGATTGTATTTGACGCTGTGAATCTTCTACCATTTTATTTAGTTTCAGGACTAAAGTTGTTCCATGCAGTCTAGGCTACAGTAAAAACAAATTGCATACTTCTTGCTATGAAATGAAATGAAAACTAGGTGAACCCAAGCAGACTGCCTCTTTTGTTTGTCATTTAATTAATTTAAAGGAAAGTATTTTATCAAAAATGAAATGGAAGCTGCTCTGCTTCCTGTTTGAGATGTAACTAACTGTAGAATCATGGAACTTCCCAAGTTGGAAGGGTCTCACGAAGGTTATGAAGTCCAACTCCTGGCTCCACACAGGACCACTCAAATCTAAACCTTCTGCCTGAGAGCATTGTCCAAATGATTCTTGATCTCCTGCAGGCTTGGTGCTGTGCCGTTGTCCTGTCTTGAAGAGCCTATTCCAGTGTCCAACCATCCTCTTGGTGAAGAACCTTTTCCTAGCGTTAATGTTGGGATTAAGTTATTAATATCACCAAGCCATTGTCTTAAAAACTCTGTTGTTTAGAAATGGACTGCTAAATACATCTCCAAATACTAACACATTGGAGTATTTGCTAAGCTTCGGTAAGTTTCAGTGGACTTTTATTGGTGTGAATTGAGAGTAAAACTGTAAGGAATTAGATTTGAACTACATGCTCAATTGTATTCAGTTAATAAACTAAATTTGTTACACTACCTATCAAAGGAAATAAATATCTATTAAAACATATCACAATGAAGCATCAAATGTATTTTCAGTGAGAATATATTTCTTTCTCTAATTTAAATAGAAAACTGAGAATTTGAAATTGGGAAATAAACTGTTAGAAGTGATATAAATGAGACAAAGTTAATTTTAATAATATCTTCTGTTAATTGAAAACTGGATATATCATTACAATTGTGAAAGGTAGACCAACATGTAGTAAAATTGAGAATGAATATACTAAAATAAAAGGTAAATACTGTTATGTACTTGTAATCATTAATTTTATATGAGACGTCTGTCGATAACATTTGAATGCCTTTCTGCTTATCACTCTCACAGTGATAGGTCCAGAGAATAGGGAAGAAGTTATAGATCATTTGGTCACAGGATTTTCTATCCAATTAAGTTTTATGTCTCAGAATCCCAAAGTTGTGTATTTTATAGAGTGTGTGCCATACATTTTTGCCAGCATTATTTTCCCATTATTTGTGTCATATTTTATGAGTGGTTGCACCTGGTAGATAATTATCATGTAGCTCATCCAGATTTTTCTATGTATCTTACCTTGACACTGCAGGAATCCTTTTAGCTCTCCATATTGCACACATTCTGTGTTTCATTAATATCAGTGCGGCTTAAATGTGAGTTTGGAAGGTAAACAGAGCAGAGGAAAACACACCTGAAACTAGTATTTATTATGAAGTAATAAAGCAAGTCAGACTGCTTGTGTGATAGGGTTCCACAATCTCACAAACTTGTTCTTAAAGGGCAAAATTTTCATTGTATAGGAAATAATAAACATATAGAGCCTTTATTATGTAGTACCTGATACTGAGGTTCATTTGACATTATTAGTAAGTTGTAGTACTTCATGACAAGCACATGGCTCATTCATCTGCCTTTTTTTGTAGTAGTCCTTCTGCAAAGCTGCCCAAGTTAATTCTGATACAGACCTGTGTGAAAACAGAAGCATTTCATTAAGAATACATTAAAAGGAAGCTATAGTGGTGATAATATTCCAGTAATGAATTTCCGCAATTAATAATCCAAATTAATGAAAGTCTCAGTTCAGAAATGAAATAAGAGCCCTTACAATACTTGCTTACTGATACCTAGCTTTCAGTCCCAGAAAAAAAAGAGAGAAAAAAAAAAAACCAAACCAAAAAGGTTTAATTTATGCCCTTTTCAATAGATTAATGTCATTTGGCATAATTTGTAAAGTTCTTTCATCACATTCTTACATATAGCATCAGACCTGTGTGCTGAGAGCTATGGGAGGAAGTAGCAAGTAAAAGGAATAATGTATGCATTAGCCCTAGTTCTAGTTAAGTACCCTGTGCATCTGCAGATTCTGTTAGTTTTGGAAATTGGAGAAAGTGCTTGGATGGCAGTATTTTTTTCAGATGATTTTTATTTCGAGGTTTAATATGCACATCCTGTTTCAATACACCTGTATGCTGTAGACTGAAATGAATCTTTTATGAAAATGCATTTATTTTGCATTATCCCTGAATAAGCTTTACCATGTGAACACGTTTCAGGATTTTTTAAAGCAGGAAAACAACTGCAGAGCAGTATTTTTAAAGGAACTCCACGTCTGGCTTACATTACTGGAGAATAACGATAATCTTGATGATAATATAACATGTTTATCTTTTTTATTATTATTATTATTTTTGGTTAGCTTATGAATAACAAGTTTAAAAATAATTTATGTTTAAATTTTGGGCAGAAATTGTAATAACCTATATGCATTTTATGTTATTGTATATACTACATACATGATATACAGAGCTTGCAAATATGTGATCTGGTTTGGTCATAAAAGTTTTGTCTGCCTTTTCTTATCCAATTTACCTTCAGGTGGTAATGGTAAGGTTTACTACCTATGCTTATTAGAACTGGTACACAGCTGGAGAGTCTTACCACTAAAGCCATATGCTTTAGTGGTATTTTATGGCATAAAGCCACAGTTTTATTGGGGTGTTTTTGAGCCAATTCTTAATAATCCAAGAGAAGATTATTAATTATTTATTTGCTGCACTATTTCTACTGGTGCAGAAGGCTCTAAGGTATGTAGAACTGTATCAGAACATCAGACCATGTCAGCAATGTCTTGATTAGGGCACATCTCAGTAAAAATCTGCTAAAATATTGGCTCTGCTAAATTTAGTAGCTTGTCTGTACCATTTTTTATTTTTATTTTTTAATTAAATTTAATTATCTGCCAGGGTCACAACTTCTAAATGTCATTATTCTTTGAAAGGAAACTCAAGCCAATAATGTGTTTTCCTTACTGTTTCTTTTATGGTATATGCAAGTATATATATACTTTTTTTCCTCTGGGTTCACTTCTAGCTCCTGGGTAAATAAGTAGCTTCACAGTACTTCTGTCACTTCTAGTATGTGAGCTTCAGGCATTGCCATGCTCCTGGAAGGGATTAATCTGGCAAGTTTCCCTGACAGACAACGTGACTATCATAGCAGAATGGGGACACAAGTTCCCCACCCTCAGCTGCTGAAGCCCCTTAGCCTTTCTCAAAGGAGAATAGTAGTAGTACAGCAAAAATATTAATGGTGTAGTCTTCTCAGGCTTATATCCTTTTCCTCAGGAGGGATAATTACCACAAGCTCAGTTAGAGCATCGTGCCATGTAATATACCCACGGAAATGCATCCATAAGTCTCTGTTGCTGGAGAAGGAAATGCTCTTCTGCTGGGGGAGCCCAATTTAACTGTAATATCAGGCAAAGCTAAACGGAGCTACTGAAGAGCAAGTTGTTACTACAGTTCATTTGTTGGTATTGTTCTAGATGCAAAGTTATTTGATATTTGTCCTTATTTAGAAATACCCGCTATGTCCCCAGAATTGTGCATGTATATTTATGTCTGTAAAACACAGATATACAAATATGATGGATGTATATGATGGATATGTACTTGTAAGTGTACTCTGAAAAAAAAAAGAAAAGATTTACTGAATATTGGAGATATTTAATAAGATTTGTTTTAAATGAGAAAGAAAAAATAGCTATCTTATCTCCTTTACCATTCGTTAGAGCAAACTGATCCTGTACAATTTACTCGCCATTTAGCACAATCTCTACTGAGAAAATGTATTTTGAGATATTTTCATTATTTCATATACACAGGGAAAGGCCAGCCAACTAATGTAAGAAGACTAACAACATTGAAATGCAACAACATACAGCATTAGGAATGTTCCTTGAATGAAGTTTAAGACAAAGCTCAGGACTCCACCTATCTTTCCCTATACATCAGAGGACATGCCTCGTAATGTACAGCTGCTTTTGTCTGCAAATCTAAGTTAAATTTAAACACTTGCAAAGCTAAAAATGAACTCAAAACCAAAATGACTTTTGATTTAAATATCAAAACACAATCTTGCTTACCAGTTTGTAGGGTATGAAGTGTTTGCATTGAACTATATTAACCATATTGCTGTCAGGAGAAATGGTAACCGCTGGTTCATTATTAATATCAATTTTAATCTACCCTAGTTTTGCAGAAACCTAACAATCTGGATTACAATACTTAATACCATGTATCAAGGTCAAGGAAGTTTTTATTCATGTTTTATTTTCAGAGCATGACCTAAAAAGGTCTGCAAGAGCAAGGGAAAGAAATATAGGTATTCATTGTTGGGACTGAAGCAAAAAGAACCTACTGGTGACTTATCTTTTGAGAAGGGTTGGGCACTGATAGTTTTCACAAGAGGGATTTGGTATTCATCAGAGACAGGCTTTTGTCTCAGAAATATACTGTTATTTCCTTTATCTCTAACATCTCTAAATTTTCAACATTTTTCATTTATTATATGTTCATCTGTACATATTATACCAGTCCCAGAGGCTAATCCATCAGGCTGCCCACACTCTAGAACAGCATGAGTTCTCTAGAATCCTTGTAATCTTACTTAGGATGCGGAACATGAGAATTAAAACTGAGATATAGAAACATCTCTTTTGTGGATAGTAACTGTCCTGTTTGACCAGTACAGCCTGAAGTGAAATGAGTTATAAAGGATTAGAGATGCTCCAAAGAGCGCATAGTACATTGGGATGATTTGAGGTTAAATAGATCTGTAGTGGGGGATTGTATTTGGGAGCTGTGAAGAAAGGGGTTTTAAGGGTTAGGAATGGAAATCCTAGATTCCATGAAAAGTGACACTGGATTTTGTTTGATGAAAACTGTTAATGATCACTTCCACTTGGAGTAGTGAAAGCTTGAGGTATTTGAGAATTCTATTTTTTTTTTTATTTTTATTTTTTGCCTCTTCCAATAGTCATTAATTAGAGAATTCCTTACTACTTCTCAGACAAATGTAAGTCTAGCATCGCATGGAAACATGAAGTGGTATTCGTAAAGAAACTCTATTCAGTATAGGATTAATTGCAACTTCAGCGTCTGGTCATAACGTGAATATTAACAGTATCTAAAGAATATGAGCAAAGCATCTGAAATGATGTTTTTGTGCAAGCCCCTTGATAACTAAACAGTTTAATATTATAACGTTTGCACCAGATTCAGATAAACTATAATGTGGAATTAGAGATAACAAATGGTATCTTAGAATATAGTGTTTATATATCCCTGGTAGTAATTGACCTTTATTAATGCAGTATGATTTTCCTGTGTTCAGTGTCACTGAAACTCAAGCTGTGGCTTTTCAGCAGGTTGTGTAAGCTGAAATTTTACGTTCTCCAATTAGGATGAGTTGATCTTAGGATATTGGCAGCTGTCTGTGAAGCTATAGTATTTGTTTTGTACCTCAGGATATTGTTCCAAATTGCTGAAAATACAATATGAAATCAAAATTACTAATACTAAAATAGCTATAAGATGCTTTGCACATTAAATCCCTTATTAAGATTATTTTTTTTTTTTGGTCAGTAATTAGCTGTTGTTCAATTTTATCCTCAAAATATTAACTGAGATTGACCCAACTGTTAAATTGCTCTGGCTGAAAGTACGCAGTTTCTTTTACAGTGGTGCTGAAACACACAATGTTGTTTATCTGGTTCTCTTCTTATCTTGACATCATCAATCCAGTATTTGAATGTTTTCCAAGCGTATATTATGTATTCCTGAGAGTCAGAAGCTTTATGACAGTGGGATGATTAAGAGATGAAAGCTAACATTTTAAATGGATTTAGTATTTGAATTGGTTACACAAATATGCATATTTTTCAATGCAAAATGTCATTTTCTGAATTTTACCATTTTCCTGCTGTATTTTTGCAAGTTTTAACATATTGTTTTATATGTAATTTATAAACGTATTTTTCAAAAATTGAAGCTATTTCATGAGTTCTTAAATTTAATATGCATATGAAATATATGCATAATGGGCATGTATTCCAGTACTTAATTTTATCAATTTATCTTTTATTTTATCGACTTATCTTAAAAGTTACCACAACACTTTGCAGGTTACTTTGGAATTAAATCCTATCTGTTAATACTGTTTCTTATGTTTATCTCTACCTAGCCACTCTGAAAATACTAGAAATAAGAGCTATGTTTCAGGAATAACTCCAACACCAGATCATGTTTTTCCTCTTACATATTAACTCGTGTAAATGACATCTTGTGTTAACCTGGCTCTGTCAGAAAGCCTGCACTCTGCGTGATTCTTGGGGAAAGATAGCATAGAAGTCAACTCTATGTGTTGTCTATGTTTATTTAATATATTAATATATAAGCATTTACCATCTACGTTTGTTAACTTCTTTATTAGTATGCCTAATTCTTAATGTATGTAATTCATATACATAGTGCATATTTACAACAATTTTACATTGGAATTTGATGTTGCGTGACTACGTGTGTGTTGCTGATTTTAATTTAATAGCCAAGGACTTATTGACCAAAACAAACTTCAACAGGCAAAAGGATTTAACAAGTAGTATCAGTTTGTTATTTTTCTCTAACCAAGGTTTTCTAAGTGATGTTTCTGTAGATCTACATACCAATAATGCACTCCATTTATCTCAAGCAAACTCCAAAAATATCCTGCTACTTCTATAAATCTCACAAAACCAGAATAAGTTCAACGAAGGGCAGCTGCTGTACAGAATGTTTTGAAAGATATTTTGAAAGATGCTTGAGAGATACTCCCTTCTTCCTGCTCTGAATGGATGGGTGTAATGAAATAACCTGACCTTTAATTCAGAGTGTTCCTATTTGTGTTGATATGAAATGACTTGATACTTAAGATAATAAGTTTAAATTAAGGCATAAAATTTAGAAATGAAACTTTTTCTACAGTCATTTTATTTATCTGAAATATAGCTGAAAATGCTAAATGTACTTTTCCTCAGTATTCTAAGGAAGTACAAATGCGTCACTGTTTCTCATAATCAGTGAATTCTCAGTTTCATGGTTCTACTCAAAACCCAAAACGAAGCCAAAGGTGGATTTTAATCTTGCATTTGAGCATATAATCTATGATCATTAAGCCTGTAAACTGACCTCTAAGTGTTATAGTTGGCACTCATTGCAATTTTGAGAGCAATGTGAAAAAAATTAATCTCTGAATTTGAATAATTTGTTCTTGACTTCATTTACCAAAGTTACAAATGTAGAAAATTTTGTTCTGTTAATTGCCTTAAACACTGGATTATCACTCTGAGCAGTTTTGATAGAAGGGGGGAGGGATGAACTGTTTGGTTTGCAGTCATATTTCGTGGGCTGAATCATCATCCTCTTAACAGGTGCAGCTCTTTTCAGTAGAGGTTTTCCTGTTCTCTGCTGGGATTAAGTTGGGCCACTGATGGATCATATCAGCAACTGTCATGTTTTATTATGGCCTGGCTAGAACCTTTATTTTACTTATCTGATGTTAGTGAGTTTCACTGTATTTTCTGATTTCTGAAGAGAGTGCATGGTTTGCTTCATGTCACCTTTTTCCATTTTCAATTCTTTTAACACCTGCCTTTCTTTTATTCAGCTGTTCACTGGAACAGGAAAGGATAGGAAAGAAGAGAATACATCCAAGGAAAACCCGGAAAGAGCTGTACAAGGTAAAGACATGAACTTCTAATTTCCTCGTTTATCAACATTTTAAGTTCAGGTCACTTGAGATTTCCTCTGCGCCCCCCCTCCCCCACTCCCCCCCCAAAAATATAATATATAATATATAATATATATAAAATTAAAAATAATTATATATAAAATATATTATTATGATGTTATAAAATATTATATATAAAGTAATATAATTTTTTAAAAAAACATCCAAATTTTGCCCCCTCATTCTCTAAGCCATGTTATCTCTTATAAGTGCATAATATGTCTGCCTGAATGCAGGTACTCTAGAAGAGCTGTAATTGTCTTCCCATTCCCAGCTGGCTAAACACAGCACTGCATAATAAAATCACTGCTGCACAAGTGCAGCTGTACTGACCAAAGATGTCATTCTTGAAAGCTATGTTCACTTCAGTAGGGAGTTTCTGCTCAAGAGCAAAAATCCTGGGGCAGCAAAAAAACAAGAGAAAAAATCTTTACTTTTAATTACCTTCAAAACAGGCTTCTCAAAGCTGCGGTTTTCCCAACAGCCTACCCACTAAGTAGTTCACAAGAACAGCACAGACAAAAAAAAGGTTCTCTGACTGAGAGAAAAGCCTTAATGCAAGCACATATAGAATTTCCCAATAGCATTGTGTTGAATCTACACCAAAGCCACTTTCAGCTACGACAAGTAATATATAGATTTTTGACAAGGAAGTAATTTTTGATGGAGGTGACAGTATCATATAACTTTCCTGCTTTTATCAGCATAGCAAAGAAGCTGTCTTCTATCAAGAAAAAAAAAAGGGAAAATGCCAAGGGAAATAAAATCAACCAAGCAAACTTTTTATATTTTGACTGTTGAGCTGTATGCCCTTGTTTGGAAAATTTATGTCACTACAAGCTACAGAAGCCTTTTTGCCAATGCAACATTTTAAATGATAATGCAGAGTCTTTTGTGAGATTGCTCACAATTTACCCCAATAAAACCAGTTCCATTGTGAGTTTAACAAGTGCTTGTACTTTGTGTTAGGTATCAGTACTGTAGAGACACCTTAGATTTTGACAGCTGGAATCTCACTGATATGGCTTTGTGGTTTTGCTTTGCTTTTTGGGATTTTGAACAGGGATTTGACAGAGAATGCAAGGGAAGGGATACTCAAAAAGTTAATCCTGGGGGAAAGTCTGGCTACAGGCACTTTAGAAGAAGGGATTTGGGAGAGGTTCAGTTGTAGATCTGTATCTAATCTTTTTGACTTGTTCATCCTTTTAACTGAATTTTAAAGTAAATTAATTTAAATCCAGAAACTCAGTATTAAAATCTTTCCCTGAATGTATCAGAAGTGCACTACAAATATTAATTTTATACAGACATTTTCTCTGTTCAGTGATATGCAAGAGATGGAAGAATTTTAGCCGAAGTAAACAGAACTAGGTGGAACTTTCCCTATCCATGTCCTCAGCCATCTGGATCCATTCTCTCATCTGATAATGAGCTGCCATCATTTATTCCTCTTGTAGATTTTCAGACCTGTTCTCAACCATACAGTTGCCTGAAGACTCTACAAAGATAGCCTGGAAGATAGCTGCAAAGGCATTCTCATTACTTTAATGAGTTTCTGACCAGTGGTCCAGGCTACTGGCCCTGTATTTAATTAAAGTAGCACAAGCTGTATGTTCACCAAATGTCTAGGCAAAGGTCAACAGTCTGTTCCGTGCTCCAGCACTCTTGTAATTGCTGTTAGGACTGGAGGGAGGCTGTACAAAGGACAGAACTACATCTCTACACAGGGCTGTTTGGGTATGCTGTGGTTCTGTTTCCTTCTGGTAACCTGAGCTGGCTGGGGCAGTTAACCTTTTCATTACCTTTTCTGGGATGTATTTAGTTATTCAGCTCTCTGAGCCAGTTATTAGTTCACTTGTCTACATACAGGAGTAGGACAAGACTGGGGCTTCATGGAAAAGGATGGGATAGAAAGAAAGGACCACCTCTGACTTGGATTATTTTAAGCTTCTGTAGCACAACGCTATTAATATCTTGATGCAAGTGTTTTGCTCTCCTCTGTTTCTCTAGCATTCCCCCTTTATGTCCTGAAAGCACTATTTGGCCTGGCCATAGACATTATGTATGAAACTGAATTTGTTTAAAAGCATTAACTTCAATTTTTAAAAAGAATTGGCTATACATTGAATGATAAGGTCGTGAGGCACTTGAGGTTGTAGAAGGGGAGTAGTTAATGTCTACTAGCTTAAAGAATGCCATAGGTTTTACTGTAAGCATTTCTGAGGACTTAAATGACTTTGTCCTCAAGATGCTAATCTTACCAAACTCCATAGAAAAAATCAAATGTCAGGAAAATCTAAATAGATGTGTAGACTTTAAGTACTTTACTCAGTATACCCTTACATAGAAAGGGGCTTCCAAGTTAATAGCAAAGTTTTCCCTCAACTCTAATATGAACAGAAATGATTATACATTTTTTTTTTCTTGAAGGAAATACCACTTATTTATCCTGCTTAGTTTACTAAAAAATACAAATGTAAAAAATACAAATCATTTGGTTTTGAATCACATGTTCAAAAACAGTATGAATGTGATGGAACAAATTCTTCTTTTCTTACGTTTATTGTGGATACAAGTAGAAAACATCTTCCCTAAAGAAACCTACTTCACAGAAGTACATAGAGAGAATTGGAATTTTATCTGCTTACAGTGATTAATATTAACTGCTTGGGGATGCACTTCTAAAAGGCAACATAACTACATCTTCCCCTAATACTGGAGTGCTATTACATAGATCTGTTTCTAATGTGTTTGGGACTTTTTTAATGCTATTTGCTCTTAAGCTTTTCCCGTTTCTTTGCTGCTGCTTGCCCCCTGCTGTTTTTGCTGCTGCTCTCTGAAAGAAAACTGCCTTTCTTTAATTTAATATATGTATATACATCTATACTTGAATGTGTACATTCATGTATAAATACATGCATATATATACATACATATATATACGTAAGCGTGGAGTTTTTACTATGGACTACTTGAAAATTTTGCAGTTTGTTCTGCAATTCCAGTTTGTGGCATCCTTTTACAATTTTTTTTCCATTACTTCAAAAAAATTAGAGTTTGTCAGGTGTTATACTCTCTGTTTTTTATACTTTTGAATGTGTTTTTCACATTACATCTAGCCTGGGAGATGAGTGCTCTGAACAAAGTCTTTCCATCAAATCCCTTGAGAATTTTTATTTTTTTCTCTTAACCTGATTTCATCTTCATGGGAGATGAAATTCCTGTGCACAATTGCATGTGTTAAAGGAGTGAGATCTACAAGACATTTACTGGTATGATACACAAAAAATGCATTAAGGTTTGGACTTTAAACCTGCTAGAAAGAGGTGACTCATCTGTAAGTCACCTTATTATGAACTTGTGCCAAGACTCAGTATTGCAAAATGCAGTGCACAAGTTCAGCTGATGTCTGGAGACACTCAGTGGGAGTACCAACATTTAATTCTGGATTTCCTGTCTTTGGTGGATTTTAGTCTGACCACTTATGTTGTTTTTATGGAGACATTTCTATTTAATTTCCTCTTTCTTTTCAGACTATTGAAAAAAACCAGAAAAGGGTCATATTAATAATGTATTATGCCCGAGACTACTACAAATGTGATCAATGTTAATGGGAGCATTGAAAATCTTCTCTGAAGATCAGAATTACCCTTTAAAGCTGCTCCGGATCATGTTTTCTCTGAATGCTAAATACAAATTGTAGTGCACCATGCTTCATTTGTGTTATCAGTATCAAAGGTGCATTAGCCAGTAGATCGTCAACATTATAGACCAATTCATTCCAATTTAAAACTTTTTTCCTATTAAAAAATAGGTGTTCTGCCTATAAAAATAAATGTATTTAAAAAAAATACCATTTCATGTTCCGGACATGTGTGGCTACAACACTGCCTTTGAAAGGAAAGAATCGAAAAGTCCAAAAAATTATGCTTTCAGGTTTTGCAATATTATGCACTGTTAATTAAGAGATATTCATTAAGTGTAAGTAAAGAGTATACCATCCATACAAGGTGTAAAACATTTCTGATGTATCTCAACAGGCTGCACTATATTGTAAGTCTTTCAAGACAGCAATTTCTCGAATGGCTACAATACTGTTAGATTTTAAGAATTCCCATTGGACGTCAACAGGAAAAACAAGAGTTGCGTTGAGTCTAAAACATCAGATTGCACTCTGTGGTTTAAGTATTTTATCTGTGTGTCTCTTCTTCGGCATCATTAAAGAGGTTTTCAGTCTCTCATTATCATCATTTTTCAAAATGAGAAGTGTAATGTGAGTAACTCCATATGTAATAATCAGTTTTGAATTAAGAATGAAGTAGAAATATCGTTTAATCATCCAAGGTGTCTTTCCTAGGAATGCCATCATTTTAACCTACGTGGTTCATATATCACTTGGCCGGTGAGGTTTGTACTTGGATTATAGAGAAATGCTTTCAGGTATGCCTCAGAGTAGACTGAACTATCAGGGCATTTATAATAGTATCCAGCATGCATCTTTTAAAGAATGAAAGAGGAAGAAGGTGCAAGTAGAAGTCTCGCCACATCAGAGTGGTAGAGAGCTTGGAAATGTTTTCTGCTGGTCTGCAAATAGACACTTCTATGGTGAACTCTTAAATTTTGAGAAGTATTTCCTTCTGGTGACGCAAATCTGTGAATAGAAGCTTTCAGAAAGGCTCCCTGCAGGTCTTTGCAAGTGCCAGAGCATCTGCCTGGGGCATGTGTGTGTGTAGCAGTACTGCAAAGGGCTAGAAGAAAGCAGTAGTACTAGCCTCATAGGTATCTGCCAAATCAGTATTTTCCTCCTGTTTACCATCCAGTGTATATAAAATATTTTTATGGCCAGATGACTTCATGATATAGAAAAGCCCCAAAAGTTTATATTCATCTTCCAGTCTTGCAGTAGTTTACAGGTTTTTGAAACAGGGTCTTATTTCATGCCCATCTCTTTTAATGAGGGCATTTTTTTTCCAGGGCTGGGCTAGATGAGAAGCTGAGACAGTGCAGCTGAGCAGCACTGAGCAGTTTCCATTTGAAATGAGGCTGTTGACGAAAGTTTAAGGGAATTGAAATCAAGTCTGAAATATCCTTCCTGCCTTCACCATGGAAGCCCTAGGGTGCTACAGACTGTGAAAGATTAGTAATTAGAGGCTCACCTTCTGTATACTAATGAAAGGCTCAGAACTAAAGCTCTTACCATTGAAGAGATTGCTACATCCTGCATTTTTTTTACTTTGAGGTTTTTAGAAAAACTGTGTCAGAGGGCATATCTAGCAAGTTATACCGAGAAAGTGACAGTATTGTTTAAATGCAAAGTCAGGGTTTGAATGTGTGCTGTGCAAATCACTTCCAATGCACTTTTCAGTTAACTCTGCAGCAGCAGAGCTGTGCCAATTGTGTGCAGTCCTGTGACCTGTCCGGAGTGTAAGGAGGGTGGGGAGGGGGCTCCTGTGGAGTTCTAGTACTGTCCATAAAAATCATGTCTCATTTGTCATGGGACAGAATTAGAAGGTGATTGAACAACATTTCTTTAAACATGAGCTGACACAATTCCTCTCAGTTCCCATGAAATCACTGAATAGCCTTTCTTCACTGAATTTTTGTGTTTTCTGCACAATTTGATAACATTCAAAAAAGTCTCATATAGTTCCGCTCTGGTATATATATGTTTACGGTTTGAAACCCTGCCTCTTCAGTTCTGCTTTGGCTGTTTTCTTGTAAAGAAAAAATAGATTAGTTGCTTAAAGAAAAAAATCAGCCAGATGTCAGTCAACTTCATCTATTTATAATCTTTACATATTTGTTGTGGGCTATTGTGAAATTTCTAGCCTTACTTAATCTTGACTTCCAATATACTGAAATATATTATTTCTCCTCACAAACATTCATATAAGCACTGTCATTTCAAGAGCTACATTTTCCAAAAGGGAGGTTAAAAATAAACTTACCATGAAAGTGAATATTTTGATTGCAACATACATTTTTCCTTCTTGGGAGTGTGTCGTGGTCTGAGATGGTGGGAAGATCAAATAGAGAAGACATCATAAAAACACACAAATAGTCTTTCTTAAAAAGTCAACATGTTTGGTGCCCTATGGGAGAACATTCCTTATGGACGTCTGCTTTCTGGTACATTCTGGTACACCTCTTTGTGGAGAATGAGACCAGCTAAATATTGGAAGAGGGATTATGTATTTTCCCTTAAGAGCCACTAGGTGTTGTGACGCTGCCTTTGTTTTTCTTCTGGACACAATAAATACGTGCACATAGAATAGGAAATAAATTTTTATAACTCAAGTGGTGAACTAATTTCCCACTAAAAAGCAATAAGGAAAATCCTAAGTCCTTCTGTTCTGCTGCTGAGTGCAGTAGAGAGGCATGCCCCTTCTGCCCTGGGATAAATCTCAGGATTTTACTGTAGCCCAGTTTTAGCAGCTACTTTGGAGATATAGCAAACAATTCACACTATGCATGGGAGGAGCAGTAATTCATCTAAAGGTGGCAAATCTGAGACGTGACAGGTATTAAAAAGGAAAGGCTAAGTGCAGTATCACATTTTTATTCTACTGTCTTTCCATACAGGTCATGAGAGGCAATCCATTCATTCCCTCAGTACATCACCAAGTTAAATGTATGCACAACCACTTTCAAAGCTACTCTTTCTCCTTTTTAATTTTATGTCAATCAGCGGTCATTGAGATAGTCTAAATCCTTCCAAAAGCAACTGTTCATCTAAATTAAAATGCGTCCTGTATTGTCTGCTGTGAGAGTGTCTCAGAAACCATTGTGGTGTGTGTGGATAGTGCCATAAACAGCAAACTTTATTTTCAGGATAGCTGGTTTCTCTAGTCTTTTTCTCTGCAGTGTTAACTTCATTAAGTGGAGGTCCGGGTCATTTCATTCATATTAACCACCTTCCCCTGCACCCCCAGCCCCCCTCCAAAATAAATAAATAAATAAATAAAATCTGTGAAAATTAATTTTATCCAAGTGAGTTAGATGAAGGAGAATTGAAAAGGACAATTTGTGTTAGCAGAAAATTAGCTGTGATATTTTCTGAGTAACAGGAATTTGAAGATTAAAGGGCAAAGACTATATACTACTGAACTCTCCCTTTTCAGAAATAATACACAAAACATGGCAGGCTGATTCGTACTGAAGAGATCCAGGAAGAGAACTAAAATTAAAGCAAGCTGTAGGACATTCACTGGTGCCAAAAGAAGAAAGATCTTTAGTGTTCTAACTAATGTTGTCACCCTCTCAAGGACTCATAAGATCAGTTAACCATTAAACATTTTTCTCTTGCCTTTCTTATGATCACAATCTAACTACTGATATTAGCAATACTAGGCTTTGGAGAATAATCAAAACGTGAAAAGTTGAATCCATGAATCCAATCCAGGAAATTCTTAAGAGCCTTTGAGGAAATGTCTCCCTTCCTAGTGAGATTTTGAAGTTGATCCAGGAGGGCTAAAGGAGCACTCCCCTGGTGTCCTAGACAGACCCCTGGCTTTGGAGCCTTCATCTGATATGAGACCTGTAAATCAGAATTTAGGAAGAACGTAATTACTATCACTGAAGGCAATCATATGTGAGTTGTAATCCCTAACACTATAAACTATATCAGATATTATTACCTCAGAACACAGTGCATGAAGAACTTTGCAGGAAGAATCAAAATTGATTTATAAAATCTGTAATTAAAATGTTGAGGATTAAATCAGTGCTTGAGGTTCTCTATGATTGCATTATCTTTCTCTCACATTTTTGTATAATATTCTTCTTACTCTTCTATTTCCTTAAATATGGTTGTTGAAAAGGGAAAAAAAAGAATCTTAAGTCATTAATTTCTTAATTTCTAATCCTTGATTTTCCCCTTGACACTTGTGTAAAACTAGGGGTCATTTAAATTGTCTTCTCTCTGAAATTTTCAAAAAGTCTATAAATGGTAGATACAGCAAACTTAAAAAAAATATTTTGTGTAGACAGTATGGATTTGCTAGTTATAAAGCTTAGAGAAAGAACCCAGAGGAAGAGTTAGGAAGAATATTAACACTTTTGAGATGATTCAGAACTTTGGGCATTCCACTCTACTTGTCTTGTCTTTCAGATTTAGTATTCTGATGAACTGATAAAGTCTTAATATACTTGCCCAGAGAGGTTGCGGATGCCCTATCCCTGGAGGTGTTCAGAGCCAGGTTGGATGGGGCCCTGGTCATCTTGGTTTAGTATTAAATGTGGAGGTTGGTGGCCCTGCCTGTGGCAGGGAGGTTGGATCTTGATGATCGCTTGGGTTGGAAGGGACCCAAGCGATTCTATGATGAGGAACAATGTAAGGTAACATGCAAAATCTCTGTATATCTGTACAGGATTTTCTGGTGAGCTTAAAACCCCAGCTCAGCTCTGTTTTCAAGTGTATGAGTTTTTATTGATGTTGCTTATTGGCCTTATGAAATTTTCAGGAAATAGTTTACTATAGAGAGCCCCAGACTGAATGTCCTTCTCATTGCTTGGTGCTATCCCATTACTAATCATAGGCAGAACCATCCCTCACACCCTGAGCTCGAGTCAAAACAGAATCTAAGCCACTTTTGAGCTGAACAGCTTTCTAAATTGAGGGCTCCAAAGTCATTACGTGAGATCAAAACACTGAGATTTTACTATTACTGAGTGTTAGTAATTTCAGGAGTATCTACCCATACTTCAGTCCATGCTATCTGATACAGATACTTGGAAATTCTATTTTGATGGGGTGCATGACAGCCTTCAAGTACGTCAGGGAATTTGAATCACAGGGCTCTGTCATCTGTACCTTTGAGCACACAATAACTTCTGTTTATGATGTAAAAATGGATAGAATGGCAGTAAATTGTTCTTGCTGTTTTTGCATATGGTTAGTTATTTCTGTGCTTCCCTCCCTTTTATTCTTCACTGCATCCAGAACCTTTCCAAAGGGATAAAAGGGCTGGTGAGTGGCATCTTGTGGCTCTCAGCTTTACCACATGAGTGACTCAAACTTTAGGAACGTTAGTGCCCTAACAGTTGGCAGTCTCCCAACTCAAAGACTGAGCAATTTAGTATAATAGACTGAGCAGCCTCAGCTACCATTGTGTCTGGGATTTTGTCTGAACTGTTATAACTAGGACTTTCTGTTGGCAGTGTACGCTGCTGCTGCCTCTGGGCCAGCCATGCGCATGAGTGATTTGTATAAACCACACTTTACAAGCTTGAAATGAGTTGTGGTCCTGCAAGATTAGAACAGATGAGTGCAGTTCTGCATAGATGTCATTGTGAACTACTACAAAATGCCCAGCATATATGCACTAGTGAAATTAGACAGGAAAAAATACTGTTAAACAAAATGAGCTGCTTCAGTTAGTATTCTAATTTTACATAGAACAGGATTACAGCAGAGTAACAGAATTGTCTTAAATAATGAACTTTACAAATGCGTTGTCAGTGGTAAAATTCCATCATTCAACTTTACTAAAAGTATAGGCTATTTCTGTCAATGCTGTTTAAATGGATTATGAACTAGAGTCATTGTATCATAGAATATAGACATTTTTAATTCTGGTCATGAATGTGAATAATTGTAGTCTTTGGAAAGGTAGAACAATGTTGGGAAGAGGGCAAAACGGGATTAGCCACATCCCTCTACCTACTCCAGCCTCCTGTCCATATCAAAAAGATAGAACAATACATCCTGGGTTATTCAAACATGTAATGTAGGATCTAATCTATAGTCCTGAACTGTCATATTTTAACAGATTTAATCTGGGATTTTAGCAAATCTACTTCTGCATTAACAGGTTCACAAATTTAGTCTGCTCTTTCTATCATCTTTCACCTCTACATCATCTCATCTGTTCTTGTATTTTACAGTGGATTTTAGCCTACTTTTGGTAAAGAACATAGCCATTTGCAAATACATAAGAGAACACATTTTCTAAACTAAAACTGTTCAAAAATACTCCTTTTGAAATGGAAAGGTTTTGCTTTGTGTTTAGTTGTTGGTTTCTGTTTTGTTTTATTTCTTTTTTTTTCTCATGAGATGTTCTGCACAGAATTGTTTTTGTAAATCAAGCAGCAAACCCAAATGTTGTTTTCAATGTAACTAAGCCATCATCTAGCCTTCCTGTAAACTGTAAGGAGATGAATAGAGTTTTGAAAATGTTATATTCTCCATCCAGTGCATCTAAAGGAGTACTTATATTTAAATTTTGTTTCATCCTCTTAGTATGAATTCATGTCATTACCAAATGGTAAACAAAAACAGATGTCAGGCTCACTTTAGAAAAAGTGGTGAGCTTGCAGTTACATATTGAAGTGCACTGCTTCTGAGAGCAGGGTTTTGATATACTTCAGTCCTTCTCTTTCAAATGGATATTTTTATCCTAGAAATATCTTTAGTGCCCTTAGCAGTTCATAGAATAAAGTAGCCAAAAAGTAAAAAAAAAAATAAAAAAAAAATAATGGTGAAAATATCCAATCCATTAGGTTGAAGAACTTTCAGAAGGTCTGGCTATTTAAGGATATTTGTTTATTAAGAAAAAGAGAGAAAAGAACATCTGGCCATTAAAAGAAGATGAACAGGCTATGGAATAAATTTATATAAATAAGCCTAGCTTAAGAAGCAGAACAGTTGTGTGCTTTGCTACTAAACAGATTTTGTGACAGTACTGCAAACTTGCCAAGATATTAAGTAAATGAAAGCCAACAATCAAGTCTTTAAGTATATACTTTAATGACATAAGAGTATTACAAGCTTACAGGGGAAGAAAGCTTATAAAAGCATCGACCTTCCCCTATACTCTCAAAGACATCTAGGTGAGAAAAAGTAAGACTTCTTACAATATCAAAAGACAATACCTCAGAAGAAAAGAACTGTGTGAATGCAAATATTCCAGCAGAAGTTTATAATACAGACTTTCATTATTTATGTGATCATAATAGATGGCATTTTGTACTTGTCTACCAGGAAGTATGAGGCATCCTCATGTACAAAAGGCATTGTATAAGAGCACAGTCAATAGAACAGTTTGTTATTTACACTGGAAATAGCATTTTCTCCATTCTTCGTATAGCGACAAAGTGTTTACCAGTTTAATGGTATTTAGGAAAATGTCCTGTTTTCCTGGATAACTGTTCTTGAGTGCTAATTAAACATAATGGTCAAAATTAAGTCCATGTCTACCTCTTATGTCTAGGTCATTCTCCATCCCCTTCTGCTGTTATCTACACCGCCTGTTTGTTACTGTATTGCTAAGCTCATTTTGGAATGAGACAACTATTTCCTATGGAGGCAAGTCTCAGATGGAGTTTGGAAAACAGCTTATCTCAGCCTGATTTGGCTAGAAAAAGGGATTTGTCATGAAGTTATCATTTGCTGTTATTTTGTAAAATGCCATTATGGCAGATTACGACTTTGAACAGAAACTGAAAATCACACAAAAAATTGTGTGTCTTAGAGGCCTAGAAATGTGCAGTACACAAGGGATTCTAAGCCAGTGCTGTGCAATGTGCATGGGACCAGATTCTACACTACAGTCTATCTTGAGTGACATTGTGCACTTCACACTTGGTATTGCAGGTGTCTCTCCGTAAAGCTAAGAAACATAGCTTGAAACATGGAAATTTAGTGGGAGCATCGTGTCTTTACCAGGACCGTGGTAGGTGCTGAGAACATAGTCACAAACACTGACTGACTTTGTTATCTGATGGGGTCATCTTCTCTAAAAAAAGGAATTTTTAAACAGTGGCAAGATGTATCTCTTTATATTGAGTGGAGACAGTTATGGATTTGGATATGTAATTTACTTGACATTATTGACTCAGCCTCTCAGTTACATTGTACTTCTTGCATACATGCTTTTCCTTTGGACAAAAGGAATCAAGTTATATGAAATAATAGCATGATATTTGAAAGAACCACGGTTTAAAGAAAAGCAGTTTCTTTCGTTAAAGAAATATTTGCCTTAAGGCAGCTGATTAAGTGATGAGAACATTAAGCTTTGAATATTCCACGCATATCACCTAAAATCACTGTTGATTTTATAGCTTTGGTAAAGGGCTAACAACCAATGAGAAAAATCTGGCCAATCCAAAGCTAGCAAATACTGAAGTGAAGATCTGCTTGATACTCTGGTAGTACACACACAAAAGGGTGTACTGCAGTTTTCTTATTAACTGAGAACAGTGAAGATTGCTGCCTATTATTTAAAACTGTTTAAACAGCAAAATTAATAAACATATTTCAGTGCAAGGTCAGTATCCTACCCATTTTACTACCCTTGCTTTGTATACTTACATGAGTAGGTGAGCTAAGCAACAACTGACAAAGCTTTTAGAGAAACTGAACAATTGAATGGAAATAGAAGTGAAATATTTCATACAGAACTAGTAACATTCAGATTCCTTGTTGTAATGTGTTCCCTAATACAAATTTATCTATCGAAGAGAGAAATGCAGTGCAATTAAAAAGTGATCAAGAAAGCAAACAAAAACTTCTTGTATCAAATTACATCACTATCCCACCAAACATTTGAATTAGTCTTCAAAGGCTCTTCTCAGCTGAAACCATTCTCAGTTTATTCCCTTTTTATTCACAGGGAAGGGCTAGCAAAAATCTTGTTCATACACATCTGAAGGCATGCCTCAGTTATCCTCCAAATGCTAAGACAGAAGTCTTGATCATCTCTTCTAAAGGTTTACATTTCTTTTTTTATTCTAACCTTAACATCTTTCTTAAGAGAGTCAATAAAAGGATGTAAAATAATGGAGTTTATTCAGTGAAAGGAAACAAATGGACAAAGGTATTATGCTGCCAGAATATACTTGAGAGATTGAAGCCATAAATTAATTCCAGAGTCTTTGAAAAATCGGGGTTAACAATAACAGATACCTAGAAAGGAAGAAAAAGAGTAAATTTGAAAAAGTGGAAGTATGTAATGATAAAAAAGTCTTGTGAAGAGATTTCAATTAAATATAGATACCAAAATTAATCTGATCAAAGTGAATTGGTTTTATAGGAAAGAAGAAAAAATCCTCAACCTTGACATAAATCTGTTATGAATAAATGTGTATTTCAATTCTAAAATACTTTAGGAAATGTCATGAGAAAGATAGGCACAAATGCAAGGAAATTGCTTTTCTAGGATTGCCTTCTTCCCAAACCCACAATCTTCAGTCCTTCCAAACAGTAGTAGCTGTTCTGACTACAATCACTTGTTCATGGGAGAAAAATTTTTAGTTTGATACTGATAAGATTTTAATTCAATGCATTACAGAAACTAAAATATATCCACATAGATTCAACCAGCAACTAAAGACCAAAACTTAAATATATATATTTTCTATTTACTACCATTAATTTGAAAGGGTACTTAAGGAAATTGAGCGTTCAACGTCCTAGTGGAAGATTTATAGTATTCCCATGGCATTTAAAGAAAATGCAACAAGAGGAGACAAATTAGAATGGGAGGAAGTATACGAAATCCTATAGGTAGGCAGAATAATCCTACTGTGTGAGTTTGAGGAACTGAAATCTGCAATTAAATTTAAAGCATTTTTAAAACAAAGTTCTTCTTCGGTATTTTTCTCCTATGTAACACCTGAATGATTGATTTGTCAGCAGACCTTGGAAGAAGCATTGGGTGTCATAATTACTGTCAATAATTTAAGTGTTCCTCTGTTGCTTTTGCTATGTATCGTGTAACAATTTAAGACTTGATCTTTCATCTGAATACCTGAATTGCTCCATAAATATTAGTAGCCCTTGTACACCTGTGAAGACTTGTGTCATTTCATATTTAAATATCTGACGTATTTACCCAATGTCGCAGTAGTACTGAACACTTGAAAATGGCTAGTGCAGTCAGGAGCACAACATCCCTGTGAGAATGAGAATCACTAGTGCTTTTATTCAGCAACTAGAAAAAGGCCAAGCCAAACAAAGTGATTTGCTCAGAATGGTGATGAGGAGCAGAATGCAAACCTTGATCTTCTTTGAGTAGTTACCTTGATTTTTTTTTTGTTCATTCTGACAGTATTCTGATGCAATCTAAGCAGTTAGCTTCTGTGAAAGTATTCTTAATTTACTTGTCCTGAAGGTATTAGGCAGGGCTCCTCTGAGAAGGCAATGAGGCTAATAGCCAAGCTGAAGTGCCTTTATACTGATGCTTGCAGCATGGGAAATAAACAAGAGGAGTTAGAAACCATGGTGCAATTGGGAAAGTATGATCTTATTGCTATCAGGGAAACATGGTGGGACAAAACCCATTATTGGAATACGCTGATTGAGGGCTGCAGGCATTTCAGAAGGGATAGACAGGTTAGGAAGGGTGGTGGAGTTGCTCTCTATGTTAGGAAGTGGATAGATTGTGAAAAGCTTTGTCTGATAAACAGCCACAATCAGGTCGAGAGCTTGTGGATAAAAATCAAGGATCATTCCAGCAGAGGGCATCTAGTGGTTGGGGTCTGGTACAGGCCACCTGATCAGAGGGAGCCTGTAGACGAGGCCTTCTTGCTTCAGCTGCAGGAGGTGTCATGATCGTGGGCTGATGGGAGATTTCAACCACCTGGGTGTCTGCTGGGATAGCGGCACAGCGGGTGGCAGACAATCCAGGAGATTCCTGGAGTCTGTTGAGGACAACTTCCTGGTCCAGGTATTAGATGGACAGAGGTGAGGTGAAGCCTTGCTGGACCTGGTGCTCACCAGTGCAGAGGAGAGTATTGGAGAGGTTAAGAAATTACAGCCTGGGCTATAGTGACTGTGCCTTGGTGCAGTTTGTGATCTTGAAGAATGCAGGCCTGGCAAAAAGCAGAATTAGGACCCTGTGCTTTAGGACTTCTGGCTGCTCAAGGAACTGCTGAGTGGGATCCCCTGGGAAACTATCCATAAGGACATGGATACAGAACAGAGCTGGTAGCTCTTTAAGGACACCCTTCTGAGAGCACAGCGGTTCTCCATCTCCCAGCAGAAGTCGAGCAGGGGTGGCAGGTGACTAGTGTGTCTGTGCAAGAACCTGCAGCTTAAACTGAGGGAAAAGAAGGAAATGTACAGGAAGTGAAAGCGGGGTTGTATAGCCTGGGAGGAATACGGGGCTGTTGTCCACATGGGTAGAGATAGGATTAGGAAAGCCAAGGCACAGATGGAGCTGAACTTGGCGAGGGATGTGAAAGATAACAAGAAGGGGTTCTACAGGTAAATAGGCAGGAGCAGACAGACCAAGGAGAGCGTTCCCCCTCTGATGAAAGGTAATGAGGAGCTGGCTTCCTCAGACATAGAAAAAGCTGAGGTGCTCACTGAGTGCTTTGCCTAGGTCTTCAGTGGTGATCAGGCTTCCCATGGCTGCCAGGACCCTGAATTAGGTGAGGGTGTGGGGAGTGGATTCTGTCCCACAGTAACAGTGGAACAAGTCCGAGACTTCCTCACGCAATTGAATGTGTACAAGTCCATGTGGCCAGATGATGTCCATCCTAGGGTTCTGAGGGAGATGGCTGATGTGGTTGCTGACCCACTCTCCATCATATTTAAAAAATCATTACTGTCTGGTGAAGTCCACGGTGACTGGAAAAAGGGAAATATTACTCCTATTTTTAAGACAGGGAGAAAGGAAGACCTGGGGGACTACGGGCAAGTCAGCCTCACCTCTGTGCCTGGGAAGATCATGGAGCAGATCCTCCTAGAAGCTTTGTTAAGGCACATACACAATAAAGAGGTAATTTGAGACAGCCAGCATGGCTTTACCAAGGGCAGATCACGCCTGACCAATCTGTTGGCCTTCTATGATGGAGTGACTGCATCGGTGGATGGGGGAAGGGCAACTGATGTCATCTTCCTGGACTTCTGCAAAGCCTTTGACACGGCCCTTCACGACATCCTTCTCTCCAAATTGAAGAGATATGGATTTGAAGGATGGACTGTTTGATGAATTTTTGATGAATTAAGAACTGGTTGGCTGGATGCAGCCAAATGGTTGTGATCAATGGTTCTGTGTCAGAGTGGAGGCTGGTCACAAGTGGTGTCCATCAGGGGTTGGTCTTGGGACCAGTGCTCTTCAACATCTTCATCAATGACAGACAATGGCATCGAGTGCACCCTCAGCAAGTTCGTGGATGACACCACGCTGAGTGGTGCACTCATACATTGGAAGGAAGGGAGGCCACCCAGAGGAACCTGGACTGGCTGAAGAAGTGGGCCCATAAGAACCTAATGAGGTTCAACAAGGCCAAGTGCAGGGTGCTGCACTTGGGCCTGAGCAATCCCAGGTATTTATACAGACTGGGAGAAGAACCCCTTGAGAGCAGCCCGGCAGAGAAGGACTTGGGGGTCCTGGTGGACAAGAAGCTGGACATGTGCCAGCCATGTGCGCTTGCAGTATGGAAGGCCAACTGTGTTCTGGGCTTCATTAAAAAAGTGATGGCCAGCAGGGAGAGGGAGGTGATTGTCCCCCTCTACTCACTCTTGTGAGGCCCCATCTGGAGTTCTGCATCCAGGCCTGGGGCCCCCCGTACAGGAAGGATGTGGAGTGAGTCCAGAGGAGGGCCACTAAGATGATCAGAGGGCTGGAGCACCTCTCCTATGAAGAAAGGTTGAGGGGCTTGTTTAGATTGGAGAAGGCTCCAGGGAGCCCTCACTGTGGCCTTCCAATGTTTGAAAGGAACGTATAAACAGGAGGGAGAACGACTGTTTATGAGGGTGGATAGTGGTAAGACAAGGGGGAATGGTTTTAAACTGAGACAGGGGAGGTTTAGATTGGATATTAGGAGGAATTTTTTCACACAGAGGGTGGTGATGCACTGAAACAGGTTGCCCAAGGAGGATGTGGATGCCCCATCCCTGGAAGCATTCAAGGCCAGGCTGGCCAGGCTCTTAGGCAGCCTGGTGTGGTGGTTGGCGACCCTGCCCATAGCAGGGGGCTTGAAACTGGATGATCATTGTGGTCCTTTTCAACCCAGGCCATTCTATGATTCTGTGATTACGCCCCAGTACAGTACAGGTTTTTCTGCAGTTGCTATGATCTTTCTGTTAGTGTGTTTTATGCTATTCATTCTACAGCTTCCCTTAAAAAAAAAATTCATATTTTCTGTATAGTGACTATATTTTCTGTGTACTGTTGGATTCTGTTTCTTATTCTTAAAAACAAAACAAAACAAAAAAACAAAAAACAAACAAACAAAAAAAACACAAGAAAGGCATTTTTATTAAGGGTCTTGTAAAGATAGTACTTTGTTATCCTAAATTAAATTAGATATGTAACATCAAATGTTAATTGTTTATTCTTCACACTGTGCTTGTTCTTTGAAATGAAAGAAGACGATGCTGTGTTGAGCATCTTATCTATCATGTTTCTATGAATCCCTAGCAATTTTCACATCAGTGATTAAGGGATTAGCTTGAAACCACAAACACATGCCTCAAGCCAAAACATATCAGGATGGATTCTGTGATCCTTACAAGTAACACTAGGCTTTTCCTTTGTTTATACGAGGTGTGATTATAGAGCAGCCAGTAATAAATGGGACTTCTGGTGCATTTTCTCCAGCATCTTTTCAGACCTAGTCAAGGTTATTTCTGAGTACACTATACTTTTTGGGATTCAAAGATAGGCTTGAAGTGAAAATACCTGATGTTAAACAATTCAGAATTTATACACCTCTTTTAGTATTCATGAAAGTTGATATACTTGGAGTATTACTATTTTTAGTATTAATCTACTCCCATGCATGCCCAGGGTGGTACATCATGGGTTTCTGCTAATTCTCGGAATATCTCTGCCATGAAACAGAAGAAGAGTACTTCAGTTTGTATTGGTCTTGCCATCAGCTCAGTAAGCTTCTTGTAATGATTTAATTGTATCTATGTTGCAATACAACATTGCACATAGTAAAGTTCCTCTCTTGCTATAAATTGCTGCTTACTCAGCATCACTCACTGTGACGACTGTGAGTCTTCTTGCGGTTTCTGCTCCACTGTGAAATCAAACATGCTGCTCCGACTCCTAAAGAGGAGCTCTACCAGGTACAAATATATTCATTGATTTTGGGATACTTCTGGGAGACAATTTTGTTATCAGGTCATTCTCTCTCCTTCAGTGATGTCTTCTCTTCTCTTACATTCCATTGGCTACGTAGTGTTCCTTGTCTTTTGCTAGTGAATGCTGGGACATTCCATGCTCCAAATAGCTGTCTTAAATTGTTTCACTCAAACTGAACTTATGAGAGCAAAGAAAGAAGGAGCAATTAAACATGGAGAAAAAACACAGACACAATTCTGTTAATAGAATGGAGTAAACAGGTTACAGGTGCTTGTATCTACATAATATCAAGTAATGCCTGTCTGTAAGTAAACTCTTACATCTGAAATCTCTAGGTACACTTAAGGTATAACTAATATACTAATAAGGAAGGTATAACTAATATACCAATAAGGAAGGTACTATTTTGATGAAGATTAAAAAAGAAGAAAACAAAAACCTGTTATTCAACATGTTTATATTTACTGTTCAGTTGAGATGATTCTGAATAGAAAAATTGAACCTACAAAGTTGGTATCAGAAGATCTTTTTTGAGTCTTCATAGGTGAAGAATTGCATCTCTTTAATGCTGTCTCTTCAGCTTCAGCTGCCTAAAGAAGAAAGCAGACATTTTTATTTCCTTGACATCTCAAAGACATTTGAAAATCTCTTAGTCACAAATAAGGAAAAGAATATAATTTTTAATTAAATTTTGATTTAAAAATGTGTTAGTGAAGTCAAAGAATGATAATCACAGCTTACAGGAATTAAATAGTAGGTGAAGTTTGCTTTATAGTTATAAAAAGTTACAAATAGATATGAATATGTCTCTGTCCTCATTGCATTTTCAGACATTTTTAGTCAACATTATTTCTTAAAATTTTCTAATCTATTATTTAAAGCTAATGACTCGATCAGTGCAGTGGCAGGGAGAAATACTAGAGATGACCATAAATTTCAATTACATCTAAGCGTAACTGATCCTGCTGAAGGCGAGATACAACCTACTGGAGAGCAGAGATTAGCATAGTCGATTTGAAAAATGTTGTGAATCTTTGAACACGAGAGTGTTTGGGGACTATGGGAAACATCTGTGTTTGTCTAGTTGCTTTAAATGCTCCCCTGTGAGGAGGGTAGTTTCTGAACCTAATAGGCACAAAATTGATGAACCCCTGCTTGAACAGTGGTTGCAAAACAAACCTTTTAGAATGATTAACAGTCATCATGCTTTCATATCTCAGACCAATCCCAAAGCTTCGTACAACACAACTTTCCACTAGCATCGCAAGGCCTGCATGTGATTTCATGTTTGCATTCGGGATTATAACTCCTGAAGATGATAACAATTCCTTGAATAAGCCAGATACTAACTGGAAAGGCCCGTTGGGTGGATGTGAGCAAGAAATCTATTCATTTGTGCTTGGCAAGTCCTCACATGATGCCTCCCTTAAGATTTTTTCAAGTGAAAATTGTAGAAGAAAGCTTTTATGATGTTCCTTGGCAAAAATTCTCTCCTGTTATGCATCTGTGCTTTACTGTGCCACTGACAGCCATGATTTGTAAAAATCACTAAGAGATCTAGTTGCATCAAGCTGTAATACATAATGGAATATTAACTCAAAAATTGTAACTGTACTTTTTGGAACTACCATCCAATAAGCTATAGTATTACTGATTACCAGTCACAGAATTTGGGGAAAAAAAATAAAAAATAAAATCCTGAAGTCCTTAATTCATGTAGTATCCAGACATTTGCAATAAACATATTTAATCTTAGACATAGTTCTTTGATTAAAGTAGAGAGTGGAAATCCGTGTGGACCTAAAAGTCTACCAAATATTTAATATCTTTCCAGCTGTTTATTTTTCTTTTAAATACCTCCAATGTACTTATTTCTGTTTCCCACACTTAGGGCTTCTTCTCTATTACTGCATTTCTGTGAACGACGTGTTCTAACAGTAGCTTTGAGTCATCTCTGCCCTATTGAATCTCCAGTGAAGGTTAGAGAGGCCTTCAGGTGTCTGAATTTTATTCTGTTTTCTGGAACATCTTATCAGCTCTTCTTGTTAGTTTTTTTGTGTAATACTGAAGACAATTTTGAGGTAAGGCTACAAATAGCTGATGACGTACTGTGTTGTCATGTTGTCTATTTGCACGCTGCTTTTGCATTATATTTCTAGTTTAATAGCAAACCACGAATAAGAATGCTGTTTTCCAGTTTTTGTGATTTTTATGCTTTTTTGGGGAAATCAGAATGGTTATATATTCCCCAACGCAGCTAATGATTATTGTGCTTATGAGTTCTCTCCAGTGACAATCTTAATCTCTTGATATGTATGTATCTCTTACATGAAATATTAAGTAATGGTAAAATGCATATGAAATGTTTCTGGTAGAAATTGTCCATTGACCTTGTCCCTGGAAGATGTCCAGACTTTGTTGGTAAGATAGTACTAGACTAAATTATAAATTGCTATAGCAGTGCAGGAATAGTGATGCCAAAAAGTCTATATGCAACTGATTAGGTTATAATGATGTAAAAAGTGAATTACTAATGAATAATTTTTTTTTTGAAGGATGAAATGTTTTCCAGAAGCAACTACTTACATCTCCTAGAATTACTTTATTTAATTGTTCAGTGGTCAGACAGGCTGGCCTGTAGCACACAAGTTGCACTAATTAATTATTTGTATAGCAGTAGACCTTGGAGACAAAAGGGTTTATATTTTCTTTTGCTTAATTCTTCTTTACATTGGGATAATTTCAGAAACAGTAACAGAATTATTTCTGATTTTGAGTTGCATGAGATGTGGATTGTTCTCAAAGAAATATTTTTAGAAATACATTCTTGGGATGCATGCCTACATTGCAAAAAGCTGTGTATTCCCTCTTACTATAAAAGGTGCTTGGATGAAAAGGCCGGGGGAGGGGAAGCCTCAGGACCACTTGGGAGAGGCATTTAAAAAGAGTCTTCAATTTTTCAAGTAGTATAGTTTTCTGTTGAATTTTCACAACGCATTCAGGAAACATTTCTGCTGTACCATTTTAATAAACAGTGTAATAAGCGGAAAGATCCATTTAGGGCTGACAGGAAATACCCATTCAAAAAGTAACAGAAGAGTGGCTTCACTCTTATCTATTTCTGGATGTTGTGAATAAAATATACAAAGTTGTAATAAATGTTCACTTCTTGGTATAGAATACAGAATGTCTTAAAAATCTGGTACATACTTTATGGGATAGGTTAGTATGGTCTTTCCAGCGCTGAGAAGACTCTTGTTCATTAGGGGAGTGTTCACTGAAGTATATATTTTCCTTTGTTGGGACACCAAGGATAATATATTACAAACTATTAAATATACTGGGAAACAATACATTAGTCTAAATTTGCAAACGTCTAAAGCAATACATAATGAAAATGGGTCTTGCCTACTGTTACAGATTCAGTGAAATTAGGTAGGCCTTTAATCTTTGTCACACAGTGTGTGTCTTTGCACTAAAATACAAGGAAATAATAGAAAAATAGTAACATACTTCACTGGGTGGAACCAGGAGTTGGACTCAGTTATCCTTTTGGGTCTTTTCCAACTCAGGATATTTTATGGTTCTGTAATTCTGGGCAGAGCAACTAGCTTAGGTCTTGGCATGGTCCTACATTGTCCTTCTACTTGCTGGATTTACAATTGTCTACATCACTTTATGGTCACCTTGTTTTTGTAATTCTATTCATCATTCTGCAAACTGAAAATAAGCACTGCTTTAATTCCCTCTTCTCTCTTTTTAAGAAGGATGGAAGTCTTGGAACAAAATTTAAAAGCCAATATCATAAGCTTTTAAAGCATATGCTGCAATATGTCAATAGAAAGCGGATCTTATTACCTGTTATTCTTACTTTCAGTATGTTATACAGTCCTCTGCATCTGTTTTTCAGCCCAGTTGATTGTGCTTGGCTTTCTACCATGTTACAGCAAGTATGAATGATGGCAAGTCTTTATTGCTTGCTTTTATAAAGATAAATTGAAATTTGGTTATATGTTCCCTAGATTGCTCATCTTTTTAATGAAATGAAATAATTGCTGTGGCATCTGCATATACAGGAAGATCGTCTTAGAATTGGAAAGAGTTGGGTTTTGAGAAGGAAAAAACTGTCTGCAGATGTACTTCATTGTTGGCCAGAAAGGCCTTTGCAGTTAATAAATGGAAGTGAAGTAAGCCAGGCAACCTACATAACCCTGCAGTATGGTGGGTGAGTTTCTCAGGTAACATAGCTTGGCAAGAATTTGCCAGCGTTTCCAGTGAGGTTAAAGTTTTCACTGTCTGTACAGAGCTAAATAAGAACATCAGGTAAAAAAAAAATACAGAAGTCATCAGGCTAACATTTAGAGTATTCTGTCTCCCAGGATAACATCTTCAACTGTCTTTAGAGAACTTTTTGTCCTAGCTTTATGATTTTGAAGAATACCATATCCCTGGCGTTTTATTCTGGATAAACATGCCCAGGATATTAGGCCTATTCTGAAGTTTTAGAATGGAATCCATTCTTCACACGCATTGTTCAGATCAGCATTTTGATTGCATCTGCAGTAGAGTGACCTGTAAGTCCTGAAATGAAATGGTATCGCAGAGTGATTGCAGTTTGCCTGCACACAGATAGCAACAAAAGGCTCAGAGGCAGCTTGAGATCTACTTTAAGTCGTGAGACATAAAGGGTGGGCAGGCTTCACTGCAACACGGATTTCCTGTCATAGCGAGCAGAGCTGCTGGGATAATCTCATTCCTCTAGCTGTTGAACTGTAATTTTCCTTTTTGTTCTGATTTTTTATGATGAAATACCGTAGTAAAGATAATGTTGTCTTGAAAAGGAGACCATGGCTGAGATGCGGAGAAAAGAGAAAGGACTTGACAGAGAGCAAGGAGAGAAGAGATGGAAAAATGGAGAGGATCTAGGAAGGATTAGAATTAGAATGCAGACAGAAGAGGAAGGAAATGAATGGATCTGTGCACACTTTTCCCTCCAACTTTAAAAAAATTTCAATTTACCTTCTGTTTCAGTATAGTGGGAGGAATAGAAAAACAAAATGCAGATAAGATTTTTAAAAATGGGAATATTTCTTTTTTTTTTTTCTTGCTCAAGGGGATAACACTCATGAGAAGTAATTTTCTTTTTAGTTTGAATCCTGTTGACTTATCTTCCTGTTGTTTAGTTTTGGGGTTTTGTTCCTGTCTGAAGGAAGCTTCATTTCCTTTGTCTTCTATGTGCAGTGTATAATATTATAGCCACAGCAGTGCTTTGGAAGTCTGAAATTGTTTTTTGTTTATGATAATCTTCCATCAATATAGGATATAGGATTATTTACATAAGAGAAAAAAAAGGAGCTGAAAAAAATCTTGGGACAAAGGCTTTGTATGTTTTGAATGCATACAATTTTAACAGTGAGTGGCTATACAGTCTACAAGGGCTGCTCTGAAAGTAATGCCTCCTATTTTATTATGTTGGCCCATAAAATCAGAGGCAGATCGTGGTGATCTGGTAATAGAGTTAGAATCTTCCTGCCAATGTTCCATTACATTCTGTTGCTGTGTAGCCGATGACAGCAGAGGGGCAGTCTGACAAAACGATGTCTGACGTGGAAGTGTATATGAAGCAATGGTGTGGAATTGAATTCCTGCATGTGGAAAAAGTTGTACCTACTGACATCCATTGGTGCTTGCTGAACATTAACGGAGACCTGACAATGGAATTGAGCACAGTGAGGCTGTGGGTGGTGAGTTTCAGCAGTGGCAACAGCAACATGAAAGACAAGCCAAATTCCAGATGGCCATGCAGATTTTTATGAAAAAAAATTTTTTTTTCAAATCTTTTTCATTGTGGCAAGAATGCATAGCTAATGGTGATGCCTACATTGAAAAAATAGTGTTTTGTAGCTGGGAATTTGCTCTATCAAATAGTGCTATCATGCTTTTTTGTGTCAGTTGTCTCCATGGAAATAAATAGGAGGCATTATATTCAGAGCAACCTATGTATACGAACAAGAACATTCATACCGTGAAGATTTTCTGCTTGCCTGGCAAAGCTTGGAGCAAAGCTGAAATCAAAGCTGCCTTACTTACTGAAGCAATTTCATTTTACCTGAAACACTGAGGCTTAAATTATAAGCTTCAGGATGACTCAGTATAAGTAATGCATGCATATAAACTGCATAATTTTCCTAGTGTATTTTCACAATCAATATAACTGTGTGTTTAAAGTTGAGACCTTAGGTCAATCTTCTAAGCAGTGAATGAATAACATATTTTTTATCAGAGAGAAGCTGCTCTATGCAAATAATATCTGACTTGAATATTTAATAGATTGTACAGTAGGAAGTAATTGCCAGCTAGTGGGGCATGCTAAAATGGAAGAGAGAAATACAGAAGTAACAAGTCCTATCAGATTTCACTTATGGCTTGTTCTTAACACTGGGTGGTCAGACAGGTCTTGATGTAATACATGAAATGATTGTAATAACCTCTGCCCAGGTTCTAAATAGTAAATATTCCTATTAAATAGCTGACCAGAGGGTTAGCTGATATGTGTGTGTTACTCCATCATAGACATAATGTTTTCTGAACATACACTTTTTTGCCTCAGATATTTTCTGTATTGTTAATGTCTCTGCTTCTCATTTAATACTTTATTTTATTTGCTTTCATCTTGAACCTTCAACTCTTTCATTTGTCAAAAAGGGCTGTTGGATTTGTGTGGTGCCTTGTACAGAAGGGCAATATTTTCACTCATTGCTTTTCATGATAAATCGCTGTATAATATCTATTCTGTAACAACAAAGTAGTAAATAGCAGCACACTAACTGGCATGCTGCGTGTCTGTTTTTTCGCTATTTCACTGTGGTAACTGAATCCTTACAGCCCAAAGTGTGTTTAAAAGAAATAGCAGCACATTTGGGGGGCAGTGTTTAGCATTTCAGTGAAATTTCTCACATCTGAAGAGGAGCGGTATTGTTTTCTCCACCCTGATAACTTTTTCCATTCTCACGTTACTCTATCATTTTGGGAAGCCCAGGGCAAATGGAGACACCCAAAGCTGAGGAAGGTTTCACTGTGTTTTCTTATAGTAAAAGAACAACTGATGATTCTGGGCCTTTTGTTGAATTATGAGTATCTCCTAGAAAGTTTACAGAGAAAGGTGGTGTCCAGGATCTATTACAATTGGATGACTAGATGTGAGAATGTTCTTTAGTGTGTACACAAACTTTTCTGGGCTTAATGGCAGTATGGCCATGAAAAGAGTGTGGAGGACAGCTTGAATGCATGCAGCATCTGGACCATAAGCTATATGTATTGCCTAGGAACAGGAGTTCACATGCTCTGGACTCTCATGGCTACCCACAAAGTTTCTTCTACATTTGTGACGGGATTGAAATGCAAAGCATTTCTTTTACTTTGTACCCTCTTCTGTTGAAATAAGTTTGCGCTAATTCAGAGGTCAGTGGATGAAAATTTTATGCCATCCTCATTACATCCTTATTGCCCACGGGAACCCGAAATTATGGATGTTATAATGAAGATAATTAGAGTAAGCTCTATTTTAGCTGAAGGCAAAAGGCCTTAAATCAAAAGGAGAATGTTCTAATGCCCTTGAAATTGGGGTGAAGATTACAGACTGCCTACTGGCATGCCAAGTGTCTAGACTCACTATAAAAAAGCTGAAGAAGATTACTGTGGGAGCTGGTCTTGTATATCTTGTATGAGGAGTAGGCTTGTGCTTGGGGGCAGTACATGCATTCCTTAACTCATTCTGCAGATGCTGTATCTGATGATTCTGGTGTGGCTGGGGTTCCCACTCCTGCATGATTCCTTGGAGGGAGATCTCAATCTATCTCTTTCTTGATGGATGGATGAATAGAAATTAATGTGACAAAGGCTCTGTATACCTATATTTGTAAGAAAGATCTATCTTACTCTTTGACCTCAAATGTTTTTGTTTAGCAAGCCTTTGCATTGCCTTTGTAAAAATTATATTGCCCTTTCTAAAGGTGTCACAAAACATCTGTAACTGTAACTTTTAGGAAATTATCTATTATTACATATGTCTGTATGTGTTAGGAAGTGTATTTTGTTTAAATCTTGTAGAATGTGAGAAGCGTTTGTATGTTTGTTCACTGCCTGAACCTTGCACCTTCAGGCATTATTTCCCTCCTGTGAGATTTGGAATGGATTTACACTCCATTCTTTCCTAATCCTTGCTATATTTCTTAGTTACGTGTATTTATGCTCTATGACACGAAGTCCATCTATTCACTGAAAGGACTTGTGTGCTGTGGTCATTGTCCTGTTCCGTTACCAGGAATGGGACTTGGAGCAGATCTCCCTTCTCTGCCCTGCCCAGCTCTAGTCTCATAGCAATGGCTTTTGATTATTCCTGTACTCAGCTGGATGTTGATGGGTGAAATCATTTGTGGCATTATCCACCACTTCAATTCACTTTTGCTAAACAATGAAATCTACTAATAAATTGAACAGACAAGCAAAATCTCTTAAACATGCTCTGGAGTACTCTACCTATTTTCTTTCTACTCTCTTGATATTTCTTTTCTTTATGTGTGAGCTGCTGCCACTGACAACATTTGAAATCAACCAACCAAAGAAACTAAAAAAATACTGCACAGCATCTGATAAAGAAAATGTGTGAAGCTGATAGCAAGGCCCGTGAGTTTATTTTCTTTCACTTACTTAGAACTGGGGCTAGAATTCCTATGGGATTGATACGTAGTGAATTCTGGGTGCATACTGTTACAATGTTAGTAATTTCCACAACCTGAAAAATCAGTGGACACCTCTTTTTTTGGTTGCTTTATTTTCGTTGGTTTGGTTGTTTAGTTTTACTTAAGCAGAATTGGCATCTCCACCTTGTTGGAGGTGCTGGGGTTTGTTTGTTTGCTTTTTTTAATAGATTAAAATCTGAAGGAAGGCAAGGTTTGTCCCACATAGATGAGGGAGAAAATGGGCATCACATAGGAGGGCATGATCTACGATGCACTTCGTCATGGCATGAGGTCTTTGGCACAACATATGGCAACACAATTACCTTTGTACTACCCAACTGTGGGATATAATTTATCCAGTCCAAGGGACTGTGGTGACAGGCAATAGATTTGATACTGCACATGTTCAGCATGCTAAAATGTCTCTGAAATGCAGAGCTGTGTTGTACTGCAGAGCAGTTCTGGCTATTACTGGCAAATCATTGTTCTTCCCTTATGATGTCACTTGTATTGTGACATCCTGCTATACTAATAAAAAGGGATGTGGTAATGTAACTGCTGGAGAAGAATGAAAGAGAAGTGATAAACTATAACTTTTACAATGTGCACTGTCAGCTAAAGAATGAAACAATTTTAGACTTGAGCATTAAGGGCATGGAAAGTGCTTTGAGATTTATGCGACAACAATACTTCAGATCATTTTACAGTATCATTGTTTCAAATACCTGAAATTAAAACAGTGTAGTAGTGTTACTTCAATAATTCTGTTCATTGGAGAACAGGGATTTTTATTTGGAAAGTAAAATATCATCACTACGAAGGATAAACAATAGATTTTTACTGCTGGGCTCTTGTATTTTTTTAAGATGATTTACTTGCCTTTTCACTTTCTACTTACTCTGGAGGTCTAAATATGCAGACTGTATTGACCTTCAGTATGTCTCAAGAACCTAAACAGGGAGTTGAAATCTTATTTCTTCTCATAGAAAAAAATTCTGTGGTGCAGTTTCTTTGAAAAGCCATATACTATCCATAAACGTGCCTCAGAATTGTTGGGAAAGATCCATAGAATTTCTCAAAGGGGAGATTTGATTTTACAGATCTAGTACAAAATGTCTAATAATAATCAGTCATTTGTCAGCTGGAAAACAAATCTGCTTTTTGCTTTAGCAGTAGTTTTATTTTATGACCTTAGAAGATTTAATTTTAAAGAATTGTACTTGATATTCTTCATGCAGTGTAAAGGCTACAGTAATGCCATAATAACTGGGGCTGACATTGCTAATAAGCAGTGATTTTGATCGGTATTCTGTCATTGGCTTACCTGCTTAGGAAAAGTACTGGTCATCTTTTTGATGAGATGCGTATTTATTTAGTTAATTTTACTGATATCATTGAATAGTAGTTAGAAGTCTTGGTGACAGACAGCCGAGACCTCTGCTGGATTAAGATTGGGGTGTGTATATGATGCATAACTATTTGAGAATGGGAACGAGATGTGGTAACTAACAAGGTGCACTGGGGCTGAGGGGTGGGTGATGGCAGAGGGCCTGATGAGGAGTTCAGCTGCTATGTGAGCAGGATGAGATGGATGGTGCTGGGCTGCTCACAGGCACTGTCTCAGAGACAGCAAATTAAGGCAGCAGAGCAAAAGAATTTCTTATGCACACTGAGGTTCTCATAAAATACTCAACATAATACTGAATGTGACCCTCACATTTAGGTCATTGTTTTTTTTTTTTTTTTTTTTTTTTTTTTTTTTTTTAACAATAGCAACAGCAAAAAGGTTGGTTTTTATTTTTCTTCTTCTTGAAGATCTGCATTCAAGAAGAAATTCGTTTGGACCAGAGTGTGAAGCTCATTTGACATACTTTAATTTTCTGTAGAGAACAATGAATTGGGAGTTGATGTCAGCACAAAAACATGCACAAAAATCATCTTTATTTTGAAAATGAGATGGATTTCTGTAAAATAATTTTTTAACAAGGGAAGCTTTTACTTCCTATTTGAGATAAACATTCTGTAACAGTATTTCTGATTAATTACACAATTGCTTTAATTTCAGCAGTCATCATAAAGTGTATTTTAAGCTTTGCTTTACACAACCTATACTGTTTTTTTTTTTTCCTTGTTTCTTTATTCTGAGATAGCTAAACAATGTGGAAATGTTATTGACTTGTTGATAGGTGCTGACCTTGATTGCATAATTCTCTTGGTTTTCTGGAGCACAGCTCTGAAGCTGACATATATATATATATATTCTTTCAGTAAGAGGTGCTAACTGTTGGAGGTAGGTATTTTCATTTCTTGGGTTAATAGAAATAGCAGTGCCAAACAGAGGCAGGCAAATAGATGTTCGGAGGGTTTATGAGCTACTTCTTTCTGCAGTGATGTGAATGATAGCAGTTCAGTCCTGATGCCTTAACGCGAGTTTGAAGCATAAGAAATTTCCTCGTCATCTTCCATACACACTCTGGGGATTTTATTTTCTAGCTTCTGTTAGTATTAAATCCATGCATTCCAGCGTGGCCACAGTTAATCAAGAAGTTATGATGAAGCAATTATCCTAGAGAACAAGTATTTATGGTTGGTAGATTATAGTTATAAGTGGGAATAATGAGGGGTGAAGGAGAGCAGTTCTAGCAGTGCTCATGGGTGTCAACCTGTTAGCAGAATGTAATGGTTTTAGGGCACTTGGGAAACATTTAGGATGGCATACAGCTGCTTCGAATGGGAAAATAAGAAAAAAGTCTATACTTCTCTTTTATACTGTACAGTATTGCCCTGGTATACTAGTCCTGCTACAGCAATTGCTCATTCTGAGTCATTTTGCGTTCAGCCTAAGCCACTGGATGGCTTAATAAATCTTTCTTTTTTTCTCTAAATTAATGTATCTCGGTGTCTAAAACTTGCCTTTGGGACAGTCTTCATGGTATTTCTACTCCGACAGTGTTAAGTTGATTTGTGTATCCACACTTAAATGTTATTGGAATTGATGAAGTAAATGCTCATTATTTCCTCTGACATGGATTTGATAAGTGTACTTAAAATGTGTCCCCTGCAGCACCTCTGTAACTTAGAAGTCCCACCACAATGTGAATCCTTTCAGACAAAAGATGAAGGTATTTCTAACTTACTTTTCCTGTGGGGTTCCTGCTGCCCATGGACCTGGATTTCACCGTGACACCTTCCTTTTATACAAAGAGTTGATCACTGGTCCTGAGAGAAGTGAGAACAGTGATTCTGCTTAGCTTACATATTTCCTCCTTTCATGAGGAATCCTTTTTTTTTCCGGACGTGAGTAGACAAAGGAAGAGATAGGACATCTCATAATAATGAGTGTGAGATATCAGCTAGCCATGTGCCCAAAGGGGTTACCAGATAAACACACTTTATTGTATTAGAGCATGGGTCTTGTTAGAATCATCCAAGCCTCCAGTCCCCCATTCCTCTCTGGTGATACTTTTTATCCAGTTCTGTTAGGATAAAAATACAGTCCTGTAACTCCTTCCCCTCATGAATGTCTTCATAGTCACAGATAACGTTTTTATTAAAAAAAAATTCAACATTAAATATTCACTTAGTTATAAAATAGCCCCCTGTTCACAGTAGGTTGCATTTAAGGACAACAATTTTCTGTTGCAGATTCTTGAATTTTCCCATCTAAGCCCATTATTTGAAAGCTTCAGTGTCGTCTTTCAAAGCAGCAAGGCACTTGAGCAGTGCATGTGACTATATAGGGCACCATTCTGAATTTCATGACCTTGCTCACCTGAAAGAGGAATTCACTTCTCTGAGCGGTTAGTAAAGCACTGCATCCCATCTGCATTTCATGTGTGGCAGCCATTGTTTAGCCAGCATACTGCCTGGAGCTGCTTCACATTTGTCTGGCTTGGACATCGGACATAGCAAACCTGCATGAGCTTGCAATATGCAATACAGAGATACCTTAAAAGCCAGCATGATATAAAAAATCAGAGAGATCATAAGAATTGAAAGTGTTTCATATATTTGGAAACCAGGCCACTCCTGTTTCAATTTCCTTCTGTAGATTGAATTTAGATATTCATATATGAAAATTGGGAAACATTTTTATCTTCTAAGCCTACAGTGTGAGATGAAAAGTTCTTCTTTAAAGAACTATTTTTCTCCATCCTGCTGCTTTTTAAATAAAAGCAACTCTTTGGAGCTTATTGTTTTTCTCCCTTTGATTCCTCTAACAGAAGATACCTCTTTCATGCTAACTATCTGTATAATACCTGTTTGTGGTGAAAGATCGCAGCCTTGGGTCTGTACATCAATCATGTCGGAGATGGGACCCTGTCATGACACGCAGCTGTCAGAATGCACACTGTACACATTACAGAGAAGTCAGCTGCAAAGCAGTGTATGTTCATACATTACCCCAGAATTAATATCAGTACTTAGGAATATCTAACCACACTGCAACCCATCGCATCACTGCATGTTATTGCTATGTGTTGAGGTCTCCTTTCTGTGTTGGTATATCAAACTAAAACAAGAAGTAAGCTTAAAATTGATCATTGCTGCTCTGGAAACAGTTGTGAGCTCCTTCAAAGTCTGTTTACATTTGACATTTCTTGAGCAGAGTCCTTTAGAGATAGATAACTTTTTGTAGATCTTCAGTCTGAAACTCAAGGCAAATTCAAAAGACTGCAGCTGTTATCAGGGAACTTTGAAAACAGGATTACTCTGCTTTAGTCTGAAGTTATAGTCCTGCATTTTTGAATTCTTCCAGGTAACTTTATGGTTATATTTCAAGGAGAGTTGTGTGGCTGGGTCTATGCATTTTTCTTTGAAACTATGCAGGCTTAAGTCTGCACCACTGCAGTGAACTAAACAGAGCATAGCACTGAAATCTATCAGTTCCTTCAGAGTCTCAAAATTTAGAAGCAGTTCAAATGTTCATAGACTATGCTGTTGGCAGTTTATATCTTTATTTGGAATAAATGTGGTGGTGAATTTATTTTGGAGATAGATTCTGTGGTTAAACCTGTAATGTGTATCACTAGGTTTGTTCAGTTTTGTCTGGAATTCAGCCATCTCTTCTAGTTGCATTAGAACAGCAAATAGATATTTATTCTCTCACTACTTTTTGTGAAACTACTTCTGCTTGGTTTCCAACAAGGGAGTTAGAGAAAATGCTAAGTACATACAGACATAATGGTACTTTTAAGAGCCTTTTAAAGAGCACATTTTCTTACTAATTGCCAAATTTTCAGGTGCATCTGAGCCACAAATAACATGGGAGCTAGAATAAAAGTCCTTGTTTATGTTTTATTCTGCTACTAACAGCAAAATTATTGGTCACTTGCTTGTATTGCAATACTCCTGCTGTCTTTCTACAAAGATGTCACTGTTGCAGTTCAATTTATCTACTAGGACTCTTTTTCCTTTAATGTGCTTATTCTGTACCAGCGAGGTCACTGGGAACTACTTGTCTAGGACTATATTGACATTCCCTTGCTCTAGAAAATAGTCATGAAGAAATAAGACCTCTGAAACACTGTGGGAATTAAGAGTGCAGGCTGTGTAGAAATGCTGGACCTGGTATAGAAATCAAAGTCTGGAGTGTTTAATGCTCTACCCTTGCATAGCCAATAATCTCCCCACCCTATTGATGACCTACCAAAGCTTTAGACATCACTTGTCAATAAATGAAATGTAAACAGATTTAAACAAATTTCAATTAAAACATATTTTAAGGTGAAAATAATGAGTAAAAATGCAAGTCACATAAATCGCTGCCATTACCTCAGACATACATTGGTACATTTGCCATGAAGACTTGTCTGTAGTTGTGTAAAGGTCCCATCAATTGAATGGATTTCCTGATTTACACCTCTGTAACAGTCACACTGTGGCTTTCAATAACAGTGTTTCCAGCGCTGTGAATGTATGTTTAAAAAAAGGAATGTGAGTGGAAAGCAATGTTTCCAAAAATAGTTTAATTTTATTGTGTTCTAGAAGAAGAAAACCTCTGGGATACTGTGGCTTGTCCTGTAATAGGGCTCTCTATTTTCCAGCTTGCATATTTAAGCTGCCTTTTTTGCCCTCTTTGAGTTTCTAATCCTGTAGAACTTGAAGAAACAGAAGCTCTTTACTAAATGGAACGTATACATGGGTTCTTTCAGTATGCAACTGTTGCTTTGGGGACATATTCTTGGTAGAAAATCTAGTTTATTATATATATATATTTTCAAAGTGTTCAGAAAGCTAATATTCCAAATCTGTTTTGATAATGCATTTTGGGAGCGAGAGAGGATATCAGATGAAAGAGAAGAATCGTAAATAGGGTGCTCAGAAAATGTTAATTAGAGCAAAAAGATTAATTAAGTATTAAGATGGCATAGTATAGTTGGAATCATTCACATTTTTCTGTGTAGGGAATTTTGCTCATTGAAGACTTTTGTAATAGTGAAAATCTCAAAAGATTTTTTTTTTAACATTTATTAGAACTTGCGATCCATGGTGGCCAAATGTGTGTCATAACTTGATATTAATCGAATGAGATCTGGAGTGCAATTTGTTGGCTTGCCTGTTTCATAATGATTTGACTGGAAGCATCCCTTGTAGTATTTTCCTAAACTTTTTTACAAAGGAAATAATAATAATAATAATAATAATAATAATAACAACAACATTACTTTTAATAGGAAGAAAATAAATGTTTTGCCTACAGCAAGAAACATTGTTATTTGCAGAATCTATAGACAGTCAAAACACACTGCAGCTTTCCACACAACGTTTATCTTGGCCATATATTACAGAAAAATTACTCTGAGTATTGGCTAAAATATAGGACAGCCTTATCAACAGCTTTATGGGAAGTGGTACACCATCTCTAGAACAGCTTTCAGAGCTGCTCACCCAAGGGGAAACACATTCCTTAATCTTCCCATGTTCTCTGCAAACACACGTGCCAGCATGGATGACTGCAGTTGGATTTTAGGGAAGCCTGCTGTGTTTGGTGAAGACAGTGCAGTGTGTACGGATGAAGAGCTGTCAATGGTTTATGGGCTGGTTCAGCCCAGTTCCTTGACAAGCAGGGTGGGGAGACCCACAGATCCGCACCCTGAGAAAGGAAAAAAGGGGAAGCGGGTAGAGAGATGGGCCCAAAACCAAAACAGCGGCAATGATCTGAGGAGAAACAAACTAATTTACTAAATAAGATGTTGGAATGCAGGATAACACACTATAATACAGTATAATAATACAATAGAATTAGAATTGAAGCTAATAAATCAAATTAAATGAGAGAATGTCCAAAAACTGAAGGCTTTACTCTAATGCCAAGGTGAGACGAGCAGTCAGGGCGAGCAGAAGGGAAGAGGGAGAGATCTTGTGACTTTGCCAGGTATTTTATCTCCTCTATGAACATGCAGTCCTCTGGGGTATGTAGTTCTCTTCTGGGACAGGTACCTGGAACTGGAGTATTAACTCTTTAACTCCCAGTGCACTACATGATGTTATGATATGGAATACCAATAACCAAACATCATAAAACTGTGACAAGAGGGCAGCAGTAAGGGGGAGTAAAGAGCAGGAAGCAGCACGTGCTGCTTGTCCCAGGGCCTTCCCTCTGTTGGCCGGAGCAGCTGAGCTTGGAGGAAAGGCTTGGCACAGGACTGGGGATTGGGCTGGAGCATGAAACACCCTCACTGACCTTAAAGCAGATAAGGAGAAACACAGCCATGCCACCTGCCTTGCTTGAGTGAGAAGTTCTGCTTAGGTCATTGGTGCTTTTGATTTCGGTAGAAGGGAATTTTTGAAAGCTGTTGTACTGCTTCCTTTAAAATGGTGCAGTAAACTGCCTGCCTTTAAATTTCCTCCTGAGTACTCCCCAGTGCCCTCTCAGGGCTGCTGAGGAGGGAGTGCAGGGCAGGAGGCTGACTCCTCCTGTGGTGATGCCTTGCAGGAAAGTGCTGGAAGAAGACGAAGGGTTAGGAGCAAGGGAGGTGTTCTGTCCCTGGCAGGCAGCTCCAGGAAGGCAGCTCTGCCTGTTCTACCACTTGCTGCTTTTCCTGGGCCACTTAAGGTTTGGGGTGAAAGAAGGGGCAGCAGCTGGGACTCCTCAGCAGTGGAAAGGCTTTGAATAGGTGAGGATTTATTCTGTGTGTGAAGGTTTTCTGAAATCTTTTCGGTTGTTAGGTTGTTAACACTCCTGTTAAAGCCTTCCAGCCTGGATTTTGCTCATTACTACTTTTTTTTTTTTTTTTTTTTTTCTTCTTTTTTTTTTTCTTTTTTTTCTTTTTGTTTTTCTGTCCAAAAACTTGCTGCTTTCATCTGCCCGGGACAGGAGGTTAAGTTTTACTATGAACTTTACTATCATCTCTGCTTTTCATGGTATAAAACCACTTTCTAAAAATCAGTGCAAAACTGCAGGAATGCCTGTCCCATTTGAAAAATATATCTGTTGGGCTATCTGTCGAAATGTGTTGTGTTTTTTTTCCCCATAGTAAGTCGTTATTTCTGCAAATGACATTGGGTCATTTGCACTACCCTGCCTTATTGTTAAAAAGCACCTTGAGAAAAAAGGGGAAAAAAAAAAAAAGAAGAAGAAGAAAAAAAAAAGAAAAAAAAGAAAAAAAAGAAAAAAAGATCTATGGGAAAAGAAAAATGTAAAAAAATTCTTTTTTGTATTTCTTGTAAACCTGCCTTCATCTTCCCTTCCCCTGTGTGCTCACCACTTGCTCATTTTAGGATGGCTGTTGATCTTTACTGCGCAATCTGAGTAAAAACTATTGTTCTTGGAAATGTTAAATGACCCTCATTCATTTAGAGTGAGAGCTGGAAAGTAGTAATGCACAATATAAGCTATGAAATATTAATTCAGGGAAAATAACCAGTATGTTTCCCTATGAGAGACTGAGAGATTGCTATCAGGCAGAGAGTCTTGTAAGCTAACCAAGGCATTTTGGGAAGGGAAGGTAATATATTCTAGTCGCTACCTCAACTCTTCACGTATCAAATACTTGGCAATGCATTTAGTTTTATAGAAGGAATGTATCCATTAGTGAACACTTGCCACTAAGACCTAGAGAACATCTCATTCAAAATGGTGCTACAAGTTTTCTCACTCAATGTGTTGGTTGAATAAGCAGAATGTGGGAATGCTGGATTAAAAATTACAAATAGTGGCAGTTGACGGTACTGAGAAGCATTATTTAAGAATAAAATAGTTGCATATGAATCAATCGTTAATGTTTACTATGTTTTGGAAGTAACAAGATCGTCACTGGGATAGCTGTTCATCATCTTCATGTTCCTTGTGATCATAGAAAACCAAAGCGGCAAGGTGCAGAGGGTACCACCTTTTCTTAGTGTCTGCTTCTTATCTGAGGGTGTCTACTGATGATTATTTCTGAGACTCCTGAGCAGGTTTGCACGACCTGTAAGCTTAATGCAATAATTATAAATATTATTTAAAAAACAAACAAACAAAAAACGTGGTGGAGCTGAACATGAAAAGCTGATTTGAAGGAGATATATTGATGATGTGATCATGCTTTGTGACTTCTGTAGGAGTACTGATGTTAGCATTGCAGTGTATAACAACGAAACTGAGATGAACTTGCAAAGAGTGTTGAAGTAACTTTCTTAGCACCCTCACAAAACAAAACGAACCTTCGTTCTTCAGCAGGTATCAGTGATGAGCATTTATCTGTCTTAATGACTGAGTTGCACGAAAGAAAACAATAAATATCTAAGGTCACGTTTTAAAGTATGAACTGACCATGTAATCAATCAAGTAAATTTTAGTTTACCGTGTCTTTTTTTTTTTTCTTTCTTTCTGAAGAATTACTTGCTGTAAACAGTAAACTGAAGACTATTAGATTAAAACAAATTAGATTAGAATGAACCCTATCTCTAATGCAGACCGATTGTGGTAGTGGTGTGTTATGGCAGCAATGATGTATTCCAGAATTAGGGCTTGACTTCAGCTTGTGGTGTAGTGGGGGATTGTTGTCAGGGGCTTGGTCCTCGGGTTAGCTGTTGCTTGGTGTTATGCAGATTGTTTCTGTCAAGAGGTAAAACTAATGAGGATGCTATTGGCTTATAAATGTGAGCAGGAAGAAATGCAGGAATATGTGTCCTCTCATCCAGAACTGATAATCAGACATCTGTAGCCACAGTCATTCAACCCTGTGGGGTCAAATTTGCAGTAAATCCTATCCTGACACTGTTAAGATATTTTAGATGCTTTTCTAAAAGTAACTTAATTTCCTGCAACTTTTACATGCATATTACATTTTTTCAGTGTTATCTTTTATGTACTTTCAAGTAAGTAATTGTGTTGGGTTTGATTCATTCCAGTTTAGCTTTAGCTTTACGCTGGTGAAATTCAATTGAATGAAATTACAGTGAAGTGAACCTAAAATACTGCAGTAACGTGCTTAGGTATGTTATGTTGATGGAAAATAAAATGAGTCAGAGAAGCACAGGAACTTTGCAGAGTAATTATAAATATTACAAAGCTGAAGTTTCGGGTGCTGAGGTTTCTCAGAGAACTTCAATACTATCCTCTTTCTTGCTTTTGACATGTTTCATCTCTTTTGCTCAGCCTACTGCATCTGAATAATGAAATAGTGACTCTGACACTGAAGTGCTGATTTACTCTTCTCAACATCTCACGCATTTTCCTCAATTTTGCATCTGTTTTCTTGCTGGCAGCAACCTCTTCCATCAAAACTGTCAGTGTTTTTTAGAGCCATGAATTTAAGGAAAAATAGGAAAAAAAAAAATCTTCAAAACCTCTGAAGTGAATTTCTTTACCTCAGAAGCACTTCATATGGTAGTTTTCTATCAAGAAGATATATAGCAGAGATAGCTGAAAAAGAAGAATGGCAATTTAGAAGATCACTAGAAAGATACTTGCTGCCTGCTCTCAGCAAGGTGTCAGTATTGCCAGCTACAATGCTTTGGGGAAGGAGCCATTATGCTGTCTGTGTCACAAGAGGACAAAAAGTGGGGAAGATTTAGGATTGGAAAGGGGAACTGAGCTAAATGCCACTTCTATAATATACCTGTCAGCCAGCTGCTCTGGAGGAGAGAGTATAAAATAATAGTGCCCCAAAAGATGCTCTTAGCTCTCTCTAGAATAAAATAATGTGCCTTATTATGCTAAAATGTCATTGTTATTTTAATTACTGTAAAGAACATATTTTAAGTGGGATGTTTTGAATGCATGCTGTAGCCAGGACAGTTTTTTTTTATTTCTGAGTTGTAGTTTGCATATGCAACCACACAGAAAGCCACAGGAAAAAGATACTCATTAACTAAAAAGAGCGTAGCTGTTCCTGATGAACCGCATAAAAACTCTTCCATTTCATTAACTCTCTGAAACTTTTAAAAGATTCTCTTAGACTGTGAGAGTATGCCAGATGGAAACAGGAAGGATATTTGGGAAAGTCATAGTAGCTATGAAGATCAGAGAGAATTTATGAAAAATATATAATTTGAATTTTATAAGCTATAAATCCTTAATGATAATATTGTTCTATGCTTCTCAATTTCATAATCTTCTATGAATTTTACAGTTCATTACAATAGAAACTAATTATTCTGTTCCCACATTTGTCTTCATGTAGAAGATCGAAGAAAAGCAGACACTTCGGTGGCATAAATTTAGAACATTTAAATTTTAACAAGAAACTTTCAGGGTGTTACACTACAGCAGAGTGGGTATTCTTTTCAGTTTCAGTATATTTATTACTGTTTCTAATTGATGATAACTTAAAGAGCCATTAAAATGTCTTCATAAAGTATTTCCAAGTAATTCAGAAAATAAAAACAAGGTTTGTTTGTTTGTTTGTTTTTAGAATGGTTTCTTTGGAGTTATTTTGCTTGCATGTTAATGGTAGTAAATGGAGACACCAAAGATGTCTTCAGGAGGTGAGAAAAAGGGTAATTAAAGCTGATGGTGAGAAAGGGATTTTGGAAACTGGAAATACATTTCTCCAGAGTCTCAGTTTCATAAATCTGAATGTCAAGGAAATATTATTTGCAAACTGTATTAAAAAATTTTGGCTTGTGATGAGAGATCAGATTTTTCAGACCTATAGTACTTTCAGATCACAGGTGATGGCAGACGTTGTAACAGAAAATGAAATAAATTGCCTAGAAATGTCACTGTAGTGTCCAGTATGAAATACCAGGAGATATGAGTGGCATTTTTTTTTATTGTGTAAAGTCCACGTAAATAGGCATAAATTTATTGCTGCTGAGGTGCATTCTAATCTTGTCGTTTCCTTGTCTTCATTTCAAATTTAAGCAGCCATGTTTCGTGATTCACATATTCCTAAATATATATTGGTCCAGAGGATTAATATTTTCAGGTTCTGTATTTTTGGATTGTGCTTATTTCATTTTCAACTTGAAGTTTAGAGTTGGAAATTTGTTTTTATGACCTCTGGTATTCTAAAGTAATCACCTTCTGAGTGTAAGATGAGTTGTCAAATATGCCTTGAGTAAACATTAATAAATTTGATATAGCTTCCCTTCTACTTACATAATGAAGAAGCAAATTTCCCTTACCAAAGCAAGCAAAATTTTAGTGATCAGCTTTCCTTGAAATTACGTTCTCCACAAACTGTAATGACAATCAGAGATAAAAACACGATTTTCCAAATGTGAAACAATGTAACTGTGGTAAATTGTTGTAAAGATCTACATTCAAAGAGGAAAGAGCATGCATATTGAAAAGTTTCTAAAGTTGTCTGAAACCTAAGATGGTGAAGATCTTCAGCAAGTATCCTGCACACAAAATTGCTGTCATAATGCTTCAATATGTGCGAAATGGAGAACAATAAATCAGGCAGAAGAGAGAAAGGACTCTCATTTTCTAATTATTATTTGCTGTTTTGGGGAGTAACACAAAGTTTTCTGGAAGAAAAGGAGAGAAAATCATAATTCTTTCATATGTGAACTTCGTTAAGCTGTTTCAGAGCAGAGTTAAACATGTCAGCTTACATCCCATTTTGTATTTCTGTACATGCAGCATATTCACATTTACCATTTTGCTTTTTCAGTTCTTCCTGGAATGGCCAGGAAGGATCAAGTGAGGTTAATAAGGAGATGATGTCCTGAAGTTTGCTTCAGGATAGAGACTGTATAGAATTTTTCATAGTACACAGCAATCATTTAAAACTGAAGACTGTTACTTTGTATGACTTCAGCTTCATAGCAAAGGTTTCCCTGTTCCCCTTAAATCAAAGTTGTTGGGTTATTTGTTTTTGTTGTTCCTTTTTGTTTTGGTTTGGTTTTGTTTTTTAGTTTTTTTTTTGTGCTGTACGCAACGTATCAGATTTTCTACATAAAGATGCAGACTGCTGTCTCTTAAAATGATCCTATTATGTCCTCTGTCCAAGAGTCGGGAGAGCCATGATGCCGGCAACTGGTATGGGTTTAGAGAAAAATCCTAAAATACCAAAAAAGATGTTTCCACTGACAAGTGATTATCCCACTACAGTCATTGGAAGCCCTTTTATTTCCCGCAGGCATCAAGCTACTTGTCAAAGGATACTGAGTGACCACCAAAGTTATTGTAGGCAAATGGGTGTAAGGTGAAGGATCCATGTGTTTTTTATGCATTCTGTATCATGTGCTGAAAAGGATCTCCATATTTGAAGATGAAAATTCACTTGTTAAACTTTTTAGAAATGAAATCTTTTGGACTGTTTAGCCATTATCAGCTTTAGTGCCAGCAAATTTGTTCCCCTTGGTGATTTTAATATTCATAAAATTAACATTAATGACTCCATACACAGTGAATTTCTATCACAGTTCAGATTCATTACATCTTTTCTAACATATTCAGCTCCTTGGTCATTTTCTCAGTCTCAATGATATGGTGTAATGTTTTTCCAGTAAATTGAATAGCTACCTAATCCCTCTTTGATCATTTTGTAGTAAACTGTGAAGTTTATTTCCAGAAAGCAGATTGTTAACTATGAAAATCTGTGAATTATTTATCTCCTAGAAACTATTTTAATGCTGATTTAGTTGACAAGTATATTTTTATGTGATGGTTTTAATTAAGATTTTCAAAAGGTTTCCAAGCTTATGCTGTTACCTCATGTGCATTTTAAACTAAAAATTTGTCAGCTGCTTTGTTTTCTGATTTTTTTTTTATTTTTTATTTTTTTTCTGGAGGAGAAAAGGTGTTCTGTGTATGAGTAATGCTTCTCATTGACTTCTTACTCCATTCCTGGTTGCAAGGGCTTCTTCCTCACCTGATTATTTTTGACCCTGGTAAGTAACAGTGAAGGTGGAAGAAAAAGCAATCTAAGACAGAATGTACACAGTAGTAATTTCTGGCTATGTGGAATTGAGAAGAGATAAGTATACTGCAGTGAAAGGTTGATTAGAAGAATATGCTGCAGAGTTGCTGCAGAATGATAAGCTGTGATTCCTTTTTGTAAAGAGACTACTCAGCTCAGCAAGAGTGAGCTTTGTATTCTTAAAATTTCTAGCTAGGAAATTACTCTATCCTGGAGCTTTTTGCCCTTTAAAAAGCAGGAAGTAATGGAAAATTGTAACTATATTGTATTAATTGTTTGCACTAACCAAACCTGCAGCAATTCTGGGTGATTTTTTTTCCAGCTTTTGCTGTTGCAAAATATTGTTTCTCTGTGTTAGCCTTACATTTGCTTGTGTCCAGCTCCAGATAAAAATCTGTTTTGCAGTTTGGTCTGTAACACACTTTCCAGTGTATGCTATTCTGTTTTTGTGCATGAGCAGGAGTAAAAGAGACAGAAGTTTCCTCTCAACCTTTTATGGCCTAATTCTTGACTTTGACATTTAGTTTTCTGCTGAACCCTTTTAGAGGTCGTGTGAGGTTTTATTGGGGTTGTAACAAACTCCTTAAGAAGAGGCAGGCTTTGCTGCCACAAACAGTGAAATAAATAGCCAGCAAGGTCTGTCTTCTTGCCTTTTTTCAGCTAATTGCATGATAAGGCTCTGTTTTGCTTCTACTATTAAATATTGAGTAGTTAAGAAGAATTTAGGCTATCACAGACCAAAAATCTTCATTAATTAGAATGGAGGATGTCTCACTCTAACGGTAGTATCAGTATCGCTAAGTCTGTGGATCAAGCAATTTCAGACTGAGGTTGTGTTGCAAGAACTGTTAAGGGATTGTCCTAGATTGTAATATCTTGGCAATAAGATTTTAAATATGCTTGTTATTTGTGAATATGCTGAGAAGATGATTAATTACTAGGTTAAAAAGAAATCTTTGATCTTGGAGTATCTAATACCTGCTGTCCGTGGAGACTGCTATTAAAACAGCTAACTTCTGTAAAAGTTCACTTAACACCAGGTTTGTGTTATCTTTACATAGGCCCTTTCATTAGTTGGAGCAGAGAATAGCTGTGCTGTATTAATTCAGATCCCCCGAACCCTCAGAGATCATCACAAGTTAGTAAAACGGTATATGCGACAGCGTGGCTTCAGTTGTCTCACCTCACTTAAGCTCTAGAGTAGATATAGAAATGAACTGAAACAGATCAACACAGCAGTGAGCTGTCTTTATGCTGGGAACACATGTAATGCGCAGCAATTTAGGTAAAGCCAGACAGGCTGGGATTTGCAGGGGAATCTGCCAAAATGTCATTTTTGAGTTCTGGTTTTAGAAGTCAACAGATCTCTTAGAGGTAGAAAATTGTTACTCTGCTACCTGTGCATGGCTGAACTTCTAAGAGGAAAGATGTTGGATTCAGTGATCTGATAGTGGAGCTATGGCCAGTTTAGTTCTGCTGGTGTGACGGAGTATGGGAAAAATGGATCTGTGTTCCATTCAAAGCTCATAGAAGTTGACTATCAGAATCACTTTGCACCAAAATACCATAAAGCACTGACAGAGAGAAGGTGATGTTGCGCGTTTCACTTTCTGCTACAGGGATGGTAACATCTGGCCAAGTGATAAAGAGCAGCTGGGAGAAGTACAGCTTTACATTGCCCCAGCTGTTCACTTAGCAAGCATGAGTCAGAGCCTTCAGCCTCGTACCGTGCTGGAACTTCCTGACTTCAGGAGGAGCACATTTCACATACCTATATGAATTTTTCTTTGGATCCCTATTGGTGGCAAGGGCTTCAGTAGTTTTATTATGAGACTGGGTTAATGTGGCTGAAAATACAAGCTCTATACCATGCTAGATCACTAAGATATTTTTATGTTAAATTTTAGTATGTGTGGAGAAGAGTCTGTCTCTATGTTGAAACACGAATGTGTGATTTAAACAGGCAGTTTACATAGCTCAGCATATAAATATTTGTTTTTTGAATGTTGTGTACATATACAAAAATCAAATAAAGTATTGAAGCTTTTTTTTTCTTCCCAAAATAACAGAAAATTTTACTTCCTTCTTTTAATGGCAGGGAGTTTGGGCATTTGTAAGTTCATCTGCAGGTGCACTTGATCAGGCTTCTTCTACTGTAGGAGCTTCTGATGTATCTGGCAGCTCACTGACATTTTCTGGAGAACTGCAGTGATCTCTTTTAGAGGTCTTCATGGAAGGATCTGGCTGAGATATGAGAGCTAATGACTTGTGATGGACAGGAAGTCAGATCAGATGAGATTATGGTCTTTTCTGACTATAAAACCTTGCAATAATAATAATAACAATAAATCAGAAAGCCTGAAAGTTTCAAGTCTGATTATTACAAAACAATAAAATGAACTTTGCCCTCCTCTCGCTTCATTGCTGTTGTTTCATAAGCTGATGTGGATAATACATAATATGCAAAGGATTGAAGTTCAGCCTTATAGATTATGAAGACAACATAAAACTTTTCTAAATCCTTGACTTCTAACTGCATAGTTTAGACCATTGTTATTTTGAAGTTCTCTATATTGTTTTGATCACTTTTTTATATAACATATATAAATCAACACTTAAAAATATTTTTTTCAAAAGCACAAAGTTAACTCCTGTGGCTGATAGTCTGTGTACGCTGATGTTCTTTTATCAGCATGGAATTGATCAGTGCAGGTGGTGGCCACCTACATAACCAAGGCATTATTTTTCTAACATGATCTGTAAGTTAAGTGAGAATTATTAAATGCATTATCAAATATTGAAACTAAGCTGTGAAATAAATACATACTCCAGTTGGAAATACTCTTCCTGAATTTTATTCTGCTTTTTTGTTTGTTTGTTTGTTTGTTTTTGTAGGATGTTCTATTTTCTTTTAGCCTTACAACTAATCATTTATTCTTTATTTTGTCCTTATTGCTTAACCTTGTGCTCTATATTGCATATTCGTTAGAGATGGGCAACTGAGACAGAGATATGCTTTTCAGAAAGCAGTCCTCATTTAGCTTTTTAACGGTGAACCTTCATGTCATACTGATCTATAGCTCAGTGATTGATTGATACAGATCACATGCCTTCTGCACTTGGAAGCTGAGCTGTTGCTAGTGTGCTTCAGGCACAACTGTGTCCTGTTCAGTACAATCATTAATGGGTAAGCTAGGATGAGTTATCTTGTGCGTTCACTGAATATTTCATGATGAAAGGTGGAATTTTTGTCCCACTGAAGTAGGAGATTCAAAATTAACTTCAGTGGAAGTTCCAGAAACGCCTTTTTGTTCTATATCCTTAATGGTGTTTTTCTAATGTAAGAAATATCTAATGTCACTGGCCAAATCAGAGTGCACCAGTATTCAGAATACCACGGCTTGGGCTTCCTATTTGGGACAGCTAAAGATGTTTCAAACTAAGATGAAGAAAGTTTTGGGTTTTGCTGTGAGTATGATCCTAAGGCATTCCTAGGTCGTCATTAGAAGCATGTTAATGATAAATGTCGAACATAAAAAATTGCACTTAATGGAGTGAACATTCATCTCTGGCAGAAGCATAAGCCATCTGTTTGTATAGTATTAATCTTACCTGTAGTGTATCAAGAAGGTATTTTGATTTTTAAGTAGAGTTTACTGAGCAGATAACATCAGTAGCTGCAGGCTAAAATTGAGGACAGAACTGGGAAGAAGGCCAAATACCAACTACATAGTTCTAGTAACTGAGCGTGTGCAGATGCATGAATGCCTCTATGTATACCCATGCATGTATGTTGTGGATACCCATTTCCTATATTTAGCTTCAGAAAGACCAGAAGCACCTTCTCTGCATGTGTAACATTCAACGCACTGTTCAAATGGCAAGTAACAATATCATATTAATTACGATGAAGGAATGAAATTAAATTATTAACTTCATTTCCATTTAATTCCAAGAGAACACAAGGAGTAGATATCTTAGGATTCATTTTTCACATCATTACAGTCTTCACCATTGTATCCAGGAAGCATCATAAAGGGGTTTAGGTAATCCACATGCTGTGAGATTATTACGCCTGTACAGAGAAGAGCCTCTGAGCAACAAGAAGCAATGTATTTTGGGACCTATGTTTCCTCTGTACTGCTTCATCATGTTTCACCTCAAATGTTACATTTTATGCTGCTATTTTTGGTATGTGAGAGATTCATATTGGGGTTGAATCAGCTCATGTTCTTCCCTTAAGTGTTAAGGAGAGGGCAAGTGTGTCAGTTTGAAAGATGTGCAGTATCAACACAAGCATGGAAAGGAAAGTCAGTAGCTGCAGATCCATTGTAAAATCTAAAATTCAGTGCAGGATAGTAGTAATGAAATACTATTTACAAAAATATTAGAAATACAGATTAATTCTTTCTGTCACCTTGGTTTAAAACCTAGTGTGTGTGTATGCCAAGATGGAATGGCAGTTCTCCAGAAATATGTCCTGTGATGTCTTCACCTTCAAGTCTTTCATATTTATTATCTTCAAGGTCCAGACTAGTGTCTACATCAGGCAGAGCCAAGCAAAACTACAAAGACTTACTCTGTGTCAGTATTGTTTTATGGAAATTGCTGTAGCCTCTGCAATGTGTTGTTTGCTCTTTCCCTTCCTCTAGCACTCTCAGTTCCTTCAGCAGCACTCTGTAGCCACATCCCATCTTCAGTAAGGGGAAAATATGTTAATGAGGATACAGATGGGATCGTCTTCATGAACTCTAATCTCTTTTACTTTCATTGGTGACAGGTGCTGGAATGAATTCTGTGCTAATGGGAACTCCTGAACTACTGGGGTAAAATTTAAATACCTGGCAGAAGAAAATTATCATACGGTTAAAGTACCAGGCTTTGGCTCAGGAGCTGTTCTGAAGATTTTGTTTGATTTGTGGCATGACACTTAATCTTCTCTACTTCATCCATAACGTGTGGGTAATATTACCTTCTTTTCATAGTCCAGGAGAAGGTGGTGATTCACACAGGCTAGAAAGGAAAAGACATACAAAATTATTGCTTGAATTTTAAAAGGCTCATATTAATGCGTTCTGCAAAGGATGTGGAGCACATATTAAAATAATTGTTTTCACTTCCTATGAGCCATTGCTTTTTTTTTCACCCTTTGAATATCCCAAGTTTCTGGTACAAGGTTTACTCTGAGCAAACACTTCCTCTCAGAATTGCTTTTATTTCAGATTGAAGGAGAAAAAGGGGAATAAATGAATAAGGAACTAACACAAGATCAACATGAGAGAAAAGCAGTAACCATTCTCTTTATCTCAGCCATTTGGAGTAGATTTTTAGCTCTGTGTTGAAGCAGTCAGCATAGGACAACATTATTTTAAAGAGATGCAAATGAAAAATAGAATCAGGTGACCTACTTATACCTGCATAACCCAGGAAACCCTGTATTTTAGAAGAAATTTCCATCTATCTCTACTGCAGCACTGCATCACTCTTTCTCATAATCTAGGAATCATCTGCTGTTCATGTATGAACTCCTATAATTTTTCCCCTTAGCTGGGTGAGGTGGAGGTCTGGAAGAAGAGAAAGTGGCAGCAAGGCTGCAGGGTTGTCAGCACAGACTGGACTTAGAGCTTCCTCTTGAAGGGGGTGGCTGGAAGAGAAGGCTTTTGTAGAAGGTCTCTTCTTAGTCTTGTAACAGGATAACTTCATAAACTGCACTGGGAAAGTCTCTCATGGAAAGTAGTTCCTTTCTTTGCAAAAAAAGTATGCTGTCTTCCTCCTCCCAATGTCCCAGAAAGGTCTTATTTCTTAGACTGTCCTCATTCATTTCATGCACATGTTTTCTTCCAATTTTCTTTAACAGAAAACCCAATATCTTTATGTTTCAATCTTTTAGAACGTTGGAACTGAATGGTTTCTATACTTTTGGGTATTGAAATCTTTTCTTTTAGGATAACCCGTTATCATTTTCATTCAGCTACTCCGCTGAAGAAAGAAGGCTACAGCAGTGCTGAGAGAGGACTTGCTAAATGCCATAAAATCATTTGTGAATTTCTAGTGAATGTTCTTGAGCTTTAAGGGTCAGAAGAATGCTGATAATACACAATTCAACTGTATAAGACTCTTAGAACAGAAAACTTGGAATTCAATCAAAAGTAGATTGCAGATAATACTCTTATTACACACGGTACAAAGTTAAAAAGGGGTTACTGCTCTTGTAATCCAGCTTACTTGTGAAGTTTAGGAGTATTATAAACCCTGAACAGTTTGTGACGGATATGACACTTAGATGGCCTTAATACATTTAGAATAAACTTTTTTTTAAGAAAAAAGAAAAAAAAGCCATGATGGAAGCCCCTTTCTTTCTGCTACTAAGTGGAACCACACAGATGTTTTTTCTGTTTAAAACTTCTCTTTTTTATCATCATTCCTTTCAAGCCATATATCCAACAGAAAGACCTGCTTTACCTAGAGTGCAATTACGAAAATCTCATGCTTGATACAAAATTGAGTCTTTTTCAGTTGTGAGATTAAGAATCATAGAATATCCCACATTGGGTGGGACCCACAAAGAACATCACATCCAACTTCTGGCTCCTCACAGAACCACCATGAAATCAAACTGTATTTCTGAGAGCATTTTATGCTGATGTTATGTTTTATGCAACATGTTGATGCTAAATGAGGTCACCACAAGGCTCACAAACAGCAGTGTTTTCTCTGTTGTTACCTCCTTCCTGTATGTGAGTTAAGGGCGACGCTGCATTTTGATGTGGTATAGTAATGAGAAGAGGTGGTTGTTTACACAGACTTCAGTCAAGGGCTATCTAGCTTGTGTCTGAGACATCTCTGTATTATTGCAGATGGATAAAGAAAGATGTAAAATGACTTTTGCATGAAATTTTGTGTTGGAGGGAGCAGATGACTTTTTCTGTTTTGTCTTACTGTGCATTTGTTTAGCTAAGGACTGTGCATTTAGCTGTTCCCACCTTAGTTACTTACCAGAGTTTGTTTCCTCTGTATTGTCTTTTTTTGGGTAACACAAGAAGCTGTCCTTATCTGTGCAGTTTAGCTGCTACGCAAGCTTATTAAAAACAGAAAAATTAGGCAGTTTTTTATAATTTTTAAATAACTTTTCTACTATGTCTCTTGTCCTTGCTACTCTTAGTATCCGAAATGTCACATAATGCATCATCTTGTAACTCTTCATTAGCCTTGCACTTATCAACTCACTTTTAACTACAAGCAAATCTCATGGCAGTGAAGAGGAGCACTTCTGCATATCTTTAAGCTAATAAGAGAGTATATAAGAGAATAAATACATTTTAGTCACATCAATATTTTCTTTCTCTTGCCAACAAGTTTGCTAGAAAATTGCAGCATTCTGAAATCTGTGAGAAATTTCAGAGAATATGTTGGAAGTGTTGCTTGGGGAAACTACATTTTAGAGAGAACAGGCTCTTCCTTTGAGTACAGGCTTTCTCTTTTCAGTGCTGAGTGTAGCATTTGTTATCGTGATCCAAGCAGGTATACTGCTAGGAAGCTTTAATGTTACAGCATTCAAAGAAGGGTCATTTTTCATAGAATGTTTCTCACCCCAATTTTAATTAAAAAAAATCACACAAGATTTTCTTTTATTTGTTGGACTTTAGGCATTTGTTGCAGGAAGGAGAGAGCATGAGGGATTTCAGATACCCTCTCTTCTCTGAGCAGTTTGTAAATCACCCCATTAGAGGTACTAATGTTTAATGCATTCTGATGGGAGCAGCTTCAGCTTCTGTACATACTTCTTGTTTCCCTCCAGTTTTCTTTTTTTGGATCTTGGCATTTTGTCATTTGGTTAAGAATACTTATCAGGCTCGCAAGGAGCAGGCAGCAGCTGCAAGAAAGCTACGTGTGGTAGTTGTGAAGTTGTGGGTGCTCAGATCGCACATCCCTGTCCCCAGCTTCCTGGCTCAGCCACTCATATGTGTGAGGTGGCAGGAGGAATAATAATCTCACAGCAGCTCACCTTTTCCTGGTACTATGAGATGCTGCAGTGCACTGCCTTGATCACCTCTTGAGGCTTTGCTCAATAGCCTGACCTGGGAAGCAATACAGCAGGATAACATCCAACCAACCTGGTCAAGGAGTTGGTGGGCTGTTGGTGCTATCTTAAAATGCTGCTGATAAATTTGCAAGGTCTGGCACATCTACGAGCAGCTTACTCTAAAAAACTATCGTAAGTCTGTGAATGTATGCTCTTGACACTGATAAACTGTGAGGGCTGTTTCTTGACATAGGTATTGTGAGGAGTCTGACTGATGCAGTCAGACAAAACCTCAAATTATTTATGCCAAAATGTCAGTTTTAACTCAATCTAATGAATGCTATACATCGAGACTTTTGCTTGAAAAGTATTAAACAAAAGATTTTTATGTCCTTACAAAGTTACATTTTTCTTTAACACTTGGAAAAAAATATTTGTTTAATATGGCTTGGACAATTTTTTAAAAATGGTGGCTTTAATGCAGTGAGAAGCTGCTTAGTTTTCAGGCAAATGATAATCAGGAATTACACCTGTTAGCTCCAGCTTCTTTCAGACAACCCTGTCTCAGGTGATAGCACCAAGCATTCTCTTTGTGAGGAATACAAGAGAAATTTAATCTGAGTGTTTAGTATTCATTTATTTAAATGAGATCGGTTAACATATTTGCTTCTAACTCCCATAGAGGAGGACCATTAACACCTCATTCCTAACAATATATCTACAAAACTCCTTGCATATCAAGCAGTATACGGAAATTGCCTCTGCTTGCAGGTTAGCTATTAGGCTGCTGTTATTGTTCCTAAATTCTACTTGCCTAACAGGAGTGTGTTCTTGCAGAGAAATCTTATTGGAAGTATTAGAAAAGGATTTTGTAAAATATGTTTTGTGCATATTATTGTATGTGATCAAATCAGTTTTTGTACATGACTGGAATAAATGTTTTGTTCCTTCAAGCATAGACAGCCCTGAGAGACTTAGCTGAAAAAGGCTGTGTTTTGGGTTTTTGTGCTAAGAAAGGGTTAATGCCTTTAGTTAAAGGTATTAAAGCAAGGATTGACAGCAGACCTCTAAGGGGGGGGAGCTTGAAGTTCAAGGAAACTGCAAATACAGCAGAGGAAACAGAGCAAGCAATAATTGCAGGTGAATTACCTTTTTTTTCATCCATTCTCCACTGACAAATGTGAAATAAATAATAACAATAAAAAGTCTTTCACCAACACAGACACTATTGATAAACTTTTTAGTGAGGAATTTTGTAGAAAAACTTCTTATCAGTGTGTCTAATGTTTAGTACATTTACTGGAAGTTTTCTTAATAGGATGGTCAGGAATCAGTCACACACAGAAACTATAGCCTGGGAAAAAAAATACACTTTTGTTCTCTTCATTGGTTTGAATTTTCTCCAAGTGAGTAAGTGAAGCAGAACAGGAAGTCTTGAAAGCATTTGTTCTCTTGCTTGTCTAAACTTGGCTGCCCTGCAGTGCTAAAATCCCAGATCAACAGTTGAGGAGGCGAGATTTAAAAAGTGTGGATGCAGTTTGAAACAAATCAGCATTTCAAAAACAGTATTCCAGTGTTTCTCTATTAGAAATGAAAGAAGTTATTTGCACCTGAGTTACAATAGATAGCCTCATCTTGATGTTCCCTTCTCTGTGAGCTTTTGATTTATATTGTACTTGCATTCTCAAAGGACATGGTGGTTTCAGTCCCCCACTCTTCCCTAATATAGTTTTATCTGTAATCATTCTCAACTGTTTGGAATAAGAATTTTGGGGGGATCTTTTTGAGCAAAGGAAGGGAGAAGCAGAATGAAAGCGTTAGTTGCTGTGTGTTGCTTGATGAATAGCTGTGTGGGCAAATGGGCACGTGTTGCTGCTTTTGTTGTTGTTTTTGTTGTTGTTTCATTTTTAAACTCTAATTTTCATGAAGTAGTATGGACTGGGGTAGCATATTTTCTTCTGGCTTCCACGTTAGATCTCTCAGTGTGCCTTGTGAAAAAGGGAAAGGCATAAAAATCTGAAAATATCCTTGCGCTAAATTGAACTGAGTGGGGGCATGCACGTGACTTTGCTCTATACCCTGTTAGATGTGTTCATGCCACATCCTGAGGCTTGGCTTACAGTCACACAGTGTAGATTGATGATCACTTTCCAGTTTAAAGTGCTCTGTCCATCTCTCATAGCAGGCTGCTTAAGGTTAGAATTGTCCTGTTGCTTTATGCAATCTTGTTTCACAGCGCATATGTACTACAGTTAGGAATTTTGTTGCTATCAATAAAACTGCATAGATAACCTAACTTAGTAAGAAAACATATTAAGACTGACAGCCGTTTTGCTAATTATGAAATAGAATATTAATAAAAATATATGATGGGTTGTCTCTGATTAGTTGACTTTAATATATGCAGTAAACAACATTTAATGTAATGATCAGTCATTTTTTGCTTGAGTGAGTCATTTTAGAAGTGAAATAAAATTGCCTTTTGTGAGAAACGTTCATATAGGTAATAAATAGTTCACTGTATATGTTTTAATTGTTGCTGCTTTTCCATCTTTGTATGAGGTTCCAGAACATTTTTTGTTTTTTAAAACTATTCACTGGTGGGCTGGGGACCAATGTTTTGTGTTCAGTGAAGAAGAAATTGATAAAAGCCTAAATGAAAAGCAACCACACTAGGTTAATTTTTCAGTCTATATGATGTATATATTTATCTAATCTGTTTATTAACCTCCTTTGCAATCTAGTTTGCATTCAGAAAATAAAATCCCTTACTACTTAAAGGGCATTGTGTTATGGTCACATTAAAATCTGTAACTTGGAGGCAGCAAAAAATGGAGAAAAGAAAAATCTCCCAAAGACAAAGGAAGTACCAACTTGTCATAATGAACATAGAAAGTATATGACTTGTTTCAGAATTATTTTCTGGAAACTGATAGGTCATATCTTCCTCTCATGTCGTATGACTGGCGTCTCACTTGACAAACCTAGGCCAGATCAGGAAATAAATGTCAGTACCTAAATGAAGGGGAATTCTTAGGAATGACAGATAGACTAGCACAGTCTAGCAAGTTGTGGCATTTGGAATCAGATTAATATTTTTGTTTTCATTTTGAAAGTTCTTGCCTGTATTTTCTTTGAGTAGTATTACCATGCATACGATTTTTTTCTTTCTAAAAGTTTCCTAAAATTGTGTGTTTTAAAGCATAATTATTATGAGTCTAATTATTATGATTATTTTCAAAGCAATTCTCAAAATATGAGGCATGTTTAAATTAAAAAAAAAAAAAAGAAAGAAAAAAGTAAAGACTGAAATCCATTGTGCTTTGTGACTAAAACTGCTTCCGCTTCTTTTAAAGTTCCATGCCATTTTCCAGGTAAATCAAAAGATCAATAGAGGTTTGCCGAAACTAACAAAATGCTTGATCACCTCTCCCTGGGGATGTGACTGTTGCTCGGGTGCCTTCCATGGTTTTGTCTGGAAACAGCTGTCAGATAGAAAGTGAAGTAGTAATTTATGCCCCAAGGAAAAGTACTGGGAAATGCACAACAACATATTTCTGAGTTTCTTGAAGAGCAGATATCATTATATTTCCCACAGTGCTGATTCAGATTATTTCCTTCCAGTAATTATTTGCTCAGAATTATGCATTTGTTTCTTCAAAGAAGCAGAAGAAATATCTCCCTGAGTGCTTACACTGATGCTTGTTTATGGTGGTTTCCCGTTTGTTTTTCAGATGTCTTCATCTTTCCTGTTCTAGGAGAAGAAATCCAGAGTTTGCTCAGAAACTTCACCTTTGTCTTAACTGAGAATATATATTTTATTCTACAAAGTATAGAATATAATGCAACAATCAGATACACATTTAGTGAAATGTACGTGTTAGTATTCATGTGGTGCTTTGTGGAAAGAGTGAGCACTTAAAATGTTAGCAGGCCAATGTCAAGTATTTACAATTCTCTCTGAACGTGCTTCAATTTTCAAGGGCCTGCAGTAGATCTGTGATATCAAAAGAGGAGGGCTTGCAAAACTAAGTAAACAAAATACTACATACATCATAAACATTGTTTCAAAAGTTGATCTTGAGTTTAAAAAAAAAAAAAAATCCCTTTCATAATTGATGTAAAGATAAAAATAAAGGATCTAACCTGCCCCTAGCATTATAAAAGTAAACGTAATTCATATTTGAGAGTCTGCATATTCCTTTCATACCTACTATGTGATTATCTGATTTTATCTGTAGCATACTATTTTCTTGGGAACTCTCTCTCTCAACCTCAGCAGTTTTGTGTTTGAAATCTGGGTGACTTCATAGCTTTCATCTTTATAGGTGCCTAAAGTCCGTGAAGTGAAAAAAGGAATAACAGTTCTTGCTGTTCCAATGCAGATGTTCAGAAAAGATTTTCAGTGTCCCTTAGTACATATTAAGGTTTCTGAGTTTCTGACTTTTTTTAAGTTCAAAATTAGAAGTTTCAAAATTTCAGAAGGTCAGTAAAGTTATCATTTGTAGAGCTGATAAGCAGGACGCGCCGTACTCTTGTGAGCCTGTGTATAGCCATTTTGGAAATAGTCTTTTCTCACATCTAGTTTTTTGGTGCTTCTTCTTTTGTTTGTTTCTTTGATTTTGTCTAGACTTAGATGAACAATATTGCTGTCAGAGCTCACATCATTTACAAATTAGTAACTGCATATTTGTAATGTTTATCTCCTTGCCTTTAAGAAGCTACATCATTCGTACATTCTGTTTTCTGGTATCACATCTGAGCAGCAGGGGCCATGAAAGCATACATTTGTCTCTATAGTAGGACTCCCATCACAAGTTGAATGTGTGCAGGAAGCAATTCATTTTAAGAATACTTTAGTAGCATATCAGTTAGAAACCTTGTTTAGCCAGTTACATTTATCTGGACCCTCATTTAGGATGCTTTTCGGTGTAATAGAATTGATCTTATCCCCATGTTCAACTGAAGCATAGTCATTACTTTTACTATTTTATTGAAGCTGAAAGTGAATTTACAGAGGTCTCTTCAGGTTTTAGGATTAGCTGGTGGCTGTGGGAGGCACCATGAAGAGGTAGGAAGGAGCCATGAAGATGTACCTCCAAGTGCTTCTTGTTCAACGTGACTCCAAGCTGGCCTCCAAGGCACCGAGTTGCTTCCAGCTTCTCCTTGGAGCTGAAGCCTTCTTCAAGGGTAGCAACATGGAGACCCTCTCCAATTCCCTTCAGACCACTCCTTAAAATAGAAGTCTGAGAAAAGAAGGCAAAACCACTACTGAAACAAAATGCCTTAGTTAGAAATGAGCTGCTTGAAGGAGGTTTATTTTTTTGTTTTTCTTCTTCCATAGTGTATAAATGGAAAGGGGTTGGCAGCACTTATCACAGTAGAAAGAACAACACTATAAAACAAAATTACAAAAGAGGACTTGACAAACATGTAAAGTGGTTTTTAATTTCAGACACCCTGGAGCATGATGCATTTGAAAATTTTTAATTGGGAGCTTGAAGTTTGATAGATTTAATTGCAAAAGATAGTTAATTCCTGAGCCCAATGAGCACAAACAAGAATGGATGTAGTTCTGAAGCTTTCTTTTAATGTTAGAGAGCCACCATGTGCATAATACGTGCCTTGTTTGTATCATCCTTACTGAGACCCTTCGTTCCACAAGTGACTGAGTTGAAAGTCTGTATTTTTGGATCTTGCAAGCAAAAAAATGCACATATTAAAATAATATGAGTGGGAGAATTTGTAAACCTCAGGCCAGCTGCATAACTACATGGGCTGCTCAGTGCTTTTTTATCTGCCTATGTGAAGATTGATAGCGCTCCATGTAAGTACCACGTGTGGTCAGCTGTCAAGTGAACATCACTCTATGATAGCCTGAACTGAGTTTTAATACATCTGTTTTTGTTTGGTTTTGTTTTTATACGCTTTTTCCTTTGGCTACTTTATACATTCATCTATTTCAGTAATTCTTTCAGATCTACTCAAAGTTTCTGGCAGAAGAATTGCATACATGTTATTAACTTAGTTAAATGCAAGGTTTGGTTTTTATTTGTTTTTTTTTGTTGTTGTTGTTTTTTTTTTTTTTGTTTTAATCTTACTGGCACAGTATGTTCAAACAATATTCAGCTACAGTCTTGTTTACTTAAATAAATAGGTCTACCGAATTAATTGCACCTGACTGTGGGTCAACAAACATAGGTATTCCTCTGGTAAATAATGCTGTATACTTCATTAAGAAAGTTTTTTATTTTCTCTCTCTTTTGTTTAATTGTTAGGCCCTGTTAGTGCCTGTACTTTTTGAAGCATGGGAAGCTTAATGATAGTGATTATCCTGCCTACAAACATGTCATATGGGAAGGTTTCTCCTTCATCCTGGTCCCTGGAGGTATCTCTGTCTAGAGGAACATTTTTAATTACTCTTTATAATGTTGCAAAACTTCCTTTGGGTTTTGTAGAAGCAGTCTGAGATAGGGAGGGAATCTTATCTGTAAGCTAGGAAAAATGATGAACTCATGCTGTGATGAAATACTGACATTGTAAACAGACTGAAAGACAGATAGATGTCTCCTGGTGTTAGAGATTGCTACGTCAATTACTGCCTGGGTTACTGTGCTATTTGAAATTTCCAGATTGTCTTCATACATTGACCCAAGTAAAGAACTGCTAAAAATTAAAAACCTGTTAAAATCATTTGCTTTTCTTTTTCTTTTTTTCTTCTTTTTATTTTTTTTTCCCTGGCCTTTTAATTTCATATTTTTATATTGTTTGGTTTGGAGCTTAGAAGTTGACTTGGTTATTGTTCTTCTAGGTTTTATTATCTATGTCTTTTCAGCTCAAAATAGCATAGTCAGGTAGATAAACAGAAAAATAATTTCATAACAGAGAAATACTTGATGATAAGTGTTGCCATGCACAAACCACCCTTCCACTTTCCCATATACATGCATGTTTTAAAGTAAAATTTTAGTTTACTATGTAACCTAACTTTTGAGACATCTAGGATTTAAACATTGGTACTAATACTGAGACATCTAGGATTTAAACATTGGTACTAATACTCTAGCATTGTCTCAATCACAATGGGATGCTGAGCTAAATAATGCAACCATTCTTGTATATATGCCTTCTGTGTGGTTGAAAGTTTTATCAAATGGTTTGAAAATAACAATCATTAAATACTAGTATCTTATTCATTTATCTGTTGTGCTTTTCATAAGATCAAAGCTTTATAAATTGTTGGAAATATCTAAGAATTACATGGTTAAATTAATGAGGTGTTTTTACTCTTCCATTGAGTAGAAGCTTCATTAGAAGATTATTACTAAAATAGAGGCTTCACTGAGTAACAAGGCTTGGTGTAACTATTTTGTGCAATATTGCTATCAAAATTCAATTAGTGAAAGTACTTTCCTCACGAATTGCTTGCATTAGGCTGGTCAAAATAGCAAACTGTTTTCTTAGATGAAATTGTTTCAGTTAACATTAGCATATGAAGGATGGGGTATAAGTTTTTTGATTTTGTTATTTTGTTGAAAATTCAAGATGTCAGTGGGTGAAGGGGTATAAAAAGCTCCCAGCAAGGAGCTGGGATTGTTTAGTCTGGTGAAGAGGAGGTTCAGGGGAGACCTCATTGCACTCTACAACTTCCTGAAGAGAGGTTGTGATGAGGAGGGGTTTGGCCTCTTCCAGGCAACAAACAGGACCCGAGGAAATGGCCACAAGTTGTACCTGAGGAGGTTTGGATTAGACATAAGGAAAAGCTTTTTCTCTCAGAGAGTGGTCAGGCACCAGAATGGCTGCCAGGGAGGTGATGGAGTTGCTGTCCCTGGCAGTGTTCAAGAGGCGTCTTGATGAGGAGCTACAAGATATGGTTTAGCAGCTTGTGGTAGTAATGGTAATGGGAGGACAGCTGGACTAGATGATCTTGTAAGTCCTTTCCAACCTTGTGATTCTATGATTCTATGAAAAAGAATCAAGTGGAAGGGGGATAAACTAATTAATAAATTTATTCACTATGTGCTTCTCTACAGAACTACTAAAATCGTTTGGGAAAAAAATCACTATGCTATTAAGTAATCTTGCCTCTATGAATTTGTCCTTTTATTGAAAAAAGATTACGTATGTTTCATTGAGTACTGCGTTATTCTCTGTTGCCATGCTGTGTTATTTATTCTGTAAGTTAATTTTCATTGTAGTTTACTAGCCCCTGAATGTTTCGTAATGTATTGGTTGGCTGGTAATTCGAAGAAGGAAAGCTCATCTTCATAACAATAGAATATTGGAAAATGCTGTAGAATGTTCTAGAATAGTATTTCGTCTATTGGAGGAATTAGGCTGCATTTTTTTTTTTTTCCTTTTTATTCTGATATTCCATTTAATTTGCTATAGTTTGACTGGAAGTAATCAAGTGAATACATTAAGGAGAACGAAAATCATAGCCAAGCTGCTGTTAAAAAGAAGTAGGTTAGAGATTTAGGTCAGATTACATATATATACTTATATGATGTATTTTATGCCCATGAGGAGATGAGAGGTCAAGTTTCTGTTATGCTGCCCTAAAGTAACTTGAAAGCTACCATTTTGTCTGACAGGAATCCTTTGGAGTTGCTGGGTTCCTGCATTCAGGGGTTGAGATCTAAAGATATCATATTGGTGATATCTTGTGGGCTCTCTTTTCACTGTAACAGATCTTCCTCTCATCTCACTTTACCTTTCTGTTCAGACGCATAATAAAAATGAGGTCATCTTAATGAGGATTTAGGGACTTTTTTTTAAGTTGTGCAGTTTAAAATTCTCTCTAATAGAAGTTATTTTTTTACACCTTATTACTAGTCATCAAGTCCTGGCTGTAAGTCACTTGTTACCTACCGGTGACAGTTTCTTTGAACAGTTGACTATTTTCATTATCATATCTGGTCCTCCCAGGTTATTTCATCATTTTGACAATTATGTTGCAGCAAGAACGTTGTTTTCTTACTATCTGTTCCATCTCAAAGGAAAGTGGCAGCTACTCAAGCAGAAAGCTGATGTTTTTGATTTCATAGTTTGTTATCTTTGATAAGCTGGCACTAGTGGTATTTGGGGACCTTGAACACGACTACATTTCTGGCTTCTTCTGTAGATCATTCTTATCTGACTGACATGAACTAAAGACTGAACTTTGTAAGGTATGTTTAAAAAATACAGAAAAACTTACCATGTTTTTTTTATTATTTGTCATTACTGGAATTAATCATATCCACTCACACTATTTATATCTTTATGTTCCTTCAAGTAGTCAAGATCAAAGCCATTTCTAATCATTAAAAAGCCAACATACGTATATCTGGAATGCGTGCAGAAAGGAATGCAAATTTTGAAGAAAACAAATCCTAGAAGAGCAGTTCTGCAAAGCCGTGCTTCCCACACATTTCTGTTTGATTGATTGTCAGTTAATATTTTAAGTAGTGAAGTCTAATCCCCTTGTGAGACTTCTTAGTCCCCTCTCCCCATGCCCCTCATCCAGAATATGTAACATACAAATCCAGTTCTCTCTGGTGAACAGATCTATTTTTAACTTGTTTTCAGCACTAAGCTCACTTAACCTGGTTTTATTATGCATTAAGCAGAAACAATATAATTTAAGATTTGTGGGATTTTATAGTAGAAAGGGAAAGCAGTAACTGATTTCTATACCTCAGTAAACAATTTCCCGATGAAAATATACATCACATGTGAAATAATGGTGCTGGAGGGACCAAAGATCTGCAGTCTGGGCTTTAAGTCTAAAACTGAATTGTTGTTTGCTGAGTTTGCTACTCTTAAGTTTGTGGAAACTCTGAAACGAGTCAACTCTGAAAGGAAAATTATTAAATACTTTTAACAGAAATGTATCTATCTTCATATTAAAAGAGAATTTATAGAGATTTATAACTGAAGATGAGTACTTACTATAAGAGAGAGAGAAGGATCAATCTTTACCTTAGACTAGAAGTTACAATATGCATTGCCTGTACTGATGCTGTTGCTGTTGGTGTCCCAACACTTCTTTTCTAACATACTCCTTTTTTTTGTGTTGGTACCAGCAAACAGGACAGCCAAACGATACCAGAGGCTTACATTTATTAATTTTGAGGACAGCACTGTGGATGGTAGAGGCTTTCAAAAATTTCATTTACATCTTAAGAAAGGTGTTGACAGAGGTGCACAGTTTCTGATAGTACTTAAGCAGAACAAAGGAGACAGCAAACTTGAAGAGTGGGTAGATTTATTTTGAAATATTTAATATATTTTAATTAAAAATATTATGAAAATTGTGAAGTAGTTACATGAACACACTGAGATACATACAGTGAGGCAAACAAATAGGATGGTTTCATTGCTCCACATATGTATTTGAACATATAAAGAAAATTTGATCTGAATGTACTTAAGTTGATTAACACTTTTTGCTTACTGAATTTAGATTAATTTTCATTAAACTGATTTTGAATGTCTTATTGCAGTTCTTGAGTGGCAAATCTGTCATTGTAAGCTACAGAAGCTGTCCTAGAAATAGATATAGATAGTGCCCAGAGTGGGGGCAACAGTTCATGAAAGAAACAAGTACATTCAGATGGATTTATTCTTGAAGTCCCAGGAAATGTTCTGTTTTCTATTAAACACTATTATTTTATTGATTCAACTTTTCACGATTTGGAGAATAGACATTCCTGAAGAAGTAATGGATCTGTATTTTGGAGTTTTTATAGGCAGTATTTCTATAAATAAGAAATCCACAATAAGGCAAAATAATCCATCGATATTAAGACAATACATGAAATAAATTAGTAAAGGGAAAGTGACATATTTGTTTACTTTACTCCCTTGGTCATCTGGTGCCTCAGCTTTTTGTGATAATTCATGACAGTACAGAAGAACTGTATTTGGCATTTAAATTATTTTGTAGCCATACACTCAGTTGTAGACAGATGCTGTTGTTCTATCGGATTGTGAATGTTGTTCCGCATTGGTAAATGCATTTTGTTCACATTTTAAAACAAAGTGTAACAAATTCAGTAGTTGCTGACAGGACAACTTCTGAAAATGCAGGATGAGATTTTTTTCTGTGCTCCTTTATTGCAAGTTATTGCTCTGTTATAAATGTTCATGCTTCCTTTATAATTCTTTATAAGCTAACCCCATCTTTGTGATTCACCGCAGTTTACTGTATAATCTAAATTAAGCTAGGGGGTAAGATTTTAATTTCACCATCACTTAAGAACTCTCTTATATAAATATTTCATGTTATATATATATGTCTATCTCATATATACTTTATGTTATATATAGAGAGAGAGAAATAAAAGTAAAACTGGATTTCTCTCTGTATCTTTTTTAAAGTTTTGTAATAATTTCTCTCAACTGTTACTCCCAGCTACAATTAAAGGAGGATATTTCCTTTAACTTCCTTGAAAAATGTTTATTTCCACACTGCTTTTTTTCCCCCCATATACTTTTTTGTGGATTTAAAAACTTCTTTTTCCCCCACAAACTATAAATCATAAGAATTTGCTTTTGTCGTATGTTTTGCATGAACAAATTAGTCTTATGGTCAAAAATTGCCTTCTGTTTTTCAGTAGAATATTTTCCACATTTCAGTACTACTATGTGTAGTGGCACTTCATTATTTGCTTCCAATTTTAGGTTCTAAATTGTTATGAAAATTATCACACCACATAGTAAGTGCTGGTTCATGGCCACAGCTTGATATGTATCCCTCTATATTTCAGATGAGGGATTACTATTAAAACATATTTGACTTTACAAAGTGTTCTGTGGAAGCTCCAGGAACCACAGTCCTTTTCGATCTTTTTCATTTTTCTTTTTAAATTGCAATATTAGTTTGTTTAATTTGACAAGCTGTGATGACCAGAATGTGATGTTGAAAGGTTTGAATAATAGCTCTGATGATTTTGTCCTTTTGGAAAAGAAATATGCCAGACACAAGCTGTCCTCTCTGGCAATCTTATTAAAAAGATTGAGAAATGAATGGAGCTATTAGAAAACTCAGTTAGAATGTATATCTGAAGAATTATAGCTCTGCCCACAGGGGTGAAAAGCAATAACTCCATTTAGATTTTTAGAATTACAGTTTCTAGAAATGTCGCTGGGGAGTAAAGAAGACTCTATCTTCATCGTTCATCACATAATTGGCTGAACAACTGTCAAGGTTCACAAGACTCCTGTAGTTGTTGGCATTCGTCTCAAACTTCTAAGACAAAGATAAGATTTTTGCTATGACATATAATCAAAAAGATATTACTTTTTAAAGATAAATACCTCATTCTATTCTCTGATCTGGATCTAATAAACCAAGATCAAAAGGAAGCTGTTTTTTTCTTTTTCTTTGCTATGTTATGTAATGCTTCTTTTGGAACAGAAGTCAAATCTCATTCTGTGTCTTCAGTACAGTGGTTCTGAAAAGCTGGGCCTTACCAAAGGTCATCATTTTTTATTTTCTGCTTAAGATTATTTACTTCTGATAGAAGTACTAAATAGTAGCTGTCAAAAAATTCAGTACTGTAGTTTTTTTTCTTTGGTGCTTTTTTCTTCCTGGCTAAATCATGATGTCTGTGTGTTTTGTTTTGGTTTTTAATGTTAATCTTCATTATAATTCTTCTGAGCATTAAAATGAAATAGATAAGTGACTCAGATAAAAAGACTTACATAAACATTAAATGACAGTACATTTTGGATTGTTTTACAGCTGGATATGATCTTAGGGATTTTTTATTACTATTTTTCTCTTCACTGAGCTAACGCTCATAGTGTGCTGGTATATTTGATTTACTGTTTTCTTGTGTACTGTATTAATCAAAAGTAAATAACAGATGGATAAACAACAAAGTAAATCAGTGGGTTAAATCTACGAACAGGTCTATTCAAACAGGAAACAACAGGACTCAGTTGATTTAATATTAATCATTTTTAGGTGTTTTTTTTTCATACTTCTGTTGAAATTGTGGCTACTTTTCTAATGGTTAGCTGATATTGTTTCAGCTAACTATTCAGATATTGTTTCAGGTTATTGTTTGACTACAGTTATATTACCCAGGATTTAACCACATCAGCTTTGGTATCTTCACTCTGAAGCACTGAAAAGTGTTTTTACAGAGAAAGAATCAAAAGACAGAGGATGACAGAGGACAGTCTGGCAAAAGCCTGCAATCTCATATACCAGCTACCTTTACCTACCTGCTCTTCCATTCAGAAGGCAGAAGAAACAAGTCATGGACAAGGAAGCTGATATACCCACCAGACTGATAGCTGTGTTCCTGCATGCAACCATGAAACTACAATTGAGCTGTTTCCAGCTTCATGGCCTTTCTTACAGATCTGCAGAATCTTCACTTGAAAATACTAATAGAATTAGAATAGAATAGAATTAGAATTGGCAACAGTTTTGGCTATGGCTGTGTTATTTGTTCTGTCCAGTTTCACGCCCTGGCTATCTCAACTGTAAGTTTAACATTCAACGTTGCATTTATGTAGTTTTTGTGTTTCTCCATGGTGCTGCAAGTGGTATTGTGGTAATTCATAGCTGAAAGTAAAAACGGCTATGTTCCATCCCCAGCTCAGAGTGTTGGTATGAGCTTTGGTTGAGTTCTTTGCAAGTTTCTGGAATTTAAAAAAGATATAGGGCATAAGGTAAGAACAGGTGATGCTGAAACTAGATAAACTTAAATAGACTTTGTTGCTACTTTTTTTCTCTTGATAAAGTACCAGTTATCTTATTAAATACTGCATTACTTGTTTGTGTTTGTACCTTATGCAACAGACCTTTTTTGAGTTTCTGTTTGATCTCCAAATACTTGATACTGACATAATGATTCTGTTTTTATTTTCTGCTCTGGTTGTCTGTTTCTAATGTTGCATATGTGGCCTGTTATTATATATTGACATCATAATTCATGGGTAAATTATTTGGCTTAATTTTATTCTGAGCCCGCAGGACTTGAATTAGAGCATTTGTGAAGAATGCTAACAAACATCTTTCTCATTTCCATGATTTTGTTATTAGTGAAAGAAAATGTTGAGTCCAACTATATAGTTAATGATGGAGTTTGTAATAATCTTTGTACTTACTCTCTCTTTATATCTAGATCTTGAACTGCACTGGATGTTCTAATCATTCTCTACTCAAACATTCTCATTACGTTATTTTTTATGACCAGATTAACTCTTGTTGCTGAACTAAGTGCAATTTCTTTTGTACAAGACAGGGATGTTTTTTACTATTGGAAAACCATTTTAATGTTTAATATTTTTACATTTTAAAATGTTATTTTGCTTTGTTTTGTTTCATACATTCAGTTTGAATATATTTTTTTAATATTTGGTTTTGTGTTTAATCAGAGGATAGCTGTCCCAAGACAAATGAGTGCATGGACAAAGTAACTCATTGTGAATGGTGCACTGCTACAGTAAGGAAGTGAAGGATGACATCAGACCAACTGATCTGTAAGTATTCCTCAGACTGTGTTGAGATTTTGCACAGGGTTGAGTAAAAATATTTATGGAATTCATACAACTGCTGTCGAATCAATCAGCTTAGTAGGGCAGGAAGGCAATTAAACTTAGGTGACTTGATTATATAATAAAGAGTTGTTACAGCACCTGGAGCTCTCGTCTTTGCACAGGAAAGTGCATACTTAAGAAAGAGGGGAAAAAGACTGATTTTTTTCTATATCCCAATGGTCTGTATCATAATTATCATAATTGATATTTAGAATGTATCCTTTTGCAGTTCCTAGTATTTAAACGTTACTATTCAAATACAGCTAATTCTGTGATCATCAAACTTACTTTGTTAATATAATTGTTTATTTAGTTACTTCTGAATTTTGGCTCACTATCATTTTAACCAATTAAATAAAAAAAATATATACATAGGTTGAGAGGTTGAGTTTTGTTATTTTTTATTCCTTTTTAAATGTAAATAAGATGTAACTGCTCTACTATGTCATATTGTTGTTAAAGCTTTATGTATTGTGTTGATTATAAACCAAGGCAGTGCAATTAGTCAACAGCAGTTAATGGAAAAATAGAGGCGGGATAATTGTCTGCATGCTTGATGGATTGGATTGGATTAAAGGTATTAAAAATGGAAGTCAGAGGTTGTTTTTTTTTTTTTCCTCTCAATTTATTCTAGATGATTATTTGGACTGATATAATGATTTTCATCCATTTATGGATGTCTTGGAAAGTCAATCAGTTCGTAACTCTGTAAATGTGGTGTGTGAGACACAGTTCAAAGTTAGGAAATCTGCTCCTGATCTGAGACACTAAGTTATAGATGTGGAAAAGCCATGATTCCCTGATTGTGGAAATGATGTGTCCTGCAATGTTTTTCCCCCTTTATTTTTGTTTTTTGTCCTTTCAGTACAGCAGAATACTGCTTGTGAGCTTTTTCAATTTTAACCCCAATTCCAGCGACCTGTGCCAGATCCATGTGGAATAAAACAACAAGTTCTTAATAAAATGTCCAGAGATGTATTTCTTAATTATTCCTATCACTGAATTGATCACACTGTGGGACTGTAGATTTTATTTCCAAGATTGTCATCAGAAGATGTGAATACTGGAGACTTACTAGGCACTACAAAACGTATTTGGATTTTTTCTTTCATTTGGTTAAAAGCACAAACACCTTCATACACTGTTTTACAACAACTGCAAAATAGTGTTATTTTAAGCTTACAGGTCAAGAGAAGTTAGTTTTATGTAAATGAAATTAAGAGCAATCTGAGTTTCAATTTTCTTAATAACTTGCAATTGTTTGTTTTAAGTATCCTTGCCATATCTAAAGAGAACAATTTCAGGCTAGCTTTAGCTATTGAGAACTGAAATGTCAACTAATAGTTTAGAAAACCACTTAAATTAGTTCCTCATGATCTTTTCAAAGGTAGTTTTAAAGAAAATTAGTACATGCTCTCCATTAAAACAGATTAGATTTAAATGCATTCAAATAATGCCTAATTTCATGTCACAGAAACATACAGTTTATGTGAAATGGGTGAATAGACTGTTTTATGGAACCTGGTCTATCAAAGCTAGAGTGTGCCATTAGAACACCTAGCAGCAGGAGAGTGGTTAAGTCTGACCATTAGAAACTTATCATTAGAGTTGGTTATTTGTCTATAAAAACTTGCTCTAGGCTAAAAATTAGACTCTGCAATTCCCAATATACAAAGCTTTAAATTACTTTTAAGATGTACACAAAAAGCAAGTTTGCTTGCACATCCATTATAACTACATCAATAGTTCTCTTTTAGCTCAATATTTTATGTGCTACAAACTAAGTGCTCAGAAAGTACTTTGAGAATGCTTATGGTTACCAGGCTACAGCCCATATTTCTACCTGCTCCAAGTTTATTTCAGGTCTTTCATGGAGCATTTAAATTGCTTCTGTATAAACTTAAAGAATTGTATTTCCTCAGATTTAACTTTCTGGTCTCAATTTTTATTAATTTTAGTTGTCTTGACACATGATGTCCTCGCTCAAGGATATTTGTTTTTTGTTTTTTTATTCTCTGAACTTTTTAAGTTTTATCGTTTGGGCATCTTGCCAGCAGCTGCCTATGGAGTGAAATAGTAGAAATGTCCTGCCAAATCCCTCTGTACTGCAGATGTGTCTCTTCACCAGATGCAGATTTGCTCAGCTTCACACATCATCCATTTGCAGATATAATACTGTTTTGTAAAGAAGCCTTCCGAATTACAGTGTTGTCTGATCTCAGAGATGGGAAACAAGCATGCTGCAAGGAAAGATTTATAGCTGCAACAGGATAGAGGAAAGCTATTTCTGTTTCAGAGGATTTTGATATTTTACTGTGAAAGTGATTGGTTAGAACTCAAATTGTTGAAATCCTCTGGGCGAGAAGCCTCCACGGTGGCTACCAGACTTGGGAAATTCAGTGTTTTTGAAGCTGTCCAGTTTGACTGCTGCTGAGCCAAGCTCATAACCTCATGGAGAGCAACTGAGGTATTTCAGTAGGTGCTGGGCCAGCAAGGTTCCATATTTCTCAAATATTGATTCCAGTGTCACTTGTCATAGGCAGACTGCTGCCTCATTCATGCCTCTCCTCATAGCTGTGAGTTTGATGTACACAGTGCTATTTTCAGTATCTACCTTAAGCTTGGTTTCTAATCCCATCTCAGGTTAGAAGCCAAACATCAATTTGGTACAGTAAGAGGCAGAGATTCATAATAAATGCCACCTACATTGCCTTTGAAATGCAGATTATCTGGGACACAGTGTGATGGCCATCTGTAGAAACAGGAATTCACCTCGTCTTTTTCATTTCAAAACTGGAATAGTCAACCTGTCTCTGAAATAAGTGTGGTTCTCTATAGCATAGAACCTGCCTACTTACCATCATTTTAGTGCCAAGAACTAAATACTTGTTGCAGATATAGTGTTCTTGATATGTTGCAAATATTTATTTTAATTAATACTATTTAGTCAAACAGAAAACAGCACAATAGCTGTCAAAATATGTATACAGAAGATGCTGTCATATTACAAGTAGCATCCATTTGTAATACCAATTTTACTTTTTTTTTTTTTTTCTCCTTTGGAGTTCCAGAACTGCATTTGCTTTGCTATTATTTCAACACTATCTGCACCAGCTTCTGTTAAACTATTTCCATACCTCAGCAAATATAAGTAGTAGTCAGATACTGCATTTTAAAAGTGTTATTTGCAACTTTTCTCCGCAAGTGAGATTATATACATATTTATTATCAATATTGTAATGCGCCTTCAATCTTCTGACTGAAATTTGGAATTTCATATGATCAAACCTTTTCTGTTGAATGGGTTGAAATATTTTTTGTGAAATTTTCATACTTTGTCATTTATTAAGCACAGTTCTTGTGGGTTGAGATGTATAATTCTCTCCTAGTTCTCATGTGAGAGCTCAGTTACCTTCAAAACCACCAACAGTGAGGTACTGCAAGTAACAGGCATACTTGGTATTTCCACTAACTGGTTTATTAGCAATTTATCAAGCACGTTGGCAGCCTTATCAATGTTAAGACATTTATGTGGGAGTTCTAAGACTGTTTCTTCTTACTGGTATGGATCAGTTTTTGTTCTTCTACTGTAAAGCGTTCTGTTTTGCAAAGGAGACCACAATTAGCTGGTTACATAGGGAAGAAATAGTAACTTAACCAAGTTAATAAGTTTAATTACTTTCTAAAGCTTGGAAGGTGTCTGAGACTATACTTTTTACAAATGCAAACCCTAAAGAATATATTAAACTCCACCTTGAACAAGATTTCCTCCCTTGTTTTGCAAAAAGAAGTTTGAATGTTGTATTCCATTTTATTAGCTGGGAGAAATGCTATTTAATGTGCATTACATGCTTTCTTAGCTGATATAAAATAACATTTGATTGTTGGCTTGGATTTGAAATGAGTCAAATAGAATAAAATGTATTTTTCTGTCTAATCCAGAGGAGAAAATTGGTGTTTGAAGGAATAGTCTCACCCTGCTCCCAGGTATACTCCTATACATTTGTTCAGGCAGCATGCATGTTAGCTAGGGCAGAGGTCACAATTTTCTGTTAGTACTCCTTTTCATTTGCATGTAATTTTTTCTGCCTTCTCAGGTAAGTTAACTACTATTTCTTGAAAGGTTTTGAGTGAAGTTAGAGCAGCAACTTTCAAACCGTACACATTGAAATACATTAAAACAGTCCATGCATTCCAAATAGGAATTTTGTACAGAGCTACAGTTGTATGCAGGGAAGAAAGAGAGCAATTAACCTTAGCTTGTCCTGTAAAAGACACCGAGACCAGAAGAATGGAATTGGTTTGTTAATTTTAAATTGATTTGATATTTTCAAAATTGTAAGTATGCTAAGTGGAAATCTAATGGTTGTTCAATAGAATTTCATTAATTTATTATCTTGGAATAATGTTAATTGAGTATACAATTTTGACTGCTTGAGGCATTAACTGATTTTATTCAGAAGCACTGTAACATTTGAAGAGACCTAATGTATTTCATGTTTGGGTTTATTTGAGATTTAGATGTGATAGTTCACTATACTTGCTTCTGAGTTGCAAAACAGGGATAATTACCCTCCAGAAAATAAATTCTGATAAATACTTCTAAAATATGCTTTGCAATACAGGATTTATCTCTTGACAGCCAAAACAAAAAACTCCAAATCTATTTAGGTGTAAAATGTTAGAATAAGCCTTCTTTCTGGTCAAACAAAAAGAACTGATTCAAGTCAACAAAAATAAAGAAGGCCTGTGAACACAGCAAACAGCCACTCTTTCATATAAACTTAGGCAGCAGTTTCCCCCCTTGCCTGATCTTCATCTCACTTTACTGAGCAGGAGACTTTCAAATCTGCCAGCTGGAATTTAGGTACTTACATCGATTCCTGTAACCTGTATATATTTGTCGTACACGAAGGGCAATCTGCTTTAAAGGTTCTGTATGTCCCAGTACAGGAAATCCAAATCTTTCTGTAAAGTCAATAAAAAGAACAAGTGAAAAAGCAGGAAGTAGCTTTTGGTAATATCTTTTCCAGCTGTGTACACTATATTTATTCATAAGTTGAATGCAAGTCTTTTGCTATCTTCCATGCTTGTAGCTCAACGGAGTATTCATGAGGTTTGGTTTCTCAAAAACATGAGAAGGCTTTAGCCTTTTCTTCTGTGACATGTTTCAATTTAGAGGTGGTTAAATGAGAAAAAAAATCAATTAAAACCCCCCCAATATTTACTCTTTTTATTTTGTCTGTGCAGTCACGATTTTTTTTTACTCTTACCACCTTTATATTGTACACTCTTTCGTATAAAAATGGAGACCTTTAAAATACTGTTCAATCCTTTTTACCCCTACAGGAAAAAAAAACAACTCCTATGGTGCTGTAAGTAAAAGCACAGTAAATACATAAAAAGCGCTCAGATTTTCATGTGTTTTAATCACTGCAGATATCTCAAGTATTTTATTTAGGAAGAAAAATATATTTGTGGGAATTTCTTGTAGGGTGAAGACAGTAGTATTGGCACAGTAGGAGCTGAAGACCTGATTGATTTTAACAGTGATGAATGTAAGTCACCTATGTGTAATTTTCTAATAATTATGTTGTAATTTGTTTAAAAAACAAAATTCCCAGCATTCTGGAAGGAAAAAAAAATACATTTTTTTTTTCCAATTATGTAATTCAGTATATTAAAAACAAAACAACGAAAATGTTCATTGTAAATAAAATTTAGAGAATCTCTTTGAGTAGATATAATTTATGTTCCTTTCAATTGTAATCCATGAAAGCAACATGAACTGTGAGTTAATTATTGAACAGGCAGATTTATGGTGTGTTTTTTGCTTCGCTACCAATAACTTTGAAAATTATTTTTAAAGTATTTGTCACATTAAAGGCCTGATTGTGCAGAATCTTAAGTGTATAAACCATGGTTCACCTAATAATTTCTAAAATCAAATACGTGGTACAAATGGAAAGCTGCCCAGGAATTCTTTGCCATGTTCAGTATTCTAATCTCATACAACCTACTTGAAATAGGCTATAGCTTGTTTTGAGGTTTTTCCAACAATTTTCAACTGAATCCATGAGTATTCTGCGAAAGTCAGTTTCTATGTGTGTTTCACATAAACTTAGGCAGCAGTTTCCCCCCTTGCCTGATCCTCACCTCACTTTGCAGAGCAGGAGACTCTCAAATCTGTCAGCTCAGAACTAAGAACTCAGGTACTTATGTAACCTGTATATGTTTGCATGAGCAACTGTGGGCCTATAACAGAGAATTTAGGCAGACTGATTTGTAAGTCTGATGATGAAAAGAAGCACATGTAGGATGGCTAATCTGCAAGTGATCTAACTAGGTTGCAGAAGTGTACCGTAATCAAAAGAAATTAAATATTTAACAGGCTGTCCCTTAAAAGATTTTTGTTTTCTAGTATTTATTATTTTATGTGTTGTATGGTAAAGATCCCTTTCTGTTTTGAAATGAAACATAAACTTCTCATCAACTACAGTTAATCTAACTGCGTATTATACCTGTAATGCCTTACCAATACTTAAGGAAATAGTCAATAGCAAAAATATGGCACAGAAGCCATAGATCCTGAATTCATAATTGCATCTTGACTGCTTAATTGTGCACCTCTCAGTAGGTCAGAAATTATTTAAACATTTAGTTAAGACATTCTTTCCTTTAAATAGTACTTAAGCATATGTGTAACCTGTAACTGAGTAGAGAAGTAGAGGAACTGTTATATGTAGGTCTTTCTGACCTTGGCTCTCTGTCATAGAAAGATAGTAAAAACATGCAGTTAAAGCAAAATAGTGCAAGTAATACAAAAGAAGCTAAAGCCTTATCTTGCTGTGTTGGTCTTGCTTTAGGCTCTTGCTGCATTGAGGATAAGCAACGATATCATTAGGCTACCAAAAGTCAGTTAAGAATGCTATTTCTAGCCGTGACTTAGGAAAAAAACAGAACATTAAAACTGAAAAATGCAGCATTAGAATTTTACAGTTTTACTGGTGGTTAAAATAAGTCAAGCATGGCTGAATCTAGGGATTGCAAGTGAGATATCAAGACAACTTTCTTTACACCATTTAATTATTGCTTGATTAATATTTGATTCAAAGTTTGCAGAAAGAGACTTTTTTTAAAAGACTTTGAAGATCAACTTTGGATAATATATGTGTTTTTTCTCTTATCAGTCAATAACATTTATATCATCCTTTATAGTAATTAGTAGCAGTCTTTATCCTGTATTTCTAGTATCAACCCTGACCAGAGCAGAACGTACCGCATGCACCCTGCAATTTATAATCCACTCTGCCCAGCTCATCAATTATTTTTACAGAAAAATGTAGTGCTACTGATAGGCATTTTATCTTAGTGTTGCATTCCCACTGCCTGCGGACTGTTGCTTTGAAGAGTCTTAAAAGCATTGCTATTTAATGGTACTAGCCAGTGCATCTGCTTAACAATTTGTTCCATGTTATTCATGTTCTGTTTTTAACAATGCACTTTCATACGTATATAGTAAACACATTTTGATTAATACCAACTTAATCTGAAGTGAACCGTTCCTAAATTCTTTGTGAGTCTCTGTTGGAATTTAAAAGAAGGGGACTCAGTTAAAACAACGACAACAAAACTTAAAAAATAATTATTTTTCCTTTGGATTACTGTAATAGAATTTTAAGTAAATAATATGTAAAATAAAGGTGTACTTTTCAGGGGATATTGTAGCCATTTTTTATATTAGTTTGTTTCTGGCAGAAAGGTTTTTTTCCTGAAATCCTTATTCAGTGAGAACTTCCCACAGAGTGAATGGAAGTACATCTCTGATGTTAATTATGTAAAAATATTGGAAAGGCATTTCTTAAATCTCCATGGTTTCTTCCTGTGGTTTCCTCAAGTCTGAAGAGAGACTGGACTGTGTATTTTTCTCTTTATGTGCATTCAATTATCTGTAACTGATTATCAACAGAGAGAAAACTTTTTTTTTTCAGGGGACATGCAGAGTTTTATCATCTTTCTTATATTATGTTAAGCAACTTATTCTGGCAATTTAAGCCAGAATGCTTTTCTCATTTCTGGATCTTGATCTGCTGAGCTGGATGAAGGAAACAGAGCAGGCTTTGGCTGATTGCTTTTTTGCTGTTGTTGTTCCATTTTCAATTTTTATGTTTTTAATTATTATTTTACATAGAGTTAGAAAATCAAGGAACATTTCAATTTCTCTCATGCCACCAGTATGTTGTTATTATTCTTGCCTGTAAGTACTTCAACATCTAATTTAATGGAGTATGGCAACAGGGCAACCGAATCTCTTTTACCTTGAAGTATTTGTGTCTCTACTTTGTTGAGGGAAAGTATAAACTATGAGGTTTATTTTTTTTAAAAAAACCTCAATTCTTTCATTTGGGAAAATGTTTGTATTGTTTTTTTCTTTTATGTCTGCTTTCATGTTGCTCACTGAGTGTGAATTTCTTAAATGTGAAAGTCTTAAAATTAATTTTCTTAAAAATATATTTTAAGTGTGGAAAGTAAGTGGAATCATTACAGTTTATGCAGTGAACAGTGGATAGCTATTCACTTATTTACGTAGGTCAATCCTAGGATCAAGTTTAGCTATATTAATCCCTTTACAGAACACCCTTGTGTTTTTATGATACTTGAGAGCATTTGTAGGCTAACAAGCCTGCACTGGGCCTGTTTTATCTACTTTGTCTTTCAGCCATTGTCTCATCAGAAAGGTTCTATAATGCATTGCTGGTTTTGAGAAAGATTTTTTTTTTAATTCCGGGAACTAAACTGGGGACTAACAAAAACTTGAATGGATTTTAAATATCAGTATCAGTAAAAGTTGTTAAGTCCAAATAATATATAATGGGCAGGGGGCGGAGACAGGAAATGTTAAGAACAAGAAGAATAGAGAGAAAGAAAAGACTGCTTGCTAAGTGTGCAGTTCAGAATCCAGAATATGAAGCAATATGTAAAGAAAATGTGTCTTTTTTTCCCAGAAATAAATTAATTATGATATGTGGTGATAATATAGAATATATATATATATTTTTCTTTCAAAAAATAATAATTGATATGAATATCTGCTAAAAGAAGCCAGTTGTAGCACACTGCAAGTCTCCTTATTGGTCTAAAAGCCCAGAGATTGTACTGTTTCCTGCAAACTGACAGCTTTTGTGACTTTATTAATCACCAGTCTAAGTGGTGCAGGGAATGCCTGAATGAACTTGTAACAAGTAACAATTCATGTCAAAAATCCAGTTCACTTTTGGTTTGAGTGCCAGAATATGAGGTGTCTGTACAATCCTCACCATGCTTTCTCCCTATTTCCTTTGTTTTTTCATCCAGCAGCAACTCTTGAAGTAGCTACTGCAGAAATAAGTGGGACTTGAAAATTCCAGTCTGTGGATTTGTGGTGGTGTTGGTAGTGCTACAGTCCAAGCACTGGAAGATTTCTGCTATGGAAAAGTTGGAGCACAGCAGTGATTATTAAGGTCTACCAGCATGTCAGTTCCATGTTGATAAACCAACATAATCATTCTGTCCTGCTCCTTCCTTTGTGAGCAACTGGTAGGTGGTAAGTAATCTCTTTTTAAGCTATTTTCCCCTTAATATGTCAGACGAATTATTTGAAATAATTATGAAAGGGACGTAGAATATAAATGTCAGAATAGATGTAGATGGGAAAATATTACTACAGAGGGGTTTTGTAATATGTTGGAAATGTCATTTATGGTTCTGTTTTAATGAATGGGTAATTAGTTGGCTGAACATCATCTCACTACTTAATGGAATCTTAGTGGATTAACTACATGCCTTATTCATATTATCTTACAGAATTTTTGTGCGTTCTTGTAATGAATAATCTTTTTGCAGGATGCCTGTATAAAAATCAGAGGGGCCCTTTTAATGTAGAGAACTTATGCTTATTCTCAAATGAATGTGGGTTTAAAAAAATAAAATGAAATTCATGTGTTTTCTCTAAGCTTTTTTTGTGCAGAAACTACATAGGTTGCTTTGAATACTGATACTAACTCTGCATTTTCAGTATGATTTCTTGTTATTAATTTTTATTTATTTTTTAATTTGAATTTAAAAGAATAAAATAAACAAAAGATAATCATGGAGGAAATGCAAGTGTTAGGATTGGGTCCACACCAAGTGGAACGTGAACTGTAGTGTTCCCTGGCAGCCGAAAGAGCCAATCATACCCTGGGGGGCATCAGGGCCAGCACTGCCAGCTTGGTGATGGAAGGAGTTTTCCTGCTTTGCTCAGCTTTGGGCATCCACACCTTGAGCACTGGGTGCAGTTTGGGCACCAGAGGGTAAGAAGGATGTAAAACTATTTGTGAGTGTCCATAGAAGTCCTACAAAGATTGTGAAGAGTTAAGAGAGTAAGACGTGTGAGGAGCAGCCAAGGAAGAAAGTGCTAAAATGAACAAAATGAATGCGTTGAAAGGAATAAATACATATCCATTAGTTTTATTTTAAAAAAAAACAACAAAACATAAATCTTTTAGATTTCTACATGAGCATCAGATTTCTGTCAAACTGTACCTTTCTGTAGCTTCGTATGCAGAGGATAACAAGGAGGTTGCAGCTGGATTAACTTGGACTTATAATTTGTTTTTGTTTTACTTTGTATCTAGCAAAGTGGCATTTGCAGTGAAATTTGGTATCTCAGATGAACCATTTTATTCAGCTGTAATTAGAATAAACTGTCAGCATGAATTACTGTACATTGGTTTTAGAGATCTGTTTGGAGACAACCATTTCTTACCAAAGCAGAGACAGCAATTTGCTGTCTAACTTTGTACATTTGCAAAACACACTTAGTGTAAAATTAATTAGGTCATTAGAAACCTATTATCTTCCCTCACAGGAACTGATTTTGGAAGTAAGCATGTTTTCTGTAAAATGTGTCATCTTTGCATTCAGATTTAGTTGTGATTTGTTCTTAAGGTTTTCTTTCTCCTTTTTTTTTTTTTTTTTTACATCAAAACAGAAAGTTGTAACACAGGTTAAAAGTAATCCTCAGTACTGTGGAATGTTCTAAGGAAAAAAGTTACTTTATTGTTCAGTAATATTAACGGTCATTAAATTAAGTCCAGTAACTTACATTTTGGAAAAATAGTTGTGGGGTTGTTTTTTTTTTCTCCTTCAGTATAGGATCCGCAAACCCATTAGCACTGTTTCTTAGTTCTTCAGCCTTCACAACAACGTAATTAATATGTGAGAGAGTTTCGTCCTACCAAGTACTGTCCATTATGACTATCTGAACTATAGTTAATCCTTGCAGTCTGTTCAGCTTTGAGGGCTTCTCAGTATTTCACTGATGGCATGTCACTGGTTTGCTTACCTACCTAGGCGATCTGAGCACATAATTAGGGATTTTAGGATCTATATTTCCTTGTCTTTCTGTATGGGAAACTGTTAATCACAGCCTGAACCTCCGATTAACCATCTGAGGCAAGTGATGGGTCAGCTGTGGGAGCACAGGTGAAGGTAATTCAGCTGTGCTTCCAGAAGGGGTGGAACTGGACTCCACGTCTCCTAGATCCCATTTAAGGACTGACCAGCATTAAGGCAGTATCTCTTGTCGAGATTTCTCCTGTTTGGAGTTCCTTGTGGTGAGCGTCCATCTTAACTGTGAGTCTCCATCTTAACTGTGAGCCTCCGTGTTGGTGAGTCATTCCTCTATAATCTCTGGCTATCCATCTATTATAACCTTGTATAATTACAACTATACACTTTCATTTTGCAGAGAAAGCATTTATCTTTATTTCTATATTTTCTTAACTATAATTTCCAGGAATCTTCTAAGAAATGACACAGAAAAGCCAAAGCTGTATGTACTTCTTATTTAAAAGAGTTTATGACTGCTTTTCTTCTGTCAGTTGCAAAAGTAATATTTGTATATAGAAGAAGAATCTTCCATTTCTAGTCTTGTCTCTTGGTAGGCAAAAGTTCTCTGATCTGTTCTTAATGCATAGAACCTGCACATGTTTTTGCATAGTGTTAACTGTTGAGGAACATTTTTAAAGTACAGTGTTCATGACTTGAAATATTGCAGGCCAAGCATAAAAGTACAGAACAAATCAGTCTAGCAAAATCAGTCTAGCAAGGAGAGGTAGGTTTGTGAACTACACAAATTAGGTTCTTTGTCTTTTTTAAGATAAAACTGAATACAGTGGATCTGGCTACTTATGAATTGGAGATGTAACTTAAAGCTTTTCGTGTCTCTTAAGTAATTCTAAAGAGATCAACTCTCTGTGAGCATCATAGATTAAATTAGTGTATGATTTTAAATGTGTGTAAACATTATCTTTAGATATTCTCAGTAATGAAATTTTATAAAAGGAAAAAGCAAATCTGAGAAGTTCACTGATCTATTCTTATCCGTATTTTCTCTCATGCATAATAAATTTTATGGACGTTTATTGTACTCTCTGTATTTTTAGTGACTAGAGATGAATTTGTCAGATAATGCCTTACCACAAGATTGAAGTTTTTATGATGCCCAGAAGGTAGTTTTGAAATTTATTTATATTATTTTAAAAGTTATCTTGATGTGCGAGGAAAACAAACTACAGTTCTATGACAAAGAAAGGCCTTATTGTGCTGTTGGGGAAGGAGCAGTTTACCTGTTTAAATGATAAACTGAGACCTTCCATGCTGCTTAAGCAGTTACAGTTCCTTGGTTCCATTTATTCTGGCAGGGAAAAAAGCTCTCAAATGGGGATGTGTGTTAAAGCCTGGACTAGCAATCTTAGATAAATGTCTGAGTAAATGCTGAGTTTAATTCATGGACAAACAGCTGTGTTTCAGAATGCATTTCTTTCTTTTTATATAATTGTGGAGAGCAGCTGCTCTTTTTTCTGTAACTATTTTTGAATTCTGATCACTCCTCCCACCTCCAAATTATGAACTACTTTTAAAAATTCAAAATTAATCCAGTCTTGTATTTTGAAGCTACTGCTCTCTAGCAGCGATGAAGCAGGAGTGACTCTCCTGTCTGTTGAGTAAGCTGTATATTGGGACATCTTTACAGATGTCATCCCAGTGAGGACATTCTGAATCTTTGGTTACAGGTTGAGACAATGCTGTATCTACTACCACCATACAGTTTAATTGTGTTGCTATTTAGGTGAATCCTGTGCTGAATTATTCTTTGCAGTATAGCTCTTTACCCTATCTCAGTGATCTCTTTAATGTGCCCCTCTTTTTGTCTGTTTCCAAAACAGAATGTCTCAAAAGATATTCTCTATAATGAGCAAGTCTTCCATGCAGGCATGTCCTTTTCATGCTCTGCTATGCTTTTCTCTTCACCCCTCAAAGGAGGGAAACTTGCGTGGACCCTTTTGACTAGAATTTGTATTTAGTACATTTTTCTGTGCCTTCTTTAAAGCCACCTTCCTAGTTTTCCCTCTCTCATGCGGACTTCCCTGCTGTGAGTCTGAGTGCTGCTGATCATACAGGCAGGATTCAAGTCAAAAACACAGCAAGCATAATTTAGCGTTCAGCTCTTATGTCAGACTTTTGTTTTTGCTTTCAGCAATTGCACCAGCTTGTTACAAGCAAGATTGTTTTGGCTGTCGTTAAAACATAGAATTTTATTTTATTTTTTTCACTTTCTACATTCTAAATCTTTTAGTAGAAAATCCTAACGGACTGATCCAGTAAGAACTCTCAATGTGACAAAGAATTATTTCACAGTTAGACTGACTTTGTGAAGAGACTCTATCAGATAAAAGAGAGAGAGGGAAAAAAAAAAAAGCCATATCTCATTTATTGACCTCTCTTCTGAGTCAATAAACTAAAATAAGAACCAGAAAATATCAGGCTTTAGGAAGAATCATCCCAAAGGGCCTGCTTCAAGCGCTGCTCCAATGAGTACTGCTTTTTATCTTTTGAATTACATGGAGTTATAAGCAAAGGGCATCTTCGCTTTAAAGTAAACAGATGAGAAATTTTTCGGCGAACCTGTAGAAAGTTGGTTTGATCTTGTCTTAGTTCTTAAATATTCATAAAAGATATTGAAATAGATAGGCGCTTGCATTTTAATGTTCTGGATTTGAAACGATATTGGATGTTTAAGTACTGAAATATGTATAAACTTCAGCACAAGTACAACGTCGTTCATATTGAGAATCTGCATAGCATTAACGTAATCAACCATTCAGGCCTTTTCTGAGCAGTTTAAAGGTAAGATGCAGCAGACTGACACTGACTTTCCAATTTTGCAGTGTAAGTTTATTTGACCATAATATTCGTCTGATACTTTATAAGCTAAAATATCATTTCTGCAGAATAGTCAGAATACAGTTAATTAGCAAAGTGCTGACCATGCACAAATTCAGATCGCTCTAAAACGTTAAGATGACAGTAAGCTGATCCTGCAAGTTTGCTGTGTTTTTAATTGTCTGCTTGTGGCAAGCTTGCTCAGTATTGATGCATACGCATGGTGCAGGCAACCAGTAAGCATGCTAAATAACTACTCGCAGAAACCTGATGTAAACTTAACTTTGGTTTCACAGACACAATGCTGTAAGTCCAGTCTCAGTCAATGTGGTTTTCTCTTTTCTTCTTCTTTTTTTTTTTTTTTGTAGGTAACCTTGGTGAAAGGACTTATAGCTGAATCAATTCAGCTAATCTCATGAAGGCAGAGGACCATTCCAATTTTGCTTTGTCCTTTCAAAAAACCCATAGATTTTGCTGACTGGCTTCTGCTCACTGCTTGCAGTAATTGGTGGCAAACACAAATCTAATTCCTTATTATACAGTACTTTCAGATGGTTAGTATGTGGGCTGCTGAGTAGAAAATAAAAGGCAAATAAGGTTGTACCTAAGACATCAAAGATCTTTAATTCAGATTTTCTATTGTTGCATTTCATTTTGTATCTCCTCTTATCACCTTCTTTTTTTTCTTTTTTTTAATGTAGGCTTAAAGAATTACTTTAGGTGAAGTAATGCAAAGCAAAACTGCACATAGTAAGTTGCCACAGTACGCAGTGAAAACTTGGTCATCCATAGCTAAGCAGAAAGCTTGTATGTTCATTTCTATCTTGAGCTCTTAGGATCTTACAGAGTAAGAAATTTATAGAAGTGGGAGACCCGAGAAATGTGAGTTATTTTTAGCTCTAGGATGGTTCTTTTAACTAGAAAAGTGCAATGTGATTAAGTTTAGCAATTCTATCAAAGTCTTCTAGTAGCAGTAAAATAGGTTCTCACTATTCTTACCACGGAGGAAAGAAGAAGATATAAATAGAGAGCTCATGTAATGCATCTTACTCTAATTTAATCCCATTTGTTTTTTTATTTTAATTGACAGCTTCATTTTCAAATTAGGGTAATAGCATGTGTTCTCTCTCTGTGTGTATTGAAGTGTCTTTGTTTTGGGGACTTTGTGTTAGCATGAAGAAATCCATCTGAAATAAAGTTTTCTTTTATAGTCATGTGGAAAAACTTGGTTATCTGAAATTAATATCCTCTCACTACTACAGTAACCTTTATCCTTATGTACATTCTTACTTTTTCCTAAAATAAAAATAATTGAAATATAAAACAATAGCAAGAAGATAGTGAGACTCTGAAGGCTTAGGAGCAGATCTTGAGTTTTATGTCCAATAATTTAGAAGGGTGAGAGATATTACAGGGGAGTAAGGTAAGCTACTTATAGAACTTTAAGGATGCTTTCTCCCAGTGAACCTTATTTTAGGGAATCTGTTGTGTTGTTTTTTTTTTTTGTTTGTTTGTTTTTTTAAAGTCTTGTAAAGTATTGTACAGTATTCACTTTACTTTGTAAAGTATTTTTAAAGTCTTTAAAGTATTGTAATTAGCTAAACTTTATTTGAATTTGTTGATCTTTTCATGAAATAATTAAGAAGGAGAAAACTGACCATTCCTTAATATCTAGATGTAACCAGACTTGAAGGATCGCATGTGGGCAAAAAAGAGTTGATGTTTGTTACTCCTAAAAACAGATACCATCAAGTATTAAAATCACTATTATTTTAAAAGTAAAGAATGTATAATAGCTGGAAAAAAAACCAAACACCAAAAACATTTAGATTAGATTGGATTTGGCACTGCCATCCATCTTTTAGTTTTTTAGTAGTGGTTTATACATCTGTGTGAAAGAGATTGGTTTGTTTATGAATAGCAGTGCTAACAAATTAATAACGTAACTAGCATGCTGCAAAGGTGCTGACCTTTAGAAAAGAAGAGCAGTAACACAAAGAAGGTCGAGTTAATTAGAATCTATTAGATGCTTTTGCAACCAGTCCCAAAGGCAGAATTTCAGATTAACCTGAACTGTGGAGCACCTGACAAGTCGTTAGGCAGATGAGCCCTGCTTCATCAAACAGAAAAATTGTGCATCTGATAGTGAGGTAACATGCATGAATTCTAACTTCACTGTTCACATTAATTTGTATTGATCTATGTAAAATCTTTTGTGTTGTGTAATAGGTATTTCCAACCACTGGTATTAGTTAATGTATTGCTATTTTACAATGGATATACTCCCCCAGGATTCTGGAGAGCCTCCCAGCTGACCTCTCTACAGGTTGTTATTGTCAGCTGCCAGACCTCAGGCTGGTTTTGACACTTCTATCCTCTGACTTTTTTTTTTCTAAACCAGCACCATGCGCAGCTTTAAAGTCCTTTTTATCAACGTTTTCTCTTAATGTATTTGCTGTGTGTAAAAGGGGTGAAGGTGCATTAGAGCTCTTGAGGCTATTTAATAGAACCCTTAAATACTTGTTTATGAAGTTTGTGATGATTTTAACTCACATCTGTCAACTTGACTTAAAATTATTGCTCATACTATTTTCTGTTGGAAAAGTGCATGTTATAGGTCAATAGGAAGTTAGCTGTGCTTTTTCTTTTTTTCTGACGTCCTACCAAATCCTCTGTCATGTATCCCTGGTACAGATGTTTGATTAGTACTTCTAAGGACATTGTCATTTGTCACATCTCGAAACTTCTTTTTTCTCAGCCTTGTTTCTAATAAGATCTGTGGGATATTATTAAATACAGGTTTGGTTTTTGAGCTTCACTATCAGTACCTCTTACTTCAATATTCAGATTGCTGTTCAGGGCTCAAGCAGAGCTATATTTTCTTTCTGAGACATTGGAATACATCCTCTAGTTCCGAATGCATTTTGAAGGTGAAAGCCCTCTTTCCATCATATCCCTTTTTGTATAACTGAAATGGAAAGGAGATACTGCAGATATAACATACTCATACGTTTGTGAAAATGAGATAAGTTCAAGAGTACTACTGGTTGCTCAGTGTTTATACAATTTACTCTGTGAAATATAGCACTCTAGGAAGCTGGTCAGCTTGCTTAAGATGCTGCAAACTAGCAATCCTTTCAACCACTTCTAAGCAAACTCTTCAGCAATACCATGATGTGCCATGTCAGTCAGAAAACAACAGCACTTCCTGTTAGTATTGGCTCAGGCTCAAAATATATATGATAACTGTGAGCTTCTTTTGTATTAGAAGACTATCCATGGGAATTGCGTTGTTTCCTATTCATTTAATTTTTCAGACTATTAAGAATGCTTTTTCCTACAATCTGACACATCCAAAGCTCCAAATATTTCATTAAATGCTCGGCAGTCTATAAGGAATCTTTACAGGAAGGTGTACAAAATTATGGATAATGCTTGCATGTCTAATCAGCAAGACTTGCAAGAAAATAAAGGCATGAAAGATCCATGAGAAAAGAAACCCACAATCCAGCTGAGCCATTTGGGAGCAAATAAGGCAGACTTCACTTTTTAATTTTGTTGCAGCAAAGGGACTTGTAGTAAGAGAATATTTGTTTTAAGCTTTTTACTATTTATTTATTTATTTTTGTAGTAGTAGTAATTTGAGGAGAAAAAAGTAATTAATGTCTAACAAAATTTTCTGGTGGAATGTGAGAGAAGGTGAAATCTAATAGAAGATATGAGGACAAAATTATGAACAGCAAAAAAAAAAAAAAAAGCCCAAAATTGTATTTTTCTTTGTTCAACCCAGTGCTCTCTTCCAAAGGAATTAAAAGATTGACTCTAAAGTCATGGCAAATGTGATTGATGTAATGTTGTTTGTATCAGCTGCTCAACAGTATGCACAGACATAAATCTGACAATCCAGGATAACTGTGCAGAAATACACACTATCCTTCACAGGAGAGCTCTTTGTTTCTAAGTCAACAGTAAATATTGTTTTAAGTGAAAGCACTCACAAGACAAGCGTAAGGATTATGAACTTTCATATTAGGAATATTGCTGGCATTGTGTGTTACTTTCAAGAAAAGAATGACTTATACAGAGAGACAAGACAGTTTGATCTGGTCATGTTAACTTTTATTATATTGTAAGGCTTGGATATTATCTCTCTCTCTCAAAAAAAAAACCCAACCCATGACCCCCCCCCCCCCCCTCCAAAAAAAAAAAAAAGCAAAACAACCGCTTGAGATTGTCTATGATTTAGATTTTTATGACACTAAATGTCATTTCTAAAGGAATCAGACATTCATATACAAGATATGACAGTGCCCAGTGAATGAGTTGGGAACAAAACAATTTTGTCTTTCCCTTAGGTTTGAGTTGAACTCTAACTTTGGATATTGATTAATTTATGTAGACTTAATAGCTGGTTGCTTTTATTGGTTTCCTTTTTCTTTTTCTTTTTTTTTCTTTCATTCTGAGGTACTTAAAGTACTGTCTTAAATTTCTGCTGCCTGGTTTTGTACAGTAGATTAAATTCTTGAATGACAGAAATTGTAGATCAAACAGAGTTATAGTAAATGTGTATGATTTATAGTGTGGCAGATAGAATAGGATAGATGTTCTGAAAAGTGGCTTCTTAGGGCAGATGATAAATCACCATCTTTTCTGTTCCATACTAAGTCCTTGTTTTTGTTATAAAATGTAAAAGAATAGTAAATACATAGTAAAAAAAGTCGCCATAATAATATTACAATATTAATGATGATATCAAGCACTATATATTCAGTGAAAGAAAAATATTTACTGAAAGCAGTATAGATTGAATCCTTTATATAGAACAAATATCTTTAGTATGAAGTTGATTCCTCTAGTATAGGTAACCTATTAATATATGAGTCCAAGTTCAGAGGAAAAAAGTCTTCTCTGATATAAGCAAAACTGTGAGGAGAAAAAAGCCGCTGACATCTTTTTATGATAGGAAGGAGGAACGTTTCAGGCATTTATTTTATTGATACTTATGAGTTTCACTGTTAATAGGAACTTGTTTTATTGATTCTGGTTGCCCTTTTTTTGTAGTAGACTGGTTGCTGAAATAATGTTTTGATTTGACATAAATCCATATAGCTGTGAAGGAAGCATTGGTAACTGACTAATGCAACTCTGCAGTGGACCCTGAATGCTTTCTGAAGTGGGTGCTTTCTTGTATCTGTCTTAAAATGGGCAGCGTGACATTGCTACCTGGGTCTTAGTTACAGCAATATTACTAATTTTCATCATCACAATAACAACTGTTATTCTTTTTGTTTTCTTTTAAGCCAGTAAGAATATAGAAGATTTTTTTTTTTAATAGTTATTTAGTCTCTAGTAAACTCAAGCCGGTGTGTCTGTCATTACCTGAGATTGTTCCTTTTCTTCCTTGTTACTTTAATAGTCTTAATTCCTTGTTAAAGAAATGTAGTTATTGCAAAGTGTCTGCTTTAAGTCTTGAAACTGTTTTAGCTAGTCTTTCTGATACGGACTACAGTCTTCCTAATAAGGACTGATTAATTAGGTACCTTGTAGTCTGGCGTCATACGTTTTTGATTATTGTCATTAAAAAATGGGCAAAAGTAATCTAGCATGTTATTTACGACCCTTTCAATTTCTTAGTTTAAAATGTGAAAGACTTGGATGAACAGACTCTGCCTAGATGGACCAGGGCTTGCAGTTCTGTCTAGAATAAAGAAATACTGCTCATTTTTTTTGAAATATTCTGATTTATATCATGTAAATATCATTGGTGATGAATATTAGCTGCAGAGACCCAAAGTCATCAAAGGAGCAATGAGCTGGTTTACAAAAAAAACCCAGGACAGCTGCAATCAGACTCATTGAATGTTACTAAAAATTTGGTTTAACTGTAAGGTAACAGACTAGTATTGCTTATATCTCTGTCAGTTTGCTATTGTACAAACAAATCCACCGATTCTTGTTGGTGCAGGTCTTGACAAGAATTCAGCTGCTTTCATTGAATACAGTGGTTCAAAACATTAATACTTATTAATCATTTGTACTAAAGCTTTTTTTTTATTTTTTTTATTTTTTTTAGCTAAATCATATGCTAAATAATTAGGAAAATGTCATTTTCTTGCCTGTGGTGTAATCTTAACAGTACCATCTCAGCTGTCCTGGACTTGGGTGCCTCTTTCAGAGCCTTTAACCTAAGGGACTTATTAACTTTTTTTTTTTTTTTTTTTTTTTTAAAGGTAATGAAGTAAAACTAGAAATCTGCTCACTGAACTTTTGGTTTCAGATCCTCATCATTCTGTATTCTCTGCTTAAACATATGCTGTAGGAGGAGGATTCTTTTGCCAAGTGAAAGAAGAAAGAGCTGAATTTATAGCAGGCTCTCGGTGCCTGATCCCTGGAGGTGTGCGGCAGATCAGTAGCTACTTGCAAAGTCTTGTCACTGAGAGTGTAAATGCAGGCACCCAGCTTCTTTATATTCCCAAGTCTAATTTTGTGATTTTGACGGAGCCCATCTTCAGTACTTGGAAAGGCGACACTTCTATTGTAATACAAATACATATAGTGCTGTTCAATTCAGTCTTTAGTTCAGTATTTTGTGTGATCAAATTTAAATCTGCAAGGGCTTGTTGAAAAGTTATCTGGCAAACACTGTCTCACTGAGGATTTTTCCCAGTGCTTTTGGAACCATAGGCGGAATGGAGAATTTAAAGTTAATTAATAATTAGGATAGGGTGATATAATAAAAATGCTTGGTGGAGGAAATTCTTGAGAACAGCTGAGGGTAGAGATGTCAATTTAAAAAAAAAAAAATCATATATTGTAGAAAATATAAGAAGGCATACTTTCATAGTCCCACCTCCTCACTTTTAGCTGAAAAGTACTGTTATTATTATGTATGTCTAATATATATGATTATGGTCATTTGCTGCTATACAATACTGGCATAAATATCTGTGTAGTGTGACCTGATAATACACAATCATCATAATTGAATTTGAGGTGGCTTTGCTAAGAAGTCAAAAATTGTTTTATGGAAGTTAGAGAAACAGCCAGATAGGAGGGCTTCAAAAATTCTACTAGACACAGAATAATAAGACTGATACTGTACCTTGCTGGTAACTGATAACTACAAGTCTGAGCGTTGGGTGAAATCCTGGCACCTAGTAAAACTTTCATTGCCTTTTTAGGAGCATATTTTTTGAAGGGACAAGAATTTCATTCTATGAATCAATTTTTTTTTTGTCAGACATGATGCCTTTACCGTTATCTTTGCAAATGTTTTTCTTTTCTCTTGAATTAATATATTACACTAGAATATGTTGTCAGAGGATAATTTATACCAGTGTGAACATTGATAAGAAAGGAATTAGCATTTTCTCATGAAACATAATAATTTACCGTTAGGATATCAGTCCCATTACAGAGACATGTCAGTGATGAGTGACAGTAACTCACTTTGCAGATGTTAAGAATAAGTTTGCTTACTGAGGGTCGACATTGCTGTGTCTCAGCTGGCCCTGCACTTTTCAGAAGCATGTTTCAAATGCATATTCTTCTTTCTGATACATCATGATTATCTTGACCTAAAGATATCTGAGAGCATGCTAAAGAAACTGAAGATAGTAAATATATTCTTTCTTTTTCCAAGTCCTGTTTTAAGTTCTGAAACTCATGTAACTATGACTAGATTTGTGAAGTGTATTAAAATCCATCTGCACTCACATCTGAGCAGATTATTCAACCTCATGTCGGCTGGGTAACAAATTTGTTTATATGGCAGTAGGTAGATTTCTCTGTAGAATAATCTGTAAATGTATTTAACTCCTGCTCTTGCTGTGCTTCCTTTAGACAAGAAAGCTTTTTCAAAACATGATTTTTATGTGAATGTTTGTTTCTCTTCACTGTGGGATAACTTCCTGGGTTTCTCTTTCTACCTGCTTTGTGAAATGGAAGAAATCATCACAAGAGAATCTCTATTGAGTCTATGCCAAATCCTACTATCAAGAGGACAGTATGATTTCTGACTATTACCAAAGCTCTCTTTAGGCAACTTCTTTGCATTGGTAGAAAAATTGGGATTAAATGATACCCTGAAGAAAACTAGCTTTTGATTATCACTGTGTCATGGTGCTGCCTTTCACCAGTGAAAAGTAAGTTTTGTTGTTTGCGTTATTATCTTATCTGAGACAGTAAAGCAAGACTATTCAGGGACACTTGCTAAAGAAATTTGATTTTTCCGGGGGAAGTTAAATATCCTAAATATGTAGGGGGAGTTCACTGCATAGAATTTGTACTGACTGGCTCTTATTAATGTGGGAACAGGAGTGGGTATTATAGTGCTTCTCAAGCTCTTGCCAACTCATGCTACGTTGTGTTTCTTTTTGTTTTGCCTACAGCAGTGTTTAGTGCTCACTGTAAACATAAAATAAAATTAAAAAAGTGTACTGAATGTACTCTTAAAATAAAAAATAAAGGAGAAATCGGACTATGTAGTCTCCCAAGGTTTTCCAAATGAACGTGATTTATGTGCTTAAATCTAAGCAAAATATTGTCTTTCTTCTTGTATGACTGATTTCACATGAAGAACTGAAAAGTATACAACTCCATATGTGAGAGCTCACACTCCAAAATTCCCTGAATCTTATGACATCAGAAAGTATTTACTCTTCGTCTTCTATTAAACAAATAAATAAATGGAAACTCAGAACAAGCTCTCGCATACGTGTGAGCCTAAAAGTCAAAATAAGTCTCTGGTTTAGATGAATTTTGATCTCGGTCTATCAAAAAGTTTTTATTGTTGATAAAATTATTTAGTTCTTTAGATAACTTTTTTTTCTCGGGATGAAACTAAATGAGCTATGAACAGCAGACAGACATGGAAGGAATATTCAAGTTTTCTTGTATCTAGGAGAAGATTCTGTAAGTTCCATGGTTCTGCTTAGCTTCAGGTATAGCAGAACAGTATTACTGAAATATGCTCTTTATCTCCACTTCTGGTAGATCAGTAGATGAGATCCAATAAGTCTTGTTAAAATAAGAGATGTTGCATAGTGTAAGTATGCTGCTGTATAATAAGGGATAAAACTATTAAGTTTAACTAGCTTTGGAAATAAGACCTCTGCTTTGCCTTATGAATACATTATCATAAAATCTAAGCAAAGAAAAAACAAGAACAAAACAAAAAAAAACCCTTTTGAGTATGATTAGTTAAGCATTTCACCAGGAAGAAAAATAGAAATATTATAAAACTGAAAATGCAAATTTTGCAGAAATAGAACATCTGGTGCCAATTGCTTATAATTATTTTGCAAATCATGTTTTTCCCAGTGGCATTATATTGTTTTAATTGATTTACCAATATTTGACAAAAATTAAACACACAGTAAATGTAAATCATTAAACTAACTCTAATAACAGTAAACACACTTCAGTATTCACAGGTGGTGATATTATTTGGCAGAACAGTCATGACAGAAATGTTCTACAGCAACTTATGTAGACATTCCTACACTGTTCTTTATTAGGATGTTTATACAGAGGAGCAGCTTGAGTTTAAATTTATTGTGCCAGACACAGGTTAAGGTAGAAGGGGTGTTGAGGCTGAAAAGTAAATACCCAGTTAGGAAATTAAGGACCAGCATGCATCATAAAGCTCTCTGAAGTGTTTTCAGGGCCAGACAGAAACGTGGAGACACAGCGCTTGAATATGCAGCTGAGGAAATTAGTATTCCCTGTGGAAAATGAATCGTCTTCATTAGGAAATTGAGAAATAAAGGAGAAGGCATAAGAGGAATCAAAATAAAATTGAATTGCTGGCACTAAAATTAGAAAAAAAGCTGAGAAAAAGCTGATGGACATTGTAAGAGTGTATTGCTCAGGCTGATACATCCTTTCAATTAAATAAATATATATATATGCACAGTTAAGCAAATAAGTATAAGGAAAGATACTGGAAAAGTTGGATTCAAATGAGCTTATGGAAACATTATAACTGCTAGAATCTCGATGGAAGGAAGATAATAATGGAACATTACAAAACTAGGGCATGAAATGTAAGAGAAACACTGACTAGATTGCTTGTGGAAAGAGTGAAGTTGAATGCTAATGGAAATAAAGACAAAAATCAGATGTGTGTTAGTGAGTAGCAGGCTGACACAAGTAAGGGAAAAATTACCAGGCTGCTGTAGATGGACAGTCTCGGATGTGATCAAGTTACAACATGATACAACATAATGTCTTACCAGAAAGTCACACTTTTGCCTATGTATTTAATAATTACATGCTCAATGATCTATTTCCACGCTGGGACCCCTTTTAGAAGGCTAAATGTTAAGAGTGATGTCTCCAAATTTTGGCATCAGTGTATGAAGTTAACTGACAGGACCAGAATACATTAACGTGAATTCTAAAGCACTTCATCTTCCAAAAAAAAAAAAAAGGGAACTGAAGTATGCAGCAGTTTGTTTTCGACCTTTTCTTTGGCATGTGTAAAATAGAAGCTAGCAACCACTGCAACGTGCTTATTGCAAAGTAAAACAATTCAAGTACTTAAAGAAAGATCCCAGTAATAGATACAATTTTTATAGAGGGCCTCGTCTGTGAATAACATTTGTTGTATTTTAGTCAGAGTAATGAAATAATTAAATTGATACAATCCCTGCGGTGAATCACAGAACTGTAGAATCACTAACGTTGGAAAAGACCTCTAAGATCCAACCATCCCCCTTCCAGCAATGTTGTCCACTAAACCATGCCCCTTAGTACCACATCTAAATGTTTCTTGAACGCCTCCAGGGATGGTGACTCCACCACGTCCCTGGGCAGCCTGTTCTGGTTCCTGACCACTCTTTTGGAGAAGAAATTTTCTCTAATATCCAACCTGAACCACCCCTGATACAAAGTCTCAATATTTTTGCAGTAGCAGTTAATGTAGCAAAGTGAACTTTGTTTTGCAAAACACACAAGGTTTCAGTGAATCCATTCTCAAGCTGTTGCCAATCTCTCCCTAGCAGATAGCAATAACAAAAACTGTATTTATGAAAGGCTAAAAACATCATTCAATTAATTTAATGCTGGTGTAACTAGTGCTTATCTCTGCTAACGCTTGCAATTGCCATAGTATTTTTGTTTATTCACAAAATGTACAGTAACTTTGCGTTTGTAAATGCATTATCTGAAAATCTGTCCCTAGATAAGATACATGAGCAAACATCAAGTTTGTAGAAAGATGATTTTGTTTCTTGAAATGATAAGACCTGCCTTTGATGCATTTGATTTTCATTTTTAAAACTCACCTTGATACAAAAAAAATGCTTATACAAGACTGAAGTTTTATAGGCCTTGGGCATAGGCTCTGAGTGAAAAAATAACAAAAATGTAACAAACTTCTGGAGTCTGATCTTTGTGCAGGGACTGTTTCTGTTCTGATTTGTACCATGCTTCCTACAACGTAGCTATGGCCTCTAGGCAGTACAGTATCTCATATAATAAATAATGATGCTGAAAACAAAGAAGTTTATTTTCACTGTTTACAGTAACGCTTCAATAAAATATCAGTTTTGTGCCAGCTGTCTTCAACAAGGTTTTCTGTATGTCTGTAGTGTGTGTACATGTATATCAATCGAGGACAGGCAAAAGTAGAAACAAGCAGGTTTTTGTTTTAGGAATGGCTCAGACTTTCCTTCCATCAACTTCCCTGAATACTGTGATGACAAAAAGTCACCTCTGCAAGTTCAACAAGAATAAAAAAGAAAAGATCAATTGAGTAAATTTATTAGTAAATTATTCTTAGTGTCATACAAATACCAGTGTTTACTTCAAACAAAAGATTATCTGAAAGAGGAAGGATGGCACAGTGAAAGCTTATATTTTTTACAGTGTTTTGGTTCATGTCCAAAGTATTTGGTACTAATACCTTGCTGTCTTAAATTTCTGTCGCTGTGAGTATTGAGGTAAAAACTATTAGTTGAAAGTGCATTGTACCTTTTATTTTGAAGTGCATGTACTCACCCTTGCCCAGTCTGCTGGGCTAGCACATCCACAATCTATTTAGATAGGTGGCATTTTTTATGTTGCCGAACGGCTTGCTTTTCAAGGCCCATTATAACATACCAGCTGAGTGTGCTTCATTGTTGGCACTGGCACGTTTATTTCTGTATAGTAAGAAATTTATGCTAGAATTCTGTTTGCTCTTGCTGTTTGGGGCCTAAATGTATAGTGCTTAATACAAATCGATATACAGTATTGGGGGAGTTGAGATCCTGGAGTTAAATGCTTAGGTGCTATAGCTTAATTGCCATCTTTAAAAGCTATAAAAATTGAAATTCTGCTTCTTCAGAAAATAGAATTTTAGCTGGAAGACAGACTCTGCCTCATACGTAACTACAGTACTCTCAATTAATATTGTTGTGTTTATATTTCCTTAAAACCTCCATCGAGTCCCTTGATGTCATTATATTTTAATGAGTTGTAAATCAGCACCAAATTTAGTTTCTACCCAAAGCATTAAACTAACAATGCAAAGCAATTCTGAATTCACTAAATCTTAATGTTGTTTTAAAATAGTTTTTAATGGGGTTAATTTCTTTAGGTTTTCTTTCTCTCAGGGTACTATAACTTGATTGATATGATTTCCTTTCATTTTGACATTGTAACATGGTCTCATTAGGCCTGCAATGAAATTGAATTGCCGTCATAATATCACATCATAAAGGCATATTAACGAGATCTCTATAGACTTCTATTGGAATCATTTTTCCATCATAACCTTAATGTCATTGAAGTAGACTCTTCATGATCGTAGGAGGAAAGCACAGGAAGAAACAAACTGGCTTTGAGACTCAAATTTTTAAGGCCTAGGATTGTCTTACATTTCTCACCGGTTATAGTAAACAAACTAGTTCAATTTCTACAAATAAATATTATGTAGTATCTGAGTTATAACTCTGGTCAAATGTATTGCTTATTGTTTTCATGATTTATGTATTCAACTTTTGAAAGTCTTATTAGCTTGCTGTGCTTCATTACTTTGTTGTTTGCTTTTCATAACCCTGACTCAATCTTATTTGGGGCAGCAAAATCCATTTGAGCCACCCATACAATGGCATGATTTCACTGGCATCTTCTGGTAATGTGCAGAAGTTTTAAACTACCATCTCTCCTTTGGCCCTTCCTTGCCTTTGAATATTGCAGGTAGAGTTTTACTAACTAATTTAAGACAAATTTGAATCTCCTTTGCTAATACAATATCTTTGAGTTTGATTGGTTGGCTGCATTTTACACAGCTGAGTGCTTTATACAGCAGAACTACAGGTGGTTTAGCAAGTCAGTTACAAGGTGGAATTTAAAACTTGGATTTATTTTTTTAGCTATTAATTCATTTTCATATTTTTGCTAAGCAAAAGTAAGCAAAAATATTTTCTCGTCTGGCTACTGTGTTTTCATTACTCTTTCTTGTTCTAACTGTCCAGGTGGATTAATCAAGAAATAGAACTCAAAACAGTGGAAGTACATAAAGTTGTATGTATTAAAAGGTACTTAAATAATTACATATTTTAATGAAAATGAGAAAGATGTGCTTCAGCAAAGAATGGGCAAATTGTAAAAAAAAGAAATAAGTAGTTAGGTAAACTTCATAAAGTGATGTTTTTTTATCTACCTTATTCTATCCTTTTTCAACTGCTTTAATAAATGAGAGCTTCGAAGAAGGTCAACTGCAGCATCAGAATATATGATCTAGATATATTTTCCTGTCATCTGAGAAACAGGAGAGAAAAGATGATAGAAAAGGTTCAGCTCAAAGCAAAACAGGGTTTTCACTGAAAGACAGAATCCGTATGATTCATTCATCTTAAAATTTTCCTTCACACAGAAAGGAAGTTAGGAAAAATAGAGTAGTAAATATACTAGTAAAATTTACTACTGTGAGTAGTAAATGTGTCCTGCATTTGGTGGAAACTGCCAGTCTCCAGAAAAGGGAACAGGTACCTTTTAGGAACCAAACAGTCATTCTTCTCATTTGCAGCGGGCACAGAGAAGTCTAATTTCATGAAATACATTAGGCTTTTGTTTAAAACTTTATAATTACATTATTTCATCTGGCTTAATATTTTGCTAGTTGATACATCTTTCTATTGCCCAGTCACAAAACAGTTGCAATTTGCACCTCAGACGGAATATAGATGCTTTGGAAGAGCACATGCTACAGAACACAGCTTTGCAAATTGAAATATCTGAAGACATTTGCATGATTAACTCTCTGACTATCCTGGGATGATTAGATCTGCTGAAGTCACACGTTTAAAGCATTCAGCCAAATTTAATCAGCCTGAAAAAGCTTCATTTATTTCCAAGTGTTTAGTGTGATTATTGGTTTAAATCATAAACAAAACATAACAACAGCAACAAAAAAAGAGATGTGGGTGGTGCATCACTTATTACTTCATGTAATGAGACATACTTGCTGGCATAATTTCATACAGAATCAGAAGTAGATGCAGTTGGTTTTTTTTCATATTGATAACTGTGAATTATGTTAAAGTAAAATATATAACAAAAGCAACACCTCCCATTTAAAGACAACTCCCACTCCCTTCCCAGCTAGTGTGATCACAGATAGAATTTTCACAGCTCCAAAATCACTGAGGTACATTTTCAGTACAGAGCTATAGAGTACTGAGAAACAGTGTGACAAGCAATTCTCTCTCTCACACTTTCTTTTTCTCTTGAGTATTCTTTCAAATTCTTCTAAATGAAAAAGAAAATGAATTCAGGTGATTCAGGTAAAAGCTATAAGGAACACTGAAAATCAGAAAAGTATCTAATTATACAGGGCTTTGTTGGCATTTGAAATACAGCAAAGAGTTAGTGTTTTTTCAGAGGGCATGCTGTGTGAAGATCTAAGGAACAATAGCATCATTTATTAATTTTGGCTGTGTGATTATACTGGGCTTTTGTGTTTTTAAAGTGTCTCTACATTAGCTGACTGATACACACAGCTCTCTTATAAGGTAGGTAAATATTATTAAAACTACTGCAATGTTTATCCACAAGTAATTGTTTGAAAAAACTTGCCTGGTATTAATGCTTAACATAAGCTCAGATGACTGGGAAAATGCTTCTCATGTTTACATTGAGGAACCAGAAGTGCTGAAGGTGGGGAGAATACATAGTGTCAAAGAGACAGCCAGTGTGAGAAATCATTTGCAAATCATGCTATTTATTGCTGCAGAGTACCTTTAGATGCACTGCATGTTCTTCTACAAGAACACCATAGGAAAAGCACAACAGACCTTCTGTAAAGTCCAGCGTATTGGCTGTTTTTTTTCCTGTTATGATGCATCTGCTTTTTAGTGAATACATTTTAATATCTTCTTAGTAAATAGCTTATCCTTCATTTCAGCATACCAGAAGGAAATACTTTCCTCAACTTCTGTTTCCAAATCAAGCACTTTTATGTCTTATTTGCATAGAAGGCGTCACCACCGTTTTGCATAGTGCAGTATTCCCCTGACCTGTTGTAAATCCACAAAGGTGTTACTCCTGAGTGCAGGGAGAGTGAGATCACCATTCCCTGAAAGCAGCTACATGAGGGTCTCCTAGTTTGTGTGTTGCTTGCTGATATTAAAGAACATACTTCTGTTTCCTGCTGACCATTTCTATGCATTCAGTTTCACAAACACAAGGTTGGGCTTTGTATTTAACCTTTTAATTTAATCTCTTAATCTGTGTCGTGAGATCAATTCTTAATTAACTCTTCTGGACAGTTTGGACTGAGTATGATTCTCCTGAAGTGTAACAAACTAGGTTGTGGAAGGATGGGTGCTGCTTTAGCCAAGGTACACTTCAATTTAAGTGTGGCTGCATCTAAAGCCTGGTAATTCAAGTGGAAAAAATACCCTATAGTATATTCTAACCTGTATAGCTCTTGTATAACTCTTGTACGCAAGCACTTACGTGTTTTGAACACAACAGTACAGTAGTGTACTTTTTGTTTGTAGTGGCCATTGCACGTACTTCATTCAGATCACTGGGAAAATGTAATTTATTTTTGGGGTTTATTCTCAAGACTGAAACTGTGCTTTTTAGACCTCTGGTTGGATAAAAATTCAAAACAATCTTCAGCATTTGGAGTGTGGAAAAGAATAGGATGCAATTTAATGGTGAGAGATGGAAAGCGTTGAACTTGGGTAATGCTGTGGGTATAACAGCCTTTGACTTGGCAATTAACACCTGCTTCTGGTTAGTAACTTGGGTATTAGTTAAATAGTACAAGCAAACTAACATTCAAATCAACACCTTTGTTCCCCTTCCCCCAGGCTCAACCAAACAACTACCCCTTCTCAAACCCACGCTACTCACTGTCCCTGCCCCGATGCAAGCAGCTGAACCTTGGTCCCTCAGGGGTGCTGCTGCCACGACATGATCTGCGTGCTCTTTCTCACTAGGCCACAAGAGCTCCCATGCAAAATGGTACCTCTGACCACAGCTGTCCCCAGAGCCGCCAGGCTTTTCACACTTCCCCCAGCATCTTGATGTGGGTCCTCTCACAGCTCTGCCCCAACAGCCACCGTGATAGCACCATATGCTGTGGCAAGTGGCCATTTTGACACTCCACATGTTGCTTGTGTCAGGTGGTGGCTACCTGGAGCTGGCTGCACCTGGCTGCTGCTTCACCATCTCTTTATCCACAGTTGCCAGTGCAGCTCTTGGCCACTGAACCACCACTGTTTGCACCAAGTGCAGGTGGGAAAAATTGCATTTGTTTATTTACACACCAGGGAATTTCTGGTGAAGGAGGTGGAGGTTGTTGGAGGTGAGAAGATGAGTGTTAATCACCAATACCGTGTTGTGGAAAAGTGGCCTGTTGTACTGTGTGAGTTGGGGTCTTCATGCAAGGTTCAGAACAAACATTCTGTGTTTTATGTAAATTTCACCTGGGGTTTAGGGGATTGTGTAGCATAGTTTACTGCTGGGAGAACCAAGAGGAGAGGGCGAAATAGTCAGCAGTGCAGGAGGCTATACAGCTACAGGAGTTTTAATAGTTTGTTGTGAAGAAAAGGGTGTGGGAGAGGGCTTGATGGGTTTCCAGATGTCTCCAAATTGCTTCAAAGAGAAAGGAAATAATTTGTTTTCTACTGCTTCTAGGGGCAAGATAAAGAATAATGGAATTAAACTGCAGCAAGGAAGATTTAGGCTAGACATTTGGGGGAAAATTTCAGTTGTAAAAATAGTTATGTCCTAGGTTAGACTGCTTGGGGAGATCTTGGAGTCTGTCATTGCACTACTTATGAGCAGACTAACAGGCATTTTCCAGGGGTAATTTAAGCAGAACAGGTTCCACTTGGGCTTATGAAGATGAATTAGCTCACTTCTCCAGGTCCACCTTTCTTTTCTGTGGTACAAGTTCATTCCAATCATGAAATAGATAGGATTTTGCTTCTGAACGGGCTGTTTTAAGACAACAGTCAAGTGCTATCTCTCTCCTGTCCACTGCGAAGGATAAAGACAGAGGAGAGACAGGTTAATCTTGCTTTATTTTCAGCAGTTGTTCTTTGTCGTAGAAAGGCTTTTCCTTCTAAGAAAAATCTGTTTCTTTTGCTATCAAGTTTGTTGCTGCTGACTACAAATTACAGCACTTTATTTTCTTTGTATGGTTTTCTCTTTGCTTTGATTGCAACAGCAGCCTGTTCAGTGGAGGTGCTGAACTGTCTGGTTTGTTTCGTTTTCCTGTGTAGGATACAATAGATAAAGTCTTTGTTAAGTTTTAACGTTTCATAAACACTGCAGAACTATCTACAAGCTTAAAATTGTGCACATACCTAAGTGCCTCAGTAAGCCACTGCCATACTTGAGGACAGTAACCCATCACATTTGACTTATTGAGTTCATTACTAAGGCATTAAAAATGGAGCTTTATGATCCTTACTGGACTTAATGGATTTTTACTGTACATATATATATATTGTGCTTGGTAGGAAGTTATGAAGTTTTTGAAGGCATGGTCTTTTAACCACGTCTCTCTGCTGAACCATTGATCTGTCAGCTGCTGGGTCTGCACTTGTCTGAACTTGGACCCCAGCTCATTTTGGCTGGAGTGAAAGATAGCCTGCGCTGTTAGCTTTTATCTGTATTACTGGTGTTCTTCAAATAGTTTTATACATTTTTTTCCATTCAGTTGTATCATGTATCTTCATATAAATTAATATGAAATAATCATCTCATTCATTTCTCTTACAGTTATAGGTTAGTTTTTCAGTTCTTCCAAAATTATTTCAATATGAATCAATGGACTAGAATGATTTTCCTGTTCTTTTAAATATACTAGGCAAGTACTCTGTGATTGGTCTTTAGTGAGCCTTCTGCATATCTGTTGAAAAGCCAGAGGATTATGGGTCAGAAACTATTGAGAGAAGTTCAACGTGTTTCTTTCAGATTAAAAACTTTTTCTGTTATGTCTTTTGCCTTCAAGTAAACTTGAGACAAATTAACTTTTGGATTTCAGTAAAACTGATGTTATCTATTCTCCTTTCGAACTCAGCTAACATTTAACTAAAGTCATCTTGATGGATGACCAGATCTCTTTGGATTTCTAGAGGTCAGCATGGCTCTCAGTCACCTGGCAGGAACTGGTGTAATTTACAAGCATGAAATGGCTGCTGCAAGCTGTAAGCATGTAATATACCCAGGAACACAAGTTTTATTTTTAAGTCGGTGATAATTTTAGGTCAAAGATAATTTTATATTATCTTGTGAGTTCTACACTACACCTAGCTCATGCTTAGTAAGTTGAAAATAAAACGGAAGGTTATCAATCTTTAAGTTTTGATAAGTGCTTTAGGGGTCATTCCATTCACGGTACTTACTCATTGATAAAGCATGTTCGCAATCTACTGAGTACACTTAACACTTTGTTCTATTCACCAACATTACCAACATCTAAAATTCATGAAGTTTTACCAATTTTTATCTGGGTTTTATTACTTCTGAAACTATGTATATGTAAACTATATAAACTATCTGTCTAAACTGTTTTATAGCTTGATATTTAAACAACTCATTTTAGCTGTGGACATTAAGTTTCAGGCTTCAAAGATTTCTGAAGTAATAATTCTTTCTCAACTTGTGTAACTATTGCTGTAATTTTGTTTGATTATTCTTTCTTGAAATTCTTGATGGCTAATAGCATGTATATGGTATTCTTTGAAATAATCCAATGATCAGTTAGTTTTTGTTGTACACTGAAATACATTCCAGTTTGGAGGTGAATCCATGTCAGAAGTGTGCAAGGTAACAGTTTTTAGCTGTATTTCATGCTTCATGCAAGGACACTTCTGGGACTTTGACTGGAGAGTTTGGAGTAGGACAGAAGCAGTTGTGTGATAATTTAAATACTACTCACACATTAATGTCTAGAACTTGTCATCAGATTCTGTGCATTTTTGAGAAATTCTTTTCAGCATCTATCTAAAGCATTGCCTTTGACTGATGTGCAAATTAAAGGTAGCACACAATTCTTAGTTCATTCATATAGCTATTAACAATATATGCAGTATTACAAAGGAAATTTAACTGCAGCTGTCTACCAAACAGATACATGACTGGCAAAATATCTTCAATAATGCACTTGGACCAGATGGTCCTTAAACAGATGTTTAATAAATCTGAATTTCACTAAAATGTGGTCATTCAGTATTCGGATGTCTTGACATTATCACTCATTCTTCTGCTAATTTTAAATTATAGGGTGTTGAAATAAGTTATCTTTATGAGTAGGAATTCTGGTGAAGTACAAGAAAAGAAAAATTTGTGAAATTTTTTGTTGGTTATAAATTCATGCAACTCAAATACAACATTCAGACTTAGCCTCTTCTCTCTGCAAAGCCAAGAACTAAATAGACTTGTTGCACTAATTGATATTGTTTGTAGGAAGGCTAGAAGTGGATTGGTTTTCAGCATCAATAGGAAGAAATGTTCTATGACAGATTTTTGATTCCACTGAGACAAAATCAACAGAAGATATATTTTTTTCTCATCCAGGTCAATCTGTTTCATTTCATCATAGAACGGTGCTGTGTTTTGCAGCTAGCAGTGTGGTGTCATGGAGGGACACCATGCCATCAAGAGTTCTGGCCTGAGCCCTGACCCTTAAATATACAGGAAGTTATGATGTGACCTAAGTCATGTTATCTGTAGTAGTGTAATAACTATCAAGACTAGCAGTAGTGATGATGTGACTGCAGAGATAATAGTGTGACATTCCTGTGGAGTAGTCTGTGCCATAGTTCAGTCTAGAAAATTGTGGCTGACAAAAGTAATCCATGCTGTCTAGGTTGAGGTTAGCTCAGGTGTACCCAGCATTGGTAGGATTGGACAAATACCCTTGCCTGAGCAACACATTAGCGGGTGTGAGAGTGTCTTTGTTAGTGAAAAAGGCGCAGAATAGTTGCTTAGAGCTTGAACAGAGGATACGTGGTTGAATCAAGTTTTCTTTCTCACATTAGTATCACGTTTATGTGTAATATGGAAACAAGTTTCAAGTAAGTGTCATGAGAATCCATTTTATTTAATTGACTGGTCTCAGAAAGAAGGGTTGTTGTCTCTCATGTTTTCACTATAAACCCCAGTTGTGATCCTTCTTAGTTCAGTTTCTGCTGTTTTTGTAAAAGCTCTCACATCTTCTATTTCTTTCTTTCTTTTTCTTTCTTTTTTTTTTTTTTTTTTTTTGAACAGTATCTCAATTAAAAGTTCAAGTGGAACTGAAGCTTAGAGTAGTTAGCAAGAGTAGGAACTCATTGATGAATAATGTAAACAGAGTGAAACATCTTATCAGTGATCCAATCCTGAAATCAAAGCTGGAAACACTCTCTAAGTCCATTTAATTTTTGCAGTTTTCTTTTTTAGACTAGGTAAAAATACAGAGACTGCCAAACAATGGCACTTTAAATAATGAATTATTAATAAAAACAGTGATAAAGCATGGTCCTGCTACTGGCAATGACGGATATTCCATTGACTTCAGCGGGGTCAGGACATGTCTCTCATAACTATGGATGATACCGGGAGAAAAGGCAGCTCAAATCTATTTTTTGCATTTCAGAGTTCTTGAGATGCTTAATATCCTTTTTTAACACACGATTGCTTAAAAGAGGATCATGTTAAATGCCAGGTACTGCCCTGATATATGCTTGGGAACAATTTCTGGTCCTCAAATAAGTGACTAGTTGCAAATAGTATACTCGTATCTGCGATCTTTGTCACCCTTGGTTCTGTCATGCACAGGATTCTGTTTCTTTGCTACAGAGAGGGAGCTAAACTGACAGCTTTATATATGATTCGTGCTAGATAAAAAATTATTAGAATTCACAATGTGGTTATTATCATTTGAGGTATTATGTGTCTGCATAAGTCATTGTATAAAGGATTAAAAGCCTAAAAAATGTTAATAATAAAAACCCCAGATCTAATAACTTCAGAGATTAGAATTAATTGAATTAGTCTTTGATCTTGGGTATTAAGTTTTTAAAGAAAAGTTCAGCAGACGTTTGCTGTTCTCATTTCGAAGAACCTGCCATTGCTAAATGCAGGGTGTGAACGCATCTGTACAAACATCTATATACCAAAAAGTGGACATTTAAAGCACAGCTGAAGAGAATTTTTCTATCCTGCATATTGAGGTAATCAAAACTGAAGTGAGTGATTGTTGTTCAGATATTTTAGCTTGACCAATTTCACCAAACTGCTGGTGGGAAGTGAAATGAGTCAGCTGGAAATATGTATTTCTTTGTATGGTACATGTGTAGAAATTCTATGGTCAGTTTAAATAGATATGATAAAAAAAAAAAAAAAATGTGGTTTAACAAACATTTGGGTGAATAATCCAGGTAGATTTATTATTATTTTTTTTTAATATTTAGCAACATGATGAAGATTTAGCAACAAGATGCTGAAAAAATCTTTACTAGCTGGTGAGGTGGTAGCGGTTAAAAATGTTGAAGCCTTTGTATGTGGCTCTCTTGAACACCGTTACTGTGTGGATTAAATTAACGCCTAAATTATTCAGTATCCATATCTTGACAAATTAATGTCAACTGATGTTTGCCTCGTGCATGTTGTTCTCTCGTCATAACCTTCATGACAGGTTTTGAGATGAGCACTGTTTTTTCAAGAATATTATTTTATTTAAAGTGTGTAAAGCTATTTTACTTCATATTATTCTATCATCGTATTTGTATCTAATGCAAATGCCCTCAATTTCCATTTTCAGTTACACAGTTGTCTAAGGTAAGGTATGTGTTACCATAAAAATCCTGGTATGATAGTCAAAGAGGGCTCTGTCCCCTGCTGCTTTCCTTACTGTATTGGAAGTGGTAAACATATATCTTCTCAGCATCGTGCTTTGCTACAAGTCATTTCATAACAGATAAGTTCGCCTTCTACACTTTAATATGCAGTAAAGCTGTAAAAACTTATTCAGTGCTGTAAGTTCCAAGCACAAATATTTGACTGACTGTCAGGTGGTGATGTTTTGTCTGAAGAGGTTTAAACTGTGAGGAAAGTTAAAAAAGAAAGAAAGGAAAAACAAAACAAAGCAAAGCTACGGGAAATGAATATTTAGGACATGTTCCTGAATAGTTCTGGCTGTCCAAGATGAGCTAAGCTACCTGGTGGTATCTTATCAACTTTGACAACCTATTAAAGTGTCTTTAATTTTATCTCTCATGCCATTCACATTTGTTTGCAGTGCGGCTCCAAGTGTGACTTTGCATATGCCTGTATGTGACAGAGGAAATTTATCTGTGGATTGTAAGTTGGACATGAGCCAGCATTGTGCCCTCACAGCCTGGAAAGCAAACCGTATCCTGGGCTGCATTAACAGTATGGTCAGCAGGGCAAGAGAGGTGATCCTGCCCCTCTACTCTGTGCTGTGAGCCCTCACCTGGAGCGTTGTGTCAATATGAGGAGTCCTCAGTACAGGAAGGATGTGGACCTGTTGAGCACATCCAGAGGAGGACCAGAAAAGTGATCCAAAGAGTGGAACACCTCTCCTATGAGGACAGGCTGAGAGAGCTGGGGCTGCTCAGCCTGGAGAAGAGAACGCTCCAGGGAGACCCGAAAGCAGCCTTTCAGTATCTAAAAGGGAGCTATAAAAAGGAAGGGGGCAGACTCTGTAACTGAGTTTGTTGTGACAGGACAGGGGGAAATGATTTCAAACCAGAAGGGGGAGATTTAGATTGCTTTTACAATAAGGTTGATTAGGCACTGGCAGTTGGAGACATTCGAGGTCAGACTGGAAGAGGCCATGAGCATCTGATCTAGCTGTCGACGTCCCTGTTCATTGCACAGGAGTTGGACTAGGTGACCTTTAGGGACCCTTCCAGCTAAAACAATTCTATGATAATAAATTCCAACGTTATGTTTGCTGTGATAATTGGGAAAGTACAGCAGGTATTTCAGAATGAGTAATTTATCCCATGAATTTATCCTCTTAAATACTATACAAGCAGGATTGAACAATTAATTTTGGTGTTGATCTGTTCTAAATTATGGATCAATTGCAAGCATTCTTATGTGAAGCTGATTCCTCAGTTCTTTCAGCTGTGATTATTACTTTTGTTTCAGAAGAACCCTATGATAATTTTGTTTGCTTCTTCAAGTCTTTAACACGTACCTTTTCAGTGAGTGAAGTACTTCTGTACTAAAGATTTTACTAAATCTTTTGCTAACTATGGGCAAATTTGAGATATGCTTAAGTACTTGGCTGGAATGAAGCTGTCCAGTAAAGAACAACTGTGTCTTTACATGAAGAAAAGGCTAATATTTTCCGTTCAAATCTATAATGGAAGTGATTTCTTCTCTCTCCTTTTATTCCCCAATTTTCACTTGTTTATTAAATATCAAGGTGTTCTCAAGCTGGAGTATGAATTTGTTCTGTGAATGTTTGTCACTAAAGTGTAGTCTTTCTGATATCTTTCCGGGAGAAGAAGAAACAGAAGTCCTCTAAAATTTTCAGGGCTGACCCCAGTTTGCCTTTGATCATTGCTGATAGAGGTGAAGTAGTCGCAGTGTTGGTGATTCAGAGGTTCTGCCATACTTACGTTTGACCAAGTCCTTCAGTTGATTGGCAAATGTAGTAAGAGTGAATTATTGGTGTAGTCTGTAAAAATGGAGGTCAGCAATTGATCCCATCCAGATCTAGTAGAAAGACATATATTTTGACACTGAAATAAAAATGTGGTTACTATCAATATAACCCATGTTAAAATCATGAAAGAACTGAATAAAAGAAAGTGTACTAGTAAAAACTCTTTGGTGTGGCTGGTGTACCATTTACATTCTAGAACAAAAAGCCCATCAATGATAAAAAAATCTAATTCAGCAGTTTTACACTGTAGTCATTTAAGAATAACAAACTCCTATCTCTGTGATGGCAATGTCTATAGACTTTAACGTCTTCATCCCAGTGAAGTGTCTATATATGGTAGTCCGATTTTGTATCTGATCATACACATATATGACCAGATATTAATAAAAGCAAGAAACCAATAAGCATATTCTATATCTTGAAGTATGTTAAACAATGAAAGTTCTATGTGAAATAATAATATAAAAATATAAACTAGAGAGAAAAATAGGCCTGTCACTGAAGTTACTTAATAACCTGTAGGCTGAAGGGACCAGAGAATTCTGGCTTTCTGGATGACAGGCCACCATCTCATTTATAATGATGATTTAATTATAAGACATCCTTTCTTTTAAAGGAAAAAAAAAAAAAATCCACGTTCTAAGGAACAGGACTTATATCAAACAAATCTGTCATTACTTCCTTTAGCTGATAGAATTTGCTGTTGGATTGCAGAGTTTCATTTATGAGAAAGTTTAATGATAAATGTTTCCAATGGGAACTAGTGAATGGTAGTCAGCTGTGATTATCCCTCAGTTCATTACAGTCCTGCATCCAACCTGCATTGCTGACAATCTATTTCTGAAATGCATTTGAACTTGATTAAATTATTCTTTTTTGAATCTAGATCACATCAAACTGAAACCTTGAAAAGGTATCTTACAAAACCAGGTTTCATATGGTTTTATTAATTTCCATATAAGCAAATATCAGTAGAAAATAAGGAAACATCAGTAATGCTCCATGTCCTTCTCACTGACTCAAAAAAGTGAGGCTTTAGTCTTGCTGCTTGGTAAATACCTTTCTTCTAAAGGTTGGGTTGTTGAAAAAATTCAGTGTCAGTGATGATGTAGAAGCGAAGGCAGTAAAATAGTACTGTCTAATTTCCTTCTTATGTTTCTTACATGTCACTCATTTTATGCAGATTGTGTTATCCAACCTAAATTGACTGAATCTAGTTTGATTGCTAGTGGAATAGAGGCTACACTGTGGCAGTGCAGAAATATCTGGAAGGTTTCATGTAGCTGTAAGTGAAGCTTGCATAATAACTTACAAATGAAAAAATCTCATTTTACTCAGCATTTATCTTGATTCTAAATAAAGATGACAATTTCAGGAGGGACCTGAGTGAATATCGCAAAACTGATTGTATTTAGTTTTTTTGCTACGATTGATACGCGAGTCAGAACTGTTTTTGTCCATGGATTGATGATTGTTGGCAAAGCTGCAAAACAGCTGTATGTGGAAATCCAAATTTTTTTAAACATAAAAGTAATGCATGTTCTTGTGTGAAAGTTCTTAAAAAGATACATAAAATGCTTAAAAAAAAAAAGATTTCCTAATGCTGCATGTAAGTTGTTTGGTGTTTTTTGTTTGTTTGTTTTTTGTTGACTCTTTGTCACTTTGGGACATATGCAAGGAAATAAACATAGTGGTTTCAAAATCAATATGGTCACTCTAAATGTGAAAGTTCTCTTACAGAGCTCTCAGTTGAAAGGGAAATCTGCATAGTACCCGCTAAATTTACTTTCCTTCCTAATGGCCAATGTATTCTGCACTGGAATTAACTCAGGAGCACAAACTGTTAGTTTGACCATGTATTGCTTGCTGTAATTCAGACTTGTTTTGGCATTATGGAAGTCGGTTTGTGAACTAGCTCTGCAGTCTGTGCTCAAGCTAAAAATCTCAAGGATAATGTACTTCACCAAATGATTGACAGGAAATCACTAATATTAGGAGTTGGAAGTTAGTGTAAAAAAGTAGACTGACCGTGATGTAGAGAAGAACTAGTTCGTGTTAACTCTACTTGCAAGGTGTTTTTTAATTCTAAAAGACTGAAAAAAAAAATTATTCAAAATTCAGTGGGTCTTTGGTAGAGTAAAATCTGAAATTGTTTCCATTAAAATTAATTAGAAAACAATGCTTTGTCTTCCTACAGCTGGCCTCGGGGTGTTTTTAAAATTTAAAATTAAGTTCTAAATTTAACTGACTTCTGTAATCTTTAATTGATGCCAGTTTAATATATCTTCACAGAGCTTTGCTGAAAGACGTTTTATGCAAACACAGACTACATCCCAACCAGTTCTATTTGCAAGGTATTTCTTCATGGAAATGTAAACGATCTTTCATTATTTCACAACTCGTGGAGTGGTGAGGTGAATTGAAAAGGATGAGTGAGAAAACTCAGGAGTTGGGATAAAGGCACCAACTAGGTAAAGGAAAAGCTGCACGTGCCAACAAAGCAAAACAATGTATTTGCTACTTTCCATCAGCAGGCAGATGTATAGCCATCTCAAGGAAAGTGCATGCTTCACTGCACATAATGATTTCTTGGGAAGACAAAGGCTGTAACTCCCCATGTCTCTTCCTCCTCCTCTACCTTTACCCTAATTTCTTTTGCTGAGAACAGTGTCACATGGCGTGGAGAATCCTTTTGGGGTCTGTGTCTCAGCCATGTCCCAGCTACCTCACTGGCAGAGCAGCATGAGAAGCAGAGAAAGCCTTGATGCTGTGCAAGTCCTGCTTAGCGATTACTAAACTATTGGTGGGTTACCAGCACTGTATTCATCAGAAATCCAAAACTGAGCTCTGCATAAGGCACTGTGAAGGAAATTAACTTTATCTTAGGCAAAACCGGTCCTCATCCATAGCCAAGGATGGTACATACCATCAGAAAAGGGGAACAGGTTTGAATGGCTTCAATGATAGCCTAGGGGTTTCAGTATTTTGGTTTATTCTCTTGCTCTTCCCAGATGTGCAGACTCAGAATAGGCTTTACGACCCGGGTTCATTCCACCTCAGTGCATTCAGAAAACATCCTAGAAGTTGATGAACTCATGATTGAGAAGCACAACCAGAAGTTATGCAAGATGCTAGGTGCATGGAAATGCCCTCTAGACAAACCTTTCTGGTTTTTTTAGTATAAGAGAAGCATTGATCTTCCTTATTTCTGCACTGGTCAGGACCTGGAGGGGTTCCCCTTGTTAGAGGTCAGCTGGATAAGGGTGAGTTTAGCTGGCTGAGCTCAGGGTTGCTGACAAAGCTGTGGTGAAGAAATCAGACACACAGCATAAGCACACACATATATACGTCTGTGCCTGGCTTCCTTCTGCCCTGACCCAGACCTGCCTGATTAGCTTATTACTCAGACCTGCCTTCCCTAGTGGAGCAGTTGGCCCTTGCTGTTCCCCAGTGTGTCTGAAAGTAAGCAGGATGAAAGTGGGCATGAATTTCGCTGTTGTTATTTGTCCATAGGACATCATGCAAGTGTAGATAATTTTGAGGCACACCATATCAGTGCCTCATGTTATACAGAACTATAATAATATTACTTAATAAAACCTCAGTTGTTAAGCATAACCGTGAGAATACCATGGTAGTAGACTTGCTGTAAATACAGAGTGTAGTTCTGCTGTAAAATTCTCATTGGGTGTTTTTCAAAGCACTTAGAAAGAACATTCAGTGGAATTAGGCGTGGAACTTAAATTTCCTTCTTTCTTGAAGCTTTCTTTAAAAATACCATGCAGATTTAAGAGAACCTCTATTAACAATTTGCATTTGAAGATCTATGAGACTTAGAGTACATTTGTATCTGCGCCCAGCATAAACTTTGTGCTGTAGGCTGTTTTTCAGTTCAATGATTTGTTCAAGGTCACATACTAATTGCTGGCAGAGCTAAATAAAGTATCTAGGAGTATCTGCTCTAACCAATACATCATACTCATTACTGGTTATTTTTCTACTCACTGGCTGATGGCTCTGGGACATCGTGTCTGGCTGACTGAGTTATTACTTTCAGGTTTGCAGAAATTCATAAACGTTGAATGCTTCAACAAATAACTACCAATCTACAGAAATGAATGGCAAAGTATCTTTAACCTGCCCTTTCTTTATATAGAATCTCAGATTTATTGCCAATTTCATGATGATCTTGGCCAAGCTTAATTTTTTAGGTAAAATTATGACTTCACGATAGCTTCTAAGATGCTGGTAGTTAGACTAGTGAACATGGTATTCTGAGTGCAGAACTTTTTTTTTTTTTAAAGAGATTTCTGAGTAATGATCTGTGATTTATTGGAATACTTCATGAAAAAACCATTTAGCTGTTTCTTTACAGGGAGCCTGCCATGTGGGATGTGAAATCATAGGTAGCTGATCTGTATTGGGCATGATAGTTTTATTAGAAGACTGCTGGTTAGAATTTTTTTTTTTCCCTTTACCTTCTACGTACCTTTGAATGGAATTCTATCAAAAGGAATCCCTCTAATGTTATGTGAATGTAAGGGAAATAATGGTTTTATAAATGTTTATGTGTTAGTAACAGTGAAGTTGTGTTTTCTTTAGGTAACCTAAATCTCAAATGTAATGACTGAAATTATTTTTGATCCTAACGCAGTTAGGCAGCCAAAACTCCTGGGACCGAGCAGAGCTTTGAAACAGACTTGATGCAGATTATCTCTATGCTAATGTCTCTGTTAAATGAGAAGCAGCACCTATGGAAATAAGGAGCGATTCACAGGCAATGAAGAGAAAGAAGCTATACTTCTTTCTCGGTGTTTCTAATTACTAAATTCACTTAGAGTAGGAACTGTGATTTACATACAAGTGCTTGTGGAAACTGACAAGTAAATTACATTACATTAATGCTGTTCAGTTCCAGGCTTTTGTGCCACAGGATTTTGTCTATTATTTTTCCCTGTTGAATTCCTCAGGCTGGGATATTCTTGTTCAGCTCAACAGTGAAATAGGTAGTATGGGGAGCAGTTTGGGGAAGTTTAAGAGACTACTTCTCCTAAAATGGGAGAAATTGATAGAAAGAGGAGAATATACATATAGGAACACAGAAGGGAAAAGCCTGCTTTCGTCCTGAAAATAAACCTTACAATCTGAAAATATTTCCTATTGGCTACCCAATCATTATTGTCATCCATAAGGAGTGTCCTTCCTTGTACTATTCAGGAAATGTGGTAGGGGATGAAACGGGCAGAATAAAATAGTGAAACGAGATTTGCTTCTATTTCTCTCTCAGCTGGGTATGGCTGTCACAATATGATTATCTTGTGTTTCTTTGTCACTGCAAGTAAGACAAAGTGACTTCCTGGTTTTTAATGGGAGACTGACATTGCAGTAGATCTTTTACAGTAAATCAGCTTTCAGCAAGAGCAAAGAGAATGAAATAAGAAATTACAAAAAAATTGGGATGAAAACCTGCAATTTCTGTCCATCACCAAAGGCATCTTAACTGCATGTTTGCAAGTATTAGAATGCCTCAGGAGATTGATTTTGCACAGCGTTAATAGGATTAGATACAGTCTGTGTTTGTTCTCACATATTCTGCCTTGGACCCTTATAACAGGAAAGAGGTTTCTCAGGCTTTGGTCTCAGCAGTTCAGAGACGGGAATCTCAGGATCCCAGAAGAGCTTATGCTCTTGTTTTGAAAATACATCATTCACAGGCAGGCATCTCACTTGGGTAGTACTTGCAGGTCTGAATGGGACATGACCACAAGGACTTCTCCACTCAATCAGGTACCAGTGTGAGTTATATGTTATCCTGTATCAAACAGAATAGGCCTTGTAGTTATTTACCTGGAAAAATACATTCAGGTTTCATCCATTCATTTTGAGAAGGGTGTTAATGAACCGGAGAGGACACAAATACAGAACCTTCAGCTTGTCACCTGTGAGGAGAGGCAGAGGGAGCTGCTTTTGTTTGGTCATGCAGAGATGAGGCATCAGGCAGTTTGTAGCTACCTAATGAGCAATTGCAAAGATGGCAAGTCAGTTCTTCTACAAAGAAGCAGAGAGTAAAGTAAGAACCAAGAGCTACAAGGTCAGGCTTGAGAGGTTCATAGTGCACATTGGAGAAAAAATTTTCAGTAGGAGAGGAGAATTGTATCGGGTTGCTTAGAGAGGCTAGAGTTATTACAGACTTAGCCATTGACATCTATCAACACTTGCTGAACATTTATGGAGGCCAAAGGGTGAAATCATAGAATCTTAGAATAGCGTGAGTTAGAAGGGACCTTAAAGATTATCCAGTTCCAACCCCTCTGCTGTGGGCTAGTTGCCACCCACCTGATCAGGCAGCCCAGGGTCCCATCAACCTGACTTTGAACTCCACCATGGGTGGAGCATCCACAGCTTCTCTGGGCAGTCTGTGCCTGTGCCTCACCACCCTTTTTCAGTCTATTATTTCCAGTCTTTGTTATTGGTAAAAAATTCATTGGCTCACTGTAACTGTTGTTTTACTCTATTTTTGGCTGCATATTTCAAAAATACCTTAACAACGGAGTAGTTGGGCAGGCATTCTTACCAACAGACTTTCATTTTTATCTACATTAGAGACCTATCTTTAGTAGACACAATGATGTGCAGTGTTCTTTTAACCTCTGAATCCAGCCTTAGAATGCTAATCTGTAGCTCATTAATGGCCCTTTCAATTAGATATCCCTGTTACTGGCTCACCAACTGTGCAACTTAGATGCTACTTGTTAAACAAGAGTAGAAGGCTAGGATGCAAATTAGTCCCCTGTATTTTTAATGTATTGTCTCTATTCACCAACTGAGGCTTGTCTTAAACCAACCTGCAAATACATCAAAAAGAGAATCATTTTAATGCAATTTCCACAGTGAGTAAATACAATAATACAAGGTGAATTTTGTTTTTCTGAAATAACTGAAAAAACATGTTCACAGGATTTCTTCATTCTTTCTTGACAATGAAGCAAAATTATGATATGATGGAAATCCTTTTGTGGTGACAAACACAATGTCAAATTTCCTCTCCTGACCTTCCACCTCTGCTCTGTGCTCAGGTATCACGCTCAGCACACGCATCTGAATTAAGGATGCACTGGTTAAATGATCCAAGCTAACTGAAAATCTAGTTTCTCCCATGTGTGAAGAGAAAATGGAAGCACGTCATCTGCATTAGACTCAGACAAAAATTTGATTTTTCAATTAGATTGCTGTAGATTTGACAGGCAGCATTGTTTTTCAATCTATTTAAACAGTATCATCATGGACAAAAATTTTGAGGACAAAAATAGCAGTATTTCTTTAAAAATTATGGATGTGTATTCAGTTTGAAATCCTTCAGATCTATGTTTAGCAGTGCTTAATAGTAACATTAAAAATGAATACAGTGTTTCAGAAGTTATATGATCTTTGGGGTGCAAGAAGTTGTAGCCCTAACTGGAACATTATTTACTGGGTCACAAGAGTAAAAGTTAATGTACCAGAGCTTCTATCTTTCTCTTTCTCTGGATGGATTGTAACTGTAATGAACCTTAACTGATTTCTATTCATCTGGCTTTTAACTGCTGAGATTTGCAAAGAGAATTAAAAATAAGACTACGTTGTCGTCTTGTCTCCTTTCATTTTAGTTAATAATTTGAATTGCACGTCTCTGTTTTACCAGTTCTTCAGGGCATGAACTATAATTTCAATAGCCTCCAAACTGACATCACACTAAAGTGTAAAGCAAAGCAGAGAAAAAAGAAAAGAAAAAAAAAAAAAAGGGAACCACCACCACATGTCATGGTGTGTTAAGAATCATAACAGGTGTCTTAAAACCGTCACTGGTTCTAGTAGTTCAATTGAGCTGAGCTTAGTAGATCAGTATAGCCAGCTACCTAAATAAGTAAAGCAGTAAATAACTGATAATGTGAGAGAGTGGCTTAAAAGTGAACATTAATAACTGAAGTGGATTTGCAATTACTTGGAAAGCTGAACTTGATTCGCTAAAACCATGTTTAGTTTTTCATTTATGTACAAGAATTTCTGAGGGTGTGCCCTAAAGTTATTTGTTCTTCAGTAGGCTACATCACTCATCCTTTTCCAGACAGCTTTGGGAGAGTTTGTGTGTCTTCTCCAGCTACAAAAATGTCTGTAGGACAGCATTAAAGAGCTCTCAATACGTGGACGTCTTGCATTTGGCAGGCTGCTATCATTATGAAATTCTCTGTATAAGCAGCTTTCAATTTTAGTTTGAGTATGCAGTGTTGTACTGAGGTGAAAGGATTACATTTAGAGCAGACACATTTTAGGAACAATACTATAGTGATAGCATTGACTTTCATGTAAATCAAAAAAGTCAATATGGTAATATCATTCTTCTTGGAAACAAAACTAAAAGTTGGTCCTTATTTTGTTCTGACTTGGTCCCAGAAGATTAGAGTAGCTATTGCACAAGAAAAGTGTCCGTATTCCTTGGTGGAAATCCTTGTGAAAGTTTTTTTTTTCTCCCCTAAGAAAACAAGACAGACTTAAGTATTAAAAAAATTGTTGTGAGCAGTCAGCGGTGTTATTGTTGAGCCATTTCCTGACCAACACAGATAGCTTAAAATTATGTGCAGTGCATTCAATAATTTAACTTCAAATTTCCTTTTTGAAACTGGTGCTCTTATGATCAATTTTTATTGGCATAATTCTTTTCTGACACTGTACTAATTTTTTTTCTATTTCATCGTGCCCAGTACTGGTTCTGTTTCATTTGAGCATGTTATTTACCTTTTAAGAATTCTGCACTTTAAGAATTAATGCAAATTCATTTTCATATATGGGCAACAGTAAAGTCAAATGAGAAGCTTTTAATCTGAAATTAATGAAATGATTAATGCCTAGGAGTGTTTAATAATTGAGAAGCTCATGTATCAGAACTATTTTTTTCTTCATTTCCTGATGTACTTAAACTTTCCCAAAGATCTTCAATCTGTCATTCTGAAGATCCACATACTGAACTAACTAGTACAATAGAACTGAACCTATTGAGGTCTTTGTAACAGAAACAGGATGCAAAGCTATCAAACTGCCAGCCTTCCATTTATATTCCCATCTTTGAGTTTGGACACTGAGATGAGTTTTTCCATGTCCATGAAGACTAGCAGATTTAGACCTTTTTGAACTGTGTGAACATGGAACATAATTCCTGAATTTTCTGGTTTTCACCCTGACGTGTGATCTGTGGTTATTACTGTGCTTACAGAATGTGTACAGCTTTTGTTGGTAATATGAGGGCAGCTCTGAAAGTAATGCCTCCTATTTTATTATATTGGCCCACAACATCAGATGCAGATGTGGGTGGTATTACAGTAGGTCATATAACAAACTTTCCACCATTATTCTGTTACATGTTGTTGCCATGTGACAGATGGCAGCAGAGGGGTAGGCTGACAGAATGGCATCTGACATGGAAATGCGTATAGAGCAAAGGGATTGAATTGAATTCCTCCATGCAGAAACAGTTGTACCCATTGGCATTCATCAATGCTTGCTGAACAATAATGGAGGCCAGACAGTAGATGTGAGCACTGTGTGGTGGTGAATGGTGTGTTTCAGCAGTGGCTACAATGACATGATAAACATGCCGCTTTCCAGACAGCTGTACACAGCTGTCCACCTCAAAATGCAGAGTGTCTTGGACATCTCATTTGCATGAATCAGTGAATTATGACCAGGGAACTGTGTACAGAGCTGAATATGGGCTTCAACTCATTGGAAATGATGGCAGAAACGTTGGAATATCACAAAGATTGCACCAGATAGATCCCATGAATACTCATACAGGAGCAGAAAGAACATCGTACGTAGGTTTGGCAGGACCTGTTAAAACAGTACACGGCTAAGTGATAGTTTCCTGGATCACATCATTACTGGTGATGAAATGTGTCATCGCTATGAGACAGAATCAAAACAGCAGTCCATAGAGTGGCAACATGTGAATTCCCCATCAAAGATAAAGTTCAGGGCATTGTCTTCACTGGGTAAAGTGATGTGCGTTGTCTTTTGGGATAGGGAAGGGTTAATTCTTCTGGATTTTCTGGAATGTAAACAAACCATCAAGTCTGATTACTACATTGTGTTGCTGACAAAGCTGGAGGCTTGAACATCCAGAAATTGGCCACAGAAGAAGATAGCCTTTCTCTTGCTATGCAGTAACACCAGGCCCCATACCAGTTTGACGACTATACAGCATGTTGCCAGTGTTGGCTGGACTGCCCTATCACACCCATTGTATAGTCTGAATTTGGTACCTTCTGACTTCTGTTTGTTTGTGTTAATGAAAGATGGACTGAGTGAGCAACATTTTTTGAGCAACTATACCATCATAGCAGCTGTGAAACAGTGCGTCACCTCCATTGGTGCAGATTAGTATGAGCACAGCATGAAGGGTCTTGTTCATTGCTGGTGAAAATGCATAGCTAGTGGTGGTGACTGTGCTGAAAAACAACGTTTTGTAGCTGCAAATTTGCTCTATCAAACAGTGTTATTGTGCTCTTTGTAGTGGTTGTAGTTTCCATGGAAATAAATAGGAGGTATTACTAACAGAGCAACCTATGCATATCCAAGATTGGTTTTTCTTTTTAATATTTTTCTTTTCCCACACTGATATTGCTTCCATTATTAATGCCACTTTTGAGTAATTCCTTTTGAGGGATGCCGTTGTGTCGCAATGTTGATGGGCAGTATAGAATCCAATTCTGAGGTATATCTCATGTTCTCAAGATTATAATCATCTTTCCTGCTCGCCCCTCTAACAAAGTCTGAGAGTATTTGCAGGAGGCAAGTGTTAGAAGAAAATGTTAATAGCTAATGACCAGTCTGCATGTTTGTATATACTGAAAAGTCTTCTTACCACAAGTGTTTCTCCTGTTTGCAAAATTATATCACAGTAATATAGGTAAAATAAGGTAGAGGCTGATAAATGTCTTCCATCAAATGTGGCAAGAGGAATGCAATATTTTTTAGTACTCATATTTCTCACCAATTAAAGTACGTTGCTGGGGATTTTAAGGAAATGTTTGTTCTGTATATCAGGGAAATAAAAACTGTACCAGGTTTGTAACAGGGATAAATAGGCATAGGTCAGTCAATGTCAGTGGACATTTGGTGATTCACTCAAAGCATGTGAATCATTATTTGTACAAAACATCTCATCTCTTTTTCTAAAGTAACTTCAGGCTCTGCTTAAAAGCTGAGCAGATGCTGATGCTTGTTATTCGGATGTTAAGGCTGAACTCAGACTTTGAACCCATTGCTAGGATACGGGAGTGCTCACGAAAGTGATGAACATTATCAGTGGTAAATAATATTTTTCTTATGTGAGCACTAAGGTGCATTTCAAAGGAATGTGGGCGTTATACATCCGTTATAGCAGGGAGATTACAAAAACAGTGCTGGAAGGAGCACTGTGGAGGCAAACTGACATGTGAAACATGTTTACTGTGATACTTTATGTTTAGCCAGGCTTCTAAGCAGAGAATTAGGAAAGGTAAATTAAGTAGATTTCTTTTGAGTTCTGAGATCATAGGTTTGATCTATAAAACATTTGTATCATTCAACCATTCTGTTCAGTGACTGTTGAACAATATTCATGGCTGAACAGTACCGCTGAGCATGCATTTTCAATACACTTGAAACATGCTTATATTTTTCATTGGGGAATTGCCAAACCAAGGTCACTGTAAGATTCGATATTACATTGGTGGCAGGGAATAAAAGGCTGCTTGTAATTGCAGAGGGACATAGAATAGCCAGTGCTTTCCCTTTGTGTTGCTGAGTTTGGAGCAGGCCTTTTCACAGGGATGCTTGGTCTCTGAGTGAAAGAACATGCAGTGATACTGACCTTGAGTTTCTGAGAGCTGCTGCAGGGTGAGCTCCTAGCAGTGTTTATAGTTGCTGGTATCTAAAATCCAGTCAGATTCATGACATTATGTTAAGAAAGAAAAAAAAAAATCATTCATATTTTATAAAAAATGCAAGGAATTACAAATTGTTTGAACTAATAGAAGAAAACTTTCATTGAAATTATAAAAATTACCAGAATAACAACAGCAGTGTATTTTAAAAATAGTTTCTTTTCCACATTCCTTTTGTGTTTGATGACCCCTTATGCTTAATGTACTCTGGTATTATCCTTGTAACTTTATGCAGTGACATAATGTTACGTTCTGCCATACAGAGGGTGCATCGCAAATATTAAATTGAAAATGCAATTTATGTCTGTTTAACCCATCTTGTTCATTTTTTGTTCAGCGATGTCAATATGGTCCAGAGGTTTGGAAAATATACCTTTTTAGCTCGTTATGTTCTGCAGTTGGGTCTTGACTTGGAGTTGGAGCAAAGCAGTGTGAGTATGAGGGAGATACAGGCAGTTTTTCTCCATAACAATAACAACATTACTGCTAAGTGATTTGCTATGTTGTTTTTTTTTTTTTTTTTTTTTATGTTTTTAATTACTAGATTATATCTTAAATCAAGTATGCAACTTTGCATATTTCAAATTTGTTCAAATTATAGTCACATCATTATGTTCAAATCACAGTACCAAAAATATGGTTTTGCTACAGCATAATTAACCAATGACTTTGAAATGTGCAAGCAGGGAGTCTCATTTAGGTAGACAGCACAAGAAATAAGAGGAGCAAGTGATGCATTCTGTTGCATTCTTACCTTTTGAAAACAAAGCTTCAATTTGCTTTGTTCTTGATTGCATTATTCCATGACAGATTTTGTGATCTATAGTTATCTTACATTGCTGCAACATTGAAACTCTTCACCCTTTAACATGTGCTCCTGAACTAGTTGCTTTGAAGTTCCCAGAATTACTCCAATGAAAAATAAATAAACAGAACTTGTAAGATGAGTTCAATGTTATGAGTTCAATGTTATGAGCAGTAAAAACGATTTTTAATTGTGTATAATTCTTGCAATATTCAAGCCATATTATTACATATTGGAATATGCATGTTCAGAACAGACCATAATATATCTTTATTTTTTTTTTTTTTATCATTGGAACATCATTGTGAACTGAATTTTTGCACAGAGATAAGTTAGATTTTGGTATTCAGTGAACTGTGAGGTGATATTACTGTTGTGCAGTTCTTGATGAAACTGTTAGAGCTAAAACGATGCTCTTCCTATTGTGATTTTCTGATCCATCTGTGTTATTTATCTTCGTGTCTTTCTTTTCCACAACGGTGATACTGTAAGCCTGGTAATGAAATGGGTGACATTTAAAAGCATAAACTCTTCTGCGATACTAAATGATTCAATTATTTATTCATTTTTAATATACTTTGAAGGCAAAGCTACTTGAATGTAAACCCAGGACACATAGCTGAACTATGCTACAGCATGTTAGCAAGTATAATAATTACCATAATATTAACAAATATGTAATCAAAATATATGTCACCCCTATCTGATATCTTAATCTCTTATGCTTCCAAAAATCTGTTCCATTTGATAAAATCTGATCGTTTTTCTATGTTTTTAGAGATAATTGGCATCACTTCTGGATTTCAGATTGCCCTTCTCATAGAATGAAATTTGTCAAAATAAAAAAAATAAATAAATGATTAGACACCTACACTACTTTTCAATCTCTGTAGTATTTTCTGTCTTTTCCAGCAGGGTGCAGACTTACAGGTCACATTCAAGTTTGTTCACATAAAATGTTTTTGAGCCCAAGAAGAAAATACAGCCCACAAATATATATTAGGAAATGATCTGATTCCATCCATAATGCCTGTTGCATTTCCTTTGGCTTCTGGTCTGCAGATTTTTCATTTTTATTTTTTACACTCACTGGCTTTTCCTTCCTGCACCACTGCTGGGTAACTACAGGCAGTGCTGGCAGACATTTGCCTTGGAAGACTGACAGTTTGCCTGGAACATCCATGTTACAAACAGGATGCTCACCTGAACCTCAGAGGTAAATAAACTGTTTTTGGCTTTGGAAAACTAGTTTTCTGTACAGTCTTGCAAGATGCTTAAATGTGTAACCCATGGATACATCCTAGGAAAAGGAAGATTTGTATTTATACTTAGAAATTCATAAGCACTTTGATAATTCTGGACTGTAAAGGGGTGTAATTTATTTGGCTCTTCTGAATTCTGTTACTGAATTTGTTCCGGAACTTTACCTTTTCCCATTCTTTGCACTGTTTTCCCTCTCAGTCCTCACTGAAGTTGTCATTTTCTTTTACTGGAATTTTGATACCACTGCTGTTTTCCGTGTTCATTGTAACCTAAGTCAACGGGAGGATACGGGGTAGAATATTAATCCTCATTAAAAACATTTGAACGTGTTTTTTTTTTTTTTTCTTATTCCTGATGTGAACTGTCATTTGGAGTGTGCTCACATAAATCTGTAAATGGAAATGTGTGGTTATAATTTACTTAATGTATTATAAACCATTGATTGATTAATTATAAACAGGAATTGGCAGGAGAATCCCAAAAATCTATTTATCTACCTACTGCTTAAAGACTTTTAAAGTCTGTACAAAATTTCACAAGATGATTGCTAGAATAATAGAATTATTACAGCAGCATTTTTCACTGGTGGATGGATATAGATAATAGGTATGAATTAACTTTCTAACTTAATTTTGTTATGCACAATATATTCTTATCTGATAAGGGTATGCTTGGCCGAACTAGAAGGATGCACAAAATGTGTTGCTTTTGTAATCTAGAAATGGTTTCTTTTTATTTTGGAGTAAATGTAGTTGCACAAATGATAAGGAAAGTGTTCTATTAAACCCAACAGAGAACTCAGGCACAGTCTTCATTAAAGTGGTACAAAGACCACACCATCTGCTACAACTAGTCCCAGCCCTCACTGGGTTTGTTTGTTCAGTAGTTCCTGCTGGTTGAAGCCACCTGTTCGCTTAATTAGAAACACTTTCTTAAAATACTGCATACTACAAGCACTGTCTCTCAAGAGGTGAAAATCTAAAGCAAAGAAACAAGTTAAAAGTTAAGGATAAACTTTGTTTTTATCTTGAGTTTGGGAAACTGAATAAATGAAAGTAAATAAAGTATAGCTTTTAGAAAATGCCTCACCAAATTTTGTTTTGCTGAAGACAGAGGAGACGTGTTTACTTCTTCCTCTTGTTTCAACAACTTTTATTCAGCTCTGCAGAGCTCAGTTAGGACTTTTGCATCTCACTAGCATGAAGAAGAGAACGTTGTTACCTTGCAAGCGTAAAATGTAAAGTAAAGTGAGAGCAAGGAGAGATCTTAGAGTTAGACTAATTGTAACTTGCTGGTGTGCAAAAGAAGTTTATCTGATCTCTCAGTCAAGGTAAAAGTTATACCTGGTTTTCTTTTCCAGTGCCCAAGTGTCTGAAAGCAAATAATATTGATAATGTACCCACCTATTCTGCTGTGAAAACTCTGATCCATTTTGGGCTCCGTGTAAAGGAAAGGGAATTTGAGGACACATAAGAGATTATTGACATGAAATGAAAGGCACTGGGAATCAGTTGCTGTTTCAGTTTGAACTTGTGGATAGTGTGCTGGAGGCCTGATGGGTTTTGTTTGTTCTGCTTTTTTATTATTTGAAGATGCCTGCTCTTGTTTTCTAGTTGAGAAACCGCAGTAATGCCTTGCTGAATCTGGTCCACTGAGCTGAAAAAGTTTATGATGATTACTGGGTCTAATCATAACAAATGCATCAGTGTTCATCTGTGCTTTGTTTTATGAAACTTCTGATTTTGCTGTTGTTCGGTAGGATTCGCAGGGTATTTCTATCTCAAACAAGCGCATGCAGTCCCTGTGCAGTCTTTTCCAGCTGAAACTATACAGCCCTTCAGAAACTTTTGGAAAGATAAGAGCTTCTTCATAAAGTGTGTTCTTCAGATTTGTTTTGTGAAGCTGTAAAATTGGATTGCCTTTATATTAAGGAATAAATATGGAATTTCTTTACTGTTGAAACAGGTTCTTAAAAGTTGGACCTACAGTGTGTCCCTCTATAACTTTATTGCTTGCTTTTATGCTGGTAATCTTAATGAATTGGTTAATTACTTAATGGAACTTGAAGATAATAAACCTTCCCTAAGTGTTTAATATTAATTATGGCTATTATCATTATTAAGTATTACTCATTTACTGCAGAAGGGACTGGATTGTGGCTGCTGGTACAGAAGATATTGTAGAATTCACAGTATCTCTTAATTTTGTCCTCTGTTTAACTCAGGGCAATTTCTGACTGTGATGAGGGATAAAGAATTGAATCACATAAGTGAATTATTCCCTATTGGAAGCTCAACAGTGTATACAATACTTTATGACCAATGTTATTTCTTTCTCCCTCTAATCTCTCCTGGTGCTGTGCACTCATGATGTTGCTGCCTTGAATAATTTCTTGCTTCCTGTAATTACCTATCCTATTATACCCAGTTTCCTTTCCAGTCATGCTGTAGTTATTATTCTCAGTGTAGTTATTATTCTCTTTAACCCTGGAAACTCCCTTTGGGGTCTGCCTTAATTTTGGCAGTTCTAAGACTGTATATTCTTCACTTTCTGATTTCAATAGTAAATCCGATGCCAGTGAAATTCATTCTGACAGGTCAAGAAGAGACAGATCACCAATTATGCCTTGTGTTTCTGAACTTTGGGTTCGTTTCTGTGGGTTGCTTGAGTGTAGTTCTTTTTTACTTTGGCCATTGTCCATATATCAAAACGTAATTTGACATAACCTGTCTGGCCATTTTCAGAGATACACATGAGGAAGAATGGGGACTCTGTCTTTTCACTGAGTCAAGGACATAGTCCAATCTGTTAACATAATGTGAATGTCCATCAGTTTAACCAGGCAGCTCTGTAACCCCTTTCTTTCATTGCTGAGGATCTTAGAGCAAGGGCCAGAAAAGGCAGTCTGGGTATTCAGGTCTGAGCAGTGATGGAGCCAATTGTATATTGCACTTGCCAAAACATATTCAGTTGTGGACTACGTTCATCCAGAGGCCCAGAGCACAGCAAGATTAATTTATAAGGGAAGTTTGAATATGGAAGCTCTTGGTTACAGAGTCTGAGATGTAGGAAAGGAGGGCAGAAAAAGTTGAGAATCTGCATTTTTACTTGCATACAAATGTTTTCTTCTTTTCTTATGTTTGACGCTGTAACAGGTTTAACTACTAATTTTGGAAGTATTTATTTTTTCAAACGTTTTTATTACATGAGGTATGAATTTAAAAATTAAGATTAACAAAAGGACCACACATTGAGTAATATTCAATATTCCGTGAATCTACTCAATGCCCCCTTTCAGAGTAGGAGTAAGTGGACTCTTGACACAGCTGTATGTTTTTGTCTGAACTACAGATTTATTACTGATGATTATTTTTAAAATCATTACATACTGATGGCAAGGTTTTTAATCATCATAGTTGTTTGTCCTTACAATGCCAGCTGAAGTGTGTGATAGCACTCTGAAACTCTTAACAACCAGTCTGAAAAGATACTAACGAAATTTGCTGTTGGTATTACCTGGCATTTAATAGAATTATTCCTGTTAATTCTTTTCTTAAATAAGCGTTGACTGTTTCCTTCCTATTGTCTTTTGAGAGAAAAAATGGTGGACTGTGTGTGGAGTGAAGTAAAATACCTAAATTTGTAAACACATTTTTATAAATGGCACAGGGGGAATATTGGAATTCTCTTTAAATACCATAAATTTGGAAGAATTAGAAGAGGTAAATGTATCTGAATAAAATTACTTCTGTGTATGTCAAGTTAATGTAGTAGTTGCCATGGTAAACAAACATTGTACATAAATACTTAAATAATTGTTGTATATTTAGAATGGTAGCAAGCTGTTAACTGAGATTTACATACTGATAAACAAGAACTTGCAGAGAATCCTTTTACTTTCGACTGTCTATATATCTACTCAATTAACAAATTTACATTTAAATAAAACTAATTGTTCCAGCCTTGAACTGGAGGCTGGAAGGGAAGTGAAAGGGGGGGGATAAGCATAAGCAATGCAGGAAGTTTTAAGTTGAATCCATATCTCTTGTCACTGGAATAGATGTCTTGTTCTGAGACATTAAAATGGAAAATGAAATGCTGTATGAGTTACAAATCCAAACATTTTGATGACAACTTAAGTATTGCCTTTTCAAAATATTGTAATGTTTTTGTTAGCTCCCCTTACAATGCAAGTGGAGAGGACAGCATTCCAATCTGAAGGCAGAAGGGGACTGTTGGGCTGACTGAAAACAGGAATAACGTAGGGCTACAAATAAACTGCAACAACAATGAAAAATTGACTCTTTATCATAAGATTTTAAACTAGTAGACTTTGAAGTTATTCATGAACGTTCGTGTTCTTCTATTTTATGTTGAAATCCAGAATTTTGTTTGTGTTCCAAGACCAATCACGAATTCTGGTAGTTTGTATGCATCTTTTGATTTTACCTCTGCTTAGCTGCTCAAAAATTCTTTTCTTCCCTTTAACTCATATTTCTCCAGGCTTATCCTAAGGCATTTTTTGTACCTTATTACTTCTCAATTTCAGCAATGCTATCATAAGCAGTGATACATATTAACAGCTTGTTAATGTAACGCTCTCCCCTTTTGCTGTCAAAGGCCCTGCCTTTGGACAGTAGCCTATCCAAAGACCAGTAGCCAAAGCAACATGATCACCAGTGCTTTTCTGCACAGGTGGGAGTATACCTCACGTGTCCTTGTGCTGCACTTAGGACTGAATGCTTCGTGCTTCTGTTGAGTTGATCTAATAATGATCATCCATACTATATTACCATCATCAGCATGATTATATTTTCTAGTGCTTATATATGATCACTCATAGAAACTCTCATTGAGCATGATGCAGAAAAGCTGGTTTCTGTAGACAGAAAAGAAATATTTCTTAACCAGGGAATAAATTGTTTGTTCTAGATTAGTGTCTGTCTGATGTTGCAGACTGTTTGCTCTGCAGCAGTAATGTTCAGGAATGACCTGGTCGCAAGCCAGTAGAAAAATCTTCTCCTTAATGGGAAAGATTTTTCACATAGGAGAAGAGGGAACCTGGAATTGCACCAGCACTGCTCAAAAAAAGTTTAAATGTTTATGTTTTTGCTCACAGTGAGGTGCAATACAGAAGGATCTGCCGCTGTCATCTTAAACATCTTGTAAGGTTTGTTTAGAGCGCGTAGCTGTTTTCTGAAAGTCTTGTCATTCTCGAATCAGGTTTTTTCTTCCTATGAAGGGGTGGGGAGGCAACCTGGTGACACTGCTGCTCTGGTCCAAAGCTTTGGCGCAGCTTTCTTGAGGGGGCAGTGCTCTCTGTGTCTTAAGAACTGGCAGCATTCTGATCAGCCTAAACCAATCTCAATCTTTTCCAATTTCTGGTCAAATTCATTATTGTTTATTTCTATCATATGCCAAATCAATAAGCCTGCGTGCAGAGGTCGAAAGGAAAGTAGAAATGATCTCCCGAATATGTGATGTCATTTAATTCTTTTTGCTATTGTATTTGCTTGAAGAAACAGGCTTATCGTGGTACAGATGAATATAGTTTTTAACACTTACCTTTTCCACATAAAACCTGTAAATGTAGCACTCCTTTCTCACATATTTATCATTTGTTATGATTTATTTTACATCAGGCAGAAGCAATCTTATAGTACTGAGGAATTACTGGTCTACTTCTGTAGTGTAACAACAACAACAAAAAACACCATACAGATGATTTACTCGAATACAGTATTCTTTTGGGAATTGTTGTGCATGTTGAATAGATTATTTTTGGTTGTCCCTAGAAGTGATATTTTTTTGTAAGCTGGTCATCATTTGTCTACACAATTGAATAGTTAATACAGGAAAGACAGTAAAATAAATCATTTGTGAATATGAACTGATATAATCATCTTGGTCCAGTTCATTATTCAGTCATTTATTCTAGGTAAGTATAAAATTGGTAGTACTTTCTGTTGTAGATTAAATGTGTCATGGGTTTTAACCTACTATCAGCTTCTGTACTTCCATGCTGAGGATCCTTTAAGCAAAATCAATAGCTCTAGAATACCTTTTAATTTTCCAACTGCAGAAGCATCTTAGAGATAACAAGTCTTTGGCAAGGTCAGCTGCTTTATGGTTGTAAAGGGAAAGGGTAAGAAGAAAGATAGACATTATTCAAAAATTCACTGCATGTATCCAAAGTTGGAGTAACATGATCACATCATGCCCTGAATTACCATTGCTATGTATTCCCCATATATAACCTTCCCTATACCCTATTTGATGATCAGAGGGCTGGAGCACCTCTCCTATGAGGAAAGGTTGAGGGAACTGGGCTTGTTTAGCTTAGAGAAAAGAAGGTTCTGGGGAGACCTCATTTCAGTCTTTCAGTACTTGAAGGGAGTGTTTAAACGGGAGGGGGGACTCCTGTTTACGAGGGTGGGTAGGACAAGGGGGAATGGTTTTAAACTAAGACAGTGGAGGTTTAGGTTAGAGATTAGGAGAAAGTTTTTCACACAGAGGGTGGTGGCACACTGGAACAGGTTGGCCAGGGAGGTCATGGATGCCCCATCCCTGGAGGCATTCAAGGCCAGGCTGGATGTGGCTCAGGGCAGCGTGGTCTAGTGGTTGGTGGCCCTGCAAATAGTGTGGGGGGGTGAAACTAGGTGATAATTATGGTCCTTTTCAACCCAGGCCATTCTATGATCCTGTGATTCTATTACTATTTTTCATGCAAATGATCCTAAACTTTCTAATGTGTGTGTGACACTCATTCCCATTCCCCTTGTATGAATCATTGTCCTTATAGTCCAAAGGATCTGCAGAAGTTTAAATGATTTTTTTTTGTTCTCTCTTAGGCTATATAGATCACAGCTTAATTTCATCTGCTGCCACACAGTCACTACATTTGTTACCTTACCAGGGAATGGCTTACATTTATTGCCTGTCATGACAAGCTTAAATAATGTAATGCAATTTAGACAGCTTAGCAACTATGTTTATTATTTTTTAACAGAGAATAGATGACTATCAACTTAAACCCTTTCAACAGTTTGTATTACTTACGCCATGCATTGTTCTGTCATTGTGATTGTTCCCAATTGAAGACAGGATTAAATCTCTCCTTTTAAAGATAATGTAATTTCCATTGGATATTTCTCAATGAATTCCAGCAACAACTTGATAATCATAAGTGCCACCAAAAGTTACCTTTGTGTACTTAGCAGTACATCCGATGAATGGCTTTGGAAAATAAATAAACAAATAGTGGCTAAGTAACAATAAATTAATTAATAGCTGTTTATGTTCTCTTGCCAGGACAACAGAAACTCATTTAGAGCTGCCATTAATTGCGGGGTAAATATATTCTGAGAATAATAAATGTATAAGATTATTCACTGTTCAGAGTAAGTACATGATTAGTAGTTGTCAAAATGCCTTTTCTTGACAACAATAGGGCCTAACAGCTGCTTTGCTGCGCGGTGCCAACACTTGCTCAGGAACTCCTCAGTTCATGGACCAGTGAAGCAATAGACAATAACAATTCCCTTGGTGCCATTAAATTCTGCAGAGTCACTGTAGATGCCAGGCAGCACTGGCGTGTGAAGCGCAAATAGTTCTTTGGCAGACTTTAAAATAAATAAATAAATAAAACATGAAAATCCTGCAAAAATAGTAATTGCGTGCGGGGAGGGATATTCCAGTGCCATGCAAGACTGATCGCAGTGTGATTAAATAATGTATAAAACTGGTTTCGCTGAGAAAAGATGGGTGTGCTTCTCATTAATAAGGCTTTTTAATATGTGGTACACAGCTTTTATCTACGTGTATTTGTTGATCTGTTGAGAATGCTTTGAGTGGCTCAATGTTTATCGATAAAGTGATAGAAAAATTCAGAATTACTTGGGAAGTGTTCAATGGAGACGCTTTCCTGAACCATATTGTTCAGTTTTAGGAATAGCTGCCAGTTAATAGCTGTAGAAGTGTCTGCAGCTCTTAAAAGTAGTCTCAGGAAGGCAGTTTGTTACTTGACTAATAGTAAGTGAACCATGAAGATTAGAGAAGGTTCCCTCACATTTTATCTTTCTGAAGTCTCCCTGTCACTTTTTGCATTGGGGGATATTTTTAAAATTTCTGATTCAAAATTACTATAAAGCATTTAAAAATGCTTATTGTTATTATCTAAATTATCTAAACACTAGATTGCTATATGCAGTCTCCTGTGTTCCCGTGTTGCTTCCTTTATTTCACCTTGGTGAAATTTTTGCAGTTGTTATATATTAAAAATTCTGAACTTCAGTAATTCCATTTCCAACTTATTATATGGAAGCAATCTAAACATTCTTTAATTTGTGAAGAACCTTCCCCAGAACTGTTAACATGTCTCAGTCGTGCCACTGCTTTAACAACAACTATCTTTACTCTTTACTGTCAGATCGTGTCAGTAACTTCTTTTTTTTACTGTAATTCTAATTACCTGGATTTATTATATAAGTGGTATGTCAAGAGTATTAACATAATTATTTTCTCATTTGTAAGATTTTGATACATAATGAATTATGATCTGCCTTCCTTTTAGTGATTTTTTTCTCCTTCAGATATGAATATTGTGTTTCTTGAAATACTAAACTGAAATGCCCTGAGCATAGAACACACAGCTGTGGATCCCAGTAACTCATCACCTTACCCCATAAAAGTTAACCTCATCTGGCAAAATGAGTTCCTGTTAACCTCTTGAGCAATCAACAGGAGTTTTTATAGACAAAATATGTTCCAGAGTTAATTAGAGTTTCATCCCAAAGGAGATCAAGGTGACTCATATGCCACTAATACATATAACATATATATATATTCGTCTACTTTAGTCCTTTAGGTTGGATAGCAGTTCAATTAATAAAGGAGTTAATGATAATTTAAAAGTGCTTTGAATTGTACTCTTACCTCAGAAAGCAGTAGTAGTTTCCTGTATTTCTTAAGAAAATATATCTCTTTCTCTGAAGCAGCACACTTAAAAACAAACAAACAAACAAACAAAAACTTTGAAAGTATGCGTAGCAGTAAGTTGGTATATAAATAAGTGTATTATAACTAGAATTTATGTAAAGCAGATATTAAGATTTAAAAGAAATTGGTTTATGTATATTATAGCCACATGTGCCTAGTCAGATTGTGAAACTAAAGCAATGTATGTTAAATATGCAAAACCAGGACAGTTCATTGTGGTTAGCTTGGGCTTTAAAGAAATGAAAGTCAAAAGAGCTCTTCAAATGTTGGATTTTGAAACAGGTAAGTGAGTCCCAAAGCAGCAGCTGGCTGTAGTGGTTGTATGAGCAACACCAATGTGTACGTTTTCTCCAGAGTACATGAATGCATCTGGTTTTTGCAGCACGTGTTAGCAAAACTGCTGCTGCTGAGAAATGAACAAGTAGTATGGATTTGAGAAACTGCCCAGGAGAGAAAGGGAAACAGCAATATGGTGTCAATATGTCTAGAAGATTGGCTGGCATAAAAACATTTTAGGACACTTGACTTACTTAAACTGAGAAGTTTGGAAAAAAAATCATAAGAAATGGCAGTCCAAATACGATCACCCAAAACACAGATGTAGGAGATAAAAGTGAAGTGGATGTCATGTTTACTTTTCCAAGTCAAGGTATATGTTATAGCTCCCAGTTACATATTTAGTCTTTGTCAGAATGTCTCTTCTTTTCCCACAGAGCTCTTCTTTTCTCATCACGTGAACTATTCAGGCAGAGAAATATAAATTTGAGGGCAACAAATGGAGGCAAAAACTATATTTTAAAGTAACAGAGCAGATAAAAGAGCAGATCAGAAATAAAATAGAGACTAGAACTTTTGTTTCTTTATTATAAATGTCAGGCAGTGCAATGCAGAGATACTTAAGGTAGTACAGGCATCATAATTAATGTAGTCTGCTAATTCTGGGCTAATTTACATTGCTGAAAATCTCAACACCTACCCTAGAACAGATAAAAGTACTTAACCCATTTGGCTTGTTTTCTTTCTGAAACAAAAAATTATTCTGTTGTGAGGTTATTCACAAATTGTTATTTGTTGCATTGCAATCTTGTAGATAACAAGAGGGAAAAATACCATAGACTGAAAATTTTGTTTTCTGTAGTGATCCAGGGCTAACGTTTTCAAATGACCTTACCATTGAAGAATATTGACATAGTTACTTCAGTTAAACTAAAAGTAAACACTTTAATATTTGTTTTTACAGTTTCAATGTTTGCCTGTCTTAAAACACAAAAGATGAAAAAGATGAAAATTAAACAAGTGTTGCTTTATGAAGAATTGCAAGTGTTTTAAGTTATAAGTGTTGTTAAAAGTTCCCTTGAATTATTCAGTGCTTTTTAAAAAGATTTTATGGTCTGTGTACAACTGTGTCTGTGTTTATTTGATCTATTATTTTTATATAGTTGTCTGACACTTCTTTATGAAAAAGAATAAAAGATGTGAAGCTGATCCATGATGTCAAATTTTTATCATGTCCAAACTTTTTATGGTTCTGCATGCTTCAGATCAAAGAATGCTGGCTTTTCTTTTTACTTTTTTGATTTAACCTAACCACGAATAACAATATTTTTGACTACATTTTATGCTTTAAGGTGTTTGGAAGATGAAGTAAAAAGCTTAATTATTTTTTAGCAGAGTATTAAGTATTTGGGAGGGGATAGTCTTGTTTTCGGACTTGAGTTCCCAGTTGAATAATGAGTTAGTAGTAAAGGGACAGCCTGAAAGCAATTAATACCCGACCTAGTGGAGAGCAATAGTAACTAGCTATTTTGAGTTTTTAACAATATGGACTGGTAAGATGTATTTTTTTAATCTAAATAGATACAGTTATAGCTGTTATAGTACTGTTTTTCATTCCAGATGGCAATGACTTTATTTTGATTGCTTGTTGTAGCTTTACATGTTATGGCTGTGCAGTAAAGTCTTTAGCTTGTAACAGATGAAGGTCTGGCGTCGTAATTTTGTCATTACACTTAAAAAGTTAATACTACTATGGCAGAGAGCGTGTGTAGCTTTTCCTGTGTAGAGTTTTACCAAACTTTGAAGCACCTTTTTAATTGAAGGAATTGTTTGCATTATCTTGGGATTAGGAATCAATTGTCTATTGTATTCAGTATATTCTGGCAAGGGCATTCAGGGAATACAGGATCTGTTGTGTTAAATTGTGTAAATTATGTACATGCAGTTGGTTAGAAAATCTATCTCAGTAGTCAGGAAAGCCTTTTTGTTTTCATTTGTATTTACTCTTTCAGGTTATTTTTGGAAATATTTCACCTCTGCTGTAACTTTTGCACTCCTCTGTGCACCATGCTCCTGCTTGTATAATAAAAGTCATTCAGCTTTTTGTTTGGTAAGAAAGTGCACAGGTCCCAAATGCTTCTTCAAGATAAACTCCTGGAGACTATAGTTCTTAGTTTGCTACAGATTAGATATCCTTCACATGCAGAAACATTTCTAAAAAAAACCCTTATTATTTAAAAGAAAGCATTTGAGACTGTTCAGTTAGGGGAAATAACTTACTTTCAGATCCAATAAAAGTATGTTCTTTAGGGATTGTGACAAATAGATTGACTACATGCACCTGCAAAAAAAAACACCTGTCAGAAATAAAAGTGTTACTCAGTCCTTCACTGTCCCTTGCGAGAGACAGAACTGTGCTGGGGAAATATCGAGTCAACGTTGTTTCTAGCAGACCTGATATGTGACTCTTTTCCAAGCCTCTGTTATAACTTTTAACAATATTGTCTGCCTTTTTAAGTCAATACACAATTGAATTTTATGTCACCTATGCATTATTTAGTAAGAAAATACTTATATTTCACATTTCTGGGCACTATTTACATATGGTTTCTTTAGTGATCCAAGATTGTAGATAATATGTGTGTATAGATATGTGTATATGCATATATAAACTCGTGGGAATGAGGATCTTCAGATTTTGCTCTCTTGCATGTGTTTTTTTTTCGCCTTTAGTATAGCTCTTTTAGTTTTCTGACGTGTTTTAGAATATGCAAAGTGTACAAAATTTTGACCAATCAAGAGCACGTCCACCTGAGTGATTCTGGGATTCTGTAACAGCCTAAAAACTCCACAGTGTGTAATTACAATTCAGAATGGCAATTTACATATTTTATAATAATTCCTAACATTTAAACACCTTTAAAAAAAAAAAAAAAGTTAAAAAATTGTAACTTTGACACATTTTTTTCAAAATCTTTGTGTTCCTGGGAATTGTCTCACTAAGCTGCTTGTGGTTGATTTATTAGAATAATATGTTACAGGGGGACTTTCATACGATTTTTTTTTTTTTTTTTTTTGATTTGTTAAATTCATGTTATGGACTTTGAACAGCTGTTTTAATTAAATGTATCCTTGTTAAAGAGATTATTAGTTTTGTTAAATCTAGCTCATTTTTCAGCTTTTAAATTGTATGGAAGTAAGAGAAATGACTTAATTCGGCATATGCAGACTACATTGTATATCTGTCAATCCAAAGTAGAGGCATTCAGCTAAGATGAACTCTACATAATGATTTACAAGCAGGTATATTAATCCAGTATACCATAATTTAGTAGATATCCAACTTGTTCACATAGCTCCTCAAATTGAGTTTTAAACTCCCTGGAACAGTGAAGATTTGGGTTTCTCCATGACATATCATCTCAGATTTTAGGTTGCAGTTTAGTTCATGTGTTTCGTATGATTATAAACACGTGATTATTTGAATATATTGGATTTTTTTTTTCCAGATTATACTTTGTCAAGAATATGCCTTTCCTTCAATGTTAATAATGTTAATATAAATATTTTTATAATTACCTTTGCCAAGAGGGAACAAGTATGAAAGAAAAAAAGAAGATAAGCTGTTACATACTTTCACAGTGTAATTCAGAGAGCTGTAAAAATTATCACTGTTTTTAGACTACTAAAAATATCAAGACTTAGTTTCTGGAAAAGAGATGTGATGTCATAAAAGACATTTTTAAGATTTTATGTGGATCTCTAAGCATGGTGTTATTGTGGTTTTGTGTCTTTCTTCCCTTTCCTTGCTGATAAGGGTGGTTATTACTAAGGGGTAGATTTTAAATTTTTATTTTTTTATTTCGGAGGACATGCTCTCACTCTCTTTTTATAAATAATAAGTGCAAGTAATCCACTTACTGTTGACAGGATGTTAAGAGCTGAAAATTCTGGGCAATTCTGCATCTTCCATTTCAGACTTCTTCATGACTCATTTTACTACTCTATGGAAAATTATCAGCATGGAAAGGAGGCTAGCCTGTTTCACATGGGAAAGTAGTTGGAAATCTCTCTACTCTGATAGCCGGGGAAGGCAAATTGTGTTTGATCTTAGACTGCATCCTACTAGAGTGCTTCACTACATAACCAATGAAGGCAATATGGTAAATATTAGTTATACATAAAGCCACGGAACTAACATATGTATCCCTCCCGTGTGGGGGTAGATGAGGTAAATTTTGCTAGTCTGTATCAGCTTTATGCAAGGGGATACCAGGGCAATTAAATCAGCCTTATTCCTAGCAGAGGATGAAAAGCTGAGAAACCAGGAGCTTATTAGGTTTAATTTACAGTGAAAAGATTCAGAGCATTTGATATACATTGTCAGTTAGAGATTTATAGTAAGTCATAAAGGCAAGTAATTTACTTGTAAAGCAAACAATCAAACAAAACAAAGGAAACAAACAAAAAAACAGCAAACCAAAACCCATCAACATTTATAGTTACCCAGAAGAGCAAAACAGTTCCTCTAGACTCCAGCTCTAAGAAAAAGAACAAATTGTGATGAGGATAAAACAAATTTAAATCTTTGTGCTGACAAAATATGTAACATTTAATACTGACAGAATGGGAGTTAAACATTAATGTTAAATGCTGCATGCAATACAAAATGCATTCACAGGATCATTCAGCATCTTGCCTGTACAATATCCACATATAGATCAATTCAGAACCTGTTGCTGCTGATCTCTTTGCGTCTCTGCTGTAAGTTTTGCCACCATTGTCTATAAAGTAAGTCAAACAGATAATATCCTTAAAAGGTTGGGGTTTTTTTTAAAACCCTTTGGGGTTTACCTACAAAACGGATCTCTTACAGTTCAATAAATCTTCATACTCCCTGAACGCAGGTAGTTGAACTTACTAGCACACTTCAGTGTTGAGCCATGGTACTTGCACTTCGTCACTATTTTATAAATCAAGGTACATGCTTGATCTCAACAGTGTCATGTGTATAATTTATCTCACTAGACACACTTTCATAATACATCAAGATTTGATGGCAGCTTTTAAAATTAGAACTATTAGAATATCTTAAGTTTCCTTTCATAGATACCTTTTCCTGCTACCTCATTCATTCATTTTTATGTCTGAGAAAATAAATGTTCAGCTCATTTGTCATAGTTGTATCATTAAATGTGTTCATCTGTTGAAAAATTAATTGAATGTCTTCCTGTTATCCCTGCAAAAGAGTATAGGGTCTTTTTTGTTAGATCTCAACCCTATATGTTTATACTATTGAAAATAAGGAACAAATGTTTATAAATGCTCAGGTCAAAATTATCAGCATTTGGTTCTGATGCATTAATTGCAATCAGTCATCCAAAAATATGTTTTAGAAATGCGTACAGAAATTGGGAGATCCATAAGATTTCCCAGAATCTGCTGAACAGGATAAGAGATGATGTTAGACTACAAAGATCATTGTTGTCCATAGAGTTTCATGTCATGAAAGTGGTAATGAATGAGTAAATTTATTTGTGTGTTATTAAATGTTTATGTGATATAGCGTGGCACTTTATCTTGTAAAACATTTTCTCTGTGGTACCTACAGTTGACAGAACTCACTTGAAATGGTAATATTTTTGTTTTGGTATTCAGTTTGACATTTTTAGAAACAATCCGTAAATCTCAGCCATGCCTAATTATCTTTGACTTCTGGCTCATCTCTTTAGCTTGAAGTACAGCCAATATCTTTTTCCAAACTGAAACCGAAAATCCTTCGAAAAATTTAATATTCTTGCTATAAAGGGGAACAACGGGAAGATGACTGTAGTAAAATATTCACAGTTTGGTTAGTAGGTCAAAAATGACAAAAACCAACTTTCAATTCTGCACAAGTAGTTGTTTGAAGCAACTCCAGTGTTAAGAGGCCAAATTATAGCTGTTCTTCTTCAGAGGGCTAAACTAATCACATCTAACTGCAGTCCTAAAAGAGGACATTTTACTTTAAACACTATATATTCCTGAAGTTTCTTAAATATATTTAAAGCTGTTGTAAAATGTCTACTTTACTGTAATGGAATAACAACAGCACATTTCCACGTTTATTCGTGTTATTAAGTATATTCCTGAAGTGAAGTTTGCTTCTCAAAGCAGGAAGTGTTATTGGGGACTGCTGGTGACAGGGCTGTTTTCATACTTGACAGGCATTTTTGCAAAATTATGAATTAGAGTGTTTTGTTTTTATGAGCATCACATTCTTTTTTGTACATGTGCCATCCCACGTAGTTTAAAAGGATTTGCGGATGTAGAAGGTTAAATTTGGGATACTTCAATGCAGCATTTTGCACTATTCTTGGCAGTATTTTAGTTAATAATTACTGACAGCAGTATAATGTAGTACTGTGGAATTAGCTTAATGAAATCACCTTCATTTAGCTTACGTGAGAAGTAGAAATCTTAGTCATTTAAAAGGACACATAAAAACATCAGCGCACAAAGTCAGCTGATTTAAGTGAAACAGGTTTGCAGCATTATGTCAGCCAAAATCAACATAGATGTTAGCAACCTGAGAACAGACTGCTGAAGTGATGAATGATGTAAACCTCTCTTAAGATTTTCTTAAAACTCCATGTCACATGACAGCCCTAAGCATCTAGCAAAATTTTATGCAGCATTTTAGATCAAACTTTCATTAGTATAGACTCAGAGGAAAATGCTGAAATGAATCCAGCCTTCCTCTGATCTCAAGTATTTGGCCTCTCTTTTTTCATATTATCTTATATTAACTTTCATATTAGATTCTGTTTTGGAGCTTATGCTTAATCTGAAGAGCAGACGCTGTAGAATTTGCTGTAATTTGTTGTGCTGTATGCTTTCCAATTTATGTGAAGAAGACCTCTCTGTTAGTTTTGTTGGTTAGTTGTTTGATCTGGGGGAGTAAAGGTTGTAAATGAATGATAGCTTCCTGACAGTGGGGCTGTGAGACACACAATAGGGCTCTCTTGATTGTGCAGTACACTTTCCAAAGTGTGTCCATTCCTATTCCTTTTTGACATTACCAGTTTACATTGCATTTAGGTGATAAGCCTGAAATAATGCATGTTTTTATTTCTGATTTAATTGCTTTCTAATTTGCCATCCTTTCATTGGGAACGCACATTGAATGATGTAAGAAAATAAAGTAAGCTTGTTAAGACTTCTCTTAGTGGACTTCCAGCCTGGATGTGATTCAGTATTTGGGCAAGTCTGAAGCTTAAATTTACTTGAAAATCACTGCTTTTGACCCTCAACCAGGGAGGGACACATTTTCATAAGCCAAATGCTATTAAAATGCATGAGACTATATATACATATTTTTACGAGTGTCACTGTAAAAATAAGCTCAGATTATTTTCATTGTGAAAATAAAGAGTTCATTCTGATAATTCTAGGATTCTTCTGAATGTGAATTATAATTAGAACGCTGTCATTTCACATGGATAAGGAACAAAGAATATTTTCTCACAAGCCTCTCTGAGTGAAAATTATATTTTTCTGATATCTGCTACCTCTTTTACAGAATCTTTATTTTAGTGAAACATACTTATTAACTGTAACTGTGTCCCTTCAGGACAGATATCTTAAAGATATGACAAGATGCATTTTTTTAAGAAACTCATATCTGCATACCTATTTGTATTTTTGTTTGTGTTCATTTAAGGAGCATTAACCTAGCTTTTTAAGCAACAGTATCAAAGAAATTTTTTTTGCTAGAATACTTCATCTGTGAAAATGTAAAGTGGATAAAAGATTTGGGGAAAAAAAAAAAAACCCACAACTTTTTGCCTGCAAACCAAGTCCATAATCACATATCCGGAGGTGGAATTAAAAATAATAAAATTTAAGCTAATTCTGTAATATTTCAGTCATGCTATCAGCTGGCAGGTCTAGAAGTATCTTTTGATTGTTGACTTCCTCATGTGCAGCTTCAATATATAGTGTCTATAATTCCCATACTGTTATTGCAGTTATAGGAACCGAGTGTTCACTTGCCTTTTGCACCGTATTCTGTGTAAGTGCCTCAGTGTAATCGGTGCACTACCAGACATCCTTTGCTTACATTCCTTCACTACTCAGAAAATGGAAACTTTTCTCAAGAGTTTTATAGTAGAAGTTAGACACACATCCATATTTATGTAAATGGTATGGATTTAGAACAATCTCATGAAGTAAAACAAATATGTCTGATAAGAAAACTCTACTAGGAAAGATTGGTGTATCTCTTGTCTCTTGTTGATTGGTAATAGAACACTTTTATGTTCTGAATTCACATCACTGAGCTATTATTTTGACAGGTCCTAGATAAAATACGCTCCATATGTTTTTCCTTTACGAAAGTAACTTACAAGAAACATATTTATTCTTTGCCTTGCTCACACATTTCAGGCCCATCAAAAGCTCCCCTTTTATCTGACTTCAGACTGTGTTGGTTGTCAGTCACTTTACAGTAGTTTAGATAGCATTCTTGCTTGTCAACTTATTTAGAGAATGATTTGAAGTAGCATAAAATAATTTCAAACATTTCAGGAACTGTACAATGATAAGATATGTCTACTATGAAAAAGACATGGATTTAATAACTTTCAGTGGTATGCAAAATAAGGTCAATCTATGACCTGAATCTCTGTAGCCATTTCAGCATGACTTACAAAAGACTTCTAATGCACTTTGGGTATTTGCAGGCACTTTGTCTGCATAAGGAGAACTTTCACTTAATGCATGAGAGTGGGGAATGGGTTTCAAGTAGGCTAAATCCTGTCAAAAAGTTCTATTGGATTAAAAAGACCGTGTGTCTTTGTGGTCTGCCTCAAACATACCACTGTGAAACTGAAGAATACATTAGAAGTGTTGCAGAGTATTGAAATAACATTGTTGAACTAGGGAAAGTAGTTTTTATCTTGGTAATCCTGTAGCACTATAATAACTTCTAATGGCATAAAACTTCCACCTGTGAATTGTGTCTTTAGATATATTAATTGTTAGGTGTGAGACAATGCAAGGCTGTCATTTTTCAGGGCAACTCCTTGGTACTTTGGCTTATACATTTGTTTTTTGGAAACTTTAAGCTGTCACGATATGTGATGAGTGTACAAAATTTCCCTTTAGTTTTATCCTCTTTTTCTGCACAGTGCAAGAGAGTAATGTTTGCCTCTAAAAAGTAGGAGCGTGTGTAAGATAACAAAATGGAAATGTTGTTTGTATGAGAATGCAATATACAGCAGGTAATATTGCAGGAGAATGTTAATTCAGAGAATTATAGAACAGACCAGGCTGGAACGGACCTCAAAATATCATCAGGTCCAACCTGTCATGGGGAAAGGGATCCTAGATGAGAATTGCTATTGAGGACTTTTTGTTTGAAAAGAGGACTGAAAACCTCCACTGGTGGGCTTTATATGTCGTTTTTCAAATGTCACCTATTTATTTTAGTATTCTAGCCAAATTCCTGAAACCGTGTCAGTACAATTCTACGATCTCAGAGTCTGAGTATGAACTTAATCCATGCAGGTACTGCCCTGCTATAGAGGCCCGAAGAACATGCCTTTCTTTCCCACATTTTGTAAAATTGTAGCATTATGGATGTTAATTTTCTCTCTGAGGGTGGATATTTGATGCACCTTTATTTGGTTATATTCCCAGCTGTGCCCCGGCTCTACAAGAAAGGGATCATTATACCTGATACAAAGGGGGAATAAAAAAAAGAAAAAAAAAAGAAGGAAAAACTTGACCTAATTCAAATACACTGGAAAGAAAGTAATTTTGCCATAATTCCCCCTAGAGCTGGCTTGTCTCTGAAAGCACAGTTTAATTCTAATGGCTGTTTAGTAGTTTTCTCCTTGGAGCATTTTCCAAATGGCAGATCATTTCTCTCTATCAGAATCCAGAAGGAGGAAGTTTGCCATTACTGTTGCTACAGAAATGTAGGGCAGATGGTTTAAGAGACTTCTTCAGTGGAAATGGAATCAAAGTGGTTGATCTACTGGAGGCAACAGTTCTAAACCAAGTACTCAGGTTGCTAGACCATTCCACCCTACTGTATAGGTGTATTAATTTACTCATGGATACGTTATGAGCACAGAGATAAGTACAAACATCTACTGAATATCCTATCTACTGAAGGATATATATATCTTATATCTACTGAAGAATTAATTGTCCATTTGAATTCTTTTTTTTTAAGGAATATGTTTTCTTTCTTTCTTAAAATGATAATCATCTGTTTACATGAGAAATATATATTTTTAAATCAGTGTATGTGCTCTCTAGCTACTCACATTTTTAGAGTCCAGCCTTCATTTTGAAGTGATTTCTAAATAAAAAGATTAACAAATTAAACAACAAACCAATAGAACCTGGAATAGCAAAGGGGTAAACATATATATATACATGAGTCAACAATCAGAATCACTTCCATTTCAGCCTTGCATACATATTTAGTGTGAATTTCTAGGCATTCTATTCCCTTGTCTTTTTCAGTTTGTATGGAAATCTCCTTCCACTTAGAAATTGCTATATGTGAGGTTTGGATTGGCTTTAACATAGTCCCCTGAGGTGCCTGCTGGTAGCGTAGCTCAGGTGTGGTGGAAGGGGCTTTGGCCAGCTCCTGGCCCAGGCTTCCTGGCTGTTCTGGGGCAGAGGAGTGAGGATTGGGTCCGATCTGGAGCTGCACACCAGACAGAGGCAGGAGTAACAGCTCAGACTGATCTTCATAGCTAAAAAGAAATACAAGAAACTCAGGAATTTTCCCTTCTACGATTCTTTAAACAAAAAATAATTAATTTATTCCCTGCAAAAATAGATGATCAGTATGTGAAGCATTATTCCTTAAAAAGTGGTCATGATATTCAACTCAGTTGTTTTGTACCATGGGCGCTCAGTAACATACAGTGCATTTATGGTTCCATCTGGAGAGAATCTGCAGTAATGAACTCATGTTGTTGTTTTGCCAATTTAACACTTCATGAAATACTGAAGTGCCACTTGCATGTTCAGAAAGGAATTCTGCTAGTGATTTTGTTTGAAGCAATACAGGCTGAATACAGTAATTTTGAACAGTTTGTTTAATAATATGAAGAGCAATAATAGCAATCATGAAATCATTTATGCTTATATATTAATATTAGAATTGAGTTAAAAGTGGTGGGGTGCCTTTGTGCTGCAGTATGTGACCACTGGCTCCAGCAGAGCCACCATCTCAGTTTCAACCTTGGGACCATGTGGCTCTTTAGATCTCCACAAATTCAAGCTATTTATATCAGCTGTTCATTTTGTGTATAACGTTTTCCGGAGCAGAATAAATATCATTAAAAAAATGAGATGATAAATATTCATCTGAACTCTAAATTGAGTTCACATTGGTTTGGCTAGTGGCCTTTCATTTGACTTTCAGTTTTCTTTAAAACATAGTTTTTACTTGCATGAGCACAGACAGAAAGTGAATGTTTAGCTTATTTACTTGCCAGAAGTAGACTCTATTTTACTTTAAGTTGATGTAAATCAGGGGAAATGCTCAAGAGTCAATGGAATAAAACAGTGACAAGAGAATCAGACTAAATGGCATTCAATCATGAATGATGATGCCAAAATCATGATCATGAAGCCATAGAGTGCTTTATAAGATGATGTGTTCTGTGCGACTCTTGAAACACTATTTATTTGCCCAAATCGCTAACTGATATTGATGTGAGTCTAGAATGTAAGTGAAAATTTCCTCAAGATTTTGGGTTGGTTTTTTTTTTGTTTTTTTTTTCATTCCAGGGAATGCTGTTCTGCTACATTAACACTTCCAAAGCACTGGGATTCTTCTGTCCGTTTGTTTAAAAACCAATTTAAATATTTTTACCATCTCCAAACACAGATTTCCATTTTCTGCCCTAAAGTCATATGCTCTAGTAGGGCCATTATTTAGTGGGCATCATGGGGATGGGTTGGTGGTTGGACTTGATGTTCTTGGAAGTCTTCCCAACCTTTATGATTATCTGTATATGCTTTCTGTCCTTTTGCGCCACTGTTCTGGCTTATGACATTAGCTCTCTCCTAGTTTCATGAAGATATAATTATTCTTTTAATTTAATACACATTTGAACCACTCTATGCAAGGGACTAGTCATGATCACTTTTGATTTTATTTATACTGACACTCAAGTTAGCAACAGGGACAGTTTCAGTTCAAGGACCACAGCATAGATGTATGTTCCTTTTTTTTCACTTTTAAACCTTTTCACTTTTAAATTCTGAAGTTTGGTTTAATTTTTCAAAAATTTTTCCTACAGAGAAGGAAAGCGTGAATGCATATAAGAATTGTTCCATTTACTTTTTATTTGCTTCATTTTTGAGATTTGTTGAGAGGTTGAAGCAGTAAACATCAATTTTAATGAGACATCCTTCAGTGGCTTTCTTGCAAAGTAATTAGATTTGCAGTACACGTGTATCTGCATAAAGTTGCAAATATATGTTTTAGATTGCTAGTTATTCTGGAGTCACCGAGACAGACATAGAAGAAATCATAAGCCATGTGAGTTAGCTTGCAGACCCTTCTGTTTGTATTGGAATACACCCACACACACTGCGTGTTCTTTCAGGTGTGAGCTGGCCCTGTCTAGCAGGGATTTCCAGCCCCACTGCAGTTGGGTTATTGTTCATCACAGCAATTCTGAGTGCTGATGAATTAATAATAAATAGTGGTGGCGGTGATGATAATAGTAAGAACAGAATGATTTAAAGCAAAATCTAATACTTTTGTTGAGGCATTACTGACTTGACAAAGTCACTTGGGAATTTTTTTGGACAGTGTTGACTGTGGGGAATTATGAATACACAGCCGTCCTGTTTTGCCCAGCCTGTTGAATAGGAAGTGTCTGTGATAAAGTAGGAATAGAGATGTAAGTGCAGCAGGTAAACCTGGCATGTGTTTGACAGCACTGGAACTCTGCAGTCCCAGATTGGCACCATCTGGATTGCACCATTCGTAATGGGATCATATGTGTACATGCAATTAGTTTATGTCAGTAGCTGTGGGGATTAGATGAAATTACGGAACAGTAAATGCTGCTTTGAAACCAGCTTGATCTTGTAAACTCAACTTGAAAGCCACTGTAATTCTGGCAATTACCCTAGGACTGCTGTGCTTAGAGGCAAAAATAGGGCTCTTATACCACATCCTCACCTCCCAGAGCTGAAGAGCATTTTAAATGCAAGGTGATTTGAGAGAGGTTTTTTTGTTCCACCGGAGGAGCTTGGAGTGGAAAATCAGAGTCTGGGGTGACAGAAAGGAGGGCAAGTGGGAATGATGACCAGTGGGACTTAATGTGACAAAGGGAAAGGAGCTGAAAACTAGAAAGATGGAAAAAATTAGATCTTCAGAAGTGGTTTCTTGATTAGTGTGAGAATCCCTGGCAGGAATATGATGTGTTACCAGAGGAATTTTTAATTAATGTCTGCTTGCTTCTCTTCAATGAATTAACCAAAAATCTACCATGTGGATTCATGAGCATTTTAATCTGTATTGACAATTAGTCAATGATCATTTTCATGTAGTAAAAATCATTGTCAAGTTAACTTAGAGGCTGATTCACTCTCCCTAAGGGATAACAACTGAAATTCTGGGATGATGTCAGCAATGGATCAACTGATGTTGGCATTAAATTTGTCTCTCAGTGTAGAAATGACTCACAGTGCACATCCAAATTGAAATCTCCTATGAATTTGTTCTACTTACCTCTGGGGCTGAAAGGACTGGTTTCTGTGTTCTTTCCAATCTGTCGGAAACTCTACATCTTTATTATCCATGTTCAACTTCTTTTCAAACGGAAATGTAAGGAAAAAAATTGCTCTTTCATGCAGGTAAGATTGTGTTAGTGAAAAAGCCCCCAGTCATTCTACTTCTGGACTCTTACAGAAACAATATATCTTCATGTAACAGCAGTATAAAAATATTTGCTTTAGGGATGCAGGAAATGAACACACAGATATGCACACCTATATTTAAAGACGGAGTGGAATTCAAAGGAGTTATTCTTGGTAACAAACGTAAGAAAATCTTTGAACATCAAATATTGTGATGTTTTTAATGACTCTAAATTTAAGTGTTAGTCTTTCTGTATCATTACTCAAAAGTTTCTGTACTGGTGGCTCAAATACTTGTGTTGGAGTGAGTGCGTAAGGGATTGTTTCTGAGTAACAGTTTTAGTTTTTGTACACTATATGTAACTGATAAAAGTAATTTTCCTACTTATGTGTTAAACGATTATATTTGTAAAGTGTACCTCAGAAAGGTTTTAAAATAATTTCCTTTAATTTCTTCACAGGCAGTGAACTGGGAGAGATAAAAATGCGTTCAAGTTTAAAAAGATGATTTGGTACAAAACCAAAGCAACAAAAACTAGGAAGGAGTAGAGAATGTAGGAACTGGAAAACAAACAAACAAACAAACAAAAACAAAACAGAGTAATGTAAATTCCCCCAAATAGAAAAGGTTGCTGAAAGGGCACACATCACAAATGGATGTGACATTATACTACGCTGTTTTCTAGATTGTATTGGTAGTGATTACTGCTTTTGATGGGAGGCATTCTGAAGGATGTATGTTGCATCTGAAATTGATTTTAAGTAATACTTTATTTCTGTCTTTTAAAGTTTTTGTTGTTGGTCGTTGTTCTTACTTTCTTCCATTATAAATTGTCTCAATTCATTTGGGGGTGATGAGATAGGAAAGAAAGAAAAGTACACTATAGTAATAGTGTTGTAGTGTAAATTAATGCTCTGCACAAGAACACTCAGTGGCTGAAGTAAGTGCAAAATCTTTCATGTATGTAATTTGGCATTAGGCTTTGCATTCTTTCTTTTTTTTATTTTTGTTGGTCGCTAAACTGTTTTTTTTTTTCCTGCATGTTTTCTTTTAGTATACTTCTACCAAAAATGCAATGGATTACCGAGAAATGAGTTATAAAACCACCATGCAAATGTGTCATAAAGATTTATTTTTTGCAGTTGGGAAACAAAATGTGCTTTCTATTGAGCCAAGTGTGTGTCAGCCAGAGGATAGTGCTTTGAACCATGATGTCTTCAGTTGTTTCACTTTGCATGGAATAATCTGAACTTGTTTGGGCTACAAGTTCTGAAAGCAACTCATTAAAATACGATCCAGTGTTTTAAGAGGTTAAAATACGTAACAGGATAGAACGTTAGAGTATGATCCAGTTGTTTAACAGTTCTGGTATGTTTAGTTTGGATATTAGATCTAGAGATACTGTCAAGGTGTTTCAAAGCATCTGTTAACATAAGGAAACAGGTTTTCACCATCAGCTGCATTACAAGGCATGTTTAATAGCCATGCAAAAAAATAGTAAGAACTTTTTCTAAAGACGTGAAGTATAAAATTGATAAATTATAGATGCCTGTGTACAAATGCAAAAAAAAAAATCAAACACATGCATACAGTACAAAATGATGCATATTTCCATACTCTAGCAGAAAATCTGTCTGGACCAAGCCATGGTAAATTATCTTCCCAGGAAGCTGTGAGCAGTGATTGCTAAAGCAGTATCCCCCTTTCACATCCTTTGTAGAGGTAAGGATAGACAGCGTGCATAATGGAGATCTGTATCGATTTATTCCAGCTGGGTCAGTGATGCTAGCATGCAGGGTGGCCACAGAAGCTTGCTGCACAGGTTTGTCACACAGCTGTAAGCATGCAGGTCTCTTCATTAGGAGCACATGGGGCCAGCTGGTGTCATGGCTCAGAGCCACATCCCTCCGTTGTACCTAGCATCTGGCTCATCGCATTCCCTGAGGAAAACTTCAGGAAGGAGTAGAGACTTCACAGGGAGAAACACCCATTGCGGATAAAAACAGTAACTGAAAGCAGATGCTGGGTTCCTGGCCCATGAAGTCAGACTGCTTTGTCATGAAAACTCAACTGGAGATATAGAGGAAAAGGAACATGTCTGGGCCTTGGCCCGGTGTGGCCAAATGGAGCTTTTCAGAGAATGGTGTTCTTTCAGCTCACACTTGGGCTAGTTATTCCAAGCCTACCTTTTGCTTGGCATCATTTACCATCTCTCTTCATCCCAATGCTCCTCCTGATTTCAAGGTCTAGGAACTTAATGCTTTTGTCTGGGAATAATATATACAAAAAAAAACATGCACAAAAACGTCCAAATTATAAGCTTTGTTTCTGGATGTGCTGAAACCTAAGAAACCACTTCCTATCCCCAGCATTTTTGAAGTGTATATTGTACTCTTTCCAATGGCATTGTTTGGTGTTCTTTGTGAAGAAGAATGCACTGTCAGCACAGAGCATGAGAATAAGAAGCCATCCTGGATATGCTAGCACTGTAACTCCTGGAGGGAGAAATCTGTTCCTTTTACTATTTTTTATTGAGAGGCTTTAACTGCTCTCATGACTTTTAATAGTCAGTGTTATTTTGAAGCAATGGTAGCTTAATTAAAATTAAATACAGTATTTTTGTTTCTGAGAAAAACATGAAGTGAGTACAAACCTCAATAAAATCCTCTTCTCTTCCGGTAGTTATTTTATTGTGATTTTGTTTGAATGATCTCATTCATTTTTACTAGATATGTAAAACTCAGAGCACTTATACTGCTATATTTTTACTGCTGTCACAATGAAAGATTGTATTTACTGGGAGAAGTGATGGTTTTTTTGCCTTTTGACAAATTCATGGAAATCTTTTTTTACTTGCAAATATTTGCAAAGTAAAAATTCATACCTTTGCACAGATCTGCCTTGTGAGGTGCTGTGACACTTTGAAGTTCTTTGATCATTTTATTTAGTTTGTCACACTCCAGGCTGTTTAAATATACTTGAACATGTTGATAGACTTAGAAAACTGGCTAGCAGGGCTGTCTGTGGAGTAGAATTCATTATTCCAGGATGGGATGTAATGTTTAGAACAAAAGACTGGAGGTTAATAACAGGCATTTGCAAGTATTACAACAAAATTTAAAACTAGGTGACACTCAGTCAAACCTGAATGCATAGCTGTCTTTAATGTCCTTAAACAAATTGTAATGCAAATTTACTGTAAACTGAAGTTAGATGACACCTCATACTGTCAGTGTCACACTACTCATTTCATAACATGTATACTCATTTCATAACGTGTTCTTCATGCTGATGAGCAGATTTCTGCACTGATCTCTGTGGATCTCTTGGAGTAAAGCACGAGTCAGGATGGAATAACGAAAGCAGTTAATGATCAGTCCATCATAATCAGCTGCTGGAGGGATGCAAGTGTCTCTGTGAGAATTCATGTGTGGTGTGTGGGACTGAAGACAGCCAGTCTTCAGCTATGGAAGCCCCCAAAGAGTCTTCTGGGGAATGTGAATAAAGCACCTTTTTACGTTCCTGACAAATAAAACTTTTTTTGTGTGTGGCAGGCCTTATGAGTAAAACAGTGAAAACTCTGTTTTTTATTGACCTTCAAAAATCAAAGGTCTTCAGGTATGGGATTGTGTATTTAAAGTGCTTTCAGATTGCAGGAGTTAGGTTTTCTCCACAAAGGTGCTATAACATATAATAAGGTGTTTGGTAGTAATCTGCAATTTTTGTCAGATTGAATATGTAAATATATAAACTATATAAAATTATATAGTTATATATTATTATATAATAAATTATAAACTTATATAAACAAATATAAAAGTATTTGCTCAAAAAGGTGCCAGCAGTCATTGTACCTAGCACAATGTTTTAAATTTAATAGCAATTAATCAGAAATCCATCAGTCAAAGCAAACTTGCACGGAAGGAGAAGTATTATTCTGTTTCCTTCTAATTCACTTTCAGGCTTAGCGATGCCAAATGTGTATCTGAAATAGCTGCTATGACTGTGCTCTTGCATTTAATGTAACTAAGCTCGTTTATGCCCTCTGAGAATCTGGGCCATACTCATTAGTGGAATTTGTTTTGCTTTGTTTTACCTCTGGTTATACTATGATATATAGAACTTAACAATTAGCCCAGAAGAAGTGTTAGGCTATGTGAAATGTCTCTTCACTTGTAGAAAATGATGTTTTTGTTGTTGCCATCATAAATTTGATTCACATTTCATTTTCCTTTTGGCATGAACAAAAGGCATGTTTCTCTTTTCCATAACAGAAATTGCTTTCAATTGTAGTAAATGCCTGACTTTCAATGCTTCCTGCAAAGCCAAAGGACTCCTTCTTCAGGGAAAATGTCTCATGTGAAAATGATTGCTAGGTTTAATTTATAAAAATGTGTCAACATGACTAATTGTAAGATGAGTGGTGAAGCTTATTATGTGCAGCATAATGCTAAATATCTTCGCTGAATACCACAACATATTTCAGCTGTGGCAGTAACATCTCTAGCCCATTCTCACAGCAGGTCTTGAAAATAAATGTGATTGTGCTTCAGAATAAAGGGCGTAAATGGTTCTAGAATGCATGACAACTGGCAAATTAATGTTTATTCTACAGAAGAACTGAACTCAAACTTTAAAGATCTGTGTTCACAGTGGTCATGGCTCTTGTTAGGAAGTATTTCCATTTGCTTGCAGTTCTGGTATAAATTTATTAGCACCTTTCTATAGTACTTACTACTCATTTTTCTATGCATTTTCTCAGCCTCTTAGGAGAAAAGACAACACAATTCTCAAGGGTGAATTGAGATGCAGCTGTTTCCACTATGCTGGCATTGCAGTTAAAATACTAGTGAATATGTATTCCCCAGGAGATGTATTTCCCAGGGAAATTTTCCTAATTCATGCTGAATTAGGAAGAAGAAAGGGAAGATGAGAAAAGAAAAATGCAAGAAAAAGGTTTTGGCTCCCTGGTGCTTTAGAAGTAAACCTAAACAGAAATAATTTTATAGTGTAACAGCAGGCAGACTGTGACCAGATATCAAAGGGTTGATAGTAGTGATTCCAATTTTGCTCCGCTCTTCTTTTAATGCTCAGTGTTATAAAGCACCTTGACACTTCCAGCACTTACTGACTGAAGTCAGAATTTGAGGTTTTCACACAATGTGTGAGTTAAACTTTTATCTTGGCCTTGCATGGTTTCTCCACAGATCAAACTGTAAGCTGATGATGTAGAGATAAAAATATGATAAATCATTACTTTTGCCTTTAAATCGTATCAGTTTATTTGTGTTTGTTTTTTTAAATTGTGATAACCTTCAAATGTCTTTTCTGTATTTTTTCATTCCCCCCTTTTTCATAGACTTTCAAATGTCACTCTTACACCTTTGTTGCATGTGTAGAGACAGATACTTTTTTGCACAAGTCAGTTTTATTGCACACTTTCCTGTACTGTGTGAACTTACGAGTAGCCATGAGGTCAACTGTTACCCAGTCCAAGTAACTCTGCCTGTGATATCGATAAAAAACAGTGTAACAGTTAGTGCCTGTTTTTATTTTTCATCTGTAGGGAAAATCAGAGATAGTAAAATCTCAAGAATTCCTCAGTATTAAGCAGAATTAAGATCTAATACTCTTTTTTTTTTTTTGCCACCTGGATAGCTTAATACAGTCCCAGGTTGGCATTTCTTTGCCTCATCAGCTTTCCATCTGCTTCTTTCTATCATCTGAAACACCTCCTCATTCCATATCCATGTTTTCTCCTTGTATTACCTGTTGGTTCTTGTGTTAACCTTTTAAACTCTGCTTTTTTTCAACTAAGAAAAAAGCCAACTATTTGCCTCAAAGGACCCAAATATTATTATTATTATTATTATTTCAACAAAGCAAACACAATTCATTCATCAGTAGATTTCTGTCGTTTTTATTCCAGGCAGAACAGTTTATTACAGGAGTAAAAAAAAAAATCACTATATTTTCTATGGATAAGATTTCAAAACTAGTTTGTCAGTTGATGTCTTTATCTGGAAATCAGAATCATACAATCGTTTGAGTTTGAAGGGATTTTTAAAGATCATCTAGTCCAATTTTCCTTCAGTGAATAAGGACGTCTACAACTCGATCAGGTTGCTCAGAGCCCTGTCCAGACTGTCCATGAATGTCTCCAGGAATGGGGTATCCATTAAATCTCTCGCAACCTGTTACAGTGCTTCACGACCCTTATCATAAAAACCTTTGTCCTTATATCCAGTCTAAATTTTCCCTCTTTTAGTTTGAAACTATTTATTTCCCTTTGTCCTGTCATAACAGACCTGGCTAAAGAGTCTGTCCCCTTCTTTCTTGTAGCCCTCTTTAGATACTGAAAGGCCGCTATCAGGCCATCTCACAGCCTTCTCTTCTCCAGGCTGAAAAGTCTCAGCCCTCTCAGCCTATCCTCGTAGGAGAGGTGTTCCATCCCTTGGATCATTTTTGTGACAGGTCCGCATCTCTTGTACTGAGGACTGCATATCTGGACACAGTACTCCAGGTGAGGTCTCACCAGTTCAGAGTAGTGGGTCAGGATCACCTTCCTTGTCATGCTGACCACGATTCTGTTGATGCAGCCTAGGATACTGTTGGCTTTCTGGGCTGTGAAAGCATGTTGCTGGCTCATGTCCAGCTTACCATCTACCAGTAACTCCAGGTCCTTTTCAGAAGGACTGTGGTGTATCCTTTCATCCCCCAACTTGTATTGATAGTGGGGGTTGCCACAACCCCTTGTGTAAGACCTTGCATTTGGATTTGCCGAGGTTCTTCTGGGCCCACTGCTTGAGCCTGTCTAGGTTTCTCTGGATGTCATTCTGTTCTTCAGGTGTGTTGACCTCACCACACAGTTTGGTGTCACCTGCAAACTGTCTGAGGGTGTGCTTAATCCCACTGTTGATGTAACTGATGGAGTTTTTAAACTATTAAACAACACCAGTCCTGGTGCTGACCCTTGAGGGATACCACTCATTACTACTTTCCATCCAAACATTGAGCCATTGACCACCACTCTCCGGGTACAATCTCACAACCTTTTCCTTGTCCATTGAACAGTCCACCCATCAAATCCATATCTGTCTAATTCAGAGAGAAGAGTGTTGTGGGAGACCACGTCAGAGGTCTTACTGAAATCAGGATAGATGACATCAGAGGCTCTTCCCTTGTCCACTGATGCAGTGACACCATATTAGGCCACTGGGTTGGTCATGCAGGATTTGCCCTTGGTGAAACAACTTAGTAGTTGTTCAGTATCAGCTCCCTATCTTCCACATGTCTTAGCGCAGCTTCCAGTAGGATCTGCTCTACCATCTTCCCCAGAACAGAGGTGAGACTGACAGGCCAGTAGTTCCTGGAGTCATTCTTTCTACCCTTCTTAAAAATCAGACCGGTAATCTGAAAATAACAGTTTTTTCAGTATTTGTTTATTAGTTTGGGGTAGATTAAGAATCTAGAAAGACAAAATATATGCTAAACTTCAGATTATTATGATTGAAACCTGACAGAGAGTTGTGACATATGTTTGTATCCATAGAAAAAGCTTAGATACCATTAAAATAATGAAATTGGTATCTCATCTGTCTGATTGCCTTAACTCAAAAAATATTTCTGCTCTTAACTGTTGTTGATTCTAAGCAGTGCATTCAGATATCTTTCACACACCATAACGCACCCTTACTGCTGCGGAGCTGTGCTCTGAAATCCTACAGGTAGAAGCTAGGGTCAGTTTGCATGTGATGGGATTAAGGCATTCAGATAAAAGTGAAAGGGACAGATATTAAACATCATTACATAAAACTCTTTCTGCATCTGGAGATACAGACAACACACCTCAAAGAGAGCTAAGTGTTTACACAACTCAAAGCGGGGTCCATATTTATGCAAAGGTTCAGATTTGCAGAGCAGGAACCTGAAAAACGTTTCTTACAGTGCTGTGTTCAGTAAAAGATTTCTAAAAGTTAAATAATTCTCATTAAACACATTCTTGTTCAAAAGCAGACTGGTTATAACACCTGCATCTTCTACTTGCTTTAGGACCAACAGCTGTGCTATCTCATCAGGCTGCAGCAGATAGCAAACAATGAAGTGGGCAAATTTGCCATTTATATGGATAGCTTTGCAAAGCAACCCAGCTCCTTCAAAAAGAGGTGAGTGTAATTCAGAAGATGGCAGTTTTCTTAAAATCAATGCTTAAATCTATTTGATTTGTATATGAGAACAGTGCTCTCATTAACATGGTTGATACACATATGTAAAACTGATTTCAAGTTTTCTGTTTCCTGAAAGTATTGTTCTTCAGAAATTAGAAACCGTTTCTATAAAAGTTATGCTTGAACAGAATGCAGTCTGCAGTTTGATACATCTTTATCTCCAATTCATATTTCTTGCCCTATCTCTTCCAGAAGATAGAACTCAAATCTCTCTTAAATGTGGATTTGTATCACATGGTCAGCGCAGCACTTAGAAGAATTTCATTCATTTTGAGTAAGCAACATTTTTTTCCTTTATTTCTGTGTCTATGGCTGTTGCATTTGAGCAGATCCTCACTTGTTGCAGGTTGGGACTTTGCTGCTGTGCTGTCATTGCTCCACTTTCCATCACACTACAGGAATGTATAAATATAAGCAAGACTATTATTTCCTTCTATTCCAATTTACAAAGCATTATAGGTATATTCATGCTGGACATAATTTTATAATCATGGCAAGTCTAAAAGGATTGATTTAGTACTGTTAGCCCTGGCCCTTCAGGGCCTGAAGACCATGGTGTATTATTAAAGATATTCGTTAGCAGGTGTGTGATTTTCCTTAGTCAGTGGACCATTGACTTTCCCTCTGTAAGTTCTGTTTTTCTTCATGGCTCTCCGAGGCCTCAGACATGTTAAAGGTCTCAGAAGAGAACACCCTGGTGTCTATTAAATTTAACAATAACAAATCCCCAGATGAAAGCAATAAGCTGCAATTATTTGCAGAGTATATGTGGATGCCTTTTTTGTTTGTTTGTTTTATTTGTTTCAGAGGAAAAGCACTGAGGCAGATAAGTAAAAATGAAGGAAAAATAAAGAGCAGAAGGTTTGCATGAGACATTCCACAGTATATAAAGCTTACTGACAGTAACTTGCAAAGGAGTTGTAAATCTGTGTGGTGGAATTCTGTGCCCTTAACTGTTACTTGACAAAGTATTTGCCAGTTGAGAGTGAGATGATGCATTTCTTGCTTACTCAGTTTTTTTGGAAGTCATGATTCCGTATGAGAAGTGTGCAGCCATAAGTTGAAAACTGTAGATCATCCGCACTTCAAATTTGTTAAAATTTGTAGGCACAGAGGAAAGCAAAAAAAAGCAAAGGTACTGCCAAAAATATGCATTCTGTATTAGATCAAAAAGTTTGTTGATGTTTTTGATAACATAACTAGCTCACTGTGCACAGTATTTCTACAGTTTTGGTTCTGCTTACTTGTTCAAGATCTCATTTAAAAATAAAAATCCACTTCATGAAAAAATAATTTTCATAATTATTATTTTATATGAGCTAACATAGTTTTATCGTTATGCATATGTAATGGGAAGTGGTTATTCTTGACTCTTGTTAGAGAGCTAGAATTAATTTCCCACTCTCTCAGTTACTATAGTAACTGCCCTGGAAAGCATCAATTTGGATTTTTTTTTTGTAATTCTGAAATAACTAGAATTTTCAGTGTTACTTCAGCTACTTCCAGAGTGGTGCATGCTAGAAAAAGAACATACCTCAGAAAATAGCATCTCACCTGAGTTATATGTTGATGCGCTAACGGCATTTTACATTCATGTCTTGCCTTTGGCATAATTTACTGTTGTACTCATAATGGAGAGACTGTGTTATAGTTGGATAGGTGCCTGAGGACAAGTCACTCATATCTTCACTCTGAAAAACAATCTTGTATTTTTATTTGAATGAGCCAACAAATATAGTTAACTTGAAGTGTAACTCTAAGAAAAACAAAGGATTATTAAGAAAACTGGCCTTTATCTCATCTTGCTGATTTTCATGAAAATGCTGTTTGCTATGCAATATTTAGAATTTTCATTAAAGTTAGGCGAAGACATATCTGCCCCATGTCTGGTTTACCATGAGAAAGTAAATTATATTGGAAATGATTTTCAGTTCATCTTTTAATATATCACTATACAAACTGGATGGGATTTACTTCACCACATTTACTAGCTATCTAGTGGTCCTCTGCAAGGAAGGAGAATAATTTTTACAGCTTTTAATCTCTTCGTAATGTAGTTGTTTGAGAGAAAGTCTGGAAACCTTGGAAACCAGCTTTTCTTAAATGCCTGATTTGCAAATGAGATCAACCACCCTTAGTATACATAAACATCAGATTTACTTATGAAATTTGCCTTAGCTGCTTTGGGAAAGTTTAAGGAGAGGAGACATCTCTTCCTACTACTTAAGCACCATGTTTTGCCTGCTTTTCACTTGATAAGCTGTGGAATGTGTGTTACAGTACTATCTGCAGTAATTATTCATGATTTTCTGTAGAGAGCCGTGATACTAGGGGAGCATATTCTGTCCCTTAATCCTTTGTAGACATCGATTCTGTGTTGCACTGTAATGTGAAATGAATTCATCTGTATCAGTATATTGTTTTTTCTTTCTTTCTTTCTTTCTTTTTGATATAAACATCAACTAGAGTGAAAAAGTGAAGAAACTTTCTTTTTTTCCTCGGCCAACCAATCTGTTCACATTAATTGTATACTTTTTTTCTCAGGTTTACAGGTACAATCAATTATCCATAATGTACTATTAAGTAGCATCTTGAAGTCCTATTTTGTTAAGTCAGTGTTTTGAAATCTGGACTGTATTTTCCTCAGGTCTCAGAAAATAAATCTTACTACGTTCATTAGGACTATCTAAATGAAATGCTACTTAAGCATCAAAATCCCGTAGATAAATTGATGATGTTCCTATTAACAAGGAGGTTGGAAAAGAGTTCAGAAAAGCAGATGTTCTGTTCTGCTATATAGACTGTACTCGCTTGTACAGTATACTCACAAAGAATCAATATTTAATTCGAAGTAGGTGATATGAATTCATTCAGTTCACCACCACACATTAGCAGGAGTTATGTTGGGGATGAATGCTACAGAATAAAAGTAAATCTGGAAATGAAACAAGAAAAATCAATCCCTTGCAGTTCCTGATGTTTTTGATGCAATTGAGGATTCTGACTGTGGTATTCCAGAAGTGGAAGTTACTGTTGAAGATCCACTTCCTTTAAAACCTAGCTTATGCCTTTATTACTTTTCAAAAGAAGTTTAATTCTTCTGTCACTTCAGATTATTTTTAAAAAGTGTCCTTGTTCTTTGTACTTCACTTTAAATCCAAACAGGGTACATTTTTACTTACTTTTCATACCTGCAGTACTTTGGCTTCATGCATATGTTAAAAACAGGTTGTAGCTCCTCCCCACTCTCCCTATCTTCAAGACATACTTTGCTATTGATGCCATTTGTTCAGTGCAAGATACCAGTGCACTACAAATAAGAAAATAAATGGCTGATCTGTAAATCCCTGATAGTGTGTTTAGCTAGATGGAAACCTAAAAGTCAAAATAATCCTCTTCTGTTTTAAAAAAGAAGTCACTTGTGTACATCACAAATTATCCTGTAACGATCATGTGGTTGTGGTTTACTTTTTTTCTTTTTTGAGGTAAAAGTAGATTTTCAGGAATATCATAGCATTTCTCCTATCTGTGGCAGTACTTAATTAATTTCTTTACCTGAGTCTAGAAATGGGAAGGAAAGCAGTTAGGGCCAAAGTGAACTTATTTTTCAGTAAGCTTTGTTTCCTGAGTTGTTTCAGTACATTTTTTTCATTAGCAACTGTTTCGTTGGCCATGTAAAAAGACTATAAAACACTATATTCAGAAAGCTGTCAATCAGAAAAAGATACTCTTATCTAATAGTCCAGTTGTAAGGGTGCTCAGAAAGTTAGGGAATTATTTTCAGCTCCAGATATATGATAAAATTAGGCAGTTGTATTTCCCTTTTCCAGAGGGTTATTTAATCAGTTACGTTATATAGTAACAGGTATCTGGTACACCTATTTTGATTTGTATAAAATAGAGTGAGACCATGAGTGTTTTGGGAGTGTGAGTAGGAAGGTTCCTTCTATAACCTACTGAAGCTCTCACATCCTGTAGCATTTTGCCTGAGATGTGAAAGGTGTGAGGTGCTGGACTGCGTTCTCTCAAGCAAAATCAAGTACCTCCCCATTCACATTCAAAAAGGTTTGGTAAATTTTGTAATCATAGATGCAAGTTTTTGTAACTTCTAGAACTGTGAAAAATGCTGAAAAACCTGGTGTTTCTAGAGAAGCTACAGCAGAACAATGCAATGATCTGCAAAACCTTTCTTCAGAACACTTCAATTTTGAGGTATTGTCGATATGTGCGAAGTGGAGAGGTATTTATTTATTTTTCCAGTGTAAAATTCTAAAGCATCACAAGAGGAGAAGCTATAATTAGCGTCTTGCAGTTTTAATAGCACTTAACATTGTTTGTAATAAGAACTCATTTTGAAGTGGTGAACGCAGTAGATCTGATTGACAGTAGTGACCAAATTGCCCTTTAACCAAAATCAAATGCTTTATAGGATGAATAATGTATGTCTAAAAACATAAAATGTTACCTCTTAAAGTTTTTCTTAGTTAATACTGAGATGGTGCATAACACATTTTTGAGTTTTAATCTTTCCCAGTCTGAAATGTCTAAAATATGAATATATTGTTTCTCTACCCACCACTTCTCATGCTACTGAGGTACAAGAATGTATAAAAGGCCCAAATTGTTTAATTAATTCCTGGCCTATCAGACTACATTGACGTTAGTGTAAATTAAACCTGCTTGGGAACATTCCCAGGCACTGAGGCCAACTGGCAAAGATCAACCTGGTGCTAATGAAGTCTTCTACCTGCCAAAACAGGGTGGCTGTATGGGACCAGCCTTTTGAGAGTTGTCACTGGAAGGCTCCTGCTCCCAGCCCTGGCTAGTGAGTTATTTAGGAAACTGAAAATTGGCCTAAGCAATGAACATTCCCTTGATTATTTTAATAGTATGTAGGGCCATATTTTGTTGCATTGGGAATGGTATAATTAACTAGTAGAGATGTAGCCACAAGTACTGTTTGGAAGAAATTTCACTGTCTTGCATAAACATGATAGTCACTAATAATTGACATTTAGGTTTGTGTTTTTAATGGTTAATGATAGTAGACGTTAGAAAGTGCTTTGAAATCTAATGATAATAAGCTGTATAGAGTTGTCTGATGTTAATTATGGAAGTAAAATTATATTTATGGGAGATCTACATTGCTGCACCGTCATTGCAAGTGACACAAATTCTTCTTTAGATGGTTTATTTGTTGCTGCTTTTGCTCAGATCCCTCAGAATACTTTATTGTTCAGCTTACAAGTATTGTTCCAAATGTTGGTTGTTGTTTTTTTTCCTGATGAATGGAATAGCTAGGAAATGAATGCTTTGAACTGACAGTTGAATCTTCACATCCCTGAGAACCTCATTATGTGTTAGCAGTACTTTGTAGGAAATTGCATCTTGATTGCACCAGTTGTACATGTACATTTCAAACCCTGTAAATACGAAGCTAATTCTCATTATTGACTTCGGGTCTTAAAAGAACCATGAGGCAAATAAGGTTTCAGAAGCAACTTGCGCAGGTATTGAGACTTCACTCATGGTGATACTAAAATGAATTGGAAATGATTCAGCTGAAATGAAGAGAATAATTTTTCAGTGCTTGTTGAGCTGTTCTCCTCTGATGTCTGTACTATTACAGAAAGTGTATACCGAGTGAAAATAAAAAAATCAAAGCCCTAGCCACAACTAAATCCCTAAATACTAACTAATCCTAAAACTACATTTTGCTAATATTTCCTTTGACCTCATAGCCTTAATTAAAAAGGATCTGGTTTTACATAAGAACTGCCTGTCCAACAAACTCATGGCTATGGCAATTACAGTAAAAGATCTCTGAACTCTACTGACTAAGGAAACCTGGTTTTGTGAGCAAACGTTGAGCGTTTCTGACTCAGGCTTGTGCATTAATGTGTAATCGGCTGATACATAATACATAATCCCTGACCGTTCAGATCCAAATGCTTTTGATCAGAACACAGATAGCTCAATCGTTTGTTCAGTATGCAAATGGTCAGTCCTTTTGAAGCAGCTAATTAAACAGTTCCTTTTTGAATCCTGGGTATTCTCTGATGTGTATTTTACCAGTCAAACCCACGTGTCATGCTTATGCTGTGTATTCGTTTCCCTTTGTTACGAAGCTGTACTTTGAGTTGGCTTTGAATATCAATAAGCCAGCTGGCTGTTCATCTCTGGTTGTTCGTCGTTAGGCACTATTTGTCATTTATAGAAGTTCACTAATTTCTAAAGGGAATGACCTTTGAAAAATTAAAAATACAAGAGTGTTATTTTTGTATCATCTTCAAAGATATGTTACAGTCATTTGCAGTGTTCTGGATGGAAGTAAAGCTGTTCATCATGCTGAGCCTTCTTTGATAAAGAAGAATACACAGCTAGATATCTTTACTGTTTCATGCATCCCTTCCGCTTGTGTGCAGGCTACATGCATGCCTTGGTGTGCATCATTCCACATGAATACAGGACATGAATTATTTGTCAGAATAAAATGTATTACTTGGAGTGCATACCAACCAGTTAATTTGATCCCACTTTATCTAAACACAATTACATCCAGATCATTTTGCTTCTCCTTTTAAAAAAGCCAAGTATCCTAGTTCATACAAGTAAGTTTTGTTTGTTTGTTTGTTTGTTTTAAATCTAGCATTGAGAGAAACAGTAAGGTCAAATAATGAAGGACTCTTAGGGGCAAAGGTAGTGGTAGAAGTAACTATCAGAACTTTTACATAGGTAAGGCCTTGCTAATTTTGGAATCACTAATGGGCTTGGGACCCACAGTACTCATCTTTTGGTCATTTAAAGATAATGTATTTTTACTTAATAGAGTCAAATTTTTGCATCTGATTACATTCTTCCCTTTTTACAAGAGAACGTGTCTTGTATTTTCTTGAAGAATTACAGCTGATCTACGGATAATGATTACAGATTCTGCATGACTATTTACTTACAGTTAAGCTTGATGAGTGGATCAATATTTGAAATAAGAGATACTTACTCCATATGTTCTCCTCCTACTTACAGCATTCAGCAGGGAATTAATTACTCTTGTATATTGCTGAGTTTGGTAGATAATGAATGTTTTAGCTGATAGACTCTCCTTGCCAACTCTGAAGTTATGGCAATAGAATAAGTAAAAGAAAGGGTATGACCCAAAAAATAAAATAAAATATATGTGTATATATACATATGTATGTAAAGAAAAGGAATTAATTTCAGAAAAATTCAGTAATTAATTTCCTTATCATAGATGAGTAGAGAAACAGAGACGTAGGAAATTGAAGCTGGAAGGTAAATAGTGAAACATGGAAGATCTTTGAAGAACGGAATCTCTTTTGCTCTGTTTCTCTTTTAGGTTCGTTCAACCACTGATTAAAATGTGATTTCTTTTCTAAAACTTGTGCAGTATTTTATGAATTACTCTCATGACAATTTGGCACTGAGGAATTTTTAAATATGATTTAGCACCTCAAATTCAATCATATGTATTAGGTTTCAAAATGACATTTTCCATTTAAAAGCAAACAAACAAACAAAAAAACCCCACAGCTTACACAAGCCAATCAAGTATTATATATAAATGTTAGAAAAGTTAGTGCGTTATTTAATGCATTAAAAATCACATCACCTGCAGCGTCTGTCTGAAATTGCAGAGAACCTGAAGCAGTGGTTACGGTTTGATGGAAATAATTTCAGTTATTCATAAATGCCCAGTAATTAGGAATGCTATAGTATTTAGCATTCTGAGGTCTGCTGCTTTTTTTAGACATAGCTGCTTGCATGTGTATAGGCATGTTGTACATTAAACTTTTTTTTTTACTGCATTGACTTTTTCATGTGTGGTGAACTCAGTAGACAAGGTATTTCATGTTTCTTGATTCTTTGAAATAATTAGATACTTCAAAATGAGAATTTATGGATGACGTGTTACTTCCAACAGCTTGGTGTAATATCTTTAGCTTGTATTTTCATGTATCTATCTCAGCAGAACTCTGCCTAGTGATGCCAATGATGCAGCAAATAATGAGCTGTGAGGTACGGAGTCCTTTTGCTGCAAACAGTCAGATGCCTTCCAGTTTGGTACAGAGTCTTGCTCAGCTTAATCTGTGAGGGTTTTTGCAATATTTCTTGCAAAGAATACAGGGGAGTTAGTTAGTTAGAATACAGGTTGGAACAGTGGATACATAAGCTCAGTATGCAGAGTCCAGCAGTCTGGAAAACAGAGTAAATATTTAGAGTGGGTAAAAAGGCACATATTTCACTATTATTTTTTTTTTTTTTCGTCCTGAACGATGGCTCATTTCCAGATATCTTGGAAAACCTACCTTTGGGAAATTCAAGAGAGAAACGGGGGAAGCAATGACCAGGAGTATTTAAACATGGTGTATATCTTCATTAAGCGTACTATATAAATCTAACTAACTGCCAGCCACCACAATGCCTTCTGCAGTTTGTATTAATCTCAGTGACAGTTAACACAGTGCCCTCAAGTATGAATCTAAATGCCAGTTGCATTTCTTTTGCTTTACTTTTGAGTAGAACTGTATAAATCAAAGGAATTCTGTTGGAAATTGAAACTAATTTCCCTACTTAAACAGAATAATTTTATACTACTTACCCGTTTTGCTCTTTGTGCATGGATACTGCATTAGTTAGTAGATGACATTGATGTTTCAACATTAAATATCATGGCGCATGTTCAGAGTATAATAATTTAAAAAAAAAAAAAAAAATCCATCTGGCTAAACACTGCATAACACCAAAAGATATAGTTTCTTTGAGAGAGTAGCCAATTTTACACAAGGTATAGAGCAAGCAAAGCAAAGTATGTATGTATGTGTGAATTCTGATGTATAAAATTAATTATTTCAGTCATTGATTTCTAAAGCTCCACAATTACATGTATGTTTGAATAGCTCTGAAGGAATGGCATGATCTAGATACACAACTAAGAACATCTGCTTTCCTAATTTTCACTTTAGAGAAAACCTATCTATCTATCTATCTATTTATTTTAAACAGCTTTTAAATATGTCTTGGAGACAAAGTTGTATGTGGCTTTTAACAGAGGCACATGCCCTACACTGGTGTTTTATTTAAAAAACTGAAACTAACACACTTAAACTAGCTACTCAGTTAACACTGAGTAGTTTGGTAAGACAAAAGTGTTAAGTAAGTATGTGCTTTAATTAATCTCCAAGATGCCTTATAAAATAAGAATTCAGGTATTCTTCAGCCAAATATGAAGCCCTTTAACATGAAGTATGCAGAACAGTTTGTCCTATTTTTAGGTTATGCCATTCAGACACTAAGCAAACGTAATTAAAAATATTGGAGTAGTTTAAGTAAACAGGCATTCTCTTTTACTTCAATTTGATCAAGCTTTTTGCTGATAAAAGGTGTACTTTTCCTTTGGATGAGATCCACAGTATAAATACAGAATGCTGTAATTCCAAAGGTAAGCTTTGAATCGTGTGAACTTGGGCTTAAAAATGCAAACCCTAGTTCTAACGTAATAATTAGTGTTAAATTCCTTATTTTAAAATGTATGAATCTCATGAGTTTGAAATAGAAGGTCAATCTGAGAATGCTTTTGTTTTGTTTTTTTCTGGCCCTATTTTTCAGGTGTTTTGTTGTTGTTGTTGGTTTGTTTGTTGGTATGTTTGTTTGTTTTAACAGTGTCTAAACCAATGGGTCAGTGTCCTTGGAAGCAGCTATGAGAGGGAAGGCACAAATTACAGTCTTGGAGTAACTAATAGATTTTCTTATCTGATATGTTTCACAATGAGATGCACTTGTCTGCATGTATACATATATATGTACATGTGTTTATTACATGTATATATATATTTTGAATACATAGCAATACATTGTGCTTTGATCATTTTTCTGCTTGGTTATTCTCACTTGTGTGTTTATTCCTGACTTCATTGTGTTGTCACCATATAACGAAGTGAAATATGGTGTCATGTGTGAATGCGCTTTTCCTTCCTTGTGTGCAGTTTTCATTATAACTCACTCCATGTGATAGCATTTAATTTATAGGTACTTCTTTTGTAATGTCTGTATTGTAAAGATATGTTCATAAAATAAGTATGCGGTTTGGTTATTGATTGATGACATGTCTGTAGAATGGAAGAATGGTGGATGCCGCATTCACTCTAATTCAGATCCCCAGAAGCATTCTAAATTACAGCCAGAGCTGCTTTGAACTGTCTATAAACTATAAAAGCATTTTTCACAGATACTTAATATCAGCTATTTCTGTTTTATATCTCTCAGATATCACTTCATATTCAATGTCTGTATTACCGAAGCAACTTCCAACATTTGAAGCAGGAGCTTTGTTCACATTTTTCTTCAAGAAGTAGTCCTTTGAAGTGTTTTTTGGCAGTGGAAGGAAATTTTGTCCTTAAGATGTGCATTTATTTCAAGACTTGTTTAAATGTCTGTAATGGCTGGCATAACCCTCTTGTAGCAAACGAAGTGTGATGAACACTTTTCTTCTAAAAGTGATGAGCTTTGTCGTGCCAAAGATGCTGCGGTGCTCCCATTGTGTCTGGTAGCCAGCTGACAAGGAGACTTGCTCCCAACAGCTCTCTTCAGCTCAGCCCAGGTGAGACACTTGGTCCTATCCGCAGCTGCTAGGAAATGCAGATTTTAAATAAAGAGGTTATAAATGATAGAAAGCTAAATTGTCAGGAGTTATGAAGCTCTATTTTGTATAACAATATAGACACAATTGATCATGCTCCCAGGTGTCTAGGTGTTCATATATATATATACATAGAGGTACAAGCAATATGGCTGTCAGCCTCAGCAAGAAGTCTGAACTTTTTTTCACAGTAGTTGCGAGTTGCGTGGTTTGCAAACAGATGTTCTCCTCTGAAGGAAGCACACAGTGCTGTCAAGTGTTTCTTTCTGACTACTAACATTATCCATGTCTTGCTTAGATTTACCAGCAAGATACTGGACTAGCTGGTGGTACTTCATGTGGTGTGAAAGATAAATAGAACTGACTGCTAACTCCATATGGTTGAGATTTGACTTCAAGAAATCTCTCAAGTGCAAATAGAATTTTTGTAGGACAGAGAAGCAGTTTAAACTTGTGCAAAAAATAAATTTATAAAAGTGAGTTTTCTATCCACAAAAAATATATTTTGTGGACTAAAGACTTATTTTATACATGAGCGGTAGCGTTTGGATGACTTTTGCTAGAATCTGAAAGCTTAGGTAAAGTTGTATGACCTCTAGCTGAAGTTGATTCATTAGTGCCATTATGTGTTCATAGCCAGGTCTTATCTATGGCTGGAAGAGATGCAGGAAGTTGGCAGGAGAGCCCGTTATTCCTTGTGACTCTTACCTTGATAATGGAGATTTAACTCTGCTTAGAAAATGCCAAGTCCAGTTGCATTAGTAAACAGTTTTTAAAAAACTATGTATTACTGTTACCCATAGGGATTCAACCTTATCATCCACAGCCACAAGCTCAGTAACATCAAAGCACTCTCTCATATAGAGAGCCACACCACCACTCCTCCTCCCTTGCCTGTCCTTCCTGAAGATTTCGTAGCCATCCATTGCAGTGCTCCAGTCATGGGAGCGGTCCCACCATGCTTCCGTAATGGCAACTCTGTCATAGTTTGCGTGCCGCACAATGGCTTCCAATTCTTCTTGTTTGTTGCCCATGCTGCATGCATTGGTGTAGATGCACTTCAGCTGAGCCCCGTAATCCCCTAATCCCATTACCGCTCCCCCAGGCTCATCTCTAGCAGGCCTGGTTTTATCCCCTTCATGTCTAGTTTAAAGCCCTCTCTACAAGTCCTGCCATCTCCTGGGCAAGGATCTGTTTCCCCCTTTGAGACAGGTGATACCCATCAGCAGACCTCAGCTCAGGTGCAGAGTAGACTGCCCCATGATCAAAGAACCCAAAATTCTTGTGTTTGCACCAGCCTCTCAGCTTTGTGTTTCTAAGGTGGGTTTTCCTGCTCCTCACAGTATCCTTCCCTGCCACTGTAGGAATACAGGCAAATACTACTTGTATGCCTGCTCCATCAGTTAACCTCCCCAGTCCTCTAAAATCATTTTTAATAGTCAGGCTTCTGTCAGCGACGTCATCACTGCCAGCCTGAACTATCAATAGAGGATAAGTTCTTTACCAGGAGAGTGGTGAGGTCCTGGAACAGGCTGCCCAGAGAGGTTGTGGATGCCCCGTCCCTCGAGGTGTTCAAGGCCAGGTTGGATGGGGCCCTGGGCAACCTGATCTAGTAAATGTGGAAGTTTGGTGGCCCTGCCAGGCAGGGGGTTGGAACTTCATGATCCTTGAGGTCCCTTCCAACCCAGGTCATTCTGTGTGATAATAATCAGAGGGGTGGATCAGACTAGGATGTTTTCTAGAAATATCCCTGACCCGGGCCCCAGGGAGGCAGCACACCTCCCTACAGGTAGGGGCTGGCCAACATATTAGGCCCCCAGTTCCTCTTAGAAGAGAGTCACCTATGACTATCACCCTCCTTTCTTTACTGGAGGAGGCAGTCTTTAAGCGTGGAGCTGACCACTTCTCCTTGGGAAAGCTTGGAGGCAGTCCTCCTACCTCATCCTCAGCCACCTCACCCTCCAGTTTCAGGGCTTCAGACCTATTACATAGAGGCACCTGGGGAACTGAGGTAGGTTGGTATGGGGGTTGCCTGCGTTGCTGAGCTGGGACCTGCTGCCATTCCTTCTCTCCTCTCAAGTTGGCTCTTTGGTTTGACTATGGCAAGGGAGAGGGTCCACTACAATGTGGGAGGTGCAATCCCTGTGTCTTTCTCACAGTCACACCACCACTCAGTCACCTGCTCACACTCTCAGATGGTTCTTAATCTCTCTACCTCCTCCCTAAGCTCTACCACCAGGCTGAGCAGCTCTTCACCTCACACAGCTAGCATCCTTCCCATCCTCCCCCTGCAGCAGCAGGCTCTGGCACTCCCTGTAGACAGAGACCTGAACCACCACATTTCTGGGCGGGCTCTCCGTCTGGGTTGCCACAGTCTTCTTGAAGCAAGCCCACCTCTGGTACAGACTATGTTTGAAGCTGTGGCCTCAGGGTCTGTCAGTAGGAGAGCTGGTCTCTTCGGCAAAGACAAAAACACTGACGTGTCCTGTTACAAGACCCACCTCCCACACCTGCTGCTGCAGTAATGTATGGGCAGTGTGGGCTGTGCTCACACTCAGACTTTCCTCCCTGTTATAAGTGGACAGTGTTTCTCACCTTTTCTCACCTGGCAGGTTATGTGGGTAGAAATTAGCTTCCATCCTCCCGAGGGCTGCTTTTAGCCTTGCAGAAAAGGGTCAAGCTCAAGAGATAAGAGTGGGCAGTGCCAGCTCCATTCTTGCTGGCTCAGCAGCCTGCCTACAAGCTACCAGCTCCCTGGCAGTACTGCAGTGTTTTTGTTGGCTTAAAAAAAAAGCCCTATAAAGAGCTTTTTGGTTGGCCCTATTGCTTTAGGTCCCTTGTCCGGTGCAGTCTTACCTGCCCTGAAGCTGGTTTCCACAGCAATCTGGTATTCCATAGTTATTAATACAATATTAATGTTGTGTGAAAAACCATTCATACAGAAAGGATGTGAAGGTACTGGAGCAGGTCCAGAGAAGGGCAACAAGGCTTGTGAAGGGCTTGGAAAATCAGCCCTATGAGGAGAGGCTGAGGGAGATGTGGCAGTTTAGTCTGGGGAAGAAGCAGCTGAGGGGAGACCTTATTACTCTCTTCCAGTACCTGAAAGGTGCTTTCAGTGAGAGCAGGGCTGGTCTCTTCTCACTGATGACAGGTGACAAGATGAGGGGAAATGGCCTCAAGTTGCGCCAAGGTAAGTTTAGGTTGGACGTTAGGAAACGCTTCTTTACAGAAAGGGTGGTTAAACATTGGAATAGGCTCCCCGGGGAGGTGGTTGAGTCACCGTCTCTGGATGTGTTTTAGAGTCGTTTGGATGTGGTGCTTGGAGATGTGATTTAGCAGAGGGTTGTTAGAGTTAGGGTACTGTGGTTAGGCTGCGGTTGGACTTGATGATCTTTGAGGTCCCTTCCAACCTGAGTGATTCTGTGATTCATAAATGCCTATTCCCTGCAATAGAAGTGGAGTACACTGAAAACTATGTATAAAGTAGAAAAATGAATTTTCATTTACATACGTTTCAGTAAGTGTGTGCTTGAATTGTACTGCATAATTTACCAAATAGAAAACTGCTGAGCAAATTGATCATTTAACAATAGTTCACCAATAAAGGAAAATTTCACGTAAAAGATAACTTGAAACGTTCAAACATAAAGATAACTCTGGCATCAGGAAACAGGACGTAAAGCAATTTAAAATGCTATTGTTGTAACTTCTAAACATATCTGTTTTGTTTATGATTCAGGAAATATTAGTTTCATTTTTATAGCAAGAAGTTCTTCATATCGGGATTTTTCAACTATCTTAATTTCTCTTCTTTGGACTTCTATAACATAGTTTTGCATATATTTATACCAGTAACTGTATAACTGTAAAATAACACATCAGGTAATTATATTATCTGATCTGCGGGTATGTTTGCTTAAATAAAGCAAATGTTTTTCTCGCCATTATTTTTTTTATTTTCTTCCAGAGGGCTATAGTTGTAGATTACCAATGAAGCTAGAAGTAAACAGATCCTTTAAACCTTTGTTTAATATTTGAACTTCTAACGTATATGGCAACACTTTTCAATCACCCACTGATTGTAATTCTTCTGGAAGTTTCAATGTAACCCAAAAAATCAATATTAACGGATGTTGTTTGCTTAAGTCTGAAAGTGTTCCAGAAAAATGCTTGTCAAATCCATCCCATCTAAGGCTTCATAAAGTTTCAGATTCACAGAATCGATATCAGCAGATGTTCGCTACTTTTATTTTATTTTTTCTCAAGGCATTGCAGAAGTGCTTCTTCCAGCATAATTTTGAAAGAAAATTGAAACCACTGAGCATATGACAGCTTTCGCTGTTGCCAAAGAATATGCACTTGTCAACTCCTTGAGAAATGCATTGTCTTCATGTAACATCATTAGAGACCAACGATTAAACAGAAAAAGATAGTTTTAATTAACACATGATGAATGGTTGTCTAAATCAATGCATGGTATAGTCTACGTATGTTAAATTCTACATTAGGGCTAGCTTAACATTTCTTTATGTGGGGATGTTAATGGAAAAAGGTAATGTTACAGGGGTAGTTGGGGTAAGAAGAAAAACTCACTTTGGTGAGTTTGGGAGGTAAAGTTAAAGTAGAAGTATTTCTGCCTGCAAGAAAGTATGTATTAAAACAGAATAAATCCAGAGGGATGCCCTCCCTATTCCCCCCCCCCCTTTCCCCAAGAGGTCATTAGGTGACTTCCTAGAAACACCAACATATAGTTAGTGCAAGCTCTGGAAAAGCGGTTGGCATTAATTATAAATTATTTGATACTATGATGACAGGGACTTTCTGCAATAATTAGGAATATAATAATACTCTGATAAATTGCAGTGTGATAAAGCCTGTAGACAGGTGTGTTTTAATTTGATTATGTATCTCATGTCAGAAAGTTTTCTACGAATGGCCTAATTTAATAGGAATAGCAGTTGAGTTGTAGGAATTATATTTGAAACATCTCCAAGCTGGTTATGGGTTCTGAGGTATCATGGTTATAAACATGCAGTTGTTCCTTTTTTTTTTTTTTCTTTGATGGGATGGCGGTGGGTTTAAACTATTGGTATGTTCATGCCCTACGTCTGGGATTATTCTGTGTGAGTTCTGAGCTAAAAGAGAACTGCAACTGTGTTAGCACAGCATCAAGTCTACGCAAATAAAGCTGCCTCGCAGCAGGGCTTATTAATGTAGGCATCACATCATGCTACTGCAGTTATGTAGCTTCTTTTTTCTTTTTTTCTTTTTTTTTTTCTCAGGCTTGGAGGGTAAGCAGAATGCTTACATCTGTCTGCAATACATAGCATAAACATATGCCAGGAGACTTGGCCTTGATTTGTATTTATGTTTAATCAAATTGTGGCAGTTATGATGCCTGTTTATTTTACTCAGATTGAGTGCTCAGCAAGAAGGAGCCAACTTCCAGAAATTAAATGCTTATTTGTTGGGTGGAGTGTTATTAGAAACTGTACTATTTTATAGTAGAATCTTTGTGTGTCAGTGACAGGTCCATTGTGACTCTTACACAGTGTATTGAATTTTTGTTGTTTCCTATAGGATAGAATGAAAAGAAATATATTGAAAGTATCTTATATGTTTCCTAGATATACATAAATATTAGTAATAGATTATTGATTAGAAGGCTTTGGCATTTGTTTGTTTTTAGTTTTATTTTTCTCACAGATATTGTGCAGGCAAGGAGAAGCAACAGTATTTCTGCTTCTTGGAGACATTTTTCTATTTAAACAAAATCAAAGGAGACTTTCCCCTAAGTTAACTTGTTTCTGTAAGAGATAAAAATGAGGTATTTTAATCTCCCTACACTAGATAGATTTAATTTGCTGATTTTACTTTAACTACAGATCAGCGCCTGTCATCAATTAGCTTAGTATCTCTACACTTTGGGTATTCTATTGGCTATTCTATTGCCACCATAGAGTATAACTCTATGGGCTACTCATTCCACGTAGCAGCGAAGTAGGCTTTTCTGAAACAAAATGGAGCTACAAAACCTTGTGCTGTTCTTTTTAGTTCCGTTGCCATCGATTTGGGAAATAATCATGTGTAACTCCTTAATTCCTCTCCCTCTTTTCACCTAATGGGAGGAAAGCTTTCTCTATCTATGAGGAAAGCTTCGTACCACTTTTCTAAAAAGTATCTAGTATGCTAGTAAAAGAAATGAGTTTGAAATCTTTAACACTACAGTGGACTTTTGCAAGTGCATATTTTGGCCAAGTGAAGGAATTTTCATTATGTCCTTACTGAAATATTAAAGCAGGGATATTGTTTAAACATTAAAATATGTAAAAGCAAATGATTTTACAGGATAGCACCTCTGAGTAGTCAGTCCATATTAAACATTTAGGAAACAAGAAATGTTCCACATGTATTATTAAAATAGGTGTCAGCATACGAGAAATTTTTGCAACCTGGTTGATCTATGATAGAGACAATATCATCGTGATATTAAGTTCATGAGGCATGAAGTTAAAAATAATAACAATAATGTTTATTAGCTTCAGCTGAGAGATGACTGCACTGCATGTAGTCTATTAAATATGGTGGAAGGTTATTAAAAAGAGCACATATAGACCTTGCTGTTAGGTTGTATGAATATTAGTATTAGCTGTGGATGTAGAGATTTTCTTAGCTGAATTTTATTGTTTTAAGCTTAGAAGAATATTAAATTTCTAATAACTGTAATGTGAAGTGGATTCTTTGTCCAGAAGTTCAAGCCCTTCATGTAGTCCTTGCTGTTGCTTCTGACATCTGTCTTTGCACGATTTTTCATCCCATCTTAAATTTTGCAATGCTGGCTCATTTCTCTGATAAATAGGTGTAATTCATATTGCCAGCTGCCGAGAACTACTACATTTGCCAGTAAATGGGTATCAGGAATAGCTGAATAGAAAGATGTCTGAATTGAGAAGAGAAAGTTTAAAATTAGCAAACATGAATGCTGTCAGATCTAAACTAATTTCTATCAAGATTCATCAGGGCCACAGCTGCTGGAGTATGTGACATGAGAGAAAAAGTCAAGGAATGTTTACTTGAGAGAAAAAAAATATAGCAGGAATTTGCAGATTACGTTAGCTAAAATGTTGCATAAGTACATGATCATTATTATTATTTTTTTTTTTTTTAGGAATTATAAAGTAATCAGGAAGAAGTGGAATAAATATTTCAAAAATAAACCCTCTTTTTGTCAAGTGTTGTAAACATGTTCTGTACTTAAAAAAGGTTCTGTAGAAGAGATGACTAGTGAAATACAGTTTTGCTTAAAGATCAGATATTTTAGGACTTTAAATCCAGATAAAAATAAGTAAATTTAGTCTTTCAAGTAACTTCTACAGAGTTTGTTTTTCCAATTTTCACAACGCTGAAATAATCAACTAGGATTGCAGCAATCAGAATGTTTATGATTATGAAACCTTAGGTTTACTTTCTAGATACTGAACTGTCAGATTTTGAACTTCACAGATTTTACATAGTTTCTTTTAGGCTAAGTGTTTGCTTAAGCAAAGGGGGGGAAAAAGTAAATCAGAGCAAAAGACGGTCCTTGATTCACAGAGCTCATGCAATGAGGAACTGACTGAAAACTATTGATCCATAATGGCCCATTGCTCTTTCAGATATTCATTTGAAATAAGACTCTTTGTCATGTACTTTCAGTATTTTATTATTTGATTTTTTTAAATATTTTTTTTCTCCCCAGGAGAAATGTTCTGTTTATACACATTGTGCCTCGAGAAAGGGGACTGCAAGTTCAAAACAGCATTGTGAAACCTGTGACTCCTCTGCATTTGACTCGGTTCATTATATCTTTTATTTTTCTATGGAGAATTCTTGATCTACTGTGCCAAAGAGACTTTTCAGATTCCCTTTTACCTGCTGAAAAGGATTTGGTGCTCTTTTCCTATCTTCTTCCCTCCAGGACACAATTCATTCATTCCCAAGGTTTGCACATATGTTCAGATAGAGCGATATTTTCAGCATGATGCCACAGCTGTGTTGCTCACAGTTGCTCTGAACCAGTTTGCTGAGGCTGTCAGCTTCAAATTATTCATTTAACTGATGTATTCATCTCTGCCACAGGTCTTTAAATGAGATGTAAAGAAATTTTTAGGTTTTTAGGACATCTAATAAGAATGATAAAAATACACACGTGGGTGGAGAATGACCACATATTTTAAGTGTTGATTCATTACAGTCTCTTGTCCAAAAAGACATTTTACTTGATCTAGCATCTTCTTTACTCTCAGCTGCCGCAGCTGAAACTGTGTGGATGGGATATGTAAATTCAAGGCAAGCTTCTTATTTAGCATTTCTGCCTTGCCAAATGAATCATAGATAGGAAATCACTGAGCTTGCCAAAATTTATCATACTGTGTCTCCAAAAGTGAAAACAGGTTTTCATATAGCAAAGCAAATGCTGTGTTTTGCCACAGATAATATTTTGAAAGTTGGTACAAGGTATCTTCATAGCACAGATATTTATTTTTCCAAACTGATTGCATACTTCAAAGTACTAAGCTTTTCAAGATCCTCATAAAACTAATTAATCAACTTCGCAAACTGCCTATCTTCCTTTCAAGTAGATCCCACAATCCTTCTACCTTGGGGAATAATTTTCTTGCTTTCCTAGCACTTTCCTGATCTTATTATTGTACCTCTAAATAGGAGATTTGTTGTTGCACAACATGATTAATTAGATATGTTATTTCTTTATCAGGTGACAAATCACCAAAGGATTGATGATAGGCTTATAAAATCAACAAAGACTGTATAAGGCAAAATGCAATTACTTCTCAATTAAAAATCCATTTGACATATTTGAGAGATTAATAAGCAATTTGGATTTGTTTCTAACAGAAATAATTGAATTTCTAAGAAAACATGAGTTATGTTTGATATACCTCTTCTTTATCTAAAGCATAAACCATAACAAGTGTGTAAAAACTCAGTCAGCTAGAGGTAGCAGAGACATAATTTTTTCAAACACGAACTCTTAAATGACTGAATATATGTCAGTCTGAACTATGCTACTGTCATTAGCTTGCATTTTCCTCACGTCTAAGCTCTTTGCTTTGAAGGCACAATATTTTACCTGCTTTCCTCTCACAAAATGCCTGAAATGCAAGTTTTCATTACAGCTTTTGCATTTCTGGGACATTTACCTACACTGGATGGAGGGCTGTGAAGTAAAAGGCACTGTATTCAGTTCAAAAATATAAACATGAAAGTATCATCTTAGCTCTGGAAATGGAGTCCTTAAATACAGAAAATCAGCTGCTTGCCTTCCTAAGCAGGGGGGAAACTCTTGTAGCAGTACTTGTTGTTAAAAAACATAATTGAAGCAATTGATAGGGTGAACATTTTCTGTTCTCTGTTCAATTAAAAAAAAAAGAAAAAGCAATTTGATCTTGCTATTAATATGACAAACTAATATCCAAGATCCTTCTGGGTGTACAGAGCATCCTGCTTCTTTCACCTTGTGATCCCACATGTAGCCTGATTTCTAGCAATTGTGTGCTTGCAGCTACCACTTCTCTCATGTTCAGGTGTCACTAAAGTCTCGAACTGGCGTCAATTTCTGCCCGTTTCCACTTAGAAAATCAAACAATATGTCTAGTATGCGGCTTAGGAATCTTGAGGCACTTTTAAAATAGGTGGATACTTAACCATTTTGCATGGAATTGCAGAAAATATCAAGACTTTTAAAATAGATCTGACACTTAAATCTATTGGAGCTTGTTTCTTTAGCAGAGCTGAACCTGTCTGGAGTTCATCCTGTAATGTTCTTGGGGACCACTGATTCTTTCAGCAAGACTAATCTCTTGTATTTTGGAGTCTGGAAAGCACAAATAAATGATAATTATCAACTGTCTTCTGGCTAAATGAGTATGTGTTTTGCACAGAAAACTGCATTTGAATTGAGCCTTATTAATGCAAGTTTCAAGGTATGAGAAAAGCATCTGAAACTGTAGGCTTTTAAATCAAAGAAAACTTTCATCATAGTCAAACGTTATCTGGAGAGCCATATGGATGACTCTTCAGCAATCTGCCATTTATCAAGCATCTGATCTATCCGTTTCTACATCTTCTCTTGAAACCTTTATGGTAAAGGTCCGCTGGTTTTTCTTTTCAATCCTTAGTGATCAAAAGACTTTAAAACAAGAAAATGATAAGATTTCATTATTTTGGAATCTTAAGCTCAGAGTTAGTGAAATGCTTCATGGCAAAGGTCCATAATCAACTTATAAATTTGAAGGACTCTAATGACATAGAAGTCATAGTATGTGGAGGAAAAGGTATCTGGTAGGATTTCAAATGAAATTTCAGTTCTAATTTATGTTACAAATACTCTACAGTAGATCTTCAGAAATATGTTTCCTACATTCTCTCTAGAGTGTATGAGGAGTTATTGACATTATTAAATATTATTGTATAAATGTATGAGCTGATGAAACTGCTTAAAAGTTTCTGTAAATTCTGAAACTGCTGTAAACATTATTTTTTCTGTTGTAGGATTCCAAATATGTGGGTATTTTTAAAGTAAATATAGTAATTATTACCTGATTAATAGGAAAAAAAATGCCAAGAAATTGTCACTCTGTTACAAGCTTCTTAACAGTGGTGATATCTTCAATGTTTTGACTTGTATGCAGACTGACTGCATACCTATTTGTGTAATAGGTAACGTGCCAATTAGCACTTTCCATTTCCATCTTTGTTCTGTATGAACTATTTTACCTAATCAGTTTCAGTGGAGGTGATCAGTGTTTCTGCAGTTTTTGCTCACTCGTATATGAGGGAGGATAAGATGATCATGCCAAGTATTTATAGATATATTCCATGTGCAGAGACCACATGGGATCAACTCTTATCTTTGTGTTAATATTCCAAATAAACTTCTTTTTATTTGTGATTTTTAGGTGCAGTTGCAAATAAAAGCGTAGAGTTTCACTACAGGTAGTTTGACATACATGCTTTGAAAAGCATGTTTTTGATTGAGTACGTTTAGTTCCCTATAGGCAAAAGACTAAAAATTACTACTGAGACAGATATTGAAAATCGGTGTTATTTAGAGATGCATGAACAGCAGGTTAGATGTCTTTTCAAAACTCCTGATCTGAAATTGAGGAACAATTCCTAAATTTCCATTTTTATTCCTTTTCTTTTACTGCGTCGGTGTTTTTTGCTGACAGCCGAGTAAATTCTCAGTTAACATAGAGGATTAAGAAAAATTGCATTTAAGCAGAAAAACTGTTCTTTAAGTTCCATCTTGGGGAAATTTTGCAACTTTTTAAATAATAATCTTCAAGTGCGGAATTTACAAAAACAATGACAGTAAGAACAGAAGCAAAATATTAAATATTTTTAAGAACTTCACCATTTAATTTCATTAAGATTTTTCTCCCTGTTAATTTACCGTGCCAATCTTCTTGAAGTGTGCTTCACACAACCCTTTCCCAACAGGAAATTGAATATCATCTATGTAATCCATTTTGTTTGCACAATAAATTTGTAACTCAGACTCTAATCTTTTGTAGAAATAAAATCTCCTGAATTATAATTTGACTCATCATGTTACTTCATAAAATTGAATGAATTAATAGTAAGATTTCCACTGCTGAATATTTTTATGGTGTGACAGTTGGATAGATAATTCCATTCAAAGAAAGCTTTAATTCTGCTGTTTAAATGCCAAATTTTAATTTGCTTGTATTACAAACTACAGGTGTTTATGTGACAGTAAAGGTATACATTTCATTAAAAAAAAAACAAACAAAAAACCTTAAAAATAATACTTTGATGGTTTTATAGATGTAAATTGAAATGACTTTTGCGCAACACAGAAGAATATCTTCAACTAGTAGAATAAAGTATTTCAGCTTCTTTTGGTAAGAGAGAATTTTGTTTAAATTTCTTTAGAAGGTATCAGCTAATCTCAAGATTAAAAATGACTGCATTTCATTCTTACTGCTGCCAGCACCTGGCATCAGAAAGCATTTTGGTTCTTTTGGAAGTCTTTTGTGGAATAAGGGTGGCATATTTTCCCTGTATTACCATGGTTAATATTCCTATTGCTCAGTAGCTGCCTAGTGCCATGGCATATTTCTTTCTCCTATTTTGCGCTCAGTGATGAAATTGATCCTGTTTTCTACTTGGACCGTATTTCACTGGAAATGATAGAAAGCTGAATGCTGTTGCAGTTTTAGTTGTCTGTTTGATAGATGGCAACGTGTCTTAACAGTTCTGGGATTTTGTTCCATTTCAGTTTACTAAAGGTTTAGTACAAAACCTATGGAGGCAATGGAAAAGCTTTTGTCTTAGGATTGGGCTCTAAAGAATTGCCAATACCTATTGAAAAACCACGTTGCACTTTTCAAATGGAAAGATCAGTCACGATTTCTAACTGACAGTAGTAACATCTTGATTTAAATAAGATAACTTTTTATTTTCTAATATTAAAAATGGGGTTTTCCTCTTGATGTTTCATAAGGAAATACAGAATAAACTTAAATTTTCTGCATAAGACTTAATCCCGTTTTCTTTGTAGTCTTATTGCTCTGAAGCTCTGGATCTTTTCTCTTCCAGTTTCAGCAAATGAATAATACCTGAAGGGATAGAAAATTCATATAGCTATTCCTCCCAAGGTTATCTATACTGCTGACTGCATAGCTGTCTCTCTAAAGCCATTCTATCAATTGCTCAAGTGTAAATGCTATGTAATATGTTTTATAACTGGAAGGTTGAAGCTTTCTTTTCCTACTGGGAGTTTCATATTTTGATGAGACTGAGTTTATTTCTTTTGCGTCTTGAGTTAATAATATGCTCAAAAATATATTTTTAAATCTTCACTCCTCAAAATGCTTTGGATATATAAATTTGTTAATTTGTTAATTTAAATTACAGGGACTCTTTCATACTTTTGAAACCGCCCTTTGGTCAGTAGTAATCTAAGACTAAGGAATATTGCAGGTAGTTTGGAGGCTGTGCATAGAAGTAGCATTTATAGACGGCTTCTTTAGTTAGTGAAGGCTTAGAACCTTTGATAGCTGTTTATATTACTATACATTTGTAATTCAATCTATTTAAATACACATTTCTTTTTTCCCATGCCACAAGCATTCTTCTATGTGTAGCATCCTTTCTGCTTTCTTTGTTGGTGGCTTGTTGTGGTGGTGTCTGGTTTGTTGCTGTTGTTGTTGTTTTGTTGTTTTTTTTTTTTCTTTGGAAGATTGTTAATGCCTGTGCTTTTTTAAATGCTGTATATTATGGTGAGTTACACATGAGACATGAGAGAGAGACTGTATAGATGTAGTTGAGATCAGACAGATGTAGCTTCTGTAAAAAAAAAAAAAATCTTCTGGGTTTACTCTTCTGTGGAAAATAGATATTAATTTTAGTGAAGGGAACTGTGACTTTGGTATTTGGTGTTGGATATAACATTGTGTTTTTAAGGATTGTAGTGTTAGTAAAGAATGAAAATTCAGACTCGAGATTAAATCCACTTGTTTATAACTTCTGCCACATCAAAAAAACTGAACATAAATCAATTGGATTAAGCTAATGTAATGTAGCGTTCTCTTTGAACGTCTGTAATTTGAATGCTCTATCATTTTAAAGCTGATTTTTTACTTTTGTAGTGTTTGCAAAAGATATATTTAGTTTCAGTATCTTTTATATTCAAAATAGAATATGTGTTGGAATGGGTATGCTGTAGAGGAAAAAATCTGTCTGATTAGACCAGGTCAATGTGTATTTTAACGTAAGATTAGTGGTATATTTGATCCCGAGTGGGGTTTGAATTTGAAGATAAAGCAGAGTTATTCATCTCAGAAATATTAAACACAAGCATACCTTCAGCTTTCAGGATGATCTGACCCTATCAGTTACTGAAACTACTCCTTTGCCTATTCCAAATCACAGTAAATCCAGAAAAGGTTTATGGGCTCCAGCTGCTGCAATCTCAAGAATCTCAAATTTACCATGAGAGCTTTTTCTGATATGCCTATGTGAATGAGAAGCATATTTTGAATAGTATCAGAAGATTCTCAAGGGTACAAGGATTTGAGAGCTGAATGTTTGACCATGAAATAAGTGGGATGAAGATGTTTAACAATAGCTTTCTAGGAATTCAGTAGGTCAGATTCAGTTATTTCTTTTGTTAGAGTTTGACAACTTAGTAGCTCATGCAAACCTGTACTTTTCAATGTCACATAAGAGCATACTGGCATTTAGCAAGAGCGCATTGATATGAAGATGCCTGTTTATATAATGCACAGAGAACACGGGAATTTTAATAAGTAGTGGTTAGGAGTCAAAAACCAAAGAAATGCATCAGAAAGCCCCCAAACCAATGAACCAACCAAGCAGAAAACCACAACTTTTGGGTTTGTTTGTTTTTGTATGATATCTGACAGTGATTATGCATTTTATTTTTTTCCCAGGACTGTATAATTTTTTTCATGCTGCTGATGACTTCTGAGATAGAAAATCATCTGCAAGTTTGCTTAGAGATCAACCTCTTGTGAAGATCAGGTTGTGTACTAGGAAAATTATCGTGTTACTCTAGGGTTCTCAGAAGTCTTAATCCTTCAGCTTCTTCAGGGCAAAGCTCCTTAATGAAATAAAAATATTTGGATGGCACATTCCCCAGGATATGTAAACAAGCTGCCTAAACAGCTGTTAAATAATAGTTGATGTTTATTCAGGCCCTCAGTCAGAGAGAGGAAGATTTTAACACATTTTATGGTGGGATCTGCAGAGAACAACGTTAATCCTTCCTGCTGTGGATGCATTTCAGAACTTCAGTGCTTTTTTTTCCTGAAGATATTGGTTTATGGAGTAGTGAGAGAGTGCTTTGCTTTCTATCCCTTTGCACCCTCCTTTGTTCAGAACTTTAGTGCTAATGTAGGATTTAGATGATTATTAAAAGCATTCTGAGAACTCCATGGAACCATCTACTTCTAACAGACAGTGCAATCAAACCTGAAGTCTCTGCACAGTGATCTCTAAACAAGGCGTGTTTCAACCAGTTTGCGTCCAAAACTGCATGCAAGAGTTTGCATTTGTTCAAATGCCATGACACAGCATGTAATATGGATATTTGCTGTAATACATCTGTACAATTCTGTGCTGCTAGATGCCTAAGGTTAGGCTTGATGTGCCTCACAGAGCATAATTTATTTTCAGACAGAAAGAAGTTTCAAGTGAATAGACCATGAAGTTAGGAACAGTGTTTGAATCCTCTAAAAGAGAAATAGTTTTTACATGTGTATTGTATATTCTGATTTTTACAGCTTTGCAATTTATATTAAGATTTTGTGAAATTATGAAGGAGAAATGTCCAAACAACTTGCTGTATCTTGTGGAGAATTTCCTTATCGTTCAAAGATCTGGCTTCCACAGCAGTATCGAGTATTTGATCATTACTTATGGAAAGATTTTCCACTGGTATAAAAATTAAAGGGTTACTTTATCGTCATACTTCAGTGCACATATGAAATTTTCATCAATAGTTAAATGAATGTGGTTAGACAAGACATGCTTGAGTGTCTTAAATGCCAAGATGCAAAAGGAGAAATATAGTATGAAGACTATTGCTAGATACATGGTCTAAATATGTGCAGTGATCGCTCTTGTCTAAATATTAGCTGTCTGACTTAATGCTTTGCACTGTAGCATCATGACAGCATGAGGCCTGATGTGATATAAATGATGCCAATCTATGCACTGTTGGCATGAGCATCTGTCTCCTTGGCAGACTCCAAAGGCAGCTCCTGGCAGCTTTGGAGTTGCCTCTAGGTCTATCATATGGTTAAGCTTCTGACTTTTCCTCTTTAGCTAAAGTCCACTCCATCTGGAACCTATTTAATTCTCTTTCACCTTTGATTCAGGAGGATCACGTGTGGTAACACTGCACATTCTGAACTCAGGATTTTGTAGTTATTTAAATAACTCAAACCACCATACTTAGGGACATCACACCTCTACAGAGGTCTGAAAAAATTCTGGATGTTGCGTAGTGGAATTGAAATTTGAAAAAGGATGAAATGAAAATCACTGTTTCATGTAAAAGGGACAAGGAAATATATATATTTTAATGGGGAGGATAGGAAAGGGGAAGGAAGGAGAAAGAATACAGTCAGTTCAGTGCTGCTGTAATGGTATTTTACCTCTCAGTGCTGTCTAGGCTGCTAGACAAAAAACAAACAAACAAAATCTGAAAAGCATAGTCAGCATCTAGGAGTAAAAGGGAAGAAGGTGAAAACAAACACAGTAATTCTAATAGAGTTCTGGATTGACCCCAAAGGTCAATCCTAACAGGTCAAATCAATCAATAACACTATGATTTGATCCTAACAGATCAAATCATAGTGCAGCCCCAAGTTTTAGCCAAGTTATACAGAAGTTTGACTCAACTATGGACAGTAAATGAAAAAGTAGATAATATTGGGAATTAAAAAATATGGACTGTTTTTCCAGTTCCAACACATCTGACTCTCTTGTGGTTGTTCTTTTTTTAAACAGATGCTCAAGCATAGTATGTAGAAAGTGTTTATGAACAGAGATAGCTCCAGCACACAGTGAATGTTGTCCATACCCTGCAAGATCAACTAAATCTAAACCTTAGAAGTACTAGCATAGATTAGGTTCGTGCTGTACCTGATACTACAAAATTAAATTGTGCTATTCCTTCCTGCCTCTTGGTCTAGTGTGTGAGGGTCAAGAATGAGTAGTTTCCAATCATAACTATAGTGGGATAAGGCTTTCCTGAGAGAGAATGAGAGAAAATCAAAATAAAGTTTATTTTGACACTTAATCTCTTTGGAAAACTGGTCATCCATTTTTAATTAAGTCCTTTTTCTTCTTTTGTGCTCCCATATTGTCATTTAAACAATGTTATTGCCTTACAGTGTCCTGGAAAATTCTACTGTCTAGCAATGGAAAAAGAGAAATCTCAGAAGAATTGAAATATTTCAGAAGAATTGAAATATTTCAGACTCAATGTAACTGAGAGAGAACACCTTTGGTCAGTTAGAAAACCATCATTACCACCCAATTAATACACATTGGAAAAACAAAGAAAATCGAGGTTGGGGCTTTTCTATGGTGCATGCAAACAGCTTGTTCACTCATCTTCTGGATCCCAGCACACTTCTCTGGGTCTCTGACATCTGGCTGACTTGCATTGGTTTCTCTACATACTTTCTCTCCCACCAGGAGAGGGCTGTACATGCTGTTCCATCCTGCCATGCCAATTACAGCAAGGGGATAATGACACTGACTCCATTCCAGCGCTGGCTAGGCTTATACTGATTAGACAGATGGGCAAAAGATGAGAAAGACTTGACTGTAACTTTGAGAAATGTGATCTGGGAAGACAAAACTTATTTTTCCTTCATGTTTAGTTTTAACGTAGACTTTCCCATGCTTTTCTATGATAGAGCCAGATCTTAACCGGTCCTAGTTCCTGTCTCCTTTTCTGGCCTGTGTAATAAATCCTTTCTGTCTCCGAAAGTGACTTATGTAGATGAAGGCAAAATGCTCTTGGGAGCTACTGTGTTGATTAGCCTTACCTAAAGATCTTCGTAATGTCCTCCCTGGCAGAAACAAACATTGTGTCTGAATGCCTGGACGTTAATTTTCTCAGCACAGTTTGAAATTCATTTGATTCTGTTAGTCTCTGAGGATCATTCAAATCAGTCCAGGCAATCCATGAACCCTGACATCAATTTGTCTGCCAAAGTCACCAGTTTAATAAACAATGGTATTAGCCTGGCAAAGGTTATGTTCCTTTAATATTAATATAATACTTCCTTGTGTGTTTTTATATCTTGTTTGAGCATTCACCTGGAAAGACAGCAAGCTTGAAAAGATTATTTTGAAGAGAACAGTGCTAGATGCCAGGTTGTCACGCAATATGTTGTTTCCCCTCTACTGCATATCTAGGAGGTGAGCTTCTGAGATGGGGATGACTGAAGACAGACACTAATTTGGATTTTGACATTTTAGATACAAAAATAGTTGCAAAATGAAGAATGTTGTTACAGGTATAAAAATACGCAAGAAATTGGATTGATCAGAAACAGGGAGAAGCGGGTGACTCATGAAATAAAAGAAAGCATTAAGTGTAGCACTGGAATCATAGTTTACTTTGGAGTCTTTTCTTGATTAACTCTGGGAATTTCAAACCACTACTACTGATTCTTCCAAATTGGTGCAGATGATCTTGATACTTGATAGTATCAAGCCTTTGTTTGTTTGTTTGTTTTTCTTCCCCACATTGGGTTTAGCATCTGATGTACTTATGAATGTAGCTGCCAGGTTATATAACTGCCAGATAATACAACTCCTACTCAAATTCCCAACAGAAATGGGATTAACTGGGGAGGTAAATACTTCACCAGTCAATGTCCCTGCAGACCAAAAATTGGCAAAGGTACAAGAAAAATAACAAAGTCCATAGTCTAGTTTCTGTACTGTTTTCTTATCACTGCATTGTAAAACAAGCTTAGAAAATGACAATTACGATGAAGTTATATTAATTTTCATTTATAGATAATTGTAAAATCTGAAGACGTATGGTTATAAAGCAGAATACGCATACCCTTTAAAATACAAGGTAAGCCTGTTCTATAAAGAAGAGATATTTTAAAAAGGAAAAAAAATTAAGGAACCTAACAAATATGGCTAGAATACTGATGGCTCTCTTGTACGCTCACCCTGGGAATCCTGTGGTGTAGATCTGTCACTTTTTTCTTGATGAATGTATTTTGTTTTAGGCACATTGTGATAATAGATGCTGTAAGTGCAGCCTGCTGCACAACTCCAAGGGCCATCTCAGAATAATAGAAAGTTTAGAACGTGAGTCCATCCATCACAGGGAAAGTCTACCTGAGTTGTGTGAATCAAATAAATGTCTGTGTGTGAGTCAAAAACTGATAGCAACTTCATTTCTTTTGTGCTTTAAGGGAGATTAGACTAACTTTCACCCTAGCATCACCAAAATAGCCCTAGCCTTTAAACTTCATGTCGCTAAAGCCAGGATTGAAATAGAAGGGAATATTTTCTTGTATTTCATAAGCAGATTTGTGTTAGACTCAGGTTAAGGTATAACAAAAAGAATATGTACTATTTCATGCAGTTCTCTGTCCTGTTCCTTAAGATAAAAACCTCATCATGAACAAATTGTAGGCTACAAAAAGTGTGATTTTTAAAGCTAGTTATAATGTAATAATTTTATTTTAAAAGCCCTCAAGGAGCAAAAGACAATGTAGCTCTTACCCTACATATCTCAAACATGTCTTAGAGAATCTTAGAATAAAAACCTGGCACTCTTCCCCACCCCACCCCACCCCCCCCCCCAGTCATGGAAAACCAGATTCAGTATAAAAAGGAAAAATTCCCCAACACTCCCTATTACAAATGTCTGCAATTTTTTATACTTAGGTTGCTTTGAAAGTACTGCCTCCTCTTTATTTCCATGGAATCTACAACATCTGTATCTGTGAAGAACACAATAACAGTATTTGATACAGCAAACTCACAGCTACAACACGCTATTTTTCAACATAGGTGTCACCATTAGCTCTGCATTTTTGCCAGTGATGAACAAGAGCCTGCATTCAATGGTAGTTAATATCTGCACCAGTGAAGGTGGCCCACTGTTATTGTCACCATTACTGACAGGCACCACTCACCACCTCACTATCTTCCATGCACTTTTGGTCTCCATAAACATTCTACAAGCATCCATGAATGTCAGTGGGGGCAATTTTTTTGCATGGAGGAAGTCACCAACACCCCTTTACTTCATATACACTTCCATGTTAGAAGACAATCTGTCAAACTGCCCTTCTGCTGCCACGTGTCATATAACAACAAAATGTAATGGGATATTAGTGGGAAGGTTCATCCTCTGCTGTCATCCCACCAACATCCACCATCTTGGACCAATGTAGTAAAATAGGAGGCATTACTTTCTGCTCAGTTCGAGCAGAATAAAGTCATGAAATAAAGATATAGCTACAGGATGATTTTTTCCCCCTTCAGTTAATAATTTAATTGAATTAATTCAATCAACTGAGGTAATAGCTGTCTTCACATCGCTAATCACAACTGTAAATAAATAAAGGGAGAAAGAATGTTATGACCTTTATGAAAAAAGTCCTATGGGAGAATCTCAGGGTTGAGGATTATTACAAACATCTTTACTTTGCCAAGTATTCAGCATTTGATAGGATGAACATGAGAATTTATTTTAAGTCAATGGTTCATGCCTTCTGTTTAAGATGGCTGCTCTGTTTTGCCAGTCTTTTTTTTCTTAAGTTACCGTTCTTTTTTTTATGCTGGTAACCAGTGGAGGCTTTTCCTAGTCTGAGTTCAGGGGATGAACAGTTTTGTTCTGTGACCTTGCCTGTGCTTGCCTTTTGAAAAAAAAAATAAATAAATTCTTTTTATGTTGGTTGAGAAGCAGTGTTTTCTTGGGGAATAACAACCTGAAGCTTAGTACAGATTTTCTTTTGACAAACTTGCTAATGATCTGTTTTAAAAACACTCTGAAAATGTAGCTTCCCTGTAGGAGACGTCTGTAGTAGAAGACAGAGCATTCTAATTTTGCCATGTGTTTGATGAGGGAGAACAGCATATATAGGGAAAGGGATAAAATCTGAGTGTTGCCTCTTCTTAGCTGCTTAAGATAAATGACAGAGATCCTACTAAGCTAATATTTCTTTTCAAATGTAGATAATTCAGTTTTGCTTTCCTGTTTCAGAGAGGTTATGCTGCTTATACAGGACCATGCAACCAGTCGATAATAGAGATCAGAACATGATTCCTTATTTTCTATTCCATGATATCCTCGGGGCTCTGCAGAATAATGTCTTGCAAAATGGCTAATAGTAAGTTCTGGGCTCAAAATGCACTAAATTGCTTGGGATACAACTTACTTTTAAACTGAGTTTGATTTCCCTTCAGTTAACACTCCTTGTTTACCCTGATTTCTCTAATCATTGTTTCGAGTTACTTTTAGAAGCTGTATCAAAGAGAGAAGAACCAGAGGAATAAAATTTGTATGTGTCTCTGAAACTTTTGTTTCTTGAGATTCTTGAGATCTTGAGATCTGTGCACCTAGATCTGTTTTCTAAAAACATTTAGAGAATCGTAATTGAAAGTACAGAATTTCAGGTGAGATGGAGAGTGTATGCTGGCATAGGAAAGCTTGTAAGCAGAATGTATTGCAATGCTCTTTCTGTGAAGAGGAAGCGAAAAACATTGTGATAAGCTCTGCAAGGGAAGTGTTACAATTAACTGAATAAACTTTCTATGTGCAAAACCTAGCTAACATCTGAAAAAAAAAACTCATTCTGAATCAAGTAGATAGCCTTCACAGTGCTCAGTGACTTAGTGCCCTGGATATTTCCTGTCCCCTCAGGACAGTGGTTCATAGAAAGCTTTGACTGGGCCCCAGTCATTGCTCTCTGTAGCCAGTGTGTCATTTTGTGTCACCTCAAGCAGAAAGTCTCATGCTAGGCTTGCTGGGAGAAATAAAGAAGGGCAGAAAGGTCTGTGGGAGATAGTAAGATCTCTCTGGTGCTTTAAAGCAGCATAGTTTTGACTAGAGAAATTATTTGACAAAGAAAAGGTTAGTTTTTCTTTTCTTCGTGTTTCCTCGATATTGTTTCATAATGCCAAATAAAATATTAACAATATTTTTCAGTAGAATTCTTTCAGAACTATCAGCCTTGCCTTAAGATTAGCATCCTACAATGCCAGTAGGTAATAGTATCTCAAATATTTATCATTCAGTAATTAATGTGATTACTAATTAAGATTAGTAACTCTTATATTAAACTGATTTTGTCCTTTATAGGGAGAATACTGTTTGATGGTTATTTTTGCTGTTATTGTTATATGTTTCTGAGCTATGAATTTTTAATTAATCTGTGAAAGGATGGTAGTTACTGGTAAGAAACTAGAATAGTTAGCTGCCTTATGATGGAATGTGGACAAACCCTACACAGATTTACATCATCAATACAGGCAAAATTTAGGTTACTATTCTAGAGCAAAGAAGTACGGACAGGTCACATACTGTCCTAACAACAATCTCTTCCCTAAAATCCTGCTGTCACTACAATGAATTAGGATAGCAGTGTCAAATTCAATTACTCATTTAGGTCAGATTCACTTTCCTTGATGGCTGCAGGACTATTAGGGAATAGAAACATGATATGATAATGAAAATAAGTTTTGATGTCCAAAATTGATAAATCACCAAAATAGTAGTTTGTGTATAGTTGACACAACAGCCCGTTAGCTTGGTGGTGCACTTGAAACCTTTTTCAGTAACATGGCATTAGATAAAGTTTTTACAGACAATGTCAAAGTAAATCACTGTGTTAACATGAAAGGGTTAAATTATTGCTAATCTAGGAAACAAGTTTTGTAGCAAAAAACAAACAAACAAACAAAAAAAACCCCAAAACGGACTGTTTTTTTTTTTTTTTTTATACAGACGGGGACTGGTCTTGTTATTATATGAGAGTGAGATTTATCTGCAATTCTAGATATTTAGATAACAGACTTGTGGGATTATAAACAAAGAAGCAGTGACTTTATGACAGGAAGCAGGAGAGCATTATGAAAAATCACCTTAATTCCAGTGTACGAGGAAGATGGAGTAAAAATAGGTAAGACAGGGATAAACGTATGCTCTGTGCATTTTGTGCTTAGGAGAGAGCAAAGTGGGTTGAGAAAGTAAAAAGGAAATGTCCTTCTACTTTTCCCACAGACTTCACACTTACCAGATATTTCACTGAGTAGATTTTTTTTTTTCCTCTGTATTTATTGTTTTGTTTATTTGATTGTAAATTGAAGTTCTTGTTGCTTTCATGGCATTACATTTGAAAAATGAGCAAATTTCTACCCATTTCTGAACTATTTTTATGTTACTAAAGTGCTGTTTCACACCAACTGAAGTATTTGGGCTGGAACTATCAACCTTGAAACTATAGCTAATGTGTCTTATTTTCTCTTGCGTATGCATGACTGGCATTAAGTGACATTGTTCAGCATCACTTTGGCTATATCCAAGAACTCTACAGTCCTTACTATTTTAGGCCCATCATTGAGACACACTTATTAAATATTCAGTTCACTTTTTCTCATTGAAAGACAGCCATCTAAATGACTGGTTCTAAACTTATCAACCATGGATCATAATGAGCGGTCAGGAATACTCTTGTTTTATAAAAATAACAGTAACGCACTCTCTTTTTGTCATCAATAGGTTCAAATCACATTAGCATTTGAATATCCCTGATATGTAGCACAGAAAGTAAAAATGAGATGCCCCAAGAAAGGACAGTGAGAAAGCAAGACAAGAGATGGCAAGATAATATTCAGAGAATTAAGGTCGAGGTTACGTTATTGTATGTAATAGAGATGTTTTGAAGTGTGAAAAGAATAAATGGAGCAAAAGTGGAAGAAGGATGAGACAGAAACAGCTGATATAGATGATTATGTCATTTTGTCTTTCAGGAATTAGTGGGTTCTTGAGATGAGCAGTAACTTAAAAGAAGAGGGCTATACAGAAATAGTTAAAAGCCATTTGCTTGCTTTACTGAACAAAGAGTTAATGGCTTTGTGAGAAAGTCATTCTGTAAGTGTATACACTTTTGCAGATGGTGCTTGCATTTTGCTTAAGTAGTTGTTCGGGAGTGAGGGTGGTGGAGGAATTCGATGGAAAAAAATAAAATGTGAGTTCAAACTGAATTCACTCCATGCTTTTAATGAAAATTGAATAAAGAAGGAAATTGAAAACATATTGTGAAATAATCTGCTACTGTTTCATTTCATTGTGTTTAGCAGTTAACTTTTGAACCGTTTCCTGCAAAATGTTATTTTTGTTTTAAGGTTTAACAAAAAGAGTTAAAACATATAGTCATTTTATTTTATTTTTTTAAATCAAAAGAAAAATTTGAATTGGCCCTAAAATTCAATTACATCACATTTTGATTTCTTTCATGTTAAATTAAGTGAAGATAATATGCTTCATTTTCCTGCCCAAATTGTTGGTTTTTTGTTTTTTGGGAGGGCATACAGCTCTTATTAAGCTCCAGCTTGTAGCTGCTTATATGCATTGTATGTACTTATACCTGTTAGAGTAGGAAATTTTGGGGAAAAAAATGAACTTTTTGGGGAAAATAATCTGAAAAAGAATACTGCATGCTCATATTTAGTACTCTGAGTACAGTGGTAGTTACTATTGTTCTCATTCTTTAGTGGAACAGTGACAAAATTGTGGAAAAGCAAAGGAAGATAGCTCATGTTTCAGTGATCTTTGGAACAGTACTCAGACTCACAAGAGTCAGAATGTAAGGTAGTTCATTCAAGGTGCATACACCGGCGCACTGGGGGGGGCTTGCGCCGCCCCAACTGTGCAACTACTGTCTCTCAAGCAGTCATATTTATAGCACACAAAATGCACACTCATGATTCCGCAAAGCAGGTATTGCTAACTCACTCTAGACAGTGGGTTGTCCTATGCTAACTCATTCCTTGAATGTTTTCTTGTTTTTCACTCCTTCTTGGACATGCACAGTGTATAGTCAAGTCTGTTCGAATAAGTTTTCCTTTGTGGTGATTCCTAGTAAGCCACACCCCAAACTCCACCTCTGAACTATGGGTTCCTCCATTCTTTAATTTCTGTGGAATTCAAGCAAGGTCCCCTCCCCCATACAACCCCCCTGTACAGGGACTATCGTAGGGTTTCTACCTTTACTCATTTCAGAGGGTTTGGAAGGACTGGGAAGTACTTTAATCTTGTTGTAGTCTTAATTTATTTATTTTTTAAATCCTTTGAAGGGATGCAGGCTGTTCTTACATCACTGTCTTCCTGGTTTCTGTTCTCTCAAATATTATAACTTGAGATATCAATTGCATGCATGTTGGCTGTAAAGACAGCATTTTAATTATGATTTTCAGTTTATTCTCCACAAAGTCAAATAATTATCCTAGTTATATATGATGCATTATTGTCATTTAGTTGGAGAGAATTTTTTTTTCATGAAAATATACTTAAGTGTGAAGAAGCCACAGATTATTACTTATTCTTGCAAGTTTTTTGCAAGTGTTTATAGTGAGTTTGTCCCCAGGGTCTGAATTGGAGGCCTTCAGCTAAGTGCAGAACAGGTATCTTTTGTTACAATTCTTATAGATGTTTTGGCTATATCTTCTGGTAATTAAGGATCTGTTTCATCTAGTCAGATCTGCCAGAGCAGTTGTCTTCTCGTAATTAATGCTTCTGTGTATTCCCTTCTATAAGGGAGAGACAGAATTTACCTGAGAGCTAATGTCAAACGAAAAGAACTTGATCTATCTCCTACGTTTAACTTCATTCAGTTGATTTATATGAGAAGAATACTGCCCAGTATATTTTGAATTAATATCTTTGTAAGTTGTTTAGTTTTGTGTTGACATCTGGAATTGTACTGAGCGGTAGCAAAGAGAAAATGTTGTTTTCTTCCAACTATTATTATTTTTTTTTAATCTCCTACAGCTTCAAGTTTTCAATATAAGCAATAAATAAATAAATAAATAAATAAATAAAGCAACTATTTTCACCAGTATAGTTTCATGGCAAAACAAAAAACAAACAAACAAACAAACAAAAAAACACAAAAAACCCCTGTTAAAATATTGTAACATTTTCATTAAAGATACCCAAAAATAAAACTGCTAAAACATGAGGACAGTCCTATTACAATTTGCACTTCGGTGGTATCTGTGACTTCAGTTGAAAGCTTTTACATGGAAGTTGGAGTGTGTTATGGAGATGTGTTGGCTGGATGAAATGGCTCTTTTTACAAAATTTATTATACAAATATGATGTATTCCAAAGCAGAAGGAAAACAAAAACAAATGACCAAATGTTAAACTGTCATGAAACAGAATTGTAAGAGCCATCAGGGAGGATGGCATTAAGCTCTCTAACGTTTTCTCTGAACAGATTAGAAATTTTCACTTGGAAATTAATTGCAAAGTAAAATAGAGATGGTTCCCAAAGTACAAATTTAAACTCCTATAGTTTTCAGTGGAGAATATGCCGTGAGAACTGTAGCGCGCTCCTATACTGGACTGTGCTGCTCTGCTGTTGGCAAAACTATGCAGACAGAATCCTGCAGAATCTCTGCAGCATTCTGTAGAAGCAGCAGTGGAGTGTGGGTTAGAATGTATATGATGAAAACTACTTTGTTTAGAATTCTGTGATCATAAAGAATGAATGGAATTTGGACTGGAAAAGCAAACAGTCAAATAATTTGTATCGTCTTTGCAATATGTATAGTACAGCTCCTAATGTTTCTAATGTGTCACAGATGGTCTAGTTGGGCAGAAGGACTGCCAAAAATGAATGTATGAAATTAATCTCTTTTTCACCATATCTTACCATCTGCTGCCAGTTCATTGCGTTTGTTACTGATAACAAATAATTAATAATAATTGCAATAATTCAATTAATATGTTCCTGCTTAACTATAAACCATTTTTATAGGAGTTTACTGTTTGAGTTTCCTTTTTATACATAAATGTAAAAAACATGTAGCCCTTTTTCTGGGTTACCATATATATATTAATTTTGTGCCTATTCTTAATGCTTACATATAAGCTCTAACAAAGTATCTTGGTCTAGGAAGTCTCTGGAGTCACTGAGGCTGAGGAATGGATTTTAGAGTTTTGCGGGATTTTAATTACATTGACTAATTACATTGAGCCTAGTTGTCATGTTAATATTAGATAAAGCCTAGCTGCGTGAAGGTGATGATCTCTAACTAGCAATCTCATTGCTCTAACATTGTTCTTTCAATGAAATAATTATATGCAATTTGGAAAAGATAAGATGCTTATAGTTTGTTGTCTTTCTACAATGTATTTCTCAAGTATTCTCCATTCAGTTTTCTCTTTGCCCGTTTTTGTTTCTACCCAAAAATAGTTTTTATTCATTTTTGTTTTATACGCAAAGCCCTTTTCAGTATTTTATTTTTCATTTTTATTGTATTATCTCTTCACCTTCTATTTGCAAATCATTGATCAAAAATTTCTGATACCGGGACTTTTTGTCAGTGCTGAAGATTTTTCTTTTGTTTTTTAAATCCATATTTTTTACAGGTGATAACTACAATTTTAATAACCTTTCCATGTAAGCATACTTTCAATCTTTATAAGACACATCTATACTTATAATGGGACGAATGGTGCTTATAATGATGGCAAACACCATTCCTCATGATCTAACTTATTACGGTAGATTCTTACCTTTCCTATATGATGCTTTATGTCCAGTTGCTCCTTCTAATACTCAAGCCTGCATAGCTGTGTCCAGCTTTGCAGCCCAAGTGAGTGGTGCACAACTCGAACCCGCTGCTTTGTGCTTCCCCACTGCCACATGAGCTGAGACAAAAGCACGGCCCCTCTGCTTCCCACCCATGGGCATCAGGCACGCATGGACTCGTGCGATGGAATGTAATGATGACTTCTGCTTTTTTATTCCTTTCTGAGGGCACGTAGGGAGGGCCAAAACTGTACTATTGCATTGTACATTACCTTCTATTTTGGATTCGCAGAATATTACTCTGGCATCAGTTTTTACCGTAAGCCTTGTTTAGTTGTGGCAAATATTAAAAAGTGGTCTTATTGATGTCATGTAAAGCTGATTCTTTTATAGGAGCATCTGCTATTCTTTTTGATAAATATTTACATCCTGAAATCATAATCCTATAAAAACTCTCTTTTTAGAACACAGATATTATTAATTCTTTAGTACATTCAGTGCAGTTTGCTTTATCAGAATCAAACTAATCTCCTTCATGGTAAGATGAAGGAAATACTGAAGTTATTTATCATGTAGCATTCTGAACAGAATTTTTCCTTCCTCTCTCCTCTCCCATGTTTGAATTTAGCTGCTAACTTGGTAAATGGCATGCAGGTCACACTGCATGCTGCCCAATACCTGTGGGTGGAAGATCTTGCATCAGGGTGATTCGTAGGAGTTCTGATTTTGAATTTAGAAGTCCTCTAAGAAAGTTGTGCTGGAATTATTCTTTTTAACCTTTAAGGTTACGTCTGTCCCTCAGTATAAATATTCACTTCAAAAAAATAATTTAACACGCAGCATAGATGGACTTCAGCAGTGGATCCCACATGTTACTTATGGATAAACCAACACAGGAGAAAGTTGATAAGTGTCGTAAGTGTTGTTCAGCATTGCTTTTTGTCTCTTTTTTACAGAGGTTTGTAAAGTTTTGAAGCAGTTTTGTAAGATTGATTCTGCAGAAAAATAAGATGGGGAAGGGACATTGGGCTGCAGACTCAATTCTTGTTGTTTCTTTTATAGAAATGCATTTTTATGAAATTCTATGACTGTGTATACAAGGATAGACAATATAATCTAATTTCTTTTCAGAATATTTTTTCTCAGAATAGAAGATCATATTTTACACTATATTTGCAATAAGCATCCTCAGAACACAGCCAACTTTTCAAGCTTCAGTGTGATTTAATTTAGTTACTGTGACAAATCAAATTGCTAATCTCCTTCTCTTTGAAATAAGTTGCTTTTGAGGAAAAGTTTTGTGAGTTTTCATAATACAGTTCTCAGTTTATTTAACATCACTTGTTTATGTATGTGTGCATTTCTGTATAAAGCAATTTCTGAATCTTGAGCCTTTCTACTCTCTAGGATAAATCACGGCAACTAATGGTTCAGTGACCATATAGTGTATGAACGAAATGCATGTATCAGTATTCTTCAGATAATTGCTAGAAAATAAAATACTGTAGAAATGTCACGAAAACTTGCTGTACTGAAGTGAAATCTCACTCTTACGTGACACTGCAAGAGACTTTTTAAAATCAATTATTTCTCTCTCCTATTCTGTAATGTCAAGTTAAGTTTGAGCATGACTACCTATCATGTATTACACCTGAAAAAATGAAGCATGAGTTTCATTTTGCAAACAAAGCAACAGCAAATAACATAGCAGGTTTTTGTTGTAATAGTAGTGTTCTATTCATTTAAACTGTAAAGATCCAACAGCGTGACTCCACTGTTGTTCTTTTTGTTGTTGTTGTTGTATTAAGAAAAAAGAAAAAGGTGAAAGAATGATTTGCATATGTCCTTAGGGGTCTTGGTACTTATTTCAATCATCTCTGGATCGCTGGATCGTGTATCATGCTGAAGACGGTAGGACATTCTGAATGTCTTCCTACAAGGGAATTCAAAGGAGAAATTAATTTTCTTTACTGAGTCAGTGCTTTCACATCCCAAAAAGTAGACTGTGCAGGAAAAATGGCATTTCTGTTTTTTCACCTTTGGGATGCAGTGAAGTTAATGTGATTCAGAACACTATAAATAATATTCTCAAAATGAGATATCAAATTAGAGAAAAATTAAAGTCTTGTAAAGTAGGTTTCTTGTCTTACATTTTGCCTAGATTATATTAATACATAATATTTATATATATATTATATATAATATATAATGTTTCTTTTTGTCTTCTGAGCCAACTGAATGTTTATCTGTCTGTGTTCCCAAGAAGTGTATGAAGGAGCATATCAGAGTTGAGGAGCAATATGAATTGGTTGTTATTTTTGGTACCACTTGCCTAATCTGTGATAACAGAGTCATTTAATAAACTGTGTCTCTTACTGACAGCTGGCTGAGGTGGGAGTGCAGGTTCTTACTGTTAGCCAGGAGTTGCTTTGCTGACAGAACTCTGGAGAAATTTTCTTAGTTTTGGGGATGTGCTGGTTGTGCTGGTGGAGAGGAGCTAAGTCAAAGTACTCAAATGCTATTTTAATTATGGATTTTACCAATATGTGAATGCAGTGAGAAAATCCCACTCTTGCCATTTGCTCACATGAAGGAAATATAAGCAAGATTATTGTGCAGCTGATTCTTACGCTGATGGGTTCCTTCTCAGCAGGCAGTAAGGTAATCGTTCCACAGTCTGTGCATTGCATTTCTCTTCTGCCTTATGTGCTTCATCATAGTGTTTCAGTATTGTCCATACACAGCTATCGCAACGTGAAATGGAGAGTGGCTTGATTAGCTCATTCACACAGATTCTTGGATTACAACCAGAGGAACTTTATACAGAACTGAATGTAGGCTTACTACTTCTCTGAAAGAGTGGTCAGGCAGTGGAATGGGCTGCCCAGGGAGGTGGTGGAATCACCGACCCTGGAGGTGTTCAAGGAACATTTGGATGTTGTGTTGTGGGACGTGGTCTAGTGAGAACTATTGGTGATAGGTGGATGGTTGGACTGGACGATCTTGTAGGTCTTTTCCAAACTTGGTGATTTGGTGATTCTGTGATTCAGTGCATTGGAAAGGGTGGTGGCAACGTTGAAATATTGCATAGGTTGCACCAGGTTGGTCCCATAAATGCTCATACAAGAGAATCAAGTTTTTCAGGACCTACCGAACCAGTGTGAAGCTGAAGGTGAAGGCTTCCTGGATCACATCATTACTGGTGGCAAGACTTGGTGTCACTGTGATGAGCCAGAGTCAAAATGGCAGTCGATGGAATAATTACATATGAGTTCCTCACTGAAGAAGAAATTCAAGCTGCAGTCTTCAGCAGGTAAGATTATGTATGTCTTTTGAGAGACAGCCATCAGTTCTGACCGCTATATCATACACTCACTACGCTGAAGGCTCATACTTCCAGAGTCAGCCAAGAGAAAGAAATCTTTCTCTTGCAGCATGATAACACCCCACCCCATAAATCTTGGCTGCGCTTTCTCACCACACCCACTATGTCTGGATTTTGTGTCTTCTGACTTCAGGCCAATAAAAGTTGAACTCCATGGGCAAGATGTTCCTAGTCACAATGCCATCATAGCAGCTGTGAAAGAGTGGGCCACCTGTGCTGGTGCAGATTTTGACATGCAGCATGCAGGCTCATTTTCACTGCTGACAAAAATGCATAGCAAACAGTGGTGCCTATGTTGAAAATCAGTGTTATGTAGCTTCAAATTTGCTCTATCAAACAATGTTATTGCGCTCTTTGTATCTGTTGTAGATTCCATGGAATGAAATAGGAGGCATTACTTTTGGAATAACCTATGTAAACCCGATGTAAATACAGTGTCATGGAACTGCAAAAAAACCTGCAACCTAGTGATCAACTGACAATTTGAGCTCTTGTGAAGATGTCTGAAAGGCTGAATATTCTCCTAGTAATTTAGTGTGGATTGCTGCATGTCTGATTTCAGTCCAGAGGTGCATTTTGAGTCTCTTCATTTCTGTACGTTCCAGTGACACGGCTGAATAGCCTGGGGCACCCTGAGAGCAACGCTTACCCTAGCGAGTGCTGCCTGTCCCCTGCCTTCCCTGAGGGCAGGCATTGGCAGCCCTGGGTCTGGCCAATGTTCTATGACCCATCTGGCTTCTGCAGGGTAAGGGCATGAGTGGTTATAGCTGTATCAGCATCTCTTCATCTGCACTCACTGTTGCTTTTTCTTGTTTTGTTCCTTTAGTCTTACTTTGTTGTTCCAATAGCTGGGCTTTTTTCTCACCATTTGTTTCTCTTCTCCAGAAAAACAAATTGCTGATTATCAGCTCACTTATTGATTTTAACTGCACAGCATAATTATCTGTTCCATACTTGCTACAAAGATGAATGCAACCTTTGCTTTCATGAAACATGATATTTAGTTTGTCATTCTCAGCTATTGCTGAGACCATGACCTGCACAGAAATATTCTGCTAATGTTCCAGCTAGCAGGATTGTAGCAACTTTATCACTACTAATACTACATGTTAAAAAAATAGTTACTTAATGTTGAATAGACTTGGCAACAAACTCTAAAATAACTGATTTTTCATTGTAAAAGGAAGTGTGCGTGGTATCAAGCTGATATTTAATCTAAAGATGAACACTGATCTGGGAATGCTGTTGGGGAAACAGCTCTGGCAGCTATTTCAGTGGGAGGTTCTGAACCCAACTGGGGGCTGGGTGCCTGCTGGATGTTGTGTGTGGACTTCATTATGATGCTGAGGGAAATCTACCTGCCACCTGTAGGGCATCCCTCTGAGGCTTTAGTCAAAATAGTGCTTTTCTCTCCATGGATCCCAATATCACTACCACCTCAGAGCAGATACTTAATGGGTAGACAGCTGGAGATGAGGACGTGTCCTAGTCACTTTGCCCAGTGGAAATTTATATGCATATATGAATTTTCTATGTATGAATACACAGCTTTATAGAATGTGGACTGCTTAAAGAGGAATAATATTTCAAAAGCTTTCACATATAGGTAGGTATGCTGATGAATTTGAATTGATATTGCTGTTTAGTTTTTCCTAGGAGTTTTGGCATTACTCACAGCTATTTTTTTGTGTTGAATACATATATGTCTTCATTACCATTGAGATGCTCTTGAAGTGTTTGAAGAAAGGGAATATTGACTCAGGCAAAATGTAAAAGGTTTAGTGCTAGTTCAGCTTCCTGCACTGATTTCATATGGAAGTAATCATTGAGTTATTATTTCATAACTCCGTTCTTTATCTACCCCAAGAAAACAGTAGGAAGCTTTGTGTCTTTATTTATCACTTACTCCATTATATCATTATTCTTATTTTAGGTGTTGCATTTGTACCATTTTATCTTATTAAAATTTGTTCTCCTAAGATATATTTTTAATAGGATTTGAAAGCAAAGCAAATACTAGACCAGCTCCGTTTAAATCTATGGTGTTGATGTGTATTGCTTTTGTGTTCTTATGTTATTTCATGTGTCATGTGCTGCTTAGCAACAACCAAAATGTCAATATGTTGTCAAAGCATCAGAAACCCAAAACACAGTCCCACAGAGGCAGCTAGGAAGAAGAGAAACTCCATGCCAGCCAGATACAGTATTCAATGCCATCGCTTCCTCACAGCCAGACAGTGTTTGTTCTGAAGCCTTTGCTTTTGCAGCAGTATGCAAAAGTGACAAGTTTCACAGGCATATTCCCGCTATTGAACGAAACCCCAAGGAAATAAAGTTAAATGTGCAAAGTAACTTTGTTTTGACATGTAATATTGAAGTTCTTCATTACAATCTGAATAGGAATTGTAATTTGATCTTTTACTGAGGAAAATGTTTAGATTTTGCAGCAAATATGTCACATTTTATACAGCAAACATAGGTTAGGTTTGGGGTTTTTGTTGTGCCTCCTTGAAATTACACTTTTGAACTGAGTTATTGACTTGTTTTGATGCAAGATGAACAATTGGTTTCCTCGTTCTTGAGGCATTCTTTGAATGCTGCACCAGTTGTGCGTAGTAGTGCTGAAATACAGTTGGTATATTTAATTTTTGATTTCTGACATTTCAAAATACTGAGTAGTTTTCTTATAAACAGCTCATGTGGATATTCAAATGGTTGCACCAGCACAAAATATGAGGGGCATTTTACAGATCACCTTATACCTTCATGTTCCTGAGGAAGCATTCCCTCTTTACTGCTTTTCCATATAATCTGATTTTCTAGGGACTGAATAACTGTCCCTGCAGTGAATAAGAACCAAATGATCATAAAATTAGCCCTCAGATTTGCTGACTCTCTTGTCTTTTCTTTTAGTAACTTTTGTGGGTTTTGATTTTAATTCCTTTCATTGTCATAAAGCATTTATCTTGCAAAGTCATTAACAGATAAGAACACTAAGAAACAGAGATGAGGTGTTCTTTAGGTTTTTGCAAAATAAGTGCTTTAATCATCTAAGCCTTCACTTTGTAGAAATATGAATTTTAACTTTCCTTTTGAGACAAAAATCAAATACTGTTCAGGAGTTTTTTTGTTTTGGGGTTTTTTTTTTTGGTGTTTTTTTTTTCTCAGTGTTTCTGTGTTTTCTCCATAGCTGTTGCTGCATCCAGATTTAACTATTATATTTTTATAAGTACAAACGTGCAGTACAGGTGTACCAGGCCTAGAATCATCTTTGCATAGTGGTAGTTTTAAAAGTTGTTTTAGTAAGTTGAACGAAATTAGGGGATGATTGGAAGGGTAAATTGGTGGTATTTTGTCAGAAAAAAAGAATCATTGAATGTAAATAAATGTCATCTCCCTCCTGCTGGTGTGCAACAGTACAGTTGCACAATTTACATGATGAGGAATGAATTGAGACATCTACTGAGAGGTGCCGTTGAGATGCTTTATTAAAGGAAGAGGAAATATATCCAAAATACATAGGTCACTCTGAAAGCAATAACTCCTATTTATTTCCATGGAAACCACAACATATAAAAGAGCACAATAACAGTATTTGATAGAGCAAATTCTGAGCTACAAAACACTAGTTTTCAACATAGGTACAACTATTAGCTGTGCATTTTTTCCAGCAATGAACAGGAGTCTGCATGCCATGCTTGTAAAAATCTGCACCAGTGGAGGTGACCCACTGTTGCTGTTGCCACTGCTGAAACATACCACCTATTGTCTCACTGTCTTACATCCATTGTTTGGTCTCCATAAATGTTCAGCAACTGCTGATGAATGTCAGTGGGTGCAGTTTTTTCTGCATGGAGGAAGTAAATGATATCCCCTTGCTTTATGTACTCTTCCATGTCAGAAGACATTCTGTCAGACTCCCCCTTTGCTACCACATGTTGTAGCAACAATGTGTGATGGAATATCGGTGGGAAGATTCATCCTCTGCTGTCATCCCACCAACATCTGCCTCTGATGTTGTGAGCCAACATCAGAAAATTGAAGATATTACTTTCAGAGCAGTCCTCAAAGAATAATGCTGAAAAAGTGTGAATAGTAGTAACTCTCCTTATTCTATTTCAAAAGAGTAAGAATTCCCATTAAAAGGAGAGCAACTATTTAAAAAAAATAATGTGCCATCATTAAAAGAAAAGTCTTACTAGACAGGAGATTGTTTACTGTGTTTGGTGGATTAGATTGGATTTCTTTAGATAATCTTGCATTTATTTGCCATCAAGAAAGTGACTAAATTTTGTGAATGCACTGATTACTAATCTGCATTTTTACATACTCTCAACTTTCAAATGTAATAGTTGGACCATTTAGCCACTTTGTGGTAAGTTCCAAAATGCAACAAAAGCATTTTAGTGAAAGGTTAGGTTTATTATATCCCTTTGTTTTTCTGTCTCTTCTGAAGCTTTTCATTTCCTTTGGTTTCTGTGCTCTTTTGATTTGTTTTACAAATCCTTATTTAATTTATCCCTGCTTTGGAAATTTTAATTTCTGTTATTGTGTATGTATTTGTTCCAAATATAAAATTGCTTATTTTCTAAATACAACCCTTCTTCAGTAAGGTACTGATTAAAAAGTAAATCGGAGTGCAAATAAGCAGTTGTTCATGCATTGATAGTCTTAGTTCATAGCAAATGTATATAATGATTGACCTTTTATTTATTCAGTAGTATTATGGAATACTGTTAGAACAAGCAAAGCCCAAAGACCTCCTTCCCCCATCTGCTCATGTATGGCTCTTCAGCCTAGAGAAGGCTCCCAGGTGACCTGATAGCGGCCTTTCAGTATCCAAAGGGGAGCTACAGGAAAGCAGGATACAGACTCTTTAGGAGGGTCTGTGGCAATAGGAGAAGGGGAAATGGCTTCAAGCTCAAAGAGGACAGATTTAGGTTGGATATAAGGTGGTAAGGCACGGGAACAGGTTAACCCAGAGATGTGGTTGATGCCCTGTCCCTGCAGACTTTCAACGCTAAGCTGGATCAGGCCCTGGGCAACCTGAACTAGCTATGGTGTCTCTGTTCATTGCAGGGGAGTTGGACTAGATGGCCCTCCAAGGTCCCTTCCAGCTCAAAGGATTCTACAATTCTATGATCATTTAGTTAGGATTATTGCATTGTTTCTTTTGTGTGATAAATGACTGACAGCTATCCTGAACACTTAAAAGTTGCCGGTCCTATGTGTTAGAAGAGTCTGTGTTGGCTATTCAGTTCTTCCTCAGTTCAAAGAAGTAGCTATTCTGCTTCATCTTCAACTGCTTTATCTCCTCAGTTTTCTCATCCAGCATCTTCACTGTGACAGACTGTAAAGTAGAATCTGGCATCTTTCTGTTCTTGCAGACAAAGTGAGCGGATGATGGATGTTACAAATGCAGTCACCCTGTGATTTTTATGTTGTTGTTGGGTTTTGTTGTTGTTGTTGGTTTTTTTGTGTGTTGTTTTTTTTTTGTTTGTTTGTTTTTTGTTTTTTTAATGAATTCTTTGCTATTGGACTTTTGGAAGTTGAAGTTAAATCAATGTAATTGTTGATTTTAGGGCAACTTACACTAGTTGAGAACATTGAGTCCAAAGTTCTCACTTTAATTACAGTCTTGTATTTAACGTTTAAGCATTTCAGTATTTTACTGCTGAGTCTTTCAGTAGTCACTCATTCAGTACATGCTTTAGAAGCTGCATGACTTTTACTGCCTAAGCAAATGAAAGAAGGAATCAGCCCCTGGTAGGTCCAGCATTGCAAGATCAATGAAGCCTACGCTGGCTCATATTTTATCTTTATTTTTTATGCTGACAGAACTTCCTCATTTTAGTTATATGCTAATTTTATTTGGAGATATTGCAAATATTCTCTACTGAAATTTAAAAATCCATTTTAGTCTCAAAGAGGCTTACAGTTTCTTTTTAGTGGAAATATTTCTGTTAGCTAATACTGAGTCAGCTAACGAGCACTCACAGCAGATGAAACTACCAATTCTATAGAAAAGGGAATTACTAATATTAGGATTAGGAGAACCTGATGCAAGAAAATACATATAAGAAAGCCTGTTCTTTTGTTAATTTCAACAAAGCAATCTCTTTGTGAATAGAGTATGAAGATTTAGAGCTGAAGAGTTCAATCTTACTTTACTTCAAGCACTTATAAATATGCAGCATGCTACAGAGGCTGGCACTGTAGAGGTGATAAAATGTATTTCCTACTGTTTCTTCTTCACATTATTGCTCCTTGCTTAGCAGATTATTTATTACGTTAGTTCTTAATAAATAATTGATGGAGAACTGATAACACAAAATTTACTGAATATGTAGAGTGTTTTATTATAACATTAATATGCTACAGGTGTGTTTTATTGGTCAATTAACATATACCTCAAGGTGTTGTATGATATCTGAGGCTGCTGGTGTTTGGATTAACAGGCTGGTAAAACACATCCTGGAGGGTCTTAATGGTGTTGTATAGTGAGGAAAGATGCCCTATATTTAAAAGGTATGTCTGTACAGAAATTGCACTGTGGTCTAGATCGGCAAGCTAGGTTTAAATGAGGAAGCCTGAGTTCTGGAAGTAAGCTAACAATAGCAATGTGGGTCTTTTATGTAAGTTAATTTACTCTGGCATTTGGGAGAAACTATCTTAGAGCTAAAGTGGTCTCCATTAATTTTCCAGCTTTCCTGGAAAAGTTGTAAAAGTCAGTTTGTCTCCCTTACATCTCACTTATGGGGCCTTGTGCAACACAAACACGCTTGTTATCTCCAAGTGCTACTCTTCATATATTTGTTTGTGAATGAAGCCAGAAAATTTAAATTGCATCTAAGTTTCTTTTAAAAATCTTTATCTAGTAATAGTTTTAATTACGGAAAATAGATAGGGGTTTTGTGGGAGTGGTATTTATGGTGGGACTTGGTGTTTTATTTTTATATTTACTTGATACTATTTGCTTTTCTATACCCTTTGTACAGACTGACTTGCACAATGTCCCTTGACTATCATTAGTCTCTTCCTTACTTCTCTCTTGTCTTATTTTCATTCTGTGCACAACAGAAGACGAGTAGCTTTAGGCTCACATTTTTAGTAGAGTGGTTGCGAGGGAAAATGGAAAACTGCAGTGTTCGGTGTCTGCCTGTTCCTATGTGAAACTGTCTGACTGCATGCAAAGCGCAGAGCTCCAAGAGCACAAGAATGTCTGCAATAGATCAGACCAAGGGTCCAGCTAACCCTGGAGAAATCAGCAAAGACAACAGGCAATGGAAAACACTTGAAGAAAGAGAGTAAAAACAGAGCAAGCATATTGGTATTTCTCTAGAAATAGCCATTCCTATTTTCATCTGCAGTTTTAAGGACTTCTTAAGCAGAATATTATATCTGGATTTATTTTGGAGTAGCTCTTGAGAATTCTTATATATTTTCTGAATGTTTTTAATATTTTACACATTAACATCTAACTTGTCCTTTTGGAATGTAATTCATTGCTTCTGAGTAGCATCGGAAAAGTTGGATTTACATCTGTGCTCTTTATTTTACAGCTTCTGCCACAAACTTTCATTGCACACCGTATGTATCTTGTGCTACAGGGTATACTGAATTATAAACTCAACTCTCTTCTTATCCATGTTGAAGAAGCCTCAGCTCTTTTCTGCTTTAAGCCAATTTTGTCACCTTGTTCTCCATTCTTTTGAAGCCATTTATGAATATAGCAAAGAACAGGAGCTCCAGCATGAATTCCTGTGGAACATCACTGAATTTCTCATTCAATTTTTAATCCCTGCTAATTCCCATAATGTTTGTTCTGCTATCTGTGAGGTTATCGGTATGCAAGGGAAGCTTCTATTTCACCTTATGGTAAAATGAACTTAATTCTTAAGTAGAAGGCCTTTTTTTTTTTTTTTTTTTTTTTTTTTTCTTTCTTTCGTTTTAAAGACACGTGTCTGAACTTTATTTACAGTGAATCTAGCTTTTTGAAAAGCATGCTTTTGTTTAAAAAACATGATTTCTGTCTGCAAAAGCCGCGTTGCCTCTTTGCCACTTATATTTAGCCACACAGATAATTTATTTTTCAAATATTTTCAACTACTTAGACAAGTGTGAACTTGTGTTGCCTCATTAGTATTCCTCCCCATCCTGGCTATAAACTTTACAAACAACCAGAATCTTTGCCGTTTTCAAGTGATAACACATTGAGTCTGGTGAGAATGTGCTGGAAACAGTCATCAGATATTCTAACAGTCTGTACTCTACATTGCTGCATGCTTGAGCAAAGGAGTGGAAACATCATGAAACGCAGTACTTACTATCTTTTTCACTGGAGGTAGTCCCCAATATCTCATGTTTGCTCTATAGGAAAATAGGTAGTACCACAGGAGGAAAGAAACAGTGTAACTGAAATTCCCATTCAAACAAAGCTGATCATCAAATAAGAGCAGTGCATTTGCCCTTCAGCCTACCTATTCAAAGTTGTTTCTGTCTGTGCTATAAAGGCAAATGAACTACTTTGAAACATTATTCAACTGGTCAGGCTGAAACTGATTAAATGCTATAAAAAAGTACCATTAGTGCGGGTAAGTGGAGTAATGTTAGAGTGGTAGCATGTAGAACTGTTATCCATCCACCCACCCACCCACACCTAGCACGCTGTTACGTGTTAAGGAGGTTGAAGATGGAGACTGTGAAACAGAAAACTGGACCAGTACCAAAGCAGTATGAGTTGCAGAATTTAAAACCAGTAACAGAAACCAAAAAAAGAGAAATGATGACTGTCAGTGGAGGCTGGCTTTCCCTTTGTGTGAGAAGGTCCACAACATAAATTTTTTTGCTGTTACTGAAGTTCTCACTTTTACACAGGACTGGACTCTCTACACGGATTTTTTTTTTGTTGTTTTGTTTATTTTTACTTAGCCCTGGGCTTGCTGAAATCAATGGAATTATTAGCAAAAAGAGGCTCTGAGTGGTAACCAGGGGACTTAGTCCTGGAGTTTGTATGTGAATACTGTCTTGCATTTTCAGTGCACATAAGGCTGAGTTCCTCCAAAAATTAAGGTAGTTGGAGAGATAACAAGTGCTTCGAGGTTTGATCCAGCGCGGTTGTTTGTGGGCTGCAAGTTTGTGCTACCCTACTGAGCACTGAAATCTTGCTGCCACTCGGATGGCAGCTGCTGTGCTTCTGTGGCTAGCCCTGGTCAGCCTTCCTTCTGACTCCAGGCATAAAGTTGGCTTCTTTTATTTATTCACTTGTATACTTATTTATTTAGTGTTGTCTTTTGTGTGGTCTTCTCTGTGGTAGTAGTCATGTAAATGTGACTGACAATGGAGTGGACAGGTGGCTTCTCTAAACTCTGTTTTTCCCTTCACTGCTAAAGGTTTGTTTTTTTTTTATTTCTGTTTTATTGTTTTTCTGGCTGAAATTAACTGGGTTTCTGTAATATAAATACATTTTATGAGTCATCTAAGTTACTCACTTCTTTAAGTTTTATTTAAATTAAAAAAAAAAAAAAAAGAACAACAGAAAAACAATAATAGTGTTCAAACAACTGCTTGAAACTTTCAGTGTTTAATGGGGAGGGGTGGAGATGCCTATGCCAAAACAATGTGCTATAAGGGAATACTTATAGCAGAAAAGGAACTAAATGCTGAACATTCATACAAATCACATTTTGGCTAACTTTTAACTGAAAAATATTGTTGATATTTATTAGGAAGGCAAGAATCCTTTCTAGCCCAGGAGTGCCTGAAAGATGAAAGAGCATGATAGGAAGGTGGCTTAGCAAGGGAATGTGAAATGTAGACAAGATACACCAGTGCTGCACTTGACTACAGATGAGCCAAAGATGTTTATAGCAGATAACTCTGAGCAAAAAGTTTCTTGAGGAAGGCTTGTATTTTGCCTGTCAGATCTGCTTCTAGTCTAGTGATTATCAACATCTTAGCTGCTTCAATTCCCTGATGAACTGTCTCGAAAACATGGGTTTTATAAATCACCTCACAACACTGTACTACAAAGCCCTGATGATCAGCAATGCAGTGACCACACTTGTGGGAAGTAAAAAGCATCGTTTCTGGGAATAGTATGAGAACGTATCAACTCCACACATCTTGATTGCAGACTCTGCAGATAGCCAAGGGTTTTGTGGCTTACTCCTTGACCTTCACCTTTGCTTTCACAGACTGCAAACTTCTCAGACACATCCACAGTGTGAACTGCATCTTAATAGCTAGACTGCGTGATGGAGAGATTTACTTCCATTCTTAATTGGGCAATGCCTCTAGATCTGACATTCACAGTCATAAAGATTTTCTGCTTCCTATTTGCAGTTGCATAGTATCTCTGGGGAATATATGACAATTTATAGCGCTGAAAAGTGACTTCAAGGTGCATATTTACATTATATTATTATATAAACTTTCTGGCATTTTTAACAAATCTAAGTTATGCTGCTTTTGCTTCTCTTCCTGTCTTATCTCATCTCTCTTAAGCCCAAAATAATGTTTGCAATGTATTAATGAATAATGAACAGTAAGTTCAGAGCTGGTTGATCTTCTAGCTTGCTTTCTCAAGGAGAGGGCACAGACCAGGAGTAAGAAAGGATGCCTTCAATAAGCACCAGTCTTCACTGTGACAGGAAGGATCAAATAACAGGTTCCAAACTGGTCTGTTATCCCACCACCACACAACATCCCTCCCATACCATCCACATTTCTAGAGCGGTAAGCACAGTTCAGTACTGTGTGCATTCCTGGCTCCTCAGCCTATTGCCACTGCTGCCTGGTCTGTTCTTTGCACTCCATTTATGTCCAAATATTCTTGCTTCCTTTTTACATTAGATCAGTTGCTATAGTTAGTTACTTTCCCAAATACGGTTGGTGCAGTTAGGCTGTTTCTTTTTGTCCTCAGATGAGCATGATGTTCTGCATGTTTCAACTAATTTTGATCTGCAGCTGTAAGTTCTAATGATTTATGAGTACTGCAATTGCTGTATTAATGCTAATTCACATCTGTAAGAAAACAATCTCAGAACCTTAGAGGGAAAGAAAAGATCTTGAAATTCAGAGAAAAAATCAACTGAAGATCATATGAATATACGAAGATCATATATTAATGGCAGATTTTATTTTTTCAGTTCATGAATGTGTGCATCACAGACCACAAACCCGTAAAGCGATATAAGTAATATTACTTCTTCTGCGAAATAGCTTGTTTTCTACTCTTTTCCTTAGTTCTTCTAAAAAGTAACGTAACATAAATTTTTAGGTGTGTAGACTAGCTCTACTTTGCATCCATATCACAAATATCATTCTAAATATGAAAAATTGTGTTTTGCTTGCTGTCTAAATATTAAGGAAAAATCCCAGCTTTACATTCCCGTGCCATGTGTTGATGAACAGTGGTATTTTCATGTATGTTAGATTTCTGTCTTGAAAACATGCTGTTGGAAATGCCTATCCTCAAGATGTTAAATATCAGAGTATATTACCTGCCTTACAGTGGCTGTCAGTTCTGCAAAATCAAAGATTAACTAAAGGCCATGCAATGAAAAGCTGTATGGATTAAGATGTCCTCTTAGTTTTAATTTTCTATATCTATTAACACTTGTCTTTATTTGTAAGTGATGCTGTTGATACCAGATCAATTTTACTTTGAAAGCAATGATCAAATGCTATAAGCCAATAGAATAAGATTTTTTAAATATAAACTATTGACAGAAAACTATATTTAGAAGTAAACTATCATCTTTTAAGCTATCTTCAGGTGGTTTGTTACATGTACTTACTATGAATTTCTTTGTCAGAGATCTTGGAAAACAAACGTAGGTTATCAATCTGCAATTCAAGATTTTTTTGGCATCAGCATTTAATTTTTAATTTAATTTATCTCCTCTTCAAAGGATAATGGATGCCATTTCTTTTCCACAGTGTAAGAAATTAAAAAGGTCATTGGGTGAGAGAAGAATATCTTTACCATTTTTTTTTTTTATCAATTCTAGTTGTTCTAACATCAGCCAGATAATCTTCATCTCTACAGCTTTTATTCAAGACTCAGTGACATTTCATTACTGATAATTTTAATTAAAATTGTTACTGTAAAATCGTTCTAGTAAAATATATATGGTTCACTATACTCTTCAATTAAAAAAATCAGTCACTCTACAGTGTATTTTTATCAGTCCAATTCCTTGGGAGTCTACCTGTAAGTCTCTTAAACCAGCCGTGTATAACTGTGAAGGCTGATGGGTTATCCTGCTCGTGAGTTCCTCTGCTATTACTTTCCGCCCATTATGGTTAGAAAGAGAAAAGGCCAATTAGGCTAAGAAGAATCATCTGCAAATGAGCCAGGTAAAGTGACAGGAGATAAATGAGGCTCTGTTATCTCAATATAATAATAGTAACCTACAAAAGGAAGAGAGACAGGAAAAGGAGAAGGTTGATGCAAATGTGGTTTAAGGGTGTAAAAGCTATTCAACTTCAGACACTAGTAGAGATCAGGAGCTGATGTTAGTTGAGTTATGCTATGTGTTCATCTTAAAGCAACATTCAGAAAAGTGTTTTAGTATTTCATAAAAAGAGTCAGGAAACTCTTATTTATGTAGCTGGGCAGCTGAATGCTCATTTTTTCAACATCTTTATTCAGTTTCAAATTAATTATATACAGCAGACAGCTAAAAATCGTCTCAGCATTGAAGTATAAATAAGCATTTTTTATTTAAGGCTGAAAAAATAGGCAGGGCTCAGGATATCTATAAAGAAAGGGGAAGTCATAAACCCTTGGAAAGCAGTTGTAAAGAAAGTAACAACACAATCGAGTGACTTCAGTCATGTTGTGAGGCAACGTAAGACTGATGCGTACTTTGCTAGAAGGAACATTAGTCATTGAGACTCTGCACAGCTTCTTTTCCTCCTGAAAGTTAAAAGAATAAAACAGAGCAACTGGACTTCCAACACTGCAATGCTGCAGTGAAAATATTAAATAAGGATTTATTTTTCAATAGAACCTGTAAGGTCTCATGTCTTTCAGATTTTTTTTATTGTTTTTACTGGAGTTTGTAACTTACTAAATAGTTCAGTCAGGTTACAGTTGTATTGGTAGTTTATTTGTACATAACGAACAGTTAATCAGATGTTTTGGCTTAATGTTTCTTACTTCTTTTACAGCTCATCCTACCTCACAGGTACAGTTCCATACATTAACTTGACATCAGGTTAATGAACTTTGGCAATCTGAAAATTACATCTCTAAATCTACTTTACGTTTAACTAAAGTACATAGTATCTAGTTTCCTATAAAAGCAAAGTAACATACCAAAATGACAGTGGTGTATTTCATGGGTTCATTATGCTTGTGGTATTTTCTGCTTGATTTTCTATGTGTATGATAGTCTACAGGCAACTCCTTCATACCATAAATAGAATCACTTATCAGTAGATGCAGAGCAATGGTTTCTCTCATTTTCCCGTGGTGAAAAATAAATGCAAAATTAAACTCAGGAATTAATCTTTAGAAATAGACTCTTCAGAACTTGAAGTTTTTTTATTGTTCTTTCTTTTCTTTTTTTCAGAATGAAATACGTTTTTCATTTTTATTGTTTCTTTACTTTTATTAAAATAATAATAAGGTATATTCATTGTTGTAGTATAACATTGGAATATCTGCCTGGTCTGTTTCAGATATCCTTACAGAATGAATTGAAAAATCTACCATTTTCATCCTTCCAAAATGAGGAAATAAAGATAATAAGCTTTGTAAAATTACATGAAATGGTGAGAATTATTAAATAATTCTATAGCATTGTGAAGCTGATTCATTTATTTGTAAAAGAGAAAGTCAGCCTTTGTCCCAGTACGTTCCTTGTGGTTTTTGTTTTGTTTTGCTTTGTTATGCTTTGATTTGCTTTCTTTTTGTTTGTTTGGTTGTTTTATGTAGCTAAAACCTGTTTGTAAATGTAAAAGGAAAAGATACGGAAGTGAAAAGAGTTGTCACACAGCAAATGCCATCAGCTAGAAAAATACGATGAGCAGTATCCTAGGTAGTGTACCTGTTCTAGGGTACACTGGTTGCTCTCAGGTTGATCTGGGCCCAGCTTCTATTCCTCAACAGCTGTGCAGATGTGATGGGCAGCAGCGCTGCCTGGCAACATCCCCTTCACGTAATGAACGATGCAGGATTTGCCATTTGCGTTAGGGCAAAGTTGGCAGCAAACTGTGATGGAGGCATGCCAACTCATTTAAGGTATAAAGAGACTTTTGTAAAGATATTTTTAGTTTGATCAAAACCGTTTGTGGCTTTCACGGGTGACCTTTGAATCTTAGAGAACAGTGCTACCTTAAACCAGAGGGCATGGTGCAGAGAGGTATCCTGGCACCAGGGAGAGCACTTTCCCTTCCATTTAGACCTTCATCAGGTATTACCTGAGTAAGGTGTCCATACTCTACTGTGATCAGAGAAAATTGGATTAGATGTAATCCTAATTCCTGTGGCACAGCCAATTAGATTTCATGTTCCCTGCAGCTATACTTTCTTGCACTACCACAAATTAGAAAAAGGCCCAGGAAGTAATCTGCCATGAAACCATTTTCAGAATAAAATTTCAATTACTCTTCATGTGATTTTGCTTCCTTGTTGTATACTCCATCAACATGTATATCAGATGGTCAGGCAGCGGCAATATAAAAAAAAAAAAAAAAACAAAAAAACCCAAAACAGATGTAAACATGAAATTCAAAATAAATTTGAAAATTTAATAAGTAGTTTGGAAGAAACTTGATGATGAAGACTGTAATAGAGATGAAGCTGATGATAAGAAGCATGACCCTCCAAGGTGCTCTTACGGTGTATGCAATAGAAGCTGAATATACAGAATTGAACACTGAATGATTTATTCACTGGGTTGCTTTCCAGTGAGACAGAAGAAAAGATCACAGATGAGAAAAGTAAAATATTCAATAGCTTTGTGATTGCTCTCCAGAAGATAATTCTGATAGTTAATAAAATATGGTGATTGCTCCAAGTTTAATTTGGAATTTTTTTAGGCTCCCTTGGCCATTTAGAATGAAAAAGCAAAAACTAAACGTTAGCTAACTGTTTTAGAAAAATAAAAGATTCAGATTCTTCAGGTTCATTAAACTACTTCTAGAGGAGAGAGGATGTGAAATATTTAGTAGTCGATTTCTTACCTTTATTTCACTTAATTCAACTGTTGAGAAAAAATATTTTTTATGAAAACTAATATAAATTTTATTTTCACTCCTTAATAATAAGTTATTTTAGAGTTTTTGTATATCTATGCATCTCCTACTGGAACTATTCACGTAAGAGAATTGATAAATCTCTTACTGGATCCAATCATAATCCTGCCAATAAAAGGTAGCTGGTGCTTTGTAAGTAAGTGTTCTTTAATTCAAGCGTACTGCTGTAGCTCCCTCATCACCCTCACCAGCCAGGAAGCAGAAAAGTTTCTGGGTTTACAGCAGCTCTCTCCTGATGTTTTTGTTTTGTTGGTTCATTGGGTTTGTCTTCCAAAATATGTTAATTTTAAAAACTTGCTAATAAAAAATCTAGTACTAGGAAAAAAAAAAAAAAAAAACAACAGAAAAATAACATGTACAGGATTTTCTGATAATCAGATCAGTATAGACAGTGCAGTGTTGATATTGCTGTGTAGTTTTGCCCCGTGCAGAACTGTAGGAAGGATGTGTGGAGATACTGAAATTGTTACCAGACAGTAACTCATCCAAGTCTTCTTTTTATAAACCTAATGTAGTTCTAATAAGGCCGCATTTTATTACATAAGCAAAACAGACTGTTTCTGATTCTTGCAACAGACAGCAGTGATTTTTTTCACAGCCCTACTTAGCGAAATGATAAAAATGAAATCATTTTTTTCTAAAAGATTCTTTTTATTCTTAATTTCTATATGCAGTTTGCAGCTGTTAATGTTGATGAAATTCATATACAGATGAAAAATTGAGGAGCAGCAGCTGTGATGTTGCCCCAGATAATTAATTGAAAATATACTTCCAGATAAGTTTTCTGTGATGGAAATGAAGGCAGCAGCACCTCAGAATCTCATGCAAACCTTCAAAAGGGTGCTTTCTCAGGCAGTCCCGTATCAGCACCAGAAATTCAAATGAATTAACTACATATTATAATAATATTAACATGTTCTGCGGTAATAAGTCTGATACGGTCATAAACATTGTTCTATCTACTTTGTTGCTGACAAAGAGTCAAAAACTCCACCAGAAAAGTGAAAAATAAAAAATACATGAACTAAAATATCAGAAATTTGGCAAATGTTGTGCCAGAATACCCAGCTAGCCAGTTCACATTACCTTCCTTAGTTCTGTTCTGTCATTCTGAATGTCTTTTTATATGAGGAAGGTAAAGAGCAAACTTATCAGTATTTTTTGGAGGATTTTCAAGCATCTTCAGAATAACCTGAGTTTTTTGAAATGCCAGCCTGATATTTGCACTCTGCACAGCTAATCATCCATCTGCATTCTGTCATAGAGGGAAAGCAAAGGTGTGTGATTTCTGGGGGAGAAGGAGAGGTGGAAAACATACTTTCTGTCAATCTTGTAGCTGTGAGTATGATAGCTTGTTTAGTCTTGTCCGTTTCAGTCAGGTCAGGCTCACCAGTTTTAGCTGGAAACTTATTCAAACCAGAAACCCATCAACTACAGTGCATTTCTTGAAGGCTTCTAATGTCTTATTCTCTTCTGTCTTCTTCCCTTCTGAAGAGTATTTAATAAATTCTCCGCTAGTACAAAACAATGTTCTCTGTATCAGAAGAAGTACTTCTCAACATACAGAGATGCTAAGCTTGTTCAGAAGTACAGACAATTGCTCCGATATGTTTAAATTGGTTGTCAAAAGCAGAAAATAAGAGTATGTATGACTGATGAGCTAGCTGAAGAGGTAAAGACTTCAAGTAAGAAGGTTTGAGGATGTTGTGCATTACGGACTTGTGGCAAAGCCAGTTCTCAATACCGGTGGAAAGAAACCTAGAAATGGCAAAACCCTATTGACCTACTGTCAATTTCTGTGAAATTATTAGCATCGTAATCAAATTTTTAGCTTTCGTATGCCATTAGGGAAGCCTCATAACTTCATTGGCATTTATTTCTAAGGGAGCAAAGAAAAGGAATTGTTCTTCAATATAAGTTATTAGCTGTGTTGTTTTTATGTGAATCAAACTAAATTACTTCTGTTGTTTGCCAACAAAACCAAAGATTTCTTGGGCATATGTGGCTGAAATTAAGATGTTGTTTTCCAGAGAAAGGAAGACTGGCAGATAACTGTTGTGGATGAAATGCTGTCATAGGAAACAAAATGTTAGAGCTTTCAAGCTTTCAAGCTTTCAGATTTTCATTATCTGTCTTTCTGATAAATTGGGTCACAAGCATACTTGGTTTTGTCCTCTGAATATTTATTAGTGAAATTGCTAACCGTCTATTTGTAGTTTGTGAACATAATACAATTTTATACTGGGGCACGTCAGCAAGGTTTTTAGGCATTGTAAGGTACAGACTTCTTGCTGCCTACACCTGCTCTTATGTTTCTGTGTTACCTGTTTGGGAAAAAGACCTATTTCCCTTAAAAACACTTGTATATTATTTACTGTATTGCAGTAAAGTGAGGTACTGGTGATTGGTGCCTTTAGAGACAGCAAATTCATAAGCATTTTATACACACTACTGCAAAATAAAGAATAAAATAAAAGCACACTTTTGAAATAAATTTTGTTACCTTAGAAAACTTTTCTCAAGCATAATGTTCCCTTAAAACTTCTATATCTGATACTATTAATGAATTTAGTTGCTCATTGTTTACATATGAGCATACCATTAAGAAAACCTCAGATATTTGAAATGACCACGAGATAGTATTCTCACTTAAACTCCTTAGCAGTAGTCTTCAAAATATTACTGAAAAGTAAGAGGAGCTTCTTAATTAATAGTTATCTTTGGAATATTACTGCTAGAACCAGTTACATGGTTCTTTATCCTTTTGCACAACCTGCAGTTGCCATTTTTGATTTTTCTAGTTTCTAGGTACGCATGTTGCATGTACATCATTAATACGTCTGTTTGAGTAACTCTTCAATGCTATCTGTATAGAAAAGACCTGAAAGGCACAGTAGCTAAAATAGTTACACTTTCTAAGACTGTACTACGGTAGCTTCTGTTTTTTCTGAGCACCAAATGATAGGGATTTTTTCACACTCTCTCTTCTCCTTCACTTAACTAGATTTTCTGTAGATGCATTTAGCAAATAGAACAAGAGATTACAAGTGTATGAATAATTGTTTTAAAGTGCTATTTAAGGTACTATTTATAGCATTTGTTTCCTGGAAATCTCTCCCTATTCTACTTGGTGGGAAATAGTTTCCAAGTAAGTTACAATGTTAATTTGATAGCTAAACCCTTCCCAATAGTCATGTACTTGACTTGTGTATAAAAGAAATCCCATTTTACGCTGAGTGATTGTAATCAATTTTCTCTTACAAGTTATGAGAGATAGAACCCATACCTCAAAACAAACAAACAGGTGATTAATGTTAGCAAAGGCACAATTAAAATTCAATTTTGAAATGTACAATTTAGGTCAGATTTTATCACATTTACTTGCTAAAAATCCAAGGAACTACTTAATCTGTTAATTTTCTAGCCAAGTTTAGGTGAATATCATGGACTGCAATGCTAAAAGCCATTTAACATAAATGTTTAATGAACAAATAAAGCTGTAAAAGGCAAATGTGCTTTACACATTATGTATGTATTTGATCTGGGTAGATTATGCAATTAGAATCATCATCTGATCCAAGCTTTAAAAAAGGCTCTTTTCCGCAACCTGGAGTCTCGTTTCTTTTTGCTGTCTGTTCACAATCTGATTTTGTAGGCAGCTGAAGTGCTGTGATGTTGTGTGGTCTATTCTTCAGGCTGAAATAATAGAAGCAGTGATCTAACTCTTCAGGTTTTCCAGGCCTGGAAATGTTTTTATCAACTTAGATCAAACTGCAGATGCAAGTCTTCTACTCCATGAAAACCTCAGACAGAAGGAGAGAAGTCTCTTTTTGTATCTGCATGATGAATCTTGGCGCTGAAAATTTCAAGTCTGGAATATTTTAAAGAATTTAACAGAAAATATGAAATTTGCATGTAAAAGAAAATTTTGCTTCAACCACAAGTTCTTCTAAGAGATTTCCAAAAATATCACCATCGCTATCAAACTCATGGAAGATCCACATTCTGTATTTAATGAGACACATTGGAATGATTTCTGCAGTATGATTTTATACTTAGAATGCCATATTTCAATTTCTATTTGGGTCTATTTTAAAAAGGCATTATTGATTTATTTTTTTTTCAACTAACAAGAATCTTTGCATGAAAAACAAAAAATGATGGTAAAGCCTTGCTCTATTTCTTGCCTTTCTTATAAGGCTGTAGGATGCCTTTGAAGTACTGACTAAGTTTTCCCTGAGGAAGTCTAATCCCAAAGAAAAGTCTTCTGTAGTAATAAAAAAATAAAATAAATGTGGTGTGGGCTGAATATAGAAGTCACATTAGTAAAAGTCTCAGAAACCAGAGTAATTTCAGCAATTCTTTCTGTATAAATGGGCATAATTTTTATTGTATTGTAATTTTCATTTTTAATGAAAAAAACTTAGCTATGAGCCTAAGGACTTTATTTAACTAAGACCTGAAAAGAAAATGAACATTTCTTTGGATAAAAAGATAATGTGACATTCAAGTCTAAGATGTTGATACTCAGCAGTATAGAAATAAATGGCCTAAACTTGGCAAACAGCATGTTCTACAAGAAAATAAATTAGACGGGCATAACGGTAGTGACTGCTGAATCTGTAGTAATCATTTGTAAATGAAATCCTCTGTTCATTAGCATTTCCATATTCACATGTATAATTTATGACAAAGGTTTGCAGGCACTAGCACAGTTTTCATACATTAGTGATAATTTTGTTGTTACTGAAGCCTGGTAAACTTTTTAATGCATCAAGATTTTTTACTTATGAAGAAAACTGTTGCCTTACTGTCATGTTTAGTGTTTAAAATGTATGTAATGGACTTAATCTCTATTCTCTGTTCCCTTTTGTAGTAGTCCGTTTCAATACAAAGTAAGTATTAAAAAAAAAATTACCAGAGCTACTTGAGCAAAATCATAGCTGTAGGCTGTATTTTCTGTAAAACACTGAAGTAATTGTCTAGGCGTATCTAAGCTGAAGGGTGGTTTTTGGAGGGAGATGGGGGTGATGGCAATGGCTTGTGGTTTTTTTTGTTTTGCTTGGGTTTTGGTTTTTTTTTGAGAATGCTGATCACTTCCTACTGTTCTTGCAGTAATTTTTGAAGTGAGAATTTCTTTTAAGGAATGTGGTTAACTGTATATTTTTTGTGGGTTTGTTGTTGTTGGTAAGAGCAATTGAGTTGCAGCTCCAAAATTATCTCCTTCTAGAAATAGATAGAAAATCATAGCCATGAATATTGAATTTGCCCACCTTGTGGAATTTATTTGCATATTTTGTTTTCTCTTTCCATGGTTTGTTTGCCTCCTGCATTCACTTGCACAAATGTCCTTGAAATAACTTTGGCCATGGCATGCCATGCTGTTGGGATGGTTGAACTTGGGCAGACTGGGTTCTTCCTCTGCACCTCTTTTCTGCTCAGCTCTCTTTTTCTGCTCCCAGTATCTCTGCAAAGCAGGGAAACAGAAAATCTTTTCTTCTGTTCACATACAGCAGACCAAAACCAGCTGGGACCAAGTGGCTAAACTCAGAATGTGATGAGATGGAATTGCTTTCCATTAGAGAGCATGTTTGAATCCTCTGTAAAGTTACAATTAAATGGCTGCTCATGTGTTTTATGTGATTAGAGCACTGCTCTGTGAACTGCTTGGGAAAGAGTTCATTATGTATTTTTTTTATAATGCAAAGTCTGCTTAGAATTTATAGGATGTCTGCACTGCTGATTTCAGTGCTTAGTAGGAAAAAAAACCAACAAAATAAGACAGGGTTGTGATAGCAGTGTGGCTGCTTCTGCATCTTCTGAGATAAGAGCAGTATTCAGGCCCGAATGAAGTTATGTGGCCATTAAAACACAGAGGAAATTAAAGACTGGAGAGCCTTTAAAATAGCATTCTGATTTGATTTATAAAAGTGAAGACATTTTGGATTGTAGAAAGAGCAACATTCCTTAAAATAAAAGTGCTTAGTGTAGTGTGCAATGGATTTTGTAGATGAGGTTGTGCATGATATGAGCTATAATACCCTGCAGAATGTGATTTTTGAGATTCTGGTTGTGTGCTTCTTCAGCTTGGAATTCCTAGTCTATTAGTGTATGTAGGGCAAGATTATTACTAAACCAGGAATGCAAATATTTTGAGAACATTTGGACTTTAATTTCATAAGGAAAACTGGAACAATTCCTCTGGCTCTGAGTCTGACAGGGATAAGTAGAAGAGACAATTTTAGTATCCCTTTACTGTGAGCATCACCTGCAGTCCATCAACAAGCTTGCCCGCTCACTAGGAACCAAACCTTCTTGCCAGGTGCTGCCCTGCAGTAGTGCTCTAAGTCAGATCCGGGTTTCTCCCCTTGGGTTTCAGTGTGAACTGCCGGCTGCCTCAAGATGCTGTGCTAATACTCAGTTAGTGGTGGATGTAAATTAAATTGTGACAAATATGTAGAGAAGTGTGTTGCCTGAGGACTGAAATCAATGCTTGCATGTTCTCAAACAAAATTATTTTACTTGTACCGTTTTTGTAAGTGAAGTTATTGTAAAAAGACTACGTATTTTGCATTACATACTTCTTTTTTTTTTTTTTTTGCATATGAATACCAGAATAATAAATCATCACTACAGAAAGTTTTGCTGTACTTAGTAATTTCATTAGAAACATTTTACTGCCTATATAATATGCAAATATTTGTCAGGAATATAGGAAACAGCTAAATTGGCTCATATTACACTGAAGATATGAATGCAAAATGTCGAAATGTTTTATTAGACTAACTATGTACTGAGTTGGTTAACAGAAATGTGTAGCTGGGACTTTTTTAATGTTCAAAACTTAAATTTATTTCATCTGTATACTTATATCATTACTTCCACTGAGAGATTTCTTAATGTTTTTTGAACGCTACATTTTTAAGTGTTATTTGTGAGGCCTTAGCACAGGATAATGACATAGGATTTTAATATAGTGCTAAATTCTTACATCTAAGGCAACTGGTTTATGGGAAAATCTAAATGTAAATTTCTTAAGGAGCAAAGTATCATGTACTATGCTTATAAGATTTGTTAGAAAAGCAAATGTAGAATCCTGTCATTTCCTTTTGAGAGACACTTCAGATCACTACCTTATAAAAAGAAATAAAAATCTTACAACTGCAGTTAAAGTTAGTAGAAAGAATTTTCTCTAAGTTGTCCAAGCAATTTTAACCCATTCTTTTTAAAATTCATTATCTAAAGCGAGGTGAGAAAATGTTAAAAAATATAAAGAGTTAAAAAACAGGTAAATTAAACATTGAATCATTCATCTTGCTTCCTCCGAAGGATTAGGAAAACCCAATTTCTGAACTGTTTATGAAAAATAGAACTGGTTTCCTACTATTCTGAAGCTCAAAATACCTTTGAATGTTACACAAGAGCAGTTTTAATGTGACACTTGGCTGGCACTGATCTGAAGTCTTTATTCAGGGTGACACTGCCATACCCAGCAAAGCTGGTATGTGGTTATGGAGGCAGACCGTTTTGGCACACTGACCTTTACTATGGATGGGTCCTGGAGGATTTTGTCATAAAGTGAAAATAACATTTTGAAAGCATTTGAAAATATTTTTGTTCTCTGCTTGCAATGGACCCAAAATCATTTGGTCCGTTTTCATGAGAACAGAATTGTCGTGAATTATGTCTAGCTGTGGTGATGTGTCTGTGCTCACTGACTGAAATTTTTGAAAAATTTGCCCAGACCAATATCATCCTTCTGCAATGATGGAATGACTGTATAACAACATCTGAGGTTGCCTGTAGTGCTTTGAATAGTGCTAAAGGCACAACAGAAGGGTGCGGGTTCGGCAGAGAAGCTGTGACTCCATCTCTGAGCCACAGATAAGTGCAAGGGCACAGAGAGTTACAAGAATGAGTTGGCGTAGCTTGCACTCATCCCGTGCTGCCCACCATAGATGCACTGGGATACTGGGCAGCAGGTCTGTACTAATCGAGAGCTCGTGCATGTGGAGGCTGCAGTGGACAATGTGATTGCCTGACTCTGAAAACTCCAAACGTAGTACAATAATGTAAATTTAATGAGGTGGCAGTCTAGAAGTGGCTCTGGTCTTAAAACGTATGCTTTCTGAGAAAGTTCAACCTCCATTAGAAATAATATAGAAGATAAAAAGTTCTGTTCAAATCCAAAGTTTACTGTAGGAGGTAAGTACTGTGGGTTTCTGCACAAATGTTGTGCTAACACTGCTATCAAAGTTAATATATAGGAAACTACCTCCTTACTTGGAAGTCTCCCAATCACCCACATTAAATTAATTTGCTAAACAAGGGTCTTTTTTTTTTTTTTTTTTTAAATCACATTGTTTTAAGTGTAAATGCTGTAGGAGGGTAATTGTCATTTCATTTTCTTAAATATTCAGCCTGTTACTACTTTTGTTATCAAGCCAAACCCAGAAAAGTTGGACCAAGATAATCCTACAATAGTAATAATTTCAAAAACAAAACCCCAAATTACAGAAAATGAGGTATTGAAATGCCACTAAATTGGGAGGCCAATTTTTGACTCCTTCTCAAGATCTGCATTTTAGTAAAAGTCACAACTGCTTCCAAAGTCAACTCCTCTGGGGAGGTCTCAGGGTGCCCATGTTATTCTGAAGTATGTTTTGTGATTTGGACCTCCACCCCTTAAATTAAAAACCGAGCTTCAAAGGCACTCTTTTTCTCTCATTGCTGACCTTACTCTGAAGTAAGAGGAGTTGAATGAATTTTATTGGCAGCTTTTGTAATTGTTTTGAAACCACTCTGCTTTTTCTTTTTGTAATTGAATAAGTTGGCAAAGCTTCTCAAAAGAGCCTTGGAAGGTCATTGGATAATAGCTGGCCTCAGCCGTACTTAAAACTAAATTTGTTAACTTATGTTACGTTTTCTCTTAAAAACAAATTAACAATTTAAAACAATGGTACATTAATTGGCCAATTATAACGGAATTTCTGTGAAGTATATACAGCATTACCACCTCATTAATAACACATTATTCCATCATTATTAACACCATTACTGTGAACATCAGATGAATTAATAATGTCTGGTCACAGCAAACGTTACCAAAAATCTCTCCCAGTCTGTGAAATAATTCGGCCCGTGGTCATTCCACACTGCCATTTTATTTGGCAGAAGGGAATAACAGAGCAAAAATTTCTGTAGAATACTGCAGCCATACACCTTGCCAAGCATTAGCTTTATGATACCTAAGGAACGCAACCTCGGGGCTGAGGGACAGGGAGATCTCTTGCTCCTTCCATTTACTTTAGCTGAGGTCCAACAGCGCTGTGTGGCTGCGGTTTAAAGTGTAACTAGAAAGCATTTGGCCTTTTTCTAGCAACAAATTTTCATTGGTCTATAAAAAAATGGAAGGTTGGACAGCTCTAGAAATCATTTCAGTGTGATTTCTTTTTAAAAACAGCTACTGCTGTCAGTTTGTGTTTTAAAAAACAAATGTTTACACAAACACTAAACTGGCTGAAATCTGTTTTGCATTCTACGGAGTTAGAAATACGATCAGGGAACACAATAATGGGTTTGGAAATAATAAAAAACTAAAACAGGTTTTGAATAAAAAAAAAATGAAAGCGTTTCTTTTTGTCAGGTAGAGATCTTTTGGACTTTTCAGGATTATTTTTCCTCTTTTTTTTTTTTTTTTTTTGTACAGAAACGTTTCAGCAAAGCATTTTAATCACTCTATCTACATTTTTTCATTGCGAGTTTCTAATCAAAATCTATCATTCTGTTCCTCATAAATCTGCACTGCACTTCATCCAACTGATAGATTTGCAGACTGTGAGTGCTCCTAGAAATGCAGTCTCTGTTGATGATGATGGGAAACTTTTAATGTATGATGTAATCCAGCAGTGGATGGCAGGGGTAATAGAGATGGTAAAAGTGACAACATTGATTGGACTCCTAAGAACCTGTACAGATCCCAGAGAAGTCCCGAGTCCCCAGAGAAGTGATGTTTCCTGTCTTGGACCAAGGAGCAGGGAGCTGGGGGGTGGGGAGGGAAGGGAGCTGCCCCTGCCCCATGCACAGACCTTGCGGTCTGCTTGCCTGCTTACCAAAAGGCAGGGACAGAAGCATGCAGACAGAAAGGAGCACAAAGGGCACGGGTGAGGGCAAAGGAGACCCAGTAAGTGGGGCATAGGGCTTGTAACCAAAATACAGAAATGATGTGCCAGCTCTGTGAGAGGCAGGGAGCTTGGCATGAGGAGAGGAGAGGAGAGGCAGCCTGTCAGCTGGGAGGGAAAGAGAGATGACCTGGCAGCCGAACTAGAGAAAGGGCAGGAGACCTGCAGATGTAGCAGGCTGCGGGGAAGAGAGCTGCCCAGCTGCCTGCCAAATAACGCTGTGGAGGGAAATAACCCCCGGTGATCTGTCTGTTTGAGTGGCTGAGATCGTTTGTATTTTTATTCATTCCAGGAGCTAGGATTTATGGAGTCAATAGGCAATGGATAGTCATCATGAATCCATCCTCCAGGATGCCTCCTAGAGAAGCTTTTGTATGAAACACTGTACATATCTTTCTGAGGATGCTTCTGGAAACTGAATTAAACTTTTTTGTTCTCAGCTTCTCGCATCCCTCCCAGCAAACAAGCACTCTGGACTTCCAGTTTCTCTTTTCTGTGTCATGGAAATGCTAAGCAGTAAAACTGAAACCTTCATGTTCAAAAGAGGATGTAAGGTGTACAGGTGGAGAATTTCTGCTTATAAGCATACAGAAGACATCCCCAGCCAAAGAACTGGTAATCCAGAGCAAACCACTCCCTTTTGTTTTCTAGAATGTTCCAAACAGATCCTCGAGAAATTACAATTCATAAAGGCAGAAATACTTTAAAATTTGGGGTTTTTTAAAATAACTGAACACTTTTTTCAAGCCCTCAATTTGATTTGTCTCAGCTTTGGTATACATGATTTTAACTTGTTTATTTATAACAACAGTCTCAGAACTGATACATTAGTTGAAAAAAAAAAAAAAACCAACTCTATTTTTCAGTGGTAATGGGATTTTATTGTTATTATTTTTCATTTCTTTACAAGAGCTGTAAGAAAAGCCGACAATATTTGTTTTTTAGTGGTACAGTGAGGTGATCTCAACAGGAATAATGTCTTTCTTGCTTAAAGATTCCCAGGAGAAACATTAGGAGAAAAATACTCACTGTAGACATGGAACAAATCAGACTCATTCCAGGCTAGATAAAAGAGTTGTGAGTGGTGTATGGTGCATAAACTTAATTAGGATTTGGAAAAGAAAAATTGCAGCGTTACCAAGAAATAATAATAAAGTGTAATTTATTGTTAATTTATGCCTGGGAAAATCTAGTGACAGAAATACTAGATGTCTAATAAAATACCGTTACTTGTATACACAGTGATTATAAGCTTTAAACTTTCATGCTGCTGCAACCTTTTTGTTTGTTACCTGAATTACGCAGAGGAATTATTCAACTATCTGAAAGAATGTCATGGAATTATTTTGGCTGAGTTTCCTCATGAAAGAGCATTTACTAAATCCTGTTAAAACTGAGCACAGCCATGAATGTCTGAAATGCCATCACTTTGTAATATTTCTGTTTTGAAGTATCTCAAGAGGTAAAAACAGTTCCAGCTTTGAATGCCTTACAGAATCCTTGTTTTTATGTGCCTAATTCCTCTGGAGTTGGGTGTTGCATGCAATGAGATAGTTAGGATTATTTCATGCTAGATCTACGTTGCCAGTGGAACCAAGCAGAATTTACTCAGACAGAAGGCAATACTGATAAGGTCATAAGAAGTGAAACTTGTGGGGAACGTCTTGAAAAATAATGGTGTAAAAAAGGGGGATTTAAGACTAGGTTTATGTCTGATCTTCGTTTTGATGCACAGTAGGAAGTTTCATGTAGTGGCTAACTTAGTCTTGTAGTTAGACATATTTAAAGAACCCAGAGTCTTAGGAGAACAAGAATTGCTCATTTCTTTGCTCTAACCTGTTTGACAAATAGATGAACCTGTTAAAGGCAATGCACAATTTTTTATATGCCTGGAGAAGGCTCAGGAAACAATTCTCTAGCGTTGTATGAGACATTGCAAGCCACCTTTGTGTTGGCTGATAGCTATGAATAACCACTTGGTTCTTGATGATCTGAATTACGAAAAACAGCATCTGTGCCACTTGAATTATTTTTGTGAAACAAGATGTTATCATTTCTAGAGATGCCCTGTGTTGTAGTAGCAGTTAACTTAAGGTTAGGTCATTTCTAGGCTTCTTATTAATCTGAGAAGGGAAAGTATATGTAAAGACACATATCTGTTTATTTATACGTATGCATATATATGTATGTACATGTATTTATATATTTGTTTTTATGGGGGAGGGTATTAGAAATGGTAGCAACAGTGCAGTGTAAAACTTCCAGAATGTACTTCTCACAGGCCCGGTCAGGCTGATCACATAGTTACACTGGCAGTTTGGACGCTGAACGGCAGTCATTTTGGCTGAGGGTGCAGTCAGAGTAGTAAGAACAGATGGAGCAGATGGAGCTGTAAAACCACTCCAGGCTCTTCTGCCAAGCTACTCCTTGCATAGGAGGCCTTGGTTCTAGGATGGCCAGGAAGGAGAACTTCTTCCCTTCGTTTTACTGGGGTGGTTTAAGTAATTTGTAAACTGGAGGAATACAAATTTTTCAGACGGTGACAGGTGCAGTAGACTTCAGGAAGTGGCCAGAGTCAGCAGCAAGCAGGAATGTGGATACAGAAGCTGGCAGACAAATCTTAGTGTATTGATTTTAGCCTGCCAGAATGTATATTGGATGAGGCTGGAGACCTGCTGACTCTGGCCTCTCCTCTAGACTGCTGAAATGTTCAGATGATGAGGCTGGTGAAGTGACAAAGTCAAAAATCCAGATTCTTATCAATAAAGTCATTCCAAATGTAACAGTTAAACACATATGCAGAGGTCTTTGTTCAGAGCGCAGCATGGGCTAGAGAGTTAGTTTTTGTTCTTCTTCTGGAAGGCACAGTTTTGTCTTTCTGATTAGCTGCTTCGGATTGCAATTCTTGCCTTGATATGGCCACATAACTCCACTTAATGCAAAGGGAAAAAGCATACATGTACTGCAGAGGGAAAAGAATTCTTGGGTTTGCGATTGTTATTGCTCCCTGCTGTTGAGAAACGATGCTTGAGTTCTGGGACTAGGTCTTTTATTTACTGTTTAGTCAGTCACACCGCACTGTCTTACTGTGTCTTTTTTAGAATGGATATCTTCAGTGATTGAAGAGAAGCAGAGCTATGGAATTTAGAATTCTGCCTTGATATTTGATTTAATTACAAACCTGATCTGTGTGGTTGGGAACACAAGGAAAATTGCTCCCAAAACCCTGAGATTTTTACTAGTAATCGTGAATGGGACTTTACTATTTTTTATCAGTATATTTCTGTTTTTATGACTTATATGAGTTGAAGTGATGCTGTTTTAGTTTAAAAAAATGTGTAATAAGCAGTAAAACAATATATGCTTATTCAGTACATGTTAAGGTTTTGTCAATGTATTGATGCTGTGGTGGGAATATGGTCACCACATTCAAGTTGTGCTAGGTCTCTATCATACTATCTATGGGTATCTATTGGGTAAACTATCTATTGGGTAAACTATCAGATTTGTGTTTCTTCATCAGTGTAGTAAATAAGGAATAATAAGGTGATTCAGAACCATTATTTTATTTACATATTAAGGTTAATAGTTATAGTAGGATCCTGACCAGCAAAATTTTAAAGTTATCCTTTTATGAACAGAAGTTTATTCACCCCTAGGTCGTGTAGGTAGGAGCTCTTCAAATGTGTTTTGGTATGGTGCTTTTTAATGAGCAGAGGGAGAAGCTTGCCCCATGGTTAGCAGCTGCAGTATCTTGGTCCAAGTCTGCTCTTTCATAGCTGAAATAAAGAAAGGGCATTGTGGTTGTGTTAGGTCTGAGATGCAAAACTGGAGCAAGGTGCTTTCATTGCAGTTGTACCTCTTAGTCAAACAGCTGCCTCTGCAAGACAGTTTATTTCAAAATTGCATGGTAATAGTTTTGGTGCCCTTTAATAAAGAAGAAAATTACATGCTTATGGGAGTTTCAGTAGATAATGTACTTTTCAACTTCGGTATAAATTACATGTAAAGTTTGTTTTTATTGCTGGACTTCAATCATGGCTGAGGGATTTTTTTGTTAGGACAAGAGGGAATGGCCTCTAGTTGTGCCAGGAGAGGTTCAGATTGGATATTAGGAAGAATTTCTTCTCAGAAACAGTGGTGTTGATTTGGAAAAGGTTGCCCAGGGAAGTGGTGGAGTCACTTTCCATGGAGGCCTTTAAGGAAAGGGTAGATGTTGTGCTCAGAGATGTGATTTAAGGCATGGCATTGGCAGTAGACGGATGGCTAGACTAAATGGTCTTAGAGGTCTTTACGAACCTTAACGATGCTATGATTCTGATTTTCCCTACCAGGAAATCAGTGTAAGAAATCAAGTAGTTCACTCTCATTTCTAGTTTTAACAGCTTCCTTGAATCTGTAAAACAGCTTCCTCGAAACTCTGAAAAGAGTTGGTCTGTCTTATTTTATGTTTCAGCCTTTTATTGCATATTTTCGTTTTATTTTCCTCAAACCTGTTGTCTTTTATTCAGGATTTCTGATCCAGTATTAACATACAGTTGAAAAACTGTCAGACTGTCTTGCAAGAAAAATCTTTATCCAATCAAGAACAGTGGAGGAAGATTTTTGTTGCTTTGCAAAAAAAAAAAAAAAAAAAAAGAAGAAAAAAAAAGAATTCTATTCCATGCTTTCGTTGGGAAGAAAGTAATACAACTTTCTTACTTGAAATAAGGACCTATGCTGCATAATAGCGTATAAACATTTTCCATCTAATATGTTTTAGACTTTGTTTACAGAAAATGTGAAAAAAACCAAGATGATATATCTTGGGGATTAATTACAAACCTGTAATTTAAGACACTCAAACTCTGCAGTGATTTTAACTTGCTGCGTGACCTTACATATACCTTCAGGCCTTCTTCTCACCATCTGTGAAGAATGGCAGTGATATTTCCTCAGCTTGTTAGGCTGTTGCAAGGCAGAATGCAAACAGTTGGTTGTGTCCGGTTTTTGATAGATGTGGGAAGACGCCTGCGGACTAGTTCAGTAAATTAAACCCACCTGTTCTTGTTCAAAGCTTGATGTCCTGTTTAAATTTCTTATAAACTTTCTGAAAATCCCTTCAATATGAGTAGGAGAGCACTGCTTTCAAACACATGTAGAGCTGTAGAGATCTAGATATTTTTTTTTTTTTTTTTTGTCATAAACATTACAGATGTGGTAAGGTGCAGCACTGCTAGGCTGCTTTGCTTTGTGTGGTCACGAAGCAGCTCCTGAAGGCCCCTCTGAAAGCACAGAGAGCTGTGGAAACTCAGAGCATTGTAGTGCTGGGGGCCACGTGAAAGAACAGGGATTTGTTTCTTTCTCTAAAGAAGATTTTCCTTACAGAAAATTTCTCAGTGAACAAGTGTAGAGTATATTCCAGAAGTGCATAGAAAACTACATACAGTGGAAAGAAAGAAATTTAGAGTAGAAAATAATAGGAACAAAATTCAAAATCTGAGTGTTGATGAATGTCAGAGCATATCTGTTAGCAGGCAGCATCTGAAAGCAAGTTTTCAAAGTCAGAATGATCTCAGTCTGAGATGATGTCACAGTAATGGGAAATCACCTTAGAGCAACATTTGATGAGAATTGATTGCAGCCTTATCATTGCAAGTTTGTTATCAGGTGGATGCTAACTTGTGGCAGGTGTTTGTTTATCTTGATTAGATAATGCTGCAAGACTTTGGCATCTGGCTGGAAAAATGAGAATGCTGCTTGATGGTAGGGGTTGTGTTGGAGCTAGTTGAGAGAGAAGCAAAGTTGTGTTTTGATGTATTTGAGGTTAGGTTTATCACTTATTTGCTTATTGCAAGCACTGAATATAGTAACACTATCATGTACCTGAATGCCTACCAAATTTACTTTGGAGTGAATTAATATATATACGTTAATGTCATTATGTTCAAATTGTTAAATGAACCTACGAGTAGAATCAGGTAGAGCTCAGAAAGGCTAACTGGATAAAAAAATATGTTTTTAGTTTCTGTCTTAAAGGTTTTAATTCTCATATCCTGTTGATCAATATGAATCTAATGCAGTGAATGATAGGAAATAATGAAGGATATTCTGTGTGATGATGAAAGTCTGCTTTCAAATCAGGTTTCTGGCACTTCTGATAGGCACACAGTCATGTTACAACTGGAATTTGGTACCCAGGCTATATTGCAGAAAGTGGTCTAATGTGGTTAGGGTTGAAATACCATAGTTTGTTTGACTTTTCCCTAGAAATCACCAGTATTTTTCCTCTGTTCTTTCAGGGGTTAAGTTAGCATATTCATCATTGCTCTGAGCACAAACTGTTCAGGAATACTTCTATCTTTTGTTTTGATTCAAATTTGAATGTCAACTAACATCTGCTCATTGCACTGTCTAGGATACAATTTGGGATTCCTTCATAAATACTTTGTATTTTTGTTTTTTACTTTTATTTCATCAGTCCAACTCCTGCAGTAGTGTGCAATTTGAATTTTGCTGTGTTGAATGCTGGCACAAAGAAAAGATGATATGATTATTTTTCAATCTTATTTTTATCTGTGGAAGAAAGTGCTGATTAAAAACATTGCAGTCACTGTAATGTTTTGGCATTCCTAGAATGATCTGCTAATGTGTACCTACTGCAGTGACAAAATTTTCTATTGTTTCTGAGAAATCCTTTGTCTGATCTAAATTCCGTGAGAACTTGCTTAATTCCTGTCGAACCGTACTCAGCTCATCTCGTGACTGTGGAGCTCTCTACAGGTGCTTAAGGAACTGTCTTTTGACAGGTGGAACCTCATTAGATAAGAGCTATCCCTTATTTCCGTACAGATAACCATGTTGTCTAAAGAATCAAAGCTCAAGGAATTTTATTTCAATCCAAATTGTTATTTTATTTTCCCTTGGTTAGATCTCTCTTGAATTCTACGGGTTGAAATTTTAACATATTTCAGTTTAAATTATACGACTCCTATTAGCTTGTTTTTTAAGAAAATAAATGAAACTGTCAAGATCTGTACTTTATTCTGCATAAATTGTAATGATCGCAGATGTTCGTTTAATAACCGCAGTCACTATCCAGAGATGTCTTAAAATAAAAATAAAAAAGATATCTGATTATTTTAAAATGTCCCATGTGCTCTATAAATGTATTTAAAGATAGTCTTGCAAATTTATTCTCTAAGCAGATATTTTTCAGTTTATGAAGTTCGGAGGACTAGAATTTGAGAAAAATCAATTCATAAATATATAAAAATGTATTTCTGTCATTTATTCAAATGCTTATATCTTTGTAAAACACTCATTAAAGTGGCAGTTGGGCTGCTTTATGAATATTTGCGGATAGAAGAACGACTCCCATCAGCCTACTCTGGATTTTTCTATGAAAATGTGTTTCAGAAGGTTTAACAGTTCTTGAATCTATGCTGTTCATGGAAGTACGCCTAGTTCTGCCTGCTTGCCTTGTTGCTCCCTTGATTACTTTCTCACGTATACACAGAAAAAAAATACTTTTCTTAATTAAACTATTAATACATTTGTCTTAAGACTTCAGTCTTGTTCTCCACTCTTCTTATTTTCAGGTGCAGAAAGAAATAAGCTAGAAGCTCCTGACATTTCTTTCGGTGTACTGTTATCTCCCAAATAGAAAGCAAAAATTTGGCTTCTCTGGAACAATGTTCCAAAAAATAGAATGCAAAACCTTAATAAACAGATTTGGTTAACCGTATGTTAACCATAGATTTTCTTCTGTGGTCACACTGTAAAAATAAGTTATAAAGAAGTGTTATTTTTTCCTCTGATAGCAACTGTGTGAAAAACTGATGTTTACCAAGTCCATGGAACAGAGCCCTGAGATCCCTACCAGGTGTACCCGCTGGGAGTATATTTGAAGAAAGTATTACAATGTGGTAATTTAGCAGACTTCAGAGAAAAAAATGAAATGATGGAGATGCTCAGCTATGGGTCACATTAGTTTCAGCACCAGGCAGATGTAGCAGCCATGATCCCTGGGGTCACAAAGAATTGAGTTATGGAACCCAGATGTCCCCGTGGTGCAAACTGGCACAATGTGAACGGCCAAAAGGAAAAGGTGAGTGGTGAATTTTACAGAGGGGTAGCGATTTATCTGAAAGGCCTGTCAAACAGAGCAGACCTAAAAGATAAAGCAGCCATGCTTTATTCCCTGGCATACTTTCTAGTTTTGTCAGCCAAGGTCTCTGTGAACCCATCCGAGTACTTTGGATGCAATGATCCTATCTAGTGGAGTTGGATAGTTCTTCACAAGTCCTTTCAGCTGTGCTTCCTTTTGAATAACAAAGCCAAGAACCTCCAGCAGCTTCTCAGTTTGGTGGCACTTCTGACTGACTGCCCCTTTGGCAGCATCCTCCCATGCCCTCTGAATGCAGGGAACAGCACTGCACTTCTCCTTGGTCTTAGCATTTCTGGATGAGATCACTGGATAGCCACCAGCTGGTTTGTGGAGAAGCAACTGATGGTCGTCTACCTTCTGTATTCATGTTCTCATGGTGTGCTAGGAAACTTTAATTCATGTTCTGTACTGAAAAGTTGCAAACCTTGACATGAGTTTTAACCAGGAGGGCCAGTATTTTCCCTCTTTATCTGTCAGTTACCCGTGTTACCAAATTTTTATTACAGAGAATGTAGATCTTGAACTTTTAAAAAAGTAAATAGAATTATCTGAAATGTCACCATACTAAGTTATTTTGTCTCCCCTCTTTACTGTTTAGTTACCAATTTGAGTTTTTGCATATTTTTTAGATCAGTAAATTTGAATAAGACTTAAACATTCTCAATGGCTAGCTAAATTGGTTACAGGGTATTTATGTCAATAAAGAATAAAATTGTATTTCAGAACAACATGCTTAGACTAAGAGAGCTCAAATTGTCAATATGATGAAAATTACTCAAAGAAAGCAATTAAAACTCAAATCCATGGCTAAATTGCTATTGGTTTTAAGTACAGTGAATCCAACTACACATTATATTATAGTTTAGTATATGGTCTTGGATACAGTAGCAGAGTGTCTTGTCAATATAATGTCAATAGAGAATTAGAAAAACAAATCCATCATCACACTGAAGTAATTTGCAATTCCCAATCAGCATTCTTACCAGCCAGTACATGGTCAAAAAAGGTGGATAGGAGCTAGAATCTCCATATGCAATGATGTGCAATTTTACATGCATTTTTTATATTTTTCATTATAAAGACTAAATATATAATTTAAATACACAGTTTTTTGTTTTTTTGTGTTTGTTTTTTTTTTATGACACTTCATTCTAATTAAACTAAAGGAAAATATTTTGAGGGGAAAAAAAATCACAGTGGTTTTCCTCTTGCTACAGGACGTAAACCACACTGTCATCAATGTCCTTTTGCAGATTTAATGACCTTGAGCTTTTCAGGATCGGAAACGCCATTAAACACAAGGACCTGAAGTGAATGATTTCAAATGGCCTTCTGTATTTAGCAGCAGAGTTATTAGTAAGCTTGCTGTCGTGCTGGGATCTATTTGTTAGCTTTATCTTCTTTCACAATCCATATTTCAGTTCAGTCTTTAGAATTTTGTTTTTTTATTAGTTTTGTTTCCAATGGCTTTTTCATAAAGAAACCTTGCAGCAGCAGACTTCATTTATGCTCATTCTCATGAAAGCTAAATTCCATGTTAGCAGTGCTACCGTGCAAGTTGGTGATGGCAGTAGTTGAAATTTAAATGCTTATGTTTGTATGTAATTGAACATACTGGGACAAGAAAAGAATCTGCAGGAATTTCAAGCAATATCCAAATAAATTCGGAATTTTTAATGTATGAAATTATTTTGTAACTTAGTCATATCATGATAAATGCCAGTGACTCACATTTAAATTGTGATGACACAGAGTATTAGAGAATCTGGAACAGATGTTATGTCTTTTTCACCAGTCTATAAGCTGGGTTAAAACTGCTGCGCACGTCATTTTAAAGTTGGTTATGGCAATTTAAGAATGTAACAAAAAATAGCAGCACTGTGCAAAGAGGATGGCTTCATGGCAAAAACAAAATGGAAATTTGTATAACATGAGCCTCTGAGAGAGAAACTCTTTTTGATAAATTATGAAATCGTATTTAGCAAACACAGATGCCTAATATTTTTGTTTAAGCAGTAATGTGTTATCAGAATCTTTGCATTACTTCTACAGTCTTGCTTAAGAAATTTCTACAGTAATGGAACAGATTATTTGCATGTTATGCCAAATAACTGATTATGTTTACTTGTTTGTAGTTCATATTTTATGATCTAAAAACTGTTTTGATACATGATAGAACACTGAATTATTTACCCTGACTTGTTTGATACTACCTTTTGATTTTTAGGGTGTGTGAGAGACTGTGGATATGAATAGAACATTAAGCAATAAACAGAAGCAAGAGATGCAGCTGCTTTTCCGTAAACAGGGCAGCTAATGCAGGTAGCTGTAGCTGAATCTTCTTCATTCCTGTAAGGAGACACAGTGCACTTAGTTCATGGAACAAAACAAGCAGCAAAACTGGAGCAGTGTTTCATTTATTCAACTTTTCCCTCAAGAAAATATATTAATGAAAAAATGTCTCTTTCTGCTGGTTGTATTGCGGATGATTCCTCAGTAGTGTTTCACATCTGCCAGGTTTATTTTCCATTTTCTTTTAGCTTGAGGTCGATACTACTAATCTCTTAACCTGCATTTATGCAACGTCTTTCCTTGATAAATATATGTCCTGTTCACATCAGCTGGAGTGATACATCTGTGTCTTGGGTGAATGCAGCTTGCCCTGCTTATATTTAAGGGGAAGGTGTATACAAGTATAACTGCACTGAATGATATGTGCAATTGAATAGAAACCTACTATGGTATGAGAGATAAATACACCTATTTAAGAGACATCATCTCTTTCAAAGAAGCGTTTCTCTGCCGGTAAACAAAATTAACATTTTAAAGAACTCCTCTTTGTAAAGTGCTTTGCTTGGTTATGCTTATATTTAAAGATTATATATATATATATATATATATACATATATATATAAATCATGCAATTTGTTCACTATATTGTGCTATTTTTGCGCTATTCTTTCTACATTTCTGCGTATCATCCACATTTCTAGAAAGTACTCACAGTAATGGAGAAGGATAATTTACAATATTTAAATAAATGTTGCTTCGTGAAAGTAACCAGAGCAAAAATGGTGGACTTTCTATACTGTTATTTGAAGATTCGGAAATAGCATCCTCCAAAACATATATTGCTCAAATGGCTGATGTTATCAGTTAATGCTATCTACTTGAACTCTAAATTTAGCAGTGCATTTTGTGGTTTGACTTTCCTTCAAAAAAAGTTTATTCTACCATTATTCTGATTCTTTTCATACCATTCTGTGGCCAGTCTATATCAGATTGCAAGAATAGTTTACACATAGTTGAAGTAAGAACTAATTCTGTAGTTCTGAGATTCTTTTTAATGATATATGAGGGTGGCTCCAAAAGTACTGCCTCCTATTTTATTATATTGGCCCACAATATCAAAGGCAGATGTTGGTGATATGGCAGTAGAGGTTGAACATTCACACCAATATTCTATTCAGTTTTGTTGAGTAGCAACAGATGGCTGCAGAGGAGCAGTCTGACAGAATGGCATCTGACGTGTATATGAAGCAAAGGTATGTCACTGAATTCCTCCATGACAAAAAAAAATGGCATCCGTTGGCAATTAATGATGATTGCTGAACATTTGTGTACACTAAACAACGTATATGAGAACAGTGAGGTAGTGGGTGCTGAGTTTCAGCAGTGGAGACCGTGACATGAAAGACAAGCCACATTCCAGATGGCCATGCAGATTTTGACGAATGTGGCATGCAGACTCTTGTTCATCACTGGCAAAAATGCACAGCTAATAGTGGTGACTGTGTTTTGTAGCTGATAATTCGCTCTGTCAAATAATATTACTGCTCTTTTCGTATCTGCTCTGGTTTCCATGGGAATAAATAGGAGTTATTACTTTTGGAGCAACGTACATATATTGAATATATTGTTCTAGGGGCTTTTAATTTCCTTAACTTTGTACAAAATAGCATCTGATTTTTTTTTTTGTAGCCTTTCTAGGTAGCACGGCGTCTAGCTGATTAATTATTCTGTAAATCAAATTTTCTGTCTTGCATAGCTTTGTCTGGACATACCCCTGACTTTGGAACAGTTCTGCGGTAAGTGGATTTGATGTTCTGGCTTGTCCGCCTAACAAAGGAAACGAATAGCAATACTTGGAGTACTCCACTGACATACGTTTACAGTTGTAACTGGGGAACCAGTCATTTTGCATTTGAGTAGAATTACAGAAAAAAAGATAACTAACCTTAACTAACCTGTATAGGCCTAGTATATTGGGTTAATATTAGGTTTTTGAGATACAGTAAATGGGGAAGAAAAGTTACTGGTAGCATGCGAAGGACAAGACATTTCTTCTCTGTGATCTGCAGAAGAAAACAAGCTTTAAGAGATGTCTTTGCAGCTGTGGCAACAAAATAAATCAATGCTTTATTTTGATTGTCTGCCTTGTTTTCATTAGTTCTGTATAGGCTTTTTGAATCTTGATTTTGACACTGAATTTGATTTTCTTCCAGTATGGAAAAAATTGATTTATTGTAGAATGAATTTATTTTCTTTTCACCTGGTTTACACAGTGAAACCTGGGTAAATTGGATTTCACTTTTAGAGGACCAAATCTGTGAGCACCTCTATTCATAATGGACATGAATACATCTCCTGATACACATTTCATTTCCTCTATACATTTTTTTTTCCACTGGTTTTCTCCTCATTACCTGGACTCCCACAGCAAAGTCTGAAAAATATACCTGTGGGCTGTGAGTTGTGCAGATAGTCCAAGTTGAAACAGAACTCCTCAATATGTGTAGGGCAGACTGTATAGAACGTAGAACGGGATTTTGGCATCCACGAATCAACCAAATTGTGAAAAACAGTTCCTTGCATGAAGTGCTAGTCCTTTTGGCTCATTAAAATAATGGAAAGACAGATCTTTACAGGATGTGTTTGCAGTTGTTTTGCCTGTAACAATGACTTTAAAAAAAAAAAGGAAACTAATGTAGACTCTGACCCATCTGCACTACTGAAATTAAAAGCCAATTTGTTCTTGCTTTAATGTGTAGTCTCTTGGAATCATGTTTCTTGGCAACAGTAATAGATCGGCCTTTAGACTTAGCTTCTGAAGTTGCTGGAATCACATTTTCTTTGTGTACATCCTCTAACATGTCATATGTCTTCTAATATACTGCTCTGTAGATCTGCACAAAATGAATGTATGTTTTTTAAGCATGTGGTGCTGCTGGAGCTTTTGTATGTCAGGTAAGTGAGAAGTCTGTTTTATGGTACTAAGAACAGCAAAACTGAAGGCAGGCACTCAGTGTTTTGCTGTTTCTTTTTTTACAGATTAATGAAAGTAGCTAGCATATTCTATGGCTTTTTGTTTTGGCCTTCAACTTTTCATAAATTTCTTCCTCTACCCAGCTCAAATTATTTCAAAACTGTCCTAATTTAATTGCACTTAATATTAACACATTTTTTCCTTTGATGTTTAATGTACCACTGCTATTTAAACATTGACCTCTGCCATGTGTAGTCGCAGATTGGCAGCTATGTGATAATTAAAGAGTGTTGTGTGAATGTTCAAATAGTTCAGAGAGAGCCTGCTAGATTACATTGTTATTCCCTGCAGTCCTCCAAAACTGTAAATATTTAGTTGGCAGTAAAAGCCAAAACAAAGATTAAGAGAATTTGCTGTCCTAAATCTCCTGACGGGTGTAGACCTACCATTCTGGTAGCTGATCAAGCAGAGTAGTCCCAGCCAGAAACAGGATGATTTGTCAGTATTTACATCCCCAGTGATCTGTTATATACAACTCTAATTAAAAATAATCCCAACCTATCCAAAAAGCTTTTGTCAGTTACTAAATATTCACAAATACATTTAGATGTCCACTCTTGCCAGCTGAGTCCTACAATAAAAGAGACTACAGGGGATGATTTGCCTAAAGGTAAATTTTCTCCCCCCCCAAAAAAAGGACTGGAGAGTGAGGCTAATTAGTGAGCTCAGTTCTGTGTTTGCTCCTTCTGTCTGCCACACACAAACCACGTTCTGTGTGACCAGATCATTTCACCTCTTTTCATAAAAGCTTTGATATGAGTTTTGATCCCTGGTCTCAGTTGAGAAATCTGCTTTCTTTAAAACCCGAAGTGGGTATACAGCCGTGTGTGGCATGCAACCAAAATCCTTTCTGTAACACAGAGCTAAGTAACTGGGCTGGATTTCAAGGGCTTCCAAAGGGACGGTAGAAGGTGCCAATGACTGAGGATTAGTGAGTGTTGTCTAACATTTGATACCCAAATAACCATCTGCGGTACATTATGAAGTGCTGATGCTCTCTGGTGTGATCAAATGCATGTTGCATTGCCATCCTGTGCCTGATCCCTGCCCTCTCCCTTTAATTTAATGAGAAGTGCAAAAACTCTTCAGCAGGCACAGGGAGGTGTGTGGGCACCTCTGTCTGTCTGTGATCCACATGTATATAATCTTTTCCTTGTATTGCATCTCCATGACTGCCTGATTTTCATCATACATTAATCACACTAAACTGCCCATGAGTTCATCGCTTGATAATAAAATTTCTGCTTGACTTCACAATATTGCAGTTGTTGAGCGTGTGCAGACATGCTGTTTCACTTGAAAGTGAAACACTTTTTGGAATAGCAAATATTTGAGGGGAGGAGATTAAGCAATATAGGATTTTCTTGTACAGAATCAGCATTGTCGAATAATAGTACATTACATTTTATACTGTTCATAGATGCATTATGAATGAAATGCAGGATGATCCTTGTTTTATGGCTAAAATATTAGCAAATAATCTTATTTAGTAGACTGAAAAACAGAAAAACTACAGTAACATCCTGGTCCCACATTATGCAGAAAAGGAGATCAACCTTCCTTTATGCACATGAAAAAAAAAGCCTGGATGTAGACTTGTCTGGATGATGCAGTGTCATGTCTGGCGGGGGTATTTCTGTCTTATAGCAATGAAGTAAAAACTGTGTTTATCATAAGCTGTATCCTGGTTTACTTCCTTAGATACTGCTTCTACTTAAATTGTTTGATTTAGTATGTATGTGCAGGTTTTGAGAGTGTTTCTATCAATGCAGAGTCACACCAGATCTTTAGCTTTGAATGCTCCTTGTGAGGCCAGTGTTTGCTTCATGATGGAGCTGAATCTCACCTAGGCTTTCCATAGCTCTGACCATTGAGATGAAGTTTTCTGGGGATGGGAAATGTCTGAATTTTTGTTAGGAGAAAGAGGGAGTGTGAGGGTGAAGCTTAAGGGAAGATGAAGCAGTACCACAGGGGTAGTGACCCTGACACACAACTGAAAGCGATGTGGAGAAGTATGAGCAGGGATGTGGGCATGGGGAAGATGATGTGTGCATGCATTCATGGACTGATTGTCTGTGGGGGTTTTATGCTGAGCTGAAAGAATGAAAGAACTGTTGGTCTGTGGGCATCTCACTGAGGAATTCTGATGCAACGTTCCCTGTACTCATACCTGAGCTTTTCACTGTCTATAAATTCTTTCACATGCGTTAATAAAGCTCGCTCTTCTTTGCAACTGAAGGCATAATCAGAGGTGAGAGCTTAAGACTCATCTTATTTTTTTTTAATTCCCGTTCAGAAGTTTTTACTAAGAGATATAAAATGATCTCATTAAGCTATATATCAGATATTTAAGGTTCGTAGCCTGAAGAAAGTTGCCTGTTTGCTTCACACAAAGGTTAAGTTCACCTCAAAAAATACAGGTTTATCTGAGAAACAACCTTTAAATTTTTAAATTTCAGCGGACAGCTCTGGCTTAACACATTATGTTATTTTTGGGGAGGATCATAAGGATGAAAACATTTGGCTTTGTGGGTTGTTTTTTTTTTTTTTACATGTCACACATTAATTCTTAATGCCCATGAGAAAGGAAAAAAAAAAAAGAATTAAATCAAAGGCACAAGATGCCAAATTCATTTTAATAAGAGTTCACTGAAAGCCTGAAGGTGACAAACTTCAGGAAGTGTTAGGGAATATGTGCAAGCAAAAGGAAACTTGTGACTTCAATAAAGAAATCTCAGCGACATGCCCTCTGAGGACTCTCTAACAGCTTCTCCAAAGATTTATACCATCACGTGGCTTCAGTAGAGGCATGCTGTACAGCCAGCTGTGCGACAGTCACGTGTAAGCACTCAGAAGGATCATTCTACTTGTGATATTTCCCTGTGCCCCAAATGTGCAGTGTGCTGGATTCCCAACCAGCTCTCCATACAGACTTTTTTTAGTGACTGCTGTATGTTTGTTAGCCTTGCACTGCAGCTGACTCAGGCTGTGCATGAGGGAGAAAAAATTCTGTCCTGCAGTTCTGCTGGTGTTAGATTGCATGGAAAGAGAGATTTTTGGCATGTGTAGCTGTCAGCTCACCACATGGGAAACATTCATGCACTGATGCACATTGTATGAAGGTTAATGTAAAAACTCCATGCTGAATAGCAAAGTTGAAGTCTGGTGGAAAACCTTAGGGCTTGCTGTTGTTTGATGAGGCTGATGTGGATTGACTAATGCTAAAAGACTGTGCTGGGGGTGGAGGGTGCTGCGTGTAATGTATAGTCTCTTTGGAACACAAGAGTCAGCCTGCCTCTCCATACCAGCTGACATAGGCGATCATTTAAATCAGCTAGGAACATTTATGAAAGAATAGCTGGAAACAAGAAATTGAACACTCATTTCAAAAGAATTTGTGCCTATTACTAGAGCTTCATTGTCAACTAGATCTTACATTTAAAAATCCATGTTTGGTAAGCAAAAACATTAGAGCTTCTCAGGGAACTCTGAGCATGGAAGATCTGTAATAACAGGGTTATACTCAGCCCCAAATGCTTTTATCTGTTTTCAGACCCAGATCTGACTAAATGAAAAAGTCTTCACTTGCCTACTTCTTCCATTTGAAAACTAGAATATAAAAAAAAAGTGAGTATAATCCTTTATATCTAAGCAAAGCCTTCAACAGATCAAATGTATTTCCCAAAATAAAGATAAAACGGAATGTTAGTTTGTGAAGCCTTGAATCATTCTGTATTTCAACCACTTAAAATACTTCAAACACATACACAATCAGGACAAAAAAGCTGGCTCAGAAATTATGAGCAAATTGCAGCTCTTCAAGACATCCTATACTTTTTTTTTTAATCTTTATCTTTTTTTTTCTTTTCTTTTTTTTTTGCCCCCAGTTACATTTAAATAATAAGAGCTCTTCCTTGTTTTGTACATCACTGTTTTTGTGTCTGTTTTGAAACCATTTATCTTAGCTGCTAAATTGAATGGGCTAATAATTATAGGGTTTCAGAGTTGTGACTTAACTTTCCTAGTCGTCCTTAGCTGCAGAAATGTTTTTGCATATATCTTTCCTGCATGAAATTCCCAACCAGAAGTTCACCAAGTTGGGCAGATGCCATCTATTGATACGCACAGGATTCATAACTTACAAGTTTTTCTCAGAGGTAGACACATTATATCTACTGAATGAGCACTTCTCAGGTTGTTTGTTGTTTGGTTTGGAGGGTTTCCGAATCCCTGTGATAGAAAAGCAATTTCCATGGAAAAGCTATACAGTATTTTTCTTTCATACTCTGTGAAATATATAACTGTACAGCTGTGAATTCAGCGTGAGAGGTGTAAAAAAGAAGTGAGGGTCATTATTTAGTGCAAGAGGAGTTTATTAGGCAGAGTGTGGCTGTGCTGGTGGATGAAGTGCCATAGATTCCTATTAACTATTTAAAAGCTATCTACAACAACAGATGATACCTTATAAATTAATAGATGTACTCAAAACACAAAGTGACTGCAGAGAAAATGTATAGAAGAGGGCATGGATAAGTATCCAGTTTAGTAACTACTATTTAATATCAGCTAGCAGAGTTGTGGTTTTTCTAAGTAGCTGAGAGATGTGTTTTTGTGTGAAACATTAGAGATGATCCACTTCAAGGTCCGTTCAGCAGCTCATTTTACTAAATGATGAGTGTCTATTATAAAACTCAGACTTAAATTATTCAAGTCGCTATGAAGGGGAAGATGCAGCTACAGAATGAATGGATAGTGTAAGTGGCTGATGTAGATGGGTGACCTGATTGAGAAGACGTGTGCTGCACCTGGCAGTGCTAAAGAAGAGATGACAGACAGTAATTCCCACCTGTTATTTAAGGTTAAAAGTGGGGACATTAAATTGTCAATAATTAATTACAGCTTTATTGAGAAGTTAATTATTACAGCCTCTCTGGGTGCAGAAGTCTGCATGAATCTTCCCTGCTCTGGTTTAGTAACTGGGGTGCAGTTTAGCATTCTCATCCTGATGCAGAGCAGAATGGAAGATCCCACCTTGTAAACAGTGCTGATACCTTCCTGCACCCAGCGTTAACATAAATACTATGCTTAGTTCCAGTGACTACTTCCTCAGGGAAAAGGAAAGGCCTACTTTCATCAGGAAAAGCTGAAGCAGAGCAAAATACATTTCTGTCAGTGCTAGTTTTAAATGGTTCTCAATGGTAAGAAAAAGATTAAAAGAATCTGTGCATGTGAACAAACTGGGGAAGTACTGAAACTGGGACACTTCAGATGGATGGAGTTTCTAAAAACATATCCTAATCTCTTAGGAGGCAAAAAGTACCTGAGGGAAAAGTACACTCAAGGCAATGCATATTTTGAAAAATCAGAAAATTATTCTTGTATAAGAAGTGCACTCAATCATTTCTGCAAGGGTGATGCAGCTTTAATAGTAAGAACATGGTTAAAAACACTAAAGCAATTTGAGAGTGATACATCTCCCATTTGTAATAAAAGAGGTACCAAGTTGCTGCTTGGCTATGTGTCAACTTGTCTGGAAAGATTTGATTTACATTTGTGCTCCATATCCAATGCATTGTACTGTGTTGGGTTTCTTCAGCCCCGTCACCTTATACCACACAGAACATAAGGAAGTGCAGAATGGAGCCTGGTATCATTCATATGTAGTGTGATTTTGATAGGTTTTTAGTTTGGGGTTTTTATTTGAAGTTTTTAACTTAACAGATTTGCAAATCGATGGCTTCTTCACCTTCTGAATCCATCAGTTTGATCATTACCTGAGTTTCAAATATCACATGAGTTAAAATCTTCTGTGGACTGTTAAAAATGTGAATATTTAAATGAAAATAAAAGAGAGCTAGTAGTTTGACTTTTGAAGTGGCCACAGTGGATTTGAACACAATTTGATAAAGCACTTCTATTGACTATTTCTGAATTAGGTAGCTGCTCTTAATGTTTTAATTTAATGAGAATAATAGTGAATGGTTAATTTAAGTTTCAGAGTGGTTGGTACTTTATAGACTCCCACTTGTGCTCCTTTATGTAGATATAAAGACTCCCAGTGAATGGATCATTCTTCCTGTTTTACTTTTTCAGTTTTACTTTCAAGCTATAATTTTCTGGCTATGAGTCTTTCAAAAGTTGAATTTATTTGATTTCTTTATTTATTTGTATGAAATTAACTTTTGGGAGAAAATGTGCTCATTTTTCAGAAAGATCCTTAGGCAGGAGATTGAATACCTCAGATCTTAAAACAAAAAAGGAGACATTGGATATCCTTCATCAGGAAGTGAAATTTATTGTGCATAATAATACAGTATTAAGGCACTTGTTTCTCTCTAAATAACAACAGAAAGCCAAAATAAATAGATATGTTTATATTTCCAACAGAGGAGTGACAAGTTAAGTTTTGAAAGCCCCGTTTCAGAAGGAAAGCAAAAGTTTTCTTAAAACCGGTTTTCCTAAGGAGACGTGAGTCCTCTAAACACAATGAAGCATGTGCACTTGCTAGGAGAGTAAAACTGGTTTAAAGATGCTAGACTAATTTGATAGGGAAATTTAGCTATTTTGATTGTTGTGATGCATCAAATTAGATGAAGCTAAACACAAACCTCGCCCATTTCTTATGAGATATATATATATATATATTTCCACGATGCCTTTTCCAAACTTGGAATAGAAGCACCTGGCTTTGGTAAAGTTGATGAGTTGCTTCATCACCGGTGTCCAAACAGGGCAAGTTCATCTGTGACCAGCTGATGAAGAAGCAGCATGCTTACGTCCAGCCTAAGAATACAGTGATTGTGCTCCTCTGCTTTCACCAAGAGAGAAGCAGCCAGACTATGGCTGTGAATGGGGAATTGTGGCAGATCTGCCAGCAGCTCTGTGAAAGAACTTTGGGGCTCCTGCAAGGACCAAATCTTAGAAGTGTTTGATGGCAAAAAACAGGTTTGTTCAAAAAGTTTGGATGTGGAGTTTTAGTGAGTGTGTCATCCAGGTGTATTTCATGCTGTCTAGACAAAAAGAAAATTCTAGCTTTCTTCTTCTCTGCTCCTTATTATGTGAGTACGGTGTTTTAAGCTGACGATGAAATGTCAGAAAGATAGCCATTTTAGTCTGGGCAGACAGATACAGGTCTAAAGCAGAGAATTAGATCAGCAGATCATCATCGTGGAGATTAAAGTTGAAATTGTATTTATGAAAAAGATCATTTGAGACAAGATTTAGAGCAAAAGAATCAGGGAGCTGAGCCGGAGCCTGCAGAGCCCCAATGAGTGCAGTCATTCTGAGGGCCCTGAGGGTTCAATTAACCTTGACAGCCTGGAGTCTCTTAAAAGGAGCAGAGCTTACGAATGAAATGCAATGAAAAATTACTACTTTTAAACTATTGGCAGTTTAAAACCTTGTCTCGACAGCAAAACCTACTCGGCAGACACCTCTAAAATGCTGTACACTAAATGTGCTGTAAATTTATTCTTCTGGCAGGTTTATTTCTTCATTAAATATTTATGTTAGATGGGTTTTAGCATATGCATGACGTTGCTGTAAATTGGGTTAGAAATTTATCAGGTTAAGTCATGTTTGAGTCTAAAGGTCTCATTCTTAAATGTTCAGTCATGCAGCAGTGAAGAGGGGACCTACAAATAAGTACTCAAAGCAAAATGTAATAAATTTGAGGAGGTGGCTCTATTCTTCTGTCAATTTATATAGGTATCTGTTTGGGGATTTAATTTTTTTTCTTCTTTCTTGCTCCTCCTTTATTTTGCACCTGACTGAGATGTTTCATAAGGTGTGTTTTTTTTTCAGAATTTATGGTAGCACAACAAAATTAAAAGAAGTGAATCTAAATTTTCAATTGTGTATCTCTTCTGTGAAGTGGAAAGGAGGGAGCTATTAGCAAGTTGTTCTCAAATAACTGTGTGTTCTTTTTCATGTGCAAGAACATCTTGACAAAAGAACTCTTCAGCTTATTATTTAATGCAGAGAATTACAAAAAGTTTCTCTGATGAACAGTTCTGTCGGTAGCTCAATGAGTTTTCCTTTCTGTTGGCTATGTATTTGTGCTATAGAAGTTCATGATTAGAGTATTAATTATCAAGGAAAACACTGAACAGCCAGTTCTAATATAGATTTCCTGCTAAGCAATCATGAAGCCTTGGGAATATATGAAAATGTTCTTTAATAACTACTTGTATGGATATTTGCCAGTAACAAGTAACATGACCCCATAAATTAGAATACATCAATTTATATGTTTTTATATGGGGGGAGGGGGTGGGAGGAGTGACATTTGCAAATCAGTGCATTTAATATTTGACCAACTCTAGCTGACATTCTAATGAATAAACTTTGCAGCTAGGAAATTCCCTACAGGATCTTTTCAGAATGAAGGAATTTTGTAATTTCTTCTAGAAAACCCATCTGTGTTTCTAATAACATTCTGGAATAACTTCAGTGACAATCTGAAGATCCATATGGATCTTATTATAGTCCTCCTGCTTGCCATAGGACTCTCTGGGAATTGAGGTGAGTTGTGAAAGGTCATTAACTAAACTCAACATAATTGAATAAAACTTCAGGTTGCTAGTAATCTGAATTTGTTAATGTAGTTTGTTAATAGAAAAAAAATGCTGCTTGCATTCTGATGAATTGTCTAAGAAATATGTGATCTTCATAAGCGTGACTGTTTTACATTTTCCTTTCAGTATAAGATACTTGGAACAGGGAGAATATTAAATCATTCACACTTATTAGGTTTTCACATTTACTTTGTGAGAAGAACTTTTACCTGTTTTCATTAAATATGTGGACCCTTAATGATTAAACATGCTGATTGGCAATGCTAGCAGAATATTCCTGATATCTTCTTAATTTCTGTCCTGCCACTCAGCCTCTTATTCCCTGCTAAATTCCCGTAAACTATGAGAACGTTGTACCACAGGAGAAGGAAAAGACGTATTAATATATTTGATACAGTGTTTCTTTTCTAAAAGCCGGAATCTCTTTTTCTGATGAGTATCTCAAACTGTGGCATTCACATTTACATTGAGGCTGAAAATCTGAATGTAGTGTCTTTCTTTACTTGTCTGCTTGGTGGTCTTCTGTGTCGTATGGGATGTCACAGAGAATTTATTGGACAACAGATTTTAAGGGAGTAAAGAACAAATGCTGTAGAAACGTTGGGCAATCTCATTGTGTAGCTCCTGGTCTGGATGTGAAGTTACTCCACGTACCATGATTTCCATTCAAAGTAAACCTTACTCTGCTGGTAGGAGGTAGAGAAAAGAGTGGGTGCTGTGAGCACCAGGTAAAATCCCCAGTTTGGAGGATTCATAGTGCAAATAGTACAAAGTCTTCCAGAAAGACTTCTAATCTTGATTATAAAGCTTAGTAGAGTTGAGAATCCAATGTATCACTTTATATATTGCTCCAAAAAAAAACACCAGAATGGCCAAGTACTCTATCTCTCTCTCCCTGAATCCCATCTCTGACAACAACCAGGAGGAGTATGAGGAAAAGAGCAGCTGTAAGAGTGAGTTACAGGCCAAATCCATAATCTTATCTAGGATGAAATGAAAGGCAGGAATTTATTTGCATAGATTCTATCAAATAGGGCATTGATTTTCAGAATTAACCCAACATCTGAAAAGCCCCTGTAATCTATTTTACTACAATGTTTCCCTACAGCAAAAACAACAAATAAGAATATTAGATGTCCTTCAGGCAAGCTAACATTAAATTCCTGGCGCTTATGATCTTCATTCATATCCTGTGATTTCTGTGACTTCCTGCTTTTGGTGCTGACTATGAGGTAGAGAAACTGCACATAGTCCTAGGAAGGAAACTTGCATAAATGTATTCTTTTTCCATTGCAGAAGGAATCTCAGCACATCACAGTGACTCTAGGCCAAACATTGTGAGTCCGTAAGTAGTTACATAAATTTGTATCAATAAAGCATATTTGATCTTCCTTTATTTTACTACTTACATGGAACCAATTACATGAAGAAATGGTATCTGTCTTTATCATGCAATTTCTGTTATCAAGAATTACAGAATATCCTGACCTGATAGGCAGCTTTTTTTTTTTCTTTTCTTTTTTTTTTTTTTCCATAAAGGATTGGAGAGGAAAATGAGGGACTGAGAGATTCTGTTCTGTACCACAGATTTGCCATTCATTTGAGCTGGGACTACTTGACTTGCTTCTATTTATTGCTGTGTCCTGTTTATTTCTGTTTGGCCTATCAAGTGCAGCCTTCCTTTCAGCAGAAGTGTTCTTACTGCTGCATATCTGTTGAAACAGGATGACAAATGAAGCTTTGAGTTTAGATACACTCACCGCTATTATGCAGTTAAAAATGTTAACAGACTAGGAAGTGACTGTATGAATGTGAGAGAATAGCATGTGGTGCACACAATACCTACTCTTCATCTCTTTCCTACCTAAGTCAGTCTGTACACCAACCTGATGGTGGTACCTTGGATAAGTATTTTTTTTTAATACTAATATTTTACCTACATGCTTATCATTGCCATTGTTATAGGTTCAGTTCACTTTCAGAAAGTTCTCTGCACCTTTCACTGTCTTTCTGAACAATGTTGCTTCATTTGAAGTCTATATTTAGAAATAGTTCATTGTATGAAACAGTCATGATAATAATTTTGTCCAGGGGAAATTGCATTTCCAAAGGTGGAGAAGTTAATTAAGTGCATAACAGGAGGAAACTAAACCTTGCTAATTAGTGAGAAGGGTAACGATTATGGGAGAGAACAGATGACACTTGGCTGAAGACGAACTCAAGAAATTGCTTTAACCAAAAGGAAGTTAGAAGAACGAATAGAAGATGAGCTTTAAGAAAGCAAAGACTGTCACTGTGTCCTGACAAATTATACCTCATTTATAGCATGTCTGCTAGGTGTTAATCAATATGTCGGGATGATTCTTCACTCTCAGGCACGTAGCCTGCTCTTTGTTGTGTAGAATTTCAGTTAAATCCTTTGGGTTCTTTCCCTGGGAGGACATACTGAATATAGGGGTGGCAGCTCTTACAAACAATGGCAAGAAGGTTTACAGGGAGTCTGAACTTCTGCAGCGAAGGAACTGTAGCAGTAGAGCTCTGCTTTGCCAACCCCTTGGAGAGGTAATGGCATGTAGTCCTGGGAGGCCTACCAGCAACAAAATGCACAGTACAGCAGCTGTGTCGTATCAAAACTGGGTTATATCGTCTGCAGATTGCTCGTCTCCCAGGATACTGTATTTACCTCTGTACAGTAAAGACATTTAACATTCAGGAAAGAATAATTACTTCAAAGCCTCATACTTAATTAGGACCCCATTCTAAATTCACTCTTGCTGGTTTTAGCTCTAGATAAATAGTGACTGTGGTGTAGCTATAGTCAGATTAAAATATTTGACTTTGTTTTTTCTGATGTGGTAAAACAAAAGAAGAACTTTTGTATTTCCTATTATTCTAGTGAATTGAACTCAAATGTTTGACCCCTTATATCTTACTGTAGTTGTTCATTGGGAAGTATTAGAGGATCTACTTGTGCTCTCCTGTAAAGGAGAGTTTCATTTATAACTAGAATACTTTCTTTGTGCATCCCCAGCTGCTGGGTTAAATTTGTATTACTGAACAGGACTAATTCAAGATTAATACACTGTTTAATTTTCATTTTAGAATTTATGTGTGTATTGGTCTTACGTTGGAAAGCAGGTTGACATGAGCCTTCCAGACTTGCATTGATTAGTCTGCAATAACATATAAGCATGTGTATGCGTCACCATATGTAAATATGTATATGTATAGATATATTTCAATAGGAAATGTTTATGTAATGTTATGATGTTTCAGCAAAGCTTATTTTTTTCTAGTAGCAGAATTCCTTAGTAAACTCTTACTGAACTAGAATAAAACTAATTCTTAGGAGTACAGTTAAGATAAACATGTATCTAAAGAAAAACTCTTTATTTGCTCTAAATGGCATTTGCTATTTAATCACAAATAAGTTTCAGTATCTTTGAAACAAAAACTTCTTAGGCGAACCTTCTAAAAAGTTAAATACAGAACAGTGTGATTGTCCAAGGAACACTTAAAAAATAAGGAACAACGTTTATCTTTTTATTATAAATTTATATTATACCGTTGGTAATATCAGAGAAACCAGCTGGACATGAACCAGCAGTGTGCACTTGTAGCCCGGAAGGTGAAGTGTGTTCTGGGCTGCAATAAAAAAAGGAGTGGCCAGCAGGGAGAGGGATGTGATTGTCCCACTCTACTCAGCTCTTGTGAGGCCCCATCTCAAGTGCTGCATCCAGGTTTGGGATTCCCAGTACAGGAAGAATGTGGAGGTCTTAGAGCAGGTATGGAGGAGGGCCACAAAGGTGATCAGAGGGCTGGAGCACCTCTCCTATGAGGAAAGGTTGAGGGAACTGGGCTTGTTTAGCTTGGAAAAGAGAAGGCTCTAGGAAGACCTCATTGCGGCCTTCCAGTACTTGAAGGAGCATATAAAAAGGAGGGGGAACGGCTGTTTACAAGGGTGGATAGTGATAGGGCATGGGGGAATGGTTTTAAACTGAGACGGGAGAGGTTTAGGTTAGATATTAGGAGGAAGTGGTGATGCACTGGAACAGGTTGCCCAGGGAGGTTGTGGATGCAGCCTGGTCTGGTGGTTGGGTTGAAACTAGATGATCATTCTGGTCCTTTTCAACATAGGACATTCTATGATTCTATGATTCTCTGAACCTTCAACATTAAATGACGTTTTTTAAGCCTGCATGATACTAATCATCAAATTAGAAACAATTTGTTGAAGGAGTGAGAAATTTCTACCTGTAGTGTATGCTCAGAGCTGATCATAATTCACACCTCTGTTATAAGAGCAGATCCATTCAGTGATTTCATGTATTGTATGCAGCGATGTAAATACTGGACAGTGTAATAATTCCCTCAACCTACAGAAGATTTCCAATGGCAAAGTGATATGGTATCTATAGAAAAATCGAACCAGTATTCCTGGATTTCATGTTATATATTTCAACAAAAGATATTCTATAAAACTGTATCATACTATCAGTTACAATGAGATACAATTAGTTCTTTGTCAACATTTTATATCTGATCATCTGATCTTCACTTAAAAGAACTTTTCTGTATCTCAAAGTCTGTGTCCATATTACTTTTTTTTTTTTTTTTTTTTTTTTTGCATATGTGCATGACTATGTGAGCTAATTGAGGTAAGTGTTGACTTAAATTGTCATAATAACAAATCAAATTTAAACTGCTCACAAGTACCATTTTACCCTGTTGTACCATCTGAACTCAACCTTTGTTATGGCTAGTGCTCAAACTCCAGTATACTTTAAGCAAATACCATTGAATGCTTATGACCTTTTCTTGTTTCATTTTCTAGCCAAGCGAAACCAAACATTGTTCACCTTTGGTTTCAATATGGCTTTCCTTTGAAGCAGTAGATCTGGCCTTTCATCAGTCTGGTTACTGGCACTGCATACTGCAACATATTCTTTGTTCTTTACTTGGAATGAATTGATTGACTGTCTTAATATTGTCTTGGGGTCTAGAGAACTATAGCTGTAAACACTGATGCCAAAAGTAAGATAAAAGATTTTCTGATGGGACACGTATAGGATGTTGAAAATCTGCATGCTACCAAATACTATACCTAGTTCACTAAGAAACTTAGCATGGCCCGTTTTGTGCAAATCAGTGCACTGCTATAACATATGACATTTTAAAAGAGGTTTTGTAGCAGAGAAGGTTGTCTGATGGTTTCCCATTCACTAAGGATTTTAAGTATTTGTATTTACTCCTGTTAGCTTGTGTAGGCTAGTATTTATTTTTATTACTGTAATGCCTGGAAGCTTTTCTTATTTTATAGGTAATACTTAGTGTGCTAGATGCCTTATAAATAATGCTTCCATGAGAGAGAAAGGTATTGAGTGTGTGTGTATTTGTGTATCTGTGAGATACTAGTTGTTAGTGGACTGCCTCTTTTGTGGGTCTGAAATGAATTGCTAATGGAATTATTAGTGCTTTTCTCTTTCATTATCTATATTTATAAAACCCTTAGAACAGTCCTTTGCCTGAAGTCTTAAGCGATAAATGTTCTTGGTGATGCATCAGGTTGATGGGCTAAAAATAATAAAGCTTTGAATAAAAAAAGGTGTTGGTAAAAATCCATGGGAGAGCACCTGCAATAAGGCTTATTTGCTAAAGGAAACAATGCCAAGAGGTGCAAATGTACACAGTATTTCCATCTATTCATACCAAGCTGAGTGGACATTGTAAAGAACTGAAAGCTCTATTTCTTCCACCTGAGCACCTACAAAAATGGCAGGTATCATCTGTATGCTTTAAGGAAAGCTGTAGAAGTTGATTTTGAGGTTTTCATTCCATACGAAGATGAAGAAGAAGCTAAATTCTAGGTAGAAGTATGAAATCAAATTGGAAAAGATAATTCTGACTTGCATCAAGCCTTTAAAGATCTTACAATAAAGTCCTATTATAGAATGAGAGTTTAAAATATATGATACATTTTAATCTGCACATACATGGAAGTAGGACTTAGAGAATTTCATACAATTTAAATCCTTTGCAGTCATTTCTGTCATCAAAATAAGATTTTAAAAGTTACTATCAGCAAGGTGTAACAGTGAGCAGTAAAATGGATTATTTTAGAATTTGTGTAGGGAAAAATGCAGAGGTAGGAATGAAACCAACTAAGTAGCTTGAATTCATCTGCAGATAATAGGATTGTATCAGCATTAATTTGGCCCAGTGAGTTTCCACAGCTTTTTGAATTTGATGCTTGAGTTTGAAACAAGAAGAGAAGTATAAGATGCTAAGTGAGCTATGGGAAGCAGCAATACTAAATGAAATGTATTTTGGTTTGGTTTTTTTTTTGGTTGTTTTTTTTTTTTTTTTAATTTGGGGATTGTTTTATAACTGAAAAAAATCTTTCTCAGAGTGTTTTGGCTTTCTCCTTCTGCTCCTCTTTGCTTTATCTCAAAATATTTTAAGGCTTTAAGTGCTCTACTGAGAATTTCCTCCTTCAAGAAAATTCTTCAAGGCTAGTGTAAATGGTTCATGTCTAGCCTGTTACTGGAATAGTGAACTGGAACGGTGAATAAAAAGACCATAAACAGCCTTTGCTGCTCTGTCGCATTCCCTGGCTATTGGAACATCCCCAGAGAAAGCAATGCAGCTTCTTGCAAATTAAAGGAAGTCAGCCTCAGCTCGTATTTTGATGACCTTGACTGATCTCAGATTTGTACCTATAAATGTTACATACCGCTCTCTTTCTCTGCCTTTGTTCTCAGGTCCTCTAGGAGGCGAAGAGAAGGGAGAAGGGAGTTTTCAGAATGTGAGATAAACACGTCTTTCTTTTGAACTATTCAAAATTTCTCATTAAGTTATGCTCTTATTAATGTGAACATTCCCCCACATTCTAATTCTATTCCAGCAAGTTCTTACATCTACGCCTGATGAGGTAGTTTCAGTCTTTATCCATTTTTAATTTATTTTTAACTGAGAAATGCCTAACTTTTTTTTTTCACTTTTTTTTTTTTCTTCACGTTTTCATCCTTTTTTCTGGTTACATTTATGGAAATATTAATTCACAAACATAGGTGACATTAATTGACAATGCTTTGTGGACTTGCCCGACTTTGGTGCGTATTTTTGGTTTGTTTTTTTTTCTAAAGACCTCAAGGTCATCTCACTTAAAAGAGAAACTGTGCATTGACTGTTTTGTTTACAATGGCAGTTATTTCCTTTTGTTAAATGTTGCCATCTACAGCTATCTGTTTACATAGAAAAGGCATATTTTTATTTATTTATTTTCTCCAATACCAGGAACTTTGCTCTGTGTTAATGGAAGTTATTTGTCTAATGTATAAGGGCATAGATCTCTAGCTCTATTGGAAGAATGCATGTTAATAGAAGAGAGAGATTTTATCTAAAGTCACCTTTCCTTTCAAATGTCACTGTTACACTGTGGTATTGTCAGAGGGGTCTGAGCTCCTGGACAGAGTCTCTCAGATTATTGCTTTTGGCAACTAGCAGATGAGGTGTGTTCCTGCCAGCCCCAGAAAGGAGGTGGAGTGGCAGGTGCTTTACCTGGAAGAAGTAGACGTTCTCAAACAGGAGATTTCCTCCAGCCTTCAGCAGCATTCAGGCTGCCTTCTGAGAACTTCAGAAAAGGTGAACAGTTAAAGCTGCTCTTTCAACCGCGTTGAAAGCACTTGACTAGTTTTTTGCATGTGAATATTTGTGAAAGAACGTTTGTCTCCCAACCTTCTACCTTGCCAACGTATCTGTGAGAAGCAGGCAGATTTCAGGATTGAAATTTGTTAATTAGGCCGGTGGAGAGCCTGGGTAAGCTTGCCCTAATCCTGGCTTCTGCTCCTAAGAGCACAAGGTTCTGAAGTTCAATGTTACGACTTGCTGGATCTTCTCCTGTTATGTTCTCTTTTATGAGCATTATATTTACCTATCGAAAAGAAAGTGATGGCAAATAAGAGAGAAAAATGAAAAAGAAGTTTGACCTTTTCAATGCTGGAGATGTACAACACATGCTCAGAGCTTCTGAAGGTTATAGATATTGTTTTCAATAAAGCTCTAGGACATAATCTAAGCTTTCTTCATTGCATCACACAAGTACTCTATGCTGGCAAGATGAATTCTGCTTTACTGGAGGTATTTGAGGCATGCTGTAACTGCAAATCCAAGAAGTCTGAGTACAAAAAAACATGGTTTATAATTGTAATTGCTTTTATGTTGGATTTTCAAAATACCATTTATCATCAGTGTACTTGGCAACTTGTCATTTTTATTTGAAGAGGCATTTTTACATTTAAATAATCATTAGAATCATTGAAACCATAATAACTTAAAAACAACCTTGTTTCTTCATAGAAGTTGCCTGGAAACTAAGATTTGAAGCTTCAAATTCAAAGAAATGAATGCATTAAAATATCTATGTTTCTGAGTCCTTAGTATTTAGATCTTAGATAGCAATCAGGAATACCATCATCAGGCCAGATCACAGCAGAGCTTCAGAATGGTAGTCAAGATAGGCAGTAAAGCCAAGAGTGTGAAAGACACTTGTAACCACTTGGTATCTGCAGATCAATATCACTTATTGAAAAGAGATTGATAATTTCTGTGGAATAACAGCATGAGGGTTAGTAATGTCTTCTGTACCACAAACAGAAAGGACAGTGAATGTTTTGTCATGCTTCAGCCAGGATCTGGAAAACTGATCCTTACTATGGTTGAAGTAGCTGGAATTTTTCACTTCTGGCTTCCAATAAGCACCCTTATATCCTGCCTTCATATTATCCATGAATGTTCTGTGTGAAAGTACACTGTACGTAGGAGAACTAAAATACATTAGGCCAGACAGACAGAGAGCCAGAGCAGGAGGCAGTGTGGCTCTGAGGGTAATGATGATGGCACTCCATAACAGAAGGAGTCCTTTCACCTGTCTTATGACTTTCTATGTTTTATCCAATAGCTATAGGAAGTACGTTACAGGAAAATACCACTAATCCTTGTAGGCTGGAAAATGAATATTTTATATATAATGCTTCCAGTTGTATTTCGTCTAAGTTGATGCCTTTACAATGTTTTGGAATTACGTTACCCTTAATAGTTAATCCTCATCCCTTTCAGTTGTTCCCAGTCATTTAAAACAATAGCAAGAATCCCATTGTCTTCCTGTAGTTCAGGATACCTTTCTGTTTGAAACTATGTGCTGCTCTTTCCAAAAGGAATAAGAAAACAGGCAAAGAACAACTTTGCAGCTTACTTTGATGATACTGTGTCATGTTTAATCAGTGAAGATTGAACCAGTCACCTTGAGATTCTGAGAGCATTGTTCAATACCATTTAAAACATTGATTTTCTGTAAGTATGAATCCTCTCAAGTAGTCATTAGACAGGAAGGAAGTTACCTGGGGGTTTTTAATACAGAAAAAGTTAGAAATATAGAAACCTAGCCTGGAGGAGGCAAGCAGGAAACTGAGGAGAAGTTTGTCAGACCTGAAGCAAAGGTGTATCTCCCTGGATTCACAGGGCAATGGTATTCAATTGATTCTCAGAAAGAGCTAGAACTTTTTGACCTTGCCTCACTTGATGACAATACTTTTTAGATAACTAGAAATGGACAGAAAGTGGTAAAAAGGTAAAAGAAAAAAAGAAAGAATGAAAATGTTCTTGGAGGATAAGAAGAGCTGAGCTTTGCATCTCTTTTTACAGAGCTACCGCTAGTCATGAATGTTTACTGTGTATTTAAACAGATGTTTCAGTGTAAAGGCACCTACTAGAAAACATTGACAAGAATATGTGAACTTCAGCAAAAACATTAATTTCCATAATCTCTCATAGGGTTTGGAAATGATAAGCTAAAGAAATGAAATTATCCACTGCTGTAGTTAGAAGTAATTTATAGGAATATGTATGTACATTTCTAATCTGTTAGGATTTCACATTGATCTCATTATGATGGCATGAGAGCAATCTGAATTTGATATTCTGAAGTACAGCATCGTTTACAGAAGCTAGTACTGGTTGGTGGGCTATCCTGCAGTATGGAAGAAATAGTGGAAGTAACTACAAGCACATTTTTGCAAAGTTAGAGAGTGGGTTATTTTAGAACAGTTTCAGTCACTGAAAAAGTAAACAGTTTGAATTCTACCACTTCTATTTCTATTTGCCCTGTGTGACCATTCAAATATGATATTGTATATACGTTGCTGTTGCATGTAGCAGTTTTGGTGAATAGATTGTTGCTAGTGTGTGTATCTCAGTAGGAATTGCCTAAACAGAATAAATGGAGACTGCATACCAATCAATTCAACCAACTCTGTCTCAACAGTCAACATGAAAATATTTCACATTACTTCAGTATTGAAATGCAGCAAATGGAATCTGTTTATCAATGCTTCTTATTTTACGTCTGTCATTAATTTTCTTTGCCATGCTGCTTACTCTCCTGTAAAATCTACAGACCTAAGTGAACAATGTGCATCATAATTGACTTCTGAATTGTTACAAATGACATGAATTTAGCCCAACCAATTAATTTGTTAAAACAGTTCCTTTATGCAGCATAGTTCTGGTGTTTGTACATTCGTGTTCAAGAAACTGCTTTTATGCAGCATCTTTTGTTTTAATGTGACAGAATGTGTTTCTGTCAAATTAAATTGAGGAATTAAAATGTAGTACAATTAATTTAGAGGATTTTGGTAAGACAAGCATGGTTTTTGGAGTATGCTTAAATATAATGCTGGACATGACTGTGAAGATACTGTGTAATTTGACTCTGATTAAGAAACTTAGGAAGTAGCTTGGTAAAAAATGGGACATAGTAATGTAAATGCAAGGCCTTTGCTTTCTATGAGTGGTGATTCTACTGGTACTCTGGGTGAAAGTATTTTATTTCAATATTCCTTTACCTGACAATGACCCTTTCTCTGTACCTGCATGAGAATGTACTAGGAAACTATTTGTGAGCAAATATAACTGACCTCAGCAAGGACTAATTGGTTCATTAAGACAAAAATCATGCAAGTATTAAAAAAAGAGGGCAAAAGAGTATTGTGATTAAAATAGACAACTTTGTAACTACTAAAAAAAAGTCTATTAGCCTATTACAGTCTGATGGGAAATGTGGTAATAGGGAAAAAAAACCACAAGGCTTAAGATGAAAAATGGAAATACTCTATTTAGAAAATACTACAGTTAAAGACCTTGTGGATTCTTTTCATCAAGATGAACAAGCTGATGACAGTTCCATGATTTCATTTATAGTTTTGGGACGTCTTTATCTTAAACAGATGTAACAATACAAAATTATACTTCACGCCTTTTAAAATGTCCATCTGATTTATTTTCTCCTTTGTTTCAATAGATCTTCTGTTCTTATTTGCTTTGGATAGGGGTCAACTTTTTTTCCTTGTCTTTTTACCTTCTCTGATATATCTCATATTAGGTGCTATTCTAGAGGTTGTTTTACTGGACTCAATACCTCATTCTAACTATTTATCTTGGAATGAAGGGTCAATTGTTTGTCAGTTGTAAATGTGTTTTGGAGATCATGTGATTAATCACTACTTTTGATCAACAGCTCACTGTAATGTGCATGTGCAGAAAACCCAAAGAGGCACCAAAAATACCTCCCTGTTTTTCCTTCTTTTTTCCTATTTTTTTTCTTTTTCTTTCTTTTACTTTTTTTTTTTTTTTTTCTTGAATGCTTTTAGGGTCACCATAAGGCACGTCTCTTTATCTTGGGTAAGTGTCATGGAGCACTGCTGAGGTTTTAAGTGATACAATGCGTATGTCTGGGATTTGTCTCACTGCTTGTTTTCTTGTGGCTAGCCTCAGAACAAGCATGTATCTATGAATAATACTTAATAAATCTATTTCTCTTAGGGAAAATTGGCAAAAGCTGATCTAGAATAAAGCAGCTTCTTGGAGATTCAAACAGTACAGTGCCCAGAAATATCTAATAATTATTAGATGTACAATCAGTTTTTATATCACAATAAAATATGCATGTTGACTTCTGTTATGGTAGGATGCAGAAGTTACAGTGATACTATTAGCATACTGGTACTTGTTGTCAGCTGCTCAACAATTTCAAGTGCAGTATAATTGGTTCTATCTAAGACTGCTTCAAAAATGTGCATATAACTCTCAGATATCTGTGACAGACATTATAGGACAATTGTGGAACTTTATTACTGTATTTAATAATTCTTATCTGCCAATTGTTTCAAGTTTTTATTATTATTTTAAACTGTTGCAAACAATGCTATTGAACTGTCAAGCTACATCTGCCATACCATAAGTCACTGAGAAAGCAAAGAGAATTCGTTTGGCTGTGCTTCATTTCCTACCAGGTTTATAACTCTATTTCCAAGCAGTCTCTAAAATGTTCTGTGAAATTAACTGATTCATAGCTTACATTCCAATTTTGCTAAAGACATGGCTGAAAAATCAATACATGCCCAACTACAGACAGTGAAACCCAGTCACAGGGTTGGTTCTGTGAGGCTGAAGCCCCAGGGCTGCCCAGAACCGCTGGCAAAGCTGGGACCAGTACCACACCAAGCCTCTGGCCTGGAAGGCAAGGTCACTGAACTTCTGCTATTTTGCTGGTGATCTGAATGAACAGCAGACTGGCCCATTTCTTTACTTACTTACTTTCCAGGTGCCACCTTTGAAACCTGGTCTGTATTACCTTGGGCTCTTCAGCTGGAGAAGAGTGAGGGGGATCTCACTGCTGTTTATAAATATCTGAAGTGTGGGAGTCAAGTGGATGGGGCAAGACACTTTTCGGTGGTGTGCAGCAATAGAATAAGGGACAATGGGCACAAACTTGAACATGGAAAGTTCCATGCAAACACAAGAAAGAACTTATTTACTGTGAGAGTAACAGAGCACCGGAACAGGTTGCTCAAAGAAGTTGTGGAGTCTCCTTCTCTGGAGATATTCAAGACCTGTCAGGACACGTTCCTGTGTGATCTACTGTAAGGAACCTGCCTTAGCAGGGGGTTTGGGACTTGGTGATATCAGAGATCCTGTCCAACCACTGTAATTCTGTGATTCTATGATAACTTCCTATTGGTGCCACTATGTTTGTATACTGGCAGGGCACGCCTAGTATAAAAGCTACTAATACAAGTTAAAGCTGTGTTTAGACAAACCTAACCCATTCCGTTGCCCCAAGTCTCTTTCCCACAAGGCACCTTCATCCATGCTAGCAGGAGTTAGCAAGAGTATTTGCCATCACTACTGTCTGCATGAGGGGCACAGTAACTTTGGTCATGAATCACACTTGATCACACAGCTCTGCCAGAAGAACTTTTTAGTGGAGAACTTGCCTCAGGCATAATGTCTCCCCAAGCTATTTCTGGAGTTGGTACAGTTAATGTAGAGTCTTTTGTTCAGGGCTGTGCCTAAAGCCACAATGAAGCCCTTGCTTCTAAACAAGTGAACACCTTTTGTCTTTTTTCTAACGTTTCCATTTTCAGCTCTGACATTAGCACATTTTGTGGTTTCTAGGAATTAATATTTAAGCTTTAATGTTGTTAATAGAACAGCCTTTACCTATGTTGCTAAAAGCAATTAATAATACCTTACTTGTTCCCCATGAATAGCATAAATTATTAACATAAGAGCAGAAAGACTATTTATACTCTCTGAATTATATGCCTTCTTTTGAGTTGTTCATAATGGACAACTTTACTAAGACTTTTGGAAAAGATAAAAGTTACACTGGTGTCTCATATATTCTCAGTCACAGTTGCCAAAACATTTGTTAATTCAGACTGTTGTACTGTTAGTGTTTATAATGTGTTACTCAAAGAAAATATAAGGGCTGCTCCAAAAGCAGTGCCTCCTCTTTTATTGTATTGGTTTACAGTGTCAGAGGCAGATGGTGGTGGTACCGCAGTAGAGTCTGAACCTTCCCACCAATATTCTGTTACGTTAGTTGCTGTGTGACAGATGGCAGCAGAGGGGCAGTCTGACAGAATGGCGTCTGACATGGAAGTGCGTATGAAGCAGAGGGGTGGAATTGAATTCCTCTGTGGTGAAAAAATGTCACCCACTGACATTCATTGATGCTTGTTGAACATTTCTGGAGACCAACAGTGGATGTGAGCACCATGAGGTGGTGGATGATGCGTTTAATCAGTGGTGACAGCAACAGTGGTTCTCCTCCACTTGTGCAGATTTTTATGAGCATAGCATACAAACTCTTGTTTATCACTGGAAAAAAAAAGCATAGCTCGTGGTGGCGACTGTGCTGAAAAATCGTGTTTTGTAGCTGAGAATTTGCTCTATCAAATAGCGTTATTGTGCTCTTTGTATCTATTGTAATTCCCATGGATGTAATCAGGAGGTGTTATTTATGGAACAGCCTAAGTGTATTGGGTACACCAAGGAGTAAAAAGGGAGAATGGTCTCACCCATTTTCTACAAAAGATTGTGCCAGAGGGTTTTCACGTGCCTCTTGTACTTAAAACCTACAAGCAGGCGGTAAACCTGAGAAACTGAAAGACTTTCAGTTCAATGACCAAACTGAAAATTTGGCAGGAAAAGTGGATATAAGTTTATTTTGAATAAAATTTGGGGGGCACACTTTGTCACAAACTGCAAATTTGCAGAGTCTTAAAAAAAAATAATGCATTTTTCCATAGGATAATGCCTGTTTCTGTCAAAGTTTTGCAGGCAAAGAATAATTGAGAGCAAGAGAAAGGAGGGGGTACCCATTCTGCTGCCACTGCAACTGAATAATACATGTCCATTTGACAAGCAACGCTCACAGATCATCTTACAGAACAGAATATGATTAAGATAGGAATATTACTTGTAAGGAAGACAGATCACACCTTCATTCAGAGTAAGTTATCATAAAGGGCAAGGGGAGAGGATTACATGCTGACGGCTTATTTCTGTTGTTCAGTAGTAGTGACAAAAAAAACAGATTTCCTTGTAATTCCTGCTGTTAAAATCCCTAAACATCTATACGTTTCTTCCATAGGCAGTTGACACAATTTGGTTTTCTTTTTTTTTTTTTTTTTTTTTGAAAGCTCATTGTGTCTGGTGACACAATGTCTTTACTATTAAAACCTTTTCATATGCATCCTTTTTTTTTTTTTTTTTGCTATCCTGTTTACATTACAACTGGAGGCCTGACATCAGAAAACAAAGTTGTTCTGAACTGAAACTGTTTTATATATGAATCTCCAGTTTTATTTCTGGAGTTCAGTTAAAAGTGGGGAGCAAAGAAGCGGCACTGAAGTCGTAAAAAGAACAGTCACTGTTATTAAAACTCTTCATCATTGCAGTGTCTGTTTACTAAAATACTGAGGTATAACTGTGCCTCAGAAACATCTGCGGACAGATGACACATCTAGATATTTTGTTATGTTCCTACCAATATTACTGTATTACTAAACCTAAATTAAAATTATGTAAAGGAATAAGAAGCAGGGCTGAGCAGCCTCTGTGCACTTCACTACCATGTCAGAAGATGAAGACAATCTTATATCTCACCTCTGAAAACCCGACAGTGTATTTTGTAGTATACTGCAAATTTTCGTAATCTCAGTAGCACGGGTCTGCATGGAAAGAAGGTCCAGTGATAGCAGATCTAGCCTAAGGCTCACGAGTGCCAATTCCACATCTTTTCTCAGAAACACTTCTGCATGTGAAATTGGAAAGTGGCTTATTCTCATTGTAACTCAGTCCTGTATATGTGGAGTGAGGCTAAAAGTGTTTTTGTGTCTCTCAGTGAAATAAATTATAAATGATTGTGAGGTGCTCAGACTGTGTTTATAAATGTGTGTGAAGTGTGAAATATATCCAGGCAGAGATAGGTAATGTTATTTTAATAATATCAAACCAGGATCCTTCGCTATCAAAGCAGACTGAAGCTGCATATAATTGTATGGAGGTATCACTGATTGCTATTGTTTTAATTATCAAATGCTTGATACTGCCAACACATTTATATGAGTTTTATTTCACCAGAAGAAGTTATTCTAAACTACAGCAGATTGCATGGCTCATGATTTTTGTAAATATTAGAAATGCGTTGGGTCTTTTTGCTTTTTGAGCTTAAGAGCAACAGGAAAAAATACTTATATGTATACATAAAAATAAGATTGTGGCATTTTAAGCAATAGACAAAGCTTTCTTAGAAAAGCCTTTCTGAGGAGCTCCAGGGATCCAAGACTTACATATAATTGTACTGAATGGTGCAGGTCCTACGTATATTATTTAGGATAGAGTTCCCTTCCTTTACCTCCCCCTGGGGCAGATGGTTTCAGTGTTTTCTTTGTTTTCCAGTGAATTTATTGTTATTAATTAACTCAGCTTGCAAGACTTTGTTTTGTGTGATGAGTGAAGTTTGCCCCTTTTTTAAAGACAAATTTGGGAGTTTTTCTTATTTAAAAGTAATGTATATTGCAAACAAAATATTCATTCTTTTCTGACAGAGAATTATGGATTTTGTTCTCTTATGATATCTACAAGCCAAAAATTGCACAGCCGCATGGCTCAGTCTCAGCCTCCATGGAGTTAAATCATGAAACCAAGCAGAAATGAAAGGAGAGCATGCAGAAGAAGCTGTGAAAGTGTAAATGACAGATAGAAGCTCAGTCTCTTTGGAAAGTGATTTCCACATCTCACCCAATATCTTTTATTTTTTAGTAGCGCTTTTGATAGAGTCAGTAAAGAATAACAATGTGAATTACAAAAATACACTGGGAATGAAAGGCAGCAAGAGGGGGGCTGTAAGGCCAATACAAATGGTGTTCATATCCTTTGAAATTAGTTTTATTTTTCTTTTGTTAGTAGGACGAATCTACTATTCACTCTGTAGCGGTGCTTTCATCACCCCAAGAAGTCAGCATCACTCTAGCGGTGGTTATTTTAGAAATCTGAAGAAGAGGGCTTGGGTCCCCTTTTGTTTATAACTTCCTTAATCAGAAGAAAGCTCGGTGCAATGGCAGTTAACACCCATCATAAACACTTGTATGAAAATCGTGACTTGGTCTTAGACAAGGTTCTGGACTATAACATCCATTCAGTCTTTTCCTTCTGACATGGATGGCATGCTTAGGCTGTTGGTTTTTTATTTTATTTCATTTTTAAAGTAAGATTACATATGATACTTGAGCAGAACATCAGAGGACGCTTAGTGGTTTTAAAACACAGCTAATTAATTCACCTTGACATCCCTTTGGGGCAGAAATGCATGAAACTATATTTAAATAGATTTAAAAATAACTGCAGTGATTTATTTATTTATTTATTTGTTTATTTATTTTCATGTGACTGTGTGTCAGATTTGATAAAAAGAGAAACGTGTTGTCTGCTTATGGATATGGCAGTATATTTGAAAAAATCCAGAGGACTTCCAAGCTGGCAAGTAAGACAGACAAGTGTCAAAACCTAACACACATCAGAGTAGCAGGAAAGTGACATATTCTGCTCATTTCCACATCACAGATTTTACTATGTGCTTAGTTATTGGGAAAGCAGCAGGTATATTTTGGGGTTTGACAGAAATGTTTAGAAGAGATAAATGGATAAAATTTGTCAAGTGAAATAATCCCATTTTGATTTACTGCTATTCAGCCTAAGGGAATACAAGGTGAGTTTTATTTTGCTTTTTCTACGAGGAATAGGATTAAATATTAAGACAAATGTTATTTAATTAGCTGTATGATTCTTAATAATAAAGCAGTCCAATGCTAAACAAGAAAACAGAAGTGCTGTGTCATGAGAATAAGCCAAATGAGAAATTTACGTCTTTTCAAGGTTTGAATGTATAACATCTACTGAAAGTAGCAAAGGCCCAGTTACAAATTATTGCATTGTCTTTCTAAAACAAAGAAAAATTCTTTTTGAAGAAGTATGTTTATAATCACACACTCACACACAATAAAAGCAAACATATGACAATTCAGTGTATGCTTCAACAAAGGACTGTCCTTGCTTGTATTTAGTCTTTGATTTTTGCCGTTAAGCTATAGCGTGTCTATTATATCACTTTTCTACAGACCTCGATAAATTCTGTGATGGTTACAAATTCTCAGCTGGTTTCGGTCAGGACTGGGGTACATCCCAAAGTAAGGGGAAAAATGTTCATGAAACCCTGAGAATACTTTGGTGACAAAATTATGTTATTTTTGTATTTATGAGGCAGCTTTGTGGTGAAACATGCAAGGCACTGAAAGATATTCTGCACTTTTTGCAATTTCTATGGAAATCTTTCTCTTTACTGTATGCCACCTGGAAACATTTGCTACGTTTCTACTGGAAAATATGGGTTTTGTTGAGTAAAATTCGGATTATCCTTAAAACAGTGATGCATTTTCACACTGATAAGATAACAATTGTGCAGTCAGGTTCTAAGCAGGCATTTTCCCAAATTAGTGTGATTTGCAGCATTCATTTGCTTTCTGTGATAGTTTGCATCAAGGTGTTATAATCACACAGAAATGTGGTGACAACACTGTTTCTAAACTTATTCGGAAAAGAGAGTGTGGTATTCTGTAGAGGTGCATGTGTGAAGCTTTTAAAAAAGACCATAGCTTAGTTTTGATTATGCAATACCTTTTTCATAAGCCCTTAAAAAACCGATTTCACAAATAAAATGAAACAAATCAAAGAGGCTAGCTCAGAATTTTATTAATGCATATAGAGTGTGAACAGCGTTTGTTGGATTTGCTGTGGATTGAATGTTTGTTTCTTTATGGATTACGATTTAGTTTAGATAGTCGTATAATTTAAATTAAATTTCATGATATAGTCATCTGTATTCACAAAGAAGGTCTGCAAGGCAACGCAGGAATATCAGGCCACAGTATTTTGTGCTAGGACTGACAAAGAAACCACTTAACACAGCCACTCTTGCAAAACACATTCACTGAGTACATTCACAGATTTCCCCAAGGTTATCTCTGTTTACAGGCACCAGAGAACAATGCACGCTTTAAAAAAAAAATACATCTATGACTGTTGTTATTGCAAAATTAAATATAACGAATTTGAAATAAAAGAATTAAGTGTGTTATATGCTATGACAAATCCTTTTTTAGCCCTTTTGCCTATTAAGAGGGTGCACAGAAACAATCAGTTAAATAAAAGCCTAATAATAGTTGTAAACCACTAAACTTTTGCACGACTTACTGAAAACCTTTCATGGAGAAAGCAGTATAACCATGTATGTAAAACAGATTTTAGAAAGTAAATAGGTACATTAGGAGATTATTTGTGAAACAAAAGTTTATGTGAAGCTCTCAAGCATTCTTTTTTTTTTTGTTTGTTTGTTTGTGAATTTGAATGCTACTTAGTATTGCATTCTGCAGCCTTCTGTAATATATCATTACTTGTCTTTTTGTGCTGTCATTGTGCTCCTTACAAATGCATCTACATTCTGACTATACAAGAACTGTAAAATGGCCTTTGATTTGAAGAACAGCTCTATCTATTTGAAGGGCATAAAGACATACTGAACCAGGTGCAGAATGATATTGAACACAGAATTGCTCAGGGACAAGGCTAGCCACAGTATTAGTGCAAAGACTACACTATCCTTTATCTCAAATGCATGAATAGGGGAATTTGAAGGCATTAAGGAATTCCTGCTGCCATTGCTGTGAACACATGTGGATTAAGGATACTTAGAGATAGCAGACTACATCTCTGCTTTTCTAACCCCCAAGCCTGTTGCTGTACACCACGGTGAGCTATAACTGCATGGCCAACCACCAATTACGAATTTCTTTGAGCTGAACAAGAATTAAGGGTAAAACAGCATGAAGAAACTGGAAAACAACTGTAGTTATTTTTTGTCTGTTTGAAGGATTTCTTGCCAGCACTACATTTATGATCAGACCAAACCAGGTATTGTAGCTGTGTTGTACCCTCTGCTCGGAGGGTATCTCAGGCTGAATACAAAACTGGCAGTCACTATATATGATGCTGACAGGGAAGACAAAAGATTTCAAGAAGATGATGAGCTTAGGTGCAGGAGAAACTAAAAACATTGCGACTCCAAATAAATATTGTGCCTTCTATTGAAATCCCTGTGATATATAGCATATAGGAGGAAAGTTGGAGGTGTAATTTGTTAAGTGGCAGCTTTTTAACTATGTTGCACACTAAACCAAGAGGGTATCAGTTCTTGGGTCTCGTTTGTAGTTGATTTCTGTCTGACTAGAAGGTAGCTTCTCTTTCAGTATGTTTTTCTATTACTGACTTCTCAAATTTGTTTTCCACAGAACTTCCAGAAATCTATTTATTTTGAAATGAGGAAGAAAAAAGATTCTCAAGAAGTCATCTCTGTGAATAGAATGAATTTGTCTAGCAGGAAATGGACAAGTGAAAATTACCTTATTATTTTAGGATTCAGTTAGTTTGCATTTATGTTCTCTTTTTCTAAGATGCTGTTCCTAGTATTCTGCTCTCAAACAGATAAAAGACAAGATGGACTGGGGAAACCTGGCTGGTCTCTTTGTACGTAGCAGACAACAGGAAAATGAACTATGTTATAGCATGCAACGTAATACAATCATGTGGCATGAAAGTGGTGAAAGAAGGCAGCTTAGGTGATTATGCTGTGCTTTAAGGACAAGATTACTCAATGAATTTGTATCATATAGGTATAGTATTGTTTACACTGTCAGAAAACAAACAAACAAAAAGAAACAACACTTTTTAGGGAAGGATCAGATATATTTCTTTTTGTTATGAGTAGGCAGCGATACCACAAGTCACTAGGTTCTGAATGGCCATTTATCAGCTCTAGTTGAGAGAGACAAAGACCAAGTTCCTCTTAGTATACTGTCACTATGCTAACATCTCTTAGTTCTCTAAATCGTCAGGCCATGTCTGTTTTGAAGAACTTGTTTAACGTAGTTGGGTGAGCACCATGAAAATATCAGTGATAGTTTTATACTGTGTCTCTTCCTCAGCGAAAGCTTCAGAGTGGATCTCAGTTCAGGAGATGTAATAATATTAGTTAGCAGAAAGAAACATTTTGTGAGCTTATAGGAACTACCCACGACTTTAAGTTGAAATAATTTCCAAGGTGTTGCTATGGTATATTTGTTCCTTACCTTTGGCTCTAGAAAATAAAGCATTCTTTAGGCAATAGATTGCATTGTCAATTCCACGCTCACCTTCTGATTTCAGACCACTTGAACAGAAGTGGTTGTTCCCTTAACAAAAGAAGTTGGAGGTAGTATCATTGATTTATTTTTGGACAGAACTGTTTAGATGCTGGAATTATTTTTATTAGCAAGGTTTATGTCTCTTTCTATTCTTTTAATTGTACAGGTAATCTGAAGAACAATTCAGTTTCTATTTTTAGCTTCAGTATTAGCACAACATCCACTAACATTATTAAACTCATGTTGGGAGTACTTATTCTCTGAGAACTATTTCAGCAAGGTCACCTTACCTCTTTGTATCCTGTGATGGCAGGTGGGATATTTTGTCAGAGTTTACTGTATGCACGTGTTATATTGCTGCTTAGTTGTAGAAGGGATGAATTATTTTGAATTTTCAACTTGAGAAATAATGCTAAAATGTTTTAAGCCTTCTAATGAAATTCTGACCAACAAAGTAAAAAATCTTTTTCAAAATATCTATTCTTATGGAAAACCAGTGCTCTTTAGATCCTACATGAATTTCTGATTTTATCTAGCAGTTTTGAGCATGGTTTTATACTGATTTCCATCTTTCTAACGGTTCTAATACTGGTCCAGACCTGTTGTGGAAAGGACACGGCTAAATGTAACCAGATACCCCTTCTGTGCTTCTATTTCAGAAAGAAAGAACTTGGATAAATAGAGGACTCCAATCATTTTTATCTCCTTCAATCTATATTATGTTAGAGCTGCTGTTTTATGAATGTTCCAGCTGCTTCAGAAACAGAGGAGTCTAAGTCATGAGCTACTTGTATTCTTAATGATATCTTGTGTATATGACTTGCTAAAGATCACCTGAGATGGAGCAAGATTCACAGGATTTTGGAAAGGTAATTTCCTTTTTATTTTCATCTTTTTATTTCAGAGGTGACAGGTAGGGGCCAGGAGGAGAGAAAGAGTTGAACATCAGCTGTTCCACCTCTGTCTGAGGATTTCAAGGAAATCAAGTTAGTGTTTCTGATTTGCTCATTGATTCTAAATAGCTCAGCATTTTCAAACAATTTTATACCACTTTTAATGTCAAGAAAATCTGTTCCTTACAGAATTTGGATGGGTTTGTATGTTTAGCTTCTAATTAGAGCTACTGATTTAATTTTAATCACATTCTGGTATTGATTCTTTTCAACAGAGAATGAAGAGTTACTTCTTCCTGAGGTACCTCAGGAAGGAAAAGGATTACTTCTGTTCTGCAGCTGTGCCAAAGTGTAATGTAGTATTTTTAATGTTAAAATGAAAAATAATGATTCCTTCCTGAGATTCCTTAATCTGCTTGAAAGGTGGGAGGGTTCCCCTTCAGATTTATCTGAGACTGTCAATGATGTTGTAGCACTGGGTTAGAACTTTTATTAAATACTTGTCACAGCAGCAGTTACTTGCCAAGGGACATTATTTAATATGAGTTTCCTGAGGATTCACAGAAATGTTAAGTCAGAATGATCCTGAACAAGTTATCTAGCCTTTCAGAGCCAGAGGATAGAATGATCAGCTACGTCTAGACAGTTTGTGACAGATACAGTTACCCTGTTCTGCAAAAATACCATCAAACCAAATATTATAGTTGGTGTGTTTTGTTTTGTTTTTTACGTAGCATATTCCAAAGTTTACCTTTTCTCAAAATTAACAAGTTTTCCCTAAAATCTAACCCTGATGCAAATAAAGCTGAGTATATATTGTCTTAATAAAGTAGATACATGGCACAGTTGATCACAGATGTCTTACTGCTGGCATTTTAAATATTGGACAATTGTTACTATGCTGTTCATGTTCTTGACCAAAGCACCCACTGTTCTTTTAACACTGTCATGATGGCTTTAACTTTTAAACTATTCCAATTCTCTGTCTGTTCTTCTTAAACTTTTGTTTGGACCTAGTTCTGTAATACTGTGGGTTTATCTAAGAATAAGATCAAAAGTTTGTCTAAGTGTAAAACCATAGTACTGAATAGCCAGTAAATAACTTCTTAATAAACATTGCCAAGATGTATAAAACAATATTTAACAGATAGTTCTGATATCTTTCCTTGTATTAATTCTCTTGATTGGATTGCTGTTTAGACCTTTCACTAGGTACAATTTTCAACCTTCTCCAGTCTTGTGTAGCCATACTTATTTTCTTTACTGTCTCAGAGAGATCAACCTACCCTTTGAAATGTTTTTATCTTCTTTGTAAATTAACTTGCTCACTTCTTAGAACTTGTTTGTAGTTTGGCTGATTCTGAATAACAGTGTTTTATTATGCCTTGGTAAAACCACCCCATAAAACTGTTTGAAATAACATACACATACAGTTTCACCCCTAGTATCATTATAGGATGTTCTCTGTAATATTGTTCTGTTAGAAAAATGTTATTGCTCTTTTTAGCATAGAAGAGTGCAAGGTTTAACACTGCTCCATTACACAAATCCCAGGCCCCATAATGCTTTTGTCAGCCTGCTCATAAAACAGATAGGGCTGTTGCCAGCACAGTAGATCAAAGGATTAAATATTTAATCTTTTAGAGGCTTTGCTCCTTAGGATCCACAGTCAAATGATAATGCCACTTATGTCTGCTTTGAATGGCGAGTTCCTTAATGGTGAATGTCAGGAGATGTAGTTTGAAGAGCTGATGAGAAATAACAGGAATAAAACAAGGACAGGCTTGATATATGTAAGCTCAATTAAGGTAGTTCATGGAAGCAAGACAGGGAGCAGCTTTGGTTCTCTGTGTGATACATGAAGATGATCAAAAGCTAATTACATACACTTCATGAATTAGTTGTCCAACATGGACCAAAAAAAATAAAAGAAAGAAAAGAAAACCAACACAAATGATACCTGTGATAAAGGTACCTCTTAACTCCTATGATTTTCTGATGAACTCAGTTTTTTCATCCCTAATTTATACAGATTTAGTGATAAAAGAATGGCTCAAAAGGCTCCTTAATGGTCGTTCTTCAGCTTTTGTACTTTTCTTTATGAACGTTGTGTGTGTTTAAGCACACACAAGATGAGCATTTTTATTTATGTTCACTTGTTCAATTCTTATATTTTTTTATGCATCTGAGGCCCCAGGTGAAGCATTTGTAGCTGTTAGAATAGGCTGGAATCACATCTGGGCTGGAGAGGGCCCCAGCCTCTAATCAGAGTAGGTGCAGTGTGGAGTTTGTTTCCATACTATCATAGTAGGTGATAATAACAAAGCCTATGGAAATGGTAAATAGATTCCTCATGTTAATAGGGGTAGAAGGATCTGCAGTCACCGGTGAATTCGCTCTGTTTACAATTGGGGTGTAATAAATGCATGCACTCGATTCTTTATTCCTCCAGGGAGACAAAGTAACGTAGATAAAAAAAGCATAACACTGTGGTGTTATTGAAAACCAATTTATCTGAGAAAAAAAAAAAAGTTATTCTAGGCTGCAAATATGGATACTCATAAGCATTTAGCTAACCAAGTTAATCTGTGAAAGTTGGAAAAAAAGTGAAACACAAAAGCAGAGCTGATTTACTGACATCTCTATTGGCATTGAGTATTTCCAGACTGCACATGGGCAGATGTTATGAGTCTACCAAACCACTGCTGAGAATCAGTTCGGATCCTGAAAATTTCCATCTCATTAAACTTCTATGTATGGAAAGCAATTTCTTCACAGTAGATAATAATATTATTAACAAAGCTATTAGCAGTACAGACTCTGACAAAGAAGCTGGAGTGTTAAAGAACATTTTCTAAAAATAAACAAATTTACATCTGCTATAATAAAATCATAACTACCCTTTATTAAACATGAGAAAAGGGAAAAAGGACCTCAAGTGAAAATAATCAAAATGAAGTAAAGAAATAGAAGATTCAACTTAAGATAGTGGAAACGTAATATGATTTTCCAGCAACCGTTTTTGAAACTCAAAAGCTTCATGAGATTCAGTACAAGGAATTTGTAGCTCACTGATATATCCTGAAGGTACATTCTTCTTTTTCACCATCGTTCCTAATTCCTCATACATTCTTCTCCTGTCTAAAAAAAGTATCCAAGAATATAGTAAGGTAAGTGAACTAGTAACCGACATCTTTAGGTAACTGGTCATAAACTCTTCATAGGAATGTTTTGCAGACAGTGCTAATTTTACAAAATGATTAGTACAAGCAATTCTGCAAGCAATAATGATTAATATAGCCACAGGAAAAGTGAGATGGCTCATAAGTAAAGAGGAAGGATTTGGTTCTAGTAGAATTCAATCTGATCTGAAGGCAGTGATGAAAAGCAACCAAAAACGGAAATTGTGCTTTCTCAGGACCTGATTCAAAGCACATGGAAGTGAACAAGGTCTCTAATTTTGCAGGCTGCTTTTGCTGGGGGCTGTCAAACCCAGAAAGTGCTCCTTGGAATTTATGAATTTATATTTCCTCCATTTCCATTCAGGGAAGCCTGGTGGCACAGAACGGCTGTTTCCTTCACGCCATGCACATACTCTCACTGACTACTGTTGTCCTCCCTATAGCACCTTATTGTTGGGCAGAAGGAGCACCACATTTGAAGCCCCCAAACAAAATGAGCTTTTTTTCATTTGTTTGAAGATCTTAGGTAAGTGTGGAACAGTAAAGATTGGAGGCAGATTTTAAGTGCTGTACTGAGTGATATACATACTGGTAAACCACACAAGTGGGAAAATTGGGGGGATGAGCTATCAGAGATAAATGACATATATAAAAAGAAACAGTTTGACCCTATTTCTTATTAGTCTAAAGGTAAGTAGCAAGTAAGTGTTGAAATACTGAGTTGTCCTCATACTTACTTTCTTTCCCTTTCAGATTATTCAAAAATAGGTCTAGACAAGCAAGCCAGATGTTGGCAGTTACCTGTGACTTGCATTTATTTTCATATTTGTAGAGGAATCCCTTTACACTTGGTCTATAGTAAAGAGGTTTTCTTCTGCTTTAAAATCTACATGTGATTATTCTCCTACTTTTGTATGCCCTGATCAATAAGAAGTGTGCTTCTTGTTAGCAAATGCATTCCCCGTTTGTTCCTGTTTGCTTAACACTTCATAGCGATGTATTTTTAAAGTTGTAAACAAGGGTCAAATATACTGATTATAGATGTTGACATTTGTTGTTATTAAAAATCAAGACTTCCATGAAGCAGTAGCATACACTAGGGACAACAGAACATAACAGACAAGTATAATTTGTTTTCTGCAACTCTGACTAAAATGAACAAATCTTTTCCTTAGCAATTCCAGAAATCACAAGTTAATTGCTCAGAAGGTATTCTTTTATGATACCTGAGAAATAATGTGAAATTATAACTTTGTTTATACCTATAAACACACACATGCACAGATTCATATACACATAAAGACAGAGACTTCCAAGTACATATTCACATGATGTTAACAACCTAGACTAAATAAAAAGCAAGGAAATACAAAATTCAAGCTGTTTGCTTTGCCTTATCTATTTCTATTATGCATGGTAAATATTGCAGATCATATGGTCTATAAAATTACCCACTGTTTGGAGACTCCTTCAGAGCTTTGCCGCAACAGGGGATTGTGAGGATAGAAGCAGTAGCAACTCATCATTCCAGACATTTTTTTAGTTGGGCTGTTCGTGATATCTGAATGTATATTCTACATGTGAAGCTCCTTTACTTTCTGTGCTTTTAATTCAAGAAACACAAGCATAAACAAACCCAAAATGTGTTTGGGGGCAGCATATGGAGGCTTTTAGATTTGTTTCTTTAAAGAGGTTTGGATTTTGAAGGAAATAGAAAGCAGCAATGAGTAAATGGTAAGTACTTACTTAGATAAAGATGTTTGATGTTATTCACTGATAGGAATTGTTCCTGATTCTAAGGTTGGGCCCTAGTGTGAGCATGCGGGGACTCTCAGGTCCCAGATCAGCTCCCAGTTTTGCACATTTTAGGCTTTAAATGACCGTCCAAAATTTCATAAGAAAACTCTTATTAAAATAGCAGGCAACTTATCAGTTAAGATGTACAAAACTGTTCCTTGAAATTCAGTCTGGGGATGGAGAGAGGGTGGGGATAATATTTTGTGAGGTAGGACTAAGAATTTTGCTTTTCATTTACCAAAGGGTTACTTAATTCTCAGAAATCAGCATAGCCAATCATCTTTGCCAACTGTATCCTGGGCTGTGTCAAAAGAAGCATGACCAGTAGAGTGAGGGAGGTGATCCTGTCCCTTTGTTCTGTGCCAGTGAGACCTCACCTGGAGTACTGCATCCAGATGTGGAGTCCTCAATAAAGGAGAGATGTAAACCTGTTGGAGAGCATCCAGAGGACCACAAAAATCACAGAATCATAGAAATGATCCAAAGGATCAAACACCTCCCCTATGAGAACAGGCTGAGGGCTGGGGCTCTGAGAGGAGGCTCCAGGGAGACCTGAGAGCAGCCTTTCAGTATCTAAGATGGAGGAAAGAAGGGACAGACTCCTTAGCATGATCTGTTGTGGTAGGACAAGGGGAAATGATTTCAAACTAAAAGAGGGGAGATTTAGACTGGATATAAGGAAAATGTTTTTTTATGGTAAAGGTAGTTAATCACTGGAACAGGTTGCCCAGAGATGTGGTGGATGTCCCATCCCTGGAGACATTCAAGGTTAGTCTGGATGGGGCTCTGAGCAACCAGATCGAGCTGTAGACATCCCTGTTTATTGCAGGGAAATTGGACTAAATGACCTTTAAAAATCTCTTCAAACTCAAATGATTCCATGATTGTCTACTTAAGAAATAATTTTATCTGTACGTCTAGAGAAATGTTGATCTTATCATGGGAAATCTTTGCATTAATCATAGAATCCTAGAATCATCCATGTGGTTTTCAAACTGTCTAAGGGTCAACTTTTGATTTAAAGCAGGAAATTACTGTAAATTATGATGAGTTAATTTAAGACTTGAATTTATACACTGGAGAACTGTTAAGCAAGGCAAGTTCATTTCATTTGGTAAGCATGTTAACAGTAATATTATTTTTTAAAGAAAGCTCTGATTGATAATAGGACATAACATTTTTAAGCAAAGTTAATAGGATTATGATGCAAAAGTAGGATTCTCCTTTGGTTGGTTAATTACCTTACATTGTTATTCACACTCTCTGACCTTAAATTCAGATAAGAATGTAATTAGCACTGAGTATTATATCAAGATGGAATGGTCTATATATATGTGATTTGACACTGAGATTAGTCCAGCTGTAGGTAATAATGTGAACAATCAGATGAACTGTTCTAGCTGCTGCTTGGGCTTAAATAAGAACTTCTGCCCTCACCTGTTTACTGCTGTCTCCTCTTTGCTCTCAAATGCTGTATTAGTCTTGGTGGTTTTACTCTATGTGTGATCGCTTTCTGGCTCATTTTAAACCAGGGCCAGTTTGCAGAACTGCCACTGATAGTGAATTTTCATTTTTACCTGGGTTCGTTGATGCAATTAGGACAACTTCTCATTGAAGAAGGAAATGCAACTGGGAGAATTGAGCTTTCATTCCTGCAACGACCAGAAGCATTTATGTAATATTTGCACTACGGGATGTTGATGGTTGGTAAGTAAACCTGAAAGTTTTTACTTTGCATCTTAGGTTTGCACATCCACTTATGGCTGAATTTCAGAACCTGTTCCCAGCCCGCACCTGTGAATTCAGGCAGAGAACAGTGTTGCCTTTAGATGAATAAATGCCCATTGTGTAACAAGTTCCTGTCTTCATGTTGATTTTACATTGTGTAAATCAGTTGTTTTCTATAAAATACCAGTATGTAACAGATTGATATGCTGTATTCCACAATGGAATAAAAATTATTATGTCTACATAATTTTTGAGAGAAAAGAAATACAGTATCATTGTCATATAGGACAGTAAAAATCAGAGGAATTCTCAGTATAAGTGAATTAGGCTGCAATTTCAAAAGAGTTTGAACTAGAATTCTTTTTTATTGTAATGAATCAATACTAAAAGTTCCTATGACTATAGTCTCTTAATCTTATGGATTACAGGAAGAGAAGACATATATTTTCTCTAACTGAGTTTAGCTTGTTGTTACTTTACATTTTACAAATTTCTATGGTTCCTCCTCTGTTAATCTTCGTGTTGCTTTAAAAAGTATTTATATCCTTATACATAAAATAGGAACTAATTTGTTTTTCTATTTATGTATTATGAGAACATTTTCCCCTTTTACTAGTTAAAATATCTGCATATTGAGTTTTCTTCTGAATTTCCCAGTATTCACAGCCTAACCCAACAAAGGGATTTTTCACTGAGTTAGTTTCATTGACTTCAAAAACATTATATCAAAGTATTCATAAAGTCCTTTGTAAATAGATAAGAAGAACAAACGCTTTCCTTAGTGTCATTTGAGACTGGAAGTTATGATGCCCAGGCAGTGATAATCCCACTGACCACACGCTCAGCTACTGTAGTCAGGGAGGATTATCATAGTACCAGGATAGGAAAAAATTTTGCTGGAGGCTGAAATGGTGCAGAGCTGTTTAATACTGCCTACTACCGATTGTACTCACACCTCCTTTGCAGTCAACTCAAGGAGAGAATAAGAATTGCTAGAAAATGTTAATTTTTCAGATTTTATCTGACAAAAGTATGCTTCTCTAAACTTTGGTATTCCAGATACTTCAGAAAAACGCCAAAATAAAGGATATTTGTGAACATGCCACTAGTATTAGTTCATAGTTCAGATCAGCAACCTTCATGCAAATCTTAGGAAAGCTGTCGTTCAAAGCAATAAGTTAAAAGTCCAGTTCAGGAGAAGAGCAGTGATTGCTCACTTGATATGAAAAGGATTTCTCTTTGCAATAGTTTCCAGTATTTCATTCAAGATAAGATTCATTAAGTCTTCTGTGATATCTTCTTGTCATCTGTGACAATAGAAATGTCTGTAGAGGTATGGGATTAGTTATCCTAAAGATGAAAAGTCAGCGATGCTGATCATTTCTGTGTCCTCTTACGTATATAATGTAGAAATGTAAGATGTAGCTTAAAAGGAAAGTGTGGCAGCATATTTAGTGATGGTTTTGCATTAGCAAAACGATGCAGAAGGCTGGAGGCCCAGCTGGCAATCCCAATTTTGGTTCTGGATGGCTGGTAGAGAGGACAAAGTTCTCGCTAGGACTATTGTATTTTGTTGCCCATGTTCCAGTTTCTGTTAATGCTACTTATGACCAAACTGTAGCATCTGCTGCTGAGCCTTTGTTAAATTAATAAAAGCCTATTCTTGCTTTGATAATGCCACTAGAAACTACACTCATCTACTAATCCCTTGGACAATGATGTACCAGATGTAAAAGCAGTTTGTTCAGAGTAAGAACATCAGAGCAGTAGTTAGTTTTCTGACTAGGCCCTATCTTAGAATGGCATCTTATGAAATGAAAGGGAAGCCTCTTATAAAAGATAAACTGAAAAGAAAGAAAAGGATCCTGAGTGTTGTTACAGTAGTACATAATATGTGAGTATCTGATGGAAATTTGGGATCTTGCATAAGTACAAAACATTGTGAGTAATACTTTGATCTTTAGCAGCACTTGTCCTTAACGGGAAGTGAGAACAGCAACATTTTTCTTATGGAGAATTTTACCCATATAAATTGTGTGAGAAATCTTGGGATACTGCTGATGGCTTTGAAACATCCTGCTAAGTGCACATTCTAGAAAGTTCCAGTCAAGCTAATATACAAATAATCTCACTTGCAGCAATGGAATCTACTACAAAAGAAGAAACCTGGCATTGTTGTTTTTGTGTTTGTTTTTTTTTTAAAGCATATTGTTTTCAGAATGGCCTAAATCTTTGCAAGAGCATTTTTCTGAACAGCTTTTATGTAGACAGTTTAAAATTTTCACCAGATGCTTCATATTAGAACATGATAGAACAGCATAGCACAGATACTGTAAAGATTTTTTGAGTGCACACAGATTATGCACCCATGACTAATCATAGTTTATTCTAAGAACAGCTTCAATTAATTTGTTTTTTCTGTTTAACAGTGTTCTAACTGTTCCTAGAGAAGAGAGGGGAGAGAGAGTACAATTTCTATTTTGAGTGCTGCAGCAGTGACTGCACTTTCAAAGATTACTAATACTTGGACTTTCCTGGGTTGAACCAAATGTGACAGTGGCTTTATTCCACTGAACCCCCAACTTTATACTGGCATAGCACTTGAAGATAACAATATTTTGTCATGCTTTTGTATGCATTGCTACAGGCAAGGTGCAAACTCTGGACTAGATGCAGTTGTGCCCTCAGTACCATGATTCTGGAGCACAAACCTTGTGAGGAGCAGCTGAGGGAGCTGTGATTGTTTGGTCTGGAGAAGAGGAGGCTAGAGGGTGACTTTATCACTCTCTACAATCACCTGAAGGGAGGTTGTGGTAAGGCCTCTTCTCCCGTGTAACTGGTGGTAGGACTAGAGGGAATGGCCTCAGGTTGCACTGGGGAGAGATTCAGGTTGGATGTTAGCATGAATTTCTTCTCCAAAAGAGTGGTCAGGCACTGTAATGGACTGCCCAGGGAAGTGGTGGATTCACCAACCCTGGATGTGTTCAAGGAATGTTTAGATGTTGTACTGAGGGACATGGTTTAGTGGGAAATACTGGTGATAGGTGGATGGCTGGACTGGATGGTCTCAGAGGTCTTTTTCATCCTTAGTGATTCTGTGATTCTGTTTTGAGATTCTATTTGATGCCCCCCATTCTTTCATTGAACTATATACTTTACTTATCTAGAAAAGCTAATCCCTGCATCGTGAAGTTTTGGTTTTTTTCCTGCTTTGGCTGCTGGTTTGATTACATGTCATACCTGCTCTAAAAACTGGCTCCAGCCGCTTGAGTGTCAGAGCAAGTTGTTGCAGAGAGAAGGAAACAGACGGTGCAATCGATCTTCATGACTCCTGATGCACATGACTACATTTCTCCCTGCCTAAGTGGCGCATACAAGGTGATTAAATAATCAACGCTATTACCCTGGAGGAACATAAATCCCTGAAGCAGCCACTCAGAACGCTGCTCGCTGGTCCCTGAAGTGATAGGAGCAAGCGGCAGTGGTGTCTGTTCCAGGCACAAGATGAAACACAAAATGAATTCTTGGTCCCTGGGTGGGCTGATGTCTTTCAACACTTTTACTTGTTTGTCTCAATTACTGCTTAATCATAAAATGCTTATTTTTTCCCTTAGTATTAAATGAAATGGGCATAGCAGTTTATCTTAAAATGGGATGTTGTGTAGTCCATAGCTTAGTAAGGAAAAATATGGACTGACAATTCCCTTAACAAAGATAGTTTTATTGGTATGTTTATACCAAGAATGTGTTTTAAATTTTTAGACCTTTCTTTAAAAATTGATCAGGTGGAACTCCAAATCCAAAAGGTAAATTGATTTTCAACACCCAAGAATCAAACTGCTTTTATTAGCCAACATATTGGGCGATGACAGCAGATACATTTTACGTGTTACTGTAAGTACATATGCGTTTGCAACATCTGCAACATTATTCTTAGCTGCAAACAATGGGCAGTATTAAACTAACTTCACCAGTGTTCAGTACCATGACTGCAGAAAATGCAGACAGTATGAAAAACATGGTCATGTCTTAAAAAGAGACAATCCAGTGTTTTCTTTAAGAAGAAAATTTAACCCTTGTTTCTGGCTCCCCTAATTGTTCAAAGCAGTCGGTTTCATGCTGCCAATGTTTATTAGGTGTAACTTGGGGGGGAAAAAAAAAAGATATATTTATGTCTTTCTGTAGTTTTAAACAAACATAATTTTTAAATTTAATTTCAGAGTAATATAGCAACAAAGTACTGTAATTGTCCTATCTGTGTATTTCTAAATGCGGCATAATAACGGCTGAGAGTAGATAGAAACAAAAGTGAGGGTTTTGGCTTACAGTCATTTTGTTGTCTCAACAGAGCACTTTTAGAAAAACACAGAATTTAAATTAAAGGTCCTTAGGAATCTACATGAGTTATAGCTGTGCCTGAGGGCTGCTGTACAAATAGTGTGTTACCACAAACTCATAAGCATTTTTTGCTATGTTTTTACTTTGGTATGCACTTCTGAAATGGGTGGTATAATAAGAAGTTTGGTCTTCCTCATATTTCTGCCTGTGGGAAATTCTTTTTTCTCATGTAGAAAGTCACACAATCACAGAATCACAGAATTGTAGGGGTTGAAAGGGACCTCTGGAGATCATTGAGTCCAGCCCCCCTGCCAAAGCAGGTTCCCTATACCAGGTTGCACACGTAGGCATCCAGGTGGGTCTTGAATATCTCCAGAGAAGAAGACTCCACAATCCCCCTGGGCAGCCTGTTCCAGTGCTCCGTCACCCTCACAATAAAGAAGTTCTTGTGCACATTCATGCAGAACTTCCTATGCTCCAGTTTCTGGCCATTTCCCCTTGTCCTGTCTCCACACACTGCTGAAAAGAGTCTGGCCTCGCCACTTTGCCCCCCACACCTTAGATATTTATAGACCTGGACCAGGTCCCCTCTCAGTCTTATTTTCTCAGAGTTAAACAGACCCAGTTTACTTAGCCTTTCTTCATAGGGGAGATGCTCCAGGCCCTTCACATTCTTTGTGGCCCTCCACTGGACTCTTTCCAAGAGATCCCTGTCTTTTTTGTACTGGGGAGCCCAGAACTGGACACAGTACTCCAGATGAGGCCTTACCAGGGCAGAGTAAAGGGGGAGGATCACCTCCCTTGACCTGCTGGTCACACTCTTTTTAATGAACCCCAGAATGCTATTGGCCTTTTTGGCCATGAGGGCACACTGCTGACTCATGGCCAACCTGTCAGCCACCAGGACACCCAGGTCCCTCTCTGCAGAGCTCCTCTCCAGCAGGTCATCCCCCAACCTGTACTGGTGCATGCAATTATTCCTCCCCAGGTGCAAGACTTTACACTTTTGTTAAACCTCATCTGGTTTCTTACTGCACAGCTCTCCAGCCTGTCTAGGTCTCACTGAATGGCAGCACAGCCTTCAGGTGTGTCAGCCAATCCTCCTAACTTTGTATCATCAGCAAACTTGCTGAGGGTGGCCACTATCCCCTCATCAAGGTCATTGATAAAGATGTTGAACAAGACTGGACCCAGCACCGACCCCTGAGGAACACTGATAGTTTCAGGTCTCCAACCAGACTAACTATCCTTTTGGTACTTACTGGTATGTAGGAAAAGGGTGAACTCATCCTTCACAGGCAAAAAATAGGGGAGATGAACTTCCCCAGAATACTTGCACCTATTTAAAAACCAAATCCCATGTATTTTTCTGCACTAAGATTACTGATATCGATCAGATGATTAATGTTGTAACCCATTTTGAACTTTAGAATGCTTCTCCTTCCCTCAGGCAGATAATTCTTTGTTTGCCTTTGTGTCTTCATTTTCCTGAGGTGTCCATGCAATTTCTTCATTTTCAGTTATTGTACAAAGAAATTGATTGCAGAATGTGTAACTAAAAATAGAGGTTTTGGTGGTGAACTCTCATCAAAACATTGCGAGAAAACTGCTACCAAGAGACATGAATTACCTGTACTGACTTTCTCCCCCAGCTCTTTAGCCTTGTCTTGTGGATTAAGATCTCCTACCTGTGAAGGTTAGTATCAGGTTACCACAATGTACTAAGGGAAAGCAGAATTTGCTTCCCTGCCTGGCATTGCAGCTAACCTTTTCCCTTTTCTCTTTCCTTTTTCCCTTTTTCCTTTTCCCTTTCCTTTCTTCTTCCACAAGCATGGCTTTTGCACAAATACAGAGATTTTTCTTGCTTTCATCTTGCAGCAGTGGTACTTGGTGGACAAGTCAGTCTCTGGTGACAGAGATCACGGATGGAGTGCTGCTTCAATGGCCCCTGAAAGCTTCATCTTCCTTTGGAGGTCAGTTCTTCCAGTTCTGCATCACTGAAACACTATTTGGCTATGCCTCTGTGAATTCGCATGTATTTCTGTGTCCTTAAATATGTGCCAAGAGCACCTGTCAAATTGTCATGAAGGTATTCAAAGGGGTAGATAGAGGAAATAAATTACAATAATAAGAGCAAAGGTGTTGGAGTGATAACCTTTGCTTTGTTTTCTTCAGATTTTGAGATTTAAAGTACAAACCATGCACAATGTGCGTACATCTCATGCTACAATTATCTCTTTGTCTATTCTACCATCAGTAGCAATATGTTTTATTCTCTCTGTTGCTCATGAATGCTTTTCTAGTGTTATCTCTCACTGTCCCAGGATACAGTGATAACTACTAGAAACATGAGTTTCATTTGGCTTTTGTATGCTGCTTGGCATATTTGGTTGAAAGACTCAGGAGTAAATTGTTCTGCATTCAAATAAAACACAGGAGAGTTGACAGCTCTACAGGCTTTTCCAAATCATCCAGCTGGTGCAGGAAAAAGAAATTGAATATTAAACATCTGTAAGATAAAATTGAAGGCAGTGATTTTTCAACAAATTTCAGTGACTTGGTCTGTTAGATCTGGAAGTTAAATTCAATAAATAGTTGCATCAAAATGTTTAAATAAATAAATAGATAATAAAGAGTAATTTAAAATTTAGAAAAGGTCAGTTATCAAATGAACAGTAGAGACTCCGTTATTTAATTGGTTAAGATATTTGTATACAGTTTGTTTCTATTAGCAGAAAAAAAAAAAAAAAGAATTGTGTTTATCTTTGGCTCTAAAATGGATACTTGTTTTCCTTTCTGGTCTGTTGTTATTAGTTTGACTTTGGAGATAAGAGGCTACTTTAGTCCCATGATTATTCCCTGTTCAGTTGTCTTTGCTGAGAGTGCTAAACACAGTTGATAGCTATCACCTAGAATTTCTGCAGTGTAGACATTGTTCATTGGAAATTGGATGATACCATCAAATCAACTTCCAAGGCATCAGAAAGAATTTATCAGGCCTAATCACACACTCATTTATGTGAACTTATCTCCTGTTTCAGCACTTACCGAAAGGAGAATGGCTCCATCAGTCTGGTCAATACTATAATCCCCTGGAAGGAAATACAACTTCAGAAAGAAATCTGTATGTGTTTAGCATGTATTTTGTTTTCCTCTTTTGTGACAATGGGCCGTATAGATCATTAGTAGCGCTGAAGTCAGTGAAATTAGAGAAGTAAGTAGTAAGTTCAGAATAACAGAACAAGTTGCTGCATGTAATGTTTTAACATCATAGAAGGGTTTCTGCAGAGCTCTTTCAAAGACACTACTTCAGTTTGCAAACTGAGATGTTTCTTTGTCTTGAAGAGTTATTCTGTTAATTAAAGTGACAGATCAGAAAAATAGACTATGTCTAAAGCAACATCAGTGAGATCTGAAATTTGGCAAAGATAGCATAAACTTTCCTCATGCATGTTAAAAATTGAGGACTAAGGGCATCTTTGGTGTGTTTTTATAGCTATTGCTGAAAATATCAATGTTAGTTGCTGGATAGATGACTCTTACTAATTCCTATTTATGTAGGCTTTATATAAACATCTGCTAGGATGTTCTTTCTGCAAATTCCCTTGGGGACTGTGTGTTGGAGTAAGCTTTTTAAGGTATACAGTGTACAGTGGCAAAAAGAAAAGACCAGAATCTGGCAAAACTCCAATTGATTTGCAAATGAGCTGTATGAGGACACCACCTCACTTCAAATACAATTAAAAAATGCAGTGTTAATGCTACAGGATAAGCTGTTAGAACCAGATTAATCAGTTGTAGTTGATTATACGTGTCAGCAAACTAAAAACAAAACAAAACAAAAACCCCAAACACTTCCAAATAAAAAAAAATTAGCTATGAATTATAATATCTGTGCTGTAAAATAGCATGGCAAATCATTGGACTGAATGCAATATTTGTGACTGCATTCTATCCTGGAACATCCGTTGGGCTGAGTTGGCAAGCATTCTGAAAACTTTTTGTTGCCAGTGTCAGTATTGAGCAGCTCCATAATTTGAATCGGATTATTTTTAATCCCATATCTTAACACATTATCAAACTACTAAGACTGGTGCTTTATAGTGAGTTTGAAGTAAAAGTGATTTAATTTTTTTATTTTTTATTTTTGTAACAAAAGGCAGTTCTTTCAATTCCTACTCTCTATTTTCTGCTGTTCCAGTTACCTCCGTTTCCACAGGCAGAAAAATTACATTCATTTTTACGCATTTGAGTGTACTGAGCACAGAGAAAAATTAGAAGTGTTTCTAAGAGGACGAGGTGTTTTCTTCCTAGTAGAAGTCACATTAATATACTCAGAAGACAGCAGCTGTAGTTCTACCAATATATCTCCAAGATTAAAATTTATTATTGATTTTCTTAAAGGAGACATATATCAAAACACAGTGCTCAATAAAAGGAACAATTACATCTAGGTGCTCTTGAAAAAGATGTGAAGAATTCAAGGCCAATACGTGGACTAAAATAAAACAGGCAAAGGGGAAATCGAGCTTAAAAACAAGTTGTGACTCATGTAAAAATAACGTCTAGGAACTGATTAAGAGGATAACAAATAGAAGCACCTATCATGTTAGGTTTAAGACAGCCTTGGTAGGAATATAGTAAAAGTTTTAGTGTTCTAAGATTAATTGTTTCTGTTTGTAGGAGTATTTGCCATTAGTGATTCAGGTTATAGGGCTGCCAATAGAAATGGAATTTCTTAGCTTGCAGCATCCAGTTTACGCATAGCAGATTTAGTAGGAACAGAAGTAGTAAGGGTAAAATAAACAGTGGAAGCTTAATTCCTGTTCATCCATACATTCTTAGGCAGAATCTACACCTACATTTCATTCAGTGATTTCTCTCTAAGATCTAGTAAGCAGCCTATAGACTGTTGCCCTATTAAAACAATTTCTGATTTTGGCAGACTGGTTCAAAATGAATACTGGAGAATCTGGCTGTGTATATTTAGGGAGGTAAAAGAAAGTGGAAAAAGTAGGAAGTCATTCATGAAAGCAAAGGAAATAATTAGCAGTACAGCATATCATCATATGATATACTATAGCATAGTGGTTAGTCCAGTGATGCTGTCTGAATGAGTTATGTACTACAGACATAAATCAGTGTAATTCCAGGAACAATAAAGTATTATGCAGAAAGCAGTGACTCTTCAGATTTTATTTTTTCTGTGCTTCTAAGAGAATTATATTTCTTTCATATTATGTGCCTTGCCTTTTTAAAAATGAAAAGCCTGCTTCACTTGTGGATGTGAATCAGAACTCTGCCATTTTCATCAAGTAAATAAACCGAGTTAATTCATTTTTATATAAAATACCTGTGAAGATAGTCTCAGGGAATTGCTTTGTGGGCAACAATGTTATTTTATATTTTGCTAAACTAGTATTGCAAACACTGGGTTATCTGGTAATGAAAATGTATGTGCACAGTCATGATTAGCGTTAGCAAGCATACAGTGTAGAAAGTTAAAAATTCACCATAACCCTTACATGCACAGTTAAAAGCACAAGGTGGATACACCTATAGGAAAAAAACCACACAAACAAAACAAAACAAAAAACACCTGTAATTTGTAAAGGCTGTAACATGCAATTTGGTTAAAAGCATTTTAAATGGTAGTGGTATTTTCTTACGGGTTACATTAAGAATCTTCTGCTGGTGTGATGTGTGTGAGGGCAGCAGAATTACCTGGAGCTCTATCAATTGCATAGGCTGAGTATTTTTTGAGAGTTCCATCAAACAATCATTATGCTGATAGTTTATAAGGAGTAGCGAATCTTCTTTATGGCATTTGAAAGAAACTCAGAAGATGTATATACTTACGCAGATCTTTCATGTGTATGAGAAAATACAGATTCTAATATTTCATGTCAAACTTCCATATTTCTTAGGTATACAGTACTTGTGTTTGCAGTAGGCTTCTCAGCAAAGAAGTTTGTTCTCCTTAGAGTCTCGGAGCCAGAAGTCACTTCTTCACTGTGTTTGAAACTAATTGTGTCTGAATACGTCTTCATGTCAAGACAATAGCTAAATCCTATATGAAACAAATTCATGTATCATAAGCTATTCAAGTGGAGAGTGCAACTAAACCATTATATTTTTTGTGCTTTTCTCATCATGGTATCATTAAGTGATAAACATTAGTTTTATAAAACACAAATCTTGATCTCTCATTACATTAGCAGAATATGCTTTTAGACCTTTTATTCAACTGCAACTGCAAGCTAATTTTTTTTTAATAGCTGGTGCATTTGACAGCACAGAAATAGTATGAACAAGTAATAAATATTTTCAAATAGGTAATAAAAGCATAACATTAAAAAGCTATCCAAATTCTACCAGAAAACTGTGCCTCTTGTGTGCAAATCATTTCAGTTTGTCTTTAAGCTCCGTGAAATAAAAGGTTTACAAAGTTATAAACATTATGTGGAAATTGTACTGTCAGAGATGGGTAATGTTGGCACTGCAAATTGCTTTTATCCTAAGAGTGAAACAATTAATGTACAGCATGCTTAGAGATATGAGAGTGTAGGACTGGGGAAGGGAAAACTTGGTGAGAAAATTACTGCTTCCAGTTTTTTGAGTGAGTACAACTTTCTAATGAGCAGCAGTTAAAAGCATTTTGCACACTGATTTCTCTTTCACCATTTCTCAGGACACAGAGGTTTATTATTATTATTATTATTTTAAAAGCATAATTTTTATTTTATTAATAATAAAATAATTATTATTTTAAGAGCATTTATGATTCATGCTCAGTTTGCATACATGCGCTGTAGTAGTGCTCTGTGGGCAACACCTGCAGCCATCCCCTAGAAGTGAGTGGCCAGCCTGCAGCCAGGCTCACGCTTGCCACCAGCAGCACAAACACTCTTAAGGAAACAGAGTAAGATGAATTACAACCTAAAGAGTGTGTAATATTTTAGCGTTTAGAGGAAAAGATTTAGTAACAGTGAACTCTTACTGTGTATGTAGGCATCCTTTTAGTCAAGACACCTTCTGTGAATTAGCATAAGAATTATGCAGATAAGCTCTTTATCTTGCTTTTGTGTAGTCCTTTGAAGTCTTTAGAAGTTTAGAAATTAAGCTAAAGGAAACTGAATATATGAGCTGCACTTTTTTTCTGTACAGACTAACTATGCTAAGTATAGGTATCACATCAGTATCTAGTAACAATCACTTTTCCATATGCCCATATAATTTTATATCTAAGATGAATTTAACGATTCACAGTGCATTGGATTCAGTTGAATTCAAATTTATTTTTATTTTCTTAACAAAAATTGTTATTGTCATGAAAATTTTAGAATAATGCTATTACTCGTGGGACTCCAAGAAACAAGAAAATAAAAACCAAACGTTACATGTACTTACAAGCTAGAGACAGGGAGGGAAATTGGAAATGCTAACAAAGAAAAGAGGTGGGGAACTTAAATTTCTCAAAAAGAACAATTTGAAAGGCCTTGGTCCCTTTCAGAGAAGGTTGCCTCATTTTTTTGTGCAAATGGTCTGTAGCAAAGGTTTCAAAATGGAGTTATTAAAAAGATGGAGTAACTGATGCTTACTCCAAAGCTGGCTTACCTATACTGTGAGGAAATGATTTATCTCAATAATGTGGTAGATAATAGTTTAACCAAAAAAAGCCTCTCCTAATTTAATGTAATTCTGTTCTAGGAACACACATTTTCCACTGAATTACATTTATCAAAACAGATTATCAAAGCTTTATAATTAACTTCCTAGCAAATAAAAATTAGCATATATTATATGAGTACTGTGTGTTAATCAAATAATATTTGGTGAGGCACCCACCTATGCATGCCCAGGAATTACAAAGTTAATGAAAAATGGCAGTACATGAAACTGTAACTAATTAAGCAAGACACAAAAAATTTTGTAGATGTTTGAGTGAATACGTTAGAATTTACTCATTATCATATTTACATGGTAAATTTATTCCAGTACTGAAGTTTGCAAACTTACTGCAAGCAATTTAAAGTCAACTTGCTATCTCCTATATACATTTGTACCCATTGTATTTCTTTATGTGCTTTTCAACTGCTGTATTTTAAATTTAGAAAGTGTAGATACCTAAAGGGTTTTGGCTTGAAAGGGGAGAACGGGAAAGTAAACAGTGAAACTCCATAGTACTGAAGTACCATCACTGGCATGCAGCTCCTTTGAGTGTTCATTAATGTGTGACACACACACTATACTGCAGTCTCTAAAGCTGCTGCTGCTGACCAGAAAAACCACAGCAGATCTGATGCTGGGCAGTGCCGTGTCCTCACTGACTCCCTATGCCCCCAGGGGTGAGGATGCAAAATAAAGTTGCGTTCAGCCTTCTTATTTTCAGGTGTCAAACCTTGTGAAGTTGTTTTTCCACTTTAGATAGGAAAGGATAATTAGAGAGGAAATATCACAAAGTGTTTTGACCCTAGGTAGGCTGGATTAGCCTGTTAGTTAAAGTAGTTTTATAGACACTGAAGTATGATATAAGAAGCCACCATCATCTGGTCCAACCATCAACCCATGCCTGTGACCTCTCTGGGCCATATCCCTTAGTGCATCGTCTATCCTCTTCTTGAAAAGGACGATGACTCCACCACCTTCCTGGGCAGCCTGCCTCCACAGTAGTTTGTTCTCTGCATATAGATTAAATACCCTCATGTGAAATAGAATGCAATATAAACCCTAGGTTACCACTTCTTGATATGATGCTTTATGTAGGCATTATGAGAATTATGTGAAATTATTGACAAGATAATTGTTTTAATGTAGGGACAGTTAGCTGTTATAGTGCTCTGTAATACGTGCAAAACAACAACAACAAAAAGGAAATTCAGGATTATAAAACACAAATATGTGCAATGGAATAGCAATTTAGATGAGAAACTAGCACAGGTTGTGTCTTTAATTTATTTCCATGATTTTCTAATTCATACTGTGAAATGCTCTGGCTGTTTTTAATTAAACCTGTAAACTGAAGACTGTTTGCTTATTTTCTTTCTATAAAAAATATTGTTGTTTATAGAGCATATGTAGTTTATTTAGAATGTTAGCTCTCGCTGTTCAGATGTATCTGATGTTCCTTTGTATACACTATGAGCTTGTGAGGGTTTTTCTTCACTAAAATGTGTTGGGAAGCAGTGCCTATCTATCATTTGAAATGAATCTTTACTGATCATGCAACAGGAACATAGTGAGCAGCAGTCCTGTGTGCTGACATCAAGTAGGATGGGACATCATGAGAAACAAAGGTTTGGGATTTTACTCTCTGTCCATCTCATCCTTGATAGTTTGTTGTTGTTTTGTTGTTTTTGTTTTGTTTTGTTTTAATTTGATGCTGTCAGAAGCTCAAAGACAGTTAAGTTTCAACTTCTTAAATGAAAATATATTACCGATTCATTGAGTGATATAAAAATATCCCTGTGAAGGAATAGTCTGTCATCTGAGCTCTATCATAGTATAGAACATTAGAAGATCTACTTGGCAGAGCCATTAGAATACTGTTAGGGATTTACTTATGCAGTGGATCAGAGTAGTCTGCAAAGACAGTGTCTCCAGAAAGCAGGCTATATGCTCTTCTAGCCTTTAATTCTATTGAATGCTACATTACTACTGTTGAATGTCATTTCTGGGTACTGCCTCATGTGTTAGTGAGTAAGAATATTTTAATTTTATAATTTACCTATTTATTTCACTCTTGAAGAAAGAACCCTTGCCTCTCATAGTTGTTAAGGCTTTTTTTTCCCTTATTTCTCACAACATATCACTTGTCTCATATATGTAAAGTGCTTACACAGATTTTATACATCTACTGTTCAAAAGTAACCAGGTTGTAGCTGGGGGGCTTCTACTTTCTGGTTCTTTAACTGACATTTGTCAGTTAAAAAAAAAATTCTGACATCGAGTATTTAGTTGGTTTTTTGGGGTTGTTGTTTTTTTCTTTAAGCAAGTGCTCTTTTTGGAGAGTTAAAATCAATGAGACACTGAATCAGTAAAAAGATTACAAAGTGTCATTGAATTAGTAAGCAGAAAGAAACCGTTCTGCTCATGCACTGCGATAAGCTCATTGGGGTAAGCACAATGGTAGAAAAATTGAAAATATATAGATTGTTTGTTTTATCAGAAGTGATATTTACTTTCAAGCTGTGGGTATTTCTTTCAAGTAGCTTTTTGTTTGTATGAATTTCCTTTTCTCTTTCACTTTTTGCAATTAAACAGTTTTGTAATTTCCACAGATGGCAAATGTGTTTGGTATCTGGTTTGGCCAGCTGATAGATTTGTTTTTATCAAAGATCCAGCCATCAGAGAACAGGTTTAATTCTTCCATTTTTGAATACTTGAATGAACTTGGATGTCCATGTTACAAATCTAGGATTCCAACCCCTGCAATTCTGTGATTCTGTGATTGCATGTTCTCTTGAAGAGAAGTACTGCGTGTTATTTCTCTGTTTCTGATCATGCACACATTGTAGGAAAGGCAAGTCAATCTAGGACAATTAGGAAAATGTTATCTTCCTCTAACAGCAAAAAATAAATTAAAAAAAAAAAAAAGATAGATGAAATTGACTTTTCAAAGATGATCCCCTTCTTTTTGACTATTAAAAAAAGTGTTTTGATTACAAAAAAGTCAGTAGAACAGAGATAAAGGTGATTGGAAGAGATTAGGCTGGTCATTACAGTGTGTTTTATTTGAGGAACATGCAGTTTGAAATCCGCTACACCGTCTTTTGGTGCTTCAGGTGGATAATCCTTACAGTGGATTATAAAGGCAAGCCCACAGCTGGGGATTCCATTTTTAATAAATTGAGGAGAGTAGTTCTATCATATGAGATACTCGGGTTCATGATTCTCATCCTTAAGATTTTAATGTTATAAAATCAGAGCTTTTTTGCAGTAAGGCCCTAGTGGTCAGCACTTTAATATGTAAGTACCATTACAAGAAATCTCCCACTGAATTCTGGGGGGAAGCACTGAATGCAAACAGAACTGAAGTATGTGCTCATCACACAGTGCATTTTTCTCTTAATATTTTTCACCATAAGTAAATTACAAGTGTTTTTATTTCCATAAATGTTTCCTATGTACTTCTTCTGTATGTACTGATACTAGTGTTTCATGAGAAAGGTCTAAACATACAACAAAGTCCTGTGATCTGTTGTTCCATTTCTTAAAACTTTACAGAAGTAATTGTGTGCAACTTTTCTAAGTAAGTGTAAATTGGGTTTATAGTCATGAAGACTGATAGACTCTAAAGAAAGAGAAGTTGAGTAGCAGGATAAAGTCCAGTGACCATTCTGGTAAGAATCTGCTGCTAGTAGATGGTAATGCCACCAAATCATCAACTATCTGTAGAACCAGTATTAAAGCAAACACTTTTATATATAGATATATAAAAGTTATTGGTTCTATTTTTCTTTCTTTCTTTTTTTTTTATAACTTTAAATGAATTCTTTGTCAGCACACGGCAAGGTACAAGTGGCTTTTGTATGTAATATCTTTGTTGTGAACTTTACTTAGAAATAAAGATCAAGTCAGACTGTTTCCCCTCATACACTTTCTTCTAGTGCCCTTGGGGAGATAAAGCAAAGGCCTTTCAAAGCAGTTTGGCTTCATTCCCATGCCAGTCAATGCATTTGATTATGAAGTCCTAAGATCAATGCAGTTTTTTGAAACTAACCTCACTTTCAAAAAAGGCATGACTGTGATATACGGATTGATTGGATCTACATCTTCATGTATCTATAGTAATCTGTTATGCAGATTTTTCCAGTGGAATATTAGAGAACATTTTCCAAAAATCAACTTTCTAAGAGAACAGTAAAACAAGTATGATATTTAGTATTTCACATTTAACCTGTTTCAAGACTCTAATTCTTGCTATTTCATAGGTATTAAGATGATTCCTCAGTTTTATAGCCTGACAAAGGGAATGACTAGTGAGGGTCAATTCCTGAAATCAGAAACACTGAAGATGTTAGGCCAGTTGATTCAGGATCCTAATTTACTTTTCAGGTCTTATATTTTTTTACGTAAAAGAGACAATGAGAAAAGAAGTATACTTACCTTGTTACTGCAGTTTACCTTGTTGTTTTGCTTCAGAAATGTACATAATAGCTAACATTTTGATTTCTGAATATCATTCTTTGCTTATTTCCATTCTGTTATAGTGAGTTGGAGGCAAGGTGATGAAGAAGGAAAGAGTAGCATTTGAATGAGAGATCAATCACAGAGACTGAAAGGTAAATCAGTGACACAAATTGTGATTTCCACAAGGTATTAGATAAGGCATAACCAAGAAAGCAGAAAAATAAGAGTATACCAAAACAGCAAGCTATTGACATACTGACATATCTAAACTAAAATCTGATGAGTTACTGAAAACAGATTTTCATTTCTTAAGAATTTAGTTGTTGTCACTTTGAAAAATTATTAAATTGCCCGCATTTTCCAATTTTGAAATTTATTTTCTTGTTTGAAAAGCAAGAGTGCATTATGTCTGGCCATGTTCTTCTAATAGGTATCTGAATAACTTTATTTTTAGAGAGACTTTTTTTTTCTGAAGTTTAAAGCATTTTTTTTCCTTAATGTTTCATATGCAATGACAGCCCTAGCACATTTGTTTGTGGACTTTGGAGACAGGCAGAAAGGATAAGCAATTGACAAGGAGGTAAGGAAATCCGTACTTGGGTTTGATTCAGCTGTCTTGCAAGTGGAGTTGTAAACAAATGTGGAATTTAAAGGAGGATTACAATGTTTTGGTGTATTCCATTCTGCATGCTCACTATCAGTATTTTCATTCCAAGAGAGTATAACGTAAGTATACAAGACAAATCAGGATTAGATCAGGGTCAATAGTCAGATTGGAATACCAACAGCATTAATTTCTATTAACTCTTAGTGTCTATTTTCTTATGGCTCCAAAGAAGTAATGAATATTTATTTTTGTTTTTTTTCAGTGACCACAGTTTAGGTAAAAACACACTAGTGTTATAAGGAGATAAAACTGAACATCAAAGGGAGATTACATCTTACTTTGTACATACATGTGTGTATATATGTGTGCGTATGTGTATATGAACGTAATTTAGAAAAGCCTTTGAGGTAGTCCCTATCAATAAAATTTCTTTCATACAAATTCAAGGCTCATTTATTAATTGTTCATATACGTACAAAGGAGAGACTCCTAGTTGCACTGAGTGATGTCCTCATACTACTCTTCCCAAGGAAAAATTTTAGTTACTACTGTCCATTTTGACTCTTTGCATACTTATCAGTGAATTTCTTTGGCTTAATTTTGACTTTCAAGCCAGAAAAGTAATCAACGAATGCTGTAAAACCCATAGTTCTTCAAAAAGGTAAACTTCAGGCCAGGTTCACTTCTCGTTCTCAAATATTCACAGCATTAAGGTTGATGAAGAGATGATTTATCAGGATGAGAAGTGTTCAGCCATGACACACAGAATTTCAGAGCTCCATATATGTCCTCATTTGTCATTGTCATCAGTCATTCGTCATTTATGATCATTACAGTTTTATGCAGCAATGGTTCAAGATCTGTTTTGAAATAGCTCCCATAATACATTTGTAGAACTCCATTTAAAATCTTTGCAAGTGTTAATTTATTTAAAGCAGAAAATTAATGAAGCTCTTTGCACTCCCAAATTCAGACTAGAATGTATGCAGGTCAAACCATGTTATTATATGCCATCTTTATTCCTTATTTGAGAGCGTTTTTTTCTTTTTTCTCCTAAGCAAGCAAGCAAAACTTAGACCTCATTCCTTTTTTTTTTTTCTTTTTCCCTTTCCTGAGAACAAAGTACTTGAAAGTAACTTGAATTTTCTATTGCAGTCTTGTAAATTTTCATAGTACTTTATATTAGGGTTAATCAGCTGATAAGAATCAATGCAGTTGATCATCTGATTAGCTGAACTAAATTGTAATTAGGTGCTAATTAAGATCATTTGTAAGCATAGAGCATGCATATAATTCCTAAGTTTTCTTAAGCTTGACTGCGTTCTGTTAGCTAACTTTTATTTTCTTCTTTGGTTTGCATTTATACATTTGAATGCTGCATTTCCTCCTTGACTTCAAGATAGTAAACAAAACAAAACAGAAGTTCTGTTATGAGGTTGAAAAATGGTTGTAAATATTTGTGGGTTTTTTTTCAAATTTGTTTCATTCTCTGATTGATAACGCAGGTGGAAAACTGCTGAACCACTCATTTCCAAAGGCTATGACCTTCAAACTCCAGCTGCTATCTGGATGCTGGTGATATGCCTTAGGAGGTGATACTGGGGACAGGGCTACTTACTGCTATCAAGAGCCTGGAAATTAGGACAGAGTGCATTGTCAGAAATTCTATGGATGATAACTGCTTGGAGGGTGTGGCTGATAATGTTGGAGGGCAGGGCTGCTGGTCAGAAAAAAAAGCAGCAAACTGGAAGAAAAGGATTAACACCTCAGACACTTCAGCATAGGCAAATGCAAAGGCAAGGCAAATGCTGCAAAGATGGAATAACCAAATGCAACAGTGTAGGTTAAACAGTGTAGATGAAAAACAGGAAAGTACTGGAGTAGTAGTAGATTAGAGTCAGCAGTGTGTCCTGGCAGCAGAAAAGACGACTGCTTGCTGCATTAGCAAGGGTGCCAGACTGGGTCAAGGAGGCATTTCTTTCTTCTGCTCAGTCACGGTAAAACCGTTTTTGGAGGAGCTTCCCAGCGCATATGCACACTGGAGCATAGCCAACAAAGGGCCATCAAGTACATGACTTGTAAGAGGCTGATCGGGTTTGGTTAGCCTTACAAGGAGAAGCCAAAAAGAAAACCTATGCCATAACAATTTAGATATTTGGCTCTTTTGTAATACATGCTTTAAAATAAGTAACAGATTTATAGACAGAGCTCTGTAAACAGAGAACTGCAATAGCTTTTGAGCAATTTGATGTCATGTAAAAGCAAAAGTAAGAACCCGTATTTGGAAAATGATAGAATCAAATCAAGCCTAAAGAGAGAAAACACACAAATCCCATTAAAATTCAATTCACTCTTATTTCACTCAAATAAACAAGGTTTCTTGTTTTGAGAATTAAAGGTAATTAACATTTGTTTGCTTGTTTATTTTCAATTTACAATAATGATGTAGAAGTTAATTCTCTACTGTTTAATGTTTGTGCCTTAAACAAACGTACACACGCACACTGAAAATCTCATTTGGACCAAGATTGTCTGGTAGTAATTTTGATCAGAGAATTATACTATGGTTTCATTACCTCCATCAAAAACTTTAGATCCTTCTACTTATACCAAGGACAGTTTGCTTGGATAAAGGTGTCAGTTGCTCTAATTTTTGTTAGGGCTGTTACTCATTAGAAAAAAACTAAAGATGTTGAACTGTTACTGTTCAGCATATTAACTGTTCAACAGTTACAGTTAAGCATAGTTCAATAATTAGAAACTCCTTGAAAAAAGCAGGTAATTACAGAGGACTCACCCCTCCTTAGAGTGGGTTTGCATACTATTCTGTCAATAAGGCAGTAATAATAAGGAATACCTTGAAGTAGCGAAGCAATTTCGATATCATGATGAATGTTTCAGATAAATTGCTAACTTGTGCATTGACCTTGGTGAGTGCTTCCATGGGAATGTAGCATGATTATATACAACTTACCAAACAAAACAATGGTTTATGATCTTAAAAAACTAAATTGCCTTGACATAATTATAAAAATGGACAAAAGAAGAAAGACAATAAATGCAAGTAACTGTTCAGGTCATGTCTTTATTAATAGCATGTCATTAAGCAAACTAAAAAGTGCTAACTATGCCATATCTAGAGATTAAGTGGGAGCAGAACCTCATTAGCTCTAACAGGAAATATCCGTCAGATGATAGCAGGGCTGGGAGCACTTCACTAAGTACATCTGTACTGTCCATCCTTATTAAAGGCTCATGTTAAGAAACAAGGTACCTTAAGTGGTGTAATGTATTGGGCTGGCTCGGAGCCTTGGGGAGAGGCTGAGGAGCTCCTCCTGTACTCCAAGAAGCCATTTGCCTGTCTGATGTGGCAGTGCCAAATGCTTAAAGGGTTAGAAGAAGATATTTGTCTAGGATGAATCTAGATTGGTCAAGAGAATATTCTCTGTGTGAAGCAGCTTTAGTGGCCTCTTGTATTTGTGAGTAGCTAAGTACCTTCATCTCCATACCCTACATACACACTTTGTCACTTGATGCTTTTGCAGCTTCTCAGTATATTTTGCTGTTTATTACAGTGATAGTTGTGGGCAGCTTCTGTGCTGTGCTTTCCTTAGCGATGTGCTGTGTGAGCGGCTTCAGCCACTGGGGGCCAGTCAGGTCCCTGAACTGAGGTGGAGGGAAGCACAAGGCGATAGCACAAGTATCACACCTAAAATGATGCTGAACAGTTAAAGAAAAGGAATAGCAATCATTTGGGGCAAGCCGACTACTTCCCACTGCAAGACTCTGGATTGAGGTTTCCAAGGGACAGAGTGCCAATTTAGCCAATTACTCTCATTGTTATGACACATCAGGACAAAGAATTAGCTCTTGCCAAAAGTAACTGAGAAAAGTTTTTTTCCTTTCTCCCTTCTTGCCTCTGACAGATTCGTTTGAAAACTATTGCATTATTACAGCAGAGACTGCCACAAGTGACGTATAGTCCTACATTTAATCCTACCAAAAGAGAGCCAAGGTTGGGAAACTAGTTGGTGGGAAAGAGCAGGATTGTAGAAAAGACTAAGTGTCTGAATGCTACTTTGAGTGTATGTAGAAAGTATTGAATTCATGCCAAAATCTGCTTCATCTGCAGCAGCAGAAAGATTGTTGAAGCAAATCAGGAGCTGTTGAAGATATTGTTAATCCACTGTCATTTTTTTCTTGCACCATTTATGTGAAATTATGCTTTTGTAGCCTTGTAGCCCTGTAAATACAGTGTTGCTATTACTTGGAGCAGGCCACAGACTGCGTTGAGCTAACAGCAATGTCCTTAGGATCTTTCAGGCTTTGTTTGGTCTTATCTTGACTGTGTGACCTCTTTGTTCACTTAGCTGGAACAACAGTTATCTGACAAACAGACTCTACTACCTACTTTGTTTTAGCTTTCTTATTATTGCCAGATATATGTTACACATATATGAACATGAATATATATACACATATTGTTGTGTATGGCTGCTCTGAAAGCAATGCCTTCTATTTTGTTATGTTTGCCCATGACATCAGAGATGGATATTGGCAGTATGGCAGTAGAGGCTGAACCTTCCCACAAATATTTCATTACATTTTGTTGCTGTGCGACAGATGGCAGCAGAGAGGCAGTCTGACAAAGTGATGTCTGACATGGTAATGTGCATGAATCAAAGGAGTGGAATTTATTTCCTGTTTGTGGAAAAAGAATGGCACCTATTTACATGCATCAATACTTGCTGAATGTTTCTGAAGACCGAACAGTGGAAGTGAGCACAGTGAGGTGATGGATGGTGCATTTCAGTAGTGGCAACAGTGACAGTAGGTCACATGCACTGGCGTGGATTTTCATAAGCCCAGCATGCTTTTCATTGCTGGTGAAAATGCACAGGTAGTGGTGGTGACTATGTTGAAAAACAGTGTTCTGCAGCTGAGCATTTGCTCTATCAAATAGTGTACTGTTTTTACTTGTTGTAGTTTCCGTGGAAATAAATAGGAGATGTTACTTTCAGAGCAACCTATGTATATTTCTGTAACTCATAGGGAGGAATAACAGGTAGTTTTGCTGTGCAGAGTGAACTACCAATGACCCTGGAATAAAAATGCAGTATAGAAGAGCATAGGAAGGAGATAACAGCAGGGTCTTTGAATCTGCAAGCACAGGATGATATCAAAAGCTCAAGAGCTATAAATAACACAGCAGTGGATGATTGCTGGTAAAGGAATCAGGCCTTGGACCTGTGTAAAACCAGTTTTAGGGGTAGGTAACAAAGAGAAGAAAGAAGAAATATCTAATATATGAAAACACACCATATATAATACATTTGATGTAATGTGTGAAGAATGAGCATGTGAGAAAGCACATAAAAATTACCCAAATGGGCCTAGGGGTGAAGAGAAAGAGAATATATGTATAAGTAAGGAAAACACATTAGAAAGGCACTGACTTTAGAAAATGTGAGTAGATATTTTAGCCTTCTATATTTTGAGAAATAGGTGCTAGTAACATTAAAACTGGGCTAATAATTCTTTAGACTATTAAGACTTTAGTTAAAACAAGAGAAAATGCAATAAGAGCCATCATTGTCTATTTATAGTCCCAAAATATTTTGTCCTAATTTACAATTGAAATTTCTGTACGTGTGAATAGTTATCAATTTGATATTTCTGAATTTCACAAGGCCCTCCTCATATGGATTGTAAACATAATTTAGGTAGTATGAATAACTAGTTCAACCTTGCTACAGCTATACAGTGTCCATAAAGGCAAGGCAAATGTAAGTATTTCTAAGGTGACATACTGAACTTCCTGATTTATCTCATAGTGGCATATTTTAGTTCAACTGTGACTGACTACACTTGTCCTACCTTTAAATAAAGTCATTAGATTGTCTGTGGAGACTTCCGAATGTGTATCTATAATCAGCAGTGTTATAATCCTAACACTTTCTGTATCGGTAGTTTGATCTATACAAACATGAATACAATAGTAGAGGGATTTTAAAAGTCAAATAAATGTCACTGGAGTGCAGCAGTAAATGTGTCCAAGGAACATGCTACTTTAATTGAAAATTCAAATTACTGAGCAGTGCTGCTTTTCAATAAAACATTCAGTGCTGTTGAATGAAAAATCAATAGCTGCTTTATAGTGCTTTTTTCTTAAGCAGTAGGCAAGCACTCAATTCCCCTTCAAAAGACTTTTATTCTTCTATCTTTAATATTTACAACTCTTTCTCTTTCTTTCTCTTTCCACAGTAGAATATTCTTCAATTTCTGTTGTGAACCAAAACAGAGCTCACTGGTAACAAAGATAACCTGGCATTCAAATTTGGTAGTCATGGTCATAGTTTAAAGCCACTACAAATTCAGCTAGCTGGATAATTCTTTTTTTTCTTAGTGAACACTTAATTTAGGCTGTGTCTACTGAGATTTCAGGAAATACTTTAGTTCATGTTTGGTTAGGATAAGAATGTGAAGTTCTCAGAGAAGTTTCTCCATGAAGCTTGAGGGAGACTGAATGTATTCCTGCTGCTTTTGTTCACTGAATGCACATTTGACAATCTTCCATCTGTGCAGGCTCTGACGAGAAAGGGCCAGTTCTTTGCATCACTTTAACCTTTCTTTTTTTCAATTGCTTCTCTCAAGAAGTAACATAGCCATGTTAGTATTTTGCTGCATGCCAGGCAGAAATGATACCTGCTGCCTCTTCTTCATATATCTGTTGCCTTCTTTCCTTGTCTGGTTTTGAGTGACAGTGATGTTTCATATCAAGTATACCTGCAGCATTGAGGCTTTGTGAAAGTCCACACCACTCATTTCTTCCCGTTCTTATCCCAGCTCTGTTCCACTCATCTCTAGTGTGGAAACTGTTGCAAGGGTCTTCAAGGAAACATTCGTTAAATTCCAGCCTATAGATCACACATATTGATTATAGCTGATATCTGAATGCATAGTGTCACCCTGTATGGCATAACCTCAAGTTCTGTGTATGTCGTTTACTCTTTGAGTTTTTAAAATTCCTTCTAAGCATCTAAGCTCATTGTTTTCCAAAAGAGAAAGGAGCATGACATGAAGTGTTACTTAGAGTACAGGCTCCCAGGGCAATGCGTCTTACTAAAAAGTCCAGGAATAAGCTTTAATTTAAGTTAGCAGATCAAAATTCCTTGGAACATGGACAAAAATAGTGTGTGCCAAAATAGTCTCATTCATTTAAATGGAATTTGTCCTTTTGTAGCATTTCACTGATGTGACTTAGCAACAAGTATCATTAGCCTCTGAGCTAAGAATGAGAATGAGAAGAGAGCCAGATCAAAGTACACACTACAGCAGGAAAGCCACTGCTAATGCATGTGCTGAAGATACTTTTGCTTTTCCCTATTTCAGATTGAATCTTTATCTCAGCTTTGAGATTGCCTCTATACTGTAAACAGCTGTCTTTTTTTTCTCCTCAAGCCTTATCAAATTAACAGATGTTTGTTGCGGCTGCTTGTCTTGAAGCATGTACAGACTTAGAAAATATCAAAATGTAGAGCCTAGGTGTGTGAACTGATGCTGAACTTCTTTGTATAAAGGAAATAATGACAGAATGATGGCTCATCACCCACAGGCAGAAATCTTATCTGTATTTGTGATAACAGATCTAAATTCTGGCAACTTTCAATATCTTATACTGTTAGCTCTTAGCTGGTTTAAAATGTGAGCATGATTTTTATCTCATTAGTGAAATTCAATGAATGATGAAAGATCCCAGGCCTCAGTTATTTTGCTCACTGCATAGAGTTACTGTCCTTAGGTGACTTCTGACTTTCTCAATCAACACATGATGCTTTTCTGTTTGTCCTGGACATATCCAAGAATGGTAAATAGAGACCAAACTGAAGTACAGTGTCTGTACTTCAGGTGTTTTGCCTTTACAACAGAAGCTGCGTTGACCATGGTGTAGAACCATTGACTCATAGAATCCTTAGCGTTGGAAGGGACCTTTGAATATCATCTAGTCCAGCTCCCCTGCAATGAACAAGGATATCTTGTCCATGCACATTCTGCTCTGACATAAGGCTCTTGGGACACTTCTATACCATGATACCTTTTCTGGTTCAGTTCTCTGAATCAGACAGAACAAGTGGATTTGTTATCTTAATGAATCACAGAAGGTGAGATCTGGAGGCCTATAGAATTGGCGATATACATAGAATTCAGGTTAGACTTAACTTTGAAGAATTTCATTGAAGCGATTGACTTAGTAAATAAGTTTAGTCAATTTTTTTTAGTCTTTTTCAAATGAAAGTCACCAATATTTTGCTGTGAAAAAGAAAGATGTGAGAAAAACAATAGCAATGATGTCAACCATTCTTGAAGGACTTAGTGAGTTCTAAGAAGAAAGTAGCAAAAGAATGTAAACAAAATTGAAATTAACATTTTACTGAATTTTCTCTTAAGAAAAAGAAGCAAGGAATGTTAAGATTTCCTATGCTTCTGAAATCCATTTTTTTTTTTTCTCTATTGTGCTGTAGATTTTCACTGTGGTGTCTCTTTCAAGCATAGTAACTGAGAAATGACAAAAATCAAATTGGTTAGGACATTTCCCTAGAGTGACATAGATTCTAGCCTTTGGATGTTTTATTTTGTTACCTTGGACTAAGCAGGAAAATGAATGGCTATTGCTAATGCATAATCTTATTCTTAAACAATGTGGAATGGCTTCTTCAAAATTAATTTCAGGAAAGACAAATGATATTGAGGAAGCAAGCCAATCCACCCATGACCTCCCCTAGAGGCTGTTTCCAAACTGCCTCTGCTGCTGTTCGTGAAGGAAGTCATGGGATCTGTCAGGGAGCAAGCCAAATAACCGAGGCAGAAAGCCAGATTCAGATGCTGGAGGCGTTCCAGATTTTGCTGTCTCTGTCAGATGTTTACTGATAATCTTCCATGTGTGGATATAAGGCTTCAAGAAATAATTTCTGCCATAGCAAAGATACTGAAGTATGATGTTTTAGAATATTGCCTGTGTTACATACCTTCAAATCCCATGTTCTCATGAAGTGCACTCATTGCAAACTGAAGCAGAGGGACAAAGCAGAAGCTGCAGTGTTGAGTATTACCGTGCACAGGCTGTGAGATATGCATTAACTCAGCAATTCAGACAGGACTAAGTTGACTGCTTATACTGTGGTACTTTCTAAGTCTTATGGAACAGATTCCTGCCTGTTTAAGCCTACTTTCTGTTCTAGAGGAAACGTAGAAAGAATAGGGCAGAGTCTTAATGGTTTTGTGGCATTGCTCATTCCAGCTTCCTTTTCCTCATTCTTATCAGTAACTCAACTTTGGCAGCAGAGAAGAGTCATTAATACACAATACAGTGTAAACCTTTCCCTTTTTTCTTTCTTTTTTTTTTTTTTTTTTCAATTCAAGCACCTTAGGAATCACAGGTGATTTTTGGAACTATGCTTTTTGTCTGCCTATTTCAAAATAAACTGTACAAAATGTGTTAAAGTGCATTAAACATTAATGTCAGAGGGTGGCCCAGCAGACCACATGCAGCTTTTAATTAGTCACAGGCAACTGTGCTTATGCTGGTTGGCTTAAACAGTTAAATGGGAAACGAGTTTAACCTTCCAACTGCAAAGTGCTAAATGCTGTTGCACTAAATAGAATGTAATACAAGACACATTGCTAACCTCCCCATCGTATGCAGTCCATTGTGGCTGTTGCCAACTGGATCAAATGAGCATTTGGAAAGGTGTGCTAAGTAGTAGCCAGATTCCATTCTTTCTTAATTATGTGGCTTTCACCAGTACACAGTACTAAATCATCCTTGCCCAGGGGTAGTATAATTACTGCTGAATAGCCTAATGCTGAATAACTTAATATACTGAAGGCCATAATTATTCCCAGAATGTGTCTGCTCCACTTTGCATATTTACTTGCGTTCTATAGAAAAATTATCCCACAACTTAAATACTCTTTAGGGCATATCTGGTCTTTGCTTTGAATATATTGGTCACAAGCTCAGCCCTTTGAGAGTAAGCTAAAAGACTGCCTTCGAAGAATAAAATGATAATGGAATAAATATCTTCAGTAGCTCTATAGAACATACTTTTAATTCTATCGTAGTTGAGCTATTCATTTCAATTTAATCTCTGCTGCCTACACATTTCATTTGAATTGCTCAACATCCTTTCTTCCCGATTTGAGAGAAAAGAAAGCTAAACTTACAAACCCCAATAACCAAAGGTCACTTTTATCTTTCATTTTTTAATAACCTTTTTTAGTTTACATTTACAACTGGAGAATTTTCATCAGATCCAATGCTAGATACTGCCCTGTTTCTTTTAGACACACCATCCCTGTCCTCCTTGCTCGGTTTGTACCTAGTATGAATGCAAACAGTTCAAGATATTATCCCCTCCTCTCCATGTACTGCTTTGTTAGATTTGTGTTGAATAGTATGGTGATGCTGGTTGTAGAGGGTTTGATGTAGATTGTAGAGCAATGTGTTGCCAATTCTGCATTACTAGTCTTATTATTGATACATCTGAAGGATTTTTGAACAGCAGCTCTTGTCTCCCACAAAACTACTGTGGGAATATTTCATCCTGTTGATGGATATTAGAATGGATATTAGCATTAGAAAGTAGGGTTAGCATTAAGCCACTGGAACATACTGCAGCCAAATATGTATCAAAATTCTAAATTATTATTTAATTTTAATAATTTAAAATCTGGGTCACAGTTAGATGATTTTAAAAATTTATCTGCTTTGGAAATGCACTGAGTCCTAAACCAATGGGGTCAATCTATCTGTTTTTATTTGCTGCATTGTCTGGCCTCAGTGAATCATAGAATCATAGAATGTCTGGGTTGAAAAGGACCACAATGGCCGTCTAGTTTCCACCCCCCCACTATTTGCAGAATTGCCAACCAACAGACCAGGCTGCCCAGAGCCACATCCAGCCTGGCCTTGAATGCCTCCAGGGATGGGGCGTCCACAGCCTCCTTGGGCAACCTGTTCCAGTGCATCACCACCCTCTGAGTGAAAAACTTCCTCCTAATATCTAACCTAAACCTCCCGTCTTAGTTTAAAACCATGCCCCCTTGTCCTATCACTGTCGACCCTTGTAAGCAGCCATTCCCCCTCCTGTTTGTACGTTCCCTGCAAGTATTGGACGGCCACAGTGAGGTCTCCCCGGAGCCTTCTCTTCTCCAATCTGAACAAGCACAGTTCCCTCAACCTTTCCTCACAGGAGAGGTGCTCCCGCCCTCCGATCATCTTAGTGGCCTCCTCTGGACCCGCTCCATGAGCTCCACGTCCTTCTTGTACTGGGGGCCCCAGTAATTCCAGTTTACTTTTGTAAGACTTTTGTAAGGTCCCATCTGGACGCAGTACTCCAGATGGGGCCTTACAAGAGCTGAGTAGAGGGGGACAATCACCTCCCTCCCCCTGTTGGCCACCCCTTTTTTAATGCAGTCCAGAACACAGTTGGCCTTCCAGGCTGCAAGCACACACTGCTGGCTCATGTCCAGCTTCTCGTCCACCAGAACCCCCAAGTCCTTCTCCACAGGGCTGCTCTCAAAGAGATCATCCCCCAGTTTGTATAAATACCTGGGATTGCCCCAACCCAAGTGCAGCACCCTGCACTAAGTGGTATATTTATCTTGGGATGTGACCTGAAGGTCTCACAGGAATTTGACAACTCAGCGTGTCTTAATTTTGTTTACTACTGTCTGACTTCAAGATGCAAAAGAGCTGTGAGACTGGGAATAAAATTCAAATCTATATAGGCTTGATCTAAACTATCTACACACAGCCCTTTGATCTTAGTTTTTCGTATGTGCTCAAGGTACAAAGGTATTTGATCCCAAACTCCATTTCTGAAGACATTTAAACATTGCAACAAACAGTTAAACTCCTGAGAAGATGTGGGTATTGGATTATATTACTTCCACAGACACTCATTCTAAAACATATTTGCTGATGACCTTATCTGAATAAAGGCTGCCCTGGTTCTGAAATCTATAATGTTATTTCATTACCCTCACATTCAAACACGCATACAGATCTGACAAGCAGTAAATTCATTGGCTGAAAAGCATCCTCCACTTCATCAGCTGTATCTGTTTTGGTATATTGTCTTGGAGGCTTATGTCAACGAGCTTCTCTGTTCAACTGTTCAATATTCAAGTGCTCAAGTTTTTGATTGAAAGTAGATTAATACTAATCTTCAATTACCAAAAGGTGTAATTTATAATCTATTTCTCCTAAGTCTCCAATCATAAAAAAAAAGTTTCGTATTTATTTGAAATCTGACAAAAAAAAATAAAATCATTTATTTGCTGATGTAAGATTTTTTTAAAAACAAAATTGTTAACATCATCATGGTTTCCCCCACTACTCCCCTGAACAGGATATGAAACTAAAGAACTTAAGTGTCTGATGTTATTGCATCTGAAAACAAATTCATTTTCTGTACCTTGGAGACAAGACCTACCAGTTGAAAATCAAATAAACTAATTAGTGTTGAGCAAAGTACATTTTATATATTATGGCTCTCTGGGCTAATTTCACCCCTTTTCAACAACTCCTTATATAAAACTCCTTAAATCAGTGGGACATAAGGCACTGTACTGAGAGCAAGGTCAATGAAACCAGACTCTTTCAGGATATAATGAATGGAGACAGAATTCTCCAAGGGATCTTCTTAATATATGTCAGGAGCACCACAGATTGCAGACTAGTGATTATGAAATAGACCTGTAGTCCCTTTCCCCTCCCCTGCTGTTTCCATATTTTACTCTTTAGTATTTCTAAATTGAAAACAAAGCTTTAATAGGATGAAGTTCTCATTAACAGCCTTCCTTGTCATAGGAAAAAGGTAAAGGTGAACACAGAAAAAGATCAGGAATATGTTCCTGTTTGTTTGGGTAAAAAGAATAATGGATGAGAAGACATGTAGTACGACTTACTTACATTATTCCTTATTTTATGGAGATAGATACATTTTTCTGTACACCTCTAGTAGCAGAATGCCTTGAAGTACGTTGTTAGATGAGAGTGAAGGACTCCAGTAACAATCCTGAAACTCTATTCTCAAAAAAAATAATTAAAAAATAAAAGCAATTGTTTGTTTAAACTTATCACTGCAAGGTTCATGCCTTTGAAAGTAGTGGTTTGGCAGTCGCACTCTAAATAGTTCTATTGCAGGTTTTCATACTCCATGTAAAGCTTTCATAGATTATTTTGGAATACTGGTTTTCTTTACCAATTTGAAATTACTGTAATGAAATCTCAATTTATCATAGTTACCGTATCTTCAAGTAATATACTGAATACATTTTGTTAAAACTGTGATATCACATTTACCCTCATTTTACATTAAATCACAGTCTTTCAATACCAAGCCTGTGAGAAAAATGTTTTATTATATGAAGCAAGTATGAAATTGTCCTGATTTGGGAATTCTTGAGCCAGCTGACATTGGTCTAACTTTAGTTGAGTTAGTGAGTAACTTCAGGAGCTTTGATGAAGATATATATGTACATACCTGAATGTTTCAGGGACCATCTTTTAACTGTATAATCCACTGCCAGGAAAAATGTGTAGGTTGTTTTTGTATTGATAATACTGTTATGAATGTTTTGTGTAATAGGGCAGAAGGAGTTATCAGCCTGTGTAGATAATAGAGCTGAGTTGCTGATTCACTGTAGTCAATGATTTATTTTTAATAGAGTCTGTAGATTACTGTGACAGTTAGATTCTAGAATATGCAACCCTGGGATGTCATTAGAGATGCATTAGCAGAGAGATTATGAAATCCCACTGGAAAGCTGGGATATCGGGAAGCTTTATTTTGAATAAAAGAGGAACTGTGAGTTTTTAAGAAATAATGGAAAAGCTCAAGCAGATGTGGTTTAATTTGTAAGGAAGTACCACATCTGGTAGAATCACTAAATAGCAGTCCAAGTGCAGCAGTTACGAGAGTTATAACAGACAGTACTTTAGACTGTTCTGCTGTGGCTCTTTCCACACTTGTCCTGGAAAAAGTTCAGTGAGAAAAGTTGTCTTTGGCTATGGGGTGGGCCTGATGGGTCCATCAGGCTTTTTCACTCTGAAATTATGTGGATAGTTGGGTATGCCATGCCACATATATGCATTCATAATTGTGATATAATACTGTGGCAGATAATTTTCTGAGACACCTGGGAATCTGAAAGAAGAAAAGGCTTAAGGCAAATTTCTCTCCTTAGGACTACAGCATTTTACATTTTTGAAGGGAAATGATTATTGGAGTTAGGACTTATAGACTGGAGAAGCAATTGAGTTCCTCCAGTAGTCTGTCTGTCCATTTTGAGAACCAGATGCACAGATATTAGTTCTGGACGGACTTGGAGGTCTTTAGGAATAATAGGAAAATTAACACAATTGTCTACTCAAAACAACAAAAAGAGTTAGGACTAGAAGTACTGGTCTACTTTATTTTTGAGTGGTGTTCATCAAAAAGATTACCTTTTTTTTCTTTGTTTTATTTTGGGAGGGGGTAAAGGGCAGGGGAATAAAATAATTGATTTAGTATAATCTTCTCAGTGTTTTGTTAGGTTTTCTACAGTCACAGAGGCATGCGTGCTAGTACAGTGTAGTCTGTCTCTAATGATTTTTGATGTGGTTACCCTTAAGAAGCTATTTTTTCTGTGAACTGCTAGAGGATTTCATATCCTGAAGCATCTTTACTTTCTCCATTCATAACTAAATTGGAACACTCAATTTTGAAATAATAGTTAGTGTGATTTATTATTTACCAAGGCAGCACTGAAGAAATGTATTTGAAAAGAAGCCAGCAGCAAATTACAATCGATTTGCACAATATAAAAAATAAAATGTTTTACAGAGGCAGACTTGGTGTTTCAAGTTATATGTGATCCATAATAATGTCTGCAAGATGTCTGCTTCTTTATTACTGTCAACAATTCATTAATCACCTTCTTACAAAAAGGCAAAAAAAAGGATTCAGACATCTAAGAAAATGCTGATTATGGCTCCATAGTTTATACACATATTTCTCAAAATGCTGTTATTTCAGCAAAATACATATGGGGAATTAAAGAATTCCCTTCAAGTGTTCTTGGAAAGAAATCAGTAAAAATTGCTTGTTTTGTGATGGAATGGTGATGGTAATTATGATGACGGACTGCAATTACCTGACGTGTTGATTGGTGGCTGTTAACAAATATAGAAAGTGGAGTGACTAATGATGGAGAAATAATTAATTCTAAAATACTGTGCATAGTTTGAGGTTCTTACAGCTAAAATAGACATTCGTATTTATTTTCCAGGAAGGTAAAGTAGTATACTTTTGTAACCACAGAATGAATTTGGTTAAAATCTTTTTGGTGTGTTTCTCATTATGTGTTTTTTATCTCCAGCTGATAAGTTACTCCCACAGCTCAGTTAACACAGCATAATTGAACTGTAATGCAGTTCTGTGATTTGAGAAAGGACACTTCTTTCAAATGACAGGAACGTTGCAGCTATGCTTTTTGAGATAATTTGAGATTCTTTTTCCAGTAACATGGTTCAATTATGAGATCTTCATTATCCCATCCTCTAGTGTATGTTTACATGACTGTTCATATATTCCTGAGATGGTGAAGAAAGTAGATGCAAAAGATGCCTGAGTTACTAAAAAGTAGCTTACCTTAATAAGAAAACGCAGCTGGGCACAGAATAGGAAGATTTATTGAATCCTCTGCTACTCAGTGTATGTGGTTCTTAGACTGTGCTGGACATTTCTGTGTATCCTTTAGATAACAGAGACAAGGTGCATCAGGGATGAATATTCAGCCTCTAGGAAAGTATAAATGAAAAGTGACATCTACGAAGATGTTCATGTATGAAAAGATGCAGATAAACTCTGATGGGATTATCTAAAGTCCCATATTAAAACCAATTATTTTAATTAGAATTAAGTTTACCGTCCATATAATGCACTTGAAAATATAATCCATCACCAAGATGGATTCACAAACCACTGTAAATCTGACCAAATTGTTCTCCTTGATTGTTAAAAAATGAGGAGGAACACCCAAAATCTTACATAATACATTGAGAAAACTAGGGTTAGTGGCATTTTTATCCTTGAGAAAAGCTGAGACTTCTTTCCAAACACAGTTTGTTACTGTGCAGGAGATCATCCTACCAAAAACACATTGGCTGACCAGACAGTGAAATCTCTTAAGGCCGTTCTATGGTATGGTACCAGCAGACAGAGAACAATCTGTGTGTGTCCATTTCCTCTGTGTCTTTCCCAGACTTCAGTCTGGTTTCCTTGCCCTGAGTTAGTTGTATTTCTAGGCATAGCCAATGCATTTAGTAATCCGTAATGAATTTGTATGTTCTATCCTGAGCTAGCACAAAGCCAAAAATAAAATTTAGCTTTTGCTCCTTTATTTCAATCAAACAGATCTGGAAACAGAAAAAATGATATTAATACCTATTAATTAAACCATCAGCAAAAGGGTTAACTACTTTTCATGCTGAATTGTGCTATTTCTGGAATGAGGATAACAGCCAGCCGGTACATCAAGACTATTAAAGAACTAAAAAGGAGTACCTTCAAATTCAATTTAAAAAGGTATAAAGGAATATATAAATAAAATAAAATATATAAATAAAATAAAAGCTCTATTAAATCCGTGGGAATGTTTTCTGAGGCAAACGTGACTTAACAGAGTTTTTATGAAATTATAAATAACCACTGTAACAATGCATCAACATAATTGCTATTATCTATTGCTTTCATTACAGGTGGTTTGAAAGAGTAAATGGAAAAATATGGAAGAGTGTAATTCCACCAGAGCAATGACTTCTCTTTTCAGTTTCTATTTGCATAAGAAAACTATAAAAATGAAAGGGCAGCACAGATTTGTTTGTTTGTTTGAATGAGTCATTTGATTTTGGAGAACTGTCTTGGTTTTTCAAAAGTCTTATGTTTTGGAATTAAACTCTGCATCTTGGACAAGGCAGAGAGGCAGTTAATTAGCCAAAAAAAAAAAAAGAAGAAGAACAAAAAAAGAAGGGCACTGAGTGCTCTTGGGGAAAAAAAAACAACAACACACACACACACTTTTGTAACAAAAATTATTGCTGAGGATATGGTATTGATTTGATAGTTTTGCAGCTGAAAATGTTTGCTAATTGGAGAACCAATTCCATATTTGTATTCCCAGCACAGAAGCGAGAAGCTTCTGAATTAAGCATCAAGAGCAAATGCTTGCTGAAGGAAAAAAGAAATCCAATAAAAATCCAGGACGTGATACTGGATGAAACAGCAATCTGGCGGCCTTGTTCTGGGCATTCTAAAACTGCTGTGCAAACGGACAGGTAGAAACTGTCACAGAAATGAATAAAAAATTACTGTTAATGAATGCTAGTAGGCAGTTATGGATGACCAAGCTAATAACATTTTTCAACTATGTTTTTCATCAAAATATTCCATGTGGTTTTAACTATTGTTCTAATGGTTAACAATAAGGTGCAGAACATTCTGATGTGCTGCCTTTATTTTCACAGAATTGTCTCTCTTTTGGCAGACCACTGTGAAAGAAAGAACCAAGTAAACGGGAAGAGTAGACATTTTACATATTTCTCTTTTTAATTCTTGAAAACCTTAAAAATTCCAACAAAATATCTAAGCAATATAGAATAAGAACAGATTATTTTTAAAATTGGTGCCTTTTTAATTTTGCTGTGGATAGTTTTAATTATTTAATCAGGCTGCATTAACCTTGTGTTAATGTTCTATACAGGAATGACAAATCATAGCTCTTTTTTATTTTGCATGTCTTTTAAATAGCAGAAGGTGTTTGGTGATCTATAGGAGCTGAATAATAAAATAAATTTTCCTCTCCCAGCTCAGATATTCTCATTTCTGAAAAGGTGCCAGTCACTATCTCAGGTAATTTCAATAAGTATATGTCTAGCAGTATGAGAAAGGAAAAGATCTTTAATAAATCCCCCAGCAACAATGTGTTGCCAGCCCATCCTTTTTACCCCCCCAAAAAAATCTGTGGAGCTGTGGGATGATTGCTAGAAAGATAACATAAAATAAAGAAGTATGAAAAAAGAGCACTTGTTTCCTCAAATGTGTGTGCCCTGTGCCATTTTCTTTCCCTTTCATGTCCTTCCCTTCATCCCTACTGTCTCATTCCTTTTATTAATTGCTCTGCTTTCTTTTCCTCTGCCTTTTCTTGCCTTTCTTCTTCTGCAGAAGTAAAACTTCTACTCTACTAATTCATTTTTGCTCAATCATTTTTCTTTTCTTCATTGTCTCTCGACCATATAAGTCTCCTTTCCTCTACCCCAGAGATAGTATCTCATTTCTCTTACTTCACTCCTTGTGATATGTGTGCCCTTCCTTCTGTATCTAATTCTTTCTGTTTCTTTGTCACATGCACTCTGTCTTACTGACCCCCTTCTGCTCTTTCTTTTCATGCTCTGCTCTTTCTTTTTATGTCCTGATTGACTTCTTTCCTACAGCTTCTACATAACTCATCCTGATTTCATTCTCTATGTCTACCACAGTGCACAGCTGGCACATCCAGCTGTATCCTTCCTGTTTTAGTTCTGTTGTGTCATTTCAACTTCTGGACTTCTTCCTACCTTCAACCATCTCACTGGGCTGCACCTGTGGCTGCTTTTCTGGTTTATTCTACTCTAAGGGCATAAAGGAAAAAGAATTACCTGAAAGCATGGCCCCTTTCAGAGAAGGATGACTTGGTGATGTGCCGTTGCACTCGCTGTCCTCTCCCTGTCCACCAGAGCTTGTCAGAGGCTGGCTGTGAAGAATGGAGGATTCATGGCTGGTGCCTGCTGTGCTCTGATTATTCTGTACTTTCCAGAGCTGCAAGAAGCAAGGCATAATTAGATCGGCAATGAAGCTTTTTACAGTTTGGAATCATTTGTTAGTCCCACTGACGGTTTTGTGTAGTGAAAGGTTGATTTTATTTAGAAAGACAGTTTTTGAAATCCAGTATGCCAATTATAAATTGTAAGCCCTAGTTTACGCTCACTACAAAAGAATCATGTGGGTTGTTTTTCCCCTTAGGTTTTAACTTGGACGACTAATAGGTTAATCCTTACATGTTCAAGCCTTCTTCTAATCTGTGAAGGTCCAAGGCCTATAATCTAGATGCGTTTGACAGTGATGGACTGTTGGATAGGATGGCTGCATCTGTACCAGCCTGTGAGCACTCTTGTTCACACTGTTAAATCGTTACTTACTGGGCAATTTTTGGCTCATGGCAACTTAATTAGCATGTACTCAATGCCTGACCACAATCTGTGGATTAGCATAGACCAGGAACCAGCCCCAATAGGCATTTGAGATAGGACCTCTTGTTTTGGGGATAGAATTTAGCTCAATGGAAAAAAGCTGTGGCTGTTAGCTGGCCTCAAAAAAACGATTTCTGGATTTTTTGTTTACTAATGTATGAGGCGAATCTAATCTCTTGATTTTTTTTTTTTTTTTCATTTATTGCTCATATTTCTAATAGCAGCTGTAATTATTTATACCAAAGGTCATTTTAAGTCAGTATCACCTCTCCAGTAGTAACTTTCCCTGATATTCATAGCAAATGTAAATGACACGTTCCCCAAAGAAACCAATATAATGGTGGTCTTCTCCAAGTAATTTCCTGACCTTTTCAGCTCATGTGGATTTCCGGTATGCACAATATCCTTTGTCAAGATTTACCATCAGCTGTTATCTAGAGAATCACCTCCTTTTTTGCTTCATTGAGCTTAGCTTCTGACTTCAGCCTTTAGAGTTTGTGTGCAAGAAGCAATAAAAGGCTCACTGCTATCCTTAATCTGTCATTTATAAATGTGTTGAGGAGTGCAGATCTTAGCACAGACTTCTGGGGCTGTCCACTGCTTATCTCTCACCCTTGTAATAGCTGATCATTTGTGCTTTTACCCTCTCTTGTCCTTTTACCAGGAGATATGGATTTTTTGTTTGGGTTTCACTCAGTACTGATACTGTGAAAAGTAATGTACTGTTTTTAATCTAGTTCAAGTTGTGTAGCACTCTGTGGACTTTAATTCAGGCAAATTGTTCAAAATGGTCCTTTTGTGCCTGAAATTCTGGACTGGCAGAGAGACGATTTTGAATATGTCAATAGCAACAGTATCTTACTAATAGTTGAACCAATTCTTCACCCCATTCCCTTCACCAGTATAGTAAGTGAATCTATTATTTTTACTTAGGAGCTTTGTTAAATTGGTAGAATGAGCTCAACCTACATGGAACATGTTTTGTTACATACCAAACATTTCTGTTCTTTTCTGTAGTAACTGTGAATGTGTAAATGTCTTTCTTTCTTTTGTTCATTTACTTCAGAACTGATAACTATCAGCCAGGCAAGGATTTTTTAAAATCTTTATATGAAATTCAATGCTTTGTGTCTGTTCTCTAGTGTCCACTGTTTCTTTCATGCACCTTAGAAATGGGAAAGGCCTCCCAGTGTCAAAGAGCACTTTCCTGTGCTCTTCTACAGACAAGTCAGAAATAGATCCCATATGATTAGGTACTGAAAAAAAGAAGCTCAGTTTTTTGCAAGGATAATGTTAATGTTTAGTATGTTTTCAGGTTTCATTTTTCATGAGCGTTACCAGTTTTCCAGATATTCGTTCCAGTGCTGTTTGTAAAATCACTTCCAGTTAACTCTGCAGTTTAACAAGGAATATTTCTGTCTTTATGAGATATATGTGTGTGCGCAGTGTGCTTGTCATTGACCCATCTCCTTCACCTTTTGCTACAGAAAGATAAATTATACAAGCTATTTATTTTATTTAGAAGTTAGTATCGGATGTGTTTTGCTAAACCTTGAGTTCTACATGTCTGAAGAGTTCAAAGTTCAAGATGACAGTGTAAATCTCAGTGCATTTTCTCAGCAGTGATTTGAATTTTCTATATGCTTTAAGTACTGTTTATTCTCAGAAAAGATTCCCATCTGATTTTGCATTTGTATTAATTAATGTTTGAGGCTGAAAACAGTTGTAGAATGCTAACATACAAAGCAAGTGGAAAATTATGGCATTTTCCCAGAACAATTAAAGCGTTAGACATTTATCTTGATCAGTGAATCTTAACCCAGTTTTTAATTTCTGTAAGTATATTTCACAGCACTCTGGTTACAAGGCTGTGGATGACAAGTCTTTATTCTAATCTCAACTCTGAATTTTACTACTAAAAACAAATTTCCAACTTCTCTGCACCCGCTTTTTGAGTTATAATGACAGGCTTATCAGTTTTTCTCCTAAGAGATAAGAAAACTTGGCCACATGGACTTTTTTTTTATAACAAGAAACCATATGGTCATTTGAAAATAATTTGTTTCCATTCAGTGAAAAAAACATGATTCTGAAACTTTGTGACCATTAGAGTACAGGTTCTTCATACATAGGGCTACTCGAACCTGCATTTGTGGTCAGTGCGTAATGAACCCGCGCATTCTTACAATCTGGTCAGGCCATATCCATAAACAAGACGAAAGCTCAGTAAGAATAATTTGTACATTCATCTTCCTAACAATCAGAAGTACTTAGAATGAAATCACAGTTTTAGTAGAAATGTGTTATGTTGAAAGAGTCAAAAATATGATGGCTAAATTATCTCTTTCAGCAAAACTCTTATAAGATGATTATACTAATATATGTATATATTCTTGTATTTAAATATATTTAAGTATATGTGAATGTATAATTATGTACTTACATACTTTATTGTTTTGACTTAAAAAAAAAAATAAATTTGCTGCTTTTGTTGTAACAATAACAAGAGATTATCAAAGCTGATAAGGCTCTACTAAGATCCACAGAACATTAGAACACCATTCAACATGCACTGTGATAATTTGCCAAGGCAGTACCAAAGTGTATCTGGATATGTCATTTTTAAATGGCCAAATATATTTAGTATTTTTACCTTGGCATTTCTAACTGGTTAAAAGTCTCTGAAATCAGCGTTCTGAAATTTCTACTGAAATAAATATTATTTAAACTAATTCTTACAGTACGTGAAGGTAGAGATTGCAGAGATTTGAGATTCCTGTGGTTTCTAAATCCTGGTGCTGTATGCTTTATTTTACACTTATTGTATCAACAACTTTATCTGGAAAGGAAATGGGATAAAATACTTATTTTGAATAGATTAATTCTGTTACTGATTTTAACTATTTCTTATGTATGAGCTTGGAATTGTTTCCTCTGTAGCTTCAGAATCCACTTTGAGATGCTGGTTGAGTAAGATACTTCCATTTATATTGCTTGTTAAGTTAGCAAGCATTTAAATGTGATTAAAAAGAGTAATTGCTTAACTTAGTAAATCTATGTAAAGTCTCTAAGACCATGTCAGAGCTAATCATGACAAAGTATCTTTATAATTCACTGTGTTCGGATTTTAAATAATCTATTACTGTTTATAATCTCACACATGTATTTAAGAAAGAAGTTAATTTGCTAAGAGAGCATGTTTAAATAACATTCTAGATGTAACAGAAACAGAACAAAAGTGATGAAGTAGAGAAGTAAGGCTCACACATCATTTTAATCTGTTTTACAATAAATTCTAGAGAGCTTTCAGATCACGTTCCAGTTACAAATGAGCTACTGAAGCAGTGCGTGGAAAATGAGTTAAGGAAAAGGCTGATATTAAGTCTTACTTTCTTTTTTTCTCGAGTTTTACCATATTTGTAAAGGTGTTTTGTTTTTTTTTTTCTTTTTAATTAATAGTCTTAAAATTTTCTTGTTAAATTGTGTGAACATCATGTAAATTTCAACTCTGTTTACATACATTGGCAGTGAAAGTATTGGTCTGCCTTTGTGCTAAATGCTGCTAAATGAAGTGACCTCCTTTCAGTGCATTAGCAACTTGTTTCACTATTCAGGAACTAACATTGCCTCCTGATCTTGAAGTTCAATTAGTAATTTTCTATTTTTTTAATCTAGACTAGAGTTTAGCAGAATTTATTTTCTCTTGAAAAAAAAAAATGACCTGCAGTTTCAACTGTGTTCTCTAGTAAGAATTCAGTAGAATATTTAATGCTTTCTTTTCCAAAGTGCCTCAGACTTTTAGTTGTAAAAGTCATAATTTTCTGATCCAGAGTCACAGGAGAAGGACAATTAAGAACTAGGTCAACTTCATTCAAATATAATAAACTTTTAATGCATATTTATTTTCTCTCATCTTTTTTTTTTTTTTTTTTTTAATTACTGCTATGTAAAATATGAATAATGCAGAAAATAAAAATGAATTTATAGGATTACCTTTTTACCTTAGTAAGGAAAGACATCCAAATAAATATTGTTTATTTTGAAAGGGATAATCTTTTTCAAATTATTTTACCACCTAATGAACAGATGCTTCTGCTCATATTTCTGCCACAAATTCATGGGAGTTGAGATAGTTGTCCCTTTAATGAAATTTAAAGCTTTTGAAAAGCACAATCAGCAATCAATCTTTTCCTTCATTTCACTCTATATCAGGTCTATATCAGGTTCTCATGTGCCAACTAGCAGTCTCTCAGAAGCTGTGCTTAGAGGAACCCATTTTTTGTTACAGCAGAAACTCTCCTGGAAAAGAAGGAAGTTGTAGGGAGTGCCCCCTTTTATTTCCAGCACACAGAATGGCAGTGGTCTGAAGAGTAAATGAAAACTATGAAAAATGAAAACTCCATAGAAAAAAAAAAAAGTGCTGTTATTTTTTAATTAGGGTCAACTGTACGGCCCAGCCCCCACCAGATCCCGGTAAAGAACTAATGGTTCGGAAACATAATTTCTTTTCCAAAGTGCTCTCCAAAATTATTCTTTCATTTATATCCATCTCATAGGCCCTTGGCTGATTAAGTGGTTTGAATCTTCAAGCTTGAATAGCCTGTGTATATCAAAGAAATGGGAAAACATATGTACCCATATAAAATTAGGGGGCATCATCTCTCTTTTGTGCTGAATAGATATCATCTAGCCAGCACCAGATGGAAAAGAACCATAAATCCATTCCTTGCTCACTCAAAAAAAAAAATGTCTCTAGTCACATTCTGTTTGAAATTCCAGGTCCTTCTCTTAGTCCTACACCCTTGATCTTTGTCCAAGCAACAGAACGTATGAGACGGTCAGTGTCCTCTTTGGCTTAAGCTGAAATCATTTGTTTAGGCAGCTTTTCCTAACCAGCACTGAAACCTGCTACTCCGGATTATTTTTGCAATTAGCAATTTGGCAACTTCTTTTATCTAAAGATGCCACAGATGCTGCAAACTCATTTAATCAAAATTGAAGATTCATTTTCTTTGTGCTTTGAACCACTGATGTGTCATCTCAGTCCTTTACTGCTTGTCCTGTGAGTATAACACCAGATGATAACAAACATTTACCAATTTCAGTTTACACTGTATATTCTTATAGTTTCTGCTTTAAAATTTGGATGGGTACCAGACAGCTAATATGGTTGGTTGTTTTTTTTTTGTAATTGAAATCTTCATGCTCTTCATGATCTTCCAAAGATACATTTCAGTTCTGTTTTGTAATTGTTTGTAGCATCTTAACGATTTATGCTACTCATTGTACAGGTTCTAAAGTAATCTCCAACATATTTGTTACCCTGTCTATAGGAATCATTAAGTGACAACGGGCAGGAAGCACTCTCAGATGATGCTACAGGAATTATTTGGGAGATTGGCAGTCAATATTTACTGTAGCTATGAACAAACCAGTTTATACAGGGGAAAAAAAAACAAACAAACAACAACCCTCCTCTAAAGTACTGTGGCTTCCCTTTTAACCGCATCTTTATTTCATAATCAGGTCTTTATACTGTGAACAATTTAGAATGTCTATATTGATTAAACCGTACGAGTCTTCACTTTAAATTCTATCTGGTATTCTGCAAACTATAATGAACATTACCAAATGCATGGCATCTTCTGGGAAACACCTTGAGATTATCAAGTTTAATTTCCCCTAGGAAGTTCTTACAGCAGTGCAATCAAGCTAACTTTTACTCTCTGTAATGGAGTAAGATTTAATCTACAGTTTTCCAGCAACAGCCATTTCCTTATTTTTTTCTTCTTCAGTTTTTCTCTGTTTTTAGGTTACTCTATACTTTTTCCTGTAGTGCACCGTAATGAATATCCTATCTTGTTTTTAGTATGCTGAATGAGTAGAAGAGGCTGAAACCCTACGGTTAGTAAGGAATTTATGTAAATATTGCAATTAAATCTTGTCTGTAATAATAGGTGACCTTTAATCTAGTTTATATTGAGTCCCCTAATCTCTCAGATTCTAATTGAGTGATGAAGATGCAAGGCTTCATGAAAGGAAAGCAGATCACAAGAAAATAATGATTTTTTTGTGTAAACCATGATTTTCCAATTACTCCTCTCAGCTGGGACAGGAAAAACATCTAACTTGTGATATGTTCTGATCCAAAATTAATCCTTTTGTAACTGTGTGTCTTTAGATTAAAGGTTACTTCGGCTTTCTTCCGTGCAAATTCTCAACCCTTTTGGTAATATTAGTGCTAGGTTGTTTTTTTGTTTTTTTTTTTTTTTTTTTTTTTTGGGGGGGGGGGGTTCCCAAAAAAAAAAAAAAACCATTATTAAAACAAATTGGTAAGTAATATTTTTAATAATGCAGAGAAATACCTGGAAAAATAATAATTAAAATAGCATGCAAGCTTTTTTTTATTCAACTTGTGAGCTAAATATCCATTTGTTATAATAAATTATTTTAAAATACGTGAAAACAGTTGTGGTATAAGGAGGGAGTTATGGTTTTGACTAAAAGATGTGTGTACATCAAACTTGGGTTAAGAGTTGAGTGCCAAGAAATACCTGGCAAATATGGGCAGAGAAATTTGCTGTACCTTTGCAAATGAGAGAATTGCAGAAGATTGGATATGCTCACAGTGTCTGTGTATGTGCCTTTAGGATCATGCAAGAAAACTGTGAAGTGTCACATAGATCTTGTTTGTACAGTAGTTTGAAATGTGATGATAACAAGTGCTTTATGCTCCAGTAGGGTTACCTTTGTACGTTAAAGATGTGATTTTTTCTAATTCACAAGGAAGCTAAATACAGCCCCGCAGTGAAGACAAAGAGCTTATATTTTATATGGCAAGAACTGAAATCAGCACAGAAGGGAAAGGTCGCATTTGATGTGACAGTCTTGAAAAACAAAAGGGTTTTGTAGAAGCCAATCTGCGTAGGACACAGATATATTTGCCAAAACCAGAAAGACGACTACTTTGAAATGTCATAGAGAAGCACTCAAACTTCAGTTTGAACAGATGAAGATGGATCCCAAGAAGAATGTAAAAATAGGACTGTCCTGCTTGATTTGATGGCTAAATTTGTGTTTTTCCTGTGAAAAGGGTAATTTGAGAGAAATCCTTGCAGAGTCCTTACCCCTGTATGAACGAACACTAATACATGTCCTATGAAGGATAAATCTGGAGTTTCAGGAGAAGCAAGGGAGTAGACAAAATATCAAAAGGAAGAAGATTTTAAGTAAATGGTAGGCCATTTGCTGTTTAAGAGGGCTGCTAGGTGGACAGGGAGCAAATAAAGAATTCATTCTCCACACCTACTTCAGAGAGACCATTAGAAATTTTGATTGGTTTCATTGGAGTGAAAGGGATGGATGTGTGAACTGAAATAGAGATCAGAAGATACATTGTAAATAAAAAGCTTCAATGAGTACAGAAATGGGACTGATAAGAGTTGGAAAAAAATAACTGAAAACATGAATATAGCAAAGTGTTTTTTTTAAAAGATGAGTAAACTTCATTTTTCCTGTGGAGCAAATGAGAAAGAGCTACAAGAAAGCAAAGATTTAAAGAGAGGTCACTTTGCACAGTTTTCCATATTGACATTATACAGGGAGAAACTGAAGCAAAAATAAAGAAGCAATCGAGAAAACAGTCAGAAACTGTGGGAAGGTTAATAGGTTTACAAGCATGGGATTAAAAAGGGGAGTTGTTAATATATGTTTAGAAAAGTGGCAGAAACTACAAAGAATGAATCCCCAGTACTGTATCTGCAGTAGTGATGAGACTACTAAAGTATCTGTGGGAAGTCATTGACAGCAGAGCTCAAGATGACAACAGGAGCTGAATGACACAGACGTCGCTCCAGAAGGTGTGGGAAGAAGGAGAGTCATCTGCAGGAGATGGCAATTCAATAGGCAGAAATGGTGCTTGTTTGCTGAGTGATTAAACTTTTTTCCTTCCTAAAACACTACAGAAATGTTCCATTAGGAAATCTCCCTCATGCAGAACATGGTGCCTCTGTGAACACAGTCCAGAAGAGTTTGCTTACATACTTGCACTCCTTAATTACTTTTTTTCCTAAAAAAATAGTTGCTTTCTTACTCTCCAATTCTTGTAGCTGTTTGCTAAAAATAAAAGGACCTGACGGTGAATACAAGTTTCATAAATGCAAATCCAGCTTTGCAGTACAAATTAAAAATGTGGCTTGAATTAAAATCATTGACAGTTTGTAGGTTGTTCATGTTGTTTATGTAGACCCCTAATCACTCGAGGTATGTCTAAGCTTTTTAGCTGATACTTAGTGCATTCAAATCAGTAAATTAATCTCTTGGGTACACAGCAACTCAGTGTACCTTAGGTCACAGTGCATAAAGTTACTTTTGTTGCTATCTACAGATTGTCTTGACATGCGGCATATACCCACAGGTTCAGAAAAATTGCCCTTTGATTACATGTACAATAATCTGGATCTCCCAAGGTATTCAAGTGGTTAATTAAATATCAAGTAATTGCTAAAACTACTAAGTGACATTTAATTAGTATGTTAATTGATATCAAATTTGCTCTCACTATCTTGTTTTATGTTAATAAAATCCCTAAACATTTCTTCGAAGTAGATTAGGAAGCAATGTGCTTCAAATATACTAATTCAAAACAGCCTTAAGCATTACTTCTGCTCATGGAACATACTTTCTGACTTATTTTTATCACAGATGTTTTATTTTGTCTATCTTTAAACTTACTTTTTGCTAAGAGTGCATTATATCTAGTAGCGTAGACCTCTCTTGGAATGCATTTTAGCTTTTATAAGCTCATAATCCCTTAGAAATCTATCTGAAGTGTGATAACTGTTAATAGAAGTCTAGGGCTACATCTCTCCCCTTTGGCACCTACCAAGCAGAGATAGCCAGGTGCTATGGGGACTGCATAGTGCCTCCAGTTGCCTTATGTGAATAATGTATTTCTGTGCTGACATCTGATCTGGGGTTTACAAATCAGTGCTCCACACATAATACAAAACCACCCTAAATGTATTAAGTGCCTGATTATTCGGCAGCAGTGAAATTTTGCCGTAGTGTTAGCTCGCAGGGTGTTCCCCTCCTCCTCTCCGTCATCCTACCCAGGAAACAGCCCTGCTATAGCTTTCACACTGAGCATTCCAAAATTCTCATTGCCTTCCTTTGCTAAAGAGACCAACCGTGATGTAGAAAAGAGATGCCTTTAGGCTTGGGTCCAAGAAAGACTGACTGGAGTCCAAGTTGACAATAGCCCCAAGCCTGTCCTTCCTTTCAACCACTACAGTGTTCCCTATGGCCTCATCAAAAACAGGTGAGCAGTCCAAAGTTGAAGCTAGTAAGGAAGAGGTTGTTTTCACAATGGTTAATTTGAAAACATACTGCAAAATATTTCCATGAATATTCATATGAATATTTAAATAGATTCCTTTCAGCTGTGCTCATGCCTTTTGTGTGTTAGATTTCTGTGGAGTTCCTTTTCTGTTTTATTGGTGCCAATGCACAGAGAGAGTTGGTTTTACATACAGGATCACAAAAAGCAAAGTTTAATTTATTCTCCATGAGCATTCACACCTAATTACTTCAGAAGAGTCCAACTGGGAAGGAGAAACAATGGTGTATGACCACACATGACTGAACTGCATAGCTCAAATTCCAATCCTTCCCAACTTCGTAATCTAGGATATCCATGTAAGCAACATAAGCACTATAAACACTGAGAAGGGGAAGCAGGTTGAGGAGGGACTGTCAGAGAATTTTAAATTATGAATAAAGAGAAGTGTGATCTGTTTATTCATGGATATGTCACAGAAAAAAAAAGACAGAAAATTGGTAAAATAAATTATTCATTAAAAAGTATTCAGCTGTAGTTATGTGTCATCCAAATACTGTTACAGAATGAAGAATACTGCAGAATGATAATGATAGGTGGAAGTTGACAGTGATTTTCAACTTTTTTTGTTGATTTATTTGAACTTCTGTGCTTTCTTATATGTGATGTGTATAAATTTCATAGCTTCACATAATTTTTTGCAGTTTTCTGTTTCTCTGAATATATTGCAATAATCCACATTTACTAAAACAGAAAGTTTGGTATGGATAGTGTAGTATTTTAAATGTTTTATAATACAAAGTAAATTTGTTGCTGCTATTTGTATTTTAAGTAGCCTGTCAGTTGATAAAGAAAAGTCAGAATTGACACGTTTATTAAAAAAAAATCTTCAGATAAACATTTTGTAGGTATAAGTATTGGTACCCAAACTTCCTTTCTGCCTTCTTCATTGGCACTCTCAACCAGTGTTAACATGCCTAAATGTCTGGTCATGGTCCTTATCACCAGCAAAGGTTCTCTGTTTTCCCAAAATCTGCCTTCCACCTCATGTGATTCAATGCCCTGAGCCCATCTTCAAGTCCAGCTCCAACTGGAGTTTCTCTGACCACCGTCTCCCTGCCTCCATGCTTCCTGAGCACCAAGGGAGGCAGTGCATTGCAATATACCATGCCTCTTCCCTTTCATATGAAGCAGTTTCAAGTCTCTTCCAAATCATTAAGCAAATGACTGTATTCTGAACTCCCCATAGGAATTCAGTGGCAACTACTGCCTGACACAAAAGTAAGATGCTGCTAATCAGCCGCTTACCGCAACGCAGCAGCTCTGCTGCTGCTGCACCACTGGGAATGCCGAAACAAATCCCAGTGATCTATGTGATGGGTAGCTCGTTGCCTTCAGACATGAATCTTAACCTCTTACCTCATTATGGCAAGATGCACAGGTAGCAATGTACAGATAGTGTCAGGACCTTCTTCTTGCTCCCACACTGGCCAGATCTATGCCCACTGTTCTTCCCCCTTCACTTCAATCATTTTACAGTTGTGGTTTTTCCATGCTAATAATTTCCAAACCTTTTTGGATCCTTTTTACCTCTACACACAGTCATGCTCTCTAGTCATTCGAAACGGAATTAATGCTATATTTTTACTGTTTATGTACACCCTTAAGGATATCAAAAGAAAGAAGTATGTTGGTATGAAAACCTGGTACCAAAAGGACATTTGCATTCCCTGACTGGCAGAGGTAGAAGTTCTTCCATGCTCTTTTCATTATACTATCCTTGGTAGGATAACATAAGCTTGAGATCAACCTGTTTACTTGCTTAGAGATTTTCTTATTCATGTTCCTTTTTTTGTTTCTTTCTTTTTTTTTTTTTTTCTATAGAAAACACTAAGTCTTCTGATAAAAACTGGAGTATGAGAAATGTCTTTCTTAGTTGCTTCACTTATAGATTGAAGCAGTCCTTGCAAACTAAATTACATAGCTTGAAGTAGAATGGTGATTTGGACTGTAAATACTCCAGCACTGGTATTAGTGCTTTACAGAACCGATTTTTCTTTCAAACTAGAAAGCTGACTAGTACTCACTAAAAGCTTTGCTAGTAGTTTCATAATTTTCTGTATGGCTAACATAATTTCAGTTGTTTCAGTTTTACTTTTTCAGATGGGAAATATGTTGCAGATCATTCACCTAATTAACAAGGGGTTCATTTTCTTTTAAGTCCAGTAAGGTAAGAAAACATTTGACATCATTGGTTTACAAATGATTGAAGTTTTCTCAGCATATCCTACATTTGCATGTAGTGAATAATACCTCATGTTTACATGAAGTTTTCAGATATCATAATAGTGTATTTTGTATGCATGTTGTCTGTCTGTGTGCACGTTTGTATAATTTTCTAATTCTTGGTTTATTTTAATGAGCTCAGTTTTTAGAATGAATGTATCTACCAACTGTGAAAATCTACACCTCACATCTACTCATATAAATAAGAACAGCAACCTCTCCATGTATTTAAATATATATACACAACAACTTAGGCCTGAAAACATTCGAAGGTGGTAGTGTGGGAGTCTTCAAATAGGAATCTGTCAGAATCAGGCTCAGAGGTAGTTTGTTTGAGATCCCGTGTGTGATCATTGCTCTTACCACATTGCAGGCTGCTTTTGGGGAGTCGGGTCCTTGTGACTCCCCTCTTTATTAAATCCCCAGTAGGTATAAGCACTGCTTAAGTATGCTGTAAAAGATGATAGTGAAAGATGGTCAGTTTAATTAGAAAGATTATTGCTGTATGAAAGTACTCTAAAAGGTTGTTTTTATATTCTAGAAGATTTCTGGTATAGAATTCAAGTTGCATTGCAATACTGCCTCTATTTTGAAATCTTTCTTCAGTAGAATAAATCTAACAGGTTTTGTTACACATTCTTATAGTTTCAGGATAAGACTGAATGTGTATTCCATGATGATGAATCTTTCAAAAAAAAAAAAAAAAAAAAAACCAAAAAAAAAAAAAAAAAACAGGCCAAAATTGTTATTGGCTATAGAAATAAAGTACTCTCTGGATAAAATTGGTTCTGAAAGACTAAAAACAGATTTTGAATTATCCAGAAGATATGATTTTTTGAAGAAACAAGTTACTACTGAGTATATTTCTCAATATCCTTTGCAAAGTCCTACTGAAGATCAACAGAATAAAGAGGAAAAAAAAAACCAAAAAGATATGGTGGCTAAATATGTAGCAGGGGTAAACAAACTTGATCTAGCCCCATAGACAGGAGAGTCAATGAGTTCTGTTTTCATTGATTTAAGTGGATTCATAGATGTAGACCTCCCCCATCTGCAAGCCAATAAATAAATATTTGAAGAAATTTAATATTAAAATCTTCACAAAGATAAGTGTAATGGAAAATCCAACAAAGTCATGTTTCAAAGTGTACAAGAAACATTTCCCTCAAGCATTTCAGTTATGGAAAGAGCAAATACCTAATATTTGGCCTAAGAGAAGGTCTTAATAATAAGGATGTTTCCCTGTACTTCTGAAAGCAGCTGCAAAGAAACCTGGCTTCTCCTGCTGATCCATATCTGTTTTAAGATAGAATTGTCTGGTCTCTAGGGCTGCTAATCTGCCTCCTTTCATGGGCATTAGATTCCTATTAAAGAAAAAAGTACAACTTTGAGATGAGCTCTCCTGAGCTCCTATCTAAACTACTGAGAAAACTTGAGTGAGGGGATGCTCTTTTGTACTGCTCTTTCACGTCTAAAAGCATTTCTGCTTTAATTCATTCTCTTTACTTCTGCTGTGCTGAGTATTATTATAGTCTAGTGAGTTCCTGAAAGTGGGAAATGCCAAAGAAACAGGTGTCAGACTTCAAAAGAAGCATTTGTCAAGACTTAATGTTCTGAAGCTAAAGGTGACAGCTCAACCTAAATAAGCTCTTCTCAACAGGATTTAAGTTTCCTTAATAAAAGAAGTAATAATCGAAAGTGAAGTGCTAATCTAACAGCCTGGAGAGTAGTTTTTAAAAAATGTACATCATTTGACAAGATATCCTGATTTAAAGACTATTTGCAGTGTAGTGCTCATAGTCCAAGGTTGTTTATATTCCCGTGATAAGGCAATTTACAATCAACAAAACACAAGTTTGCAGCATTAATCTGTTTGCGGGCATATTCATGGCGTTGGTGGGCCTTCGCTTGCCTCCTGATAAAGGTAGATTCAGGAAGAACACTACAGAAAGAGCAAGAAATTAGTAGAAAAACAGGCCTAATAAAAGTAATACTTTTTTCTTTGTGTTCCCTCTCCCATCCATCTGTCCAATAAATAAATAAATAAGATAATTGCTGTTAAAGGGAAACTTACTGAGGAACAGGAAAAAGAGAGCAATATGAGTCATGTATATATACATCCTGCATACTGTTTTTCTTGTCATGTCTGTACTATGTTCATAAATAGTATCCAAGCTGGCAATTTATCTGTTTCAATATACATAATCACCAAGACTATTAAATTAGATTTAAGAAGCACAAGTAGCAGCATACACTATTTCAGAAAAACAGTGCTGTCAATTTTGATTAAAAGTGTAATAGCATAGTAAATGGTGCCTACTTTGTGATATTTTGAAGTCCAGTCATGGAAGACAGAGCTACTCATTAGCAGTATGTGCTAGCGGTATCAGAATACAGCCCTTTTTTTTCCCCCTTTGAGTCATTTTCCATGTTTGTTGATCAAAATGGATACACCACATCATTGCTTGTCTCTACTTGACTGGTCACATAAGCAATCTGTGAATGGGAAGTCTAAGAGGAGCTGTGTTACCCTCCATTTTTTATTCACCAGTCTTTTTTTTTATAACAAACCATTGAAAATATCTACTTCTGTAAGCATTTATTTGTTAGTTAACCTTCAGCAATATCTCCCTAGTGTTTAGCTACATACTTGGTCCTTTTACAAAGCGGGCAGTTAAATAAAGTTAGCTGACTGTGTTACCAATCTTACCTTAAAATTTGGCATATTATTCTTTGTGTATGCATGATTATAAATTGTACTGATATTGATTTCTGCTGTCATTCATTCCCATTGTTCTCAAATCTTTTATTATATTTTGCGTTTGGATTTTATCACTTTTGTCTGGAGTTTGAAGGATGTGCTTGCCTGCATTTCCATACAGCACCAATTAGTAATTTCAATTAATACAGTATTAAGTAGGATTTGTTTCCACTTCAGAAGAGCATTTTTGTAGGCTTAATGTGTTTCTGCAACGAAAGCTGTTGTACAGATTCATCAATCCACCTGTAGGCTGTAGCAAAGGCAGCATCAGTAGCTGTGGGGGCTCAGGAGATAACCACTGCAGTTCTCCTTTCCTTCAGGTGGTGAGTGTGGCAGTTCTAGCTCCCATCTTGTAACAAGTTGTTTATAGAGGCAGAAGGATGCTTGGACATTTCAAAACTGCTTTTTGTTAGTATTAGTTGATGTAGAGGTTCCTATTAAGAAACCTTCTATTTTATATAAGCTCCCACAAATTTTGCTTTGTCTGTTCAGACATCCTATAATTAAAAGACAGTGAGTCTGATGGAAACAGTCAGATGAAACACACTCTCATTGTGCATTTTGCCAGTATGCTTGGATTTATCCATCAAACAAATGACTATAATTCCTTATCAACAACAATTCAGTAATCAGCTGTATGTGCGTGGTGCTGCCTGCAGTCTGTGTGATTACCAGTATGATGTATTTTTTAGGAAAAGTAGTCTTGCCCTTGTGAAAGTGCTGATCAGTATCTGGTCTGGTCATTGATGACACTGCAAGGTCTAAAGGCATAGCTGTATGCATAGGTGTATGAAAGCACGCTGATATGGATGAGAGTGTTCATGGTCTTTTTGGATACATTTAATTAGTCTTTTGACTGGATCAGGATTATATGCAATAAAGAAATAACGAGTCTGCATGTATTTCTGTAAGAGCACTACATTAAGAAGACTAAAAATCAGGCCTTGAGGACACAGGAATAGAGAGCTGCAGATTTTCATCGTACTGATGAAGTAAGGCAAAGCAAAAGTATCTATCTATCTGTGCACACACACACAAAAAAAAAAAAGGAAAAAAAAAAGAGTTCATGTGCTGCTCTTGAATGTTTGCTTTTTAGAACAGCACAGTTCCATCTTCTTGTTCAGCATTTGTCTATGATGGATGGCGTGACTCGAAGTTCTCCATAAATTCTAGTGGCAAAGCAGCAGACACAAGAAATATAGTTGAATTTTACTGATCTTCACCTTTTTCACCATTCTTCACATCTTCATAAAATGTTGCTCACATTAAAGTGTCTGTAATATTACTCCAATTAATTTTTGTTTTCCTAGTACCTTATTGTTATAACACTTTAAAATTGCAGAACAAAATGCATGTAGCAATCAGTGAAAATCAGAGAGCCTGTGTTACACTCAAACTTGAAAGTCTGTGAAGAAGGGAAGTGTCCAGTTCGCATTTAACTATTACAAATTAGTGTATTCCATATCCAGAACTAAAAACAAGATTTACTCTTTAAATTGTGTAACAGTGAATATAGATGTCGTGAGCCACAAGGTAGACTTTCTCTACTACCATTCTGCCAAGAGAATTACCTGAAAGCTGCTCTTAAATTTCTAGATCAATACCTGATGTAATTTTGTCTCTCAGAGTAATGAGTAATAGAAAAATGTTGTTCACATTTTGTACTTCACTAGGCAAGGAATTGTTAATAATATAGAATATTCAACTATTTAAATGGTATTTGTTTCTTGTTCACCTTTGTATTCTTGAAAATCTAAGACTGCAAAACTGTTTTTTCCACATGCATAAGAGCGACCCTTGTACTTTGAAAAACTGGCAAATTAGCACCTGAAAGGTAGAATGGGGTTGAGATTTAAAGGAAGGTGAAAGATCAAAGCTTGGATTAGGGACTGCAGAAATCAAAGCATCTTCAGGGTCCAGTACATTGACTGGAGCCCATAAGCCTTGATAATCTGAGCATCTTAACTGTGGTATGGAGATCCCACTCACTGCATTAGTCAGGACACGCTTACCTCTGCAGAGCCTTCATCTCTTCTCTACAAATGATTTTCATTGTCAAGGAGCCATCTATACTAAAAGAAGATGAGGTCTAATTTGCATTACCTAGTTAAAACCTAAGCCAGACTGTTGCCTCTGAAATGATGGAGCTCCAGTCTCTAAAATCCAGACAGCACACAGCTCAGTCTTTATTATTGCCAATGCTTTCCAAATAAATTGGCAGTAACTTAGATTTGACTAGTGCTGTAAAATTTCTTTGCCTGCAGCTTCTGATATTTGAAATAAATTTTGTTTTTTGATTCCATTTTGTGATTTTACAAGTTCTTTGTATTTCTTACAACAAAATACGTATGCTTTGTTCATCTTCCTAGGCCTTATTTCTTGCTGCTGAAATAGTTCATTAATGCACTTGGCCTTCTAAAACTTTGGCAGGAACCTCAAGGTTTTTATATCCTTACTGTGGTGTATGCATACTTGTTTATCTTCTGCCCTGCATATTACAGAATCTAACTTTTTTGGTCATGCTCAGTGTGAATAGAGCGCTTGAAATGTTATCAGGAAATTCTGAACGAAGGATTAGCCATTGTCTACAGATGGTGATTTTTAGAGGTTCATAATGCATAATTGAAGTGTTTTCTCATAAAGACAAACCCAGTAATGTCTTTCATTGCACTACAGTTAGTCCTGTCAAGTTTCCAGTTCTTTTCGAAACTAGGGCCAAGGAAAAACCTTGCATGTGCACTGAGAGGAGTAATATTATCAGGTCAGTGCTAGTTCCTGTCCTCACTGCTAGAAACAGATCAATCCAGACATTCCAAAGCATGGGAGGGATCAGATAATTCTGATTCCAGTAATTAAAATATAGGTATTTTAAGGGATTTAATTAGCCTACACTAGTAAATAGATAGCCCTAATCACAGAGGTCTGTCAGCTCCGTTTGTAGTAAAAACGTACATTTATTATTACTGATTAGTAAAATCAGTACATTTAAGGAGAAGTAAAGCAGAAGTTATAAACAGAGAATCCACTGAAATAGTTCCATACATAATTGCTGCACTGTAAGTGAACAATGGCATCTCATATTCTACCTTTTTTTTTTTTTTTTAACTATAATTCAGTGTCATAAGTTGTGTAATCTGGGCTTGCAAGGTTGGAAATTGGACATAAATTACGGATACTTTCTACTGGCCTATATGTTAAATGATCAAGAATTATAGAAGTCTCAGGGAGTAGTCTGTTCTGCATGTATATTTAAGGAGAATGAAAAGAATATTCAAAAATGGCTGTTTCTGCTGCTTCAAACAATAAAAGTAGTTGCTTTGCTACATGTACATAAAGCATTTCTCTCAAGGTCAAAGGGAGAGGTCAGAGACAAAATAAAAATTACTCCTATGAGTGGTTTGCCACATGATCTTTTGTATGTTTTGAAAGGTCAAAGTCTGTGGGACAAATCTAATAAACAGATCTCAGGAGTATTCTATTTAATTTCTGAGGAAACATTACCGAATGGTAGAATTGGGATTTTGCTACACTGAAATGCCGATTGTTTTGAGATCTTTTGTCTTGTAATTACAAAGATGGCTCAGTTCCAAGTGAGTCACTGACTAAGTCCCTTTCCAAGGGAGAAAATAGAAGCGTTCTTTAGAATGTCTGAAAGCTGATATTAGAAAGTGTTCAAAGTGATGCTTGGATCTTCTTCCCCCTTTTCTGTACTGAGCTTTACAAAAGAGTGTATGTCAATAATAAGAAGCATAACACCAGGTTAAACACCTCCTGTACAATCAGTAGTTCAAAGACATTTGGACCTTTGGAGAAACACTTCATGACTATTTCTACTGTATGCAGAAAATAATCTGATAAAAATATGAGAAATCTCTGGTCCTTTCTGGTTATTTTCTTATTGAAAATAAATAAATAAATAAATAAGAACAAAAAGAGAAACGGAGGTATCATAAAGGCAGCGTACTTGGAAATATCAGTCGAAGTCTTTCATCTTCAAAATGATTTCGAACAATTCTTAATGTTATTATTTATAATATTTATATCTATTTACATACTTGCATACAATTCCGTCGACACAATTTTGACTGCAGTTGCATATGTTGATTGTTGGTGACAGGACAAAAACACTGGGTTCTCCAACTATGGATGCACGTTTCACTTTTCAGTTTGCAGTAGTAGTAAAATTATGATGGTATACGTCTGCATATACAGTCAAGCTTCTGTTTCAAAGAGCATAGGTGTGATCATTACCCCATTCGTGCTGACTCTTCTTCAGTATTTATCATGTCACTTGTTTCAGTGGAATTGGTTGTGATTCAGGTTGGTAAGGATAAAATCAGCCTTCACCATTATTAAGGCTGATAACCACTCTCTATGAAATAATACAGTAATTTTGATACATATTTACACAATGTTATATTGCTACTTGTTCTACCTACAACATCGCTCACCATTTATTTATTTATTTATTTGTCTTTCTTTTTTCCATTGACTGTTTCTTTACCCTAAAAATACATTGAGGCATTTATCATATGAGCCACAGTGTGTAAAGGTGCTGTAATTGACTGGAGTGTATACAAACCTTCTACAGTAATACAAATAAATGAAGATAATTGACAGATGTCCTGTCCATTTCTTACCAAGGGGAACTGTTTTATAACCAGGACCATCCAGCCCAGTATCCATGCGGTATCTAGTACACATCCTTAGGGGCGTGAAGAAAATCAGAACAGAGCAAACATATCCTCAGTGAGAGAGCAGTTGGAGTCTGTGGACAATGCGGAGCATTACTTCAGAGGAGCAAACTGCTATTCTACAGGCTGGGGACTGAAAGCTAAAGGTAACAACTGAAATGATTTTAGTGTTGTTCTTACAGCAGAAACTTCCCAGAGGCCCCAAACACTTTTCATTCCTTCCCTTGTGCCAGAAGCACCAATTCATTCCTACACAGGATTCAAATTGCACAGCTGTTCTCTCAATAACTTCCACAGTGCAGTTTGTTATTGCTAATACAGAAATCTATAGCACATTGAAAAGTGGAAATAAAATACAAGATATTTAATGGCTGGATACTTTTAGGATGACTTAAAGAAACCATATAGGAACACTTTAGGATTTGTATGGCAAACTGAAATTTCCTGGTGGGAAGAAGTCAGCATAAGTCTTTGACATCTTCTTCTTCACAGAGGGAGCAAACTGAATTGATGCATTAAGGGAAAAAAGGAGTATGATATAAACACAGTTTGCACCTGGAAACCATGCTTACTATGCTCTGCATTGCCCACAGTGGGAGAATAATGCTGCAAACTCACCTGGTCTCTTCCTCAGCTTCTGCAGCAGGAACGGTGGAAATGAAAAATATGAAAGACATGCCGTGTTGGAGTTTTCTTCTAATTGCTTAACTTCAGAATTTCGCTTAGCAGCTACCAAAGTGCCAATTCAGTGGGAACTCTCCATTGTAGTATCAATCCTATGTATTTACCTATGAAGTTCTTCTAATAGATGAATTGTTTTCACACAAATCTTCAGTTTCCACTTCACTTATTTAAAGTGAGATTCTTCTTTCAGAATCAACTGTGGATCATGGCTTTAATTTAATTTATCCCTAAGTAACACAGAGCAGAACTTCATCTTATGGAGGAAGGAAAAAAATTATAATACTGCATTTCTATCTACAAATTTTACTTCGTATTATTGCAACAGTTTAGGAACTTACGATATATATAGTTCAAAATATTCTATATTGCAGCAATGTCACATAAAATAACCATTGTTGCTATTTATTTTCTTACTTTTTACAGTGATTTCTATTCCAGAAATAAAGAAGAGGAACTTTGGGTTTTAGTTTGTTGGTTGTTTTTTGTTTGTTTAGGTTTTAGGTTGAATTGTGTGTATTAAATAAATGAGTATCTTCTGTTGTCACATTCTTGGTTTCTTTAAAAACTACTATTTTTGCATACAGTCACAATCCCAAATCTTTCTGTTACATTAACATGGATTGTGTTTAGTGGAAATAAAAGATTTGAATCCAAAATCTCAATGTATTTGACAACATTTTTTGTGTGTTCTTGTATGAATGTGTATACTGTTATAGACTCTTCTTCATCTTCCCGTAAGGGATAAACCAGAAGCAATTATAATTTAATAGCATTCTGTATGCTAAGAATGTGTGGTGACACATAATGGAGTCCAATATACCTATCTGATTACAAGTTGCTCTTTAGTCATAGGACAAATAACTACAAGATGGCAATGTCAAAGTAAGACACAATTACACAATGAAATATTAATGAAAATACATTGCACTTACATCTCAATGACATCTAAATGGGAATCAGTTATCAGATCTTGAGTGTTTGCAACAAATTTCTACTCTGCCAAGAAAAAAAAAAAAAAGTCCAATGAACTTTTAAAATGTCACCCAGCAGAGTTTTCAAATACATAATTTACTATTTTGTTGGCTTCCTATAAATGGATAATAATAAACTTCTAGCACAATGCAAGCTCATAAATGCTGAATCAAAAGTGTGAAGAACACCATGAAATGATAAATGCAGAGCTTTATGATACTAATTTTCTTCTAAGTAGAAAACGTAGTGTTGAAAATGTGAATGGAAATGTCGACATTCTGCTTCTGCAGAGCAAGGTTTTCACGGGGAAGAATCTGTGGCTCTGTAAGTTTCTTTTCTAGTTCCATTCTACAGCAAAACAGTGGCAGCATTGCTGTAATTTCAGCGTAAATTTAATAGCCTTCAATGAGCAATATCTTTTCATAACCATCTCTGTTATACTTGCCTCTTTGGTACACTCATATTTATTTAAACACATGAAAAGTTGACTTTTATTAATAAGAGGAGTTAATGAAGTTATTTCTCTTGGAGAAGTTTTAATTTTAATCAAAAATTGACCTATGTGTTATATTTCAAAAAGGCATATAACATTTAATGGTATTATTAGAAATGTTAATGTTAAAATAATTTGCACCAGCCAGAATTATAATCTATTTTAAGCTACTACTGTAGGTTGAATGATAAGATTTTATCAGTTTTGGTTCAGTTTTCATAGCATACAGACTACATTTCAAAGTTCTGCTGATCGGTGCTCTTTATGCTATCTGACATGATGTTCTTCTCTTTATGAGACAGGATCTCCCTTGCTGGGTATACTGTATTAAATCAGGAGGTGTGATTCGACCTGGGCAGGCTAGTAAAAGGAACAAAACTTGGTAAGTGTATCAGGTCATGATGACTGTAAAATCTTTCATTTGGATAAATTTGTCTTAGGCTATAAAACACCATTATGTGGTTCCCAGCCCTAGTGGATTCACAATGCATACCTGAGCTAAAACATAACTAATTCCTTTGATTAGATTGGAGGGGTTGAGTGCACCCTTGCCTTCTGATTGATTCCTTGGAAGGAATCCTAGATTTATAAAGGAATACTTTACAGCCTGATCTCTTTTGGACATGGTTTCAGTGTGTCACTTAGAATCAGAAGCCCGTGCCATACTGTGGGACACCTCCATATAACATGCATTCAGCTAGAAGAGATTTTGAAATGATTTGTCCAAATGTGCGTATTTCATGACAACAAGAAGGTTAACAAAGAAGTAGTGAGGTACATTGCACTGGATAAATCCTGAAACTTTAAAATTATTTTTTTACAGTGGTGTCATGCCTTGTGATTAAATTCATGCTGCTTTGTTTTACTTTGATGCAATGTGAATGAAATATTTTTTGTGTATGAAATTTAGACCTTTTTTTGCAGTTTTATATTTAAAAATGAAGGCTTAAAGCTTAGACATTTACTACTCTGTCAGGAAAAGGACCTGTCTTAATTACGGCACTGTTATAACAATGATTTAATTGAATTCCTGCTCTGTTCACATTAAATCTTTGTCATGAGTTACAGCATTGTGGAATATTAATGTTGCACGTATTCTTTTTATTCACACTTCATAGTCTAATGATAGACCTTAAAGTAGAAAAAGTGTTTCAGTTAATTCTTTTCATGGTTTGGGAGAATATTCTTCGGGGGAAAAAAAAGCAGAAAAAGCCCTTCAACACAAATATACTAGCTCTTTTTGCATCCATCTTCATGGATGCATAATCCACACATGCAAACTATAAATTGTTTTACATTCATTTTTGTAGTATCTATTTTTAAATATGGTAGAGCCTTAAACCCCTGTTTAAGATAAGGCCATAGTATAACAAAATATAGGAAAATAGGGAAGATAAATATGGAATAAATTACCAGCCAGAAATCAATCTTGAGAAGAGAGGGCTTGGGGTGATTTTAATCTATGTAAATACCTGAAGAGAGGGTTCAAAGATGACAGAGTTAGGCTCTTTCTGTAGAACTCAGTGACAAGACAACAGGCAATGAAGCTTCCTTCTGACACTTTAGACTGTGAGGATGCCTAAGCACTAGACCAGGCTACTGAGAGAGATTATGGATGCTGTGGATCAGATGGATCAGAGGAGACTGAAAGGTCCGTTCCAACCTCAGGCATTCTGGGATGCAGTGACATCCACTGCCTACCTTCAGCCCTGGACCATGAGGTCCATAGTGAAAAGCCACACAGGATAAAGGAGAGCAAGCTGGCCACAATATGGTCTCTAAGACAAATTGTACATTTGAAACAGAGCTCCTTTCCCTGATGACAGCACCCTGTGCTTTCTGAAGCATCAGCAGGAAGGATGCTGAGTTATATGGAATCATTGATGTATTTAAAGATAAATTTATTAACTGCATATTTTCCATTGTGAAATGAAGAATTGTTAACTATAACTTTCTAATGTGGTACAAGTTTTCAGAAGACACCTATATCTGCTTTTCTCCTTTTATTTATTTCTAAAACAAAATTATTGTTGTAGGCCATAATAGGCAATTCATCGTGTCCCCACCAAAATCCCCACAGCTTTATTGATTCTTCTGAACCTTCTCAAACACTGTACACAGCCAGTCAATAGAGTGATGATAGCAATCAATAGAAAGTATAATAAAATAATAAACTTGGTTGAGAGCAGCATCGGTACACTCAGACCTCAGAACTTAACCTGCGAACTACATTTACAATTTGACAGGTCCTTTCTGTATTAAAGGTTTCTCCAGAAAATCTGGGACTGGGTACATAACTGTTGCTTGGAAAAGTTAAGGCATGCACTCAGTGTTCTTTTTTTTAAATACTGAGATAACAGCATGCTTCCCTGTAGGTCTCTGAAAGCACTGAACATGACTCCCATGTATTTCTCTTTCTGTACTGTAAATAAAAAAAAATTCCCTGTGAATTGTCACTTATGTAAAACACTCAGTGAATAATGTCATAAAACAAGCAGCTGCCAGGATTTGCATGCTTCAGTTTCCTTTTCTGAGCTCTAACCAAACGGGTCTAAAACCTGAAGATTTAATTTCCATTAATGAATTATCAGTGTCTAAGATGTTTTAAGTTAGCATATACACAACAACACATCATAAACTAACTTGTATTTGTTTTCTGTTCCTGTATAATAAAAACTAGCTCAGTTAATCTTTGCCAAATGACTCAGTAAAAATAACTCTTGCAGGTAGAAACATGACTAAATTGGAAATAAAATCTGCATCTGTTTGTAAGGCATTAGAAAGCTCTGTAAATCATTTACATTAGATATGGTAATGACTCATACCTATAGTACTATATAGGTATTTTCCTAACAATAATATTTCAGTGTACTGCAGATATTTCAATGTAATTTGTAAGCACAGAAGTACAGCACAGACTCCAACCTAGGAAGTAAAGACTGTATGTGTTGCACAGGTGCACAGAATATGACAGCAACTACTTACAGTCTCCTTCAATGGAGGTAACGATCAAGAAGTCAGAGTTGTTGTCTTATAATGAATAACATATTATACAATGCATTTTATAATGTTTAAAATGCTTTGTTCTGTGATTATATTGTATCCTACATTTTTCTTCCTCTGGCTTTCTATCAGCAACATCATTTTCTCACGAGCTCTGTGAACTGAGTACCTTAGTATAATGTACAAGTTACTGCCCTTGAGCTGCAGATCGAATCTTAAAGCAAATGTAAACAGCTGAATTGGCAGCAATGGTTTGAAAAAAAAAAAAAAAAAAAAGCTTTGCTAGGATTCTGCATACTAGTATTTTCTCTAACCATATGTAACTTAAATTAAGGAACACTTTATAGGGACAGTCACAAAGCTGTGCAATAGCCAGGAAGAACTATAAAATTGACAATGCTGTATCTGAACCTCAGCATACAGGGACACTTCTCAGCTTATGACTAAGGGTTTATAAATGGCTCCCAACTTTATGCTGGGAGAATACCCAAGTTTGGGCCCATTTTTAGACTTCTGCACACTGACACTTTTTTTTTTTTTTTCCTCCATGAAACAGTGTTATTGGCTGCAATGAAAGGAGAACTGACTGCATTCCCCCTGCTCAGGTGATTAGGAAACCTGGGCCAAAGAATATGGCCATACTCCATGTGCCTCTATAAATGCATCTAAGCTAAGGTGGATGTGGGAGCAGCTGATCTTTGTTCTGTTTGAAGCCATGTGGGTATCTCATGATCTGTGAAGGAGCAGTGTGTAAAGGTCAGTGAAGTTATTATGTTTCTGTGAATCAAATGGGTTTTCTTCACATATGTATGAATCTATAGCAAATTCTCCTGTAGCCTTAGATGCTAGTAATTATTGACTAGGATGTGGTACAGCTGTAGTTTTACTGCCTCATTAGAGGAAATTCTTCCACTCTGGTGCTTCCAAAGATGTTTTCAGTCACATCCCAAAGTACCCATGTTATGCACTAGAAGATAGATTGAGTGATTGCTTCCTTTCTTATGGGAAAAATGTTTTGAGTACCTTAAATATTTTCAGTCTCATGGTACCTACAGGCAGTGTAACGTCAGTGCTTAGGGGTTTTTGGTGTGTGGGTAGAGAGCACGCTGCGTCAATGTAATTCATCATCCATGAAGATTTGCTTCAGCAGTTGATAGTGCCTCAGCATTTGCAGTGTGGGTGTATCTATGTACCTATGCACAAGTATATATACATACAGCGGGAATAATTTCCTTTTATCACTGAAATGCAGCCAGAACTTAGATGAGATGTGGTGACTGTGAAGTAGTGAACAGAAATGTTGGATAAGTGGGAAAAAAAAAAAAAAGAAAAAGAGGGGAATGTGACAAGTTATGCGCAAGAGGTTTTAGTTGCGATATATATTAGTGACCTATATTGGCTTTGCCTGAATTACATGGGCTTCATATATTAGTACTGGCAGAAATGGCAGTGAATACTTAACGCAAGTCAGAACTTTTACACTTCCATGTTTCATATTCAATATATCTTTCGAAGTGTGTTATTCATCGTACCAAAAGTGATATAAACAAATGCTGCTCTGCAGGCTGCTGTTTACTCTCCAAGAGGAATTTTAAGAGCAAACCTTCCTTCCTTGACATACCACAGTGACAAATTACAGCTAATACTTCCTACATTCAGTAGGAAAAGAACATAGCAGTGGTAAGGATTTATATCGTAGAGAGCAATGTGGTATATGTAACTGGCTGGCATTTTTAGTGCCCTGCCTTGATTTGAGACAGCTTTAGCAATACATAGCTTATCTTCTTTGTCCTTGACTGTTGCAAGATTTGTTCCTTTTCTTTGTTTGTTTGTTTGCTTTCTTGTGTAAAAACAATAAAGCCACAAAGGATGTATTTATAACAAGTCACATGATGCTTAAAACAATCTCAAACATAAGTAAGGAAAACAAAGGGAAAAAGTGGAAACTATGGATAAAAATAAATATAATAAATGCTATTTTATGAATACCTAGGTAAGTTTTTTTGAAATCTGTTAACAATCTATAAGTTTAATATACAACATTCATTTGGCAGTCTTCTCTTAGACTGCCTTTCAAAAACGTGGAACTGTCTTCAAAATTGTTCATCCCACGGTAATGGTATCAGATCTTAAAGAAGTAACATCAGAAAAGCAAGAGAAATTCTGAGTCTTAAGACCATTTTGAAAATGAAAGAATCTGGTTTTAATCAAGTGCAGTTTTTCTCATCACCGCACTTGTGTTCAGCTGTGGATGATGCTGATAGTGTTTCCATTAAAATCAGCTGGGCTATTTGCAGAAAGAAGTACAGCAAAAACAATAAACACTACTTGTGAGGAGTAAGGAGTTGCAACTTAAAGATAACCTACTGTGGGCAAAGTTGCCAACCACTAGATCAGGAATCCATCCAACCTGGCCTTGAATGCCTCCAGAGATGGGGCATTTACAACCTCTCTGGGCAACCTGTTCCAGTTCCTCACCACCTTCTGATTAAAAAATATCTTCCTTACATCTAACCTAAATCTCCCATTTTTTAGTTTAAATCCACGCCCCCTTGTGCTATCACTATCAGACCATGTAAAAAGGTGGCCCCTCTCTTGCTTGTAAGTTCCATTCAAGTACTGGAGGGCTGCAGTGAAATTTCCTTGGAGACTTCTCAGTCTAAACAAGTCCAGCTCCCTCAACCTTTCTTCATAGGAGAGGTGCTCCTGCCCTTTTATCATCTTCATGGCCCTCCTCTGGGCCATGATCCAACAGCTCCAAATATATGTTGCACTGGAGGCCCCAGGCCTGAACGCAGTACTCCAGATGGGCAACGCAAGGGCAGAGTAGAGGGGGACAATCGCCTCCCCCTCCCTGTTGCTACTTCTCTTTTGATGCAGGCCAGAATACTGTTGGCCTCCTGGGCTGCAAGTGCATGCTGCTGGCTCATGTCCAGCTTTTTGTCCATTAGGAGCCCAAAGTCTTTTGCCACAGGGCTGCTTTCAATGAGTTCTTCTCCCCTCCCAGTCTCTACTTGTATCTGGGATTGCCTCGACCCAAGTGCAACACCTTGCTCTTGGCCCTGTTAAACCTCATTAGTTTCGCATGTACCAACTTTCTGAGCATGTCCAGATTCCTCCCGATGGTGTCCCTACCTTCTATCGTGTCAATTGCACCACTCAGCTTAGTGTCACCAGAAACTTTCTGAGGGTATGCTCAATTCCACTCTTTGTGTCATTGATAAGATGTAGAAGAGTACCGGTCCTAAGATGGACCCCTGGGGGACACCACTCCTGACTGACGTCCACCTGGACATAGAGCTGTTGACAACAACCCACTGGCTATGACCATCCAACCAATTCTTTATCCATCTAATGGTCCAGACATCGTATCTACAATATAGAGCTAAGGATGTAATGTGGAACCATGTCAAATGTTTTGTGCAATTCCAGGTAGATTACCTCAGCTGCTTTTTCTGTGTCCACTGATTCTGTCATTCCATCACAGAATCCTAGCAATGTGTTTCATTTTGCAACCATATCTGGGTGAAGGAAAAAAATAAGAGCATCTTCATAAAAGGAAAAGTACGTGCTTAATGTAGGATAAGGTTGTGAAGATTTAGCCAAAAAGGAGCATTCTTCACACGATACAGATACACTCATGTCTTTTGTTGAAGTCTGTCCATAAATCTGAGAGCTGAATAGAACTTTTATATAGGAAAGAATCATCTGTGTTGAGTCTGGGCAAAACTGTGAATTTCTGAGTATAGCTTCATAGACTATAAGCCTAAGATAGTCTAGGGAAGAAGCAACACGTGTCTGGAGGGTGCTTCAAACATTCTCCTTTTTTAGTATGATTTTACTGAGGTGAAGACAAGTATTAGGTTGTGTATATAACAGTACGGCCATACGGATGTCTAATACTATGAGTTCCTTCATAAGATGAAACTGTGCAAATAATTTTTTTTTCCCAAAATATATATAAAATCTTCTTGTCATACACATCACCTACAGAAAGACCAAACATATTCATGTAATCTCATCTACAACACTAAAGAATCATATTGCATTGACTGAAAATAAGAAGGAAAAAGACTTAATCCTACACTCAAAGTACACCATTTACAAAGTACACCATAGCACGTACTTACTGTCCTTCATAAATGCGCAGAATAATGTCAGCAGGCATCCTGTGCGTTTAGAGAAAGTGAGGCCATTACTGAGTCTGATTCAGCCATGAGATCTGAGGGCAGGATTGCTTTTTAAATTATTATTATTAATAATATTTCAAAGTATTTCTTTCATTCTTGTACTTTTCCTCATTACATGGTGAGGATTTTGTTGTCATCTTTTGTCCTGGTTGACTGTAAGGTTTTTTTTGTTGTTGTTGTTTTGGTGGGGTTTTTTTGGTGGTTTTTTTTTGGTTGTTTTTTTTTTTTTTGCTTACTTAGAAAACAGAAGGAAATCAATTTATTCTCTAGTTTGTTTGATATATGGCATAAAAATTCATCTTCTGTCCTTAATCTGCAGTTGGCACTGACTCAGGAATTCATTCAAAACCTCAGTGACTAAGTGACAGGTGGATACTTTCACTGCTTCTCCATGGTGTGATGTATAAGATGCGTACTTGTGCTTGTAGCTGTTTTCTGTTATTTTTAATGGTTTAAAACGAAACAAAACAAAAAGGTAAGGATGTTAAAGCCCCATCTTGTATCAAAATTCATTTCCCTTTTTTTACTTCAGTTGTTCTCAGAAGTTAAGTGTCCTCAGAAGTAACCAATCCAATATTAACTGTGGAAGGGCTTTTAAGGAGCTCAGCTTTTTCCACTGATGATTATAATTTATGAAGTCTGTTAGTTATGAAATGCTGGTGACATCATTCAAAAGCTCTGATTAAAATAGTCTTCTTTGCATTTTTTTTTTGCTGTTCTTTCCTGGAAATTACATGCTAAAATAGAAATCCTCGACTTATAAGCTGTCCTCCATTCTGCTTGACAGACAAGCTAGTCTCAAAAGCTATCTACCTACCTGACCCAAACCAACAAGCAAGGAAAAGTCATATAAAATTGAAAGGAATAACTGTGACATAAAGTTAAATTTATGAGAAAAGGGCTACCTTGGTTGCAGATATTGGCAAAGGTAATTAAAGTATGTTCCTGCTTATGATTCTTATCCAGATACAGTCTGTTTCAGCAATAAACGTTCTTCATGTTTGACAAGCTATTTTAGGAGATAAGAATGATTATGAGGCTCTGTTAATAGGAATTACAATTAAATATTTAAATTCTTTTCCAACACAGCATTGCCCTGGAACTGCTACCTTCTTTAACTTGAAATGGTTCTTTTCCATTATTTTTTTTCCCCTTATTTTTTCAAGGCAGAAAACATTTTGAAATCTGTGGGGTTTTCTTTTTGTTCCTTTTTTATTATTATTATTTTTTTCCCTAGAGAAGCTGTTCTTTTAATGATATGTTTGAAAACACAAAATGCTTTTCTTCAGTGCTTTACAGAAAACCTATTATTTGAATGTCTAGCAGTACTCTGTATCTGGCAAATGGTGGATCAGATTAGAAGACAACTTTGCATTGTAAAAAGGTTCTCCTAAGTTTTGTATAAACATTCCTTTCAAGTTGAAGGTAAATAAACAAAGGTGTAACACAGAGAATGTCTGCCTTCCTTGAAAGTGTCTGTTTTTCTGCTTTTTTTACTAGATTAATCTTGTTAAAGTTTGGACAAGGAGTTGCTATAGGCTCTACTCTCTTCTTCAAATTGTTTCTTAGAAAGCTACTAATCTGTAGGTGATTTAAAACTAAGCACCCTTATTAGTTTATGGAAAGACCATTTTTTAAAGCAAGAATTGTTAACATGACTTCAGATGAACTGTACAAAAGCTACTTTGTGGAATAATCTCCCTTTAGGAAGGTAACACTTTACTAAGCTACAGATATGAGTTGGAAAGTATTGTTTCTTGAAAACATTTCACACTAGAATTTCATATAGATTTTTTCACCCTACAAATACGGTGACATACTACAATGACATCCTATTTTGGTTTTGAAGTTCTGAATAACTTTGTTTAAATAATTTTATTTTATTTTATTTTATTTTGGTAACCCTTGTATTGAAAAAGCCAAAAAATCGGTTATCTAAATCTAAAATCTTTTAAGGGGTAGGGCATTCATACGAAATGAGTATCAGAAAGGGGGGAAAAGTCTGTAGAACTTAACTGCAGTACCATTCTGCACAGACTTAATTCACAGGTCTATTCCCTGCAAGATTTGATCTGAATTCCTTATGAATTGTGTTATGGAACGAATAATCTCGGGAACCATCATGGACCAATTAAAGGTCAACCAGGGGATCAGGCCTAGTCAGCATGCGTTTATGAATGGTAGATCCTGTCTGACAAACCTGATTTCATTCTATGACAAGGTGACCTGCTTAGTGGATGACGGTAAGGCTGTTGATGTGATCTACCTGGACTTCAGTGAGGCCTTTGACACTGTCCCCCATAACATTCTCATGGAGAAGCTGGCTGCCCATGGTCTGGATGGGCAGACGCTCTGCTGGGTGAAGCACTAGCTGGATGGCAGGGCCCAAAGAGTTGTGGTCAAAGGAGTCGAATCCAGTTGACGGCCAGTCACGAGTGGTGTCCCTCAGGGCTCAGTGCTGGGATTGCTTCTGTTTAACATCTTCATTGATGATCTTGATGAGGGGATTGAGTGCACCCTCAGTAAATTTGCAGACAACACCAAGAGGGGAGAAGGGCACTACAGAGGGAACTGGATATACTGGATCAATAGGACAAAGTTAACGGCATGAGTTTCAATAGGGCCAAGTGTCGGGTTCTGCATTTTGGTCACAACAACCCCAGGCAACCCTACAGGCTTGGGGAGGTGTGGCTGGAAAGCTGCCTGATGGAAAGGGACCTTGGTGTGCTGATGGACAGTCGGCTGAAAATGAGCCAGCAGTGTGCCCAGGTGGCCAAGAAGGCCAATGGCATCCTGGCTTGTATCAGGAATGTGTGGTGAGCATGACTAGGGAAGTCATCCTGCCCCTGTACTTGGTATTGGTGAGGCCTCACCTCACCTCGAGTACTGTGTTCGGTTTTGGGCACCTCAGTACAAAAAAGGAGATGGAGATACTGGAGCAAGTCCAGAGAAGGGCAACGAGGCTGGTGAAGGGCTTGGAAAATCAGCCCTATGAGGAGAGGCTGAGGGAGCTGCGGCTGTTTAGTCTGGGGAAAAGGAGGCTGAGGGGAGACCTTATTGCTCTCTTCCAGTACCTGAAAGGTGCTTACAATGAGAGCGGGGCTGGTCTCTTCTCACTGGTGATGGGTGACAGGACGAGGGGAAATGGCCTCAAGTTGCACCAAGGTACGTTTAGGTTGGACGTTAGGAAACACTTCTTTACAGAAAGGGTGGTTAAACATTGGAATAGGCTCCCCAGGGAGGTGGTTGAGTCACCGTCTCTGGATGTGTTTAAGAGACGTTTGGATGAGGTGCTCAGAGATATGATTTAGCAGAGGGTTGTTAGAGTTAGGGCACTATGGTTAGGCTGCAGTTGGACTTGATGATCTTTGAGGTCTTTTCCAACCTGAGTAATTCTAAGAATCTGATTTCTTTTCTTGAATTATTTTAACACTGCTCGATTTGCCTAATTAACAAAAACAACAACAAAAAAGGGTAGAGGTGAGAGGCTGAATTCATATTGAAGACTGACTAGAACTTTTGGTGACTGCTACTACTAGGATACAAAATGTGTGAGCATTTCAATTCCAGCCTAATGAACAGGGATTAACTTCACAACTTGACTGAAGTAAATTCCTACAGTAAAACACTTACTTTGGCACAATATTGATTTGATGTACCTCACTGTGACTTCATGCTATCTTAGGTTTATAAGTTATAAGTATAAGTATATCCTTAGCTTCTTTGGCTGTATAATTTTTCATGAACATCACAAATTGTTAAAATAATACTTAGCCATTGTGGATTGCATATTTAAGCTTCTGAATAAGTTTACTTTCTTAACCCAGAATAAGAATGCAAGTTTCATCATATTTAAGAAAGAAGGGGGGGGGGGGGGAAGAACCTCAGAAAAATCAGAAGAAACAAACAGCTGAGTTTGGGGGTTTTATCTCAGAGGAGTTTTCAATTAAAGTGAAAACCCTTCTGTGTGTGTGTCTCCTTTTTATGTAGAATATGTTTTAGGTCATTGAAGGTTTCCAGCACTTTGAACATCTGATCATACTGATTACTGCTGAAGATGTTGGCTAAACAAACCTGCACAACATATCACTTTGACAAGAGACAGCGCTATCCTGCAATCAAGACCATAATGAGTGATTCATTTGTTCCCTTCTCCCTGGGCTTACCCATCATTACATGTTCATTAAGTAATAATTGTCATTGATCGACAGGCTTGTGTATGAATGACGGTAAAAGAAACAGGGCTATTAAACCTTCTCTGGGTAAAACAAGTGCATGCCACAACCAATAAGGTACATTAATGAGAAGAATTAAACTAAGGATAGTTATATTATGGACCGCTTCCTTTCTTTTCATTTTCTTTATGATTAAAGTAAAATGTATGATATCTTAGACTTTCAGAAATAAATATATAACAAGTGTCTTGCTCCAATTTATAGGAGGGAGAAGAGCTTCTTTGGTATATGTTTACCCAGCATGAGATTAAGAAACAACGGTTCAAATGTTGGTCCAACCAGTTTATTACAAATCTTAATCAGGGAGATGGGGAAGGAGAGTATGGACAATTTAGGGTGATGGGGAAGGGAAGGCGGCCGATAGAAAAGATAGAAAGAATTGTGTAAAGTGGGGATAGTCACCACCAGGATCCAACAGCAGTCCCATTGCAAGATATTCCAATGGTCCGAGGCAGAAGTGCAGGAGAGGGGGGCGGGGGGGAGAGCAGAAGCAGCATGGCCGGCCTTGGGCAGCAAGCGTGTAGCAGGAAGAAGCCACAGGATAAGTCTGGGAGCAGGCAGCAGGATTCAGGTAGCAGGTCTGGGAGAGTCCGTCAACGAGCAGGACTTCCGTAGTGAGGGATCTGATGGCAGACACCTTTGTGTTCTTCTTCAGCTTGCAGGTCTCACGTTGTGAGGAATCTGATGTCAGAAACCCAACTACATGATCGCTGATCCCTCTTTTATCCTCCCTTTTTTCCTGCCTATGTGACATCCCTGGGTGCTTGGGTAAGAGTCATGCGCAGCATCCCCTGAGATGGCCATCTTCCTTGAGGTAAGTCCACACAAAAGACTGCTTCACGGCCATTCATCTGCAGCTTCTCTCTCTCTTGTTGCACCTGGCCTTGTCCATCTGCATCCCGCAGACAAAGGATTTTGCAACCTTTGCTCAGGACTTGTCCATCAGTGCTCTCCAGGGAGAGGATTTCTCAACCCTTGCCCAGGACTTGTTTGGACTTGTTCGTCTGTGTCCTTCAGCAAGCTTTGAGTCAATGGTATAACAGAGTAATCTCTTACAACAACATAAAACAGAACCATGGCCCAATGCTATGCTTTTCAAGAATTCTAACCCTCAAGAGTAGCTGGTCATAACTTACTGTAATAGCTAAATTCGTTTGGAGGCTTTCAGATAGGTTTTATTAATAGTGTGTTGATTAGTTGAAGTAACAAGACAAGAGTGTATCACAAATAAGATTCCAAGCCAAATCAAGTTTCTCATTGATCACTTGTGGAAAGTCCCTCTATAAATATTTAAAAGATCAAAACAGCTTCTTTCAATTGGATGGTGTTTGAATTATGATGTTTCAAATACAATTTATTTATAAAATTACCTATATTATATTGAAAAACTTATGTAGGAAAATGTTTTGGAATCTATTTGATCAGCTAACATCACATCAGATGAGATTGCTAAAAACCCTTGTAAAGAGTGATGTGCATTTAGAAACAAGGTGCAGCTGCTCTCAACATGCATTCAGTTTAGGTATGCTGGTGTCCAGACTCCTGTGCATTGAAACATTATTCCCTGCCTTTGAAGTAGGAATAGCTCTATTAGTTATTTAGCTGTATATTCATGTCTAGATAGAATTACTGAATAATTTCTCTCACAGTGCCTGTATTTGTTTCTGATTTGTAGCATAACATTTATTTGCTTATGTTTCTTTTGACTTCTTTTGTTATGTTGCATCTGATAGGTATGTGCTGCTATTGGGCTAAATATCATTAGCTGTCTAGCAAACTTGATGTGTTTGGAGCATAGATTGTCTCCTTTTCTTTTGATTGTGGTATCAGACCTCCTGCAATCAATCTTTTATTAAAAACAAGAAATGCCTTTTGTTGATTTTTAGACTGAAAGGTCAAGAAAACACTTAATGAGGGCTAAAGATGGAGCAAAAAACACATGAAAAGTCCTCTGGGGAAATAGGAGATGGTTAATTAAGTGTACTGATTGCAGTCATTTTACAGTCCCAGAAAACACTGTCCTGGGTTACTGCTTTAAAAATACAGCTTTAATTATTATGCTAGGTATGAAAACTACTGTAGGGTAGATTCTGCCAGTGCTTTCCCATTGATTGCTACAGAAATCTAATACTGCAGTATTTTCTCTGCCACTGCTAGCACAACTGGCTCAGAATATCTACTGTAACTGCTTACAATTCAGAAGCAGTATGGACTCTGAGGCAAAAGTTTATAGTCTGCATCTCAATCCAAAGATGTGGTTGTTGAAAGCTGGATAATTATTTTCAAGTTATAAGAATGGAAAGTAAGAGAAAGATTGTTCAGCTTTTTAAAGATATAACCTCATCACTTAAAATAAAAAAACCCACATCATTTGTATCCTCATTTAGAAGAGGAGTTCAGGCCAGTCAGCCCTCATCTGAATTTCCCAGTACATGAGGTGAATACTGGGAAAGAATCCTGCAATAATTATTTGCAGAAACACTTTGAGAAATAAAGATCATTATAAAAGATGTTGCTTTCATCATTAACCCTGTTTTTAAGAGGACATAAGATGTGTCATCTTTAATGAGTTCTAACCTGCATTCATTTGAAAGAAATGAGAGAGATAGCATTACCTTTACATATTTGGAGTTAATAAATTATGGAAAATGTCTTTGAAATTAGCCAAACAATAGTTGCTCTTTTGATAGTTGTTATTAAACTACACGGTTTTCTGAAGTAAATTTTGGATATTCCTATCTGAATTAAGAACACAGATACTAAATTTTGGATATTCCTAAGTGAAAGCTCAGTCATTTTTACAAAGAAAAAAATCTTATTCAGGAGCAGGAATGAGGAAACAATATCAGAATTTACTGGGGAGGCGAGAAAGTAACATCCTTCTTCTGTATATTAACTTTAGGTAAGATCAATATTTAAAGTTTGACAGCTAAAAATTATTCTTTCAGTTTTGCCTTTATTACTTTTGAAAGTAAACAGTGAGAAACATTCAGTGGAAGATAAAGAAGTATTTCTTTCCAGTTTGAACCTATGTTTGACCTACTGTTAATTAAAACAACGAAAAATGATTTTTTTAATTTTTATTTTTTTACAAAGACTCTCAGGAATAAGAAGGATAGACGAGTTATGGTTTGTTTTCAATGGAAATTAAATATGCAAACATTATACCCAGATATTTTTGCAACTGTGGAATTAATATAACTAAAAATTTCTGATTCACTACCAAGTGTTGGTAAAGTGTTTTTGCCGGGAAGCAACTGAACAGTGCTGCTGCTCTGAAAGTAACACAGTGTTGGCCGACAATATCGGAGGTGGATGTTGGTGGTATGGCAGTAGAGGCTAGATTTTCCCACCAATATATTCCATTACATTTTGTTGTTCAGATACTTATGGCTGCAGAGGGGCAGTGTGGCAAAATGATGCCACCAGATGTAACCAGAGTGACGGAGTGGGTACTGCGTTTCAGCAATGGTGATGCCGGTATGGATTTTTATGAGCACAGCATGCAGCCTCTTGCTCATCACTGGCTAAAATCCATAGCTAATTGTGTTGCCTGTGTTGAAAAATAGCATTTTGTAGCTGAGAATTTGCTCTATCAAGCAGTGCTATTGTGCTTCTTGTGTCTGTTGTAGTTTCCATGAAATAAATAGGGGATGTTACTTTCAGAGAAATCTGTGTAAACAGTAATAGAAAATCTAGGAAGAAGTTACTGTGTGAGAGTTGAATTATTTAAATATTTGGGTGTCATGACTAGGCCAGTCTTTTAGACATTCTTTCAGTAGTCAAAGGAAGAAACAGCCGTTTCAAGAGAGCTGTGGGCTGCTTTGCCAGCCCATACCATTTTTAGGGTTAATGTGGCAGTGGGATGCAGCTTAAGCAAAACAAGGCTTGGCAATTATGATATCAGGACTGAGTATATAAGTCTGTCAGGGCAGGAAAAAAAATATATACCTTTTCACCAAATCAGTTCCTACAATGAAGACGTCTTGCATTTAAATGAGTTGGCTGTCAAACCTAATAGGTACTGAGATTTTGGTATTTGGTCTGCGTTTCAGGTCTGGTGCAATAATCAAAATGCATTACTTTCGTTTGATTTGAGTAAGCAAAAAGGAGCCATTTCTACTCTCTTAATTTCATTATCAGACCTGTAACAGTTTGTAAACTCAACTTTTTGGATTTAATTATTTATGAACCCTTACTGAGTGTTTTACAGAAGGTAGAAATCCTCCTTTTGTTTTCAATTTCAATGAGGAGATTAAAATAATTAAGTACTGATTAGCCTTAGGTTGACCTTTACTAACAAACCTGCTTATAAAATTGGCAAACTTCCACATTTTCTCCCTTTCCTGGAATCAATTTAATATGCTACTTGCTACACAGCACAAAAGGGCAATGCCTTAATCACCCAGTAAGCAAGGAAATTTTTTTTTTATTTTTTTTTTTATGACCTGCTCGTTGGCCTGGGACATTTCCAAACTCTTTTCTGCCTTCTTCTTTGCCATAAATAGTAAATAATGAATTATCCTAAGGACAAAAGCGATAACTTATTCATATGTAGGGCGATATTGTCCTTGGTCTTTGAGAGCACCTTATCTTCCCCCAGTGCATTAAACAATGTGCACTAATATAATTCACCTTGTAATAGCAGCATCATGCTGAAAGGATGTAAAATGGCACATTACATTAAAACCTCTTGAAATATCTTCAAAAACATGAGATGCATGCATGAGCGTTTACCTACCCCAGCAATGGATATCTAATCTTCAGTGATGTAAAACATTGCAACTAGTAATAGTCTCCAGTCTTTTGTTTTTGTTACAGTAGTGTCAGTTAAATATCAACAGTCTTTGTCCAGGAGGAATTAGCAGATAATTCAATAATGATTAGTGTGGAAAATTGCTCAGAGAAAGATATTCAGTGTACTGGAGCATTGTTGCAGTGAAATGAAAACTGTTATGAGATCACAAATTTCCCCCAGCAATTGATGAAAGGTGCTGCATCTGTAAACTTGAAGCTTCTCTAGTCATCTGCTGAGATGATAAATTTATTTAGCCCTATCTCAGGATCTTACCAGAAAGTTTTATTCATTGTTCTTACTCATTTTTCTTCTTTAAGTCTGTTAATCGTTACTTCCTAATGCAGTAAGGCTGTAATTAGTGCTCGTAAAATTTCTTTCATCTGGATTTTCAAAAAATATATATGTATTTTCATATTCCTCATGCCCTGCAATACTTTTGCATTAACATTAGTTGTCTTTCCTGCCTGGGCAGTGTGCAAACATTTCTGCTCATAGCATTGACTTAATGTAATTCTCCAGGCTGACAGTTTTCAGAAAAGATTGCCAATCAGTGACAATAGGGTTCTTATCAAGGTTTTGATGACCTTAATTCTATGCTATCAAAACCACAGGCCTCCCCTGTATAATCTTATTAATACTGATGAGCTCATTGACTCTCTAGGACTTTTTATGTATGAAGTTTTGCTTCTTTACTTGCTAGGAGGTATTTTAGTCTCCACAACTTTGAGCATGTCAGTTCTTACCTCAACTCTAAGCCTCACTGGGATTAAAAGGCTAGACATTTCTGTCTCTACTACACAGAAAATTTTATATATTGCATTAAGTATTCAGTAGAACAGGGAGTAGAATTTGTATCTATTCCTCTCCAGGGTAATGCTGTAACCATTGGGCTACAGGGTAATTTTACTTGTGTATTTCTGTCCTAGAAAGTACTTGTTTGGGGAAAGATTCAGAGTGAAGGACTGAGAGCAACTCCATTTATCTCCCTTCTGGTATTTACTAAGAAATAGGGGCAAATGAAATGGCAGCCTGCTTTTCTGTGGCAAATAAGGCTTGTACTGAGTGCAGAAAGAACCCAAAAGTCAGAACCAGGATGGGACTTACTGAATATTTAGCTTATGCAACCCTTTTACTTCCAGGTCTGTAATGATTCTTTAAGTCCATGAGAGTAAATAACAGCTGCAGACAGCTTGAGGCTACCTGAGCTTATTTTAGAAAACAAAACTACCACTGGCAACAAGATGTTGGAGGAGATCTGGTTCTCCATTTAAATATGGTTGCTCTGTCTTGATGCTGCGCTGGTGTTCAGTATGACACTTATTCTTAGATTTTCAGTTTTGCATGACTGAAGAAACTTTCTGTGCTTTTTTTCATTTCATGCTTCCATAAAATGAATCCTAGAACACATTCCTGTATTCTGTTATTTGGAAAAGGGGAAGAACAGATAGGATTACAAACAAAAAAAAAGTTGATGGTGTGTAGGTTCATTCTGAAGCATTATGTTACAAAGTTGAACATAATTTTCCCCCCAAATTTCTGAACTATATCAAAATTCTATATAAAGAAAATACTACAAGGATAGCCTCTAGATATACACTGTGCTATGGGCAGGGTTTCAGAAATCTACTGAAGATATTTGAATATGCACTAGTGGTATTGCAGGCTGTTCCAGAACCTCTAGGAAAGTACAAATGAGGAGGGTGGTCCCATGTTTCTTATTATATTCTTGTTTTATCTAGTTATCAGCTGTTGATTGCAGCCAAAAGAGTGACAGAAAATAAAAATGGACCTTTGGTCTGACTTGGAAAATGTACTTTGATTATTTTTCTTATCACCTCTAATGTGAGTATCACAGCTACAGCCTTCCAGCTTGTTTGGATACTTCTTGCCAAAAATTGTCTTCAAACCTTTCTGAGCTGCATTAAATTTTGGCTCAGGTCAGTACAGATTTCTTTCAGTCCAGTTCTCTAAATAGTAATCATGAAAATCAACAACTGTGAATCTCTCTATCATTCCATCAATGTCTGAATCATTCCTCTGCACTCACAGGAATTCTGAATTCTTAGATTTACTAACTTTTGTGTAATGTGTGCCAACAAAACCATCAGTGATAAATCCATTTGTCAAGGTTCAGCTCCAATATTATTTGAGTAACATTTTTTAACCGTGCTTGGAGCCAAAGGAAAAGAAGCCTCTACATTCAGAATACTGCGCTTACTGTAAGTCATTAATATATGTATTAAAATCCTACATAGTCACCGAAGACACCACATGGTACCTCAAGAATTTTATTTAATGCATTCATTTCCATTTAAATGATGGAGTACAGGTAGCTGTTTAGCAAGACACTTTGTATTCAACAGAAGTATCCAAAATCACAGAAGACTGTTTTCATAATGTGAATAAACCTTTGGTATGCTGATCTTATATATGCAAGTGACAAAATTGTGATCTGCTTTCTCCCCATGGGACAGAACGATAATATATGATTCTGTCAGAACAAGATATGTAAATGAGGTCAATTAAACTTCAAGGGTGCTCAGGCACTTTGATAGAGTTTTCACTCTGCACCAAGTGAAATTTAAGATAAGTTTTTAAATAGTAGAAGCAAGTTCACTACCAGTTCTGATTAGAACTACCACCAAGAGTATCTCGAACTTTGGACCGAGAATGAAAACTCAGACTAGTTGAAGGGGGCTGGGGGGGGGGGGAAGGGGGAAATTAAGCACAGAACAGACCTTGCCTACCAGAAAAGATCCAGTTTCTTTATTGAACCTAATGAACATGACTGCAACCGAAGTTGGTTCAGCCCACTTATTCACTAGAAAGGTAACAGTAAAAATATTGCTGTCAGATCAGAGCTGATCTAACGTACTGTGCATGGCAGTTAGATCCAGTGCCAGAGAAGTCTCTCTATACCTCTTCGAGTGCAGAGGAAGGAGTACTTCCGGGCACATCCTGTACTTCAACCAGCTGAAACGTGATAAAAAATAGCATTCTTAGGAACCATGCTGGAGGATAAGGCCTGTTTTGCAGGTAAAGCCTGCATTCCTTAATAGAAGGTTCACAGCTCTACATTTGGTTTTCATCAGATTACTTATATATATATATATAATATGTAAAAATATCTTTGATTCCGAACAGTGGCATCCATTTTGGTGAATCCTTTTATTTCTTTTTCTCCAAGGTTGGTTGCAGAAAGTACATAATTGGGCCTCGTCGTTAATGGTGTAATTTCATTCCTTGATCTAATTGTACTGAGTTAAATAGTAAATAAAAAGTAAATAAAATACTTAGTTAAATAGTAAATAAAAGCAGATACAGAGGTGAACTATACTAAGCCAGAAATATTTGATACTCTTCTAAGCTCAAAAATGTGAAATTTGACTTTGAAATCAATTAGGGATGTTTGTATAAATCTGCCCACGGAATGTTACTTTGTTTGTAAACTAATTCGTATGTAATGCTTTAATCTCTGATATTTGGAGTATGCTAGACTCTACTAGAAATTTTGTCTTGAGTGGAAAGTCCCAAAAAGTTAATGCTTCTGTCAAATACCCTTTTTACAGCTCTCACTTTTAAAGTATTTATCCACTCCACCAGAAGGAAAAAGGGTAACCTGCAGTAAATAGACTATGACAGCTTGATTATTGATTTCTTTAAAAAGAGGAAGATGATAACAAAGGCTAGTTTACTATTGTCAGTGTACTTCATAATTCTGTGACAAAACAGTTTTAACACCTAAACAATAGGAAAATCTGGTAGGGAGATTCATTACAATTTACATTAGTGTGATATGATTTGATCCTACAGCTGCATTCGCAAAACACCTGAGCCATGACACTAATGATTGCATTCTCTGCCTGTTGATGCTAATGTGTATATTAATGAATCTCCTTTCCCTCTGATCACTGCTCTGAAAAGAATAAAGGGAAGATATTATGTTTTCTGCCATAAGACCATTTTTAAAAGAGTGAAATTGCATATAAAATCTATTAATGCATTTTTATTTTTTTAGCAGCCATATGTCTCTCAGTAACTGACAAAAATGCCCCTGTGTATTCTGTAATAAGACCATCTTTAAAAAGAGTAGTTACATATAAAAATGTGTTAATGCAGTCTTTTTTTTTTTTTTTTTTACCAACCATATGTCTCAGTAGCTGCCATCAGTGCCCTTTCACTTGCGTCTTTTATATTTCATGCTTAGAGTTTCTTCTAGATCTCAGGTATAAGCCTGCTATTAATTGAGAGGAGTGGAAGTGGGGGTAGGGAGATGTAGTGAGAAAAATACTTGGGACTCAATAACTAAGAATTACACTTTGAACTTTTGTTCTATGTGAATCGTGTGTGTTGAATACAGAAAAAACTGTCAGTCTGCCTCAGAAAAGGCCAAAGACTGCATAAACTCCCAGATAAAATGTCTATCACATTCAGCTCAGGTGGTCATTTAAGATGGAGAAGCTGCATCAGCATAACAGTGTGAGGAAGCCCACCCACAGTTTGTGTGTCTGCTCTGTGCTGATTGAGACACTGGGGAACTGAAAGTCATTCAGAGACAGGCACTGAGGTTCATCAATTAGATATAAACCATTCAAACAAGCGCAATGAAAACAAAGCTTTATGTAGCTAGACTCACATTTTGCTGTACGTTTTTTCCATGATTGCTTCTATTCCTCACCAAGAATACTGAGAAAACTTGGAGCTAGAAAAATATTTTCTAAGTCATTTATAAAACCCATGGGAATTTGTGCTCATGTCTACCAACAGGATAGACAAGGCACCACAGCATCATCTATGTAATTTTTTTCTTTAACATAGCAGTTGAAGAGGTTTAGGAAATATTAAGATATTTTGTAGTACTTAACAAATGACAGGAGGAATACATAATGAAAAAACAGACTTGTCAGAATATTTTTAAATGTATCGATTGTCCTAATAATACCGCTAATTCCTATGCCTGTGGTTTTTTGTAATCAGTATTAATGGACAATTGAAATAATTATTAGTATGAATTCTGATATGACTGTGAAGCAATTTGAAATGAAGACCATTTTGCAGAGATGATATTTTTTTTAAAAAGCGCTGCGACATAAAACAATGTAACTCTTCTATCTGTAAAACAAATGGAGATTCTTTTTAAATTCTCTTTGCTGGTTTCCCTACCCTTGCAGTAATTTTATTAGTTTATAACACATTGCTCCCAGGATAGCAGCAGATGGATCTGAATATAAGATGGATTTTTAACAATAGTCTGTCATCAGTGACTGTTCCTCTAAGTGCTCTTTCCTTCATTCAGAAGTTAAATGGACTCTTAAAGCATGAGAAAGAATAAATATGCAACTGATTTTATATGAACATTATTAAGATAAAACATGCTAAGAATCAAATAAATTATTGTAAATCATATTACTATAGTTGTTTGCTTAAATCTAAGAGGACACAGATTTCTTTTTAATGTCCTATGGACATCTGTCCACAGTATAGCATATTTCTTTACTACATTTCTGTCATAGAAAATTTTTGCTGTTACATTTAGCAGCAATGAGTAGTCACAGCAGTTGTTTTACTATGCATTAAACTATCTGTCATATATGAAAGCTGGTAATTTATCTACCTGAACCAAAGAATTGCTTCGCTCTCTGCACAGATGTGCATGCAAAATAAGCTATCATCACTTAGCAAGCTGGTTCTCCTACCAGAAGGGGAGTAGTCTTTTGCCAAAATAGAAATGAAACTGAAATTGATAACATTACATTTCTTTGGTCTGAAATTATATTAGCAGAAGTACCTACTGGTTTATTTGAAGAAGTTTTTTATTTGAAGCCCACAAAGATCACCTATTTAAATATGTATTTTGGGTACAACAAGGTGATGCATTATGAAAACACCGAGATTTCACACAGAAGCCACTGTTAGTTGAACATAATGCTTTTTTTTCTGCCCATTTTCGTACTAACAAGAATAAAAGAATATTTCTGTCTACACATGCAATGCTAAACAGTTCATCAAAATGCAAGGAGCAGGTGCAGCACCTGGTGGCATCTTTTTTTCAGGAGATATAAATAGTCCTCTGAAATGATGAAACTTGTCCCATCAGGCCCGCTATCTAATGCTTATGACTGCTTTCATTTCCAAAGCATGTACTTCCCGCCTTAGTCTAAAAAATCTTGTTAGTTAAAAAAAAAAAAAAAAAAAAAAAACCCACAAAAAAAAACACGGAAAAGTATGGGGTGCTTTAGGGTATATACTACTGAAGTGACTACTAAGATAGAGATAGAATGAGAGACTCTTTTTTACGCAATAGTGTACTCCCTCTCTCTTTACTTAAAAACCTGTTCCTTCTCAAACTGTACTTTTATCATACTACAGGTAGATCAATACATAACATCCTCATTCTCTGTGTCTTCGGTGTCCTGCAGAGGTAAAACCATTCTGGATGTTCACTTTGAATTTTTTAGTTGTGCTACAGTCATCAAGTGGTGTCATTTCCCAGTCCATGGAAATCAATTAAGCTGATTTCTAGTGAGCTGATTTTGGTGCTCTGGTTTGGTCATCCTTGACTCCCTCCTTCCTCAATTTACTTCTAATGAGTGAAAATACAGTTCTCCCTTCTTGTTGTAGGTACATCTTAGTTCAATGTTAAAATAGTTTCACAAACTCAGGAACTGTGGTTGGAAGGACCGCTAGGTGAAAAACCCAACCCACCATCTTCATGTTCACAATTGCCACCACCTTCCCTCTGTATCACTTTAGGAGATCAGGTGAACCCTCCCATGTGATCTAGGATGGGAACTTTTTTTCTTTTGACCATCACAGAATCTGAATCGGATTTACAAACCATAGAGTACTTTCTGTGAGTAATTTTTGGAATCCATCCAACAGACAAATATCAAATTTTATAAGGAAAAGGAGATTTGACTAGGAATACATTTTGATCTGATTTATAGCAGAGTGCTTGAAGAATTATTAGAGAAGTTTAAAGTGGCTTGATGTAAATCTCTACTGAAAAGTACTGACAGCTGGACTCGATTTTCAGTTGTGTTGGTTTTTTTTTTAATCACTGAATTTGACTTCAACTACACTATTGCCTTTGATCAACAGTATTCAACATTGAATTTCTCAGAATATGTCATTTAAACGTTAACATAATAAGACTGACAAGTCTGAAGGAATTCTTTAACCGAGTATCTTAAATTTGGCTTTGTGTGAGAATGAGAATTACTTATATGGAAATGACAGATAATAAATGACTTCTGCTGTATTTTTATTAGGTTTTAAACAGCTGCAATATATTACAGGCTCAAAAAAAAGTATTCCTTAAATCCAAAGGGTGAGTAGGTCTATTTACATTGCTAGTAGTGCACTGTGTTATCACACTTGGGAGAGCTGGGAAATGGCCTTGGGATTCTCATATGGTTCTCCACTGAGAGAAAGTTCTGTGCTATCCTTAGCACGATCACTTTTGCATTAGATTTATAGACAGTTTAATAAAAAGTAAGTTCTCTTGCTGTATGTTATTGGCTTTGGTTCTATAAACATAGGCCATGTCAATCAGTAGGAGTCTTCTTGGAATAGCAGAAAGATAACACTTCATTGTTCTTAATGCTCTCTCACTCCACAAGTAGCCAGCTCTAGGCAAGGCAGTAGATGTTTTGTTTCTGTCATCTAAAATCCTCTATTTTGCATGGGATAATTTCATGCTTTGAGTTTTCTTGTTGACATATATACCTAAAGCTTATATACAATAAAGCTATTTCAGTAAGAGTGACTGTCAAAAGAGCCAAAACTATTTACCTACAGACATTCCTCATACTTATGAATGTGCAGTCAGATTCACCTCTAAGGATCAGGCATTATCTTCAGTGCTTAGAAATCATGTACTACTTGCAAAGATTTTGAAACTAAGAGAGAAAAAATGGTCTTTGAATTTTCACATACTCCAAAAGATGTATACACAGCCTTTAAAAGACATGGATAAATGGCATGGTGTATGTGATGACGTGAATAAAAAAAAGTATTTCAAGAATAACTGGCCACAGAGCAGATAAACAAGAAGTAATTTAGGAAAACTGAAGAAATACGTTTAGACATTGCTTAAGTAGTAACTACTAATGATTCTTTTTATTTTTAGATACTTCATAATTCCTACTTTACACCAATTTTCAAGGAGCTGATCACAGACATGCAAAAACCCATTTCCAGTACTTTGCACCTTTTTTTTTTTTTCAGAGAGATTTACTAGACAGGTTTTAAAACTTTTTTTTCATTCTTAATAACAAATCAGCATTATTTACTGGATAAACATTTATACATGATTAAACTAATTTTCTGAAAATAAATAGTAAAATAAGATAGACGTTTAAGTCCTCAAATCTATTAAAGGTTAATTTAGTTTTCCAATTCTGTGTAAGAAATGAGCGTCTTGTCTCTCAAAGTTTGTCAGACACAAAGTTTATTGAGTGGTACAAGTCTACTTACAGAAACAATACCCAGGCTCTTTAAAAAAAAAACAAAAACAAAAGCAAAACAGAGGCAAACATCAGTATTGCCTTTCTAATTACAGTCATTGGTGGTATGTCATTATAATAATGCCACTCTATTCATTTACCTCTTTTTTTTGTGTGTTCACTTTCACAGCAATTTGCATGGTTTTCTTTTTTGTTAGTCAGCAGAGATAACACAGACTGCTTTATACCTCTTATTGATTCTGCATTAATACTGAACTAGAAATACCCTCAGCAATTTCACAATTTAGTTTTCTGATACTGTCAGATCAGACTTTAGAAACGTTATCAAACTTTAACTTACTTTCATTAATTTACTTTTTTCTTTTTTCTTCATAACTCATGTTTTCAAAATTTACTTTCTGATGTTTTGCTATACTTGTCTAATCATTTCATTACACCTATGAAGGGTTTCATTGCCAGTCATGTGGGTAGAGTCTTACCCAACTTCACATTTCCAACTTCACATCAGGAAGAACTGATAAAGAGAAATTAGAGGGCGAGGGGAAAAGCCCATCCATTTTAATTTAATCTTTGTAATGGAAACTATTGAATGGTTGGGTTTATGTACCATGGTCTGTGATGGCCACTAAAACAGAGCCAGTTTCTCCGGTCACACTTGATTCATTATTAGTAATTGAGTATTGGGAGAAAGTGGTATCTTCTAGACCTTTTGAGATTATCCTAGAATAAACAAGGTAATGACTTATCTAAACCAATGGAAAGAATCAGGCTAACATATCAGCTAAGGACTGAAAAGAAAGCTTTAGAGATGCTCTGGGAATGTAATCTAAGAATGTCTTATTGAAAGAGAAAGGAGCAATAAAACTCATTTTGTTTGTATGTGTTTGGTCTGTCTGTTTTGTTTAACTTTTTTTTTTCCAGCTTAGGTCCAGAACACGAAAACCTATAAGCATTTAGAGACCAGCAGTACAAAGATTCTTGCTACAGAAAATCTTAGAAAATCCCCTTTCATAAGAAGAAAGGGGCAGAGGCTCTTGTGATAGGACAAGAGGAAATGGTTTTATACTAAAAGAGGGTAGATTTTGATCAGATATAAGAAAAAAATTATTACAATAAGAGTGGTGAAGCACTGGAACAGGTCTGCCCAGAGAGGGGATTGATGCCCCATCCCTGGAGACATGCAAGATCATGGATGGATGGGGCTCTGAGCTATCTGATCAAGCTGTTGATTTTCCTGTCCATTGCAGGGAGTTGATCTAGATAACCTTCAAGGGTCCTTTTCAACTCAAATTATTCTATGATTAATGAAGTCTGAATCAGATACTGTAATTTACCTGGGACAGTAAGTCTGGGGTGAGACTGCTCTAATTTTTCAGAATGAAGTTATCTTAGAGAAATATGGAGGGAACTGCATAGAAAGAGTTGAAGTTCCAGCTGTAATGAGACACAGTGAATATGTTGTTTATTGCAGTTCTTGAATAACGTAAAATAACACAAGTGGAGATGAAACTAATGCATACATATATTATTTCCATGTTTTGTAGGGAGTTCTTTGAAAATATCAATGTACAATCATGACCTATGTTCTAAATTCATGCAGCCGGTATTATATGTGTAAATGTGTATATGTGTAAATGAAACACTCTAAGATTGTATAGTTTATTTTTCCTATAATTCTTGATCCTTTTCAGTCCTGATACAAATGTTAAAGGATTCAATGGAGTTGCAAGAGAACGAAAATATTAGATGACAGAAAATCTATTGAGATCCCTGCTAGTCATTACCATACAGCATTTTATCTTTGTTTCACTGAAGAAATTGTTGACTTTTAGAAATAAAGTTGCTGTGGTGACGAATTATAAGCAGAGAACACTGTAGTTTCCCCAGTAGAAGACACTGAAGTAGAAGATTGCTTTTTTTCAGAAAGAACATTTTGTTCTAGATCAAATCTACATCTAAATTGATAGATTGTCATTGCCTTATAGATTTTTTTTTTTTTTTTTTGCACTGATTTCTCTGAGTTAGTAATTCCAAGGAGAAATGCAAAGGTGAATAAATACCTAGTTGTCCCAAAAGTGAAAGAATAAGATGCTAGAAATTCATTGTTATTTGATGTTTAAATTTGCATCATTTTTCATTTTACATTATATGGCTCTTATGAATATAATACATCCAATTCCAATTTCTGGCTCTGTTTTGATTAATTATTACCTGTATTACTCTTTCATTTTTGAGAATTTCTTTGAGAGCGCTCTCGGCATCTGCCCACACTGAGTGGCTTCAATAAGTAGTGCTCAGTTTCATTTTAGATCCTTTCGTAGTGCACCACCACATTCCCCACAGATACCGTTTCAATTCCCTCTCTACCAAGATTGCTGAAACAGAATGAAATAAATCACAGCAGTGGTTTTAGGATTTGGTGCTTCTACATTCTACTTGATAATTTCTTTCTTCCAAAAGTCCTAACTTTGTTTTAAATAGTTGAAACAACGAACCAAACTTCTTTAAAAAAATAAATGAAAACTTGAAGTCTGAACTAGCTTTTGGGCAGGTGAACTAGGTTTCAGTGCTTCATGCTATAGTGTATTTGTACCCACTTTACACTGTATTCCACTTTTAGAAATTTTACTGCTCCTTTAGAAGGGCCTGAATGCATTTTTTCCCTTGGTGAATACAGGTAGGTTCACTAATCTGGTATTTTTTTTCCCACTTGTTCCCACATCTTTCCTTTTCCATATCAGTAACAGCAAGATGTTGCCCCCAGTGAGCTGCTACCATGTTTGTCCTGTGCACACACTAAAATTCTCTGTATAACTACAAACATTCTGCTCCTATTTGAACACATTCTAATTTACTGCTGTATTGACAAAATTCTTACTGCTTGGAGAAGTGCAGGGTTCAGGATCCATTTCATTGTATCGTACCATGCCTAGGATCAGATAGGCAGGATATTGTCTGCTGTAGCAGAAAACTCAGAATTTGTCAAAACATTTCTGCTATAGCAGAGAAGTGGGATTTTGTCACAACCTTTAATTTCACTGTTATTTTTCTGTGGAATATAAAGTAATGCTGTGAGTTTCTTTCTCAACTAGAAAACTATGTAATGTTCACACATATCAATGTTTGGAATTACTCAACACACCCTAGCATAATAACACATAGGGACCCTTTGAAATATTACAGATCTGTACTAAAATACTGATGTGAAACTGCTACAAATTGAAAAACATAAACACCCTTTTTCCTCCCTCGCAGAGGACAGTGTTGATATTCAGGCTTTCACCTTCATCAGCAGTTATGAGAAATTTTCAGAAAAGTAATACTTCTTCCTACAACTGTCATTCTGAATGGTTGTAGCAGCTAAAAGTATGAATGCAATTGAAAAGCTCCTTAATTTTTCTCTCCCCTTCCTTTTCCCTTCTCTCCCTCACCATGTTCAATCTCTTCCTTTCCTGCTCCAATCTCTTACAAGCTTATTTGATGATTCATTAAAGTTAGAAACACTACAAATTTTCATCTCAAGGTCATAAATAAAGTCAGCTTTAGAAGCACACAGATGGGATTTAATATTGCTTATTAAGTCACTTTTTCTCAATTCAAGGTTTTATTCTGGACTTGTTAGACTACTTCTTCCAAAGAGGCAAGGTAAATTCCAGTTACATTTTCTGCGTGAGTGACACTGCGTGACAGTGAGTTACAGATGGAGTGCTGAATTAAAACTTCCCTTTGAAATCAAATCTCTTGACTCTGTTTACACAGTCAATGAAAACTGAACAAGTCATTTAGAATCAACAGCAACTTTCTTTAGAAACTTGCATAATAAACATAGCAGTCTGATATTTCTCTACGTCTGTTGCACGTAAACAACACACTCCGCTTCAGAAGCAGGTTAAAACAGAAGCACATAAATACCCTCGTGTGCCTGTTGTCCCCAAAGAATGGAATGTGTCCTCTTCTGTATAATTCTACTCTTACCACAGTGTGACATGAATCCCTAAAGGACAGCTTTCCCTTTGGTTTTCCTCTTCCTTCCTAGGGTCTTGGGTTATTCCATTGATTCCTTCTGACTTATATAGAGAACAGAATTTCTCCATTTAATAGATCTTTTTTTTTTTTTTCCCATCTGTTTCTCTGACCACCTTATTTAAGACAGAGTAAAAAAAGATTTATTTTCTTTTCCCTGTAAGCAAGAAGAATGGTATTTTTACCAAGAAATCATGGTTTCTGAAAGATGAGAGTCCAGTGAGTCCCTAAATCTTCTAACTATCTGTATTTGTTATACAGCCTTTTGTCTTATAGTAAGAGATTTTCTGAAGCCAAAAAATAATAGTCTTTAACTATTTTTTTTTGTCCTCTGAGAAGAGCTACATCTCCAGGAGACTTAATTTTCCTGTTTTATGGAATAAATACAATTTATTCAGTTATAACTAACTCATACCCTATTTAAATCTGAAGTGGGTAAACAATCTGGAATCTCTACTAATGATAGTTAGGTGCACAAATCTGCTTGGTCATGAAAACCTGTAGATGCAGAGCCCAAATTCCTGGAAAATAAATAAAGAAATAAATAAGCGTAGATTAGATATTCTACAGCTACAAAATGTGTTTGGGAACAGTGTCATTTTTCCTTAGAGAGAAGATAGATAGTGCATTTTTGTTCTTCAGGATATCAAAGGTCTCTAATGATCTTTCAAAAATAATATAGGGCAGCTAATTATCTCCTGGAAATGGTCTCATTTCAGCTTTGTTGAAGTACATGGCACTACTACTAGTGAGAGGACAAGGAAAAAATATCCCAGATGTTGCTGGCCATGAGAAATGCATATTTACTAGTGGTTTTTCAGTCAACTACTTTGATTATATTAAAAACAAAAAATCTCTGCAGGAAAGTGACATTACAGAAGAGGAAACAACCCTTTGTAGTATCCTAGTAATCAAAAAAAAAGGGGGGGGGGAGGGGATTTGAAAATCCAGAGAAGAGAAAGGAGATGATAGATGAATGAAACTCATTTACTTTGTCTCTTACTTACTGTGAGAAACTTTGTGTGTTTAAAAGAGGCAATCTGCCATTTCCCTGCTCTACTCTGAAATCACACTCAAATCCTGTCAAATGAATTAATTCCATACAAGCTAAATTAAAATAGACCCTTCCATAGCATCAGCCAGCAGAAACCCATCAAGTAGCATGTAAACTACCTTTATTAAGAATGAGTTCTGCACTCTTTCTGACTTTGTGTCTCATGTTTAATTTGCTGTTTTTAGCAGCAGTGTATTTCCTCAGGAAAATATTTGAGCAAAAATGCACAGGAGAGCTGACCTGTACACTAGTTATTTTACAAACACATGAGAATTTAACGAGTAGAATATATCCAGTGAACCTCTGGAGGTTACTCAAAGTTGAGTGCTGCTATACAATATCTTTTAGAGTATCACCAAACAACCAGTACATGGTGCACATAAAATGAAGACAAATTTCTCTTCACTTTCTTTGCTATTTTTCATTGATAGTGTCTTTAGGAACAGACAGCGAGAGAAAGTGAGAAGACAGTTCTCCTGACAGATAAGAATTAAGGTAAGCACCACCAAGAAGTCATTTTTTGTTCTACTCCTTTAGTAAAGTTGTTTGCTTTAGTAATAAAACTTTTGGATTCTGTCCTTTCACAAATGTTGACTGTAGCATCAGATATAAAATTATTTATGATGCTTTTTTCTTTCAAACAAAAACTGACATTTTTTTCACTGGCAGCGTGGAGCCTGAATAAACCAACCTATATTCTGTACATGACAACAGTAGCTAATATTACTGCTATGCTGAAATTTGCCTAGCTGTTATCTGATATTAACATTTGATAATACCTGATTATTATATAACCAGAATTACATATTGCATAATGAGTAAATTTGTGTTTCTATTATTAAAATATTGCTAGCATTATGTAAAATAACAACGTGAGTTGTTTAGCCCTCAGTGTTAGGAAAAGATGCAATACTAATAAATCTAACTACAAGGGATCAACATTTAATTTTTTATTCTTTTCCTCTAACTAAATCTCATTATAACAAGTTTGAGCTCTGTACTGCTTTTAGAGATGCTATCACGAATACATCCCAATTTATCCTCCAAAACTGGCTAATTTACCTTTGTATGCAAGATGCAGAAACAGATTTCACAAAATACACACACCCAAGAATAGGATAGATAGCACTTAATCTAACATGCATTATTTATAGTCTTCATTTGGCTTTTAGTCTGTGTAGATTTTGTGAATTGTTATGGATGATATCTCTGGAGCATCTAGTTTGCTCTACATGCAGAAAACAGAAGAACTGCAGAGCAGCAGTGTATTGGGAGAGAAATGTTGTAAGCTTTTCAGGATCAAGGGAGAAATTAGGAATATAATGAAGCATTCAACCTCTGAGTAACAAGAGACAAATTTGCTCCAAATCAAATGAAAATTTCTCAGCAAGAAGAGAGTGTCTTTCTGTACAAATATCAATCATTATATATTAGAGGCTTGATTTCCTCAGTCTTTCCAGAGATTCCAAGGCACTTAGGGTGTGATCTTGAAGATGGCCTCTTGTGGTTTTGTGCTTTTGCGGCACCTAGTTAAGTAATAAGGCTTGAAGTGTTGTTCTCACTTGGGCTGAGTTGCTCTGGGTTTTATTCAATTTCAATTATTATATGTCACAAAGTCACAACTTTTTTTTATCACACCAAACATGTCTGTTCTCAGTCAGCTATGCCCTCAGCAAACCTGCCTTGTAATTAAGCTACTGAATGACCCTAAAGATTACTTGAAAATCCTAAATAGTAAGTATGCCCTTTATTTAACATAATTAAAAATAAAAGTAAATTACTTCCCCTCAAAATCACATGCCATCTTTTGAAGCTGGCCTTAAATGCTGTTTAGATATAAGGAAATGAAATGGAAAATTCTGCAATCTTTTTTACTAAATCTGGCAGTCTTCCAAATGTAAAGCCCAAAGCCAAATATTCATTTTAGCCATATTTTGTTTGGAAAAGATGCTTTGAGGAAATTAGCGTGGTTTAATTTTGGAACTCTTTAATAATGTTTAGTTGCTGAAGTTGATTAGAATACATATTGTGTATTTGAAACATACTAGACCTGTCTGTATTAACATGCAGTTAGCATACACTTAAAGATGGTGTCAAGTAACTCCAGTACTAAGAAGCTGTAACAACCATTCAGACTCCAATATTAATTTAAAGCATTCATTTTGTCCTATTATTCTTCATCATGATTATGATGTGAACTTTTTTTAATACTTCTCAGAAATTCAATCAACGTTCATTTAAAATCATCAAAATGCACATCCAAAAGTTGAAGAAGGTAAAAGTCTAAAAGCAAAATTACCTTCTATCATCTGCTATGTAGAGATGGCAGATAATCAGATCTACCTGATTTCCACCATCGCTTGGCAGATTTGTCTGCCCAAGGAATGCGTACCAAGGCCGTTTCCCAAGATGTGGCTGAACATTGTACACTGATGGCTGCTGGCTTTGGGTTTTTTTCCTTCCTTAAATTGTTCTCATATTAAACCATGCAAGTTATTTTTTTCCTCCTCCATCTCATTTTTTCCCCATGACACACAACCCTGTCCTACTGAGCAGGAGTGCAAACACAGTGGTGTGGCACTTAGCTGCCTGTTGGTGTAAAGCCACGACTTGAGGTCAGTCACTCCTGCACAAGACTGAGTCAAACTCTGTCCCCACCCTTCTGTAACTGAAAGATGAAGATGACAATCTGAATGCCACTGAATGATCCTAGCTGGCAATTGATATCCATTTCTAAAAGAAGTCTGAAAGGAAGATCTCCTCTATTTTCTTTTTCCCTTTATTTGCCCTAACACTTTTGGATTGCAATATTTATAAGTTATACAACAATAGCTGTTATAAACTGTCTGCAGTTAGAGCTGGACAGCTGAAGTCCTGGCAAATGTTAGTCTCAGTTCTCTGAACAATAGGATGTGGCTGTCTAATACACACAATACATTGTGCAAGATTTTTGTGCCTGGTTAAGTTCATTCTGAGGATTGCTTATCTAAGTCTTCCAGTGCACTCATCATCATATTGGTCAGCCATGACCTATCAGTACTTTTGTGGAAATTAATAATTCCTAAGTAAAATGGATGCAACATTCTTATATTCAAGAATATGTAACAGGAAAGGCAAAATCGGTAATCTACTCCAGTAGGTAGAGAGTCCAGTTTTCATTTGAACATTATACTCAAACTTTAGTTATTAAAGTTCCATTCTGTCAAGGGGGTTGTGCCTTCGTGTATATATGGTTATGAATAAAATGCAGTGCAAATGAAAACTACTTCAACATGCTTTGTTTTGAACACATGAATACACTGAACATATTGGTTTAAAGCACTTTTCTGTACTGGCTAAGCAGCATTTTAAGGAAGTCCATTTTTGCAGGAAACAAATGAATTCAGTTGAGAATACCACAAAACCAGTAAAGCTATCAGGACAAAATAGGGCTCTTATCTCAAAGGGATTGATTGATTGATAGTCATTTCATGGAAACAGTTATTTTTAGAAATTCAAATTAGTTTCCATTAACGCTACTGCTTTTAATTATAAAAAAAAAAAAAAAAAAATAGATTTATTGAAATTGAAAGTGAGACTTAATAAGATGAATATTAAAACTCAGAAATAGTTTGAAAAATTCAATTTGGCTTCAACATTTTATTTTTTTCAGATAAGAATAGATTATTCCCTTTGAAATTCAGGGTAATGTTTTTACCAAAAATAGCTGATACTTCTAAATAACCAAGTCTGAAATATCAGGTCTTTGATTTTTGTTGAAGGAAATGTGTTGACAGATATTTTGCTAACCTGGAGAATTCAAAGTGAAAAGAAATTTCAAAACAGATGTTTATGTATAAAGAAAAAGATCAGAAATATTCCACCAAAAAAAAAAAAAAGAAAAAAAAAAAAAGAAATGAAAAAATGTACTTCCCTTCTTTTTGCTTGTAAAGCTTGTGTAATATAAGACAAAAATAAATAAATAAAATTAAATACTGGATTTGCTTATTTACTTATTGAACATCTCTAATTTTTTCACAGGCCACGTGTAATGATGAAGTTTGTCACTACATTCAGTGACATCTGGTTTGGACCAACTAAATCAAAAATAATTGGTATTTTTAATGCAATTGCAAGTGTCAAGGTGCTTACAGGAAAGGGAGATACTATTGAATTACTGCGCTTGGATTTCTGAAAGTTACTTGATAAGCAAATGTTTCTAAAGAAGGTGAGCTGCTGCACGATAGTATGAATTATTCTTTTATTTTGCAACAGAGAAAAAATATTTGGAAGGTAAGAAGTGGTAAATTTTCAGTATTCTTTGTGGAGGAAATGACCATAAGATTTTATGGGGATAGCAGTCTTGGGCCCATACTCTAATACTCACTTGTAAAAAAGTGTTAAATTGAGAAAACAAAGGATTTTTGATGATGCTATGAATGTTAATACAAGTGGCAAAGAGCTGCAGAATTTTGAGCTATTTGTGGATATTAAACACACAAATGGTTGAAGAGTAAATATATTTTGTTGTTGGTTTTTTTTACGTAAAATTTTTATTTTAAGTTGCATCTAAAAGTAATTTGCAAAATTACTAACTATTTAAATCTGTCATTGCATGTAGTCAATGACATGTAGACCTTCAACTGGCTGAAGGAGAAATTTTCATCAAGACATTAAAACAAAACAACTGACAAGGGAAACAATAGTTGAAATTTAATGTGGATAAGTGCCACGTGAGGAACTTACTTAGGCTAAAGAAATATAAATGAAATCTTAGGAAACAGAGAGCAAGATATTATTCTGCTATGACACCAGGTCTCAAATATTGTGTGGTGGTTTTTTTTTTTATATATACGCGGGGGGTTGTTTTTTTTTTTCTGGATTCTTTTCCCTGTACTTCAAAATCTCACAGGAACACTGGAGACTCGGTACTTAAGGACAAGCACAAATAAGTATTTTCTGTACAAAGAGTGGTCCCACATTCTGCAGGTCTCGTGATTTAAGGAGAATCTTTGATGAAAGGGAAGAAGAGTTTAAAGACAGCTAGTTTATCTGTAATTGAAGGTAATCATAACATTTTATGGGTGTCTGCACCAAAAAAAGGAGGGGAAAGTTTTGAGGAATATTTCAGTAATTGCCAAAACTTTTTACTATAATAATTTGTATTCTGAGCCTTTTCCTAGCAAGTAAAAAAAAAATGGATAGAGTGAAGATGATGATGAACAATTGTGAAAATCTTCTGTTTTCTAGAGGAATTTTTAGATATTGTTTGATTAAATCATGTACAGTAATTTAATAGAAATAGATTTTAGATAGTCTGGTTTAAATGCTCTTTTTTCACAGCACTCATCTAGAAACTGGGCCAAGCCATAGGTGAAATCCTTTCAGAGATTAGTTATATTTTATATAATCATCTTTGCAGCAAAATTTAGATAAGGAAGTTTTTACTTCCTTTTGTCTTCTTTTCAAACTTCATTGTCTACTTCCTGACTTATTGTTATGTTAGTACTTTTTATTATTATTATTATTATTTTTAGCTAAAACTTCACACAAGCTGAGTATATTACACATATCTATCTAATACTTAATTGCTAGAGACCTGGTTAAAAGTCACTCTCTGTGCCACATTAAAATATAAAAATAACTGAATACTATAAGGGAAACGTAGAAGATAATGATCCAAGACAGCTAGTAGCTATCTGCAAGGCAGTTGTGAAGATCTTGTATTTGTAACAAAGAAAACAACAATAAATGCTAGTTGGACTTGATTTCATTTTTTATCCTGATGTTGATAAATAGTGTGGTGTGCACTTCTTTTTTTTTTCTTTTCTTTTTTGTAGCACTTCCCAAGTTTGCAGCACAGTAATGTCTCTGTAATTTGGTTTCTTCAGCGTCAAACCTTGCATCTGCAGTAATCAGACCCATAACACAGGGAAACATACAGAAACTGACCTAATAAGGATAAGAGTTCAGTCACACAGAAGCAGCCTGAGGATCCAGAAGTTTATGGGTAAATATTACTTTGATACCTTGAAAAGATATATGTGTTAATCAAACACAGTGCCATTATTATAGCTACTTTCTATGAACAATCTCTTTTTATTGCTGAATTCTTGTGGTCCATGCTGTTAATGAGATACTGCAGATAAGAGTGAATACAGAGAAGGTGCAAGGTAAGCAGGTTCAGGCTGTTAGGCATTTATGGTCATATGAACATGCAAATTAGGTAGGTTCAGAGTTCTACTGGCAAGAAATGTTGGAAACAAGATAAACTAAATGGGGGATTATGACAGAGGTTAGTAGTGGAGAAATACCAGTAATTGAAGAGTAGGGTTTTGTCAAATGAATCAGCAGTCGTCACAGTGGCTGGACGCAATGAGAAAAGGACATACAGGCTAGCAAACAAAGGCAGTAAGCATAGGCAGTGTGAGAAACTATTTAGGAAAAGTGAAAAGTGTGTAGTAGGTGTGAAGAGCAGTTTATTTTAGGAACAGAGAAGGTGAGAAAATTCATTTAGCAAATGCTGAAAAGAATCTTGTTCTGTCACGCAATGAAGGCTTTATACTCATAGACTTTTATTTATAAAAGTATTTGTATGCAGAGCACCAGTCATTCTTATAATCATGTTCTTTATCACATGTAAAAATATAGTTGATATCTACCAGATTGTTAGAAATGGGAGAAGCAATTAGACTTTGGTGCTATAGAAATTCTATCTACAAAGGCTTGTCTATAAAAAATCTCTTTGCAGTGTAACTTCCTTGTATGTTGATTTTCCATCATATGTAGACAGTCTGCATGAATGAGTTCAGGTTGAATCATCTAAATTTTAACAATAACCTCAAATTGTCGACTTCTTCTTTTTTTTTTTTTTCCTGCCTTAAGCAATTTTAACTATTAAATTCTGGATATGGATAGAGATATAGAAAAACAGTTATGGGAGTGCATTAACTTTTCTTTTTTATTCCCAGCACAAGTCCTTGTGTAAAAAATAACAATAATCATAGCTCAACTGGAGTGTCATAAATTTTCTGGCAAAACAGTCGGGAAGGATACACGCTCCAGATTTTAATGAAAAATGATATACCAACAGCAGTTTCTCTTCTATAATGAAGGAACTTCAATTTCCATTGATCTCAGCTGTAGATGTATCACATAAGAATCTTGTAAGTAACAAGATTTAAAGCATTAAGCTTAAGTTGACATCTTCTCTCTTAAATTTAGCTGTAACTTGTCACCCTATTTATATACTTCACAAAGCACTAGGCAGCTTTGTATGACACCATTCCCAGTAGGAGATCATAGAAAACCCCATCTTCCGAAACATTCTGTCTTATTCAAATGATGAAAACAAACAAACAAAAAATATGTAGTGTTTAAAAATAATTTTAGCAATAGTTTCTTCTTAAAACTTCTTCAGTTTCTTCTAGTTCAGTGGTGAAATTCACCCAAATTATGGTAATTCTTTCTCAGTTCCTCATCACACAGAGTGATTCTATTCAGCTTGTTAGCTTTCTTTTGAGCGCTATTTTCTGTGAAATACAGCAAAATCTGTAATGAGATACATACTCTGAGGTGCTGTGTAATGTCCAAGGGAAAAAAAAAGCAACAGCACACAGAAGAGTAAAAGATTCTGGTCTGACTAGTATTTCAAAGATTGCTACTTACTTGCTCATATTCCATTTGTAATGGATAATTGAAAGGGGCAATGCTGAAACCTTCCTTGTTAATCAAAGAGTTAGAAGGCAAGAAGTGCTGTCAATTCCATATAGAGAAAAACAACAATTCTAAGTAAATCCCTTACCACCTCTAGCAGTGTGGAGAAATACTGAACACGCTGGAAAAGAGTGAAACAGTGCCATATAGTAAAGAAACATGGATTAGCTGGAAAATGAGCTTTGAAAGTGATTAAGGCAAATCACAAAATCTCTAGATGTATGTACTACATAATATAATACAAATACAAGCTTACTGACACAGAGACCACTGAGAACTGTATGACTTCTTTCTAGTTGTAAACGTCAGGTACAACAGAAGAAAACATTTTTCCTCTCCTTATCCATTCCTATTGATGAAGGGTAGAACTTTAAACTCTCATTCAACTTCAACCAAAAATATTCTGGTTTTGTTATGCAAGTGTAAGACTCGCAATTTTATGACTGGGCCTATGTGCTCTTTCATTACATGTGACCATTGAATGAAATGTGTATTTAAGTACAAAAAAATTAATCTTTGTCGTGTCAAATGCTAACCTTAGCTGTCCAACTATCTCCATAAGCATAGAGCCAAAAATTGCCTATAATAGCACACAGGAGTTGGTGAATTAATCTAACCTGATGAAGTGTGTCACCTCAGTGCATAAATCAGCTGGAATTATGTCATTGATATGGAAGGAGTATGTGGAGAAAAAGAAATGAGCCACAGCTGAGAGAAGCCTGCTAATGGGTAGGGCCTTGAGTAACTGTGAGCAGCTGGTGGGAGTCAGTTTTGACTGTTTGATTTCCTGGTGATTCTGGGGTATGTATTTTTTTATGTTAAAAAAAAAAAAAAAAAAAAAAAAAAGTTAAGTTATATATATAGCAGAATAAGAGAACCATTACTGTTTTCATCCTTGTGTCACTTGTATGTAATGTATAATTTCTATTTGTAATACCTTTTTCAAACATTTTTGTATTTTGAGTTACAACTATCATGACATCAATTGCTACTTAACATCTTTTGACATTATTATAGGAAAATTATATAACGCAAACCATCAATAAGTAAATGAATGTTAATTTTTTTAATTGCTAAAATATTAATGTGCACTTTACATTAGCGACTCAAGTAATTTGCATATATTTGACTAATTCAGAACCCTAATATTCTCTGTTCCCTATAGAAAGATTAAATAATTCAGTATGCTTTTATTTTAAACTTATCACACTTTGCAAGAAAGGATGGATGGCAGAAAATGCCAGTCAGTTCTAAAGCTTTAAATGGTTAATACCTTCCAGCAAATTCACTGTACTACCAAAGCTAATTAGGATACTTCTTGCCATAATTATATGTTTATTAGTAAAAGTCCTTACTGCTAACTATTATGTTAAGAATAAATGACTGCACAAAATATGAAGTAATTTAATAACTTTACAATTTTAGACTATTCTAATCTCTACAGACAAATTTTGATACTTTCTCTATGGCTCACAGCAGGTTTAATGGATAGCAAGAGAGTGCAGTAAAGTGTGAACCAAAACATTAACTACAAACAAAGAGAAATTTCTTCTCAGCCACTATCATTTCAAGCTTTTAAGTGGCAGAGGATCCTAGAATCCTAATGCATGTAATAATGTGTCTGTTGTAGCTTCCATAGAAACAAATCACAGGCATTGCTTTTGGGACGACCTACATATTTAATGAGTTACAAAGCGGAGCTGAGGCCTTTGAACCTGATTTATCTTTCAGCTCCAACAGGTAAAAGATTGTCCTTACAGTGTTAGGGTCTGCACCAAAGAGCTGAAAACAAGGCTCATGGAGAACTGCTGGCTGAAATACAAGGTTGTGTCTTTAAAAGGAGAAGTGAATGTAGCAAGATGAAATGGCTTCTGAGGAGGCAAAAAACAAAGGTGTGGTACATTGACCTTGGCCAACTGACCGCACTGCTCTCTGTTCACCTCCTCATGAAGTCAGTGGGAGAAAACAAAAATAAAAGCTGATAGGCCAAGGTAAATGTAGGAACATCACTTACCCATTCCCATCGTGGACAAAACAGGCTCCATGGGCTGCCAGGCTGCCGCTGCTCTTAGCACTCAGTGCTCTCCTCCTCCCCTCTCCGTTTTCCTCTGGCCTTGGTGTTAGCGGAGTTGTTTCTGCTTTTCCTTTGCCCCACTCTTCTGGAACATTCGCACAGCAGCTCTGCGGATGGCTCAGCTCTTTCTCCTCAGAGAGCCCGTCCTGCAGCTGCTGCTGCCAGCTCCTGGCTGCTCACAACAAAAGGTTTGGGGAGAAAATGACCTAAGTTTTAAAGACTTCTCGAAGTCATTTCAGCGTAATAACAGATGTGAATCTAGGAAAAACTGTAAGAGAAGTTAAGTCTGGAATAGAGGCATAAAATGGGAAACAAGTTGAAAATTACTGATACGGTACTTCCTACTTAATGAAATCATTGAGACTTTTCATCCCAATTTAGGGCAATGTGCACTCAAAATCTGAAATATTCTCGTCTCTGCAGCGTTTCCAGTAAAACCTTGGTAAAAACTGGCTATCAGAGACCAGAATTCTCACATGGCGGAAGATAAAGTAATGGCCAAAAATGCCACCACAGCATTTGTTTGAAAGGCATGATGAAGAGGCAAGTGTTCAGTGCGGTGCTGTTCAGTGTGGTGCTGCTCAATGCAGTGCATCCACTGGAGGTTTTTTCCCCTCCATCTCTGCTTCCTTTGTAGTAGTTATATCACATACCATGCATCATCATCACTTCTTGTCTAATCACCTTAGACAATTAATTTCAAGCTCTTTCAAGTATTATGAGCTTGGTAGAAAATCAGGACCATCTCAGGAAAGCTGTTTTTTTAAATATTGTAGAACTTTACTCTCTTTTTTTTCTTTCCGGGAGGTTTGCAGCAAAATCAGCCAAATTATATTAGTTATGCTTTAAATTCCAATTTCCACAGTTCTTTCGTTCTGTATCTCCCTCCTTTTTTCATCTCAACACCTCACTTCCTTAGATTTTTAGTGTAACGAATCTCAAACTCCAGTGAATAAAGTGAAATAGAAAAAGAGGAAGCTATCATGAGGTTCTGAATTTGTGTTTCCCAGGTTCAGAAAGTTTTCTGGGGTTTGATGATATTCCAGCCATTTCTGTAGTTATTAGCTGCTGTTGCTGCTCTATACAGTCTTTCTTATTTTTTCCATCAATAGTTATTGAACCTAGAAAACAAGAGTGGTGAAAATAAGTAAATAAACAAAACAAAAAAAAAATCTGATAATATGTACTGATTCTGCTTTCTTGAAATGGTTTGAAAACACTGATGCCACCACATCTGAAAGCTTCTAGTAAGTGCACAAATAGGTCCTATCATATTGTTACATTAATATTTGTTCAAAATTAGAACAAAATTACTTTATCTACTTTCAAAAGCATTCTGCTGTGCTCTAGTCTCCCAAGAAGAATTTGGGAAATGGTTCTTTAGTTTTCTCTGTCTTATTTTGAAAATAAATTTGGAAGTTGTATTTGCAGATAACTGAAGCTCTCAGGTAATGCGTTTACACAAAATATCTGATTGTTTCAGAAGTGAAATGCACAGTCTCACCAATATTACTATTCCAGGGAAAGCTCATTACCACACCGCAGAAAACACAATCTGCTGTCCTCACACCAAGATCATACGGGTGCTGAGCCAAGAGGATGATGCATCCCATCCTGTGGCTCGGTGTGTCCACTACCAGGTCAGTGCTGCAGTGAAAGTCTGTGTAATCTTTTTCTTGGCCTGTCTCATGTGGTGTCTTCTATTCATGTGTTTTCAGCTGTATAACCTCTTGAAAAAAACCATCTTTTTGATTGTGGTTTTGTGTGTGTGTGTGTTTTCCTCACATAAAAAAAAAAAAACCACAAAAAACAAACAAACAAAAAAAACAACAGGTAGTAACACAGTCAAAATCTGCCTCTAGCTGTTACACTTCCACAGGTTATAGTGTTTCTCCACATTTTACAGACATTTCTGAAAGTTTAACCTTTATGATACAAGTCATGATGTCCCACAGTACAGCTTTTTGCATATCAGCATGAGTGCTTCTCAAACTATTCTATAAGAGCTTGGCAAGGATTTCCAGTGTGTTCTGTCATTTTCATGGATTACTTTCTCCCAGGTATTGTATTTGAAAGACAGAAGTTACAGTTTTTCTTGGTATACTATTGTATTTTAACCTTAAACTGAAAAGATCTGCTCTCTAAAAAAAAGCAGCCGCACAATTTCACTGTAAGTTTGTTGGTTTTCTTTTACTATGATCTATAAATGAGCTTGTGGTCAAGGTAATCAAATAGCACAATTTTCTCCCCTCTAAGTTATGCATATGCTATTGAAATTTCCAAACAGCAAGCATTAGCCTAGATGTTTCTTATAATTACACCATTGCAAATATTTCATCACTCAATTTAACTCCACATCTTCTCTTGATCACAATGTAGGGTTACCTGTATTTTGCAGTGCTTGACAGCAGATGTTAATGAGAAAAGTGTAAAACTATTAGAGGTCTGTAACAAAAGTTTAGTGGCAATGTTTATGGAGGTTTAAAGCTTCATGATGAATTGAAATAACAGAAACCTTATTTTTCCCGTAAAGAATCTGTTATGGAGGTTCATTTACATTAAGGCTGTAATGTCTTTTGCATATAATGAGTTTCATTTGATAACAGTTGCTTAAACCAAACATTATTTGTGAGAAAGCAAACAGTATTTATAAGGTGTGAGAGAAAACGTGTTTTCTTTTTCTCTGGGGAGAACTTGAATCAACAGTTTTGGAAATGGTTTTACATATCATATTTTACTGTCTCCATTGTTTCCCAAGGTCTGTGTACTTACTTCTAAATTAAGGTAGCTTAAAATAAATCTGCAATCTTCTTTGGACCAGAAGAACCTCATAAAAATGATCTTGCTTTGCTTCATTACAACACCTGTTTGCAGTGAGATGGGATCTTACCTATTTCTGTAATAAAATGCCATGCTAGAGCTGTGCTCTTAATTATCCTGCTAAATAATGGGACACATTTAAAGCCTTTCCACTCCATCTCCTATTTCTCATTAGTGTCACTTATGAGTTATTTGTCTGCCAGTTTTTGCTTTTCCACACACACAAAAAAAAACTGTGTTAAATGCGTGTTTTGATATAAAATGAATCAGTAATTAATAGTCCCTCTTGTTTCAGAATTTACTCTTTAACAGCAGAAAAAAAATGCCAAGTGTTTTATTGAAAACCAATACAGTCATAAGCAGTGTAGGTATCAGTGTTTCGATGTATTTTGTTGTCGGTGGCAAAAAAGTCTTAATAATGTAATTTTAATAATTAAGCAGTAACAATTAGATAATGGTTTTCTAAATCATCTTTTTCACTTGACATGTTGAACAAATGGGGTATTTTTCAGTTGTGGTAGCTTTACATGTATGCTGCCCATCAGATATGGAATGTGTTGAGTATCACAGCTTGTAAAATGTCTGAATTTGTAAGCTTGTAGTAATGAGTAGGTAATGAAGAAGTTTAAAAACTATTAAAAATTTTGCTGATAAGTGTTTTTCATGTTGCAAAAAATTACTGAACATCTGAAAAGTTCTTGGAAGTGTTTATGGAGCTAAATACTTAGAAGGAGTTATTGGTTGGAAGTGTCAAAATAATAACATTATTTTAAATTGACATTAGTGCACATCACTGATCATTAATCATTATTGGATATTAAAATAAATCTACCTATCAGTTAGAACACTTGAAATGCCTGATATTAAATGACTAGAGGAAATTGTTAAATGGAATTCTACTTTTAAAAAAAAATCTAATTTCCTTTCATATGCCTTACATTTTGCTTGAGAAGAAAAACTAACTTCTATGGATTGTCTAAACAAGTGTTTTAATTGCCTGATAGAACAGGCAGGAAGAGATTTTGGAGTATTTTTCTTCTCAGAAAGCATAAAGTAGCTTATTGACAATTCCAAGTTAATGTTAATAGAGACAAGCCAATGGCCAGGAGAGCAGAAAAAGCACAAGTACTTCATTCTGACTCAGCATAAATGAGAATCTGAGCTAATCAGTGGCACTGTTACACTAGCAAAACGGTTGTTGGGGATGCACAGTACAGACCACAAATAGCTTGTATGGGCCACTGCACTGCCAGCTTTTGTTCCATGTCAGAAACTATTTAGTCATAGTCCAGACAACCAGCTCTCTTTGTAACCCATATTGCATTTGGCACATTTAGTGGCCAGTGCTGGGCTTGGTGTGGGAAATGCAACTAAACTGTGGTCTTGTTGGAGACAGAAACTCAAATGTCCCTAAAAGAGAGGTTGATGAGTCATGCTTAAGTAGGTGTCAGGCTTTAGGCTGCTGACTTCCTTTCTGTAGTTCAAACAGGATAATACCATTTTCACCAACAGCACTGATACAAAACTCAATTTCCTGTACATAGTTAGAGGGCTCTGTTACTTAATATAATTTCTATCATTTTGTTCTGCATAAAATAGTTTCATGTTAGGCAGAAGCCAGAACTTCTGCGTGAGTCCTGTTAATAAAAAATTAAAAATTTAAAAAATAATAATTAAAAAAAACCACCAGTGAAAAGGATGAGAGATGGCAAAGCAAGCGAGGAAGCAGTTCAAAAGTGAGGTCAGAGAGCAGTAAAGAAGAGCAATAAATGATGGAATTGCCAGAAGGTGAATGGCCTTTAAGAATTAGTGGCTTTTGCTTCATCTTTGGTCTTTCGGCCTTTCTCCAAACATGAGAAAAAGTACCCTCATGACATGCTAAATCAGTGCAGGTGAGAGGAAAATGGAAACTTTTTTTCTTTCAAGCCATGAGAAGATTTTAATTTTTCAGACAGGAGAAGACAGAACTGTGGAGTGTCAAAAAGGGTATAGTCAAAAAATGCAGAGTTGGAAGGCTCAATCACTGGATGAAACTTGACGTATATAAACATACCTCAGCAGGAGAGCTGTGTGATTATCTCATCGTTCTCCTTTGCGTCTTTTTCTAACAAAAAAGGACGTGACGTAGGCCTTAAAGAACACCCAGTTAGTCCAAAGTCGATAGATAACAAGGTTGGACCTTTACAGATCATGAAACTGATTAATGTTCTCTAAGAGACTTAGTGCATGAGGTTCCCTGGGGAGAAATAACTGATTTTAAATCAATTTTTTGACAGGTCCTTACTTTTTACAAGGTTATTCAGAAGGGGTCAAAGACAGATTAGCTGCACGGTTGTCTCTACAGCAATATGTGTGGGGATGAGAAGGATGTGAAAAAAATTCTTCTGCTTTTCTGGAAAATACAAGTAGTTGTTTGACCCTTGGAGCTGTGTTCGAATGAATTCCATGTAATTTCATTTTTATGGATTAGAGACTCTTTCAGGTATCTCAGTATGACTCCAACCCCACAGAATTTTTGCCCCTAAAGTTTTGGTTTGAAACCATACTGAGAAACCAATATGCATCTGTGCAGGTTAACAGAAATTGTTCCTCTTGAACTGATAGCATGCTTTACCCCTGACCTGTACCAAATAGCACTCTCCAAACGAATTTCTGCATGTAGTCTGGGGGATTTGCACAAGCCAGAGGCCATTCCCAAAATGACTAATGACAATGACCAATGACATTTTGTCATGCAGCTAGGAGAGGTAGGGGGAAAGGCTTTTATGAACAGTCCATGCTGTTTGGCCTCAGGGCTATGCAACACTTCCTGCCACTGGATTATACACTGGAATAGACATTGCAGAGGGGACCTTCTCCTGATTACACTGAAAGCTCATTAATTATCATCAGCATAATTAATGTTGAAAAACAAAGAGCACAACAAGGAAGTTCTTAAACGGAGAAGGTGATTTAACATATGTCTGGTTCAAAGAAATACCTGTAAATTTTGCAAGTGTGAGTAGAGCAACTAATAAAGCAGTAAGATCCTTATTTGGGTCTTTTGAATTAATTCTGGGAAAAGACAATAATGTAACCTTGTGTAAAACTGACAAATATTAGATTAGCATCAGACTATGCATTCTCATGATTATCACTTGTCTTCTTACTGAATATAAGATAACTGCAACTAATTAGGAATATAAAAGAAAAGAAATATAAGTGTATACAAACATTACAAGCAGAGATTAAAAGTCTATTCATGTGCTGTTATTTTTAGGGTAGGATTTCTATACAAAAGCACTGATAAAGCTATCTGTTCTAACCAGCAGATCTGATCTGCAGTTATCTTATTATATCTTGCTATATATCTAAAAAGATACAGTAAATAAATCAGAAAACAAAATGCTATAGCCCTGAAGATGTAAACTGATAGTGCAGTACACTACAAAAACATTTTTACGTTGGAATTTATCCTACAGATCTGTGCTTGCAGATTGCTAATTTAATAGAGCACTAAGATTTGAAAGATGTAATGAGGAATTTCTTGAGAAATTGATTTAGGTACGTATCTCCACTTATCTGACAGCAAGTGTTCTTAATGAAAGGGATTGTTTATGTTGATACAAATTTATTCCATTAAGCAATGAGGTTTTCAGTTGTTTGTTTTTTCTGTGGTGTTAATGACAGGCATAAACTCACAAAGACAATTAAGACATTTCACCTTAAAACAATATAGGAACAAATAGAAATGTTGGAAGCACCTTAGAAGCAGTTTTTCCTCTGATGAAAATAAGAAGAAATCTGAAATAACTCCTGAATGCATTAAATAATCCCTGAACTATTTATTTATGTATTAATAATACAGGTCTAATATTGATATATGAAGATGTAACACCATTGACACTAGTGGAGAAAATCATATTAAAATTAGAATAAGGTGAATAAAAATGGAGCCTGAACTTGCTAAGTACTCAACACCCAGATAGCCATAAATAAATCTAGACCCACGGAAACATCAAGTAGATGAAAGTATACAGTGCATAGAAGTTACGCTGGAAAAATGATCTAATTGTTTAGGTTCAGAATTTGAGTTCCACTCCAGTGTTGGATCTGTGATTTCTTCTGAAAAATAACAAAGAAGAATCAATAGCTGATTCACATTGACTAATAACTAGGCCAAGAAGGAGCCATGGCACTCTGCCCTGAAGAATAGGAGTGATAACATAGAACCTGATATAAGTGAATGAATAGAAAGAAAAAAAAATTAGACTGGGTTTAGAGAAAGAGCTAGGTGAAATAAGTGATCAATGAAGTGTATTGATACTATTAACTATATTATAACTGTAAAGAAATGCATAAATTAGCAAATGAACTATTGAAATCAAAGGCTTGGAACTGTTTTGGGTTTTTTTTTCTCCATCAAAATTTCTGCAGTGTATTCTCTTTAAATGTTATTATTCCACCATAATCTAAATATGCATTAAATTTAAAACAAAAGTAATACGCTGAACTGTTAAGTCTTGGGTGTATAAGCTACAAATAGCCACAATGTGGAGCATCAAGTTATTTTCACTACTGCTCCAACAGCTGGCATGATAGCAGAGGACTAAAGTGAATAAGTTTTCGTCGGTGCTTTCTTTTAGGTAGAAAAGATCAGATAGAAAAAAATGATGCCTGGCATTATATATTGTAGATCTACCGTCCATCACAGCGCATACTAAAAAGCCTACTATTTCTGTGATTTGAACATCCAAGACTGCATCAATAGTACCACTTTCCCTGATATCTTTTAATACCCTACTATGCTCACATACTCAACTGTGTACTCAACCTATCCTCCAGGACTCCAGGAATGAGGTTTTTATTGCACTGCTGTTGAGTTCAGCAAGTGAAGACTTTGTCTTACTCTTCTTATTTGTGTAAGTAGTCCACAGATTACCCTGGAATCATTTATCTGAGTAGCTGATAAGCTGATAAGAGTCAGCTACGTATTTGCTGCTTGTCCTGTATTATTTGAATTTCAGCCAAGTATAAGTGGCCAGCTGTAACACATTTTGAAAATGAGGCACTTAATGAACATGTTTAGTGTTAATATAGTTATTTATGTGTCATCTCTTACTGTTTTATTGCAGATGATAGGAAAATAACACTGTATATTTTTGAAAAAGTGTAACTGGGACATGATTTTATGTTTCCAGAAAACAATATTAAATTCAGCAAGTGGGAGTTATTGTTTTAGAAAAATGTACTCTTAAAAAGTGTAGAAAAACAGAAGAGGAAAAAGCTGGCAATTAATAAAGCTTCAAAGAGCCACCGAGTACAATTTGGCGTCAGATATACAGAATTATGCACAACAAAATACAAACAAATAAAAACACAAAGCAATAAAAGGAGAATTTTGCAATTCTAATTGTTTATTTATTTCATTTTATGTAAGACAGAAAAAACACTTAGAATATTATATATCAACACACCCAAGATACTGCAAAATAAAACTTCTGAACATTTGAATGCAAAAGAAGGAATAATCAACATTTTTAATTTTAAAGTGGTATATTATACGTAAACAAAGGCGTATGAGTGCAACTATAAAAAAGGATAATACTGTTCTTCATGAGAACATCTCAGATTTTTTACAGTGGGGTCTTATCTTGCTGCAAAACCACACTGAAAGCCTACAAAACAAATAATCAAAAACTGTTTTACTCAGGCGAGCAGCCCTATTCAAATGATGTGTAATATGCCCAAAAAATCCTACTAAAGCCATAAAAATAAAAGCTATACTGGAACAGATAAGCAACTACTTATTAGCATTTCATTATTGTACAAGCAAAATCATTTCTGTCTCTAGTGTACTTCTTGTAAGAGCTACCACTGACTGTAAGAGCTACCACAAGAAGCTACCACAACTTCTTGAATGTAAAACATATCTACTTGTAGGGTCATTTTACTGGGCATTTTACCCAACAGTTGAGTCTGGAGATGAAAACAGTCCTTGTGTGCTGAAAGTCGGGCCGTATTACCTTCAAACTCAGAAGTCCCTTGCTAAAGCTCTGAAGCAAGTTAGACCTATTCCCAGCTCAGACGGTGTGCAGCAACATCCATCATTTACCTGCACTGTTCTCTAGTGTTGTAACCTGAAGAATTCCTTTCATTATTTATGATGGGCATAGCTCATCTTATGTACTGTTTTGAACCTTTATAAAGCCAAATGAAGAAGAAAAGGATGTTGGAAAATAGAAAGGGTAAAAAGTGGGCTAGGTGGGCTGTGTGTCACTGGTATTTTAAAACTGAAAATATTATGTGCTTTGGAAACATACATCAAACAGTGTCAAGAGTCATTAGAGGAAGAGATTGAGAGAGAACCTTCTGGTTTCTCTAAGACTAATTTCAGTGTGACTTAGGAGGGTGATAATATTTGCTGACATCGTGTGGTTGCTTTCATCTTGCAGTTGTTTCAATTGAGATGTTATAGTGATGTTCTAAATTAAATGCGCTATTTTTTGTGAGGCAAGATGAAATTTAATCAATATAGATTAATTTAGAGCAGCTGTTATTCATTAAGTAGGAACAGTTTCATCACTGAAGAATTTTAAATCCAGCTTTTATAACATAACCTGCAGTACATTTGAATATATTCCCTTCGTCTCTGCAGTGCTGTAATTCTTCTAAACTCAATGAAATTTATCTTTTACAGACAATGTGCTGTAGATCTTCACTTGTTTATTTCTCAGAAGCTTCTTTTTTTGTTGAAACGTAGGTCATGTAAAGCTATTAAACCTTCCCATGCAGGTAAGAAAGAAGAAATGTGGTGAATGCTGCACTCTGCTCTCAGAATGAATCAGGAGAGGTGCTTTTGCCATTACGATTCACTGGAAAGATTGTGCTCAGTAGCCTTCACCTACACTTCTCCAGTTGCAGTATGCATATAATGTATGAACCCTGTATTCAGTCAAGGTCACATGAAGGTCCTCCCCTGCCCAATAGACTTCATAGAAAAATGAAATTTGAAATAATACGTTTAGTCTAACATGTCAAAAGCCATTAAATTTTAACAATTTTTGTATAGTTGGGAGCCTACAAATATGAAAGTTGCCCACAGTGATATGCAAGCTATAGCAATAGGCGTATAAGTATGCATAGCAAATCTACTCCAAGCATTTGGACATCTGATTTCCATTCAGAACTTATTCCATAGAGGTTGCAACTAATTCTGTGGGGTCGTGCACAAGTGTGTAGTTCCCCTTTATTTCAGTGGTGCCTGTGTGTTTTCCAAAACCTACTAGGCGTCTTTGAATAATAGAACCAGTGTTTCATATGCTCTTTTTTGTGGTATATATATCTATATCTATATCTATATCTATATATATATATATATGAGAATTGAGTTAAACTGTAATTTAGTTTTATGTGTGATGGTACTGAACTGTCTCTGTAGCTCATAGCAGGAGTTAAATAGTGCAAATGCTATACACTATACCAGTGATGGTGGCTTACCTTGCCAGTGGATAACATTTAGGGAGATAAGCCTACACTGATTATGCTGGTCAGTCTTTCTGTCACTCTCCTTACTTCATTTCCAGCTCACTCAGATGGGATTCTGCTTCTCATGGGGCCGCACTTGCGGTTCAGGCTGGCAGTTATCATGATGTGTGCAGGCTTTTTATGGCTATGAAGCAAAGGAACCCAGTTTCTAAGAATATCGTTTGTGGTTAGCATAGGTGTAATTCAGAAGCAAATTCATATGGAGTTATAAATCAGAAGTAAGTAGGTTGTCATCAGAACATTTGCATGTTGGAAAAATTGATGTAAGAAGAAGCATGGAGATCACATGCCCCAGTTTACCTCTACACATAAAACTGCTGTAGATGATACAGAGCTGAGAAGGAATAGCATATTCTGTGTGACTGGAAGAAATGGATCCATAGTGATTTGCACGTGATTATTCCAACATACAAATTTAGGAATGAAATATGAAAGGAAGTGATAATATTGCTTTCTTTAAACTCTTACTGCGCACATTCTTTTTCTTGCTTTGTGGCTCTTTTTATGCTTCATTATGCTCCTTTCAACTCCTTAACTCAGTTAGAGAGCAGTAAATCTTATTTTCCTACCTGCTACAAATCTGTGATTCTTTCGTACTAACAATTTTGATACAATTATGAAGTGACAGCACAAGAAATTAAACACTTATATTTTACTCATCCGAATGAAGATTTTTAGGATAAGTAGAATTTGAATAATCTTCCAGTCTTGGAAAATGGAGAATACAAAGTCAAATGACTCAGACAAAGATGTTTGTTTTTCCCATGCATAACCCAGCAAAGAATGTAGATTTTGGCTTAATTTTTAGTATCTTTTGAGTTGGCTAGTTTCTTTAGTAAAAATATTAGATACTACTTGTGATAAGGAAAGTTGCTCTTGATCTCCAGCTGCAAATCTTGCTAAATGAACTCAGAAGTTAATCTCTGTCATGTGTAATGTTTTGTTTACCGAGATGATGGATCTCACTCTTGCAGCAACTTCAGTTGTAGCTGACATTTTTACCACTGAAAAATGAGTTCTCTTTTAGAAAAATTTACTGGTTAATAATTAAAATCGATACACCAGGGTTTTGTTATGCATCTAGAATTTCAAGCACAGAGAAACATTTTTATTGAGATACTTATGTAGAGCTATCACCAAATTAGTATTCTCCATTGTAGGTATACAGTCATATGATTTATACATAGAATTTTAAGATTTTTGAAAGTGAACAATTTAATAATATAGTAATTTAAGGGATAGCTTAAGAAGACTCAGAGGTACTGTTTACTTCAGATAATCCTATGGTACCCTGGATTCTTGTGGTTACACCAGTGAATTGCATGATTGCATTATACTTAATATCGGTCAGTGTAATGGGTTATGGCCAAAGGTCACAAAGACTTCATTCTGACAATTACTACAGCACTAATTGCGTTTTTGTTTTTGTTTTAACTAAGGGATGCATTTAAAAATGCTGTGAGACTTGCATTCATTCAAGACTTCTGCCATCTGTAAATTATTCCAGTCACTATTGCTTTTATAAATGTATCTGACTCAGAAAGAGGTAGGCAGTTAACTTGAAATGTTTTGTTGTTAAATAAGTATATGCATCTTGCCTTTAATCACTGGGCTGTTTTTCATTTTTTTTTTTTCTGCTGGATATGTTCTAAATATTTGTTTCTGATTTTCATAAAAATCTTATACCACCAGCTGAGAAATAAGCTCTTTACAAAATGCCAGTTATTGTATAGCTCTGCATTCACAATAAGTAGATGACTGAGAATTCTGGTGGCTCAAGTCCATTTGGTATCTTACTAAACACCCACATTTTCTCTGTAGTGGCAATTTGAATATCAAAAAAGCCCTTCAAAGTGGATTAAGAAACAATTCGACTTCATAGTATTAACGGGCATGAAATTGGATAATTTGGATGTAATTACACTGCTAGATTTTCTTTCACAGTTTTATAATTCAAGAAATACCTGTTTAGATTAAAATTCAGTACTTCCTTTTAGTCCAAAATGTTATTCAGATCTTTATCTTTTTTTGAATTTTAAAGAAGAAAAAATGAATTTAGTTGTTTGGGATGTTTAGGGAAAGTTTGAAGATGTAGAAAATTGGACAAAAACAATTTATTGCAGCTGTAGAAATATAAAACTACATTTACTACGAATGCAGTTTTTCACAGGATATTGGCTAGGAATAGATTGGCATGAAATTCCCAAGAGAAGCAGATACAAGAAAGTAATTTTGTATATCTCCCTTATGTATTGTGTGTAATGTTATGACCGGTCTAGGCTTAGCTTCACAAATGAGTTACTCTGAGGTATGAAGATCAGCAAAGATGTGAGTATACAGAAGAAGGTATTCTATGCCATGAAGATTGAAAAATGTACCAACTTTTTCTTGGAGTACTGTATCTGCTAAGAATTTGTGATTTAACTGCAGAGTTACATTGTTAGGGGCACTCAGTCAAGATATCTGTACAGTAGGTATAATACCTGATTTCTCATTATGAACTTGTACAGTGGGATTATTTTTTTTTTATATTGATCAAGCAGCATCTATGGAGAGATAAAAATAGCGGAGGACACTGTGGCTACGGAATACAACAGTTTGTGTAGTTGTTCATATAGGTGGGTAAATTTAGAGGGAAAATAACAGCAGCATGAACTTTGAGTAGAGCCGAACAGAATATAAAAATATGCTAAAAAGATAACTGAAGTTGATGAAGCCCTAAGTAGTGTCTGCAAAATCAGTACCCTTTACCACTGTAAACACAACAAAAACTATAGAGCTGAGGGTATAATTAGAAGTTAAGGAATGACAATTTTGGAAATTATAAAGCATGCCTCTGTGGGTCCTAGTGGGTAAAGATGTTGGAACAAACATTGCAGTCATTCAGGAAGCAATTAGACATCATCCTAGGGGAACATATGTATTATGAAGGCCAATCCTCTTCAGGCTGAATGGCCTTTTCTCATATTCAAGATGTTTTATTTACACTGTTGTTTGTTGTTGTTTTTTCCTCACAGAATGTATTCCATTGCTTTGCTCTGACATATAAGAAGTAGTTAATACAAAGTAAAATTGTGGGTTTGTGTGTGTGTGTGTGATTTTTTTTTTTAAGAAAGGCTGTCAAATATTCACTCTTTACTGTTTACTTGTCTGGTGAGATAAATGATTCAAAAATAGAAGGTTTTGATAGAATTATATTAATAGATATAGAATAAATAAGGTTGTCATTCCCTTGGGATAGCCAATGCTGTGTTCTGTTGTTGTGCTGCTTGTTTCTTGTCAGAAGAGATCCAGATTATTTCTCTCATTCCAGCTTTTACCCTGAGATGTGATGCTTGAAAATACCAAGCCTAAAACTAGAACTTCCATTTTAGAGTGGAAAGCTCACTGTTGCTTCCGAGATATCCATTTATAGCAATTTATAGATGCTTGGCAAGGCTTTTGAAAATTTAATTTAATTTTTAGGATATTCTTCCATTTCATTTGGATGTATTGTCAGAGAAGTAAAAATACATCTACCATCTGAATTCACTCTTAGAGCTATACAAGTTTAGATTAAAAAAGTATATAAAGCAAAATGTTATAATGAATATTTAGATTACTATTCTAATAACCTTCTTCAATATCTGCTCCTGTAATTATATTAGCTAGTAAGGCTCAATAGTTTAGCAAAGTTTTTGCAGAAATCTGTTTTGAATACTGAAAATTGGTTGTTCTACCTCACCATCTTTTGTTGCTGACTTTGGCACGCTACTATTCTTGCAGAAATGGTTATTGGGTTCTCCACTCCTATCCTTCTGCAGATTTAAAAATATATATTTCTTTTTAATGTTCCTATTACATGTAGCTAAAATGATCTCTAATGTCATTCCTAAATTATTCTCAGAGTTTGTGTATACGTACATCTCATTAAACTAATTTCTGTGCTTTTAAGAGTTGTAGGATCTTTGTCACATTCGGGAGAAGCTAATGATCCTTATTTTCAAGAAAAAAAAAGTGTTATGTTCAAAGAAACTTCATGCAAGCTTTTTTAAATTTGCGGGTTTGTTATGTCACATATACGACATTAATACTACCTTTATGCTTTTTAGTTTTGAAATTATTATGGTAATAGCCAAAATTATTAGACTGTAATTTCTGGGAACTCACAGTGATTGCAACTATGACAGTCTATAACCGTACAATAATACTCATATCAGCTGTGTTGAGGGTCCCTTCCAACTTGAATGAGTCTATGATTCTATAAGCTGTGCATCCATACAACCCTTAGAGAGGAAGAATGCAAATGAAATACATCATGCAGATACAAAACAGGCAAGTAAGTTTTCATTGCTCATTTTCAGGCACTTATTCTGATTTGGACAATGAACTGTTTTCCCATTTAAAACCAACGTTAAGTATATCCTACTATAGAAAGCTTGATATATTTAAGAAAATGACTATTTCCTCAGCTTTTAAGAGTCTGATCTTGCCATGCTTATTGAAGGAGACTTTTGAAATCTGGGTGACTGTTCTCCTCTGTCAGAACCAAATAACCAGGATCAGAATCTCTCTGTGTTTATACGACCCTCAGCACATGATAGTCTGTCCCAGAGAAAAACTGAAAGTAAATTTTTCGGATTTGTTTTTGTCTTTTAAACAGAACCTTTTCCAGGTGGATTCTCTTAGTGTTTTGTTTTCAGTCTTTTTATGAATTAAGAAATTTTCACTAATTGTATCAGGAAGGATAAAGAAGAAAGATAAATAAAAGGGGGGAAAAAAATGGATCTGTGGGTTGAACTTGTTTTATGCTTAACATTTCAGAAAATCCATAAAAATAATCAATTCAGAGTGCTTATGAAAAGCACATTTTGAAACTGAGGATTTTGCGTCAGTGTCATACAATAAGGTGACTTTGTATTTTTTATTAAAGAATGCTTGATTATGCTTCTTGGCTACAAATTCATGCTCAGTAATCTTTGGCACTGATTCTACTAAGTACATAAAAATGTTATTTATGTTTTTCTATTTACATAAGAAATACAGTCTTGGACCATTATATGTATATATTAGCCCCTCTTGAGAATCATGCTGCTCCTATGAGATACAGTGAGCCCTGTCATTGCTTAACGAGGAAGTAAAGCTCTGTGTATCAGTATGAAGTGTCTAATAAAATTAGGAACATCTGTTCTTGCAGCTTGTTGCTCCTCCCTTGAGGGGAAAAAGGGAGCAGGATGAATGAAAGAACAAAGAAAATGCATAGCAGAACAGATTTTGGAGGGAACAGCGAGCTCTCTGAAGCCTCCTGCTTTCATTCGACTTGTCCTCCAGCCAGAACTCTTCCCTGCTAGAGAAGAGCAGAAAGAAAAGATTATAAATGGTCCCACAGCACAAGCAATCCTTAAAAGGCCTTTTGCTGATGTGCTGATTTGTCCATGGAAGTTTGCTCTGGCATGCTGTGAAGGAAATTTCATTGCTCAGTCACTGAATGTTATTTTACTTTCCACAGCTGCCCATTGAGTTTACAGGCATATTTTATTCTTTATTTGCCACTGTTTCTGAGACATCCAAGTTGGGCCTGCCATGTAATAGAGCTGTTTCTGTGACTACTGCATGATCCACACCTACTGCATGTGACTAGCTAGCTCCACCTGAGTGGAGATAAGCTATTGGTAAGAGTAACCTATTTTGTCTAAGCAAGTAATGTGAAAGAGCCCTGTGTAGGAGTTGTTCTGTGACTAGGCCCTGGGAATACTTGGGGTATAGGAGTTAGGGCATAACTGAAGGCCACGAACAGCAGGATCCACTCCAGCAGCTCCTGGGCTACAGCAGGGACATGCACCTTGCCCCTCACCCACTCACAGTGCAGCTGAGGCAGCAGGAGCCAGTCTGGCACTGCTTCTGCTAATTGGCACAGGATGCACGGAATGGCACAAATCTGTGGGTTCAGACTGGATATTAGAAAAATGTCTTCACCAGGAGGGTGGTCCATCACTTGCACAAGCTTCTTAGAGAGGTGGTTGATGCCCTGTGCCTGTCACTGTTTGAGAGGAATTTGGAATAGTGCCTTTTGGTTAGCCAGGAAGAGGTCAGGCAGTAGTGATATTCACATTGTATAAATGTCTTTCACCTAAGTTTTCTTTCACCATTTCTATTAAGTTTTACTTCCTACTTCCTTCTGCTTATAATTCTGAGTACACAATGTATATCCCTGTCATTAAATCAAATATTTTTTTGAGAAGTCTACTTTTTTTTTTTAATGGTAGGTCAATAGCCAGTGATATCCCCAAAAGATCAGGCGCTGCAGAGAAGTTTCATCTCTGATTACACTGTTATTCATCAATATTTAACATATGATGCTACCTTTCTCCCTTGCACCAATTAACTAATACTGCTTAGTGGAAGAGGATTTACAAATGGATTTACTGTAATGAATAAGAACCTACAATTCGGTAAACACTCTAGAATGCTTTTAAAAAGGTAATCTATATTAAATGTAGAGGGTACGGTTCATCATATATTATACATGGAAGTGTGGAATAATCATCAAGCACACTTTTACAACTGTCTTATAAAGCAAAATGTTTGATTTGCAGGGATTCTTATTGCTGCACTGTGACAAAATAGTTTCAATCACACTCTTCAAGTAACTGTAGAAAACAACTGTTTATACAAGGTATTTTCTCCTGCTTAGCATAATACCATATACTATTTGTTACCAGCTTCACATTTCACATTATTATTTGGAAAGTGGCAAACAAACAGTAAATGCTAATTTATCTGGAAAAAAAAGAAACGGACAAAAATTTGATTTGTGAAAGAAAGAGAGGAACTCTGGAGTGATGTAGATTGATTTTAGTGGAGGAAGAGTGAATTGAATGATAAAACTGAATTTGTTTGCTATCATTATACATGAGGCATAAATATCCTGTGAGGCTGCATATAATCAAATTGTAGGGAGAAACTGGGTGGGAATAAATGTTGAGAGGACATTCGTTAGTTTAAGAAGGTCTGGCTGGAAGCGTAAAAGGAACCAACGTGGAATGGAGAACTATTGATAATACACATGATGAAATCAAATGAATACTAAGATGAGAGTGTAGCGTGGAGAAAATAGGTGGAGAAAACCAAGGCAGGTGTTTATTTCAGACAAAATTTTGTTCTGTCAAAATATAGAGCCCATGTCAACACTCACTATATTTTCTGCAAAGGGAAGGGTTTGTGTCAGAACAAGAAAAATGTAGAGTTTGGTAAAGCAGAGAAATGCTTCAGTGCTTCTGCAAATTTCATTTTATCTAAATATTTTGCTCCATCACACTTAGTCTCTCCAGATCTGATGAGAAGGTGTCTATGCATACAGTTGTGATGGATTTGTTATTTTCTTTTTACAGAAAGGAAGAGAAAGTTGGCCTTAAACCCAGTGTAGCTTGTTCTTACCATAAATTCTTCCTTCTCAAACAAGGCTTTACACCATTTTTGTTGTTACTTTTATTTTTCCCTTCTGTGGGGTCTTCTTCAGGTACCTTTTGTAGCATAGTCCAAAGAGAAACTGAGGCTGGAGCTCGCTCTTTCTGCAGTTATTTTCTAAATGAGGGAAGGAAATTCTCCTTTCATCATTTGCCACCGCATCATCAATGCGCTTGATTTTTTCTCCCATAATTAAAACATAACTGCACACAAGAGCCATTAGGACTCCATAACACAAGTGGAAATGAAAGCCCCTGAGGACTATGGATCAGTCTCTGGTTCTCAGTGCATTGCAGTAAGCACTCTCAGTGTTCAGAATGCATTGCAATAAGCAGCACAGGTGTTTCTGAAACTGTAAAACTGTCAAAAATTTTCTGTGCTTAATTGCCCTCAGCCTCTCCCATCCATCTGTTTAGCTGGTATGGATCAGTTTACTGGGTAAAACAAAAAAAAATATTGATGGGCTACTGCTAAGGGGTTTTGAGCACCTTTTTTTTAAGTATCTTTATATAATCATGTTTTGGTTGTGGTTCTACTTCAGTTTTGATTCCATTGCTACCAGAATGTTTACAAATGTTTGGCAAAGGAGGGATGTGAGAGGGTAAATCTCAGCCTCTCTTTTTTTTTTCTGAGCAGAGTTCCTAGTGAATCACTCTGCTGTTTTGAAAGTCTAAAGTAATATTGCAAATTTCATTGCATCTTTTATAAAATTTTAGAAGTGAAAAAGCGTTAGCATGAATTCATAGGTTTCCATGTATTTCTACCATCTCTACTATTTAAAAATGTATGCATTTTAAAAGAAACATTGTACATAATCTATATACAACTCTGTCTTGCTATCTATCTAATTTTAGTAAGCAATTTTATTTGATCTAAGAAAAGTTTGTAAAGCTCATCTCTGTAAAACTATAAACCTGTTCACTGACTTTGTTTCTTGAATAGTTCAATTAAAATTTGCCTCTATAGATTTCCAGAATAATTTCATAATTTTAGTGACAGCTTGGGAAATTTTTAGATTTATGTATTGAGTGTATCTTCATTGCAAGCAGTACTGTTTTCTCTGTTTATACAAACACCTTTTCAAATAGCAAATATATAGAGAAAATGTTGAATATTATATGAATACTTAAAGCAGCAGCAGCACATAAGTTTCACTCAACCTGGTTTGATTCTATTTAAATGTTTCTAAAACCTGTGTTAGCTACTTCTGGTGAACTGAAATGAATGTCTGCTGTACTGAAGAATGAATTCTTCCTTGGGGAATGAGATTAGCATTTTTGTCTATAAAACTAAACAGGAAGTTGAGCATAATTGATCTACTTTGTAATTTGTTAAAGTGTTTTGGTTGCTTGTGATTTCAAATGTCTACGTGCAGTTATCTGATTAACAATTTGGTAACATTAGTCCATTCAGGCAATTGGTGCAGTGGAGGTTAGATCATTTCAGGTTTGCTCATGTGAACTGTAGTTCAGACAGTTCCCACAGCTAATCATTGGGGAAAAAAAAAAAAGAAAAAGAAAAAGAAAAAGAAAAAAAGAACCCCAAAAAACAACCAAGAAGCAACTGATCCGTAGTACAAAATAAAGCCAAACCTCTGTACTGTCTGGCAATTAGTAAACTGACGCTACTTTCCAATACAATAGAGCAAAGCTCCAGACACCGTAGCAGGGTCATTGAAGAGTCAGTCAGGTTGTGGACACTTTTTCAGGACACTGACATCAACAATAATCATGCAGTACTAGAAATTTCTAGGCTCAACCAAACATATTTTAAAAGGTATCACAAACACTGTCCTTGAGACAGTGAAACTCTGCCTTCGTATGCTCATAAAATTGAACTGACTTTACAAAAAGCAAAGTAGTGTCTGATAATGGCCATAGGATTCTTTATTTAACACACCAAACTAAGCTGTTCACACACAATGTCTGTCTACTATTGACTTTCATCCTAGTAAGGAGGCATGACAAGAATGCTTCTCTATCCTCTCTTATTTAGCTTTCAATCCATGGGAAAGGCACCTTGCACTTAGCTGAAGTAGTTTCTTCAAAAAATGTGTTTTCAACTTGTGTTGACAACAACCTTGCTATTGTCACCTTTGGAAGATGCACCTCTCAGGCTCCTGAAGGTAATTACATTTCTCAGCAGTTTTTCAAGCAATGATTTACATTAATGAAAACTGAATAGTGGCCTGATCAAGCTTAACCTCATCATTCACCACAACTGTACAAATACTACTTGTTCAGTATTTGAAGTAACCGAGCAACTCGATTTTTAGGTCATGATAATAATATCTAATTTCAGGAAGGCTGAGTAGCCTTCATTGTAACACAGTAAGTCTGAAAGGAACAACATGCAAACATGAAAATTGGAAGTAATTCATAAATACATAAACACACAAAGAATGAATCAGAATGTAAATGTTCCATACTCTCTATTCTGAAAGTGCATATCAGAATTATTGCAAAAGACTTATGCTGAACTGGAACTCACCGTAGTAAAATAAGATGACTGCAAGAAATTATTTCAGCTTCCTAGAAATATAATTAGCTATATAACATGGACAAAAAATTGATAGCTTCATGCTGAAAATTTAGAATTTAATCATCTCAGTTCACACAAAAGAAGTAGAAGTCCAATAAATACCCCACAGGCTCTAGAATTGTTTGTAGGTGGTAACTGAAGAGTGGTGCCATACAGCCACGCATTCTGGTGTTCTTAAATCAGTCTTCAGCTAAAAGAAAAAAATTACATTGTAAAATGTTGTTATTATTAGGAGTCATTCCAAAAATTATCTAAGGAAAAGTTAAGATGTTCAGAAGATGAGAACTTCTGCAGAACGGAAAGTCTGGTGATCATCATTTTTTGCTTGAGGGTGTAATTTAGGCTTTGAAATTTAATGGCAAGCAGTTAGACAGCTCTCCTGGATGTGCAGAACAGTGCAAAAAGCTAGAGAAGTCTGAGGAAATTTGAGCTGGGAAAGGAGTGTCAAGAGGGAGCAACTTGCTGACCCCTGGTAATGTCTGGTACTTAGGAGAAAATACAAAAATAAAGCACTGTTAAGAGCCATGAGTTCATGACATAAGGGTGCAGTTATCTGGAAGTGAAGACTAGCTCAGAATGTATGGAGGATTGTCCTTGTATACCACAAACAGGTTACTCTTTGTGCTTTTCTCTTTCATTGAACTTATACTTAGGAGTATATAAATATACTTATCACTTAGGAGTGATAGTGGTGTTTATGCACGTTTTTCCAACAAACAGCTTCTTGGTTTGCTAAATGTTTTCTACCTCTCATTGTCCACCTTGCTGAAGTAGTTTATGTATTTAGTTTGTTATGAAGAAAAGAATAGGACTTGCTACACTATATTTCTCAAATTTCTATAATGCTGGGAAGAAATGGAATTAACACGTCTCTCCATTACCTCTGCTTTGTATTTGGTCCAGAGTACTCATGGAGGAAAGCCCTTCAGCGCTTCCCTACTACATGCTATTATTTAAAATGTAGGTAGTCTTTTTATAAAGCAGCATTGTAAGCAATCTAAGCCCTCCAATGTAACCCACTCTTTTTCAATACCAAAGAAAAAAAAAAGAAAAAAAAAGAAAAAAAAAGTTTGAAAATGCAGATGGGTGAAGTAACCTCCCTTTACTTCATTGTAGTTCCTGTGATAAGCAAAATGGGTTGTAAGATATTGTTAAACTGTGCTTAGACTACATTATTCCATTTAACTAAATCTGGCATAAAGGCAACAGCCAGCATTCTTCAGTATTTTGTTGGTTGTTTTTTTCCTTTACCTCAGAGAAAATTGCTTCCCTCTGCAGAGGTGTCTAGACCAGCAGAAGCTCTGTGTGTCCCAGTCATTACCTGCTAAACTTATCTGCTAGGCAAGAATCCTGACAAATTTGAATTGTCTAATTTTAGAGCACTTTTTTAATAACCATCACTCTTTCCCAAAAAGTTCTTTTACAATATTAGAAATATCTTAATCCTCCTTCAATAACAGAACGGAAGAGAGAAATTGCTACAGCTATCATTATTGGAAGAAATAGCTTTACACTGGAAGGATAAACTTCTGTCAAACCTAGAAACCGCTTACAGGATTTGTTTTCTGACACAGCCTCTGTGACTACCTGAGTAGGTGTCTCAAATGCAGTGTCTAACTTAAGACTAGGTCCTTTATTAATTGCCTTATTTGTTTTATCTTTATGTCCTAGATATTTGAAATGATTGATAAAGGACTAAGAAAAATGAAAAAAAAAAAAAAAAAAAATCCTGGAATTATACAATTAATAGTGTATTAATAGATTAGGTGTGGTTTAACATCAACGGGTAGCTAAGCACCACCCTGCCACCCTCTCATTCCCCCTCCCCGAAAGGATAGAGGGAAAAATATAGTGAAAAAGGCTCATGGCTTGAGATAAGGCCTGAGGAATCAGTCTCCAATTACTACTGTGCAAAAAAAAATCAGCATGAAGAAACTCCTGACCTCCTCCCCTGTGAATCACCCATGCCCCGGGTCTGGCCAGTGCCACCTGATCTTTTTGGAGCTGACCAGGAGAAGCTGCTGGGCTCTGCTCTCGGGAGCCACCCCTGCAGCTCCCTGCTACCAAAACCTTGTCATGTAAATTTAATACATTGGCTTTGCATAAAATACAGAGCTGTTTTTTTAAACACTCAAGTGTTAGAAAAATCTTTTGTAATAATATCTCCATGGTCCAGTTTGTAGCACAGATCTCCAGTATTCTCCAAGAGCTGTTTTATCTCACTTAATATAAATCATCTAAACTAGTTTGAGATAGTTGTCTAAGATCCCCCTCAGTATCTAACGTGGACAACATCAAAAACATCCAGAAGGCAAGTCACCCCAGAGGATTCTAAATTAAAAATCTAACCCAGGCAAGAAAACAAAAAATGCTTTCAGAGGTAGTTTGTGTCTTCAGTAACTACAGGAAAGAGCTACAAATAGCTAAAACTAGATATCGGATGGTTGGTTAACTAAGGTTGGTTGAGATGAATATCAGAAAGGACTAGTAAATAATCAGCCCCTCAAAGTGATAAATAACTGTGACCAGACAGCTATTGACTGCCTTTCAGAGGAGCCAGGCAAATTTGATTAATTACAGCTCACTAATAATTTCAGAACCTGCAGGATAACACACATACTGTACTCGGTGTTGTATGTCCACGTATTGTATATTTAAAGAGTATTCCTATCAAAGTTTTATCATTGAAGAAGTGCATAAACAGTGCTCCTTCCAGAAGGTGGTGGTGTGCTAGATTCTAATTAATTCTTGTTTTGGGCGGTGCTTCAGGAGCAAGTGGATTCTAACTTGATGTGAATTCTTATATGCCTAAAATATTTTGCAGTAGTTGTGGAAAACATTTTAAGTAAACACCTTTTACAATGTAAGTGGTGTGAATCAGCACTCATGGAGGAAGAGCTTCATGTATTATTCACCTTTTATATGTTGTATCAAACTGTTCAAATCGGATGCTAAATTTTACATTAGTATTGATCATAACTTGATATCATCTATTATAAATAACCTTTTGTTTGTTCAAAACTCCTTGTACGGTGCTATGGAGGGGGGACAAGAAATGTGCATGTTATTACTTTTAGTAATTTTTCATTATAGTTTGAAAGGGATGTGGGATGAGCTCAGGTTCTTATAGTCTCTGTAACCATTGAAGAAAGATGTCAGAACATTACTGCATTACTTTTCAGGTCTGTTATGAAGATAAAGGTATTAAACTTTTGATGTGTATATAATTTCTTTTGGTTTATGAACCATATGTATGTATGGATATGTTCTTATGTCTTCGGTAACTGATACGTGTTCAAGCACATTATTGTTCAGGAGTTTCTCTTTGTTTAGCTCAGGTGAAATATCGCTAATGAAAATATCCAAAAGCCATCATAAAACAGTCATAGAGTGCACTTCTGGTTGGTTGGTAACTTGATGCAGCAGGAGAATATTCTGCTTTTCCTATGTTGTTTTTCAGAAGTAATTTTCTTTTGTTTTTGAAAAGCAAAGCTGCTCAGTTTAGCTAAAGATTTCTCTTTCCTACTTTTGGGCTACTTTTGAAATAAACTAATATCTCGTTATACAAGTTCTGCACAGTTATTGGTGTTCTGCATTTTGGTAGTCTAAGGAATTGCTTGTAAGGGTTATGTTTCTAATTTCTACATGCATGGTGTGCAGGATATTATGAATGTGTGCTTCCGTTTTTTCAATATTTTGAAAGTTACACATGGAACAGAGGTCTTAGTGCAGTTTGTTCCCTTTCTCCTTTCCCATTCAGTCCAGTCTGAGACAAGAACCTTCACCAGCTGCTTTTATATATAATCTCTGCAAATGCTCTACACCTAATTTCTAACAAGTGTTTTGCTTCCTTTTCTTTGAATGCAAAATTTTTTTCTCAGTTCAAGAGGAGAGAGCATATGTGAGAGAACAGGTATAACAAGGGTGCCTGTCACACTTTTATTTTTGTTTTGAAACCTGAGCTTGATTTCACCTAGGCGGGGATAAGAATTCAGATTTAGCTCAAACTCCAATCCAACTGGAAGGCAGTCACTATTTTCAGTAAAATTGGACCCAGAAATGCAGCAGCAGTGCACATGTTGCACTTGTCCCTTCAGAGGGGCATGGAAAATAAAGCCATGTTGAATGTATCTTGAAAGGATTTGGGATGAACTAAGAAGCTAAGTACTTACCAGATCGAGATACTTTTAGGTATAAGCAACATCAGAGCTGTAGTTTCCTAGAGAAATGACTTATGAACTTGAAATGTCTAGAGAGCTAGCGTGCTGCTGAGTGTGGTTTTAAGGATTACAACTGAAATACCTAAAAGCAACCCAAGTCACACTTTAAATGCTTTGAGCTCCTTTATGGCTTTGACCTAATTTCATATGGGGAGTTTGGAGAGGAGCAAGGAATTCAGCTCAGTTTTTTAATATCCAACTTTATCTACTCAGTAAAGCCTACAAAACAGAATTGGCGTAACACATTTTTGTTGAATAATTTTGAATAAAGATGACTTGTTTTAAAATTGTCACAATTTCTGTGAATATTTCACAGATAAAAATACTCTTTACAAAATCTCGTTCTATTTCAACTTTGTTGAATCCCTGGTGCATGTAGATAAATGTTTCAAATGCAGTATTTTTGCCCTTGTTACGTTTATGAATTTTTCAGTTTTATAGTCATGTTATGTATATTGTTCAAGCTAGCAAATCAGAGTGAATTTGACTTGATGCAGTGAATGGCATGCAGAATTATATACTGGTATAGGTAATTGTTCTGACTGCTTCACCTTCTGATGTTTCCCTCACTTCAAGAAAAATTCACGCTACTTTTACTAAGATATCTTTGTAACAGAGAAAAAAAAAGTCCACCATACAGTCTGTTGTGTTTTGTCAGTGACTTACATTCAGCCTGTGCCCTTAACCTTTAATTAGATTCAATTTTATTAGCACATATGAAAAAGAAATCAGGCTAAATTTATTCTACTAATTGCCTGTGCCTGTGCCCAAATAAAATATAAAACAACTCAAAGTCCTCCCAGAGATTGGATGGCATTAAACAGAAGCTAATTAGTACAAATGTGAAAAGAGGTGATCCCCTTTATCTAGTTGCATCCTCAGGGCACAGTGGCACTAAGTTTTAGAGATGTTTGGTTATCAAACACACTAAAATGTTATACCTAATTTTAGCAATAATCTATTTTCCTAAATATGAAATTATTATATGAGTTTGATTACATTTTTAACAATAACGATAAATAGACAAGCAACACTGCTATCATATGGATTGTTACCAATTGTAACAAGTCAACAGTATGCTGGCATATAGCTTTGGTATTTGAGTGATTTTTCTGATGTATCTGGGAAAGTGGAGACTTTAAAATAAAGTAAACAAAAAGAAGGAAAAATAGCAAGGAGAGAAAGAAACTATCAGAGTAAACATATACTTTAGATGAAGCTTTGCTTTGCTGAACCCTGTCTATCTACAGGCTTGTGCGTTTCTGTTTTGATTTTTGTAATACTTACAGGGTTTGCTTTGGTTTTGTTCTAATATGTAATGTGATATGTCATAACCTACTTTTTAAGATGCTTCTTTAAATAATTTTAAAGTGATTGAAGGCATATTTTTAGACCTGTATTTTAGGTGAAGCCATTTTCCAAAAAGATAAAGCTAGGGCATTTAAAATGATGTGGTGTTGTGTGCAAGAATTCAATCTTTTTAAAAATCACTGCATTAGCCTTTCAGAACTGTGGAACAGCACATCAATACTACTAGTAAAATACAATCTTTTCTCGGAGCTCAGTACACTTTAGGCAGCCTAAATGCAGTATAATTAATATTTGGTCATGTTTTACATTGATTGACCAAAGTTATTTGAGGCCCTCTGAAATACTAATGGTTGTTACAAGTTCTGATGCAGAACAAAAAGCGGTCGATCAGCTGGAATGATGGCTCAGGCCCTTCTGTCAGTGTGAGAAAGGTAATGGACCTAGCTCAATGAGAAAGATGCTTTTTGTTGCTGTTTTCAACATGGTTAAATGAATTGTACCTCTACCTTCCCATTCCCCATACTACAGCTTGCATAGCTTTGCCTTCAGTATCCCAGAGTACCGATTGCTGTTGGAATTGTGAAGATTAGTTTCATATTTCCTTTTAGAGATGAGCCCATACCACATGCTTTCATGAAGACAAAAAGCTTCAGTGTCCAGATGCTGTTTTCATCTACTACATTTTTTTTTTTTTTCTGTATGCTAGGTTGTACACCATACTAAGTATACACATGCATACAGTGTTGTATAAATACTTGTGTAGTTAGGTTTTCTATCAGATAACCTTTTGTTAAAAAAAGAAACAAACACATGTATATTCTGACCTTCCTTATCTTCAATCTTTTACTTGTGCCTTTAACTTCTGCAGAATAGTTCTGTGCTTTTTATAACTATATTTACATCTGAATTCAATATCATCCTAATATACATAAAAATATGAGTATTTTCTTACTCTCTTACTTATTCTTTTGTAGTCCTCTCACTGTTATCAGTTCTAAGGAATTACTGTAATTCCCACAGGTATTACTATCAACTTAGAACTGTAATTAATAGGTTGTACTGGCAGTGAATAAATCCTATTCAGTCCAATTTTTTGCTCTATTTCTTACACACTGAGTAGTACTTAGGATTTTCCTTTCACAATCACATAATTTTTTTCTTATTCTATTTGAACTGCTCAGAGGTTTTGTGGCAGCTGCTTTGTTCAAGTTCAGAAAAAAATCTAGTGTTTCCGTAGGGTCGTAACTCTTTGTCATTATGTACTACTGGGATTCCAAAGCTGCCACTGGCTGTTTGAGCTCTAGAACAGGAAAATCTTGCCAGTCCATGTCCAAGCTCATTGTGAAGCAGCACTGTGCATGATGAGAAGTGCTATTAGCTCAGTCAGAATTTGTCTTGATGAGAAAGAAGAGATTCTCCTGCATTCTTTCTTCTCACTTAACTAAAAAATAATCTGGAAAGTACATTTGAATGGAAGCTGGCATACGGAGGTGTGACCCTTGCAGTGAAATTTAAAACTGGAAGTGAGTGTTTTCTTTATTTTTTATCCCAAGCAAAATCATAAGTATCGCCATACATGTCACAACCTTCTCTGTTGCCACACCAGTTCCAAGCACAGTGCTGTAATTGGATTTGTTCTGACTTAAACAAGTAAAACAACAGCATTCACAATGAGTTGAAAGTGTCAACTTAGTGTACTGTGTGACTAATGGACATTTTATTTTTGTTTGTTCTGTCCTTCTACCTAGTGTGAAGAGCAAATATGTGGCAATAGCGTGCTCAATAATTGTAAAGTGATTGCCTAGAAAGCATTCCTTGGCTGAAAGCAATATTTTAATTCCAAACAGAAGAAACACAGAAAAACATGAAGTAAAATAATTATCACATTCAGAGTTTTCTCAACAGTCATGCCAGTAGGCAGTCATTACCAGAAGATGGAATTTGTATGCACTGTAGCAACCTGGGACACCTTACCCAGACAAATGGAGGAGAAATCTTGTCGCATTAATGATAAAGAAAGTGGTAAGCACCCAGCTGCTATTTCCATTGGAGTAGAATTGAAACAGGTGGAAAGACAACAGGATTGAGTGCACACTCAGTAAGTTTGCAGATGACACCAATTTGGAGGAAAGTGTTTATCTGCCTGAGAGTAGGAAAGCCCTACAGAGGAATCTGGATAGGCTGGGGTGGGCTAGGCTGAGGGCAAGTGTATGAGCTTTAACAACACCAAGTGTTGGGTCTGGAAACTTGGCCACAACAACCCCATGCAATGCTACGGGCTTGGGACAGAGTGGCTGGCAAGCTGCCTGGAGGAAAAGGATCTGAAGGTGTTAGCTGACAGCCAGCCGAACATGAGCCAGCAGTGTGCCCAGCTGGCCAACAAGGCCAGTAGTGTCCTTGTTTGCGTCAGAAATAGTATAGTCATCAGGAGCAGAAAGGTGATTGTCCCCCTCTAGTGGTGAGACTGCACCGCAAGTACTGTGTTCAGTTTGGGGCTCCTCAGTACAAAAAAAAGACATTGAGGCCCTAGAGCATGTCCAGAGAGGGGGAACAAAGCTGTGGAAGATCTGGAGCACAAGTCTTATAGGGAGCAGCTGAGGGAGCTGGAGTTGTTCAGTCTGGAGGAGAAGGCCCAGGGGAGATCCTATTGCTCTCAACAACTACCTGGAAGAGGTTGTGGTGAGGTGGGAGTTGGTCTCATTTTTTGGTAACTACTGATAGGCCAACAGGTAGTGGCCTCTGTTTGTGCCAGGAGATATTCAGGTTGGATATGAGGAATAAATTCTAATCAGAATGAGCGGTAATACCCAGATTGCCAGGGAAGTGGTGGTGTCACCATCCCTGGAGGTTTGAAAGGAAAGGGTAAGTGTGGCACTTATGGACGTGGTTTGATGGGCACAGTGGTCATGGGTTGGTGGCTGGACTAGATGATTTTAGTGGTCTTTTCCATCCTTAATGGTTCCATGATTCTTCATTATCTTTGGAAAACAGACTGGGTCATCATGACATGTCTTGCAATAGATCTAACATGATTCTTTAATGAACAGTGATATATTTTCTTCTGACTTCTTGTAGGAATTTTGTCCATTCAATGAATATGCTTTATACTCCAACAGTTTATGTTTAAATAGTTTAAGAACTATCGAGACGTGTTGTCTCAACCATTCAACCAGTTTAGTTTTCAGGCCTTTAGTGCTCATTTCGTCTTTGTCAGAATTGAAGTTGCAGGGAATGTTCTTAAAAACAACGAACCAAACCAAACCAAAGTGCCAAAACATAACAATCCTTCCCATGAGCCTTATCATATGCTTCAAAATCATTTATGGAAATATTAACTGTTGTGTATTTCCAATACTCTATCTATCTCTCAAAGTCTATCTGATTGGCTATTGTGGCTGCCATCTTCCCCTTTCCAGCTTCACAGGAGGATACTTTCATTTTGCTTCTCCTAGATACTCTGCCAGAATATTTCCAAGACAGTGAAGGAGACAAAGCTAACAATAAATCAATTTGATATTGTTTGGTGTTTTGAAAATGTTTGCTTAAGCAATATTTTCCTTAAAAAAATAAATTCATACAGCAGTAAAGCCAGTTGGTTCTGCTGAAGTTCACAGCTTCTAAGAAAAAAAAAAAAAAAAAAAAAAAAAAAGAAAAAAGAAAAAAGAAAAGATTTTGCTGGACAGAGAAAGGAGAAAGGTAGATCAAAGAAGCTGTAGCTGAAGCCATTAGTCTGCACACAGCACCTCAGTCTCGGATGTGCAATTTATTTTTCCAAAATATCACATTTACCCATTTTGAGTTTTTAAAGAAATAAATTATATTCAGATTTGCATAATATATTTTTGTAGCAAATTACTGTATTTTTATAGTGCCTGCTTTTCAATTCTACTTCCTATTTCTGTTCTTCTAAACATCATTTATTTAACAAAAGAAGCTTGCATAATGATTTGTTTTAAACTTTGAAGTTGATACATCTTCCCATCTAATGTAACAAAATATTCTCTTTATCACCTATTCTCTTTTTCATAATCAAGCTCACTGCAGTTTTCTTATGCAGAAATCAGTCAGCAATATGACTTGCAGTGCACTCTGGAAAACTGTTACAGTGATCATAACAAAAAGCAAGAGATCAATGGTCAGTCTTAGTGATTACTTCAAAGAAACAAATGGTTTGCAAACTAAGTTTGTAGAAGCTGAGCCTTCCCAAACCACAGGGGTTTGTATTAAACAAAACAAATCAGTTCTAAAGTTCAGCACTGATTAGCACAGATGTCTGTGTTAGTAAGCATTACCTTACAAAAAGGTCTTCAGGAATTTTTCTTTGGAAAGTGATACATGGATCTGCTGTTATTTCTCATGAGGAAGACAATGAAATGTCTTAGAATCGGCGCATAAAGAACATTTTAGATAGATAGTAAAGACAGAAGACAAAACTGGTTGTCTTTGAAACTGTGTTCCTATATAACTCTTGGTGAGCTGGGTGTCAGTCTCTTCTCTCGTGTCATTAGTGATAGGACTAGAGGGAATGGTTTCAAGCTGCAGCAGGGGAGATTCAGGCTGGACATTAGGAAATATTACTTCTCAGAAAGGGTGGTCAGGCACTGGAATGGCCTGCCCAGGGAGGTGGTGGAGTCACTGACTCTGGGGGTGTTCAAGGAACAATTGGATGTTGTGTTGAGGGACATGGTTTAGTGGGAGCTACTGGTGATAGGTAAACGGTTGGACTGGATGATCTTGTAGGTCTTTTCCAACCTTGGTGGTTCTATGTTTCTGTGATTCTATGATTCCTTATTTCAATAGTCTAATTCTGAGGGAAGTTTTTCAATGTCTGGTTATCTAAGTTTCAGCACGTGCATATAATTATAGACTGAGTTTTGCCACAAATTTTTGGAGCAATTTTTTTTTTTTTTTTTTGGTAGAAATTCATGAACAGTGATAGAATTTTCTTAAGTATGAAGATGGGTCTGTGTTTCTATGTTTTGTTGTTATTGTTGTTGTTTTCTTTCCAGAAAATCCATTGGAGGAAGTGTATAGAAGAAAAAAAAATATGGTGACAGGGAAATATTCTGCTTTGGGTCAAAGGCTACCCTTTTGTCTGTGTTCTGCATGATATGATTTCTGCATCTGCACTTTAGTAGCCATAATTTGTTTAGTGATGAATGTAGGAACAACGGTAGGAGAACAGATGGTGTCCATATTCGTCTGGAGTTTCTTCCAGCCAAGATTTTGTTTATCTCTCACAGCAGATTCTGTTGCTCATCTCCTTTCCATTTTAAATCATTGAATAATATTCAACAATTCTAAAACTTACATTACATATAATTCAGGACAGCATGGAAAATTAGTCAATATAAAATTTACAAAAAAACAAAATAACAACAACAAAAAAAAACACCCCAAAAAACCCAACGTAGTTATTTCTGCAACATCGTAAGTTTTCTCATGTATTTATCTTGGTTATTATAATATTTTGTTCATGTGCTGACTTCTAAAGTACTTCAAAGCTAAGTGACTAGAATTACTACTTATATCTGCTGGCAGACAGAATGCAACTCCTGGCATCATTCCTATCTTTACCTGTTTCTACCTGCTGTTTCGTAACTTTATGTCTAACTTGATAGCATATTTAGATTAAATGGAAATGTTGAAAGCATTCTAGCTCAAAAGAAGAGCTCCAAACTCAGATTATTTAAAAATCTCCCCAGTCTCCTAAAATTCAAGAACATATGGTGATTCATCCATGATTATTTTTGTTAAAATGAGTTTAATTTAATGAGTCAATGAAATTAAAGATTTCTTTTTCTGGCAGCTGGCCCTCTTAAAATTCAAGGTCAATGCACAGCATTGATGCAATTGCACAGCCAGTCCATCTATGCTCTACAGGTGACAGTCATGTTGAAAATAAACACACATAATAATGTATTTTTAGAGCACAACGGAAGTAATAATCAAAAACAAGCTCAAAAAAGACAAGAGCATAAGCATATTTAATGTTACTTTCAATAAATAGTTGAGCTATTTTTTTAATATAAAATTGAGCTATCAAAACTTTTTACTTTGAGGAAATCCTGTTTAACTTATGACTACTATGTGCACCTATTCAAATGCTGTGCTGTACCTTTTTGGTTTGTGAAATGCTTGACATAATGAAGATTTACACAACTGTTAAGGATTAATAAATCAGCATTCACCTGGAATGCTTTCAGGACATAAGCAATAAAATTAAGAACTCAAATCCCAAGTCTTTGAAACATTTCTTTTGATAAATCCTAGGGTTATGTTGTGAAAGAAAAACTCTTATAGCTCTAATACAAACAGAATTAGGAAAAGAAAGTAATACAGATAAATGTGGAAATCAAGATGTCCAAACTTTACCTTGTTTAGAATCTAAAGGTCATGAAAATGGCACTATATCTGGAGCTGATGTGCTGCCAAGTGCCTGAGCACAAACCCCAACCAAACTCAGCCTAAACCTTACATTAAAGAAACAAATAAAAATACATAAAAATTCAGCGTTCCTTAAGGATGTAGCAGAGTTGCCCTGAGGTAGCTCCACCACACTTAGAAGGAACGCATGTACTAAAAATGTCCTTGTAATGCAGGCCAGCTCTGTTATGTGACACATCCTTCTAATCGCATCAGGAAGACTAGCCTTTTGAGCAGCATAAAGTGTGGGCCAGCACACCATGTGAAATTAAAGACAATGGCAAAATTTTATTCTTGCCTAGATTTCACTCACCTGCATGTATAAGGGAGTGCATAATAGGAGAGAATGCTCGTATCTTTTTCTCCATTGTGCAAAATGACCCTTCATTAAGTCTAAGAGTTTTGATAGACAAAATGAAATGTGCATAGGAATCATCTTAAGAAAAAGTCTTGAACAGAAGTGAAGGTGGGGTACCCTCCTGGCTGATTTCAATAACTCACAGAGTCATCTGTCAAAGTAAAAATATAGGTCATCCCTTTTCTTTCCTCTATTTGAGTATATTTTCTGACCTTTCTTATAAGTAGTGCTACATAAATCCTCGCAAGCACAAATGCCTGAAAAGAATTCATGTGGAAATAAAAACAAAAGAGAGTGATCTGGAACCAATAATAATAAAAAAAAAAGAACACAAACCTGAAAGGAAAGGCGCTTTCCCAGCAAATTTTGCATTAAATAAAACCAAAGGTTTTTGTTGTTGTTGTTGTTGTTTTCTCAGATGGAGAATTGCTGTTGTCTGTAAATAATCAGTTTTAACTAGAAAAAAAAAAACAGAATTACTGAATTAATGAAAACAGCTGTCATTTTCATCTGATTTATCTTGTGTGCTATTCTGCTTACTACTAGAGTTATCTATGCCTAGTTGTTATGTTTGTCACTTATACACTCCAAGCAAGTAATGTCAGAAATGATTGATGGATGTATTTTTTAGATTTGTTGATGAAAAATAACAATTCCTCGTGTCTGGAGCTGTGATATGGACTTTCGTTTTTGGTTTTGTTTTGTTTTGCTTTGTTTTTCCTATTTGTTTTTTTTTCCCCATCTAGCATTTCACTGTAGATGGACAAACTAGAATTTGGGTCTTTAATGTTTTCTGTGGTAAACAGAGGACATGGTAAATACATTGGAATACTATTATGTTAGTTTTCCTTTGCTTCTCTAAGTAAGTTGAATTTGTCGGCAGAGACGTATCCAGCTGTGCTCTGATCTATTCACTTTGGATTCCTATCTGAATGATACATAGTGTTTCTTCCTTCCCATAAGGCATCTGGTAGGGTAGAGAAATAGCATACATGGGGTTTTATTCTAAAAAGGAATCTGCATGACATGCATATCTAGGCCTGGGCAGTAAGACATGTCCCTGCCCTGACAGTTTAGCCACCATCCTTCTAGCATCTGAAGAGTGACCATGAAATGTATACTGAGAACTTGCTTTTGACTTTGAGTTCAGCTTCCAACATACTTTATCCAATCAACTGTGCATTTTACTAATACATAGGTTCCTCCAAAAGTAGTAACTCCAATTTATTTCCATGGAAAATACAACAGAGTACAATAGCACTGTTTGACAGAGCAAATTAGCTGCCACAAAGCACTATTCTTTTTAAATAGTCACCACCATTAGCTATGCATTTTTGACAGTGATGAACAAGAGCCTGCATGCCACGCTTGTACTAACCTGCACCAGCAGAGGTGAGCCACTGTCACCATTGCTGAAATGCACCATCCACTGTCTCACTGTGCTCACATCCACTGTTTGGTCTCCGTAAGTCTTTGGTAAATGTCAATGAATAACAATGGGTACAATTTCTTCTGCATGGAGGAATTCTATTCCACACCTTTGCTTCATACGCACTTCTGTGTCAGGCACCATTTTGTCAGACAGCCCTTAGCTTCCATCTGCTGCACAGCAATGACATGTAATGGAATATTGGTAGGAAGGTTCAATCTCTACTGCCATAACATCAATATCTGCCTCTGATGTCATGGGCCAACATCATGAAACAGGAAGCATTACTTTTTGAGACTCACTTGTACAAACTTTACTTGTTAAGTGGACTTCTCAAGGAAATGATCTGCTTTACTGAGCTTCAGAGCTGTTAAATGTCTGAGGTGAACTATGAGTTCTCTGTCGTTATCAACTGAGCCTTTCCCTTACGGATAGTCTTTGATCTGATCCAAATGATTTTAACACTATGCAACCATCTACAAACAAATCAGAACTAAACTCTCTGGATGAGGTGCCATTAAAAATCACAACCTTTGCACTTTTGCATTAGTTATGTGTTTTACATTTCATATTTGTTCATATTTTAATGGGGAAGTCTGGATATATTTTATAGTGAAATACTCAAATTTCACTAATTTCTTGTGGATTAACCAAAACGTAGTATCCTTTTCCAAACCTTTACAATAAGAGTTCATACTTTAGTACTGAACATATAGGCATATTTAGAACTATATCCAAAGTTCCTTTTTCTTTTTTTTTCTTCTTTTTTTCTTTCTTTCTTTCTTTTTTTTTTTTTTTTTAATTATTCACCTCTATAGGTGAAAGAACCACTGATGTGCACAGTGGCCCCTTGCATCTATTTGACTCTAACAGAATGTCTTTCCCAGGATTTCTTAATGTGATATAAAATTTCCTGGGGTTCTGGCTTATGTGAAATGAGTGGCTGCATCTGTTTTTATTATGTACTACAAGAAGTAAGTCCTTGTTGTCAAGCCAAGTGATGCAGGTGGGCTTGGCCTTCTACATTGTCTGTGACAGCAGACCCTGGAATTTACTGTATTTTGAGCTCAGTTCTCTCCAAAGCAGACTTTGAATACAAAATGATGTCTATGAAGTATGGTTGATCAAAGGATGAGGATCAGTAGTAAAACAGCAAGTGAATCAACCTGGTAAAATGTATGCACAGACGACAACAGTGTCACTTCAATCAAATTGAAGCATCTAGTACCACAGCATCAGTACAGGATTTGCAAATGCCACAGGGTCATAAAAGACAAGTTCTTCCAGGTTCATACTTAGTTGGACAGGGTGCATTCTACTCTGATTTGATTTTTAAAAATAAATTAGTAATTCATAGGAAAATATTGAAGACTTATGTGATATGCTAGGTATCATGTACCTTCTTCAGAACATGAAAATTGTATTCATTAGCAAGGCAGCTCAATTTTATATGAGCATACACTATGCTTCTGTAGCACGTGAAGGGTTAGAGTGTAATTTTGTATTTCAAAGTATTTTAAGCAGGGTCATGGAATTTGATAGTTTCTCACTTACAGTGGCAGCTAACGTCTCACAAAAGAGTCTCATAGGCAAAACAATTGATTTCTGTCTTCTTCCTGAGCAGAGAACCTTCAGTGCCTAGATCATGTACAATAAAACTGACATCTGAGGGTAGAGCAAAAATATACTCAGTTTTCCTAATGCCTTGGAGGCTTGTGAAATTACTGTCTGAAAACTATAATGAGAATGGGATAATTTGTGACATTTCCCTCTGCTGTTAGAAGGTATTGATTTTATGACATTTTTGTTACTTTTAATGTATTACCAGCATAAGGCATCAGAATGTTAATATCAAATGCATAGAATAAACAAGGATAGTGCCAGGTAGAACTGTATTTATTTCAATTATTTTTCAGTTGTTTGCTGTAGCTTATATACCAGATCCCTGCAGGCTGTTAGCAGATAAACAATCATTCATAAGCTCTGAGAATTCAGAATTAGAGGAGGCAGCCCATACAAAAACTTTCTTCTTCCATGAAGTCTATCAGCCCAGTAAGATAACTTACCTTTACTATGCTGAGTTTTGACCTCTGTTGATTTACCTAAGACATTAAATTTTTCAGCTACGTTGTCTGTCTAATTTAGGCTGTCAGTGCCTTGAGGTAATGTCATCTCCCTTCTGACATGTGGGGGACCTGCTGAAAATACTAATATACTCATGATAAGTCCAGTACTGTCACTTGTATTCAGTCTTGCTGCATTTTACTTGTCAGGTCTTTGTGAAGTGTAAGTTCCCTCTTCTAGTGGTAAAACCATGCAGGGAAGGTTATGGAGAAATCTATCTCTTTGAGATTGCCTTGGAATTCTTCAAGCACTGACCTCTTAGCAGCAGAGCAACACAGCTCTGTAATTAGCTTTGCTTACTGAATCTGGGATTGCTGAAGAACACCTGACTTTTGGCTTTCTGGGGAAATCTGTGTGCATACCTTCCTGTTTTTCTTAGTGTATTCATCCTACTTTGTTTGTCATGCCATGCATCATTGATTCCACCCAAGGAATGAGCAAGAGCTGCAGATTGAGGAATTCCAACAAAATCCTTGTGAGGTTTCACTGCATACTGACAGAAAAAAAAAAAAAAGCGAGAAACTGAATAAATGAAATCAGTGAAGTTGCCTGCAGAGATATACTGTTAAAGCTGTACAGTGGTAGCGCAATCTCGATCTAAGTAAATGTATGGCAGTAAGATATTAATCATTTATAAAGCACTAATTTGTAGAATCATGTTTTTTCTCTAAGGAGAACTCTATACATAAGTGAATCTCTTATCTATATAGCAAGGGAAAAAGAAAAGTAGATATTTGTAATGCTGACTAGGAAAGCACTACACATGGAGGAGATGGTTACCGACAGAGCAGCCAACCTGAGTAGGCCGAGGCCAGTGTTGTGCTGTGGTGCTCCTGCAGCATGGCATCTGGCCTGGGCTGGGTTGCTTGAGTGCCACAGCCCCAGTGCAAGCCCAGGCAGATCATTGACACCTACCTGCCTATAGGCAACTCCCACCTCATACTGGCCATGATAACATCTATGTGGCCATCTATGTGGCCTCACCGTGAACAGTGCAGCAAGAAGTTCACATGAGAACATTGATTCTGTTTGACTGCAATAAATGAGAAATAGAGCCTTTTCCTTGTAAGAAAATCCTGTAATAGAGAGACCAATACGAGATAATCTCTGCTATTGACAGGGTCCTGTTCAATGCTACACAGTTTCTATATGGACGTAAGATTATGTACTCTTCTTAAAGTATTAGTGCAAATAGCATTTTAAATGGTAGCTTATAAGCCTTTCTTACTGGGCTCACAATGAACCAGCACCTCCTGATGGAAAACAATACAGGAAGTTATATTTTACTTGCTGGCTTGATGCTTAGTCACAGAATAAAGCCTCAGCTGTAATTTTGGCCAACAGCATTGAGAACACTAAATTGCTGAGTTACAGATGGAGTAGTCCACTGGTTTCTCAGTTCAGGTTCAAAGAAGAACAGGATTTCTATTTGTTTTTTCAGAAAGTATGCATGTGATCCGCTTATGAACTTGTGGTTTTGGTTATGAATATATGAGGCATAGAGAAGAGATTTTATTCCCCAAATGTTCCTATGTAACTTTTCTGGGGGAGGGAGGGAGGAGCAAAGTGAATGGGTTCTAATAGATCTCTCTGCTCTTTCCCAACTTCAGGAGGCACTTCTCTGCCAGATACAGTGCAGAAAATAGAGAACAGCAATGAATAGGCAGCCTTGCTTTTTCAGCTGCCAAGTATGAGTTAATCCATAGAGCTGTGTTGTGTTTTTTTTCTGTCATCTCTCTAAAGAGAGATTGTTACGTAATTAAAAAAATTGACACTGAGGTTTATCATTTATCAGCATGCCTTTAATAGAAGAAAATATTTCTATTTATTAAACATGAAAAATATAAAGAACAGTGAAGACGTTAAAGATGCATCTCAGATTCTAACGTCCAAGTGAATGCAGATAATTGTTTCCAAGTATATTAAATACATATTATAAATATACATACATGCACAGATATGTACATAGGTTATTCTGAAAGTAATGCTCCTATTTATTTCTGCAGAAACTACAACAGATACAAAGAGCACAATAACACTATTTGATTGAGCACATTCCCAGCTACAAAATAGTGTTTTTCAATGCAGGAACCACTATTGGCTATGCATTTTTGAGAGCTATGAACAAGAGCCTGCATGTCATGCTTGTAAATATCTCCACCAGCAGAGATGACCCACTGTCGCTGTCACCATTGCTGAAGGGCACCATCCACCGCCTCACTGTGCTCACATTCACTGTTTGATCCACGTGAATGTTCATCAAGAATCAATAAATGCCAGTGGTGCAATTGTTTCTGCATGGGGGACTTCAGTTTTGCCCCTTCTATCCACACTTCCAAGTCAGGTGCCATTTTGTCAAATTGTTCCTTTGCCATCATCTGTCCCACAGCAACAAAATATGTTGGTGGGAAGGTTCAACCTCTACTGCCATACCTCCATCTATCTGCCTCTGACATTGTGAGCCAACATCGTAAAATAACAGTCATTACTTTCAGAGCAGCTCTCGACCAATGAAGTTATATGCAAAAGTTTCAACAGAAGAAGAAAGCCTGCCAAACTTTGAGTAATTTCATATGTCTTATGAAGATCTAAAATTAATCAAAATACAATGAGTATGGAGTTATCCCCACAGTAGTTCCAATTATCTATAGACTAATTTACAAATAATCTCAATTTTGGCATGTCTGTCTTAGCCCTAAAATATATGAACTGTTTGTGAGAGAAAATGTTGGCCTAGGAAAGGACTGTAGATACAGCTATGAGCAATAAGATACATAAAGGGAAAGAATCCAGAAACCAACTTTAGGATCTTAGTAGCTCAGGCACATTTCACAATTATATTTTATATTTTAGTTCCTCCTTCTTGAGCAGCATTAATTCTCAGTTGGCCTAAATCATCATGTGTCATCCAAATATTCTGATTGATAAATAAGGAGATGATGTCATAACATTTTTTACTTTCTTGTAATATAAATTGAGGCAGTCTATTAGGTTCTGTTTTTTTCTCTGACACAATAATAGTAATGTATTTGAATCAATTAGACAATCAGTTCCTATAAATAACTTTTTCATCTTATTATCACTGAAAATATTTTGTAGATCTGAAAAAGACTATTTGAAACCATTCAGAGCTTCCTGAACAATAGAGAGGCACACTTTGTCTGAATCGTCTCACCATTACTGTGTACATTGTGTACATGTACAATGGAAATGAAGAAATGTGATTGCTGCTTGGGCATATGTTTTTAAACTGATACACTGTAAGAAAAAACCTGAGCCTGCACAGGGACCTTTTTTTTTTTTTTTTTTTTTTTTTCCAATAGTTTATGTGGATATACTGGATTTTAATTTTAAGTTCACTGGAGGGGAATTCAGAACACTTGGATATTGGTAAACAATATTGCACACAAATAAGTACTAGGGCATAAGGGAAAAGTTGTTATTTTTATGTCTTGTGAAGTTGACTATGTTGCAGATATGTGAACTAAATTTGTATCAAATGTAGAGCCTTCTCTCTAAACAGTGTATTGAAGAGAGGGGGAAAACAATATCGTAATAAGGTCAGAGGATGAGAAAACAACTGAGTTGTCCAGAAAATAAAGCCACACTGGGATCTCATAAACTGGGATATCATTTCTCTAGATAATAAAAGCATTCAAAATATCGTTCAAAACGAATCTGCCCCTTGTGGGGACTTTAAATGATCCAAGCTTGCTTTGTGTGAAATAGTGCTTTTATAAAGAAAACTTTATAGAGAAGGAAAAGTTTTCCTTGGATCCCTGAACAATAAAATCTGAAAATACGTTATTGAAATTCCTTTTATGTATTTCTTCAGAAAACAGATCATGTTGGGCTTCTTTAAAGAGGCACAGATTGTGTAGATTTTATCTGAGTGTACAGTGTAATCATATATATCTCATAATTTTTCTGGTTTACGATAGCCTTATAAACATTTCATTCTGTTATTTTTCAACGTAAATACTTCAGTTTCTAAGGGTCACAAATTTGTATGAGTGCAAATAGCTTTAAGTAGCAAGGACCCAAGCCATAGATATGTATTCAGATTTGGTCCTAACTAGTGACATGATGTATGCAAATATTCAGATATGTTGCTAGTGCTTGGGTATAAGTGTCCAGTTACTATTCCATATACCTATTGGTATATGCAAAGTCTGTGGTATTCAGCACCATATTTACTCTTGATAAATAATATATGGCTTCTGTTCTATAGATTGCACTGATATTTTCGTATATATTAAGGAATATATCATCATTGGTTATTTAATCATTACTGAACTGGCTGGTTGGTTTTGGTTTTAAATCATCCTATCTACTCCTCAATATTACAAATAAGATTCTTTCAGGGTATTCACATGGTCCACTGATACTTAAAAATTCTCATTTTTGGATCACAAAGCCTGTTCCACAGGAACAGGCACTGAACTTGCCCTATCCCTCATTTAAATACTCTTATTTTGTACAGCTGACAAAAAATATATATTTAACCATCTTTTATCCCTCACCACGTGTCATTAGTGATAGGACTAGAGGCAATGGTTTCAAGCTGCGGCAGGGGAGATTCAGGCCAGACATTAGGAAATATTACTTCTCAGAAAGGGTGGTCAGGCACTGGAATGGGCTGCCCAGGGAGGTGGTGGAGTCACCGACCCTGGGGGTGTTCAAGGAACGATTGGATGTTGTGTTGAGGGACATGGTTTAGTGGGAGCTATTGGTGATAGGTGAACGGTCAGACTGGATGATCTTGTAGGTCTTTTCCAACCTTGGTGATTCTGTGATTCTATGATTAGAGAAGCCCTAGATATAGGATTACTTATACAAAAAGAAACTCCAAACATCTATGCAGGTTCTGGTCACACTAATACATTGACTAAAGTCTCAAGCACATTTATTTACAGAACTACGAGAACTACTAATGAATCTTACTATTATATTTCTTTTCTGTGGTGTCTTTCTAGAGACTGCAGTGTGGGATTTAAAAGTTTGGAAATACGGTTACAAAAAGAAAAACAAATGAATGGAAAACAGTTCTTAATAAGGGATGAAACCCAAATCCACAGATATTATCTAGTTAAATAACTAATATAGCTAAACATGATCACTCACTAATCAAGCAGAAATACTGTTAATCAGTATTTCAGATTACTTAAAAGTCAATATTCTCATTTGCAGTCTCAATTTTTAGTGGTGTTTCTGAAGATAATTAATCCCACAAATGAGGCCTCTGATGGAAAACATACAGAAGGCTTTCTTGCTGCAAGTTATTTTTGTAGCAAAACTACAGTATGTTCTTTCAATTACTGTAGAGAGCAAACGCATGCAGATATGGGTTAAGTTCAATCAGTTTGCCATCAGTCACAGAAGAAATTACAGAATCCATTTTAAGACACTGGTTGAGGAATCATTGGAAAGGCACAGCTTGATCAACAGTGAGTTCTTTCAAATATGAAGATCATGTTTTAAATACGCTAAGTCCTTAGACGGTAATACTGCCATAGCCAGAAAGTTTTGGAGCTTTATTTTTTCCTGTTCAGGCATTCATCAGTGTTTTATATCAAGGGAATGAAGTGATGAAATGTATGCAGGGATATTAGATTATAGAGAACTTTTCATTTTGTAACAAAGGGGTCAAGTGAAGGAGAAAAAACGGAGCTGTGAGAAATTCCAAGCGGTTTCTTTTGCATAATTTCCCAACATTTTTAAGGTGCAACAGTTATCAAGAAAATTATGAATAGTTTTTGTGTAAGTCGTCTCCATAATATTATTGAATGTAGGAGTGATAAAGAGGAAGCAAATAATGTATTGGATGTTGATCCATTTTAGAGTACTTTGTGCATCAGGTTATTCACAAAGGAAGTGAATACAGCACACTCTGTTCTGTTTTGTTTTGTTTTGTTTATTTGTTTGTTTGTTTTGGGGGGGTTGGCTCTTCATCATTTTTCAAATCTGATGTGGGAAAAAATACATCTGAGAAGTATCAGCTAGCAGTAATTGTTTATTGAAAGAAAAACATTGAAAATTAATAGTTAGGACAATTTCTAAAGGATAAAAATGTGAAATATCCCAGTGTCAAAGGAACTAACTAGTTGTATCTGTGGTAACACTAGCCAAAATATTGTGGTGTTAAGTACCCAGGAGTAAGATTGTGCTTCCTTAAAATCCACCAAATTTCTACTTCTGTTGATTTCTCTAGTGGTAAAAGGAAAAGCGTGACAGGAAAGGGTCACAGAGTAGACAAGAGTATAAATTATTTACCTTCTTAATGATTTCAGTAAACCAGCTTTTTAGCTCTATCTGTCTTGATTATTTGAAACTGAATGTTTTGTGCAGGAAAGGAAAATAGGTTGATTAAACATATTCTCATCCTCACCCCATGCATCCAGTAAATTACTATGACACCCTGTGATGTAGGATAGCTACAATGCAGAGGTAATAGATGGGAAATTGTTTCAGGCCCCAGTGCTTCTGGTGTATGATTATGTTACAGGCTAGCAATCATAGAAATTGCCTCTGAAAGTCATATACAGCTCACCCATTCACTGAGCTGCTCACAGAATCCAGAGGATTTGTGTGCTTCAGAAAAGCGTATGTTATAAAAGAATTATTTATAATGAAGTCTTGTAGATGAGTCTTATTTCTCTAACTTCTTCATGTGGATTATAGCTTATGAAGATGGGAAAGAAGAGTTATACTGAATTGTTCTGTAAGTCATTATCTTCCCTTGACATATGGCACAGTTTCTTGTTGGGAGCAGATGCTGTCGGTTTAGCAACCTAGCACCAATGAAGACATTGTTAGTTGTATGGTTACATTACAGTGAGTGGATAATTAGTTGTTTTACATCTACTTTTACTTTATTTTGACAATTAGGAAGTTTAACAAGAAAAGGCTATGGCTTTTCTACTTCAGTCAGATTGCAGGCTTAGGAATTGATGACTATGTATAGCACACTGCTTTTGATTTCAATTTAAATTGAACCAGCACTGAACTATCAGGTCCTCTGAATGTTTGTGTCATTGGTTTACTAAAGCTTGTGTTGCAAACTGAAGTAGGCTAAGTGTATTAGGTACTATGTATCTATGTTCTTACTGAAAAGTTTCATTGCAGAAATTTAGAAAGTAATTAATTCTATCAGTTTTATTCAGTATCCATGGTAGTATATCACATGCATCACAAAGCAAAGGATTTTATTTATTTTTTTAAGAGAAGGGAAAATATGATTTTCAGATATTCTAGATATTTCTGCTTTTCTATGAAAGCTATGAAACAGAGGATGATTACATTTTTCTATCTTTAGACTGTTAATACTAGCTTGTAACTACTTGGCGGACGTACTAGGGTCTAACAGCAACAACAGAGAGATCAATAGAAAAACAGTCGGATGAGGCTATCTAACAGGCACCTGAGACAGATATGTGCTGCTGGGTGAGTCAGAAGGAGGAAAAAAGACAGCCTTCAGGGACTGAACTGTTCAGTTTTCATTTCTGACAGTAGTTTCTTATGTAAGGAGAGCATTCCCATGCCTTCAGGGAAGGTTTTGTTTATTCCTCCAGTAGTCTTCAGGTACAGTGACGAACATCCAGAGTTTCTACATCTGGAAGTAGTGAGAAATATAGGAAGCAGTCAGGTTCAGTGCTGAAGAAAACAGGATTCTCAGTTCCTCGTTATATGCACTTGAGGATTCCCATTATTTTTTAGAATGGTTTTCCCAGTTTTATTTTCTGTCATTTAAATAGATGTCTAACTATACCAAACTTTACTTGTGTGACCTAATTTTGTTTTCACAATAGAAGAAAACCCTCCCCAGAGATTTTATGCTACGTATCTCAGTCTAATAATGAGGACAGAAGTAACAAGACAGATTACACTGTACATATTTTACATGTTAATATCACAAATCCAAGCTCCTAATAAGCCATACTTTTTATTATATGATTTCCTCATTGTATCTATGTGGTATTCATGTCTTTAATGCTCTTTTCACCTAGAAGACACATAAGAAATTACCAGCAGTGTAGAGGTATCAATTGTATATCTCCTTACTGACAACTGTAACGACAAACTAAAGGCAATAAACATTATTTTCTAGTTTTTTTTAATCAGATGTTCACAGCCATTTGAACCTTGGGAAGTAATTCAAATGTGTCCCACACTGAAAAACATTCAATAAGGGATATTTCTCATGGCTCTGTCAAGTTCTGCCAATACTTTTTAATAATTCAAATTAGTAGTACGGAAATTATTAATATAAACTACTTTAAATTATGAGTCTGTTAAGATATTTCATGGGACACTTCCAGATATTATCTCATACCAGCTTTACTGAAGTAAACCTGCACTGATCTTCTGCTGAAGCTGCAGATGTTCAGTATCACTTTTGACTGTTAGACCATCTTCTGAGGGGCTAAAAGAGGGACAATACTGTACTCCTCGTGTTCTGAGAAATGCTGTGGCCATCAGTCTGTCACTTTTCACGCTTCTATGCATATACTGTAATGGTATGCTGTGTTCATTTTCTGAGTACTTTTCTCAGTTCCATAAAATAACATGTCTTAAAGAAGATGAAATTATGAAACAGTACATCAGCTGGCTTTTATAGGACATGACTTAAGAACAGAGAAGTAACGTTAGGTATAAAATAGTGGAAATAACGGAACATAGTTTGCTACAACTGAATATTTACTTCAACTTGTTCAGGCTTGTTTTTGAAGCAATATGTAACTAAAAGAAATGAAAAGTCAAAGATAACTTCATTCAAATATTATATCCCTTTCAGGAAGGATATACTAACAAAACTAACCCAAGTTGGTCCTCTTCTCATTACCTCCTTTAACCTGTGGTTTTCTGATAGTACGAGATCCAGCTCATTGTTTTGCTTCACACACAAAGCTCTTTATGCAATTAAAACACAATATTGAAAATTATAATTTATATAAACATTTACTGCAAAGGTTGTATGTGTCAAGTGACTTGTTTTCTGGCAGCGTTTCTTACAGCAGTTTGATTTTATGCAGCCCATCTGGAACAAACTCCAGGAGCATTTTAACTCTAGAATGTAATTTTGTCTTAGGTCTCCAGATGGTCCAGCTCCTTAGAGTTTTACTAGTCAAGTCACAAATAAAGTTATCTATGCAAATATAATAATCAACAAAGATAAATGCTTGCATTTAGAAAAAAAAGAAAAAAAAAATTGTCAGCTACAGTGCTACAGTGCAGACCCCACACTTGACTTCTTCTGTTGATATTGGCCCACAAAAAAATTAGAATTAAACAGCATAATTTGTTTTCTAATGAGAAGCCTCATTGGTGATCTCTTCCCTTGCTGCAGGAGCTGTACACAAGCCCAGAACTGAATCCCTGGGCTGGGCTGGATTACTGGGAACAGTGAGCTTGTTCCCTTTGGCAAGGCCATCGTCCTGCCAGCTTTCTGTCCTCATGCAACGTCCACTCCACCACTCCTTGGTAGAAGCAGTCTTTTGAAATAGAAATATTTTTGGTGATTTCCTTAGAAACCAGGAAAAAAAAGTGTAACAACTTTTAACTGCTGAAATGTGAATGACTTCCAATTATACTCCAGATCCAAGGAATATATCAAGAGTTGTGGGATCTATCTTTTGAAGGAAGAGTAGGGAACATCCTTGATGCTGTCAATTTAAAATGCAAACAAAGCCAAGTTAAATATTCATCAAGTCCTCATTTTTGGTGTGCAATTTATATCAATTTACTTTGAGGCTTGCTTTATATATATATATATAATTTTATTTTATTTTCTTACCATACATCCCATAGTACTCAAAACCACATACCTGTTTAGCCAGTAATACTTTGGATACAGGGATTCAGTTATGTCTTTCTTGGCCCGCTCTTGTGCTGATCTCAACCTGTCCAGTTGCCATAGAGGTAACAGTGAGACTAATAGTACTGCACTCATATGTGCTTCTGCTCTTGCTCGCGCTTGCAGCTTGGATAAAAGCTACAACACCAAAAACAGGAATAGCAAAAGCTTTTCAAGTGAACACTTGACTATGTAAGTCAAGTTACCTGTGGAGCTGTACATGATTTCAAGTATGAATTCATGCTGGAGAAAACAGCCTCCTGAGGTTTAATGAACTCTGTACAAACAACAGGAAGGTTTTCCATCAAAGTCATAAATTTTATTGCCATTACTTCTTCAATCACAAAATAAGTGGCTGCTTAATGTAGCTGGATAAAATCGTGTAAGTTGAAAACCAAAAGTGATTTTTACTGGGGATCTTAGAACTCTAGTGGGGCCAGAGAACACCCTAGAGAATACAACAGCAAACTGTCTGCAACATTACTGTGAGCCGATAAAATCTACAGCTGTTCTATAACAAGTGTGGCTAACATTCTGTTACCACAGTGCTCTGTTGTAAGTTCTAACAGTCCAAAATACAGGGACCAATACACTGGAGACTTCCAGTTTACTCTGAGACAATTATTTTCTTAAGCCAAGGTTATTACAGCACTTTTAATCAAGATAAACACTTCTTTTTTTTTCTTCCTTTGAAGTACCTTTTTGTCTACTCCCCAGCCCCAATTTTGTTAACTGTTAAAATTCACAGTATTTCTTATACTGAGCACACTCCTATACTTTCTGCAGTATTTACTGGAGAAAGAAACAGCTGGTCACAGCAGCTTAAACATATGACATTTTAACCAGAAGTTATTCAGAAAAAGGCAGCTCTCTGCAGCAAGAAAGAGCGAGCTGTAGAACTGTTGTTTGTTAAATTGGGGATTGTCTCATTAAATTTCTAAGCATAGTGTCAGGAAAGATTAAATGCAGACTGACAGATTCGACTGGCTCAACAACTTTGCCACAATCACGCAGAAAACATTAGCTCAGCTATTAAGGACATACACAAGCTAAAATAACAAATTAAACATCCTATAATTATAACTTCTCTGACAGACACTTGCTGTCGTATGAATTTGATGTCATTAGATTTCTCTAAGTATCCCATAAAACAAACATACCCTTGCCCAATGTTGAAGAGAGAAATTAGGGAAGAAGAGAAAAAAATTATTCTGTGGCTTGGTCTTTTTTCGTGTGTGTCAGGAATATCCTTATCAAATAAATTGAACAAAGTGAAATGTACTTCAAACCTTCTGTCAAAATCCGAGTGTATCCCAAAGACTTCCTCAGGTTTCAAAACATCCCTTTTTCTATCTTATAGGCTGTCATATCTCCCATTTATGAAATGGAAACATGGCAGTACCATTACTAAGGTAATCACACTGTGCTCCAGGACCACATTTCCCTGTGAAATATTCAGCTTAAATTCTAGGCCAAAGAGTGGTGCCTTAGAAGTAAAGCGAACATTTGCATGAAATTTGAATGAGTCATACCTAAACTATGACTTATGAATCTGCGAATCTTTAAAGCTCTCTGAATTTTGACTTTATCTTAAAGGCAAAATTTCTGTTTTGTCTAAGTTTCGGCAGGACTTGAAGGAAAAAAAGACATCTCCCCCAGTGTATTTGCTAAAATATGGGGAGGGCTTGTGTTCCTCAGCCTCTCCTGCCGTCAGTGGTGTGAGGAAGCCAAGGGCTGATGCAGATGGACTCATGATGGCTTCTGGAGCTGACACACTTATCCTTCTCTGTCCCTTCTCTGTCCTGGCTGTTTCAGATCTGTTCCTCACTTTTTTTTTCGTCGCTCCCTTCCTCAAGCACATCTTCCCTGAGGTGCCCTGGATGCCACTGCTGAGCCCGGCTGTACACTGTGCTGGCCAGAACTGGCTGGAACCAGCTGTGTGCGGCACAAGGCAGGCCCGCCTTACCTCACCAGAGTTGTCTCCACATGCACCCACTATACACAGTCAGATCTTTCTGCAAATAAGCGATCATATGGTGAAACTATAGCAAAACATTATTCATTGCATCAGAAGTGCTGCTTTCATACAATGAGACCTGACCACTCCTAAAACCTCTCTCAGCTGCCAGCAGAGGCTTCAATGGCAGCCACTGCATGCAAGATCAACTGCTGCATTCTGCCATGTCTGAGGTGCGTGCTCCCCAGCCTGTGAGGAAACTCCTTGCAGTCATGCTGATCTGTGCAAGTTTCTGCATGTTTACTTTAAGCTAGGGCTTATCTCTGACAGTAGCTTCATTTTTCTGAGAGTAAAAGTGTCCTGTTAGCGAAGTTGGAGGAGTTTTAGATATTGTCTCAGCTATTGTGCCTCTATGCCACAGCTCCTTTTAAAAACAGTACGAGCAAAAGGGCTACTCCAAAGGTGCAAGGTGAGAAGAGGGGTTTTGAACTAGATATAAACCCTGAAGGTATATTTTGGAGAAAGGCTATTTGGGAATCTTATTTTTTATTAAATTATGGGAGCTGGCGAGCTTTTTGCTCCATTGTCTGCTAGGCCTTCTCAGCCAGGGAACTTTTTTATCCATTACACAATTAAACATGGGTAAAACAGTCACATGAAGTACAGAAAAGCTGAGAAGTCATGACATTAGAAAAAGCAATCAGTAGAATAAAATAGACTTCAGTTTAAAGCATTTAATATCTAAAAATAACTATATTGAGAGCTCCCTATATGCATTTACACTTAGCTAGTATATTTTCCATGAAGATCACATGTATCATTCTCAGCACTACTGTTTCTAAAGTTGCCTTTGATTAGCTTCACCCCAGCAAGGGAAAGTTGTATAGCCATAGCACCATGCCTTTATTTTAGGTTTTCCTCTCCTAATTTGTTACACCTGAGCAAAAACGTAACTGCAGACCATAATGCCGGTTGGGTTTTGTGAGAACTATAAAGGAACCTTGCTTCTCTTTAAACAAAAGGTAGCAAAGAGCCAGGAAATCTGTGCTTGTTTTTGTAGGATAACAATGTGCAGTATACATAGTGTCTGTCAACTTTTAGAGGAGAAGTATTTAACTCTAAAATGTTATCCCCTATGGTAAAATAGGCTTGATGTTGTTAGGTGGAAGTGATATGTTATGACTGGAATGTGGTCACAGTTGTATAAATCATAGGTAACTTGATAGAATGGGAACCTTTTTCTTGTAACTATAGAGTGTGTTTTTAATTTAATATTGGTGTGCTGCTAATAATTGATAATTTTCCTTTTGGGTTTTGAAAGGCATAAAGGGGAGGAGATGTTCCATATCTAAGCTGTATAAGCGTTTATTTTATTTTATTTTATTTTTGAAACCAAGAACCATATCGTCATCCTGTGATTTTGAATTTTCAAATTATTGCTATATTTCAGCTGCGACTTAACCATCTTGGGATTTGATTAGTAGCTGATTGTGCACATGAATTTCTGGATTAGAGAGCAGTCCCTTTGGTTTGATAGTAGAAGAGGAAGAAATTACACAAACAGGGTTTCGACCAGATTTTGTTTTTCTGCCTGGTTTGAGCTTCAAGATGAGCAATAATGATCCATAAAGCAAAGGTTTCATGACTGAAAGCTCTTCTTAGTGCATGGTCAACCTTACAGCAGGTGTTAGCAAATTATAGCTAATACTTCAGCTGAAATCAGTTTTGCAATCAGAAAATCAGTCAGCTGAGCAACGCTACTCACATGTATTCAGTTCATCTGGATTCTCTGTTTAAAGTCTCACTCTCTTTTGTTTTTAAAGACACTCTAAAAAAACCTCATTTTAACAAAATGCTATTTCTTTTAACTGAACTTAAATAAATCTGCTTGAGATTTTTGGAGGTGGAACGGCTTTTATGTAAGATGCGTGTTACAGATTTCACAAAATGTGATTTGTTATTGCTTTTATAAGGAAAAAAATTAACAGAAGAATACTTGGCTGATAAAGAATGGTGGCTCATTGAAGACAGGGTTTACAGTTTAGTGTGCACAGGAAGTGGAAAGTAGTAGCTCTTCTTCTGTGGTAAAAATGGCAGTTGTGATGTAGTGTGTAGAATAGAGAAGACCAATCTCTATTTTCAATGCCAAAAATAGTTCAATTCTGTTCAAATTTTCTGTTGTCTAAATCTGTGTCAGCTGAGCTGTAATATTGTATGTACAAAACTTGAAGTACTTCTTTGCTTTTATTGCTTTACCTGACAAAAAGTCTTTTTATGTTATTAATTCCATTGCAGAACAATAGGAAAAACTTACACTTACCATATGATAGAGGTACAAACAAGTTTCGCTATAGGAAGGAGTCAGTGCCAGAACTGCTGAAACATTACTATCTTATTAGTGTCCCTAATTAGTTATGACCATTTTACAGCAGTTATAAAAGAGATACTAATCAGAAAAAAATAAAAACCAGCATGTTAATTAGAAAGAAAAAAAAAATCAGTGGAGAAATCCTCTTGAAAGTGCAGGAGATAACTAATTATTTTCAGAGCTGAACAGGAAATCTACTTTTCTGAAACTGTCAGAGACCTGAGAAGTAGAAAATGGGGAAAAGTGACAGAACTGTAATTTTTTGACAGCGTTGTCTTTTTCTATGAGAATTATCAGGATTTTTAAAGAGTTTAATCCGCATTAAGATTCTGAAATACAAAGCAGTTCATAAGGAGAAAAAGGAAAGATAGCAGGCTGAGTTCTGTTAATGTGTGTTGTAAAAAACAGCATTTGTTTTCAAAACAGTATAGAAATATGTTAATTCTGCTTAGTGTGCTGAAATTCTGGGTTCATCATGTCTTTAAAATGTGATGACCTTATTTTATTGTTTGTTTAGTGATTTGGGGGGGGTTATTATTTATTTACTTCTTTTTATTTCTGTCTTTCCTTCCTTTATTTAAAACGTATCAGATAAAACTAGACCTGTTGGACTAGTCTCCTCTTTACCCTAAAAAACAAACAAACAAAACCTCCACAAGTAATTCTGTGAATAGTTCTATGAGGAAAATGAAGTCCTATATAAGAAGAGGCTCGATAACTAGTATAATTTTAGTGGTGGATGCAGTATTCATAGATAGTGCATGGAACTTCTTTAAAAGGGCTTTGTAAATCTTTTTGTACCTGTTTCCTTCAGCCTGTCTGTTTGATGCAGGGGCTTGCTTTTACAGGAAACTAAAATTATCTTTACCTGTCTTTGAGCTTTCTTCTGCCTTTTCAACTTTACTGCAGTTTTCTCTACTCCCTTGATCAGTGTTGGCAATACGGCTCTTCCTATTGCTTTCACTTCTTTTTTTTTTTTTTTTTCTTTTTTCTTTTTTCTTTTTTTTTCCTGCAAAATGATTTATTCTGTTCACTGAAAGTCTTCAGCAAAGTTCAGTTTTGCGTCTTATCTGGTTTAACTAGTTTCCATAAACTGCCAATTGAATTTTCTTGTGGAAAATGTTGTTTGTATGGGTTTTTTTTAATCTTCTGTAGATCTGTGTTTTTACTGGAGCCTCTAAGCTTGCATTGCTATTTAAATAATTCAATAAAAAAATATCTCTGTTGCTTTCTATGTGAAGTTTTGGACTTTCTTTTTCTGTCAAAAATACAGCATACTATGTCAAAGAGTATTGGATAGTCTTTAGAGCCTGTGTGTGGCTTGTTCGTTTGTGTTTTGGTTGTTACATTGTTGGGGCTTTTTTCTCTCTAATCATTAGAGCTTTTCTTCACAGGTGTAGACAGTTGTCTCTGTTCCAAACCAGCTGGATACAACGTAGTTCTTGTTCAAAAGCCACGTGGCAGAGTTACTGGAAACATGAGCTGTAGCTGCTGCATCCTGTCTCTTGGTTTAGGTAAGCTAGCTATTTCTTTCTCTTCTCTCTGGCCTGTTCTGGGATACAAAGTACTTGAATGGCCATTGAAAATGGATTCCTTAAGGACTAATACCATGTGAAGTAGAAACTGGGACTGTATGCATGGCTGGGCATCTTTTTGGGGCCTGGCAAACTTCTAATAATGGTTTTAAAGGTTTTTCTCTTTAATTTTAGTAGTAACATCTGGCAAATTATGTTTTTATTTTATTTCTGGATGAAACATTTTCACAAAATTTTTGTATATACTTTTTAATTAAAAAGTTATTTGGTACAATATAAAAACACTTTAAAAGGTTTCACCTGTGTTGGAAGGAGTGCTTTGTTTATTGCATCAGAAGAGTGTTTTCCTGCAAGGTTGGTTCAAAGATATACGGAGTGATTATTTTTTGATTGTACGCAGATAATGTACATCATCATGGTCCAAAGACAGAATTTTCTTTTTTTTTTTTTTTTTTAATATATATATATAATTAGCAAAACTATATTTAATATGGTAATGGTAAATTTGGGTATTTTTTGCTCATGAAGTCTTATGTGGTATTACAGTGTATTTTTAGAAAGATATCAAGGGTTCATGTGGAGAGAAAAGTAATTGGTTTCATACATTAAAATGTACATAAAGATTTAAGTAGGCTTCCTTAGTCAGGTAACTTTGGCTTTAAAAATAATGTGCATGTTTCTCCTGTATGTTTAGAATATTACTGATATAGGCCATTTCACAGAAATCTTTCTTATGGACCTCTAAAATTGTCTTTGCAAGTACTGTTTGAGAAACTAGTAATTACGGCTATACAGGAATTAAGCCTCACTATGTGGAGGAGAAGGAAGTATAATAATGTTGTTATGTAAATAGGTACCTTCAGACATCTTAACAGGAATTAGTAACAGTGTGGAAAGAATTTTTTCACTGAAATGAAGGTTAAAAAAAGAAATCCATCAGTAGAACTTATTCTAACTTCAAATAATGTTTATTTATTTATTTACTGTGAGGTCTAGTTTCGCTAATGTTTCTGTTAGCGGAAGTTAGTTCTTGCCATGCACACAATGAGAAACCACGGTTAAATTCAGTGTTTCACGAATAGGCTACGTGGAACTTGTCCTGGCAATAGCCTTAAAACTTATTTCTAAAAGATGAGTATCTTCAGTGGTTAGATTTGAATGATGAAACTGACCTAAAACAAATGAACTTACAAGAAGAAATAACTAATATCAATTTTAAAAAGGTTCATTTAACTTTTTTTATTGCTGTCTTTAAAGAACAAATTAATTCAGGTAAGTTTGTATGTGTCACACATATCCTAAATTATGGAAGTAAGAATAAATCAGTTTATAAGCACAATCATTCTTTAAATAGAAGAGAAAGAGATGCAAATTAAGAATAAAATAGAAGAAAAAGTAAACTACATAAAAGAATGTCTTGTACATTTCATACAGAAATGAAATACTTTTCAAGAGATGAGCACTATTAGCAATATGTTGATCATCTATGATAATTAGATTTTAATTTGAAATGATATCTCAAAAACTCATCTTTAAAATTTCATTTTTTTTATGTAGTGCAAGCTTGTGAAGTTTCTGGAAATTACTGACATGTTAAAGTTGAAATTGTTGCTTATTAAAGAAAGGTATCTAAATATCTGGTGAAGTTACTTGCAGGTCTTTAGCTTCAGAGAGAACAGTGATTGATAGTTTTCTTTGAAAAAGAGGCTGCTTTTAAGTCCTTAAAATTTTCTTCTAACATCAAATCTGTGTAAGTGGAATCATATCCAACACAAAACTTCATTATGCAAGTAGAACATAAAATCACTTTAAAGGATCATTATCATTAGTAGTAACAACGGCTTGGCAAGAAAATTTACTCTGACAATCACAGAATTGGGTCAGTTTAAGCTGTGTTGCAGATCTGTTGATTTCCTCATCTGCTTCTGGCTGCAAAAGCAGAATAAACCTTGCCTGGTTATTTCTTGAATGAAATTAATTGTTTTATATCTGTTTGAATGTTTACGTGAATTACCAGATGCATGGGAACTGCTGAGTCGTGGCTTGAACCTCTAATTGATCACCCGAGGCAGGCACTGAGTCAGCCATGGGAGCACAGGTAAAGGCAAGTCAGCTGTGTGACCGGAAACGGTGGAGCCTGGCTGCACCTCTCCTAGACCCTATTTAATGTCTGACTGCCACTGGGGAAGGATCTCTTCTTGGAAATGGCTCCCTTTGGAGTTTTTCTGTGAGCTTAGGACATGGGTGAGCATTTCATTTATTTTTTATGATCCCTTTCCACTGTGATAATCTTTCCAGTTATACGATCTATAAAACACCAGCCTAACCACACCACTCTGTGTATGTGTTGACTGTACCCCAGAGTACACCATTAATATTAGTGATGTGTTGAAGATAGAATACTTTAATAGTGGTTTCTATTATTATTATTTTTTTTTGTATGAGTATTTCATCTAGCTCATGCTAAGCAAGGAAAAAGCAAGAGGCAAAGTCAAAACTACTGGAGTTTCATGCTGCAACCTTATTTTCCATGATTAATTTCCTATTTCATTCTTTTCTGTTAGAAAATCGTATATATAAGAAAGGATGATTAGTTTTGAGTACTTAGGACCTCTGCACATGGGGTGGGCAGGCTGGTGGTGGAAGTTTTGGTTCCCCCTGTGCAGATTTGCTGGTTATTAGGTATAAATGAGGATTTTTAATTGCATGAATTGCATGGTCTTTGTTTTGTTTTGGTTGGTTGCCAGAACTCACAAAAGCCCAAACTTTGAGTAGCTTATGCTTAAGAATGAAGAATTTGAAGCCCGCCTTTAGAGTAAGGAGCCTCACAAAAGCATAAGTGGTCACAATGTTTTTAGCTACAGTGTTGCATGACATGTGAAACTAATAGCTTTTAATTAAAAAGAATTCAATTTATGCTTTACTGTTCCAACAGATACCTAAATCATAATCTTTTACTTAGTGAAATGATCGTCTCATGTTTTAAGCTATTCACCTCTGTTACTGAAAAAGTGAAGTGTATAATTTTTAAAGCTAGATAACATTAATGAGGATATTTCCTATTGATTACAACAGAAACTAGAACTATATCTAGATTTATTATGCAACTTGCTTCATATATAGCCATAATGTATAAATGTTGGCATGGTTCAATATGCGTGCATGTATAGTATGAGTGGGTGTGTGTGTATATATAAAATTAGTGCTTTTTTCTTATTTCTTATTTTATTAAGCATAAACTTACCTCTGCTGTAATATCAGTGAAATTTGAACATACTTAGAAATACTAAAAATAAAAACAGTTATTTACCATGTTTGCTTCATATTCTCTAGAATTCTCACCTGGATCTCTTCAGCAATCTCTAGCTTATCATGTGCAGTATCAAATGTCATGTGATTGTTTTCCATCTGAAACATGCTTGTTTCCCTGCTTGCTCTGGCTTCTCATGTTATAAGTAAGAATGACTAATAGCTTTCTGCGTACTTTCTTGCGCACAACTTGAGCCTTTTATCATCAGAGGTTTTGCACTTGAAAATATTTACAAGTTTTAGTCAGTGGAAGGTGTTTTAATAATGAGAGTAGAAGAAAATGAAATTATTGATGCTATTTAGAAGGCAATATTCAAGTTACTAGGCTGCTTTTATCACCTAAGAACTGTCACTTCAAGCCTGTACCAGAATTCATGTGATGTTTAAACCTCCAGCTCTGGGGTTACCTTTAGCCACAAACTGACAGAATTGCCAGAAGTGGCTTTGTGGTTCTTTTTCACTTTTCTTTATGGTTGTACTCTGGTCATGTGTATCCCCTAAACTCCTGATCTTGCTGACTGTTCCTGTGATGATGTATGGTTGCAACATGTCATTGGTGTGCTGTGAGAACCTATTATACTGCTATACATCATCAGAAACCCCTCTCTCTCAAGGCAAGTTACTATTATATATCATTAAAATGATGGCTGGTAAGAACGGGCATCCCAGAGAGGGAATCTCAACATTTTATATGGGGAAAAAAATCTAGTTTATAGATAAGTTGAAAAAATATTGGGTACAATAGGTGGGAGTCATAATATAAATAAAATTAAATCTTATTTGTAATATAAATTTTGTCTCTAAAAAAGTTTTTAGATCATAAAAACACTCATGCGCTGCAGAAGACATTTATAACCTAGATTTTTATGCATAAGACCTACTATGCTCTGCTATAAGTCATTGTGTTTTGACAAGCATGGCCAGTTTGTGCAGAACTAAGTGTAAGAAGCCTTTTGAAATTAAAGGGGACTGCAGAAGTTTCCAGCGTGTAAATGATAAATACAGAATTGATAATATGGAACTGTCTACAATGCTGTTCTAGAGCTGTATTACTTTCCCAGTGTCTCGGAAGTGATCATCTCAGTGATGACATGTTTGAGAAGATGAGTACCAAGAGGAAGCTGTGGCTTCTGCTCGTAAGAGTTTCCAAGCATATGGAAACTGTAAGCGACTCTGCAAATTCTACAGGCACACAGAACTCCCACTGAAGTTGCCAGGAACTAACTGATTATATCCAGGAACAGAGTTTGACTTGCAGTGTTTGCTGTAACCTTGTTATCATAGTCATTTTGGTCAACGTGTCTTGTTAGTGGGAATGTTATATTTTCTTACCCATTAGCACTTCTTTCTAATGCAAATACATTTTCTACTTTGTAACATAAAAAGATATTTGTCCTCAAAAATAATAACAAACTAGGACTGTAAGTGTTTGAGTGAGAGCGGGGAATTAAATGTTTCATCTCTTTCCACTCCAGCAATGACATGCTGCAGTGAATTAAGTTGCTGAAACCTGCAGAGACCATAAAAAGTCCTGATCCACAATTGTAACAGAAGAGTTGAGTTACAAATGACGTGGTTTTAAAACAAAACAAAAACACAAGACTGCAACTCTGTAACATTAGAAACGATCCTCATAAGTTTTTATTATTTTATGTCTACTAAAACATGAAGCTTTATCACTTTCCTATTACCTCTATTAAAATTAGATACTGGTGTATTTTCTGCTTCCTGTGATTCTAAAGTGCATAATGCAGGCATTGCAGAACAGAGTCATTATTTTTTGTGCTTCTGTGCTTGTTTTTGCAATGATGTTTTCAGCATTTCTCATTTAAAACCAAAGTAGTCTTTGTAATCTAAAACTAAACATTCATGTGTGTGCATACACAGTGTTGATGAAAAATGCTATAGGTGGAATAGCTTCGATTCTTCTGTTGATTTGCATTATATTTCTTGCTTTAGATTTTCTTTAATTCAGAATTTTCGACCTTTCGAAAATATCTCCAGACTTAAACAAAGCAAGCAAGATATTTAAATCTTGATGTATATTTTTGTTAATTATTATTAGTCTTAATTTTGTTTTTTGTTATGGAGGGGCTGTTCCTGACTTACAGATCTGATACTAAGGTAAGAGAGGGGAAAAAAATCTACCAATGTAAAGGAACGTGAGGAAGAAACGTTGTTAGAAATTGAATTTGAAAACGCTGTTTTTTAAATAAGGTTCTGACTAACTGAATATTACATCTTCTGGAAAGTGCTGTGTGCACAGTATATCTAGAAAAAGCTGCATATTTTTAATTCTGACTCTGAAACTGTAGATTATTGGAGAGAAAATATACAAGAAAATTGCCTTTTTAGGAACCTAGAATATGCTTAGTCAGTGATAACATTCTTGTAATATGGTATGTCAGCCCCATCTGTTGAAGGGACAGAGTGATTATGACCTGCCTTGCTTCCCCTTTAAATTATTGCCAGAAGTATCACAAAAGATGAGAGCTGGATTGCAGCATTATTCGTGTCCCAGCTCAGTTGTCTTGTACCATGTCTGTAAGGGGCACACTGATCTTTGAATTTCCCTGTGCCTCTACATAGGGAGAGCAATAGCTGTACCTGAATGTATGTACTGACTACTGCTATTTTTATTGATGGTTTTACTCTTCAAGTTTAATTAATATATTGCACGTTGAGCTAACCTGGTTATATATGTGAATCTCAGATTTTGTTAAAACATCAGTGGTCTTCAGGCAAGTTGTATTTAATATACACAAGAGTCTCAAATGTTTTTCTGCCTTTAAATTGATTCTCACGCATCACCCTTTCATTGACATCTTAATGAAATCAGATGTAAGTTAGACTATAATATTAGCAATTATTGTAACATTATTAGAATGACTTAAACTAAGAAGTAAATTAAACTCCTTCCTTCTTGTGTATTGGTCTTCTGAACGTATGTGGTATCTTTTTGCACAAAGAACAGTTGTAAGCATGTAGATTCTTTCAAATTCTGGGTGCCTGTTTTCTATAAATGCAATTTGTCCTCAGTTTTCTGAGCTTTTTATGTTTCTAGCTATCTAACTAAGACCCCTCTTTCAGCGTAAGTAATAAAATAAGAAATCCGCTATTTGGTTTTTAAACTCTTCAATTCAGTCATTTCTCTTGAAATTAACTTCTTTTCATTTTGCTTTTTCTGTGTGATGTGCTGAGCAAGCTGTCCCCTGGAGATAGTGTCTCCTGATCTACTGTATAATTCTTGGGATAATCAGCACTATCTGAATGTTTTTATTGTTATAAACTGATAGTAAACACGGAAAAGCTCAGGGAAATGGAAAACCAAGGATGTCAGACAAAGACATACCTTTTGTTTCGATTTAACTCCTAGATTAACTGAAGTAAGTTTCAAGCAAGCTTGAAACCTGAAGTTGTATTTTGTCCTCTGGTAAGTTTGGAGTCTTTGGTTAGTTCATTGTTGTTGCTAATTTTTTATTTTATTTTTAAGAGATTACTCTGTGATCTCTTTTGGTCAGCTTGTTTAGTTCGTTACAGTCTTCTGATGGAAAAATTGTTTTACAGTGGCTTAAATTTGCCTCTCCCCTGTGTTTAATTACATAGCTATTTCTGACTCACATTGCTTTATTATTATAAGTACTGTTTTGCATTTAATTCTAGATTAATGCTCAGCCTTTGATCACCTGAAACTGTTGCAAAAAGTAACCTTTTTTGTGGCAGTCAGCTTTTAATTCTGTTTCTTTCTGCTGCTAACACTTCTGTAGTCCTGTCTCACTTCAAGCTTTGCACGCTTCCAATAATTTGCTATCCAATATTGATTTCAATATTGTAATTTCCCTTCCTGTCCTTATGTTCCATATTTTGCCTCTGTATGCAAATAAAATTGAAATAGTTTGTTAGTTTGTCACACATTGAGAAATATAATACATAAATTTCCTGGTCTTTAGCACTCATGATGGCGTGTTGTTGCTGTTTTTCCAAGGCTATGTTGAATTTTCTTTACAGGAACTTAGTTTTATCTGTTGACCCTTGTTTAAGATAACTGTATTATTTTAATGGAATGAAGCTTAACTTTTCTGGATTTTTTTTAATTTTTTTTTTTTAAAACCTTCTCTGAGACTTTTCAATATTTCTTGTTTTCCCATCTGGATTTTTCTGAAAACCTTATGTTTAAAAATAAAATGAAATGCAGCTAGCTCTGGACTTACAGTTTCTTTCCAATGGTTATAGTGTATATACCACTCAATACTTCATTTGGACTCTGTCCAGATTTCATCTTTCTGACTTAACGATATATTTTTCTCTCCTGTATTCCATGGTATCTGTAGCTTGAGCAGTAATATTCTTAGCTAAATTGATCTGAATTATTCTTGAAAGGATTATTTCGTAAAGAATAAGATTATACCTTTTACTAAGATGCGATATTTCCTATGCCATTTTCATTCCGTCTACTAATTGTTTTACCTGATTAAATTATGATTTTACTAGCAAAGCCTCATCCTGTCACCTAGGAAGATGAATGTTCTAAAATAATTGAAAAGTAGAATTAGAAGTTAAACAATACGGCAATCTTTGCAGATATTGTTCTATTTACAAGTGCTAACATTGTACCTGGTGTTTCATCTCACATAAGTCAGTAAACTCAGAAAGCACCATTCCTATCAAATGCATTTTGAGTATCTTTAAAATGTAAACCAAACAATTATGTCAAAGATTACAAGAGGGGAAAAAAAAATTAAAGAAAAGAACTTTCAATTCCCATACAAAAAGGAAAAAAAAAAAGTGACAATTGTTACAAGATTCTGTCAAAGTATTTGAAAATAAATGAAAATGGAAAGAAGCCTATTAATTCTGGTGGAAATGATTATAGACAAATGAATGAGTCTGTGTTATTCTTTTCTTATATCCTCTGGGTCATTTGGTATTTTATTTTTCACCAGCACCAATGATCAAGTCTCATAATGCTGCTTTCTTCTAACAGAAAAGGATGTTACAAATATGAGTGATAGCAAACATTTCTAAACTGAGGATCACTCTTAATGCTCACCTGTCATAATGTGAAGTATTTGATTCTCATGCATTTCAATTTGTAACATCTATAGGAAACAAATATTACTTATATCACCTACCATTAGTTGCCACGTAGTTTTACTCATCCTTAGTGAGACCAGTAATATATCAGAGGTGGATCTCAAATTTTCAGGCAAATGAAACTAATTATGAAAGAAAATAATTTTCACAGAAGGAGGTAGTCACTGAATTTTCAGCTAGGCATGGTATTACCCCTTTGTCTGAATAGTGCCTAAAGAGGCACTGATCTTGGGGAAAACATGGGCAATAGGCTGGCTATGTAAGGCTTGATTATTCTACTAAGTTTCATGAATCTGCTCCTGCTTTTTTTTTCCTAATTGGACAATCAATTGTTGGGAAGAGATTATCATTGATAAATTTATTCTTGTTCATTAAATCATTTCACAAGTTATACTAAGCTTAAGAATACTAAGACCGCATAGTAAGGCCTATGAAGTAGGAAAATAAATGATAAATGAGTAAACTTCTTTTGAGAGTATGCTTCCTGTGTATGAGCTCAGGGTAAGCTGTTGTTGTGAAATAATGACATAGATAACAGGGTTACAGTAGTGGTAAACTTCATATGATCATTACTGATCCTTTGTAATTAATAGCATATAATTTACTAATTGGTCAGATTATGGCCTTGTTTTCTCTCAGGATTTATGCACAATTTTAGATAGTGGAGGGAGGATGACACTTCAAAGGAAAACCTTGAACAAGTAAGCATAAAATTTGTCACTTAGTCTTCATGTGTTAGTATTAAGAACTATATATAATCTCAAGAGTACTTAAGAATATTAAGTATAATCTTGAAAGTGCTTAATATCACAGAAAGTCAAACAATAGACAGGAAAAGGGAGACTTTTCCAGTACTCTGTGCAAGTCTAAACAGTCATAAAATCATAGACTCAGAATATGGCCTGGGTTGAAAAGGACCACAATGATCATCCAGTTTCAACGCCCTGGCCTTGAATGTCTCCAGGGATAGGGCACCCACAGCCTCCTTGGGCAACCTGTTCAAGTACGTCACCACCCTCTTTCTGGAAAAACTTCCTCCTAATATCTAACCTAAACCTCCTGTCTTTAAAACCATTCCCCCTTGTCCTCTCACTGTCCATCATCATAAATAGCCATTTTCTCTCCTGTTTATATGCTCCTTTCAAATACTGGAAGCCACAATGAGGTCTCCCAGGAGCCTTCTCTTTTCCATGCTAAGCAAGCCTGGTTCTCTCAACCTTTCCCCATAGGAGAGGTGCTCCAGCCCTCTGGTCATCGTAGTGGCCCTCTGTTCCAAGTGCTCCATGTCCTTCTTGTCCTGGCGATGCTGTAGTATAAGTACTTATGAGAGAATGCTTTCATTACTGTTGTCTTATCTTTTACTGCATACACAGAGTTTGATCTGTCTTCTTTAATAGAAGAGAGTATTACTTTTGAAATATAATGGTAGTGGCAAAGATAAATGATTTTTGTTGTTGTTGTTTAAGACAGGAATAGCAGACAAGAAGTTGGGTTTCTCTTAATGATATTTATGAAGAATGTACTTGCATTCTACTTGAGTATTCCATGTGCAAGTCCATGACTTTCCTACTTTAGGTTAGGGACTTGACCCTATGTCTTTCCCAAGGTGGTTTCACGAACACTCACTTATGATTTACTTTAGGGTAAGCAGTTATTCATCCTAATAGCTTCCACTGCTAAAGTTGCTTTGTTTGTCATAAATGATTAAACACTTTAAAAAAAAAAAAAAAAAAAAAAAACTCTGACAAGGCAGTAAAAGGCTGTTCAGGTCATTTAGGATGCGCAACTTTTTGTGTTGGTAATGTACACCGGTCTGATTCTTGAGTGTGCTTAATGCATATGGAAATAGGCACAGAAAGCATAATGAAACCAGTAACATTATTTGTCGCTTCACTGCTCCTAGACTTGAAATGCAAGTGTTCCTGTGTATTTATGGCTGTATTTTAAAAAAAAAAAAAAAAAAAAAAAAAAAATTATTATTCAGTGTTAAATGTCTTCATAGAATTTTTCAGTACCTATTCAGTAATAAAAAGCATGTGGTCTGTGTGCTTAATAGGCCCATGAGTGTTCCAAAGAAGCATGAAACTGCAGTAGCTGAACAGCTGGCACTCATCTAAGGGTGCCTGTACCTTAAGCATCAGTTTAGGTTTATTTTTATCATTTTATGTGTTGCTTGCCATCTGGATTAGAAATGATATTAAATACTTTGATGTAGTCTGAAATCTTTTAACATTTTCTACTCATGTACCATGACCTATTATTGCTACCTTTTCTGGTAAATGTTACACTTGCACTCAGATGATCACATTAACTTTATTTGCCTATCACAAGTGAAGTAAGTATTTGGCCTTTGGTCTGCTGATTTTTATGTATTTCTCATTTTAAATTTTGGACTCCTGTCAATATTAAGGAAAGTGCTCCCTTTCAGAAAAATGTGTCCATGTCTGTTAGTCACTCCTTCAGTGTTGGCTTTTGTTTCATCTATGATGTTAAAGCTTAATATTCCCTTAGTCTATGGATATCATTAAGCTTATCGTGGAATCTGCTTGATGGAGAAGATCTTCATTGTTTGATTTGGAAAGGACCTTTAAAGGTCACCTAGTCCAATTCTCCTGCAATAAACAGAGACATCTACAGCATGATCAGGTTGCTCAGAGCCAGTCCAGACTGACCTTGAATGTCTTTAGGGATGGGGCATCTACCACATCTCTGGGAAACCCGTTCCAGAGCTTTGCTACCCTTATCATAAAACCCTTTGTCCTTACCTCTGGTCTAAATCTCACCTCTTTTAGTTTGAAACTATGTCTCCCTGTCATATCACAGCAGGCCTTAATAAAGATTCTGTTCCCATTCTTTCTTGTAGTCCCCTTTTAGATACTGAAAGGCTGCTCTCAGATCGGCTCAGAGCCTTCCCTTCTCCAGGATCAACAGCCCCAGCTCTCTCAGCCTATCTTCGTAGGAGAGCTATTCTATCCCTTGGATCACTTTTGTGGCCATCCTCTGGATGTGCTCCAACAGGTCCATGTTAACTGTTCTGAGGGTTCCACATCTGGACGCAACACTCCAGGTGAGGTCTCACAGTGCAGAGCAGAGGGGTATGATCACATCCCTAGCCCTGCTGGCCACGCTTCTGTTGATCTAGCCCAGGATAGGGGTGGCTTTCTGGGCTGTGAGGGCGCATTGCTGGTTCATGTCCAGCTTGCCATCCACCAGTACCCCTAAGTCTTTTTTTGGCAGGACTATGCTGAAAGCTGTGCTCAGATCTCAGTCAGAGAAGACAAACACTGTGTCTAGAAAACAAATTTCTTGTTAAAGAAGATTTATTTCTTTTTAGGATGTCCTCAAAACTTTAGTGTGACTATTTTTTTATTCTTCCTTTTTTTCCTTTGCCTCCAACATCTGCTATCTAGGGATCCAGCATAAGAATTTTTTACCTACTTTGTATGAATTTCTTCTTACTTTTTAGGAATCTCCTCTGTATTTCTGTCTAACACTTTTCATGAATCCCTGTTGTGCAGTCTATGATGCAGAGCTTCAGAAAGATGAAGTTGCTAAGTTTATGGCATGTGTGTCTGTGTGTGGGGGGAAGGGGAGGGCTTTCTCATAGCCTATTTGAAACATAAGAAAATGTACTTCTTACATTTTAATCTACTGGATGCAAAGGCTTGTTATTTCTTCCTGAATTTTTTTTACACCACATGTTTGTTCTGTTTCTTCTATGTTACAAGCTTTTTGGAATGAAGGCTGTTTTTTGTTTGGTGTACAGTTGAATAGAGTGGCCTATCTTGTCTCTTAGTCACGATCATGGAGGTAGTATCTATAAAGCAGAGATGAAGGGCAGTAGAAGTATAGAAGTGAAATGCAGGAAAGCTGGGAATGTGTTATTTGAACAAATAGTTTCCTACATACTTGTACCGAAAAAGGCTTTAAATTTGGTGAGAAGGCACAATAAACACAGAATCGGTGATGAAACTCCTAAAATGGGAAGAGAATTGGCAAGCAACTTTCCTTCAAGTGTCCTCTAGCAATCAGTTTAGGACAATGTATGTCTATTAATATAAGGAGTATAATATATTTAAAACTGTTATAACAGTTTTCTATATTAATCTTTTCTATGCTGTAGTTAATGCAAGTTTAAAGCTGCTCAACACTAGGCTATTAATATTGTTTTCTTGGTGGAACATGTGACCCTGAAGTAGCTTCACATTTGAATTCAGTTGAGGTCTGACAGTGGAATACTGACATTATCAATAAAGTGCAGTTTGAGCCTGTTTTGAAGTACTTTCACAGAGATACACTCGAGTTTATTAATAAATGCTTGCTGCTTTTATTGATCAGTCATGCAGATCACACTACTATCATGATTTTCTTTAGTTGTTAAGTATTAAGGTACCTGCATCCAAGCACTGCATAATGAAATGACTCTCCTGAGTCAGAAATCTGTAAAGAAGGATTACTAGTGTGAAGGATCAAGAACACAGACAGAACTGACTGCAACTACAAGGAGTAGCACATGGATACTGAAAGCCTGAGGCTCAGTATGTTTGAGCGAAGGAAAAAATCAAGGGCAAGAGTTGTTGCAGAAAAAATGCTTATTTTGTTCTGTGTTGTATTTCAGATTATAACATCAATACAGTGAGTAAAATACATTGTTTTAAGATCAAATATGTATGTATGGTCAAGGAAAGAAGAGAAACATTAATATATTAGAATTTATGAGCTTGGTATTTATGCAGGAGCCAAACTGATAATCTGGGAGAATGGATCCTTTGAATATCTGTGTGGGTGGTGAGGTGGGAGGAGTGATAAAAATTTCTTAGCACAGCTTCATCCATATGCTTAGCACTTGAAGTTAGAGCTAAACTACTTAGTTTGTACCCATATGCTAGCAGCCTATCATGGTGCAAAAGGCTTCCAAGTAGTCTGAATGTAGCTAGCCAGAAGTTGCTTTTCTGACCTATGCTACTGTAACTGTTCAAGTCATGGTTTTATTTGGTTGCAAAGTAAATGTTTTCCTTTGCAGCAGAATAATGTTGAAATTTTGTTCTTTGAGACCTGTGCGCTACCGACTGCTGGCTTTCAGTTTCCAGATTGCCTGCAGGCCATGACTGCCTTTTGGTGCCCCAGCACATATCTTCTGTTTTGAAATCAGTGTAGCTCTCTTAATGGTAACTATAACAGGGAAATTGTGATGTGTTTGATTATGATAAAGAAACTAGGAGAGTCGTGCCTTAGGTTGAGTATCTTGCACACTGTGGGTTTTTTCTCACCAACCTTGTTCAAAGATTGATATTGAGGAGATCGAGCACCGTGCTATTCTAGTTTGTCTTATATTTAACACAGCAAGTGACATTGTTACTGAAAATAAAACAAGTGAAAGGCCAGTATCAAGAATTACAGATTGCATGTCCCTGAAATATACTCAAAAATGAAACTTCCCTAAACATTTTTCATTTAATCACTACAACTAAGGGACTGATGACTGAGGGACTGGGAACAGGGAAGCTGCTAAGGGTAATTTAAAATGAAAAAGATAAGTTGCAACTGAAGTATTACACCACTGTTTTTGCAGCTGCTGTACAAACAAGTAGGTTTTAGAATAGAATTTTAATTTCATTTTAAATTTTGAACATTTCATATACATTTACACTAGATGTTGATTCATTCTTAAATTTATAACAAGAGATCTCAGATAAAGCCTTGCAGAAAACGTTGGAAGGGACTTCTGAGCGATGTCTGGCCCAATATACTGCTCAGATTAAGGCCAAGGGAGTTTGGATTTCTTGGTGTCATGTCAAGTTGTGATGCATCCAAGGAGGAAGAAATGTGAAAATATTCATCTCACTTTAAAAATTTATGAAAATCTGGATAGCTCATGCAAGAGTAGGCTGGCAGTTTTGTATATTTTACCACCAGCATTACATTTCGTTGGCTGAAGTACAAGGCAGGGATTAACCTCTCCTGAAGGTTCAAACAGCGTTTACACCTATTGACTGTGCTCAGCTCCTTTGAGCGGTATGTTGTAATGTAACAAACTCTTGGAATTTCTAGAGAAACATGTAACACATCTTTAGGCATTGGCTGTGTTGAACAGTAGAAAATTTCCTTTGAACGTATTCTGCTAAAATTCTTGCTTTGGCTATAGTAAGATAGGAAATGAGAAGAATATTATCTCTTGAATTTGCACAGATCTACTCAAGCATATGATGAATTTTTATCTTATAATACTCTAATTTTACAGATGCCACATTTACTAACTTTGCAAATTTAGATGACAACAAGACAGTTTTCATGGTCAGTGAGTCCATAACAGTATCCAGAGAAAATCCAATCAAGGTGCAAATAAGGATTCAGTTCTGTTCATAGGAGCTGACAAACAAAGCATATAGTGATTCTCGGATCCAATAAATGCACTGAGGCAAACTAAAAAAAAAAATGATTTGAAAAAAGAAGTGTGGCCTCTGATCAAAGAGTCCTGCTGATAGAACAGAGCCAGCAATTTTTCATCTCGTGTCAATGCTTTGATCTACAATAAGTACATGCAGAAAAGAATTTGATGACACATCACAAGTGCATCTGCCTGGTATCTTGAACTACAGGACTGTGTTGTAGAGATCTGTCAGTTTCTGCGCTGATGCTCTGGCACTTTTGATGCTTCTTTGAAATAACATGCTGTTGGACATCATAACTCCCTCCATGATGAACAGCATAGTCATACACCAACTGCATAGCAAGCATTGTTTTCTGTTCTATCAGCTTCTGGACTGATGATTCCAGGTAGTTCTGGATTGCTGGTTTTTTTTATTCCAATCACAAAGACATTGTGTGTGATGCTGAACTATATTTTTATGTGCTCTAATTACCTTGAGGATACATAGATATTCTTTGAATAAATAATTTTGAGAATTGGAGCAGTTGGATAAGGTCAACACCATACATACATATACATACGTATATTCACTGAGGTTTTAAATCAGATATTGTGAAAACTAACAACTGAACTGACAAAATTGTCTTAGGATGAAGTTCTAAGTAATCTAACAAGTTAAGACTTCATCGTCATTATAAACCAAAGTAGAATTTAACCAGATAAGTGGGCAGATAATCAGACTACAGACTCTAGATAAATCATAGATGTGTAACTCATTAAAATTTCTCTTTCCAGGCAGTATAAGAGAGCACAATTTAAGAATGTTACATTATTCATATAATTTAACTCAGACGTTTAAATTCCGAGAAAAGTTGAAATGTGTGATAAAATTTCTAGGAAATGTTCATTTCTGGGAACCAATAATACTGTGCTGCTGTGATTTGAAAGTCAGTGTTGTTTCTATACTGTGTCTCGAACTTCGAAGGGAGAAAATTTCATTGAGACTGACTTCTAGTTAGCTAGGGAATAAAAACAACCTGGGAGGCCTAGTGTCTTGTTTGTGTTTCTTTCAAGTAAATTTTGCCTAAAAGACCTCTTTCTTTGTCTTTTGTAGTCAAGACAGTAAAAACTAACCACAGACAGAATGTCTGAATGCATCTCTCCTTCTCTGTACATGTATTGCAGTGCATTTCAGAGTGTGAGAAGTTAACAGTGGGGGAAAAAAGGCAACCCTATAGCTGTGGCTAAATAGGGTTGTGATTTTAATCTGCTGTCACTGGAAATTTGCTGCCTGACAGCACTTAATGCATCCAAAGGTCAGTAGTTTTACTTCACTTTGGAGTTGTGTTTTGGGACAGAAAAATCATAGGTATTTGCCTACCACATGAACTAATTTACAGATAGCTCCAAAACATTTTTAAACCTTAACTTTGTACAGCTTTCAAAGGCAGCAGTGGATGTAGCATGTCAAAGTCCTGTTATAAAATAAATAAATTCATTTATTCTTTTCCTTCTTTAACAGTATTTCTTTAGTTCACCTTGCATATTGAGAAATGCAGACTTCTCAGGCTGCCAATTCCTACGAAAATAATGATGTTAAAGAAAACACTTTGATATTTGTATGTTAAGATTCAAGCCAGAGGTTGATTCTGATTTTTTTTTTTTTTAATTAATAATTAGTAGAGCAGATTTAAAAACAAACAAAAAATGCTTGTAGGAAAGGTAATGATATACTCGGATTGATCTGGCTATTTCCTATTTAACATCTCCACTTCATCTTATTGATTTCAGTACATCATTGCTTCAGTAATACCTTTATGAAATGAAACAACACTAACAAAAGTATCAAAGCAGTATGTTAAAGTATACACTTTATCAAAATGGATACTAAGACTTTCAAAAAAATGTTAAGATTGATCACAGTGGACAAGAAACAATTCTTTTGTTTTGATGTGCACCCTTAGCACTTAGAGTATTTGTACTGAAAATGGCTAGAACTTAGAAAAACAATATTTTCTGAAGTAATTTGTATTACACATTGCCACTGGTTGGCAATGCTAAGCAAAGAAAAAAAAAAAAAACAACCATCCCCCCAAGCCCACAAATCATTCTTTAATAACATAATCTTTTCTTACTATTTCTTTGCTTTACTTGGTGACTGAAAAATGTTGATTTTGTTTAAATATTAAGTAATTGACACTTCTGAATTTACTTCTTATGTTAGTCACTTAACTTTATTGAGATAGTCTTCTGCTCTTTCATGATACTACATGTATGCATGAAGTACAGCATGCCGTTCTTCCAGTTATTACCATTTTATCTTCTGTGTCTTATGCTGAAGGTGTGCTTTTCTTCTCTAGAATTTTTTTCTGTTTTTAGAATATATTGCTATTTAGATATTACAGTAGTTGTAAAAGTTTTTATTAAAGATATTCCTTCAGACATCCCTACGTTTTACATGTTGACACATGGATGCTCTCGTAGTTGCAAATTTGATGACAGACCTACAGTTGTAAGAGATCAAAGATGATTTCATGCAGTGCAAGTGTGACAGTGCCACGGTGTTGTGGGCTAATTTTAATTTGTATCCAGTTTTTTTCTTTCTTATTTGAGATCACTCAGATCACGGTTTACTCACAGTTTGCCAGTGATAGGTGTGGGTATGGTTTATATACTGAAGTGCACAACTGAAAACTGATGCATCACTGTACTGTGAGTAACTAATAGTCAAATGAATGGTTTTAAACCAAATAGCAGTAAGGATCGTTATTGCTCTATACCTGAGTAGTAGCATTCTTTACTAAATCCCTAGGTTCAAACTATTAAATATCCATACATCTGATGCAAGTCGAATCTGCAAGCAACACTCTCAGCTTTACTGCTGCTTAGTTTCCTTTCTTCTTTTAAATGAAAATATTTTTACTCTAGCCTAGGTCCAGGTATGTTAACTTGGGTCGGGTGCTAGGCTAGATACTGTGTATGTAAATGTATAGCTTTTTTTTTTTTTTGCTACTGTCTCCCAGCTCCAAAATGCAATTACAGTTATCTGAGTGCAATATGATACATTCCATGAGAATTTATATATTTCTGCGTTTATTTACTATTACTGCTTATATGGTGCCGATCATGAAAAAATAAACTTTAACAGTATTATATAATCTGTTGGTATTGTGGCCTTCTAAATTCTTCCTGAGAGGTGATCAAAGATGATCTCATAGGGATTTTATTCTCCATGCATCTTTCTTCAATCTAAATTTGCTTACACTCATGCCAGAATGCCTGCTGTGATTGTGCATGTCTGGTTGCTCAAAAGAGCCATCGCTTTGGGAAGACTCACTCTTTGATTAGTGTGTATTTAGTGTAAATATAGCTGTAGCTAAACTTGTTCTTGATCCAATAACTGTTAGATGCTAGGATATTTTGTTGAATATTACATTTTTTTTCTTTTGTTTTTTAGATTCAGAAGAAAATATAGTGACAAAAAGCAAACAGTGGAAAGCTGCCATTATCTTGCTATCTGCTTGTGTTTGCAATATGAAGGCTGAGGTCATGGGCCCTGGTCAGATGATTTGTTCTGTATTGCGTTAAAGTATTTCATTGCTGCCCTGGTAACTACATCAACTTTTCTGCCATAATGCCCTTGAGATAAAAATACAGTTCTATTCTTTTCCGTGCTGTGGAAAACAATTAACCAGTTATCACTGTCCTTTGATGCAGAGCTCTCAAAATAGTGATCTCTCTTAAAGCATTGTAATTTGGTTTGTCTCAATCTAAGATAAGTTAAACAATGGAGTGGCAACTTAGTATCCAATTATTTATAAAAGAACTAGGAGGTGTAATGTCAAAAATAACCAAATACTCTCAGATATGCTAAGTATATAAGTTTTCTCTTAGGAAGTTCTAATGCAAGTCAGGATGTCAAAGAAAGTCATTCTCTTCCAACTGTGTACTTTTTTTTCATAATAATATACCTGAAACCCACAACTTTATTGGCACTATTTAGAGTTGAAATACATGCATAACAAGGTATTTCATTGTGCAATCAATATATTAACATTCAGTTTCCCTTTTAGGTATATGACCCTTCAGATCTTCCTTTCGTCTCAAAAGTTATCTATAGTAGGGTAGGATTAACATGGAGTATGGCTGCTCTAGTCTATTAGAGAAGGAAAAAAACATATCAAGTCTATTAAATATGCAAAAGAAAGGAAGAGAAAGTGTGCTCTTCCATTTCTGTGTTTGTGCGTCTACCACAGGCTGTCAGTAAAATGAATTTCCTTATTTAATGGAGCTCACCACGTAAACTTAATCCCTCTGAAGCTTGCTGCTGAGCAATAAAGGGATTTCTGGGGAGGATGATGTAGAGGAGCAGGCCTCCTCCTGGAAGGGCAGCTGGTGTAAATGGAAGTAGGAGGTGGACCTGAAAAGAGTTTTTGTTTCCTCAAACATGCCCACATGCATATAGTTCTTTCCTCTTGATTCTGGATAATGATTTGCTGATAATGTTTTTTCTTTCTGACATTAAATTTTCTCCCCACACTTAAGCTATTTAAAGAAACAGTCAGTGATATCTTGCTAGCAGATACTTCTAAAGTTCACTAGAAAAGATATAATTGGCAGGTAAAAGAGGATTGTTTACAAGGGTGGATAGCGATAGGAAAAAGGGGGAATGGTTTTAAACTAAGAAAGGAGAGGTTTAGGTTAGATATTAGGAGGAATTTTTTCACACAGAGGGTGGTGACGCACTGGAACAGGTTGTGCAAGGAGGTTGTCAATGCCCCATCCCTGGAGGCATTCAAGGCCAGGCTGGAGATGAGGAAGGTGGGGAAGGGGAGGACGGATGATTTAGGGTAACAGGGAAGGGAAGGCAGGTGATAGAAAAGATAGAAAGAGGCAAGAATTGCATAAAGAGGGGATAGTCACCACCAGGATCCAGCAGCATCCTGTTGCAAGATGTTCTGATGGTCTGAGGAAAAAGCATGGGGCGGGGGGGAGTTGGGGAGAGCAGCAGCAGCATGGCTGGCCTTGGGAAGCAAGCAAGTAGCAGGAAGAAACCACAGGGTAAGCCCGGGAGGAGACAGCAGGACTCAAGTAGCAGGCCCAAGAGAGTCCGTCAATGAGCAGGACTTCTGTAGTGAGGGATCTGATGGCAGAAACCTTCATGCTCTTCTTCAGCATGCAGGTCTCAGGTCATGAGGAATCTGTTGTCAGAAAACTCAACTGTTCTTCATGGTTGGTGATTCCTCTTTTTTCCTCCCTTTTTCCTGCCTATGTGACATCCCTGGGTGCTTGGGTAAGAGCTATGTGCATCACCCCCTGAGATGGCTATCTTCCTCAAGATAAGCCCACACAAAAGACTGCTTCCCGGCCATTAAGCTGCAGCTTCTCTCTCTCCCTCTTATTGACCCTGGCCTTTCCATCTCTGTCCCTCAGACAAAGGATTTCTCAACCCTTGGCCAGGACTTGCTTGGACTTGTTCATCTGTGTCCTTCGGCAAGCTTTGAGGGAATGGTGTAAAAGAATAATCTCTTACAGCACCCAAGACTGACTACATGAGGTGAAAGTCTGTGGGAAGTATTGGGACACTTGAGAACTTGTACACGAAAATATGGGCTATTTCTTGTTTGTTTTTATTATTGTTTTAGCTTTGTCCTGATAGATATGTATTTTAAAAATGAAGGACCTTCCTTTCCAAGATGAAATTAACATTTTTAGGGAAGCAAAGAAATTTGAAGGGGATAATATTATTATATTGTAATATAATAATATTATTATTATTGTTATTATTATTATTTTTATAAAATCCAGACATGAAATCAAGACTATGAAGATGTCACTGGGTGACAGACTGTAGCAGTGTAAAGAGTTAATCAAGCGACATCCCTCTCTCACTTCAGGAGAAAGTAGTGGGGAGAGAGAAAAACATGGGTGTAATACTGACCACTCAAATAAATCCTGTAAGGACAGCTCTAGAAAAATCTCAAAAATGTACTGCTTAACACATTCCCATCTTCCAAAGGTTTGCATTGATTCCTAAGAAGGAATGGGTCAAAAGAAAGCAAGGAAATTATGTGAGTTGTAAGGAACTTTAGTTATATATGGCAAATTCCCAAATACTCATTGCCTCTAAAATATAGGAAAAAAAAAAAATAAAAATTGTGGATTTCTAGCTGACATTGCATATTGGGTGAAGTTTCTTTCTATAGTCAATGAGAATTTAATGGGAATAGGATTAGGCTCCTGCACTGTAAAATTTTGTAATAGATATTTACTGGATGACTGTACATCTAACTGTGAAGATGAATAGAATAGTTTGTAATAGTGCTGCAAAATTTGCAATGGAATTATAGTAGAATCTAGCTAATTAAGATGTTTGTCTTTGTATGATTTCTTATTATTCACTGTGTCTTTTTCCCATTAGGCTGCAATAGAACAGCTCCATAGCATTTTATCAATAGGATGTAATTCTTTGTAATAGCTTAAGTGTTTCTAGATTTATCACTGAAATAAAAAATACCTCACTTCCAAATTGAAGACAATATAAAAGGAAATGAATGGAGATCCTTTCTACTGCATCTTCCCTTTTACAAATCTGCATTGTTATTAATGCCATATATTACTTCCACATGACTATATCTTTTCTTCAATGAGGATGAGATGTAAAAAGTATTGTGTGGTGGTTCTATTACTAATCAGTCATTCCAATTTCTTCTGGTCAACGTTCTCTCGAAATAAATTTAATTCCAAACAGTGAATTCAATTGCGATTTTAAAATAGTCTCTCTGCTATATCAGTACAATAGCTTTAGACGTGGTGATTCTGAAACCCAAGTGTCTTAACATGCACAATCTATAGGACACTAACCGACTAAAAAAGATGTCTTCAAACTTGTTGTATTGAACAAGGCTACATCTTTGCAATGTTTATAAGGCCTTATGATCACCATTACAGAACAGTGTAAGAAGTTATAATTCATTCTTAGCCTCTGGCTGGCAGGACAATAATCCCATTGTGTGGTTTGTTGTAAAGTCAGGCATGGTGCTCAATACTTAAGTAGAGTAATTTAGAAACCACTGTGATGTCTAGGCAACAGGAGACATACGATTTCTGCTACTGATATGTATCTAGAAAATTTATTTTGACCTTTTGTGTGTTCTATGCGGAACAAAAATAACAACTAAACTATGAGACTAAAATGTCACTCACCACACTCCCTTGTAAGTAGCAACAGTCTTTTATTACTTCTATTGACTTCAAATTTTTTATCTTCTTTTTAAATTCACCTGGTTTGGTAGAGAAAGTTTAAGGGAACTTGATAAAATAGCTTAAAAATATGCTGTGCCAGTGAAATGTATGGATGCTGTATTTACTTTAACAACTCCACTCATGCTGTAGTGCACTGGTACTTGCCCAGTAACGTTCCTCTTCTCAACTCTTCAGCTCTCAGTTGAAAACAAGAATGATTTAACTGATACGTATCACAGCAGTGCATTAAGAACAAACAATTTGCCACCACTTTTCTACTTTCACTATACCATATGCCAAAGCACAATGAATGTGTTGTGTTGTTTTTATTTAAACTTTAGTCCTTTTTTTTTTTTTTCTTTTTTTTTCTGGATTTGCTTTAATTCCAGATATAGAAGCCAAACTAAATAATTCTGCACTAAAGGTTAGTTTTGTAAATGAAGCGTACTACTAAAGAAAAACAATTCTCATTAGAAAATATAATTAATTCTTCTGTTTTCTTGTGGTATATGTATTGGTAGAAGTGGAAGCAACAGACTCACTTTCTGATAGAATAACAGAGATTATATTAAAGAATATGTATAACCGAATAAAGCATGATTCTAAAAGGAGAAAAGACAAATGTCAGCTTTACTTCTGATAATGAAAGTGAACAGGCATTAAGCGAAGAAAGGTTGGATATGTATTGAGCCAAAGCCATTGAAGCTGGTCAGCTCATTCCATTGATAGATTTGATTGGGGCCACTCAAGAAGAATGAGTGCTTGGTGTGTTTTGGTGGGTTTTTTTTGCTGAACTTAATATTTGCTTAAGCACTAGGATAAAGACTTACTGCAAAGTAGACTACTTGATTTTTCAGCCCATCTCTGTCTTGTGATGAACTCATTCTCTGCAACATAATTTTCAAATTAATTGCACAATTCAAAAAATGCACATTCCAGGATCAGGTAAGAAATGCTTAAATTGCAGAAAGCTCTGTTTTTTCATATATTTTACATTGATCCAAAGTTACAACTAGGGAAATTAGCAATTCAATATTTGTCAGTTGGGACAGGTATGTAGACAAGACCTTCTCATTCTTGTTATTCCATTTCCTGAGACAGAATAGTTACCAGGAAGACATGTAGTGATTTTAATGAAGTTGCAGCCTTCAGCCCTCATCTGTCTGCAATCCAAAGCTTATTTCTGTGCAGTGCAGTTGTGTGACCAAAGCTTACTTTTACTAAGAAAATCAAGATGTTTAAAGTTGATAAACTGTTAGCTATGCCAGGAGATAGCATAATGAAAAACACCAACAGAAGAGTAATTGTTGAAGTAGTGATAGCAGTGACTTGAAACGATAATGTTGGGAAAAGGTGAAGAGCTGGAAGACAGCAGCTCTTAAGGGTTAGTCCCCTCAGCAATCTGGCTGAGGCTGTCTATGTTTCTTATCAGGTGTGATGTGTAGATGTTCGTGTCCTTAATTACCTTTACATAGTTGGACCTTAGAAGTATTGTTTTAGTGTAGTGTGGCGTCCCCCCGTTACCTTATTATTTAGTGTCGGGGCATTGATTCAGCACTGAGTCAGTGGAAAGAGAAGAGCTCCTTAATCTCCATTACTACTGCCTATAAAAACTGTGTTCCTTAGAGGACTGCCATCCAACTACTTGCCACACATAGCGCTGCTTAATTTATGAGGCCTGACAGCAAGGCTGTATGACTGCCAGTATAGTCTATGGCTGTTCACAAATATTGGCAGTTTTGTCCCATCTTCTTTTATCCAATCTGTTCTTTTTAAGTAGTCTGTGGTACAGGTTTTTTTGTTTTTTGGGTTTTTTTTCCAAATTACCTTAAGGATGAAATATTTTGAAACAGAATGTTGTGTTTGCAAAATTAGCAGTGGCACCTCACTTCCAATTGTTTCTACACTCATTTAAAAAAAAAAAGAAAAAAAAGAAAAGAGAGAGAGAAAAAGAAAAACCTGTGGTTCAGCATAAGAGCTTAATCTTTATTGGCTGTAACAAATATAAAATTGTCCCAAACATATAGATATGGCTTTGGCAAACTGTGCAGAAACATCCCAAAAACATGCTGGAGCAGAAAATGAACTACCTCTTCTCCTTCCAAACCTCAAACTAAAAGGATTTGTAAGATATTACATGAGTTATTGAATAGCTTCCTATTCTGCTTGTGGAAAGATTTCATTTGAAGGCTATTGCTGTAACAAGAAAAAAATCCATCCCCAGTAAAAGAAAAATATTTTTATAGCTGTTTCAAATACAATAGTAATTTCATGGTATTAGCAACTATGTAATAAGGACACCAGTATTAAAAAACAAACAAACAACAAAACAAACACACAGTCTATCTTTTATTGGCCTGAACAGATGGAAGTCAGAAGTTGCCAAATTCTGACTATATGGTGAGCATAGTAGGCAGTCCAGCCAGACTGGCAATGTCTTCCACGATCCTCAAGCTGGTATGGGGCCTTGTTTTATTGCACGGCGGGAGAAAAGTTGTCTTCTTCTGTGGCCTATCTCCAAATGTTCAAGCCTGTAGCTGAGTTAATGTTGCAATGTAGTGGTCAGTCAATGATTTGTTTGGGTTCCAGGAAATCCAGATTGATCACCCCTTTCCTGCCCCAAAAGACCATGCGCATCAATTTAACCTCCGAGGGCTGCATCTTGAACTTTTTCTTCCATGAGGAATTCAGGTACTGTGATTCTGTGGACTACCATTATGACGCTAGCTTGTTGTGGTGACACCATGTCTCATCACTACCAAGCGATGCAATCGAGGCAACTGTCACCTGCAGCCTTGTATTAGTTTGATAGGTCCTGACTAACTTGCATTTGGTGTTCTTTCTATTCCTTTTGTGAGCATTTGTGAGACCCACCGGGCACAAACTTTTCAATACTCTAATGTTGTCACCATTGTTTCCAACAATATTCAGCTCCATACACAGTTCCCTGATCGTAATCCCCTGATTTGCACAGACGAGCTGACTGAGACTATTTTATAGTGTGACATCTCTGCCTGGCCATCTGGAATGTGTCTTGTCTTTCATGTCACTGTCACCCCTGCTGAAATGCACCACCTACCACCTCACTGTGCTCACATCCACTGTTTGTTCTCCATAATCATTCAGCAAGTGTTGATGAATGTCAACAGGTTCTATATTTTCCAAATGGAGGAATTCAATTCCACATCTTTGCTCCCAGAAATGTCAGAAGCCATTTTGTCAGACTGCCCCACTGCTGCCATCTGTTGCACTGTAGCAGAATGGGATGGAATATTGGTGGGAAGGTTCAGCCTCTACTGCTATAACACCAATCTCTGCCTCTGACGCCATGGGACACTAAGTAGGAGGCGTTATTTTCAGAGCAGACCTCTTACATAATGAGTAAATAGTCTCCCCTGAGCAGTGTTAGGTTGTGGCCAAGGTGTGGGAATGACTCCACTGTCTCTCAAGCAGAGCATTCCTCTGGAAGAAAGTCCTTTTTCTTAAATGTTTGTAACTGAAAGAACATGTTCATGTCCTTTTGTAGCCTGAAAATTGCTGTTTTGAAAACCCTAGCAATTTACTGCAACGAACGTATAGCTCCATCACAGTCAGTTGTATTTCTTGCTCTCTTGTTCTGCTTTTTCTATTGGAATAATACATCATGTTGGGTTTTTTTTGTTTAACCTTCTTGTCCTAGTCCCAAACTTCAGACTGGCTTTATCACAAAGGAATGGCTTGGCTGGGCAGTATTCAGTGTCAGGATTTCTATAACAAGATTGAAATAAAAAATAAAACAAGTAAATAGTTATCATCTGTATTTAACTTTCTGGTCCCGTTTATCATTCCTAAGATCTACTGTAACTATTAGGACTGGAAATTTAAATACAAAGCAACACTTTTCTGAGTGTTACCCTAGATTGAAACTTGTTTTTCTGAATCTGGGGCTAATACATTTGGGGCAGACAGCTCTGTTTTCTCTTTTATTTTTTATACCTGTGCTCTATTTTACTGACTTTTTATTTGGATTGCAAGTAGCAAATGCTTTTGATGGCTCCCAGTGGAGCTACTTACTAAAAAGTCCTCATTAATGCTTATTTGTTGGAGTTGAGTGACTTGTGCTCAGAGAGGATATTTTCCCTTTGAATCTAGTCAGTATTCAGCTTGTAGCTGAATCCCAAGACCAGAGGAAGCTTTTTATAGTCTTGCTTAGAAGTTTATTGCAAGGCATATTGTACAATTTGGTCACTTGTTCTGTGGTACACAACTAACTTTCTGGAAAGGCTGGCATGCAGATAATGAGGCTGTAGCCATTTTGCATTTCTTGCTTCAGGGGACCAAACTTCTATGGTTTTCTTAGGAAGTTCATATTTCATGTAAATGGCAGGTAACAAATCACAGTTTTAATAAAAAACTGGTAGATTTTTTTTCATACTTGAACACTTCTTATTTCATTGTCTCTCACTTCAAAGCAATGAAAATGATGTCACATCTATTTTATTTTTTTTTGAATATGTATTTGCTGCTAAGCAAGTGTACATACTTACAAATTGCTGCTGCAGCAACTGCTGCTCAAATGTTAGATTTTGGGGAACTTACATTTGTCTTTAAGTGACATGTATGCCACGAGTTTCTGAAATAACATCGTCTGGAACCCCAGAGATTGTTCTGAAGAAAAATTATTTTTGTCTGGTTTAAAAAGCAGCTTTGAAAGCAAAATTATTGATCATAATTTATACAGTATGCCCACTGGAATAACTCATTTCTAGTCTTTTACAGATGTAAAGTCATTTGGGGATTGTCTGGGTAAATGTAGGTTTGTCTTTTATCTGTTAAATCAGAGATCCAAAAGCAAAATGTGATGGTCAAGGACATCCTGTGGATTTGTGACATTTCTTAAAGGAATTGCAGATAATAAACCAATGACCAGCTTAGTACAATGAAACCCATTGTAAATTTATTTTAATGTCTGATACGTATGATTTTGCCCTTGCTCTTTTTAGTGTTATTCAAAAGGCAGACACTTTTTTCAGTCCACTTGTTTGAAATTTCAGAAGCCATAAAACACATTTTCTAGCACTACTACATTGTGAAGTTTGTTCAGAAATTGTCATGATATTGTTAAAAACAAACAAACAAATAAACCCCTAAAAATTCCTCTCACCATTGAGTGCATTGATCTTATCACAGAAATGTTTTTGGTTTTTTTTTCCCAGTTTCTAGAGATCTCTCTATTTACTGCTTTCTGCAATGTATTAAAACAAGGTCACTGCCCACAGTTTTACCAGACTCAGGAAAGAACAGAAGTGTACTGCTCACTGAGATTTTAATTGTTCTTCCGAATTTAGAAACACTTTAGAACACTTTAGCCTCTGCCCTCAGCAAAGCTGAATCGTGTGTGTTAGGTGCTTACTGCTGGACTCTCCTGTCCTAAGAAAGACAATAGCAAAATTGAGGCTTGCTTCAGTGGGAATAGGTTCAGCTCTTTACTGAAGTCAGTAGTCTGAAATACAACCTTTCCTTGATGCTTCTATATAATAAATAAAACTAGGGGCAGTGCAGGTAGAATTGTTTCTATATGAGACTTGCTGGCATATGTGTGTGCGTGTATGTATTTATATATATTTATTGACAGTCATGCAATCCTGTCATCTCTCAAAGAATTTAATATAGTAACACTAGTATTTACTGTTGATTATATAAGCAATCTGTAAACACTTTATTGTTGTGGTTATAATTAATGCAAATATTCCTGAGAACCTGCTTTTATTCTTGGTAGAAAACCTGTCTTTTAGGCACAAGCATGTACAACACTTATGGAATATCTATGAAATAATAGATAAAAATAGAGGTGACTACTGCATTGACTTAACAACTTAATGACTTGAAGAAATGGTAGAGAAGATATATTTGCATATTCTGTGAGTGAATGAGGAGTAAACTTTCAAAATGTCACAAAGCAGACTGTTATCAATATGTATCAACATCCTCAAGCTACTCATTGGCAATAAATGTCAGTAGATATTTTATGGCTTTTACAGCTTATCACCAATTTGTAATAAGCTTTGCGCGTGATGCATTATTTTATGAGTGAGAACAACTGTCAAATGAATGTATTTGTAATGTCAAGAGTTTCATTACAACATGACCGCAGGCTGATGGCAAGGTGCTAAACTGCTACTGGGTTTATATCTTTTGACCATTCTTTTACAAAAAGGGCCAAGGAACTCACTACTTTCATTTCTTATTCTTTACATTTTTAATTAATAATTTAACTTACATTTCTTATAGCCTCATTATCACTCCACTATTTCATTAACTGATCATTATAGTATTGCAGTTTATAGCTTTACAGACAAGGAGACTAGAAGTATTAACCAGTAGCTCTAACTTACGTAGCAAGAGCTCTGATTTGCAAGCAGAGCCTGCAGCAGTGTGGATTTTATGTCATTAGAAATCTTTTCATCTTTTTTTTTTTATTATTTAAAACAGAAGAAAAGATTTTAATTCTTTCTCAGAATGATTCATATCCTGTGGATTTTTCCTATTAGGCAATGAAGCTATGATATTAAGATTGAGTATATAAATAATTCTCATAATTCACATAGAAGAAAGAGAAATAATTACCTCTGAACATTTCATTATGAATGGAATTCTGTCAAAAACTTGAAAAAGGGGGCATTAATACAAATTAAGGTTTTAAGAACTCATATTTTAAATACTTAATCCTGTATTTTATTTAACTTTTGCCAGACCAATGAGAATTTTTTTAATAGGCAAAATGGATTGCTGTGCTGGAAAAATATTAACTATAGAATATAAAATTCCAAAGATGAACAAATATTTTATATTTTATTATTTCTGTCATTGCAGAGTAACTGGACTTGTATGATTTACCAGTGTTAACTCAGTAAAGCTGACCATAAACTTTGAGTCTTTAAATTCCATACACATTTGCTTAGCAGAATGCAACTTATTTAAAGTAATTCTGCAAAGTAGTCTAAAATTTCGTCTCTATTCTAGCCAAGGTACATTGAATGCTGAAATAAAGCAAATGCTTTATATATATTCTTGGAAAACTTTAGAACAAATTTCTGTGCCTGGGAAAATGTTAGTATGCGTTTTATTGGTGCTGAGACTTTAGCTTCAATAGAAATTGACTGAAGTAGATGGTTAGGGCAGTACAAACATAGTTGAGAAATCTTGTATATACTGGTGTATAGGAAGTAGTTTAGCAAAAATCAAGATGAACCCTATGCTTGTTTTAATTTTCAGACTAAGGATTATGGTTGCTATGCTAATTACTTCTGATCACTGTAGCCTGAAAAATAAAATCCCTCCCCTATTTTCTGTTCTTCAAAAGCATTTCTGCAGTCAGATGGAAGCTTGTTCTTGTATACAAATGTGTAAGCCTAAATAGAGATGAAGAGAAATATTTCTACTATTTACAGGAATAATTTGTATCGTAAGGAACATCAAACATTTCCTCCTTGTTCTACCACCAAACCTGTTTACAGAAAGCACAACTAGAATTACTGAATTAACTGTGAAATTTGTACAGAAACTTATGTAATATCGTCCTTTAAGAAAAATGTAGAAAAGGTCAAGCATCAAATATTTTTCCTTTTTTGTTATTTTTTTATTATTTCTCAGCCCTCTAAAGGAGGAAGTTTTGGCCTTGATATCAATGGACATCCAAACAAAAGAAAAGCCAGTTTAGAACTTTGAATTGTTTGAAGCAGCAAGATGGGTAGAGATTTTTCATTATGATAGAGCATCACTGTTGCATTATTATACTGTAAAATTACTTGTTAGAAGGCAGTTCTCCCATAATGAAGTAGAATCGGCAGAGATGCAGATCTTTTTTCAGTTCTCCCTGCTTTTAGCTGGAGTTTTGTATGCTGGCCATCTCTTATTATGGCTGTACTTGTGTATGTGGAAATGGTACCCTTCCAATTGGCTGCAGAACACATAGGAAGCAGGGCAAGTTTAAGCTCTCTTCCATACACAGAGAACAAAACAGTATGTGTGAACAGAGTCCTATGCTTTCCACACTTTAAGAGGGTGTCATTAGTTTCCAAACGTGTGAGCATCTTAGCTCTTGGTTTTGAAAAGCTTATCTTTAGCTTTGTCCTTTCTTCTCTGTCTTGGAATGTTCACATTTCAACATCTCATTATTTAGTAACTACATGTTATTTGCTGAACCGTATTAGTGATGTAGCCAATATTTTCAAAAGGGCAACAAGTGAATACCTATAGCAAGATAATTTTAACAAAAATATTTCCTCTCTCTCCCTTTCATATGGATCTATTGAATTCCCCTACAGCACTGCATATGTCTCTTCAAGCCTCAGAAAACAAATTTACCGCTTTATAGAAACCTTGGCACTCCCGACTTATAGCACTTCACACAGTTCTGCTTCCTACATCTAAAGAGTATGTAATGAAATTAAAGAAAGGTATGGATGAAAGCAACTAAAATGGTTAAGGAAATGCAGCAGCTGCTTTCCAAGGAGAGACTAAAAATTCTTTTATTTGGGAAAAGTGAGCGTGGAACTGAATGTGATACTACTGAAGGGCATTCACTGCAGCTAGTAAGAGGTTGGTTTAGGGTAAATAAAATGCAGTGCTTGTCACAGTCAGTGAAAAGTTCTGTTCTAAGCAATTCTTGCTTTTTCAATAATTAAGTTAGAAAGTATTTAGCAATTTAAAGCATTTTGATCAAATCGTAAAGAATCAGTCTCTGTCTTCCAGTTAATTTAAAATAACATTTCTTTTCTATTATTGCACTTTAATTTATTTTCCTGTGAAAAGTGACTGGTATTAGTGAACTTCCAGAATTGTCATTTTGATTCTGCAGAATTATTTTTTTGACTCAAATATAAGATTGAGGTTAGCAATAGAATGTATGTAGCACTCTGCTAAGAATGCATACTTAAAAAGCAAGCAAACAAAAAACCACTTAACTGCCAACTAAATTACAACAGTGCTTTGATTTTGAAGATTTGAAGAAAACAAAAAGTAGAAAGGAAATATTTGCTGAGATGTTAACATGTCAGTCTGCAGTGAATCCTTGAGATATCCAGGATTCAAGGAACTTCTAAGATTGGTCATGGTTTCCTCCAGTCCAATGGTCTAGGCTCTGAGGAGTTTACAAATAAATTAATGTATGGAAATCTGTGCATTGTGTTGATGACCTATTCAGCCTCAAACTGTGGCAGTGGATATTTCACACTGCCAGACTGTTCAAAATTATCCCTGTGAAGGAAAAGATATTTGAACAAGTAATTTCACATCTAGGAAGAAACTCTATTCGTCCTATATTAATGAAAACATTCACCAAATCTTTTCACAAACCTAGTAGCATATATGGGAGCCACATTAGCTATTGATAAGTAAGAGCAGCTTAAGCTAAATAAAAAGTGTTCTGTATACAGTCCTAAAATAAGGAGAATCTGTCTAGCTCAAATCACAATTGTCCTCATACAGTTATGAGGCCTGGAGTGGTTCAATATAAGCACTTTTTATTCAGAATGCAGCTCTGATTTCTAATTCAGAAGAATTACAATGCTATGTCTCAATAAATGAAAGCCATTTAACGTTTAATTTTGAGAAAGATAATATGAATAATAGAAATTTTGATAAAGTGCAACAGATAAGGCTTTTGTAGTCAACAGCTATTGTCTGCTACTTTGTCTCATTCTACCAGTCTATAATAATAAATCAGGGAAATATTTTAAAGATGATAGTAAAGAAAAAGTTATTTAAGAGAGTTGATATCAACAAATTTTGGGTGCTAGTATGTTCCTTTATATAGAGGGAGAAGAACAGAGGCAAATATATTTTGTTTGTTACAACATTTAAGAGCTCAACAGCTATGTTTATAGCTATATGCAGAATCATAGTATACTGTGATTTATATTTTTAAGAAAGAAAATTTTAACAGAAAAAAATACTTTAAAATATCTCATGAGAATACACTGTATTTATTTAGAGTAGTTTGTTTTTACAGTTTGGAATATGACAGCTGAAATTTTAAAATACTTTTATTAGTTCTTATACAAAGCTTTAAGCTGTCTCAGGCTTTTTTCAGTATAATGGCTAAGTATGAGCTTGTGATACTGGACATAATCAAACTCAAGCCAAGACTGACACAAGTTCAATGAGCTTAAATACATACAGCATAGCCTTATATTTGTACTCCTTTCTGACTTTCGCATTTATAGATGCAGCTTTTCCTGCTTAATCAGGTAATATCAGACTACACAATGTTGTGCAAAACAAAGAAGAAATGTCTTTTTATATGTTTTTGTTTGTACTGTAGAAGTACATATTGAAGTATTTTTTATTGAAACGTATCTATCTCCTTCAGCTGCTACCAGAATCCAGCTGAACTGTAAAACGTTCTGCCACTTTTCTGTGCGGCTGGGTAGTTAAGTCATTACAAGCCTTTGTCACAAAAAAGTTATATTGCTTTCCAAGAACTTCTGAGCTTTGTGTGTGTGACAAAGAAAGTATTCACAAAATTATGATAAAACAGAAGTAAGACAAAGGCTGTACTCCGTCAGTTGGTGCAGGTGCAGTTCAGTTCAAGAAAGATACAGGAAAAACTGAAGTGAATCCTGTGGAGGGCTGTGACGATGTAACTCGTGGTCTCATGAGAGGGGTTGACTTCTCTGTCTGGCAGAGAAAAGGCCAAGCATGATAAGAATGGCAGCTTGCAAATATGTGGAACATGGTTACAAAGCCAGTGGAACTAAGTTCTAGTTAGACATATTAGTTTGGTTAATGATCTATGTTTAGGAAGACATTTTTGCTTGCTTTCAATACTTAAAAATATGTTTTTGAACTTTTAAAAAAGAGTGGTTTGTTCACTTTTTCCCATTCAGATTTCTCCTTTTTGCTAGAAAAACTGAAAAAAAACCCACAAAACCAAACAAACCCTAAAATGGATGACAGCCTGACAACATGGGGAAAAACAAACTTAGTCATCAGTAAGTATTAGGACTAATTCTACCAAAGAGCAGAATGTTGAAGATGTTCCAAATAAAATTTTGGAACAGATCAAGATATTTTCATTTTTAATATTCTTATTAAAATAGACATATCCTGTGTGCCGCAAAGATTTATTTCATCTCTCCCTAAACAATAACGGAATAATGTTAGCAAGTATAATTTCTTCCCCTTAAGAAACAAGGGTATAGCTGTGATGTTATTAAAATGAGTGTCAGTGTATGACGGTCATAAAACACATCTGTACCATATGTAAATCATGAGATTTGCTATGAAGCCAATGAGGTGCCAAAACAATAACTAAAAACTGGGTTCCATTGTGGGTCACCTAATTGATTTTTCTGCCTAAGATGTATTGTGTGATGTTAAGATAAATACATGACATAGTCGAAAACTATCTAAAAGCTGAACCAGAGTCAGGTGTGTAGGGATATTTGATGTGTCTGGTTCTGCATGTTTTATAAGCATCTGGTTTTGCAGTGTTTGTTAACAGCTATCTGCTTTTTCAAAAAGTGGGAGAATAGTTCAGCAAGCCAATCACAAACAACACTTGTTATTTAAAATTTAAGAGGTTATGTGTAGAAATGCTGTTTTGAAATCCAAATATATTTTCGTATCCTAGAGATTCATATCTGGTTTTTGGAAAGCGTTGAAAATTCTGATCTTTGGAATCTTTTGGTCTTGAAGGACAGAAGGGAGTGATGCACAAAGATCCTTAAGTATTGCATTTTTATTTTTCCTGAAGGTAGACATGAACAGTAACTCTGAAAATGGCACTGGATCTGTTTAGTACTTTGCTTTCAGTCCAACTCAGCATCTGGCAAGTAATAAAGTATAAAACTAAGCCAAATTAGCAGTGTTGTCTTAAAGAAATGGTAGAATAGTTAGCTGTTTTAAATAGGAAAGAACAGACCTTGATCTACCCTTCAAAAACTTACATCTTTCACTGATCTTTAATTTGTGTTTTGATGTGAAAAGATGAAACATTAAAGACAGTATCCTCTGTGTTTCTTAACTCTCTCACTGCCTTTAATTGCTGGTGACAGTGGACAAAGAATGTTTTGACTTGCTGCTTAGTCTGCTCCAGTGCTGCTGGCAACTTGATTGCTTAAGACTGCACTAGATCCTGTAGTCTCAGGGCAGAAATGGTTTTGTAAAAGAAGGGAGACTTGTCAAGGTATATGTATATATGAAAGAAGGAAGAGTTTGTTTTTGTCACTTCAGTGACAAAATTCAAAAGAAAACCCAAACCCAACCTATATCCACCAATGGCAGAAAATAGGACCCACCTTTCCCCACAACCTTCAGCTACTCAGCCTCCTCTTCCAGCAGGAAGCTGTGGGTTGTGCAGCTGTTGCTTTGCTGCAAGCGCTGCTTCTTTCCATCACAAACATTGACAGAAAGTATCAAGAGAGGCAGACAACAGGATTAGAAAATGTTTCTTCTTTTCATCACAAGAAAGTTGAGAGAAGAACAACCAGCAGCAAAGAACAAACAAATAAGCAAAAAACAGCCACTCAAATCAATATGTAGGTGCAGGAGTTCAGCAAGGAGATGGGCAACACCACAGCGTGCACACAATGGATGTGTTTCACTCCACTTACAGGATTACTTAGAAATTGTGAACGTTATAACTCCCACATGGGATGAAATCTTATTCAGTAAAGTCTGTAGGTGCAAGATGTTATCACTCCAGAAAAGATTTCTGATCTACTTGTGGCAATAGGGAATTCTTTAAGTATAGTTTCCCAGCAATTTAAATTATTTTTTTATAGGTCAGTACATTTATAATCATAATCAAAGAAAAAGCTGAACTCAATAGCTTGTCTAGATGTGCAAAAGTGATCCATTATTTGCAGAACCACATAAAACAGTTCAAATTCACTTTTAGAAGTTTTAGATGACTTTAGATTGGGCTAATAGGATATTGCAGTTGAATGGTAGGTAAATTAATGCATCAAAGCTTTAATCTTTTTTGAATCACTTGTTTCTAGCTAAGGCTTCAAAAAGGCTTGTATTCCTTTGTTAAAAGACACAGCTTTATTTAAAGATTTAAGCATTTCCATGGGATGTTTTAATAACAATCTTTTAGCTGGGGTTACCTGCTCTGTGGGGTGTGCTGGCACCTTAAAATACTGTATTTTCCCTTTGTCCTTGGGGAATTATAAGCAATCAAAATCTGAAAGTAATATCTAGCACGCTTTAGTTAAATATACTGCTCATTATACATTAGTCCACAAATGTTTAATAAGTTTCTTTCATCCTTCTAATGCCAAAAAAAAAAAAAAAAAGAGAAACAAGAAGGAAAAAAAAAAAAAGGAAAAAAAAACCTAGGAACAAACAGCAGTGATTATATAAATATATAAATAAGAGATTTCTGGGGAGAACTTTAGAAGTGGGAATGAGGTTTTGGTAGATGCACAAGGCTCCATTCATTTGTGTGAACTTTGTTTTGTATTTAAGTAAATTCTTTGGTAAATATTATTTAATTTTCTTCTGAAAACTCAAATCAGTTTCCTAGAGGCTCTGCCTAACTTTATGATAGTATGAGCTTTCAATTTATAATGGTATTTCAAATTTTGATCTGTGATGGCTTCTGAATTTGCAATAGAAGAGCAAAAGCAATTTCAGTAGTGTCTGGTGACAATCATTCAATCTACTGAACATTTTTTTCCAGAGGGGGGAAAAAAAAAAAAGAAGAAGAAACGTAAGAGAAGTTCAAATGGTATTATTACTTTTTTTTTTTTTTTACCTGACATTTCTCTCCTATGCTATATATGCTGTATGGCAACAAGTTATGTTGAACAGGGTAAAATAATGTCTAAAAAATAATAGTACTTTAGAGGGCCATTCTCAAAAGCCTTTAATGTACTTGAATATTTTTATGTATCTAACTCCCTAATTTTTCTCAGTGTTCCTTATACACAGACGTTTATATGTTTTAATTTCATTGTTTCATGAAAGTGTAACTGTTGAGGTATCTCTTTGGTTTCTGCTTCTTTTGTGTTCTTCTGCATTGCCGTGCTATGTCTGTTAAGCCTAATCCTTATAAAATAAAGTTTGACCATAAGAAAAAAAGGAAAAAAAAATATAATGGACACTAAGGATGCATTTGAAAAGCAGGAACCAGTGTATTTCATTTTAAATTTCCCACAATAAATTTTTCTCATAAACTGAAGAGCTAGATATTTGAGGAGGAGAACAGGATGATTAGGATGCACTGAATAATTTGAAATAAAGCCTCAACTGTTGCTTTTTAAAGTTTCTTAAAGTACATATAGTGCAATTCATACTATTTTTCTGTCATATGGAGGGAATAGTACCTGTAGTATGGACTATGTCTGCAGGAAAAATTCTCTTTAGTTTCAGCTCTGGCTTTCTACTTTTCTCTTGCTCTTAGGGAAGCAGCTAATGTAAAGGAAGAATTAAATTCTTCACTTACAGGAACTTTTCCTCAGCAACTTGGAGAAATACCAGACTGACATACTTCCATTGAGATACCTCATATTTAAATGAGTGAAATTTAGAATATGCTGAGTTCTGAAATGTAAGCAACAAATTGTAGCTGTGTTTTAAAAAGCATATGTGTTAGTAATGTGTCGTGGTTAGTGGACAGTCAGGAATATATATTTATTCTATAACATGCTGAACCTCATACAAAACATTACAGGTCTACTGAAGCCTCTTGCTTTTCTCTGCTGTAGTCAGAAACAGGCTGCAATGCACATCTAACTAACAGTGGTGTCAATTAGTATATAGAATACACTCGGTAGGTCTTTGAGTGGATTACTTCAGAACACTGGAGGCATGAATTATCTTACTATTAGAACTAATATAGAGAAATCACTTGTGTATGATGTATTTGTAATCCATGAAAAATAGTTTAATAAATTAAAGACTTCATAAGTCTTCTTTAGTCTTTAATAATTAAAAGAATTTTTAATTTTCTTAGGAAGTAATGGGAATAGACAAAGCAGGCAATGGATGGAATAAATCAACATGATGAATTAATTAATGGTTCACAAGAGATCTTAAATTAGGTCACCTCTGAAAATGTGTCAGCTGGTTATTTGCTTAAAACTTATGCTGGAAGTACCTAGGAGAACTTTTCAGACCTCAAAACATTCTGCAGAAACCTCGCAAAAGCAGCTCAGGAGCATTATCTGGAAATAAGATTGCTTAGATTTTATCACTGATAATTCACAGTAAAGGTATTCATAATAGAAAAGCTGCTGGTGGTATTATCTTTGTCTCTTGTTTAGTCAATGAAAAAGTTCTCACAGTTCCGTAGACATCCGGAGTGCTTATCCACAGCCATTCAGAGTGCATGTGCACTGTGGTTTTTCTGCACTTCCAAGACATTTCACATCAAACAGTACAACTGGGAAACGCTGGGTCTGGTATTTATGAAGCTTTTACCTCTTGTCAGCATGTGACTCCCTTTGGAATTAGTACATGGAACCAATTCTTATCAGCAGAAACAGTGAAAAATCAAAGACTCCTTAATTTTTTAATTTAATAAGGTTCCAGTCTGTAGAAAAACCTGACTTAAACTATCTCTTATGATTTGAGGTCTATCTGTAGATGAATTTCAAAGGAATTGTACTTGTTACTTTCTCATTAGACTTCCCTGTTTCATTCTGTGTTCTTATTAGGTATCAAATTGTGTTTGAATACCAGTTGTCTTGGGCAAGGAGGATGATTAACTGCCTGAATGTGATCCTAGCTGTGCAACAGAAAGCTCAGAATTCTCTGAATTATGTAGCTTGCTTATCTGGGTCAAAAGATAGTTGTCTTGTTTTTGCCTGTTTTTGTAATTTCCTGTCATTGAAGTGGAAGGTCTTTTTTTCTGTCCTTGTCCCGTTGTGTTCTGGTTCTATTCCATATGTTTTGGGAAATAATCTTATATAGGTGCATGCTTTTTTTTTTTTTTTTTTTTTGTATTATAAAATGCTGAAGGCAGTGTAGATACAGAGGTATACCAGGTTCTTCAGATTACATGTCAAAATCATCTTCCTTGGCAGTTATATAGGTTTCTTTGAAATGAAAATAACTCTGTTCAGTAGCCCAGGGCTTGTAACATAAGCAGGACTTAGATGTAACTTAGGACCTTATGAGATGTGGCTTACATGACTAGCAGCCCAGAAGAACAGGAGTAGTGCATTTCTGTGAGATTCGGAACAGGGATAGTGAGTTTTCTATCCTGCAGATGAGTGGGGAGGAACATAACACTGTGGGATGCTAAATATTTACTTTCAGAAAACCAGATAGCAATTTTTATTGATTTATCTCTGCTCAGATTAATGAGTAAGGCATCAGTAACCAGCCATCATTTGTTACTAATTCCTCTGAATTGTTTTAAAAGTAGAGAATGCTGATTCTTTTGTTATGATTTTAATTCATGTAATATCATTCTCTAACCTAATTTGTGAAGGAGGAGACAATATGTTGTTAAGTGGAGGAGAGTGTAAAACAACTTGATGTTACAAATATTTTCTTGAAAATGTCATTAAGAGATCTAACTAATCCTCTGTACCCAATGTCTGGTCTGAAATTCTGCAGAGATGCATCTGCTTCATCTGCCATCTACTATAAATGGTTCACTGAAAGTCATATAAAAACGGGTTAGATTCTCAGCAAATATGAGTATCTATAGCTTCACTGAAAGTAAAGTTGCAAGTCTTGTCTATACTGTCACATCTGTTACAGTACAAGATCCTTGTCCATTTTCATTGCTGCAAGATGGTACAAATAGCTCCTCTGTCAATTAAGTTTCTTATGCTGCCAACTCTTGTTGCAGCCAGCCAAATAGGGAAAGATACCAAAATTCACTAATTGCTGGCTCTCCCTGTTATACTAGGGAGAAAGTATGCTTTGTGGAAGAGAATGCTTAGTGCAAAGTATTCTTTCTAGAGTAGAACTGTGCCACGGATTGCTGTTGCAAAAGATGGTGTGACTTCTTTTCTTTTCAGCAGTGCTGATGGCAAAGGGTTTGCCTGCTTCATGAAATACATCATTTAAAGTGTATTTAAATTGAAAAGTAGACATGAATTAATGTGCAGAATGGTCACATTCAATAACCTATAATCAGAGCAAGTCTGGTACTCATTACCGAGTGTGTGGAAAGTTGATCAAGGACAGAAAGAGCAGATATTATTTCTGCAATTCACAGATTTTTTTATTTATTTAGTACTTAATCATTTGGGATTTCTTTTCAAACAAACAGTTTACAAATGAGTTAACAGATTAGTTTTCTTTGTTTGACGCAAAAACACAAATGTCACCCTTTTTCCCACATCCTCCATAAGGCAGAGGGAGTGCTGTCTTAGAGAAGTTAATGGCAGCTCTGTGAGCTTCAAGGGCATTGTCTGATATCAGACATCAAGCAGAAGTCTGACAAGGAGCTGGTAGAAAATTAAATTTGACAGCACAGAAGTGTAAACTGAGACAGAATGAGGACTTGGTGGGTATGTAATGGCAGTCACTCCTAATTTTTGCTTCTGATGGTGACATCATCATTCATGATAGCATTCAAATGTGATCTATGAAATGAATTATTAATAATTTTTATAAGAAACGTAAATGGAAACCTAGGGGCTACCTGTTGAATATGTAACCTACTGATGAAGCAAGAATCTTAAATGAAACACAGCTATTCTTCTTTTGTGTTGATAGTTACTCTTGGTGAGGGGAGATAACAGAGGTTCAAGAGGTCTATGGAACATTGGTGCTTGTATGAGCGTATTACTGTGGCACAGATGTCTTTACCATGGAAAACGGGTGATTTTCCTGGGTTTTATGAATTTGCATACATTATGTTCTGATGTCTCATTTCTGTACTATAGTACTGCTATTCACATGGTAGCCATCACATCTGCAAAATGGTTTTGAAAAGGATCTGAAGAAATACTAATTAAAGAGTGCTGCAAAGATGGTGAAGGATCTAGAGGTGGCTGGAGTTCAGTGAGTGACTGGAGAGTGGTCGCAGATTTATGGTCTGATCTTTGGGCTGTCCTGGGTGGAGTCAGGAGTTCTTAATGATCCTTATGGGTTCCTTCCAACGATATTGAGTGATTCTACGAAACTAACAGAATGATTGGGTACAGAGATTGTAACTGAAGGAAGATTTGAAAATTATTTCAAATTTAATATGTATTTAAAAATAAGTACACATAACTTTTATGATATGTGTAGAGAAAAAAATATCACTGTCAAAAGCAGAATAGTTCTTGATCATGTAAACTATTATGGAGTTTCAATTCAGTGATGGAATGCTCTTCCTATATTTTCTTGGATCTAAGGTCAGTTTAAAAGGTGTCATTTAGAACTTGCAGATATGTAATTTGGTAGTTTGGCAGTGGAAATAGCAAGCTTAAAAAGTGCTGAAAAACAAAATAAAAAAAAAAAATCCCACAGGTGATTAGTAATATGCATAAATACATAATGACTGAAGTAAATCCTCACTTCAATGAGATGCAAGGTTAATGGACTGCTTAGTGAAACCCAGAGTTCAGCAGCCAGACCTAATGTTGAGGTGAGACGGAACAGAGGGCAACTTGAAAGTTCTAGTTCATCTTTGCAACCACTCGGGGAAGAGAACAATTCTTAAATTTTTGTTCAGCCATCACAGGACCAGTTACTATTATTTTTTTAACTGCTTTGGGACGTTTTAGTTACCTTCAAAGGTCATCTAGTCAAACTCCAGTAGGAGAAGAAAATGTCGTAATCAGTTTCTCTCCCCATAAAAATCCTAATTCAGGCAACAGAATATGCTTTGGCTTACTAGCATTAGAGACAGAAGTTGGGTGAATGCAAATTGAAATACTTAAAATATATAGGTGAATTCATAAAACCATGTGAAACTAGCTGTGGCTTGTATCCTTCTGATGTGCTGTACATGCAGCAGATATGTGTTCCACGAAACTGATTTTAACCTTGTATCTACATCCTTTAATATATACTTCTGGTGTTTGGAATACCATTTCTACTCTCACAGATCTTATATTCTTTCTACTTCAGAATTTTATTTGCATGTAACTTTGGCTTTCAAGTCCAGATAAAAAGTCTAGTTACTAACTACTAGGTAGAATTACTCTGACGTTTTTTATTAACATCAATGATTTTATTGTCAAGGTCTTATGCCCCATGGTGAAAAACAAAACAAAACAAAACAAACAAACAAACAAAAACAATAGAAAAACAACAACACCAAAACCACTGGTAGATTAAATGGATTTGTCCTTTTGGATCATGGCAGTATTTGTGAGTGGTTTTTTACTTATCTATTAGGACTTTTTTTTTGTTCTTTTAAGCACTTCTGTAAGTTTAAAATGACATTTTACCAAGAAGTTAGAGTAAGTTTGTTTCAGAAGTTGTAATTGCATCGTGCAATATAGAGCTATACTATAGAACCATACCTGTCCAACTTTACTTTAATCTTCAGTCTTGTCACTAGAAACATCACAGTTGAGGAAATAGCATTTTTCATAAATGGTTTCATGTGTAAGCGTGTAAACACTATGTAAAAACTTTCAGAAAGGTTCTTGTTGCTTTAAGGATATTGCATAATCCTAAAACGCATGTGTTGCTGTTTTGACACTATCCACGTTTCATGGGAGAATACTTTGATCTCTCTGTTTTTTTAATCCTTGAGAGGTTCCGTGTTTTCCTTTTTGGTATTCCAAATGTTATGCACAAAGTGGATTACAGGGCATTACAAAAAATGACTGGGGAGTTTCACAGTAGGCAGTTGGATGAGGTTTACTCATTTGAAAATCTGTTGTTGGAAAAGGCAAATAGATGTATTCCTTCCTCTTGTGATGCAAATCCCTGTATTCTTTCAGTGCATCTAATACCAGTTATACATTTTTTATTGATTTCTTTTTTTTTCCTCAGTTAGAATTCTGAGTCTTAAAAATGTTGGTATGTGATTGGACAAGTAGAAGAAAAGAGGCTGCTGAAAAAATTTCATAAATCTAATAAAACTAATAAAATCTGACTCTCGATAAATATAGCTGAACAGCAGACGAAAGTTATACCACATGTACAAGCTATACAGGTATTTTAAAAATAAGGAGGAGAGGGGGAAGGAAAAGTAAGGACAGTTGAGGGAATCAAGCGTGGGGAGAAAGTTATGTGAATACTTAACCTGTTCCCCTAATTATTCGACAACTGATTGAGACACATTTGCAGCAGCTAAACCATCACCATATCAAGCATATTTGTTTAATGTGGCATAATGCTCTGAGCCAAATGATTAATGCACAAAGAGAGGTTGCTTTATTTTACATTGCCAATTATTTTAAGACAAATGAACTGTTAAGTGTGCATTGTTTCTAGTTCTATTTGTTAATGAAAAATAATGGGCAGTTTTATGGAAGTAAGCAGGAAATGCTTACGTAATATTTAGATGTGAAGGTGGTTATGTGGATACTGCTGAACAAGAACAAGATATACAAAGATGTGGGGGAGGGGGGGGTGGAACTACGAAATACATGTTTTTTTACTTTAGCATGTTTCTGGAAGGACTGCTTTATACAGATCGTAGAATCATAGAATGGTTTAGGTTGGAAGGGACCCTTAAGACCACCCAGTTCCAGCTCCCCTGCTATAGGCAGGGACACACCTCTCTAGACGAGGTTGCTGAAAGTCCCATCCGGCCTGGTTTTGAATGCTTCCAAGGAGGAGGAGATGTTTTCTGCTTTGCTGATTTATTCTAAGCATACGGTTTATGATCCATTTTTCTGCACGAAGAAGTTTGCTTGGCATCAGAGTGGCAGAAACAGAATGGATTAAACAACCATTTGAGAATTTCCAGCTTAAGTCGGGATTTGGTATACAACTCTTACCCCCTGTTTTTTAGAACACTACCTTATCATGTTACCTTGAACAGTTTTTTACCCTGAATTTACCTTAATACCCACATGATTTTGACTGCGTGCATCTGACATCTTAGTGCCACATAATACTGTTGTATAACTGTTTATTGTGAACTTTTTTGTGCTACATAATGAAAAATGAAACAGAATTTTTCCAGGCAGAATCCTTTTGCATGAATTTGACTTCCTCTGTTCAAGACATGCTTCTCTAACAATGAACTGCTTAGAAGAATAATGTATTATTAGATTTCATAGCCCAGTGATTTGACGAGCCTTAATCAGAAAGTTGATAGGTAGAATAGTAATAAATCTGTAATCACTACAGTACCTGTAATTCCATTTACTCAAAACTGTAAGTTGTTTCTCTTAAATCTGTGAATGGGAGAACTAGGATAATAGATATTGCATTTTATGTAGTCTGCTCACAAGAGATGAGCTTATTCCTTCTTTATTATAAGAAAGCTTGCTCACAACCCAAAACTATGAATAGATTTGTGCTTTAACACATTGCTGTGAATAGTCTCATAATGTAGCTTTGGTATAGGTGAAGGGGAATAAGAGAAAAGGGGATGAAGGCAGAATGGGTTCCATCCCCAAGCAGGCATAACATGTTTGAATCTTCTCTTTAATGTGCCATGCATAAAGTAGAGAAAAAATGTGTAATTGTTTGAGCTTTCAGTTGCGGGATTTTTTACTTTTTGTTTGTTTGTTTGTTTGTTTGTTTGTAAATGGTTTCATTCAGTGTTTTGACTTGCTTGCCACTTATTTATAATGCAGAATGTTTATTCTGCATATGTATGCTCTGATAGTCTTGATTTCAGAAGGCATCCTACATTTAATTTCATCCTAAACTCATGTTTAATATCAAAGCTCCCAGGAGGATGCTTCAAATGGTGAGGGACTTAGAACGGCACTAGAGTTTCTATAATTTTATTCCTTGAATTTGTGTCTGAATATTCCTGGGAGGTAGTTAAAACCAGAAGGCATCATTCCCTGTGCTATCCAGTGTTAAGAGCAAACAAGTGCTTCCCTTCTTCCTTCATCCATTAATATTTGCTTGAGGTTCATGGCCAAGAAAATTCTGAATTTGGAATTAAAAACTTTTTGTATGTTTTGAACCTTGAACCTTCTTTTGGAAACAACTACAACTGGTTTGTTAAAGCCCCATTTAGCAGTGGGGACAAAAACATATAGGAGAAATTATTTTGAATCATCAAGAAATTTCCTGATTCCAAATATATACCTCTACTGAAATTATCTGTTAACTTTAACTACTTTCTTGTGAAAACAAACTCACACATTTTTTTCTTTAGTTGTGAAAATTTTGTATAGAGTCATCTGTGGAAAAATAATTGAATAAAACTATGCTGCTATGTAAAGCTGAATAAGTGGTGGACTTGTAGTACATTAAAACTGAGGTGCAGAGAAAAATGTCAGAACAGTGCATTCAGGAACGGTTTAATGATAACTCTGTCTTCGGGATATTGAGACTCGCTCATTTGAGATATCACTTTCTTGCAGTCTCGAGTTTGCAAGGTCGCATCTATTCTGCAAGTTAGTTATCAACATCTGTTTTTCAGCTAGTTGAGATGTTCGTGAGTGGCATCCACTACTGAGTTTTAGCTTTATATTAGTTTTGTATTTAAAGCTAGTAAGTGCAGGACTTTGGTTTTTTATCCAAGAGTTTTATGTTCATAGGGATTTTTTGTGAGATAGGAGTAATAGTACAATTACTGATAGTAAGCCTTTGTCAACTATAAATTAAAATTACCTTTCTTTAATGGAGTTTCTCCCATATTTAAAAAACAAAAGCAGCGACAACAAAAAGCCACTACTGTTGTTTAGCCTGTCACTTCTCATTTTCTTACGAACTTTGTATATTTTACACAGAAGTATTTGAAAGACAAGACAATGTTGGGGCATTTTTATACTTACAAGCAAAAATCTAACTAGAAATCTCTCAAAAAGTTAATGTTAGGTCTTCATAGACATTGATGATTTCTTACTGTTTGTAACCCCTCACGTGTAAATAAATGAGGAAATAAGAGAGAAGAAAGGAGATGGTAGAAACTGAATCCCTTTATCCTCAACCTGGCAGATCTTGAATTGGTTCAAGTGTTTGAGCTCTCTTGATCAAAAACATGACAAGATCATAAATCATAAATGCTATTCATTTGAACAGCTCTCTTCAAGTTAAGGAAAAAAAAAAAAAAAAGAGAGAGAGAGAAAAAAAAAAGGAAACTTCCAAAGCCTTTGTGAAATTAAGGTGTTTCCTGAGTTTTTCCTGGTGCTTTTATGTTCTTATCATCTGTGAACACAACAATTGTTAAGATCGCATCAGTGAGAAGGGAGATAAGTCGTCCTGTGGAGCCCTCTTCCACCCAAAATACTGTAACTCAGCAGTTACACAAACTTAAGGGCAATGTTGTTAGCCCTGTCACGTATTTGTTCTGGTACTTCATTTTTCCCAACTACATTCTCAGCCAGGACCTTCTTAATAAATGCAATAACTGCAGACTGTCATTTTGAAGATTGTGTTATGATAGTGATGAATTTGTGATTCAGCTACCTCAAGTTGCTATGGAGGTCTTTGTACTAGGTCAGTCTCATAATCAGCTTCTACTAACCATAGTCTTCTAAAAGATCTTATCAGCTCATTATTTTGTCCCCTGCTTCAGTTTTTTCCTGAGATGTTTGATAACCCGCTTCCATTAGATTCAGATTTTCTTTCTGCAGTGTGGAGAGCAGAAAATTGGTGCCAATGTTGTTTGCTCGGTTGTTTTGGTTTTCTTTTTCTTTTATTGATTGTTTTTTTATGTGTGTGCTTAATACGCATTTCAGTTGTAGATTTTCAGTTGGATGCTGTATCAAAATATGTTTCCATTACGTAACACAGCTGACCATCTCCTGATTGAACTTCTACAAGCCTCATACAGCATTTTTGCACTCAGCTTTGAGAAACTTCTCTTCTGTGAATATACTCTAAGAATTTTGTAGTCATAACATGGCACAGTAACAGCATTAAAATATTCAGCACTTGATTAGCTGCATCTAATCTGCACTGTATCATCTGTCATTTATTTTCTGCAACAGGTGCAATGGTCAAAAGTCTGTGTCACTGTATTGTATTTTTCTGTCTAGAAAGTCTTTTTTTAGCAATTATTAGACCTTTGTATTTCATACCTAACTCAATTTTCTGCTGCTTTTTGGTAGATTTAGAATATTTTTTAAGAATTGAAACTTATATTTGCAATTTCTTTTTTTATGTGCCAATAACATAAACAGATGCCACAAAGTGCCTAACAGTGAATTCGGCTGTGAATGAATAACATTTTTATTGTTTGTGATACTACTGCCTTGAATTCTGCAACAACCGGGGCTAAATCAAAACACTTTCCAACTGACTTATTAAGATACTGGTTTTCTGAATAAATGGCAGTGTACTTAACCTGACACTAGCTTTTTTTTGTCAGTAATTTATAGCTTATTGCTTCAACCAAAATAATAATTTCCCTTGGTTTCTGAGTGAGTAACAGAAGCTTTCTTTAAAAAAACAAACAAACAAAAACCAACTGTGTGCTTTCTGCCATTCGGTCAGGGAGGTTGTTTTTTTTTTTTTTCACTTGAAGCATGAGATTAGTCATTAGGGTTTCAGCAAAGAGGAAGCCTGGAAAGATCAGACAGTGGGTCAAGGAGGTGTGGGCATGGGGATTAGAAGTATCATCTCCCAGTATAAAGGTTAAAACAGAAGCTGCTAAATATTTGTTTATTTAAAAAAAAAAAATCATTATTTTCATTTTTAAACTGAGTATAAATTTTGCAAATGGTAATTAGTGATTCATTAAGAAGCAGAAGATAGAGGATCTATCAAATTAAATGTAGAACCTTTCCATTGGTCTGTGATTCTTTTCAGTGCTCATGGGCTATCAAACAGAACTATAAAATACTACACTTTTAAAACTCTTAGCAGTGAACCGTTTTATTATATAAGGGACATATTTACATCAAAATAAAAATTACGAGGATCGTTTTAAATTTGTCTGAGAGCATAAAGGGGTCTTCATTTGCAATAAAATGTTCTTAGAATGAGTAATGGTACTGTTTAGATGAGATTCTAAAAGCCTTTAGGATTATTCAACTTCCATTTAAATTATGTAGTAACTGATGAGGCTGCTATCAGAATCAGATTTTTTGCTGCTTACTGATTCCAGACAATTCTCCTCAGAGTGGTGTCTTCAAGCTTTCACTTACTTAATGATTCATGGTCGTAGTCAAGAAGAAAAAAAAAAAGAAAGAAAGAAAAAAACACAAAATAATCATGCTTCAAGTTTTTAAAAGTAACACACTTGGGATCTAAAAACTGCAGCAACTGAGTATTGTAGTTTCTTTCTTTTCCATAAATTGCTTCTGTAATGTTGAGGTCTTGAGTGATGTCATCAAAGGGACTGAAGGGTGCCAGCAGAATGTCTTTGAATGAAGTCCTAATGAGACTCAGCCACAGCTGTTAGAGGGCACTTTGTATTTTGTAAGGAACCTGAGCTGCTTTTTGGAACATACTGTATAGTTCTCAGTCTACATGAACTGAGCTTTAACTCAAGAGGAAAGCCCTGAATTGTTCTAATTTAGCAAGAAGGAAAAATTCCTTTCAGTCATCGACAGAAAACACACAACTAACTGACCACATAAAATAAATGGGAGCTGCTAGTCCAGACCTCACAGAGGCTGGGTAGGATTTATAGAAACTATCACATAACTACATACCAAGTGTAGATATACAAGGGGCTCTGTGAGGGCCCTGAGTGCACCAGCACTTGCATAGCTATGCCAGCCTTGCTGGCTCCCGCTAACCTGATTTTCTTCCCTTGTAGAGCAATGGGCTGTGTAAAAATGAAAAAAAAAATAAATAAAAAGTGAAGACTTCCTTAAGACGCTCCATCCTCAGCTTATGATTGTTCAGAGGTCTTTTTTTTTTTTTTTTTCTTTTTTTTTCCTCAAGTATCTGTCTCGAGGAAGTCTCAGGAAAATAAAGTCCACAGGAAATAGATTTCCATTTAAAGTTTCCCAATATAGAGGGAAGCATATGCTCATAGAAATGCGTCAGTGCCACCACTGAATATCAATAATGCATTGCAGCAGGTGCTGCAGGCTATGATAGTTTCAATATATTTGAACAGTCAGCTCTGCCTTTTCTGAAGGGAACTCTGAATTATGGATGGGAACAAACTATGCTTTCTGATGGCAACATTTCAGTAAAAGAACAAATACTGTTCTTCAGAAACAGAGTCCATTGTGCTAAGTTTTCTGGTGAGATATTAGAAAATGCAGATTTGGATAATATGTGGATAATTTATAACAGACTGTGTTCCATCATTTTTCTTATGTAGATGTACACGTCAGCATTAACCTTCTGTTAAAAAGACTTCACCTCAAAAACTTGTTCTGCAGAATTTAAAATGTATAAAATGGGCACAAACTAGTGACCAATTCTGTGAAGTAATTCATAGCAGTCAGGATGAGTTTGCATTATTATTTAGCTGGGGGTTGCATTTCTTTAAAAGAAAAGTTGCTTTTGTTTGTACAAGTGGACTGCTGTGTTTTATAAAATAAACCTTTCTAGAAGGAGAGGGTAGAGAAAATCCTTTAGAGAATCAGTAATTCTGATCTACCTCTAGTAACTCCCATTTTCTTCCTGAAATACATACATTGAAAGTTATTGCATATGGATCTCGTAACTACAGCATGCCAGGGCATGGTGCCTGGGATTGAGCACAGCACCAGCCCTGTATTAACTGTCCTTTTGCCTCTGAGGCTCTGTAATATTTTTGAAAAAGGAATTCATTTCACATTTGAAGTACAGTAGGAAAGAACTAAGGATGAAAAGCAATGCTTTACAGTGTTATTAGTAACGTCATCATAGGGGACTTCTGAGGGGAACCGAGGGCCTGATATGCTGCTTGGACCCATCCCACAGGGAGGTTTGTTGCCTGCCTGGAGCCTGGGTGAAAGACGTTGCTAGGAACATCGCTTGCCTGGTTAAGCCCTCCGATTATTATCCATTACTGGTTTTCCAGACTGGAAATGAACATATAAGCAAAAGAAGTTCTCAGGTGATCAAAAGGGACTTCAGGGCTCTGGGAAGACTTCTGAAGGGATCAGGAGCACAAACTGTGTTCTTCTCTGTCCTCTCAGTTGGTGATTGGGATCCGCACAAAAGGAGGAGGGTGGACATGCTTAATGAATGGCTTTGCAAATGGTGTCACACTCAGGGCTTTTGGTACTATGGTTTGGGACACAGCCTTGAGAAAGGGGGAATGCTGATGGTAGATGGGAGCTGACTGACTCGAAGGGCCACAAATATTCTTGGGAACAAGCTGGCTGGGCTGGTTAGCAGGGCAGGAAGTGTTGTGCTCATGGTCTCTTGTCCTGATGGGCGATGTCAACCACCCAGATATCTGTTGGGATAGCGGCACAGCGGGTGGCAGACAATCCAGGAGATTCCTGGAGTCTGTTGAGGACAACTTCCTGGTCCAGGTAATAGATGGACCGACCTGAGGTGAAGCCTTACTGGACCCGGTGCTCACTAATGCAGAAGAGAGCATTAAAGACGTTAAGATTAGAGACAGCCTGGGCTATAGTGATTGTGCCTTGGTGCAGTTTGTGATCTTGAAGAATGCAGAGTTAAGACCTTGTGCTTTAGCAGAGCAAACTTTCGGCTGCTCAAGGAACTGCTGAGTGGGATCCCCTGGGAAACTGTCCATAAGGGCATGGGTACAGAACAGAGTTGGCAGCTCTTTAAGGACAGCCTTCTGAGAGCACAGTGGCTCTCCATCCTCCAGCAGAAGTCGAGCAGGGAAAGCAGGCGACCATCGTTGTCTGTGCAAGGACCTGCAGCTTAAACTGAGGGAAAAGAGGGAAATGTACAGGAAGTGGAAGCAGGGTTGTGTAGCCTGAGAGAAATACAGGGCTGGTGTCTCCATATGTAGAAATAGTATTAGGAAAGCCAAGGTGTAGATGGAGTTGAACTTGGTGAGGGATGTGAAAAATAACAAGGGGTTCTACGGGTACATAGGCAGGAGGAGACAGACCAAGGAGAGCGTTCCCCCTCTGATGAAAGGTAATGGGCAGCTGGCTTCCTCAGACATAGGAAAAGCTGAGGTACTCAACGAGTGCTTTGCCTAGGTCTTCACTGGTGATCAGGCTTCCCATGTCTGCCAGGACCCTGAACTAGGTGATGGTGTGGGGAGTGTCCCACAGTAACAGTGGAACAAGTCCGAGACTTCCTCACGCAATTGAATGTGTACAAGTCCATGTGGCAGGATGATGTCCGTCATAGGGTTCTGAGGGAGATGGCTGATGTGGTTGCTGACCCACTCTCCATCATATTTATGATTAATTATGAAATTTTCTTTCAAAGGCTTTTTGAGTATAAAGCATCTCCCATAGTCAGGCATAAATAGGAACTGAAAAATATGTTTGGAAAAGGGCAACTGAAAACTGTCATGCTATAGCTATTTAAATAAGGAAGATATCACAAAGATTTAAACAGCTACTTCGTGTCAGCAACTGTTGCCTTCAGCATGTTGAAACAAGCCCTATCTTTGGTGATAGTGAGTGATGCATTTGATGTATATTCATTATCAGTCTGTCTTAGAGATATTTGGAGAAAACAGTATTACACATAAAAAGATTAAATAGGAAAAGCCTTAATTTTCAGTAAGAATCATGATTTTAATCATTAAGATGAGATGGATGGGTGATATGACACATAGAAATGGATCTTGAGACCTATAAAGTGAAGACATTGCATAGAAAACACATACGCTGAAATCAGGGGACTTTGATAATTTCTCTCCCGCAATTCTGAGTGGTTTAACCTGTGAAGTGACCAATCTCCTGTCAGTTTTGAGAACAAACAACAGAAAGATGTCTGCTTAGTACATTTAAGTGTTGGTCTGACTTTGGTAGTGTATCTGGCATTTAGAGTAAATTGTGCAGGATAAGCATACAGATTGAATTACACGAAGCATATGTAAAAATAAGAAACAAAGCAGAACTGATGGATTAAAAATGTATCCAGTTGGCTTTATTTTTCTTGGATAAGAAAAATAATTTCTTATGCAAATACAGTACAATAGATCTCATTTATCTGACCTTCAGAAATACATCTCTTGGGATATTGACTGGAAAATGTATTGTTCACCTGAAGGAGAAACTTATATAATTTAGCATTGAGTAGGCGGTGGTCCGCTATAACTTGCATTAAAAGGCAGTGTCGTGAACTGAAAGTTTACTCTGGGATGAAGTTGTTTTCTTTATTAGCTTGGGATGAGTCAAACGAGAATGTGCAAAAGAAGTTTACTAAAAGCACAATATTATGAAGGACAATATAGAGACAGCCTGGAACATAAGTTGTATTGGGTAAATTTAAACAATATTAAATGCGAACTCCCCAGTTCCATACTTATAATAGCACTGCTGAATCTTTTGGGACACCATAAATTTTAAACTATCAACTTTTTTTTTTCTTTGCTAACGTGTCATTATCTACAAATGAATTAAATTGAAGCTATTTTATACAGCTCGAATATTGAAATTTCTACTATTATCCTTGTTCCCCATTGTAACTCAATATAGGTCTCTTGATTATCGTTTTCATTAGCAGCAACTACTGAGAAAAATTAGGGTGAAAAATTACAGAATTCTTTGTTTCATGAGTGCCAATACTGCTATTGAGACAGCAGGCAGGTGCTGGCTCTTTTGGTACAGGAGAGACCTTCAAGTCATAATGGTTGAAAAGTGAAAAGTTTATAATAATAATAAACTGCCAGTGTAAGTACCAGCTGGAGTTCAAACTTCTGGTGCCAGAATATTTTTCTTAATTTATGGTTAGATGGCGTGGGTTGAGGTTTCTTTGTAACTGGTTTTTTATAATTAGAATCACTCACTTACATGCAGCTTGCATTTCGAATGTTTTTTCTGGGCTTCACAGTACCGGAGCAGGATGAATTGAAAGAATATTCAGTGAATTAATTGACAGGAGGTCTCTGACATGGCTTTCATAGTGTGGTGAAATAGACTTTGATTTTTCTCTTGATTTATGCAAGTGAAAACTTTTTCTTATGTTTTTGTTGTTTGGGGTTTTTTTTTATTCAAAAAATTGCATTTGTGCATCTTCAAATGAAGGGAATTTTTAAGCCCTGCAAGTAGAGTGTGCAGCCATGACATGTCTGAAAGTCAATCAAATGTTACAGAAAACTAGAAACAACCAGTGTATTTATGAGATCAAGCATATTTAACCACAGGATTCCCTACATTTGATAATTGCATGATAATAATTTTTTTCCTCACATGAATTACGACGGACCTGAAGGAATGAATAAAAAAAGCATAAATAAGAAAATTTAAAAAGCATGAAGATAATCTTTCCTCCTATATGATGGGCTCAAACTGAGCTATTTTTGTTGTACTGGCCAATAGTCACAAATTAATAATTAGTAGACAATATGTTTCAAGAAGGTCTTTATTCTCTTACAATGCTGGAAGGCAAATGAGGCAATTCATCTTATTTCTGCCTCCACCTCTAAGAAAAAAGGAATGGAGGATAGTCACTGAGTTGTCTTGGGAGAATTAGTCTCATACTAATAATTAGTTTGGGTATGATAGTAATAACAAAAGGGATGTAACAAATGGTGAAATTATTCCACAAATACAGACAGAATTGTGCATCTTGATAATATACAAGAAATTAGAAAAAACATTATCTTCACATAACTGTCATCTGTTTGAGCAGTGCTGATGCACTTTATTTTGACCTATTTTCTGATATGCTTTCTTTATCAGAGTGCTGATACTGAGTATTTGTATTCATGGTTTGGCTGTATGACTAATTGAAGAAATTTGTAATCTTCTTGTCTCATGTTGGCATTACATTACATTGTTTTGTATTAAGTATGCTGCCTCTTTTAATCTGTGGTTTACAGATGCTTATTCCTTTTTGCATTCATGGTAGTATTATCCTATTAAGGGTGTTTATGATTTATTATTGTCTTCATAAAAGGCCATATCACAACAATATGCAATATCACGTTTAGTGGCAAAAATACATTTGTTTTACAAATATGAAACGTGTATGGACTATATTGCTAGCTTTCCAAAGTGCTCATCAATGAGACAATTATTTCAGATTTTCCTTCTAGCCAGATGGTGGTTTCATGGTTCCAAATATAATGACTATAGCTATACTGCTGTATAGGGCTTGAACTCTTGGAACTTCAGTATGCTGCTGCCATCACTGGGGATAGTGCTGGTGAGCAAGATTTGAAAATACCATTTACAATGCAGACCTGGTTCAGTGCTTGGCCTGACCTGAGTCTGAATTGAATTTCACTTACAAAGTCTTAGACCAGCCTGTTCAGGGACTTGGGCACTTGTACCAAGGAATGGGCACCAAATACTCTTCTTCGCTCATCTCAGATACACTTCTTCATTCATCTGCCACCTCAGGAAGCCTTACTGTTTGCTCTGTTCTAGCAAGAATCAATCTAACTTGGGAAGACATTATGGCATCAAACTTTGCTTTTAAAAATCTCTTCCACCCACTCAGAAGAAAGTGGAAGCAGCTGCCTGAATTCTGTAGGCAGCTGTTGTGGTAATTGTCTCTTACCAGTGCTGAGTGTTTCTTGGCAATTTGGACACTATTTCTTCTTCCCCTCAATTCAAAGGGGACTAAAAATTGGCATAAAATGGAGAACTGAGAATTTCAGATATGGAAAGGATTTTCCCAGTTTCATCTAGGGATGAAGGTGCTGGGTTTGTCAGGAATGTTAGGGTCCAATACTGAGATGAGAACCAGCCAACTATGGCATTTTAATCCATTTATGGTCTTGATGGTGACATCAATTATCCACTTAACTGTTTCTGTTACAAGTTTTCTGTTTCTCAAAATTACTTGAAAGAAAAAGTTCACAGAAACAATAGGTAACACAGCACCAAAAAGATTTTCATAAGAGTTGGTCCAGAGGAAATGTGTAATTGTTTATAAATTGGGTATAATCAGGCCTTAACATTATTTACTATTTCTAAGCTCAGCATTTATGGCAGTAGACTGGGAAATAATCATTCTAATCAGGAATGGAAAAGTAATTAAGAAATTAGTTAAATTTTTTCAATTGTTTTTAAAAGATGCATATTGTTGTTAGGTGATATTTTAGCATCTGGAAAAAAAAAAGATAATCTACAACTGTATAATTAATATGCATGTAAAATATGTATAATTAATATGCATATAAACATTTTTTAAACATCCTACTTTTTTTTTTTTTAATACCTTTTCACTGTTGGCAAGGATAATATGTATAAAGAAAAGAGACTGAAATAATGTGAGTTCAATCAGGAAGCGTGCCACAAGTGTCTAGTCATTCTAACTCTTTCCCAGAACAGAAAAGCAAAAAAGCAAACTGTGTAAATCAGTATAAATCATTTACAGCAAAGACTGTCCCCTAAGATTCAGTCAGTTTTCAGGAGGTGTCAGATAGCAGAATACTAAGACTGATTTATAATACAGTGCAGTGTCGGATCTAGGCAAGTATATGCTGCTGAATAATAATCACACATGAGGCTACATAATCTCAGGAGATTTTCTTCTGTTACCTTCAACAAAACATGTTTAAAGTGATATGAAAGGCATGGTTTGGTCCTATCCTTAGAATTGCTTAAGTTGCTATAGCTTCACTTATAAAGAAAAGCGTAACCTTCTGTCAAGATTTCTTCTGTGTAGGGATAAAATTTGCTATACTACCTGTGGAAACTCCTACTGTAATAGCCTTTTTAATCTACAAAGTAGGTCCACTTCCACTGGCCATTGTCCTTGCCATTTGTGGTCTATGATGAGCCCCTTCATCTTTACGTACGTCTGCAGGTAGAAACACATTTGTTATTTTTTCTGCGAGGGAAAAAAAAAAAAAAAAAAGGCTTAATTAAAGCCTTTCTTTAAAAGCCCACATAAAAATATCTAGGCGTTTTTATTTTCAATGGAAGGCAGTCAAGCAGAATAAGTTTTGTATCTGTCTTCTATATTTGTCGGGGTGTCATCTCAGGCAAGGTTTTGAACATTATAAATTGAACTTATTAGCAGAAGATTGTGCACTGAAATATTAGTATTCTACGAGTCAGTTTGTAACAGATGCTTTATAAAATTAAGTGTTTGGGCAGATTTCTGAATTGATCAAAATACTATTAGGTTTTCACTAAATCTGAAGTTTCAGCAGACTGCGAGGCCAAGAATTTCTTAGTAAAATTAGTTCAGCGCAACCATTGGCTCTTTTTTCTTTGTCGTAAAGCAGTGAAGACCAACAGATTTTTAATTAGCTTTCATGCTTAAATTTGGTCTGAATTAATGATCAGTGAGAGAACCAACTGCACTGGTGATCTATTTCTGTTTATGACAGAAGACGTTTATTCATAACTTGTCACCAAAGGTATTTGTTGTTTGCACTACTTGAGGATAGTTAATAATCATCTACATGAAAGAGATTAAGTCAGAAAAAATATTTTCTGTTTTGAGTAACAAGAGAAAGCTGTTTTGTTTTCTAAAAAACAAAAATAACGGCACATCAAGTGAATTGTAGTTTGGTCAGTAGACACATCAAAAGAATTGTACTTACAAATTATATGGCATTGTCATTCTTCTGAAAGGCAATTTGAAATTCTTCTTACACAGGAAAAGTTATATGTTGTATGTAACAATTTTCATAAGGTTCTGTGCAACAATGATAATAAGTTTCAAACTTTCCTGGAATGAACCTTATGCTATTGCTCCTTGCAGAACTTCTGTGCCAATTTATAAGCCATAGTATGCAAAATCTTGTTATGTATTCAGTTTAGCAAAGTTTGTCAGAAAATACAATCTGTGCATTTTTTACGTATTGATTTATTTTTTTACATGGACATTGAATCTTGAAGCTTCATATAAAGAACATTGAGGTGCATGGAGACTATTAGCTGATTATTGTCACTGTAAGATATGAAGGTGGTGAACTGAAAAAAGTACTCCAAGGTGAGGCAATATGATCAGTGTTGCCCTTCCTTTTGCGTCCCTTCACAGGGCTTCTCTTAGAAAACAGTCTCTATACTACAAAATTAGGCTAAGAAGCTTTGGAGATGCCCAATTTTCTGAGAATTCTTGGGATATTTAAAATGTTACTGTGACCTTCATTTACCAATAGTTAGTGTATCAAAACAAATATGTCATTAATGTTTTGCCTCTGCAGTAGTATTCACACTGTAGGAGTCAGAATTATCTAGAATTTGTACTGCAATTCACTTCATGGATAGCTTTGTCGCACTGTGACTTAGTTCCTTGGGGTTATGTTGTTTCATTCATCATATGCTGGAATAATTCTCTCCTGGCACTTAATATGCTGTGACATTTGAGGAGAAAACTGTCTTTATTTATACTGAGGAGAAACTGGGAATATCCTACTCAGAATAACTTGCTTTGTAGTCTATCCTTTTACTTATCCTTTAAGTAGGAGCGTAATTGTCACTATCTCCCTGTTCTCTAAGTGTTCTTCAGCTCTTATTGTTTTTCTTTAGTAGGCATTTCATGGATGGGGGGAACTGTGTCCTTAATGTTTAGAAAATATTTAGGCCTCCAAATATGCTAATTAGTGACTTAACACCTGGAGATTTTCGTTTAAATAATGAGCTTTTATGGACTCAGTTTTTGCCAAATGTCAAATTGTCCTGATGTCCCACATCCTGAACAGATATATATTCAGGTCCCTGAGATCTCATATTTTTGTCAGCTAAAGCACACGTAGGCAGAAAGCTCCCTGTTGACTAAACATCGAGGAGGCTCGTGTTCAATTGTATACTCCAGCTGTGATGAACAGCTCTGAGCAGGCTTTCTGTTTCATCAAATTCCACTTAAAGGAAAATCAGAGCACTGGGGGCTGGGGGCTCTCAGTTTACTGCTCCTCAGCTATGAAACTCCCTGTTTTTCTGTCTATCTGATGCATTGTCATCTAACCACTGCGAAGTGCCAGACATTTCTCTTTGTGTGAGCCTCTCCTCTATTGTGGCTGCCAAATGGCCAACAGGAGAGAAAGGAGGACTAACACGTAAGATAAAGTAATATAGCATTACGAAAGATGCAGGTGAGGCTCTTTTCCCATGATAAATAGCATTTAAATTTTGTATTCATGTTGTCTGTGCAAAAACAGAATGTCCAGGACAAAATGAGTAAACTTTTCTAAACTGTTTGTTCTAAAGCAAGTGGGGTCACTGAGTTCCATTACAGCTGAGAGAATTTTTTCCACCAAAAATCAAAACATTTCAAAATTGTAATTTGATTATACAGAGCTTTTAAAAATCTTTTTGACTTAATGATTTGAATTATGATTGTAAAATTACTTAATTATTTTACCTTTTCTTATGATCAAATTACATTATTTTATTTATTTTCTTATACTCTATTGGTAATATGTGTGCTTAGTAGTTGGATGCCAAGATTCACATTTTTAGAGCAAGCAGATTGTTTTCACATAATTTCAAGCTGTTTTGCTTCAGGTAGGTGAGATGTTGTCGTCTTCCCACCTTCATCCTAATTCAAGCTCATTTGTCTTACTTCTTTCAACTTGGGAGGGAATACTCTATTTAGAGTATATATGCAACCTGTCTATCTAGATACAACCAACCTGAATATCTATGTGTCTCCTATTGGACTTGTGATCATAGGTGCACTTAATAGCTCTGAAAATCAGGCCTAAATAATTTGTTATAATGCCAGATCTCTTAAGTATTCTCTGGGAAAGATAGACTAGAGAAAGTCTTGAAAATGTGACATTTAAAACTAGTCTCCCACTGAGCAATATTAGCATTACCTTTGAACACAATTGTGGTTTATTATACATGTATTTGACAGCTTCTCTCTGAAAAAGTAGTTTGCTTGTGAAGCTACACTTCAACACCCTACTATGTACTCCTCCACATTTTTATATTTTTTCCTTTCCTCTGTGTGCACAGATTCCAAATAAGAATTTAGAGTTTTTCATTTACATAAAAATAATACTTTACCTCAGAACTCTTCACCAAATAATCTTTTCTACCTATACAGAGAAACTGAGATTTAGAGAGAGAACTTGTGAGCAGTCTGTAGCATCATAGTAGTTAGCATTGAATTTAAGATTAAAATAACAGTTGTAATGTGTAAATTTGTGCTTGGATGAAAAGCACGTTAATTCAGGAGATCAATACTTCACTTTCACTGTGTTAGTGCTTCAGCTGAGATGCTAACTGATGCTGCTTTCCTGCATTTTCTGGGATGAGTAAGTTCATTTGTTAGAGAGCATCTGTGTCAGGTGGTCTATGCACCGTAGAAAGGTGTGTGGAAGGACTGGGTTCTAGGAGTGAGTGCTAAGGAAACGTCTGAGCTTTTCTGCATTACGGGGAGGTGAAATCAAGTCTCATCTTGTGGCCTGAGTAGCTGGATCTCAGTTAGCTTGTTAGTGGGCTTGGGAGGTGTCCTGGGCAGTGTGATTCTCCTGATTCTCTGTGCTTACTGTGCTTTGATTTGAATAGTATAGCAGCCTGACAGCATGAACTTTTGGATGAGTCTTTTGGATGGAAATAAAATAGGAGGTGTCATCCAGGATGAGACCATTCCAGTACAAAAGGACATTCAATCCAGGAGTTATATTTGCTAGTCATAATTTGAAGTTCAACATTTCGTTATGAACATATCTAAATCGTTTTGATTTCATTGTCTGTGCAGCAAGGTCCTCAGCACTGTTTTATTCTGTATATCTCTTGCTGGACTGCACTACTTGCTGATGTAGACATGGCTGCAGAATTTTCACTTAATTTTCCTTATGCAGTGATGATACTAGTGTCTTTTGTGGCTCAACAAAGAAATGTAAATTACTTGCTGGTGGGAAAAATGCATTTTATTTTGAAGAACTATTTTGTTCTCTACACGTAAGTTTACTTTTATTTGAACATACTAAAAAAGATGATCTCCCTACTAGGATATCTAACCATTGGTAGCAGAGATGAAAATATTAATAAATAGAGAAATATTTATAAATATGAAGCCTGATGTTTAGCCCTGTGGGAGGATGAAGTTGAAAATGCTTTTGAAAGGCTTTTTCTAGGTGATAATGTTAATAAAGTTGTAGTAATTCTTGAATTGTTCTGTACCATGTAACATCAATTTTAGGCAATTGTTTAGTAGCAAAATGTTTGGTTATAGTGGTCATTCTTATATGATGGTTACCATCTCACTGGGACAGGAGCATAAGTAGTTGTACTGATGTATTTGAAAGCTCAGAAATGCTCTACTTGATGAGATTAATGGTTTGTCTACCCAGCGTGGTGCTCCCAAACATGGCAGAATGAGATACTGTTAGAGGAGGGCCTGTGAACCTCACTGCAGTCCATCTCCTTCTGGTCCTACAGCATTTACTGTCAGTTGGATTAGAATGTAGGAGGTTACGTTCATCCTTGTCTGCTCTCCTTAGCTTTCAGACTGGTCATTGGTGCCCTGGAGCTGGTGCTGCTAGCTTCTTTTAAGTGTCAACAAGAGGACAGGCTTTTGTTTTCCTCTTATAAATTCACTCTGTGAACACCCTTGCATTGAAAGAAGAATGTTTTCCCTGTACTGGTTGAAGTTTTTTAATATGCGGTGAGTGAAGCAACCTCTCACAGAACTGGCTGGTTTATGACCAATCTGGAAGCTTTTGAATTTGGAGAGGTTTGGACAGCACAGGAATTGAACTATGAGGTAGAAATAGGAACAACTGAAAAGCAAAGGAATCTGATTGATGAATTAAAAAGCTGGAATAGCTGTGGGGTCAGTTACTGTCAAAGAGAATGAGAATTCTGCCAAAGAATGTTTCTTATGATCTAGGAGAATCAGTAAAAAAATGATAGACCTTCAGGTACCTTTCTTCTTCTATCAATTTTAAAAGATAGTTAATATAGCATTCTTTTCTGATTCTGACAGGTCCACCAGGGGCATGTTCCACCACCGGCAGACTTCATAGGTGTTCAAACAGTGCAATGATGAAGGCTATAGAAACACGTAATTAAATGGATATAGCTTGTAGCTAACCTCCATGCTTACAGAAAAGATCCTGTCTCAGCAAATCTGCCTCATGGCTAGGTTGTCCCTGGGCCAGGTGAACTAGCACAAGCAATGTTAGATTTAATTTATCATGGTTTGCTCATGAAGTCTAATGTCTAGTGTTTTCAGCACCAGCTGATGTTTGTCTGCTTCACTCTTTCTCCTGTAAGAAACAACCTCACCCAAGCTTCTGTGGCAGTCTAACACCTTGGGGGCCATGTAACTACTGCTGAATGGGAACACTGGATTTATCTCATCTTGCTGTCAGGCTTGTATTACTGACAGGCCTGCACTGGTAATAAAATCTGCTTTTTTCAGGGAATCAGCTGTAGTTCCAAAATGACCCATACAGCTCCCCAGACTCTTCCAAACTGTAAAAGGGAATGCAGTGTCTGACTGTATTTCCTTTCCTTTCTTAACACTGAAGTAAATGATAATTTGGTGAAGACTTGCAGAATGTTTCTAAGTAGGTGTCTTATTTTCTGTTAATATCTAGATAAACAATTCTTCCTAATCATCATGATCTCAGGTTTGTGTCAAGGACACCATTCTTAAAAAGAACATGTTCTGAGAAGCTTTTTTTCTCCTTCCTTGCCTCCCTTATGTTTGTTTTTTGTTTGTTTGTTTGTTTGTGTTTTTTTTTTTTATGAAGACAAATCAATTATAGTCAATTATTATTTTATTGTTGATTAAAGATATTAAAGTTTTTAACTTGAAGAAGTAATATTACTTACAAATGGTGCAGATGTGAACATGTCCCTTCCAGGCTTTATCACTGACTGACTCCTTCACTTGAATTTCCTATATGACAAGTAGAGTGAATAAATGTTCTCTTGCCACATAAACAATGTGGTGAAACTTCATAATCTAGACTTCTGTGACCTACCCAAGTGGGTAACTAGTGCTTTGGAAGTATTACAGTTCTGCTGTAACAAATATTATTTTTCATGTATTAATATGGTTCAAAGCTGCAGCATATGCAAATCTATTGATAATCTGGTCAGAAAAAAAATATAGATTATTTGCTTCAACAGATTTGTAAAAGAGACAAATAACTGTTACTACATGTCTAATTAACTACCACAGTGGCCTTATGGCAAGATAATTGCTATAACATTGAGAAATGTGCATTTTTCTTATACCTAGAACTATCCTACTTCTACCAGCAACCTCGCTTCTGGGATTTTTGTTTTGAATGGCACTGTCTACCCTGACTAGCTCAGGGATCTCCCATAAGCCACTTTTGTGTAGCTACATATGTCATGAATGGCAAGAATGCTCTGAGAAGTTGGCATATCATTTTCTCTTCTGATGCTAACTATCTCAGGGATCTTTGCCACAGTGACTTCAATTTCCTCTGCTTGACAGACCTTATCTTATCAAGAGCTTAAAACGTGTTTACAAACACAATGCAATCAGAGTTCTGTGCTTAAGGTGCCAAGTTATTCTGTAAGCCATTGATCTTTATTACAGAATTGCAGGGTGTTGCTAAATACGTTAGTAATTATACATCTGGGCTGTCATAGCATCTACTCTTGGGCAATTGCCTTTTATTCTGTTTGATTGATAGTTGGCTATAGACTTCTTGCAAAATAAATTTAAAATCACAATACTGGCATACAAACTGGTTCAAGTTACTTATAACTATTGTTTCTGTAATGATTACTTAGTCATGTATGAAATGTAACACTAATTTTTACTTCTCTGTCCAAGGCAATCATAAACATCTGGATTTCTAGTAAATAGGCCAACTGCCTCCTTCCAGGAGTACAGTGTCAAGGAATAGCTGTCTAGTAATCTAAAAGTGGTAATAATTACATTGTTGACTTTCCTCTCTTGAGTCTCAAATACTGGTAGATAATAGGTTATTTCTATCAAATGTGATTATTCATATCAACTTCCAGGGTCAGTTATTGAAAAAATATATATTCAGGTTAAGAACTTCTCTAAATATGAATCTGTTTCGGTTCCTGAACAGTAATGAAGAAAAATAGTTTCTATTAACGTGCACAAGAAATAGGTCTGCTCTTTGTGAAGAGGAGGTGGAAGCAAAGGCAGGACGTATATGGAGATTATTGTTAGTGTGAGGGAGGCATGGATCTGTACACCTGACCTCGTCTAAATAGCTTGAATCAGAAACTGCATATGCATGATTGCCATCCAACATCATGACTTAACAGCTGTAGTGTACCATATCTTATGCACAAGTGTGCTTCTGATTACAGACGTATTGTTTATTTCATGTAGAACTAAGTGAGGTTCATCTGCTTTCCACGTGTAGTTAGGTAATGTTTGTAATATTTTGTATGAAGTCCTGTATGTGCAAATATATTTGCTTAAAGCAGAACTCCTTTTGAAATCAGTATTTATCATTGAAAGATGACTGGGATGAAAACTTTGCCTTTTCTTTGTATGCTGCATATTATGATTAATTTTATACAATTAGTTTCAGCTTATATTGTTATGGAAATGCAAATTCTGTTTGAAACTATTTTTAAAAGTAATGCTGACATCGGTCTGCCCTATATTAAAATCCCACATTGGATTCTGTACTCCTGTGTATGTTTAAATGAAACCTACAGAATTCTTGCATGAATCTCTTAAAATATTTTTTTTTCCCCCAATTTAATTTATAAAATGAGTTTAAATGCTTCTGTGTTTTGCTTTCATCTGTATATTACATTTATTATCAGAAAAATCTAAGCACAGCACCTTTTGTTTCTCTGAAGAATGGAAGCCATTAAAATTTTAACAGTGTAGAAACTAAATTCACCTGTATAGAAATACCGAATTGTTTTACTGAAAGGTACAAACCTGGTTACAATGAGAGCAATTCAAAGAGGTCATATTACTGAAAATATCAAACTTTAATGCATACATTCTCTTCTTATATTAAAGCAGCAAAATTCTCTCACGTATGAAGAAAAAATAGTGCATGTTCCTTGCAAGAAGTTTGCCAAAATCTTCTAACACAGCTGCTTTAAAAGTTACGACTATGTGTCAGAAAAATACTGATATTTATTTTGCTGGAAGCTGATGTTTGTTTAGCAGTGTGAATCTGCTGAGGAAATGCCCCGTTTTTGTATCAATAAGGTAATTTTTTATTTTATTTTTTTACATTAAATTGTTGAGCATTGGAAGGTATTAGTGTTTTACGTCAACTTATGTTATTTTTCTATCTGTTTTATGCTTATTTTATGTCTACTTCAGCAACATGGATTATGAAGTAATGAAATTGAAAGGAAAACAGCCAAATAAACATCGTTAGACTTTTTAGGTACCTTTCAGTGAATACAGTAAATAATTGCTCATTTATGTTCAAGAGGATGTATTTGCATTGATTGACTGGAACAGACCATAGGTAAATAGAAGAATTCTCTCTCTTTGTGGAAACGAAAACAGGTGTTCTGCAAAAGTAATGGTATGTGTTGGTTTAAAAAAAAAAACTGGAATAAAAGACATATTTTTATAGGGGATATTTCCAAGAAGGTTATTTACAATTGTATTTCAGTACAAGCTGTGCTAGAGTTGGTGAGCTGCCCCAAGTGAAAGAGTTGACAGAAGGGGAGTGGAGCTGTTGGTGGGCCTGTTGCTGCTGCGCCTTTCCCAAAGCAAGGAGACAGGGTAGCCTCATGGGAAAGAGACAGTAATGCTGTGAAACCTGAGAACTATTGAGATGAGAACTGAGACTTTCTATCATTATGAAATGAAACTTTTTATTTTAAAAAACTGAAGACAGAATACTAATATTTTATACATTCTTCAGAGTGCTGTAAGCACAAGAATGTCGAAAGGAGTCTGCTACAGCAGATCAGCTTGTTACCCATCAAGTTAAAATATTCTTGAATCTCTTTGGGATATAAATGTATTCACATCAATATATCTCAATTATTCAGTGCTTCACTGAGGCTTTGAAGTCTGGCAGCAAACACTTATTTTAATTTTTCTTTCTAGTCATGTATTTTCAGTGGTTATCCTTACTCTTTAATACAACTTACTGTTTTACTTATTAAACAATGAGATTTTTCAGCTGAAGGAAGGCTATAATATTACATATTGTAATGTGTCATGAGCCTTCTCCTACACTGTTAATGAGTGAAGGCTGCACCTCCTTCAACAACTCTCTCCCATGGGCTGTTATGACAGGCCTTTCAACACAGCACGGTAGATACAAGGCTGTTTCCCTGCTCACGGTAAACGGCTGTGTATGTAAAGAGGAGCTGCTCATAAGCTGCCACAGGAAGTGCAAGGAGAAGCAGCCTCCTGTCTTGGATAGTGAACAGTCTAGTATTTCTATAAAGGTGAATGGGGTACTTTGAAAATAAAGAATAACCTAGAGGTTATTCTTGAGCTTCAACTATATAAACAGGAATTATGTATGGAAATGTGAAGAAAGAGAATGGCGAAAGTCACACTACAGTTAAATGCTCATTAACTTAAACTTTAATGTGAATTCCCTTCTACACACAAACTATGTACAACTGTGAAATACTTCTAAATATCAAGAAAATATAATTAACTTTTGCTTATTACATTTGGTGTGAAGTTCTTTACAGCTTCAACTGTAGATTCATTATTAAGACTTGGTAGGAAAAATAAACTTCTGTTGATGTAGTAAAATCATTAGATCATTAGAAGAAGCCTCTCTTATACCTCTCCTCTTAGTCTTTCTTTTCTTGGTGAGGAAAAAGTTGTTCCTGACACTCTTCAGAGACCTTGTGTCTGATTCAAACTGTTCTGTAGTCATGTGTTCCTGTGCCACTATTCTTTCTGTTTTTCTTAAAGGACGCTGAATTTTATGAAAATGTAGAGGTTTAAAAACACTTCATATTATTCTTCCCTGTTAGTTATAAGGAGTGGGAGGGGAACATTGAATTAAGAAAATAATGTACACTGACGTTTTTTAAAGACTACTTTCTGTCTCAGCTGCTCAACTCCAAAGGAATCTGTTGCTCTGAGGATTTACATTCAGGAAACATTTTCAAAGTCAAATATGCTGGAATTTGGCACATGTTCTCATTTCCATTGCGAGGTGGAGATGACCCCTTTTAGGTACTTCCCTGTGGGGATGTTTCTTGCTTTCTTTTTTCATTGTTGCATTGTTGTTAGTAATTTTTCAGGATCTGACATTTATGTTCTCATCAAGGCTTATATATATATTTAGAAAGAAAGAATCTCTCCTTTGCTTTGAGATTATAAAGGGATGGAAATCTTGATTTTCAACTTTATTTATTCATTTTCACAACGTGAGCTTCAAAGAGAACACATCTGGTTCAGAAATTTTCCATCTTTATCAATTTTTGAGCCTTATTTCAAATCTGTTATGTGACTGTATGTACATTCCAAAATGTGAAACATATAACTGCAACTGTTCCTCCTCCCGCCCCCCCCCCCCCAACAAAGGGGAGAAGAGCTATGTAAACAATGTAAAACTAATTGAATTTAATTATATTTCACCTTAAAGAAAATAGGTAATTTTAAGCTTTTCTTTCCTCTCTTGATATCTCAAATGCAGTTTGCAGATGAATTCTGTATGAATCTTATCAGGCCTAGGGCAGTGTACTGAAATTGTTGACAGTGAGTAGTATAATGAAGTAATGTTGTAGCTTGGAGTTGTTTGTGGCTTACAGAAAAAGTGGGAGACAAGCATGCTGACCTTTCCTACTTCATAAAGTTTTAGGTTTTCAATTCTGTTTAGTTCTATAATTCTGCTTTTCCTTTTTTGTACACACACAAATCAAAGCTCACCAAAGGCAATCTTGCATAAAGTGACAGCTGTTTGTTTAAATTATCCTAGCCTCATTGTATTTCCATCTTTCTCTGACAGACATATGTTCAGTTGGTGCATTCGAAATAGAGGCACATATTGTTTGCCATCCTGCAGTAACTGGAGACTGGACAATACCAGTTGCTCACATAGCTATTTTATTTGAGATCTATTTTACAAATGTTCTTATTTTATATTTTAATCTACACAGTGTGACATATGTTTGAGTAAACATTTTGATTATTTTTTATGAAGTATAATTAATTGCTCATAATAATGCCAGGGAAACATCAACAGAACATACACACTCAAGTATGTAACAGGTTAAAACTGGAGTAAGATTGCTACAGATAGTTTTCAGGGTATATGAAGGTAGAATAATTTGTCTCCATTTGGAATTTAAATGCAGATTTAATGTGGAAATTCTGTAATCATTCACACTATATTGAAAAACATCAATAGAATAACACCATCTTAAAGGGCTCATTTCTCAGACCATGTTTGAGAATAGGTATCTTTGTTTTTCCTGAAGGGTGATGAAGTGCAGTGAATATACAAATTTTCTTTTCCATGGGTAAAAATATGTAGATAGCCTTTGTACCACAAGTCAAAGCAGGCGCTGGGCAAAAGAACTGATCTTGAAAGAGAAAGTTCATCAATTTTCAAAGTAGGCTTCATAGTTAACCCTGGTCCAGCTGTATACGTCCTTGTTCATTGTCTCTGATCTTGCAGGGGAGCTGGATTATATGACCTTTGAAGGTCTCTTGCAATTCTATGATTCTGTTAAATGTGAAGTTGAAAGGAATTCTTGCCATAAAGACTAGAGGACAGTTGAAGGGGCTAGAAAAGCAGGAGACTGTAATGGAGAGTCTACACTGCAGAGAATGTGATGGAATAATTCGAGTTTAGAGCTAACCTTTTCTCAGCCCGCAAATGAAACTTTCAGACTTTCAGTCTGGCTGGTTGATCTGTCTGTAGCTGAGGGCCAGGGACCACTTACTGCTTTTATTCATGCTGTGATAGCTCCACAGTGAGAACTGCAGTGAGCACTAGGAGAGAGGGAGGAGCCCTTCCCCTGTGAAGCCGAAGGGCACATTTCCTCTGGAATTCACTGTAAGAGTTGTAGAGCAGCTCAGTGATGGTCAGGGGCACAGATTAGCCTTAGTTATTGCAGCATAAAGATGAAAAGTACATCCCTGCAAGTCCTGGCTCAACCTATGGTCTGTCCCAGCCTCTGGAAACCAAGTCTGCAGCCAGGCCTGTGCTTGGATTCTATATGAACATGTATTTCTTTAAATAGCAACTTCATTGCTTCCCCAGAACTATATTGCAATGAATGTCGAAACATAAAAATGGATAATAATCAGGGTAATACTTCTGGTGCACAGATGTGGCCAAGATTTGACAGGCATTAATTTCATAGAAGGAAACATTTCTGAGGCAGAACTAGTGAAACCAGATTTCTAGCATGATTGTACTTTAGGTTTGATTGCCTTGGTATTTCCTCAAAGATCTTGTTGAAATTTATTACTTTAGGGAAACATATTTAATACACCCTTCTTCAGCAGATAAGCTGTTATCTGGAAAAAGTTTATACCCCAACAGAGACAGAATGTGTATGTTTTCGTTACACACCTATTTATTTTCTTATGGTAACAAGTCTTGATCATTTTGAAAAATATTGTAGAAAATATGGAAACATAAAATGCAATTTGCAGTCAAGATTGTACTGCAAGATAAGTGGACTAATTGGGCATTGAGAGTAGAACTGAATAGTTATCTGTAACAGTAGCTAGTGAAAGGTGAAATATTTTTCTTTGGATCTTGAGCTTATGCGATTATGAAGGGATCAGAGGAACGTGCATTATTCCTGCATTAATGCAAACTGCTTTAAACTGTCTTAGCCTGTTTGGTGACTGGAATGGAGTCCCAAGTGCTGGAATCATTAGGATATTTAAGCATGTCCTCGAGATTTGTTTCAGGCATTAGCAAGACAAATTAGAGAATGTTTAGGAGATCAACACTGATCACTTTGAAGCCGTCGTCTGTTGCAGTGAAAACAATAGGAGATTTGGTAATCTTGCTCAAATGCTCTTTTTACTAATTTTTATTTTCCCCAGGAAAAGGATATTAGCAATGGACCCATTTTCTTTCAATGTATATGGGTCTATAGATAAGGTTTCATTCATCAACCGAATAACAAAATTTTAGCACCTTAAACTCTAACTATTTTGAGGGAATTCTTTCAAGTACTTTGTTTCCTTTCTTGACCAACAAGCACACTTGACCTTTAGATTTTTTGCCCTGTAGTATTTAGATATCACAAAATAAAATTAATATTGTCCAATTCTGGTTTATCATGCCCTAATTCACCACTCATGATATTTTACCAAGAAAATATTATTAAAAAAATGCCTCTCTTTATTTTTATTTCAACATAGTGATATTAAAATCTACATAAATCATCCTGAAAAGTTAATGTTATTATAATTCCTCCAGTGACTTTGCCCATTAGTACCTTGCTTTTATGTGAATGACCTGGACAAAATTAGTAAAATAAAAGATAATAAAAAATAACTGGAGTGGAACTTTGTAATAGAGCTTCGCTCTTGTTGATATGGACTACAGAATGTGTAGGAAGGTGATTATTTATTTATTTATTGCTATTTTTAAAGGAAAAGAGCAGCACTGGAGGCTTTCTGCTTTTGCATTGCGTTTCCAAGCAAGAAAATGAAGTTTGAATAGTGTTACAGGCTACAAAAGAGGAATGGCAGTGTAATGAGGACAGCATGCTCAGTACTCATGCTTCATTGCTCTGAGCTGAGATAACTAAAGAACAATACAGACAGTAAGGGAAAAAGCCTTCTCAATATTGTGAGGAAGCTCATTATAGAGAAAAGAAAATAAGGAGAACGAGATTAAGGAAAAATCTACATGGGATTATAAAGATTTGCACTGAACAACAACAAGAAGAAATCCAATTCTAAAAGCTCCATTTGAAAAGAACTCTTCTGTACTTAGAATGTCAGACAACTCATCTAACCACATTTTTTATAAACAACACTAACCACTGTAGTTTAGCTTGGAATATCAAGGGGATTGTTTTCCACATTTTGAAAGTGTTTGTGTTGGAGGAAACCTGCTGCACACCAGCAGCTCCAAATCCAAGAGTTGTGTGATATTAAAAATAATTTCTCAATGCCTTTTACCCCCTGATATTACTTTTTAAAAATGATTTTTATTTATTCCAATATGCTTTTCATTATCAACTAATTTTCAGGATTGAGAAAAACATCACTTGGCATGAAAGATGACAAAAGATAATTAGAAATCTTCTATAAATACAGTGGCTTGTTTTGTTGTGGGTTTTTGGTTTTGAAATTATTTCTTGAAAAAACATTTTCCTATGTATGTGGAAATAGTAGATTATAAAATTTCTTAGACTAAACTTCTGCCCTTGTTAGTAGCATGATAAGACTTAATCAGTGTTGAGTAGTAAGGTTGAGTAGAATAAAAAACTTAAAGGAGATATAGTGATCTGTTGAATTTATTGTGGAAACTCTTAGAAAATGGTGAGAATCAATACTATTTTACTATCTAGTAAATTAAGTCTCTAAACTACACATAAATGATCAGATTCATAATGCTACTGCAGTGTTTTCATACTAGATTCTCTGTTATCTGTTTTTACCTTTTGTATGATGTTCTGGAAATACTCTAGAATATCTCCAGTAATTATTCATCAGTTCAGCAATCCAGAAATCCATTCATTAGTAACAGCATTTCCTTCATTGTTTGTAGCTAAAAGAGAGGGGGGAGGGTGAAGTATTGATCCAAATTAGATTTAATTTTCATTTGTTTTTCTCTACCTATGTCCTAACATATATTTCACTGCTCTCTAGAGAGAGTCTGTGAACTGTGGAGAAGAAAGGCTTGAAGGAAGTAGAATAAGGAGGTCTGGGAAGTTTGCCCAAAAACATCAGGACACAGCGGTTTCTCATTTAGCTTTATAGTTTTCAATAACAAAATACCTTTTCTGAGCAGTGAAATGAATACTGTATCTACCTGTCATTTTCCCAGATTTGCCTTATACCCAGTTCTCTTGAATATTTATTGACTCCTATATTTCTATTTTGAGACCCTTGCATGTCTATTATGTATACTTTCTACAGTTTGATTTCCAAAAATCGATACAGTATAACTAAATAGATGTTTCTACTTTCTGCTTGCAAAACAAAAGCAAAAACACAGCAAGATTACAGTGTAAAATGAGAAAAATACAAAAGAATTTTTATGTGTGCATGGCTTCTTACAACTTGTTTTGCGGATGTTACTAAATTTGCTGTATTGTAAATACAATACTGTAAAGTTGTCAGAATCCCCTTTTTAATCAGGAAGCTTAGCTTTCACAGTTAAAATAAGATGTAAAATTATTTTGATGTTTTTCCAGAAATTTCATTTGTCAGGAAAAAAGTAGAATGCCAACACTCTTGAAATGCTTCTGAAATGAAATATTTTGCTACTTTACTTAGTGTTTTTAGCACTACATGCATGTTACAAAATGAAACAAAATCATTCATTTGGAATGACTTTTCTCTAAATTTCCACATTTAGTTCTATACAGAGCCCTGAGGGAGTTAGTCTGTATTCACTTCTTTCATACTTTTAACCTTGAATGACAAGAGGAAATAGTAAACTTACCAAATCTGTGTATGACAGTGGCCTGGAAGGGCCTGCAAAAAATTTGGAGGACAAGGTTACAATTTAAATTAACCTTCATAAATTGAAAAAATGATATGAATCACACAGATAACATTCAGTAAATAGAAGTGCAAAGTACCACGGCTGGCAAGGAGAAATGAAAAGCACAAATACAGCGTGAGGGAGTATTGAGTAGGCAACGCTAAACTAAATGTAGGAGTCAATGAGTCATAAACTGAATCCATGTCAGCTATGAATACTGTGTTTAGCTATATTTTGAAAAGATATATTAGTCTTGAGCTGTGTACGTAGAGTTTTGAATAGCTGTGTATATTTGGTGCTGAAAACACAAGATAAAAGTAGGTTAATAAGTCTTCCAAGCTGCTAAAGTGTTTTACTAAAGAAGGAGAATCAAGTACTCTTCATGACCTTCAAGGGTGGGATTAATTTACATTAAATGACATTTAGAATAGTGATTAGGAAAGTTCTTATACCTCAGAGAAGATTAGCATTAGAATATGTTACTTTGAAAAGTTGTGGTTTTACTGCCAATGTGTCTTTAAGAACTGATGAAATATAATAATGAGAATATGGACAAATATTCTTCTGCATTCCATTCTAGACCTATATCTCTTTTTGCAGTTTTATGATCTCTAAATTAAGTTCAGAATATTCACAATGTATTTTTTGACCTTTTGTTCTATACATTTATTTAGTCTTCTGCTGTCCTATTTTAATTCTTGCAAAATTTGTCAGTAGTTTGATGTCACTTTTCTTACTTAGGAAACTTTCCAGTAGTGTGAGCACTGTTCACAGTTAAATCCAAGGTGCAGTTCAGCTCAGGAAAAAAAGGAAAAAAAAAAAAAAAAGCTCCATAATTGTCCTCCCCATCCCCAAAATCCTTATTTTATTTGTTCTATTTAATCGCTTATAATGAAAATATATTATACTGAAAAAAATTACCACTCAGTTGTGACAGGCAGTTGTACTCGTTTATCAGACTTCTGCAGAGAAAATATGCAAATCTAATCAAATGAATGTGGAATTTCTAATTTAGTATAAAATTATAAGAATGTTAATTATAAATTTATCTGTACTGCTATTGATAATACAAACATTAGAAATATTACCATGATTTCTGCAGATAAATCTTGTTTTAACATGACTTTTTACAAAATATCATCCCTCTGTTGCAGTTGAAGCTTTTCACTTCTCTTCTACGTACTCAAAAAGCATCAAAGGTGTCTTTTACATTCTGGAATTTCAGATGTTGAACACTGGCTATCTCTGTTCTCCAACCACTTGCCAGTTAAATTGTGTGTGGTCCTACAGTAGTCAAATCCTTTGGGTGTACTCATGTCATTGAGTTCATTTGCTGCAGTTGCTTCTGTCGGTCATGTCCCTTTATACTGGGCAGGAAGCCCTCTGCTGGACGTAGCACTACCATTGTCTGCCCAGAGCGGAGGAGAGCAGAAGGGTCACCTCTCTCGATGCGCTAGCAACATTATGCCACCAGCCTCCTGCTGTTGGCTGCCTTGGCCACAGCAACACGTTGGTCATGGTCATCTTGGTGTGGGCACAAGGAACACCTAGGCCTTCTTAGCTCTTGTTGATGCATGGGGTTATTCCTTCCCACGCTGCACTCCTATGTGTTGAGCTTCATGTGATTCCCATTCACTGTTTTTTCCAGCCTGTTGATGTCCTTCTGAATAGCCCCACATCTGAGCTATCAACTCTTCCAGTTTTGTGTTCTCTGCAAAAGGAAAAACAACATTGAAAATCAATATGTACTTCCATATTTTTTCTTTGCTGCAGTTTCTCCTACTAGCCATCTCTGCAACAAAGAGTTATGAAAATTAAAAGCTTGGAATTGGTCAGATTTATATGTCAGAAAACTGTGAACTTTGCCTAGAACATTTATGGAGAAAAGAATATAGCCATTTTAGAAATGTTCCTTCATTTATGTAGAAAATCCTGTTCTTTCTCTAGAGTGGGGCATGGGCCCCTTCATATCTTGTGGGGTTTGGAGGAAAGGAATGAACAAAAGGGAAGGTTTTAATTTCTCTTAAGGTTACTGCGCAAATGGGGTCCTTAACTGGGAAATATTAGTAAGGGAATATCTCTTGTAAGAGACAAAACTGTATTTTCTTATGCATGAAGAAACCAGATTAGATGCATAAATGGCTAAGAGGCAAAAACTGAATTTTTGAGTAAGCTTTAATGTGCCCTTAAAATAGTGGAAACTCAGGAAAATGGAATCAGTTAGCTTTTTTAAATGTTAAAAGGAAGAAAAAACCTCATGAATAGTGAGGTGGATCCAAGAGCAAAGTTTTAAAAGACGATGTTTAACTGGTGTGCTTTTTTAATGCTGCTTCTTGCTTCAGGCTCAAACTTGTAGGAGTAAACAGATTCTCATTTTTGAAGTCAGTGGGCAATTTTTTTTTATTTCTTCTTAAAGCAAGGAGTTATGAGATTACACACAGAGATTTGTAACTCCAGGAAACTGATTTCAGCTTTTAACCACAGAATTTGTCAGTTACTGTGGTTGTGAGTATGAATGTTCAAGCAGTTTTGGTCTAAAACTATGTTATATCTTAAGGTTGTTTGTTTGTTTCCTTGGATTTTTTATTTGTTTTAAGAAACACTCATGAATATAACTTTTTGCAAATCCCAAAAGTCACAAAGATTATTTAAAAGAAAGATAAAATCATTTTTCAATTGAATTAATTAATTAATACAAGGCAATACAAAATGTAGAAATGGTAATTATAAAAGTAATTTTAATTTAATTTAATTTACTGCCATATTCAGGCTCCTATATTTAATCCAAGCTGCTAAAAAATTCAGTGTCTGAAGGTAATACTGACCAGCATTTTGTGTATAACTAAATATATGCTATGAAGAGAAAATCATTGATGTGCATTTCTGTGTAGAGTTGTGTGATATATGGGTAAAGTTTCACGTTTAACTAATATTTTATTTTTATGATTTTGTCATTGCCTTGTTTTTACTCAGAAGCTTAGGACTTCTTCCTAGGTTTCAGCCTGTTCTGTCAGCCTCTAAGACATACATACACACAACCTCTGTGGATTCTGTACATAATTCTCTCTATTCCTGCAGTGTTTATTCCAGAAGCTCCAGCTTGTTGGACATACTTTGATGCTTGCTTACACGGCAAAATACTTCAGACTTTGTGTACCTGCTAGTGGAGGTCTGACAACTTCCCTCTATGCAGCCTAGACACCTCCTTTCTAACAAAGCACGCAGCACACACCTGGTAAGATAAGAGCAAACAAATAAAACATTGTATAATTTATAATACTATAGTACTATCTACAAGTTTCTACCTGTGACAGATGCTTACACCTGAAGGAGTGTTCTCTTTATTCTTGTTATTGCACTTATACAAATATTAAGGCATTGTTTTAAGTGGCAGAAGTCTAGTTGTACTAAGTAGACTTTTTTTTATAGTCTTGCCACTGTCAGGCTTTTGCTTTTTGAGCTGAGGCTGCAGACAAGCGATTGTGTATTGTTGAGCAGGGCAGGTTGTAATTATTTAATTTGTATTCTCTCTACCTTCTCAGAGTCATTTGGAGAAAGATAGCAGTTCTGGACTAAAGCACCTTACATTCAAGAATTACTTCTGGGGGTATCCTTTCCCCCTCCAGTAGCAATGAGCTTGCTTTTGGTTTTTACTTTGTAAACTTATTCCAAATGTGTGGCATGTTAATGATAACATGCAGGTTTATAATTACAAGGGCTCTTGAACCATTACAGCAAAGCCAGCAATTGCTCAGGGCGACACAATGGAGTATGGCACTATAAAAAGCTTAGCTTTCCAATTTTAACAAAAAATTCCATGTTAGGAAAACAAAGTAATTTGTATTGACTCTCAAGCAGCCAGTCTCCTATGGTACTCTGAACAGTCTTCAATCATCTTCTTACCTTGAGTCTGGCTCATGCAGATTTTTAAAATTAGCTGTGTTGTGTTTCCCTTTTCTGTCAAATTATTCTTTGAAGTTGCTTTATAAAACACAGTGGTTCATTTTAAAAAAAAGTTTACAGGTTTTCTTTACTTTTAAGGATGTTTCCACTTTTAAGTCTAAAAGGCTTCCAGTATGGAATCAAATCCTGAATGGTATCAAGACAAGAAAGTGCAAGAGCAGAAGGATTAGTGCTTAGTTTATGTTAAGGTATGGCCATTCACTAGTAATATACGAATCAACTGTGTAAATGACAGGAAAGAAGACTCAATTAGGTAATTTTAAATAACAAGCACTAGCTTTGCTTCCTCTTCCTTACGAGAAACATTCCAGGTGATAGAGTTGCTTTTTTGTCCACTTTTTGTATCTTCCATCTGTTCTTTCACACTATTTCATATCATTATGTAGTCTAGCTCATATTTTTTACAGTATATAGGAAATACTTCAAACATGGATGAAAAATACTGAGATAAGATTCTTCAGAAATTGAAACCCATCTGTTTAAAAAAATAAACAAGTGGATTATAGTATTTTATCTAAATTCTTAAGCATGTAATAACCTCTGAAATCATGCAATATGATGTGATGTTATTAGTGCGAATATGTTTAAGTGCATATCTGAAGACAGTGCAGTGAACTGAAAGTTTAATTCAGGACAAGGAATGCTTTTGTGCAAGAAGGTCTGTCCAGCAATTATTCCCAGTGTAGGAATCCTAGCTATTTTAAAGACTGGCTATATTTCTCATATATATAAAATATATAAATGTGACCTCCCCTTAAATGATGTCTTTAAACTTGAAATACCATGACTAATAACTTGTTGTATAGATGTTGACACATCTATAAAAGTGCAATCTTAATTTTCTATTGACAGTATTAAAAGGTCACTGTGTCAGAACAAATCTTCCTAGTCTTAAATGCAGTTAATTTGTATATGTCATGTTTGTTCAATTTCAGTAAGTTCTCTTTCGACTTTTGCCATCTTTCACATCCAAGCAAGTGTTGACAATCAAGAACAGTTACTATTTACCCTATGTGAAGCTTAAACTACATTACCTGCTACTCTTATTTCCTGGAAATGTTGGCACTGATCTTACTCTGTTTATACTGCAAACCTTCAATTTTGGAGCATTATGTTTTAATCACTAATACAATTATTGGTTTACAAATAAACTGCATTCGTAATTAGCGATTAAAGAAACCACGTTCAGTGTATGTAACCTGACAAATATTTTACTCCTATTAATGAGATAATTGGAAAATAAGTATATCTGGTGACATATAATGCAATAAGAATAAATTATGCTACAAAAATACTTGCCACAACTACGTTTGAGTATGTTCTGAATCATCTTAAAGCTCTATAGCAATTCCAGCTGAAATATTCGTCATGAACTTCTGTATGTAACTCTGTTGCAAAATTTGTACAGATCTAGACAAAATAAATTTTAAAGGTTTTAATCTTTAAGAGAAAATTTCAGAAAGCATTTCTTTTTGAAATCTTTTGTCTTCTATATAAAACTTGTGATTTCTGAATTCAGACAAGATGAAATTACATCTGTAATTGAGTTATCACTGCATCTGCCTAGATTTTTAAAAAGTGCAATTTATCAAGGGGGTAAGATTAGCAAAACACAGTGAACAAGACTTTTAAAATGCACTCTACCGAATTAGCAAATTCTGTTTGGCACATATTGACTTGTGTATTGAATGACATGCTTTGTAAATTAACTTATCCTTTACATTAATTGGTACTAATTGCTTCAAATCTGTTTAATTTTAGTGTGTTAATCTGTATATCAGTGACTAGAATTGGGCATTAAATTCAGAATGTCAGTTGCAAATTCAATTCAGAAAATCAACTGATTAGGTAACTTGTAGTTATATTAACAAAAGATAGGGTATTTTTACCAGATTAATTACTTTGTGTCTATTTTGTGAGATAAGGGGAATGCTCGTTATTTTGCTTGAGTCAAAAGTGTTGGTACATTTATTAGAATTGGGCTTTTTGCTTCTATTTCCTGTCTCTCTGAGGAACATGTAGAAATTTACACCTTTTATTTTAAAAACACTGAAATTTGTAGCAGGTTGGCAATTTTTTCCTTCTTAGGATTTCATCTTATTTCTTTTTTTCTTTTTTCTTTTTTTTTTTTCTGAAATTATTTAATGAGTAATTAGGAAGATAACAAATCCAGGGAAAAATAAATTTGATTTCATGTCAGTGAATTGTTCAATTAGTTTTACTGTAGAAACATAGGTGAAAAAACATTATGAAAATGACCTCCTAGTTTTTAACTTTTTGATTTGGGCTAGGTATTAATTTTGAAGGGATATGTTTGTCTGCTCCTCAATTATCCACATTTTTCATACTTCACTTAAGTAACACAGATATTCTTTAGAGCCACTTAATTTCCCAAGTATATTTCAAGTAAAACAATCCTTCCATTCTAAGTACAGTACTGTATGCCTTATTACACGGATTCCTTTACTTTACTCAGATATATCCTTTAGTGAAGTTTGAGCACATTCAAAAAGTACTTTTGGTCTAGAAGCACAAAAAACAGTTGTAAAACAAATACATTCTTTAAAGAGTTTTTAGATGACTGCAGATGATTACTTAAAATTTGCTGTCAGTACAGTTTTCCTCTCTACCTCATTTTTACCCCAAATGATTTGAGAGGAACTTACATTTCAAACTCAGTTTCTAGGAATGCCTACCCAGATTGTTTCAGAAATGCTACTGTAGGTTATGGCATACAGTATTCAGAATATATTAAAATAATGGCTTGTATAACTACATTGTATGGCATGCATTCTAATATCTAATGTTTTACTCTCATCCAAATTCTCGTAAAATGAGCTGTTAAACTTAACTGAGATAGCCAATAAAATAACTGTGATAAATTTACATTTACAGCACTGTAGGAAAGACGTTAAATCACGATTTTAAACCTAGGTGCAATCAATAAACATCAATGAAAAATTTGTGTTTAAATTGTAATCTGAAATTTTTATGGACTGCAAAGGAAAAAGTGTTTTTCTAACTTTTCAGCTCTCCTTCTAGACACTGAAACTATGGCATACTACAGCATTAGAAATCAGTGTACAGATATATTAGAAAAACAAAGCCTGATCTTAATTTTTTTGATTTTTTACGTACAGGAAAATAATACTTTGGAATTACTAAATTAATGTTCTACATTAAGGTTTTATTTTGCTTGTATTTCATCACTGAAATAGCTTGGAGATTTCTTTGTGTCTTGCAAGTTTATCAGTATTTTCAGACTGGTCTGGGGTAATTTCTTTTTGTTGATATCATGTGAGTACAGTACATCTGAACGTCTGTCTGAAAATTGCTTGACTTGGTGTAAGAGCTGCTAAGCCACAAGTGAAACAGTGGTGTGTTATCAGTAAGGTTTTCATCACACATCCAGAACGTATCAACAAGTGAGCTACTATGAAGAAAACTATTTTCAGCCCAGTAACTTATGTAGACATTCAAGACATAGGAACCTCTTTTTCTGTGTTTTTTTTTCCCCTTGTTTTTTTCTCAAGATGTCAAAAAGAGTATTAAACAGAAGCAAACAAACAAAAATATGCAAAGGCAAGTTTTGTCAAATAACCTGCTTGATAGAGATTTTTTTACCTAAGTGAAAGCAGAAAGAAGCTATGAGCATTATTTAATACAGTCTTTAATGACAGTTGTGTTCATGGCGATATAAAGTTATACATAAGTTAGTAAATGATTTGAAAGCGTGGCCAGATTTGAAAAGGCATATTTTCCTGTATAAAGGAAGGCTTAATGGAGAAGTGTAATTTATGTTCCATGAAACAGTTGAAAATATGTTCTGGGCTAACACAGTTTATTGTGAAACATGTTGTAAATCTCTTGGGGAAATAACTGGGGGATTGTGTAAAGGAAATGCAAAACCTGATAGAGAGTTTCTAATTTGATGGCTTACTTTTGAAAATAAATTTATTCTTCTATAAAGCTATTTTCTGTGTTAGACAAGTCTCGGTTTATAAAAATAATATGTTAAAATAGCAAGAAAGCTAATTTGGACCCTTTTGTTAGAAAGAAGAATCAATAAAGAAAACTGAATTGCCAACGATAGCTGGTCATTCATAAATCTTTTTTATTTTTTATTTTAGAAAGTCATACTCATCACATATCTGTGATGCTGACGTTCAGTTTATTTAGTTAGAATGCAGAATGGCATTGATCAAAAAATGACAAGGCACTTTTATAAATAGTACTGTTTTTGTCTTCAAGGTTTAATTGTAAATCAAGTTTTTTGTAGTGCTTTGCTTTATCATTTTAAGTAAGATGAACTTAAAATTTCATGATGAATGGGAAAATCAAATGTTTACCCTTTTTAATAGCTGAAAAACATGAATTGTAAGTCAGCAGGCTGATAATTGTACTTGCACTATTATTTTCTTCTAGACAGAGCACCTGAATGAAATGTAGCATACAGAGTAATTATTCTTAAGCTTTTGCTTACCATTTGACTAAATGTCATATTGTTTTTCTTTAAAATAGAAAACTGGATGCGTGCTTACACATTGCCACTTTGAGGCAAGCAGAATGTCAACCTTTTCAACTGTGTCAAGAGCTATGAAATTTAAGTTGTAAACGTGATATAAGGCAGAAAATCAGGTTTGTCCTATGGTTATAATTGTGATGTAAGAGGGTGTCAGGGCTCTGCTTGTTAGTAAGCATCAGCAGGCATAACAAAATAGGATAGCTGCACTTTTACTCCAATGGTTGTTAACGTCATGTATCATCCTGGTGTAGATAAAGCAAAGACAAACATATGCTGCTAATGTCAGTAACGGGAATATATGGCAGTGTAGCTCACATATTTTATATACATATATATACAGATACATATTTGAGGTTCTTTGGTGTGTTTTTTTAACTTTGAATACTTCTTATTCTAATGTTGCCTGAATAGCATTGCAATTGCCTTGTCACTTATGATATCATAAAAATATTTAGATATTGCTATATGTATTTGGATCCCTTCATACCCATATCTCTACCTACAGACTTTATTGAATCCACATTTTGCAAAAATGCTTGGTCTATAGAGCCTGATTCCACACAGTTTATACAGTGCTTGTTTCAACTCTACAGTAGCATTCTACTCCTGTAAGTCCTCAAAAGGTGATTAAGAAGCAAGAAGTTAAGAAATACAATTAATTCCAAGTATACGAATACGCTTAAAAAATCTTAGGGGAGTTTGTGAAAAGGGGAAGCATGTAAACCATTGTTTTAGTTGGACAATTTCACAGTAATTGAAATAAAGCTGCAACCAAGGCTAAAAGTTTGTATGTCATTGTTTGTCTTGATCTAAAATAGTTGGCTGTTACTGGAGGTCAGAATGCGCCTTGGCTGATACATTTTGCTTTTTTAAAGTAGGAAAGCAGGCCATAGCAACAGCATGTTAGAAGTCTAAATGCTGTTCCATGGTATCTCTAATAACCAATCAAGTGCAGGCATCTAGCTGCAATGCATCAAGCTAACACACACAGCATTAGTTTGGTTAAGGCACCTTTTGGAATTCAACTGTGTTTTGGCTAATTCTGTAGTATGTTAAATGATATATCTGACTGAAGAAATATGACATCTGCGTGCTTTCAGTAACTAGCACTATCGTCTCACTCTTACTGTATATTTATCTGTAATTAATTTGTTTTGGAAATGTATGCACTATACTTGTAATTACATATACGCTATTATTACATGATTGTTTTTAACATAACTGCTCAGTTCTGGTCTCCACAATATAAGAAAGGATGTTAATGTCCTTGGAAGAGGCCAGAGGAGAGCAATAACGCTGGTAAAAGCACCGAAATGCATGTTTCATGACAAGAGGCTGAGGACACTTGTCTTGTCTGCAGTAAAGGAAGTGTCCTCCTTAGGAGGAGAAGTGGAGAGCGAGATGCTCGTCTCTGCTCCTGGAGAACTGAGGATAGGGCATGTAGGGTCAGCACAAAGCTGTACCAGGTGAAGTTCAGATTGGACATTAGAAAAAATTTATTCCCTGTGTAGACAATCGAGCACTGGCTTCCTAGTCACTGGTGCCCCATGCCTTCAGGGTCGAACAGGCATATAAATGATAAATAATAATTCAATAATACATTTTAGCTTTGAGTTAGCCCTGAAGAGGTCAGGAAGCTGGATCTGATGATCTAGGTAGATCTCTTCCAACTGAAATATCCTATTCTAGGTAACTTTTTTTGATCCTATAAAGATTGTTTCTGACCTTTTCTGGCAATCATTGTAGTCCTGAAGCAAAGGTTGGAAATAATTTAAAAAGAGAGACCATTTTACGGGGTTGTCATAAATGAGTACATATACATGATTGATTCCTCAATATAAATGTGTTGCTTCAGCCTAAGGAAAGCAAAAAAGTGATTGTACTAGATTCTGACAGTGGCCAAAAGTGGATGTCAAGGGACATGTAAGAGTTTGTGGAGCAGAGATTTCCTGAGCCAGAGGTAACTCTGGTTTATACAGTAGCCCCAGTGGGTTTACCTCCCATTTACAGGCTTTGAGCTAAAGAACAGAGAGGTTAATGTTTTGTGTCTATCACATTTTGTGACAGGGCAGTCCACAGCTAAACTATACTTCATGTGAATTTTATCCGCTCAGAACTGGCCATCTACTAACTACTTTTGCCGACAGCTTATTCTTCTATCTGAAGACGCAATGAGCAATCAATCCTGCTTCATTCTCTGCAAGTAATTTGTAATATTACATGGATATAGGAATTACTAGAGAGGATTATAGGATAGCAAATTCTTATACTCTTTCAGATTTTATCTTTAATCATTACACAGCTCGTGCATTAAGCTATTACTAATACTCTTTTTATACTGTGGGGGATTCAGTTCATGGGTAATTGTCATCCTCTTTCTAACGAAAATGACTCCAACTGGCTTGTTCTTTCCTTAACATAATACTACTATGTAATAAAGGTGCGTATATAGATACGAATGTACATTTAAAGAAAAAAAAATGTTATTCTTGCAAATTGATCCATAGTAACTAGGCTAAAGTGGAAGTGGTTATGACTAGCTATAAATTAAGATTAATTAAATTTAGGCTAACTGCGTGTTACATTAGAAAACAAAAACAAAACAAACCAGATACACAAAAAACTTACCAGTTGCAGCAAACCAGTGATTATGAAATTTATATTTACTTTATGCTATGTGAAATAGTCATCTTTGTAGTCTCTAGTTACTAGTTCTGAACCATTATTAGGTTATTATACTGGTCTAGAAGACACCAGATGTTTTTATCCAAAAGGCAACAAAGGTATACTGTGAGAGTTCAAAAGGGACGTAATACATTTGTCAATAATATTACTGTAGTTACAGGATGTGTTTTTACCAAAGATACTGTCAGCGAGCAGTGTTAAAGGTGTAAACAAGAGAGCCAATCCTCTAATCCGCGGTGCTTGCACACAAAAAGAGAAGTTAAGTTATCTAGGCTACGTTTTCTTCCAGTGTCATTTAAAACTAATATTACTGGCTGCTCTTGACAGGGGTAGGTCTGGTGCATCTTTCCTCAGTGAGAAAGTACCAACTCTTTTCACCTCACTTCTGAATGTTAGCTGACCTTGTTTCCTATCTATCATGGCAGAAGCTACTCATCATAGCATTTCCTGCTGATGTTCTAGATTCACAAGCTAGGTATATACCATCTCTTGCCTGATCTTTTCATAAAAAGCAAGTCAGATAATTGGTTGGGGTTTTTTTTGGCTTCATAAGCTGAAGAAGATTATCAGTGAAACACAAACCAGAAGGAAGTATTTGGGAGTAACTTGAAATATTTAGTTGAAATAAAACAGTTGTGTTTTCTCTTAAGCGCTTTCAACATAAGTTATTTGTTAATGCTAGAGTTGTTTGAAATGAAAAGTAAACTTCTGAACAAAAACTGTAGCAGCCTTGTGTAAATATATGCATTTATGATGTGCAAATATGTATTTTTAATAAATCCATTGGGAAAGATTGGCTTAATATTAGAAAGATGAATGAATGTCTCTACAACTGCATGTTTCGTTTATCTGCTGTTTCCTCAAAAGCGCGCCACTCCCTGCTCTTCTTAATATTGCATTAGAGGCTTTTGTGGAGCCCAAATTTTTAGTGGTCAAACTTGGCTCACTTAGTAGCCTTTGTAACTAGCAGCAGAGACCATCTCACGTTTCCGAGGTGTGAATTGGCTGATAAGTGTTCTGTATTTTCTGTTAAGTATACCACCCCAGCATGAGTAAGGGTGAACCTGCCGTTCCTTTGAGATAAAGGGAGCTTCACCATTCATGTTAATGGGGTCAAGAATTCAGCATGTGCACTTAGTGCCGGGAGAAATAAAAGTGAAGTCCTTGAGGCCATACCTCACTGCCATACCCAAAGCAGATGTCTAATTTTCTCCCTATTATGTTGTTTTCATGCTATTAAGTGATCCACTCAAAGTAGTTTAAAAATCTTGGCCTTGCGCCCTGAATTCTTGTCAGCAGACTTTCAGGCTATTGTATTTTATCTGGCAAACCTAAGTCTTTATTGATTTTTCTTTATTATTTTATTTAATCACATTTCTCAGCAAAAGCATGGTGAGTAAGCCACAAGACCGGGGCTTAAGAAATTTCAGCTTACGCCTTTTTTTTTTCACCAGGTTTTCTCTAAGTCATTTAGTTTTTAGTGTCTCAGTTACTCAAATGGAATAGATAACGCTTTACAGTTTTACAGGATGCTTGTAAGGGTAATATCATTAAAGATTTAAAAACTGATACTACAGTAAAAAGCCATCTGACAACAATTTCCTACCATGCAATATTGGTGAGAAAAGAACGTTTATTTGCCACATTGACTTCAGAGTCCCTTGTTAATTTATCCAAAATAAAACTCATTCAGAGACAATACGTAGTATGAAAATCAGAGATGGTGTAGATTTGGTGTTCTTGTGGTGCTTGAAAATGGGAAACTACATGCCCTGATAAATGCTACGCCTTTGCAAATAGGAATCTAGAACAATATGCATGATCTAGAATATTTTTCATGAGGTGAGATCTCGTTAACTGATTCTTATTAATGTTACGGGGTTTTTGCTTTTTTTTCTGTTTCTTGTACTTTTAGGAGTCCTTTAAGCAGTGAAATGAAACACTAGAAAGTGGGGTTTTTTAAATCTTTTTCAATCTGCTTCTTATGCTTTGAGTTTTGTGGTAATTTTTGTGTTCCAGAGGTATATCATTCTTGGGCAGAGCAAGTGATTTTAAAAACAAAACATGTAAATTGTGTGCCTCTAAACTTCCTGTTTTTCTCTGAGGTAACTGGGAATTGCATTACATTCCAGTGTAGATCCACAGGGCTTTTTTCAATGGATTTTAACACTAACCAAGAGCTTAAAGCAGATGTAATTACCAGTTAGATCATAATTTATAAACCTACTAGAATCTATAATCATCTTAAGATACTCCTTTCTTTCCTTTGTTTTAATTAAGCCACTTTTAATCCTCACTCCCTGCTTAACATTTAATTTTTTAAATTCTAACCATAATAGCTACCAGGCATGTAAAAAATAAAATAAATAACTAAAATATGAAATAAGTATATATGCTGCCTCTAGGAAGAGGGGTACTAAGAACTAAAATGGCGCTATTTTAATTATTGCTGTGACAAAATTACAAATTTTATGGAATCAAATTGGAACTAAACTGAAATATAAAAGAAATTCCAATCAGCAACAAAAAACTAGGTCAGAAAATGCTTCTGTCAACAGTAATAAATAGGTTTTTACCATATACTGAATTTTCAGTGCCAGCGGGTAGAACCAGCAGGTTTCCGATACAGAACCATGTCATGGTTATTGGCAGTGCAGGCCTTAGGAAGTTGTATGTACATCCCTCTCTGATCCCTTCGTTTCCATTTTCAAACTTGCCCGTGGGTCCATAGGAACAGTATTTTCCTATTTCATCCCAACTGAGCCCTTTATGAAAGCTGTCTTCTGAGAATATCCTTCAAATGGCACTGGAAAGGCTGGCCCAGGCCAGTCATCACATAGCATTAATGTAGCTATTAAATACTGTGATAATGAGTTCTCTGGCTAAGTGTCTGAAGTGGCTTCGTGACTGGAACTGGATGGAAAGGATTTTTATTTGTCACAGTACACTGACAACATACAAAACTATCTGATACTTATTAAAGCTTTGGGAAATAAGTTTAAATATAGTCATAAAATGAACAGGTCTAGTTTCTTATTTATATTATGTAGATCTGTTTCACATACCAAAAGCGGCACACAGCTTTCCTTCTACATGAAATAGGAGAAAATTGTATTGTTAGCGGAAATTTATAATGTGCAAGGATACCACAAACCACGCAAATTATGGATGTAAGCATTTTGGCATAGAATAAATGAATAATAGATAATAAGGTAGTTCATTATGGAAACCACCTGTTTCTACCTTGCTTCCAAATATGGAATCATAAGATAAATTCATATCTTCCAAGACCACCTGTCTGTAAAGATCAATGTTTTCCAATTACAAAGAAGTTTTTAATATCATATTTTACTGTAATGAAAATATTGGATGGTTGTTTCTCAATAAAAATCACTCTTAGGCAGACAAAACTAAAAAAAAAAAATAGTAAAAAGGATGACACATCTTCATTACTTTTAACTTTTTGCTTCTTGAAGCAATTAATTATTCCTTTCTCTAAATGCATGGTTTAAGTGCTAAAAGAAATTCTAAACTAAATGCTTTTTTTCTCTGTTTATCTAAAAATGAAGTCTTTTGCACATGTGCAGTTTATAATTTGCACTATATAAGTGTCACCTCGTGTTCCTACTGTATTTTTTTTTTAATTTGTTTGGTTTTCAATGAATGTGGTTATTCTAATGTAAAGATTTGTGTCCTTGCTGATTATTTGATTAGAGAAGAAGTACCTTAAAGACGAATGTCAGAAGAAAGTACCTTAAAGATGAATGTCAGAAGAAAGTAAAGTGATTCATAGTGGATGGCTTGGTCAAGCAGACTTTAAAAAAAAATAAAAAATCAAACAAAATTAATAATGGATTCCAATTACCTTAAAATAGTATAAATATGAACTTAACAACAACAACAAATAATGTAAAAGAGCCTGGATGGCCACCAACAAAGCCATGTTATTCTCTACAGTAATCATATAATGGATTGTGTCAGCCTCTGCTGACACAAGTACCCTTGGTTGCATGAAACTCACCCTCTGCCAGTCCATCTGTCTGGAGATTTTCCCAGCAGACACTGCAAAAATTGATTCCAAGTATTTTTACAGTCATTTTGGTCTTAAAGGGAACTGTTTAGGTATGGAAGGACAAAAGAGACTATAGACTCCAATTTTACCTTTGGAAGAGCAATATTAAAAAAAAAAAAAAAAAAAAAAAAAAGAAATTCCAAACATGCTGAAAAAGCAGAGGTAAAGTCATTGTGTGAAGGCAAGAATAGAAAAAAAAGCTAAACAGAAAATATTGGTGCCTGGTTTCTGGTGAGGTTTGGACTCGGAACATCTTCAATTTTCATCCTTTTTGCTGGGATGGAGGGAGGAGGCGAGTTCTGCTGGTTAGCTCTTGAGAAGGGGCCTGGAAAGGTCCATAGGCACAATCAATCTGAGTTCGTGAGCTCAGGTCCCTCTTGTTACTTCTCTGCCATTTCAGGAGCAGACCGGACTGCTATACAATCTGACTCAGAGCTTCTTAATTTATTGTCTAAGGAAAACACAAGTGCATTATACTGTGGTTTGCAGATGGCATATGATATACATCATGGGCTGATGCATAGTTTTTTTTCATCTAATGCCAAGAAGGAGTGGAATGTTATTATTAAATATTATGACAGACAGCTGACAAGATATTAGTGTTGTGTTTAAACAGACTAATGGTACGTTTTTATAATGGTTTTTTATCTGTTGTATAGAAAAGACAATTTCTGCAGAAAAAAAAATCAAGTGGGCCTTTTTAATGCAATGAATTTAAGAAGTACTAGAGACAATGAGCAGGCAGAGATAAAAATGAGGTAGTTGTGGGGTCTAAATAAATAAAATATTAACATGAAATATTCCCCATAGACATTATGTTTGTTCTTGTCTTGTACTCTCTTCATTATTTTGATGTGAAGCTCCTTGATACAGAACTGATTGCTACTTAAGACTAAACTACAAATTTGAATGGCAAAGATACAAAACATTGATTTTCTCTGTAGCTGTATTGTACTTTCTCTTCACAAACATGTACGTTGCACCGAAAGTAATGCCTCCTATTTCTTTCCATAGAAGTGGCAACAGATGCAAAGAGCATAATAACGCTGTTTGATAGACCAAATTCTCAGCTACAAAACACTGTGGTCTGCATGCCATGCTTGTAAAAATCTGCACCAGTGCGCGTTACCACTGTTGCCATCACCACTGCTGAAACACTCTACCCACTGCCTCACTGTGCTCACATCCACGGTTTGGTCTCCATAAATATTCTGCAAACTCTAATCAATGACAATGGGTGCAGTTTTTTCTGCATGGAGGAATCCAGTTCCACCCCCATGCTTCATACACACTTCCATGTCAGACAACAATTTGTCAGACTGCCCCTCTGCTGCCATCTGTCACATAGCAACAGAACATAATGAAATATTGGTGGGAAGGCTAGGAATGGCCCCACTGCCATCCCACCAACACCCTCCTCTGACATCACAGGCCAACATAATAAAATAGGAGGCATTACTTTTAGTTCACAATAGTTTACCCTATAACAAGATTCTGAAAAAAATAATTGATACTCTTCCTGAAAAATAGCATGTAGCCATATATTTTTAGCACAGACACACATTCAAAGCCTTTGATTATCAAGCTAGAAATTTATTTCAGGCTACCTTTGAATACATAATATACCATAACAGAAATTGTTTTGTTCCTACCTTGTCTTGGAGCCATTCCTCAGCTGAGCAATAGGAAGAAGTGGGAGAAGACAGTGTTTGAGGGATTGCATATCTAAAGTTAGCACTTGCAAAAGCTGTATTTGAGGTACATTATTTATTTTGCTTAATTAGTTTTTTAAATTGAATATTAACAGCAAAGTTAATATTCTTGCCTAAGGATAGCCCAGTTTTTCATTTCTGGCTTCCTCTTGACTGACAGATTAAAATTACTTTCAGGTGCCAAGGAGAGTAGTGACTAGGACTAAGTCTTCCAGTGCATCACATTGCCAGCCCTGCTCAAGAATTGTAAGGCAAAGCACCAGTTTATGTTTTCACTGCTTTTTAAATGCTTTCTACTGGGCACAATGGCCACATGTTTATATGAACAGCTTCTGAAGGCAAGAGTCTGCACCAGCAGAATCTTTCAAATGATGCCTCTTTTCATGTGAAAAGTCTAATTTTTCCTAGAATTTCTACAAGAGTGTTGAAGGTACTGTGAACAATCTATGATACTTTTATTATGAATTTATTTACTACAAGTGCTTATGAAATATGTGTTAGCTAAATGTATTCTTATAGTGCTACAGCTATGAGCGCATGAATTGGGCAAAGAAAATTAGATGAGAGTTTTTTCCAAAAGTGCTTAATGAACATACTTATACAGGATCACAGCAGTGGATGCAGTCTTTAAAAAGCTTAGGAGACTGATAAATGTTTTTCTTTAGAAAAATACATCAGATATTATTGCTTCTCTAAACCATTCTTTGAGATTCTTTTGCTTCTTGACAATCCTTTTACTTACCAATGGCTAACAAAGTTTGTTTAAACACCTCTACTTTTCATGTAGCTTATAATAAACATAAGCAAATATGTTATTTATAAACTCATTTCCTAGGAGCACATAAGTGGAATTTAGATAGAATTTCACAGAAGTATTTGAATATTATTGTTATCATACTTACTACATATGGTCTTACCACATACTCTTTTTCTGATTTAAAACTTAATTAGTAGAAAGAGCCAGCTAATAAACTTCGGTGCATTCAGATCTGTTGCTTTCTTTGAAGTCTGTTTTTAAGCTCAAGTGCTGTTACTGCTGCTTCTCTATAGAAATTTCATTTTTACCAAAGTAAAATGGAAGCAGTGGTTGGATACATAATGATAAGTTACTTTGCTTTTGCAAATACTATCAGCTGTTATTAGCAATTAGCTTACAGAGGACTTTTTAAAATGCCTAACTAGCAAGGTGATATATTGTGCATTAACAAAAGGGAAATCTTTAACGAATGTAGGTCATCTTTGAACAAAATTAGCATTCAAAAAAATATGCCTTAGTGTCTCGGCTTTAGGAAGTGAAGCTGCTGTAGTTTTTAAAACACGGTAAAATGCTGCCCTCTTCTGTTTATTCCATACTCATTTTCTCTCTGCAGCATCCATAACGCCTCTGAGCAATCTTTATTCTGTTAAACACTATGTTGGGTCTTCTGTTAAAAAAAATAAAAGGTTCATGGGTACACTTCAAGTAAGCATATGTTTAATGTTGACACTCTGTGTAGGAAAAGTGCATAGGATATTTTAGTGGATGTGATATAGTCCATGCATTTTGTTCATAATGTTATATATAGCGAGAATTCTCTTTCTTGATTCTCTTATAAATGTACTGTAAAGGATAAAGCAGGATTTTAACCTAAGTACACTCATCAGTTTATCTGGTGATGAATATGCCTATCATCCATTGTGTCCTCATAACCAACCTGACTGCTGTGAAGTGGTACAGATCTACAAAATACTGCAAACAAACTGAGCAGACTTGTATTTTATTTGTAGCTTTCTTGGCATGAACATCCTGTTGTCATTCATAATATTGGCAGCGAGTTCTGAAGAACTAAGCTTTAAAAATGTTTTTTGGTTTTTGTTTTTTTTTTTATATTTAAGGAGAGAGCTACTTTCATTTTCATATGAGAAGTAACAGTTTTAAGGTCTAGAGCTGCCCTTTAGCAGGAAGATGTTGTTCATTTAGTTCAGCTCTCCGGTAGACATTACATCTGAAATTATTGAAAATTACAGGAATTAAGGCAAGATAAGTGATGAAATAAATTATTTCTGCATTTCAAATTTGGAAATTTGAATATGGTTTTAATAAAGATTTGCTTTGATTGTGATGGTATGGAAACGCAAGTAAAGTACCTTTCACTTATTAGAGAAAAATTTTCTGGTGAGAAAATCCTTCTCAGAATAAATCACATGCCAAAATTCTTATTTTGGGCAAGACTAGCTTCAGAGATGCTTAGTACTGCAGAGATTAGAATGCTTTCCACAGAGAGAGAATGTTTGTATTGTATTTTTGCCATTGTTTATCAAGTTTTGTAGTTTTCATCTTAATAGTATATCTAACTAAGCTGATGAGAAATCAGTTAGAACAAAAAAAAACCCTTGGTTTTAATCCATCTTTAAATCTCACGCAATTCTTTCTTCTGCAGTAAAGTAGTTATGATTCATGATCCAGTCAGTATGGCTTTTTGTAAACATAGTCTTTCCACATACTCTGTGACATTTCTGCAATGAATCATCAGGCATGAAAAATGTACATTGTCATGAGCAAACACTGAGAGAAGTCAGTGAAGTAATAGGTTACTATTATGATTGCCATAGGATGGAGCTGGTAAAAGATGATGCTACATTTCAGTGTATATGCTGACAAATACATATTATCATATGTGATTTCTACAATGTTGATTCATTCACCTGTTGAAACCCCAGGAATTATAATACATCTTGATTGAAATTTAGTTATAAAATACATTTGCTCAGTGCCTAGCATTAAATAACGGTGCTTCCCTGGCTAGACCTGTGTTAAACATATCTGCCTGTTTGTAAAATTATTTAAAAGCTGATGTAACCTGAGGTGGAATTGATTGCAGGGAATTTCAGTGAATTGATGCCAGGCTTTGGAACAAGCTGCACAAGGAAGTGTAGCAGTCACCATCCATGGAGGTATTTAATAGGTGGGTGTAGCTTAAGGACATGATTTAGCAATGGACTTGTAGCGTTAGGTGATAGTTGGGTTTGATAATCTTGAAGATATTTTCCAACCTAACTGATCCGGTGATTCTATGTTTATGTTTGCAATGTAAGAAATATAGTCTGTGTTCTACTAATAATGAGTTAAAATGTAAAGATCTCTTGGGATATTGGAAAGCAAGAGGCGGAAATACTTCTTGAGTAGTGTTAGATTCCTGTACTGTGGGACTGACAATATGAGGAGAAAATGTGCAACAATGACTAAACTATGTGATGATTTTTCTCTGATGTGGGTTCATGCCACAGTGGCACTACAGATGCACCTTGCATAATATATCTGTATACCTGTTTTATTTATCTTTAGCCATTTAAGTAACTTGCTGAAGTAGGACTCTGGATAAAGATACTAGGAAGCTGAGAGAGAAAATAGCTAAATTAGCCACAAGATGAATTGAAATAAATGCCACTTTGATTGTATCTAGAGTGCCAGAACAGTAGCAAGAAGAAAACATTTTGAAAATATACAAGGCTTTATTTCCTTTGTCTGTAAATTGTTATGAAGTTTAAGAAATGTTGAACACTGCTCTATTGAGACTGAGTCTATAGATGCTGCAGAATGTGAGTTCTGGTTCTAGACAAATAAACCTTTACTAAGCTTTGAATTTACTTGCTTGGAGAAAGAGGTTGGGGGAGATGGACTGATTTAGCCTGGAAAAGGGAAGACACTGGATACTTTTAGTGTTTAAAGGGAGCTTCTGAACAAGATGGGGATCTACTTTTTACATGGTCTGCTAGAGTGAGGACAAGAAGGAATGGTTTTAAACTAATAGAGGTAGGATTTAGATTGGGAAGGAATTATTTACTTAGAAGTTAGTTAGGCTCTGGAACAAGTTGCCCAGAGAGATGTGGATGCCACAAAGCTGGTGGCAAACAAGGCCATGCTGGAGGAGGCCCTAAGCAACCTGATCTAGTGGGGACAACCAGCCCACAGCAGGGGGTTTGAAGTAGGTCATCTTTAAAAACCTTTCCAACCTAAGCTATTCTGTGATTCTGTGTTTGCTGTATTACAGGATTGGACATAAGAATTTCTGAGTTTTGCTATTTAAAGTGGGCCAGCTATATACTACTGCTTATGGGCTGCTGGTGTTCCAGAAATCCGAGTTTGTGGAATTGCTGCTGGAAACAGAATGTGATTAATATGGAAATCTAAATGACTTTTGTAAAGCTGTAAAATAAAATATACTAAAAAATCCATATGTAAAAGGAATAAAATAACGAGTATATTGCTTGTAGATTGAGGTATGTACTCAACAATTGCTCATTGGGAAACTACTGAATTCAAATGTGAAGATGAATAAGATGTACTAAGAGCTATAGACTTGTGTGTAGATCACCAGCCAACTAACTCAACAATAGGAAAAGATATTTATATTGGTATCTCTAGGATACCAGAAATTTAATTATGTCCAGAGCAGGTAAGAAGGATTCTACTATAGAAGTAATAAATAGGCAGATGTTTCTTAGTTCGCTGCTGGGCCTTAATCCCTTTTAATTCTATCCCTCCTGTAAGGGAGCACAGAGAATACTAAACTCGATCTGAACATTTTGCTTTCACTCTGTGTATAATGACAAGAATCTCAGATCTTATTTCCTGCAGGAGTTAGTCCTGAATATCTATCAGTGGACAAGAGCATTCCAGTCAAAACAAGATTTATAAACTCTCTTCAACCCTGTGCTGATGTACCTGTTCTGTATTCAGATCGGTTATCAGAAATGATTCTGTCCTAATGTGATGTGAATTTTTAAATTTATTTTACAATGTAGCAATGGTGATAAAGGCATAAAACCTCAGCTTTTCTGGGTCTGCAGAGACAGTTAATGCAGGCAGAAGAGACTTTACCATCACCTCTTCCATTTTTCAGGCAGCACATGGGGGTCCCAAGGATCGCCACTGCTGGGAAAGTACCCTGTCTTTGCTGAGTGGGGCAGCATTTTTTAACATTGCTGCATTAACTGAAGCAAAGTGCCAAACTGTGTTACAAAATGATAGGCATCGGGTAAATGTGCTATAAATTTGGAATGTATTTTCATAAATAGCTTCAAATATGTCTGAGCTGTTTACATTTGTGATTCTGACCGTAAGTTCATCTCTGTACACAGTTGAGAAAATGGCCGTCTGTGGGATTTAGCCTGCAACTCAGCCTGTTGTTGTACCACAGGTAAATGTGGGATGGTCATATGCAAAGCAGCGTCAGTCCTTCCTGAGTGACCTTATGGTACAACCCTGGTCTTTAGAGAAGGCATCTCCAGTTCATATGCCAACTTGGTATTTTTGCAAGATTTTTCACAATACTTTGTGAAGCCATTAGGTCCAGTCAGTGTCGATTGTGGGTAATGCACAGAATAAATACCCCTGAAATCTGTCTATCTTCTTGGTTGATAAGATAGTTATGGTGAAATTTTATATTGTGTGGAGATATCCAGCTAGTGAAGTAAGGACAACTATCTAAATACTTAGATATACAAAATCTGTAAGTTTGTGATGGCAAGGGCCGATACTTGACAGAGTATTTGAAAAGTATAACAGCAGCCATAGATCAGTACATTAATTCAAATATTTAACTTAAGCATACCTGTGAGGGATTTTCTAGCTTGTAATCTTCAGAAGATTATTACTATTATTATTATTATTATTATTGAAAAATTGAATATACTGGCTCCGTGGTAGCGCTTGTTTTATCTACATAGGGTTTTGAACAGTTCAGCCAGCTTCTTGATGAGGCTCATAGTGCTGACTTTTTTTTGGATTCTGAAATTGAATTCAAGAATGAAACATTTAATTAAAGTAAGACACCAACAGCTTGAATGGGTTGTTCTGTCTTCAAGTATCTACTGGGACATCCTTGTCTTTTCTAAGACCTCTAAGAAAGTAAATAAAATGTATCGGTACAGTTTATGCCTGTGGCTACATCATACTTTAAACACTCAAGGGATATTTCAGGACAAAGTTGGGTGTGGATCTTGCCGCTGCAGTCTTAAAGCAGAAAATATGCAGCACTTGCCAAAGGAGGGCTAATATGTTGCCAGAGAATGTGTAACCTCCAAGTAAAGTATAATGAAAAATGATGATTTTAGTAACAGTTTTATGAATAAATATATCTCGGACTTCATAAGACATAGTGCATTTTTATCATACTTTTTAGTTATTTTTGCTAAGGTCATATATACCACCAAGTATTTACTATGTGAAGTGGAAAAATTGTTTACATAGGCAAAATTTAAGAGAAGCTAAAATATTTGCATATAAGAAAAGACTGTTTGTTTTATTTAAAGTATAAATAAGGAGTTAGCTATCTCAATATCACCAGTGTATTCCCTTGCATGTTTCACTGCAGAACAGAGAAAGAAATACAGGAAAAAAATGAAGGTGTGGAAAAACCAAACCAAAACTCACTTTCTTTACTTCTCTCTACTAGCTAAACTAACTGTTAAATCCTTCTTGAACTTGCTGGTTTGTTTGTTACAGGTGCCACTAGACGAGGAGCTTTCACTCTAGAACTGAGAGATGAGTGTGATCCTGGGCAACCTGCTATTGGTGTCCCTTCTTGAGCAGGGGGCCTGGACCAAATGAACCCAGAGGTCCCTTCCCATCTCAACCACTCTGTGATTCTGTCATAACACTGACCTTTAATCTTATCCCTTTAATGTAGGATTATCTTTCAAAATTTCTTCACATTCAAATAGAAATTTTAACAGAATTTAGAACATAAAACTCGAAGTGAGCAAATTGGCATGAACATGTGTTTGTGTGTCTACGGCTCAGAATTTTATACGTAATTAGTACCAGTTCTTGAGCATTAAGGTTTATTCATGAATAGAGAGGAAAAAATCAGGGAACTTTGGCTGGATAGCAATATGCAGCTATAAAATCTCTTTAGGTGACTAACTAGACTTAATGTATTTGACAAAAGTTTACCAAAAAGTGATTTTTTTTCCCCCTTCCTTCTCTAAAAAAAATTCTTTCAGTGCAGTTTCAGGGATCCATGAAAAATGAGGCAGAAAGTACCTTAATAAGACAGTGGAGTAGCTGAACCCTTTCTTTGATGATGGGTATGCAGCCTGCTCTGGAGCTGAGGAGGGTAAGAAGGCAGTGCCAGTGTCACTAAGGCTCCCTCTTTACTTCCTTATGTCCTTTGACAGGTCTAACTCTGAAGTCTGAAAAATCAAAGGAAAAAAGCAATTGAATTATTCTCTCAGTAATGTCTATGTCCTTTGCTTCCTCTCTGTTTAACCAGACAGTGAGTTTATTGAATGGTAAAATGTCCTGAACGGTTTTTATTTATAGTGGTGACATAACAGGAGAGCTTGACATAAGGTGTAGTTTAAGGCTGGAACAACTTACATTTGCACATTTTTCAGTTGTGGTATTTGAAATGGAGTAGTAGTGGTATGATGTAGCACTGAATGACTGCGGTAATGTGCATAGTTGTGCACTGGCATTTTTCCAGCTTTTTATTCTAATGAATGAGCTTTTTCTTGTTCTTGGAAGCTGTGTCACTAAAGCACTATGTTCAAAGCTTGGTTTGGATGATTTTTCTTCCTTTGCATACCTCAAATAAATACTTATAAAAAGACTTGAGAACAAAGGAAGGGTTGCAGGAAATTATCCAGGCCAGCTCCTTGGCTTCTTTTTCTCTTCTTGTTAGAGGGTGTGAGAATACAAAGCATTATTATGTTATCTCCCTGTTCATTATGAATGTATGAATAGAGCAATTTCCTTATTCACACATCTTTACAAATTACTGGCTTGATTTCCTGTCATTTAAACCTACAAATGTATTTAACAAAGAAAATAATAGAATCATAAGAATTATTACATGCATTAGGGTAATATGAAAAACTCATTGGTTTAATTAAAGCTGATTACTTCAGAAGTAACGGTCTAGGTTGTATCAACTGGAAAGTACAAGGAGAAAGTATCCAGCAACTTCGCAACACCAACTAGACTTCCAGAAAGGCAAGAAAGCTTTTCATATTTTTAGTTTGGATTTACATTTAAGGTATTTCAGCTCAACATTTTTTTTCCTTATATACGAACACACAAAATCAGGAGAAAAGGGATCTTAAAGGCACTAAGCACAGCTCAATGTAAATCCCACATAACCCTGGAGGAGACTCCCTGATGTTAAAAGCACCTATGCAGCACCATCAATGTCAGTAGAATTAAGTGCTCAAAAATAAAGTATCTCTTTAAGTGCTTGGCTGATTTGGGCTAGAATTAAAGATTTAGCTCAGCAAGTATAGGTATACACTTAAAAGTTGTATGCATTATATTAATCTTCTAGGGGCCATAAAATTAATGAAAATTTGCCTTAGATTGAAATTTTATTAGATCTTAGTCAACTGATGATAAATCCCGGTGGCGCTGTTGCTTGAGGTCATTTTTCCAACACTTAGCCAGGGACAGTCCAACCTGGAAAGGAAGGTACAGGTTATATAGAGGCAGTATGTCTTACAGGACATATTTCCTGAGCAGTACTGTTCTACCTATGAAAGATGACACTAAGAGATCACGACCTCTTTGAGATGAATTTATTTACTTTCCTATGGAGGAGATGTCAGTCAGAGTTCATGTTCAATAAGAGAGTACAAGTTGTTTTGGATTATGAACACACAGTACAGGAATCTGGTGGATTTTATTCTCCTCACAAGTCCATTATGCTAGAATTCAGCGGGTTATTGTGCACATTCTCTTGCTAAAGATAACAGATTCTATTAGAATTACAAAACTTTGAATTAAGTGGTAGTTTGTGAATTACAGAAGATCTGGGCCAGCATGTATAACAAGGATTATACTGTTACTGCTTAACTCATGCGTGTTTCTTTTCTAGACATATGGGTTATTTGTGGGTGTTTCTGTTTCCTCTTAGAATAAGGTGAAACAGGTTAAGTTACGTTCAGGAGTGTCTTACGTTACATATTCTGTTTTATAGTAAAATGGATTGTGATCACTGACAGTGTGGATACCATCTCAGTGGACACATGTTAGCTAACAAGTGGAGGATATAACTCTTGAAAAGGTTTCTCACAGTGTATGTTTTAAAGAAATAAAATCTTTTCTGCAGTGAAGAGGACTGAATTAATAGCAATCTTTAAAATACCTACTTCAAGCTCACAGGTTTTTTGTTTTTTTTTCTCTAATTATTATACATTCAGGCCATGATTTGCTTTTGGAACATCATAGATGTCTAAATCGTTTCACTGAAGCAATTAGTGAGTAAGCAAAAAGGATGAGGAAAGTCTCAAACATCTTAGCCTGATGCTTTAGCCTATATCACAAGAAAAAGTGTTTAAGTCTTTTAACAAACAGAGCAGTGTTAGAAATGTAAAGGGGAAAGTACTTCCTTTCCTTTCCTTTCCTTTCCTTTCCTTTCCTTTCCTTTCCTTTCCTTTCCTTTCCTTTCCTTTCCTTTCCTTTCCTTTCCTTTCCTTTCCTTTCCTTTCCTTTCCTTTCCTTTCCTTTCCTTTCCTTTCCTTTCCTTTCCTTTCCTTTCCTTTCCTTTCCTTTCCTTTCCTTTCCTTTCCTTCCCCTTCCCCTTCCCTTCCTTCCCCTTCTCCTTCCCCTCTGTGTAGGAAGACGCCAGCTGCTCAGTATGACGGTGGCCTTTGGAGTACAGTAGGAGCATGAAAGATATGTTTTCTTTTCTCCTCATTGGTGTTGCTGCTTTCTGTAACACAGCTCTTGATAGCAAACCAGTTTTGTTAAATTTTCTAAGCAATTTTTTTCTCCTTTTGAAGGCTCTTTCTCCTTCTTCCAGTTTTTTTACAAAATAAAATCTGGTTGTTATTGATTTTAATGATTTTAGTTTAATGTAGATTAAATTTTCTAATATTAACACTTGTGTATTTGTAGACTTCAACAACTTTGTAAATAATACAATGTAAAGGATTGCATTTAAATGCTGACCCTTTATAATTTATTGTTGATGCAACATACCAAACACTTCATAATAATAGAGGAGAAAAAAGCTTTTAAATCCACCTTACAGTGTCCTTCTGGACACTTTTACATCTTTAATGTATACTAATTAGGAAATTCCTAATACAACCCAGCATGCTCTTTTTTTGAAGAAAAATAATGCTGCTGTTGTGCTGATTTCATTTCTTTTAAAGAACTGTGGCATCTCTAAAAGGTGTTTCAGAGCATATGCTCACATTAAAAGCTGTGAAACCTCCCTTTCCATTTAGTTATTACATTGACATTGTTTTGCATAGCAGAAATGAAAACCAAATGCAATAGATTATAAAATCCATGTGAATAATTTGTACAAGTATAAGGAACATAGCTGTTGTGAGATTATTAGGTATTCATAGAATCAAATAATCTCTTGAGTTGGAAGGGACCTTGAAAGGTCAACTAGTCCAACCCCCCTGCAATGAACAGGAACATCTACAGCTCAATCAGGTTGCTCAGAGCCTGTCCAGACTGACCTTGTAATTACAAGGAAATGTCAAATTTTGGTTTTCTGTATCATGTGAAGAGTGTTTCTACAAAGGTAACGTTTGGTCCTGTAAACCAGGCGGTGTTTATGTTCTGAATTTGAAATAAATTTTCTGAATAATTCTTTAGATTTTGATTTCAGAATGCACAACGTAGATCTCATTCTTTTTTCTATCTGTTGGGAATGCAATGTCCTTATGGAGTACTGATCTCTGAATTACCTGAATAAGAAGCAGAACCCTTCTGAACCTCAGAATGCCATGACACCTTCATGTATGATACACTGTACCTATTTTTCAGTACAGTCCTGACCCAGAATTTTAGGATGTTGGTGTGACTTTGTGCTGAGCTTCCCAAATATTGTCTCTTGAGTTACTGTAAGTATGACAGGCTGAAGAAAACTCAAATCAGTTGGCTGATAGGATTTCTCCAGGTTCAGTTTTAATGGAGTGGCCTATTCTAAATCCAATTCTTTACTAAAGATCAGTATTATTACATTATTAATTCTAGGCAGTTCTGATTTCTAGGCATATATGCATGAAAATCAATGGATTAATAACGTTGTATGCTTTCAGTTATCATCACATTTCCTATGTGTATGCTGAATTAGAGCAGGAAAGAGAGAAAATAGAAAATAATTACGCAGATAAACTGCAATCTTTTTGTCTCAGCTAAGTACCCAACATTTTTGATGTGAGGCACTCTATTGCAACTAACTGTAAACTGCATTTAATGCCTTAGGAAATGAAGTGCATTTAAATATTATGGTGGGAAAATCAATCTAGATTATTATGAGGAATAAAACAGCTATATTTTTGGCTGTAATTTTTTTTTAGGATTTCAGTAAAAATAAATGGGAATACAGAAATAATAGACGAGCGTGCAGAAGTTTAATCACTCTGTAAGTTGCTAGAATGATCTTTGAATAAGGATCATTTCACTAATTCAGCTGTATCAGCTATTGTAGGGAAATTGAAGTGTTGCTGATTAAGCAGTTGTAACAGCCCTCCCCCCATTCCTTACTCTTGAATATAAAATCTTCTGAATGTCTTTACGTTACTTGAATAGCCTTTAGAACAACTGGCCCTTTTTCTGTCATGTTTCAATGCTAAATGCTAATGGGCATTCTGAAACTTTCATCAACACAGAGGGTAACAGTGATATTGCTGCTGGTCTTGAGGACCATAAGAGGTGGGATAGAGTGGGGAGTGGGGAAAGATGGGGAAAGATCCTGGGAGCATTTACATGCATTTCCACATGCATAGCGTGTGAAGAGTGAAAGGAGTTCACATAGTGAAAATTCATGGTCGGAAAATCTGAGCTTTCTGAAATACCTCATTTTTTACAAGTCTGTTTCTGGAGTTTTGGTGAAGCAAAATAGTGTACACTGTAATTTTGCAGAGATACATGAGCAATACAATGCCATCTGGGAAATAAAAAAAGACCTACAAAACAACAAGTGTGCCTGCAGCAACTGGTCACCCTACTCAAAGGCAGCAGTGCAAAAAGCATAGAGGGAAATAGAAAAAAATCACACGCTTTCTGATTTAAAAAGAGCCCTGATGCCAAAGATTTCTACTCAGTCCCATGTGCATTTCATATTCCCTAAGACATTAACAGATGGCTTTACAGTGATGGGTATTTACAAGAGGGATTACTTACACTGAAGAGCACTGGAATGCAGCTGTTTCCTTTACTGATGGAAGTCCCCACACACTGGGGCAGAGGTGGTGGGATAGAGGAGTGAGTGCTGAGAAGCAGGTGATAGGGTGCTACCTCTTTGTGTAAGGGGATGGCACAAAGATGGCTCATCCCCAGGCCATGTTCAGTTCAAAGTCAGTGCTGACATTCGTAGTTTGTGTCAATATTTCTCTGTGAAGTTTGTTGCTACTGGCAGGAAGCTCTCTATTAGCTGGGTAAGATACCCTAAATCATGCAGCCCTACCAGACCCTTTCCTGAGTAATATTACAACTCATCATGGTGAACTACAGTTATTTTTGTCAGGGAAAAAAATTCTGTAAACCACACAGACACAAAAAAAAAGCCAGTCACATTTTTGAGCCATTATCTCTGGAGGAATGCTGAAATAACCACAGATGTCACTATAAGTCCTTTTACATGTTTGGCAGTATTTCTTTTCCATGTTTTTACACACACACACATATATATATAATGAGCTTTCTGAACCATATGTCTATCTAATCATATGTTTTACAGGTATAAAGCATCTGACATGTGGCTACTGAGAACCAGAAAGATTTTTTTTTCCCACTTTTTTGCTCATTTACTTCTCAGAAGTTACTTATCACACTTTCTCTCTTTAAGCCGGCTGATCTGAACACACTCTCTTATTTAATCTTGCCATTTCTACTGAAAATATTACAGTTTTTTAGACATGCCTGTGCCTTGTTTTGATAAATATCCTGACACTCCTAAGCCTGAAACTTCTATGGAGCCAAACAAAAATTCATATATGTTGTCGGCATCAATGCTGAAGCAAATGTATATCTAAAATCCAGTTCTGTGGTGGCAAGCAGTAGTGCTGATAGGCCTTATACCTTCTTTTTGTGGCTTGGTGGCATGATGAATGTTTAGGGAGTCAGGAACAGTGTAACATGTTTTCAGTTATGCAGTTACTGGCATTGGCATTGGCATTGTATTGTATTGCTTTGGGCAGAAAGAGGTGCAGGAGTGTAGAAGGATTTATCTCACTTGCTGTGTTTTATTTGTAATATTTTTGCTTCAGTGCAAGTCTCCATTCATACTTCCCTGATCTTGAGTTTGGGATTTGCTTCTCCGTGGATTTGAAAAGCAAATTTCCTCATACAACAGCTAGGTGTTTCACATGGATGAAAATTAACACTTAATTTTGAAAACTGGTGATGAACATGGGGACACCAAGATGTATGTTCAGCAGGAAGCAAGATAATAATTTCCATTCTCTCTACACTAAAGGACAAACTTTTTAAATTAAAAATATATATATATATTATAAAATATAATCCTCTACTGTTGTTTAGGCAGTGATTTCAACTGAGTATATCATCTTCACCATGTTTCTATTGTTGGAGGCTTTTGTGTTCAATGGATGGATAGTAGAGTAGGGGAGGTGAAGGGACTTCTTGTGCCAAAAATTCTTTTTCATTGAATTGACTATTTAAGACTACTTTTTCTTATTTTAGCTTATTGCACTTGCAGGACTTAAAACTGATTTTTTTAATAGGTATTATGTTTCTTTGTGTATTTCATTATTATGGGGAATATGAATTGTTTAAGAGTCTTTAAGTAATAAAACGGATTAGAGAGCTTTCTAAGATGGCATAGTTCATTGCTGAAGTTAATGTTTTTAATAATATAAAACAGCAGCAATGCTGTGGCCAGTCAATCAGAAGTGAGAGCTTCAGACTTACATGGAAGGGCTCTTGGGGCAAGCTGCAGCTCACCTGGGCACATTAGCAATTTGAGACCCAAATGCACTGGGGGTGAACCTTGCCTCCATGATAAATTTTTAGTACCATCTCTCCAAAGTAGCAAGCTGGAAATATTTCAGGAGAACTTTAAAGCCAGTTTTTCCTCTTTTTCACTCTTTTCATGTATTTCATGGTTTTCTAGATCTGTATTCTGTAAACTATATCATATATATATATACGATTTTCTCCTTTAATTTTAAGAAATGAATTTTCTTTTATTATAGCAATGATGCTATCTGCTAATTTACCCGTTCCTTTCTCTGTTAACTCCAATATTGTTAGAATAAGAAGTATTTTCATTAATCATAATTATTTACCATGATATGTGATAACATGGGATATAGATTAGCCACAGTTTGAAACCTTCTTTCTGGCCTTTTTGTAGTAACTTTTAATAGAAATTTGGCAACTGTTGTAACAGAAAGAATGCTGAGCTCTGGGGAGTCATTCAGCTTGGTACTTAGTGTGCAGGGAAATGCACATTTTGTGCTGGTTTTCATGCAAATCTCTTAAGGGCAGAGGAATCAAGATGTCTTAAGATGCCGAACGTTTTCGTTTTCAAGCTTGGTAGCACACTGAAGGTAGCTTATTAAAATATTCATAATCTATTGTAGAAAAAAACATCTTAATTATACTAAAAATATATGTTCTATAGTGAATTCAAGTGTTTGGTTTTTTTTACAGCTATTTTGCTATACTTTTTCCACCCTTGTTTTAAAAAGGGGAAGACTACTAAACCAAAATAATAGGTGCTATTAATGTAGCATTTCAACGGTCTTCATTTTATTTTTAATTTTGGCAAATATATGTATATATACATATATATATACTCATGACTGCATGTTGTGGGGTAATTAAGCTGCACAGCCTACAGCAGAGATTAATGATTTACCTAAAGAATCTGAAATTCTGAAAAAAAGAGGTTTGTAACTGTGTGTAATGTATGAACAGAATCAGAGGCATAAAATCAGAAGCTCATTGTGGTAGGAAGCACGCTTATTCCCACTGGCAGATGCCTCAGTACTGACGTCACTGGGTTTCCCGTTGATCTCGTACGCCCTGTGCACTGACAGCAGTGGCTGGGTATGGCTTTGCAGCACTTCTTCTGAAAGATAAGGACTGTTGGATGATCTGCTAGCGATCATTTTTCATTCTGCAGTAGCTCAGTGCTCTTGTTAGTGATGGTATGAAAGGAATTATCATCTCTAGCATAGTCTTTGGTTTTATGATGTGGGTTTTTTTCTGGACAGATAAAAGCCACATGCAATGAGAAGTAACATGAAAATGTTGCTGAGGAGCTGTTTCGTGTATTGATTCACAGAGATTGTATTCTCAGCTGTTGCATGATTTTTGACAATAGGATTGCATAATAATTTTTTTAAGGTGTATTTCTATAAATAATACCTTAATGGCTACTGATGACATGCAGTACTATATGAAAAGTCCTTTAGAATCATGTAAAATACATGGACCAGGAGAAAAGCAATCTATAAAACTGTTATGTGTTCTATTAAAAAAATGACAAGAGGCTTGATGTAAATTTATACTCTCAGAAGGGCAAAAAAAAACCCAAAAACCTGTGTTCTTTACCAGTGCTAAATTTTTGTGAGACGGTTTTCTTTCTGTGACAAGACAAAATTGCTCTATCTATGAAACATATTGAAAGTAGTTGGTAGACAATAAAATGGCAGATTAATGTTCAGAGAGAAAATGTCATCCATATAAAACAAAGCGTGCAAATGTGAACTATCACATATGAGGCTTTAGTAAATCAAATACATGAAAGGTCATATTGTACAAATTCAGATCTGTATCTCATCAGATTCTCAACATAAAATTAAGAATGAATATGAAATAAAAAGTAAGACTTTCTGGATATATATTGGTTATGTACCAATTCACTGGAAAACACACAACAGTGAGAGATTCAGAGGAGCAAAATTTTTGACCGCTAGGTCTAAGCTGTAGCTTTAAAATACAAAGGATCTAAAAAATGGTGATATTCATGACCTAGTTAGGTAACTGATTTTTAAAAGTTAGTAAACATAAGAATACTTGCATCTGTCTTTAAGGTTTTGTGATGGATTATTTTTTGGAAGTATGTTCTTAATATTTAGATCCAATGAAGAAAAATTCACTGTACCTGAGAAGAAGGTGGTGTTCGGCCCCACTTCTGAGGCACCCAGTGAAAGGAACACATGGACTGAAATATCTAAATGAAGACAAATGATTACTGGGGGGGGGTTATTAATACTATGCAGAAAAGGGTTACTTGAGTCAATTTTTGGGCACTCCTTTAAAATCTAAAGAGCAAAGCTTGAAAATTCAGTTCAAGTATTTTTGTGGCTTACTTAAGGTGCTTTAAGAATTGAGGTTGTACTTTTCTTTGTTGCTATTAACTATCTTCACAGGAAAATTAGTGGGAACAGAGAAAATAAAGTTATGGTGAAAAATAAAAGCATTAACCAAAAGGTGAAATAAGATAATCAATTATCTACTTTCTCAATTAGGATAAATCCAGTAAAGTAATGAAATCATAATTTTAGTTAATGGAATAGATGTAGAATGACTCCATTTCCACATTTTTTTAATTGCAAACTGACAATCACTTAAATAAATAGCACATAAGAAATGAGCAGCTGGAGCTGTCACCACCTCTTTCCCTCTGTTAGTTGTCAGCTGGTCAAAATCTTATTTCTGATTCTCCGTTTCTTATTTCTCCATTGCTAATTTCTCTGAAAAGGCTAATTTCTTATAAAGACTTCGGAATTATGTTTTGTACATGCATGTTCTATATAATTATTCCATTCCCATTGTACCAGGAGGCGTAATTTGTGAGGCCAAATAATGAAAAAATGCAAAATTTGCCTTTTTTTTTTTTTTTTTTTAACCACCTGAAGCTGGCTGCAACTGCACAAAAGGTATTTCAAATTAAATTGTTATATTTTAACTTAGAGCTAGAGCTATGATTTCCCGAGACACCCATAAATTACGCAGGTTTTCATTTCTTTTTTTTAACCTTCCTTTGGGCCTTTCGTACCACTCCATTTTCTGTTTGTTGATTCTCAGCTTCTTTTAGAAGCGTATGCTCTAATAAATACAAGTTAATAAAGGAAAAGGTGTGCATTGAGACTTCCTGGGTCATAGAGCTCTGTTCCGTTAATGGAGGCAAGCAGATCATGGAAATGTGTTTGTAAATTGTGCTCATTTTCAAGTTTTTGCTGATTGTTTTTACCACTACTGCTTGTATTCTGACACTGTTAGTAGGCTTAAAATCCTTACTGCTTGGAATGGCATACCCGTTTCCATTAACAAATTGTTGTTACGTGAGCTTTGTTTGTTTTTTGTTTGTTTGTTTTGTTTGGGTTTTTTATCCATTTAGTTGAAGTTAAACTGAAACAATGAAGTAAACATATTCTTTTTTCGGCCTTTGTTTAAGGAAATGCATTTTAAAAATTTCATCTGAGAAATATAATTTATGCAGTCATCTGCTATGACTAAAGATCTCTTTATTGTTGATTAGTAGCCATCATCATAACATCTGACTATTCTTTTGTTAAAAAGTAATTAGTGTTTTTCAGTGTGAATGGGATAATTCTAGGGATTGTACTTCTGAGTTTGAGTAAATTCCTCAGGAAGTTGTAGGAAAATTTCTACTAGAAAATGCTCATATCTTGCTACAATGAAATTAACTGAAGCTAATCTTGTTTTACAATAGCATGTATTAATAATAAGCATGATAGAAAAGACCTCAAGGCAAAAAGGTAAAATTGGAGCCATCAAATATCCACATAAAGCTGTGTTGATTTGAGAGTCTTACATCTCAGGAAGGATTTCCCATTCACCAAATGCAATTTCCCATATAGAATCCCTGATACATGTTTCTAAATCAGTGGGGAAGGGCCTTGTTCTGTCACTCCATAAAGTCAAATACCAGCAAAGAACTTTAGTTCTATCAGTACTGTGTTTTCTTTCTTCTCCCCACATAACATACATAACAGAACATACATAACAGAACATAGTTCTGTAAACCATTAATTTCTATCATTATACAGTTTAGGCAGATATCTCACTCAACTGAGTTTGATTAACTTGGTTTATTCAGGAACTCTCTTATTTCTTTCAACTTTGTACCTTTGTATCTCATAAGTGATTTATAGGTTAAATGATTATTCATTCAAGGCTTAATACACATCTGGGCACAACATAAATGAAGTGATTCAAACCTATTCTTTCTGTCACTAGAAAACAATAAAACTCCTTAAATAATAGTAGAATAAGAATATATTCTGAAACCAGAAGGCTATTATGTCTGGTTAGAAAGTTTAACAGAGCGTTTTTCTTAACTGGTATGTATTCCTAATAATTGCGATGAGAAAAAGAGGAATATTTCTTTGAAAATACTTTCAAGATTCTAAACCTTCAGGGATTTAGTCTTTCATCCTCAAAACTTCATTACACTAAAGATATTAACTTTGTAAAGACTTTGCTATATGAAAGAGTTACCATTCTGACAACCTTGTAACAAAGAACTTTGAAAAACTCACAAGGATTTCTGATGAAAGCATGTTAAAGCATTTGATGTAGATAAATAACACACATGCATATTCATGTTTAAAGGTGACGCGAAGTGATAAGACAGTAGTGAAAACAAATAATTGATTCAAGATAGATAAGATTACTTTGACAGAAGAAAAATAATCTTCAAGATGAAATAAAGTAACATCAAAAACAAACAAAAAAAAACCCGCAAAAAAAACCCCCCACACCAACTTTTCTATTAAAGAATGATAGGGTCAATAGCAATACAGTTCCTCTGTGTTATTTCTTTATAATTTCTTAATTTCCTCAAACTGTTTGTTTTGTTGTTGTTTTTGGGGGAGAGGGATGAGAAAGGAGATGTTCGTCCACTTGTTAATTTTGTATACAACTTTTACCTGTATTTTATCATCATGATTACCAAGGCATTGTCTTTGAATAGAACTAATTTGCCTTCTACCAAAGTGAAAGATACTAACATTTATTGTCATTATTTTCTTGACTCTTTCGTCATCTTGTCCTCTCAAAGGACAGCCTCTTTTAGGCTTATCTTAATTATAGTCAAGATGCAAAATCTACATAAACGCAGTCAGGATATTTTCAAGAAAGAAGCAACATGTTTTTATGTGTTTATAATCAAATTGGGACTGCAGATACTTTCATCTGCACATGCTGAAATACAAAACACATACTTTCTCATCCTCCATCAAAAGACATTGAATTCTGATTGAGTAGTCTCTAAAGTTTCTTCTACTTTCATGTTCTTCTGTACTGTATTATTGCCATGTTTTATGATGTAACCTTCAAAATGGTTTAAAAATATTCCCAGTGAGCAGCCCCAAATTCAGCACCTCCCTTGGGGAGCAGTAGAAGGAAATCGGAAGGGTCAGTACTGCCATGTAAACTCTTTAGTTAGAAATTTAGAACCATAAAATCATTCTGGTTGTGAAGACCAATTAGGTCATTTAGCCCAACTAGTCCAACCATCAACCCGTGACTGCTTTAGACCATGTCACTCAGTATGACATCTGTTCTTTTTTTGAAAACCTCCAGGGACAGTGTCTCTACCATCTCCCTGTGCAACCTGTTCCAGTGCCTCACCACTCTTTCAAAGAGATTTTTCCTAATATCCAATCTGAACCTCTCATGGCACTACGTAAGGCCGTTACTTCTTGTTCTACCACTGTAACCTGGGAAAAGAGGCTGACCTCCAGAGTGCTTCTATGTTGTATTCAATTCCTTTTAGTCTCATCTATCCTGGCTAGGTTCTAAGTTAATTGCTGCTGTAAATAAAACACCTTCTGATGAATTGTAGCAATTTAAAGCAGTCATTGTAATTTTAAGCTGATGTTTTTAAAGAATGTCTTCCAGGATAATTTCTTACAAAAGGAATTTGAGGGGTGGCATGCAACAGAAGCAATTAGTCCTAGCGGGTGAATTAGTATTAATACAAATCTTAATCTGTTGTGAATATTATCTCAGTACCTGTAAATACTGGTGAGCTGAAAAATTGAGTGGTGTATGTACTGGTCATATACTTTGCTATTACCTGTGATCTTTAAATGCATGGAAATGAATAAATCACAGTGGCACGTTTTGGCATTTGGCACAAAACATTTTTTGTGGGGTTTGAACACCTATGCCTTTTGTAGCAATCCAGTATGTCATGCAGTCTTTTAAACTTTTAAACATCTCACTGATCTTGATCCTTAAAAATAATTTTCTTTGTTCAATATTTGCAGTTGAATCAAACCAACCATTCCTTATAATTTAGCTTTTTACATCTTGCTCAGAAGCTTTAAGAGCTATCCCTGAGCTAGCATGAAAATCAAACAGCTCTTTCTATTCCTGTATATGTGGTATTTGGACTTGGAGGGGGGATGGAAAAGAAAATAAAATGCCATTTTCAAAACTGAGTTGTTCATATCAAACCATTGATGTTTTTCAAACCCATCTGTCCTGTTTAAAATTATAAATTATGGCCTATAATAAATGTATAACAATATATTATTTTAGAATAGATGCTATATTATATGGTGCCATAACATTTCTACTGAAGAAATACATTCACTGTTGTTGCAGAAGAATAAGCTTTATCAGAAAGGCCAGTGTTTTAATATCAGAGAAAAATCTATGATTTATCATTGTCCTCTTAGTAGTGTCCATGTTTTGAGGGACAGGGAATTCTTTACTCTACAGCTTTCTAGGCAAAACTTATGGGTGGTTCAGTAAGAAGGACCGGTATCTGTACATGCTTTGCATTTTATTCTTCAGTGTAATCATTCTCCAGCTAGTGCCCTGATGTTGATTTACAATTTTTCAGTTCCACATCTATTTGAGAATGACTTGGTAACATGTTTTCCCATGGAAAAATGTTACAAAGCACTTTTTAATAGGTTTTACAGGTCTACGGAATGACATCAGAAGGGAAAATCAAAAGGTCTCTCCACCATAAAGAACTTGTTAATGTAATATGCATAAATCTTTTTTCATAAAGCACAGCTGTCATTTATTTCTAAGTGCTGTCATATTTAAATTGTTTAGTAATTATTATTATTATTATTTTTATTATTGTATAGTTGCAAAAGTTCTGCTCTCTGTTGTCAAACTTTTTAGAAATGACAAGGTCCAAGATGTTTTGGATGAAGATGCTAGTATCTTTGATACTAGATTACTTTGGTACTGATATAATGTTTTTTGTATAGAGGAGAGCTCAGAAAAGAAAGAGCCAAAAAGTTTTGTAGTACTGCAATTATGAACTATATTGCCAAAGACAGATTTTTGGGGCTTTTTATGGCATTTCTTCAGGTAAGTGCCTGAACAGTAGAACTGACCCTTGCAGATGGATGGGAGGTGAAAATCTATGAAGAGCTGCCCACATGCACTGTGTTTTCTTAGAATCATAGAATGCCTTGGGTTGGAAGAGACCTCAAGGTCCCATCTAGCTCCAGTCTGCCTGTTGCAGGCAGGGTTGCCAACCACTAGGTCAAGTACTAGATCATGTTGCCCAGTGCCCCATCCAACCTGGCCTTGAACAGCTCCAGAGATGGGGCATCCACAGCCTCTCTGGGCATCCTGTTTCAGCACCTCACCGTGCTCATGCTCAGTCTTTCATCTGCCAGGACCCCCACGTCCTGATAACCATTGCAATGCTTTATTTTTAGAGAAGGGAAATAGTTTTCTATAGGTATTTGGGAAAGCAAAAGGATGTAAATTAATTCAGTCTGCCAAGACATAATTTTATCGTTTACTGCCTCTTTCAGTGAGTCATTTGTTGGACAGTTAAAATTACTCTGGTATTTCACGGATGTTAGCACACTGACTACTTTTCTTCTTGTCATGGCTAAGTGAAACTGTACTTTTTGCACTCCAGATTTACAGTTCTTTTCATTAGATATGGGAATTTTAACCAACTGAAGTATGGAGTTTTAACACACTTTTCCTGTATCTTTAGAAGTAACTTCTAGAGTTATAAATTTCAGTGAAAATGTAATATTCTCAGTTTTAATTTGTGGTATCTAATTTTGGTGGGGGAGGGGGGTTGTTTTTTTGTTGTTTTTTTTTTAAGTTTAAAATAAATTAGCTCTGCCTCATGGCCCATGGATTTGTCAGGACTGCTGCTGATTTACTTATTAGTTCTTTTAGTGAAATAGATCTCTCACCATCTTCACGTCTCTGGCTGTCTTGGGAGCATCCTCTTCCTTTTGATGTGGTTTCATACTATAGGGGAACCTTCTTAGTCTCCTTTGGGCCTGCCAAGTCTGAGATTTTGCTGTGCAACACATGAATTATTTGTCAGTCAGGCAGTCACATACTGAAACTTCTATCTGTGACCAGTATCTTCCTTTGCTCCCTTAAAATTTTGACCTGTTTTACTCAGTCTGTTTCCCAACCTTTGCAGTTGCTGTGGGCACTGCAGGCAGACTGAGTGTGAGTACGCAGCAGCCCTGCTGCGGGGGCTTTATCCTGTTGCATACCCAGTGTAGCAAAAATAGGCTGCAGCCCTTCTCACGTATTAGAAAGACATTAGAAAGTTTACAGGTGAACTTCAAATACAGAATAGCCATTCCCATACTCATGTCCTATGTACGATGGCTTCTTTTTTTTGCATCTCCTGCATCTTTTGTCATTTTAACGTGTAGAAAAGTGGCATAGGTGCCACTTAAAAGAAGATGTTGTAAAACAAAAACATTATTTAACTTCTCACTCCTTTCCTGAAAGAGTATCCTAATAACATATTAATTAAGATATATATCACTATATTGTGTAATATATCACTATATTGTGTAATATATGTATAACTATATTGCGGAGCAACCTGTGACTTGGGCATGTTATATCTACAAATATACAAAAGGAACAAAATAAATAAAACACTGATTTTTGAATATGTTTTATAAATAATTTTATTTCAATATATTTTTCGTCTTTCTCCACAGTTACTGATAATTTCAGATATTAGCCAACTTGATCAATGGTTTCCATTAAATTTAGGAATTAATATATCAGGTTACATGAATTCTAGCTGTTTCTTTTTCTGATATACTATACTGATTATGGCTAGAATTTATCAGTCTGTGGACTCTGACTCACTATGAAAATGTTCCTGTGTTTCCTTCTCTCTTTGTAAAAACTCATAAATTATCTGGCTGTAACACTCCATCCACTCTTAAAGGTTCAAATATTCAAATTATCAGCTAATTTGTAACCATAAAAAGCATTTTATTGTTCCACTTACCTGCCCTGGGAAAATTTATCCCGATACTGAGTTACGTGACCTTTAGATTCTTTCACAAATAGTGAAGCAGGTAGTTATTTAATTCAGGCTTTTAGTCAAATCTAGCTCATCAGTCTGTATGTATTGTTGAACTTGTCTGAATTGATTGAACCTGATACCGTTATTGATTTAGGAATGTAAATTTTCAAAAAGAGACTGTGTTTAACTGCAGTACAGAAATATTTATAGGAAGATACCACCCCATTTTCTACTTATTTTTCTGTGGTTTAATTAAAAAAAAAAAAATCTAAATCAAATACACGACTAAAAGAGCTTTTATAACTACAAATGCCAAATGATTTTGAAAAGAAGACTGTTTGAAGAAAGAAAATTTTGCTTTGCAGCATGACATCTTTTCTTAAATTTTAACAGAACTTTTGTCTTTACATATGCATCCAGTGATATACCTATATATTTTAATATAACAAGTTTTCTTACTTGAAAGCATGGCTTCAAGTCAGTGTTATAGAATGGTTTGTATCACATTTGTAGAAGTGTATTTTTTACACAAACAGTGTTTGAATCTAGTTCGTAAACTATCACTTTGCATCTCCAGAAAGTCATAGACAGAACTCAGATGATTCTGATGAGGTTGCTTGGTATTGAATCAGGTCAATGCCACTGAAGCATTTTTCCATGAAAGCTATAATATTTATGAACACAATAAGGTAAGAATTTTGAAGTCAATTTCATCTTTTTGGTTTCCAAGATTACTTGTTCATTTTGATTTTACCATGGTGCTTGTCATCTGTGTCATCTACGAAATATCTCAGCGGTGGATTGTATTCCGCTTTCTTTAAATATTTTGCAGTAAGTATTCCCTTAGTCTTATTAAAAGCAGTATGTGACCAAGATAAGGTGGTTGACACAACCATTAGAAGTGTTAAATTATACAGAGATAGATTATACAGAGATCCAAATTTAACTCAACAGGATAGTGACACAGTTACTACTGTACTCCCAGGTGGTAAGGCATGGTGCTTCACATATTCCACAAATGCATCCACAAGTATTGTATATGAAGATTATAGCATATTTCCATTTTTGCTGTTAGTAATCATCAACATCTGCTGAATGAGTAGTTTTTGCCTTAGATATCTATACAGATGCCTGTTTTATAGGAAATGTCTGCATAACTGGAAGAAACCAAATTAATAAACAGCAGCAATTAAAAAAGGAATACAATAGCAGTTTATATATAATTGACTTAGTGAGAAGCTTTATCATTAAAAAAAAAACAAAAACACAACTTTTACTGTATTTTATTTTCAAAATCTGTTGACCTTAACTTCAATCGTGTACCTTATTTTTGCAAAATCCGTGTTTTGTTGTCTACTATCAGTGGCAGCATTCCAGCCAAATCATTTCTAAGTTTGAGCCATACCAATTAAATTTTTCATTAATATTTCAATTCAAATTTCCTGTATCCAATTTGGGTAGTTAATGAATGTCTACATACTGTAGTAGAATCAAGCTCAGCTGTGCTGCTTAAAACAGCACCTGTCCCAAAATATTAGTGTTTTCTATGTAATTTCCCTCACATTTCAAGGGAAAAGAAAATGTTATCTCCATGTAAATGCAGAAAAAGTGCCATGTTATTTGGTGTGGTAGTATGCTGTGTAATTAAGTGACTTCACAGTTAAAATGAAATTCATCTCTGTGCAGACAGCTTTAGTGTGGTTGCAGTTGTTGAATTTCTTTCTAAGGAAGCTTGTTGTTGTAAGTATTTTATCTCATTTGCAGTTCTAGACCTTTAAAGTAATAATGTCATTAATGTCTAGTTGATGAAAGCTTGTATAGGCTTACCTTCTGATCAAAATGGATAAGTTTTCCCTTTGAAATGTTGCCTGTATGTTTCAAATATTGGCTGTACATTAATGTATCAGAACAGCAGTAGCCTTTCTCATATTTTTGTAACCTTTATTAACATTATATGCTTCCTGGTGAAGTTTCTAAATTACCTGTAAACATGACTTCATTTTCTTCCTTTCTTCCTCTTTCCCCACCTCCAAATTAGGTAGTAAATTTTTAATTAAACTTGCCTTGACATTATAAGGACATTGAATATCTTTGTCATTTACACAACAGATAACAAAGAAATCCAATTTTCTGGCCTCCCACAAATTATCCCTTCAAAGAATACAGCTCTTGCTTCCCATGTTTAAAATAAGCATTACCCTTAGCCTAGCAACCACTGTCAATTACTAATCTTTTATTATTGGCTCCAGGGAAAGATTAAAGGAAAAGCTGAAACATAGCTGACAGTTTGGTTATCACATCTGGAGTAAATGAAAAGCATGGCCTGAATCCATCAGGGAAGATTAGGAAAATGTGAGAAAATTACTGATGTCCTTTTACACATGTATATTCAAACTCATTCAAAAATTGAGGTATCTAACTTTTGTCAGATCTTCTCTATTGTTTATTTCACTTAGGAGTAATATAGTAGATGGCAAAGTTGAGGAGGAAAATGTGTTCTCATCACTGACACAATTGCAGTAATGTTGCTTTACTGTGCATCTCAGGAGAGACTTGAACATGCCAACAGTGCATAAACTGCTCCGACTTCTAGCTACACTCAACAAGGGGAATGGTTTGAGGGGATGCTTGCTGTTTGTCCCTAACAAATTTGATTAAATTAAATATGAATAATTGGTGATAAGTGGAAAATTTTGCAGTTTCCTTATAGAATCTGGTTAAAAGCTGTCAAATTTCTATGAAGATTTAAGAGCATTTCATAGCATATTAGAGGTGAAATAAATCCCACTTCAGAATATGGTGAGGACAAACCAACTTTTTGAACAGTAGTTTTTCAGAATATGACATAAAAGGTAGCTGATTTTATGCATGCATATCTTTTAGTGTGATGAGACAATAATCTTGATCTTAACTCAGGTGCAACTGCAACATTGGAATACAAAAGGAGAAAATTCTTCAAAAGGAATTGATGCTGTATAAAGTAATATCTTCTCAGGATGTAGTTGTAGGCTGAAAACTAAATGCTTACTATTGGAATTGAGATCTTCTATCTTATCAAATTGACCCTTTTTCTTTAATAACTTAAATAGTAGGTTTACCTCCTACAGTAAATGTAGCAATATAACCCTTCTATTGAGTGAACAGGACAGTACTTCCAAACAAATATAGGCAGCCGATATCTACACTGGTTTCTCAAATTTTCTCCCACAACTGGAAAGCTGGAAGAAACAGAACTTCATTTCCATTCCTTTTCTGTCACACAAGATAAAATCACAGAATCACCAAGGTTGGAAAATACCTACAAGTTCATCCAGTCCAACCATCCACCCATCACCAATAGTTCTCACTAAACCATGTCCCTCAACACAATGTCCAAATGTTCCTTGAACACCTCCAGGGTCAGTGACTCCACCACCTCCCTGGGCAGCCCATTCCACTGCCTGACCACTCTTTCAGAGAAGTAGTATTTACTAACGTCCATCCTAAATCTCCCCTGGCGCAGCTTGAAGCCATTCCCTCTAGTCCTATCACCAGTTACACGAGAGAAGAGGCCGACCCGCAGCTCACTACAGTTATCAAATTGGGAGACATTGTCAAAGGCTTTGCTGAAGTCTAGGTAGACAACATCATCAGCCTTTCCCTCATCCACCAGACGGGTCACGAGACCATAGAAGGAGATCGGGTTGGTCCACACATACCCTGTGATCTCCCTCAAGACAATCTGCTCCATAACCTTCCTTAGCACTGCGGTCAGTCCAAAAGGCCTGTAGTTCCCCAGGTCCTCCTTACAACCTTTCTTGTAGATGGGAGGCACATTGGCAAGCCTCCAGTCTTCTGGGACCTCACCAGTCAACAAGGAGCACTGATAGATAATGGAAAGCAGCTCTTTTATGCCTGCGCCAACTACCCATTCCCCTAAAATCATTGTTTATAGTCAGGCTTTTGTCAGTGACCTCATCACTTCTGGCCTGAACTATCAATAGAGGATAATAATCAGAGGGGCGGATCAGAGGGGTGGGTCAGACTAGGAGGTTTTCTAGAAATATCCCTGTCTCAGGCCTCAGGGAGGCAGCACACCTCCCTGTGCTTTAGGTCCCTTACCCAGTGCAGTCTTACCTGCCCTGAAGCTGGTTTCCTATCACTGTGCTTAATTTCATTTCACATTAATAGACAAAATGACAGTAACATTCCATTTTTCATTTTAAAATTCATATTTTTAAATAAACGTTTCCTTCAGATAAAGCTAAACTATATTATGTAAAAGTGTTTACACGAATTAAGGTCATAAGACACTTAATGCTGTACTAAAATATATAAAAGTATGATGGTTCATTAATAAAATTCTGTATAGGTTTTGAGTTTGGAAAGCTGGAGGCAGTTATTTTAAATTTATTCTGATAATACTGAGATGTTTGAACATCAGTGGGACAATATATGAAGCATGCAGTCCTGCTTTTGGATTTTTTGGAGTCCTTCCAGGGCTGTAGATATTCTGGGTGGGGTAGACAAATCCAGAAACACCAAAGGAAAACAGATAAATATACAGATAAATCTTGAACTACAAATAAGATGTAATTAGCTCCTTTGTGGCATATAGAAGTAGTAGAATATAATCCTTTTATTTCAGATCTAGCATGCTTTAGATAATAAACTGAAGTATTTTAGGTTATCTCCCTATTTAATATACTTAAAGTGCTCAAATGGCATAACTTCAGTTGTGCTCACAAAGGGACATATTAATTCAGCAGCATACCATCTTTCAGTTTAAGTATTGTAGCTGACTAGGAATGAAAACCGTATGAGAGAAACTTTGATCTTTGCAGATTCAGAGTTAAGAAACTCCCCACATGGATTTAGCTTCTTCATGAAAGCTTCCCTTTCTGACTTTTTTCCAGGAAGTTTAAGGAACCCTAAGATGATAATAAGACCTGGAGATTATATCTGTCAAAGATAAATGTATATCAGAAACCCCGTACAACTTCAGCTCAGAAGTTGCTTTAACAGGCTTTAACATCAGAAATCATTACATTCTTCCATTTACTCATAATAAGAGGATGCTCTATTTCAGTTATTCATGATGGTTTGGATTTTAGTAAATTTTTGTTTTTTGACTGGACAGTATTTTTATTATTGTTTTTATTTTGGACTTCTTTTTTTCAGTTCATGCTTCTTAATTCTTTCAGAAATGTCTTTCTCTCACAGGGACATTGTGTGTCTTTAAAACTGCCTCCTACTGTTTCTTGAACTTTTCTGGTAGTCTAGTCTGAATTTCACAGTAAAGTAAAGCTGCAAAACTAGTCTCTATTATCTTGAAGTCTCAGGAGGTCCTAATACAGGAATTCTCAGTGATGTTTCAGTTTTCTTGATCCTGACCTTAACATAAAGATGACAGATACAATACTTAAAAAGAACTGTGCAGCAGTGAGCAGAAATTGATTAACTTTGATATTAAGAAAGGCCTATTTCCTTAAGGAAGGCTGCCAGACAAAAGGATTGAGCACAAATATTGGGAATCACAGACTTACCTTCAGATCTTTCATTGTCAAAAAGAATGTATGTACCCTGGATTCATTTCAGTCCAGGTTGTTCACTAGGGCTGCCAAGCCCACAGAAAACAGGAACTACTGTGCTAATGCCAGTGTGTTCCTTTTACAGTAGATGCTTAGTTGCAGACATGAGCCATAAATGTGGTAGTTATTTTTTTTTTCAAATTTAAGATTATTTTCTAAATTTTCAGGTGCGCTTTAGTATCATGCCCTATTATATTATTAGTTATGAAATCCATATCATAAAAAGAAAGTATGGAGTCATAATTTATGAACAACAAACCTTAATTGCTGGTTTAAAAAAAAAAAAAAAAAAAAAGGGATTTGAGTTTTGTAAGTATTCTGTGTCCGACCAGTGTGATTCTTGGAAATTTAGTGACGTTTGCATTTAAAATTATTTCCAAGATGCAATGAACCAATTTTGTGCTGTAGTGCTGCAATGATAATATATGTAGGTTGCTCTGAAAGTAATGTCTCCTTTCTATTTCCATGGAAATTACAACAGATATGAAAAACACGATCACACAGTTTGAGAGATGAAATTCCCAGCTGCAAAGCACTATTTTTCAACATAGTCTCCACCCTTAGCTATGCAAATTTTACAGCAATAAATAAGCCTGCACTCATAAAAATCTGCACCAGTGGATGTACCTTGCTGTTTCTGCTGCTGAAATGCACCAACCACCACCTTGCTGTGCTCACATCCACTATTTGATCTCTATAAATGTTCAGCACATATCAATGAATAGCAGTGGGTGCAAGTTGTTCCTTGGAGAGGCATTCAGTGACACGCTTTTGAAGCAATGACACATTGCTTCAGATGCACTTCTTCATCAGACGCCATTCTGTCAGACTCTCCCTCTGCTGCCATCTGTTGCATGGCAACAAAATGTAATGGAATATTTGTGGGAAGGTTCAGTTTCTAATGCCATACCACCAACTTCTGCCTCTCACATCGTGGGCCAACATAAAATAGGAGGCATTACTTTTGGAGCAGCCATGGTATATTAAATAGTAACATATATCTAATAGTACATTTCATACAAAGCAGAATTAGCAGCACTGTAATCCACAGAAAAGTTTAATTGGTTACTGAATTATACCATGAATCACCTTGAAGAGAGCAATACACCTTAACTGCAGATTATGTAAGAAATAATGTAATGATGTAAACGGTAATATATGCTCATATGTAGTCTCTTACTTTTCAGGAAGTCATGGCATTTTCTAATTATTCCAGTACAGAATCTTGAAAATACCTTAAACTTCCCTTCTAGTCTTCCAAATACTGTGTTTGCTAATCTATATGGGATAAACTCATAGTAAGATGAAGGTCAATTTTCTTCATATCATTTCTACAGGACTACAAAGAGAGATAGAAGTTTGGCTTCCATTTATAAGAATCTCACACTTTTCCCAGTAAATGTAGAATTTTCATTCTCATCTTTATGGAAAGCAGACAAATGTGATCCTTTGTAAAACATCCACATTTAAAGCAACTTCTCATGCTGTATCTGAAAAACTCATGTTAGTAAATTCAGAATTTCTTACGTTTAACTGTTTTGGAAATTAATTTCAGAAGTCTCCTGGGAAGCCTTCCAAACTGCACTGTCTGTCTCTTAGGCATGTTGAATGTCTGAAAGTTGACGGAATAATGATTTATTCACATCTCAGATTCAGGGCAGTTTGAAAAGGAATGAAGACTGATCCCAGGTCAACTGTTTTATTGTAAAATGCACATTTTGAAATGAGTTGATAATTAATCACTCAGCTTTTATTTGTCAAATTTAAATAACTGCCCACAATTTATTTCTGTTAAAGGAGACATCAGCACTTTATGATTTCTTTGCTTTAAAATGTTTTTTGAATATCTAACAGCAGAAGATGATGAATAGAAAAGTTGCAATGATTCAGCAAATATTTTTCTTCCATCTTCCAGAATGCTTTTCTTTCCTGCTTCTGTTTTCCTAAAGCTTAATTTCTTATTAAGTAGCGTCTGATGATTCCATTCTGAATCAGTTTGGAAGCCTGACACCTACTGTCCTTATACCAGCTTTTCTATAATGCTTACTATTTCATATTCAACAGCTGATGCTAAAATGGATTTTCATCCCCTGTCCTAGTGCCAGAATCCTCAGCTGCACATGGATTATCCCTCAGTACATTACTGTGGAAGGATCAGTTGGCTTCTGTGGGATACAATCAACAACAAAGGTCTTCTGGATCCTTTTTATATTCAACTAGGAATGGTTTCACTTGTAGGTTTCTAATTTCCTAAGATTTGCTTGAACCAAAAATAAGTGCATTCATTTTTTAATATTTGTTGTGCTTTGTGCTGTTAGTCTTGCCAGAAATGGCAATCAAATTGCTGTGGTAGAAACTTCACCCATCTGAGGTATTTTTGCCTTCTAGGAAATAGAGGGAAGGTTTATCTTGTCCTTCACCCCTCCACTCAGAAGCATTTTGTCGGATAGATTCTTTGAATCCTCCCTGAACCCTCGATTGTTCTCCAGGGCAGTTTGTCATGAGAAGCTTGTTACCCAAAAAGGAGCCATTTAGTAATTCTTAGACTCAGTGTCTAAGACTTCCTGCCTGAAAGAGCTTTTTAAAGACTCAGATTTCATTTGGCTTTAGTGAAACATTATATGACAGCTTTGCGAACAGGGTGCATGGCTTTCATTCTCAAAGAAGGGAAGTAAAAGGTTCTGTTTAAAAGTATCTAACTAGTTTTGTCTATGAATAAATGATGTTTCCCAAAAAAGAAAAGGAAATATTTTATGTTCTGCCTGAGGGAGTCATGCTTCTCCTTTCTACCTTGTCTTTTTCCTCTCTGGACCTGTGCTTGTAGTTTTAAAGGGTTCTCAAAAGCAGTGACAGTGAAACAGAGGAGGCAATGACCGAAATCAGAGATGTTAAGAGAAATGAAAGATAACACATTTCATTGCTTATTCATTCTGTTTTTGTTTTGCATTGATGTCAGATTTATTAAGGTTCATTTTCATGGAGCTAAAGCTTAATAAGTAAATAATGGTGCTTTATTAATAATAATAGTACTTATTAATAACTAAATAATAGTAAATAAGTAAATAAAAAAGTAAATAATAGTAAATAGTGGTTTTCTCTCTGAGAAAATCAAGACCAACTGTACAACTGACCAAAATTGCTGGACAAAGAAAGACAAAATCTGAAAAGAAGAGGCAGGCAAAGGGGATGTGAAAATACAAAGAGACATCTGAGTGTACTCTAGGATTACTATGCCTTCTAATTGCAGTAGCACTGTACTCTACTTCCTTTATCACTTATTAGAAATGTCACTAGTTTCTACTTTGATTTCTTGATGTATGAGTGACATCTTTTTCCTGAGCAGTTTGCGGTTTGCACTTCCAATGCTCCAGTGAGTGCATTACTACACGTACGAAAGCATAGCTACAACTTGCACTCAGAGAAGGGTTGAAGGCTAGTTTGCGATATTAATCTGTGAGCTCAGTCTGATTTAAGTCTGTGAAAAGTGAAGGAAGCTTTCATGATATACTTAGTCTTTGAAATAAATTTGACAGAAATCTGTTCAGTCAGTCTTTGATTTCAGAATGATTTCAGCCTTGTGTAACCCTTCACAAAACTCATTTGTGTGGATGGAGCTTCACTGGCCTCATCCTGGAGGGGCCCTGTCCTGGATTTGAGCCAGATTTCAGACAACACCAGCTTGGGCAGCTAACACACTGGTGAGACTTGGCATGGTTGGACTGGTGAAATTATTACTGACAAATCCCTTCAGTACCTAGTTGTGTACATAACATGAAGCGTTCAACATCTACTACCAGAGGCTACCTTATAATCCAAGCCTAGTGACTTTTTGATAAAAATCTTTCATTTCTTATAATCTCTAATCAAAATTTCTGTGTTATGTTCAGCACATATCATTTTTTTCAGGTATTCTTTCTGTATTCATAATCATCAAAGCATTATGTCCCTTAAAAGTAACTACTGTCAAAACTTCAGCTCTTTTTGATGGTAGTGGCAGTTTGTAGAGTAAGGACTTGTGCATCTTCCTAACATCTTGCTCATATTCTGTAGAGCTTTATCTTTAGTGGGCCTCTTAACTACTCCACCCTGAGTTTTCTTCTGTCTAATTTACTTCTGATATAAGTTACTGCTTATCAGCTGGGAATTTTCAGACAATATGACACAGGTCATCCTCCTTCAATACCTGAAATAGCACAGGTCAGTAGAGGTTTTTGTCTGGCACTGACATCAGTTGCAAATAAACAATTCCACAGAGTTTTTAAGGTGTGTATCATTCTGTATATTTTGAAGAATAGCTGGTATGTGTCTGAAATTTGGGTTTTTTTGGTAGTTTGTTAGTTTGTGTATGTATGTTTTTACTCATTTGTTGTAGACGTGTACTTACGAGTTTTTATCTGTCACTCCTCTCATTTTTAGGAACAAATAACATATAGTTGTATCAGGAAATAACATATAGTATCAGGAAAAAAAAAGACTTCCCCATATCTAATACCCTTTTCAACATGTTTCCTGCTAATTAATTACTGAAAAACTCTTGGGAACCTTAATTATGTAAATAATGATAAAACAAGCTCATTTGATTGGAATGTTTTTCTAATCATATTTTTTTATAGGGGCTGTAAAGCTTTTTGAGTCAGATGGTGTAATTGTAAAAGTTTGAAAGATAAAAATGGTTCTCTTATTCTATTTAAACTCCTTGATAAAAGCAGCATGAAAATAAAATGCACAGTGAATTTTGAAATATCTCATAGCTTAAAATTATTTTAATAGTCAGATTACAGACACTGAAATATATTTTTCCTGTTGTGAGAATGAAGAGTACAGTTCTATGGTAGTGAATTAAGTGTGGAACACTGTGTCTTTTTCTGTGAATTGAATATGTGTTGTGGAATGACACCCTAATTTATGCATATCTTAACTCATCCTTGAGCGTCCAAACCTGCTCAAAAGCTGTCATTCTTTAGGCAATTAATATTTGTGATAGTGGCTTTTAACTTTGATGAGTTATAGTTGTTATATTGTTTAAAAGAATTAATTGCATATACTGGAGTTTCCTATATTTATGCCACATGATAGAATTAATATTTGTATCATCATGTAATCATCATTTGTATCATAAAACAAAGGTTTTTGTTTATTTATACTTTGAGAATAGCTGTAGTAGAGAGTATCATTCAGGGGAAAAAAAAAATAATTTAGTTACCCTACTGTTGGCTTGTTACCTTGAAGTAAGTGCAATTTTAATTATAAAATATTACCGTAGAAAACCAAAGCAGATCATTAGATAATAATGTGAATTCTATGCTTTACAGGAATACTGTAATCACAAAAAGAGTATTATGTATCATATGCTGAACTATAGGCCAATCCTGCCAGTGCAATCTTGCTGCATAATTTTCCTTCAGGAGAGATGAAGAAGCTTCAAAATTGGTTACATCTTAGGCCTGAAACTATGATCTATTTTCCCATGGAACCTGTTCATTTTTTGACTGAAGTAAGTTTGAAAATTTATTCCATACAGTGTAAACCTAAGTAACCCTTTAATGAGAGGATTTTACGGGCAGATGTGAACAGTAGTGATGAGACCCCCTCTAGTAATGTTTTTTTAATGGAAAAGGAGACATAGGAAGCATCAAAGAAGTAGGAACAGTGGTTCTGCACATGATTGACCTTGATTTTTTGGAAGCAGAAATTGATTTTCATACCTTTTCAAACTACACTAAGAACTCGAGCACATAATTTCCTCCTCTCCATCTGATTAGAAACTGAAATGTGATCAGAAATTGAAATATATATATATATATTCATATATATATATATGTCTTTTTATGGCAGTAATTTACCTGTCTTTCTGAAGAGTTCACTCTTAAAGATGTCAGTGTGGAATGTGAACAAAATTAGAAGTATTTTCTACTGTACGGTTCATAGGCTTGTTTTTCAGTTCTTACAAAGTGGCCTGTTAGTAATGTCAGAGAGAAATTAATACAATAGAATTTCTTAAATTCAAATGGCTTGGCAGAATTACATTTTGAGTGGATGTTTGGATGTGTGTGTTTAACCTTTCTCTTAACAATTTCTCTAGGAACATATCCATAACTCCCCTTTTTCTGATATTATAATATGAGTGATAATAAATAGTTTTCCTATGAAAAAGAATCTGTATGTTGGCAAAGAAAGAGAAGACAAGAAGTACATGCCCAAGTCCAGAGGCTGACATGAATGTGAAAGAAACCTTTACAAAGATTTTGTGAAGAGGTTTAGAAAGAATGTAAGCATCTATGTTATCACTTTATTTTAGAGAATTTCATAAAGGATGGAATCAATACCTGCACAAGCACAATTTAGTGGGGAAGAGCAACATGGCTTTTCTAAAGTGGAGTCCTGCCTTGGCAGCCACCTGGGGTTCTTTGTCTGCAACCACAGTCATACATAAAGGCAACCTGTTTTCTGAGAATTGCTATTATTTCCAAGAGAATTTCAACAACGTTTGGTGGTAAAGGAAGTAAGAAAACCAATGAAATAAAAAGAATGTCCTGCCATAGACCAGTAAGTGACTAGAAGAAGGTTGGAGTCAACAGGCAGCTCTTGTAATTGAGATCACAAGTGCGGATTCATAAGGGCCTCACTCAGGAAATGTGTTGTTTGTGGAATATGAAGTAACTACAGGAAACAAAGGAGCCAAGTGTTCCACTCAGTTGTGTATGAAAGCTACTTCTTGAGTATTTGTGTGCAGAAATGGGATGTGTGAAGTAACCGCAATATTTTCTTTATATATTGCATGCATGATGATATCCAGTGTCTTACTTGTTGAAATAATATATGTAGCAGTTATAAATTAAAATATCCATGCAAGCAATGTACGTTCGTATAACATACATTAAGACAAAGCCTTATTGACTTTGAACTTTGTAGTGAAAGAAATATTCAGGCTTTAGGATTTTTGCCGCTTAACATTCAAGGCCAGTGGAGAGGGTCTCCTTTATGGATGAGTACACAGAAACACTGGTAGGGCAGATATGATGTGGATTTATGTTTCAGTTTGACAAGGTCATTTAATTAAAAAGTGTATTTTTAATATGTTAGGAAAAGTTGTGCAATACAAATCATTGCTTTCTTGTATATGGTAATTAAGTTAATATTTCCAGTTGCTACTTAAATTTGTTGTGTGGGAAAAGATGTATGCAATACCTTCTTGATACCTTCTTTAAGACAGGAGACAACTGTTAAGTCCAAATTTGGTATCAGATCTTAAGGAAACGAAAATATGGGCTATATTCAATATATTCTAAATATATAAAAAGAGATTATCACCATTGCTGTGTGCTTGTTAGCATAGTACAATGTTGTGACATTACACAGAAATCTAATCAGCTACAACTTTGAAATATAAATCTATTTAATTGCCTATCATAACTCAAAATGAGACCTTAGGAAATAAAGAACAATATCTTATCTAACGAAGTGTATTAAGCAATGCCGATTTTGTTAAAATTATTAGGTATTTTTAGATACATGCTTACGAGAAGTCAGTAGCATTACTGGTTTTCTATATTTATATATTTATAGGAGCTTGAAAATATTACCTAAAGGGTGTCACTTTTTTTTTTTTTTTTTTAATTGTAGAATTGACCTATTATGATAGAAATCTGAAATTTAGTTTTTATGAAATTGTATGAAATGTAAACCCCAGAGTAAAATAGACATAGCCTATCAGGAGCTGTGCTGATAAGTTTGTAGAATGTTTATGGTGCTGTTTGTAACAGTAGTATAGCAACAGAGCTCTCAGAGCATCCTGGCACTCAGTGTCCTCCAAAATCAGCTTTATTTTCTGAGATAGCGGTTATGTTATGGGATTATCACACCGGTTTGTTATTGTTGCTTCTTTATGTCTGGCATGACTGACGGAGTGAGAAAATCGTAGATAGAGTAGATAGAGATAACAGATAAACTGCTAAAAAGCAGGCAACAGTAAAATCCAAGCTTTTGGTTTATGTTGTTAAAATTTTTCTTCATGTTAATTTTTTTTAAGAGAAGTTTAGGAATAGTTGTGTAGCAGATAACAGGCCAGTATCTTTTTTTGTCTTTGGTTTTGTGTCCTTTATCTTCTACTTGCATTTTTAAATACCCAACACAATCAGTTGCTAACAATATCCACTGTTCACATAATTCAGTTGTCCCCGTGAAATCCCCAGCACTCATGTTCTTCTAGCACCCAGGTTTGATCTAAGATGGGGGTGGCTGGTAATGCTTGGCTTTTTCTGATGCTAACTGGCTTTGAGGTTTTAACTCAGTCAAGCATTCTGATGTGGTCACTGATGAAGCTCTTCTGGTATTTAGATAATTCCAGTTTTAAGATAATAATTCCAAGGAATTGGTTGTGATGGCACGAGAGTGAGGAAAATTCAATTACTGTTTATGTTATAACAAAAGGGCAGCCATTTAGTCTAGTTTATAATCCAAGGAAAAGAAATTATGATGATGTTTATATACTGAATCTCTTTAGTTCCACTTCTATTTAAGAATTCTGGTTTTTGCTGCTTTGTTCTCTTACTTATAGAACTTGTTTTCCCTTGACAATAATATCCTTATGTTAATATTAATATTCTTGCTGTTTTTAAAGATTGCTTAATATTAACAGTTGAAATTAATTTCAAAAATGCTTCACTTAAGGTGAATCTCATCACTAGATGAGAACTTGAATTTTTAGTATACAATCTTTTTGTAATTTTCGTGAATGGAAAGGAGATAGATAGTTGGGAAGCAGGCAGAAGATCTTTTTTGCTTTAGAAAGAGTGCCCGTAATTGCTCCCAAGAAACGTGGGAGGTTTAAAAATGACATCGTGTTAAGAAACATTACTTTCTACTTGTTTTATATATATATATAAAACCACATGTAAGCCTGTGTAGAAAGATTTTATAAAAGTAGCACCTTATTTTTATTCTAGACGGTCTGAATTGCCACATACAGTATGGTTAGATATCACCATAAGAAAAATATCTTTTGAAATGTTATCTTCCTATTATTTTATGTTCTACAGTACGAAAAGTTAAAACATAAGAGTAGGGCTACCGTTTGCTCTGAAACTTAAAAAGCTCTTTAAAAGATTTGGGAAAACAAACAAACAAACAAACCACACAATTATTTTTGCTAGTGACTGCATTTAGTTTGGTCTCTCTAACAAATCATTTTAAAGAAAGTGCTAGATTGTGTTGTATTACCACGCAGGGTCACACTATCTTAGAAATCTTTAATACAGAAAATTAAAAAAAATAACTTTACAGTTTAGAATTTATTCATTCACAAGCACATTGACACAAAATACTTCAGCTACAAGTAGACAAGACAAAGCCAGAAGATCCAAAACTCTGTGAATTCATGGTAACACGTTTCTGAAATTAGTTAAGTTACCATTCCCAGTTAAAATACTGTTGTATTTTGTTCTGAGAACTACTTTGTATAAGTCCAAATTGCTATCAAGGTAAACATTGGCTGTGTGATTTACAAAGAACATGCCACACAGGAGACCTGGGAGTACCCCCCAAACATGTGCATTTCTTCTTGAAGAAAAACAGGATGCACAGCTACCTATGGCAGGGCTAAACATTGTGCGGTGAGTCCTGCAGCGTGGGAAGCAGCTCTCAAAAGCTGGTGTTTGGATCAGCTTTTTAAAATTTATTTTTTAGGAAAGTAGAAACATGAGAACAGCTAAATGGATGCTTGTTGATTTTGTTTATGGTCCCAAAAGAGAGAAAGGCCTTACACATATAGAGAAATGGAAATATGTTTGATATCTATAAAACATATAATCTAATTAGGCAGCTGATGTATGTGGTGTAGGTGATAAGATTTAGAGTTTCAAATAAGTTAATACAGTTCTCACCTACTCTAAGCAGCAATTGGGGCTTGCCTGTATTTTCTGCCCTTGGTACTTTCTCTAATTAAAATAAATGAAAGAGCTGAAATTACGGATCTGTAATTGCTCTTTCAGTAAAATTATTCATCGTCTTACTGGAGAATGGGACATGGAATGGAGCACTGGCATGCCAAGAACAACTCTCAAACAAAAAAAAAAAACCCAAAAACTACTGCATTAAGCATTTCTAAAATCCCTGCACATGATTAATCCACCTCTAAACAGTAATATTCTTCATTTCCAGTGTGGCGTTAGTCAGGAATTGTTGCTACTTTCCTTAATGAGGTTTTAATAAAGCTTTTCATCTGTTAAAATCACTTGAAAGTTCAGCTCTTGCTGCTGAGCATGTATGCAGCACACTTTTCTTCAAAAAGAAGTGCTAGGTTATATGAAAAGTTTGTGTGTATGCATGTATTTGTGCCCAAGCCCAAGTAATAAATAAACATGGAAGAATATAAAGATAACACTTTCTCAGTTCAGCATCTCAAAGGTAATTTATATTTATAAATAACTTGTATTTCTGTTAAAAAGGCACCATTGTCAGAGAAAGCAATTATCATTTTGTAAAATCAAGGTAAAACTGGCATGGCAGCAGCAGTAATATTCAATGATAATTGTGTATTGTTGACTTCGGAGCAGAACCAGCCTTTCTCATACACGTTACATTTGCTTTCTGAAGTTGCTTGCATTGTCTGGGGATGAGGATTAAGGCTTAGGCTTTTCATGTTTGAGCTGTCTGTGTCCAGGAGGTATTATTTATATGGCATGGGATTTAGGACAAGATTCACATTTCTAAAAGGAATAAAGTCATTTGTTTTCAACAGGAAGGTTCAGTCTGTGAAAAGACATTATAAAATTTTCATACAGTTCTTGTGAAGAAAAATAATATATGTAAGAACTTGCATTTGGACATGACAAGCTAATTAAATGTTATCCAACTCTTAATTGCTGGGGCTATAGTACAGAAGGAACAAACAAGCATTTTGTAGATCCATATTTGACCAAGAAATTTTATTTTTAAAATAAGATGTATTTGTGTGTATGTTTTCATGATTAGAAAGGCACTAAAATAGAGAGAATATTAGGGAAAAAAAAGTATCTACTTACAAATTAGATTACTAACTTTTGTATTTTTCTCACAATAAGCTTTTTAAATAGACAACATGGGTATCCCTGCTTCAAAGGTGAAATTCAAAACAAATGAGGTGGGGCTGAAGATGTTGAGCAGAGGAAACGCTGTTGAATAGAGAGCAAAAACCTGAAATGTTTGGGCACATAGAGTCCTCCACTGATGATAATAGGAGATTTTTCTTCAGTCATTTATGTACTTAATCCTGTAAACTACCTGGTTTACATTCACTGGGCACAGGCCAGCGTCAGCAGCCACTTCCATCCTTGCAAGCCTGTGGAGACAGTTATTTGCCATCATCTCTTGTCTGAGATGGGAGAGAAAATCAGAGAAAATCAGGCAAAGTGCCACCTAGTAAACAACAAGAAATATTTGAGTATAGCAGGAAACCTGTTGTGTAGTTTGATATCCCCTGGGGACAGGGGCATGCGTACAAAGAACGTTTCATAAATGAGCATTAAAAAATAAGTTATGCTTAATGAAGTAACTTAAAGTTTTCGATGCTGTTAGATACTTGTTTTACACTGGAAGGATTTCACACGAACTTGGAAGGAGGTGTTTGTTTTGATTTTGTGTGGAATATTTATTTTCTGTGTGTGTATACAGAAGAAACTGTGAATATGTGATTATTCATTGATGAATGTAATCTACTGTAATTGTAGATTTTGACTTGTAAATGTGATTGATGGAATATCCAACAACTTCCACCACTATCCAAAATGATAAAAGTGGTAACTGTTTGGATTGTTTACATATGTATTGTTGAACTACAAAAGCTAGAAAAAGAATACTATAAAATAAAAATGATAATAGTGTCCACAGAGGAGAAGAATATGTTCCATTAAGGAAATGAAAAAAGGTCAAATATTTGAATCAAAGTAATATAATGAAGTATGATTCAGTTAATCTTGGTGCTATTAAAAGCATAAAATATTTTTAAAATCTATAAAATAAAATTACAGCTTTGCGTTAACATTTCTTTTTGTTCAGCGATATTTCTCATTTTATCAGTTTTCTGCTAATGGCCTTAGAGATTTAGAGAAAATAATCTGAGTACTGAGCTTCTGAAGGAACTCAGTTAAGTCTGCCTTTTGGATTATTGTTTTGGGATCCGTACGATTTAAAATGAATAAAAACTTCCAATTTAGATGTGACAAAGATTATAATGTTAGCATTGTACCTTCAACATACAGCATTTAGGGGAATCTAAGAGTGCAAATTCCTCCAATGTTTGTTATGAAATGAAATAAGAACTTGGATCTGGTTGTAATGGAAAAAAAAGCAAAAACAAAAACAAAACTTACATAAAGATTTTAATGAAGAAAACCAACAACCAGCTACCCACTTAAGCATACTTTAAATCAATTTCATTGTATGACTGTCATTGTGAGATTCTCACCTTTAGCCTAAGAAACTTAAAAATTTAACAAAAAAAAAAATTCCTACTACTTTTGTTTTCCAAATGTCATTATATACAAAGCCCAACATTTTCAATCAAACTCCTAAATTATCAGTTAGTGAGAATTTCGTAGTTGTAGCATCTTAGCATCTTTGGACACAAGTTGCCTGTTAGTTAACTGAAAACCATGAGAGCAAACTGGTTGTGAGTTAAAGCAGCAACTAAACAGTATGTAAAATGAAGACAAAACATCACTTTTCTTTATTGATCAGGTAGGCACAGGACTTTCTCAATCTGAACCTTCTTGGAAATAAATATGTACAATTTTAATTTGGTGCTAACTCCCTTGGTGGCATCCTTGGCTTTGCCTTCCTTATGTGCAATACCTGTCAAGTGTTCATCTGCTGTTCTGTATGCAACATGATATATTTCACTGCCAATGCGTGCCCATACATTTAACTGCAAAGTGCAGCTTTTGTGACTGTAGCGAATGACATCATCAGGAATATTTGGCATGGGTTTTTTTCCTAAATTATTAGGTTTGTGCAGTCTAATATTACTTATTTTCAAATATTTAAGAAGTCCCATGTTCCCTGGGCTGAGGCAATCCAAACGTCTTTTTCAGTTTATCAAGAGATCTGAAAGCAATGAAATAGAAAATACAGCAGTAAGTGTGATCAGTATGGATGTTGTAGTACAAGTAAGCCTTACAAAGTCATTCCTGTATATTCCTGTTTACATAAATGTTTCTATCCACCCTAACTGTTGTAATCTATTCTCAGTAAATAACATTTCTTTCATTAGGCAACATAACAAACACATTTCCTTTTGAAGTGCTTAGAGTGCTATTGTTTATGATACAAAGTAATTTCTAAATATACTTACAGACTACAAAGCAACTTCAAAGTTTGTTTTGATCTGTTTGAGGTGCTTATTCCAAACTGTGTTAAAATTATCATATATGATGGGCTCTTTGGCTGTAGTGACAATACAGTACGGAGAAGCTTTAAATACTGTGAAAGGCTGTCTCATCATGTTTTTGTACTACAAAAGGCTCTCATTTCAAGCTTAGTCTCTTAAAGTTTGCCTCATCCTGTGCTTCAACAAATTAAAGCCTACCTCATTTTTCCCCCTGCAATTAGTTTAGCATTCTTTAGGTATACAGCCTCTTGTAAAAGTATATAATCTAATTTCAAGCTTAGTTTGCTTCTAATGATCTGTTCATCAGCAATTGAGAAGGAATTTTTTTCCTCTGGACTCACAAACTTCAGAAGTCAAGAGGCAAACTGCTCTACAATGACTTTGGTAAAAAGAATAACAGTAGAATTACCTACTTGTGAACAAATACGCTTTAATTTCTTTTTTAGGAGATGAAAACAACAAACAAAAACTTTCAAAACCAAACAAGAGACTGCCATTCTGCATCCAGAACTGCTGGACTAATTGGATTTTGAAGTATAGTGGGGAAGGTCATCAAATAGGTTGTAAATGGGGACCAGAGCAATTTCAGCTGTAAGGCACATTTCTGTTCTGTTTCACATGCATTTTAGAAAACACTTAAGAAAAATAAAAAAAAATAAAAAATAAAAATAAAAAAGAGAGAGAAGAGGAGGTCTTGGAACTGAATAAAACTTTCTGTGAAAAACATAGAAGAATACATGCCTTTCTTGATGTTGTTTTTAAGAAAATTATATATATGTCCACAGAACGTTTAGTGACTTATTTTACTATATGATAAGGAAACATCTTTATTCACAATGAAAGAGGAAAAAGTTTTGACAAGTGTTTTACCTTTTTTTATCTAGGACTGTAACAAAAATTGTACTCTATTTCAAAGAACATTTTCCAGACCATTTATTAAACAGTAGTGATTTATGCGTATTCTGATTCTCTAGAGTGCTTTTCTAAGATACTTTATTTGGGAGGAAGAGCATGCATACAACCCAGAAGCATGTGTCTCTTTATAGTGCTGAATATTTTAGAGAGTGGCAAATACTTTTATATGAAAGGCTTGTTAAAAAATATTGAATTTTGGCGGACTCTAAGTTTAAAAAATATAAATTTATAAGGCAAAGTCTTTATAGAAATAAACCTATTTCTTCTCTCAGTCTTCATTTATTAGCTCTTATTGAAAGAATGATGAAAGGTCTGTGCTCAAGCTTGTCCTCTTTCTTGGCCCTGGCAGCAATAAAGCAAATAACTTCTCTGTAATATTTTTGAGAATTCATATCAACTTCTTACATGATTGTGGATAGTAAATTCAGCTCTGTTTTCAAGAAAGGAGAGAAAAAATAAAACTATTGTGGTAGAAAATATGTAAAATACAGTAGTAAAAATCATCTCTAGTTAATACAGTTCTTATATTTCCTTTTACTGAGTTAAGGAAAATCATGGTTCTAAATTCCCTGAGATTTTAGATCCTGTCACTTTAATTTAGGATTTTTTTAGTGGTCACATCTAGAATTAAAATATCGTTTCTATTTTAGCATTAAAGTCAATTAAATAGAGACTTACAGTTCAATAGGCTAATGTTTAAACAAGATTTGAATGTCAATTAAAGTTACAGACTCATTATTGCAGATAGACTTATTAAATTTTATGCCATTATTCAATATATATCTTATAATCCATTATACTGAATATTATCACCAAGTTATTATTTTAAATATTACCTAAAATATTGGATTCTTTTTAATTTTCAAGCATTAAAATAATTTAATTCATCTTTAATGGATATAGTTGTCATTGTCAAAATCTTGGAGATCCATTCCTCCTTTGCCTTTAGAAAGGATAAGCAAAGTACAGATCTTAGCAGGACAAATTTTCATCTATAGCAAAAAAAAATCTTTTCTGTATAGCAGTCTCTTTCAAGGTCCCCATGAAGCTTAATGCCTTCAAGACTGGTTTTGAGGAAGAAGGGATGATGGAGGGGAGCGGCATTCTGGGGGTGCCTGAGTAAAATTTGCACCTTACTCAGAAGATTACTATTTGAGAAAGAAATTAGATTAGAAGAAAAATGGGCACTCAATGTATTAAAGTAGTTGTGTGGAAAGAGAAGATGTAAACAGAAATAGGCTTTGAAAGCTAAGTGGGTGATACCACTTGTGATTTTATGTGTGTTTCTGAAATCTAATGTGCTGATTCATTAATATATTAATATAAATTAAAATGAAAATGTGTAACTTAAGGAGCCCTGCAATAGCAAGATTTGGAAAAGTAGTTTTTTTGTGGAAGAAATCTTAGTTTCTGGCATGCAAAATGAAACTCCAGGATTCACAGTAGAAAAATCTTTGTAAAGTGGAAAATAATGCATGAGAAAAAAGTTGAGCAATCATTTACTTCAGACTGCTAATGCTGGAGGACATAGGAAATAATCATTATGAATTTATGCTTAGAACTGACCGTGTAAAATTAACTAAGATCAAAGGAGGGAATGTAGCAAATAATAATAATAATGTTCATCTCTCAAGCAGTACAGATTGTGTGCATCCTTTGGATATTAAGGAAATTTGCTGAAAATACTGTGGTGTACAGCTGAGAATTTCTTTATGAAAAGTCATATTTAAATGGGAAGGTAACCAAATATTAGAACAAAGCAAATGAAGTTTCCCTTAGGGATACTTCCCTTCCAATGACTTTTCCCTTAGGGAAAACACTGTTTAGGTTGAAAGGGCTTCAATTATTCAGTCTGATAGTGTTGCAACCTAACAGTGGGGTAAGCAAAGGAGGAGATGACCATGCAGTAAAGTGAAAGAAAACTATGAGCCAGCCAGGCAGGTGCAAGTATCCTCAATTGTAATCAAGTACAGTAAAGTCTCAACTGAATAACTCAAATTCAGAGATGCAGGAATCTGTTTTGGTTGCTCTACGTGCTTCTTAGTAATGATGAATGAGAATGCAAGAAAGAAAATTATGCATATGTTCTTGTGATTTTGACAGCAGTAACTTTTACATTGCCTCTTGACTGAAGTGACTGATTTTGCCTGTGAGAAAACTTGCCTGTGTGCCTGGGTTTCAGAGTTGACATGTATGAGACATAGTTATTCCCTTGGCTATTGAAGGGTGAGCAAGCAGTAGAGCCAGGATTCCTCACTTCCAAGTGCCTTCTCCAGTGATTTACAGAAGTAATTATCATACTCAATCTGCCTAATCATGATTTCTTGAATCTTCACTTTCTTGTGTTCTATTTTCAATAGAAAGAGTCTTAGGTTGGGGTAAAATACTCTCTAGAATAAGTAGAAATATAAATTTAAATCAGATTTGAATCTAGCTACTGTATCTGCTGTGTTTTTACTACTGAATTTTTATATAGAAAGAGAAAGTCCCATCATCATTTCTAGATTCTGAAAGTATGTTGCCACTCATTCTTGCTAAATAAAGAGATGGGCGATTACTCAAGCACTGGTTATAAAATATGAATTCTGACAGCAAGCAATGAATCCTGAACACAAAGAAGACCTGAGCGGAGTGTGAAAGTCTTTCAACCACAAACCCATTTTCCTTCAAAATTCAGATGTAACCATTTTGCTGAATTTTTTCCCTATAAATGATATGAATGCTATCCCGAGGAATATAACTCTCCTAGAAATGACGTAACAAATACAGTCATTTACATCAAGGTATTGGATTTCAGTGAGGAAACAAAAATAGAAAATTTTGTTTTGAGGAAACAAAAATTAGAAAATACCCTATGTTTAACTGCAGCTGCAAAGCTGAGCAAAGCCATGAAAAAACTTTTGAGAACTTGACTTCTCTCTGGTACTGTAATTCTGTAGATACTCTAGAAGTAATTAAGAACTTTAATCGTGTGATAACTTTTGCTTTCATTGTAATGTTACTCTGAATGTACTTGCATTGCTAGTATCTAACAAATTGTGAATAGGAAATGGTAGCTGTGAAGCACATGGCATCAGGCAAAAGTACATGAATCAAGGCTTGAATCAGCCTAGCAAGGGGTGTCTGACAGTATAATTTCAATCTACCAGTTTTACATACTCAGAACCCAAAATGTCCTATCTATATGGATGTGTGATGACATGCTGACAAATGCGCCTAAAGTATATTCAAATTTCTGCATTTCAGGAGCAAAAGAACAAACTGGTTACAGTGTATGAACAAGGTTCAGAGCATGGAAATTGAATGAAATGTCACTCAGAAGCTCTAATAGAACTAAGAATATTTATTTTCTGAATTGTAAATGATGGTATGATTTCCTCTAACAAAAAAAAAAAAAAAAGTAAATAAATAAAGGAGATTTCTTTCACGAGTAAAATGTAGTTCAAAAGAGTTTTGTCTGTAAAGCTATGTATCATTCATGTAAATTTTTACAGTTTATATTAGGTTAAAATGTATAATGCCAGAAGAAAATATAATGGAAGTAAATATCAGAAGCATTCGTTAGACCATCTCGATAATTAGAGAATATATTCTCATGAGAATAGAATTATTGTAATGTATGCTAGCAGGATGTTTGAAAACAACCCTCTTAATAAATGGAGTTGACAGAAAATACACTGCAAAAGGATTACTGGCATAGGCATGTAAAATAAGAGATTTGGCAGGAACTTTGAGAACACAAATATGCATCACTCAAGGGAGAAGATTTCTATCCAGGGAACAAGCTGTCTTTGTAAACAGGATTATACCCATAACAAGCATCTATAAAGCATATATTAATTCCATCAAAGAAAAATTGTATACACCAGGAATAATGGAAGTGAGGAATAATTCAATGACAGTTACTTTCTGTTATTACTCTAAATAGTTAAAATTGTAAAATCAATTTTATTAATTTTTACATTTAATTGTTTATTTAATTGTTACATTAACCAGTCACTTTCGTTCTCTATCCCCATAACAGATGTTCATTATAAAACCGGAATACATTAAGATGATTACATTATTCAAACTCTTTGATAATTCATTTGTATTAAAACCATAAGACTCTGTTGACATTTCCCTAGGGTACGTTTGTTGAGGTTAAGCAGGATAAATGTCACAGTTAGTAGTGCTGTTAAGATAAAAACCCTGCAAAGGAACTACATATTATTTCTCTGTTTTGTGGTCCTCAACAGCAAGTTTTAGAATTATATTTCCTTTTTAAATGATGCATTATACTTGAAAAGCAAAGTAAATGACCTGAAATTATGATTCTTGCTCATTTTATCAGGAATAAAGGAATAGGGGAGGGGAAGTTCTAAAGAAGTATGCATAAATATTTTTTAAGACTTTTAAAAGAAAAAGATTGTGCTATATTTAAATATAATGGCCCTGGTGAGATATGATATGGAAGAATGTAGCTTAGAATGAATATAAGATATGCATTAATATCTATGCAAATGCTTCAAAACAGGAAGAGAACTATATGACAGACTCAGAGAGAAATCTCAAATACAGTACAGACTTCAATATTCCAGAAATAACTAAGTAGCATCACGTACTTGAAAAACAGATCAGGGTGACATGTAGGGGGTCCCTCATTTCAGACTCCTCAAACCAGAACTAAATATTAAGTTTAATTTTAAATAAATATATGCACATTCAATTTATGTTTATAAACACGAAGAAAATTCCAGATACTCAGGACCTTCTTTGAACAAGCTCTGAAAACTCCAAGAGCAGATATTGCACATGAGCACTTGAAGCCATGGCTCTGCTGCTCATGTCTTCCATTGCACGCAGCCCAACCAACCACTGCACAGATGGTCACTATCACCTCTTGAGTTGCACTGTGCATGTCAGAGTAGTCTCCTTTCTGTCTTCTCCAAAATTCTCTGTTCTTTGACTGACTGTCAGTAGATTCTTCTGGCTTGCTCTATGTTATGTAGAAGGCCATTCTCATCTTGGAGTAAACAATTGCAATGAATGGCCTTAGTCTTACCACCCCTTCACCAAATCCTCTCCCTGGCACTTTGTTAAGTTTGATCCATCTCTTGCACTGTGGGCCTTCAACAAGCCAAGCTGAGCACAGGGAAACATTGACTTCCCCTGACCTGCTGCCTGGGCACAGTACTGCCTGTGGGTAGTGTAAAATACCGATTTCATTTATACTTTTCATTAATCTAAAGTGTGTTGCTTAAACTTCAGTGGTCATTGTAAAAGTTATTGTTTATGTGGCAGGTACTGAAAGTTTTTCTTCACTTTTTATTCAAACACATTTTAAAAGGTAACTAAGTATATTGCATTAGAGAATTAATTGCAACAATTCCAACTGGCAGTAAGATTAGGTGTACATAAAGGAGTATAATATATATTCAGCAAAATTAACAAGAAACTACTTAATAATGGAAGTTAATGTCATGCTTTTCAACTAGCTGGAAGTTTTTCTGTTTGGGCTGTGGATTGTTGGTTTTTTGGTTGTTTTTTTTCTGTGAGCCTGGGTCATACTTAATATCTGAACAGAACATTAATTATAGATATTACTGATCATCAAAAAAGTAACAATTTCACAGTTATCTTTAATTGCAATATCTTTGACTATACTCAGCCAAAATTGGTGCTGATAAAATTTTTATTATTAATAAAAATACTCATAATGCATTCTTCTGTGAAATGAGAGCGACAATTTCAGAGGCTAATAAAAATGATCAACCAGCTAAGAACTAAAAAAAAAAATAATTAAAAAAAAAAAAAGTTGAATCCTAGAGGGCTTCTCGAACTCTATTACTGCCCCTAATAACACAGCAGGTTGTTCTGGGTGGGTTTTGTGTAACCCCAAGGGTGTCAAAACCACAAGCTTTCTGGGCAGCCTGTGGCTATGTTTGAACACTCTCACAGCAGAAATTAAAAAAATGAAACAACACTTTTCTTGTGGTTGAGTGCAATTTCCTGTGTCTCAGTTTGTGCCCCTCATCTCTTGCCCTGTCACTGGGTACCATTCAAAGGGGTCTGGCTCTGGTGCCTTTACTAACCCATCAGGTGATTATGCATGTTGACAAGATTCACCTGAGCTTTGCTTCTTGAGAGTGAATTGTCCCAGGTCTCTTAGTCTCAATTCGTTTTACACACAGTCCTTTGATCACATTTGTGGCCAGTTGCTGGACTCTTTCCTTTGTAATGCGAGCTCACAGCTGCACATAAGACTAAAAATATGAAGGAATGCAATAATTGTCTTAAAATGCAACATTATGTTGAGTATTTGTTTCTCATAAACATCATGCTTTTCCTGCACAGATAAATAGTAATGGGGTTTAATTAAGGTAAGATGTTCAGATCTTCTAGGAAGGAATTATTGGTAAAGTTTCTGAAGCACTAGTGTGTAGTTTCCTAACCATTCCTGGCAGCTTTTAGGAAAAGGTTAGACAAACATCTGTAACCTAGTTAAAGCTAATCTACTGGGAAAGGGCCAGATGACCTTTCAAGGTCCCTTCCAGCTCTACAACTTTTGTCATTCATGAATGCTACAATAGGGAGTTACTGACTGACAACAGAATCAGCTGTTAAAAAACAACAAATAAAAGAGCAATGAATTATCTGTCTCTTTCTGTGCTGTATCTTTCTCTATGCAAAACAAGAATATCAATCCCAGGTTTGATTTTGGCTGCTTATGTTGTCAGTTTTATTCTTTGTCGAATCTGAATGTTTACTTTTGTTTCTATGACTATCTAATATGTCAAAGGTCTCAGGCTATTTATCTAAAATGGCAAAAACGGCGGATGTTGCTGAATATTTCTATAATATTTCTGCATTGTTTACATCAAAAATTCTACCCTAAGATTCTGGCTTGTTCTAAATTATTTTGGAAGGGTGATTTGAACAACAAACACCAACCTTTAGATTCACACACTGTCAAAATCATTAATTATCTGGACAACTAGAAGCTTTGATGCATTTTGAGGTACCTTACCCAAGACACTATTAGGCCATTTTTCAAGGTAAATCCTTGCCTTGAATTATTTTTCAAGCACAAACACACAGTGCTTCTTAACTGCCTGTTACAAGATTTTATAATGACTATCACATTTGAATGGCAAGCAGGAATAACTTGAATTTGGAAAGCAGAATTACATAGAGGCGGTTCATCAAAATGAACAGAAGACCACACATTCTGATTAACTGTTCTACCTGTGCTCCCATGGCTGGTTTTGTGTACCAGCTCTGTAACTACCATGAACCAGGCTTTACAAAAATGTACTGCCTATTCCTGGTATGCATTCAGTTAGGTCTAATAAGATTCCAACAGAGAAGCAAACCCAAACAGAGACTCTATATTTTTTATATTTTTATGATGTTTACCAAGCTGTTTTGGTAATAAACCCTTACTGTCCAAATGTACATAGCATGCCTTATACACTGATTTCCTCAAAAAAAAAACATATTTAATCTATCAGGGATATATTTTCAAAAAATAAAATCATGTTTATTAATAAATGACAAAACTTGTAATTATGTAAGACTTGGGTGCCTTCTCTTTTTCTGCTTCTTTCAGGGAATTTCCTTTTGGTCTGAAATCTTAAGAGGCACATTTTTCTTGAAGGTGATAATAGATTTCTACTGCAGCTTAATATTTTACATTTTATTTTGGCTTTACACTTCCTTGCTTAGAAATTAGTGAAAACTTAAATGTAGTTTCATTTTCTGAGTAGTTCCTTAAAGATATGTGGTGCAGGAATACAGCTAGAACATTATGTTACATTCTTCAATCTGTGTACTTTAAGCACATTGTTTTGTATGTTTTCACTGTGTGCTTCCAGAGAAATGAAGACTCTGGTCCACTTAAAATTCTGTGCAGCCCTAGAGTATTGAATTTTACATGACTGCTTAAGAACTTTGGAAAATTTTGTCCTTACATTAGTGCTATTTTTGTTTTTAAATCAATTGTATCAGAAAAATTGAGTAGCATTACTTTAGGACTGGTGGAAAGTTAAGCTGTATAGATAGAAAAATTCATATAGAATTTTTGGGATGTACAGGAAAAGTACTAGAAGTAAGTTTTATCTTTATTGTCACTTTAATAAGAGAGAGGGATTTATGTCAAATTTGACTTGACAGGAAATTTCCTGTCTCGACTGACATGAAATTGTTTTGAATACAAAAAAATATGATGAGAATGTTGTTTAAATACAATCCTGCATCTAGGGGAGGTTGCATTAATGACATTACTGGTCTTCACTCTGTATGCTAATAAGTTGTCTTTATTCCAGTTCTATTCATAGAGACCTTACACATTAATTCCTCTTGTCTCCTCTCATTTTAAGCTTTTGAACATTATTGCCTCCTTTTCACTGTGACTTCAGGATGAACGTGTTTTAATAACTATCATGAAGGCTTTCATTATTTCCTCAGTAAGAGAAAAACATATTTTATTTTTATTTTTTACCACATTTTATAGAGCCACCCTTGCTCCTGTCCAGATTACAGGAGGGTAAAAAAAGGGAAGTTTCTTTTGATTACTTTATTGTGAGTACAGGAAACCCTAATGTATACTGTAGGAAACTGATGAGTCCTTATACATTCTTTTAAATTATCACTTACTATGTACTCTGAAAGTGCTACATGGAAATTTTAGATGCAATACACTAGTAATATAAAAAGCAGATTTTCTGCTGTAAAAATGTACTTCACAGACATTTGGAAATGTCATTCCTGCTCTTTCAGTTTTGGAAAGTGACTTTATTTTCTCTTTTGTTTTCAGAGTGTGTGGATTCTCAAGGACAGTTGTCAACCAAATAGAGTGTACAGTTAGGGTAGGAAGAAGTCTGAAGGTAGCATCTATGGATTGTTGTATTTGTAAAACTGGAATACTTAGTATTGATTATATTAAATATATATTTACAAATGACATTAAAATCAGTTTCTTATATTAAGAAATTTGATATTATCTTTGAGAAATTTGAGATATGGCTCAAGAATATGGAGGTTGTTTTGAGGCCCTATTTTGAAATATTGAGAGATATAAATAATAAGTACTTGACAGGTTATGAAGCACCTGTGTTCAGTAGTAAAAAACTGAGTGATTTAGAACCGTATGAAGTTTAACAAGAGCAAGTGCCAGATTTTGCACCTGGGATGAGAGGCTGGAGAGTAGTACCACTGAAAGAGATTTGGGAGTTTTGTTTGACAGCAAGTTGAACACGAGTCAGCAATCTGCTGAGGCAGCCATGAAAGCCAACTGTATCCATACAGCATTGCTAGCCAGTCAAGGGATTGTCCCTCTTTTCACTGCACTGATGCAGCCTCACCTTGAGTGCTTTTGGGCACCACGGTACAAGAAGGACATAAAACTATTAGAAAGTGTCCAAAGAAGGGTTACAAAGGTGGTGAAGGGTGGGAGGGGAAGACATGAGGAGCAGCTGGGCTCCCTTGGTTTCACAGAATCACAGAATCATAGAATCGCAGGGGATGGAAGAGACCTCAAGGGATCATCAAGTTCAACACCCCTGCTAAAGCAGATACCCTACTCTAGGTCACATAGGTAGGCATCCAGCCAGATTTTGAATATCTCCATAGAAGGAGACTCCACAACCTTTCTGGGCAGCCCGTTCCAGTACTCTGCAACCTAATCGTATAGAAGTTCTTCTGCATGTTGATATGGAACTTCCTATGTACAAGTTTTAGATCATTACTCCTTGTCGTGTTGCTACATGCCACCAAGAAGAGGCTTTGATCATATTTCCAGCCCTCCACTGGACTCCTCCTAGGAGACCCCTGAATTTTTTGAACTGGGAAGCCCAGAGCTGAACTCAGTAGTCTAAATGTGATCTCACCAGGGCTGAGTAGAGGAGGAGGATAACCTCCCTCAACCTGCTGGCCAAGCTCTTTTTAGCTCACCCCAGGATAATATTGACCTTCTTGGCTATTTGTTCAGTCTAGAGAAGAGAAGAATGAGAAGAGGCCTAATTGTAGCCTACAGCTTCCTCATGATGGGGAAAGGAGGGGTAAGCACTGATCTCTCTTTGGTGACCAGTGATTGGATCCAAGGGAATGACATGAAGCTCTAGCAGGGGAGGTTCATGTTGGATATCAGATAAAGGTTTTTCACTGAAAAGATGATCAGGTACTGGAACAGTGTCCCCAGGGAAGTGGTCATGGTACCAAGTCTGATGGAGCTTAAGAAGTGTCTGAACAATGCTATCAGACATGTAGTATGATTTTTGGGTGCTCCTGTGTGGAGCCAGGAGTTGGATTCAATTATCCTTATCTGCCCCTTTCAACTTGGGATATTCTATGATTCTATGATTTATTTTTTTTTAGGAGTTCTTATATTTCACATAGCAAAGTGAGACCTGGGATTTACTTTATTTCAGAAAATTAATAACTGTAGACAGTAGAGGGTTCGCTTATTGTAGGCTCTGATATTAACAAGTGTTCTGTTCTTTGAAAGTAGAGAAGCCAGTGGTGTGTTTAAATGGCCTGAAATACCCCTGTATGATTTAATACATTTTAACTACACTGAGATACAGGATTTTTCCAAAATTGTCTTTTAAAGTACTTATATGCTGTAGCTGATTGTATTATAGATATAACAAACAGTGTTTCAAGCTATTCCAAGATTTCCTGTAGCATTTTTCAGTGCAAACTCTAAATCTCTCCTGGAGGAAATTAGTGTTTGAAGCAAAGAAGATTTGCAGAAGACTTAATGATATTTTAGGAGCAAAATCTACATCATAAATACAAACGGGTTATGGTCTGGGGCTTGGGGAGGGGGAGGAGCAGGGGGGACATTAATACATGATGTTTTTTAAAGTTCAATGAGTTGTTAAACGGTGAATAACAGAGGAGGTGATTTTCCTATTCTGTTCAGTCTTCTGTTTCACCAAATAGAGAAATACTTAATTTGGAAGAAGGAAAATAAGGAGGTCATATCTTCCTAGTCAGTGAAGCCTGGAATTCAAGTATGGATTTTAATTCCAGCTGAAAAATATCTTGTTACAGAGAAATTTCTTCACAGAAAAATACTTGTCTGTAATTGTAGGAAAGCGGGTATACAGAAAATAGAAAAGCTTAGATTACAGGGGTTTATCAGTTTTACTGAATACACAAAGCTGTTCTGATAAGAAAATCTGATTTTGGTAGAATTGTGTAATTATTAATATAATACATTATCAGCTTGTTTAAATTACAGTAGAGCAAACACTGAAAAGGAGAGCATATTATAGACTTATTTAAAAATACCTGAGCAACGTGCAGAAAATCTTGCATATAAAGAAATCCTTCCAAGAGATCAATTATCAGTGCAACATCTCTAAGCTTAGAGATTTTTTTTTTTCAATTTTTTTAATAAATTTTCTTTCACTTCATGGCAAATTTTCAGTTAACAGGGAGTCTGCATCACGCATCTAGAAAATTGTCTGTTCCATCCAGATTTACAAAAATACGGAGCAGGAACAGTATGCGCACACGTGGGAAAAGTAGGATTTCAGATTATTTAGGACTCCTAAAATATCTGGGCTGGCACGGCAACATCTTAATTCAGCCACTGGCTATCTGTTCCTGGATTACAGTAACATTATGCCAGTAGGGAAGTATCATGGCTTTATCATTTTGGCCTCTATATTTCCTGTTGTTATAGACATGTTGTAGACATTGCACATCCTTTTCTCTTTTTGTTTTGCCCCCAAGCCCCGATGACAGTCTCTCACAGTATCTATCTTTTGTATGTTTACTTTTTCTCTATTGTACAATTATAATTATACTTCAAGAGATTGCATTTGTAGAAATAAATAAGAGAGAAACACACTTACTTAAAAGGAAATAGATACATTTAAAAGGATAAAATGTTTCTTTTTTCAATTGTTTTGTTTTGGTTTTTGGTTTTGTTTTGTTGTTTTTTTTTATAGGAAAGCTTGGATGTTTGCAACTCTTTTAAGCTGGAATTAATTGCTATTTTCAATATGTTTCTCTGGACACAGTATCCTTTCTATAACTCTTGACTCCATGATACATTCCCTTTATATCTAGACTATTAGCATTAGAACTTCTTCCTCACTCAAGTTATCATAATTGTTTTTCTGCTTGGTTGTTATTAATGATGGTTCATCTTCTAAAGAAAAAAACATGCAAATATACCATTTCTTATGTGCTCCATTAATTTTTTTAGCTGATTTTTTTTTCCTAATATGCACTACTCAACTTGTCATCAAAACTCTGTAGCAAAAAGACAAACCTGTCCACGGCAATTTCTGATACGTAGATTGGATGGCATAGTTGTTTACAATTGAGGAAAGAAATGCAATGCTAGCTGCTCAACACCCACAACCCTACATGTAACTTGTGTTTTGCAGGCTGTTTAATTTTAGATATTCTACTAGCACAGGAGAGCCACAAGTTTATCACTAACTTCCGCTTCTCAATAATTCCTCTGTATTACAGTCGTAGAAGTATAGGTTTAATTAGCTGCTTCTGCTCTTCCGGTTTTCTCATGTCATGTTGTCTTTTTCATTAGATTTCTCATCTTCATTTGTGGTAGATGTTTGCACACTTCCTAGCTTTAAGCAATCTGGGCTATAATTGGGGATCTAAAGTTGGAGCATGTCTTCAGTTACTGCTTTGTTAATTCCTTCTATTTTCCCGTCAGAACTGTATTTTATCATGTATTGCCAATGAAGTGGAAGAAAAGTCAAAGGTAATCCACATCAGGTTTTTGCTTCTAGCAAAGGCTCTATGTCTTTATACTTGCTTTCTGTTATAAATGTTCTATGAATGTATCTATCCTATTTTCAGTTTTTTTCATAGAGGCTGTGCACAAGCATGTTACAGAATGCTTGAGGCTTTTAAGTTTGTAACATCAAACATATCAACGATCTAGTTTTCTCAAACTCTGTAACTTTTATCTCTGTTTTTTTCTGTCACATAGAAATTTGATTTTTATCATTTTAATACTGGGATTGTGTTAGTGAGAACAACTTAGCTGAAAACCTGCTAAAGTTCTTAAGGTAAAGGGGCAAAGAAGAAAATGGAAAGCAGGGTCAGCAGGCTGGAAGTTTGAGCATATGATGGAAAGCAGAAAGATGCCACTGTACAAATATTTTATCATATGTGTGGAATAAGCTTTCTTTTCATGTTACTGGGAATGACTGTGGGGACAGTTCATGCTCTGATTCTGGAGGGTGATGTTTTCAGGTGAAAATATGTGCAGACAGCAGTCATGGAGCTCTAGTTATAATGTGCTGGAATTCTGAAATAAAGGTAGTAATAGAGAACATGCTGCTGTTGCATATCTTAAGGGCAAAATGACGTTCGTCTTCAAAGCGATTGTTTTTATCAGCTTTTCAGGTAAAGCCTATATTCCTCTAAGTATTTTTGAGGTTGAAGGTAGCTAGTTTGATTATTCTGACAATCATGAAATTGAGCAACTTATGGAAGTGAACTGCATAAATTTTAGTAACCTTGTTGTCATCCATTCTGTGCCATTTTATGTAGAAAACTAAAACAATGACAACAACAAAAGAAAAATATCATAAAAATTGCTCTACAAGGCATCAGATCGCTTTAGGATTTGAACACAGTTCATTGCCGTGACCTTGCTCAGATATAGTGAATTTTCTATGTTTACTGTGAAGGGCTTGCTTAGTAAGTTCAAACATGGTATTCGGGACTGCGTAACAGGAAGAATGAATGTGTTGTTCCATCAAAAAAAATACAAGACAAATAGCCTTAGTGTATGTTGAATACAAATGCAAAGACAAATGGTTTGAGAACTAACAAAGATATATTGTTGTATAGACTGAAGCAGAACAATAGACTGAAGAAAAGGATTTCTGCTTTTGAAAGAGTCTTTAAGAAACATTTAAATCGAAGCTGTGTTTTGAAACAGATAATTAATACTCCAGTTATAATGACACTTTAAAAAAGTATCCTGAGGTATGGCATTTTGGGAGGTTGGTTTTCCTTTTTTGTTAATGAAGCATTAACAAACAAACAAACAAACAAAAACAAGATAATTGCATTTAAATTGTATTCTTTCATGTTTCCTATATATTTATGAGGGTACTTAAAATGTATTCATAGAACATCTGAAAATGATATGGTATGGTGCACAGAGAGATCTCTTACTCCATGCAATTGCCCTACTTGTATCATGGCATGACATTTATGCATTTCCTTCTAGTGGGATTTCCAATGTAAATGTTTCTGGCAATACTGTAACAACTGTTACAAAGACTTATGCAACAAACATGGTATGAATGCCCTACTAAATATTATAGGCTGATCTCAAGTGTCACTGAATGAGATTTCAGAACGTGTGAATGTGTTCATATTTGTTTGCAAAAATATCTGTCTAAAACAGCTTTGTATTGTTTTGTTTTTGCATCAATTTATCTTAGTTTAAAAAAAAAAAAATCATTTGAGAAATAGTTACAATAGTGTTTAAGATTCGTAGTGACTTGAAAAGAGAAATCAAAGAACAATTGCTTTTTAAAAAGATCAATCAAGAATGAAGAGAGGCAATGGCACTCCAGCATGGAAATTTTTGAGGAAACAGAACAGTAGAAGCCAGAATGAGAAAAGCATTTTGGGAAAGATTGTGAAAAAAACAATCCTGAAGTAAGTGTTTTGTTCTCCTCTAAATTCCGTATACAGATTTAAATAGATGCGGAGATTGTTAATGTTATAGAGACAGGTATTCTACTGTGCTCTGTTTCGTTACAGTAGACACTACATTTGCACATATCAACTGAAGCAAATGCTGACAATAATGATAGAAACTTTGGACTTTCTTATACAATACTCATTAGACTCTTTCACTGATCCAACTGGAGGATATGCTCTTAGCAGGTCAAAGAAGATAACCTTGCAATAAATAACCATGAATTGATACACTCTCAGATAATTAATAGGGCAGACAAAAACAGCTTGGTTACTAAGGTTTCTGAGTCCACAACAGTCTGAGAAATTACGAAAACTAATTAGTTAGCAAGATTGATGTGCCAAGGGACTTAATGTGAAGTAGTTCTGGAATCTGAAATCAACATTTCAGAATCTATCAAAGCTTCAGTGCAAACAGGAACAGCAAGTTGAAATGTTTCTTCAATATTTGTTTAAAACCAGATTATCTAGAAGGTAGCAGACACCAAAAAGGTATGACGGAATTAATTTCTGAAGAATTCCTTCTCGGGGATAGGTGTATAGATAACAGTGGTACCCTAAAGTCATGCCAAATTATGCCTTATAGATATTTTGGCCAGTGTGTGTTAGTCATAGAGAGCACAAGAAAAGAAATGTGTGATTAGTTTGATGAAGCAGGCTTAAGTTCTCATAAATAAGATATTCCAAATACATCCCCAAAATCCATTTCGATTTGAGCATATTTCAATGAGAACAGTGAGAACAGGTAGGTTAATAGCAGTTCTAGATACCCAGATCTTCTTGGCCTTAGAAACAGCATGTTAAATCTCTTTCTACTCTCTGATATACATAGCTCTGTAATGGTAAAAATCAAATCAAAACAAAATACTTGCAGGTATCAAGGCAGAGAAAACAAACTCAAATATTTTAACAGATTACATCTACAGTAAAAGAACAGCTGTTGAAAAGGTTTGTGTTGTGCTTCATACATTCTGACGATTAGATGACTGGACTAGATCACTCCAACATTTATAAATACCTTTGGATGTGAATACACGTAGTTTAGCAAGTACTACTTATAGATGCTCATTTCCTAAATCTGGAAGACATTTTCTTTCTCTCTGATCTTTCTGCTTTGGGCATCTTTATAAAGCTGGATGGATTTTGAAGTTAACATGCAAGAAATAAGGCAGCTTAACTATAAATACTGTGTAGTGATATAATATGTGAATTCATAACCTACTTACCTTCTCTTTACAACATATAATGAGAAATATATATTTTAGCATACATATCTTAATCATAAAACGAAGCTCTTAGCATTTATTTTAGCATCTTTCAAGAATTTTGTGAATTTTCCATTATGTTACCAGCTGTTTTTTGGGGTACATTTTCTCCAGATTTACAGCCAATTGAGTAAAGTTGTCAGGATCAGCAATCCTGAAACAGCTATCATTACAGCAGAATTTGCTGAAACATTCTCATATTTTGAGTGCAAGAGTAATCTTCAAGATTTTAAATGTTAATATTTTAGCAGTATATTAGGTCACACATTATTTAAAACACTTATATTTATTGTATTCATACCTTTCCTTTGAAAGGTATTCCTTCGATACCTTCCCACTACTGTTGGTTTCCCTAATAGTATAGCTTCTGCTTGCGAACTGAGCAAAATCCTCCTTGCACTACAACATCCCGAATTTGATTGTTTCTCCTCTGCACTTAGTGTTCACCAAAAGTGTTTATTCCTTTTAAAGAAAGGAGACAACAGTGATCGATTGTATCGTTTTAAGAATAAGTTTCTTCAGAAAGAGAAGGCAATGATCTTACAATTTAGATTGGCGTGTAACTATTCTGTTCCTGATTTTGCTCCACATGTACTTTCTGACTGAAAAAAGATGCTTATTAGTTTGTTCAAATAATACCTTTTTGTGCCTTGACCTGTGATCATTTTTTATGTTTTTAATACGGTAAAATGTTTTTAAATAGTTTATATACAGGAATAAAAGTTATTTTTATGGTACACTTTTTGAGTGGGAAACTACTTTTTACAACTTAACAAGATGTATTCAGTAAAATACCACTTTAACAAAGTATTTATTACAGTGGTAGAATATGATGAACATTAGTAATCTATCCTTTATTTTTTGGAGGTGCTATGGGGGGATGATATGAAGATAATCAAATGACTTTAATCTATACTAGCAGTATTCTATGTTACTACCATTTCATATTATTCTTCTAGCTTATATTTTAAAAGAGTATTCTGTAGCTCTATGTAAGAATCAAGGCAACATGCATGTTTTCAGCTGCTTTAGTGTTAGCAGACATTTTCCCCGCTGTAATGAATGGAAAGTCCAAGTAAATGTTCAGCTGTGGACAAATTAGGCATAGTTCCTAACAATTAAGAACTTTTTATTCTTCTCATTTCACTTCATAATGTAAGAATTCTTCCAAAAGGAATTATGTTCTATGTGGATAATGACCTCAAGTTCTTACACATGCCAACAGCCCACTGTCTCCAAATGCTCTTTCCTTTTTAACAGAGAGCGATGAGGTTCCTCATCTCCTAGTGCTGTTTTAGTCACTGTGACTGCACTTCAGTTCTTGACCATCCCACTTTTGTGGATAGCTACACAGTTTAACAGAATTTGATCCAAAATTACAGACTAAAAGAGTTGGCTCTGATCATAATTACTCTTCAGTTACAAAAGGGTGACACCAACCAGGCAAACTGACTTAAAACATGTGAGTGTTTCTTAGAATTTTGATTGAGCTATTCTTCTGTAAAAGATTGATTTATCAGGGTTTATCTACTCTGATTTTTTATAGCATCCATATTAAATTAAAAAAAAAAATAGGATGTACTCAATCGTGTTTGCAGCGTAATGGGCATATATACTTAGCTAACTGGCTCTGACTGTATTCTGCTATAAGAAAAAAAATCACAGAATCACAGAATTGTGATGAAATATTTTTAACATTGAAATTACTAATGGGTATAGGAAGAAATGACAGAAATTAATGAAATAATTGTTATATGTCTTTAATTAGGAGAGAAGAAACAGTGACAGAACTGTTTCTTATAAATTGCTAAATAAATGGGATGATTACTATACTGCATGCTGGGGCAGCACTTAAATACCCTTGGAGTGTAGTATTACTATTTTCTGACTGTAGTTTTTGTCTTAATGGTAGTACAGGATGCTTTATGGGTTGCAAAGCAATCTTCCTCTGAATAATAAATCACTGCTCTTTTAATGCCAGCTCTGACCTTTTCTGATTGAAATTGTAACACATCATCATAAAATAATGTCAGCGTGAGAGAAAATCATCTGTCTCATGAAGAGTGATTCTACACGTGGACACTTAAAGAGTTGGCTCTGATCATAATTACTCTTCAGTTACAAAAGGGTGACACTAACCTGGCAAACTGTCTTAAAACAAACAAAACCAGCTAATACACTGCCTTAGAATATAAAAGGGCTTTCCATTGTTCCTCTTCTGGAAATTTCTCAGGATACAAAGGAGGTAAGTACACAGAGTACTAAGCGCTCTCAAAAGTTAACCCAAGAGCTTCTCAACAAGAGATTTCTGTCACTGTTATTAGTCAGTATGAATATTGAAATGAGGACTTTCTTTAAACATACTGCTGGTTTTTAGATCAGACTGCTTTCAAAGCTCACTATCGCTCCTCTCACAGCAGTTTTTTATGTAACAAAATGTGTCCTGATCAAAATGCATTATTTCATTTTCCCTTATCACTATATGGGATATTTTTAGATTTTCATGTTTTTTATTCATTTTTAACAGGTGCAAGGTATAGAAAGAAGCTATAGGATTACATTTGTTACGGTGCAAGAATTTGTTTTGTTCTTCATCTAATTAGTTGCCTTGTGGCTTTTGTACAGTGTAGTGACTGTACTTTAGTTCTCTTGTAAATTCTGAATACTGAGAGCTGTTGTCTTTGAAGGAAAAAAAAGTCAAATCTCTGCATATTTTTGTCAGATTCCTCGGCTTTGTCTAGATTATTTCCATTTGCATTTCCTCAAGTGTATATATACATATATAAAAATATATATATATAAGTGTGTATATATATGTGTGTGAGAGAGAGAATACAAATCCCTGAGAGGTGCCTGGGCCCCAGTGAAGCTGGAATATTATTTTCTCAAGCAAATGTACTACAACCTCTCATTTACCACAATATTTCTATGTTTCATCCATATGCGATTACCTATTAGTAATTTTTGGTACACACGGACAGTTGATTCTTTGTGCAACTTCATAGCGTGATATTGCACAAAGCTTTTACGTATATATCAGTATGAAAAAACAACAACAACAACAACAAAAACTGACTTATAGAGCCTATGCACATGAGTTATGAAAAGAAATACAGTGAAACTTTTCCTTTCCCTTTTTTTCCCTGCTCTCGCATGTCATCCTTGCACTTAACCTTTACTTATCTAATCCCACTTTAGTCATAATTGCATGCTCTCTACTCCATTCATTTAGCATCATTCAATTTTTGTGTGATCTTAATATATTGCACCATTGGAAAGTAATCTTACAAAAGTTTCAAATGTTATCCATGTTTCTTCTACTTGCATTATGACACAAGAATAAAAAATATCACCAAGGAAACGGTACTCTTCACAGACAATTTATTCTTTTAAGTCAGACCAAAGTTTAATTTAGATTAAAATCCTGGAAGACATAATTCCTCACAAAGTCAGTAATGTTCTCCTTGTTACCTGGTAATGATAGTGTAATTCTATCAAAAGAAATTTTTAATAATATAGCTGCATGTCTGAAACTTTGCAATTTAGAATGAAGATGACACTATAAAAAAGCTTAAGAAAATACGTTAACTGAAGCTCAAATAAATCACCAACAATGAACACTGTCATTTTCTCAGTTAATGTTTCACCTTTTTAGCCTCATCCCAATATAGCTTTTTTGTTTTCAAATGGCATATAAGTAATCAGAATGTCCAATCCCACATGAAGAGTGGAAGAGGTCACATTTAGAAGCTTTATTTAGCTTCTAAAATATTTCGTTGTTTTCTTTGTACCTGTCAAGTATCTTTCTGTTTTTCAGTGTAGCTTTGTGTATTAATTATTACCATATTAAGCTCTGTGTAACTGAGACAAGAAGGGCTAATTCCTGGAGATAGTGAGCACATGCAACATTTGCATATTGTCCATGTGCCTTATAGGTTACTGCAATCAGTTTGTGACATCTGATTAAGCTACATAAATATGATCAGAGTTTACCTCCTACTGCAGAGTAGTCATCAGCAGCAACAATTTAAAACAGCTTTAGTGTGAACTCAGAAACAAATTGCATACTGAACAAGGGGCGAAATAGCCGTCAATCTTGAAAAGTTTTGCTGTTTTCCCTTGCAAGTGTGAAAATGTCAAGAAGTCAGATGTAATAATGCAGTGATGGAATGTGATTAATCCATACAGTAAGCACTATTCAAATCAAAATTTTTATACAACGAAAGGAGAATGTGAGCCTGCTGCATTATAACGCAAGCATAAAAGAAAGCATCACATCAAGTAACTGAAGTGCCAAGACATATAGATGTCAATAGGCCAGAGCAGTAACCTTTCTGTACAGTCACGTATGCAAAAAATACCATAGTTGTAAATATAGGTGTTGAAAAACATGCTAAGAGGGAGTGCTTTTTTCCTCACTGAAATATGGAAATACTTAAAAATGGAACCCAAAAGTTGCTCTTATGGATTCATTTACAACTCAGACAATGGATTTCAAAATGTTTATCTTGTAATACAGCGTGACATCTTCAGACTATTAAATTAGTGCTTGTTTTTCAACATTTTTCCTTTTATCATTTCACCTTTCTTAGAAGCAAAATATGGCAAGGAAGTTTCTGTTCTTATATGCTTTTTGATTATTCTTCTGTTTATTGAGTTTATATACAAAAAGTCTGAAAGTTAACATTTCATTTAACATCCTTTTAATAAAAAGTAAATTTTGTGATTCATTTTATGGTCCCTTTATAGTGTTACGCGTTGGCTACAGCTCCGAGTGAAGCTGAATTTTCCTTATAGTCTCAGAAATTTAATCTTAAAATTTAACCCATTGTTATCAGATTGTACTAATGCTCATCATAAGGCCTGAGTTTCATCTTAATTTCATATGATGCCTTAAGCAAAGTTAAATGTAAAAACCTACAAAGTTTTTTATATTTTCCCTAAGCTGTTTTTCTAATCATGTTAATCCAAACCTTTTGTTTTCCATTAACATAGTCTTTATCTCTCCCCTGCATGATTTAAATAAGATACAGACGTCTTCACAAAATGCCTGCATCCTCTTGCAAGGGGAATATTCAGACTGTGGAGAATGTCTGTCCATTTTGTTCATGAAGGAATAATAGCAAGAATAATAGCAATACAGAAAGAATAATTTATTATAGTAATCACAACCCTTCTTGATAAGCATTTTGTAGGTTTAGCTGTAAGTGATAGCTCTTCCCACATTCATGTCTGAAGAAGTCTTTGCCTGATCACATAATGACTCTTGTTAGGCACTAGTGACATATCTTTGCAAGATTGCATCCTAAACTTCTGCTCAAGCCTATAGATGTAAAAAACATATGCAGGCCTCATGCTGCATGTATTTCCCATTGCATAGCCCTGCTTTTCTTATGCTTCTAGATTATGACTGTGTTATTGTTTTATGATTTTTGGTTATCGGTATTCCGCATCATTACATCACATAGTGCACTGGGAGTAAAAGAGTTAATATGTTCCAGTTCTGGGCTCCTGTCCCAAAAGAGAAGAACTACATATCCAAAGAACTTTGTTTTCAGAGGGGAGATATAACCCCTGGTGAGGTCATCTGATGTCTTTTTTTCCCTTTTCAATGTTCAGGCTCTCCTCCTTGCTGCTCTATCTATCTATCTATAACTATCACTTCTTGCCTCAGCATTAGTGAAAGGCCTTCAGTTTTTTTCAGACACTCTCATTACCTTTGATTTATTAGCTGCAATTCTAATTGTATTGTATTGTATTGTATTGTATTGTACTGTGTTATCTTGCATTCCGCTATCTTATTTAGTAAATTAATTTGTTTCTCCTCAGGTCGTTGCTACAGTTTTGTTTTGGGGCCCATCTCTTTACCCTTTTTCTCTTATCCCTTTCTGAGGTACAGATCTGCAAGTCCCTCCGCCCCACTGGTCCCACGGAACTGGACCGAACCAGCCCATAAACAACTGACAGACAGAAACTGCTTCTGTAGTTGTACTGAAAAATATCACAGATATATGGCAGGTTTCCAAGTTGTGACAGCACTGCTTGCAGGAGGATGTAAAAAATTATCTACTTTGCACTCTCCCTTCAGATGTTTGTATACATTAACAAGTTCCCCCTGGTGCCTTCTCTTTTCTCACTTGTCTTGACCTTCCCTCATAGGAAAGATATTCCAGTCCCTAGATAACCTTTGTGGCCCTTTGCTGGAGTCTTTTTTGTACTGCATAGCCCAGAACTGGATGCAATATTACAAGTGTAGGCTCACCAGTGTTGAGTGAGGAAAGCTGTGCTTTCCCTTTCTCAGAAAAAAAAAAAAAAACAACTAAATAAGTAAGAGAGAGAATTTTGCCACTAAGTTGAAAACTAAACCTTATTTAAAATTGAAAGTGAAGTAAGGATTGCGCTAAGTCTTTTTGGTAAAAACTGGATGTACTTCTTCTGTGACATTACAGATGTCTGAGACAGTTGGAATAAGCAGTGTTAACTAAGGGGGCAGTAGTGATGATGATCATGGGGAAAGTAATCACAGAGATTTCCAAACATCCTTGATTAGTAGAGGGCAAATACGTTTTAAAGGACATAAATCTAAGAGGAAATTGGTATGAAATGAAGAAGTGCCTTAGTAGCAATAGGTCTGGAAAATCAACTTTGAATTTATTATAGTTAAAAACCTTAAGACTGTCTGCCTAATACACATGATATGAAGAAAATTAACAGATGTTTTACTGAGGGAGTAGAATATAAATCAGTTTGAGACCGTTAAGCTCTGCAGAGCTGAGTTTAGTGTTTTCTGAAGAAAAACTTCTGAATTAGAGAAGCTAGTATGATTTCCCACTCATCCCACTGTTAACTACTGACCGTTTTGTACTATAAACAGTTTAGGGAGCAAACTGCCCTGACTAGCACTAAATTGCTGCATGGATTTCAGTGCATTCATACAACTTCATTTTTGTAAACATCTCTTCAACTTTGTCCGTGTTTTGTTTAGCCAGCTAATCTTTTCTCTTGCTGTGAATGGAAACAGATAGATATGCTTCATTTAAATGTATTGAAGGGCATCAGTATTGATTACCCTTCAATACTTACTAAACTGTTTCATAGTGCCATGGTTGGAATTTGTTTTGTAATTAAATCCCATTTCTAAATTCAACTGCCCTAAACACTATTTTTTACAAAAATGCAATGAAACTGCAGTTCTAAGTAAAACTGTATATATTGTAAAGTTTTGAAAGTACTATGAGAAAGTAACAATGCATTTTTCTCCAAATAATTTCTTCATTAAAAAATGTGATTACAGAGGTCGGTCTGTTCTCAGCATGTTGAATCCAGATGGGTCACAAGAATATACAGTTGCATCTGTTGTAGTTTGAGGCCTGTTACTTCTTTCAGTATCATCTCCAAGTGACTTTGCTGTCCTTTTCACTCACTGTTGGGAACAGTACATTGTTCCATATCGTCAGTTCTGTGCTTCTTCCTTTTAAATTGGATTAATTGATCTTTCTTAAACTAGTATTATAAGCTAGTTTGTCAACAGCAATGTACGTGCTCTTATCTTGCTGCCAGAGATGTATGTTAATTCCAGCAAGTGGGTAGATATTGTATAATTATTACTTATTTATTTGTCTGTATATTTAGAAAATGTTGGGATGAGAAACATATGTAGCAGATATTTCTGAGCTTTAAGCTTTTTCATTTTTTAATTCCTTTGAATTGCTTATCGAGGAAGCAATATGTTGGACTTATGCAGTAAGCTGGACAAAATATGTCAGAATTATCCGTTGGGTCACTTTGAGGTGTTGCAACAGGAGAAATGGGAGATTAATAGATAAGTAATATATATTATACACTTTTGCTTAAGGGTGCAGTGACATGAAGAAAGGTTAAGATGGAAGAATCTAAATGAAAATGCATGAGTTCTTCAGTTTCCTGGAAAAGAATGCCAGCAGAATACTAAAGGCTTTCTTTCTGGAAGAATCATGTGTATTTCTATCCCCTCTAAAAGTTTGGCTTTCAATTTTATAAAAATACTTTAGAGTTAGGGAGAGCACTTACAATTTAAAAAAACAATCAAACAAAAAGAAAACCTTGTGATTTTTTTCTCTTTCGAGAGTTGGAAACTTTTAATTTGGCTGTTTTCTTCTTTCTTGCAGTCAGGAAAACATAGCAATTCAAACTCAAATGAAGTCAGTCATCCCAGTGTTATCCACTAATGCCCCAAACTTTAAAACCAGAATTCCAACAGTAGTGAGATTCTTACTTTATCACAAGACAAGACGTACATCAAGCCTGCCTTCGGAGAAATAAAATTGGACTTTTTAGGGAGAAAGTATATTCATCTTTGTAAACACATCTCAAGGCTTTTATTGAAATAACCAGTAACTTCACAGTGTTTATCCTATGTAGTTTCTTGTGCTTAGATTTGTTTATTAATAGTAGGTACCAACAGAGTTTTTGTAGAAATTTTAGGTCTCTGGTCAAAGAAAATGAAGATTTATTTATATATTACATTTACACCGTATTGTATGTAACCTTCAAACAATAATCAATTCTGCTAGGACTATGGATCCTGAGTCTACCACTCAAAGGTCAAAAGTAAGAAAAATTGATCATCTGTTGTGTACCTGTATATCAAGATATATAGTCTTTCTTCAGTGTGCCTCTCATTAACATTTCTAGAATAACAATCTTTAATAGAGTTTTGTCAGCTGAAGTCTGGCGTTCCAACTTTTTCTTCAAAATTATTCTGGATTTTAAAAGTACAGCTCAGAATTACAGCAAGCTATTTCTACTATGAGAGGAACCTGTTAGTTACAGAAAGAGAAATCAACCATTATGTCACTTTGAAGTTTTTACAATTAAAAGTTTTATTCCTAGAGGAACAGAAAGACAATTAAATGAAATGCTAACAACAAATTAAATGCTTTATAGGTCAGTCATTCCATTAGGTCTCTTTAGGGAAGCTGTTCTCATATAAAGCATGCCATAACCTATTTGCATAATGATTCTATCTTAACTGTGCCTTCTGCTCTTTTATGGTGTGTTGTTTATCCTAGTGCATGGCTGATATAGTAGAATTGCAAAGAAAGTAAAATCTGCTATTTATGGCAGACAAAACATTGTGCCATTCAAATATATTATGCAGGACAGTACCCAAACTGCAAATGTGGTTTAACACACAGAGACATTCTGCACCCGCCTTTGCAACAGCTTCATTGTTTGAATTATATAACTGTTTCCATCATTGTTTTTGTAAGATTGTGCACACAAAACCAGCTCCAGCCAGAGCCTTCAAAAGCAAATGAAAGGTTTCTAAGGACGCTGCTAATGGTTGGTGCTTGTTTGAAAAACAAAGCCATTTCCATAGGTAGAGAAACACTTCTGAGAAAGGCTTGTCTCAGGCATACACTGACACAGACATTTTTTTTCAGATTTTTTGAGGTAAAGAAGTTTCATAAAATGAGAATAGGTTTCTGCTCTGGCATTACCGGGTAGTTATTTCTGACATTTTTTTTTGTCTTCTAGTACAGAAAGTGGAGTAACTAAAAATCATTTTGGCATGCAGCCAGAAAGATCTGTTGGTTTTATTTTTATTTTTTTAGCTATATAGTTTTCAGATGGTAGATTTGGTCCTCCTGTACTAAAGAAATGTGAACAAGTTTCTACCAGTAGCATTTGAACTCACAACAGTATTGATTTACTTGACCAACTGTAGGGGGCTGTTATTTTCCTGAAAACCCTGGTTAGTTTCTCTGGCTTTCATAGCAGCAAATTAATAAGGAGCTCCAAAGTACAAGATTTCTTTTCTTCGTTATTGGTTGCAAATTCTACGTACTGGATGCACATTTTGCAGAATTTAATGGGTTTTATTCTGATAAAGCCATGTGTTCAGAAATCCTTACGAGCACAACTTTTAATGAAATAGTTCCTTGCAGTTTACCACCTTTAAGCAGTTAACTTCAGAGTCCATCAATTTATAGTTTCCAGGGCAAGGAAAGAGAATTCAAAAACAGGGCAGAACTTCCCATCTTAGTAGTAGTTGGTAATCACTGGACAGGCTGACTTGACTCATCAAGCCGTCAAAGTATTCTGAACAAGCTGTCCCAGTGTTACAGATTGCACTGCAGCAAAACTTCCAGCTAGGTTTTCAAAGTTTATTAAAATATCTGACTCATTCCTGAAACAGTACTCCTTTTCTGTTTCAGAACTGTGGCTAAGTTTTCAAAAAAGCAAGGTACTCGGCAGTTGAGAATCACTTCAGAAATAGACACTAAAAAATACCTCAAAAAAATACCTCAGAAGAGACTTTACAGAATAGAATACTGTTAAAAAAGAAAGAATTAGTTCTTTCATTTTTAATGCTTCAAGCATAGCCATTTTGATCTTGTGTTTATGCAGCAATGAAACCTAGACTGCTATGAATCACAGTCATTGCAAACACAATTTTAAACATCATCATAGCACATGCTGCAAACTAGTTCCGCCTCAATTGTCTTGATCTTGTGGTTGGCAGTATTCAGAACTGCCCTTGATTCTGTGCCTGGACCACTGCTGACCACATGATTATAATGATCCTTTTAGACTTTATCAATGAGGAATCTGGATTTTGCTATGAAGCGCAATCTCCATCAATGTGACCTTCTCCTGCTATTGTCATTAAACCTTATTGCTCTTTTCCAGAATTTGTAGAGAGGAAGTTACCCTCACTACAGCCATGCATGTCAGTATCAACTCCAGTTGGTAAACTTCAAGATTGGACGCAGAAGTAAGTGTTAGACACAGCCAGTATCTTTCCTGCCATTAGCCAAAACAGTTCTTAATACATTATTTGCCTGAGTATTAGCAGAATTTAGAGTTCTCTCTATACAAAAACTCTGGAAGTTGAAAATTATCTTAAATCTTTAATGATTGATTCCCTTCCAACTAACTGTATTCTGCAGGATGAATATGACAACATTAAATGTCATATAAATGATATAAGCAGTTTTCTCCAGAGACCTGAAATAACTTCCTTCTGTTAATAAAAACTTTCAGCCAACATCCTCTAGTGGACCTTAGCAAATTAAAAAGATTACTTCTGCTGTTCTGGTGTCTAAAACCTTCTTCTCAATACATATCCACCACCTACCTTTCTTCTTCATAGTATGCAAATGTTTGTCGTGATTTTAACTTAAAAAAGAATAGTCACTACTGTTGGCAGAATTGAAGAAATTTTCTCTGGAGAATAATGTTAGCATATATGTTTAGCATTGAATAAGTGGTGATTTAATCTCATACAAGTGATGAACATTCCTGACCAGATATGTTTTGTATAACTACTGCCTGGCATTATGCTTGAGTGCACCGCTTCTGTGAAAGGCAGCAAGATTGCTGCTATTTACCCCCTGAAAATGCTGTTAAATGCTTAGTTATCTAGGTTGAATTATTTCATGCCTTGAATCATAGTACTGCTGCTACTGTTTGCTGTGAATATATTATTTTGAGACCTTCATCTTTGTCTAATTTCTCTGAGTGGAAAAGGAAGATTGTGAATAAATTGTTTCCAGCATTATTTTTGGGGTAAGTATTTATCCAGAGGAAATTTCTAGCCTTAGCTGTAGCTACTGCAGGGCTCAATTTTCTTTTCCTTCATATCTCTTCAAGTGCAACAGCTAAGTAGGGCTTTCTGTATTTCTTTAGTTCATGTACAGATAGATAGAATATTTCTACCATACCTGAAATTGATACACACTTTCCTACTGCAGTGCAAAACATAAAGTTATAAATAGATATCTAACCTGTTTTCAAATATCTTCAGTAACATGAAGTCTTTTAACTCCTCCAGCTGTCAAAAAGTTTGTAGGTATTATTTGTCCCAATTTGGTCTAGGATGCTAGACTTCAGCCTTTTATGTTTCTGGATGATGCTGAGTATTCAGATGTCTAAGTAATTATATAGTCATTTTCCTAAATTCTAAAGCATACTCACTATTTAATTTAATCCACTTTCTATTATAGGATTTGATGTTGTGTTTTTGCTTATGACTGGAAAACGTGGGTCTCCACAACATGTTCCTATACCAATGAGCCTCAGCCTTACAATCTAAAAATTTCTGCCTACATGTTATGTAGAGTTACAGAGGAAACTCTCCTTTTTAGTCCAGTGAACAGAGAGGAAAGAATTTTGTGATCACTTCCATGCTATTCAGCATAGACAATATGGAAGAGGCAGCAGTAAGAAGTAAATTAGCAGCATGGTTTCAAAAAGCCTCATTTTCTTACCCAATATCTAATTGTTCAGCATACATTTGTTTTCCCAGAGATACCTTATTCTGCTTTATACAGCTGGTTTTTGTTGTTGGGTTGTTTTTTTTTAATTTATTTATTGCATTTCTTTGGAACTTTATCTTTTTATCTGATTTCTCATACAAAAATACTTGCTATTCCTACAAAAAGAAATGAAGGGAACAGCAGGACAACAAATTTACTTACAGTGTATTGACTGGGGTACATTCGTCTGGATTATTGTGCAAATTTAATGAAGTGCAATATCAGTATTTTGAAGTCCTAGTGAACATGGGTTATTTTGAACAAAGAAGTGTGAGTTTGCAGCGAATCTCATATTAGGATAGAACAACTATTTAGATTTTTAATGTTGCAGAAAGAATCAGGCTTTGTCAGAAAGCAATATTTAAGGTCCTTCTCTGGAAGTGTATTATAAACAAGACCTCTTCCAGAGTACAGTCATCAAAATTACCACGTATAGAAGATTTTTCCAATTAAACTTAAAATAAAGGACACTTGTTGAAGCCACATGCAGTATTCTGAATATTCTAAAAAGCTATTAGTATATGTACATCACTCTGAAAGTAATGCCTCCTATTTATTTCCATGGAAACTACAACAGATCCAAAGAGCACTGCAGAACCATTTGATAGAGCAAATTCTTAGCTAGAAAACACCTTTTTTTTTCAACATCGCCACCACTATTAGCTGTGCATTGTGATGAAAACAAGCCTGCCATGTCACACTCATGAAAAACTGGAGGGCCTTCTGGGCCTTCACTTGTCTTTCACACTGTTGTCACCACTGCTGAAATGAACCACCCTCTACCTCACTGTGCTCATATCCACTGTTCAGTCTCCATAAACATTCAGCAAGTATCAATGAATGTCAATGGATACATTTTTTTCTGCACAGTGAATTCAGTTATACCCTTTTGCTTCATACTCATTTCAGGCTGCTCCTCTACTGCCACCTGCCACCACAGCAAAAAAAACGTAACAGGGTATTCATGGGAAGGTTCAGCCTCTACTGCCATCCCATCAATATCCACCTCTGATGTTTTGGGCCAACATAAGAGAAGGCATTACTTTCTGAGCAGCCCTCACAGAAAGTATCATTTATATGATCAGCAGTCTCTGGTTTTAAAAACAGATTGACTAGAAATGAGATATTTACAGCTTATCTCTGTGACACTACATGATACCAAATTAGGTTTATGCATGGGATAATATTCTAGAAGCATGTCCAAATGCGTGAATTTACTTAATTTGAAGACAGAAAATTGTGTTGACACCTTGAAAGATCATAATATTAATGTTACAAAGAGAACTTTCTGCAAGATTTTGATTCATCATTAACACTTACCATTCAAAGAAGTGCATAAAAATACCAGTCCAAATGTTCCAGAATCTCAGTGTTTTCTTCTGTCAATATCAGCAATGTCTTACCAGTTTTAACACACTTCATTAATGAATACCCATGCCAGATGTGCCCCTGTTTAAATGCCTAAAAATAACCCTTAAGTTATTCCCTGGCAAATGCTAAGCTGACATTAAGATGAGCTTATGGCAATAATTATATTGCTGCCTTTAAGGTTTATGTTGCACTTGCAATTGAACACACAATTTGGGTAATTTTACATGAGAATGGTCTTGAGTCTTCTACCTAGGAACATTAGAGAAAAGTTGTGATGTAAAGAGAGAAAAGCATATAATTAATTTTGTCTAAGAGTTATGTTTAAAGTAGTGAGCAGATGGACACTTTTTTAATCTGGAAATCCTATCACTTGCCAGCTGTAACATGTCACATATAGCATGTGTGGCTCAAATACAGAAATATTCTTAGAAAGTTGGTAGAGACTTTAAAGATCATCTAGTTCTAACCTCCCTGCTATGGGCTGGTTGCCACCCACCAGATCAAGCTGCCCAGGGTCCCATCCCACCTAGCCCTGGATGGGGCACCAACAGCTTCTCTGGGCAGCCTCTGCCAGTGCCTCACCACTCTCAGAATGTCCACCCATCTAACAGAAATCACCCCCCCCACCCCCCCCCCCCTTTTAGTTTAAAGCCATTCTCACTTGTTCTATCTCTATCAGACCATGTTAAAAGTCAGTCTCCCTCCTCTTAATAACCTCCCCTCAGGTAGTGGAAGGTCGCAATGATGTCTACCTGGAGTCTTCTTAAAGGTAAACAAGCCCAACTCCCTCAAACTTTCTCCCACCCTCTGATAGTCTTTATGGACCTCCTCTAGGCCCACTCCAACAGCTCCATGATTTTCTTGTGTTGAGGACCCCAGGCCTGGACTAGAAACTGGAATGTTTTCTCTTGACAAATTAAATGCCACACCACTGTAAGTATTTCAGCTACCAAAGACTTCACAGAGGTGAGGTGAGTGAAGACATTAATAATGCTGCCAGAAACATATTTATAGCCAGTCTGAAAACTTCTAGAGCTAATACTAGAATAATTTTTTAAAAGTCTGAGTATGGTTATGAGCATTAGGGTGTGAAAATAGAGGTGTTCTTACATGGAAATTAGATTGTAAAGAGGAAACCGTGTTCCTGTGAACAAGGGCTGTGGCTTAACTCAACAAAGAGGCCGCAGCTAAATCTGTTTTAAGCCAAAACGAAATTTAGCACATATAGAATGTCTACCCATCCTAACACTTATTTAGATCTCTCAAATCCTTTTCCATATAGCCAAGAAGTTATATCTTGAGAACATTTAATCCTTTAAAAGATTTAAAATGAAAATACGTTTCTGAATTTCATCTTGCAACTCTAATGCTGGTGTTGGTAAAGGTTACAGTGAAGTAATTTTATTGATATAAATTGTATACTTTAAAAAGTTTTTCCAGTTATTCTGTATGGTCTGTTGCCCAAATACTATCATCACTCATGCTTCCTATTAGCTTCCGTAGAAAAGAATGTAGACCTATTAGTTCATTATCAAAGAAAACTGTTACTTTAAGTGCAAGTGATATTCATTCATTCTTGTCAAGAGCAATTCTGAAGATTTATCATGACAAAGCATAATTGCAGTTAGACATAATGCCATTGTCTTTCCAACAAGAATGAGGAAACATCAGCTGTAAAATAAATAAATAAACACATACATTATTTTTTTCTCCATCTCTTTCATTTAATTAGGAAACGGAAAAAAACATCTGGAGTTGTCTGTGAATCCAAAGGCACAACCTGAAAATTTCTCTGTAGGCTCATTACACCCATTATCTGTCTTCATTTTCTGCCCTTCATATACTATTTCCTTCTGGACTTCTGTTATTCTCTGCTTCATTAGCTGCTAATGAGTTGAGATATAGAACAGCATGTCTTCTTTCTTTATTCTTTCCTAACATTTACTAAGACGGTGGGAGCTTTTTTCTTCTCTTTAGGTAGAGGGACAGGGTGGTTTGAGATTGAGAACTAGAGATATCAGGGTAGATGATATCCCATTCAATAATCGCAGACTTAATTTTTCTTATAATTTATTTTGTGTGTGTGTGTGAAAATAATGAAGAGTATCGTCTTTGATTATTTTAAATCATAAAGATTTCTTTGCCTCTCTCTTCAGTGAATCCTTTTACTATATAGGTCCTTATTCTGATATTGAATAGCACTAGGGAAGATGATTCACACCTACTCCACGTGTCTTTTTACAGATTATTTGCTGTGTAAGCCAAATATAATATGATTTATATAGGCTGGTGATTGAAACACTTGAACAGTTATGGTGATGACACAATAATTTTAATGGATTGATAATATGCTTCAGTTTTACAAATTTAAGTGTTATCAATTAAGAAGAGATTCAGATATTTGGTCCTTCTGCAATGTATCTATCAAGAGTAAGGATCATTTTAAACTTTGAAAACATGATACTGTGCATTTATCTATTTTTTAATATAACATATTTTTATATCATATTTTTAATATAACATTAGTATTGCATTTGAACTTAGAATTTCAAACCCTTTTTCACTTGCATTTATACAATAATACATCAATGTTGCCAGTTGATCGGTATGTACTTCTAGTGGAGATGAAATTTCTCATTTGCAGAAATATTTCATTTTCAAATGTTATACCTGTAATTAATACAAATGTATTATTAGCTTTATATTTAGGCCAGGACACTTGCATCCAACAGCAAATGCTTTAAATTGGTGGAAAATCTCTTCTGTAATTCAGGACACATCCTAAGCTTTCTTCATTAGATGCGTGAAACAAATATTAAAGAACTAGATAATCGGAAATTATTAAAAGGCCTAAAGGCATCATGTAAAATCAGTCAGATATGTCACTATCTTGAGACTGCTAAGTATCTTAAAATATGAATCAGTTTTCATGACCTTGAAAGTTCAGATGAGTCAATAATTAGTTTTAGTTTGCCATGAAGTAACTTACATATCTGCATATAGGACTGCCTTTTCCTGTTGACTGTTATTTGGAGTGAGATTCATGTTGAAATGCCTGCAAGACAAGGATGTCCTGCGACTACTGGTGGGAGCTGTCTTAAATTTGAAGTGGTTTAAGAAAATATGTACTATTTAGCTATTAGGGAATCCCATTAATTCAAATAGTAATTTTGAATGCCAGCAATGGTGTTGCTGTCAGAATTGCATGCTATATAATTCTCCAGAAGAAGAAATACTGAGTGGGCTTCACCTACAATTTTACTGCTTTATGCTTTCTTGTTCTCTGTGAGTTTAATCACCTAACAGGACTCTTCTGGTCCTGTTATGGGCCAGAGAGCCTTTGTGTTTGACACACTAAAGAATTACTATATTTTTTGTAAGGAATAACAAGAACTGTTGGCAACCATTAAAAATATTAGATGTGAAAGTGTTTATGGTGAAAAACTATATACATAGAAAAAAGTGCAAATGTATTCAAGCCAGCAAAAGTTAGTGGCAATGTTTTTCAGAAATTGTATCCTACCATTAAAAAAAAAACTAACACCCTTCACTCCCATCAGAACAGCAAGCAGAGGTTTTATAAACCTTTGGCACTGCTTTAGTAATGCTACTGAAGAGTTAATAGAAGTATTTTATACCATTTGTAATATTTTCAGTCAATAGTTCTAATCAAACATTCTTCCAGAAAAAGGTGTATTTACATATGTTTAATTAGAGATGAGATTGATAACCTGCGCTCAAAATGCCTGGTATTTCCAGCTCAGAACAATTTTATTGCATTGGATTCAGGCTGACTTCTTTGAATGCCTTTTAAGGAAAGTTGTTGTACATTAATGCAATAGTCATAAGAATTTGTAAGGTAGTGTATATATCTATATTTGTATATTAGTCTACTCCTTAAAGTCTTCTTTTGACTGCGCATCTTACTCCTGTTCTCATTCTGTCTACATGGCATATCTGGCCACAGTTGTCAGTTGTGAACCGGCAGCCCTGGTAGTATGCAGCACAGCTGAATGTAAAGACTGTGGCTCAAGGCAGTCTTCCACTTCCCTTTGTATTCTAAGACCAGACTTCTGTCTGAATCAATGTAAAGAAGTAAAGCACAGCTCCTAACGAGTCAATTAGAAGAAAGCTCTGTCTGCTAAATTATACCAGAGGCTAAACAAAGTTACCCAGAATTCCTTTAAAAATTAAATTGTGTTTCGGATCTGTGACTGAGAGCTGGGAACTCCAAATTCACTCAACTAGGAGCTAGGCTAAAATAAATGATATGGGTTTGATTTTAGTCTTGTGTCTTTTATAAATTAAAAATAAAGAAAGAAAGAAGTTTGGAAAGGGTTCTATCGGAAAACTGAGACTCGGGGCAGGAAAAAAGAACAAACAGCTTTGAAATGCATGTTGTCTTCTAGTCTCTCCAAAATGAAAATCTTGAAAAGGAAATACTTTGTTCGTAAGATCTGAGACATCTGTGGAAGAAGTAGCCCACCCTTTCATTTCTTGTGTAGCTTCTATCAAACGGATGTCTTAACTGGAAGTCATGGTAATTCTTAAAAAAACAACAAGTCAAAAACAGTAAGGAGTTCAGCATTTAGAAGCATTGACTTACTTAGGATTGAATTACACTGATAGTTGATTTTAAATGCAGAATACAAGATAATAAAGATATCTTGAAAGACAACTAATGTATAAACACAATTATGTCCAGAAATGATACAAAATTTGAAATGCAACTAATTTAAAGGTAATTAAATATGCTTTGAAATATGTAATGATATGAGTGACTACTTGAAGAATCCCTATTAAAATTGAAATTTCATGGCTGGAATTCCAATCTGTTAAATGCATTTAAAGGTGCACATCAGCTGTTCTTTTGAATTTGGTTGGCAAAACTGATTTTTTATGTGAATACCTTTTTATTGCTCATTTATTTGTGGAAATATGGGCAGATTTTTCTAAGCACTGTCATTAACTGGCAGTTACTTTCCTTCTCTCTTTAAACTTCAAAATGTGATGGAATGGACTTTTAAAATACAGGTTTTCTCAAGAATATAAACTCTCCTCGCTTTGTATCCCTTGCATAGGAAGGGATGGTATCTACATTTTCTTGGGATAATTTATAAATTTCTTTTGTTGTAGATATAGATGCTAAATAAACCTAAGTGTTTGACTTCTCATATAATTATGTAAAATAACATTTCCTGAGTTTCAGTGTATATTTTACTCTGACCTTCTGGTAACTCCCAGGGCTTTGTCTCTGTCATAAAGCTTGCAAACCCAGCTCTGCATTGAGAAAGAATCTGTGAAGCAAAATTCACCTTCATGAAGGAGGACAGCTTTGCTCTTGATGTTTGAATTCGGCCTTCTGTCCTGTTGCACACGCATTACTGTTCAATGGTTATGAAAGACTTGACCTAAGGCTTGTAACATGTAGCCACAATGAGACTTCTGTTTTCTACTCCTTTGATCTAAAAAACTGAAATAAGTTCAAGTATTGTATTGCAGCAGAACCAAGCAATGGAGTAAATCTCAGACTTGGAGAGGAACTTTGGGAAATTTCTTTTCCCCCAGGTAATAGTAAAAATTTCTTTCATGAAAGGCAAAAGAAATGGGGAAAAGAAATCACTACTAGATCAGATTTGACAGAGGTATGAAAATGAGTTTAAATAAATTGAATAAAATCTGAACATGAATGCTAATAAAGAGAAGGTTGTTATCATAATGTCTACTAAATTTACAATCTTGGAAGAAGATGTGCAGTAGAAAAGTCTGGGAAAATTATGAAAGTCTAGACTCAATAAAAAGTTTCAGAGGTAAAATTTGAAATAAAATTTGAAATGAAAATGACCTTAAGTCTCTCTAAGTACAATATATTTAAAAAAAAAAAAAAAAAAAAAATGGGGAACAGTGCACCATGATCCCAGGTACTTAGATAAATCTAGTATATGAAAGCTAAGATTAGAATTGTGTGCTTTTTATATCTGGACTTTTTTGTTTCTCATCAAGTTGTCAGGAATACAAATAAAGAAATCCATATGTTTCTGAAAATAAGTAATAAAAGAATTAGGAAACCTTGATTGTTGATTTGCCATTAATTCTGTGTAGAATATAGTACAGGAAGTTACATGTCGTGCAATAACTGCTAGGTCTATATATCTCATAGGGAAAAAAAGAAAAGATATTCTTGAGTAAATTATTCTTATTCTCTCTGCTCATAGAAGACCCTTTTTAGGATCCTGCACACTAACAGACTAATAATGGCACAAGTTTTAAGCATTCAGATTTTCCAAGCGAAGTAAAAAGGATAAATAAGAGCAAGATAAAATTGATTAATGAGCATTCTTTAAGTACAATTTAAGGATTTCTTTTATTAATCTTTTAAAATGCAGTTCATAATCAACCTGTCATGGCTAACACTTTTTACAGTGTGGACAGAAGGAAGTGTATATAACATGTGGTACAGCTAAACAAACTAAAAAAAACTTCTTAAGTCAGTCATGAGATAACTTTCAAAAACATCTAAAATATACTGTATGCCGGCAATCAGGAAAACCTGTTACCCAGCGAGAGATGTTACTGGGCTTGAAATATTACAGTTGGATATTAGAAGTCCCCTTGAAAAGAATATAATTATTTTCCATTCCATTCATCATCGATTCTTCTATTTATGATGTAATACTGTCATGTGTTTAGGATCCAAGCTCTGGATATTTTTCTAAGAGATTATCTAAGAAGTTCTGACACATTGTCGTTAAATACCTGCTCATGATGATGAAATTTTAGGTTGTTTTAACTGAAAGATTAATTTTCAATTCAGTACCTCAGTACCTGTGCAGATGTGGCTTCATCAGTGGGGGATTTTCCTTTCTGCTTTCTGTACTTGATATAAAGGTGAATGCGCGTAGATCTTTGCTACTATTAGAAAATGATGCAGAAATATATCAGTTGGAAAGCCAAAGGATCTTGCAGTTCTTATTCTTATTAGTTACTTGCCCTCTGCTCTGCAGTTCTGTGTTATTACACAAGATCAGCTTCACTGTCACTGTTAAGCTTATAAGGATAAAACTATAAGTCCAATTAAACACAACTAGAAGGGGAAAATAGATGTGTTACTTTAGAAGGCAAACAGAAAAAAAATAAAAATCTTGAAGGTGTGAAAAAGTTTGATTGCAAATAATGTTAACCACAACAACAAAAAATGAATTTAACTTCTCAGCACGCTACTCATTGTACTCATCACACGAAAACTTCTTTTAGGACTGTTGTATTAACAATTTAAATTTGATAATTTCTTACATAAAGAATCTCTGATATGTCACTTTTGTCTTGAAGAAGTTCTTACTGTACTTTCACAGGATGCAAAAAAGGCCAAAGGCTACTTCCTGTGTTCAAAGAGATCTGTAGGTTATATCTCTGCCTATTTTTAGAAATTCACCAGATTACACTACCACATAAGTTCAGACCCCTGAGAAGGCATCATTGCTTAAAAAGGTTTGGCCTCAGATGAATATTAGGATAGTCAGTCTGATAAAGTAACATGTCCTTTTCTATTTTATATATCTAGATATATATCATTTTACATTCATTCAGTTTCATTTAGTAGAAATAGTTTATTTCATCCTTCTTTCTTGTTAGTTAAAGGCATGATCTGAGAGCTGTTTCATTATCTATGGAGACCCACCTTTTTTTGTTTTTCCTGTTATCTCACTGTATTTTGCTGTTGCAGAATATCATTCACATCTCTGTCCTTTAAAAGTTTGCTTTCAGTGAGTCACAAGTCAGGTATATGACCCACCCCTGAATCTTCTTACCTTCTGTGGAGCTGTCATCGTGAAGCTCATTATAATTTTCACAGATTTATTCACTGTTAATTAACTCTGAAATTCAGAGTGCTAAAGCCGTTTATTTACATTATGGGAAAGTGAAATGTTGCCTTCAGTATTTATCCTAGAAAATGAACAACTCGGAAAAACAGCCTAAGCAGCCAAAAATACATTATATTAAATATGCATTGAGTCAGAAGGAAGAAAATCAATAGCGTTATAAATCCCATTAGCCCAAGGGCATCAGTGACTTGCAATATAAGTCAACATGTTAAGTGTTTTGTTTTGACAATTTACTCATAAATAAATTTATATTTTCTTAGCCTGAGAGCACTAAAAACCCCAGCTTTGGTATCTCCCCTCTCAACTCCACTATTTGTAGGCATAATAACTCGCAGCTGTTTTATTGATGACATCATATCTTGCAAACTTTTCAGCATCTCTTTCCGATTTACTGAAAACAGCACAACAAGTACTCAGATGACATCAAATCTGGGATAAACTAAGGCACAAGAAACAGAAATAATCATACAATATAGTTTGCTCAAGCAGTGATCAGATCTGTTTTCACGGATTTTATACTCAAAAGCAGTTTGCAAGTTTTAAGGGAACTTTTTGTAAAAACTACAGTACAGCAACGTGTGTGCTGAGCTACGTTACTGTGGTGTGGTTACTCAGAGAGAACACACCTAATAGAACCACTCTTTGAACTGCATTTTTTGACCAATTATTTCAGTGTTCTATTTAATGCCTGCAAAAGGCTTTGAATTGAATGGAGTTTCATCAAGCTCCAGGAAATCCATATATTTCAAATCGGAGTATTTGTCCTGTCCTATGGTTCCATTTATTTCTAAGCCATTGCTTAAAAACAGTAGCTTTCCTGTACAAGTCAAAAATGATGTTTGCTCATAGCTGCAGCCAATTTTCAAAGCAGCCACAGGTTCAGCTTTTCATGCAGAGTGGATGTACTTCAGAGGAATAAAATAAAAATGAACAACTATAAAAAGAAAATAGCCAACACAATCAAATAGAAAGAGGTCTGATTATTTTACTCTTTTGATAGCTTTTTGATAGTTCCGTTTCTGGAGTAGAGTCGGTCCTTAAATTTAGTGAGGTAATGTTTCTTCCTGAGCCTAAAGGACAAATAGCTCATAGCAGATGAACTGACTCGGTGATCAAGATATCAGAAATTCTTTAATTGTAAATTAATCCACGCTGTCAGCCTGTCAGTGTCCTCTATGTCACCACCAACAGTTTTCTGAGGTTTGCCAAGAGCAGTAGGTTTGCCATTGTGCCTGTTTATCTCAATATCCTTCAGTCTCAGTAGCCTTACAGTAGAAGAGTTAAAAAAGATGCTATTCAAATGAACTTCATTGCAAAATAAATCAATAAATAAATTGAACTGTTCAGAATGGCCCTTCTCAGTCTTAATTTGGCTTCAAAGTCAGCAGGAATGTTAATAAATTTGCTCACTTTTTAATGGCTTTCAGTAAGAATTCTGTACTAAAAGAATTCCTTTAAATCCAGGAGCATTAGATTAGGTACATTAGAAGACCTATTATTTATTCTTTTTTTTTTTTCCTTTGAAATAAAATATATCGTCCCTAGATAAAAATGTCATTACTAAATTTTTAATGTTGGTACTTAAGATAAGCATGTGCATCACTACCACACTCTTCTGGCTATCCAAGAAGGTTATGTCCTTCTTAAAGAGCCTTTGTTACCCCATTTGTACTGGTAATTGTCATCGATATTGCTTCCCTGTACTGCTTGTACTTTTCTGTGGAGTTCTTGTCTTGTTTATTTTCAGTACTGTTGAGAGGTAGAGGGTGTTTTAGTATGGAGAACTTACATCACAACTTATTTTGAAGTAATTTTTTTTTTTCTTCAGGATTCTTTGTTCTAATTTAGGAATTCTACATCGAGTCATTAAGTTCGCTTTCTTTTCCTGCCCATCCCCAGATAAAGAATTAGATAAATCGTGATCTCAGTTTAGTACTCATAAATGTGATAACCTACAGTATGAGGCAGTTAACATGTCTTTAGACAGACTGCTGTTGTATGAATATACTGGATATACCAGTTTTTGACATGATCAGGTTTGGTAGAGTTTCAAATAGGTTCAAGTAAGTTAAAACAGTGTGGAAAAACTGATAAATGCGACATAATTGGTAAGTAGCTAACAAAGTTATGACATTTCTCAAGGCACAAGAACATATGATGGCAAAAAACCTTTCAAAACATTGAGATCACTCATTTTGCAAGTTTAATGCAATAGTATGAAAGGAATCAAAACTGCTAAGATTAAAATGGTAATTTCATATCAGTAATGGCCTGGATTCTTCGAATAAAACAGCAGATTTTTAAGGCATATTTTATATTTAAGTATATTTAAAGTGCATTTTTAGTATAAATGCAATGACTTTAATTGTTCAAGAATATACACTTTTTATAGTGTTGTATTTAAGACCATGTTTTATCAGCTTCCACTGGCAAAATAATGAACAAAGCTCAGCCTATAGATTATTTTATGATCACACACACTTAGGCATTCTTGAATGAAATTCAGTTTGAGTAGTTCTGCAGTTATAAGCTATGCCATTTGTTTGCATTATGGTAATTGCAAGTTTTTCTGTTTACAATGTTCAATAAGTTTTTCAGCAGACTTGCGCTCAGGTTAAAGCCAGTACTTTATCAATCAATATGATTTAACAGAGCACATATAGATTTGATTTGTCTTTACTCTTTGTTAGTTTCTGTGTTCAAAGCCATTGCTCATAGATCTAGTAGGCAAAAGTGTGTAGAACAACACAGAAATGATGGCTATGGAAATACCTGAGGATTTTGTGATTGAGTTTACTATGGGGGTTTGCATTGTTTCTTGATGAATTTGAAACACAATACCTTCTGATTAATCTAAACTCTTCTGGACATTTTACATATAAAACTTCTGTACGTCCTATTTACAAAGTTTATTGGTTCAAAAGGGTTACTGTCTTACACTTCTGAGGAGGCTACTCTTCAGTAACTTAGATGCTATAATACATCTTTGTGATTTTTTTTTCTGGAAAAAAAGCTCAGTGTTAATACCATTCATTTGTCCATATGTTTGATCTAGGAAAAGTGTAACTGAAGACCTAATTGTATTTCTATTCTAATCTTTCTTAAGAAATGTACTTCGCTTTTTATTTTTTAGGAAGGACTTTGGAATTGTTTAGGTCAATGCATGAGCAGGATTTAATAACAAAAGAATATGATCTGTATTTGCAGCTCAAAGCCATAATATTTTCAAACATCAACAGCATTGAAATGACAAGTAAATGTACAATTTAGTCTTGTCAAACAGTGTGGGTGTATTTGAATTTGACAGGGCATAAACTGTGAAGTGGTATCCCTTTTAACCAGTGTAGCACGAACATGCACTGATATAATGTGAAGGGATAATATAGCCTTTCATGAACTGAAACTGCAAGAATTATGAAGGATTTTTGGGAGTCAATTCTGTTGCTCTGGTACAAAGTATTCTGAGTTATTCTACTGTAATGAAACAAACTTTTTTGGACAAATGTACTTGAGTGTAGTTGTAACCATTGTTGTCATTTTGTTAGTACTCAATATGGGGAATAGAAAATAAATTTATTTAAAATTCTTTCCAATTGAGACTGTCAGAAAAGGCATAGGAAGTTGGGAGAACATATCCCATCAAAATACATATGTTTTCAAATTCTGTAAAGTTAAAAAACCTGTATATAAAGACGTGAAGATGATCAAAGATGATCTATTTACTGAGAATTTAATTAATAAAGCATTAATTCTGAAATACCAGATAACATTTGTGGGATATGATTATTCTTATAATTTTTGCCAAGTGCCATATGTTCTCTAAGTTACTGATTTCATTAATCTAACACCTAAAAGTTTATATAATGTTGAACATAATGTGCTTTTATATTGCTCATTTGTTGCGGATGTATTTTATATGGGATTTTAATAGGTATTGCTGGATACTATGCATAATTATGCATACAAATGATGAACGAACTATATGATCAAAAAATAGTAAGAAAAGGGGAAGTTTTAAAATTCACATTGAGGCCTGAGTCTGTGGCTTACTTGACTGCACATGCAGTATAGGAGGCATTCACATGACCAGCCACGCAAAGTACCCCTTGGAGAAGATGGCATCCAGACCATCTTGGTTCAAGGCTCATTAAGCACTTACAAAGAATCTGTGAGCAAAATATACATCACTTTAAAAAATAAAGGAGTACTTCATTGGCTAATGCGTATGCAGTCACTAAGGTGCTGAGCTACTAATGAGCTACTGAGCTAAATACTTGTACACTCTGTATGGGAGAATTGTCAGAGTTCAGTTTGTTCAGAAACATGCTTTGAAAAGTCGTTATTCCCTGAAGCTCCTGGCTATGAACTATTAGACAGATGCCTACGGAAGAGAGGTTTCATAATTAAAACCCCAGCTTTTCTCATCTCTCAAATGCCCTGGAGGATGGTCCTTGTGATATTCCTTACCTTAACAGCTAGCCCTACAAAAGAGAAGAACTTTCAGATTTTTTCTATTATTAGAGCAAGCTTTAGGCAAACTACTTAAATTAGCAAGTTTAACGTAGATTTACTTGTTCCAGTACATCTCACACAGCAGCAACAGAAAAAAAAAAAAAAAAGCTGAAAATTTCCTATGCTGAGATACTGGCTGCCTTTGGTGAGGTTTTTCTAGATACAAATTTTCATCTAGGTTTCCACAGGTGATACAAACACATTGCTCTCATTTTGCATCCTCTTAAATTTGTGTGAAATTAATCTAAAACTATCTTTGAGCGCATAACAAGTTGCATAATATGTTGTAGCAAACACTTCAACTGTGTTTCCATCCTGAGAAAGTAGAAACAGTAATTTACAGAGGTTGGATATGAAATATTTTCAATTTGCAACTATATTTTAAAGAAAGCTTCATAAGTTATTTACTGTGAAATGAGAGAAAATGGAATTAAGCATAAAAGATTCATCAAAATTTAAACTATTTACAGACAATAGGAAGGAAATATTTACTTAAAGAAATTGTCTCATGTGTGCACTATATGCATCGGAATAGAACAATTAAGGTCTCTGAGTTTTATAGGGTTTTATTACTTATAAAAAATAGCAGGAGGTTGTGAAAATAATTAGGAAAATAATAACCAATTTTGAGTATTTGTGCCGAGCTTCTTTTACTGCAGTACACATTTCAACCTCAACTGCCAAGCTTAATGGCCAAGCATACTCTTTTTAATCACAAATTAAATTTTGTCTTATTAAGGTTCTTCCAGTTTTGCACAGTAATTTTTAATCATTAAAATTTAGTTCACTGCTTTCTGTTAACAGAAGTTTCTCTTCAGCACATAATCAGCACTTGCTGGATATGACTACATAGAAACTCTTCTCTTTCACAGGAATGTGTCTTAGCAACCATGTCCTCTTGATTCCTTTGGGTACACAGGAGAAAGAAATTAAACTTTCTTTTCTAATTAACATAATGCAGTTAGTCCAGATTGACAAAGGGGTGGCTGTACATCTGTGACTGAGGGAATAAACCAAATATGTCAATTTGGATAAAAAAGTAAACATTCTGTGTTCAGCACAGAATTCAGATTAATTGTCAGCACAATAATTATGTAAGTAAGTGTAATTAACGCTTAGACTCTGAAGTCACTTGAGTAACAAGAATGCCCAAATACAAATTTGTAGTGTTGTCAACATTTATACAAGTACAGGAATTTTAAGGGTGCTGTTACATATAATTAAGTCAGCAAGCTGCCTGCTTATCAGCTAAATAAAACGATTAATGGTTATGACCCTGGCAAATTTTTGACAGTGGTGTCTTGTGATTGTAACAAGGCTGTTTCATGAAAAGACGGCATTTGATTGCAAGTTGTCCTGTCAGTTATGTCTTTGCTTTCACCTTGCTTTCCAAGCATCTTTTCCATCTCTGGTTTACAATTTAAACTGAAAAGGAAGTTGGTAAAAATGTCAATCATTGAATTTGTTCTTACTGTAATTTCTTTGTGTAAACTGAAATACTGATTATTTCAGTTCAAGATTTGTAATTTCTAATACTGCTTTCTGCAGTGTGTTTGCACACTTGAGCTGCAGAGGAGTTTGAGCCCCATATGTTTTTATGATGGATTTGTAAAGAACACAACATGCATTATATCATTTCTATTAAAATAATTTTTATACTTGGGAAATAGGATATTTACTTTGTTTGTTAATCACAATTTCAGCAAAAAGGTGGAGGCAGTTAGAGATTACACTTCCTAGAAGCAGATGAGGAGCGTAACGGAGGGTGCTCAGTTGGAAGGCATTTCTGAAGCTGAGTGTGACAGACTAAAAGTGGGAATAAAATGAAAAAGGGAAAGACCAAATTATGAAGGCAAACTCATGACTGAAGAGGAATATAAAGTATTTGTTGTTGCTGTTGTGAGTTCAGCAAACAAGGAATAAAAGTTTGGAAGAGCAGACATCTTGAGAGAAGAAAAATCTGTTTGAAATACAGTTTGCATTTATCTTTGGGGATGACAAGAATTTTTTTTTAAAAATTAGCGACATGGAGATGAAAGCTGAAAACTCAGAAACATGAAAATGTGAAATAAATTGCATTAATTGAAACTTATTTCTTCTTCCAGAGACTGCCTTTAGTCCCCATGCCAACCACAATTACATACACTAGAATCCAGGACTTGCTTTTGAGGACTCTCAGCTTTGATCATCTTGCAGCTGAGTGCCTCCCTGAGTGCAACCGACTTCCAACTGGTGTGGAAGTCAACCTCACTTTGCAGTTCTCTAAAGCAGTGTGGACTGTACACAAAATCTTCGTGTGCTTGAAGCTGCATGCATTTACTTCACTGGCCACGGCACAATCTACCACTGATCAGCCAAAATGTTTTTCAATGCAGGAGGCCAGGTTACAGTTAACTTTGTTTCCAACTCGTGATAATACTGGAATTTCAATTTTACTCTGAAATCTGGCCTTAGTCATCATAACTGTTTTATATATGCAGATTCTGATAACTTTTAAGTATTCAGCAACTATCGTTTATGTAGTTTTACTGTTGTTTATTTTACCATAATGGAAATATTTTATAAAGATACCATTCTTATTCTTTAGCAGAAAAACGAAGTTGTTACATATATTATTCTTTTTCAATTATGATTGAACTTGATTAAGAGGATCAGCTGAAATAAAGTTACTTCTAACAATATTAAATACATTTTCTTTCATCCTAACAAGAAAATTTGGTACCAAATGACACAGTCAAATCGTAGACAAAAAAAAAATTGTGACAAGACACATGTCAAATATTTTGTATAGATCAGTGAAGCAAATTAAGACAAACGTAGTCTCATCGTCTACACGTTCTACTGCAGTTCTGCTGTCTGGGTGTTGTCCATGTTTTATGATGATGAAGAATTACAGCAGCAATCCTGTAGTATCTAGACATCTTTTTCACGGGCTTCTCAATGTTTCTGACTTTCCCTTCTAAATATCTATATTATATCTATCTTCTCTGAAATGAGAAGAAATTATATTTGGATTCTTTCCTTTCAGTTTGTGATAATTTAAATATTTGTATAAAAGCAATAGATAACATTAAACTATAAGTAGAAATAAGAAAGATATCATCACATTCAAAAGAGTTTAGTACTGATGTCACAGTGTGAGGAAAGTGAGAAACTCTACCTGTGCATGATAACAAACAATACTTTAATCCATGTTTAACGACCTGATTCATTTCTACTTGCATTTCAGATTTGAAATGTGAACTGTAATGTGTCCTGGAATGCATCTCTGTACATAAACGATAAACAATAACAATGAATGCAATACATTATTTATTTAGTAAATCCAAAAGATTTGTTCATGCGTATCAGAAGATGGTTAAAGTGTATCACAGCTCGGATAAATTATAGGAGCACCCTTAGCACGTTGAGCTAACTTAACTTTATAATATTGCCAAGAGTAACTCTGGAAATACTCTGTCACTTCTAAGGGAATGTTCCATTCCTCACCATGCAAACAATTGAACACATCCATTTAATCTTTAGTTCACATAGTGGCTGGTTGTCAGTTGCACCTCAGCTCTCTTTCAGATCCCTAAGAAGTTGTTTAGGACACTTTATTTGTTGCTTTATTTGTCATTTATGTGTTGTTTTAGCCCTGGGTAACTCTTGTCTAGCTCCAATTTATCAGAGGGTGAGGAGGTTCTTTGATATATGTATACCCAACATGAGATTGAGAAACAACAGTTCAAATGTTCATCTGACCAGTTTATTACAAAGCTTAATCAGGGAGATGGGGAAGGGGAGGCAGGCGACTACTGAGAATTAGGGTGATGGGGAAGGGAACGTGGGTGATAGAAAAAGTAGGAAAGAAGCAAGAATTACATAACATGGGGATAGTCACCACCAAGATCCAGCAGTATCCTGTTGCACATTGTTCCTATGGCCCGAGGCAAAAGCGCAAGGGAGAGCAGCAGCAGCGTGGCCAGCCTTAGGCAGCAAGAAGGTACAGCGACAGGATAAGCCCAGGACAAAGAGGCAGGTCTCAGGTAGCAGGCTCAGGAGGAGTCTGTCAGCAGACAGGCATCAAGTCTTGAGGCATCTGATGTCAGACACCTTTCCTCATGGTTGTTGGTCCCTTTTTCTATCCTTGTTCTTCTGCACATGTGGTATTCCAGGTGCTTAGGTAGGAGCCATCAATGTTCCTCAGCAAGCCTTGAGATAATGGTGCAAAATCACCTATAAAGTTAAGCAAATGGCACTGAATGCTGTCTTTTCTGCTTTTTGTGGTTCTCCCAGCCTAAAACCAGGGTGCTTTGTCTTTTAGCCCTCGGGCCTGCTCTCTGCAGATGGTTTCTGGAAAGAGTGACAGCTGTTTTTCTTGTGGTTATAACAAGTTGATAAGAAGCAAGGCACAAGGAGATGGACATGTAGCCTGAGTTTGTAGGTAGTCATGTTTGCAAACTGGAAAAGAAAAACGAGATGTTCTTAAGAAGTACAAAGTGCTTAAGAGAAAGTACAAAATAAAACTTTGAATAAAATGATCTCCAGATGGTCATTAAATATGTTAAATGGCAGTCTGCTTTCAGCCCACCAGGCACCAATTTTATTATTCTAATAACATCTTAAAATGAAAAAGATAAAGTCTTATAAAAAGAGGCTGTTAACTTTGATGGCACTTAATCCAGATAACTTTTAGAATATCCACTATTGTGCGAAGATACAAAACACATTCAGCAACAAAAATAGTTCTTTGCTGAAAGGTGCTCATGTAGACTTTTGCCAACTGCTTCTCTTTTCTTTTACGTGCAGATCCTGAAAAACAGACATCTTCAAATTTAGAAATGTAACAAACGCTGTATTGTAAAATAAAATAGTGATGTATTTAAAAAACAAAATTATGGATGTTGATAATTCGGATAAGTGAGTGAATAAGAATTTGGAAAAGTAGTTCTATTTGAAGTCTGAACTTTGCCATACTTCATATCCTCATATTTGGTACAAATTCCTTATATACATTAACATTTGATCATGCAATAACATAAATTATTCTCATCTAGTATACATTATTTTACACTAGTTTACAAAGGCATTCAGTATCTGGTTTGGGCTTCATGTATTCAATTATTTTGGATATTTATTTATAAAAGTCTGATATAGTCTAAATATATACTATCAGGATCTCAGCAAACTCAGAGTAACTAATAATAGACATTTTCAGAAAGAAGAAAAATGGGGTAGAGTCTTCACTGTACATTGGAAGTTCCGTACTAACATGCAGGAGAACTTCATTATGATATGGGTGGCAGAGCTCTGGAACACAGTTCCACACCCAGAATGGCTGTGGAGTCTCCATGTATGGAGAAATTCAATAGACTGGATGCCTACATGTGTGACTTATTGTAGGGAACCTGCTTTAGCAGGGATTTTGGACTCGACAGTCTCTTGAGGTCCCTTCCATTCCTTGCAATTCTATGATTTCTACAGTCATCCATAAATGTATGCAATATATTTTCTGTAATATTAGAATTTTGTCTTTCAAAATAGCAAAATTAGCTGATACCATCTGAATAGATGAGAAAAAGATAACCTTCTATAAGATACTCAAGTACTTGATATTTTTGGAACGACACGGGAGATTATGAAATGCTGATGGAGTTTCATAAGGTTTTTTTTTATTCACTTCCTATTGAAGATTTACAAAAACCCCAGGGCATTTCTGGAAATCTTGGAAAGACAGGGTGACTCTTCTGGGTTTCTTTTCTGACCAAGCAGCTATAAACCTAATACTGTGGCAGACAAACATGCTTAAATTCTTTTGTATAAATGTGAAAATATGTCATACCAATAGATGAATCTTCAAAAGGCTTGCTGTTCTTGTAGGAGCCAGCAAGCTGTACAACTTGAAGTATGAAAAATACTCAGGAACACTGTAACTGTACAGAGTAAATCAGCCGTTCTGTTCTCATTTTGAGTATGTCAGACTGTGAGAGAAACATCAGAAAATAAGCAAAGAAATCTCCTGCCACTTTTGCCTACAGATTGAAGTGCGGGGGGTATTATAGCTACTTAGCTGCTTCTGACTGGGAGCATTTGCTTGTTGAATTATGGCAGCCTAAAATCACACACATTTACAGAAAGAAAAAGCAGCAAAAGCAGAATGGGTCTCAGGGTTTTGAGCCTCACTGCAGTGACTGCAGAAGCTGTTACTGTTCAAGCCCTGTAAAGCAGCAAGAAATTTTCCTTAAGAATACCTAAACAAAGTGGAATGAGTTTCTTTTTCAATCCCAAACGATAATCTTTCTGAGATTTTCCTTGCATTTTCTTTATTTAAATAAATGTGGACAGAATTCTTACCTTTGTAGCAAATTAATAAATAGAACTGAGAATGCCAGACAAAAGACAGGCTTCAGATAAAGCACTGGAGGGTCATATTTAGAATGTCTGTATGAAACATATATCTGAATTTTGATTAGAGTTAATGTAGGAAGCCATATACAGCACTGCACTCTATAGCAGCGTCCAGTACAATGCATAATTCAACACGAGTTAATAAGAAAAAAAACTGATGAATTTGGAGATCAAAAATGGATAAAGAATACAACATATCACTAACATAATTTCTCCCTCATTTCTTCCTCATTTTAAAGTAAATTCTTGGTTTATTTTCCTGGTTCTCAAGAGGGATTGCTGAACCACCCTGGCTGAGCATGGGGTTTGGAGCAGACAACCTAACCCAGGATTCCTTCCAACCTCAGCCATTCTGTGATTCTACCATTCTGTGAATTGAAAGTAGAAACTGATGTGATTGCTGGAGAGCAGAATTCTGATGCAGAATGCATTCAAAACGCACTCTTCTAAAATTTCACTTGCGGTGCTTAAGAGGTTTTCTGTTCCTAATAATATTTGTTTAAAGGTATATAGAACTGAACAATTGCATGTTTTGACAAGATTTTAAATGCCTTGGTGATTTTCATTACACTCATAAGCACAGTTATTGTTTTTGTTATAAAATGTTGAAATAAATTAAATTTAAAAGTATGTGCTATAAAATTAAAATGAAAGAATACAATTGCAACTCTGGTATAATTCAGTGTTGCCTCAAAACTTATAAAATATTAAATAGACATCCTTAAAAAATACTAATTTCTTTCTGCCTCTTTCATGTTTAGCTTCACTGCATGTACAATCTTTTGTATTTATTGATTCTGGTGAATATGATGTCAGGTAACAGCCTTGGGGGTCATAAATGATGAAGGCACAAACTTGTTCCCAAAGTTAACATACAAGCTGGAAAGATTTCTTTGTTCGAAAAGTAGTTCACATTTTTAAATCATAAGGTATTTAATTTTAATTTTCAAGAGGGAGATGTGCCAAATGCTTCTGTTTGATTCCCTCCCCTTTTATTTTCTTTTTAATTCACTGAGGCTTAGATGCAGCTGAATTTATTTCAGTAGCTGAAATTTCTCCTCTAAGTCAAGTTTCGTCGTTTTCAAATAAGACAATCTTGCAGCAGTCCCATGTTAAAATAGGAGGCAAAGCATTTTGTAGCTTAACTTTCAGGGTTGTGTAATACTGTTATCACTTTCAAAAGAGAGAACAAACTTTGCTTATCTAAACTAGTCATATGTTGAGATTTATATGGAAAAATCACAGTAGAATGTGGTTTCATAGCATAAGGGTATTATGGATATAGCAAACAATGCTTTCATACCCTGCACTGTCACTAAGTCAACCTTCTTAGCCCTTTGAAATGGAGCACAGAACTTGAAGTTTATGTTTAAATAAATATATAAGGCATCAATCAAGGTCTGCCAAGGCTACTGCATTGGTAAATATCAAAACTCTAATCCCAGTAAGGGAGCAAGCCAAAGCAAGCTACTGCATTTATTAAAGTAACAGGCAGAAGTCTCCAGTACTGTTTTGTAGTTGATCCCAAACTCATTGCTAGACTTTCCTATTGTTATAAAATTGAATTAGTCCTTCATTATGAAGGAAATAATAGGTGCAGATAAATGTTTGATATTCTGCCTCTGGCAATGGCTAATACTATGTGCTTCAGAGAAGAAAAAAAAAAAAAAAAAAAAGAACAAAACAAAACCAGAAATATCCATAACACTACTAAGTCCGATCTGCAATGCTGGACATAAGATAACATGCCCTCCTGATGCCCGTAGGGCTGAATTATGCCCTGTTTCATGAGACTAAGTTAATCTTTTCCTAAGCAATGTTATTTCAGATACTGCTATTGGTCAGTTATGCAGGCCCTTTTAAAATTCCATGCTCAGCTGTTGTGCTGCATAAGTAATTATTTCCTATTGGGTATTACATGACTACTAACTATAAATCTTAGTGAATAACCCACTTGTTTTTCTGTTCTGACAGATGCTCCCTGGGAATGCTTGTTGAAGGGGAGAAGTACTTCTGTCTGCATCTAGTGAAACCAGCCCTAAAGTAGATGAAATACTAAACTGCTCTGGCCAGAGATTACACATCCTGATGCTCACAGGTAATCCATTACTTCTCTTTGGAATGGTAGATACTTGGGGAAGCTCTATTTGAGTCACAAACTGTAAGAAATTTAGTGTTTGTTTACTGCACGTTACGTTAGTCTAAAATTATGCTGTGCCCTTAAATTTCTCAGTGATCGTAAAGGAAATAAAGTAATAGTTACAGGACCTGTTCTTCTTAAACTGAGGTAAAACATCTGATTTGGTAATGAAACATACAACAGTCATTCTTTGTTCTCCCTTTTGTTTGTTACAACTGAGAAGAACATTGTGTAGCATGTGGAAGACCAAACGTTTTCACTCTAATCTGAGTAAAGTCTTAATGCAAACCTTTTTTAAGTAAGTCTCTCTTCTGATAAATATGCCTTCTATATATTAGTGGCTCAAAGTTCTCTATCTGTTTTCCAAAGTGATGTAACTTTCATTAAGCAAAGGTATTCCAAAAAATAGTAGCAATTTTAAAAGACATCATTTTAACCTGGCTTCAGTAGGCTTCAAACCGGTATCACGTGCCATTCCTGACATGTCCATACTCTTATTAGAATACATGAGAAAGAATATAATGACAGTAATTATTTATCCCTAAGAATTTATAGATGAAGGAAAGATATTAGGCTGTGTTATAGTAATAATTCATTACAAATAATTTTGCCAGCTCTTTGCCAATTTGTTTTTCTCAGTTTTCTTTTTCTTTTGGTGTATGCCAGAAAAGCTATTGGAAGAAGATAGCCTTCTGCTGCTACCCAACTCTGCCTGGCACAGAGTTGAGAATATAAAAAAGGCCTCTTTTTTTGTAGCAACACCTTTTACTGGTGTTTAAAAAATAAATAATTTAAAAAGAAAAATCAAAAGCAGAAAAAGTTGTCAGTTGCTGGCCTTTCCTAGTGCAAGACGTTTCTTCATAACACTCACATGTTCGTCTCCACAGACCTGCATGCTTGGTGATCATTACTCGTTTAGGTGATCAAGCAATAGCCAGTTTTCTATCTGCTGGTGATTAGAATAGAGTAGAACAGTTCTGTTGAAAGGAACTCCATTACGCCTTTGTGTTGTTCTTAGACCAGCTGCAAGTAAAAACAGCCCTGATCCTTAAGCCTGGACTCCTTTTGTTCAGAGATGTAATTTTGTAATCACACCAGTACATATAGTGTTATTTGGCTACAGGGGGTTCTGAAGCAGATGCAGCTTTGCAACAGATTTGCACCCACTGACACAGCGGGTTTGTTTAGGACGGGTGGGCGGGTCAACACCACTTTCCTTTGTAAGTAAATATCTTGCATTAAACTCTTACCTGCTTTTTCGTGGCTGAGACCTGAGGAAGGTTCAGTCACGAAAGATGCCAAAGGAAAAAGTGACTTCTTAGTATCCATAATGCACAGCATATGTAAGGCTGAATCAGCATTAGCTTCCTCTGCAATTTCCTGTCTTCAAACTATTTTCTTCATGTACTTTCTTACCCATTGTACCTTTTTTTTTTTTCTTTTTTTCCTTGTCGTTTGTTTCTCCTTGCTGTTTCTTGATTTCTTAAACCTGATATCTCTTCCAGGCAAGTGGAGCTGGTTTCTAAACAGGAATGTCAGAAATTCAGTACATAAATTTTGCCATTGTTTCAGAGAAACTCCTTCTATTTCATTTCAGCAGCCTTAGGGTCCTCAGTATTTTTTTATCTTTTTATTTTTTAATAAGGTCAGTCTTCCTCATAAAAAGTAATGGTTAAAAACAGGATGCTATAATTTACCATAAAAGAAAAACTCACTTTACCTGTGAAGAGAGTGGAACTGAGTGATCACTTTAAGAGATGAGGAAAAAAAATGCTGTAATAGTGAGGAATGGACATTGTGGGTAAACACAGCTCTGTGCACCTATATCATAGTTTTGGATCACACTAGTGGGACTGCAAGCAGCTGCCTGTAAACTGTGTGTTTTGATCAGTGTTTGAAGAACTTTTTCAGATACGCACTGCAGGAATGCTTCTCCTGACAAGTAATCTAGAGGGAAGAAAGTAATTGAATGCTAGCTTGGAGATACAGATCATCAACTGATTTTTCCTCTGAGATTTATACGTGGATGACAGAACAGGAAAGTAGAAAGGGAAGGGAGGGTATTTTGAATATACTGAAGTTTACTGCATCTTCATAAAAGTAGGGCATATATGAAAATGAGGAAGAATGCCTCACTTGAGTATCTGGGTTTTAGTAAGCAGCTACTTAGCTCTGTTTCTTTGCTGGAATTTAAAGAACGATGTTTTAACAATCAGTGAATAACAGTTAATTAACTAGGTCATATTTTATCAGTATTTAAGTAGGGTAAGTATATATCAAGATACTGAAGTTGCACATGAATTCTGATAAATTCCAAAGAAAATTATGACACATTGATCAGGGAAAATGTTAAACTTTCATACAATCAAATTCATAGTTAATAATTCATAATCATTAGGTATATATTCTAATTTTATGGAGTAGCTAGGTTTTGATACAGTATGTGCTATATCTAAGTGCTTAATTATTTAGATGGTTAAATTCAAACATGGGAATGAATATTGATCATAGTGTAGATATTTTAAAATTTATTTCTTTTTCTTTCTGAGAAATCAGGGGGTTTTTATACTGATTCAAAGGTCATTTACCTCAAGAAATGTCTGAAACAATATGTAGTTTCAGAATAGGATACGTTATCTTATTCCACTGTTCAAATGTGTATATTAAAATAATCTCCAAAGTAAAAGTTGCTTTGTGAGAGTGAGTTTACTGTTACCTTGAAGAGTAGTTTCCATCACTGTTACCTTGAAGTGTAGTTTCCATTCCTGTAATCGCTGTGGGATATAGTGATTGCTGATGTCTGTCTCTGTATAGTGCCTCAGTACTCACACAGCTCCCAATGCCATATATTTTGAGTGCTTCTCAAGTTGTAAAATCACGAAATAATATTGCTCCAGAATTTCATTGTTGGGGGTTTTTTGAACATTGTCTTTCAGGGCAGGGAAAAAACAGTAAAATGTTCAGAGCTCAAAAAACCAAAAAAACAACAACATTTTTCTACCAGATACGAATTTCATTCAGTTTGAAGTAAGACAATCTGTTTTACTTTACAAAAAATAAAATAAAAATTGAACAATATGCATATTTTTATTGGACACCTATTGACATAACTGTACATGATTAAAAAATCTAAGCATTTGGTCTAAAATATATGAGAAACTTAATAATGCTGAAAGGTCTTTTGCGGTTTAGGAATACTTGTGTATCTGTATAGTTCCAAGAATAACATATATAAAGCAGTGGGGGAATTGCAGTGTGAATCACCAAACCAGTGGAAAAAGTGCCTTTGCTTTAAAAAATAGATGTAGCATTGGAAGCAGTTATATATTCAAAATTTTAAAGTCTTTTCTGCTATCTAGGAATGAGAGTTTGTTTCAAATCTCACTATAACAATAATTGTTGGAAGTAATACAGCCAGGAGAATGCACTGACTTTTTAACTTGTTTTAGTTCCAAAATTTCCCTTCATGAAGGCATGCTTAAATGTTTCTTCACTTTACTCTTAAAAGAGAGGAGGGGAAAAAAAAGGCGGGGGGGAAAAGAAAATTTGTTAAAATTTGTTTTAAGAGCTGTCATGATCTTGTTCTTTATTGACATAACTGAAACAAGTACAGCACTATTGCAGTAGAATGGTCAGGAAATTTCAAGACATCGGCAATAGTTTTTTGTTGCTGTTGTTTTGTTTTGTTCTGTTTTTCAATGATAAAATGGTTTGCATTTGCCAAATGCATGCACAATAAAGATGAACCTATCAAGTTCTGTAATGTTCACCAGAGGTCTCAGTGCTTTGTTCTTCAACGATTCTGAAGGCCAAACCCACGTGGCGATTAATTGGCTGACACTTGTAACATGCTTCACTTGGGGAATTTCTGAGCATAGGACTGATCGGGTTATGGCCTTTTGTGTTATATAATGACTCAATTTCCATCATCAGAAAATGGGATTTCTAGCAATGATCTGATCTTTTTGCTGTCATAGAATGAGAAAAGATACTATCAAAAAAACAGAAACTAAATAGTTTTCTGAGATGGGTCAATAAGAGAAGGCAGAAGTGGTGGTTCTGCACAAAGTGGAAGGAAAGCAAATCCACTTGCATGGTACTGTAGCACATATCCTGACACACAGCCAAATTACCTAGACATCATTTTAGAGTGTTAGAGACTGGGGGAAGAGCACTAGGTTCTTCGTGTGAGAAAATAAAGGAGAAAATAAAGGGAAGAAAAAAAGACTTATATGTATGCTTAATAATTTTTCCTCTACTAAGAACAGTTAAAAATCCTTTTTCCACCAGTTTGTTTTTCTCATGGTTTGTTACTGAGATTTTGCTCGTTAATCTGTTATAGTTAATATAGTTTATGCACTGTTATATATTTATTTGGTCATTTCTTAGAGGCTGTATCTGTCCTTTATGATGTTTACTCTTCTGCAAAATTCAAAAAATGTGCTAGTGAAGAGATTAACTCATTGCTACAGAGAAAATGCACAGTCCTAAACACCGTGGTATAATGAAGATGAAACTTGGCATTCTTTGCTTTTACTAATCTGCAGTCTATCATTTCGCTATATGAGAACAGACATTTCTTTCTTTACTATTTAATCAAGTATCTGAAAATATTAGCACTAGAATAAATTGAAGGCTTTTAATAGACTCTGAAAAGGCAGCAATTTCAAGTTGGTCCACAATAATTACCCTTTAATTAAATGCAGTATGTTAAACCTAAGGAAGTGCAGAGATTTGGTTTAAAAAAGGTGGTAGGAATCCATAGAAATCAAACCTATTAATAAAGCTTAATCTGTAATAGGGCAAGAAGAAAGGACCAAATGTGCCATACTAGAATCACTGAAGAAAGAGAAATACATGATTACAAGTAGGAACAGAAAACATCAGATTTGTAATGTAGGGAAGGGCTACAGAAAGAGTTAACTATGCCAGATTTAGATTTGCAGATGAATGTAAAGAATTAGAATAAAGCCGAACCAGTTCGTAAAGGTGATCACAATCTTGTTTCTTGAGCCTTCATTCAGCCTGTAAGGTTATGTTTCATAAAATCTTTAAAAGCATGACATTATGTGTATGAAGACTTACCTTGTGGAGGCTAAATCCTTTTGCATTACAAGGTTTATACAGCAGTGTCACAACCTTGCTCTGAACATCTGAATATTGCATTATAATATACAGCAACCAATCATATAAGCGAATGTGAGTAATAAAACCTAAGGCTCGTAAACTCTCTCAGGCTATGTACCTGTACTGCATTTTAATACTATCTCTCTACTTTCTGAATCATTAAATCTGACACACCAAATTTTATTCCCTTTAGTAGCGTTGTTAGGTTGACTGCCCACTAAATATGAACCCTAAGTGAAGATGACTTCACCTTGGTACAGAGCTTTCTTTGCTTCAATTAACTTTAGTACTTACCTCGCTTCAATTAACTTTGCAGGATCTGTGAAAAGGTCTCCTTATTATTGTGAGATATTTTTCTATGGCATGAAAAATATATTTGGCAGTACATGGGGATACAGAAATGACTTAAATGAAATGGCAACTTTTGGTAAATAGAAGCACTTAAAGGCCATATTTCAACAATAATAATTGTTCTAGTCTATATTTAGTCCCTCTTTAAAACCTAATTCTCTTGCTAAACTATGTACAACCTAGACTGTAGACTGTATGATATGGAAGAAATATCTTCCCCTTGCTTATTTGAATTTTATTTCAGACTTCACAGGGCAATCATGTCTTCCATATGTTTCAGCAGTAAAAATACTGTGTGATTTCTATGTTAGACATATAAGAAAGTGAATAACTATTTAGAAATACTTTTTAGCGACTCTCACATTAGAGAGAAGTAGTGATGTTAAGGTTTTTAAGAATTTGTATAGTTGAACCTGCCAGAGAACAAGCAAAACAAGGCAAAGAAACGAACCTGCTTATTGTTGATGTATATAGTAAATGACACAATGTAACTTCTGCATCTCCTAAAAAAAAAAAGAGAGTTCTGCTATTTTTTAATTTATCTTAAATCTCAGTAGTGAGCAGGTATAAAATTTCTTCACGCCCAGGCTTGACTCGCTTCTGTAAGGCTGAACAGGAATTTGGATCACAAATATTTATTAATCAATGGGATAGCCAGTAATGGAGGAAACTGGGACATGTATATTAAAAAATATATATTTTAAGCTAGCATCCAGAAACTGAGTTAGAAAGGATATAGTCCTTAACAACAGGATGTTTATGTTCTAATCAGAAAACGGAGGATTTGGCAAAACGTGAGATAGCGTAAGCTAATAAATAGAAACACCAAATAGCTGTGATCAAACTTCAGCCCTAAAGAAATATTTGGTGGAATAGGGACATCCCAGAGGAGAGTTTGCTAGAAATGATGACAAATACTAGTATGTAGAACTAGTATTAGCAGTTGTTGAGAGCCGCTGCTTTGAAGCTGGCCCAGCCAGAAGCAGAGCAACCAATCCCAAAGTATAAGGGGCTTTCCTTTGCCAGGGAAACATTTAGAAAGGGAGAAACCCAACAGCAATGGGCAGCTCTCACAAGAGAGCTTGGTGCACTGTGGGCTTTGCCAGGGCAACTGAGTCCACACCCCTGAAAGAAGCCTCAGGGTCTGTAGTCTGTCTCTGAGGAGAGCCGGTCCTTGTGAGTTTGGCTGTGTGTGTGTGTGAGAGAGAGAGAGAGAGAGAGAGAGAGAGAGAGAGAGAGAGAGAGATGTGTTTGAGTGTAACTCTGGGTGCATGTAGCAAACTTTTATTCTGGCATTTAGAAACTGTAATGAACACGTGCATGAGATCCTGGGGGCTGAAGATATGTGTTTCTGATGTCATCCATTCAGGTACTGCATGGGACAGGCAAAGCTGCTGTAAATGCCACATGAAGCTCTTAACCAAGTTGAATTTATTCCATTTCTTCCTAGTATCTTAGGTATGTCTTTATGCCTTAGATGCTAATGCTTATCTTGTGTCTCAGCCACTTTCCCATTCCCTTGTCCAGTATCACTGGTGCAATTTAGATTGCTTCTTTCACTGCTGTTCTCATTTTAAAATAATGTTTTACAGAGATTTAACCAAAAATGTCATCACCTCCATATATTTGGCTTGCTGTGTTCAGTTGGTCCAACTGAGGCATTGCATTAATACTGATACACAGTAGGACTTGTTGAATGGTGTTGTGAGTAGCTTCAGCTAATTAACTCATTTGCTTCTGATCCATTTGGTTTTCTCCAAGTGTATGCAGTAATAGGCTGCCCTGAAGTTGTCAAAAGTGAAGTAGATAGCAAGTGCTTGCTGCCTACACGCACCACGCTGAAAATACAGCAACTGTGTTCTCCTCTGGCTGAGTACTCAGCACCTGTTTGCATTAATGTGACTTGCATCTTTGTTTGGAGTAAAAACTCTATAGCCTCTGGGTAATAGACACCCTAATCTTGAATTTTCATATTGCTGTGTGGAATAAAAGCCATTGTACAAACAAACCCACCCCATCCCTCCCTGGATGTTTTCTCCTGCTTCTCTCTTCATGAGAGCTAATTTGCAATGAGACAACCCAAGGCTGACAAAAGAGATTTGTTACTTGCTGTTGGCTTAAAGAGAGGCAAGCAGAGACTTCTTGACGTGTTGCCATTGTATGGGTGTGTCTGAGTTTTATCTTCTTGAGATGCAGTCTGTGAGTAGAAGTCACCTTTCCTGAAAATGCTGTGCGGTTTCCATAGAGTGAAATTTCTGCCTGTGGATTGGATTGTGGCTTCTCATTTATGAAATTGTCGCTGTGTCGAAGTGGCTTCAGACAACTTTGAAAAGCTGTGAGGAATACTGGTGTCAATTAAAAAAACAGCCTGAGCACTTATCAGCTCTACACTTCCATTTGCTGCCCCATCATCTTTATCAGGATGACTGTTAGAGGGACACCGTGAAACTAGAACATCAAAAGGATGGAGATTCAAAAACAAAGAAGAAAATATAGAATTGTAGAGTGGTTTGGATTGGAAGAGACCTTTAAGATCATCTAGTTCCAAGCCCCACCTAGCCTGGCTTTGAATAGATCAGGGGCGGTGGGAGAAGGTGGAATCCACTATCTCTCTGGGCAACCTGTTCCAGTGTCTTCTTAATATCTAGTCTAAATCTACCCTCTTCCAGTATAAAGCCATTTCCCCTTGTCCTATCACTATCTGCCCTTATAAATGTCCCTCCCAAGCTTTTCTGTAGACCCCCTTCAGGTAGTGCAAGGCCACTATAAAGTCTTCTCAGAGCCTTCTGTTCTCCAGGCTGAAGAGCCACAGCTCCCTCAGGCTGTCCTGTAGAGCAGGTGCTCTAGCCCTCTGATCCTCTTTGCTGCCCTCCTCTGGACCCGCTCCAAAAGCTCTGTGTCTTTCTAGTGTTGGAGGCCATAGAACTGGACATGGTAGTCCAGGTGGGGTCTCATGAGGGCAGAGTACAGGGGCAGAATCACTTCCCTCAACCAGCTGGTCATGCTTCTCTTGATGCAACCCAGGATACAGTTGGCCTTCCACCAGCTCTCAAGCCATTTTCCGCCCAACTTGTATCTGTGTTTGGGATTGCCCCAACCCAGGTGCAGGACCTCACCTCCCCTGAAAGAAGAGAGATCTTTTGATCTTTATGTGACCCAGTTTATAACATGACTACATGGGCTTAAGATGCTAAAGTGCAGACCACAACAATAATAAAGGAATAGGCGTTTGGGACAACAGTATAGTATCCTTAGACAAATAGCAGAACAAGAGGCAGCTGAATTTACCATAATACTGTTTAAGTCCTTTATGGGGGTTCTGCCAGCATCCTAAGTTTTATGAACCACTTCATTCAGGAGTCAGTTTATAGTAAGTAGTGAAGCAAGCATTTAAAACCCTAATCCCTTTGCCTGTCTTGTACAGTGAAACTCAGACTCAACTTTTGTAAAATGGTGCAAGGTAAAAGTATTCGTAAGTGTCTTACATTCAGAAAACACAGGAATCTGTATGAGAAGAACTTTGGACTTCATGAATGACTTGCCAAGGTCTAAAAGTTCATGGAGGGAATTATTCTGCCAAAAGTATCTTTTCCTCATATGAGGAAATCAACCTAAGTGATTGCCTTGGTGTGAATACAATTGCTCCTTGTTCTTCTATATCTTGGCATGTTCTAGGGTCTAAAAGATGACACTGGTTTCCCTTTTGGAATCAAGCTGTGCCTCACACTGACCACTGTTATTCAGAATGGTGAGCGGGGAAGGAAATGTCTTTCTTGTAGATGTTGCTATGAGAAAGAGCTATTATGAGAGCCATAAGAAAACAAAAATAGGCAAAATGTGGCAGAGGTCATCCACTTACGTTTTCTTCATAGTGTTTTTGTTTTGTTTCATGGAGTTTTCTCAAAACTGCTTCCTTGACAGAATACTTGGCTCTCTTCTGCTGCTGTTGATTTTTTTGTGTCCTTGGGGGCAACCCTGGTGTTTGACCTGGCCTCTTCGATCGTATTTAGGTATTTGCCTAAGCCTAAGCCATCATGTTTGTACAGTGCATCCTGGAAACTTATGTCAAAGCCACCTTACGGTTGAGATACCCATATCCTGTCAAGACATCCTTATATTGCCATGTTCTTATAGAATATACCTTGGAAGAAAGGTTCACAACTTCCTCCTACAGAACTTATAATACATATTTGGTGAGGTTGTTCATGTGAGTGCTCATAACACTGAAGCTTCCAGCTATCCTTTTATGATGATCACCTTAGCAGACCATAAGAGTGAGCATCACTAGAAGCCTACAAAAGCTCAGGCAGCTTCAGTAATGTCTATTATTCTTTGTGCACAGTGAACTTAGATTCCAAAGGACTTTATGCAGCCCTAGATTATTTCTGGTATCCACGTTATCCAACCCAACTTGTAAAGCACAGCTGGAAGTAAATAGGATTATGTTGACTATACAGATTTGTTCAGAGACAGTGAAGAGTACCAGTTAAATGATTCACCTGAAGTGGCTGTTAGAGCCAGTATTTGAATCATAATCATCCATATCTCAGTCTGGTGCTTTAGTGTTGCAGAAGGAGAATAAAGCACTGCACACTTTCTTCATAAGAGGAAGGCAGAAAGATATATTTATGGATATAAACAGATATAAGTTGGTAATTTGAACATTGTGGCTTAACAAGTTTCAAAATGGCTAGATATCCATGACTATTTGCTCTATAAAGGGTAGGGGGTGCATAATGATTAGAAGATCAAATCTTAGTGAAGCTAGTATAGCTTAGAAACAATAAGTCCCATATTGAGGGTCTGTCAACAAGGCATCACCATGTCCCAGATGAATCTCTGCACACCTTGATAAATGTCCCTGCTCAAGGGGAGATTACAGTGTGCCACCAGCTGCTTGTAAGAACTCTCGAAGGGCTTCTTAGGATGCTTGCTATTTATGGAGTAAGATGACTCAGTCATACAACTTAGAACTGGTTCTATTGAACCAACTGCACGTTATCAGGTGTCTGAGCACTGATGGTGAAACCTTGTTATTAGTCTCAAGGACAAGGGCTTTAGCACCTCATTTTGTGCACTAGGCCTTGGCCATTACAACCAGGCTGACTAGGGGGGCAAGAACTGCCCCATTAAATTTAGCCTCTATAGTAGACTGTTGCTGTCTGGAAGAAAGGTCTTCACTCAGAGTAAAGTGGCATCAGTCACAGCTGCTTCTTTGGGGAAGTGACTGGCCAGAAAAAAAATCAGTGCTAGCCAAATGTTTCTCATGCTAGCCAAATGTTTCTCATTTTTTCTGTTTGTGTGAGAGAAGCTATGCATGCTCTAATTCAGTAAAAAACCCGTTTCACTCCTTAATTAGAAGCTGCTGTTATTTTAAAAATTTGCAGCATTCCCGTGTCTCCAGACAGCTTGGGTTGTGTGGAACAGCTAACTAGGATGGCTTTAAATGTCAAAATATGCTTTTCATTCTTGTGTGTATATACTTGATAATGCATTGATATATAAGATAAAATCCTGCAGAGTGACAGATTGTTTCTTTAGTTTTCATCACTCTTAAGGTGAATTTATGGCTGTCAAGAGAAATTTGCACTTCTAGAAATGTTGGAAACCTGAATTATCTAGATTGAAAAGAAGGCCAGGTCTTGCTCTGCATACCTTTTGATGGAGGCGGTTGAGCTGATTTGAATGCATTCAGTTTCGAATGCTTTCTCTCACTTTGCTAATTATATACCAAGCTGTATGTCATGCAAATGTCTGACCATCTTCCTCAGCTTTATCAGTGACTTCACTTGTGGAAATAAAGAAGTGAAAAGCTTGTTTCCCAGCTCTGGGCTCTTCAGTTCAAGAAGAACTCTTGAACTCTTCAAGAAGAACTGAAGATGGCTATAAAGATGGTTGGGGCCTGCCTGAAACATATCCTGTATGAGAAGATGCTGAGAGACCTGGAATTGTTCATCCTGGAGAAGATGAGGGGGGGGTCTTACTAATGCTTATAAATATCTAATGGGTAGGAGCTAAGTGGATGGGGCCAGGCCTTTTTTCAGTGGTGCCCAGTGACATGACAAGGGGCAATGAACAAAAAATGGAACATAAGAAGTTCCATCTGAACATGAGAAAACTTCCTTACTGTGAGAATGGTGGAACATTGGAACAGTCTGCCCAGAGTCTCCTTCTAGACAGCTCTTGAATATCTCCAGAGATGCTTTCCTGTGAAGCCTACTGTAGGGAACCTGCTTTAGCAAGGGGTTGGACTACATGATCTCCAGAGATCTCTCTTCCAACCCCTACAATCTTGTGATTCATGTTTTTCCTGCTGAGTGGCCTCTGCTGATGTAACATTTGTGGAGCGAGGAGCCTGTTCACCCTGACAAGTGAAGGAAGGCTTGATTTTTTTCTTATTCAGAGGTGGAGGTGAGATCAACAGCATGGAGCTGGGAATCTGTTAGTTAATCTGTGCTTAACCTGGAGAAGTTCAGCAGGAGCTGAAAATGCAGTACTTCTCCAGGCAGCCACCACCATGCATTCTTTGGCATCTTCCAGATTGCAAGTACAACAAAGGACAGGGTCTGGACAGCAATCAGACAGGAGCAGGTCCATGTTACATACCAGAATATAAGGATTTTAGGTGTATATAACTTGCAATAGGCAACAGGATCTTAATATTTAATCTCTAGTTGTTCAGTACAAGGAAAGTTGCTGCATTTTCCAGGTCTAAAATTTGTTCTAGTTCTACGGTAGGTTTAAGATGTGTCCAAAAGTAATTTCAATTTGTAAAATGTTTTTGCTGATGGTGATTTCTGAACAAATGTTAAGTTTAAGAAGTTCAGAAGAAAAAAAAATATTCTCTGCTTAAGTCAAACCTTCATAGTACCAAAACAATTACTACAAAATGTAATTCATATGGTGAAATAAGCATTTTCATGTATAAAAGCACATAGCCAGTATGGTAGTATGTCTTTCTTGCTTGTGAATGAGAATGTATAAACAGCTTAAAGTCAGTGTCTCTTTAAAATATAATGTGGTTACATTTGCTCTAGCCAAAATTGACAGGTGGATTCCACTTCAGTGTTTATTGTTTGTGTTTGCACACATTTGGGCATTAGTTTCATCATCTTTTTTATACTCTGAAAATAAGAATGCAAAAATAGAAAAATAAAGAATACTTAGATGATTATAGGTACAGAGGGCTGAGTACTGACAACAGGATAGTTTGATATGGAGGAGGTAGATAATCGTTCTAGACAGCACTTGCCCGGAGTACCTCCACACTTGGGCAGTTTTTAAGGGGAAATAAATACTATTTATACCTGAGGAGGGATGTACAACATCTAGTCTCTTTGTGATATTGGTATGCAAAATAGCTATAGTGAGTAATAAAAAAACAGAAGTTTTTGCTAGATGTGGTCAGTCAACAGTATGTTTGACCTGACCAAAAGCAGATGAGCAGGGAAGGTGTTTGCAAGTTGTTGGTGCTAGCTGTGGTGCTCCTAACCTTTGTTGCTCCTCATATCTGGCTGCTCACACAGCAGCCTGCCCCTGAAGTGCCTCAGGCCTGCTCTTATGACCAGGCAGGTCCAGTGATGGCTGTGGGTTGGCAGAGCTGAGGGGGAGGTTTGTGAGGGGAGATGGGCAGTGTGCTCATAGGCTTGTTTTGACGGGATGACTGAAAGCAGCTGCTGCTGGGGAGCAACCTGACCCAGGCAGGTGGTACTGAGTTTGGAGGACTCTGATAGGGCTGGGAGCCTGTGAGCAGGCAGCCTTCAGAGGAGAAGTATTCAAGTTGAGGCAGGGCCCTGAGCTGGGCACGAGTGCTACTTTGAGCCTTGTAGGACAAGGGGGAGTTTAAGCTTTCCTGCTGCTGAGACAGAGATGGGTTTCCAGTATATTATAAAGAATGGCACGTAGCTTTATCCTGTCACAGCCTGCTGGTGGCCCTCCTGTGTGGGCCCCAACCTGTCCTGGGGTGCTTCTGTTTTCTAGCTTCAGGTACAACTCCAGTTGCAGCCTGCTGTCACAAGGCCCTGAGAAACAGAAATCGCCCTTTGCGGCCCCTTGCCTCCAGTCTTTTCCCGTAGCTCTCCCCAGTATTCTCTCTTCCCTCCTGCAGGAAAGCCTGCACCCAGCAGAGCCAACCTGCCTCTTGTATGTGATTTTAGTTTCCGGTAACTGTGTTTTCTTAAAAAGTAGAAAGCTTTCCTAACTATATGTCTCCTATACATGTATGTGTGCCATGCAAAGTGGCAAAAAGGCCTGAAAACCTTTGAGTGGAAAAAGCAACACTTGAATGCGGTTTCCTTTTAATGAGGTATTCTTGAACATGTATGGGACCTTGGCTTCTGTTTTTATTTTAAGAGGTTATTAATTGTGTGGCAAAAATGTGCTTTTCTTGAAGCAAACTGTATCATTTCACTTCTCAAGCTGAGATTTCCATGGTTTAGTGCCTGGAGGGTGAAGGATTTTTGACAAAAAGGCTTTGAAGCCAGAGGTGTGGCCTATTTAAGTAAGACTCTAAAATAGAAGAAATGTGTAGAAGGTGATGGCCTTTCCATGTCCCATACCCTCTGCCTTAGGCATGTAGGTATTGGCTGTCTACCCCACCATGAGGTTTCTGTTCTGTGCGTGGCTGTAGGACACCACAAAAGATATGGTTGCAATTATTGTCACACACAGCTGGAAATGGAGTACTCAACACATACATTCAGACAGGGATTGGTTCCTAACAGTTGAAATTTTTCCGAGTATTTTTTGGAATGGCGCTGTTACTCATGTGAACAAATCTTAAATGTATATTCAGATGTGTCTGAAATGTTCTTATCTAGCTTTTTTTTTTTTTTTTCCTGGTGGTGTCTTAAAGTCATTTATTTTTCCATCTTTTTTTTCCTTCTACAGAGTCTTCCACAGAACATATTGCAAGGCATAAGCAGGCAGCAGAAGCAGAGGTGAGTAGCCTCCATTCCCTCTGATAATGTTTTTCTACTTCTGTATAGGTTTGGACACTTTCTTTTCTTCATTATTGCTTGTTTGAGGTAATAGAGTAATCAGAATCATCGCTGTTGTGGTGTGCCAGGGTGATGGAACGGTAGTTCCTTGAAAGTGTTCACAAAGGTAGTCCAGCATCGGAAAATAGATGCTTTCTGTTTATTAACAGCCGGAAATTATGTTAAGTCTCCTATTATATGAAAGCATACCTATATTAACTAGGAAACTGTAAATATTTCAGATGAATATATAGGGAGTGCTTGAACATTCATGAACTGTAGTTTTTAAAAGAGAAACATAAACATGGATCAGTCAAAGTGGGATAACCATTGTCATCTGGCTGATAATGTCTCTGTATGATGAAGTGTATCCGTATCCTGGCTTAATACTGTGTTGCGAAGGATCTTTGAGTCACCACCTAAAACTGATGGTATTAATATGCTTTCTGGTGTTGCAGTGTGTATATATGAGGCAGGGTAAGGAGATGTATGTACATAACCTATAGGTATATTATTACAAAGTTTCTACCAGGAGCCACTGAAGGATGTGGAAAGGGAAACCAGGGAATAAATAGAAGCAAACAAAAACAAAGACGACTTGTCTCATACCTTAACCATAAATATCAACAATGACTTCTAGTCAGGCAGAAGTCTATAACTGCTGTTCCAGACAGCTTTCTTCTCATTGTTTTAAGATATTCAGTTATGAATTTTATTTATTATTGAACATCCTTTTAAGTGCTGTGTAGATCTAAGGCAGTCTGTATGTTGTCATTTGGAGGTCCCCAGGGAAGTTATTGAAGGCACCAACCTTGACACTTTTTTTTTTCCTTAATTTTAGTGTTACTCTATTAGCAAAGCTCAGACTCTGCTTTGGGAGATACTGTTCAAATGACAGTTTCAGGTAGGAAATTAGAGATAGACAGCAATGGGGCACCAATGTCACCTCAAGTTGTCTTCAAAAGGGAACTCAATCAAGCCTGGCCAGATTATGTCAGAAAAGTTTCTTGAATTGAGTGGGCTTTGTTGTGATTTGTTTATTTATTAGAACTGGTAGCAGCCTTAACACATTGTATTTCTACTGCCAAAAATGTTTTTGCTTAAAGAGTGGGGTTTTTAAATTATTTTTGAATTCTATGAACTGGTATAAATCATACTAGCAAAAGATAATGTGATTATTATGGGCTGCTTCTGTAATGTGAATATTAGCTATTTGAGTTGTGCCAAGGTGGTTGTGTTTACATAATGAATATCAGCAAGTCATTTCTGAAGTAAAGCTTGCCTGAGCAATGTGCTCAACTTTATACACTCAGAATAGTTTCACTGACTTCAGAAATTACTCATAGGACAAAATCTTGGCCTCCATGTCCCACAGACTTTAGTGGAGCTACAAGTCACACAAGGGGTATAAAGCATTTTCAAACTCTGGACTAGAACTGGTAGAATCCCTGGGGCTATGACAGAGAAAGAAGTTGAACTTCTGGTATTGAAGAAGAGGTGAAAGAGACTTGTGGTTAAAATCTGGATAATTAAGCAAGGATATAACTTATTACTGATGTAAAGGACAATGTATGTAAAAAAACATTCCTGGTTAGGGGAATGGAGAGGAAAATGGCTGATAGAATTAAGAAGATGAATAAATGGTTAAGGGAGTGGAGTCATTAACAGGGCTTCAGCTACGTATGTCATAGAACTAGTTTTAGAAACCTGGTTTTCTGGGGGAGGGTCGGTAGATGGTGGAGTTCAAGATCCATAGGGTGTCAAAGAGAGTGGACAGAAAGCTTGCTACTCTGGACTTCAGGAGAGCAGACTGAACACTTCAGCAAACTGCTTGGCAAGGTGACATAGGCCCAAGAAAGCTCTTGCCTCCTAGAGGGAGGAGGGGTCAAGAAAGCTTGTCAGTATTCAAAGACCATCTCCTCCACGCCCAAAAGCAGTGCATCTCAAGAAAAAGGAAGGCAGGTAAGAATGCCAGGAGGCATCTGTGTGTGGATCAATAAGGAGCTTCTGGACTTACTTAAGCACAAAAAGAGAGTCTATAGGGAGTGGAAGCAAGAACGGGTTACCTGGGAGGTCTACAAAGAATTTATCTGAGCAGCCAGAGATTAGGTTAGGAAACCTAAAGTCCATATAGAATTAAATCTAGCCAGAGACATAAAGGGGAACAAGAAAAAATTCTACAGATATATCAGTGATAAAAAGGAAGGCCAGTGTAGATGTGGGCCCTCTCTGGTAGGAAACTGGAGAGCTGGTCATGAGGGATACAGAGAAAGCTGAAGTGCTCGGCGAGTTCTTTGCCTCAGTCTTCACTGGGAAGGACTCTAGCTGTACTGCCTAAGCTGCAGAAAGCAATGGTAATAACACATAGAAGGAAAATCTGCCTTCTGTAAGTGAAGATCAGGTTTGAGATCATCTAAAGAACCTGAAGGTGCACAAGTCTGTTGGGAACCAACAAGATCCATCCATGGGTTCTGAGGGAATTGGTGAACGAAATTGCCGAGCCGCTATCCATCATATCTGAAAGGCCATGGCAGTCTGGTGAAGTTTCCACTGATAGGAAGAGGGGAGACATAACCTCTGTTTTAAAGAAGGGGGAAAAAAGAAGATCCAGGGAAGTACAGGACAGTTATTCTCACCTCTCACCTGGCATATCCTCCTGAAGGACCTACTAAGGCACATGGAGAGTAAAGAGGAGGTGATTGGTGGTAATGAACACTGGATAAGGAATTGGTTGGATGGCTGCACTTAGGGTTCTGGTCAACAACTTGATGTCTAAATGGAGCCCAGTGACGACTGGTGTTCCTCAGGGATCAGTGTTGGGGCTGGTGTTATTTAACATCTTTGTAAATGACAAGGACAGTGTGATCAAGTATACCCTCAGCAAGTTTACAGACAGCACCAAGCTGAGTGGTATAGTTCACACACCAGAGGGAAGGGATGCTGTCCAGAGGGACCTGGATAAGCTTGAAAAGTGGGTCCATGCCAACCTCATGAAGTTCAGCAAGTCCCCTGATAATAATCAAACCGTGTTTCATGTTATTCATTTCCTTCTTTGATAATCTAGTCTGGCTTTAATCTCTTCTTTCCTGAAATTGTGTACAGGATTGAAAAGCTTAGATTAATTTGATTGTGACTCTTTTTCAGGTAGTATTTTTAGGTAATCGATATTTTTTGGCATTAAATATACATTACAGTATCACCAAAATGCTCTTCTGCTTATTTTTCATGGTGCTTTTCTGCCACTTCTCCTTGTTTCCATGCGATCATTAGCAGCTCTTTGCAAAGTAAAAGCATACCTTGATTTATTCTTGTGCTTTGTTGTAGTATTTTTTGTACATAATCTCATGACTGTGCTGCTTCACATTCAGAAGTGCTGGGAATGCATTTTCTAAGGGCTTCTACAGAGATTTCTCATGTTTGTATTATTTTATGGACTCCTAGTTATCTAGCTGTGAAGATCAGACTTCCAGAATTTCTTTTTGTTCTTGGTGCACTTTTTGTTTTTATCTTTTTCCGAGTCCACAGCTTCCTAGGCATTTTTATATTTAGTATTCCGTTTTCTCTGGCAATTAATTACTTCAAGACACACCGCACCTTTCCAGGAGAGAATGTTGATACCATTATATTTTGGACTCCTATTTGAAGAACATAATGTTGGAATGTTCTGTACTGAAAACCACTTCTTTCTTTTTGTCTGTTTTCTTTTTTTTTTTTTTTTTTTTTTTCTTTGTATTCACCTGCCTGTGTAGCTGTTATGGCAGAACTTCTTAACATTTCGGTTTCAATGAAGCCATACAGCCCAGATTAGTTACTAATATTATTTATGCACTTCTTTAAAAAAACAAGTTAACCTGCACACAAAAGATACTAAATAAGGATATGTTTGCCATCTACACTGTGGCATTTCTTTTCTTTTCTAGAATTTTGGTGATCATTCATTTGCCAAGAAGGCTTTTTCCCCCCGTATTCCTAATTTTGACAATTTGTATAACAGCTTCTGTTAATCAGGAATTAACTTGGGAAGGATTTTATCCTCATTCTTCTTGTTCTGTGTTTCTGTTCAGTATTTCTGATCAAATAGGCTTCTTAATACAGTGGAAAGCTACTGCTATGCGCTTGTTCTCTGTGGTAAATAATCAGTTGGCCTGTGTGCTTTAGAGGCTTGCTACATTTCTCTTTTTACAACACATAAAACTTAGAAAAAGGAAGCTGATGAATGGACCTGAATGTGTGGCCCAGAGTTCCCTGCAATATCACAAGCACAAAAAAAAAAAAAGGTGTACTATGCTGGAAATAAAATGGAGGCAAGAAGCTATGCTTTAATAGCACATGACAGCCCTCATTCAGAGATTGATATACATTAAATATGTTTTGTACCTAACTGAAAATCAACTGTTTATCTCTAGTTCTTTTTTAATTATTATTTTCATATAATTTAGCTGGCAAATGTTTTCAGAGCGTTTTTCTGTAGAGAGAAAATGATATATGATGTATGATAGATGTTTACTACCATTGCTGGGATGTTCAGATTAGTGAGTAGCTTGTGGGAATTTAACTGAGCACCATGTCACACCACTGATGATCCTAGCAGTGCGAGGTCACTTGCTGCTGGCCAGGGTCTTTAATTAAACCATTCTGCCTTCTAAGAAACCTCTGGAAACATGATGTTTGAAAGAGAAATTCATTGTATTCTCTTTCAGATGAACAAGTGGGTTTCTGGAGCAGAAAATAGTATCTTCAGCTATATAAACTGTTTGTACTAAGTTCGTACTCACGTAAACTTTCTCCATTCAATTTACCTTATACCTTAAAAGATGCTTCCTCTTTTGGGGATTTTCAAAGTAGACTAAAGAACAACAAGGAATAGGGAGTTGATAAATGTAACATTTACTGTTAAATGTTTTAAAGGATAAATAGCTTGGTAGTTACACTGTGTTTAATGTGTATAAAACAAGTGCTCTTGATGGAAAGTGTAGTAAAAATCATTGCTTTCTGTCTCTTGGGATATATTTCTTAATTCTAAAGCTGAAGAGAGCTGGTTTTGTGTTAGGTTCTTTCTTTGAATCTAGATTCCTACCTACCTAGTACGAATAAACAAAAGGGAATATCAATAAACATAATAACTTACAACTGATTGTAGATTACATAACAGTAGTAACGTGTAACAAAGATAAAAGACAATAAATGAAATCTCTAAAATGTTTCAATATAAACTAAATATAGTGGGAGACAATAGTATGAATTGATAGAATTTCTAGGGTTCCTACCCACTTTCATTAACAGAGCACAAGTATGTTTATTTTATTGCTTTGCTTCATATGTTACTGTCTACGGGATGTTTTAACCTGAGTATCAATTAAACTGGATTTTAAGGTGTAGGTGAGAGGTAGCTCTAGATGTACAAGAGAAATGCATCTACAGCACAAGCATTCAAAAACATTTTGGGGCAATCAGGGAGAAATGTGAGACAGATAATTTGGAGACACTGTCAGCAATTTTCATGAGATTGACTGTTACTACATATTTAATAGGGTAATCAAGTAGAAGCATAATTAATGATATTCTGTTTTTAAAAAGTAGACATTTTTGTCATATTTTATACTCGATACTTTTATCTGTATTATGTTCTGCTTCGATACTGATATTCTTCAACGTTAGCCTGTTTTGCCAGGCCAGTCTTTTATGGTTTGTTGCTGTTTGTTGTTTTTTTTTTCCAACAAGGTGAGCATCATGATTTTAAACAGTTCTGCTGTATAGCCATGAAACGTGTGTTGGTCACATATACACAGCTGAAATCAATGATATGACATCCACTAGGATTTCCAAGATTTTTTTTATTGTTTGTTTCAGTCAGTGTTCCCAAACTCTAAAGAACAATGTTTGAGAACCTGCTTTTTAGGTTACTGTGCAGCTTTCGTGCTTTTTCCCGTTGAGATGCAGTTTCCCTCATAAATCTAGTCTATTAATGATTTGTGTGTGTTGTAATTGGTTCTATATTTTATAGAAGGATTTGTTGTTGTTACAGTGTAACTCAATTAATAATTGTTATGTTTCCTAATCTTTGTCAGTCTTGCATTTGGTTGCCTTCGTATTTCTGAAGTAATTTTTCTTGGTTGAATAAATGGAACATATATTGCATTTGAAAATATGACCTCACTTGAACATAGCTGGCTTTTCCTTTCTTGATAATTAACATTTCATGATACATTCCAGAATGGACAGTGTACAAGGTATATAGCGTTGAATAAACAACAGTGTTCCCTCCTGTACTCAGAAAGATCAACTATGTAATTAATGGGCTCAAGAAGCTGTGGTCTAAGATAAGAAAAGTCAATCCAAATGTGTGTTAGTAGCTTCAACTTCAATTAATTTTCATCAAAATTATCATATTCCCCCAGTGTCCCAAGTACTATTGGAGGGTAGTTGTCCATGTGTTTGTTTAATGAATTAACCGCATTGGGGGGGAAGAAAGAAAAAAAAAAAGAACAAACAGCAAAATAAGCAGAAATAACATACAGAAGTCCATTTGAAAAAAGGTACTCAGATGCTCCATCTGATCATTTTGTAGGTAGTACAGATAGCAGCCACTGCTCAAAAAAAATGTACGAAGGTCATGCTGTTCAGGTTTTCTTTTTTGTTGTATTATAGATTTTTTGGGGGGCAGGTTATTTTCTTGACAGCAGTGTATCGAATTTTTGGGGTACTTTTCTTCAGAAAGAGTAGAATGCATTGGCACTTGATATACTATGTATTATCAAGAAAGAGGTGACTTCCTTGTAATGGAAAGAAATACTATAGCGCAAGTAAAGTCAAAGTTTATATTATGGCCTACTTAACATGCTTGGAAAGGTAAATGCTTTTGGGGGGGATGAAAGTTTTCCGTCTTTATCTATGTAGGTTCATTATGGTCTTTAGACTTCTTGGTTGAACTGCAACCAATTTTGCATAGTATGGGGACTCCTGTCTCAGTAAATCTGAAACCAAGTGTATGATGTTTGCTGACTTTTCTTTCCTGGCAATAATTAAACATATACTTGAACCTGAGCTACCCCTTCCCCCCATTCTCTGAATAGCTTTCTCCTTAACTTGACTCTTACAAGCTGGGAGACATGTTAGGTGCTTTGCTATCCCACTGATGTGTCTCGCTGACTTCAGAGACAGGTCTGATATGTGATAATGTCAAACTGTACTTCACCTATTTTAAAAGCCCATGTATTTCCAAACAGGAAAAAAAAAACCCCACAGTTTTGGTATGAGTATTTCGTGACAGTTGTTTTGAAGGCAAAACAGAAATGTTTCTAAAATAAATATGTCATGCCATCAAAACTGTGGCATATATGGTCTGACATTGTATTTTCAATATGAATAAAAAATAGCAAGTATAGTCATCTATTTCTGCCATTTTAAGCATAGATGATGTCTGATGGATTTCAATACGTGAATGCCTTCTAAAATTTGGCAAAACTGCATGGGCAATGCTGTTCACGTAGCAGTGTGTTTTGGAGTGAATAGCCCAGCTGCTAAGGTTACATTATGGTTTTTTGAGTCATGGATATTCAAAGAGTCATGAAGTTCAGAGCCAGCACCAGTGGCATTTTCAGACAAGGTCAGCTAATGTTTGTGCAGTGGATGTATTCAAACCAGACTAGTCGTTTCTGAAGTAACCCTTCCTAAAACACACTCTCAGCTTGAACTGCTTAGTTATTAGATCAGAGAGTTCAGGCTGAGAATGTGGTTTGTGTTGTTGTTTTTTTGTTTGTTTGTTTTCCACAGGATTTTGTTGCCAGACATATACATACGCGTATATCTATAAAGTCTGCAAGATCACAGAGCTGGAAACTTGTCTTTCAGAACGAGGGACACAATCTTCTGCCTGCCGAGATTAGAGATGGTTTTTGTTCTTCGTCTGGTGGTATGGCCAAATCATTCACTGTCTTTTCCTTCTGAAAGCCTAGTTCTTTCTTGTGGGGAAAAAAAACTAAGGAGAAACTTGTTGAAAGAACCACACTGAAAAAAGAAATACCTAATTGCAGTGTCATAACATTATACTCATTCTTTAAATATGTATTTGTATTTAAAACAGAGCTTTTAGGCCATCCATATTAAAGCACTGCTTTAACTTTTCTACACAGTGTGTGAGCTTTTCCATGAGCTCTTTGAATGGAAGGAGTTTGGTGGAAGAAGAGATGAAACAGTTTTTAATGATCTGGTTTTAATTTTTAAAGAAGTTTCTCCATTCCAAATGAAATCAGTGTTCTTACGATTAAGGCTAACATAAAGGTACTCTGCGTATCTAGGTAAATTATCTGATCCAGAAAGTACTTTCAGCACAAAAGGGAAGCCTCTCAAAAAACATTAAGCTCTAGCTAAGATGAAACATACGAGCAAATATGAGATATTTAAGTGAATGGCCAGTACTTATTCACTAATACTTATCCCTGGAAATTTGCTGCTGCCAGTTGACTTATGATTAAAATTTTATATTGAGTCTCATTTCAGTATTTCTTCTTCCTGCACTTCCACATACTTCAGAGCTGTAGGGTATAATAAAGGTGTTATTTTGTATGGAGACAGTTGTCTAAGTCTCCTTTAGCTTCCCAGCCCTGAGTTGGTCACCACTGATCAAATTGAGATCTGGCTGAGAGAACTGGGGAGTTGGGTGAAATCCATTTGCCCAGGGGTAGGACATCCCAAAAGCAGAGCTTTCCACTGCACCGTGAACAGGAATCCTTTTTTATTTCATCATCTACCAGAGCAGTTATTTAAGGTTACTGTATTTAAACACAGGTTACAAAAGATATGCAGGAGTCTGTTCATTTCAAACCTATCAGCCAGGGAAATGTGCTTTATTAGTTTCGATAGTTACCAGAAATAATGATGAAAAACAATCAGCAAGAAAAGGGGAAAGTAAAAGAGACATCCTCCTTCAGCTCTCCTGTCAATGGTAATTAAAAGGTCCACCCACGAAGAAGAGTCATTCTTGGCTTGTGTCCTTTCTCCATTATTGTGGTTGTGCTTTAGCTTAACTCTCTGTTTTACCAGAGAATTAATGCACAGATAGAGTTGGTAAATGCTTAAGGGGAAGAAGGAACAAGAACAGAAAAATTATTTTTATACAAGCATGATTTTTCTTCACTCATACTACATGGAGTATCTTAAAGGTGTTGTGCACTATTTGAGCTAAATTTCTACACTGGATTTTTTTTTTTGACATATAGCTGACATATGTTGCATGAATGAAGACACAAACATGAGGAGGTGTACACTAAATAAATGGATTCAGCTGCAGTAACAAGTGAAAGCAAAGTGTTCTTGATCACTAATAAATATATATTAAACAATTCAATATATAAATATGTTTAAACAGACATAATATGATTTACAAAGGATATGCTAGTTTTAACTTGTATATTATGTGTGGTTCTGACAACCTCTGTTGATCCATTGATTTTTGTAAGTACATAAATGATCTTCTCACATGATAGATGTAATCTATTTTGTGGGATGATGTAGCAGAAATGCTTACTCCTGGCTTGAACCAGTGATTGAGCATCCTGTGGGAAGGCAGGGCCAACCCAGAGGAGCTCAGGTGCTTGCAATGCACCTGAGTGACTGGAAGGAGTGGAGCTAGGATCCTCCTCTTTCTAAACCTCATTTAAGGGCCAGCAGTGGAGGCAAGGGTATCTTGCTGCAGATCTATTCCTGTGTACCTGAGGCTTTCTGAAGGTAAGCAGCTTCTTTCCTTTATTTCTGTGCTCACGGTTGTTGCATTTGAGTAAATCTTCACTTGCTGCAGCCTAGGATGTTGCTGCTCTGCTGTCATTCCTGTGCTTTCCATCGTGTTACAGAGGGGAAGGTGACTTGTTTTATGCTAGATATAAATTTGAAAAATTTTAGGAGTCTTTGATCGGTGCTCTGCTAATGTCAACATACTCAATACACAAAGGGAACTAAACGTGAAGTCACTGAACATAGGATTTTTTCACTTTTTTTTTTTTTTTTTTTCCTCTTCTTTCCTTTCTCCCTTTCTTCTTTTCTTCATCCCTTCCTGTCTTTTTTTATTTTGTGTGTGTGCTTTTTTTCATGCTACAAATGGCTACATGCAACTAGGCCATCATTCAGAAGTCCTGTATGGAAGGATTAGGTCATTTTCCTTGTAACCTCTCTGTTTTTCCAGTGGTTCTAAATGAAGTCCCTTGGATCACTCTTCAAGGTCAGTGGCTTTTTCATTAAGTGCGGAGTGCCTTACCTTCTTTTGAGTTACTTAAATTCCCTGTGCCCCGGGCCACTGATTTCTGCTTTAGTTCACTTTCATTCTTGAATTTGACCGAAGTTAATATAACAAGCTGTGTGTGTTATCAGCTTTTTTATTTCCCTCCCCGCTTTTTCTTTTTTTTATTATTTTTTATTATGAGAATTCATCCTTTCAGTCTCACAGGTCACCTACATGATTGCTGAAGTATTAAGTCCTAACAGCCATTTGCGCTCAGTAGATCAAGAACATGGGTTGCACCACAAGCAGATCAGAAAGTGCAAGATGTGATTTTTTTTTTTTGCATTCTTTTTGATATTGTCATACAAAAGGATGGGCCTTTATTGTTCTGCATGAAGATGAAGTTATTAAAAATCTCTGAGCACTATTAGGTTGATAACTCGACAAGAAAGAATACGTATAATGTGTTGTGTGTATATAAAACAAATTTATATATAACATTTTTTTCTCCCATTTGCTCAGTAAGGAACTTCTTCAATTCTGAAAAACTGACATTTGCTGCAAGCTCTCATGATGAATACTTGAGCTCCTCTAGCCCTTCTTATCTCAGTGATTTTATGTTTTTTTTAAAGCTTGAATTGTGTCCTTCAGATCACCTGTGTTGTAAGTCCTTTAAAACAAGTGAAGATAGTTAGGAAGATAAACATTATTTTCCTCAATAATGTGTGATGAATATATGACAGAAGCAGAAATAATATCCAGCTGTTCTAACTGTTATACTGTTATATTTCATGGCTTGTAATGCCATGGGAAGGAATATCAACACTTTGTCAGAGTGACTAAGCAGTTGGAGGTTCTCTGTTAATGTTGAAATCTCTCATCGGATTTGGTTTCACTTGACAATTACATTCAATTAGAAAACACCCCTAAGTGACTTCTCAAGGTTGTGGTTTAACTTGGTGTGATTTCCAAGTGAAGAAAACCTCTGGAGGAGATATTATTAATTGTACGCTCCACAGCATTTCCTTGGGAGCAGCCAAGGTCAGTGCAGTTTTCTCAGGCGCTCTGCAGATGAGTAATCGGGAACTGTTTCCATTTTAAAAGTTTGGAATTGATGAGTGAAACAAGTAATTGACAAATGTTATCCTTTTGAAGGAAGATGGATTAAGAGTTTGTATAAAGAGGCTATAGGATGATGCTGAGAGTAAAGCTTTTGGCTGAAGCACCTGAGTGAAGCTCTGTCTGTGCTTCTTGTGTTGTGTTACCTACCCCTCCACATGAAGGACTGTGACATATTCAGTGGTCCCTGTAGTCTTCTTTCTCTGCCTGGTCATTTAGCACTGGCCTCTCTGGCCTTATTTTAGAACTAAGGGCCTTTCACGGAAAGGCCTGTTGACCAGTCCTAACAGCTCCATACGTATTTGCCTTTTTTTCTTCCCATTAAGATCAGATTCCAGTGAGATATGCACAAATGAGGATGGTACTCAACAGAATACAGTTTTGAGGGGGACATCTATGAATGTTGTGAATTTACCTTGCTGTATTCTGTAGTGTCTTAAATCTAATTTTCAAGACATCTTATCCTAAAAGGAAGGAGAAGAGACTGCTCATTTCTATAAGTCATCTTCATTGTCTTTTTATTTATTTTCCAATACTGAACAACTTTTAAAGCAGCTGAGCCAAAAGGACGAGTGAGTCCAGTGTTCAGATTAGCCTGTAAACTGCAGACTTCAGGGAGTCATGGAAAGAAAAAGACTTTTTCTCTGTTCTTATGCTCCCTTCCCTATGTGCTCGCTTCCCACTCTCTGAGGTAAGAGTCTCTTAAACAGATCCTTCCTCCCATTTGGTTTTAAATTCATCTTGACTGACTTTCACTTGCCATAAAATATCAAATAGTTAATATTGATACTTTATTTGGACTGTGGGAGGTTGAGGTTAAAGACGTTGCTTTAGTTCATCAAGGTAGATGAAAATGTTTTGAGTGCTTGATTAGGAGAGAAAACTATACATTCTGTTAATATGCGATTGTTGATAGGCATGCTTATGACATATTCAGTAAGTGAAACAAAAATGTAGTGTGTGAAGCTATACAAATTATCTTGGATTTTAGCAGAATAGTTCTGAACCTGTCAGTTTTATTTCATTTGTCAGAAACAGAACTTGGTCTCATGTTATTGAGAGCAGATTCCAGAAACTTTCAGTATGCTCTTAGGGAAGCAGTTCAGGGTCATAGCTGTGTCTTAACAGAATGCAAAATAACTTGCACCTTAGAAAATAGTGGACTATCAACAATTTTTAGTTTGCAAGAAAAGTTTTCACTTATTTTTATAATTACACATAATTTTCTTAGATATAAATAGCCTAACAGCACCATCTTCTGACAAGCTGTAATTTCTGCAGTAACCTTGAAAAGCACTTCTAATCTTTTACATACATATTTGTATTGCTGCCACAAAAAAAAAAAAAAAGATATTCTAGGGAAAATGTATGTAAGTGTAATCCCATGAATCCTAAGAGAAGACATTGACTAAGAGACCAGGGAAGTCACTTGCTGTCCAATCTCTTCTCGTTTAAAACAGTAAGAGAATTTCATTCAACTGCAATTGTGCCTCAAATTGTTGTTGAAACATTTGCTTCAGAAACATTTCAAAGGTATATTTCTGTCATGGAAGGAGTAATTTATATGCAATTTGAACAGCGGGCAGTTCTACCATATTCAGATGTCTTGAAAGAGTGCTGTTAAAGTGTACATCACTGTGAAAGTAAAAAATACTATGCATGTCCCATTTTCTAAACTGGTGTTGCAGTATCTGTGTAACAAAAAAAAATCTGTTTAGTTTTTTTTTACTGAACTGCACAAAATAAATGCTGGTAATCTTAATACATTTTTGATTCATTTAGGGCAACTATGGTCTTAGGTGATTGTATTCTGGTGAAGGTGGTTTTACTCATGTTTGTCTCATGTTGTCTGTGAGCTCATACACTCGATCAGTTACCATGAATTCACTCCCTAAACTCCATTCTAGGTTGATGCTAATGTTTCAGCCAGGTCTTATACTTCCCAGTCAAAATCCTTTCATACTATATAATATGAATAATTATTTATACATTTAGTTGGAAATGTAATAAAATTAATATTTTTTCAAGTGTGAGTTAAATTTTGATTGTGGCATATAGTGCTATTCTTTGGAAGCTGCTCTATAGGCATTATAAGATGAGGGATTTAGACTTTGATTGCCTGCTTTGCTAAAATAAGGAGTTCGAGTTCTAGTTTTATGTAGTGAACTCCTGGATTGTCGATGTCGTTTAGAAATGTGTATGTTTTTGCTGGTGGTGATAGGTGCAGCTGTAATGAATGTTAGACAAGTTTTGATAGAGAACCAACTATTATCCAACCTACCCCAAAAGAGTGATAATAAACACAGTACTGGAAAAAATTATTAAACAGTAACTATGCCTGTCAAGGTAACAAGCCCTGTTTCATATTATCCCAAGTAATTCCACACCTACATGTTTACATTAGAAACTTGCAAGATATCTTTTAGGTAATCACTCTTTTCATATGTATTCATGAGACTTTAGCCAGATAACTAAACCTGTAGTCATAATGAGTTACGCATTCACACAATTAAACATGAGTTGTATCACCACTGACTTCATAAGGAAATGCATGCTCTAGACAGCTGCAGTGACTAAAAGCTTATAGCAGAAATAGCTGAAAATTTTCAAAGTCTGTCATGGTGGAATGTTTACTTAGGGGCTGTACTCAAAGGATCTGATGTATTAATGAGAGAAAAATTGAGATTTCCAGTCCTAAGTCAGTAAATGAAGCATGAAATATTGTATTACGTATTCAGACTAAAATGTAAAAATCTTTGTTGGAGGAAAATGGAAATGAAAATTTGAGAATGAAAATTTGCAGGTTGTACTCCAACAGTACCAAATCTCTTAGGTTTGATGTTTTGGAGCATGGTTTATGTATGCTGTCTCTTATCACTCTGAAAACAGCAGGAAAAAAAAATATATATTGTATTTTAGTCTAGAAATGAAAGTTTAGAAATATTTTCAAGTCATTGCATTGCAGCTTGAAGACACTGATGCCTTAGTGTTGCAGCTGTGTACTTTGTGAAGGTATTGATTTGCAGTATTGATTTTACTTCCAGAAAAAAAAAAAAAAATTGTATTTCTGGTAGAAAGCAGAGTTTGGCATTCATAAGTGCACTACATTTTCATGTATACATACCAAGGGAGGGGAACTCTGGTTATAGAAGTCGATTCTATTCTAGCCATCTGTCATTCAACTTACAAATATTTATTATGTATTTTGCAGAATCAGAAGTTAAGTAGTGTATTGCATTTAATTTTAAAAACTCATTGAGAACAAAAGAGTGATGACCATCTGAGTAGCTGTGTGATTTTTCTCTTGCATAATTTACGAAAATCTACTATGTTGAGAAGTATTTGCTGAAGTTGGTAAAAATCTCAGAATAACTGATATCTATCACTGAATTAACTCAAAATATATATTTTTTTTCCCTTACTACTTTCCTGTCTGTTTACTTGTGTTTTGTTTTACTGCATTTCATACATGAATCAAGACCTAATTATAAGAGACAAGGGCAGGTTATACTTATTTCTACTGCTGGAGCCAGACACTTTCTATTTTGATATGTTTGCAATAACTTATTTGTTCATATATTCTACAAAACGTAGAATTTCCCTTGAGATGTTTAAGACAAAATTGAAGCCAAGAAATTGTTTTTCTGTGTGTCTTTGCTCAGGAATATATACTACAAATATAGTGTAACTTAAACCAACAGGGGAGGGGAAAAAAAAAAGGAAATTCTAAACCTGCATTATTACTGGCATCAAAATACTCTGCTTTTTGCATTTAGGCTTAAGTGTGGCAGAAAACATACAAACAAGTCCACCACAAGAAAAAAAAACACCTGAAATGGTGTGAGATAATGGAGGAAATGACATTCTGATTTTTCAAGTAATTAAATATTATTTTTATTACTTTCTCAACCTATCACTTCTCAAACTTTCCTATTTATTCTTCATAGCAGTATCCGTTGTACTTCCTACCTCTTTTACAAAGGCAATACATTATTTTTTAAATGTTTGAGCTACTTAACCATTTGTTTTCACCAAGAATTTCCAAGCCATGATTGGTATATACGCTTCTTGTACCACAGACCAAGATCTTGAACCTGATCTACGTGATGAGTAATTCTGTGGACAATTTGGTATCTGAATTGCATAGTTTGCCCTGGATTATTCAAAATATTAAATCTTTGATTCATTTTCCTTATCTGTTAGAAAAACATTCCCCGTTCTTTCAAAGGAGGTAAAATTTCTGTCACCCTCTGGGATTACATATGATGTTAGCTTAAGATAAATAAATGCTTTCTATCCATTTATTTTAGAAATTGCTATTTTATTTTTTTTTTAATTCTCTCTTTGGATCTAGTAATATTTAGGGTTGGAATTCTTCAGAGTCAAAATAGTTGATGTCAAAGTACAATGCATAGGAAGATGAAAGATACATTTCTATCAAAATGCTAGACAAGTATGCAGACCTATCGGTGGTTGGATTCAAGTCTGCTAACCACATATTTCTACCTATTCTTCTGAAAATCAGTTTCCAGCAGAAATGGCATGTTGTGGGAATTATATACTCTCTGGAACATCTGGGTTTGCTGTGGAAAACAGCACGAAACTTTGCATAACCAGACAGATTACACCAAAAAGGAATCAGACCTGGGAGGAACTGTGGACTCCTGGGTATGTGTGAAATTGCTCTTTCAACTTCTGTTGTCATCTCATCATAGAAATTGAATAACTCTCCCAGATCACATGGTTATAGTACTTTTAACCAAAGCAAATCATATAATTCAGTCCTGAAGTTATTTTTCACTGGGGAAAAAAAAAAAGGATTGTAAATTATAATTTGAACATCTCTTTCTTCATGATGTTCCTTTCCATTTAATGGTGCAAACTTACTTTTCTCCACAAATAGTAAAGCCAGAACTAAGATGCATCTTCCAAGTCAGGATTTAGTATGCAAGATATGTTTTCTATTCTTGGGCTACAGAAATGTAAGTACTTAATACCACATCTATCGAGGAAGATTATAGTACCTTTATACGCAAGTGAAAAATGAAATAATCAAATAAATTAACAGTGTTAATCAAAAAATTCAGGGAAAGACCATTTTTATGTATATGTCTATGTTAATCTTCATCTTGAAGGATTTGTTATCAGATCTTATTAAATTTGGACTACATCTATGGCACTAGGCATATGAAAATTCCTTTCATCTCTGATGATCCCCACAGTGTAACTAAAAAACCTGAACCTAACTTTGAATGCCCTTGCTTTTCTGGGTTTATGTTAGATCCTTGATATTATTTTGGCCATATAGTACTTTTTTATTTTTAGTCTCTGAATATGTTCTTTGTTGTTTTTCTCATAGAGTCAGAAAACAAGGCTATAAATCCCAGTGGTGGAACTTGAAAAATTGGGTTTGTGTGGTTCAAATCTTTTGAAAATTCTATAAAGCAGCATGAGAAATTGTTCTATTCAGTTTCTAGCTATTGATCCAACAGAATGCTTGTTTGGAGATTTCCTTTGCGGTTTTGTTTGAACAGAAGAAATACTTTTTAGAGAGAGGGAGTGCGAGGATTTCACTTACAAGGGATATGTTTCATGCATACGGATTTCTTATGCTGAGGGCAATAAATTATTTTTGCCCTCCATGCAGAGTATTATACCTCCAGGTTGATCAGTTTATATATGTGTTACTTTCAAAAAAAAAAAAAGAAAAGAAAATGGTGAGCAGCTCATGATTGGAAAGATGAATGCCTTGTCTGCCAAAGGAAAATAGTTCTGATTAAAGATATGTCATCCAAGCTACCCTGTTTCTGTATCAGACACCCTGCGAGTAAACCTATGTGTCATGTCCTACCTGTAAGGCAAGGGAAGGGGTGACTGGATTTGCAAATATTCTTTGTTGATTCATTACACGATGAAGGGAAGAACTCCAAACTGGAAGGCTTGGATCCTGAGCCCAGGGAAACAGTCTACAATACATTTGGAGAGACCTTTCCTTATGAGAGGTGATAAAACTTGACCCAATTTTGCATTAGTTAGCTTGCTGACCGGAAGGTCACACAGATGTTATTACCCACAGGTCTTCATTTTAGTGCTTGCTCCTGAAATGGAAGAGTTTTTTGGAAATAATTAGCATGATTAGGATAATTAGCAGCGCTAAGTACACCTATTCACCTCACCACAATTCTTTTTATTTTTCATTTCATTCTAAAGCAAATAATCTAATTTTGATATTTCTCATTTCCTCTGCTTCATAGAATCATAGAGTGGCCTGGGTTGAAAAGGACCTCAAAGATCATCTACTTTCAATCCCCCTGCCATGCACTGGGTTGCAAACCATTAGACCAGGCTGCTCATCCACTATTATATTATCAAATTATGTATGTTTTTATGTTTACATATGTGCACGTTATGTACATAGTATATCAAATGAACTTCTGAGGACTAAAAGTTGCCTGTGATACAAGAACAAACACTATTTATAGTAAGTGTGTTTTGTAAAAGATGTACTACTAAGAATTAAGATGCTTGCTACTCATATGAAAATTCTTCCAGTTAGGGTAGAGACAAGCATCAAAGCAAAGACCCCAAATGAATCTTGGCTACAGTTTCTCATTCTTGCTTTGTGTAAGATTTTAAATGTCTGTAATTCCACAATAATAGGTAATCATAACACTTGAAAAGATCTGTATGAAAGTTCGCTGTAACAGTGTTTTCTATTACTCTTGATTTTGTATTTTCTTCCATACTATTTGACTTGAGTGTAAACTGAAGGTATTTGAAAGGTGACTTGTTCTAATTCCCTGGAACTATACCTCAGTGAATGTTTTTTATGATATATAGGTTATGAAATAAATGGGGAGTTTTTCCTTTAGAAAATTAAGGATATCAGTGCTTCAGAGTACTACCTCATCCTGTTCACACTAATAAGGAGGACGTTTTGTGAAGAACTTCCCTGCAGGAAATTTGTCCTCCATCCCCTCTCTTATTAATTGTGAGATTATACAGGCAGGGATACAAGATCCATGGCTCCTAAACTTTAATTTTCTGATTTGGGCAACTTAAATTTTCATTAGCTTAATTTTTTGATGTGTGGGCTTTGGAAGTTTAGCTATTGTAAGGCCAGTAGGGTATCTTTGGACTGATGACAACTTTAGGAAACTAGTAACTTTGGTGTTGGCCAGTGCTTGGTGAATTAATGTCTCTAAACAAAATCTGTAGACTTTACTCGTATTTTCAGGTCTGTTTGATATTATGCAGAATCACATTACGTTACAAGCATGATAAAAATACGGTGTTGACTTAGTGTTTCATACAGTCTTATAGTCTTTTATAAAACAGTATTGATCCATCTTTACTTTCGAAGGTCAGCAGAAAGTTTACAAAGTATACGAGGTTAGGAAGCATTATACAGGAGTTGCCCATTAAAGTATTAAAATATGACCTGCTGTTGCAAGAGCTTTCAACAAACCTTTTCTGTATCCTCATCATTGGCAAGCTGCATATGTGTTATCTAGATTTTGACTAATAAAAGCAGACATGAAGTTGCAGTCATTAAGATGTTTAGTACTGTAATAATAGAAGTGTTCAAATTGCATCAGTAGATCATTCCTCCAAATCATGAAGATATTCTGTGATGCAGTAAATCCATTACAAACTCAAGAATGGAGAAAATCTGATTCAAAATGTCTGTTTTCCCACTGGAAGAATGGGGTTCCTCTACAGTGTCGATGAGCTTTGAAATACATAGGCACTCTTTATGTATTTAAACTCATGGCAAATGTGAATGTAAATACATACCTTGCAAAGGAGATTTAGACAATAGTATATTGGAAGTGAAACTGGAAATAGAGCCCATGGCTTTGAATTTGCTAAATAAAAAATTTATTGGGGTTTAATTTGGAGCAAACTTTTACTTGGGATGGATACAGCTGTTCTTATGGGTAGGATTCCTTTCATGAACTATAGTATATTCTGATGTGCTCAGTGAGCACAAAGTAGAAGAAGAGGGAATAGTGCATCTGTGTTAGTGGTGTATCTCCTATGAGGATTCTGTTTTTGCGATGAATCTGGTCATTTCTGTTTATGGAAGTTTGGTAGTGTCAGAAAGCGTAAACTGAATTCTGTCAGGTTAAAATGAACAGGAAGATAGAATCTAGGAGAATTTGATTCAGTTTATCTCATCGCACTGTTGATTGCTTTAACGTATTTGTAATTATTCTAAATCTTGAGAAAAAAATCTCTAAAAATAGTTTTATAATTGTGGGGGAGACAGAGTGAGGGATTGGGGTGGTGGTGGGAAGATGACTTTATTTTTTTTTTTATGTCTAGTGTAAATTTCTCCTGTATAAACTCCCTTTTATAAGTGAAAACATTTTGGTACTATGATGGCAAGTAAAAAGGAAGAAAGAAAAAAAGAACATTGCACATTCTCCAGTGTAGTAACACGATGCTTTTCAGAACAAGAAAAGAAGAGTCTCATGGAAAATAAAGGAATAAATATTTTTTTTCAATCCCTGGTCAGCCAGTAAGAGTAATACTGAGCAAGCTTCTCTATGAGAACTCTGAGAAATTACAGTTCCAAACTATGGATTATGCTATTCATTTCACAAAGAGAACTGTGCTGATGGTGTACAGCTTTCAGAAAAACTAAGAACTAGTAGATATCAGAGGGTGATCTTAGAGCTACATCATTTTCTCATCATATAAACATACATTTTCTGTTTACCTTTATTCACCTTGAAGGGGAAGGAGTAGGGATCTTGCCTTCAGACTAATACTGAGTTGCAAGAAATAGGAGAGTAAACCTACCTTCCATATTGGATGCCCAAGTCTTATGCTTATAGCTGCGATACTGCACTTTAATATTATCACAAGATTGTTTAAAAATGATGAGTTGTGCTACTCATGTATGATATTTTCATAATTCAATAATCCAATTTTCTGTTGTATTCATTTCTGTGTAGTTGCGTATTCTGCTCTATCTCGGTAACAATTTGGTTGTCTTTTGTTTGAAGGACTTCCCAGATGTATGGAAGTGCAGATTTTTGATGGTTAGAAATGGAGGAAAAAATCATCAAATTTGTATTAGAAAAAATTTTGGATTAGAAATGGAAACTTTAAAATCTTTAGTGTAAAGTCTTACTGATGGAAGATTTAATTATGTATTTTATGCTTCTGTATTATTTTTATTTAATTTTTCTGGCTTTCTTAATAACCTGCATCTTTAGGTGATTCAAAGGTAGTTAAAGCTAACTTTCTTATTTCATTTCTAGGGTATTTCCATTCTTTTACGTAGTAACATTTTTCTGTATGTAAATAAAAGTTAGATAGGCAGTAGAATTCATTAAACTGAAACTCATGTTTTACATTAGAGAATTCAGTCACCTTTTGAAAGGAGTTATATCATTTACAAGCATAAATTGTGAACTATATAAGAATTTAACATTTGAAAACAAGTTTATGTCTGGTTCTGAAGATTGGAAACAGTATTCCTCTTTCAGATGAGTCTTTTATGACATAAAAGTTCAGTCACGTTTTTTCAGATCTACGACTGTTTACCTCAATACAAGGAAACAGTTTCCCACAGAAAAAGCAAAACAACTGTCCTAAGAAATTACTTGGATCATAAGGTCTGGAGTATATAAAGATGGAATTGGATGCTTTGGTTATTGACCTTCAAGAAATCAGGGCTGTGCAGAACAAGTGTGTTTTATGAAAGAAGGTATGTAAGGGTATCTCTGAAAATTGTTAGATGCTTGCAGCAGCAGTAGAGGCTAGTGGGATGGAATCATCTTTGGCGTTTGGCAGGAGAAACTCTGTATTTTGTTAGACTGAGCTCAAGTTGGTGGTTTTTATCAATCCTTCTGCTCAAAGGCAGCTGCAGCCTAGGATGAGAGATCCTAGGTTGCAATACTTAGTTCACAGTTGTACACCTAGTAAAAACCCAGCACAGTATTTTTGTAGTTTCTTGCCACTAGTTCTAGTCAGAAACTTTACTCAGCAATGATTTGAACTGGAGTTAAATATGGATCTCTGCATTAGTTGAGAAAATATATTCATAAAAGACATACAGAAAACAAAACTTTCACTGAGCTGCTGTAGTTGAAAATACACGTCTATATCTTCATCTTATTTGACATAAGATTCCTTGGATTAGATAGTGTTATGAAATGAATAATTTACTGTGACACAAGTGGGAAATAGTTTTGCCAGCAGTGTCTTTTCACCGGTTATTTTATGAGTGAAATATGTTGGAATGAAACTACTACTTTTTCAAAAATTTGGATGTCTTCCTGACTTATCAGCATTTACCATTCTCACATTTGCCAGAAATTTAGACAACTAACTTGGTGTCAAACTGATCACTGTTATCAAACCGGAGGGACTAATTTTTGTCATTTAATTTTTTAAACTTGTCAAGTTTCATTAATTGCATTAAATTCTAGCCTCAGTAACCATGTCATTGGCATAATATGAGTCAGGTATCACTGTACTGAAGTCAAAGCTGTAACAACAATGTAAAACTATCAGGAAGACGAGGTGACCCCTCATGTTAACTTTTTATGACACAACGTAAACCAGAAGTATGTTTAACTTTATAAGTTCAGAAGTTTTATTCTGCCTATTATAAAACTTTGTGTGTGTGTGTGTGTGTGTGTGTTCTATCACCACACAGTTGGACTCAGAAGAGGTTTATTTGTCAATTCCCAGTCCAGAAAAAGCTCAGCAGTACTGGAAAGTATTGCTGTTTAATATGGGCAATATGTGATGGGACACAACGAATATCTTGCCTCTAATTCTCCTTGAAATATTATATAGTATCTGATTGCAATGATGGCAGCTGTAAAGTTCAGTAGATGTGAATAATGTCACTCCTAGATGTTTTCTGGATTTCTGAGGCAGACAAGTTCTCTTGTACTTTGTGTAGACAACGGGTACCTTTAGAGTCTGGTGTATCTTCCTATTTATCTTGTTTTGCTCTTACACCCAGTGTTACGTTGTTTTAGTACTGGGGTAATCTTCATCGGTCATATGGCCTATTTTGTCTAAAGTATGAGCCCCTTGATGACTCTTTGCATGCTTTATTTTTCATTCCTTAACATATGATTCTGCCAGTGTTCTTCTAGACATTATTGTTGTAAATGCAGCTGCTTTATAAATTATATAGACCTTACTGATAGAAATTGATTATATTCCAAATACCTTTTCAATACAACAACCAATCTTAGATAAGTGATGTTGTGCTGTATACATTTTTTTTTTCCTGATGGAAGACTCACACTTGCCTTAGGAAAGAGTAATCTTCATTGCAAATGTTTTCCTAGCCAAACCTTATCCCCTCTTCAAGACGGTGGGCTCTCAATTTTTATTTCCCATGCCTGTAGACTCTCTAGGCAGGCTTGCGCTCTCCATCTCAAACCCAGTGTAGTTTCTCTGTTTCCATATTAGTTCATAAAATTAATTGGCTTACATATGCAAAAACAGAACCCCCAAAGACTTCAAAACCATGATTAGAGACATTTTTGCTCACAGCAAATAAGGATTTGACCTATGAAAAAGTTTTCAGATAAAGAAATTTGCTGTAATAGGTCCTTTAAAATAGAAGTCTGATTTCTTTAGATAGACTGGACATCAGATGTAGTCACGGTGCTTCTTAGTACATGCTGGCCGCTGGAATTCATGCAGGTCTATGTACAAGAGTATGATCATTATTCTAATTGCTTGTTTGCATTTAGCTTATTTTCAGAAGACTTTAAAGGAAGGCATTACGTTATTTATTGATTTATATCTAAGCTCAAAATTATTTTTTTTTACAAGATGCTGAGTGTCAGGACAAAACAACAGTGAATAATGAAAGGCAGTTTGCTGTGAAATTACATTTATGTTAAGCCATATATATACTGACTTCAAAGGCAATGGCTGTCCTTCTAAAGGTATTTGCTGTCCTATCACTTCAGATTTACAGATGTGCAATGTCTGTAATAATGATATCAAAGAAAAATCCTTAGCTCCCTGCATTAAATATGAATGATTACTGGATTGATTTTTTGAGGGAAAAACACTTTCAAAATCAAATGTTAATTATCTGTGATCTTGTAAAAATGAAACAAAAAAAACTTGATACAGTAGTTGCAGCTGCTTTTTACAAAGGCTGCTCTGAATTATGCTCTACATAATTTTCATGGTCTATAATAATAAAGCTACAGCTGTTTAAAAAAAATATAAATAACAATAATAAATAGAAAAAAACCTTTATTTCTAAAATAAAGAGTTCTAATGCTGTCAAAAGAAAATTTTGAGCTTTTTTGGTTTAAAATTCCCATGCATGGTAAATTCCCTCTCAGTTGCATTTAACTGTAAACACAGATGACTGAAGTACCATATCTGAATCAGAAGAGAATCGTGCGTCCAACTTAATCATTCACAGAATGATGCTGAGACAATATGCCATACCCAAGAGCACAGTTGGACTACCTTATTTATTTAGGAAAGACATACAGACATCAAAATGGCTTCAAAAGAAACTAAGCAACTAAGAAACTATTAGTGGAACATTGCCCGGAAGGAGTGTGGAGGCAGTAAGGAAGAAAAAAACCCATAAAACCAAATAGCTGACTTTTTATCTGGCTACCCCAGTAGAAATTTTACAAATAATAGAAAAATATTACACAAGTGTTCTCATCCATCTTCACAAACCTATCTTCACTTTATTGAGTAGTTTTGTGATATTAGTGGCATAAGTTGTACTCTGATTTTTTCCCCCCATCTTCCATCATAGCTAATGCTTAGAGTTTGTAGATGAAGCACTGCAAAGGAACTGACAGCTCTGAGTTCTGAGAGTACATCGCATATTGGTCCAGAAGCAAGGGACCCCTGTGGCATCCAGGTTCATTTGGATTGCTACCCTTGGTTAGTGCACAAAGGATTGCACCTCTTCCAGACTCTGGGAAGGACTGAATATTTTGTGACAGCTGTTCATCTGTACTGTTGCACTTGCAAGTGTCATCTGTTTTTTTCAGGTAATTAATTTGGTTAGGTTCAGGTGGATTGGTGGAAGGGATTGTATTTATTTTCCTCTTAGAACGTCGTGGCTTATGCCTTCTTAAGGCTGGATTTTTCAAAATTTGCCAGTATTAACAAGTGTTTTTTTTCTGGAAGCTTAGACATTTAATTGGCACATGCTCAGACTGTGAACCTACCATGGTTCACACAGGGCGTTTGCAGTGAGTTTATGGTATTAATCATCTAATCAGAAGGAGTTAGAGGGAAAAGGCAAAAATCTGCTGATAAGATCCAGCTGGCTGATGTTGAACTGGAATTTGGCTTTGTCACAAGCAGTTTTGATCCTGATACAAAGTTATATTTAACGTCCTTCAGAACTGCTCCTGTGTTATCTGTAGCAATAAACACAGGTGTCTTTAATAAGTAGTGAGATACTTGAAGCCATCTCTCCATAGGTATGCTAGAGTATGAAGATCAGGAGCTGGCATATCTGGAATGCTTACAGCTCAGCTGTGTTAACTCAGTAGCGAGCTTTGGACTTTGGGAAGTATTTAAACGGATTAATTTCTCTCCTTTCTTTTAAACTTCACAATAAGCCTTCGGTAGAGGTCTGTATCCAGGCCACTGGAATTAGAATAAGAAGGGTAGAATAAAAAGGGTTCTTTCCTTGTGGGGTAGTATGTGTATGGTGATATACTGATGTGCTTTCCAATCAGTTTTTCCATCTTAGTTTCCTCCATTGCTTCAGCAGAGGACTTGACATCTATAGTAGATAGTTAGGGTTGTACTGCTGCAATCAGGCTGCAGCCTTTGGATATTAGTATTTAATAGAACCTGCATTCATCGAAAGGATTAACATCATTAATTTGAAGAGACTTAAATGTAGATGAAGCATGGTTGTTTGTGTATTGAAGATAGAGGGAGTTCCGATATTTGTCGACTTTTGAGGATCTTTGTCAGTGTGCAGTGATTTGTCACAGTAAAAGTTCCTTAGTTAAAAAAGTACTGAGATGATTTTTATAGGTATGACATTCTAAAAGCTATATAAAGTGGCTTTTTGTGATTTAATAAGAAAATTTAAAAGGAGATAGATATATAGGAAACCTTTATGTAAAGGACTCTATTGAGTTACCTCTTAACTTGTCTCTGGGGGATTTTTTTTCCGTCTTCAGGTTTTCTAGCTATTTTCTGACTTTTGTAGTTACAGAATGTTTACAGCAGATGAAAGTACTTAATCAACGTTTTAATGATAAATTATGATCTTACTATGTTAGATAGCTGGGAAATTCCAGCTGTCCAGAATTCATGGGGATTCTGGACAGTTAATAGCATCTCTTAATGGCACTTAGCAATTACTAACAAAGCCTCTCCGTGTCCTTGACTCTTTTGACACTGCCAATCAAAATTTTTCTTCCCTTTGGGCATGTCTTATAATCTCCTCAGATTCAGAACAATTTATATTGAGTAAATCAAACAATTCTCTAACATGTTAATGGCTTTAATTTCCTCCTTCTCCTCAAGGTCTAAAGATTTGATTGCTGTGATGAGAACATGGAAATGAACATTATAAATTGAAAGCTATCAGAAATGGTCAGAATGAGAAAAGCACTGATATAGAAAAATGTTACAGGCACACAGAATTGGAAGACTTCTGAGCATAGCTCACACCATGCCTAAGAAATATCTCCTTGGTTGCTATCATAGAAATACTATTTATTTTCATGAAATATGCACTGTATGGCACCGACTCAAAAAAAAAAAGACAAATCTTAATGGATATGATGTATACAAGTGTATTGGAATACTTGTAAATCTGTAAATGTATTTGCTTGCATTTTGTGTGTGATTAAAACTGATGATCCACAAGAAAATTTAGAGATCAAAATATAAATCTGTTTCCTGGAAGTATGCAGGATTTAGTTATAGCTCATAGTGTAAGCAGTACGTCACTGAAAATGAAACTAGCATATAAAAGAAATTATAGTATGAGAGCTTTGTCCAATAAGTCTGTATTTGTTATAGTTAGTAACAGAGACTTTTATTGCACTTGACCCTTTAACTTATTTTGTGCGTTAGCAGAATATTGCTTTAATCCAGGCAGCTTGTTGTTCATTCTGTCCAACGTGTTTTTTTTTAACTCACGTGCTAATGACACAGTAAACCTCATAAGATCATTTTTGTTATTGCATCATAGGAAATAGCTTGGAAAAAAAATATTTCAGTGCATCCTCTTTCTTTCCCAAGGCCGTTTAAAGAAAGTGGAATACTTGCATTGCTCTTATAACAAGACAAGGCTTTAACTGTTTTCAGTTAAGGCAATAAAAGTGTATTCAAGGTAGATTTAAAGGAGCTGTTAGGTATAAAGTCCTCCTTCAGCAGAGTATGTATGTTGCAGAGATTTATTTTTTTTCTTCAGTTTACTGTTGTAAAATTAATTTGTTTCAATTTTCAACAAGGTTCTTCAGCATTCCATTTTGCTGACTCAAAGCAAGCCTGCTTCCTGCATCTGTGATAAGCAATTAAAACATGTATACTAAATACTTTGTGAAGTCTTGACAAATAAACTTGGCATAATAAACCAAAGGCTGGAGTAAAAATATGGACAACTTAGGTTGTCATTAAAGGCCAAAAATAAATTAATCTGGCTGAAATACAGAAGGAAACAGGTAAAATGAATGATATGTTGCATTTAACATGCGTGGTAAAATTTTGAGCTGATGGAGAAAGTATTTCGGGGGTTTAGTCCTCTCATCGTTTCCAAGGCTTGTAGGTGTTTACAAGGATCTACACTATTAAGAAACAAAGCGTTTTGTGAGCAGAAAAGCTCATGGCATCTGGCCACACACAGGTGAGATTTTCACCAGCTAATAGCTATGCCTGCAGCTTTTCCAACAGTTATAAACATTCATCCTTTCTCTTTCTTTCTCTCTCCTGTGTTGATTCTTTGGCCTTAAGGAGAGATAAAAATAGTGTCTATCTTCTTTATTACAATACCTATTTTAGTAGTGCAAACAGAAGTTTAGTGTCTTCCGAAGTGTGGCCATGTCAATTTTTGTTGGACATGAACTACACACCGAAAAATGCATATGGAAAGCAGAATGCTTGCTTACATGCTCTCACATAAAGTATAATGCTGTAAGAGGCATGTATATTTTTATTTACATTTGTACCATGATATGCTGGGTTTTTTTATATTGGAAAAAAAAAAAAAAAATTAGAAATTGATGCCCCAGGCTCAAAAATGGTGAAAAAAGAAAAGTTCTTGAAAAATTAAGCAATAATATGTATTTGTTACAGCTTTTTGGATATGGCAAGGTTAATGTTTCTGCAACTTGTTAAACCCACCAGAATATTTTAGATTTTTGACAGCATATTACTGAGATTGTTTCCGGAAATGCAGCTGACTTGTACAGTGTTCAAATGAGGAATTTTTCTAGATTAAAAGCTGAGCAGCAGAAAATCCACCTTTGATTTTATATTAAGATGAATGGTCATGCATAAACTGGGCTTCTTCCAGGAACTGACTAATAGGAAAGAATAATTACTTTGTATTAAATGAAAGTATCGCTCTTTAAACTAGTTACTTTTGCTGCTGTAGTTAAGCTAAAATCCATCTTGTCCCTCCAAGACCTTTGACTTTATCGTAATACCATAGGATTTTTTTCTTGCTTCCATGAACAGATTGCAAATTATGTGTGTAATAGTCACATTTGGGTACACTGGGGACAACAAGAAACCCATCTTGCTGGAGTTGCTCTACTGCATATCTTGAGTTTTAGGCAAATTTAGAACTGCTTTAATTTGTATGAAACTTTCAGCATTCAACCTTTTCCTAAATCCAGATCTATGTACTCAGTGTGGGAAGCTGCTATTGAAGACCTGTGTTATCAGCTGAAAAGTTGCATACTGTGGGACATAAAAATTGGTATCTGGAAACATTTGTTTTGTCACTTTTGTTTTGTATATTCTAGGCTCATGCTTGCAGGCCTATACAACACACAGTCTTTCATTTCTTTGTATCCGTGCTCTATACCATGAAAAAAAATTCACAGTGTTTGTGTATAAACTTTTTGGTGTCGCTACTTAAGTCTCATAGCTCCAACATGAGATGATTCACATTTATCTACTACCCTCATGAACTCCTAATTAATCTTTACCATATTTCACTGAGTTCCTGAGAGAATGAGAAAAGTAGGTCACATACAAGTTTACTGCCTTTGCCAGTTACTGGTTTTGGGTTTTTAGGATATTAGATTGTTGGATGTTTGTCCTTTTTTGTTTGTTTGATTGCTTTGATGTAAGGAAGGTTAGTACAAAGGGTTATTCTGATGAATTTGAAGCTTAAGAGCTTTTGTGTGAACTGGGATCGGATCCCAGAGTTTGCCAGTCTTGGAGTTCTGGATTCTGCTTCAACCAGAGTTGGCCTTTCCAGATGATTCTCTCAGTTCTCTGAGAATCCCAAACTTACTTCCACTGAAATATTTCCATTCCAGGAGGTAGAAGTTGAAATCCTGACATGTAAGGGGCTTTCAAATAATCTTTCCAGGTTTAATTTATGTTGTCACTAAGGTGGCGGGAAAGAGGAAGTAGAAGAGAGGAAAGATTTCTGCGTGGATGCTTTTGGCTTCTTTACAGTTCCTAACATTTGGACTTGTGAAGTCTTGGGAACATTATTATGCTAGCAGCACTATTATCTAAATCTTTCAAGTCCTTGTTAAGTAAAATGTATTGCAATGTCTTTCCTGTATTAATGCTTTGTAGTTGGTAGAGGATATACTGAGATTACTTGCGCGTGTCCCACATCATCTTTTGTTTCTGTAAGGCTCCTTTACTGGTGCTTGTCAGACACTAGATTCTAGGCTTGCCAGACTCTGCTTTTATATGATAGTACTCATAAGCCTTGTAATGAGGATAGAGCAAGACAGAATATTGCATTAAGTGGGCATTACAGAGCAGCTATTACAGGGCAGAAGTTGCTTGAGTAGAAATCTATGTAGAGTCTCATATGAAGTTATTATATTGCCATTACAGTGTCAAAGCAATCTCTAAGCTGGTCCTAGGAGACCACATTATTATGTCATGATAGGAGATTACGCCTTTGCACTAAATGGTTTCAGAATAAGTCTACAGAGACCTAATTATATTGCCATTGCTGCTTGAGAGGATTGTTTAATAGTAAAGCACTTTCTGTGGAAGCTCGCTTACAATGACAAAATAAAATGAAATTATGACAGTGTATTTTTTGCTAGAAAAAGAAGAGAAATAAAGCGTGATCAATTACCATCTCAGATTAAACCATAAATATACAGTAAATGCTGAACTTACAGCCATTGTAACTTAACTGCCTTCCTGTGACTGAGACTTGCTAGCAATTAATAGTTCTCTTTAAATTCCAACTGTTAATACTTTTTTAATTGTGGAAACTATTTTTATTCACACAATGCTATAATGAATACTAACAGTTAATTTTATGCCTCTGTATGACTGGTTTCTGAAAGAATAACTCCTGCTTTAAACTAATACATCCAGTATTCCTAAACAGCAATTTAAAATGTGAATTTATGTATGGTTATAAATGCATGGGTATTACCAATTTAACTGTAATATATATTTTTAGACCCTTATGCAGACAGAGAAAAAAATTATTGCTATGAAAATTAGATTAATACTAATAGTGATTATACAAAACTTTCCCCAAGACAAAGGGCATAACAAAGGCAAAATCAATTCTTGCAAATGTTTATTTAGAGTGCCTCTCAGACTATGAAGATGTTATTCATTACCTGTTCTATAGATGCAGTGTCTCCTTTAAATTGGTATAGAAAATCAATGCTCTGAGTAGGAGAAAATCCACTCTCTTCCATAAATCACAAGAATAGATTTTAGTGCTATAAATTTAATATAGAAACAATGAAAATAAAACAAATATCACTTTGCCATTTTTTGTTAATAAAGTACTGTGAAAGTTTTATGGAATAATGTGAACTTGAACTCAATCAAGATTCAAATTATTGTGCAAGTAAAAATAAAAACATGATGTAAATTTATTACATGTGGAGACACTTTCCTGTATATAAACATTTTACTTAAAAACGTGCATGTTTAAACAGGTTTCAGTTGGAAAAAAAATGTGCTTTTTCTGTATGTAGTCAAGCTCTGCATGTCTGAAGAAGTCTTCTGTCTCTGAAGTCTTCATCAGCTAAATGGAGGAAGCTGAAATGAGCCACAATTAGTTCTTCAAATTGAAGAGATCTAGGAAATTGGTTAGAGTTAATAAAGCTGGGGTTTAGAGAACAGTAAGGGGAATATAGTACTCATCAAGTAATCAATCAACCTTAGCACATACAGTGCTAATTCTATTTGTCTAATGTATCTATTTCGGTATTCCTGATGTATCTATCACCGTCTAGATACCATATGTCAGATTTAGCAAACCTCATTAAAGCATAGCATAATGCTTAAATTCAACATTTTTTTATATAGAAATTCAGTAATTAAGAAGTAAACTAAAGAAGATTGGTCATAGCTATTGTATTTAATCATGCACAATTTCATCTTGGTCAGATACTTATTCAGTGATAGCAATCTGAAAATAATATTAATTAATTCATCACTGACAAAAAATTTCCTAGGCAAAGCTGAGTGTAGATTCTGCAATCGTAGAGCTCTGCCCAGTGTGAATTGATGCTTCTTCCATAGAAACTTAGTGATTTACCAGTGAACTGATAATGTTGCTGTTGCATAGACTCACAGATGACATGGAACATTACTTACATGAAGACTAGCAATTTAAGCTAGTCTGTGATAGTGGGAAAGAGCTGCTAATGATATTTATGTAAAGAAAGGCTATGTATTTAAGGGTGGAATATTGGAAACTGCCCTTTAGAGACAAATCTGGGAATGATCAAGGAGAGCTTTGAAAAAAGACTCATTCCTGTAGTCTACTTGCAGCAGTGTACTCAGAATTTCAATAAATGAAGGTAACCTTGACTCTCACTTAGGATAATGTTCTAGTGGGGAAAAAAAAACCTTAAGAATATATCTAATAGTCACTTGACGTTGTTTGTGTAGGACAATATGATTGCAGTGGCTGGGTTATTAAAAACATTTATATGGGCACAAATCAATTTTTACAAAAATAATTTTTCGTCTTTTTCCCTTTGCCTGTTAACTAGAAGTTGAGGTAAGGAATACATCCTCACAGTATACATCCCATCATTTTGAACAAGCGTGTTAATCCGTTAATTGTTCACACAGTTGAACACTGTACTCTCACTTATCCATCATTTGACCCACTGGTCATGCTCGCAGGTGGTAGAAGTTGCCAGTACACCTTAGATGATGAAAAGTGTATGAAATTTTCCAAGTTTGTGCAGAAAGAAACCACAGAGGACTACCCATACAGAAGGCTTACCCTACCTCCAAAAATTATTGCTGTCTCAGATCACCTCATCTATTAAAATCAGTGGTTTGTTATGGACCAGCTCTGGTACTTCCACAGGTTAGACATCTGTGATTAACACAGTGCATTGTAAAGGGCTGTGACTTATTTAGTCCATTATACTGCCAAAGGGCAGAACCATCATTACCGTGATTCTGACTGAAGTTAGAATTCTTGCAGGTAGTTCCCCTTGGCTACTATCAGGTTTAAATCTATGCTTTCTATCGTTCAGCGGAATGGGTTTTTGCTTCTCAGAGGGCACAAAGCATTTATGTTTACTCTTAAACTTACTGTTGAATTTTGTTTGTGTTTGGAAGAGGGATTTGGAAGATTCATTAAAGACAAATTCAAAAAAGCCAAGGTGTAGCTATTCTTCCAGGATGGGAGTAAAATCAAGACAGTAATATTGAAACCAGTTGAAGGAATACTTATTTTGTTATACTGAAGAGCCTCTGTTTTCCTTTTATCTCTCAACCATAACCTGTATTATGAGAGGGGATTGCTATAATCAGGTGTTTTTTTTAAGAAATAGTCCTGAAAAAGAACTCAGAACATTTTAGTTGTCTAATTTAACTCAATTTCTAGATACAGTATATCTACACACTTTTTTTTTTTTTTTTTTTTTTATAGATTATCTTGACTTCATGCTGAAATTCAAGGAAACAATTTTGCATCTTTCTGGTGGTTTCAGTCATTGCAACTTATTATTTTTAGATCCAAGGAGTTTGGCTATGTTTTGCCAACTGTGCTTTTACTACTTGTAGCAAATTTTGTGAGCTCTTTGGATTTTGGGAATAGTATTGATTTTTATTATTAAATCAGCAATTATTAGCTAGCGAACTACTGTTCTTGACTAGAGAAACAAGGGCAGTTCCAAAGAAGACATAAATCTTTTAAACAAAAGAATTCCTGACAGGAATCTAAATCTAGCTTTATTTCATGAAATAAAACTTGTTTGATTTCCTGTTTCCTTATAAAGTTCTTTTGCATCTAATCAGCTGAATTACATTGTGCAATGAGTGCATTTTTCGAGAAAAAATATTTCACAATTATCTGACAGAAATATTCTGATTCTTACCTCCTAAAATAAACAATCTTACTGAAGCATTCAAAATTATTTTAGGAAAAATATTATAATTTTAGAAGTCATTATGCGTGTAGATCGCAAGTAAGTTAAGTTAAAAATGGCAGCAAGACCAACATCAGAGAACTGGGGAAATGTTAAAATTAATTTTTTTCTGTACAAATAAGTTCAGCTCAATAGATATTTGAATACATTTAACACCATATGCAGTGATTAATAATGCAGTTATCAAATAAATTATCTCCTTTTTTTCACAGGATCATAACCCAAATTCTACTATTTCCTAACATCTAAGACCTTCATTTTGCAACTTGATAGGGTATTATTTAATGTTACATGTGAGTTTACTCTAGACAGTCACTTTTACTATTGGAAAACCTCATTACGTAAGCAAGAGTTTCCCCACTTAATACTAATTTCTGCATGGATTATTTGTGGGATTGGTACCTTCTGAGAACCAGATGATAACTTTCTAAATCTGATTTGTAAAATAGAAGTTTCTTATGGCTTTCAACATGTGAGATTATAAAATTCAATGTATTTGTATAATGTAATTAGAATTTGTCATAGTGCAGCATGTAATCACTTTTTAAAGGTACAAAAGAAATAGTTAGAAAATATTATCTGGAGTCAATAAAAGATACACTGCACTCATTCTAGTGTATCTTTTCCAAAGACACAATCTTACCAGAACAGTGTATCTGATATGAACCTTGTCCAATCTCTCCAAAGACTGATAATACTGTTCTGGTATTGATAAGGTTGGGGAAGTCAGATACAAAATCTCTTGAAATCCGAAAGAAGATCCAAAATAAGCCTTCTTCCCCCCTTCTGTGTATATTATGGCATTTTTATTATTTGTTATTTTAAAGAGTTTCCTACTGAAATAAATGCTGTTGAGAGTGCAGAAGATGTACAGACACAAAATCAGTTATTTTCCAAGCAAGTTTTAATTATATTACTCTTGAAATGTTATATACTTCAATGCATTGCTTTTAATACAAATCTCTTACTTTATCCATAAAAGTCTAATTTCTGCTTGATAAACTCTTGAATTAGTTTCAGATAATTGCTTTTTCAACGTCTTCCCACATACATCTACTGTCAAATTTTTACAGCTCACTGAGCCATTTCAAATTATGTCTGCTCTGTCTTGCAAAATAAAAATGAGTGATTAAAGATGTTAAGTGTTTCTGTATCAAAACCTTTGTTTTTTAATTTCTGCGTTACAAATATTTTCCATTTGATTGTTTTTTTTTTTTTTTTTTTTATGTAATGTCTTTGGGCTCCATGCTGGGAAGAAAAAGGACTAATCATGCTATGCTGCATTATACGGTATGCTGTCTTTATACAATATGTTGTTCAATGTTTAAGTGACAGTTATGCTTTCAGGCCTTGGCCTGTCTGATCCCCAGTACCTGCATTAGCTACGCTAACATAGTCTGTTTGGCTCCCACACAGGCTCAGAGCTCTATGCTGTGAATATACAATGGCAGATTGTATACTTATACCTTTAGCAACATTTCTAAAGTCACAGCAAAGAAATGCGTACATTTAAACATCTGTTTGCTTCCATCAACACACTGCTATTATGACTTTTTCTGCATATCAGTCTTCTTATTTAATCTACTTTTAAATGTTCATGCATTTTCTCTGCCGTTGTGCTTTCACTTTGTGTTGACTCATTTAAACTCCCGAGACTCGCTTATTCATTGCATTAAAAGACCTGCAGCCTGTTTGGATGTCACTTGCGATAATTGCACTTCTCTCCATTTGTGATTTTATCTGTTCTCACACTAAAAGCTGAATAAAAGCATTATCAAATTAATTCCTTTCTAATGGTAGTAGCAGGGGGCAGAAAACTGAACTGGTGTAAAGAAAGTCAATGATAAGATTTTTAAAGTGTTCCTATGGATTTAGAGCAGTTCTTACTAACATACAAAAGTAGATTATTAAGAACTTTTTCTCTGGCTTTTAATGGGCAGATAAGCACTTCTAGAGGTAGCTTCATCAAATTCTAAACAAATGTATCTGGATAACTAAAAGATAGTGGCCAAAAAATGCATTTCTTTGTTGCACTTGCTTCCTCATCAGTAACTCAGGGATTGTTACTCCAAGCCTCTTAGAAGACTTTAACTGACACTTGATTTTCTCTGGGCTTCAACAAAACTGGGCTTCTCTCCATTTCAGACCCACCTCGCAAATACCCATTTTACTTATGCGTTAGCACAGCTTTCTGTCAGAATGCTTGTGTTACTTTTTGTGTTTCAGAAACGAATTTTGTATCAGACCCCCACTGTCAAGCTACAACTTTGCCTCTGTTTGGGTTTACAGATCCCAGAGATTTTACAACTTTCTTCATTTTCACATCTTTTCTCCCACAGTTTCTGAAAAGTTTTGCTCCTTATGTTTAGTCTCATCATTTCACTGGCCTTTCAGTGGATACAGTTATTTCAGGACAAACTAAAGGTCAACATGCAAATTTTAGGCAGGTCGGAGAGCAAATGCTAGAGAGTCATGGTGTGACTTTTAGTCTGCTTAAACACCAGAGTCTAGGAAAAAACGCAGTAAAAGCAACTCTTGAAAATCTTTTTGTTATATTTATGTTGTTTTGAACTGCTGGTAGGAGTGAACTGTGTCATCCTGGAAAGCAGAGTGGGGTGGGGGTAGGTCAGTGTGAAGAAGCAAATATCTCAAATGCATCTTCGATTCATCCATAATTCATGTTCTGCTCTGCAAAACAATACTGTGGAAATTACAGTAGCCTCCAACTTCTTCCTTTTACAATAATTCTGCTTCATACCGAAGTACTTTAACTTGTATTTAGACTTTGAGCTGTGTTTTCTTCTGGAAAGAATAGGCATGGTACTTGCTAGTGGAAGATCCAAATTTGGGATTTAACTTGAAAGAAGAAACTTTTTGGTTTTGTATAGTAACTGGGAAGGTTGTAGTGACTGTAAACATAACAATATGCAGAAACGCAAAAGGACTTTTTTTTTTTTTTCCATTTTAATTATTTTCAAGTGGACTTTGTTTTTGTAGATGTATAATGTAAGTATAAAAGAAATCAGTTCCTTCATTTGAGATATTAGTATGAACTTGGAAGAATACAGTGATGCTCAAAACATTGCTGCCGAGTAGTTGGAGGATGAAATATTTAAAGTTTTTGTGTTTGTTTTTTTTTTGTACAATTTTTATTTGCTTTGGAAAATGCCATACAATTCCTTCAGAAGGAATACAACTCTTTTATTTTTGCTTTACTCCTTATAAAATATAATAAGCTAATTGTTAAAAATTATGTGATCTTAATTTTCTAAGTATTATAGTAATTGGATGGTTAAGTGCTTACTTAAGACATCCAATTTATCTTCTGCAGACAGAAGATGTAGATTATAGCAATAGTTGTAATAGCATTGACTGCAGATGGTCCAGATTCTTTTCTCTTTCTAAAATATGCTGTTGGGATCTTGTTACTTCATAGTGATAATATTCTGGAATTTTACATCAACTACTTAAGCTTTGACATACCCTATCATGTGGGTTTTAAGTGATTTAGAAAATCTTTTCCATACATAGGAACAAAACTATCTGAATCAAAAATAAAGAGATACCAAGCTTTAGATAACGGGTCAAATCATGTATTTTGTTTGACATGAGATAAATGTATTGGTCTGATCTCTGTTACTTGAACTATATCCTTTGGCTTCAAGCACCAGCTCAATTAATGATTTTTGTTGACGAGCTCATATAAAGTGTGACCTGAGACTGTAGAATAACAATAACGTAACATCATACAGAGAGGTAGAATCATCTGTCAGAGATTTTGGTTTCGGTTTGCATGGCTAGTTTGGTTTGTTTGGGTAGTTTATTTTTGTGAGAGAGAGATCTATCTTTATTATTTCTAATTCAGAGGAATTAAAACAGAGTGTGGAGTCATGAGCATGGAAGAACTAAAGCTTTGACAGCAAACTCTAAAATGTTACAATAGTTACTTTAATCCATCTCCTTCTAACAGCTTTCATTGTTGCAAATCTGCAAATATTCAGCATTATTATAATAAACAACTCACAGCTCCACAGAGATATTGTTACCCCTTTAGAATGGAATAAATAATATAAGTTTTAATGATATTTTAACAAATGTTGCGATGCTTACTCGTGTACATAATGAGCTACACACTGGGAAAAATGCCTTGTAGAATGTTCATAGCACAGCATTATTAGAGGAATGCACATTTTTTAGCTTTTCCAATTCGGCCTCCATTTCTAGCAGATGGCAAAATTTATTCCTTAGAATTCAGTTATCCGAGTGGTTAATTAGAACTTTGAGATATTAGAAGTATAGAGCCTTAATCATAAAATTTTTTGCAACACCAAGTTTCTTCTTAATATGTTTCTAATATTTTGGCTTGTCCTCAGTAGATGTAGGCCAAGCCCCCTACAAATTTAGGTGCAGTTTAGAGTAACACACCTGGGTAATGATCACTTCCTAAAGAGCATGTTTAGTATGTTGTGCATGTTGTAAATTCACTCTCTCAACTGAGTACAGTTGCCTCTATCTTAGGAAGAGACATCTACTGTAAGAAGAATTGTAGAATATTGCTCTTCAGGGTTTTCATGAATAATGGAAAAATTAGCCATTATATTAAAAGATTCATTTAGCTGAATAACCTTTTAGGATGCCTGGAGTCATTTTCAAATAAAGTCTGAAATTAAGATGTTCATTTCTTCATCAACTGTGATGGAGAAAGTGCATACTGGCATAAATCATAAAATACTCAAGAACTATGAACACCTTCTGAAAGTTTTCAGAGAAAATAATATAGAGAGAAAATGCAAGTTTATCCTTTCTTTAACTGCCTCTTACTTCAATTATAAAATCAGGAGCATTTCTAATATGTAAATGGTTTTCTTGAAAACAAAGATCAGGTTCCAGAGACATCTCACTGAGAAAATGGTAGCTGGAAACATCCGTCACTGCGTAGAAAAAGTAGGTAATTTGCACAGCTTCATTCTAAGTATCTTTTCTGTGAGTTCAGCACAGCTCAGCCTTGCAAACTTCAACAATACTTTCTTCACCTTCTGGCTACTGACCTTTCTATTGTGCCTTGAAGCAAAATTGCTCGCAAAAAGGGAAACAGCATCCCTCCTCACACAGACCAACAACAGCCAAAGCAAGAGCCATTTGCTGCCTTTTCCTGCCCAGATTTCTGAGTCTAGTTTTTGCTGATGAAATGGCTGTCATTCCAGCAACCATTCCAGACACACAAGGTCACTTAAATTCTTAATTAAAATAAATCAACAACTGAAAATTTTATAGCCAGTATGCAACATAAAACGTATTAACTATCTGCAAGAGGTTTTCAAATGAACAATGTATTTATAGGGAAAAAAGGATTGACATATGCGTGTGTGCAAGTGTTTGAGCGTGTGCGTATGTCCTAAGTATACAGATTTCATGATCTGAGACATTTACAAGCTAAATATTATTAGCAATCTCTTTAGTTTTTCCCTATCTCCAAAACAGGAGAAGCAGTTCTGGATTTGCCTGTTTTCTGAGGTAAAGAGTTTGTATTAGATCCAAGATCAAGACTTCGACAGATTGCAACCTAATCTTTATTAAATAATATTGAATTCTCTGTAGATGTAATATTAAGTGCATTTCATTCACACATCTGTTGCCAATGAAAATGTTTGCTTATATTTAACATAAATCTGCATGTGTCTAGTCTTCGTTTTGTGAAATGGGGGCTGGAAAAGAAGGAATGAAGCAGTAAGCATAGACTTTTTAGTCAACCCAGAAAATATTTTCTTACTCAAAGGCATTACTAAAATTTAAGAACTGGCATAAAATAATTGAGAATTGTTCTTGATAAGGATAGCCAAAGCCTGTGTGGGAAAGACTTTGAAAGAAGAGGAAAAGCAAAATTGCTCTCTTTAATTGCAAAGTATGTTTTATATCTTCTAACAGGATCTAAAAATGCAGTATGAGAGGCAACTTCATGGGGAAAGACGCCATTTACCCTATGAAAAATTTTACAGCTGCTTAGACTGGTCTGTGACCCTATCAGATAATAACTATCATCTTCATTATCTTCACTAGGATAATTCATTTATCTTAACAGAATATTTACAAACTTTTTTTTTTGTTTTGGACTTACTTATCTCTAAATGTCCATCCCAGGAATACTCATCTACAGCCCATCAAAATTAGCGTTTTTCTATTTCAGATGAACTAACCAGTTATAGTTTTGTCTTATGACATTGCTGTGCTTATTGATGGGATGCAAACACTTGACTTTCAATTACAACGCCTGAAAATATGATTTAGAAAACACGCTTTCTATCCATTAATTCAAACAAACTTGTCAGATGTTGATAGAGAGCAAATACATATGGCTGTGGCTATGGATGATTAATTTTAGATTGTGAATCAGTAGGCATTTTGGAGTTTTTTGATTTTTTGATTTTTATTTATTTTTTTTGCTTGTTACTATGTCTGGATAATCAGTGTCTTCCAGTAATTATTTTAGATAATGAAAGTGTCGATTTGTGCTTCCCTAATTTATTTATTTTTTTGCTCATTTGTGCTGTGTTTCTTCTGCTGGAACTTTGGCATTGTTACTTTTTAATTATATTTTAAACAAAGTTTTTAATCAGAACCCTTGGGTTTTGCTTATTCTGAAGTAAAGTCCATACAAAATAATGGAACAAATTGTGTTTACTCAATGAAAACTTTAAATGATTTTAATTATGTTTTAACTTATTTGTGAGTTTTGCCAATGATTAGACCCATAATTTGTAGTGCAAATTAGAAGTGAAATCACTGAAGCAGATATTTCTGTGATATTTGCCCTTGCAACTCAGTATTCTGAAAAATCATTTTCTGTATATATTCCAAAGAAAAATGCTAATTTCAGCTGCTTCCTTTTTTTGAACAGCTAGTTGTGTTGGCTCTTTCTGTAAAGGTATACGCAGAACAAGGCAAATTATTTACCTCTGACACGGTTCCTTTTCCTACTTACACATTTCTCCTTCCGCTATTTTTCCTTTATGCCTCATGAGGATTAATATGTAAAGTCTGTGTGTATGTGCTTGCTTACATGCCAAAGCATTACCAGTTTTCAGAAAGAATTATAGAAGGAAGCTTGGAGTTTAGGTCAGGTTCCTGACTTTAACTGTTAGTAAAGTGTATCATAATCACTGCTACTGCTGCTACTAAAGGCTACAAGTCACCACTGAGTGCAGTGATTATTTTTATGTAGACTGTCTATGCCTTTGAAGACCATGCCTATAATTAGACATTACAAGGAATGTATATGGTTTTTAAAAAACAAGTTGGTTAAGAACTGATGCTGGAGTAAGTTGAAATATAAAAAGTAGATTTAAAATAGCACTTTGCTGTAATGAGTAGAAATCATGATGGGAGAATAAAGAATAAGAAAATATCCTTGGGGCATAAGTGAGATGATTAGAAATATCATTAAAGCGAAAGCATCTGCTTGAATCCTTTGTGAGACACCCAGTTCACCCACGTGCACACATAAATGAGGGCTCAGTTTACTAATGCTGCAGTTTGAACACTAAATATAACATGCTTTGCATTTAAAGAACATACAGATTAAATATGAGATGCCTGTAAAACAAGGGAGCCTGCAATAATGAGACTCTGTGGATTTAAAGATTGTGTGTAAGCAGGCAGTTGTCCAAAGTGAGCAAATGTTCATTACAGAAAATTTCACATCAGGCATTTATTTTATACCACTGAAGTAAAGCAAAAAATATTTTTTAAATGTTTGTAGGAAAATAAAATTAATTATAAGATCAGCAGAAAGGTGGCAGATGCTATCCTGATAATCTGTGAGAACAAAACACGATGGGAACTGGGCACTTTCACCAGGGTAGAAACCATCTTACGCTGAGGTGAAGCTGAGACATGCAGGAGAACTTCAGTGGTCTACCTGGCAAAATTGGGAACTATATGAACACACCCACAATAAGAAAAGAAACAAGGTGAAAGCACAACTTCTGTTTTGCAGATGTAGAAATTTAATGCACATACCTGTGTTTTCATGGTCCAACTAGGTCTAGTTTAACTTTTTTGTATAAAATATGAATATATAAAGCCAAATTCTAATCTCTATTATTACTTTAAGTCACTGGTGTTATAGGTAGTGCTACCTGTTGCCGTTAATAACCCACAATCACATGGGATGTCTGTACAAACCCCAGTCCGCTGTACAGCCAATTCTAACCTGATTATCAGCCATTTTATTATTAGCTTTTAATTATTTCATTAATTTAGACTAGAACATAAAAAATGCAGAAAAGTTCAATTATTTTCATAGAGGACATATAAGAGCAAAGGAGAAGAGCTATGGTTTTCTGACAGTATTTGATTTGAGCAAAAAGAATCAATTTTGACTTTTTTATGTAGGTTTAAAAATTCAATATTTTTAAACCAGCTTTCTCCATTTAAACTTAATTTAAAGGTCAGTGTATGTCTGGCTTCTGTTTTACTTAATGGTAGCCAGCGGCTTGTCAACTGTATGAAGTCAATGAAAAAGCACGGATTTTTTTTCTTCATTTTTGGTTCCTATGAAGCTAATAAAATAAGTCAGTTTACTTTTGCTGTCATATTTGAGACTTACATTGTCTCTCTGCTCTGGAAACAGTAGTCTAAGCTATATTCTGGTTTGCGTTGTTAACATTTCTTCTTGTATGAAAAAACAATGTCAATTTGTTGTTTCTTTGTGCTATGGAAGGTGGCATGTAGTAAAACAGGTGGGTCTCCCAGTTACAATAATGAACCCACTATATTTGAAGAACATAGCTTGTAGATAGGATAAGTTCTTCGTAGTTATGTATAATTTTTACTGCTGGTTCACATAGTTTTTATGTTTCAAAATGGAGAATAATCTGTAAACGTTATAGAATTTTTAGTGAAAGCTAGGATTCACATGGCTCCATTTTAAGCTAAGATACAAGAAACTTCTAAATCACACTGATATTTAAATACTGTAATATTGACCTCATATGCTGATGTGATATGGGATAAAAAGCCCTGTTCAGATGTAAGAACCCTAATGTCTGGATTTACTTACACAGTGATTGAATGGTAGCACCACAAGACAGACTTACACCTCTCAGATTTTCTAAATATTTAATACTTAGTTAATGGTCTTAGTACACTTGCAATTTCCACAGAATATCTTTTATCAAAAATTTATGAGTTCCTTCCCATATGAAGGCAAAGGAATGTAAACTGTAATGAGTATACCCCTCAAATATGTGGCAACTGCTTGGGAGTACCTATTAGTTACAGCAGTGCCATCAGTATGTTATCAAAATCACCTTACAACATCATGACAAAATACTATTTGCTGCTATAAGAACACCGTGCAGCAGTTCAAGTTTTTAACTTGGTAATTCTTCATTACTGTGATCTTAGGTCTTTTTTACAAGCTGTATCCAGCACCAGGATATGTGCTGATTGTGTTCTTCAAGGACACAATTACAAAAGTTGGGGAAATTTCCCATGTGCTTTTCACATTCTAGGCTTAGGTTCAGGTTCCTGCTAATCTTTTATCAAAAAAGAGCAAACAGTCCCAGGAGTATCATGATGGAAAAATTGAAAGAGGTACAAGTTGTTTTCTGTTTTGCTTTTTACAGTCTTGTGAAGTAGCTCGGGCCTTTGCACACATACAACAAGCGTGACTTTGGGCTATTTCCAAAGTGTAGGAGAGCCAGCAAAAATGCAGTCCCCAGCAATGTCTGCTCTGTAGAAGGAGAATTAAAATTTTCATTGAAACTGACTTGAAAGAAATTAAATGAACAAAAGTAATCTTAATGGTGTTACAGAATATGTGAACAGATCTCCAATAGTACTGTCACTTCAAAGCATTTATGTATTAACTACATGCAAATAAAAATAAACAGTGCTAATAAACATTGCTATAAGGAATGCAGCCACTCTCTGGTACTTTTAGGCCGGAATCCTGAGGGTGATAATAATTATACTTAAGTGTTCCCAGAATATTTATGCATGCTTCTTTTAAAAGGAACAGATTTTTGCCCTTAAGGCCCACTCAAGTTGCAATGATTTTAATTAGTGGCACAGATAGCTTAATTCAACTTATTCTACATGCACTATTAGGGATGTTTAAGTCAGCTAACCACTCTCCATAATCAAGGAGCTGAAGTTGTATATGATATGGATTTAATAGAACAGTTCTGTTAACTCAGACAGAGGACTCCGATTCTGGGGCAGACGTGATTACGGAATAGTCCATGCTTTTAGAGAAACCACAAGTTGTGCCAGCATAAGGGTAAAGGGCATTCATCAGACCTAATTGACTTGGGCAGGCATGACAGGTTTGACTTAGTTGAGATTCCTGACCAAACCAAGTTTCTCTAAAGGACTTAAGTCAAATCTGCATAGCAGTTTTCTCATTTCTGTCTGCTGCTTTCCAGCTCCCTTGTGAGATATAGGACCATAGATTTTTCAAAAGAGCGCCATTCCAACTTTGCTCTGTGTGCAGGTGTGTGTGACCATACTCTCAATAAGCTATTTATTTTTCTTTAAATGCCTAGCTGTGTTTATGTGTTTGACAAATCTGTGTTTTTTCATGTGTAAAGAGATTCTGTGCTTGATAGCAGTTTTGTTTTGCTTGGACAGGTACATGCATCTTGTAAGTTTAATAGTCTTTATCCTTGGTTATAACTTGTTAAAGACATTGACAAAGACATTGACAACTACATAAATAGACTAATAATAGTATGGTTCCTTCTCACCCTATTTTATCTTATCCAATGAAGAGCTTTGAAAGGGTAGACAAGAATATGTGTTAGACCCTTGGGGAGAGATGGTAAGTGCATTCCCAAGTATTTATGACAGTAAACATATTCTTTACTGTCAGACGGAGGGCTTTCCTGCCTTCCTCTTTCTTCTTCCAAGCTATGTTTCTGGCATCATAAAACAGACCACCTAGGGAGCTCTCTTTCCAGGTGCATCGTGAAAGTAATTCCTGGTTTCAGACTTTTCTACACTTTCTTGTACATAGAGCTCTTCTTTTCCCTGTACTCATTTGTCTAACAGTGGTGCCTCCTAAGCAAATACACACACATGTAAAATTCAGGCCAGCCCTTCACAACTCTCTGGATGGAGAAGAGCCGATCTTGGGCCTTGCAATTCTTAGGTGTTATATGTTATGCATGTGAAAACACGTGTGTTTTCCTTTTCCCTTGACAAAGGGAAAATGTCATTGAAGTGCTGAATAAGAGATATGCAGAAGTAGCTTTTGTCTGGCACTTCTACATAAGAGTATTCTGTCAGTTTCAGGGCATCACTTGATGTAACAATGCAGTTTATAGGCAATATAAATGATCACTTACACTAGTGGATTTTTATTTTTTTGTGCGTCATATGTACTCTCTGGAGATACCATTAATGGCCTATAAGTCACATTATGCCCCACAAACATGAATGAGTGAAGCTGAAATAAAGGCAGTTGTAATCTTAGTGCATTTATAATCTTTTGAATACAGATCAGTGACTGAACCTATCATGGACTTTAGAATCCTTGATTTTATAACAGCATGTTTTCTTTGTTACATTTACAAGAAATACAGTTTCTTTAAATTTGTATGTACTTGCTTCATACAGTTACAGTACATTAAACTGTAAGAGCATCTAGACCTGTTGTTTGACAGATTCATCTCTCTCTCTACAATTGCTTTGTTTACTGGGAAATCATAGCACAGAAATGTTTTTAGTTATCTAAGCTTTATTATAATCACCACAAAGATTTAAATAAATCTTGGGTCAGTGCTCTGATTATATTAACTCATAGTTTAAACTCTCTTTTATTTTGTGACTACAGCCTGGGCATTTTTTTAATGTGCATTATTGTGCAGGTAATAACTCTAGTAATTATACTTAAGTGTATGAGACGTTCTGAGGAAGGAGCAAAGGATCTCCTTTAATCTTGATAGGTTACAAAACAAGTTTGTGTTTGTAAGCTGCAATTTAAGTTGGATTAGTTTTCAGGGAGAGGAAAAATTACGAAGAGGTGCTTTGAAGTTTACTTATGGTCCTTGTTCTTAAACAAATGTGTGTCTTACTGTCACAAGGTTGATTAAAATAAAGCTTGGTGAACATCATTCCTGTCTCTGTTGGTCCGTGTTTAACAGACCACTTTAAAATGCACACACCCAATTGTCAATGATATTAGCATCCTCCAAATCTCAGCTTTGCAGAATTAAGGCTTGGTAACATAGCTTTTCTGAGCATTTCTACTTTGATAGTAGATAGCCTTAACAACCAAGGCCGATAATAAACAGAAACTCCGATTTTTGAGGTGATACAAAAGTATATGAACATTAAAGCTGCATAAAGTAGATAGCTCCAAGAACTTCATATTGAGGTCAGAATTTAGAAGGAACTGGAATTAATCAAATTATTGGGATTTTGATCTTTTATGTGTATTTTGGTTATTTGGTATCTGATCATTACTAAAATGGGAACCTTGGATTTTGAATTAGATCTGTTAATCCACACATACTCTAAACTGAGACAGGTCTCTGCCCTGACATCTTAGGAGTTTCAGGTTTTTTTAGTGGCATAAATGTTCTGTGTTTGACCTACATATTACACTCATACCAGTTCTCTCTCGTTTTCTCTACGCTTCTTATAAAATAGTCTCAGGAGGATGTAGGAACAGAACATTTAAAGGAGTTTATGTACAATTACTACTTTTCTAATTAAAATAATTGACACGTGCGTAGTTATTAATAAGATTAAAGGAAAAATCCAAAAATACTCTTTTAATCACTAAAGCGTGACTTCACAGACCTTTCCTACATTACAATAATTGAGTGAGATCTATAAAGCTCAGGCAGAAATCTCATTCCTTTAAAAAATATTTTTATTACAGTTTTGATAAAAATTGGAAGAATCTAAAAGAGAAAATCTGTTCCTAATACCCTTCAGTCTTAACTGATTAAAAGACAAGAAGTACAAGGAGCTGGTATTATTGGCAGCTATATCCTCTTTACTGTGCTGTAGAAGTACACACTGGAAGATAGACCAGAATGACACCATACCTTCTCAGCTAGTCCATGATGTACCTGTTACAAGTTGCTATTACACTTTGTCACTTTATTTTATTCAAAAGATCATGCATAGTAGGGCTGTTCCTGCATCACTGTGGGGCATCCAGACTTTGCTGTCTCAACCCACGTGGGCAAGTCTGCAGCCTATGGCTACCAAATCTCTGCAATTTAGGCCCAACAACATTCACACATGAACTAAGTGAGCTCTGGTAAGTAAATTATTTGGGTTCTCATAACGAACAAGCATATGCTTCAATTTTTGTAAATAATTTTTACTGCAACATTTAAGGGATTAGATATTTAGAAGAGAAGTAAAATAAGCAGAAGAACAAAGGTGAAAAAAAGACGTTTGTCCTGATAGGTGTTGCCTTTGAAATATTTATGAATTAATTGTGTCATAGCTAATACCCAAAACAGCTTGGACAATTAGTTTGTGACACTAAGGCTTACTACATTTACAAGGAAAGTAGTTTCACAGACACCTAATAGATGTCTTCCAATACCTATTTCTTTAATAATATAAATATTATTATAATTTTTGAAACTCTATTAACACTAATTCTTTATTTGAAAGATTTACTCTAGGTGAATTCTCTCCCTGATAATTGTTCCATACATCCTGTATGCATTTTAAATGTCATGCTTCTCATCTCATAGAACAGCTATTGGCGTACTCTTTAAGCCATCATAACCTTTTGATTTTAAGAAGAGTCTTCGTAAGTGATGTATTTTAAGAAAAAGTCAGAAGCAGTGAAATAATTTCTGTTTAAAACTAAGGTTAACACAGAGACCAGCAAGTATATAAAGGTTAAACAGTGCACTAAAGTTGATTAGGTACTGCATGTGATACTGAAGTAACTACTGTGCTAACGTGACCAGTAGCGCATTTGTTGGTATACGAACTTCAAATGTTTAACTTAGTATTCCTAAGAACAAATGAATTTTATAGTATGAAATTGATCAAAATTAACTGTAGTTTTCTAGTTTTCCTGTTTTGGAGCTTTTTAATGGGTTAAACTTAGCCTTCTTGAAGCTGCATTTCTTTGTGAAAACAGTATAGAAAACACAACTGTTTCTGAATTATGCTTCCAATAAAAAAATAAAAATAAAAAATGAATATTTATACTCTAATTTTATCCACAGCAAAGTTTCTTTTCCAAATAGTGTATATTTTTGTGCTGTGTTAGCATGTCAGAAAGATTTGAAGAGCTTTGTTCACAGGAACTGTAGATGTGTATTGATAGTAAATTTCCACTTTAAGATGTTAAAACTTTTTATAAGGTGCAAATAATTTTAAATAGTTTTCTATTTGAATACGTAGATCAGTATTAAAGTACTAATTCTCTGTTCTTGTGTTTAATGAATGCCAGAAGAATGATTCCCATTTTGGTATAAATGTGGTATACGCTTTTGGAAGAAATAGAGGAGTCTTTCAGGGAAGAAAAAATCTCACTTGAATATTTCACATGCACACACACAAAAATGGTCTCATTTAAAGACAGTTCTTAGTCTTAAAATTACATTAAAAGAAATGGTATTATATGGTTAAATAAAACCCAGGGTCTTATGAAGGGTCTTATTAGGGCAAACAAAATGTCTTGTTCTTTGCCCAGTTAGCATGTTAACTTAAGTTATTATTTTACTGTTTTCTGCATATGTTGTTTTAATGTTCTCTAAAAAAATACATCAAGGAATTCCACATTCACATTTCCTTTATTATACATTCATCTGAACGTGTCATTATTTGAGTTAAGACAAAGAATCTTTTTCCTTGTTATCAGGTACAGCCAAAGGCACATATCAGATGCTGTAATAATGCAAAAAGCTCCAGAAATTGAACTTTATCTCACTTTATTATGTTACAATAGAATATAGTAACAAAATTCATCTATGTGAATTTTCAGTTTCTTAACTGAATTTTGGTTCTTGTACAATTGAGGCTGCAGTTGCCTATAGATACAATAATCTTTATTGTTTTATGCTTTTTATAAGGCTTTCTGGTTTGTAGTTATTCATTGGTTCTGGAATATTACTCAAAAATGATATGGAACTATTTATGATTCCTGAAAGGAAATGTAATTATTTTCTACTGTCTTAGCTTTTACTTTACCATTGTCTGCTGTAAAAGATGAGTGGTTTTCTATGGTTTTGTAGAATCTTTTGATCAGCCAACAGAAGACTCAAAAACACTCTCTTTTTATTACCTAATCACACAATATGAAAATAGGACTATGTTTTGGAGAGTATCACACCCTTCAAGTGTTTCTAAAGAATTGTCATTAGGTTTAAAAAATTTCACTTGGTTGTAGATATCATGGCTTTCAAGTATGCTGATTTTTCTTCTCTTAATACAAAGTGAAAATCACGAGTAAGGAGCAGAGGAGACTGAGGATCGTGATTTTTGTTTCTTGCTGACATTTTCAATACTGTTTAACAAAACAAGGAAAATAAATCAGTAAGGAAAGTACCTTGGAAGCTGCTAGAAAAGAAATGTAAAGGGTCGCTCGATCTCATTTTAAACTCTATCATTTTTATTAGTATTTCCAGACAGCAATGTCAATCCATATTCTTTTTTTTTTTTTTTAATAGATATGTAATCATATATATTTTTCTAACACCCTAGATTAGGAAAAAATTGTTAAATCCAGCTTATGCTTCATGTCAGGTCTGCAGTTAGCAGTGTGACCTCCTGATGTATGTGGATCTAGAAATACCTAGTCACAATATGTGCAAAAAAGGTATGTGTTTTCCTCAGAGTGCTATTCAATCAGGTAATCATGACTGCAGTTTGCTGAACAGAGAAAGACACTCTGTGTGATGCCTAATTAACATAGTGTCGCACAGCTGAATACTTAAATAGAAAGTAAATATTTAACACAAACAAGTGAAAAAAAAATTATTTAATCCTTTTTGGTTAACCAAATAATTCTGCAGGGAAGAATAACATAAGATCATTCTCCTTTCTTCTTTCAATATAAAAATTATGTATGATGCAACACATTTAAATTTTCAACTGTTTGATGTAGAAAGCTCTGGTTTAATTTACAGCAAATTTCCATAGGTCAGTATAACGACAAGGTTCTTTTTACTTTCTTTTCCAGCAGGAGATTTTATATAAAATGGTGCAACTAAGGCATGCCAATATGCCTGCCTTAAAATTATCTCATTTATTGATTGCTACAGGGTTTTTTTAGTAGAATTAATTTCAAATGTACAGGCAGATGTGTATTGAGAAAATCTACAAGGGCCCCTCCATGATGCCAGCTGTGGAGTATCATTAATATTGTGGCTTATGTTGACATTTATAATATTTCCCTGTACTGTCAGATAGATGCAGAGTCTGTGGTATTGTGTGACAGTGAATTTAATGTGATTACTGTTCATTGACAGCTCAGGTGGAAAGGAATACATCACTTCCCACACCTGCTGAAAGCTGGAGGCCTGGGAATTGGCCAGGTTTCTCAGCAGGTTCCTCTTCTGAATTTTGTTACTGCCATTAGAAAAGAGGAGGAAAATCCACTGTCACAGAGATAACAGTGTGAAAGAGAACTTCTTCCCTGTTTTGTCAAACAAAGCACTGATTCAGAAGTGAAAGAGGTTGCAATCTCAAGTCCCTTGCTGAGCAATGGAAGGCATTTACAGAGTAATTACTTTCCATCCTTATTGTAAAGATAGCCTTTTTTAAGAAGATGTTTGTTTTTTCAGTTGTTTGTGTTCAAGGGCAGTAAGGAAAAGAGGTAAAAAATACATGGATTAGGAGAAGAATAAGAGTCTCTGCAGTGGTTTTCCTGAGAGGAAGATGAACAAATATGCAGAAAGTCACTGTGCACTTACTAAAGAGAGAAAATATATTGACAAGAAAGGAAATAAAAATGAATTTAAAGGCTCAGTATTTCTATTGAGTAATTAAATGAGAGCATTATTCTCGTTTATTAATTCTAGGGGAAGAGAGATTTTGTTACACTGCAGTGCCATGAATTATAGGAAGGCAAATTAGTCTCTAGTTTCCTGGATTCACTGGCAAACCAGGTTTGGAGCATGTGCTACCCCATTTCAGTCATCTGCTCCACCTTTCCTCTGCCAAATGTCCACTGGATCCTAAGTAAGATCCAGAAAACAATAGCAATTTTTTTTATGTTTATATTTCCATGTAGATGATGTTCATAATCTAGTTTCTAATGCTGCTCCTTGAATGTCAAATGGTCATAACTGTGGTCTTGAGTCTGGACTGAAAGACAAACATGAGAAAGCTATTGGCTCTTTGCACTATATGTGTCAATATCTACCTTTCCACAGTCCACTTACTCTCATTGGAGTGAAGTAATGAATGGAGGTATGGGTAACAGCCTGCTCATAACTTCCGTCTTTTCCCTTCTCTGAGAACATGAGAGGAGATTCTTTTGCTTATTGATGGGTAGAACTGAGACACTGGGATTAGAACTGCTCAAAGATAGATTGGCTTGCATGCATCCTCATATCATTCACATAAACTTTCAGAAAACAAGATAAAAGAAATACCTTATTTTACACTGATATAGATAAAAGCTATCTTTGTATCACTGTAAAGCACAAACCAGATTACCTTCTTGTCAGCAAGTATATATATATATGTGTGTGTGTGTTTATTTTTTTTCTTTTAAATATGAAAAAAAAAAATGAAAGTAACATCAGTCACTTCACAGACTTTGGAAGTCTTTTGTGTTATTTAATAGCACAGTTCACTAGAGAAAAACATTTTAAATGTACTTTGACATCATAAAGAAGTAGACAACTTGTAAGATAGAATATTTTCTTTTAGAAAAATGTGTGTCTAATTAGCTGAACAGGCTTTTACAAGTGTGTCCTCATTCCTTCAGGAACTGAGAATATATTTTCTAAGTTCTGAAAGCAAAGTAGGCCCAAGATCCCCTTTAAAAAAAAAAAAAGAAAGAAAGAAAGAAAAAAGAAATAGGTAGAAGGTAGAAAAAGTTATTCTGATTACTATCACAATTTAATAGGGCTTTAATCTTTTATTCATCCATTTAATTTGACAATGATTAATAATCATCCTACATAGGATAAACTTCATCTAGACGATTTTTTCACGTTCACTCATGAGAATATTATGTGAGACTGTAAAACTCTAAGGCCACAATGAGTTACACTCTTTTTAATCTTATCCTCAAACCTGTACTGAGAAAAAATAAAGAAAGAAAAAATAAGATGATTTCATTTGATTGAATTTCAAATGTCCCATTCTGGAAAAAACATTTTGAGACTTAATTTTTTTCATCAATATATTCCAAATATCTTACACATGTATTCTATGCCTATTCCAGAAGCAGAAATGAAGAAAGCAGCTCAATATTTAGACCTTAGATTTTGTCTCTTAAAAAATGTTTTCCCTTTTTTATCTGCCTTCTTTAAACTGTTCAGATGCTCTAAGGAGGATTTCATCAGGCTACATATATATATTCTTCATAAATAAATTATAGTCAGGAGCAAAACTGAATACAGAGGAAAATTACAAATTAACCGTTGAGTTTAAGCACCTTGGAAAATCTGACTGTGAAAAAATGACAACACTAAACTTAATGGTTTATTTTTTTTACCAAAACAAAATTACTCCCATATTAGAAACAAATCACTGTAATTGGCCAGTCAAACTGGAGAGCAAGATGCTCATTTTTTTCCAATAAAACACTTACCAATATATAATGTTTTTTACATTCCCTCTATTCTCACTATTAGCTCATAAAATGTGCAATTCATTAACTCAAAGATATTTTACTCAGTATAGGAATAGTTTGCTTTATGATTTCTTTTAGAAGTAAAGCTTTAGGGGAAAAAAAAAAAATCTTAAGAATTAAGTTTGCATAGCAGCTACCTTGAAATAGATAGGATTGTGTGGTGTATCCACATATTTGGATCTTGATTACAAAATTAAGATCTGTTCTAAGCTCTCGAAAAGAAGACTGTTCCATTTAGTTTCATGAGCATAAAAAATAAAGGACAATGTAATTAAGCAGAAGTTTCAGCATAGCCTTTTCTGTACATGTCAACATTCTTCTATCAGTCTGTCTTTCAATAACTGTTTATGAGAAAAATTATATTGCATTGGATTTATGTACATGGAAGATGAAATAAATGTGGTTTAAAGTGTGTATAATTACAAACCATTTAGAATAGATTGATCTGTCACCTATTAGTCTTTAAAATAAACACCTGATCTAAGAGTGTTTTATAAAATTACATTTTATTCTAAGGTTCTACATCAGAATATGATTCAGATAAACATTAAGAAAAAAATGTACTGCTTTTAAATAACTAAATTACAATAATTTGAAAATAAATCAGGCAATTTCGACAACATTATTGTAGAAAAACTTGGTTTTTAATACATTAGTAGGAAAGATCATGCTAGATAAAACACTAAACATAGAAGAAGGTGTAGCATAAATGTCGATATTGCAGGGTGCGATGTACCTCTCATGCTCAGCTCATCTTTTGAATGTTGATTCCTTACACTGAATTTAGCATTTACAAAAACACTTCAGATCTAAGATATTTATATTTTGTGTCAAGGGATGTATTGTTTGTTGGTTCTCATTAATATACTATATACTTACTCTTCGTATTCCATAATTACAAATGAAATTGGAAATTCCCACCATAGTGTAATGTTATAGGGTGACGGTGATTACAACACCTTTTTAATTCTATCAATATTCATAATGAAATTGTAACATATACCCAATTTTAAGTATACGCATAATTAGCAGGTAGTTAAACTTATAACATATGCTTAAGTACTTTCTTGGAGCTGGGCCTAATGACCTAACCTCTCCCCATGAAAGTCAGTGATAACATAAGCTATTTATGTGTAATAGTGCAGGATATGGCTTTTAACATCTAACTATTAAAACATCATAATTTTTAACCTTGTCCTGCTAATAAAAAGGGACAACTATTACCAGGGCCCTATTTATTCAACAATTTAAAATTTATTTCATGGTCCTGATTAGCTTTGGACATCCCTAACTATTTTAGACATCAAAATATCTTCCAGTAATTCGGCTAACATTTCTTCTGGGTCTAAATCACTGAATAGCAGTTCATTTTAAGAATGAAGTCTATTTTTTCAATTCCACCTTTTTCCTTAATAATACTGAAAGCCAATATATAAATATAGTTCTATTCTTAAAGATTTCCAGTAGTTAAGATACTCTCAAGGTAACCGTAGACAACCTAAATTGTTGATAGAGTGCACATTATCATTTTGTGATAAAAAGATGGTGCTTATACTACATTTAAGCATGAATCTTCAAACATTTCATGCACATCACTGGGTTAATTGACTATGAAACCATTTAAAGTGTTCAGAAAGTTTTCTTCCTCTTGGCAAGATGACAGATTACAAAATTCAAAGTATTACATTTCTTTTTCCTGGGTTTTCATGCAAACAAATGTTCACAATGAATTTGGGGAGCATTGTTGTTGTTTTCCAAAACTAAGCCAAAATGATATTGGAAACATAGGAGCCACTTAACAACAGTGTTTGTTGCTTTATTAGATTTTTACCTTTGGAATCTCTCAGTCTTTCAAAGGACCTATACATTTCTTTGCCTTTCAGTAACAATTTGAGGGGAGAGAGAAGAGTTCCTTGTCAAACTTTAAGACGTGCTTCAGCTGTTAATGCTATTAGAATAGTTAATCATCTACTTGAGCAATCAAGAGGCTGTAAGAATCACTAACAGTATCGTAGGCTGGTCTGTATCTCACCTTCTGAAAGGTAGCGTAAGGTTGAGATTTGCACTGGAAAAAGAACCTGAAACCAGTGAGCCCGTGTCAGCTGTACTACTCTTCAGGAACAGAAAAACATCACTGAAAGGTAGGCACTGGAAAACACTGCCCAATGAAAAGGCTTTTCTATTATTGTGTGTGACAAATGCACGTGATTCTTAAAGATTTTTACAAGAAACTATTCAAAATTTCAGGGATATAGGTCTTCTAATGCTCAGTTTGGTTAATTATGCTTTGTATTTTTGTTCAGTCATTCAGAATTCTGAGTATCCTGAGAGAATAAGAAGGTTTTATCTCAATGCCTGTCTATTCAATTTAAGGTGCTTGTATGCCTTGCTCCTTTTAAAATGCTGAAAGCTGGTACCCACCTAAATGTGTATGGTTTGTGCCATTCTGGTAGGTATACCTTTGAACTTCAGGCTTCACAATATCTGTTAGTCTGTACATCAGTATGACTAACTTGAAAATATGCACATAGAAAATGTGGTTTTCAAATTCAGGATGGAATAACTATTCAATAATATGCTTTGAGAGGAAGAGAGCTTTAAATTCCCTAAACAGCCTGAGCACATGGAGCATTAGGTCTTTTGCAGTAGGGGCCATATTTCCTCCCCTGCATATCACAGTACATCATCTTCTTGAAATCATGTAATTGTTGGAAGGCACCATTCATTTCTTTATTTTCAATCCAAAAAGAAATTTTTAATTGCAGTGAGTGCCTTCTAGCAGTGAGCACAGCTTCCTCTGTTGTAGGAATTCCTTGAAAAGACCCAGAGATATAAACCCGAGTATGAGTGGCAGCTGGCTGTCAGATTCACAGGTGTGAACAGTGTTTTGTGCACGTGTGCACCTGGGTCGCTCATGCTATGGGTGGTAGGGCAGTTCCTTGTTGGTCTTCAGTTCTCTTTCCTCAATTCTCAGGCAGTCATTCTTGGCAGGTGGAGAAAAGCCAAAAGCCAGTAATAAATTAGATTGGCAAGCACAGACCGGGCTTGAATCTGGAACAGTAGCTGCTCAAACCATTAAATAATGCCTTCCATGTATTGAGATAAATTTGTTGTAATAGTGTTGATTTAACAAATGAATTTTCTCTGAGTAAACTGTGTGCAAGTCCCATTCATGTACATACAAAAGCAATTGTGTGTGTGTGTGTGTAATTTCATATACTGCAACATTTCAGTAATATCTTGACACATAGGATGCCTTTCAGTAAACAGGTGTTTCAGAATCTGCCACTCCTTTTGAGCTCTATTGTCAGAAATCAAAGTATGCCACATCTTTCACTTCACCAAGAGATATTTCATAAACCACAAAAGGATCTAGTTCTGTTTGTGTTTTTAAGTTATTTTTATAGTGTTCTGTGCTCTTGTATTTGTTAATTGTTAATTTAAATTAGATTTAAATTACTATCAATTTCTCTGAAGAATACTTGTATCATTATATGAAGATTATCAATGTCTCAGTCTCGTTTGTGGGAATTAACCTCATATTGAGAAAAGTCAGATCTGTCCTATGAAAGACGGGAATGCAAATTCTAGCTTTTATGGAGTTTACGTGCTAACAGTAAACTGATACTCTTTGCTTTCTGTGCAGCTTGCAAAGCAGTGTGGTGACTGTGGTTTCTCAAATGAAGCAGTGTTTTTTCTTTCTAGAACCACATGTTCAGCTCTGAATCAGGCTCTTATTTGCAGTCTTACTTTTGAAAAAGATTATTAATTTTCCTTAAGAAATCAGTGATAATCCTGGGTGGTTGGAAATGGATGGTCTTTAAGGTCCCTTCCAACTCAAGCCTTTCTATGATTCTGTGGTAGTTCAGTCTTATTTCAAAGAAAAATATTAGTGCCTCTGTATTTACCAGACCAAAATATATACAGACTTATAACTGATCTCATTTTCACCTGCTTGTGTTCAGTGAAAATCCTTTGGAAAAACATAGATCGTAGGTTACATTACCTTTGGTGTAGGGATTCATCCTTTTGTGTATAACTAGATTGACTTTCATTACATCTTTGGCTTTTTTGTATGTAAGTTGCTGAAATCCTGAAGTGTGTTGTCTCTACACCTAATGTATTACTACAATGGAAAGTGCTGGGAGTAAAAGTTACCATTTTTATTATTAGTTAATAGCTTTGGCTATTTTTATTGTACAACAGTAATATTTTTAATTGAGATGCATCCTGAAAAATGCTCAGCAATAAAAAATAGGAAGCAATGCTTCTATGAAGCATGACTCACTTAATAAACTTGGATTTGATATTGATTTACTTATCCCTTATATTTGTACCTAGTAGTATTTTTTCCAGTTCTTGGTACTAATAAATTAGGCTTTGGGGCACATTGTTTCATAATTCTCCTTGAAGATTCCAGGAGCAGACTGCAAAGCTGTTGATGCTTGCAATTTCAGTTTACAAAGCTTTTGCATCCAGAACTGCTTCCTCTAGAAAAAAAAAAAAAAAAAGGAAAAGAAAAGGAAAAAAAGAAAAGAAAAAAAAAAGTCTTATAGTGACATCATCAATACCTTTATAGATTTCTACTTTTGTCTTGTTCAGATTATATGAGGCATACAATGGAAATACCAGCTTTCCGTAGAAAATAGTAACATAATGCAGTAGGTTGGAAGGGAAATGATATCAGATTTCTTGTTTGAAGATGAGGTAAAAGTATAATTTTGTGTCTGTGTAACAGGCATTGCACTCCCTTTTGTTCTGGCTGCAGCCAACGCTTTACCTTCACCTTTTCTGTTTGGAAATTTAATTTTACAACTTTATTTGTATTCTTACCAGCAGTTGTTCTGAAGGCTTCTGCAGTTCTCCACATGAGGACAGCTTGATGTAGAGAGGCTTTGTACTCAATTCTTGCTTTGTTTTCTGCTAGAGCATAAAGGGATTTTGTCTCCAGTGCTTTAATATAAACTTGAGAGTGGAGCCTCCAATCAATTGCAGCAGGTTTCTTCTAACAACTCTTGGATTCAAACATGAGTAAGTCAAAAAATAAAAACCAGCTGTAAAGAGAATGCATTAGAAACTGACACTTTTATTTAGCAATTGAAGAAGTACAGAATGCAGTTTTAATTGCTTCTACCAATCACTGGTACTGAATAAGGAAAAAAGGTCTACCAAACAGCAGGAAGCCCTGACCAATAGCAGTGATAGTTATCCATTTGGTAACATGCTTTGTGAAATGCTGCATAAGCGTTTCATTCTGATGTGTATGAGAAAGCTGAGAAAATGTGGAACTTAGGCTGCTGGAGAAAATTAGATGTCAACTAGTTTGATATCAACATAAGAGACAGCCAGAGAAAAGCCTCTGTGTACAGGTGACACTTGGGAGATGATTTGTAGCTGCAGGAAGCCCTCATACAGAACCTGTTGGGTTTTGGCTGAAGAATGCAAAACCACTGCTCTAAATGTCGCTCCTGTCTCACTGTGAGTCCTAGTGGTTTAGCAGGACTCAGTACTCATCATCTGAGTCCATTAATCACCTTTCAGGAGGCCAATTTCCTACAGCCAATCTCCATTCCTTCCAGGGATTCAAGGCAGAGTTAATTTTTCCCCTGAATGCATTAACCTGAAGGAGCAGCCTACTTAATTAAAATAGATATTGTTTCACTTCCTTTAAATATGCAAATGTCTTTATTAGACTAAGTGTCATGTGCTATACTTTCCTGCTTAATTAATCTCAACCTTAGTTTAATCTGCCTCAGTGGGAATAGAACTCTCCCACTTTCTCTTGGAGACTTACCTCAACTCGATACCCGCTAAAGCCTTGGGTTTTGTGAGTAATCTCTCTTTCCCTGTGCAGAATGGACAATCTGTATTTAACTATATATGCTTTGTGTATACATCTGAAGATGATAACCTACATACATAAGTAGGTCACGTTGGCTTTTAGTAGACAATTTAGGGTTCCCCTAAATCAATTTGAGGAGATGGATCCTTCAGAATACAGGGTTGCAGCAGCACTGTAGGCCTCAGTGAAGTCTGAAGGTTTGAGCATAAGAAGGGGCAGAGATTTTCATCTTATAGATTTACTTAGTTCCTACATAGTGAAAGATTGGAGTAGCTCTAAGATTCTAGAATTTGTCTATCTATCTAATCTTTTATACACATAGCTAGCATAGTGTATTTTCTGCTATGAGTGCTGTATTCTGCATAGCTTTTTTGTATACAGGATAAATCATAGAATCATAGAATTACTCAGGTTGGAAAAGACCTTAAAGATCAGCAAGTCCATCCGCAGCCTAACCATAGTACCCTAACTCTAACAACCCTCTGCTAAATCATATCTCTGAGCACCACATCCAAACGACTCTTAAACACATCCAGGGACGGTGACTCAACCACCTCCCTGGGGAGCCTATTCCAGTGCTTAACAACCCTTTCTGTAATTCAGAATTTTCTGTAATTCAGAGTTTCTGTAATTCTGTAATTTCTGGATCAACTCCATTGACCGCAACCCTCTGGGCCTGGCCATCCAGCCAATGCTTCACCCAGCAGAGTGTACGCCCATCCAGACCATGGGTAGCCAGCTTCTCCACGAGAATGTTGTGGGGGACAGTGTCAAAGGCCTTACTGAAGTCCAGGTAGACCACATCGACAGCCTTAGCCTCATCCACTAAGCGGGTCACCTTGTCATAGAATGAAATCAGGTTTGTCAGACAGGATCTACCCTTCATAAACCATGCTGACTGGGCCTGATCCCCTGGTTGACCTTTAATTGGTCCATGATGGTTCCCGAGATTATTTGTTCCATAACCTTCCCGGACGCTGAGGTGAGACTGATAGGCCTCTAGCTACCAGGATCATCTTTCCGGCCTTTTTTGAAGATGGGTGTCACATTTGCCAGACTCCAATCCACCAGGAAATCCCCAGTTAGCCAGGACTGCTGAAAAATGACAGAGAGTGGTTTGGCAACAACATCTGCCAACTTCCTCAGCACTCTAGGGTGCAATCCATCTGGCCCCATGGACTTGTAAGCATCCAGCTTTTGGAGCAGGTCCAAAACTATCTCATCATGGATCATGCAGGGCTTATTCTGTTCCCCATCGCCATCTACCAGCACAGAGGGCTGTGTTCACAGGGAGTAACAAGACTTGCTATTAAAGACTTGAGGCAAAGAAGGCATTAAGTACCTCAGCCTTATCCCAATCCTTGGTGACTAATTTGCCCTCGGCATCCAACAAGGGATGGAGATTCTCCCTAGCCTTCCTCTTGCTGTTGATATGTTTATAAGAATGTTTATTGTTTTAAATAATTTTTTTCTTTTTTAATAAAATAGTTTATGTGAGGTGTTACTAAACTTGAATGCTTTTCATTTAAACATATCAGTATCACTGCTGAGGTGTATGCATCATTTGTTCTTCACTGCCTATCTGTTATTTCATCTTTTTGGTGATTTGTGCATCTTGACTTTGCAGCTATTGTTATTGTTCTGGTAATCATTTTTCTTTATTTGTTTGCAATTTTGGGTTTGTTACTATAGTATAGAATAAGAGTTGCTTTGGTTCATTCTATCATCTGTGGTATTTGATGGTATTGCCATTATGGCACACAGCAACAAAATGTAACACAACACTGGCAGGAAAATTCAGTCTCTACTGCCGTCTCAGCAACATCCACCTCTAACATTGTGGGCCAACATAATCAAAAAGGAGACATTTCTTTTGGAGCAGCCCTCTTACATGTAGGAAATCCGAAAATTTTATAGTTATGAAAGTAATGGATTGTACTATCCTATATTGAATGGTCTATTTCTGACTATTGCAGTGATCTAATCAATCACATGAGATTTTTGGATTAATTTATTGCAAGTTGTTAACCTTGTGGTTACATATACCACTAGATGTGTAATTATAACTTTGTTTACATGATTATGTGGAATATTTGCATTGAATAAATATGTTAGATCAAAATGTTAAGTGAGTAATTATATTGCAAGGCCAGATTCTGCTCCCATTTACATTTTTGAGAAAACTGGTGGAGACAGTAGAAATTGTTCCGGGTTAGCACTAATGTAATTTAGATGAATCTGTGGGCCATGTTTTCTGCTTCATATACATGAAAGAAGCCCAGTGATGACAACATTACTTGCATGAATATTTGTAAAACTTCCAGAAAATAGACTTAATTAAGTATCTAACAATGAATTGCAACTTTAGATTGAAATAAATTGCTTCAACATCTTCCTGAGCCTACAGGAAATTTATATCAATAAACAGAAGTAGTTTACTTTGACCTTCTTTTTGAATTTAATTTTGCTGAATCTCCAATTAAATCTAAAATCCCATACTTCGACAGCCTGCTTTATTAGTATCCAATCTCTGTAAATACTTACATTCACATTGTATCGTTAATTTGTCAGGGATCAGTCACATGGAGACAGTAATTTGTTAGGTTTTAAATTAATTGGAGGAAAAAAAATCAACGAGCTACTAATACTGGATACTGGGTTTTCTATTTGATCACTTTAGTTGTCTCTTCCTTAGAATTACTCTGCATGTTAAACTGCTAATTAATACAGTAATCATGTCACTCAGTTTGCACAGCCATTGGCTCTGACCTTGCTGTGAACTTCCATGGCCACTTTTTCATAAGTAATTTTCTATTCCTCTCTTTGTTTGGAGTAAGATTATGCCTTGTGTGAGACTGACATCACAGCATCTTTCTTACTTTACCAGGACAACAGACAGTAGAACACTGAAATAAAATGCAAGTGATCTATGTTTTGTATTTATATGCAACTCTTATTTCTAATCAAATACAGTAAAAATACTGGAATATGAGGCATTGAAAGCCTTTCATCATTGCCACAAAAAAAAAAAAAGTGTATATATATATTAAAAGAACACAGCTAACAGTATAAGATTCTTAATCTGTTTGAATTTTAATTTGTGTTTTAGTAATCTACTGTATATACAGAGTGTATTTGAAAGGTCTTAAAAAAAAAATCTATCCCCCTGTTTTAGTGGACATAAACTGGACCAGTTACACCTTGCTTTTGAGATCTCAGAATTACAGCTGAGCTGCCTTTCATTGTGCCTTTCCTAAACTGTTTCTGTACTGGACAGATTCTTCGTTTGGGACCAGTTCATGCCTATGGCCTTATCTGACTGCATCATCCATCACCTTAAGGAAATCCTGTATGACTCTGAAAAGGAAAGTGTTAACCTGTTTCTTAATGACTTGAAGCATATAAATCAAGTTATCATCAGTCTTAATACTCTCTCTGTTTTCAGTAATAATTACGCATATAAAATAATCTGTGAAATAAAAACTACTGCATATTGGAAAAGCCTTTTAAGTGAATGCTCTAAAAGGGAAGTAAACCGCTTCCTTCACAGTCAGTTCCTTTTCTTGCCTATAGTAACTGTGGAGGAAATCATATCCTTTTACACTTCTGAGAAGGCCACAGCTGTCATAATGGAGAGGAGACCAAAGGAAGGAAGGGGATAAGTAAAGTTTGTCAAGAAATTGCTACTGAGACAGATGGATTCTGGAATGGCCAAGTGTATAGAGAAAACAGGACATCTTACAAATATCACTGTTGGGCTGGTATGGATATTGAAAATCTGCACAGATGTAGTTTTGTGTGTAATTGCCATCATTTGGTTTGCTGTGTAAATCATGCATGCATTAGCAGAAGCACAGGCAAATAAAACTATAAAAACAGAGCAAAATATTGTGCTGAAGCTGATCTTGTGCTGCTCTTCATTGTACACATAATAAAGGTACTAAAACTTATCAATTTTCCAAATGCAGCCCATGTTTTGCAGACACATATAAGCATTTATCTTTGTGTGTGTGTATGTGAATTTTAAAGTTAAACATAGATATTCTTTATGTAGTCTTAAAATATTTCTCATTATGCACAGGAATGATCACAGTATGCACCCATAAAAAATACTCTTCTGCCTATATTCTTTTCTGATACTTTCATATCCATCAACAATGGAATGTTGTCTCTTCTATACAGAGTTACAGTGGACTGAGGGGGACAATAAAAAGCAGAAGTTTGCTCACACTTTCTGTAAGTTTAAGAGAGAAAGTTAACAGCTGCTTAAGGGAGCATGAACTTTGATAATGGTCTGTGAACTCTCAGTCCCTCAATTAGATAGCAGATCCTATTAGTGGATTTGGGTTTAAAGCATACATTATAGCAGTGCTGGAAACAAAAGCCAAGGAAATTTCAGTTCCATTTATTTTAATCTTCGTTGTAAAGGGATTTATACTAATGGAACACAATTACATTAGCCCACAAGATTTTAGAACAGAACTGAAATATAATTCTATTCTATATCATTTGTAGTTGTCTAACTAATTAGCAATTATAAATAATTCCCTCTGGATTAATTGCTTAGATAGCATTTAGAATGTAACTCTTTTCAGATAACATTTATATTATTCAGACTGAAAAACCAACTTCCATTTTAGTCTTGGCTGAATTTGAACCTAGGTCACTGAACCAAAGCATAAATCATCTACCTCTATCTAACTTTTGCTCCAGTCATATGTCACTTTTAAAAAGCATTCAATTTTCTTTTGGTTTAAACTTGTTATTAATTCTAATTATCTTAGGGACTTTTTTATAAATCAGAATCTTTCTCTCAGACAAATGAAATTTGTTGATGCTACTGCAATGTCAGACATCTTCAGTGCTCTGTGAAAATACACTAGGGAAATTCAAATGTATATCTGGCATTTCTAGGCATATGACTCTTCTGTATACCCTGTCTGATTGACTCTTGACCCTCTATTTGTTTCTGTTTGGAACGTTACAACTGACTTTCATTAAATTCAAGGTTTAATTTCCATAATATAACATCCCTCTGAAGAATAACTTGTTATCGATACAGCAGAACTGGAGTTCCAAAAGATTATATGGGTGACACCCTATTGCTATTTGTAATATAAAGGAATTAATTCTAGTCCATCTGCTATTCAGTAAAGAGCCTCCAACTATGGAAAGTGTTGCCAAAACCATTCTTTATATAAAGACCAAAGCAATTCAACAGGCTATTTAGCAAAGGACTCAGGTAGAAGCTGAAATGCACTTTTCCTAAATTTTTGTATTAGCTCCAGAGGTGTGCTTGTACAGTCTGACTTGTCTTAGCATTGGCAGTGCTGGCCACTCTCAAGGTATTTGTCTCTTTATCATAATCTCTGAAAGTGGCTCTGAATGAAGACCGAGAATAGGGAGACCAAAAGGCACTGCATGACGCTGCTCTCCTGTGTTGCCAGGAGTGACAGCATTGCAGCCTCTCCCATCCTCATTTTCAGTCTGCAGTCAACCAACTGAAAAATTCATTGCCTTAAAGTACTTCTCTGTTTTTGGTGGAGTGAGAAGTAATCACAACACTAAATAAAGTCCAAGCTGCCTTGTTGTGAGACCAATTTGAATAAAACTAGCAGTGTCAGAGGAAGCACGAAGCCTGGGAGATAAGTGATTTTCCAAGATGCTGCTGTTGCTTATTTTCTAAGTTGGTTTTCTAAGTAAGTTGTCCTTTTGAACCCTGTTTGTGTACTTGCATGAAATAGATCATAGACAAATAAATCCTATGGTTTTTGGAGTCTTCTGAATTTTTCAGGCACCATAAATACTTTATCCTAGTCATGATAGACTTAAGCACACATCAGACAAAAGAAGGGGGAATAAGTCAGAGAAATTCTCAGGGCACAGTATGCACTCCAGTCTTCCCTTTGTTTTCTGGCTGCCCGTGTGTTTACTTGTTATTGAGAGTAAAGGGTAAGTAATGCTGAGGCATATGAAATTGCAGCGATATATTTCACATGTAAGATGAGAATTGTACAGCTCAATAATGAAACACTGTGTGAAGTTCTGGAGGAAAATATGCATCATAAATGCTAATTGTGTTAACAGTGTCTGCAAATTAAGTTAAAGAAACCTAGAGCGTTTTGGTTGTTGGTTTTTTTTTTCCCAAACAGTTGTATTGAGGAAAATGCGTTACCCAGTTATGATGAAAAGGATAACAATCTTGGTAAATTGTTGCTGTAAAGAATAATACATTAATGGAACTTAATTTTATCATTATATGTATTTAAATTGCCTTTCGTATACAAGTATGTATTTATTTGAAATAGATTTAAAAGCAAACATAAACATCTTGAAACAGTTTCCAAAGCTTTATAATCAGGAAGAAAATAGTGTTAATGAAATATTTGATCACTTTTATTTTTGGGGGAAGCTCAGAATGGTCTTCTATCATTCCTGTGTTGCAATTTCTGTTGCCTCCAGGCAAACTCAGCCCTCTATAACCAGACTATCTTATTGGCATACGGTAACACTCTGGAGGAAGAGCTAAAAATCCTTCTTGTAATAGGGAGGGGAAGGAGTGCTAGTGTGATGTGTAGGCAGACAATTTTTGCCATATGTGCAACATACAAGCATGCTTCCACTTCAATACTCTGATTGAGACAGATGGGTGATTAAAAGGAGTGCAAACACTACATGCTATATGTTTAAGTTGCATAGGTTGCTTTTCTTTGATTGGTTTTTGGATGGTATTCAGTTTCATTTGGTTTCCTTGTGAGATAGATTGTCTTTCCCAGTTGGTCCCAGCCAATAGGTCAGTGCTTGGAAATTTGATAGCAAGGCAAATGACAGCACTGGGGAGAAATTTTGGCTACATTTACAATGAATCACATGCACCTCAACTATAAGTGTGCTTTTTTTAACACAGTTGAAAACAGTGCATGCAATATCTGTCCAATACTGTCCACCAGTAGGATCCTGAGCTGGTCGCAATCCAGCTGAAGATGCAGCTGCCAAAGCCTATGAGACCAGAATAAGAAACTTTCCAGAATATACTTTCATAAAAATAATCAATATTAAGGACATGTTGAGCATTTAATGAAATTTTAGAAGACCTTTTTTTTTTTCTCTATTCAAAACACCTATTTTCCCCAGAGGCATATTTTCAATAACTGCTGACAGCTATCAATATTTCCAAGTATTAGAGACATTTCTGGACAAGGTCTTTTGGAGTAGGTGATAACAGTCAATTTTTTTTTTTATCTGCATACATGCTGAATTTTGCATAGAAGTAATGATTTCTTCATAAAAGCTATGCTGATTCATTTCAGATATTTATTCAGATGTCCTTTAGTACAGGTTTATTTTTTTGTTTGTTTATTTGTTTTTAAATTAAAAATTCTGCTAGCCTGTGTGATAAGGAAGCCAGAGTTACTGGCTGTAATTTTCCATATCTTTGCCATATCTGTCTTTTGGAAAATCAGAGTTGTATCTGCCCCTGGTGCTGAAATATCTTTGTCTGTTATTGGGACAGTTTTGAGTTAAATTATAGTGAATAATTCAGCTGTTTGAATTCTGTTAGAACTCTGAAGTAAAATACTTTCTGGAGTTGGGAATTACTCTCATTCTGCTGAATGTGTTCCATAATTTCTTCTACCAGACTTGTAATTTAAGATAGATCTTCATTGTGTTCCTTACTTCCATTTAACATGCCATAGTTTTCCTTTTCTATTTTTTCTTCACTTAGAGATAACTCCAAGGTTGGAAGCATACCCTAATTCATTTGTTTTATCTTTGAACCACAATATGGGTTCTTTTTCTTTTGTTTTAAATATATTTTGTGAGGAGTTGAATATCTATCTGGGTTTCTTTCATAGTGGGATACATTTTCAGTGGTCCTGTTCTGGATGGCTCCTCCTTCATTTTGTGAAGCAGTATTTCTTTTCCAGCCTTCTTGGTATACATATTTGATTGATGTGGCTGATGAATAAACACAGAATTGAATTCCCTTTGGTTTACCGCTGATGTCAGATCCAGATTTCTCAGAACAGCCAGTCTAGTGGCAGCCTTAGAGTACCAGGAGAGGAGTAAGATAACAGGATTCTTCCTCAGAAATTTAAGTACTGCATTTTTAGGAACTGATTGCAAAATTTACAGGGAGAGTGGACTCAGATGGACTTTTATTGTTTAAATGTGACTAAACTAGTGTTAACTGATCAGGTATGCCTGCATTATTATCATGGTTCTTAGTTCCAATTTCTGTTTAATGTATTTCAGTCATTCTGACCATTTGATTCTGAACAAGGCTTTCATTTTGTTTATTTGGTGGATGTCACATGGAAATTGTGGAGTGGCATTCAATAGATTTGGTGAAACAATATATACTAATTTTATAATGATTGTTTCAATATTCCTCCAGCGTTTTGGTAAGGTAATTAAAGTCAACATAATTATTGAGTACTGAAGGTAACACTTTGATAGGAAATGGTAAATCTGAGAATTACACCAAGAAAGTATACAAAGGAGTTGATGGAGGTGCATTGCTTGAAATGGGGCACCTCACCACCCCTCTACCATTTATTTAGATATTACTCAAAAACACAAAGCAGAATTTATTGCATCTAATATAATGCAAGATGATGTAATCAGTGCATTTTCTGTAATTAAGTATGAGACACTTATAATAAGGAAGAAACAAGAAATATGAGTTGTCCCTAGCCAATCTGACATTAAAATATGATGTAAATAAAAAATACTTCAAGCTTAGCTAGCACTAAAAACAACTTAAAGTGATAGTTTATTCACTGTTTTTCTAGATAAATAGCCTACTTCATAGTCATATAAGAGCAGCTGTTTCATAGGAATAGTCTCGTCAAAATTCTGACAGCAGTAATTTTTAAAAATGCTTAAATTATTATTTCTTGGTTGCTCATCATAAAAAATGTCACATTTTGTATATTTATGATACGATGCTTGTGGGAGCAGAATATGAGATGTGAGACAGCATACTCTGAAGCAGGTTCCTGTGGTACTTTAAGAAAATTATGCAATTTGCCTTTCCACTGGAAATTTAAGTGAATTGACAAGTGGTAAAGTGATGCAGCGCATACATTTGTGGACATACCCGTCTGAGGCAAAAGTAGTCAGACCTGATCCTTGCTAAGTAGTTCCTCTGTCAAATACTCAGCACCAGATATTTCATAGCCCCCTCTGTGACTGAATTTCAAATTTGGCTAGCTTGTGTACCTACATCCTTCAATAATACCAACAAGAATGTATAGAAAGGTTGAATTTCTATGATAATGTTCTCTAGATTTTCCCCTTTGCATAGAGGACATTTCTAAAATGAAAGAAAGACTAATTAACCTTATTTATAAGACTGAAAATTATCTCAATTACTTTATTTGTCAGTGACCTAAGGTCACTAGCTCATATGAAGTGACCTTCATATGTCCATATTGCATACTGTGCTAGTGATGTGTCTCCTCTCCCATTATTGGTGATTCCATTTTAGAAGAAGAATGAGTCCATGGAGTTAAAACAGGAAATCACCCCCTGCACATTACTCTTTTGGCTTTCCCTTACTTGGAAAGTACTACCTAAGCTCTTGAATAATGCGTACTTCTTCCTACTAGCTCTTCTCATTCATTTTCTTTCTTGCTTTCCTTCTTTTTTTTTTTCTTAACCAGTTCTTCCCATCATACTTTTCTTCTTATCTGACGCTGCTGAAAAACCTCACTTAGCACTAGAGTAATCTGTCCTCTCTATTACTACTCTATTACTACTGATATTTGTATGTGGCCTTCTTTTATCTTGAGCCCTATCTCATTCTATCCTCCCTAAAATTATTCTGCCTAAACCATCTTTTTTTCCCTCAAATGTTCTCACAGTGCATCTTCTGATGGAGGTGCTAACTTTCTGTATCTTGAGCATCGTGTTTTGGGTCTTACATTACTACTCATATTCTTGGTCTTACATTGCTACTCAGTGCTTTCTGTAACTTAATGGTCTCTGCTATATATTATTCTCTCCTTTCTTAACCTACTGTATTTCGGGTAACCCTCTTTTTCTGTTATTCCCTTCATTATCTCCTTCACTGTATTCTTCAGTCAAACCCTTTCTACTATAACAGTTTCTCATTTCTCATCCTTTATTCCTTCTATGCTTTTACTATTCCAGTCTTTCCCATAATATACTCAGTCATTTCTTTCTTTGTATAATATAATGCAAATTTTAATTTATATTAGAATTTTCAATTCCAGTGTATGTATACCCATACTGGACAAATGTTTATTAATCAGGAAGAGGCCAATTCCAGTAGATGTCAGAAAAATAAAGATCTTACTAATTCTCATAGACATTCTGATTTCTTTGCTTTGTTTCTTTTTACACCCCAGTGCTAAGCAGAGAGTGTTACTGGATGCAGGGTAGAAACAGAAGTTTCTGCAAAGTTTAACAGTGAATGTTTTATGTATAGAAACACACTGGAAGCTGCCAGCATTAATAGTAATTTTCATTGAATTCAAGTGTATTGATCTCAGCCAGCCTGAAATCAACAAACTTAAGAATATTTATATTCTTTAAGGTTCAGTGCTACAAGGCACAGCTCTGGACTGCAGCATAATTTGCCTGATTTGAACAGTCCTTTCTCCTATATTTCAAAATTCATACATACATACATAGGAAATTTTTAATTGTACCACTGTCTTCCTGATATCTTAGTAGTCTTCCCAGTAGCAGTGATGATGAATCAAGTTTTCATGATTTTTGCTGGCAAAACTGTTTCATCTGCATATCCAGCATTCTGGAATAACACAACACTCAGTATTCATTACTTAAAACTGGTTTACTGTGTGTTTAGCCTGCTATGTCACTTCAGTTATATATTTAAAAAAGAAAGTCATTGAGTTATCATCAACGAGATTTGCCCATTTGAGAGTTCTTTACTGTTTTCAGATGTGATCATTTCCATTCCAAAGGACAGTTTTCATGTGCATGGTGGAACACAGCTTTCAAACCTATCAGCTGGCAGAACATTAATTTTAAAACATTAAAGCAAGCCATCTGTGACTGCAACTTCTACATTCACTTAATGGTGCTTTTAGCTGTATCACTGTATTATTGGTTTCCTTTTTTTAAGTACTTGGAATGTATTATTGCTTTAATGCACTTCATGGAACATTGCAAAACACTTACTTAAATTATTTTACTAATGATAAGCAAGGCTTGCTGCATTATTAAACACCAGACAGTAGGCAAATTAGTGTGGACATAGATTTAAAGCACATTCTTTGGGTACATGAATGTTTATGTATCAAGGCAATAACAGAAAGGTAAAGAGGTACAATAATATTACCAGAAGAGTGCATTATGGATAGAGGTTCAGATTTTATTGTAGTTCAAATTCATGTTTAATTTCAGCTTTATTCTCATTTCTGATAGACAATTACATCCCAAAGCAAGTTTAATTAAATATGTAAACTACATACATGTGAGAGTATTACATACATCTATAAAGCAAAGTATTTGTCATATGGTTCTACAAATGCTATATAGCTGTTTTTGTCCTACTGCTCAGAAAAACTCAAAAGCTATGAAGCTTTCTTCTCTTAGCTGGAAGAATATGATGTCTTTCATCTGATCATTAGTGTCTCTATCTCCAAGCATTAGCAAATTCAACTCCATGTTTTCCTCAGCTGTGTTTTCTAAAATGCTTCTTTCTTACCCTTCCTGTTCTCATTCTGGTTTGTTTCATTAGCCTATATTGTTCTTAATATCTGGCTGTTGAGACTGGTTAGAGTAACCTGGGTCTGTCACTGGCACTGCTTTACCAGAGTAATTACCTCATGTCCTATATACAACATGTTTCTGGGATAAGATATCCCAGGAAAAGATCTCTCTTTAATCTGTTGTCACACCATTGACTTTCTGATGTGTTTGTTTTGTGAGTAATTGATAAGTAAAATCTCCCAGTACTGTTCTGCTGCACAGATAATTACTCCCCATTTTATCTTTTCATTACCACTTAGAAATCATTAAGCAACATTACTTGGCAATACTAAAATGAAGAACATAATACAGCAGAATGTTTTCAGTAACAAAAAAAAAAAAAAAAAAAAAAAAAAAAAAAAAAAAAAAAATTAAAAAAATGGTTTAAATAAATAGAACAGTGTTTAAACGGGCAGAGAGCTTCTAACAACAACAACTAGGCACATTTAATATTTATTAAATTCATATTATTTATATGAATATTTATTTTCATAGTATTTTAAAGACAAATATTTAATAGTAAATTTATTATATATACAATTGGATTCTTAATGCATAAACATGTTATTTTAAATATTTTTTCTTTAAAATTACAATTTTAAAAATAGTACTTTAGAAATGATAATATTTTCTAACAGTTCCTTTGTATTTCTTCATTATGAAATGCAAGTTATTTTTGGCTGATAGTATCCATTGTGGAATACATTCTAAAACTCTAATATATTCTATAATAAGGAAATGGATCATAATCATTACAATATCTTTGAAGATGTTTAACTGTTCTGGTAAAGAGTAAAATCTGCTTTAAACGTGGTTAGTCTGGCACCTATCAACATGTGCTTGTTGCTGCAAACTCCAGGAGGATTTCACAACTTGGAAATTCCTCACTGCTTTTTATTTTTTATTTATTTTATAAGTTATTTAAAAATGACTGTGACTGAGCCTGTTTTAAATCGAGTACTCACAAGAGAAAAGAGGAAGCACTGCTTACAGTAACATTTCAAAGTATGAATTACATCAGTGCCTTCACTGAATAGACATATCATGAGTGAATAGGCTCGTCTCCATGTGAAATATTTCCAACAACAGTTAAACTCTGCTTCAGGTTCTCTTGTTTCTTTCATTTGTTGAGAGGAAAAATTGCCTGAAAGAAATCAGGAAGAGAAATACCAGAGAAAACAAGATGGTAGAAACAGATTGACAACGCACATACATTTTATTTTATAAAATGTTAGAAACAATTCAATAACAATGCAAATTTAGTAAATCAGTAAATTATATTACTGATGTTAGATCCTTGAAAATGGATGCTAGTGCCTCTGTTCATACTATTACCCAATAAGTCTTCTATAATATCCCCTATGAACAAAATATATCACCGAAGGTAACCCAGTTTGAAAACACAAGATAAATACGTACCCCATGCTTGAATAGAAGAGCAGCTGATGTCAACCTGGGAAGGTATCTACTCAAAGGCCAAGTAAACCTACATATAAACCACTTTAAAAAGTTAACAAGGGACATTGGCTAGGATTTTATAATTCACAAAAACTCTTTAATATTCTGTGAGAGCTCCAGAGCCAGTCTTTCATGGAATCATAGAATTTCCCAGATTGGAAAAGACCTTCAAGATCATCAAGTCCAACCTCAACGTAACCATATTACCCTAACAACCCTCCACTAAATCATGTCCCTGAACACCACATTGAGAAAGTTTTTAAACACGTTCAGGGATGGTGACTCAACCACCTTCCTGGGGAGCCTATTGCAGTGCTTAACAACCCTTTCTGTGATGAAAACTGTGTACAGACACTGCTCATAAAAAATAACCATAGCTTTCAAAAGTTAAGCTATCTGGAAAAGCAGGAAACATAGTTTCATACAATAACTAAAAAAGAAGCAGCAGTTAATTATTCCCTCTAGAAAAGGGGACTGCAACTAACATAACTGAGGCTGTGATTTGTAGGAAGTTTAGTGATGGTGACTTTCAAGTAGAAAACAGCACAATCTGTTAGCTCAGAGGGAAGGACCTGTGACTGCTATGAGCTGACAACTAACCCTGGCTGCATCTCTCAAAGAGGCAGACAAAGGAGTGTCAGAGGCGTTTTTCCAAGATGCTGATGGTATTATATATGAAGTAGATACAAACTCAGGACAGCTCTGGAGCAAGAATGAAGACATCTGCAGAGTAACACCTGATGTCTTACATGAGCAGATGAGGCCAAAGTCAAGGGAAACTTGGAAAGAACGCTATCTGTCTGCCGGCCAGATAAAACGAAGATAAAAACAAGGCTCATGACCTAAAGGACAAATAAAATGTCACTGTCAGAACAGAGGTAGTGCTGCTATGCAGGGAGAAAATATTTCTCCAATCATACAAACAAAAAAACAGGTTTGATAGATACTGTATTTCAATCTTCATTGCACCAAGCAAGCCACAGTTAAATCAAGGAACTGTGAAACCCTTCCTCCACTCCATTATGCAGTGCAAAAAGAAAAAAAAAACAAAACCACAATTGCATGGTGACGAAATAATTTACATGAAATCTGTAGATGACATGAAGAGGTACCCAGGATACAGAGAGAACAAGAAAAGAATATAGGATTTTATCTGTCAGTACATAAAAAAATGGGTTGCAGTTCTCTGGGTTACAAACTAGGTTGCCCTTTTTCTGCAATGCTATAGTGGGGGATGAGGAGGCACTGAGAAAAGAAAATTTAAAAGTAGCTTTTATACAACCACGGGCTTTGGCAGAATCCTACTTTCTGCTGTGGGATCTGTCATTTAAATCTTTGGGTACAACCAGCAAAAAACCTTGGAGTGTTTGACTAATACACTTTTCTCATGAAGAGAATTAGGTTGTTCTCAGAGCTGTGGAGGTGAGGTAGCCTCCTTCCTTCTTCATTGTTTTAATGTTGTATTGTTTTGACGTTGCAGTTTGTCTGCCTGAAATACACTATTGTCTGTTCTTTGCATTAATGCCATATATGTATGTTCAGTGAAAGTACAGCTGGAACTTTGCAGAGCTAGTTGCATAACCCGGTAGCTAAATTCTGAGGAAAAATTCTCAGGTGTAACATTCCTCAATTTATTTTGTTCAGTTACTTAGCTACAGCTAGATGTACATATTCCTTTTTAGAAGAATTTTCCTAATACAGTTTCTAAAAGTCACTCCCATGTGGATGAACTCTGAATACTAAGGAGCAGGTTAAAAACTTCAATAAAACATCATATTCTTAATTAGTTTCAGGATATTGAAAGATGATGTGTTATATCTCAAGCAAGAGAGCAGATCAGTACTCAGAAAATTATAATGAATTTAATCTTCACAATATCTCTTACAAACAAGAATACCATGTCAGAGATTCATGAAAAATTATCTTTGGGTTATATAGAGTCTTATAATTTGATAATAGAGTGTGTCTGAAAATGAGCAGTAAAAGAGTGCCCTGGGATTGTATTTCTCTTAATTGTGATATGGAAAGGGAGGCATGGTCTAATATTTCTAATACATATAAGCACTCTATTCTAATAATCATTTTACAAATTAATCAAGTCAGTAAACACGAACAACAGCGATTTCATTTCACATTAAATGGCTCATAAATGTGTTCACGATCTTTGAACATTTTTATTTTTTTTAAATCAAATAGCTGATCCCAGACAAGAACTTTAAAAGTGTCTTTAATTCTGAAATGTCATCATCAATACATTTTCATTACATGGAAATTATAGAGTACATGCCTAAACTACCAAATCACCTCAGCTGCAATCAGAGTTTGGAAGCATGAGTGACAGGACAGACTTGGGCAAGAGGGAAAAACAAGAAAGCCTACTGTCTGAAGTTTGCATTAAGTTTGAATTGCAGTTTGTTCTCTGATGGTGCACAGTTAAGAAGGCTTGTTTGTATGGTTGTGCTTTTTTGTTTGTTTCTTTTTAAGAGCTTTTTAGTATACACCAAATTGAAACTGTTTTGTCAAATGCAGTCCTACCAACATCTGCAGTAATCACTGTCCAGTGTTCATCTAAAGACATTTGCACTTAACATGAATCTATTTCCTGTTTCCTGTAATTGAAAACTATAGGTACAGGTAGCATCTACATAGATGACAAATTTACCAGTAATGATACAGTGAATCTGCAGTTGAAAGTCACCCTACATAAAATCTTAGTGGCTGAATAATAGAAATTTTCTGTCCATATCACAGTGAGATGTGCAGATGGTTGAAAAATGATATGTGATCTCATGCAGTGCATGCTGAGATAACAAGAAAATTCCTTTCAAGAATAATAGTACATTTTAGTTCCACCATATGTGTGATTATGTTTTCTTCATACCCATGGAGGTTCCCTGAGGTTAGAAAGCAAGATATGATAGCCCATTAGCATGTCTTCTTTTAAATAAATTATATAAGTACAATGGCCTTACATATGTAAAGATAACGTGGGTAAGGGCAGAGGCAATAGCTGCCATTGCGCAATCTTGGTTGTTTTTTGTTTGTTTGTGTGTTTCTGTAGAATTGTGAGCAGAAAAACAAAGTAGAAGTACTGTTCATTTCTCTTCTATCAACCATCTTCAGGTCCATATCTCATTACTGAGAAGGCAAATTGCTGTCAGAATAAGTACAGGGCATAAACAGAAACGAGTCATTTCTAGTCTTCTTCCCAGACTTCCCAACCAGAAAACCTGCTGCATATGGCTTCATTTAAGATTCTTATCAGAATCAAATTGCAATCATTATGTTGACAGTAGTTTATATTATGTTAGCTTCAGTCTTGACAGACAGTGCTTTATATTATATGTTAGCTTCAGACCTTGATCCCTACCTTTTAAATTTTCGTTTATGTTTATACAAATAATTTTGTTCGCATCTTAGACAATAATGAATATGGGTGGCCCTCAAAATTTTGAAAGGCTGTTTTGTTTGCATATAAATGTATATGTTTTGCTTACAGTGATAAAAAGGTGCCTTGGCACTATTTATATGACCTTTGAAAAGTATCCAAATGTTTTCACCTTGGCTTTAGGAAAACATAAAAGATGTTTGCTCCCCAAGTCTCTCATATAATGTATAAAATAACCCATTAGTTCATAATGCAGATGTTCGGTTCTGGGGAGTAAAAGACAAATGTTTAATTAGCTTATTTTCAAATTTCAGCTTATGTAAAAAGAGATAATGTCATCTTATGATAAATCATATAGTGGTCACAAATTATTATCTGGTCTTTCCAAATGATCCTATTAGAGGAATTAGGTGATGAGATTTCATTTGTCTGTTGATGGCAGGAGATTAACTTACACAAAAATGTTCATGATATTAGAGAAAGCACTGAAGATATGTTTCAAAATTTTCCGCTAGAAAAGCTGATGCTGTGATAAAGATAGTGCACTTGGCCATGACAAAGGCTTCTGGCATCAATCAGCCCAGGTGCACATCTCTTAAGAAGGCTGTCTTAAGAACATTTCCTCTTATTCATCATTCATTGCTGAAGCAGCGAACTGAATCCTGTTGAAACCCCTAATATCAGTGAATATTTCTTTTCTGTCCATAGTAATGTCAAGGAAATCCAAACTCTTGCCCATCAAAGATGACCGTGACCGGAATCTACAAATCATTAAAATGCCTGCTAAAAGACCAGTAATATTCTGGATGGGGGAAAAAAAAAAAAATCTGATGACATAGAAAGTTAAAAAGAACACTTTACAAATAGGTATATTTAATAAATTTTTATTGAGCAGTGGAACTTTTTATGCAGTTTTCTTAAGGAAGAGTCTTTGAGAGTGCATAGTTCGGATGCAGAAAACGAAAGCTAATTTGAGGTGCATTACCTGTCATCTGCACATTACATTTTGGAAAAACAAAAGAATGTATTTTCACAGAACATTCTTGCCAGAAAGATAAGAGGATTTGGAATTTTTCAGGTGACTAAAGCTATGCCTTTGACACTGTTGACTGGATTTTTCATTCTCTGTGACCTGTATGTGCACAAGTTATAGCAACCTTTTTTCTTCCAACTATGTGATCTGCATCTTAAAAGTCTCCATTTGCACTGTTTGATAATGGTGAGAACTGGGATAGAGGAATCCTCAAGGCTAAGAAAAGCCAAGTGCTTCTGGGCGGATCGGTGGCACTTCACAGGTTGAATTGTTTCAGCCATGATGGGATGGGATGGTTGCCATCATCTGTGTGTCAGGATGAAGTTCTGAGGTAGTGAGACATACATCCTCTTGCTATTATCGTTAGTTGACAGAATATTGCTCTCTGTCAGGAAAAGCAGTATCCTAGGCTGAAAATGTACTTGACCAAGGCCAAGAATCAATCACTTCTGCAGACAGAATATGCTTAGGTAAGGTTTTCTTAATGGTATATATATATATATATACATATATATATATATTTTATTTTATTTTTTTTTTTAAGAGAAATTGCAGGAAGAATGGAATTGCCCAAAGTTATTTCTTTTTCCTTGAGTGTGTATTTTTTTACCTACTTCGTGTAGTTTCTTTTTTAAGAAAAACAAGCACTGCCACTACAATAGCAGGCAAGTATGTGTACATTAGGAGTCTTTCAGATGTCAATGAGATACCAGCAGTGTACAAAGATACCTTTGTAGGTTGCTTTTAAGCAAAAGCATTTGTTTGTGTTGAGCACAGATGCCACTAAATGAAGTCAATCCTTCTAGCATCTTCTTTTCACCTTTGTTTGTGTGTGTGTGTGTGTTTGACTTATCACTGGTAACTGTCAGCCATAACAATGTAAAAAAAATGAGACAACTTGACATAGCTAAATGCGAAAACCTTTCATTTAAGTTGTTTTTTTTTTTTAAGGCCAGTATCCAATTAGCAGTATTTATTTTTTTTTTTTTAATTTTGAGAATGATATACTAGTATTTCAGTGTCTTTTATTATTGGTTATCTTTGTTTCTAAGAAGGCAAGTGTAGTGGCAGATGCTGCAGATATACCATGCTTTTTCTCATGTTGTGGCTTCAGTGGGTTTTGGATCAACCTGTAATATACTCTGAGTATCATGAATGAAGAAATCCTATAAGCAGGGTGAAAGTAGATAGCTCTACATCCCAAAATGTCATTTCCTCATAACTATAAATGAGACAGCTGGAAAAGAACAACAACAAATTCTTTCCTTTGAATTTTGTTTTATTTTTATTTTTCTCTGACTGCATACTGGGAAGTGTGCAAAATCCCAGAACATGGAATGAAACTCAAAATATCCAATGCGTCAAATAATATTTCAAAATGAGAATATATGCAAGGTGTAACTGTAATTTACATCTCCATAACACTTGTCTATAGATTCTCAAATTCCCTAATGCCCTCAAAATCCTTTAGGTTGTCCATATCAGTAAGCAGGAAGTTATCATTATCATGATATACTTCTGAGTAAAGCAAGATGTGAAGATGTAAAATTTGTATATGTGTCCTAAAAAATGTGTATCATTTTTATTTACCGATTCCAGGGTTTATGCTCTAATTACAAGCCTATTTTTGTCAGTGGTGTCTTTCATGAATAACTGTATTTTTAAAAGAACATTTGTGATGTGAATTTTATTATGATCTTTGATTCTAATTACATTTAGTTTGAGTTGATACTGGTTCAAATTTTATTGAGAGCTCTTCACCTTTTCAGGAAATACAGTCTCATAAGTAAGAAAGATAGTGGATTACAAATTAAACCAAAGTTGCCTTACATGTTACTGAACTTAAACAACCAGTTCTTACAAATCAAAGGTAATACATTTATTATTACAAAGCATTAGTACAATCAAAGTATTAGTACAATCAAACTATATCCCCTGAGGAGGGGAACGTGGAGAGGGAGATGCTGGTTTGTTCTCCCTGGTAACTGTGACTGGATATGCAGGAATGGCACAAAGCTGCACCAGGGAGCTTCGGTCTGCACTTCAGGGAAAACACCTTTACCACTAGTGTGGTCAAACACTGGCACAGGCTTCTTAGAGATGTGGTTGATTCTCTGTGCCCTCAATAACTTGCTTTAACTTTTGGTTAGTCCTGAAGTGCTCAGGTTGTTGGACTTTAGGAGGTTGTGGACTTCATAAGTCCTGTCCAACTGGATTTGGTTTTATTTTGCAAAGGGGACGCAAAAAGTTTTATATACATGAAAGTGTGTGTGCATGTATACATATATAATTTTTTCATGTATATTATATATATTTATATCATGCATCTTTTACCTATCTACTGAAGGTACTTCTGTCTGGAACAGCATGTAGCATACCATGTGCCGCTATCTATCTTCTCTGGTTATTTCTAGGTTTTGCCTACTTGATACTCTAAGCTCTAAAAATCTTTGCTTTGCTTTGTATAAAAATAAAGCAGTTTCTACTCAAAGGAAAATTGAGTACTCTACAAATGCATAGCAGTAGTCTGCACAATCCTGATTAATCTGGACGCATATTATGAGAATCTACATCAAATAAAAGTTCTTTGGTCAGTATGTTAGAAAAGGTCTGGTGCGTTTGAGTAATCCACACTGAGATGAGCGATAGTAGGAAATCACAGTGAATCAGAAAAGCTATAGCACTAGTGATGAGACTTTCAAGATGCAAAGTGAGAACTGATGCAGAGGTTTGTTCTTTCTTCTTCAATTACTTAACGTTACCTATCATGGTTTCATCAGTGAAGTATAGTTCCTTATATGAATATCTCATCTATATAATAAAAGTAGACTAATCCCTGTTTTAAAAAGTGTTTTCTCCTCAGCATGTGAAAATAATAGTTTCCTTAACTGTCAGAAATCAGCTTTTCACATTGGACATATTCACATGGAAATTTCCTTCTTTTAGCACTAGAAGGCCCAAACTTCAGAAAGAGTGAAAGGAAAATTATGACTTTTTCCACCAACTTACTTATTCTAACTTGTGTGGAATCACAAGTTCCTACTGTGAGCAAAAGAAAAACTCTGTCCCCAGAGTTCCCAGAAAAACACAGAAATTCTCTGCACGGGAGACTGAAATGACATGCTGTAGCAAAAGGTCAATGAACACAATGCATTCTGAGTTCTGGACTTGAAATTTTAAGGGTTCCTGCAAAGAACCAGAGGACAAAACATAATCTTATATTCCACCATTGTTGTAAACAAGTCAAAGGGGAATTCTTAACAATATTTGGGTTTTGCAAAGTTGAGCTAAAAAGGATTTGACATTGTCAGGCACTTTGCTGCTGGTTCTTGTTGGCATATGTAAAAAAGTATTTTCAGAGGTGAGCAGAAGTCAGCACAAACACAATAATGAAGGAACATTTCCTCTAACAAAGTTTGGATTATTTAACGTGATAATTAAACATCAACATTTCCTATGAAGTGAGTGAAGCAATTTCTAGGAAGTAAACAAGGTTAATATGCTAGAACAATTAGTTTTTGAGGATTAATGATATGTAACATTTGATATGAGCATCTGTTGGTTTCTGATGCTTTACAGTCCACCTAAGAGAAAATCTTAACAGTCTCAAAGTAAGCTAAATAAAAAATCTTTCATCTCAAAAGCTTAGCAGATGCAACTGGAGATGAAGGGAAAAAAAATGTCTTTATCTTCTGAGCTGCTCAGGTTGGGTCTGTTCACAGATCTGAAAAATGTTATTGAGAATAGTAAAGTAATTCTATGCCCTTGAAAGAAAAAAAAAAAAAAGTAATAACTTTGTAAGCAAAATAACCATTTGCCTTCCAGATGCTATTTTGATCTTTAATTTGGAGCTTACTCGGAGTGTTTGCATTCTGGTAGTTCTCTGCTTGGTAGGTGAAATTCCCGTCTGTCCTGCTGAAATTCTTCATGTTATGGCTAGTGAGATTAATTACCAGACTTTTTTTAGTTTACTTTCATGGAAAAGTAAGGCAACAAAGTTATACCATTTTAAGACATTTTTGTTTTGTTGGGGTTTTTTTAATCATAATTTAACTTATAAATTAAGGCAGAAATGTTTTCACTCTCCTTTTTTGTTTTGTTTTTGGTGTTGTTTTTTTCCTGTTTGAATAATTGAAATGGTCACACAGTTTGAAACATTCTTAACAACTGAATTTTCTCACGATATTTTAATTGTAGGTAGTCTTGGCATTTGTCACTTTATTTGTTGTTTTGCAAATGGTTCCAGTCAAATGTGTAAGTGCATATGTAAGGGAGAGAAGGATGGGGAATTTCACTCCTGGTTTGGACAACTTTGCGGCTGGTTATGCTTTATTCTCATGTCATATCAGAAGTCACTGAAACAATCACTAATCTCGGTCATAATCTGATTTCTCAATTTCACTCCAAGTGAAAAAGTGCTGTATCAGAATATCTCATACCCTAATTTCTTTCATTTTGGAGTGCAAATACGTTTCAAATAAGAGATTTGACCTTGAGCTGAGCTGAAGAACCATACCTTTTGTGTTTGAAAATACAATATTTTGAAAACCTCATTTCTTAAATATAACTGAAGATATTTTAAAAGGCTTGAATAACAGGATAGAAAACGTTAGTCCTCAATGGTTATTCCTTATAATCTTGTAGAAATGGCACTGTGAGATTTCATATTCACTGTGTCTTATTGATTCTCAGTGCCATTTCAGTTTGCAAAATATTTCTCTTTCACTGCAGGCACTCACATTTAAGCTGTTTGCTTCCATTTTATACATAATAGACCAATTTATGACCTCATGCATACTTTTGCCATTGAATTATCTTGAGGCTGTGTCCTCAAGAACACTAGTGAGAATTCGTTTACAGTAAGTGAGCAATGTTTATGATGCCACTAGTGAATTACTTGAAAACTGAAATATAGGACACAAAGCAGCAGCCATTGCTGGCTGCTCCCTGTCTCTGGTTTAAATTGTTGTTCTCAACTCCAGACAGTGGGCTTGATTGCATTTTCTGTGTTGAAATAGCAATTTCAGTGTCCTATTTCTTGTACTGAAGTATCACTTTTTAATTATTGATAAACTGAGACGTCATAGAAGAAACTAGCTTTGCATAATCTTATATCTGCTTGGGTTAGTTCCATGGTAGGAAGAAACATAATTGCCCCATTGAGAGCCCTCAACATCAGTTTTCTTTAATTGAACCAGTTGGAAATCTTTCATTTACTCGTATATTTTAACTTTTACTTCAGAGTAGGAAAAAGAATGGGGACAGTGATGACAATTATAAAAATGAGTAAAGACTGACTTGAAGAAAGGGGTTATTTGATTTCCACTGTAAAGGGATCTGTTTGCTAATGAGAATCATATCATTAGTAGAAGTTTTCTACTTGCTTTATTTGTAAAATACAAAAAAAAAAAAAAAAAAAAAAAAAAAAAAAAAAAAAAAAAAGAAAGAAAAGGAAAGAAAAGAATTTATCCAGGACAAACATTGTCTTTTATCTAGATATTCAAAAGACCTCTTGTCAAAGTAAAAATGACACTTGACATCTCAAAGGAAATGAAATAGATTAAAAGCAGAGCATACTCAATTTGAATAAAAGAAATTCAAATGCTCAATTAAAAACAAGTAATTTGAAGATAATTATTCCCAGGCATAACATTCACTTTCGTTTTGCAAATTACTCCACTGAAGTCACTATATCATATGTATAAAGATAGTCATTCTTCAATAGTGACTTGGTCATTCCAAGCATAATGGGGAATTGTGTACATTAGTTGTTTATCTTGAAAGTTGCAGAATCTCCTATAGACCATGACAGATACTGAGAAGGGTTCTGAAGAGCATCCAGCTTGGGTGCAAAGTTGTTACCTGAGTTAGATTTGCCAGGTTACCGTTATAAAGTAACAAAAAAATTGTTGGCCACATTGACCTATCTACCTTCTGGTCTTTGTTTGTTGCCAAAATAACAGGAGAATCTAGCCCAGCAACCGTAACATATTAGTTCCTTGCACTCTATCTTCTTGGCAGGCAGATGTTCTATTAATATATTTTTTTTTTCTGTAGTAATTAATCACAGAATATTTAAGTCCTGTGGCTTGTGATTTGGAAAAGCAATACTCATTTTTCTATTTCATGAGACAGAAACAGAACAGGACCAGATGGTCCAGAGTGTCAACACTAGAGATCAATGAAAATATATGTAGGTATATTTTAAATGAGACTCCGTACAATTTGGTTGAAAAACAGTCCCAGAGAATTTCACCAATTTAAATGTCTGGTGCCAGGGTGTTTGTTTGTTTTAAAGCTAAGCAACACTTTCATGTATTCTGACTGCAAAAGATACCAAACAAGAGCTTCCAAATATTGTATAGTTACTGAGAATGGTATTCTGAATAACAATGATGTGATCTGAATTTAAAAAAAAAAAAACAACAACTGGAGACAGGTTTTTATCTGTGTTCAGTCCTCTTCCACTCTGTTATGGTAATGAACACCTCTAATAATCTTATTATAACAAAGTAGATGGAAATAGTTTGATTCTTGATTTTTCTACAGGAAGATGCCACAGAGAGGAACACCTGCCACCCTTATCTTATATATCCATGCATCTAAAAGAAAGAAAGAGAAATGGCCAGCACAGGACTTGGACTTGAATATTATTGTGCACAACATGCAAGAGGGAGACAATTACAAAAGAAAGAGTCCATGCCAGCTGTATTTCTAAATTGTGCTCAATCCAAAGACGTTAAATCCAATTGCTGAGAAATTAAAATCAATCTCCCAGCTACACAGTAATTCTAGATCACACTGAGAACAGAGAGGTTTTGTAAGGTGCATCTTTTTTCCAAGTAGAGATTTTTCTGCTGACGTTCTGTATTGTACGGTGCTTTTAGAGAAGATTGCATGTGCATGTTTGTATTGTTTGTTGCTTTCTCTGGCATCTTGTGCACAACTAATGTAAGAACAGGTTTTGACAGGGAGATGCTTGGCACTTTTCTAGTATCTTTGAGGAATTTGGACTGACAGGAGCTGTGGTGTTGTCCTTTTATTTGCTTACACTTGATAACACATACTTTTTCTCCCCACATCCATACCTTCAATTCATTAAAGCTTAAATGGTGATAAAAACCAACCAACCAAGAAAAAAGAAAGTAAGGAAGGAAGAAAAGGAAGGAAGGGAGGGAGGGAGGGAGGGAGGGAGGGAGGAAGGAAGGAAGGAAGGAAGGAAGGAAGGAAGGAAGGAAGGAAGGGAGGGAGGGAGGGAGGGAGGGAGGGAGGGAGGGAGGGAGGGAGGAAGGAAGGAAGGGAGGGAGGGAGGGAGGGAGGGAGGGAGGGAGGAAGGAAGGAAGGAAGGAAGGAAGGAAGGAAGGAAGGAAGGAAGGAAGGAAGGAAGGAAGGAAGGAAGGAAGGAAGGAAAACTAACCAAGAATCCTATGTCTAATGCAATAAATACATCCTAGTGTTTGGAGCTAAATTACAAAAACCCAAACACAGGTGGGTAGACTGAGTTTTTAGTAATTAAGCTTTGATTTAATCTTATGTTTTATGAAGAAGTTTCCCTTGTTTCTAACTGAAAAGCTGTTGCTCAAAAGCAGTTTGTCATCTGCTGTTCTGAACGATTTTCCTCAAGGCCAATTTCAGGCATCTAACATGGATTTTTAGAAAGATTCGCTCCAAGATGGTTTTCAAACATGAGGTTTCACTTTGATGACAGAGTGCTTTATCTTTTTTCCTGATTTCTCTTTTCCTAACTTCTTTCATTTAATTAAATAAAATTGCTTTTAAAGAGAATTAGAGATGGATTAATTCTGGGGAAATTCTTGCATGCAAGTACAAGTGTTACAACTGACAGACATTAAATAGTACTAGATTTTTTAAAAATCTCTTAAACTTGTTTGTTCAGAGTCAATATTTTATAAAGTATGTGTGCATTCTCTATAACATCTGCAAACTAGTTACATGATTCCTTGTACTTGATTGAATTAGACCACTGAATTGTCACTCAAAGGAACTTCATACAAACTTTCAAAAACCTTTAAAGTACTAAGCTATTGCATTACCTCTACGATCCCACTGCAATAACAGAACTTAAGAATCAATGTAGAATTTGTCTCTAAGCTCTTTCTAATGAAGGCTCAGGTAAGCAGTGTCCCCCAGGGCTCAGTACTGGGGCCATTTTTATTTAGCATCTTTATTAATAATCTTGATGAGGGGATTGAGTGCACCCTCAGTAAATTTGCAGAAGACACCAAGTTGGGAGGAAGTGTTGATCTGCCTGAGGGGAGAAGGGCACTACAGAGGGACCTGGAGAGACTGGATCAATGTGCCAAGGTAAACTTGTGTGAGTTTCAATAGGGCCATGCATAGAATCCTGCATTTTGGTCACAACAACCCCAGGCAACCCTACAGGCTTGGGGAGGAGTGGCTGGAAAGCTGCCTGATGGAAAGGGACCTTGGTGTGCTGATGGACAGTCGGCTGAATATGAGCCAGCAGTGTGCCCTGGTGGCCAAGAAGGCCAATGGCATCCTGGTTTGTATCAGGAATGGTGTGGTGAGCAGGACTAGGGAAGTCATCCTGCCCCCGTACTCAGCATTGGGGAGGCCTCAAGTACTGTGTTCAGTTTTGGGCACCTCAGTACAGAAATGACATGGAGGTACTGGAGCAGGTCCAAATAGCAACAAGACTTGTGAAGGGCTTGGAGAATATGCCCTATGAGGAGAGGCTGAGGGAACTGAGGCTGTTTAGTCTGGGGAAAAGGAGGCTGAGGGGAGACCTTATTGCTCTCTTCTGATATCTGAAAGGTGTTTGCAGTGAGAGTGGGGTTGGTCTCTTCTCACCGGTGGCAGGATGGGGGGAAATGCCTCAAGTTACACCAGGGTAAGTTTAGGTTGGATATCAGGAAAAACTTCTTTACAGAAAGGGTTGTTAAGCACTGGAATAGGCTCCCCAGGGAGGTGGTTGAGTCACCATCCCTGCATGTGTTTAAAAACTGTTTGGATGTGGTGCTCATGGACATGATTTAGCAGAGGGTTGTTAGTTAGGGTACTATGGTTAGGTTGTGGTTGGACTTGGTGATCTTAATGTCTTTTCCAACCTGAGTGATTCTATGATTCTATGAAAAACTAAACCTACTCAGATTTCAGTACAGTTGTCTAACAGATAAATAGGTTTAATGAAGAACATGAAACCTAAACATATCAATTTATTTCAGAGGGTGTAAGCGTATAATTTGGACTACACTTCATCTGTTAAAGAATTAAGTATTCTTTTAGCAACTGAAGTATCTCCTGTATTTCTGCTTCCTTTTCTCAACATGCCTTTCAACCCAACAAGAGCTTTTCCAAGAAGTAGGTGCCACCAATAAACATCATGGATTTATTAGCTGAGTTCAGAGTTGCAATAGAATGAGCTATACCGGGAAGTTCAATAATCTTAATTATGTTTTGCCTATACTACATGAGTTTAAAGATTATTTTTAAAAGATCTTACTCTCCAGCTGTGTTTTACGCCTCCAACCTGATATTAAATCTTTGCCATTCTAATCTTCTTTTAACATTTAAATTTGTACGTAATTTTCTACAATTTACAAATTTAAAATTGATCACTGCTGGTGATGGAATGTAAAACTTAATTGCTAATCTGGGGGAAAAAAGAAAATTAAAATGAAATCATATGACAGATTCAATTTGGGGAAGTTAATCCATATTCATTGTTTCTTACAATCAGGGGAAAAAAACCAGCATAAACAGAGGTTGCTTTCACCATTCTGCAGAATGCAGGTACAATTAGTATTTTCAAGCTATCACATGTTTTTCCAAGGGTAGACTTTTGGCTTACTCTTTTTGTCCAGACTGAAATAATACAATTATTTTAACACAAAAGAGGGCGCCCAAGAATGACAATACTAGATATTGGTTTTCCATCTTACAAAAATTAAGCACATCTTGTGTGCTTAAGAAAGACCCCTAGTCTTTCTTTCCGTATTAGAAAATCCAGAGTTATGTTGATGTAATGAGTCCCTGGGCTCGCCTGCTTTCTGCTAATATTCATTCAAATATTTTAATATTAATTCAGAATATTTTAATATATTCGAATATTAATTAATTAATTAATTAATTATAGTTGTGAAACTTTTGCTGGCTTTTATTGTTTCTGTATATGTGCCCCATTCATTCTCTCTCTATAGAGAGTACTCCAAGGCTTAGCAGAGTCTGTACTGCCACAAATTCCTGTGTGCAGGAAATAAAAGATTTACTTTTTTAAGGTACAAAGGGGTGAAAAAGTTCTCTGAAAGGAGCATTAAGCAATGCTTGAAAGGGCATTTCCATATGCATCCAAGATCCTTGCAGCATTCAGGGATTACTAGAAAGGAAGTTTGGTCTGAGCATTTAATTGCTTCATCTGTACAAGAATCTTTATATTGCGTAAACATGGCATGATGTTTAAATGTGACAAGATATATTTATGACTTGGTGCTTTCTTCCATGTTGTTCTCAATTACTGTGTACTTTTAGGGAGCCTGGTCAGGTAGAAACGTGTAGAAAGGCTGTTTGTGCTCCAGTGGGAGCTAGGGGACAGGATAAAAGGGGAAAAAAATAAGAGACTACAGGCTTGGGCAGGCAAGTGCTCACAGCAGAGAGTTGGAAGCCTGCGTGCGGCTCATGCTGAGACTGAGAGTGCTTGAGGAGTTGAGGAAGGACAGTCAGGCCACAAAAGTGATGAGAAGAATTTCCTTGGGACTGTGCAGAGTTTATTGCTTTAGTGCAACTCAGAAAGTCGCTGCAACCAAGCCTGAAAGCTAGAAATCACCTGCAGAGACACAATGGGCATCGAGAGCATTGTATATCTCCCTTTTACTCACATGTGCTTTCCTAGTATCACTTAATTTTGGATTTTTATATTAAGTTTATTTTCTGATAAAACCTTTGTTGCTGCTCTGATTTAGATTAAATTTGTTTTAGTCTTCCTAGCAGACAGATCCACCTCAAAATGGATAAGGAATACCACCTGTCGAAATGAGATCTGAAAATCATAAACAAGATGTTTTCTGTACATTACTAAAGATGCACAGGCTTTTATATTATTTGCTATTATGGAAAAAATCATAGGCTACTTAGAACTGTTGAAACAGCTCTCTAAATTCATTATTTCTAGTAGTAAATTTTTGTACATGAGAATAAAAGTAACATTCTCAGAAGGCCAAATTTCATGTAAAATGGAGATGCTAAAAAAACAAACAAACAAACAAAAACCAACCACCAGTAAAAACGGAAATTGGTGTTATTCAAAATGGCTGCAAAACTATGTAATAAGTTAATTTGACACTGGCTTATCTGCACAGAAGTGTGCTATTTTAAGAAAAGGAAATAGGAAGATGTCACGCACTCCATTATATTTTCACAATAAGGTAATATATATGACTGAAAATATTACAAATAAAGGAGAATAATTTTTCAGAAGTGTTTTCAGGAATTCCCTTGGCTTCACAAGTTAGGATTTTGCTATAATAAGTGATAATGCAAAATAGCTTATACTCTAGCAGCAGTCCTTCTAGACCATTTCCACAAAGAACTTAATAGGATTTTCAAACTCTTTCATGTCCAAAAACAATGCTTGAAGTCCAAGATTTACTCTGCTTATAAAATGTGTATAAAAATACCCCCTAAACCTTCCTAGCACCATATCCCCGAAGTGTCAGACACTTCCTCATATTGTAATCTTCATTAATTCACTTCAAACAGTGTTTAGGATTACTGAATGACTTGAAAAAAGAAAAAGTTTTGAGATGCTTAAAACTTAATGCAAATGATATAACTCCTCAATAAATGAACCTTACCAAACATGACTGCTCTTACTAGATACCTTTGCACTCATTCGTCTGTCTACATATGAGTGTTTCAGATACGCAGAATAGCTCTGTGACTGCAAGCAACTCTAAAAAGGCTTTTATGAAAATATGATATTCATCTGTTTTAAATGTAAAGCCATTAAATTATTCTGTTTGTTGTTATTTTATTTTCTTGAGCCGCTCAACTACCTTATCTTTTTGCTAAGGTGTTGAAATATTAAAATGTATTATAACAGGAGTCCATCCTTTAAGGACAGTATGCTTAAACTCTATATTAACTCAGAAAATGCTCTCAGTCTTTTCTAATCATCTGTAAACATGTTAAAGGAGCTGCAGAAGAGCGGATTCTGATGGTGGAATATTAGCTCGTTGCAGGTTACCAGTATCAAAAAATGTCACAGAGATTATTTAACTGACTGAAATGCATTCTAAAAGTGCTGCTGGTTGATCTAATCTGAGCAGTGCATACCATTTTTTTTTAATTTCCTTTGTAGTAATTGTTTGTATGAATTTATTGTTAATCACAAATGTTTTTCAGTGATTCTACTTGATGGCTCACCAGAGTTTCTTCAGTGTGCTTACACTGCCATCTATAGGGCACATTTCTTTCCCCCATCATTCATGCAGTTAATTGGAGTGACATGGCGTACACAAATGTTGTGTTATCTGGCAGTTACTCTTCCAGTTGTGGGTCACAGAATAATAAACGTATAAAACATATGAAAAGCTTAAGAAAACAGGCACTAGAGACTACAGGTTTTTCAAGTAGGTAAATGGATGCTCAAGGACATATTTTAATAAATCAGTATCAGGGCACCTTGCTTCACCGGCCTAGGTGCTGCTGCAGAGGGCGGTCTCATGTTGGTCAACAGTATGAGTAGGAGTGAAATATTCCTTCATGTCCGCAGTACAGTTTCTAGATGTTGCTAAAGATGGAAGCCATTCATTCTGAAAGGCTGAATTCCTCCCAACTTAATGGTTTTTCTACCTCTGCCAATCCGAACAAGGTCGCTAGACAATAACTAGTCTTAGGACAAATAACTTGCAAGACATTTCATGACTCACTCAAGCTGTTTTAAGTCTTTTAGTCTCTTCCATGATGTATTTGAATTCAAGTTGCTGTCTTTATACAGTTTCATAATGAACTATAATAAATAATACTATTTTAACATAAGTATATTAATATATATCTCATAATAACATGTAACTACACAAAATTAAACATTTTAGTTAGATACAGTAGGCTGCAAGAAAATGCAACTATAAATAGATACTCATAATGCCATAAAATACATTCTGACCTCCAGTAACTTTTAGAAAGAAGAAAAACTATTTTATAGCTAAGGTAACCTATGCCATTATGCTTGAACATCTGCATTCCCCACCACTGTCTTCACAAGGTATTCAAATATGATGTAAAGTATTCAAATATTGGACACTTAAAAATTCCTCCTTTCATTATTCTGAAATCAAGGGACATGCACATTTATTTTTGAAAGGGAACAGTATTTTCTCCTTTAAAGCATCTGAAATAGCATCAAAATATGCAGTGAATATTTGATCAGTTGTCTTAGGAAGAAAATTTCCTTAACTTTTCTAATTGTTGGAAGTCTAGTCTGCATACACACATGTATATACTTTCAGACAGAACAAGATATTTGTTTTCCAGAGTTGTTTTTTTTTTAAATGGAAAGTATGAAATGTTGCATAAAGATAGAGAAACAAGATGAAACAGAATTTCTACAAACAGTGCACTAGCTTCGATATTATCACTTTTCTGTGGCTTTTATTGCCAACTGCTTTATCTTTTGGTAAGTCATGGTCCCATATCACATATATCTCGTCTCTGGCAGGATTACTCTCTCAAAAAAATGGAAAAAGTAAGAAGATGAAATCCTTAAATAACTTGCTTGCCTGGGTTTAGTTCTGCAAGTATAGACTTGAAGATGAAGATTGTTCTGTTATCTTAAGATAGTAGGAAAGCTTTTACATTTTCCATTCTTGCTATGACATCTATCAGACAAACACAGTTTCTTTCAGTGTCCTTTAAAAATACTTAATTAGTGGTAGTATTCACATTTGAAGATGCAGGAAAAAGAGCTTCAAAATTAATAGGAGCTTTATTCCTATATAATAATGTTTTTTCTTTCAAAATAATGAAGTCTGGACCAAAATTGTGGATGATGAATACTGTAAGGGGTATGAAAACCAAAACCTTTCTCATAATGTGAATAAAATTTCTGGAAAGGAACAGCTGAACAAATTGTATCTTCTCATCTATGAAATTAATATTTTTAGATTGCAATCAGAACTGCTTTCCATTTCTCATCCAATTAATCTCAGATTAAAAAAAAAAAAAAGAAGAAGAAAACGACAAAATAAATCCTGCTTACTTTTCTTCAAATCTCATATTACTAAGGTGCGGTATTTTGTAACAAAGGAACAGTTTTCATCTGTAGAGTTTGAAATAGCATATAACATTTTCAAATTAGTTTTGTGATCAATGAACCCAGCGTCTCTCTGTAAAAAAAAAAAAAAGTAATACATTTGTAATTCTCATGGTAATGTTGATGCAATGTATAGGTTCATATAGCAAGACGATGTGTGGATGCACTATTTTTAAAGATAGGAAAAGCTTCTACTGTCATAATGTCTTGGTGTTGGAATACCATGATTATAAAGTTCTATATAATTAATAACTTAGGGGATTTTATCAGCATGACAAGTCTAGGTCTCAGAAACGATGTTTATTTGAAGGCATACAAAGTTGTTTAAAAAAAAAGTGAAATTCTGACCCACCTTAAAAAGATCCCAGCTGCCCTGTGACCAGACCACCTTAGAGGTTTTGGAATCTTCGGAATCTGTACACTAGAGAAAGTCAGCTATTCTTTGTTCCAAGAGTCTGTTTTAATCCCATTAAATTTATTTTTCCATTTTTTTCTTTGAGTACAGCTTATTTCAGTAATTGATCTTCCTCTATGTTTTACATTCCTTTTCTAGTTATGTCTTGTTTAAGGTGATCTGAATTATTCAGAGGAAGCTATTCGCTTCAGTATTTGTTTTGCTTTAGGTTCAATCTAAGGTTACTTGTGGGAACTTCTGCTCATACCTGCTAGAGGGTAAGATGGTCTACAACTTAATCCTTATATTTTAGCAAGCTCAATTATTTGAAGTTTTGTCTCTTATACCAGTATTTATATTTCTGAGTTTTAGTTGAAAATTTAAACTTCCTTTTCTTGTAAAAACTGATTATATCTTTCCCCCACATTTTAGTACTTCGTACACTTCCTTATCTGTAAAACAGCAGGAAATGGAGGTTGAATCAGTTGCCATTGTGCTGATAAGTACATTTATATGAACACAGAGGAAAAAAAGAAGAAGAAAATAAGGTACAATTTACCTATTAGTTAATTACGGCTTTCATTTGCAATATTTTTGTTTTTTATCTATCTAGAATTAGTTTTTTTAAAATGCTGTCAGAATGCAGTTGCCTCGAAAGAATCATGCGTCTAAATCTCAAAGAATTTAATATTGGAATGAAGTTAATATTAATTTCAGTGTACTGAAAACATAGCAAAAATGAGAGCAGGTTTATAGCAGTTTCCTATGATGCATATCTTGGCAGTTTTTGGTGTTTCAAACCTGCTATTTTAAAGAAGTCTAAGTGGATTCAGAATCAAATCTATTTATAATTCAGCCTGGCTTGCAGTGCATTTCTCAGTTTGCCAGCTGGCTGCTGATTTCTGCAATCTAGCTGGGAAATTTATCCGATGAAGGAAATGCAATTGTGCCAATGCTTTTTTTTCCAAATAAAAATGATTAATGAAAAATAGAAGTGATGCAAGAGAACACCTGAACATGTTACAGATGATGAAATCACAGTATAGAGTAAAGCATACATTTCTGTTAACATACATTCCTTTTTAAATGCACATGGGGAATCACTTTCTGAAATGTTGTGCTGTATACGTCACCCATGGCTCAGTCAGCGTGGCATGCATGTCTGTGGCTAGCTGTCTCCCCTGGGTGCTAGCTGGTTTGCTCCAAAAGGAGCTCGGGTGTGAACAGACATGCCCACTGCACTGACAACTTGCAGACTAACACCCACAAACAAAACAGAGTGCAAATAGAGTGACGGTGCAAAATTGCTGGCATGTATCTTCACTCCCCGAGTCTGTCCAGACAGCCTGTTCAACCTGTGGCTTCAAATTGCACCAGAACAATCAAGCTGAATACTTAAGTAAATTAGATTACTTACTTAATTTGACAGCATATTTACATGTATATAGTCAGGTTATGATAACAACTGTCAATATGCTGTCAATATAGAAAACATCAGAGCCTTGAGAGCACTCTTCAATCTCCGTGGCTCTGAGCAGCATTTCCCCCAGCCCATGGCTTGGAGTCCCAGCCAGACCCAGTGCCCTCCACCAGCCCTATGGACACCGCAAGATGTCGGCTGTGGCCCTGCTTTCACCCAGCAAGCCAGGCACCAGGCCTGGCTCCTGGGGCTCCCTTCGGCTGGGCAACCCTCATGCACCTCTGGTGAGAAGAGTGTGTATGTGTAGAAGATACAAATGCCATGCAGAATTACACAAAAAGGGCTATTTTTAGTTGGGTGCTTTAATGCCACCAAGAGCCAGCACTCCATTTTGTCACTTGTGGCAATTAACAAGCTGAGAGTTGCAAGCAGTTCAGCTCTCCCAGGCATGGCTACTTTGGCCTTATTAACATGTAAATAGTTGTCTAGAGTTCCAAGAATGCGTACCTGGCTTTGTTAACACTAGAATTATTTTCCTCTCATCTCTCGTTGCTGTGAAGCAACGCAAGTGGCTGTTCTTGCTGTGATCACAGTGAATAACGCTTGCCTGGCCTGTCTTAATGGCAGTGGCTGTTCTACACACTTGCAGGCCCAATATTCTCCCACAACATCTAATCCATATTTAAAACATTATCCTTCCTGTTCTCAACAGATCACACAGCAGTGAGAAAAGTAACAGTTTTAATTTCAGATGAATTAGGAAATTAAGTTAACTTTTGTCAAAACTTACTCCGACAAAAGAGCGGAAATCTCATCCTAGCAATAAATATGATTATACTTTTGGGGGGTATGTTATTAGCATAGTATGTAACTTCCAGTTAATAGACACCACATTCTAGCAGCATATAGTCAGAGCTGTAGTCTGAAAGTGTCGGGTGCAGCATTTCTGGTTCTGAGCCCCTGTCGTTGTTAATTCATGCTGATTGATCTATTTACCATCATTTGAGTTGGTTGTAACTAAGATACATGCAGTCTTAATATTGCTACTTAACTACAACTGCTTCAAAAATCAATGTGACCTCTTAAATAAAGAATATGGGCTATTTATCATTTGTTATAGAAATCTGAATTACTGCAAGTGTGCTCAGCTAAGATAGGCTTCTAAAGCATTATGCATGCTGCTACAATTTTATCACAAATCTTTCTTATGTAGGTTGTTCTTGTATCTATTGAGATTCTGTTGTTTGCCATTACAGAAGTGTATTTTGAGCTAACAATTACGTGGATGCAAGAGCAAGACAGCAGGACTATGTGTTTAAGTCATTTCTTAGTAAAATGAACTTGTCTATGGTTATCATTTTTTAATGTCTTTCACATACATACGTTCTTGTTTGTAGACAACCTTTCTAAGACTGAAAAGACAAAAATGAACCTAACTGTAAATAATCTTCCATGTTTCTTTACTCGAGCTTAGAAAGGTAAAGTTTTAAAATGTATTTTCAGTGGGAAAAAAAAAAAAACATTTTTTTCTAATTAGAAATAAGAATATATAAATATATTATTAAATAATACAGCACATAAGTTTTTAATTGAGATAATATTATTCGTTTTGAGAATATTGGCTTAAAATGTGATCTGAATAGCTAGGTGAGCTTGCTCAGCAACATGCTAGAAGTGAAATGGTCAAAGCTCATATAAAGTGCTGCTTGTACTCCAAGATAGAAACAGTAATTCACTACACATCAGAATATGACAGGTGGATTTAGAGCTTTTTCAACAAAGAGGAAGCACTTCACTTTGCTGGAGTCCGTCCCATTCCAATCAACCTTTTATGTTATTTGCCTGTACAATGCTTCTATAGTAATTCTTATTGTATTGTTTTAAGGGCAGCAAGGTTAGGTCCAAAGCCTAAGTCACATCTAGTGAATGTTGAAATTGAACCAGCTGCAACTCAGGAATGTCTTGGCCTTAGTCCCAGGTTAGGGGAAAAATTCTCAGAACAGAATGCTTCTTTGAGAAGTCTGAGCTTATCTTCAACATTTTTTTGAGGCAAAACAAAGTAGTACCTGCTCTCTTCCCATTAGAGTAATTATCTGTTTAATCATTTTAGCTTTTCAAGAGAGCAAAGAAATGACATATATCCATCTGTTCTTAAAATAATTTCTGCCTCATAGTATATATTAACATTATTCACATGGAAAGGAATTTTACTAAGCTTGGGAAAATGATTTTGATAAAACAAAAATCACACCTGGGATATAATGAAAACAAAAATATGCATTTCTTCTATTTAAAAAGTAAGATTTCATCTAGATAGTCAGCCTTTCTGAGGTGATTTCAAGATGTGGAAAATTAATTTTGCCCCAGTCAGAATAATCACTGTTACTAACATAAAAGGATTTGTTTCTGGATAAAGTAAAATGTCAAGACAGCTCACATTTGTTCAAAATTGTTTAAAATTACATCCAGGAAGCTTATCATGGTGGATAATTCTGGAATGAGAAAGACAAAGAAGCAATCATTCCTATTCAAACATGCATGCATTAGCACTGAAGTTCAAAAAGTTGAATTCATCAATCAGTCAGCAAGAATACTCCACATTGTAGTAAAATTGTTTAGGCATGATCGTATGAGTAAATTATAGAAACTGATGATCTTGCTTCCCTACTAAGTTAGGAATATTGTAGTTTTCCCCCTCACCTCTTCGGGAAAATGTTGTGGAGTCCATACAACCTACCAATAACTAAAAGCTAAGAATTGAAATATGAGAGTTATAATTTTTAATAGGAATTTTATTCTTTTCTTAAGGATGGCACTGACTTGAATTAAAAATAAATTCGATTGACCATTTAACCTAATTGAATATTTAATTCAATTTGCATATGTCTTTGTACAGAAATGTATTTTGCTTTCCTATTTAAACTAGCTTTTAAAGTATATATTAAAAGATATTGATTACATTGGGAGAAAATTGCTTTTCAAGTAAAGATTTCTTGATTCTCTGATCTCAAGAGATATTCACCCATCTGCTACTGTGCAAAAAAAAAAAAAAAAAAAAAAAGGAAACAATTGCAGGCTTAATGCTCTGAAAATCTTCCTAATTTCTCTCACAGTTAAAAGTGGTTGTAAATATAAATTTGAAAGAACTGTCTGCAAGAGATAACGTGGTAGTGATGATAAGCAATGACAAATGATATTAACTTTGTATAATCTAAAGTATGTACAGATTACCAAAACATGGCCGTTAAACTTGTACATATAAATACATCTTTTCACATGTGGCAAATATACTTCCTATTGTATACATGCAATTAATACATCTATCTAAGTAAGTTATTAAAGTAATATAATAGATTTCCCGTAGTGTAAAATTCTCTGTAGTTTTTAGGTAATAATCATGTGTTTGTAGAATCATGATTTTAAGTGTAATTTAAATGTTTTAATGATTTCAGTGTAATTTAAATGTTTCAGTGTAATTTAAATGTTTTCTTGTTTATTCTAATTGATTTCAGTTAGCTCTTGTGTTGTGCTGCTCACTTTTGCTGATGGAGCAAAAGCAGTGAAGCTTCCAGTTGGCAGCTTTGATCCATTGTACTTTGCTATTCATTCCTTTTAACTTGTTTAGAGTTAGCATGTATGAAGTAATTACCCCATAGATTATGGTTTTCCCACCTGAGTAGCAGGAACTCCTCCTCTGGGAGGTGTACGGAATTAAAATGTCATGTGTCAGGTTGAGTCTTTCCTGGAACCTTCGCCTATCTCATCTTACTGAGATAGTGCTTTTTGAGTTCCACAGTAGTCAAAATTAAAACTAAAGACCAGCTTACAGTAATCACAGAAATGTCAGGAGCACTACTTCTGATAAAATTAACGTGCGTAACTTCTTTCAAGCTGTAGGATGCTGTTACATATTCAGCTTTTTATCCATTCCCTTGAGAAAAATCATACTGGAAGAGCCATGTTTGGCTCACCTAATAAGTGGGACCAAATGAATTTGAGATTGCTTAGCCTTCAGGCAATAATACATCCTAGTGCTGTTTACAATCAATATTTCTTCACAAGGACCCTGGGAGTGCAGTGGTAAAGAGGGAATATGTAGCTACACTTAAAAGCATGAGTGATTCTTCCAATTTTAATACAGCTGCTGATATACTAAAAAACTGGAAGTTTGTAAATGCTCTAACTTTGAGTCATTCTCCACTGTAACTGCAGAATTGTGCCATAGTACAGTGCCCGTGTGGTCATCTCCATGACTATTACTGTAGAGTCTTGATAAAGTGACTGTCATCCTCTCAAACATTGCATTCCTTACATGAGGCAATTAGAAAAGCTCTTCAGAGAAAAACTGCATATCAGATGGTAAACAGTCTGTATTAATTTTTCTTTTTAGTTCCTTTTTAATCAGTTGTGTAAATGACAAAGGAGCTTAACTCTCCTGAATTATCGACTTTCAGAATGGTGAATGCAGCTACAGTTTGCCCCTCATTTTAAATTATAAGCGTGATTATGACAGAGAAAATGGGTTACTTTAAGATTTAGTGGTCCATTATCTGAGTTACATGAAGAAAAAAAAATGACAGTTTATCAACAGACACAATTATTGATAACCTTTTCTACAAATGAACTAGTTGCATTTTTGGAATAGTAAAATTTGTGCCAGAAAAAAACAGATTTTGATAACTGAGCCAGTCAGGAATACCCTGAAGGTCAGCATATCTGTGGATGAGACCTCCTGTAAAACAAACAGTTTAGTAGATGATTCAGCAACATTTTTCAAGGAGCATATCATTCATCATTGTTACAACATCTGAGAGGAAAAAAAATGTGATTAATTTCTGTCTGCTATTTCGAAGATTTTGGAAGTATACATCAATTTTGTTCTTCATCAGATAACTCATTTTTGGATTAGGTCTAAAGCCAAGAAATCCTTGAGCATTTGATAACAGTGTAATTTTAAAATGGCATCCCACTTTGGTGTGCACTGCTTGTTCATTACTTCTTGTAGCAGAATGAATGTTCTACATTACTGACATTCTCGATGTGGTTATTGATAGTAAAGAAACAGAATTCCCCTAAAGTATTAAGGAAGTTGTGTAAGTCCAGTGGTATCTGTGAGAAAGTGTAGGGTTTGCAGTGTGCACTGCTAAATTTGTGCCATCCTACTGTCAACTGGTGTTTGACAGTGACATACACAAAATAAGCGTGTTGTGTTGGTAGGTGTATGGAAGGCCAGCTGTGATAGAGCTGGGGGAAGCACAATATATTAATGATAAAAAAAAGCTAACAGCTAAATTGTCTCTGAAGCATCATCCTGAATAATGGACGTTTACATGTAATGGTTTGTACATTCATTCTGTGTTGCCATCATGCAGCACATAGGTATTCGCAAACTGCTGCTACATGCAAGGGAGTGTAGACAGATGAGCAGCAGGAGGGATGCAGGGGTGGTGGCAAGCTGACAGCATGGGTTGGGTTGTTCTCTGCACTCCTGGAAACACACTCAGCTCCAAATATGATGAAAAGAAAGAAATACCTCGACAGAAGCTGTACTGAGACTTGTGAGATTTGCAGCAACACATGTGATAGCTAGAATTTATCAGCAGCAATACTTGATTGAAAGACACTTTTATTTTGCCTTTACCATTATAAAACTGTATCAAGACAAGGGATTTTACACAGAGGAAGAACTCTTAATCCCTATTTGGTTCTCTTCAGAGAATGGAAACACTAAATTTTAATCATAAAATTGAAGGCTACGTCCAGAATCCCAAAAGTTGCAGCAGTGTTCTCTGTTAGTTGTATATATCTTCAGTAATACCAGTCTTTGGAAGATTACTGAAGTTTCTGTCTTTTTCATGCACTGTGTGACTTTGTAGTCTTCTTTAAATTCTGGGCATTTAATTCAGGCTTTTCTATGAATTTTTTATGATTTTTATTAGTACCTCAAAAAGTAGCCTTTAGTATTTTTACATAACAAAACAAGTCTTAAACTTCAGGTCTTCATATTATAATGACAAGATAATTCTACAATCTAGGAACTTTGTCAAAAAGTAATTTTGTAATTGGGCTGTAGGGGAGATTAAGAATGAGATTTACATTAGAGCTGACAATTTGGCAATCAGATGTGATATAACAGAAAACATGACCTGAATCAATCACAGGGAATTAAGAAACTATAAATGATTCACTTTATGTCCTTCGTGTTTCTAATCTAATCACCAAACAAAATTTGTATTATTAACAGGCATCACCTTATGACTCCAAATGTGTTAAGAGGAGCAGTAATGGCTTGTGCCTACCATCTGTACTAATTGATTAATAGAAGACTTCAAAAAGAGAAAAAGTGAATTGTTTCAAAATAAAATCTGAGCAAACATAATCACGGTTACCAAACATTTTCCATGGTGATGTGGCTTATGTAGATACCCAACTGCATGATAAAAAGTATTTTGAATAGGTATAATTTTCAATGCTTTTGTCTTAAATCATGGTGCAGGTATTTTCCTATTTTTTGACTTCAGGTAAAACTATCACTGCTAATTCAGCGTATTTTCTGGTCATAGGAACATAAAAGTATCTTCAAGCTAACCACAGCTATTTTATTTAAAAACAGTCTCAGACCTGAGCCACCCTCTTCTCTTCATGCATCAAGCAGTCACAAAAGTACAAAAAGAAAATCTAAAATGCTTATAGTTAAGCATGTGCATAAATCTAAGTTACTTACTTTTGGCTTTGTTTTTAAATTGAAATGAAAATAATAAGGAAAAGAATTGTGTCTAAATAGCAACATTCATTCTGTATAGAATATATTTCAAAGTGGTGTTCAGTGTTTCACATCTAGCCTAGTATCTTCCTATGAAGGGGTTATCAAAGTGTGTAGACTCTACCAAATAATACTCGTTTGTAGGACAGCTGTTTAATGAATTAACATCTATGAAAAAAACACATTTTTCCCATGTGAATAATAAATCTGATGACAATTGCATAAATATATTGAGATAGGCAATAAGAAATGACTCTGCCTGATTGTTTACCTTTCTTGTTGCATAAAATCTGTTACAGTTCATACAATTCTAATATTCGGCTTAATTTACTTAAAATAAAGTATAAACTTTGTATTACCATATCTATCCTATTAAATACTTTACCTAAAAGGTTTACAAATCTCTCTCAATTGTGGCTGGTGTCTGCTATTTCATGCACTGTGGTTTGTTGGGGTTTTTTTTGTTGGTTTTTTTTTTTGAGAGGAAAAAGCTACTCATTTCAGCTTTTTATAACTAAAATGGACATGTGGCAAATGAATGATGAAAAGCACCCCACTTATGTTGGAAAATTTTGTATGAGTACTTTATGACAGGATGTTTTAATCTGACTGTACTGGTTTCTGGCTTTTTATTTATTTCATAATCCATTTATAGAGATTAAAAAGATCGTAAGAAAAAATGTGAGATATAAATGTTCTTTTGGAGAAAAAAAAACAAACAAAAAACATCAACCAATCAAGAAAGGATACTATTCAAATTTATTAGTCTGGATGTAGCATACTGGTAATTCAGAGGTATCTGGTGGTGGGTTTGGGATTTTTATTGTTGGTTGGATTTTTTTAATAAATTACATTTAGCCTAAATCGGGGGGGGGGGGGGAAGAAGAAATAAATAAATAATGACTGATTGAAAGACAATGTCCAGCCAAAAATTCTCTCAAAAATAGCTTCTGAAGAAGTACTTGGTTATTATACTGACAGTCTTTAAGTAGTCTCTGAGCCTTGAGTCCAATAGAAATGTCATAGTGCCAAATGTCTTTGTAGAACTGAGACATTTATTATAGATCATTTCTTCTTTATTTTTTTTTTCTCCTTATGGGATGTTTGCTATTGATTCAATGCACAAACCTATTCTCCACATTGCACAACAAACTGTGTATTTGGAATGGACTGAAACCTAAAGAATGACTACTTCTCATACATTTATTTTGTGAGGTTGTCTGAAAAAATCCTTAGTAATTTGGTTTTCAGAATCTTGCAAATATTTAGGATGACAGAAAAAAAGATGCCAAGCCATTTGAAAATTATCAAGCAAAGAGATAAAATCAAAATTTTTAAGGAAAATGCAGAGGTTGTTTTCATCCTGTAGAGATGAACAACATTTAATACTTGTAATTGAATTTATCTCAATCTATTATTTTCTAAATATTGGAAATAATACTTTGTATATTTATAGAAACGTAAAACGTTAGGGCAAAACAAATCCAAATAATGTCATCTTAATTTTCACTGTTTTAGGTTCACAAAGCCAGTTTCTCATTCATATGAAAGAGAAGGGAGAGGTTTTGCAGTACAAAAGCCTTTGCTCTTACAGAGGGAAGATTCACGTCCAATATTTTAGATTTTGCTACAGTTGCGGTTTCATTTTTGCATCTTATTAAAGCGATTATAGAAAATGTCTGCAATAACATTATAATTCTCCCTCACAGCTTGCCCCCTTTTAATCTAAATACTTTTGTAAAGATCTGCACTTCTTTTTTCTTTGCAGTTGTACATTTTTCTGTGATTGAAGTTTGTAGCGCTGCCAGTGTTAAGTTTCCCTCATGAATTCTGTTATATGTTGTCATCATATCTTTTATGTGTGTGTGTGTGTGTGTGTGTGTGTGTGTGTACAATGCTAGTACTTCAAGTTGAAAATGCAAGCTGCTGCTACTTTTGGTGGAAGTATTTTCATCCTGCCCCCGTACTCGGCACTGGTGAGGCCTCACCTCGAGTACTGTGTTCAGTTTTGGGCACCTCAGTACAAAAAGGACGTGGAGGTACTGGAGTGGGTCCAGAGAAGGGTAACGAGGCTTGTGAAGGGCTTGGAAAATCAGCCCTAGGAGGAGAGGCTGAGGGATCTGCGGCTGTTTAGTCTGGGGAAAAGGAGGCTGAGGGGAGACCTTATTACTCTCTTCCAGTACCTGAAAGGAGCTTACAGTGAGAGCAGGGCTGGTCTCTTCTCACTGGTGACAGGTGACAAGACGATTAGGGTAATGGCCTCAAGTTGCGCCAAGGTAGGTTTAGGTTGGATGTTAGGAAACACTTACTTACAGAAAGGGTTGTTAAGCACTGGAATAGGCTCCCCAGGGAGGTGGTTGAGTCACCGTCCCTGGATGTGTTTAAGAGCTGTTTGGATGTGGTGCTCAGAGATATGATTTAGCAGAGGTTTGTTAGAGTTAGGGCACTATGGTTAGGCTATGGTTGGACTTGATGATCTTTGAGGTCTTTTCCAACCTGAGTAATTCTATGATTCTATGATTCTATCTGAGAAAGAAGTTTACTTATTTATAAGGAAATGATTAGGAGAAATCCTGGGGAGGATCCTGAAACTGACAAAAGAGTACTATAAACATATTTTATTTTTTCTTTCTATTTCTTCTTTTTTCTCTTTTCATCTCATTTTCTCTTTTCTTTTTCCTTTTCATTTATTTTCTATATCTATTAACTGTATCTTCAACCAATCAGCCTCTGAACAGTCTCAACCTTAGTTAACCTGGTTATTATTTGACATCGGAATTCTGTAAGAATTCAGCAGAGCAGTCAGGCATGGTGATGTGATGACAGCTAAACAAATTGGAAGGGAAGATCCAGTGTACTCAGAAAAGTTTCTTAAGAAAATGCCAGGGAGAAGAAGCAGTAAAGCACGGTGGTGGGTGAAGCATCTGAGGGCAAGTCAGATGTAGGCACACTCACTTGAGGAGGAGCAAGGGATCAGGAATAGAGTGGGAGTATGTGAAACACTGAATGAAGCCTGTATGTACACTTCCAAATACAACTTTATCACTAAACACATAGCAAAAGCAATGGAATTACAGTGATATAAGGTTTTTAATTCACATAAATAACGTTAATATTAAGTTTATGAAGTATTTTAATCGAACAAGCAAGGAAACTCATAAAAATAGATACGATAAAATTTATGTAACTTGTTGGGTTGGTTTTTTTCACTAGTATAACATTTAGAAAGAAGGAAGAAAAGAGTGCACTCAAAAATATAATAAAAGAATAATTAAAATAATTATGATAAAAATGAAACTTGTAAATACTTGATATAACTTTCAAGAATGCCTTCTATTCTAGTGAATGTTCATATGAATCCTCCTTTTTCTCTCTCAGTATCTTCAAAGATTATTCACTAGATATCTCAGGTAAATTTATAAATGTGATGAAACTCGCTATTTGCAATAAAGCAAATAACTCACTAGCGCTACTACTCTGAAGTTTTTACTTAAGGAAAAAAACTCAACAGTATTATCTCTAAAAAAAACTTTAAGTGGTATTGCTTTATGGCATCACTGAAAGAGTTTTCTATGAAAGGTCACTTGTTAGATCTTAAAGCATATTTCCACTGGATGGAAATGCCAGTAGTTGCTAATTCTGGTTTCTGAAATATCTGGTAAGTTTTTTTCTTTACATATGTTTGTCATATGTCCTACTGATCTATTTAATGATGTTGAATAGACACTACTCATGTCTCAGATTTGTGATCTTCCCTGAGATCTTCTCTGAGAAGATGCATTAAATTTGGAAGAAAAAAAAAAAAAATACTAGCAGAGTTTTTCCCTATTAATTTTTCATTAATGCCATTCTTGGGATATTTTAATGTACTATCAAAACAAGGAAAGTACTTTGACAACAATTTTTTAATCTGAACCTCCTCTTTTAAAATATTTCCATGTATTCCTCATGTGGCTAAGCTCAGAACATACAGAACATTCTTGTATTTCTCTGCTGCTTCTTCTTATCTGTGGTATCAAAACTTTGCTACGTTTGTAAGTCCTTTTCTCACTTTACTGAACACACATACTGGTTTTATGAATCTATTTATCAGTTTATTGTTAGCTCAGCTCTCTTTTATAAAGGAGCTGTCAGCTCTACCACAAGAATTGCTTCTTCAAATCAGCTTTATTTTTCAATCTGCTGGTGTTTTGGAATACCAAGTGAGAACCTTTCATTTTTGTCTTTTCCCTCTTCTCCTGACAAAACTTAAAACATGAAGACCCTTTTGCCCATCATATATTTTATTTATCTAGTTGGCTATATAGTATGTATCCTGTGACAAATGCACCTGTCATCTATTCAAATGATAGCAGCCCTGAGGCTAGTGGTACTTTGCAGTTTGACAAGGTGTGCATAAAAGTGTCTCTTCCATCACTACAAAGTCCATGAATATTTTTCTTTTTCAGTTAAAAAAAAAAATCTATCTATATATATATATGTACTTGAACGCTATTTCAGAAAAGTTGTTGAAATACAGTGGTATTTTCAGAATTTGTCAACAGAGAGTTTTTTCCTTTTTGCTGTGGGTAGAAATATATATTTTTTCATCTATAAAACAGGGAAAACTGAAGAACTGAGGCGTTAAGTTACCTGCCACTGATGCCAAGTAGTATCAGCCTATTGTGCTCTTGTTTTTACCCAGCTAGATCTGACCAGATTAGATTCAGAAGAGTTATATTCTTGAGATCAAAAATTAGCAATTTTAGTTCTTAAAGAATAGGTTATTTTAGAGAAAAATCTCGACTTTCTTTAAATTATAATGTGATACTAATTCTTTTTTTATTCATTATTTATAACTATTTATTGCTTTATTTTTATAAGCACATTTTATAAAATGTACTTAGCTAAGCAGAAAAGAGATAATTTAAATGTACCAAAGAGAATTGCGAGGAATTGCAAAGAGTTGAGTTCTGTATATCTTTGATTATAACACCTTTTATGCTTTATGCCTTCATCTTTAAATCTTCGGTTCGATATGACTGGTTGTGATGCAACCACCCAGCAGCATAAGATGCAATATTTGAAACTGTAGAGTTACAAAAATGGCTCAATTTAATGATTAGACTATAACTGATTTTAAAAAAATAAAATAAAATCTGTATTTTAATATCCTGTTAGAGCAATTAGAATCTGTATTAACATTAGCCCTGGCAGAAAGAGTTCCAGAAATATTTCTCATGCACGTTAATGAGCCTTTATTATGGAAACCCTGAGGTATTTTATATCTCACATGGAAGAATATAATTAGACACAAATTGATAGGCCTGTGCCTGGTACAAAATTAGAATTTATAACAGATGATGCTGAACCTGTTGTCCGCCTAGTTTTACCCCTAGCAAATGCATCTGCAAGCACTGTAACTAATCTCCTAAAATAATCTGTAACCAATCTGCACGACATTTCCCATTTCCTGATATACAAAGCATTACAAAGTCATCCAGGTGCAATTCTTTTACAGCTTTACTAAACATCTAATGACCTTGACAAAATTATCTGCATTAGAGTTGTGAGTGCTAATCTCCTTCTCCTTAGTGATGATGCTATGTCACAAAGCAAGATTTTCAGTAATGAAGAACCATAAAAACTATTTGGTTTAATATGTTTTCCTAGCTCCCCTTTTGTTTGGTTCCTATTGCCCTACAAATTCTTTTTTAATTTTGCAGAATTTGTCACAGATCGGTTAAATCATTTTGTGCTTTTTATGGTTCAGTATACAATTCAGTTTCCTTCCTAAGAACAAAAATAGATTAAGGCAGTAATGCATTTTCTTTCATGTGTCTACATTATAGGTAGAAGTAGAATTATGAATCTACTAAAATAAACTTCTTGAAGTATGTAGAAAACACAAATTGCCATTATCTGAAAGAACTAACAGTACTCCCAAGAGTTTATTCTGTGAGGTAGAGGGTATAACTAACAGTAAACAATGCTGGTAGGTACAAATGCAACCTCCTTCTGAAACAATAGTGTTGGAAGAAAAAAAAGTTAATTCCTGCCTCGATAACCCAAGACTGACAACATTTCATATCTTATTAGTTTCCATAATACTCCGAGAACAAAAGAACGAGTATGGATAAAATTTTGCTTACAAAAAAGAACCATTTTTCATTCTCTTTCTTAGCTATCAAATCTTGATTCGGATGTGAAGGTTATGTTAAACATTTGAATTTTCCTAAACTCACAAGTAATTGGAGTCAAATGCTTCTTCCAAATGCTCAAATATTTTTGGATGTGTGTGCATGAAATGATTTTTATGTTTTGGAATGTGTTTTGGAATGAGTTGAATGCTTGGATGCTGAATGCCTGTAAGATGCAGGATCAGAAATTCAAGAGAAATCATCTTCCCAAAACAGAGCTTCTGAATTCCATTCAGTTGAAATCTTCTGCTTTTAATGTAGCTTCAAAAGTCTCATCACTTGTTTACTGTCTGCTATACAACATTGTTAACTAAAAATGCTATTGTGAAATTTTCCAAAAGGCGAACAGTGCTATTCTTTCAGTAATTCAGTGGTGAAATGCCAGTAGCTTAACAAAAAAAAAAAAAAAGTACAGGAAGTAAGACCAAATAAAATGAAATTTTGGTTCAAGTTTAGATAATTAAACATAACTTTTTTGTTTTTCTTTTCTTTTTTTTCCCCAATTTTGTTACTGTGAGGAAGCAACATGATAAAATCAGATATTTGTCACTTTTTTAACCATGCTGAAGAAATGATGGGATTTAGTGCTCTGGGACCTAACCCCAATTACAGTCTCTGGAATATTTCAGGTGAAGGATTGTGCCTTAACCTCACATTCAACAAGCACTTGTTCTCGATTACAATCACTTTGAAAGGATGCCAGTTCAGTGAAAAGATACCTCACATCACAACTTCTATTAGTTAGTTTTGTTATTACTGTCTCGATTTTATTTTGGTGACAAAAAAATAAAATACGTACAGCAGTCTTCTTACAATTTTCCATCCGGATAAAAGATATGTACACAATTATGATATGAATTAGACCATCATAGATGATTGTTGCTGGCCAACAATTAATGTCTTAGGGAAAATAAGTAAAAATATTTAAAAGAAATAAAACAAATTGTCTGCTTCACAGTTCACTTTCATATTTACAGAAATAAACTCCAATTCACTTAAAACAAAGTGACATTTCTGCCTAAAGCGAAGCTGTTAATTTTTGAATTAACGTTTATATAATGCCCAAACATTTTAATATGGACTTCAAAGAACACCTTAAGTCCAATATTTATCTTACCTATGCTTATTTATGCTTTAATAAATGAAATGTTTGCATATAGATCTGGTAATCCTTAAAAAAAAAATCTGATAATCTGTTTTGATTTGCTTTTTTTAATGGAGATTAACTTTGTCTGTGTAGAGAAAAACACAGATAAAAGATCGTAAGTGAGGAAACTACCATCTTTTTTTTTTTTGCAAGATTAGACATACAGTGCCCACATGGGACAAGCCCATACCACCAAAAATATAAATAGCATGAGAAAATCAAAAGGTCTCTTATAAGTGCAGTGCAGTAGGTTTTTTTCTTGTTTTGGATCCCACATAATTTCACTTGAATTCCTGGTGCCCATGATTGTTTTGAAGTACAAGGGTACAAGAAAATTTGATAAACACAAGAATGCAAGTTTTACTTGCTATGTAATCTCCAGAAGTATTATGTTTTTTTCACATTGATCTGTTTTCATTTGTGCTTGCAAACTCTGATTTCCTATTTAATACTGGAACATTTACATGTCTTAAATCATGAGTGATTAAGTCCCCTGCTCCGTAGCTTTTCAATTTTTAGGAAGTTTTTAGATAAAATGTTCCACTGAGAATGACTACAGCTGTAATGCTATAATTTACATATTCTCTAAAGTACATATTGACTTTGTACCACATGAGATTTCAACACACTGTAATGAAATAAAATTAACATGACACATATTGAACAGATTCAAAAGAGGACAACTTACAAGTCTGAAAATGAAAAGAAGCAATCGCTGAGTAGTTCACAGGTCTCAAGGGTACTCTCTCTTCTGTAACATGTTTATGTAATAGAAAGCTGAAAAGTTCACTGTTGAAATCTATGGTGCACAGCCTGGGAGTGCATGTGATGACACAGCTTGGTACACAGCTTGACTGTGAATGCACGTCATTATGATTAGCAGGAAAAACAGTAGATTGTAAATGGTTTATATCCTAGAGAAAGAAAGCAATTCTTGGAAACCCGTATATGATTATGTATTATGTTTATAAAATTTCATGTTCCTTCCTCAACGGTATTTTATTTATGTCCTTTGGATAAGTTTCAGTTTTCCAAATCAACTCCATACAAGGTCTTTCCATGCTACTGTTTCACACCAATGTATGACATTTCTGTACATGCTTTCAGCAGAAGCCTCAATTTCTCGTAAGCTGGCACAAGCAACACATCATCTCTCAGGCAAAGCATTTTAGCTATGCAGTGTCATCAAGTTGCATGACTAGATTTGAACAAGGATCCCACAAGACTGGCAATTTCTTTTCTAGCTAGCTAAGTTTCAACATAGACTTAAATGTTTCAGTGCTCCAGCTCTCTATAAAAAATGAGTGTTACTTGAAAAAAAAATATTGAAAAAATATATTTACAAAACGTATTACTCAATCCTAACACTCAGGAAGAAGTCAAGACTAATGTACCTAGTACTGCATGAATATAAATAATTTGAGGTAATGCACAGATGTGAAAAATGATGTCAGCTGCTGTTACAAGTTGTGTTATCACAGTCAAAATTATTTAAATGAGGAACAGTTGTGGCCAAAGTTTTAGGGAAAAGAGATATACGAGAGCAGGTATTCAAGTATGAAACAATACTTCTAATGAAGGCACAGATAGGAACATGGTCTTCCACTAGCCGAGATACAGAATTTTTGCAAAGAAAGTGACTTGATTACTCCTTCAGGTGGTACTTCTACATGTCCTCTAATTTTTTTTACAGGAATGGAAACTTAAAGGCAGATTTGTAAAGAGGACAGAATTGGTACTGATATAAATCTATGATTATTAGAGGAAATATGAGAGACAAAGTTGCTAGTAGCTCCATTTTGAATTTCAGAATGAAGAAAAATAGAGTTAGGCTTTTGGAAACAGAAGTGAATGTCTTGAGCCTCTCCAATTCTTAGTATTTCCAATTTGTAATATGGTCTCTGTATTTACATTTGTTTGTCAAAACAGGACACACATTCCCCAGGGAGAAGTATGTTTGTACAGTTAGATATTTTACAAAGGAGTTCTGCATTTAAATCCATCCAAGAAGCATAATCTAAAATGAGAGGAACATTAGGACTATAATAATATCAAGTCAATTAAAAAAAAAAAAAAAAAAGTCATTTCTCAGTGTTTCCAGAACAGCCAAAACAAGTTTGTCCCTAAAACAAAAAAACTAATTGAAGAAGGAATTCCTAGTAATTTGTTTATCACTCTGTCAGTTCACGTGCCTAGACACAGTTCAAGTTAATTCAGTCACGGCAGTGGGAAAAATGCCTATTCATTAATCTCTCCCCATTGGCTTTGTGTGAAATGTTTTTCTTCTCTCTTTCCACCTTATTAAAAACCTTTCTTCTCCAAAAATCAATGAAGTTACCAGCTGGGAATTGTTTGACTCAACCCAGGGATTTTTTTTAAGTTTTGCTCACAGTCTTTTGTATTCTACTTTCTTAAAATTAATTTCAGTTGTTTTGATCAGATATTTTTTTGCTTGAAATAATTTTTAACTTTTAGAAAGTTTAGTAGGCAGTGGAAAATACTAGGCAAGAGGTGACCTGTGCCAGAAACCTTCTCTTCTTTCCCTTTTTGCCCATTGAAATACCCTCACTTTTTTTCCACCTTCTTCCCAGCACTCTCACTGGGAAAACAACAGCATATGCTATGACCAAGATGGAGGGCACACACTGTTGGCTGGCCAATGTAGTTATGTGGACTGGTGAGCTGATTAAGATCAACTTTTCTTCCTTCTTTTCAAAGACTAATTTGTATCTCTTGCTGCTTGTAGCCACTGATTTCTATAACATACATGAGACCTTTTTCATCTTTTAGTCACCTTTTTTCTTTCTAATTTCTGTGGTATTTCTGAATAATTTTCAAAACTTTACAGAGCCTAATAAATGTGCATATCGTGTTTTCTTAGGTAGATAAGGTAAAATTGTTAAACGAAAACACCAAAAGTTCACCTTTTCCTAAAGATATTACGTTGTATGCTGGGTTGAGAAATGGGCAACCTGACAAATAAGTGAATTAACATGTAGAGTTTAGTATATAAGATAGTGATAACATTTTATAGTAGAAATTAAGAAAAAGAGAAGCAATAAAAAAAACGGAAGACCATAGGTTTCAGCAAGGGCTGTTGATAATATTCATGCAAAAGATACCCAGTAATTGAACATCAAACTGAACATTTAGTGAAGGGTGAAGATCTTAAAGAGAAAATGAACTTTATGCTAAGAGACAGTGACTGAACGAAGAAGAAAGGAGTTAGGCCACTGACTCATTGGGAAAAAAAGAAAAAGAATGAGCACTAGAGGAAAGACAGACAACTGTTTGGGAATAAGAAGAATAGAAGTGGATTCTCAATGTAAAAGGCTGGACAAAAATATTTGGAAAAGCCAGTACGTTTCAGATTATTTTTTACTGCTTTTGTTTATATTTTTAGATGTGTGTGTGCTATGCTTGAAACTCTTATACATCAAGACATTTTGTTTTCCCAAAGCCTCAGGATGTCCTCTTTAATTCTGGTTAGTGATTATTAACACTGACACTATTGTCGTGCTAATTGAAAAGTGAAATTTTAAGCCTGAGAAGACTTAAAGAACCTTTGGCACTTTTTAATGTAATTCTTCTCAAGCAATTTACTTGAGAAAATCAGCAGTGTTCAAATATCATCATATGAAAGATGATTTGAGTAAAATAAATTTCTATCTCATCTTTTGATCTTACTTAAGTAAGCTCAGTTGTGGTGACCATTTACAGAAAACTTTCTTTAAATACAAACTGTACAAGTAAATACTAGCAGGAAACGGTAGCCTAAATAGCAAGTAACTTAAGAAAGAACAGTGCTGACTTTGTACAGAGGCATAAATACTGATGTCTTCACTAGGATTTGACAGTCACATGCTGTTAGGTATTTGTTAAAATCACTGGAGGAAATAAGCATACACGTATCCCATTAGCCACTGTGTCCCTAGTTACCCTCTTCTAGATTCTACCTATAATTTGTTCCTCAAAAACAACATCTGTGTTATTGAAAGTGCAGACGAACTATTATCTGTTTATTCATAAAGCACGACCCAAATGCCTTATATTATGGAAATAATATAACCGGATTTTTGTGGTCTGAGCCTGAAATGATGAACCTGATCAACCTTAGCTATTGCCATGTAGAATGTCCGTATACCGAGATCCTGGATCACAAATACTGAGGATAAAAAAAAAACACTCAGAAAAATCTGAGTGTCTCATTAACATCACTGTAGTCAACACGTGCAGGTAGTTTTATAATGAGATCATACCATCCACATCAACCAAAAGAAAGAGAATGTAGACCCAAACTATATCTGAAAATGCAGTATATTAAATTATGTCCTTACGGGTGTGAAAAAAAATGTATCTCAGAAATCCCTTTATGATTCCTAAGTGCAGTTCCCCGAATTCATTGAAACTTTTACCATGTGACCTCAAAGTGGAGTACTGCACTACTACACTTTGTCAAACAGCAAATACATACCACGCACTAATGAAAATACATCTTTTCTAATTAATACCTATCATTGCTATTATTCTTTCATAGCTTCTAAAATGTACTATATCTAACACACTATATCTGTTTTGTACTTCTATGTTTGAAAATAAGCAGAGCTTTTACTTTTTTACTCCTTATAAGTGTTGTTCATTTGCTTACTTTATTTCATTCTGTTGTTGTCAGAAAGAAGATGTCAAACTAGATTCTTCACTGAATACAGAGGCTACTATGGCTGAAAACTATCAGCCAGCTTGTGGCTTTTCTGTTTCCAGAATGTAAAGTTTGGACATAGGGATGCTCTAGGGCCTGATTCACAAAATTTGAGTAAAGACTAAGAAAGCCTCTATTATTTCTTATTAAAACATACATGCATTTGAGCTTTGCACACAGAGATTTTGGTGGACTGGGTATTTGAGACTTTTTCATTTTCCTTCCACCATTTCTGTAAAAGAGAAGCCCCTGAAAAAAAAAAAAAAAAAAAGTCATATTTGAAGCAGAGAAAAGAGTATAGTTAATGAGAGAAAAAAGCAAGCATAAGATAGTAGCAAGCAGGAAAAGTGATTCTTATTGCACCGGAGTTGATGAACTGTTAGCTGTGTTTCCTGCCAGTGTTCTTCCATCACCTGTGTAAAACAACAGAATTTCATAGATTGTATTAATTTTGAGTCTACTTAGGCTGCCATTACTATTATGCTCCTCAAATAATATTTGAAATTATTACATCAATATTATTCATAAGGTCAAGCATGTCACGCTTACATTATTATTAAAATTAAAGACATCATTGCTGCAGAGTAATAAGCTTTGAGATTGTTCTTTGTCATTTAAGGGTACAAATGAATGTGGTCTATTGTACTTAAGCTGGAAATATTATCATCTTTGCTTTAGTATGCTTTTCCTGATTGTCATAAGTACTTCCAAATCTATCAATATATCACCATTGATTAAAGATGTTTGGTTATGTCTTGTAAGATATTTATTACAACAGCTCTTTTCTGAGAGCTGCACTTTAAGAGCATCTTTTATTCAAAGACCTTAAAAGTGAAGTCTTGTGGCATACTAACTAAGGCGCCAATAAATAATTTTAGAAGTTTAACCAGGCTGTGTTCATTACAAAGGTGGGAACCTTGGCTCCCATTCCTTGGCTGTTCAAGAGCTGCACACTTTACTACTCACCAGATCCTGTGGGCATGTCATGCAGTTACAGTGTTTCATCCCTTTATGAGCACGCGCAAATGGATTTTGAAGTTCTGTCTGAAGTTTGGAACTGCTCCAATGAAGATGTAGACCAAGCAAGCTCATATTAATGAGTTCACTCAGTAAGGAATTACACGGATGTGTTTTTTTACTAGGAGAAGACTTAGATACAGTCAAATATCTAACTTAATTTGAGAATATAATGGCATTTAAATTATCATCAATTTCCCGTTTATCATGATTGGAAAAACATATTTGACTAAAGAATTAAAATACGCAGTTAAAATGTATGGATCAGCTGTTTTTAAGTGAGGGCTGCAAATTCCTTTTTACGTTTTTTCTTTCTTTTTTTCTTGTGTGTGTGTGTGTGTGTGTGTGTGTGTGCTAATTGGTTGTGTAAGCACTTCTGTCATTAGAAAGAAACAGTCGGCCCTTTTCCAACGTTTCATAGGAGATCTATAGCTCTAATCTCATTTGCTTATACTAATGATGTATAAGAATCTATATGTATAAGAATGTAAATATACAAAGAATGTTAAAATTCCCACTATTCAAAGCATTGTAAAGCAGTTGTATAATGTATTTTCCCAATTTCATCAACAAAACTGACCCAGAGCACAGTTGTACCAATACTGACAGCAAGAAGATTGCATGAGTGTAGAACATAACTTTGCAAATTTCTGCTAGAAAAAAAAAAAAAAAGTCCACTCAATTTCATGACCCCAAGTTAGGATTTCAAGGCTGAGAGCAATGAATTATTTCAAAGGATGTAAAACTAATTGAAAGCAAAATTCAGTCACTTCTCAGAGAGGGGGTGCGCTTTAAAGGATGCTTCTTCCTCCTGCAGTAGGATCAATGATCAGTGGAGGACTGGCTCTCTACTGCACCTCCAGTAACCCTATTGTGATGACACTTTGGTTGCCCAGAGCATAAAGACATTCTAATTTCTGCTTCTTTTAAAGGAGCATCTTTAATATCCAACAGTGAGGCTGTTGCTGATTTTGAGGCTAAGGCAGGTAGGTCTAAGGAAACAGGATTTGTAAAGAAAAAATACTCCTGGAAGTTGCAGGGTAGGTTTCAATAATACTGTCACATAGGCTACGCAATAAACTGAATCCATATTTACTTGTTTATTTGTTTTTCTTTTTATCTTTTGCCACACATTGTCCAATTTCAATTTGATTAGAAAGCAGACCTGGAGGTAGTTTAATATTCATCTCTTGCTTTTGTTTCCATTAGAGAAGTATGTTGCTTTTTGTGTAGCTGCTGATTTCCAACCTCTAAGCAAGAAGGTGTTGTGCTTCTAATAGTTCTCAAATGAAAAACAAGGCCTAAAAACATACAAAATTACTCTTCTACAATGGGTTGTATTTCTTCATCTTCTAATTTAATGTTTGAGCAAGGTTGCAATCAGAAAATGGAATTACTATCTTGAACTAAGAAAGATAAAATCAATATTTGTAGCACTTATTGCTTGCCATGTAGTGCTTATAGATTTAAATATAGAAATGGATTATTCTGTGGTATGCCTCAGTGTCAGAGCCAAGAGACTTCCCAAGCAGGAAAACAGTGGGTGACTGACAGTAAAACCACAGATACCTGACATTTTGTAGTTGTTGATGGGGTTGAACAAATCATTTACTTCTGAACAAAAATAAATACTAATAAACTTAAAAAGCTCCATCTAATTGTTCTGTACTTAGTTCCCTAATGCAGCCTTATGAACCCACCCATGGACACAATGAACCTATCCAATGTGGCTCATAATATGCGGCATTTTTCAGACTTTTTATATAGCTTTATGAAATAGCAACAGCAAACATATTTTTCATGTCAGGGAGAAGAGAATTGTTCTGAAACGCCTGTAAATTCAAACATGCTTTGCTAAAAAAAGGTTCTCCTCTATCTTTAAATACATAAGGTTAAAAAGCTGCTATTGCATCTTGCATTCCATAAAAATGCAAATATAGTGTGCTGAGTACAGTAGGTAAAACCCTGGCACAACTTCCACTGACTTCATCAGTTTTGATGTTGAGGATTTTGTTAGTGGCTGCAATCAGATGATTTGCATTATTGCTCTCAATAGCAATAACATAGAGTGCAGGAGATAACCAGATTTGGCATACAGGCAAGCTATATTTATTATTGGTATGGCTCTGCTTTTAGCACTTTGCTGTAATGGCTTGATCATTAGGTCATAATGAGCTGAATAAAAAAAAGAAATCCCTGTAAACAGCCTTGCGCGCAGCTTTCGATAAAATTTAAGTGACAGACCTCTTGAGGGTTGTCACTGGTAGAAAAAAAAAAGTTATTGTAAACAATTATTAAATTCACAGATTAAAGAAGGGTTAAACTCTCTCCCCAGAACTGTTTTTCTGCAAATAAAACTATTATTTCCTCTCAGTATTAAAAATTCTAGGAGAGGTGCCTACAGAGGCTCTCCGTTAGCCTCCATCAGCAGCCAGACAGCACGGCTTGCCTTAGCTCCCTTTGGGAGCTCCCTGCTGCTTCTGTTCAGTGCAAAGCAGTCAATTAAAAGCAGGTGAAAAGGCAAATTTTCCAACAGTCAGCTATCACAAGACTGCCAGACTAGGAGGTAGGTCTTCAGAGAAGAAGAAAATCTTCCTAGAGCCTGAGAACATTGTCCTTTTATCACACTCAGGTCTATAACCTGGCAAGCTCTCTTAGGACTCAGCGTGTGGTACCACAGCTTTTAATACCACTGCGTTGCCACATCAACTTATATATTGTTCTTAATCACTAAAGGTTCATGCTTTCAACTACTGTCCAGCCTATGCAGTGGGATATCTTCCCAGAGATTGCCCATTATGTATTCTAGTGAAATAATCAAAAAAGGAAGAAATGTAGAAAGGATAAAATAATATAGAGAAAAACATTTCGTAAGAGAAGTCAGTCAATGATTACTTACTTAATGGAGCTTTTCAGCAAAACAAATTACCAACTACTGAATGTAAATACTATACAGACTATCAGTGGTATAAGTTTGTTAGAGTTAAAAAGTAATTCTACAAGAAAAACAAGAGAAGAAAATTTCATTTAAAATAAAAATATCCACTATCAATAGACATCTAAGCTGTAAATTACTAATCATGGTCAAAAACCTTCTGACAGGTAGAGTATTCTTTTAGAAGAATAGATAATCATCTCTGTTCTTTTATCTCAGTTGTGCAGTAGTGCCCCAGAGCCATCTTAAAAGTTTACTGAATACTACTGAACTTTCCAACTGCATGATCGCTTTGAAATCCATCGTATGTTACCTTTGATATTTCTTTCTGTAGTGTTTGTACAAAGCAATGAAGCAAGAGGTGAATGTTTTGTTTTCTTTTTCAGTATTTCATTCAGTATTGTTCAGCTAAGCAGTCAGCTTCAGATTACACCCTTAACGATAAGAACGACAATAAAATACATGGTAGAAAAGATTCTTTAACTCATTTGAATTAACAGGTATGATATAATTTCAAGTAAAGCCGCTGAAGTAAGCAGGCAAATTCAAACTGAAATTTAACAAAAATAATCATCCTATTAATTTCCTGTTGATAAGGTGTAAGTAGGATACTTACACTGGATGGACTAACTTTATCATTATTGATTAAGAAAAAAAATAAAATGTTTCATTGGTGTTGGGTAGCATTCTAAATACAAAACAATACGGGTTTTGTTTATCAGATATGGTCTGGTGCATTGACTAGTTCATAAATATTTGTTTCTTTGTTCCTACACAAATTAGTAAGGTGATTTCTATTATCTAGTATTTCTTAGATAGATAGTACGAGTATTTATGTAAAAAAGAATACTAAGTAGTAAAAGTCTCATTTAACTTGTGCAATTTCTTGAATGATTCTCTGAAATGTGAGTTAAAAACAGTGTAAAATTCTGTTTTTAAATTGGATGATGAATTAGGTTAATTAACTGGAAAAGTAAGTAACCTCCAGGGCCCTGTAGCTTTGGGAAGGGGAGATGACAAAGAATATTTGAAAAAAGTATAATTCTTTATTCATGCAGATGTCTCAATGGAGCCAAGAAGAAGAGCTCCACTCTTTGGCTGGTTTACCAACACTACCCTATATTAAAACAAGTGTTATTATTGTTATTATTTATTGTGTAGGAAAAGCCTCTCATTACATTTTTCATTCAGTTCTTAGTTCACAGCAGGTTTAACGTCCAGTTAGATTATTCCTAGAACAGTTTTATAACCTGCTCTTCCCAGGAACACAGAGGCAATTTTTATTTTTTATTTTTCGAAGCCTAACAGTATCTTTGAGTACTGCTGCTTAACATGTGCTGGTATTTTTAGCACATTATGTTGTTAGAAGAAATTAAACGTATTTTACATCTATTATGACAAGTTTATTTTCAAAAGCTATAGGAATCTAAAAAGTCCCATAAAAGGATCTGTAACAAAAATATCAGCTTCTATTTTCATTTCACTTAGAAATGAATGTATGTAGAATTAGAATAACTTTTTCCAGCCTGGAAGATGTTCTACAAAAGAATTACTAATCTGCCTTCAGAATATGATCATTTGCACTGGAAACATCAGTTTTATTCCTAGAAAATCAATAAGACAACTATCCATGTTCACTTCAGTTTTTAGTGCAACCTTAATAAGGAGTATGAGTAAAGCTTTTAACTTCAGATGAAAAGATAAGAATTTGGACAGTGATGATGTGGATTTCAGAATACAAATGCTTTGCCTGGCAAAATAATCCTTGTAATATGCAAAGAAAGAAGTTTTCCTGTTTCATGCTGCACCAGATCTACCTTATTTTTCTAGACTTTTACCTGCAGTGGCTGACAGGCTGATCTCCATTTGCACAGCATTTTGGCAGGAATGGAATAAATCAGACTTGCTAGCTGTCACATAGTCTACCATTTTCTGCCCAGCCTTCAACAGTGAGATGTACAGAGCAAATGCAAATACTCTGGCTGTTAGTGATGCACAGTGAGCTCACTGCACAAGTGAGCTGCCTCTTGCTGATGAGGTGAGCAACACCACGTCCCCTTGGCGTTGTTACCAAGGGTTCCATGGTCAGCAGGAGAACTGTTATGTCATGTCGTAGCCTGAACTGATGATTGAGCACTCAGTGAAGGGGTGGCTGGCCCATGAAGCACAGATGCAAACAACTTGCCTGTGATTCCCACCTGACCAGAAGAGGATGGACTCTGGGTCCACCCCCCAGGATCATTTAAGGGCTGGTTTCCAAAGGAAAAATGTCTCCTAGATGGCTGCTTCTTGAGGAGCGTTCTCCAGCCAGAGATCCTCATTAGTAGTTGGGTGAGTCAGCTTTTTCCTGTATATGGTGGTTGCTACTGTCAACGATACTTCCCTTCACCTCTTGTTGCAAAGAACTTGTTAGTAGCAGTTTTGCTGCTTCCTAGGACATGTGCATGTACTGTTGTACACTGCTTATCAGCCTCCATGATGAAACAAGCACGTTGAATTTTCAGATTTACTTTTGCAGTGCGCTGAGCTTGGCCAGCTGCCATTCACCCTACCTCTCTCCTCCCCGGCCCTCAACCAGATGGGGAGAAGACACCGTGAAAAAGATTAGGACTTAATATAAAGACAGGGCACTCGCTTATCAGTTACTACTATAGGAAAAACAGACACTTTATGCCACAGGGAAGTGCCCACTCCCTTGTGGTCTCTCCATGGGCAGCAGGGAAATCCCAGCTCTGGTTCCTTTCTTCTCTAGCTTGGTTGTTTCCAAGACTGTTCCTTCCACTTCCCTCTCTCTCCTTGCTGCCTTTCTTCAAGTACATTTCCCAGAGTGTGGCTGCGTGGCCTTACTGTGTCCTTAGGCTGGATGAAGCCAGCCTGAACCGGCTGTGTCCGGCAGGGCAGCCCCGGTGTCTCCACCCACTGTGAGCTGCCATGGTAGTCAGACTTTGCACGTATTCCTCAGCTCCTGCTGCCTGGAGCTTTGTTGGAGGTTCAAAGGGTGAGTCAAAGCCTTTTGGGAGTACCTGTCTGTGTACCTCTGGCCCTCAGTGGCTTCATGTCTAACACACAACAAAGCAAACCCCTCAAAAAGTGTCTAAGAGCCTGCATAAACCAGTATAGTACACTCAACCCCCAGTTCCTTCTCTGCTGAGCTGCCTGTGCACATGGCAGATATCATTTGTGACAGGGCTGCAAGACCTGTCTCTGTGTGATAGGCCAAGGCACGGTGCCGCTTCAGAGCTGCTGCCAGAACAGCGGGACAGGCAGTGCAGCACCCGGCCTCCTGCAGGAATGCTGGCAGTGGTGGGGCAGGTTCACTCGGGGCCTGGGGAGGCAACCAGGGCTGTGCTTTGGGAGGCTGTGGCACTCATCAGTTCCCTGACAGTCAGGTGGCTCATGGAGCAGGAGTGTGAGCTGGCCTCATTAACAGCCACAGCTTCACCGCCAGAGCAGGGCTGGCACCCTCCCAGAGTCAAACTCAAGTACAAATCAACACAATATGTACAATGAGGGACTTGGGCTCAAATATGAGCTTGAAACTGAGCTAACATGACAGGGCAGATCACGGTTCTGCTGGATCCCATTTCTAGATGGCCAGAGAGCCTTTGGCCTGTTTCATTAGATATAAATTGACTCAAATGCACTCTGAGCAAAACAGTCCAATTCTTGGCAAGCCCTGGTTTGTCTCAGCTGTTATTGAATCCTTGGCTCTCAGCTAGAATAATTATCATCTCAGGATGATATTTAACAAAAGGAAGGATATAGGTGCTATTACAGGAAACGTAATATATCGAGGGCCTTGACCTGCTGGAACTAAGGAACAAATTAGAACCAGATACTTTCCTGTGCTAATAAATACTGTAATTAAGTACTTTTTCTAGGTGAGGATTTCTGAAAGGAAACTTTAAATTTATTTTATTTTAATGTATGCCACGTACAAAAATAACCACTGGTACATATTGCAGTGCTAGTCTATTATTTGTAAAAGAGTTTTTTAAAAAATCATTGAGGTTTTATAGTGACATGAATAATATGATTATAAAGTTTTTTGTAAAAACTAAGTACGTCTGAAAGAACAGAAGGGAGAATGTAAGCATGTATTAATATTGATGTTTTACCCAAATCTATTTTTGTTAGCAAGTCATAAGAAATGAATTGCTGTGAAACACTGGAAGTTACAAACACTAGTGAACAAGTAGGTTATTAATTGTATTTATTGGGGTGGAGAGATATTATAGGCAATAAAGAACAAAGGTTTTCATCCATAAAGAATGCATTGAGCTGCCTCCAAAGTGATTTAGTTAATTGATCTAAAGAAGGCTGATTCATGATTAGTAAAAGGACAAATAAATCTCAATTTAAAGCTCTCAGAACACATTCACTCAATAAACTACATCAAGAAACACAACTTAAACAGCTGTTAAGAAAGTCAGAAACTATCCTGCTTGATGGAAGCACGGCAGTACTAAAATATACTAGAATTTGGAACAGATTTTTATTTTTTTTTAACAAGTCTTTGATTCTACCTACAAAAAATATTTACCAGTTGTGTTTGCATAGTGAAAGTAAACTTTGTTTTAACTTTACCGCAAACATGAGGTTAGTATTTGCCCAGTAAGTACAGAAGGGGACATCTGCTGCTGTCCAAGGCAACGAGAGAATCAGGCTGAATGGTCATCCTTGATCAGACCAAATTCTTAGTTTGGCATGCAGGTCCTCTATAGATCTTTCAGTTGCAACAGTGACTGTAACGCTACTAAGATGGAAACGATCTATTAAGTACTTTTGTGAAGCAGCTTGGCTTTTATCTGTCTCAGTCCCTGCCCCCACAGTTACTCTCTGTCATTGCTAAACAGTGAGAAAAATACGTGTGAAGGCTCCCACTGTCCTACCTTTGTTACTCTGCTCTTTTCTTTGGTGGCTATTTGGAAAATCAGGGAAATAAAATGCATTCAATGAAATCTGATTCACAGCCGCTGTTGAAGCACAATTAGGAAAGAAAGGAGCCAATAAGAGAATGGCCCCGAAGGGAAACCTGTAGGTACTTTTAGTGGGACTTCAGGAAGAACCATAAGTAAGAGACACTGAAAAAGTAGCAGACAGAGATGTGTTCTTAAATGCATTGTCCTTAATGAGGATCTGTGCAGCTAGAGAATAGCACATCTTTAATTTCCCTTGAGGCTAACCGTCCTTCTCTTCTGCTACTGCTGTTTCTATTTGTCTAATTTTGCAATAGCTGAGTGATGAGTTTGTGGCATCAAGAACATGATTTAACTTTGAATTCTTAAAAAATACATTTTTAAGTATCTAGCTGAACTTTGAACTATTTATTTAAGTTCTTGTCTCGCTCCAATTAATAGGAGTGAGAGGAGATTCTTTTAATATACCCAGCGTGAGATTAAGAAACAACGGTTCAAATGCTGGTCCAACCAGTTTATTACAAATCCTAGCCTTTTAGGGAGATGGGGAAGGGGAAACGGGCGATAGAAAAGATAAGAAGAAAAGCAAGAGTTGTGGTAAGCGGGGATAGTCACCAACTCGATGGAGCAGTGTCCCGTTATCCATTGGTCTGGGGTACAAGCAGGCAACGAAGAGCAGTGGGCTGGTGCCAAGCAGTACGGGTGGTGGCAGTGGAAGCAGCAGCGTCTCGTGCAGAAAGGCCGGGAGAGTCCGTAGACAGTAGGGCAGCAAAGCAGCAATGAGTGATCTGAAGGCAGTAAACCCTCTCTATGTCTCTCTCTCGCCTTCTCCCTCGCGCTGTTTCATGATTTTTCCTGCGCCCTTTTATCCTGTATTTTTCCTGCCTACATGACATTCCCGGGGGCGTGTGTAAGGGTCATGTGAGTACCCCCCCCCCCTTCCACTTAGCAAATCTTTAGAGAAAGGGATTGCTCAATCCCTGGCCAGGACTGGCATGGCTGAAGAAAGCCATCTTCAGCAAATTTTTGAGACAAAAGTACAACAACATGGCCTCTTACAGTTCTACGCATCCATTGCCATTCTCTATTTTGTCATGCAGAAATCTGCTTTCTTTCATCTAAAACTCTTATAAATACTTTGAGGAGGTAACAGGAAAAAAAAAAAAGACAGAAGGAAAGCTAAATACATCTATATTTATACATAGAAATGGTAGTTTACATCCTGAGGGCCTTGTTACTGGAAGATAGGAATGAAGATAAAATCTCCTAAGGCTTGGCTTGTCCTGTGTGTGACGGTAGAGAAATTGCCCCATCTAATTGCAAAATTACAAAATGTAGCAAATTTATTACTCATATGGTTTCTGTAGGGTTTTTCTATGCTTTTGCATAGAGAGCATTTAGAGCCATGTGCATCTGCATACAAGTTCAATATCCGGGAAATCTTCTAATGTTTAGTGCTGAAATGAAGGTTTCCTAACAATAGAACTTAGGACATGTCAGGACCTCATACACATGGTCACATAGCGATGTCTGGGTTCTTGTATGCAAATGAGGCTCAGTCATTTAATGCATGGTTTATTTTTAGCTTTGTTCTGACTAGATATATAACATTATTTCTAAATCCTGGTTGTGGCTAAGACCACAGTTTGAATTTTAGATAAGAAGAGTGAAAGTTTAGGAGGCTGAGGCTCGCAATTGTACTGTTTCATATTTGAGGATGTGGAAGAGCCATGACAAAGTAAGAGTGGGTATTCACTCTGCCTTTCCTATTTTATTGTATTGCAGTACATTTAATAGGTCTAGAGTGTAAAACAAAGTTGTACTTCTTTAGTATCACCTGTTCTTGTGAAGACATAGAAGGGTTTTCTGAATGACAGTAGACTGAATTTATCTGTTGCTCAGTGAAAAGGTGGTAATGTCTTATTTAAATATCATTAAATGGTAAATTAATGTTCATTTTTACAATTTCAAATGTGTAGCATTTTCAAGATCAAAAGCCAAGTACTGAACCACTGTTTTTGTCACCAACCTGAAATCTGTGCGTACATTTATGATTTGCACTTTCCGGAAGCAACACTGTGAATACGTTCTCAGAATTCCCTTATAAAATACTTTGTAATACTGAAAACATTGACATCATGAAGGTGAAAAACACTATTAAACTTTTAATTATCTGGGCTAGTCAATAGTGGTTATCATGTAAGGATGGGTGTGTACTGGAGTAAAGTGCTAAAACAACTGAGAGATGCTGAATTGTACATCATTCTCTAAATCAAACTACCTGCAGGAACTTGTCTCTGGGATTTAATGTTTTGTTACTCTCTCTTGCATCTCTGCTGTTTGTTAAGGTAGTTAATTTCTTGAATTCCTTACATCTTAATCTCTGCAAACCTGTTGAAGAGAATAAGGCATTCTTGATATTCAGATTCTTAATTTATTTCCTATCCAAGCAGAAACATTATGGCATATGCTTACTATGTATATTATCTGAGTAGGTTTAGAGTGTATGTATTACATAGGCTTAGTTTAATTGCATTACTTAAAATTTGTGTCCCTTATATAAATTCAAAAGTTTCACCGGGATTCATTGGACTAACTTCTGATCTCATTCACTGTAATTGTGTTTTCTACTGAAGAGACACAGCACCACCTACAGACTCAGTTCTTACTTGATTGATCTTTTTAAAAGCTATTAATTCTAGAAAGTTACAGAAAGATTCTAGTTCTGAAAATACTCCGAAGAGTAAATAACATTCACAGATAGTAAATAAAATAGCCCTTGTGATAACTGATGATACTTGCTGACAGGGTCTTTTTAAATAAAAAGATGCTTAGTTCATTAAACCTGATGATTGCGGAAAATGAATCAATATTTAATACTAGTTAATATTCACTTGAACTTATGTGAAAGGATATACAGCTTTAATTACTTAGTGTGAAATCTGAAAAGAGCGATGTGATTTTCTTACCTTTATGTTAAAAGTTTTATTGAAAGAGCTACTAAAAGGAAGGTAATATTTTTTTACCTTGCTTTGTCCTATGTCCAAGTGAATTTCTTGTTCATGAGCAGTTGTGATAACGTTAACAAGCTATGGGAAAGACTACCACGTAACTTGCTGCCCTGTTACAACGTTAACCTTTAGTCATTGCTGGAAATGTGTTGTAAGTTGACAAGCATTCAATCATTAATCATTAACAGAATGGAAAAAAAGGAATATACTTGCTTTACTAATTAAATATAGCTAGGAACTACATTACATGTTGTTGAGCTCTTGGGATAGCATTTTAGGTATCTAAGGTATTAATGCACTCCAGGGGTGTGGAGGTAACTCCCAGTCAAGTCAGCTGAAAGTAAGTACTCAGGCATTTCCATTCCCTTTGCAACTTGCATGTTTTAATCAAGATAGTGCAACAGCTACTTAAGGTGCATCTACACAGCACAGCAGGTAGAGACTCTGGTGAATTCTTCAGTTCTGTGCCTTCCACTGTGCTTACAACCCATTGCACCTTTCTGACATCTTATCTGGGTTTACATCCAACAGAATGGTGCCTCTAAGTCCTCTCCTAAATTGGAGTCCAGGCTTCTGACCAGAATTCTGTGTTTGAGGAAGAAGATACGATCTCTTTGTATACCAAGGCTGGGAAAGGAAGTTCTTAAAATTTATTTATTTTTTTATGATTAAACAGACAATTTTAAGAGAATTAACACTTACTACACAATTATGACATTACATTTAGGAATAGACAACTAGATGATAATTTCACATTAAGAATTATCTAGGTAGTGGTATAAATAATGTGTAAGAAGTAAACCTGATACAGCATATGCACTTGTACAAGTGTGTAAAATTACAAATTCACAGTATGTGAGCCAAACTGAGATGCTAATATGATTTTTCCAAGTTACCTTTACCAAAAGAACTACAGAAAACTTTGAGGCTGATTTACTGAAAATTAAATTTCCAATTTGGAAGTGATTTAAAGCCAGTAATTAGAGCTGAAGAAAGGTTGTTCACAGTGAAATGTGAAAGAGGGATTATTTTAATTAATGGAAGGGAGGAAACGTGGACCCAGAAAAGGATTCCAACAGAAAATGTGTTATTCTCATTACAGTGCTCTAGACTGTGGCACCAAACCATAATGATCAGAAGTTCCATCATTGTAATGGCTCACAACTTAAAGCACATACTTGCTGCAGACAGAGGCATTGACTTTTCTCTTTCAACTGCCAAATGCTATACGATATCCATCCAACTGCTACTTTCTTACCCTGAATTGTTCTAAGCCCTGTTGAGCTAAGCTGAAAACCCCTGTGTGATTATAGATACTAGTGATAGGTACTGTTAAGGTCATCAGAACTACTCGTCAAATGCATGGATCACTTAAGATAACAGTACTCAGTAGTCCTTATATGATGAGAGCACAGTCATAAAAACAATGTATTGGTAACCAAGAATTAGACTTTGTTACTCATCTGCGCAGTGAAACAAGAATGAGAAGAAAAAAAGACAAACCCCAATAAACTATGCAAAGCTATGTGCTAGCACGATTAGAGAAGCTAGTATCTGTGTAAACCTGAAAAACTGGCAACAGAAAAATACTTCCCCTATGGTTTCTTCTTGCTGATCTGTTGAGTTCTCCATCCTCTCTCCCCAGAGGACAACTCATGACTTCCTCTCATGTCTACCCATTAGAAATGTATACATCTGTAGTGGGACTGAACTGCCCCAATCTAGTGTTTGCTTTCTCATTGTAGAAGACAGGAAGTTCACTCCTTCAGTCTCCCCCTGAACAAAATGAAAAAGCATAATCCTACCACTTTCATTGCCTAGAGTTAATAAACTGTTGTACTTGGCAGTAGCCTGAATTTTCTGTCTGGATTATGTTCATGTATTAAATCCATGTTTCAAATGTTTATATGCTATATTCTGGTTCTCTGGTAATGCTGATCTCTAAAGTGAGAAATGCATGACCTACAGGGCAGCAGGTCAAAAAGGACTGATGAAGGGCTTAATTACTTCCCCTGGTTTTCATCAAACTACCAATTAGAAACAGCTGCTGTGCAAATCTAATACCTGAAGGGCAGCAATGGGAGAGGTTATTTTGGAGGATTTGGGTTTGTTATGGGAGAAATATGAGGTGAAGTAAGTATTAAAATGTCCGACTGTCAGAGTGTAACTTGGTTAACATGTGAGTAGGGTGTTTTGAGCATCTGATGATGCTGAGAACTTTCTATAAGGTGATAATTTTTTGGTTATTTTTTTGTGCGGAAGTGGGTTTTTTTTGTTTTGTTTTGTTTTCTCTCATCATCATTTTCCGTAACTGTGATTTCTGAATTTTCCCTGAACTCATACCGGGAAAAGAATATGAATGGGGATGGTTTCCTTTAAATAACTAGTTCACTGTGAGGTTGGCATCTGCATCGACATTGCAATTAATTGTTTGAGTAAATATATTCTTGACTGTAAAAATTGAAAGGGGCTGATTGAAGAAGCAATAGCTTGGTATTTTAATGCTGAATTTTGGTCTTCTATAAGGGATCAGAAATCCTGTTTATCTGGTGATTTGAATGTTTGTCTTGAGGTAGCGGTAACTAAGGTGAACTTGGCTGCAGTCCTAGTAATGCTTACTGTCCATGAGTTTAAGTTCTGTGAGGTGTTTCTACCCTAATCTATGTGTCATGCCATCTACTTTTTTGATCTTTTTTAAAATATCAGGTATCTTATAGTCACCTGAGCAGTAAAGCAAAGGAAGCCTTTTTTTTTTTTTTTAATGTGATTGTTCAGCTGGAAATTCCGTCAAATTTATTTGTCTTAAATTCATAGAAAGATCCGAGGTGCTATATTCAATCAGAAATAGCTATTAATAAACATTAGCTAGCTTGATGACTATGAATAGTGTCACCAAGCAAGTAAAATTAATTGAGCATTAAATAAAGTCCACTTACTGTAAAGTATCACTGAGTTTAAAAAAAACTTAACAATAAATGTTAAATAGTTGATGGCTTATGATTTAGAAGTGCAAGAAAAAATGTCTTCCGTGGAAGTTTAATGAGTTTACTGGCAGCTAAGTCTTCTTTTTTAAAGAGGATGAGGTTAGCTTAGGGACTTGGAGACCCATTTTCTGTTTTCCACCTGTATGTGCTGTTAGGATTTATCACCCGCTTTGAACACCTCTGCATTTGATGTTGAAAATGACATTGGCAGACCTTGGTACATAAGTTTTGAACTGATTTGCTCAACTCCTTGTTTCAGTTCTTTGAAAAGTCTGAAGACAAACTGCCCCGGTTTTTTTCATATAAGTTTTCTAAAGCAAATTTAGCTTCTCCACTGGAGTGGAAGCATCTGGGTCTTGACTGCTACAGAATGCACTGTATGACCACAGATACAAGGTGTTCCTCATTATCAGCCTGTGTTAGTTTACTTTGGCTTGCAGGAAATGTAGATGCAGTCAATTGCACCATAAGATCACTGCGATCTTCTCTCCGCCTTGCGTTTTAATAGATACTGGTAGAACACGCAGTGGTTAGGAACTTGCTTGAGGATAGGGTTAGCTTGTATGGAACAGAGGGAGAAAGCAAATAGCAATCTTTTCCTACAGCATATTGCCCAGGAGAGGCTGCTGTGTTCTTGCTGACATGTATTGACTACTCTGGGTCTCAGAAGCATTACATTCTTGTGTTGTGCATTGAAGGAATACATTAATAGGTTGTGGCATGCTCCTATCAATTCCTGTTCTAGGTATAATATCTGAATATTTCACATTTTCACATGAAACTTATGTTATTACTGTTCCTCTTAAGTAGAAGCATCACAAGGAAGTTGGAAGCGTTTCATTGGTCACTTCTGATTATTAGAATATGTTAATACTGTGGTGTGACTATCTTACAAAATATATGCAATGATATTATCCACTGATTCTGGGTGGGTGGAGCATCATGTACCAGCATGGGCTGTTCGAGATGTTAGAACAAATTATTGTGTAGCTGCCAAGCCACTCTGTTCACTTTTTAATTACTTTTCTGAACAGAAATATCATCTTTTCTTTTTCCCAGAGTATGTTTAATATTTGTTTTATGGTAACTGAATAAACCAACTATTCTCTCTGCTTATAAAGGTTATTAACATTGTTTGGTATGTATTACTATCCTAATTGCATCTTTCATCTCTTAATATTTGTTTTTTGAGTATGAACTAGCATAATTAATTTTTAGGGCAGCTGGAAATGAATAGGTAAGAGAAAAATAAGTGTTTTGTATCCTACTTGTTCCCAGTCCTTGCAAGGACCCTCACCATCAGCCCAAGGTCAGCCAGCCAGGCCATTTGGCTCTTTGCTGCACAGCCGCCACTGAGGAAGCGATCTCTGTCGCTTTTGAAGATTTCCCCACCCCTTTCAGCAGTCTTTCCCCACAAGCTGTAGGCAACTCTACCTCCTTACTCTGACTTTTCTCTTCTAGTGCAAATGTACGCATCCAATGAAACTCTGCAAACATGCTGTTTGTCATGCTTAAGTTTCTTCCTGCCGATGATAGGGAAGTCTTACTGCAGTTTTTCTTCTATCTCCTAGTCATGAATTCAGCATAAGTCTTGTGCTCTTTCACGCCTTTTCCGTAGCATCACAAATTTCTCTATCTTTGGGATAATTAAATTTGTGAAAAGCTTTGACAGGTCTCCGAGTGTTTCTGCCCTCATGATATGACATCCGCAACTGTCTGCATTACACGTTTTTTCTAACGGTTCCTGTGTGGACAAATACACATAGTCAATGAAAATGAATTGAAGTAAACTAAATTAATTTAAATTAATATTGACTTATTATAGGGGGAAATACTGCTTCATTGGAGTTAAAGCTGATGTTTCACAATTGTGAGGGAAGATGGGTGGTAGGAATGCCTTAGGGCTGTAAGGCAACTTTACCATAAGAAATGCATCTGTGTTCCGATAAATGCTATGGTGTAAAGTTAAAGGCTGTTGTAGATATATATTTCAACATACGGTTACAGTTTTCAAGTGCTAAGATACTGAACATAATACCGCATTGGAAATGCAGAATAAAATAAACCTTCTCTTCTTCTTCTCTGCTTCTAGTTTTTAACCACTTAATTAACATACAGGACTATTTTGTTAATTTTGTTAAGTGACGGATTTGGGGTTTGTTTCTTTGTGACACAAAGATAAGCTCTTAATTAGTTATCAGGCTAACGCTCGGCTGATGGGCAAGGACACCTCAGCAGTGAGACACTTCCCTGAGTAGATGGTTGATAATCTCTTGCTCAGAAGATGTGCGCTTTATTTTTGAACTGCGCTTAGTATTGATCTTTTGCTTCCCTGTGAAACCTATGCAATCTTAAATCATCCAGCCAAGCTTCTGATAAAAGAAATAACAATAATCAAAATGAATGGTTACTTTGCATAGTGGTTTTTCCAAGTTTTTAAAATGAACTATGTGTAGTAATGGCTTTTATATCATGTATTGATATAAAATTAATCAAGTTTATATCTCCTGTCAGCACTCAGCCATAATAAATGACAGGCTGTTGTGGTGCCAAACCATCCAAGAAATTATTTGCTATAGGCTTTGTCAGAAATCTGCTGACATTCAATGTGTTCTTGACTGTGGCTCAGATATGAAATTCCAGCTTTGTGTCATATATGCATGAGTTCTTCTTTCAGGCTGTTTTGGCTTTCTGCAGCTGTTAAAAGGTCAGAGGTAATCAGATAAGCCGGTAGGATGCTATCTGTCATTATAATTGACTTGAGCCATCATACATAGGAAATCATGCTGAATATCAATACTGACATTTAAAGGGATGGTACAGTAGGTGTATGATTACGAATGTATCACATGCTTAGCTGCAGGTGAGCATGATTTTTTTTTTTTCTGTGCAGAAACAAGCGCTACAAGGTATTAAATTTTTATGTCTACTTATCTGGTGAGAATCATCTTAACTACCCAGACATTATGTTCCTAGAATGATGTGATTGAGTTCATCTAGTTTTGAAATACTGCTGTGCGCAACTTATTTTCAAATGCTTAATGAAAGTATTAATAAAATGTAACTTGTGCAGATGGCGTTCTGAATATTTCTGCCAACCTAACGATGAATAAAGCAGTCAAAACTGGTTTTCCATAACACTGTTAAATGTTTGTCGTATGTGTAATTGAGATGATACAGGTATTCATATCTCTCGCTACCCAGTGAGCACCTCATTGCTTGAAGTTTGTTGAAGTAACAAGTCAGGGTTCTTCTGATAGCAATATCCTCCTCCATGGCTGACTGAGAGTATACATAAAATACCTGCAGCTAAAATGCATCACATTATTTATTATTTCATATTCTTGTGTAACTTTTGGTTTTATGGATAAATCTAACTGAAAATGAAGTCTTTAAGAGCCTATTTTAAACTTAAATTTACACACACACACGTATAATACTGCTTACTTTGCATTTTTCATAATATCTCAAGAACATACTTAATTAACCCAAAAGTGCTTTTCAGATGTGAAAACTGCAGTCATTTGATGCAAAATATGGTACACTTCAGTTCTGCTGAGGAAATTCAGTTGTTAGAAACTGGCTGGACTGTTACTCCTGCATTAGTAAAGTACACTTTATAGGTGAATGTAGGTTATTTGCTGTAGCATCGCAAATAAGTGGTATAATTGCCTTATGTCCTTTAGCCTTTCTTCAAGGAAAAGAAAATACTTTCCATTCTTTGTACCCAGCAAAGTGTTATGTGGTCACAACTCAATTAAAATTTTAAAATAATCATGCACATTGAATTACGAATAATGGTAAAATTTGGAATAATGAAATACTAGGTCGAAACAATTACTCACATACTGAATTCCATATACAGTTGAGGATAAGAGTTTAAAATGGTCGTGCGGATCTGAACAATATATGACAGGTGTAGCAAAATACATGATGTGCTCATTTTGATTGCATAATAATACACTGAACTAAGGAACAAGGAAATATTTGATAAATAACCCATCAGATATTTTGAGGATTTCATTCTGATGAATAAATGTTATTTCTGTACAGAAATATTGGTTTGTCTGTGAATACGATAGGTTTGTGCCCTTTCAGAATGTATCAGTTTTTGTGACTTATTCCTTGTAAGTAAATTAAATATTGGATTTTCATGGTTTGCATTAGCAGTCAATTCTTAAACTTGAATTTTATGCAGGACATGCAAGCAATTTTCCATCATAAACTTCTACTATTCATTCTTGTTTTTAACTTTTTCATTCAGAATATGTCAGACCATACCAATTTTTTTTTTTAAATCTGAATTATTATTCTGTGGCACTGATTTTATTTTTTTAAATATATGAGCACTTCTGCAGAGCAGTCACAGGTTCTCCCCTGAAACATGGATCCAATCGGATGCAAATTAAGCTGGGTTTATAGTTGGTATTGACAAGAGGAAAATATATCCTCTTAAAGGAGTCATCAAGATAAGATGCTGAGAATCTAATCCAAGAATGCATGTATGTGAATATATGTCATAATTACATTTTTGTAGTACTTTCCTTCAGTCTGGAGAAATGATTGAAGTAGTGTTTTCAGCACAGCAAGTGACTAGCCTTCTGAGGGTGTGCTTGATGGGCTGTAGGGTGCATGAGGAAAATGAAGTTAGTAAAATTGAAATGAGGAGCTGCTTATTTTCTTATGGAAGTGGCTTTCCAGTTCTTTGATTTTACCATTCCACCTTCCTGTTGTTGTTGTGAATGTGTATTGACTCTCTCTGCAGAACTTTGTTTATAAATCCTGCAGTGCAAAGAACACCAGTCTACCCTCTTGCTTTAAATTGGAAAAGACTAGAGTATGAATTAAAAACCTCACTAATTAATCATTAGGTAAATTAGAGTTTAATCCATGTTATTTAGCTGATAACGCAAGAGCACTTACTGGCTATATTCTCCGTATGTTTCTTCACTGTTCTCAAGGAATAAGAATATTCTGTATAGCACTCGACTTCTTTATATCTCATTAAGTTCAGGAAAGTACATTTTAGGGCTGGCTATTGAACTTAGGTGGGTTGACCAGATTAAGTGTGCTTAGATAAGTGTAGGTGGTTGTCAGATAGGGACCTCCCCATACCTATGTTTTTATTACTTTATTGCAAGAGGTGAGACGGTAACTTTCCTAGGCACAGAGCTCATGCTCATTTCATGGTGTTTTTTTTTTCCCTGAACTTTTGTTTTCTGTCTGGAAAGGATGAATTGGACTACTTGTGTGGCATTTTGTAGTTGTAGCGTGGCTGCACGTGATCAACCAGTCTGATATAATCATTGCTTTTCGCATCATGTTTGATTCTGACACAGATGAATACATCTGAAGTCTGTTGGAATTGTAGGTTTCCATCTAAGGTTTGTTTCTGGGGCCCCTAATGTCAAGTGGCTTGACAAGATTTAAAAATTGGTTTGAGGGTGTTAATTATTATGAATCAGATTAATGTAACACAATATCAAGTGACCTCTGATCTCTAATGAGACACTGAGTGCCGTGACTATGAAGTAGGTAGCACTGCTTCACTGACTGCGAGTTCCTGCTGGGTCTCTGCGCAGTGGTATACGTATTACACGGTTGGATGTTTGCTGGTCAACTATTACCCTAGTTTTAAGTCTTTGCAGGAACCTGGGTCATATTAATAAGGCAGTTACAGAAATGGTTTAGAAGTTGACTTTGGGCCATACTTTTCTCTATGGTTATATTTGAAAATGTGTTCAGTAATGCTTAGTGAGCTGAGCCATGTAACGCTGGACCGGTGTATGTTCTGATACATGGCAGCAGCTTCTGAGTTCAGTGTATGACACTTCAGATGTTAGCACTTATTTGTTTCTAAAAATGCTATTTCCATTATGCTTGTCTTGGGAAGGAAGGTAGGAGGTGCTGCCTCGAAGCAGCTTCAGCTCATCCAGGCAGAAGCTTGCAGTAATATGGAAATACCAAAACTGCAGCGTGCTGATTGGGTCAAGCTTGGACAATGGCATCCTTCTTTTCAGTTACTGAATAGAATTGGATAGGATTCCAAATATGATAAGGGCTTTCTTTTATTTATTTTTCCAGCTTTTTGTTTTCAGGTTTTATTTTAAACATCTTTTTTTCTAAACATCCCTGGGGGGGGAGGGAATACCAAGCATAAAAGAATAACTAAAACAATCTACCTGTTAGTGAACTGACATATTGATATGTAGACTGGATCTGGCTCTTACTGCCTAAGTGAAACATGCCAATGAAATATCCTGATCAATCAATTACAGAGTCAGTCAGAGACATAAAAACAAAGTTTCACAGAGACAAATGTGTTGTGCTTTGTGGCATCATCTTTCAACCTGGGAAGCCTCGCTCCTGGTTTGAGGTACTGCAAAAATAAACAGCCCACACCTCAAACTCCTCTTATTGAGCTCTGAGTTCTGCATGTGTTTAATGTGAAACTTCTTGTTATCCTTGTTCTCAGTAACTTCTATTGTGAAAGGAGTTGCAGTCGGGAGGGGTGACAGAACTGCTTGGTATATGGCAAGAGGAGGGTACAGCTTCAAGCATGCAGAATTTTCCTTCAGCCTTGATGGATGCTGCCCAAGATGAACCAGTTGTGAATAGGTAACTGAGCAGGTAGGAACAGTGTGTGTCTGATGTGGTGCTTGTACAGTCTCATTCCGTACTGCTTAGTTACAGACAGCAGTATGCCTTAGCCATTCTGTACCAATAGGCTATTTAAAATCCAGCAGACTGAGTATTAGATCTCTCTGATATCTTTTAATGTTAAATATCTTTTATTGGAGAGTTGCAAAGGTTATATTTCAAGCTCCAGTGTTCCATATTTATGTAATTAAATTGCTGCTTAAAAATACCTGTTAATTTAATTCGAGTTCCATTTCCTTGGCTTCATTTGCTCTCCATACCATCCCATCTTAAGGGAGCTCAGGAACACAGTGATCATCTGAAGGCTTTTATTGAGGTTATGAATAGGGACGGTATGGACTAGGGGGACACTGTTATCTGAAGGCGAGAGTGAGGGTGTTCTGGGGGACTCTTTAGATGATAGCTTCTAGAACCAGCCCTTTGACACTAGTGAATTAACTGGATGCTTGGTCTCGAGGAGTCATTATTAACACATGTATGTTGCCACTTGAAGCATTATTTAAGTATTGTTAGTCAACGAAGGCCTTAAAAGATGAGGAAGTATGTTCTATTCATTACGCTTTTGCAGAAATTCTTATTTCTCTGTGGAAAAGGATGTAAGTAGTGTTTGGCTGCACGAAAGGGATGCCTACCCTCTTTAAACAAAACAAAACAAAAAAAAAAAGGAAAAAGAAAACCACCACCAAAACAACATCTGAAAACTACTACAAATAGTGATGTGTTTTGTCGTGGTTTTTTTGTTGGGTTGTTGGTTTTTATTTTAGGTGGTTGCTTTTGTTATTTTGCTGTTTGCTTTTTCTAAGAGTACACATTTATCAGATAGCCTTAGAGAGCTGCGCAAGATCATCCTGCACGCTTGTTCTCCTGGTAGCTGAGAAGGATGCAAAGTTCAGCTGCTTTATTCAGTTTCATGTGTTACATTACCTCTATGATGTTATGGTAAACACTCTTGGAAAGCACATGGCCCCAGAAGGACATGAAGTTATTAAGTAACGTTGTATTAAGAAGTGGAAACATTTTGTATTTTATATCTTTTAGAAGTAGTTAAATAGTCATGTCTAAGTTTCTTTTATATTTATATGTGCCTATAGTTTATATTTGCTGATGAATTATAGATTTTTACACTGATTCATGAGCAGCTGAACATCCGAAGGAAGCAATAAAAGGCACTAGTTCTATAAATCAGTCTTACAGAATCGAAACAAAATATGTATTTTGAAGTCTAATCTTTATTAATCTAATTTTAAATAATTACTTTTTATTGCAATTTTCAATTGTTTCTGTATTGAGAAATAATTCTAATAGAATATTTTCTTCTTGAAAAAACTCCCTGAAGATTCTGTGTCTGCAAAAAACTTGTGAACAGTTTGTGAGTAGCAGTTATCACTGCAGTACAGGTACTGATATGTGATAAGGAAGCAGCATCAAACTCAGAAGGATAAATCAACTTTGGTTCAGAGTCTAAGAAATACCTGAGTATTTTAAAAATCAGACATGACATTTCGTTCCCTGGTCATCTCTGATTTCTGGCATTGTATGAGACACAGCCATTTAGCTGTGAGTTCATTTTATGTTCCGAGATGAATTTTAGGTTAGAGACAAATTGAAACCAATGTCTAGTTTCAGATTTCATTATATTGAAATAATGAGGTTTGGGCCTTAAATGAAAGAAATGTCATGAGATCATCTGTCTGCAATGTGATTTTATTTTTTTTCTCCTCCTTATTGCATAGTATGGAGAGATCTCAAGAATTCATCAGGAATCCAACCTATGATGAAAAGATTATTCTCTGTTATTTATTTTCTGACAGGTAATTGATAAATTTGAGTCCCAAGGTGATCTGTCCACTCTTTGAACTGTGAAGGTTTTTGATCTTTCTGTAAGTGAGTGTATAAAAGTGTACCTTGCAGTGTAATTGCTGATAGTACTGGCAAGAAATACAAGGGCAGTTGTCCTTTGCTTCCTGGAGCAGAGGAAAGAGTATTGCTATCAGACTGTGCCTCAGCCATCTGGTCCCTACAGTCTCTCTGGAGAATACAAGCACTCTTCTATTACAGCATAAACATTAGCAAGAAGTGTGTTGTTTGGTCTATTACCTTCTACTTTTTTACAGCTAACAAGACGTGTTTGAGAACTCTGCTTAGAGCTTACTTTGAATTACTGTAACTTACTGAAATCAAATATCCATAAATAACAATTTAAGTTGTCGTGTTCATTCTCAGTTCCTTTAGTCTTCTGAGCCCTGAGTCAAGATTCTGAAATAATGAGACTGCCACTGGAGTTCTTGCATTGTTCTCCTGACACAAACAGAATACCCACTCACTGTTTGTATTTCATGTGTGGATGTTTGATACGCATACAACGTTTTCAGTATTCACTAAAGCGTTTGTAGGTGTAAAGATGGTGCTATATATCTAAAATAACGTCTCTAAGTTTGGTAAAAGTCTTTAAAGTACTTAAAACCCAAATTCATTTTTCCTCTGGCTACTTTACCCCTTAAGTTGATACATAATTTGCATCAGAGTTTTTTGCAAACCTTTGTTATTAGTGATTTGCATACTAAATGTGGTTTTAAATGAGAATGTACTTGTCCTTTGTTTTTTCAATTGCTAATTTAGCAAGCAAAGGAAGAAGTTCAATAGTATCCTGCATCTTGTGCTTCAAGGATGCTCTGGTATACATCTTATCTAATTTAACTTTTATTCAAATAGAATACTAAAAATGATACATAAAGCTTATTCCTTAATTTCACCTTCTTTTGACCCTCTAAAAAAGGAAAACATATCCTTAGCCTTTAAATTAACAGCACTGTTTCTTATAGGAGGGAGAAAGAAATAGGGAGCAATGAGGTGAATGGATGTGTTAGAATCACCCTCCACAACTGAAACTGGTGTGAAGACACATAGGAGCTCTAAGTTGGAATACAGTCCTTGAACTGTTTCTTGAATGGTGCAACTATCTGTTACGCTTTTTTGTTGGTGCTTGTATAATATGCCCATGGTCACTGCGATAGAGAAGTAATTCCTAAAGATCTTTATTTAGACATTGGCCTTCAGTGTAGCACTGGAATATGAAGGCACATGAAAGTAATCCTACCAGAAATAGGAGAAGCACTTCTGTTGCACAGAATGTACAGGGAGGACATTGAATGCAACTTATAACTCATCTGCTGTGCTCAACAGCACAGATGAATGCAAATAAGAACTCAGAACAAATCTTATTGATGAAATAAGAGAAATGAGTAGGTTATCCATATGTAAAATGGATGCACAAAAAGATGTTTCTCTGATTAGCCACAAAGTTCAACAGCCTTTCACTGGAATTAGTGGGAGGAAAAAATACATTTGTGATAATCTCTGGTGAAAAGGATGTTATTGCATAAGGCAGCAAGGGAACAAGCCTCTTAAAATTACTGGGACAACAAACAGGAGCTTGACTATGTGTTATCGTTTTGGCAGAATATCTTTTATGTTCTTTTAAAGATGAGTGTGATTGGTCCTAGACTAGAAAAAAAAGGCAATTTGTAGGCTTACATATAGGCTTTTTATGCTAGTTCTTAAAACAAAACAAACAACAAAAAACAAATCCAACTCTAAAACACGATGAAGGATATTTTGAGGGATAATGACTGTTAGAGTTGTAATTTCCAATCTAGGTGAAGAGATTTGCTTTTATCTTACGTATGTGATAGACCCAGTTGTAAGTCTTGATACTTCCTAACTTCTTCCATGTGGAAATCATTCCCTAGCTCTTCTTTAGCAGCATGACTTCTAAATTCCTGCTTACCACCAGCAGCCAGCAACTGACCAAGGCCTGCCTACTCATGTGCAGGGAGAAGGTGATTCTTAAACAACTTTGATTGCTCCACTCCCCTTCTTCCATGCATATAAAGAAAAAAGCAGCAGAAAAGTAGGTTGAAAGTAGATTTAACTGTTGGCTCCAAAACTATTGAGAAATTAAGCACTAGAGAAGGGTTAAATTATCTGTGTTGCTCAAGAACAAAAAAAATTCTCATGATCTTCTTTATCTTGTAAATCAGAATGTTAATGTTGGTTAGAGTAAATATATTGAAAGTAGTGATAATCCTCAAGTAAATCCTCAAGTAGGAGAAAAGGTCAATGAAAGATGTGAAATGGGTTATGTAGTATAGTTGCCTACTACAGTGAGAGATTGCTTTCAAGTGCATGGCTAGAAGAAGCTAGTTACAGTCCAAAAAGATCCGCATCTGAAATTATCTTCTGTCAGAGCATACTGATTTGGTTCAGTGAGGAAATTAACACCTTGCATTAGGTCTTATTATAAGCTTTATTGTCTTCGTTGACAGCTGTTACAAGCATGGTCATTAGTAAGTCGATGCTGGACTGCAAGTTTTCAGATTCATACCGGAATTTACTGTTTGGCTGTCTCTTAAATATACTTGACCGAGACATACACATCCTGGGTTGTTTTCCTTCTAACAAGCTTTTACGAATCCTGAGGAAGTACTCCAGTCCCTAAAGTTGTGTATCTTGTTATAGTGAAAAGTACAAGTGGAAAGTCCAGCAGTGAGTCCTACTCACAGACTCTACAGTTTGCACGCATGAGCACTGTTTCTTACCCACTTTTGGAAACTGAATCTGAAATAGCTTATTTCTTCCCAGCCTGAAAGATGTTTGAAGCATATGGGTGTTCACTCATCTGACATCAAACTCTTTCAATCCTTCTTGTTGAGGCTGCACAGCCAGTGAATCTGAAAAGCTAAAAATAAATCTTTCACCTGATGTCTGGGTTGTGAAGGTTTGACAGAGGCTGTGTTTTCTGGTCATTAATGTCTGGAATGCGCTTCAGAAGCAGATACTGTCAAGGGTAGTTTTTGCATTCTTTCTTAAATGATTTTTCCTACCCTTATAGCATTAAATCATTCTTCGACTCAGCTAATTCTTCCTGCTTCACTTATCTTAGTGTCACAAAGATAGAAGAAAAGGATGCAAACAAACATAAATATATATATATATATATATATATATATATGAGGGCAAAGAGAATTAATTCTGTTTCATTCACAATTGTGAGCTAGGGAAATTTCAGCACGCTGTTTGGGTTGGGAAGGACGCATAGCCAGGATCGCAACTAATGTCACCGCATGAATCATAAGAAAAGTGTGCTAATGATGTTTAATAAAATCTAGGTTGTTTTTTCACGTAATTCTGTTTCATTCTAATTATCATATATAGTACTAAGAACTGGCAGTCCTTCTCAATGGGAATTAGTTAAGATAGTGCTAATACGATTTTCAGGAAGAGAAACTATAAATGAAGAACTTCTCTACACAGTCAAAGAACTGGAGCATGTTTTATCAAGGAGAAAAATCTCTCTGTATTCTTAGTGAGATAATCTGTGGAAATACAATATATTGCGGTTAATTTGTTTTTAGCTCTCTTGTTAATTTTCTTTTCAATGCACTGATATGGTTTGCTTTCTCTGCACCTTGTTTATTTAAACATGTTGCTTGTATACAGCGGAATGTAATGCAATATTGCCATCTAGTGAAAGATGAATAAATATCTACTCAAATGGTTTGTTCTGTTCATGCACAGTGTAAACAAAAGTACTTACAAATGAATGCTGCAAACCACTGGGAGCATGCAACTTTGATAAACAAGAGGTGATACAAACTTGTCTTGATTTTTATTTTTTTTTAATTTTTTTTTTAAGGTATTTACAGTGTATACTTGCCATACATCTTGCAAGGAATGTCAGAGTGGTATGGGAATAGGGAAGAAAAAGGTAGAATTTCTTCACAGCAGAAATATTATGTTGATATCACTTCCTATAATGCTGAGATACTTTGTGGTTTTTTGCCCTTACCTGTGAACACATTTCTGGTGCTAGCTGTTACTGGTGGAATGAAGAACTCAGACGATAATGCTGAAAGATCAGGCATGCAGGACAAAGAAATGTTGATATTTTCAATTCATTCTTCTGTATGGTTGACTATGATCAATTATGTTCTTATCAGCTATTTGCAAATACATATATTGCAGCTTTAGTGCCATCACATAGCCTACATAGTAATTATATTATACCACTGCAGTTTGAATTTTCACTGCAGATTGGAAGTTTTTTATTTAGAATCAAGCCAACATCTCTGGGCCATATATATAAGTTATATTTTCATGTATTTCATGAGTTCTTTATAGACAAATTGTTTCTACAAAATAATTAGAGCAACTATGCGGTTCGTCATCTCTAAGACTGAATCCCAGGGGACTCCCCCTACTGGTCTTCTGAACAATTCAAAGTCTGCCCTCTGGCAGTTCCAGGTGGCAGTTTTGCTGCTCCCCCTCCTGGCTCCACCAAGAATTGGGAACTCTAACCACTTCATGGTCACTCCGTCCAAGGCAGCCCCCCACCTCTACATCTCCCACCAGACCTTCTCTGTTTGTGAAACCAGAGAAAACTACCATATTTTTCCCAACTTCCTACTGAATGGGACTAGCTGCTAGACTTTTATTTCCGCTTAATAAGTCGTTCAAGCATTTTCACTATAATTCCATGAAAACATGGTCTTAAGGATTTCCAAGCATGTTATTAGAGGGGCTCCAAATCATAAGTAAATGAAAATGTCTTGTAGTTCATTACCAGAAATTTCTGGGAGGGTGATTAGGAATTTCTTTTTGGGCAGATCCATAATTTTAATCAGTAACAATATGTAACAATTTTTATGCAGCTGGGTCAGTTTATCTCTTCAACAGATACAGCCCACGTGCAGCTTTGAGGTTCAGAATGGGTATTCACATTTCATTCTTCTGTTTCTGACAAATGTTGTTTCTTTTTTTGTAAGTGTTCAGTGAGGAACATGATGTTTGTGCCATGTGCTTGGAAGAACCTGCAAATGTCAGATGATTTTTGTACAGTACAGATTTTTGTACAACTAAAAGTCAGTTTTTTGAACATAAGATCCTACATGCAAAGAAATTGATAAGTCACATAATGGAGCCTCACATTCTAGCCCTGGTTTTGTATTCTTGCATTGTTACCCAGCAAAACTGGTCAGATTCAGCTCTCTTTCTTCAGGAATACAGCACTGGCATTGTGTGATGTTTACCAAGCTAAAAACTGTTTAAAAGGCCATGTATAGAATGTGGTTACCTTACTCGTTCACCATGAGAAGAAACATAGCGAGAAACTGTTAAAGGTTTTTTATTGGGTGATAATCGCTGAAACTGTCATCTTTATCACCACCTATAGATATAATTGCTATTGCCTTCAGCTTTGGCCATTTGCTACGTTCTCTAAAGATGTTGGTGCTCCTGTAGAGGCCTTAAATTTCTCTTAAATATACTAAGATGAAGCAGAAGCCAAGTATAAGTTCAGTTATAATACTTTATTATAGTTTTTTTAAATAATGCTTAATGAATAATCTACAGGTTTGTCCTTCTTCACCCCTCCAGGATTTCAGTCCTCCATGACAAGTTTACTTATCTCATAGAAAGTATGGTACTGTTCACTTAAATCTCATCTCAACACAGTGGGCTTGCAGGCACAATTCAGTAATTAACAGAAATAATCACTGTCTCTCACAACTCAAAATGCACAATTTTGAGTTGATCCGCATAAAGTAAATGTAAGATCCAGTATTCATATGACATTCAGATGTGCATTCATGTTGTAGAATGTTGGGTTTTGTGATTTGTTTGTTGTTATTGTTTATTCAGAGTGAATAGAGGGAATCTGATAATAAAGCAGGTATTGATTGTTATTTTTCTTTGTATCTTTCAAGAATGAGCTTCTATGTAAAGAAACTTTTCTAACTGAAAAAGTCTACATTAGTTCATGTATTGGAATCCATATTTTCAAACATTCTTTATTTCTTAAGTAAGTCTTTTCTTTTTTTTTGCCAGAGGTATTCACATTTTGAGTCTGGATCTTATAAAAGTTTTCAAAGTAATCTATAATAAAGATGACAAATGATGACAAATCACATATACTTGTGAGAAAAGACAAATCAACTATAATAACTATCACGTTTCCAACGTAATGTTTTTTCCAAAATTATGACTTTGCATTAAGAAGTTAAGATGTCATTTCTTGAATTACATTGCACGTGTTGGCAATGTTTTTTAATGTGAATTTAGAAATACTACAATTTGTTTAGATAAAATGTTTTTGCACAAGCTCAAACAATTTTTGTCAGATGCTGACCTCAATTGCAAAAGACATTTTCAATTAAGGAAAACGTTTATATAGTTAGCAAGCTGTCATTCAGTAAAACTCATTTTTTTAATTAAACAGATGGTGATAACAAAGAAATTAATGAACACATACTTGCTTGCCTGCTATACTAATTTGCATTTCTAAATTATTCAGGTTATGCAGCAATTAAGCTTTAATTGCTTTTAGACAAATGAATATCTCAGAATGAATGACAAATTATGATGAAATTGTCTAAGAAGCCTGGTGTATTCTACTGCTCGTGCTATTTTATTTTGTGACAATTCTAGAAGCATAAATGTGGGAATAGGACATTGCTATGCAGATTTACAATGCTGTTTTCTGTTCCATATGCAGTGGATCATCATGCCACTGGTCTGTGCAGATAAGATAAATGTAAGATGCAATATTCATCTGACATTCAAAACTGTATTAGTACAATAGCATGTTGTAGGAGACAGATTAGTATTTCCTGTGTGGTGTTCAAGAAGGCGTAGATGACATAATGATGTGATCATCACAGCGCTTCTGATTAGGCTTCTACAATTTGATGTACAAGACAGAGCTGACAAAGAATATATAATTTCTTAAGAAATACAGCAAGCTACTTTATAGTGTACTAAAATTTTATTATGTCTGATTTAAGATGGGGAGAAATCATACAGTGCCATGGTTAGGTTGGATCCGGGGAAATTATATGCTCACTTGCTCTTTTTCCTCGTGTTTGTGACTGCCTGCTCTCTTTTTTTGAGGTTCTGCATATTTTTCATGTTACTTTATCTCTTGAACTCATCTTTGGCTTGTTAATCATTGCACCACATATAAGCTAAAAAAAACAACAACAAAAACAACAACAACAACAACAAAAAACCAACAGTGTTCTCCTTGGAACAGCTACAGTAATTGTAAGCACAAGTTATCTGGCATCATTCCAGGTGATTTCTCCAGGTGATTTCTGCTGCTGAAATCAGCTAAGCATCCAGCTTGGTGTAAGTGGGTATGAGCTCACTATATTTTGGGTAAAACTCTATAACTTTTTATGCTCTGTAGCAGAATTATGACTTTTACACTAAGTATACAGGTTTCATAGTTTAAGTAACAGAAGAAAATTACACAAATGGACCAGCTCTGGAAAATGTTTGCAAAAATGCTAATTATGATGGGTATGTAGCTAGATTTCCTTGCAGAAAGAATAAGCCTTAATGAAATGTGACGTAATATACACTTCCCTATTACTTTAATTTGTATTTTAATCCAACTCTTAAACACTGTGTGACAATTTTAGAAGATAACTAGAGGAGTGTCTAGATATGCCTAGAATAATCTGTATTAAAAGCAGTGCTTTAAGACTTCACCCTATCTACGTGTAAGCATTTAAATGGGAAACAAATCTAGTTGAGGCTGTTTGCCTCAGGTTCTCATTATATTCACTGAAGAGAGGCATGAGCTGACCTAGTCAATCCAAGTTAAAATAAAGTGGAGACTACCTGATAGCTATTTCCTGCTGATTACAGGACCATAAAGTGAGCAAATCAACACTAGGCTTCTGTAGCAGCAGTGAATCTCATTCTTGATAGTATAAACCAGACTGTTGTCAGAAATATATAGAAATAATAAGGTGGTGGTTTAGGGCTGTGATTCTGATAGAGAGTGGTAACTGCCAGGTGTATCAGCTGAGAATGCGATAACCTGAATGAATCGGGCTTCTTTGGTCTGGACAATAAAGCGGTGCCAAAGGATTTGCAACTGGTCACTTACAAAGAATTGCATTGACAAAGTTAACTGAGTTTATTCTCTGTACAGTAAATGAAGAATAAGAATCAACCTGTTTAATCACAGCAGATAATGAAGCAGAGAAGGAAGAACAAAGCAGTCAACACAAACACGGAAGTGTTCCCCAGCCCCCTGACTGAAGTTCAGCTGTGTCTAAAACAAAAATTAGGTTTATGTCAATGTCAACATAGAGTGTAAATTTCTGTTAATCAAGCATGGTGAATGTATCAGCACGGTGTACTCCAAGATTTTGGAGGAATTTGATACACAAAGAAGAATCCCACTTGGGTCAGAGAGAGAGAAAACTCAGTTCTTCAGAGGAGGATAACTAGAGATTTAAAGATGATAACCAGGTAGCTGATTTCAGTGCATACTTGTGGTAAGTGTATCATATGGCTTTGAAAATGTCATGTTTGATGCTTCTTGAAATAAAAATCAAGATATGTACACAACTGAGTGGGGATGGAAGGGCGTTATTTCTACTGTTACCGCAGCTTTCTTTTCTTGTTTAAAAAGTGATTAAACATTTACAAATGACCTTCCTGTGAATAAAAACAAATTGTTAATGATACCATGGCAAGACACATATATTCATCTTGATTATGTTTTTTAGCTTATTTGAGGAAATCTAATTTCATATCTATCATTTCCCATGAGTAAATACTCCTTGCTTATCTTTGAATTTCATATTGTTTTTCTGTGCTTAAAGATCTTGAAATAGGATACAGAAAGTAATTTCATTAAAGCAAAAGTCTCTACCAATTGATTTCAATTAGTGCAATACCAGTACTTTCTCACCATCCCTTGTCAATGTGTGCACTGAAATATTTATGTGCAGGCCCCTGTGTATGACATAAATATTTATTGACTTCCTTCCTGTAGATATCCTCATCCAGAATGATGTAGAATAATGCTGCCTAAACAGAATAAGAGACTTGATTAAACGAAGTTTACACTCCGTGTTGACATAAGTCTAACTTTTGCTTTAGACACAACTGAACTTCTGTCAAGGGGTCGGGGGATAGACACTTTCTTCCATGTTTATGTAAACTGCTTTTTTTTGATAGCCCTTTATGTATGTCTTCATAGTTTTATGCGACTAATGACAGAAGAAGTTAAACAGGTAGATAATCAAAATTATTAACATAGAAATTGCTTCTGTTTGCATAGTTCTCCACAAGGGACAAGCGATACTGTTTGGAGCTTGAATTTTTTCAGCCATATGTTTATCTCGGAGCTGTCTAGGAAAACAGGGAATAGCCTTTATGAAGTATATTGAGACTATTTCCTGTTACTTGCACTAACCTACAAAGGTGTTACACTGTATATATTAAAACAATTTCTATCTAAAATTGTTGGTGATTCTGAGATTTGCATTATTTTTTCCTCTGTATGTTGATACAAGAAAAGTATATAGACCATAGTTTGAATCTAGACATCGAGACCTCTTGAGTCAGTGTAGTCTTAACCAGGCTACATACATCAATCTTTTAAAGTTAACATAGCCCTTTTAATATGGGACTGGAAACAGAGGAATTTACTCCTTTTTTTTGGGTGAAATATTTGATCAATGAGTTAGGCATTTATTTGGATTCCTTAAAAGTGGCAAATGCTACAGCACTGTGGAATGATAGAAGTTTGGAAACTCTTACTGGGGTGAGGAGGTACAGGTTTGGAAACTTAATTTTGGATTTGCCAAGGTTTTACTCAAGAGTGATACACATCACTACTTCTTACTGGGACAAGTCTTAGATGTCTGATTCCAATTCACATAAACACCTTTTGCATGTGGTATTGTGGAGTTTAGCGTTTTCTAGTATTATTTTTGTGCGTGTAGCCTAGGGCTCAAATCTCCAAAAGCATTTGGATATCTTTAATTGATGAATGTTCTGTGCAGAAATTATTTTTGGGATCCGGTCTAAGCCTCTGATGATCCTCTAACCTGATTTTGTGTCAGTTATTGGGTTAGATATGTCCATCACAGCTCATTATTAATTTCCTGTATAACACTCTGTGAAGTCCCTTGTTACCTGTTTTCTGCATCTAGCTTTTTTGACAAAAGCATTAAGGAGCCTTAAAAATTAATTGCCTAAAAGTCTATTGTCCTCTTTATGCATAAAACTTCAAGTATCGGACTCATTTGGCAACCAGAGCTCTGTTCTTGGGATGACTTACTGCTTCCTAAAAACATCTTTATTGGGGTTTCTTAACATCTATTTTCATCTATATTCAACATCTATAATTTTTCTTGTAATTATTACATTATATTTATTACATCTTGATATTGTCTATTTAACTAACTCCATGTCTGTTAAAGTTTTATGGCAAAAGTGTTTATAGATAAGTTGAGAAACTCCAAGAAACTTTTCCCAGATACTGTAGAATCTTTGAAAATGGCAGCATTTGTGTTACCTAGTATTTGTGCAATATTTATACAAACTAAGTATTTGTAGTATGTATCAAGCCAAGCACTTATTTTCAGGTGGAATCATGTTTTATTTTGGAGAGGCTTAATGATCTGAAATATTACTGAATTAACTGTAAGAAGTAGAAAATGAATTATTAGATGTTGTTTTTCACTGATTTGAATAAAACTGACTCATAAATATTATAAGAAAGATAAATGACTTACCAAGATTTTAAAAAACTAAATAAAAATTGTTTGAACCGTAATGAATATTTTAATATCAGCAATTCATTATGGCTCAAACACATGTTGCCTTTAATACAAGTGCATGATCTTGAATATTATTAAGGTTTAAACAAATGTAAATGTGACAAGCACAAGATTAAATGTGGCACATAAGCAAGTTTAAACAGCTAATTAGGTTTTGTTGGTCCATCCTATATTTGACAGATATGTAACAGCAGACATACTAATTAGAGAAACCGTGGCACCAAACATATTCATTGTATTATGGAATTCCAGTGGCACACTTCCACAGGAAGCATGTAACTTCATTTGAGATATTTTGAAAAATAAAAGAAGTGTTGTACTGTTTTACAGTTTCACAGTGAACACCTTTTTAAATGGAAAATGCCTCATCTCTTTTAAGTGAGAGATCAACTCTTCTGTTTTAGAACTGAAGTCCATCAGGCATGTAGTTTACATCACTGTTCCAACTACTGCTCTGATCTTTATCTAAGGTAAAGTTTCTTTTTTCAGCATGTAGTCTTAATTTTGATTTCACAATGCTGGGGCCTGATCACTAAAATTAGTGCTTTAAGATACTAATTTAAAAAATAATTGCTTTACATTTGGTGAGTTTTTTTTTAAAGGGGATCATTCATGATTAAACAACTTTTTATTAATAATCAATTCCATGATATATCAATACAATTTGTTAATAGTTATATTACTTGGCTTTAACATTTGTTTAGTTGTTGGATCAAATTGAAGGCAACTGGTATTCATAATTAAGACCAGAAATTTTTTCAGTGGGTGAAAGCATGGGAGAAGGGAATGACTTATGTTGTCTGGACTCATCTCAGGGCTGGTCATTCTCACCTACTTGACAGTAGATGACTTAGGAAGCTTTATACTCTTCTAGAAATGGAAGACAAATTAGGGAGTGATTCCTATTTGTACTAATCCTTGCAGAGTGACAAAAACTATTAATGTGAATCCACAGTTTAGTGTTATTTTGAATTTATTTGCTTGTGACCCAAATGAAATAAGATTCTGGCGCTTGGCTTCCCATGTATTAGAGTAGTTGCATGTTTTTGCTACTTCCAGATTACTCATCCTTAATCCCAGAATATAAGTGTTCTGCCTGTAGCTGGTACCTCTTTGTTAAGGCTGTGCATAGGAGATGCTGTTCCTGTCTCCAAATTTTGGGAAGCTCTGCTCCATTCTGAATTGCACAGTGGTTCTGGTCCTTTAATTGAGTATGGGAGCTTAAAGCTTCCCAATCTGTTCTCAGGAAGATGAAAACGATGTGGGAGCAGCTTTCCACAAACAAAAATTCAAAACATGTGCTTCTGTTGGCAGAAGAAAAACTTGAGCATTCAGTCAATAAAAGAGATTTCTTCTTTTGGGCTCAGGAAGGAGAAATGGTGTCTTATGTCATCTACCCAAATATACTTTTCTTGGATACTTCTGCTTCAAAATAATTATACTTGTGCGTAGTGTGGTGATCTGCAGGACACATCATGCCAGCATCGCGTCAAAACCGTGGTACTGTCAAGGCGCAAATGAATTCAAAATTTCTGTCTTATTATCCAGTCAAACTTCTGTCTTAAAAGATTGAGTGAGTAAAGCTTAAACCATCATGACTAGAACAAAAGGACGGTAGCTGAAACAATCGCATTAACATCTATCAAATCCTTGGACGAAAATTGACTATCTGACACAAAGCTACACAGGTTAGTGAATGAGCAGATGCCATGGAATGAGAGATTGATGCGTCAGCAATAGCCTCAAGTCTGGCTAATAAGCTAGAACCAATTTGTCACAAATGCCAACTCTTAAGTATTGGTTAAGCCCTGAGAAAGTAGTCTGCATTTCAGTACCCCACAGTGTTTTTATTTTAGCTATGTGGTTGTAAGGAGCTATTCCCAACACACCTTTAAAATTTCTGCCTTTTACTCTGTACATGAATTTATTGAACTAACAGTAACTCCTATTTTCTCTAAAAGGGAAATATAAGTGCACGTTTTGTACAAGCATTTTGGAATCTTAAAATAGAGTAAACTTTAAAGAACACTACTGTATTTTCCTGTTTTCCAGCTCTCAGCAGATCAGGATTTCTTTCTTAAATGTTTTTTGTTTTTTTTTTTTCATAACACTAGCGAGTCATCACATGAAACTTCCTTCTTTTAGTTCTAGACTATGGCATAGAAAATAGGATGAAAGAAGATCCATCATTTTCTTATATATTCTACTCATCAGAGTGACTAGATGGAGGTCAGGTGAGGGAAGACTTCTGCACTTTCAGCAGTGTGGTGATTTATTGGTAGCTTGTGCTGTACCATACACATCTTTCATACTTTCACTTGTGCTTCCTATTCAGGGTTGTTTCTTTTCCAAAATGAGTTCAGTAACTGAGAAATTGTAATAATCTTGTATTCCCTAAACTGTGAATAAGATATTTCTTAGCAAATCGCTCATTAAATAGTAGTACTTGAGTGCTCTGTACCATTTGTGATAAGAAATCAGGATGGTAAATCTTGCATATTACTGGAGCCTTAATATATTGAGCTAATAAAAAAAAATAATAATCTTCAACACATGCACAAGAATATTCAGTGAGATTATCTTCCAACACCATTTGCTCAGGAGACTGATTTAATAAAGCTGGAAAATCCCTGCCTTCTAATGGAATTCTCTTAATCTTCATTGGCAGGTTATTTTTTCTATTAATACTATTATTTGGAAATAAATGTGTGGGGGTTTTTTTAATGGGGAGGGAGACCAGAGAGGCAATGAAACACTTCTGACTTAAAAGCTTGAAACCAATTATTCAGAAACTCTCCTTCAAGCTGTTTTGCAAAAGAGAGGAAAAAAAGCATTGTCCATTAATGAAAACAACCTTAGTTCTGTTGTCTGAAGCCATCACAGTTTTATGCTGTTTGACAAAGATCTAAAAAATTCGGCTTGGGTTCTCATTTGTTTGTTTGTCTTTTCCTTTAGAACTAAACATCAGAAGCTGCTTTGTGTGTTGCAGTGTCTCTGTGTTGTTTGCTTAAGTGTTTGTGTTGCATTGTCCATCCTTACTAGGATCTTTAGATTAGTGGAAATTATATTAGTGGAAAAGTAGAATATTACCAGGTTAGTTGATGAAGTTGCTGTTTATCCCTGGCTTATGTGGTTTATGCTGAACCTTATACTTCCTGCATATTTCCCACAACATAGTAAACTTGAGCTTCTTGTGGGACCTGAAACACTGGTGCTGTGGATCCGCTGCTTTCTGAAGGAGCAGAATGTGACTGTGTACTTTGAAGTTTGTGCTTGCAATGGGTGAGAAACTTGCTATAAATAATTTATTTGACACATTTTGCCCGTTTAACTGTTCAATTATTGATCAAAAAATGAAAATCCTCCACTGTACCAATTATTTTAAATAATTTGTGAATTATTGTGGATATATTTTGCCTACAGATTGAGGTTTGTTATGAATATTCAAGATTTCAATTAAGAGTTAGATAAATCATGTGGGATTATTTCTTTTTCTTAAGAAGACTTGTGGTACTCTAACAAAGAGAATGGCCTGATTTACAAATGTGTATAATTCACACAATTCTAGCTGCACTGTGACACTGCAATTAATAAACAACTAGTTGGCTTGTATTTCACTTTTCATTAGTATTGTCACTAACTCTTGATTGCTGTGGTGCACTTACTTAGGAAGTGCGAAAACACAGCAAAAATGAACAGATCTTGAACTTAACTTCAGGGAAGCTACTGTAATAAATGCAAGATTTTATGATATGGAAAATGATTGGATTTTTGTAAATTTAAATAAATAATAAAAAATTAGGCAAGTTGATTTTTTTATGTACTCCAAGCCTTCATGTCTTGCTCAACCCATGAGTTCTAGAGTAGTGTGTGTGCGAGTAGTCTGGCAAGGATCATCTGAGTACTCACAGCAGACAAAGGATGCTGGCTTGCAAGAAGGAAATTTTTGTACAGATTGCTTTTTTATTGTGATGTGTAGTCCTTTGCTTCTGAGTCTTGCCTGCTTCATCTTCCATGAATCTTAGGGCAGGCTCCTTCCCACTGACTGGTTTTCAGTTGCTTGAATACATGTTGGAATAAGTCTGCCATCTGCATTCCTACTGAGGGGCATTTTTGGTGACCTGTGCTTTTCCATCCTGTCTGTGTTACCAGAGTGGAGACCATGACTTAGGAACATCTTCCATGTTATTTCTGAGAACAACATCATAGAAGTGGTGAACTGAGGGTCCTGCCTTTCACTGTTATTACTGACTATTCTTATAACTCTTTATTCTGTTCTTTCTTCTGGTGCTTCAGCATGTGTTTCTGTTCATACTTCATTCATACTGGTTCTGATGTTTCTGTTAGAAATCTCCATGCATATATTGTCAGTCGCAGCCATATCTGTAGTATTTGCTTCTATTGACATGTTGGTAACATGTAATTGACCTATTCAGAGCATGTAATGTGAACATAATTTTAATGTCAGGTGTCTGAAGACATGAGTACCAATATTTTGAATATTAATAGCTTATGAGTTACAGCTGTGTTTGTGTCAGGGTTATTTTCTTGCAAGGGAGAAATTTAAGTACCAATATTTGAAAATTCAGTCTTTGCTAGATTGAGAGGTGTGAATGCCTGAAAAACAGGACAGAAAATCATTTTATTGAAGAAGAATGAAGAGTTAATGAATCTATCTTGTCAAATGATTTTTCTTTCAGATGCATCACAGTGACATTTTCTTGTCCTTATCTCCATTTACATTTTCTGTGTCTGAAATGTTTCTCTCCCAATGCAAATACTTCTCAGACTGAGCCCAGAGCTTATATTAAGAATGTTTTTTCAATGAGCATGATAAAGATGTTGAAGTGTCACAGTCTATGGGGGAATTCAGATGTGAAAAAGCAGTCGGCTTCTCCAGAGGATAGATTGAAATAGGAATGGAACAGAAGTGCCCTGAACACAGATGCCAACAGAGGAGTCTGTCTCCCTACTGACAAGACGGCTGAGTTAGGCTCTAAAGCAAGGCTGCTTCAGAAAGAACTTAGTTTATGTAGAAAGAAACTGGTGCCCCAATGTTAATAGTTAGCCATTTGCATATGTCACTGACCTCTGAAGCTGTATCTCTTTTACCTGTTTTGCATACCTCTACGTTTTTTTCAGACCTGCTGCATACAATGAAATATTTAAACATAAGAGGAAATAGGACACTTGATTCCGAGGCATACGTTTGAACTGTTCATTACTGCATTCTAGTGATGTCCAAGTAAAAAATACAACCAAGCAGGATAGAGGAACCAGAATCAGCAATTGGTTAAAAATACCACTTCACAGGAGATTCTCTACTGTATCTATCAAAGACACATGAAATGGTTTCTTTAGTATATGATGTTTTATTTATTACATAGTTAGGAAAGTATGCATTATAATTTTCAGATTGCTGACGTTTCTCTTTCATTATCAAATGTGATTAATTATCAAAATGGTTTATTCCTCTTCCTGGCTGCTGAATACATACTGTGGTCAGTAGGATATGCAGGCACTGGGAAATGTTCACAAACTGAACCAATCATTATCCATTGAGTCTTTAGAATATCATGAATAACTAGGACAAATAACAGAACGCAGGCTGACGAGGGTTTGTCACATATAAATGTTATCACAGAATCAGAATCACAGAATTGTAGGGGTTGGAAGGGACCTCCAGAGGTCATCGAGTCCAACCCCCCTGCCAAAGCAGGTTCCCTACACCAGGTTGCGCAGGTAGGCGTCCAGGCGGGTCTTGAGTATCTCCAGAGAAGGAGACTCCACAACCCCCCTGGGCAGCCTGTTCCAGTGCTCCACCACCCTCACCGTAAAGAAGTTCTTGCACACATTCGTGCGGAACTTCCTATGCTCCAGTTTCTGGCCGTTTCCCCTTGTCCTGTCTCCACACACTGCCGAAGAGTCTGGCCTAACAGGTTATATACCTGCTAGGTTTTAAACCAGATGCTAAGAATGTTTATTGTTTTGCGTCACTAGCTTTCCATTGGGGGGAAAAAAGTAAAACTTGGTATTACGTCCTTGATTGTATTCTCTTGCTGTGGAAGTAGAAAATCAAGACTGAATCCAAGCAGATGATTTAATCTGCAAGCTAAAAGCACTTTTCCATAGAGGGATTGTGACTTCAACATAGTTTCTAGTTTTTGAAGTGTGAACAAATGACAGTGAAAAGCAACGTGTTAGGTCATGAACCTAAGTAAGTTCACACTACTTATATTTATTCATGTTTAACAATCAGTGTAGCAGTAGCTGAATGCAAGATCAGTCCAAACATGAACTTGGAAACAAATAGTATACACACAAAAAAAGTATTTTGTTCAGAACCTGTACCTAACTTCTCTTCTGAGATCAAGTAATGCGTTATCTCCTGTGGACCAGCCCTATCCAATGGAAACCTTCTTTGCTATCTTCTAAATGTAATTGTTTAGGAAGATAATAGCATTATTTAATTCTGACAAAGTCTTCAGTTAAGACTTTCAATAAACTCAACTGGCAGATCAGAAAGCTCACCTGACACAACATCTTTGAACCATGAATCAAAGCACTTGCAATTGGGAGGAAGTTGTCAAACTCAGTTAAAGGCTATCTGGAGCAAAACATAGCTCAATCAAGGTGAAACACTTCAATTTCTTAGTACATGCACACAGAGATCTCTGGAGGCTCTGCTGTGTTTGTTATACTGCATGATGCAGAGAAAAGGCTCTCAGAGAAGGAAAAAAAAGCAGGCATACACAGATGTCCTTGGAAAAACTTTTGTCGTCAGACTTCAGTGCCATGTTTCTTCACCTTCAGATGAATGCTGAATGTTACAGCTTAGGAACAATATTTACATGTCCTTCTGACTTCTTAACTTTTTTACCCATCAAATACTTACAGCTTAAGAAAAACAAATTTACTATGAACCAACACACAAACATAAAGCTGGTTAAAAAATACCTTCTGCAAACAATCTCACTGTGTTTAAAAATCTGGCAATCAGTCTTAGCCACAAATTTTAATGGCAGCAGATTTAAAATGTAGAAGTGTGAACCCCTTTTGAAAACGAATTGGCTAACCATTATTGTAGTTTTTCAGACCATGAGAGATTTTTGCACCAACTTTGCTGCTTTGGTTTATTGACCTGCCCCTCCTCAGTCAGTATTGCATGAGTCACCCAACTTTTTAAAGCCTTACATAATATTCTGAAGGACTGAGGGTATGTTGAGAGCCCTTGCGAGGGATGTGGTTCTAGATATTGCTGTTTTGGACTGCAGAAATTATGACTTACTTACAGTAAATAACTTTCATCTCCCTACACAGATATGTGCCCTGCACAGCCATGTTCTTCACTTTCTTTCAGTATTTTGTTTAATTCTAAACAAAGTTACCAGAAAAATTATGATACGCTTACATAGCTTTCTGTTTTCTCTTCTTGATGCGTCTATAGTTGCAAGCAACACAGATGTCTGATTATTCACAGCCCTTTGCAGTGCATGCTTAGCACTGCATTTATTTTGGTAGGTCTTCTGGGAGGAAAGCATATCACAAAGCTATCAGATACTGTTCACATCGAGTAGCACAGTCTCTGTGGCACTGTTGCTTTGTGGAAATGCTTTTTTTTTTACTTCTCAGAGACAAACTGGAACCGTTCTGTCCTCTACTATAAGCTTTGTTCTATCACTTATGATGGCAGAAATTTCAGCTGAGACCATCACAGATTTGTTCCAAAGAGAACTTACCTCTTTTTACTGGATATGCACACTCTCGTCATTAAGGAGATAAACTGACCTGTTTTTAAGGCAAAGCCGTTTTCTAGCTAGGAAGTAGAATTAAATGTGTTTAATATTTCCTTTAGTAGTAGCATTTAGCGTAACTGCAAATGTTTATTCAGATGAATTAAAGATGCAGCAACATCCTGCTGTTGTGAGACCCTGCTCACAATATGTCACAGGTTAACTAATGGCCTGCTGACAACTCCTAAATGGTTTTTTCGTTTCCTATCCAGACCTTGGTTCAGAACAGAACATACTGAATACGTAACGCCGTAGTACCCGCTGATGCAATGACGGAGAACATTCAACCTTCATTAGGATCTAGTTCTTAACTAGAAAGTACTATCTAGATTCCAGCTCAGTTCATGAAATATCTCCAAAAAATAATAATAATAATAATAATAATCCTTCTTATTTTTCCTTAAAGAAAAAGTCCTTTCTTCTTATGCATCTTCTTTGGCATCATCTTTCTAATAATCATTTTCTTAGAGTTTATGTTAACAGCAGTAACTATAAATTGAGATTATTTAATTATTTATTTATTTGAAATATTTAATGTGCAGGTACTATATAGGCTCCACTGTGGGGTTTTTTGTTTTGTTTTGTTTGTTTTTAAGAAAAAACAACTTGATGCATGGCAGGGGATCAGAAGTATGCAAACTGTTAATTGCTTTTGACACAAAGTGACACAAGCACCTTTGATATATAATTGGGGAGCAATGCAGTTTAACAAGTTTTAATTTCTGGTGCAGCTGGAAGACAAAGAGAAAGCATGAGAACAAATTAAATGGTATATAGGTCAATCATTCTATTACCAGTCTTCAGGGAACACATATCTAATTTACATAATTGTATTTCTGCTGCAACCAGACATACTGCTGTGCTAATACGTGTTCTTGGTGAGTCTATAAAAATACTGACGATGGCCTTTTCCATATTAAAGAAAGGAAAAACTGGGACTACAGGAGCAAATACATTATTAATTTCATCTAATCGCTATTTCAAGGTTAGCTTGACACAAACTACAAAGGGTCCCAGCAGCTCCACAGGTAGTGGGTGGGTTGTTGAATATTTTCCCTTAAAGCAAAGATTATGTTCTTGCATCTCTCACACATGCAAATAAATCAACTTACCAACTTTCTGTGTTAAGTTCTTGAGAAGCCTCTTGTTCTTTATGGGCCTCGTCTGCTGAATTTAAGCATCCCTTTTTCAGGAAGCTCATTTGTACTTTACCTATTTAGATACAAGTTTAAATTCTCACAAGAATATCTTGCCATCTTTCCTGTATGCTCTCTTTAAGTAAGTATTTGAAGGCTATATGTGTGTGTATATATATACATAATATAATGAAGCATAGACAACAAACGTGACTCTAATTTCAGGGGAAAAAAATGTAAAAGCAAAATAGAAAACACTGCAAGAATTCTTAATAAAAATGAGAAGTTGAGCTCTAAAATCAGACAGAGCGATTGTCAAAATGAGTTAACACAAATCATCTTTTCTATTAAATCTCAACAGCTAATGTTTTTCTGGAGATTCTTATGAAAAAAAGGATATTGAATCCATGCCCTTACATTCATAAATAAGAAAAACACGTTGTGAATTTATTAAATGGAATAATATTGAATTACAATTTACAAAATTTCCTATGATTACCATATAAGCGAATTAATGCAAGAATTATGTTAGGTGTAGTTCTCTCCAACTGGAATTATATCCTGGAATTCCACTTAATTTGTGGTGTGATCTGTGTTTAGTGACATGGACCTAGAATGAGCTATAAAGAAAATTATTTTCTGTTTGATATATAATTTCTAGTCTATGTATCTTTTCATGACAAGGCTGAGCTTACATTCTGTAGAATGGATCAAACTGATCATTTTACTTTCTGAGAATCAAGAGGCGTGTAAGTAGTGGGACAGGTTAAGAGAGGAGACAGATTTAAGTCTTTGCATAAGCTGTGTATTGCCAGATCTCTTTATGAAGAATTGAATGTGCCCCAGCAGGGCAATGAAGAGTTCACATATTCACAGGCTAAAGTGGAGCCATGCCCCTGCAATTAGAACTAGATTTCCTTTGAAGTGCAGGAAGAGTCATTAAAATTGCTCGAGTAAGTCACCGAGGACTCTTGCTTTAAAGGTAAATGTAGCACTGGCTGCCCCGTGAGGGCTTGTGATTTTGTCATTGCTTTTCTTCTGCCAAATTTTCTGTCTGAAACAAAACTAGTATGCTAGGATGTAAAGTGAATTGAAACCCTTTTATTCTGCAAAATAGGCTAGAACAGAAATACTGGACTACAGGTATGCTGTTATATTAGCTACATGTTTATATGATCCAAACTGCTTTCACCTTAAGATGAGCAAAAGGAGATTCTGCCTTTATGCCTTTCACATGTTGAGCTTTTTAAAAAGTATATATATATACAGCTACAGTCATTTTTAGTTATTTAATCATTTCATATTAAGAGTGCAGTCCAGGACTGCATTACGTCCGCCTAGCAATTTTGGTTTGCTGAGGCCCTTAGTGGTACGCAAACTTATAGTGCCACCTGGCTCAAGATGGTAGTACTGGAAGAAAAATGTTGGCAGAGTAGGGCAAGGAATCCTTGAGTCTGAAGTGTTGTCTTAGGAGTATTCTCCTGAATGATCTTTTTAAAAAGAAATACAAATCTGAAATGAAGCTCTTATTTGTCTTCTTAAAGCGCTTTCTTTCCTTTTTTAAATCAGGTATAGAGACATGTTCTCAAAGGGGAAATCCACATCCCAGTATTTTATTTTATTGCTGCTTATTTTAAACTAATTCCAGAAGTATTTGTTTAAAGAAAGTGCAAATTTAACATGAATTTCTAAATAAATAAATACATGCTCCAGTTTTTATTTAATTATTGTGATTAGTGAGCTATTTGGTGTTCTTCCTTTCACAGCAGCAAGTTCTGGTAAGTGTAATGAATGATTTCTAATTAAGGACTAGCAGAACTCATGACAAGAGAAGCCTTGGTCAATTTATTAAAACTGAGTCTCTCTACGCTGGGATAAACAATGTAGAACATTAAAATACTATGATGTCAGGAGTACATGCTTAATTAAACTTATATTAGCCAGGTAATTCTTTATAATTTAATAAGTAAGTATGACTTCTCTATTTTTTGTTTGTTTGCTTGTTTTATTAGTTTTCAATTTTGTGTTTGTAGAAAGGAAAAACTTACAGGCTATTTTTTTATTTAGCATTTTATTCATTAATTCTTTACTCTGAGCGTATCAAATGGAATTTGGTCTAAGCCAAATGTTTTTTGCTGTAATATGCCAAAAAAAAAAAAAAAAAAGAAGTGACTGCGTAGAACTCAAACGTTTGAGATTTAATGTGTACTTTGACTTCTGTGGTTTATGAGTTTCACCAAACATCTTGGTTTTATTTGGTGGAAAGCAAGAATAAATTTTGTACAGATCGTTATGCGCTCACCCTGGGGCAGTCAGCTCAGGGAAGCGGTATGCAGCTGCCAGCACTGAGATTTGTAGTCAGGATACAATTTCATATACATACAGAGATAGATAGTTTTACTACTTTTAATGGATGTAGGTACCTCTGTTTTCAATCAGTGCTGTTGTTTCTTAAGATATCTGAATAAAGTGGGGAAAATACTTTGGCTGAGGATGAATAAGTTTTAACTCTTTCAGAGCAGTAGAACTCTATTACCATTTTTATTCCAGCTAACGTATAAAATCAGAGCAACAGCTTCTGTTCTAGGACTGAAAAACAAGTTTTTGTTTTACTAACAAATAGCAGCAATGAACAGGAATACTGTAAAATTAGATAGTTGAAGAAAAGGTCAAATGGTATAGAGAGCATTGTATTTAATGAAAGTTCAGGAGCGAGACCAAAAGCTGACATTTCACATAGGGAAAGAAACAAAGTATTGGATGTGATTGAAATAGAGATAGATATGAAAGGCATTACATGTGAAATAGCTTTTGTAACAGCACATCTCAGTGGTCCACACTGAGCCAATTGCGGGGAAACGCATGACCTGAAACCTCAATCTATATTTATGCAAATGAGGAAATACCACATGTGGAGCTGTTATGATAGGGGTGCATGTTTTGATAATCACTGCCAGTAATAACAAAGAAGGACTTGGAAATTTGGCATGTACTCAAGTACTTGTGTCTAATAGGGAATGAGCACCTTTCTTAGTACCATGTATGATCTTGCTTTCATTTTAGGAAGCAGATTTCTAATTTTTTTTTTTTTATTGAATTGTATTTAAATTCTGATGCAGTAAATCAGTCTGTAGAACAGAGATTCTCCTCTTTGCCTCTATTTATTTTCCCTTCCATTGTGACAGTTTCTAATCTTTACATTGTTCTTTTAAACTATTAAAACTACTTTCTGCAATGACACAACTCTTTCCTTTTTCTTTGATGTGTGCTTTTTAATGTGTTCTTGCATTTTGCAAAAGAGTCGTAATGCAATACAGCATACTTATGAGAAACATTGAGGGTCAGAGCTGTTATTTTGCATTCCTCCCTACTGGCAGAAGTCCTAGAGTCAGTAGTGTGGCAACAATTGATGAATTAGGAAATATAATTATTGAATATATAATATATAATATATATAATGTATTATATATAATATAATCTATATATATATATTATATATAGAATAATCAATAATTGAAGATGAAAACTTGTATATTTCCAGAAGAAGTCTGAAGCTTGCATTTCCAGTTTCTGGAGCTGCAACCTGTCCTGGTTGGATAAGCTTCTCATGATTCCATACTCTTAAATTCTAGCTGGCTAGAAGCACGTTCAAATATGGAGTTGCCGGCAAAGTATTACCTACCTGAATACTTTGCAGATACCTATGGTCAAATTTTCCAGTGTACTGCTCTTGTGTTTTTAAGACTCTGATATGTATTTGAGAAGTAATGACTGCATTAATATCGAGTGAAACGCTCTGCAGAGAATAATTGTGAACATAAGAGCAGGAAAAAAAAAAAGCAGTGAATGACAAGAGGAGAGAGATCAAACATAATGGACAGTAAGGGAACCGCATGAAATGAAAGAAAAATACCCAGTCATCAATCTATCATATTAGCCCTAAATTGCTAGAGAAAAACATGAGTAATCACAGAAATCGTAGCAATGGGACCTTTCTGACTCAAAATTCAAGTGGAAATAGTCTGCCTCTAGTTTTTAGTTCGCTATTAGTTTGGCTTTGTTCTCAACCTTGTGATTTTATGTCTTTGCAGCCTTGTCAGAATCCCAACTAGAAAGCAATGCAACTTCCAAATTTCAGCTTCTTTATATCTTAAATCCTGCAAGCCTAAACTCATTATTACAGCAAAATACAGTGAAATAGCAAGGAACTGTGACTGTGTTCATGGACCGCATTTTTCTCAATTGTACATTTTTGTGGAACTAATTTGTCCTATTTCTTCTTCACTAGCCCTAAATGAGGCAAAATGCTTTTTCTTCAAGCTACACACACACACACACACACACGTATTTTTTTTCTTTTAATTTTATATGGACTGTATTCATTCTGCCACTCAGAAAGGCTGATTTGAATTAGGAATAGGGGAACATGCATTATCTAGAGAAAAGACCTCTAATTTCATAATCCTTCCTTATTGTATCAAATAGTACTTCCTCTTTGAAACAGCTGAGGACATTTTGATTGTTACTAGCTATCTAACAGTTTCTAAACTAATAATAACTAAGCTCTTAGTAATAAACAAGCAATTAACCTCACTGAGTTTCTTTTTTGTGCTTTTATTAAGATGGTTTTTTATATGTAGAAGACAATTCCCAGTAAGAAAATCTCTTCATTGCTCTGATGTTTGAGTCATCCTGAACACTGACTCCCTCTTCTTTTTCCACATACATTAAAAAATACTGCCAGAAGTGATATTGCTTCTAGGATTCACCTCGAAAACACTTTTTTACAGTTCACCAGGGAACACTGAAAAATTGCTTCCCTTTCTGAAATGTTCATAAAGTATCCTGTTTCATTAGTTGTCACATACACCTTGGTTTCTTTCCCATTTTGAGCATTTTAAATCCATTATAACGTTCTGCCTTTTCCTTGAGTGAGTTTTTCCATGAGTGGTTAAAAAAAGAGCCCCTTTAGACACCCTGAACCACTCTCATCTTGTACAGCAGGAGCTGCCTTCGTATGATAGTACAGATAAAATTAAAGCAGAATGCTCCAAGAAAAATGTCAGCCTCTCCTCTGAATTTAAATTATTTTGTCCTAATTATAAGATGACGAATACAATTGTCAATTGTACAATTGAACAAGTGCTTCACCATGTCTAAATATAAGTTTGGTGAAAAATCATTATTTCTAGAACACCATACAAGATGCTAGACATATGTAAGAAAATGCAAATTTGAAAAAAGATATTCTGAAAATAAAATCATTCCCTCCAAATATCTGCCATAATGCAACAAAGATAACCAGTATAAATGGAGGGAAGAGATTTATGAAGTATAACATTCGCTTAACAGTAATTGGATGTAAACTGATCATTAATAATTTGAGTTTATCTGACTGACCAAATGATCTTTTAGTAGAAATGATGACCAGAAAAAGCTACTTTAAATTATCCTTGCCCTTTATGAAAGGGATTCTGCACCATCTTCAGCTAACTTATTAGCGGATTGAACTTTTTTTGTTGGTTTTTTTGCTAACTATGTTAGCAAATAACACCTCCTAATAGGATCAGATCCCTGAAGAAAATGTGGTTGATGCTAATGTCCTCGTGTATGTTTCAGTGACTTTTATTTTGATCTGTCTCTAGTCCAGTCTGAATACCACAGTTAGTGGTAGAAGTATACCTTCCAGTTTAGTTCGTTTTGTGAGAAGAGTCTGTGTCATGGGGTGTGTAAGAACACATCTATTTTTTTTTTACCTGGAATGTTCTTTCAAGGCCAAGCTTGGTATATCAGTAGAATAAAATTCCAAACTGTAGAGTTCTGTAGAAACGTTTCTAGTATTACAGATGGAGAAAGAATACGGTTAGCACAGAAAGGGTAAAAATATTGTAGTACTTCATACAAATTATGTAATGATAAAAAGTCATTATAGAATGACTTTTATTAAAGAGAAGATAAAAAAGAAATGAAAAATTATGAAAGTTACAAATCCAGTGACATAATGACCCTCGTATATTGATGTTTCTGCCTGTGATTAATTGTTGATCAAGATACTGTCTTGTTTTAATTAGAAGATAAGTTGGTAATATGTCAGTGTAGGGATTGATTAAATACTGGAGTTACTATCTTAAACCCAGTCTTTCAAAATACTTCACTTTTCTTTTACTAATTTGAAGATGATTATTAGTGTAATATCTTCAAAATAACCTGAAGAGACTGAGTTATTCAAGCTAATACAAAATAATTGTTCTGTCCCTTTCATTCTCCCTTCATACAACTAAACAAAGATCACTGAAACTTTAAAAGGTTATATGCAGTATGGTTGGGATGTTTAAGGAGTTTGTTTCAATGCTGCCTTCATTAAAGAGCTCTTTGATCATCTATGTGTTCCATTGACTTTGGATTATTTTGATTATTTCTTTTGATATAAATACATATTAGAAATCAATAAGATACAGAGAATGGTCATGAAAATGAAAGGAAAATTCTTCTGTGTGGAAAACTGAAGAAGCTTTATGAAAAGGAAAGCAAAAGAAAATTAGGAACTTTTGTGTTCTCTTGAACTTTTCCAAGTATAAGGAAACAGACCATTAATGTAACATAACAATCACAGGTTTAAGCCCAATGGAACTTCAGAAATCATCAAAAGAGGCTAAAAAAGGATAGCTAAATTGTATAATCCTTCTGTTGGTAATCACCACCACAGAGAATCTCCCTAGAGATTCTCCCCTAGTGAACTATTGGTTCTCTGCATGCATCTTCTAATAAATTCAAAGTTTTTTTGTTTTGTTTTGTTTTTTTCAAATGATATCTTTATCAGCAATAACTACATTAGCCTAATTTAGCAAAGTGCCTCCTTCTCCATCAGTGAAGTATCTCCATTCAGTGCAGTATCTCATTTAAAACAGAGGTGAGAGTGGAATCAGAGTTTCTGCTTTGAGGATCCAAATCTTGTCTTTAAAGCTTCAATCATTGCTATTTGGAAAGAAATGTGAAAACCAAATAAATATAATTTAGAGTCAGCCTGCTCTGTTTCACCGCTCTGGTACCAGTCTGTGTTTTCAACAGAATTTTTTTCTAGCGAGAGAATGGTAAACAAGAGTGTCGGCTCTTGCAGTCAGAGCATTATTCCTCTACTTTCAAACAGTAGCAATCCACAATAGAGGATCAATGCCTGGGAATTCTTGGTACCTGGATATTTTAATAGATTTTCTTCTATTTTCTTTTATCCCTTTCCTTGTAGAGAGTTCTTGCTACAACATAGCCAGGGACTAAGGGCTCTCCTTTGCCTGCAAGTTTCATGTTGTGCTTTTGAAATGTAGCTTATGAAAGTCTGCAGTGATTCCACCCTTAAAAGACCCGAAAATGCCTGCACTTCTTTAGGTGTACTAGAAAATTTTTGCTGGGGATGCAGACAATTTTTTGTGTGTTTGGCAAGAGTGGAAGTGAGTGTCTGCCTGAAATTATTTTTCCTGAAGGCATTTTCAGTGTTAATCCTTGGTAGATATTGCTAGTGCCTAATATACCATTCAGCATAGTGAAGGCACTCAGCAGTTGTGTCTTCAGGAAGCACTTCAAAACACATGTTGAAGTCCCTGGGAGTTTGTTTAATTGAATTCTATTGTTTAATTTGTCATCTGTCTAGTAAGGCAGTTCTGTTCCCTCATAGGGTATGTTATTCTGAGAAGAGAAAGAAAACTTTCAGATATTTCTTTATTCTTATGAATCTGGTCCAAGGTAATAATCAGATGATACTTTAGTTCCTTTGAAGGAAACCATATATTTGAATGATGTATCCTTCATAACTATAGGTGTAAATCTCCCATTCTGAAGACGAGTGAGAATGATGCAGCTGGTACCTGTTCATCTAAGACCTGACAAAAAAGTGTACAAATTATCAAGGAAGTCTGATTTACTAACAATTTTAACAACAACTTTATAGTTTCAATATTGTTTGTATTCCTTTATGCCTCTTTGAAGTCATAATCATATCTTCACATAATTTTCGACATATGTTACCATGCCATATTTTCATAGTAGCATGGCTGCAGTCTGTTCAGTCAGTTTGATGGGAGAGTGCAAGTGTGTGTGATGAACCTCCTTTTCCTACTTCATTTTTCTTGTTACACAGTAATTCTTCCTACTCAAACAGAGTTGATGGAAAAATAAGGGAGTGTGACTACTTAGTATGTACCAATTCATACATAATCTCTTCTTGATGTTTACTCTGTTAACATAGTCACGTTACAGGCTAAGTAAAATAAATTTTTATTTTTGCTGTGTTGTGTTTTTTTTTAATTGATACCTTGTTATTTCACATATTGTGCGCTATAATATTCTGTCAAGAAATTTATTTGTAGAAGAGGGTGACTGCTTGGGGTCAGCTGTAACATAATGTCAAGAAGAGGGGGAGACTTACGAGGGTCTGCTATAGCATACTTGTAGTTAATACCAACATTGATCAGTCATTTTTAGCAGATATTTCTGATTCTTTACAAAAGGTTTATTTTTCAAGAAAGTAGTATCTGGTACTATATCACGTTCTCTCTCTCAGAAACAGACAAATTTTCCATTCTATGATTTTAATTATTTTTCCCCTACTGTACCAGGCAATACCAAAGCCTTAAGAAGAAGTTAAACACTCTGCACAATTTTTTAATTCAAAAGTATGTTTACTTTCTAGCAGCAGAGCACCTTCAAAGTTACCTTCCTTCAATATATAATGAGTTTCTCTCCACATGACTTTGCAGTAGAAAAGTTTGCTTGAAGGGAATTCATTACTTTTAGGTAGCTTTCCATGCTTGAAAATACATCAGAGTTGAACTCTGATTCAACTGTGTTGCATTCTGAGAATTACTATCAACATCTCCAGAAAGTTATTATCTCCTACGTACAATAGTGGGTGCTGACTCACAAGAACTTCAGCATTTATATTTTTCCTAAGGAGGTTTGTTTTTTTCCCTTGCCTCTGGCTACTGAGGAGAAAATTGTGACTTTAGTGGGGAAAAAAAAAAAAAAAGAAAGAAAAAAAAAAGAAGACCTTTATGGCTAACTGTATGGCTAGCTGTATTTCTGAGACTGCTAGAAGTTGCTGTGATGAAAATAAATCAGTGCACAGAGCTAAAGGACAGTGGTCAGAAGGACTCGTGCTGCAGCTCACCATGTGTGTCCTGCAACATGGATATCTTTGCTACTTAAAGAAATCCAACAACAACCATTTATTGTGGATGATACTATCACATACAGCATTACTTGACAGGCCAAGTTCTTAACATAACTGTTACATGTCATTCCAACTATTGATGAAGAATGCTAATTAGGATGGAATTGTTCAGTGTATTTGTAAAGAGAGAACAAGGCTACAGGCTACTAGCTCTCTCTGTAGGACCATCCCAAGCTGTAGGACTGATGAGATGATAGTACAGGGACTGTAGCAAGTGACAATACTGCAATTACTTGTACTTAGCGGAAAAATTTAAGATCTGACCCTTGCTATGATGTCATCTGAACCAGCAAACGTTTACTGTGGTTTGGGCAGGCAGCAAGCAGAAACACATTGCAAGTTTTAATATGTTAAGGATCATTAAGTTGATTGTGTCAATTTGTTAAAGTGCCAAGTAATGATTTTACAGGTAATTAGACTTTAACAGGCAGAAACAAATTTATGTCCTTCTTGTTTTTATGGCGCAGGTAATGATAGATGTACTATCATACAAGCTGTTGTTTTTAGGTACACAACATCTCTTAATGTCCTAAAGCAAATGAAATATTACATGTCAGGAACTGATCAGTGACTGTATAAAACACATTAGTAGCTTTTCTTCTTTTAGCTACTTTTAATCGAAGCTCGTTCATCATGTCATAGAAAGATGGAATGTCTCAGGTTATTCTTGCTACATGGAGAAATGGCAGTGAACCTTTAAGGTCAGGAGGACAAGACAATAGTTACAGGTTATTACAATTGTTTTTCTATAGCTGAGCCTCATACTGCTGTAGTAGATTTTGCTTCATTTTCTCCCCACTGTGTGAATACATAGAGAATAAGGGGAAGCACGCTTCACAACTCAGTTTGAAAATGAGTTTCTGTTTTAATTGAGCTGTGTTTCCATTGCAGTTTGACTGTTTTCTGTTTGTGTCCTTCTCTAGCACTTGTCTACCAGAATTGCAACAAACCGCAGATATTTTTTGAAGAATAGCATTTATGGGAGCAGTAACAATTAGTGCCTCTTTCTGACACTATTACAACTGCACAGCCCAGGTGATGATTCCAGCTAGCATCTTAATTCTAGAAATTAAACTAATGGTAAATGCTTTCTGGTATTACCTGAATTCTGTATGTGGAGATTCCTTTACAGTTTCTCTGAGTTCCAGGACTATTAGCTCACACAAAAAATGTAAGATAGAAATTCCACTTTCTGTGCGATACTTCTGGTACGAATCGGAGGTTAATTAAAGATGGTGCAATGAGGCTGCTTTAGCTTTTCAGCTGTGTTGCTATTTTTCGCTGCTGGAAGATAACATGAGGAGAGAGTGTAGATGGTCCATACATTTTTCATTGCTTAGAGAAGATCTGTTTTTTGTTGTGTTTGGCTTTTAACAGCATAGAGCTTCCTGTCAATCAGCTCTATTGTTAGTTGAATTGATTACTACTAAAATGTGGAGCTGTAGTCTGCCTGGTGCTGCCTGTTGTCTGACACTTCAGAAATTAGATGTTTACTTCAGTGCATTCTTACATGTAATTACAGCGTTGCTATTCATGACGATATAGTTAAAAATGTGTCACACCATTAGAAGATCTATTTTCAGCAGTGAATAACTGAATAATAATTTATCCGAGGCCAAAACTGAGTAAAAGTGTCATGTCAGCAGTTGCCCCTCACTGTCACAGCTACAAGAGGACAACCACCCCTTCTCCTCTCTGAAAATCAGTGCACATGGTGACTGTTTACCTGACCCTAAGAAAAAAAAAGCAGTTCCACAATCTGTACACTAAAGGAAAAATAAACCATAGTTTTCTGTTTCAGCCCTGAATGGATGCGCTTCTTTGCAAGAGCACTTCAGCTCTCATCTCCTTACCGTGGCCTAGCATAATGCTGTTCCATTAAACAGGAATGAAGGACTAAGTGGTCCTTGCACACTTTTTAGTTCAAAGCTCTGCATGTCCACCATAAACATAGCTTTTCTAATTTTAGAGGAAAATTGTTTTAAGATGTTTTAATTAAACCAGTGAAAAGTAAATGTGATTTGTGCTTTTAGCTTCAGGTTGGATATCTCCAGCTACAACCAGCCTGAGTGGAGCTGGGATGGGGGGAGGGGCTGTTTCTTTGTTTTTAGCTCAGCCATGAGTGAGCTGTTCTGTATTACATAACACTGAGTAAACATGCCCAAAATATGAGATTCGTTCCCTGCTTTGTGAATCTGGAGATTTCAGCAGCTTCTATTTTTAGATAAGTAAATTCTTCTTTCAGGCTACCCTGTCGTATGGCTTTTGAAATAAATATGGACTGAATTCAGAGCTTCAATTCACTTTAGCAAGGAGATATGTAGAAATTGATAGAAATAAGAGATTCTCTTTAGACTTTTATTATAATAGATGATGGAAGAATTGTTGTTATTTGTGATTCTGAAATAGAAGCAAGTGAATGATAATTTGTAACAGTAATTGAGAAACTGTTTGTCTTTATTACCTTAAATCTATATACTACATTTGGTCCCGAAGAAAGTGATTACATTCTACATCTAGGGGGGAAATAAGCGCATGTTTTTGTCGTGTGCACTTAAATGAACTAATTCATTTGTGGCATGTTTAAATTTTGAAATGTACAAAGAGAACAGAACTGTGCAGAGATTTTATTCAAGTTCCATAATGAGTACATCTCTGTGAGAACATATCCTGCAGTAAATTCCGTGGCCAAACATTAGTTATGTCTCTTGAAACATAGTCTTTTCTCTGTTCTGAGGCTACTCAGTTGAGTCTGTCTACCAATTAAAATAATCTTACTCTGCTTTTGATCATGCCTCATCTCGTTGTCATTTGATTGTATTATGAAACCAAAATGAGTGACATTGCTAGTTAATATCACAGCAAAAGATTAGAAGTCCTTTTGCAGTTTAGTGAAAACTTTGTAAATGTGGTTGTTTGATCCCTCTATGGGTTCAAAAATGACCAGAAGGACTACCTGTAGCCACACTTTTAATGTAGCTGTCGAGCAACCTCACTTGAAGTTTGTAAACATCAGTCATTTGGCACAATATAAAATGCTTTTGCTATATTGTTTGCATTCCATTCTAACTAGTACTGTGTCATTCATAAAGGGAAATGAGGCATCTGAGCAGGTTACAGAAATCCCTATCATCAAAGGCATGGTAGAATTTCCATTATTGGAAATGCTCAATGCTCAGCTGACATGACCCTGAAAAACGTGGTCTGACTTTGGATCTAACTGAAATTGTGTGTGCACTGAGTGGGTAGGTGGACTGGAGAACCCCTTCTAACCTCAAATGTTCTGACATTCAGAGCAAAGACAAATGAAACAGTTCCCATATCTCGCTAGATGAGTGTTAATATCCACCAAAATGTTGTTTACTTTGATGCAAAGTTATTTGTAACTGCTGTCTTCCACACTGCCCAGCCACTGGAGATCAGTAATGACCTAGATCACTCCTGGAGTTAATTGAAAGGTCTGTTAGATCTCTAGATTTTAAAAATGATTGAGACACTGCTGCCTTTAGGAATCTATTTATTTTTCATCAAAATGAGAAACCATTAGTTTGTAGCAGTTGGCCAGCTTCGAATGGCAATTCTGAAAGGCTGCCGCTTTTAATTCCTCACATTTGAGGTCTGACCACAAATGCTCCAGCACAATGGTTTAGTTAAAAACAAAACAAACCTCTCTGCGGCCATTTTCTGAATATTGCTGTTCCTATAACTATTCCTGTCTGCTTTATTATGCATTACTTATGCTTTCTTATAATGATTAAATTTTGAAATAAGTTGTTTCAATTTACTAGTCTGTTTATATTAATAATGCTCTTTATAGCATTTAAGTGTCTGGACTATTGTATAGGAAAATAAATTTCAACTATCTAATGTAGCTGCTGATTTATTTTTCTTTACAAATGTTGCTAAGTAGGCTTTGTTAGGTTGTCATCTAGTTTCATTTCATTTTCCTCTATCTAGTCACAGAATGGTTCAGGGCCAACTTCATGTTATTCAACTAAAAAGTGTACGTCTACTGAAGATTATAAAAGAGAAAGTACCTCCAGTAGTTAGATTGAGCTGGTTTATATTTTTCTAGTCATAACTCGTTATATTTAAATGAGTCACTCCATGGCCCCTCCATGGCTCCTGGGGATGTTTAAGGAAAGGATTGGTGTTGTACTTAGGGACGTGGTTTTGTGAGCAATTCTGGAGGTAGGTGAATGGTTGGACTGGATGATCTTGGAGGTCTTTTCCAACCTTAATGCTTCTGTGATTCTATGGCCAATTACTTTCACAGCTCATCATCTTCTATACGAAAAGCTACCCATACTGCTGCAGCATGTTGTGTCTCCATTCATTCATATATGTTACAGCATTTGTAAGATATGGTGCATAACTATATTCCAACAAAGTTATTGAGTCAAAAGCCAGGATTTTGTTTGCCTTTAATTTTAGTGGTGTGACTATGAAGGCCTCAGTGAAAGCCGGCATAGGCTACTATGTTCTTATCAGTGTGATTTCTGCTGCAAATTGCAGTTTGAGGATTAATCCCTTCACCTTTTGTAATTCAGAAGCAATTTCAAAACCCTGAGAGAAAATTATAAAAAGTATTTTACATTCCTGGTGGGAAGAAGCCTCAAATGATGATCAACTCATAAAAGTCAAGATGGAGAGAGGATCTGCATCTGTCTACATGGTGCCCCTGAGAGCTACAAGCTGGTTTTACTGGTCATTTTAGCTAAAAAAAAAGAAAAAAAGAAAAAAAGAAAAAAAAAAAGAAAAAAAAAAAAAAGAATTGTAAGGAGGCCTTGATATCCTGCTTTAATTTATAGCTTCCAAGTTTAATGCTCATGTGAATGTATATTTAGCTTTTCACTAGAATATAATGTTCCCATATCTTTCCTTGCATATTTGACCTTTGGGTAACAATGAAGAGTTGCTGAATCATGACTTTATCTGACAAATCTGACTTATTTTCTCCTTCAGTATTCTTTTCTGCTAGTTGTTACAAATTGTTGCCTGTCCTGGCAATGTCTGGGTTCCTGGCTTTCAGATTTTAATCACTCCCTTCTCCTTTCTTTCTGACAGCAGCGTTAAAAGGGGAGGCACTCTTCCGTCTCTGTGTTAATGCTGCCCTTTAAAGGTGTTCCATGTTTACTGAATGGAAAAAAATAACTATCTGTATTTTTTCTGATACTTTCCTGTGTGTTACTGTTTATACACACACAGTTAGATTTGCATTGGTTGTGTTGTGCTCTTTGGCATGAAGCTGAATTTGTAAATTGGTGCATCTGGGCTTTACAGTTTCTTCCTGTTTTGGTAAGATTGTAGAAATTTAGATGATACATCTTTATAATTTATCACAGATTTGTTTGTGCCTAATTTCTTAAAGCATTTCAACAAGCTGTGCTCATAAAAGTCAATCTTATTCTTCATTACATCCATAGAATATGGTCTTTCTTTAAACACCGAGCAGTCAAATATCCCCTTGCTGTAAAGAATGTGATACAAAAATTTCTGAGGATATCAGCTCCTTTATTTTAATTTTTAAATTGAAGAAATCTTCAGTTCATAGAAATCTAAATTTGTTTGAAAAAATTAAAATCTTCTGATTCACCCACATTTTCAAAAATTCTGCTTCAGTTCAGCCTTTGCATGCTAGTTGTAATAGTGAAAATATGTGATGAAACAGGTATTATGCAAGTATATTTCCTCCAACTGTTTTCTGTTTCCAGAATGATTAAGACAACTGAGGAAGGAGGAGGAAATGGGTTTCATCACAGAAGCTTTTCTTCGCGTAACATTCTTTGTAGAGAATGTTTTAATGTGCTGAGGGATATGCAATTGTAACAACCACTATTATTTGAGTTGCTTTTATACATGCATAATGTACTTACGCTCTATTTTATGTAATATAAAACTCAAATGTTAACTGGGGACTGCGGAGTGTGGGCAAAGCTCATGTCAATTATACCATAATCAGCAGGCATTGTAGTACGCTCCAGCACGCAGAGCACAGCATAATGTGTTCTGCTGCCTGAATCGACTCCAAGTGGCTGTGTGGTTATTTGCAGAGCGCTATAGCTGCGTCAACTTTCACTCCACAATAAAGGTTTATTTTTCTAATTCCATCACATAACTGACAGTAAAAGATACTAGGAAGTAGTAATGCAAGAAATGAAGAGAAAGAAGTGTGCACCACTATTTTGACAGTAATTTAAAAGGTCAGAAAAACCTTTAACAGTGGATTCTACTCATTGGCAGAAGCCCTGTGCATATCAATGCAAATGTTAAAAAAAAAATAAATGTGGAGGAAGAGCATGTTTTAGTCAGGAAGTAAATTGCTTGATAATTGGAAGAATCACTGGCTAAACATCAGGGAAATACAATTTCAGGGAAAAGATCGTGCCTATTTATAGTAATTTCTTAAACACATCAAATGGAAAATACAAGAAGCTTTCTTAAACAGCAGAAATGGATATTAGTACTTCAAGAAAAACAGTGGCTCACAATGGGCTTTTACGTCTATTTTGGAGTGCATTTTTCAAGCTCATACATAGATCACTCCGAAAGTAATGCCTCCTATTTATTTCCATGGTAACTATGACAGGTACAAAGAGCACAATAAGGTTATTTGATAGAGCAAATTCTCAGCTACAGGACACTCTTTTTCAATGTAGTCACCACCATTAGTCAGTTTGCACAGACGAGTTGATCGAGGTGCTGTTTTTTTGGTGGTGTGACAGCTGTGCATGGCTGTGCAAAAAGTGGCTTGTCTTTTATGTCACTGTTGCTACTGCTGAAAAGCATGACCCACCATCTCATTGCACTCACATCTACTGTTTCATCTTCATAAATGTCCAGCAAGTGTCAGCGTTCCATGTCAGATGCCATTCTATCAGACTGGCCCACTGCAACTGTCTGTCACAGAGCAACAAAACAGAATGGGATATTGATGGGAAGGTTCAACCTCTGCTGCCATCCCACCAACATCTGCCTCTGATTGCATGGACCAACATTACAAAATAGGAGGCATTATTTTTGGAGCAGCCCTTGTTGTTCCCAAGGGGTGATGATACTGTATAGTAACACAGATGATGTTGCAGACATGGTAAGAAAATAATTTGTGATATGGCACTTTACTGCTTGAGCTTCCCGACTTTCCCCATTCACCTCATTCAGGGTTTCCACAACCCTGGACTTCAGCATAAAGTTGGAGGAGTAGAGTTTTCTTGTGTTCTCCAGCCTTTGGGAACAATCTGCATTTACCTTTTGTTGCTAAATCTCACAGGAGGGGTTGTTAAAAGCATTACAGTGCCCTGTGCTGTGCTCAGGGGCTTTATCACTGTTCTTGGTAAAGAGACAAGGGAACCACCTGAAAAGAGATCACTGATGTGCATTTTAGTGCTGGAAGAGTGGAAGAAAAGGTAGTGTGAGAGCTGAACAAGAATGTTGTCTGGAATTCCCAGAGAATATTTGCTGCATTTTGATTTTTTTTTTTTTTTTTTTTTTTTTTTGTAGTTATACAATTAACGGAGGCACTTCAAAAGTTCAGTGATTTTAAATTGTCTGCAGTTTTCATGGCCTGTGTGGGGAATGAGTGTGTGTTCAGGGAGAAACTGTAATAGCTCTGAAAGAAGTCTAATGACTTCTTCATAGTACTTCCTAAAGAGAACTGGTTTCAGACTTAAGGAAATTAGAAATTATCTTCTGGGCTGTGAACTGAATGTAAAATAGGCAGATCTGAAGTGTTTAATGTCACGGAAGTCACCATGATTATAGTTCTTATTAAGCAAAGGTGTGTTTGGTTAAATGAAATTGTTGTGAAATTTGACTGAAATTGTCACCAAACTGTGAGGCCTTCAGCAGAGGAAAGCTGACTCCAGAAAGCAGAGGTGGTGTTCGTGTGCCAACTACACCACTGTGCAAGTTCTGCAGAGAAAATGTAAGGTTTGATCCACCTGTGACAGACAGCAGCTTCAGCCATTTGTAATCACTGTGGAGCTGACCTGCACTTCTTTGCTGTGAATGTGGGTGACCAGGTTATCTGCTCACTGAATAGGTGACCATTTCAGTTCACTGACCTGTCATACTCACTCAGTGGCCCTATAGGCACATCCCAAAGGGTTTCTAATGCATGTTGTGATACCAACAGTACTGATACTATAGCAGTTGTTAAACAACTGTGTAAAGTGGGCTCTAGCGCATTGAAAGGCATTTTTACTTGGATTTTTTTTTTTTTTGCCTCTAGTAACTACAAGAGAAAGCAGGGCATTTCTATCCTCTACAATATTGAAACATAAATAGATATGTTAAAGGAAGGTGGGTAAACACATACAAGAGGAAGCAACTGTTCAGGTGCAGAACCAATAAGGAAAGAAGCAGGAGCATAGGTAAGTATTTGAAGTTGTGACAATTCAAGGTTATTGAAAATGATTATATACTTTGCCAATGTATTAAAGGTAGCTGGGCTTGCTGCCACACATTTTAGAAGAAATTGTCTGGAATAAGCTGTTTTCTGTTTATTACTAATAAAATGCATACTTACTTAAATAATTGGAGAGTGCTGGCTTGAGGAAAACAGTAAATGGGCATGAGGTGGCAGTTAAATTTGTTGTGGGAAGGCAAAAGATTGAGACTATAGTAAATCTTTCATTTTGTAGCTTATTCCTATTGCTAGAATTTCAGGACACAGCTTTGTTATCAGAAGAAGATGCAAAGCACTGTGGTTGGTGTTTGTAGTCTATGTGCAGAGCAGAGAAGTTACTGCACTGAAGTAAAGCTCGGTTACAGAGCTTGTCGTTTGAAACTATGTGTAAATCTCCACATGGGAACACAGTGTATACTGACCAGGAAATGAGAGGTATTCTCTTTTAAATATGCCTATTATCTCCAAGTGAGAGCAAGTTTCGGCATAACCATGGGATTTCGACTGAAGGCATGAGGTCACTGTATAAGCCAAAGCACATTAAGGTTCTTCACAGAGTAAGGGCAAGCAGTAATCCCCAAAAGGGCACTTCTGAAGAGCTGCAATATCCCATTACTTTCCAGCAGTCTCACTTCCATAAAAACAGATTTGGAAAGTGAAATGTCATTTCCTTATGTAATTCTTTTTTAACGTATCTTAAAATAGTAATCTCCTGACAAGTCGTGCTTCCAGTTTAACTAACTAGTAACTTTACTCATAGGTTGCATAGCCATAGGAATGCAGGGCTGAGAGGCATCTCAGGAATTATTTATGCCTGAACTTGTAGAGTGCCATGCAGGCCCCAGTATTTGCTCAGCCTCTATGCAAAAGCTCATGCAGGTTGTGCCGCAGCTGCCCTCCATGTGGGCTCTTTAGGAAGGAGGGAGCTGCGTATGAAAAGCATCTCGGAGTGACTGGGTGAATACATTTCTGGAAGGGGTCTTTGTTATAATGTTTAAAAACAATTGCTCTTTTTCATCTGAGTCCTAGATTAACCAAAGCATGCTAAAACTATTAAGTCAGGCATTTACTAAAAAGCCCTAAGAATTAGTTTAAAAATTGAGTAATTAGAACCATGCTGCGATGACATTACTTTTCTGATATTACTTCTGACTGAAGCCCGGTCTAACTGCAATACTTTCATTAGTTGCTCTGTGTAAATTATCCAGGAAAGAATGCCGTATGTTTTCAATTATATTTTAATGGAAAAGAACAAGTTATTTTCTTTTAGACTGTAAGAGTGGTAGATATGCATAAAATTGGCTTTGCAATCATTTTCATTTGCAGAAGATTGGTTTGCTATAATTTATCTTTGTGAAGGGCTTATAATCAGCTAGAACTTAGATTTACATAAGATTAAAGTTATTTTTAAAAAATACCTGTGTTGCACAGTACAATATAGTACCTCTTGATGAGCACTAGTAGCTGCAGTCTGTGACTTGAATGGAAGTAGGAACACACTTCTTTGGAGAAAAGTCTTACAGAAACAAGTTAACAGATACTGGTGGCTGACAGCAGCTAAAAGAACTTCCATCTTAAATATGTCTGCTTTAAGACCATGTGAAGGACTGAAAGCTGTAACAGTTAAATTGTATTAATGTTTAAATAAAAATCTCCATTCCTAAAGTACACTAATAAAAAACGGCAGTACACCAGAAAGACTTGCATCTGTTGAGCTACAGAAAGAAGATTAAATGAGGAAAGGAAATCATAATGCTGATCAGAAATAGCAACTAGTTCTGATCTTTATCTATATGCATTACCCACCTGGATTTTCTTGATTTGATTGTGGAGCTTTCAGTTTTTAATGTGATTTACTCTGTGAGAATATATAAAACGAAAACACATCAGTTACTCTGAAGCTTTCCATGCGGTGTAGATCTTTTGTGGATCTGTGATAACTGTGATGTTATGGACGGCTCGTGCACACCTCTGTGATGCACACATACTGTTTGACTCAAAGCAAATAAATAATTGCTAAAACATGATTCTAGGCAAAAAAATACTTTTGTTTACTTGAGAATTAAAATGCAGTGAAAAATTAGAACCTCGCATAGCGTTCTGATAACTGGTTTGATTAAGGACAGTTCTATGTAGATTAACTGGTTCTCCTAGTATATATTTGTCTTGTTTGTGGTTTTTCTATTGCTCTAGCAATTCTAATGTATACGTTCCTTTCACCCTCTGTGTAACTTGGTCCAAAATTCAGTAGTGTGTTAAGAAGTTCACTGGATGCCTGAGTGGCAATAGCTTCATGCTACCTTAGTCCAACAGCCATCCCCTCTTCTTTCTCTACTCCTCTACAGTAGTAATTTTTGTAATCCTTTCTTCTTCAAAAGATCTGAAGTGTTTTCTTACACTGAAGTAGTCAAATGGAAATGTTACCATTTAAAAGGAATTGTATATTCTCTCTCCAGAAACAGTGTCATACCACTTGAATTAATGGCGAAAAGTGTTTCCCGTGATTATCCTATGACTAACAGAAGGTAAAAATGAGAAAGAAAATTGCAGCAGTTACTCACACAGGAGGAGAGGCTCATTGGAACATAGAGGGGGATCTAGCCGCTTCTTAATTGGGTGTAGCTCTGGTGTCAAAGCATTAAGGGATAATAAGCCATCAGTGTTTGAGTAAAGTTGACAGGTTATACTCCTTTGTTGGCACTCATACCGATCCTGCAGAGTATGCAGATGGACCTAAGAAAAGAGCTTCAGACATTGTATTGGAGACAGAGCATCCCCTGCAAAATTTAATGGAATTGCCAGAGTTTAATGGCTACAGCCTCAGAGAAGACGAAGATGCTATTTTTTTCAACATGGTGAAATATTAGATGTCAAAATACAAGTATGAGATTGGTCATTTACTGGAGACAGCAATCTAGTTGCTTTAAGAGTAAAATAGCAAGGCTTCCAATATCAGAACAATAAAAAATAAATCCAAGCACTACAGAGCTTTAAAACTGAAGAGACTGACAAATAGCATTTCATTTTTGAAATCTTTTTGATAACTTCAGTGGTTTGGGACTTACCTGCGAAGGCCTTACAGCTAACAAATATTCACACCATTTCATTTTGGGAGATGTGTTTCCGTAAGGCAGAGTTGCCATAGGTAAAGAAAAAAGCTGTGTTTCTTTTTTTCAGTGGCAAAGAAACAAAATCAAATCTAAACATTTGTGTTTGTGTGCATGCAAATTGCACACACACAACATATCCCAATTAAAAATAATTTTTCAGCATTTGATATGCAGCATATGGTGTTATGAATTCATGAATTGCTGCGTTATGCCGTTTGTTGCAAGAACATGTCTTTTGAAAAAGTACACGTGGTTAGTAGCACTGCGCTGTTTTTAAATTGGCCTCACTAGCAGAGCTTTATCAGAGAAACAAAGGCAGATCTGGGCTTTTCTTCCCTACCCTACTGTCCTCCTCTCCTGTGTATCTGGGCTTCCATGGCTCCCGTGTCCATCAGCACGCAATGCGCTGAGGTTCATGCAGCTCAGTGTTATGTGCTTTAGGGCCTTTTGTTAGGTTGTGGGGTTTTTTGAGGAAGCCTCACTGCCTAAGTTATAGAGTGAAAATCTTCCATTATTAAGAGATTCAAGAAAGTATGTGGTCAAACTTTAGGAATGGAAAAAGATGATTACTGATAATAATGTTGTCTAGTTCTCTGTCGACACTCAAACATTTCATTAGAAACTTGCTAGAGTTCTCTTCAGTCTAACTTTAACTAACTCATGATATGATTTCCCCTTATGGACTTCTGAGAAAGAATGTGTAGAAAGTATATTCCTTTTCATCCAATGTCATAGAATACGTGAAAATATGATCTGCAAACATTTCCCTGCTTGGAAAGATGTTAAAACACTTTTGGTGGTGTTATTCCACTCTTTATTCATCGTTAACTAAACATTTTAAATGAGTACAGTATTTACTTTTGTGATCATCATTCCTCCTCCCTCGTAACATATTTTGCAGTTTTTCCCAGGGCATGCTTTAATCTGTGAATGATACTTAGCTGCTTAAACGCATCATCCAAATTTCCCTTAATTTTCCCTGGCATCTTTCACTGTCACACTTGCATTCGTTTGCATGTATATACTGCTAAATGAAGGAATACTTATTGTGTCATGAAATTTCACTTAATTTCTTTTTAATAGATTATGAATTATTAATTTCATTCTAGTTCTGTTTTCTACATCAAACTATTAGGAATAAATTTTACTCAGTGTCAATTTTTTGCTTTTTCTGAGTAGCTTTGGAGGATTTCTTGGAAGATGTTTTTAAAACTGGTTACATTTCTTCATTTCCATATTAGGAATGCTAAGAGCTGAAAATAGAGACTCTTTACATAAAATGTTTCCGTTGTAATTTGTCCAAATAAAAATTGCCAGTCATTCTCCCATTTCATTTTCAGTTGCCTGTCAGATTACTTCACCGTTAGCTGTGGTTGGAGTAGTGGCGCTGTCTCAAAAAGTCGTGATTTCATTTCATTGGATTTTGATTCTTCACCTCGCCTTGTTTCTTGTTGATTTGCCTCTGTTCTTTACCTGTTTTACTCCTCAGAGAAGAAGAGTTTCTTTTTAAATATTTTTGCTTAGGTGAATTGTTGCTTATATGAGTTCTTAGTTCCCTCATTTCCCATTAGCTTTCTCCCTGACTTAAGCACACTGTAGATGTTTGCTGCTTATTGGATACAGATGACAGAGACTGTGCAACTTAATTTCTTACCTAAGGCCACAACATTCAAAGTTAGATTCTCTAATTGTGCAGATATCTGCTTAGGGACGATGCAAATGGGGTTGTACCACAAGGGCAAACTTGAAACGTGTGTGTGCATCAAATTGATAGCATGAAACATATGAGAGCAATCTCAACAGTTTGTATTCAGTTTTTACATTCTGGAAATCATTATGAGAAATGTTCCTGTGAGGTTATTCTGTGGAACTGTCAAGCAGCCTTGCCTTTAGGAATACTTCTTTATGTTTGTGAGGGAGTGTGTCTTACATCTTGATTTGTGTACACAGACATAACTAGCAAAGACTTTTGAAACAGACTTTGTCTAATTCTGCAGTCTTTGCTTTACTTGTGGAAGTGAACTCTGTAGGGAAAAGCTTACTCTGTTTCTTTCGTGACTGTAACTAATTTTTACAGCCAATTCCATGGGAAGGGGATTTGCTTGGAAGTTTGGAGATGGTGGGTATTAAGAAGTCTTGAACCAAATACTGCCTGTATAGGCATTTTTTGTGTAGTTGCACAGCAGCTCAGCTTGCCTTACTGAAAGAACCTTGATCAAAGTTTATTAATGCTTGTTTACACTACTTTTTTGGTACAGTGATCTGTATACTTAAACTGTGGTATTCTGTCTGAGGGGAAGCAAATGACTGGGCCTTGTTACCGTTCCTTTTTGGCCAATAAGAAATAGGAAGGAGCACAGGGGGCCGTTGTTAAATCTTTCTGTTGCCTTTTGATAGAAACTCTGCGTGATGCTGGTACATTCTGAATGCTCATTTTATCTCTACTTCTATGTTGCCTTGGTTCACCTAGCCAGCAGTGATTTAATTCAGGAGCCAATTTTGGCTTTATACAGAGAAAAAATTAAGAAATTATACGTGTTCCTTCTGTAATAGAGCTGCTGGGCTGGAAGTTGACTGTGCATTGCTGTTGCTTCAGTCTCACCAAGTCTATAGGTTGCTTTCTGACTACTAATAGTCTGAAATGAAGAACACTAAATTGCTTTTGTTTCCTGTATCATTTCTTGGTATTGGAGCAGGAATGATTTATGAACCTCAGTCCCTAACGCTCTATAGGAAGTACGTGCAGAACAGTCTTTGTGTAGTTGTTTCTTTGGCATCTGCTAAGGCAATGGCAATGTTGATGTAGTGGGTGAGTCTACCAAGCCTCATCCTGCTAATGCATGACTTGGGGTGAATCAAGCTAACGTTGGTATCACAGAAACTCTACATGTGGTTTTTTCCTTTCTTAATTAAATACTTTACATAAATAACAACCAAAATGATTAGAGGCAATAAAAATGAAGGTCTTTTGATTCAGTAAAATTGCAATGTAATTCATATCAAAAGATATGAAAATTAAGTTTTGAATGCAAACAATAAAATGCACCTTTCTTTCAAAACTTTAATAAGTTAAATAAACAGAGCAATCAGAATGAGGAGAACAAAGTAGAAAATCTCAGTATCAGATAAAAAATCTGAAGTCTTAGTAAAAACAAAAGCTGTCATTTTATCACTTGCTATCTTTTCAATAAGTAATATTTTAGCTTATGCCACCATCTAGTGGACACTTGTTGAAAGAGTCCAGCTCACTCTTCCAGACATTCACTACTAAAGCTTAAAAATCTTGTAAGAAATGCCATAACGTCAGTATGATTTTCACATAAAACTGCTTCAGACCTATGCTTTGAAAACAGATTTTTAGAGAGACAATTTGCATTAACATAAAAGTGAAAAGAGGATATAATGTCGCTACATCACACAGATGTTTTTGAAAAACTAAGCCAGTAGGATGTCAGCCTGCCTTTCGGAAGCTAACAATCAACACCTGTTATTAGAAACTTTGATGGAAATGTTAAAAGTTTTAACTACCACGCTGAGTGCATATTGCATGTTCACGGTGGCACTTTGTAGGTTTGTAATTCGTAGAATTATGCCATTCTTTGTCATGGGTTCGAGTACTACACACACCGCATCTTAAGAATGCCATTCTTCTGTTAACAATCTATTTTGCCCTTACTTTGTTTTTTAATAAGTTGAAAGAGAGGAGTGACTAAATGTATAAAATGTTTTAAAATGCCAAATCTTTAGATGTGTTTCTGTGGAATATACAATCACTTACTTTGTAGTTGTGTTTTTGGCAAGCATTTTTACTCACTGCTGATGGGAAACAATGATAGAATACTGAGTTCTGCATGACTTGGGAGGGAATTAGGGAATTCTGCTGATGTATGGATGTATTTCTTGTGCGTGTACACATGCACACTCCTCTATAAAGCAAATATGAGTGCCTGTGATATGAAGCCTCTTCACATTGTGGCTGGTTACCAAGAGAGGCTCCCAGCTCTGGCTGCAGTTACTGCCTTTCCCTTTCCTCCTCCTTCCAGACACAGACCTCCCTTTCCAAAATCAGAAGTGGAATGAAACCAATAATCAGTGTTCTGGAAAATCTCTGCCAGCAAAGCAGTTTGTCACTTTACAATGTGGGCCAGGGTAGAGCAGTAACTGCTGCATGAATTTCATAGCAAAAGTTTCCCTGTGGTACCTCTTAATTGAGTCAGCCTGCTCTGAGGATGTCCTTTCCCCAGGCACCAGTCTCAGCTACTATTTCCCCTATGTACAGCCCTCGCAGGACTATTATTCCCACTATCTCAGAGGATAAGCACTACACTTGAGTTTGAAACAAGCCATTCGCATGGGAGGAGGCAAGCCACTTTATGGCGCTCATTTGAGTTCAAGAGGGGATTAAATTGTCACCACAGACAGAGCCACTTTGACTTCTGAAGACCTCCTTGAACTTAAGTCAGTAATTCATTAAAGGAAATGGAAGCCTTTATTAAATACTTTCGTTTCCATTTTGCTAAACCCACAAATGAGCATGTGAGAGTCCATTCACAACTATGTGCGAGTGGCTCATTTGCCTCTTGGCTCCGTCCCTTGGCCTGTGCCCTGGCAATTTGCGCAGTGACGGTGGTGCACGAGCCTGTTATCTCTGTGGCAGGCTCCCCATAATAGTTTCTATAGTGATAACTTCAGGGCTCCATGGTAATGGACACAGGCAATTAATTTTCTGTCTATCCTTTTTCCTTGCATAGTTTTGCTAAAGCCAAACTAAATGTCGAGTAGGAAAATCTTCTGTTTTGTCCCCCTAGCCTAGAATCAGTAGATAAGCATAAAATCTAAGCCAAACATTACATCTCTGGGGATTTCATATATGACTAATTACAATTTGGAAGCCCGTCTTCTTTTAATTAAACACTATTTTTTAACAGCAAAAAGTAAGGACTATAGTAGCTGAGTACCCTTAGGATGTCAGGCTGTGAATTTCTACCCTAGAAGTTGATCTGATAAGAGGGCTTTTTTTAATTTCCTCCATGCTGTCTTTTGCAGGCTTTACTGGGGAAGAAAGTAATCCCGTGTCAGGCATTTAAAAGGCTGGAGGATATTCCTGCAGTCACACACCTCACTAGTAATTTGTCCTATGGTGAATCATGAAGATTTGGCATGATAATGTCCTATCCAGTAGCAATTTTTAGATTTTGCAGTGGGAAATCAAACCAGTCTGATGCTCAGCCAGATTTGTAGCTAAATTGTTATTCCTTGTGATAACTGCTATTGCTTCCTATTTGTCATTGCACCGGGCTTGCACATGCATCACCCTGACAGGTGCTCTTTACGGCAGTGTTTCTAGAACTAGGTCAAGGAGGTTGATGGGTAATTTGTGCCTGGAAGACCAGAAAGCATGATAATGGGAAGGGAGGTGATTTTGAGTGCTTCTGTCCAACAGTTCATTGATCTACTGGTGTGGATTCTGATACGGTGTTTTCAGAGGCACAAGGCTGCCAGCTGCACAAACAGTGCTTTTTGGAAAAAAAAGGGAAAAAAAAGTCAAACAACCTGATTTGTGACTTAAAAATAATGAAATAATTTTCTTTTTGCTATGAATTTAAGCATTCATTATGGCTTCAATAAAATAGAGTTATCAGAGAGTTCTATGTAATAGTATTAATGAGCCTTGACAAGAAAATGCAATGTAAAGTTGGTCCGGATGGGTGGCTGATTTGCATGTAAGTGACAGTTACATGCAATAATAAGATAATCTTTCACTAGTAATTTTCAGTTAAATTAGTAACATTTATAAAATTAAAGTTTTAATTATGTAGTTGACTAAGTAGGGATCTGTCTGCAAAACTCTCCAGTTTAAAAGGATCAAATACAAAGAATGAAATTCTTTATCAGTGATTAGTCGGATCATTTGCGACGACAGTGTATAGACTGACATTGCACTGTAAAAGCAGTAAGAGCTATGGTAGCTCTAAAAGCATATTGCTACTTTTCAAACATTGCCTTGCCTGTGGGCCTGCCCAGTGACCAGTTATGCTGGCTCTTTTCCCATAACACCTTTGTTTGCTGTCATCTTGGCCTTAATCCCACTGGAACCTCAGGTAAATATTTTTGGCTTTCCTGAAACATCAGTAGTTGATCCCAAGCCCTCAGAGAACACAGTCATGGCATCCTGCAGGAAAATAATATGGACCTAAAAGAAGCCTTTATTTACGTGCTGTGCAGAAGCGTTGCCTTATTGTGCTTAGCTGTGGGAAAGTAAAAGAAGCAGAAACCCACTAAGTGTCCACTTCTCACAGCCTGGCATCAGCACAGGCAGAGTTTGTTTGCAAAAACCTCCTTTTCTGTTTTTGTTCGCCTCCTCAGAACAGAGTATGGGCTGTGAACTAAAAATGTTACAGGTCGGAAGACAGTCTCATATGTGGATCAATATCTGATGTTGTGTGATTTAAATACAGGATAATTCTTGGTGTAGAATTCACAAACTTGTATTTTGCTATCTGCAGCTGGCCTTTTGGTCTTGTTTTCTTTCATCGGCTATTACCAACACAAAGTGATTTATTTACCAGGCAAGTTGGGCAAACAACCATGAAATGCTACAGATGAATTTCTAAATACAGAAACATTGTGATCAAAACTGTGCTATAAAGAAACATTTCTCTAAGATTTGTTTTGTCTTTCATACTGAATTTTCGCTCCTGGGGAAACTGTAGACAGAAGAAAAGCACAACATCCTCAGTCTCACAGCACATAGTAGCAGATTGCTTATTGGAGCAGAACTGTTATTTGTTCAGTTGTTGTCATGCATTGTCCCTCTGTTGGGATGCTCAGAGTGAAGGCATGCTCCCCAGCTTCCTCACAACATGCCAGAAGGTGACAGGGTGTCTGCTGAAGATGCACAGTCTTCTTTGGATCCCTTTGATATATGTTGCCCAAATGGCCTTTGCAAGTCTGCAGGCAGTGCCTCATTCTACCCAGTACCTTGGTTTTAAAAACAGAAACCTGAAATCTGTTAGGAAGTCCTCTTCCAGGTGTTCAGGATGCCCCCTGTAACAACGGAGTGCTTTGTTGCCTGCTAGAATGATTATGCTCGTTGTTGTCACCTGACAAGGTTTAAGACTGAAAGTGTAGATTTATTCAAAATAGGGACTTGCGATAATGCAACAATATTACAGAAGATAAAATGCATTAACAAGCTGGACTTAGACTCTCTGTGGCTGCTTTCAAATCTCAGTGTATCTCACTCACCTTCCAGTAGGTTAAACTTGCTTAGATCTCCTCTCAGATTTCTGGTGTTCAAAGTAGCTGTACTTCCTTCTTCCATGGAAAAGCAAAGAGAGGTGTCTGGAGCCAAAAGCTATGATCCTTCTTCTAAGCTGCCCTGACCTGAAATGCTCCAGTCTCTTTTACTTCCCACCTACAAAAGCTACCTCCCTCTTTCCTCCCTGTCTTCTCAGGAAGGAGTCATGTCCTTGCCCTATCTTCTAAGGTCTTTGATTACTGTGTCCAGTGCATGGCTGCTTAGCATATTCAGCTTTTATCAAAACAGCAGGTGATACAGCGACAATGTCTGTCTTGTTCCTGCTTCTGATTGTGATTTTTGATTAGTGATGGGCATGACTGAAAGAAAACAATATGAAAAGCAATATCTCCTACATATGTCCTGTTTTTCCCCAGAAATCTGTTTTGCCAACATTGGAGAGGAGGCAGTAGCCTAAATACCCTGGCATGGACTGAACTGGACCAGGTTCAGTTATTCCTGTATGCTAAATATGCAATATTTGCAGCACTGCCCTTCAGCAGAAGCTGTACTCACTGAAAGGAAGGCAGACAGAGAACAATTGGCTAAGTAATGATATTTTTCCAGAAAATGATCTGAAGATTATTTTGTTTCACAAACAAAATAAGTCATAATTCCTCCTCTTTGTAAGTCAGTAATTCCTGTGGGAGGAAAAATCATATTTTGTAACTGGACTTACAGCAGAAAAGCAAGATTTAGCTTATCTGACACAGATTATACGGCCTTACCTATCATTCATTTCCAAGAAGGACATCATAAATTTGGAAAGAATCCAAATGAAATCAGGAATGATTAAAAACCTCAAAAATATGATCTACAGTATAAATTTGAAGAAATTTTGGTAACTAAAAGGGAGAAACCTGAAAGGGACTTCAGAAATCTGGGTAGCTGATTTTGCTATGAGTTAGAACACTAAACACTTGGACACTGTGGAGAACTTTCTCACTGTATAACTCTGGGAATAAGTTTTCCTGGGGAGATTGACTTCAATGTTGTAGACTTCTAAAAATACACTAATAGTGAGCCCAGGTAATGTGCTTTAGGGAAATGAAGTAATTAGGTGACCTCTCTAGGTCATCAAATTTTATTGGTTTTTTTCCCCCTTGATTTCATGTTTGGTATGAGCATTATTGTGGCACAGTTCATAATTTATCACTGCGCTTTCACTAAAACTATTTAGCTAAACATTTATTTTTTTTTTAAATCTCTCTTTCAAAACTAATGATTACTATGCAGCTAAGATCTACCTCTTACAATTTCCTTTGACTCAGTATTCTCATCTCTGTGACAACCGTCTGTCAGCTCTCCACGATTTCTGAGACTAGTTATTTGTTTTCTCCATAATGGATAGCTTTTCTCTGGAACAAACACATTTGTCCTTTCCAAATTCTGGAAATAAATAAGTAAATACGTAAATGATATCCTGAATTATTACATCTTTAGGTCCATTTTTACTGGAGTGTAAAATCGTTCATGTGTTTAGAGAGACTCTTGAAAAATTAAAAATTGTTATTCAATACTTTTTTTTCCTTTTTGCAACTATCATCTGGATATATGCATATGCATATGTGTGTCAATGAAGTGTCAATACCATAAAAACGTAATTTATTTGTATGCAGCTTCTCTTTAGATGTTATAATCTAATGAAACATTCAGGACTGTTGTAATTAGAAGTAATGAAGTGTTTGATTTTCAATATTAATATAAACTTTTTTATTTAATCACCAGGACCTCAAGATTTATGATCATCTTACTAGCAGAACTACTCTTCCTCCCCAGTAAAGCTTCAAGAATGAAATGAAGGGCATATTGTGAATAAGGTAAGCAAAATGAATGAATCTCTCTCAAACTCCAGTGATCAGAAACTGTTTTATTATATCAAAGACTTATAGTATAATGCATGTCAGAACAGAACATAAATTCACTTGACATAAAATTATACTTTTTAATGAAAACAAGCTACAGATGGATGGAAATTTCTACTGAATGCTCTGTCAATCCTTTGCCATTCTGAGAATAGTTGGCAACAATAAATATGGAGAAAAAGTGAAGATCTTTCTACTCAATTTTACACATCATTTACTCTACCTGTACTGATTTCCCCTTAAAATGGACATTCTCCAATGTCACATGCGGTATTGTGGAAGGAAAAGTTACTCTGAAAGTTGCTGGAGCTGTTTGAAGTGGGCAGCTTTGTTTGTACTGGGCTCACTGGAATCGCTATGATATTTTCTCAAATATGGCAAGGGCATTGGTTTGGTTTGGTTTGTTACCATGAAAAATGACATTATTTAGTTTCTCCCATATTATTTATCACAGGATATGTGGAATTTTTCTGTTTCATGAAGTAACTCAATAAACAGACTTAATTTTATTTATGTTTAATAGAGAGAGATTTACTTCAGCAACAGAATACTCGTGACTAATGTGGCTTACACTGTGCTGTGGTAATCAAGTAGGAAGGCAAAATATGCATGCTATACTGAAATGTCAGATAGTTTTTGATGGTATCAGGTACATTCTGTGTGCCTGCTAAATCTTGCTCTAGCAGGCAAAAAATCTTCAAACTCTCACTGGCATAACTACTAGTATGATAGCTGCTAATATTAGTTCTGAGAGTGCTTAAGGCCTACTCCTAAATTTAATTCTCTATTAACAGTATAGCTATTAATATTGTTCTGTAGGAAGGAAAGACAAAAGTCTGGCTTTTGTATGTCAGCATTCTTTTTACAGCTGTAAGACTGTGTGTGAAATGAGTACTTTCTATTTTTCTCACAGACAGGGTAGGCTAAGGACTCAACATTTTTTAAAGCATCTAAATACATTTCATTAGTTTAAAAAAATAGGCATTTTTGTAATTTTCTTACTGGAATTATCTCCATTTTTAACTGTTTTTGAGTCAGTAGTGTTATTTCTGACAATCAAAATATCAGAAAGTATTTTTGTGGAATCTATCTTTGGATACGTACTGTCTGCGTTAATGATGTGTTTGAGCACGTTAGTACTTATAGAACTACGTGAAGCTTTTATAAAATGTTGTTTTTACTTTGACTCACTTAATACAATCTTATCCCTTTAAAAGTGCCAGTAATGCCAGTTTCACATTTATGTCAGTGCATGCTTCGTGAAACTGTTGAATAGCCTTGTGACTCTGAACTTGAGATTAATCCTTTGCCATGTTTGCCTTTGTGTAAAGACATGTGGGTCAATAATTAATGAAAACAAAATAAAACTGCTACTGACAGGTTGGCTTGGAAAAGCAATCTTTGAGATAAATATAAACTTCAGTATATATCTCACCATTGATTCACATAGTCTTTGTTAATGTCAGAAGATATTTGCTTGAAGCCCTAGAGAATTTCTCAGGCCTTGGGATTTGTCAGTTTGGAAAATAAATTTACATATAACATTTGTTTGAAGCTTTAGAAATCTGAGAAAGATAATACATTCTGTTGGATCTGGTCTATTTTCTGTTTGTGATTAAATTTTCATTTCTGTAGTATATCCTTCAGGAGCAGGAGGAGGAAAGAAATATTTTGTGTGTGTGAGCCCCTTTTTTAAAATAATAATGCAACTATAATTTTGAAATATATTACAAAAATAATTGATTGCTGAATTACTTTATCATACCAGTGTATTAATTACTTTCCCGTACCAGTGTATACAAATAAATCATTACTTAGAATTTAAATCACTTCAAAACACTTTGAACATTTTGGAAGCAGAACTGAGTTTAGATCCTCCCTTTGACCAGATCCTAGAAAGCTGATCTTTGTCACCTTTTACCTGTATGTTTTTGCAGGTGAATAACTTTAAAAGCTGAAAATCTTACTCTTCTTCCTATAGTAAGTTTAAAGTTATTGGTGGTGTGTTTTGGTTCGTTCTGGTTTTCCTTAAGGAGAAAATTATATGAAAATTTGATCATGCAAATGTTTGCAAACTACTGAATTAATATACTGTGGTGGATAAACTTTAATTCACAGATTACATTTATGCATGATATTAACAGCACAGTGCTCTTGGGGAGAAAATACTGCATGATGCCCATCAAATATTATACATCAATCCGTGTTTGTAATGTTTGTCAGCATCAAGATTTTCTGCTTGATTCATTTTCCTAAGAAAGGAAAAATATAACTGAATTACAGTTTTCCCTTTCCGATCAACTTCTACACTGGAATTTGAAGCAGCTTATTCAGTTTTATCAGCACAAATTCTCAATGCACAATTCAACTGATGGAATGAAACAGAAAATTCAAAGCATGGTCATTTCTGTGACTTTACAAAAATCTACCATGAACTAGGAATGCATTAACCAACCACTCAAATTTTGACTGCATTGTAATTTATGCCAATAGAAGGTCTGCATTAGCATCAGTGAGCTACTGCTAAGTGCTAAGGTCAGTTGTGCATTTCATACTTCAGCTGCAAAGGAGGAATTTTATTGCTTTTCACAGTCATGGTACAGTGGAAAAGGTGCTTTATGATGCCACAGACAATTAATTGAGGTACATTACCTAGAAACCAAAAAGGTCACACGTGGAACATAATTGACACCTCATAACCCCTATTAATGATTACAGAAATGCAAATTAGTACTTTTCATTTTCCTCTCAGTAGCATAACTCTTCTCTAGCTTTGAATTATGTTTCCACTTGCTTACAATCTTTACTCTATAAAATGTTCAATTTACTTTTTTAGAAAATAACGTCAGTCTGCATTAAAAATTATACATTGTACAAATTGCTCTATTCCTAAAAAGTCTATTAAGCTGCTATTATATTTCTTTGTAATAGGCACAGAGTAAGAACAAGAACTGATACAAATATATGAATAACACATTTCTTGATGCTTCAGTAATCCCCATTAAGGCTATGTGTACTTTGTTTCATGGGATTTTAGAGAAATGCTTGCTCTTACTTGTGAAATTTGAAAACCTACCAGAATTTCATACATTGATGAAAAAATTATGGGTTTATTTAAAAGCTTTTGTGACTCTGGTGTGGTCGTTCAGTACAAAAAGAAAAATCATAAAGCAGAAAAATGTGAAGGCATCTATTAAGCTTTCTGTCCAGTTTTACACACCCACTCAAAGTTAGTCAGATCCTATTGATTTTACCGTGATGTTACAGCTTACTTGTACTTTCTGGTGCTTGTATTTTAATCTGCAGCATCATAGCATGACATCACTGAACCATGAGTTCTCCTTTCTTTGTAGTCTGTAACGTGTTTAATAATGAATACGACCAAAGGCATATTCAGTGGAGTGTGAAAATTCTTTAAAATAGAACTATTTATTTTCTCTCTTGACATAGATTCATCTGAAACATAGATCCTCTGCAGATCCTCTGCAGCTTCCTCTGTTTGCTCAGTCAAAGACTGTGAAGGAGTAAGATAAGAGCCTTTTGTATTCACCTCTGAGCCAGGAGCTCCTCCCTACCCTGAGAAGCTTCCAGGTATGCTAGAATTTAGATGCCAGAACTCAGAGTCTTATTATCTGCTATGCTTTAGAAATATGCACAGAAGACATTCAGTGTTACACCAACATTAAAACAAACAAACAAACAAACAACCCAACACCAAAGGAAACAAAAAAACTTTCAAGACCAATTAGTGGAAAACTCAGAGTCATAGGTTCTCAAGCATACCTAACTTTGAAATTAGTTCTGAACCTTCAGGAGCACAGACAGACAACACAGGTTTTTTGTTAGATGTTTCAGTGAGGATGGTCAAACACTGCAGTGAGCTGCTCAGAGTACCCATGTGGTCCCAACTCCCCCTCCCCCCACAGGGAGACATTTAGAATCTGCCTGGGCACAGCAGCCAGCTCCAGGTAACCCTTCTGTGAGCAGCATAGCAACCTCCAGAGGTCGATTCCCATCTCAGCAGATTTATGATTCCCCTCTCTATGTTCCTGGACATCCTGAGTAGGACACAAATACCATCTTTGTTAGCATTTCTTTAATTGCTTATACAAACCTGTATCTGCCTCTAGATTTGTTAGCTAACAAGTTAAGGTTTCGGTATGCCTTGGGCCATCTTTGTCTGCCTTGTGTCCTGGTGTCTTTCACAGAAAGAACAGGTTTGGCTCCTGTTCTCTGGCATCTCTTTGTCTCTTGTTCTCAGACATCATCTCACTGATGTCATTAGGCTGTAGCAGATCTTAATGTAGTCCCCAAGCACCTTCATTATGGGCCTTGTAGGCTCTGCAAATGTACTAAAACAAATGTAAAGACCAACGTGGCCTTTCTTGAACTTTCTCAATTTTTCTCAAGAGCATCTGAAGACTGATCATCCACATCCAGCGATCCCCACTGATCTACATTATCTGTAATTAAAGGCTGTGCATTAGAGGCCCCCACAATTACTCAAAGAATTCAAAGAGACAAGAAGTTTTTAGGTGCTGCTTATGTCAGTATCCTGAAGCACAATTTAATCTTTCACAGCAGTGGTTTGCCAGTCTCACACGTGGTATGTACTCTGTGGTCTACAGAGGCTTGTACCAAGTCTTCAGCAGTTTTGAGCTGATACAGAAACTCTGGGCCTGGGTGGTGGTGAGAACCAACAGAGGTGAGAAACTCCCTAATTGTTACTCTACAGATAATCTTTAGCCGTATCTAACCTTTTCATTTATTCTTTTTTTCATCCTGCAAATGTGTTTTAGAAGTTATAGAATTTATGCATTTGCTTTTTTCAGACATCTAGTTTGTTAATTTATAAAGTCGTCTGATTGAAGATTTTTTTTACTAAGAATAAAATCATATTTTTTTTAATAAATCTTTTTTTTTACTAAATCTAAAATCATAGAATCACAGAATCATAGAATCACAAGGTTGGAAAGGACCTACAAGATCATCTGGTCCAACCGTCCTCCCATTACTGTAGCTACAGCAAAGCACTAAACCATATCTCGGAGCTTCTCATCCAGATGCCCCTTGAACACTGCCAGGGACGGCAACTCTACCACCTCCCTGGGCAGCTATTCCAGTGCCTGACCACTCTCTGAGAGAAAAAGTTCCTTCTTATGTCCAATCTAAACCTCTTTTGGTACAATCTGCAACCATTTCCTCGGGTTCCGTTAGTTGCTTGGGAGAAGAGGCCAAGCCCCTCCTCATCACATCCTCCCTTCAGAAAGTTGTAGAATGCAATTCTTTATTCTAATTCAATTTAGCCTTTAATTCTAATTCAATTTAGCCTTCTCCAGGCTAAACAATCCCAGCTCCCTGAGCTGCTCCTCATAAGACTTGTGCTCCAGACCCCTCACCAGTTTCGTTGCCCTTCTCTGGACACATTCCAGAGCCTCAATGTCTTTCTTGTAGTGAGGAGCCCCAAACTGAACACAATACTCGAGATGCGACCTCACCAGAGCTGAGTACAGGGGGATGATTACCACTCTGCACCTGTTGGCCACACTATTTCTTACACAGGCCAGGATGCCATTGGCTTTCTTGGCCACCTGGGCACACTGTCAGCTCATGTTCAGCCCAGCATCGACCAACACCCAAAATGCAGGGTTGTGCCAGAATCAAGTTATTGTTTGGAACTGAAAGTTGCATTTCTATTTAGCAGTTTAAAGCTGGTAGCCGTCTTATAACAAAGGTTTCAGCCTTCCTTAGTAGCTTTCTGTCGTCTTATAATGCAGTCTGAACACTGAAGATAAATGGTGAAGAGCCCTCACCTCAATTGTTAGTAAATAGCGCAGAACACCACCATGGCTCATTTCCTATTTGATTCATTGTGTTGGTTTTCTCCTTATTTAGAAGTCATGAGAACATCTCCTTTTATCTCTTCCTTCTGTTTAAGACCGTAAAGGCTGTATTGTTTCTATTGCACAATGTAATAGTGTAGTGGTGATGAAGGCAATTAAAAAATTTCCTTAGAAGGATTAGAGTTGGTTGCAAAGTCCTCAAGTTCTGAACGTCTTCTGATACTCATCTTTATTTTTTTTTCTTTTCAAAATGAAAGGCTGCTGAAGTGCAATGGATAATTCCTGCTCATAATAAGTATAAAAAGAGTAAGTAAATAAAAAGCTAGCATGCTTAAAATCATAGCTCGGTGTCATAGTAATGCTTCTCCTATTAACAAATAAATGAAAAGTAATTTCATTACTAAATGTGCCAAAGATTTTGAGATGGGATGAATTTAGGCAGTTGATGTATCTAGTTACTGGAAAACAGTCCCAATTAATTCACTTACACTAAAAATCGAAAGTGCTAGGTATTTTAATATCCTGATTAGCATATCAAGGCTTTAATATGTGTTATCTTTCCAACTACATCTCTTTCTTACCTTAGTGTTTTACATAAACGGTCATGCTTTTTCTCCTCTGAAGAAACGGGAGTCCACTGCAAAATTACCACGCACAGACAGTATTTCCCTTCTGTAAAAAGGGCCATATGCTTTTTTTTTTTCAGTAATACAATTTCCTGCTGCTAAATCTGTTACTATTGAGACATATTACAAGCTTTAAACTTTTTAAAAACATGGAAGTAATGGATGCGCTGTCAGCGATATGGTGTATCTTTGTTTCCTTCATTTGAAATTCCATTTCAGATTTTATTTTCAGGAAGCCAGTTTTCTAAATAATCCAAACCTGTTTCTCTTTTGTCCAAAGGTAGTCTGTTCCTCCCTCTTCATTTATGCTATCAAACAATCTGCTGTTCATGATATTTTTTCAAGTTGAAATGAAATTACCCATATTGTAATTCAATACCATATTTAAAAATTGATTTGCCTTGTAAAAATAGCTTGGAGTGCTTACACTGGCTAGACTGTGTGACTTTCTGAGATATCACCTGTGGGAGACTAAGAAACATTTGTCTGTACTCAATTACAGAGTCTTGTGCATGCCACTAAACAGAGATGGAATGCCAGGAGTTTGCGGAGAGTTTTAAAGATACAATATTCAGTGCAGTGCAAAATTTTCCCAAGATGAAATGCAAACACATCCCAATGAGGTCATTCATTCACAAGGTTTACAGCATATATTAGATGGGTTCTTGCTTTCATTGCATAGTTTGAGTCCTAGAATTCATTGTCTCAGTTTGAATGATTGGTTATTATTCTAGTATTGGTTTATTGAAGATTAGAAGGCAAAAGGCATGTCATGCATTTGCGTTGGTTGGTTCTCAAATAATTTGCTTGCTTGCTTGTTGTTGTTCGATTCCTGTTTGTTCGCCACAGTGAGAGACTGCATTTCACACTTCTGTTCTTTAGTCAGTCACAATTTCAGATGCTTCTAATCTTAATTTAAGTGCTCACTTTTAAATTAAGATTTGGAGATTCACCATGTGTCTTGCTCCAATTTATAGTAGGGAGAGGAGGTTCTTTGATATATGTATACCTGGCGTGAGATTAAGAAACAACAGTTCAAATGTTGGTCCAACCATTTTATTACAAATCTTAATCTGGGAGATGGGGAAGGGGAGGACAGACGATTTAGGGTGATGGGGAAGGGAAGGTGGGTGATAGAAAAGATAGAAAGAGGCAACAATTGCGTAAAGCGGGGATAGTCACCACCAGGATCCAGCAGCATCCCGTTGCAAGACGTTCTGATGGTCTGAGGAAAAAGCATGGGTGGGAGGGGGGGGGGGGAGTTGGGGAGAGCAGCAGCAGCATGGCTGGTCTTGAGCAGCAAGCAAGTAGCAGGAAGAAGCCACACGATAAGTCCGGGAGGAGGCAGTAGGACTCAGGCAGCAGGCCCAAGGGAGTCCGTCAGCAAGCAGGACTTCCGCAGTGAGGGGTCTGATGGCAGACACCTTCGTGTTCTTCTTCAGCATGCAGGCATCATGTTGTGAGGAATCAGATGTCAGAAACCTAACTTCATGGTTGCTGATCCCTCTTTTATCCTCCTTTTTTCCTGCCTTTGTGCCATCCCTTGGTGCACCCCCTGAGATGGCCATCTTCCTGTAGATAAACCCACACAAAAGACTACTTCCCGGCCGTTAAGCTACAGCTTATCTGTCTCCCGTTGCCCCTGGCCTTGTCCATCTGTGTCCCTCAGACAAAGGATTTCTCAACCCTTGACCAGGACTTGCTTGGACTTGTTCATCTGTGTCCTTCAGCAAGCTTTGAGTCAATGGTATAATAGAATAATCTCTTACACCATGCCAGAAGATCAGATGTGAAACTGCATCAGGGGCATGTGCTGTAGTGCTCAAATCCTTTCTTCCCCTACATGTGTGTTGATATTAAAAGTGGCATGATAGCTCAGTCACTCTTCAGTGTAAATATAAATTACATTACTATGAGCTGAAAATCTGAAAGCCTTTTCTTATTTCAATTTTGAATTTTAATATCCCTACTTGTTTGGTGTATTGATACAGGTAAAAATGAGGGTATCTGGCGTTGTGAGAGGCAATGTACTTCTTTTAATTTCTTGTTCGGCTGGCTGGCTTCCTATGGAAACTGCAGGAAAGAGCTTTCTGAAATCAAACAAAACATCAGACCAAAAAAATCTGAAAAATGAACTATAATATCTACCGTATCTTCAGCATTTGAAAACCAAGAAGTTACACACTCATGCCAATGGCTTATTTATAATTACAATACAATATCCAAGTACATCTCTACAAAATTCTGTTTATATCCCTACAACTGTCCTCCAATGAGATTTAGTGCTGAGTCTCCTCTAGAGACAGATGACACCAAGCTGGGAGGGAGTGTTGATCTGCCAGAGGGGAGAAGGGCACTGCAGGGGGACCTGGATTGACTGGATCGATGGGCCAAGGTTAACGGCATGAGTTTCAGTAGGGCCAAGTGTTGGGTCCTGCATTTTGGTCACAACAACCCCAGGCAACCCTACAGGCTTGGGGAGGAGTGGCTGGAAAGCTGCCTGATGGAAAGGGACCTTGGTGTGCTGATGGACAGTCGGCTGAATATGAGCCAGCAGTGTGCCCTGGTGGCCAAGAAGGCCAATGGCATCCTGGTTTGTATCAGGAATGGTGTGGTGAGCAGGACTAGGGAAGTCATCCTGCCCCCGTACTCAGCACTGGGGAGGCCTCACCTCAAGTACTGTGTTCAGTTTTGGGCACCTCAGTACAGAAAGGATGTGGAGGTACTGGAGCAGGTCCAGAGAAGGACAACGAGGCTTGTGAATGGCTTGGAAAATCAGCCCTATGAGGAGAGGCTGAGGGAGCTGCGGCTGTTTAGTCTGGGGAAGAGGCGGCTGAGGGGAGACCTTATTGCTCTCTTCCAGTACCTGAAAGGAGCTTACAGTGAGAGCGGGGCAGGTCTCTTCTCACTGGTGGCAGGTTACAAGACGAGCGGAAATGGCTCAAGTTGCACCAAGGTAAGTTTAGGTTGGATGTTAGAAAACAGTTCTTTATAGAAAGGGTAGTTAAACATTGGAATAGGCTCCTCAGGAGGTGGTTGGTCACCGTCCCTGGATGTGTTTAAGAGACGTTTGGATGTGGTGCTTGGAGATGTGATTTAGCAAAGGGTGTTAGAGTTAGGGCACTATGGTTAGGCTGCGGTTGGACTTGATGATCTTTGAGGTCCCTTCCAACCTGAGTGATTCTATGATTCTATGATTCTGGCACATCTTGTGTCCAACTAAAACGTGTGACTCTGATAGCACTTCTTTTAGAAACAGAGGCAATAATTTCATTCCAGATTAACTTTTTATCTTTAAACTTCTATTGGTCAAAGTTGGATATAAGATACTGTGGAGTTCATAATGAATTCTTCACTTGTCCATCTGTTCACTTTAATGCCATTTTGTCAAACATTTTGACATGATATGAACATGTACTAGGTGTGGAAAGAAAAAAGTGGGTTGCCTATGAGGAAAAGTAAGCGATCAAACTATGTAAAGACATTTCAAGGTTGTTTCCTTGGGAACATTAAAAATATATATATATATATAAATTATGGGACTATAAACCTTTCAAGATGGTGGCAATTATTCAATCAGTTTCCAAACAATATCACTGAAATAACTGCAGCAAGAGTTTACTTTCATCTCTAGCTACAGTGCATTTATGACAAGAAGCAAACATGTGTAGTGAAACTCACGTTATATCTGCAGCTTGAGGGCTGAACAAACTTGACAGTCCTAAGAGAATTATAAGTACTTTATGATGACAACCTAGTGAAGAAAAAAAATGGCTTGACTGTGAACAAAAGACAACAAATACAAGGCAGCTAGCAGACAAAGTGTATGTAAAGTGAGATTCACAGAGGATGAGCCTGGTGCTTAAAAGTAAAGAGAATCTATCACTTCGGGGGTTTTGTTGAGGTTTGTTAGCTGAGCATCAGTTAAGGCCGTTAAATCTTTTGTTGCTAAGTCAAGTAACAGCTTCTTAGTATTTAATAAGCACGGATTTTAACTTTTCTTATTTCTGCATGCCAAATAATTGAAATATGAATCTGTATAAGTGTGCAAGCAATTTTTATATTTAAGATGCCAAATATAGAGGGAAACAAATTCCAAATGCTTTCTGTTCTCACTCCGTTGGTAGAAAGTAAGTGGGAAAAACGTCTAAATGAATATTTTTGAATATTTTTCAGCTGCTTCCGCTCTGCTTCATGGTCCCTTACTACAGAGTAGTAAATCGTCAAATTAGATTTCATATTGTATTTTAAAGACGAAATGGATTTTGAGAGGTTCCTCGATTTTTCTAATTTATTCCTTTGAGTTTCCTTTTTGCTTTTTTTCCCTACTCTTCAGTGTCTGTTTTGGCGCCTGACCTATTCTCTCCAATCTTTCTCATTTTTGTAGAATACTGTTAATGAAGTGTGTACAATGTTTCTTGGGGAAAAAAAAAAAAATCATGCCACAATGATTTCTCTTTCTTTTTAAAGTGTGTTTGATTCCATCTACCAGCTGCAGGCCCCTTTTTCACAAAAGAATCTGATTACCGAGTGTGATTAAAATGAATTTTTCTTTATATGGGGAACTGTTTCTCCCAACTGTGAATCTGACAAGCACATGTTTTTCTGAGTATCAGTGTAATACTTGAAGTTGTAAAGACACAATCATCACAAGACTTTTTGTTTACTGTTGTTCAGTACAAACTGCGTGGAGTGAAAGAAACTAATGAGGTCTTTGATAATCAATTCTTATCAGAAATGTCTTGGGCAGAATATGGGTTTTCAATTATCATCAGTTGTTTGGTAACTGTACGCACTCAGTGTTTTGGCTCTTTGTTTTTGTGGGGTTTTGTTTTGTTGTTTTTTTTTTAATCTAAAAATGCTGATTTTATCTTTATTTTAAGAAAGATGAAGATACATTTGAATACTTGAAATGTAAACAATTCCCCCTTGGACTACTTTATTGACGACTGGCATTTTATCTTGCACATCGTTATGTGGAAGTCCCATCACGTAACTATTGAGCTAAATCTTTGTCGGGAAGCTCAAAGGTAGGAAAGCCAGGCAGTGTGCATGTAGGAGCCGGGGGAATTTCAAGGTAGGATATTTGTTTTTAAGGAGTTGGTGAGAAAAGAAGAGCAGATGATGGGTAAAATAGCCTAGCCATTCTCTAGAGAAATGATGCTTCCAAATTTTGGAAGAAGTTGGAAAGCTCCTGGTTGGTTGGTGATGGAAGGAGGGAAAGACAGGTTGTTGATGTAGCTGCTTGTGTATATTGGCTCTGCCTTCTATAAGGGCTGAGTTGGAGCTTGCGCAGATTGGGAAGCTGAGGCACCAAATACACCTGGATTTGTGTCTCCTTTCATCTCTACTGCTTTTACCTCTGAAATCAAGCCTCCAAAATCAAGACCCTCTGTGTGTGGAGGGGGAGGGGGAAGTTTCCTAAAAATGGATTAGCATACTGGGAAAATTTTGCCACATGATACTGGTATTTATTAGAACATTATTAAATTTATGGCGTTTTTACTTGCCTAGTTAGAGCAGAGTCAGAAATCCCTGAGCTCAGAATAATTCTGAGCTAAGAGGACTGGTCAGTAATGAATAGTCATCCTTTTAAGGATGGCACGGTAAAGGGAAGTTTTTGAGTGCTGGTATACATGGCGTTCGCAACCATAAACAGTTCTATTTTCCCCATTGAAAATTCCTGTTGTATTTGGAGCCGTCTTGGGGACAACCATACGAAGCCGACTGCAAACTGAAAAACCATCCGTGAGCTGTATTTTTTAAGGCTGTACGTTCAGAACCTGTGGGAACTCCCGTGAGCCTTTGCAACTGAAGAAGTGGTTTACGTTATTTGTGCTCAGCAAGCCAAACAAATGCAAAGCGAACACTGTCCGAATGTGCCGCGCCTCGGGACAGGCACGAGACAGCGGCTGCGGCGGGGATCCTTCGGGAAGCTGCTTCGCTGTAACTTTGGTTTCAGAACTGCTCTTACGAGATCAGCAGTGAGTGTGCGCGTGGTGGAAGTGCGGGGATGGGGAGCAGCCTTTCTAAAAGCTGCAGTGGGCTCTCGGGAGTGTGAAATAGGGAAGAGTTTATTTAGATACAGCGGATAAACGCCGCCACGAGGGAGCTTCGGCATCTCGGTAAGGGGCAGGGTCTGCTAAAAATTATCGTATCGCGCCATCTGCTGAGCAGGCCCCGCACTGCAGGCCGGTGAGCCTAACCGGGATTCACGGGCGCGGCTCGGCACTCCCTTTGCACGCCTTGGGCCTTCTCGTATCCGACGTGCTGGCACGGAAGGCTCGGGTTAGTAGAGTGCTCTGTGCTGTAACTGCTCACATGTAAGGAAACTTGCAAGAAGAAAACCCTATGTAGAGAATGAAGTGAGTGTCACCTTGTTGGGAAGATCCCACCTTGCTGCACAGACTGCAGGAACGCTGGCGTAACTCGGATGCATTTTTGGATGTGGGCTCTTTGATCTATTTTCTGCAGTTCTAAGGCATCTATCACTGATCAGCTCAGAATGTGGTTAAGAGATACTGTTTTATGCAGAAATGAAAAACTGTGGGGTTTTGTTTGTTTGTTTGTTTGGGGTTTGTTTTGGGTTTTTTTTGCCTATGTTATAATTTCTGTGCATATTCTCTGCATTGCAGAATGCTTTCCTGGCTGCATATTTACCAGTACGTCACAGGGGTATTGCCATGCTTTTGTAATAATCTGTTTTGCAATTGAATAGAGAGATGCTTACGATGCTTTAAGGGTTAAAAATGATGCGGCCAAAGGGGAGCAGTTTTATAAGTGCATATGAAGGGTCCAAAACAAGAAAGCGTAAAAGGAAATTACCTCAGACAGTTTCAAGTACAGAATAACTGCAAGCAGTGCAGATAGGGAATTGTAAAGTTCAGATGAAAGGTAAATTTTCGGAAGAGAAGAGAAAACTTGGTTAGAGACCAAAACCCTTAGTGTGTCGTTTTGATAATATCTGTATATTTCATTCATACGGTTGTTCTGAAGGGTGCTTCATTCTCGAAGGGAGGAGAAGAGTTTTCAATTTGAGATGACTGCAGTTAAAGTTAGATGGAATTGTGGCTTTTACTACTGTTTGTAATTTACTGGAAATTATTTCTTTTCTATTGTGAGGTTTATTGAGGGAAAGGGACAGTCTCCTGCTCCAGAAAATTGCTAGATTTATATATGGAAGAGAAGTGACAGAACATCATTGGCAATTCAAAGACACTGTGCTTTAGTATTCCATCCAGCTACCGAGCTGGTTGGTTTGTTTGCTTGTTTAATTTCCTGTGTGTTTTTTACACCTACATCTAACAAAGAAGAAAATATATTTACACTGAGACACGGGCTTGAGGACATGTTCTTCAGTGCTTACAGCTGTGCCCTTTGAAAAAGCTGCAAGCAGCCCCCTGCCCATCAGCATTGCTGGTCCCCTGTGCAGCCTGTCCCCCTCCCTGGCCTCCCTCAGCAAATGGGTTTCAGTCAGTTTAAGCACCAGAAGTTTCCTAACCTGGACCATTTTTATGGGTTTGAGAGACTGCCTCTCCAATAGATCAGGGAATGCTGCCTAATTACAGCCAAAAGAAGGTTTGAACAAGAGCAAACATACATAAGATGAAGAAATCTTCCTTGAAAGCCAAAATCCTTACATAGTTGATAACTTGGATTTCTATTCAATCTCACACAGTCTTGTCAGAAATTATCCTAGTCTCTGCATCCCATCCAGCAACTTTTTGTGATTTTCATGATGAAGAAAAATTTGGGGCTAAACTTTATTTTCCTAACAATTCCTTTAAGTGGAGACATTTTTTGGACAGTGAGTTTGACCACAACAGATTCATTCCCTTGCTAAAATGGAAGGGAAGTGGAAGTACCTTCTGTTTAGACTTCCTGCTAAAACAAATGCAGGCATGATTTCATTTGTAGCTTTTCTACTATTAAAAACAAAAACAAACAAACAAAAAACAACACAACAGCAACAACAAAAAAAACACCTTCTGTGCCTAAAGTGCCACACTCAGTAGAATATTTCTGGACAATTATCTGAGTTATCCTCTAGTTGTTGCTTCGGTATTTTTCCTTCTTAGTTTATGCAGCTGGCTCATGCAAATGTTGATGTTGTGAACTTAGCGCAGTCCTCCTCAGTACACTCCATAAACATGATTGTTAATGTACAGGAGGACAAAATTTTTCATTCCTTTAGCTTATGTAGAATTGTGATGGAGAAAAAGAGGGCCTTGAAGATATGGCTATGAGGAAGGTGAATAATGCTTAATGACTGTGTGTGAAAAACACTGTGGAGTTGTGCTGAAATGAGGGAAAGGTTCAACATAGCATTTTGTTGTTAGCTTCCTTTGGCAAGTGATGAAGTCACCAGAGATCTTAAAGATAAAAAGAATATAGCTTTACTGTGAAAAAAGCAGTACTTCATCTTTTTAAGGGGAAGGGACAGTGAAAGGTTCTCTGTTCCCATAAAATTCTCCCCTTTTCCTCTCTCCTGTAAGATGAGATAGGGAAGTAAGAGGTGGGGCTCAAATACTGCCTGCAGTTATTCTTAGCGTACAACCAATTAGAAATACCAAGTCCACAGTAGCAATTACAAAAGTTCAGTTTAATCCCTCCGGAAATTAATTCTAATCAATAAAATGAAATCTCCCTATGGGAAGCTGTGCCTGCAGCTGTCAGGGTAACTGTAAGCAAAGATGCTAACAAAACTGTCGCAGCTCCTCATGTTTGGAGAAGCAGAGGAAATGTGCAGGGATGACACCTCATCTCTTATGCTCTCTCTCACCCAATAGTGTCTAGATGTCTCCAAATTCATTCCAGTTTGTTTTTCTTTGTCTTCCTGTTAGGTTTCCAATTTCCTTTTGCTAGCTGCTAGCTTCCTTTCTCATGACTTTCCACCGCTGTACAAACACTGTGGAAGAAAACAAACTTTAGTACCAAAAGTGCCAGAGAACTGTTTTCTCTGGAAAATTCAGTGGTCCCATTTTATTGCCTTAATTCAAATACATCTTCAGAGTTTATTTTTGTTTTCTACCACTTGCAATTTTAAGGTCATGGTAGTTTTCATCATCATTTCTCATAAAATTGGTTATTCTGCAAACAATTCAAGATTCAAGTGTGTTGTGTTTTTATTTTTCTTTGAAAGTTCAATTGAATTTTCATATCAGCAGCTCCAAGCATGGTCTCAGGCCTGTGTGCAACACGTTGACCAGTTGCCCAAGTGCACGTAGAGGTACATTTTTTAAATAAAAATGGTGGCTGGACCAAGCTCTGAGCAACATGATCGAACTGTAGGTGTCCCTGCTTATAGCGGGGCAGTTGGACTAGATGGCCTTTGAAGGTCTCATCCAGCTCAAACAATTCTGTGATTCTATGGAATTTGTATTTTAGAATTTTAAAGATGAGCAGATAATGTCAGTGCTTTCCAAACAAGGAAAAATAAATGATGTTGTAGTGGTTCCTTGACGCAGTGATGCGTTCTAGGAGAACATGAGGAAAGCACAACTTGGAGCCTGAATGGTAAGCAGCAGGGCGCCTTCTCCCTCCTGGTAGCTGGTTAGCCAGGTTCCCTGTACGGGAAGAGAAAAAGACTAAAGGCACATCCACGTGTTGTGCACAAGTCTGTGTGGAATCATTAGTTATGAAATCCAAGTAGTCAAACAACTTCACAAGCTGCCTGTGGTAGTGGTGATTGGTTTTGACTTGGAGAAAGAAAGGAGAAAAATAACCAAAACAACAGCAACAAACAACAAAAGCCCCCAAACTTCTAGCAATTAAATCTTATGAAACTGAAGGTAAATTGTAATTTCTGTGGAGCACATGCAGTGAGGAGAATTAAGCAGAATCGTGTTCTTTTAGACCATAAAAAATGATACTTTTGTTTTCTATTCTTGAGATGTAAAATAAAAAGGCAAAGTTGTTAAAACATCATTAAATTTTCTTAGCAGAGAAAGTTAAGTTTATTTAGGTGTAGCATGCTTCATATAAACATAATTCTAATCAATATTTAAAGTTAAAAAATGTTTTAGTCTTTTTATAAATATGCTTATGAGATTTCCTTTTTAGGAGGGTTCGATATGATAAATACTATATATTTGTTAAAATACCATATTGCTGACTTCTGAAAAGACACTCCGCCGGGAAAGTTGGTCATGTAGTTATGTCTTCAGGGAGATTTCATGTCTGTTCTGAATTTTCTAATACTGACAAAACAACAATATAGCAAACACCAAAATAGATACTGCCCAAGTAGTGCGCTTTACAACAGAGAATATTTTACATACCTTCTTCTTCTAAAATACAGCATTTGAAATTATCAAAAATGAAATTACAGGAAAAAAAAATCAAAACTTCATTTAAAATTGGCACACAAAAAGAAAACCTCATGCGTGTAGAATATTCACTTATCATCTTGAAACATGAACATGCTTATATTAGAGGTGTAGACTGTTGCACAGTGCATGTGAGTGCATGTGATTTCCTACTGTACATGGCAAAGCTGGTAGTCTTCAGCTGAGATCAAAGATCATCATATCAATATGATATAAAAATTTTTTTCATTTTGTAACATATTCAGTGAATGCAATTATATGATATATATATATATATATTTAGTTTAGTGCATGGTGATTATTCCGAGAATAGCTCAGTAAGTTTAACATATTACAGATGGTTAGTGGGCAAGGACAAATCCACTGATAACCTGACACACTGATTGGAATTAAAATATCACATACAGATGCACTGTGAAAATGACTGGAAATTATATTAGTATTGTTTTGGCAAATGAGAGTTTTCTGTTGGCACGTACTTAAGAAAACAAAGATATTTTAGCCCTGCTAGTTCTTGTACAATTCAGTTGAACATACTGCTAAAAACGGGCATTTTTTCTCTTTACTATTGAGTAGCAAAGACATTCTGTGCTTCTCCTTGATTTATTACATAATTATTTTAAAATTAATTCCGTAATCTAACTTCTGAGTCTAGAAATGAAGTTTCTTCTGCAGAGAATATTCTTTTGCCAAATACATTTGAGGTCTACTGCTTCCTTCTGTACAGTTTCCTTTTGAAGGTTTTTCTCTTTTATTCGTTTTCGTTTACTTAAAATACAAAATCTCTTTTTATAAACATGAGTATTACCGCTAACATAAAAAAGAAAAAGGTCTGTGAAATCTTATACATCCATTTATCACCTCACTACTGCATTTTATAAATAACAGATAAATTTCTGTAACAAACCCGAACCATTTAAACATATCATCTAATTTTTACATATCAGGCATTAAAAAATAATTCATTCTTTCAAAATTATCTGGTTTTTGCAGTGCAGGAAGACTCCAGTCTTGTGCTCTAATATCATAATGGCCCCAAGATAATTATTCTCCACGATGAAGAACTGTTATGATGTTTGTAGGCTGTACTGCTTTCTAGAAACTTTTCTTCTCTTCCTGACTCATTTTTCTTGAAACCCCACTCACAGATTGGTTTCACAGTAGGTATAGACATCATGGCAGCTTCACAACAACAACGCAAGCTCCAGCTCTTCCAATATTGACCGGAACTTCCTTAAAAACAAAAGAAAAGTGAAAAAGGGCAGAACACTTTTAGTAGGCTTTTATGGGCAGGACTGGATAAGTTATTTGTAGATATAAAGGTAAGCAGTTTGTTTATTCACGCTAACATACCACTCGAAAAATAGATTTTACTAGAACTGAGAAAGCAGTCTGAGGTTTTTCAAAAGAAGTGTTTTGCAGCTGCTGAGGACTATTGGGGTGTAGGTTGGTGGTGCTGCTTTTAGTTATTGTAAAAAACTTGCATATCCTTTTATCCAAAACCATGGGCTGTGTAGCTACAAAAGAATCTTGACAATTTTAATGCTTTTTTATGGTCTCAGTGTTGATGATGTTAAATGTGAAAAGTTGAAAGTTCCTCCAGTAGAGGGCATTGCTGACAAAGGCACTGCAGCTCTAAGAATGCTTGGTAAAGAAGCACTCTTAGTTAAATAAATGCTTCTTAATTAGCATTATTTCATCTTAACGTATATCATTTTTCACAAAACCTTTTTGCAGTGCAATCGTTTTCACTCTTCCTGTTCAGGTAGGTCTTGCTGTTTTTAGTTACCTCTGTCCACTCGTTATTTTGAGCATCATAGGACTCCACAGTATCCAGGTATGTGTGGCCATCATAGCCGCCAACAGCATATAGTCTGTCCCCCAGTGGACAAATTCCAACTGCATCCCGAGGTACACTCAACGGAGCCACTGTTGTCCAAGTGTCTGTTTTAGGGTCATACCTGAAATGTTTTATGATCAAAATTAGAAAAATACATTGTAGAAATACATTGATATTTCAGATTTTAAAAGCTGGTACTTCCTTCTTTTCCCCTATATTGGAGGTTAGCTTATGTTATGAGCTAGGATAGAGAATTGTGAGGAATAGGATTAAATTCTTTATTTAGCCACTAGAGGGATCTTCAAACCCTTATTTTCACTTTGTGTGATAAAGTATACATTTCTATCTGATGAACGATCACTGAGTTTTGAACATAGATGAAGCCCGAGGGAATGATACCATGGCAGCAGTTGAGTCAGAAAAGTTAATTTCAGTGCATTTTTTTCTTTCTCGGTAAAGATTTTTGTTTTCTGTTTCTTATCATAATTGACATTTCCAGAAAACTTCGCCAAAAAATGAATTAATCTCACAAACTCAGTTAATCTCATAACTCATGATCTTAAGCAAAGTTTGCGTCTCACATAGTTTTTTATCATCTTGGTCAATCCCAGCCAAACTTGGAGGAAGAGACCCTAAGTATTTTGTTCCTATGGTATATGAGAGAGATGTAGCCCAAAGCTGGATTTTGGCACCTGAGAAATACAAATTCCCATGTTGAGTTCATTTCACTGTTGAGTTGTCTTAACTCACCCTCAGTCAGTTCCAATAGATGTGAGAACAAGGAGAAATTTTCATGTGGCAGTTGTTTCGTTAGCACAAAGTCATTGCAGATCAGTTCTTACAATCAAAAATATTATTCTAAAAAGCATAACATATTATGCAAAGGTAATGTTCCAATTCTGAAGAGATTTCCCTTGCTGAATTTTTATATCATTTCCTGAAGTGTGTAAAAAAGAAAAATGTCCTTACCTTTCTACACAGTCGGAAAGTCGAGAACAGTGGTTGGAAGCAGGTGCATCATGACCTCCCACAGCATATAAAAACCCATTGTATGTTGCAACACCAACACCACCTCTTCTCTTTGACATCGAAGCACACAGGCTCCACTTGTTCGTATGTGGATCAAAACATTCCATTGATTTTAAGCAGGAGCTCCCATCTCGTCCGCCAACTGCATATAGTCTGGGATAATTACCCACAGGAAGACAAACAATTTCAATCCTTTTAATAAGAATATTTTACTAACTTCATTGAGACCACTGTAAAATTCCCAGTATGCCTAATATTTACTCTCTGACCACTTTGCTCTGGAACTTTCTCTGCACAACGGGTTTTTCATGCTGAATTTTCTTCACTTTACAACGTAGCTTCAAGTAGTCACATAAGCAAACTAAGATTAAAAGTCTATATCAGCTTCTCTAAATGTTAAGCCATAGGTGAAATTTATGAGAAGTACTACATATGTTTGTAACACAGTTGGAGTATTTTCTTTGTCAGTCTTATGAGATATTTAACATTAAGCAATTTTCCTGTACCATTAATATGTAACAAAAACTCCAATGTTGTCATTATGTTTCAAAAACTTATGACAAAACTATATTAAGTATATTTTCCTCAGTGTTTGTATTTAAGAAAATGTTTAGAACGGAATTTACCTTACAGAAGAGACATGTCTCCTTTTCTCTTCTGCATTAAAGGCACTTAGCAAGCTACCGGAGATTCAAACCAGCTGTTTTTGAAACAAATATAACAACATGTAGAGGGGAATGGTGGAAATCCTCATTAAGAAGAACTTTGTATCTCTTTGTCAATCAATTTGACGAAGTTGTATTTCAAGCTAGCTTTGGTGCTGCTAAACTGTGATAGTTTACATAGTGAGTGTAATAGATGTGTTCAGATGCCAACTGTGCCAGCTGTTCAGGTCTTTTTCCCACTCTGGCCATTGCTTACTGCTATGAAATATAGAGGCTTTTTTAGTGCAACTAATTAGAGACCTAGGGAGCACCTCAGCTTGTCCAGAGTGAGTCACCCAAATCCAGTTAGTTGAATTTTGCTTAAGATGTACTTGTCTTTCTCCAATGACTGGGATAAGTTTTAGACTGCTCTGATGTATGATTTCAAAAAGAACAATCTTGACCCCTAGCAGTACAAAAATATTAGTTCTGTCTTCTAATATTTGTGAGTTGAACCGCAGGCTTGAGTCCTGTTGTGCAGTTCGTCGCTTGGCCCATTAAAAGCTTGAGAATGGGATTCGTTTTCTTTTCATACTTTACCCTTAGATACAGACTACTTGTTTACACAGCTTTCACAGAGAGAGGAAATCACTGACTTTGCAAACAGATTTCTTTTCCCCTAGCATACCCAGGATCATCTAAAGATCTTTAAAAAATCTTGTCTGGTTCCCTGAGGAGAAATGACATATTCCTTTATTGACTGATGTTTTCAGTAGACATTTGTTGGTCAGAAATGTTGTCCCACTGAAACTGTGTGTATTCTGGTGGGGTCAAATAGAAAAAAAAACAACAAACCAGCATGCCTTAGGGAAACAGAAGGAGGAGAAGCATTTTGCTCGGCTAGACTGCAGCGGTAGCACTGAATGATGGACGTTTGAGTTTGGCTTCCCCTGGTATGCCAGTGATTACATCACTGAGCTAACAGACGTGATTTAAGCCAAGCAGGAGACAGGGTGTATCAGGAGTGATAGAGAACAGTCAGGATCGGGCTGGATTTCCTCTCTGACAAAGTAGTTTCCTGCACATCCCTGTGAAAGGCACCCACAGGAATTTCTAGTGAAGCCTATGCTGAGAGCATTTCCTCTGGGGTACAACAGGCACTTGGACAGACAATTCTACTCCTCTCAGATTTTTGAATAAATGTTTAAAATCATGTCATGTTCTGTTGCAAAAGCTTGGTTTTTTTTATACGAAGAAGATTTATGTTTGCAAATATCTGACATCTTTATTTCTACTCTATATCCTTCTCTTTCATAAATCCCTGGGATTTAAGAAGTGAACGGGAAAGCCAATGATAAGGTTTCAGGATAAACGCAGATTTTTGCACACAACTGTTCTGAGCCCCTACAAACTGCACTAAGAGGCTTTCTACCTCAGATTGCAATAAGAGGGAGTATTGGCTTAAGCTACGCTTTCCAGTGTAACCTGAGGTTTTCTACCAGGCTTTCCTATTTCTAGCACCACATGACTTTGCCGAAGAAGGCAAAGTTATTTCAAATGGTGCTTCCTTAGATATTCTGATTTCAAAATGCAAACATAAATTTGGATATTTTTTTTAAGGTATTTGATCAATACCTTCCATAAGTTATAGACCAGGTAAAATTCTGATTTTCAAATTGCCTTAAGTTTAAAAACGTTTAAAACATGTCTGCAAGTCAGGAAACAGTTTAATACATATTAGAGGAAAAGCTTTTCTTTCTTATTTTTGTGTATTACATTTTCTCTTTGTTTTCTTGTGGTGATTAATTACTATAAGATTGAAAAGAAAGTATAAGAAACTGCATTTCCAAGGAAGGAAGTAAATGAAAAAGCAAAGAGAGTCGTTCCTGTTGACATACTTGCTATTTAACGCTGCAACCCCTACAGTGCTTCGGGGGGTGGACATGCTAGCAACGTAATTCCATTGCCGGGCTTGAGGGTCCCATCTTTCTACAGTGTTCAGGTAACTCCACCCATCATGGCCACCAACAGCATACATTGGTCCTTCCAGCATTGCTACTCCTTGAAGAATAGAATTAGGGACAGATTACTGTATCTAATAATTTCAGTGACTAATAAAGTATTAACTTCTCGCTTTAATTGCCTGTATACAGATAAAGCTATTTAAAAGCTTCCCTGTCATTAAGAAGAATAAACAAAGATGATAAACAAAATATGTTGTACACAGTATCTTTCAGAATAAGCATTATCTTTTGCTTAAAGTTCAGAAGAAAGCTGCTTTAGTTTTGATGTTTTCTTCTTGGAATTTTTCTCCTAGTTCTGCTGACCTTGTTCTAAATCAAATCTGCATCCCTACATGAGAAACAATGCTATTCTTTAAAAAATAAATAAATAAATAAAACAAAGATTGGGCCGGAAAATGAAAAAGTTGTCCAGAGCAACCAACAACCTGTCCCTTCTTCTGAGCCAGCTGAAGCTCTGTAGTCCCACCAGCGTGAAGCCAAAGTGGATGGCAGCTGGCTGGCCTCGTTGCCTGTTACTGTACTGTAACATTCTGGTGCCTGGTGAGTGGAAATAAGAGCTGGCTTGTCTGAGTTGTCCTTGAGGCACAGGGGAGTGAACTTGGCTGTCTATTCAAAGCTCTCTGTGAACACATCCTGTGTTATTTACCATCCTCAGCAAGAGGTGCCCCTCCCTTTAGGGAGCTGCTCCTGTCACTGATCTTTGCTCCCTGTTAGGTAAGACAACATGTTGGAATTTGGCTGCTTAGAAGTTTTCTAAACCCATCTTTTCAGGTGTAAATATACATGACCTAATTTATTTATTTTTTTCAAATGTGCTTGACTCTCCACAAAATCACACTAAACCTAATGGGACCTGTAAGGCAGCTTTGCATACTGGGCTGATACACAGTCAGAAGCCTAACTAACTCTGGGCATTCAAGACTTCACTGCTGCAACCTATTTGTTGGCTAGAATCATGCCTCTGCATAGAGACTTCATTCTGTTTTGCCTTCTTGTCCTTTATTTCTTACTATTATTTGTTTTTCAGAAGCCGTATTCCCTCCTATAGTCTCCTCAACATTAAACTTATCTGTTATTGTTCTTCATGAATATTAGGATTACTGGGCATTAAAGGCCGTAGATGTCAGATTATGGTTGTGCACTCTAGAACTTGTAATTTCAACATTAATATTAGTGAAGTTGTACTGATTTTGTAGCAGCAATGTTTTCTTCAACATGAGTAACTCTCTGATCTGATTTTCAGAGGTGTTAGGTACCCATGAGCTTAAGTCATTATTTTCAAAAGCTGAAAATCAGGTTTTTTCTATATTGGAAACATACACCTTGAAGGCTAAATTGGATGAAGAGTTGATTATTCTCCCTATTGCTTGTATTCTGGAATTTTCTAAATAAATGCAAAATTAACTGTGGAAGACCACTGTAATTTAGGTGAATACTAATAGATACCACTTTCATAAAATTATGTCAACGGGCAAGTTTGTCTTTGAAAAATATCTTCTGCAAATATTGCTACATTTTAGTAAAGGCTTAAAAAAGTTTTCAGTCTGAATGAATCTGTTTGTGATCCAAACTATTTGTAAAAAAGCAGCACCTCTTACCTAGGCCATGTCTGTGTGTTGACATAGGAGGCATTATAGTCCAGACTTTGGTGATAGGGTTGAAACATTCAACAATATTGGAGGTTTTCAGACCATCTCTTCCTCCCACAATGTAGAGCTTGTTGTCAATTACTGCAACTCCAAACTGTAATCGTCTGCCATTCATGGTACCAATTTGTATCCAGCTATTAGTCCTAAGGTCATACTTTTCAATTGTAGTGGTGCCTGTTAAAGATAGTAGTATGATACAATATGAGACAGCCTTGAGCTGATCAGTATCCAGCAGTCAGTAGTTGATCCTTTTTGATACATTATTAAATTGTAAAAGACTGAAATTCTGTATTTTGACCTTTCCTACATCTTCTTGAGAGCTTCAGTTGCAAGAGTGAACACAGTGCGACAGCTGTATTAATTGCATGCATGTTTATCAAACGGATGGGAATAAGCCATTGATAGGAAGGTGCGGAATTACAGCTAATTTTTTAGCGCAGAGCAATTGTAGATAAGTTAGATCTGTCACTCAGTTAAGTAGTATGAGGGTAGTTGGTTTATTTGTTCTTAATTCTTTCTGAGGATGGCACCTCAGAACTGTATACTTGTTAACCTTTTTTTTTTTTTTTTTTTTTGCCTAACTTAGTAGTGCTCCCTAAAACTAAAAGTATATCCATGAATCTGCCTGCCTCAGTTTCCTTTGTGCAGTGGAGGCAGGCAGAAGGCTGAAGTGAGTGCATGTTTGCCTTCCACAGGCAGCTTCTATGAGGTTCACCTATGCAGTCTTGCAATAACTACTTGTCTGCCATAATATGTAAGCTGCATTTTCAGTTTTTTCAGGTCACTGAACTTCTGGTCATGGTTTTACTGAAACTATTCATAAGGCCCCAAGTCCCTGCCATTCAAAACTGACACTTTTCCATCTGCTGGATCCGTCAGTCACACTCAGCTGCTGTAATTGCCCCCGTGAGAGCTGATTTAGCACAGGGGGAAACGGCTGAGCTGCTGCTGAGGCAGGAAGAGGCAATTGCCAGTTGCACATGCAGCACGCTCTGGAACTCAACTTCAGCTCAACTGAAGGCAACCAGATGAGAAAAACAGAGCTGATTTCCTGTCTGCTCCTTGACTGAGATTTGTAACAAGAGAACTCGTATTTTGAGGATAACAATAGGCAATTTGTGGATGAATGGTTTGTGACTGCAAAACAAGCATGCAATAACACAGAAAAGAAAGATAGTTTCCTCTAGAGATGTTTTCCTTAGCAAAATCTGCTGTAGTTCAGCTGATATACTCAACAAATATAGTGAAACAAGAGTTTATGTGATATGTTTACTTGTTTCCCTCTACGTGGCCTTTCCAGATACACAGATCAGGGAGGAAGCTACCAGATCCATCTGCTATAAAAGAAATTTAATTCTGAGCAACTCGCAGAGCAAACTCTCTGTTTGCTCTTCTTTGCTTTGATTCTGTCTCATTTATTTTATGCTAATATGCGAGTGCCCCAAAGTTCTCAGCTTCAAAAGAAGTATCTCGCATACTGGAAAAAAAAAAAAAGAAAAAAAAATGGGAAAAATATATTAAGGTGTACAGTGTGTTCGTACCCTGTAGGCTGTAATTTTTACAGAGGCTTGAAAGTAGGTTTCAAAAGTTAATGCAGTTTAGGCACATTCACATTTTTTTAAATACCAGTCCAAAAGTGGCTCTTTGATCTTCTCTTGATCATTTGAAGTTGAGATTTGACTTCATATACCACCTGAGATAAGCACAAAGCCAAACCCGGCACTCCCTGAGAGTTCTTGTTTTCTTTATCACAGAAAGCACATTCTAGCCAGAGGTTCAGTTCTTCCCTTCTCAGAGATGTTCTTCCAGTGCCTCTTAGTCTCTTAGGTTATGTTTCCTTTATCTTACAGTCCAGCTCAGGCTGAAGGTATGAGTCAGAGTTATAGAGGACAGCAGGGAGGAGAGGAAGTGCTGTTCTTCTAACCATCAAAAGGCAAAAGTTCAAACAGCTGGCTCTACTCCAAGGTAATAAGTAGAAGAGGCACCAACAGGAAATGAAGATGTTGACTGAAATAGCCCATTCTTTGTATAATCTTTACTGGGAAAAAAACCTATTGTAAAATTTTGTTCCCGTTTTTAATAGTTTAAAGGTAATTTTGAGTTGTTGCTAATTTTATGTCATTCATAAATAACAAGTATTGCTAATTAAACTTCACTAGTTGCTATGGCTTAACTTCATCTTTCTAGATTGTCCTGAGAATGAATGTTTTCTCTTTGTGTTACGATCGCAGTGAATGCACAGTTTGCATTTAAATTGATTGCAGAGGGTAGTAAGGTAGCACTCCATAGGAAACGTTAGTCATCAGCAACTTTTTCCAAACCATGAAATGGATTAACTTCTCTGTGATTCTATTAATAGTGAATTTGCACAGCTAAAAGTAATGCTGTTCAGCAAGTCACTAGACTTTAAACTAATTACGGTTCTTTGGCACCAAGCAGTGGAGTCCTGTAGAAAGTAATTTAATATACTTCCTACTAAATGGAATAGTGTAATTTGTAAAGCTATAAAAGGGTTGCCGTTGTGAAAATCAAACCATAAAAACTGGAGTATATCTGTAACATTTAGCTTTCAGCTACAAACCTGAAGAAAATTCTATATGTGATCCTGAAAAAACAGCAGGGTTCTAAAATAACATTAAATATTTCTTGAAATACTTTGAATGTTAGTTTTTTTTATGGTTTGCAAAGTCAAACTTTGCACAAATTCTTATAAAATTTTGGATGTTAAGATCACTATTTGAATCTTGCCTGAACTTATGGTTGTATGTATGTTATTTAGAAACAGGATTCTTGCAAGAAGGAAGAGTGTCTAACACATGGGATTGATTTCTACATTTTTTTCCCTCCCTTTCCATCCTTAAATTGCTGTTTTTCTGACAGAAACTCTTCAATAACTGTCATATATTCTCTGGGTGTCTGTAATACAATTAATCAGTACAGTTAAAAAATTTCAGCTTACCTTTAGTGGCATCCATACCTCCTACAGCATAAAGAGCACCCACTGTGGACTTCCTAGGCTTTGTTCGCGGGCTCTGCATCATGGACCGTCTTTCTGGTAGGAGATGGTACTTCATAGCCTCCATGAGAAGTTTCTGGCATTCTAGGTCGTCTGCAAACATTGGACTATTTTCTAGATCGGCTAGTAACTAAGAAATGAAAAGTGATGATCTTATGTGTATCTAAATCATTAGAAGTTGGATGTACTTCAGTAAGTAAAGTCTATGAAGACACAAAGATAGGAGAAAGTGCTATCTGGGAAAGAAATGTTGTACGTTTGAGATACCATGAGACTGATACGTTTATAAAGGTAATTGTGAGCACAGTAATTGCATTTACTTTTTTCTTCAATCTTTACAAATAATAATCATACCTATTACGGAGTTAGTTAACAAAAACAAACGAACAAACAAAAAACCAGAAAAAAACTTCCATATCAGGAAACAACAAATCAGAAGCAAAAACCAGCACTTCTCTACAGGTGTTGTTTTGTTTTCTTTCTGTCTAAATGATGCTTAAGGCAAAAAATTCAGTTTATGCTTAAGGCCCCTGTTAGCCCTTCACTTCCATACCTGAGGGGGAAGTAGAGGCAGCCTGATATAAGATAGAAGCATCCCCAGGTCTTGTTGCCGGTTTTGCAAATCGTGTCTCACCCACATCATTAGTGCCTGGAATATAACTTCCTCATCTGGAACATTGATGTCATCGCTAGACAGGAGTTTCGCAATCTCATTAGCAGGGAGTAAAAGAAATTCCTGGTTTTTAATAACTTCTGTGAAATGTTCCTAAAAGGAAAAATAGATTTCAATGCACTCTTGATTTTCACACCTTGAATTAACCTTTTCTTAGGTAACATAGTCTTTGCATATATTGTAGTTCTGTTTTGTTCTACAGTGTAGGGAAATATAATACATGTTCTATAAGTCACAGAACCCCCTTCTACCATTTAAGGGAGACTGGTTTCTCTTTGAAGCCTTGCTCTTGTAGGGCTGAGGAATGATCAACTTCACCACTACAGTGCTTACGGCTGCAGTTGGCAGGCTTCCTGTTGTATGTCCTGGCAGGATTTACTACGGGCAGTTTTCACCATCAGAGTGATCTTAACACTGCAGCTTAATAGAAACACAATTTGAAGATACACGGTGTATCTTATGAATGGTTAGTGGGCATTCAAATTAACTGTATAGCTTGCGTTACAAGTGGATTTCTAAGCTTTAAACGTTATTCATATTTGCAGATCTTTACTGTGTCTGGTGCTGACTGTTTGTCTCTGCTCTGCAGTAGAAAATGGAGGGAAATTAAACTCACTTTTCTGATAGTACTTTTGGGGCAATTGAAAACTGGGCAAATCTTGAGAAAGTGGTCTAAGACCATCATCTACTGCTATAATAAAACAACCAACTCCAGACATGACCACAAATGTGAAATATTTTGAACCTTTCAAAGAATTATTTTCCATAAAAGTATGACATTGTACAGGCCAGTACAACAGTGCTAGAATTGATATTGAAATATTTTATGTTTGCTTGTGCTGATTCCAGAGAAATGTTTTGTTAGCTGTTTCTTGAAGTTACATGCAGAGAAATGCATGTTGGATTTTGCCTGTATTTGAAATCCTAGTTTCCATTTATGTACCTGGAAGAAATGTATTTTTTGTAGAAGCCAGAAATAGGACAAATTAAGAAATTTTAGTAACTGATGTTTGTATTATTTATTTTCAATAGTCTCTTAGCTTTCTGCAACTTTTTACAAGAGAACTCAGCATATAAATATGGAAGCATTAGTGATTAAACGATATGTTAACTTTTCTGTGCTATGCACATCCTGCTTTAATATTTTGTGACATTCAGAGAATAGGAACAGGAAGGCCAGTCCACATTTAGTTACAAATACAGTACAAGATGTTTATCAGAACAAGGTCTATCTGCATGTAAAGATATTAGGCAGGAAACTGTTAAAACTTTGCATCAATGGCTGAAATAGATGAAGGGAAAAGCTTCCTTTGTGTCTGTTTTGGTTGAATGGATGTGGTGTTTATAACTTCTGTAAGTGTTTAAATGTTTCTGGTTCATTTGGATGATCTCTGTATTTACAGTACATCTTTATAGTCTTTTCCCTAAGGTACACATATTCAAGTGGTTGAGGCTGGCCTGACACAAAACAGAATGTTTTATTTATCCTCTTCCACAACGGTATGTGTGCATGCATTGGTACAATCTCTGTTCTCCAACATCTTTTGAAAATCAGCTCAGAAATCTGGTCTGTGAATTTAAAGCGCTTGAAGTTGAAGCCCATGTGGCTGGGACTCGTGGGACATAAGAGGTAGCAGAGGGGGGGATTTCCTGTTTTTAGCTGAGGATATAATGGTATGGAGCAGCGAGGACAATGCTGTTATGTAGGGCTTGAGTGATCCTTCTAGCTTCAGTGCCCTTTTTCAAACTTTAAAATATAAAAAAAAAGCCTAGATTGCTGCTGAACAAGCCATTCATTAGTATGACAGGAAGGAGCACAACCAGTGCCCTCAATCTGCACATGCCACTCTCATTTACTTCATCGAGTGGAAGTGTGCGGTCTCTTCCTGGAATGCTCTTAGCATTATGAAGCCTCTAAACCGGTTTTGACATACTGTGCTAATATTTCAAGCATAAAGCTGCCATGTGTCTCCTAACAAGGAGTTCTTTTTATATCCATTTAGCTGTAGCAGTTGCTATTATTTTTTGTGTTTAAAGATGCTATAGCACATCTTGATGCCCTGAATATTTATCCCTTGATTTGGTTTCACAGCCAGCTATCTTGCTTCTCTGCTTCCACGCTGAATATTCATTTCTCACTTTCAGCCGGAGGAGGATTATGCTTCAGTCAAAGATCTGCTTCTTTTTAGCATTCCAAATCTTCGTCATGCATTCTTTATTCTGGATTTTGTTATGTGCCTCACCTTAAAATCAGCTTTCGAATTTTCTTGGTGTTGAATCAACAACATGTGAATGGGCCATTACTGTTTTCCTCTTGACGTTGTCCATGTTAAGCCCCTGTTAATTTTTTTTTCTTTTTTTTCTTTTTTTTTTTCTTTTTTTTCTTTTTTTTTTTTTTTTAAGAAATGCATGCCAGTCATACAAATCTACGTTCAGTAAGCATATCCTTCTCCAAGGCAAGATTCTGAAATAGGAAACATAACTGAATATTTGGTTTTCTACCCACACTCTTCTCTCCTTTCCATGCTTCTGTAACAGTCACAGACCTGAAATTTCCCTTTGGAGTCTGAGCTGGGCAGAGATGTCCCCAGGTCAGGGACAGTCCCAGTGCAGGAAAAGCACAGCCACTGCATCAGGCTCAGAAAGCTTGCTCTGCTTCACCAAAGTCCGTGTATTCTCTGGGAGAGTATTCACACTTGATGTTAATATTCTAATCATAAAACAGGTAGATTCTTTAACTTACCATAGTGTATGTGTGTGCCACCTTCAGGAGCTCTGTGCAGCCCTGAGCATCTCCAAAGGAGCGGATCCCCAGGCAGTTGGAAGGGTGGAGCTGCTTCATGAGGAAGTTGCAGCATACTTCAATGACCTGGGATAGCTGGAGAAGACAAGCTGCAGCTAGCAAACTTTCTATAGTGTCTTCCTTTAACTCTAGAATACCTGTGCAGTTTGCATGTAGGGAAAAAATACAAGTTTTAGGTCATTTTCTTTGTAACTTTATTTATTTGAGATCTTCCCACTCCCTACTTTTTCTGTTCCTGCAAAACAAAATATTGAAAAGTGGCCTGTAATTCACAGGTTCGTTTTCCTTTTTATGCTGAAGGAGTCTTTAAGCACATCTAAAGAGACTTAAAGGATTTGGTGGATTTTGAATAAAATTACTGGAACAATTTTACTGAAACTTTAACACCATCAGATCTGATTTTACTTGAAAAAAAGAAAACAAAATAAAGACAAGGAGGGGATTAGACAAAAACCTTTCCCAAAATTCACCTGAGGATTTCTGAAAAATGTATCATAAATTTGTATTACACATGAGAACTTCAGTATCAATAGCTAGGAAATGCTAATAGTAAATGCTTGCAGGACGCTGATTTCCTCCTTTATCTATGAAATGATTGTATGATGTGAGATTTTTTATGTTCGTAAACAGGCTGGAAGGTGTTTATTTAATTAGATTTTCCATTCTTATGCTCAGTAGATACTTCAATTCCCTAGTTGATACCCAGCATTAAAATGCTATTCTGAAAAAAGGAATTGAGTCAGGTAAATTCAAAGAGATGAAATTTAATTAGATGGGATGACTTTTAGATACATGAGGATAATAAGCAGCCCACCGCCTCGCTTCTTTGCATTTGTTCTAATCCATTTCCTTGGGTAATTTATGTTTATTCAGTGCCTTATGCATGTTATACAGCATTCCCTCCGGCCCGTATTTATCCTCATTTGTACCCACAAGCACATATATAGGGTCTATTTTGTGTATGGAAACTTCTGTTTCCAATCTGCATGCAGATGGCTTATCTTTCTTGAGATTTGTCTCTTCACACAACAGTCAAGATTTATGAAGTACCTGACATAGCAAGCAAAGAAGTCTTCTGTTTTTGACATGTATGAAAATACTATTATATTCATTACATTGGAGTATTTGTTTTAATTTAATCTTTTACTATTCTAACCCCTTTTTAAATTATGAGTGCTATACAAATACTGATACATACCTATGGTAGGTCTTCCAGCCTCCCTGTCTTGTTAGGTAAATTGAACGATTCCATTCTCAAAAGCTAGCTAGGAATGTCCTGTGTGGGACATGGGCTGAGAAGGACACACTGAATGTTACTGGTGATAGGTGCAAACTGAGGAGATGATGGAGTGGTTTATCAGCAACTGTTCCTAACTTCAGAAAGCTGTTTTTCTGTTTGGTTTAGTGTTAGTACTTTATGGAGAAGTAATTTTATCCTTTCAAGAGCTAAGCATGTTTTGTCACAGAACTTCATAGCTTGGAAGAGGAAGGGGCTTTGCATTTTAGTTTTCTGTCTGGGGTGGCTGCCATCTTCCTGAGTAGCTTGCTGAGTACCAGATCATACAAACATCCAGAATCAGCTGCACAGGTTTGAATGATCTGGATGTTTCTGATTGTGATATATGTAGTACACAGCAGTTATGTTCTGTGTCACTTTACCCTGCTTGGTATAAAGCTCATAAAAGGGATTTCACAGTTCTCTGAGTTATTCTTCTTGTCTATTTGGTTCAACCCTTTGGGGTCCAACAGTATAGTGTTAAATTCTGAACACTGAGGGAAAGAAAGCAGGAGATATATATCTACATAGTAGATGTGGGTGATGGAGGACTTACCTGTGTAGGCATAACGCACAAGAGCCTTCAGCGCGTCCGGGTCTACTCCCTCCATCTTGATCTCCTCTTGTTTTGCTTCACGTACATCATTAGTGAACATTGCAGCGAAATAATCAGACACTGCACTGAGAACCAGCCTTGAAATAGAAGTATTTTAGGAGGACTGCAAATTATTACATAATATTCATAGCAAGCAAGAAATTCAATAATACCTTGTAGTAAATTGTGTGCGCGTTAAAAGCACTCTCTTTACCATAGGATTTGAGTCATACAGTAGTGAGTAGCAAAGTTAAAGGGTAATTAGTAACCTACTTCTGTAACGACTGATCATTTATAACCAGGCAGGGTAAGCATACATTTCCCTAGCATTTGAAAATGTCAGGCTATGAAGCCATGTAAACCCCAGTGGGGCAGGTACCTGTGAGCTGGAATCTTCTGGTCTCCAGCTATGAGAAGAACATCGCACAGCTGTTTCTGCTGAAGATAATTTTCCATTTTGCGGAAAGTCTGCTCTGCGTGGTTCGTAGAGTGGAAGTACTCCTCAGAGCCATTGGTGTTCATGCCAAGCCGTGAGCTGCTGGTCGTGGACAGCCTGCAGTGAAAGAGCTCATGCAGGGACTGCAACCTTACAAGCTCTGATTGTGCTCTTTACATACGTTTTGTTCAAAAGGCATTGCAGAAGCAATTATAATTATAAAAGCTCTTTTGATTCTGGTCTTGCTGTGCCTTCTTACATTTGTTTTGGTTTGGTATCTGCAAGTTTTCATTTGTAAGACTGCCTATAAATTCTAAGGTCAAGGAAGGAAAAATTATTGTGGTGAGGTGGTGCTACTGAGTTTTCTGCTTCCTGCCCATCCCGTGTCCAGGATGCACCATGACAAATGCAGCCTGGTGACCACTCACAGACAGAGCATGCAAATAAAAATCTGTTCTACCTGAAATAGGTTGTGGAATGAAAGTTTGTATATAACGTTTCTTTAGGTCTTATTTCTGTTTCCTTCATACTTTGTACATTATAATTACTGTTTGAAATGGGAACGAATCAGAAGATAACCTGACAACTGACATATAATTCTAGGCAAATTATTGAGCCAAAATGATGAAATTAGTACATTCTATTGCCTTTACAACCTCAGTGTGAATAACAAACTTATTCCTTGCCCTTTCAAGGAAACGTGTGTTATGTTCTTCTCACTACAAAACTCTCTTAGATGTCCCACTTACATCATACACTTACTCATAAAAACTACTTATATGATTTTTTTTAAGACATTATTCCTTACTGCCTTCTAATATGGATCGTCTTGCAGATCAAAATACTATTGATACTTTATTAGGAAAGCTTTTTATTCACCTGTTTCTTGTAAGATGGCAGCACATTTATTGATATACATCTGTATCACAAATGCTACAATCTGCAGCACTATTTTACTTACTCTAGACATTTATAGATAATGGTTTCTCAGCATATAATACAATCTTAGTTACAATATCTTAGCTTATAATATCATATACTGTTAAAACTTAAAGCACCCAGTTGTTGGGTTGGGTTTTTTTTTGTCTTTGATACTGCCAGTGCATATCCATAAGCACAGCAGAGATAAAATCTCTTCATGAAATGAACCAGAATGTTAGATTATGCTCACAATTGAACATCTAGTTCTGAAAATACAGATATAAAAATAAGTGAATCTGTAGGATAATCAGAAAATATAAATAAATTAGATCATTTATTTTCAAAGATTGTGCATAATTTAATACTTACTTAAATGGAATTCAAGGGGAACAATTTAAAATTATATGTAATCTGGGATTTTTTTCCTTCTTAAAATCCATCAATATGAAAATCTTCAGATTTTTGTATCAGATTTGCCTAACCCCCAGTCCTAGGGTAACTGAGGTATGTCACTACTGAATTGTGTATATATGTGTGTGTGTGTGTGTGTGTGTGTCACCTGAGGAACCAAAGAGCCAGTGTGTCTCAAACCTTCAGATGTACACATATGCATGCATATTTCTCTCTGTGTGAACTCAGATTACATTACCATTTACAAACATATTAAGACATACTAAATCAATGCAATAAACTCTATCTTTCTTTTGAAGCTCTTTGCTACAATGTCAAGTGCATTTTCTTTCTTTCTTTTTTTTTCTCTGTTAAGAAAAAGGGGCAAATTAAGTTCACCTATAACATGTAGCCTTTGTAGTTTACAGCTTACCAAAATTAATTTGTCTCAGTTTAATGACTATACTTTTTGTTTCTTTTTCCTCAGTGCTTCATTGAAAATGAAAAAGCTGAAAAATTAGATTATATGCTCATTAGTTTTGCATTAACTACTTGATGCCAACTTCATACTCTGTAACATTCGTGTTTTGCTATTTATCTCTTAAGCTTGCTTTCACACATCAAACATTTTTTTTTTCCAAGCATATTTTGTTTCAGACTCATTATATCCATTTTAAGTACTGTATTTTAAAATGTATTACATTGCTCTTATCCTTCATGTGTCAGAATTCAGCATCAGTAATACTTGTTCATCCCTACTGCAAACGCACAGTACCAGTTTCTCGAAATTAGTAATTTCCGATAGAGTGCACACATTTGTGAGTAGAGCAGTCATTTTCAAGCAGTAAAGATTTAAAAAGAGACTTAGAGTCCAATCATTTTATTCGGTTCTGGGTACTTTTTTTCCCTTTGTATCTCCTAGAGTGACCTTTAATTGCAGCAGAAATAACACCAACCATATAATTATTTTAAAAAAACTAAGGTCTTCAGGGATTGAAGAGTACTAGCAGGAAAAAAACAAAAAGCTCTGGTTAACTTTGTAAATATAATTCTGCAGTTGCTGGTTCATTTTCAGCAGCTGATTCAAAATGGTAAGTATAGGATAATATGGAGGGGATAAATTAAATTCTGAGATATTTCTGTATTTCCTTGTGTGTATGACTATTACTGATATGCAGACAACTCTAATATAGAGCTTCAAAATTTAATTCTAGGGAGGAAAAATGCAGTGAACTTTAAGAAGACAGGGGTTAAAGCACCTTGAAGAAGGAAGTCGGGAAAAATATCAGTGAGTCCGATGCTTCCATGTTGAAATAACATCAGGGATGCTGCAGACTGCAGTACAAAGATAGGCAAGCTAGCTGCAGATGTGTTAACTTGAATATATCTACCTGTCATGTTTTTTTCCATGAGAACACAACACATTAAGAGATCTCATAGTTTATGTAAACCTACTCAGAAGCATTTAGTAGATGGAGAATTACTAGTTTTCTATAAAATGTGTATGAGTCTGGACAAAAAAAAACGTGAAGTATATTGAGTAATAACATTTCCAGAAGTACATTAGCCTGTGATGGCCAAGTAATTAGTTTTCAATTAGTCAGAAGGGAAAATTACTAAAAAACTGTTCTGAAGAATAAGAAACCCGAGTGGCTTAATGCCACCATTGTGATAGTGTTGAATAGGATACTGAGATCTGTTAACACCAGTAGCGCTAGTATGAAGACTTTAAGATCTCAGATTAGCCTGGAGAGAGCACAGGTAAATCTATACTTAAATGATTGCAAAGTTCCTGAGCTGCACAGATTTCATCTTAGGTAGAGAGCCAAGTGAAAAAGGACTTGTGAAGGATAGTGGAAACATGGTACTCACGGTACGTTTGTTAAAAAGAAATTAATAAAAAATAAAAAATTTCAGCAGACCTTATAAATTGGAAACCTGAAAAAGTAATCAAAACATGTTAAGTATCTAGATGACAACAAGGAGATAAATTCCAGCCAGCATGGCTGCTCAGAACAAATCATGTCATAGCAATTTTTTTTTTTTTTATGACAAGATAACAAAGCTTACTGGGAGAAAAGAATTAGGTGTCTGAAGTCATCTTGACTTTTGGATGACTTCTGACAGTATTTATCATGACGTTTTCAAAATCAAGCTGGAATGGCGTGTCTTAAGTGTAATAAATTGATAGCAACAACTTGTATAGGTACTTAAAATTTTTCTAAGGCAGAAGATGTTCTCAATGCACAGCATCTGATGCTGCTCCGTATTTTCATTACAGACAGGTATGAAATAGAAATAGGGTATAATCATCGCATCATTAAATGATAGCAAATGGACAAACTTTGGGGAATGGAATCTAAAGTGCTATCTTTGCCCTCAACTTCTGTGACCTTCAGGCAAATTTGTACTTTTCAAAGACCTGCTCATACTTGCATGTGAGTAATTATCCCAAACAAGCTCATGGAGGTTGTGATGCGGAGGGAAAATTTAATCTTTCCTTTGGTCAGGGGGATGGATGTGACAAGTTTTGTGGTTCATTCCAGGCCTGTTCTCTACAATTCTTTAAATTGTTAAATTATATTAAAATCATTTTCTGTCTTCATAAAGTACTCTTCATTAATCAACACAGCATTCTTCATTAATCAGTTTATAAATGATAAATTCACCTTTCATCTTTATTTAATTATAACATGATAAAACATAAATGCCATCTAATTGCCATGTCCTTTTTAAACTCGGTGTGATCTTAAACTGCCTCATTCCTTGTGCCCATGGCCAAAAAAAAAAAAAAAAAAACCAGAAAAAAAAATAACCCTTAATGATTAGGAAGCTTAGAAGCACAACACTGCATGAAAACCAGATAATGAAATGCATATTTTGATCTGTTGTTCTTGATAAGGCTATTATTTATGTTTTTATAGTGACCACTCTTGTGTTGGATATTTGTTGAATGCACCTAATTATTTTTCTTCTAATATTCGTGAAGTCCAGTTCAACCAACAGTTCAGCCATCACTGTTACTTACAGGTTTTTATTTTGGACCTCTGAGCTGTAGGTCACTCTATCCATAACAGCAAACTAGATAGCAGTTAGAGACATTGCTAGGAGACATTAGGCATCCTAAGCCTTTATCACAGCTAAGAACATCAGTGTGACTTCAACTCTGAGGTTTACTGGATGTGCTTTAGCAGTGACAAGGTGTCAGAGAAAACTGCAACTTCATCAATTCAGTTTGTTTGTGCAGCATTGTTTACAGTGCAACTCATCTTTTTTTTTTCCCCCCTCTGATTTCTTTGTGCTTATTCGAGAAAACTACAGTCAGCCCCCACATAGGCAGACTCCCTCGTGCAGCTGCTTGAGCTCTGACCCTCTGCTGGGAGGTGTCATGCAGCTGGAGGTTGAGAGATTCTTCTTCCTTATGTCGAATCATAGGGCCCCTACATCAGTTGGCAGATATATGAAGAAAACTATTTCTATTAGAAAGCCATTTCTTAACACAGCATAAAATAATGATAAAGTTGTTGCACTTGTACTGATTACTTGCTGACAGTGTGCAATCGGTAGCTGTCCTAACCCCTACGTTAATATTTTCTAATAGTTCTAGGGCAGTTGTTTCCTTTCTTATATGTTATTGGTAAATATAACATCTAAATATTGTGCAAAAAGTTGTGGATCAAATACTATGATCTGAAATTGTACGGAACACTAACTTGCAATGGAATAACAACATAACTGTAGCAAAGGAAGAAGTAAACAACCGAAATGTACAATTACTGAGTTGAACAGAGAGATTGCTAACTTCTATTGAAAGTTCATACTGACAGTCCCTCTAGAACTTGGAGATCTGAAAAACAGCCTATCCGTAATAATTTCTTTTTGCAATTTTTAACAGAAACTTACCACTTTTTTCAGTTGGCACTAGTTAAAATAACTTTATGATTCATAACAAAATGAACTGAGACTAGGTTATGTAAATTATCCTGTGAATGGGAAGCATGCTTTTGGTGGGGTAATTCCACTAGAAAACAGGCCTCAACTAAACTGGAGAGCACCTCAGCACTTTGCAGGCCTTTATGATGGTGTCACCTGTGACCCCAGCATCATTTCACTTTACAAGGAAGGCTCGATCCAAACAGTCTCCCCACTAAGCTATTTCCTTTGGAATTTGTTTTTTTAATGGTGGATGTTAGTTGTAAAATAATTTTCCTGTCTCACTGCAGTGCTGATTGTTCTTATTAGCATGTGTACTCCCTCAGACAATCTTACGCTTCTGGGAAGACAATTTGTTGAAAGCTTCATGCATTCCTTTATTGGCATCTTGTGTTTTCAGTGGAGATTTATGTGTGCAATTTGTTCTAAACAAATAAGTAAGAAAGGGGACATTTGTGTGTACACAGTAAATAGTTTTCAGAATTTTGTACTGTGTAAAAGCACAATAAGATCTGATTCCTATCTTTTTTGGTTGGACAGCAACGTTCTGTGAATTATTTTTAACTGCTTGAGGCAAACATTTAAAAATTTCACTAATAAATGCTTGTTTGAGATTCAGCGTGTATAGCAGTTTGTTCTTGATTTTTGGGGCTCAGTTTTGAAAATTGTTCAGTAACTTTTTTGCAGAACTGTTAAGAGACACTTAAAATGGGGCACCAACTGGCCTCCCATTCTCTTATGTCAGCAGGACAGGTTGGGAAGGCTGTGGATGGGGCTGTTGACTTCTGTGGATTTCATGCCCCTAGCTGCCTTCCCAATGGGTCGCCCCCTGGGAGTGTAGCCCCCTGGGAGAGCCACAGCCCTGAGTGCGGTACTTATAGGCTGAATGTAGTAGTTTCTAGTGAGCCAGTGCACGTTGTTTGAATCACTGGAAGGACTGTAGGAGCAAAAGTCAGCAGCTATTTCTTCAGATTCTTGGTGGCCATACAGTGTAACTAGAGAATTTTATTACAGTGACGTGTTGTTAGTGTTAACATTTGCAGTGTAGTAGGTAGGGATTTTCAAATTAAATAATGGCTTTCTTCCTGATTCAGAATAATCTGAATATGAAATTTCACTATAAAATTTATAATGGCATGAGATGCATTCATAAAAATTGGGACTCCACTAATATCTAATCAGTCTGGAGAGTGCACTAGCTGTACATCCCTGAGTGTTTTATTATAATAGATATCTAACTATCTGTATTTAATGATGAAGTGAGCGTCTCAGACAAATCATTTAAATTAATGCTATCTCAAACCGTCATTCAGAATGATCCTCCAAAAGAATTAACACTATTCATTTCCATTTTGTAATGGAGAATAATAACTGAGTGAAATGTTTCAGTAAAAAATATAGGAGTATATATATTACAAAATAAAAATTTACTTTCGTTCTGATTTTAAACAAAATATTTTAATTAACTTGTCCTTCCTAAGACAGATAAGAAAGTCATTGTTTGTAAAAAATTAGCTTGTAAAAAAAAAATATATAAATCACATGGAATTTTTTTTTGCCTTAATCAATGCATACTTGATGACTACAAAAAGAATTCTGAAATGATCACTGCGATAACATGATTTCCAACTCAGCATTTATGTTATAAGATTGTGTTGGTGAAAATTAAACTCTTTGAAGGAGAAATTCAGTGAGGTTGCTTATTCCTTTCTCAGGTTTCATGTAGCTAGTGATAATATGTTTAGGTAATTTAATAGCATCTCCCTACAGAACAAAAAATGCTGCAACTAAAAGGCATCGCAAGCTGTCAAAATGTGCAAAATGAAAAGTAATGACTAAATGCCGGATGTGGCGTTTTTATTTAGAGGACAAAAAACAAAAACAAGCTAAGGTCAACAAATTTTTCTTAAACCTAACCATGATTATTACCAGATGAAACTAATTAGTTCCATTCTTACTTCATTAAGTGTGTTTCAGAGAGACTTCTGATGAGCGACCATGTGGAGGAGAAGGCCCGCCTATGTGCTAAATTCAGTTTTGAGTTCACTGTAACTCTAAGAGAACAGTGTAAGGAAGCATTAATTTAAACAGCTAACCAGTAATTGAGGTACATGTTGAATTCCTCTGAAGAGGAATTCAGAGACACATCTGGCACATCTATGGCATCTCATGGGAGCTTCATACTGAGCAACTTTATTGGCACAGTGTAGCACCGAGCCAAACTAAAATTCTTTCATAGATGAAGTCTGGCATGCTTAAGTGAGTGAAAAAACAAATGAGGACAAAAAAATTAGTGCTGACTTACAACCTTGTTCCTTTCTGTGCTTTTCTTGCTGCTTCATTGTGTTCTGATTGCACAGTCTGGCTCCTTCATGATTTCAAGGCTGTAACTTCACAGGAACCTGTCTTAACATTGCCTATAAATCCACTATGACAAGATTTATCAAGAGACTGAGTTGGCTGTACTGCCAGATGATTTTACTAGGTCAGGCATCTCAGAGAGAGAGATCAAAAGTCCGTCCTAAGCCATGGTACTGGGATGTAGAATAGTGGGGTTTCTTTGTAAGTAATCACACAGAAGGGAATTTGTTCTTGCATGTAGTTTTCTGTAAACTGGGTGACTAGCTAGATAGGCTGGAAGTTATCTTCAGTAAAGTCCTCTGTGAGAGTTAAAATTGTGACTCAGAACAAGCATTTCAGTCTTTAAATGCTTCTAACGAGTATTATGCTAAATGATATGCAGGTATGGTTGATTTCAAGCTCTTCATGCAATCTTAGTTCAGGGGTTACGTATGTTTTGAATTACAGTTTATGACTCAGAGAAGCAGCACAGAATTATTTAGTGTTCTGGACAAACTAGAGGATTTTCTTTAGAAATCTCTAGTGTGATGTCCCAAGTAACTGGTGGTTTTATTGCATCAATTAAATTACTTTGTAACAAGAATCAATTTCTACCTCTTTCCTAACCAGTCTAAACCAAGTTTGGTGGTGTTAAGATTATACAAATGACTGACCTGCATTAAGGTCACTTAGAGCCCAAAACTTTAGTCACACGCAAGCACTAGGTCACTGGAAGAACAGAAACTCAGACCATAATAAAACAAGGATTCAAAACTCAGAAGGCAGCACTGTAGCTATGGATTTATATTTTTGCTTCTTTCCTTTTAAAGCTCCGTGCAAATTTCTTATTGTTGATTTCCTGTATCATCTCTCTATGTGACCACCTGGGCAGGAGGAAAAGGATATTTGTCTGGATCTTGGACATTTTCCAGGTGCTTTGCCTTAGTTTGGGGCCATATTTGTGTAGTTAATGCTAGTGGAAGTGATCTGAGCTCTCCTGCCTGCTCAGCAGAGATGCAGGTGAGACCCTCATCATGGCAGACCGCGTCTGCTTTCTAGGCTATCACCTAGCTGAGGACTAAAGAGGTAAAGGGAGCATGGCCAGTAAAGCCTGCTCGGCTGCAGCAATAAGGCAGATTATATGATATGTTTTGGCAAGTCAAGTCTTCCTAGGGGTCAAAAGGGTGGGTCAGAAATGGCATCACCAGACTCACTCCTTGACTTTTCCCTATGTATATGGCACTGGCAAATCCTTTGCATACATAGCATGCTATCTATACGTGAACTCAAATGGATCACAACTGAAGGTTATATTTCAACAAACATCCTCAGTTTGGAAACAGAGGTTTCTAATTACAAAGCTTTTTCTTTAACACAGTGGTCATGGAAGAACTGGGAAAAAAACCTAACTCCCACCGAAAACACAGAACATGACTAAGATTAAATTACTGAGATATTTTTGTCTGCATGTGTGTATGTGTGCTTCTCTATTTCTTCATGTTCTGAAATGGTGTGACAAGGAGACACAGAGCTTTCCTGGGCATCTGTGCTAAATGAACACTGTAGAAGAGGTTTCCCTGGCAACGCAAACCATATGTAATAGCTCAAAATAGCTTTTCTCCAGCTCCTAGGATTTCTTAGTGGTTTGCTTATGATTTCCATTTAAATCAAGGTATGTTTTCACTGTTCAAAAAGGTTCATTTTCTCAACTTCTATTAAAATGAACAGGCTTTGAAAATGCTTGTCTTGCAAGAGTGCCTCCCTTGCTCTTGACTTCTAATTAATGAGGTAAACTCAAGCATGGCAAATGGTGACAGCAGCTCTCCACTTTGTCAAATGTATTCCTTTTGTGTTTGCTGTTTAAAACATTTTATTATAACTGTGCTGGTGGTCACTATCACTGGCTGCAACAGAAAACTTTTAGTTAAAGTAGTCTGACTTTTGTGATTTTATAATCATGGAGCTATATATATATTATGTGGTAATATCATGAGAATTACATAGTATAATGCATCAGTTGTAATGTACACATTTAATGTTTGCATGTTACTAGGAGGTTTTAGGCAAATTGTGGTGCTTGAAAACACTGATCAGTTCTTACTATGTTCATAAGAAAATAGGTATCCAAGGTTATCTTTAATATGAACAAGCAGTAGTACCAAGAGGCTAAATTGTTTCCCTGCATTTATGTAAGAAGCAAATCTGAGACAGTCAGTGGATGTTGATTTTGAGTTCCTAACACAGCTACTCATAACGTCATACATTTTACAAGTTAGAAGCTGACTTGGAGAGCTTGCATTTGGTTAAATCCATTGTTAGTACTTGGGAAAGATTCTTGTCCAGCGTTTCTCAAAATACGCATAGCAGAACCAAAGAAAGATTGAGGAATCATTCTTTTCCAATGAAAGTTTATTTAGCCTAAGTATGCTTTAGCTGATAAAATAATGAAGAAAATGACTGACAGAGTTCTGTTTTGTGCTGTTTCATTTCTAAGTAAGGTATCCTTGTGTATCTGTGCCCCATGTCTTGACAAAATGATTTTAAAGCAAAGTCATTTAAATACCATATCATATATTCTAACTTCACATGAATATGATAACTACAAGGTCCATTACATGCTTTTAGTTATCTTTCTGCCTGTGAGCAGAAGACAAGATTTTAGTGAATTATCATGATTCATCATATGAAATGAAAACAGTTACTAGAATGAAGCATAAGATGATTTATGCTAGTAATTAGTGGACAGGCAGGATTGTTGGAAAGATCCAGGCCACAAGTTCTTGTTCTGTCTATTTTAATAAGCTTTGAATTGAATTTTGACTATTAAGCATTTCCTTGGCAAAGGGGGAGGAGGAGCACTGGGAGGTTTGCAGAGCTGAGTGGTGGAGTCTGGGGGAAGAGTCACTGATGTGGGGCCTGATTACACACAGGAAGAAACTTTCACAGTTTTGTTTTAGAGATTTTTGAGTTTACTTCCTATACTCCCTTAAAGCTCATTCTGTAAATCTGTATTTCAGCATTTCTGTATTTATTTATCTTGCATACCTGCAGATATTATACACAAGGCATATTCTTTATTATATCACCCGATAGAGTTATTCTTAATATGTAGTATCATTATTTTCTTTTAGCTGAATGAATTGGTATGCATTGGGCTAACTCTAGCTGATTTACTGCAACAAACAAATCTCTTTGTTTCTTTAACTGCGAAAGCTTTAGTAATGTTCCTTATGACAGTATTGGTAATGTCTTTTTGTATGTGTCTGAGTTGTTTACTTTGAACTATGAAAATAAATTGTTCATTTCTTTTACATTTCTGTCTATAATTTTCTAATCAAGAAAACCACCCCTTTTCCGAGAATGCTTCAGTCATCATACAGTTTTTCTGTTGATTTCACAGTTGCACATGTTCAGTATGTCTGTGGAACATGCTCTCATTGGTCGCATGTGTTTAATCATCTCCTTAACTTTTTGTGGAGACATTAGGAAGAGACTTTCAGAGCAGTAATAAGTCTTTAAGAAGTAATTTAGCAGCTGTCTTTGCTGAGAGCAGGCTGCATGGAGAAGAAATGAGAAGATAATTGAATCATAAAGAAATTGGCTTGAAATTGATAGAATTGTCGTAGTTTCTTAAATTACTATTAAATGGTATTTTCTCCCTTGTCTGTAATAATTCATCTTTGAAAGCTATGCATGTTGAGTGTAAGCCTGTGTTTCAAGTTCCTCCAACGATGTTGCAGTTGAAGGAGAAAATAGGCATAAAATCTGCTGAGGAAGCTTTTGAGGCATTGATTCTCATTTCTGTATCAAGGGATCCTATATGAGGCAATAGCATTTGTTTAGTCCAAATGACTTCAGTAGTCACTGTTCATTACATTCTCACATTGCCTGAAAAGTCGTGTCCTTCCTTGCAGTTTAACAACTTCAAGGAAAAAGGTAAATCTGCTTTTTGATTTCAGTCTTGCATGAGATGCCACTTAGTAGAACTTCACAAATTTTCTACTTTTAGCAAACAGTAGATGTCACAAGAAAATTTTCTCAGTACTTTCAGTACCTATTTTTAAAAACAGCTATGAGAGAGTACGGTAAAATACTATCAAAACTCAGCTTTAAGATAGGGATCTCTTGGAAAGAGTCCAGCGGAGGGCCACAAAGATGGTAAAGGGCCTGGAGCATCTCCCCTATGAGGAACAACTAAGTGAACTGGGTCTGTTTAGCCTTGAGAAAAGAAGGCTGAGAGGGGATTTGATCCAGGTTTATAAATACCTGAGGTGTGGGGGCCATAGTGGTGAGGCTGGACTCCTTTCAGTAGTGCGTGGGGACAGGACAAGGGGAAATGGGATGAAGCTAGGGCATAGGAAGTTCCGCACGAATGTGCGCAAGAACTTCTTTACGGTGAGGGTGACGGAGCACTGGAACAGGCTGCCCAGGGGGGTTGTGGAGGCTCCTTCTCTGAAGATATTCAAGACCCGCCTGGACGCCTACCTGTGCGACCTGCTGTAGGGAACCTGCTTTGGCAGGGGGGTTGGACTCGATGATCTCTAGAGGTCCCTTCCAACCCCTACGATTCTGTGATTCTGTGATTCTGTGAATCTTAGCTTCACTAATTGTCTGTGCTGAATGTGCCTTTTCTCAGTTCATAAGTAAAACTGAAGTAATATTTGGCACCAGCAGATGCAGCATCTCATTGTTGCCAATGGGCTGTTCTTCCAGCATTATTGCCAAGAATGCCATCCTCTTTCCCCAGCTGCGAACCTTTCTTCCACTGCACTAAAATATTGAAATGCCACATAAGCTGTATATCCATCACTTCTGAGAGGAGATTGGCTACAATATCTTAAATAATCCATTTCCAACATTCCTAGCTTCACATTTGTATTTTGACCTTTATTTAAAGCTTATCTTTAGCAGACAATTAGTTTCTGCTTTTCCCTGAGGTCATAACAAAGCATTTTGGCTATCCATAGCAGACTGACATAAAATCATCTTTTCAACATATATTGCATAGAAGTTAACATATTCTCCATTAAAAACAAACAAAAAAAACCCACCTATTTTCTTAGCTTCTGTTTAGGATCAGAATTAAGTATCATCTCAGTACGCTAAAGACATTATCTGATAAAAATAAGATGATTTGTTGGAAGTACTATATTTAGGGACAAAGAACTGCAAAAATGTACAGATGGCTAGGGAACATGACTTGGTGCAGAGCTCACATGAGTCACAAGCTCAGCAGCTGCTCAGCCTGGAGAAGAGGAGGCTGAGGGGAGGCCTCATGGCGGCCTACAAATCCTCACAGGGCAGCGCTGAGCTCTGCTTGCTGGCGATGGTGATGGGGCTAAGGGAACAGCATGGAGCTGCATCAGGGGAGGGTCAGGTGGGCAGTCAGGAAAAGGTTCTGCACCAGAGGGCAGCGGGCATGGCCCCAAGCTACCAGAGCTCAAGGAGCTCTTGGACAGTGCTCTCAGACATTGGTTTTTGTATTCTGGGTGGTCCTGCGTGGGGCCAGGAGCTTAACTCAATGGTGCTTGTGGGTCTCTTCCCACTTGGGACATCCTATGATTCCTTGTCCTGTTTGGTGTCTTTTGGGATACTGCAACAAATAAAAGGGTATTTTTTATTTCACGTACCTTTTATTTCACTGTAATGTGAGCCAAGGCTATTATCTCCTAATGGAAATAAGAATTGTAGGGAAATCTCTGAAATAGTGGATAATGTGTGAAATAGTTTTGTGTGTGTGTATATGTATTTATGTGTATGTCAGTGATAGTAAGGCAAATTGTTAGTTATTTCCATATTGTTGGCAAAGAAAAAAAGATGACAGATGAATTTTCATGTCTTACACAAAAGGAACTGTCAAAATAATTGATCATAAATAGTAAATACAGAAAATGCACTGTCTCTGTTAAGAAGGTACTCCTCCTGAGTATCTGTTTCTGTGTACACCCATCAGCACCAGCTGCTTGGACTATGACATCAAAAGAGCGTAGTAAAATTAATTTGAAGTATATTTTGTCTCATATGGAAAATTATAAAGCATATATCTTTACCAAAACTGGAGTTTGTCAGCCGAGTGGATTTCTGAGCAGATTTTCAGCCATACAATCACAAGAAGTGCATAAGGGATGCTACATTCATTACTGAAATCCCACTGCCTTGGGCAACTAGGAATAGAGGTACCCACACACTTTGCCAGCTTACATGGTCCTCAGTAGTATACTTACAGAATCATAACATACCTTCCAGCAAGTGTGCATAAATTGATGTGGCAGCATAGCATAATATAAATAAATAATAAGTATACTTCTTGCACCATAAGATAAATACAGTCATGTATGTGAGTCCAGAATTAATCAAGCAAAGTAATCAAGGTAGTTTAATATCGTGGATTCTTCCTATTAGGAGGTATGAATGCCTTTTCAGTTTCTTTGCACAAGTGCTTTTCCATATATTGCACACGAGAACAAAGTTTTTGTTGATCATCAAACAAAATCTAACAGTGAAATCCTTGGGATTTTCTCTTATACATCTGGGCTACTTCCAGACCATTCTCTTTGACAGAAATGGAATTTCTTCAAGGAATTTTGATATCCCCAATGGAAAATCTTGAACTTTATCAAATTCCGGATAGTTCAAAGAGATCTAAAATGATGAACAGACTAGGTAAAGTATACAGTAGGCCCATGCCTTCTGAACCAGAAGCAATTCACCATCTTTATTTACCATGCATTGTTTCAGAGCTCACTTAAGTTCCTACTTCCTTTAAGCCAAACCTGAAATATTTGATGTTTTTTACTCTCCATTTGCATGGCCATGTTCTGCAGGTTTAGCCTTATGACTATACCAGTAACTCCATATTTTTTTATAGTGGAAAATACAGTGTACAGATAAACAAAATAACATGGCATCTGTTCAGGTTTTAACTGGTTTCTCTGTTTTTCGCATGTGTAAAGGTCCTCACTCAAGAAGTTGGTTGGTGAGAATCAGACTAGGCCAATAAAATCCATATCTCTCCAAAACAACAGATGCAACCTTCCTAAGGATCTTTTAGCAGGATAAGGACCATCATTTAAAATGCTTCCACAATGTTTGATACCTTTTAAGTGTGTTCTCCTAGCAGCAAGACAGTCCCCAAGCATACTGGGAAATTTATCCTAAGCTTGTGTCAATAAGCAATTTATTTATCTGTTATGCATGTAGCATTTATTGGTTGGTCACATCTTAATTGGGTATCGTTACTGAAAAAATAACGTGTTCTCATCCCTAAAATTCACATTTTCTTTGTCAGCCATTTGTCAAGGGCTAGTATTCAGGAAGAAGCCTGTAGATCAGAAAGGTTTCTTTAGGTTTTGGGCTATTTATTTTGGATACAGGAGCACAAAAAGGCTGAAGAAAACAGGATTAAGTGTATTCATGGTAGAATATTCAAAATGGAACAATTCTTTGGAACTTTATTTACCTTTTCTCCTCAGTAAACAACCCATATTTCATCAAACTCACAGATCATGTCTGTATCAATGAAGTCAGTAAGTTCTGAGGTTTCTGGAGACAGATGTCTCAGTTTATTTTGAAGAAATAAGGAATATTCTTCTAATGTTTCCTCAGCATTGTTTTGGTAGAAAGAACTAAGTTGCTAGTAGAAATTGTGCACATATCCTGTTTAAGACTGAAGTGTTGGCCTGATTTCCTAACCTTTCCCACTATTTTGAATGTCCAAGTGACAGGTAGGAGTATGTTCAGCTTGTCACGCTTTCGAGTCCAGCTAAAAATGGAGCTTCTGCAGGCAGAGGTACAATGATTGGATTAGGGTCAACGCTCAGAAGAAGAGATTCCTTTTACAGAATAAAAGGAAAATTTGTATGAAGTCATTTTTAGTATCCTCAGGTACAAATGCAAAAGAATATGTGGATGCAATAATTACATGTTTCATTATTCATTGACTTTCATAGTGTAAGAAGATGCAGTTAAGGGAACTTCCAAATGCCTGATTTTCTACCCAAGTGATTTGCATATTAATTCTTGTGTGTCCTGTGTAGGGTGCTACAGAAGAGAAAGACAGTTTATTTGCTTAGCAATTTCTTCTGATATATACATAAGAAATTGGAGCTATGTTATAGCATCTTTAGGAATATATTTTAATTCCTTGAAATAAAATTTTGATTGGAGTGAAACGCATAGTGGCAATGGACTTTCTAAACCATGTCTTATGAAGTCAGCGTTTTAAGGTGTTTGTTAAGAATTCCTTTATCCTACAACATGCATAAGATGCTTTTACTGATAACTTTACAGAAAACACACATGACCATAGCAATAGTTTATGATACACATTCCCAAAACTCTTCTAAAATCTGTAAATTTAAACAACTCAACAGAAGAACTTAAATTGGAGTGAATATGAAGGAACAACACTTCATGAGGTCTCAGCATAAAGTTTTTATACAGCTGGAGAAAATGTCACATCTCATTTTAGGAGACAGTGCCTCAGCACCTTCCAAACTGAATTCATTATGCTTTTTACTTTAACTTTCTTCATCATATGATAGTCTTATCTTCATTATTCACTGTTCTCTATTTTTTTCAAACCAAAATTACTTTCCTTCTAAGATGTGCCTATGTTTGCTTTTTTTCCCCCAGGAAATATGTGATGTTATTGAAGTAAGTTATTGAAGTAAGTTATACCAAAAGTATGCTTTTTACCCATTACAAACTAGTAAACAAGTGAGCATACAAATTATCACATACCTACCTCGTTGATTTTATTTTGTAATGATTTTACATAGCATCCATTAAGACTGTTTTCAAGATGACATTTTGGAAGGCATTTTTTGTCTGTTCAGTCTGCAAATGTTCCCCATACCAGATGTACAACTTGAAAAACAGCAACTGCTAAAAATACACAAACTGTCAGCTCTGCTTTACTGAAAGAACCTATAACTTCAGTTAAGATGGATTTCTATTTAAGTACAATATAAATATCTGAAATTATTCCCAAAGAGTTGATGGCAATCTTGTCTAATAGTACAAATAATTGCATTGTAAATGCATAATTTGAGTCCAAGTAGGGATAAAGGAGAGGTAAATTTGTTGTTGTAGGAGCTATTACTGCTGACATCAGTTCTGAAAACATCATCAATCTAAGAGGCATGTTTAACCAAATAACTTGTGCTTGTGTTTTCTTCTCTCTGCTAACCTCTTAAAAATAGCTCTTCCTTTGTTCTCAGACCTCTAAGGTGGCATAACTGTAATATCTTTCAACCTGACCTTACAGAAAATATTTGTCCCTTAGTGTGCTAAACAAGCTGTGAAAGTAATGTTATTTCAAAGAAACCTTCCAAAAAGCAAGTGATGATGCTTCCGTTCCACTTAGTTCAAGGTTAATTATACTTGTCAAGGAGGCACTAATAAAAGGCAGTGAAGAATTTGACAAACCGATGGCAACCACGCAGACTGTGCATCTCTAGCAGTTCTCATTTGTCAAAGTTGCACCCATTGAGAAAGTCAGAATGAGGACAGTGTTTCAGAAGGCTCATTTCTTCATTGTCTTTACACATAATAAGTCAAGACAAAGAATTAGCATGTCATAAACTGCAATAGGAAAAATTTGACAAGCTGGTGGATTTTATTTTTCTGGAAGTTGTGAAATGGCATATCAAACCTCTACACTTCACAATCTTTCACTTTTTAATGTGAATGCATTTCTATTCGTATGAGTGTGGGTGTGCACATACATAAAGTGAGATTAACATAGTAAAGAATTCTGCTTAAGAACAAAGACAGTTTTAGGGAATAACTTGGATAGAAGTACTGCTTTTGAAGTGCAGACTTTAAAACTCCTACCTCTCTGCAGATTCATCTGAATTTTCCTCTGTGATCATCTGCAACTCCTGTGGGGTTTTACTTGAATCTTCCTTGACACAGTTTTCCTCCGTGTTTGCTTTGGGAATATCTTCATTTGATCGAAGCTGTTCTATGAGGTTTTGTTGATGCCAGGTTTGAATCGATCGGTGGTGCGCTGGAGTTGGACCGGGCACAGGCGCCAGTATATTGTGGTGGACAGGACTGCTGCTTTTCTTCAGCCCATTTCTGTCCCGAGAGTGGTTCTTCAACCTGTTCTGCACCGGTGTCCCTCTGTGCTCATATCCTTCCTGCTGGTGGCAGCCCCCCGTGCCTGCGGAGCTCTGCGAGGGGTGGCTGAACCACCTCCAGCGGAGCCTCAGGATCTGCTTCACATCAAACTCTTTCTTTCCAGATACTGACATTATTTCAGGGGGTGGGGGGGGGGGAAAACCAAGAAGAAAAAAACACGACAAAAGCCTATTCTTCTAGAAAGGAAATGGATTCTTTGTTATCTCTTGTGTTTCAACTCCTCTTCTTAAGAAAAGACAACAAAAGAACAAATACCGGTAGCTCGCTCTCTCTCCTGATTAATATACTGCAAGCTCTTAGAGCCGATGCTAAGCTGCTGCTAACTGTATAGGTGGGAATCCATACTGACAGGATGATGAGGTCAGACCTTAAACAAGTAAATCAGCTTAGCACAGGAAAGCAGCAACCATAACACTACCCAGCTGCTAGGCTTACACACAGCACTATAGCACAGCTCCCTAATATATAACCTAGCCTCACATGATCCTGAGGGATCCTAAGCTGCAACTTAAGATGCTGAAGAGCACATACAAATAAAGTGACAAGACTTTCTATCTCATGGCATTTTCCGTTGCTAATCAGCAATGCTGCACTTCACAGAAGATTTATGGAGAATTCCTTTATAGTCTCCCTGCACAGATTTTTGGTAAGGATTCACTGTGAAACTATCCTGCAGTTCATGTGTTTCCTTAAGAGGTCTGCATTTGTTTGTCTTGCTGTGTAAAATTCCTACAAATGGCCTCAGTGTGGTAGCACTTACCTAAAGGAAAGAGGCAGCATTTCAATATGCTGTGCAGAAGTATGTATTTTCTCACCTACAGATTTCTTGTCATGATTACAGGGGTATGAGAACAGAAAGAGGGAGCTCATAAAATCAGAGATGTGCTCCCTGAATGACTGTATCTGTGAAAAACACAGCTTCCTGGCTAAGTGCCTGTGTAAACACCCCTTGTCATCCTCTTCTTAATTTCTCACGGACAATGAAAAGAGTGGGATTGTTTTTTAAAAAAAAGCATCTTTATTTTGATAATCTACAGCACAGCATGTTTTCAGCAGATTTATTAGATGATGTATTCATTCTCATCCTTTCATCAACAGACGGGGCTGTGAGAACTATTCTCTGTGTGTTTTGAAATAATGTATGCACACTGTTTTTGCAAGCAAATTCAAAATGAATAAATTGGATTTTTATTTCTTTTGTTACATTCTCCACAGTGTGCTGTTGATGATGTATTTATGTGTAAGCAGTGTGCAGAAACAAAAAAACTGTAAAGCAGTTGGTAAGACAGGATTCAGAATAACAGAATGGAGGGTACCCTTTACATCTTACGTCTCTTTTTCAGACCTTCTTTTGGACTTGTGATGTTTTTTCTCTTCCCTGAACTCTGCTGATGGGGTTTTGAACCTTCAAACACTGAAATCCGCCTTCTCTTTTTTGGCTGCATGTAATGCAAACAGTGAAATGTGAAGTAGAGTTTTGTAAAGAATCAGCAAATTGATATAATAGAACTAAGAAACCATCAGCTCTAATGCTGGGCTGCCGAGTTCTTACCCTATTCATGAGATTCAAGCAAATGGTATCAAATGATACGTAGTCTCATGAAATGGATGGATGTGAGATAAATTCCAGGACAAAAGAGGAACTGTAAAATAGTTGGAGAAAATTATACTATTTAGATGCATAGAGGGATAGAAGTGACTTTATACAAAAGAAATTATGAGAAAAAGTTGGCCATAAAAGGCAAGATGAGAAAAGCTGAGAAGACCTTTGAGAGACCTACTTGATCCATCCTTATTACTGTACAGAATCATAGAATCACTTGTGTTGGAAGGGACACTTAAAGGTCACCTATTCCAACTCCCTTGCAATGAACAGGGACACCTACAACTCTATCAGGTTGCTCAGAGCCCAGTCCAGGCTGACCTTTCATGTCTTCATGGACAGGGCTTCCTCCATTTCTCTGGACAATCTGTCCTTTCTTGTAAAAATCTTTTTTCCATAAGTCCAATCTAAACATTGAGGCTAAACTATTGCATCAGAATGTACTTTTAATTCTGGCAAGAGGGTAGGTGTTACTGGTGGACAGAACAAGCAAAATTTGATTGCAGATAGGAGTCCTTTCTCATATGAAAAAATAACGTACTCCTACTTGTGTGAGTTAAAATAGAGGCCCTTGCTAGCCTTGGCATAAATGCTCCCAGTGCTGACCCTACTTCTCTGTCATGGGTTACTGCTCTCACAGTAGCTGCCAGAACTCACTTGTGTGCCTGAGCTGCTGAAGTAAATTGCACTACATGAACATTCAATGAAGGAGGGCCAGTTTCTGCTTGGACATGAGCCTCTGGGGCTCAGCACGTATGGTGCCACTGTTATTTCTGGCGCTGTGATTTGCACATGTGCAAAGACTGCCACTTCATCATATGTGGGCGTCCCAAACTGTGCCATCCGCTATTGAAGTAATACTCTACGTAATAATTCTTCACTAATACAGACTGTATTCTTGAGTAATATTTACTTAAGAATAATATGAAGGATGGATGTCTGTGTTAGAATATCAGGTTGTAAGTGTTGTTAACAGAACACAGTTTTTAAAAAACTTCATTTTCAGTTTTTCTGGAATGGATAGAAATAAGAAAACTTGTTCAACTTCTTAAAAGTTATATTAAGAAGAAAGTATATAAAGATCTGATTGTTCATATAATAAGCGGTTTCAATTTAAGCTTGCTGAGAATGCAGACGAATAAAGAAGCCGCTCCCTAATTTCATGGACTTTAAAGAATTTGTAGGGAGTGAATGGAAAAACAAAAATGACAACTTTTTATAACAGCCTGAAATTTTCCTGGAGACATGCGAGTTATGTTTAAGGTGGTGGGTTTTGTGGATTCATTTTTTGTTGATTTTGATGTCGCTTTCTGGCATTACAACTGAATTTAATATTAATATTAATACTGAATTTAATATTACTTAGCCTTTCAGTTTTAGCCTACATGCTTACGAATGTTCTACTGCTCACTTTTATAAAAGTAACAATACTTAATGGTGTCTGTATATATTCCTTAAGATTGCATCTACATTGGATTGCGTTGCAATCCAAGATCTATTTTAAGGAGAGAGTCTCTCTGCGCCACATTAATAGAATAATTTATGACAAAATCTTATAAAGGTGAACGGAAAACACAGCTTCTTGCTAACTAAATTAGGCCATTGAGACAACCCAGGCAGCTCCGATATTTCCACTTAGCAACAGCTCTGATACATTGAGTCCATCATTTCTCATCATCTCACAAAGCTTCTATTGGTTTCTTTTTCTTAAATCCTTTAGCTGATATCATCATAAGCCTATTACTTGGATTTGACTTGAGAATGGGGAAACAGAACTTCTATTTGTAAATAACTCTGTTTCCTACTAACTCAGCACATGTTTTGGCAGATGTAAAGTGTATCTAGCTAAAATTGACTGCAGATTTCCTGAAGAGACTGTTTTGCTCAAAAAGTCAGCCTGAGTCAGCATGAAATATGTTTCAGGTAGGGTGTAAGCAGATTATTCTTCACACAGCTTGTTACCATACTGGCTAAAACTTCAACATGCTGTAATAGAACAGTATAAGTGATTTAATAATCTAAAATTTCAGGCCTGAAATGATTAGAAATAGGTTTGCTGTTTTCCAGAAACAGCACAAGTACTAGGAAAAATGCACTCTGTGTTTTAGAAATACAGGAAACATCCCTTTTCCCCTGTGTTAACTCTGAGCAGCATGCAAATGTCATAGCCCCTCAAAATACATGCAGAGTTGAATTCTAATGTATTTACAAGTCGAGAAGTGGTCTGTTTTTTGTTTTTTAACTTGTATGATTTTTTCTTATTCTCTAAATATTCCACTAGTTAATTCTTCTCTCTCTGCCCATTATCTTTTGCAAGAGTGTTTTCTGTTGAGTTTGAAGAAAGGAAAGCTGTTGTAAGAAAACAGACCTGAATGGGTTGTTAGCAAGATGTATGCATGAATTAATTTCTTTGTCCTATTGCTGTAACCTTGATCTAGAAATAGGCAGCTGTGATCTAAATAGTTTGTCTTCATTACTGCTCATGTAAAAAAGCTAATCAAACTATTGGAGTTGTAGTTTTATACTGTGGAAATACAACCTGTTCTGTCATCAGTGTCCGTGTTACTGAGAGATGACCTCCTTTTAGACAGTAGCATTTTCAGTTTAGAAAAGCAATTATTCCAAATAGAAACTGTAGCAAATACAAGTATTTCCATTATTTGTAATGTAGGTAGCTCTGCAACTAATGCCTCCTATTTAAATCCACGGAAACTACAAAAGATACAAGGAGCACAATACAACTATTAGATAGATAAAATTCTCAGCTACAACTAGTTTTCAACATAGTTACCACCATTAATTATGCTTTTTTTGCCAGCAATGAGCAAGAGCTGCACTCATATAAATCTGCACCAGTGGAGGTGAACAACCATAGCTGTCACCACTGCTGAAACACACCACCCACCACCTCACTGTGTTCACATCCACTGCTCAATGTTGATGAATGCCAGTGGATGCAGTTTTTTCCACGTGGAGGAGTTCAGTTCCACACTTCTGCTTCATACGCGCTTCCATGTAAGAAGCCATTTTGTCAAACTGCCCCTCTGCTGCCATCTGTAATATGACAACAGAATGTAATGGAATACTGGTGGGAAGGTTCTTCCTCCACCTCTGATGTCATGAGCCAGCATAATAAAATAGGAGTTGTTACTTTCAGAGCAGCCATAGTAAATGCCGTCAGCTTAATTGCACATTTCTTCCTACAGAACCTTTTATTTTACTAATAATCTGGATCAAAAATGAAGAAATTGTGAAAATGTGCTGTTCAGAACTGTGGAGGTATTCAAAACAACACCATATTGTTTATGTAAGCCCATCAGACTGTGTAACAGGAAGCATAGCCTTATCTTTTTCTACCAAATTGTCATAGCATAATGCAGGTTGGAAGAGACCTAAAAATCTCTCTAGTCCAAACTCCCGTCCTAAGACAAGAACATCAGAACCCTTCTGGGAAACCTGTTCTAATGCTTGAGCATCCTAATAGTGAAAATATTTTCCTTTTAATTGGTCAAACTTCTCCTGTTTCATTTAATGCTTACTGCCTGTTTTCCCTCCTCCTGTCATGCTCTGTGAAGAGCCTGGCTTAAATTCCTTGATCTTATAGCTACTGGGTGATGCTGAACAAGCCCTGTTCCCCTCAGGCAAGCCACTGGGCAAGTGCCTCAGCCCCCAGCCATCTTGGTGACTCTCTGCTAGACTCACTTCAGTCTATTGCTGTCTTTCTTGTACTGGTTTTGGAGGGAGGATCTTGAGTAATAGAATATTTGACAGAACTTTTAATTGCTGTTATTCTGCTTAACAGCTATATCAAAACAGGCACTAATTCTCCGTAACTGCAAAAAGAATCATGATAGCATTTTCAAATAGAAAATACTTCAATTTTTTGCTTATTCACTAATAACAACTCTTATTTACCAACCAGTTATTATCATCAGATACTAAAGAGTACAGAAAGGATCTGGCATACCCTCCAAAAAACCTAGTATTTAGATTTGACACTTGTCAGTATAAGTCTTTATCATATGTCATCTCAAAGCTTTGACAGAATAAGGACTTATGCCCAAGGTCAATCTTCCCTGGTAAGTTTTTGAATCTGACTCTTGTTCACTGTCTCTTATAAAGTATTAAATGCTGTCTTTAATTTTAAGAGAGGGAGGCCCTTGAGGCAGTTGCATCTCAGTGCAGTGTAGAATGTAATAATTCTTAGATACTTTTAGTGTTCAATCCCACAAATGGCTTCTGAGACTTATGAAAGGCATTATATGCTTCAGGAAAAGATCCTCAGAACGTGGCCCTGCATGTCCTCCAAATCACTAACAGAGGGTTCGGCGTTCTTTGAATACTGATGGAAAAATTACCTGCCTTGGGCAGGTTGTCGTGGTTTTATGATGTTTGGTTATCGGTATTCCACATCATAACATCACGTAGTGCATTGGGAGTTGAAGAGTTAATGCTCCAGTTCCAGGCACCTGTCCGGAAGAGAAGAACTACATACCCCAGAGGACTTCGTGTTCAGAGAGGGGATATAAGCTTTCGTGGATCACCTGACCTACCCTTTTTCAGCTCTCTCTCAACCCCGCTGCTCAACCCGACTGCACGTCTCACCTCAGCATTATGGTGAGGCCTTTCTACCTTTCGGACACTCTCTCTCAGAAATCAAATAATTTGATTTATTAGTTTCAGTTCCAATTATATTGTGTTATAGAGTGCTATCTTGCATTCCGATACCACATTTAGTAAATTCTCCTTAAATCATTGCCGCTGTTTTTAATTATTTGGGGTCTGCTGTTTCGGCTTTCTGGAGGCGTAGATTCACTAATCCCTCTGCCCCTCTAGTCACAGAACCAGGCCAAACCAGCCCGTAAACCGCTGACCTATACAGGTGTTTGAGTGGTCTGAAGCAGTCACTTCAATTCTTTCTTAATGACTTATCTAACTTCCAGTACACCTTTTGGTTCAACCAGACATGTATTCAGGTTCAGACAAACTGGCCTGCTTCATCCATGGATGTGAAAATAGGCATTCTTGTATACCATCTGTTTTTGGTTTTGTTTTGTTTTGTTTTGTTTGTAGCATTACGTCTGTCTACCTTTTTCCTTTCTTCATTTTCCCTTCCATTTGTCATCAGTTTTCCTATCAACTTTTCTAGACTTCTGCTCTGTTCTTTGTGTTGCCATAACAGTGCAAGTGACATAATACTTTAAATATCCTATGATTGCAAGTATCGCTGTCAAAGCTCATCTGAAAAGGTGCTTTAAACCAATATCCTCCACAGCAAACTATCTCACAGTGTCCTACCACCAGGCATCCTTCTGATCCTGTCACCTGCAAGAGCACACATTAGCTCAATTTTTGCTTTGTCAAAAAGCCATACAGAATCACATCACAATCTTATTGTTGCTCAGCCTGGCTCCAGCTGTTGTCAGCTGCCAAGATGCCTCGAGGCTGCTCTTTTACTTTCTGATGCTAGCCCAGAATATAAAAACACGTCAGTGTGGCTTTAATCTACCCATATCCTAACTTTCTCATGCAAACAAATTTGGTTCTGTCAGTTATCCACGTTTTTTAGACTAGAGAACACCCATCAATGTTTTGGAATACTAGAAACATTTAGTATTTTCATATTTTCTGTGGAAAACACATTAATTTTGTATATATAAGTATTGTGCAATTATATGAAAACTGGAAAACGGGGTAAAATATAGAATGTTTTACCTTCATACATATTCATTAATAATCATAAAAGGTACTAAACAACACGGTGATCAGATTTGCAAGTGATAACATAATGTAGGGAGAAGAATGACATTGCCAAGGGAAGAAATACAGATGCAAAAAGAAATAGCAAATGACACCTAACAGTGCATTAAACCTTACTATTTAGCATGAAAGATGGCTGAAAAATGAAGCTACAGAATAAGACAGAGAGAGCAGCATCTCTTGTTTTAGTGTAGATTATTCTGTACTAATTCCACCAGAACCTTATCAGTAGCCTTATTAGATCCAGTTTCTTATCTCCTAATCTTGAATGTGAATTTCATTGTGATTTTTGCCATCCTAAATATCAGTGACTTGTCTGAGACCACTTCCTGTACGTGTACCAACCCAAGTTGTTGTGTTAGGAGCTTTAGACAAGCATTCCATAGGATAAAAAATTTAATTCTATTTTATGCTTCCGGCTCAGCTTTGGACATTTGACTGCGGTGCAGGTAGTCATCTGGAAGAGAGAAACTCTCCAGTTCTGTGTAAGTTAGCAGGAGTTTCTGGTGTTTCTGTGATTATGTCAGATAGCATTTTTTCCTGAAAAGTCCCTTGATGAACAATAGAAATAAATGCAGAGCAGAAATATCTGTTGTTGGTGAGATACATGCATACAGATGAGCTTTGGAAATGGAAGTTAGCCCTCTTTTTCTCTTTGATTAAAGTTGATATTTCCAGTTGTATACATTAGTTGTAGGAATTCTTGAGATAGCACAGAGAGAGCTGTTGCAGTGTATTAAATCATTTTGCAAATACACTACCAGTGAGCTGTTCTTAGAAAAAAATTAAGCTCAGCAAGCCTCCTGAAATTAAACTTCTGCTGAAATTGATCGGTAATATCCAACTAGTACAATTTAGCATGTCACGACTGTAAATTCAGACAGCTGCTCTTGGTTTATTATTATCAGTTTAAAAGGCTGTTTACATCAAATTGTTTTCAGGTCTCAATTTTAACATCAAGGCTCATAAGGTAATTGTACTTTGCTTTGGGCCACATTTCATGGCACTTGATACAGCTGGAGCGACAATGTTGGGCCCTTTGGCTGACTGACTTTCCTGAATTAAGTTACTGATAGTACCTCTCTTTAGTGAGTAGTTGATGGCTTTAATGTGTTCTTGATAGAGCCAATATTTAAGATTACATTATGACTACCATCACTTACTATCACAATTTAAGTGCAAAATAAATTAACTTTAAATACCAAAGCCTGTGGTTGTGCTAGTTTTAATGAGGAATTAATGAACACAGGAAAAAATATACCTACTGAATTCCTTTGCTTTAAAATACAAGGTTCAACTAATCACTGAAACATACAGAAAAGTCTGGTGTGTAATTCCCTCTAGATCATTGATAGCATTTGATGGGTTGTTTTTGAAATGCTTTACTTCATAATGTTATGGTTCACGTTAATGAAAATGTTATGTGAGAAACCAGTGGGAAAAGAAAAGCTATTTGACTGCTTCCTTAATAAATTCTTCTTGCTGATCACGTTAGGTGTTTCATTCCTTCTGAAATTGCTTTCTGTATGCTGGAACGTACCTCATTGTTTTTCTGCCTGACACAAGCCTAATCATTCTGGCTTGCAGACCTCTCACTTAGGTACTAACAAGTATATGTTGCAGAAAAGGCATTACTGTACTGCTAGGATATATAGTCTTCGTGAAAATAACACATATTTCATATTTTAAGGAGAATGCAAATGATTTATATATTAGGATCTTCAATCACATACTCTTCACAGATTTTGTAGAGTCCAAGTAGCTGTAATAAAAATATGCAGATTACTCTGCTTGTTTGTTTTTCTTATTCCAGTATAAGAATTATTTTCTTTCTGCAACAATCTGCAGAAATATGGTTGTCTTCTCACCTACCTCTAAAGCGGAGAATTTTTTAGCTGAAGTATTTTATTTCTGTCCGTATTTTGAGTAATGGTGCACGGAACTGTTGATATTAGACTTTCAGTTTTGTTTTATAGGTTTTTTACATCATTACATGCTTCTGCTACTTTAGCTGCACACAGAGACTTCTGATTTACTTGTAAGTTTGTAAACGTATACAGTCTATATTGATTGTATTATGCAAATGTAGGTATTGCACTAACTCAGAACTTAATCTCTTAATGATTCAGGGTAATGCACCGCATATCATCTCTTCATTTTGAACATTCTTTCTTCCTTTAGAAACAAAAGTGAGGAATATTATCCTCTGCCCATCTTATAAAATAGAGGATGCCAGAAACAGTCAGCTACTGGGGAAAACCTTTGGAGGTATTCCCAGATTTGTATTTTATGTTTATTCAGATGAATTTCTAGTGACCTACAGAATATAATAACTCATGGGAATATCTGCCTGCTTCAAAACGATTCCCAGAAGACTGGGTTTTTACAATAGAAGAACATAAAACACACATTTATTTCTTCAAAATAGAACAATTTGATACATAGCAGCAATTTTTTTTTTTTTAAGCAGAGGAAAAGGGGAGAAAGAATTAAGGAATTATTCTTCAGTAAATTTTTTATGTAACATCAATTACTTGAACATCCTCTCATTAGGTATAAATGAATCATCACCCTTAGCGCTATTAACTAAGACAATCCCAAGTTTAATTCCAGTAGCTGTAAATCTGGTAGTGACAAGTAGACAAAATCACAGGTGCTTTTTTTCTGGTTCTTGACAAAAACGCAGAATCCAAACTGCACCATCAGTATTTTGTCTCTAATGCAGCAGATCTTAGCATTCAGTGGACGGACTTTTTTGGATGTAGCCATTGATTCTCTGATCGTCAGTCACAGTCAAAGAATCTTGTTGCAACCTCCTTCATTCACTGAATTTGATCTATACTGAGTAACATGAGCTCTGCAACACTGCAATTTCTTTCTTTTGTATTTCTCTAAATCACAGCATCACCTAGGATGATATTAGTACTTGCTACACCATTTGCACTTACTGACCTCCATTTGCATTTACCTGCAGAACACTTCAGGTACATTAATCTGAAAAAAAAAGGTGTTTCCCAGACTTCCTAATGTGCACAGATGAGTTTTCTGGTGCTCAGTGAATTTTTACTGTTTACCTGTGAGAAACCTTCTGGTCATCAGGCTATCCTTATTACCAGAATTTAGGGAGATCTGCTTGTTATTGTATATTTATGCAGCATCTGTGGAACTATGAATTCATCCTATTAAAATACTTTTTAAAAATATAATGAAGGAATTAATAAATATAAACCGCTTATTAAATGAAGAGAACAGGGCAAAATCAATAGGTCTATCCTAGTCTCTTCAAATTTTACTTGGTGTTCAGCAGCAGCAGCTGGTACTTAGTCCAGCCCAGGATTTGTGAATTAGTAGCCATGGAGAGCTTTGCAGTGCAGGACGCATCCCAGCTGGGCCTGCCATAATGAGAAATGTGGGTTTGAACAACAGAATTCAGAGACTTTTCAGACGTTTGGGCACTGTTTGCACAGCACCTGAAGCTATCACTACTCAAACAGGACCTGCTCAGTGGGAATGAAGCACACAAGGATTGCTGCACAGGCTTTCCCAGAGGAGCATCGAGTTCTGGGTTTGAAATTATTTCAGCCCACAGACTAAAAATACATTAAGAAAAAAAGAATAAGAAAGAAATGCAAGTTCTTTGCTGGAGCCTGTGTAAAATAATCTGTCAGCAGTGTAAATGGAGGTACAATGAAGCAGAGCCACATTCTCAGTACATAATGAGATAATGTGAAATAGGAAAACCACAGGCAACTAGTTCAGGTCAGTGCAGAATTGTCCTCACATTATGTTCTTTTCAGCAAGTTTTAAACCGAAATAGAGAATATTTTTTACCTGTAAAGGGAACGACATTGAAGTAACATTTTCTAATAACAGGCTGGTTTTCTTTAACTGCAGACTAAACTTTTTGTGCATGCACAGTTGTCTTGTTATTCCTATAGATTATATGGTGCTAAATTGCCTGCTTCCATACAGTGATTTAAACGTTTCCCTATTTCATTTTTCTTTAGCTCAAGGCAGTTTTATTTTATTTTTTAATGTCTGTATACTCCTGATTTTTCTCAAGGACAGTTTTGACGTTTTTCCTAAATTATTTAGGAAATATTTAGGAATTATTTCCCACCTCTTCTGTTTAGCAGAGGAATGTGAACTCAATTATGTGGGAAGTCCTGTGTTGTGTTATATACCTACACAGTTCCATTAATAGCCTAGCTAATACAAATCGTCTCAGACCTGAATTGAACTATGTCCTGAGCCACTTGTTTTTAAAGAAAATAAAAGGAATGTGAAATCTTTAAAAAAGTCCTTGCTCAAAAAAAAGGTATCATCCATCACTATAGTCATTATGTTTGGTCTGTTCTTTTTCTGTCCTGTCAATAAAAACTATGAGGTTTCAGTGGTTTCTCCCCAATCCATAAATTTTGCAGGCATTCCGTTATTTCTTAATTACACTGCATGGAATGTAATTTTTGCAGATGTTGCACAGTAAGTTAAAATGACAGGGATGCACAGGTACGGGTGTTTATTTGTGTGACTGAAGTTACGTATTGATAATCCTGTAATTTGCATTCTTTTTTAATTAAAGTATAGGTCTTTGTGCTTGTATGCAGTTGTGAACATATCATTGGGTAAAGACAGATGAGTTACCATGTATTCAACAACTACACATTATATTTTTCTCTGTTTCGTCAGCCATATAAGAAAAGTTAATAAGACATTTCCTGTTGCTTTTAAGTGCTTGGAATGACTTTTTCAGTTATCAGTTTCTCATTTTTTTGCTTGTGTAGCTACAAAATCAGCTCTACAAGCTTGTGCAGCTACAGATAAGATGTAATTAAATTCCTGGTAAACAAAAGCAGCCTGCCTGAAAAACTGAGATCTCTGTATTAGATTCTGCTGACTAAGAAAAAGAATAGTTCATAGCTGAGGATAATCAGCACCATCAGGACCTTCAGAATAATTTAAACAAGGTTTTTCATTCCAAACGTCACAGTATTTGTCCAAAAACAGCAGTGATGATATGTACTGGGTATTTTTTCATTATATTAGATCTTAGGCTCAAGAACTTCTCCAGAAATCTTTCTATGATTTTTTAGAACAGTAATATGTTATTGTATTTGCTATGCAGTATAGAAATTACCTTTATGCTCTCTGTAGCTCTTCTCTCAGTAAAAAAGAAAGTAGATTACCTCAATAATTCGTTTGGCCGGAGCATTGGCCATGTCCATATATGTGTATCATCAAAGTAAGAATTTTAGGGTAGATACTGTATCAGCTATGCCAGAAAAGTGTTCTTCCCCTGCCACATTTATATGCCAAAGACAATCCTTCCCTCTTCTGTTTAACTAGATAAATAGTATCAGAAGGATATACCCCTTAATAGAAAAAAAGCTCAAAAGAAAATGTGTTATTTCTTTTTGACCAGTAGGATCAGTTTAATCATGGCACTGGGTAATGACTTTATTGTAAGGCATTTGGGGCAGGCAGAGGACATTTGGTTTTCTGGAAAAGAATGCAGTGGACCAGAAGAGCCTAGTGCAACTGGTAGGCTGCTTAAATTTTACTCCTAAAATATGGCACTCCAATAATTTGACATTGTTTTTATGAATACTATGGCTTTTTGTATTTCAGAAAATATTATTGTCAGTAATATTGGGTAAATGTCGCTCCTTATAAAAACAAATATTCAGTTGTTTCATAATCAAATGGAAGACTGATGTGCAAGCTTGTCAGGCTGCACATATACTTTCATGGATGGCTGATGCCAATAGGAAACAGTTCTGTAAACAGCCTGATTTAAATTCAGTTCTAGCTGTTGAAGAGGGGAAGCTCCAAAGTTTGGTGTACTTCCATCTAATACTCAAATAATACAGGTAGATAACTGACCACATTAAGGATACCTGTTGTATCCTGAGATGTTTTTCACTGTTACATGAACCAAAAAGGACCATGAAGTAGATGTTAGTAATTTAGTATCTCCAAAGATAGAAGATACTTGTCTCTTTTGGCAATTGTGCCTTTCTGCAGCGCTGATATATGTTTGTAAAAAATAAATTCAAAAAACCCATACCCATTAACAGAGTGCCGTAAAGAACTGATAGACATTGTCCGTTAGACTTTGGCAGACGGTTGCATCATGGTACAGATTTCTAAAATACCAAAATTTATTTGTGGTATAGAATAGAATTGAGTTTGTTTTACCTTGAAAAGCTATGGAAGGAACTGCTAACATTTTTACTGATCTCCTTGTTTGGAATTAATTTTTAAAATGACACTGTGAGGGCATTATTCCTTAAACTCCATAATACATTTTGGGAGGTTTTTAGTTATTTCTTCTCTGAGCTGAATCTGTAGAGCCCTTCCTTCATCAACCTAGGGACACCAGTATGTCATTAGAATTTATGAGTGCCTAAGGTTTATATTAAGATATTAAAGATAGGATAATTTCTTTAAATTACTGCAGGGGAGATTCTGTGAGTCTAAACAAAATTCTGCTTCCTCACTGCTGCTGTGTGTGGAAGAGCATCCTTGAACTTTCCTCTATAGATTCAAATTTATTGCAATGATCCATTTGTTAGCAATAAACACATCTGAAGTTCTGCAGACATAATTAGAGGAAGTGAAAATAAGACCCCCTGTGAACAGCACAACAGAGAATCAGGCAGGTTTATGATTTAAGTCATTTAATTTTTATTTTTTTTTTGGCTTAGGAAGGAGATGCAGTTTGTTTTAGGAAAGTACATACAATAACAGTGTACGCATTTAGTGCAGAAAGAGACAGAGCAATGCAATTATTCTCCCTTCAGTCCATGTTATTTGTACAGTAAGCCACCTAGAATACGATACTTCACCAAGATACTTATTTAAAATGTTCTGTGAGGCAATCTGATTTATTTTCTGTGTATGAATCAGACAGACCTGTTGTTCATTGCAATTTTTTGTCCCTTCTACATTGCTTTTGCAGCAAACAGGCCTAAATGATGTAAAACAGTTGGTGAAAGCTTTATATACAAGTGCGTGAAATTGTTAAAGGCAATTTCCTCATGCTTCATAAGATTTTACAGTTCAAACTGTGACTAAATTGAATTTATTTGTAACCCGTTAAGTAATGTTGATATAGCAATGCTGTAGTAAAACACCAGTGACACAGAACAATCATGTTCTGAAAGTGAAGAAAAATAGGCAAGAGCAGAATCCCAGATCTAGAATCCATGTATTTTTGCTTTTGAGATACTTTCTGGATGAAGTTGAGCACACTCTTTGCGGACTTCTCATCACACTCATTTCCATTTGTGCCTCTCTTTCCAGAGAATGGAAACTGCTTCCTTTATTTACCAGAACTAGGATGAGATGCTGCTTTGTGCTGCAGGTTTCTGAACCTGAGGAGCAGTGTGAAGGTGCTACACAGGCATTTAATTTCTGGCATGAAAAAGCAAGATGTGCAAGGCAGGACATCTATTGAAATTCTGGCCCACTGATGCCTTGCCAGTTACTTGATAACTGCATTTGCTTGACAGTGATCAGTTTGAGAAAATCCATAGGCACATCCATAAGCAACAGGGATTTTGAAGATGATGAAGACTGTTATTCTATAAAGTGCCAGTGATTGTTCAACTGCATCTCTTATTTTTAGCTGCTTCCAACTTTGGGCCCTTTTTGAAGACAAAGTAGAAACAGATTGACATTCTGAAGAAAAAAAAACCTTATGTACTTTAGCTCCTGTCATTCTTTCTGACTGTGATTTTGGAGTTGTTGCAGTTTGTTGAGGGCTTTTGTGTTTTTTGCTTTTTCATTGCAGTGTAGTTTAAATATTCATTATCTCTTTGAGAACTTAGAGGTAGGAGGCAGAAACCCAAATTTAAATGCTATAACATTTGGAATACAATGCTAAAATTATGCCATTGAGTGAAATCCAAGCCCTAGTAGTCTTAACACATTACTGCCTTACCTTCTATGTTAATAGGATGTATTTGATAGATCTAGAATTTTTTCACACTACTCCAGGTCCCATAAAATTAAGGCCAACGTTTGTCCTTTTTCAGAACTTTCAGAGCCCTGAGAAATGACTTACTTGGAACTTTCTATTTTGAGTCCTGCTAAAGTTCAGGGAAGGCTACATGGGGCAGTGACTAAAGGTGCTTTGAAAAGCTGCAGCACAAGAACTGTTTTTAACTCTGCTACTTGCCAAAGAAATGGCCCTTGCATCTTCTGCATGCTTGAATAGAGTATATAAATATGGCGTACCTGAATTTCAGCCATATTTAAGCTGTAACATCTAAATATCAGAAGAGCCGGTACCATGGTGAGAAGAGCTGAGGCAACAGTGCTGGAGGAGAGCAACAAAGGACAGCCTGCTTCTATATGGGCTGGGTTTGTTTGAGAGGAAGATAATCGAATGTTTGCTTGTTTTAATAAGAGAGATTTTGGAAAAGGCCTTGGTCTGAGTTCAGCTTTTAAGCTGAAGCCCCAGAGTTTGGCAGAGGCGGCAGTGTTGCCATGGCAACCCGTACTCCAGCCCTGCGGTACCCAACCTCCAGCCGGTTCATCTAGCGCTGAGAGCTGAACGCAGCCTGAGAGGGTATTATTGTCTGTTCTGGCCTGAAACAGTTCAGCAGGCCCTTCCAAAAATAGCTGTTCATGTGCTCGAGTCACAGCCTGTCTGCTAGAAAGGGGGAAAAATGGTTCCCTTCGCAAAGCTGAACGAATGCCCTATTTCTTGACAGCACATTGCCATCTTCTCAGTGCAACTGTTGAGTGTTTTGCAGTAAGTGGAGGTGGCTTGCAGGCATTTTAAATTAGAAGGATGATTACGCATTTTGTTTTAGAATAGCCTCCAAGTTTAGGATGCAGGGATCTGGAGGAGGCGGGGAAGTGCCATCAGCACAGTGCGATAGAGGTGAATCCAGTTACAATGGGTTTGTCCTCCAACAAAGCACTGAAGGCCTTCAGCTCACAGTAAGAGGAGGTCTTTAGGTGGAGTTCAGAGAAAACAGACTAATCTACAGCCTGTGTGTCCCAATCTCCTTATGGCTTAAAGCACCACCATCTCATTATCCAGAGTGGGCACTCTGTTCAGCACTGAGAAGCAGTAGCAGAGATCACTGCAGTATGAAGCCATCTTGGCCCCAGGGTAGCACGGTGCTGCTGCCTCAGCAGCCAACAGGCTTCTTCCTGCAGCAGAGCTCAGGGCTGTGCCCATGTCTCAGTGCCCTGCTGTGATGGAGATGCACCAACAGCTCATGGCAGCTTAAGCTGAGTATTGGCCGTCCCTTCGCTACTGCTTTGTATTACATTTGTATAAACTGGCCAGCTGGTTTCAGTGGAGCACCCTCAATCCAAACCATTTTTTACCTGTACAGTCAGATGGGGTCCTGGGCAGCCCGATATAGTGGCTGGCAGCCCTGCCCATGGCATAGGGATTGGAATTAGATGATCTTTAACGTCCCCTCCAGCGTTAGCCATTCTTTGATGATTCTATGAGTTCTCAGTATCACCTACTATTTCTTAGGATGTTGGTTTTTATTTCTTACAAACTAGTACTGTGCTTGTCATCAAAATACCCCTGAAAAACCCAGAATAACTTCAGGACTTGTGTTCACATCCTCAAGTTTCATAAGCTCAAGGACCATTTTTGTTACTGTACATTTGTTTGCTCTGGAAATGTTTGTATCTGTTTTGGCATTCCACTTTCCAGACTTGAGGATGTAGCATTGTTTAGCCCCAATACCTTATTGCTCTCTGTTTCTCATCTCTGTATGATTGCTTTCTAAACTGTTTCTTTGTTTTGAATTGCTTGCACTGTGAGGCACTTGTCAAAATGTGCACAGAAAATAAGCCCCAGCTGGAAATGCATGTCACATAGTGCAAAACTGACGGTCTCATTCAAATTAATGATGACTGATAGGATTTGCCACAAGCATCGAAGCTTCCAATAACTTCTTGCTGGCAGCAGGAAAAAAAAAAAAAAAAAAAAAAAAAAAAAAACAACTTGGCTTGGATGGTTTTGTTCTTTTTCCACTCAGTACTACAGAATAAACAAGATTCAGTTCATATTTACACAAATTCTTTTGTTATCCAGCTCATTATCTAGTTTATATCTGCACTGTTAAATAAAATATCTCACCAGATCTTAAGCTTTTTTTTAGTTTCTCTGTAACACAAGGTTAAAGGAGTTAATTGTGTTACTTTCTTTAATTCAATGACTTTTTTATTCAACATTTATCTCAATATGTATGTATTTTAAAGGAACTGTGTGTGATTTATGCGTGGAGGAGTGGTTTTGAGAGCTTACCTTTTGAACCTAGAGGAAGACTAATGTAAAATTCAGGGAGTGCTATGTTATGTATTTGAGTCTGAAGAAGAGGTCCCAAGCACGTGGATTACCGCTAGGATTTCTGGTCAGTCATGGGTACGGTTTACAAGAAATTGAAGGCAAACGTTGGCTTCTGCTGCAAAGGTACTGCAGTAGTAGGAAGGGTAGGAAGTATCACTGCATTCCACACTTTTAAACACTCTTTATACTTTTAAACACAGGAAACAGTAGTTACAGCTGAATTTCATTCTCAAATTATTTCTGTTAGTTGGAAGCTAAAAATCTCATTAGTGAGCACTCTTTGTCAAAACTGTAGTTTCTCTGAGTTATTGATAATGCAGATGTGTTTAATGCAGTCTTAGCTTTTTACCTTTCATTCTGAAGGAAACACAAAAAAGAAATTTAATTTCTTTTCCTGAAATTGTGCTGTTGTCATGAAGATGATAGAATTTTAAGTTATCCATACCTTAGCTCTATTGAAATAGTGCTAAGCAGGGGAATTTATAAGTCACCTTTGTCCTTGCAGGATTTTGTCTTTGCAATAAAGAAAAAGCAGCCTGGAAACTGTTCCAGATTTAACAAGCAGTGCATGGTCCCAGCAGTGCAAGGGACACTGCCACCATGCTGCTCCCTTTATGCAGAAAGTCAGCTTGGCTTCGTGGCAAGGGAATCTCAACAGAACCAGTACTGCTTCTTACTACATAAAGCAACCAAAATAGAAACTGGGGATTGGTACATTCTAAATTTCATCATTTAGATCAGCCTTTTTTCCAGATATATATATATTTTAGATTTATTTTTTACAGTTTTAAGAATTGGCTGTTTACTACATAGCTCAAATGACTCATGCACTGACTGCAAGCTCCCACATCATAGATTTTGTTTGTGCTTGTTAGGAAGATGAATGCCTGTAACTTCACTGCTCCCATTGGGCAGCTGGGGAACCAAGGGAGAGTGACAATCCTTGTTAAGCTTTTCTTCTCTTCGCCTTTGAACAGAGAGGTATTTGTATTAGTGAGGATTATCATTTAGAACAAAACATGGAAAGATAAATGGACCGTGGGAGCCAACACAAGCCTGCCAAAGTCAACAGTTTTCATAATAAATGGAATGCATGTATGTTAAAATATGATAGGAAATACATGTGTTGTTTTATCCTGTAAGATTTGCTATTTAAGATTATATGGCAGCTTCACTAGCTCTTGACCTATACCCAAGCGCACAGCATGCGTTTTTTTGTCTGGGAGGTTCATAGCTGTACAGCTTGAAAGTAAAAGACATCTCAAGGACGGACTAAGTGCAAAAATCTGTCTGCATCAGGGATGAGCAAAAAAAAATCAACCTTCCAATGCCACCCCCTGTGCTAGGTAGCATCTTCCAGTGCTCCTCCTTATTTTTATGTAGCTTGTGAGAGTAGTGTTGAGCTCTGGTTTTCTGTGGGCATGGACAGACAGACCCAGGAACAGTTAGCAGCACACAGCCTGAGGTTGCGTGGAACAGCTGATCAGCCATGAGAGGGATGGACTGAGAGCTCTGTAAAGCCGGGATTGCTATGGCCACTATCAGTGCATGCAGATACCCTGGTGACTCCAGGAGCTTACTGAAAGGCAGTAATTGCTTCCTGCTCTGCACTGGGACTATCTGGGTCTCATTTTTGGCTCCCAGCTAGCCTGCTCCCATCCCTCTATTATGCCAGTCCCTGCTCCTCATCTCTGTAGCAACAAATTGGAATTTGGCCATTTTGCTGCTGAGGAGCTGAGCCAGCTCTGAGTGATAGCAAAAATCCAAGGTGTAACAGAAGCTTTTGGAGGAGAGCAGGGCTGAGGAAAGCTCTCCTCTTGCACATGGAGATACATGGGATGTGCCTTGGTGTAATATTTGCGTTTCATTGTTTGAATGAAATCACGCTTTAAAGCATATGCCCAATAGTTTTGCAGTTCTCACATGTATCCATTTACTGAATGCTCCTTCTAAAGACAGCGTTTCGTGTAAATTCCTGCTGGCATATGTTAGCTCTATATTTGTAGCATTTGTAAATTTTGATATTTGAATTGGAAAATTATCTTGCCAGATTTTAATGACGCTACTACTAGTTATCATGGTTTTTTCTTTCAGAAATGCAAAGCATTTCAATATTTAAAATAACGATACTGTTCATTTCAAGGCATATGTTATTGCATATGTTTCTCGTTCTGCTTTCGAATAAGGTGGGATTTTTTTTGCATACACTGGTATTTCATTCTGGACCTGAAAGGAATTCTGTTGTGAGTCACCTTTTGAAGGGTGGCTTTTTTTAGTTCTGATTGTTAAACCTTCTCCACTGGATTTAAGGGAAGGAATCTCAAGCACACCTTTTCACCTTTTTTACATCATTGATTTAGTACAAAGGAGATCCGATCACCTGTTATAACTCCTTTATATACTCCAAACTCATCTTAAGTGCTAGAAATACCATATTTTGCCATGCACGAAATAAATTTTTAGCAGTGAAACTTAGCCAATAGAAAATCCAAATTAACCACTCCAGCTAAAATGATATCTCATGTAGTAATAATGTTAAAGGAATGAGTGTCTCTTAAACCCCATCCATCTTCAAAAGGGGGGGAATCAAATGGTTTTTAGCACCAACAATAAAATGGTGGTGCTCATGAGGGATTTTAATATTTTTTTTTTTCCATCTTCAGTTAGTGTTGCTTGCTATTAAAATTCCTTCTATTTACATGTTTTAAAGTTGCCTTTCCATCCTAAATTAACAATGGAAACTCTTTAACAAGTCCAGAAAAGAAATGTGTTAAGCTTCCCTAATGGTAAACAGGTTGCTTGTTTTTTTCTGGCTCCAGTATTTTGTCAGCTGTTACCTACTGGTCAGCTGTAGTAAACGGTATGTTAACTGTGTCACATTTGGCAATAATGATATCTTACAGACAAATTAGGAGTACAGCTAGCTATTTGTGTAATCAATATTTCCACCACATTTTCCAAGGAACTTTGGATCACTACTCTAAAAAGACAGTGTCCCATATTTAATTCAACAGGGAATTTTCCTGTCTCACATCCCTCCAGAACTGAATTAAATTTTAAAAGTTGTATATTTCACAAGAAATATTTTGATATCAATGTGTCACTCAACATTCCTTGCCTGTTAGCCATGAAATAATTTTCCAAGTAACATCAACAAGATAAAAAGGAAAATCTAATAGATAGCCTTTAGCATTCAAAAAAACAGATTTCAGTTTTATTTTTGCAAGCCACGTAAAGTGAAGTCCCATTTTCAGCAATTGCATTTGCATTCTGACAGGCAGAAAAGCTGTAGGATTTTTTCCCACATGCTGCCTGTTCAATCAAAGGAACTCATTACTGAAGTTGATAAAGAGTGAGTATTAATACTAAGCATGTCCATTTCGTATTAAACGCATTACACTGGCAGAAGAATATTTTCATCTCCTGATCACAGCAGAAGTAATTAAAATTCAAGGCATTAATTATACTTTAATTAAACCAAACCATATTTCATATGACTGTTTTGGCAGTATGAGGAAGAAGTCTGTCTCCTCAACTGCTAGTGAGATGGTTATGACAAATTATAAAACCACTGAAGCCAAGCAGAATTGTTCCAGTCAATTAAGTGCATCTGTGAAGGACTATATACAGCATGTAAGCAAAGGGAAGAAGTACAGCAGTATTTTGAACTCCTTCAGAAGTGCTCTGCCATCATTTAAAATCACAAATAATGAAAAATACTGGGGTGTTTTTTTCTCTCCATTTAATTTAAGAAGCCTGTTGTTTTTGAATGAACCAGTTAACATGTCAGGCCTTAATGGCACATGCGTTGATCTCTTAACCTAGATTTCTCAAAGTTCTCACACAATGCTTTGGAAATGTACATTATTCTTCGCATTGTGTTTTTCTTTGAAACTAATTTTGCATACTAATGTGGAAATGATCTAAAAATGATTTTTGATTTAGTGTTAAGAGTTGTATTTCAAATCCTTCCATGGTACAGAGGATTGGAACAGGGTGACTTGTACACGCTGCAGATAGGCAACAGGTACAGAAGCTTAGTGTTCCACCAGTTGCTTGCCAGCTCCATGTTTTGAAGCCTACACTTTGGCGAGCAAGAGCTACACAAGCAGCTACGAGGACTTGTGTTCTCTTTGATTAATTTTGGTCTTTTATTTAGAAAAAGCTATAAACAAAAAAGCTTCAGTTATGTCTGAATCTCCTTCCCTTCACAGTGATAGCGGCTGGTATCCAAGTAATTGTGGCCATTACTTGTGACTCAGAAGTGCAACATTTAACTTAACTTCTCTTTCACAGACCTTATGTATTTTAGACAAGACTTTGGGTGTCGTAGGCATCTCACTTCTGCTTTTACTGAAATTAGTACAGTGAATAATACTCTTGGGGCTTGTGAAGAGGAATGTTTTCCTCTTGCGTAGTAAATAAATTAGATGATACGCATGTTGGCAAATGGCAAATGTTAAAATGCACAGGTTTAACCAAAATGTGCAAAGTGCTGACATAGGACTTGGTCAAGTCATGATTACATCATTTGAAAGTCTGAGTTGGAAGAATGTTTGTGTTTAACTTTGGTAAGTAGAAATAAGTCACTGCTTGACTTATCATGGAGTTGTTAGCACTGTGTCCAGCATGTTGCTTACTTAGAAGGCTTTCTCCATAGTGACAGTGAAGCTACTGAGCTCAGTTTGCTGTAAGTGATCTTGTTAGTCATGTAAATGATGCCTCCTGTAAGTTAGCTCATGGTTATAGCAACTGTGGTACTGCTAACAGTATTTCCCAATAGATTGACATGGATACTTTGGAAATCCATGTAAACTATGTTAAGGCATACTGGCTACGTACAAAGTTGAATATAACTGTATGTCAGTTTGAACTTTAGTCTTCAGTACAGGAGCAGGGTTGTCCAAATTTAAACTGCAACAGGAAATATATTTGAATGAAAAATAACTCAAGATAAGCCCTAGGCTTACCAGAGAGCTCACTAACACACTTCGTCTTCTTAAAACTTCCAGTAAATATCTAACTTGTGTATAAGTTCATTATGTTTGCATAATATATAGCAATGGCTGCAAAGGGATTTGAACACTGATGTTCAGTAATATGAAATATTCCATATTATTTCTTTGTAGTTTTTGATAATAGTCTATGTTATTTCCCAAGTTTCTCATACCTGAAGATGCTTTATGAATAATTCTTACCCCATTCAATGAAGCTGAGGTTTTTAAATAGGAATTACTCGGAAGATGATAATTGAAGTTAAGCTTTGGAATCTGATCTGTTTATTTCCTGAGCTATTTGCTTGAATATGCAATGTTGCTGTGACTTTGAATTTGTCCTTTTGCACAATACATTGTTTCACAGTTTAAAGAAAAGTCAGAATTTGTTTTTGAAAAGGAATTGATTAGCTGAGAAGGTCAACACTTTTTTGCAGATTGGTCAGTTACATAATTCCTATGATGGTTTAAATTTTCTGTAACTGTACACGATGGAAACTTCCCGATACGTGAAAAACAAACAAACAAACAAACAAACATCTTCTAACTGCCATTCTGTACCACTTTTCTTATTTAGAGTAGTTAATGAACACTTCTTGCTGTTCTGTCTCATTTTTCTGTGAAGCACGCAGTTCCTTGGAAGCTATTAGCAGCTTCATTTCATATCAGTTCTGTTCCTTTTAAATGTTTGGACCACACAGTGTGCCTTTCATACAGATGGCATGCTGCATGAGAGAGAGCTTCACCAGGGAAACTTTCCCTGTGATGTAAGTGCTGTTAACATGTTAGACTGTTTTCATGGATATGTAAGACCACAAGTAATTAATCACAGTCTTGAGCTTGTAATCAGTTGGAAATCTTAATATTTCCTCCCCTACAAAATACGTTATCCCCATGATGAGAGTCACTCACAGATACCTTCCAATTAAAACAGCTCCATTATTGAAAATAATCAGTGCTAGGCCTGAGAAAGTGAGTAAGGGAGAAGTGTAGCTCTATGATTTATTGACTAGAGCATTTGCCCTGGGAGTGCTATGTTGGTTTCTACCTGTTTTCCAGTAACAAGTACGTTATGTTAAATAATCTTATGGCAAAAGTGGAGAAGGCCAATCTCCCCTCCAATATAACTGCCCCAACTGCTGTTCACTTTCTTCCTATCCTCGTCCATTTAAAACACACAAGTTTACATTGGTCTAGCTATAACTGTCTTCTGCTTTTAACAGGCATCTTCTTTGGTACTGATTGTTGAACAATGGAAAAAGATTATTTTCTTTAATTTAGCTATAGACTAGACTGTTTATCAGTTCAGAATCTTAGATGTTCTGTTGACCATATGCAGAAAAAAGAAACATCATTCCATGCTGATCTTCAAGATGATTTGAAACAGCGGTCTAAGAGTTGTTAAAGAGGAATTATGAAAAAAGAATCAGAGATGCAAAATGCTTAGCCATGTGAGAATAGAAAGAGTGAAAGGTTTTCCAACCATGTGCATGTGAGAGTGTATTAGAAAGACTGCAGTGCCTCTTTGGTATGAGTCAGAAAGCTGCTTCTATTTAATTATTTAATTATTATATTATTTATTTTATTATAATATTCAGTTTCTTATATTATCTTTACCAGTCTTTTTCTTCTCTCTGAAACTGATTGCTTCCAGTTACATTGTTTTATGGCCAAACATAAAATTGTCAGTGAAGTTAGCAATGCCTGTTAAATAAGCTGTCAAAACATGAACTGTTTCATACCTTAGAGCTCAGAATGAAAGACAATTTTATGTAACTTAAAATTAAAGTCTTTCGGTGTCACCTTGTTGGACAGCCTGGAGATAGATTGCATATAGCTGCTGTTCATTATGATGCATCTGTAGGCTATTCAATTTCAATAATAAATGGTGAAAGAAACATCACAGTCTTAACAAAACTGGCGTGATAAAAGATTGTGTCTTGGATGTGGGTTTGGTTTTTTTTTTTTCCTTCGGGATCATGTTCTAAGTTAAAATGAAAAGATTATAAATGGGGTTCATTATATTACAGTAGGATTTGGGCATCTTTACGTGGGACAGAGAATCCTGGATTTCAGAAAGGTGAAAAAACGGCACGTTGAGTGAGAACCTGGTGCTTTAGAGCAAGTATTAGACTTGTTATGTTTGCATTTCTACCAAGAGGTCTTTGAAGTCAGAATAAAGGTAATTTTTATTTGATGAGAATTTCATATTGAGTCAATTGCACATGTAAGCTGTGTTTCATTTGCACACACTGATAGAGTGAGAACTCTCTGAAAGGTACAAAAATTAAATACTGTCTGTAACTAAAAGAATTAGGCTTAATATTTCAGTAGAAATAATTTTATCTTTATTAACTTTGAAACTCTGAACATCAGTTTTGTCTTTAAAATTCAATTAGTAGAAACTAACACTGTTTACATTAAAGTCAAAGACTGATAGAATCCATTTGGCCTGGGCTTGTTCTTACATACTTGATTTGAGCAGCCTCCTGGCCAGCCAAAGAATATTAATGTCAGATGGGCTCTAGATGTGTTTCTAGATTAGTAGTTCCTGTGACAACAGGAAACTTCTTTGATAATCAAATACTTGCAAAACACCGGCCCTTCAAACTGTGATGGTTGTACATACATATTTGCTGAAGCACAGATGAGCAGTGACATTTTAACTGTAATTATAGGGCAGTGATACCTTGTAGAGGTTCTGAGATTTTCAAATATAATGTCATTTGGAGGAAAAAAAATGTAAATGGTATTGATTTCTTCTAAAACAAATATCTAAATAGAATTTGCAGTCCTGACCATTAATTGCTGTTTAGGAAGAATGCCAGACAAGGGATCAGAAGACATGAGAATAAGGGTGTCCTTATTTAAGAAGTTTACATAAATTTCTAAAAACCTTTTTGCAAAGACCCTCATAAAAGTTTCAAGGAAACTGTGCAGCAATAGGATAGGAAAGTCCATAAACAGATATGTAATTGGGTGAAGTGTGAAATGACAAGTGGAAGTCAGAAAGTCGTTTTTAACATTGGGGGAAATTGGTTGTAGAGTTAACTAAGGATTTGTGCTTGGACCTTTGCTGACCAGTATATTTATAATAACTGGGAAATAGACTTGATAAATTAACATTTCCTGATGATGCTGAGTAGCAAAATAGCAAAGACAGTGCCTGACCGTCAGGCGCTGTAGATTCAAACATATCAACAATGCATTAAAATGGCAGATGAGATTCAGAAATTCCAAATTATGCACTTGTTGTGCAAGAAAAGTATCAACTTTACCTATGAAATGATGAGCTTTAAACTGCTTGTTACTTCCCAGGAGAAAAATTTTTGGTTATGATAAGGTAGTTCCCATAAAAAAAAAACATAAAAATGATCCCCAAAAGAAAATTAATGACATTTATTAGTAAAAACTTGTAAATAATTGAGAAAAAAAAAATAGGAGCTCATTAATCAGGAAGTGAATTCCTGTTTCACTTGCCTCTTGAATACTATATGCTACTCTGGTTCAGAGCAAAATAAAGGAAGTTTCTTAATATGAGAAGTAATTAGACTGCAGGAATCCTGCCAAAGGATGTAAAGATGTTAGGGATGCTAAAAGTTAATGTAGGCTTAAAGAAAGCTTCAACAAGTCTACAAAGAGAATTATTACGATTATGTAATACAAGAAACCACACCCAGCTCTGAGGATGTTCTGATGGACACTTACTCTGTTGCGTGCTTTTCTGCTATCTGTTTTTGGTCAATGCAAGAGTAAACCTTTGGTGCCACACCTGTCAGCATCCTAATGTTCTAGTAGGGGTACGTTCTGCTGTAGAAATGCTCTCTTATTTCTATATAGTCTTGGATAAAACAGGAACAATAAAGCAAGCCAAGTGCAAGACAAACTGAAAACTGTACAAGAACAGCATTAAATGAGAAACTCTTACATTCCTGTCTAATCTCAGACTAAAATTTATGGAATGAAAAGAGAAACTCAAGGCAGTTCGCTTTGCAGAACTCAGTATGTAGAACTACACTGTTGGTTTAAAAACAACTAGAAGGTGTTGAATCCTTGCATTAAAAAAGTAACTTATATGTACTTTCTAGAAATGCGTACTGTACCAAAAAATACTTGGGTCAAGCATAAAGATCTATGCACAAGCCAGATAATACACACAAGAGCAACAAATGTGTCATATTTAAGCAGGAAAAAAAACCAGCAAATGAAGTATTAGAGATTCTGTCCTTTTTTTAATCCTTTACTCTTTCACGTATGAAGTATTTGTTATAATTTCTAGTTACAGTCACATTGCTCATATCAGCAAAACCAAATGAAAGAAGATGGCAGACAAAACTGTTTGGAATACTAATGCAAGAATACCTCTTAATTTCAATGGGTTTCAACTGACTCCAAAGATTAATGCTATAAGCATTGTTAAAATGTATCTGCTGGTAGAAAATTAATTAGTGCAGTATTTTAAATTTTGGCAGCTTTTAATACAAAGCAAACAATATTAAAAATGATGATCATTGTGGATGCCAACAAAAGAGAAAGGCATTTAAAGGATCTGAAGAAAACAGTGCATAACTTTAAAATATTCTCTGGGCTTCCCTAAGACAATGAGAAGGGCTTTATTTGCTTTTGGGGAGTGAAAAGCCATTAATCCCCTGTAGAGCTTAAAGCAGATAGGATTCTAGAGGCAGTATTTTTACTTTGAGACATTTTAAATTAAAGAGGTTTTCATACAAAACTGGTTTTGGTTCTGAGCATGAGCTGTAGTTTATCTGCTAGTCAAGCCTTGGTCAAGCCCCTTAGGGTTAAGATTTTATTGATCTTGAGGGATTTTCTGCCTTATAGAGTGAACTGCTGTTTTAACAATAAATGCTTTTAAAATATATATTCCCTACAGTAAGGAAAGAGTGATTAAAACTAAAAAACTTGACAGCTATTGTTGGGATTTGCAAGAATTCGTTGCTATGGCTGTAATTAAAATCCTGAATGATAATCAAGCTTTTAGGCAAACTCATGCCATCTATGAAAAAACAAATACCAAATTATTCCAGAAACATTGTCTTCTGCACATTTTGTTGTTTATCAAAACAAATACTGATGTAAATGCTGTGTTGAATTTGTTAATTATATTCCCACCATTGCACCAGACAGCATTCTTTCAGAATATTAATAGCTTTATGGAAATTAGAGAAGGGTTTTTCGAAATAACTTTGTTGTTTCAAATCATTACTCTACTTTGTGGTGTGAAGCAATCCAATTTCAACTGATTTCAGGATGCTTGTCCTCGTTACTGTTGTTATTACGTGAGCTGCCTTCTCTACCATTACATGTTCCTATTCATTGCAGGGGAGTTGGACCAGGTGACCTTAAAGGTCTGTTCCAACTGAAATGAGTGTATGACCCTTCAGATGAGGAGTCGGTTCATAGCTCTTGACTTGCATTACTTCTATTTCCAAATTTTCACATGGGCCCCATTCAAAACATTCTTAAAGATTCCAGTCATAGGCGAGACTCATTCCTGCTTTCTGGCTTTTAGCAGTCCTGTACTCACAGGACTCACCCACTCTTGCCTGTCATGCCTCTTCTCATTTGTTGTACTCCAATATCTTTTTTTCCATACTGAGATGGGTAGGTGAAAAAAAAAAAAAAACACATATTGCAGGGAATAGATTTCTTAGTCTCTGAGAGAGTTTTTATTAAATCACTGGTGCTTACTGTATGCATTCATCTAGTGGGCTTATGGTCTGGCATTCATCTAGTCCATCAAATTCCTAATGAAAAGGAGAGACTTTAATGGGTTTCTCTTAATTTTCAGAACTGATTTTTTTTTAAGAAAAATGAGTATGTATTTCGTTTTAGAAAAAAAAAAATAATCAAATGGGTGTTATGAATAATATCTGTAAGAATGAAATAGCAGTCTGTTCTGAACCTATTAGGTTAATCATTCCAAACTGAAAGATGTATAAAACTAGGTGGACAATAGGTAGAACAGCTGCTACCAAGTATGTACTTCCCTTCAGCACGCTATTAACATTTGTTGTTTGGGTTTTCATGGAAAGTAAGTCTAATAAGACGTGTTTTGTTTGAGGTGTCTGTATTACACAGTAATGTAATCAGTTAATAAACAGATCTGCTGAGGAGCTTAGAAAAAAATCAGAGGAAGTAGAAAATTCTTCAAAACAAGCTGTCAGGAAACTGTTGTGATGTGTCTAGAGAGAGTCAGTTTGTGCCACAATGACATTTTCAACAGCACAAATGTCCGTTGAAGCAGGGGAGAGAGACTTCTGTTTGACTTCTTAAAATAGGCCAGGATGGAGCGGGTACAGAAACCCTGACAGCTCACATAAAAGAAGCAGCACGTTTAGGGAAAGGGAAGATCTGTGAGGACTGGAATGAGGTTCTGAAGTTATTGTTGCATTGACGTTTGACATCCTTTGTCAGCACAAGGATAAGGGGACAGTTGGGTTGTGTTTACACCACAAACATGAGAGCAGCTGAACGGCTGGATTTATGAGCTGAGCCAGGAGCTGCTCACAGAGCTCTTTGCTCTCCGCATTGTGTTGTGAGCTCAACAGAACAGAGCACATTAATTGTGTGTGATGATAATGAACTCTCAGAGCAGGGTACGAACAAAATGAGGAGAACCCTGGGACACACAGTAATGGCTTCGTAAGCGTGCTGCTGTTTCCCGCGTCTGCATTATGTTTCACAAAGACATTAAGATAGGTTGTTTCCAAACAATGAGTTTCCTGAACTGAACAAACCCATTTAAACATAAGCTAGCTCTTTTGCCGTTACAACATAATAATAGTAACCCTATTGGTCCCTCTTAAAATACAGTTATAACATTCAGAAGTCTGTTGTGACTTAATGCTTCCCACAGCGTGAAGAGTACTGACAGTCAATTAAATGCTGAAGGGGGAATTAACTATTGTAGCAATTGAATCAAACAGATGAAAGAAGTGTGTTATTATTTTTTACCTAGGAAATGGCGCTTTGAACAAAACATACTTAAAAGAATCATCACTGAGATACTTACATGGGGGGGATTTTAGAGATTTCTTAAATGACTGACTTTTTATTTCTTATTATTTCGATCAAGACTTCCAAATGACTCCTCTTGGAAAATATCTTTTAGCCTTTCAATAACGGGTATCAGCAAAATAAGTTTCAGTATGTTTATGAGCAATACAGGACTCAGATATCTCCCCTCTTCATGAAGATGCTTCATCACAGCATCACATTAAATTTCATATCAAAAAGATTTTTCTGCTTCTTTTAACTCACTCTCCAACAGCTAAGACTGCTCTACTTGTTTAAATTTTACACCCTGCTGTGGTGTAAGGAGTGGGGGGGAGGAAAAACTGTCCCTTCTGTCCTCTTTAGTGTGGTACATTAGAAATATTTCAGCTGAGCTTCGCAGCAGTTCGAAGTTTTACCACATTATAGTGAGTACCTAAATGTGTTTTTAGCTATAAACTATAAGGCAAAAATTCAACCCCATTTGTTGAGAAGTATTCTCGGATGGGGCATTTTACTGGTAAAATTTCATTGGTATAGCTGCCTGAGTTTAAAAACACCAGCAAAACTCCCAATGGAGAGAACCACAATAGGTAAAGAAGTTTGAGTGTAAAATAAAACTGCAGACAATGCAAAGCAGTGGAAGGCAAATTTAATTCTGCATCTACTTACGGTCTAAAAAAGTGATAGATCATCATTCTTCTAAACTGCAAACTATTTATTAATTGGAGTGTCTAATAAGACAAAAGCGCAAGCAGAAACTTGTGCAGTAGGTACAATGAAGTCTCGATTAATGGGTAGATAAGAATCTTGCAATTTTTTCCATGCTTTAGCCTTTATGCTTCCTTGCTTATGGTACATGCTGACAGAATGGGAGGCTACTAAAATATTGTTTGTAAGAATGGCATTAGGACTAGAGGTCTAGTTAAATACATTTCACAGTACAAATACTCTTGCTATGATGCTCTTAATGACATGAAAAAACAGTTGTAGGGTGAGAACAAGTATCCTAGAGCCAACATAATTGCTCATAACTTGCTGTTTAATGCGTTTAGTATCTTTAGTAGGTTACATCATGGCACACATTATGTATTTGATCTTACTACTTGCAGAAGATTTCATGCTGTTAGTAATAGAAATTGAGATAGTAATTTATTTCCTGTTTCCTGATTCTAGCATCAAGTCATTATGTGCAAATCTCCAAAAATATGCGACTGGATAAATGAGCTCTTTCACCATGCACAGTTCGAGATGTAAATTTGTTTTCAGCAGCTTTTCCAGTGCAGTAATGTCAAAGTTCAAAAATTAATTATTAATAGATGGTATTAGGTAAAAATATCTGACGTCCAACTGTGTCAGCAGTACTACACTCATTTTTGTGGCCTTTTTTTCTGTGTCATGCATTAGGATTTCAAGAAAGTCAGCTTTAAGCTTTTTATAGTCACATACTTAGTATTTTTAGACAAGTGCTTAGTATTTTTAGACAAGTTAGACTTCTTAATTACAGGAAAAAAAAAAAAAAAACTTATTTGAAATATGACCTGAGTTTACTTCCATACATTAATTTTATATGAAATGCTTAAGACAGATGTTTGGAAAGCAATCCCAGTTATCTTATTAAGTCATCATTCTTTCTCACAGGCAGCTTTGATCTTCTATTTGCTAAAATCATGCCGCCTTTTATTTTTTAATATAGGCTTTGTACTGCATATATGTGGGAAACTACATAATATATTCAAATTCTTACTTAACATTTACTGAAAGACTCCAATTCATACAAGATGAATTTGCTAACAAAAACAACCAAATAAGAATAACTTGGAATAACTGTAACAGAGGAATAATAAGCAGTCTACTCCAAGTAGTCAAAATATCGATGACTTTCAGGAGAGAGCAACCTTTCTGAAAAAGTACAGAAAACCAGGTTTCAGAAAAGCCTCCAGACATTTTTGAAGCGTGTCAAGATTTACTTTTACATTTTCTAACTCTGCTCAGCTTCACAGTATTTCTTCCTAACATTATCGCTTAGTCACATACTTGTTGCCATCATCTCATCATCTGCATTCGCTTCAGTAATGCCGACAGCTTCACCATTGGCAAATGATTGTAAAATTGTGGAGTGGGTATAAGATGAGAGCTCCTGTCCTTACCCTCAACTCCTCTGCAAACAGCTTGTGCTCCACGAGGAGTAGCTAAAAAAGAGGTGAGGTTCAGCAGTGCAGGCACAGAGTGAGCCAGGGGTGTGGTTTTGGACAGCAAACTGGAAGATGTGGCAGTACCGCAACCAACATGTTGAGGGGAGTGATGATCCATGTGCTTTGAGTTTTGAACCAGGGAGGTGGACATTTTTTCTGTAAAATCTGATTGAAAGACATTTAGAGGAATGCTTAGAAGAAGGAGCTAGTTTAACTACAGCTTGTGAAAAGGAAATAAAGAGATGTATCATCAGATCTTCACCTCACTAAGAATCTCAGAGTGTTTATTCTGAAGTCTTACTGAATAGTTATGTAGATAAAATGAAAAAGCACTTTGGTGGCATTGAACTGTGGATTAAGTCAACAATGAAAAGCTGGATGTGGATTAATTTCTTTATTTTGAAAGATTCTTTTTCATTATGCCGCCTAAAACAAGAATGGATATTAAAAGGAATCTAATTATCTTTCAAATTACTTGAATAGGATATCCTTAGAAGCAGCAAAAATTATTGCCATAGTAGATCATTTATTCTTTATGAGCTGTTTTATGTGGTCAACACCATCTTCCCTGACTATCACTAACTCCTTCTTTTGTAAACAATAGCATACGATTTGCTTGTTGTATTACATAAGAGATATCAATATGCTCCTGGAAATTCTCAGTGTGTGTTATATCAGCAATTGCAAGTTGATAACAGTGTCACACGGTGCTTTCCATTTTGAAGTAGTGTAATACAAGCTGTTATACAAGCTTCCATATCTTGGACTTCTTGAAATTTTAAAGATACTGATACAACCAAAATGAACCACAGAAATGTTGACAGCATGAACAGTTGGCACAGGGGAAAAACGAGATTGGAACTGGGAGTGTTGTATTATAATATTCATGTTTTGAATATCTGGTTTTTAAAGTCATTTATATAAATTTAAAACACTTAAATCCCTTTAGTTAAAAGCTGAAACGTTATCCGCAGTGAAATTTACTTCTCTCAAAATTCTGAGTTTTCCTCGGGGTTTTTCTTGACATTTCTTTTTATCTACACATGTCAGACAACAAAGCCACACCACATCCTATTATACCAGGTTGCCTGTGAGAGTCATTCACTGTTTTGCACTCCCCGATCTATGACTTGCAGTAGTTCAGAGCACATGAGAACATTTTGCTCTGCATTGGAAATGTCAAGCAATCTGTTCAGCCCACATCTGAGATATTATATTGGCGAGATATTTTCTGCTGTACCAATAATACAAACTATGCTGACATGTGTCTGAGATAAGTCATAAAGGCCCACACCTCGGTCTGTGCAACAGCACATTGCTTTCCTCTAGAAGACCATGAACCAGGTTGACTGTTGGTTCTGTTTTACAGTTCTCTCATAAAATCATAACAAATAAAATACAAATAATAAAAAATAAAAATACAAATAATACAAATAACATAACTAATAAAGGGGTAAGAAAAAAATGTGTGCCAGCGTTTACTGAAGGTCACTAATAGAAAATCTGTTATGTAACTATCTACGTAAGTCGTATTGTTCCCGATATTGTCATGTCCTTAGGTGTCTAATTTTGTTAAAACTTCATTCTACCTATTATTTCATAGCTGACCATGATTGACAGGAAGGTTGGACTACATGGCTTGGGTCTTCAAGAGGACCCTTCTAACTTGAATTAGTCTGTGATTCTAAGCTGTTCCACATGTAATGGCAAAGATCTCTGCAATATATGACAGTCCCGGGTTGCCTAGAGAAACAGGACCCACAGGACTGCTGCCATTAAGGGAGTTTATGAATACTGTTATTGTTTTACCGTAAAGTTTACAAGAACATCTTAAAAACACTTCAGTCTTCAATCATGCCTTATCTCTTCTCAATTCAGACAATGTCATATATTTAAGACTTCCTGGGGTTTCATCAACCCTAAGCAGACTGCTGCCTTAAGATACTTTTTGTGTGTGTGTGTGCATATTTTTGCAGGTTATTTACAGCACAGAGTTATTTCGAGTGTGTAATCCAGAGTGTTTGAGATATGCTGGATTTGTATACAGGGGAAAATGGGAAAGCGTTGGCCAGACTATCTGCTGCTCTAACATGTGCACATGTATATTCTTTGGTAAAAGAGAGTGAGATGGATGCAAATTCTTCCATCCCACTGACCTTGTTCAGTGAGCCTGATTACATTATGCCAAACATCGTGCAATTGGGCCTGGTTGTAAATATAGTATGACATACAGACTGTGATGGAGCTGATCTGTCCTTCTGGGCATTTACATTTCAGTCTGTGGGCTACACGTAGGGCCTTCTTCTGTCTAAAAATCGTGAATATGCAGTGTAGAGAGAGGGTAAAAAATTGCTAATTCAAGGGCTGGTGTTACTAGATATTATTGTTCCTTTGACATTTTCCATGTAATTTAGAGCATCTTCAGTAAATAAAACTGATAATGTCTTATTATTTGACAATATAATTACCCAGCATATAGTAAACAAGGTTTTATGTAAAGAGTTCATATTTTCATAAGAGAGACAGATGTGGATAATCCTATTCCTTTTCTGAGACAAATAATGAAATTTTATTGACACAGAATCCGAATAACTAATTCCTGCCTCATCTGTTTTTGAAGATTCATTGTGCCAAATTGTAAAACATAGCTGCCATAGTTATCCCTAAGTTTTAATCCATGCATGTGTACTTGAGAGCAAAGTAAGTACTGCAATATTATGCGAAATTGATACTGTGGCAGTTTGGTCCAGCATAATGTTGTGGGATAGCATGGCAATCATTAAAATACGGACACACACACGTATATATATATGGTTATAGGCCAAATAGAGGATGATGCTTTCTGGTGTAGTGTTGTTTAGTATCTGTATAGGATAGCAGCATTTTATAGAACAGAATTAACTGGAGTTTAACAATTGGATGTGTATCCCATATGTCTGTTCTGCATAGAGATTACTTGTGTCTTCTGTGCCCCAAGAATTTCTTGTTCTCTAAACTGGACATCTGTGGGTTCAATATTTTCACATATAGTGTATTCACTGCCTGTATTGACCTTTTATATTTATGGAGAGAATATTTGACTCATACAGGTTTAGATCAAGTAGCACGTCTCATCAGAACAGAGTGTTATGGGACCCTTCTTTGCATGGCTGTAAATGTGTTAACAGATGGCTTGCAAACGGTAACTGGACAGTGCCCCCAGTTCTTGCTTCTCCTACTTTAGGTTATGCTCCTGTGAATACAGAAAACTTGCTAGATATGGCATGTGTGTGCAGAAGTTAGTACTTGATTCGTCACCTTGTTCTGTGCTGAGTGTTTCTAAAGGTGTTTTTAATATTTTACGCAGTTTGGCTCTAGGTGTGAGTGAATGTGATATCCTGTTGTTGAGTCTGAAATTGTTCAGATTTTAACAAAAACAGATAAATTTCTAAATTGTCAGACTAGAAAGCAATAAATATAGTGACCATTTTTTAGTAAAAGTTGCACAGTATGTCTTATTAACAGTGCAGTGAAAAGTAGAACTAACAAACTATTTAAAAATAAACAGCCAGAGTGCTAGATTTTACAGTGAAGCCTAAACTTTCCAGTTACCTGTGCAGTGAGGTGAGCAAAAGGACCACAGACTTCCTCATCTCCTAGATAGTCCCAGACTTATTCTCCAAATCTGATCCAATGGGATTCATCTCTACTTGATAAGAGGGTTAGGCATTATTGCTTATTACTGAAGGTGTCAGCAAGATGGTGGCTATTTTTACATGAACTCTGCTCGAGAAAATTATCTGAATCTGATATCACACTTTAAAAAGGCACTTGAGTACTTAGCTGTCATCACTACCTACATGGCTTTAAGATACTCAGTGCTTAAAAAAAGATAGAACTCCCTAAATATATATCAATGTTGTGAAACCTGGAGGTAACTGTATTTTCTTCAAGCTTCTCCCACTTCATTAACTTTTTCCTCCCTGCCAAGTCATTTGACTCATCTGTCAGAGAAAGTTCCATATATAGATTCCTTTGGCACTCTTTCCATTTATTGGTGTGGCAGAGCAGTAATATATGTCATTTTTTGCATTCTTGAGGTTATCAAACTTTATGAAATACTCTTAGACTGTTTTTCCTCATTTAGGAGAAGTTTTTTAAAGACCCACTTCCTCTGTTCATGTACAATAATTAAAGCCTACTTCAGAAATGTTGTAAGCATTCAGGCATGCGAGTACACTATTGAGTTGAATCTTTCATGATGAAGTCATTTATTTATGTTATAAATTGAGGAAATGGTGAAGAAAACATGATAGTGTTATTTAACCTAGAAAGTGGAATAAGGGAAAGGAATAAGGGAAAAGATAAAAGCAGTGAACAGAGAAGGGTGAGCAGGCTTACAGACAAGCACCCAGTTGAGTGCAAGATTGCAATCATGCTGATTATTCTCACAGGATGTTGCTTCTTTCTATCTTGCTCTTTTTACGTGTGTGTGTATTCTTGATAACAGACATTGCAGGAAAGATTCACTTTCCCTAGCTCTATGAGCCCTTTGAGCGCAATTTAGAACAACAGGCCTAATTTTCGTGCCTTTAAATCACCCTCTGGAGAAGCCACTTTCTTTTTTCTGCTGGGGAATCTAGAGTTTTGTTTCATATTATTGCTATCTAGAGTTAAGCAGTGTGAATATTGCATATCGAGTACTTCTCTTTCTTTCCCAGTGTGTTTTCAGAGAAACCTGGAAAGCATCTGTCAGACTGAGGGCATTCCAGTAACATTTGGTTGTATAAAACGTAATGCAAATCTAATTGCAGCAGCTGTGATTTCTAACATTTACATTTAACTTTGAGAAATTTAATTATAATCAAAGTGGACAATTTTAGATATGGCTGATGGAAGTGTTGTTACTGTATTCCCCTGTGTAAGGATGTGTTCTATTCATTTGACCAATAGTGCTGTGCCAAAATTGCCAGCAGTTAATATGCATTTATTGTCCCTTCACTCTAAGCAGCTATTTTTCCTTATTACCTGCAATTTAAGTTAATAATGAGGTTAAATTTATTTGGAAGTTGACCCTAATATACGTGTTCTAAAATATATTTTTGTAATTAAGGGATTCGTGATATTTAGTGCCTGCATAGTCAAGAACTTCAAAGTTAAAAATGCAGAGTTCAAAGCACACTCTCTGTCCCCACTGAGAGTTTGTGTTACGTATGAGGAATACCCATTTCCTCTTTGCATCAGCTATCCAAGGGACTGCTCCACCCATGTCCCAACACGGCAGGCTCAGCAGTGACACCCTTGCAGAGCAGTACTCTGCCCTTTGTTCGAGAGGCACCCCTGAAAGATTCTGACTGTGCCATTGGCATTTCTCTGTAAAGAGCAGCAAAGCCAACCAATTCAGCTTTGCAAAGTCGTACTTTACATGATAAGCTCATGGTTTTCCTGTGAGTTATTCCAAAGGCTCGAATAACAAACATGCATGTGCTACATCAACGTAGGAACCAAATTAAACTTTCCATCCTACCTTTTAGAAGTCTCAGTTGGAAGCTGCCAACTTTCAGATTGCGGCACAATGCCACAAAAGGATCCAGAGTTGTTGAGAAGCTTTGAAATAGAATTGCCAGCAGACAAGTGTGTTTTCTCACTTTTCAATGACAGATTATTTCAGAGAACTCCCTAGCCCATTTCCTATTTCCTTTGCCCTTGGTGTGCTGAGTAATATTTGCATTTTTCCCTAAAACAGCATATCTTCCTCTCTGGACAGGCATTTCTGATAAATGTTTTCCGTTGAACTTCCTTCAACATCTACACTAAATAATGCCTTTGCCAAAGATCATTTCCTGAGGGCTTTACTTTCTGCTTTCTGAGCAACATGTAGCCTCAAGATTGTGCCTTGCCTGCCTACTATCACTCTGTATTGCTTGGGATTGCTGGAAATTTTCCAGTCTGTAAATATAACTATTTCAGAAATTGTTATCTGACTATTCTATGGGGGATAAGTAATTTTAACTTTGATATTATTTAACTTTGTGAATTTAATTTTGGTACTGTCAACAGAGATTAATTGGGAAATGCTGAAATGGGATGATATCAAGAAAATTTCACTTAATTTTTTATTCCGTATTTCCAGTTGTGTTAGGAACATGTTCCAACAGGATATAGTTATGTCAGAAGTTATCCAGCTAGCTTTAATCCCTTAAACACTACCTGACCTGTATAGATCTTGGTCACCTGCTCTGGTGAGGCTGCACCTCAAGTACTGTGTCCAGTTTTTGGCCCCTCACTGCAAGTAAGACATTAAGGCCCTGGAGCGTGTTCAAAGAAGGGCTACAAAGCTGGTGAGGGGTCTGGAGCACAGGCCTTATGAGGAGAGGCTGAAGGAGCTGGGAATGTTCAGCCTGGAGAGGAGGCTCAGGGGAGACCTTATTGCTCTCTATAACTACCTGAAGGGAGGTGGCTGTGAGCTGGGGATCAGCCTCTTCTCTCATGTTACTGGTGATAGGACTAGAGGGAATGAATTCAAGCCGCGCCATGGGAGATTTAGGCTGGACATTAGGAAATATTCCTTCTCTGTAAGAGTGGTCAGGCAGTGGAATGGGCTGCCCAGGGAGGTGGTGGAGTCACCGACCCTGGAGGTGTTCAAGGAACATTTGGACATTCTGTTGAAGGACATGGACTAGTGAGAACTATTGGTGATGGGTGGATGGTTGGACTGGATGATCTTGTAGGTCTTTTCCAACCCTGGTGATTCTGTGATTCTGTGATTAGCATTCACGACTAGATGAGAATATGATGGCACTTTTCCTTTGGTTCTTGCTTCTGGGTTGTAAAGGAGGTATGCTCTGTAAAGTATGTGTTTTTTCTTCAGAAGCTGAGGTGATTTTTAATAGACATGAAGGCATATTGTGTGTACAGCTCTGACATTTTTAACTGTTTATTTAATTGCTTTCGGGATTAATGTGAGAAAAGTAGATACAGCTTTGAATTTCACTGCTGCTTCATGAGAAGCATATATAAAATGAGAAAAATAGCTAACAATTGGTCAGGCTCAGGATTCCAGATACTTTGGTTCAAGTTAAGATCATCAGACACAAAAGTAGACTCTAAAAGCTTACTGGAACTTGTTATTGTTTTTTTTTCCCTGAAATTGCATCCAGAAGCCTAGAGAGATAAGGCATCTTTCTTATCATTTTTGTTATAAAGCCAGATGCATAAACTGAATTTTGCAACAGAAAATTGCTGGAAGTCAGCGTGGCCTGCTATGTGGTCTAATTTGGTAAACATGCTCCTTCAGTTTTGTTTTCTTTAAATGCTTTTCAATTTATTTTTATTAAAAAAATTTAAAAAAAAAAAAACAAAAGATGTTTGGGAAATAAGGAAATTTTTATTCCACCTTCCTTCAATTTACATCTCAGCCTTCTATTAAAGTCTGAAAACTCTTTAAAGCATTAAAAATGAATGATAGTGAGGTTGTTTGGTAAAGGCTTTCATTTATTTTACAGAATAGCAGTCAGCAACATGCCACCACTTTCAGTTTGCTAAAAGTATTTTTTATTTAGGCCAATTGTCCTTTGAGTCATACTGTTAAATAACTGCATTTACAACATCTAAAATCTTAAGTTTTTGTGTACACACTTTAATGCAACCTAATGATTTATTAGATTGTAAAAATAAAATTGGTAAGTGAGCTACACTTACAAGGGAATGAAATTTAAATCAGAATTTGTTAGAGGATCCTTTCAAGACAGTATATGAAATGTTGCCTTCTAATTTGAAGCATAAACATCTATCAGTTTACATTTCTTATCAAAAATTACTTTATAAACAGCACCAAAGTAGATCTTTGCTGTAATATTCATCAAAAAGGTCTGTCTTGGAAAGGTGGTTTGATTTTCCTTCTTCTAAACAATAAGAAAAAGTAATAATTTCACAGCAAATTTTCTTCTTAAGTTTTTCTGCTGATAACAACTACAGTGTGATTCCAGATGAATGCTCACCTGTGCTGATAGATATCATTCTTCAAATATTGCATGATTATTGGATTGTCAATAATGCATTCCATCACAAAATTAGCATCATACTCCTCTATGGGGAAAAAAAAAAATGTGTAAAATACATTCTCTTTTAAACATTAGTTTATGAGTACATTCTTCTCTGAAACAATCACAAAGAACTACACTTAGTGGAATGTATTTTAGCTTATATACTGATGCACACATTGAGGCACCTGATAAAGAACTTTAGTGCTGACTTTCCAAGAAGTATTCTTAAATCTCAGTAATTTACCTTGAAAGACTCCACAATGAATATTAGAGAGCACTGTGAGCCTGATGCTTTATTATTACCCTTCTTACTGAAGTGTGGAAATATAAAGTATTGATTTTTGTTTGGTTTGTTTGCTCTGAAGACAAAGAAGAAATGTCATTTCTGAATACCAAGGGTATATGCCCATTCTTTTATTGATTTTAAATTAAGTTAAAGTTATGTAAGGCTATAGTTGAAATTGGTTTGGGGGGAAATAAATGCTGTTGCAATAAAAATAATTCTCAAATAATGCCCTTGAATATAGTTTATAACAAGTTAATCTCTCCAGCTGAGCTTTCAAAAAATCCTTTCTCATTGGATTCAAAGGAATATGCTGTCCACAAAACATACTGCACCATCTCTAAGCTTATGGGTTTGTACAGATTGACACTAAGACAGGACAGTGTGTTTGCCCATTATTTCAGGTAACAGATATTTCAATCTTTTTATTACTATTTTAATGTTTTGGACTTCTTTTGGATGTTGAATTTTGAGATGGCCACCATCTTAGATGTCACCAGTACAAGCAACAGAGGTGCTTTTGTTCCCTCTTCTTGGGAGCTTATCAACTTCATGATTGTTCCTTTTAGGTTCTCTAAATGACTATCTAATTGTTATTTGCTGCTTTCTGACACCTTTGCTGTCAGCAGCCAGCTCTTTTTTCTGTTTACTTCTCATTTTTGTTTTGCCAAGAAAACGTATGCATATATATACTTGGAAAATTCTTACTGAGCTGGGAATGCAGTGATGCTTGTGTTTGCATAAAAATGCCACTGACTGATTATATGTACACACATGATGGAAGAACACCTTCAATTTTGTTTCAATATTAATAATTACTTTAAAAAATATATATTTGCTAGTTAAAGCCAACGTTAATTCTTCATAAAGATGCTTTAAGTACTTACTATCTTGTAGGATTGAGCTGTTGAAACTTTAGCACAGGAGAAAGGAAGCCACCTGCTGATGAGAGGTAGAAAGTAGTGTTCTAACATAAATGTTTTATAGTAAAGACAGCTTTATAGCAGAGATAATGTGCAGGAAGAAATTATATATTTGAGTTCATTTGGAAGTACATTTGTTATATCTACAGTATTCTTGCTGTTAGGTACAGTGCTCAAACATGTTGATGTACTGTGAGATGAGTTTTTAGCAGATGAGATGTAGCATTTGTTTTCTGTAATGTGGAACTGAGCGCTGTTGAAGATTTGAAGATACAGCAATGAAACACAGCCCAGAAGCTTTAAAAAAAAAATAAGAAATAGTTCTTAAAACTTTTAGTTCTAGATTTATCTCCCCACAGGTTCCAGAAGTGTAGCAACTTTAAATTCATTTGAGTTGTTTCTGTAATTCCAGGACGATAAGAATTTATCCGCTATTCCTATTAATGTGCTTGAAAACTGGAAGAGGTAGGACTGTGAGTGGAGATTGTAATGGGTATTGTTAATAGTTAATCCTATGTGAAACGTTTATAGTTCCTCAAGTTTACAGTGACTTAGATGTATATGTGTATGTGCTAAGAAATTTCTGCAGGAATGCTCAGATAGACCTGGCAGATTTGGAAAGACAGGAAAACTTTGCAGATATCATTTCTTTCTCTTTCTGGTTTTGCTGACCATATGCTCTCTGCCCAGCAAATTCAGGTCATCCAATGAGGCTTTCAAACTAGCTTACAAGTTGTTGCACTCCTTTTGTACATGATGATCAAAAACTCAGTGCAAGCCAGTTGGGTAGGAATTAGCATCTGCCATCTGTCTTCAGTGTGGTAGTTGTCACATTGTTCATGTTGCTTATGTGGAGAAAAAATATCCTCCCTGTATTGGTAGATGCAATTGTATTTCATTTCTTTCTCCTAGTGTTTGAGAAAAGAAGAACCCAAAAGCTATTAGGACTGTGAAAATCAGAGATCAAGACAGCCTGTCAATAGTGAAAAACATTTCTAATATTGTCTATCTTGTTGAAACACTAAATCAAAATTTTATCAAGAAAAAAATACCTAATCCTGCCATAAAATAATTCTCTGCAAAACATTTTCTTTTATTTCCTATGTCAATATTCTAATACATTTATAAACTTGTCCATCACCTTGTCATTCTTAATTTAAAAAAATTAATTAAAAAAATTTAATTCTCCAAATGATTTATTTATTTTTAACTCTAAGCACATTTTTACATGTTCACCAAAACTGATAAAATGCATTCACTTAATGCTAATATCCATTCATAGTAAGGCTGTGCAAGTGTAAAGACTGTTTGAGAGGCCTTGAGTAATGTGGATGAATGAGTGAGAACTGACAGTGAGAGAAGGAAGGAAGCTTCAAGATAGCCTGATGAAAATGAGCAATTTTCAGGCAAAAGGCACAGTGTAAGTGTTGTACAGTTGTGTTCAGGAAAACAGCTCCCTTCTCTCTTGCTGTTATTAATATCCCATTTACAAAAATAGGTCTCTCTATATTACCATTAATAAATAGGATTAAAGAGAAATCTGCAGTCAATTTCCAGTCTAAGGACATTAAGTTACTATACTGTGATTTTTGTATGTTAATGAAAAACTCATATGCTTAGAGTTAAGGGTTTAGCTGATTCCAGACTGCCTTTTTGTGTGTAAATAACCTAATTTCTGAAACAGCGATTGTGAATATAGAACAAAATGCTTTTCCCCACAACCATTTTGTGTATCAGAACCATCTCTGAGTGTTACTAGTACAAGTCAAAGAAATACAAGCTGCTTAAATTTGTAGTGGGTGGAAATCAATTTAATTTTGAGTCTTGATGTAATTCTGTAGGTACATTATGGCCTCTGTTGTGAAGTACCATTTCATGTGTAATAAGCCTTAGAACGTTGTGGGGCACTGAGAAACAAACAGTGCAACAAGCTATTTTTTCTGGATTTGGGTTAGCAGAATTTCATAGGTTACAGTTTCTTTTTAGAATGAATGTTCTTGAAGCGTGGAGTTTTGTCATATTGCAGTGTCAATAAGCACTGGTTACAGAGGTTTTATCACTCATGAATAGATAAATAATATTAGGGGATCTCACAGAATTAAAGAATACAAAGCAAAAAGTTACAAAACACTGAGTTCCAGTAATGTGAAAAATTAATAGCTTATACAACAGCCTGAGCGAGGGGGCTGCCATGGCAACTGTTGAAAAAGTAACATTCTCTAATAAGATTTCCTCTTAAATTAAAGATACATCTAGGAAGTTTTTGCTTCAGAACTTCGTAAATCTTGCTGCTAGCACTCAGCAGCTTCAGTTGCAAAACTGTAGGATGCTTTCTGCATTCCGACATTTCCGCTGTGCTACTTCAGTTGGAGGAGATGTTTTTCATATGGTAAAATTCTGATGGATGTCCTGGTTAGTTTTAAGGCAGACAATGGTGTTAATAATTAAGAGGCATTTTTTTATGTTTATTTCTTCACTGCCATAGCGCTGCTTTCCGTTTTACCATCAGCTGCTAACATACATAACTTGTCTTGCTGAGTGTCTTACCTGTAATATTGACATAATTTAGCAACTTGGAGAGGGTGGTACCTCTCAGCCAGAATAATCTGTAATAGAATGTGATTCCTGAAAATAATTTTCTACATGGTTTAAAAAGTAACTTTGCACATCTTTTTATTGAATGTGCATGAACACAAAGACTTTATAATTATGTTTTAAGCTTCTCTGCCTCATAAATATTCCTACGCTTCTTGTGATTCTACTAATATAGGCACAGGGTGCAACTGTGTGCCTAGATACAACCTGTGGGATTTGATTCAAGGGTTATTTTTAATTTTTAACTGAAGGGGTCCCTCTGCTGGATCATTTTGTAATTCATTGAGAAGGTTGCGGGGGTGATTATGTTTGGAACTGGAGTATTTTCATAGTGATGCAAACAAGGATTCATGGTAGCAATCAGCTTTACAAAGACACATGCACAAAAAAGATCATTGTATTTTTCTAATTATATTATATCACATATATATCATATATCATATATTACATATAATATATTATATATTTATTGTATTTTTCTAATGATATATTTATGATAAGTAAAATACAGTATTTGAAGACAATTTGAATATATTCTATATTTGAAGAAAAGAACAAGAAAGATAACATCTCTCCTTCAAATTCTTGTGCCTCTTTGGTGGTCTTGAAAAACAAATTTTGTTAGAAGCAGAATGCAGAGATTAAAAATAATTTACCTGAGTGAACGAATGTCCTTGACTTTGTTTAGAGCGTAATTCCTTTTTGAGTTAGATTGTCTATAAATCTTTCAAAGACATCTAGAAGATTAATGCATTAAATTTTAATATCTATCAATATTATTTTTTAAATGAATAAGAGAAGTGTGTCCTAAATATGAATATGGATTCTGGGCTGGGATTTTAAGTCCGTAAGTTCAGTTTTGGGTGACCTCAATTATAATTTATTTTAAGTTTATATAAAATGAATGAAATGAAAAAAAATAAATGAAAATACATAGGTAGATAAATAATGTTTCAATAATGTATGGATTTCTGTTGACAACTTTAACTGTTCTGTAGTTTCCCACTACTCACTACCATATTAAGAATGTGAGTGCAACTCCCTGAAAAGGAAACTGTTAGATTTGAGGAATTACTCCTATTTAAAAAAGGGATTGTGGAATTCTGAATGAATTATGTAGCAATTTCATATTGTATACGATAAGTATCTAAATAGAAAGTTTTCTTTAGCTAAGCAAATTGAGCCCTGACTGCAGTTTCTCATGCATTTGGGGCCAACAATAAAGGTGCCATAGTTTAAAAAGAATCACATCCTATTGTGGCCAAGTTCACAGAGTTTATAAGGACAGTCAGATACTCTCCTTCTGTAAAGACGTCTCTTCCTCTAAATAGGTCCTCTGATCGCCTTCCATTTAACATGATAGTCCATTTCATTATAAATCTACTGGTCCCTAATGGATTATATGGAGCTGTGTGTATTCAACAGTCAACATCTGGCTTTACCTTTATGTCCTGCAGCTGTGACTTCATAGAATTTACTTGTCAAATGACCGTCACTTTCTCAGCAAATGGCCACTCCCCAGCTGTCATTCTCTCCTTTGGAGATTTGATGTAGAGTGTGTCAGGAGTGTACCAGATATATATGTTTATATCCTCCTCCACTGTTGAGAGTACTCAGCAGTCATCACATTCTTCAGAGCTTGGGAGGCCATTCAGACAAGCAGTTGGATCAAGTCAAAAAGACTGAGGCTTCTTCACATCAGGACATTCAGGCTTTGTTCTGTCTGTGATCACCAGTTCATTTAATTCTGCCGATTCATACTACAGCTGAAAGTGTGGAATCTCACCAGTGAAGCCCATTTCTAAGCAATTTATTTAAAATATTCATCCTTGTCTATGTGAGCAGACAGTTCCCACAGCGCCTGTAAGTACAGACAACTGGCTATAGGTTTGTTTGTTACCAGGTGCAAAAGAAGATGAGAGAGTCCTGCTTATAAACAGGATCAGGTTTCTTTATCAGATCAATTCTGGTTGAAAGGTCTTGAAATATTTCTGCATGCTTGATTATCTTTCTTTTGTAGATTGCCTGAAGTAAGCAGAAAGTGAGAGCTTGTAACTGTTGATAGTCATTCTTCTCACCACCATTTTTGTTTTCAGGATCTTTAAGAAAGCTGATCCAAACATCAGGAATGTGTGCAATCACTTTACACAACTGTGGTGAACAGAATCATTTTTCTCCCCACCCTAGACAACTGAGGTCTAAAACTCAACTCACTGAAAGGTTTTGTGATCAATTTTTTCTTTTTTCAGATGCTGCATACAGTATTGCAAAGTTGCCCTTTATTCCTATCACTAATACCTTCTCCGGTCTACATTAGGATATACAAAGCCAAGAACTTTAAATAAACCATAGAGCATCTCAGCATCTGTGCTCCTTCTAGAGTGTTCTGTATGCTTCGAGACAGCACTACGATTGTGTTTTATGCTGTTAGATTTTTTCCCATTCTATTTATATTAAAATAATGACTGTAAAGCATCAAAATTCTGATCAGTTTGTTAGTTATTCATATTGCAAAGAAGGTGAAAGTAAAAATATATTCATTTAGAAGCAGACCACAAAAGCTGTTTAAGAGGTTTGGAAGATTGTTTCATCTAGCTGTTATTGTGTAAGCTAAATCATAGAATCATAGAATGGCCTGGGTTGAAAAGGACCACAATGATCATCCGGTTTCAACCCCCCTGCTATGTGCAAAGTTGCCAACCACCAGACCAGGCTGCCCAGAACCACATCCAGCCTGGCCTTGAATGTATCCAGGGATGGGGCATCTACAGCCTCCTTGGGCAACCTGTAAAAGTGCTTTACCACCCTCTGAGTGAAAAAATTCCTCCTAATATCCAACCTAAACCTCCCCTTACTCAGTTTAAAACCATTCCCCCTTGTCCTATCACCATCCATCCTTGTAAACAGCTGTTCCCTCTCCTGTTTAAATGCTCCCTTCAAGTATTGGAAGGCCACAATGAGATCTCCCTGGAGCCATCTCTTCTCCAAGCTAAATGAGCTCAGTTCCCTCAACCTTTCTTCATAGGACAGGTGCTCCAGCCCTCTGATCATCTTAGTGGTCCTCCTCTGGACATGTTCCAAGAGCTCTGTGTCTTTCTGGTACTGGGGGCTCCAGGCCAGGACACAGAAGTCCAGGTGAGGTGTCACAAGATCTGAGTAGAGGGGAACAATCACCTCCCTCTCCCTGCTGGCCACTCCTCTTTTAATGCAGCCTAGAACATAGTTGGCCTTGCTGGCTCATGTCCAGCTTCTCATCCACCAGGACCCCCAAGTTCTTCTTCTCCTGACCTGCCAGAGTTCATGAACATGCAGAATTCCATCCCCCCCCCAACACACACTCTTTCCTCACCCTCAACCCCAGCAGGTTTCTGCTGGGTGAAAGCCATCACCTCTACAACATATCCATTCCAATTTTCCTCTTAAAGGTCAAAAGAAGGTTCAAGTTGGATGAGGTTACCAATATACTTATCAGCACATACCAATATCTCAGCTGTTTAGATCACCAATGTCAAAATTTTGCTATTTCCAGATGTCTTACATTACAGCAAAAGAGGATTCTACATCCTAGCCTGGAAACCCTATGCACAATAGCATGGTGAGTAATCTGCTTGTTAATGTAGACCATATGTTTCAAGGTATCATTTTGCAATTTAGGAAAAGCTTGACTCTGAGATTACTCATTTTATTTGATACCATAAATATGTAACAGGAATCAAATCACAGTGCTTTTTACTGCTCGCTGTTCATTTGATTATGATTTCAATCAGGAGTAATGCTTTGAAGTCAGCTGTAAACCTAGACATCAAGTATAAATCAGAATAGATATCCTAGGAAAACACTAATTACTACTTGTAGACTGTAATTTTCTTCCTGATTGGAAAAGAAATCCAAAGTACCATAATATTTAGGAAACAAAACCTGCTTTGCCTCAGAACTTCCAGAAGGAAAGTGCCAATCTCCCTTTGTTTAAGCTCCATCATATGAATTCAGTTCCTGCTGTCTGAAGTATATGTATCTGGATATGTAATACTGTTTGTACCTGAGTTCCCTAGGAGGGCAGGAACACAGCAGAAGGAATGAGCAATTACTTGCAGAGCAGAAGCTGAGTGCTATTCTATTAAGTCTCCTGTGAGTATATCTGTGGAGTTGATCAGAAAAACTAGTTGACAGTGATTAAAACGTTGCCCTGAGACATTCAGGAAGACAGCGTGTGCAGAAGATTCCTCAGCCCTGCTCACTTGTGCTGGATAGTGTTGCCCCTTTGGGGAAAATGCTGCTCAACTAAAACACCTGTATCATTACATTCTTCAAATGCACATTTCTTTACTCATTTTGCTTTTCGAGCAAAAAGGTGAACAAAGACAAAGGCACTTAAGTAGATATGTGTATGGGAACTGCTGAGTCACGGCCTGAACTACTGATTGAGCCCCTGGGGAAAGGACCCGGTCAGCCCTGAGAGCACAGGTGAAGGCAATTCAGCTGTGTGACCAGGAGGGTTAGAGCCTGGCTTCATCCCTCTTAGACCTCATTTAAGAGCTGATTCCTACAAGGGAAGGATCTTTTTTTGGAGATGCCACCTTTGTGAAGCTTTTTTTCTGTGAATCTAGAATCTTTTGATGCAGGTGAGTGGTCTTCTTTCCCTCCTTTATAGCACCTGTCTATCACGCCAGTCCTTCTGTTATCACACCTTTGTTGTAACACCTTTCCCATTGTATTGATCTGTTCAATTACTACAATATAATAGATACTGACAGTGACCTACATGACAACATCTTCTCTAGCCTGTCATAACAAGAGCTGTGAGGATGAAAAAGATTTTCTTATCTTTCTTCAATAGGCTGTTTGCAGGAATAGCAAGCAGGGTAGGAATAGTAGCAGCCTGGTGTCAAGTGCTTTCTGTCATCCACTACTCCCTTTATTGTAAGTGAGCTGAGGGCTGGTGACCTTAGTGGTAGCCAAGCACTCACCCAGCCGTGCTCCCATCTGGGGAGAAAGTAAGAAGAAGCTCATGGCTGGAGATAAAGGCAGAGTAATAATTTAGTTTCCAGTTGACGTCACAGGCAAAAATTCGTTTATTGCCAGTTGAGATAGAGTTGAATGCTGAGGAAGAGACACAAACAAAAATAGCCTGCTCTCCCTCCCTTCCACCCACTCTTCCTCATTGTGTGTTCCTCTGCTCCCAGTATGGGCTTTCCAGAGACTGCAGCTTCTGTCAGGACATACTGCCTGCTTCTCCGTGGACCGTGAGGGAATCCCTGCGTGGTGCCTACTCCTCCTCCTTCTCTGGCCTAGCTGTTCGTAACACTGTTCCTCCTACTTCTTTCCTCGCTCCCCTCCTCATGCATGTTTTCCCTGAGCCAGCACTGCTGCTTGAGCCATGTGTATGTAGTACTGGGCAGCCTGGCCTTGCCTCACAGACCCCTGCAGCTGTACCACTGCCAGAGCTCGGTACCTCCACCCTCTGTGTTACGTGGCTCTGCCAAAGTCTCCTCAGGCCTTCACTCTAGCAATGCTGAACAGTGTTATTTGCAATCCCACTAGCAGCACTGAAGGGTGTTGGTTATTTGCAACCCCACCAGGTGTGCTGAAGGGTGCAACTCCTTCAGCTGCCGGGGGTAGGGCAGCTGAGGGCAGGCTGAACACTGCACCTGTGTATGCTCAGGAGCACTGCACAGCAGCTGAAGTCACCTTGGGTACAGACAGCTCCAGCAAGATGCCTTGCTTGTGAGTATCAGCCTTAGCAGATCTTTGATAACTTAGTTTTCTCGAGTTTATTCTCTCTTCCTTCTGTCCACTGTGTTGTTTTGGTAAGGTTGCTTTTTAGTATTGAGTTTTGCCAATGGTGCATGATGAAGTGGCACCAAACAAGGTGGGGCTGAGGAGGGGGAAACAGACAAGAAAAAGAATGACCTTTTAGAGTATTTACAAATAAAGTATTTACACAAGGAACTAATAAGTCTGATCTGTATTTTGCGAGTTTGTCAAAGAATTGCCTAACTGAATTCAGAGAGGGCCCTGCTGAAGTGCTGGTGCACTCCATTATCTTCAAACATATATTAGCGTGTGTGGAAGTTGTATATTGTAATCTCAGGATTCGTCTAATTACATGTTTAAGCGTTAGATACAAAAATGGTCTGGTGTGTGTTGAAATGTCATACAGAGTGCCATAAAAACTGTACAAAATAGGAGTTTTTGTCATGTACTAATGAAGGTGGACACTTGAGGCAAATTATTTAAAACCACTACTGTTATCCTTGCTTCAGTAACCAGCTACTTTCAGAACAAAAGTAAACTCTGACCCAGAAAGGTCAATAGTTTTGTATGTCTAAATCAATAAGCCTAAGTATAATATTGGCATTTAGATTTAGAAAGTAAGTTTAGACTTGGGATTGAAGTAATCTGTAATGAGCTGATGTTTATCTTCTGCTGTTGTAATTGAAAATAGTGGCATTTTAATTTTCCTTAAACACATCTGTGTTAGCCTGTTAAAATAATTAGTTGTCATTTCCACAAGGACAAATCAGTTGAGCAGAAAAATGTGGCAGAAATGCTGTTAGTACAGAATCTGAGTTGTATCTGCTGCGTAGACTATAATAAGATTACAAATGATCAAATACTTTAGAGATCTGATGATTACTAAGGTCTCTTTTCTGTTAGTGCCTGCTTTTTATTAATAGCTGAAGGTTCAAAAAAAGTGTTTGAAAGCATACAGCACCTTCCTTGGATTTCAGTATTTTGGGTGATATTAGATTACATTAATGTATGTGATTCAATAAATAAACCTAAACAAGTACTACTCTAGAGCAGGAATGCTGAGTCCCTGCTTGAACCAGTGATTGAGCACCTGGGGGGATGGCAGGGCCAACCCAGGGGAGCTCAGGTGCATGCAATGTAGCTGAGTGACCAGAGCAGGTGAGCCAGGATCCACCCTTTCCCAGACCTCATTTAAGGGTTGGTAGTGGAATCAAGGGTATCTTGCTGGAGATTCCAGTGTATCTGAGACTTTCTGAAGGTAAACAGCTTTTTCCTTTGTTTCTGTGCCTAGAGCTGTTGCATTTGAGTAAGTTCTTGCTGCAGCCTGGGACTGTGCTGCTCTGCTTTCATTACTGTGCTTTCTATTGTGTTGTGTACTGCGTATCTGATATTTTACGGAGGGTACTGAACAGGTAAATTTCTGTTGAAAGGTTCAGACCAGGTTGTGTATATCTAGCTCAGAAATAGCTGGAAAAGACAAATTTCTGTTAATGCTGCATGCTGTGAACAATGGGAAATTCTTAAATTCCTGAGTAAGCTAAAGATTGCACATAACTATGACTCCAGGTAGCTATTTAGTACAGTATTCAGCAGTTATACTGGAAGTTGATTGAAGGTATGCGATCTTTAAGTTCCCTAATATTTTTATACTGAGGGGATCTTGTAATCATCTGCATTTCCTTGAAAGAAAGCTCGAGAAACCTGAAATTTCCCAAAAACGGTGGTTAGAAGTGCACTAAGAAGGTAAGGAAGTATGACATAAAAGTCTAAGAGGAACAGAGATGGTACCAGTATAGGAGAGAAAAATGGTAGGAAACTCAGTAGGAATCTGAGAGTATTTTATAAGTGGGGAAATGCATTGGTCAGGAATGATAGAAGGATATCTGTGAATGAAGAGTCCCAGGTCTGGAAGTGCTGCTGAGGGAATGGTGGAGCACAGCAAAGTGAGAAATCATCCTTTGTGTTTCAAGGTGGTGAAGTCCAGAGAGCTTCATAGGATGACTTCAGGCTCAGAATTGAGAAGAATCATTGACTATTTACAGGTATGTCCTGTTAACTTCTCAATACACGTAGATTAGCTCTGCGATTTCCATGGCTGTGGGGTTGGTGGTTTTTTGGTGATTTTTTTTCGGAGCTGTATTTTGTTTTGTGGTATTTCTTTTTAATTTTGATAAGACAAGAAAATTTCATGCAAAAATGCAGTTTAATACAAAATATACAATGAAGTACTCTGAGAAAATGAGCAGCTGACAGACATGGTTTACTATGATTGAGAGGAAACACTTATCTGCTTGTGAGAAGAGCAGGTTTATAGTCATATGTCTCAACAGAAGGAGAGTGGCAGTGGAATATCCCCTGAAGCAGGGGCATTGGAGCATTGAATGGTAAGGAAGCATGGTGTTTTTTATTTTTTTGCAGAGAAGTGCAGGCTTGTTTTCTTGGCCATTTCACAGCCTGGTTTGAAAATGATATAGATGTTTTCTCACAGCTGAATGACAATAAACTTCAGGGCAAACAGGTTGTAGGAAAGACTGTCTCAAATATCCATGTGTCATACATGTTACTGAACACCAGTAGCACCAAGGCAGCTCCATTCCAGCCAGACCTTTTCTTGGGCCTTATACTAAACTGCACAAGCACCACTGAAAACATTCACTCTGTACCATTTATTACTGTGGGAAAACTTCAGTGGCATCATCTGTAGGTTGGTTGTTTTTTTTTTCCCCAGACATTTGACTTTGTTCTTCAGGTGTCAACTTCTGGGCCTTTAGGTGGTTTTCCAGCAGGTGTTTGTGAAGCACATCATACTGTGTTTTCTGAGCTCTGTGCTGCTGTTTTTTTCACTATTCTAGTGAAGATTTGCTCTATTTGAGGATGCTTTTAGGAGCATGATACATTGTTTTATTTTTTACTTCTATTTTATTAGACATTTGTCTCAAAATCAGAGGTATTTAAGACTGAAAACAGTCTATTGTAAATTAGATTTCTGAATGCCTACCTAGCAGTAACCTAGATCTCATGAAGAATTGTTTTGGTTGGATTTTAATTGCTACATTAAAATAGCTACATTACATTAAAATAGCTACATTAAAAGTTGTGAAAGTTCAGCTAAAAATAGTGTGATGTGAGCGATTTACAGAAAGTATTTGCTAAGGTCAGACAGCATTTCAATTATTAATGACTTAGACATTTCCCTGGAACCTTCTGACTGAGAATTGGCATGAGAATACAATGTTAGTGTAGATGGAGATGCTTTGATGTCATGTGGACTGGTTCACTTAATTTACATCAGTATAGCCCAGTGTTTTTAGTCTTTCATGGTAGATCAAAAGATGTTGTTGAGGCTCCTATCTATCCAACTACTTCAAAAACAAACAAAAAAAAAGGGTGGTTTCAAATATCTCAAGAGCATGCTAAAAGCTTGCATGTAAGTGGACATTCTGTGAGTCCCTTGCCTGATCTAGGCTTGGGACAGAAAGATTTGCAGGCATACAATTAGGTGCTGATGCCCATATACTTTTCCAGTATTTGACATGTGTTGATGTTTTAATTTTCTGAAATTCTTATGGAGTTTAAAATAATTGAATTTTATGAAACTAATAGAATATGAGATTGACTGAACTTGGTGTTGCTCTTCAAGCAAGATGCAAAGATTGTGTCCACAATGAGTTTTATTTTATACTTGGACTTGCTTCATTGATTCATATTAAGTTACAAGTACAAAATACCTTCATCAACATTGAACAATGGTGTTAGTTCAATCTAGTTCTCTTAAGTTTGCATTTGTGGTAAGAAACACTTTACACTAGTAGCTGTAAAAAGGAAAAAAAAAAAATCACCGTGGCTTTCTCTTCATGTTGTATCTCATGACCTAGATAGTTCAGAAAGGTGCAAAGTAAGGTTGCTTTTTTATGTATTTCTCTTCAACTGTTAAAGAAATACATATTAAAAAAAAAAACTTTGCAACTTCTGTTCGTGTCCATCTCGCGCTGTGCCACTAGAGGGTGGTAAAACATCTTCAAGTTTTTTTTTCAGCTGTTCGGGACTTTTGTTAAATTTCTTATGGTTGAACTCTTGTTAAAATACACATACCCCTTTCTAACAAAATGGCTTTCATTATGCTGTACTCAGCACATCCAGCTGTTATGATTCTTTTTTACTTTTGTTAATAGATCTTTATTTCTATTTATCTAAATCCACCCTTTTTCAGTTTAAAGCCATTACCCTTTGGCCTGCCACTACACACCCAGACAGAGTCCCTCCCCAGCTTTCCTGCAGGCCTCATTAGGCAAAGCCACTATCTGATTTCCCCCATGACCAGTGCCTTCTCTCCTCCAGGCTGAACAAGCCCGGCCCCTCAGCCTGTCCTCACAGGAGAGGTGGTGCTAAAGGCTGGATGCTGTAGCAGGTTTCTTCCAGAGAGGGGTGTGGTGCTCCAGCCAAACCAGAATGGACGGTAGCCTTTTATGACAGGTGCTCAGCAATTCAGTGTCATTTCCATGAAACCAAGCCCAATTAAGATATCTCAAGGTGAGCATACAAAAAGCAAGACATTGAAAATTACATCAATAGTTACTTCTGAAAATCTAGATTGCACATAAATTTAGCTGCCCGTGTGTGACTATGTGTATTGATTTTGATTAAGTGCAGGAGGATTGATTTGGGAGTGTATCTTTAGGTATTGATATTCAATTTTTTTTCCTGGCTGTTACTATAGTGTTCCCCAGCTGCCTGTAGCTGAGCTTAATATCCTGCCTCTAACCTTTATACACAAGGATAGGAGTAAAGCTCACGAAGAGTATAGCTTTTAATAAGGTAATGTAAGAATAAAGGAAAGAAATGTATGAATGTCTGCACAGTTTGTTTTCTATAATGAATTAAGTATTGCAGTGCTCATATAATTGTAGTGAAAATACCACTGACTCAATCTGTGCAAGTTGAGTCTGCATGTAATAGACCATCCGGTACTATTGCATTCCTGCAAACCTTACAGTATGCACAACAGCTACATTATTTCAAAAGGACTTTCAACTATTTGGTGTACAGCATGTATGACTTGCACAGTTTATGGTATTTTTAGGTTGCTCTGAAAGTAATACCTTCTATTTATTTCCTTGGTAACTACAACAGATACAAAAAGCACAATGGAACTTTTTGATAGAGCAAATTCTCAGCTGCAACATACTGTTTTTCAGCATAGTCACTGCCGTTAGCTATGCATTTTTGCCAGTGATGATCAAGAGCCTGCTTGCCACTTTAGAACAAATCTGCTCCTGTGTGAGCATTCTTGGTACCCACCTAGTGCCAACTTTGCAGTATTGCTGCCATCATTTTTTTTTTCAACCCGTTGAAACCAATATTCTGCTCTGTACATGGTTTCCTGGTCATAAGCCACCAATTCATGTGGATGACCTGATTGATGTGCTCTATGTTCTGTGGTCTGACAGCTGTGCATGGCTGTCTAGAATGTGGCTTGTCTTTCCTATTGCTGTTGCCACTGCTGAAATGCACCACCACCTGACTGCACTACTGTCACTCTCTGGTCTCCAGAAGTGTTCAGCTAGCATTGATGAATGTTAGTGGGTGTCATTTTTTCCACCTGGAAGAATTCAGCGACACATTTGTTTCATACTGTTGTGGTTTGGTTGATTTTACCACAAGTGACAGGGCTTCCCCACTCCCTTTTCCTCATCTGGGGAGGGTGAAGAAATACAGTGGGTGCAAACAAGATAAGGATGGATAACTAATTTACTGCAGGTGATAATAGAATGTAAGACAACCCCATATGGAAAAGGAGTTACAGGTAATAAAACAAATTCTGTTCTGACAGTGTTGCTGTGCTACCAGAAATGAAACAAAGCCTTCTGCCTTACAGCTGTGCTGTTCTACCTATTTACCCAGAATCAGAAATTATATGGAGAATACTGGAGACCTCTGGGAACTGTAGTCTGTCTCTTCTCAGTGTGTCTTCCTCTTGGGGAACCAGAACTCAACGTAAGAATGGCTGATGTTGCCAGGGTCCAGGAAGTGCTAGTAGTTTATACTGCCAGGGCAGCCCTAGCATCTCCCCAGAATTACATTCCAGCACTTAACAGCTTGTTACATGATGTCATGATAGGGAATACTGATAAAACTAGGAGACATGCGCTCTTTAATGCCAGTTGCCATTTCTTAAAGTGCCCCTCTGCTGCCATCTGTTGCACATCAACAAAATGTAATGGAATGTTGTTGGGAAGGTTCAGCTTCTGCTGCCGCACCCCTAGCATAACAAAGGAGAAGGCCTTACTTTCCGAGCAGACCTGGTGCATACAAGTACAGTTTTCTATAGGTCATATAACTTTAATGTAAGTTGTAACTGGAGGTAGATGCGTTTTGGCTTACAGCAGCATATTGTAGGGTTTTGTTTCATTAGCATACAGTGTTTGTACATTGTTTGACTATGTTTTTAAATGTAGTCTTAACCAGCTGTTCAGATAAGTTAAAGAATTGTAAAACTTGGCCATAGTACGCAAAAAAAAAAAATGCTGTCTCTCTCTTAAGAATGGTGTTACCCCACATAGAAAGCCTGATGTAGTCTTGATTTGAGCAGCTACAGTAGTGGCCTTTTTTTTTTTTTTCTGCCATGGTGCATCTTTGGGAAATCTTTTGTGAGACGCAGATGAATGTTTTCCTACCACTGAACCAAGAATAGGGATTTTTGAAGGGCAAGAAGGGTAATTGGGTTTGTCTTAATCTGCATTGTTTTATCCGTTACTTAAAGTTCTTACTTGTAAGTTATTATTACACAGATGTTTGCACATGTGCATTAGAGGTATTTAGTGCAACAGACAAAACTGGGTAATTTCTAAGTAACGGGCTGTAACTCTGTTTTTGTTAATGATTAGCTGGTTCCGTATGAGTGACTTTTCTCCTAATTTATTTCCTCTCAGTTAATAATTAGCTAGATTTTTGGGGGCTAGATTAAATGTCAACAAAATCCCACACATTTCAATCCTTTGCACTCCTGATAATGTTTTGTGTGGGTTTTTTTTTTTCTTGCGCATATTTGTAAGTTGGGTAGTTTTTTAGATGAGATTCAATAGCCTTTAGTTATAAGGTGGTGCTTTGTGGCACAGCTGCCTCGAGGGGCTCCTGGGCTTGCACCCCAGGGCTGCTGTTGTCTCTGTTACATGAAGTAACTGTTTATGTCAGTGCATTTTGAACTAGGATACCAAATGAACTCCCAATAGTAATAATAGCTCCCATGGTTAAATAAATAATATATGTTTATGGTATTTAATTGAAATATAGGTTGTCTTTACCCTACCCTGTATTATTTAACCTGAATCACATTGTGTTGACAGTGTTTTGGTCACGTTGCCTCTGTTTACTGCATTTTCAGTAATTCAAAGTAAAATTCAGTAATAATTTAAAGAAAGCAAGTATTGCAAACTATCTTATTAGTATTTTACTTTAGTTGAAAAAAAAAAAAAAATAGAAGTATGACCTAATGGACAGATTTAGCTCCTTACAGATCACAATTACTAGACCTATGTGATTTTTTCATTGTTCTTGATTCTTCTGTATTTGCATTTAATACCAATTATTCAAATGAGAGCGTGCCTTCTACAAATATTGAGTCTCTTCAGTTGTGTACAAAACCATGTACACTGCTGAATATTGTGATAAGTTGACAGTGAAGAAGTCTTGAATAAGAACGTTAATCATAGGAAATGAATATGAAAGGGCCTCACATCTAAACATGTAACATTCTATCATGCAAGTACAATTAGTCAGCCTTACAGTATGCAGGAAGAAATACCTCTGGTTCTTGGGTATGAATTTATTCTTTTTCTGTGGTTTTTAATTGCAAAAGTGCAATATTCTTGTTCAGAAATTAACTTACCCTTCTTTAACCTTCAGCTGCCAGAATTAGTTGTTTGGTTTTGCTTTTTTGTTTGTTGACTGACCAAATTCTCTGTTCTCAATGACTTCTGAATTATTTTGCAAAGCTTTTTTGACTGCTTTATCTCCCATTTCATTTCCTTTAATATCTACACAGGCTGGAATCCATACAAAAAATGACATTGTTGCTGTGACATATTACCTTATTATAGACATCAATAATTTCCAAAGCTATTCCTACTCTAGTGATTGAAATTTCTAGGATGATATCAACAGCACTTAAAAGATCTGGAAAAGTGACAGATTGTAAAGGTTGTACTTTAGCAATCTAATTCAGTGCCATCCGGATAGCAAATAACTCAGCAGTGTAACCAGGTAACTAATCTAACTGGCTTTTTCAACCCAAATTCACACATAGGAGACCACTAAATCCTATCCCACTACAATCTCTAGAATGAAAATGGAAGAACAAAATAACAAAGAATGAAAGATTAGTAAGAAATAAGCAAACATTAATTTCAACTAAAAGATAGACTGGTTTTGTGGGGTTTTTTTGTTTTTTTTTTTAGTGAACATTTTGCAGAGAAGACAAAACAGTGCGTTAAACCTCAAAGTAAAATTACACTGCGTTTGGAGGCCTGGTTGTGGTGGCATAGTGGTCTTGCACTACCAGTTCTAGGAGAAGCACTTAGAAATAGGGCAGTGTTGTATTTTCACTATGTTCATTTGGTTTAGCTAGTTAAAAAGTACTGCAGGAGCTGCTGTTCTATATTGTTCAGAAATTATTATTTTAAATGCAGTTGAAAGTTTCTCTTTGCCATTTCAAAAATCATTGTTCTTAGCAATCACTAAGGATTCAAGCAAATTTGACCTTTTTTTTTTTTTTACTTTTTTTTCCCATCTGTCCATATTAATGGTAAGACACTGGGTTAAATTTAATAATAAGAATGCAGAATTATTCTAAGCCAGCCAGCTTGTTAAGCAGCCAGTCGTCTCTTCCTATTTTTATTTGCTTTGTTATCTAAATCTTTGGACTACCAACAATGAAATTGCTTCCTTATGAGTCCCAAACCCACAGCTATGCAAATCAATTTGTTTGCCTACTTCACTGTTCTAGCAAATATTTTTTTAATCCATTGGATATCTGATTTTCTACCTTATGAGGTTCAAAGTTCTGTTTCTGTACTGCTACTAGGATCTTCCTAATATAATCACTTCTTAAACTGCTTCTTACCTGCTTCTGCTGTGTCAGTTGTTCTAGCTCTGGATTGTTCATACTTTATAAACATCTCTGTTCCAATAAGGAAAATGTCTATGCCTTTGTGTCCTGATCTGTAAGCCCCTGCTCAATATCCATGGTAGTGTGTATATTAAATGGAGATGATCTTGACAGCTGCCTAGGAAGTTCTGATGAATTGTTTGTTTCAATACTTGCAGCCCTTCTTTTGTAGCCAACCTTTATTTGATAAGTGATACCAAAATGTCATGCCCAAAGCATTAAGATCAACAAAAGATCAGCTAGCAGAACTAAACATTTGACACACATGAACATAATTTCGGTCAGAATTTTAGGTTTAGAAAGTGAATTCCATTCCTGTTTCCCAGGATCCTTTCTAGGTACCTCTTTACTCTCTAATTCAATTACAAACTAAATTTGATGACCCTAAGTCATTATTCAGACACTCTTCTAAATATTTAAATTCTGCAGTAAATGTCATTTTTCCTTATTATTGGAGATATGGAGGTAATGAATTATCGGTGACTTGAAAGTATTCATAGATAATTTAAATTGCCCACTTCTGTGAATACCTGACCTGAAAATTACCCTTTGCTTGTGCCAAAGTCAGAGTAGGTGGTGTAGGAAAAATGACAGTGTTGTGTGTTCTTCAGTTTTGACATTTCATTATGTTGTCACATTATGATATATACATTTGATGAAGCAGCTTTAAAGCAAGTCTTAACTATATATGATGTTCCAAATTAACTGCCCTTTTTTCCTTCTAACCTAGAAGAAACTCTTACAGTTGAGCGGTAATTTTAAAAGTGAAATGCTGTAATTAATTTACATGTCCATTACCCATATAGTCTGCAAATTCAGTTGGCTGTTGCCATCCTAACTTTATCACTTTTTATGGGAATGCATTCTAGCAAGCTGTTGCTCTCTTGAACACATTATATATTGCAGAATTAAGACAGAGCAATGTATGTGCATGCGTTAAACATAAGTTTAAAACAATATCATAAGCAAGATGGTTGCTTTTTAAACAGGACATCGCAGTTTTTCTGTGTCTATAAATACAACATATGAAAACTCCTTATTACAGAATGCTTTATTAACATCAGAAGACAGTCTTATGACATGATCTATGGTTGATTGATTTGCCTGAAAGCCACTTTAATACTGTGGAAGAAGATTATTCATCTCCAGAAAGAATGACAGTCAACAATAAATCATTTCCTCCATCTTCTTACATAGCGATGAAGTTAAGGCTATCAGATGATAAGAACCTAAATCAAACCATGATCCCTTCCTTTTAGAATAGGAAATACATAAAATTGCTTTCCTGTTTTTGAGCCACAGAGTGCTGCAAACTTGATCACTACAGATATGATGAGCTATATGAAACTAGTTTAAACAGCGACCTTTTTTCTTCCACAAGTATCTTATTAATATGCTATTTAAGATCATTCCAATTTTGTTATCTTCTAATGTATGTTTATGAAATTAACCAAGTTTAAAGCATTTTCCATAACTATTGTATCAACCTTGATGTTTGGATTTTTAGAGATCTTTTTTTAAGGTAAAACCAAATATTTCTGCAATTCCACAGTTGGAATATTTATGAGACATTTTTATTCCTTATATTGCTTTTGAATTTCTGTACATGCGTTTTTCCCTTTTTATACTAGTAACAGTTGTGATGTACCACAGAATTGCAAAGGCAGAAAAGCCATAACAGCAAGTTATTTTCCAATAGTATCAAATGTGAGGAGAGGGTCAGTGGAATCTCACCCCCGGAGTCTTACTTGGCCTGTCCTCAGAAAGAAGTGTTTAAGTACAGATGGAATCCCAAGTATCAAAAAGATTCAGGAATTTTAAAGATCAAACTTCCAGAAAGGAGGTAATACTATAGTAAGTAATAGTAAGCAGGCTTACTCTGTTTTGAACATTTTGACATCTGACTGGTCATGCAGCATACAAACAGAAAAAGAACAAGATCCAAGAGCAGAGAGCAAGTTTGCAAATTGAATGGTGCATTGCCAGACCAAGCACATCCCTGAGTAGGTCTGCTCATGAGCTACTGGGATTCAGGGAAGTACTGTGTGGATGATAAAAGATACAAGCTATGATGTTTTGCTACGCTTATGCTAGTGTGGCTGTCACACATTTCCAATATTTAGAGAGTAAATAAGGATGAGAATAAGAGGATGGAAATGAATCTTAATAGGAAATTGGCCAAAGCAACCCCCTGGTTACTGGTATCTTTAACCAAATGCAAATTTTAACTACAATATGCACCAGCTGTTTTTAGTATCAGGTAATGTCCATTATTATTTTCAACTGCATGTATACGTTCCATAAATGCTAAAGAACTTGGGATATTTGAAAAACATTCTAAACGAGTGAGTAGATGACTGTATCACAGAATCATTAAGGTTGGAAAAGATCACTAAGTTCATCTAGTCCAACCATCAGCCTACTCATCACCATGCCTACTAAACCACGTCCTTCTGTGCCACATCTCCACATTTCTTGAACACCTTCAGGGATGGTGACTCCCCCCACCTCCCTAGGCAGCCTGTGCCAATGCCTAATCACTCTTTTGGAGAAGTTTTTCCTAGTATCCAACCTGAACCTGCCTTGGTGCAACTTAAAGCTATCACCCCTTGCCCTATTGCTGTTTCTTGGGAGCGGAGGCCAACCTGCACCTTGTGTTACCTCCTTTTTGGAAGTTTTAGGGAGCAATACAGCAATACCCTGAGCCTCCTATTCTCCAGACTGAACAATCCCAGTTCCTCAGCTGCTCTCCATAAGAACAGTGCTGACACCAAGGATAGCGCTGATGGGGCCATCAGCAAACAGAGGAAGAGGCGAACAGCTGCTGCCGGTGGTGTTCAGGTGTGTCAGTGTGTGGTTCTATCAGCCATTTATTCCAGTGTGTTTTAGCAGTATCAACTACGTGTGGTTTACTTTATGCTGGATGTGCAGTTTCATACCGGAAGGTCTGGGTTATTTGGTAAATCTTTGGGAGCTCTGTCTGAACAGGCAGCACCGGACTGTACAGACTGTTGAGAAGTCTGAGTTTTGGGGCCAACCAGGCAATCAAGATGAGCTTATGTTTTTGTGCCTGATCTATTTGTACCTTTCATTAGTTAGTAATGGCCTTTCTCTTATCTAATGAGGTTTTTGAAAATAATATAAACAGCGTATTTGGTACATATAAGTTACCACAGTAAGGACTACATTAGAATGCACTCGAGTAAATTAATAACGCTGTCAACAAAGCAAATCTTGAATAGTGTGTAACAAGCATAATGCTGTAATTAGATTTGGAGGGACAGAACAATGTATTGTTACTTTTAAGTTTGGTATCATTCAGTTTGTGTTCTGAGTGCTGCAAGAGTTCTGAGTGTAAAACAAACAAAAAAACCTGTTTGTAGTCTCATTAAAAAAATATTATGCTGGGGAGAGGAGAAAAACCAGATCTACTCCTTACCTAATTGATGACGTTCTTCTCTTATGAAATATGCACTCAGGTGGGAGAAGATGAAAGAATGTGTGAACATAAGGAAAAGTTAATTAATTCGCTTTTTAAACACTTCTGATCCACCAGTCATGTGTACTACGTACATCTATATTTTATTTAGAGGAATTTCTGTGGCATTTACAGCTGAATCCATCATTTGAATTTAGTGCAAACTTGTTCTTTGATTCCCTACACTTTAAAAACCAAAAAGCCATGGATGTTTTTGTTGTTTTTTTTTTTTTTTTCAAAACTGTTGTGTGTGGTTTTTTGTGTTTTTTTTTAGTCATTTCCATTACTTTGGAGTTAAGATAATCCAATGAATTAGGAGTTTCTTGGCAGTGTTATTGTTTTTGTTGGTTTTAAAATCCTGATTGGCTTCAGTATTCTGAAGGCTTTATTGAGGTTTTGTGTTTTTTTTTTTCTTACTTCAATATAGTAAACCCACTTAGCATTGCCTTATCAAGTGCAACTAATTAACATCAAAAGGATATTGTTATTCATTATCATTCTATGATCAGTCATGTATACCATATATGCTGAATTGACTCTTTTGAATCTCCTTCAGTATGTGTACTTTAAGTTCCTTATAGATTGCGGTCTTCATTTGCACGTACTACCCAAGTTAATGTGCGTATGCATTTAAGTGGAAAATTACCTTTTCCTGAAGAGCCACGAGGCCTGTCTATTGGCATTTTCTATGGAATATGCACAAATATTTCACTACTAAAATGCAAAGCTCACCTGTGCTCCTTTGTTTCCCCTGCTTCCTGTTAACTTACCAGGTTCATGATCAAAAGCCAACCTGCAAATATCTGCTAGATCTAATTTAGTATCACAGGCTTCCTTACGTGCTTCACTGTCGTTTATTGAGAATCCATAGGCAGACAATGGGCTACCCATATACTCTGACCATTATCTGTTACCCCATTGGTGAGCTGTCCCAAATACTCCTTCCATTCTGTCTGGACAAAATATGCTTTGCGGTTTCTGAAATGAGTTGGGAGTATCATTACTTTTATTGAAAATGCCTTGTCTTTGAAACAAACCTTGAAAGTGCAGTTCTGTGGGTTTCTGATTTCCTTTCTATCAGTGTATCAAAATGGGTCTTTCTCCCAATATTCTCGATGTCTACAGAGAACTTTGGTTCTCATAATTGAGAAAAGTATGGATTGTGCGGAAATGCAGTGCAGCGATTCTCAAGAACTAATGTATAATTTCCTATTTGAAATGGCCTTTCTGCTGCTTCATAGCATCACACATGTATGTGTCAGTAGACATACAACTACCAATCTTATCCATGGACACTGGGTTAGTTTTTAGTTAGACATTATGATCTGAATACGTGTGCCTTGTTTCCTGGTATTTCTGACATACGTATATATGCGTAACAGTAGCTTGATATTTTTCTGCCTTTTCGATGATTTCTTGGAAGCTTGTTTATGTGTTGTAGATATTTGTTTGTATAGGAGATATTCAGTGTAAGGGTATGTGTTTTATTTTATTCCTTTATTCAAAGTATCTGAAATACGGTGAGGTCAGTGTTGCAGTCTGTCAAAGTGGCACTATACTATTATAAAACTGAGATTGTGTCATATGCTTTGGAGCGTTCTCAGTATCTTCTTGGGTATTGCTCACTGCTGCAAAAACTGACAAGAGTGTCATCTGTACTGAGATGCAGACTTTAGGAATTATGAAAAACTGCAGTTATTCATACTGAATTTGTTGTCAAGTTGGGCAGAAACCACAGAAAAGTAAAAAAAAAAAAAAAAAAAAAAAAAAAAGAAAAGGCCAAAAGAAAATGTACAGTACATATATTATGAAGGGCTTCCTAATTTTTGCCTAGAGATTTTGAATACGTATGGGGGGGAGGGGGAGTGATATCTTCTGTTTTGAGATTGATATAATAGAAACGTGCCCCAAATACTTATCTCTTGATCTTAATGCTGGTACATCAGTATGCCTAACTAGAATTCCAACCCCTTCTGTTTTCTGTAGATCTACTGTTTTGTTAAAACATCTGGTAACTTCTGAAGGTGGATCAAAAATAAATAGCCATGAGTTAATTTTGAGGTATGTAGAATTAGTATATGGGGGGGGGGGGGGGAAAAGGTACGTGTTGTCTCAATAGCGTGTTTCTCAATTTCAAGTTTTTCAAAAGGATAAAAACAAGTCAAAAATTTTATATGGATTATCTGTCTGGGTATACTAATGCATTTTGGCTGGGTGCTAAGCTGTATGTCCAGACACTGCAGGTAGGCTTCAATAAATGAAGATCTGCTGATGAAACATGGCATGTGTAAATATATCTGAATTGTAATCCTGTGAACAGAGCAGTTTCTTTAGTACTGCTCAGCTGCTTCTGCAGGTTTTTGATGTCATGCTCTAGTATTAGTTCCGAAATCCTTGTTACTTTATCCTTATTCTCCTGTGGTCTTGTCATTTTTTTTTTTTTTTTGTCACATTAGAATGAATTGACTGTTCTTGCTGTTGGCCTCTTCCTTCTCTCATTGAATCTCTGTTTGGAGTCAGATGACATATCCTGACTTTACTAATGTCTGCTAATCATGTGAAAAAAGCGAGCAGTGGGCATCTCTCAATCCTCTCTTCTCCCACTTGGATTTTGATGATCTTCATGCAGTTTCCTTTTGGTGCATGGTATGGTCTTCTGGCCATACCATGGTGTTAAGTCCTGCTGGCAATTACAGGTTGTCTCAGGTATTTCTTGCCTGCTCTCCAAGCCATCCCACTGAAGTTGAATTTCTTTGCCAGGGGATATACTTCAACCCAACTCAAAATTATGCAAGGTCATAGCTGGTTTCTTTTCGGTACTACCATGGGCAATTAGGGTTTTCCTTTTGAAGGAATAAATCTAATTCCAATTATATCCAAAATGCACTCCTACTAAGAACTAATAAATAAAAGAAAGCAGATAAAATTGGAAGAAAATTTGTCTCATTGAATCTCAGAAAGTAAATCGGATACTGTCTCATTTTGGGATGAAGGGAAACACTTTTCCAGAGCCATCCATTCTCTGACCACTCTGCAAGCATTATTTGTTTCTTAGGTGCCAAGCATGTGTTTCTTATCCACAACTTAGTTTTTTGCAGTTCTGATCATGAATCAATCTGACTTTTTAAATCTCTTTCTTCTGCTTATTTGTTATAACAAACGGCAGGGAGAGTAGCACGTCACTAGTATTTATGCAGCAAACTTTTTGAGTATTCCCAATTGAAAAGGCTACGTAATTGCTCTCTTACTTCCTCCGGGTGCGCATATCACTCTGTAGCTTGTATAATTAAAGCCCAGGTGATTTTAAATGCCATGGATTGAATATTCTATCAATTTGAGATTTTGAGGTTTTCACCTTCTAAAACATGTTCTCCATTCTGAATGACAGGGACATCTTTTGTACTGGGCCTTATGTTAGTGTTTGCTTAGCTTTTTATGGAGGGGAAAAAAAAAAGTCATTTGCAGATTAAGTTATTGTTTTTGCATTCTAGGCAGTTATATCTTGTTGCCAAAATAAGATTTGTTGTGCTTTTTATCAAGAAATATCTCCCTTTAAGGTGTTATTACTTCATCAAGTATTGTCCAAGCCAAAATACCCAGAAGAGTAAATGGATGAAGCAAATCAGTTAATAATAAATTCAGCACTTAAGTGTAGAACCAGCATAAAGGTTGGATGATGTCTGTAGGTCATTTCTGTGACATCTTTGTAGCTCTTCAGGAAATACCCAAACGTAAGGAGTGGAGTGTCTATGAGAAGTTTTAGTGTTTGCATCAATTCTGTAGTCATATACTTTGATATGTTCATTCTTGAAAGAATGTGAAGGTCAGGTTGTAAATGAGAGATGTTTCCCCAAGGGGAATTAAGGCTGCTGTGGTGTTGGTGTGGCTCACAGAACAAATGAGCGAATCCCCATGTTTAGCTATCCAGTTACACCACACGGTTTATACCAGTTAAGATGATAAAAGTGAATGAGTTGCATGCTTTCCTGACAAGATGCAGGAAAATGCACAGCTGCTACAGATCTGTATTCAGTGCCGATGGAATCAGACTTCACAACTAAAATCACTTTGGTTTTATTGGACTGAAATGTGTAATTTAAAATTTTTCTCTGACACTATTTATATTTCACGAGCATTTTTTGTGTGATTATCAAATTTAAGTAATTTTTAAAGGATCACAAAAATGCCCAGATGCCCAAAACTCAAGAACTTTTGTGCTCAATCAACTTGCTATCTGTACAGGGTGTACTGCCCCTTAAAAAGTGTATCATTTCTCTGAACATTATAGTCATCATAATAACACTACGTAAAACACGGTGCCTGTTTAGTCTTTTTTGGTTCTTTGTAAGTTTAGAATAAGTCATCTCGTATTTCGCACTGACTGAAAAATGTAATTTGACATTTTTAAAATTAAAGCCGTCATGGTATTTAAAGATGAACTTAAGCTCTACTAATTCTATTAAACTGCAGGCTGCCAATGAGTTACAAAGTCTAATTAATCATTTTGTCAGCTTTGCCTTCCAAAGCTAGTCAATATAAATTTGAATAAATAGGAAGCTGTTGACCCAGGAACCTCTGGATGTTCTGAATAAAGATGTGGCAGTTGTAAAATACTCTAACTACTACCCATTCTGACTGCGCTAATACAGCAGGGAGTTATTCAGTGTTAACATATGTGCATGATGGTAAAGTCTTAATTTAAATTATTTATTTGAGGCAATAAATAAAGGGATATGTCAAATAATTTCTTATGTGTTTTATGGTGGCTATAGTGGTTGTGAGGACAAAAACTTCTCAGTCCAAGTTTGTCGCTGACACTGCAGTGTGACATGTCACATCAGGTTGCATCAATAGAGCCACGTTATGTAAAAGTAATGAAATGTGACTGATGGAACCCAAGATACTGTAACATACCCTAACATAATGTGTCAGCATTTCTTTAATGGAGCCTTTCAGGAGTGCTTTTTGGTAAAAATACCTTAAAAAATCAGTTACGGAAAGCGATGAGAAGATAAAAAAAATATCTGTTTTCAGTTGCTGCGAAGATCACATGAAATAGCCTAAATAAAAATGCTTTCCAGTAATTTCATGAGAAGTGTATCTGATCCGTAAAGTTCCATCAGTGCTATGTATGGGTCATCCCAGGTAATTCTGTAGGTGTGTCTTAAGGGTTTGTTAATTTCCTGATCCTGCACAGGAATAAATATTTGTGTATTGATACAAGTTTATGTTGTCATGCTCATGTTAATGTGAGTTTTCTCTTCCAAGCAGAAAAAACTTGTTTCTTTGTAGTACAGTCTATCTGGGAAATTTCATTTTTGTTTTTAAAAAAAAAAAAATCAGTGTTCCTAAAAGCAGAATGATTATTTACCTTTATAGAGGTCAATTTGCCTATATTTCTTAATATTTCACTAAGCTTTTGAACCAGAAAGCGGAATAGCGTTGTGTGAAGGATGTGACATATAAAACACCATTGCCACTGACATCCTTCTTCTGAGAATGAGAGACAGTGAACTGTTTGTCTTCAGCAGATTAACAGGGAAGGTTGTTTTTGTTTGTCTGACTGGTCAAGGACAATTTACAGTTCAGTTACTCTGAAGGAAAGACTTGTTGATTTGAGAGCACTCCTATTATAGCTGCAGGTAGGGGATGATAGATTTAGCCGTCACTGTGATAAACTGCGGCCTATATGCTTGCAATACACAAAATAAATAAAACACTGATAGATCTGTTTGGTTCAACTACTTAACACCAAGTTCTGGTGTATAGGTGTAGGCTTTAGTGAAGGTACAAAGGATTCTAAATGTTCTCATTCCAAACATATCTTGTGTTTTCTGAGGGTATTTATTACTTGCTGGGGGGGGGGGGCGGAACAGTGCTTTTCCTGGTAAATATGACTTTTGGATCCCTGTAGGTCGAAAGGGAGTTTTATAATTCCTATAAAATACACCTACTTTAAATAGTTAAATGCTTGAGTTAAACACTTGCTTTCTGGTTGTTCTTTTCTTATTTGTGTTTTTCAGTCAAGAGTTTTTAAGAATGTAAATCATGCTCTTCTGTGGAAGGCCCTCGTAGAATCTCTCTTGGAGCATCCACTGTGACAGACCATGTGTCTTCTTATGAGTTTAATTGATCTAGTAGTTCAGTTGCTTATTATCCAGTTGGTTATCATTCATGATAGCTGTTATCATTACATTGGAGCAATTCAGTTGTCAGTTCTTTCAGGATATCTTCAATATAGTTACAGAAAGCTCTCAGTTTTATTTGCTAATGGGAGTTAATATGCTGCTAAGTCTTAATTAAAAGAAAATTTCTGTTGTGAAATACGCTTGAAATAAGTCAGTGGTAAAAAATAGTAAACCCACCATGTTCTACTTTATTGTATCACTCTACAAAATTACATTTTAAGTTTAAATCCATTTACTTATAAAACAACTACTAAAACTATAGGAAGGAATCAACAAAAATTATATTCTATCTGCATCCGATTCTGTGCCTTCACAGAATCACAGAATTATCGAGGTTGGAAAAAACCTAGAAGATCATCCAGTCCAACCATTACCAATACTTCCCAGCTAAATCATACCCCTCAATGCAACATCCAACATCCTGTGCAGAGGGACTGTATAGGTTAATCTCAAATTTTCCAAGATGTTGTGATGCAAATAACACTAATATTGGGATATGTTCTGTAAAATCTTATCTGCTAATTTTTAATTCAGTAAGATCATGAACTGAAGGCAAAATATTAATGTTCAAAATTTGGGATTTAACCTCCATTTATCATTAAGACGTTGTGCATAAAGAACAAGCTATCCAAGCAAGAACAAAGCAATTAAAGCGAGTGTCTGTATGTAAAGCACAAATAATATGTGCTATAGAGAATGCCATCTGGAGAGAAGCAGGAAGCCAGCTGCTGGTTCTGGAGCTGTGGTTTGCTGGGATGAATGCAGCCCCAGGACCTGAGTTGCACCTCTTTGTTCCATCCAGGAGCTAGCTCCAGAATGGAGGAGAAATCACTCCTTTCTTATTGCCAGTTTAAGCTGCAAAGAATGAGAAATCATATGTTCTGTTTCTTCATGCTTAATTTCCAAATGCAGTTACATACTTTTTCTGATTTTTCAAGTTAGTTGCTTTTTTATTTTTTGTAAAGGCTCAGCTTTGCAGAAATATATTTTGAAGTTAATGACAGTTATTAATGGCACTTACAACAATGGCTAAGCTTACTTCTGTGTAAATACTGCGTACATATGTAGTTGGTTTGTGTTCTTCCCATGGTGGTATTTTTGTCCTTGAGATGCGTTTGTATCTGTATAAATACTATGAAATGCTACTGATTAAGGAAGCAAGTGCTTTGAAATACAGGGAATATGCAGTTCTACATGAAGTACTTTGATACACATGATTTCTGTGTATCAAAGTACTTCAAGTCACCTTTTCTGCCCTCCAGAAAGGAAGCAAGAACAGAAAGTGAATGTTCTGCTTTATTCTTGTTTGAGTGTTGAGTGGAATATAGGTAACGTTATTAAAGAAAACACCACGGAGTGTCATATGAGAATTCTTTCAGCAAGGATGGGCTATGTTGTGTCTATGGTATCATTCTGTGCCTAATACTGATGTTTTGTTGGTGGTCACAAAATACTATGCTCTTTGTTATTATATTTATTATGTATTTGACCCAAACAGAAAAATACCTGTCACTTCTTTCCATATTTTAGGGAAAAGGAAGATGATGAAATTGCAAGCCTGGTGTTGTGTTGTTTCAAAGCAGTGTTTCACTTTTTTGTTTGTGAAGTAAATAAATCATTTAGGTATTGAAAATATCAAAGAGAAAGCACTATATCTACATAGCAAATTAGTAATTAATAATAACTTGGAAAATTGACCAGCAGTAGGTAATATTAATGTCACTGATAGAACTTAAGTGTAGGCAGGCTTGGTTCTAGGAGGCAGAGTTGTGGCACAGAGCATCAAAACCATCTGTGAAAACCATAAACTATGGCCTCTATTTAGTAGGTTGCTTACAGCAAATGAAAATGAAATGAAAATGAATGAATGTGAAATGAAAATGGCAAGATTTCCACCTAATTGTTGATCATTCAAATAAAAATTGTACGTGGGGAGCACCTTAATTTTAATACTGGCTTGGAAAGTTTTAATACTTTTTGGGTGGGTTTTTTTTTTTAGGCTTGACACGGCTGTTTTTAATCTCTTGTTTTCATGATCCTGGAATTTTTTTGGTTTGATTGAGTTTTGGAACAAGTTTTATTTATCTCTCTTCACAGTAAGCTTAGTTTGTTGCTCATGAACTTGCTCTGCACAGCAGTACAGTAATTACTAAAAATGCCAATTTTTACACAGGTCTGCAGAATTGCTTTGCATGAATGTGAAGTGGAAGAGTGTTTTAAGTTTGCAATTTTTTAATGAGTACATTATGCGTTATTTCTTGTAGTGGCGGGCAAATGAGTGGAGAACACAGAATGAGGTACTTGTCCATTTCCTTGTCCCTTACTGTAAGAAAGCATGAGGAGCAGTTCTAAATTTTACAGTTTCCACTTCAATTATTGCCTATCAGATATTCTTAATGAGCTTTTTTTTTTTTTTTATCAATGCAGTAAGCTTTAAAATCTGCTTTGAAGACTGGAGATGGTGAATACATTTGGGGTAACTGTGAGTAGGACTAGAAAAGGACTAAGCCTCCCCGTTCTTCTGGCAGTTCAGCTGTCAAACATCTATTGAACTGTCATACTCCTAAACTAAAAGATCTGAGCTGTTTTGAGTGTTAATTCCAAACTTTGCCAGTCCTTTTTTCCTTGTAAATTTTCTGTCATTTAATTTAGAAGCCATTTGAAAATCAGGGGGTCTAAATACCATTTCAGATGGGAGAAATTGTTGAGAGCCATCCCATGAAATGTAACTTAGTAGTGAGTTAGTGAGTCAGTGTGTATTTGGTGACAGTCTATGAGGGTTCTCGCAGTTCAAATGATGTTTAGGGAGTTGCCATTTTACAATGAGACACTTTAGTTTTCCCACCAAAAGCAAAATCTATACAAAATATGATAACCAGTGTTGCCAAGCCACCTCATGGGATTTTAATGGAAAAATTAGTTGGAAACTTACATGCTGTATCAATTCCATGAGGAGATTGTAAATGCGTGTATATAATTTATTGCTTTTTTTCCTTTGTGATTAGCAAAAGCAAACAACTCCATCTCTGCACTCAAGGAAATTAGGGAATTAATTTCATGGAAGGAACAATAACAAACAAACAGCCACTACCCTAATACAGGAATATTTACATTTATGAAGTTGTGCAGGTTAAGCAAAAAAGTTTCCCCTTTTTATACTGTGATTTTTCATATTGCACTGTAGGCTTTTAGAGTTATTAAATGTCTAGATTTTAAAGTGTATTTCATCATCTGAAGCAGTATACCAGGAGCCAAATTCTCATTTTTGATACGCAAGCATCACTCTCACTGATTTCATTATGAACTTTTCATTTATATTCAAGAAAGTGATCTTTGCAGTGGTCTGATGTATAGGATGGAATAGCCATTGGAATTCCAAATGCTTGAATATAATTTTAATGCACAGAGTCACTGAAAGACTTTTCTACTTACGGGGTGTGGGAGGGGTGGAGAATTAGATAACTGACTATATCTGTGCTTCAAAAAGGGGCTTCTAAAGCCCTCACAGGCACATGTTCTGAACCCGCCCTGCAAATAGTACTAAATAAACGGAACATGCAAAGCAAGCCTCTCAAGTCTATGAAACACTTTACTGCTCTTACTAAATCAGCCACGAATCACAGGGAACACAAGTTGAACTGTGTCCCACACAGCTGTAAAGTTCCAGTTGCCTTCACACAACAGCAGGGAAAACTGGCTGTAAGCAAGTGGTTGAATGAAGCTGGTGGTCTGGAGGAAAGGAAGAGGAAGAAAACAGTTACGAGTCTGACATCTGCCTTAATTATTTCTATTCTTTCCAATGCTTTTTATGAATCCAGTCCCTAAATTATATGCAGATTCTCTTTTCTCTCCTTTACTTTGTCCTTAAACTGGATTTGATATTTCAGCTCAAGCCTTCTCATTGCTAACAGAGAAGAACTTGTTTACTCTTGTTTATATGCTGCAGTAAGAGATGCAGCAATTGACTGATGCACAGCTTGTGATCTCCTGTTGCCTGTGGATGACGTCAGTTGTTCTTTCAGTTAGTTCCCAGATTGGGGTTTGTCTACTGAACCGTTTCTGTTTAGGTATGAAGCCTTAGTAGAAGTCTGAATTGGCTGCGTTGTGTTGAGGTAGGAGGAGGGACAGAGAGCGATCAGTTAATTTTTGCAGTTTTTCAGGTTTTTTTAAATTCTACCCTCTCTTTCCAAATGCTTCTGGACACCCCGTGCTTTTTTTTTTTTGGTCATTTACAGATGAAGTAAGCCTTCTCTCTGTTCCATCAGCTTTGCTTTCTTTGTGTGTGTTTTTGTTTTCTGAATAGAGGAAAAGATATATTAATATATATTTTGAAGAAAATATCCCATTTGTTGTCTTTTTTTTCATTCTTCAGGTTTTCAAATGGGTTGTTTTAAAGATGAATAAACAAGCACTGTGTTATCAGCACTTTCAATGCCCTTCATATACAGATTGTTGGTTTCCTTCGTGGTGGCTGATTGTCACAGGTGTAAAAGTGTTTCTTTGAATTTCAGACTATCCTACAACAGAGCTATCTAAGAGTACAAAAAGAAGCGATTGCATTTAGGTCTGTAATCTCATTGGTTTGAAGCTTTTAGTTTAGAAAATAATAATAAATTGTTAAAAGGACATCAGCAGACAGCTGGGTACAAGCCTTACTTCATCTGCTTTCCTGCAAAACATGCTGTGCCACATTGGTCATTCAGATCCAGTGTCATTCCTGAGTTGTTCAAAGCAAGTAAGGTTGTACCACTGGCCGTCATAGAATCAGACACACCACAGAAATGAAATACGAGTAAGCTACTTTTAGTACTTACCACTTTCCAGTTGCAAATGTAGAAAGGAAACAAGCAGTGTATTTTCACAAGTAGATGTGATTTTTTTTTATTTTTTTTGCAGTAGATATGGTAAGGATGTTACATTATTATCATCTGGCATCTGTTTCTTAAGCACTGCTCTCTGCTGTGGTGAAAGCAAATAACACTACCTGTACGTTTGTAACACAAGGTAGAAAGGTGGTTTTCCAGATTAAATCATTACTTGAAATGTTTAAATACCCTAAACTGTTATAAGTTAATGTAACAGTTAACTGGCATAAGGTTAAATACTTACAAGCAAATATTTGTTCCCACATTTACGTAGGTTTTCATTTTGTTCCTTAGTGTATAATGCTGGAATGAAAGTTTTCTTTTCAGCAACTTGGTTTTCGTTACGTATGGAGGCAGCCTAACATTTACAAGTAATTCAACTCTGAAATTATGTTTTGTCTCCACTAGGGAGCAGCAAATGACATAAAAATATTCTCATTATTCTGTTAATTCGTTTGAAAGCAGCAGCATAGAAAGTGGAGGAAGACTTCCTTCATTCAATAAACAAGCAGGTTTCTAACGAATTGCTTTTCAATTTGTTTGTTTGAAAACCTCGCCATAGCCTTTCCTCCTTCTCTCTCTTCAGCTACGTTCTTTTAATTTCCCCCATACGAGGTGGCTTTCAGTGGATAAAATGAATTTTGTTTTGTGCTCCAGGTCCTGTCCATGAGGTAATGATGGGCCTGACTACTTAAATTTGCCTCAGATGCAGACTTGATATATTTTTTTATATATATCTTTTGATATAAAATACATCTTTTGATTTATTTTCATTTTTTGAGTAGTATCCTTGTTATGAAAGGACTTTGTAAAATGTTTGAAATACTTTCTGTAATTCATATTTGATACATTATTCTGTTCCTTATCCCCCTACTTGTGTTTGCTCCACCAGGAAGAAAGCAAAGTGTCATTACAGAGTGCGCTAAAACCAATGACACATTTTGCATAGCATCACATATGCTGACAATATAAGGAGAGCGCATACATGAGAAAATGAGCAAGCATCTAAGATGTCAGGGAATTTTGTCAGGGCTAATGAGCTAAGATTTAGGAAAATATTAAACCTTTATTTGTGATTGGCAGCTGCCGAACTATGGAGTATTTATATATAAGTATTTTTATATAAGTGATTAATTGTCTTCTTTTTTGAGTCATTTAAGAGTGGACAGAGAAAAGCTCTAAAAAATGTATTGCAGAAAATAATCTTGCAGTGGCAGCAAGAGAGGAACAATCAGCATGTTTCTTGCTCTGATCTCTTATTCCTGTCAACCAGACAAGGTGGACTATGTAAACAATAAATATTAAAAATAGGAAATTAATTTGTGGCATGTGAGAAGATGACTGTGACAGCCTTTCTTCAGGTTGGGGGCTACTGGCAGTCTGTGAGTGCAGCCTCTGTCTGAGAGGTGTGCAAGCACTGGCCCTGCATGCCAGGCAGGATGCAAGAAGGTCCGTGTGTTCCCAGGGCAGCATTCTCTGGTTCTGTTCACTGCTGCAGAGACCTGCAGGCAGGAGTCAGATGCTCGAACTGAATGAACAGCACGTTGCACCTCTTGCTGTCTGATGGTACTTCTTCCTGAGTCTCTTCATTGAATAATGCTGGTCGTACTGATAAGCTGTGAAACATTTGTATTTGGCTTCATTTTTCAGGTGATTTCTTGAGTTGAGAAAGGCATAACTTTGTGGAAATATCTATATAATCAGTGCTCTTTTTTGCGTTTACATTTGCAGCACATGTTGCTATAGCTTAAATATTCCTCTACAAAAACAGAAGATCTGCCTCCCCCTGATCCACTCCTGTCCTCCCCCCCAAAAAAAACCAACAAGAAATTGTTTTTAAATGAAGAACTGCTTCTGCTTTTTATCAGATATTTAAGGAAAAAAAAAAAAAACTGACAATAGCTTTGCAAACTGCTTCCTTTTAATTCTTTGTGAACTGGAAAAGTACTGCTTAAGGGATGTTTTGAATATCAGCACTTCGAAGGTGATGTACCCAGTCCATGAGGCAGCACTGATGGCATATTTTGTCCTGTCTCTCCGGTACATTAGGCAGCCCTAAGGCAACTGAGAGGCCTGCTGGAATCTTGTCCACCTGACCTTCCCCTTTTTGCTTCTTTCCCACATCTGCCATACATGTAGAAATTCAGATGACTAAAATGTTTCCAAAGCAGTTCAAAACCTTCCTTTTTTTTTTTACCCATTTCCACCTAGCTTATATTCTTAACTACTTTGACTTAACCAAACTCGGTGTGTTTATAATTGTTGAGCATATGGCAGAAGATAGATGGAGATGCATATTTTGTCTATAAGTAACATGCTGCCCAGAAAAGTGAAACCGATGGAATAACGAGTATGTGCCTTGCTTTACAAAGTGTGCCGAGAGGGAACGTGGCTTGGGTACTGTCAGCTGAAGTCCACAGGGAAAAGTTTCACCAGCTGGACTGACTCCAGCCCGTAGCATCACATCCCCTGATGGCCCAGATCCACTCAGCCTCAGCCCTCCTTAGCAGCACACATTGCTTTCTTCTGAAGAGGAGCTGTACTCAGCAGGTGTGAATCCACAAGCAGAAACTTACAGATTTGGCTCTATGTGACAAATACCCAGCAATGCGTACTTGCACAGCTACCTCCACCCTGAAGTGTATATGTCTCCTACCAGGAAAGGGAGAATGTGCTGCAGTTGCTGCTTTGTCTGCTCTGACAGGTTGTTTATTTCTCTGTGGTCTGGAGAAGGGGAGAGCTCAGTGAAAAATGGAAGTGCTGTGGATGGAAAATTAAGTAATGAGAAATTACTAAAAGTATTATCAGTTGTTCCTTTCTTCTACCAACAGGAAAAATAGACATTCAGATGTATCAGTTTTCATATGCCATGCATGAAAGTGATTGGGATAATTTACGTTCACACATTTTGATAGATAGTGAATAGATGGAAAGTGAATTCAACTTTTAATCACTAGCCATCTGTATCCAAAAGCAGGAGTATTAGGAACAAGGCAAATTACTGTGTTTTGGGATGGAATTATAATTCAATAGAAAGCTCAAAATGTAGAAAATACCTAAAAGCTGACCATACGTTTGTGGATGCCTCAGGAATGCATTGAACATAAACTATAGAATTCCATTCAATTATTTAGGGGTTTCTAGGACAGAAGATTTCTGTCATTTTGTTGACTCTGTTATAATTAGAACAGCCCTGGCTTCGGCTTGAAGTTGCACACAAACCACGAATAAATAAGATCGCTCATAAGATCATTATTTTGACTGAAAGAGCCAAAGTACACTGAGTTTCTAATATATGGAGGAAGAAAAAAAAAAGCTTCGGCTGCTCTGCTAAGACGGCATATTGAAGGTGTTGGAGTTTTTCACTGGCACAATGGTACAGATTTCAGGAAATATTTAAATACTTTATTTCTTGTAAATCTAATGTAGAATCATATCAGCAATTTACAGTTCTGTACAAATTTACACCTTTGTCAGTGTCTCTGAGCAGCCTGAATAACTAAGCAGCTAACTCTGACAAATATTAAAAGCAGTCTGTGTTCTCAGATACATCATAAAGTGCAATGATCTATTTCTCTCAATTGGAGCACGCTCCATAAGTGAGGTCTGAATTGTGCCCCAGCACAGCCAGTAAAACTACTATTCCATTATCCTTTTTTTTTTTTTTTTTTTTTTAATGTAGTTCCTAGATTCTTTTAAGTGTAGGAAACAATCTTGTAGAAAATTTTCCTAGTGCATACCTCAGGCCTTGAGAATTTGAATGGATTTTTCTCCCCTCTTAATCAGTTTTCCTCTGTTTTTCAGTATTATTTGATGTCAACAGACATCCATTCTGTTGATTTGCTTTCCGAAGTAGAACGTCTACTAGAAATAAATTACTCTATAACTAATCCAACTTGCATATTTCATCAGTGTTCTTTCTATCATTTTTTACCTTTGCATTTATTTTAACCTTGCCTGTTAAAAATAATAGTGATTTAATGAACTATCATGTGGGTTTTTCTGTGCCACCAAAAGGTAATGTCTGCCTGAATATGGGTACAGGATGACATCCTTGTTTGGAGTGGTTGCTTTATGCTTCATATTATCTAAGGTTGTTCCACTGAAAAATATACATTACACACCAGAGAGCCAAAGCTCAATTTCGTGCTTGCGCCATGTTATTTATTCTAATGTTTTATACTGTAATAAATAATAAGCAGGGAGACTTTAAATTAATATTTTTTTTTTTGAAGTGCTTTATTTTGCACTATTTCCATTTAGAGACCCCAGCAACGTGCATTCTGTATGGTATAACCAGGCTGTGAGTGAGTACTCTCTTACATGAACTCAGTATTTCTGTCCACATAATGAACATCTGGTGACAAGACGCTCAGAGCAACAACAACAACAAAAAAGGGGTGAAAAAAAAAGAAGAGGAGAAAGCAAAGCAAAAGGCAGTAAAATCCTTTGCGTGCCTGCTACTTTTATGGCTTCAAAATATTTTTCCCTCAATCAGTGCATCTAGGGAAACTTTTTTGATGTAACAATCAATTTTTAACAAGGAAAAAAGTCTGAACTCATAAATATTGTATATATTAATTGTGAAGCTTAATGGAACATTTTGTGTTTCTGAACAACTCGTTTACATAATTAAAATCTCCTTTGATCTGTGAGTAAATGATTTAATCTTAATGCTCATTAGGCTAAATGGGTCTTCTATTCAATTGTATCAAGATGGTATGGAAAATTCTCAGACCTTTAGAAAATATTTGTTAGTTGTTAGGTAAACACAGAAACCTATCTGTGAACAGATATCTTTTATCTCTACAGAAGTATCTGAGTCTAGAACTAATGCAGATTAAAGGGTTTTTTTTCCCTTTTATGTGGCAATTTTGTTTAAAGAGGAGTTCACTGAAATAAGTGGGGATTACTTTTTTTTTGCTCAATTTATATTCATTAACTACTTCACTACAAAAAACGATTTTGTTCTTAAAAATTAAAAATGAGATAGGAGTGTGGGGTAGGTTCATCTCCAACTGAAAGATGAATTTGTGTATCTATAAATCTCTAAAGGGGGACTGGAATCTTCTTGTAAGTCCCACTTAGAAATCCCTCTGGATAAGGCAAAGTTCAGTGACAGCTGGGAAATACTTCTGTACTAAACAAGATGAAAATCTTGTCATCTACTACCATGTAATACCAGGAAATGTTTATCTGACAAGAGATTATCACCTGTAAGTGTTCAAGACAGACAGGCTACTTTCTTCTAGTTTTTTCTCTCTTAAATGCTAAGCAAGATGCTCTTATTCATGAGTGCCGTAAAGCTAACATGCAACCTCAGACAAGGTTGATAACCTTATCTAACAGACCTGTTTTATGTCCTAACCCAAACAAAGAAAACTTAAAAATTGGACAACAGGGTGACAGTATTTGATTTTTCTCAAAAATTCTGGACCAAATAATTTATTTTGAAAATAATCTTTTTTTTATTGTCCCATCTGTAATTTTTTAAAGCCACTTTTCATTCCCACGGGAAGCTTTTTTCTTCTTTAAAAAAGGTAAGAATTTTAATTAGCTCAGGTGGTGCAATAAACACAAACATCTGTGTCCCTTTCCTAAGGGCTGCTCCCAGTCTTTTCACTCTCAAGAGCAGAAGTACAGCACAGAAATGCTCCAGTGTCACCTTGGTGAGAACGTGAGTGCCTGGTGTCCGTGGCCGCTGCCACACCAGCTTCTCGCTGCAGCGCTGGGCTGTAGGGCTTGTCTAGAAATACTGAGTGAGAGCAAAGCAGGCACACAGACATCCTGCCTTTTTCCCCGGAGACACTTGGAGCAATCTGCAGTTTAGGGACATCTTGTGCCAGAAGGTTATATCCATATTTAATTTCTCTTGAAAGTGTTATCTTCCATGAAGTAATACATGGCAGACATATTAATTGTGCTATTACGCAGATGCAGAAGCAGTTAGGATGAAATGTATTTTTGCGTGCTATATTTAAACAGTGAAAAGGAATGTTTGTTTCATATTTCCTACAGTTAATTAGTTTTATATTCCTTCGGTATGCTTTGAGATGCTCTCTTTACTCATTTCATACATTACAAAAATAAATAAATAAAATAAAAATTGTCAGAGGCTCATTTTGAAGTTACCTTTACAACATTGTACTCTGAAATCATAATTTTCCGTTTCAGAAGGGCACCTTCTGTCAAGATGCTGTATTTTTTTAATGCTAACTCTCATAATTTAAGAAAAAAAGCAAAATCTGTCTTGGTAATAACATTAATAGCATTCATTTAACCAAGCTCTTCCTGAGCAGAGAGTTTCTTTCAGCAGTATTTGACTTGGATCCTTTTATGCAGGAGTTTTAGAAGATGTACTACATTTAAATTCTGGAAAATGTGACATCATTTTAAGTGGTATTACCTTGCTAGATTTTTTTCATATTTAAAAATATCCTATTGACTTCAGTTTCGCCCATGTACCAACAAAATACCCTTGATTTCAGTGGAATTTTTACTTACACAATTAATGAAGGTTCAAATCAAAAGGCTAAAGGTTTCTCATTGTTTTTAATCAAACCGAAATTGTCCCTCTGCTATCAGTTTGAACAAAAGGATACAGTTTCTGGCCCTGCTGAGTGTTGAAGGTTTAGACTGCAAAGTGCAGACATCCAAGAAAGCACGTATATGTTCTCAGAAAGACTGGTCTGATGGATGTGCAAAATGTAGGAAATGTAGGTTTGGCATGGTTTGATCTGGCATTGTGGTGCTGATATGTAACATTTTCAGGATCACCTACAGGATTTGGGCTCCTAAGTGCTCCACTTAGAAAAGAGTTCTAGTAGTTTGCATAGATGGTCTGCAGCAGTCAGTGCTGCTGGGGACTGAGAGAACATAAGGCGTATATTGGCTGTTACTAGCTTTTAAATTTGAAACAGACAAAGGTATTTTAATGTGGAAAACAGACATGGAGGAATTCTTTTCCTCTTTCATGCTTGAATAAGCATTTCCTGTCTCATTTACTCATTTCAACTACTGATAACATTTTGGAAAAAACAAAAAACAAACAAAAAAAACCTACATAAGCATCTTAAATCCTTGTGAGGAATATGGTGCATATGTCTCATGTCAGCAATTGAAATATTTAAATGACCACAAACAAGGTGAAGCATGGTTATTCCAAATGACTACGGCTTTTACTTATGGGTTCATGATAAGACATTGTGGTAAGTCTCTGACCATTGGGAAACAGAACCAAAGAATTTGAACTCTATTAAACTACAAAAGTTTGAAAAAAAGTTTGAAGATTTTCCAGCAGTATTCTGACCAGTTCTTAATTTCTGTGTAAATAAGCTTTGTTTATTTGGATTTACTTTTTTTGGCCGGAGGATTTAGTAGCAGGACATCTGGGATGGCAGTGTGTTTTTGAACAAGACATCACAATTTAATTTTCCTTTCATGTCTGTGTATATGAGTGAGGTCTCCGATTTCACATGCCAAGCTGTTGTGCATCCTACTTTAAAAAAAAAGAAGTCTAATGCTGTAAAATGCTGTAAGAATGTTACAGAATTAACAAACATTTATAATCAGCTTTTGAACCATTATTCTCATTCACTTCGATCACGAAGAGATGATTCTTGAAGCACGCTTGTGCTGAAATTTTATGGCCAAATTTAAATATGCTTAAGACTTTAATTGCATGATAAATTTTGAATTTTACTAATTCCGTGTCAATGAAGTATCATGTGATTTTTTCACTTCTAACAAGTTCACTTTGAATCACATTCCTGTCCTTAATCACAGGCAAAATTTGTCCACTGGCTAGAATTAAAGGCACTTAGATTCTGAGAAAAGATCCAGTCAGTGCATGCCACACAGAGAGAATGGAGTAATTTGGTCATTGTCATTATTTATCACTTAAATTTCCAATTTACCTCAAGATTTTCTCATTTCAGAACAGGTTTGTTATTGGCAAGTAAACAACATGTTATGGTAGGGTATTTTTGGAGACAGTGAGAAGAGCAAGCCCAGACTGATACTTTTCCAGGCTATTTTCCCACCTGTCAGCAGTTTGCCACTCCGAGACTTCATGACTCAGAGATTTGCCTTTTTTTGATAACCTTTGATTGATTTCTCTTCCATGAACTTGTTCAGGTTCCTCAATAGACCATAACAAGTCCTGTTTCACTGCGGTGCTGAGATTTTTGTGTCCAGCAGCATGGAGGAGCTCACCCATTTGTCAGGCCTCTGTATCTAGAGGTTCCTTTAGTAGCAGGGTCCTTTCTGTGCAGAGAGCAAAACCCTGCTCTGACATCCCCAATGGCTTCACTTTATGTAAGCTCTCTCCATGGGGTGGCTGATGGAGCTGCAGGTGTGCCAGGGCTGTGTAGGATGTGAGCCTGCCCCAGCAGTGCGTTGCCTCAGCATGGCACATGCCCATGTTACTCTAAAACCACAGTGCCAGCCCCATCTTCTTATAGGACACAAGAAGCTTTCATTGTGTTATATATTACTCTTTGCATTAAGTTGAAAATTCTGATTAATGAGATGAGCATTCTTATTGCTTAAATGGAATCATCTAAGATTTATTGGCGGAGGTAACACGATGAATGTGTGAGGTTTCATTTTGCCACCCAAGGAACATTATACTTTAGTAGTCATCATTTACATTATTTCTTTAGAAATATGTGTGGGGGTTTTCTTCTATTTGTTTTAAAGGTAAATGTTGAGAGAACTGTCTGAACTTGCTAACCATTTTTCAGATAATGTTGGAAATGTAAAGAAGTGTAACTCTGGATGCTTTTACTCAGTAGACCCGGGTTAGGTGCCTGATGAACTGGTACTGAGGTCATGTGGTACTCAGAAGAAATCTTTAAACTGGCTCCTGAAGTCATGCAAATTCTTAGACGTTCCTACTCTATATGCTTGCATCTTGCAAAGTCTATCCTATCATCAGTCTGCTTGTCCCTCCCTTCTCTTCAGTTATTTTAGAAAGGTTTATTTTTTGGTGTTTGGTTTTGTGGGGTTTTTTTTTTTTTTTTTTTTTCAAGAAAGAAATCAAAACATTAAGATTCTATTTAAAATCTCCAACTCTCACTTCAGAATTATAAATCATAATAGTGTTCTGAAGTCATTTGATGGCTCCTAGGATCTCACAGGTACTGGTCAGACTGTGTTAGCACACTGCCTTGTTGCATCCTGTTGTCTCCATCACATAGCTCAGTAATTAGGATTTCATGGTTCACAGTAAGCCCCAGATTTTATTTGCACTGTCTGAGGCTGATGTTTCTTCCTTTGGTTGTAAACTTAGGTAAAAAGGATGTGTGGTTTTATGGGTAGGAGACTGAAATCAGATTTCCTAATACGGTGGGCATCAAGTGTCAAGCCCTAATTCAAATCTAGGAGATCTCAGCTCCCAGCTTCCTGATGAACCACACATTGCCTCGTGATACAATTTTTGTTACATTTTTAAGATCCTTTTTTTCAGGAAAAAGTTGAAGAGAAGTCAAGATTGTGTTTAAAAGTTGTTGGAAGTGCAGAATACAATTTTAGAGTCATTGAAACTTTCTCTATGCGCTTGTATTGGAAAGCTGGTCAAACATATACCTACAGGATCTCTTTTATTATTAGGGGGCTTAATTTTAGTTCAGAGGCAGTAGAACATTTATTGTTTTATTATGATAGATAGAAATCAATTGTCTTTGCATTTATTTTCCCTACCAGTTAGGCAAAATGTCACCTTTTGAAGTTCCTTAATAGCCATATATTGCAATTCTGAGATCTCTTTTTCAAAATAGCAAGGGCACAAAGAAAAGTTTGAATATAACTTTTTTTTTCTGTAATTGAACAGTATATTTTTCTGAAGCACAGCAAGCTATTAAATGAACTCCCAATAGTTTGGGGATATTATGATAAAATATGGCCTATTTTAGATAAATTACTGACACATCAACAACCGAGGCACTGAATTTCAGATTACTTTTGAATATACAACTATTTTTAATCCATAAAGGTAGGTATTATGATGGATAAATAGCTTTAGTTGACACTGTATCATCAAAGGTTGCTCCCATTAGCTCTCCGAATAATTCATTCTTATACAAAAGGCACCTCAGTCTACATACATGTATACATGCCTATCATTCAACTTTGCCAGCAAGGTTCATTTCTCACTCATGGATGAAAAGGCAGGAATTAGATTACAAAATAGTATTATCTAGGAAATGTTTTACTAATATGAGAACGTTGGAAGAGTAGCTGTCTGGTAAAAGTAACGATGACAATTCACAAAATAGGGAACGGGTGTTATTTTCCCATAAAGAAAGGAGACAGTGCTGTTAAGGTTCAGGAACACCCTCAAAGGACAGGTGTTTTACAGGATTTGTAGCAAAATTAAAGAACTAGTAGTGGATGCTGTTTTAAAACATGTGATGGATCAAGGGCATCATGCTCAAGGATTCTTTAATTTTTTTTTTTATGATGCCAATGCATTTTCTTGACTTGCTTTAAATTTAGTCACGGCAACACAATTTCTTCTATGAGCAAGTTTGCTGTTGGTCCCTGGCATGGGACAAGAATCCTGGAAACATACCCAGAATATGCAACAAAATGTTCACACAGACCATTCTGTTAGGCTGGGAGAAAGCCAGTGCTGTGCTTGTAATGACAAAGCAAGCCTTCCCTTTGATATTGGAATACCTCCTTCCGTAGCCCAATCAATGTGCTCCACACAGGCACTTTGTGTAACACAGCTGTCAGCGGTGGCAGACAGATGAATCACCTTGACACTTCCACTTTACTACAGCACCTAAATCAAATGCATCTGTAAGGGTAGGCTATAAACTATGCTTCACCTGCTTGGGGGAGATGGGGAGTGAGTGATGCAGATGACACTGACATTTCCTTCATAAGAAAAAGTAACCTAGGAACGCGATGTTTAAACCAACATGTGGGAGAGGCTTCAGTGAAGTTTTGCTCTTGAATGCTGAATAGCTGTTCTTATCCAAGAGCTCCATCAGCCAGATTTCTGTGCGTTTCCCCTCTTTTGACTTGTCTTAATGATTAAATAAGACTCCATTATAATGGCTAATCTGTAAATTAATTCAATTCAATAGCTATCATTTTACTTAAATCAGAAGAAGGAGCAAAGGAGAAGAACATCAATATTGTAACGGGAGTAGAGCACAAAAATTTCATAAATAAATGACCCATCTGTACATCACAAATCCCCAGACTATAAGACTATATCCTGTTGTACAGCTTTACAATTTAAATAATTGACTAAAAGAGCATCCCTGAAATAAAGCAATCTTGCTTAGAGGATTCCAGAAGCAGAGATTGAATAAAAATAAAATTTCACTGTAAACCACTCTGCTTAAAAAGCAGAATTCTAGTCACTCAGGCTTCACAATGCATTGAATCCTTGCCTAGGTGAATAGACTAAAATTTTCTGTGCAAATTAATGTAGTGCAGAATATATTTACCTTTGGGAAGGATTTTAACGCTAGGATCTGTATGAGAGAATGTTTATAGTAAATGCATTTAACATTTTTAAGAAACTGTGTTCAAGTTAAGAAAGTTATCTTAAAAATATTTTGTCAGTTGGTATTCTACAAATCCAGTTTAGAAAGTCATTTTACAGGAAACCAGGCTACGTGTTTATTTTTAATGCTTATTAGCGAGTGAACAGTCCCTTATTTTTGTATTTGTCAGCTGGCTGAAAGAAACTCGTTAGTCCTTCTCTAGATGCACATGTGCCTTTGCATTATGAAAAATGGAACACCTTTCAAAAATCAAAACTCTGACGCTGTTCGCTTGTGATGAATGTTTTGGGGAAAATTTGATTTTTGAAAGTAAATCGTTGTATTTTCATTTCAGTAGCCTTCAGATCAGGTCGCAGTCATTTCTAATATTTTAACCCATGAGCAGCAGAAGTAGATATGAGAACCAGAAACCATGCTAACGTCCCCTGATCATCTCCCACAGAATAGACCTAGGAAAATTTCTCAGTTTATTTCAGAAAAGTTGTAAAGCCCACAGCTCGTCCTGGAGGGGAAACAATGGTGATGGCTCATGAGAACGACCAATGTAGGATGTTGATACAAAACATGTTAGTAAAAGCTGAAGAAGACTGGAACCATGGTAAATTCTTTAGGATTTATAGTTTGATACTCTGTTGCTATTATCAATGGTACTTAGTGACAAGAAATAATAAAATGGAAAATTAGTACAGCCTGCAAAATACTGAATGGGTTACTATATGTGCTTGTGTGCTGTAGGATTTGTCACCTCCTGATACGGGTTTGTGAGAAGGAAGGAAATACTGGTTATCACGGTCATTTAGTTGCTCTGAAGAGAGCATATTCCCTTTGAAATCCAGTAGAGGTATGGTTTAAAGAGCTTGTGTGGATGGAAGTGTTTTGCCATTATCACCAACAGCTGCTCTCAAGATGCACTTACTTGAGGGCTGGGTCTCGGCATGTTCCTCACCACTGTGTCTGTGGGGCTGAATGTGTGCTCACCTGGCAGACCACAGCAGAATAAGATTGCTGGGAATAAGCATGCAGCGAGTTGGGGGCTGCAGGTGGCAGGGGGTTGGCAGGCCTTATTTTCTCTCTGCATTTTTAAGTCTTTTCTGCCATGCTATTGACCCAGCAGAAGGCATAATGTCTTCTTACTGTATAGTCCCTGCTAAGTTTTTTGAGGTCGCAAGAGGAAGAAAAAATCAGCTTCACAGGTGCATGTTATTAGACACACAAAGCACTTGTTAACAGAAAGTATGAGATAGCTAACATTTATCAAAATTATCCCTGACGTTTCCTTTTGCTCAGCTGAAAACAATATCAAAGCTCCCAGAGCAACATATAATGTGCAAGGCAAAAAAAAAAAAAATAAATAGAAGTGCGGGTTTTTATAAAGAACACCCAAAGGAATATGTGGTGAATAAGCAGTGTTTCTGGTAAACACCAGTACTGTTCAGTGAGCCGTATTTTATATCTGTTTATTTTAATATGGTGCGTTTTTAACATTTTCTATAGGTATTCCACATATATTACAAGCTAGGGACTCTTGTATCTCTAGAAACATGAAAGCCACACGGTTTCAGCTCTGGGACAATCCTGAAAATTACTGTTTGGTTATTCACAGGGTAGGCGTTGTGTAGTTGAAAGGGGAAATAGGAGCTTGGCCACGATTCTCCCATCTGTGGCTTCAGCCCTGTGGCAGGAGGCAGCTTCCAGGTATGAGCAATTGGTCAGCTGCTGGTCCGCATACTGAGACTGCTAATAAAGGCAGTTGTAGTGATCAGTTTTTGTCTGTTAATTGTTTACTGAAAACTCAGTTTGAAAGAGTCTGTTTTCTTCCTCTGAGACTACAGTTGTGATACTAATAATGTATCTGTGTGTGCTTTGTGTGCTAATTATATGCTGTCACTACAAAATTTAACTTGGGTAGCTCATTCTGAACATGATATTCATCAATAAATAAAATACAGGACCTAGAAGAAAAGAAGTGTTGATTGCAGAGCGGAAGGGAAAATGAGCTTTTAAAAAGAAGTCGTTTAGTAACTCTATGATGTATTAAGGCTAATAAATCTGCTTAATTGTCACATTTGTTTTAAATTAATAATTTATATCAACATTTGGTGTGGGCAGATACGGCGAATGTTTTTATGTTGCGATAATCTTGGGAAGTGGCACTTCGAACACTTTAAGAAAAAAATTGATTGCAAGTCTTTTCTGCTTTTACACATTTCTGGTAGTAACTGAATAAGCACAGGTGAATTTCACAGAAACCAGTAGGCAGCACAGAGTTTAAATGTAGTACAACTCTTCCAATATATGTTTTCTGCAGTAATAAGGAAGTTAAGTTAATAATATGACAGGTTGTGTCTGTTGCTATGGCAAAGCAGTTCCAACATCTGAATGTATCACCTGCACAGCCCGTTCACTTGGAGAACCTCTCCACCTGCAGGCTCTGTGCTTCCTGGTGCCCTCGGTCCCCAGTGCTGGAGGAAAGCTGTTCCACTGCCACCAGTGCACTCTTACAAGCTGGCTGCAGTTGCAGGGGTCCCTGAATGCCTGAGTCTTATTGCGTTCCCTTCCCATCTTGTGCTTTCATCGTAAACACAGCGCAGATACTTTTTTTTTTTTTTTAATGTTTACATATCATTTAACATAAAGTAAATGCAACGCTTTATAAATAGTAATTTGTTTATCACAGGTTTCCTTGAAACCTGCTTGGGATTTGTGCGTTGCTGTGTCTCCTTCATGCTGGTCTACTGAAACTTGTGGCTCTTAGCTGAAGGGCCTGACTCTTCTCCTGCTGCCCCCCTCCTCCTCCGCCCCTCTTTACGTCGGAATGGTGTGCATCTGTTAGTGGACAGATTGCACAAGATGAACATAAGGCACTCTTTTCCAGGGTCAGCTAAATTGCCAAGCTAGGTCCACTTAGGCTATTGAAATGTATGTTCAAAATTCCAGAAATTCTACTAATGACAGATATCTCTGTCATATTATGCTGCATAATAATTACACTTATGCAGGCCTCTGTGAGGTCAGAATAAAAACATTGTTTCGGTGTCAGCTATATATTTGTGTGCGTTTGAAATTTGCGGAATAATATCAAAGTGGTTTTCTTTTCTTGTGATCTCAAAAGTAGAATTTACCAAATATTCACACTCAAATTTGCTTCGCCTTAGAATAGCAACTGTGAAGTTTGCGAAGTTTGCAGGGAGCACTTTTGTTAATTATTTTCTGTTTTGTTTTTATTCTTTCAAACTCTGGCTTTGTTTAAAAAGATACTTAACAATTGGGAAAAGATGCACCCAGAAAAATGGGGCACCTCTTGGCCCGTATGGCTGTTCTTTGTACGCCCATGTTTTCTAGGATTTTTTTTAACCACGGAATTAGAGTACAGTAACCAGGCACTGATTTGCCTTGATACTCTGCGCTTTGGAGTCGGACAAGGAACTGTCGCAACACATGGCTCTCAAATGAGTTGACTGTAGACATATTGTCTGTCAGTCAAAACGACAATATTGCAATCAGGGCAGGCCCTGCCTCCCCGTATGCACCTCAGATGGCAGTGGGATGACCCCAGCAGGGCGTTCTGTGCGCGCTCTTGTTCATTACGCTGCAGTACAATGGCGTTGTTCAGAACCGGTGCCCTCCTCTATGGGAAATGGCAGCTGGTTTGCAATTGCAATTATTGAAATAAAATCATATTTCAGTCTGTCATTCTTCAAAAGCTTTCGTATTATTGAAAGCTACATGATCGCAGGCATACTAATTCTCATAACAATGCATCTAATGGGAGGGATGTTCAGAATGTTCAAAGTCGTACAATAAATATGTAAGAGAAAATTAGTGTCTGGCTACCCCAGAAAAGAAGTGATATTTTGGTACTGTGACAGAGATGATGTCACAGTACGGTATTGTATTCAAACCATTGCTACCTGGCTAGCTGCTGAGATGAAAGCAGTAGTGTCACACTGGTACAGCTGCTGCCAGTGATGTAATTGATTTGCACAAAGCTTACAGCAAAATGATAAGCTGAAATATCTTAGCTTTCGCAAACACATGGTAGAGACCCAACAAAGAGCCAAGCAGTTCCCAAAATGGCACCAAGAGGATAGGAGTGGGACACTGAGAGGTGAACTTGGAGCTCAGTCTGAGCCAAGTTAACCAGCCGGGTCTGTGCGGAGTGGGAGTTCATGTCCTGGGCAGGGCCGGTGCTGCTGCTGCTGCTGATTCCATCTTCTGTCGGTTGTAATTTACAGGACAGTCATTTGAGAAGAAGCACCATATGGAATGGTGCTCTATTTGTAATTCTGAAAGTGAACGATTTGGTCTTATGTAAATACTGAGTCTGTCAGGGATTTCTGAGTGTTGAACAGAATTAAAAAATACCAATTTTTATTTTTCTTCTCTGAGTTCCTTTGTAGAAGTGAGTTCTGGAAATATTGTAGAAGACATAAAAGGGCAAGGAGGCACCAATGCTGCACTGATGGGCAGCATGGCCAGCTGTGCTCCCCTAACAGAGCCCCATTCTGGTGGCCAGGGCCACATGAGCCCTGTGAGCCAAAGAACTGTTCCCATCTCTTAAATCTCTAGAGGACGCTTATGCTTTAATATTATTGGGGTCCTACATCTCTACCTTTGTTGTTAAGGACTAAAACTATAATGTAATACCTGTGTAGTAAAATCCATTTTGCTGTTTCCTACAGCTGGGCAGCACTGCAGCAGTGAAGCATGTGGCCTCCATCAAATGTGGCAAGAAAAAGAAAATGCTGGATAGTAGTTGTAAAGGAATTTTTAACTGGTCAGATAAGATTTTTTTTTCCCTGTCATGTCTGAAAACTCAAAAGCATTGAAGGACTTCTTGGTTTTTGCACTAGAGAATGAAACACTGCCCGCAGGCCTCACCCTGTGTAGAAAGGCACGGTAGAAGGCTCTGAGTTGCTCCTTAACTTCCAGTGTGGGCCGTTAACATCCCAGTTGTTTGTTTGTTTGTTTTTAAGTATTTGATAACCCTTGGGTAGTTGTTTTGTTTCTCATGCAGCTTGAAATAACCCTCAGTAACTCCACCACTGTGCAGGAACTGCTCATGTGGGCAGTTTGGTGGTACGAGACAGGGACAGTGTTGGGTATTGGGTTACCAATGCTTAGGCTAGAAATTGAGAGAGGAAAAAAGCTTGTGAATGTAAGCAAGATTTCTGATATCAAATAAGTAACAGAAGTGGAATATTTGTGCTTTTCTCTCCCAAATTACCAGTTGGCTTAAGAGTTTATGGCTTACTTGAAATCAGTTCTGCCATTGCATCTTAATCTATTCATTCATTCTCATTGAGAGTCTAAATGCAGGGGTGCTTTAAATCTCAACACGGGAACTAGTGTAACCTTGCTTCAATTTTGAAGTTGACAAGAATTTAAGTAGTTTTTAAGGCATCTTTTTCTTGTGCCACTATTTTTTCATCTCTCCCCCATTGGGTTTTTTTTGTGATGGCTTTAGACATAACAGCTTAAGTCAGAGTTCCCTTTCTTCAGGGATTTGAAAATGTGCACAGATCCTGATCAACATAAATTAGCATGGCTACGCCGTCTGTTATCAGTTATTTCAACTATATGAAACAATCTGTCTCTGTTTTAATATAAAATAAGATGGTGTACACGTTTACAGTACATATCACTACCAGACATAAGCAGGAATACCTGTTGAAGGGCCCTGTGAGTAAAGACAGCCTGTTAAGGATCTTTTTATGCATGAGAGAGGAACGTCCATATAGTCACTGTGTTTGTGGATATGTATGTTACTGGTGTGGAATACAAAGCAATATTTCTGTGTTGCAACATAGCTCTTTTTTTCCTGGAAGACAAAGGTTGAAGTGGTGGTGTCGTGTCATTTCGACAATAATTGAGGGGATTCACCATCAGGTTCACGCTGGAATCAGCAAGAATTAAAAGGCAGCAGCTGAGAAGTGTGTGGCTACATTGGTATTCTCTGTTCCTTTTCTTTATAGAAGTCTTGGGAAAGGAGGTTGCTGCCACCATTATTAATCTTTATCTTGTGTTGGCACATAGCTATCAGAATGCCACTGACATTTGATGGGGTCTGGAACAAATTCTTTTGTTGTAATAGGATTTTTATGTCTCTGACTAGTCAAGGAAAGAAAGAAGGAATTTTGTGAGCACAGAGTAAATATAAAACAGAACTTTTATTTTTCTCCAAACTTTATTTTGCTTTATATCTAAAGGATGTCAGCAGCTCAGAGCACAGCTCTCCATCAGTATTCTTCACTCATTGTTTGAAATCTTTGCGTGTCTCCATGATTCATGGTGGTTGCTCCACGAGGCAGTGTATCACAGTCACACCGACTGCTTTACAGCTTACATGCTAAGGAGCGAGCTGTAGAAGGTGTGCCTGCTTAGTCGCCCAACATGTAAAAGATACTAATCCTGATACTACTGAATGCTTCTGCGATCTGCTTAGGCGTGTGCTTAGGCATGGTTGATGTAAGTAATCCCATCGCATGTAGTTAAATGTGAAGCGACGCACTGGAAAAGGCTTGATGACAACTGAACACAAGGCCAGGAGAATGATGGACAAGCTACCGAGGTGCAGAGGAGAACAGCCCCGGTCTTTTGTGGGGAGGGGATAGTGACAATGGTGGACTTTAAGGGTACAGTAAGTAGAATGGTGTCCTTTCCAGTACTGATATTGCATATTGGTACTGTAATTTGCACCATAGTTTGGATTTCAAAGCAAAAAGGAGTACGTGCAGATTTTTGTGCCTGCTCTCTCTGTCTATATGTAAGAGATATTGGGTGTTTGCTTTCTAAATTCTTCCTTTAAGCAAAACGTTGAGACGTGACACTACCTGTTGTAGCTCTGATGGTGAATTGGTGCACAGAATAATGTTCATATTTAATTTTTTTTGTACTCCATTTATTTTTATACCAGGCCCCACTGGAGGCACCTGCAATATTATAGTTAAAGACAGCCACAAAAATTTGATTACGTTTAACAAATCATGGCTATGTAATAACAAGTTAAATTGGGTCCATAGACATAATTTTCCTAGCATTTAGGGAATCTGTTGATAGAGCAAAACACAAAAGAATAATCTGCAAGGTCTGTAATTTTGGTACGTTATAGTAGCTGAGGTATGTGAATAGATAAATTATCTTCTGAGACATCAAAGAGAAGTATTTGTGAGTGGGCAGTGGCTTGGGAAAGGGAAAAGTGATTAGTGGAGTGCTACAGGAGACCGGGATTAGCACCAATTTTGTTCATTTTATAAACCAGTGATCTGGAAAAAAGAAAAAAGCCGTGCCGTCAAGGGGCAGCGCACGCCTTGGTTTCTGCGGAGCAGGGGAGTGGCAGGCCATGAAGAACTGGAGGTCACACAGCTGAACCAGAGACAGTCGTGCAGGGGGTGTACGGGCAGACAGGGAACTATCGCTCTAGTTAGGAACTTGAACACCACGTAGAAAGACATGATGGAAAAGCAAGGAAAAAAAGGACATGCAAAAAAGCTGACAGGGCTGTTGCATCACTAGGGAAATACCTCTAATAGTTTTAGGAATTTTTAAAGCGTGATTTCTTTTGTTCTAGTTTCCCATTGCTCAGTGAGGAAGTCAGTTATTTAAAACTCTACGGGCTTGAAAGCAGATATAATAAAACAGATTGAAATATGCAATACTTTCAGTACTAGTATTTTCCTAACATGCAGTATTGGAAACTTGCAAGGACAGAGCCTGGGAAGGTGAATAAGGAATCCAGAACGACTCCAGGCCCTGCGGCTCATGAAGCATAACACTGCTGGTGCTCAGCAGCAGAGCAAGAGCCGTCACTGCATCCCCCTTCTGCCAGACATCCCTGGGAGCAGCTGGGCTTTTGGGATTGCTGATGAGCTGAGCAGCGCCTGTTTCCTTGGAATGGCCCCAGAAACAGTGAGGCTGTTCCCTGCCCAAGTCTATCTGAGTGTGACAAGTTCCTGGGCTTGTTTCTGGTCCGTGCCATGCAATCAAGGTAAACAAAGCAGGGCGTTACTTAGTGCAGGGAAGGGAAAGGTGAGAATCCGTGGTGGCTTGCAGGGGAAAAGGAAAACAGCCCATATTGCTCACTTCCAAAGTACCCAGGCTGGAGAAGTGTTACTCCCATAAGGCTCACAAAATGTTTACCAAATGGAGATTGGTTTACAGAGCACTTTCATAATAAATGTTTTCTGTTGAAATTAGGGACTAGTAATAGTAATTGCCAGTGGTTACGCTGTTGAACAGCATATAGTATGTAGAGCAGATAATGCATATATAGATAAATATAACACTTCACATTTACAGTCATGTATGTACTTTTTGGAGATCGTTGGCAAATTACTAGCAAAGAAAAAGGAACTGTAGTCGTCATATTCAGGCCGCTGGGTTGTAATGTAGGCTGTTGTCCAGTGCAGCAGCCCGGGACAGGAGGGAAGGAACGGTTCTAAAGGCCCTGAGTCAATAAAATACTGAGAAGTGGATGATTGTACGGGAATAGCTGGAAAATAAGTGTTTTTAAAGAATATACGAGGAATAAAAGCAGTTAGCATAAGCATAGCAGTGCGTGCTGCTGTGAAGCAAATGAATGAGGGCTCGCGGCCATCCTCCCGTGTGACCAACAGTACCGAAGGACTCGGGGCGCGGCCGGACGGGCTTCGCCGTGCCGGGGCCGTGCCGCGCCGCCGGGTGGCGCCCTGCGCTCGGCCCCGCGCAGCCCCGGCGGTGTCCGGGAGCGCAAGGGCGGAGCGGCCGCGCAGCCCCGGGCGGCATCGGCGCTGCGGCTCTTGGAGGCGCGGCGCTGAGCAGTGCCCGGGGCGCGGGTTGCCGGTGGTTTGCGCTCTGCCCCAAGGTGTGCAGAGGAGCTCCGACGTAAAGGATGCCCCGTTTTCCAGCGGTCTAACTCAGAGAGAGGTGTAAGCCGCGAGGCTAGCGGTGCGTGTCCCGTGTGAGCCGATAGGGCGTGCAGAGGGCTTTGGGGCGGTTCATACCGGGATCCTGTGCGAGTACTCGCCTGCATACGCCCAGCACCTCATCTTCCATCTGTGCTTCGTTTCCTCTCTCGGATGCTTTATTAAGTAAATGATAACGTGTGTTTGGAAAAGTAATTCGATTTCTTATTAATTTAGAAATTTCAGCGTTCGGTTTACTGGAGGACTTAGGGAGGTTCCAGCACCCAAACTGGTGCTTTTTCTTTTATTTACTTTTTCTTGACCGTGGCAATTGCCAAAGGAAGAAAAATGGGTCTGTGGTACTTGGCTCAATTAGCTAAAGGGGCCGTCGTTGGAGGAGCAATGAACCTTAAACTTATGACATTTCTTAGCTGAAATAACATCATCTGCGAGTTGCTGTTATAATACTTTGCTTCAATCTATGCAAGAGTTTATTATAACTGAAATTTAATTTAAAAAATGAGCCCTGAGCCAAGTTCCCTAGCAAGAGACTATCGTACGGCTTCAGAACAGAAAATAAAACTAACACTGGCTGAAACGAGGACGATTTATATTGAAATCTCCTAACAATTAAGGAATCTCAGCAATTAGTCCATGTTTTTCCATTTTTATAAGTTTTCCCCTGATACTTTTGGTTCAGAAGGAAGTATTTGTCGTGAGTAGTTGGTGTGCATGGACAGTTCGTTCTTATTGAGGTAACAGCACTGAGCCACTTCCTCTCATTTACCCTGCTTTTGATTTTTTTCTAATTTATTTAGCATTGTCATAAGTTGCTCAAAACAGCTATTGGAACTCATTCTACTTTGTTGTTGTTTATTAGCTTGTGGCATCACATATTGATGCCTGGAACGATTACAGCCTGATCTTTCTCAGAAGTAGACTCAAACAGAACAACTAATCTCATGCCTCAGAATATTGGAAAATAGATTGTGCAAATTACTGCTTATTCACTTCTGTTAATTCTTTTTAAAATCAGTACCAGAAATAATGCCTTTGTAATTAATATAGTTATGATTTTTTTAGGAAATGAGAAAATGATTAGCTCAGCTGTACTTTATATGGCATGCGTCTGCTACTGAATAAAATAGAACTAAGCAGGAATACCCTAAGTTACCACAGTCTTGTTCCAATGCCAATGCTCAAAGCCTCCACAATTTACTACTTTTAATGAGCGTTAGTTGATACAAACTGGTAGTGGAGAGCACATCCTCTTGTGGGTTAGAATAGCATGACAGTTCATTCCATCCTTGTCCCAAATAATGGTGTGTTTTGGGTTTGGTGATATCTGACTTCTGAGACCAATAATTCTTCTAAGGGAGGAGTGTTTTACATGAGACTGTGTGTTCTCCTTGTGTTATACCAATCCGAAGCTATACGTTGTTACCAAAGAAAAACAGAAAAATATATATTTCCCGAAGAGGCGTATAAAGGTTTGTAATTGTTTTCATCTTTTTTTTTATGGTTCTTCTTCACCTTTTCAGTTCTATAAACTATGATGGCCTTCTTTCAGCAAAGGTTGAAGGGATCTGATTCATTTTTAAAGTGTTTTATTTCTTGTTTCCTATCAGAGCAGGAAATCAAATGTGGCTGCTTTAGGAATATTTTTCCTAGTGGCATTCATTGCCTTTGGTCCTGAGTGCTGGGTGAATCAGACAATGGAGGCCAAACCCCACACGTAGAAGGCAGAGTCCTCCTGGGGATCACCATCCTCCTCCTCCCTATAGATTTGGGTGCTCCGGTGCCATCAGTGCTGGGCCAGCACACTGCTCCCTTGCCAAGGGCAGAGACTTCCAGGCTAGTTTCAGTCCCCACTGGAATGCCAAGCAGTTGTGCTGGCTTGGGGGAGGACAAAACCTGTGGCCAGTTTGGGAGAGTGACCTTGGTTTTCCTTTTCACATACTGCTCTTTTTCTTTCCCTGTGTATTTCCTTTTTAAGATTAAAAAAAAAAAAAAAAAAAAAAAGTTGTCTACCTATATGTATAAATTCTACTAGAAGTAGTGTGGCATGGAAACATAATTAATAAACTAAGTATATTCTTTGAAGGAGAAATATTTTGGAGCAAATAGATACCTGAATAAATGCCTTTATAATCATTATCCATGTACATGAGGTATGAAGAGATGAGATACGGAAGTGACAAGCTTTCACTGTGATTCATTTGAATTAGATTTGTTTGCCTGTTTGATTTGAGTAACTTGAGGTGTTATATGTGTGGGTAACATGACAAATGCAATTTGAGCCACTTTCCCAATCGTTATTGTAGGCATTCATATCTATTAATCTCTCTAGTTTGGATTTCGCTCGGTTTTAATATGTATAATGTATTTTGTTTTAGTTTTTTATAACATATAACTCACAGATACTGACTTGTCCTTGTGCAGTAATAGCAGTAAAGTGTATTTTGACAGATAAAACCTGCGAGCTAAAACCATACAGCACCGATGTACATGTGTTCTCTGGCAGGGTACATGTGTTATCTTTCCCTGGTATCTTATGGAATGTCTGGCAAAGTACAATAGTCAGTGTTTCTGAGAAAAAATCCTACTAATCTGCATGCTCCTGCTTTCATAGCCAGCTTGAGATAGCGTGTTTGCTAGATATTCACAGCCCAGCCAGAAATGAGGTAAAACAGCATTTCAGGATGTAGAGCTCGAGTTTGGTTTAAAATCACTTAGCAGCTGTTTTCTCTGTTGTCTTTGCTACTTCCTTTTTTCCCTGTTCTAAATCATAATTTGTGTACCGTGAGGCCAGCGTGCTGGTTTAGACATCTTTATTAGGTAGGAAATGCTATTGATTTTTGTTTTCCTTTAAAGCATCCAGCTCTCTGCGTTCAGCCTTCTCGCTGGCACCGAGATCTATATGCCCCACGGTGCTGTAACGTAAGAGCTGTGGCAAAACAAGCATTTTGCAGCTCTTGCAGGAACTATGAAAAGTTGAACTGTTTGTTACAGAGTGAGGCAGTGCCGTTCTGCATACTGTAGTCATATGAGGCAGTGGGATCTTCTGATTTTGATGAAGACTTATGGAGAGTCTAAAAATAGCTCATCCCCGGTACAGAAAAATATGTGAAAATATGCTGTCTATCCCTTAAATCCACAGCATTAAGTGAAATTAATAGAAGAACTTGTACAGTACGTGATTGAATCCGTGAGGGATATAGTGTGATATTGTATATTTGCCTAAAAGCTCCCTCTGACAGCAAAAACAATGTACCACAGTATGTTTCTTTCTTATCTAATGGAAAGAATAACACACAGAGGCTCAATTCTTGTAATGAAAACCCCCACATTAATTTTATTTTTTGATGTGTCATTGTAATTCAAGAGATGTTTTTAATCTCAGGATTGCTAGGGCACAATAAACCATTTAAAAAGTATTTGGCAAAGATCCCTGTGCTTAGCAACAGCTCCTTTCATTTAAAACTGTTTTTTGAACCAAGCTATTCAAAGCTTTGTTCCACTTATTAAAATAAAGTATCTTACTTCAAACAAGTGTTTCAGAGAATATAATCAAGAGGATAGCGTTCAAATACAATGCGCAGAAAACATAAAAGGTAGCAGCATGAAAAACTCAAATACTTTGTGTCTGTTTCCTTGTTTTTCATTAAGAAAAAATACATAAAAATGAAGCGTACTTATGCTGTTTTCTTTTCTCCTATTTATTTTTTTTTTTTATAGGGCATCTAACACTCCATTTCTTTCTGTGTTCTGACATTCATTACTACATTTAAAGTAAAATTAGTTGTGAACTGTTTCAGTGAATGAGATACTGCATTAAAGTGGCGTCTATCCCAGTCATGGAAGTGTTATAAAACAGCAGCAGAAGAGCTAACTATAGAATAAGGTCTATTCGTTTTGCTGCTGGCTTTATACTCCTATATGAACTGCAGTGCTAATACATTGCACAGCATAACCATGAGGGCTCTGCTTTCTAATAAGATACACTTATTCAGCCTCAGCTTCATTATGTAACTTTGCAATTTATTTCAGATTTTTGTTGAATACAATTTTCACTTTGTCTTACTTCTGCCTTGCTATTTGTTTGCTGTTTGTATCAAAAGTATTGTCGAGGTAATGGTGGCAGTGCAAGTGCAATTTCCCTTCAAAAGTGAATGGATGGGATTCATTCTTCAGTGGCTCTTTTTCACTTGTGTTCCTCATAAAATAAGGAAAGATGTGTTATGGGAGCACCCATTTCTGTGAAGAGGATCCAGGGCCTCATTTTGTAGGATGCCTGGTGCATTTTGGAGAGTCCTGAGGGTCTTTGAAGTCAGGGGAGGTTGAGATGAATGTTGGCATGGGCTGTGCATAAAATACAATTCTGTTTTGCAGGAGATTTTGCTATTTAAAAATTCTGGTTAATTTAGGGATGAGAACCCTAGGCTTTGAATGTTTCGTATCAGGGCAAGGCCCTGAGGCTGTAGCTTTGGCTCCAGCTCTGATGGCTTCAGGTAACAATCAGTGCCAGCACGTCTGCTCCCACTGCCACGTGGGTTCCCACAAAATCTTGACTAGCATAGATGTGACTGATAAGATGTTCATGACCCACTGAGGTTTGGGGATAAGTGCCTAGAAAGGAGTTTTGAATAATTGTAAGTTTGTGTAGGTAATGCTCTACAACTTGGTCAGGATGGCCGTGTCTGTAATACTGGTGCAATTTTTAATCTCGCATTGTGTGGGCAGAAAAATGGTTATTTCCAAGATGTTAAAAAGTGATCTATTCTGATAAGTTTTTATATCTTGCACAGATATAGCTTTTTTTTTTTTTTTCTCTTAATTTTACAAACCAAGTTGGAAGCCTTGACATTTATTGGGCCCCCATATTTTTCATTTATATTCTCTCTAGTCTTCACCATCTGTTATGACAGTAAATAAGTTTCAAATAAGCCATATCTTCCTCAGCATGAGTTGCTTTTTCTGAAAAAAAAAAAAAAAAGAAAAAAAAAAAGAAAATTAAAGTTGCAGTTGGATGTGATATTTGAAGTCACAGCTTGTCTTCAAATATTTAGTAGCATATTCCTGTGCCAAGGGATATCAATCTGCCATTTGCTTTGCTTACAGTATAATAAAGATTATCCATCCCCTTCTTTCATAGCTGTGTCAAGGCTCTTAATTACTATAGTTCAGGAAGTAGCTCTTTCCACAGGCTATTTCCATTTTGCATTGGCTTCATATGGTTCTTTCTTCTATTTTTGCATATTAAATTCCAAAAGGATATAGACTTTGACTTTGATGGATGACCTGTGATCTTCCCTAGCAAGTAAATTCCTATTCTATAACAACAGCCTTTTTTGTTGTTTATTGTTAACTTCTTTACCAGTTTGTGTATATTTCATGTGTTGGTATCCAACCTTAAGAATTTCTATGGATTTTTTTTTTTTTTTCTCTCATGCTGTACACAGGCAGCGGGGTACATTTGAAAAGCAATGCATTATTTGGGTTTTGTCTTAATCTTTCTCTCCTTATAGTATGCCGTGGAAATGCACTGCAGCAGAAAAGGGATGTGACTTGGATGTCAACTTTGTAGAGGCATGCCACTTTGCTTTCAGATCTTTTCAAAATAAATGATTAGTCTGATTTCTTGATCGTGAATATTCTGTCACACAGAGGCATTTTCTTCATCCTGTGAGGATAACGATGTAAAATCACAGATGGTTTTTATGTCTTAACTAGTAAGCTGCAACAAATGTTTCCTTAAAACTTTCCTGAAGGAACTCTTCCAAGAAGGAAATGTCCCAAATTGAAAGTACTTCTAGAAGAGTAAATGTTAAAAGATTTCTTGTGGACTGTATTTTTTACATTCTTTTCCACTCTTCAACAACTGTTGATCTGTAGCCCTTGGGCTTCCTAGAAATGTTTGAGGGTAACCTATGAGAAACAGTTACATATAGTTTACTCCTGTAATAGTCTGTGCTTCGAACACTCCTCATACCAAAGTACTTTTTGCACCCTCTATTAATACTTCTAAACGCTGCATGTGTGTTTACTGGGTGAATTTTTAAATCTCCTTCTGTTGTCAGTGTTTGGATCTGTGCTTCCAATTGGTACTTTCAGAATGGCACCAAAAAGGAGCCTGTGATTGAGCATCAGCTTTGCAACAAAGAGGAGTCAAGGTTATCTGCAGTGTGATTTATAGGAAAAGACTCAGGCACCTTCTGAAAAAGCCAGAATATTCATTATGCAAAGACACCCTTACGTAAAGAAGAAAAAAATAATAAAAAAAAAGGGGGGTTTATTGCATTGAAATAAATACTGTGTTATAGTCAAATCTGATGCGCAACTAAGAGAGTAACCCTTTTGTTTGTGAGATCTCATTGTCATTTTGATATTCATAAGCTTCCTACTATAAGAATAAAGCTTTTATTCTTATTTTATATATGCAGTTGTTGTTTCTCCTTTTCTACCTGTAAGTAGAGTAATTGCACTTTTTTATCATTTTCCAGAATTAGATTAATGTTATAGCATGTTCTGAAATTTCATTCTCTTTCAGCATCAATCTTTGTTTTCTTTTTATTACAGAATTATACTTATGAAATAACATCATTTCATAACAATGAACATAAAAATATAATGCAGTATAGCAGGTTTATAGATTAAATACTTCATTTGAAAGAAAATTCTCCTGGCTTATGCTGTTACTTAACAAAAGTGGCAAGGTCAGAATATCTGAGGGTTAATAACAAAGTTGTTTATATCATAAGATGTGAGCACAAATATTTGGGGATCAGCGACTAAACTTGTGAGAAAATATGAGAAGGAGATATCTTGTCTACATTTCCTCTTTCTGGAAAAGAGGTGTTGCATAAAACACTGATTTTCAATTTAGAGTTAGTGTACGACGTAAAGCACATTGTACGAAAGCCAAATGATACTCTGCTGAATTCAATTTCTTCCAGCTTACCTTGCTGAGTATTAGGTATTTCAGAAGGGAATTAACCATCTTCCCATGCTGCCCTTGCAGACTAAGCACACTCCTAGTTAGTGTAGAAAGATGACAAATATGAAGCCAGGTGGTTAGTGCAAGGCAGGAACTGTTTCAGAAAAGTTTGTTTGTTTGTTTTCCAAAGAAAAAGATTAGGAGATTTTTTAAATGTGCACAATTGAATTTCTGATCAAAGTGTGAAAAGAAATGGGCAATAATTAGGAGATACAGAGGGCATTTGGAGTAGGGGAGGGTTGTGACCCCTGGGGATGGGATGAAGGATGAGGAAATCTGTATGATCTCTTTACAAAATCCTCTGCTCACTTAATATGGATTTGCTTACCAGAAAACACTATGCTGGACCAGGATCTGTCCTTGGCTTTCATTTACAGCGTTATTAAAAATTAATTCAGAAATATTTTGGAATCGGATCAGTATCAAAAGGAGACTTTAGAAGTGGGAAAATACTTTGGAGGAAGAGGACAGATTTCTGACAGTTAGATGTCCTTCTGTTGCTTTTCAATGTAGAAATGCACTAAAGTTTATGCTAAAGAACTTCCAGAATCATATTTGTCCTCAGTCCTAAATTACAAGTCACAACACTGTTTTCAAGACCTTGAAACATCTCTGCACAGTGCTGTGTCTTCCCCTGTGGACAGGCATGCCCCAAGGTTCCACCACCATTGTCTGTCATCCTGTGTCCCTACTGTTCCACTAAAGCACTTCCATTTTCCTAAGGTAGTGTTTAATTTTTGAAGACCTTTCCTTGTTTGGAAATTGTTTGTGTCTCTTAAGTCAGAGCTTTCAAATAATTTTCATCAGTTTTCTTTATTTTTATGTTATAGACAAAAAATATACGGAAAAGATACAGTATATAAAATGAAATCAGTTGAACTTGCTTCACTTTGTTTGTGATAAAGTAACGGTGGTTGACACTCATTTCCTTATTACCAGTATTTACAAATAAGGTCTTTAATTGTGTAACAGAGCGAATCTGACTACAATTCCCAGCTCCTGTTTCTGTTTGCTGATAGTTTTTGGACAATACATGTTGATTATCAGCTTTCCAGCACTTTGGCCTTTTTCAGTCCTCTAAGATACCATTAACTGTCCTGAGATTTCTCTGAAGATTTAACTAGCTGGCAGATTATCAGGTTCCAGTTCTTTTAAAATCGCTAGTTCATTGAGTACTTTCTGAACTGTTATTTCTCTCCTCTTTTCTGAGGTTTTACCTCTCAGTGATATTTCTGTTCGTCACCTGCAAGACTGGTATTTGTGTGAAGGTGGAGGCACATGTTGAAAAACTTAGCTTTCACATTGTCGTGTGTTGATAATGCCATAGGATACTGTTTAATATGGTCACAGCACAAATTCTTTTCTTTATTAACTTTAATGTTTCTTGCTACTTGCATCTCAGTTCAAACATGCCCTTCCAAGTTTAATCCCATGTGTCAATCTTCCTTTCCCCATCTTACCTCATTTCTACTTTGTGTGCCTCTCTGTTCTGTGTGACATCAAATCAGGTTTAGAAAATTCATCATATGATCTGCATGCTTAAAATACAGTTTTAATTTTGCCATTTTTCTTTCTTTCTCTTTTGAGGGTCCGAACTTCCTAATCTCATCCAGTTTGCCTTATATCCTCCTATTCTCAGCAAGTCTCTTTCTGCAAACAGAATGAGCCTTTCTTCTAGCTACCTCATTTAGTTACAAAAACTGTCATTTCTGCTTTCTTAGATTTTACAGGCCAATTTGTGCTTTATTTTTTCTTTTACAACACATCTAAATACTTTAGATCTTTAGATCTGTTTTGGCAGGCTCCTATTATTGGTGATTCTACCTATATTTCAGGAAAAAAGCCTCATCCACCTCATTTTCTTGGTCAAGTATTCTGTAGTAGATAGTCATCGTGACAAATGCTATGTTCTTTATCCTTGTATGTAATCTTGCTCTTTGCATTACTGATCTTGAAGCAAATATATAAAGTGTTGTCTCCTAACATAGAAAAATGATGCAAGAGAAGAGGCCAGTTCAGGCAAAACTCTGGAGTGCTATCCTTCAAAGTCAAGCTCTTGGAGGCTTAATTCAGCTGCAGGAGCAGAGAGGGCGACCTTATAATATTTGCCCTTTGAAATGCTATCTTTCAGAGGTGACCTTTACGCTAACTTGGGAGTCTGACAACCTGGGTCCTCAGCACAAGATCCTTTTCACTGTCATCCTCTCACAGATGGTGTCTTCTCTGCCTTTGTTCAAAACAGAATCTCCTTCCCAATTTGCCTGCTTTGCTTCATAACTCTTTTCTAACTCATGCTATCAGTCAAGTCAAATAGAGTTAGTGGGCTGTTCCCTTTCGCTTCCAGAGACTTCTCTGAGTTTATAATTCTGCTGTGTTCTTCACAGACCCGATTCCTCTAAGGTTAAATGTTCTTCTCTGAAGTAACAAAACTATTGAAGATCCTTGGAGTATGACGGGAAGATCCGTAGCCTGGCAGCATTCCATACTCATTTTAGAGTTTAAGCAAACACTGACCGTGAAGTTAATCAGGAAGAAGCTGAAACACTCTCTTGACCTGGCAGGGGTAAAATAAGAATGTGACAGCATACAAAATTATGGAAAACTATATTAAATTGTATGAATGGTTTCCAAGAACGTAGGAGTCCCCACAATTACCAAATCAGCCATGCCATCTTTAGCCATGACCATTGTCTAGGTTTGCTCATGCTTGACCAGGTGGTGACTAATGCAGGTGTTTCTAATAGCAGCATTTAAGAAATCATACATCCATTTACATAGCTTCTGGAGTTTTGAACCAAAGTTACACATTTTAGTAAATGAGCTACAAAAATTAGAAGACAGACTATTGTGAATGAAGTTGAAAATCCTGTGAGTTTTAATAATAGAGGAGATCTGTATTGTTAATTTCAGGAGTTATTTTTAGTCTTTAAAAATACTGAAAAGTTTCCCCTTTGTTTCTTCATGATCACGTACATGTTGCTTTCCAAGCTGTTCGTAAGAGCTACTTTATTAAATGCTCATCTTACTGAAAGACTCCACTTGAGTCCTTGGATGTTTCTGCAGCACATGAGATAGGCATCCTGAGATGTGATGACCTGAACATGATACCTGTCCCTGCAAACAGCAGGTGGGCACCAAGTTGGGGCAGTATGGGTGTGATACCTGTCCCTACTGCTCCTCAGGGCCCTCCCAGCATAATACTTGCCTTGGTTCATGTTCTTTGTGCAAAAGCTGCGTCCTGGGATGTATCCCTAGTTCATGGAAGCTTGTACATCTTTATCAACAATAGAATCATAAAAAGAGGGTCTAAAATGCCCTGTGGGATTCAGTGTTGATTTCTGCATTTTTCCACTGCGTGACCAGAGCCTGTCAGCACTTTGCTCCTGATTAGTTGGGCAGCTAGCAGAATGCCACTGCTATCTCAGTACCTTCATACTTTTTTGTACTGCATTGTGTTCTTGCCTTGTCAGTGTGTTTTTTATCTGTACAATTGTTTCTTTACTTGAATTCAGTGTTTGTCTAAGTGACAGCAGATCTGGTATTTTGGTGTACTTTCATATTACTCCATCAATCACTGGAAGAAGACGTTGACACAATGTTACTTTTGTTTTAAGTAAAACCAAGCTGGTTTTATTATGGTTTTATTATTTTGTTGTGTACTGTTTTCCACTTTTCCCTTTGGACTCAGAAAATTGAGATTTCATAGGCCTAATCTTCTCAGCTAATAAGAACTGTGGCTAAGTAGCATTTGATGGAAAACAAGAAGTTCATTTTGTGTTCAGCTCATTCTTCTGTTTGGCATAGATATAACAGATACGGTGCATGAATTGAAACAGTCATGTTTTCGCTGTATGACTCAGGTTCTATTTAGATTATTGCTGCTTAACTGCATTTGAAAGATTATGATGATTTTTTAACTAGGAGGTATATTTTTGTCTCTGCATCTCTAGTTAAAATGGAACAACAAATACGCTGGAGCAGCACAAGATGATATGAAGGGGAGATACTAGGAGAGAAAAGCAGGAAACGCGCAAAAGATGAGAACAGAGAGAACTGCTGGTTTGCCTGGGACTAGGTCTCTGGCCATTGGACATAAATAGTTAGGTGGATTAAAGGCAATATAAAATCAAATGGATAAGATAAAGTCAGAACGCTCTCCTGGAATTGTATTACATCATATGTATGTGCTAGAGAGGGGCAGCAAGGTTTATAAATGAAAGGTAGTGGCTGAGGAGTTGTAATTAATAGTACGAGCAGTATTTAAAGAAAGGAAGTTACAGTGTGTGTGCTTTTACTGCAGACTGACATCTTCATTGGAACTGTAGATCTTTGTAGAGTCTCTAGCTAAAATAGTTCTGTGATAAAAATGTTACTTCTTCGCTCATTCCTTCAGGTCATTTGTAAATTTAGTGTATTTAGTGTGCCATAACAGGAAACCATGGTGTACTTCTCATTTTTTGCCATAATGCACATTGACCAAATTCTTCCCAACACTTCCAGCTCATTAGCCAGTGTATATACATAGTAGGGAAAAAACAAAAACAAACAAACAAACAAAATCTCATGCATGACTATTTTTTCTTAAAAAACGTTGAAAGAATAATTTTTCTAAATTAAAAAATAAAATAACTATCATAATCTATACAGTTGTTATGACTATTAAAAAATCCATAAAATTTGGTAGGTTTTTGTAAGGTTGTATTGTCTAGAAATAGCAGTCACAGAAACAAGGAATGGCTTAGATTGGAAGGGATCTTAATGTCATCTTGTTCCAACCGCCCATGCTTTGGTCACAAGGCCTGGTGTTACTCTTACACAAACAATTCTGGTGGATACAGTCTCCCAGCTCTGGGAAGCTTGGATGCCTTCAGTTCTTCACAAGCACTGGGGCTGAAGTGGAAGCCACAAACTGCTGTGGAAACACACTGTGGGTACAGTTCTGGGTAGATTTTGTCCCCAGTGATCCGTCTGGTGTTCCACGTGCGTAGCCAACTTACTCAGACATTGCAAAGAATGTGGGGTGACTACAATTCTTGAACAAATATTATTCTTCATGAGTAATTTTCTTGCCTGTCGTTTTTTGGATAAGAAGCAATTTTTAAAATGTGTTGTCAGAAATCCATCCCTTATGCAATAAAAAACTCAAAAGCTGTGCCTGATGACATACAAGATGTCCAGATCTGCATTGGCTCCTTCTCTGCAATCTGTTTACAAAAGTTAAAAAATGCAGCAGAATGAGTTGGTTTGTAAAGGTGCTTTTTTGAATGCTAAATCATATCTGCTGAACCGAAACGCTTAAATTTGTGTTTTCAGAAGACACAAGTCTTCTGAAGCAAGTCTTAATTTAAATGGAAACATAAGAGTTACTCAATTAAAGCATGTGAAGAATTTACATATGTAGTCCATTTTTCTCTCTCAATTGAAAAATTCCTATGAATTGAGGAAATAAGGTATTTCTTTCTGGTTTATATGACAGTATGCATTATTTGCAAAATCCTCTAAAAATTCCATGTAAAATATTTCTTATCCTTTCTGGTAATATTCATATTTAACTATCACATATGCAACAAAAACCCCTATCAAAAGAATTTTGAATTTGTGGAAATACTGGCTACTAATACATTTTGAATTTTAAGAATGCTTACACCCACATATTTAAAAGTATTATTTGAATCCTGAATGAGTAATCTGTGTTTTAGAGATGTCGTGCATCTTATTTGCCATTGATTTAATGTGAGCTAAAAGGCTTAGCATATCTGAAAACTAATTCGATTATTTCACACTTCTCTTTAAGCCCGCGGGGAGTTGGAAATTCCTAAATAATTATTAGGAAATTCTGCGAAAGTAATAACTTAGTTTGTCTTAACTTCACAGCAGTTCCAGTTAATGAAGTGCACAGAGCCTTGTATGTCCACCCTCTCAACCCCGATTAACCATTTTAGTTTAGTTTGCATGGATATAAATTCCTGGAGCGACGTGACAGGTGAGCTCACTGCATTACTCTGGGTCAGTTTCAGTTGTTTCCTTTTGAGGAGGAGTCCTTCTGTTTCCTCCGGCATCTTCATGGCTGGCCCCGCAGGCCTGCAGGATGGCTTCCCCAGGAGACACAAAGCCTCCCAGGGTTAACTCCTCCGCACGTCCCAAGGAAACAGCTGCTGATGTGCTAGGCTTGTTGCCTGTCGTGCTGATTAATACTGCTTTGGTGTTTCCTTAAATGTCCCTCACTGTTTATGGTTTCTGGAGTTCAGTTTGAAGCAGAACACACTTACTGCTTCTGTTCTTTGCCAGCAAACAGAGCCTGCTCTGTGCCTGCCACGCAGGAGCTGTACTGACACAAATCGGAATATACACATTTTGACTGAAGAATTGAAGCATTAAAGAATTGCAAGACTTTTGTTTTGTTTTTGTTTAAGCTTTTTGACAGTGGACTGAAGTTTAGGAGTTTCTTAGACTTTCTACTCTGTTTCAATTTCTTGTCCGAAGAGAGCCCAAGCAGAGCTCGGGAGAACTGGCATGCTCCAACCAGTTGCTTGAGTCCTCATCCCTGGGCACAGGCTGGTGCTGGCCGAGGTCTGGAGGACAGTGGCACAGGGAAAGTGTGCTCTGAACTTCTTTCTTCTTCTTGTTAGTTACATTTGTGTCCTCTGAGCCATACAGGGAAATTGTGCTTGTTTTCTATCTAGGTAGTAATGTAATTACTGGTCTGTTGGAGCTTGTTTTGTTTTGTTTTGTTTTAAATGTTGCGTGACATAGTGCTGTTACTGTTTTTATGGAGTAATGATGATGAAAGAGGAAATTGCATTCCAGTGGCAGGTCATCTCTAGGTTAGAGGAGGAAAAAACACGCATTCTCTGTCTCAGTTGCCTACTATGGAAGCAACGGCGCCTGAAGATCCAGGTCAGGCATTTTGTATGGAGTGACAATGTAAAAATACCTGACACAAGACACACCCCAAAAAATAAATAGAAGGTTAAAGTGCAAAATCATTTACGCAAAGATAAAAGGTTGAGGTAAATCTGTTAAAACTAGACCACGTGCTACAAATAAGTATAACCTCCACGCTGTGCTCGATCCTCCAAGCTGATGGTATTTCATCTGCCAATAGTCATGTATGACTATCACGAGCAACTTCATATCTAGGCAAGCCTAACAGTAAATGATGTACAAGTCAGTTATTCATGTTTATTCCATGCAGAATTGCCGTATATTTTCACTGTGGCCTTCCATGTGTGCATAAAAATTCTAACACAGGTGCCAGCACAATATTGGCATACAGGGAAACATCATGTTGGTTTTTTTTGTTGTTGTCATTCTTTTTTTTTAGATATTTTTTTCTCATGTTTCAGAGAAGGAAAAAAAAAAAAAAAAAAAAAAAAAAGACTCCCTAAAGAATAATATCTGTATGACATTTTCATTTCTGCATATCTGGCATTCTATAATTTAAGGCTGTCTTCCCTTGGCACACTTCAAGTGTGTAGTTAGTCAATGCAAAAGCGTACCTGTGCGATCCAATCAGTGGAAAAAAAAAAGATACTTGCTATTTTTCTTCAGAGCAGGATGTTCTTGCTAGTTTGTGATTGTCCCTGCTGCTCCTTGTCACCGCAAAAATATTCACAACAATTATATTACTCTAATTTTTAAGTTCTAGGCATGTGGGCTGAATTAAAGAAGCAGAAAGGAAGGGAGTTACATTTCACTGGGCACTAAAATGATCTTCAGAGAGCATTATTAGCTGGAAAGCCTGAAGATCATGAATAAAATTGCAGAGAAATAAGAACCTAATTTCAGGTGGTTTAGGTTTGATTTTGTCCATACCAGAGGAAACTTCTACTTTAAAGGTGAAATGAAGCATGCTGCTCTAAAGAAGGTGCAAATGCTTGAATTCTATGAAACGTTTAAGACTTGGTTGGTATTAGCAATTATATGTTCTTAAATCACTCATGATTTTTAAAAAAGTGGAGCTAAGGAGATCATTCACAGGTCTTGCATAGGAAAGCTTGATTTCAAGCATATAAAATAGCTCCCAGCTCTTCATGACAGTGTTTGGGGGCTGCAAGGGACAAAGTTACTTGCTACGAAGCAGTAGGGTGACATGCTCTGGTGTTGCTTGCTCAAACACCTGGTAGAATTGCCTTACTGCAGATTTCAGTCAGATTTATCATACGTTCTCAGGGCTCCAGGAACCAAATCACTACAAACACGTAGATGTAAACTTGAAAAAAAAGAGCTCCTGTGTGAAACGCACCGTGTTTGGTGTTAGAGATGAGTTCAAGGAACCTGTTTGTCAGCTTGCCCTGACCTTCATTTCTGTCTGGATCTACTGAAGCTGCTCCCTTGATTAAATAGAATTATGCCTTTCAGAACTTTCACTTATTTGTTGGAGCATTAGTACGTATCTGATTGAAAAAATATCTATCAACTAATTCTGTTTGATGAACAAATAAAGAAGGACTTCTGAATTTTCAGAAGTATCTGGGACATCTTTATTCCTACAAATTAGAATGTTCATAGTTTTGAGGAAGATAACATTTTTAGCAGCTTCACTTTTGTTTTATACAAAATTACCTTCTCCAGCAGTAATATTACTTTTAAAAAATCTAATTTAGCTGCTCTAATATTTAGTTCTTCTTAGCTCTAAATGTGTCATTTCTTAAACTAAAATTTCATTTCTTATAAGAAGAAATTTAAACAAGATAAAATTGATATTTACAAAAATAACCTTTCTGATTGATTAGATTAAAATCAGAATTTCTCAATTTGCCTGTGGAAACATATTAATGTAATGGATTCTTTTCAGAGTCAGAAGACAGACAGATTGATGTGTCAACAGAGAAAAGAGTTATAACCATCAATGTGTCTTTCATTGTTTGACAGTGATTTACTACTCTCCAACAAGTCTGTTAGCTTAAATTTCAGACTGAATTATTCACAGGTAGACCATTACACCAAAAGTGGTGTTTTTTGCTCTGATACCCAAGCAGTGAAGTGGCCTCCCAAGACTTCCCAGCAGAGCTGCCACACGCTGGCAATTGTGATTGAGCAGCCCCACATGGGCTTCAAAAGCTGCCAACACTATGGTCATACGTGAGAGCTACACTAAAAAGCAGAGAATGGAATTCATAGAGCACACATCAGGGTAGGAAGGTGCTTGCATTCATTTCTGGTCTAACAATGAAATGATGCAAATGCTATTTTAGAACTTAAAGACATACTTTTTTTTTTTTTTTTTTTTTTTTACATTTTTTATGTGATTTAATCAGAGCACTCAAGGTTGCAATTCTTTTTCCTCTATTATTTTGATAAATACAATTTATCTATATTAATATTAAAGTACTCCATGTATTTTTCCTACTTGAAAAGGTTTATGTGCCTGTGCTTTGCTTTTTTTAAACTAGACTAGAGCTAGTGGTTGATCAACCACTGTGTTTTTACATCAGTTGGAAAACCATCATGTCCTTGGGCCTTTTTTCAGTTACATGGTAATTTTCCTGGTAGTCTTCTGTAATCTGTGTTGGCATTAGCAAAGGGCATCCGTATGTCTCCGAGTTTCCTGGATTGAACTCATGCTGATAATTATATTTTGTTCCAGAAGTAAACTTATCGGTTCAATACATACACAGTTAATAGTGACTGAACTCTTATTTGCTTTGTCTTCTTCTGCTGTCTGCTCTTGAAAACTCTTACTATTTTTAAATACATTAATTTGGTACTTGAGAGAGGTACATGGAGCCAGCATTGACATGGCAGCGCCTTGCACATGCAGCTTCCCAGGGGTGCTGTAGTGGCATGGCTCATTTCTGTAGCGTGTTGTGTTACGTGTCATTAGACATTAATCAGCTCTTGTTCATTATACAGTCAGCAGCAGTTCTAAGTTTTAAGACAGATTTACACAAAGTTGGAATTGCGCTCAAATTTTCAGAGAGGGTGGGCATGTTGAATACTTGTCACCAAAAAAAAAAAAAAAGCAAACCCTTAAAAAGAGAAAACTGATATATTCAAATGATGCATATTTTAAATGAATAATTTCTGCTTGGTGGGGAAAACTGTTTAAGTATCCTCAAGATGCAAAGTTGCAGAAAAGGATGTTAATTGCAGCTGCTTTACCATTATCTAAAGCTGATCTGATGTCGACTTGCAAGTGTTGTGAATAATGCAGGAAGTCTCAGATACCAAATCATTCCATGTTCCAGTTCTTAATTTCCTTGCAAAATGTGACTGCTTTTGTCCATTAGAAAAAATGGCACAGTGACAGTTTGTGATCTTGTACTGGGAGTCGCTCATCCTCTTTCTGAGAAACTACAAAGAGAGGGTAGTCATCAGGCTTCACCAAGTGGCACAAGGTCAGTCCACAAGCACAAACCAAGGACACTGAGAAGATAATTCAGAACAGAGTGAAATGTACGTCAAGCTGTGCTTCATGGACAAGGTATTTCACTGGTCATTCATTTAATAGGATATGTGTTACATTTTCTACCCTTTATATACCCTCTCTCCATGAGCATGGCTTAGCACGAGGAGCAATATCAGCTCTACAGCATCATGTACAGAAGTCATACAGGCTAGAGGATATTTGTTGTCAAGTGATCTAGCATCAATTACTAAGGCAAATAGAACATGGACTGAGCAAGAAATTGCAGTTTCTCTCACATATGAATTATTCTATTGTAATTCTCACATATAAATTATTCTATTGTAATTCGGCCTTCCCATCTGTTGGAGCAAAATTGAAAGTTTGTAATAGGGCATATGTGGCTTGTGAGGAGTGTGTTTCTCCTTTAAGATGCCTGAGTGTTAGGAAAAATAAAAATAAAAAAATCATATTATGTGTTAGTTATTACAGTAACTTCCAGGTTTTTTTTTTTAATTAATTAAAATGAATTATATGAAAACTATTAGGTAATGGCATCTTTTTCCAAGTTAGTGAGATAATTTTGGGAAATAAATGGGGTTTTGCAGGATTCTCAAGTAACTGCAAGTGTCCTTTGAGCAATGCTTCAGCGTAACTCAAGCATTGGGAATTCCCTTCAGCCTGCCATGGGCATGGCACTGCACTGTGCGCTGCTGTTACATCTGCTCCTCAGGCACTGAGCTCATCACCAGCCTCCGAGCACCAGTCGGTCAGTCAGTCAGTGCTAGGGGACATAAGAATTGTGTGCCTAAAAACTGCCAGAATCTGGTTTTTGATACCTGCATAATCTGTGTTCTGGCTGTAGGTTTCCTAAGTCATAATACTGGAATACTTGGCCTAGAGAAATCAAAAACAAATAAACTAAAAAGCATGGTTATTTTTTCTTTCCTATTAACCTACTTTTTCTGGTGTGATTTTTTCTGCTGCTGTTTGTTTTCTGTTGTGGGGTTTTTGTTGTTGCTTTAAAAAAAACCACCACTATTAAGTGGTTAAATGTGTGGTTAAGTGTCAAATAATAACATTACTATATCAAAAAGTAGTTAAAAATGGAAGTCAGGTTTTTCTACATGCTTGACATGAACTACCGAGTCCTGGACTAACCTGTTTCCAACACACCAACTTGTCACGTTCTCTATATCTTTGCTTACAAGATCTTTTGGGGATTTGTCATTTTTCTAAAATATCTTGATAGTAGCAAAAGTTACTGACCAGATTACTTGGAAGAAATGCATTCTGTGTACATTTCCCCACAAAATGGAATATGTTTTGTTTGTTCAGAGGTGCGCACCAGATGTTCTTTGGATAGGTCATTTTCTGCAGATGAATAATGTGAAATGCATCTGTCTGGGTGGTTTAGTGCCGGTGAAGTGAGGGTTCCACCAAAGCTAGGTGGGATGGACCCCAGTCTCTGTGCTTCTTTAGAGCAGGGACAATACTGGGGTATGTTTCAGAAGTGCTAGTGAATCAAATACACCAGTTTGAGCTATAGCTCTCACAGCTATGGAGTTACATGTAAGTGCTGCTACATTCCACACAAAGCTTTCCCATAACGTGTTAACACAGCATTTCTAAAAATAATAAACATTTGATAGATATTTATTATCGAGATCTTTTGGCATAAACCCCTTAATTTTCTTTTTATATTAGTGTCCTGCCAAATCTTTTTCTTTTCCTCTCTTTACTTTCTGTAGACTTTAGAACTATTGCCTGGGGGCTTTCCAAGGGAAACAGACTTTTTTTATTTAATATAAAATACCAGCAAAAAGAGTAAATTTTGGCGTCAAATTAAAAGACAATAAATCAATTTTTTTTCCCACTAAATTAATTATCATCAAAGGTTTCATTAACAGCAGATTTCTTATCAGCAAAGTCAACAACAAAATTGGAAATTGGACAACTTTCTCCCATTATCATAGAAGAAAACATTTCATAGCCCTTTTTTTCTCACTTTGTCCATTTTAGAAGACTGACTACAGCATTCAGGGTGAGATTCAAAAGTCTTCACATCTATTCCTTCCTTCTTTGTTTTAACTAGAGTTGGAAAATGTGATACCAAAATACAATCTGAATACTAATCTGATTCCGTTTAAAAAGCAGTTTCTGTGTCTCGTTAATAGAGAAACCCTGAGTTTAGTATGGTGTATCAGGTCTGAATTTGTAGCAGAGCTGTATGTTGCTAGCACTGCTGTGTGTAAGCCAAGAAGCTTCTTCTGAATTGAGGGAAAAGAGCAACAATCATGGTTTATTTCCCTGATTTTAATGGAGAAGATCTCTAACATTTTTTGTGAGATGTGGAAGGGGGTACTTGTGGGATTTTGCTGACTCACAGGGTTTCAATTCCTCCTTGGAGATACCATGATAACATTTGTTCCACAGCTCAGGGTGCTCAGGCAGTGGGGTGGGGTGGAACTGCACCTTATTCATTGCACAGGGACTGCTCCGCAAGGTTTGTGGGCTATAATTATCCCTAGTAATTTAAGAATCCATTACCTTCTGCAGATGGAGATACAGTTTAATCAAATACAGCGGTAAATCAGCCTTTATTAGGCACATTCTGTAGGCTATTATGTAGGTGTTAATGTTTAAAATGCTTCTGTATTAAAATTCTTCCCAGGTGAACAGGCATGGCTTTAACTTGTAAAATATAATTTTGCAGCAATGACCACCAAATTTTGTTGTGTTTTCTTTCCTTTAGGAAATTACATTGCGAACAAAGACTCTTGGTACTTGTAATCCAAGGTTATGTTTTCCATGTACTGTGGTCACTCTGTAAACCAGATGGCTACTCTTGGAAATTAGTAGCTGCAGACTAATATGGTTAGCAACTAACCAAAAACATGTAGAAGCTGAAAATCTGCAGCAGCTTCTATTTCTATGAAGATAGCAGTTTCCAGATTTGCCCCTAATTACATCAAGTAATGGGATGCAACCTCTCAGATCCCTTTGTAGATGTGGTCATGCTAGTTTGTGCTCTCTTTCTGTTATCTGTAAGTGCTGAGCCATGGTTTGGAAACCTCTCTATTAATATTATAATTCTCTTTTGGATTTAAAACATAAATGATGCATGGGATTTCCCTTCATTGCTATTAACTGTATAGCAAACAGCAGTTTGCCTTTAGCCAGATTGCACTTGCAAGGTAGCTCAGTGTCCACAGCAGCACACATTTTGGTCTGTGCAAGAGACAGGTCTGCGATGGAGTGGTAGCTCTACGGCTTAGCAATAAAGGTACAATTGCATAATTTGTATTTATGGACCACTGCTTTAAACATACTGATAGATTGCCTGCAGTTATCACCACCGGTGTAGTTTTTCAAGGCCTTCCAATCCAAAAGTAAGAATTTCAATACCATCAAAGGCTGAGAGGCCTTGTGGGGGTATCGGATCTTGAGCAGGGCTCTGTCATGCCAACTGCTTTTGTGTTAGCAGTATGTTCCTAGTCTGCAAGCCAATTGCCCATTAATGAAATGAGCTTTTTGTTTTAAACTTAAACTATCCGGTCTTGGGGAACCATAGAGATCCAACCAGGTCTACTTCTGTGCTGTATTTTGATTGATAAAAGTTAGTACTTAGGGTTTTTAAAAAAAAAAAAAAAAACTATTTATTGAATTACTTGAATAAGCTAAATTTATTTGTTAATGTTGTATCTTGGGCATGTGTTTATATGTTAAATAATATTTATTTGGTGAAAGCCATGCTGTGCCAGTGAAAAGCACAACATATAAAAAATATGGCAACAGTACTAGTTCTGTGAAATTTAACAGTAGTATCAAGTAGGTATTTTGTTTCAGGAGAACTTAAATATTTACTCTGTTACTGCTGTATATTAAACATTTGGGAACAATAAAGCACCCAGTCCTGGCTTCTGGGAAAATTATTAGCAGCACTGGTGTTGCTGCTGCCCCTGCGAAAGGGATGCATACAATTCTGAGTGAAGTTGGGACTTCTCTGCTCTAGTTGAGGTGGTCACTATCTGAGTAGCAGCTGAGGCTCTGCAGGGCCCAGTGCAGTTGTATCCTGGCACAGGGCTCTTGGGCCAGTGACAATGAGTCAGGATGGGTGTGACAGTAAAAATGTCTTCATTTGTAAGTTCTACCAGAGCCATAATTCCTTACAAATTATCCAAGCTTTGAAGACAGGATTATGCCTGTTTACATGAATAACACCAGCCTGCATTTACTGTTTAATCTTTAATTAATGCCCTGTTAGCCTTTGGTTTTAGTAAAAGCATTGTTTGGGACAATGGACAGGGCCGAGCTACTTCTAATTCACTGGATGCAAAAGACATGCAGTTACAAATGGCAGCCCACAGTTACTGTAATTAATGTGACAACACCCAGAGGAAAAAAAAAGAAAAAAGAAAAAAAAGAAGTGGAATAACAGCATGTTTGAGAGCTGTGCTTAATTTTCATATGATGTATTTTAAATTAAATTACGAGTGCAGAATGAGCAGGATTTCTTCTCAGAATAACTTCTGAGGCTACTCATTAATGCTGGTAGATTTATGTATTACACACTGGCTGCCATGTAGATGTATGGTGATTGTGAATTTGACTTCAAATATTGAGGAAATGAAAGAAATAGAAGTAATGCTAGCTGCCTTTTTGTTTCAAAGAATTAAAAAGAACACAAAAAGCAAGCATCTAATGGTGCTGGCAGTTGCTTGCTTTCTGGGCCAGAAGCAGCATCGCATTTTCATTTATATATCCCTCACTGGGATAATGTTTTCAAGCTTCCTCATATAAAATGTTTTGCAATGTTTTCTCAGTTAAAAAGTACCACTACCGGGATTCTTGTGTAAAAATTAGAGCTTTTACCATCCATAATCTGATGCCCTGCTAGAGTTTGCCCAGCAAATGGAGAAGCAGTGCATTTGATGTTGCAACTTGAAAGGCTGATGGTGATGTGGTCCAGGTGTTCTGAGTTAGCGATACATGCAATAATGTACAGAACCTATACAGTTGGCTCATAAATACTTCACTCCTGACTTTCCTTAAATAAAGGGAAAGGACTGCTTTAGTCAGATCTTTCTTTCCTTTTTTGATGCCAATATTATCACTAATACAAAAATCCAAAATACAAATGGCAAAGTATTGTATGTTATTATCTGCAAGTGAATCAATGATTTTGTGTAACAAATAGCTTAGTCGTGAAACAAATACTGGAATTAGGCTTGATAGTATCTTTGTATAGTTTTTTGAATTACCAACTTTTGAATTGTTTAAACAGTTTTTTTCATTAGCAGTAGATGGCCAGTGTGATTATCCTCAGTTGTCCTGAATGAATGAAATGTTTACAGATCTGCAAGATACAGGCACTAGCTGACACTGGAGTTTTGATGAAAGAGTGTCAAGTAAGGAGGCCATGGATATCATAAAGTATGTACAGTGGAATAGAATTTGGTTCTTTCTGACAAGCAAATGAATAGTGAAGTGAAATAAAAGAAGCAAATGGGGATAAACTTTCACAGAGGAGTAGGCAGCGCATTCCCCATGCTCACAGCCCCCTAATAAAGTCTATAGCAAAGCCTGTTTAATCAGGATACATCAGGTTAATCTACTGGGATTTGTTCCCTTTCCCACCTTCACAACTCTTCCCAGCTCTATCTACTCTCATTTCACTGAGCAAATAATATGAATAGAAGTAATCTGTATCCGCTGCGAGATCACCATGAAGAGGAATTTAAAGTAGTGATTTATAAATGAACAAGAATGCAAAGTATAACATTGCCGTATTAATTGCTGACATGATGTCACTGGAAAATTTGAAATAATAGTGTGAGGAAGAAAAGAAAAAAACGCCAGTGCATGATTCATTCTCATACCAGATCTTAGAACTTTTCCTGGTGGTGTTACCTTAGGAGAAGCCATAGCCACCTCTTTTCTTGATTTGAAAAAGCTCCCTCTCACCCAGTGAAGGATAGCAGTCAGCCCGTGTAGGTCCCCTTTACAGGGCCATTGCAAGGAGAGAAAAGAAAATGAACAGTGATTCTTCTGTGGTACCTTGTAAGCCAACTCTGGGCTTCAGTCTGCAACTAAAAACCAGTAAGTACTGTAAATGACAGAATTCCCTCTGCTAATCTGCATGCAGTCCTGTCTGAGTGTGGGGTGATTCCTAGCTTCTCTGACTTGTTTTATTTGTAAGAATTCAATGGATTTGTCATTTTTTCCCATTTGAATTATTATTTATTGCACTTCTATTAGTCTATACTGCCCATAAAAGCTTGTATCAAAGGTCTAAAGATTTTACACATGAGACTTAAATATCCCCCAACTTCCACACTGGCATAGGATCAAGGCGTAGGCTTGTATTAGGATCTTCAGTATGTTGTAAATCATATCTCCCATGTGCTCCAGTGTTATGTTGTTGGTACTGTGGAGATGTTGGTTCTTTATAGCTTTCAACCATCCTAATATAGTAGCAGGATTTACCACTAAACAAACTCAACCCTTTTTTTTTTTTTTTTTTTTTTTGTGTCAGACCTCTAATTATTTGTTTCTTGAGGTGAAGCTCATATAGAGCAGGCAGCAGATTAAGGTGTTTCTGAAAGCTCTGATTTTCTGTCATCATCCTTAGGAATGTTATGAGTGTGTATTTTTATAACAACAATGAAAAAAGGCTGAATATGTGTCACTTCTGCTTTCATACTTCATGAAAAATCTTTTTATATGGTACTGCTATAGTCCCAAAGAAAGCCATTACCTACTCTCTCTAAAACTATTCTATTAGCAGTCTTTTCTCTGTGGCATAATGTTTGTTGGAGGGGAGATAAGAAAGAGAAAGGGCTTTTTTTAAAAAGACTGTTTATTGTGAAGGAAAAACAAAGCAGTAAAACAGAACACATAAAAAATGAAAATTGCTATATCATTTAATGAATATTTTGTAAAAATAATTTTCTCTTCTCCTTCTACAAATTCATGATAGGAGCGCTGCTGGTTGCTTGTACATGATTTATCATGTCAGGTTATATTGCAGCAAGCAGACTATATACCCTTTGACCTTGAAGACTCCTACAATACTGCTATAAATTTTGGTTTCTTAAAAGCAAGGAGTGAAAATGCCCTTTCATTTAGACAGTTACCGAGCTTAAATACCTAGCAAAATGAGATTTAGACCTCTTTATTCTGCTTTGTGTTAGTAGATGATAGTTTGTCGTTCTGAATTTATGTGGAAAAATACTTGGAATTTTTTGCATCTCTGCCTTGATGTTTATGTCCACAGATAAATGTTATTTTCAACACAAATATGTGGACCATGTTAACAGAGTGTTTCCATGCCAGTGTTTGCTGGGCTGTGAAACTATGAAGCTGTCAGTGCAGTTTCTTTCAGAACCGGATTTTCGACTGTTCCAGCTTCAGCTGTGTTACAAGCAAAGAATTCCTATGTGATGAAAACCTAGAAAGATACCTTATGAAACAAGGAATCCTCGGTTCTCGCAGATGTGTCCAATATACACGTTACATTTTCAGACCAGCACGTCTGGCACCTGTTTCCCTTGTGCCCAGCAGTTCTCCTTCACTCCATCCAGGAGCTGGGAGCAGCATGCTCCAGCAGCAGAGCTGCAGTGGGGAACAGGCCATGTGTGCTCCCTGGCCAGCAAAAATCCCCACCTGGTTGAATGAAAGCGCTGTCCTGCACTCTCCAGTTTTCCTTCTGCAGGGATCTTCTTATGTTTGAAACCTCTATTGCCCATCAAAGCCTATCAGTGGATCTCAAAAATCTCAGTGCTGGGAGAAGGGGACAGGTTGTCTCCAAAATAAGAAAAGCTGATAACAACCTTTGTGAAAATCCTTTGTGTTAGTATATTTGTGGGGTAGTTGAAGCATGCCAAGTAGGCAGCTCACACTTTTTTTATATAGAAAAGTGTATTTTTGTCTCTAAAGCCTTCAAAGCCACAGTTGGCAGAACCACATCCTGCATGGAAGTTAAAAATAAAATAAAATAAACCTGTTGAGCAAGCATCTGTTTTAAAATGCTGTGTTAAATCAAGAGTTCAGCATCATCCCTCTTCTCCTTAATCCGATTCTTACATTATTCCATAAGTTAAGATTCTTACATTCTCCCATTCAGTTAAGCTTGGTCTACTCGCAGCCTGCTTAATCACGGGGAGCTTAGGTTAATGTACACCTCATTGACTGATGAGCCAAAATTTCATGGCTACTTTATTTTGCTGTATGATGAAGATATTCAAGGGCCTCTCTGACTAAGAACAAAAATAATTAAATTATATACATCTCTAGAGAGAACCGAATTGTGCCCTGGAGCAACCAATGAAACTTCAGCCAGAGGAGCTCCGACTGACCCCTGGGGACCCAGGGCTGAGATGGCAGTGGGCACACTAGTGTAGTGAGAGTTCTTACATCATAAGTGTAAATCAATGTCCCTTTTTTTGGCAAAAACATAGAGTCTTTCTACAATAATCTAAAGGCAATGATAACTAGTTCTGCAGTTGAGCTGGTTTTCTCTGTATTGAATTGGAGGCACTGTATGTAAGGCAAAAAGAAATTCCCATTTCTATGTTACTTCTATCTCACTCAAGGTACCAAAACCAGGACTAAATAATGGCAATGTAATGAAACAACTTGTGGCACTGAACCGAAAGAGCCACGTGATTTAAAAATGGTAATGCTTTTCATGTGACACTCGATGGTATTCAATGCTTTAACTAGGAAGCTTCCATTCTTTATGAATTTTTACACTGTAAAGATGAAGAAACGTGGATTTTCTATTTACTAGGGCCTTGTATTTCATTAATATCTTAAAAAATCCATACCTCTGTACTGTCAGTATCAAAGGGGTTATAGAAAAAAAAAATATTTGGAATTATACTTTCTGATTATGGGAATTATGGAGAAATTTACTCTAAAAAACAGCAAAATTCAAGCCTCGTGATAATTATTTTAAGAAACCAAAAACCAGGAATTATTGGAGAAAAAAAAAAAATCTTAAGTGTTTATAGTCTGGTTAGACACCTGAGACATCCGTAGTTCTAAGACAACCTCAGATGGTGACTTTTTTTAATGTATTTAAGCATTCATTCAGTGCACCATAAGACTGGTAAGCAGTTCCAATTTCAGAAATAGCAATGGGAATCCAATGAAATACATCATCGATTAAGATACAGACTCTGCCTATTATTCCTTCTCCAGTTCATTGAGTTTTAAATTATATTCTCTATGCTGCTGTGCCCTGAAATAGTGAGCAGAAAGTACCTTTCCCTTGCTCCCCTGTGGCCAGGGAGCGGTGTCCCAAAGCTAGCAGATGTGATTTTCAAACCTCACAGGGAAATTGAATTCAGGCTTTTAAAGACCTGAATTGTAAAGGTCAAAAAGACCTTTACAAGTGTTCTGCTGCATATGCAAGAGGACAGTTTTGCTAACACCAACAGCATCCTCACAACTGTTAGAAAGTAATTCCCATCTACTACAGTGAAGGGCAAGGAGCAGGAGAAGGTTTGTGGGTCACAGACTAGGAGCCATTCCTGTAGCCCTCACCAGGCAGCACTGCCGACAACTCCAGGCAGCAGTTTTGCCTCTGAGCTGACAGAACCACACAGTTCTGTTACACCTGAGGAGTCCACATTGGTCGAGAGGGCTCACACATCACTTGTGCTTCATCCACAGACATCACTATCGAGTTGGGTTTTTTTTGTAAGTAATAGGATAAAATATACATAATGTTGTAATAGCTACAGAACATTATAAACAGCTTCATTTAACAGAGACTCTTGTTTACCATAGCCTGCAGTAAAACAAAAAGTAAGACTTATCTGTCAGTGCTGTAAGTGGCAACTAAAAAGACCTTTACAAATGTAATGGAGTTACAGAGCTCTCCTGGTTTCTAATTTACTTCAGTAATTCATTAGCATACACTTTAACCTTAATCGCTGGTCCCCACAGGGTTCATAAGCTGTGCCAAAATAGGAAAAATTAATTTTCTACAAATAACTTCGCTGTTTTTTCCTGATTCAGGAGCACCAGAAGGTAGCACAGCTTTGGTGATTTGATCTCGATACATAAGATTTCAGCACTTGTTTCAGCCGGCATTCTTCTGTATTGAATTTTCTTTTTTAGGCTGCTAAATATTGGGCGTGACTTACAGGAGGATATGATTCATTTTGATGGAACAGCTTCTAGGTATCTGTATTGGTGCTTATTAATTACTTTAGCAGAAGTGTTTTGTTCCTTCGGTTCCTCTTGAGGATTAAATACCACATAACATATGTTAGATTTTGGCAATCTTATGTTTACAGAAGTTTAAAAAATATTTTGAGCAGTTGTGCATGAAATTATTTAATATCCCTCATGAGAAGAAATGCTAACAATGTTAAGCCCAAATACAACTGCTTTCTATGAATACTCTTTCCATTTCTCATGAGAAGGAGCTGAATGGAATATGAAATTTCCACACTCAAAGCTCAGGAAAATCGAGCCCACAGTGATACCTGAGGTCACATACTAAGAGAGATAAGTTTAATACTGAGAGCAGCTAAAAATAATGCCTGTCAGCCTGGTTATGATCCCAAGTAGGGAAAAAAAAATGAATTTGTTTCAGAAGTCTAAGTGAAATATTTAGGAGGCAGCCTGTAGGACAGGTACACTGAGGATGAAGCAAGGTGTTTTCTTAAATGCTGTTCCATGAGACCTGCTCTCTGTAACACCATGTTGTTGTGGGGATGATGGCTGTCCATAAGCTAATGCACAAGTGGCACACAAGGCAGTCAGTGCAAACAAGGAGTGGTGCAACTCTCCACCCCGGCAGCAGGGGGCGCTGTTAGCCGGTGGTGCTCTCCCACGCCTTGCCCTGCCTGACAGCGGCCTCCTGCGACCTTCCCCTTGAAGGCCCGAAGTTGCATTTCTGTCACCACTCTACTCCCACTGGTGTCCATAGGCACTTAGCTGTTCCCATCACCTCCAGCACTGATGTTTTCCCCTCCCAGCGTTCCTGAATAATTTGGAAAGTTGAAATAAACAGGCGATTAATTTGCATCCTCTCTGCTCCCAGCAGTTCCCATGTGCTTCATTGCTGGGGCCTCAGTGCCATGCTTTCAGCTGCAGCACTCCAGGTCAGTCTGCAGTTTGCCCATGCACACCAGTTTCCACCTCCCAAAACCAGACAGTACCAGCCATTTTTTTGAGCCTACCTTTTCCTGCATTCAACTTATTTCCTGAAAGCATTTCATTAGGAAGATAATAATCATTTCTGAATGTTATTTTCTGTTTTATATAAAACTGAAGAAGGATATTGCTTCTAATTGCCAGCCAAGGTTCGTGGAGGCACAGTGGTGAATGTTCTGGAGAGCGTGGCTGCCTGACTGCGGGCCTCCTTGCACTTGTGACATTCATTGCCTTTTTCTTCATCTGCATCATAAACTGCTGTATACAGAGGTGATTCAAAGCACAGGCAGAGTAAACATCCATGTGTTTTACCTACAGAGCTATGCAAGACCACTTGTTGGGAATTCAGATGGGAGTTGTGGATGAAGAGCTTCATTGTGGAAGGAGGAGGATCTTAGCTGTTCTTGGCGGGAGAGATGGTGCTGTCTGGTGAGTGGCTGGTGACAAACTGAACCAGAATGGATAAAAAAGAAACTGAAACCATTCTACTTGTAAAGCCTCTTCAGAAGTTCTCCTTTCCCAGTCCTTGCTGGTTGCGTTTTCTCTGAGCAGCAAACCTGGCTACTAGCTCCCAGTCTTTTTGCTCCTTTATCCCACTGTATTCTTCTCTGTCACAGTCTTAGAGCTCAATGTTGTCCATATGGCTTAAAACTTTAATGACTCTCTAGTTATCTGTATCTGATGCAATTCAAACTGTGTCATTACAGAGTCAGGCACCATGTTTCACCAAAACCTAACCAGTACTAAACCCACTGACACATACCCATGTTTCTCATCTGGGAAGAGGATTTTTAGAAAGTGTTTAACCCAGAGAACTGTTTTCTGGAACTCACCAGTGATAACCATAATACAGTTATGTCCTATTCTAAGCTGTTGTTGTTTCCTATGTGATCTTAATAAAAAGGATCACAGGAGAAGGATTTCATGTAGGATGGAAATGGGCTTTTTAAAGTAAACCCTTCTTTATAAAGGAGTAGCTTTCCTCAGTAGATATGATACAAGACAAGACTGTATTGATCTGTCAGGTAGGTTCCTCCCTTCCCATATTCTGATGGTACATCTAATTCACAGTGCATCTCTTTATAGTATTTTTGGTGCAGGAGCTGCAGTGTCGGATCTTTGAAAATGTCTGAATATGAAAGCTTTAATTGAAATCTTTTTTAGGTTATATTCTGACATGCTTCTTGATAGCTATGGTGCTGCTGGCTGTACTGTAGTCATATAAGAAAATTCATTTCTGCTCCTAGGTGAATCAGTTTAAGTTCTCAAAAACCTACCTGAATATTCTAAGAGGATTCTTTAAAGTAATTCACCAGAGTTGTGAAAAACTGGAGGTATTTGAGTGGACTTTCCTGTAGCTTCTGACGTTGAACACCCAGGACAAATCTACTGCTGCAGATTTTCAGCGGTTGTTTTCCAGAATTGCTTCAGACCCTTTTATCCGTTGCTCATCATTGTGACTTAATACAAAAGAGTTGCCTGGATTTTATTTTATTTTATTTATTTTTAATTGCTGGAAAAAAGGCTTTTGTATTTGTTTTCTGTAAAATCTAAAGTAGTTTCACTTCTTCTAGAGCCATTTATTATTATTATTATTATTTTTTTTTGTCTGATTAGTCTCTTATTTTTTACATTGGTGCTTCAGTTCAACTGTGCACACTTCCAACCAGATCTTTGGGGAAAAAAGGGAAAATGACAAAACCAAAACCAAATCATTGTGTAGCTTTACACTGAGAGCATGCTAGCAGGGGTTGAATGCAAGATGATGATTGTACTTACGTAGCAGAAATGCGAAGTCACAGCCTGAAACAGTGACTGAGCATCTAGTGGGAAGGCAGGGCCAACCCAGGGAGCTCCGTGCATGCAATGCACCTGAGTGACTGAAAGGGGTGAAGCCAGGATCCAGCCTGTCCCAGACCTCATTTAATGGATGGCAGTGGAAATGAGGGGACCTTGCTGGAGATCCCTCTGTACCTGAGGCCTTCTGAAGCTAAGCGACTTTTTCTCCTTTGTTTCTGCGTCTATGGCTGTTGCAATTTGGGCTTGTCCTCGTTTGCTGCAGCCAAAGACTGCCACCCTGCTATTGTCGCTGTACTTTCCATTATGTTATAGCACTACAGCTCACTACACTGTGAGATGTAATAGAGTGAGTGATAAACTCCAGATTTTTGTCTTACTGCTATGTAATTAGACACAATGTTACTGAAATCAAAGATGTGAGGCTTGGTACTCAAAAAGAAAATAGGTATCCAGATGTGATGCATTTCAGATTAAAGAAGTAGCATGTTCAGAAGTTGCAGCACAAAAGATACTTTAATACAAGCTAGTATATGAGTGAAAGATAGTGGTTGAGAACACACAGGGCTGTATCAGCTTTTGTGAGGCAGCTCAGTGCAGTGAGAATGTCCTCTTGGTGCAGGCAGCTGCAGTGTCACACTGTGCTAAGCATTTTTTCCCAGGTGGACCTGCTGTCAGCAGGGAGTGTCCCTTACTTCTCTGTCCCTTTGGTGGTGTGGCTTATAAAACTCATGCTAGTTTGCTGGAAAGGAAAAAAAAAAAACAACCATTTCTTCTCCAAATTTTTCAATGAGGCTGTTTTAGCTTTTTTTGAATAAATATCGTCCTTTCTCTCTCTGTAAATGTAAATATAGTTTCTTTGTTTTGACTTCAGTTTTCCTTCTTCTTTCTTTCTTTTCTTTTTTAATGATATAGCTGAGAATGTTGGATTTCCTGCATAAAAGTTCGGATGAGGTTATTTTCCAGTTTAGGAGGTTTTGGCTTTTGTTCTTTGGCCTTCAGGAGGAAAATAATTTGTAGACAAACATGTGCACCTGGTGCTAAAACAATAGGCATTAATACATTTCTAAAGAGGATGGAATGGAACCCTCATACACTAGGTTTCCAGGAAAGCAGTCGGCCATGACTTATTCTACGCCAACTAATAATTGTTTTGTTTTGATGTTTTTACTTAGGATCATTGCTGAATGATTTCCCATTTCTTTTCTTCTTTTGCAGTGAGTTCAATTAGAAAAATAACACTTAAATAGTGTTGCAAATTTTAATATGCTAATGAAAGCAATAACTAAAGGCAATCATTAATGAATAAAATCACTTTCTTCTAAATTATTGTTAGTTTTATTTTTGGGGAAAAATAAAGGTTAAACAAAGTCCTTTGTTTATTCTGCTACACAGATCGAAGTCAGAATAGATGTAACTGAGATACAGGTATAGTTCTGTGGTAGGTATCACTATGCCATTCTCAAAAAAATCAGAGGCACCGTACATGTAAGCATTGCATACATGTTACCACTGCCTGGCCATTGTGGTTGCTACAGTTGTAGTTTCACTTTTATGCATTAAAGTAAAATTCAGATGTAGTCAGAACATGTAACTTATTTTAGGCATTCTGGATATGGCATCTATTACTTACACACCAAGATTTTGAATATGAATCTCCTTTCTTTTCTGCATGTACTTTTCCATCATATCTAATGAACTCCAGCTGAAGTCTTACTCAAAAGTAGAATGATGCTAAAACTCTACCTAGATATTATTTGGAATGTTTGCTTATGTTTATGTTTTTTCCTTTTCCTTGAGATATAAAATAATCATTCTCAAAACATAATCAGAGAAGAGTGAAAGAAAATCCACAAAAAGGTATTAAAACACCATGAGAGACATCTGATGAGTGGGTGGGTTTTCTTCAGAGTCCATCTGTAAAACATTTTTAAAAAATGACCTCCCACAAATATTTGTAAGAGGAGAGGATTGCATCTGAGATGTTCAGAGGGTATAGCTAAAGGATTTGTGACAATTTAAACCAAATAGGATGTGCTTCTAAGAACTGTGAATTCAAAACCCAAAAGATCACTATGTAAGAAAGTATTATCACCTTGAGCAAAGTAAATGAGTAAAAAGAAGAAAAGGAAGAGGTGAAATTAATTCCTTGATCCAATAAAGCATTTGAACTTACTTGTCACTGAAGTTGATGAAACTGCTATATCGGGTGCTGGGAGAAAGTAAATAAGATGCCTGGATACCAAGCAGATCCTAGTGTTCTAAATGAAATGAGTACTTGTATATGAATAAACTTCAAATTTCATATGATCAATCTCCATGTATCCTTTTTCATTGTATTTTGTCACCAAATAAGTTATGAAATTACTCACCAAGTTAGTAATAATCATTTCAAAAAATATATCACGATGCCAGAACTGTTTAGTCGCATGTGGTAATGCATTTAGGATCTGCTGCTGAAATTAGTTTTTAAGAGGGACTGAATTGTTTTCTTCCTGCTTTCCAAGAAGCAGCCAGTAATACTTCAGTAGAACTCAGTCCAGGCTTCAGTCACTTATTGGAATCAACATGCTAAAATCTGTACCCTGTGAAACAAGACTAGATACTTCAAGGAAAAAGAGGACTAAGGGATTTTTAATGAGGGATCAAGAAGCCTCGGTGAAGAAGAACAGATATATGAACATCAGGGAGGGCCAAATCAGGGAGGAGTACGATATGAGAGACCCCAGACAGAAGCGTAAGGAAAAGGAGGAGGAGAATGGAATGTGCATTCCAGGCCTTGTAGCAGTTGGGAACAAGGAATAAAAAAAGGCAAACTGGAATAGAAACTTGAAAGGGACCTGCCAGTGGGAGAGACCAGAGCTTCTGAAGGGCAGAAGTCAGGGTTGAAATGTGTTTTGTTAAATTGAGGGCAGAACAGGATAGTCGAAGAGGAGAAACAAATTTCAGGATGAGGAAATTGATCCAGCAAGTGTGAGTGGGGGTTAATTTTGTTGGGTAGTAGATAAACCAAATAAATTCATGAAGACTTGGTTGTGGGTTGAATTGATGCTGATGGTGCATGCACTAAATAGTGTTGAGTTACAGAGGGAGATATTTGAATATGTGTGTCAGCATGAAGAGAATTGACTTTGACTGTGGAGGACAAAGTGACTGAGAATTGATTTTTATTGCGGACGGAAATTGATCGAGAGAGAGAAAATAAGTTTGATTTGTGTGCAGGGGAAGTTTCACTGATAGCAAAGAACTGATGACAGAAAAAAAAAAAAATGGACTTTGAATTTGGTCCTGGCATGATTTTGAACATGATATTTGTAGTAGTTAACAAGTGTACTGTATGATGGCACTGATAAACCTCCAGTCAGAAAATCAGTAATTCATATTTGAACCAAACAGTGCTGGTTTTTAGAAAGCACCAATTTCCAAAAATTAAGCGTAGAGAGATTCCAATGTAGGCTCCTGTAATCTCAATTTGTTTGTACACTTCCTGATTTCTTAACATGCATTAAAGTACTCAGCCATAGACTCTGATTTTCAAGACAAGTGCACCGAGTCCCTACTGTTCATACCATGTTTTCTAGCTAATATTTGCAGAGCTTGCCCACATTAACTATTTCGTTTTTTGAACAAGTCTGTTCTGTGCACAGTAAGACTGCTTGTATTTTTAGAAGCACTTTCACACACAAGACTCATTGGAGGATATGACTTATTCATAAGTCTAATAAATCCTGCTTTTACTTTTTCTCCTTTCTTTGTTGTTGCTGTTTTAAGAAACTAAAATCTCCCTTTAATCTGAGTGTGTTTTCATGTTTTCTGCCACTTTACCTTTAGTCTTGCTTCTCGTTTCTTTTCTCAGGCTTATTTCTGGTTCTGGAGACTTTATGCTGGGAATTATCTTTATCTTTCCTAAGGTGAATTCTCTTATTCTGTTCTAACATAGCTCATGGGAACCACTTCTTCCAGTTTCGCATATAGAGATACAGATTTGTCGAGTCCAAATTTTCAGGTTTTAATTTATTTTTACACCATTTAAAAGCTGATGTGCTAATTTATTTAACGTTTCTGTTGACGTTCCCAGCAAAAGGGAGGTCAGTTTTGTCAAGGCGGAAAAACTCAAACAGAAAAAAACCACAACAATTTAAGCAAGTTTACTTCACTGCCAACCATTGTGTTGGTTTATATTTGACAACCGTCAGTGGCACCCGGCACAGACCTTTCTTTCCTGCCATTAGAAATTATTTTAATGTTTGAAACTTGTTATGTCCATCTTGCCTGAAGGCAAGGAGGAGGATGTGAAAAACTGTGGGCCTAGTCAACCTAACCTGGGGCAAGCCAGCAGGTGTTGAACAGGAGTAAATCATGTTTGGCCACCGTGGTTATTTTCTGTGCTTAAAAAGCCACCTCTCTGGACTGCTGCCATGAACTACAGAATTTTAAGTCTTTTCTTTTTTATTGGTTTTTTTTTTTTTCCCCTTACATCAGTACTTTACCTTACATCAGTACTTTCCTAAACACCACTGAAAACAAATAATGTTTAGTAATTTTCATCAGTGGGCTTCATGCTGAGCTTTTTCTTATACATATTTTTATCTAAGTCATTATTTTGTTTTGAGATCCTTAATCAATCTCAAAACTTTGATAAGTAATAGCAAAGTAATATTACCCATAGATATTCATCAAACTAAATACCTACTCATGATGTTTTTTAAAGTTTAGCTAACTAGTAGAGTACCCTTTCTTTTAGTTGTGGAAAAATCTACACATAAATTTGTTTCTGGATGTTTGAATAGCTCGATCAAACTCTTCAATTGCTTAACAACTGAGTGTGTGCACAAGGATGGGGAGGGTTACCATCCTGTCCTTGCCACCGAGTAGTGATGCAGGAAGTTTCAGTACTCAGGAATTATGGAAAGTTAGAATTCTACAAGAGTTTATGAAGCAAATAAGAATTCAGCTTAGGAACAAAAATTCTTTATCTCAAATCTTTTTCAAAGCCAAAATCTGTCTATAACCATGGGCGTTTTAGAAAGAAAAAAAAAAAAAAAAAAGGCAAATAGACAAAGTATTTTTAAAAAATTAATGATGAGTCATCAAGATAAATTGCACTGCTTCTTTGCAGGTAGTTCATAAACACTGTCATTGTCAGAAATGTTGCCATCCCTCTTCTCAGTTCCTTTCAGCAGTCCTGCTACTATTGTTTCTGGCTGTCAGCATTAGTTTGTTTTTAGGGAACTAGTTTGCAGTAAAATACGTTTTAAAGGATCATGACAGAAATGGTGGTGAACTTCAAAATGCGTCCGTATGTGTGTAAGCAAATCATGATTTTAGTCAGCATTTCACTAATTTGTCATAACATTACACATCTTCTATTGGCTGAGTTGAAGAGATAATAAAGATATGAAATATTACATGCCAGTTACAAGTTCAGCAGACATAAGAGGAGTGTGTAAATAGGTCGGTTTTAAATAGAGATAAGACTTGAACAAGTTATGTTAGTGAGAAAGGAAGTTGTTTTCATATAGCTTTTCTTTCATTAGGTAATATATGGGATGTAATAAGATATACGCAGTATTTAATAAATCACAAAAAAATCACTGTAAGATTTTTTTTTTCCCAGAGTTTAGAGGTCTCTGTGTTGCATGGTATATTATAAACAATAGGTATTTAATTATCTGTGTGAGAAATAACTATTTATTGCCATTTTATATCTAAACTAAATTAGGAGCCGCAGCCAAAAATATCACTCCAAGATTTATACAGTTGTGTCTATATCCATGCTGAAGTATTTTAACCTCTGCACACATCCATTTAAAAGGAGTTTTATTTCTTGCTTGACGATTCTTAATAACACAATAGACCACTCTTGTATCCCCCTTCCATCCATTAGTCAATATATCCACAACAACCAGCAATAACCCAGCAGCAAAAAGCACACTTAAGTTCTTTAAAATCTCCCACCTGAATTCCTGTAGCCTGGAAAAGCAAATGGGCCTTAATCTGTGTGGCTATGTTTTTAAAACTCCTGAGCACCTGCAGGTTCATCTGAAGATGTTGGAAGTCAACACTTAACAATTTAGCCCACCGTATTAAAATTACTAACTGTGTAAACTGATAAAGACTGGAGTTTGTGTCTGTGTCAAGGCCAGGGTTTTGCTGGGAATTCATCCTTGCTTTGGGGTGTTTTTCACACTGTTTTTTATGGCTGCTCATCCCATGAGTTGCTCACTTGCATAGCTGGACATAGTAGCATCCATCTGGCTTATGCTATCAAAGGTACATTGGCTCTGGAGTCAGGGGCAGTCATGTGAGCAGCTGTGAGCTGCTTTGGGATCTTCCCCAGAAGCAAGATAGATCAATGGTTATGGTTTTGCAGATGCAGTTTTGTAGTAAGTGTACTTACTTAGACCAAATTCAATTCTTGTTTTCTTTTCCTGAGACTGATTCATATTTTAAAGGCTGTCATCCTGAGGAGTGAAGACTGAACTTGGAAAAAAAGCTGGGCTGGTATTTTTCCAAGATGACTGACTCTCAAATCTTTTATTTCTTCGTGGATGGTAGCTGTGATTTTGCATTTTTTGTGTCTGGTTCATAGAGGACTGTAGTCCCTACTGAAAAATAATTCAGTGAAAAACATGACTAGCAGAACTCACTTTTTATTCCATTGTCACAGTGCTGTCATTTTTACTGCAGCCTCCAGAGCATTCGTGTTTTCTTCATCAGTCCTCCCTGGTCCAGAGCATTCCCAATCCTACTCATTTCCCTTAAGCAACAGAGCAAGACTTGGTGGGGCAGTGCTTGTTTCTGGGCTCTTACGTGCCCCAGTTGCCTGTCTTGTTCTGGTTGAAAAACTTTGTGTTCTGGAGGAATGTGGCTTCCTTTCCGTCTTCTTTTCATGACAGCTCTAGAGGAATTATTCTCTCTGAAACAGTTGATATTTTGTTAAAATTGGCCAGTGGCTTCACTGGGGTCTGGAGAAGGCAAAAGGATAGTCAAATGGAAATCACCATGGGGTACCTGTGAAACCAGGCTAACAGGTCAGAACATTTGTGAGCACTGATGTAGAGTGAGAAAGATTGAACTTCAGATAAGATGTAAAGATCATGTGATGTCTTAGCAGAGCAGCCTCAGACTGTAGAGGTGAGCATAGGGGTGCCTCACACTTCGTAAGAGTTATAACCTTTGAAAAGGTGTACTCTGTTGAAATCAAGTCCTGATGCTAGAATACAGTGCTTACAGAAATACAGAATTGTGGTCAAATACTGAAAGAGTTTACAGAACTTAACCTTTTATTGCTGCTTGATATTCTATAAGAAGTTTGTTTCAGTGTCATAGAATTGGGCTTTTCCTGGAAATAACAGTCTTTAATTAGATCCTTTATCAATTGCTGACAGTTCTGCAGAAAAGGAAGTGTATTAAGTAAGGAGAATATGTACTAAGTTGGGTGGAGCTTGTATTTTGAACAGTTTTAAATTGAGCAGTTTGAACACTGGAGCAGTCTTCCTACTGTCATACGACTCCTTAATAATACTTTCTAAAAGGTTTGCAATGCTACTTTGATGCTGGGTCTAGAAACATGGCTGTCTACCTCCCTCTCTGCCTCACTCTGTTTCTCTCTCTGTAAACATATCCCTAGTTTCCCAGCAGGTTCAAACACAGATGGCTGCCTTATTGCGACAGAAGCAAAAATGCTACATTAATGTTTAAAGAGATTAAAAATCCTCTTGGCAGCAGTGGCATATGTTACCAGTTAATTGTAGCACTGGAAGCTTCCCTGCTGTTTTAAAACATGGACTCATTTTACTTGCTTTCTGCAGAGCAGTATGAAATGTCAAATTTGTTGGTATAAGTTTTGAATCCAGTCTGACAAAAATGAGTCATAAAGACAATGTTGTTGTCCTATCTAACATAGTTTTTGAATCCAAATAATGTTCTACTACCATGCCAGCTCTGGCAGAAAGCTGGCTCCTTGCTGTAACCCAACGATCGTGTGCATACTTTATGCTTTCAGCAGAGGGTGCTTGCATTTGGAAGACAATTTTTAGCTTTTCACCTGCATTATTTCAGATTATTGTCATGTTGACCAAAGCAGGCTGCTTGCTTAAATTACTCTTAAGATGCAAGACTGGCTTTTTCTGGCACAACCTCCAGCTGGAAACAGAATAGTAAGCCCACCCTGTGACAGCCTGCTAGCAATGAGCATTTTTGTTGTATGAGGACAGTTTTTTAACTGCTGTGGTCAGGTGATTAGCACACTGCTGAGTAACATCGTTCTTTCCAGATCCCTGCTCGCAGATTCACAGTTCTCAGTATTGTGTTGCTGTCCACGTGCAGCTATTATGTGATACTTTTTTGACTGGGGAAAGAAATAGGGGAAAAAAATCGAAAAGCGGAAAACTTACTTTAGATTCTGTTGCTATTTTTTGAGTTTCTCCAGTTCTCCTTAAATCGGGTAGCAGCTGTCACATCAGTTATACATTAGGATAAAACAAAGGATTCGTTCTTCTTAACCAGCCTTTAAACATCAAACACTATTAGGAGGATATTTGGGCATCAGAAGGTCCGATGATAAAATCTCCTTTTACTGTATAGAATGGTGTCACACCACCCTGGTGTGCCTTTTGACTAGGGCTGCAGAGGCTTTCTCAAGCCTAAGTTTTCTGGAAAGTAATTGTGGAATAAATATGTTCTCACGCTGCAAAGGTGAACAAAACTTAGCATCGCATATTGCCTGTGATCCTTTTTACTATTTGTTCTTTGCCATATGTGCACATTAGGTTTTACAGACAAGTAGATGTGATCTCTGCCCCAGAGGGGCTTACAGTCTAGATTAAATATCACATGGAGATGAGACGTTTGCGTTGGTATTCTCAGCAGGGTAGGCCAAGGGTACAGTAGGCATGAACTATCCTTGCTTTTCTAAAAACAGACCTTTCAGTTCAAGGCTGAAACGCATCAATAGGAAAGAGAGCACGAATGCTCCCAATTTCTTCAGAGGGCTTCAGACTACACACTTCTTATCTGATATCTGTTTTTAGCATCGATACCCACATTTTAGAAAATCTGTGCAAGCCCAGCTGGTTTTCACTGCTATTATTAAAGTATGCGCTGCTTGTTTGGGCAGTCTGGGAATTTTTAGAATACAGCTTTAGTCCTGCTAGCATCACTATTACTTGTCAGAAAAAAAATAATCTAAAAAATAGCAGTAACACAAGAAGTAAACGTTGTTGTAATTTGGAAGGAAAAAAAAAAAAGTCAATTTTGGACAAGGTCCTGAAAATTATCTTAGTTTATTAAGTTTTGCAGGAAGTTTAATCAAATCAGTAATTGTCAAGCAAATGCTTTTACTAGACTCTGATTTACTGGATTGAGTTGTTTGGTTTTTTTAAAAAGAGAAAGGTTCCAATTAGCCTCAACAGCATTACATAAACACATCAGAAACAGAAGCTTGGTGGAAGTTTTCAAGGCTGAAAAACATTGAGACATAGAAATCATTGAGAAATACAAAGCTGCTCATTTGCAAAAGAACTTCATTTGAAGCTTCCCTATTTTAGGTCTAAATCTTTTCTGTGCTGATAGTTGTGCCCTCAGGAAACTCCAGGTTCGGGCTCTGGAGCTTTTTACCTCCCTAGGATCAGGATTGGCACACCAGAAAACAGGCAGCCAATCAATATTTAATAGCAGATTAAATGTACTGTGTGGCAGTATAACAAAAGCTATATTAACTCCATTTATTTATTATTAAGGGTAGCACTAGTATTCCTTTTCTACAGGTAGGTTGAGGAGTCAGATGATCTTCTGATGGTTAGGTGACACTTGAGATTTATCAGAATTTGTGCTAGCCTGCATTAAAAGCCACTTTTGTTCAGCTGCTTACTGATATGCTTTGTTAAAATGCTGAACACAACACACACAAAACTTTACAGAGACAATTGGAAAACATTTTGTAGTTTTCCCTGGTGCAGCGATAGACATCACTCACACTGTTTAAATTACTATTACTGGTGTCCTATTATTTGTTTACAGTTTTATTGGAGCAACAACATGAATGCAGATGTAGCATTCCCACTAATTCTGTGGGATTCACAGTTATCCTAATTAAATCAATTTCTTCTTCTTTTTTCTTTTTTTCTCTCTCTTTTTTTTTTTTTTTTTTTTTTTTGGCCCTACAAGGAAAGTTTGCACTTGCAAAAAGAGTGGGGTTTTATCCTTCTTTCTCCTGTTTGTGAAATTGTGAAAGTTGCATAAAAAATTTAAAACCATCTTGGTTTCCTTTTGATGCTATAATGAATCTGTTAAAGATATAAACAAGAATATTGAAATAGTTACTTTGCATTATTCATATAACTGAAAAAAGATTCACTCTGAGTAGACAATTACTGTGTATTAACATCTTGCCTTAGGGCAGCTGAAATGGTTTTTAATGAGGTGTTACCAATCTTGAATATCTTTCATTTGCCACTTGACCCAACAATTTAATTTTATTGGGTCATCTTGACTTAAGATACTTAGATTTATTGTAGAGATTTCATTAATTATTTGCTGTATTTAAACAGAATTTTATTGGCATAAAAGGTATTTGTTAAATTAATCCATATTATTCTAAATAATTATAACTGAATAGCACTCAAAATTTCCTGAGTGTTCAGATAGAGAGCCGAAGAATCATTCTGCTAAATTAATATTCAGGTCATGAAAACAACTAATGAGGCTTCAGACCTATAAAAGTCCACTCAAACAAACATCTGCCAGTGTTTTAGAGGATATTCTGGCCAGAGCATCAGCTATGACCTGAAGGGCAGAGCAATATGAACTTAAGTAAAACAGTATTTCAGATAATTTGAGATGTAGGTAACATGGCAATAAAAAAAAAGAAAAAGAAGAAGAAAAATGATTCTTCCTCCAGCACTGAAGACACAGATTACTGCTGCTCAATCACATAGCAGCAGGCTGAGTAGGAAAAGGATTTCCAAAGTTTTCTTTTTTTAAAATGATATGGCAATGATACTCATTCTATACCCTTACACATATGAGTGAGTGTAGCGCACCTGGTTGTACTTGGCAGATAAAGTGATGTTTCTAAAAGCCTTTGGCATAAGGAAGTCTGTTGATGTCTATGATACGAATTTTCTACACTAATTGCTTGTATGAGCACTTGCTATGTAGTAAGAGTATTTATGTTTAGGTACTTCTGGGCAACAGTTCTGTAGGATAACTGGTGCTCTGTGAATTCACACCTTTATTTCACATAAACCTCACAGAAGCAAACCCCAAGAGCTCATGCAGTATTTTAAGGTTGGAACAGCATACAAAATGGCTTTCATCGGGATCGTGTCAGAACATCTTTCACACAGTTGGCTGTCACATGTGTAGTTGGCTGTTGTGTCTTCTCTCACCTCTGCCCTTAGTTCCATAGCACAGAGTAAAACTACTTTATACTGGAATATATAGCAACACCAACATACCGCTTTTCTCAGACCATTCTTATTTTAGACACAATACAGGCTTCTTTACATCCTTCCTTGCTGCCACACTGATATGCCCGTAGTGTTGCATATGCTCTGGTGGGCCAGGCTGGGTGTTAGAAGCAAGGCCATCAGAGGCTGTAAGTGACTGACAGCTCTGGAGCCCAACAGAGAGATCTCCGTCCTTCAAAAGAGGAAAATATTTGGCCTAGAATCAGTGGCCTGGAAACGGAGAAAAGACATAATTTATATATAAATTATAGTGATCAAGAATAAGAGCTTGACCACTGCTTTGTTTCTGGCTGGAACATATGGTGCACAAATATAATTCATCTTGGAGAGTGGGAGGGGATAGAGGGTATGAGGGATTCTTTCTGGCCTATATACCAGTACAATGCCAGTTACTCTGCTGGAGTCTCTTTCTTGCCTGTATATGTAATCTATGTTGAATTAATTTGTAGTTGGCTGAATTTCAAACACATCAGGTTTGTTTTCACGTATGTTGATGGGATTTTCTTTTGGATCAGTTTGTTATGTTAATTAGACCTCCATTTATGCTACATTGTAATGAGCTTTAGCAACTCTGTGTGTGCAAGCCTGGTGGGAAATTGGCTGGATTTGAACATTTTCAACTTTTGTTGTTGCCTAGTTCTGATACATTATAGATTTTCCTCTTTCCCAAGTCATGGATATTCTAAATAGAGTAATTAGTTCTTTTCTATTTCTTCAAAGGTGACTTCTGCTGTTGCTGAAGAATATAAAACCCTCTGTATTAACTTAACTTGCATTTTGAAAGAATGGTTGAGGTGGTGGGGTGTTTTTGTTGTTGTTGGCTGTTTGGGTTTTTTTTAGCTGAGAGACACTGGTTTCCAGATCTTGAAGAGTAAATAGGAGGGTTTTTTTATGGCTTCCAGTCAAGTCTCTGCTTGGAGGGGAATTACTGGATATCCAAAGTAAACTGTTACGTACTTGAGTGAGAAGAGAGTAATGCAAGAAAATCTTAATTTTTCCCTCTTTTTAACAGAGCGGGGACATTTGTTTTTGAATTTTACATGAACTTCCACATCAACTACTTTATCGAGCCGTCAGATTTTTAAAAGCATTCGTCACTAAAATATTGTGTTGGAAGCCAAAGGATGCTCAGTGCACTTGAAAATCAATATATCTATTTGCATGTCTAAATATACAGTAGGACTAGCTTTTCAGATGGCTGTTTTTTTAAAAAGCTTCTTTTTCAGTGCCCATATGAAAGCATGGTAGGTGAATACTGATACCCTCACCTATATTGTAAACAGGAATAGGGAAAAAAAAAAAACAACAAAACCAACAATTCAGAAGCGTGAGAAAAATGTGGATATTTAAGTTTTTCCTGTCACAAATGCCAGGGCATAAGTGACCCCAGCAGAGCAGATAGGCTTCCTTCCCCTCTCTGCGAGTAGAACTGTAAGTGTTGATGCCAGACTCGGGTTCTCAGCATGTCTGCACACGTTGTGTTGGCAGACCTTGTCCTGCCATGCCCATGTTCCAGGCCAGGCAGAGCCACATGAGCACAGTCAGTACATGCTGAACCTGAGTGGTAACACTGGGCCCAAGCTAGTGTACCACGGCTTTTAAAAGACTGTATTAAGTCAGGTTGGTATTGTATTAGCAGTACTCGATGTTTTTTAATTGTCTAGCTAAGCAAGGGCAGAGGAAGCCTGATTCTGCCAGTGAAATGCCTTCTGCTTACCCTCTATGTTAATGGAACCTCAGCTGAGCTTGGCACTTGAAAGCTTTTTTCCTCAGGAGCCTGAGGCAGTAGCTGTAATTGCCAGCTTATAAGTAGCTTCTTCAAAACAAAACCTTATTTATTCTTTTTTCCACACAACACAAGCTTTAATGGTTTGGAAATGAAGAGCAATTGCCCATTTTTTTCTGTTTAGGATTACTTTAGTTTTTCCATATAACAGTAAAAGTTTAAGTTTATAAATATTTATTTCAAGCAACTAGTTCCCATTTCATCTTGAAAACCAGAATCTTCCTCTCTTTAAATATTTCTGCATAGCAAAAATTGAGTGCACTGCAGAGGCACCTTTACCACTGCAGAGGCCTAACGTGGTGTGTCCATTAAGTGAAGAACTCTTTTTCTTCTTTCTTACTTTTACTTGCAGTTTACCAACATATATTCTGGCAGAATAGTTTTACAGATGTATGTTATCAGTAATAAATAATAAAAAATGTCCTCACCACCACCACAAGAAAAAAAACTAGACATACGTCATTGTCCACATTGCAGTTTTGTCCTTGAAAGTCACATATGCCTACTGTTGGCTTTTTGTGATCTTCACCTATTGTTGACGGAAATAACTTTAAATATTTTGCATTTTCTTGCGGTGTTGTGTGGAAGAAAAGAACTAGAGCATGTGGTTTATGCTGATCTCTTTTATCAAAAGAAGTTTGCAATAAGTATTCATCTTAACCTGAGGCGTTGTCTTTATTTGACCTTGAGCATTTCAGCTCTACATACTTCCAGAGATCATCTTTAAAATAAGAATGGACTCCCATTTTCATCAAATCTACGTGTTACTTGGGAATGTAATACTATGTGTATCATTATCCATGGGATAATTATGAACTTCTTTTTCCAAATCAATTCTGTTAGCTATATGATATCAGCGAACTTTATAGCTCAGTGTGATGTCCACTTGCATCCACTTCTTATAAATGTTGAATGAAGACACAAAGGAACAGAATTAAAGTCTGGAAAACTAAATCTAGCACGTCTTATATTTGCAGTGCTTTTGTTTTCAACCTAAATGTTATTTTAACTTGTGGTGTTATTATATATTGGCTCACATAGGGGAACTGCAGAACTCTGCCTGCTGAGCATCATTAAGCACTTTGGTGCTCGGTGGGAGTTTGTTCATTAGGAGGAGTGTGTTATGAATTTTACTCTGTGTGCATCTTTGTGAGATAGAAGGAAGGAGAGCAAGGCAATGAGAAGAAAATACAAGATAAATCATTTACACATACAAAATAGCTAAATATCAATACTCCTGTTTAATAGAAGCAGAAGGGTATGGCACAGAAGCAAATGAGAGTCAACATGAGGGCTAGGAAGGAAAAGTCTCCTGAAACCTGTTGCTACTCCTATTTGGAAACTAGCATTATTTCCTCAGATTTAATCTGCTTAGGAAAGAACCTCCTGTCTGGCATATTTTGCCTTTTGATTTATCATTTCATTTTAGATATTTGGCTAATCTTTTAATCTTCGGGCATATAAAGGTAATATTGTATAATAGTTTATTTAGTAAGTAGTTATAAATGATTTATATTACCAAGAAAAGGAAGAATCTGGTGGCATTTTTTCTTTGTTTAACATCTAAATAATTGACATTCCAGTGCAGTAAATTTTTTGATAACTCCACTAATAAGAAGTCTGTTTACTCTTAGTTTCTTTAAAAAGGTACTGAAAATTAAAATGCTCGATTTAATTTTGAGAATTTGCACATTTGTAGAGATGTAAAATAGTAAAATTTTAAATGAAGTATGACTTTTTTGGATTTTATAATCTTAAATCAAGATGTTTATGGTTGAGAATAACCTGTGGAAGATTATTCTCTTATTCCATTTTATACGTTAAAGGCTGTGGGGCCAGAGGATGGGATGATGAAGTTTCAGCAAAAGGGTGTATTTTTTATGATCTTCAAAATGTATCTGCTGTCACTTTGAAGTATTAGAAAAAGAAATTACTGGCTCAACTTTATATTCATAGTAGCTTTATTCTATTGTTTTCTAATTCTGTTAGCTTCTCTTATTCACATCTGTATGGATGTGAAGAATATCAGGCTCTCTGTTTCCAGCACAAAGTATATATATATATATATATATATATATATGCAGTATATCCACTCAGCATAAGTGACATCCATAAGATTTTCAAACACTTATTTTAACTATGCATGCATAAGATAGTATTTTTCCCTTGGTATGTGCATTAAAAACAAACTAAATAAAAAAGATTATTGAAGGAGAGAGAAGTGTGGAAAATACATATTATCTGTTCCTTTAAATTATCTTTCGAAATATTTTTTTTCTCTATGAAAGTAGCTAGAGCTTAAGCAACTCCTGCTGTCTTGTTGTTCGACATCCACTACTGCCCATCTGCCTATTGATTGGTAGGAAACTCCAAATGGGAATTTCATCTCATTAATCATGTCACATCACAGGGATTAGGACAAAAAAAAATCCTTTATGCTTCACAGCAGCCATCTAATGCCCAGTAAGACAAGTGAACGAATATGATATGGATAGAATATCTTCCCACTAATTAAAGGTCATCTGCTAAAAACTGTGAGTCAGACTTGCTTAGAATGTGCTGCAATCTACGTCTGCACATACTCAAGCTTTTCAAAACAAAAGGAACAGTAAATTCATATTTATAATTCTAATGTTAGTGTGGCCTAAGAATAAAAAGCATCCATTAGAAAGTGCTGCAGTGACAGTACTTGCAATAGTGGTTCTCCCTGAATAGCTACTTGCAAAACCCCATTTCATTGATTCTTTCTTATTCCCCCTCACATCGTCATTAATATCCATCCACATGGCATTTCCCCTCTGATATGGTCTGTAATCCTCTTACACCACCACCAAATTGTTACTATTCTACTCATAGCCCACATAATCTGCATTATAAGATACTAGGATTTTTCTAAGCCTGTTTGGTACTGTAACAAGCAAGAAAAAGCAATTAAAATTTCCAAGATGTGACTGAGCAGGTGAGGTGAGGTTTCCTTACAGTTCGGGCACTATGGCAGATGAGAGGGACACACACAGCCTTGGAAGAAAGCCAACTTATTAATGGAATTTGACCGTGCAAAACTTGTTGAAATCCCTCTAGAACATCAAATGCCACATTATAATATCTTTACTGAGGTCTCTGCCATTCCCAGGAAATCTTTAACTCCTTTTTTAGAATAATATTTTTCAGTAACACTTCCCAAAGCATGGTATGTGGGATGCATTTTGCTTTGAATATGTTTTGCTTTTCCTCTGCAATGAAAACTCTCATCAGTTAAGAATAAGTAGGTGGCTTTGGATTTTTGTTGGAAAGAAACCTTCAGGGAAATAAGGTTTATTTTGTCAGAACTAAACAACTAGTTTTGGTTGGGTTTTTTGTTTGTTTTGTTTTTGTTTGTTTTTTTGTTTTAAGCTAATAAACAGTTCTAAAGCTATAGAGACTTTGCCCCTGAATCACTGTTTATGACATAGTATTTAAATCTTAGAGGTCATTTTAGTTATGCTAATGGCTTGATTTGAAGGTTAGGTGATAATACAGATATAGTTTTAATTAAGAGACATGCAAATGTGATGATAAGGTAATACAAGTTGTCTTGCTTTCTAAAATAAGCAGAATGATACTGTGTACTGCCAGTACATGAACTGACAAGACAGATATTCTTATGATTTAGTATTTGTGTTTTGAAAGAGTTTATATGCCTGCATGTTTTTTTTTTGCATCATTTTGTAAGATTCCAGTGAATGGTTGTATCCCTAAACATGTTATTTTGAAGGGGAAAGTTGCTTACCAACGTTCACAATTACTAGTTTTACAAAGTTCATGACATAAGCAGAATGATCTGAATTTTTCCATTGATCTTCCTGCTTAGAGGAAGTACACGCTGAAGTCTGTATTAAATGAGAAGTACAAGCATCCATATTTTTGACGCTTTGAAATCTCTATGTAAAAGAAAGCAGATAACGACAAATATTTGAATCTTAGCTGCATGCCTTTGGTGAGTAAATTTAAATATGCTGGTTCTTGTTTTCTTTTCGTTTTTGTTTCTGTTTTCCATGCTTGTACAATTTAAGACTGAAAAATACAGAGGTCAATTATGAAGTTAATTGCTTCATGGTCATAGTTGAGTTGGCTGACTGTTTCTTAACTCTTGATATTTATCAGCCATTGATATACTAGACTATATGTTGTAGTGTTACTATAGTGTAGACTATATGTATTGTAGTGGATGGTTGTGTGTTACTAGTCTATTGCATGTACTCATAGCTGTAGACATTTTTAATTAAAAAAAAAAAACAAACCTACCCTCTCAATATTCTCAGTAGGTCTCTTTACTGATATCATTATTGTAAGAAAATGTCAATACAGATACTGTATAGATATCCCACTTCTGAAATTACTTGAGTAGTCAGGAAGACATTTTCACTTGTCATGTTCTACGACTTCTTACTGAGATGATAGTAACAACTTCTCTACTTTATTGCTTTCTATATGTTATTTTCTTTTCCATCCACATATGTACATGCGTATGTATGTCGGCAGGTATGGAAGATATTCCTGCTGTATAAATCTGCAGTATGTTACCTAATGAACAGTGTCAACTAGATTGCTGCATATGTAACACGGTTGAAACAAAATACACACTTAAATGATAAGAGTACTACTAAGATTGTGCAGCCGAACTTGCAAATACTAGCAACTGACAAAATTGACTGTACTGTAGTTATGCTATTATCACATATTATATATTTAAGCAGGCTGTTGAGGGGTAAGGATTTAAACACCTTGGACAAAGGGAGTCTCCTTATAACTGATCACATCCTTCCCCAACATGGAATCTTAGAATCTTTTGATTTGGAAGGGATCTTTAAAGGTTATCTAGTCCAACTCCCCTGCGATGAACAGGGACATCTGCACGTAGATCAGATTGCTTAGAACCTGGTCCAGTCTGACCTTGAACGTCTCCATGGATGGGGCTTCCAGCACCTCTCTGAGCAACCTGTTCCAGTGCCTCACAACCCTTATTGTAAAAGCTTCTTATTTATGTCCAATCTAAATCTCCCCTCTTTTAATTTGAAACCATTTCCCCATCTCCTGTCACAAGAGACCCTGCTGTAGAGCCTGTCCCCTTCTTTCTTACAGCTCCCCTTTAGGTACTGAAATGCCACTATCACATCCTTGCTGGAGCCTTCTTTTCTCTGGGATGGACAGCCCCAGCTCTCAGCCTGTCCTCATAGGGAAGGTGTTCCATCCCTTGGATCATTTTTGTGGTCCTCCTCTGGACACAGTCTAACGGGTCCACATTTCTCCCATACTGAGGACTCCACATCTGGACATAGCACTCCAGGTGAGGTCACACCAGTGCAGAGTAGAGAGGCAGGATTTCCTCCGTCGCCCTGCTGACCCCACTTCTGTTGATGCAGCCCAGGATATGGTTGGCATTCTGGGCTGCGAGGGCACATTGCTGGTTCACGTCCAGTTTGCCATCCACCAGTAGCTCCAAGTCCTTTTTGGCAGGGCTGTGCTCCATCCTTATACCCCCTCATCTTGTACTGTGGTGTTCAAGAAACATGTAGGTGTCTCACTTAGGGATATGATTTAGTGGGCATGCTGGTGATGGGTTGATGATTGTATTTGGATGATCTTAGAGGTCTTTTCCAACCTTAACAATTTTATGGTTCTTTGATAGCAGGGTTTGCCATGACCCAGGTGCAATCAAGAGATTGTCATGGGCCTACTGCTTGACCCTGCCTAGGTCTTTCCAGATGGCATCCTGTCCCTTGGGCGTGTCAGCTGCACCACACAGCTTGGTGTCATCTGCAAACTTGCTGAGGGTGCATTTGATCCCACTGTCGATGTCATTGATAGCGATGTTAAAAAGCACTGGTTCCAGTACTGACCCTTGAGTGGCACCATTTGTCACTGACCTCCATCCAGACATTGACCACCACTCTCTGGGTACAATCTCACAACTTGTTCCTCATCCATCAAACAGCCCACCCATCAAATCCATATATTTCCAATTTGGGCTGTGTCAGATGCCTTAAACATGCATGAATGTTCAACTCCACAAGAGACTTCTCAAAGAGCTATTGAAATAAATAGTAGTAAAATTACATTTTCTGCTTCTATAGGGAAATGAGACCAACATTGCAATCAGGGCAACCAACAGCAAGTCAGTAAAGCCTGTTCCTCTAGTATGGAAAACTCTTTATTTCCTTCTTGCTCTCTACCATTTTTTTTTGGTCAGTCTTCTCACCAGTTTCATTTATGTCACTACAGTATGCTTTAGTCTCCATGGCTTTACTTACAAGGCATCAGATGGCAGTCTCTAAGCCACTCTTTATCAAGCTGCTACTTACCAGTTCTGCTTTACTTTCAGCTGAATGGCTCCAAATTCTTTCCTATCATCAGTCTTCTTTTATCACAATCTAACGTGCTACACCCTCTCCTTTTTCTCCCACTAAAGCCCAATTTGCCCTCCAGTTTTTGCATTCTCTTTCCATTCTTATGCTGGTTTTCTTCTTGAATTTAGTCCCACTTCTAAAGAAGTGAGGACATTCAGGCCCAGATTTACCAGATGACTTAACCAAGTGCTTTGTTACCCTTCTTATTCTGCTTTTCATTACTCTGCATTTGTAGGATATCAGATGCCCTCTCCATTCAGAAACCTACACCTATTAGCTGTAGGGTGACTGACGCCAGGGTAGATCCCAGCTCCCCATGCTTTTCTCCTACTGCATCTTCTACCCTGAAGAAGCTAAGAGGCACTGTTAAACCAGACATTATTCATACATTTTCAGGGTGTGTTAGTAAAGTGATTGCTATTTGCAAAGCACTGTGTTTTGCTAGACTTTGTATGTGACTGATTTTTTTTTTTTCCAGAAAAGTTAAATTTGAGGTGGACAGATGGCATACAAAATTTCAATTTTAAGAGTAGATATTTTGCAACCTTGTAGGGAGATGCATCTAACATGTAATAGATGCATCCTACAAGTAATAGACAACATTGTTCATTCTCCCTATATCTTATAGTGCTACTTGAACAGAAGACAGAATAATTGAGTGTAATATATACTGAGGATGAATAAGAATATTCAAGGGAATAAAAAACACATGATTTATTTTTTGAGTTTTCAAGGGAATGTCTATAAACAGGTGTATGGTATAATGTTAATTTTCCAAACTAGCTCAGAACAAGCAGATATTTCAACACAGCATTGCAGAAAATTTGTCAGGATATTGCCAGTACTTGATGAGCACATCATCAAGGCATTTTGGCATGGCTAGGCAGTGTAGCTGGAGAACACGGAACTATAACTGCACAGCACAGATCATCCTCTGGAGCTCACGTGCGTAGTCTGTACTCCTATTCTTCACAGCTGAACCCAAGGGGTTCCTAAAGTAGGAGGTCTTTGCAATGTGTAGGGGGGATGCAGATATATATCCTTGTAGTCTTTGCATTTTGATCTTGTAGAGCTGTCAATATCAGTTACTTCCTCATGTAGTGACAGTCAATCACCTCACATCTGACAAATATTGAGTAATCTACTCAACCTTTTGCCATTCAGAAAGAAGCTGACAAATCTTTCTTGGCTATCTTGCTTGCAATAACTTTTCTGAACAAAGAACTGCACTTTTTCTTCAGACAGACTGCAGAATCTTCATCCCAAACTTCCTAAGATGCTCAGAAAGAAGTCAGTGGGCATTTTTGTCAATGGACAACCTTTGCAATTGCTTGTGGCAAATTTCCTATTTTTCTTTTCAATTATTTTACTGCAAGATAAACAACCTACAGTGAGAGAACAACCAGGTTTGGTGCTTAAAATTGTAATTTCATGCAGCATCCACCAAAACAGATTTGAATGAATTGTGAGGCATTCCTGTTACTTTTGTAACACATCAATACATTTGAAATGTAGAGAAATACAGTTCCAGAATCAGTTACTTTGATGTTAAGATTAAAAACAAAACAAACAAGAAAAACAGTACGTTAAGAGTTTTCAAACTATTTAGTTTCTGTAAGTTAGAGCTTGTATTTCCTGTTCATAGCCTTTATAGCCTCTTTCTGGTTAAAAACATCTGTATATGTAAGATGTGCTATGACATCATTGTGCTGTAAATCATGCAGTGAACAGGCAACTTGGAGAGGGACGGTGGCACTATGCAGCAGAGCAGGCATGTCATTGTGCAAGGATATTGAGGCCAGGTAGCCAGTGGTTCTGCATGTGGGTAGTCTTGATATACAGACAGCAGCGGGACGTGGCCCAGGCCCACTGCCAGTAGTTGGGTTGTCCCTTGGCTCTCTCTGTGATAGCTGCAATCTGCTGCTCACTCCCTGTTCCACACATGGGTGTGAAGAGCTGCTTAAGGACAGCTTCCTGGGAGCAGGAACATGCAGCACACGATCCTAAGGAAGAATCATAGAATCGATCAGGTTGGAAAAGACCTTCAAGATTATCAAGTCCATCTGCAACCTACCCTAACAACCCTGTGCACCACATCCAAAGGGATTTTAAACACATCCAGGGATGGTGACTCAACCACCTCCCTGGGGAGCCTATTCCAGTGCTTAATGACCTTTTCTGTAACAAAGTTTTTCCTGATACCCAAATTAAACTTACCCTGGCGCAACTTGAGCCTATTATTTCCCCTTTTCCTGTCACCAGTGGGAAGAAACCAACCCCGCTCACACTGCAGTCACCTTTCAGGTATTGGAAGAGAGCAATAAGGTCTCCTCTCAGCCTCCTCTTCCCCAGACTAAACAGCCCCAGTTCCTTCAGTTGTTCCTCATAGGCCATATTCTCTGGGGCCTTCTCCAGCCTTGTTGCCCTTCTTTGGACCTGCTCTAGCACCAAATGTCCTTTCTGTATTGAGGTGCCCAAAACTGAACACAGTACCCCAGGTGAGGCCTCACCAATGCCGAGTACAGGGGCAGGATGACTTCCCTAGTCCTGCTCACCACCCCATTCCTAATACAAGCCAGGATGCTGTTGGCCTTCTTGGCCACCTGGGCACACTGCTGGCTTATATTCAGCCGACGGTCCATTAGCAAACCAAGGTCCCTTTCCAGCAGGCAGCTTTACAGCCACTCCTCCCCAAGCCTGTAGGGCTGCCTAGGGCTGTTGTGACCAAAATGCAGGACCTGACACTTGGCCCTATTGAAACTCATACAGTTTACCTTGGCCAATCGATCCAGTCTGTCCAGGTGTCTCCATAGTGCCTTTCTACTCTCCCCTCCCAGCTTGGTGTCATCTGGAAATTTACTGAGGGTACACTTAATCCCCTCATCAAGATCACTGATAAAGATGTTGAATAGGAATAATGGAAGAGTAAGAAGGGTAAGGAAGGTGTCTGGTGCCTGAAGCTTGAGATATCCAGGCAAATGGAATGTGGGTAGTTGAGCCATTTCTCATTTTTGTACCTGCATTTTCCCAAGTCTGGTTAGTATTTATGTTTTTCTTCAAATTCCTTCCCAGGTTTGTTACCATTTTGAACAAGAAGAGTCCCTGTTTCATACAAGTTATTGGAGAATCCGAAAAAGAAATGTGAGATGGGGAACGATCCCTCCAGGTAGAGTTCAGAGCATGTATTGATTTCTAGTGTTTCATGGTAAGCAAAAGTTTAACAACCATAATTTTATGAAAATGACAATTGAAGAAGACATCTGGTGAGAATTCATTTATGCCTTTTTACATTTTTAACAACCTAGCTATTTTTATTCTTCTCATCCTCTCAAAGGGAGTACAATGTAATGAAGCATGGAGCTGGAACTAGGCCACACCTCAGCTGGAAAATGTCAAATTCTATTATGCCACCCTCAAAAGCATAAATCATAGCCACATTTTTTTAAAGGTAGAAAAATGGGAGGCAACAATGTAAAACATTTATCTAAATTCATGCAATGTATTTATAACACAGAATTGTAGTGTGGGCTATTATGTATATAATATAAAAATGTACCTAAATATTTGAAGGCTAAAGTCTGTAGTATGTAGTCTCTCATCTTTGCTGAGGAATCCTTTTGAACATTGTTCACTTCTTTGCATTTAGTGTTTCCTCTTAACAGTTAACAAACTTGCTTGCTTAATGTAGGAGATTACGTGACTTTGTTGCATGAAACCCTTATTTTATATATGAAATATTGTTAAGGGTCTTAAGTCTGGAAAATGTACTAGACTACTATAATGTCGAAAATTCCACAGTCAGTAGATCATAGTACATTTACTGTATAGCAAATAGGCTACATTTGTTATTATGTAAGTGACTAAGAGGTGGCACAGACCCAAACTCAGTCTCACTGCTACCAACTGAAAGCTCTTACTATACGAAACTAGTTATTGTCCAAAACATATTATTATCTAGTAAATATGTTCATAATTTGAATTGCAGCTTATACTTATGCAATTTTTGAGGCCTTGGTTAGAGCTATTCAGAGCCAAATAATCCAGTTGAAAACCGTCTCTAAGAGCCATTAGTAGAATTGCATGTGTTTGCTAAGGCATATTCTGTTCTGTGTGGCTTTTTCTATTCTGTATGCAATTGTCATGTCTCTGTATCCTCGGGTACAGGAGCAGCACTGAGGTATGCTTGCTTGTGTCCTTCACCCAGAGAGATCTTAGCATTTTGAGAAGACTAAGTTCTGACGGGGGGGCTTTGTTTCTTTATTTCTAACTCAGATTGGTGGCAGTAGAAACAGGATCTTAATTCAGGAGTGAGTTTGCTGTACTAAGTTACATTTCTGTCAACTAATACTTATGTACATAAATGACACAAGCTTTTCATTGTCTTCACTGGAAAAGGCCGGGTAGTCTTTTACTGTTTGTTAGAGAAAGCTCTTAAACCAAATAGTATTAATGTTATTGAACTTTGTTGTATGTAATGTACTTCCAGCTTATATCCAAACAATGCTTTTGTGCAGTAGATGTTTTAGTCCTGGACATTTAAAATCTTTTCTTCTATTCTGCTCTTTTACTGATTTGATCTCCTTGGCTTTCAGCAGTCTGCCTGAAGCCGAGGCAGAACTGATCAAATGAGGAGCCCGCAGCTAATGGTGGAGTTTAGAAGCTGTTCTTGAGTTCTTCTTATAAGTTTTTAAGCTATTCATAGAGTTTAAGAAGCTATTCTAAGGCTGTAGGATAGCATGTGATGATAGGTGTAGAGTTAAAGCTGAAGGCAAATAGTTTAAGAATATTGTGGTTTGTCATGCAAAGTTTCAGCAGCAATAATATATTGCCAGCTTTTAGCAGTCAGTGATGGGTTAACGATCCGTGCCTCTTGCTCAGCTCCAGACAGACATGCTACTGCTGGTTTTCAGCTATCTACTCACACTTAGTTTAGAAGTCAGCAGAAACGGGGGTTTTCAGTGTTGGAGTAGACATTTGGCAATGTGTGAAGTGTCAGATGAGTGCTGGTGAATTTGAGAACGGGGGCGAGCGTTTTTTTCGCGGAAGGAGAAAATATTCACAGCAGAAAGCACTCAACCTGAAACTGGAGGCACCTGACATAAAGTAGCTTTAAACTCGTCTGCTCCAATTATATTAAAAGCCAAATCCAAACTTGTCCTGCATAGCCGATACTCTGCCGACTTGATCAGCAGATGCTGAAATGGAGCATCAAGGGTCTAGCTGCATGCTTAATCAATATCAACCAAATACAGTGTTTAAACGGTGGTCTAAACATAGTATACCGTGAAAGAATGTGTCTGAAAAACTCTATCTGAAAGTGCAGAGAGAGGGGCCACCTGAGTGCCTGCCCTAGAACGGAGGGGTCTGAAGTGGAAGGCGTGCAGGGGCCCGGGGATGCAGCCTCTGGGCAGAGCCCACTGCTGTGCCTTACGCTGCAGAGGAGGGCACAGATGTGAGTGCTCGGTTTCCCTGCTTTTTGTGAATGCCTTTGGGACTTCAGCCCTTCCCTATAGATCTTCACCTAAACTATAAAAGACTTGGTAAATGTAAAACGCTACTCACTGGACTATAGTTAAGGAATTTTCCTACTAGATTTATCACTGCTTCTGTTAATTCCATTTAGTCTATTAATTTATCCTCTTTTAAATTATCAGGGCTTTCTGGGTTGTTGGGTTTGTTTTTTTCGGTTTTGTTTTTGTGGGTTTTTTTGCCCTCATCTACAAAGTGCTCAGTGTTGACAGTGACAGAAACCTCACAGGAAGCATTGACACGGTTTGAAAAATAATTCTGAAGCCCTTGTGTTGCTAAGGAAGTTTCATCAGTAGAACCAACAATTTAAGATTGTTTTCTCAGCAGTGGATGAGATAAAGGAGAACTATTTCCAGATTTGGTAATTTTGAAAACTGAAGGAAAGATCTTATCTGTTTGCTGGCTACCTTGAATGGAATACATCAAGAAAGATTAATAGGAAACAGGGATACCTGTTTTAGTTTATAGCAGGAAAGAACCTGCAAAAATATTTTAAACAGCTGCATTTGTCTGCTCTACTTTGCGTTTAATATAAAATCTAAGCATCATTTTATATACTTATTTTATATGTTGCTCTGAAAGTAGTGCCTCCAATTTATTTCCATGGAAATTACAACGAATACGAAGAGCACAGTAATGCTGTTTGACAGAGGAAATTCTCAGCTACAAGATGCTATTTCTAGTCAGCACCATTAGCTGTGCATTTTTGTCGGTGATGAACAGCAGCGTGCATGCCATGCTCATAAAATCGGCCTGGCCATTCGGAATGTGGCTTGTCTTTTGTGTCACTGTCACAATGGATGAGGAAACTTTTTACAAAAAGAAAAACAGGCCAAATTTATTAAATTACAAAAAGAGATCCTGTATGAGGTCTGAAATGCCAGAAGAATTTTAATGTGTTTGGGTATCTTCCAAATTTTTCCCATGGGATAAAGGAATCTCTTTGGAAAACTTTATTTTCAGAATGTCAACCTAAGTTGCAGATGTGTAAGAGGTACAAAGGAGTCTTCTTTGCACCAGACACAAAATATGACTGTTTTGAGATTCAGCATCCTCAAATACATGACAAATGTGTTTAACAGACTAATACATGCAATTCATTTGAGCCCAAAAGCCTAGATCTAAATACAAAACAAAAGCAACCTTTGACTCTTCCCTATCAAGGGAAGCTCTCATTATGTTTTTTAAATATCAAGTATTCTGTTCTGCTTCCATAAAAGTAGGACTGGGACCTTGGAGCTATAGTGGCAGGTGATATTTTACTGTAACTGCAGTGAACTTCAACCATCCAAAGGGAATACATGACACGTGTCTGTGTAGCTCAATTTAATGTGCCTGGTTAGACAAGCAAAAATGTTCGTGTGCAATGCATTTGCAGTATGTAGATATTGGTGTTACAGTATACTGCGCAGTACATGCTCGGAAGCAGGCGAGTATGAAACCTTTGTGATAGATCATGAAAATGTGTTGGATACTTTAGACCAAAAAAAAATGCACTTTTTAAGATCACTTTAATAGAGCTGTAAATAAGCAAAATTATATTTAGGTGCTGATCATTACTGAAAAATTGTATCTAATGATCAATGAGGAATGTACAATTCATTATTAAAATTATAATCTTTTAAAATTTTAACTTCAAATCTTCCATGTATATAATGCTGTGATTCATAATCTTGTCTTAACAGTAATTAATTTTTGTGTGCTATTCATCATTTAGAAATCTTAAAAGTACATTTGACTGAGTTGCAAATCAAATCTCCGCAGATTAAAAATGTTCCTCTTGTATCATGTGGTGCTGGTTTGAAGATTTCTGGTGATGGGAGGAGGGGTTTGTTTTTTCCTTTGCCAGTAAAAATAGATCACGTCTATTTTTGGACTCTGAACACAATCTACATTTCTAATTCTCAGACAGTGACTGATTCACTGAATACGTTTCTGAAGTTTGAACTTCAACAGCATGACGGTATTGACCAGCTCTACAGCTGGGGTAAATTAGTGTAAACTTCCCTGGTCTTTCTTAGACTGACCTTATTCAAGATTTCTCTTACGCTTTTAGGCATTTCTGTTTTCTGATGGTTTGATTTTCCTTTCCTCACCTCTCTGAAGTAGTTTCAGACGGTCAGTACATGAACGCCAGTGTCATTTATGAACTCATTTGTTACTGACTTCTTTTTTTCCTGGGACAATAGAATGTGGGATCTAAGCATCAGTTTGCTTTTATGTGTTAGTTGATATGATCAAACCACTCCAAATGTACTCTGTACAAACAAATTCCTATCAATCACAAAGCAGGACTTAATTTGCATTCTCCTTTAGCTTTTTTCTACTCTTGTCATGTAGGTATGCAGTTCTGTCACATGGTATCTATTTCCATGTTTAAGCGGGCAGATATTTCTTCATACAAATGGACTTGGTGTATAAATTCTTAAATCCAAACTAGACTACATGAACTATGTACTAAGGTTACAATAATGACCAAGATGGTAGGTGGCTGGTTCCCCTTCACTTTCAAAAAAACACCTGTTTGTTGTGCATTGAATCTACACAGTCCTTAGCCAACAAATGTGGGCTGCTCCTTCACATCTAAAGGTGTGCAGCCTTGCCAGAGGATTTGAAGGGTCTGATGAGTCCATTATCCATTTAGAAATCTATCCAACTTACCATGTTCTCACAAGAATTTTATTTTTCCTGTGCAATAAGAAGTTTAACTGGAAGTGAAGCTTAAGTAATATTGATAAAATACAGTAGCATTGCTCTGTTTTGTGATTGTTCTGTTTTGTTTTATGGGTGTGCACCTTGGGGTATAGATAGTGAAATACATTCCCAATCATCCTCTTTTATTTGTGATCCCAGTTCCGTATACAGTCTTTTAATTAGCAAATTTGGGATGGGGTGAGTGTTGGGAGTTGGGTGGGATTTTTTGGTCAGATAGTTATATTAAGAAAAAGAAATGTGATGTGTAGATACCTTCAATAAGGTAAATCATTCGTGGTCTGTCAGTTTTTTGCACAGATTGCTCAAACAATAGATTTAATGGATCTACATAGAACCTCTTTTCTATATTGCTTATGTGTTCTCATCTGGCAGAGCACTGCATCATTTGGAACAAACCCTGTATCGTGGGTAGACCTTCTCTACTGAAGAGATACTGATTTCTGGCAGGGAATACTTTGTGGGGGAATCTATGTGTATCTTCTGTGTATATTTTGAGACACAACGCCTAAGAATACAACACAGAATATGATAATACAGAATATAGAAAAAAAGTGGTTGATTACCATTTGTATTTTTAGTCTCCTCATCTCAGGAGAATGCCAAAACCAACTTCAGCAGTCATATCCATCTGTATTATTCCTCGTGTCAGTATAAAACAGTGAGACAGTTTCACAAACTAGATTAAGAATCATAGTTTATATTGCAGCATAAAATTACTAAAATTGTATATAAATCTGTATTGCAGATCATACGTTAATGCAAAAGCTCCAATTTATTTTTTTTCACTTTGTCTGTTTAAGCTACTGGGCAAGTTGTTGCATGAATAAATATATTTTCTTCCTCTGAAACTGTGTAATATTAAATGCTGTGTAGTTGGCATAAAATATAAGTTGATCAGACAGACAAAGATTATTATTCTGACAACAGCATACACAAGGGTATCGTTGTACATTGAATTTCAGTGTGTAATATGGTATAAATCTTCATGAGAGCCTCAACTTTTATTGGCTGCACAGAAGGTGCTTTTCCTTATTAAATACAGGAGATAGTCCCAGGGGATTTTGTAAAAAATATCTTCATCCATTTTTTTCTTCTAGTCTCTGGGCCCTGACAGATACAGCTGGGTAAGCATTTCTCCTTTGACTGCTTGGCCACAGATACAGCCATGCTTCGGCACTCGAGCCCTCGCAATGCTTTACCTCAGCAGAACCCATCAGATCTCACAAAATCTCCACTTTTCCCATTCCATAAATGGATGTGTGCAGGCTCTCTACATCCTGCAGGACAAAAAAAATGGCTTACTTCTCCAAAGCATTACCAATGAAGTACTAAAATAATAGAGGTGTGGGTTCTGCTTCTCTGTCGTTCCTTGATAGCATCAACAGTCCGCATCCTCTCATTACGATTGCTGAGGATTTCCAGGGCACGAGGACACTAACAAGCACCTTCACTACACAACATGAAGGGGCAGGGACACAAAGGAAGATGCTTTCTTGAATTTAAACTACATGAATTATTTTCCTGGTCAATGCAGGTATACGGTCTCTTTTTTGGAAGTAATTAGGAGATTTTCAAATCCAGTGCAAAAGCTTCTGTAACATCTTGTTCCACTTAATACTGAATAAAATACCAATATATTCACTGAAGTGGGAACAGTAGAGCCATCCTAGGTAAAAACCTTAATTACTCAGCTGCGGAGTGATGGTTATCTTGCACAATGGGTAAGGTCACTGAGGATGAAGGTAGAGCTCAGACCTGTGTTCCTTCTTCAGATCTGCCGAATTCAGGGCTCACTACTAGAATACCAAACACCCAACAATTTTTTTTCCCCCAAATTATTGTTCTTCATTATGAAAAGTTATCAGTTGTGATATTTCAGACTCTTTTAGAGCCCACATTAAAGGAACTGCTGATAAAATTTGGATGTACTTTTTTTTTTTTTTACAATTAATGACATCAAAGTCCGACCAATTGCCTAAAATTCTCTCTCCTATCCAGGTACTTTGTGTTATAGCTTTATAGCATGATACACTTAAAATTTTAGGCCATACTAGTATTTTTTATATCAGTACCAGCTATAAAATCTATATGCATCACCTTTATAGCATAAATTAGGACGGAAATTAGTGTTAAAGGACATATTATTACTGTTGTTTCTTTGCTACTGACTTGTGTATTACTGTGTTGACAGAGAGCAGCAGTTCTAAGAAGGATGAAAAAACACTTTTTTCCATCAAAGGAACATGAAATTGCATATATTGTTTTCAAAATTAGCTATCATATGTACATTTATATTGCATATGGCTAAATAATAAAAGTAAGTGCATTTTTATGTGCTCTTCAAATAAGGTCACTGTGGTTATGAATTTCTTAGCATTAATCTCGGCCAGAAATTCTGGTGGCAATGCATGGAACGATGACAAGAAACGTTTCAAACACACACACACACACACATGCTCATAGTCGATTTAAAAAATGCATGAGGCATAACTTGAAGGCTAACTCACATTTACAGTTCAGAAAGTATTTTTTCACTTGTGTATGAATAGTTATTGTTGTGGGAAAAGCATTCTGACAAGGAAATGGTAAGCTATGCTGTTAACTTAAAGTGAATATACCTTATTCACTGCTAATTTTAACCTGCAGAAGTGTTAATTTCTGTCAGCTGTTAATTCTCACTTGTACCATAGGTAATATATAATGTTTGTAACGGTTTTCACAGCCTAATTTCCCCATTTTCTTCTGCTGGAATTGTGTATATATTTTCAAAATAGCAAAGTTAGGAGTAGCGGTAAGATGTAGCACAGTTTGTTTTGCTGTATCTGCCTCTTACTATAATAACATTTTAACAAATGTTTGGGTCTTAATAGAGTTGGGTTTGCTTGTTTTTAGCTGAATATTTGTTTATTGTCTAATTGTTCTCAGGCTGTCAAACTGGCTGCATACCAACATCCAGGCAGCAGGGATTCTCAGTAGAGAAAATCTGCACGGATTTTCAGTAGGAGTGCTGCAAGCACTAAGTAGATATTAGCATACAGCAAGGTAAAGATGAACTCTGAATGTTCCTTTTCATTTCCCATCTGTGCTCAGGGTAAATTGGTCATGATCTGTATCCTTCTGCTTCTGAACACATCCTTTTCCTTCTTCTCTCCATACATTTTCTTCCCTCCTTCAGCAGCCCATCATCTTCAGCCTTTGGGCAAGTCAGGTTAAACCGTTTCTTTGTTCTTTGCCAGCACCTCTACATATCAGATACCTCTACACCCAACATTATTTTCCTGTATCATCTCCTTATTTTCTTATATTTAATTGCAGTTCATTCATACCTACTTTCTGCTTGCAAAGATTTTATAATTCAAAATTGTGGACCAGAAATGTAACTCCTGCCCATGAGCAGTGACAGATCTGTGGGAAGGGTAGACTTGTACGTTACCTGACTCTGGCAATTGCAGCTGCTGTAGCCTAGTACACCGTCCCTTTTCAAAACAGTTTTGTACTAACCATACTGCCCTCTCTGGATTTTCTGTCTCTGCTTGGATTTCTGAAAGCACATCCATGTTGGCCTTACTATATGTATTTGTTATACACTCTGTACCCACAGGAGGGTGGGCCAGCAGGCATCGTGAGAATTAAGGGGGAGCATTTCTTCTGCAAATGCTGATCCAGCTGGAGCACTTCAGAAACGTGATCCAGCAGGAGAAATGGTCGCTGAGGCTGCTCAGGGTGTCTGCAGCTCAGAATAATAGCTCTTGAATTATTAGCTGGTGTTGTTTGGCATACATCTTCTGGAGTTACTGCCAATGTTATATAGGCAAAAGAAAGTATAATGCCACATTGATGAATATGTGTCATTTCCCCGTCTTTCCCTCAGAATTGTATAAAATGGAAGGGCGTAATTAGAATGTTAGTAAGTATAATGGATCAGGATCTATTTTGTGTTTTTCCCAGACTGAACAAATCATTTTCGTGTCTGATTTACAAATCTTTCATTTGAATAATGTACAGTGGAAACAAAATAAATGCTTACTTTACCATAATTTCTCAGTTGTTAGAACTGACCAAATTAGGAGAGAAACAGATGAGAAAGCAAGCTGTGGCCACAAGCAGGAGGAGTCAGCCTTCTCGTGCACTGCGCATCTGCCACAGGCCAGCTGGCGGGACTGGTAGGCCCATGTGGTCTTGTGTGTCTCTACCATTCCCCTGTTGTCCACTTTCCCACCATGGTGTTTGTGGCTTCTGGCTTGTTCTTGTATCCAATCTACAGAACTTGAGCATGGGATTTGCTTGAAGTAAAGACAGAGGTGTTGAGCGGCAGGGTTCCTGCTCATAACAATAATGGCTCTAAGTTAAATTTCAGACAGTAAAGCAGTTCACACTAAAACATGACTTCCAGCTTATAACTCAGTGTTCTGTTTTTGTCTGGTGGAAAAAGGACCTAAGATTTAAATTTGGTGTGTTTTATTTTGTCTTTGATTGAGCATCTTTATGAAACACTCAGATCTGATAGAGGCTTGAGTAGTTGATAGTACGTTCAGATTGGGAAGCTCTCCTGCCTCCCTTCCCCCATACACTGAATCATGTGCCATTATTATGTCTTCTTGATTATAGAGTATATTAAAACCAGAATTAAGACTGTATGCAACTCTTTTCACAATTCAGTGTGATAAACTATATGATTTTGCTATTTAGAAGATTGTTCGCCAAGTACGTTACCACACTTTTTTCCTCTAAGTATATTTTCAAAGAACAATTAAGAAATAACCATAAAATTTCCCAGCTACTGTTCATGAAAATGCAATGGCAGATAGCTGCACTGCAGTAATACCTGCAAGCAGAGATGGCAGGAGATGAGAACGGTCGTATCAGGTGAAACTGAAGGGTGTTGAGCCCACGTTCCCACGTTCAGGAGCACATCCATGAGGACGCTTAAGCCGAAGGCTGTATCTGTGTGCTTAATCACCTCAGACACCTTTGTTTAGTAGGATTTTTTTTCCTTTTCTGAAATTATGAGATCACTGATCAGATGTAATCTAACACCTTAGCAACAGCTCTCCACCAGAGGTCCCACACTAGAAAGGATGCTTCCTTCTGTTGCTTTCCCTGATAAGCGATACTTTGAGAGGCTTGACTTCTTGTATCAAATGCCAAGTGATCATCTTCTTTCATTTGCCTTGGGGTGTTAATGATTACATGGACCTCTTTCTCATGAACTCTCAGTCTTTTTTTTTTTACCCAAGATTTCAGAGTCTTGATTTATGTAGCTGCTCCTCATGCAGATTACTGAATGATGCTTCAAAAGTTTAGAATAAAAAAAAGTTTTTTTCTAATGCTAAGTGATACTTGATTTGCCACTATTAATTAGTTCTTGTAGACTGGTGTAATGTTTCATTACCAAGTAAGACAAAGCCACAAATATTTAATGACAATTTCAATCATCTGTTTCTATTTCATTCTCTGGCAATATAATCTCCAAATTAATTTTTTCCCCGTGCTTTTGACTTCACTTTCATTTCACACGTGGTCACAAATGATGCGTAAGTTGTTGAGCATGGAGTTAAGACACAAGACCTCATCAACATAAATTAGTCTGTAGATCTGTGAATAAATCTGTAATGAGTAATTTTTTCCATTGATTGCAGAAATGCATAAGCATAGTTATAAACATGTGGAAGGGTTCCTTGAAAGGTATGCAAAGGTGCCATAGAATTTCTGCAAAGAGAAAACTTGGTTTTGTCTGAGCATCTCTGTCTATGGAGCGAGCAATCTTACTCCGCAAGCAGGATACCGACCATTTGGTGCTCCATACATAGAAACAGACTGTTTTATCTTGTTTTTGAGGTTTTATGTTCCTTTTAGAAAAACAGTTCTTCCCAATAAAATGGTATACTTCAGTATTACATGTTACACAAAACATTCGCTCCATCCTCCAGCTGTATCTCAGTGCTGCTGCGATTCCATGCAGTGAGCTTCTGCTGTCCTTCTCCTACCCCATTCTCTCCTGAAAGGGAAGATGATTTATTCTTTTCAGTGGGAAAAGAGGGGAAAGGCATGAGGCACCTTGATGGCCAGCACCACAAGGAGAACGTTCCAGAAAAGCTAGCCTCAGTGAGGGGCAAGGGGTGGTAAGGCATGCCGGATATAAGGCTGGGAAACACAAAGGAACGTAACAGCTACCACTCTCAGTAGCAGACCAGGTGTGTGAGCCAGCAACAGATCAAGTCAACAGGAGTTGACCACAGTTACCCTTAGTTTCCTAGAATCATGCTATGGCCCAAAGCAGGGGAAGGTGATCTCCTTCCATCCTGGAGGTAAGTGATGCTTTCAGGTGGCAGAGCACGGAGGGAGAAGGCTCTCTGCTCTTCCATCCCGATTCCAAATCCACGCAACAGAGAATTTGCTCATGGCAATGCCATAAGCTTTGGATGGAGGATCTGCAGTGTTACAGGGAACAACTGCATGCACTGTTTCAGTGATGGCTTTTAAATGCCTGATTTTGGTGAGAAAGACCCTGACCTCCCTAGCTGTAAACAAGAAAAGCAGACTTAAAAGCAAAGGATCGTTTGCTTGCAAGAGTCCAAGAGCAGCTTATCACTGAGTTAGAGTTTATAAGAAATAATAAGCAGTAAATTGTGTCAACTTCAGACCTAGCATCCTTCTAGGTCTGTAAGTTTCAGGAGTGAGAAGAACATTATACAAAAAGAAACAAGATAACCTCAAACAATGGTGTCACCAAAGAGCAACTACCAACATATTTGTGTATCCAGGAAAACGACTCCTGGAATAGTTCCAAAATCACTTCTGGCTCTGTGTAAATCAGGGAGATGAATGCATATGCCCATGAATTGTTTAGCTGTAGAAATGTCTTTTTTTTCCTATATAACAGATGCACGAAAGGGAATAGGAATGTTTTATAACTTAGGGTTTTAAATAATAAATAAATGGCTTCTACTGTCAGTTTGAGAAGTTTTGATGTTTTGTGTAATGTGTAAGACTGAAGTATACAATTTTTGGGGGAAGAATTATTCTTCTCTTTTTAAAGGGAATATAAAACCTCAAAAATAAGATAAAACATCACAGTCTGTTTCTAAATACTTTGCATCTTAATATGGTTGAAGTTCAGGCAGTAAGTAATTTCTGAGTTTTTCCCTTGAGCTGCGTAGTTCTTTTCATATGTAATTATTCTCTGAGTGCATTAGATAATGCTATGGTTCCCACAGCTGTATACACATCTATAAATCATTAATGAGGCAGTTAACTGAAACAAAACTATAAAAGATTTGCATTACCCGGCAGAACCCAGCCTTAATTGACTTCCAGTTATTTACAATTAATTTTTCCATTTGGAATAATGATTGCAAGTAACTTTGGGTTGGTTTTTTTTTATTACTCAGGAATTAGATGCTGACTATTCATCAAAAGTTTTTACAACAGGATTCTGTCAATGGACAGTAATGAGCTGGAGGTAGTCTTATTTTTACATACACATACACCCCCACACATTGGCGGAGGAGACAGGAGTGGGAGCAGAAGGTTTGTAGTAAAATGGGGACAGGACTACGTGGGGTTTTTTTTCATTTTGGGGTTTTTTTAAATCACATACCTAAGCTTATCAACAATTAATTTCCTTTCCTAATTTCAGCATCTATCTGAAAGGCAGCACAGTGAACAGAGCTGGCTCCAGCTTTGGCTAGAATAAACTGCTTGCATGAGGAGTGAGTAAATATTTCTATCTGTCTTTCCTAGTAGACTATAAAATAGACGCTAAGAAATAAATAATGTAGAAGCTATTAAGTAAATATTAATTCATTATGCTATTTAAAAGATGACTTTTGTAGAAATACACCGCACAAAGTAAATCCTTGTTAGCTTGTCATTATTTGCAAGGCATAGGCATTGAGGCCGTGAGTCAGACTCTGGACATGCACAACAAAAAGATCTGCTCCCTCTGCCATGTAAGCATAACTCTCGTTGACATTAATAGGCTCTGAATGTGTTCATCAGGAAGAGATGTCATGTTCAAATTCCTAATAAAACTTAAGCCAAAAAGAGGCAGAGCCCATTTGCAGCAGCTGATGTTATCTTACATTATCTTTCAATCTCTAATTTTCAAAATGCCTAAGCAGTTAGATCCCATCAGTAGTAACTGCTGGTCATTTCTCTGTTTCTGTATCTCAGCTGTAAAATCTGACATACTGAGGTGCATTCTACTGAAACCACTGTCCTTGGGAACTAGTCCTTCTCTGAGACTTAAGTAGACGGGACCTTTTTTCCCCTTTGCTACACATACTGGATGGATACCAGATGCATAAATACATGGTTAGGCTTGTTTCTTTCTTCCCCTGCTGCCCACTCCAAGATACAGCTGTCACGCTAAGGAATGAAAATACCCTTCTTTTCTTTCTTGTTTCAAAATAAGTAATTTCATTGTCCTTCAATCTATGTTTGAGTTTCTTTCCATTTATGAAAATTGGCTAGGCAGGCTGCTCAGAGCGAGGAACTGAAACTGAAATCAGCACAGCGAGCGCAGAAAGGGGTGGCTGTAATGAGTATGAGATGCTTTGAATTCTCTGTAAGTTCTGTAGACCAAAAGACAGACCCTGGTAAACGGGGGAGGGTTTAATTCTGAGCAAAGGTGAACTAGCGGCTGCTTTCCTCGCCTTATCAATAGGAGCCAGCAAATGGCCACTATAATTGATCTAGAAAATGTGGGCCCCGTGACAATCAAACACGTGTAACCTTGAAAATCTTGCAATCTAGCGCTGAAGTAATTTTTTCCCAGGTTATGTTCCGCTGGATTATGTTACGATGTGTAATGTAAAGTAACGTGACAAGACTAGACATGGGTCATTCAGTCTGTCAGTAATTCAGAGCTTGGCAAATTGGTCCTCCCTCTTCACCAGTCCATGAACTTCGCAAATACTTAACTTATTCAGGCTGCACCAGCTAGCACATCATTATTTCAGCTGGAAATACCGCTGTGATGTGTCGAATCTGAGAGGCTTTTCTTTTTGAAATCGGGCCGGTACCAGATAAGCAAACGGTATGATTGTTTTCATTAAGCTACCACATTCTGTCAACACACACCATTGGAATTACATTGCAAATAATTGCACAGTTGACAGATTGTGCAGCATAATTTACACTATCACTGTCTGAATGTGATCACGATGCTTCTTTTGGGGCTTGATTTCGTGGGCTGGAGAAAGGCCTACTTTTCTTCGTGTAACCTTAGATCTCCTATAACCTCTTATGCATGTACACGCTATTGCTGTCATCACTGATTTTTTCTTTCACTGGCTGCAGCTATTTTAGTAATGAAAAAACTGAGAACTCCACCAAATTCCAGAAGGTATTAAACTGATCCATGCCTTCTTTCTTATATGGACTCTAAGCAGCGTGCTACTGCCTATCTTCAAAACAGGGTACAAGAGAAACCAAGGCTTTGGGATTTCTTGAGTTTTCTCTGAAGAAGCCAAAAATAATGTCCATGAAAACGTAGCTTTCAGTTGGTGAAAAATTCTGTTTATTTGAAAAGCTATTAACTACCAAACATATGTAATTTACTTACCGGCTCTGTTATAAATCAAGAGTCTTAGTCCTGCAGTGCTTCTCATCACAATAGCAAACGTCTCATTTTTTTGTGACTCCTTGCAGTGTTACAAGCATGGCCTGGTTTTGATTTGGTTTCAGAGCCAGTGTCTGCGGATCAGCTCTGTGAATTAAATACAACTGCTTTTCTCTTTTTCCTTTTATTTTTTTTTTCCAAATTAGTGTGAGCTGAACATAATAAATATTAGAAGAAATAAAGAATTACAGTCGAGGTGTGAGGAATTCATTCTTTCCTTGGAATGTAATTTCAGAATTAAACTACCAGGAAAAAGCTATGAAAGGAATCACTGGTTTTTCCACTGCTTTACACGTTGTAGAGTCATTTCAACATGTGTAATATGGGTGTCAAATGCTAATATATCAGCTGTCAAATGCTATCAAATACTTGCACAGGTGTAAATGATCACATAAAATGCAAAGCACTGATCTGACACCAAAAATCTCTGATTACCATTTCTGTCTTCATCGGTTTTATGGAACTATTAAAAGAACCCCAGTCCAACAGGGAGCTTATTCCTCATTATCCAGGTTACTAGCTTTTTTTGGTCTCATTTCCTACTTTCAGCAAGTTTTTCTTTTCTTTTCTTTTACTCCCATTTGACATCGAGAGAGAATGCAACAACTTAACTGGCATTGCTTTGGACTGATCTACTAACAAAAACATTATGTTTCATGATAGTAAGAATGGTAGAACATTTTTTTTTTCCAGCCAAAACATCTCTATAAGTGCCCCAGCATCATCAACTGATGGCAGCACTGCTCTGGGAATAAACAGACTTTAGCTAATGGCAGGAATCAACAGGGGAAACATGAAGCAGGTATTTCTTCTTCATAGACAGCGAAATGTGATTGAAGTTAAATGCCGCATCCTGCTAGCACTGGAGCCAGTTATATTTTATTCCTCATGTCTATTTATTCTTCTCTAATACCCATGTTTTTCCTCTTTGTCTTTGGCCACTTACTTCTATGTTGGTGGAGCACATTCAGCTTAGGCAAGCGGCCCTTTGCTAAGATGAAAGTTTCAAGCAAAGCCCAGACCCTAAAATGAAAACTCTGCAGACACTGTATAGACTGCAGCCCTGGAGCTGTGCCTACGTGGTGATTCTGTGACAAAGCTGCTTGATGTTTGCGTTAGGCTGCATGTCTGGAATGCACTCATTATTAGGGATCGTACATGGTAATATTTATTATAAAAGAACTGTAATGCAACTGTTATTAGAAGGAAACCAGCATTCACCCAATGATTCAAAATCACCGAGCATCTATACATTGTCTTCTATGTAAAATGTGTGTGTGTATCTCGCTGGCTGACTGGAGCCCATAATACCACATTAGAGATGATAGGCCAGTTTTGGGTAGCTCTGTATGAACTTCTCACTTCTCTGGCTGTTCCATCACCACCATCTCTCTGATTCCCCACCAATCATTCCCAAATACTGGGCATCTACTCTTTTATTAGGGAGAGCAATCGCATGTATGGCCTTACTCAGCTGAGCCTGTTGATTTTTAGTATTTACATTTTTAGATAATGACCTTAAATATTGAGGCTGTCCCAGCTCTACTGGCACACAGCTGGCTTTGTCTTAGAGGTAAGGTCTGCAATTAATTAGCCATGCAGATAAACTGACAACATACCAGGAGCTATGAGTCCCTAATAAGCATGAAGATGAACAACTGTATTTTAAAGACAGCAAAAACATTCTCTTGTCCCATAACTAAACTCTGTTGCAGCAGCCAAAGCAAAGAGATGGAAAAAGGGATCCACAACCCAGTGAATGCACATTTCAGTGCCACTTTTCTGCAACTGCTGCATGCATTTTCAAAGAAAGATATAGCATCCAATGTCTTTCTAAAAAGCTTAAGTACTATACAGTATCTAATATTTTTAGTATGGTTGTGATGGTTCTGTGTTCATGTTCAGAAATTTGGATTATGTCAACAGTCACATAATGAAGATACAGTGAAATCTAACTGTATTTCTAAATGAATTCAGAATAATCATTCTTCTTATTTTAAAAAATGAGCCGCAGTATGACTTTTTTTCCCTTTCCTTTTATTACCACACTCCAATTTTCACGGAAAGGATGATCTATTAAGAACCCGGTGTTAGCTGGCCATCAGAAGCAGAAATGGATGATGGTTTAATGGAAAGGGAGTAAGCTGCAGCATTTGTGCTGTGCTGACACCGCACCAGTTCACTTCAATTGATTTCTTTGAGGAACAATTATCAAAGTGTAGGAATTCATAATTTTTCTATACATTCAGAATTTAAAAAATACCTCTTGTTTTTTGTCCCCTTTTATCCCAACTTCAAATAGTCCAAGACTCCCTTACTTGCAGACAGAACTAAAGCTAGAATTTTTATTAACAGCAATGTTAGAAAGGCCTAAACACCCGTAGTATGCACAACAAATAACTAACTACAGCACATGGCCTGGCTTAACAAAACCACAGACCCCTCCCCATCTCGCTGCCAGGCAGCAGGTGGTCAGCTGCTGGGCAGGGGCAGGAGGGCTCTGTGCCAGCACTGCTGCCAGAGCTCACGGCCACACAGGGCCATGGGGCTGCTCCGGCTGTGCACACACACACAAGCACACACACACACGAGTGGTTGTGGAGCTCAGCTGAGGCCACAAAGGAAACTCATAACAATCTGGGTTAGCCCACGGTTTGTCATGTTACTAGAAGTATTCTGTAAATAAATATATTAGTCGGCCACTTACTTGCAGATAGCAATTACTTAAACCAGCATTCAGCTTTTAATGCACTGCCACTCATTTGTAACAGGGAGTGTTCTCGCTGCGTATTACTATGGATCCAGGTTTTAAATTGAGATTGGTCACTATCGATTGTGTTGGTTTAATGATGATAGCAGGGTGCATTACACAAGATTCATAAAATTTCTGATATACATGGGCCATTACGGTGCCTGCATTGAGCCGGGATCACCTTGTGCCCCACTGCTGTAGTGCTGCGGGGCTGGGGGCTGTGCCCCAACCTCATGGGTCCTGTGCAGAGTGGGGTACTACCAGGAGGCGACAGGAAGTGGAAGAAAACAAAAAAGAAATCTTCACTTTTCTAGGAATGAATCAGTCACAACCAGCCACGGTTGTTGCTTGTTCTGGGCCTTAATGTGTTTCTAAGTGTTAAGTTACAGGTGTGCTTGTTAGTTTCAGCTTGCAGCAGTAAGCTCGTTGTCTTGGTTTGTCAGCATTTATCAGGAGCTACCTAATAGGACTTAACAAAAGATTCACTCTCTGAAGTTTATCAGTTCCCTAAATCTCATTTACCAGTACTCTGACATTTAAAACTATTCTGGGAAGGGCAAATTAGAAATCAATGATGTGCTCATCAAGCCTGCATCAATGCAGCTCTAAGAAATGTAGATCAGCCACCGAGGGAAAAAATACTGTAAGTGCCTTTACAGAGACCAAAGAAAAATGCAAAAATGTGAACAGTTCGAAGGCTGAAATATTTCGTTACATTAAGTAAGTAAGTCTTTCTGAAATGCAACATCTTGTCAAAGATCTGTCTTCAAAATCTACAATTCCAGCACTCGTTCAGTCGATCAATCAGAAATGGTGCAGTATCCAAGGCATGTTTTGATTGTTTTTTAAAAAAGAAGATTTAGAAATATGATCTATCGGGGGATGCTGATGGAGTAGAAACTGAAATTGATAAATAATCATAGAATTCAGTTTCAGGTGCTGCAGCGCTTTACTCACACAAGCTTTTCATACAGAGTGCTGCAGCACTCACCATTTACGGAGCTCTCTGTATCATTCATTTTTGGTCATTTAATCACTGGCGGTGTGATTAATGCAGTTGTTATTAGAATGCTTGCAATACAACTAACATGCAATGAACTGTGTTTGTACATCGAACGATGTGGTGAACTACTCTGATAATCATTTCAATCACCTGTAAAAGGGAGCTGGACGTGTTTTTTGAACTGAGATTTGGTTAAGCTAAAAGGTTTCTCTGAGGGATCAAACATCAAATTATTTTCTTCGGCTGTATTTTACAGCATGGCTTGAAACTACACGTTCAAAGTTAGTTAGGAGAAGTCTGTCAAAAGGGACTCTTTGAGAAGAAAACCTAGTGATGAAAACGCTGAAATTTTGAACACTGTAGGTACTTTTGCAGTAATCCACATACAGTACATTCCCCAGAGATCTACCTAGTTTTCTTGGTTTTGCTTTGTTTTAGGTGACAGTGATAGAATTCAGGGTGTACAGGGCATAAATATAAGCACGCAAATAAACTTGGGTTCATAAGTAAGTATTGTTCCTTTGACCCATGAATGAGAGCAGTGAATGAACAGGTGACTCACTTAATTCCTCTCGTCTCAGTCACCTGCTTCATGAAAAGAATATTTCTGTTACCTGCAAAGGTTGGAATTTGTAACGTAAAATAATTAGGAAAATGTTTCATACCAACCCACCCTCTTTATTAGGTAAGTCGTTTCTTCAAGTATTTTTAATAGTGCAAATTATTGTTCTGCATCAGTACAATAATGGTGCGAATTCACAGTCAAATAAAAAAATCTTAAAAGATTTCCAAAGTCAAACAAAAAAAATTTTAATACTGTATTTTAGCAAGAACATTTTTAACAAAGAATGTGTACTTTAACTTAATATGGTACAACAGAGAAACCATACTTAAAAGTTTCCATTGTCTAACACTCTACTGCATATTCATTTTTTTCATCTTAAAAGACCAAAAGCCAAGCTGAACTGAGCATAAAAAAGCATCAATTATAATCCTCATATTACGTCAGCTATTAGGGTTTAGCTCACACTTCTGAATTGGTCATCTAATGAAAGGACAGTTTTTACATCATTCTTTTAAAAAATGTACACACATTTCTTTTTAAAACGTAATATATATCGAGTATCTGCTTCAGTAAACAAAGCTTAATTTATAAACACAATCGAAACAGCTCCATGTTGAACAGTTTCAGTGATAAACTGGACTTGTATGATGTACAGCCAGTGAGGACCGTTGTGGCTTAAAATCATTGTGCCATTGCTATACAGTAATAGCTACCTCCTTAGGAACAAAAAAAAAACCAAAGAGAGTTCTTTGGGGGCGGGAAGGGGAAATAATTCCTGTATGTGCTTAAAAATACTAAAACTCCTTTCTATCTCCGGGGACCTAAAAATGATCTGTTGCAACAGGCTTGGTTTGGTATGGTAAGCTTGTAAAAAGTCTCAATATTTCTTAATGACAATACGGCAGTTTTCGATGCAGCAACAGTAAATTGCTTGAAATTGTCCTTCAAGTTTCATGCTACAAATCCTGTTCCTCACACAGTACTGAAGGCATCAAAGGTTGGAAGGGACATTTTTCATGAACTATATAGTCTTCAAATAGTGATCATTATACATTTTTCAACAATAGGTGTTTCCTTCAGTACATGATGGTAGGTTTGATGTATGTTCTGTTTTCTGTAAGGAAAAAAGAAAAAAAAAAGAAGGAAGAAAAGTCAATTACAGAGTTGCGCATTTTGGAATTGTTGAAATGCAGGTGGATTTCCACATCTTGAACTTGTGGATGTCCACGTTTGTGGACTTTTGTTTTTGGTCTCAAAACAAACGATCAGATCTACAAGAGATACAGGCTGAGTACAAACGGAATACGTTTTTATTGGAGAATGAGGCGCCCAATGACAAAGCCTCGAGAGCCCTCGGTCAGCGGGGTTTGTGTTACGCCGAGCAGGGAGCCCCCTGCGCACCTTCTGTCCTGAGCCATTCGTTTACGGTGCTTCTCCCAGCTGCCATTTGCTAGGAGGGGCTGTAAATATTTTGATTTGCATTTCTGTCTCTTGCGACGTTTGTTTTTTAGCTGAACACTCCGTCTCTTCTCAGAAGGCAGTCGGTGTTGTGCTGCCTGCCTCCGTAACGCAGGGTAACGTGGCATCAGCTTCACAACCTACCATTATTATATGAACAAAACCTAGGGAACAGTGTGTTAGAATACAACTGCACTGCATTAAAAATATAACAGAAGTGAACAGATAGCTGTTCTGCAGAGAACTGTTAGTTCACTCGGAAACCTCCACATCTCTTCTGAAATTATTGTTCTTTACTTAGAGAAACCAGCAGAAAGCTGCCTCCTTCCCTTGTAAGACTATTCCTAGTTACACTACCTATCAACTGTGATTTTTCACATTAAGCAACGCTAAGTCCAGAGGAAAAATAAATATGCCCACAGAAACTACAGCTAAAACTACAGCTAACAAGAATCCATATTCTTGTTCATTATACAATGAATCATGAATTCACCCAGCTAAACCCGCAAGTACTGATCTTGAAGATGATAGCAAAATGATAATACTGAGAAGCATTTTGTATAATGTTGACATCTATCCCATTACTGTTTTACATATGCCAATACTGAGCACTCACAAGGAAAGAACAAGTATTGACCTGCTAACTGACACTGATCCTTGGAGCAATCTCAAACTTTGCCACATTTCAATTTCAAAATGCATTTCAGCTATAATATGAGTGATTTATCATTTAGCAGTAGCTGTCAAAGTAACCTCCTAGATAAAACAAAAACATCTGGAACCATAAACAGAGGAGAGCAGTAGCTGAATTTTAATCCAAATCCGACATGTTCACTTCATTAGGAACAGGAAACAGCTAATTAGTAATTGAATGTTTCATGGTTTTAAGGAGGCTCAGACTCTCCAAACAGAGATGATTTAATATGTATTTTGGATGTAAACAAGAATAAAGATCGGAAGAGCCAGGGACATAACATCTCTGGAGGAATGCTTGGGAGCATGGGAACCTCCAAAGAAGTGACTAAAATTAGCTTCGGGCCTTTGGCTGATTAAAATTATTGTCTTAAGATTTACTGTGGCGCATATTAAAGCCTGGGGAAAGGGGTAAGCAGAAATGCACAGACTGAACATTGTCGTCTTTTTTTTGTTTTGTTTTCTGCTTTTCCTTCTAGTTATTAGGAAGTTCCTTCCCATAGCAGGCTATAGGTGATGTAACTTGTATTAACGTTGTGCTTCTAAATAAAGTTAGCCACTGGCAAAACCTGCAGGCCAACGTGACTGCCCCCAAAAAGTCACAGAAATACTCCTTATTGCCAAGCCAAAGGCTGACATTCTGCTGGAGTGTGCTTTTTGTGAGGCAGTAATGTAACAGCTCTGGTGCTCTGCACTGAAGCAGGCGGAGCACCGAGCTCTGAGCAGTAACACCCACAGTGCTGCTCTCTTTGGGGTGTGGGCCCAGAAGCCGCATCTACAAAAAGGTCCTTCTTTTGCCTCAGCACCCATACTGGGTGGGACTTCTTACAGATGTGCTTAGCGTGTTCATGTCACACCAGTGGAAGTCAGCAGGAATAGGGATGTAGCTTGCTAAGTGGCCACAAGGCATCCGCCGCAGCTGTATTTGATGTTGATACTCGTACAGACAGTGATGGTGACCGCATATGTGTGCACATTTATGCTGTTCCATTTGCTGACAAGGTCTGTGCAAAGATAAGCACAAGCACGTTCAAAGTAAGAGCTGACTTATCAGAAGTGGGAGCAGTAAGGAAGGCTATGATGAAATCAGCCTCTATTCTTCCCTACAAATATTTTTAAAAATAAAGTATTTATTTAATTTCATAATAAAAAAAAGAACAGTTTTTGCAATCGTGAACACAAGTCCTCTCTCATCTAAGGGAGCAAATTCACAACTGTTACGAAGTTCTTCATCTTTATTTAGCCACTTGAAAAACTATATAAATTGACAGGATTTAAGATAGATACAATACTTTGATTCTTTGCCCAGTCTTTCGCAAATACTTTGCGTATTTAATCCCTGCCAAATAAAATGTACTTGGAGATCAAATTTAACACTGATTCAGCTGGCTATTCTCAAACACAGAGAGGGAGGGGAAGGTGTGAAGCAGCTGATACCATGCTCAGCTGGATGGCTGGGTCAGCAAAACCATGTGTTGGCTGTGGTCATTATACATACGAATAGCTCATCAGGCCATTAACAAGCTCTACGAACCCACAATGCTGTGGCTTTCTTCATGCTGCCCAGCCTGGCACTCTTCCTGCTGCCCTGAGCTGTGGGAGCCCTGCTTGCCTCCACCCTGCCTGGCATCACACGCTGCTTACTGACAGAGCCAAAATCATAGCAGGAGGCTACAGAAAGAGAAGCAGTGAGTTATTTGGACTAATGATGTCATTCACCTGGCTTGTGATGTAAACCTGAAGCTTCAAAGTTAGTTAAAACTAAAGGTCATGTTTTCTAATAGAACATGTTCATGTTTATAAGGAATTTTATCTTTCAAATTATTCTTCAAACTAAGCTAAGAAGCGGTCGTTAAGATAACTGTTGGCCCATGGACTGACTACTGCAACTTTGGAACAAGTATGATTTGTTTCCCTTTATTTCTTAAGGAGAGTTCAGTGGAGGTATCTGTAACACTTCTGTAACAGAGAAAGCAAATGCCAAAACTCAAGCCAAGAGATACTACTGATTAGTAAACAGCAAACACATGGTTAGATACTTCCCATTCTATAAAGCTCTCCATGATACGCCAGAAGTCAAAATGCATTTTTGTTGCTGCACAATAAACTGAACTCCACGGTGTTAACAACGTCACGCAGCAACCACCTATGAGGAATTACAGTGTCAGGAGCATCTGTGCTACCACTTCTACGTGAATGACAACGTGATGCTGTCAAATTTATCTTTTAAAAGAATATTCACCATCTCCTCAGTGTAGCTGACTGCGAGCTACATACCATTTTATAGCATTTTACGGTACTATACAGCAAAGATTTGAATAAATCTGTGTGCAATAAATGTATTCTTTTATTAGGTTTATCCCTTAATCAAATATTCATTTATGTGGGCTTCATTCTATTAAAAAATGAAATTATACAAAGGTGAGCAAAAGTGTAGATTTACAGTAGTTTAAAGCCTAATCTCATTCTCTAGGGGTAATATTGACAATATAAAAACTGTATAAATGATATTCCCTAACACTAAAATATGCTTATGAGCCCCCTGTGCATGTTATACTGCTTTACAACCTACAGTGAAATGCATGACTGGCTTAATAAGCAAGACATTTAGAAAGGATTTTTTTCCCCTTCCCAGTGTATAACAGGAGTAAAGATCTCACAGTCTCCCTGTAAGCCAGAGCCTATGTTAATAATTGTAATTCTCCCCAGGATGAGGCTGTCTTCCCTGAGTTGTTGGTCCGGGGTGTACATGCATCTCTTGCACTCTCCTTTAGCAACAACACCAACATTTGTCTTTCTCTTTGAAGGTTTTAATGTCTGTGTAACAGGACAAATCCAAAGCAATAATTATCATCGCCTTATTTATTCACATTTTTCTTGTTTCTTCGTTTTTGCAGCTTATTTTTCCCGCTGCCCTCAGGACAATTTGCATGCATATTTGAATTTCTGGAATGCTTTGTACAGCTTCGTGTTATCTTTAAATCAGTAATTCACCTGTATTTCCATAAAAAAAGTATTTTTTAAAACAAAATTTCCACGTGTACCCTCACAACTTGCACTGAGAACTGTGCCCTAGCAATGCTGGTGTGAAAATCGAGGCCAGGAAGGGGAGCACGATGCAGCCGGCCTGCTGTGATCTAACAACACAGCCAGCATTTGGGATTGTTCAGATAATTTTAGCACACTTAGTTGGAGGAGAACGTCACTGGATTAAGGAAATTTGTGATCTGCTCCACAATGAGAGAACAAGGATAAACGTGTTGCATTGCTAACAAGAAATTATTCATGCTAGCTATAAAACAAAGACGAGCCCTACATGTTGCCGAGTACACAGGCAGCAGCATCCCACTTTGCCAGTTTGGATCAAGGAGGAGTAGGGAAAGCTGCTAAAGGTTGGGTAGGGCTGAGCTGGGGCGGTGTGCCTGCAGATGCTGGGGAGCAGCAGGATGATGTTTGGCTGCCCAGTGGCTCCGGCTCCACATAGTGGCTCAGAGGGTGGGACTCATGGCCTTGGAGCATGGGGAGGGGGTTGGACATGAGCTGAGCAAAATGGAGCCAGCGTTTCAGTTAAAGCAGAGCCAGGTTGAGCTCTGAGTGCAGCAAAGATATAGAAATACAATGCCAGGACAATAAATCTAACAGAAAAACCTGGGGCTGGTTAGTTTGATTCAGTTATTTTCTGTGCTGTGACACTCAAAGAGGTGTGGTTTTTCCCCAACTTACTTCATGCTTAGGGAGTATTGACTTGACTCTGTCAAATATTTCCACATCCACGTTAATAGACCTAAAAACTCGCACCAAAATAGGATTTCTAATGAGTAGCAATAGCCAAGGACAAGAATATGTTCACTGAATACTAACTGTGCAGATGCTGGATTGCCACTGTCAGTGTGGGCAGAAAGGGAGTTAACACAGTGGTTCCTGCTGAGGAAATATCCAAGCCTGCTGACACTGAGTTATTGAATAAATGTTTGAGCCCTTTGTAAGAAGAGAAAGGTAAGGACCTTCACACCCTGGTCTCCCGGGGAAACCTTTCCTCACCTTCTGTTTTCAGTAAATCACAACATCTCAGCCTCCTCCATCTCATGAGTGCGTACCGAGACAGAGATTCAGAAAAAATATTGTGTAGTGGAAGTACAGATAGCACGGAGAGCAAGATCAATGGCACTGTTACTCTGCAGCCCTGCAATTTGCATCACCAACAGCAAGCAATGCAGCCTGCGCTGGGATCTCATCGCAAGAAGCAGAGCTACCTTTTGGTTAGCAGCTCGAGGGACTGCTCTCCCTTGTGCCTGCAGTGCGTGCGTGGCTGTGGGAGCCTTGTCATTGGGTGCTCATTATTCCAGGGTAGAACAAGAGAGGTTTTCTCGAAGACACAAAATGACACAGCTCAAGGCAGCTACCAGGGGATCACTCGTTCAGACAGGACATGCATTAGAGACAGAGCACTGGGCAGGAGGAAGAAGAAGAGATCTAAGCCTCAGCTGCAGAAGCCAGGGAAGGATTTGCTCACAAGCCAAATACCGGGCCTCTATAGTTTAATCACAGTTTCTAATTTCACTTTTCCTAGAGAAAGCCAGACCAGGACAGCAGCACTGTCCTTTCCAAGACGTGGACACTGTCTCCTGCAATTAAGAGCAGCAGCAGGGCCTGTTTCAGCGGATCACCACACTTGGAGGTGTATTTTGATAGAATAACCAAAGTCAAACCTTTTCAAACCCACTACCCCCCTTTTTTTTTTTTCCTCTTGCAACTTGTTTTACTTTTTTTTTTAAAAAAACTTTAAGCTGGATTTAAAAATAGGTTGTTTATATAGCAGAATATTAAAAAATATATAGCTTGTTTTCTAAATAACAGAAATATGATACGTTCTACATTTCGACAGTCCTTCATCTTTGGCAAACAGAGGATAGAAAAGTATTCGTGGCTACTGGCAGTTTCTGTGCTGCCTCTCTGCTAGGTTATCTCACAGACAAAAGCTGCTGCAGCCCTCTGACTCCCCCATCACAGAGCCACGCTTTCACCTCAGGAAAGTCCGTCCACCTACACTGCTGCCTCGTTCTTGAAATTTAGACTCTCATTTCTTGTCGATTGTTGTCATCAAGTATTATGGCAACGTCTATTTTTTAAAATTTTAAGATAACATTGCTTTGCTGATTGTTCCAATATCCCCTAACAATGAAATATAGTAATACAAAAGTTAACTAAGGTATAAACATGCAAAAGGAGAAGTCTCCCTGCGATCATAAAATGATGTTATTTTCTGTTCAGCAGTTCATGTTACTGCTGTTCATGCTAATTAATTAAAGGAGCTGTTGCTGTAATGTGCAAACAGGGAATCTGAGAAACTGAGAGGGCTTTTAGGTCTCGGAGTGAAGTTAAGTCAATCTGGGCGCGGGCAATCAAATGTAATGAAATCACTTGTCAGTGCTAAGCTTGCAAAAACTGTGAAGTTTGACTAGGGAGTAAAAGGATTATAATTAGATTTCCAATAGGATAATAACTAAATGGCAGAAAGCAGTAAAGAGAAAATATTACTTTGTTAGCTAATGGTGCTGCTGTTCGGTTTTAGTTTTTATCAGCACACTTGTAGTTGTACTAATTTAATTTGCTTTTATCAGCAAAAATGCACTACTCGAATGGTACTTGAATGTCATTTGCAAAAAACATTGATCTGAAGGTGCACTTAATGACACCCAGTATGTTTATTTTATGTGAAACGGAGATTGGTTGATAAAATGGTTGATGCACCATCTTCCTGGCCCAAGAGTGAGTTATGGAAGCAAGAGCAGAAGGTATCAGTGAGTGCATCGCCCGCTCCTGCGCCACTCAGCTACGCAGGGGCTGCCAGACTACAGCAACTATTTCTTTTCTACATGTCAGCTAAAAGGCCCCTCTCAGACTAAGCTGTGCTGGCCAGAAGCTCAGGGGTACGGAGGACAGAGCTGCAGACTGTAAACTCTGAAAAAGTTTTCGTCTTGTCAGCGTAACATTTCAGTGGAATTAATACACAAAGCATGGGGAAAACGAGTCTGCTAAATGGAAGAGATTTATAACGCATATCAGAACCTCAGAAAATGAACAGCTTGTGTTAATAAAATCATTTTAAGAAATGAGCATAAAATATGATATGACTTAATCACTGCGCAGTATTTTTGCAATTTTCCTTTAAACCATCTTAAGGAGAAACTGGCAGTGAAACTAATTGAATTTCAAAGGAAAGGCACTGTGTGAATGATAGATTTCTGTCCAGCAGAGCTATTGACAACAGAATAAGAAAGGTCTGCATTGACGCTAAGGCTTTTTTATGTGCGCTAGAGAGAGATTCTGGATGCCTGGAAACAGCTTTGTATTAGGAACACGTGTTTTGACCCTTCCTCCTCCCAGGGCCCAAAAAACAAAGGCTGTAAATGAAGGGGGCGATGGAAGGAGTGTACTCAAATCGTTAAGACTGCAGTGCAAGAGTAGCTGTCAAGTTTCAGAAACTGTAAATCAAAGGAAAACAGAATAAAAAGATACTACAGTATCAGCATAAATAAAAACGAGGGAGATGGTGCTACAGAACAGAAACACTTTGAAACCTAGACTAGCTCTGTAGAGAGAGATCTTCAGAAAGCTCTTCTATCAGCTGAGAGTGCTTAGTGAAAGAACTGGATAAACTCATCACACATTTACATAGCAAGAGGATTACCGAAATGAAATTGTCAGACAATCCAGTGTGTGCTGCCATTCATGGCTGTGGCGAAGATGAGAAATGACATTCTGCTTTCACAGCAGGGTACCAAATGCAGAGATACTGAACATAACCAGTGAGTGTCCAGTTCTCCCTTGGTTCAGGCTTTTGACAAGAACAAAAAGCTTTATAACCCAAAGCCTTTTAAAACTGAAGAATGATGAGATTGAAAGGGGGAGGGGGGATGGGGGGGGGGAAGCAAAGAAGAAAACAAACAAACAAAAAACCCCACTGAAATTAAAATCCTAAGATCATAAAGGCAATCTTCTTTATTTCTTTATACACAAGAAGTGAAAATAAGTTCTCAGTCCTTCTGTAAGTAAATGGCTACAGGAAGTGGCTGTGCATCACTCTCCTCACAGTTATTTATACTCAGTTTTAATAGAAGACAGATCTGAGCCAACTGTAACTTTTTTCTTTCTTGAAAAATGAAAACTGACTTCCTTTTTCTTCCACTCGATTCTGTCCAGGTACACCTTGGACTCACATAATCTTTTCGGAAGAGCACTGAGCGCTTATCTCAGCAGATACTGTAAATAGCACAAGGAAACTGTAGGAATCATTTGCATTTCAAATTTAAATACATGTCCCGAGTGCTTATCCAATATTTTGACTATTTCTGGCAGTAACAATTTTCAAACTGCAATACGTAGAGCACAACTCCAATCGTATGTGTACATATACACGAATATAAATATATTTTGTATTTTATATGTATATATGTAATTCTCCTTTTTTGTTATGTGTGCCATATGAACCTAAAATCACAAAAAGCGACAGCAGTAAAAATATTTGAAAGCTTTCCTGTATAGATGACAGATGGACAACAGATGCGTACCAGAGGTATGCAAAGTCAAGCCTTTAACAGTTGACAAATGCTAAAGGTTATGTTTCTATCTCTATCTGCGCTGGTTCTAGCAGTACCTAAGATAGAATTCTCTATCAGATATTCTTGTAATACCCTCTGGTACGTGCACATCTATTTAAGTGCATACTTAGCATTTCTTTTAAGCCTTCTGGAACTTTTGTCTTGCTAAATTTGCCACCCTGTGATTTCCTTCACCGACTGTTTATGTACTTTTTGAAAACATGTATGATCTTAAAAGGAGAGCAAGGATCAGAAGTGAAATAGTTTAAAAAGATAAATCATTTGTAAACTCATTTTTGGACTAAGCCTGTATATATCTGATAACTAAGTATGAGTGTTTCCCACACCTCTGTTTAAACAAATATAATTACTGATCTTGTAAAGTAGCAATCTTGCTATTCTACTTTTCTATACTGAACAGGAAGACAAAATGAAGTTCTGTAATTTACATTTATCTTAACACAGGAAAACGAGAGGTCAAAAACTGCTATGCATTTCATTTGTTAATAAGGCTAGTGATAAATGTGTATGTAATAGAAAGGAGGTACATACTGCACCTTGCATTGCTGCGCTGTCATGTTGGGTTCCGTTGTGTTCTATTTCCATATCTGGGATTCCAGCATCTGAAAGATGTGACACTGAAGATTAATGCATTCCCCTTTATCCTTCTCTCATGCATCTTTAGAAAAATATTTATAGCAAACTAAGGTGATCAGCAAGTTGCACAGCCTCGCATAAAACATTTGGTCTTCACAGAATTTTCAGCAGTGAATCGTTTTCAGAATGTGCAAACATTACTGGTCTCACCGTGGATTATTTTTAATGTGCTTCACATTTGTCTGATGATCAGGTAATAATCAACACATGGTAATAATGTATCTATAAAATTCTTCTGGAGAATAAAGGCATCTGACATAAGAAAAATAAAATGGAAATTAAACTGTGGTATTATTAAACCAAATTTACTGTCTCAGGCAAATACTTGCAAAAAAAGAGAATTACGGGATACAACCAGTACCAGTCAACATGTGCATCCATGTGCATGCGTATGTACGAGTGTATTATTACAAACAGGGACAGTACTGTATCAGCTCAGGTTGTGTAAGAGTACTCCATCACCCAAAGGAAAACTACATACGTGATATCATGGGAAGGACTTCCAGGTACCTGAGAAGAGCTTTCCAAGTTGAGAAGGAGTCTCATAATGATATGCGCTCTTGAACTACTTAATGTCATACTGATAACACCTCTGTCTGCAGCCCTTTGGGGTGGGGCTGAGGGCTCCAACACCCCAGGGCGTTACGACAACAGATGCCATTATCCACCTTGTGCCAACAAGGATTAGCATGAAGGGTATGTGATCTGAATCCATGGTACCTCAAATCCTGGAGAAACATCTGCTTCCCTCATAATACAGCACTTAGAATTTATAGCAGAAAAGAAAAACAAAAACCAAAAAAAAGAACCCACCAAGAACACCTAAAGGGAGATGTGTGGAGTTTTGAAGGCTTTCTGTGTAAAAGCCCATTTGTGATATTCTCAAATGGAGAATAACCATACTGCTGCTTTCTCAGATCACCTGAGCTGGGCAGTACCTGTTGCAAAGATGACATTTTGCTGGTCACAGACAGCTGACCGAGCTCTGTGTCAAAGCAGGACAACTGATTCAAGTACGTGTATGAGTAATGCAGTACATGAGTAATACATGTGTATATGTACCTTAGGCACATATGTGCATATGAAATATGTGATATCAGTGTATGTAGTCCTATAAATATATGTGAGCAAATGAATAATTAATGTACGTAATTTTTTTCTTTAAGAAGTGCAGGTGACTGTTATTACGTAGGGTTTTCCTTGTTCTTGTTTGGAGTTCAAGGCACTGGACTAGGAATCTAAAAAGCTTCTCTCTTTTCAAACCTTTTAGAGTATACTTTGTATGTACGTAAAATGACAAAGTCATCTGTAATAACAGCATCTGTTAAATGAGACAGACCGTCAGAGTTAAATTAAAAATATTCAGAATAGCCCTTCACATTTTGTTGCCATAAAATTGTACCTGCAATTAAATTGTGGATTAAGATGCTAATGAGCTACCTGATTTGCATGTGCAATCAGATTAGCATGTAAATATCAGCTTTTTGCAGGCACCAACATATATATGACTACCTGAGTGTGCCTGCAAATCAAAATGTTAGCAGCCAGGCCGACAATAGCAGATGTAAAGATCTGTTAATCACATTGCTGGGCTGTTGGTCCCCTTTAATTTGTGGCTTCCAGAACTGCTGAGTACTCGTAACTGTAGTGCAATCGGCAGGTGCTTACCAGCAATGACAGCATCTGGGTGAGTGACCTTACTGAGCGTGAGGATCTCTGTTTTCATCCGACATGCATCACAGGGCGCTGGCTGTAGATCTGACCTGGGCATTTTCCTGACCCAGTAGGAGTGGTACAAAAGGTCCCTGCTGTCTGTGCCCACTCAGCCTGTGCTGGGAGCCTGTCTCTTAACACGGCACAACGGCAAGCTGTATATCCATGCCTGAATCACCACCGCTCACTGTCAGTGTCAGAACAGCCAGCCAGTTCCTGGGTACAGTGATATGCTGGACTATAAAACCCAGCAGATGAGAATGCCTCTGAAAGATGTTGCTCTCATAGTTAAAGAGTTTATATCTCTTAGGTGCTCCAGCTAAATCACAACTCACGGCCCATTGCAGAGCGCCGCAGTGGCAGTTCAAACAGACAGGCTTGCCCCACCTTTAAAAAGCAGCTTGGGTACCCTTGCAGCTGAGATCAAAGGCCAAGTTAAACTGATTACTTTCACTCAGCAGTTTTTGCAGTCTGCTTCTGTTATTATGGCTCAGTTGCTAGCAGCAGCCAAACAAGGCAAAGTTAATGTGAAGACTACATGACGTACAAATGCAGCAGAGACTGAACATAACTCTGATTCATGAGCCTCTGCAGAGACATCAGGACAGGCAAGATGCAAAGACCAAACTTTAGCCGCAGAACCTGAAATTAATTAAAACTCGGCTAGGTTTAGTCTTAAAGATTCAAACCAACGTTCTAAAGCTTGCTCAGAACCGCTTTAAGCAGGAGAGGTGAATCCTCCCACTACCTGGAACATAATCAGCCTGTTCATGAAATTAACTGATCTGAATTTGTTTCACAAGAATATCTAGGAAGTATTCAAAAACCCAGTCAGCTCATAAGGCTGATACGTATTTAACAAACATAATAGATCCTGAGGCTGAGCAAACTTCAGCCAGACAGCTCTTAAAACGAAGCTCAGCAGTTCTAAAAATGAATCTGCTGGGAGAGAAGAGATCAGAGAACCTTAGAGGAACCAAATTTCACATTGTCTTAGCTGGCACTGTAACAGATTTCTCTGGCAACGTATTCAGCATCTCTTGTCATGCCTGTGTAAACTGCTCTATGATGTTTCTCTTGTTGCAGACATATTTTTTTAATTCACGACCCAGAGTACACGGTCTGAAATAGATTTTTAATTATTTCAGGAAAGGGTCGTGCATTTTGTTCTGGAATTTGCTTTAAGCACTGTTTTAGTTTTTTAACTTAATTAAACGTCATTTTATGTTAACTGTGAAAGGCCAACTAAGACATTACCATTTAACATCCTGAGACCGTCACCTGATGTGGCCTGTTTAAGCGCCTGTTCCACTTGTTCTCTTCTCTTTGATTCGAATTCCAAAGCTTCCTGCAATTTTCTCTTCGCCTTTTTTTCTTTCTTCAAGCGTTTCTGAATTGTTGCTGGAATGCGAATGTATCGTAAGAATGGCTGTTATAGCACAATTAATACATCATGGAGAGAGTAAGCTTTTTTCTTAATTTTTGATGCTCAATAGACAAGTTCTAGATCAAGAAAAAAAAAATGGGACACGAATCTGATATAAACAAACAATAACCAACCCATACCCTGTTGTGAAACTACGGATAATCTGAAAGGACTTTAAATCTTGTTAAAGATCTTAAATCTCATTCTCACTCTGGAACAGCCCCATCGACGCAAGTAAGTCTCCTGATTAGAACCTGGGTTTCTGAGCCAGCTCAGACCCTGAGAGGCTACTGAGAAGCTGAGTTGAATGGGTACATGCTGAAACGAAGATGAAATGCATAGACAAAGGGTAGTTAATGATGAATGCGAGTATATCTGTGGGCAAAAGCACTTTCACTTTTCATCACTAGTTCAAGAAAAAAAGAGGGAAAGAGAAAGAAAAGGAACAAAAGTACTGGGCACATGGTGAGAATCTCTGAGAGAAAATAAGGACCAGCTTCCCAGGTAGAAAGGATGTTGAAAATGGGCTTAAAATACTGGTATGTAAATTATGAACTTTTTCATCTTCTCTCCATCACTAATATCTCCTTCTAACAAAAACACTCTTACGATCTGTATAGTAAGTGGCTGTTTGGACTAAAAATGGGTAACGATGCGATATTACAGTGCTTCTCTATGGCTCTGTATTAGTAGAGCTCCATGTTCTTTACAGTCATCTTCCTTTTATAGATAGAAAGCAGGGAAGTGCCTTGACAAAGATCATCCACAGGTCACTGGTACAGCCCTGCAAGATCTGGCAGAAAATGGAGGTATTCCTGACTTCTGTTCCCAATCTCAGTTTTAAACCCAACTATAAATAAAATTAAAACTGTAACTAGAAAACTATACAGCATTAATTGTAGCCAGATGATTCACATCTTCATTGGGAACTGCTGACACCGCCTAAGGTTGTACTCCCTCATCTATATAAATTCAGGCAATAAAATGTACCTTTTCCTTTTAAAACCCTGAATCTTAATTCCGTGCTTAACCTTATCTTTCACCAGCACCAGGTTACCATTTTTTTTGTTTGATGTATTACTGAACCATCTAGTGACGGCACTAGAAAAGGTAGGTTGAACTACGGGACAAAAAAGAATTTGAGCTTCAACATAAATGCCCTGTTTCAAAGTGACGTTTACTAGTCTATATTCTAGCAAATGCTCTTCGCAGGTATCATTAAAATGAAAGGTGAATTTACATTTGTAGTATTTTGCAATTCATTTTATTTGTTTGCTTCATCTGCGTACCAGACATCTGTGAACTGTAAATCACACCGTTGTGAGAAAAAAATTGCTAAAAAACATGGAGATGTAACTTCTTGTCATCACTTGGTTTATCTAATTCTGAATTTGTGATTGCGCCAGGCAGGGGAATAAAGGGACACCATTGCATGAGTGATCTCTGAGAGACTTAATAAATTATGAATGCCAGAATGCGATCTGGAAACAAAACTTTGGAAAATTGAGTAACCCATGTGGAAAAGTCTATCTGTGACTTTCTGTAATGATGTGGATGTCGTGATGACCTGAAAAACAAACAGTTCTGGGGAGACTGATTATTGGAGAAATTCTTCAAGCCACAAGTCAACCAACTTTGTGAATGACTTAAGGTTTTTGTTGACTTAAATGTGACTCTGGAGTTACATGGCATGCTGTCCGCCTACACCAAGATGAAGTTTTGTTTTACAGAAATACAGCTGTCTCAACTACACTTACACTGGAGTGATGCAGTGATTCTGAACACCCACTGCAATTTAACAACTTCTGTAGTATTCACTCACTCCTCACAACTTGACCTAAAGTGTCCTTCTTTGTCAGCTCCTAGTGAGCCTTGGTGCTACAGACAGGTTCCTCACCTAATTTCAATTCAAAATGCACAGGAAGAGAGTAGTAGGCACTTGCATCTATAGTCTTATCTAGCTTTATCTTTCCAATTTCATGGATGTAAATCCAGAAGTAGCTTTCGGCACACGAAGAACTATTTCTCTCCTTTTGATGCGGATTTGAATTTTAAAAAGAAGACTGCCTGCTTTACAATATCATAGCGAAAAATTTAGATTTACCAATTTAATTGCCTATTATTATCAAAAGCTTCTACAGAGTCATGGTTCTGTCTTAGAAGGCCTCATGTTGGGAAAGCTTTCGTATCTCACTCTTCTGATGGAAAAAAAAATGTATCTAGGGTTATTTGTTTCAGATCTTGAATTACAAGAAGTTGCCTACCCAAGTGAAACTATTTGGTTGGATTGAAGTCATCTACAGGACAAACTAGCTGATTTAAATACTCCAATTACAGACATATTATCTTTCTCAAAATAAGATGATCCTCAATGCTTGGAGGATAAGAGCAGGAAACAAAAGAAATTAAAGCTGTCAAATGAAGAAACCGGGCTGAGAATACACAGACAGTGTGGTAATAATGCACGTGAAAGCCATGAAACTGAATCAGCTTTCCCTACAGAACCAGCCAAAATGCTCTGCGGCCAGTTGCCCTCCAGGAAATAATCCTTCAGTCACTGTTCTGTCTGCTTACAGAAAAGTGTGCTTCATTCTGTTTTTATTAAATTTAAATCTTTCATTACCAGTGCTAGTCCACTGCTACATTACACTGAAGTATGAATGTCAGTTAACTCTGAGTCCTCAATAGTTCCAGCTGGAAATGCCAAAGGGTTACACATTTAATAGGTATCTAAACTCCATTTTTCATCCACTCACCTCTGCTTTGCAGCTCAGCTGTAAGTTGCCTTTCCAAACTCTCTCTGAGTTCCCTCTCTCTACAAAGCTCCATCTTTAACTCTTTCTTTTCCTGCTGTATCTGCTTTTCCTGGACTCTGGCATTGTCCACAGCCACTTTCAGCAGGCCCTAAAACACACACAAATGCGAGACCTGAAAATACCATTTTGTTTCAGCAGTGACAAAATTCATCCATTTATCTATTTTACTCCCTTTAGAAAAAAAAACAACAACAAAAACTCAGGAACCTACAGATATGGAATGCAACTGGGCATTTAAAGTGCCTAGATGTTAAATATGAGCCATTTTGTGTTATAGGTTTTGCAGATTCATCCTACTGGTATGGTTTATTACAAATGGAATGCCATATCATTGCTAACCTTGGTCAACTGCAGGGAGAAGCAAAGGAGAAATAATGAGACTGGTGAATTTTAATATGACCATTATTGCCAACTATTAAGTCTAACAGACAATGCATGAAACATTTCCACAATTGATAATGCCAAAGAATGAAAACCTAGGCATTACATTAAATAAAATAAATCAGAATTGCAGATACAAAATAGTTTCTAACTTCCTAAAAGAGTGGCAGAAGAAATACATTTTATCTGTTATGACACAGTCTGGCCCTATAGAGAATAACTTACCTGAATGTTGGTTAGTAGTGTTTCAACTGATGAAAGACCATCAGCAAAAAGAAATGGTGCTGGAAATCCAGGAGGCAAGGCCTGTCCAGCCAGTTGGACTTTATCTAAGGTTGGTTTCATTATTGGAATGGCAATCTGGACCTCTTCTGTAAAGACAGGTTTGAAAGCAAGATCAGAAAGTATTGGAAATATAGAGGCAAAAGTGATTTTTAGAAACTGTTTCCCTGGAAGTCAAAATACAAGCAGATTAGTAAAGCTGATATCGGTTCCGTCTTTGGGCAGCCATGGTTGTTACTAAGGCAAGTTTGCAAAACAATACAGAGCAATAATAAATATACTTAAGGCTATAGCATTGCTTTAATAGAGTATAGACCATTATATCTCAAATTCTACAAAACTATACTACAGAATTATAACAGCATTATGCAGTTCATTAAACCTGAATGACTTTTCTTCATTCTATCATGTTTGCTATTCCGTGATGAACGTTTTTCGTCGCTATAACCTTGAAAAAATTCTAATCAAGAAATGTACCACATCTCTTCACCCTTTTTAGCATTATCCTTCCCATACTCAGCAGTAAATAATCCCCACTGAGTCATCCCTTCCCACTCATCCAGCACTGGCTCCGGCTGTCAGAGAGGTGTCTGTGCAGGCTCCCCTGGTAGCTCAGCCCCGCCATGGGCAGCGGCCAGAAGCACTGCACAGAGTTCTGTCTGCTGGGGGCACAGAGCTGGTGGTAGGGGCACAGGAGCGGCTGGGGAGGAAAGGGCTGAGCCATGCTCTCATGATGCACTGCCTACAGCTGGATGGATGCGTCCCTTGTGCGGTGCAGTGCTAGGGACAGGTAACTTCCCCTTCACTCCCTGTTTCAGTTCGGTCAAGTTGTCACAGATTAAGCTGTGCATGGACAGTAGAAACGTGTACTCAGAAAGAAGCAATGGCATCAGCAATTATTTTCCCCAAATCCTTTAAATTTTGTCATGAATCCTTACTAGCATGAATCTGAACTCATTTTTTTTAATAGGGCAATTTAATGCTATTTTAGGACAATAATACATGTATCTCCTTCTCTCAGATCCCCCCTTTTTGTACTACTTCAAATATTCATTTTAAGCATCGAGTTTATTGCTGAAAATGGTGACATTAAAATCTGCTAGCAGTTTTCAAAGCCAAACTCAGTTCACTTCTTTTACACTATGATGTTAAAAAATACTGGTGTAACACTGCAGGGAATTGCGGTCCATATATAATATTTTCCTTTAATCTCTCTGGCACTTGCAGAAGTCATGAAGAATACCTCCTCCCAACTGCTTTTTAGTAAAGCTTGAGACTAATCTATTGTCCATAAGTTCATGATGCATGTGTTTTCTAAGGGCAGCCACGCAGCCAGTCCCGATAGTTTCATTTGTCAAGTGTCTCGGTCATATTAATTCCAGGATTTACAATTAGACCACACCACATCAAAAGGCCTCCCTCCCTTCTCTCACCTCTCTTATTTCAAAAACAACTCCGAAAGAATCTGACAACAACAAATTAAGCCCTGGTGTCTCTGCAGCAGCAGAATTATCTGCTTTAACAACCTCCAGGAGCACCCAGTGAGCAGCAAGTGCTTTTTGCTGTGTCTCTAAAACACACCCACTGACAACAAAGGCGGGAGCGTTACCAGACTCAAAGTATTCTCTGAAATCTCTGCTGAGGGAGTATTTTGTTGTCACCCTATGAGTTCATTAAATGGAACGTCTTCATAATGATTCTGCAGGACTAATAACGACAAAAGCCACTACCCTCTTCACATCTTCACAGCTACCATTTCTTAAGCTGTGCTCACGTAAATTAAACGATCCTTTAAAAAAAGGCAAAACAAAAAACCAACAAACCCCACAAAACAGTCCGGCAGCATACTCAGACCACAGAGCCTGTGCTGACTGAGATACACCATTTGTCACATTTCGCTATTTGTTATCAGTGGCAGGAGTTTTTAACGTGACCTGGTTAGTTGTTGCATGTGATGCTACATGGAAATAATGCCTAAGTCACGGAGTCACAACAGACCAAGCAGAAGTGGCATTTGGAAAGGAAAGTAACGCGTGAAGTATGCATAATGGAAACCTATGGCTGCTTTAAAATCTCTAGAAATCTCTACTATTGGAAGATGAAAGTAATAACATTAAATTGGCTGAAAGGAAAATTACTATTGACTGCGAAGACAGGTTGCATGGTCTATGGTTTGTAATGTTACTGTACAGCAGATTGAAGTTTCAAAATAGTATTACTCTTCTTTAAAGAGATAGACACAGCTAAATTAGGTGCTGCTTGCTGCAGTGAGGATCAAATGCAAAAAGAATCATATTTCATCAGACCTAGTCAACACCAGGAAAATAAATAGAAATATAAGAGGTATGCAGGCAATGATTCATTTTGATAATCTGGCCCAAGAGAGACACATAGAGACAGCACACAGATCTAAGCTTCCACCAAAAGACAAATAGGACACAGAGGGTGGGAATTGGGATGACAGTGTAGCAGAGGTCACATCGATTTTCAGCAGCAGTTTTCACACAGATGAGATAACCCTGGACTCTATTTGGCCCATTGTTCATATCCTACCTGTCCCACAAGCAATAAATTTCCAAGTCCCAGAAAAAGGGCAGTAAAGAAGAAGGATTCTACTTACGACTTCTTATGATTAAGTTTTTGTGCTAACCAAACATGCTTTGCAGACCAAGGTCACATTGCATGTTAAAGTCCGTAATAGCTGAAAACTAGAAGCAGCATATTATGTTTTAGCGTATATGGGTGGAAACTGTCAAACCATTCATCATTTTTTTTTTTTTCTGATTGAAATCACACTCTGCAAAGATGAATGATAAATGCATTAGAAATCTATTTCAATCTTGTAATAGGTCTTCACATCTGAATGGTGTCTACATCTTGCCCACATTCTGAGTAAGCGCACAGTTAGGCAGAAATGTATTAGCCAGGCTTAAGAAATTCTAATTGGGGAAGCAATTAAAAATGGCACGTGTTGGAAGCATTTTTGAGGACTGCATCAAGTGCATCTCTTCAATAGAAAAAAAGATGTTGATTTTAGTGTTTTGATTTTAAACAACACTAAAGATATAAATGCTAAAAGCAGCTCTCACGTACAGTACAACAGAATAAACAAGAAATAAAGCTAGGGCAAATACTGTCTAACCAAGGACACAAACAACCTTCCTATTTATTGAAGCAAAGAGGGAACTACTTTTATTGAGCTTGTTTGTTAAACCTGCCATGCTTTATAATAGCATTCAGGAATCCATTTAGAGTGCAGTCTTTTTATTTTAATTTCTCGCTGGCATCCAGGTGAATAGATGAAAGCAAGAATTACATTGCAGAGCAAAGAAATACGCAGTAAATACTAACAGTGAAAGGAATTATTATCCCAGGAAAGTGCACGGAAAAGTGCTAGAAAGTTTCTTGTTGTTAACGCAATATACTGAAGTATTTCATCTTCTATCTTCTGCCTAAGTTGCAGAAATCAGGATTGGAAAATTAAGCATCATCCTACGGACTAAATGCAGCACTGGGAACATGAGTAACGCAAATTGCTCCCCGTGTGACACTGCACAGCCCTAACCAACAGGCAATTTTATTTACCAGCTGGTTTATGTTCTTTCAAAAGACATGCTTTTAAATCCATCATTCATATACCTGATACACTTGACATGTCACATCCCTCTCAAAACAAGCTAGAAATATTAAAGCTGAAATTTACATATTACTAAACGCTAGTTAGATCATTGTGTTATTTTTTCACATGCATTTCAAAACACATTTGTCTGGAGGCATTACATGTAAGCCTCACCAAAATTAGTTTACAGAACGTAAGATATATAATGCATAAAATAAATACGTGCTAAGGAAAAAAGCGGAACGAAATTCATAAGAAATTTATAGTTATTAATCTGTTCGTTACTCATCACGACATCTGATCTCAGAAAACCTTCAGCCAGCATTAATAATATGGTTTGGGACACAGATGGCACTGGGATCATTCTAGATCTCTGCCTGTGGCACACAATTTAGAAAGCTAAGGACTGAAAGGGTTCATCATAATTACAATTCTTGAAGCTTCATATTTGAGTGATGGGGATTATATTAAATGGTCCGCAGTGAGAAACGAACAGCCGAGGTGCTCCAATGGACTGTTTGAACCTTTAATAAAATAAAAAGGATCCCCAACAGCAGCTGAGTTGTATGTGCTACTCATCTTTCAAGGTAAGACAATACGTTTCTATTTGAAATGGCATTGTTTGCCCAAAGTTCTTACAGAATTACCAAATTGATAACCCTTGAATTCCAGTTGTATGTCTAACTCACAAAGACAGCGATAGGCACCGGTGACCTAAAAGATGGGAATTTTTGGCCGAATTAAGGCTCAGATAGCAATTTTTGAAGGAAAGAAGCAGTTTTCCAAAAGAAGAGAGATTTTTTTTTTATATTAAACTCTGGTGGCTTTCACATTGCTTACCTAGAAACTAGAAGAGTTCTTTTCTTTTGCAAAAAGGCAAGTATTTAAAACTATTTAAAGCCTAATAATCTGTGAGTCTGCAGGACAGGGTTGTCATTCTTCAGTGCCTTAATCCCTCTGAATTCCTCCGTAGAGCTCCGTGTGCCTTTCTCTCCCTCACTGCCTGCTCCTCTGCTGGGGTCCGAGCCCTCCTCTTCACTGCTGGGAAGAGAGGCCTCCTTCTAACTTGGCACCCATCAGACTTCGACATTTACTGCTTTAACCTTGTGATTCAGGTGCCAAATTTGAAGTCGCTGCTGTTTTTCTTAATTACAGCCCCTGAATGAACAGGGTCAGTGAATGCAACTGGGATATTCTGAGTGCTGCACTGCGCTAGCTTTAAATCAGACTTAAGTTCTTCATTTTCAAGTGCTTGATACAACTCGATAGCATACAAGCATTTGTCACTACAGAGCTTTGCTGTAAAGAAACTTCCCTTTAAAAATAGTATCTAATCACTACACATGCATTTCCAGACTGCCTTAAAAGCTTTCAGAAACTCACAAAACAGTAACACCAACTGCCCTCCGCTTCACGGTACCTGCTTCCCGGCTGGTTCTCACCCATGCAATCTGAAATCAATTGATTCTGTCCTGAAGCATTTAGTAAAGCCTGTTCACCGTTTTCAACACAGGAAAAATGTAGACCATGTCTGTTACATTTAGAGCAATGTGCTGGCTTGGGAAAAACTGAATAGTAAACCATAGCGAAAAACCAGAAAGCCAACTGTGCTAGCAGCTCCTCCAGCTCCTCGCAGGAATTACAAGGGTGTGTTTTCCTGAAGGAGGTCATAAAGAAGGCACTTGGGCTTTGAATAGAAGAAGGAAGCAAAAAGCAAAGAAATGAAAATTTCAGCAGAAAAGGCTGAAATTAGAGTTTACAAATTGTCTTTATCTGTGCACTCTTTAACAAGGGATGAATAATTATACAGCTTTGACATTTTCATCAATGTACTCTCATTATTAAGACAGAAAATTACACCTATTTATAACTTCAACGTATTTACAATGCCCTCCGATGCTCACGTGGCACTGACAGTAAAAGCACCTGAAAATACTTCATTAATTCAAATCTTAACCAAAAAAAAAAAAAAAAACCCCACATGAATTAGATGAGATTTTTGTCTTGTAAAACATTAAAAAATGAAACGAAGATTGCAGGGATTCACTGGCCAGACATCAGAACATTTCACTGTGAAGAGCTTTAGTCTGAAGTTAATACAGACAGATTAGGAAAAATACGACCGATGCCACTTGAAGAAATTCTGTTCGTCATGAAAAAGCATAAATACAATTAATGCTACCAATAAAAATACTAAGAGCCTTCCAAAGTACTGTATTTTATACGTACAATAATTATTTACGATTAATCGCTTGTGTGTGTTACTATTATACCTGCTTTATCCTCTAAGCTGCTCCTCAGGCGGGTTTTGGTCATGTGAATTCCAGCATTTGAAGTTGCTCTAAGCTTTAACTTCTAAATCTAGGTAGGAGCTAATTACTATCAATCTGCATTTTCCATATGGCAACTTAAAGCAACTAGTTACTTTCAGCTAGTAACAGCAACTTGTCATTCCTCGCAAGGACAAGGAGCAGCATTTCTCCTGACAGCAGAGAAAAGTGAAAATGTGGATTATTCAATAAAAGGCCAGTAATAAAATTACAACATGGAAAAGAGGAAGAAAATGAAACAACAAACAAAATCCTGCTCGCGGCTATTACCAAGAGACCGTATTTTTTTCTCAGCTAACTCTCCTATTAACATTCACAAAGGCTTTTTTGTGGCGAGTTTTAAGTCTCGTTGCAGTCTGACTACTCTTCTACCGGGATTTTAAACTGTCAGATGAGGATGGGTAGGAAGAACTTGCCAAGAAGAAAAAAAATTCTTCCATTTTCTTGGCGGATTCAGCTTTTCCCTATTAATGTTGAGATTATTTCTTCAACTATTTTGTTGCAAATATTTATGACTCCATATGGAACAACAGATGTTGAAGGAAAGGGATAGCAGAAAAGACTTCATTTTCAGCAATTACCCTGCTACTTGTTGTCATACTGTAGGTGTTCTTAGTGCATCTATTTTACACGCCACCCTGTCCTTTCACACACTGCAAAAATGTCAGTTTGGATAATTAATGTAATAACTTTCCACAATATTTCCATCTACAATCATTTCCACAATATTCACTTATGCAAATAAAATAAATAAGGCAACAGGAAGAAGAAATCGGGAAGGAGGAGGGGAGACAGGGATTGCTCCCGGTCCTTCTGGACTATCTGAGCAGGAATCAGTTCCTCACAAAGCGCCTCGGGTCCTTAGTACAGACTCTTCCCTTTTTTCATTTGAGACAGATCCCGGTGACAGCCAGCAAGAAATCACACGAGAAAAACAAGGCTAGGCAACACACAGTGCAAGAAACAATGAAATTATTGCATAATTACGGTGCAGAAGCACATTCTGAGTTTGGTGGAGGTAATTCGTAATGGGTGGATGGCATTTGGGCTGAAGAAACACCTGTGAAATGGCCTGCCGACTCAGCATCACAGGCAGCCGGAGCAGCTGTGCCACGGCCACGCGCAGCGTGAGAGACTCCTGGCTGAGCACGGCCATGGGCAGCGGCGCCTCACCTTTGGGTCAGCCCTTGTGGGGAGGCCTTGGTGTGCGGCCGGCTGGCTGTGAGGGCTGCATGCGGAGCTGCTGAGCCGGCCCAGCGCCCACGGAAGGGCAGCCTGTGCCTCTGCAGCCAGGCACTCTTTCATGACCCATGCGAAATAAAAATATACAGCGTGCTTTTAAATGATTTTTGTCATTTGCTCCCTCTGCTGCAGTATTTGGTAGTATAATAAATAACCTGAAACAGACCTCATTAGCGAGATTGCGTTTTCTCATATTCACAAAACCCACGGAACCACATAAACGCTTCCAGAGAACTATGATCAGTGAGACCAAATCTGTCCCAGGATGGCAGATGTGTTTGTGTTCCCATTTTGCACCTGAAAAGCCCCACCTGCCTACTTCATCTGCACATGTGCCACCAGGACAGGCTTTTCACTTTTTCTGCCTGGTCTGGGAACTCATCAGATGCCAGCTGTGCAGGTGTGAGGTGAGGAGAAGGATACACCTGAGATGGCACTGCTCCATTCCAGAGGTCCGTAATCCTGAGCTTGTGCGAAGCCTGTCTACAACAGAGACACCCACTACCTTCTGGCCTCAAAGCACTAAACCGAGCCCTATTTGGCCACCAGCACACATAATGGCCCACAGAGCACAGCCATGTGGAGCGGCGCTACTGGACATAACAGCTCCTGATCATCAAGCAGAGCTGAGTGGTGGCCAGGGAGCAGCTGTTGGGCTCTGGGTGCTGTCAGAACACAGCCAAAAGAGCCCTAAACCTCATAGATATGAGTACAAATCCTATTGTGATGTCTGCTGTAGAAGTGCAGACAGGTACTACTGAATAGAGATTACAGAGTAAGGCATTATATGATTTATGTTAACGCAGCAATTATGACACAAAAGATACCTCATCTCTTTTAATTTGTTTAAAAACAGTACCGAAACAATATCAATACTGTAACCGTTACATTCAATTTCTTGAAGTACATGTATAGCTAGCAGTTAAATCCCTCAAATATTAGAAGCGGGCAGAGCACTCCATTTCCTATTCCTGGATAATTATTCCTGCTTTATTAAGGTTTATTTTACAACTGTATAAAATAGGTTATAAAGGACAATTCTGCTATTATGTCCTCCCCTGCTTAGGCTTAATAAATATTATATTCCAAACCATCCATTAAAGCCAAGCAGTGGAGAAAATAAGAGTGGTAGTAATCTCCTCCACAGATGTAAAATACCTTTAATAAAATAAGGGTGTATAACAGTCAGGAACAAATTACTGAGGTCTGCTTTAATAAAATAGTACCCTTAAAGAAGTATTACTCTTAAGGCACTGACATTCCCACTGGTGATGCAGTGTATCCTTTCAAAGCAGTATAGCTTGTTAAAATGGCAAGATATCTTTTTGCAATAGAGTGTTTGTGTCCAAGCAGATACAAGGTTTGTATAGAATGCATCCAGGGAGCCATAAAACTGGTGGGAAACATATTTCTCCGTGGTATTTTAGTACTTCGAAAAATTCAATCACTGGGAAAAAATGTTTTGCTGTAAACATCTGAAGAGCCTTATAAAAGCAATGGCTTCCCACAGCACCTGCTTAAATAATTTTAAGAGGGAGTATGTCTTTGCTCATCTTCTAAAACTTGTAGAAAGCTTCGCCCATTAATTTCCCTGGTGCTGTAAGGCCAGGGCACTTTTAATCAGAAATAATTATGAGTACGGTTAGGGGATGTTCACCAGCATTATTTTTGCACTGTAGAGATAAGACAGCTTTCGGCACCGATTGCTTGGAGACCGTAACAGGAAAACGGATGGAAAGATGATCACTTTGAAGTTTCCTTTTGAACGAATTAGGAATTCTTCAAATGTCAACAAAGGAGTTGATCTCAGAAGTATCCTGGCATTTCCACTCGTTCTGGTTACACAATGATTTTATGAACCCTGATTATCAAGAAACACAACAAGTCCATCCTTTCTAAAGTTACCTTTTAACTGGTTTTAATCGTCTGGGTGAGTAGCAGTTCTGTGCCATAGCTGTTACCAGCACAGTCCCTGACACGGCCATTTTCAGCCTCCCAAACACAGCTCCCATCTCGCACAGCTCCTGCTGCACCAACCCGCACAGCACGAGGCTTCCGCCCACCTCCCAGCGCAGGGCTCAGCAGCACTCCTGAGCGCTGCCGTCCGGATGATGCCACAGCTCTTGCAGGTATTAAAGACTACAGAACTGAACCCTACTGCAACTGAGCCTCTCTCGGGCTAGGAAATGGTCAGGATTTGGCTTATCCGAGTCCTCTTCCCCTCCTCGACAAAGAGGGCAAGTAATAGGCCCTCTGATAGAAATGTTGTCCTGGCGTATCGATATTATATCCTAGTGACAGAATGATTAGGCTCCCATATATCAGCGTTATAGCAGCTCAGTGCAGGGAGCTGCCGGTCCATGGCAACGCAGCACAACTCCTTGCCACCAAATAATTACACGATGCTCTGGGGAAAGACAAGTTTTCCTAACACACAGACAATCTATCAGAAGGGAAAACTCTTCCTGACCCAAATGGCAGCTGCGATCACAGTATGAGTGTGAGCTAACCACCATAACGTCCTCATCCACTACTTTGCAACCAGCAGCTGTTAAGCGTACTGCTGGCATTTACCTTGCTGGCTCTTCTAAAAAATCCAATACTGAGGAAGGGAAAGAAAGTGGAAAAGTTTCTGCAGAAAGGAGCAACTGCCTGACATTCATCTGCTCTGCTCTTCCTTCGGATCAGCTTGAGCGCTGTGCCTGGCTCCTCGGGAGGTGCGGTGAGCAGCTCCGGTACGTATCTGAGACCAAACATCTCTTGCAAAAAGTATTCAATAAAGCATTTAAGTTGCAAGTTGCTATTGTGTCTTATGCTTTCCCCTAGCAGACTACCCACACAGCCCAGAACCTGGCCAGTGTTCTTCCTCTCCTCTCCGTCTGACTTCGGTCACTTCTGCCATGCAGATGAACCAGCAAGGGGCAGGACTTCACACTCTGCTGTGGAATGTGGCATATGGCAAAGCATGGCAATAATACCCCGCTGCTTCGGGTGATTTCTTCAATAAAATCCTACTGTCCACTGATGCCAAAACACAGAAGCTTGAGCACCAAATAAATGAAGATCTATTCCTTTTTCTTAGAGCCATGCGCATGTACAATCCTGTTCTGTATCAATTCAGGATTACAAACAAATCTCTCCAGGAAAATTTTCCAAAACTTCACCAATGTTTTGGCTCCCAGACACTATGAATCCTAGGCAAATTTAGGATAAAAAATGCCATTAGAATCATCATAACTAAATAAAACCTTCTCAGGAGATTTTTGAATACATCTCTTGGATTTCCATGCTTCTCAACTAAAAACACAGTCTAAAACAAAACACATACTGGAACAATCTATGCAGAAACCCAATACTCCACATCTCCCACTCACTCACAAATAGGCTTCAGAGCAGCCGTGCACTTGGCTGGACTGCTGACAAAACCGACCTCGTGGATACACCACTGTCTGCAGCTTCTGGGCTGGGCAGCCAGGGCCTGGGGGCAGTGAGGTGCTGCAGAGTGCTCTGCTGCCGGCCCCAAGGAGGAACCAGGGAAGAGAAAAGAGAAAACAGCACTGCTGGAGGCAACCTTCTGCTGCAAATTTGTACATTGAAAAAGCAGCTGTGACCAAAACAAAAAATACTTTGCCCATATGCAGTTAAATAAATAAATAAATAAATAAAAATAAAAGTGTAGAGTATCAAATGGAAGTCTGCATATTTTCTTCCAAATGACAGAAATAAAGGCTCTGCGCTCCATCAGCGCATCTGCCCTTCCAGGGGGATTTGTACCAGGTCAGCTGGGAGCATGAACTTATTGATGTTTTAAGTTGTATCCAAAACTCTAAAAGCATGAACTCCATTTAGCGTGATTAGGTTCTGGGTACTGCTACTGTGACTTCAGGGTTCGAGCAACCGAGGCATTTTCCTACTCCAGCAGGCTCACTCTCTTTGCGGGACAAGCTGTATTTCACTTTGGTTCTCTCTAACTGTTTGCTTTGAAACTGCGTTACATGAGAGTAGCTGAGGAACCCGTTCATGATAGCGCACAAAATGAAGCTTAATGAATCCCAAACAGAATGTACTTCATGCCCTACAATCAATGTACATTGCCTGCTACAGTATCCCCTGTAAAATAGAGGCATTTGCTCAGATATTTCTCTCTCAACAGGGTCCTTTCTTTTTTTGTAGCACTTAACTGACTTTTGTCTGCTCTTGTCTCCCTCCAGTGTTGCTCAGATGGCAATCTTTTATTCCTTGTGCAAACTCGGTGGGAAAATGCTGGATGGGCTACAGCTGCGTACTGCTATGGAAGGTCTGATAATGTCAAGCAGCGCTTTCTCTGTGCTGAATAAACAGTGAAACAATGTTTTAATTGATTATTAAAAAGACAGGGTTCTAGGCTGAAAGCAGTATTTAAATGAGTTTTAATCAGATAGTTTTTGAAAATTCCAAAAGGTACTGATGCTGCACCATTGTACTGTGTCATCTGAGCACCACAGCTTTAATAAAGGTTACTGCAACCCATGGTAATAGAAGCTATTTCTGAGTGACTTTTGCAAACACACAACTGCATAGCCGATGAAAAACAATTAGGGAATCAAAATATTAATGAAGCATGAACTCTCCCTGGAAAGGTATTTTCATATCTTCTAAGACATGAAATAAAATACGTGTTCTTCAAGAGCCAACTTCTGCCCAGGTACTGTGGAATGTCTGCAGTTGGGTCATTCTCAATGAATAAAATAGGTTCTTGCTTTCAAACTGCATTTATACTCTAATAGTAAACACTTAAAATCAATCATCTGCACTGCTTCTGACAAAAGGACTGTAAGTTAAGTTGGGTATGCAGCCTAGAACCACAAAAACAATCTCCGTATGATTTGTTTAAGCTGACAACTATTAGACTCTGCCATTATATTTCTTTTCTATCTTAAAATCAGAAAAAGCAATTAAAAATCATTTTATAATATGATATTATAATATGATATAATTATAATATGATATAATTATATAATTGCTAATTGCAGGAGTTGTGGATCCCAAAGAGGTGCCCCAGCTCCCCATAGGACACCACCTGGGGAACTGATACTTTTTTGAGGGGTTATTCCAAAATTTGTGCAATGGTTACTCTGAAATCAAGTCCACAGCCAGAATGCTTCTCGCTAGCACTAAGAGCGCTCCACCAGCTGCATTTCTCTGTGGGACCGGAGTGGCAGCCTGGGAACCCATGTAGAAAATGTATTAGGAGGTAAAGGAAAAAAAAAAAACAACATTCTTCCATCAAACCAAAAATGCCAACCTTGATCTAAACTTTAGGTAATAAAGCCCAGTAACTTCTGTTAATTATCAGCATGCACACGGATTATCAATCAAATGAGATATAAGCGTGGAGCAGACAAAAATGGCAAACTGCTATAATTACAAATGACATTTTGTGCATGACTGTGTCTCAAGAATTGTTACAGAATGCTTTGAAAAAAAAATCATTTCTATCCACAGTCCAGAATAATTTGGTCCATTGCAAGAACGCACTGTGGGGCAGAAATGTCGTTTGTTACATCTCACATTGTTTCTGTCCTATCCACTGCATCTATATTTAGTTTTATTTCTTAAAAAGGATGAATTCACTTTATCGAACTGACAGCTTATATGAATATTTCAGTTTTGCTTTCAAGTACCAGGAAAAAAAAAGCATGGAATAAAACTCAAGCTCCAAGTTCCTCAGAATGCCTACTGAGAATAAATTCTATGTTTATTTGTATTTCATTTTGCTTGAACAACTGCTTTTCCCTTGGGTATTTATTAAAAGCATAAAAAGAATGAGCCAAATGTGCTTCTCAATAACATCCATTCAGCATTGTTGAAGCTTGTAAAATTGCACTAGCCTAGCCAAGGGGAAAATTTTACTCACTATTTAGTAAATATATATAATTTTTTCTGGTTGAGAAGATGCACTGCTTCATCTTTAAATTCTGTCTGCCCCTTCTCATCAAAGAAGAAAAAGGAGCCATTTTGTTATACACTCATAACCTCAGATCGGAAGAGACGTGATGTATATTCCCTCATTTGGTTATCCATTACTTAGGGTCCAATCCTATACATGCATTTCCCATCAGGCTTACTGAAGACACATGCAAAGCGTCCATTGATTCCATTACATAAAGAACCAGTTATAATTTTTTTCATGTCGTATTTTCTCACAGATTGCCATAAATAATCTTCTTTGACCTACATTCCAAAATATGCAGATGGAGAACGCTAGATTGGCTTAAGGGGGATTCAACCATTGGGAATGCTTACTCTCAACGCAAGGCTGGAGAAGCATTTTTATACTGCAAGTAGTGCATGACAAGAGATGTCCAGTTTTGTACCAACTAAATGAGTAAAACCCACCAAAAACGCAATGAAACAGAAGCTACCAGAGACAGTCAATGAGCACACCTCAGATGGCTCATAACCAGCAGCCAGTATACCCACACCAAGTTTCCACAGGGCCGGGCTGAGCCACCCCAGCTCATTCTTCACCTGCCACAGTAAGTGTCTTAAAACTGTCCTGATACCATGCAAAATGAAAAATCAAATTCCCATTATATAAAATGACTTTTTCCAGTGCAGTTGACCATCACTGTGTTTGCAGTACAGTTTCATTATGTCTTTTACAACAGAGCTTGCAGGAAAAGCTGTTCAACACTAACACTGTAGCGTGCAACTACCACTCCTAAATGGCGTACATGGGCAAGAGCTGGGGCTGGTGTTTCTTGTCCACTGGTCCCCAAGAAATTACAGTTTATAGCTTGTTAGTGGAAAAAATGATGTCTTTGAGACCTAAGCCAACCTTTTCAGAAATGTCATGGATTGTCTTTATTCCTGGCATAACAAACCCCCAAAATATAATAGCAAGTAATGTGGCTATTGCCCTTGGCAGCACCATTAAACCGGGCAGTGAACTACTTCAAATGGCTGCCAGTGTTAAACATTAGTTCTGCCTTAAGTAGGTTGATTTTAACAGTCAAACATGCACGGCAGTCCATCTGAACATTAAAAGCACCTTTCAAACTTAATTTTACAGAAATGTTAATGACCAGAACAAACTATTGAAGGCAAAAAAGAAAAGTAATTATTTCACAAGATGAAAGGAAACAGTAAATTAACACTCCTGTTTTAAAAGGAGGCTCCATAATCTATCTGCTTTAAGGAAATACCATTAACTGAAGGCACTATGGATATTTCAATTACCGTATTTATGGTTTGGGGTTTCTCTTCTCTTTTAGCCTTTAAAAATGAGGTTTGAGGCAAAAGGAAAGCTGTAAATCTTTAACAGAAACACAGGTTCCAGAAATGCTTTATCAAAGTCACAGCAACTGAACTGGTTCCTGACACCTATGTTATATGTCATGTGCACATACGTACATTCATTGAGAGAAAGGAGGTAAATGCAAAAAAAAAAAGGAACAAAGTCTTCAAAAGCTATGACCTGTACATCCATACAGGCCTCTAAAAGGACTCTAAAAAGCAGGAAAAATGGAACTGACTCAGAAGCATTTCTGATACACTACCAGTGTCTGTGTACATTAAAAATAATGGTGAAAAGTAAATAAATCAGGGACAGCTAATCTAATCCTACTACTATATTAAGAAATACTTAGGAAGGAATTGGACAAAGTTTAAAAATGTTAAGCTGCTCATTACAAAACTGAAAACATACCAAGTTTGTTGCATGAGCATTCAGTGTAATTCTGAACAGTTTAAAAACAGCCACTGTCTTGCAAGGAAGATTTTGTTACCTGATGAGTTGCAATACTGATGCAGACTGAAGATATTTCCAAAAAGTTGTTCATATTTATATGTATTTTAACATGTTTACACCATAATAGAGGTGATTGTTATTTTCTGAGGACATGTATTTTTTACACAATAGAAAATGTACTTACATAAATGTGGGTTATGAAAATAATTTATTTAGCATCATCTATATAGGAACATATGTTTTTTCATTCCAAAATCAGTCATTTGCAGACTTCACATGATGAAACAGTAATTATTCTTGTGACTCATATATGTCCACTTGGAAAATATGACCAAATATAAAGTCTGTTCAGCAAAAGTGCACTGATGATTAAACTGGCTTTATTCTTGCCTTTAATTAGTAGTCTTTCCTAAAGGATACTTTAGTAGATGAAGATATGATACCATGTTACATCCATACCACATTACCTGCAAGAGTACATGCAAATTTCTACAGATGCTACATTATGTCCACGCATACATACAAGACATTTGTGACCTGAACATAACAGAGGTAAAGAAAAACTGCAATCAGAATCAGAAGGTTGAGAAACATGGACATAACATGTGACAGTAAAGCCAAGTTAAGTAGCTCCCTCACCCTTGTAGCACAGCTCAACAGCCTCTTCTGTGAAAATCTTTTCAACATATAATTTTAAACTGCATCATAAAAACACAGAATGGCTTAAGTTGTAGGCAGCATGGGCAGGGTTGCCAACCACTAGATCAGGCTGCCCAGGATCACAGAATCACAGAATCGTAGGGGTTGGAAGGGACCTCCAGACATCATCGAGTCCAACCCCCCTGCCAAAGCAGGTTCCCTACAGCAGGTCGCACAGGTAGGCGTCCAGGCGGGTCTTGAGTATCTCCAGAGAAGGAGCCTCCACAACCCCCCTGGGCAGCCTGTTCCAGTGCTCCGCCACCCTCACCGTAAAGAAGTTCTTGAGCACATTCGTGCGGAACTTCCTATGCTCCAGTTTCTGGCCATTTCCCCTTGTCCTGTCTCCACACACTGCTGAAAAGAGTCTGGCCTCGCCACTTTGCCCCCCACACCTTAGATATTTATAGACCTGGATCAGGTTCCCTCTCAGTCTTCTTTTCTCAAGGCTAAACAGACCCAGTTCACTCAGCCTTTCTTCATGGGGGAGATGCTCCAGGCCCTTCACCATCTTTGTGGCCCTCTGCTGGACTCTTTCCAAGAGATCCCTGTCTCTTTTGTACTGGGGAGCCCCGAACTGGACACAGTACTCCAGATGAGGCCTTACCAGGGCAGAGTAGAGGGGGAGGATCACCTCCCTCGACCTGCTGGCCACGCTCTTTTTAATGCACCCCAGAATGCCACTGGCCTTTTTGGCCATGAGGGCACACTGCTGGCTCATGGCCAACCTGTCATCCGCTAGGATACCCAGGTCCTCTCTGTGGAGCTCCTCTCCAGCAGGTCATCTCCTAACGTGTACTGGTGCATCCCATCCAACCCAGTCCCAAATGCCTCCAGAGACCGGGCATTCCACAACCTGCCTGGGCAGTGCCAGCACCTCACTCTCTGAGTACAAAATTTCTTCCTAACATCTAACCTAAATCTTCCTTCTTTTAGTTTAAAGCCATTCCTCTCTTATCCTACTATATAAATGGAGTCTCTTAACTGTCATGGTTTTGTAATTTTTGCTATTGGTATTCCACATCATAACATCATGTGGAGCACAGAGAAGAACTACACGTCCCAGAGGACCTCGCAGTCAAAGAGGAAAATACGTCATGGAAACGACGCTCGCTCTCTCTCTCACTGCCCGGCAGCGGGTGTGGGTGTGCTTCCAAGCTGCGGCGCCTTCAGTTTCAAAGGAGGCTTCTCGGTCTTCGGAAACCACTCTCTCTCTTATTTCACTTGATTTATTAGCCTCAATTTCAATTAGATTGTATTATAGTGTTCTGATATCATGGTTAGTAAAATAAGTTTTACTCCTTAGATCGTTGCCGCTGCTCTGTTTGTTTCCTTGAGCCCAGCTCCCATCTCCCTACCCCTTTCCCTTTTTCCCTTCCCATTTGTTAGGGGCCGGGGGCCCACGGGCCTACTGCCTACTGCCAACCATACAGGTGTGACCATCAATTTCCCAAAGCAGAAAGGCAAGTCTGATGGCATGTGACTGCATCAAGGCTACCCCAATCATTTGGGAGATGAGTGGATTTTCAGAATGACTTAGGCTGGAAAGGATGTCTGGAGGTCCGCCTGTCCAAACGCCTACGCAAAGAGGGCCACCTAGAGCCAAGCTGCCCAGGTCTCTGAAAAATCTGGCTGTGAAGGTATGATGGGCTTCAAGCTCAGAACATGTCAGACTTTTGAAAGAAATAAGGTATGCCTAGCAGATAAGAGGCATGAAAGCAGAAGTCACCTACTCTGGAAATGAGCTCTCCCTTTAATGGCCTCCATCCATTTGGGGGCATTAAGTGGGAAATTCAAAGACGAGCAACAGCTGAAAACGACTTCTTCAGGTACCAGTGCACGGTAAAAACCCTTAAAGCATTGTATAGGATGTACTCAGAAGCTGCCATATACAGTGCCCAGCCCAAGCTGCTGCCTTCCATCTCAGCTGTTGAATACCTGCATTATTTGGTATTGAGCATGACAGTACCACCACACTCCAGCTTTCAGACAGGAACTCAGTTCTTCAAATGCATTATGGTAGTACCGTTGCTCAAAAACATCTGCATCACACATTAGGGTATGTATTTGTGAACCAGAAGTCTAAAATCCTAAGTTTAAGCTGCATGCAGCAAGGTATACACTTATTTAAAAATAAATGTGAAATTCACTCTTCCACAAAAGAAGCAGCGTCATGAGAAAACTCAAGCTTTAAGTTTTGTAAACGCTGCGTTTTCAATATTAGAGTGTCAGTCTTCATTCACTCTCTGACAAGGCTGTCAATCAAACAGCAATCTAGTTTTGTAAGACTTTAACCAAAGATCAAAGCAATGATACTGCTGAGTTCACATTACCTTCCTAGAGATAACTACTTGAACACTTTCATAGCGCTGCATCGATATTAACTTTGCACCATTTCTTCCAAGCAAATTAAACAGCTCGAAGTTTGACAGCTCTTCTGGCTTCTGCTCTCAGCCCCCATCTCAACAGAATCCCAGTCCCCATCCCCTCCACTCCTCTGGAGCTGCCACCTGGATATTGAAGTGGAGGATTGCAGGAGCTGTATTCGGTTAAACTTCCATCAATTAGAAAGAAAATGAAACGTGCTTTCTGTCTCCTTTGGGGAACACACTGAATGTCTTTTACTCAATAACAATAGTTGGGCAATAAAAAGATGAGTGAGCAAAATGTGGTATATCATTGTTTTGCTTTTGACTTTCGCCCAATGGCAAATGAAAGGCATCCAAAATCAATTTCAAGAAGCTAATAAATTCAGTATGTGAAAGCAGTGAAAATATAACTTTTGCAGCCTCATCATCAGGCTGATTTGTAAGCAAAGCTGGGTCCAGATCCTGCACACTAAGTCACCCACATTTTCCATACTTTCAGCTTCATGCAGGTAATATACCATTTCTATAGGGTTTATATTTTGAAGCTAAACATATATATATATCTATCTATATCTTCTTTCCACAAACATATATCCTGGTAATATCGTAATAAAAATCTGAATGCACTATGCCCAGGAAATCGTGTTGATCACTATCAGTTACTTCCTCCACTAACAGTGGAAGAAAGGTGAAGGCTAATGCTGCACCAAGGGCATGCTCGAAGCAGAACAACTGCTTTCCACAGCTCCACGTTGCCTTCAGAACAGAGCTCTTTATGGCAGCTCGGGGAGGGGGCTGCTGCAGTTTTTATTTGCTTGTTAACTGACTGAGAAGCTTGCCAGACCATATCCATCTAGAGGCAAGTTTCCAAAGGGAAATGAATTGATGGTAATTGCAATATAATTTAAAGTACTCCTTCAGCAATGCTGAATACCTAAGACGTACAGCTTCTCTCACTGGGCAATAATACAGGGGCTTCCACTTACTCCAAGCAATTACTTCAAATTTCAGTGAGAAGAAAATCTGACCCACAGTTTCCACCTTGACGTAAGAGACCTTGAGGCAGGGACAAGTTCATCCCAGAGGACTCGATACCCACTGCTCTCAGAGCTAACTAGGCCTTACTAGGGGGCTCTGTACCAGATGTGATTTTCTACTGCAATTACAAATAAACTACCTGAGAAAGGGAGGCAGCACGGCTGTACGCTGCTTAGCTTGTAAGGCTAGGACTAACTCCTGCGAGAGCAGTGATGAGAGCATCACCTTTGGTTACAGTGTCAACAAACAGCAAGTCAAGGAATGCAAACAAACAGCTGTACTGCAGCCTGGGATCTACAGGTTTACACTGGAAAAAACACTAACATTTCTGAGAGCAGCAGTTCCTATCTCTGACGTAGCCATGCTACATGATACCTCTGAATATTTTGCTCTGACCCAACGGCAGGCAGTAGCATCACAGAAGGTCAACTCCACTTACCTAGTTTATTTGGAAGTCATTAGAAACGTTACACTTTTTTTTCCATGGGATGTGTTACTTAACTGAGAAAAAAACTCTAAAAAGAGACAGATATGTTTCTGACCTTCTTGGAGATTTCTCTGTTGAGATACAGATTTATTGTCTTTGTGTGACAAAGCACAGAAAGAGCATGGGGAGAAGGAAGGAAGAAGGCAGGCATGGAGGAAGGAAAGCTAGCCGGGTGCTCTATGGAGCCTGAATTTTGATGGTAAGAAGGGCAGGAGAATGCAACTGGAGAATGGTGGAATGTAGACTGGAGATGTCTAAATCTTGGAAAACAGCAGGTGGAGAAAACCGTGGAACAGAATTATATTTAAAGGGGAAAAATTAGAACTAGGTGAGAACAGAAGAGAGATCGCACTTGGAGTGCAAAGAATTGCTTCTGTCACTTAGTTCATACTGTGAACGTGTCCAGGTTGTGCCTTCCAAAGGCAGAAGCCATGGGGAAGGCTGTTCTTTCGTATGTTATTTCTTTACAACAGCACCGACCTACTGGCAGCAGAGGCTTTTTGCTCTCTAGTCTGTTATTATGGAGTGTGGAACAAGTCTTTCCTCAAACTATAGAAAACACCACAATTATTTTTCATGTTAGAAATAACACATCTTGTTTCCTCTGTTTTTACTCCATAATTTTAATGGCCAAATGAGAACGAGTGCCAAAAATCCTCAAATCTGAATTACACTACAAAACCCTCTTTTTCTGTTGTATACTGTACCTATTTTACCTGTTCGAGAACAGGAAGAAAACCTTTTTTAGTCTCAAAGACCCTCCACCTAGGACAGTCTGTGCCATACTCCACATTTTCAGCTTTCTAAAACACCTCCAACAAAATCAGAAAATCTGAGATATGTAACCAATACTTCTGTAGCACAAACACATCTTTCAAATCTCCTTTGCTGATAAAGCAGGTTAGAAATCGTGTACATCTGTCCACAAGTCACCTTTAAAATAACGTGCTGTTGTGCACACGTAGCAGTCATCTGCACTTTCTGAACTCTCCTTTCATGCTCCTCTCTCCTTGCCTTTCCAAGCCACTGACTGTGCTGATTTCCATGTAGTAACCTATGATCAGACACTGCCTGGAGGTCCAGATTTCACCAGAATGCAAATGCAAATGCAAGCCTTTCATGCTCTGGCACATTATTCCTTTTCAGACTTTTTACCGGTAATTGTAATTGCTTCAAATACTTATGGAGATGGCACTTGTATCAAAACACTTAAAAAAATGGAATATACTTACATATAAGAATGCCTAACTGTACCCATAACTAACCGTTCCTTTAGTTAAAAAGTGTTGATGTTATCTCTGTTACTTATTCTTCAAAGGAAAGGAGTAATTATGAAAGTTCTGCAAATTTGCACTAATGAAGCAGAAAAATCTACTATGACTTCTATTAATCACCATGTAAGCAAACAAATACAAAATTAAAAGTGAGCATACCTTGTCTCCTCTTTTTCTGATTCTGATAGCAATTGATTTAGAATTACTTACAAGTTATTCTCAACTCTTTGTTACAGCTTGAGCTGGGAATAATAACTTTGCCACAAATTTGAACTTTCGTCAATGAATTTCTATTCCACAAACACTGAAAATGAGAAGCCACTTGAATACGCCACAAACTTACATACTGAAACATCAAATAAAGGATAGGGAGAATAAAAAGTATGTATGAGACAGCAGGACAGAGGGGAAAAACCTGAAGAAGACAATCCATGCCACACATTACAACCACCACTTACACCAATGTAAGACTTCAGATGCTCATTCAGTCCCTGATGCACAAGCTCAGAAGCGCTATGCTTCCAAAACACAGCTATACTAACTGCAGAGGAGAAACACACTGTGGTGCTAATCCTCAAGTGGCAGGAGGATGGGTCAGCATTACGCCCCTTTTTCTACAGTCTCCCCTGTGCCGCAGAAGACAAAATGCTGGCCCAGGTCAAGCAGTATTCAAGGTGGCCTTAGCCTACTAACAGCCCTCCAGCAGCCTCTCTTTTTATCCACAACTGCCTGAATCAAGTCTCTGCAGACACACCTCTCATTCTCCAATATGTCTTCAGTATCACAGCTGCCGAGATGAAAAGCGTTGAGAGCAACAGGTGATTTTGTGTCACTGGGTAAATCCCTGCCTCTTCACAGTGCCTTCTGTCCCGTGCAGCGTGACACTGTCATCACAGGAGTACAGCCATAAATATCTAAATTGGAGCACAAAACACGGTTCATGGACTAAAACTAATTATTCACCAGTCCCAGAAAATAAGATGCACTCAGCGGAGTTTGAAACCCGTGGCTCGAGTCAGACAATGCAAGATCTCACAATGGGATCTTCAGAGGAATGAGAAAAGTGCTAGGATTTGAGTGTGACCGACAGGACCCAGGGATTAGGGCACCCATTAACCAAAAGCTGGTGCGGTCTCGTTGTAACTGTGAATCCACATCAATACCTCTCTCTGTTTTTTGATCTTTATCAATCGGCACTTGAAGGGAAATCCCAAGTCATTTTTTGATTACATCTTCTCTCCCCTACATCCAACATCTTGCAATTCTCACGCAATCTCTCTAAATCCAGGGGTAAAAAGGATGCCGTTAAAAACTGCCTTACTACAGTCTGTGTTAGCACCATTATATGAAATAATTGCACTTTGGGAGATTCTAGACAGTCAATTAACCCCCAATTCACAACTCAAGTGGCAGAGCCGACACTCAATGAATAGAGGGTAGGGGTTCAATTCTCAATTAGGAAGAATTTTTTTACTTAATAGTTTAATCTTGTGGTCAATTAAATCTCCTAGCGTTGTATTAATTATTATATGAATTCCAGGCAACTTCTCATTTAAAGGTTAGTAATGGTGTACTGCAACTGGACCAGAGTCCCAGACTTCAATTTTTCAAAGCTGAAAGACTACTCTATCTTAAAGGGAAATCTACACTCTTTTATAAAAAAGACAAGTAAATTTCTTTATAATGTGCTTTCCCAATATGAGATTATTTAAACACCTCCTGTATTTCTACGTCGCAGGTAAGACTGCAGTTATGTCTTAGATCATTAGATCTAAATTTACTGCTGGACCACATATTCATACCAGCAGCTTTATTTAGAAGTTTTTCTAAACAGCCCTTTATGGATTAATCTCATCTCCAATTGCTGAGCTTTTTTCCCTATACTGTTTGGCGTAGCAGCTTGGAATAGCAGCTCAGTTTTCCATCTGTTAGACATATAGAGCCCATCAGTTTGTGAAGCACTTTCTTGGTATTCTTTTTGGTAGAATAAAGTCCTGGATTTCCTGGGGGAAGCAAAAGACATATGCTGATGCTCCATGGTTTCTGAGTTGCTGCAGAGATGAATTCTCCTTGGCCAGCTTTCTGTTGAGTAGGTGCTGGAATCATATAAAACACACACTTGCAAAAGAAAAAGAAAATGGTGAGTTCCCCGGCCAAATCAGTGATCTTTTTTCAACTAATTATTTTTCTTGCTCAAAATGAAGACAGTTTGTCTTTGAAAAGACTGTCTATCATTAAAAAAGAAAACTATTGAAAAGTTTTTGAAACAACTATAACAGATGTCATAGCAGTTGAAAGTACAATTAGAAAGCACAACGCCGCAGAAATAAAACTTCAAACAAAAGCGGAAAGAGTTCTTTGTGCACATCAATAATTCAGAATGATTTAAGAACTGTTTTATAGATGCAAGTGGAGCTCTTGCTGTCTATATATAAATTGAATATGGTCTTTATAGGCAAACAAAAAGGGGATACAATCCTTTTAAATTATTTTTAGGATAATTGTTTCTGCAACAAACATCATTATTTATCAGTTTTGAAAAGAAGCCAACTGCTAACATTTGAAATGCACAAATCTTGGCACACTACACAGAAAATGGTAATCTCACCCCTTTTCAAAACCACTCTTGTGTTTATTTTTCACATTTGTCAAGTTCTTATCTCAAAGCCCATGCAGCGTTACCTATTTCTATCAGAAATCATTATATTTTATTTCTAATCACCTTCTCATAGCCAATTTGGTAACTCAGGAAAGGAGACATTTATTGCCACCAGATGCTGTTACTTTCCTGCTTACTTAATGTATTGCTATAAATCGAATCAACAGCCTGCAAGGCAAGGTTGCATATTTATTATTTTGCATTCCCGATGTCTTCTGTTAGAAACTTTCTCTTCAGAGAAACAGCACCATTTTAGTTCTAAATCTATGCCACAGCTAACTATCAGCCAGGATGCGTACATGCTACGTGATGCAGGGCCATATAATAAGAGCAGAGACGGCCTGTGTGCTTGAAGCAGGTCAGCCACACCAGCAATCAGGCTCCCACTGAGTCTACAGAACGGAGCTGCTGCTTCTGAAAAACCAAAACTCCAGACAGATTTGTGTTATCTTTAACATATGCTATAAAGGCAGTGATGTTTTACAAAATGCTAATCCTAAATGAGAGTGCAGAAAAATTACCTTGCATATTAGAGATAACTCTTATAATACTTACTGCAAATAAAACTATAATCGACAAGTGTCCAATTCCTTTCATGTTTTCATCAGCAGCACTGCATATACAGAAGTCAGTAATGGATTACCTCCTGAACAATAAAACTCTCTGAGTATCTCACTGAATGGGTTTTGAAAACTGAAGTCCTTAGTTTCTTTAATTTTTTATTTTTAGACTATCAAGAAACTTCATACAAAGAAACAAAGGAATTAAGGCACTATGAAATTATTACTACTGTTATTATTACTGGTTTTGTTGTTTTAATTTTGCAATAATGTGCTTTCCTTCAAATATATAGCTTACAGAAAAATCAGTGAAAATACGCTCTGTTTCATAGAGTAATTCCACAGTTCTCCTTTCCATCTAAATCTCCTCTGCCTGTAATGCCCTAGGCTATATGACAATAATGTCAAAAGTCAAACAGTAATGCTGATGACTCCTCCTTTAATGTGTGAATTTTGACACACTTCTGCCTAGAGGGCACCCTCATTACAATCACTTTCTAGACTTTAAAGCTAGGAGAAAACAACACAACCATAGTAAATACAATCGTATCTCCTAATTGACAGCATCTAAATCGTCTGCAAAGGTTCCAGGTGTATTGCTTACACACTATTTTCTGTGCAATTCACGTTTTCTGATTTCTGTGAATAGCTGTGTGTACACATACACATTCCATTTTCTGCTCCAGCTGAACCCCCAACCAGGGATGCTCGTGCCTCCAACATACCCTACATCGAAAAGGCATCTCTGACCACACCAGAAGAAGCACTCCACTCAACTGTCATTAAAAATTTTGCTGTGGTGTAACCCTTCACTGACAGCGCACATAAATAAGCCATGGGATATGTCAGCAAATTCACACAAGTCAAATCCAGCAACCTGAATATTGCACAGCAGCCCAAGTGATGGCTTAAACAGGCTGATTCAAAACTATACGATGTTTTATAGATCAGAACATCTCAAAACACACCTAGAAGCAGGATTTTATTCATTAAACTACTTGTCATATTCTGTCGTGCTCTGTCAGTTAGAACAAAATCCTGCTTCGGAAACTACTGTCACACTGGCTACAAAATAAAAGAAAAAATATATCCATTGGTACTTGCAGAGCAATACACAATGGCCACACACGAACAAAGGGTGCACCTGAGGATTCTGGTACTGGGATAACCACTGCCTTTTTGGCTTTCTGCTCATTTGCCTTGAATTTCAGACTTATGGTAAATTAAAAAGGGAGTCTGGGTACTAACAGTCAAACTTTTTAGAAAATTTGTGTATTTTAACAGTTCTCGTCAACGTTAAGTACTTGAAATATCTCACAAGTTAGTATCGCTTAGAAGCCCAACTCCTAGTTTCAAAAGTGACTCAGATAGCGATGGGCTGATTTTCAAGGGTATTCAGGAAAAATGCAATTACAGGAATAGAAGTGATGCCTCAAATACCTTTAGAAGTCCGGTCTGCCATTCAAAAACTAGAATGGCTGGCTTAATGCTGAGCACAAGTGTGTCAATGAAGCATTGATGAGATACCTAAAAACATCAACAGCCAATCTCACAGCTGCGTCTAGTCTTGAATTTTATTCCCAAGATGCCTCTAAGAAACTTAGCCTGGATCCTATTGTTCTGATTGCTTATTACTGTGGTCTCTTAGGTATAATGCTTTATTTCCAAAGTACAGCTGATAATATTAAAAAACTACTAATTGAACTATCCAATGAATGTAGTGATATATAAACATATAAATAAATATCTAATAAAGGAAACAGTATGGTAATGGTGCTCCCCACCCCAACAATCAAACATGAAATCTGATTTCCTTGAAATTACAGCCTGAGCTGGCTGTGGTCCAGACCTCCTCATGTTCTGCAACCCCAGTGGCTTCTGAGTTCAATGTATGGGTCACATCAGCTCTGCAAACAAGATATCAAGTAACTTCAATGCAACACATGGAATATAATGAAGAACACGCTTATTCCAGATTCACAACTCAAGAGGACAATCTCCTTTTTCCAATTCCAATCCTATGGTTTGTTTTCAAAGTACTTATCACTTTTTACACCAAGAGTAATTATTCTAATGTGGCATGTACACAAATACTTTGTAGATGCACATAAATGTATGGTTTTATTCTCAGCTTTCTGACCATCAGAAACCTCTGGGCAGCAAGTCCTCTTAACTGCCACTTTCATGTGACTGTTAGACAGAAGGCAGGCACAGTGCTAACACTTAAGATACTCAAAAGAATGAGTTTGAAAACAACAACAACAACAAAACAAACAAACAAAAAAACTGAAATCTGAATATGTAAGAGTGCTACAGAAAACACCACTTGCGTGTGCAAGGTACACTCAGGTACACTCCAGGGCTTCCCAGAACACGTGCTTTCATAGGGCTGCTGGCCAGGAGCACAGGCATGCAGGGCATCCCCCTGCATGCACCTGCAGCTGACTCGAGCTCTCCTCCAGAGAACAGGTTATGAAGCAAAGCCCACGGATGCTATAAGGGTGGGATTTTCTCTTTGACAGCAGGGGCACACACTGCTGTCATAATCAAGAGCATTTCTGGTCCATTCTTGACTAAAACAAAGGCTCTGGAGCCAGTGCCACAGCTGTGTCTGTGTCACTCTGTATTTCACTGATAGGTAATAGCCCTCTATAGCTAACATGACAAACACTAAAACTTAGCTCACTATCAGTAACCCTTAGAAAATAAACCTACGGTTTATAGAGAGTAGTTTTTATGAATATCCTGGAGGCCTTCTTCAGACACAAATATTGCAAATATTTCACAATAAACAGTAAGCTTTGTTATTAATTTACATTTCTGTCAGCTCACTTGCTTAGGCTTAAACCAAATGCGTGAAACATGCCAAAAACTTCTTTTTTGTAACAGAAACTTGTATAAAAAGCAACGATTGCTGGCTTCTAAGCAGTTTCCTAGTTAACAAGAGTGTTTGATCACAGTCTTTGTTGTCCGTGCTAGAAATGACATGTTTTTCAGAAACACGTACTGCTTGTACAAGCCAAAATTTCAAGCAATGACAGCCTAAGACTTACTGATGAATTCAACCTGAGAAGACCCTATATGTACTCATGGTTACATGCTTGGGCACACACGTGCACAATCAATCAGAATTTCTCAGGAGCTGTGTGGCACCATGGCTGGCTCAGAGCACAGGAGCCTGCATCACCGTCTCCCCACAGATCTCAAAGAATGCTATGATGTAAGAAAGCCTTTCAGCAATCTTTCTGGATGCATGTTTTTCAAGTCTTACTGCTCTTAATGAGGATTGAAGGCAAACTTATTAAATAACTCACAGACATTAAGAATGTCACCAACTGCAGTTTTGGGGTTAATGACTTTGCATCAGAGATATTATGATCCAGAGAATTCAAAGGGCCAGTTCTAATACAAGTGTTAACTCTAAGGGAGATTACTGGGCCTAACGCAAAAGCCACCAGGTGACATTCAGCTATTTACCCCCCTCATGCCTTTCGTATCTGCTACAGCTCAATAAGATGGACCTATAGAAAACTCACTTCATAGTTCTTGAGGAAAAGTGGAAGCGGTAAACTGTGAAATGATAACTTTGACTTTGGAGAGAAGCTTCATGTAAAAATGTGACATTATTCCATTCTTTTTTTGCCCATTTTATTCCGTGAAGCTATATAAATTGCTTACAGAAATTTGGTCCATAGCCTTTTGAGTAAAGAGAATTTCTGTCTTTCAGCACTTTCATCTCGACTCACTGTTTGTAGTGTTTAGACAGTAATACATTAAAGCCACAGAAATCTAATAAATAAAACACGTCGATAAATTATATATCAATGTAAGAAACTGTCTTGGTCCCTATGCCAATATAATTATGAAGCAGTTACTTTACCCTTCAGAAAAAGAAAAAAAAAAAAATGGCGTGGTTTAAAATGATTTTGAAAATTAAGAACATTTGTTTACTTATGAGACTCAATATGAACTTAATGTAAAAGATGGAGACTTAGAATATCTCACTATTTTCTCGTGCATAACTACTCGCCCTTGTGTTTATAAATACTTTAGCAATGGTTAAATGCAGTTTTAACAACATGAGTCTACACACCGAAAAAGTTGGAACTCTCCTATTATCTTCTATTCACATATACTGTGAATCAAAGTATTAATAAAAGTTTGCCTTAGTTTCACGGCTTGGGGTTTTTTGTTCAGTTGGTTTTGGTTTTCTGACTGACTGATGAAAGATCCCATCTCCTCTTAGGCCACCATTTTGTCAGTTGTCAGCTCACTTGCAGGTTAAATTTAACAACAAGAACTTGCAGAAAAAGCCTTCACTCAGAACACAGCGCTGAGTTTGTTACCCTTCAGAATTCGAAGAGGACAGAATATATAAAAATATCTCTGAGTTTTCTAGTGAATATTTGTGCAATACATGTCATGAGATTTTTGGAAGAAGAAACCCTTGCGACCTTTATACTTTAAACTCATATTGCATCCACTGCTTATCAAACAACTCCTGGGTCTCTCATGTCACACTCAGACACCAAAAGGAACAGAATTCACTTCTAATTTGGGAAGTTTTCCATGTATCTCAAGAGAAGATTTGTGAGCACATTCCTATGGAAAACTGCTTATTTGTCATTATATCTTTAACATGTAAGTACTGAAATGTCAAAGAAACAGCATGGTGAACATTTGAAGTGTTGGCACCTCTCGTACACTTTCTATACACGATTCATCTTACAGCTTTGTAATCTTAGTTCCCTTCCTTATTCCTTGCACTCTCCATCTGGATGATTTCACATTAATTGTCAGAAAAGTCCTCTCTCTGGAGGACACCCCCCACTTGGGCCTGTTGCTGTTTCAGGTGTTGTGCACCTGCTCTTTCTCCTCTCCTCTCATTGTGAGTAACCTAGTCCTTTGGCACTGATTAATTTAAACAGCATAAAAACCCTTTTCCACTAATGAAATACAATAGATAGATATAGTTATTCTTTCATTAATGTAATCTATGGCCGTCTAAAATATTTCACTCAGCTGACAGAAATGATGCAAAATTCCCATTTCCTTGAAGTAATAAATGGGAAGGTGTTCTTCAATAAAATGAAAAAGAATAGCTGCCAGATGCAGCTTTGGAGACTACCGGAAATCTGAGACAGTCATGGGATGCAGACTTGTGTTCCAAGGATGCAGACAGCTAGGCTAAAGGAGGCAGTATGGACACTGAGCAGCTCTGAGGGATTCAGAGCAAATCACTTTCTCAGCAAATACAGCCTTCATTTCTGCTGAAAGAGTGCCTGAACAATGGGTAAGTGAGAAGAAACCAGTCATCTGCGGACTTTTCCTATGAATTTTTACTCTGGTTCACTTAGAGGGAGTGCAACTCCTGCTCCCCAAACACCCATGTTAAAGCATGCCGTGGTTCTCTGGGGCCTGCTTGCCTCCTGCTGCATCAGAGCAGAGGGTCAGGGCTGGCTTGTGTCCACGTTTCATCAGGCTCAGGTATGTCACTGCCCTGGGTGGCACAGCATTGCCTATGGGTATATACAACTCCCGCCTAGGATAATAACCACTGCCATTGGCTGGGGGAGCTATGGCCCAAAATACCAGACTGTAGCCAAACTCTGCTCCCACTGAAGACATCACAAACACTTCCATTAATTTCACAGTGGCAAGAGCTGGGGTGGTGTCTTTTATTTTTCCATCCTATATGAAGAATTATAAATATTTTTCGTCATACATTCATATGGAATAATTGTACCTGCAATTAAATCCTACTGGCAGGTACGGCCAAGTTCTTTTCTGGCTCGTTTTCTGGCACCTTCCTAATGCCAGACTTCATATGGAGGCTTCTATAAAGCCTATATAATACTTTGTCAAACACAATCCTTTCCCCTACAATAGAGATTTTTTTTAGGATAAATACTGAAGCAGGCAAATTTAAAATTGAATTACTGTGAGGAATTAGGCAGGTAAAATGCTACTACTCAAAAACAGAAATAGCAAGTAAGCAAAATCAGGAAGAAATTGTGTTTACGCTTCTGTAACATTTGGGGCTATACTCTGTGGGGAATTCTCTGCTTCCTTTCATTCGCAATTTCAAAATACAGTACAGACTATCCTTCATATGGTTTTCACTCATACCCTGACATGGAAGCGCAGGCAGAATGCTTGTGCAGACCGGTGAATATGTTTGATTTAGTTGTCTGACCATACTTCCTAAGAAGATGCTGAAAGGATGTGGATTAACTGAGATTTAATGGCATTGCTTCTTCAACGAGCATAAAGACACGGTCTGTAACCAACCTCTGACCCTGCTGAGATGAGACAGCCTTTAATTCTGTAAATTCTGTCCCACCAACAGACAAGCAGCTCAACATAATTGGAACAATTTCATATTAACTGTGTTGTCAAGAAGAACTTAAACTATATTCTCTTCAGCCCCAATTACCTTGAAATTAGTTTGATGAGAACAAACTGACATGTTTTTGTCTGGTGCTGAGAGCACTTTCAATGGCATAAGGAAAACGAAACTGCGTATCCTGAGGAATATAACAGTAGTGCTTACGATAATCACAATAAGTTTTACTGTTTTTTATGCTAAGCTTTCATATGAGTAATACTACTGCTAAATTTTAGTTACTTAATTTTCATTTGTTGCTATCTTAATTGTTACAAACTGCTCAGGTACGCAGTTCTAACAAGGTGTGTTACAAAAACATGCTTAATATATGCCTTCAATAATTTCTTTGTTGTCTGAAAACTTTTAACTTACAGCAAAGCTGGCATTTTATGGCTTGCAGAGCTATAAATCATTTTTAAAATCATGATGATATTACTCAAAGCAGATGTGAAAACATATGTTTGCCACGGTTGTATAAACTGCTTACTTGTCATGCTTAATAAATGTTGATACTTTTATTTTAACTACATTCCTTCTTAATAACTTTGCAAATCTTTTCCACGGTAAACATACTTCGCCTTAGTGAAAGCAATGTCAGGTTTTGAAAAATAAACCTTGTATATAAATTACATATATATTTTTCACTGAGCAACCCAACACACATCACACTCTTCAGTGACTGTCCACATCTGAACATGAAAATTGTTCAACATATTTGAGGTGCACCAGAGCCCAAAATAGGTACACAGAAGAGAATACTACTACTACTAGGAACAAAATACATACTGGAAAGGTAAAAATCCTTAAGGACTAATAACACTTATACGGGGTGACAAGCCAGGGACTTTCAGAAGGAAAATACAGACTGCATCTCCTACTGGTGCAGCCCACCATTACAGGGTGCTTATATTTCTACAAAACAGAGATCCCTAAAGGAGACACAATACTGGTTCACCACACTGCCTAATGTGAAATTCCACGATTGTATGAAATCACCTTCATATTGTTGGATGTACACTGTTAATGCTTTTATAATTTCGACATTTGTCCCATGATAAGACAAAAGGTTTCAGTTATGGAGCCACAGGATTACATGAAAATTGCATCTTCACGTGCCAAAAAACCAACTGCTTGTTAGTTCTCAGAGACAAACTTGACCTGTGCAAACCAAGCATAAAACTGAACAATTGATTTTGTCTTTTTAATGATAACTCTAATTTCTTATCATTTTGAAGCACTTAAAATATTTTAGCTGACAAAGGACAACCTCTGAATACTGAGTTTCATTCTAAAAATCGCATAGGTACAAGTCAAAGTAACACGTATAAAAACATATTTACAGGAGCATGTTCAACTGAAGAAAATAACACTGCACAAAACTGCAGACCAGATATGGACAAACCCATACAATACTAATCTCAAGATGGCTTACGGTACACAAAATGTTGCTGGCAGATCTTTGTTGTGATTGCAAAGAATGCTCAGTGATCACAGGAACGTAGGAATTGGTGTCGTGGGTGGGTTTAGGTCATTTTCACACTTCTGGATTTCTGAGTTATCTTTTCTGACTTTTAAACCGTACTTCCCTTCATCTGCTATCACTATCTGAGTGATAGTCCTGCTACTACCAGTAACAACATGATCTGCATCTTTGAACCCCACAGGGTATCGAATTGTTTCACTGAAAAAAAATTTAAAATGTGGCAAGAAACCACACACAGTTTAAAAAATTAAAATCAACTATGCTTTCAGTTTTACACTAAATATTAATCTCTGTAATTGTTACAGAGCTTTTGATTGCTGTTTTTTGTTTTAATTTTAAGTACAAAGGTACAGTTGATAGCTCTTTAACCTCTGGTTCTGTCTGTAAATGCCAAATGAAATCAAGAGGGAAGGTTTTAAGCAAAATGTTCCAGCCAGAAGATTATCTCAAAATGGCACGTACAGGCTTTTTATGGGGCTCATGAGTGAGTGCCTAGAGAAACCAAAGAACAGAAAATATCTTCTGCTTTCCAGAAGGGAGCTGAGTAAGAAACCATGAAGAAGTTTCAGACCCTTCCTCCTTGTGACTGGATCAGTCACAGATGCCTACAAAGTAGAGCCCATCTTACAATTAGGTGGCTGTCATTTTCATGAGTCTACACAAATCACTGGATAGAACTCTGGAATCACAAGGTACGTGGAGCCTCCACATTATTATTTGTTTATTTTCTTTTTACTCGAGTAGCTCATAAAATTGCCAATAACTAGCATTTTAGTTTACTCTGAAAATAAAACAAGTATATAGGGAGTGCAACCATTTACACAGGCCTAAGATCTATGAGTTTGTCTTAGTTTAATAAATTACTTAAAATCAGCTCAATCAAAATAAAAATCAGTTTGAGTTTTCATTTATGATAACACATGCACATTTACAGTAGACTTACAACTACATTTAGCCTACAATGTCTCCTCTTTGGGACACTTCCTTCTCTTTTCCTTCCTTCTTAGAACCTTAATATCTCCCTATCCCTCCACTCTGCAGCATCTTTTCTAGAGTTCACTTCACACTTACCTTCAGCTGTCTTTTGTTTCTTCATCTACACATCACCTCTTTTGTGCAGGTACTCATTTTGTGTGACATTCTGTATATGCTGCCAGAATAAACTCTGTCTAGCAATATGACTGATTTTTTATTTTTTATTTTATTTACAAGGAAACAAAATACCTTACTCCTCCACATGCAGCTGCGGACTGCACATCTCTCTGCAGCTGTGTCCCAGCGCTTACCTGCATACACTGACATATTAACTTTCTCCAGCTCCCACCAATCGGTGCAAGAGCAGAGGAGGCACTTGCCTGCCTACAGGACAAACACTATAGGCCAAACATCACCTCTTCCCTTATGAGAAGGGAACAAACATCACCTCTTATGAGATCAGGCGGTAGTATTAGACATGAAAAATGGCTTATTTCCCTCACTTATGAACCAGTATTAGAGTAGCATGCACGCACATCTACTGGAGGAAAAGAAAGAATATCATGTGACTAATCAAATAGTTGCTAGGAACTGCATAAATAATTGAGAAAAAGAATGGCAAAATATTACTCCCATATGATACAAATAGAGAGAAGTGAAGACCTGACTGTTTACTCCTCCTAAGAAGAATGTAATCTAAATCTAGTGGACACATTATTCATTGCAATTAGGCACTTGGCTTTCTTAGATTTATAGCATTATGCAGAATACTAAAAAAGAGAATAAAACATATAAGTAAGTGTAATTAAATGCCTGAGATAGAAAGAAGTGTAGCGATACCTTTCTCCTTTTGCATTTTTTTTAGGCTTGTCCCGGTTTCTTGATCAATGAGCTCTCCTTCCCTGCTGTTGGTCAACATAGCTAAAAAAATGAGAGTGCACAGCTATATAACAACTGTCATTAAAAACATGTCAAAAGAGAAAAGTAGGAAATTATACTTTTTTTTCTTGTTATTTTAATATTTTAACATTTATTCATACAAGTTTTAAAGCAGCTGACGAATCTGGTGTCCATAGAGCTCCTAATTCAGCAATTATAAAGTGAAATATGTAGCTAAAGCAAATTTGCTCATCTTGATTATAAAAAGACACCAAGACAGAACTAAAACTACTGAGAATGATCTGATTTCTTAGAAGAAGTTCAAATAAAAAATTTAGAAAAGCACTTCACAGAAATCATTTTGGGGAAAAATGCATTATTTAGTAAAGCACAAGACATAAGTGTCAGTAATTATCTGTAAAGCAACAGGCACAATAAAAGACACAGACGCATAGATAGTAACCCAAAACAATAGATGAAAGTGAAAAAAACACATACTTCATAGTGTTAAAAAAAAAATTCTTAACATCTACAAGACCAGTGAGAGATGTTAAGTTCATGATTTCAGGATGCCTATTTTCTTTGTTTCCTTCTATGCAATTAACCAATTACAGACTTTAACATTTCTCTAATAAGACTTGTGAAAAACCCGAAGAACTTTCACTACTACTTCTGGAGCTCAGAGGATAGCATTGTGTGCTATTATCATTAATAAAATAAGTTACAGTAGCTTTCAAAAGCTACAATAAGGGAATAAAAATCCCCTTTTCATTGCTACTAAGGGAAGCCCTATTTTACATACATGGAAGCTGAAGGGCATCTACTTTCTCGTTCTTCCCTTGCGTACGCTGCGTTTTGTCAAAGTAGTTCAGTTTCTATTGATTAGTTTGTCTACCGTCAACAGAGGTATATAGTGCAATGGTGCTGTAACATGGAACATAGCAAAAACTCCAAAATCCCAGCCAGCTGCTGAGTAGTAATTTGAATGGAGTGAAGCTCACAGTGACTGCCATGAACTGCTCACTTCTGTAGTTTAAATCTAGCTCAGCAATGTCTGCTTGGACTGCAGTTTCTGTGAAGACAACAGCGTTGACACACATGGATGTAAGATGCTAACTGACTTGCCCTAAATGCTTCCTGGAAGCACCAAGAATAGGATCCAAATTTCCTCCAGTCCATATTTGCATTTCAAACACAAGATCAATAATGTACAGACTGAAAATTGTTCTTGAGAGAAAAAAAAAAAAAATAATCGAAAAGTGCTCAGCTTCATGGCAGTGAGTGAATGCCTGGGCAAGAGGAGGTATTTTATAGTGTAAAAGTCGTCATATGTGTGTTTTCATAGGATTTGAAACATATCCTGCTGTTTTTCAACTCCAAGTGGTTTCAGAGTCACTTTCTTAAGCCAGCATGCAAGATCAGTGAGTCACACCATAAAAGGGATGGCATCTTTTGTGCATGGGTAGATACAGGCACAGAATGAGAGGCTGGGTCTGCATACAACAAACTGTAGTGAGGAACCTTCTGGTCATTTTTGTGGGATTTTCTGTATGTTTCTTTCTGTTTTTTAAGAAACGGGGGCTTTCCTGAGTTTCCCAGTAAATAAGTATTTGCTTCAATGAACTGCTAAAATCTGTGAGGTCAGCAATTGTCATGGGGTGTGAGGCTGCAGAGCACTAACCAATTCTGTCTGGTGTGTTGTCCAGCTGGGAAGGTGAGCTGGACACGCTGCTGCTCTGATGAGAGGAAGCATGGCTCCCAGGCCGCTGACTGTCTTCTAGGGATGGAGCTGGAGAAGGGCTGTCTTGAATCCTTTCCTTGAAACAGAAATAAAACAAGGTCTGTGCAATTTGATTAATGAACTTCACTGAAGTTCAATAGAAAAAAATGAAAGTGGCTAAAATAACAATAACAAATAGTCTTTCCAAGATAAATAGAGAACAGAATTCAGATCAAAAGAGTACTATAGCCTTCAATACTCAAAAAGAATATAATCTTCCACGTGCAATGCATCTAGGCACAGTTTTTCATCCTTAGTGTCATGACACAGCACTTACCACCTGTTTTTTCATTCATAAATCCAACTTTTTCACACACAGGAATATAGAGAATATTTTTTCACATGGTTTGTACAGACTAGTTTTGATCTACAGATATTGAAATTGGCATGTATGAGTCACATGCCACATAAATAACTCAAATTTTGACAAATTGGTACCAAACACAGTCAAATTTGTGAATTCACAGGAAAAATCACTTCTTGTCCTTAAATATACCACGAGTGTCTTCTCAAGGCAGCACACAGTCCAATTTTAAAAGCCACGGCATCGGTAAAGACAAGTTTACTTTGAGATGAGAAGTACCACAGACCAACAAAAACAAGCCTGCTTGCAAATTTTTCTATGCACGTTTTCACACAAAACTTTGAGGCTGAAGTGTAATGTAAATATACCTCGTGCTCTAGGGAAGGAGAAAAACTTGAGAACAAAGCGCAAAATTGAGAAAAATGGCATTCTGTAGTCTTGTCTGTCTAAACTTGAAGACTCTGGAGAAGTTGTGGAACTTCCAATAGTAAAAATATTTGCTAACAGGTTAGACAAGTAATTATTCATCCTGTCTTGAGGAAAATGGTTGATTATATGACCACTTGAGAGCCTTTCCAGCCCAATGAGTCCACATGCATTATTCTCAATTTATTTAAAATGCCAGTCTCCTTCTTTTCATCATTGTGAAGATCAGTGAAAAACAAAACTCTTCTCAAAGGGGCAGATTATGGCCTGAGATACTCTAGACACTCTTATTTTAAATTTTACATTCTAAATCCTTTGTTACAAGTAAGAAAGACCTTAAAGGCACAGTTTCAGTGGAGGGACACCAACAAGGAGAAGCCCAGAAACTGCTTCCTTGCAGCTGCCCTCATCTGCTCAATCCGCTGTTCCCAGTGGAAAGACAGAACTGAAATATTCGTGATATTTTTTTTAAATAATTTTTTAAGGGACATTCTCTTGCCCCCATCCCTTTAAAAGCCACAATTACAATTACACTGTAATCTGGTGAAGTTTTCTCAAAGGAACTTGGCAGTTTTTCTGCCTTTCCAATCTATTTCAGATTTTTCAGTAAGCGTATGCAATCTGGCTACTCGGTGGCAATTTTCCACGTGCATCTGAAAATATGCTCAATAGCATCCAAACTTTTAATGCAGTTTTTGCTAAATACTATGCTGAATCAATACTGTAGCTTTAGGAAGAGAACACTAGATTCTCATAGTTTCCCCATGACCAATAGCTAGCATAATAGCTTCTGTTCATAACCTACTGAGGCAATTCATTAATAACAATGGCAGCAGGATTGACATTTTAAGAATACTGTTGCCCATTATAACCACCTCTCTAAAGCACACTCACCTTCATATTTACAGACACATCTGAGAACGATGCAAGGAGCGTGTGAGAGTGGATACTTCTAATAGCAAGGGGTGGCATTTGTCTATTCCAGTCACACCAGCCAAAAATGTAGTAATGAATGTGTTTTTAATAGGATAGTTATTGTACATTAAATAACAACTGAGCTTCAAAATCATGTAACAGATGTGTACCTATTACATAGCTGTTAATCCTCAATGGAACTGTTCTCACTAAATGTCTGTTATTTAATGAACATACAATAACAAATAAATCTTGAAGGGAGACTATTAATTGCAGCATTTTTGAATGTTAATTAAAATATTTATTAAGTTTTTACAAATCAACCTACTACATGTTGAGTTACAAGATCTTAAATTTTTAAAAACTGAATGCTGTTAATCTAACAAATTCTCAAATTCTGGGAGAAAAAAAAGGAAAAGCCACTCATCTCAAAGTGGTCAACGTTTTATCCCTGGTCTTCAAAAGACTAATCTTAGAGGTTGCTGAGATCAGCAAAACACAAGACAGATACGATTTAATCTGTGAACTGTCTGATCTGCAAATGACATTTAAAGGGTTACATCGAGAAGAATTCTTCTAGGTATATGATGAATAATATACAAATAACTGACATCATCTATCTGGGCCTGTACAAAGTATGTGACTGTTCTGCACAACATTTTTGTCTCTAATTTGGAGAGATGCTGATTTGACAGATGGACCACTTTGTCAGTAAGGACTTGTCTGGATGCTCACACTCAAAGAGATGTGAATCAATGGCTTAGTGCTGAGGTGGAGACAGTGGCAAGTGGTGCTCCTCAGGGGTTGGTACTGGGACTATCTTAGTCTCTGTTGGTGACACTGACAGTGGGGCTGAGTGAACCCTCAGTAAGTTTGCAAACAACATCAAGCAGAGTGGAGTGGTTGGCAGACTGGATGGAAGGGATGTCATTCAGAGGGACCACGACAGGCTTCAGAGAAGGCATGAGCAAACCTCAGTAAGTCAAACAAGACCAACAGTCTGGGTTGGAGCAATCCCAAGCACGAACAACAGGCCAGGCAGTAAGTGTATTGAGAACAGCCCTGCAGAGAACGACCTGGGGGCACTGGTAGATGAAAAACTCAACATGAGCCAGCAACGTGTGCCTCCAGCCTGGACATAAAACTGTATCCTGAGCTGCATCAAATCAAGCGTGACCAGCAGGGTAAGGGAGGTGATTCTGTTCCTCTGCTCTGTGCTCATAAAGTTCTGAATGGAGAAAAGCTGTGGATGCCCAACCCTGGAGGTCTTCAAGGCCAAACTGGATGGGGCTTTGGGCAACCTAATCAAGTGGGTGGCAACCCTGCCTGTGAGGCGGTTGGAACTTGGAACTGGGGCTTTAAGGTCCCTTCCAACCCAAGCCTTTCAGAGATTCTGCGCAATCCTGAGCTTATAAATACTTGTCTTTTACATTTATGTAAATAATAGCCTTGAGTAAATAACTGGTTACAGCTAACAGGCTACAACTCTGACTGTAATTCTATTTGCCTGGATTTCAGTTTTAACAATCCTCTTTGTCATTACTTTCTTTTTATGATATTCAATTTGCAATTAAGATATAATTTTGAAATGATTAATTTTACAGAAGAGTGCATAGTTTAAGTAAATTTCTTTGTCTATTGCAACCACGAAAATAAATAATCAAGGAGAGGACAAGCCAACTGTTCTGCAAAAAAAAAACCACAAAACCACCCAAAACCACCTATGAACAAATACGACGGCAAATTAACACAGTTATCACACAAACAGCCACATAAGACACCTTAAATGAGAGTTATTTGAGTAATTCAAAAGCTGATGATTTGGAAAAGCAAAGTATCCTAGCTTCTTCTGATAACTGTACATTCCATTGTCTCTCGCTATAAAATAATCTCTGCTTAAAGTAATTTGCCTTCAAACTCAGGGTCTTATTTAGAAATGTTCAGGCAGAAATAAACGTGTCAAATAATAATGTCATTCTTAATCACACAGTGAATCACTTTCTAAGAGAGTAAGTTGATTATGCCATTTAAAATCTTACTGGTTACAAAAATTTACATGTACCAGGGAAGATGCACTTTTCCCTATATGTAACAAAGGAGCTGAAATTTTCTCTATATTTTATGTACTGCTAATGAAGATATAGTGCCATCATGTAGGACTGCATATGGATCAAGAAACTGTCTATTTCTAAACGTTTGTGTGGAAGTATAATGCTGAATCTCTCCTACTATAATGAATAACACCATGAACAGATTTTTTTTTCCTCCAAGTAAACACATCCATTTTTCAGTCCTGTAATCAGTATGCATCTATTTAGCTACTTAACAGCAATGTGCTCTGGTTCATTAGGTAGCTACTGTTGTGTCTCAGCCTAGTTAAAATTTCACAGCAAGTTAATCTATTTTATTACAAATGAGAACACAAGTGATAATGTCCTCACCATTTTCCAAACACAGGGTTAACAGTATTTGTAACAAATCAATGAGGGCATTTAAATAGGAAAATTGCAAATCTAAAACCTTAACATTTTTTACACATTGATGACTTCATTTTATTTGTCATTTATGTGTTTTACAACCTTGCTACTTTTCATAGATTTTACTTTTTTTCTTCTTGAAATAGCTCAGTTCCCACTGGCACACTGCAGTGCAGCCTGGTTCTGCAGTTGGTATACATAAAACTGAGAGAGAAACGTTTTGGAATAGTCACATTTTTCCACTGAATTTCTTCATATTTTATAAATCTTCAGGATTCATAATCCACGTTACAATGTAATGAATTATACATGTATAATTTACAGATTGTGAGAATTTTATGAAAAATGAAAACATTTCTCAAGATCTCACCTATTTATCTAACGATAGTACCCACTTTATCTTTTCTCTTTCCTTTATAGAGCTGCATCATAAATTCTCAAAAAAGACTTCTTCAGTATTTAATCCTTTTGAAGGGTAATATATTTCTGTCTTACTAAAAAATAGTGTCTTGCTTTGGCTTAGAAAATGTAGCTACAAAGCCTGACATTGTTAATTTTAGTTGTGATTTAGGTTAACAGCACTGAAGTCATCAACTCTTGCAGCTTCCAGAAACATCCTTGATTTCACCTCAATATTCTTTTTCCAACCCCTGCAAGATGGTATTCCACACAAATAATATGAAACACCACAAAAGAGTTTCTTCCTTACTAGTTTTATTAGAAATATATACGAACACCTGACGTATTTTTGACATAATCATCTTGACCTTAATTCCATACCTCTGTTTTTTTAATAGTATTGATCATCATTTTATGTCAAGAGTTTAGAGAAATGATGCTGGATTTTCTTTTATTTTTCTTTATTCTTAGGGCTAATGTAGCTGTAATTACTCTTCCAAATGTTAATCTATTAATGAGTTCCTAGAGGATTTAATGGCATTTCATCGCTGACGAGCAGGATTTGGAAGTTTGTCTGAGTCCTGGATGTTTTATTCAGATATTTATCTTGATATTTCATATTTAATTGAGATGCTTTTTCTGTTCAGGGTTCTGCAGTAGCAGGAGAACTGGAATTCAGACCTCACTGATGAAACGGAGAGGAAGGAAATATGCCGAATCTATTGACTTTAGGTCTAGGTTTGAGTTTTCAGCTATTGCAAGAAATAATTCAGAGCTGATCACCAGGTTCATAGGCTCTGGCATAATAAATTTTCCAACATTAATTTGCTCCCTAGCTCCCCACTGGAATGTGCAATGTCACACCTCAATCTTACAGAGCTTGTCAAATCATCATTCAGATTACCAAAGTGGACCACAAGCTGGCTGTACCTCACTAAAAAAAAAAAAAAATCAAGAACCAGAGAGGCTCATTTCTCATTTACTATCCTTAACTAATGCATTGTTATGAAAAACAATGCACGCTTAGCAGTTAGGCTTTTCAAAGAAAAGGTATAATCTTGACACAGTAAGCAAGAACTATATTAAATCTGAGATGATGTCGGACAGATTAAATACAATAGACCACAAGAAATATGTTGGTAGAGTTACCATTTTAGGGCAAGAGAACAGTGGTTAGGTTTACATTTTGAGCTATCTTAGTCTCAGAATGGGCATATGTAAACAGTAAGGACAACTTGTTGGTCTTCTGAGCTAGTTATATCATCTCCAACTGCTGTAAGAACTGGAGATGAACAAAGGAAACAGCTGGTCTAAAAACCAAGATAAGATATGTATGTCTGAAAGCCAGCTGGATCCTATTCATCTTTTGCACTGTATTGGAAAATCATTCATTTAAAATATATACGTTGCCATTTGAAATGCAGTATTTTTTCCCACTGTGTATATATAGTTGCTTCAGTCATAGTCAACTGGCATTTGTTTTCACACCAAATTTAAGAAATAATAAAAACTCTTCTGTTTACTGATTTTTAATACCAGATGTTCATTTGCTAATTCCATTACCTTGTAACTACTTCCTATAATTCATTAATTGCCAGCTGCTCAGCCAAACAGAGAACCACGGCTAATCAGATGGTATTGGTAAACAGCCAAGCATGAGCTTCCTTCTTCAACATTTCTTAAATTAGCAATCACTGGGAAAGCTATGGCAATCTTCACTGGTAAATTAAGATTTTACCTTTACATTTTACTTTGAATCTGAAAGTACAATATTGACTAAAATTGGACATACTCCTGTTGTGGAAACTTCCTACCTCAATCCCTCCTATGAATTGTTTCATCCAGTGCTGCTACTGAATGAAAGAAGGGCACTCTGGAGACTAATGATGGTAATGCTGTATCTCATCTATGTTATAGCTATATTAGTTATTAACTACAAATGCAAATGCTTAGGCCAATACTAAAATGAACTGAGCCAGAACTAAAAGCTAGTGTGTGCTTGGCATGACAATATTCCTTTGCTAGCTTTGCAAAAAAGAGACGTACTTGATTCCACTTGCAAGTTTAAAAATAGTGTTCACTGCTTATTCTTTAAATTGGCATCTAGTCTTTGTGTTAACAAGCAAGGCACTCTTGGCATCACAGGGACAGGGACATGCCTCCCTTCACAGGAGGAGAGAAGTGAAGGCTGTTTGATACAATTTGTAGGGATCCAAACATCTCCCAGCATAATAGCTTCTCTGTCACTGAATAAAAAGATACAGCCCTGCAAACTTACTTCTTTTCTACAAATACAGTTATAAAAATTAGTCTTACAGGAAGTAAGCAACTACCCTGTATCACACATCATTCCCCTAATGTATTCTAGAAACCATTCCAACAATAAGCTGGCAACAATGAACACTTGATATGAAATGGGACAGAGTAAATCTAATAAAATACCATAAATTTTACAAAAGTTTTGTTTTATAAGCCTTGTAATATTCTATAAACAATTCAGAATGAATTGAATGCAGAGATATGAAATTAACAGTGTTATAAATTCTGTAACTGGAAATGTTTTTACACTGAGAAGAATTGTTTCCGAGTACTCTGAGATGGCCACATTTTTCTGGCTGTCAGGTAAATATTATGAATGCGAGTTGTACAGCACATAGAAAATAGCACCTCTCAGCAATAATTACACAACCCATCTGTATTGTCTTTAGGGAATTTAAAATGATGTCATATACATCCTTTACAAACGCTTTAAGCATCTCACAAAATCAGAAGAGAACACAAAGAAAAATACATTCAAAAATTGCTGCTGCATGTAGAGATCACAGGTTAAAAATAATGCTTTGTTCTGCTTATCAGTAGACCAAATAAAATCCAGATGTAAATTGTGTAATGAAACGCAAAATATTGCACTTCACCAGAAATGTCCATTTTTAACATTTTTTCCTGGGTTTTCCAAACGCATTCAACAGACGTGCCGCTTATTCGTAACTGGGACCTGCCTAATGGCCAAAAGAATAAGAGGAAGGCAGCAATACAGCAAGCATAAGGGAAAGAAGACAAAAGAAAAATGAACAGCAGGAAACTAATTTGCAGAAATACTCCTACTCAGAAGAAGCACATCTTTTAGGCAGAGCCAGAAGGAAGGGAGAGAGAAGAACAAGATGGAGAAGGATGAATGAGACAAGAGCAAGAAGAACAAATAAAATACAAAAGATGTGGGGCAGAAATAAGCAAGGAAAAAGGGGAATGAAAGGGCAAAAGAGCTTCTCAAACCTCCTCTGTGATAAAATTTTGCCTCATTATTCCAGTCTCAGTCATATTCTGTTACCTAACACAAAAGGGAGCAGCTTAAGGCCCCCAATTTAAATTCTGTTCCCACAACTTGAAGCCCACCCTGAACACAAGCTGTCCTACAGTCTATTTCAGAGGATACTGAGCGAAATGGTCTTACAGTGAACATATAAAGACCCACACAAACACAGTTCCAAAAACTTGGTTCTTCCAAGCCCTCTTGCACTTTCCCAACTCCAAGATAATGGAGAAGTTTTTCATTTTCTTTTTTCCAGACTGTGTTCATACCTTCAGACACACTCCTGGAAGTGAGGAGCAGGCCGGCAGGTCTCCAGGAAGAGGACACCTCATTGGATATGACCGATGCCAGGCCCTTGATTCCATGTCAGCCCATCCCGGCTCTGCTGCATGCCACTAGCTACCCCCTACTCTTGTCTGCCCACAGAAAGAGCTCACTGGAACTCCATCATAGCCCACACAGGAACTGCTCCAGAGATTTGACTCTTGCCAACCGTTATTAAAAGTTCACAATGCCATCTGATACCACTCCGGGAATGAAATTCGTATTTCTCCTTTTCTAGTGTATGCCTCAAATCCCAGACAGAGCAAGAACAGGCCAGCATGTCTCCAAGCAGTGACTTATTATTTCAAGACAAGCCAAACCCATCCTACATTTTCACTACAGTCCCCCTGAGGCTCTTCTCCAGGATTTCTTTCCCTTTGCCAGTCTCCTGTCAATCACTCTTTTAGACACCCCAGATCTACCTGAGTCTGGATTCCATTTAGCTCTTGTTGAATGCAGGTCTATCTAGCATCTCCCGCTTCCAGATTCCAACCTTTTGTTTGAAATTGCATAAGTCTGTATGTTTCTTGTTTGTTTCTTGGTTAAATAAGCCCCCTCTGACTTAACCAGTATAAATTAAGGCTATAGGCTTGATAATGCTACCATAACACTCTTGGTATCATACGTGCCTTGAAGACATTGCCAGCCTGAGGTCTCATTCCACCACAGGCAGACAGTTGTGTGATCCTATTATAAGATTCCAAAGTGCTACCAATAAATGGAAGGGCTATTCTCATTTTTGTTGTGACAGCTCTGTGTATTTGCTATCCATGTATGTGCTGTCAGTCTCAACTCCTATGGATCCATTTTAATTTAAATGCTGTTAAGACGTAGGTCTGTTTCCAGATTTTTATTTGATTTGTGTTCTCAGAATACGTTGTAACATTTCCTTTAATATGCACTCTATGCCATGAATGCATATTAATAGTCATATTCATTTACTGTATAATTGAGTTTATATAATTTAAATACAATACAGATACTACATTCATTATTGGTCCACTGTAAAATAAAATTCTTAACATTATGTAGTTATAGCTCTCTGAAGTTGAGCTGTTCTATAAACTTCAGTTCTCTACTTTGTATAAAGGGCTAATCCAAACTTCACTTCTGACGATGTAAAAATACAGTCACGGAGTAGATTCCTCTCTGGTGGAGGAGAAACATTACAGGATGACAGTAAACCACCACATTTATTCTCTACTTTTTTTTTTTTTTTTTTTTTTCCCAGCCTACTCCATGAATCAAGCTTCTTCCTGCTAAGTTCTAGCCCAGACTGGTCCTCAGCGCCAGGCTGGCTGGCAAAGCACTGTACAGCCAGTGCAGAAACTCTTGGATTGCAGAACTCATCCATCTCAAGAATAGCTCTGGAGAAAATGATCAAACAGGAGTGTAGACACAAGAGGGAGAAGAAAGAGGGTGGTAAAGTCATTGCTGCTCTTTTTTTTTTTTTTTTTTTTTCCCTTCATACTACTCCCTCATTCATGCAGATTCTTCAGAACTACTTCAGTCAAGTTTCAAATGGAGCAAGCACTTTCAGATGAGCAGTAAATCCCTGAAAGCCTGGATTTATAAGAGGAATACTGTCAGAACCATACTTACAGCACTGCTAGTGGGTGCTGCCGTAATCACATCAGATCACATTATAGATGGCTAAGAAGGTTTTGTGAGCCTGACCGTTGTGCCTGCCTAATTTACAGTGTTCCTGTCAGGAGGAAATCAAGTTTCATAGTTATGACATTTCTTTCTGGAGCACTAAATGTTAACTTTGCTGATCATGCATATTTTGGTAGAACAGCTTATTTCTAAATGGCAAACGTGATATAAAAAGCATAATGACTTCATTCAAAACTTTTATAGAGAGAGCAGCTGATTCTCACACCTATAGAAAACAGACTAAGTGGTATTTTAGTCATCAGAGGGTAGAAATAGATGCACACTCAATATATTCAATTCATTTTTCCCATTTTAAGTAATGTCATGGTGCCATAATTGCAGTCTATCTAAAACTAGTTATTTTTTGTACTTCTAATATGAACTTAAATAATGTTGTCATATAATAGAAGTATTACTATTGGTAGATAACAACAGCAGCAACCCTTCTACGTGTTTCATCTCATACAAGGATTTCATCTTAACTGATAGTCACTCAGAGCTAGATGATCGTACGTAACGGAAGGAAAGGACAAAGGCAGCCTCACACTGTGTAATAAAATTCATACACAGTCTCAGCACTCAGAACAAATGAAAGAAAGATGCAGCATCACTTGACAGGTGAGAGTAACATGACAATGAAAGCATGCGCTACCTCTATCACACTGGCTACTGGTGTATTTTCCTCTACATCATGTAGAGGAAATAATTTCCACTAGAGCGCTGGTGAGACCTGCTGTTGCTGTGGACATATTGCATATCCCCTGGTGTACATACTGGGGAAAAAATGCTGTAAATGAGTAACTAACATCAGCTAGGGCTTGCTAAAAAGTCTCCCTAAAATCTATTTGCAAAAACTGCAGTATATGTTATGAAGTACTAGCATTGTTTACAAACAAAATTCTCATCTTCATTTTGACATACTGGTAGCATTTAAATTGCAGACAAAGCTTATGCAGTCTACCTGCTGCTACCAATATTTTACAGTTGTAGTTAAGTTATGGTCACCTCAAGAGGTCTCCTGAACAGTTAAAGGTTACTAACTGAAACAAACAGAATCTCAATTGATTTCCAACAATTTCTAACTATTTAATGACTTGCATTAACTAAAAGGTAGTTAACATCAAAGATAGATACCATGTTTCCCACCTATTCAACAACTGTGCAGACACACTGATAAGGAGAAGATTTTATAGTTCTAATGCAGATTAGCTCTATTCTAACAATTGTATTAGGATCTGTAACTACATTACATATTTGTAGATAAAGCAGAACATCTTATTTAACTTCTTGCTTGTACTTTCCTCGAACAGAAGCACTACCAGAAAGAGAAGTTGTGGTGTACAATATGTAGCATAAGCTCACTACCTTTAGTTTTTCTTAAAAGGTCACTAAACATTTTTGTTAGCCACAAAAATCTAGTTTCATAGATGACTCTTACCTTTATAACAGAGGCCCCTGCCCTGGAAAGAGGACTGTGCATTTGGGCTGCTGCAGCCATGTTAGCTATTGTATTGAGGTGGTTCATCTGATTCATTGCCATTGCAACCGAAGCGGGAGGTAGGCTGACGGGTAGCAGAGGGTGGGGCATCATCATGAACGGCAGGTCTATTCCTAAAAGAGAGCACGCACAAGTTATGCGTCTCAATCCCCCATTTTATATCCCATAATTTTTGAAGTCTGTATTTTACTGGAATATTGGTTAGCTGGACTCAACTCTACTATGTGTTAATAAGTTTGAGGTTATGCAGGGAGTAATTATGCATTCTAGAAAAGGCTGTACAGTTTGCACTGGGCCAAGAAGCATACAGATGTAAAAGCAATGCAATATTAGCAAAATTAATATACACTAGTGTAAAAGTTCAGATGTTTTTATTGACATCAACAAAGCAAAAAAATCCCAAAATATGCAGATATCTGCACGCTTTCCCACTACAAGTGAGGAATATTCATTAATGACTTTAAGAAGTCCTCTAATTTAATCTACCTACGTGGCCATCTGAGACTAGACTTCTGTATTAGGACTACAGGACCAATGTACTACCATACAGAACTGTGAACATGAATATGGGATGCGAGCAAATCATGACCAACTACAGCGTCTTATGACTCACTATATTTTATTTACAAGATGAACCATGCCAATATGAATGATGACATGTAATAAGCCATGTGCACATACATCTCCCTTCACTTTAACCACACTGACAATCCCCTTCACTGCTTACATCCACAAGCCTTAGTTCCCTTGCACATCTTCTTTAACAGCCCAATAACCTCTCCTCATACTCCACAGAGCTCCAAAACTCCCAGGCGCCATCTGGTCACAGTGAGTTGTATGCCTACTTAAAGTCCAATTGACACGCAAACTAAATGCAAACTACAAACAGAATTTAACAGCATATCACCAATTTCAAGACACAATCCGTCTAACGTTTCAGAGGACTATGAAGAAAATATAGCTTGCAAATCATTGGACATAATGTCTGACATTCAACAAACTCTTTAACCAACCTATAGACATTTGCCTACTACAATACCTACTGGAATATAACCTGAAAGTTTTCTTAACAGTAAAGAACATTATCCCTCATGCAAAACATGTACGGATTATAAATTATGCAAGAATATTAGTGAAAGCATAAACCATGGTGGATATCAGTCCCATAACTTGGTGATTCTTAACTACTGATACTTAACCAGATGCCTGAAATGCTCAGGCTCCGACCCTACCATGAACAAAGCAAACATTTATTGTAGGAGTTATTTAGATAGTCTTGATTTCTTCAAGTCTGTGGTGCTACTTGGGTAGCAAGAAAGTATCTGCTCCAAAAATTTCCTAAGGAGTCAGAAATGTCACTCATCCATTAAAGCAAACACCAAAAGTCATATTTCAAAACTGAGGATGAAGAAACGAAACAGATAATAAGGGTTCACAGATATTTCACTCTCTTTTACAATTGATTTTACTCTTTGCTGTCTTTTTAAATATTATTTTCTGTTGTTTTCTGAACGCTTTCTTGGAATAATGTCGCAGTCCCTCCCCTTTGGGTCTAACAGAAGAGGTGATCTCTGGCTTCTCATCTGCCCCCTTCCTAAAGGAAGGAAAGGAGGGAGGATTAAAGTGAACTGTAAATTCCAAAACCAGTTCCCCTGAAAAGCTGGATTTAAGTGGTGACTTCTCACAAACCTGGTAGATACAGAGAAAGACAAAGAAGAGGAATTTGCTCCTACACACTTTTTACTAGTAATTTCCCACCCATTCTTTTCTCTCTTATATTTACTTGGTGGCCAACATTTTCAGCTGGAAGACAACTCACTCATATAGCTGACATTTTAAGCAACCATACTTGTCTTTTAGGCCACGGCAATGTTGACCAGAACTAACAGCCCCTACCCAACAACAGGTGGCCATTCAAAGACAGCGGCTGTATCTCACTGGGATAAAGCCTGCCTCCAAGCAGGGTCTCCATATAACTTATTTTTCCCCCCACAAGGGTCCAGTACATACTGTTGGTAAGCAGGTGGTTCTGCTGAAGAGGACTGAGTGGATGTGCACTTCCAAGGCTCGACTGTCCTGACAGGGTGGGATGAGCAATGCTGTGCTGTGATCCTGTTGTAATGGGAGACTGAAGCTTGTCTTTATCCCAGGACGACTCACTCCCACCTGCAAAACAGGGTATAAAGGGACCACAAATGGCATATGCTTTCTTCAAAAAAGCAGTCTGCTTTGTTAGTGACAAAAGAATACTCCTTACCTGTGTTTCCTTAGCACAAACACAGCACTTGGAAAAAAAAAAAAAAGACTAAGAAATATGCATTAAGCAAAAAATATGACTAAAAAACTTCAGCATCTCCTACTTTCATACCAGCAATGCCTGAGCAAAAGAAAAAGCTAAATGTTTAAGGAAAAAATTATCAAAGTAAGCATCAGACACTGGATCACAATCTCCTGTCAGGGGGAATCAGGCCTGACAGGAACTAATAGGTGTCTATCACTGCTGTTAATGCTAACAGAGAGTGGCTCCACCATTCACTCCTTCAGTGGTCACAGCTCTCCTAACTTTTAGCTCAACGACCTGAACAGGTTACAGCCATTTATCCCCCTGCAATGTCATCTCTGAGCTTTAGTAGCTTTTCTTCCTTTGTTGGGCTCGATCCTGGGGATGTTCAAAGTGAAGCTCTTGACTTTGCTAGGTTAGCTACGCCAGGCATTAGGTTGGCCTTGGAAACTATCAGGATTCAGGATGTCAAGATCAGATAACTTATAATGCACAGCAATTGTGATCAGAACAACAACAACAAAATATAGCAAACTGAGCGCTCATCTATTTGGCCAAGAATATCTGTTTGGTCTTCTGAACATGCTGTGTTTTGCAGCAATTTTACAGATGGTAGTTTTCTATAGTACTACATTTATACATGTGAATAACAACAAGCTCCTTTTAAAGAGCAGTTAAGTAGACCATGAGAGTGAATTCTGAAATATGCACCTGGTCCACAAAGCAAACCACCTTAAAAGTCAGGCTGAACAGTTCTAGAGTAAAAAGCCATTTCAGGTACACTCCTTCCTCAGGTATATCCCATGTTTTCAATTAGATTAATTGTTATGAAAATATGTAATTAAAGTATTGATTTTATTTTTATTTTATGAACAAGAATTTCAATTAGAGTAAGTGACAGATTACTGCGATTAACGGGGACTGTGGTAGAAAGCACAAGGCACTTCAATTGAAAATGAAAGTAACAGAAAATTTCTACATTTTTATGACAATACTCAGCTAATAAACCTGATTAATACTCCTAAATGCAAAAGTTTGAAAGATCAATGACTGAGAAAAAAGGTAATCACTCCATCATTTCAGCACTGTGTCCATGTACGAATTACCCTCCTATAAAAGAACTGTAATTTGCAAAACGATGAGTCATAACGGACAAAGAAAGATACGGTGAATAATGGCACGTGATATCAATATAAAATGGCATGGTGTGGTAATCAGAAGCACTGCTGCAGTTAAGGCTCTTTCAGCATTCTCATTATTTAATATCCAGTACAGCTGCACTTTTAAATAACATCTGACTAATATTTAGCGTAGAAGTTGTTCACACCAACCACGGTGAAGCAGAGGTACTACTTAGTGAAGTATTCATCAACTCAAACCTGTGATTTGAAAAAGGTTTTGGTGGTTTTTTTTTTGCATTTGATTTTAGAAAATAGATTTTATTTTTCTCTATACGCTTTCCCAGAATAAAATACACTTCTTCCTCAAAAAAAAACAACCAAACAAACAAAAAAACCCAGACACAAAAAGCTCCATGGCATGAATTTTCTGCTCATAAATTGATCTTGTAAATGTAATTTCCCGTATCAAGGCAATGGCCATGAAAACTGCATACAAGACAGTTTACCAGAGATTTTTGAATGAAGAAACAACACTGTACTCTTCACCTAAAAGTTTCCCTCACCCTGTCTGTTTTCTTCCAATCCCTCCAACCCAAGGCATAGATGCTCTACATTCTTGGCTCGTTTATTTACTTATTCCTGGAATTGTTGAAGTCTCATGCATCTACCCACACTTCCACGGACCTGATGCTGCAGTATGAGAGCCCGACTGGATTTCTGGGTTAAGCAGCATGTACTGTAGGAAGAACAATTATTCCTACATGGAGAACTGCACTGTGGAGAAAAGAGACTTGCTTACAGAAACACAGGAAATCTGCCAGGGAACACAAAACCAAATTTAAGTTCTGTCATACAGTCCAAACCATCAGATCAGGATTCCTTACAAATGTGGACAACAGTAACATTTCTTTTTTCCCCCTGGAAATTCCACTTGTAAATCTGCTCCTGTATTCAGTGCCAGAAACAGAAGAATAAATTGCAGTACACTTATACCTACAGATCATTCCTGTGTTATTATGTTCTCCATCACATTTCCTTACAGAAAGAAAGTATTGCTGAGAGTACGATATTTAATAAAAGTGTAATATAATAATCTTAGGTGCATCCTATCATCTTCAATACACCACACAGGTAACAGCTTCATCTCTTAATTTGCACTGCACATACTATGCAGTAGCAAGTCCCTTAAAATGAAAGTAAGAAGTATAATTACTTCTTACCTACAGCTGTTAAACACTGACACATTTTGTAAGGGCAGTAAGATTAATTATCTCCAACTTACAAGTGGGAAAGCTGAGCTTTCCCAGTTCTGTGGAGCAGCTTCTTCCAGGCTCCTGGTAGACGAATGGCGAAACTGAAAGAGAAGTCAGGTCTCATGGGTCCTACTCTTGCTCCCTCACTTTCAACTCATCCTACCTACAGTAACTTTGCACAGCTAAAGATAACAGCTTCAAAAGAAAACTTGCATCCTTCCCTGCAGTACCTACCCCCACATAGTAAGAAAAAGTTACATATAAATTAATAGGAATAGGAAAAATATATGAAGAAGAAAGCAAACATACAACACGATTAGGAAAAACAGAAACAGAAAACAGGAATTCAATTTATTTTACATCTTGTGTATAAGGGGAAACAGATTCTACTTATTTTAACTGAGAAAAGTTACTAATACTTTTAAATTTCTGATTTAATACTCTGATTCGTAAGTGTCATAAGAGCATTAACAGAGCCCTCAGAAGTCTGCTCATTTGTCAAAATGCCAATACATCATTTCTACACTTTACAAAAAGCTTTATGTTGAACACTATTACCCACTACCCATATGACCTTCTCTCCGACAGATAAAACTGAAGGACAAAAAGGTAATTTTTCCTTATCTTGTTTGCATTCTAGTCGATCTTGTCCCAGAACAGATTGTACTCAGCATTAAAAAAGGGCAAGAGAGACAAGAACCTCCATCTTCCAGGGCTCCTTACGCTTATCAGAAGCGAGCACAGAGCCTGCAGCTTCCTTAAACATAGACACACCAAATTGGAAAGAAGGTGGCAAAGGTATTAGCTGTCCAGCCATCCCAAAACATTACAGAACGCACTGACTTGCCAGCAGAAGCTAAAGAAGATCTGATCTGCTTCAACCACCCAGTTCAGGTCATGTAGAAAATCTGGTGCACAGTTCTTACTATGCTTTTCAGATTTACAGATAAATGCACAATATGGAGGGTGAAAAAAAGGCGTAGTAGTCTGCATTGCACACAGTCATCTACATAGTCACCTACAAAGAAATGTAGTGTATGTTTTGAAGGACATAGATAAAGACAGAAACTACATGAATTGGTAAGAGAAAGAGTTACTAATTGAAGTCTGGTATTCACTAGTCTTAAGAGGTTACTTGAGAGAACTTATTTATTAGTGCATGAATTACATTTATGTTCAACTAAGCAAAAGCAAAACTAATGCAACAAATCCCAGTCCATTCACTCCAAAATTACATTGTGGTATGAGGCAAGCATTCCCTTAACACCATTTTACAGCCCAGTGGACAAATTCTGAACATCTCTGCTCCTGAATCCCTATGAACAATGAATTCAGATGAGCTCATATACACGGGGATTCAAATCACAAGTAACACAAATACAGGAAATCAGCCCAAGCCATACATATATATACTACTGGTCTTGTACTCACAGATCTACCATGCAGTGTATGGTTAAGTGCAATCACATACAGGTTTGTAAACAAAGAGCCTCTGTTCCAGTTTCATTTTGTTTAGCTGAAAGAAGTGCAGGTGATAAGCTCAGCTTGGTTTTCCTGAAAATGCTGCTTCCCATCTGTCTTTGACTTCAGCAGTTCTATAGCATAACTATTTGAGCTTCGTGTTTTCTAGCAACCAACCTCTCTACTTCAGAACAAAAACCACTTCTTTTTTTTGGTGAAGATCTATTTGGGAAGATTAAATTAGTGTCTTACTTTTAAGTACTGAAAGATCTCCAGAAAGTAATCGAAGTTCAACTTGGCGACAGTTTCCTTTCACTTGGTTTCAAATTCATTTTATCAGCCTTAAAGCTGCACGTTATACTTAAATGAAATCCACTCTGTCAGAGGTACCTTTGAATTGAACAATCACACTACTTCAATCTGTGTCTGTCATTTTATTTTTTGTTGTGATATATTTCTGAGAAATTGAACCCAAATTGTTAAAAACAATATCGTTTTCACTGTCCAATTCTATTCTAAAACTATTTTTAAGCACATTTTTCATGCTACTGGGCATAGTAAGCATAAGATCATCCATGAAGAGCAAATATTCAGAGCACTGTTATTTCAGCACTGATATTAACAAAGTATTTAACACCAACAGTATTATAAATGTCCAGCATACATATGTCCTCTGAATTCTTCTGGCTTATCTAAAAACCCAGTATCCCTAAGCCACCATGGGCCTGTTTGCCAGTATTTGTACCTCCAGGGTTTTCAGGTGTCCCATGCAATTTGACTTTACCCACATCCTAATCTTGCCTTGATCCAGGGAAAGGCAGTCATTACAAAAAACATTCTCCACTGGAAGCACTTCGGCCTGCAAATTTTTGTAAACTTTTTCCATAGTACGAGCATTCGAATGTCTAAGAGGAAGATAAGATTATGTATCAGACTAGTTTTTCAACCATGTACTATAGAATGACAGCTCTCAAAGCCAACAAGAGCTCCAGTAGTGTCTGTAAATGTTTTAACTTTATATAATAATCTCCATGATAGAAAGTACAGCTGATAGCTCCACTAGTCTCAATACATAGAGTTAACTTCACGAACAGAATATCAGATGTCAGTATGAGAAGTGTCATTTTTAGAATCTATCCAGCTAGGAATCCACTCTGCCAATAGTAAGAAATTCATGGCATAAAACAGAATGTACTCCTTGCCTGAAAATAGTCTTTTGCATAATGATGACCAAAACTAGAAATCCACATGTCAGTTGTTGGCTACATTCACTGATCAATAAATAATTGGGTACTATGAATCAAGAGATGTCCCATAGAGCTTCATCTATCTAAAAAGTCAGCCAATTTGACTTATTAAATAAAAGGAAACTTAGGCTTCACCTCTTGCAGACTATATATATATATATATATATAAAGCACTGAGACACACATTGGACCAATACAATTAATTTGAATCAGAAGTAGACTGAAATTTTGCCTTTCTGGAGAAATAAGAACTTTCAGAATTCAGATCACTGAACACTGAGTTAGGATAGGAAGGGTCCATCTACATTATATTCCTGGTACTGTAATTTTACCATCAGGAAAATATAAGACTTTCAGATGCAGGCTATGACTCAGTTAGCCCTATATTCTGTCCCTCACAGTGGCAATAGATGATATTTCTCATGAAGACTAAATAAGACTGGTGGTGACCCGGGATCCCTTACCCACTAATAAATTTTCTCATTTTCAAATGGGAATGAGATTTATTTGTTTAGATGAAGATTAAATGTTGGCTAAACCAGCTCCTAAAAGCATGCCATCCATCTGAACATCTGAAAGATCTGCAGGGCATTTTAAGCCTAACTGTACTGATTTGCCTAGCTGTGTGCATTCGGCTGTATCAGCTTCTGGATTGTGCCCTAGAAGAAAGCCACAAAAGTGTGTAGGGTAAAGATATTAAAACTCAAGAAACCCAGTGATGGCTTTACTGGGCTACTTCCAAAAACTTATCAAGTGGTTCAGCAGATGTAATTACTGCTTAGCCCTGCCAAAGCTTTGAAATGTGCCCATTAATTCAGCAATTCCCAATCTGTCCATCAGTCAGTCATACTTAAAAAATATGTCTGTCACAACATAGGTGAAGTAATCTGTTGATAATTATACAATAAGAAGTCATATGAAATTTGAATATAGTTTCTGAACTTTTTGAAACGTCTGAATAACATCAAAATCAAAGTTTATTTCAAAGCAAACAGGATACTAAAGATAACTTAAAATGTCAGAATATTTAATCGCAGATGATCTAAAAAGAATAATCCGATTAACTCCAGAAAGATGCTTTTTCAGAAGATAAATACAGATTTATTTATTGCTGACGGCTACTAACACTGGTCAGTGAGCGTACAGGAACTGCTCACTAGCTGCTGCAAGGAATTCTTTTCAATAAAAGTCTTTTTTTTTTTTTTGTAAAGAATAGCTAGAAATCCGCCTTTTCCTCAAATAACAAAGACTAAAAATGGGAAAAAGTGGTGCAAAACAAATAAAGAGATGAAGAAAAATGAAAATCCTATATGGTGTAATTGAGTAGATTGATATAAACGGAAGAACGAGGCTCAAACTGGCAGCATCTTCATTTAAACATGAAATATTAAATACATCTCAGTGGGTCTGCTGATTCAAGTTACACCACCACAGCACCTCCATCAAAGTTAGATTTGAAAGCTGAAGGATCATAGAAGGCTGGATACAAACAACCACAATAAATTTCAAAAGCAATTCTCCAAGTTAGCTACCTGTATCATTCAATTCAGTTCTTTTGTTGATTTGGTCATGCATAAATATAAATCAAAAATTAACTTCACGCCCAAGAAGGGATGTGAAAAAAATTCCGATAATTAATAAATTATGTCTCTGTTTCTTTGTTGCCTGATATTTAACTGCATGATAATACAATGTAGGGAAAACAACCAGAAGAAAGGAACACAAAAGAAAAACAGAGAGCAAATAATAAGCTTGTGATCTTTACAGTAGTAGTTAGGCACATACGGCTTCCTGAACGGAAATTACTCATGGTATTTCAGAAGGGAGGAACAATATAAGTAAAGGAATAATAGCCACCAGGATGACTTCATATGAACACGGTAACAGCTGTAGCCCATTTCATCCTACTATTTTGTCTCTAGCAAGGGCCAAGAGCAATACCTACTAAACAAGAAAAAGCCTACAGTTAAAATTTCCCAGAATATTCTCCAACAACTCGTGGATTATGAACTTTCTGAAACAGAGGTACTTTCCTTGAATTAATAATCCTTACTAGATTTCTCTCCCATTCAATTAAACTGTTGCCCATTTTCCACATCAACAATATCCTGCAGCAGCAAGGAGTTCCACAGCTTGACCATGCATGCTATGGAAATCCACCTCATGCTGCTGGTGTGAGGGGTTAACTTCACATGGGCTGCCTTCCTCTGACGTCTTCCAGTTCTTTTAGTGTAAGAAATAACAAATATTTCAGCTTCTCTGATGCAGTGTACTTTACTGTTCTTGGAATTAGGGAACTTAAAGTTAAAATCTAAACATTCTTTTGGATCTGAATCAATGTCAAAAGCATATACAGGCTCTTTCCTAAGAGGTATTAAGTGGCTTAAGAGGTATTAAGAGGTATTAAGTGGTTAAGAGGTAATAAGACCTCTATTCTTTCACTCAAGGCCTTTTAGCATGAGCCTCACAATTTTGAGCTGGTGGCCAGCTAATACACATTTGTATTTTTTACTGCAAAGTTGTGTAAGGGAGACCCTGGACAGTTTACTGAAAATACCCGTACCAAAAGAGGGCTGCATCTATCATTATTTCAGCAGATATGATGGCAGCAAACTCGAGAGAGGACAACCTTTTACTTGATATATCTTGAATGTATCTTGAAATGTAACCACAGGATTATGGTTCATTCTTGCACAACTGATCCTTGCACACTCTGAATGATAACTGCTAACATTTTCAGTGGTAGGTGCCTTATTTCATTGCTATATACCTTTTTCCATTGAAAGATAACAACACTATATTAGGACACACTCTCTCTTCTGGTTTAGGATCATCAACAACAAAAAAAGACTGATGTTCCTTACTGAAGGACCAAAGCCAGTCTTCAGAAACACATGTATTTCACAGATAGAAATAAGGTCAAAATTTGGTCTGTCATGTTTTTATTACTGTTGATGATGCACAAGCCAGAAATAGAACAGCTTAACTTTCAGATCTTGAACAGAGTTTGTAAGGCCAGCTGCCAAAATGGATAAAACGTAAATCCTAAACTCAACAACTGCAGCCAGCAAGCAAGGAACCAGGATCCATATTCCAGTGATGACAATTGCTGACACCTTCAGTCCTCACAAACTACGCATTTGGGTTGCTTTATTTTTTATTACTTAATATTCTCCCATATTTGACAGCTTACTGAAATAACCACTGAGATAAATTCAGTGTGTATTTGTAATGTGACTGTAACTACCCAGTGAGTTTGGTTTGGTTTCAAGCGGCTCTGAGAATGTCTTGACCTCCACAGCAGACAGGCAGCACTACAGCACAAAATCACATCAGTTGAAGTTTCAACAATTTATGAACAGCTCAAGTTGCAGATCGAAATGTTCTGTGTTAATTTTTAGTGACAAAAATGAACTATGCATTTATAATCTTTTCAAGAATTTCTAACACTAGAAGAACTCTGCGTAACATAAAGTATGGCTTGAAAGAATTAACTGCAGCCTGTGGCACTTCGTATTTTGACACTTGGACAACTTCCTAACCCCTGCCAGCTTGAAGCAACTAGACAGAACTCAGTGACATTGGACATTTTACTAGAGATTGAGAGGCAGCAAAAGGCATGCCCAGCATCATTATATATCAAAGCCAAATGACTACAGAAGCTCTCCAATGTGGTTTACAGCCTGTTTCCACAAAGAACTGGGAATTGCTGACACATGCTCTTGCACAGCCTCAACTGTTGCATCAGTACGGGGAATACTGGAAAGGTAATCTGAAGATGCGAGATTTCTTTACTACCTGGCATTTGATTCCTTGCAGGAACTAATTACAGACTTCCAAAAAATTCAGAGTGCTGCCAAAACCTGGAGAGCCTGTGAGTAAACCTAATTCACATAAAAGGTCAGAAGTGAAATCTATGGTGTTTCATTTAATTAACAACAAGCAAAAAAACCCTTAAACTTCCTTAAAAGCCAAATTCCTTTAAAACTCACTTTCATTTTTTGCTCATATTAATAACTGAATATATACCTTCCTCGTCGCACGGACATCCTCCATGTTAAGTCAATGTTTGATTTCCAGAATATTATTTCTCCCTCATCAAACCTAGCCATCAGGTGCTCTCAGCCAGTCTCTAGTGCAGAACTTGTCAAAGAGAGGTGACAGCTTTGCACTGGTTTCTCTAAGGAGTAGGATCAAAGCCCTAGAACTCACCAACAGTGCCAAATAAACTGTTTAAGAAAAAACATCCTTAATTCGTTACTGAGTAAGACATAGTCTAGGCCTTCAAATGAGTATTTCTCTAAGATATACAAAGGTATTAACAATCATCACAGCAAACATTATTCAGTGTTGATATTAATACTAGATAAAGGGAAAATATATCTCAAGAAGAAACAGTGAGAGGTTTTAGCAACAATATGTAATAACAGAATGCCAAGCTGAACTTAAATAAGCTCGAGGTTTTGGACAAGATTCATTTCTGCTTATGATAGAAGTATGCACCACCTTGATTATCGTTTAAAAAAATATTGACAGCTTGCCTTCTCATACCAATGCCTAGTAACAAATTCCAAATGTTTTGTCACATTTCTTGTGAGCAATGCCATCTGCCAGAGGTGGCATTTCATGGCTGTTTACCCTGACTCCCTCCAAGAATTCATCTGCCACTATCTAATGCTGCCTGAATAAAGGGGATTAAGACTCTGATGCAACAGAGACTATTGATAATTTGGTATAATTGGGAAGAAATGAAGATAAATGAGGTTGAGGATGGAGAGGCAATTAGTTGAGCTGCCTGTACAGCTGTGTTCTCGGCCTAGCTCCCCTGGCCTTTTCTTTGGTGAGGTATGTGCAAATTAAACATAATGACAAATACACTCTTCCCAGAGCTCTTTAGTTTGGGAAGCTTGAAGATATGATTTTCACTTCTGAGATTCGAGGCAGCTTTCAGTTAAGAAAAAGTCATACTCGCTGTCGAGATTTTTAAAGAGGAAGGCAGTTTCTAACAGCACACCTCCAGCACAGCTCCTGCTTCAAAGCGTTGCTCTCCATCTGGGAGCAGCACTCAGCACTCCTGCTGCTCTGTGGTACAGCACAGTGTGACAGCAACATCCACCAGGAGGGTGAATGCTTCTGACTTCCTCAGTGTCACAGAACGCTGTGATCACTACACAGCTCGAAACATCTTTGATTCTGAAATTTGGCACCTCGTTCAGTACATACACTCTATACACTTAATTGGTCAAACAACATCTCCAGAGCACGATTCCCCTGCAATGTGGATTGCTTAGAGCCTAGCTCCAAACGCCTCAAGTGAAAATTTGACAATTCGTAGATTATTCTGTGGAAGATCAGTCAAGTGATAGATTTTTAGCCATGAATACAATAGAGAAAAAAAAATCCAGGTATGAGCCTTACTTCCGGGCTATATTATTCGGGTAAGACCAAGTAATCAATCCCAAGTACACTGAAAAGTGTGAACATGGCCAGATTACCAACCTCCAATTCAGAAGGCACAAACTGGGTAGTTTGTAGTTAGCAGTTCTTTCAAACATACTGATATCCATTCATATTTAGCCACCTAAAACTATGCACTTTTATAGTTAAACATAAGCAAACAGAGTTTAATATAAACAAACATTTGCCACAAGAACTGCCACTGTACGATTCACAAAAGAATCTAATATAATTCTTCATAAAGAACAAACAAACTTATGTAAGGTTGCAAGATCATTTTTTAGAAAGAAAACCAATATTTACAGAGGCAGTTCTGGCTTTCTGACATGTTTCCCTAACTACAAACCACAAATGAATTTTCTGCTTTCATACATGGGTGCTTCTAACTGAACGAGATCTTAGATGAAAGACTCTCCACATAAATTGCACTTTTTCCTACATCCAAGTAGCTTCAACTCTTCAAAAAAAAAACTATTCTAGAGAGAGTTGAAAACCGACCTTCACCCAAAGACACAGCCGAGATCCTACACACAGAACAAACTGCTGAATTTCGGAAGAAAAGTGTGAAATATTGTGAAAGTACAAAAATTTAATTGATCTATTTTGAAACAGGAATTTTCTTGTGAATAGCTCATTTGTACTGTACAGTTCTTTGGCATATTCTCAAAGCTGAAAGCAGTTGAATTTGTCCCTTTTAAAACTCATGGAATTTATGCAAAGTACAATGTCTCCTCTGAGACATTTTTTACATCTGCAAACCTTTCTCTGTCTCAGCACTGAACTCCTTCCTACTACCTAAAGGTCGATCCAAATTCCAGTTTATCTTTATCTGAAGTTCTTTTCCATTTTGGATTAGGTTTCTACAAAAGACTAAAAATAGTTTCCTTCTTATGAGGCAAACATGTCAGCAGAAAAGAAGAACATAAGTATTTTTTAATTAAGTTAAATCTACATTTAGTCTTACAGAAGCTGAAAATTTGGCTGAGGTAACTGTTTCTTTATATAACCAAACTTTGTAACATATAGTGCAGATTAGCAATTTTTTTTTTATTTCCCTTCAGTATTCCAATTCCATAATTACACCTTTAGTCCTTTACTGAAACCGTCCTCTCATTAACATTGCAAATGATCAAAATTATTTGCTGCTCATCTTCTGGCTTGACACTTAATCAAAGTATTCTAAGTTAATCTTTAATCTTGTGACTGACCGTGTGCAGTGCGCACGTGACACCAGTCACGCTGGGCACAGCCTTGGCTTTCCACAGGCAGCAAATGCCCGTGTCCTGGGCAAAGGGATGGCAGCAGTTCTGCTGCCTTCTCCCACCTGCAGCACAGCTGTGCACACTTACTGACACTCTTGGCAGCCTCCATCTCCTGGGATCACACAGGGTTGAGTGCTCTCAAACAAAGCAGAAATACGTGTCTCTGTGGGTGCTCCTGACGTGTGTCAGCACTGCTGTAGTCAGCAATGCCCTATCCAACGCTTTATTTTGCAGTTCAGACAATTGATACAAGACTTGCCTGATTTCTTCACACCCTGGCGTGCCCCTCGTCCTTCACAACAGCGGATTTACCAGGGGAATTTCAGAAAGGGCAGATACTACAACACAGCGGGGAAACAAATCTGGAAAGGGATATGCTTAAGTATAAGCAAAGGGAGAACAAACATCAAAACTGTTCTGACTTCAGTGGGTTACGGGACACAGGGAGCACGGCAATTTCAGTAATGCTTCCATGACTTTCAAGGCAGCAAAAGGCGGTTTCTGACTGAGGAAGCTGGGAAACAAAGGAAAGGCAGGGGGTAAAACAGAAATAAACAGATAAAAAGATTTCACCCTGTCATGAATAGGACAAAGAGCTGAAAAGGAAATAATCTGTTTTCCATGTTCATCATACTGTTTTTTCACTTCCATGTTAAAACATTCGTGTAAGTTCTCCCTCCATACAGCCCTTCATCAGAGATGAGTGCTAATTCTCTTTACACCAAAATCCTGTCCCAAAATCATGACATCTGAAAGGCACATTGCTACTGCAAGAGATTTAGTGAAGCCCTTTCTGAGAAACTACTTTGTGGTCTTATCAAATCCCTTCGCTGTTTTTCGGATGCCTGTTGTTACAGCTGTATTATGAGGCTAACCTCAAATTCAGCTCCACATCTTCTCAATTTTAAACCTCGGACACATCCAATTTACATATTAAAACAAAGGAAAAAACTCAGCTCTTTTTGGACTGCTAAAGCTATTCATTTATTTGTACCCTACTTTTAAGTGATCACCATTTCCTAATGGTACTCTGCAGCAGTATTACATAACATTTCTAAAGCTAAACCAACAGCATTGTGATAAAGATAGCTGTGATTTTTCAGAAATGAAACTGTAAGGCCATCCTCTTCATCTCATCCGTGTTCCCACCGCACACCCCTGTGTGCTGCTACCAACACACTTAACATTTCAGATTTAGTCACTGAATTCTGAACACACTCAACTGCAAACTTACGGAGGAGAGCAAGTATTAGCATACGCAAAAATAATACAGTGACTGCCAGTAACCCTTAAAAAGTCATTAATCTTGATGCCCAGAAGTTCCCTTTTTACCAATTCAAACCGAGGAAAAGAATTTTCTTGAAAAGCAAAGAAATTGGCTTCAATGAACATTCCAGGATGAATCTGTAAAAAGTGGATTAGAGAAGAACGCAATTTCAAATGGAATGTTCAACTGGTAATTATTTAAGTAATGCCAATAGTATTTAAAACAGCTTTACACCAACCACACACCACTAAGAGAGAAGGGAAATAAATGCCTGGAATCTACACTCAAAATAGATAAACAAACAGCAAGGAAAAAAAAAAAAAAGATGTAACAAATGATGATAAAAAGGAATGAGCTTACAGAAAATAAATGGCACTCGTAGATGATTAAATTCTGAAGGTGAGATATTGTATAACTGCACCAGCCATTTATCTCAGTGCCACAACTGCATATAATTTTATTTTTTTTTAAATCCAAACTGAAGGTTCAGTACTATCTGATGACTTAGATGTTCCATTTATGTAGTACAGGGGCAGGGTTCCGGCTGTAATTATTCAAGGCAGTTTCAAAGAACGAAGAGTTGTTACTGAGTTGGACAGAAAATGAGTGTCAGACACTAGCAATAGAACAGCACAAATATTTCTCCTACAGACAGAATCCGAGAGTTTAAATTCAGCGCGGCTCCTAAATATCTGATGCCTACACATTTCTCTCAAATGTCCTTCTGCATAGTTAATAGTTCTCCATCAAAGTTCAATCTCTAACACAGAAATGTTATTTAACATACAGTATCTATTCAAGTATATTTGGTGTTTATAGTCATGGTAGCTATTCCAGCATTTTCTAAAGGACTTTCCTCCCTGAATCCAGAATTTCACGAATAAATGGAATAAAGTCAAATTTAACTTCCAAGAAATACACTGTCAAATTTATTAATTAAAATAAAATAAATGCAGCACATGAGGAAGAAAATTTCTCAAGGAAAAAAAAGTCCTCCAATTTTCATCAAATAGATCAGAAAACAGAGTCCATATAGGAACAGTCTGTCCTGCAGACACTTCTTCCAACTACCTTTCAAATTTCCATCTGAAATACGAGGAAATAAATCCCTGTATAACTCATATTATCTGCCTTACAGGGATGGGGTGGAATGCTGCTAGTCATGTCCCACTACACTGGTAACTGAATATACAGCTCACATACAGATATGCTGGAAGCTTCACAACTCTCAAAGAACATCTTTCCATCCTTACAGTCTGCGCACCTCCTTAAAAAGAAGGAATCTCGTCTCATTTTTATATTGTAAAGATGCAGAACAGACACAACAAAGCAAGTCCTTCAGCTTCCAAGGTTTTAAATATCAATGCACGCTTGATCTTAAAGGCAAGCTGAACATTTATGTCTTGTCTTGGTGATGAAGTTCATGAATATATAATGAGAGCAGAACAACTCTGCCACTGATTAAATGTCAAAAAAGGTTTTATTGTCAAATATACTGTAAATACAGAAGATATACAACAAAGACTATTAATTGTAGATAGCTCTTTACAGTTCAAAAAAAATGCATGATCTAAACAGGAAATGTTGATTTTCAGTTTCAACTACCCATGTTAATTTACCTGCTGAAAGTACCTTCAGTTGACCATTATAGGTCATACACACCTATAAAATGGCCAAGTTCTGCTGGATGAAATGTTTCTTATTTAAGGACAGATGTTAGCATGTTAGAGTCTATACCATAAACACGCACAGCATTACTCATCTGTCTATCCAACACCTTTATTAAAATTTATGTAAACTTTTGTGCACACTTTAAAGAGATGAATGCGCATGAATAGCCGTCCGCAGAAACTCAGAACATGGTCTGACCACTTGCACTGTTTTTCCAGACAAAAATAAAACAAGATCTGGAGATTACAGCAGACTACAGGTGAGCACAGGTCAGCAGTAACTGGCTTCTAGGAAACACCGGGAAAGTAATGGTTTCACACACATATACAATCTGGCTGTATATATAAATGGAAGAAACTCCCTCGCCTTATGTTGTTCTGCTGCTATCCTGAGCCCTGGCAGGCTCTGACCAAAGCTCTGCAATGGTTCTGGGATCTTGCAGGATGTGAATCACCCGGAGAGAGGCCAAGGTAGCATAGTCAGAACTGACCAAGGAGCAATAAAATCATCAGGATGGGGCACATTCAAAAGAGCAGGTTTTTGTAATGTCAGGAGGGGATGACAGACAGCAGAATCACTAATAGTTTTTAACAGACAGAAGACACGTGCTGCTATAAATAAGGGAATAAACTGTTCTAAGTAACTCCCAGTGCAAAGAACAAGAGTGCAACAAGGAAGACATGGTATTTGGAAAAATGGATATGCTAGGTAAGCCTCAGCTTAAGCTGGACAACCACCTGTCAGACATGCTTCTGGAAGAGCTCCTGCTTCATGAGAATGTGGATAAGGAGCAAGCCTCAATCTCCTGTGACACTGAAAGCTGTGCCCTGCAGCACAGAGATGGTCTCAGGGGCAGTGTCACACCACAGGGTGGAATGGCCCAATCCTGAACTCACCAGCCAAGGCTGAACCAGATCTGCATGCTGCAGTGTCATACAGCACACAGCCTGGGGCGCCCATTCACAACACAGAACCCTCAACCTACAGATGTTCTCTTCTTCAGCTGTAAGACCAGCTTAGGCAAAACCCCAGCTATTCCAACCTAAAATCATTAGGTGCATGCTTACTGCTCTTCTGAAGATGAAATGTGCGTGGAAAACCAAACAAACGCACTAGCCATCCAAAAACATATACAAGTTACTGACCAGATAACACAATACTGGTTATGTTTCCAAGGTCACAAATACTTTCAGACGACTTCTGTAACACGTAGTACAAATCATGGATTAATTAATTATTTCAAGTGATGCCAACCAATTGTTCTTGTATTTTTTTCCATGACTAAACAGACCACAGTTTAGTATTTTTCAATGTTTTAACATAAATTAGGCTCTCAAGAAATTAAGGATTTGGAACAAATATGTAGCAGTGAGGAAATTAAACATTTCCAACACACTCTGGTGATCAAAGTACATCCACTCTTGGCTAGCGGCAACACTGCTGGTCTTCCATAAGTGTAAGTGGAACAATGTGATAAACTGCTGCTGCTTGTACACAGTTAGTGGGACGGCATGGGTACTTTGGGTCGGGTTTTTTTTTGCTTTGCTTTTTTTTTGTAAAGGAGCTAAAAACACAGACTACCCACCTGTATCTATTTTTAATTTGGTAACGACTGTACTTGCTAAAATTCTACCAAAATGTCACTCACAGCTTTGGATTTCAGCTTTAAAAAAACAAAACAAAACAAAACAAAAAAAACACACACCGAATACGGAGCAGAAAGCATAACCTAGTATGCAAAATTGTCAGATTGTCAAATCACAGATATAAATGCATTACCCTGATTTTATTCTGGATTACAACTTTAATAAAGGAAAGCAAAACTTGAATAACTATTCAAGTTAGCCAAGGTATTCTATAAAAAGTAACATGGTTTTGAGCTATGCATGTCCTGCTTACCCATATAGTCCCTACTCCAGAACCAAGGAATGTCTCTCACTTGGTGGGTGCAAGTAAAGGCAGAATTACTTGAGACCACTGTGACTTCTGTCTCATCAAATTCACAAATCAGCCAGACATTTAAACAGCACCAACTGTTTCAAGTAAAACTGCTATCAAATCTCAGCTGTAGAAATGTCAGTTTAGGGCACTCTGCAAAAACCTAGTGCTAAATTCTTCACAAAAAAGAACCCTTAATTTTTTTTTTTAATTATTATTTTGGATTAATGCTACTCTCGAGTGAGAGAATATTCCAAATGACTGCCTTACAAACATTTAAATGTATGTCAGGGGATTTAAAAAAATCTGATTGAAATTTTAATTCATGAGACTCCCCCTGTTGGCAGCTGCCCCACTATCAGTGCCATCCTTTGGGGGACTCTCAGCACGTGGCCTGCATCAAAGGTAACACTCCCGTTTTCACCCTCACTTAAGCATGCCTTAACAAGGAACAGAATTTTCCAGACTTTAAAAGGTAACTAAAATACTGAAGTGCCATTTTTTTGTTAAAATATAATTGGTGAGAGATTGAAGTTGACTCAATATTGAATATTAAGGGTAACTATCATCAACAGCTGCTTTTCCTAAAATACCAGAATTCCTTCCATACTGGATTCTTTGCATCCTTAGGTACTAAAACTGGAAATTAAACTGCACAGATTAAGCATGTTAACAAGTGTTTAAAAAAAGTATGTTACATTGCGCACAATGACAGGCAGACAAGATTTTATTTAAATGAAGTACATAAAGGATGTCCCACCCCCAACAAAATTAAAAAAATTAGATACGCCCGGCAGATGGTACTTTACTATTATTGCTTGGTAGCACTATGGAAAAGCTGAGGAGAGGCAGGCATGCTTTTTAGCAGTTCTGGCAGCCAGAATTACCTGAGTTCAGCTGATCACTAGTTGATGGTTCCTGCTCCAGGCCCAGTTTATAGAAACAATGCTTTGAACCAACAGTGGTTTACCATAAAATGCAAATGGCATTTCAGAGAGGTAATATGGAACCACACTCCTCTTTTTCCTTCCTTTTTCCACTAAACACCAAGACCAGAAATTCAGTCCAAGCCTAGCCATGCCTCCTCACCCTAAGCCTGCAGCAGCTCTGCGTCCAAAGAGCAGGACAGAACTCATAACATCCTGTCCTACAGCAGCTGCAGGGACCTCCTAAAACATTTAAACTGAAATGTGTTTTTTTTCTTTTTAAAGTGCAGTGCATCTTATCTGCATCATTCACAACAAATTGATATGGAACATCCCAAGCTTGGTACATTTCTGTTAAGCACTGTTCCTCACAGAGCCACGATGATCTTTCTCTCAGAGGAATTTGTGAGACCTCATCACAACAAGGGACACTTGAACAACGTGCTTTCCTCCCGCAGTTCGATTTTAACCACAAATACCTGCTCCTGGTAATAAATGTGAAAATTATAACCAAGGAGAAATGCAGTCTTGACTCCAGAGTGGCCAAAATGATTTATGACATCAAGACGTGGTGAAGACGACCGATGCTCTGAGGGGACTGTGCGAGCTCAGCCTGCACTCACATGTTCTGTGCCCACTCATAATTACTTCATTTGTGACTGTATAAGTGTTTTAACAGACAAAATTAATTATTTTGAATAATCCTTCTGAAATATGATATGCATTTTAATTGTATGCGCCCTGCCATTAATTAAAGTTCTCTACCTTTTGGTGCATTAATTCAAAGATCGTATCAGTGACAACGCAACAATTATAAGACAGTTTACCAAAATTAAAAACGAAGTGAAAAGGCTAATGTACTTCTGTGGACATAGTCAAAATAATGCTAAAATGTTTTCATTTGAGTTTTTACTAGAAATTATTTTTGCACTCTTAAAATCAACCTCTTTGTTCCAGGAACACACTTCCTGTCAATAAAATGAAAAATGATATAGATTTAGGAGGATAGTGGTCTCAGCATAGCATCTCTCATATTATTATTCCAGTATCATCTGTTACAAAGTAAGACCAATTCCCACATCTAATTACAAACAGGATTTCAGAGTCATTAAACAAAATACATTTCCATTAGTGCTGCTGTAAGAAGATAGGGGAAAAAATGAAGATTAGTTCATGCTGCACCTCTGTTTTTCAAGCTTTGAAGATGTAGACCTCTGCACTCTGAGACTATAAATTTGTAAAGGATCTGAAAGGTGACAGACATGTGAAAGCTCTCAATTCCGTGCAGTTTGGCCATACCACTTACTTTTTGTCATTAGTTTATCTTTTCCTGCACTTACTTCTGATAGTAGATATGGCAAGAATCTAGAGAGGTTGCTTATGATTATGCTGTGTACAGCCAGAGGTATTTTGGGAGATTAGGAAGTTTTTTGAGTAGATACGAATCTTGATTTTCTGTATTAATTTTTTCTTCCAGAAAAACTTAAATATAATTTTAAGTCACTCTGTCTTAATGGGGGGGGGGGGGGGGAAGTATTTTATGCTCTGAAAAAGTGGAACAGCAGTTCTCAGACTTCAAATAAGATAACAGCCAAAATATACTGAGGAATCAGATTGTGCAATACGTTGAACTGCTGAAATGTCAACTTACAAGTATATATGTTCTCCATTCATAATCATTTACCAACATCCAATTGTAAGGTATCTGTGGAAAAATATACCCTTGTGAATTGCCCACTCAAAAAAGCATTCACACAAGCCAGAGCTTTGACATTTGACAGGAACTTTTCTATGAAGAAGTATATATGGAGATTTGCTTGGTCTTTAAGATGGATTACATTAGTCGATTTAGTTAAATGTTTATATAAACACCAATACCTTCTATCATGTGAAAAAATTATTAAAAACATCCAAAAAATAAATTCCTCTCAAATAAAATTATGCACCAGCTGCAGACAAAAGTGCGGACAACTCCATTTTAAGAACTTATCCAAAGTTTTATTTGTTATTTTTAAAACTACACACAAAATTGCTTCATATTTCTGAGAGCTGGGTGCCAGTCACTCCGAAGATAACAGAGGTAACAGAGCAGAAACTACCCACTGATATTCCCTCTGCGCTACACACACAGGTTTGCCAAGTACACGCACAGCCTTTTTTGTGCCTTACATGCCAAGACCGGAGGGTAACTGAGAGGGCTCATGTAAGTGGTCACCATTAGGAAGAAACAGAAGTGACCTGAGCAGAATACAAACAAGGTACGACCAAACCAACCCAACAGCTTTTCACTTCCCCGCTAATGCCCGAGGAGTTGAATCTGGAAACAGAAAACAGTGCTTGTCGCCTTTCCCTCAGAATTACCGGTCCCCAGCTCCGAAGGTTCCACTCAGATTTCCTGCACAGAATGAGTTACCCTGTATCAGTCAGCAACCACAGACATTTCCTGACAAGCAGCAAATTGGTAAAGCTTTTCAAAGCTGGGTGCCGTGTCTGAGTTCCTTGACCCCATGTGCATGGAAAAAGAAAGCCTACAACTTCTTAAGTTACCACCTGCAGCGCGTTTAGGAAACTTCCAAGAAACGACACCTCCAAACCAGCATGTGGAAGAGCACCCTGGAAGCCACTCAGCTTCACTGATACGTGAATCCCATTTCAAGTGTTACGGCCTCGGGATAAACACTTTTAGACAAAGCTTGTCCTCGCTGCCTGTTAATATGGGGCCACAACCAGCAGGTATGCAACTGAAGAAACAGCACTGATGTCTCAATTTGTGAGATGCAATGGTTTAGTGCTCTGGTGGGTCTGGAGTCAAGCTTTTGGATGAGACGGCACAGCAAAAACAGATTAAACTTTCGCTTATTTCAAGGCTGTATATACTCCTCCTGACAAAAGGACAACTAAAGAGAACAAGATGTGTGCTTGATTAGCTTTTCAACTGGTTCTAAAAACATCAATAATCATTGTGACCGGTTATTTTTAAAAAATGGCAAAAATGCTCTGTGTTGTTTAAACAAAATTATGATATTTGAAACAATAACTCCCTGTTCATGTAACACAGAAAACACTTGCTTCAACAACAGGAAAATGACTTCATGAGGTCTGCACGGCAGTCTAGGATTAAAAAATCTGTTCTCTGGTCTCGTCATTTTTACTCTTACAATAAAATAACAGCCTCGGCATCCTGCTTTTCAGAAGAAAAGACCTACCTCTTTTGACTTTTCAAGCACTTGAACATTTTAAAAGAGAAAAACTAAAAAAAAAATGCTGACCGTGTAATAGCTGGGTATTCATGGTGGGTGGAGAACATGAAAGGTTACAATATGGATCTGTGCCTACGCGTTTCTTTTCAACTTGAGCAGCATCCTCCTGCTTCTGCTAACTCGGCAATCATACAGCTGACAGATTTCTGGGTTTTCTAAATAATGCATGGGATTTTCTTTTAACATGTCAGTGCAAAAGTATCAATTCTGCCCCTGTGTCGTTTGTGATGCTGATTTTCCTTGACAGCATTCCATTAAACCAATGAGTTTTTTCCCTCCTGATGGTTCCTTAAATATTCCTCTGAGTGATGTATTTGTGGTTTTTTAAACAGATTGTGAAGGATGTTTGCATTTATGAGAAAACTGCATGGCAGGTACTGAAAGGAAAAAAAAGGATAAAAAGATAACACTTTTTTTTTTTTTCTCCTACAAAGAGTTTTTTTCTCTGATCCTCATATGCCAGAAGCCAGGGTGTTTTTCCTTTCTTTTCTGCCTAACTTAGCTCCTTGTCTGAAAGTTAAGCAACAAGACTCTACACACAGAATAACATTTTGACTTCCTAAGGAAATACCACTGAAACACTTAGTACCGTTTGATATCTCTCTTGGGAAAGCAAAACACATTTATTAAATCATGCATGTTAACTCCAAAAGCCAACAGAAGGAAATAGCTGCTTTATTCTCTGCACTGAGGTTCTGTACAAACAGGTACTGTCACAGATTACTACGCACTGATCTTTCTTTGCTTATGCAGCTGTGTAACACGGCATTCTTACAGGTAATTCCACCAATACTTTACTTTGCAGTCTAGCTTCCACGCTGCTTTTCTACCACATCCTCTCATAATTAACCTGGAACCACGCTACAAAAATTAAAAAAAAAAAAAAAAAAAAAAAATTACAAAGCTATGATTTCAAATTTCAAATTTCCCCAGATAATCATCTGCTCATTTCCAGAAGTCAATTCACCTAATATTAGCATCGCACGATGACAAAACAGATGATCTTTATAAACATTTCTGTGCAACTGGAAGGTTTTTTTCATTTTATTTCTACAGAGCAACAAACCCGGCAACGTGGACGGCCTCAGATCGATCTGCAGACACATCCAGCATACCTGGCTTCAGCTGCCAGGTTCAAACTCTCATTCCTTCTCATTTTCCTGGGAAGAATATGGAAGGCCCCCAAACTGGCACATGTATCAGTGACTTGCTGCGGCTGTGGCAATCCCTGGGACTCACGGCAATCTCCAGGCATGCCCACCAGCAGCAAGGCTCATCTCTGAGGTCTTCAGTGAACTACGGGGTTCTCTCAATTCAACCTTCTTTCACAGATCCTATGACGAGATTGAGATGGACACAAAGACCCAAAGAATGAAGAGTTCACTTTGGACTATATACCAGTGGGATACCAGAGAACATACAGCATTGGATTACATGAGATTTTTCAACTGCCTGAAGAGCTTGTTTCAACACTTCATATGATGAGTAGGAAGGTGCAAAAACTCTCTCTCTTCTACAGAGAGAAGGAGGATATTAATGTTCAAATGTCTAACAACATTCTTCACAATCCTGTGAACGAATGGATTAGTTCAAATAAAAACAAACGTACAATTTATTACTCTCAAGGTACATTTTTGCCCACAGCTACAGCTTTGTCTCTTGCAGCAAATTGTTGAGTTTTTTTATCAGTTATTCGCAGTACCAGCCTCCACCATGACTAAGATTACTGCAAAAGCAGGAAGGAGGTAGGACCTGATGGCAAAAACATCTCAGCTGGACTAGAAGCAAGAAAGCAGCACATTTACTGCACAGTTGCATAGGCACTCTTCTAAAATTGAGTTCCACACCTGCAGTCTACTCCAGGACACTGCAACAGCTGAAGGATTACAGCCTGATATCCTGAGGTAGAGTTTGGATTGTGAACTGATGGCATGAATTCTGACTTTATATATGGAAAATCTTCAAAGTTGGTATCATCATCTGCGCATACGCTGACAATGAAACTGCCTAAGTGACATTCTGGGCATTATTAAAGAAACTCATCCAAAATGATTTCATTCTGGCTTCAACAGATACAGATGGGGACTGAAATGGATATGACAAAAGTTCTCATCACTTTTTTATTATACTAATGACCTGCATATAATGGCTCACTTCTGAAAAAGTCAGTCAGTAAAGTTTCAGGGCATATGACATTTTTTATCCAAAACACCAACAAAAGACACCACTCCACTCATCTATCAGGCTATGGAAAGAAGAGGCAGGCGCACATTCTAAAGTGAAATATTTGGTGGTTTTAAATCTTATACTCTCCAAAGGATGTCAACATGCAACTCCAAGGTAATAAAACAAAAAACTTTATGGTTGTTTTTCTAAAGTAAACTTGCAACTCTTCAAGTCTGTGCTACAGTAAAAAGAAAAAAAATCAAGGCAAACAAAAGGTCCTCTGCTCTGAACAACTATATTTTTGATTTGACAGCTACAATTATAATCATTCAGACATCTATTTCCCACAAACTCTCAACAGCCATAACCTTTAGTGATTAATTATAAAGTTCCAGGAGCAATAGTACACAGACTAATTTCCTAAAACAATAAAAGACAGAATTTCTCATTTGGAGCTAAATGAAACACGAACAGGTTGTTATTCATGCTGAAATCTAGATGCAGAGTCATGTTGCAGCCATTACAAAAGCTATTAAACACAACCTCAAATCAAAGAAACTGTAGGTCTCTCTCCTAAAATAAAATGTTTTACTCACTTATGAGGCTTCTGACTCCTTTGCTCCATTTCTTTTTCCCTCTTCTTAGTAAAAAAAAAAAATTCAAAATTCAATTTTCTTTCTCATTTTGCATCCCCATTTTACTTTTGATAGCCATTTAAACTGTAACAGTCTAGAGCAAAACCAACATTTGGGAAAGCTTTCATGCACGCAGAATTACAGTGTTCTCTTCACAATGAATCAATGCTTGAAAGTGCGCTCCATCTTGTAAACAAAATGGTGACTCTCTTTAGGCCCTATCCCTTTCCAAAGACTTTTCTATAGCAAATATTTAATAATTCCTCAGCTGAAATGAGGTTTTAATTAAGTTGCATATTGATTATGTTTTGTTGTTGTTGTTTTTCTTTTTTTGACACATTCTGCTGTGTTTGCTTAATGTAAATAGTTTTTTATAATTTAAAAAAGACCCTCCAAAGAAAGAGAGGAACAGTGCATTACAAACAATCCTACTTCTGGCTAGCACTGTAGATACTATAAAAAGGGAAAGATATGATTATTAATGTATTAGTAGTCCTTTTCGTTAAGGACTTATTTCTCCATCTGTAAGTAATGCTGGCACTCAATCCACAAAACTTGTTCCTAGCAATTTTACTGCATATGGCAATGAAAAAGGTAAACAATTGGGAAAAGATCTTTATGTAACTATGTAACTATGATAACACATCTTTATCCTTGGGCCCCACTGTACCTTCAGTTAAAGGCAGTGGGAATTTTTCCAAATACTTAAATTAGTATTGAGTCAGTTCTGTAACTCATTGAATTGCTAAACTGCAGGGAACTTCAATTTAATATGCATGCTCTTGATGTATTTTAGAAAAGCTGGTATGATATTCCCCATAAAACTTGTCAATGAGGTACCTAAAATAATATTGTTACTGTATTGCAGATTCTCCACATAGGAACACAAATTTTGCCATAACGTAAAACACACCAAGCCATGAACGCTCAAATGAGCACGCTTTGCTACAACAGCTTTTTAAAACCTTAATACTAGCCCCGCATCTTTTCTGTTTGAAGCTTCCTTGCTTTTCTGTAAGAATTCTATCTTGTGTCACATTACCATTCAGCAAAATTGTGTAATTCACTTTGGACTATATACAGACTACAAAGAACAACACAAACTAAATATGCTTTTTCAGTGCTGTTTGTTTTGTGTTTTTGTTTTTTTTTGAATTCAATATGCACTAATTGATTAGGGTCTGAGAGGTGAATAAGAAATATGTGTTCTACATAATAGAAAGCTGGGGAAGGGTTTAACGCATGAATTGGAAGCCAGATTTCTTCAATACAGATGAGTACACAAAATTAGCAAAAGGCAATATCACTTTTGGAAAGACTGCTTTGTGCATAATTTGTCATGAATTCAAAGTTATTCCTTTAGAAAATGAGTCTAAGACCTCCCAGCTGCTGCTTTATTGGTCTAATAAATTACCATTTTGATAGCACAATGCATATACACTATACACCATCCAAGCAAGCAAACTGTTAGAGTGGCTTCGCCTTTAGAGACACACATGTGATGTCAGATATGTGTGAATGCCAATGGAGATCTGAAAGCAATGAGAAACCAGAAAATGCCTCTGTTGTCGAGCTGACAATGAAAAATAGAGGATGTGCAAGCTTCTAAAATGTAAAGAGTGTATTTTAGGATTGTCTGTGTTAAAAAAACTGAGTCCAAGTGACTGTGCCCTTATTGTAATAGATATACAGCAGCTTCCTGATACAAAATGGGTCTGCCTTATTCTAAGTACTCTATGCTGTTTGAGTAAAATCTATTCACCCGAAAAGGAAATAAGAATAAATAAAGACGATACTCTAGTCAGAGGATTAATTTCTGTCTTAAGCTTTGAACCTTACTCTTCTGGAGCTGGGATTAAGAGAACATAGAGTCCACACTAATGGTTAATAATAGCACAGATGAACGTGTGTTTAGCATCAGTGCCTTCTTCTCAATGTTATGCCAACCAGGCAGGCCATAACAAAAGTTTGTCATGACTCCTTCATAACAGCAGTTTGCAAACATCCATTCAAGGGAAGAACAAAACACAAAAAAGCCAAACAGCTGGTAATTTAGCATTCCCTACTTCACCTTACTCCAGTGAACTGTGGTGACTCATAATGAGCTCCAATGACTTGATGCTTTGGACACTTTCCATAATTTACAGAAAAGCTCTATATTAGTGCCAAAGAGAAATACTTTGTTACTGCAGATATTTTTAGAGAAGAGTTTTACATAGTGATCCTTCACCAATACTTTTGCTGAAGATGGCTGTTAGGAGGAAAACTTGGGGAATATGTGCAGTGATTTTTATTTAATACTGGGAGAGGAAAGCTTACAAAATAAAAGAATATAAGAATTTGAGATAGATTTTGACTTTGTTTCCAACGGGTAAAACAGGCTTTCCCTCAGAGCTCGTGTGCACAGCATTACTCACCTGCGTTAGAATTAAGTTCCTCATTTTCTGATTCTGTTCCATTTTGACTTCCACTTCCATGGAGGCTATTCATTGCCATGAGTTTCATCTTCTGTAACTTCATAGCCTCTGCCATGGCTGCTGCTGTCAAACCTGGAAAGAACAGAAATAAATAAAATGCAGTGTCACGTGGCACAACACAGGACTGAAAAATATGAAGAACAACACAATTCCTTTCAGTGAGAATAAGTCAGTCAGGTAAGTTCAGTATAGATTCTTGTCCCAGTTATAGTGTAGTTCTGCACATCATCCTCAAGTCCTTTGTGTCACTCTAGTACTGCACTCTAAGAATGTATTTCCTAGTGTTTGTGTTAATTGTTCCTTCTGCACATGTATAATGTAAAAAATTATTTGTTTCACGTTATTCCTTTCCATTATACTTTTAAATATCCTTTCCTGTCCCTTTGATCACCATGCCACTTTGATCTCTTACTGTTTGACTTAGCTGCTACAAAATTTCCAAGTACGGTAGTAAAATATGGTGTTTCTTAATTTCAACAGACAAAAGCCAATTAAAGTGGAAAGAATAAATGCTGTACTATTATGATATATATCAAAATATTATTTTTCTGAAGTCTTTTGATTTGAGTATTATTGCTACTGAAAAATACTACACTGGAAATGTGAGAAAAGTACAATATAATTGCAAACTCACTTTAATGAGATATTAAAACCATTACAAACTTACAGAATAAATAGGAGCAGTGGTAGGAGATTCTCAAGTGACTGAGAATGAATTAATTTAAAACAGTAAAAGCGAAGGAGTAGGGTCTGGTTACCGGCCACCATCATCATTACATTTTTTTCTTAAAAAAGAAAGGAAAAGAAAAAGGGAAAGGAAAAGGGAAAGGGAAAGGGAAAAGGAAAAGATTTCCTTGTATCTTTTTTCATGACTGTAAACTTTTCAAGTTTTGTAACTCTGAATTTTTCAGTATGAGATAAAATGTTCTTCTGGACAGTATCAAATTAATTCTGCTCTGGCTAAGTTGTAACTGAAAATCTCTCCTATCACACAGAAGGAGAGGGGGATAAGGACATGTAACCAAAAAAGATCCCTACAGGTATAACGGTTGATTCATCCCGTTATGGATGAGACCAGTTTTGGTGTCTTTCTCTCACTAAATTATGAGCTGCTTTTGTCATCTCCTACAAAGCACACTGAATGCTTCACATCAGCTATCCTGTAATTTAGTTCCACAAAAACACTGGCTTGCATTCACCAAAAAAACAACTTTTTCTTTTGGTTGGTAGCGCATGATAATTCAGAACAGAATTAAATAATCTGCTCTTTATGAGAAGTACTGCTTACTGAGACATTAGACACTGATTAAAGTGAACTAATAATTTTCATATCCCATACTGCTGCACATCCATAAATGAAAATATTTTCTTTTAAAAGCTGCTATGAATTTGACATTTAGATTAGCCGTGCTGCTCCTCCAACAGGCTTCACAAAGGTTCTCATTATTTTAATATGAGTTAAGTAAGCAAGCAATCAGTAGACTCCAAATGCATGGGGGAGGTGTATGTGTTACCATCACACATGGCTACAGCAATCCTCTTAACTTCACTGAAGATATCCCTGATTAAAAGCAGTAAGTTGGAGATGATAGGTTATGAGAGGGAAATAAGAAGTCAACCAGTTCTGTTCTGCTACTCCCATCCTACCCAAAAGCCCCTCAGCATTCACCAAAATAACCTACATTTGCACAGTCCTATAATCCAAAAGCACTGACACCAAATCTAATGAGCATCACCTGCACTAACTGGGCACTGTTCTGTCACTGCTACATGAAAAACCATATTGATCTTATTTTTAATATAAACTAACTACAAATACACAAAAGCAGAGTCCAGAAAACAACATCACCCATTTTTTTTCCCCCCTCGGGTCATTTCAGCCTTTTCTTCACGCAAAAGATCACTATACCATAGCAGTACTCATTTTTTATTTTAAAATAGAATTTTTCAAACACCCTTTGAAGTTCTTTTGCAAACGGTACAGGGGTTTTATCAGGTTAAAATCAAACCCTGATGTTTAAACTTCTGCTTTTAAAATTCCCTGGCAGACATCGCTCACATTTAATCCATCAAAGAAATAATACATCTTAAATGATGAAACTGTTCGTGCACTTTCAGAAGATGAAAGTCTATAAACTTTTCCACCTTGTCCTAGTGACAGGCAACGGGATGGCTCTATGAGCGACTTCCCATTTTGTATTCAGGAAGTTCAAGTTCATCATCACAAATCTTCCGAGGAATTTACTGCTTCCAGGGTTCCCAGGAACCTGCATCATTTGTGCTCCTACTTGCACTTTTGCTCCACATCCCGACCAATCCCCAGTGCTGAGGTACAGCCATCCCCCAGTCACGATCAGAACAGCACTCACTCACAGCCTGTTGTCTCTTTGCTTGATAACCCACTTGCAATGAATCCGCATATCCTTTAAAGGTTACCAAAATGAAGTCTGAACACATATTTTTTTAATGCAATATTTTATCACTTATGTGTATCCAAACCCACATGGATGAACAAGTATTCCAGTACATATTTTCACTCGGGTCAGTATTTATGCAGGTCCTTGAAACTCCAGGTTACAAAACTTTACGTAATTTAAATATACGAATGAATAAATAAACTAACCACAAGCACATAAACAGGCAACAGAAAGTGAATTTAGGCCTTGAATGAAATTTTCAATGAAAAAGTAAGATAAGAGGTTGGCCAGGGCCTGTATAAAAAATACTTCTGAGCAGTTGCATCAGAAGCATAATAAAGACAGAAAGGGTACTGAGGAACAAACAGAAAGGCATAAACAGTCCCAAAATCACCACAATGCCACCTGCAGAAATTAAAAGTAATTATTGTGAGGCATTTCTGAGCTCCCTAACCAGACACAGCTGCCATGAGGACAAAAGCCAAAAAACAATGATGTACCAGAAATCTATGCTGTGCCATCTGCCACACCAAAGTCGCTCTACTTCAGCATTAAAAGTTTAAAGAGTACAGCACAGTCCTAATGTATACAGCATGACAGCCTGAGGATGCTGAGTGGTCAGGCACAGTTACAGCAGATATGGACAGTACTCTTTCTAAGCTCAGCAACAGCAGCCTTTATACTGCTCTTCAGCCTCTACTGTTCCCTGCTCTAACTGTGATATAGTAAAATCTCCAGCACTGTACTGTATGTGGTACTTCAAAAACACTGTATAATCCTTCAACAACTCTGAAAGCTAATGCTACTGAGGCTAAAGTAGATGGTTTCAGTAGTAATGGAGTGGTACTGATTGAAAGGATGGAAGCAAACATGCAGCAAATCAAACAATTGGCATAATCTCCAATTAAGACTACTGCCAAGGCTAATGTTACCGAAACTTCTATTTAATTTAACTATTAACAAAACTTCTTTCTGCAACTGACTTAGCTCCAGCTCACTGTGGCAAGGAAGGTTATTCTTCAGCTGGCTTATCTGAGATCTACAAAGAGCTGAAGAATCATTTCCATCCCGCTGGATGAATAATTAGCAGCAGCAGAACTACACTTAGAGTGCCTCACACTGGAAAAATAGACTTGGAAACTGCTGCAACGTGGACATCTCTAAACTTTTAACAAATAACAAGGATCACAGGGAAAGCTGACATGCTGGATAACACACTTCAAAGTTTTCAGCTTTTTCCCCCCTTTTACGCTTGAAATTTCTCTTTCTTTAGATATCTTCTCCCTGTTGTGATCAGTCACAAAACATCCAGGAAATAAACTGTGTGCCACTTACTGCCAAACAGATGCAACGTCTCCAATGCTAACAACAAAGAAAAGCCTGAGTCTCAGCACAGCTGCAGCACTTTGCTTCCCAAACCCTGCCCTGGCGAGGGACAGCAGCTCCTGGTGGGACCTGCAGCGCCACCACCATACAGGCACCTCAGAGCTGTGCTCAGGGGCAGCTCTCTAGATTTGAATCTTGATTGCAAGTACGTAACAGATTGTGATGGTGTGTGCTCAGGCACACCTGCATTGTACATATGGCAAAACAGCCAACTGCCATTAGTAATCTTCATTCTGAAATTTCAGTTTTGTCAGGACACTGTGTACTCTCCTTTTGACAAGTCTGCATAACTCTGCAGTACAACATACAGATCTAGCCCTGAAATAACCCTTCAAGGACATGCAAGCCAACGCTGTTTATAGTCAGGTTGCAATGAAATCAGACTCTGCAGCTGTATTCTGAGCCTCAATTAAAGAATGCTTTAGCACCAAAAAGGTTTTGCATCACAATTCTCAGCCCTAACTAGGAGTACACAGCACCACAGGCCGCAGAGCTGCAGAGAAGACCTGCTGTTAACGGGCTGCTGTCACTGTAACTGGCCTAAGTGTACTACAGCGGCCAGGCTCACAGGGCACGTGCTCTGCTCCTCCAGCCCAGGCACCTGGAGCACTGGAGAGGCATGCACACAAAGCTGTGTGCATCTCCAGGCTGCAACCTGTTAAAAGCAGCGATTAATTGTTTACTTGAGTGCCCACTACACAGGTACCAAGACTACCGAAGCTCAATCCTCCATGAAGTCTCAGGAATGATTTCAACAAAAACGCAGTTGTACTGCATGCCTTGAAGATCACAACTGCAAGGCCCCTCGCAGTGCCCCCCAGCCAGCCCCCTCCTGGGGCAGTGCTGACCTCACCCCGCTCCCAGCACCCAATGACGCAGGGCACTGCCTGGGGCCCTGAGCACACCGCAACTCACTGAGCAGCAGACGCCTTCCCAGAGAACCAAGAAACTGAAATTCAGTCACACTCCTGCACTGATGGACCTCGGAATCTTTCTTTTAAGTGAGTCCTTCATGTTTAACTGATGTCCGGCTATTGGAAATTAGATCTTGATGGTAAACCCAAGGATTCTAAGCATTTTAATACAACCCTGGGTATCTGCTAATCTTATGCTCCCTAATTAGTTAGACTGTGCTCCTCCTTCATATTAGTTTGAAAGCTTTTCTGTCAAAACTGTGAACAAGTAAATTAACTAAAGGAGAACTATGAGTAATCAAATCTTGAGGTTTGCAATTAATTAAATGAAACGGTGAGTCAGTGAACTGAAGAATGGTCTTATATTAAAACAAAACATTTAATTAAATTAACAGTCAACACATTGCAATTAATAATATTCAAAAGGAAAATGAAACCCGGCTCAGCCTTGCCATATTACTTCAGTCTAACAGTCAAGCATTGTGCATCAGCTTGTTTGTTATTTGCATTCAAAGCTGCGATGGGTCAAATATGATGTGCTAAAACAGGAATAATGAAACATCTGGTAGTATGAAATGTTAATGTGAGATACCATATTGCAAACAGTGAAAACAATTTTGAAACATCCAATAAATTAGGCCTTTGAAGACTGAAAAAGATAAGCTTTCTTTCCCACTTTCTTCAATAGGAAAATTACAAAATGTATATAACGTACTTAAAAAGTTTCAGAACGCTTCTATGAATTCACTAATGTGAACACTGACATTAGAAAACAAATGCTTCTCTACAGTTGAAATGAATCATTCTTGTTTAGTGGGAGGTAAAACCCAGCTACGAACATGGATGTCTGGTAAACCAGCCTTGAATATGATGTCTAAATTAAAGACTATGGCATTAGAGCAGTCTGGAGACAGGTCTGAGCTTCAATTTGAAGAATACACAAATGTTATACTCAAATTTATGCCTATGCGTAATAACGTTCATAACGCCTGCATGAACATAACCACTGATGTTCAAGCTGCTATGCAGCAATACCTGTATATACTGCATATTTTACTTCAAATTTGAAAAGGTGGTCTGTATCTCACAATAAACCAAACTGCAGCTTGCCCCATTGGAGGGAAACAGAAAAATCAGATCTAAAAGGAACATGGAGAGGGCTACCTTTTTTTTTTTTCTTCATTCTTACAGTGTCTTACGAGAATTGATTAATTTCGTGACATTTTCTGCTCTTTTTTACAATCTATGCCATGAGAATGATTTGTCAAGACTGTTATGCGTAATACTTTTAGTGTTCTGCACTACTGTGACCTTTACCTTCTTCTGTATATTTGATTGACTGACCACCCCACTTTTGATCTACAAGTTTCAGAAGACAGAACACACAGAGTAGATACATCAGCCATTGAATTACTGTTGAAAAGTTCACAATCACTTTATTCGTATAATTTCTATATTCTTCTGTGCGTATTTAATGCAATTTTAGTGAGATATCCTTTACAGAATAAAATGAAAATTCTCATGCTACACAGTACAATGAAAACGTGTGTTTTCATACAGAAAAAGAGCGAACAAATCATGCACTAGGACCCAGATTTCAGGAAGGACAAAACAAATTACACAAACGTTAAGAATGATCCAAATTCTCAAACTATCAGATTATGCTTTTCTTAATGTTGTCATGGACTAAAATCACAACTATTTAAGTTGAGGACTTGAAAAATTAAAAAGTAAGCTAGAAATGTGTTATGAAAGAAAAAAAAAAAAAGTTAACTCCGATGTCCTACATTGAGAGGCCACAGGAAAGGATATGAAGGTGATATTATCTGCCTCAAAACGGAAAATGTATTTTAGACACCAGTCTCACAACCTGTACAGCAGGAATCACAGAATCATAGAATCACTCAGGTTGGAAGGGACCTCAAAGATCATCAAGTCCAACTGCAGCCTAACCATAGTGCCCTAACTCTAACAACCCTCTGCTAAATCTTATCTCTGAGCGCCACATCCAAACGGCTCTTAAACACATCCAGGGACGGTGACTCAACCACCTCCCTGGGGAGCCTATTCCAATGTTTAACCACCCTTTCTGTAAAGAAGTGTTTCCTAACGTCCAACCTAAACCTACCTTGGTGCAACTTGAGGCCATTTCCCCTCGTCTTGTCACCAGTCACCACTGAGAAGAGACCAGCCTCGCTCTCTCTGTAAGCACCTTTCAGGTACTGGAAGAGAGTAACAAGGTCTCCCCTCAGCCGCCTCTTCCCCAGACTAAACAGCTGCAGTTCCCTCAGCCTCTCCTCATAGGGCTGATTTTCCAAGCCCTTCACTAGCCTCATTGCCCTTAATGCATGACTAATTTCAGTCATTTTTTTGGTATGAATATAAATAAAGATGGTGGCATGCACCTGCACCCAGCCTGTGCAAAACAGTCACCTTTTGACATATCCTGGATGAGCAGTGTAGGATTAGCTTAGGTCAAATTCAAAGCACTGCAGCTTGGCCAACAGTCAGGAAGCTCCTGCACAGACAGGACCCTGGGTGCACGGACACCTCCACAGTCACTTACATCAGCACTCACTGCATGTGTCTTGCATTGCAAGACTCAGTTACCCTCAGCTAAGTTTTAGTAAATGTACGGGTTCTGGAGAAAATAAAATTGACAGAACTAAATTCTATTGTGGTAGCCCTCACATTCATGAAAAGTTACAGATTCCGCAAATTCACTCTCATCATGGAAGTCTGTCATGGTGCACATACTGCCACTCAGAATGAGAATTAGCTGTTATTAGTTTTTTCCTCACCTTTATTCCTTTCCCACTAAATCAATTTCTGTGGATTTAAAGCACCTCTCCTAATCAATAATGATGGGGAAACAGCTGAAGTTTTCGGAGGTCCCTTCAGTTAAACACCAAAATATCTGAAAGCTTATCTGGAAATTGCACGAATCTCTAGAGTTTGTAAAATTAATTGAGCTGGAAGGCCTTCTGAGAATAAGGATATCTTTGTGAGTGATTTCATGCTACTTCCTACTTGTGACTGGAAAATACCATATAAACATTTTTTTTCCAATCAGATGGCACAGCTCAGCCATGTCCCAGCTGTCTCAAAGCATGATTAAAAATCGTTTCAAGGATTTTAAGTGAATACTGAATTCCATACAGTATTTCAGTTGAAACCTCAATCTACTGTCAAGATCCTTTCTTCTCAGCACTGCTGTTAAGAAGCAGGGTTGTCGAGATGTTCCTCTGGCCAACACTGCTCCCTGCAGCTGGAGATGATGGACCCAGAGGGCTCTGAGGATCACACTGAGCAGGTCCCTGATGCAGCCTTCCAGAAGCCAAAGCCTTACAGAGGAGAAATATTATTCCAGCCTCTCCCCAGATATTTGCAATGAGCCAAAGCCAAGCAATGACAGAAATTCTGCTTGCAAACACACAATTTTAAGTACCACAATAATAAACTGTTCTCCACTATGGTCGGCACTGGCAAGATATAGAAGGAAGGCTAAGGCTGGTCATAGGCAAACTCGAATGAGCCTAATCTGAAAGTGAAGATGAAGTGCTCAACCAAGGATACAATTTTGCCTTCTTCCTAAGCACTGGAATCCCCAGTTCTACAGCAATCTGCCTGCAATCAATTTACAGTCAGTGGGATTGTTTGCAAAGATTAGATTCTTCTTACCAAAATTAATGGACGTACACCTTTAGTTGGGCTGACAACCTGCGTCACTTCATACAGCAACATTCACTGCAGGTTCCTCCATTGAGTTAGCATGCTAGAATATCCCCTATATATTATCTCTTCATATACACGATTTTTTTTCCAAGACCTGAGAAATGTGTCCATTTCATAAAGTACACAACAATGTTACGCTTATTAAGCATAGTAAACAAACCAATGTAAAGAGGGAGCCCGTGCTCTCCAAAGATATGAATTTGAAAGCAGCATCACTTAAGAACAAAAACTCCATCCCAATCAGTTACAACTTCATGCTTCACACAGTGCTCAGGAAGGCAGCCTTTGTCACAAAGTCCTTTCTATCAGCAGTGATTATTCCACGTGGGCCTCTGTGGTGAGTCTGCATCAGAAGTGTGTTACAGCATAAACATTTTGGCTACTATCTCTGCCTAAGAAAATGAGATATTTTAGATTAGTTAACTTGAATTTCAGCAGTGTTTATACAGTTATCCAACCAGTCATACTGTGATAAGCATAAGCCTTCACACAACGTGAGACAAGAACAAAGGTGGCCAGTAGCAAACGCTGCTCAACACTTCCCTGGATTGCAGCTGAGCTGCTGCTGGGGCACCTCCTACACATAGGTGATGGATGTCTGAATTTCTAGCACTGCAAAGGGAAAACGGGAGGCCCCAGGCTGGAGCTTGCCAGATGTAACTTCTAGCTAGGTTTGCACCATAGGTAAAGAAACACAAGGAGCAATATTTTCCTCTGGGGCATAAATTAATGACTATTGATCACACAACCAGAGAGTGTATGGAACATGATTACAGAAGAGCACGTACTTTAACTTTCTTAACATCTGATTGTTCTGGTCTTCCTTTTCCTTCAGTTTTGCTAAAGCTTTCTCAGGCACATTTACTTACAGAAATAACAGAGGAGACAAATAATTTAGTCCCAGTGGGCTAATATCTTCTTTGTTTATGAAGTTATGCCAGAATAGCTACTTCCATTTTATGCTATGAAAGGTAAAGAACATTTTTCAAAGCTGAGAAGCTGACTGGAAGCTTATTTTCTTGTTCCACCTTGTGAATAAAAATAACACACAGAAGATGAACTACACAATTTTCAAAACCTTACAGGATATGTCTCCATTCATTGGTCAAGCTGAATTAACTGCAGCCTTTGAGCCAAATGGAAGCTCAAGAAGGAGAGAAATAATCTAGTCACTGAACTGAAACACTTAGCTATCTAAAATTATGCAAATATTCTCTTTGCCCTTGCCGATCTTTCCAGATAAACTCCAGTGGCCTTTACTCTTGAGTTTGCATCAGTACAGCAATTTCACTTCTCACAAAACTAAGGCAAGAAGCGTTTTCATCGTAAGTTTTGTTCAACAGTATCAACAGTTAAAGCATACTCAGATCTTAAAATGGAGTCTCAGATTTTATAATTCAAATTAAATACATTTATTTTATAAACTAAAATATATTCAGTACAAATGATGTCCAAGATGTATTGAATCTTTTGCAATACTTTTCGCAATTGAGAAAAATAGTGCAGATACCTATTAATCTTGCTTTTCAGTAAACTGACGTGTCATCTCTTCCAATTGCTACCTCTACGATTATCATACTTTGCAAAACTCAGCTTTTTGTCAATATTCATATGGTACTCCTTGCAGCTCTCTTTTTAGAGCTAAGAGTTAAACTTCAACATTTTTTTCTCACATTGAGAGATCATCATACATTATTTTAAACACATCTAGGTAATATTCCTGTGTTTCTAGTAAGAATTTAACACTGGTTTTAGAAATTCAATATGTGATCCATCTGTCAACAAAGTAGTTTATTAAAAGAAGACATTTTATTTCTTCTATAGTCATTGCTTTCCAATACACGTTATCGGTATTATTCTACTATATCCTTTGATTGAAATTTCCAAAACTGTGAAACTGTGTTGATGAGGACAGGTTTAATAGTATCGTTATGGCAGATGAGCTAATAAATGGCCATTACACAAGTCATCTCAGTTTGCTAAATATAACCCTCAGCTGTAATTTTATTACTCTACGTAGATTTAGGAATCTGTATGTATTTAAGACAGACTCCCTTTACCTACAGAGGGAACTGAGACAGTTATTTGCTAAGATCCTTATCTGTGGGAACTTACAGATGACAAAAAAAAAAAATCTTAATAGTTCTTTTGAGGAAATAAAGGATGCAATATTCACTACGCCATCTCTCCCTACTTCTTTCAAAAAGCCACTAAATTTCTCATACTTGAGAAGAAAATTAACCTTTTTGCTGATTAATCAGTAGGCAGCTTTGACTGGTGAAGAGAAAATTGTATTACAAATGAACAGCTACCTGTTATCAAATTACAAGGCATTTTCATCAAAGGACCAAAAAACGCAGCGCACTGACCAGTTAACATGCTTCCACTGACCTGGGGGGGTTTTCCAGTTAACAGCTTCTGAAGAATGCTTCCTTTTGATTCTTGTCTCTGACACAAAAATGATTGTCCCATTTAACCACTGCTCTATCACATACATCAGAGAATCCTATTTACTCACACACTACTGGAACATTACAACACAATAGCGTGATTGTCTCTGCAAGAAAATTTTAAAGATTGACTTTTTTTCTTTTTTCTAAAAAAGGGAGTAAGATCAAAAGCTAACTTTAATAGATGTTTGACTAAGGTCATACTCCTAGGAAATGGAACACTGAAGATGAAAGAGAACAAATAGATTTGGCTTTTGATCTCAGCCAAATGCATTTGGCATTGTTTAGCTTTTATAAAATACTTCAACTTTAGGCAATATCATGACTAAAATGAATTGGTTGAAGTCCTGAGGTTTTAATAGATCAGTAATCCTTTAACATGTACCGGCATTTGGAAAAACTTCTCCTTTTTTAAATCCTTGGCTAAACTTTGTCCTTCTTGGAACCAACTCAGACCAAACTTGGTTACTGTTGCTTATGCTAGATACGTATGAACAATTTTAAGATTATATTTTCCTACTAGACAAACTTCAGAGTTTTTATCCAAAAGTGATGCTAAATAAGGGCCACCAGTGTTCCTAGTAAGAAATTGAAGGGAAAAGTGCAGACTATTAAGAAAAGATATTGGAATTACTTCAATAAAACAAATCCTATGTTCACAGACAACCAATATCAGACCATTTTACCAAATTATTTCACAGGTTATAATCCTGGAAATATTGTGGATGTCAAAATTAGGAAATACAAAATTAGCAAGGGAGGAACGGATTACAAGCTATTACTTTCAAATTCTTCGGTAATAATGTTGTTTCCTGGCTAAAGACAGCTTGGTCAATTAAGGAAAAAGATGGGATAACATTAATTAAAGCAACATGCTTAAATTAATTCTATTGTTAGTCATTACTAGCCATGAGAAGCACTACAAAAACCTTGAAACCACTCAGTAGGCTACGCTGTCAAAATTTACAAAAAGTAGTTTCATCAGCTCAGCCCTTTGATAAACAAATGTGATAAGAGGAAATGCATCAGCCCTGAGCTTCACATAGCATTTTTAAAGTTTTCTTAAGAATGATTTATGCTATAAAACAAACTACAACAAAAGATGTTGTACCACAGAAACATTTGGCCTCAAGAACTATAGAGAAATAACTTCCTGATCTCATTTATGTTTTACGATATTGTATTACTATATGCTAATAATGATATAGAGCTGAGAAATACGAAAAATGAACAGTCGTTATTAAAAGCAAGGTATCTGACCACAAACCCAAAAAGTTACCCAGGGAAGGAAGAGGTGATTCCCTATTCCCTTTCTACGCTCATCACGGTACCCCTTCAAAAGACACTTAAAAAGATACAAGAAGCCACAGCCATTTGCTTTCCAACATCAAGCCACAAATTCAACCACGTGGAGTAATTACTCATTCCTTCTTTACGCTGTTTTAACTCTTAAAAAGGGAAAATATCTGTTTTTAAAAAGGACATTGTTCATCGATGCTTCTTATGTTGTTTAAGGTATTTCTGCTACTGAGGCAATACATATGATTTGCTGAACCCACCTGGACACTGTATAGCTCTGCAGACCAGAAAGCCCAATGCACTTGGAACTAACTCTCCCAGGCACAGAACACCTGCACCCAGCAATATTTTAACTGCGTCATTCTCAAATATTACAAGCATGCACCTCCCTTCAAGTACTAAACGTACTTGCAAGATCCTGCCATCCATCACAAATGAAGCTTTTCTTATTTCTTAGCGCTTGTCGTTTCTGTTTACTGCCACAGAAAGACTTGCACCTTCAGCCAAACTGGAACCTCATCATTCATGTTCTACCCAACTTCAAATGCAATCCAGTATTGATCTATACTATTGTAAACCTGATGCATAAAAATCCCTGCCTTACAGCAGGACTAGTAATTGGAAAAAAAAAGAAAAAAGAAAAAAGAAAAAAGAAAAAAGAAAAAAGAAGCCAAACAAAAGCCTCAGAACCACTTAGGTTGGAAAAGACCCTTAAGATTACTAAGTCCAACCAGCAGCTAACACTACAAGCCCCTAAGTGCTACATCCACACATGAGCCACAGAACCATGTAGGTTGGAAAAGACCCTTAAGTAACTTGATCAAAGATAGAAAAAAATACTGGAACTAAGCCAACTATTTAAATATTACTAATTGTTTCAGATGTATGGTAAACAAAGCTATCTCTTGAGTCTTCCAACTCTTCCGCTGCTGGGCTTGAGTTTCAAAACACCCTGCTTCTTGAATAACAAAATAAGCAAATAAACTCTTCATAATCTTCTGTGTCTAGTTCTGTGCAAGAAAACTAATTTAAGAAGCAGAATAAAAAATGAACTTCTATCAAATAAAAAGCACAAGAATATCAAACAAAAATTAAGTAAAACAGAAGGAGATTAATTTCATCTCTAGTAACAATATAAAAGGCCCAGCCTTACCTGTTGGAACATATCATAAGACTGATTTATATTATGAATATTGAACTACTGAGATACATGCATATACATCAAATTTTGTGAGAGGCATCATGGGATCACACCATCTGCTACGAAGACATCAATAACTGTACCTTTTAAAAAATAACAACCAGAGCCTGACAGTGATCACAATGAGGCTTTCTTTTGTTTTCTTTCTCAATGTCAAAATTTTCCAAAGAAAAACAGCAGCACACGGCAGTACAAGAGAACTGCCGGCACTGCGTGTGCCATGCAGGCAGCACGGCGCTCACAGGGCTACCCTGCCCACAAATCTCACAGTGGGCACGCAGGCTCTGCAGGAACAGGTGAGGGCTGAGATTCACTGTGCTGCTGCTTCATTTGAGCGTGAGGTAAATGCTAGTCTTCTTACAAGTACCAGGTAATGCAATAGATCAAAACAATTAAAATGTGAACTCTTCATGATAAAAATGGAAGTTCTCTCTCCAAAATGATGTATAAACTAGAAGATCATATACTGCTGCACCTTGCTTACTTATTGCTGGAAAAAATCCACAACACTGAAAAGATGCACTCTCACAGCCATTAGATGCATGTCTAGATATAGGCAAACACTGCAGGACATTACACATGCAGTGGCACTCATAACTGTGGTGATGAAATACAACAGAAGCAATGAATTTTGCCACTGTACATTGGCCCAGGCGCGGTAAGAGCATGCACAAACTTTTTGCCACTTCTTCGGATACCAAATCTGATCGGTAGCTTCAGAGTTCCCAAGCCTCTGAAATCACAACAGTCAGGCAGCTGCAATGAGGAGGATCGCTCTGTTAGCTAATATCCATTACAATCTTTAAGCCAAAGTCAGGGAAGAAAGACACAGCATATGTGCCAAGTTCCTAAGTAATTTCTGCTGCCACAAGCAAACCATTAGAAAACTCTAAAAATATTAACTGTAGCCACTTTAGCAACAGTCTGTTATTATTCACTGTATGTGCTATTTAAGGTACTCCCTTGTGGATTCAGAGGGAACAAGTTCCCCTAACTAAATGCCTGCCTGTAATTAGGAAAAAGAGGAACCCTGGACAGTTTTAACCCTGGGCAAACACGTATTCTTAAGCACATGGTAACAAAACTGGATTTTCTTCTATTACACCTGTGATGGGTTCCCAGATTTACTGAAGGTTGCAGTACTTTAATTTTGCCCGGCAGATAAATGGTTTTGCTCTTGGGCAGAAATACTTAGTCTCAAGTTGCGAGTGCAGAAAAGCTCTCTCTGGGCAATGAGTTACTTTGCCCTTTGTTGAAGAGTTCATCATATGATGAGCGTAACATCACCAATAACGAGATGAAGCGGAATTGTAAACCACTGCAGAAATAACAATCTTTTATGAATAATTCTCACCAGAAATCTTGGAAACTGGACAATTTACTGTCTGCTCTCATTTTCTTTAGTCAAAAGAGAAAAATGAGAGGGAGATCTGTACAACTGGATTTCAACAGGCTTTAGTCACAACTTCCAGTTGCATTCACTCACAGCAGAGTGACTGTTGTCTTCTGTTCTTGTCTTTCCTATTTGGCCAAACTGAACAGAAGGCAAAGATGTCTACTGTCCCCTGACACATTAGTATTCATTATGGTGAAAAGTAAATGAGAACTATTTCATCTTCAGAGCGCTATCCTAAGACATTAACATCTAATAGCAATATTAAAGTCACATTACAGGCCCTTAATCCACGGCAGTAATAATGCTGTCTAGTATAATAAAAATACACATTAAAATAAATATTTTGGCTACCTAATTTAAGAGTCTGAAAACTATTTTTACCAATTTGAAGAGATTTCAGGGGAGTTAGAGCTAAACTTTGAGCAAGCAACACTACTGTAATTTTAAACACTCAATTCCTTTTTCCTTGCTTGCCCATATTCTCCCACAGAGAAATGAATGCTGTTTTATCAAGATCTCACATGTTAATGTCTTAAAAAAGAAAGGAATAAACAAACAAAACAGCAGCAATGGATTTTGAAATCAGGAACTAAAAAAATAATCATAATGAAGCAGAGCTCAGGAATTCTGCATCCCTCCTGCACGTTATCTGCAGCTCACTCAATACGCTGCTTACTTGGGAGATATTCCTTACCACATTCTTATTAGAAATCCACCAGAGGGACCAACTCTAAGAGCGTGCTTTTCATGCACTTTGGCAAATTTTACTTTTTTTTTTTAACCAGAAAAATAATTTTTGAAGAAGGTGTCCTTCATGTAAAAGATTTCTGTCCAAAACAGATGGGCACTGATTGTTGTTACCAAATAACCCAGCATGATTACAGATGATCTGGATACAAAAGACATACAATTCACTGGTGAGTAAATTTAATAGTTAGTAAATAATCTGTCTGGCTGTAAAAGCTGACCTTTTAATTGGCTAAGGACTTTGTAAATACATCATATAAACTTCTTACTGTTTTACAAGATTCAGTGTTAGCTTCAAACTTCTTGGCGCTGTAACAGTTGAAGATTAACACATTCATTTGCAGTAGTACGGACATAGTGTAAGCCAATGAGATATTCATTAAGCCATTTATAAGAAATAAAATAAGCATATTTGTGCTACTAGCTTTGCATAATATGCAATTGGCATTTTCAGACTGTAAGGTGTTCTCACTTTGTATTGGGCTGACTAATGACATTCCATCACCAATAATGTCTTACTGCTTCCTCTTCTTTTTTTTCTAAAATTGCCAGACTGAAATAATTGAAAGGCTTCTAACAATACTCCAATATCCCCATAACAGCTCATGAAACACTAGAGAAATGGAATTCCCCTAGTGTTATTTTATAAGCTATATTTACCTCTTTTTTCCCCAGCTGCTCTCATACTATGTATTGCTTAGATACCACGACACATGACAAGCTAGACAGTATCAATTACAAGCGATGGCAGATGAGGTGAGGCCCTACAAAGAAGAATGTCTTCCATTTGAAATTTCTGCTCTTTATCTTTCTTGGAGAGACCGTTCTGGTTGGCCTGGACTTCTGTGTTTGATGAATGGGTCAGCAACTAGAATCTGTATGAGTATATGAGTAAGATGCACATCTCATCCCTCAAACTATAATGAAAATCTTTAGGAGATTGGATTCATGCATTGAGATGACCTCAGAATATGCTTCCGTTTTTTTTACATATTACAATTTAGTTCTCATGTGACAGCATGAAGACCAACCAGCACCAACCATTCCTGAATGTTGGGGCAGAAACTGATATATGGATGGTGCTACAATAAGCTGATGTTAAATATTACATTAATTTTAAAAAAATACAAGAAGAATTAGTGAGGAAGACTCTTCTCATCATGTATATTCTAATTAACCTTTTCAAGAGACCACAACTGGTAACATGAGAAAAACTTCAGACTAAATTGCCCAAAAATTGCCACACTCTTTCTCCCTCTCTCCTCCCATCCCCTCACCTACATACTGCATTTAATGAGCAGATAATGAAATTACAAAACTAAACTACAAGCTATCACAGGCATGAAGCCAAACCAACGCACAATGATCCACATAGTCAAATACTAGTTACTCTACAGTTATCCCAAAGGATGCAGAGCTCTCCTTCCAACCTTGGGAAAAGCACCAAAGTCGGTCTTAAAAAACTTTCTTGTTAAAGCTGCTATGTAAGCTCCCCCACAGACAGTTTCTATTTTCACAACATAACATTTCAGAAATTCTTGGCCAGCTTTTCGTAGAAGTTTACTATCTCTAGAAACTGCTAGCTGATGATTTAGTGACATGTACTAAAAACTGTTCAGGAAACCAATTCACTGTCTTTGCTCAACCCATGTCGAGTTTGCTCAAGCTTGTGTTTCCTCAGCAAGGCCATTAACTGATATAAATGATATTTAGCAGCTGGAGATTCATTCCTTCATTCTCTCTCTTTCATGATAGAAAAAGATTGAATTTTCTTTCAATTATTAAAAGCCAAGAATAATGATACCCTAAAGTAGGTGAAAAAGTACAACAAAAATATATATCAACTGTTACAGTCTGGACAATGAAATACAAAAATATGAAGAAGAATATCCACAATCAGCACATAATTTATTGATTGCCCTTTCTCAAATGGAGGTCCATCAGCTAGTTTAAAAGTAAAATTACATACTAAAATAACAGCAGAGAGAGATAAAAATTATGAGGGTCATGCAAGGGGAAAAAGATGTATTTTCAGCAAAGATTTTTAAATGAGATGGAGAGTCAATGAGGCAGAGACAAAGGAAAGCCCTTCCGTGCCAGAAAGAACTGCAGAAAAGAAGGCTCTTTTAGCACTAGCCATAAAGTGTTGAGTGGCAGCATGGGAAACAGGTCTAAAAAAGTAAAGTACACAATCTTGAAATAAACTGCTGCAATCCCATTTTTTAGAATGTATATTAATTACATTAGCATAATGGAATTTGTCTGAAAGGCCCGACAAGCTGAGAAGAAGAAAATAACCGACTTGCTAAAAACGTGCTAACAAGTTATATGACTGTAAACATGAGTTTGAAGTGTATATAAATCATGAACTGCATCACCTATTTCTCCTCTGCTTTCAAAACAGAGCTTTGAAATCCTCCCTCCCTCCCACCACCAGTCCCAATGCCTGCCCTGCTGCCTGCAGCTCTATTCCACATCACTAGTGATAAAAATTACTGATCTAATTCCTGCATGTCAGGGACCCTCACCTTTCAGGTCACTAGGTCCATCTGCTACCTGCTCACTCAATTCAGGGTGGGGCGAGGCGAAAAAGGCAACAGGAAAGGCAGCAAGCATTTGAACATGGAGATAAAGTTCAATGAATATGCAGCAGCAGGCAGAAAGTTTAACACGAACTGGAAAAAAACAGTCAACTTGCAAGAGTACAAATAAATAATCACTGGGACATTTTACTGGGCAAGAGTTTGAGCTGGGGCTGGATGTGCTGCGAAGACACTGTTCTGGTTCGGCCAGAAGCGGCAGGCTTAGCACAGGAGCAGCTTGGTGAAAGTCCGTAGCCTACAGCACGCTAAGAGGACACAGAGACTATCAGTATGATCTTCCAACATCTCACTGTTTACTGTGTGTGCGATGCAGGAGCAGCCCAGGCCCATAGGCTGCCACCTGCACTGCAGGTTTACCCTAACAGGCATCAAATTCCTTGTGGAAGAGTTGGGATCATTGAAAATAGTGAACTCTTAGGAATAAGGCCTAATTTCTTTTATGTGTGCTATGAGTTTAAACAGACTGTGCTCAGTCGTTATGTACATAGATGGCTAATTTGCTTTTTTAATATTCTCATGAAATTCAAACTTAAGAAAATATTCTGATGCTTTATAGGTTTTAGTTGAGTATGTCACCTCTAAATGTGCCTGTACTTTGGAAACACTTCTAACAGGCAAGATTAGGTTAAAACCTGTGCCCCTGGTGGCTGTGTTCTTTCAGATTTATCCATGACGATTAAAAAGTTTAACCATGCCTTGTATGGAAATTGTGTCCTTGAAGTTATTTTACAGTACACTGAGTCTGACCGCAGAGTGTTGGTGTTCGTACTCTGTACCCAGACATGCTCTGTCCTTCCACTTCACGGCTCGGGTACCTGTACAGTGGATGCAACATGGGCACACGTCCTCACACCCAGACCTGCTGTGACAGGCACTGGCAAGAGCTGGGCAGGGCTGGGGCCTGGACAACCTGAAGGCATACCCCAGGGAAAGGCCTGCAAGCACCTCCGTGCTCCCTGCCTGTGGAAGTTGGCTCCCTCCTACTGAGCACTTGCTGCCTCTCAGACTCTTGCCAAAGCATGCCAGGACTGCGCAGCACAGGATTCCTGTTCTTAACACATATCAGAACTATACTAATACTGTCACCTCACATGTTCTAATGATGACTCTTCTTCCTGGACTAACTTGCCTGATTCAGCAGTTAGTGAAAAGGAGAGCATGTATTACCAGAGGATTATCAACCACAGCAGCTCTTTTAAGGTCCGTTTAACTTAATCCTTCAACCTGCAAATTACAGAATTGCTCAAGTGGACATGCAGGGCTTTCACCACCTCGGCACAACAGGCAGCACGCAGCCCAGAAGCATCCTCATCTAGCAGTGCAGGATGAGAGGCAGCACCCTGAGCCTTCCTACCTTACTCAGCCATTCAGAATCACACTCTGCACAGTATAAGTGAAATGCTACACACTAAAGAAATACATGAAGTCTGCCAGAATACTATACACTCACAAAATAGTGTATTAATTACTATATAGCCTTTCTTATTGGCAACACTGAAGATACGTATCAAGAATAGTCAATGAGAATACCAAAAGCATTTTTTTCAAGTATTTTTAAATGTTTTTTTCCCCTGAAATGACAAATGAAATTAAACAAAAAATACAAATTAGTCAATTGCGAAATCCTATTTATATCTGTCTCTATGTGGCTATTAGAACATCTCAGCCTGGGCTGTGTTGCAGAGCAGCTCCCTAATGCGTGTTATTTGTCCTGATCTTAGTTCAGATCGAGCTGTTGTACTAATACTGCTCTAAGTCTCCCAACTCTGCTATGGCTCAGGTAAGCACAGAAGAATGACTGCAGTGAAAGCACACAGGACTTCATTAGCAGGGATGAGCAGCTGATGAGGTGTGCTAATTCATTTCTAGAACTATCTAGTTCGAGCATCCACAAAGACTGGGCTTCGGTCCTTGACCTACAGAATTTTAAGCATCGCTTCACTCACAGGACAGATTTTGCATATAAGCAAAATTCAGACTATGGATAATTCTGTGTCAGCAAACAAGACAATCCTTTGAAATCACATTAGTTGAAGATCTGTTGAACAACAGAAAAAAAAATCCTCCCAAACTCAGAACTGTAAATTATGTACATACATCAATGAAGTGAGAATGAGTAGCATAGTTTAAGTGTAGTTATAGTCTGGCACCAACACTTCCTCACGAGAGCTCTTATTATTGCTATCACAAATAAAATATGATCATTTCATGCATTCAGTCTACTCTTCTTTCTTATATTTTATTCAGTTAACAGCTCTTAATTTATCTTATTTGATAGAAAATGCCTGAAAGAAAAACCTTAAGACAATAAATTTCCATTATGTTACAGAGAAATTTCAGTGCGCTATGAAATATCACAGAACAGCGTGGGTTGGAAAGGATCTCAGAAGCTCACATCCTTCAAGCCCTTGGTTAAAAACTGCTTCCCTGCAGCCAGCAGGTAAAACTTCCAACTGAAAAACTTTAGAGTGCTTTAAATAAAAAAGAAGTATGTTTATGTAGGAAAAAAAAGAAAAGCACTGGCTTTACTAACCAGCACCGGCAGAAAAAACAGCAGTATGCAGAGTACCCTACCATGTGCATGCTGAAAGCATAATTCAGTTCTCAACATCCATCTGCCTCTGCCCCAGACCAAGGAAACTCCAGTTTCGCAGAGAACATGAGGAAAGGAATGCAGGGTCTGTAACTGACCTGTCACTATGGTCACTGTCTTCATTCTGGTGACCAACTCTGGCACATCTATAATGGTATCTGCACACCTTTCAAGTTAATTCTTCCTCTGTTTAGAATTGTTAAAAATCCCCACAGTTATAACCTCAGCTGCGTTTGCCCGCAGTTTCAAATGAAGCACCTCCCAGCAGGCATTTTATTTCTGAGATACGCAGCAAAGCCCCGGAAGGAACTTAATCAAATACATCAATATTGCAAATAAATGTTTTTAGGTGCTATCAGAACACCAAAACCACTCACCTCTCATTAATAGCCAATGTGTTAAAATAAAGCCATACACTTGTTATTTCAAGTATCAGTACTTATATGACAAAGCAGATCATTTAATTTCATGCACTTAAGTTGAATTATGATTACAGTGTACCAATTTGTTCTTACTGTGGCATTCCTAGATCAGTGACAATGGAAGAAAGCTAAAAACACATCACGCAGGCAGATGCAGGAGTCTAACACGTACTAAGAAACTAAACTGAGAACCTGGCAATACTTAAATACAGCTCGAGTTCCCTAGTGGTAGACTGTCATAACTGCTCAGAAGCAAATCAAAATAATTATCAGAATATATTATCTTGGGATCAATGGAGAAAATGCATAATAAAAGATATTTTATACGTAATTATACAGACAGATGTTTGTATCTGTGTGTGCATGTGTACATGCATGAATATATCAAATCCGATCCCTGGTTTTAACCCCCAAAAACAGAAAACAAAGGAAAATACATTTCAATATACGTGAAGCTAAAAAAGCCATACAGAATTTACAAACCCAGAATGCTATTTCAGGTCAAGATCTCCAAAGTTTGTATTTAATCTGCGTAACAGAAAACAATACAACCAAATCTACACTGGCTCAATCCTAAATTGAAACAACAAGCAGACCTGTTTGCAACCTATCCCCTACAGTCTCCCCAGAGTTTTTATTATACAGAACTTTCTGCAGCGAGTAACAGGGTTTATGAAAGGCACACCCGGTTACTGAACTAGGGGCAGCAATGCGACGTGCTTATTCTATCAAAATTGTGCCTCCGCCCTGTTTAGCCATATACATGATTGTTGCAGTTTCAAGATTTCATGTTACATCTTTAATTGTGGGCATTTAGCAGACTGCCTCTTATTATTAAGACACTGCTGACTTTTATTGTCAGCGTGGCAACAGGACAAGGCTAATAATCACTAGCACCAGAAGCAGCTTGTGGTTTTATATTACATTGAGGTAAATTACACTGGAATTAGAGTGGATTACTTTTATCAAATGGGGAATAAGCTGTTAATTAACTCCCCGCTGTAGCAATCTTTTTCTGAGCTTGCAACTGTTATTAGCTCTAGATTAAACTGTTGAATTAATTTCCCACTTACTTACTATTTCAAGAGTTTTTAATTTACCTGGCAGCAGTTTTAATGGGAAATTGTATTAGTGAGCATAAATTGTTTTTGGGAAGGGTAAACAGTTTGTGATAATGTTTATTAAGTCGTTTTGTTTGAGCAAAAATATAATTGCAGTTTTAATTAGTGCATGGTTGTCGGAGTATTAGGTTTGAGATTACATTATGGCATTCTGAGAAAACAATCGCCCAGGTAATCCCGGCATTTAGAAGTGACAGCAAGCAGCACAGCTATGTGAACTCCGCCGCGACGAGCGGCTGCGTGCTGTGCGCCATGCACACACCTCCATGCCTGCCTGCCCATGCACACACCCACAAACAGGCTACAAAAGGGATAGGACAGTGTGCTCGGCGATGACAGAACATCATTTCCTTTTGCAGTGAGGTGCAGGCACGTGGGGCCTTGCGCTGTGGGAATGGCTGAGAGGAAGATGTTGATAAAGCATTACAGCTCTGTGTGCACGATGTGGGCACATTTTGAACTCTTCAGATTCAAAGCGCGAAAACTTTATATCTTTCAACAGGGCCAAACTCACTTAAACACTTCATATTTTCTATCCTTGGTACTGCTGTGTCAATGACAAGCCTAACAGATGGCACTAAGTCATTACAAGAAATTAAAAGAAAAAGTACCAGAAATGGGAAACAATGCACCGTAATAAATTACTAATGATTGTTTAATTTGTTGCATATTGGTTGAATATACTGTGACTCATTTGCTATAGTTTGCTGTTTTCTGGCGTTTATAAAATCCTGGCTAGGCTTCTGCTAGGCCTGCACAGTATCACAAATAGCAGTGGGCAGCACGAGCAGGACTGGGTGCCTCTGTTGGGAACCTCCAACCCCACAAGTGCAGCAAAGGCAATGCAGCTGCTTCATACACCCAAACTGGAGAGCAGGAAGCGGCTGTTAGAGAGCTTAATTCTCTCTAAGTTTCCAGCCTCAACGTTAGCTCCTGGTACCCATCAGTCACATCTTACCACCTTCTGTACAACGCTGTTATCAGAAGGGTGCACTGTGATACTCCTGCAATTATTCTAAAACATTTTAAAAATGTGTTCAATTGTTAAACTGACTTGACTGGAAGGGATTAAGAAAAACTGACCCTATCCTAGACAACAGTTCCCTGCAGGGTGGCAGGAGGTCTACATGCAGATAGACCCATTACCTTCTAATAGACACACCTAGAAAACAGAATGTGACCAAGCTTGTAAGCTCCAAGTGTATGAACCCTTCACAGTGCTTGCTAGCATGTAATGGAAGCTGCCATTGCTTCTGGTCTTTACTACAGAAGAGATGTATGTAGGCAAATAAGGACAGTTAAGTTCAGCCAAAAATAACCAGAGTTGAAAAAAAATTTCCAAGAGCTGCCCAATTTCTTCTTTAAACTCATACAAAGTCTACATATTTTGCAGACCTCCCAGCTCTAGAAGACTGAGGCATCGAGACACGAGCCCACAAGGCTCCTACATGCTTTCCAAGCAACCTACAGTCAACTGGGGTGGGAAAATGATAATTACTAAAAAGAGTAGAGATTATGTTTCATCATTTCCTGTAAACATGCTGCGTCTACAGTCATTTATGCTTTTAAATGGATGTTAGATTTCCTGAAAATAATGGAACTATGGAAATGGTAGAGAAATTTAAGAGAACATACTTCCAAAAGAACATCTTATTGAAAGATAACCTACTTGATATTGCATGTTATTTAATTATTACTTTTGGGTGATTTTTTTTTACTACCAAAGGGCTACACTGTAGCTGTTTTCAACTGAACTTGAGAAAACGGGCACTTTCAGAGCCTGCCATCTATTAACAACCAAGATGCATTACAGAATGTAAACAGTATTTTAAGCCTTGGTATTTCTTCAGAAACTGAAGGAAAGCTTGCTTCCAGCTCAGGCACTGAACAATACCTAGCTCTCTTGCTGTTACATGGAGCATTCGATATCTTACAGACATGCAGAAATGTGTTTATATTCTGCATTCAGCCTTTACGGTTTACAGCAACTATTTGTCACACTCCTGTTTCACCTCATCTCATGCTGTAAAACCCACAGTATATAACAAGACTTCATCATTGCACTGTAAGAGATACCACAAAACCCTGAGGAGTGAGGAGGATCTACTCCTTTCCAGAAGTGAGATGCTTAGCTCTATCTATACCCATGTTGCAGCACAGGCTTCCCTTGAAATATACAGGTCAGCATAGTCACGTATTATTGTAACAACCAGAATAAGAACAAGTTTCTTACAAAAAATCAAACAAACAGACCACAAACAATCCATTCCATATGCAATCCATTTTAACAGATTCTTTTTTCTCCTTCAGTTTCTTGGACAGATATATTGCAGTCTATATTTATGCATATTTCTCCTACCCAGCTGCCACGTTCTGTACTTACCTTTATCGAATTTCATCTTGTCAGTCTCAAATCACCTCTCCAATTTATCAAGATCATTTTGAATCCTGAACCCCCCTTCCCAAGTTCATAGCTGCTGTCAATCTGTAAATGCTGCAAGCATATATTAGACTAGCATCCCAGTGATTAAAGAAGATACCAAAGAAAAGTTGACCCAGAGGAGAATTAAGGGGATGACTAGGGGGAGACGATTCCTGTTTCCCAGGTTTCCCAGACTGATTCCCAGTCTACCAGCATACTACAGTCACTATTTACAGATGGGAGTGAATTCACTGAACAGCCAAAACCAAACCCAATCCAATCCCAGACTGCCTGCCTAAAAGAGGAGCATAGCACAGCACCAGCATTCTGCTCTCCTGCTTCAGCTTGCCACTGCCTTCTCTGCTTTAACATTACCCTGCATTATCAATGGAATATAAAGCTCCTCTTTGTGAGGGCCTCAGAACTGTGCTGCCTAAAAGTGACCTGGCAAGAAAAGTCATCTGCCCATATTTCTCCAGGTAGCCCTGTACACAGACCTGGTGCAACTTACTGGCTGTACAGCTGAAGTTGCTGCTGATAATGGCTCTTCACTGGATGGAGAACTATGATCTAGCAATAGATATGGATGTTAGCAACTATATTACAGCTATAAACACAGCTGTAAATCACACAATACTAATTAACATTGTTCTTGGTTTTTGCTTTTCTCCATCTGCAGTTTCTTCCTGTACTGCACTCGAGGTGTGGTCCACGTTGGAAACCATTAAGTGTCCTTTAAGAAATCCACGATATGTGGGTTGTTTTTTTTAATTCAAACTGAAACATAAAAATGTTCAACTGAAGTTTATTCAATTAATTTTAGTTTGCAATTTATAAAGATTTTACTATTCATGCAAAGGAAAATGAGAATTAAGATGCAATGTGCTGACACCCACTACAGTTTTACAGCCTTTTTAATACAGAAGTAATTTTAAAAATAATAGGATTAAAATAGTAAAGAAACCAAAAACTAATAGTTTTGCTAAATTACCTTTTTATTACATGGTTTCAATTACCATTCCCTCATCCTCCCACCCAACATGAAGATTGTACTCTCTTTTGTCTGGAGGGAATTATGAGATGATAGAAGTACAGAATAGACTTTAACCAAATGTTGGAACCGCAATTGAAAACACAAGACAATCTCAGAATGATTTGTTGCAGCAAATTCTATAAAAGTTAACAGTTCTTAAAGATGTATATAACTTATGAAGCATGTTTCTCGCATATGGTAAGAGATTATTCTACTAAACTCATCAGTTATTACATTTAATATGCACTAAGCTAAAAATTACAAACAATAAAATGCTTTCAACCCGAACATGGTTTTTGATTCCTTTGAAGTCATCAGAAAGCTGATGTGGTTTTAGTTAAGGTATTATGCTTCAGCATGAGGAAAACGTTATATTACAGGTGCAGAGAAGATCTAATCCACATGTTGCAAGGTTACATATGGATACAAAAAACAGATTAATCCTCAGCTCCCTTCAGTTTTGGCCCTCACAGGTCAGAAGAAGAATGGCATAATTCTGAAATGATATGGTACTGTCAGCACCTTTTATTTCATGTCCTGTGAAACAGATCCTAATTGATTATAATTTCATCATCATTTAAAAAACCAAAGATCACAAAGTAAGTAGAAATACCCATGTGGAGAGAATGAAAAGAGGTCACACATTATAGGCAAGCCCAGTACCTTAAAAACCACCCAGCCTTGTCTATACTGCTGTAACAACATTGCGTAGGCCAATCCCAGCTACATTTAAGTCAGGTAGTCAAATCTATGTACAAACAGCATCACAGAGAGAGCTCAGACCCGCAGCCTGTTCACCAATGCTGCGAAAACCGGAGGTCAAATTTCAAGTTCTAATAAGACCAAATTTAATATGTGCTTGGGTACAGAAGGTATTAATTATCTTTCCTGACTTAATGAGCACAGCATTTAACACTCAAGGTTTTGTAGGAGAAGTCAGAGTTTAAAAATTCCAAATGTCTTACTAGGCTTCTATTATTGTTATAATTCACCTCTTAACAAGTAAATATTTTACCTTAATAAAATCAGCCCTATTTCCAAAAAGAGTATATCACGAACACTGCTACAAAAGAAAACAGAGCTTGAGCATTCCACAAATCATTCTTGTTACCAGATCGTCTTTTTGACCATTTTCTCTCAGAAAAGGACAGTTAAGCTAAAGAGCATTCAGAAAAAGCTGGCTTGTGACCACAGCAAGTGCACAACTTTGAACCAACTCAGTAAGGGTCTGGGTACATGTAAATATTAAACACGTATTCTGCTCTGTTTTGTTTCGGTTGTTTGTTTGTTTTTAAATAGAGCTAATACCTTAAAGCTTTCTTTTGAAAATTCCGTATTTGGCTTCCAAGAATACGTATAATTCACATTACCTTCATATTTTATTCTGTATTGCAGCATTACTTCAAAAGTGTATTAGTCCCATGAGGCTACAGCAGATCTGTGTTAAGGCTATCTCTAAACCTGGTACCAGATTCACCAATCTTAATCTACTGGACATGCCTATTAGACCATAAATTAAGACCATAAGTAGTTTCAATCATTTTGTCCAAGTTGTCAGATGAAACAAAACAAAACAAAACATTCTGTTAGGAACTGCACAGAGTAGCGCAGCAATCTATTCAGAGCTTTAAGGAAACCTCCAGAGATCAGTTTGATGTGACGATTATTAGCTATGTACAAACACACATCCATGGAAATTGGTGCGTGTTCCTACCAACTTCACAATTTTATACTTGTTTTTCGTAAGTCTAAAAGCAGCAAATTTTACACAGCTGTATGAAATAATGCATAAACACAGTTTAAGATCAGAGCCAAGTAGTTATTAATTCACGTGAGATATAAATAGCAGTAAACACCTTGGATTTGAAGAGTCTTGAGCTTTGCAAGCTTTATCTGAGTTTCATCAGGAAAAAACAAAGTTCTTAAATCTGGAAAGAGAAAACGCTATTAAAAGCACATGTGTTAGGAACACTGAACTTCATCCCTTAACAACACAAACTTCTACTTACTGCTATGTGAGAAAAAAATGAACATAAAAATAAACATCCTTATAGAGGTTAATAAGCAGCGTCAGTTCAAAAGGGTTTCCGTAAGTTCATCCACAGAAGTGCATCAAGCACTGTATGTACCGAATATTGTTTCCACGTGGGTTCAACAGCTACCACTGTCTCCAGATGGAGGTTCCAAGCTTAGGAGTGTTATGCACAGAAAGCCGGACTCTCCAAGGAAAGATTGTGAAGGTGAAGCACCATTGTAGTAGTTACCTGCTCTGAATGACAGCCGGGCTCAGTGTAACTAGGTACCTCGTGACAGGTAATCACAAAGCGGAGCCCATACCCTACAAACTTCGTTCAGCACTAGCCCAGTTGTGTCTGAGTCAGGTACGCTGTAAAATTTCAATGATGCCTTTAAATTCTAATGGTTTCAAGCTGCTGTAAACTTCTGCAGCAGTCAAAAATAATCTGTCATGGGACTAAGGGGTATGAACATCATGTCATAGCCACTCTGCTGTTAGATTTATTGGAGGGTAAAGCATGTCATTTATGCATCAACTCACAGGAGAAAAAAGCAATCCCTATGAAGTTAATCTAATAATAGACTGGAAAGCAATGATTACTGTTTCATGTGCAGTAGCTATTTGTAGCAGTGGTTGGCCTAATTCAGCAGGCCTTGCCTGTCAGAGCTCTGGGATTAGCAAGTGTTTAGATGAAAATCTATCGGGAAACATCAAGAAACGGTTTAATGAGGAACAAAAGTCTTCATTGTTGCATTTACTATTTGCTGAAACTTTTCCATTTGCACCGCTACATTTTTAAAAAGCTTACTGGAACTGACATCCCAAATAGAATGCAAATGTTGATAGACTGTAATTTTAATTAATCTACAATAGCTTGCCACAATTTCAACATAAAAGTCTGTTTTCACTCTTCTTGCAATGAGAACGCCCTGAAATTGAACGCAAGATTCTTTAAAGACATGTCTAATCACAGACTGACTCGGGTTGAAAAGGACCCCAAGGATCATCAAGTTCCAACCCCCTTCTACAGGCAGGGTCACCAACCTCCAACCATGACCTTAAAGTACTACACATTCTCCATCAATAAAGTAATTCATAGATCTTGGCTAACCAACCTGGTCATTACCCACACGCTATAAACCAACTGCTGATATCATTTTAGAGGAGGGGAAATAAGAAGTAAAAAGTAAGAAAAGTAAAAAGTAATACATCTAAAATTCAGAATCCAAATGTACTGCAAAATGGAACAACGGGGACTGGATGCCAGAAGACCCTGTATTGGTCTCCAGACCTTTCCCTTGCCAGGACCCATGCATGGAAGATGCCTTAAGCATTCCCTTTAATTTCTGATGTTAAAGAGCCCTGGGAAAGGCTTTTTATCTTCCTTCGCACACTAAGCAAAATTAAAACTAGCCTAAATTAGATATTCATATATCCTTTTGCTCACAGGTATACTTCTGTAGATTGGATACAATTACTCAAACTGAGAAAACAACGCATTCCTAACAGGAGGACTAGCTAACTCAGGCCTCCATACACGGAGTATGGGATGTAACCACATGTAGCTGCAGGATACACACAAACAGTATTCCTGAGTTTCCATCAGCAACGGCAGAGGAAAGAACCCTTAATGTGCTGCAGTCTAGCCAATCCAATACGCCCAACATTTAGGGTCAAACACGTAGGCAGACTAACCCACCTCTCCAGCCACTTTCTGTCAAATTCCTGTGTTTGATCCCCGGCAACCATCCTTCGGATCACAAGAGGTTTCCTAACTTTCAGGGGTAGGACTTATATCTCACCCAAACCTTTTCTAATCCTCCTCTTTTTGCAGATGGCACTGATACTGGAGGCACGAACACAGGAAATCTACCAGAAGTGCTTCTATGATTTATTGCTTCCGATTTCTATCTCTTCTGTATCACTCCTTTTTTTTTTTTTTTTATTGCCTGGAAATAAACACTGACTTGAAAGGGAAAGAAAAACGGTCACAAAACAGTTTCTAGGATGGCTCTGCCTTTCAAATAAGAAGCACGTTGCACAAGACTTTGGTGTGGGCCATGATACCGAAATGGCTCAGCTAATTGAGGGCAACCTCAAGGTCAACACAAATTGTCGTGCAGACATAAAAGTCAAGGACAAAAAAATAAAGAGGAAAGGCAGAGCAATATGCTGCAATGAAAAATGGAGATCAAGAGAGGCATATCAGAAAGGGAAGGACATCGTCACATCAATGAGCAAAAAAACTATTCTTGGGATATTTTCTTATGCACTACGTACACTGAAAGCTTTCAATCAATGAATGCAAATTCTCAGTAGGATTAGGACTCAAACTTATCTAATATACAGGACTAATAAACTAGCATAAAAATATATAACCCATAATCAAAAACAATAACGAAGCAGCTCCAAAATAGAATGGCAAAAGTAACTTTGGTTAACTGCTATCACGTTTTATAGGTTTGAAAAGGAGACTCAAGTGACAAGTTTTTAACATCTAACCAGACGCAAGTACAAAATAGCCTTCTGAAGCCTTATACAGACTAACCAAATACATTTCAGGAAAAAAACCAACAAGATCAATATATCCATATGTCATATGAGACTACACAGAAAAATTTTGTACTAGGAAATACCAAAAAACACTACCTAAATGGCAAAACCCACCAAATTGCCACACAAAGACGGTATGGCTTTCTGGGTCAGCTACATTTGAATAATAGGGTGTTCTTAGCCCAAATAACCTATCGACTCCCATATATAACAAAATTGAGAGACTCTTTCAAGTGTCTCCTAGATTTAGCAGCTGTTGGTCCGACACTGTCAGCAACGCATCCATCTTAATCACAGTATGATCCTTTCAACTTTTCTTTTTGAGGCTCTGATTACTTCCTTCCACCCTTCAAGTCCCTTCATATCTGCTCAAGACTCTTATCAGCTCAGAGCAGTGGGTACATGCGAGTTAAAACAATGTATATGGTTTCTGCTGAACCACCTCTTTTTTCTAGCATATGTTTATATATGTGTATATGTGTGTGTATATGCATACATGTAAGTATGTATGTATTTTTCAGCTTACACATAAAGGAAACCTGAACTTAGATGCTTGCAGGGGTCATCTTGTAGGTACTTCCGTTCTTCTGTTCTCATAGAGTCCGCTGTAGGAAACCCCTGTAACTTCCATCGCCCATCACCCTGGGCATTTTATGTTTTACTCTCATTATTCTTTTTGATTTTTTCTTTGCTTGAAGTAAAATACTCCATATGTTTCGCTCTTTTCTTTATTGGAAAATGTTAATGCTGTGTACCAGAGGGCACAGTCAAATGAGGGATTGCCATTTGGACAGAAACACATAACACAAATATTGCCTAGGGTATATCACCTGCTTGTGTACTTTAATCATATCATAGCTTTTTCTCTTGCAAGAATTTAAGGTAATACTTTGATGCTGAAAACAATATTCAGTGTTCTCCAACTTGTTCCATTAAACTCTTTCAAATTAATTGGTACTTAATGGCCCACAGTTCATAGTAGATTTGTTTCCAGTTCCTACAATAACCCACTTGAATTAGATTTGCTTTCAAAGGAAAGCTCAGGCACATGCACTTTTTGCGAATTTTATATTACATTTAAGCTCTTCTTCTCATTTGAATGTCATTGAAAAACTAAAACACTACTTTTAACTGTGTAGCTCTTAACGGAGTTGGGAGCTCCTTAAAAGGAGAGCACTCATATTTCACCAGCATACCACGAGAAGGCTGCGCATCTGAAACAGCTCTGCTATACTGAGTAATTTACATTCACTAAGTGGATTAGCTGAAATAAGCATAATAAATGAAAGAGAATAAAATAAAAAACAATTTCACACTAAATGAAGGCTTGACTTATAGGAAGTGGCAGCTCTGATGGCCCAAGGCACAGAATTAGTTTTGCCACTCGATAATTTGACTGATTCACTCGAGTGGCCAGAAGAGGACATTTTCTGCCTGATTTCAGTGTAATCAAGTCACCTGCTCTGCAATTGCCAGGGCCAAGTCAACTGCACTCTGCTGCACCCCGCCTGCGTGCCGAGAGTAGCAAGAACAGTGTTTTCTGCCTATGTGTGCAGAACTACTGAGCTGTCAACGATAGCAGGATTTAACGGCATCTGTACATGAGAGTACTTTCATTTGAAACCATATATGCAATATGTAAGCAATCTACCCCACTAGCTCCTTTATTTACTCAAAGTTTGGGGCTGCTGATGGGATGTTCTATTACGTACACCAAACACCTTATGGATTACTTTCACTTTTGTTTTGTGTGCGTTGTTCTTAAATCTTATTTTTGACAGATGCAAATACAGGAGAGAAAAAAAAAGTAATTCTTAGAGACTGGAAATATATATGACATTTTCTGTATTAAATAGACTTGACTGAAATTATTCATAAACAGTTACAGTGAGATTCTGCATTAAATTTATGTAACACCTTTTAAGTATAATTTTCTTTTTCATACATATTTTTATGTTACTGCCTATATCCTAGAGTACTCTACCTTCTCCATGTATACATGTGGAGATGTGGGAACGCAACTTGGATGACATGATGTTAGTTTCATTCTTGCCTTGCTGGACAGGGGTCAGATTGGTAAACGCAATATAAGCGCTCATCTTTAAGCACATGACCAGTTTCACTGGTTATTATTTATAGCTAACCTTTCGAAGTAATGACTGCACGCTGTATGTTAAAAGAACAGAATCCTGTATTATTATGAAGTATTTTCCCTTTATGCAAATATTACATTAACACTTCACCAGTCAGGAAAGATAATCCACTTAGAAATATCATTATTATTAAAGTACATTCAATCAATATGCAAATGTGGAAAACAGTAATTAAGTTTTTTTTTGTTTTTTTGTTTTTTTAAAACAATTGTGCATTAGTAAAAATAAAGAAACAAGTGGTATTAAATGATCTCACATTTCTACAACCTATTCTCTACTTGATATAGGTTACTGCATTGTTTATCAACATTTTTCAGTATGAAAGTCCATGATCACAGAATTGTTTGAGCTGGAAGAGACCTTTAAAGTTTACCTAGTCCAGCACCTCTGCAATGAATAGGGATACCTACAGCTCGAAAGGGGTTGCTCAGAGCCTGGTCCAGCCTGACTCTTAATGTCTCTAAGGACAGAGCTTCTACCACCAATCTGGGCAACTTGTTCCACTGTCTCATCACCCTTACTGTAAAAAAACCTTCGTCCTTATGTTCAATCTAAATCTCCCCTCTTTTAGTTTGTAACCATTTCTTCTTGTCCTGTCACAACAGATCCTGCTAAAGAGCCCATCCCTTCCATTCTTACAGCCCCCATTTAGATACCGAAAGGCCACTCACAGGTCTGCCCAGAGCCTTCTGTTCTCCAGGCTGAAGAACCCCAGCTCTCGCAGTCTGCTCTTATTAGGAGAGGTGTTCCCAGCCCTAGAATCATTTTTGTGGCCCTCCTCTGGATGCTCTCAAACAGGTCTACATCTCTCCTGTACAAAGAACTCCACATCTGGATGCAGTGCTCAAGGTGAGGTCTCACCAGAGCAAAGCAGAGGGGCAGGATCACCTCCCTCAACCCACTGGCCACACTGCTTTGGATGCAGCCCAGGATATAGTTGATTTTCTAGGCTGCAATAGCACACTGTTGGCTCATGTCCAGCTTGCCATCCACCAGTATGTCCAAATCCTATCCAGCTCCATCCTTACATCCCCCGGTTTGTATTGATAGTAGAGGTTCCCACAACACAGGTGAAAGACCTCGCACTTGGATTTACTGAACCTCATGAGGTTCTCCCGAGCCTACTGCTTGAGCCTGTCTAGGTCTATCTGGATGGCATCTCGTTGCTCGGTCATGTCTACTGCACCCCACAGCTTTGTGTTATCTGCAAACTTGCTGAATCCCACTTTCTCAATCCCACTGCTGATGTCACTGCTGAAGAAATTAAGATCACTGGTCCCAATACTGGCCCCTGAGGGGCGTCATTCGTCACTGACCTCCACTTGGACATTGAGCCATTGACCACCAATCTCTGGGTACAATCTCACAACCAGTTCCTCATCCACTGAACAGTCCACCCACCTAATCTCTGTCTTTCCAATCTGGAGAGAAGGATGTTATCAGGGACCATGTCAAATGCCTTACTAACGTCCAGAGAGATGGTATCAGTTTCCTTGTCCACTAATGCAGTTAAACCATCATAAACAGTGACAAGGTTGGCCTGGCAGAACCCTGCCTTTGGTGATGCTATGCTAGAGATAACTGGAGATACCAATTCCCTCTCTTCCATATGCCTTATCACAGCTATCAGGATCTGCCCCATGATCTCTGACACAGAGGTGAGGATAACAGGTCAGTAGTTCCCTGGGTCATCCTTTCTACCCTCCTTATAAAGGGGTGCAATGCTGCCTTTTTTCCAGACACCTGACCACCATGACTTTTTCAAATGTCGTTGATGGTGAGTTGGCAACTGTGTCAGTGAATTCCTTCAGGCCTCTGGGATGTATCTCATTGGGACCCATAGATGTATGGATGTTCAGGTTCCTCAACTGGTCTCAAATCTTATCTTTGCTTACAGCAGGGGGTCACGGCTCCTTCAGTTCCCGCCTTCTGAACCATTTGCTTGAGCGCCGTATTTACAGCTGTTGCCAGTGAAGACTGAGACAAAAAAGTTGTTGAATACCTCAGCCTTCCCATTATCCATTGTTACCAGCCTGCCTGTGTTGCTCACTAGGGAGTGTACACCCTCCTGAACTTTCCTTTTCCAGTTGTTGTACCTATAGAAGCCATTCTTATCCTTCTTTGTGCCCCTTGCAAACCTAATCTGTTAATAAAATGAAAAGGTGACCTTGCCTAATTTAATAAGTCTGTGTAGAAATACTCTTTCAACACGTAAAAGAATTACAAAAAGGTTATCATAGCTCACTTTCATGGGAGAGTACTCTACCTTTTCCAGCTCATTTCTCAGGCTCTTACTGTAATTCATTAGATTACATAAAAACAATGTAGATCATTATATTTTAATAAAGGCTTTCCTTTCCTAATAAAACGTCTGTCATGTACATTCAAGCATGTATTATATAAAATACTTTTCTTTCTGAAGTAAGCTTTTCATATTCAAGCCACAGGCAGTGGTTAGCTGCAGGAATTCTTTTTCTCTGCAATGAATTTTAAGACAAATTCAGTTTCTAGACAATCCCCCCAAACTCTAGACCTGCTACCTTCCAAACAGGAACACCATGACAGCATAATATCAGTTACTACCAGCATGAAGAGGTTCTCTCTCTTCAGCAACAGGGCAGGGTACAACACTTGGCTCATTCAGACAGCTTGTTTTTCTCTACATCAGTTCATTTTAACTGCAAAAAAAAAAAAGTCTATATGATCAGAATGTATTTCCAGTGAAATGTTAATATTGTTCCAGTCACTTAATGAGGATGATCAGACAATGAAATCTATTTCAGTGATGATGGTTCCAAAATTAAACCATGTGCCTCCTTAGAATGCTCAGTAAGCAATGTTTTCCTTCCCCCGTGAACCCTGATTTGTTGCCAGCACTTGGCATCATGTTGTACTGCTTGGGAAGGGCTGAAAGAAGAGCATCGTCTTCTTCCTATAGGAAACATCAACTGCAGGCACTGCACTTTTGTGCAGCACAGGTCCGCTCTTGTGGAGAGCAGCTCTCATTGCTAACCCCGATTACCCCAGCTTTCTGCCCTCACTATATGCCAAAATCTTCTCCCCCAGAATACCGGGGAGGTTTTTCCCTGCTTTGCATAGCTGGGCTCACATTGCTCCCTCTTGTTAACACACAGCAGGCTTTACCTTATTTTAAGACATTTGTCCTCTTTCAGAAAGCTACGCTCTCCTTTTTGCAAACCCAGTGCAAAGGTTAACACAAAAATCATCAGCAGTAAACAAAACATTTATACCATTGGCTGTCACTGCCTTGCACCAGGGAAATACTTTGAAAAGGGAGAACTAGCAGGAGCATTTTGCAAACCAGTTTCCTCAAACAAGCAAGATTTCCACCCATCACCTCGCACTCACAAGTGCTAGCCACTCACATAACTCTGAGCTGCTCCTTGAGGCCAAAGAGAGCAAAACTGTCATCTTCCACGTGAATTCCCTATCAGCAACCTTTTGGTTCGCATTTTTTCTGACTTTTTTTCAAATAACACACTGCTGCTTCTCACAAACCGTAGTTCACGCAGGACAACAGAAGGATGCAGAATGCTAGGAGTGGTTGGGCATACAGGCACTTCACGAATTCACAGTTCTGCAAAAGAATCCTTATAGAACATGATCGCCAGAATATCCCAGTAAGTAGTAAAACACTCACTCGTTAAAGCAAACAACTAATGCAACCCACATCAATGGAATCACTCATGTGCTTAATTTTAAAAACACACTTAAGTGTTTTGCTTGTTTAGGACTCCAGAGGTCTGTATGACAAGGACTGAAGCACTGCAGCTGTTAAACTACGTTGGAAGTACTTAATCCCTGACCAGAATTATAACTATGGAAATACTTGGATTTACGTAGAGCACATGCTTAGTTTTCAATCCAGTGAGATTTATTCCCTGTTTGATACTTCTGAACAACTTGCAACAGTGTTGTTTCACCAAGAATTTTGCTAAAATACAGCCTAAGTTCTCCTACGGGAAACTGCACTACTCAAATCTAATTTAGATCTGAATGCAGCATTTTAAGTGAATATTACTAAACTAAATACAGCAGATTTTAGCATTGTAAATAGATGGGGAATCAACACTTTTCTGCAACCAGGCGTGTATCAAACCAGTTACAACTGTATCCATTTAAATACATCCTACAATTAAATTTTTGTTTCTAACCTCTGATAGACCTGAGCTCTCATCGGAGTAAGACCTGTGCACAGGTTGTCTTGAGCTTGCCAGGTTGACTGAAATACTGCAGGATAAATCTAAAGCAAGGAAGACGATCAGTAAGGATCTACGCTTCCTGTCCCTGACATTATATTCCATATATATACATTTAGTTTTGTTGCTAGCACAAAATTTGCTACGAATGCACGAATCACGCGCCACCCCAAGTGACACTTCCAAATCTGAAGAAGCTTGATTTGCCTACCAGATGATTACTGGCTACGTGCATTCGATGAGCCTCTTAACCAGCTATGTCAGTAAGACATTCTCCATTAGCATTAATATAAAAATTATTCAGTGACATCATAACTTCAGCAAATGAAAATCAGACTCGTACATTAAAATGTATAATGTATAAAACATACGCAGTCTGCCTGGGATTCTTACACAAGCATTCGTAAGGCATTTTAATGCATTTGATGTGATACTGGTTAAAGCTACCGAGTGGAAAGCGTTTCAGAACGTAATCGTTCAACTTAATCATACAATCATACGTAGAAAAATAAAACCTAAGAAAAAATCTTCAGCCGCAACAGTCCTGCTATTATTGTCAAATCAAACCTCCGGATAACATAAAGAGTTAAAGACAACAAATCTTTCATACCTCCCATTACCATTTTTTTGCTTTAGGACATTTCACGACAATGTAAAAAGCTCAACTAGTTCCAAAGGCAGTTAAAGACGTGATGGAGAGAGGCAGAGAGGTATTAGGATCATTACAGACCTCAATGCCTTAAGACACCAGGCTAAGAAAAAAACCGGTAGAAAAGAATGTCATAGATTATAAGGACAGACAGATGAAAACGCGCTGATTTTGTTAGTCATGCGATACTTGGACCAACAATTTCAAATGGTTCCCTTCCACAGGCAAAACAAGACAAACTGTGAGCAGACCTGCCCTACGTGCCCAGAGAATCCAGTCTTAAATTCTCATAGTGTGACCATTTTAGCCTAACTTTGTCATCTCAGAAGATAAATTCAGTAGGATCGATTAAAAAAAAAAAAAAAAAAGAATTGTTCAAATGCTTACAAATGAAAGTATATTACTGAGTTTCACACTTCTTGGACAATAATTAGTAGCTGAGGCTATGTGTAAATTAAATTTACAGCAAGGTTAACAATTCAGTAAATTCTCAACAGCTTTAAGTATTCATATATCACAAACCTAATGCCCCCCACAGATAAATCAGACAATAAAAATGGATCTCTAAAGAAAGAAAATATTAAACCAGAGAAGGAAAGGGGAACTGAGTGACTCACGGTCACTCCGATCATCGGAACTCCACTGAATGGCTGTATTTTAAAGAGTAATGATACGATCCCAAATTCCTCATTCACTCGAATTCATGCTCCCTTCAGCACAGAAATGTGCTGGCATGAGACGGGGCGGTACTCAATCATGCGGCATATGCGGTCTTTAATTTTAAAATCCAGTTGAATGGATATTCTAACATCATTTTTTATCTAAGAACATTTCATGATAAAAGAGTGAGCATGTAACTTATTTGTCAGCTTTACTGTGCAGCGGATAACTTTCCTATGTTACTCACATGAGTTTTCATTTCCCAAAGCTATATGCATTCATTATGACAGTAAAAATGAAGAGTTGCTAAAGAGATGTATGCATTTTTATTATGGTTTGAAAAAACAGATCTTTCTACAGTCCTTTGAGCTTCTGAGTGTGTGATTTGTATAAAATATTTCTCATTCTGGGGACACAGCAGATGGAGTGCAGGGCACTGTGGGATATGCCATTTATCACAATGACAGTGCGTAGGTAGCACTGATCCTCTCACCACAGGGGGAAGCTAGAGCTGCAAATGCGGAGCGGCATTAAAAGCCCGACGAGTGGAGTTTGGCAACACTTGTACTACTCATTAACTTAATCATATTAATTTATTAGCCATATATATCAAAGTAATTCACTGCTGAATTGTCACCAAGAACAATTTATAAACTGTTAACGTTCCCCATTGGCAGGGAAGTGCTGCAGTATCCTTAACCACTATGTTTGCCTTTGATTAAAAATAATAATTTCCACCAAGCCAGGTAATGCCAACAATGACAAAGCCGTACATATGTTTCTCATTATAAATGGAACTTTAAAGTGACATCTATGACAACTGAAAAAAAAAAGGATTACGGTAGACAGTGAAATGAGCCACAGAAATAATATGTAAACATACAAAAATGCTCAGTGAAGTATTTTGAGAAAGCGAAAGGTTCCCTTTAACTCTCTGATCGTCTGCTCTCAGAGGTTCTAGGACTGCTGCCAGCCACAGCAGCCCTACATCTAACACCTCAAGAGGTGAAATCAATCCATAAATTTTCTGTTAAGTGACCCTGAATGAATGTTTATTCTTCAAATAACTTTCTTAATATCAGGCTTTACAGTACGAATACAGACACCCTCGGAACCTGGTTTTGGCACTGCTGGTCTCTGAGCACGTGGAGCAGATTTGCTGCCCTCAGTCCCACTGCACCTCTGCTAAGGGATGTCCCCGCTGCCCTGTTCCTCAGCCCTGGGCATATCTTCCAGTTCCACAGCCAGGACAGATCGGCAGGCACTATGGTTGCACTCATTTCAGAAAAAAAAACAAGGAGGAGACCTGTGGAGCCAGTGGCACTGTAGAGTTCCCACAGGCGGCAGGGCCCGTTCGCCCGCCCGTGTGCCCACCTCCATAACAAACAACTGGGAACCAAAGGTGTTGGAAGCCTCTGGCTCGTCTGTTCTTCTTAAACAGATGCAACAAATACAAGCACTTAAACACTACGACAAATACTGCTGCATCCTCTGTGTTCCCTAGAAAGGCTGAAAGCACTAAAAAGCACTGCAGAAATGAAGTAATGCACAAAGTTACCGTAATCCTGTATGGGTTTTTCTTTGTTGTTTAAGTCCCACTGTGATGTTATTTGGCGTATCTATCACAATATTAATTTCACTGAAATATCAAATCTTGAAACTATGCAGTTCACAAGTTCTTAACTACTTTTAAATTAAAATTACACTGAAAAACTGTTCGTGTCTCTACAAACAAGTCAACATTTTAATTATTGTTTCTTAAAAACTCTAGGCAAACAGCTATTCAGATAAACAGTGTCAATTTTACCTGCCTGATTATGAAATCAAACGCGAACTCTTCAAAGAATCCAAGCCCAAACTCACAGGTGATGAGAACAGTGGTATATTCGACATGGCTGAAGTGGCTCGCTTCTGCTAGCTGGGCAGAGCAGTGCAAAGTGACGGCAGAGGCCTGGTGATGGGTGCTGGCAGCGGGTGCAGTCAGCAAGTCCCAGCCCTCCGTGGTAGCGAAGGCCACAACCCTGGCACAAGGCTGCACTAAAAGCTTTCCCTACCGGGCAGACATCAGCTGGGAGTGAACACCCAGCAAATCTCTGATAGTCTAAATCTGTCTCTCTCCTATCCAGCAAAGTGAATTATGCACCTGAAACTTTCTTGTTTTCCTTCTTAATACACAACAGCCCATCAGCCAGGCTCCCTCCCATCTGCAGTTCTGAGCAGCCAGCAGCCCCCAGCCCTAAAGCCTCATGGCAATCTACGCGCTGACCTGTGCCGCACATCAGGCCAAGCAGGCTGCCCGCACCTCCATGCAGCACGTCTCAGAAAGATCAAATGGCATCAGAAGCATTCGCCTTCCTGGCACACAGCCCCTCGTTGGCCTCAGTTGTGGGATTCCCAGTCCCCATCCCAGTCCTACGTATTTCAATATAACCAACTTCTAGCAGCATGACGCTTCTCTTCATAACCCATCCTCCCCAGTACCTTGAAAACGAAATGGAGCAGACTCCAAGAGTACTTTATAGAAATAATAGTAGTGTTTCAAAACATTGAATAGAAAAAAAATACGTAATGAAGGCTTCAAATAGTGCTTTTTTTAAACCTTTTTGGGTATGAGCTACATTACAGGCAGGATAACTATGACAAGATCGAGCTACTCTTCCAGCTTCACTCCGTATCAACAGTTTTCTGAACCACCTACTTAAATAACATAATGGATTTCACTTTCTCTCCACACAGTAAACAACTGCTCCAGAGCCTGAAAGTTCCATCAGTATGTCCCAACTGTCTTGTTAAGATACACTGAAGAAAAAGCCCTGTACATTAACAAAAAAAAAAACCCAAATGCTTTATCTCCTATTAACGTCACTTCATCCCACTGCATTGTGCGATGAAAAAGAAGAAAGCCTTTGATAACTGTTCCTCACTGACATATGGGATTTTTCCCTTGCCCTCACAGCAGGCAGGGGCACCACGCTGATTTCGACATTTCCTACAAGAATACAGGAAGCAAAACACTTTCTCCTAAACTAATGCAAAATGGACAGTACTCAAATATGCTCTTGGGCAGGGTCATTGTGCTGCTTGCTCAAGCCCTTCCCATCAGCATGCGTCCCAGGCACATTGCCCCATCGTTCTCAGTCACTGCAGGGTTAGCCACCCTGCTGCTCCAGCCTCGTCCTCAAACATTCCCATTCCCTGAAGGTGGAAGGTAGCTGCAAATATTTGAAAACGCAGATGCTTCACTTAAACTGCCTTCCCAATTTCTTGCACATAAGAGTAGCTGTAGTCCTCTTTGCCAAGATGTAAAAAATTACGCTCTGAGCTGGGAAATGCAGTATGCCTAATTTAACTACCTGTTTATTATGTGAAAATGACCATGTAAACTGAGCTGACACAAACCAAATGGGTGATGAAAATAACAGCACATTTCAAGGAACGGAAACGCAGATGGCTCACCCAAGTCCGCAGGAAGTTGCTAATCATCACTCTGTAATACCCTCTACAGACAGATCTGTGCATTCTGTGGTCAGAACAGCAACTTCTTGAGACGTATCCGTCTAACCAACAGCACGTATGGACAACACTGCTTCACCTGAATGTGACCACAGACTGAAGGGGAGGCAAAACTAGAAAATGAAATGGATGACTCACGCTGCATCTGCTAACATGGAGTCTGTTACCAAAATGAGTTATCTGAAGAACAGTTTTGATGGTAATTTGGTCCCATTAAAAATGTCTTAATCATGTAAGAAGAGAGAGTCTGGTTTTGTTCTTTTTTTTTAATACTGTAGGCAGATTAACATAACCATCTGCAAACCATATACAAGTGAGATCCCAAATAAGTAAATTAAGACTTGGCCGATACACAACGCTTTCATATCCTTGCAACTTTTACTCTATTAACCACCACTCAGAAGTCTGGTAGAAAAAACTTCCTTATTTAATAAGTGTTAAAATGTTTTTTGTTCTTAGCTCAGCCAAAAGGAAAGAATTCAACCGCCGAAGTGTTGAAATCAACCAGAGGAAAGCAGACAGTAATTAAGTGAAAACAGATATAAATAAAGCTAATGGAGGCTTCATATCCCAGGTGCTCCATCAAGTCTGCAACGGCTTAGATCCCCCACCGAGTTTACAAGTGGCTCTTTTGGCACCCTTCCTTATTCAGCACTTACCCCAACTTTCTCTATACTGCTTTTCTTTATGAACAAAACCAAACCAAAACTTCGGGGGCTCTGAGTCCTGAGACTACACAGCCACTGGTGCAGAGCACCCGTGTCACAGGCTGACTACAGGTTGCTTCATCCTCAGGGACCCATCTCACCTGGGCCCTCAACGACTGCGATGCTTTGGAACTGTATGTTTTCTCTTGCCAGGAACTTAATGGCAAAACCTCCTTTCAGCTGCTTCAGGCATACTGTGTGTGACTTCTGCCATTTGGTCACACAAGGGTTTTCACATACAGCTCACAAGGTCAGAAGGCAGCCACCCTGGGCCTCAGCTGAAAGGCAGCACTTGGAGGCAATCTCCTTATACAATCCTCCACAATTTAAATTAAGTGGGATATGTCCCAGTCACCACTTCAGACTACGAAAAGAATCAAAGTCTAGAAAAAACTCAGTTTTAAACACTGTAATACTTAATATATGTGAGATGCTGTGTCTAGATATTATTTTACTGTGCAACACAGGGTTTGCCCAATATTTTCCAATTTAAAGACACGTGGTAGTGTGCATTAAAAAAAAGGTGGAAAAGCACTATGCAATATTCCAGATTTCTGACAAGTACAGTGACTCTTGTGCTATCCTGTCTATTGGTAATAACACGAACAATTAAATATCCATGAAATTCCTGGGCTAAGTACATGACACAGCTACTAAAACTGCTGGTTATTAGTTATAAGAGTAAACATACAATTCCAACCCTCTGCTACGTGTATTTACAGTATGTGAAGTTGCACTTGTTTGACTGTAGCATCTGGATGTACTAAAAGGCTTTTATACTTACATTAACTACTATGGGTTTCTCTGACTGTCGCTTAGGAATGTTTATTTCCATTTCCACAGAAAAGGGTTATTGGTTCTCTGTGAAATCGTCATGACACCTGGAGTTGTAGGAGGAATCAGAGACCTCAGCTTTGTCACTCTCCTGAACCCTGGGACCCACTGAGGCGCTCAGTTGCATTGCAACAGGTTTTGTGAGCAGAGACCACAGTCACTATATCAGAAACAAACACTTACTGAACTCTACGGTTGTTATGAGTTGCTCTCTGCATTCTGCTAAAACCTTTAAGTTTGTTGTTAGAGATACAACATGTTTACACTGGACTTTGACAGTAATCCTAAAACTGCAAAGCCTCTTGAATATTTAAATAATTACTATTAGGAATATAGTCTGTCAATATAGCTGTATCCTCTTGATTTTATTACCAAAATAAACTCATTTGTCTTTGGCATACCATCAATTAATAAAAAATTTAAATATTCATCAAGATAGCTTAATTAGAGACTTAAGACTTTACTAATAAATAATAGAGTGGAATAAAAAACCATGCATTAAATTTTGAGTAGAGATTGCTCGTAATTTCACGTTTTTATGCTTCTTTTTATATTACGATATTTAATGTAGATGATTAAAATAGAATCCACTGTGGTAACATGAGCTTATCTGCTTTTTGAGTGTTTCTTCTACAGCTCCTAAAAGCATTCTGCTATCTTCCCAGCATACATTAACAATGTTACAATACAATACACATTAGCCACGCTGTTCATATCCCATGAGAACTAAAACACACATGCATTTGAAAGGAAGAAATGCATGCTACAGGGCTCTCTGAGACAATTGTTCATTTTCTCTCCCTCTTTTTTTTTTTTTCCCCTTTAACTAAAATAACATTTAATGGAATTTCCTGTAAGGAAATTACAATTAATAAAGAACTAAATTACAAATCCACTAGATTTCAGTCACTGCAGCAACAAAACAGAATTTTCATGAACACTCAAAAAATCCAATAACGTAACCTCTGGTAAAGCTTGAAAAAGCCCTGAAGGACAAGGCACTTAGATCAATATTATTTTATTCTAACTGCTGTGCAGTATGAAGAGATGAAGCTGATCATCTGATGGATTTTATTACCTGTCGGAGAGATAAGGCCTGGTGATAAGAGGCCTGGAACTCCATGGGGCAGAAGGCGTGCATTTTCCTGTATCGCAACTCCAAGTGAACGCTTTGGGGGTCTTCCTGGCCGTGAGCTGATGAAACAAGAAGATAAATGAAAATGTATTTTATTTTTCAAATATTTGCTTACTGTACATGATAAAAGTACAAAATATGCAAAATATCAAAAACACATAAGAATATATTAGAAGTTCTTGCCTAGGAGGAAAAAACCCTCAGTCAATTAAGCGTACAATAATTGTATAGACTTCAAATGAACTAACAATACACTGTCGAACAGCACGTACAGTTAGCACAGTCACGAGCTCTACGTCACATAAATGACAAGCAAACTTTTATTTTTCCTCCACTAAAACAGAAAAAACAGATCAACCCAGATCCCAGTCCAAATGTATCACTACTCTGCTGATTAATACGTGTTTCTCAGTATTCCTGTCTGCAAAACGGAGCACAAGAGATTCACGTGCACATTGGTAAAGTCTTGAAAAGCAACTGGGTGCATTACTCGTCTCACAAACTAACGTTTTGGGTACTGTACATTAATGATCCAATGACTGGGGGGGACACCAGAGCTATTCAGATTAGGTCTTCCAGAATTTACTAGCTCAGATTCAAATGAATATAACCACACTGCTTCACAGCATCTCAGCCAGCCTGGTTTCAGGGAGGCATCCCCACATGCACCTCTACAATCCATGTACTAGCCAATCTCTTCCATTGCCCAGGGTTTTCCAGTTCTTACAGGTCTCAGCAGTAACTGCTTCCCAGTCTGAGCCATGCACGTGCACCATGCAAGACTGAAAAGCTACCCTGGCTCAAATTTCAACATAATGCAATCTTTATGATATTAACTGCCATGTTCTGAATCACGGCAGGTAACAGCCTGTTTCTGAAGACTCAGTGCTAATTTAACACTCAGTTTTTCCAAAACTGACTACTTCACCGACTGACCTGTGGTTCTGATTACCACACTTCGGTTAAACCAAGAATGTCCAACCTGTCCAAAACTCGCCATCCCTGACCACCTTATGAATTATGACTATTTTTAATCCAAAATGTTAAAATATTTGAATATTCATTTACTTTATCTATTTTCCAGCTATCACATTTATCTCGTAAGTCAGTATTGCCTACAGGAAATCACGCTGTACAGCTACCACCATAATACAGATTTACAGAGCAAAGACCCATTTGAATCAACTTTCCCAAGACAAATAATAAAAATATAACCTCCTAGTGCTTGTCAAAGTACTCCTGCTTCCCTTAGATCAAAACAATTTTTACTTGGCTGAATAATAGAGCTCTTGACAAAATATAGTGAAACATTGTATGAAGTAACTAAGCTGCAACAATGAATGAGTTTTGAATAGAGAGCATTTCCAAAATGACTTCAAGTCCACAAAGACATTTCTGTTAAACCTCACTCCATCAACTTACAGTGCCAAAGCTCTCCATCAATGTAAGACAAACTCTGTGTTTAAATGAAGACAACTTCCAGCAGCACTGCGCAGAGGTACCATTAACGTGTTCATTTTTCACACACTGTGCTAGTGCTATTTTGTTTTACTGTACATCAAGGTAGCACAAAATCATTTTTTCAGTTTATTATTTTATCTCTATATAACTATTCTGTCCTTTTTTTAGCTTCAAGTTTGCCCATTCTGTATTTCATTTTACTCAGTATTTTTTCCATTTTACTTTGTTTTGCTTTATCATATTATGATGGCTTTAAGGTACAGCTTACTATGAAAGTCCAGACTCACGAGGCTGTAATAAGGTAAACCTAAAATAACAGCATGCAAATTTCACAGGAAGTTAGCTGCACAAATGGATTATCTATTAAAAACACCTGCTGAATGAGCATCTACCATCACTATTAAGGTTGTACGTGGAGATGTGAAAGAAAAATTTACACACTTTACACAAGTCTGTGCACACATGAATCTGTAGGTGCTTAACTGGCACTTCATAATGCATTTGCAAAAAAATCACAAAAGTAAAACACCAAAAATGAGCAGCTTCCTCCAGCAGTTCTATCAATTACACCACTAAACGCCCCCTTCTGAAGCTCAAATACTACAAAATATTTGCACAAGTCTGTATGCAAGTCTCATATAAGCTGCAATAAAAATCTAAAAGAATTAATGAAGAAACATTTATGATGTATTGTTTTCAATGTATCATAACCAAGGTTTCTTCTTGGGAGGACACCACAGCTCAAAGAAAGCGCCTCGCTATTTGAATACAAGCATTCCTAGTTTTTGGCTGAAGGAAAATTGTGGCATTTTTGTTTGAACATAAAGCAGAAATCTCAGAGACAGGATAAAAATGTTTGATGTACATCTTACTTTTAAATGAAAGATTTCCACAAAAGAAACAAAAGCTCAGTACACCAAAACATGCCATGTGCTGTGCTTTATCACAGACCGCGCTGCTGCCAGGGCTGGGGCTGGTGCTGCCAAGCTATGAAACTCACTTGCCTGTCTGCACCTTTCCATACAGGTAAGGTCACACAGTGTAACTCTTATCACCTTAGGAAGCCTGGAATTTTGATTCACGCTTTCTATTTCAAACATATCCGACCCTCACAATTTAGAGAAAATTTCTAATAAATGCCTTCAGAAGGGACGCAGGATTATCATTTCAGAGGAGTAAGACATAATTTATGATTCTGTAACTATTAACTTTGAAATGTTAGCAGCACTAGCATAAACAAATGAAATGTAGTTAATATTATTTCCCCCGATCTTTTGACACCTAGCTCTTTTATTGCAGCTTCTTTTCCTCTTCTTCCTTTCTGTCATTAAAGGAGGTTAAACACTTAAAACCACGTTTCTTCCTCATTGATAACAAAGGAAGCAAGAAGCTGAATGATCAGCTTTGAACGATTTCTAACATTTCTTTACATTTTGAATTTGCCATTAATTTGCCTTTAAGAGCGGAAAGTGACTCCATCCTCAACCAGATGTTTCTTCAATCAGAAGCTGCTGGCTTACAGATATATCTTAAAATTATTTTAATGTTAAAGTAGATTTATGGCCACAGTCAAGACCACAGAGTCTAAAGGAGAAGTACAATACAATTTCCCATTAATATATATTTGGTAATCACATTCTTTTTACTGCATGAGTGCAAATAAATGGGCCAGCTCTGATAAAATTCTACTATTATCCCCCCCTCCCCCCCCCCCCAAAAAAAAAAAAACCACCCAAACCAACACAAAAAGAGCATCAAAAAACCTCTGAGTCATCAACTACTTGCCAGGAGAGATGCTGGAGGCTTGGGGTTTTACCTGCACTTAAGCTACAGTTATTCAGCTGCTCCCATTATCCTGCCCTGCCAAAAAGGCACTAAATTTGAAAGGGAACAATGACCTGCCAGGACAATATGATCTGAGTATCGTTCGTCTCTGTATTCCGTTCAGAATGAAACTCATCGGAGAATGAAGTACACTTCAACGACTGCATCTGACTGTTAAAAATTATACAGCAAATGTTGAGGAATTCCCTTTATTTTCCACTCCTGTTGAGATCTAACTGTATTATTTTTCCTCTAAACATTCCAAAGATTTTTAATTTGAAAGTTTCTATCGACCCCAACTTTTAAAATTCTATTTTCCAACCATTACAGACAAGCGTATTTTGGAAAACCCACAAATTCATCAACACTTGTAAAGTACAAACAATGAGTGGAAACATACAGCACATTACTGTTGATGTATGACAGTGCTGTACTTTTATGCTTCAAATATGAGAGATCTACTGGAATCAGAAGTGAATTTGCATATTCATCAAGACAAATAAACACGTGGTGATTTAACTAGGAAACTGTTATTTGGATGACAATTTAATCAGCACAGGTTGAAAGGTCCATCACTGCAGCATCCTGTTTCTGCTAAAATATTGATTGCCTTACTGATTTCAGTAATGCTTTATTTTACAGGGCACAAATAACCATGTAATTACTCTTTAATTGAATGGTAATTGCTTGCTGGCAATTATTTGTTAAGTTTGGGAGTTTAATTACCAGGTTATTTGTGTTTTGTGAAATAAAATGTTATGTGTTAGTAGCCTTAAATGTTTTCGGTATGAATGGTCTGTCACAACCAGAAAAGTAAGTTAGGATGGTTTGAGTTTGACAAATAACACTCCAACACTACCGCTGTTATTAAAAGAATCAGATGAATCTTTGAATGCTTTCCCTTTACAAAATTAACATTAGATGTAACATTTGTAAGATAAATGGACGAATACTGTACCACAGAAGCATGATTTCCTCTGGGGTCTAGTCCACCATTTAGCATAATTTATCCTGATGTTTTGCTTTTCATTCTCTGGGCCTCTTTAGAGGAACTGAAATAGTATCCTAGCCTCTTGAGAGCAAAGAATAAACCAAGTAGAAATATATTTCAACAGTACTTCATATTTCTGCAACTGAAGTGGATTACCACCAGCACATTATTTTAGCAGCCTATAAACTTTGTAGAGTTGGCAGTTAGCTAGATAACAAGGGAAAGCATTATGTCTCGCAGTGTCAATGAGATATGACACATTCTGTGATGTATTTATTCCAAGTTGTGATAGATGAGGTACCCAATACTTTGATCGTTAAAATCTGAATTTTACCGTTACACTTCCATTTTTGTCATCAGCTATTTACGAACTGGCAGCACACCGTTTAGCAAGGACTGCTGATTTTGTTTTTTCAAAAGATATCCAGTTAATAAATTAATTATTGATTCCACGAGGCTTGAGATATGTGGCATAAAAATATGCTAGACTTGTGATTTAGAAAACTCTCATACATATCACCTGTTTCTTCAACAGCAATGTATTTTATTAGGCTTAGAGGAGAAATACAGAAGTAGCGTATCACACGTTGTGTAAATTGCTCTGCTAACAGCGGCAGTAACTGGTGCAAGCGCTTACAAATGAAAAACCACCTTAGCTGCTTTTCTGAAAGTCAAACAGGAACCAGAAATTACAACTTTGCTTTCCTCAAAGATCGTGAAATACAGGCTAGTGATTGTGAAAGGTACTCTTTGAAGTCTTTATCAATAAACATAACATTCCTGATAACTTCAGTTAAAGTCATTTCCTTTTATTACCGTAAGATTTTTAGTTGCAGCATGGATTAAAAATAATCTCCTTGCTTTGGTGTTTATTACAACATTTCAAAGATGCCAATGGTAGTTAAACTCTACCTGACCTCTCAGTGTTTGAGAAGAGAAGCAAACTCTGACCTCGCAGCAACCTGATTCTGTCTCCTCTCAGCGCTGGCAAACTGATCACTTGTCTAACCATTGCAGGACATTGGATCGCCAGCCACATCAAAGGCAACAAGAGCCAATTCAGCAGGAGGAAAAAAGTCACCCATGCAAAATGGGCAATTAACATTAATCATACATGAAGTTGTTTGAGCTGATAACTAGAACCTGGTCCCTATGGCAACTCTCATAAAATAGTGCCCACGCTGGCACGAGGAGCCGCAGCTCATCTTCCACAGGGCTAAGAGAGCTCCCTCCTCCCCGCATGCAACAGAAGGAAATTGCAGAGGAAAGCTCTGACCTCCAAACAGAGCCTTCCCATCCGATTCTCCAGGATTTTTCAGTGAGGAAGGTCCTGAATATCAGCCTCAGTAAAAAATGTCAGTGGAACTATATTCCTAAAGCTACACACATGAATCCGAACCGTTGTTCTGTCATTATGAATTGGTGTTACTGTTACAACAAAAAGGACTGCTTAACACCACCGAATTCTTCAGAGGTGGGATTAAAGTGAATACTGCATTTTTATCAGCTTTACCATTAAAAACGTGAAGTAGCACAGTACCATTGTGTCCTTCCTGAAAATCACAGAGAAAGTCCTACACAGATCTGAATAATATTGCATATAATTCCCCTGTCAAGGAGTGCATCAGTTAGCTCAGAAACATCCCCGCTGACATCTGCTGTATGTGCAGCTATGCCAGCAAGCATTTGCGTCAGCCGAGTCCCGTCAGTGTGGCCACACAGCACAGTTCCCCTCTCACAGGTTCCGGGAACCCCAGCTCCCAGCCCGCAGAGGCCCAACGACTCCGACCTGCATCCAGCTCCAAACTTGAGGGAGGGAAAAGGAGCAGCCCGAGGGCAGAACTGCTGCATCACAGTAAGTGCTCCGGACATGGAGAAATCTTTCTGCCAGCAGCGTTTCAGTGCTTGTAACTTCCCCTTCGTTCAGCACCCACCAGCACAAACGGTAGTGACGCAGAGGAGCTGGAAGTGTGTATCGCCAAGTCTGTCTGAAGGTCCACACACAGTCCCTCTCCTGAACTGATGGCAGTAAGTTCTTGCACTCAGGGGCTGACAGCTTCTCAGACACACAGCAATCCACCATCTGTCTAATGCTCTTCCTTCATTTTGGTACCAATTCTGTCCCCACCCTTCAACAAACCAAAGCACCACCCATCCAGCTGGATACCATTATTTTGCTGAATACATCAGACCAGCAGTTATCAAGTGCTCTACAGCAATGTACAAGAACCAGAATAAGAGGCAACAGTGAACTGCCAGAGAAGCGGCCCCAGCCTTTGGGGTGTTGGCTTGCTGGGTTCACTCAAAGATGCGTAAAGCCGGAATTGGCCTCAGGAGGTCACCTGCTCTCTCTACCTCTGCCCCAAGGCAGAATCATGAGCAATCAAATCATTCCTGACAAATACTAGTCCAGCCTGCCTCTGAAAACCCTCAGTGCTGGAGACTTCATGACATCCCCAGGCAACCCACAGCAGTGTTCAGGCCAGCCTTCCTGTCAGGAAAGGTTTGCTGGGGAGAGAGGGGTGACATCTAACCTAGTTTTCCTTGGTTTAATTGAAGCAAGGTACTTTTTGTCATCTACTCAACAGACATGGAAAACCCCTTACATTTTCCCGGTTAACAGACACACTTCAAATTTCTCAGGACTTGTCATGTTTTGCCATTGTGAGGTTTTCACACATAAAGATAGGTTTGTGCTCACCAGAAGATCTTCTCAAAGAGCAGAGAAACCCCATATTCCAACATGCTCTAAAATATGCCGATCTATTTATTTCATAGATGCAAAGTTGCACCCAGTCCCTCCTGGGAGACCTGCCCTTCTTGGCAAGCCCAAGAAATCTACCTACCTGGGGAGAGGAGAAGCAGAGAGCTCTGCTTTATCCTCCCTTTTTAGCCCACAGCAAGCTCTTGGTTTCCACGTTTCCCACAGCACAGTTCAAATATATCTTCCAATTATTAATACCAGTGTTGACATTTTCTTGATAAAGATTCATTAAATTTTTTCTTTGTCAAAGAGAGAAAGGTGATGGAACAGACAATTTAGGAGTTGACTACTCACCTGACATAAAGTATAACTGTGAAGCTATTTTATACTTCATTTGCTTGACCTAGTTACAGTTCTTCTAACCCCAAATGTTCACATAACATGACCCTGAAATCACGAAAATACATTAAATTCTAATGTTTTCTATGTTTCACTTTACAATCTTTTTTCAAACCTTGATTTTCTAAAGCCATGCTTCCTGAAGATGTAAGAAGTGTCTCAACATTCTTGCTATTTTTTCCCTGTCAAGTAACACTTGTCACATCACCAGATTTCAGAATTCTGTTGACTCACACCGTACACAAGATAGAAGGCCTAAGTAACGCACCGCACCATTTCAATTTAAGGCAATGTCAGTAATGAAACTGAAAGCATTACTACAGCTTCTGCATGTATACCCCCCTAATTTAATATAAATAAATTAAATTAGTACATGTATCAGTCAAGATGCAGTGGCATGGATAAACTACAGTTCATTTAGCAACTTGAGATCATACCCAGTGTGGCAAAGTTCCTGCTGTTGGCTCTTTGTTGCTGTCACACTCTCTAGATGGACTAAAGCTAGCAGGAGTGTGCCTGTCCATGCTGGAACCATGCCATATACCACATCACCAGAACCACAAATTTAACTTGCAGATGTGTTTCAGAACAATACTTACCAAGACGCCCACCTAACTCAATGTGAACGTGCCGGATACCCCAGAGTCACTGCCAAGTACGTAATGAACTCTGCAAGCTTCAGCTAAGCTACTCAGATAGTACTGCTGGGTTTTGAATCCAGTGCAATCTGTGAAAAACTGGAGATCATGGGTATTATTAGTATGCAATTTTCATTCTGTAAAAGGAAGCCCACTTAAAGGAATATTTAGGATATTTTCACCTGCAATTTAGAAGCTCGGAACTGATGTAAACAGATGTGAAGGCAGGCACTGAGAGCAGCAACGGAGCAAATACAGCTCCATTCCAACCAGGCAACAGTTTATGTCAGTAAAGACATAGATAAAGACAAGCCCTTAATGGATAACCTTCTCCAAAAAGCCACAAGAAATGTTAGCAATCCTCCTTCAGTAACCCTCAAATCCAGTACACAGACAGGACCATATAGGTCTCTACTACCAGCCTCTATTCACCGTGTATTTGTTCAGAGCCTGATGGGCTTCCTTCCTCAACTGACAGCTCAATTTCTGGGCTGTCAGCAAGCTCTGCCCTGGGCAGAGGACATCGCTCAGCCCAGCCATCACTCCTGGAAGACACAGATCCCAAAATCAAGACCATGGGACTGAATCATGAACTCTCGTTCGGGATCAGCAACGTGTGAGGACAGTGTGGTGACAACAAATAGTCTCAATCTCACCTACAAAGAAAATATCTGAATGAGAAAATCACCTGCATAAAAATGCCAGAATTTACCTCAAAGAGGAAAAAAAAAGTATTGAAAAGTGAATGAGGAAAGGCAAGAGGAAACTCAATTTCCTTACTGTAGCTTTACACTACATGTATTGTAGTGTACAATCCAATCTAGTGCCATGACACTGAGCTATAAATCTGCTTTCGTTTCACTTAATTTAGCACCAATTTTTTCAAGCGCTCTTTTACAGTTTCCACATACATACTTCTAAAACATTTGCATGGATACTCTCAAAACAAGGAATCATCATCTATTACACATCCTCCTGATACTTCATATAAGCCTGAAGTATATTACATCCTTACAAGTTTTATTTTTGACCTGTATCTGAATTCAATGCCAATTAAGGAGAGCATTACTGTAAAGAAAGGTTTTGAAATATTGCTGTTTTCCACTGAGCTGAATTGAATAAGATTCAATTCAATAAAACTTGTAAAAAATGTGACTGTTTAAGCCTATTATCTATAGACAAAAACCTAATAGCAAGCACTTGACATATTTACAGCACTCTGTAACAAACAACCCACAGGAGATGATAGCTGATGCTGTCACAGTGCTATATTACAGCACGGTGGCACATTTTCATAGTAATTCAGCTCCAATGCAATGGGAAACTGCCGTTGCTTTAACTGATTTTGATCTCTGCGTTGAAAAGTTCAGTACATCCAGAATTTTGCAAGGACTCTCCAAACTTTAGCATTAGAGAATAGAAATCTATCTTTCAAAGAATAACAAATGAAAGAAGATAGAAACAGTCCTCTGCAGCACCCTTTGCAACTATATCCATGCTGAAAAGGTTTGTTCACAGCAATCAAACTGAGCCTCTGTGACGTACCCAGAAGGAATCACCTGCCTGTTAACCTTTACAACATGGAAAGTACTCTTCAGTTAGGTGGTGGTCATGAATAGCGTTGCATTGAAGAGGCAGTATAGGTTAGCAGTGTAAACTGTTTTACCTTTACCCTTCCAGATTTTGGGACTGTTAGTACTGAGTTAACTTGCTGCGTTTTGAGACAGATAATGTAAATATTTCTAACGCAAAATCACAAAATTATTTTTAAACAACAAAGTGCAAAGCTATAGGACCATGAAAGTACAGAAAAGGCAGAAAAAATTATTCCAAAATTCACATTAGATTTATCTTTAGAATCTCCCTGTTACCCTAAGATGCTGCTACAGTTGGCCCTGTGCACTGACACCCTGCCTGCCAGCCAGCAAGGCCCTGCATACCTGAGGCATGCACTGACCAGGTGGCCCAGAGCCGAGGAAAGGCCTCTCCAAGAGCAGATACATCTAGCAAGGTCCCACAGGGAAAATACCAGACAACCAAGTGTACCCAAAACATCTGCACAATAGGGCCTGCTACTTTATGAACTCCTGTCAGCACACAGCCACCTCACCTCATGCTCCTTAATGCACCCGGAGAAGCCATTCTGGTGGCAGCCCTGTGGCAAGGAGAACCAGCACCGGGGTAACCCCCACCCCAGGGCTTCCAGCCAACCCTTCACCACATCTCTGGTTTTGTTTTCAGAGACTCCTCTCCTGAGCACTACAAAAATCCTGATCCTTCTGGAGCACAAAACCCAGATCTGGGTTTTCTGAGCTTCCAGGACTAACCCCAGCACCACTTCAGAGGGCCATCTGGTTTTCAGTTTAAGGCCTTTCCAGTCATTGGATATTTTCTCACCTTTTCCCACACTTTGAAGAACGCGCTCCATAGAAATTCTCTCCTTCTGGTGAACAAATCATGTCTTAACATTTTCGGCGGTAAATTCAAAGGTCACATTTCATCAGGATTCATTCCACATCAAGCACTTTCCTAAATGAGCCTCATTTACAAAGCAGGCTTAGATGGCAGAACTGGGTGTCTGTGAGAATGGATAAATCTCACAGCTTGTTTACTGTGGAAGGGATCTATATGCTATCACTTGGGTGCGCAGAAATGCCCCTGCTTGTATTGGCAACATTCAGACACACAATGCCAACAAAAACAACCCAAAAGAAAAAAAGATGTGCATTTATCCTTTAGAAATTTAAAGCAGCAATTATTTTAAAGGAAGTACCGTAATTATTTTTTTCTGGAAATTCACTGTATTCTGCACACGTGCACACCCACAAACGTAGACCTGAGCGAAACCCCACCTAGCAGCAGACGGCTGGGCTGGCCGTGCTGCAGGCCCATTCGCAACCAGGCCAGCCCCAGGCTCGCTGTAAGAAAGGAGTCTGTTCAGAGAGAACCGATGGCTCAGCTGGGTACCAAACCGGGGGCTCACAGCCACCAATTCCAACCTGCCCTCTGCGAGCAGCACACTGTGTTCCCTCCCAGTGCCACAGCACCTCTCTCTTTCCCTTCCTGGCAACACTCCCTCTGTTCCAGCAGGAGTTTTTACTCTTTCTCCCAGGTGGTCTGATAGAAGCGTATCTAAACCAAAGGGCCTTGCCACTGACACAGAAACGCAACATTACTTTGTAAATGTACCTTCTGGCATCAGCTACACTCTGTTGTAAGCGATGAGAAACACTGTAAGAAACCAACAAGAGAAAAAGCCCAAGCACAGTCCAAGGCACTAAGAAACCACACGAGTTATTCACAGGTTCAGGGATTTCCTGGAATAAAATATTTCCTAGATTAGATACAATGGTTTATCAGAGAAGTCATACCTGCTGCCGGGTTTCTAAAAAGATCTCCCTTCAGACCGAACAGTTTGTCTCTGCCCAAAAGTATGTGCTGTGCTAACCTACTGGCATCCACTTCCTTGCCCCTCTGCATGAACAAACAACATTTTACTTGGCTTCCAGAAGACAGAAAATACAAAATGTGTGCCCATTTGTATGGCAACAAACTGTGTAAGTAGAATCCCATCCCTACCAGGGGCAAATACGGCCCTGCTACTGACTTCAGTAGAATCGCCCAGAATACATCATCTGCTCAACTCACTGCTCTGTAGTGAAAATGTTTTTTTAAAAGCTGTTGAAAAAGACTAAAAGATTTCAAGCAAAAGAGTGTTTGTAACCAGATTTCCTGGGGATAAATGAAAGACATACGTTTCCATGACTGCCAGCCTACTAAATTTTGCAAGCATAAATATTTACCTAGGACCAGGGGGTGGGGAAACCACCATCTAGCCCCTTCCAAGTTTAAATACTGCAACACAGAGGTCATTATTTATAAATAGAAATAGGGAGCACATCTTTTCCGTGTGTATTTCTATCATGCTTTTCATCCACTCCATATGCCTTCTATTATTAACATTCTTACACCACAAAAAAAATTGTGTCACTTGCTCACACTGTATGCATTCATTTTCTTTAGGCTTTCTTGTGGTTATTGATTTCCTGCTTTGTTGAAGTGGCTTTGTTTCTTTCTCAGCGTGTTTTCCATGTTGAGCAAACAAAAAATATTCTAAAATTAAATTAGTTCTATCTTCATTGGTTTTTATCTGAGTTAAATGCAAGTGACACATTTCCCCTAATAAAAAGGAAATACTTAATGCCTCCCAGTATGCCGAGCAAATCAACTAAAATTTTTCTTTTCTAATAAGACATTTATTTTTTTTTAATTGAAAACATGAAAGAGAAAGTATAGCAAAAATAAAGCCTCTTTTGTATTCATTAGTTGTAATCACTGCTGTGGCCAGTGTTTTAACATCAACAAAAGAAGATTTTCTGGTCCAGGGCCAAATTCATTTAAGCCCTATCTTGCTACACTTGAAATCGTTAAAAGAATCCTTCTTTTTTTTTTTCTTTCAATGCATGTGGGATCATGCTTTAACACTGTAATCATTTATCCTGCTGAGCAGAATAAGTTTATCCTCTTCCACAGGACCAGTCCCAGAGATGCACAGATTTCACACGGCAAAGATGCAGATGAATACAACTATCATTTCATCAACTACAAAATCAAGAAAAAACAGCTTTTTTTTTTTTGCAGAAGGTGACAGTTCCGACATGCTAAATGTTGTTTTGATGCTGTATGTTTGACAAGTGCCAGTTCCAGGGTTCCAAGGCTCGTCTTCCCTCTCTCTTCCAACATGCTTATTAACTGAAATCTGGTGAACTATAGAAAAACAAAGCAGGAATTATGGAGGCACTGTATTAAGGCTGAACTCTTGTCAAGCTTTCTGCTAAGAGCATACAATGAAGTGCTGATTATTTGGAACACAAAAGCTCCTCTACATTTTCCTTCTCCGTGTTCTACAGTAGATCTTCCTTTGGTAGTGGGAGACATTTCCTGCTCTAGCATCTTCCTTATCATCACGCCTGTAAGAAAATGCTGGCATACTACTGCTCCATGCATAACAGTTATTTCCAAAAGCAATGGGCTTTATATACTTCATCGTTACTGGAGAAAAAAAATCACAATACACTTTTCACATTGAATATTTGCACGTTTAGGATGCAGTATTTTTCTAAAGGACTCATGGAATAACTACATCACCAAACAGCAGAACGGATTCTTCAGAAATGTATTTAATTTAGGTGGGACTGCATCTTGCACAACCAAACTAGCATAAGAACCCCTGGTACCAAGACAGCTGAAGATCCAGATGCACCCTTTGCACTGGAACTGCATAGGCATGTATTTCAAAATTACTCTGAGCCTGCCCTCTTTTTATGGCTACCACCATGTAACCAGAGAACAAAAACAACAGTAAGCAACCAACATGCCCATATAAAGCAAGACGCCAAATACTGCTGCCTAGAGCTTAGGAACACTGCATACCTCACATGTGCATGCAAGAAATATTCAAACTACCAGCTATCCGTGCAGCTTTAACAAAGGTGACAATCAGAGCGTGTACCAACTCTCTGCAAAGCCAGCTCACGGTAGCACGCCAAAACTTCCTGAGTGCTTGTTTCCTGTGAATAAACGCATCATACATAGGATTTTTGTTTGTTACTGTATGCAACTTACAATTGGACATAACCCCACATCAGGGTGCTGGGAAGGCTGAACAGAGATGGCCAGATGGGAGGGGACAGCTCCGTACCCCTAAGGGCAGGTAATTCTTCACAGGCAGTCTTTGGTCCCAAGATTTTACAGCCAGACTATATGCAAAGAGTAACAAATCTGACTTTGTAAACTTGGCTACCTTTATCCATCTCTTGAAATAGTATGACTCTAATTAGCCTTTCACATAGCTGCTGATACTACTTTGTTTTCTTTTCATCTTTCGGAGCAAAGATAGCTATTATCTTCTGAAATTTATAAAGTAAAAAAAACCCTTACAACTCTTAAATTTTGAGGGAAGAAATGTTAATCTAAAGTGAGAGAAACTGGTAGCAGTGAAACATGTGATTTAAATTATGTGAACATTAGCAGTCCAGACGACCATCACTGTGGAATTAAGTTAAGCAGTTGAGTTTATTATCAAATTTGACAATTTATTGTGTGATATTTGGTAATTCTCCTGAATTAATTATTTCCAAGCAGATACTTTATAGCACTGTGGCCTTGGTGTCAAACAATGCAGCTGGTTCCTTTTCAAATGGCAGAAACTTCTTATGTAATTTTTCTACCACTTAAAAAAACACCTTTGTGTTTTCTGGAATAAAAGCTAAGTTGGAAATTCTGTCAGACATTTAGGCCAAGGTGATTACACCAATTTAAGAAAGTCAACAATTACAAAGAACTGGTGTTTAATTAGTAAAAGGGAAGCACCTGTATTTTTAAAGGAAGAGACTCCAGGATTAGACTGTACAAATGTAAAAGTCGTAACAAAAGACAAAAATGAGCACATTATTTGTCCACGGGGAAAATCAGCCACTGGATGCCATCAGTTCATGGAAAAAAAGCAACAAATTGTTCTTTCTTCACATGGTATCTCCATGCTTTTGTACAGATGCATATCAGTAATTATGTTTACGACTCTTTTGTCTGTCCAGCAGCCAAAAAAAAGAGCACCTCTGATGGTTAGACCTTTAACACACTCGCTTTTATGCTTCAAATTTTACACTTCATAAAACATTCAAGACTGAAAATGTGACTTTCTGTCTTCTTTAAATCCCATTCTTTAAACTACCATCTGGCTGAGGCATTAAAATAGGCCAAATTACTCTTACAGTTTTCTTAAGACCTTTCTTTTGCTGTTAATTGCACATTTATAATTATATTCTTGCAAAAAGAGTTTGAAAGATTATTCTTGGTAACAGACCTAAGGTGAAAACTTGCTGCTTTAATGCGTAAATTATAACGTGTGCAGTTGTGAAGAGTGGTTTTGCGAAATGCTCAGGTAAGCGCAAGAATCTAAAAGAGCTGTCAAGGAGTTTGCACTCTTAAGGGGCTAATGTTCATTTAAAAGCAACTCATAATAAGCTGTGCCTGAAGGCTAAATGAGTAGTTTAACTAAAACACAATCACTAACTTTGCAGAAGACAGATAAAGGAAACAATTGTTCATCAAACAAAGTTAGAGAAATGTAAAAAGCAGCCTCGCTTTGATGCCTGTTTAAAATCATTAATTTTCCTGTAAGTTAATGTAAATCAAGGATTAAACAGAAACTGTTACCATCTGACCCTTATAAACTAAACTTCTGTGTGGCTCATCTATTTGAAGTCAAATCTATCCATACATCTAAACAGGAAACTGAATGAAAACATTTATTCTTTCCATTTCCTATATCCTGCAAGCTTCTTCAAAAACTATTTCCTTTTTAAATTTAGACTGCATACTTGTTGATGGTTTTTTCCTCTGCAGAGTTTTGGAAACGTAACATCAGTTTTCCTACAGAGTGCAAAAAGCGGGTGGGTGCTCCTTGGGCACTGCATTTCACCCATCTGAAAGTTCTTTCCACTGCAGAACGGTCCAGGAGCAGGGGAGGGATCCAAGCTGACATTTGGCCTCTATGAGAGCGTGCGGTTATCAGAAGTACAATCAATTGGAATTCAGTATCGCTCTGTAGGTGGCAAACTTGAGGGATTCACAGTTACCATTTCAACCTGCAGATCAGGGTCATTTCCACCCTGACGGACTTTATTTCTCTGTCTGTAGTGACACCGAGCTCTAGAAAATACTTAGACCTCTACAAGTGAAATGACTGTATCACATTACTATCATTACTACTATGTATTTGCTGCAAGAATAAATTAAGCACACAGCTACGCTGCTTATAGCTGAAATTTGAGGTCTGTTGACAGTTTTAAAGGTGGTAAGTACAGAACATACTGCTGGCCTATGTTACACTGGCTGGTTTATACGAAACACTTCTTTCAGTGAACTCGTCTATTTGCTTGTGCTGGTGCGAGAAATTCTCATCCTAATGAACTGACTTCTAAGATACAACTTCGTTATCAAGTGTTTCAATGTCAGAAGATTCCCAATTTAAACCCAGCTCAAAATTAGTAAATTTAAATGCTTTTTTTTTTTTTTTTAATGCAAATATTTTAGTCAAACCAATGTAATTGGTTTACAGCTCAATGAGTGCATCTTCCTGATTTGAAAAATCATTTTTACTGAAAAATATAGTTTTCAAGAAGTTCAGATAAAGCAGCATGAAAATCTGTGCTGTGTTAGCATCCAGCCTAGGCGGGCACTAGGAAATTACCTGGAGAAGGAACTTCTGCTTCTGATGAATGTAAAGAGAACGATCTCAGGCTGATGACATCACACAGTTGCGCTGCCATCAAGCAGAATAAAATGCTTCTATAAAGAAATACTTGCAGAATTAATCGATACATGGGGAAAAAAAAAGAAGACGCAATCTGTGCAGACAATATTTTTTTTTAAAAACACAACATCTGGTAAGAGTGTCTTGCTTCAATAAACAGTATCATTGTGAGCTTCAGGGGAGTCAAATGGAGTGAATGATGTCACAGAGAGGAGCTACACTGAAGATTCAGCAATAAACCGATCTGGCTCTAACCTGACCTAATACCATCACAAACAACCCCCGAGGAAAGCAGAGAACTTTGACCAAAATCTCCTAGAAGAAATGGCACAGACAGGAAAATGGAACTACTGCAGATGCTTTCAGAGAGACAAGAATGAACAAAAATCTGAAGAAAAAAAATACTGAAGGTATTTTTTAAGAAAAAGCACAATTAATGAAAACACAGCTCTCTCAAAGAGAGGCAGCATCCGTAATGTTAATATGCTGAGGGACATCCAGGTATTGTAAGAGATTGTGAATTAGGCAGATGTGACACAACACGGAGAATATCCAACTCTGTACTGGGCTGCATGCCTAGAAGCTTCATGTCAGAGACAGAAGAAATTGCCTTAACTCATCTACTGTTGTATGGTTACGTCTGGAAGTGCATGTGTATTTCCAAGCAAGCTCAAAACAAGAAAGATACTATGAAGCTAGAGGGGATTCAAAACACAGCAATCAAAATGATTAAGAGGAGATTCAAAATGAAAGATTTAGAATTACATTTCTGTACTCTAACTACGTGCTAAATAGGAGATGAAAAAATAATGTTCAAATTAAAAGAACAAACCTAAGCCATTTTGGAAGGTATCAGCAGAAACAGTGCAACTTTCCTATTGCACAGGTCCAGTATCACTGACAAATTAACAACTGTTAAAATCAGAAATGCTCTGAAAGTAGAGAATGGCCCAAGTCCCCTGTGGGATGCTTCCAGGGCTGATTTGGGAAAGTGAAATGAAGGTGTTAAGATTTTGTTGCCCTGTTACACAAGCTTGAAAAAATGGCCTTCCTAGAGATTTCAGCAAACCCGATGAGGTATTTCAGTTTTAAAACCTGCACAGCAGAAAGATCTGCGCAGGACAGTATTCTGTAACATGTACAGCAAACGTGTTTCCCCTTTTCAGACCCTTCTGAGGACAGCAATGCTAGAACGCTTTCTGGTTTCTCCTTCGGTACTGCTCTCTACTGCTTCATAGCTTTGATTGCAAAGCCTTCCCTTAAGCAAATATTAACAACAGAATGAATTCCCTAGCTAACTAAAAAGGTTATTTTCCAGTGATACTTAGGAGCACAGTTATTCTAACGCATTACTCCACCATGACTAACTGACACTAAAAGAAGTGTAAAACACACAACCTGATTCTTTTTCAAATGTATCAGAAGCCGTTTATTTTCGAATCACATAAAATGTGTCTGGGATGAAATTCTGCTGAGGTTGCACTATTGTATTCTCAAGGGAAAATGTACAAGAACATTTTTTCAGTAATTCATTGCAAGCCCTTTTTTTTTTTTTTTTCCATAAAATCTCAAAGTTTGGTGCTTGGTAAGCATGTTCCCATTGTGTTTATTTCCTCATTGATTTTTATTGCCGTTGGATGGACGCATTTACTAGGAAAAACAAAGAAAAATTATGAAGCCTTAAGAATTATTCTTAGTTTCATTTCTTAGTACATGCTTTCATAAAGTAGAATGCACTTCATTTTTAATTTTGCATTACTGATCAACAGTGTGCTCATCTTTAACTTTGTAACAGAGACAGTGGTCCTTTCACATAGTGTGAGGAGTGGTTTTACATTAATCAAGTTTAAATTTAAAGTTTAATACACTTTCAATTAGCCAACAGATAGATTGAGATAACTCACTTCAAAAACACATCCCTTCCATTGTAGACCAAACGCTGTGATCTCTTCACCCTTGACAAGCACAGCTCTCTGCAGTTTGACACAAATGTTATCACTTACTTGAACAAGACTGACCCTACAAAATGCCAGGAGACTCAAAACTTCTCTTTACAGGTCTGTGCACCATGTAAGAACTCCAAAATGATCCTCATGTGAGATTGTTAATGGAATTAAACTTAAGACCATCATAAATTATTCAGATAGACCTAATTCCAGTATGTACATATATATGAGGCAGCAGTGCATTCAGGTGACCAAGAAGGCCAATGGCATCCTGGTTAATATCAGAAACAGCGCAGCCAACAGGAGCAGGAGGTGATCCTCCCCCTGTACTCAGCACTGCTGAGGCCGTGCCTTGAGTCCTGTGTTCAGTTTTGGGCCCCTCACTACAAGAACGACATCAACACCCTGCAGTGTGTCCAGAGAATGGCAATGAAGCTGTGAAGGGTCTGGAGCACAGATCTGATGGGGAACAGCTGAGGGAACTGGGATTGTTCGGTCTGGAGAAGAGGAGGCTCAGAGGAGACCTTACTGCTCTCTACAACTTCCTGAAAGGAGGTTGTGGTTGAGATGAGGGCCGACCTGTTTTCCTGTGTAACAGCGGTAGGATGAGAGGGGATGGCCTCAAGTTGCACCAGAGGAGGTTCAAGTTGGATATCAGGAAAAACTTCTCCAAAGAGAGGTCAGGTGCTGGAACAGGCTGCCCAGGGAAGTGGTAGAGTCACCGTCCCTGGAGGGGCTCGAGAAATGTTTAGATGTTGTACTGAGGGGCACAGGTTAGTGGAAAAATATTGGTGGTTGTGTCATGGTTTTGTAATTTTTGCTATTGGTATTCCACATCATAACATCATGTGGAGCACAGAGAAGAAGAACTACACATCCCAGAGGACCTCATGGTCAAAGAGGAAAATACATCACAGAAGCGATGCTCGCCCTCTCTCTCACTGCCTGGCAGCGGGTGTGGGTGTGCTTGCAAGCCGTGCGCCTTCAATTTCAAAGTAGGCTTCTCGGTCTTTCTCTCTCTCTCTTATTTTACTTGATTTATTAGCCCCAATTTCAATTAGATTGTATTATATTGTGTTATCTTGCATTCCGATATTCCTGGAGCAAGCCCAGCTCTCATCTCCCCACCCCAACCCCTTTTCTCTTCCCATTTTCTGGGGGGATCAGGGGGCCCATGAGCCTACCTCCCCCCTGTCACGGACATAGACTGATCTAGATAACTCTGTGACAGGTTGGTAGACGGTTGGATTGGATGATGTTGGAGGTCTTTTCCAACCTCAACAATCCCGTTTGATTCTGTGTGATATATACCAAAGCAGACAAAATTTTTTAGAACGGTTTATACTTAGGGCTTACACCACATAGTGCAAGAACTCCTCAAACTCTCGGACTCTTTCCAAGTGTGCTTCTGGTCCCCTACTAGGCAGACATTTTTCATCAATACATCTTTTTTTTTTTTTTAGAGGAGGGATCTTCATGTGATACCAGAAAAATTTCTTTGTTGGAGCCTGAGAAACGTCTCTCACTGTTGCATGCAGTCACTAGTCCACTATTTAAACAAAAATTGTAGTTCTTGAGTCTCAATACTGAAAAAGCAGCATATACAGAGAATTTACTTACTTTTTGGCAAGCAAAATATATCATAATTACGCAACCATAAATTTGTTCTTTCATCTGTTATCACGATTTACACAACAGCCCATACTTTCAGATAGTAAGCTCTAATACTGATAACGAAACATCATTCCAACTGCCACACACAAAACACAGGAACTAAATGAACACAGTTAACACCAAAGGCTGCAGCTAAGTACTTGTGCCAAAAACCATACAACACAGCATGCTTCTATGTGCAGAACTTAGAAAAGCGACCCGTTTAAACTCTGTATTACACGGGGAGCAAAAATTAAAAGTACTTAGCTAAAACTGAAGTTATTTCCAACAAAAAGCACCTGAATTGTACATGACCAACGCACAACAGAAAACTTCCCAGCTCCACCAAATGCGCTGCCTTCCTCTCATACTCTTGCTTTCTGCAGAGCTACCAGGCCTTACCATCACTATGTGCTTAACAGTATTTTTAAAGAACGTTTAATTCAGAAAGAGATTCCAGTGCCAAGAAAAACAAAATACTTTTTAAACTGTTTAGCAGAATGTCAGTTATAAACACCAACATTTTCATCTGTTTTGAGCAGTGTTTCAGGACCATTCTAGTAATTCATGCTGACATTTGTCATTTACATCTTTCCCTTTTAAAATGAAAGCTCTTGAAAACGAGTAACAACATTTTTTGCTCTATCATTTTAGACAGTTGATCAAGGCGGAAGGAACCTCTTTTGTTTAGTTTAACTGCCTCTTCTATAAAATAATCTTAAGTCAGTGGCAGTTTGCAGCACTGAATATGACTTCTACGCACATTTAAATTCCAGGCAAAAATCTCTTGCTCTCTTCTTTCAACCTTACCCATCACCCTGGTTTTGCTTCCTCGAGACTGATAATCTCGATCCCGCAGAACACTGAGACATGATCTTGGATATCTGCAGATCTGCTGACTTCTACTGCACTGCTCGTCTTGTGTACCTTCAGCAACTGCTGAAGTCACTCACTGGATCCAGGGCAGGACGGTGTCATTTGGCATCTGCTACTCATGCTCTAGCTTTGCAAAGTGCCCCACATTTATGGCTATCCCCTCCAAGCTGGTTTAGGGGTTTAGCTCTCTTTGCCCTGAAAGAGCAATTCATCCATCAGGCTTGCGGCAACAACTAACTGTTAACATGAAAATATTTAGTTTTAGCACTTTAAGGTACTTTTGGAACTTAAAATATTTATCAAAGCATTTGTATCAACCTTCACTCGGACACTTGCTCATTTTAATCATAAAAGAACAAGCGGACAAGTTGCAGTAATTATTTTAACTCAGGCAAATAGCACAGCACTTTGATAATCGTTACATTTATCCAACAGACTGCCTAAAATATACACATCAACACACACAGCTTTTGTTCAACAACAACTCATTAGAGTAACACTAAATAATATATTTAAAATTAGAATTTTGTCCCTTTCTAAACTCTCATAGACAGAGCAGCCAAAAAACTGAATAAGTCAGGGTGCCTTTGAAGATATTTAATTAAAATCTAATCCCACATTCCTAAAAGCTCACATAAATTAAGCTGTCATTCAGGAGATTTATGCATTCCTATTTGCATATTGCATACAATTCATCAATTACTCATGTTTGAAAGCAGAGCCTTGGCGGGCGCGGGGCTGCTGGGCACACTGAAGAGTCCTGAGCATGTGCAGGCTCCTCTGGTACCGGTGCCAGCACCTGGATCCCTCTCCGAAATGAGCCAGTTGACAATGAGCACTTCAGTCAGTCCTCAAGCACATGGATCAGAGCGTGGACACCCTTCGTGCCACAGGAGGAAGATTCACAGAGCAGTCACATGGCATCCTTACCGCGTGCAGCTATTAGGAAGGTGCCTGTAACAGCACTGTATTGTAGCAGCATTGCCAGCTGTGAAGCACAGCAGCTGTGGCCCAGTGCCCAGCCACACACCCGGCCCACCCCAACCATGCTCCTGCACCCCACAGCTCCCCACTCACTGCGGTCCTGCAGTGCAGCCTCAGCCACAGCGTGATGAGCTTTAACCAAGGATTCCTTTGAGAAACCACGAGTACGCAGCCTCTGTGCAGAACAACATCTCAGAAACCACAAGATGAAAACATTAAACCCACTACCAACAGATATCCTGCCTCCAAACCCAGTTTTTCTTTCTCCATTTCTTTCTTTGAGGCTTAATCCATTATCACTGAACATCTAACTTTGGCAACTCTTTCACACAAGGCTTTTCAAACAACTGTCTAAAGAGATGTACTTTTAATTGGGTTAAATTTTTTTATGGTGTATCCTAATGACAGGTGAATTCTGAGCAAAATCTCCATCGTGCACTTATTTTGGTCAGCCCCAGCTGCGTATTACTGTGCTACTTGGATATCACAGCCTTTGGAAGGAGCTTCCCCATCAGTCACGTGCTGGCTGTGTAGCCAACACACAAGAAGTGGCTTCCAATTGGAGCTACAGCAAATTCTAATGCCTCTCCTTGGGCTCTTTCGTTTTACTTTTTTTTTTTTGTTGTTAGCTTGCCGACTACAAATATACCAAGGGAGAGACAGACAAGAGAAGACAGCGTTTTGTAAGGTTCTCAATGCAGCTCTGGCAACTAAGCACTGACCTGCAATACTTCTGCTAGCCCAGCCTGAGACCTTTCAGAGCAAATGCTCATAATTGCACCAAGCAAAATGCATGAACCTACTCCACTTCATTAACTGTAGCCTCAACCAGGTCTTAAATTCAAATCTCAGAAGGTGAAAGGCTAATGCAATAACCACTTGTTACTCTGCCTTGTTACCAAGACACCGCTCATTTCTTACAGTCATGTTGTATGTTATTAAAACTAGCCTATTATTTACATCCTTCCACCAAATGTTTAATAAAATATCTTTAAATAGTTTGTTTCTATCTAGCTATCAGTTGCTATACAGCAATTATAACCAGAAAATACAATTCCAGAAAATACAAATGGAAAACAATAATTTGTAGAGCATTTAATTACTTGTGATAGCTCATGTAAAATGAGTTAATGGAAGGAAGGATAAATACCACAGGTGACGCCAGAATCAGCTTCTTCACAACTCCTTCCCTGACCCATGAGAAGTCTGAAATTGCTCTGCTCAAGAGTTACAGCACACTCAAACAATCACGGAGCACGACACTGCCTGTTTGTTAACACTCCTTTAGTAACAGAACATGTCAGCATTCTCCTCAAGCCTTGAATTCACTTGTGCAATGCAAAGAACATCTCATATGCTGTACATCTTGATCTATCTGTTATAATTCTAAGAAAGCAGCCTTGACACAATTGATTGTGAAATGTTCACACTTTTCAACAGCTTTAACTCTCTGTCTTTTGTAAACACGAATTTTTAGAGAAGCTGTTGGTGGAAGAGTATTTGTTTCAACGTCATCACTCCAAGCCATCACTCTGTCAGCAAAAAAACAAAACAAAACAACAAACCATTTCTGAGACTACAATTTTAGGCACGATGTGCAGTTGGACTTGATGATCTTTAAGGTCTTTTCCAACCTGAGCAATTCTATGATTCCATGATTCTATGTATGAAATAGAGGTCTGGAAAAAATTATACAAGTTGTTAAACATATTACACCAAATGATTTTTAAGTAATGAATTCAGATATACACACGACCATAAAATATCCCACCTGTGTCACATCCAAGAGGCTTGGAGCTCCTTCTCTACGTGACTCCTCTCCTTCCCATCTACTTCTCAGACGCATCCAGCACCCCACAGCATGTATATTCCCCAACGCAGTCATTTCAGTACATATGTCACCACTCTCGTGATTGACTGACACTTTTTCTTTAGCAGTGTTTTATAAACAGACTATATAATAATGGCGCTCTGCTCTGGGCGGGGCATCTCCCTGTACTTGTTATGTGACGATTTGTCACAACACATGAGCAGCTCAGTTGCTCACACTGTATGCAATGACATCCTCCCCTGCCCCTCAAGACAGCTCCATTTTACATGCGATATTCATATACAGCTCCAGGGCTTACATATAGCTACATAAGACCTGAAGAATCTGGAATGGAAAAATATTTATCTGACAAATTGGTATTATTTACTTGTACAACTAGTAAAATCTAATTCTATATACTACGGAAGATAAAACATATCCTAAACTGCATTTGTAAGACGATCAATATAGAGAGGCTATAAACACACTAGAGGCAAAAACAGTATTAAAAGCTGCATGACTATGTGCATTAATTGAACTAATACTACTGACAGTGCTGAAAGACTCCCTACCTTCTTGTCGTACAGTTTATTACGAAAAGCCTCATGAACATCCGTCCTGCAGCAGCTATTAACTATTCTTATTAAAATTTGACAGTTTATAAAGATGGCCTTTATGTGTGTGTACAAGCTAAGCCAGTAGGCAGTTTCACTGGCCTTCACAAACATGCAGTTTAACAGGAAAGAACCTAGAAAGTTTTTGCCCCCAAGTGATGTGACAGGTGAAAACCAGGGAGAAGTGTCATACGCTCCTGAGCAGCGCTGGATTTGTCACTGCTGAGTACACTCAACCTCGTTTTTCCCATGTCATTTAAATCCAGTCCTACAGAACCCCCTGGAATTTCATTTTCACTGACAGTATCAGAATTCAAAATTTTAATGTCTTCTCTTTTTCCTAACCACAAATAATGACTTCATGGGAATTCACTCTCCCTTTCCTAACTCTTTTGAATGTGACTTCTGTTTCTGCTTGCCATGTGGTTACTAAAACAGTAGCATTACCCTGATTAACTTAACGATAACTCTTTGTATCGAATTCTTTTAAGAAGCTGTATTATGAGCAACTGCCTCTGATATTTTTCATCCACCAAATACATCCATGCGTCACAAGCCTTTGGGAACTGATTTTTCTTCGCATGAAGTTAGGGTGTGTAAGAAGAGGGGGGAAAAGCCATTTAAGTACTCATTAGACTGGAAGGTGACACCAACAAACTTCTGGCTTCAAATTAGAAAATAAAAACTGTTCTAAATGATTAGCTTTCCATTCTTTAACAAACTGGTTTTTGGTGTGTTTTTTAACTACAGGAACGTTAAACTGAAGTTTTTAAAATTTAAACAATGTTGAACAACACCTACGTATCCCTTCTTACAGTTCTAACAGACAGATGGTTCAAGCCGTACTGTTACGTAAGAAGATGGCCCCTCTGCTTCCTACAGTAACGCATCTTGCAGCTTCTGTAATGGAAATCTTCGCTGTTTTTCACATTCAGTATTTCTCTCCCAAGAAGAAAAGAAAAAAAAAAAAGCAAATAATGATCAAGAATGGTTTAGGTTGGAAGGGACTTCAAAGACCACTGAGCTCCAAACCTCTGCCATGGGCAGTGTCGCGATCTACCAGACCAGGCTGTCCAGAGCTCCATCCAGCCTGGCCTTGAGTACCTCCAGGGATGGGGCAGCCTGTTCAGTGCCTCACAATCCTCTGAGTAAATTTCCTCCTAACACCTAACCTAAATCTCCTCTCTTTTAGTTAAAAGCCATTCTTCCTTGTCCCATCAATATCAGTGTAAAATATTGGTCTCCCTTCTGCCTATAGGCTCCTTACACGTTCTGGAAGGCCACAATTAGATCTCCCTGGAGCCTTCCCTTCTCCAGGCTGAACATGTCCAGCTCCCTCAGCCTGTGTTCATAGGAGTGGTGCTCCAGCCCTCAGATCACCTTCAAGGCCCTCCTCTGGGCCCACTCCAACAGCTCTGCATCCTTCCTGTGCTGGGGGCCACAGGCCTGGTTGCAGCACTGCAGGTGGGGCCTCACAAGGGCGGAGCAGAGAGGGACAATCCCCTCCCTTTACTGCCATCCATCTTTTTGTGCAGTCCAGGATACAGTTGGTCTTGAGGGCTGCAAGCACACACTGCTGGCTTGTGTTAACTTTTTCATCTTCCAGGACCCCAAGTCCTTCTTGATGGGACTGCTCTCTGTAAGTTCTTCTCCACCTGTACACTTATCTAGGACTGCCCCAACCCAAGTGTAAAGCCTTGCACTCAGCCTTGCTGAACATCATGATGTTCACGTTGGCATCCTTCAAATTAAATCTCCAAACTAAGATGTTCAAATTTGACACTAAACGATGCATTTTTTGCATCAATTCTCTGTAGAAAGTAATGTGTCATTTTACCTGTATAAATCTGACAAGAAAAGCATATATGCATGTATTTATATTTTCTGTACATTCAAACAAATTACATTTTACATTTTAATTTTCATTTTCCAACTAAAGTCAAAGCTAGCTATGGATTTCCACTGAGAATTTGAATTGGCTGGCTGCCGGTTCAAGCCATCGGCATTGCTTTCAGCTGAAAAAAATCCTCATTGTGGTAATCTTTAGAACAATGTCTACTTTTTAAATGTATGCAGAAGATACAAGATGCAAAGTAATCAGAAAGCATATTACAACTTCATACGCACAACTATCCACTCATTTTACTTATTGCTTTGGCTAAGAAAACTGAAGAAATTAATCTTTATCATCTTCAAAGCATTACTATCTGCTTTATATAATTAAGCAAAAGTAAGGGCAACAGGAAGCTGATGCTCAGATGGGATTTCAGAGATCAGATTCCACTTTTCCCTTGAAGAAAGGTTAAGCTCCCAGGATTGCTCATACATGCATACTAAAAATTAATTCCCACCATTTTTCTGCATTGTAAGTAGCAGAAATGGTCAAATGTTAGTAAGTAATATTACTTCTGCTGTAAGCAGTATGTTCTGCCTTTTTCCCAAATTACTCAAGACTGAAAAGAGCATACTAGACTCTGAGGGCAAGCATGCTTGTAAAGACTACGTCTGAATGAGACTGTGCCTTTACCAATGAACCTGACTGTACAGACGCTAAGTAGTTGGAACAGCTCTTTTCTCACCATGGAAGTGAGCAGAACTACCCACAAATGTACTGAAGACATTTGGAAGCAGATTAGCAAAGTTCCAGATAAAAAAAAATAAATTTGTAAGTGCTTTCTTTTCAGTGTGTGTTCACTTCAGCTGTTTTCTATATACTTGTTTTGAAAGTGAATTTGTAAGATAAACTCTTGAAGATGAGCACATGAACATATTACAGGTATGTGCAAAACTCGCACTCAGGAAATGCACTGCCAAGAGTAAATAGAGAAAGCATTACTTTCTGGTCTCAGTCTTCACTGGTGACTGCTCTTGAGACAGCCCTCAAACGGATGGGTCAGAAGGTGGGGACTGGGGAACAGCACTGTTCCTGCTGTAAGCAGAGATCAGGTTTGAGACCAGTTGAGGAACACAAACATCCATATGACTACGGGTCCCAGCGAGATACATTGCAGAGACCTGAGGGAATTCTCTGACATAGCTGCCAAGTCACTGTCAATGACATCTGAAGTGATGGAGGTCAGGTGATGTCCTTGGTGACCGCAAAAAGGTCAGCACTGCACCCTGAATGGATGCAAGGATGAAAAGGATGACCCAGGGAACTACTGACCTGTTAGCTTCACCACTGCGTCAGTGGAGATCACAGGGCAGATGTTCCTTAGCTGTGCCAAAGCACATGGAAGAGAGAGAGGTAATATGGGGCAGCCAGCATGGCAAGTCCTGCCAGAACGACCTAAACGATGCCTAATCAATGTTCCATGATGGCATAACTGCATCAATGGACAAGGGAAGAGCTCTCTGGATTTCAATAAGGCCTCTGACACAGTCCTTGATAACATCCTTCGCTCCAAATTGGAAAAATAGGGAATTTGGTGGGTGGACTGTTCAATGGACAAAGAACTGGACTAGACTGTACCCAGAGAGTGGTGGTCAGTGGCTCAATGTCCAGATGGAGATCACTGACGAGTGGCTGACTAAGGGAATTATTAGGATCCTTACTAGGACCAGTGCTTTTAATATCTTCAACAATGACACTGACAGAGGGACCAAGCCGACCGCCAGCAAGCTGCAGATGACACCAAGTTGTGTAGTGCAGTCATCATGACTGAGCGACATGACACCATCCAGACAGACCTAGACAGGCTCTAGAAATAGGCCCAGGTGAACTTCACGAGGTTCATCAAGTCAAAGTACAAGGTCTTGGTTTGCAGCAACTCCCCCTATCAATACAAGCCAGGGAATGTAAGGATGGCTGTAAGAAGGAAGGAGGCAGACTCTTCAGTAGCATCTGTTGTGATAGGACAAGGGGAAATGGCTTCAAACTACAAGAGGGAAGATAAAACAATTTTTTTTTTTTTAACAAGGACAGACAAGTGCTGGCACAAGTTGCCCAGAGATGTGGTGGATGCTCTGTCCTTGGAGACATTCAAGGTCAGGCTGGACCGGGCCCTGAGCACCCTGATTTAGTTGTAGGAGTCCCTGTTCATTGCAGGGGAGCTGGACTGAATGACCTTAGAAGGTTCCTTCCAACTCAAATGATTCTACGATTCTTTCCATCTGCGGCCTACAGGTGACAGTTTCTTTGCTTTTCTATTAACAGCTCCAAGTTCTCTATACTGGGAGAGTACAGAGAACTATGACTGCATAATTAAAGTAATGATATTTGCATATCCATTACCCCGACTGTAAGAAATACCCAAACACTCCCTGTGCAAGGGAGCTGTAAGGATCCAGATGGAACACAGCGAGGCCTGGACCTTACACTTGGGGACAGCAGGAAAGGTATAAGAGGTAGCAAATCTGAATAAACACAGCAATGGCACAGCACCAAGCCTCCTTCAAGTGCCTCCTCAAACTGCCTAAAATATATGTATCTATATCTACAGATAAGTATTTGTTATAAAATCCTCTCTACTCTAACTCTCACTTTCCTTAGGACTCTTGCATTACAATTATCGGTTAATACTAGCACAAACCCACATGTCTCACTTCTTCACTTTCCGCTTCAGGGTTTACTCACTGTATTTTTGATGATGACCACATGCTAGATTGCCAGTTAATAAAGATGAAAAACTAAATTTACTCTAATGCAAGTTAGTTCAAAATGAAGGCAGTTTAAAAGCAACTAAGGCCACTTTTCTTGCAGTTCACTTATCTCGCATCTGATACAAACATATTTACCTAAGCAACCTTCCTTCCACTTATTGTTTACACAGACATATACACATACATATACACCTGCACGCTGAATGGAATTATGGCCCCAACTTTCAATACTTCTTCCACAAGCAAATAAGCATCTCTTACAATCACTGAAGTACACCTGAAGCGATACTTTTCTAAATAGGGCACTGCGGTCATTCTGTCATCGTAACCCGAGTGCTTCCTGCTACCTGAACATCACTACCTGACACTCAAGCTTCCTTCTTGTAATAGCACAGCCTTGCTATCACCTCAGAAATGTGAAAGATTCTCCACTTACCACACAATGACATGTAATGAGACTGCTGCAGCACACTATAAATAGCAAACACTGCTTCTCCACAATATGTGATAAGTGTGTCTCTATATCTTTTCTGAAAACACCGAATGTCTCATAGGGAGCAACAACAACAACAAAAGGCTGGGAATGCCTCAATCAGATCACAATCAATATTGGCTGATTTGACGACAGCTTCTGCGCCAGGCTTAGATCGTCCTGTAGCCTCTGAAAATGCCCTAGCATAAAGTATTTGATTTTTGTTCTCTCCTTCAGATTCATACTGTATCTCCCATTTTAGATATTGAATTTTTCAATCATCTTCCTTTGATGTCTCCTTAGTTTAATTTAAAAGCAATATAAACATGTCTGATTTACAAGATTTTTATTACCACAGTATCTTATCACCTCATTATAGCAATTTGCAAAGGTTTTTTGTCCAAGTTGATACCAGAATAGATTATACTTTCACCTCCGCATTTTTTTCTTCCTTCTCAGTCCATTTGTGAGCTGCTGTACCTTGCCTTTGGTTACTGTGGGAGGGTCTTGGCCAAGAGGCAAGTTTTACAACACTATAAAAACCATCAGGCTTGGGTTCAGACCTTCCTTGGCCATTGACCAAAAACGTTTTTATCTCCAGCTCTCATGAACTTCCTTTGGAGCACACTGAGCAGCACTGCTCATGAGGATTACGGCTGTTTTGATTGATTATGAATGAAGTGGAAGACTTGGTCTGGGCCCTAAGATCTTAGATGGTTTGCACTGCTCTGGGCTGAGAAACAGACTAAGAACTGCACGCATATTAAACACACGTGCATGCCCATTATATATTTGTGATACTTTCTCCTTCAAATTCTGGTGGCTGATCAAACCTGCTATAAAGAACAGATAAGAATGGACATCTGCTGCAAATCTGATGGCAGAACTCCAGGACTGTTTTATAAACAACTCAATATAAGAGAAGTGACTGCACTGTTTCTAGAGGAACTCGGTACCAGGTGTTATGGGGTTTAGATCAAGTGCTCACCTTGATGTGCTGAATATACTGTACAGCCAGTGATGACTGATTCCTAACAGGGCCTGTAAATGGCTCAATAGTAACTTGACACCTGCAATTCCAAACCAGGTTAAGAACTGAAGCTCACACACTAGAATGTATACCACTAACCAAAAATATTCTGCAACATCTCCCAAAAAATCTAATGAGGACTGACAAGGATGCGATCGCTCAGAAAGACCTAGGAGTGGTGACTTTATTTGCATTCTTACATTCTCTTCCTCAAGCTCTGTTAGCAGCAGGTCTCACTGACAAGATAGTATTTGGACAGTGCTCAAATCAAGCCTGAAGTTCTTGAGAAGAACTGCACGTGCATCAAGTACTTCTAAGAATGTAACGCTTCCTCTCTCCAGAAGACACTGACAACATTAGCTCATATAAATCCAATTTGCCTTTAATCTTCAATTTGTCTCTATCAAGATGCTCCATTTCTCAAGCAATTACTTAAACTACTGCAGATCTTCTTATCCAGCTGTATATCAGAAAAATGGAATCTGTCTATGTGATAATTTTTCTCTGCTCCTCTCACTTGGTGCCTCTGCTCTTATTTTATTTCTTTGCTCTGGAAAGGTACATGAGCATTTTCTTCCAGAGTCAGATCTTTAGTTTGATGTAAGCAATACCTCCACTTTTCCTCTTAGGAGCAGCATTAAATTTCTGGTTGGAAACTGGCTGAGGACACAGAACACTGTGTTGGAATACCCACCAAAATCAGGAAGAGCTATAAAGTGCAAGGCGTAATGACGCCAGAGAGCTGCAATTTCATATGGGATGAAAAAAGGCTGGTGAGCCTCACCAGCTACCATGCAAGGCCCCACTGCATCTGAAAGCATCCCAAAAATGTCAAAAGTCACAAGTCTCCTTGAGCCACTGGATTCTAGCAAAATATCTGGTAGTAATAAAGAATATAAAAAAAAGATGACCCGAAAAAATTAATCATCAGAAGGGTTACAGTAGAATCCATCTCTAGGTATTCTAAAGCTATGTGCATAAAACCAAAAATCAATAATGTGGCATTGACATGAATTCAAAAGGTTATTATCTTCAAGAAACTTCAGGTGACAATACACACATACCATTCCATTTGGTACCACACAGTCTGCGTTATTCTGAGCGGCTGTAGGCCAGCAGAACCTCTACTTGCTTCCAGCTCTTCTCATGAATGGAGCTGTTTGAAACAAGCAGTACAGACTCTGGACTATTTTCTACTATTTTTTATAACAAATTAATAATATTCTTCTGAAAAATGAAATTGCAATTTTTTAATAGGTGAAGGAGAAGCTATTTTCCACTGTGAAATAAACCAGTAGTAAAAGCACAGAATGTCAAGACAAATTCTGGTCCTCCTCCCTTCATAGCATGATCTGCAAGAAAAATCATATAGCACTTCTATGAATTTATGATTGTATCCCAGAAAGTAAAAAATAAGGTAAACATTTTCTGTTTGTTTTTCACTTTCCCAGCAACACCATCCTTACTTGCTTCTAGATGGTCACATTTTGCTGACATTTACAAACATTTCATGTTGATCTTACACGGGTCACATCAATCATCTATACAGTTTCAATGACACTTTGTTAAATAAACTGTCATGAAAGATTTATAGAGAATTTGATAAAAGTAAAGAAGATGTAGTTTAGCTTTTAAAGATGCATTACCCCTTTTCTGAGGTGTAATATCAGGTCTAAAATACCATTAAGCTTTTCTGGCAGGAGATGAAGTGAGAAAATAAAATGTACTCTTTCATCAGCACTCACTTATTTGCATCTCCGCAAAATACTGTGAGAACAGATCAGCTGCAGTTTCCTGGAGGAAAAGGGAACCTCAGTCCCATTTTCTGCATTCTGTTTGTCTCTACCAATGCCTGGCAGAAGCCACTGGTGTTCTTAACTCGTTATTTGAGCACAAATGGCCTCCAGATTTTAAAAAATCTGATCATTTTAATACTGTGCACAGCCTTCTGTAGTCTACGGACAACAAAACTATTAATCCTACTTTTTCCTTACGTCTTTAAAAGAAACCTAATTCTGAAGACTTGCACAGGTTTTTTGGGGTGTTTTGTTTGTTTGCTTTTTGGGGGGTTGTTTTTTGGGTTGGTTTGTGGTTGTTTTTGTGTGTGTGTGTGTGTGTGTGTGTGTGTGTGTGTGTGTGTGTGTGTGGAGGAGGGAAGGGAAGGGGAGGGGGGGAGAAATAACTCCTTTGAGATTAGTTACCCAAGCATAAAAAGTCATGCAGAACGGCACAACTGGCTATGTAGTGGTTCCAAGAAACAGTTCTGCAATGTTTCTGTTCTCTTTATCTCAGTGATGACCACAATACTCGCACCGCACTGTAACAAGGTTTGAGGACCCATCTCGGCCAGCTGGACGCTCCCTGTTTCAGTACCCAGTATGGCTTGACAGCAACATGCAGAATTGCTTAAGCCAACTAGAAACAGTCTTTGCTCCACTTCCTTAGAAACTAAGAAAACATATTCTCATCTGAGCTCCACAGTAAAGGATGTGGCAATGAGCCAGGAGGACAGCACAGCAAAGAACCTCATCAGAATAAACGACGAACTTTGTATTGGCTACCAATCACAGTTCCAGCCACTGTTCAAGTGGCAAAAACCCAAGAGAAGATTTTTGTGGCTGTTGAAAAAGTTGGTATTGCTCCAGAAAATATTACCTATTGCTGAAGGATTTCAGCACTGCATTCTAACACAATTTCACTTTTTCTTGGAATTGCACACTATTAACTAAGTTTCTGATGACCTTACTGCTTAATATTATCACCAAAATAATATTAATAGTATCACCTATCACCAAAACCAAGCACTGTTCACAGGTTGTAGCCACAGTTTGATCGTAGGTGCAGTCAGGTAACTCACTTTCACTAAGCACTCTTCATCAACTGCTCTCAAGACAAAACCGCCCATTAAACGTGGCCTACAGCATGATTGTGAAGACAAAGGTAAACTGTCAGACTTAACTATCCGACACTTAATATCTGAGAGTGGCCAACAGTGGTTTCACTGCTGGGCTGGGCCTTCATCACACGTAGCTCCTAACAACAACTGAAGTTCGTGCAGATCAAGCAATTTGGATCACCAGTTTCCCACCACTAACAGATCTAACTACAAAACTCATCATACATCACATTTTTCAGTTATCTCCAAAGCCAGTTTTGTCTGCTACTTTACAGCAGTTCAGCTTGCTAAGAAACCCAAGTTAGGAAGCAAACAGAGAAAGCTTTTCTCCATTTAATGTTTAGTCTTGTGTAACAGGATGTGTAAGGATGCAAAAATGCTCCAGAAAAAAAATGTAAGAAGACAAAAGTTCTCCCAAAGACCTCCAATTTTGGCAACCAGGAGGACAGCAGGAGCTACTTAGAAAAAGCCCTTATTTAGTGTCAGGTGCTTACTTAGGTCAGATGTGCCAGAGCTGTGGGTTAGATTTTGCATCTTCCCCCTCAAAAGAGCTTCTGTCACCCTTCCTCTCATCACCCCATCTGAAAAGTCTCACACAAAAGGTCAAAAGCAGTGGATAAATCTACAACTTACGCAAATAATTTAAGATAAGCAAGTACTATTCAGGCAATGAATGCCAGAAGAAGGACTAGAAATCATCTTTGATTTGCTACACAGTACCTGTGACCAAAAAAAGCAGGTGTAGGTGCAACGCTATGACGTACTCTCTAACAAGCCCTAGCAAATCAATCTCTCACTATCCTGCAAGAGTAATTTCCACGAACATAACACAGTTACTGGGAAGGTTTTCTTCTATACTCTGATACAAACAGCATTCACATAAAACACACAGCGCACTTCTACATCTCCCTGGACACTGGACCATGTAGTTGAATTTATCATTAAGATTTTGCCCCATTCTGCAGTCCTTATGGAGAACAGCCCCTTGACTCTTGGGCTGCACTCAAACAAGTGAGAGGCACACAGCTTCTGCTCAGAGCGCTACGTGGCAAACTGGCTGCAGTGACTGATGTAAGCAAGCACCTCAGATGGGTCCCCAACTCCCAGAACAACTCTCTTTGTAAAGGGAGCACTATGAGGCTGACTTTTCCATTTACTGAACTGATCTTACTCACAGTAACTTTATTCAGCATGAATTTGAATTATTTTATTTTTTTTTTAAATCTAACTGCAGCAATAACCACAACAGTAAGCGGCATCTCAACAACATTAATCTGCAGATATTATAACTGCTGTATTATCAGTGCTGTTCCTAGATAGCGTGAACTCAAAAAAATAAAAGGCTACGAGTTTAAAGGCAGCAATTTACTCAGTTATTCAACACATCTGTCAAATATATTACTGAGTGGTAAATGAATAAATATTGGATTTCAATTGCTATGACTTGAAATAAATGGCTAGCTGTTCTCCAAGCAGCAGCACTGTGAGCCACAGGTATTGAGTGTTGGCTTATTTAAAGAAAAAAGAGTGATTAAAGTAAGTCTTGCATTGTGAAAACATGCAGCTTGACACTGGATAGGTTAGACTGCTAGAAAAGAACTGCGTCTCTTACCAGGTCGCGTGTTTTTCAGAAAATAAAACAAACCACAAGAACAGCGCTGGGACACTTTTCCTAGCAGAACCCCCAAAGAGCTCCTGAGTGAATTACTGCAGACCGACACCTGGTGCCCAAAGACATGTTCCATTTGGAAATGACAAATCTTCTCAAAAGTTATTTACGAACATAACAAGAAGTTATTTACATTCAAAACTGAATGCATTTTTAATGTTCAGCTTCTATAGTGAGAACAGTACGCAATCATTCTGAGCAAATTCTATACAGCTTAACGCTACTGAAAATCAGTTGGAAAAGTACTGGCTACCAAAGAAGAACTGATGGATAAGGATATGAAAAAAAGACATGAGAACCCAATGCTTGAGTCTGTCCTGCCACCCCCTGTATTTCCCTACTGAAGAGCACTGAAATACAGTGAAACAGAAATGAGTCCCTCCTGCACTAACAGTGAGCTCATACTCTGTTCTGCTGACACTTCATTCAAATTGGCACGTTTTTTAAAAAATTCTCACAGTCTCTGAAACAGGGAAGGCACTTTCGAATCACTCCAATTTTAATGAAGTTTAAGAAGTCATAATATAAGCGAAGGAACATCCTTGGCCTCACCAGACGGGATTAGAACTTCTGTCTCTGTATAACAGACATAGCAGAGATGCTTAAAACCATCCTCGTGTGAAGCGACTTTATCGGGTGGTATTGTTGTAAACCAGCAGTGTCAGATCAAAAAAGCAGCTGCCTTCTCGTTATGGTAACGAAGATGATTAACAGCAATGGTACTCATCTGAATGAGGTCTTAGCTGCAAGTTGAAGGCAGCAGTGGAAGATGAGACTCCGCATCCTGAAACAAGCTTTCTACCTGAAGCTGAAGAAGGCAAGAACTCTCCTTTTATAACTGTAAATTAATTCAAGACTGATTAACTGTTTCACCGCAAGCCCCAACTTTGCCAATCCGTCTGCAAATGCTTCTCCAAAACTAAGAAGTTTAAAAAAGCAATTACCTCACCCATGACCAACAACTTCAGTATGACTGTGAGGACTTAATAAAACAACACGTGAACAATCTTCAGAGCTCTTTTTTCACACCCACAGTTTAGCTAAGATTTTGTACAAACTGCAGATATCCCCTAACGCTCATTGGCGGTGCAGAGTCCAGTTGGAGACCCGTAACTATCAGTGTTCCCCAGGGGTCAGTGCTGGGTCCGGTCTTGTTCAACATCTTCATCAATGACCTTGACGAGGGGACAGTGGCCACCCTCAGCAGGTTTGCTGATGATACGAAATTGGGAGGATTGGCTGACATGCCTGAAGGCTGTGCTGCCATTCAGCAAGACCTGGACAGGCTGGAGAGCTGGGTGGTAAGAAACCAGATGAGGTTTAACAAAAGCAAGTGTAGAGTCTTGCACCTAGGGAGGAATAATTGCATGCACCAGTACAGGTTGGGGGATGACCTGCTGGAGAGGAGCTCCACAGAGAGGACCTGGGTATCCTAGCAGATGACAGGTTGGCCATGAGCCAGCAGTGTGCCCTCATGGCCAAAAAGGCCAATGGCATTCTGGGGTGCATTAAAAAAGAGCGTGGCCAGCAGGTCAAGGGAGGTGATCCTCCCCCTCTACCCTGGTAAGGCCTCATCTGGAGTACTGTGTCCAGTTCGGGGCTCCCCAGCACAAAAAAGACAGGGATCTCTTGGAAAGAGTCCAGCGGAGGGCCACAAAGATGGTGAAGGGCCTGGAGCATCTCCCCCATGAAGAAGGGCTGAGTGAACTGGGTCTGTTTAGCCTTGAGAAAAGAAGACTGAGAGGGGACCTGATCCAGGTCTATAAATATCTAAGGTGTGGGGGGCAAAGTGGCGAGGCCAGACTCTTTTCAGCAGTGTGTGGAGACAGGACAAGGGGAAATGGCCAGAAACTGGAGCATAGGAAGTTCCGCACGAATGTGCTCAAGAACTTCTTTACGGTGAGGGTGGCGGAGCACTGGAACAGGCTGCCCAGGGGGGTTGTGGAGGCTCCTTCTCTGGAGATATTCAAGACCCGCCTGGACGCCTACCTGTGCGACCTGCTGTAGGGAACCTGCTTTGGCAGGGGGGTTGAACTCGATTGATCTCTGGAGGTCCCTTCCAACCCCTACGATTCTGTGATTCTGTGAATGTGCTCCACAAAGGCTTAGCACACGAAAAATTGTCTAAATATGTTTCTGTATGTTGTTACGTTTCTGCACTCAAGCTAATACACACAGTGCATACACAGAAGGTGACTGAAATCATCACTTCATTGGACAAAGAGCAGCCAGCAAGGAATGGTAACAACTGTGTGCAGCGTTCAGCCCAAACGCATCATTTCAGTTGAGATCCAGATGTTAAAGACTCTGCTGGTGCAGATAGCCAGATCTGTGTTACTTCTGCTATGCCCTTATGGCCAAGATGATCTGAGTGGTCTCTTACTTTGACATTTTTCATTTTCCCAGTCTTTATCAACGTGTGTTACAGGCTGTTGAGGGAACTACATAAAAGGATTAACTAATGGCAATAACCCTCTTTTGTCAGAGAGGATTACTGTCATTCAGCACAGGGGAAACTGAAAACCAGGAGTTCCTTTTGTGGTATTTATTTAATATTCTACTCTGTAATCTGCTTGCAACACTGTTAGTGCAAAATGTCATGGGAAGATGTAAACACTCACCAGATTCCTTTTCTGTACCTACAAACAAACCAAATGAAAAACAAAAAACAGTTTGTTTCCTGTCGCTCAAACCGTTCCAAGATCCTGATGCTCCACGTTACTTAACGTTTCGGCTGACTTTGGGGACATTGTAGACTGCTCTGATGAGGCACGTTCTGGTGTCAGCCTACAGTTTATCCCTGGCACGCTTGTCAATCAAAATAAAACTAACAGACGGCTTTCTTTGTTTCAAATGAGTTTTCCCTGGTCATTAAAATTCACTTTTTATTACAAAAACTACCATTTGGAGAGAGAAAATTGAAATGTTTGCGGTTCCTACTGAACCACCTCCTACTGGAGCTGACCACTGCCAAGCTATTTTAAAATACAAGAAATGCTTCCCACTGCCTGCCCGCTACCTGCCATGGGTCTCACTACAACCTGCAGTCTGCAGAACAGTCATTTCGTACAAGGCTGGAACACTATTTTAACAGGACGGCATGAATTTCTTCAATATTTTCAGCAGAAAGTGAAAACCTAGAATACTGTAATTCTCAGAGGACTGAGCAGCAGGAGGTGGGATGCCACCCGTCAGATAAACAATACGTACGTATTTCATGCAATCACGTATCTGCTTTTTAGAGAACGTTGGTTCTCCTATTCTAAATATTAAGGAATTAAATCTTAGATTAGATTTGGAAACCTCTGGCAAAAGCGTGTAAATCTGCAGAAAATTAGATCTAGAATATGTGTTCTTGGCAGGAAAAAGAAAAAAAAGAAAAAAAAAAAAAAAGGGGGAAAAAAAAGAAAAAAGAGAAAAGAAAGAAAGAAGAAAAAAAAAGAAAAAAAAAAAAGTAAAGCATGTACATTTCCAGCACGCACCAACTTAGTTTCTGGGAGATACATCAAGAAGCTATCCAAATATATCCTGACAAAATGTCATGATTTCCAACAAGCCTGTGTGAACAGAATGCAGCACGGTGACTCGTAACGATGTACAAACCATGTAAAGGAAGCCATTATTTTATCTGAAGTTCCCACATGACTAAGAGTAGAAACTGCTGCAAATACCAGATTTCCTTTTCCTTTTTAATCAAAGTGTATTAAAAAAAAAAAAAAAAAAAAAACTAACAAACAAGGTTTCTAAATCATTATCTTTCTTCTCTACAGGGAAATTGCCATAATTAGAGGCTATGTGCACAATTACGAGCACGTGGGATTTCAGTTATTATAAACACACTTTCCTTCCACTGACAGCGCTTCAAATCCCATCCTACGGATTGATTTGCAGCCCTTAAAATCAGACCCTTTCTTTTGTTAACAAGCACCATCCTTTTTCAATTGCCCTTGGAATAAGACTGGAAAATAAAAATGAGTATCTCCTCTTTTCATATTTGCTACAGACTATACTTTAAACACAGGATGTAATTAGTGTAAGAAAGTGAAACCGTCCAAGATCTCACCCTAAGCAGGGCAATGCTTTATTTTAAGCTAAAAAAATTGACTAACATCAGGAGGAAAATAAGACAGGAAGTACATGTCCAAATCCTACCCTAGATTCTGTGCACGTGCTATAACCCTCAGGTCAAATCTTAATCCTGCAGTAACTGATAACAATTGCACATGGGAAGGCAAAAGACCAGACAAACTACCCACAGACTGTAATTTAAGTAGTTAGACTTCAAAAAAGAAAAAAGTTCACTGAGAACTCACTTTTATCACATCTAAACCAAGAGTAATATTTGGGTACTTACCCAGCATGCTACCCTACTACTACAACCACTCTCTCACTGCAAATAGATTTATATTCATGTTTTGCCTCGTAACCTGGACTCCTGAGCAAAAGCATGTCATGTTTTGTAAGGCAACGTCTCTCCTTTTCAGTTGCTTTTGCTTCCTGAAAATGCCATATCCTGTAACATTTACAGTAACATTTTTACAGTAACATTCTAGCTATATGAATCCCCTGATTAACTATCTTTTGTAACAACCACGTATCATGATCATACATCAAGATTTATTTATTTTTTTTAATTTATGTTCCTGTGTTCCCTGGATTAGAACACACTCAAGGTAATCCGGAACCAATCTACCAGCCTGTTTCTTTTACTACCTTTAACCACAATAACAGTAATTTCCTACTTCTGACTTTGCAAATCATAGAATTGTTTGAGTTGGAAGGGACCCTTAGAAGTCACCTAGTCCAGCTTCTCTACACTGAACCTACAGCTCCATCAGGCACTCAGAGCCTGGCCCAGCCTGACCCTGACTGTCTCCAGGGATTGGGCATCTATCACCTCTCTGGGCAACCTCTGCCAGTGCCTCACTGCCCATACTGTAAAAATCTTCCTTATGCCCAATCTGAATCTCCTCTCTTTCAGTCTGAAACCATTTTCCCTTGTCCTATCACCACAGATCCTGCTGAAGAGTCTCTCCCCTTTTTTCTCACAGCCCCAGTGAGCCTTCCCTCCTCCAGGCTGCACAGCCCCAGCTCTCTGTGCCTGTCCTCATAGGGCTATGTTCCATCCCATTGATAATTTCTGTGGTCCTCCTCTGCACACACTCCAACAACATCTCTCCTGAACAGAGGACTCCACATCTTGACACAGTACTCCAAATGAGGTCTCACCAGAGCGGAGGGGCTCCCTCAACCTGCTGGCCACACTGCTTCAGATGCAGCCCAGGATAGGGTTGGCTTTCTGGGCTGTGAGGACACAGTGATGGCTCATGTCCAGCCTGCCATTCACCAGTAGCCCTAGGTCCTTTTTATCAGAGCTGTGCTCCATCCATACAACCCCCAGCTTCTATTGATAGTGGGTACTGCCACGACTCAGGTGCAAGGCCTTGCACTCAGATTTGTTGAACCACAAGAGGTTTGCCTGGGCCCACTTCTAGCACCTGTCTAGGTCTGTCACAATGTCATGACTACTTGTTCAGTTGTTGTCAAGCATTACTAAATGCTTGACCAATTGATGCTATCTGTATTAACCTTTTTCTTTTTTTTGCCATCCCCTTCCGATTCTAGTTCAGAATCTTTGTGACTATATTAGCAAGTTAATATCTAAGCATATACATCAACAACTTTGTAAGGTAAGTTCTAGCGAACACATTTAGCCACCTCTGGGATTACCAGTTATATTTGTTAAGTAGCTGTCCAGGAAAAAAAAAAAAGAAATCAGCAGAATGAATGAGCAGCTCCTAAACCACATGGTTAGGAGAGCTCCACTAACTGTGTGTAGGGATAAACTTTCTGTTTCTTGCATAATGAACTGGTAACGGACTAGGCATATTTCTCTAACTGAAAGCACAGTGTATTCAGAGGTATGATAACCTTACATACATCGCATTAAAAATCTCTAAATGCTATGATATAATCAACATTTCAAAGAACTATTACCTCTTCTCCCCTTGCACCTCAATGACTGAACCCCTTCTTATTTTCTTCTTATTATACATCTCTCATTCACGCCTTTTCATTTTCATTCAGTACTACTGCACATTATTATCAAGCTCTTTTCAGTTTCAGCAGTACATTTCCAAAGAAACAAATCCAAAAGTTTTACACAGCTCTTTTTCACAGCCTAAAATGACATAATATAATATTGATCCAGGAACACTGCTGCTGTCATGCAGCTGACACTGTGATAAAGTAGTAAAAGTCATCAAGGGTATACCAAAAATTGTGTGGCAGCATGTCTGCAATGCAGCTGTGAAAGAACTGATGCAGCAAGAGATATAGATGGAGTCAGAGTCCTTGCTAGAAAATACAAAAAAAAAAAAAAAAAAAAAAGTACTGATATTAACATCATCGTGTAATCTGTTGCTTTTTTTTTTTCCATCTTTCTTATTCTACTTTGCTCAGTTACCAACATACTGCATAATTCTACCTGCTTAAAATCACAGAATCACAGAATCACAGAATTATCGAGGTTGGAAAAGACCTAGAAGATCATCCAGTCCAACCATTACCAATACTTCCCAGCTAAATCATACCCCTCAACGCAACATCCAAACGTTTCTTGAACACTCCCATGGTCGGTGATTCCACCACCTCCCTGGGCAGTGCATTCCAATGCCTGACTACCCTTTCCGAGTAGTAATACTTCCTAATGTCCAGCCTGAACCTCCCCTGGCGCAGCTTGAAACCATTCCCTCTAGTTCTATCACTGATTACACGAGAGAAGAGGCCGACCCCCAGCTCACCACAACCTCCCTTCAGGAAGTTATAGAGAGCTATAAGGTCTCCCCTGAGCCTCCTCTTCTCCAGGCTGAACAATCCCAGCTCCCTCAACCGCTCCTCATAAGGCCTGTGCTCCAGACCCCTCACCAGCTTCGTAGCCCTCCTCTGAACACGTTCCAGGGCCTCAATGTCTTTCTTGCAGTGAGGGGCCCAAAACTGGGCCCCTCATAATGGAATTATGAGTTTGCCTTCCTCGTATTTCATTACAGCCAGTGAACCAGGCTACTGTTCTTCTCTACTGATCTACATTTTTAGGCCATGCTAAGCTTGTATTTGGTTAAAATAAGAACATTTAGCTCTTATTTAGAGGAGATGCCAAATGTTACACTGGAAGATTTTGCACTGATATCACACATGCTTCCCTAAAGGCAACAGAGGCAGACATGGTTGTTTTCAAGCAGGGACAAAGAAATCAGCCCAGCGAGAAAACAGGCACCTAAGGCTGTGCTCAGGTGCTCCCTGTAGACAATCGCAGCTCAAATATTTTCACTGCAGCCAATACCAATGGAAAGAACACCCACAGGTGCCATCAGCCCAGACTGCAGGTCAGGCCACTCCAGGATCTGCATGACCACTGTGCGTGACGCTGGCCATGGACTTCTAGCAGCTTGGGAAATTTGGTCTGCGTTTCAAAAAACCTCGGGGAATTACAGACAGACACGCAACTGATATTTCAAACCACTACAGAGACAACGCAAGCATCCCAAAGCTAGGTAAGTCCGTGGTCCAAGTTGCTATGAGACTTGAATCCTGCGTCGCATTACGGCCCTTCAGCACTGCCCAAAGGAGTGAATGTATGAGCACTTAAAGGGTCATTTCATAGCTCCTCCACTGAAAGACTGACATAGCCATGCAGTCTTGAAAATATAATGCATCATTAAGCATCACATGGATGGGCAAGGACTTAAGCAGAAGTCTGGCAAGACGTGATGCAGCAGATGTTGGATTAAGTTTCAGATCCAAGTATTAAAGAATGATTTCAGAGAACATGAAAAAAACACTCATTTGGTAGTATAATTCATACTAACATTGTGTGAAACTGAGACAAGTTTAAAAAAACCAAGTCAGAAGAGCTTTTGTACATTCTGTGATGCTGCTGCTGCACCAGCTCCATCCCCTCTCACCCTCATGGCAGCAACAGGACAGCAGTGGTGGGACAGAGCGAGCAGGAAACCCTGGGAAGCCCTTACTGCAGCTTTGCTGCAAACCGCCAGAAGACAGAGCAGACAGTTCCAAGTAGGAACAGCTGTTATTTTCCAATTAAAAATCACAAGACCAAAATATTAATTTATTAAGCAAGCGTTCAGATCAAGCAGCCACAACTGCATTCCCTAGCTGTATATATTTTTAAGAGAGCCCAATGAGACGTTGCTGACACAAATAACTTAACATGACCAAACAGTTTATTGTCTGTTGCTGATAATGCAAACAACTCCATTCCATATTGTGAAATACTGTCTCAGTATCTAATGAACTCAAAGATTTTCCTTTGGAGGGGAAAACAATCTTCACGCTTTTCCAAATGTTTTACGTAGTGAAGTATTAGCTGTGCTAGACTTTGAGAAAGATTATCTTTTGCTATCATAGAAGCAAGTTAATGAAGTGACAATAACAAACTGATGTATCTGTCAAAGTTTATAGATAAGGATGTCAAGCTATAGGTTATCAGCCTACAGTACTGACACTGTTCATATATCATAGCCCCCCAACACACACTCTGTCAGCATTGTTTATTTTCAGTCAGGAGTTAAATAATGACCATGTACTAAAAATGCCTTTGGGGAACTGCTTTGTCTTACATACTGTTCACCTGTTTACTTCAGACTAAGTTTTGAGTTGCTTTTGTTTAATTTTCTGTTTGAACAGCTGGTATTTATCAACTTCAAATGGACTTCAAGTCAATACACAGCAAAATTTTTACTGTAATTTCTACACTTGCTAGACACAAGCTTGTAAAATGCTAATGAGAACACCTTCAGCAGCAGCTTCAGAGGGACACAAAAGATACCTTCTGAAACTACATCAGTACCAGAGCAAGACAAGAACATGCAGAATAGGTCTGCTTTGTTTTTATTTTAAAGGGTCCAGTAATGGAAATTATAACCATTTTGTACTGCGCTCAGTAAATAACAGCATTTATTACTTGCCTTCTTACCCTTTGAATTTTCTTTACAGTATTCAGACCCAATTATCCATAAAAAGGCAGATGCTACGAAGTGGTTGTTTGTTGTTGTTTTTTTCTCCTGTCTATCGCTTTGTAACAAAGGCTGAGAAAGAATAAAGTTCCTTAGTTAGAGGTAAGGGCTGCAAGGGAGACAAAGCCGCAAAAAATAAAAATACTTAAGGAAATATCCATTTTTTCCTCCTCACATACATAAAATTACTACTTAAATACTCTTGTGGAAACCATTTCATAAAAAGTTATATGACAAGAAACAATTTAAATTGCACACTAGAAATATACATCAAAATGTGATTAAGTAAGAAAATGCCCAGATACAACTAGGAACAACACGAAGGGCTTACATCTATTTATTCTTTATTCTCTATATACAAGGCAAGGTTACTGAGAGACTACATTCTACCAGAAACCACGTTCTGGAACTGACAGCTCTAAGTGTCATATTTGACTAAGTGAGAAAAGAATGGAAAAATCACGAATTCCTAATTCAAACAAGTTCCTATTACTTTTTTGGAGCCACTGTCCAAGTAAGAATCTTGGGACGTAGGCTGAGAATTAACATCTGAAGGCTAAAAGTATTTCTTCTAATCAGTGGACCTCTTTTTCAACTACAATTTATTTACTTTTTTAAATGACTTGAAATAACAAAGGGAAACTCTATTTAATAAAGGGAGTGGAGGAGAATGAACTATGAAGACAAAAATAAGCAGAAGTTGATAACGACACTTTTTTTCTTCCCTCAGCATTAAATTGAGCCTCTTAGGTACAAAAGTAACGACGTGTGGCAAAGTTAGGCTGAACTGTCGTGTGAAGCTTTCTGTACCCTCTGTTTACCTGTAAAAGAGCACGTGGCCTTTGAAAATAAAAAAAAAAAGATAAAAGTTAACTTGTCACCCCCTTAGTACTATTAAACAAGACTACAGATCCCAATTCTCCTGAACCTAACTTTGTAAGTAGAGCTTTACTGACTTTTCTGACTGATAGTAGAAAACACTAGAAGCTTTTTTTGAAAGCATTGGTTTCTCATGAAGAACGCAGATGTGCCCAACCACAAGGTATCTAAATACACGTGTTCATAAACAAAAGCTTTTTCTTTTGTAGTTACTGAAATTACAAGCCAACAAAACAGCATTTATCTGACAATATTCTGTTTAGCTATGATACCAATATGCAAAAAAAAACCAGGCTGATTTATAAGTGATGTTTTTAAATACAAGCATTACAAAAAAAGACATGGAACAGTCAGCTAAACAGCCCAGACTTAGCGTCACAGTCTCCACTCCAACTTGAACAGTGAATTAAAAATATCTAGTTGCTTAAAAAGGTTTTGATTGAAACCACCGTCACTTCAGCCACAAATTAGATAGAGTTTACTGACAATACTTCAGCCATTTAAACTGTCTGATGACTGCAAAAATCCCTGCAATGCTTGTGAATCTCCTTTATAAGAGCGAACAGAGCAGGACGCTAGCAGGCCTCCTGAGCTTCACGTCGGAAACTTTTTCACAGGAGCCCAAGTCTATTGTGTACAATAAGCCAAGGGGTGCCGAAGGAGTTGGTTGCTATGGTGGCATCTCATAAATCATCAATTATTGTCTGTTATTATGGAGGTGACAGCCTCATAAAGAGATTTGCATTTTCGGCTAATTTTAAGATTTTTTCTGCAGACATCATTTGCTTTGTAAAAGAAATGTCATGACAACCATAGAACACTTAAGCTTGTTATCGGGTAGTCAGGCATTCACTTGGCCCCCGTCACTTTGGCATTTGAGCATCGCAGCCTCTTTTGCATTATTGAGTAGTTTATCTTTACAGTTCATAAATATATTTCTAAACACGGGGACGGCATAATAGCAGAATGGCGGCAAACGCAACCAGGGCTCCTGGTTGCCATGGCAACCTAAACTGATCAATTCCCTGTCACCGTTCTAAAAGAGGCACCGCTCTCCTGCGGCCCCAAACACTAATTACAAATGCAGGCCCTTCGCTGGCATGTTCAGCTTACAGATTAAAGCAGTTCATGCCTAATTTATCATTTAACATGTCCTCCCACATTTGTAGTGCCGTGCAGAATGAATAATAACTTCACTTGTTTACAGCATTTTCAACTTAATTTCACTAATTAGTTTTGCAGTTGCAGGAATTTTTGAGGGCTGCTAATGCAGGCCCCGCACATAGGCCCAGTGCATGCCCTGTGCACAGGCCACAGCCGATCCCTCCAAGTGCAGCCGGCATGCAATAAGTTACACGTGTAGGTTCCCTTTTTTCCCCCCAAAGTGTGGCTTTTTAAGCAGCTGGGATTATTTAAGCAAAAGTACTGTGCCTTTCTCTTACAAACTGGGCCCAAGTGATGACGCTTCATTGGCCTCTGACATTGCACTTCCCATCAAGCTTCTACTGAGTGCTTGAGACAAGACTTGGTTGTGGTCCTTAAAACTGAACAGAAATACTCACGTATGTGTATTCAAGACAGTATTTACAGAATTCCAAGCACTGTTCGTTCCCCAGAGTTTCATGATGAGCGCCCATGGTGTCCCAAAATAATCCTTTCCCACTCTGCAGTCCCTAACAAGGCAGAAAATGATGTCACAAGTGAAGCCAGAACTTGTTGCACCCTAGAGAAAGGAACCTGCTGAAATGCAAGACTGGATGTTAGGAATATCTCTGACCCTTTTGGTCCATACAACAATATTCTAAGTTTGCATACTCAAAAATGTTTGAAGTAGCAAAGAAGACAGGACCTGTAAAATTCCTCTCCAGCAATCTGAACAGTTTTGTGTTTGAATGCTGCTGCCTCCAGGGAGCTCAGGAGAGGAAAGGGGTTTTTGCTTCCCGGGTAATATTTGCACTATCAGAGCCACAAAGGAGATCATCTGACAGCCTCTGCCCCAGGCAGCTCCTCCCTGTCATCAGTTTTACAAAAGCGTTCCTTCCCAGATCTCCTGTTAATCAACGAGAATTATACATCCAGCAAAGTTAAAACCCTTCAGTGGCTCTCGGGGACTCGACAAGAGGGAGAGCCGGAGCACTTCCACCTGCTGTGCAGCTGAGGCCTCTGTGCTCCAGGGGCCCCAGTGCAGCCCGGCAGCCTGCGCTCCCAGGTGCCATCAGCCTTCCACGCCCACTCGATGGCTGTGCACAGCAGCACTTCTGCGCTACCACCGTGCCAAGGCAAAGCTCCAGGCCCTTATTTCAAAGGGAAACATGGTCAGCTTGAAGCAAGGAAAACTCATCCATGCACAAGCTGCTGTTGATCACAAGTGCCTCCTGAACAATGCACAGGCTGGAATACTAGTTTACATCACAGCGGCTTTTAATGAAATGCTGCTTCTACCTTCCACAGCTTTTTAGTCCTGCTGCACATATTCAAGTGACAGTTCCAAAGCATCATATTCAAACAAGAGAGCCAGCAGAGAGAGTGAGTGCAAGAATGTTTTGGCAACACACTAGTGTATGTAAGTAAAGGCAAACTCAGAGCACAAGCATTTGCACCAGTGCAAGCCAACATTAACTCTAGACTCCCTACTTCAGTGCTTCTGCTTGTCTGTATTCTACCTATCCTACACCAATAGTCCATGTGACTCCACGTCCAGCTCTTCCATGTTTTCTTGCACCGATCCTGTTTTTCAGTCCTACCAAAACCAAACTTCAAACTACACACCAACTGCTATCTAAAAATTCAGTACCTACATGAGAACACGCAATCCCCCCCCCCCCCCCAGAACTGACTATTCTATCTGCTAGTCTCCTTAAAATGCTAACTCAAATTCGTTTTTCAAACAATAAGAAAAAATGGACTATTCATCTGTGCTTTTGAAGCCATCTATTATTGTCAGCCACTGACCACAGAACTGTACAGCCTGCGCAACAAGACTGATCCACAAAGGTTCTGGAGAGCCCTGGACTCTCGAGTAATAAAAGGCAAGCAGCTGTTGACCGTACACGGACTTGGTCATAACTGGTTTTGTCTTCCAGCTGCTAAGTAGTTCGATTCTTAGAAAATATGTGTTTAAAGCATGGAGTAGGTTGTGCTCTACTAAGTGTTATAAGAATAAGAGCAATGTGTATTAGCAATAATCACTCCATTTTTATAAAATGATTATGATAATTGGTCATGATTGGCCTTTTATGATTACATACTCATTCACAACCTTGCTTCTCATTCCTCTTGAATGCATAAAGCTGCTGTGTTTAGTACTGGCAAAAAGGTGGGCTCATTTGACTACTTAAGGTAAAAGTTGTTCAAGTCTTCTAGTACTTAACACTTCTGTCCATTTAACGGTATGTCTGCCAAGACACAGTATGTTTTTATTACCATCATCTCATCCCTACTGTTCCTGTTATTTAATGAAATACAGACTGCATCATCTGTACAAAACATTGGCACCAAATAATGACCAGATTAACAGAGATGCAACTCCAGTCACTTTATGTTTGCTTTGCCTGGCAAGCTGCACTTTTAAGGGAAGATGGTATACTGTGAACGATGGAATGCACCAAGGATGTACATTGACTACAGAATCTCTCCTGAGAGTTAATATTGTACCTCCACATTATTAAATGCAACATGCAGAGCATTACATTATTATGCTACACATGGCTAAGGAATTTTAGTATTCACAGGATTATGGTAATTAAGTCTTCCTTCACTTTGGGTGATGTGACACTTGCTTGACTATAATGTCACTCCACTTAAAGTCTGTGTAAACAACATTATCTTAGTCACTCTGCATTACATTTCCAACTGTGAGCAAAATTACAAGGTCAGAGTGGACAAGAATGTAGGTAATCCCAAGGAAACATCATGTAAATGACTAGCTCAAGGTTCAAGCTGGGTTTTCAAGGGTGGTAAAAGGCTTATGTACTACACCAATGTTTAGTATTGTTTCATAGAAGCTATTACTAGCAAAACACATTTCTATTTGTAGGGACATTTAGTTGGTCAGAATGTGTCAAACTTTCTCTTCTGCCAGCCAGAACTCAGCTGTCAAAGACACGCAGGGAGTAAAAGAGCTGATTCTGTAAGAAGAATAAAAACCTATATGAAACTAGTAGATTAATTAAATCTGTAGGTAACAGATGGAAACAAAGAAATATATATTTCAGTGCCTTCCTTAACGTGACATAATAAAATCTCCATTAAACCGTCAGTCAAGCAGCTCGAAAAAAATATTCATCTCGTTGTTAAGACCAATTTGTGTAATTCACTTAGCTGAATTTGCTTTAGCTTTGAATATCGAACAGGAAAGCACTTACAGTTCTCTTTCGTGATTTTAACTGTCAAACAGAAGTGCAACCGAACCTCTTTTACCCTCACAGCTATAAACTGCGCACACAGACCGTTCTCAGTCTATACAGGTCTAGGAAAGAATACTACTGAAGGGCAAAATGATGCATCACGTGGCAAGGCCAACTAAGCTGTTAGTGAAGTTAGTTACAGAGTTTCCCTTTATACCAGCGCTTGGTCATTTCTCAGTCCAAGAGTTAGCACACTTCTCAGTCTTAAACTGGACAACAAGACCACATACATGAAACAGTTGCTATCTTAGCAGTAGCATATAATGCCTTACAAGTCCATTAGCTATAAAGGTTTCAAAATGCACCACTCAACCTCTTCTTAGTAACATAAAACCAACTAAACAGAGAAAGCCTTGTTAGCAATTAGACATTGCCCAGAGTTGCTCAAACACTGTGACTACATAAGCATTCAAGCCCACATACTAGGAGGCATAACAAAAATCAGGCTGAGCTGGGATTTAGCTAGCCACATCAATACCAGGGCTGCAATAATTTCTGGGAATTCCACCTGCAGTGAAGTGGCATCCAGGGAAATGTCACTGACACATCACATACTCCGAAATGTCATTTCAGTCATTTCTATCTTAAACAGTAGCTGTGGGAAATTTAATTAATGACAAAACTGCACTGTTTCAAGTTCTGTCAGGTAGGAATTATGTTCACAAGTTCACTGATAAAAACAGGCCTTTGCCAAAAAAAAAAAAAAAAAAAAAAAAAGCTACAGAAATAAAATCTGCCCACATTGGCTTTCAACTTGATACTGTTCAGAATGTGGATTGCTACAAAGACCCACAGACATCCTCTAGGCTCATGCCTCACTTTATGCCGCAGACTTCTAAGTTCAGGCAGGAATACAAGACAAAGTCCATTATCCCATCAGTGGCCACTCAGCCCACATTCTTCTTCCATAGGTAAAATTAGAAACATCTTCATTTTTCAGTAACAAACTAAGGAAGAAAATGCACAGTTGTTACCTACTTACCAGACAGGCATTTTAGATAAAACAACCGTTAATAACCATTAGATCTTTAAACACAAATTGCTCCGTCTGGTTCAAAAGCAGTACAAAACTCCATCTCACCCGGTAACTTTGTTCAGTACAAAGGCCGTAAGACTTCCAACGGCTTTAAATACGGATGGAACAGAGGAGCTGACAGCCTTTTCCACAAGTTGGACTGACAGAAAGATCTGGTGACTTGAGAGCACCCACCACAATGCTGGGAAAGTGCAAGAGATGCCCTCAATGCCCCATATCTTCATAGACTTCAGTCTGTGTAATCTACTGGTATCATTAGTTATAGGGAGTAGGCGACTCCATACCTGAAATACTCCCGTATTAATTTACCCATCATACGTGTCATTCCTGTTGCATGTTACTCTCCACATATTACAATGTATTCTTACTACAGGATTTAACAGAAAAATGATAAATAAAAACCAAGTGCATATAACATTGCTTACGCAAACAGCCAAATACAGACATCGCTGACTTGGTGTCTACTTACTAGCTGAACTCGGTCTAATGACTTATGGTTCTGATTTAGCAGGGGTTGCCTGTCACGTACAACTTCGTGACTTCTTTCGTATGTTTTCTTTGAAAAGTAAAGGTTTTCTGTATGAGATTGGAATTTAATTGTTTCCTTTTTAGACAAATATGCTTTTGGATAGATGCTGATGGAAAGGGCAATCACATGTCAAAAGGGCAGTGGTACAGTGAGATTATGTGCTGAGGTCTAGGGCAGGACAGGCAAACAAGGTGGGGGGGATCTCCGATCACTTGAGCAGATCCTTATAAATAAAATCTCAGATAACAGGCTTTGTTTATCCTGCATAAATGCATATCACCAGGTCAAATCAACTTCTGTTATGCTAACTGCTTAAGTTACTATCTTATTAACAAATATGCCTGATAGCATAACAGTGTTCCCATCTGAGTGCATCTGGAATGCTTTTTTTTTTTTTCCTTAAAGAAGAAGTAATTACAAATGTGATGTCCTGCATCTTGGAGGAATGAACCGTCCTAATTTGGGAATAAATAAGAAGAACCGCAGCGAGAGCAAGTCTGTGTGCTAACAGTCGGCAATGCTTGTATCTCATGGCAAAGAAACAAGAAAAGAAACTGCCGGTGCTAAGCATGCAAAGAATGTCCGACTTTGAAGAATACTGCACTATGAAACGTATCAGGCATTTCAAATTTCAGTTTCGAAAACATTTGTTAGGCTATTCAGAAGGAAAAATATTTCAGATCTCTTTTTTGAATTGACAGCCATCTCTGTGACTACGGCACTTTCTCCATAGACATTAACAAGCTTGCCCAAAAGAGAAGGATAAAAAATGTTACTAAATAAAGCTGACACAAAAGAACACACAAAAACTTCTGATTCTTTCACCAAACCTCTCCCTCAAAATAAGATCTGCTGTCATTCCCCATGCCCACCCTATACAAGCAAGAGTATACCAAAGGAAGAGCAGGTAAACATTCCTTTGGAAGAAGACAGAGCAAAACAATCATTTCTCACTGAGAAGATTTGCACCGACGTACGCCCTAAGAAAATGATTCATTTTGGAACATTGACAAATGCTGCTGTGACAGGTAAACAAACAGGTCTTTAAAAATATATATGTGGGTCACTCTGAAAGTAATGCCTCCTACTTATTTCCATGTTAACTACAACAGATATGAAGAGCACAATAACACTGTTTGAAAGAGCCAATTTTCAGCTACAAAACACTACTTTTCTATGCACCGTGTGAGCTGTGCATTTTCACCAGTGATAACCTGGTGAAATTAAACAACAGCCTGCATGCCACACTGATACACATCTGCACCAGCAGAGGTGACCCGCTGTCATCACTGCTGAAATGTACCACCCCCTGGCTCACAGCGCTACATCCACCGCTTGGTCTCCATAAACATTTAGAGCAAGAGTCAATGAATGTCAATGGGTACCATTTTTTCCACGTGGAGGAATTCAATGACACACCTTTGTTCTGTATGCAGTTCCATGTCAGACATCATTCTGTCAGACTGCCCCTCTGCTGCCATCTGTCACACAGCAACAAAATGTCATGGGATACTGGTGGGAAGGTTTGACTGCTACAGCCATCCCACCAACATCTGTCCCTGACATCATGGGCTGACATAATAAAATGGGAGGCATTACTTTCAGAGCAGCCCTCATATATATGGAAATACATTCTTCAAACCGTGCTTCCTTTGGCAGCAGGGATGGAGACATTTTAATACGCAACCCCGGTAGCACAGTCTAGCATCCTCCTTCTTCTGCAGGAGAAGTATAACTAAGATGTATTAATAGACTTCAAAGTGTTTGATGCATGACACGTTCATGAACAGACAAATGTGACATCTGAAAACAAGCAAGTCCTACCAAGATTATACCCCTCTACACTGTCTTCCCTACTCTCTGTAAGACAACAGAAACCTACTCTCACGGCATTTAGCATCTACATTTCCAGTGGTTTAAGATATTTAAAGATTAATTCTCCGCAATGTTAACCTCCTAGCAGGGGCAGTTCTCTCATCATCAGAGTTATACAAAATCCATTTTATGCCAATTAAGTTGCTCTGCAAGTAGAACAGCTGGGACTGACACTCAGTAGTTTCTACTTTTCAAAAAGCTTCAAACTTGCTTCTAAATCCTGTTACATCTAACGATATTCCATTTCACCCTTTACAGCCACTCTGACGACATCACCCAGTAGCTCACTATTTCTTGAACTTCACTATTTGATTTTTCCTTCCTCTGAGTTTACTCTTCCTTAAATAGTGCAGAGAATCACTAAATTTACTCTTCAATTTTTTAATTGACTTTATCACAGTCAAGCCAGCAACATCACCGATTTTACTTTGTTTCCACATAAGCTTTTTAACACTTTCTTTTTAGACAATGACTTTTTTTCAAAGCAGAGCATTTTTTCACAACATTCTCATTAAAACAAGACTTGCAAGCAGGCTTTAGTGGTACCAGAAAAAATGGGTAACACTCCACCTTCTACACTTCAATAAGATTTAGGTTCTTCTTTCAAAGTACTTCTGTTCTAAAATTACAGAAAACAGGAAAATATTCAAATTCTGGAGTGGCCAAGCTTAAAGTTGTACCATACAAAATCAGAACTTCTCTGCTATGCTGTGATTCTTACCTGCCTCTATTCTGCGTTTCTAAGTGATTCAGGGACTACATTCTGCAAATGCATCTGTGCGAGTGTGAGTCAGTTCCATTCATTTTATTCTTGTGTATGTAGTACATCCCTGGTGGCTGCCTAATGAAAGTGATGCTGAGCAGAAATCACTGCTCAATGTAGCTTGTTTTAATAAGAAAGTCCAGTGGGTATGAATAACACCTTTTTTTTATTATTATTATTTTAAATCCCATCCACTTCTGATGCAAAGTCAATTTAATAGTTTCTAGCATTAGGACTGTTAAGCTCTGCTTAATGATTTTCCAATGTCTGCTCCTGAATCACATAGGAAATACATAAACATGTTGGAAGTCAGAAGAAGGGCAGTAAATCCAGAATTCTATCTAACCAAAGTAACTTGAAGATCATAAACCAAGCCAAAAAAAGAATTTGCAGTGATTGAAACAACACTGAACCTAAATAAAAATCCACGTTCATTATTCAGGCTGTTACACAAATCAATACAGATCTGTAAGTATCTGTGTATTCCATTGGAATGGACAAGTTTCTAGCTACTGCACTGCTGAATTTCCTAAGCTGGTCTTTTAAGTAGTTGAAGGGTGGTCACAACTTGTTCCTATTTCTCTTGGAAGCAGAGTGCACAGCTTTGGATCACAGACAGAAGTAACAAGCGTTCAAGTAACCCAAATACATGCTTGTTCCCTTCATACTCCATGGAATGACATGGGGTGGATATAACAATTATAAGCAGTTTTGTATCATTAGAACAGTATACAGTCATTTCAGTGGTTTGCACAGACTCGGAGGGTGTTTACCAACTTTGCTGCATACATCAATAGGCAATTTTCTTTACTTGAAATTCTATAAATCATTACAATTCTTGCAGAGCTAATTTCACTCCAAGATTGACAGCTAAACTCTCCGATTTGCAATGCTTTGTCTCTGAAAAACACATGAAAACTTCTTTTATTGTAGCAGTATGCATTTTTACCAGTCCTTTAAATTCAGTTAAAGTCACCTTAGAAAGACATCTATTTCCTGGTGTTCCGCACAAATACAGAACCCAGAACTGGGAACTGGAAATATTTCCAATTCTTTTCCACAGAATGGCTGCTGTCTGCCTTCATCACATGCTGAGCTCATTTTAACCAGCTCAGATAGGCTCTGTTTCTTCTTAAGTACACTTCACTACAAAAGGAAAACATATTCTGATAATGAGATATTTATTTCTCTATTAGTGTTAATACGCTGCAGCTACCGATAAGAAAAGTTGTTAATGTACTCTTACAAGAAAGCCAAAAATGATGTGAAAGGAATCTAGTAAGTCTTAATGAGAATAATACATAGACCAAGCATGCGAAGGCTTCAAAAAGCCTAATGATTTTCTCAGATGTGCTGTAACAACAAAGAATCTCATGGTTCACTGTCAAACGTCTGCTAGAAGCCAATGTTCATCACAACTAAAATGACTTGTTCATCATAGATTCCATCAATAATTGTTTCAGTATGTGAACGTGATCAATGTAGCTCTCATCAAGTATAAATCAAGATATGTATTTCCTAATGGGACCTTCAACATTCTCGTGGATCCTATTCAGTAGCAAGATTCAATCAATACAGCAGCTCAACTGATCGGACATCTTTCTCAAAATGGCAGTTACTTACAAACACAAAACAATCAAAACATCCTGATGTTCTCAGCACGCGTTTCACTCATTTGGTGGCATACTGAAAGAGGTACCACTGTGTAGTACTGGACTGCATTAGACCAGCACTTAAAAGCCGAACAATGAAAATGGAAATGTTTGAATTATTATATCTAAACAGCAGTGTCAGTGGCAAAACTCTAATGGATTGAGACTACAAGATACGGTATTTATCAAAGAGAAAGGGAAACACCAAGTGATCTGCTCAGAGTTGTACATTTCTTAGAAAACTGATTGCAGTTCAAACCTAAGTACATTCAGGTGGGGTTTGTTTTGCCGTCACTGTGGCTGAGCAAAGCCTGTCAAACTAAAGACTGAAAAAGTAACAGCATCTCTGCCTCCCTTTTACCAGCTTCTTGTTTCCAGGAAGTATTTTAAAACATGGTTCCTGGATGATCTGTCACAGATGGGTGCAGACTGACCAGCACCACTCCATCTTACCACCAAGGTTGCTCCCTTTGGTAAATCGCAAAATACGTTTCTTACATATGGAAAATTGAACTTGAAATTCTCAGTCTTGACCTTTAAACGATAAACATGAGGCCATAAAATTATCTTATTCTCTTAGCTATAGCCATTTTCAATGATGCTTGGATTTTACCAAACTGTCTTTTTATGCTTTTCTTGCGTCCAAATAAAACTAAAATATTATATGATTAGACAAATTATTTTTGAAAAGCATAATTTTAAGACTGATCTAGTTATATCACCTCTTTTTAACTGCGTGTTTACATGACTTTTAATTGACTGCTCTATTTTGGTAATTCCAGATGAGTTTTATGCTAAGATAACACTGCAAAGCTTTCCACCAAGTCTGGTTCATTTGCCACTGCTGTTTCAGGTGAAAAATTCTGTATTAATCAGCAGACCAGCAATATGGGTATCATGACAAGAGTGGCAAAGGAGGCAAGCCTCAGAACCCAGACTAATAAGCTGTGATCTTGCAACCTTCGCTTGAAGGCCATGTATGCATGCTGCAGATGGCTTACCAGAATTAAATGTTCTGCTTATCCGCTGAGTTCTGATGCAGTCAGACATTTACACACAAACTTACATGCACACACAGTGTTGATGATCAACATTTCATAACAATGACAGAATAGAGATCCTCCCTAAAAAAGATCCATCAAGCCTTCTCCAATTTGGAGGGTTTCCTCTAGTTACAGATACGAATCTACAAATCCCAAATATATTTATTTAGGTGCCAAGCTGCTCAGCCATGACAAAACAACTGAAGCCGTAACCTCTCATGGTAGTAAGATCTACGTAACCAAATCCTGCAAGTTTTTCTGAAAACTCCAAATCTCCTGAAAGTTTTTTGGTCTGTCCCCACTGTGTGTGGGCATCCTTCAAAAGGCTGAGCAACACCATAACCCAAGGCACACTCAAAAGAATCCCTGCAACACCTTCCAGTGACAATCAGTCAGACGGTTTGAATACAGAACAGTAATTCCAGATTTTCCCCTGATGTTCATTAACACTTTATTTTCTTCTAAAACTACCAGAGCTGACTAGGAAAGGTAGAACAGAAGCCTTCCTTCTTTGTCTGTTAGACCCTCTGCTTGAGAGAAAAAGGACAAAGAAGCAAGTGCGCAGAGGTTGCCGAGTTACTTGCTCAACTGACATATAGTTCTCTTTTCATAATAATTTCTGATATAAAAGAAATAGAGTTATATATTGATATATAATTCAGGAGATTTTATATTTTTCAATTAAATGCCTTTCAACCTTTGCTCTTTAAAGGTTATAGAAATTCATGATTTTAGCCTCTCTTCAGAGATCCTATCTTTAGTCATAAGGTCAATCAAATTCCCCTTTTCAAATGTTACATCTTTAAAGAATATGGTAACCAGAACAAAAACAACATCCTAAGTGAGGTCAGAAGATTTCCCAACCTTCACATATATTCCTTACATTCTTACTCTATTACTGATTAATGTACCTTTCTTCTTATTTTCCCCCTCTTATGTATCATTTGTGTTTTCAGCGATTTCACTGACTGCACTTTACAAACCCCTACAACAGGTCTGTAATTAAAAATACATCCAAATTACTTTAGCTCTTTCTGGGGCTGCTACCTTGCTGTAACAACCTGCAGACCCGCTTGTCTTGCCTTGCTCTATAAATACTGCTAATGAAATACCACGTGGCCTGATGTGTCAAAGCTACCTTCCATTTACTTCCAGAAGGGTACATTCAGGTACATTACACCAAAAATGCTGTAAACTTTGCATGAGTTGCACTTGCAATTATTTCTATGTTGCATACACCACGGAATCTACAAATATTAGATGTTGCATAACTTTTAAAAATTTCTCGTATTGCTGTGAAGAGCAACAGAAAACTAGAATGCCAGCATTTTATATAAACTGAATTTTAAAATCACCTGAAAAAAATTTATTTGAAATTAAATTTCCTTCCTCACCTTCTGATTTCAGTTCAGTCAGAAGTAAATTCCTATGTCTTCGAAATGCTTAAAAGAAACACAGGCAACAATTTACAGCTTAAGGAATCCATATTCTGAAGATGATAAGGCTGCGGAGAGACCTCACTGCAGCCTTCCAGTACTTCAAGAGAAGCCTACGAACAGGAGGAAGACCGACATTTTTCTGCGGGTAGTCGGTGACTGGACTAGGAGGAACTTTATACCAGCCTTAAACTACAAGACTGGAGATTTAGATTAGACATTTCCTAATGTCTAATCTGACATTATCTATATATCTATATATATTATATAGATAGATTATATATATTTTATATATAGATATATATAATATATATATCTATAATCTCTGAGTAAAGACATTCTTTACTCAGAGGGTAGTGAGGAACTGGAACAGGTTGCCAAGAGCGCTGTGGGTGCCCCAAACCTGGAGGTGTTTGAGGCCAAATTGGATGGGGCCCTGGGCAGCCTGAGCTGGTGGGGGGGCAGCCAGCCCATGGCAGGGGGTTTCCAATGGATGGGCTTTAAGGTCCCTTCCAACCAAAGCCATGCTATAAGTCTATTCTCATATACAACCAAGTCCCACCGTGGTTAGTATCACAAACATTCAATGAGAATCTCAGACAGAAGAATGTCAGGTCAGTTCAGAGAAGTTACAATAGAACAAGCTGCAGTGCAAAAGGACAACATTTATCCAACTATATACAGCAGGATAAATTTAAGTAATTCAAAGTCAGTTGAAAGATTTTTCTTTTAAAACAGCAATCCACATTCCAAAGGCTGCTCAGTTTTCTATCTTTACTAAGTTAACTCATGGCACAACACAAGCAGCTTTAGCAGTGCTCCCTCTCTCACCACCACCCCCACAGGACAAAGGTTTATATTAAACCTAATTCCTTCCCAGAGAATGACTATCAGTTGGGTTGGGCTGTTCAGTTCAAACACATTAATGCAATAATAATTTAATTACTGATATTACAAGGTTCGTGCTGGTGGTGGGTTTTGGCGATCTCAAAATAATGACTCACCAAACTATGCCATTTAAGAAAACATTTTTCCCACAAGTTCTCCACAAGCTAATGAAGCATTGCTGCCAATGGTCCCTCCTATACTACTGATGTCTAATTTTCTAATCTGGTTAGCATATTTTGCTGTCAGGGTCAAGAGAAACCATCTGGACCATTTTGCTACATATTCCTTCTTGGCCAAATGCAGTTTTTATTGTAATTTGCCTCATTTCCTCCTCATACAACAACAGAATGCTGCTCATGTGCACACACTTTAGTGACCTGACAGTCCTCCGTATCAACTCCAAAATGCCTCACCACATCTGATTTGTTTCCACACCACTGGTTTCTTCTTCCATGTCATCTTATAAATGCGATATTGGAGCTGGCTGCTACAAATGTCACTCCCATCAATGTCCTGTAATTGATAACTGATCAGTTAGAAGTTCATTTGTTTTAGCAAACTATCAGTTGGTTTTTCAGCAACCACATCAGAGTAACTTACAGTCCTGAGTTTTATTCACTTCGCTTACAGCAATTCTTCTTTATCTCTTATTTCTGCTGTAGCAATTCAGTCTCTTGGAGACGTAATTCAGTGACTTCACTGAATGCTGTAGGTCCATTGCTTCATTCACCTGTTTGATCACACAGACAGTTATATACATCTGTGAAGCTACCGTAACCAAATAGTCTGAACAGTACAAACAGACCCTCAGACTACAAATAAATAGCACATCCTCCACTGTAACTCTGGGCTATTTCTCATCAGCAAGCCTAAGCACCTTCTGAAACTCCATTACATGTTTAACTGAGTATAAGAAATGAAAGCCAACGTACGGTATCAAGGAAAGCCAGGTTTGATACTCCTCCCCCATCTTCTTCTGTACACTTTTGTCAACTCAACGACTCCCAGTTCTTCCAAGCCTGCTTCTGTCACCATTTGTCATTAGCTGCCAGATTCACTAATCACACTGCTAGGTTTATTTCTCAGATGCTCTTTTAGTTTTGCACTAAATCAGTTTATGTTCCTCATAATTAATTTAAAATGCCCTTTTTGTCAAGTAGTTCAGTAATCAAAACTTTCCAATTTCTAGAAGTAATTTAATTCCACTAAATATCACCTAATGTACACAAGCAGCTCAAATACTGACATTATTCATACCACATTACTCTGCACTGTCAGGTATCAGTTTTGAGTTTAAAAGATTACACCCTAAATCCAATTTCTCTTGGGTTTCCTGTCTTGGTTAGTTATAGCTGTTCTTTTTATGAAAGGCCATTTGTCAGAGCAGACTTCAACCTTCTTCACTTTAATCCTGCTCTTCAGGTGAATATAAGATACCACAGAAGCAGTCAAACCAGAGACTAAATAGAAAATACCACAGAAGCAGCTGTGGTATGGGACACGCTTCCATACAACGCAGCAGTCATCGGCCTCAACTCCAGGCTTTCAAGAGAACACCACATAACTTCAGTAGCTCAGCTTCAAGAGCTACTCACTGCAAACACATGGTCCAAAAATGCAAAATGTGGCAATGCGTTCAGGGAGAGAAAGGGAAGAGGATGGAAATGTGATTCCATGACTTGAATTCAGCAAATTTCTTTTTCCATCTTTCTAGAGATTTCAACTGCTGTTGTTTCCCTTTATGCACAACATACTACAGGATATCTGCTGCTATTCTGCCTTGCACTGTCTGTTCAGTCTCTTCAGCGCTTGTCTTTACTCAAGTATTTCTATGGTTCCTTATATTTTCCTTCCTTCAACTATTCAAAACGTTACTCTCGCAACATAGTGAATTTCTCATTCAAGGTGCAGATTACATACAAAGCATGCCCCAGCTCTCCTTTTTCTCATTAAAATCCTGCCCCAAAACATACTGAGAGCTTTAGCTCCTTACATCAACCTCCTGCACTGCTGTTCAGCCCTGCAACATCGCCCGACAACCTCAGCAGCCTCGCTGCTTCTGCATGTTTCTACACACAATGCTTAGCCACAGCAGTCTGTATTCACATTTTAAACCCTGAAGTCACACTACTCTTTACAAGTCACTTTCTAATAATCAGATTTAAATATTCCCAAATGTATTTTTCAGTCTACTGTGTCATCCCAGACTGTAACTTGTTCGGGGAAGCCAAAAGAATCCAAAAAAAGTATCAGAAAAAAATGGCTTTTTCACAAATCCCTATATACATATATATATATATATATATATATATATATGTATATATATAAACCATCAGTTAGAACCACAGCCTTCCACAACCTCCACCCCAAACAACTGAAAAGACAATAGCCATACCACCAACAAACTAAGGTACCTGCCACCCAATTTCTAGGCCATGTGAAGGCACAGCAGGGCCATACAGTACATTTCTATTAGGACCATATATTAACAACATTATCACAACATAAACAATACAGGGGACCCATTCACATCTGATAGCACATCCAAACTCAATTAACTGCAAGTCCAGTGTTTTAAAAAAAAGCACTTGCTGCTATCTGTATCAGTCAAACGTTTTCGTTATTCTTTAATCAGAATATTTCCTGGAACAGAGCTGAAATTCAAACTGGAAAGGATGCTCTCTCTAAAAAAAAAAATTAACAGTATCCTATAGACAGCAGTATACAGCATTAGGATTGTATGAGATGGACTGTTCTGCTCCATCCTTCCCTGAACTCAGAAAGGCTGGTTTTCTCCTGGGGGGGCCCTCTGCAGTCAGGACTCACATTCCTAAATATAACAGTACTCTGCTTTGCGATCTACGTAAATGTCATAGGAAGAACCTGACAGGATTGAGCCTGATATAATAAATTAATCTGCTGCTCTTAAGAATTCTTAGATGTAGCACTGTAGCACGAACTTGACTAGATTTTTCCTTTGATTTATAAACACAATTCAGTAAACAAAAACATCTGTGACGGGATAGATAAACATATGCAATCACTTGTCAACACAAGCAGCAGCAAGACTGGATATTGATAAATCTGTATCAACACTGAAATTGTACTGTATATAATCTCTTCTGTCTGACTTTTGTGCAAAGTCTCCTTCAAACCTAACACCACAAAAATCAGCAAGTTTATTTGCCCTTAATTTTGCAGGAAATGAGCAAACGCTGAGCATCTCGGAATCACTCTCCTCTCACAAGACAGAAGGCTCAATTAAAATCTATTTGCACAAACACTCGCATAAACACAGTACAGATGTTAGTGTGCTGAGTCTTTTTCAAAAATAAATAAATCAGTCAATAAATTACATCAAGTTTATGTGAGTTTTTTCCCAAGCAGCGTTAAAACAGCTTATTCCTTCCAAAACAAACCAAATACACGATCAGAAAAAAATAACAACAATAAATGTTTAATTAGCTAGAGACTGAAATTTGCCTTTTTCCCCATAATTGCTAGGCAAATCAAACTTCCTTCTAAAATGCAAATTCATTCCATAACATAAAGATGAACACAAAGGCAGGAAGGTTTACATGTCAAATGGCAATTTTCTTAAATGGCTCACACTTCAACTTGTTTTCTTTTTCATACCTTCGCCCGTGACAAAAGATGTAATGGCCATCATTACTCAGATGTTTTGTCAGCATACCAAGATGAATGCACTCTCTCTGCCTCTCGCTCAGTTACCTCACAAGAATTCTCTTCAGCATTACATTAACAACACCTTTCATAGTTAACAATTTGATCTATCACACATTTGACTAATGTTACCCACCAAGAGTTCTGTGCAAAGACTTCTTCATTCAGGGAAATGAAGTCCTATTAGATTCAAATATATCCTCGCCTCTTAAAAAATGTATTTTCTTTAATTACTAGTATACATTAAACCAGAACAATACATTAGCACAGCTGTGCCATAAGCTGTCCGTAAGCACGAGGAGAACATATGACCAATGACACCCACACTGCTCCTGCTGTGGCACGGCGCTGGCTGCCCGCTGCACAGCTCTCCTCAGAGCACACACAAGGCCCTGGGCTGAGCTCCTCAGGGCTGGGACCAACACGGTGGGCCGCAGGAGTCACAGCTGTGCCAAAACAACTGCACCCAGTGGCAGACAGTACAGGATCACCTCTCAAGGAGGCCCAAAGTGTCCGAACAAAAATAAAGCAACGCCAAAACCTTGAGCATCACTGGCAGGCTGGCACTTCAGGGCGGAACGGCACTAGACTGAAGCAGCAATGCTGAGTGGCAAGCACGAATCTTTACGCACCACAGCTCCAAACCTACCACACACTCCTTCTCAAAAATTCATCTTTGTTTAAAAACAGAAATTAACAATACAAGTTAGAACACGCTTTGGACACTCATTCAACTATGGGCTGACTTTTCAAGTGAAGTCCCAGTTGACTGTGGAAATCAATATGGATTTTTAATGGCACCTATAAATCTTGCTGCATTTGACATAACTTGCAAACAACTAGAAAGAATCGTCAGGAAATTATTTTTCCCAGTTACAAATAATTACTGTTTGTTTATCCTTACCATTATGCACTCCACTCCACTGGAAGCATCAACCATACCAAGAAAATTATTTATAAAATTGCTTAGGATCTTTCATGGTTGTTTTTTTTAACCGCTGTTGTTGCTGTTTTGCTCTACAGAATATAGCCAATGAAACTACAAACAAATAACATTACAGTGTAGGAACACTGACCATTTATGTTTCCTCCACAACATGTTTATTTTCCTCTTTCCTACAAAAACTATTTCAGTAATTAAATCTCACTCAGATCAGCACAAACTGTTTGCACAAATGCCAGAAGCGAGAGGTTTGTTTTTGAAAAATCCAACTCATTGGAACTGCAAAAGATGTTTGACTTTCTCTGTATACAGGTGAGAACATCAGTCATTCCATATGAACGGAAACAAATGCACACATGTATGTTGTACTACACAGGGACGTGAACAAAGCAAGCAAATTAAACCTATTCCAGACAATCACTTAATGAGCTGAATTCTTTCCATGTCATAGATAAGATAAAACCTTCTTATATGTATTAGCATTATTATTAGACTACAGATAAAACAAGTTAAACGAGACATACCAAATTCTTCAGTGTATTTGCTTCTAGTATTATCACGGATTTACTCACTGAAGAGTCTATATTCAAGTTGTAAAAGCACAGGAATTATCCAAGACTAATTTCTGCATACAGACTCCACTTTTACTGACAGTCTTTATAGAGTAGTGTGGTAGGATGTAAACCCTTTCTGGTTCACCATCTGAAAGCAATCAATGGTATGGGACAGAAAATACACATTTTGGTGGAGAATGAAACCTTTCACATTTCTATTTTGAACCATGATGTAGAGTTCTACAGCAGAGATGTGAGGCATTTCCCATAGGGGATCAATTAAGTAATTATGTAATGACTATAGCTGTAGCTTAAGAAAAACTCAGCCTATATTTTTGTTATAAGGGGAAAAGCTGAAGAGGAAGGGGAAAAAAAACCACTCACTGCCACACTCTGATGTATGTGACAAACTGGATTAATTTACACGTGTCAACATTCATTTCAAACCGCACCTCAAAGCAAGAAGTCCATTTTCAAAAGGAGACAGCTGTCTGTAGCCACGTCCTGCAGAAATCTGCCTGTCATAAACCCTATGGCACAACCAACAACTGTAAAAGCCGCTTCAGAGTACAAAACTGGATACGTTTTGTCATGAGGGGAAAAAGCAAGACTTAGGAACAGGAATAACCATTTCTTGTTCTCAGTTTGTACCAATGTCATGTCATGACACAGCATCCATGTGAACTGCGTGAAAGGGTGCTGTGCTTTCAGTGCACTTTTTCACAAAGACTGCAGGAACACGGAAGCATTCAGTGGTCGGCACAGATCAGCACTGACTGCCCCATGCTGGGCAAAAAAGCAGGTATGATGAAGTCCTATCACAATGCAAAGGTGACCACGGCTGCACAGGGGGCCGTGGGGCAGCATGACGGAGACAGATGAGTGGTTTCTCCCATACTCCTGAGTAAATTATTATAAAGCACCAAGGAAATCTCACTCTAAAACAGCAGCAAGTTCAGTGGGTCCCACAATTGTCATTGGATCTGAAGGATATGGGTGGACTTACAGCCATGGTAGAGCTGCTCTCGTCAGAGCCAGAGCTTATGGCCTGATCCTGAATTCCCTGCCTTGGCCTGTGAGCCATTCATCTGTCTACAGTTCATTTGTAACTAAACTTAGCACAGGAAAAGGACACTTCAAAGAAACTATACAAAGCACTGCAAAACATTTTAAGAGGTTTAGGGCATTTAGGGAAGAATAACTCTAATCTGCTAAGCAGAAATATCATTTTGACCTGAAGTGCTTTTTTCAGCTGTCACCAATTTTCTCAAATGTGATATCTCTACAAATACAAGAACTGATAGTCATCACTTCTGACCATTTTACATCTATATATAGTTCAACAGGTCTGTAATTAACAGTCTTGTGAAAGAAGTCAGTCCATTAGATTAAACAGCAGAAAGAGGAGCTGTTTGAAGCAAAAACACCTACCCAAAGCACGGCGTGATTTATACAGCTTAGTGCATACTTACTGCAATCTAAAAAAATACTACAACCACGAGATCTATGATGAGAATGCTTCATATGAAAACCACCACAGGATTAAGTTCAAGAAAGGAATCTCTCATGCAAACTTTGCACTCCAATCTGAACTTTTACTGTAAGCATTCACTTTCAGTTCAATTACATTTCAGGGAGTATTTAGCCAGATACTTTGGAAAATTTGACTTGTTCTTGTCTACTTTAAGAATTAGAGGAGACCGGAGATCACAGCTGTCTGGAACAAGATTATGTTTGTAAAGTACAAAAATATTAAAGATGGGAATATTTTTAAAACAAACAAACATAAAAATCTCAAAGCAAATACAGATATCTTTCATCTTACTAAGAAAACATGTGACTGTTTCCTTTTTCATTCTGTAAGAGTCTCATTCAATTGTATAAAAAACCCTCCCAAATTCAGATGGGCTTTTTTCTTCCACGATTACAAAATTGTTTTGAAATTTACGTTGTGCAACAGAAAATGTTTGGTGAATAAATGATGCCTTGACAAAATAAAACGCACAGATTCCTGCTAAGCGAGGTCTTGAAAGAACTCCAAGATTAAAGGAACATAAAAAATGAATTACCCTTTTTCACCTCTCAAGAGAGTAATCCTACAGGTCAGCTTTGAGGTACAGCTGAAACAAATGGTAAACTGTTTGGTAAACAGAAGGATTTTTCAGCAGCCCTTTTTAAAGGAATCATGGGAAAGTTTAGATCTAATCACAGCATAAAGATGAGTTCAAACTAAGGTTGAATCTTTTTTATACATCCTGCCTATAAAGCACATAACATGGAAAAACCAGGGGCTCCAAGGGACACGGTTCATATTAAACGTCCTATTATCTTTGTTCTTGCTTTTACAAAGTGATTATTTGTTTCTTAAAAAAAAAAAAAAAAAAAAGGCTTTAACATATCTCATAAAATCTTATATCAAATTAATCCCACCAAGTCGCACGCTAACATTTCACTCCCCTGCTACTTCATCAAAAACTAAGAACAGAATGCTGAATGTACCAAAAACCTTACGAAGCTTTTGTAGTTTCCCCAGCTCCATCGCCTGATGGAAGGGGCTGTCCCACAGCCCAGCCCAGGCTGCCTCCACCCAGCAGCCACATCCAGGACGGGGTAGGAAAGCTGATGCTATCAGTACTGTTGCACCCACCACTGGCAAAATCCCTTTCATTGCTTCTCTTCCTTATTGTGAGCACTCGATACACAATTCAGACTAGAATACAGTATTTAAGCACTTCTTAGATATTCCTGAATCAGAAGACAAGAACTGGAAATATACAAACCTTAAAAAAAACCTGCCAGAACTTGGCCTCAGCCTCTCTCCCCCAGCAGAAAGGAGGCTTTATTTTGTTTTCTTAAATATTAACAGGAGAGATGCAGCCCTTCAAGGAGCCTGCAAGGAGGACTGCACCACTCCCAGCACCAAAAGAAAACATTCCACCTAAGCTTAAAACAAAAAATGCTGAACTCTCAGCTGCGAGTAACAGCATTTGTATTTATCTGGAAAGGGATGGCAAGTCTTTAATTATTAAACCAATTGCATTTAGCAGATGGTCAAAGAAAAGTACTTTTAAAAAGTTGCCCAGAGGGTTATAAAAACGAACAAGCTAAAACAGCTGCCAGCTGGTGCGTGAAATCAATAATGAGAAAACAAGTTCTACTGTATCTTTGTGTTCATTGTCTGGCTGAAGACAGCGAGGACAAGGGAAGGAGAACTTCACAAACCCAGAGAATGGCCTACGTAACTAATTAGAAAAAGACAAACATCTGAAGTTAGGCTGGAAGGGGGGGGATGGCACAAGCAGTCTGCACACCGCGATGTGCGGCACGGCGCGGAGCTGCGCTCAGCGTCACTTGTGTCAGGAGCCTGGGAAAATTCGAAGAGCACATTAGCAGCAAATGCTCTTTAAGGCAAACAACAACAACAACAACAACACAGAGTTAGGCAAATATGCTTTAATCGTTTTCTTCAGTTGGTTTAATCTCAAAAAGTAAAGGAATGGGCACAAAACTGATGAGCACACTAACAAGTTAGGTGAAAGCTTTTCCATACGTAAGCCTAAATGCTGTGCATTTGGGCATAAACTGATGTTAAATCTCAGCCTCCCAAAGCCGGTCACGCTGTTATCACCGATTTTTACCCTCCAAATCCCACTTTAGGCTTTGAGTTTAAATTAGAATATTTTAAACCTCGGGCCTTTCATCAACTTTAGTATAATATTAAGCCTCTGGAACAAGACATCAGAACCTAAGACAAAAATGGTGATTTTTCAGATGAGTTAAAAAAAAACCCACAAAGCAACCCTTTTATCACTGCATTGCACGGAAACCTGAATACCTTGTACATAATAAACACAACGAGCAGATCATTCAGTAACAGATCATTTATAAGCTGAATACCTTATTTCATGGCCAGGGGCTGTCCCTAAGCCAGCTGAAACCATCCCTTTGATTCAGCAAGCAAGCAGGCTTATTTTTAAGGGTCACCCTAGAGAATGATCAGTTATTTGATGAAGGAAGGAGGCTGAAGAGGGAAGCAGTCACATGCAGAAGGAAACAAAACACGAACCAAGAAAAGCACATTAACTAAAATGTCAGCTGCAGATTACAGAAGTATTGCAGTTTCCAAACGCAAACAAAATATAAAAAAATTTGAAAAAGACCCTTTGACTGGAAGACTTAAAGTCTACTGAACCACAGAACCTTACCAACTTGCCATACATGTTCCCACAGTGAAGGCTCATTGATAAAAAGAAAGAATAAGGAAGATGGAATGAATTATTAATTGCTGACCAAGACAGCTAAATAACTCAACACAAAAGCATTCCAAATGTTATTTTTAGCATATAAATAGTACACGCTGTTTTAACTTACATCAGCTGTTTTCTTTATCAGATTTTTATCTTAAGATGGAAACAGTACACACCGCACCAACCCCCCTTCAGCTGTTATACTTTGTAGAACTTTATCTTAGCAAGTAAATAGGCTTCTGTGCTTGAACTCACATCAGCTGTTTTTCTAGTTACCACTGACACGACATCTTGAAAAGTTCTCCTTTGCACACAAAGCCCCTGCGCCTGTATTAATGCATGGAAGTGGTATTTCCTGTGGACATCCGGATGCAGACAAGGTAATTAGCATTAAACTATTTGGTTTATGCAATGGAATGCTTTTCACTATTAAAAAAAAAACTGGCTTTATTCCCATTCACGAGACAAACATTCACAAACTGGCTACACCATGTGCAGGTTGGAGGTGGTCTCGCACACATTCAATAATAACAACGTACAGTTACATCCATTCTCACACGTAGTTGTTGGTTTTGTTTTGTGGTTCTTGTTTTTTCAGTCACCTAGATTTGTAAACAAAGTTTATTTTCAGAAGATCAATTTACCTTCTGTTATCATGCGAGTTCTGTATAAACAAAGTACAACCATCATTTTTCTATCCTGCTGCTCAGCGAGGCTTACTTTCAATCCCACAATATATAGAACGCAGACTGCTAGAACTGAGCATTAATTTTGCCTGTTCATTTATTTAAGAATCCTGAAATAAGCCCCTGAAACATTGCTTACAGCAGAACTGTAAACTAAAAGGCACTGGAATAATAAAGATAAGGCTGTCCCATTTAGAAAGGGAAATTTCTACATTCTTGGGTAAACAGAGTACTCTCATAAATCGAGCAATGCCTTTTAGTGCTGTCAATGTGACTTGAGTCTAGATGGCCCATTGTGTTCCCTAAGAAACTTAATTAAAATATTTACTGTAGATTGTTTTAGCAAGAATGATGGATAAATTTAACTCTTTTTAACAAAATATTTTGTTAAAAAGTATGTTTTGCACAAAGTTCCTTTTAATATCTGAATAAACACATCGCTTGTAAGGCAACTGAATCACAGTTTTCAGACCGTATTTAAATGCATGCAGGGATGATGAAATTTGTTCTCAGGTGTGCTCTACAACTACAGAATTCATAGGAATCGCTTAATCAAAATGTGCAGAATGCAACCCCCCAACATATCCTCTTCCTGCTTGGTTGATTTTGTTTGCCACTGGTAGGCCTAGGTACTTCCACTTGTCTGCAATAAAAACCTGCACAAAAACATATGCTATTCTGATATATCTTCTATGCATTTTTATCTAAAAAAATCACCATGTGACACCCACTTGGTTGACTGGAGCTCTGATCGAATGAAACACCATCTCAATCAGAAATCCTACCACTTGCATGTGGAACTTCCACGTATTCCCCATCAGACTCAGCGTCAGACAGGACTGGGGTTTCAGGAATAAGATGGATTTAAGAAGGGAACGCGGAAACGTACTGGCTCAAGTAACAAAAATTATGGGATTGTTTCACGTCAACTCCAGTTTAAGTAGGGGTTTTGGTTGGGTTTTTTTTGTTTGTTTTTTAAACTGCCACTGGTTTGACAAACAATGAAAAAAATCAACAGCGATGCTGATTCCAGCCCCGAGTGAAGACAACAACCCAACCGAAGGCCTTCAGCCACAACGAGCACACTTCTGGGCACACCCCTGAGAGAGCATGCACTGCAGAGACAGAACAGAAAACTTCAGCCTTAACCCTGGAATGGTTCACACAGAGATATGGAGTGCAGATAAAACATCACTGCTGCTGACATGTAGCCACTTTTTGCCGGGGGTTGCAAGCCACGAATTCACTGCTTAGTAGTATATGATAAAACACTGAGTATACAAGACTAGGTGATACAATCTGAGTACATCATGGCTTTTCCTAAGCAACAACAAACAGCACATTTCTGTAATGTACTGTTTTAACTATTTAACTCCTACACAAAGTATTATTGTGCTCTAAATTTTGCTCTAAATAACGTACAGAAATGCACGCACGTAACTAGTGAGCTGGTCACCTTATCCCCTTCTACTGGCTTTTGTTGCTTTTGGTTTTTGTTTTGCAAAAGCAACTGCTTTTATGTTTGTGCAAAATTTGTTCTCTTACATAAAGGAACGTTCAATTTTTGTCACATCAGTTACATGTAACACAGTTAAATAAAGGTCATTAAAAAGCAATTTATTTCTGAAGTGAACAAAAATGTTGCCTTAATTTGAAAAATTCATTTTTAAATCTTCTTAGAATAAAAGGTCTCCTAACTAGGAAATTTCCAACAGTTGGTTATGGCATAATGTGTTACAGCTGTCGGGGGGCAGAGGTAAAAGGACAGAGATGTGCAAGGATTTATATTTTTATTTCTTTATTCCTTCCGAGAAAAACTGTCAGAAAGGAATTTATATGTGAATAACCTGCTCTGTGATGAACGAGGCAGCTCTTCTCCACTGTAATTATAAAAATACAAACAGCCCGACATGAACACAATGACCTCTGTCACCTTAAGTTCACCAGCAACCACCGACTGCGCCATTTCTTACGGACAAATAAGAGCAATTACAGAAACACACGGCATGTACCAGCCAAGATGACAGACCAAAACCAGCATATGATAAAGCTAAAAAGTGGTCATCTTCATCACTAGCTTAAAGTTCTTTGAAAAAATTTACAAATATTTACCTTAACTCTGTGACTAACAAAATTCAGAGGTGAATCAAAAACACTGAAGTACACCACCAAAACATCTACACATCTTCAGGTGTGACCTCTCCAGAAGAGCTCGGTATACTTGGTATACAGCAGTCATGCATCTAACAGATCCAATAAGTTTTATGACGGTCTCGAAGAAATATTTTAAGATCTTTCCTCATAAAGCACTGAGGCCCGTGGTGGCACACCAAGTCCCACCAGCTTGCCTTTCATAACTTCTTCACGTGTTTTCAATGAGTTTAGAAGAGCTCAGTGGGTTAGGAGGCAGAAAACATGGGGGAAATTTAGAATAACACCTGCTGTTGGATGAACTCTTCTATTAGGACAGTATTTACATCAGTATTTATGTGATGCCATTCAGCCCTGGCTATCTCTAGTTTCAATGGCAGAAGGCTGTTTTTTCACCCAAAAATCGAAGCCTACATGTGGCAATTTTTGCCTCCTAACTCCAATGCAGCATGGACAAGTAACAGTTCCATCATCTTCAGACAACGTTTTGAGTTTTTTTGAAACTACCAGGAATTCAGTCAATCCAACATCACAACTCCTGCTGCTCTCAGAACTTCACACGACTTTTGAGTCATAGAAGAGATGAATGGTTTGATAACATACAGGAAGAAGGGGGAAGTGTAAGAGTTTTCAACCCATTCCAGAACACAAGAACATTGGCTTTAACTCACTGGGAATAGAAAAATGACAGCTTGTTTTGGAAGAGCATGATGTATAGAAGACAGTGTAGGAGGGCCAGACAGCGTAGGAGTTGCCACATAGACATGGAGTGCAGCTCAGTTAAATGCACTCTCCAGTAGGCACTGGGACTAGCACATCGCCTCTGAGTAACACTCACCTTGATTTAACTTGATTTCAAGCCCACAGCAGAACAGTTCCCTCGCCTGCCTGCAGAGCTGTCCATGCAGAAGGCAGATGTCTCATCCTAGAGGACTGTTGGATGCCATTGATGCTACTGTGTGGAATCTGAGCTGCCTGCCAACCTGCAAAAGGCAGCAGAGGAAAAAACTGCGCCTCTGCTATGCAAAACTTCTCTGTGGTTCGGTTACAAACAAACACTGCTGGATATTTTTCGAATACCAAGTTCCTCTCAATGAGCAAAATAGTGAATTTCCTAAAGGTACTGTGTCTGCGAGAAGTTCTGAAGAACAAAACTGGTGTTATTTTAGCTCCAGTACGGAATCTCAGGAAGGTGGGAGCTTAAAATATGAAGGCTGAGAAAAGTTACATAATAATAGTAGTAGAAGTCACCCCTATATCAGTGTTCTCAACTTGACACCACAAAGAAGCTAGTAATAAGTACACAGCGTTTCAGTTTTTATTATCAGTGATTCGTACTGCAATGTAAAATCTTTCTAAAACTTGAGATTCTTGCTGTGTCTCAGAAGAGGCAACATCCCTGATATCACATGCATCATCTCTTAAGCTAACATTCATAAATTACTATCTTGTGATGTGGAAATTCAAGTATATGGTTTTCTTTCTGCTACTTTTCTGTCAGAACAAGCACAGCTTAGATCCACCAAACGCTGGCTTGCTAGGCCTTTCATGCAAAGTTCCAGTAAAACCAGTGGCCTTTGAATACAGGTCCACACTCCGTGATAAATTCCACAATGACTCAGAATGCTTTGAAAATGAACTCTGAAGTTCATCTGAACGTTTCTACATTTCACAGCATCGATATACTGTTCTTGGTGCAGCACAGCACAATCTCCACTATCTCCTTTTCCTACACGGCTCTTTTAGGAGTTTCCAAACTTTGGGATATTTTCTTCATAGATGTTTTACACGTACATTCAACTCAGCTGTTCACAGCTTAGCGATTTCTAATTTGTTAATTTCAGGCTTTTGTTTTTGACCAGAATCCAACATGCAAATGAAATAGAGCTGCTTCCATTAATGAGCCGAAGATTCCTTTATAAGAGTGACACCATTAGGGAGAACAACAGACAGAAAGATCAAACTAACTCCTCTAACAGGAGTTAATCATCTCTTTTGTTCTCTCACCTTCTTGAAAAAAAATAAAATAAAAAATCAAGCTCTATACTAGTGCAATATTTTCTTTTCTCTTAAAATGTACTTAGATTAAATGTAAATTATTTCTATGTAATTTCCTAATTAGTCTAAATTTTCACAGTGTATCGAATGACACTTCAAAGTAATTGCCCCTTAGTACGCAAAGTTGTAGAAGCCTCCTGCACCTCTCGAAGGTTTGATTTTTTTCTCCAGTGCATCCTGCTACAAGCACACACAAAAGAAGAATCCAACAAAGCCCCTGTAGAGAATGAAATTTGGAAGGCACTGGAAAATAAATCTCAAGAAACAGGCCTTGTGAAAACCAAGCTGCATTCACCTTTAAATGGAGTTATGTTTCCTAATGCCACCTCTCCATCATCACGTTGCTTGGTTCACCTGCACTAGCCTGCACCTTTTAAGGATTTGCCCAAAGGAAGCAAAGCTACAAGGTCCAAATGCAGGCTTCTACTCATCAGGGGCAAGTCTATGATGTTAGGCACAAAACCATTATTCATATAGCATCTTTCATATCATCAGCAATAGAAGCAAAAACCTCAAAGAAATACTGCCAAACATTTTAAAGAAGCAGTATCCCGCTCTAGGTTAACAGGTAGGAAATTAGTAAGGCAGGAGGTCATGGCTGCTGAAATTACACTGCTTCCAATACCAAAGTGAATAATTTAAACACAGATTAAGGACCTATCCCTGTCTTGGACTTTTTCCGGAACTGGACATTAATTGACTGATTTTAACCCTCCTGCCCAAAATACTCCTATCTCCCATAAGGACTGCTGTTAGTGAGAACTAAATAAAATGAATTAAGAGCTTATGGTTGGAACCCAGAATACGATAAATAATGCCACATCTCATCTTCTGATTCACCGTAATCTCTAATACTAAATAACCTGGAGTAAAACTCGAGAACTTTCAACCAGCTACTACAAAACTCTTTAAGAACATACACTTGAAAACAATAAGCATGATACTAACCCTGGCTACTCCTACAGAAGTACTTTCTCTGTGCCTTCAGATCCATTAAACTAAGGGGAAGCAGCCAAGAATACTTTTGAATGCATGGGTCTCACATGCATCATTGAGCTATGAATATTTTCCATGCGCTCTATCGCAGCGACAGTATGTAAAGAAGAACTGCATACCCAACCGAGTTCCTACTGGGATCTCCCAACTCCACTGCTGCTGATGGGCTATCATCACATGAAAGTCCCACAATATGAACTAAAACAACATTATGCGTTGCCATTGTCCTTGAAACCTGCCTCCTCTTCTCCTTTGTAAGCTAGTGCTCACACAGCCACACACAGCCCTCTATCCATCCACACCCGCATTCAGAGCTCACCAATACTCATATGCAGCAAGGTCAGAATTTTTTTTTTAAACATTCTTTGATTAATGCTGAGAGCTGCAGCATGTTTAGACAGGGCCGTGACCCCAGGCATCCATTTAATCAAATTTCTCTGCTGCTTGTCCCAGTGGAGCCATCACAACAAGAAACTCTCTCAATGAAAATAAAAAACGAAAAGAAAAAGAAAAGGAAAAAAAATGCACACTTCACATCTCACATTGTTTACACGCTGTTAAGTAATTATTTCACTCTTCGACCCCCACTGGCCATCAACAGACAAGTCACCTCCTCGGAGATTCTGAAAAGCTTATTCAGCTACATATAATTCATTTTGTTTCTTTCCTTCATTGTGCAGCTAACTGCTTAGCTTAAAGACTTCTTTGTGAATAGTTAAGTACATGGTGTCCATTCTAATGGTTTCCCTAATTATAAGTGTATTTATCATACACAGAGTGTTCTCACTATTCTTTCCTAAAGTTGTCTTATTTCAACTGCGCCATGCTAGCAGATTCTCACAGCACATTTACCCAAATAACTGGACGACACTCACGTGCGCATGTTGCCTTGCCATGAAATTCTGTCATTACCTGAGAAACCCAGCAAGTTGCTCAATATTTGTTCAGGAGTTTTCAATAACACTCTGATCTTTTATGCAGCTCTTCTCCAGGGCAAAGTGCAGAAATGAGCCAGGCAGGTAATAAAGAATTACAGTTTGCCTTTATCTAATAGCTCCATCAGTCAGCGTAATAGAGTTGGATAAAATGGTAACCTATTCACCCAGTTCCTCTTAATTGCTATCCTAGAAAGCAAAAAGAGAAGTAGGGGCAAGAAAAAAAAAGTTTATTTCTAATTGCAGTTCAGAAATTAGAGATGAATGACTTGAAAGCTAAGTGAAAGCATATAACGTTCCTATTTCCTAACTCCAACGAAACCTGACTGGAGACTGCAATACAATCACAAAACAAGAAGGCTGTGAAAAGAAGTGGGAGCAACAGTGATTTGGGGGAACATAGAAGATGGTTTTACTTTTTTCCCTATATAAATCCTTCTCTCAGAAGTAAAGATATCCAGACTACTTGGTAAAGGTATTTGTGTTCCCTTTGAAAAAGAGTTTTACCAGCTTTGATTTTTACTATGATCTCTCAAAATTTCTAAAAACTAAAGCTGAAAATGGAACACAAAGTGTTAAGCTTCACATTTGGGAATGAAGGCTTTCAGTTGCATTTTTTCTCAGGTGTCCCTGCTATTCCACCAGCATTTATTCCACCAGCCGCACACCCCCCCTGCAGAAGCAGAGCACATCTCCATTATCTGCACGGTCCTCACTGATGGGTGCCTGCATCCCCTCTGTGTGCTGTAAGGATCAGACTTTTCACGCTACAACCAAAACTTGTCTGCTAAATAAAGAACTATCTGGATCAAATGGGAAGAAAGGGGAATGAAACAAGCAAAATAAGAAAACAAAAGAAGTGGATCCTGTAAGATTAAGATCAGAAACAAGCATACGTAATAAAGTAGGCAACAAGTAGAAAAATGGTTATGCAATAACAAGTACTGATGTACTAACATTTTTTAGCATATATGTAAAGATGTATCCATTAAAGCAATTATTCCTACTATCAGTTCAGATAAGGTACCATGTAAGGCACATGATTTCCTAAATTCTGCATTTGTGCTTGATTCAAAGATACATATATATGTATCTTTATTATAAGCCCAACAATATCACATATATGGTTTAACAATAACTGAAACAGAAAAAAAAGACACTCCTTAACATACAGCATAGATGCACATTTTTGAATTCATGACAAGAAAAACAGCGAGTTTAACAAAACCAACACTGACTTCAGAAGACTGAGATGTTTGGACAGAAACATTCAACAGAATCCTTGTATCTGTAGAAAACTTAAACATCCAGAAATAGAACAGCAAGTCCTCCGCAACTTTCCAGACGGATAGCTCTGAGCAACTTAAGCTTCCGTCCAGTGTTAAATAACAAGGTTTAAAACACGTCAAATATATTTTCTGAAAGTAAATTTCATCATTAATATCAAAACACAGACTCAAAAGTCCTCAAAAGCTGTGTTGTACAGAAAAAGCAATCGGGAGAAAAAAATATATCACTGAATGCCTATATATGTGCATCAGATCTCTGATTTCTTCAGAGCTTGAAAGAATACACTTACTGAAATTCAGGACAAGTTTTCTGTTTATCTGCCTGTGATATTCTCTCTCACAAAAAATTTTGCAGACTGTGATCTTAAATCTTTCTTGCAAAGTCACTTTAAACTGCTAACTGGTTTTCTTCTGCAACAGAAGAATTGCACTAACACCTCTGTGTAAAACCAGCAAAACGGAAACTTCCCTTTAAAAAGAAATATTTATTTCTAAAAGAACAGTAAACAAATGAGCTACACTTCAAATGCGAACAAGAGTCTACCCACTCAGTTGGTTATGGAATGACCTGCACAGAGATGGATGTGGATGGCAGCACAAGCTGTGACTCACCCTGCACGCAATAGGAACAATGCTGACTGTGGGATGCGCCCAACAGCCACAGCCTTTTCATCTGCCACGTTCCTGGTGTCATCACTGTAACTCTGCAAACTGATGTTTTAAAATATCTATTTGTACAGTCACACACACACACACACACACACACACACACACACACCTCCCAAGCAAACAAAGCCTGCTCAACTGAGATTGTTTAAATAAAGTGTTTATGGCCTTAAGCAATTAACTAATATCAGGCTCAGGATGCATTCCAGGTGGACGTCTGTTTCCACACACTGTTTTTATAAGGGGAATTTCTGTACTCCTGCTTTGGGATGGCTATCTTCTGCAGCCTGCGGTACCCCGGTAGATAAAAGCATGTCCTTTTATGATGAATTCTGGCTCAACACACTGACACTTGCCAACTTCAGGTTATGTGAAAGTTCCAAACGCCATCCAGCCCATGACAAAGGCAGACCTTCGTCTGCAGGGATGATCACAGAAGCAGTGTTTGACACCTGTACTCACACGCATTAAGGCCGAGGACAACACTCTGATTATCTCATCTTTTATACTGAGCAATGAAGTCGTTGAATAGCACCTAAAAATATGACTGTTTTATACATTGTGCAGCTAAATGTTAAGGGATTCATCTGCTAACGCACTCCCTAAAATTCATGCAACTATCTCACATTAAATCCAGCTGTTTCTTAATTAGCTCAATTAAAAAATGTTTTTGCTAAAAAAAAGTCATGTATGCTTCTTACTCTGAAAGACAATGCATGAGAAAACGCGCAACTACCGGGGAAAATAAACCAAGCTTAAAATAATAATCAGATGTATCAGAAAATTCCACCCCAAACCACTCAGCTCTACTTGCAAGTGCTGAGGGCTTAAGGTTTAGCTCATTTCTAGGTTTGTTTGATCCTTCAGTGATTTTTGTTTCATTGTTTCCACTTTCTTGGTTTGGTTGGCTTGTTTTCTGGGGACTGTTTTCGAGTGCAAAAACCAAAACACCTTCATCCTTCATGAATGACAGTCTGTAAATTGTATTTAACTAAGTTTTATAATCCAGTTGTTGGACTCTACTAGGAAGGACATAGTAAGGATGGCCTCAAGTTGCCTCATGGCCTCAAGCTGCGCCAGGGGAGATTCAGGCTGGACATTAGGAAATACTACCTTTCTGAAAGAGCGGTCAGGCAGTGGAATGGGCTGCCCAGGGAGGTGGTGGAGTCACCGACCCTGGAGGTGTTCAAGGAACATTTGGACATTGTGTTGAGGGACATGGTCTAGTGAGAACTATTGGTGATGGGTGGATGGTTGGACTGCATGATCTTGTAGGTCTTTTCCAACCTTGGTGATTCTGTGATCACCCACAAACAAAACACTTCCCGTCACAGTAAAAGCTGTTCTCTGTGGGCCCTTTATATTCATGTATATGTTACCCCTTTTAGAAGAAAATAAATTGTAGAAAAGTCTTCAAGAAGAACAGAAAGGAAAAAGTATATTGCATACTGTTTACAGACTACTTGCAAATAAAAAACTAAGCAACTCCTTATTCTCCAGCCAGTGGCACACTGCATTTATGCTTGGTACTGGCAAAGCTCAAACTCTTATGACTAAGGGGCAAGCCACTTCTTCCCCAGCACACAGATGGTGATCTTTCTTAAGCATACCCAAGAGGTGACACAGCTCACAAGACATGAAGGAAATGCTACAGGACATATGCCATAGAAGAAACAGTCTGCTCTAGACAGGGAACAGGAAAGGAAAAACTGAATTTGTGTTTGGAACAAAACTATCAAACAGTCTACATGTTCACTGCCAAAGCTTTTGTTACTACATACTGCTTCACAGTGACAGTGGCATAATAACTTCACTTGAAATAGCAGTATTAAATCCTATTGTCATCTGCTTCTGTAAAGATAAAAATATTATCATACAGCTGCCATTTTCCATCCCTGCATAAATGTTAATAATGGAAATCAAAATTTGCCACATTTGGTGTCTGCTTCCATCCTAAGTTTCAGAAGGAGCAGAGAACAGCAGGTTATTTTTCCCACATGAATAAAATGCAGGCCTTTTATTACAAAGCTTTAGCTTCTCCACATATTAAAGCAGGGTCAGTCAAACCCTTCCAAGAAACTTCTGCTTCTGTCATGGAAATGTCTTTACTCTCACCTGCAAGTTCACCTAAATGTGATCAACTCACTCAAGCATTTGAGTAAATCTGACACTGCACATGCTAATTATATTATAAGTAAACTACTAGAATTGTCTAAATGATACAAAACAGCTTTTATTTTCCGTCCTAGGTTTCATAAATTAAGAACAGTTGTCTTTCCAGGGCACCCTGTAGTCTGGGAATGGGCGCAGATTTCAATGCCCCATAATGGCCCACTGGTAGTACTCCATCTGCTACTTCCTTCCAAGGAGATCCCAAAGGGAACTCTAATCAAGGGAAAAAGCAGTACTTCAGGATTTCTCTCAGCATCACAGTGCATCACTAAGTGTAACCTAAGCTTTTATTTACCTCCTATGCAAGTGTGTGCAGAAAGAGGCATATCTATGTAATGACTGAAACACGAAATAATTCAAAGGGCAGAACAACTGTACATCTGTCACAATAAAGGTTCGTTACGAAACAAAAGATGACATTAGAGACAAAGTGAAGATTAGTAAAAATTGAAACTCAAGGTATTGGAATAGATTGACAATAGACAATGAAAATAAGTTCCAAGTCAGTCATGGCTGAAAAGGACTTGCATATACTGCAGTAAATAACTAACACCAGACATTCATGCACATAAGCATACCTGTCAATAACTAAAGACTACACTAACACAGGCATGTCTTCTGTTTCCAAATTACATTTGTAAATAACCTGGTCCTTTTTGTCCTTACTTTTATCTTCCAGAGATGTTCTCTCTAAAGATGTCAGAAAATCTTCTTTTATCTCTCTCTCATCTATCGATTTGTGAATATAAAATATATTCTCTGCCAACACAGAGGAACAGAACTCAGAATCCCATTACTATCCTTCATCAAACTGCACTCAACAACTTGTCTCTGACCAACTGAAGCTCCTGCACAGCCCACAGCTGTGCTGACCAGAGCTGAATGAAGAGCCCTGGCAACTACTGCACCATGCAGGTGCTACAGGGGGCAGGGAACTGTAGCAAGAATTAACACAAGCCAGATTCATCAACAAACAACTCCAGGTCATGAAAACAGGCAGTTTTCATAATGCTGGAAAGAGAGAAGAAAACGAGGAAAGAAACTTGAGACGAAACCAGAAAGAAGCCACAGAAAACCCACTAAGTTCTTAGCTGAAACCATCTGAAACAAGCAGTGCATTGTCAGGACAAGGCTCTTCCCAGTGCTTTGGAAAAGATCAAGAGACGAAGTGCATATTACCTTAAAATTGCTCAAAACAACCAGCAGAGCAGCTATGAAAAGATATGAAGCCCGAGACAGAAAGAGCGAGCCAGCAACTCAAATGAACTGCTCTGATGACCAAAGGACAAAGTGAACTTGTCCTCACTGCAGCAATCAACTCGAAAGTGTATGAGACATTTATTAATTTTAAGCTGACAAAGGTATGTCAGCATTACGCCAGAAAAAGCTGCATTAGCACCAGAAGCAAACCTACTGCCAACGGATAAATTGGTGAGACTCAGTGCTTACGGTGGTAATTTTATTCCCGCTAAAGGCACGGGCAAAGTGAATGTACAGGTAAATATTACATCAGAACTATTAACACCACCAGTGTTTTGATTTCAATCTCTCCGCCCATCCCGCCCTCCCTGATCCTGTCTGTGCACGGGCACCTTCTCCAACCCTGTGGCAAAGCTTGAGAGGAGATGTGAACCACAAAACCACCGTGACGTTCACGATTTATGTAGGAGAATGAACAGTTATTGCCTGTCAGGTCCTGGGAGCACCAGCAGCTCATGGGGTAATACATGTACATCTTTGATCGGCAGAGACTTAAATATCACAAAGTAAAATGAGACAAAACTTATTTCCCCTCCATTCTCAGCATGATAATGGAAAACATAACGGTACCGTGAGCTCTCCCTTTCCACACCGACCTGCAATGCACAGTTCCAACCTTAACCGTGGTGTGTTTTAAGTTTCTACTTATCAACTGAGAAGCAACAATTCTCGAGTTCATGGCTAAATCACTCCGCTTTTTTTCAATCCAGTATTATATCTGATGAGAGACATTAAATTTTCTTCAGGGCTATGGCTAGGAATTAATCCTAACATTTAATTAAATCAAGTGCAAAATTCTTCAATTTCATTGAGCATTTAAAAAATATATATCTATAAAAGTAAAGGATAAGTCATGTCTTAAAGTCTCATTTACAGCAGTTCCTCTAACTGCTGAGGCTTTCAGAAATTTCAGAAGCCATTGCATGCCTGTACTATATTGGGAAAATTTAATATAGCGTAAGATATGAAGATAAAATATGAATTCCAGCCATGTAACAAAAATGCCGTTGACAACATGTATATTATGCAATTATGACTGTCATTTTATTACTGTTATTAATTTATTAGTATAATTGCAATTTTTTTCAATGTCATAATGTGATAATAAAGGACTTGTCATTACTACGTTAACCTCGGAACATCTCTGACCTCAGGGGAGGTAGCTGTACGCTTTCAGTCCAAAATGAGCTGTCAGTTATCACAACGAGATTTTGATGACTACATTATCTTGTAATTAAATGTCTCAACAAACTTCTCCTTTTGATTGACAGGTAGTTAAGACTATCTTTGACCACAGGGCAGTTTCTTTATTTTTCAAGAATAATTTTTCAGCAGTGAAAAAGAGAGACAAGAGTTTAAAAATTAAAATGTTTTGAACTATATATTAATCTATATTTGGTACTTATAAGACAGCAAAAATTCTGCCAAACTGCATTATCCCCTGTTCAACCTATTGCATTTAAATGACAACTTTGATTGATTCAAGGAGCTCGCGCTGTTCTTTATAAACATTTAGATCTTTAAAGAAAATACATTATTTTGGTTTTACATTTTTTCTTCCCTTCTATGTCCATTTTTTACTACTAAAACAGTAAAAATGGTTTGATTCAATACTGGTAACTACAATTAGATCCCATCGATAATTAAACTGCAGCAGACATTTGTAAGGGTCCATTTATGGTCCCTTTGGGTCCAGTTTCGCCCATCTAGCATTAGGTCCAACTCAGCAGAAGCTCTGTTTAAAACAGGTTTTAAAAGAACAGGCAACTGACATTATCATTTATTTCATCATACATCTTAAACATGATTCTTTGTCTTGGTAGATAAAAAGCTGAGTAGGTAGGTTAAGCTGAGGCTGGAAGGGCACCAATACATTCCCATTCTAAAAAGGTACTAAGACAGGAGACAAGACAGAGCAGGACCACTAGGCTCTTCACCAAAGATGAGACAGCTTGGAAAGAAAGTGTATGGAACAACCTTTTGTGGACAAAGCCATAGAAGAATGCAGTTAGTTATCAGAAATTCTCTTGACCACAGCGGCCATCTCAAGCCTGGCCTTCCCATGGAGAACTGCAATAGGTCATGAAATAGGAATTTGACTTCATTCTCCTCTGATCTGGCAACCTCTGTTGTAGCTCAGGACAAAAGAGGCAAAGGGAGGGTTACAGGTGGCCAAAACCCATTTTTACCTCTCTTAGAGTTGGATCTCATCCCTAACAAGTATATTTTAGAGATCAACAATAAAGGGATGAAAAACACCCCTCACAAATACAAATTTGACAAACAATATATTATCCGAGTATGTTCTTCAAATTTATAGATTCTTCGAATTTCAATAAAACGTAAGGTCTGCTGACAGGCAAGAAGTTTCATCAACAGCCAACTCTAATGGACAGCACAGCAATCATAAAGTAAAACAAAATAAGGGCTTTCCAGGGCAACTGGAAGGTCCCACAGATTCAGTACATCTGAAGCATTTCCAAACACAGCTCACAGCCGCACACCTCCTTACCTTCCTTCCTACTGTGTGTGCAACTCCACTGAACTGCTCACAACAATGTAACGATAATGGCTACGCTCACTCAAATTTTCAGGCTGAAAATTGTTTGCTATCAGGACAACTGGAGTTCTTGAAATGCGTTCCGTGCTTCTAAACATATGCTTATCCAATACTGCAGCTGCAGTTGTCCTGCTAATAATTAAATACTGCCATAGTCGTAGAGAACTTTGTGTAAAAAAACAGAAAGAGGTGATGTTGACAAGAGGAAGTTAGAAATTCATATCAGAATGAAATGACAGTCATGGAAATTCATAACCTATCAGAATGAAATGGCAGTCACATAACTGACGAACAGACTGCACGATGCATTTACACACCATTTTCACTTGAATTAAAAAATAAAAAAAAATGAGGTAGCATGCTATCTACAGGAAAAGAATAACAGGCCTCGAATTCACATACAATAAGCATTTAGCATATAGCTAATGATTCCAGACCTGCTACAGGTCTGAACCTCCTGATTCTGGCTATACTGAAACTGCAGTTGGCCAAGCTATTCCACAGAAGTTTCAGAAATAATCTTAAACACATGTTCCGGAAGGTAACACTGAACTGAAACTTCTACAAATGGACACGAATGTGTACACAATCTACATATAACACTGAATTTTAATCTACTGTGAAAATATATAATAATGTCACTGAAATTACATTCCAGCATGAAGTTTAAGAATATTTACTTTCCGAATGACATTTTAAGATAGTACTAAATCACAATATTGTTTTAAATTCCTTGAACTCACAGAAAAATCCAAATCCTGATGTGTTACTCTGCTTGCTTATACAAAAGGCTATGAGACAAAATATGCACCTACAACATAAGATTCTTTAGCCTGTCCCTCTGCTGATCTCAAGATGACCTTTGCAGATCATGTTCTCTGGAACAGGGCTGGAATATTTGCAAAGCCAAATATCTCATTTAGTCTCACTATACCCTACTGTGAGCATTCCGAAGTGCTCTGTAAGAGGATTACTTCCAGCCTTCAAAATACTTTTAGCGAAGGAGAAGGCTGTGTGTTGCTTACAGTCTGGCATGTTTGTGTATTCTCCCGTGACTGAAAAGCCAGGAAGAACAGTTTATTGAGGAATTTGCCTTTGAATGTTAAGACCAAGCACAGTCCCATGGTTACTCTCAATCACAGAGCTCCCAATGCTTTCGGTGATTGCCACCATTTAGTTAAAATCAGTAACAACTGTGATATTGTGAATGCATTTCAATCTAGCTGGTATGCAAACGACTGGACTTTCATATGAAACAGAATGGGAGGCTTTGCTCCCGATTACAGTTTGATGCATTACATTCAGATGTGCCGTTCTGCACTTGTTTTCACAAAGCCTGAGAGCACTGTTTCTGCACAGGTCTTCAAGAGTGTATCAGTCAACACGCGTGATGCCAGCAGCTGCCTCTGTGTAGAATATGTTTCCTTCATTTAGGAAAGTGCAGTAATTCATCAGTGATTTAACCTATAGACATTTGAAGGTTGGAGAGCACCTCAGAGGGGCTGTTGACCTTCAGCAACAGAAAGAACTGAAGCTCCAGCCTTAGTCAATATATATTTATCTTTCTGTTGGGACTATTACAACTGTTCAAGTAATGCTGACCTTGAAACTTCTGCACACAATGCACTAGAATAATGATCCCTGAAGGAAGAGTATAAAAATACCTAAATAGGATATCTAAATCCAAAATGCACATAAAAGAAAGCATTTCAAAATGTGAAGTCATTTACGAAGAGGTAATATTATTGAGGCTCCTATTAATTATAATTTGAATAACACTACCAAATACCATAATTACACATTTCCAAATATTTTAATGATAGGATATAATTTATGTCAAAGACCTTGTTTATTTCATTGTGAAATCTTTGCCTGTTTGTAATTAATTTAATGTTTGACTGACAGCCTTACAAATTGAAATCATCTACATCTCGAACTTGCTCTGCACAACTCCAAGAGTACGAAGTCTCTACCTCAGTTCTTGTGCTTTTACCTTTGCTGTAGACAGAAAATTTCAAGAAATAAAACAGTCAGTTTCACGTGATGCCACAGCTAAGTGCTTCTTCACATCTGACACAGCCTTTTTACTCAAACTTGAAATTCAAGAACCAGACAGGATGAATTCTATTAATCAAAAATATGACGGTACCAGAGGTACTGATAAAATGAACAGATCTTTCACTGTGTCTCCTTCACAGCAGCCCATTCACAGCACCAGCTGTTCACAGGTTTCCCATGGTCCTGCTGGGCATGGCTGCTCAGCAGCTAGGCAAGGCCTGCCAGCCAGGGGCTGCAGCAAGGCAAGGAAAGAGACCCTCTGGTCCTCTTTTTGAATACCTGATATTTAGGGCATACACCCTAGAAGCAGCTTCTTCAACCAAAAGTTACAGGTGAAACTCAAGTGCTTCTACACTTTTAGAAGTTTTACAGTACATACAGTGGCTTTCTTCATGTCCATGGAATCACCAAGGAGCCTTTTTTCCCCCCCACTGTCTCCACAGCAGTATCTAAGAATCACCTGCTGCAAACTTACCCTTCTTCAAATTCCTGTAGCTTTCCAGTTCCCATACTCAAGCATCCAGGTTTTGCAAGACAGCCACCTGCACGCAGCAAGGCTTAGGCTCTGCACCATGGGCAGCAAGAGAGCCAGCAGCCATGGGATGGAGAATGCGGCAGTGGGAAGGGTCTGGAGCGAAGAGGAAGATCATCAGAAGCATGCTACCTTGAAGATGAAGACCCTGCTTTGGGCAGGAAACACAGCAGCTTAGTTTCACATGCACACTTCAAGCAACAATACTCTAAGATTATCAGAGATGGAAGAAAGATATACCCCTAGGATTTTGAGTTGGTTTTCTTACTTTTCAACAGGCCATCACCTTCTCTTCCTAACATGAAGACAAAACACTTTGGATTCAAGTCAAACTGGAATTTGCACAATGCTTTTGGATACATAAGCCCCCATAGATGTCCTATCTACAGGCTTTATTACATGAATTTCTTTAAAAAAAATCACATCAAAGATAGCTCAACAGATTTTATACACACTATTCCCATCCCTCTATCTCCTCAGATTCTCTTCTCTGAAGGGCCCAGAGCACGAACATGATGACGGCCAGTGGTAGCAGACAGAGACATCAGTGCTCAAGGAAGACCCAAAACACCATTATCAAGCAATTAGTTTGTTTGCTTACCAGCAGAGGGTCATTCTCATGCCCTCCCTTTGGATTTCTCCTCTCACTTCAAAAGACTCTATAACTATTTGAAGAAAACAAGCTCTCCTCTATACTTGTTAACACAGAGGAACTTATTCTCCAGCGTGAATGCGATTTGAATCAGTGACTACAAACATAAAGTAAATGAACTTGTCTGCATCTTGCAAGTGCTTTTCCAACCTCATCACAGATTTCACAACACTGTCTGGAAATTTCTGTCTTCTGAAAGATTTATGAAAATATTTAACTAATTTTCCCTATTCTGCTGACACGTTCTGACGGAAAATTCTGAAAATCTCCCCATAATTAATGAAATGAAGTATGAAATCAAAGCAGCCTTGTACTCACCCACAGTTTAAATCTGGAAGTTAACATTCTATGTTACACATGGCAAACATGAGACCTGCAGAGATGCTGCAGTCTTACCTCCCTTATTCTACCTGAGAAACAACTTAAGAAAGAAAAACAGAAAAATTAAACAGATCACGGTACTCAGCCATGTACACCACCTACAGAGCAGAAACCTGAATTAGCAGCGTGTAAGTCTGGGGACTCGTGAATACATGAAGCTCAAACCAACAAATTCAAATAATACTTCTAAATGACCTGACGATGTCCTGGAATTCAAGAAGAGAATCATGGTCTAATTCAGACACTCCCAATTTGGGATATTCTTAATCTGCCCCCAGCAGCTGCCAGGATACAAGAGGAAAAGAAAAATGCTACAAAGCAACAGTTTTGAGTCTTCAAGTAGCCACGTTCAACTTGTGCAAGGATGCGTGCCTCAGAACCCGCAGCCCCTGCTGCCACCCAGCTCCTGTCAGCACTCACTGTGATGCAGAGCCCACAGGGAGCCTGCTTTTATATCCCCAGATGCTCAGAGCCACACAGCCATGCCATCCCCATCCAGCTGCCCTGCATGCAGCCTTCCACGCTGCACTTTCATATCTTAAAAGATCTTTCCCACATTGACTAACACCTTACCCTCCAGTGTTTATCTCCTCCCTCACATAGTCTGACCCCACTAAGCAGGTACACTTTTCCTATGGCAGCCAATAAAAGCCTATCTCAAAAAAACATGAGAGAAAAGTAAAAATTACATCTACACAATTAAGTTTAACATGGCGAACAGGGTTTTATTTTAACCACATATCACTTGGTAAAGTTTCACAACATTTACTGCTACAATAACTCTTTTTCATCATGTCCACTAGATTCAGGCTGCAGTATCTTACAACGAAACCTGCTAGTTCTGGAGAAACTAGGCTCATCTGCAGAGAGAACTCCAGCGTCAAACCTGTTCAGCAAACTAATCAGTCTCATCTGATGGCTGCTTGGTACAAGGGCAGAGTTTTGGACACCTTCTGCCCAACAGCATAACCATACATTTTGTCTCCAGGAGATCCCACAGCTCTGAAATCCAGGAAAAGATGCACATCAGTGCAGCTATATAGAAGGACATCCCCCCCTAGATAGCCTGGGGAAACATACTTCCAAGTCACCTCTTTCTGTGAAAGAAATACCATTAGACTGACCTAGCAGCATGCCATGGAGATGAGCACAGCTGCGCACACAAGGAGACCAAACCTGACAGAGTCTGTCCGGCTTTTTTAGACATCACATGGACAGGACCAGTGCCAACCTGGTACTTTTGCAGGCAGTCCCAGAAAGAAAAGCAGCAAGAGGACAGATACAGGTAGCCTATGAACTGAGCCTTTCCTTCCAGGCAGGGCAATCGTTGCCACTCAGACAGTGGAAATAATCTTGAATATGAATCTTCTCAGAAGAGACAGAAATTATCCCTTGATGCCACCTCTGAAAGAGATCAAACTGAGTGCCCAGACCCATTCAGCACATTATCAAAAGACAACCAACGTTTGTTAAACCAGGTCACTGGTGCTTTGTTCCCCTCTGAAATTCGTGGTCTTATTCTTGCATATTTTATGTATAATTTAAATCAAAAGGTGAACAGCAAGGAAGCTCTCTTAAAAACTGTAACCACCTTATTCTATTAGCCTGCAGAATATCTCTGTTCTGTCTTGTTCTTTATTTTAGCTCGGATCGCAGAGGAAGATAATAGAACTTAATGAGTACCATTATTTAGTTACTCAAAATTCAAGGTCATTGAGACATTTAGGACCAGCAAAAAAAAAAAAAAACCCACTGATTGAAGAAGCAACTACATAAACAATTTGTTTTAATTGTTTTTTTTTTGTTGTTGTTATTACATATGAAGTTACATGACAATGTGATGCAAAACGTTGATTAGGAAGAGCTAAATATATCAAAAGCTATCTTATCATCAGCCAGTATGGCATATTTTGATACCATTCACAGAACACCTCAAGTCTTCTTAATTATTTGACTGTGTAGTTCTCCCCATATACTTGAAATTACTGATACAGGAAGGTAGTATGGAAAATATAGCTCTAGATGGAATAGTCTGCCCATTTTTATTTCTTCAGGATAATAGCTAAACCAATATATACAGTACCAGTATATGAACTACACTGCACTAAGTTTATGAAGATCAAAACAGGTGAGGGTGATGAAGATTAACTGCCACATACAGGGCTGTCAAAAGGCTTTATGAAATAATCTATTTATTATGTAGTAACAGCTACAAAACATAAAAATTATAGGGCGTGACACAAGAAGTTCTTCTTAAAGAAATGTCTTTAAATACTGTGAATCAAGCAGCAGCACTGAATTTGAAGCAACATGGACCCGCTCAAGAAATACCACAATGATAACTGTAAGTATGGCTGCTAAAGGATTTGCTATTCCTGCCAAGATCCACCTCCAAACATAGATGGAGAAAACCATTTCGACCATAACAACTCGTACAGATTGCCCCAACATGATTCATCATTTGAATTAACAAGTGTTTTTATGCAACTGATGTTTTTCAAATGAAACTGAAGTTTTCTTTCAATAAGAATTCTAATCAATATTGCTCAAACATTCATTCACAACAACAGTTTCCAAAGCCAAAGACTGAATGGGTTCAAACAAGTTCTTTTTTTCATTTGAATGTACATTTATTGATTTGTCGAGGAAGTGTTTTAGAACGAGGGTAGGATATTTGCCTACCTTTAATGTCAATTAAAAGCTACAAAACAGTCAGGCACAGGAACACATCGAACACCGATGTGCATTTTCTTGCCAGCTAGAGAGAAGCGTTCCCAGGAACACTGCATCCTTCTGGGAAGAGACTGTATCAAAACTGCTCTACAACTGCACACAGTTTACACACACTCAGAAAAAAAACAGCAATCATTCCAGCAGTTCCACAGGGCTGGTCTGGAAAGCCAGCCCTCCTGCCCTCTCTTCCAACCAGACACTGAAGCCACCTCTCCTAAAATGTACCAACCTTGACAGACATTCCCCTGAACACAAAACACTCAATTTAAGCCTGAAAGAGCAGCTTCATTAAAAAAATTAAAGTAAGAAACAATAATAATTAGAATGCAGTTATATAACTAGCACATGAGAAGGAAGGGTCATACTTCCCAAATCTGGCGTCTGTCCAATTACTAAGAGCTCTACTTTCCAACCTTAATATTATGCTACTGGAGATATATATTTGGGAAGATGGAATATTATCTCTGCTGAACTCCAAACAGCTCTGCAACATAATGTTCTCAGCAAACTTCCAACCAGCACTGTACATATGGTACGTAGCCTCTCCACCCCAACTACAACAAATAAAAATGATGTACGGTCTGTTGAGGAGTTATTCAGCAAGCAATTCCTAGGGACCACCTTTACTGCAAAGTACTGAAAGCTACCCTGAACTCTTTATATGATGCCAGAGGTTTACTCAAAAGCACAGTAGTCATAACAGCCCGCAGTTGTTGTGAAAAGAATCAACCAGTGAATCAGGTGTATGACAGCTGTGCACATGGCGAGACAAGGAAAATTACCTGGTGACCAACGCTTCGTATAATGCAGTTTGATGCTGCTTTAACTGGCACTGTTACCGTCTCGTCGAGGTATTAAACATTTATTTTTATTATTATTACTATTTTACAACTGCAGAACGACTAAAAAAAGTCAGCCGTGACATCTATCACCCTTCCAGAACACTGCTTACATACAAATTAGGAATAATCTCCCTCCACTGTCAGTTACGCGCACTTACCTGGCTGCAGGTGTCAAACGCCAGGCACAGCACTGAAGCTATTCACTGCTGCTCGCCCCTCAATCCGCCTCCCACTCTGCATTCTGCTCCCACAAGTCTAGAGGAAATATCTCAAGCGTAATTAAAATTTCTGAAAATCCCAGCTTCCCTGGGCATGCCTAAGCTTCCAGTGTCTTCCAGCATCACCACTGGACAGGCGGCATCACGGCAAGCTGCACAATGACCCATCTGCTGCTTCCAGAGCAAGGCAGCATCCTCTGTGACATGCCCAGCAAGTGCCAGCCTGCAGCCCAAGGGAAGGCCAAGGGTGAGGTCTTCACATGAAGTTTACAAGAAAAGGAAGCAACAAGAAAAGCTTGCACTCGGTACCTACTGATACCTACAGGGTTCTGCTACAGGGACGGCAGTCCAAAGAAAGGGATCTTCTGCTCAATTAGCAAGTCTCTAAAAAGCATTATAGCTTACATTTTGATGAACATTTACAGAAATTCCTAAACTCCATAATCTCGTCAGGCTGCTTGTGGCCCATTTGTTTTATACTTTAAAACTGATACGCAGATAATAACACAGACTCATTTCAATTATTCTTGACCATGCAATCATTTATAGGGTTTAAATACGACACTTTTGCAACATTTGAGGTAAGTGAGATTAAGCCTCATTTAAACGCAGTGGCTCTTTAGGTGTTAAACAGAAGTAGTAAATCCACTTTGTCAAACTGCCTCATTTATAATATTTAATCTTCCTTCTGCAATCACAAGAGCTGAAGTACACATTCAGAGTTGCTTTCCTTTGACACAGTTCTTTTATTACCATCTCTTTGCCTCATATAATGTCCCGCAGCAGCTGTGCCATTATGATGATGCTGTCTCTTTTTTCTTTTTTTTTTTAACAGCCTCTCCAGCACAAATAATTAAAACATGCATTTACCTTCCATCGCTTGGCTGCGACTAAGTGCAGATTTTGGGGGGAGAGGGGGCAGTTGTTTGTTTCTTTTTATTTTATTTCTGAGCAGTGACATATTGATGTTTCAGATAATAAATCATTCCAATTTGCTCATCCCTGCCAACAATGGTTTTAATCTTCATTTACGACTTGCAAAGTCCGTTTTGTTGGAAGCGTTTGATAAAATACTCAATTACCATTTTTTTTGCACTGCAGTTCAACTGCTGTGCCGATAAAAGGCTCCAGCTCGGAAGATAAACTGCAAATAATTCCTGAAGAACAAATGTCAGAGGCAGTTTACAATGAATGGGATTTTTTTTTGAGCAGATTATTCTCCCACCAAAGTGACAGGGCAGCTCAATATTTATTTTGTTGAGAATGTCATTTAAATATTGTTTGACACCTGCTCCCTGCAGTCAGCTACTCAGCACATTACACTTTCAAGGGGCTCAGAAAGTGAGGTGCCAGCGCCGTATATCTGCAAACACATTGCAGGAACCCACTTGAAAAGGCAGAAATGGCAGCTAATTCAAGGCATTACTCATTTTTTTTTTTTAATTAAGCGTTAAAGAAGGGATCACTTCAGATTCTGCTTTCCTGCACTTCCAAGCACAGGACAGAAGGCATCCCAAGGTTGCCTTGCCTTCCCCCCCCCCAGCACGCTATAGGGGGCTCTGCTCAGTGGCTCCGGACAGCTCACACTGCCAGCATTTCCCGCAGTGAAACGCGTCCCCTGACCAAATGCTGAAGTTAAAAGGTTTTGGACCGACAGTGGCTCTTACTTCTTCACCTACCGATCTCAAAATAAAGGGATCATTCGTACATTATTTTGGGAGATTAATCTTATGTTTAAAGGAAGGTGAAAATAATCCAAGGAGATGTCAGGCCCATGAGTTTATTTGGAATCGTGACACAGACAGCAGCAGGGTCTGAGAAACACGGGCACGTACTCAGAACGTTCCCACAGACAAATCTGTCTTCTCAAATAAGCTGTTTATCTTAATGAATTAAAGCTGCATTTCTTTCATGCGTTTCAGGATCTTTATCTGCTTCCAACTATCCTGGTTTATTTGTTTCAATTATCTTTTCTCTTTACTTTTTTTTTTTTTGCAGCCATTGACCTGCAGGGATTCACAGAACACAACAAAGGTGGGCTCTCCCCTCTTCAGTCACAAAGCAGCTGGAAAAACAGGCTTGTGGGATTCACTCACAGGTCTGGCTTCTGTGCAAACCTCCACTCAGAGAACTCTGAGACATCAGCAGAGAGGGGTGCAGCAGGTATCGGCGGGAAGGAAGCTGTCCTTTTACCCTCAGAATCTAGAGCAAAAAAGCCAATTTAATTCAAAATCTGCTATGGAAAAAAAAGTCCGCTTTTTTGAGTTTGTCCTTATGTTTCCAAACCCTAATGTTTTAATGTTTAGACTAAATACAAATTAATGCGGCTTTTGGTTTTGAGTCCTCCTGAATGCTGCTCCAAAGCACACCTGCAGAAGGTCCCCAGCACCACTGCATCTCCAAGATCAACTCTTTATCTGTGGTTCTGCTGGTTAACAGGTCGAGAGCTGCTGAAACCAGACTGCAGCAAAAGAGTCCAGAGGTCTGGGTCTGTATGTACTGAATTAAATGAACTGTATGCTAATTCAACACTGCTTGAACTGTATCACATCCATTTCAAGGCCACAGACTGCTACATTAGGTCAGGGATTCCCTTCTCTTCAGAAAGCTTTATGCTTTCACGCAGCTGGAAGGAAAACGAAACTAAAAATCTGCTTTAGGTTAGCAATTCAAAATGTCAAACGCACATGTGAGCGTAAGTACTTACAAGCCTAACTGTACTTTCAAAGTGCTTCCTCAACAATTCATTTTTCCACCTACCTATAAAAGGCAAACACAGTAAAAAGCATGCAGCGGAGTCTCTCAAGTTCCCATCTCACCTACAAATACTTCAGTATTCCCTTCAACAAAGATGACAAAATGATAAGGGTCAAAAACCAAACATTTTTAACAGATAAAATAAATGTTAATTAAACTTTCTTTAAATATAATGATATTTGAGGTGCACTGTAATAAATGGAAGAGAAACTGCAAACAAGTGTTTTGACCACAGTAAGTAGATATATCACACGGGAAAAAAAAGCCAGTTATGTTTAATTTTAAGCACACGTGTTCCTAAGTGTGGAAAGCAGACAATCACAGGAGCTGTGCAGAAGGACCCCCACAACGAGGAGATGCGCCTGCCAAGGTTAACGGATTCGGGCCCAAACCACCACCCAACGACATGCCCTGCTCTAGAGAGCAGATGGAGTACCAAACGCAGCTGGAGACACGTGTGCACATGTACACACGTACTCATGCCTGCCTGTCCATGCTTTAGAAGCCTCTTGCTGCTTTTCACCAGCCTCTTAAAAACTATGGCGATTAATGAATCGCTGCCTTTCGAGATCTCTCATTTTTCCTCTCTGCTTTCTATTGCTCAATACAGACATCATTACTTCTCTGCCAGCGCAGTGATTCTGTTCGTCATGCCTGAAACAACTACAGCGCCGAGATTAAATACAATCTATATCCACATAAATCATTGAATAAATGAATCATGAAATTAATATGTAAATTGTGTGTTTAACCTCTATTTATACAGCACTGTCTGTCACCATGTAGTAAATCTAAAACTAATTGCAAATTCACAACTCTGCAAAAAGAACACCATGGTAAAAGCTTGACATATTTATTAACTAAATGTTGAACTACATTGAGTAAGTAATTAACAGTCATGCCAGAACAGGGAGAGGAAATTATATTTAAGCACAGATGTCACCTGTATGAAATGGCTAAAACTATTTTAGATTAGATTTTGATATTAATCAAAGAATACTCCTATTTAATTTTTGACAGACAAATCTGTTTCCATTTATTCATGATTCCATTAAACGCTTCGTTTTTAAGCCTGAATGTCACGTCCATTCTCCGCGTTCCTTTTAATATGTCCTCTAAAGGAAAACGTGCAGAAGAAAAGCCTCCAAAGGTAAGGTTAAACAGTAATGCAATCTTCCTACGGTGTAGACAAAAGCTCCTCAATGGACCAGGAAATAATTTCACATTAGGTTAAATTCTGTGATTAACTTCAAGATATAAAAAACCGAGTGCTAGTCTTAAAATATTGCACCTAATTTAATTCCTATACACTTCCAACCCTTTCTGACAAACAAAACACATCTCTAATTGGAAGATCATGAAAGTTCTGTAGCTGCTGGCACCAACACACACATCTTCCGAGTTTAATTTTGTCCTAAATTTGGAATTATTATGCAAGTTCACATATTTAAAAGAAACCAAAGCAGGTGTTATATGAAAGCACATGCATAAGCTTCCAACAGACCAGGCAGCAAGGTACTAACAAGGAACAAAACAGACGGAAGACATTTTGCATTCAGATAGTTAAGACACACTGATTGCATGGCACAAGCTAAGTAATGTTCATCAGGAGTTCCTCTTCCTGCCAAACTTACACTTCATTATGAAACTGACAACATTAACCCTTTTCCCTTAAAATCCTCAGTTGTTGGAACAGAGCAAATCCCGCAAGAATCACCGAAAATAAAGTTCTATTCCTCCAAGAAATCTGACAGGCCATGTTTCATCTGCCTTTCTTTTCCCTTCAGCACGTAAATATAGGTAGTCCACACATACAACTCCCACGCAGGATCCAAGCACAGGACAGGTTCATAACTAGAGAAATGAACCCTCGCTGAACATTATAACAGCAAAGTAAAACCAAATAAATAGTAAACAGGCAGCTTAAACCTGCAACCAGCCTACTGAGTAAGCCTGCTTTCTTGGCAAGCAGTATGAATTTGAAAAACACACCAAGGAAATTCCAAAGGATCCAAATGTAGAACATTCACCACCAGAGAAATGAGCACCCAATTCCAGGGGTGCAGCTCCAGGGGCAGGGAGAGCAGAAGATCCTGTCACAGCCAAGACTGATGAAAAAGCTCACACAATTTCATGTGCTTCTGTTTCCAGGCTTCCAGTAAAAACAGAAGTCAGGTAAGCAGATAAATTCTGCTTCATACCAAATTTATAGACTTAAGCTGTCCCCTCATGGCAAATTTATTTTGTGCGCAGCACTTCTCACACGGTGCCTGATGACACTACACTCACAGACCCATTTGCCAACCAGAAAAATCAGAGGGCAACGTGACCTTGAACAAACCACCCAGTCCCAACGGGAGCCCTCCGCAGGGCCAACAGCAAGACCCAGGTTCCTGCTGCACTACAATGCCTCTACCTGTGTTACAGCAAACTGCTTCGTGCGTCGTCTATCTCAGATCCAGAAACAGTTTAAATCACTTGAGGATTACAGCGTTTTTATGGACACCACCACCTCCTTGCTAAGGTGAGAGAACCTGGGAAGATCAGGAGAACCCCCTGAGGCTGGAGCAGCACAGGAGGAACCTCGTGCAACTGCAGTGAGGCAGAGCCCGGCCAACAGAGGCGCACAGAACAGCCCGGTTCTGCTTACCCAAAGAGAACACAGTTTCACTTCCAGCACTTCAACAACCGCCAGCTGTCAGTCTCCGAAGTTGTATTAACATTATACTCATGTGAAGAGTGAAAGTATTAGAACTGCCGTTCACTGTTTCTTATTTACTTACTCATCTGTTACTGCCAGTTTTAAGTTTCAGGCACACAGAAGAAAAATACGAAGCCCGTGAGTCGGGTACTGAGCATCAAAGAAGGAAAAGTGGCCAGAGAACATCAGTGGGAACAGCGTACAGACAGCTCAGGAACCTGAATGCTCATTTCAACTATCTGAACTTTGGGACAACAAACCTATTGAAGCTGAGTACATCTTTCACAAGTCTTCAAAAAGAAACTAAATTCACATTTATCTCATTTTCATGCCAAATGATTTCTGATAATTTAGAATGCAGACTACTGCAGGAAAAAGTATGCACAGGCTCCCAGTCACCCAAAATCTCAAGTCGTCCTCAAAGTTTCTTTTGTTTGGCTTAGTTGAGGGTTTTGTTTGGCTGCTGTTGCATTGTTTTTTTACTGGAGTATTTTTAAAGACAAAGGCAAGGTGAATGCCATCAGAGATAGGCTTGTGATCAAGAGAAACCTCACAGAACAAGTTTTCAATGCTGAACACATGACCAGAGAGAAGAAAATCCCCAGAGGTTCCTCCTCCATTAAGCACTTGTAACAGAAGACCTCTTTTAAACTATACATATCAGCAAAGAATAGCATGGGAAGAACAGGAGTAAATCAGACATTATAACAAATTTTTGGAAGCTGCCCAGGCACAGCCCTGTGCAAGTTGCTACAGTTGACCCTTCCTGAGCACGGCCTGGACAGGATGGCCTCCAGACATCCCACCCAGTATCAGCCACCCTGTGATCCCTTCTTTCCCCATTCCTTACACTTGTATTCTGTCTGTGGATCTCTGAGGCATCTTTTTTGGTCTGTTCTTAACAGGAGGTGCTTGGGTTCCTTTAAAACCACCACCTCATCCACAAGCACCAGCAGCTCGCTTCTGAAATCACAACCCCACCTTTGCCTCCTGGGATGCTGCCCTGTGGAAGTGAAGCTGTCTTTCATTTCAGTACAATTCAAATACTTCTTTCCTCCCTCTTGCAGGTAGAAGGAAGCAAGGAAAACAGAACAGTGGCAGCACTCTAATGTTCACCAAGGTTTGCTTGCTCTTTCTCCTCCGTCGCAAAGACAAAAGAACAAAAAAAGTGAAGGTCTCTTGAGACTGTCGACTTCAGGCAGAAGAAAAACTGAAGGCAGACGACTGTGCTCAACACCTAACATAGCTGAGCACCCCACTGGGCACAGAGGGATTCAAGCTATTACTCATAATGAAGTCAGAACACAGTTTATACAAACAAAGAGGAAGTAAAATGTAAAAATAAATATGTAGGACAATATGAATACAAAAATACAGAGGGAAGAACAAACAAGAAGGAATGCAAGAATCTCAATAGTAGGTGAGAAAAAATAATACAGGCGATTAATAGATTAAAAAGAAATGTTATGAACAATTGAGAAAAGGCAGAAGGCAAACTTTATGATGATAAACACAAAACATAAATATGGAACATACTGACAAGACAGATAACGGTAATTAAGATGTGTTTCAACCAGTTTAACAGTGCTCCAAACATTTTAGAGGCTTTCCACAGCCTCCATTGCGGAGTAAATCCCATTTTTGACTGCAAGCTGACAGCAAGACACTGCTGTGAACGGAGTGTAAAAAGCCAAGAATAACTCTAGATCAAGAAATGTCTAAATAAAGTAAAAGTGGAACTTCCAATTGAAACATCCATTAATGCCCTTGTTCAGGACACTGGCAAGAATTTATCTGCAATAACCTGAATTAGCTGAGTTTCAACAAGATCTATTCCAGATCTTCCCATCACCAAGCTGTCTTTTTTAAATCCTCTCATGGAATGACTATACCTCCTTACACTTGCTCTCAGCAAACTGCATTCGCATGCTGCCAGTCTTTGTGCCAAGGTGATCATTAAAAATATTAAATAAGTTCAGCCACAGAACAATCCTTACAAACACAATCAGTAACCTACCTTAAGCCTGATAATATCAAACTATGTTTTATCACCCCAACCAACTTAACTCACCTTTTACTTCCGCTGCACACCCCATTTTACCAACCTCTCCTCTAATTTCCCTTATTATCCGCCTTACAGAACTCCAGATGGCAGACACAGCTTTTCCCTTGCCTAGAAAACCAGTGATCTTATCAAACACAGCTATGAAGTCGTCTCAGCATGACCTACCCACGAAAACCACGTTATACCATATTGAACTACCACTTTTCTGTATCTGGTTGGAATTACATTTAACAAGTTCTGTTTCAAGTTTCTTTTGCAAGTTAGCTGAACAATTGCACCTACATTTGTTTTCTTTTATGAAATCTATGCTGACAAGCTAACTGAACTTAATCAAAGCTCATAGAATTTTGACAATTATGCTTAACATGCATCCTTATTTATTTAGGAATATGAAGTACTCGCTTACCAGCACAACAAAAACCTTGCAGTTTGGGGTTTTTTTCCATCAGCTCAATAAAACCTGTCTGTAAGCAACACTTCCAGAACTACCAAAGCTCTGTGAACAAATTCAAAAGGATGCATTACAAAGCTTCCTCATAGCAAACACCAGATAAACCTATGCTAGACAAAGGGTGAAGCAATGGCATCAAGAAAAGGGGAAGGGGGCGGGGGGGGGGGGGGGGGGGGGGTAAGTTGCCTTGCATTCAGACCTAGTTTTTATAGGGAGCGATTATGTGTCACAGGCAAATCTCCTATTTCTCAAGGACACGAAACCAGACAAGCAAGTGCCACAGGACACGCTGAGTAACCACTGTCAACTCCTTATTGTGATCTCAAGGCAACGCCAGGACCTCCTTTTCCCAACTTCTCCTCGCAGCACGGACGGCAGCTCCCTGAGCTGTCAGCACCCTGGACCTCACTTTCCACACAGAGATTTAGAGCACTCCACTGCTGCTGCACCTCGATTAAAAGCGCAAGGGAAGGGAGAGGGGAGATGCCATAAAAATGCTTGTTGCTTTCCACGCGTAGGTAGAAGATGGGCAGAGTGCAGTTTTTCACACGGCTAATGGGTCTGATACCGTTTCCACATGAGATTTATGTTAAAAAGATAACTTTCCTCACTTTTCGTTTTCATTTCTGTTCCTTTCTCTACCCGACATTTCATTCTAGGAAGGAGAAAGAGCTGCTCATTTCTGTGGCAGGAAAGAACAATCTCAGATTTATAACATGTGAGGAACCCATCACGGTGATAGAGCAATCTTTCCAGCAGACATCTCTCCATTACTGAAGCTGATGTCTCCCTGCCCCGACGCCACTTCGGGGCTGATCCGTCAGTCCAAAGGGGGGCTAACAGCAGCCATCTTCCACGCACATTTTTTATCCCCAGCTTAGCAAACTGCAGCTCTTCTTAAACAAACTCGACAAACGCCGTTTCACCGCTTGTTTCTTTAAACAAATGCCTTTGAATGAAACCAACTATTTTCAGAAGCGTATCTTTTGCACTTCATTCTCAATTTTATTTTCTGAAGTTATTTTAATTCTTATGAAAAGAAATAATGGGCAGAGATGAAGGCTTCCACGCACTGTGCTGACAACATACTGGTTGGAGAAATGCTGTAGTTAATAATGTGAACTTGATGTATGTAAGCACAGCTGGTTTGGGAGCATTTTTTCAGTAACACTAATTTATACTTTTGCCTTTATTTTGTGTTTTGGTTTATGATTTTCATCAGCCACCAGAATGAGCTCTCAATTGCTTTCTGCTAAACTGGTTAAAAGAAAAAACAGAACATGTGACCTTTATTAGTTTATTAGACTTCCTTCCCAACATGATTAGATGAAAAAAGAGATCAGCACTCAGCATTAAAGGTTGTCGGGTACCTTCAGGACTCCAAGGACTGTACTGCAATGGGGGGGGAATGGAGGAGCGAATCACAAGTCCCCACTGTATTTGTTCATTAACCGTCTTCAAATCACATGAACTTCTTCCCTTGATCTTGCTTTTTAGCATCTTAGATCAATGTTTTCTGTACAAAATACGTATTACCACTTGCATTAAATGTCAGGTCCCTTCTTTCCCTGCCCTGCCAGCACTCCCTAACTTCATTATCTATTTAGTCATCAAAGAAAAAGAAGGCAAATATAGAAGGAGAAAAAGGACAAATGGCAGAAATGGGAGAAGCCTTCACAAGTTTCATCATTACACAGGCCTTCACATCCCCCAACAGACACATTTACATCCAGTATCAACCTCCTCTCTTCAAACTACTTCAGGCTTTCAGAAATTGTTTGTACTTTATCAGAAATGCAAGAACCAGCAGCAGGACCCACGTGCAAACCCTTCTTTGTGTTGAAACCACAGAACGAAAGTTACGAACGGCAGTTAAGGAAGCACAGTAGCCTACTACTGACACTGCAACAATCTCTGCATCAAAAAGATATAGTCCAGCTGTTACAAAGCTTTCTATCTGCAACCAGCATTACCAGACAGACGCACACACAGCCCTTACGACACTGGAAACACGACTTATTTTCATGCTATCTTCTCAACACTTTTTACCACAAGAGCGCTAAATCTGAAACCCTCAAATTGTCACTTTTTCTTCTCCTTCACAGAAGGGATCAGCGGCAGCCTCTGACATTTCCAAGGCAGTTCTACAGAGGTAACAATAACATTTCTAAATACAAAATCCAGAAGCATCATCTCCATTCCCAGGCACCTCAGATACATTTTCTGAGATCTGTTTTGAACACAACTTCACATCTAAGAGAAGATGAGAGCATTCATCACAGGAATTCCATTTGAGAAACGCTCAGCAAGTGGAAAATTAATGTCACCATCATAAGCAAACTCCCATTGTGTGGCCAAAGCTGAATTTGTCAATCTGCCCTTTGTTGAAACTCAGTGGAAACCCTCTTCCAGCTTCAGTACAGATAAGCAAGTTAATCACCTGATTTAAAGGTAGGCTGCTCTTTATATCAACCCTGAAGTAAACCGACAGCCGTTAGGGCTTTTACAGTGACAATGTTATGATCAATGTTGCAGTCTCAGGTGTTAATGCATCATTTACCTTTAAAAGCAAATGTAATAACCCAGAAAGATCAATATTATAAGTTCTTTATTCCATGTTAAATTACTGTGAATTCATTGCATTACAGAATTTCACAGTAGCATTAACAACAGTGTAAAAATGTTGATGCAAGGATGACCAACATACTGTTTTATCAGCCCTCAAACTCTTACAGAAAGTACAGTGAAACTGCAAAAAAGTCAGAGTATTATGGTAGTAATGTTACTGTTTGTGCAAAATCAGCCGAAAAGCTCAACAAATAACTACACAAGTCTCCAAAATACAGGAAGAAAAAATACAGGAAGAAGTGAACAACTTAAATCAAGCAATACTTGCCCATTTCCCCCAAGGAAAATACGACATCATAGAATCTTCTGAGTTGGAATGGAGCTTTAAAGGTCCCCTGCAGCTCCACCAGGCGCTCAAAGCCCCATCCAGTCTGACCCTGAATGTCACCAGGGATGGGGCACCCACCACCTCTCTGAGCAACCTGTGCCAGTGCCTCACCACCCTTATCATAAAAAACTTTCTTTAAACAGCTGTAGTTTGATGCTTTACTATAGTATACGGTACTACTGACTGTGGGTACTATGATACCAGTTGCTGGATCATCTGTAGAAGGCTTTTATTGCTTTTTATTTCTTTTTTAGAAGCACATAAATATGAAACTGCTCCAGTTTCCATCACTGGATGTTCAGAACATCAGCAATGGCTTTCAGCTGCAAACAGAATTGGAAGACAAAGGTTTGGGAAAAGGGTCAGTTGATTTGTCCCCGTGACTCAGGCCAGAAACCCCAGAAACTTGACTCAGAGCTCCTGTTCTAATGCCCACTACCTGTCTGTTGCAACTGTCACAGCTACCAAAGTCACAGCAAAGCCTCTTAGACGCTTTAGTATAGCATTCTGTCACAGTTAATCTTAACAGTCCACATGTGCTGGACTAAACATCAAGACCTTTTTTTGTTTGTTTTTTTAAAACAAAAAACAGGCCAAACCCATGTTTTAATATAAGAATCTGTTTTGCAGCCAACTCAAGTACCTTCTGCAAGGACAACAGTATTTAAAAGCAAAGATCACCTCAAGTTTTGTTTAATTCAATGATGCCACTTGGAGCAAGTGGACTGTGCTGATTGCACGAAGAGCTCAGATGGGGAACCTCAGCTGTCCAGGAATCCTAGTGGTGATCATGGACTGGCCTGAAGGTAAACAGTTTGGAACATCACCAGCAGAATAAGTATCACGTGCTAAAGAGGCCCCACCATAAAATGAACTACCAGAAAATGAGAAGAAATATGCCCTCTTCACTGATGGATCGTGTCATATTGTGGGGAAGCATCGCAGATGGAAAGCTGCTGTGTGGAGCCCCACACGACAGGTTGCAGAGGCCACTGAAGGAAAAGGAGAATCAAGTCAGTTCGCAGAGCTAAAGGCTGTCCGACTGGCCTTAGATGCTGCTGAACGGAAGAGGTGGCCAATGCTTTATCTTTATACTGACTCATGGATGGTCGCAAATGCCTTATGGGGGTGGTTACAGCAGCAGGAGCACAATAACTGACAGCAGAAGGGCAAACCTATTTGGGCTGCTGAACTGTGGAAAGACATTGCTGCCTGAATAAAGAATATGGTTGTAAACGTGCGCCATGTGGATGCTCATGTGCCCAAGAGTCGGGCTACTGAAGAACAACAAAACAACCATCAGGCAGATCGAGCTGCCAGAATTGAGGGGGCTCAAATAGACTTGGACTGGCAGAACAAGGGTGAATTATTTCTAGCTCGATGGGCCCATGAGACCTCAGGCCATCAAGGAAGAGACACGACATGTAAGTGGGCTAGAGACCAAGGGGTGGACTTAACTATAGATACTATCACACAGGTTATTCATGACTGTGAGACGTGTGCCTTAACTAAACAAGCCAAGAGGATTAAACCTCTCTGGGGGGGAGGCATGGCAGGTTGATTATATCACCTTGCCACGATCTCGCAATGGTAAGCGTTATGTGCTTACCATGGTGGAGGCAACCACTGGGTGGCTTGAAACATATGCAGTACCCCATGCTACCGCCTGAAACACCATATTGAGTCTCGAAAAACAAGTCCTGTGGCGACATGGCACCCCAAAAAGAATTAAGTCTGATAACAGGACACATTTCAAAAATTCCATTGTAAATACTTGGGCCAGAGATCATGGCATTGAGTGGATTTATCACATCCCCTATCATGCACCAGCCTCTGGTAAAATTTAACACTACAGAGGGTTGTCAAAAACTATGTTGAAAGCAATGGGTGGTGGAACACTTAAGCGCTGGGAGAAGCATTTGGCAGAAGCCACCTGGTTGCTCAACACTCAAGGCTCCGTCAATTGTGATGGTCCTGCCCAATCCAGCCCCCTACATAGTGTAGAGGGAGATAAGGTCCCCGTACTACATGTAAAGAGCCTGTTGGGGAAAGCAGTTTGGGTCCCTCCAGCCTCTGGAAAGTGCAAACCTCTCCATGGAACTGCATTTGCACAGGGACCTGGGCACACTTGGTGGGTGATGCAGAAAGATTGGGATGTTCAGTGTGTACCACAAAGGAATCTGATGTTGGCAAAGCACAGTCAGTAATACCATATATAGATAGACATGTGTGTGTAACGCACTTTAATTATTGTTTGCATATGCATATTAAGCATGATGTAGTGATGTAGAATAAGGGGTGGAATATCATGGTTCTGTAATTTTTGCTATGTCACATCATAACATCATGTGGAGCACAGAGAAGAACTACACATCCCAGAGGACCTCACAGTCAGAGAGGAAAGTAGGTCACGGAAGTGATGCTTGCCCTCTCACTCACTGCCTGGCAGCGGATGTCGGTGCACTTCCAAGCTATGCACCTTCAATTTCAAAGTAAGCTCAGCTTTCAGAAAACTCTCTTATTTTACTTGATTTATTACCCTCAATTTCAATTAGATTGTATTATATTGTGTTATCTTGCATTCCAATATCATAGTTAGTAAAATGGGTTTCCTCCTTAGATCGTTGCCACTGCTGTTTGTTTCCTTGAGCCCAGCTCCCATCTCCCTCCTCCTTTCCCCTTCCCATTTCTGGGGACCCACAAGCTTACTGCCCCCTGTCACGGACACAGACTGATCTAGATAATTCCATGACATTCCGCTATGCAGTCAGTCATTTGTTACATCCTGTGAACTGTTCGTATCTAAGAGCAAATACAATTGGAGTGAAGCAGTGAAACTTTTATTAAAGTAAACACAATCTCAATGAAGCATACTTCTTGTGGAAGTACACTAGCAGTTAGTTACAAAACCATGCTAGATGAAATGCAGTAAATATTCTCACAGATCTCTACTATATCTACACATATCGACTGTACATTTAAAGGTAGATTTGCTACTTCTATACTTCTCCACAGACATTCACTGTCAAACATACAAATACTGAAGGAAAAATGTCAAGCAAAAATGTTATTACTTTTTAAAAAAAGAATAAAATGAAAGCCCGGCTCTACTTGAAATGCTGCCCAAGTCACCTCTAAAACCAAAGGGTGATTGGGTCTGTGCTCTGGTATAGTCACAGTGTCTGGTCACAGTGGGCTCCACAGAGGCTGGTTCTGTACCTGCAAACACAGAGCAAAGAAGGAGCAGGGCAGGGCAGAGCACAAAGGCACCCAGGCTGGCTCTGAGAGGACACAGCCAGATCCAGCCACACTTACAGCCTCCACCACAGCAGAAAAGCTACCAACAGAGAAGCATCTTTAGAGTAGAGACACAGCAGCGCTCATTCTGGGGCTGATAAGGACAGATGAGAAGGATGAGGTACCAACCTGTCATGGAAAGCCAGGGAGAGAGCTGGACTCAGCACTGCCAGACTCTCATGGAGACAGCTACAAATACAATCAAGAAGTACTGTTTTACAAAAATCCCCAGAATGAGCTTCCCAGACACTGGGTTTTGTCTGAGCAGCAATAAAACCAATACTGCTGACCAACTTCTTTATTTGGAAAATAATCAAATTCAGCATTCTTCACCTTCATTTTTTAAGTAACTCACTGTAAAATCTCTTCAGTTGAGTTCATATTCTTATGCTAATGTTTTAGCTTTTTTTCCCCGCCCAAAAACGCAATACAAGCCTTTCACATTAAATTAAGTATTAGCAATCATCCACCTCCACTTTATTTGACCAGAGGCCAAGGCACAGACACTAACATTTAAAGATCCATTACGTACCTTTTGTGGTTGTAAGCATACTTCCAGTAGCACATATCTGCATGCACAGAGTCAGAACCAATTCTTGATAATTTCTGATCCTTCTGTATCAGTACTTCCACAAGTGCTGCCTTTGTGAAAAATGTGTAAGAGTAATGAAACTCCTGGTGAGGCTTTAATCTCTACTCACTGCTATAACAGGCGGATCAGAGCATAATTCGGCCTTATCGTTCTGCTCATCTCCTGCATTGACAATAGAAATCCTCCTGTTAGTTTTTCTTAGACAAACGTGACCCTAACCTGATATGCTATTTTTTCAGCTGTGTAACTGTAGCCTCCAAACAGGTGCTTTCTAAGCTGCATTACTGCATTTTGAGATACTTTCGTGCCACTACGAGCAAATTAACACTTTCCTTAATTCATTTTGGCTGTAGATTTGTGAACAACGCAGAGCGGCTTCACATTCTGACATATTCACATTAATAAAATATTTGACTACTTCCTGTTTCACACACTTCAATTCTGCAGTACGGATGTTCAGACTTACAAATACGTTCCAGCAAGAATTAGAAGCATTAACATGTTCTAAATGTCCATTTGACACGTTAAAGAATTGATCATTAGTGTTTTTTGAAGTTCTCTGGTGGGAAACGCATACATTTCTAGCTTTTATGTCTGCATATTCATCAGTTTAAAACAATTTTAGACCCCCGGTCTCTTCGGTATTGTGTTTTAGTACTTGCTAGCACTAGGATTTTGCACCATAGCCCTCGATTTATAGCCCTCATTTAGCCATCATGCTATTCAAAACCCTGACTTTAAATATCCGCCACACAGATATGAGTAACAAAAAGAGACAGAGTATAGCTATTGTGCCTTCAAAGAAAAGCAATAAACCATTCCGCTTGCTCTCCTTCATGTTCTTTAATTCATTTCATTTCATTTTAACTACCCAGAACAATTTCACCAGCCATTAGCCTGGAATGAAACCTTACAAAGGCTGATTGTTGTTGTAAAGATGGGTCCCTGCACCCCCCTCCCCCTCCTTTTCATAAGTTTTGGGACCAATAGGCTACTTCATAGCTACAGCTTTGTTTTTTAAAAGAGAATTCCTGCGAAGCAAAGGACAGACAAACTGCTTCACATTCACATTCAAAAGACTCCACGGCAACATCGACGCGGAGCCGCTCCGGGACCCCGCAGGGAGGCAGGGCCGCCGAGCGGGAGCTTCGCTCTGCAAGGAGCGCGGAGGCGCCGGACTCGGCCGTCCCTCGGCCGGAGCAGCGCAGCCGGGCAGCCCCCGCCCGCACCCATCCCGCGGAGCCGCGCCTCCGCCCGGGAGCCGCAACGGCAGCGCATCCCCACAAGACGCGCAAAACCCTGCGGAATTCAGATCTGTTTTCATGTGATTCCATCCAGCGAGCGCATTAGAAAAAAATCTTTTCCAACAAAGCGTCACCGAATTGTCCGCACAGACAACTCCCTCCTCAGTTCGTACATCGTGCGCCTTGTATTATTTTTGCTCCTTGGTCAAGCGTCACACTTGTCAAAAGAGCGAACACCGCTTTCCCATCCTAACACAGTTCGGTGCTGAAAGCTGCGAACCCTTCAAGACTTGCCGGCAGCTCCGCACTTGGGCCAGCACCCGGCTGCAGGCAGCTACCTGACGGCAGGCCGGCCTCTTCCCCATGGAAAAAAACCTGAAGGAAATTCAACGTGATAAGACGAGCCAAAAATGACTTCTCGCACGGTGACAAAAAACTTGGAACATAATCTTATGTTGAGTGTGAGGGTGTCTATAAACAGAGCTGCTTTACCCCATCTGAGCTGTTATTGGTGATGCCAATGATGAGTATTTTAAAGGTCTCCTCTGCAAAACTGCATATCTTACTATTCACTTTTAAACTATGTAAATGAACGCCACATGAAACTGTGTAATTTTAGAGGTATGCTTCTTAAAACAGACCTAAATAAAACCTGCCACAATGCAAATTCATCTGTGTGATATAAAATGACAGAAATCCATCAAAAGAAATACTAAATAAAGACAAATAGATGAATGTTTAAGCACGTATCTTTTACAGATGTCATAAACAGAATTAAACAACCTCTAACCCAGTCGTATCATACACTTGCATTCAGTTACAGTGCTTCTTGTCACTTCTTTCCACTAAGAGTTTGAAGATTATTCATTTCAAACCAAACCTGAACTTCCTTAAATACGAAGGGTATCTCACCAGGCTGTGATTTGCACTACAATGGCATTATTGATGCTTGACAGTCGAACAATCTACTGCATGACAAACTACATGCTCTAATCCACCTAAATTTAAATTAACTCAGCTATTCACACAGCACCAAGTTTCACACGCAAAAATGGTCATAATGACAAGTCCCCAGCCACCCACCAGCTTCTAGACTTGGTCCCTCCACATGAATGCCAGTAAGACACTGCTCGTTTATTCTGAACACAGATTTGGAAGTGTTAAGCGATCTTGTGTATCTTCTACACAAACCCAATACAGCACCATGGAAAAGCCCACTAACTGCAGGTCTCTACCTCTGCAAAAGTGGGGAAAAAAAAAGACAGGTACGTAAAATAAGAAGAGAACTGGAATAGAATTGCATGCAAAAAGTAGTTCCCTAGGATTTCAACAGAAGCAAACTCAAGTGCTAATATACCACAACTGGTTTTTGTACAGAACCACATTTGATTAAACTCCACTTACACAAGCAGTGCTTACTGATTAAGTTTCTATGGAACTGTCTCCCATTCTCCTATCCAATACTATTACTTGTTTTATAGGCAAGTCGAGATCTTCTGCCAATGGAAGCATGAACAGCTCCTCATCTCGGAGCACATTCAGAGCACACAGCACCTTTCAGATACTATCACACTGAATTAAAACGTCTGTCTGGTTACAATGTCATGTGATCCAACAGTTAACACTGCAAGACGAATTAAGACTTTTCTGGAAAGGAAATGGCGCTATACACACTTTTTAAAGTTAAAAAAAAAAAAAAAAAAACACTTATTCCTACATCTGATATTTATTTAAACATCAACTCTTCACCTTCTACACACATTATGTCCTGCAATCACCCTGCTTTGCACTATGTCATTAGATATCTCAATTAAGCAGAACAGTACTGGTTCTGGGGCAGGATCTCAGTCTACATGAGCTAAACATTCAAAAATACTAACTCTTTCTTCTTTAGACTGCTTAAGCATATGATTATATACAATCATTAAGAAATTAAACCAAGGAAGCTGCAATGGAATCCATGCCCTAATCAATTAAAAAAACCAAACATTTTAAAAATAATTCCTAACAGAATCCTTTTGTCCATTTACAGACCCTTCAAGTAAGTACTGGTACTGGCACAGTTATATTCTAGGTCATTTTGATCATCTGCCTCAGACACTCTTCTGCTAATGCTACATCCTGCACGGTATATCATACAGCAACAGCAAAGGACCCAATACGTAAATTGAGCACAAAAACATTCCCTTTGTAAAGACTAGCAAATAGAGAACTCACTATATACACACACTCCTACACCTGAAAAGGTCAAACTACAAAGAAAAGAGGGTTTTAGCAATTTTAATAGGACTTCAGCAAGGGAGAAAAATGTAAGTTTTACTTCATCAGAAGTCAGGCAGCAGAGTCCTTCCAGGCACTGCCAGACAAGCAGCAACATGGCCAACTCAGCCTCACCACTCCTCCACCTGGCCCCCCAAGCAATCACCCCAATGGAAAAGAAAATATTCAAGCAGTCATCAAATAGACGCTGCTTTACTTCCTTCTTGCAGAGACGCTTCTTGCTGGATCCCATTGAGCAGCTGAGAACTCAAGTGTTTTGCTCCATGCTGATGGCTCTGGGAAATCCAGGCAATGAAGCTGGAATTATCGGCTGCTAATCACAAAGCAGCCCCACAGGGATCAAAGGGGAGTTAAGAAACATACTGCCTTCTACCAGCAGCCTGCATCACAGGTATTGACATAAAGTACAAGAGCGGCTGGAAATAGGGAAGGCCAATTTACAAGTTCATGCTGTCAAAAAAAAAATAAAGTCATTTTCATACACACAACTATCACAGAACATTTCCTGTAAGAACAAGAAGAAATTCCGAAACAGACTACAAGCCTAAAGTAGGAGCTGTATTATTTAGCCATGAGAAAAGGGGAACATGGGGGAAGACTGAAAAAAGAAAGACTGCTCTAAACAAGCAGAGTTTTTATACAACCGCTCATTTGTCCTTTCCACCCTTGCCACTAACAGTGACACAGAACGCAGGCTGGCACTCAGGGAAAGCAGCAATAAGCAATGTGCCTTCTGGAGCACTGCATCCTAGCTCAGCCTAGCCCCACAGAAGCTGTAAAAACTTTCAACTCTGCTAATTCTACTTACCCTGCACGGTAAGATGCTACATGTGAAGTATTTTCAAAGTTTAAACTTCATAGATAGCATTGTAATGGCTTCAAGTTGTCAGATGTAGTCATCACTTGTTGCTGTTTATGAGAAAAATAAACCACTCAGCAGGTGCAGGTCCCCTACCAGGCCAAGACCAAAGTTTGGGCTTCTTATGAATGTATGTTACAGAAACCATTACAGAAGATGCATCTTACCTTTTCTTAGTATCAGGGAAGTCCCAAGAAATATTCCAACTTGCTTAGAGGATTATTAGGACATTTTACAAGCATGTGGCTCTCTGTCAACTCACCAGACTTCACTGTGCTCATCCTTGTGTCCCACAGGAATTGCACGCAGTGAACAGAATCAAACAAGAGCCACAGCAGCCCCAGAATATACAAAGCTTGAGAGTCTCGTGATGTCACTTCCATAGTACAGAGTTAATCAGGGATTTCATAGCAAACAAGGGGCTCCACCTCCAGGCTTGGACCACTTTACCTTATGTTAAGATTCCATTCTGAACTCCTGGCTACACCACAAATTAAGGCGAGTCCTATTTCCTTTAATGCATCTGTCATGCAGCCATTATACCTGGCAAAGCAACTGCTTCATAGGAATAGAGTTGTCACTTCTAACTGAAGTGAAAGAAGCATATAGTCATCAACTTTGTGAGGCTTCCCAAGGCCTGAAGCCATACTTTACACATCAGGGCTGGAAGACACCTGATACAAGGGCACTGAAAACAAGCCAGCTGTATTTCCATCTTATTATTGAATAAGAAGTTGAACAAGATTCATCAGGAAACTTAAATGGGACCAAAACCATTGAACGGTTGTTGTTAATCTAACTGGGTTGTGTTAAGGATGGCAAACTAGATTTGAATGTCTTTGCTGAATCAAGACAGATTACCCAATTAAAATAAAAAGCACAACTCCTCTGGTATGAACCTTCTGCAGTCCATGTTCACTGTTTAAGCTGCTTCATAACCCTCTAACCTGGCATCTGCACTGGCAAAACATGCTAGCATATTCTCATGCGCAAAGAAGTCTCACAACAAACAAGAACAAGTTCCACAACAGATTTTCTTGTTATTTAAACAAATACCCAGTTTTACAGGTGCAGTAACTTAAGCTGTTTTTAGAACAACATGTTTTATGAGATGCTTAAAATCAGTAAATCAGTAGAAATAGAGCATTATCTAATACTCTTATTATCTGCAGTTTGCTTAATTGCAACCTTTAAGTCCTGTGTACAGCTGAAATTGTCAGATGCATTTAATTGAAATACTATCCCCACAGCTCCTGTGTTTTTTTTAAACAAGGTATGAATAGCCAACTGTTCCCCTTCCATGGAAAAACCCACAGGGAGCACAGAATCAAGGGGGGGGTGGGGAAAGAGGTGAACTACAGAATGGGGCAGGGGGGAGGAGAAGCATTTGCTTTGAGGGTTTTTGGGGGTTTTGAGCTTCACTTTCTTTTTTGATTGGTAACTTGTTTTGTTCTGCATTTAATCAAATGATCCTTGTTTCTTCATTTTTCCCTGCATGCAAGACATCAGCCTTCATTTGAAAACAAAGGAATGTTCTTTCTTTCTTCCTAGGTCTCCTCACCTCCCCTCCATCTCCGCTTGTAATGCATTTTTAATACGATAAGCACAATCAAACCCAAAAAAGACTGAAAACCAAAGAACAGGAATTTGTAAAAATCAGGCGTTTTGTAGTTTTAAAGCAAAATGATAATATTAGACGCAGTTTAATTATGTGCAAAGCTGGTAATACTTTATTCCATTCTACATCATTGCCTAGCAATCTTTTCTTGGTTCTTACTCTCTCAGAGATACTTAACAGCACAGACGTCTTGCAGGCCCAGCCAGCATTACCTATCTGTTTGTACATACTTCTTACACATTCTTCATGAGATTCTGAGTAATTGGCATTTCTCTGCTCAAGGGTTCCCCCTTGATCACAACAGATACTATGCCTATCCTCTCCAGTTAGCCTAAAGAATACTTCTTTCATTCCATAAGAATAACACCTAAGCAGTCTGAATAGGTTTTTAGCGTACGTGGGTCAAATGAAGCATCATGTTTGCTTAGGTAAGACAGAAAAGTCTCTTTACTTCCAGCTATTATATTCAATACAAATATTACATTCACAAGTTTACCCATAGAATATTATTGTCAGTTCAGGAGTAGAAGTATTTCTGCATAATACTACTACTGTTGGGAAGCTCACAAAAAAGGAAAAACACCTCCCTGACTCAGCATCTACCTCTCCCAGGTATACTCTAAGGTTATTGCACATATTCACTGAAAAACTATCCACGAGATTCTGGGGTCAAAATGGCTTCCCATTTAGAGGCTTTAGGTTTATTTCTGTTTTGGGGGGTTTCTGTGTTTTGGTTTGGTTTTGGATGTGGGCATTGGTTGCTTATTTATTTTTAAGTAAATAGCGCCTACACACCAGTAAATATCTATGGTACCCTAACATGTAGACAGAAACTACTTCAATTTATCCTGGTATTAATACACTGCAACTTGCAACCACAGTCCCAAATTAAGAACATAAGTACAAAAATAGTAACACCAGAATTCCCACTGCATACACCATTCAAAAAGGAAAGTGTTCTATGAATGTGTGTATGAAAGTGATGGGTCTATCAATAACATCCTGTCCAACAAGAAGCTGCATCTTGATAAAAATTTATCCTGAGACAGTACTGCTTAAAAACAAGACAATATATTTACTTGGAGTACGAAAAAGAAGTCTTCGATTTCTTTGTATTTTTCTTTTCTATAAGAAAAATCAGAATAGCAGCAGTACCACATAGCTATAAGATCTGTAGTTGGAAGGCTGAACAACGCAGTAAGGCGTATTTGGATAATCTGACTTCATTACTTGTCTGAAGTTCCACTCAACATATTCTTGTTAGCAACTCCCCACACCAAAATTAGTCTCTTTCAAGTGGCAAGTGGAGCATACACAGCAACCTCCATCAAAGAGATGATTAACAACTGCTACAAAAAATAATTATATATAAAGATGGTTTGAAAGACAATACTGTATCTACAATGACCTCACTGTATTCACAGCACTGATAAAACCATTTTCCTTTTTAAAAAAATTGTGCTTTTTTTTTATTCATCAAAAGAGAAAAGCCCCCAAGGTCACCTGTCAATAACAGAACAAACCCTCAGTAAATCACAGTGCTTCACAAATAAATTCCTCATCAGTAATTAAAACCAGGCCTCTCTGGCCCTGTGTTATCAGCTCATCAAATTCATTGCTCATCTAGAATAACAGATCCACATCTGCAGTCATTACAGCATGCCAGATAAATCAATCCTCTCAATGATGCTTTGAGCCATCTCTGCTCCCTTTTAACCAGCCCGATATTTATTTCCCCCTGACACTTCTGACATTCTATTTACTGTAGGCAAATGGAACTCATACGGCACCTTGTAATGGCTTTACCAAACCCCATTGTGGGGCACATCTTCGAAGACTGATGGTTGCAATAAACAAGGTTTTATGGTGTAAGTGTGAGCTTCCAACTTTTTTTTTTCCCCAGGAATTCGACTTCTGCAGTGAAGGTTTATTACATTTGATTGCAGGTGGAAAAGCTACATTCAGTTGGAGTCCTATTAGCCAAAAGCAGGCAGAAAACTTCTGAAATAACACTATTTGTGTAATTTTATTCTTGCATTGATAACAATACAGAATGAAGCACATCCTTGTCAGGAATCAGAAAGAAAACTCATAGTTTATCATTCTGCCTCCACTCTCCCTCTGACCAAATCAAACAGTCTCCTCCGGTAAACCTCAAAAACAGAACAGCAGCAATATACAGTGGTTGCCTACGTACAAAGCACGTACCAAAACTTTCCTAATACGCATTGTTATTTTCACTTACATTTGACGTGCTTATATAGCTATCCATAAACACGGAATGAATTACCTTTCTGTGGCATCTGCACCTAGCCAAAGTCATAGGCTTCTTTCGCTGCAGAAACCAAAAATCCTCACTGTTGGGGTACCGGACAGCACACATGCCTAAGGCTGCTGGTTTCAAAGCGAGAACAAATTGTTTCCTCGAGAGTACAACAAAGAGCACAAAAACTACTTTTCAGTATAAATCCTGATTGATTGTACACTATCACAGCTGCTCTATTCAAACAAATTGAGTGAAAAATCTGTCTAAACGAGAAGGAAAACAATTTCTGAAGTCTAAAAGAACCTCCCAGATCATAACATGCGTTAAAGGCCCCGAGTTCAGCAATTTCAAGATCTTCAGCAGATATGCCCCCTTACGCGAGGGTGGCATGCTTACACATAGAAAAGCATACGCAGCCATTAACCCAGCTGCAGTACTATAAACCCATAGTTTCTATGCTACAACGAGAAGCACACTGTGTGTACAGTGACTACCAAAACAGGTTTCTTGCGTAGCAGAGAACTCGGTGAAGAAAGGCAATCCAGCTCAGGAAACCAAAGCCTATCCCAGTTAGCCAGATGCACTGCAACTGGATCTGTGTCACTTTGCACAAACCGTCCTTAAAAATGAGCAGTGTTCCACACTGCGCCTGTAATTATGCATGGCTTAAAATTGACTTGCATTAAATTACTGTCACAGGGTCAGTGGAGCTCTCCTTTGGCATATATTAAAATTTTATTCCTAACACAAAAAGACTTCTAAGCCCATTTTTTCAGCAAAAATAAAGCTAAAGCCTATAGGAGGCTATGAATTCTCAGATGCTCTTTTGAACACTGATTCAAACATGACAGGATATAGTCTTTTCCTTAATGAAAAATCTATATTTATCACTCTATTGTTCTTGTGTACTGATCCTACTGCTCTCTGAGGCCAAAGTTTGAATATATTGGATTTTGAAATAATAGCCCAAGGCTCTGAGACACTGAATCGTGATATATAAATGATGAGACGGTGGTTGCCTGTTTCTCTCTTTCTCACCACAAAAAGAAAATGTACATTCCAGATTAAAATCCTTGCCAGTCTGCATTATCTGTACAGTGGTAATTATGTTGGGATATCCACAAAACTACAAACAATAACATCAGATTATACTTGGAAAAATAATCTACCTGCTCCACAAATTAATCTGTGATTTGTTGCTTAAAAATGAGTGGAAGACAATTTCTACCAAGCCATGGATTTGGGAAGTTGAATTTGTGTGGCTTGTTTTAATTCCATTTGAGTTTGATCATAATAAAGAAGCAAAACATTTAAAAACAACTGATTTGAGAGAAGGATTTAAGGACTGAATTCAGGGACCAAATTTATTACAGTTCACACTTCGATTCTTCGGTAAAATAGAGGTTAAAAAAGAAGAAAACCCAGACATATGGCTTGTTAGTGCTTTCAGAAGAGCAGAGATAAAAGTTATTTCTCAATTTATTATAAAATGTAAGCAACTATTATAAATACACGGGAGACAATCTGGAGAAAACAACAGGGACTTTTCACCATCACCCCACAGTAACACAGACTTTCTATCCTACAGATTTCTACCAGGTTGCGCTTCCCTCCACTACTGTTATTTTCAATCCCCAAGGACTGCGTCTAGATTTTGTTTCTTGGTTTCATCAAACCTCCTTTTTCATTTCAAGACTCAGGCTTAAGTTTTCAAAAGCAGCCATGGAAATACGCATCTTGCCTCAACATCCCTTAGGTTTTCATACAAACCTGAGCATCTCTGGTCTTCACTCCTTTCGTCAAGTACCTGAAAACAGAGATCTGAAATTCAGAAATTACTTCAGCAGTTCAACATGCAGTACCCCTAGTGACAATTAACACTGCAGGGAAATACTGAGATGAATGAAACAAAATCACAAAGGCAAATAAATCTTCGTAACACTTAACAGAAATCCTCTTGAAAATTGTTAAATTTTATCACATAGATCTGTATGTTTGTATACATATATTATATACATACAAAGAACCATGCATCCAGCAACAGTCCATGCTATGCTATTTTATCTAGGCGTACTGTGCTTCTGCTGAGCTACACAAGTGTAAGTTCTCTGATCATCAAAATCAAATGCAACCTCAGTTTTGCAAATCTTAAAGCAGATACTTCCATTAGCTACATTCCATAGCATCAAGCAGGATCAATTCTGCATTGATTCAAACAAACCAACCAACCTACTCCCTTCTGCAGGACACAGCACCTTCTTATGTGGTTTTTAACCAAAAATCAAACTCACTCATGCTAAATTAGCTGTGAGTTGATGACCAAACATGATGACACAAGGTTGTTCAGTCTATGAAGTGTGCTCTTTATACCCCACTCCACCACTCTTCCGAATACTGGGTTCAGAAAAACCAGCATCTGGAACGTTTACTTCAGAAGAAGTTTAACATGCTCTCCACAGGTAAAAAATACAAGACCAATTGCAGCCTACTGCTAGCACAGTGCTGGGAACATTTCTGTGCTCAACTTAGGAACTGAACCTGGCATCTCAACAACCCCAGAGGGTCCAAAATAGGGCTGCAGCCTCACAGGCAGCTGCGCTCACATGTGCCCCTATCTTTGTGCTGCAATGCTTGTCCATCTGTTTGCTCAGCTTATTCAATTAAAAAAAACTGTAGAAGACTACTTAGTACCTGATGCTTTTATTAAGTTTCCTCCTACACTAGCAAGCAGCTGTGCTCACCAAGGGTTCACAAGAACAGGGCAGGACGGACTGGGAATGCACAAACTGGAAGGAGCCAGAACTCCTCCTGCCAGAAGTGGTGAGCTGCCCCATTTGCTCACCCAGTACTGTGCCATGGCACCTCAGGGCACTGTGCAGCAGTGGATGCCAGCATCTACTTCAGAAGCTTATGTCATTCTGAGGCACTGATGTCATTCCATTTCCTGGTTTGTTTTTAAGTTAGATCAGTAGCTAATTCCAAGAGAGACTTCAGCTGCAGAAGCAGGGTGACAGAAGGCATTTGGCTTGACAAGTTATTTAAGACCTCCAGATACTTAGGGCTGAAAGCACCCTTCCTGTTTTCAGCACGGTCTTTCCACTAGTTTAAGTGGCTTCCTACTGACAATTCTGGTTTTGCAGATCCAATCCTGAAGAATTATACTTTCCCAGCTACCATTGGATCCCCACATGTTGAACCCACACAGCTATGGATGAAGCACCCTGAAGCGAAACATTTAAAAGCAGCTCTAGACACCCCTGAAGAGCCGAATCTCACTGACATGTAAAAAGCTCAAGCACCTCAGCAACAGAATGGAATGATAAGGCTCTTTTTCCAGCTCTGACCTTGAAATCATATTGCCTCATTAGTCACCGTTATGATGGCAACCCTGTGCTAATAAGTATTATTTGTAATGAATATATGATAAGGAAGTCTACCAAAACACAAAGGAAAGAATGTGACTCTTATCAACCGTCTGAAGTAAAGTAAGTTTTCTGAAATGCATTAAGTGTAATGCAGAAACACTGCTTCAATACTTTACTATTTGATTTCCAAGCCGCCCTATAGAGAGCCTTGTAAAAGTTTCTTTTGAAGTGTACTTGTCACCATATTAAGAATTCTTTTCCTAAAAATGAATTTTTAACATTTGTTTTTAAGCTGGGTCATAAGCAACTTTCCAGATTCAAAACACAGCATTGCAGAATACATACATTATCTTTCTAGATTATTATGTATATGTGTTCAATATTATATGCAATTTGTATTTTATACATTACCTTTGGGTAACTGGTAAACTATTATATATTAACCCCTTAAAAGGTGATTTTTCGGTGTTGTCGAATAACAAAAAAGATCAGGTTGTCAGTGCTCCCAGATAGCTTTGCTCCCATTTTAACTTCTCCTTAACGCAACACCAAAGCTATCTGCTTTTTCTCCTCATTCACTTCATATATCCCCACATACATATTGTCTACAAACTTCATTTAATAATAAACTGATTTGCCGTGCCATATTTAAATTGTAATCTTGTCTATACAGATAAAAGAGGTAATTTACTGAATTATCAATGACTGTCTACTTTTATTTAAAAATAACTCACAAGAAGTTAAACCGGTGTTTCTATGATCAATTCCCTGAGCCGCTCCCAAAACCAACATGGCAGGCTCGGGATCTGTGTGTCACCCAGCCCACGTCACAGACGCCAACTTCTCACACAACAAGAGACGTAAGCCACTGAGGAAGCCCAATGGAAGGCACCATGATCCTTAACCACCAGCTTCCTTCTTGCCACCCTGCTGACCAGCTAAAGCTACGTGCTGGTAGCACCAGGGGGAATTCCACGAGGCAGCCCAGCACTCCAGCTTTCCCCAGCTGCCCAGCAGGTGCTCTGCATCTCCAGAAATGAGGAAATCAAGTCAACAAGTTTCCTACAATCCTTCCTCAAGATTTCATTTCAATTTGATAATTATTTCAATACACTTCACCTAGTTGGCAACTTCCAGCACTCATGAGATCCTTCAAAATGTTCATAAATACATCACGATTAATAACTAGAAGCAATCCAGAAGACAAAGAAGCTGAAAGAAGCAAAAGGTAGCTCTCAGCAGAAGCCGACCAAGAACTTGATGGGCATTGAGTAATACCTCCTTGGCACACTTAGCAGTACTGAGTAACTGCACGTTTTCACCCAGAAGCACTTCTGCACAGACTCTTCTTGCCCTAACTTGTCCAGCCTGTGAAAGCCATGCACTGCCAAACATTCACAGCGTTCGGCAGCAAAGTGTTTTAATGCTGGCTGTACTTTAGAACACCTGCTTCTGTTTTTGCTTTAACCTACTGCTGACTTCATCTGCCTTCTTACTCCTGCAACAAGCTGTAAGTGCTCACTCCTTCCACGCTGTTTCACAGCTTTACACCACCCCTGGTCAAACACACAGAAGCTGCTCCTCAACCATCACTCTCACTACTTTTCTGTTTGTTTTTGTTCTGCCTGGACACCATGACTTTCTGAATAATCACAGAATGGCTCAGGTTGGAAGGAACCTTAAACAAGTACATGAAGAGCCCTCAGGCAATCTGCGTGTATCTAAACTGATTTAAAATTGATGTTCTCCATTACTATTTCATCCTGTTTACTGGAAGAGAGTTGCAAGGTTTAGCAACCAATTAAATAAGAGACACATGTACCAGCATGTGCAAATACGACTTAAGCACCCCTACTATCCCCCAAACACTCCCTGCCTGCTACCAAAATTAGATCTTCATTTCCTGTGCTATTAATAGCAACAGTGAACATCTTCTGTGTGTGCAGAGAACTACAGCGTACCAACTCCTAACCTGACCAGCACCTCCCCTTGAAGAACACCAGGCTAACGCCTTCCTGATCAATTCTTTTCTTTATATCAATTCCTGTACGACATGAGAAGTACAGTACATCACACATAAATTAAAACAAACATTGCAAGCATTAGCCCATGCAAGAGAAAAGCACTGTACAAATTCTTTGAAAAGCCTTTGAAATCTATACAAAGAGCTCTTCTTTGCCCATTTCCTACCACATCAGGATCCACTGCTAAGCTTGCTTGGACCTTTGTCCAGTACTGATACATTACCTGAACATGAATAAAATGGACATTAACACAAGAAACATTTTCTTTAACTAACACAAATTAAGTTAGAGTTGTGTTTACTCTTACACTTTCTTAATACCAATTCTCATTAATTTATTAATGGTGAATTTAACAGTACAACTCCCCCCCCCATAGGCATCATTTAAAAATCATACAGCCCCAGTCATGGATCAGATCCCAGCTGAACCACGTAGAACATCACCAAACAACAATACAGCTCCTTCCACAAAGGATTTACAACTCTAACTGCTGATACAGGACAGGAAATAAAGAACACTAACAGAGCAGCAGAAAAACACTGTGCAGCTCAGTAGTTACTGGGTCTTGAGGGGTTTTGTTTGTTTGAGGTTCCTTTTTTTTTTTTTTTTTTTTTTTTTTTTTTTTAAATCACAACAAAAAGTTCTTTATTTTGGGTTGGTTTTTTTACTTTTTTAAGTTCTTCAAAAAGCTGATCACCATCAGGATTTTTAGTCCTCATGGCAACAGACACAAAGGAAAACACAACTCTGTGGATGCTTCTGGCAATGCCTGCTACAACGCAACGGACAGCATGGAGGAAATTATGAAGCAAAAATCCACACAATCCCACAGTCAGGTCCAAAATACTCAAGAAGCAAGATCAGGAAACAAATCCAACAGAAGAAAGATCTGCTTACCCATCCCACGGGTCAGGACTCACCAAAAACTCCAGAAGAGAGACCTCCAAGCAGAGATCCCTCCCTCGTGGCAGCCAGTCCTTAAATGAGGTCAGGGAGGGGTGGAACCTGGTTCAAGTCACATAGGACAAGTGCTTCCACCTGTGCTCCCAGCACTGGCTGTGTCCCTTCACCAGGTGCTCAATCACTGGTTCAGGCTGTGACTTAGCAATTCCCACACAGATGCATTGCAGAAAAAAGAATGATTCCTGGAAAGCTATGAACATGCATGTTCAAGTAGTTTCAAAATTCCACCTTCAGCTTAAATTTCACTAATTAATTTAATGGCTATTTCTTAAAATATGACCCCCTTTTGGTCATATTTTACATGTTGGGTCATTATAACTGGGCAGAATATATGTACACACACTCCTACTTCAAAGGGTAACCTATATACAACCTCAACAGTTTAAATATAATGCGCACGTTATCTTGTCTTCCAAGTTTCCACTGCTGAGAATTTTTTCCTCCATTCTGCCACTACTTTTTCATAGGGCTGCATCCTAAAACATGAACAACACTGAGTCACAGATCACTACATGAAGTTGACATTTTTAATGCGAGTCACTAAAAAGTAGTCGTTGAGTAACTTTTGAGCTGAGAAGCTCAAAATTAAAACTTAAGAAATGGTAAAGCTATGGAAATTTATTAACACAACCACACAAGTGTTCTTAATACGTCATTTCATCTGTTAGCTTCCAGAACAATCTAAGGTGTGCATGCTGCTGCTGTGGAAAGCATCAGTGTATTGCAACGCATCCCACAGAAGCTAAGAATAACCTCTACAAAGGCAGTAAGCATTCCAGGAGGTACAGGGAGTACATAAGCAAAGTCCTTTCAAAGGACAGAGAATTTGTGTTGGAACTTCCCTCTCCCCATAAACAGCCATTTGAAAACTACTGCTTTCAGAAAGACTTCTCACCATCTCAGAAACACTGCCACAAAATAACCCCCCCCCCCCCCCCAAAAAAAAAAAAAGAGCAGCAGAACACTGAAAATAAAAGCCACACAACAGACACTCCCCTCAAAATATTTATCACTCATGCAAACTGTACACCAACCTTCAGGTGTCCCACTTTTTTGCACCAATCCAATTTAGGATGATGTTATTCCATGCTCTAATAAAAGGGAAGAAAAAAATCCAAACAGAGGAAGGAGAGAAGTAGCAACTATTACACTTCCTCCCTTCTACTTGCATGTAATCCTTTTGATTGTTCAGTGTAGGACCGCTACAGCGTAAGTCCAACAGCTGAAATACATTCGTGTTTACATTTTTAAAGATGCCATGAGTAGGCAGTAAGCAGCTTTATAAAAATGCACACAGGTTAAGACGGGCCAAAAGAAATCCTCACATGTAGGAAACCTCACAATTAGATGAGGTGTTACTGTAGGTCACTGTGTTATAGAAGATGACAGACTACTAGAGTTTGTCAGTCTCTATCTCAGCACAGAGAATTAACACCTCTGTGCATGCCCTACAATTATTCAACGAATAAGAGGAACTCGAGGGGATGTACTTAAATGATTTGACACTCCTGAACATAAATACAAAGAAAAATCGTGACATAGCTCCACTACAACATCTTCCATTTGTGAACTGTACAGAATTACATGGATTAATTCTTTCTTGTCCAGCTTCTTGCCAAACCAACAACTTAAAATCATCTGAGACCCACCATCCATTGCCACATGTCATTACTCAAAGAAAACTGGCTAGGACAGAGATAAGAAAAATATCTGAATGAGCAATTGGATAACAAAGACTTTGGCACCCATGGACAAGAAGATTGGAAAGATATCCGAATCCTTACTGCAGACCACCTTTCTCCCATTTTCTTTTATGTGGTAGTCAGGAAATTCAGATTACTGAAGGCAGAATTTTTTAGATTCCTTGCTGAAATTAAAATTTTAAAAATATCTCCCAGAGATTGTACTGTATACCAGATGCTATGACAAATCTCAGTAGATACCCATCTAAGATGTCCTGACCTCAGTATTATGTCTTACCATACTACAGCACTGCCGTGAAAAAGCCATCAGGGTTAGAAGATTCAGCTGGATTCTCATCCACCGCTCTCTCCATCAATTTCTCACAGTATCAAGATAAGTGCAAGGATTCTTTTGTTATCTCTATGGCGGTAAATAACTGGATCCAGCAAATTTAAACCAAAAAACGCAGACTAAGATTATTTGCTCCTTAAGTATCAGAGAATCTCCTACATTAAGAGGAAAACCGTCCTTAAGATGCCATGAGAGCTTTTGTCCGCTAAAACTCAAATGAGAACCTCCTGATGCAAAGAAAGGACTCCCAACAAGTCCCCCATAATTCTTACAATAACAATATAAATATTTTGTATAAAACTTCAAGGTTTTCTCATATTTTCTGAAGAATTTTGGGGTGATGATGGTGAAAATACCCACAAAGATAAACGAATCCAGAAAATTCAATCATATTCCTGGGGGGTACAGATGGAAATGCAGCCTTCCCACCCATAATACATTTATGTAAACATTCCACCAGGAGTTGTGTCTCTGTCAGACAAATGAAAGCAGTGTCAGAACTGACATTCTTAACACCGAGGCATCCAAAAGCTACACACACAAGCGCGCATTTTAATAGCTTTTAAATCTAATTAGTGGTTTTTTTGGTTTATGTTTTAAGAAAGAATGGAATATTTTAAGAGACAACGGTGGAGTATTTGTTAGACTCGAGACTTTTAATAGTAACATGACAAACATTTTACTTAAAATACAGCAATCTACAAATACACGTTTTTCCTTTCCAGTCATAGTACCGAAACCAGACACACTTCCACTACACCGCTTTAGTATTTCCTCTTACACTTCTCGTAAAAAGTGACGGAATTCTTGTGTCTCCATAATTGAATTTTAAGAATAACGTGGAAAATTACAAGCAACGAAGAGTGGACAGAATTATGATCTTAATAAAAAACATCACTAAACCAAGCCTACAAATAGCAGAAATATCCTTTATTACTTTTTGAACAAATACACAAATTTATCTTATACAACTACAGTACCTTCAGCAGTTTCATTGTCAGATTCCATTTTCTGCTCCCTCCATTCTCCCCTTCTCTTGATTCAAAACCATCCCTTTAACACATCATTCCTAATTAGATGATTAGTGCTTGGAAGGGCAGGAGATAAGTCATTTGCATAATTTAATCATAAAAAGAAGTTAAAGATACAGATTTTGCTGTTCGTTTGTACAATTATCTTCACCGGCCTGGGGGGCTGAGATTAATGTGATTAAACAGTATTTCTGCAAACAGGCAATTGTGTGTCCTCTATTAAAGCAGAGCTGGAGGCAAATGAAAAATTAATTTTAGAAGACAATCAATTTTATTCTACATGACTGTAATAAATAACAGCCCATCTGCACACAAGTCATTAGGCCCTGGAAGGCTACACGTGTCACAAAGTCTAAATGACACACAAGGCCGAGTTTTCTACCAAAAACGAATGAGTAATAAATGGTCCACCAACTGCCACTTCAATTCAGAAAATGCATAGGATTTCCCAGAAAAAAAACAGGTTGATGTGAAGACTGCTGACCACTGATGGTGATCGGAGCTCACGCAGCATTCAGAAATGCAGGTATTTGGTGGCTGGCCATCCGCGCTTGCAGTCTCAGATTGAGAAAGTTGCTGTTTCCATGCACATAAGCGAATAGCTGCACTTCACACCAGTTGTGTTTCGTGAGACTGTTACTGTTTTGAAACACAGAATCGGCAGGCCTTAAAGAAAACTGAAGTTTCTTAGATAACTATTAAAAAACACATATATTCCTGCTGAAATAAATTTTCAAGAACAGTTATTTCATAACCATTTAATTAACTTGTCCAGGAAACTGAACTGATAACTATCAGAAATCAAGACTTTCTCAGTTCTACCTGCAGGAACAAATCAAGTTTACTAAGCAGTCAGGATGCTGCCTATGCTATAGTGACTTCATGAAATGTATTTTTCTTATGGAGAACATGTAATTATCAGTTCTGCACTTTTTAGCTGTTAAGCTGCACAGTAATTTTTTCTACCACCCTCTAAATGCAGTTCCCTTTACTAAGGATTAATATTAAATCACCCTTGCTTGATTAAAAATAGTCAGAATTGAGCATTAGAGTATTTCATGTATTTGACAATCCAAGCTAAGGACCTCTGGATAACAACAGCGTACAACTTAGGTACAGTAACATCTCTGTAATAACCACTTCGTACACAAAGGACTGTAAAAAGGCTTTTTCCTCCCCAACTACAAAAAGAAAAGCAGGATTAGTGAGACAATTTGTAAATCTAACATTTGGAATTTGTGTACTAAAATGCTTAACATCACTGTCAATAATAACAACAACAACCTACGTTCCTAGTACTATGCAATGTTAAATTTATGTATGATTTAAAATTAATGTAATTTGTTAGCATATAATTTAACATCTCACTTCTCATTACTACTGCAGCACAGAGATTCTGTGTCTGAGTTAAAAATTAAACAAATTCTTAAACTGAAAAGAAAAAGCATCATTTAAATTGAGAACCATTCATGACAGAGTTTGAGTCTCATCAGATTTATGATTTCCCTAATATCCATTATTTTCCTGCTGAAGGTAACTTGCTTACAATCATTCCTTCATTACCTTAAGTATTTGTTTTCCTTTGATAAGCAGTCCATTTTGCCATAAAAACTTGGATTCATAAATTGCTGAGGATGCGTGGTACACTGTACCCAAAGACAGCAAATCTCCTGTCCATGGTCCAACCAGCCACTTGCAAGTTGGCATTCTACTAACATTTTTACTATTCTCTCAACCTTAGTACTCCTGTAAGTACCAGAGCTATGAAATTCACATTAGAAAGCTTCAAGTAAATTGTTAGAAATGAAAAGGACAAGTTTCTTCAACAGCAAAGGAAATGCTTCCTTTCCAAACACAGCTACTCTACAGAAGATATTTTATATCAGTCATCACCATCTTAACATTCCCCATATGAAAAAAAAAATAACAACAATAATCAAAGCTCCTATATAAGTTTGCATTAACATCCAGTATCAGCAGGCCCATATTCTTGGCAACGGCTCACCAGGTAATGGTATCGTGTATTTACTGAGCCTTGCTACCTCTCACCAACGCACTGCCTTTCATCAGAAGAATTCAAGTACACAGAAATTCTTTACCTGAACATTCTGGGGTTCCGCTGGCACTCTGTGTGTTTGTATGAGTACATGGACTTAAAGAGTAATTAACATCCATCTAAATATAACATTCCCTACACATGCAGGGGTTATTAGTGAAGCTTAATTAATTATCCCACCACAAAAAGTAGAAGAATGAACATCAGCATCAAAAAAAAAACACTGTCACCCTCCCAGTAGATATCCAAAGGTTAAGCTCAAAAGATACAGATAAGTCACAGAATACACGCAGCAACAAAATCAGCAACATATTTAGTATACTATCGTGCATGCAATGCACAGATCATCAGATTTCCTGTGGAAACTCTTAACAGGATCAAATCATAGCCTACTGTATACACACTGCACACAGCGCACAGCTGCTTCAACCCTTTTAGGATCCCCATGCCTGACCGCACAGGTGCTATAGGACCAGACGGTTCAAGCACAGCAGCTGCAGCCCAGACCTTCCAGCCCCTGGAATCCCAAATACACTGCATACACCGACCGACTCAGCCTCTGTTCTTTCCTCTCCTTGTACATCAAAAACTAACTCCTAGTAGGAGTTCATGCTTGGCAATACAACCTTACTGTGAGCCAGTAGAAGGTGGGCATCAGAAATTGCCTGTGATGTCTTTTGTTGCTCTTTTCCTAGCAAGGGAGCACACAGAGCACCCATCTCTACCTAACACTCATTGCAGTATTTACAGATAACCAAGACTCCTCTTAAAGAGGTATCCGCTCATCTCAGAGAATTGAGAGATGCCTGCACTGATATTAGGGCTCCAGGAAGAGGCACGGAGGATACAACCAGCACAAACAAGGTTTGTGTTTCTGTTGTACTGAAGCTTACTGGAGAGGTTAGGAGAAGCGCAGCTACCTATGCTTAGAGATGAAATACAGAAAAAAAATAATTCAGACTCTTAACACGACACCCCATTCAGATCCAACACGGTGCTGGTTTACTCAGTCCCTAATCCAGCTGGACTTAAATGCCTGGCAGGGTTGAGCATATTAACTTTCTCATTGAAAGTAAGTTTGGAAGAGAGAACGAGGACATAGTTTATATTATCCTAAACTGGGAATGAATTAATAAAATAAAAATCTGTGGCTTTTCCTGAAAGAAGTCCTTACAGAGAGTTTCCACCTGCATTGGAATACACAAGTGTAAGAACTCAGCTGCCGAGCTTATGCTCACCAGATCTGAGCAATGCCCAAACTTCGCTGAAGTCCCTCCCTAAAGACACACCATGGCTGCAACAGCAGACAGCAACGCATCACTTCTGCTCAGGTACAACCCAGAGCTGGAGCGCTGCATGCTGCTGTGCCACAAGGATGTGTACTGCAGAAGAGGGGCTGCAGGGCACTATGAACTCTGACAGATCACTTTGTTACTTACCTTAGCTCTCAGTGAAGCCATCAGAGCAACCATGCAGCTGGTAAAAATTATTTCTTAACAAGCATCCTCAACTCAATGCATTTCTGTATCAAGTATGGCAAGCGCCTTATAAAATCCGCTAAATAAAGCCACACAAACCTACAAAAAAAAAAAATCCACAAACCTTCAGATACGTATTTAAATGATGAACTCATGCATCAGAGATAACACAAAGCTATCTGAGGTTCATTACCTCAAGCCTTGTTTTAGTGCTATGTGTACTCAAGGGCAGGCAGGATGGGCCCCGGGCAGCCCGCTGTGGCTGGGGGCGGCCAGCCCAGGGCAGGGGTTGGGGCACGGAGGGAATTAAGGTCCCTTCCAACCCAACCATTCTATGATTTTCTGATTGATATTCTACTGCTTTCTAACTGCCAGCATTTTGATCTTAATTACCTGTTCTGGTTTTGTGGGAGGGAGTTAATTGTTTTTTTTTTAAAATATGTATTTTAAATCTCATGAAAGTGAGTTCTTCCAACTTCTGTTTTTTAGTATCATCTCAATCGAGAGAACTGCCTTCCTCAGCATCGGACAAAGTTCAAACGCACAATGAGAGGAGAGGCAGCTCCAGAGATGCACAGCAAGCAGCCTTCATCAGCCTCACAAAACACAACTGGGAAAATGTTTTGCCAACACAGGGCCTTTTCTTATTAACTGTTATAAAAACAGTCACTCAGCTATCACAGAAGCGTACTGGGTACAAAACTATACTAAATAAAAACAACTGATATGTGCCTAAGAAAAAAATCATTATCAATAGTATTTTAAGCGTACTGATTAGAAGTATGTTTAATACCTTTTCTTTAAACTAGCTTGATCTTCTTAATTAGCAACTCTTAAGTTACTGAAACATGTAAGTAACTGAATCTCCCTACTGGCACAACATCTGTGCTAAGAGTTTCATTACTGCCACACCAATTTTGGATTACAAATTAAAAAAAAAAAAAAAAAAATACTCTTCTCTGGTAGCACTGGGGAATAAGACAAGTCATCAGCACACGCATATAGGGTTTCAGGAAATAATTTGTGAGACACAAAGCCCAAGCTAAACGTGACACAGATGACACATGGGTTACAACTCACATTCTGCTCCTGAAAAGGCAAATGCAGGGGCAGTGTCTGCACTGGCCCACTTGAAGGATTAGTCAGTAGGCCAGGGACTGTGTCCATGGCTAGCAGTTCATACGCTGACAGCTTCAACAACTCCCATCTAATCCAGCCATCCCAATGCATGATTTCTTCCATATCATCATGATTTCAATTCCATAAAGCGGTTGCCCAGAAAAACTGCAGAGTCTCCAGCCATGGGCACCGTCAACACCCGACTGAACGTGGACCTGGACAACCGGCTCTAGCTGACCCTGCTGGAGTACAGGAATTGGACTGCGTTGCCTCAGGAGGTCACTGTCAACCTCTGCTGCTGCGTGATTCTGCCAAGTCCAATGGCTTTAAATCTCTGTGTAGTTATGCTGTAAAATAACTTTGATTAGCTTATTAATAAAAGCCTTCTGCTTTAATTTCATTGTTTGTACAGGCTTAGAAGCAGCAGAGAAAAGCGACTCAATGTTCTGCTGACCAAAAGTAACCCGAGAGCACCCGAAGCTAAACACTATTTTGACACACTGGTCAGAACTAAAAAAAAGAAAAAAGAAAAATTGCATGCTGGGAATTTCACACACTCACGTGGTTATGGAAAATATTAAAAACAAAAGTAAAAGCTTAGAAAAGTCAGTACGGTAATTCCTACAGCCACACAAATCTATTTGGGAAATTCAGTTTGTGCCCACAGCAAATGCAATAAAGTTTCTGTGGTATTCTAAAGACTCTCCCAAACTCTGGATTTTTTACAAAATTCCATACGTATAGAAAGGTGCATAAAGATCTAACATGGATCGATGTAACTGACGTATTTTCCATCTCTACTTACAGGGCAGCTGAAATATGATATAATATGAGAACAGTGATGGCAGAGGCCTAAGGCTGCGAACAACAGTGAAGACCGTTAACAGAGAGTGCAAAACAATGTGGAAAACTGCAGAGCATTGAGATTCTTTAAACTGAAAATCAGAACCACCTCCATCCCAAGCAGCATTAGGACTTAACGGGATTCACTCTATAAGAGAAGAACAAAAACGTAGAGGTGGCATTCAAAAGATAAGTGCAGCTTTCTGGCACGAAGAACACTTCTGCTTCTTTGTACAGGAAATCCCTAACAGCCTTACAAGCTGGTGAGATGCATCAGGCTGAGTCTCGAATAGAAAAAGTGAAAGAAAAGTGCACTGACAATGCCAAGTGTGACATATTTCAGTACATTCCAGTCATAAACAGACTAGACTGCATATACTTTTAGACCAAACACAATAGGCAACATTTTAATTCTAAAAAAGGTACTTTTCACTCAAAACCCCCAAAGCAGTTTTTCCTTTGATTTCCCTATTCAATAATCAGGTATTCAGTCACAGTAATCTCCTTCACAGTGATACCATAAGGGGAAAAAAAGACAAATAAAATCGCTATTACAGCAGACAACTTCAAAATTCCGCCTGTACCCTACACTTTGTGTCACGACATCTTGTGACAGGAACTGGAAACAGATTTCAAAATGGTTACGATTTCTACCTGATTCACTGATGCCATACACCACAGAAAGTACCTGCATCAGGAACGACAGAAAATGAGTTCAACTGCTGGAAAAAATCTGAAGAATCATATATTCAAGATCGTCTCACTGCTTACATTCATATTGTGCATTACAAAATCACCGCTCATTTCAATACCTCAGTGTCTACGGGCCAAGTACCCATACCACAACCCTAAAACTGTCAGTAGAAACCTTCAATTAATGACAAGATTAATGTAGCTTTATGTAGCATTGATAAGAGGACGTATGCACATACTATAGCTAGATACCCGTTTTTACACATTGCTGGTAAAAAAAAGTCCATTAATAAAGAAGAATCCAACAAAGGCACTGTTTGTGATGGTATTATCATACTTTTCAGCATAAGCAAAAAGAGACTCCCTTCTACACAACTGCTAAATGCTCGGGGTTCTAACATATTGCTGCGAGCTATAATGGTTATAACTGTTAATCCAATACACCTTTTATACAAACCCATAAACACACGAGTGGAAAAATAGCACAGATGTTCATCTCTAATGCAATTTCCATTCAATTTCCTAAGTGCAGTCCCTGTGTGCAAACTAGCTTAACGTTATGTTTAGCTTGCAAATTCTTTTAATAAATAATGAATGCAATAAAACTGGTAGATCAATGGCAAGCTGAGAAATCATAAAAAAAAAAGCCTTTTGTGCTCATGCTGTTGCCGATTTCAAACTTTAATCCAGCAGCAGATCGATACTACTTTTTCTTTTTAACCCATCACATAAATAGCAGCTAGACTAGATGTAGGTTAAATGCTGCTACCAGATATCAATTTCCAGAGGCTTGATAAGATCATCGGACACATTTCCAATTGAACATTTTATACCTTCACATACACACACCAACACATGCTGCTAAACGCTACACGTTAAGACACTGAACAGGAGCAAAGCCAGCATTATTCATTTCTTCTGGTTCTTACTTTTTGGGGAAGTGCTATTTTTCAGCGAGTCAATAAAGGCTCCAACATCATATATTTTAATGAGCAAAATGGGCTTAGCAGGTCAAGATGTACTGACAAGGAAATACAATCCCCCCTCACTCGTTCACAACAATAAACTTCCTACGCACACACAAACAACACAGCTGTGCTACTAGAAAGAAAGGCAGTTAAACAAATTTAAATTGCACAGAATTTGGATATTGTAGCCTTGAGGGGAAATCAATATTCAAGTATGTTAGCTAATGGATATGGGTGCTTCTTACAGGTCAGAGAACGGGGGCAGAGTGAGCAAACCCTATGACTACGTCACTTTGGATAACCACGAAGAGGCAACAAAGATCAGAAGCACGTAGCCCCAAGGCACCGTTCTAATATCAAGCAGCATCAATCGAAATCACTGTGAATTACTACGAACCAACATACTTGTGCATGGTAACACATGTTCAATCACAGCACAAAGTCTCACTTTGGCTTACACCGCCAGAACATGTCACAGGAGGCACTGGCTGCAATATACCCATGCTTTTTCTTTTTTGCTGTTCACATAAAGAAGCACTACAATGCTGCACTCCCATACACCTGCAGGGTTTAATTACATTGATAATTACATGAAGAACTTTGTAAGTTCCTGTCTACTTTCGTAAGTATTTTAAACTAAAGTTTAGGGCAGTTTTATTCACAGCATCAGAAAACTCAAGATTATCACTTCTAGAATGTGCTAAGAAAAGATTAAAGATCCTGATTCGGCAAGAAAAAAAAAAATTAGGCAAAAAAATTACTGCCTGTGAAAATGCCAAATATATCCAACCCCGTCACTGATATTTCATAGACTAAATAAAGAACAGAAAAACTGGGTTTTAATCACGCACATCACACCTTCAATGAGAAAGGATCAGATCCTTCCACCGTTTCTAAACTCTATGCCCTTGCTCCAGCCAACGTGCACAGGCAGGGAAGGGAAGCACAGCCAAACCAGAGCAGGGATCTGACAGCTGCGACTTCAGCACCTTTAGCACCAGCAATGACAAAGAGCTCTCACCTAATTCCAGTCTGCTGCCAACGAAAGCAGCGAGACAGATCTTCAAAACACCTCCGAATGCTCGCCTTGGTAATTTTGCAGAAATTACAGAAGTGGGAGGACACCAGTTTCTCACGCTAAGGCCACTGCCCCATAAGCAAACAGGATTTTCTAACTCACTGATTCTTGCAGCGCTCCTCAGTTCTAACAAAGTTTATTTCCACCTGCCCTGAAAACAAACCCACACACACAGAGGCTGTGTGTCCAACAACAGCCCCAGTGTGAGAATAACTCCGTGTCCACAGAGCTGGTCACTTCTGGAAGCTATCCAAGTATAATGCTATTGCCACACATTGATATATTGGCCAAAGAAAGGCAAATACAACAATGCCAAAGCTTAAACTCATTTAAATAAACTGTGAATTTCTATTACATATATTGTTTCCTTTATCTATGAAACTACTGGAGCAAGAATACCAAGAATGCCAACATAAATCTAGATCTGTTACAGCCAGTTTCTCCAATTTATTCTCAGAAGCCCTAATGACAAAAAGTCAAAGTTCTTCTGTTCTGGAGAGATGAGGAAAAGGAACAGTCACAGTAACTTTTAACACATTAAAAAGAAAGGAATCCAGTTTAACAAAACGATGCAAGAAAATCACAAACTACTGCTTTACCTTCTAAAGGAAGCACACAGATGCTTTAATAAACATTAAAAACAAAAGGCAACACAAACTGTGTGCAGTCTACCTGGGAAAGAATCGTCATTCTTCACGGCAGAAGACTTCACGCATCACTCAGCCTTTTCCAGAATTTAAAACCAACCCCACAAAGACACACTCCAATCTCCTCCATGATCTGTGTCCCACAGGTTCTGCTCCAAGATAACGGACAGCAGGCTATTCAGATCAGAAACTAATGGTGACTGACAACTTTCCTAACGTATTAAGCACTAAATGGTAAGGCTGGAAAAATTATCAACTAATGCTCCTATTTCGCACAACAGATGTTGAATCAAACCACACTGAAATCTAAAAGAAACTATTATTTTTTTTTTTTTTTTTTTTTTTTAAAGAAAGCCTTACTTCAGCCTGTAACCAATTTGGACGCAACCATATTCTATTTATAGTAACACTTTTAACATGGTCTGGTCTTATATTATTTATTCGGATCATTCCTGTTACAATGAAATATTAATGCTGAGAAAGTGGTTACTCTATTAAGGAGCTATCCTATGTTTAGATTTTAATATTGACCTACGTTATTCAGGCACGATTAATCATTCCATATGAAACGGAGTTTGGGCGACTTTGTGTTAGAACAGAAGTTTGGTATCTTCCCCACAATAATGTCATGATTAAATTTATATTTTGACCTATTCCTAAAGGCAATTTAGTTATTCTAACAGAAGGGGGAAAAGGGGATACCGCCACTTTAAAAGCTTCAATCTCTTTGACATTGCTGGCAGTGTATGGGAACATTAATGCATCTGTCATGATAACAAGCTAAGAATAACATCTAGACATCAAACCGAGCAGAGAATCCATCTGAAGTGATTCATTCAGATCTGTCTCATTGATTTATTAAACACAGGGCAACATCTGCAGCCTCACAGAGCCGCTTGGCAAAATTAATGCAAGATCAATTCAAATGGAAAAAAGTGCAAAAGAGATAAATCAAAACACAATTTGCATGCAGCTCCACAATCAGGCTTATTGGGTGCAAATGCTCAATTTCCCTCCCAAAGCAAATGAGTTTAAATGTTGTTTTATCTTGGTAGAATTGTGTGATTTGAAGTGACAGTGAAGAGTTCTGCAGGTTGAAATGGTGAAAAGAAAAAGAGGAGAAGAAATGCATATTCAAAAGGTCTTTGCAAGCAACAAGAATATCATTAATACCTAATTGTTTAGCTTTTTTGTCTTTGCTACAAAAACACAGCATTTTTCAGTTGTGGAAGTCTCAGTAGAAAATTACATATGTATTATGCATATACACATGCAGGAAACATACAAATACTCCATTTTGGAGAAAAAGCATGTTACACTTCAAATGGGAAGCTCTGCTGCTATGAAAAGAGAGGGGAATTTTAATCAAGGCTTCTCCAGAGCAGATATGCTTCTGTTGAAAACGTTTAAGTATTCTGGTACTTCCAAACAAGCACAGACTTGCAGCGTGTCCAAAAAGAACCAGGGCTTTTTTCCAGAAGCATAAGCAGTTCGCTCAGAAAGTGGAAAAACTCACTTCTGCATCTGTAACAAAACCCACAATGTTGGCGATGCCTGTGAGAATGTTTCAAGTAAATCTCTCCTACGATGAAGAAAAGAGAGCAGCAACGAATCGTTTCTGATCTCAGTATGTCACCACTTCGAAAATTCACGAGTTTGGTTGAGTCTGAATGCACACTAAATATTTACTTAAGCAAAGAAGTTTATGTAATCAGATGTCTGCATTTAAAATCAATAGGCACAGAAGCTCTGAGCAGAGTTACATGACTGGATCGCATTAATTATAATCCTGACATCGTTCTCCTAATGAAAGACAGAGTACTGCTGACTCTAGGGGAGCTTTTAATAGACAACACAACTAGACCCTCATCTTCTCATAAAATACCTGTACTTACTGCTTAAATTAATTTCTAAGGGCTTTTATTGTTTGTGAATAGCCAAAGAAACACAAACTGTTAGCTGAACTGGACACTGAATCATAAAAAAAACTTGTACTAAAATAGGGCTTTCTGGGAAGCATTCTGTCTCACACACTGCTTTACCTACTACACAATGCATACAGCAGACCAGTAGTGTCCTTTTTCAGTAGGAAACAGTCATTAAATATGAAAACCCTGAAGAAAACGTTATGATTACACTCATGTTGTGTTGATACTTACGGACTGATACACTGACCAACATAGAAGTATGCTCTACATAGCCGTAAATATTTTTTTTAATGAAACTATGGTAATTTTCTACTTTACATAAATCTTATTCTTTGTTGCTAAAAATGTAAGCCTTTGCTCCTTCACTTCAGTAATCTTTGAAGATATTCCAAGCAAGTTACTGAATTTCATAATGGCGCTGTATTCACCACACATGTGATGATGCCACTTGCAGCGAAATGAATGGTTTCATTTTACAAACCTGGCTCCCAAATTTGGTTACACGACACTCCTTAACGGCAATCAAAGATGAGCCCATTTTGTTTACACAAATGAAATTAATAAGCATACTTTTAGAAAATATATAAAGGTCAAAGATGTTGGTGTTCCAAGTACGTAACGCTCCTCCTGTACATCCAACACACGAAAACTTCTGGCATAAACACACATCTCCCTGCACATCTTACGAGCTCTGCAGGCAAGCTCAAGTTAGAAAAAAAAAAAAAAAAAGTAACAGAATAGATGAAGCAGAATTCTTCTGCTTTCAAATACGTATTGTTTGCATTTTAACTAAAAGTTAATTAAAGCGCATAGTATTGTAAGAAATGTTGATTTCTAGTAGGCAGCTAACATAGAAGACAATGGCAACCAACATTTCTCATTGCTTTCTCGGCCAGTTTTAAAGTTCATATCTTAGTGTTCAAACTACACATAAATTTCTATGAACTAAAAGAACAGACATTACAAAAGCAATGAACAGTATTCTCATCTGGAAGCAACTCCGGAGTCATGTGGAAGAACAGTACATATCTAAGGGTTTCTTTCCTAAAGGATGACATTTTCGCAGGACTGGAGCTCCCAGATGCAGAATCCACGCACTGCACACACAGCTGCCCACAGCCCTATCCCACGTGTTTGTTTGGTACAAGGCACTGCAGTGGTGCCCCGCTCAGCTCGCAGCGAACGAGAAAACAGATCACACGTATTTATCTTTTTGCATCCAGCTTTCTCTACCGAGAAATCTGTGCTGTTGACAAAAAAACTCTGTAAATAAAGCGACAAGCCAGGCGTTCAAATAGCGTGACAGGATACCATTAACGTCGTTAAGTTGCAATACTTGAGAAAAGTTTCCTATGCGCTGATAACATTTATCATACACTGCATCTGAAACCGTGACAGCAGCAACACCTTGTTATCCGTACATCAAACCAGCGGTGTTCCTAAGCGATATATAAGGGAAGGCTGAGTGATGTTTTAGGAAGTAAGGAGTATTTTAGGCAACGAAGAGGGATCAGCTGCTCCCGAGGAGGTAGAAGCAAGCCCGAAGCGGCCCTGGCCCCGCACGAGGCTGCACAGCCGCCCGCGCATCCCACACTCCACCCCCCTGCACACACACACCCGGCCCCGCTCCGCCTTCCCCTACCGCCGCCACAGGTCGCGGCCAAAGGAAAGGTAAAGTCGCAAACTAACGCTTTTTCAAGCATCCCGCAGTTCAGCATTTCTTCATCCCCAATGACGGGCTGTAAGGGAGCAGGCACCGGAACGCATCTAAAGGATCGCCAAACGGGACCCCGCATCCTTCCGATGAAAACTTTGGCAGGGTCAGTGAAATGGAAAGGCGTGTTTCTTGAACCGCCAACTTCCACGCCAGCCGAGTTTCAGAGCCGCCTCCGCGCAGTTTCCCCGCGCAGAGCGCCCGAGGAGCGTTCCCGAGTGCCGTCCGCGAGGACAGCGGAGCCGCAGGGCCGTAGGAGCCACAGGGCCACAGAGCGGCGGCCGTGATGTCAGCGCCGCGGTCGGCCCCCGCGGGCTCTGCGCGCACAGCGGCACGAGGCCCCAGCATCCAGCACGGCCAGCGCCGAGGGACAGACTACGAGCGTCTCCCAGGCGTCACCCTGAGCGTGACAGAACTTGGAACAACAGACAGCGCGAAGGTCCGTCCTGCTTCGGCTCACGAAGGGAAAAAAGAGGATAAGGCCGCAACCGGCGCGAACTTCACCAGACAGCCGCAGTCCTCAGACACGGCGACGCGCGTCCTAACGACTGCAGAAGTGAAGTTGGTGAAGAGATGTAGCCCGCGAGAGCGCCGAGAGCCGCGGAGCTCCGGGCACCGCCGCCACACGGAGCGCGGCTGCAGCGGACGGGGCACCCGGCCCTCTCCCCGCGGCGTTGCGGCCCCGCCGAGCTGCAATGCGCGGCAATCGCGGGGGCACTCGGAGCAACAGTTTGGGTTCGGGCCGCTCCGGGCACGGCGCGCCGCTGCCGCCGCCCCTCAACTAGCGCCACAAGCTGAAACTTTCAGCGCCGAGAAGAATAACGGAGGAAACTCGGAACTGAAAGGAAGAGATGGCAAAGCAGGCGCGGAAAGTGCCGGCCGCCCATCTGTGGGAGAGAGAAGTTGGAAGGCGACCGCGCTGCCCCCACCGCCGCCCCGCCGCTCTCCCCCCGCCCGCCCCGCGCGGACCCCTCAGCCCCTCGGGCGGAGCAGAGCCGCGCGGCGCTCACCTGGCGTTGGTGCAGTCGTTGTACAAAGTTTCGAAGTCCTTCCTGGTGATGAGCTTACAGCGGTTGACGCCGGGCTGGATGGCCCCCAGCCCACGCAGGATGCGGACCTGCTCCACCGTGCAGACCACGGGCGATATATCCAGCCGCTTCAGCTTGGTGTACACCGTGTGCAGCCCTCCCACCAGGTGCTTGAGGAAGAGGTCGAAGACCTGCGGTAGGCAGATCAGCTCCTGCCCCTCCACGAGGAACGAGGCCACCTTCACCCCGTGCAGGTCGACCATCTTACACTCGTTGCCGCCGCCGCCGCCGTTGCCGCCGCCCGCGCCGGTCCCGCCGCCGCCCGCGGAGAGGAAACTGGTGACGAGGCTGTTGGTGAGGCGCGGGGACTCCGTGGGGCTGGAGTACAGCGGGTCCGCCCGGAACAAGCCGGCCGAGCCCCCCGCGCCGCCGCCACTGGAAGTTGCGGCGATGACGGGCGGCGCGGAGACAGCCATGGCCAGCCCGGCTCCCGCAGCCCCGCGCACTCTCGCCGCGCTGTTTGCGGTACTACTAAAAACAGCGCCGCGCGCCCGCCCTCCCACACGCTGCGCCCGCCGCCAGCCGCGCTCCCAGACCCCTCCCCAGCGCCGCCGGGGGGAAGAGTGACGGCGCCCTCCAGCCAATGAACCCCGCCCGCCTTCGGGCCGAGCGCCGCCATTGGCTGCCGGGCAGGGGGGCGGGGCGGGGCAGCGCCGGCCGCAGCACCTGGGCCGCGGGGTGTGAGGCGCGGGGTGGCGCTGCCGGCGGGAGGCGGGGCGGCGGCGTGAGAGGGGCGCGGGGGTCGCGTCTCCCTGTCGGGTGCGCGGGCGCTCCTTCGCTGCCCTCCGTAGCTCAGAAAGTCTCGGGAAGTCTCATGTGTAACTTATTGAAGTTCCGAGAATCCAGTGCAGCATCGATTGTGTTTCAGGCGCGATAGTACCGGGCCCCTCCTCGCGCCTGGGGCAGCACGTGCGGCGCTCAGCCTGCGCAGCCACGGGAGGCTGCGATACCACGGGAGCGGTCACGTGGTGCGACGAAAACCCACAGAGCTTCGCGTGTCCCTGCGGAGAGCTGAGTGCGTGCGCGCGAGCGATGGTCAGAAAAAATTGCACGTGGAGGTGTTGAGTCTGACACACCCAGACACAGCCAACGCAGCTGACTGGGTTGTTAATTTCCTTTGCTTTTCCAACTCTGGCTTTAATGGACTTCTTTTTCCAGCCCCGTCCCTTTCCTCCTTTGTATGAACATCCTTACTTCCTGTTCATTTGCATTTCTTTTTTTTTTTTCAATCTTCTGTAATTAACTCTGTTAATTTCTCCCGTTCTTTATTTTTTTGCTTCCCCTGCAGTATCCAGTAAGCAAAGCAAACAGAAGAATACCAACAAACTGTGTAGGTCATAGAATCATAGCATCACGGAATCATAGAATGGCCTGGGTTGAAAAGGACCGCGATGACCATCTAGTTTCAACCCCCTCCTACCACAGGCAGGGTCGCCAGCTGCCAGAGCAGGCTGCCCAGAGCCACATGCAGCATGGATGCCATTGGAGCTTTTCCAATACTTCCCCTGTTGCACTGCTTGTATGAGCCATCTTTTTGTTAAGCTTGCCTAGATAGCCACTTTTTCTATACAATCTAACATTTTTTGCTTTATTAGAAATCCCATTTGAGATGAGGAGAGATGACTGTATGGTAACTAAATTGGTGTATTTGTTAATTCAAGTTGCCGTGGAGGAACCCCACTTTCCCTCATTTGTGTCTGTAACAAAGAGTGGCCACCCATTTTAGGCTCCCAATGTAGCTGACTAAGGCAGAATTATCATATAACCTGGCATGAAGTGAATATCTTTCAATGAGAATAGTCATCTTTCTAGGATCAGAGCCTTGCATTGGAAGCTCTTTGGCACAGGGGCTATTTACGTAGCAAGAAGCTTCGTGCAGTTGAGCCCTGAACTCGTCTTGAGAGTGTTATGTGCTAGAATTGATACAAATACTAAGTAGTCGAGTTCAAATATAAACTTTTGGGGGTTAATCTACAGGACATAATTGCTATTAGGAGATTTAATAAATCAGATTGAAGAATTTCTCATTGGCTTTGCCCTTTTAAAGACTTTTTTTTTTTTACTTTGAGATTAATGTGACAATCAAATTCCACTGTGAGAATTCCTTTTCCTTTTTGACTTTAATGTCTTCCATAAGCTAAACATATTTCTAAATAAGACCGAATTTTTGCAAGGCCAGAGGAAGCCTCGCGCATCAGCACCCCGCAAGTTGGACTGGTGTGAAGCAATATAAAATCATAAAGGCTGTAGTAAAAACAGTACCCTTGAGAGGTGACTATCCGTGGAGAGCAGAACTGCTCTTAAACTAAGGAAATGCTCAAGGTTTGAGAATTAATACCAGGCAGCTGCCCAGTTCAGCCATGCATATAGAAATCAACAATATCAATGAATATTTTTATTTGCCTGTAATTTTATTACTGACAAGGCAAAGTTACCAAAGCCTTACAGTCATGCAGTTTTATCTTGTCATTTATAAAGTATCCAGATGGTTTACTTGAATAGAGTCCAGCAGTATGCAATTTGAATGTAAGTCTCCCTATAGCTTAAACAAGCATTTTAGAAAATTTATTTGAAATTTAAGTTTCAATATTGTTAATTTTAGACTGGCATGCAAAATAGATTTTTTTTTTTTAACACTGTCAGTCATTGAGATATTGCTGCATTGTGTATTAGTGGCATGTAAAAACTGGCCATGTACCTATGGCAAAATATCAAACAAAGATTCCAATTGCTTGTCTTTGCTTTAATGATCACTATGTATGCCTGGTTGGTGTGAAATGTGAAAGAGATCTTTTCTGATGCTACAGAATAGAGGAAAGCCCCGATCATTTTGGTTAGGGCCGGTCAATGGCTTTCCGTAACCACCTTACAGACAGCTGGCGTGAATGTGGCTGCTGGCTCACAGGGATCCTACAGGGGAAATGAGGGGTGACACAACTGGCTAGGAGAGGACAATGATAAAAAAATAAAGGTAGCTTGAAAATAATAAGGAATTAATAATTTTGTTTCTAGAAGACTGGAAAGATCTATAGCGAAGTTTATGTTGTATCTCAGTTTACTGTAGTTAAACATGAGGCAGGTTTACTAAAAAAAAAAAGAAATAAATTCCAAAGATTTTGTTATGTGAAGATGCATGGTGAATTTCTTTCTTTTTTTTAGGGTGAATAATTTTTTCTGTAGCCTTGATACCAGTATGTCCAACATGAGCACATTATGGGAGAACACGTTAGTTTTAGTGAAGATCTTGGAACTCTCCGTGTACTCAGAGGGGTAAATGTGAACATAGATTTATGTTTATAGAGTTGTCAGAGGCAACTGTGGGCCCAAAATGAAGAAGGAAAAAATAACTGAAAGATTTATTTACAATTCTTCCTAAGCGTAATGAAATGAAACACCATGTTTCTGAATTCCAGCCTGACTGGAATCACAGTGACAGTGATATTCCCCTAGTCCTTAACAGAAAAGTTATTCAGGCTGATCCAAAGCAGTCTTTGACTTAATGTTATGACTGTGTGAGGAACTGATACAGCTAATTCCAAGTACAGCGTTAAAAAGGAAGAAGAAAGTTGGGTCTTCTTTTGTTGTTTGTTTGTTTTTGAAGATTAGTGTTAATGCTTTGGTTTTCAAGGGAAGGTGTAACCAGGATCATGTTAACAAATATGGGCCACTGATGTGAGAACACGAAGAGTGAAATTAGTGTGTCTTCTTATTACCCACCTTTTTCTAAATGCTTGAGCGCTCAGTACTTGTGTTCAATTTACTTCTAACGCTTCAAGAAAGTTTTGTTGTTAGAAGTGTGGATTAAAACTTCTCATCTAAACATCAAGGATTTTAAGTAAAACGGATGAATCTAAATGTCTAAGTATCAATAGAGGAACGATCCCTTCTCTTCTTTAATCAAATGTATTGTATTAATGTGTGCATAATGCAAAATCAATAAATAATGAATTACCACTGATTGTAATTGAATGTTTTCATAATTTTATTGTCAGCCATGATAAATAATCAGTACATTTATACTGCATTAAATTAATTAGTGTGTCATTTCTATTACATACATCAGCAGTGAAGTAATGCAGTGACATCTGTTTCTAATGTTTAAAAGATGTGATATTCCTTATTAAGTAAAAGGAAGAGTTATTAGAGGTATTTCCTGTGATTGGCAGTTATACTGGTAGATTGAAATAAAGGAACATACACTTCTGGCAAATGCTGCAGTCCAACCCTCTAATGGTAGAAAGTAACAATGAATGGGGTGAATTTTCTTTATTCAGGCATTTAAAAAATCCTGCCCATCTTGTTCTAGGAAGTAAGAGTGGGTCTTCTCTTCCTAATACAGGTAGGGACGATTCTAACATCCAGTAATTAACACTTTACAGAATAATCACACATCCGCATTCGTTTCTAAATCTGTTTTTCTGCCTCAGTCCTCTGTGTTTTGGCAGTGACATTCTTAGTGGAGCTTTTGGGTCTGCATCCTTGCTTGGAAATTGTACTAATTTGGCATATCTTGGCACTTTACTAGTCATGCTGATGTACATTGCCTGCAAACGAAAGAGAAAACTGGATGGATGTTGCAAACAAGAGAATTGAAAAATGAAAGACTAGAATATGAGAAACAGAGTAAATGGAAAGGTACATGTGGAAGACAAATATGAATCACACTGCGTCAGGGTGTGATTCAGAACAACTATCATCAGTTGGTTAATCATCTGGAAGCAGGGTGATGTGAAGCAAAATACACTGAGAAACAGCTATGGACTACAACATAAATCTGGGATTCTTAATTAACTGTGTCTTTTCTAAAACACTTTATGGACATTCTCAGTGTTTCTGTACCATTGCATCATCTTTGAAAAGAAAATTAGAAAGCCTAATGTTAGGGCTTGTCTTGCCCTTTGTTCTTAATCCATAAAACCACTTTTAATTTTTCATACTATTAATGTGCATAATAACATTTAAGGGTAATTAAAACAATTCAGAATTATTATTTTCAGTGCAAGTCTCACAAACTGCTTTCAACTGGAAACTCAGGAGCATCTAATCAGAAATCACTGACCACCTGTTGATATTACCTAGTAGGACCTTTACTTGGGAAAGCAGTCTAGAGCAACCGTGTGCATACAGCAATTTACCCAAGGGTTGCTGTGTTATACAGTAAGCTCTAGTCTTGCTATGGACTGCCTTTCTGGGCATGACTGACATCAGGCTTGCTCACAGTGTTTGTATGTTTAATACTCAGAATCCTCTAACACGATGTTCCAGCAGCGTGTGAGCCTGCATCTGTAGGCTTGCTCAGCAGTAGTTGAGTAGTTGATTGTCTGCTCTTCAGACAACCCGCGATAGACACAGTTTTCGAGGCAACTGCTCCAGGTCACAGAGTCTGCGCTGAACTCAGCAGTTCGAGCTGTATTTGACACATTAAGGATTTGACCATTTACTGTAGAACTTGAGAAAATTAAAGGACAAAGATACTTGCTCAAGCAAGGTCCTATCTACTCTTTCTATTCATTAAAATGTTACCTGACTTTCATAACTGAAGAGATGAGCCCTTTTTGCTTAGATAGTTACTTCCTGTCTAAGTGATGTGTAAATGCTGCTTTCCATGAAAGCAAGCAGTATGTTTGTTGTGGAAAAATGGGAGCAGTACTTTAAAATCATTCAACTGAAATGAATAAAAGATACAGTTGTTGTTACTGGCTTGCTACTTCAATCTGGGTTTTGATTCTGGTTGAGGATAGAACACGGTAAAATGGCAAAGCCAGGACCTTTAACATAATAAAGCTGTATTACGTGAGATACAATCATCATTAAAGTTCGATATTGTTTGTATTTTCTTCAGGAAGAAAAATTAATGCCATTAGACGTATACCGCAGTTAAAACACACTTTATAACAAAGTATGAACACAATCATATGTACTTGAGCATTTTTAGTAAGTCATTACACCTGAATGCTCGTTAATGTCCCCAGAAGAATAAGATTAACCTCATCTCTCACTCTTTACGCTCACAGGTCAGCTAAAGAAAGCAGAAGATTTTCTGCAGTCTTGTTAAAACATCTCAACCCTAATCTGAAGGCACCACCATCTAGTGGGATAAGAAGGTATTTGATTTTTCCTTACATTTTTTGCATTATTAAACACGGACATTGGATTCTGCTTAAGCAACAATACAGAGGTTTTTTGTTGTTTATTTAAACATATAAGGCTCATGTGGACTTTTCATTAATTCTCCTGTCTTCTGCCTAACAGCAAAGTATTTTCCAATAAAAACCTTAAGAACTATTTCCATGAAAATGGGTTTTCATAAACATGATTTTATCAATGAGAAAATAACTTATGGTTAGCCAGACTCAATCAGAAGTGTAATTGATTTATTGAATAAATATTTTTAGTGTTTTATTGAATCTACTTTGTGGAAATCCAATCGGTAGAATTATTAATAATGTGAAGGTAATTATCTCCAGCTCATCTTAGTAAAGATACGTAGTTGCAGTTTTCTATGCAGCCATTAAATACACAGCATTGGTTCTAAGTATACTCTGACCATTAAGTCCCATCAAGAACAAATTTCAAAAGTGAAATGCAAAGCATCCATTTTATCTTTGCTCTAAGAGTGACCATTTATTGTACTTTGCCTGTACTGATATATGGACTGCTACCTGACTTCATTTGTTTTTCTTTTTATGCACTTAACAACTGGAAAGGATAATGACAGGGATTTTTTATGGGGGAGGGCAAAACATAGAGATAAGCAGTGTATGTTCATTTGTTTATTTTTTCCCAAAGAGTGCATGCATCTGCAGCTGTTATCCTAAGATGCCTCCTTGTGTTCAGGTCTCATTGATCTTGTTACAGCGTTTCACACATACAGAGATAATTGATTTACATCACTTGAGACTACATATCTTTTACTAGCATGAGAAGAAACATTAATAAGTTATCATGTTTAAAAATTCTGTAGATATTTCAGTATTTTTGTCTAGAACATTAATGAAGGAACAAAGATTTAAATTACTTCACAACATAGATGTTATATAGGTATTCAAAATTTGGGCCTGCTTCTGTTGCAAGGAATTTAAATGTATTTTTTCCACTCGTACTTCTTGGCTTTCCTCTCCGTAATTAATAGAACTCTTGTTGATAGAAATTGGCATCTGTGTATTCTGCATTGTACCAAATTTTAGTTTGCTATCTTTAAAGACACTACATTTCTTCTGGTGGCATCAATCTGTGTTGCCAGTTCTTACTAAATCAAATTGAAGTTTTGAGTAGAAGTCAGTGGAACTTGTCTGGACTGATTGTGTTGGTAAATGCCAGTTTTACCCTTTGGTCACTAAAACACAAGCATGAGAAGGTTAGAAGTATTTCATTTAGAATGCAAATTAACAGCATTATAAATATTTCCATTTAGTTTACTGAATACCATCTGTAGTTGATAAAGTCCAGAATGTTGTAGCTTCTGGTTCTTCTTTAGCAAAAATGTTTAATGCTTTTTTAGAAGGCAGTCTAGGATGTACAAAGCAAACGTCTAAATTAAGGCCAGTAATCTGTAGGCCTACCAACCCCTGAGTTGCAAGTGTAACTACTTAAAATCCTGCGTCTGGTTAAGCAGTCCAGACTCAGGTAGAACATCATTGTTCAGAATATTTTAAGAGAAATTTTATGTGCCATTGCTCAGTATCTGTGTACCAGTTTTTCTGTAAACAAGCATGAACGTTTGCAATACTTCTTAATTTGACTTCTTTTGAAACATCTTTCCACCTTTTAAAAAGATTACAATAGCTTCCATGAAAAGTTCAGACTGAAAAAAGCAAATGAAAAACCATAAGCACTAAAGCACAAAACAGAAAAGAATTGCACTGACATGTGAAATGTGTTAAAATTCTTCTTTGAATCAGTCATTTAGACATACAAAGATAATGATGATGATTATGATGACAATAATTATAATCAACTGAAATTTAAATTCATCCATTTTCTTCTATGCAAATACCAATTATATTTCTTTTCTTTAAAATGAATGTGACCATTTTAAGTAGTTATTCTTGCAAATCTTCCTAATAATCTGCCTCAACATTTATAACTGCATAGCGTTCTTCTGAAGTGGGGGAAAAATTCTGGCTCTTCCAGCTTAACTGTCGGGTCAATAAATGGGTCTATATAAGCTATATAGAATTAATATTCATACAGCACCTTCAGAATCTGAAGGAATATGATCTGTTCTTTCCTTTTTTTTTACTTAGTCAAACAGAGGAGGCAGTGTCACTCAGAAGGTGCTAAGTAGGTACAAAAGCAGGGAGTGAACATCATGTTCTCCTTAGTTCTGCTTTAAAGTTTCTGAGTCATTGCAGGTGCGCAGCAGAATTAAAGAAGTATAATGGCTGAAAGTCTTCCTTCCCTTAGAGAGTCTGCGATGGAAAATTGCTCTGAGAGGTGCAGTTGTGTTTCTAGAAATAGTCAGAAGTTGGGTAACAACTGGAAATTCTGCTATTGTGGAAATCACCTTGTCAAAGGGCTGTTATGTTAATGAACATATGATGTAACCATTTCGCTTTCTAGGACTGACAACCACCAAGCTTAGATCTTATCTCCAAAAAGATGATGCTAAGACCAATAGGATAAAAATGGCTTCTAATTAGTGCAACTTAATGTGATTTGTTACCTTCCACCCTAATTTTTTACTCAAAATACAACCAGGTTTGACCACCTATTGTTCTAGTTTTACACATCATCACTCTGTTTATAGGAATGTTTGAACTAAATAACACGCTTGTCATGGCAATGGTGTTGAAATGGGCGGTTCAAATGTATTGGATGGAACGCTCAGTTGCATTATCTTCTGAAGAGAGACTAAAATGCAAACATCTTATAAAAATCACTAAACACTTTAATGAAAGAAAAGTGAAAGAAAGAAAGTGAAAGAAAAACAGGTACTTTTCTCCTTTCTGCGAGACAAGCTGTGTATAATTTAAGATTTCATTAAAATCTCATTGAACCACTATAGCTACTCTTTGGTTCTAAAATCCTAACCAGGATCTTTTAAATTAAAAAACAAAACAAAACAAAAAAATCCTTTTGGTTGTGAGATTGAGCGAGAAATGCTTAATAAGGAAGTATTTCCTGTATGTGGCTTTAGAAAATGTACTTAGCTGAAAATAAGAAGTGATCACACACATTCCCATTTCTTACAAGCAAGACTGACAGCTGTAGAAGCTCATAGCTTTCTTTCTAGTCACAGTCCGTTAAATAATAAAAAGAAAATCTCCCCAAATCACCTTCCTACAACTGACAACTATTTTCTCATGTTTTTTCAGAGAAAAATAGAGTAAGAGGGTCTGGCAGCTCCTCTTAGCCCTCTGTACCCACAGACACGTTAATAAGTTTTCACCACTGCAGCTGTAAAGCCTGATCTAAATCTCTGCTCTTGCTGTAGAGCAATAAGTGCTGTACCAGCAGACCCAACACATCTCAACTAAGGCAAATTCAACCTCAAACACAGACTTATAAAGTTTAATTTTTATTTTTATTTTTTTAAAGGGAAGATTACGTTTGCTTCATTACATTTATTCATCTGTTTCCATCATTTCATAGTTGCTACAGCTCAGTTCAATTTTTTAACTTACTGGTATAACTGATAGCTCCCTGTTACTCGTTCCTAACTTGTAGGTGTCTCCTAGATATAGTTTCGTGTTTGAGTCCTTAGCAATAAGTATGTCTTCACAGGAATCCAAGCCTGCAAGAACTCATTTCATCTGAGACCTTTATAGTCTTTTGTTTATGGTTTCTCTGGTGAAGTCTAGGTAAAAATACTGCATATGAGACACATCAATTCACTTAGCTTTATGGACTACTTTAAGCCCTTTAATTATATGGTAATATTTATGGTGAGTTTCCGAAGGGAGCTTTTTCAGTTTCAGAACTTAAAGACTTGGTCTATCTTCTTTTTTCTTTTCAGCCATGTGTCATTTCTGATTTTGGAGAGTGGAGCAGACTACTGTTTAGAAAAAAAAAAATAGTCAAAGATGTTTTACTTTTTCATTCTCCTCAAATGAGGCAGTAGAGCCTTGCACTCTGTGGGTTGTTGGTCTTTTTTGGTGGTGGTTTTGTTTTTGTTTTTTGCTTGATATGCCACGTTCTCCATCTCCCAGACCAACTACTGTTTTCTTCAGTATTTGTGCATGTTCTTAAGGATATATATACCATGAGATAATTATTCCTATCTGTACACATAATGATTTTTGCTGATCAGTTAGCAGACATCATGAAGTAAAAGGCTGAATTTTTGCATGGTCAGACTTGTGCCAACTAAGGAAAGAATACTATGTCCTAATTGGCCACAAGTCTAAAGAAGTCAATAAAAGAAATGTAATAAATAAATGAAAGGAGTATTTCTGGACAAAAGAGATTAGTTTTTTCATATAAATGCAATCTTCTGATGTGCTGGAAAAGATACATTTTTCCTAAACTTTGAGAACATATGTCTGAAAATCTCCTACTATGCAATAAAAACTGCTTCAAGTAATATTGCAAACAAAATAAGGCAGTAACTGACTACTACTAGACATGCACATTTGCTAATTTTGATTTATTGCACCACTTTATATACTCTTTGTAGGGCTATATATCCAGTCAGTTTCCTTTTGTCTGTTGCTTACCGGCAATTTGTGACACACCACAATTGACCAAGACTTCAGAAGTTGGAAAATACAGACAATGGAGTTGCTAGTGCAGAAAGCACCAAACTCTGCTTTTTGTAGCGTTGTGTTTTATAGTTGGATAATTTCAGTCTCTCAATTTATATTGATGTTATCGATACCAAATTTTGTTCTGACTCATTTTCAGTAGATGAGAAGGCATTGGTTCTTAAAGGAATATTTTAAAAACACTGTTACCTTTTAGAACATATATAGAAGCTGTAAAAACATATTTGTTATGTATACAAAATGAATATATTCGACTAGAGTTCACAATTTATTGCCTTATTAGCATAGATAAGGTTCAACTGTGTATGCTTGAATACATTTTAACTTGTTTGCTTTTTCTTATAATTTATCCAGCATTATCACAGAATCATAGAATTGTTAATTGTCCTTGTAGAAGAATGGCTTACCTTGCACCACTTGCCAGGAATTCTACTCAAGTCTATCCACTGACAGGCAGGCTCTGTTAATTTAATCCTCTTCTGGAGGTTTATCACAAACTTGCTTGCTTCACTGATTTTCTCCAGCTTTCCTTCAAGATTCTTCCTAGCTCTCTCCTGTATTCTTTTTCAAGCTGACCACTATGTTTTCCAATTTTTGGTCACGGCCCAGAACCTGCAAAGGTTGCAATGAAATGACTGAAAAACTTTAAAGTTTTATTTTAAATCCCTGTGACTTGGCTTCCCACATAGAGCCAGCTGTGTGTGTTTTAGTAGCAAAAGTGGTCACAAATTGAAGGAATTAAAATTTCTTAGCTTTGATTTCAGTAGTGCTTTTTCTTTGATTTCAAGCACATGTATGCTGGAGTGCCTGAGCTATTTCTGCAGTTCAAAAAATCTTCCAACCAACCTGGCTGATTCTCAATTGATTAGGGGATTGTTCCTATGAAGAGACAACATTTTCCCAGTTTTGCTGGAGTCATTTCAAGTTGATGATTTCTCTGTCTTATAACCTACACATTTGATGAAGAATACACAGAGTTTGGCAAATGAGAAATCTTTTTAAAGTGAGGGAAACAGAATTGCAACTCGTGCCTACATAGATCATTATGATTTATGCGGCTGTGGTTAGGCAGTTTCCTTGCATCTTTTGTGGTTCAACTGCCATGATGCTTAATCCTCATTAAAAATCCATAGTATTTCCAGAACACATTTTTGGCTTTTACATCAGCGTCTTTTCTGCTGCTAGGCAGGAACTGACTGCTGTGCATTCCTGTACATGCAGTGCAACTATTCCACACTTGACAATTATCTTGACATCAGCACAGGAGAGCATTTTCCCAGGTAACTGAATTTGCCTTTTTTTTTTTTTTTGACCAGTCTTGAATTTGAAAGTTTTAATATCTCGAGGAACTATTTAATTTTTTATTTTTCAGAATGATGGCACGATGATAAGTTGCATCTTCTTTTATTCATTTGAATAGGAAGAACTGGTAATCCAGTATAGTCTGAAATAAAACAGTTAAAAAGTCATGTGCAAACTTCTGCCAGAAATACCACGTCAGGGTAGTCTCAAGGGCCTCTCGTATGTGGTAAAGAAGGTTCCACCAAAAGGGTGAGGTAAACTTCTGAAGAGGAACAAATTACCTGAAACATTGTTATAAACTCCTGGTGATTTTTACTTTAAAATGTACAAAAAAAAGTTGTAGCCTTTTGCTCAAGTATACTGACACTATTTCGGGTTCAAAAATAGTTTACGCTATTCTGTCTGTATTTCAGAAATATTAGCATTACATGTTTTTATCTAGGAAGGATGTTTTACAAATACGCCTGAATCATTCAAAAAACAAACAAATAAAACAAACCCTGCCCAAAATACTAACAGAGAAGATAAAGCACTAATTCACATGCTCTACCAAATGATTTTGGTAGAGAGTTACAGAGAACTGACAGAAGTGATCTAACTAAATAAAAAAACAGAACTGACACCACATATTGCTTGTAAGGCACTAATATTACGTTGTTAGAGCAACGTTAGTCGGGATACAGTCTGATTCTGCTACCCGTAGTTCACTATGTCTCCAATTCCTAAAGAAAGTTTCCTCCATGTGTCTCTAAGATACAAGTGGTGAAAACTGCACCATTATCAGTCATCCTAGGTTCATCAGCTATTCCAAGCACAAAAGATTAACTTGTGGCAAAAACAAAACCAACAAAAACCCCTGAACTTCTGAGCTATTGCAAAGACTATCTCCTTCATCCTGCACATAGCAAAAATCAAATTCTCTTTTCCTGTCTCTTGGAGTACTATCTTAGTAATGAAAGTGGCAGTTTCATCATTTGTTTCAGCACCCCTTAGTTTCAGAGTGCAGATTTCATGTTTTGTGTTTTTTTGTTGTTGTTGTTTAATGTTCTGTTCACTGGTTTACCAAGATTTCTGTATTAAAGGACTATTCATACATATGGGAATTAGGTATCTATGTGTGATTGAGAATTTGCAGCTGAGGGTCTAATTACACTTCTGTTAAATAAATGACAATATTCATATGACTTAATGGAGCTGCAGTCAGGCCCAGTGTGCCAACCAGTGTAGTATCTGTGCAACAGGGACAACCTTACCAGACTTACAAGAACAAAAAAAATACATCAGAGACTGTATGATAACTGGATTAATACACATAAACACTGTTTATTAAAATAAGAACATTAACTAAGCATCTACAATTTTAATTTCATCAGCTGTAGGACTTAAGGATGTTTATGGAAATCATGAGATTGTTACTGTTTTTCTCAGTGTTTATTATAGACCAGACCTCCACTAGAGGAATTAAATAGAACAAAATGAAGGAAACAAAAGTTTTGATGTGCTTAAAAGCATTCCAAATACATTGCCATTTGCTATATATGTATATATGTGAGTTCAATCAAAGATGAACAATAATTTATATCATTTCAAGAAAAAGAACTACCATGTTGATTACAAGTTGCTATTACTGCTCTTGAATTATAAATTGCACTTCCTAAGGAAGTCTAGAGTGACAGAGTCCTCCTATCTCCTATCTGTCCTTCCATGGATTTGGAACAATCATTTATCAAGTATGGGGAACCTGACATCTTTAATGTGGATCAGAATAATGCAAGATCAGAACAGCCTCTTGTTGTGCAATATAAAGAAAAAAACACAAATAACGTGTTTTATGGGCATAATTGGGAGCAAAGACATTCAATCAGAAACATTAAGAGACAGAAAGATTGATTCAGATATCAGTAACAAAGAATAAACGTGTATCAGAGTTTAAAAGAAGTCTGTAAACAAATATACTTTTGTAAGCATGCCTGAATGTAGAGTGTCTGTTTCCGTAGTTAATGAACAATCTAGTTTGTGCATGCTTGAGTGACTGACAGTTGCATAACAGCAAACACTATATGACAACCATGCATAACTTCGGCAACACACAAACATTTTCTTGCTGCCTGAACTAATGAGCCATTTAGTTGGATAAATCAGGTTATTCAATAGATGTTTCAAGCAGCTAATAGGCCCGATCCTGCTGCTGATCCTTATTCAAACTGGTACTCAAGGAGAATTAAATTCTGTATCCACTGAGTGAATAATAAAGTGAAGAATGAGATTTCACGCGTGAAGTCATTGCAAGATAAAGATACTACGTAAATTAGGAAAAAAAATTTCATCATAGTGCAAAGTATTTGCTGTTTGTTATTTTAGAGGAGGAGGTATTTGATCTGAAAATACATCTCAAAACAACTACAAACTTGGTACTTCTCATACTGGCTTCTCTTGATCTTTTATTTTTTTTCCTATGGCCTCGGGCTTCAGTGTTTCTATCTGGAAAACAGAAACACAGGTTACAAGGTTTTTGCTAAGCGTGCTACATTTCAGAAAAGTATTTTAGTAAAGTTAGATAGAATCCACATAAACTTTAAAATAAGTAAGGTACTTCTATGAAAATGTGAAAATCTAAAATAAAAGCTATGTAGCAAAAATGTTGGTTCTTCCAAGAGAGATGTTTTACTTGAAAGCAAAGTCAGAGAAGTTGCTAACAGAAAACATAAAAAACTGCTAAACGTGGGATCTCAGACTGATCTTTGCACGTGTCTTTCTGAACTGTTACTACTAAAAACGCCTATGGATTGTTTTCAATAGATCAGATCCTGAGTTATTTCACAAAAACAAACAAACAAAAAGTTTATAGAATACAAATGATTTGAAAAATAAATTTGGTCTGGTCAGTGTGCTTTCCTGAATGCTTTTTGGCAGTTCTAATTGATGAGACCTAGTTTTTTAAGGTATAGGGAAATTTGCAATCAACCCACAGGATGTGCAGTTTAATTATGTTGGTGTGCATTTCTATTTGTTTCTAATGTAAAGGATCTATTGGTAAAATGAATGCCCATTTTGTGGTCTGTTATGCAGAAAATGTTTAATCCACTGTTTGATTTACTCTGTTAAATCTTCTTTATTGAATGTGCTTATTCATCCATGCAGAATTGGGTATGCTGCTTTCTGTTACTATGACATTGCAATTAAATAGCTAAAGAGAAAAACATGGCAAGACATTTTCTCAAGGTCTGTGAAATTCTCATAAAAATTATTCATACTTAACGTATTTTATGTTTGCTGATATTAAAAATGTAAGGTACAGGAAAATATTTGTTTGTTTGTTTTGTGGACTGACAGACCCAGAGTTTGCAGTTAAAGATCATGAATAATCAATTTTGTCAAATAAATAGAACTAAGAAAAATTTCTGGTCCAGTGGATAATGACTGTCATCATGAAATAGGATTGCACTGATTGCATCTTATGAATGAAGCTAACAGGAACTCAGAGAACCAAACAACAGCATTTTGTGCTGGAATAAATACCGAAGCACTTGAGAAACAGTAAGACATTGATAGTGAAATAGCTCAGTTCTGTTGCAGTCCTACAATTATACTAAACAATAACAGAAGATTTGCACAATCAAATTATATTTTCATGAGTATTCTCTCTCAATAAGGAAAGAATGTGAAAGGGGAATTGCCTTATCTGAGCCAACCGATGCAGTGATGTTTTGTTCGTCCGCTCCAGACATTGAGGTCAGGATGATCCGACACTGGGAGAACTCGAGCTGAATGTTTTTGTTAGAGGTTAAAAGGTAGGCACAGCAACCCCGTTAGCAGAGTTGGACTACAGAAGCTGCAAAATGGAGAAGTTCTTAATATTTCTATGAGATAGTTGGAAGCATAATATAAGAAACATACGATTTGATTATACTACTTTTATGCCTGAGTCTGTAACTGCTACTTTTCTCTTTTACATATTTATTTGCATTGTAATCAGACATCGACATTTAAATCTATGTTTTTCATTCTTGTGTTGAAATTTACTGCTAGGTCATTTTCTGCACTGAACTCTTGTAGCACGGCTGGCAGTACCACGGGGGTTAGGTGGGCTCTGGTTTCCATTAGTCGCTTTATACCACTTCCACTGTTCTAGGTGAACAAGGAGCTTGTAAGAAGGTGTTAACAGGCTGCTAGCTGCTTTATTGTTGTTATTGATTTAAGGTGTTAAGACTTGTACATAATCATACACAATGAATAATCATAAGAGATTAGTTTAAAATGGTACAAGTAATTAAATGGAAAATAAAAAGTAAAACTTAAATTTCCAGCATGCTGACACAGCGACTTTGTGCTGGGTTATTCTGCTTACACTGCTGTACATACATTTGGGTGTTTACAGTACGACTTCTTGTTTTGAGTGTGCTTTCACTCAGTCCAGTGGTACAGGAGGGGCTGCTCTGAAGTGGCGCTTTCTGTGTCACCACTGATTTTCCTTTCATTTCTTTGTGAGGTGAAAGAACAGGGATAGCCAGACTGCAGTGCGACTGCGGGCTTCACACCACCGGCGTTCGTGGTGGGCTCACAGAGAGGTTTCTGAATGCAACAGAGAACAGGTACAGTCCAACATGTAACGTCTGTGTCTGTTAGCTGACAAAGGACAGGGAATTAATGACCAGAAACAAGCTAATACACCTTATTTTGAAATCTCTTTGCTACAGTGGAAAAAGGAACGATATTATCGCAACGGAGCAGTGAGGAGGCTTTAATATGGGGAATATATTCTTGGATATCAAATGACAAAAAAACAAAGCGTGCTGTGAGTTACTGAGTTGCACCGGTGATGGCAGTGGAAGTGCCCACACGTGGTACAACACAGGGCTGCTTGCCCTGCAGTGCATGCATTCGTTTCCAGCGAGGCGGCACTCGGTCATACCGTAGAATTTCGGAAGCTCACAGACGGCTGCTGGGCGCTTCCATGCGTTCCGCACTGCTTCTACCACATTTATACCGCAGAAAAGAAAGAGCAGCGGGCTAGGAGGGTAGAGAGCCGTCAAACTCGGAGCAGCGCAGGGCTTCGTCCGGCCGCGTGACGTCAGCGGATCGCGCGGGAGAACTACATCTACCGGCGGCCCTCACATGCGGCAGTCGGAAGTTTTGCGGGCTGCGGCCTCCGCTTCCGGCAGCGTGGGCGACGTGACGGTGCCCCTCCCAAGATGGCGGATAACCTGCCCTCCGAGTTTGATGTGGTGGTGATAGGGACCGGTACGCAGCGGCGCGGGGCGCGGGCCGGCCTGTGGGTGCTGGGGCTGTAGAGAGCGCGGGAGTGGTGGCGCGGTGGCGGTGTGTGGGGAGCGGGGAGCGAGGTCGTGGGGCTGCCAGGGGACACCTGTGTGGGCAGCGCGGTATCTCTGTCCCTGCGCTGGCGGGATGCTCGGGGGTTGCTGTTGAGGCTTCAGCGTCAGGAGTTGTTTAAGATTCAGGAGATAGCTGTGGTGCGGGGCCCTCATTGTGAGGGCAGCGGGCCCTCTCTGCGAGGTGCCAGCCTGTTAGGTGCACCTCGGCCCTTGCATTCTTAAGGTCTAGTGATGGTGCTTCACAACGCCGCTGTCACCCCGAAATGGCCCTGCTGGACGAGCTGAAAGCTTCCTTCGGTGTGCTGAAAGTAGTTCTGAAGAGCCAGAACTCAACATTATGGTGGGAAATATGGTTTATGCTGATAATGTTAACTGTACTGTAATGTGGGAATTGCTTTCTCTCTTGAAAAGCTTTTTTTATAATCCTTGTGCTTGTTTACAGATAACCCCAAACTTCCTTTTTCTGAGTACTTCACATTAAAGTGTTTTATTCAGTGTACAAGAAGATGTAGGACTGTATGTGCTTCAATTGACTCTGAACTTTCTCAGGCTGCCCATGTTTTGTGCATCTTGTACAAAATCATCCTTCTTCTATTCCAGCAGATGATGGTAGAGATCTCAAATGTCTCACTGAAACATATCACAAATTTGTGACTACAACTAAAATGTAAAATAATTTCTTAAATTGCAGTTAGAAATTAAGATTTCCCTGCTGTGTTCTTTGTTCTGTTGTTTGGAGTGGAAGCCTTAGTAATGAACTGATGTTTTCTTATATGTTCAGGTTTGTGACTGTTTTGGGTGAAAGAGAATCACAGTAAACAATGAATGGCTAAATTGCCAAACTGAAAGGGTTAAGTATTAAAAACTGTACAACTCCTGTGATTTATGAGGGTAATTAGTCTTTATTACCCTGAAAAATACTTCTGTATGCAGTGGCGTAGAAAATTAAAGGAAACAAGGCTTCATAAAATTAATGTTTATGATTTTTCTATCTAATTAACTAAGGAAAGGAAAAGGTGGAAACAGTAATGGTACATTGTCTAGCTGCTAGGGAAGCTAATGAAGGTGAAGATCTTTAACACATCTGAGTAAAACATACATAGATAAGACTTCATCTTTGCATTATTTGCATGGAGAAGAAAAAGCTGTCAAAATTTTCTTCTGGAGGTTCTATAATCTTTGTTGAAGATATGATGTAATCCAGTTTGCTCTGGATTGGCTATTTACAAGGGTGGATAGTGATAGGACAAGGGGGAATGGTTTTAAACTGAGACAGGGGAGGTTTAGGCTAGATATTAGGTTTTTCACACAGAGGGTGGTGATGTACTGGAACAGGTTGCCCAAGGAGGTTGTGGATGCCCCATCCCTGGAGGCATTCAAGGCCAGGTTGGATGTGTCTCTGGGCGGCTTGGTCTGGTGGTTGGCGACCCTGCACATAACAGGGGGATTGAAACTAGATTATTGCTGTGGTCCTTTTCAACCCAGGCCTTTTTGTGATTCTACAGAGAGTACTGTTAGGTCTAGTTTGAAGATGTTCAGAGTTCCTGCCTTTCCTGAATTACTGACTTTGCTTTGCATTTCTTCTATTAGAGATGTATGCAAATGATGACTAATGGTACCAATTGTCTATTTTTTAACTGTATTAAATACTGGTACGGAACCGCCAGTGTGGAAGTTTATTCAGAGCAGGATTTTTATTTTCCCAGAAATGACTGCTGAAGGGATTTCTCAGAGTCTTTAACTCTGTCTTCTGATGCTATAGCCAGTGCTGAGTGTACATATAGATATCTGATTGTCATAATATCTGAAATGTTGGTGTTAATGTTTTTAACTGCTTAGTAGTAATTGCACTCTTTTCTGCGTGCCTGGCCTTCCTCGGGTTTTATAATTTCTGCATCTGTTTATTTCAGTAATTAGATTGAGTGGTAACATTAGATTTAAATTTGTTTTTATTTCGGGCTCATTGAACTATTTCCCTGGAGTGAGCTTATTGAAAATGGAACCTCATGCGAAGTTGTTGTCATCTGTGATGCGTTTAACAGTTAGGTTCAATTCCTTTATCAGTATTTCTATGGTAAAAGCAAATCTGGTTATTGATGAGACTACTTCTCTTTAACACAAATAAAACATGCTCTTGCACAGACAGTTTTAGAACACTCTGGATATGTAGTGCAACAGTACAAGCCTTTGTGTGTTCAGTAGCAAAAGTTTAATTACTGTCATCTATGGTTCTTAAGAAAGTTAGATTACCATAGAACATAGTGATATTTTGAGGTTTTCAGTGACAATACAACACGGGAATTGAAGCATTATGCGTTGTTCTTTCATTCTATCCCCATTTCTTGTTGTAGAATTGAAGTTCATTTTAAATTTTATTTTGGCTTCTTCCATTATCAAGGCTCCCATATCCAGATTTCCTTACTTTTTGATTATATTACTGTGTTCAGGTTATCCACTAACCAAGTAGGAATGGCATCGCTGGATGATTTTCTGCCGAAGCAGTTGTTATACTCACAGTAGTTCTGGTATTTGGGGAAATTATATTTGTAGATTTTCATTTATGTTCAATCCTGTAGCACGTCATTTTGGATGGCTGATATTGTAAGTGCATGCTTGAAGACACTTCAGGGTGGACAATAATTATGTTCGTTATTGCTATCCTTTTATGGGGTCAACTTTTAAATTAGTGCGGACACTATAAATGTTTACAAGGAGGGAATGTTATGAGATCTTTAAGTATAATAAAAAAATCTATTTGGGAGAGTGATGTGGATTACAGAGTCAGTGGGAGGGATTTTATTTAGGCAATTAACAAATAGGAAAACTTATAGGCGAAACATTCAACACTGTTGAATTTATGGCATAAATGACTAAACGTAAAGATTTGGGATATTTGCAAGAAGCAAACAGCCATAACTTAAATATTTAAGTGATGTGTTCAAGGATACAGAGTCTCCCTTACCTTGACTTTCTTCAGTTGTTTGGATTATATTCAGTCCTGACTTAAACTAGTTCCAGATATTGCAGGACTCCTGTCTTAACTTCTGGAAGAGTTATAAACTAAAGGATAGTACTCTTTAAAAGGTGGCTGTATTCACAAGTTTGCCAGTAATTCTAATTTATTTTTTTTTTTCTAAATAGGAGTTATTCTTTATAAAAGCAGTCACAGTAAATTTTCTAGTTCTATGCAATTTTCTTTCTGTTCTGGTTTTCAGTGGCTATAAATAACACATGAAATGACTTTCAAGGTAGAAAGCAGGAATCCGTTTTGAAATATTCTATAAAATAAAGAGTGATTTATGGTTTCATATGATTTTGGCTGAAAGCACTCGGGCTTTGCCAGGTCATCAAAGTCCTGTCAGGAGAATCTATTATTTATTGTTCGATATGCTGGGAGTGGTGTAAGTACTTTATGTTTATCTTATGTAAGTATAGTGTTAGGAGAAATCACTTGCAGACACTAAAACGGTTTTAAAAATGTGCAGTGAAAAACTAACCTTAATATTATAATGTGAGTGATGAAGTTAACATTGCAGATAGCTTTGTAAAAACAGATTTTTGAAAAGCAAGTAATTCCTAATGCTATCATTGTTGCAAGTATAAATTTGCCTTTATTTCTTTACTGCTGACTTTTTTTAACTTGACAAAAATTGAGTGTTTTCTTTCTGGCATGCTTTCGATTCTGACTGTTCCCGTACAGAAGAGCTGGTATGACAGCCTTCTTGGAGGCTTGGTATCCCACTGACACCTCAAATGGGATTATTTTCCAGATACTGTGAGATGTCCCTTGCTGCTCTTATAAGAAAACAGATTATTTTGTGAAGCCTTTGCTGTCCTCTGCCTGTTAGTGTTTCTCAGGTTTTCCAGATTATTTGCTGATCTTACTGAGGTAAGAGACTGTAATCCTCTGGTGAGCTGTTGAAAATGTAGAGAAGGGATGTTGAGGTGAAAAATTCCTATGGAAAAGATTTCAGTGGAGTACCCTGAAATTCTGTTCTGAATCAAAAGTAATCAAAAAGGATCAGGGATAATTGAAAATGACTACAATTACTCCTAAGGAGCAGCAGAGGGAAGTGCTGGTTTCTGCTTGCTGGGAACCAAGGGCAGACTCGTGCAAACAGCACAAAGCTACACCGGGGAAAGCTCAGAGTGGGCATCAGGAAAAATATCTTTACAATGAGGGTGGTGAGACACTAGCACAGGATTCCCAGAGAGGTGATTGATACCCTTTGCCTGTGTGTGTGTGTCTGTGTGTGTGTGTGTCTGTGTGTGTGTGTGTCTGTGTGTGTGTGTGTCTGTGTGTGTGTGTGTCTGTGTGTGTGTGTGTCTGTGTGTGTGTGTGTAGGAGCCATTGGGACAGTGCCCTCAGTAGGCTGCTTCAAATCTTGGTTATTGCTGGAGCGATCAGGTGGTGGACTTCAGGGTCTTTGTAGGTCTGGCATGACTGAACTGTTCTAATTCTTTCTTAATGGATGTGAATATGTACTGATGTACTGAACTAAATTATGTTTGCTTGTATCAAAGTACACAAATTTGATATTTAGTATAAAATGAGCTTTCTACTGCAAGTAGATCTCTGATGAGGAGAAATCAAGTTGCTATTCCTTTCAAATAAACAGAATTCCTCACCGTGCAGTAGTGTTTCCACCTCGGTGTTGAAAAAGAGGTGTAAGATAAGGAACTTTTTTATTTACAGCTCCTTCCTTGACAAGTTATAATTTCTTACCTTAGTGGATGATGTCTGTAACATCGCCATAGTTTGTAATGAGGAAACATTTTGTGATGTTATTCTGTAACATGGACATGTAATAAAAGTAATTGAAACTACTGCCAATTTTAATTAGCTAGCTTTAACCTTAAAAACTCTGTCAAAACATAAAAGTTTCATTTAAAGCATCCCGTGAAGGTTTTCTGGTGAGGTGAGATTCTCCATGATCAGCTGCTCATCTCTTGGAAGTTTGAATACAAACAAAATTTATTGCAGTTGGTCGGCTGTCTGTTGACAGACAAAACAATCCTGAAGATTGTTTTGAAAACGTCTGTCCCTGCATTTTGAATATTTTTTCCTTCAACATTTTGTCACATGAAAAAGCCACTTGCGATTTATTTAGTAGACACAGTGAAGCAAATCAGACATTTAAACCTCTTCAAGGGGAAGCTCAGTAAAAGCTTCCCGATCAAATGACTGGAAAGTAGTTTTCAGTGGAAGAACTCTGCAGCTGAGATGCTTCTGCTCATATGCAGCTGTTCAGTTTATGTATTGCTTGGAGAGGTGAGTGTGTCCATTTAAAGTCAGTTGAAGATGCAGCGCATCACTGCAGCGTTATGTATAGCTACTAATTGCAAGAGACAACATGTAAGCCTGAAAACTAGTTTTTGATCTCGCAGAGGTGAATTATAACTTAATTTTGTAGAGTTTATGAAATGAATTGGCTCTTAAAATTGAAGAGCTTTCTAGTTCAACAGTTACTTCTAATTTTCATTTTGCTGTGATGAAGCTAAAAATAAGATTCATATCTTGACAACTGTATGTTTGTGGCAAGTCCTTTCTTCTTTCCTTATAAAACACATCATTCATGAAAGTACAGCTGATAATCTTTTGTAGAGAAGGTCTGAAACCGAAACCTCTTCTAATAGGGATTATCTTGGTCAGAGGTTGCTGGAATCAAGCAGATGTAGACTTCAAGGTAAACTTGCAGTAGTCACATCAGTAAGATTTATTGAGATTAATCTGCCTCATGTGTCTAAGAAGGTTATACTAGACAACTGTCAGTGAGAACTAGTGCTATGAATTGGGACTTGATTTATCATAAGCATGTGTATTAACCTAGTGTTTTTGTGTCATTGATTACTTTATTCTGGTGCTGCAACTGTTTCTGATACTGTCACGGAGTTATCAAGATCAATCTATGTCCGCGACAGGGGGCAGTAGGCCTGTGGGCCCCCTGACCCCAAAAATGGGAAGGGAAAGGGGTAGGGAGATGGGAGCTGGACTCAAGGAAACAAACAGAGCAGTGGCAATGATCTAAGGAGGAAAACTTATTTTACTAACTATGATATCGGAATGCAAGATAACACAATATAATACAATCTAATTGAAATTGGGGCTAATAAATCAAGTAAAATAAGAGAGAGAGAGAGAGGTTTCCGAAGACCGAGAAGCCTACTTTGAAATTGAAGGCGCATGGCTTGGAAACACACCCACACCCGCTGCCAGGCAGTGAGAGAGAGAGCGAGCGTCGCTTCTGTGACGTATTTTCCTCTTTGACCATGAGGTCCTCTGGGATGTGTAGTTCTTCTTCTCTGTGCTCCACATGATGTTATGATGTGGAATACCAATAGCAAAAATTACAAAACCATGACAGATACAGTCACGGAATCTTGCAGTTGAAGAACCAGAGAAACTTGTAGGACTAACCTCTGTTTCTGTATGCTGAAGTGAGCCATGCCAAGGTGCTTGTTAGTGTAATTAGGGCAGACTCGTTACAATTTTATTTTCTTGCATTTTTGTCTTGATATCATTCCAACTGCATGCAAGAATTTCAAGCAGGGAAGAGCAAGTATTTAGTCAGTCCTCTTCGTGAGCCAATGCAAGTTTAGGAGTTGGTTCATGTTGGTTTTGTTCATGTTTCAATGGGGCAGTGTCACTGATACATGTGAATGTATCACTGTCTGGAAATGTGCTGTTCCTATGAAGTTGTACCTATTAGAGCATAGTAGTGATTCAGAGATCACTTGTGAGTAAAATCCCTAAATTTATTCTTATTTTTATAATTTGTCTGCAGACACAATGTGCTGCTTCACTGAAATTTTACTACAGGAGTGTTTCCTTGAGAAAGCTAGAGAGGCTAACTTTCCTCATTGCATCTGTTCCATGGAGGTTAGGAAGTGGAGAAAGAAGGCTATATCATGAAGAAATGATGATATAGATGCTAGGTACTAGTCAATACTCCATTGTGAAGGAAAACTTACTGTTTTTCCTGGTGAGAGAAATGAGGGACAGGCCTGTTTGTGGAAATATTTCAAGTGTAAGCATTCTATAATATGAAGGGGCCAGGAAGCATAGAATGCCTTTGTGCATCTTGATAAGAGGTGCTGCTATTTCTGTATTGACTAAGCCTGAAATATGAAGTACTTCTGTGTCAGCATATTAAATTGATACTAAAAAGAATTGTGTGAGCTCCTTATTACTCCTTGTAAGTCCCTCTTGTGCTGCCAGATGTTTATATAAAATATCAAGGACTGGATCTTCTTGCTGCTTCGCTGTGATTGAATCATATGCTTACAGTTCAAACTTCTCATTTCATACTGTGCCATTGGAAAGCTAAAAAACTGCTTGGATTTGGAACCTTATTTTAGAAAGAATCCTTTTTCATTTTAGATACAATAAAATCAATGTGAGTTGTGTTTGACAGTCACTAATATGCCTAGTAACTTAATAGGAAAATACTGGTTAGTATTAATTATACCGGAGGGTATATCTCTCAATGTTTCCGTAATTTTGTTGCTGTATAAACTTAATTTTTTTTTTATGTTCTTTGATGTACAAGGAACTGTGGACTCTCCTTTAGAGCTTGCTGACTTCTGATAGAAGTTATTGGACCCAAACCACAACTTAGCTTTCCATTCAAAAACATTAAGCATTGTGAGTTACAGGTTGTAACACCAAGACCTTCATCCCTTAAGCTAGTAAAAGTAGAAGCTGACTGTTCCCAAAGAGGAACAAAGGGCAGGAAGTGTTAAAAGTAATCCTTCATGAGGAAGAACATCTCAGAGATACTCAGCTTTATTTACTTGTTAGGTGCAAGTAAACCTTTAGAATCAATATTCTAAATAATTCAATATCAACTTTCTCCTGCAGTCAGTTAAATCTTGCAATAAATAGTTGCATTAAAATTGAACTGAGAATGAGGAGCAGAGTCGCTGCCCTGTGGTTGGGGTCTAAAAGCATTTCAAAATTTGTGTACAGTTCAGCTTAAAGTTCTTGGAAAATTGAAGTTCAGAACAGGAAACTCTTCCCAAATATGAGCAATTATTTTTCCTTTACTGAATAATCTGGACAGAACTATTTTGTGCAGCCGTGCGAGCATCCTGTAGGAGGTGGTTCAGCCTTACGTGCTATAGATAAATAAATTTCTACCATTTCTGTAAGGAGGCTTTTCCCAAGAGTAACATTTTTTTCTTTCTTGAGTAGAGCAGGGCAATCTGTGTTACAGTGGTCTGTGTACCAGTGTTGCCTCTGTTGGAAAGAGCTTTTGTGAAGTGAGATCTAACAGTCCAGATCTTAGCAGAAGTAACTTGTATTTGACGAAGCTACTTGTTTTCCATGTAGTTTTATTTCTGTTAGATAATAGAATTCAGAATCTGGTGCCCAAGGCACAATCTTAGTTTCTCTGGTTTACCAAAGTTTTGTTACTTAAGAACTGATGATGTCTTGATCCCTCGTGTTGTTCTAAGAGCCTCTCCAAAAGCTAAAATGCACAGGCTGCGGCATTCTTGTATTTTCTCATTCTGTTGCTGGTGGGTACTCAGGAGGCCCCCACATCTTAGAAGCAGAGGATTGGTGAAGAAAATTGATGCCAGCTTTCAAGAGCAAGGAAGCTAATTCAGGGAACAATTTCATCCAAGGTTAATGGAAGAACAGACCTCCAACACAGTATCAATTGGATCAAGCTTAAAGCAATCAGTTATGCCCTAGTAGCTATAACTCCACTCCTGGTCAGCCAGGCAGCACTTGGTGATGTTTTACAACACTTTCTCATTGGCTTTTATCAATAAGGAACGAGAAACAAGTTTCTCAATTGCATTTCTAGAGTGATAGTCTCTGTGCCTAAATGAAGGAAAGATCTTTTCAGAAGCTACAAACAAAACATTGTTGAGGGTTCTGTTGCAGACAGTTACTAGTGAAGAGAAATGAAGCATACGGCATATGTGTGTGTATGAATCTGTGGAGGTTAGCTGAGTGTAGTGTTGTGTTGTTTTTGTATCACTTGGCTGTGCACTTCATGTGCACATGAAGGATCTTGTACTGTCCTAAAGTGCGTGCTGCATTTACGTATTTTCTGCATATCTTCTAAAGAATCGTCTGTATATTATGGCTTACTTTAAAAAGCAAAGAAACAAAAAAACCCCATTGAAGTCTCAATCAAGGCATTTCATGGATTTCCCAATTATTGATGTAGATTCTCTAAACCAAAGATTTATGCTAAAGGTTTAGAATAGTAGTAAATGCCATTGCTCGTTCATAGAGCTCATGAAACTATGGTCTCATGTATTTAAGTCCTGCTAGGTTTACTCTATACTGCTTTTCAATTTCTGTAATTAATAAAGAACAACTCGACCATTTAAAATGGTTTGATCCTGACTGAGGATGTTAAGTTGTACTTAATATTCCACTCGAGTCTAACAATGACTTCTTACTCTAGGTTGAGTAAAAACTGATATCTGTAAATAGTAGAGAAGTAATCATGACCATGTTGCATTGTGCACGTTAAGCGAATCACCAGACTGACAGCATGATGTAATCTTTTGTGAAGGTGCTGCTCTTATTCTGGAGGGGAGGGTCAACTGCAGACCTAAAATTCTCACGAAGGTGTGCAGATAACCCAAGTTCTTCATGCCCTGCCACACCTGCTGTTTCCACTGTCAGTTCTGTCTCACATCAGTGGTACCGGTACAGCTGCACCTGGGGCTGCACTGTAAACAAAATCTTTGAAACACTTCTGCTTTTTTTAATCTTGTCCTTTACTTGAATATGTACCGTGTCTCATAATAGTAGACCTGTAGAATATAAATCCCTTTTACTGAATTACCTATTTTAACAGCCAGTAGATCTTTTTAGAAGAGACTTTACTAAAATTACTACTGAGCAACTCATTAGATATTGGGCTATGCTTTTCTGAGGCTGGTGTTAAGTCGAAGCTGTCTAACTGCATCTGAACATCCAACAAGTGGAAGTAGAACTTATGGAACAGCTGAGTTTATTAAACATCAAGGTGATGTCATGTCATTCAAAGGGACACTGCTGGTAGAGAAACTCTATTTTCTTTGCTGCTTTTCCAAATATAGTGAGAATATACTTATTTTATAGAGCATAACTGCATGACGAAGAAGACTTTGATAGCAATTCCATTTCAAAGATGTCTATCTGATAGATAAGTGTTCCATCCCTATCAGAACCCTTTGAACTGTGAAGTACCCCTGCGCTGTCACTGTAGCTTTTCTATTTGCACTTGATTCTTGGTCTGCATACGGAACTTTAGTATGTTCCTGGACATTCTTTTGCAGCTTATAATTAATTTCATCTCAGACCAAATCCAATTGTAATTCTGAGACCTGTGCATGCTAGATTTGTTTACCAGCAGACAGTGTAGAGGAGACAGCATCATGCAAAACACAACTTGGCTTGCACAGATTTTCAGTTCCATCATAGCAAGTTTATACCCTCATATCCTCCAGTGTGTCCCTAGGCAATATGCTAGATAATGCAGCATCAACCATAAACTTTGAAATTTAAAAGCATTATTTTAATGGGTCATGACACGGTCATCACTTTGTCAGTCACTCTGAAGTGAACAAAACGTCCCCAAAATACCCTCAGATTGTAAGTCTTTGTATCTGAGGGGATACAGTTACAGCACATCCCTTGGAAATTTGGCTTCATTATGCTTGCATGTGCTCAACCTGCTTAGAGACAGCAAGGCACCTGGAGAAGATGCTGGTGATGAGCTTTAACTCAGAGGTGGTAGTGTTTGCAAATGGTATGTGCTGTACTATTAGTGAGAGAGAAAAAGAGTAATTAAAATGTTGCATTCAGATAGTGATGTTAATAGGCAAAATATTAATGAACGCAGATTAGCATTCATTATTTTAGTAACGTAAGAGTATTAAAAAGTTTAATGACAGGGTAAATTTTTTTTAAATGCTTGTTACTAACCGATTTCTAATTTTATTACAATTTTTAAGGTATTTTAGCACAGTAAGATCTTAAAAAAAAAATGCGTGTATTCTTTCAGGTCTGCCTGAATCTATTATTGCAGCAGCATGTGCCAGAAGTGGCCAGCGGGTTCTTCATGTTGATTCGTAAGTTACTCTAATAGTTTATTTGTTTAAGAGTTTAACTGGCTAGAAGTCTATCTGTCTTGATCACTGTGTCCGTGTATCCTGTGTTCACCTGGCATTAAGGAATCTTAAATTTCAATCCTATTTTGGTGTGATTTCCATCAGTAAAGCTTGCAATTTCTGCATGTGATGTTAGTAATTTGTAACATACATGATATGCTCAAGGGTGCTATTGGTAGCTCCTTTTCTTATATGTATGGGAATGGTTACAAGTTTAATGACCTGAGCCATTATTATTTGATGATTGATGTTTTACTGCTGTCTTCTTTGTATCAATTTTCAATGCCTATAGAAGGTAATACATATGTTTTTGCATTTTAGCTGGTTATCGTGACGTCTGGCTGATAAGGGATTAACAGAGTACACTTCGTTTCTGTCTTTATTGGATACTGAATAAGTTTGAGTGCAGAACACCAGGAGCACTTGGAGTAGTACATTTCATAGCATCCTTTCATTTTACTACTTCTCTTTACTAATTAGCCAAAGATAGCAATTTTCTTACAAACCTTATAACTTTACACTATGATGTGCACTGCTTTTAAGGAAAAAGAAAGATCTCTATAGCCTAGTTAATTTGTACACCTGCTCAGCAAAATTTAGTGTCATGACTCAAGTCTAGAGCTTTGGTTTCTGAGGCACACATGAGATCAAATTCTTGAGCTGCAGATAACTAAGACAAACCTTTAAAATACCCCTCTCTCCTGTCTACTCCTTCAAGGTTCTGAATTTCTCATCTGATTTTTGAGCAGCATTTGAGGCTGCTTTATTGTCTGTGCTTTTTTAGTTGATAACAAATGGAGTGTGTTTCATATGACTTTCGTGCTAGTTACTATCGCTATGCCTGATATAGCTTATTATGCATTATCAAGGTATGATTTACATAGGTTTTTATTTTTGGCAGCCTCATCTTGTCTTAATTGCAGCTGTCTCCTACTCCCTTGCTGCTTCTTCAGTCCGGTCATTTGTGCACTTACACAGTATAATTTCCTGGGGTTGGCTGCTGCAGTTGTGAGAAAGGGTTTAAGCAGTAAGCAGGGACTACCTAAGTGGCTCTGCTGTTGCTAAATATCGTCATAGCCTAAAATGCATATTAAATTTATCAGGTTAAACAAATTTCTTCACTTCGTCTCAACTTTGGTAAATTGCACCTGTACCCACACCTTGGTTTAGAGACTTCTTCACATGGATAGTGTATGTGCTTTCAGTTTTCCTTGTGCTTCGTGCCAGGAGCTTAATAAGGATACACTTTCTCCACTTTGGATATTCTGAACTGTATTGGGTCAAAATTAAACTTCTGCAATGCCTTTTTCCCACAGCCCTTCCAAGGGCCTCCCAGTTTTTCATATGTGTATGTCTAATATGAATTCATACATAAGTTCAACATTAGTGTGAAATATAATTTGAGATTGCTTAGTTGACTGTTAACACTGTCCTCAGTGTCTCTGGCTTCCTGTTGGCTGGAGTGAGGACAGATAATGCACTTTTTCCTAGCAAAAATTAAGCACAGATAAAGAACCTTTCAAAAAACTTAGAGAAGCAGGCAATTAGAGCTGTGGATTGTGGATTTTGTTTATTACTGTTTGGACTGAAATATGCTCTATTAGGTTCACCCCTGCTTTTATTTTTATTATGATAAAAATGTTTCTTTCTTTTTTTTTTTTTTTTTAAACATTCCTTTCTCCCATGGAGTTATTTTGCAACTCCTGTGCAGGCTACAAGCTCCTTAGATCAGGAAAAGGTGTGCTGAAGTGAAGTGATTTTTCACTCCAGAGTAGCTGGCATTTTGGTTGGTGCACGTGCTCACTAAGTGACCGGTGAAAATCCTTAACTTGGCAAAAAAAAAGAAAACAAAGAAAAAAAAAAAAAAGGCGTTTGTACCATGCAACCCTCCAATAAATAGGAAAGCATTTCATACCGTCTGCTTTTCTTGTTCAAGCACGATAGTGTTCTTGCAAAAATAACAAGAATAAAAAGTACACACAAAAAACCTGATGCCATTTGAATTTCGAGTGAATAGCTGGATCTCTGCAAACTTCCTAAGACTTCATCTGAATTACCTTGCGTATGCCCAGTTTATAAGCTAATTTCCTGTTAAATTTTCAAGATTTATTTTACTGAGCTTATTGAAAATTGATCAACAAAAATCTGTCTATATTCAGGGTATCACTTTAATGATCTGCATTGTTCCTGTCTTGAAGGATTGAAGTTAGAATTGTTTTCAAAGCAGAAGCAAATATGTTTTTGGGTTACTGAAATACTTGCGTTAGATGTACTACTTTGATTAATTTCTGTTTTCTGTTTTCTACAGAGGTCTGAGTTAGGTTAGGTACAAGGTTTAGAAAACATATATGGATGAAGTCTTTGCTTATAATTTGTTTGCATTCATTATTGTTTTATTACGTTTAATCTCCAGCCATGTTTGTGTTTATCATAATATACTGGATAGGTGATTATGGTAGATAGTTTTGAAGTGGCTTATTATAAAATACTAAGTTCTGGATTTGATTTATAAACACTGTCCAAGCATTGCCATCAACAGTAGCTAATCTTATTCAAAATAGTCACTTCACTGCAGTGTTGCCATAAATTCCTGTAGATGGATTTTAAACTAGAGGTAGCTTCTGCCAAGTAGTAATTGAAGGAGCTCTATTTCTCTGTGCCAGCTATCTGTCTCAATAAACGCAAAATCTGTGGTTCTTTTTAGAGAGCTACATTTGCTGTAGATATTAATGAGCTGTTGACATGTGAATTTTCAAGGATAGATATTAAATGATTTAGAGAAGTAATTTGCAATTTAAAATGTGGAGAATCCGCACCTCGTTTAAACTCAGATGTTGAAGGAAGGCAGAGCAAGACTAGAAGTTGATTACTTTAAGTGACTGTACCTCCCACAGTAATTGTTCATATGCATAGGATATTCTCCTGGTGGTTCACTGTTTTCTAATTTTGGTCCTTTGCTTATCATCTTCTTGTATGAATAAAATTCTGTACTGGTTTCTTTACTGAGGATGAGATACTGGAGGTGAGGTATGTTTAGCTACGTGTTTTTAATTTGATTTTCAGCATCTATAATATAGTATTTTTAGATTGTAAATGTATTCTATATGTCCTTCCTATCTTTGTATGTAGAGTTGAATTTGAAGACTGTCAAAATAGAGGATTTTAACTTCTCTTTTATGCTCAATTCACTTTCTCTTTTGCATGTCTCTTTGCTTGTTGTGGCCTCATCTTTCTTATTTTTGATATTAATTCACATGTGGAGTACTTGAAAGTTCCTGGGTCCAAAATTGTTTTATCTGAGTATTGAAAAGCTCAGATACTGTGCAGTTTTTTCCACTTTGTACTATATCCGTCCTCGGGGTTTTTTTCATTACTTTTTAAAAATACATAATGTGACATAACCTATGTTTGCATGTAGTCTTCTTTTTGATCTACTGTGAAGCGACAGAGCTGTGTAAGTACAGCAAACGGGAAAAGTTGCTTTCCAAACCAAGTCAGTTTGTTCCGAGAAGAACAGAATTATTTAACTTTCAGAAAAGAAACTTAGGCAAACCCCTTTCCCCCTGCCCCAACCCCCCCCCCCCCAAAAAAAAAAAAAACAACAAAAAACAAATAAACAAAAAAAAACACCCTTCTTAATTCAGCTATCTTTTAAACCTTATTTGAAAAGTCAGTTTTCATGTTGTTTTGGGCTACGAACTCAGAGCAAAGGTGTTACAGAATAAAGCTTTGTCTCAGCTGGTTTGTGATGATTAGCCGTGCTATTTTTCTTTTCTGAGGATACAGTGTAATTAAGGCAGTACAACTGACTGCCGTCATCAGGCTTTTGTTGAGCTGGAGGATCTCAGCAGACATTGAGTTTAACTGTTTCTCTTTGTATGGGAACTTTCTATGCTCCAGAACACATTTACTGTGGCAGAATGGAAATTTCAAATCCAAGTCTGTGTACTTAATAGGTAGCACATAAAACTTTATGGGTTTGAAACAGAAGTCATTTTGTTTTCAGATCCTTAAAATCGATGTGGCAGTAACTTCTTTTGCAAAAGACAGCTACTCTGATGGCGAGAGACTTCCTTCTGAAAGATCAAATGCGAGGAAGGCACAGAGGCAGCTCTTGGGAGCAAGCATGAAGTGTCAGCAGCTTTTTGTCAGACATCACCATCTTTGACTGTTATACCACGGCTGTTAAGACACAGCTTTCGGAGAGGCGATCTCCTTACGTAAGGGTCACCTATGAAACACTCAGATAAACCACGAGTGAGAACAGAAATCATGCTTTCAAAAGTTTTCAATTTCTAAAATTGTCATCTATCTTCAGCAGGTGACGTTCGGTATTGGTTCAGATTCCAGGAACGTTGGCATGTTGGAAACAATTTGCAGTTTTACTGTTCTAGGCTGGGATTTACGAATTCTTTTAAAGTATTTATGGGGAAAAAAAAAAGTAATAATAACTGAAGAAAAAAGTCAACTAAGGTAGATGAGAGAATTAAGCTTTTTTTTTTTTTTTTTTTTTTAAGAGGTGAAGCTGTACTTGGGTTGCATTTCTAAAACCTGACAAAAATGTAGCTTGGGAATTCTGATGTTAGCTGTAAAATCCAGGTATGGGATTTGAAAAATCAGAAGTATAAGCATAGTATTTTAATCCATGTGAAGCTCCTCTTAAAACTGGCGGTTTGAAGAAATAGCATTTAGGGAATAACTTACACTATGTAAAGAAAAAATCTGTTCTCTATCTACTGGACAGAAAAAATATTTTCTAACTAAAGAGTTACTCCTTAAGAATGCGTATTGACACAATTATGTATTTGCAGCGTTTCATGGCCTTATGAAGAGGATAATTCAATTATATTAAATCATAAGAAAAGGAAGATTAGTCTCCGTGCTCTGCTAAGAGAAGGGAGAACTTCAGTGCTCAAGATTTGGGGATGTTGTTTTAGCTTTAATTAGGCTTTGATCTTGACCATTACTCAAAAGAATTCCTTATTTTAGTCTGACTTCACTGTAATTGTAACAAAAATATTTGATTACGAAGGACTCCAAATTGTAAGATGATAAATCAACTTTTTTTGGATTACTTTGAGAGTTTTACAAGAACTTTGCTCATTATCAAAATCATCATGTCTTGTCTACCTTATTCTGTGATGTTTTATGGCAAAATTAAACAATCCTGGTTAACCACGTAATACAGAGTGGAGAAATTAAAATGCTGGGGGGAAAACATCTGTAAGTTGGTGCTTCCAGTGGGGATTAATATTTGAGGTTGTGTAACATAACTTGGGAATGGTGCTCAGATGCCAGAAGAGACACAGCTGTGATTCATTTGCCATTTGAGAAAGACTGTACCATCCTCTCAGTACTGATTGAGCTTCAAAATGGAATTATGGGGTGCTGTGTTGAAAACACTGATTCATGTCAGTGCTGATTAAAATGGAAAGCAATTTCAAAGGAAAATCCACCTGATGAGCAGAGGAATGTTTCATCAAAGATGACTGACAGCTCACAAACTTTTGTTACTTTCTACAACAATAATATATTAATTTCTTTTACCAGAAAGTTTTCATTCTAATTATTATTGAATTTATCTTGGTATGGTTTCAGGAAAACTAGTCCCAATCTTAGGCAGGTGTTCTCCGTGATTCCTGTGATCGATGGCCTTGCTTGCACTGACAGCCAGATTGTATTCCATATTCAGGAAAACTTGCAGCTAAAGCAGCAGATTCCCTTAAAAATAAATCTTTGTGGCTGTGGTGTTTCACATGTCCCAGAAGTGGCAGATAATATATGGGGATTGATTCGGTGGAATCTTAAGGAGCAAGACAATAACCTGTGCTGTTTGTTCTAAAAGAAATTGACAATTGTCATTCCATTTAACTATTGGTTGCTTTTTTACAGACTAAAATCTAGCAGAATCGGGCATTTAGTAGTAGACTTACTCTTAATCTCTTTATATTCTAAATGATACCTGTTAAAAGTACTTTTTAAGGTTCCCCCATATCATTCACATAATGATTTTATTTTGAACTCCCTTTTATAGATTATTGGAGTTTCTTGTTGATAACACCTACAGGTGAAGTCATTTTTGGAATAACCAAATGGCTGGGTAAACAGTTTGAGTTTCCTTGAAGTGTATACCGAATGCTCTGCACTTCACGGCCTTAAACCGTGTGGTTTTTTGCTTGAGCCGCCTTAATTCAGTAAATGTTATATTTTGTTGTCTTTGCAAAAGATGTCCTATTTATGTTCTTTGTTGTTGCCTTGCAGAAGCTGAACGACTTTTTTAGGTCAGTTTCTAGTCAGGAACAATTAGGCATTGTTTAGCAGACATCTGTCTTTCATATGCTAAGTAAGCAACTTAGTACAGAGCATAGCTCTGGTGCTGTAAAGGGACTGACACCCTTAATGAAGTCTTTGTCAGTACAGATAAGCCTTGTCAAAAATATCCCCATCTCAAACAGTGGAAGCAACCACAAATTGAAGTTTTCACTTTTATCATACTTACACAATTAAAAAATGAAAGTGGTGATGACAGTGTTTTAAATTCGTTGGATTTACCAGTCTTTGCATTGCTACCCTCCTTCCAAAATGTTCCTTTTCAGTGTATGCAGCAGCACTAAGTATCCTTTCTGGAGGGCATTTTGGTACCCTTCACTCCCATGAGGTGCCAGCATACAGTGCCAGAGAACAGAGTTAAATCCCAACGCAGCTTTGTTATTTTGCAAATACTATTGATTTTATCAAACACAATTGATACAGTTGCATTTTTTCCTATGTAGGTTGTTAAATATTTAGTTTCTGATAGGCGTGGTAACAAAACTCAGTTCACTCTCACCTAAAGTACTTATAGAAAAAAATCAGAAAGGGAGGGGGAGCGGAGACACTTAGTCTTTTATTAACAGCAATACAATTGATTTTCTTCAATATAAACAGGTAAACTAGTATTTTCAAGGCAGAAGGTGATAAATATAACTGAAAAGTAATCAGGAAGGTACAGCATTTTCTATGAATCAGTTCCTTTGGCTCCACCTACAGTATATACAGCTTAATGATGATTTTGCAGTAGCATCTTAACAGTGGGCTGTAAACATAGTCTGTTTTGTGAAATGTAGATAAACAATAGTGACTTTTCTGTTATTTAGGATAATGGGTAACAGATTTGTGGATTATACTCTCTGCACCTGAGATGATTTTACTTAACCTTCCCTTTCACAGCTACCTCATAAGTGTTGTTAGGTTAGAGGTGGTACACAGTGAAATGGTTAACTTTCAACTCAGCTTCAGTTAGAAGCAAACTACCTATGTTTGTGTAACAAAGCTGTAAGTCCTGCCCTTCCCAAAGCTGTGTGTGGAACAGATATGGAAAACCCTTGTTGCCTATTTTGAGAACGTAGCTGAAACTTGCGTTCATATTGGTTTGGCTCCACATTAAATAAAATGATTGTAGTGATGTACGTGCTTGAGTTAAAGGATCAGTCTTGGCTGAAGAAGCATAAACTATCTATATTTCTCTTTTACTTGCAGCAATCCATGCAGCATTATTCAACTTATCCTCTGAATAAATGGATATTGGACTACAATTTGTTTGGTCAGAGATGAATGGAAATTGAGATAGTACATCTGATTAAGAATTTTGAAATATTACGCTAGTGTCTATAACTGTAAAGACTGTCTCAAAATTCAGTTCTTTTTTTCATTGAGTCTGAAAAGGCTGTGTGATTTCTGTCCATCATGTTTCACCATTCTTTTGTGTTGGTGTTTTTTTTTTCAGGCGAAATTACTATGGCGGGAACTGGGCCAGTTTTAGTTTTTCAGGATTATTGTCCTGGATTAAAGAAAATCAGGTAAAAATTTCTCAGATGATTTTTAATGTTCTTTAATGTTAAATTCCGGGTGTTGGCATAATTTATTACAAGGTATTATCACAACATTCTTTCTCTTTGTGGAATTTTGCAAATAAAATAGGTTTCTACTTAACAGCTTCACTGCTTAAAGCTCATCCATCTGGTCTAGCATACTAAGGCTTTGGTATGCTTCTTTTATTGATATTATTATCTGAGACCAAGCAGTCTAGTGATCAATCATACTTCTTGATTCTGGAATTTATGCTGAAGCAACTGTATATTGTTTCAATTCCTTTCTGAGCGTCTTCTGCAAGTTATATTCAGGTCTTTTCCCTTTTTTTGTGTTCTTTCAGCTAATTCTTCTTAACTGTAATAAAGGTAGTTATTGAACCCTTCCATTGAAATGTCCCTTACCCTGGGCAAAAAGATAAATGTTGATGGTGTATTTTTTCAGTTACCAAAGCTTGTCCAAGTTTGTGCAAAATTCATTAATTAAATATTAATTAATGACAGTTCACTAGAAATCTTTTGAAGAGGTAATTTATTTAGAAGTGTGAGCATTTGGACTGTATTAACAAGTGACTGATCATTTTATTTACTGAAGCGTTATGATCTGCTTGTTCTTCAGCAAATGGAACTTCTTCAGTTTGGTCTCATAACTATTTATTATGAAGTGCTGACTTCTGCCATAATCAGTGGAGTTGCTCAGTCTCCAAATTGAATGTTCTCAGCATTCTGTTGTACGGTTTAGAGACTGCTGTGTGGACAGATTAACATAATACCCAGATCACTGTATTTTCTGATCTGGTCTCCATTCACAGACTTCTCTCTTAAAATTTGGAAATAGCCTAGCTGTAGGAAACCTGTCTTACAGTTGACTGTATTCAAATTTATGTTAAATCTTTAGTGGAACTTGCATTTCTCTGCACGTTATTTCCAGATCCCTAGTGCTAGATTTAGCACAAATGTTATTCTGCTATAATAACTAGCTCTAACTTGCTTAACTCCAAAAATCTGTATGGAAAAGGCATTAAAACATTAAAAACAATTCTTTTATTCTTTTTTTTTTTTAAATATACAGAGGTACAACAGATTATTTGGGAATAGATTTATATAGATCACGAACAGCCAGCACAGTACAAAATGTAATTTCATAATTGTTCTTTGTAAGCAAAATACGGATATCAAGGATGAACGTGAAGATTGGAGAAAACTGATCCTTGAGAATGAAGAAGTTATCCCTCTTAACAAGAGGGATAAAACTATTCAGCATGTAGAAGCTTTCTGTTTTGGCGAGTAAGTATAAATGTAGAAATGTATAAATAATTTCATATGCTCACTGGTAAATTATTATTTTGTGCTTTTGGTTTCAAGTACTTCACCCCCCTACCATACTTCCTGTTGGTCTCAAAAAGTAGCTGTGAACTCTGAAATGTTCGTGGTCTGATAGTACGTTTGTTGAAATCACGTGTGCTTCATTGAAACCAACTGGTCCTTCTTAAACTGCCTTATCTGATTCCGGTATAATTTGTTGGCCAACTTTGAGCAAGTAATTTACATCTCAGTAAAAGAAAATGTTGCATGTGTAATTCCTCATTTGTTATGAACTACCATCTATTGATTTTTATTTTTTTTTTCATTCTTAATTTGGTTAGTAGGTGTTACTTTCCTACTAAATGTTAAACATATATGTATGTGAAAAAGCGAGATTGTATAAAAACGGGAAGTGCAAATGAACCATCATTCTGTAACTGTAAGATAGTTGACTGTGCTAAAAATGCTATGGTAATATTTGTCCTTTATCAATGTTTAGATTCACTGTATTTAATCCATTTAACAGTACATATCCATGATATTTTGTCAGCAATTGCATGATCAGAGGCTCCTGGAAATTCAACAAAAGTTAAAAAGATGACAGCCCAAAATGTTTTGTATTTAAAGTAAGGTAACTCATCCCTTACTTTACATAGGACGTGCAAAAAATACATGCTCAGTTGGAAATACACAGGTTTCCCTTTAGGATTACTTGTTGCAGAAGTACACTGTGAATAGTGCGCCATCTTAGAGCTGAGGATGTGGTAAATATCTTTTAGCTCGGTGTTTGTGGAGATATGTCTGCATTAGCAGAAGTGTATGAAGTTCATTTTCAATTTACCTCTTTTAGTGGATGTGTGATATTTTCTTACCTATAAGCCATGTAGCTTATCATAGTGTTGTATTATGTCACTTGAAAATCTAGGAAAACCAGAAAGTAACCTTGTGAAGCAGAAATGTTGACCAGTGCATAACTGTAGTAACAAATGGTAGTTCTGTGGGGTCTCAACTGAATTTTTGTATTTCTTTATATTCATTATTTTTATCTCTTGGATTCTCTGGGTGAACCTAGAATCTTCTAATAAACATCTTAGGTAGCTGAAGGAAGCACTGCCAAATAGGTACTCATATAAAAACATTTATTTATTTATTTAAATGTCACAAACAGTTTAACAACAAACAAACAAAAAAACCCAACGAAATAAATAAAAGCAATTTCTGCACTCTGAAGGTCACAGGCTCAGAATATTCCAGATTTGTTTGTTGCACGGTAATGGTTGCTAGACCTTTTCTGCAGGTAAAATGTTCTGCTTGTTTTAAAGCAGGTATCAATTGAGTATTGTAACTGCAATCCTACTGCCATGATAGGTATTGTTCAGAATCAATAAAATCATCTTTAAAGTTTCATAGTTTCCTAATTTTGCAAGTGAGTTTCCTAGGGAGGTATTGTATTGCCTGGTGTCTGGCTCAAAAGTAAGTTCCTTAACATTAAGACTTCATAGAAGTGAGCATTGAATACTTGAATCTTCCATTTTGTCCTGTATCTGCTTTTAAGCGTTTTCGTTAGTCTGAATGCACCGTGCTGTCTGTATCATCAGACAAAAAACAACCACACACACGCACGCACACACACCAAAAACAGCTATGCACAAGGAAGAGCCATAAGTTTAATAAGCCTAGCAAAGATAGCAGAGAAAAAGTTTTCCAGAGTAACTTCAAACTTTCTGAGAGAGTCAATTACTGTGTTTCAGACAACTTAAACATTCTGCCTAGATTCTGTTGTTTTTGCTTAACTTTTATAACTCCTATGAAGTAACCATTAAACATTTATTTTGAAAGAATAAACAGCTGGGTAGCAGTATAATATACACAGTGCAAATCTGAAATGAATGGCCTTAGAACAAAGTGCATCCATCAAAGGAAAAGAATACTGTGTCTACAGCAAGCGGTATTGAAAAAAGGCAAATGGCTGAAAAATAAATAGTGAACACCTGTGCTGAATAAATTAACCAGCTGGTTGGCAATTTTTCATTTGACCTATCTGAAGGGGTTGCTGTTACAAGGCATTAATAAGACACATTCATTTTAAGATATCCCTTTGTTAGTACCATTAATTGATGAATGGTGGAAGATAATATTCTAAATTTACACAACAATTTGTCTGCAGATGTATTATTTTTTTTCTGAATTAGGAGAAGAATTGTCAGTAGAAAAGTTCAACCTGAGTGATTTTTATAGACAGCTCTTACATTATTCAGGAATATTTGTTCCTATAGGAAGAATGTCATGAATTTAGATTATATACAGGTTTTTGTTATAAAATGCGTAGAGATGCAAATCATGTAGATTTATGTATTTTTTTTTTTAGTGGGAATTGAATAGAGAGTTAAAATATGTAAATATGCATTTCTGCTATACTGCTTTTCAGTGGTATTTGAAAAGAGAACGTACTGCAAACCCAAATTTTGATCTTTTAAAAGCAATAAGAGTATGTTTAAAATGAGAATTGGCTGGTCTGTACATGAAGCTTGGGAGAAAGCAGAATCAAGAGTTGTGGGTTTTTTTCTTTGTGTTGTATAAAAATGTATGATGGATTAAATAAAAAAATTCACTGTCAGTTATTGCATTAGCGTATCTTTGCAAACCTCACGTTCTGGGTTTATTTACATTATTTTCAGGAATTGTGAGAGAACCCCACAATTGAATTGATCTACATTTGCAGGTTTAGTAGAGAGTACTCTTTAAAGAGCACTTGACAGTGTATTTATCTTTTACATTTTATAGTTATTTAATGTTTGCAGTATAAAGCAAAACCAGGTAAAAACAGATTTGTTTAATTAGTTATTCCTCACATCCATTTCCGTATTTCCCAGGGCGGTGGGTTTTATCCCACTCAGGAATGAGTGCTTCCTGGTGGCTGTGCACAAGCTGCGGCACTGAACTCTTACTTTCATCAGCCTGTAAAAGCTGCATGAGTTCACGTGAGATAAGCGAGTAACAGTATAAAGGAGAGAATTTGTCTTCCTTTCTTACTTGAACAGAAACTTTGCCTCCTCCTTCCATCTTTACGTCTACAGATGTGTGAGGGAGCTGAATTGTTTATTCAGTGCATTAATGGCTTGTGGTGTAAAGATAAAAAAGACTGTGAAATTACTGCTGAACGCTTTTCACTTACAATGATGCTGATTTGATTCATCTCAGCTGGTAGTATGAAATGAAAGTTCTAAAGTACAACTTTCTAAGGTAGATGTCATTGAAGTTCAAGATAAAGAGAGTAGATGTGATTAAAAGTACAGGTCTGCATTATACGAAGAATGGTAAAGAACTGCGTGTGTAAAAGAAATGGAGTAGATCAACTACTTGTGTGGTCATGTCCCTCCTTTTGACTGACTGCCTACATCCTACCTATGTTAGGAATCAATCAGAACTATGTGCACACTTGTAACGCACAGAATAACAACATTGCTTTGTGAAGGAACTTTGTTCTGTATGGCTTTTAACTTGTACAGCCAAACAGAATGCAAGATTGCTGATGAAGTTACCAGAAATTTTTAACTTTAGCTTCAGTTCAAAATTCCATGTTTCTCTTAAGCATGTACTACAGTGATGCACAGGAAGTAGTCTCAGTTATATAAGGAACTTCTGTTTTCTTCTGCAAGCTTGTTAGAGGTGGTGGTGTTGTTTTACATTGTATTTTTTAATTACAGAAAACCCAGCCAATGTTTCATTACTCTATTTAGTTTGTTTATGTAGGTATGTACTGTGTACAGCTATGAGAGTTTTGATTCTCATGTTAAGCTCATTCTGCACTCTGATTTTGTTAAATAAGGACACAAAAGTGTTCTATTTTATCTTTCTCCTGTAAACGTACTCCTCTTGAATCAGCTTAAGAACCAGTTTTCTTTAGTGGGTGGTACACCTGATTTGGCCAGGATAAAGAAATTCTAATGCTTTTTAAGAAGGGGTTGAGGTTTCCATTCCTGGCACAGGCTCAAAACTTTAAACAAGATTTAAAGACTCTTAAAGTTTTTTTAGGTTTTTTTCCCTCTTCTTCTCCTCGTGTTTTTAATCAGTCAGGATGCAGCTGAAGATGTTGAAGAAGCCGGTGCATTGGCAAGGTTGCCTGTCTTTGGAGCCTCTGTTGCTGAGGAGGTTGCTGAAGAACCAGAAAAAGAATGCTCACCACCGGAAAGCACCGTACCTGGGGCTGAGAACCGGGGATCAGAGAAAGCTACGAGCATGGATCCAGCAAGTGCAGCAGAAGGGAGTGTTACAGAAATAAACTCTGAGGATGAAAGTTCTCATAATGCAGCTTCAGGCAAATCCACTCTGGAATTGGGAAAAACCGAAGCTGTGCACTCAGAAGTTTCTGCCCAGGAGCCAAAGAAAATCACGTATTCCCAAATTGTTAGAGAAGGCAGAAGATTTAATATTGATTTAGTTTCTAAGGTAGGAACTTAGTAACTCTTCAAACAGCTGCATTTACTTTGCTTAATATGCTGAAAATTAAAAAATGTACACATTTCGTTTTTAAGAAGGCTGTTACGGTACTTTGAGGCAAAAAATACATTGTCTTGACAAATAAGAAAGCATTAGTACTAATAAAACAAAGAGGAGCTATTTCATATGAGTTTTTTTTTACTGTTTGCTTATAATAAAGCCATAAAGCATTGCTCAGAAGTCTGTCTGTAAAAATAAATTTCCTGAAATTTTTCGTTCAAGTAATATCCTACTATTTAAATACAAAGATAATTTAAAAAAATAAAATAAAAAAGAGGAAGAAAAGCAACAGAAAAGTCTCATCTAAATGAAGACCCCTGTTTTTAAAGTGAATTTTTCTGTCTGGGGGTGTCTCCTTGTTTGTAATGAGACTTCTCTGTGAAACTCATATGCTCTGTCTCTCTCTCATTGTCTGTTTTGGTTTTCTGGCACCTGAACCACTGAATTGCAGCTAATTTTATTGGAAAGAGAAAATAGTTAGCTAATCTATAACACAAGGCCTGAGTAAAATTAGTTATTACTGTGTTAAGTTCTTGCTGCTGTGCCTTTTACTTAAAGAAGATACCATTATTCTGACATATTTGTCATACTCTTTAATCTCTGAAATCTGCCTTTTGGCTAATGTCCAGTAAAAGTCCCTGCAAATTCAAGGTAAGTGGCATTTTTTGTAACTTCTGTCTTATTTATGTGCTATTTAGTGGGAAGGTTTTCTTTTTTTTGTATTATTTTACAGCTACTACATCTTGTTACTTTGTGTGTACTTGTAAATAGTTACAGAAAATACGCTACTAATGAGTACTATTGGTGTCACTGTTTCTTTTTCTTTGGTGGAAGCATTTTCTGTTTACTCATTATATTATTTTTCTTCATTGTGCAGCTGCTTTACTCCCGAGGTCTCTTAATTGAACTTCTGATTAAGTCAAACGTTAGCAGATATGCAGAGTTCAAAAATGCAACACGAATTCTTGCCTTTCGAGAAGGAAAAGTAGAACAGGTATCTTAGAATTATATACTGCATGTGTTTAATCTCATCTTTTTAAAGTAAAAAAACAAACTTGACTTTGGTTTCATGAGAGTTTTGTAACAATAAGCTAGTATTTTCTCTCAAAAAAAGGAAAGGGTTTTTATTTCTTTCTCAGAATAAATTTGTAAATAGTATATCCAAATATTAAAACACAAAATGAGAAACCTAAAACTAATTAAACTAAGACTGGATAAGCATGTGCATTCCAGTAAGTTATTGTAGTAAATTTTTGCCTAGTCAAATATTTAGACCATGATTGACTCAGCAGTTAATTCTTAACGACTTGCAAGTCTTAGCTTTTCAGCTCCCTGGCATAGGCTTCAGGAGGAGTTATTGGTCTGATAATGGTAAGAGGAGATGTTTGGCACAGTTAATTAATGTAAGCTCTTTTCATTAACTCTACAGTCACAAATGCAAGTTAAATTGACGAGAAATAAAGAGGAAAGAGGGGAAAAAAGGTTTTAATATATTTTTGTGGAAAATAAGTAACTTTTCTTGTAGTGGCGTTTAGCAATAATTGAAATAAATATATAAGAAAATATGTGTATTATAAGATTTAGACTGATTATCTAACAAGTGTTTTCTTTTCCTATGGTATAGTTCCATGCTTTCCATACCTAGAGTATTGAAAGTATCTGAAATTATTAAAAAATATGTATTTTTCAGGTACCTTGTTCTAGAGCTGATGTCTTCAACAGCAGGCAGCTTGCGATGGTGGAAAAACGAATGCTCATGAAGTTTTTGACATTTTGCTTGGAGTATGAGCAGCACCCCGATGAATACCAAGGTAGTGTTTCGATCAGCAGTGTACGTCCTTGCCTTGTGAGTTCATTCAATCAGGCAGAATTTTGGTAGCTCTCCTTTGTTTTCACTCTACTTATTTTTAGGGATTCATTTTCAAAGTATACTTTCACCTTTTCGCTTTATTTACATTTTTCTTTAACAGATTGTGTATTGCAGTAAGTTTTCAAGATGTTTTGGATCATTTTTACATTTTTTTATTTTTTTTTCTCTCAGGGATTTTTTAATATGGTGTGAGATATCTGATATTTCTTCTCAGCTTCTTTGGATAAGATGCAAGTCTTACTTGATAATATGTTGCCACAATATGGAGAAAAAAGAGCTTTTAATTTAGGATATAAATGTAATTTAGTACCTGAGGGGGCAAGTTCAGAGTGCTTGTATTAATTTTTGACTTGTTTGGGGAGAGAATGTATTTGAACCATGTTGTTGAAAGCATACTGAGTGTGAGGTCAGAGAAGAAAGTGACTAACAGAAGGAGGGTGGTGGGTACCAACTCTCTTCTTTACTTTCATATACTTAAGATTACCAAGAAGTAGGTGGTGATCTGTGCCCTTGGAGTCAGAAAATAAACTGGGGGGGTGGGGGGGAAATGAGGATAGGAATAGCTTAACTATTAATGTAAGTTTCAGACTGTACCATGTTAGTGCTTGTGTAGCTTGATAGTAAATTCATTAAGCTATGTTTTGAAAGAAGCTAGCGTTAGGAACAGTTCTAAAAGTCACTTGTGTTAGTCTGGTTGCTTGGAGCTGTATGTGACTCTTAGATTAGGTACAAACATCAGAGAAAGTTAGTTCAACTGTACACAGGAGAAAATTAGTCAATGTAGAGAATCATCTAGCAAAATTAGAGAAGCAGTCTGTAATGAACTTTGCAAAATCCTGTAGGGAGAATAGCTCCTTAAATTCAAGTGGTTTGTAGATTACAGGTAATTTCAGGTTTTTTTGCTGACGGAAGAAGTAGAGGTGCATGATGTAATAATATAGATGGTATTTAGAAAATCTGGTAGGTTAAAAAAAAAAACACAAAAATCCCACATCAGTTTTAAATTAGTTCATTGCTTTACATGCCTAAAGTACATTAGATTTATTTTACTTCCAAAGATGGTTAAACACGTTTTGTTCCTATACTTTAAAGCAGCCTGAGAAATTACTGGGAATATTTTGAGTCGGGTCAGTATAATGTAGGGACTTCACAATGTTAAAGTTGCTCCTTGTGAGATGATTATATTCATTGCAAGGCACACTTTCTATGGGCAGAGTTCATTGTGGTTAAATTTAAAAACCAAAAACAAACCAAAGAAGGACTTATCATTCAGTGACTTGCCTGGCCGTTCGTCAGGTAGTAAGATGCATTCATAATAACACTGGTTGAGTCTTAAGCAGAATACGTGGCTTGATAATACTGTGCACAGCATTGGTGGAAGTTCTGCTGATTCCTCTGAATTTTCACATAATTGAAATGAGCTTAAGAACAAATCCGTGAATGGTATTGAAATACTTTCCTGGAAAAGATACCGGATTTTATTAAGATAACTGATATTTTTTAGAGATGTATAATTAAGATGCAATGCTTACACTAACTGTCTCCTAAAAGACTTGTATTTCTTTGAATTAAAAAATGTCAGCAGTAGTATCAATTTAAAGGGGAAATTCCTCATCGCTGGCTTCTCTTTATCTCATCCCTGCTTTTTTTTTTTTTTTTTTTTTTTTTTTTTTGGGAGTAAGTGAACTAAAAAAACCATTTGAATGGCTCTTCTCTTCACATATGTACAATCTAATAACTAAACCAGTCTGGATTCAACAGTATGAGTGTCTTTCAGTGATCTGAGTAATTTACCATCCTCATACGCTTCAAAACCAATGGATTTATGTGCACAGTTTCTCACATTTCTCGCAACTTAGAAACATATTTAGATGAACGTAGCAGAATAAATGGAGGGAGCTGTATTTAGATGTTGCTCTTTAGAGTGTTTGTCTTATGCAATGGGTTTGTGTTATTCTGAAATATTTTAATAGAGTGGTATTTCTCTCTTCTGAGAATTTTCTTTATGGAAGTTACATTGTCCATTTTGAGCTTTTATAATTATCTTTGTGTATTTTAATATAGTTCAGCCTAAAGAAAAATGTTTCTGTGAGAAAATACAGGTGTTGTGCTATGCCCCTTACTTGAATTTACCTTTTTTCTCAGACTACAAGAACAGTACATTTGCTCAGTTCTTAAAAACACGAAAATTAACACCTAGCTTGCAGCACTTCATTCTTCATTCTATCGCAATGGTTTCGGAAAATGATTGCAACACTCTTGAAGGTCTTCAGGCAACAAGAAAGTTCCTTCAATGCCTTGGCCGGTATGGCAACACGCCATTTTTGTTTCCCCTGTATGGTCAAGGAGAGATTCCACAGTGTTTTTGCAGGTAGGTCTTAACTTTTTTTTAACGCCCATCTTCAAAACAGGAAATATTTGGTAACCTAATGCTGATAGAGGTCATCCAATTGAAGACATCTCACTAACAATTTCATGTTGGTTTTGTTGACTTTGTGTTTTCATTGGCTATGGAAATTCTCAAAAAAAAAAAAAAAAAAAAAGTCACAAAGTGACGAGTGTCAAAAAAAAAAAAAAGGGCATATTTTAGTAAAAATAATTATAGGGTAGTCAAGCACTCTGCTGATGAGATCGGGAAACTAGATTTTGAAGAGTATTTCACAGAGAGAAGCAGAAATGCTGTAAATTATGCCATTTTAATACTTGTAATAAAATGAAAATTGTTCCTAAATTGTAATGTGTGATGATTGCAGTCAATGTCTGCATTTGGTAATAAGGGCTAGGAAGTAGACAAGAGTTTATTTAAGTTGTACTTGACTATATTCCTTTTTAAAACTGACAGATGGCACTTAATTGTGATGTCTGTCTGAGATGACCGTACATTTTGGTAGGTTGAGAAAATTTACCTTTCAGTCTAACTGAAGTTACAAGGTGATTTATGTCATAAATTAGTGTTACAAACTAGTACTAAAAGTGCATCTAGAGTTTCTTTTGCCCCTTTATAAATATTAAATAGTGAATGGGTTTGTCTGTTGTTTGGTGTGGGTTTTTTTTGTTTGTTTTTTGTTTTTTTGAAAGGAAGTACTATTGTATATTCAGTTTATTACTAAACAAAATAGTACGCAGTTCTTTCACCCTTGTTGTGTCACAGTTACACACATGGAGCAACCAGTGTGGTGTCATATCCTGATTCTCAAGGCATAATTTTGTGTGTGTGCATGTATAGACCACAAACGTCGTCCTACAATTTCAGCAGCACATAAAGGCATCACAAAGCCCTGTTACTGAGACACACTGCAGTTTTACATGCTAACATCTTAAACAACAGACGTGTTCTCTGCTACTTGAGCCTTAGAAAGTAATTAAGCAAGCAAAACCTGTATTGATGTCAGAATAAAACAATATCTGCTTCAGCCCTTTCAGTTGAGCTGTGGGCATGATGTCTGTTCTTTAGTGTGACTCCAGACGTGTGCTTGGGATTGTAAATCTTGCAGAGGAATTTATGGTGCTTTGGGTGACCATCAAGAATAGAAGTACAGAGAATGGTTGGTTTTAATTTTCACTGCTTTCCAACAGTTCTCAGGTGATTTTATTTTTTTCTGACAACCAGCCTTCGCATCTGCTCTAAATGGCATTTTAGTGTAGCTAACCTAAAGGGATTTTGTGCTATATATTCAGTTATCATTTGTTTAAATACCAGTGCGAAGTTTTACCTACTTAGTTCTTTGTTGGACAAATTCTGCCTTTGCTGTGCGTGCTACAGTTAAGAAATTTTGTTTTATAGCTTGCTGTTGGTGACATTCCTTTCTTGTCTGCATGATAGATTTTGTTCTCTGTAGCACTACATAAGCTATGGCCGTAGCAGACTGAGCTTCTCTAGTGGTATATAGAATGGGCTTAACTACGTGTTGATAGAAATATTCTAGCATATTTATTGTACTTCATGGAGGAAGTCTATAAAGTAGCTGATTGCAACAGCAACTGGTGTTATTGTGGGGGGTCTTACTTGGCCATATGAAATTGTCCTCTATTATGTTTCAGTATTCATCTATATAGATTACCTAATGGTTCCATTAGTTCACTAGGCTGTTAGGAATTGTTCTGTACTGTATTAAATGGAAATTTTATTTGGTAAATTTTTCCAATAACTTTTCATCTGTACCTTAAACTAAAGACATTAAAAAGAAAAAGAAAAAAAAAAGTAGGGGGGATTATGTAATTAAGCACTCAGAATTAGTGAGCAAGGTTTTTTACATATTTATTCACATTTCTGATAGGGATTCTGGACATAATCATGTTATAGTGCTGGTGTTTATGGATGTTAGGGATGTCTTTGTCTTACCAGGAAGCTGTGTTACTAGATACAGGTACATGACCAATAGATGATAAGTCAAAGGATTATCAGAGCCATTACAGAAGCACGAGTCTTGCCATCAGTCTCCTTAGACCTTCTTGGACTTCAGATACCTGAAAAAAAAAATTACTGAAGTTCAACTTAGAATTCTCATAATGTTTTTTTTCTTGCAGACGTAAAAGCCCTCTGGCTTCATTTGGTTTAATAGTCAGCACAGGCAGTTTTCTGATGTACACAGGCAACATATTTCAAGAATTAGAAATAGTGGTGTCTGGAGGTTGTAGGAATTTTCTTGTTGGAAAGCTCGTCGACAATCACAGGATATCTTCAGCTAGATTGAGCTTTTTATACCCATTGTTTGGTGTGTTGTAGGTTTGGTTTGGTTATGTTGAATTGCAAGTCTTATCAGTATGATAAGGAGAGCATATAAATTGTTAGAGTGAGCTACTCACAAATCAAGAAATCATGTTTTTGAAAGATTTGTATAAAGATTATGTAAACGATGTAGGTAAAAAATTAGGAAGTTTGGAATGGCTTTAAGTGAACAGCTTAGAAGGCAGGCACCATTTTTTAATTTTATTTTTTATTTTTATTAATCCCAATTAATATATCTGGTCTGCCTGGGGTATTATATCTTTTTAAAACTGAGGAGTATTGGAGGAATACTATTCAAACTGTATGGTAAAGTAGTAATGCCACAACCAATACATCATACCCTGCAGTTTTTATCACCAGGTTATCAGAGTAAGGTGTCACCTGTTCTGTGATTTCTAACCGCTGTTCTATATTCTGTTTTAATGTAAACCTCTTAAGCGTTTCTTGCAGCCAGTTACACTGTGTGTTCTCATCAAGGCTACTGTTATAAATGGCATGCATGCATATTTATGTGAATGAGTCAAAGACATTTGTAAGTCACATCCCTGCATTCCAAATGAATTCTGCATAAACAGTACAACACTTCATAACTACTGATGACATTTGAGTGAGTAAAAGTGGTGTTAGTTCTTTATTGGTTTAAACAGGTATGGTTTAGGAGAGAAAATTAAACTTTTATATCACTGTAATGTACCTCCCAATATGTTGAGGTGCAGATGTGAGATTTCTGTCTCTATAAATTGAATCTGTGGTGTAAGTAAGGTCGTTGGAAGCCTCATGTTATTCCAGGCTGACGAGACGCAAAACTTTTGCTTGATTACAAACTGCCTTTGGTTCAAACTTGTAGGTATGAAACCATTGTCTTCCTTCTATTCTAATGAAGTAGAATGCGTTATTCTTGCTGAAAATAAATTAATGAAAAAAATATCCTACAATTTGAGGAAAATCATACCTAACCTTTAGATTTGCTACAGATAGCACAAGACACTAAAACTTCACTGAAATAAATGCAAGGCAGCTGCAGGAATTGGTATGTGTTGTGGTTTGCTATGTTAACATGTCTGTTGCAGTTCCATAACAACTTTAATTATCCTGAAAACATATCTCTGAAGAAAGATGACAAGTGGGCATTGTTGTAAGCTTGAAGGCCTCATAATGCAGCATTTTTATTGCATGGGGTGATTCTGTTGTTCTTCATATACTTCCGGAAGTGGCTAAGAAATGCCCCCAAACATTTCCTAATGAAGGAGTAAATCTTAAAAATGGTCAACTTCTGATTTTTCCTTTGTAGCTGAGGGACAAGTAAGATATTTAGATTAAAAATAAATCAATCTAAAGTAACTGCCAGATACTAGGCTATTTATTTTGGGTTGTGACCTCGCTTCTGTAATTTTTCTACACGCTTGCTTTGTGAACAACCTGAATTCTGATCAAGACTTTGAGTTTTTCTTCAGTTTGTTTTTGGATTCTTTTTTTCTGGACACATGCGAATATGAGCATCCAAACAGAAACTGGCCTTTCTGAATAAAGGTGTGGTTTTTTCCCCCATTTAAAATTTTAGTGAGAATTAGAGACTGTTTGTAAATCATCTGTTTGCGTGTGAAAGATTTGGAAGGACGATACACCCTGCTCTTATTTTCTTTTTTGTTAATAGTCATCAGAGAATTGACAAATGTGGTCCTGGTAATAGGTGGTCTGCTGCTTTGCCATGGGAACTAATGATCCACAGACTTGTATTGGGTAATCAATTAATGTCTTGCATTTGCTATAGAAGGGCTCTGAACTTTTACATTGTGCATTCGTTTTGTGGGCAATAGCACTTTTATTTTTTTAAGTAGTTGTTAAAGATTCTAGCCTAAATTAGTCATTTTGTGTCAGAGCCAGTGACAGTGGTAATTTTGTGATAGAGGAAAGATTTGATGAAGATGGTTCGTCCCTTTTAATCCCTGAATTTACAAGATGATTGAGTCCAGGCTGAGATACGATGGATTATGCAATTGATTTGCAAAGTTCTTGTATGTATTTTGAAAATGAATAATCAGTTTTTACCCTTACATCTGAGCCATTATCTGCTACAAATATTGAAGCTTCTAAGGTTGCCTTAGGTATTTAATATTTCAAATTATGTACATGTTAAGATCTTTAGGAAGCTTTTGGTAATGTAAAATTAAAGCTGGATCTCGGGAAACCTGAATGTAAAATGCATTTAAAATTGATATATTAAAAAATTCATAATAACATCTCTTTCATTTGAATCTTTAAGTATCAAGTCTTTACATGTAAGCAGTATGCATAACTTTTCTGTATTAAAAGATTTGTCTTATTACTAAATTTAAACAGTGTGTTGTTATTTCCTTTTGACAGTTGCATGACGAATTTGCATGAAGTTTGTGATTCTGTGCTAGTAGGAAAGAATCGCAGCTGATTTTAAAAACGTAGGCTGTATCTGAGAGAGAAATTCTAAATTTCAAAATAAATCATGTTCATGTTTATGTATCCATTATCGCTTAAGATAATTCCCTTCAGACCAGAAAATTTACTTTAGAATTACTGACCACTTGCCATTATTACTTGGTCTTAATCAAAATGCCAAATATTAAGAGAAGCTGCTGTGCTGCTTTCTTTGTAATTATTTTTGCTTGCAGTTCAGTGAAATAATAAAACTTCTCATGCAGTTTGGCTTTTAAAGACAAACTTGAAATATTTCTTTTCAGTTTGTTTGTAGATGAATGCCAAATGGGCAAGTGTTTAGCATGACTTTGTAGGATCAGTTGTTTGTTTTTCTCCCTAAGGAGAAACTCTTTCTTGGGATAAACATCATGGAAGTGTGATAATCCATCAAGCTGAAACCTGTTCTCTAGTGATGGATGGATAGATTGGTAAAGTAACTCAATAATCTTCATTTTTTTCGGGTTATTCACAGATCAGTGAGCATTGTCGTTAATAAAGCTATGGAATGCTTTTGTGTCCTTGCCCACATTATTTCTCAGGATTTGACAGGAAAAGACTTTTAATTTGGAAATAACCTTTGTCGGGAAATGCATTCTAATGCTTTGTATGAAACTTTTAAAATACATTGCAGTTCTACAAATTATCTGTTTTCTCAGTGAGACATTTGGTTAAAAACTATTTACAAATATGAGAGCTTTTCTTACTGTTTCACTTACAATGAGTGTAGTCATCTTCAAAAGTTTGTACTTCCTAAGGGCCTTTAGCTAATATGAAATGCTCTGGATCATAGGAATGTTGACAAAATACAAATGTTTTAGAGCCCTAACTAGATGTGGGAAAAAATTTCGGTTGAGAAATTGTCTTATAGGAATTGGAATATATGCATTATTTTGGTATTATTTACCAGACATCTCCTAACAAGCAAATTACTCTCAGTTTATGTGGGTAAGCGCAAATTGACTTATGTTAAAGGATTCAGACATATTGATGTGTTACAGCATTATGAGCAGATCTAAGGAAACAACAAGTGTGAGATGTAAATGCTAATATAGTTTAGCAGAGTCCATTTTGATTAAAGTAGAAGGCAGAGAAAACTTGCCTCCAAAACATTACTAAATTAGTAAAATAGTCCATGAATATCTTCGGTTAAGATAATTTGAATTTGGAAGGGTTTTTTTGGAAGCCAAGGGAACATAGATGCATTTTGTAGATGACCTAATGCTCAATGACTGGTTTCTGCAGTTGCTCTTTTTAGTGTCTCTGTCCTGCAGTCTGAAGCTCTCAACTTCCTCTTTGAGTGCAGAATTGCTGTTTAATTGCACATAAAGGACTTTGTTTGAGGAATGGCTTCTTCTCTTGCAAGATCTACAGAGGTTACAGCCAGACAGGTCTCATACTTTCTCCTTCCATAGAGATCACTCTTCAGGTGTGTTTGTAGTTAACTACCATCACAAAAGTAGAGAAACCACTGAACAATTTTGTGGGTTTTTTTGTCCTGCTTTGTGGTAACGACTTTCAATTTATACATGGTTTTGAACTTAATTAGTAGGATACTTGCTAATTACATAGTTGAATATGTTGTGTGGTGGATCTTTACCTTACTGACATAGAAATCATCTGTTTAACGTCTGAGAGAATGTTTATTAAATTTGTACTTACTTTTAAGTAGTGTTAATTGCACATATCCTGAAAAAATCCTTATATAGTTCTCCCATTTACTAAGCCAGTACTAAGCAAGTTTTTTTCTTAAATTCTGGTAATTAACAGCTGTATGGTTATACTGGTACATCTGTGATATGGCTAAAATGTCTTATACTTTATTTTGGACCTTTGCCTAAAACTCAGTCAAGAGTGTGCAACTGAAGTATAAGTTAATTTTATAGTAACTTTTCCTCTGAAGCCTGTTCTGAAATAATTTTGCAAAACAAGATGCACAAGTATCAATAAATTCATTGAACGTACTATTTTGTGTTAAAATGTCGCTATTTTAAGAAAGAACACTTGGAGCATTGTGGTTTTTGACCTTCCAAAATCTTGAGCCACTTTATGGCTCTGTAACTGCTTGTATTAGACCTAGTCCCTTATGCTTTACCTCAGATTTTGAATCTTTGCTCAGAAGATAGCAGCCCCCTACTTCATCACATTGATCATCATCTTAGCAGCGTGTAGTTTTCCGTTACAGTTTCTGGAAGCATGCGAAATGTATTGCTATATACTGTTGTATGCTGTGTTAGTAATAAGTTATTAGTCATATCTGGTTTTGCTTCAACAAGTGACTATGCTTTACCATTATAGTTTTATGAGACTTTTTTCAGGATATACTTTTACCCCAGTATATTGTCATAATTCTTTGTAATTTACAACTCTTTGCTAAAATCTTTATAATTTTCACCCTTCCTGAGATTTTCTGGTAATTGTTTTGTGTGTACATTATTGTATTAGGTTAGTTTGGAAGACTTTTCTGTAAACATTCCTTCTAAATATGATGTTTAAGAAAGGCTGAAATCTAAACTATTTAAAGGCATAAATTGGAATACGTATTTCTCTATATAACGTTCTTAAACGCGTACAATCAAGAAGAGCTAGTTCTTAGTTCTCCATGAGAAGAGTTTGGTGAAAATGAAGGATACGGAGGTCCTCACTATACAGAGGTCCCTCACTAATATTTCAGTATTCCAACTGGGAGCTCTGCCATTATAGCAGCTCTTATATAGTGCTGCCAGATTGGAGTTCCAGAATTTCTTTCTTGCAGTGTTAGGACAGAAGCCAAGATCTGGTAAAAGAAGCTACCATGCTATATAAGTACAGGCATAAGAATTCTGGTTCCTGTAAAAAAAGAAACAAACAAACAAAAAACGTTGATGGTTTTGTTAATTGGATTTGTTAACTAGGATAACTATAAATTCATCAGGACATTTTTTAAACTTTACAGGAATGATGAACAGGGTCTCCAGAAGAACATCAGAATAGTTGATGCTGTCTTCATTTGCTAGAATTTGCTGTCACTTATTATCATTAACTAAAAATGCCAGAACAGTTCTAGGTGGCAGTATTAAGTATTTCTTTGGTGCTGGTTTTTACCTTTTTTTTTTTTTTTTTTGTTCTTCACCGAGGTGATCACTGCACGTAATGAAATTTGTCTTTCATATAGGAACTCTGTTTTGAAAGAAATTACTTCTTTTAACAGTAGCCACTATAGTTAATTCGTCTGAATTGTACTTTTTGATGTTTTTAGAACATAAAGCAATATTGAAGGGAATGCTTAAGTCTTAGAGACCTTTAAGAAACAGAGAATTTAACATAAGAACGGGGATACTTGGTTGGTCTTTGTGGGGGAAAAGTTAAATTGAAAGAAAACAATGCATTAATTCAGGCCTTGGCATGTTTTTCTTTGATCTTCCTCCAAAACTTTCTGTGCTGTTCATACAGTATTCATCTTTAAGAAAATAGTTGTTGCAGAGAGCTGTACAGTTGTCAAGAAAAATATTTCCTAATTAATCCTTCCACACAGTTTAGAAAGTGGAAGACAAAATATATGTAAAAGTCTTTACTTCTAGCATATGAGTGAAACTTTACCTTGTTATGTAGTTTTCCACTTCTTTTATGTAGCTTCACATTAAAGATGGTCTGCAAGTTCAGGGTGTTTATGATGTTTCAGTGTTGAAAATAGAGATGTCAGATGGAGAGATGTTCTATTTTTGTTCAATTAATATCTCAGAGCATTACATCAAAGTGGTAAACTCCTCATGTTGCAACAGATGCAGCAACCCTGAAGCCTATTTTCCTCTCATGTTACATTAGTGTTTAATTAAAGAAAACAACTAGTTGGAGGCAGTTACTTTCTGTGAAATGTAATGAAGATTTATTTTGTAAGTGACCTTCACTGTATTAGCTGAAGCAGTAATCAGAAAAATTAATAGAATAATCCAATTATATACAAACTCATAAATCATCACGAATGTGTTGTCAGAAATCAGCTTTTAATATGTACAATTGCTTCACAGCTGTATTAACAATTACAGCTACTGATTCTTGCCTTGATGGGAACTGAAATGGCATTTAAAGGCTGCGTGTGAGGGAGGGCTACCCGGCCAAAATTTTTCAAAACTGTTAATTTAGTTGTGATTTGATTTGATGTCCCCGGGGCAGAGTTGAAGTAGAGTACAGTGTTCTTGTTATCCTTCAGCAAAACTTAAAATATTCTTGTAGGCAGCAGTTAATTAGAGTAATATCAGTTTAAATGCCTGTCATTTAGGGTTAATGGTATCAAAGAGTTCCCTTGTGCTTGAAGTGGATTCAGATCTTCTTGAATAGCGTATTGTATGAAAGTGACGTTAGTGTGATTTTACTTTTGCCATAGGTTAATATGAAATATATGAAATATTAACTCAGTTAATATTTCAGCTTCTATATTTAAATAAAGATGGCAAGTTCTTCCTAAATATGTAGTTTTTCAGGCGGAGCTGTTTTAATACGTATTTTGGCTCTTCATGGTTGTTTAATACAATGCAGTCAAAATTCATTCCTATTTTCATTTAAAAAGAAACACTTTCTGCTGGCCTACTGTGAAAACAGGTCATGCTCTTCTCTGCTGGATAGCAGACTGTTCTTGAAAATAAGTAATCTGCATTTTTGTGCAGCCAAGCAGCAAAGTTCTTTCAAAGCTGCTAGTAAAATAAAGTGTATTTATTTATATTAAAAAAAAAAACAAAAAAAAAAAACAACCAACAACCAAACAATCTTTACTGTAGTTGAAGTGAAAGTATAGTTTCTGCAGTTTTTAACTAGGTAATCTTAGTTCTAGTTAGGAAACAGTACAAATTTTTTGTTATACCGTATGAAATAAATTTATCAGAGTTGGTTTGAAAGATGCTCGTACATGTTTTTATCAGCTTAGAAGTCATTCTTCGCAGCATTATGGACAATAAGCCAGGGTTTCCAGGCTCTGTAGTAATTCTTCAGCAGATGTTATTTTGTGTCATGTTCAACAACATCCAGACAACCAAGAGCAGGATTCAATGTGATGAATTTTGCATAGACAGAAGTGGTGTTTCTAGGGTACTGGATCTTCAGATTTGGCAAGAAGTGAGTAAGAAATATTGTTTGCATTTCCGTAGACCATTTGTTGGAGTACAGTTTGGAAGAGATGTGGGCTGTTAACATACTTCAGCTGTTTGCTATGCTGCATTATTCATGCTGTTTAAAAGGTATCATGGTATTAACTGTCCTTGAACTCTCTAACGTGGCTTTCCACTACACATATTGATGTTTTCTGTTTTTGGAAGTCAAGTTTGCAACATCGAGCTTTTCTTCCAAGTTTATCATCCATGAAAGTTACACATGTGACATCACTGGTTTGGATTTGTTCTTATGTGTGGTGTCAAGGTAAAAAGGCAATGAATGTTCTTCAGTACTGCAGAATATCTTTAGTATGTAATAAAATATATCTTTCAAGACATAATATCAGTGTGAGGTACAATCTTCTCTGCATCCCTATTTTTTTGCAGTGCCTCATTGCATAGTCATTTAATTGATGAAGGAATATGGATGAGTTACAGCTTTTATCTTTAATTTCTGTAGAGACCACTGTCTCCTGACAGACTGCTTTTACAAACAAACAGTTCATACAGTGGTATGATAGGGAAGACACAGAAAACAGTTTTGGAGAAATAGACTTCCTTGTACTTGTCAATTGGTGTATTTTATTAAACAAGATAAGGCACATTTTTAACAGAGGAGAATAAATGTCAATTTCACTTGGGAATATATTCACATTAAAACTTGTTTTTAGTTTCATACCTGTGGAATAATTGAACTTCATCAGCAAATCAGAACCTGACAAGCGTTGGTTGAATAATTAGTGTTATTTCTGCATACTTAGTGTAAAGTTTCAGTAATACTTTGTACGCTTGTAAGTTAGAACTCAGCAGTAGTTGGAGCTCAACAGCAGGTCTGAAAATTTGTTACCAAACTGAGAATTAAGAAAATCCTTTTCCCAAGGCTGGATGAATTAGATTTATTTTTAATTATTATTATTATTTTTTTTACCCCACATTAATTTAAAGAAAATGCTCTTCCTGTTTTTAAATAATGTATGATTTATTAGAATTTACTGAAGATCTGTAACATCAAAAAAGCCACAAGTTGTAAGCCATGAAATTCTCATGCTCACCCTGGAAGTTGAGAACTACATTCCAGCAAGCCACCTTGCCTTTCTTACATTAATTGTGCGCTGTAGCTGGGCTGGTTCCTAGCTAATGCCATGAAAGTATTAGGAATGTGGTAACACTGATATTCTTTTTTTTTTTTTTTAACACTGTAGTGTAAACTCTAGTAAAGAAAAAATAGGATTGCATGTTCCTTTTAAGTGCAACACCTATACCGACTGTTAATGAGATGGCAGATGTAATTTCGTTTTTATGCCCTCCTACTCAGCTCTGTCCATTGATCTGTGAGCTGAAAACTAAATAGCTGGGTCCCACTGGAGTATAGTGGAATAAAAGGGATGTTAACAGGAAAACTTGGACTGTCCTTCTTGGATATGGAAAAATGTGACAAGTTTGTAGCATGTTCAATATTGTAACAGACTGTTCTGTGTTTTCATGCAAGAGTTTATTCGGAGTAACACGTATCAAAAAAACCAAAAGCATGGATTTATTTAACTTGTAGGAAGAAGGAAGACCTGTCAAGTGTCACTTGATAACATTTGACAGTTATCTCAGCAGTTCTCTCTGAGAAGAGGTTACGCAGTTTATGCCAATATGAAGATTGTATTCTTTCTTTTCGACATTCATGAGAAGAGATCAGCGATAACTGATTGAAGTGAATGATCCACAGGAGAAAATAGGATAACAAAGATTCCCAAGATATATCAGGCAGTCTGAACAGGGTGAACTTGAAATTTTAAGGGATCAGGGGCATCTCCCTCATCTTCCTTCTTCACTTACTTCCATGCTGGCTGGAAATTTTAGAAAGAGAGATTGTTACTCTTTTAACATAACTGGAAAAATATTTCATCAGTGTTCCTACTGTTTTACCTTTTGCTACACTGAGAACTTCATCCTTCCTGTTCTTGTATTATTCTTAGAGTAAAAATATCCCAAAAATAGCGTGCTGTTAACAAAAGAAATAAGGATTCAATTGTTGTCCATGCTTGCCTGGTGGTGTTTTCAAGAATGTTATAGTTAGATTTTTTTAAGGAGCTAGGCTTAAAGCTTTTTAAAAACAGTGATATTGCAGCCATTTGAATGTTAATGTAGTCCAGTAAAATCTTTGGGCATCTCTTAACTGAAACTAAGCTTTTATTTTTTTCTTTTTGGTAGTTTTTGTTAATTATCTTGTGTCTCATCATATCATCTGAAAACTAATCCCCAGGGGTTTAGCCTGGAAGATCTAGGAAATTGGGGTGGGACAGATAAACCTGAGATCATGTTTATCACCAGACCACCTGAACTTCTACTGTGCTGCTTTACGGGGGGAGCAATTTTGGGTGAATCTTGTGCACAGGACAAATTCATCTGGTGAAGAGCTTTGGTGAGGGGCAGTGAGACATCCTGGCTAGCGATGAAATCTTGCAGTGGGCTCACTTCACATGAAGGCCTAGATTTCATTCAGGTGCTGTCATACTAATTATTTGGATGTGGAGCAAAGAAGGTGGTTCATTGATTTTTTTAAAATAAGTGGGGAATCTGAGTATGATTTGATTTAGCAGATTAGCCTAGTTACAAGTAGCCCACAGTAAAACACAGCGGAGAATAGAAGGCATGGGTCTCAGAGCAGCATGTTTCTAAGCAGAAATGCATGCAGGGTGTAGTTGCAGGTTATGTCTTACACTGAGCTATGTTACAAACACTGTGGTAAAATGTACCTGTTGAGTACTGAATTTGAGTTGTTGACCCCTACTGCAGCAGTGTCATTCTCAACTCCCATTGCATCAAAGCCAAGTACAGAACCCTGACCAGATAATTATTACAGAATCTCTAATGAAATCTGTATCCTGTAAAAGTTGGTATGAACACATTCAGAAGTAACTTCCTAACACTTTAAATCAAATAGATCGTAATATTTAACTGTCAGACTCCTTACAGTATAAAAACAGTTAAATTGTGGTTCTGATATATAATGTTTAGGTAGTGTAATTTTCTTTCTCTTGTGTGACTGGGATCTGTTCTGAAGTGGAAAACTGTTCAACAGATTAGTTACTATAGCTTTTAGAAAAGTGACTTGCGAATCTGGTTCTTTTTCGTGTTTAGAACATTTTTTTCCCGTATTATTCTATACCTAGTGGGTAGATCTTAGCATATGCAGAACTTGGAGGAATGACTGTTTGTAAGAGGACACTCTGAGATTTTAAGTACCCTCTTCTGTTACCCTCAAAATTTAAGCTACTTGTAGCCGGTAAAATGCCTACACTGCTTATGTAACAATATAGGAGATGGTTATAAATGCAGTTTAAACAAAAAGTGAACAAACGTTTTGCAAAACAATATGACAGATATGTCTTATTTTGCTTAAGTTTTGATTGTCTGATTCAGAAATTGACTTGTCATTAGGAATGTTATAATGTGACAACGTGCACAATAATTGGCCTTGCTCACATTGCTTACAGTTGGATGTGATAGGAGTAACCTTTACTTTGTATGTTTCTAGGATGTGTGCTGTATTTGGTGGTATCTATTGTCTTCGCCATTCCGTGCAGTGCCTTGTAGTGGACAAAGAATCGGGACGGTAAGGATAGTATAAGTAACCTTCTGTTTATATACAAAATACAGATGAAAAATGTTTGGTCAATTTAAAAAAAAAAAAAAAGAAAGAAAAAAAAAAAGAAACGATTCTTCAAAGATCCTCCTTGATATTAATAACACATCAACCTTGATTAAAAGTAATTTGTGTATAGGTCCTCCAGAACAAGGAAAGTGGGTCTAGAATATAGAAACTAAATTAATTTCCCTGTGATATTACTACAGCTCCTGATCACCCAAGCTTGGAAGACAAATCATTTCAGCTGCCGGGGGCTGGTGATGAGTGATGTTAGTTTTCCTTGTGGCCTTACCTACTCTAATTGATTTTCATCAGATGACAACAAAGCCCTCTGTTATTGCGTTTTTAAAAATGGAGCTCACCTAAAGACTCATCAGATTAATCTCTGCTGATAATGCATGTCACTCCAAGAGAAAAGACTTTAATGAGTTTTTAGGTAGATTGTTGTCATAAACTATGCTGCCCTCTTATTCTAGGATAAATTCTTTTAAAATATCAGGCCTGTAGGCAGGCTTAAAGTTGTGCTAAGAAAAATCAACCCATAGTTTTTTCCATAGTGGCATTTTTTTTTTTAACACCTTTGTAGATTGTCACGGTGTGTGTTACGTACGTTCTAGCAGTCGTGAGTCTACCTGCAGGCTTTGACTTTCTTAAGATTCTTTTTGTTCGTTTTTCAGCTGTAATTGAACACTTGAAAACATTTTGTAGAAAAAGCAAGCTAGAAAGTATGTAGGAATATTACTAGTTTGTCTTGATTACAAATAAGTTAAGCAAAATACACATAGACAAACTGTGCAGTGTTCATGGCTAATTTATAAACATTTTTCATAGACTTAGAAATTTTATTAAGGTTTTAGTTTTTTTTCAGTGTACATGTAAGGAGAATTTACACTTACAGATAAAGCCTTGATTTTCATCTCAAACTTCTTGTTGTCCATTTAGTATTTCTATCTAACCCAAAGTATTGACAAAGTTCATTCCAGCTCTTCTCCGGGCATGGCTAACATTCTGTCCAGCTCAGAAAACAAACAAGCAGTTCAGTATCTAGTTGAACCGCATTTCTGCTGTTTTTCCACTATCTCTAATTGTATATAAAGAGAGCAGTCGATTATAGTCCCAACCTTCCCAGTTATTTTTAGCATGTTATTCTAGCCCTTCTTGAAAGTAAGGTTCAGAGGAGGCAGCGTGTAAGTATACAAACTTTTAGACGTACTTGTTTTAAAGTGTCATTAATTCACTTGTGAATTTCTGGTTTTAATTTATCCTGTCAGATTATGTCCAGTGTCCAGATTATGTCCAAGCTAATGCGTTGTTAGAAAATAAGAAAATACCCACCATGTTGCTTAGTTTGAGATTAAGGCAAATTGAATGTACTCATGATGATTATTTTCTTTTTTGTTATTTTCTCCACTCTTATTGTGGGTCACTTATTTGGCTTTGTCTGATGAACTTTAGAGTATTTTAGGTTGTGTGTTGTATTGATCAAATAAATGTCTATTATTAGTATTCCTTTTAAAATATGTTTCCAGTTATTTAATTATGTCTCAAAAATGGAAGAGATATGAGAAATGGAAATTTATACATCTGTAATAAAAAGATATAGCAAACACATAGTAATTTACATATCTGTCTTGAAATACTGCATACCGGCTTTGTCAGTGCTGGTAAGTCCATTTCAAGGATGTCGCCCTTAGTCCATTAGTTTGGATAATGAGCCCTATAAAGTACATTTATAACTCGTGGCACTGCAAGGAGATGGATTCTAATTTTCATCCTTTTATCTAGACACATTGAAAGAAGGTCAATGGAGGGTTCTGTATGATTCATTGTCCCAACACATATCAGATGACAGAGACCTGATAATGTCAGTGCATAAGTGTCTTCCATATTTGGAAGCAGTACTTGAAAGAAATTTTCTCAGCATCATCCTTTGAAGTAAAGTGGAGACTGATATGAAAAGCACTGTCTCTTTTCTGTTCAAAATCTTATCAAACACACAGCCTGATAGCTGTTCCTGAACAAAGGAGAGGAAACAACACTTAGCAGGAAAATAAAAAGAAGCATGTAGCTGCTTTTGCTGGCTTTGAGTGATATAACATGACATTTAATCAACCTTTTTCCTTCGATTACATGTAGGGGGGTGGCAGGGGAAATTGTTTCATAAACAATAAGAAAGGTTATAATTAGGTAAGAACTGTAACAGCTTGATTTCCTTGTTTATTTGCAATATTCAAATGAGTGCTTGTGAAAGAAATCAGGTTAACATTAAGAAAAAACTTCTTAAAGTTGCAAGTGAAGTGCAAACACGTGTTGAACAGAATGCGACTGAAACTCTGAAAAGTGCTGCATGTTTAAAGTTAAACAATACTTACATCATTTGATTTTTAATTGCTGCTTTGCAAGTTTTCTGTTACATTTGAATATAGGCATATATGTAACATTCAGATTCCTATGAAACAGACATCAGAAGTAAGCATTATAAAAGTGTGCTTTCTTGTTATTAATTTCTTACGTTTTCATGTAAGTATTGCCTCCACCCTTCAGTTCTCATTTCTGACCAGAAGAAGCAGTGGTGAAATCCTAACCCTGCTAAAGCTAGTGACAACTGACTGCTGTTACTTATCTAGGTTTGATTCTCATTCTCTAGTTGTGTAGATGGTCCTGTTCGCAGAAGTTACAATAATGCTTATTCGTAAGGTGCAACATTTGCGTCATGATATTTACTGATAGGGGAATAATGTGCAATGGGGGGAAAATAACACCATAATGGTAACACTCACAAAACAGAGGATGACTTTTGCATGAAACATAAAGTGTGAAATACATGCTATTTTCAGGCACAGTCAAATGGCAATAAGTCTGTTTTCCTTATGAAGTCACACATTTATTAATATTCTAACATGTACATAAAAATTGTATATACCTTGTAGAACATACAAGTATAGGATTTCTTTATTAATTGTTTTAGGGGTTTGCATGATAAAAATGTACAGATAATTCATTTGACGGATATAAATGATGTTCTGTATAACTTATTTAAAACACACGTACTTCTGTTACTTTGAATTTATTAATTTGGTTTGAATTTTTTTAACAGATGCAAAGCAGTGGTTGATCATTTTGGACAAAGAATAAGTGCCAACTATTTTATTGTGGAAGATAGTTACCTTTCAGAGAGCGTATGCGTAAATGTGTGTTATAGGTAAGTAGTAAAACAGTAAATGTAGTGTATCTGTTCAAACAGTAACGTATAAAGTAATCTGCAAATTAAACTTAAAAGAATATTGTTTCCTGATTAATCTTCGTAGCACAACCTAGTTCTGTGTATGGTTCTTCTCTTCCCTCTGTATACTTGCAATTTTTTTCATCTTTCTGAAATGACATATTTTTCTTTTTATTTAATTACAGGCAGCTCTCCAGAGCAGTGCTCATTACAGATCAGTCTGTGCTAAAGACAGATTCAGAGCAGCAGGTACATACCAATTTTGTTTCGCTTACCTCCTTATGAACTGTATGTATTAATGTTTATTAACTGTTATGAATTAGCTTATGCTCTTTTTGTGCTTGATTTGAGGTTTTTGGTCAGCTCTCTCTACTGATATTTGTACTGATAAAACTGTTAGTAATACTTAGGTATTTTAGTTCTGTGTCTTGTGTTTCCCTGATTGTTGGTTCATGAATTAACAGTTTCTCATATAAGATTTAAGGGTGTTTTTTTTTATAACATTCATGTTTATATATTGAGATTCCTTTCATGTTTGTTCAGATCTCTTCAGTTTTCTGCTTTGTCAGTCTTTTAATGTCAGCAATCTGTGTTAAGTGTTTTCTCTGCATGCTTCCTGTATTCTCACATGTTAAATATTTCTACAGGCTAAGAATATAGATGACAGAGAAGCATATTCTTCGAAACCATTGTTACTAGCAGTCTTGCATTAAAGTACTCCTCTCTTTCCCATCTCATAGCTCTCTTGCTGACAGAATTCCTGTCATTGTTTTGGAAAGGACTGTGCTGTGAGGTTTTCTTTCTATTTTGCTGTTGAAGGTGTTCCAGATGACCTTATTGACTTCTGTAAAAATTTTTTGTATGCATGATCTTTGCAGGGTTGATCCCACAGATTATTATTGATAAGTCAGAAAATTGTGTAATAACTTGCAGTTATTTTTCACCTTTACTTATTTCTGTTGGTTACTTCATCTTCTGTATTACTCTGCTTTAACAGAAGTATTTTCATAATAGAAACAATTTGATCACAGGTTATACATACAGAAATTGTAACTGCTCCTCAAGGGCTTTTTATATATATTGCATAAATGCATATTTATGGGATTGGTAAACTTTAGTAGATGACCAAGCAGATACAGTTTTTGTGCATATGCACATATTTATTCTGAATTTCTTGGTAAATATTTGTGAGGCTCAGATAATCTGTTTTTTGTAGAAGTATACAGCTATTAAAACTCTGCATTTTGTTATAGATCTGTCTTTCAGTAACTTTCCATAATTCATAGTGTGTACCTATGCCTGGGTAGTTTTTCTTTGTGTGTGTTCGAAACTCTGCTACAGGACAGATCTAATAATTACCAGTGATTTCTTAACATTGTATTTTACTTGCAATGCAGTGGATACCAAACCACTTTTAATTAAATACTTGATAAAAGTTAGTAGAGTTGCAGTCTGTAATGTTTTAGTATAAGTTAATATAGCCTAGATGAAGTTGCATTTCAAATCAGTTTCCTGTTCAGAATTTTCTCTTTCTGCTTGGTAGGTTTCTGTTTTGACAGTGCCTCCAGTGGCTTTAGGACAACCAGCAGTTTGTGTCATTGAGCTGTGTTCCTCAACTATGACATGCATGAAAGACACATGTAAGTATATACACATGATATATGTAATCTTAATTGTGTTTCTTTTTTGACTGTCAACTCTGGAATAAAATTTTAAGAAATTTTAACTAAATTTTAAATTTTAACTTTAGCATTTTGTCAGAATTTTAATTCTTTTATTAGGTAGTGGTTAAGTAATTTGTTATTTGAGAAAAGTCTATACTAAGTTACTGTTACCAGCAATTAAGAGAAATGGTCCACTGTCTGTTTTTTATAGTAATTCAGTGCTTAGGAAGCATCATGCAAGACTGTTGTTGCACTCATTTTGTCTTCATTTAAATTTATACGCAATAATGGTATCTTTAAAACACTACTGTGGTTCTCATGACAATGAGATATGTTGCTTTTGTTTCTAATTAAGATTAAAATGAAGCACTGCCTTTACAATCATGGGGCAGATGAATTTGAAAGTTGCAGCTTTATTAATAATGGGATACAGTTCTGTTTGCTTTACAGTGATTATAAATTAGTATCAACTTTTCTTTCTGATTGCAGTGTATTTTTTTGCAGCGTGAAAAATTTCGCATCATATGTTTTGTTTATTCTGCAAGATTACCAAGGCTACTAAAGATTCAACAGAATCTTTAGATACGTTAGTGGAGAGCTCTAGGAGGTTGTTGTTCCTCCACTGTAACTGAGATTCTACAGTCTCCTAAGTCAAAATCTTTAACTAAAATATAAATATATACTTCTTTTTTTTTCTTTTAAACTTAGACATGCTTGGTTTTCTATAATTTTCCTGTCAAGAATTTCTCTTAGCACTGTAATTAAAATGCCAAAAACCACCCAAAGTATTCTCTTGTTTCTGACGAAAAAGCATGTAAGCGCAAAGCTATAGGTTCGGTTATATAGATGTTGATATAATTTTTCCTTGAACTCCTTCGCAAAATATGCTACATTATTTAATGAAGTTTATGTATTGAAATGAGTTGTATTATAGAAATAGCTCATTTCTAGCTATGGGAAATATTTATGCTTTTTTCTTTGTTTGTTTAAACAGACTTGCACGTAATTATCTGTAAATAGCTTTTAACCTGACCGATTACTTTTTCGAGCACTTATTTAAGATAAGTTTACAAATACATCTGCTCTTTCATCACACTGCATAAATGACAGGCACATAATCTGTATTGCCAGTTGAGTGGAACCAAACTCCTTCACTTGCCCTAAAAATTGAGACTGTAATGATGAAATCATGAACTGAACTCATCGTTCTTCTTGCTGGAAGAATTACTTGAAGACAAATGTTGGCAACCGCTGTAACTAATGCAGTTATACCTGAGTAAATCAAATATAATCAAAATATATACTGATGACTGTAACTCACAGCCATAACTTTAAAGGTAATAAAAAAAAGATTTTGCAGGAAGTAAATCATGAACTTTAGTGATTTAGATCTGGGTGTTTTGTTTTGTTGGAAGAACAGAAAGAATAGGTTGTGTTACAGTGTTTATAATCGCAAACATTTAGTTAACGATACAAGAAGACTTTTCAGTGTTACTGCCTGTGTACCACAGTAATTTAAGTTACTGCAAGTAGCGTAAGCAGGCAGAGTAAAATTCCAAATTCCTACTCAGTCCCAATTTAGCCCTTATTGAAGGGTGTTGATTAAAGTACTAGTATTTGTGGGTTAAGTATGTTGCTGAACTGCTTGATTGTCAGGGACTACAGAATGTGCTCAAGGATGTTCTTCGAGTTTCTGGATATCATTAATTGAAAACATGAATTTGTTCTTTCATAGTCCTGCTTTTCCTGATAATAGTAGTCACCTATTCACAGACCAATATTATCTCAGTCTGCGGTACTGATGTTAAATTGTACTTCGATCTCCAGTTTATGTGGATGAGAGAGTATAATTGCGAGTAAGATTCATGGGTGAAGGGCAGTTATTGGGATGCTGGTACCTAGTGTACTCAAGAACTCAGAAGAATGAGTTTGAATGAATATGATTCGCATGTTGTATGTTGGAGGACAGCATGAGGAATTCATATTTTGTGAGGATTTTGTTTGTTTTTAAGGGATTTGTTAACATTACTTTGGAATGGAAACTAGTATGTAAGTATATGTACATGAGCTCATATCTAGTACTTGTTTTAAAATGTTTCATCCTGCAGCTTTGGTTCCTTCTTAGTTTTGTGCAAAGCTTCAGTGACAAACCTCTTAAGAAAATTTGCGTGATATATATACAGTGTACTTTACATAATACAGTCCTAATCTGGGCTCAAGGGAAGTGATTTATATGAAGAGCGGCGACTTCTAACAGCCTACTGTGCCTCTTCAAAAATTGCAAATGTTATTTATATATCTGCATACTGGTGATTGTAATTAATTTGCGTTCTCTTTCACAGATTTAGTCCATTTAACCTGTCCATCAACAAAAACTGCTAGGGAAGATTTAGAGCCTGTTGTACAGAAGTTATTCAGTCTAAACGCTGAAACAGAAAAAGGTAAGAATAACTATGTATTATATGAAAAATAGGACATAGCTATTACTGAACATCTGAATCCATCATCAGCATGAGCATATGTGGTGAGCTGCTAGTTAGATGACAGTATTTAAAAGCGAAAGAATCTGTTGAGAGTGAGATTATGGTTAGGCAGATCTCATGTTTCTTGTATTTCACGATACAGTGTTCCAAGTGTTCTTCAGCTGCAGCGTACCTTTAATGTACAAGAATTGTAGATTTAAGTGTCTAGGACTCTTGTAATGTTTAGCACGTTTTTCCCCCCATGGAAATACCTTTGTTCCTCAGCACATCTTTCAAAGGCACAGTAAAGAAATGAACTATTTGTGCAGCTTTTATTTTTTTCCAAACTATCCTCTTCTTAGTGATTGTACTCAGCTCTGGTAAGGCCGCACCTCGAATACTGTGTCCAGTTTTGGGCCCCTCAGTGCAAGAAAGACATTGAGGCCCTGGAACGTGTTCAAAGAAGGGCAGCAAAGCTGGTGAGGGGTCTGGAGCACAAGCCTTATGAGGAGAGGCTGAAGGAGCTGGGAATGTTCAGCCTGGAGAAGAGGAGGTTCAGGGGAGACCTTATTGCTCTCTATAATTACCTGAAGGGAGGTTGTAGTGATCTGGGGGTCAGCCTCTTCTCTCATGTCATTAGCGATAGGACTAGAGGCAGTGGCTTCAAGCTGCGGCAGGGGAGATCCAGGCTGGACGTTAGGAAATATAACTTCTCAGAAAGGGTGGTCAGGCACTGGAATGGCCTGCCTAGGGAGGTGGTGGGATCGCTGACCCTGGGGGTGTTCAAGGAACGATTGGATGTTGTGTTGAGGGACATGGTTTAGTGGGAGCTATTGGTGATAGGTGAATGGTTGGACTGGATGATCTGTTAGGTCTTTTCCAACTGTGGTGATGCTATGATTTCTGTCACTTCTCTGTGATAAATAAATGAATAAATAAATGAATAATAAAATATCACAAAAACGCAGAATTTATCTGCTTTTTTCCTGCAGCTGCCAGATGTGCTCAGTGCTACATTCTTTACTTTTCATCTGCCTTTTACTATCCTAATGCTTTTACTTATTCTTTCAATCTTCAAGTCCTTCCTTGTTCGCTATTTATGAAATTCTCTGGATTCTGCTATAAGCAGTGGAAGTGCGAAGTTTTTATGCACTGCATTGTTACTGAGAAGACAGATTTCCAGTCATTTCCAGTAATTATTTAGTCCTACATTAGAGAAATTGTCAGCTACTTTCATGAACTTTGACCGTGGGACAGACAGTTTCTCAGTCCCAGAACAGCTGTTGACAAAGCAGTCATCTCTGAGATACTTTGAGCTAGTTTCACAGAAATACTTGAAATTTAGTCTCATCTTGAATTTAATGGTACTTTTGATAAGTGCTTATAAAACAGGTCATGTGCTGCTATATTCTAACCCTGACACAGGCTTTTTCAATAGTCTGCTCATTCTTAAATGTAGCAAATTGTAGTTTGACTGTATATATGCAAGTTAGTAAGGTTTGGACATACTTTAAAACACAATCTGTTTGCTTGTAATAGTTGCTCTAAAGCTTCACTCCTGGTCGCTTCATGAGTTCAGTTAGAATTTTCTCATATTGGCGGGGAAAAAAAAAAGCCAAACACATTATTTTATGTACATAGTCTTTGTTTTTCCTTTCAGATTTCTGTAACCACAAAAATGTTTTGTGAAGAGTTGGATTCTGTTTCTCACTATCTTCCTTTTCTGTGTTTTTTACCCTTTTTTTTTCTCTTTTAGTGAAAAAACAAGTAGCTTATTGTTATTGTACAACAGTAGGAAACAATGTTAAATAAAACCCATTTTCCTACTTTTTGTTTACAGGAAAGGCAAGCTTTATTTTGATGTCCCAAAGATGTAAATTTTTTAGTAGATTTGTAGTACAGGAGCGTATATAAGAGAAATATGTTATTTACAGCTAGAGTTTGCAAGTAAAAAATGGGCTGCAAGCACTTTTCATGTTTGCGTTTGTTAATTTAAAGCCTGCTGATTTCAAACCATTAACCTTTAAAATAGATCTTAAATGTTCAACACAGTGCCATGTATTTTGAAGAATCAATTGGTGAAGAAAAGATTAGCTTGCAGTTTAGCATCTTCTAGTCATTGGGGGAGGGGAGATAACATTAATCTTAATGTTTAAAGTGATCCAGTTTTGAAATGATATATTGTTTAGAACCTGGCTGAAATTCTTCTGTAGAAACTGTGTGATCATGGGGTCCTCAGGTGCACTGAGGCACTGAAAAGCTAGTTTTCACTGACACATAGGCCTTTTTATCATCAGGATGAGGTAGTGGTCGTATTTTAATTAAAATGTCAGAACAAATACTGTTGGAGTTATTGAAAATGAATCACCAGATAAAGTGAGCACTGGGCCATGGCAGGTCAAAGAGGCAAAGTCACCTGGAGAAGAGGACTCCATTCATTTTCCTGCCTAAATGAGGAAGAAGTTACTTTTATGAGCAATGTGAACTTTTAAATATATTAAAGAGCATCTTGCCCAGTATTAAGACTCAGATTTTCACAGGCTGATGAATTTAATTTATATTTCAAATTATTCAAGATGTTTAGCACTTTTATAACTGTCAAATACTTTAAAAAAAAAAAAAAAAAATACTAGAGAAGTAAGGAGTAGTGTAGCTTTACCTTTTATTTTTATTTTTTTTCCTAATTCAGCTGTTTTGAAATACTGTTTTGAATGTTGTTATCTAGTAGTTTTTTTCCTTGGTAAGAAGTAAATCTCACTAGGTCTTTTACAGGCATCATTTATTTTAGAGGACCTAAAACAACAAAAATGGGACAGCAAATATGCCAAACAAATATTGTCTATTAAGCCTAGAAACTACGTTGTGTTCATTGCATTCTGCACTGTTAAAAAGCGACCTTCATCTTCCAAGAGGGTTTTGTTATTTTTGAGTGTGCAGAGGAATTATATGAACTTGCAAAGTAGCTGCAAGATGGTATAAGCGACGACTAATCAAGACACAGTTTATGGTCATTTTGTATTCATTATGTGTACAAGTATTGTAACAGTACAAGTGTAGATAAATATAAATTAATGAATGATTTTCATTTAGCAGTATTTCCAAAATATACAGACTTTACGTGTTGCGTATCTCAAATAGAGTGCTTCTTGTTTTAGGTAATTCTTTATCTGCACTTAATATGAGGAGTATTCTTTGCTGGTTTTTATTTAAATGTCATTTGTTTAAACTGTGAGCATTGTTGAGTCTTCTCAAATTGGCTTGAAGAATCCCAACATTTAAGCACACAAAAGTCCATAATGGAAATAGTTCCCATACAAAGATAAGCTATTAAATGAGGGGGGAAAAATGTATGCATGAAAAATGTCTTTGAATATTCAGTGCAGCTTTGAGTTGGAGGACTCATTCAGCCCATCATTTGCTCATGGACTTTGTCCAGAATAAACTGGGTATCATGAAGTATAAAATGGTTACATTTAGACTAAGCTTCTTGGTGCTATTCATTCAGGCGATAATGCATTCTTCTGTGGCATACTGAGTACAGCATAAGTAGGATTTACATACCTGTGGGAAACAGAAGTAAAATGAAAGAGCATCTCTGAAAACAACAGAAAATGAAATTAAATAATTTTAAAATATGTGTTCATGCTTTCCATATATTATGGTAATTTTGTGTTGATTAACTGACTTCTTATGTGCTAGATTATGTGTTTCTTTTATTACATGTAAATACTGACTATGAGAAACACTTTTTTTTTTTTTTTTAACAGAAACCGAAGAAGTGGGAAAACCTAGAGTCCTCTGGGCGGTGTATTTTAACATGAGAGATTCTTCAGGAATTGACAAAAATTCATACAGTGGCTTACCCTCAAATGTGTATGTCTGTTCTGGCCCAGACTCAGCTTTAGGGAATGACTGTGCTGTCAAACAGGTTAGTAGGACCACTGTTTTTTTGATTGCGGGATTTCAATTTGAATTACAGTGCAGTGTGTTTTTCTTCTGGGTTATTCTGCCTTTTGGTCAGTAAGTAATAGTAATAATATAGATAAAGCTTCACACCCAGTCAGACAAAGTGAATGTCAGTGGAATTGAGAATGGAAGAAACTTCAGAAAAGAGCAGTTGGTGTATTGACCTTAGGAGTAGCAGATGGTTAATCCAGAAAAGTATGGAGAAATTAGAAAGCAGCAGTACCTGAAGATGATGTTCTTAGCAGGATAGCTACTTGCTTTAAAACTGTAATTTCAGTGTACAGCTCTCTAAAATGTGTAGTCTTTTGCGTGTCAGGTTAAGGGATAAAATTGTAGAGAAGCAGTATGAATTGAAAGGTCAGAAAATCCTGTTTACAGTTCAACTTGGAAAAGTTGTCAGAGTAGTTTAATACCTATAGGATTTAGCCACAAACCCGAAACCTACTTGGGCAAGAAAACAGCATAATTACTAGTCTGTTAGGTTAAGCTATCTGTCTCAGCTTACCTTGCCTTTACTTTAGTACCACTGTGTAAAAAAATGTATAGTGCATTTGTGTCTCTGAAAACATTGTAGGGAATCTCACTCTACTTATGACCTTGAGATCCTATTTGGCACCACGTCACATTCAGTTCTAACTTTTATTTCTCAGTATTTGGATGTCTGTGTTACCTGTTTTCACCTAGCTGGAATCCTGAATTGAGAACTACTTGCAACTTGCCTGTTAGTAGACATAACAGACCAGTACTCAAATAGAGACAAAATACTAGTTTTTTTGGAATGTGAAAGGTTAGAAGTGAGAACTTCATAGAAAAAAAGGTAGGTGGAGAAATTGTGAAGTAGCTGCCTTCTGTGTTGGCTGTAGGTAGAGTGTGCAGGAACACGAGGTCATCAGGAGTGCGTACTTAGGAATTTGCTAAGTATTTCACGTTGAACTTCTTATGCCTTCCCAACTACTATTGAACAGAAGAAGACAAGGTCTTGAGAGTATGCAGATTATGATTTGTTCAACAGAAGAACACTGTGGGATTGCTTCTCCTTTGCTCTTGCATTCACAGAGGTTTTGACAAGGAAAGTATAAATTCTTAGGCAAATCTGCCACAGCAGTTACTATGATGTCAGGGTGCTTTCAGACCTGATCTGTGAGAACATTTTTACATCTTTATAGTATTAACTAGCACTACTCATTTTTAAAGCTGTTTTTTTAATGGCTCTGTTCAGAGAATGTACTTGCTATCTTCTAACTAGTTGCAGGATTTTTTTTATGACTAAGTCATAAACCTCTTAAAATAAGAGTTTAAAATGTAAAGGCTGACATAGTCTGAACTATAGGGTCAGAACAGTGTAATTAAGGGCTAATAGTACCCTTCATTTTGCTTTACAAGGCAATAATTTGCCTCCTCATAGAATAAAGGATTGTAAAGACAAAAAATAATGCAAGACAATTATTATGGTAGCAGTTTTAAATTGTAAATGAATCCTTTTTAAAATGAGTTTGTTTTTTTCAAGATAACTTGAATCATTACAATTTAAAATCTTGTTTTTTATATTTGTTAAACAGCCTATTTACAATTCAGGTAGCCGCCTTTTCTAGCATTCAGCTTTGTTTTATCTCAAGTGCTCCATTTCTGACTAATGAGTAGATCAAGCTGTTTGAAGGCAGCGTAATTGCTGTAGTTTGCCTTTATCTTAGTGATGGTCAACAGATTTCACATAGAAGTTAACTGAATACATATCAGAAGAGAAAAAGTCAAAAAGAGCCTGAGTCTCTGGCTTTCAGAAAGAGTAGAAGTTAGGGGTTTTTGAACCTGTTTTAGATTTTGAAACAGACAGTCACTGATTTGAGTGAAAATTATCTTGGCGTAAACGTTTGTAATTACAAGTCATGATGGGGGGAAAGAAAAGCAAGGAGTGTATGTTAAGACCAAAATGAATGTAAGGCAGTTAGAACGTACCCTTCCCATCTACTGTGCAGGTACCTTTGAGACAAGTGGAGGAGGGCAATGGACATGAAATCTGGTGTGCCCTCTGCTCCCAAATCACTTTCATTTTCCTAGCAGCTATTGGAAATCTCTAAACATGAATTAGTTACAAATTCATGGATTAGAAAGCTATTAATAATTATATTTTTAAAAAGTGTGTGTTAGTTTTGGGGATAAATCATATGCAGTTTTCCAAGCTATCGAACCAATTCTCTTTGCTATTTTTTTTGTTATTGTCATTAGTTATTACTAATTTCTATCTGTTAGGTTCTTTCAGTGTATTGATGGTACGTTTGTTGTGCTACCTCACCTTACAGATAATGATTACCCATTTGCAGATCAGTACACAGATTACTTAATTATTGTTTTCTTTTAACTTAGTGATAAATTTTTGGTGTAATGTTATTTTGATAATATTGATTAGTCTGCATTACATCACGGGTGTAGTTAGGATGAAGTAAAGCAGTAATAAAATATACCTTTATTCAACTTTAAGCAATTTGACAGTTGTAAATTGGGATATCTGTGCAAGTGCTTTACATGCATACGTCTTACTGTGTAATCAAATGTGCACTTAAACCTCTGGTACACTTAACTATGAAGGAGCTATTTACTTACTTAATTACTTGCAGTAAATATCAATATGCTATTATAAAGAATATGTGAAGTTATTAGTTATTCTGCATGACTTCAGCTGGGTAAGGTTAACTTAAAAAATTGTCAGACCTGAAAGCACTCTGTACCATTAAATTGTTCAATTATAATCAATGTCATGATGTCCTACATGGCATACTGAGAATTTCTTTCCATGTTCAACCTCATAATTATTTGACCGTTTTTGTTCTCTAATTGGAGACTAAAAAGTTGTTCATAAATGCAACTGGAAATGTTCATATGCTTGGTTTTTCATATGCTTAGTGTAAAATATGGCATTTTTCATCAATATTCTATTATATATAGTAATTTAATTATGTTCTGACGTTTCAAGGACGAGTGCAGCCTTGAAACATTTCTTACATTCAAAAATGTACCTTTGTAAGACTTTTGTTGGACATTTGCTCTCCTTTGTCTTCTAGACTTATTAGGCAGAGTTTTTAAATTGCAAAACCATGTTTTTGAAGTAGAGAAAATATTTTTTGTATATTTATTCTCATATGAATGGTTTTTTTAAAGTTATGAATGGGTGTGAGAAAGTGAAATTTAGGAAGCAGAGTGAAAAATGAAATTGAACTGGGAGTAGACAGGTTAATTTAAGCATTTAATAATGGACCCCTATATTCATTCACTAGAGATACAAATCCACTACTGGTGAGCAGTCGGGTTTATCACAGAAAGTTGTTTGGTACATGCTCAGTGCTGTATTAATCTGTAAACAATTCCCCCTTGTCCAGGAATCCACATTGTGTAATCAGCCTTAGCAGTTGGCAGTAACTGACCCTACTGACAGCTTTTTCAGTGCATCTGCCAATAGTATCGATATGAAAATTACGTGTATTGTTGCCCGTGTGAGAGCTCTCATTGTGGTTTATTTTTAGGGCATAGCTTACTAAAAAGGCAAAATTGAGAGACAGGGTTCCTCTGCCTTAGAAGAAAGGCAAGACATAACTGGTGTCTGTATGACTTGTCTCCATTTGCTGTGGAGTCCAAGGGGGCTGGAAAAGAAAACCTTGAAGGGCGTTGTGGTGGCTTAACTTCCGTAGGGCGCTCAGCAGCACCATGCCACTTTCACTCTGCCTCCTCCGAAGGACGGGGAGAGAAAATAGTATGGGGAAAAAAGCTCACGGACTGAGATAAGGACAGGAAGATCACTCACCAGTTACTGTCATAGGCAAAACAGACTCTGTGTAAAGGCAACTCATGTAATTTATTGCCTATTAACAACAGATAAGAGCAGTGAGAACTAAAACTGCCTTCCCTCCATCCACCCTCTTCTACCTCCTCCCCCTGAGCAGTGCAGGGGAATGGGGTCTGTGGTCAGCCCATAACACTTTGTTTGTGCATTTCCTCATGGTCACTCCCTGCCCGTACTCCAGGGGCTCCATCCCATAGGATGCTGTCTTTCCCAAATGGATACCACATGGGCTCCCCATGCAGCTGCAGCTCTTCAGACACTGCTCCAATGTGGCTCCATACCATAGCACCCATCCTTCAGAAATTGCCCTAGCACAGATCTTCACAGGTGGCACTTCCTGCCCCACCATGGGCTCCTCCCATTAGGCAACAGCCTGGGGTCTGTTCCTTTAGGGGGGCTCTCCATGAGCTGCAGCTTCCTTCAGACCACATTCACTGCTGCACCATGGGCTTCTCCATGGCTGTATGTGGAGATCTTTTCTGCGTGGTGTGCATGGGCTGCAAGAGGACAGCCTGCTCTGCCATGGGCCTCTCCTGGGGTGCAGGGGAACTTCTGCTCTGGTGCTAACAATTTCCTGGCTTTTTTGGATCCTTCTCTCTGGAAAGAGGCAAGATCTTTCCCATCCCTTTGAGTTTTTTATTTCTGTAGTGGAAATGATTTATTTTTTTTTAGACAGCTGCAGAATGCGTTTGCAAAACTGCCAAAATATTAAGTCAGTATTGATCTGAAAGAGCAAATAATTTAAATTTCTGTGCAGTACTTACATAAGATATTACGTTTCAAGATAAGGTTGTTTTATTGTGTTTGTTTTCTTTAATAGGCTGAGACTATTTTCCAGGAAATGTTTCCCACAGAGGAATTTTGTCCAGCACCACCAAATCCAGAAGATATTATTTATGATGAAGATGAGATTGCGTCAGAAGAGACAGGATTCAATAATTCACCAGAGACAAAACCTGAATCCTCACTTCAGGAAAGCAGTAGCAGAGGTAGTACTGCTGTTAAAGAGCATAGTGAAGAATGAATTAGCTCTGTTCTCTTAGCAGAAGAGGCACTTGATAGAACTTAAAGGGAGGAAGAGGGGGGGGGGGAGAAAGAGGTTGAAAAAAAACCATGGTGATACTATTTGTGATTGCCTTACTTTCCTTAGCTTGAATAATCTTTCTTATTCAAATAGCTTCATTAATAGCTATTTCTCGATGAAGTCATAGGTTTAACTGGTCCAAGGGCGTTAATAGCTGAAATAAAATAAAGATCACGAAACAAAGTATTTGAGTTTAAGATGTTAAAATATAACTTATTATTTGTTGGGATAATTTGGTTTTGGTTTACATCTTGGAAAGACTCCTCCATCTTTTACAGTGAAGTCAAAACTAACTGAAGGATCATGAAAGGTTGCTTACTAGCAGGAGGATCATCTTCTGTTATAAAGTGTCAGAGTTCTACTAAAAGTCATTGTGCCTGTGCTAGTTCAATGTAAGCTTCATTATCTGTAATTCAGATTGCCTTTTAGGAAAGAAACTTAATAATGTTGACGGTTCTGGAATGGCTTTAGAATACGTAAGATGTCATGTTAATTTGCATAGTGGAAAAAAAAAAATTAGTGGTTTTGAAACTGAAGCCATGAATTAGAAATAAGTATAGTACAATGGATGTTCCTCACAGGGAACAGTCTTACATTCAGAATGTTTTTCTTTTAGAAGATCGCATAATCACACATTTTTACCAGACACTTAATTTTCTGTAGCACAATTCAAACTTAATGCTAGACTTCCCAACAAAATTCAAACTCATGTACTGAGCTTAACTACTGTTACCTTCCCTGGGTTTATGGCAGTGTTTGGACCTCTGATAAGCCAGTAATTAGTTTTTTGCAAGTATGATGTCTGAGCATTTTAGCGATGAACTGAGGTTTTCCTGCTGAGAAGGTTCGACTGCTAATTCTAAAGGTTCGTATTGATCCCAGTTAATGGGATTCAAACTAGTGTGATAGCTGTACATGCTGTGTTTTGTAATGATAGTTGTAAAACATTTATACAGTAAAATTTATTAAACTATTTAGAACGGTAGTTTATATGAAGAGTTACCGAATGAGAAAGCTATTGTAAATGACCAGGATAGACTTGCACTTCTTCTGAACAGTGCTTGAAATTAGACATTCAGATTATGAAAAACAATTTAGCATTTATTTTAAGACTTACCTTAAGACATACACCAGATTAATAGTGTGTCTAAATATAGAGATCAGTGAATTATGATGAGACGGAGTTTAAGCTTGTGCCTGAACTATATCTATAGTTCTAGCAGTGCTTAAGTAGAGTGTATATAAAAATGCCATTGAGTGATGAATATTCATCATTGCCTGAACTTGACACAACCAAATTTTTTGTACAGTTTTAAAGTGCATGTGCCTGCCTTTAAAGTGGCTTCATGCCATAAAGGTTAATTTATTTATTTTTTTACTGCATGGCTGATAGAGTTAACTTCGTCTTGTGTCACAATACATTGTCCAATTTGCATTTCAAAAACTAGTTTTTTAGTGCTTACCTTCTGCATATTGGATAGGCACTGTTGTGCATCTAATCCCAAAGACCCCAGAAAAATGTCACTAAAATGTTACCAGCGTTAAACGGTTATCTTTAGGTGCTTGTGGTTGAGCAGTTATATATATTATAGTATTAAGCAGACTTGCTCTTTGTTAGCTGTAATTACTTTGTGTGTATTGGAAAGCACGAGTATCTGCTAATTGTATTTAACATCTAAAAATCTGTAAAAGAAGTGGAGGACCTCGTACCTGTTTGTCTTTTGGTAGTGGGGATCACAGTTGAATTTTTCATTTTCTATGTTTACAAGGAAATTGTCTGATGAAAATTAAAGGTTTGCTTGCAAGTGCATTTTTTTGTGTGTTTTCTTTCAACCAAACAAGAAAAGCAGTTCATTTGCTAGCAGAGATGTTCTGATAATTTTGTTCTTAACTTCCAGCGTATTGCCAGCTGTGATATGGTTGAAGTTTTAATGTTTGTTGTCAGTATGTTTACGTAAAAAACAGGTTTTTAAAAAGTAACATCTTAGTACTTCATACCCATGTGAAGCAAAGTTTGGTAATCCTGCAAATGTGATTTTAGATGAGACAGAATAATCTGAAAGTTATAGGTTATGACTTTACACTACATTGATTGCTTAAAAATGTTTTCATGCTTTATTCTTGTGGCAAATGGAAACATAAAGTGCTTTTCCTATGCTACTTGAGTACCCAATTGCAAGCTTACTTGCAATAGCAATAGATAACACTGTTCTTTTTATTTTACAGAACTGCATTTTGTTCTTGCTTTAAATGATTTAAGCATACAAAGTGGGGGTTAAGCTTATTTGAAGTAGTTTTTAAGGCTTGTCATACAGGATGTATTCAAAAGATAACATGACTTTTTAAAAACTGGCAATTTATCTGTAGGATTATTAATAAATCAAGTTAAAGAAAGATAAGGTTAATTGAATTTTTAAACAAGTAGCTGTATTATCCTTCAAGCACCTTGGAGCTCATACAATATTCAGACTTTTTTTTTTTTTTGAGGAGTGCTTTGATATGTTTGAATTCCTTTTTTAATGAGTACTTTCTTTTTCACTTGGTTAATTGGATTAACTCTTAATATTCAAACAGTCAATTTTATGCCGTTTTCCCTTCTGCTGTTGTATTGCCTTATCTCTGTGACGGCAATTAGTTACCCTTCCTTTGGAAGTATTTTCAGTTATGAAGCTGCTACGTCTGCTTTTTCTGGTGATGATGATGCTTAGGGCCATTTGACAGGTAATCATTAGAACTTGGATCCTTGCAGGCTATGGGGTCTTTTATCCTATCATTGCTGGGGGATTTATGTAGGTAACTCCTATTAATGTTAATGGGACTTGCATGTGTAAATCCTCCTTGCATCAATGGGAAAATTGACCCCTGGAAAAAGAAAATCTTCATGTTAGACTTGCTGATTCAGAAAGTCCAGGCACTCTCAGCTCTGTGTTGGAAATGCGAAGGGTGGGTACGTGCTAGCTAGCCAAATGTTTGTCCATCAGCAATGTGAGTTGCAGTAACTTAATTTCAAGTACAATTTGCTTGATCTATTGATTAATGACAAGTAGGAAGTATTAAAATAATGTTTTCATGCAATAAAAGACTGGGTTGCTTACAGTCTGTGTCAGCTGTTGAAAGGATAAAAATCACTATCTCAACATTTTTCCACCTGGCATTGGGAAAACATCAACTATCCACTTTCCACATGTGGTGGAAAGAGAGAGCATCAAACAGATGGAAATAGCTTTTAAAAAAGAAAAAGGGTTATTGTGGTGGGAGGGGGATGATAATATGAGGGCATTGTAACCTCCATGCTTTGAGATCAACTGTCTTGCACTTCTGTTTTACTGTTCTGCTCTGTGAGACTACACAGTTTCTAATTGTTGATGGACCTGGAGGGGGGTGGTGAAAACATTCTATGCTTTAGGGAATTGAGGCAACAACAGTTATCAAAGAACGTTATAAATGGAGCAGTACCTGACACATGCACTGAAGAGTTTACAGTATAGCTGAGAGTATTATTTCTTTGTTTATCTGTGGATATATTTGTCTGTCCTTTATCATGCATTTTTTTGCTCAGTAAGTTACTGTTGTAGGTCTTTTGTATAATCCTCTGCAGTACATTTTAGGTTTTCACATTAACAGCAGCAAACTTCCCCGCTCCTTTTCTTAAAATCATTTCTGAGCATATTCAGCGACTAAGATTTGAGAAAATTCCTGTTTTTATTTTTTTTCTTGCTGTCATGGTTGGGTTTGGTGTTTTTCAGGAGTTTCTGAGGGATTGTGCTGGAAGTTTCAGGAAGGCTGACGTAACTTTGACCTGGCTGTTCTGTAACCATCAAATTAGACTCCTCAAAATCTTCTGTGGATTTTTGAAGCGTAGCATTTTTTTGTGAAAGACTTGTTATCGCTTTACCAGTATTTTGAGTGTTCATACCTTGTTCTTTTGTTGCAGTGATTTCTGTCAATATGCATGTTATCGAAATAGTGGTAACCATAAAGCCAAGTCCTTTGAAAAAACAACAACAAAAAAAACCTCTCCCTTAAGAAAAAGAAAAGTTCCAGCTCATCTCTTTAAACAGGAAGAAATCTGATATCAAAGCAACTAATCCATTGCTATGAATGTAAATTCAGTTGTTTCTCCTGACTCTGCTGCCGTAATGAATATTCTGTTCACTCGTTAGTTGTCAATAAGATCTGATGGTTCTGGTGGTCTGTCTGCTGTTGATGTTTGGTTTTTTTGTTGTTGTTGTTTGTTTGTTTTTGTTTGTTTGTTTGTTTACTTCCCCCTTAGAATTCTTTGCTTTCTTGTTTAATTTCACTTCTGCTGTTCTGGCAGCCCAAGTTCCTAAAGTATAAACATTCTGCATTTATGAATGTAATTCCTTTATGACCAATGCTCTGGCGAAATTTCTTATTTCAAGTTATTGAAGTCACACTGTAAAGCCTAATAGATTTTTGCGTGTGTATGCTGAGTTCTTAACAGCTTTTTTCAGAAATAGTACATATAGCTCTGTGTGTGAATATATACATACATAAATAGCTACTATGACAAAATGAGTAACTCATAAAAGTTTATCATTTAAACCTTTGCAGAAATCAACCACTATACAGTGTCCAAAAATTAGAATTACTTGCTATTACCAAGGCTGTCAAAAGTATGTGGAAGAGTGGTAATGTTGATGGAGTTGCTTGCGTTGCTTTGGTAAGTAGTAAAGCCAAGTATCTTGGTAAGATTTGAAAGTAGCTGTAACAGTAGAAGTTTGAGACAGCAAATCTTGAATGTTTATTTTCTGCAACATACTTCAGTAGTAAGATGACTTCAGTAATCGGATAGAAAGTTTACCTTAGTTGTGTGTGATTTAAAGTATAATTTTTTTTAATGGGACAAAAATTATTGTAGGTGGACACTTTCAGCTGTGGAGGTAACTGGTAGGAAATGGTCAGCTGTGTGGAATTACTGATGTCAGCCTCATAACAAGCCCCAGAATTACTTTGGTTGTAAATTGAGCTTATTAGCAATTCGAATATTATGTTTATTTACAGGCTGCCAGTTTCTGTTCATAGCAGTGACTGGTTCCTCAAAAGCTGGATGGGGAGCCAGGCAGAAATGTTGTAAATCTCAATGACATTTGTGATTTAGCAAGTTGACAGTGAAGTATCAGGAAGATGCAGTTGTTGACTGTTTGGAGTTCTGATCAGAGGACGCTTTAATAGAAAATGCTCCTCTTGTCACAATTTTAACAAACAGTATATTTTAGACTACTTGCATACATTGACACAAATACGGAAGGTATCAACCTGAATGTATATCAAGGCCAGATATATTTGAGTAAACAATGGCTGCATAGACAGTGGCTGACTCCCAGTGTATAAAATACTGTTCAAATAGCAGGTTTATGTAGGTTAGGTGTAATCTTGGTAAAGAGCTCCTTTGAGAATGTTGTTTTCGGTTGGATTTTTGTTTTTTAATTAATCTGGCCAGTGTACCGAATTCAGTAGTACATTATTTTTACCTGGTTTTAATATTTTCCTATTGACTGTCAGGTTTTTTCACTCTTAAGGTTTAAGCATCAAGTAGATTTAAAATAGTTTCCTAGTGACAGTCTAATCTTTTATTACCACAAGAGGCATGGTGCAAGGAAATTGTACTTTTTCATATGGGTAATGCTGATTTTTTAGGGAAACTCAGAACATCCCCATTTCTAGAGACAGCTTTTCAGGATCTCATACTTCCTTCTGAAATGCTGTTCTTAAGCTGCTAATATATATTTGGGTCTCTGGAGAAGGCTTTAGTGCTGTTGCTCCATTCCCTGCAGTTAACACTTCAGTAAGCGGGGCATGCCAAAAGCTGTGGACGCCCCATCTGTCTTCTCAAACAGAGGAGCTTCTTCTCTGAGGTGTTACTGCATGATAGCAATCGCCATTTGTGGCTAACAAATGTGGCTTCAGCTTTTATAGCTGCTTTTCAACTGCTCCAGCTTCAGAAAGCTATTTCTGTAGTTCAATACTGATGGCTTTATCTTATTCCTTTTCATTTGCCCGAAGCACAGAGTTGGACCAAGAAATGATTCTCCGTTGAAAGCAGTTGTTTTCTTGATTCTGAAACTGTTGGGTTAGCAAATCTTGAGTAGCACAATGATGAAACATCTGGATAATAGCATCCTTGAGATTAGATGCTTCAAGGCCTAGTTCACTAGCCATAAAACAAGTCTGGTAGTTTTTAAGGAAGCCGCGATTCTGTACCTGAGTTGAATGGCCAGACTGAGGAATGAATGTTTCATTGCTGCTCAACGCCATCCTAGATACTCAAGATCTGGAAAAGAGTAGCTTGAAAGATTCACCTCAAATTCAAATGCTCCTGTGCTATATTTCAGTATGAGTCGGCAAGAAACTTTATAATAGCCAGTGTGGACTATTGAATCTACTCTAATTCAAACCCAAACATATTTCTGGAGCTCGCCCAAGGCAAATCCATTTAATCATGATGAGAAACCAGCTGTCAGACCAATCTAACAGAACATTTTTCTGGGAGCTTGTTGGTAGCTTGTCGTGGTAGAGCCCTTTGTTGTGAATTCAGCCTTTTTTCCTATTCAGAAATTTGTGTAAGCCCTAGCTAAGTGCCTTCAGTGAAGGATTTTAAACTTTTAGGTCATTCAGAGATAATTTATTAAAGAATTCTTACCATAACTTAAAAAAATAAGTCTCGTGGTATTTTTCATGTTCTGTAGTTGGATTCTGATATAATACACAAGACTTAATTTTAAAAATGGCTTATTCATTTTTCTCACATGTTTTAAGACAAAAATAAATACTTTCATGAAGAACAAAAAATGCAATCCACGATTGTAACAAGGCAGCCTTTGTAAAATAAGTTAGTCTTGTGATAATTGTACTTTTATGCTTGCATTTTCCTTTTGTACAAGTTATAAGCCAGGAGACCTTATGCTATTTTCCTGACTCCCAGTCCAAGATGAAAATAAAAGAACTGTAAAAGCTAATAGCTCTCTCAGTTACATTTGCAGGACATACTCAGCTTTTCCCAGAAACCGCTTGAAATGCACACTGCATAGAATATATGTTTTAAAAGTTGATTCACATCAGATCTCTTCAGATGGTCTATTCTGGCATCGTCTGTGAAGTGATGGCAGGAAAATGCATGTGCGCAAGTTTAACAAAGAGGTGACAAAGCAGAACTCAAATGAAGTGTAGCAGAAAGAAGTGGATAATGTATCAACTTGGGATGCGAGAAAAATGGGCTCATTTCTTGGCTCTGGCGCTGGTGTCTTGAATAAACTTGGTTGAGTAATTTCCCTTTTAATGTCATAGTAAAAAGATGTAAAATAGTGACTATTTTTTTTAAGCCTTTTGAGAGGTCAGTAAAATATAAAATTAACATGTGAGTTTGAGAAGGAAAAGGAAGTGCATTAATGGTAACTGTAGAAATGGGGAGCAGTTATACTGAGTAGAGGTGCAAACAATTTTCTTACAGAAAAACTTAACATGATGGCATAGCGTTGTTTTTTTTTTAGCCATCAGAGTAACATTACCTGTGTTTCACAAAGAAGCTTTCAGCAATCAGCGCAAACTTTATTTACTGCTTTCTTTGGAGTTCCGACAGTGAATTTAAGGAATCGCGGTTTTATTCAGTTGTATCTGTGATGCTGCTTATAAATCAGGTAATTATGCAGCATTTTTCAGTTTCTCATCACTTGTGTGGATGTGGTTACAAAGTGCAAAATAACTGCTGAATTTTGTACTCCATATCATCTCTTTAGTGTAGACAGTGAATTCTGTGGATTCCTTTTTGCGCAGCCTACTTCTGAGCATTTATAATATCCTGTCTGTGTAAACCTAGGAAGGTTTTTAAATAAAAACAGTGGGGTACCACTAACAGAAATCAATATGCCCTGTAATGTCCCAGTTTAATTAAACTTTTCTCTGTGTGCTCTATAGTCTTTAGCCTTTGAGTCGAACAGATGATCAAGGAGGTTTTTTAATGGTACCAAACTAATGAATAATACGTGAATAATAAATAGGAAGCAACAGAATTTAAGGAAAATACATTTAAGTGCTGCCAGTCCCCTACCTCTATTTTGTACGCACGTTTTGTTGTGCCTCCTGGGCTTGGAGGACTTGTGTGCAAGCTGTGGTGTTCCTTGTGCAGCTGATGATGGATGCTCACCAGACAGAGGTGAAACAATTCTCCTTCTTAGGTGATTACACTTCACCACGTGGCTTCCTTCCTGGGAGAATATAGCATAAAGAAGTATACAAAACTTGCGGTGCAGTGCAACACAGGGTGGCACAAGGGAAGGCCTGCTTTTTCTGTGGCTCCTCTGAATCTTGTAAAAACTTTGCTGCTGACAAATAGTGACTTCTCTGGCCAAGGGTAGTTGCTGAGTGGAATGTGCTGTTAGACCACCTCAGCGTTCAGCTTGTGCTTGCTCTTTTTAGCTGCTCAGGAGCCGAAGTGTTGAACCAGCATTGATGAGCTCTTCTGGACAGGGAAAACTGAATGCAATTCTGGACATAAGTTTAGTCATTTTGTGAAGTTATGTAGGAATTTGAGGTGAGCTTTGAGTTTCATCTAGGCTTTTCTGTGGCTGTCATCCTTGGTGATCTTCAAAAGATGACTGAAAGCTAAATGAGATGAAAGTTCTTCTCTAAGCTTTATTAATTTTGCCCAAAGCTGGGCTATTCGTCCAGGAAAACTCATGCTGCATGTTTCTCTGAAGGAGCTTTCTGGTTGCTGTTACAGAAGCTACAGTAGCTTCATGCTGGAGAGCTTAAATTTGTTGAAATCAATAGATATTTTTCTTATAAAACCACACTGAAAGGTTTCTAAAGCTTACAGGAATTTTTGGATTACTGCAGATGAACTCATTATTTTTCACTGAACTGAATTACAGCATCGTATCTGTTGCTAGCATATTAATAAAATGTATGAAGCTACTTCCTTTGTGAAGAGACTCTTAAAAAAAAAAAAAATAAGCAGGAGGGATTTTTCAAAGATGTGTATTTTTCTCAGAGTAATGTTGCATACAGACTGGAGATTGCTTCTTCTCTTGAATTGCATAATGAAAAATCCATCAGTTTAATGGTTGACAAACTTTGACATTCAAATAAAAATGTTGCTGGTATTTTCATGAAGACCTGTAGGCAGAACTGGATTCAGTGACTTTAATTTATGCAATAGTAAATGTCTGCCAAAACATCGTACAAATGACCGTATAATGAGGCAGTAATAACTATGAGGAACGAAAGGAAAGCAAACAGGCTGAATTTCTCAGTTTGTGCTGATTATACGATTTTGCAAAGCCTTTCGATGTAAAGCATGTTTCTACAGCATATTTTTCAACAGCACATTCTGTTTAGAAAGAAACAGCTCAAAATCATCAGAACACGTTTATCTGAAACTAATGCATGCTACTGCATTAAAATGTTTAGTTTTTCTACTTGTTCAAGTCTTCTGACCAGACTGCATTTGCTTCTTGACCACTTCACACCCTACTGTGTACTCAGGAAAAACTAGCTAAATAAAAGTCTTATGTATAGTGGTTCTATTAGATTTTTCAGATGCTTGTGAGCAAAAAGAAAGGATAGCAGTCCTTTGGTGAATAAGGAGGGATAAAATCAGCAGAAGGCTTGACAAGCTGCTGTGTTTTCATGTATGTTGGTTGCTGTTATTGGTGGGGATTTTTTGTTGGTTCCCCCCCCCCTTTTCTTTGATTCAGAGGGGGAGGAAATCCCAATAAGGGCAGAGGAAACTAAAGTTTCCTATTAATTTATGACTTAAACGTATGTTTGACCACACAATTCAGAGCAAGAATAAAGTGAGTGCAGAGCCATGCTACTACTTTCAGCCTTTAGGCACTCCTGTCCAAGATCCCCATAAAAGAGGTAATGTAGTGGCATAATAAATCCCACTATCCTATCTGTTTACACAGCAATAAACTTCTGCTTGTTTTTGGCTTTGGCTCTTAACTGTTTGAAGTAAAAAACAAACAAACAAAAAGACACAGAGATTGTAATTGATACTGAATTCTCCCTAGTGCCAAGATAATGAGTAAGCAGCCCCATGCAGTAAATAAGTTACTAACAGTAGGTCTTCTCTCTGCTCTTGGTGTGGAACTACAACACATGAAGTTCCTACCAGCACACGGTAGTACACAGTTTGCACTGTCATGTTATGCAGACTTCAGCCTGTTCATTCTGCACGTTCCTTATTCTTCTAGCCAACGTTGTAGGTGGTGCGAGTTTGGCTGAGGTTATTATGTTAAAAAACAAACAAACAAAAAAAAACCCACCCTTGTTTTATCCGTAATGATAAAGGAACCAGTATTTGAATGCTAATCAAAAAGGTCTGCTACACTGAATAGAAGTCACATCAAGCAGATTTTTCAAAGTTCTACTTGTGCATTAGTTATCGTATCACTAGATTGTTGTAAGAAAAACAGGTCTTGCCTGTAAAGAGTTGCTTCATTTTTATTTCAGTTGTATTTCAGCTAAAATTAGTACTTCATTTAAACATACTTTAAAACCAGAATATTCATAGATTTATCCAGGAAGGAATCTGGCTTGGAAACATTTCTGAAACTGAAATAAGTATTTAGACATTTGTGTCCGAGTCAAATTGAACAGCTTAAAACCAATGTGCTTTTCTGAAATGTTCTTTAGTATTAGCAAGCCAACCCTCTGTTGGTTGTGCTGAAGTTGGAGCTTCATAGCTAGATAACTCAGAGCACTAGGATGTGGATACGTCTCAAGTAATTAAAAATGAAGCAAGAAAACTTTATCTCACTTCATGAAAGCATGCTTTCTCAGCAACAGAACTAAAATAGTTTGCTAACCTCCAGCATTTGTCAGCAGCAAAATTGAAAGTATTTTTTGTCACCTGCATTGCTGTCAGCAGGGGAAAAAAATAGAAAGTAGAGGAACATAATTTCAGCACTAACATAAGTATCAGAATGATTTACCTGTCTGTTCTGCTTCACTTTCGTCTCAGCTTTCAGGGCTTCATTCATCAATCTTTTATTTACACACGCATATCTCATTTTTACACAATTTCTTTCTCCCTGACCAGATGGCTGCATTGTCTGCTTGGTGTTCATCAAAGGGAATGAGAAAATACATGGATGCATAGTGTCATCTGGGTAGAATTTGGCTAACTCTTTTTTCAAGAACAACTTTGTAAGTATTTAAATAATGGAAAAGAACACTTGGATTATTCAGAAAAGTACCACAAAATCCTCAAACATTACCAATTTTTCTAGATATCAAATAATTATTGCTTAGCCTGTGCACCAAGTTTGTTTCATTGTGCACAGCCATGTAAGTGATTGTAGTTTAGTAGGATGAATATAAAGAAGAAAGCTGGCCAAAAAAAGAAAGGTACATGTTAAGTGAAAAATGCTTTTAATATTAAAAAATATATATATTACTAATGCATATTGGAATAACATACATAAATGCTGCAGCAGTTCAGTTTGTACTTCATCTGTAGTACCTATTTTGTCTACATATGGTTCTGCATTTAGAACAAGTTTATTAAGTTTATTTCCATTGAGCTCTTCTTGAATTGTGTAGAACTTTTTTGGGAAAGTAGCTCATTCTACTCTAACATTGCTTACCAATCTCATTCTGCTCATCTTTTGCAAAACTGTCTTTCATTAATTTTGTGTCATCTGTCCTGCCTGCGGTATTTCTAACGAGGTTTTTAATTGTTGTATTCCTAGGGTCTTAAGTGCCATTCACATACTAACAGCATACAGAATTTATCTTCAATATGACACTTTCGTTATTGCATCTTGTTTAACATTCAACATATATGCATTATAGATAATTGTAAGTCATTTTATTTCCTGTTTTCATCAGTCCCATCTGTTGTAAACTAGGTATTTTTCAAGTGTTCGTTGGATCTTTTTCTCCGAGTCCCAAATTCTGTCCTTCATTATTTATTTATTTATTTATTTTAAGTAGAGTCCATGACTGATTTTGGAGTTAATTAGAAGGTGATTAACCTGAGCAATCCCAAGAAAGAAATGGAAAATCAAAAGTTCGTATGGAATTTCATTCCTTTTGACAGTAAACATTGTTTTATACATGACAAATATAACTAGACTAATGTTTGTGTAATTCTTTGGGATTAATGGTGAATTTGTACAGATGCAATATGAATTTTAGATAGAAATTGTCTTTGCTAGAACACATCAAATTATCAAAGTGTTATGAATAGTTCACGTGTAAGATGTATACAAATACAGCTGAGAGACCTCAAAAAGAAGCTAACAATGGGAAACAGTCTTTGAAAGGGAGTATTTCAGGCAGAGAAGAAGAGTGTTATGTTCTTCAGAATTCTTATCAATAAAGTAACATAAATATTATACTATCACTCAGGGCCACTGACAAAATGGTTATAGCTTAATAAGCATTGACAAGGACAGAGCCATTATGCATAGTAATAAGCTTGTAATGGCAAGCGTTGACCATTATAAATAATAAACTATGTGTTAATGCTGCTGTAGTCAGGTGTATTCTTGTAGACCGGAGAAGCTAGCTTTTAACTACAGAATGGACGCTGTGTCCAGGAAAGAAGTGACTTTGAGAAGGATTTAAAGATAACATTGGTAAATGGTACAGTAGAAATTCCCAGCAAAGGCAACGTAAAATAGCATATACCAAATCTCAACTAACTGTATGTTAAATGACTGCGCATTACTGAGGCTACGATGTTTCATTTTTATTTCTGCAGTATGTTCCCATTAATTCTAGTATTTAAATTGTAAGCAATGTTAAAGAGTTTCAAACATGAATCAGGCTAGAGAAGCACCTGCAAATTAGACTGAGGCTGGCTTGCTGAGCTATTCACTGCATAAAGATTTCTTTACTAAAGTCTCTTTAACACAGCTATAGCAAGGACTAGAACCTAAAGCGAAGTAAAATATATGGTAACTTCTGATTATTGTTGTCCTGATCATAGAAATGTGTTTTAGTTTATCGGTGAATTTATTGAAAAGTATCCTGGAAGATAGGTGGACAAAAACTGCTCCTCGAAATAGCAGTGGCTCAGGAGAAGTTTGAGGAGTTGAAGCTCAAATGCCGAAACTATTTGCTATGGCGATTTAACTTTTTTACAACAACCCACAAAACTGGTTTTACTTAGTGGTAAATGTCTGATGGACATAAAAGAGCAGAAGAAACAGCAGAATTGAAAGAGATTTTCTGTTAAGTGAGAAACAGTGGTCACTGAAGTGAAACTAAACTGAAACATAGCCCTGTTCTCTCCTTTTATTCGTTCCACTGAGACTGCCTGAAGATGTGCTAAAACTGGAATATAAGAAAAATATGCATTTGGATCACTTTGGGGTTTGATATTTTTTAGAAGTTTTATATCTAATGCTGAAGATGACTTTTGGCTCCAAGGACTACTTTGTCATTTTAAACCACTTAATATAATATTTCCAGAGGGAGAAAAAATTCAAATACTAAAATTTAGTCAAACTGAAAGCTCTAGGCTGAAACAGAGAAATAAATAGAGTTCTCTGAATGTGAAACAACAGGATATGGAGATTGCAGTTGTCTGGTGTCACAGTTAGTCTGTTTTGTTCTCAGATTTTCCATGCTCTCGTTTGGTCTTTTTATTGAAAACCAAGTATCTTGCTAGAGTGTAGGACTCTGAGTCTGCCATCTTTGTGAAACCTTCTCGTAGTTCAGAATTCAGGAAAATCACTGGCTGCAGCCCTGGGTGAAAGTATCGCAGGTCTCGTGATTATTTATTTTAACTACTGGTATTGTTTTACGCTACTTCCCTGGAAGGAATATTAGAATTAAATCTGTTTTTAAAAAAAAATATAACAGGAAAAAAACGAACAACCAACCTCTAGTTTTGTTAATCATACTTCTGCTGAAACTGGATAGTAGTTGTAATACATACATTTGCAAATACAGGTATAAGAATTTAAAACATTTTAAAGGACGCTTTTTACAAGTAGAAATGTCACAGACTATTTTAAGAGTCTGTCCTCCACTGTATGTAGAGAACACTGCCATCTGGAGAAAAAAGGAAGAGAATTGCCTCGCACCTGATGGCAGCAAACAACTGAAAATTCAGAGTTCAGGAGCACTAAGTGACATGGGAGACATTTTCTCAGAGCAATCTAACAGGCTGTGAAGGCAGCAAGGCATCACTTACACAGGAGCAGGACAACTGTGATTTTGTTGATGGACTGTCCTCAGCAGGGCATCTCAGGTTTCAGGAATGGCCCAGGCTAACAATAACTATCTTTCTGAAACTGTGAACTGCCCTGAAAATGAATACAAACCCTTGCAGCATAGAAATGAGGAACTTCAATTTCTGCTGAATCATTTTTCTATGTCCTGGAAGAGAATAGCCATGACAGATGCAATGCCGTGAAAGAACGGGAGCTTCTTGAGTTCATGCATATCAACAAGTTCCAAAACTGCAAACCCTCCATCTTTATTATTATATAAAAGCCATCAAAATTCAAATACCTCCTTTCCCACCTCCTTAGTGTTACGGAGCTTAATACATAATATAATTTGTTTGTTTGATAGTAATTATATAACAGTATTGTTAGTAAGCATCTGTGGGTTTGATTCACACTTGCAAACCTCATGAACAGGGCTGATATAATCCCCATTTGACAGGCTGGAAAACTCAAGAAGGTGGTTGTGACCTGCACAATACTTAGCTATCTTAAGAGGGTAGCTTAGTTTAGAGATTCTAAGGGTTTGCTGAGGAGCGTGCAAGTAAGTACGCAGTCAGTTTTAAACTCTCTAGTTCTTTCATTCAGTTTTGAAATTAACAGTAAAATTTTAAAGATGTTTAGCAGTATACATGCATTTTTCCTATAATCAGTGAATGCTAATAATGTTAATACTTTGAAGCTTGACGATACACCCAGATTCTGTATTTCTTAAAAGAAGTTTTTTTGGCTTTGTTTTTACTTTTAGATGTTTTCACTTAATTTCCAGTTGGCATTTGCTTAACCTTTCATATTAGATGTAGGTTCTTAGGAGGTAGCGTACATTTAATGTAAGAATGATAGCTCGCTAATCATTGTGTTTTCTTATATTATCAAATCATCTTTGACAGCTATGGTATCCTTAACTAGTCCTTCAGGGGAGGAATGAAATCAAGCCACAAGAATATATAATTACTGGAAATATCTGCTAACTATTAATCTCTACTAGTATACGGTAATGTAATAGACTGTGTGAATATGCTGATTATTATCATATGATTAGTGGACAAATTGCTTATGATCAGTGTTTTTCCAGTGGATTCAAACACAGTGCCTCTATTACTGTATTTAACAAAGCAATGAAAGGATTCATTCTGAAGTTCAGCTGTTGGATTTTTCTCTCATGTGGAAGGCTGTATGCCTCTTACAAGCAAAATCTGCATGTGTGTCCTTGGAATTCTTAAGCTCTTTAGTGCTACAGGATTAGAGGGATTTATTTATTTATTTATTTATTTTCCAGTGTTTAGCAACATCTTTAAAGAAAATGAAAACTTTGTTTTGGTTCAGATGTCCATCCTTTTTAAAGTAAATGTGAGTGGATGAAGGAATGCTGAAAGCTGTGGTGTATAAAAAGATGGAGTATGTCAGCTCACGGTCTGTGTCTTGAAACTGCCATGTATCAGGCGTAAGGGCTGTTGACAGGTCTTGATGGAAATGTGTTATATCAGGTTATAAACTAGCCTAGCTGACTCTAACTTCTTTGACCTTAAAGGTAACTCCAAAAGAGAGTGTTTTCTGATTAACTTAAAGGTTAAATAAATAATCTTATACGAGGCAGAGCATTATCAGCAAAAACTGGGAGAAATGAAGAGAAGATAGGAGTAGGGAGAGGGGAACATGCAATGATAAAGTCACAATTAAAAAAAAAAAAAAGTAGTATCCTGTTCTTAGTCAGAGCTATTATCAGATGCTCTCATAGATCAGCAAGAATCTTCTAAATGAATGTTTAGAGGAAGACTTGTTGCTAGGGGCTATTTGCCGCTGTGGTCACAAAGTATGGTCACAAAGTATGGTCACAAAGACTAATAAAAATCTTGTTTTAGATAGTTACATATAAGGGCTAATCAAAGGCAGGATCATGTTATGCTTATTTTTTCACAAGTATGGTGTGTTGTGTGTAACCATTGTCTCCAAAAGGTAAGGCATACAGGGGATGCTCAACTGGAGAAATAGTAAGTATAGAATTCCCACGAGTCTTGTACCCAAATGACCTGATGGAGGAGGGAAAAAAAGAAAGGATTTTGGATTATAAACCATGGCCAGTTAGGTATGCAAGAGTGCATCTGATTTATGCATGCAGTTGCCATGACTATGTATGCATACTAGATAATTGCTAGCACAAATGACTACTGGCATTTGCACACACATTTATCCAATTAGTATGTGCAATCAAAGTAATTTCATGCACAAATTAGCTGCACAATTGTGCATGTCTTCTGCACATGTAATTGTATGCCTAATTGGTCTGAAAGTCTTGTTCACAATGTGTGTCTTGATTTTATTGCAATATAACATAAAAAAGAGTGAATTTCATATGCGGAAATACAAATTTTACATAATATCTGCATTTAGTAATAAGTCCGAACTCTCTCTATTAGATTTTGCAAAGCAAACATTTCTGAATGTGCTACCTGTAGGCAATCCGAGCTCTCATTACATAAATTAACTGACAGTTGAAAACTTAACTTGCCTTGAGTGGAAACAAATTCCTGAAGTTTCCCCATTTTTATTTCTTCTATGCTACATATAACATTAGAAAATAATGCCTTGTTATACTTGCTGACTTACGAAGGATGTTCAAAGTACTGCCCCGATTTCATATTTAAAGAACAGGTATGGAGTACTATGGTTGGGCAATGTCAGCAAAACAGTTCTGTATAAAAAATACTAGAATCAATAAAGTCATAATTTTGTTTAATGTCTCCCCCCCCCCCCCCCCCCATTTGATTTTATGCCTCAACTACAGCTTCAAGTGAGTTTGTTTTGTAGTAATGTTTACTGACATAAAAGGTTTTTGGTTTTGATTCTCAAAAACAGAAGAGCTTAAGAAGGAAGCTATATTTAAAAATACCATATCTGCCTCTGTGAAGTAAGCAGCTACCATAGAAAAACTTCCTGAACAAATTCAGTGTGTCCAATTTTTTACTATCTGTAATTCATTTAATTTATAAAAATTTTGGCATTGTTTTCAACATTTCTGATAGTGTGGGACAGTATCTTCTGTGTTTTCCCATGTTGCATCAATTGAGCATAAGAAAAATATATTACAGGTTGTGGCTTGAAAAATGTTAAAAATGAGAGAGATGGTCTACCACAGAATTTCCCTTTGTGTTTTTAAGTCGTTTTCCTTGATCAGGCAGTTCTAAAAATAGTTTACCAAAATTAACCCAGATATGAAAGAAAGGTAAAATAAGGGAGGGGCGATTGTACTTGTTTGTCAGGAAAGGAGAGCTCTTTGTTAAGCACCCAGTCTCAAAGAGAGGTAATAGATAATCGGGAATTCACTGGCAGATAAGAGAAGCTGATAGTAATCTTCAGGGTTTTCCAATGTGAAAGAGCTTTTCTTATCTACTTTTGTGCCCGATCCTGAAGGCCATTCTAGTGATAAAAGCGTAGGGAGATATAGCTTGCTTTTTTTGTTAGAACAGTATTTATGTCAGCCTCAAATTGTTCAGAGTAATGCTAAAAGCAGACCAGAATTCCTCAGCCATTCTCTGGATAGTTGGTCTACCAAGACAGCATTGACGGCGTTCAGTAAACCACGTTCCTGGAGTGGGAGAGAATCCGGTTGCAAGAGAGGGCAAAGCAGCAGGGCTGGCCACGAGGCCCCTCACGTGGCTCCAGTAGCTGATCCATGGATCTGAGCTGTCCTGTCTGGTGCTGCCTACCTTTTTCAAGAGTAAGATTGAAACACCTAGAGCAGGTCATTAGGTGATTGTTAATCAGTGCCTCATGTCCATTGTATGAAGTTGATTAATATTAAGGGGATGCAGAACACGCTATGTATAACAGAGAACATGTCATAATTTTTTTTGGCTAAGCTTTAATGCGAGGCTGCCGAGACATTCCCCTGTAGTACTTGATCAAACATGTCAAAGTTACCTTTTGTTGCCTCCAGCATAGCAGATCCAGTGATATGTGTTGCTGTTGGCTGTCAAACTGATATTTACAGATTCAGATTCTAGTTGGGATATTTATTTGATGGAATTTAATTGTACTTATTAAAAAAAAAATAGAGGAATAATGAAAATTTTAAAAGGGAGGCAGGTTACTTTCTATGAAATGAAGAAGGAATTGAAAATCAATTCAAAATGGTTATTCACTGTTTCGCTAAACTCCCCAAAAAGCTGTTAAATATCAGGGTGATGCTTTAAAGCAAGTAAAAGGAAGTACTTTTTCATAAACTGTACAGCTTTTAGCACGGAGTGATTAATGTCAAAAGGATCAAAAGAGATTGAGAAAATTAGTGAAGCCAGAGTTTATCAATTGCTACTAAACACAGCAATGTAGATGAAATCTCGGTCCCAAACTCCTGACTGTCAGAAGCCAGGGCAGGATATTTGAGGAAGAATCACTCTTTCTAACCTGTTTCTTATACTCTTTCCCTAAGGATTTGCTACCGGGCTTGATAAAGACAGGATACTCAATACAGTGTGGCAGTTCCTACGTCCTTATTTGATTAATTTCACTAGGAGCTTAACTCTTGGAACTTGGAATGCAGTTTTCCTAGGCTTGGGATGCAGATGGGTTGCTGACTCCTATAGTTCTAAAACCTAACATAAACACTCTCAGAAAAGAAATAAATGCCTTTTTTTCTCTTTAAGTACTGAAGGAAAATGGACCTGTCTCCCTGAAGTACTAATGTAAGCTGAATATTGACTGTCTCACCTGAGCCTCTTGCACAGGCTGTGCCAGATCTGTTCTGTGCAAATACATGTGACAGTATTCCCTTCGATATGCCTTTCTGTTTTTTCTTCCTTTCTTCCTTTTTCAGAGTGTATTCTTCTCTTTGAATACGGGTTGTAATCCCCTCTGTCTTACTTTGTGAAGCTGGAGGTTAGTTGTTTTTAGGAAAAACAAACATACAAAAAAAAAAAGACGTGGAAAATACACAGGGTTTTTTCCTAGCTTGAAGATAATTTTCTCATTTCAGCTTTTGATCTAAAATTACTTAAGCAGCTTTTTCCTTTTACAAGAAAGGAACAGTAGAGGGAGATGTTCTCTAACTTTCTTACTATCAACTGTTCTCAAGTATGTAATGAAAATCTATTTTGCCATGAGATTTGAATGATATATGAATACAAGAAGTATTACATTGCATTGTAAGTATTTTGTGTCTGAAAGTAGCAGTTGAAGGCCTGTCAAAAGTGTCCAGGATGCTTGGCATGTGCTCTGGGACTGAAATAGAATGTGTTTATTCAGACACTGGGAAGGCTTTCTATACATTTGAAGGGTGGCAATTCTGGTTCCATAAATCGGAAAATCATACCAAGATTACCCTTGAGACATACATTTTAAATGAAATATGTTTTGGCCTGGTTTTCTGAGTCCCTGGAAAAATGTGATCTCTTTGATTATTTTAAAATTTATCTCTGACGATCAGATTATTCTTTCAAACACAATTCCAAAATTTTACTTCCTTATGGCTTCTTAGGAGCACGTTCTTTATGCTCGTCAGGAATCTCAGGATATACTGAGCTGCAGTTTTGTTCCCTTTTTTTGCTTCCCTTCTCTTTCGTTGTCCCAGCAATCCATTGCAGCCTTCCCCCCCCCCCCCCCCTCCCCCCCCCATCTTGCCCAGTCTCCGCTTTGTCCTACAACTTCCCTACATTCATCTGCAATTGTTTTTTCTTTCTTAGAAACATGGAATCATTAAGTTTGGAAAAAATCACTAAGATAATCCAATCCAACCACCAACCCATCTCCACATGCCCGCTAATCTGCCTCACTCACTGCCGTATTTGTACTTTTCCTGAGCACCTCCAGGAGCAGTGACTCCACCACCTCCCTGGGCAGCCTGTTCCAGCACCTGACCACTCTTTCCTAGACAACTTTTTTCCTGATATCCAATCTGAACCTCCCCTGGTGCAACTTGAGGCCATTAGCTCTCATCGTGTCACTGTTACCTGGAAGAAAATACTGACCCCCACCTCGTCACAACCTCCTTTCAGGTAGTTGTAGAGAGCGAGGAGGTTTCCTCTGAGCTCCCCAGTTCCCTCAGCCACTCTGCATAAGATTTCTGCTCCAGACCCTTCTCGGCTTCATTGCCCTTTTCTGCACACGCTCCAGGGCCTCCGCCTTTTTTGTAGCAAGGCAGCACTCAAGGTGCGGCCTCACCAGTGCCAAGCACAGAGGGACGATCACCTCCCTGTTCCTGCTGGCAACACTGTTTGTGATACAAGCCAGGATGCCATTGGCCTTCTTGGCCACCCGGGCAAACTGCTGGCTCACATTCAGCTGGCTGTCAACTAACACTCTCAGACCCTTTCTTCCATGCAGCTTGCCAGCCACTCCACCCCAAGCCTGTAGTGATGCGTGGGGTTTTGGACGCTCCTAATTTCAAAGCTCACTGTTTTCTCTCTCATTTTGTCCTGTCCCTGCCTTTTTTGCTTTTGTGTTCATTTTCTCCCTCCTGTGCTGTGCTCAGTTTCCCACAGACAAGTACCTCAACCTCAGTCCCTTATCAGCTACTTTCACCTTCAAATTCTTGTTCGCCTCTCTACCATCTCATTGCTCTATTTTCCAACAGCAGGTTTGCTTTCATTGAACCTTGAGGGAAATAGCATTTTATTGTTGGAAGGTGTGTGGTTTCAGTCCCAAAGAGAATGAGGAAAGAGAACCATGCTCAGTGAAATGTTCACAGAAAGCCTGTAATACTTTGTGATAAGCTAAATGTTTACACTGAGGCTGGTGTTAGAAGTGTAAGTATCTGCCTGCCTTGCAAAGCCAAAAACGTACATTTGGATTAGACTTCTCTGAGTGTTGGTTAAGTGAATGAAAATAAGTTTTGACAGACATATGGATTCCTTCCCAGCTATTTCCAGAAGGATTCTTGTGCAACCTCATGCTAACCTCATTTGTAAAATAGGGGAACAATACCTGCTCTCTTCGTATGGTTTTGCTCAATAATTGGGTCTTTGAAGCATGGTCTTTTGGCTTCCATCCCAGTGCACCTGTCTCTTGGTGGAAAGGTATTTGATGGGGCTGTTTATCTCTGTCTCTCAAATTGCAGATATGTTGGTCAGACGCTTTCCCAGCTGGGGAGCCATATGTCGCAATTGCTTATGTTCAGTGGCTTTGATTAGGCATTTTTCTTTCAATTAATTGAAAATCATCAGATTTTAAGCAGAAGTGTTAAGTCTGTCCATTTGTAGATAAAAGGTGAAGTTTGCAGGAGCAGTGACGTAACTAAGCAGGACAAGGTTATGTAAAATGGGTACAGAATTTGAGACCCAGCTGTCCTCAATGTTATGTAAGTGTTGATAATAGTATGCGATGGGTACTATGCTGTAGAAGTTTGTAGTGTAGTGAATTATAATGCTCTCCTTTTTCAGGAGGTAGAAACAAACTCAAATTATGAGTTGTTTTAATTATAAAGTGATATTTATTTACAAATTCAGTTATTTCCTGTAAGGATGTTTTGACACAAAAATCTTTATAACATCTACTAATTTAGAGGCATGAAAATATGAAAAGTGTTGGTACATGGCTGCATTTTTAACTGTATATTTTTCTCAAAGGAAGTGAAGTTAGCATTTTTCTCCCAGTCATCAGTCACATCTTTGAATTATTTCTGCTGTATTGTTCTCAGTGATGTTCTGCTGCTGGTATGGATGAGTGCAGCTTCCAGAAGCAAACTACCATCACCTTTTGCAAAAGAAAAATATTTTGAGGAATGTATTTTGCAGTATTTCATGGAATTTTCAAGTGCATCTATCCAGTTATGGATTGTACTTAGCATACCTTTGATACGAGTCATGTAACTGCATTTTACAGATACACCTTTGTAGGTTTTATACAGATACACCTCTATTTGTCACCAGAAAATGTCATTATAAAAACCATTTCAGATCAGGTACTTCTGCAATTCTTCCTCACTGTGGCGTTTCGCTAGTGTGGAAAATCCAATAGTAAACATAGAAACATGAAAGTTTGAATTCGAAGTCCAGTCCCATTAGAATGAGTAGCATAGCGTTAAAAAAGTTGAGAAACTGAACTGCTGGGTTTTGTCTTCTGTGTAGAACAGTAAGTTCATTTTTCAGTTCTGTGATATTTCTATGGAATTGAACTGTTTCTTTTCTTACAGGAAATGAAATAACTCTCCTGAGTCTTAGTTGTCTTTCTCTGTTCCTTGATAAATAGGATTTTTTTGTTGCATTCAGTGTACTTCATTTTAGAAGATTTAGTGAGGGCCTTCACAATAATGTCAGAGGGAACTGAGGAGTGAATGCTTCCTGGCCAGCTGGTAAGTGAAATCTTAGTGTCACAACTTGCTTAAGGAGGAAAACGATCTTGGATTTGAGTGTAGCATACGCGTATAGTCCTGTTTGGACCCTAGAATTATAAAATCTGCATGAAAGAAACAGCTTCATTGATTCAGCATGTAGCATCACTTGCTGCTTACCCTTTACGAATTGCTCCAGGTAGGTAGAATTATTATTAGGGTTTACTCCATGAAAGCAAATTCTTAATGTAACAGTGACTTTCTGGACTAAAAACTCTGCACAATTTAAGACAGTGAAGATATATTAAAAATACACCAAACATCAGATGTGTAGGAGCTAGGGAACCATGGGCTCTATAAAGTGTTTGTTCCACGTCTGACAGATCTGCACGTTTTTTATGAGATGTCAGCAGGACATGCCAATGAAGTGCTGATTCCTGGGGAATAAACATTTGAAAGTGAACAGGATTGGCACTCGCTGAAGTGTGATTGAATGACAGCTGTTCTGTTTTCCTAAATTTCAACAGGAAAACTAGCTTCAGGAGCTAAATCTATTAGCTTTTTGATAGGGAATTCTGAGAGGCTGGAAAACTGAACCAAGTGGAGGTGAAGCACAGTTGTAGAATAAAGATCAACATTTTTCAGATTTACTATTATTTACATTCTTGTCATATTTTAGAACCTGAGGTTTAGTAAGAGGCTGCAAGAGTATGTGATCTGTTTTTTCTCTCCACATGCACTGAACTTCAGTGTCAAACATAGAACTGAGAAAGCAAGGTAAACATAGCATAGCTGTGGCTGTAAATACTCAACAGAGGGACCAAACTAGAACCTATGCTGCATGTTGTACTTGCCACCAGTTTATTACTCTTATATAGGTAATGGTAATTCTCATATTTCTCAAAACTCTCCATATCTGGTGCATGGTTGTAAATGAATAATGCTTTGGCTGTCATATCTTTCTTTCTGCAACTGCTGCTAATGAAGTTCTCCATGTGCAGATTTTATTTAAATGCTGTTTTTCTTTTGATCTTGTTGGTAGTGTTTTAAGTTGACTGATATGATATTTATCAGCGCTCTCACTGCCTGCCCTATTTTCCCTGATGCATACCCCATGGCCCTCTTGCTTAATGCTGAACTGGCAGAGATGCTGGCAAGCTGATGATGTCAGTCTAATGACTTAGGCTGGGTTCTGAACTTAAAGCTTTTGCCATTTCAGTTGAGGTACTGTTTTGGGGTTTGTTTTTTGTTGGTTTTTTTTTTTTTTCCAGCTTTCTGTGGGAGCATTGAGGGGTGTTATACCCAACAAAAGAAGTCTTAGTATGGACGTAGCTACTAAGCTAGCAAAGCTAGTCTAGCAAACCTAACTTAGTATTTCGTGAGCATTCAAGGAAACATTATGGAGGCCCTAGGCAAGTCAAATGAGTATTTTAATTTAGCTTTCAGTGTATTTCCCCTATGGTTAGGATACTTATTTTAAAAGTAGCCATATTTTACTGTCAGTATCATGTTAAAAAACAAAGAACAAAAAACCAACCAACACTCATTTCAGTATAAATGAAAGGGAAGTGTTACCAGAAAACAAATTGGTGATGAGTGTTCTTCTGTTGGTACAGATGGCATCTGTGTATTTTTATCACTATAAATCACTCACAGTTGGAATCATACTTGGTCCAATATCTTGCTTTGTGTTTATTAAAATAATCACAGTTTTAGATATTAATTACTCAGTTCATCTGAAACGTCTATATCGATAGATGAAAATGAGAAAGTGAATGATACAATTACTTTTTACCATACTTATAAATGTACAAATGATATGCAAATTTGAAAGGCAGTGAATTAGTAAGCTGAAATGTTGGTCTGCAAGTCATATTTTTCTTATACAACATATTGCAACTGTATGATTTGATACATCAAAACTTAAAATAGTACCATTAAATATGCTTGTAGGTAGCTACTTATGTTTAAATTTGAACAACATTTATAGATTGGAATTTCCAGGTTAAAAAAAAAAAAGTCTGTTGATAAGATACAATAACTCTTGATTTGTGTTTTTTATAATGGGATGACTACAGTCAACAGTACTGCTAGCTTAAAGGGAAGAATGCTAAGAACTTTAAGGCTGTGTTTTGAGCTAGATGACAATTTGTATCTCATAGATTTAGATAAACTAACAACACTTTGGTCTTCTTCTGGAGATTGCTGATTCGTTGGGCTGTTAGCATAAGCAAAGCAGTTTACAGGCTCACTCATGTTATTTAGGTTATCTACACTCCAGAGATGTTCATTCTCAGTCTGAGTGCCCTGCCTGGCCTTCCAGTGCCTGAACCAAGTCCTCCCAACTCAGACAGGGAGGGAGTAGTGCTGTAAGTGCATACATGCTGCTCTTTTCTGTGTTTTGTGAGTTGGTCTAACTTCTACCACAGTTTCTGGGACTGTGAATCCCTGCAAGTTACACAGAAGACATTCCACATAACAATAGAAATGAGCTGTAGGCCGTGCTTCCTTCATCTCTTTGCAAAGTGGTAAACAGGGAGTAAATTTGCTCCAAGCTCTTCAAACGATGAGCTACAGCCTGGAGCAAAACAAAAGGAATAACTTCTTAGTCCTCTCAAATGCAAACCAGTTGCCCTCTGCTTTCCATAGGATATGTGAAGGAAGTGGGCCTGCATGTGCAAAAGATGTTGTAAATTGGTGCCAACTGGTTATATAACCTACGCAACCTGATCGAGACAGACAGCTTCTTACAGTTACTGTTTTTTTTTCCAGAACAATGCAGTTTTCTGCTCTGAACTTCAACTATTACCTTGTTGAATTAACTTTTAAAGAATGGTATTCAAACTCTGAAATTCTTAAATTCAACTAAGAAGTAGCCAAATAGCTTTTCATCAGTAACATTTATTGAAAACTATGAAAAATGTATGTTTCCATAGACAGACACACCTCACCTAACCAGTTTCAAATTTGTACACACTCGCATTAGCAAATTGCAGTTTGCTTTGCTCAACTGAACTATGAGTCATAAGGATATCAAAGAAAATAACATCCAGAAATTCTCTTCATGAACAACAGGTAATTATAAAATTGGTTGACTCAAATGAAGTCTTGTTCATAAGTCAAATTATCTTGAATGACCTTCTATTTAAATATGCCTTTCTATAAAGGGCCTACACTTGTTGTCCCTGTTCATGTGAACCCTCTGCACACATCAGTGGCGTTACTCAAAGGGCAGGGTTTGCAACGCTGAGTTGCAGGCTACCTTCAGCACTGTTGAGTTGCTTGCATGCAGGAATGCAAGGAGATGTTTCTTTCTTTGCTCCTATAGTGCATATAACATATGTACTTCACTACTAAATAATTTGAATATAGCAGAACTTGGCATTTCTATTAATGGTATAAAGCATAATAAGAAAGAATGCCTTCTCTCGCTTGATTGGTAAAATTCAGTTGTTTTTGTCATGGAGAAAGGACAAATTTTTTGCCTGTTTCTGACTGGAGGAGTTCCAGTAATTTCAGGGCAGTCACTCAGCATTTGCAGCCACATAACTGAGTTTGGAATGTGCCCCTCAGATCTGAAAATACTCAGGAAACAGTTGTGAGAAGATCATGCTGCCGAAGAAAGTAGTGGAGAGAAAGGGATATTTTGGAAAATAATTTGCCTAATCTATTTTATAAATTCGTATTTACATATGCATACATTTATATTTACATATCATAGAGAAAGGGACATCAAAAGTTATCCAATTCAAGCCACTGTGACAAGCTAGGATTAGTTTTGCCTACAGTATGTTTTATAAGTAATGACAGCTTTTTTATTAAGGTTTCTTGAAATGGAATTCTGTGCTTTGTGATGAAGAGCACCTCAAGTGACCTTAAATTTGTAACAACGTGCGAGAAAAAAGCATGTTCCCGTGTAGATGCTTTTTCCTGTCAGCTAAGAATCTTCTAGGCTGGATGTGGCTCTGGGCAGCCTGGTCTAGTGGCTGGCGATCCTGCCCGTGGCAGGGGGGTTGAAACTAGATGGTCATTGTGGTCCTTTTCAACCCAGGCCATTCTGTGATTCTGTACACTGTCTTATCATTATGATATATCTACTGCACTTAGCAGCTGGCATACTTAGATAGATTTGTTAATAGAAATTGCCTATAATATTTATATATGGCTTATAGTGTTTTATATATTTACATATTAGAATAAACCTAGGTTTATTAAATATACAGAATTATCCGTATTCATTAACAGAAATGAATATAATTGTGATAATCAGATATGTTTGTAATTAAGTTACATTTTTCAAGGGAAATTATATGCATTATACTTCCTATATTGATTCCAGTGTCATTCATGTGAAAATGTAATGCTCTTTTAAAAGAACACCCTGCAACTGTGCAAATCTTTTACTTTTAGAAATGAATTGAAAGATGTGGCTATTTTCATCACTAAAACACTACGTAGCTTTGTGTTTTTTAACAGCCTACGTAGAATTTGGAAGGAAGAGATGAGCTGTCAGACTGCTGAATTGAGGTACTACTGTGCTGTTATTTGGGATTTCTCCATGGAAGAATAAATTTTAAACGTTTCTTGTGATACCCTTGTATTGGTGGTTACCTCAATAAGGTGGTGTTTTGGTGTATTTCTTCTGCTCTCAGATACAGTGCAAGATACTGGCTTGCATAAACTTATAGTATGATCTTTGAAAGGTATCCTAGCATAATAATATACATCCCAAAAAACACTGCGGAAACTCAATATGAAAATACTGCATAATTGTTTCTTGCATTTGATTATAATTGTGGAGCAAGTCTAAACTGAAGAAGAAAAACAAAGACATTTCATACACAGCAAATATTACTGGAGTAGCAAATTGGAAATTAGATATGAGAGAGCAGAAGTTGTTTTCCCCACATCTGTAGGAATGTACCCACAGTGAATGAGCAGGCAGGCGATAGAGTTTTTCTACCAAATTTTGTAAGATTGCTATTGCAAGATTTCTGCTATCTGTAACTCATTTTAATGAGACCAGCTGTTCTTGTGTTGTTTCGACCACATCCATTTCATAATTGCAAAAATACATCTCTTCTAGGTTTGGATTTGATCCAGAATAAAGTGACAAACTGCAGTACCAGATCCTACACTGCTTGTCCATCTATGCTAGTTTTTCTCCCTCTGGATTCAGTCGCACTAACTTTGCATTCTGGTTCAGTTCATTTGTGAGTGTGAATGCAATACAAAACAATGCTGTTGGAGCTGCTTTTTAACTGTGTTGTTATGGTGTATGCATAGCAACAGGTTATACAACAACATGCTAAAAAAGCTTACTAGATGCTATTGAAGAAAAGTTGTATGAATCCGTCCTAGACATCACTTAAGAGATACCTGACGTATGGAATAAAAAGTATGTGTAAGTATTACTGTGATTTTAAAATAGCTTCTTGATATCTTGTTTTTTGGAATAAAAGTGTGAAGGGGTGAAAAAAAAAGGAAGCACAAAGAGAAAATTAGAGCCACATTTTTACCTTTCTCAAGAAAACAGAAAACGTGGCATACTGAGTAAGAAATGATACTAAAGTCTGTGAAGTGCATCAAAATACATTCCTTTGATAATTGAGCTTTCACAGACTCCGCTATTGTGTTCAATGAAAATGTTATTTCTATTAAAATATCTTCCTGATTATCTCAAGAGAGATTAAAACCTATTGTAAGGGGTTTTATTACAGGCTTTTAATGTATATCAAAGCCTGTAGTAATAATCTTGCTTGCTAGGGTTGTAACCAAGTTTTAGAATTCATATTTGAGTACTTAGGCTCGTCTGTTTTAATACCATGGCTTGGTAGCTGAGTAACGTCTTTCTTCCTCTAACTTCTTTGTGATTTTGGCAGGAATTTTCAAATGCAAATGCCTGATATGAAGTGGCCTTATATTGAGACATAATGGCTTGAAATCCATATTGCGTTAGGGGAGTGTTCAGTACTTTTGAGAATGCTTGGAATATCGTATAGTTGGTGTCTTTTCTATTTAACCCCGAAAATGTAACTTGCGTTCATTTAATTTATTTAACATTAGCTATTGAAGAAAGAATATATCAGATTGAATAGTTAATCTAGGGATGGGTTTATGTTTTTGATAATGTAAGTTGTTCTGCAGTGGCTATGGACAGGTTACAGCATGCCTGTAATTATATATCATATAAACACATTACTGCAGTAGTTTCTATAGGCACAGTTCCAGGAACAATCTGGGTTTGTTCTAAATAACAAATACAGTGTCACTGCAAAGTGTGGGAAAGAGTGTATAACATCCAGTGAAAATGCTCTTGCTGTCAGGACTATCATTTGGTGGTTATGAACATAATAATACGAGAAAAAAAAAATAATTAGAGATTGTTACGAAGGGGTTAGAGATAATTGCTTTGCCGAATTAGTACTCTGAAGATTAGACTCAGCTCAGTAGAAAATTCCTTACTGTCACTGTCTATATGGCAGGAAAGTATGAAAGGGGCATCAATCAGCTGTTCTGTAAAATAATTGAGAAATGTTTTGTTTTGTTTTGACAAAGGTGAGGAATAGGAACTATTGGGGTGGAGCTGATAATTGCCAGCTGCAGATCTAGTTGGTGATTCAAGTATCTCAAAGGGACTGATGGACAAGTATGCAGAATATGCAGAAGCAGAGTTGGTTACGTGGACCACACTCAGTGGTACTTGCAGCTCTTTGTGACAATGTTCTTTGTTTTTTATTCTGAGAATGAATCTTCTCTACTGCAAGGTGGTTCTTGAAATTAAGACATGAGCTGTTGCATCTCTGTATTCAAAAATAGAAGATGCATGATGGTTTCTTCTAAAAATCCCCCTCTATTACTATTTCTATCCACTTGTGAAACCTGGCTGGAATGCAACAGATATTTTTCCAAGAATAGTCAAAAAAGGATTCCCTAAGCAGTAACAAGGGGATCACTGATGGGTTTTGAGCTTGTTCACAGTGGCTCACTGAAAAACAAGCTCACAAAACCTTGGAACAAAAGAAATCCTTATCAATTACTTAGCTGAGATATGCTGTAGGGAACTGAAAATGCACAAGGATGAGAATGCATCCTTCTGTCAGCTTTGTCATAACCAAAACAGCACTTGTCACTTGTGGCTGTAGTTTTAGTGTAGTTCCGGTGGGCTACACCGACCCTTTTCTATAAGCCATGCAGCTCAAGAAAAGCTTGAAAGGTTCCAGTATGGTGCCAGTGCTTGAATGCCCATAAAAAGCCTCTTAAAAGCAGACACAAAACCTGCCATAGGAACTGTGAGGTCAGTCGAGCAATCTCTTCTTTTCCACCCCAAATATGTCAGGACTAGTGTTTATTTTTTTTTTTCTCTCTCTCTTTTCTAGAACATGGATTATTGGAAAACTGACCCAATGTATTGCTTTGCATTCCTGACATCTTTTAATAGTTTTAGCGTTTTACTCAGCCTGGGGTATAAAGTTTAAAATAAAGTTTAAAACACCCATTTATTAGAGAGTTTATTTAGAATTACTCTAGTGCAGAAGAAAGGAAGTGTGCTTCTAGCCCGGAAAAATTTCAGGTCTTTATGTGGATACATAGATTCAGTACAGCGACAGAGTATAGTTGTTTTGTTTAATGAGTAATATGTGTGGAATTTGTTGCAAATTTTCCCTTTGAAGAAAGAAGCTTATCGGGATCCATTCCAAGAAAATATTTTGGAGGGTATTACGGTGTGAAACACTTTGCCTGTAACAGCTTTTAGAAACGCTGGGCATGGGATCTCCGTTTGCTCTCGTAACAACTTTGGTGATGATGCTTATCGTTCTTATTACTATTCCTGTTTTTATACAGCTGATTAAATGTCATAACACTTGGAAATGAATGTTCTATTTAATTACAATAGAAGGACAGCTGTTAGGTGCAGCGATGACTGTTCTTTATTTCGCTGTCTTTGAAGTTTAACTCCACCCTACAAAGCACCTTCTTCCTGCTGTATAACCATAATTCTCGCTGTAAAATGCTTGCACAAGATTCCTGTATATTGACATCCATTCAAAAACAATTCCAGGATTACAGATCAAAACTGCATGAATCTGAGACACTGTAAAATCACATCACTTATCCTTACCAAAACTCCGTGCTAAGACAGTTCTGAAATACTTAGTTCTGCTCTGTTCAACAATGCAAATTACACAGCGCAATCTCTTCTATTCTTCCAGCATTATCAGAACTATAAACATGTGAATTATAAAATTACATACAAATATTTTACTAGCAAGTTTTCTTATGTGTCAAATTGTTTTATTTTGTATTTTTTCTATATTTTCTGTATGAATTCCTTTAAAGTAATTTCTTGTCAGCTCGGTTATTTTTCCTTCTGAGCTGTATTTTGCTCAGTCTTCAGCCCAATCAGTAGTGACGAAACCTTTTCGGATTCATGATTCATGATTCCAATTTTGATCATATTGCATCCCCAAGGCAGGTAACTTTCATAAATTGTAATACAGAATTTCAGTGAGACGATGACAATGCAGCACGTATAACAGGTTTTTTGGTTTTTTTAAGAGGGGGGGAAAAAAGAGGTTGAAGTTTCTCAACTTTGCATTTTATTGTTTGTCTTCAGGAATTCTGGCAGTGTGCTGACCTTTATTTTGTATATAAATTATTGATTCTTAAACCTGAAATTAAATATCATGCTCTGTTCCTTTCTGAAGGCGGCTAGTTGGAATAAAGCCCTCTGCTTTGATGTTGTGATTGGGGCTCTGACTGTTTTGTGTTGTGTTTTTTTTTGTTTTGCTTTGTTTTATTTAAATAACAAATAGACAATAACAATAACAAATAACAAATAGAAAGAAAAAATTTAAATAGACTGGTTCCTGGTTTAGCAGTCCCTTGTAGACTTCCTGGAAGGAAGGCAGGCAGGTGACCTCTCCCAGTGCAGTCAGCTCTGTAACGTGCTGTCTGTCATGAGAGTGATTCGTACCCTCTTCAGCAAACCCAAACAGCTTCCAAGCTAAGAATAGAGATTTCTGGATTCTCTTGCTTGGGTTTTGCAATTCCTGACTAATTCTAAACAAGCGTGTCTGGTTTGCATAAAGGATGATCACTTACCAAGTTTGCAGTCACTCTTTTTGTTACTCTTTCAGGTATTTCTAAGTGGTCTCTGTTTCGTTTTGATTTTTTAAGTGGGTACTTCTTTGAGAGGAGTAACTCTATTAATAGTCTTACATTCTTGAACCTGTAAAAGGAAAGGAATAAGCATTTTTCTCTATCACTACAAGTGATTCTATAAATAGTGGCCGTAAGTGGCAGCAAGGAAAACTGAAGATAAAATCAAAGAAAATTCTGATGAAAGCAGTTCAGCACTGGAATCAGTTTTCTACAGAGGTAATGTTGTTACTAGAAAGAGACTGACGAACCTTAAGGAGCTTTTAGGTATAGCTGATCCTGCTTTGGCACAAGAGAAATGACCTCTCAAGATCCCTTCCTCCTCTTGTCTATGAGCTGAGAAAGAAAAAAGCGTGCCTTATTACTCTTCCACCTCAGCAGATGCTAACTTAGGTTTTTCCTTTTCCCATCAAGGCAGAAACTACAACCCTGATATACTTTTTTTTTTTTTTTTTTTTCCCCTGTGAGGTCTGTTGGTTTATTACCTCTTCAGTTTGTGTGGCCTGGAGAAGCAGGTTTTGCAGTTGTATAGAACAAAGATAATCACGGTGCTTTGTAGTCCTCTTCAACTTTTATTCTAAGACTAGCAAAGGATCTTTAAAAAAAAAAAAAAAAAGAACTTAATTATAAATGTCATTGTTACATGTTTGAATTGTCACGCTCATGAGAAGGCAAAATAAAGAAAAACTTCAACCATACATAACTCTGCACAGAAATGTGATAGGAACTGGGACCAGTTTGGCCTCCACAAAATCCTGTCCCTGAAAAATGTAATTAGTTGGGGGGGCACACACAGAAATCAACTGCTGTTTCTAGGAAGCTATCCTTCATTTCCCCTTAAAAGTATATGCCATTGGGAAATTCTGAATTTGTCATTTGGATCTCCAAAATTGTTATCTGCTAAGCCAGGATGCTTTTTCTAAGTGGAAAGATGCTTAACTCACTGAGCCAAGGGAAGGGTAGTTGAGCTCATTTGACAGAGATAGCTCTCTCCTGTCCAAAATCTTGGAATGAAGTTCTCTGCATGTGTTTATGCATTCCGTGATATCAGAGGTCTTTGTACTGTGTTTACTGAACAGCTTTTATGAGATATAAATACCAGCACATTCTGGTAAGTTTCTAACAAACAGAATGGTCTACTCAATCTCAATATGGTCCCGTGTTGTAGCAGATTGGATACTGTACTTCAATAATGGGAAATACGTTTAAGTTTTATCCAATGGTGTGTATATTTTATAAATTTAGATACCTTGTGGGTGTATAGAAACTGACTGTATACCATTATTCATTACGTGCCTTGTATCAAGTTTTGGTTCCTACTCTTTTCTATAGTCGCACATTAGCACTCTTGAGCCTTCCTGCAGAACTGGTTTAAACTGGTCACTCCTGCCTAAAGAATATTCTATTTCTTCTGCTCCTGTCATTATAAAAACTTATTATTGATAGTTGGTGATTTTCCAGTACTCTTCTTGATTCATAAAACTACAGACTGGGTGCTCACAGATCAGCCATGTCTCTGAGAAAGTGTGATAGGTGGATAGATGGATAACTGATGGGTCATTTATGAAAGGCTGATGATGATTACCTCCTATAATTGATCAGTTGCATTATCAGTCAACTTGCAATTAAGAGATAATAAGGCAGTTATTAAGTTAAGAACTATGGAGGTGATAGTTTAAACTGCACTGACCACAGAATTAGTATTTTGTGTACTTCATTTTTACTATCTGCAATCACATCTCTTTCTACTACGCTGAGCTGAGTTTAGACATGTTCTCTGCTGTGACATAGTTTCATTCTACTTTTTGGATTATTTTCCTTACAGAGAGGTTGGGATGCTGGGAATGGAAGAGACATCTTTTCTGATATAATTAAAATGGTTATGATTTGTTGAGGTGGGAATTTTACTGGTATCTTTAATGGCTGATAAAAGTAGCTGATAAATCAATGAAGCCAAGTATGACATAGGCCATGCACTCAGACAAAGAACTCAAATACACTTGTCATTTCTTATTTATTTATCTTTCTGTTTTCAGTTGAGAAAACTTTCCCAATATGCTTATCTTAAAATAATAAATCTTGTCTCTCAGGGTAATGTAAATAAGCATGGTTGACCAATATCTCCTTTGCAAAGGAAGAAGTTGTTTCTCAAGTTAATTACCCTCAATACTCAGGAAAGGACATCTCTGCACAAATAAAAATAGTTGTAAAAGAACAATTACATTTGAGCCAAACAACAGAAAGTAGAGTAGAAAAGCTCAAGTATTACCTACATGTGAGTAGATTAACGTAGAAAACAGGATCTAGTAATACTTAGATGCAATAGAAAAATATTTGGGTGGAATGTAACCATAAAACCCACAGCTAATGTAGATTTAAATAACAGCATGTATTTTTGTTATTGTGCACATGTAAACCTACATACCTATGTAAATCATCAGTGTTCCACAGCGGGGTACCTCTTTAGAGTGCTGCTTGCAAAAAGTAACCATCACCCAGGGATGACAGGATGATTGTTAAGCTTCTTTATGTGGGGAACCAGGAGGCAGTTAGTGAAAGCTGAGGTTCTTTAATCTCTCACTGTTCAATGAACTTTGTTCTTATTCTGCCATCTTATGTGGGATAAGTATGAAAAGGCCTCCCTTGGAGGAAGGTGCAAAGTATCACGTTATTCACAGGAAAAGAATAAATCTCCATATCACAATAAGTTGTTTGAGAACATCATTTACAGTCTGAATGAATGTGGATGTCTAGAGAAGGCAAATGGGAAGGGTTGCACCTGTAGAACCAAAATATTATTTTGCATGGTACTTTTGAACCTCTGATCCAGAACAGAATTTACAGATGTTGTAAACAGAGTAATCAGAGTGAGAGGCTGAGATTAGAAAACATTTTCTGCGTCAGAATTTCCTTACCGGAGTGGTGAGTTGTGCGTTACCATGCTGTTCCTGAAGTGTTAAAGCTAAAGAAGTTTGGCAGTTCAGTGTGATGTTTCAGATTCTAAAGCTAGTACTCTTTTCAGAGAATTAGAACTGAAACCAAGTGTGCTACCCAATAGAACTGGGTGGCAGAATTCCTGCTTTTTCTATCAGGAATGCTCTGTTCATTTTTTACATGCACCAGTCATTGATCATTCACTTTCAACTTCAATTTTCTGAATCACACGATGCAAAATTAAGAGTGAGATACTGAAGTAAAAAGAGTCGCAGGATTAATGTTTTTGCTTCCCAAAGCCTATGTCTAGCACTAGGTAAATAATATTTTCTTGGGACAGAGAGTGACTGTTTTGACTGTTTTTACTAGCAGCATGGCATAAGCTTAGCTGTACTTTAGCACAATTATTGTTTTGTGGTTTGAGTCGAAGGGCAAAACAGATTGGCCAGCTGATGTATATCCAGCTGGTGTGAGTGAAACAAGCGTGAAAATGATGGCTAGTGGAGCTGGGTCAAAATGAAAATGCCTTCCTCAAGAATCCTCTACAGTTGTGGCTTAGAAATATAACCTATCAAATTCTGAAATTAAAATATGCATTTTACTCAAATGTTTTATTTTCACTTCTCCAGTGTCAGATGCAATTAGAAGTAGTTATGAAGCTAAATGCTGGTAGAGATTGAATGTGCTATTCCAAAATAATCTTGATTTTCTTTTTTTTTTTAAAGAATGAAATTAAAATTTCTTTTTTTTTTAATTAAAAAAGTCACCCTTCACTGTATTCCAGTACTCACCGCAACACAATCAGAAAACCAAATATTCATCGTTCTACACAAGGATCCTATCTGAAATCTTGGAAATCTTCATCTAGATTAAGAGTCTGTAGTGCAAAAAGGTTTTAAATGTAACAGAAACATTTATGTTTGAACAGGTTATAGAAGCCGTGGAGCCTTCTAAATTAAAGCTCTCAAAAACAAAATATCAAGTCCTGCTTAAAAGAACTGTTTCATGTTTATGCTGCCAACTTGCTGATCTTGCATAAAGTTGTTCCCTTACTAAGGAGTTGGTTTGAGTAACGCCCATCATCCAAAAATGTTTTACCTTGCAGGAGATCTACATTTTAATCAGCTGATGAAACAGATGTGGGAGGACTGTCATGAGCTCTGCTTCTGAAATCTGAGAGAAGCGACTGCAGGTCTGTGGAAAAAAAAAGAAGTGCCATCAAGTTTGTTTCTCTTTTGCACTGGTGAGGCTGCACCTCAAGTACTGTGTCCAGTTTTGGGCCCCTCAGTGCAAGAAAGACATCGAGGCCCTGGAATGTGTTCAGAGAAGGGCAACAAAGCTGGTGAGGGGTCTGGAGCTCAGGCCTTATGAGGAGAGGCTGAGGGAGCTGGGAATGTTCAGCCTGGAGAAGAGGAGGCTCAGGGGAGACCTTATTGCTCTCTATAACTACCTGAAGGGAGGTTGTAGTGATCTGGGGGTCGGCCTCTTCTCTCGTGTCATTAGCGATAGCACTAGAGGGAATGGATTCAAGCTGCGGCAGGGGAGATTCAGGCTGGACACTAGGAAATACTACTTCTCAGAAAGGGTGGTCAGACACTGGAATGGCCTGCCCAGGGAGGTGATGCAGTCACTGACCCTGGGGGTGTTCAAGGAACGATTGGATGTTGTGTTGAGGGACATGGTTTAGTGGGAGCTGTTGGTGATAGGTGAACGGTTGGACTGGATGATCTGTTAAGTCTTTCCCAACCTTGGTGATTCTGATTCTTTGTTTGTCTGACCAGGAAGAGACAGATCAGAAACTTAAGATTTCTCAGATAATCATAACGGAAGGGCTTGAAATGAATAATGTCATTTAGTGAAATTCTGAGGAATGTTTTGCTTTTAAATAATAATGTTTTAAAAAGCAAAACCAAAGGATTGGTAAACATATCTGTAACCAGGCAAATCTTCCATATTACGTACAGACAAAAGAGCATAAATTAAGTACTCACAGAAACAGTTAAAATTTCAGGTATGATATAAGAATATAGCAAAGTTTGTAGGTTGCTTTAAGGGACAGAAATTGAAATCTCATAATATATCCTTATAAATCATAATTTAAAAAATATATCTAGCTCTAGCCAAACAATATGGTGTAAAGGAAAGGATGCATAGGCCACAACATGGGGACAAATCACATGTATTTGTTAGCTTGTTTCAATACTAGAGCAGCGTGGTCATGGTAGCATGAAGCAGGAGGTGCTGTCCCTCTTCCAGTTCCTGTGAGCAGGTTGCCAGAGCTACTGAGATGATAGTGTTCTAGTCTCTATACTGCAATGGCATGCATTGTCCATAGAACTTTCTATTAATTACACTTGTAGTTTTAAATTCCCATCATCCTTCATACGTGGCCATAGAAATTTTGTAGCAATCGAAAAACACGGACATAACTGTGCATATGAAATAAAGTGCAACTTAAACTGTTCCTTCTTTTTCATAGGTTACTGGGTGGAAAAACAGTCTTTTTAAATATACATCCTATGATAAGAATGTATTCCCTTGCTTTTAGTAGTTTTATACAAACTTCAAACTTGGACAAATTCCAAATGTCCTTCCATTATTTGCTTAATTATTTCTGATTTTTAAAGACAGGCCGGCTTTTCTTATGGCATATTTTTGACAGACAGGTCCAAGTAAAAACAAAGATAAATAAAGAAACACTCAGACCCCAGCCTTGTTCTCCCTAGAATCCCGTGTACTAACATTTATTTTGAAGTGTGTCACAATCTCAACTCCTTTATCTCCTTTATTAATGAGGATTGTTCCTTAGGCAGTCTGTCCAGGAGAGGGAAATGCAAATAACTGTTTTGGAATTAAACTCATTTCCTGCTCTTTGGTCATAATGAACGTAATATCTTTCCTTTAATGTATTCAGCTCCACAGATCAACTGTTACCTTACTATGCTCCATATGACTGCAGGCCCTTTTCCATTATCAGTATTCTTCAGAGCATCACAGAACTATAAATTGAAATTGGTCATGTAATATGGGTATCAGAGGGCTTTTGCAACATTCCTGGTGTACACTTACCATCATCTTTTGCTAGTTATTGTGTATGAAGACTTAAAGAAGGATGCAGTTCTGTACCTAGCATACCCTGTTGTATTCCTAAGTTAGTATTGCAGTCATATGTGGTAAACGATGACTGAGAGTGTTTCATTAAAATGAGGCAGCCACTCTTCAGCATGCTGAATAAGGTCTTTAATGGATAGGAGAAATGTTGCTCAGCGTGTTTTTTTGGTTTGGTCACCAATCTCATGCTAGTATTAATTACTTGAAACAAAGCAAATTGACGATTAAATAACCTCAACAATTTAAGCGGGAAAATGGTTGGAACAAAAGAATAACTTCTGCTTACACTAAGTACAGTATTGCATTATTTCACTTCATGGAATGAAATACAATCTCTGGAGCTTTTGAGCTGTTGAAGATACTGACAGCCATCACAAAAACGGTGCCTTTATAAAACAAAGTGACTCCGCGCTGAGTTTTTGTTTGTCGTTCTGCATACAGTTACACTATAGTACAAAGGTTATTTTTCACCTGCTGGGACAGCAGAAATAGAAGGGGCATATTTGCATGTTTATGATAATTTTGGATGCTAAATCGTCCTAGCTCTTAATCATTAGATTCAATTTTTAAGTCTGTTTTTGTTTGTATATTCAAATGATTTCATGTTCTCTTTGAAATGTATTAACATGAAGCTGTAATTGATACCACATAATTTTTTTTACAAGAAATATTAATGAGTTTTCCCCCAGTCTTGCAACAGCTCATTTTACAGTCTGATCATTAGCTACTGCCAGCACCGTGACAGCCTTTAAAACATAGCCTAAGCTCTGTTTAACCTTCTTGCTGAACTTTCTTACCACTGAAGCGCTGTAACGTATGAAGAGACGTAAAGTTCTGAAATCATGTTTGAAGCATGCCAGATCCCCTCTTGCTATCTATGCACTGCAACGTCCCTTGTTAAAATACATTTCTGCATACGGTACAGTGGATACAGTCGTGGACTATAGGAATGCTTACATGGAACATATAAAGTGATGGACCCCAAAGAACTGCCTCTTACTGCTCTAGTGCAAGACTTTGTGTTTGTGGCAGATAACTGCTTAGCGGCGGTCAAAAAAGCCAAGTGAAACATCAGAAGCTATTAAGAAAGTAACAGAGAACAAAAGAGTAAACATCACTGCACCACTGTTCAAATCTGTGATTTTTCCACTTTTAGAGTACTATGGAAGGGTCATGAAAAGAGCACTAATCATCCAAGATATGGAATAACATCTGTATGAAGAAGATTGAATAGGTTTTTGTTGTTGTTTTGTTTTGTTTTTTTCCTAGCCTGGGAGAGAAGGCTTGAGTTTGAAGCCATGAAGTTATATGCAAGAACCAGAGGCTGTGGAACTAGGAGTCAGATTCAGAAGGAGGCTCTTAATGCAAGAGGGAAGACCTGCTGAACATTCTTTCCAGAAAACTCAGTGGGTGCAGTAAGTTTACCTGAATAATTCATACGTGAGATTGGACTAATGAGAAAACATGAGTTTGGGGCCCATCACTACAAGAACATATCCAGAGAAAGGCAGTGAATCTAGTGAAGGGACTGGAGCACGGGTCTTGTGAGGAGCAGCTGAGGGAACTGGGCTTGTTTAGTCTGGAGAAGAGGTTCAGGGGAGACCTTATAGCTCTTTATAGCTCTCTGAAGGGAGGCTGTGATGAGGTGGGAGTCAGCCTCTCTTCCCATGTAATTAGCAGTAGGACTAGAGGGGGTGGCCTCAAGTTGTGCCAGGGAGCTTCAGGTTGGATATTAGGAAAGATTTCTTCTCAGAAAGTGTGTTCCGACACTGGAATGGGCTGCCCAGGGACGTGCTGGAGTCACCGTCGCTGGAAGAGTTCAAGATACATGTAGGTGTTGTACTAAGGGACGTGGTTTAGTGAGGAAATATTGGTGGTAGATGGACAGTTGGTCTAGATGATTTTGAGGGTCTTTTCCAACCCTGGAAAACCTATGACTCTGTACTGTGGTAATGAAATACCCAAAGTTGAAAATAGTTTGTGAGAGTCAAGTTATAAGAGGGAAGTGTGACACCGGCTGTCTGGATCAGTGTCTGCAGACAGGCACCTTCCACCAAACCTCCAGTGCCTTATTGCTCTTCCTTCAAAGGGAGGATCAGAAAACCAAAGCTTCTACTTACTAGCTGGCTGTAACTTCCTCTTCGGTCTCTAAAGCTTTCCCTTACACTTGAAAGCAGATTTTTATCTCTAGCCTCATCAAGTTATAGCTGTGTAGCTCCCTGCCATTTTGCTGGCTTCTTAACCCTCTCTTCTCAAGCCCTTCAGTTTCCTGACCTCATGTTTAGACATCTGTTCCCCTACAAAAAAAAAAAAAGAAAATGAATAATTTAAGTGTAGACAGCAAGATACGATGTGTTCTCCTGCAGGCCTCTTCCCAGGCATTTTTCTCTCCTATTTTATCAAAACAGTTTTATTCCTTCTAGCCGCAGTCATCAGAGTGGGAATGGAACTCATTTAACAGGTAACTGTGATATAGAACGGAACATCATTTTTGATGTATATAGAACTTTTGTCAGAATAAAATCCATGCACTTTGAGGCTCTCATTAACTGGTACAGATCACCCCGCATGTATTACTTACTGTTATGATTTATGACTGCAATAATCCTTGCCACATCTACCAACCTTTCCGGAAGTTATTTTTTATTTCCATTACAATAGGATGACTTAGACCTTTCTTTGTGCTGACCCTTGTAAGAAATTTCCAAGGCACTCTTTATTAAACAGGGCAGTATACTACAGGCTGGTAATGCTTCCTGAGCTGGCTAACTAATCGTTTTCTACATGATACATTACACAGCTCTTGTTTTTCCCTGAGGAGTATTACTGTAGTTTCTGTGGTTTCCAACTGAAGCATAAAGCAATTTCTAATGGTTTGTGTAAAAACAGAGACCAGGCTGTTGTAACCATATGGTATTGCTTTCCGTGAGAATTTTTTAATTGTTATGTCAGAAGCCAGCAATAGTTTTTCTAAGCTGGTGAACCAAGAATGAGGCTTTAGGAGAAAATGTGTACCTCTCTTATGCCCGGGTACGTTATTTGTTCCGGCATACAGCACCTCTGAAACCAGTGGGACAGATGTTACTCCAAATGTCCTTGGTTTTAAATGCTCTCCTAAATAAACTGGATCTCTGCTTGTGTTTAATGATGGAGGGTTAAGGGGAAGTTTGGTTTTTGATGACTACTTTTCCAGATGTCATACAGAGTAATGCAGCCTGCTCTGTTGTCTCCTGCCGTTGTGTGGCTGTGCTGCCTGACCTGAAAGTGCAGTAGGCACACAGGGGAAACTGACAAAATTAAGAACCTAAGGTTTATTATTAAGGATTATATTCATTACACAATATTATATAATTGTTATTACAACGTTACAATGCAGAACAAAGTTACATTCTTGGTTAGGGCTTGCCTGACTCAGATAATGCAATACAGGAGCCCAAACCAAAAGGTGCTGTATCGAGAAAGTAACCCGAGTTCGTACTGTTCTCTACGGAGTGAGTTTCCACCCTTATCTGTTATGGACGAGTGGTGCGTTACTCCCTCTGTAAGGTTAATAACACGGGCCCCGGTGAAAATAAGCAGCCCCCTCCTTTACTTTATTCCACGTTTCTCCATGAGGGAGGCTTCAGCACCGCGCTGTCCCTGCAGCAGCAGCAGCCCCGCGCTCCCCGCGGCCGCCTCAGCGCAGCGCCCTCCGTGCCGCCCCGCGAGGGGGAGGCAGCCGCGGGCTGCAGGTGCGGCCCGCCCTAGGCGCGGCCCTCCCGCAGGTACTAATCGCCGCCCTGCCCCGCCGCCCGCCCGCATTCGCCGCCCCGCTGCGCCTCGAGCCGCCGCTCCCCGAGCGCGGCCCGCGCGGCCGGGATGCTGGGGGGCCAGCAGCAGCTGCAGCCCTTCGCGCTGCCCCCGCACCTCCAGCAGCAGCAGCAGCAACAGCAGCACCACTACTACCGGCGCCAGCAGCACTACAGCACGCTGCCCGCCGCCCGCCGGCCCTGCCGCGAGCCCCCGCCGTGCCCCGAGCCGCCGCCGTGCCCGGAGCCCCCGCCGTGCCGCGAGCCGCCCGCCTGCCCCGAGCCGCCGCTCCCGCCGCCCTGCTTCGAGCCGCCGGCCCCGCAGCGCCAGGAGGGCGGCCCGGCGTTCGACCGGGTGCGGACCTACGGTCCCGGCTGCCGGCGGGTCGGCGCGTCCTGCTCGTCCCGCGCCGCCTCGCCGCTGGAGCGCTCGCTCGGCCACCAGCAGCTCAGCGCCGGCTGCCAGCCGCCGCCGCAGGTACGGGCGGGGCGCGCGGCCCCCAGAGCCGCCGGGCGGGCTCAGGTGGCTGCCGCCGTCTGCGCGGAGCGGGGCCGAGCGCCTCGGAGCCGCCCCTCGGCCGTGCCCTTTGCCCCCGCGGCGGTGCCGGGAGGTGCGACTTTTCCGAGCGCGGAGAGGCGTCTGCGCGGTCCGTAGCCTCCAGATACTCTCGGCCTTTCCGCCAAACTCCCTTAGAAAACACGCGCCTCGGGGGGCTGCCCCGGGGCCGGCCTGGCCCGCAGCGGGAGCGGCACCGGGGGCTGCTGGGGCGGGAGGAGCGGGCGGGCGGCGTCTGCAAGTAACGTGCTTTAGTCCCGGTACGCTTCCCTTTACGTTTCTATGTTTCGTTTGCATCAGTTTCGCATCTGGTTCCTGTTTGGCAACTCCAATTTACTTTCAAACAAAACAAAACAAAAAACAACAACAAAGAAAAACCGTAACGAAAGCAATCTTTCTGTTGTACCCATTTTGCCCGTCCCGCCAGCAGAGCGCTGCCCCGCCGGGACAGCCGGTGCGGGCTGTGGGCCGTTCCCGCCCTCCTGTTGCTCACACCAGTGCCGCACACCGCCACCCCCCGCCCGGCCCGCTGCGCCCTGCGGCGCGGTGAACGGCTGCCACCCCCGCGGGGCACGGCGGCCGCTGGGAGCCGGGAGCGCCGCGCTGACTGCGCTGCCGGTGGGACGCGGTGGCGGCGGTGGTTCGGCGGGGTGTGGACGCGGACGGCGGCCTGCGCTGCTGGGCGGCGCGGTGCGGGTTGACTTCGAGGAAGGTAGCGTTCATCAGAGCAAACGGCGGAGTGCCGGGCTTCCTCCGCAACACCTGATTGCAGCCTCAAGTGCTGTCTCTGCGCTACGAGGCGTGTTTAGTTTTCAACATCTGTTAGGATCACCGTGTCCATTAAGTCGTGCTGAGGAAAAATATTTTCCTGCTGAAGTGTTTTGCTGGATTAGACTTCAAAGACAAAAGAGGGTGTCGCTCAGGTCGGGTTCTGTGTGGGTAGCAGTTGTAATGGCAGAGGGAGCAGATGGCTAATAAAGGTTATTAGGAAGTTATTCCAGAAGACAGGGGTGACGAGGAAGGCTGCTGGGAGCAGGAGGCAGCTGCGTGCCTGGTGTGACTGCAGCTGAGGAGAAGCGTGGGGGGGAAATGTTTGGTAAAGAGCTGTGCCCAGAAGAGCACTTCTGTGGTGGGTTCTGTTGTCCCTTGAGCAGACCCCGTGTAGCCGTGTAAATGAAGTAGCATAGCAACGCGTGCCTCCTGCAGACAGTTTAACTCAACTCTCGAATCGCAGTTAAGGGCAGCCTAGAGCTGGAGTTTAATCTTCTTACCACTGATAAGTTAAGGGGTTTTCTTTGAGCAGTATTTAACTCGCTTTTGGAGAGCTTCTGTAGGTTGATTATATCATCACTATTGATACGCTGTCGTAGCATTCAGTCTTAAATTGGCATCCCCTGTTCAGCTTATGTACACTGCTAATAAGCCAGAGGGAGGGAGAAGTAACGTGTGTATAGAGTACGTGGTAGTGTTTGTTGTGGTCACAGAGTGTTCAGGGTTCAGTTTTCTTTCCATTTTTTGGGGTCTAACTTTGCTTTATCCTTGATGCAGAAGCCAAGTGCTACTCCCAGCCATGGCAGGTTTCATTTGGAGTAACTGAAGGCAAATGTGCTCTCATCTGCCTGAACAAAATGGAGAATAGCACTCAGCATAAATTTTCTTGGTGTGAGGTGTCTGTTTTTGGTGTAGGTAGGGGTAGAACCCCCAAGGCATTTGACACGGTCCACTCGTGAGGAACTGTGAGGTTTCCATGGCTCAGCTCAGTGCTGCAGCACCGAGGGCTCTCGCCTCCCGTTGTGAGGACGGTGCCGTATTACTGTGGCGTCAGCAGAGTTGTAGGATGTCCCTGTATCCACTGCAATGACCCCCAGAGGTGGCCTCCCTCTTTCAGCTACCAGATGTAATTCTGAAGCTCTGACTAGACGGCCAGGTTGTTTGTAATTAACGAGGCAGAGTGCTACATAGAAAAGGGTTGACGTTCCTGGAATTCTGACCGTAATCACGAGTTTGTCTGAGGCTGAAGGGAAACTTGTTGGGTAAAAAGGCCACTGTAGTGATAGGTTTTTGTTTTTTTTTCTATAATTTGCATGCATTGACTGGATAAATCTATCAGAGACCAGGTTTAAGATCTTAAAATTGTAGATAAGCAGCCATCACTGTTGAAACAGCTGGTGTTTGCCTTCTGAAGTTACCCTTGTAATGGTAGACCCAGAACGGCCGTCCCATCCTTACAAATCCCAGACCTGATCCAGACACTGGGATCCATGGCAGCAGTGGGCTCTCCTGCCAGCATAGCGCCCACCTTCCTCCTCCTGTTACAGAACGTCCCACCTCTGAGCGCTGTCGGAAACCCAAGGGGGGATTAGGGAGAAGAACCCCAGATGTACCCTTGGGGACAGCAGAGGTCTGCGGCAGCCTGGGGCTGTGTCCCAGTGAGCTGGGCTGGGGCTGGCACTGGGCTGCAGCGTTCCTGGGGCCGAGGTTCCCTCTCGGCTGGTGCAGGCTGGGCCTGTTGGGCTGGTCTGGGAGGGGAGCAGGCACGGCCCTTCTGCTGCGGGGCGAGGGAAGCGCATCTGCATCCGAGCATGCTGGAAGGGAGAGTTGGGTGCCTCACAGGTAAGTGCCATTTTGTCCAGACAAACCTAGGTTCTGCATATCATTCTGCGTGTGATTTATACCACCCTTTTGAATACTACAAGATTAAAAACGTATTCTAACTTACAATTCGCTATTCTTCTAATTTCTGAATTTATTGCACTGGGAGCACATAAGTGCCTAGGTACAGTCATTTACAAGTTATCCTTCCTGAAATAGATAGCACGAGTTACGTATTCCAAAGTCCCGTGGCAGTGGCATCTACATCAGGCAGGTTTGTACGGCTTTACACTACATTGAAAATATGCTCTTTCATTTTGTAGACAGTGCTTGTCTCGTTTTCATGTGCCGCACCACGGTAGCCAAAGCTGAAGAACAAGTATCTAATTCCCTTTGATGTCAGTTGTGTCTCTGTGGGTGCTCCTGTGTGGAAAAGGAGACTGGGCCGTGCAAAGCACACAGCCAGGACCCTCGGTCGCCTTGCTGAAGCGTTCTGGTTAATGTGTGCATTTGTCTGCTCAGTATTCTACTTTTTGTTTTGGTTCCTCAGGTGTCAGTGAGATGTGGAACTGGGGCCGTGTGCTCCCTGCTCCCTCGTGGTCTCGTTGCAGCGTCAGGTTGTGATTCAGAGCTGTGCTGAGTTCAGGGGGCTTTGTCCTGCACTGCCTTGTTGCACCCATACCCCAGGGGATGGGAGAGGAGCAAGAGGGTGAGGAGCAGAAATTGTTGGGTAACGTGAAAGCCCAGCAATGCATAAGAAATACATAAGAAATTCATTCGCCACATCTCACTGGCAAGGAGGTAGTGTTCGGCCACCTCTAGGAATGCAGGGCTTCACATGTAGTTGTTTCTTGGTCAGACAAATGCCATTGCTCCGAACGTCCCCCCTTCCTCTTCCCTCCCCCCAGCTCTTGCTGCTGAGCACAATGCCCTGTGGAATGGAATGTCCCTTTGGCCAGTTTGGGTCAGCTGTGCTGGCTGTGCCCCCAGCCCCTTGCTGGCAGGGCAGTGCAAGGGGCTGAAGCGTCCTTGGCTCTGGGCAAGCACTGCTCAGCAACAGCTCAACAGCAGTGACTGTTTCCATCAAAAATCCAAAGCACGGCATCATATGAGCCTCTACAAGCAACTTCATCTGAGCCAAATCCGTGACAGCCCTGAAGGCCTCACTCAGGTACATGGAGTGCAGGAAGAGGAGGGAGCAGCTTTCCAAGTTTTCTGCACCAGTTATCATTTTGAGATTTCTTAATTACCGTGATTGGTGCTGAAACAATTATTTCTTCTCTACTTTGATTTCTCTTCCATGGTGATGTTATGATTCACTCTTGGGAGATCTGGAAAACTGCTTCAGGCTTCCTAAACTTATGCAACAGTTCACAACTAGAAATTTGACCTACTTTGGAGTTGCTCTTAATCCAGTTAAGAACGTCTCTGAGGCTCAACTAAAGCGACGTGTACTTTCCAAGCCCACAGGTTAAGGGAATAAGTGATTTGTTAGGAAAATTGAAAGTCTGCACTGTGAGGAGGAATAAATAGCATCTTGTAGACTAACAAATTGCCTGCCTCGTCCATGAGATTCAGTGGGAATTTTGCTTACTTGGATAAATTTGCTTACTCGGATAAACAACTAGTTGAGATGGAGATTTCAAGCAGAGTGCATCACGTGTTCTCTTGTTGGTCCACAGGATGGAGTAGACAGTGCAGGGGGAGGAAGAATTAGTAGCCTAAAAGGAACAAGACTGCTGCAATTTGTGGATTTCTGTAATTTAAAAAAACAGATCTGTTTTCCTCTTCAAGAATGAGCAAATGTTCCACGTGAGCATCTTTGTAAGTGTTAATTACAGTGTTTCATGCCACTTTTTGAAGTAACTGCACTCGCTGGCTCATCGGATAGCGGTATCTGGTTTGTTGGCAGTTCCCGGATCCCCTTCATTTTGGTGTTCAAGCTAAATACACGTTTTCTTCTCTTGGTGAAGCAAGAAGTTTTTTTTAGAAGTACATCACAGTTGCACGAGCTGACCTTGTGTGACACGTAAGCCTGCAGGCTGAAGACAGTGTTACATGGAATAGAGATGTGATCCTTGAGGTTCCTGTCCAGCATGTTGGCTTTCATTTGTATCCTGTTCTTTTGGCATTTACAGAAAATAAAGGACCGATTTCCTCTAACCCACAAGTAGGGGATTGAGGGGAAAAAAAACCAAACTTGTGAGAATCCAGACTGTGCCATTCTGTATATGGGTTACTTCCTTTCGGGTGGAATGGCCACAGCTTTAAAACTTTGCTAAGTGATGTCAGCCAACGGAGCTCAGTATGTTTATAGCTGATGGCGATATTCAGATTAATTTGGAAGTATATATAAGCTGAATTCTGAGCATAAAAGGTTTTAAAGTACAATCATCACCAAATCTTTATTTTCTTCCTTGCAGGGCACTGTTCGAAGGATTATCATAGAGAATCCTGAGCAGGTAGGAAAACTGTTTGCTGCTGGAGTCTGTGTATCTCTTCCTTCGTGAATTACCCCAGCTTGGAAAGGTGCTTCCTTCCCTTTGTCGTGTCACACTGAGTATTTTGAATTCACGAGGCCATACCTTTGGGAGAGAGGGAACTATTAGGAACTGAAAGCAGCACAGAATTGCCAGCTGGGCTTCTCAGCTCTGGGCGTTAAGTGTCTCTCAATATGTTTCCGTTATATCGCCAGCAGAGAAGTGAATGCACACTCGAATATGGATAACTCAAAGAACTATCTTAAAGTGCCACTTTGAATCACAAAACAAAGTCATGGTTGTTTGGTTACAGTTGTACTAACTAACTCTGAATTTGCTGCCAATGTTTTTAAGTGTTTTTTATTAATGTGTTACAGGAGCCATTGTCCCCATTTCTCAGAGGGGGGAATTTCTGTCCTGGAAATAATGTCATCTATGAAAAGACAATAAGAAAATATGAACTATTAAATCCCCACCAAGTAAGCGGGTTATTTCTGTTGTCTACTGCAAAAGAAGATTCAGTCAGTACATAAAAAGTAGCGTTAGTGGTGCTTTGTGAACTAATGCCAGCCAGAGAACTGCCTTGCTGAGGAAGGGTGCGCCCTCTCAGCGGCTGTTTCCCATTGGGTGGGTGGGTGATTCTGTCAACAGCGTTTTCTTGGATTATAAAAACAGGATGAATGCGTCCCTGATACGGCGTGCACTCTGATCCTGAACTGCTGAAACTTTTGTAGAGGAAAATGTCATCAGTTATTTCCTGGAAAATACAGTTATATGAACTGAAATAACAAAAGCTCAGTAATTCAACTGGAGCTCTTTAATTGCTAAAATACTTAATGGAACAGGATGTACGTGTGTTTTAAATAATGGAGGCTCCTATTGCCTGAGTACGTTAAGTGGAACAATACAACGAAGCATACAGCTCAATTAAGAAAAGTGTGTCTTCTGTGCTTTCATTTGCAGCTGCTAAAACGTGAGGAGATGATGGTAAAATACAATGTTGAAGTATAATAGCATGAGGCAAACTCATATTCAAATAGTAAGAAAAAGCAATTTTATTAACATGATTAAAATACCTGAAACAGTCTTTTGATGCAAAACCACCATTCATTCATTTATGTGTTTTTATTGTGCTTTCATCTCACCAAGATGTGTTCAGCAACTCAAAAAAATCCACTCCTGTTTTTGTTATAGGAGAAGCAGTACCAATTTTCCCACCAGTGTCAGATTCCGCAGCCATCTGATCAGTGCCAGCCCTGCCAGCAGCCTGAGCAGCCCCCAGTCACACACCAGTGCCAGCAAACACAGACCGGCAGCCCCTGTGAAGTTATGCCGGTCTGTGTGACCGATGACTGCAGAGGAAATACAGTGAGGAGGGTGACAGTTCAAACCTGTGAACAGGTAAGAATCATTCGCTTTAATGTTTTACTACTCAGGATATGTTTTTGTACATGGAGTACAGAACTTTACAGATAGACTAAATTACTGATTTCTGCTCTCGAAAGTCCGCATTCAAGATCATAGTGTGGTAATGAAGCATTACGTACCCTCCGTAAGTATAAACAGCAAAATGCTTAAGTAAGCGTATCCATCAAGTCTTGCTGCTTTGTGGTGGTGCTTTTTTCTTCCTTTATCTGGGAGTGCCGCTCATTGATTCAGTCCGGTTTCATCTGTCAGTACAACAAAGGCTGAGTAATACGAGACCTATGCTTCTTTCCAATTTTGGTAAAACGTAAGTAAAAAGTGCTTTATAAGCTGGACGTAGGTCAATTCAGCATTGCTTTCTATCTGAACGGCTCAGTAGGGGGCTGGAATAACTTCATGTGGAAGTGTTTGACATCGTGACCTTGTCAAGGCTCTCCTCCCTGCTGCTCATTCTGATCACACGTCTTGCCTCAGCATTAGAGTAAGGCCTTCAGCTTTTGGACACTCTTTCTCTCTTTATATTTGATTTATTAACTCCAATTCTTATTGTATTATATTGTATTATAGTGTGTTATCTTGCATTCTGATATCTTATTTAGTAAATTAGTTTGTTTCATCTCAGATTGTTGCTACTGTTTTGTTTTGGGGCCCATCCCTCTACCTTTTTCCCTTACCCCTTTCCAGGGCCTGTATCTGCGCGTCCCTCCACCCTGCTAGTCAGGGAACGGGGCCAGATCAGCCCATAAACCACTGACAGTTTCATTGGAAGCACAAAACTAGCTTCCCCAAGGAGCTGCTGGAGGTGGCTGTCGGTGTATACTGCTATTTTGGTTGGGGGTACAAGTGTGGCAGTCCCTTCCCATGCATCTGTTGAACATACAGGTGCAAGACCAACATACTGGGTGACCTCTGTATAGGTCTTATGAGGAATTTTCCATAGACAGAGTCCTCAATAAAACAACTTAGTTAAGCTCAGTTTAGGCTGCTGTTTTCACTTTGATTATTCACGTAAGTAAACATTTCATTTTCAATTGGAGGTGCTTTAACATTCTGTTGGGTTATAAAAAAAAATAAAGGAGCTGGCTTTTGTCAGTGCCTTTCTGTAAACTCTCAGTGCTGTCCACATGCAGTCTGCCTGCTACTACACCTATGGAAACATCAAAGGTTGTTAAAGGAAGATTTACCTTTTATCTGTGCTTTCTGTGTTAGAATAATAATGATTACATTGCCGAAAAAGATATTACTTTGCCTATTTCTTGCTGCTGTAAAGGAAGGATTTATTTCTGTATAGTTTACTGAAAACCAGAAGACATGGAACGCACAATACCTAGGAATAGTATAAACAAATCACAAGTTAATAAGAGGAAACAAAAAATTCCATCACATTGGTAGCATTTTCATACTCAGCTTTCTTCCCAAGGAAGGGAATGGGTTATGATCTTCTTGCTTATCTCTCAGGAGAACATTGACCAGCTGGACTGCCGCTACTTTGGTGAGCTCCTTGCTGAACTGAACCGCAAGACCAACGACCTGTACAGTTGTTTACTACAGCATGTGGAGAAGATAGGAGGAAGGTATTGGCCTTATGTCTGTTACCCTACATTTTGGTATTCCAGAAATCCTAGGAATGCACTGCTGGGAGCACAGTCACAAGTTGATTCGAGTCTTGACAACGTCCTTATCCTTCCCTCACAATCAGTATTACTTTGGTTCTCCCCTCTCACTCTCACTTCGTGCTTTCAAAGTTCACTGAAATGAGTGTAACTGCTCTGCAGTGTGGGCAGAGTGGGATTCAAACATCACAAAAAACCCTGGCACTGCTAAGAAAACACCTGCTGCATGTCAATACACTTCAGCTTAGTTCTGCGTAAAGACATCGCCCAAGCTAGTTAAGAATTGGGTTAACTGACCATCATTGGGATAACTGCCCAGAGAAACAGAGAGTTAGCCTGTGCTGACTGTGCTGCTGTTAGTATTCCAGTCTCCTCACACAGTTGTACAAGGAGTCACGTTTAATAACACACTGCCTGTCACCTTGGTAACGGCTCTTAATCTCATGATGAACCTTCCTTGTTCTGCACTGCAAGGATAGTCTTTCTGTAGCTGTCAGAGTGGTCAAGTTCTGCAGAGTCTTGTGTTAATCAGCCCACTGCATTTTGTGTTTTCCAGGAACCACGACATCGAATTTACGAGTCAGGTAAGCATCAGGCATGCGCTTACAAAGCCGTTCTCTAAAAGTCTTAGTAAGAATGGTGTGGATCTTGGAGCAAATGAGGCCAAGCAAGTTTAATTAATTGAATGATGCTGATCATTTGTTAGTTCATGATTTCTGCTTGTTAACAGCATTCAGAGCCTGAGACCTACTGCTAGGTAACATTTTCAAGTGCGATAATACTGAAAGAAATAAACTTTAATAATCTGCATTATTACTACTGCAGTACGAGTCTAATTTTGAAAGTCTTTCCTGGTACACCAGTAATGGTTTCACTGTAAGACAAACGCACAGAGACGCATATCTTTTCAGTATGCATTTTTGCAAAGGATGTTTTACTCTCTTGCCAACAAAGCAGCTGCTTAGCAACATGCGCTGCTGTGCGCTGCAAGAAGTAAAGAAAACTGCCTCTCACTGTGATGAGAGGAACTGAAGTTGGCAGAACGACTCTGTAGATTTCCTGACTGCTCACTTGTGGGAATCCAGCCACAATGCATACAATCATCAGGACCTTTCTTCTTTTTAAAGTTGTTATGTTTGTGATAGAAATGTTTGTTTAGGATTAAATTACATGAAGCAGTTCCACTTCCTGGCTGTCAGGATCTCCTGTAAAACCTTGGTCATCATTTATTCGTTGACAGTCTTTTCATTATTTAGAAACACGAGATTTGCTCATAATCATTAACTGCTGGGAGCTCAGTTTTAGAGTTAAGTGCTATTTCTTAAGAGAGGATTGTTTTGAATGCTGCTTTTAAAATAAACGTTAAGCTTAGCGTAGATTTAAATACATACTTCATTTATCACTTCATCTCAGTGCTTATATTCCACACTTATATAAGACTCGGGAAATTTTCTGGGTATACTTTGATCTTTCATTCTTATTTGCCTTGTGCTAAACATGTTTTTCACAGCAGAGCTGTGTAATTAATTAAGAAACTTCATAATAATCAACCAGGCAAAATTCTTAATCAGGATGTCTCCTTCTTCATCCTTTTGCTCAGACTGAAGACATTGAAGAATTAATTCCCAAAGGACTGTCTGAGGCAACAAAGCAGCAGATTCGTTATCTCCTCCAGGTATGTAAATAACATGGAGGGGGAGTGTCTAGTAACTTGAAACAATAGAGGCTGCTGTACACAAACATACCATAGAATTTGTACATAACACTGCCTGGTATTCTGCTTTTTCTCTCTCTTCTATCTAAAGGGTATGGAATCACACAGGTAGCTCAGGTGCCACACAGCAGTTCATTTCACTGCTCACTTCTTTATTTGAAACTGTTCTACTGGAACCTTCTTGCAGTTTTGCTGGAACCCATTTTGGCTTTTGGCAAGTAATGAAAGAAACTGAATTTCAGTCTTTTTATTTGTCTGTGTTGTATGTTAACACTTCGCTTTAGAAGCTAAAGGCAAATAGTAGGTGTTTTACTGAGTGATGAATTGGGTATCCATTACAAGTTACATATGCTGCCTCTAACTTAGGTCTCACCTTTACAAACGATCTGGCTAAACAGCGCTAACTGCACTCATCGCTGTGGCACACTTACATTATCTGGTAACAGAACATATAAATGGACCCAAACCAAAAATGATAAATGGCTTTCGTGTTTTTTCTCATCATATTCCTTAGCTACTTAACCATCTCAATGCCTGTGTGTTAGAAGGCAGTAATTCAAAAGAAACAAAGTGCCTAAAAATGTCTTTTTAGAAAACGAGGACATTTCAAAGAATGGCACTTAAAGTAGTTCTAGATGTTATTTTCAGCTGTATAGCAATTCTGTGCTTTTACATATAGTGTAAACAACACTCACTAATTAATTAGAATAATCTATATTTTATTTTTTCTCCTCCTAGATGAGAGTGACATCAGATAAGTCTTTGAGACTTGTGCTTTCCACTTTCAAAAACTTACGTGAAGAGCTCTGCCATTTACAGGATGACTTGGGGGTAAGTTGTATTTCTCAGTCCCCGTGGCCTCATCCATTTGTTGGTCCCTCTCAGTACGAAGTCCACTATGATGAAATTTAACTTGTGAAGTCCAAGCTTAGTTGCTTTAATAAAAACAGACGGTTCGTTGACTTGCACGATCTGAGCAGTGAACGAGGTTAGATTTCTTCCTAGCAGTGGTTTTCAAGTGTTCAGCTTGTTAAAACCTAAAAAAAAAATAAATTTTTTAATCAAGAAGGGTTCTGTTTGAATGGATTCAGACTTACTTAGCTCTGCATTAGTACATACAGTCTGTATGTGTCTACATCAATGGAGATGTTTTGGAACTGTGCTTTTGCACATGCCTTGTCTATATTATAAGCACCAAGTGCTTACTTAACAGCACTCTTCTAGGAAGCAGGAGAGCTCAGTTCCTTTCCTGCCTCATGTGTATCTCCCACTCTACAGGAAAACTGCTACCAGCTGGCACCTTTAACAACTCAGCAATCCTTTGTAAACTGGAGCTCTACAGCTCAAGATAGTTAGTGTTAGGAAAGTAGATGCATTTCTCATGGACAGCCCCAACACTTGACATCACTGGAAGCTTCAGAGCATTCTCTTGTAAAATACAAAGTTTGAAGACAGAGGGGGTTTACCAGTCACCTCTGATATCAAACAGGTCTGTGCAGTGAAGTGCTCTCTGGATTCTTTTCTTGGATTCTGTTTAGTAACAACACAGAAGAAAGTCTTTCTGGGACACACTGAAAGAGAAATTTCTGAGACCACTCACTGCTTACCATGCAACATGAAGCCACACGATGAGCATGGTACTGCTGCAGTGAGCATATATGAACTTTGTAGTTAAAGAAAAAAAAAACTTTCAAGAAAACTGGGTATTTTTCACTTCTGAAGTATCACTTAATACAAAGTACGTTGCACTCTGAACACACTCAGGACTAAGTTTACTGAAAAACTGCCGCTATTTACAGCTAACACTTTTGTTTTACAGAAGCTAGAAACTGACAATGTCTTACTTAAGAAGGATTTGGCTTTTAAAGAATCTCAAGTAAAAGAATATGAAACTATGTTGTCTTCTCTGAGAGAGAATAATCGTCAGCAGCAGGTAAATCCTGAATACAGTTTCAGTATAATTACTGTCAGCCATAAACTAGCTTCTGTGTTCCGTGAGTGTTCCAAGTAATCACTGCCTGGCTGTATGCTGGTGTGGGTGATCCTGTTACTTCCCTAAGGAACAGCATGCGTTCATTCCTCTCCTGTGCTTTCCAGCAAGGACTCAGAGAGAGTACTGCCAGGTGTCGGTCTCTGGAAGAACAGCTTCTTTCCCTTCGACTCAACGAGGGAGAAAAGGATTGTCAGTTAAAGGAACTGGAATACTCCAAGCGTGCCTTGGACCAAGAGATCCAAAGTCTTAAGCTACAGGTAATAATACCTTCACTTGCTCTTTGTTCAGCTGCTGTTATTCACAGATGCAGATGTCCTGGCGAAGAAAATAATTCTCTTTAAAAATAAAAAATACTTTTTTTCCTTTAGATCTGCTCCAGTCCAACAGTTCAGGCTACCACAGATGAGCTCTCCAGCCGTTACGTAGAGATGATCAATAACTTGAGAGAGGATAAAGACCGTGAGATTCGCAGTCTTCGGGTATGGTGATTAACTTGGTATATGTTGCACTTGTCACCTTTTGTGAGTGGAGGTATCAGGCTATTTTTTAATTAAGAAAAGATCTATCAGATGCTTTTTAGGTATCTTTTCGTTCTGCAATTATTTTATACAGCGTTAATGATAGCACTGAAACTGATAAAACTGTGATTTTAAAAAAACAGATTCCTTTGACATTCGTGATTTTAACCAACAAAACATATACAGAGTTTACTGTATACCGTATGCTTTCTGTGTACAGAAAGGTCCTCTGCAGGGAGCACCAAACACCTAACTGTTTCTCAACCTGTATTTCATAGTCTCAGTTGTGCCAATTCCAGCAAGATATATCAAGGCAAGAAGGAAACAACAGTGACTTGCAAATAAAGCTGCATGAACTGACAGCGATGCTGGAGGAGAAAGATGTTTGTATTAAACAACAGCAAGAGGTAAAATCGTACAGTGTATTTCTTGTTTAAGAATATTGTATGCTTAAGCCTTCACTCGCTATGAAGGTAGCAATTTAACTAGGAAGTCACGTGTACCCTCCTGGTTCAGGAACTGGGGTTACGATTATTATCATCATTCACCGAGCTAAAATTAATGATACTGTATGTTATTCCACCACTTCTCTTGGAAGGACATACGTACTATTTCAGAGAGCTCTTTGATAAGAATTTCAGCATGGACTCTGCTGTGTGAACATTCAGAAAGCATTATTTATTTTACTTAAACGTTCATTTCTGGTTTTCTCAGGAACTCTTCAGACTCAAGCATGAGAAAGTATCAAGCAGTCAGTCCCCTGGTGTAACAGCTATCATCACGAAGAAGTAATGTAGTTATTCATCTTTCTTAAAAATACATCCTCTTCATTTTCCATTGCATAGCTTCTATTAACTACGTCCTTACCTCCTGCAAATGTCTTAATGCCAAATGTCTGTTCAACTTTCACAAAGGGAAAAGCTCCAGCTAGTAAAACCTACCCAGAAGGATTCAATCTTAAGCACTGTAATAGCAAATGGAGGGGTGGCTGACATTTAAATTGCAGTATTAGCATTTTTGTTACTAGTAAGAATATGTGGAGATGATTGTTTTCTGATTTAGGATTATGGGGCAAGATTAGAGATAGTGGTCTGGATACAGGTATGCAGATTTCAGTTTGATAGTTTACAGCTGAGCAACTCTTCCCAATACAGGTACAGGAATCAGTATCCTATCCTGGGTCTTCTGTCTGATGACTACAAAGCTACATCACCCGTCAACAAATCACAAACTATTGTAATTGAGAGGACTGGAGAGATATGGAAACATGTAAGTTCACCTAGGGATTCACGACAGTCTCTGAGATATTCAGTAAATTTTTCTTCAAAGAAATTATGAGCCAAAACAGATGTGCGAAAGAAAGCAATAGCGTTAATTTAGCCATGCTGCAAAAAGCATGGCAATTGAGTCAAGTCAAGGAACTGCACTGTCTGTTGCAAGAAGGCAGTAATTGCTAGGTAGAGTATAAATAAAACGGTGTACTGTTACTTTCTGACCTTTAATTACGTATAACAAAGGAAGTGGTGTTGCTCTAACAGTCTTTGCCTGGGTGCATGAGGCAGTCTTCGGGCATCAGTAGCTGTAGTGAGGAGTTGAGAACTTCTTCAGTGCACTGCTCTCAGGTGAAAGGTACAGGTGGTGTGTTTTGGGTGTATGGTATTCCTCTGAATCATGAGTATTAATTACTCTGCACTATTATTAAAACAGATTAAGCACCATGTTCCTGAAACTTACACAGAGACAGAGCAGTGACTAATCCAGGAAATGCAGAAGAGTGGCCATTTCTTTTTAAAGGGTGACTTAAAGTTACAGAAGGTGGGACTGCAGAAGCTATTTATGTTACAGGGCACAAGATAGTGTCAAGTCTGAATACAAGGTAAAGACTTGAGAAAGATCAGCACGGCCAGCTCACAGCCAGGACAGAAATGTAAGAATAGCCTTCTGGGGAACACAACTAAGAAAAAGCAACTTAAGGCAACATGAGCAGCCTGAGTAGGATGAAAGTAAAACATCTGGCAAGGAAATAACACAGTAGTAGAGAAATAACAGTTATAAAAAGCTAAGACCTCTTCCTAGCTTACTTGAAAAGTTAGTCATATTTTCCATTATAAAAATGGAAACAATGAGTGCATGCTGCATTTAAAGAGATCAATATCAGTGAATAAATAAGAACTATTAACTGGTTGCATTTTCAGTTTCCCAAGGTCTTTATCACTGGTGCAAGTTTCAGCTGAAACAAAATGACTTTGCTGCAAGATAAACTCGATAAATCCAGTTTAAGAAGTGCCAATTTCCTCCAAGCTCGACAAATATTTTTTCTGCATTTGTGTTCTGTCAGCCAAATCTTTCTATCTGCATTCATTACCGAATAGCGATGCTGACTGATAGGTATCTGAATGTGGTACTGAAAGTAGCACATACGTATGTGACAGTGCCTTTCAAGTAATGAGTATTTGTCATGCCGACTCTTAGGATGCTCAAGTAGAAGTACTTCACTTCAATCTTAGTTACATTAGAAAAATTCTAGGGCAGAAACTGTAATGTCTGCTATTTAGGTGTCTGATAACTTCCTGTGTTTGCTGGTATTCATAAATACAAGAACAACCCCTCCCATCATTGTCTATTCTTGTCATTACTGTAGACAGAGAATGATGCCAGTTCTGGCCTCTGCCACTTGCTGAACAGAATTGTCTGCAGCTTAATGATATGACCGTCCGTTCCAGAACTAGCTGCTGTAAGAGCTGACATGCACAGCACTTGTAGAAGGGAAGGCTCACTTAGGCACTTACAGACTGTTAGAGAAAATAAGTATACAGTTAACTGAAGCATGCTTTAGACAGCAGACAGTTCAGTGAGAATGCATATTACCGTCTAACAGGCTGCTTGTTTCTCTGCTTTCAGGAATGAAAGAAATCCTTCAGCCATCCAAGCTGGTTAAAGGAGTCCACAGCAAACACCTAAAATTGCTTTCTTTTCTGCCTTTTTTTTTTTTTTTTTTTTTGCATCAGTAAAAGGTTTGGTCTGATAGTGAGAGAAAGGCCAGGGAAGAAATTAAGAACATGAGAGCATGAAGGCAATGCAAGACAATGCCTTGTCCTCATCGTAACAAACTGCGGTACCCGTGTCCATAACTTGCTGCTAACATCATCTGTGCACAAATGTTACTCACGCTGTTCCATGCACTTACTTTTCTCTCAGAAGAGAATGGCATGCCTTGCTGGTGAGGACTTCCATTTTTCCTGATGTGCCTACCATCTTTTCTTCAGTCACTCTTTCAGCAATCTAAAAGACAAAAGTAAGAACTCTGAAACATTTTTGTTTCCTTTTCATTGCATTATCCGTGTTTTTTCTCTCCTATCTGCTTGTGATTGAGAAGTGAGAGTGATACAAATCTAAGTCACACACACACATGGAATGGCTGGTTTCAGTACAGAGAGATTCACAGATTGTCACTTCATCTACTGCAGCCTGTTCAAGATGAAGTAAAACCCGGTAAGAACTGTCATGGGGAATGTTACTTATGTTACATCTGCCTGTCCAAAACTAAACCGCAAAGGAAAATGACTTCATCTGTTCCAGAAATACTAAAGATGGCTATTGAGTTAGTAGATGACTTAATTTGGGCTGATGCCGAAGAATGTTACTGACATCAGAATGTTAACGTATTTCAGCTACACCTCTATAAGCCCCCCAGACCAGCCACAACTATTTATTTTGCTGTGTTTGAAAACATCAAGATCTCGTTATATTTTTATATAGAAAAACCTCGCTCGCAGAGTATATTTTATTATCAGACCAACCTACTATTTACATTTTTTTTCCTCGAGGCAAGACTATGGGAATTCTCTCATCTGATTTGGTACAAATAATTAAGCTGCTTTGGTATAACTAATTACATAGCTGTCTAACCAACACAGTGTGTTAGGTGAGAGGGAGAAGTACTATGAGAAAATCATAAGCAAAAAGCTTTATGCAGTCAGGAGGTGCTAGCTCTGTATCATGGGTTCTTGCTTTGCTCTTTTTCACGGAATCATAGAATGTTTCTGCAGATTTCTGTTCACCAATCATATACCGTGTAGACACTCTTTAATGGTGAAAGAACCCTGTTGGCAATATATGTTAAATAAATATAACTTTCTGAATCATGACTCTACTGGAAACAACTTCTATCTACCCAGTATTGGAGGGGGTTGTTTTAGGGGACGTGATGCTTTTTTGAGACAACAGATTTATCTATACCGATCTTCACAAGTAAAGGGATAGTGAGATGTTTCCTTTCTTGCACTTGATTCCAACCTTCACTCAGTATAACAGCATAGAAAACAAACAGTCATAATTCATTGACACAGTACTGTCAAATGCATTCTATCACAATAACTTTACTGGCACTGTCTAATGACTTACTTATCATCCCTGGTGTCCCAGACCATGAAAAACAGAAAAAGAACACCACGTTTGTTTAGTGCCATCGTACTGACGAGTGCAGATTTCCCAGTGAAAAGAGACAAAACAACTTTCTGATTTGACTTACTGTGATCTTTGCCATGAACTCATCTAGGCTTGACAAGCTAGAAGCATGACACAAACAGTTCCAAAGGAAGAAGCTGCAAACAGCAGAAACATCAGTTATTAATGGACATACTTTGCATTTATTTCAACTACTGCAATAGCTGTACGGTGTATTTGCTAATCCTTCTGGAAAATAACTACTCAACAAATGTTTCTTTAACTCTGTATGACTTACTTTCTTAAGACTGTAACAACACAACAAAAGCAGTCAACGCCCTTATGGACAGAAGAATGCAGACTGAATGCAGTCAGAGCTGCTGGGCACTGTGTTGTCATTCGATGACAAGGCCGTGATTAGGCAAATGACCTGTTTTGCATATACTGGTGGCATTATGATCCATTTGAAAACATGCTGATTGTTCCCCATACTTGGAGAACCACTAGCACACATATTACTAAATATATGTATATACATAAAAAAAACCCAAAAACCCAATCTTCTAACCAGAAGAGACAAATGTCAGTAGTGCATGGTGTAGTAAGGACCAGATGCTCTGAGGCTCATCAGATTAACTTAAAACATCCATATGCTGTACATTCTGCAGCACTGATTGCCAGATCAGCACATGTTACACCCAGGCACCACAAAGCAATAGATAGTTGTTGAAAAGCAGAACTAGATAAGATGAAACATAATGGCCATTTGGGGCTGGTTTTGTTTTTAAGCTGGGTTTATTTAATAAAGCAAAATTAGTAGCTTTATTATAAAAATAACTGATATTTGCTGTAGTCTCATCTGTTACATCCTTTCCAGTGAACTGAAACTGATTTACTTACTTAACATTATTTCTGTTGGACACATTTTTCATACTTACTCATCTCTGTAAATGCCAGTTAGTTATCACTCAAACTATCAACAACACAGACAATTTTTCACCTCAGTTTCAGGTTTGTCCACTGCGATTGCAACATTTTTGCAGGAGCAAATTCAGAAAATCAAAGGCAGTGTTTATGCATTTACAACAGTGTCTGTACTGCCCTCATCAACTACTAATGGTTTTAGGAACTGAACCTCCACTGCCTGTGGTGATCTGACAGTATGCAGTTTCTTGTTCTTAAACTGAAAAGTAGGAGAAAAAGGTTTCTTTTAGTTTCTCTTACTGACCTCTCCACGTAACTACGTGATGTGAACAGTTTCTCTGCCCCAGCTGTGAAACGAAAGCCAAATCAGTCCTAGTGTAGAAATTTCTGACACCCCTAGCACTGTCTGCAGAGTCAACATAAGCTGTGAATACTGCAGCAAGGTAGCAAACATACCTTTACTCCGACCTTTACCTTGAGATTACTTCGCTGGCGTTCTTCCATATACTCTCTCCATTTCATCACCCTTAATTGCGGGCATCTGAAACCTGACGAAAAACAGTAGATGATGATCAAGTCATGAATCACTCTGAACTGCTTCTGATATTTAGGAATTCTCTCATTCAAATAAAAAATGCAATGAACAGCTGACGTTCAGAGCAACCCTTCTGCATGTCTGTGAAATTTGCTGCTTGCTCAAACAAACGCGAGCTGTTTGTGCATCACATACAACACTGCAGGAACAGGCAAGGGGAAATCCAAACGTGGTCAGGGACAGCTGAACCACCTCAGTGCCACGCTCCTGGAAGCAAACAGCTTTACAGCACAGGTCACCTTCCTTCCTCGTGGTACTCTGGGTGGCAGCCTGTCACAAATGCGTGCAAACATAATTCATCAGGTTTGTTAGTGCTGCTGCACAGATTTGCAACAATTTGTAAAGCACAACCATTTCCCTTTTCAAAACAGCTCAAAACCCAAACTTTTTTAGTTTAAAACTCCTCCTTGTCCTCTCGCTATCTATCTGTGTAAGAATTGATTTCCCTCCTGTTCATAAGCTCCCTTACTGGTATTAAAAGGCTGCAATGAGGTCTCTCCTGAGTCTTCTCTTGTTCAAATGGTGACAGGAGGCATCATTCAGGGTTTTCAAAAAAGCTAATATAGTATAATACCACCACCAATATAATTCAACTTTTGCCCAAAGACTTATAAAGCTTACAGGTGGCAGCACATCTCCTTCCCTTACTTGCTGTCACCACTTAGGAACTCATCTGCTCTGAAAACAAAAAAGCGCCTGCCTGCAGAGTGGTTTGTCCTGAAGGCTTTGGGTACACAGAAGGCACAGTGCTGCCAGCTCAGGGGAGCCAGACAGGGCAGGTACAGCCTGCAGGGAGCAGGAATCTGGGGATGCACTGAAACGAATTTTACTGTGACTTCACAGGTTGCATTTTAAAAATCACGGCACCTCTGCATAACAGCCATCCCAAGTTAAACATATACTAGCTAAGTGCACTGAGAATACAGAAACTTCCTCAAACCGCTGTGAAGTTTTCTGACAACTGTTGAAATTCAAGAACGTATGGATACAAATACTTACTGCTGTTTTTCCCTTCAACAGACCTTATTTTCACTCTGTCTCTTCGTAGCTAGGCTTCACATTTTGCTGTTCCACTACCAAAAGAAGAAAGGAATAATGAATATAATGACATGTTCAAAATGCTAAAGCAATAAGCCAACCAAACTACACAGGTAACTCGTCTTCATACTTCCCACTGGAGAAGGCTGCCCGCAACCACCGCCGTTAAATTCAGCTCAGGTTCTCCATCTATCTGTCACAGGCAGCAGGGCTCCTACATAGAGACTACTAGGCTGCACCTGTTCTTCAGCTCCTCTTTCCCTTCCTAGATTTGTTCCTCAGCTGACAACAACCAACTACAGCTGTAGTTTTTCCAACCACTGTTTCCTCCCTCCCATCTTGGAAAACATCTTCCTCACAGATTTCCACATCCCAAAAGGTACAACTTTTTTCCTAACTAGAAGGAAATCTCACCAGGCAGACCTACAGGCCACAGAACACTCAAAACCAATTTCAGCCTCTGTAAAACAAGGTTACAGAATTTCGAATGATGATGAAGCTGAAATTGAAGTAAATCTTTATCCAGCACCTGCCATACTCTTTTTGCCATCATTAAATATGTTAAAAAACAAACCACAAAACAACACTGCGTGGACTTTATAGCGTGTAAGAGTTAAGGGCATGGAGAAACTACATGCAACAGAAAATCTGAGTAACAGAATTGATGTCCCACACCGCACTGTGCTTTTTAGGATGGTAGACACCAGTGGTTCTGAACCAACATTAATTCTGCGAAGTTATGATATTATGTTACATCCCGCAACTGGAATAAATAAGCATCATTTAGGGAGTTTTCTCAGATGAAGCCTGTAGAAAGAAACCATACACAAGAAAAACAGTACAGCTGCCTACTGTTGTTTTCCTCAAACTTCGGAAAGATCAGAGCAACTTAACATGGCCATCACTAGAAGATGCGGTGTCACTGCCGAAAACTTAGACTATAAGCAAAAATCCAGAACTAAAAGATGGTGTCTGGATGAGGTGCTGCGTGATATGGTTTAGTAGCTGAGTGGTAGTAATGGTGACAGGAGGACAGCTGGACTAGATGATCTTGTAGGTCCTTTCCAACCTTGTGATTCTATGACAGGTAAGATAACAACTGGAATTCAGTTAGAGATTTAGAAAATAAGAAAATTTGGTGTGTATTATCTCACACAAAACAACCATTTGTCATAGAAAGAATTACCTACATCTATGATTTTAAACTACGAAATCTTCTAAGGTCAAAGCCTTCCACCGTACTCCTTTGTCTGCTGCCCCCACGGTCCGTTCTGTACCACACCAACTCTGGTCCTTAGGCAGTGCAGAACTGAACCTGGTTACAATGCTGGCTGAAGATGTTAGAAGTACTCACATATCTGGTTATTCTGTCCATCCTGAAGGTGGAAAAATGAGCCGGCACAGAATGGTCATCTTCAGTCTGCCACGAAGGATCTCCTCCGGTCTACGTATTCAATGTCGTTTTCAGGAATAAAGCATTAAAATTGTCAACAAAACACAAGATTAATTTTGAAGTTTTTGTGACTGTCACCACCTCGTCCTGTGACTGCTGGACCTACAGAAGAAAGCATCAGAAACAAAAACCAGACTATTCCATGAACAACATCTGCACAGTTTGTTTGCCCGCACAAAAGCCGCGTGTCGGCTGGCTAAAAGCACGCTGGAAATTCTCAATGAAGTGTTCACTTAACACTGCATTACTTCCTTAGAGGTTCCAACCTATCACTGATGTCATAATTCAAGTATTCTGAAAGAGAAGAAAATTAAGAAAGCAGTACTATTAGCATTTTGACAGCTGTTATTAGTATACAGTTAATAAAAGGACAGCACCTACCTGCCTTTTTCCAAAAAGTGAGATGTTACTTTCTCTTCACTTAAAGGAAAGAATTTCAAAGCCATGGCAGTATCACACCTGATAATTATTTACAAACAAAAGTACTTACGTTACCCGCAACCTCAGGGGGTTAACTGGAACCTCGACATTCCCCCTCAGCAGTGGTACACACGTGTACCTCGGGCAACCTGTTCACTTGACAAGTTATTACATTTCATGTTAACCAGGGAACAACAACGTAACTAAAACAGTAAGGCAAAATTACTCCGAATGAGACTTTCCTAAATCACCATAAATGAGAAATAGACTCCAAAATATTTGGAGTGCAAGAGATGCTTTTTATTGTATGCCCGTTACGATGAGTAACACATTTAGAAATAATAATCCCACACAGTGACAATCTTATTTTACAGCGTGTACATCATTTTTTACAGCCACATAAAACACGTATTTTTCTAAGAGATTTCCCAAATTTCACTTCCTGAAGTTTAGAAATATAAAAAAAAATTTTCTCAAGGAACTGATTCTCATCTGGTGCAAAAACAAAATATGAACATTATCTGAAACACAAAGCCACAATATAGCATGAAGTCACAATTTCCCATGTGAACAGCTGTGTGCAAACATGAAGCAACTAAAAAGAGTAAAAAATACACATTATATGCGTAACACTTATGAACAGGTTGTTCATTAAATAGCCCTAGACCAGCTCGTTATATTAAGCGCCATTTGATTTGCAGCATGCTAACACAAAGCATTGTTTAAAGGGATGCATATTTTAAATGTATACACTGTAAACTGAAGATCCATCTCCAAACTCTAGCGGCAGCATATTTCTCTGGCTAAATACTGCATATATACTTTCTTACAGATTGAAAATGCACGTTTATAGCGTGGTATAGATTTCTTTTTTTAAAGAATTGATTAAAAGGTGCAATTTTATGTCTATATTGAAAATTTCATATTAGGAGGTAGGGCAATAGCCATACCTGTTAAGAACACTGCCCTAAAGAGCTTCTAAGTACTTTGACTTTTAATTAAAAACAAACTATAGTTTTTTTTCAATTTTCTTTTTAATAGTACTTTGAGATCTTAAAGTATTGAGAAAAAAAAAAAGTAGTGCTGAGTAGCAACACTATCAGCTGCATCCGTTTCATCCATAAAAAATAGAGTTGGATTCAAACTTAACTTTATGTGCCATACTGAACAACATTCAGCCGTAGTTTCAGGTAAAAAAAGGGTAGTTATGTACATACACGTCTTTAAGCCTAGCACCAGAACACCACCTCTGAGATCATAACATAACGCCGTATTTTATCATTGTATCCTGCAATAAAATAGGTTAGCAGCTTTGAAAATCATTACAAACTTCTCGTTGGACCTAACTAATAGAGGAAACCAAAACGTTTCCCACTGAAATGTTGTGTTTGTTGAAAAAAGGACAACCCCCCCTAACTCTGACCAGTTCTAGAATATAATTTCCAGGCACAATTTCAAACGTTATGACCAGGTGACTGACAAATGCTCTTCTCTCAGACCCACACAAGAAGCCAGGCCCAGCTGCCTCAGCAAACCAGCTGTGAAGAATTCCATCACATATCTGAACTGTTTTAGTATGGAGACAAGTGCTCTCACTGACAAAACGGGTAACACAATCATCTTCTTTTTGTCTTCCATAGCTTAACAACGCGTAACACTATTACTTGAAGACATTCATTCATCCTTCCGCAAATTTAAGACATTCATCTATCTTTCTGCATTCTATAGTGCTCTTCAGGTTCTGATAAGCAACAATCATAGGGCTATGAGATCCCCTGTCAACCCTAATGCTTTTAAGACTTTTAATACAAAGAATGTAAAGTTATGATTTAATATCGAGCTTTGAAACCAGGAGAAACAGTTCATGAGATTTTTTTTCCCCAATTATCATAACACAGTTTCTAAATTGCTTCCTTCTTGACATCATATATTACATTATGGCCTCTCTGTGGTGCCTCATTATATGCTGATTTTTTTCTGATGGTCTACGGAATCCCTTTTTGCAATACTCACACCTATGTGGGTAGTCTTTCGTGTGTATTGATATTACATGTCGTTTAAAGCCTGACGCATCCGTAGTGCTATATTCACAATACTGGCATTGATAAACTTTTCTTCCGCTGTGGGTCTTCATGTGCTTCTTAAGTTCAGTTTGCTGCCTAAATCCTCTTTTACATCTTTTGCACTTAAAAGGCAGGTCCTTGGTGTGAACCGAGAGGATGTGCCCGCTCAGTATAAAAGGATCTGACGTTTTAAAGTCACAGTGTCTACACTGATGTATCTTTTTACCTTTATGGGTTTCACTATGCTTTTTGAGCTCTGATGGACGATGGAAGCCTTTTTCACATACCTCGCATTTGTGGGGAAAATCCTTTGTATGAACTGAAATAATGTGCCGCTTCAGGTCACTGGAGTTGGTGCTCTTATGGTCACAGTGGGGACACTGATGAGTCTTATGCCCTTGAAACAATTCTGTGTGCTGCTGCAGCTCCTTTTCATCTGTAAAAGCCTGGGGACAGTGCTCACATTTAAATGGCAAGTCATTCCCGTGTTTGGTTTTGATATGAGTTTTCAGATTGGACTGATCAGCACACCTGAAGACACAGTGCTGACACTGGTATGGCTTTTCCCCAGTGTGGGTCCTCATATGCTTTTTCAGCTCTGATGGATGACGGAATCCTTTCCCACACTCCACACATACATGAGGAAAGTTCTTACTGTGAACTGCAAGTAGATGCCTATTGAGTAGCCCCTGCTCTGCAGTTTCATAGTCACAATATTTGCACTTGTGCAGTTTAGGCTCTTTGTCCCTCAGTATTAGTTTATTAGAACTCAACGGGCTTGCTTCTCTGTATCTTCTTGTATATTCCGTAAACTCATGGGTTTTATCAACTTTATTTATAAGTTTATGGCTTTCCAGATGATTGTGGAAACTTACTTTTTTGTTAGTTGTAAAGTCACAGTCTGTACACTGGTATTTCTTCTTAATCATATGATCTGGGTGATTCTTCATATGCCTTTTCAAGAATCCTCTGGATTTAAATTTTTTCCCACATATATGACAAGGGTAAACTGTTAAGGGCTGTCCATCAGGACCTATTATAACAGCTGTTTTTAAACAAACAAAAACAAGTTATGAAGGAAACAAGTTTACTGATTAAGAAGCTTTAAATCAGCCAACTGCTGTTCAGATTCATGCACTTACACTTGCAGCAAGAGATGAGTAGTTTAAAAACAACCAATGCACAGCACCTACAGTTTATAGTTTTGTTTTAGAAACTGCTCGGATAGGTAAGCGATATCAGATGTACGGTGAGTACGTCCACAATTACTTTTTAATCACTCGCAACATTCAAACGAATTACACCAGTGCTAAGTTGCTAACTTCAACAGCAAAACCTACCACATTCTCTATGCACAGAATTGGAGGGGGAAGGACACAGGAAATCCGCAAATCACCATTTAGATTTTTAATTCTGAACCAGTTTGGAAAAAAAAAAAAAGAAAAAAAAAAAGAAGAATAGCAAAGGAGTAAGTGCCACTCCATGAGAGCACACATAACCATACAGTGTTTACCTGTTTGCCATTGCCTGGCCTCTCCTCTCCTCCTTTTCTTGGTTTTTTGTTTTAGCACTCTATTAGTGCTAATGCTATCACAAATCTGCAGGTATTGTGTTGCATTACCGTTTTTGTTTTCTAATCGTGTATCCAAGTTATTCCCTAGAAACAAAAATTAGACACCATAAAAAATCTTAAACAATTATTTTCTTTGGGGCTGATGACTGGAATTGCACAGCAACAACACTTCTACTTTAAAACAAAACAGATCACCCATTCCTCTACAATGAACATGTTTTTAAAGAAGTGCCAACATAAAGCACTGCCTTTGCTGTTGGCCAAACTCAGGAACTTAATTGTTTAAACAATTATTAATTTTCAAGTACATTTTTTGCTATCTTGTATTCTCAGAATATTAATCTCTGACAGGTCATGCCGGTTACTTTCTCTTACCTATCTAACTTGATTTTACTTCCTAGCGACTGCATTATCTCTGCTCTGACTACAAAACTATACACAACCAAGGACTTCCCCACCCAATTTGAAGGCCCACAACACTTACACAACTGTTTTCATTTCAAAATAGAAGAGAAATACTATGCAGCTCTTCAGCTTATGCTTTATGGGTATTTTTTTGCATTCTCTGATCAGGAGAACTACAACACACTAATGTACGCTGTTTTAAAGACACTGAGTTTCTTGTAAAGCTCTACACAGCATATCTGCATGCCCTTACCTGCCGCTTGACCATCTTCATATCTTCTGGGTAGTCTTCTGTCATCTCCTGCAGAAAATGGTATCTCAGTCATTATAAATTAAAAGTTCTTTTTAAAGATGATGGTTTTGAAAGTCCAAGAATGAGAGAAAACTAACTCAAGTAACATGTAACAGCTCAACACTGTCCAAAATGAGCTGTGCACTTCACATCAATTCAATATTTTGCAATTATATGCACCAGGAAATAAAGATCACACCTTTGTCAGTACTTAAATGGTCACTGAAGATGTGCTTGCATGCTTACCATGCTGTCTTTCCTGCTTCTCACTAGTAATAAGCTTGTTTCTGGAAAGTTCTAATCTTATAACAAACCTCAGATGTCAATCTAGAAATGAGGGGACCTGAAATCCACAATTGGTTCCTGAGATCAAAGTACTTTGTCCTTATGGAGCAGAACTTGGCAGATAAAAGGACTTCCACCCTACCAGACATTCTGCTCTCCTATTCTATGAGACGGAGAAGTAATACTAAGAGCGTATTCCTCATTTTGGATTGAAAGTGTTCACTGCTACACGCCAAAGCCCGGTGCTTTACAACCACTTCATCAAGCCCAGCTACTGTGCACAGCAACAGAATGTCTGTTTCTGAATCTACACCATCTAATTTGCTTATTTATAAGCCACTGATGATCTGATACTTTTAATGTAAATTTAACATGCCAAAATCCTAGGAAAGAATAAACCTGAAATAAGAACATATTCACAATTTGCAATATATCCTGTTACTTCTACAATGTGAAACAAGGCTGCAGAAGACATATTTTGTTTGTCTCATTTATGATCTAGAAGACTAGCAGGTTTAAAACACGCTACATAAATGGAACTTACTAATATTGAACTTATTTACACATCTCTTCTATTTTTAAAGGTATTTCCCCTTTCTCCTAGTGAATATAAAATACTTAAAGGTTATTCTTGCTTTTGTAAAATCCGTAACAGATGACTTCATCAATCATCACAAAACCCACAAGCTCTGTACATCTGAGTTGGTATTAAGAATAAGGGTATCAACGTTCTCCAAGCAGCTTTCCTTCCTAATTCATATAACTCAACATACAGCAATCCATTCATTACATGCAGGACAACCACTACAATAATATGACAACTGCTAGGCAGGCTAGCATTGAGTAAAAAACCAAAAATGCTAGAAAAAAAGACTGGTTTTTTCCTATCTAAATTGCAAAAAGCCAAGGACTTCATGCATGAAAGGTTGTGAATTACGTGGAAAAGAATTTTTCACAGCGTTTTATGAGCTCCACTGACTGACACTGCTAAAAGACCTGAAGGAGCTGCCTCCAAACCCCCACCCAATGGTGAAAAATTGTGACATCTGCACGTAGATTCTGGAAGCCAGACTGGGAAAAAAATAATGAAAGGGATTTTCAAAAAATAAGCATAGAGATTCCTACCGTAAGCAGCAGCCCAAGCAACAGGAACAAAAGTTTTATTCACACCAGTCTCTTCGAGCTGTGTGTCTGGAAGTGACGTAGCTTCTTCTTCACCTACAATAACTTCCATGTAAACTTCATCTGCTATTTCAGCACAGCCTGAGTTAAAGGAGAAGAACACATCTTACATTTTATTCTGCACATTTTAAATTCTCCTGCATTTAATTTGATTTCACTCTTATTGATACCAGTTATAAATTAGTTTTCTTCCTCTGGCATTTAGAGCCACACCTTCCCTTAGGGGATAACTGTTTATTCAGACATTCCTTAAAGAGAGAAAACACGTATCAATAAATACAAATACAAATTCAAGTATACAAATTTACAAATCTTGAAATGATGACATTTATTTGCCACTTTGCCAGAAAGAGAATTAAACATGGCCATTCACACAGGAAAACAGAGGTTAAAAAAAAAAAGAGAGAGAAATTCAACTAACCTCATTAACTTCATCCACGGACATGTTAAATTTAATATAAATAATGCAATGATGGCACACAGTATGAAAAAGTGCATTTTATCCACATCACTTTACAATAATTATAGCCTGCTCTTTATTTTTAGGGAAGATGAACTTAGTTTGCTACTACTTCAGGCTGAAGAATCCTTCAGAGAAATTTAAAAAGTCCTTGAGAATGATGCTTATATTGTTGTACAAAACAGCACAAGAAACAAAAATGTTTCATATTATGCTTACTAATATCTTCATCTTCCTGAGAAGAGTCCTTAACAGCCATGTAAACCATTTTTTCTCGCTGCATTCTACCAACACCTCCTTGTTCAATTACTCCAGCTACTGAATGTCCATTGTGAAAATCACTCTCTGTGACAATTTCTGTCCCACCTTAAAAAAAGAAGCCAAACACCTTAAGTGCACGTAAACAAAGCCATTCTCAACATTAATTTCAGACTGAATTATTTCTTTCTTATTTACAACAAAGCTACTGCATAAAACTCATACTTTTGAAAGCAATGGCATCCAAAATGACAAACTAACATAGTAGGTAACCCCATCGCCAGACAAGAGAAGTCAGATCCCAGGCATGATAAGAGGAACTTTTAAGAAATTTAGGAATTTGGTCGTTATATGACAGTGGAACTAACGCCAATCCAAAACATCAGCCCACTAAGTCCATGTAGGAGGGTACGATATCACACAGCTAGAACAAGAGGCAGTAATACGCATTATGCTCCCACAATACTACCCTCAAACTGCAATAAGCATAAACGAACCATCAAAGAAATATCACTGTATTGCTTCTAAAGTCAAGCTGGATCACAATAGCATACTGGTCCCCAATACAGAGGTTTCGCTCTTAACTGGGCTTGCTGGATTCAGTGTTAATGAAGAACACTTTAGTTTTCCACTTTTAACTTCTATACACTCCCCAAAGCTCTGACTGGCATCACGTGCCATGAAGAATTTGAGGGAAGACACATGAGGCACGCCCATGGTCCTTAGGTTTATGAGGGCTAAAATTACAACCAAGGAATCCAGCACAAAATGTGGGAGCAAAATGGAAACTAACGAGAAATGATGAGCAATGCCACAGAGGCAATCAAAGTCAGATCTTCCTTTTGGGCACTGATTCTCAGTTTACATTAGGTATACATTCGTATGTATTCCAAAACTACTGGTCATTTTTCCATATTTATTCTTCTGGTTTTACTTTTCCACATTATGACAAAATGCAGGTGATTTTACTGTCACAGCTTATTTTCATAACTTTTGTCAAAAGTGATTCAGCCAGGGCATTTTTTCAAGTAACAACAGACTGCAGTGTGCTGACACACAATGAGACCAACGCTATCAGTAATAGTACTGTTAAGAACGCTTGTTACTCACAGCATTCTGTCCTGCAGAGTCAGAGAAAATAAGCATCTATAAAGAAAGTGCAGCTGTTCAGCCACTTCTGTATTTGGGGTTTGGTCATAAACAAATGACATTTCAACACCGAAAATACTGCTCGTCAAAAAGAACCTGAAAGTAATGCTTTGAGTATTACCAGCATATGGTCAATCCCTACCAATATCACTCTGAGGAACAATCCAGTCAGTGAATTAGAAGATATTAAGACGCACAAACACTTCTTCATATGACTGGGAAAAAAACACAGAACACAGGTACCTATTTCAACATCATCTTCAGCTTCAGCTTTAAATATGTATACTTTGATAACTTCGGAACCAAACCCATCATCTTTAGCCACTTCATCATTTGTCACCTCGGTACTGATTTTCAAGGGAGTGCTTCCTATGTGGTCCAGTTTTTCTCCAACATCATCCACTGTAAAGATAAGAGAGTAACAGTGAGGCTCAAAAACACATCATCACATGTTAGAGTTACCAGTAGCATGATTTTCTCCATTACTATCCCCACGTGTAGTAAAGTTTTGTATACATAAAGGGCCTTTACAAAATAGTTCATCTTAAGGTACTTGAGAAGCTCAATACCCATTTCATTGCAACTCTGCAACCATTTCATGAATTACCAAGTGAAGAACATTAGGGAGCTTGTCATCAAAGTGCGTAGTTTTGCCTGAAACTATTACACTGCAGATGCAAAAATGTATCAGTAAGTGAAATCAAACATATCTCCATAAAAATGTGAAAAAACAGCCCAGGGTTGCCCGTTACAGTGCAAGAGTTCCAAGAAGCTTTGCTACTCTACAATACTGGAGACTAAGATGTAGTAGTAGATACTCTAATCAAGAGTGGTATCTCCTTATCACACTCCGGTGACAGAAACATGCATAAAAATTCCACTACATCTTCAATCTAAAATTATGATTTTATCAAATTTTACCACTTGAAAACATGCCACTTAATGAAGATTATTGTATAGCAGCATACAACTGATTGAAAGATGAGACAAAAGTAAATCCAAATAATACTAACTGAAGTTGACTTTCTTTATGTGTACACATGCTACTCTGATGTATTTGGGCCTACATATTCAACAAAAAATACATTCAAACCATTACAAGTTTAGAAAAAACACTGTTTTGGAAAGAAAAGCATGCACAAAGATCTCCATATATGCATGTCCCAAGATGCTAACATGGAGGACAGTGAACCAAGCACCTTTCTGGCACATGTACTGCCACCACACTACTATCAGTGGACAAAACTAGCTCCTTTGTAGACGGCCAGCACAGGCCTACGTAACACCCACTGACATCTTCCGACCAGGGATGGATCCCCCAAAATGTAAACAAAACCTGAATTAAATACATTTCATGGACATTGCAATGCATTGCATACATAACACGTGAAATACTGGGGAAAAAAAAAATAAATAAACGAATACTTATGTGAAAACATTGCTTCATGACTAGGACCGTGAGCATATTCCATGTGGATGTGGAGGGCCCAGATTTCTGAGGAAAGGATGGCTCTCCTTGGGATGCCGCAGCACTGCCCGGTACCCCTCTAAGCTTCCTGCTCTCTGTGCTACCATGTCTGCTTTTGAAGAGCTGCTTTTAACTACTTCAGGCTACAGCCTGGTGTACTGAGGTACACTGGAATTAGTTTGGGCTTTTCTTAATACTCAAGGCAGTCACGTGAGATGGTTCAGAACCTACTACAAAAACAGCAAAATGACTTTCCTGCAGCAGGGCAGGAATTCACCACAGCAATCCCAAACTAAGCTCTTCCCACTCACAGACAGGGTTCCATGGAAAAAACAACTATCCAAGTTAAACCATTTTCCATCCACACACTGAGGAGCCTTATTTTTATTTCAGAAATTTTGAACTGTATCAGAAGAGTACAGAAGTTACGGACAGCACAGCTAGGAATAAAGTAGGTAAGCATAAATAAGTATTCCATTTTAAAACTTCTAAATATTACATTTTATATTATTTTATATTTTAATAAAAACAGGAAAATATATTTAAAAAAAAAAAAAGAATCCTAGGCCTGAGTTGTTTCTTTCTGTAAATTAGACTGACTGAAATGCCACAATGTATCCCACTTGGATCAGTGGAAATAACATAAAATTAGTCTCAGAAAAAAAGACTTTTGTTTTGTAATTAAAAACATTCTAAAACACTACTAAAATCAACACCATCACCATCAATCCCTTATCTGTTAAAATCTGACACACAGTACATTACACTCACATCACCTTGCAGGGCAATATAACAGAGTATGGACACCACAAACAACAAAGCCACAACTTATCCACATCCTTCAAAGTGACACACGTTTAATTTTAGTACAAGGAATGTTCCCACTGCATATACAAGTCTTTGAAGGATCAGAGGTAACTAAAAGTGCAAAGCAGGGGTGGTTGTACAACCAGCTTTATAGATAGATACACTGCCAAAACACAGAAAGAGAAGTTAAAGGCTGGGTATTAAAAATCACTAATTGCACGCTGCCACTGTAATCTTAGAATTGGCAAGGGGTAGAAAAGTTATTTTCAAATCCACACTTCAAACAATATGAACTTTATTTCTAAACTCATGCCCTTCATAAACAGACTGTGTTGGCTTCACACAGAAAATAGGTATTTCAGTACTGGAAGCAGTACAGCAACTTCCTACCGAGCAGAGGAGCCATCAGTTACATGCGGTACCCTTCCTTCACAGAAAACACTTCTAACTATTTAACTGAAGTTGGATGACTATGTACCTGGTGAAACAGCGTAACAATAAGCAAACAATACTGGTGCCTTACCATGACACCAACTGCAACTCAAGAAAGATTACAGAAAGGAGTTTTCAATTATTATTTTTTTTTAATCAAATTAAGGATTTTCACCCAAAAATTTAGTGTAAAACACATGAATACAGTGCACATGCCTTTGTGCTGTATTTCACTAATTCAAATTTGTAATGTTCTTAAAAAAAAAAAAAAAAGGATAAAATCCAGTCTCAGAGGGACTGGATTTTATCCAGCAGCATTTTTAAAATCAGCACTGAGTCCCACACCATCGACCATCCTGTGCATTTTCCAAGATCTGCAGTCAATTTAAGCTAAAGTTATGGAAAGAAAGGGAAGTCTGCATATGGAGGGCCTCTGAAGTCACTTTGCTGGGAAAGTAAGTGAAATAAGAAAACCTGAGAAGTACCAAGTGGGCTGAAGAACTGTTACTGACATAGACCACCATCATAAGATGCTGCTGTTTATGTAAGCACCTGCAATAAAAGACACTGGCTGAACAACTGATACTGCTTAGATTGCCATCTTATGCAAACTAAACTTGGTGGTTTCAATCAATTTTTCAAAAACAAATTTAAATTGGCAAAAAACAACACAGCAGGACATGGAATCTCTGTCAAGTTGCAATACGTGAGGATTTTTTTTTTTCTTTAAAGGCCATGAAAATATTCTGTGGTCTAAGTGACAGGACTTAATTACACACTGGTATCCCAACAATGTCAAAATAACTGATGCCTTTTCCCAGTGACATTTCCCAGGAACGGGAATGCTTACTTTACAGAAGAGTATGAAAGTGTTTTCCACATCTGACTCATCCACCAGAAGCACTACATACTTATTATCTTGTCATTTAAAATTAACTGAAAAAACACAACAGAAAACTTTCATGAATATATGCTGAATCCTCCTGAATAAAAATGTTTAAAGGAAAACTCAGCACACTTCTAATATTAAACTTACCTTAGCTGTTTTCAGGTGTGTGATGTCCAGATTCACCGTGGATTGCCAGCTCCAGGTTCACGTGATGCCTCAGCATGCACTATGCTGGTGATATCACACCCACCATAGGAGCCCATAGGAATAACATGAGGGCAAGATAAGTCCAGTGGTTTTACAATTTTCCATATTTTTCCAATGTCTGATATATTTATTTTATATCCTATTGGTCACAGTATAGGAGTATTAATACTAAAATATTCAGTAAACTATTTAACACTGCACTGTAATACACTAAAAAGGAGGCGGCGGTGACAGTACCTTACCCCTAAAGGCCAGCTCCAGAGTTGCTCTTTGGTGGGTATGAGGTCACCAACATAGTGCATGCAGGGCCAACGCACGGGTCGGGAGCTGGCAATCCCCTGTGGGTCTGAATATCGCAAACCTGAAAAACAAAAAAGGGTATGCTTTAAGCTACACGTGTGCTAAACCCACCCTGGCAAAACGGGACGCGCTGCTTATTATATTCACATCTCAGTACGGAGATGGATGGGTGTATGACCATACCACGTGCATCCATCTTGTATTTATCTCCTTTGAAACAAGTACCTTCTCAGCTGGTATTCCACAGATTTAAAATAGGGGTATTGAGCATATTCCATGGCACACCCCATAAACGCATCAAAACCAAGCATTTTCAGTCTTACTCTTGCAAAGCTGATTTTAAAAGCTGAATTCATCAGCACTGGGACAGTGCCAAAAACTACCTGCCAGTATATTTAAGCCAAAATCCCCAGCAAAAGAATAAGCTACAATTTTAAGTTAACATTCATGCTCAGCTCAGCTACACACTCTAAGATTAAAAAAAAAAAAAATGTATTAAAAGCCACTTCTCATATTTTAGAAGTTCCCCACAACGTGTTCCACAGCTGGAATATTCCCCGAGGGTACAACTGTCACACTGTGTACAGCTCCCTCTTTTCAGCTTCTGAATTCCACTAAAAGACAGGTACGAAATACGATGAGTCTTCAATATTTTGAAGCGATCGAAGCTAAAATTTACAAAAAGTTCATGAACTCTATGAATACACCCTAAAATAAACTACACCACAGAATTAACTTTCTACAATATTTAGCGAACATTTGAGATTAAAAATGTAAGTAAATAAAAATGTCTTTAAAACGCTTGTTAAAGTGATGCGTTTACCTACTGTACACAGATCGCCCTCAAAACCGTAAGAGATTAATGGCCAGTTTATAAAACGTAAACAAACAGAAAACGTGACATCAATGAACTGTATGGGACCGATTCACTTTTGCTGAAAAAATAACAGAAAATAAAAATCAGCAACGCATCCTTTGTTGGTTCTGGCTGACACAGAGCACAACACAGCCTCAAAACCTCACAGAGGCAAAAGCCTGCCTTAATATGCACCTGATTACTTTAAAACAGAATTCCAGACTAATAATGTAGCTTCCAACCACGATTACTCAGACATATCTCAGTTATACAGACACGCAGACGTGATTTGCTTAAATCTGGGTCTCAGACTGGCTTTGAAACACTGGAAAAGCCATCAGCAGGCTTGAGTGCACCTGACCACACTAAGTATGTACCAGCCACAGCTGGGGTTACACGTAACCTACTGAAGGCTGGGATGCTCTTGTCTAAGGACAGTGACTGTTACAATCAAATCACATATCTATCTAACAAGAATTCCAAAGATGACTTTACCTACAATTACAAAGGTGTAGTCGGAAATACCGCGGTTACAGAATACAACCCATCGTAAGTACTCTGTCAGAAAGGAGGAATTTTTTCAGTGGAACAACTGACTCTAAGAACGGTGTTCCTCTATTTACAAACATGGGAGTTTTTATGTTGTAGGTTTAAACTGCTTTTAGGCTGAGGATTTCTTTTAGCTCTTTTATCAAAGTAGTTGTAACTTCCATTAGTGACATGTGACATCAGAGAAATCACAGAATGGTAACCTTATATTGAATGAAAAATAAATAGCAGAAGTACTATGAAAAGCGCTATATTTCATGCAATGAAATATGTAAATCATTACAACTGCTGATCTGTCACGCCCTGGAATTTTTTACACATGGAGCTTACTGTGAAGAGATGGACACTTCAGCACTCGGCATCTTCTTAATAAACCCAGAACACCTTGGTTCTGACAAAATCAAATCTGTTCTGATGTACTGACACTGCGATACCTAACTTGGAGAAATCAAAAATCTAAAAAACCATCATACTGTATCAAATTTGTGTGCAAGAGCAAAAACTGCTATCTTATGTATAATTTAACCACTGACGAAACATAATACACCTAAGGAATAAATTCACTGACCCTTTTTCAAGGGTTCTTGTTCAACTCAAAGCCTGTAATTATATAGCTTCCTCAAAAGCTTGGACACGGCAGCCTACTTAAGTAGGCAGCCTCAAACCTTCTCAGGTAATGTACTCAATTCCTTAATGTCAAGGTGTGTCCACAACAGCACAACATGCAAGAAAATGACAATTACTATTTTTAATGCTGCTAAACAATCAAAGTTTTGTTGACAAGAGGTACAAAAGAGTACAGTATCTTGAAAAAGCTGCCTTCTTTGTTGGATTCTACTGATCAAACCCAACATGTTATTTTGTTGTGAACCTACATAATACAGTATTACGTCTCTGTATGTTATAAAAAAAAAGCTGCCTACTCAAAACGTATGTAATTTTTAACATTCATATGTTTTTGGGGAATATCAGTTTCAGAAACAGAAGCATACGCATTCAACAGCTTGAAGATCATTATCTCTTGCTGTATCAGTGGTAACTATTTTCACTATGCAAACTCAAATCCAGACAAGAATAAAAAAGAATTAACTGGAAATCTCCAGTACAGAGTGCAGCAAGGATCGAGTTAACGTGATTCGTCTCCACTAGACTACTTCTACTTAAGGTAATCTCCTGTTCATGTCTACCTTTATTTAACTTACAAGATATCATTAAGTAGTCTTCAGATGTACTCTTGCCATCATCATCATCTTCTGTTTTTATAGTCACTGTAGAGCCAGGAACAGTACCAGCTGCCTGAACAACTGTTTCAGAATCGGAGTTCGTTACAAGGACTTCTTCTGAGACCATTGTAGGTGAGTCGGCTGCTGACACGGAGTCTTGCACCACGTGCTCCAAATGTCCATCAGGACCCGTAACAAGGTCAGCCACAAACACCTGGTCAGGAACTCTAACAGCTTCTGTTATTAGATCAGAAGTCAGAACATGATCACTGGTATCTAGTGCTTCTTCAATAGCCACATCAGTTTCCAGAACAGAATCGGGAACAATGACACCCTCTGTTACAACATCAGTTTCAGTGATGATGTCAGGTCCTTGCACAACTTCAGCTGCTAAGCCATGATCAAGAGTTATTCCATCATCGGTAACAACATCAGAAACAAGGACAGCTTCAGGGACCGACACAACAATATGATCTCCATCAATATGAGCAGTGCCGGCCATTCCAGCCACTATGGAACAATTAGGAATGAGGAGAAAAGGTTAAAATTATTGCATTAGCAGTGTTTATCCAAGGAAGAGAATAATTGTGTAAGCGAGGTAAACACAAATCTGCTATTTTTCAACATTCTACACCTTGCACCTCACTAAAAAAACTGTTCAAAGTAGTCCATGTGCTAGCAATACACTCACTGGTGGTACAATAAAAGGCCTCTGACTCTTCAGACTGCAGGGGCCTTGATAAAAATAAGTATTCTATCATATGCCATATTTATAGCACAATTTTCAACAACTTGCCACATTGCAATCAATAGCTGGAAGCAGAAAGCTGGTCAGTCATATTTGAAAGCTACTTTTCTATTAAAAAAAAAGAGTGAATTATTGTAATGCACCCTGAAATAGCAGACTTAATCTTAATGAATAAAACATTCACTTATCAGAGTGAAAAAAATATTAGACTTATTCTACACTGTACTGCAAATGCAATTATTTTGGCACTTTGTGAAAGACATTAATTACAGATTCAGCTGCATCTGTAAATTGTTGCCTACCTAGAAAGTTACTTGTTGACATACAAAGATTTTATTTTCCACCTCATTTACGCCTCCTAAGTGAGAACTGGAGACAGTAATCAAGGCAACCAACAAAAGCTCAGCTGTACCTGTAGCAGCATGCATATGTAACAGCTGGCCAGTGGTATTTCAAGCAGAGGCACACACTACAAAAAACTCCATACAACATCTGTCCCATCTAGAGCACTATGAAACACAGATGGCTGTTATTTTTTTTTTGTGAAGTTACCTCAATTTTTTGGGATAGGTGACTATTTCAAGATGAGTGACCAGAGTATACAAAGCCTCATTATACATCATCTTCTATTTCAAAATTTCTCCAAAAAGCCGTGCAAACATCCCTGTTGTATTAGTCAACTTCACATCCCGCGATCACTTGCAAACATGCAGCAAAAAACGGTTTTGATGTTGTAAATTAATGTTTAACAGATAAAACGTTTACCGAAGTCCTGCATAATCATGGCATGAGGCATTTTGGATTCTTGTGTTTGCAATCCAAGACTTCCACCACCCGGATCCATATTCAGCTAAATTCATTCACAAGTAACTGCAAAAGCAAAATCAGAACTTGTTAACCACAGCACCATTGTGTTTGTCAGCTTTACTGGATTCACGTGTCACACTGACTAACAGAAAAATATTTATCCACAAGTTCAATAAAAAAAAAAAAGCACTACTTCATACAACTCACTTTGCTTTCTTCCCACAGCTTTATGCTTTGTGACCTAATATCCTGCAAATGTTTCCATCTGTAAATAATTGTGCAGTACTCAAAAGAATTATTTATGCAAGTGAAATAAAACACATTAGTAATTCTTTTTTTTTTATGTAAATCTCTGGTTACTGCCCGGCCTAACACAGTTCTGTTTGTAATCTGTGTAATTAAACCAAGAAGTACTTTTTGCTTATCTTCAACATGTAGAGGAACAGACTTTGACTCTCCTTCTAGGAGCAGTAAGCACAAGAAATGTCACAACCTTCAATTTCCCCAGTGCAAGCTGAATGTGAAGTGAGGCCATTTCTCCACAGATTAACAGCTCACATTCACAACCAATACTGGCAGTAGCATCAGGCCACCCAAACAAAACATGTAACGCATATTACGAAGCAACAACCTGATGAGGTGTAACTACTATCCAGAAGCAGAAATTTGCCATGAAGACTGCTACCTTTACTGGAAATAAACCACAGGTGACAGTGTGGAGAAGCAACAATCAGAAGTCACCTGAGCAGGATGACCACCTCCAGGGCTTACCCTACCAACCTGCATCAGCAGCCACGCACAAAGAGCCACCTGTGCTCTGCCTCTGGATACCCTTTCAACAAATCATCAGGGCTGGCCAAGATGGCTGCATGGGGTAAAGTGCCCTGAGGAAAGCAGAGAGCTGCACTGACAGATGCAGTTTTTCAGATTCTTTCATGATTTTCTATCTATCAGCTATCTCAAACCTGTATCAATTTTTTCATGTGTAGCTTTCATTAAACATGTTAAAGTGCAATTAAGTTTTGAAAAAAGCTGCACTGTGTGCTAGATTTACAAGAACAGAAGCGCTGAAGCAGATTTTCAGTGGCTGTGCATGAGCCCCTCTGTGTCATTAAAAAACAGTCCAACACAAGACCTAGCATAAGATTTCAGCCACGTGCGGTTAGGTGCGCACGCACAGTGCAAAGCTACCCAGTGCGGCAGCAGGAGCCCTGTGTAAGAAATGGCAGTGCAGCATCTCCACTGCCACAGGACTTTGCAGAGGAAACAACAGTGCTGACCTGACTTCTGCATCAGCATCTCCATTCACCAGCCCAGCGCTATCCACGTTGGTTGACGACTTTCACAAAATTATCTCATTGTTTTAGCAATCTGATCTTCAAAGCGCTATCCCTTCTGTGCCACCTCATTTCTGCAGCCAGGAGAAAGCCGGTCCTACACAGCCATCTGCAACGTCCCTCTGGTGTAAAAAGTCCTGTACAGCTTTTGACAGAGCAGACCCACCAACCAGTTGTAAAATGCCTGCTGTTACATCTTTAGCTTCCTCGCTTTTGTTTTTCACACCTGCTTTGTTACTTTGGCTCTTTAACGCTCAGGGGCTTCTGTTTCCCAATTTATCTAACGCAAAGAAATACAAAACAGTAACAACCAATCTTAAACAGGCAAAATAAAAATGTGGAAAAGGTGATCCATGCTTACTGTATCTTCATTATCAAGGCAGGAACTGAGCAGAGGTTATTCTTTTATACTCTTGAAACCCTCAGGTGAGGAAGCAGCAAGCAGCCCGCAAAGATGGAGATTTCAAGCAACAGTAAGGGTTCCACCCCAGGGAGGCTCCAACTTAACTGAGGACACAAAGGAACCAAAGAACTGTTATCACTCACAGTCAGCATCATCCTTTTAACACCTTTTAAATCTACTTGTCTCAAATTGTCTTGAAATCTACAATGCAAATCGTTAGAGAGGGAAAAAAAATGAATGTATTTCTTCCTACAGAATTTATTCCACAACAATCCCCCACGATCATTTCTGAAGGTACTTTAACAGGGTAAGTTGTTTCCACAGACCAACAAGTACTACGAATGCAAAAGTCAAACATCACCAGTGAAGAAAGCAGGCAAGAATTTAACTAATGCAATCCACCCAAACATTCACGTTTCAATGTAGTTTTAAAATCTTAGCTTCGAGTTCCAATTCATTCACCAGTGTAAGAACCACAGAGCAGCTTCAGAGCTTCAGACAATGCTCAACCACTCTTATATCGCTGCCACAGCACCTGAAACTCTTCAGGTCCTTAACAAACACTGACACAAGGTAAGATACCATTCTAGACCATCAACAGCTCATCTGATGGAGTGATTTCAGAACTAAGGCAGCACTCTCCAATATCCCAACCACAGCCACCACCCTCAGGGAACAAGGTCACTGCCAGTCTGAGGCCACAGGAGAAATGCACTGGGTTTTGTTCCTTCTTAACGAGCAACTTAATTTAATTTTACACTATATAATTTAGAGGCTCAAGTAGATAATGTGCTACACAGAAAACTCAGTACACAGTAAGACTATGATTTTAATTTAAATTTCCGCAAAGAAAACTTATCATCACTAAGAATAATTTTTCCCAGAAAGTAAAAGAAATATGAGAATGATCGAAGTTGTGGGATGGCAGCCCCTCGGCATGCACACGAGTATCTTAAATTCTGCACTCACAACCGAGATGGACAAAGATGTGCTGGCAGGGAACATGCAGAGCTGTACTCTGGTTGATGCAACTGGCATCCAAGCACCGTAAGTACACTCTCATGATCCCTCAGTGCAGGCAAAGGGCAGAGCAGCACCAGCTATTAAATCAGAGATTTTCTTATACCTAATTTTGGATTTAGAAGGAATGCCATGACAGCAGGAAGAACCACTGTTGCTAATGCTTGGACAACTAAGAAATAAGGCTGGCAGTTCTGCTATAATTGGTATTTTTCCCTCACAGATCTCAGTAACGCAGATGATTTCTCACACTGCGTATCTATCTGCACAAATCCTACTCTCACAAGCAGCACAAAACCACAGCACATTGATGAACTGTGGTTCTTCACAGCTTCCTTCTGTAGTACACAGCATTTCACACCCACACAACTACAGAAGACTTGTTCCAATCACACGCTTTAAAAAAGGACACTCAGAAATAAGCCAGAAAGCCTCAACTCTGGACCCTGCCATAGCCCTGTATTTATCCACACCGCACCTCCACGAACCTATTGTGACATCAAGTTTTTCCTCTCCCTTCTCTCCTTTACGTTTTCAGAATAAAATGCTGCAAAATGCTTCATTAGCTTCAGGCGATAACATAATTTCACTTTAGAACATTCAGTAACACGCTTGTTGGTTTAACGTGCTAACGTGATAACATGCTATCTCAGTTGAGACCAGGCAATACACTGTACAACAAAAAGGGAACACAGGACCTCTCCATCTGGAGGCAGGAACAATACGTGAACCCCTGCAAATGCTATCTGTAAAACCGAAGCTAATGCTTGGCATTTGGGGGCTGCCACACTTAACATCACTTTGTGCATATACGTTGATGTACTGTGATGCATTTTCATACAACGCACGCCTGATGGTCAGCCCTTAGGTTCCCCTTTGGAATAGTGTAATTCTTCTCATTAATATTTAAGTCATGTTTACATATAATGAAGTAAAATGCAGCATCGTACTTGGCCAGGAGCTGCAGATCCTCTCGGGCTGCACGTGACATTTGGTTCAACTGAAGCTCAGCTACAGGAGTGTTCCAATATAACACAGTAAACAAACTCAGATGTAGCTGAGAAAAATCAAACCAGATGTTTTCAGATTCTCCCATCTCTTAAAATTCGAGTTCAATATCAACAAAAAAATTATCTTCCCTTGAAAATATTTCAGCTGTGTTTTCAAATTTGAATGCAGCAACCCACAGAAACGGAATGAGAAACGTCCTGCTCGGGCAGACACAGAACAGACGGCGGCAATTCAGAAAGCAACACGGAGGACAACGCGAACCCACAGCACAAAAAACCGGGTGTTACAGCGAACACATCGTATCCGTTTTAAAGTCCTTTATTGCGACCACCTATCCACGAAGACATTTTAATGACAAAGACGGCGAAAGGCCGTCCGGCCGCCCGATCCGCGCCCCAACCCGCACGGATTAGGGATACAGACGCTCATCCCCGCCGGCAGCTCCCACCCGAGGGGCAAGCAGGGCAGGGCACGGCAGGGCCGGGCCGCAGCGCCGGGGCTGCGCGGCTGCGGAGCGCCGCGCGTGCCCGTGGACCGGGCGCGCCTCCGGGCGTCGGGAGCGCGCAGCGACGGTGGGCAGCGCCCGGTCCCCGCACTCCGCAGCGGGGCTGCGCGGCGGCGGCTGAGGGCGGAGCGGGAGCGCGGAGCCGCCGAGACAAAGGACCCCGCGGGACGCCGCCCGCAGCCCAGGGGCCGACGCCGCCCGCGGGCTTCCTTCGGCGCGGCGGCCTCACGGCCGCGCCCCGGGCCGCCTCCGGGCTCCCGTCCCGCGGCGGCGGCGGGCCGGGGAGGCGGGGATAACCCCTGTCCCGCCGAGCCGCCGCCTTCCCCGCCCCGCCGGCCGACATTTTGTTTTCCGCCATTTTCTGGCCGTCCGCAAAGGGCCGCGCGGCCCGCGGGCACCTCCCGCCCGCCCGGCTCGGCCCGGGCCCCGCGGCATAACGAGGCGCCCCGCGGAGCCGGCGTTTGAGGACCCGCTCGCAGGCCTCGGGCGCGGCCTAACCGCCTCCTTCGTCCCCGGCCCCGCCGCCTCCGCTCACCTGTGCGGGTCCCCGCGCCGGGCGGCCTCGCGGCGGGCTGCGCCCCGGTGTCGGGCGGCGGGAGGGGGGCCTCGGCCCGCAGGACTCCGCCGCCGCCGCCACCGCGGCCTGGCATTCGGGTCCGCCAGGGCCGGGCCTGCACCAATCACAGGCTGGGCCGGGCGGCGGGGCGCGAGCGCGCGCGGCCTGCTCCCCTCCCCCCGCCGCCCGCTCGCCGCCGGCCTCGCCGCGGCCGCCGCACGTCACTGCGCGCCGCAGCGGGCCCCGCGCGCCGAGCAGGCGCACCCGCCGCGCCGAGGCCGCTGCCCTCGCTCTGCCCGCGCCGCCGAGCGCGCCTGTGCGCGGCGGGGGGAGCGGGGAGGGGGCCCGGGTGGGCCGAGCGCCAGGCTGGGGCCGGGGGAGCCGCCTCGGAGCTGGTCCCCCCGCCGCCCGCGCTCCCTCCGCCCTCATGGCCGGCGGCGGCACCCGGCGCGGGGCTCAGGGCCCCGGCATTGCGGGACGGGACGGCGGCTCGGCGCCCCGGGGTCACGGCCGGGCACTTTCGCACCGCAATTCGGGGGAAAGAAGTACTTGTTGTCCCTGACAGACACAGGAGGAAACATCACAAAGGGGCGTTCGTTCTCCCCTGAAACAATGGAAGGCCAGCCTAATTTCTAACTTAGTTGGCCGTTACTTCCAGCTCTGCACAAACGTTGCGAAGAGGATACAAAAGCACAGGTGGATGCAAAAAGTGTCAAACGGCCATCAGAAATCCCCGTGACCTGGTGCAGCATCGTTGTCCTCATCCACAACCAATAAGGCACCTCAGCGAGGACCTCACTATAGAATCATACAGCACTGCAATATTAAAGCCATGGGTGTGGTGGACTTAAAATACATTCTTGCCCATATTGCAGTTTCAGTACACCTAACATAAGAAAACCTTGCCTGCTAGTAAATTGGAAGAAACTGCAGGCAAAACGTGATGGTGAACAGCATCACTTTTTTCATTATTTTCAGTGTATCCACACGAATGCCAATCTCCACCCAAGTAGTACTCTTAATAAAGTAGTGGCTAGTCCAGCAAACAACATAAAAGAAAATTCTTCAAGAGAATTAATACTCATCCCTAAGGAAGTGGAGGCCCATCTAGGTACAGTTTTTTTGTTTTTTGTTGGTTTTCTTTTTGTCTTAACTTTGCAAGACGCAGCAAAACGTGTTACAGTATCCATAGGATCTCGCTTAGAATGAATGTACCTTAGTCCCCACATTACTAAATCGTTCAACACCTAGAAACGACATACATTTACAATACATAAAAACTTCTAAGTCTAGGGGAGCCTATCAGGTCTGTTCTCTGACTGACCCAAATGGGTTGTACATATGAATTCTTCTAAGCTTCTGCTCAAAGCTAAGGGTACAGTAGCATACACACACCTCTGATTTAGAAACCAACCTGTTCAATAGGTGCACAAATTGTTTTCAACATCTATTTGCACTGAGTTGGTCAACTTTCAAACACCATTAAGGACATAATAATCAACTGTTGTTTTTTTTAATAGGTAACAAGAACATAGGTAACTCAAAGAAATGAATCCTTGTTTTATGAAGTTTTGCCTTTATGGTTATATTTGACATTAATTTTGTTCATGGATGGCAGGATTCAGTTGCCTAAAAGTCTCATGGGATGTCCAAAGTGTATGAATGGAAAAATAACTAAAAAGGTAATCATAAAGCTGCGTACTTGGAAAAGTGAGAGAGAAAGCATCTTACATGCTGATACAATCAAAAAACAGAGACAATTATCCCTTTTCCTCAACAAAATCCCATCTGTGCTGGGTTCCCTTTTCTGAAATATCAAGGGAAAGCTGAAAGCAAAAGGTAGCAACAAGCAACAACAAGGCTACCGCCAACAGTGTGGCAACATATAACATCAGAACGAACATGCCTTATCTGCAGAGCGAGGGAGCAGTTACAAAGAAAGTACTGGTCAGAAGCACAGCATGAAAAAAACAGCAAGAAAACCACCACCACACCAAAGCAAACCTAACCATACCAGTGATCACGGGTATCCAAATATCAACAAGTCACAGCACCGAATCAGAAAGAATGTACAAAGGCCAAAACACCACTCTGTACGTCAATTTAAAATGTTTATACCTGACAAGGAAGTAGCACAACGTAATAACCATAACTAGCAGAAGACCAGACTTGCAGACTTGCCCTTTGCCCTTCAGCTAAGAACACAAATGTTTCAAAGAACTGCGGAGCTTCTTGGCTCTCCAGATAAGAGGCAGACATCCGAAGCATAATGATGTCATCAAACAAGTATTTAAAATCGTAATGATTACTTTAAATGACACCACACTATTTCGAACACTTTCTTTATTTTCTGTCTTTCACATACCACTGCCTGATGTTAACATTGACCATTTGTCCACGAGTGGTTAAGTAAAACGGGAGCAGTGCCTATCCCTCTGGCCGATGTCCTGCAACTTTTGATCTGCCTGAAGAACAAAGAGCAGAGAAGCCTGAACAGGAAAGCTTCATTCTCTGTGAAAATTTATTCATTTTAATTTAAGCAGCAGGAGTACATACCTCCAGATAGCTCTTCTCTTGCCAGCACCAAGTATATTTGACGGGATTGCCTCATCTCTTTCTCCTTTTCCTTTGCAAAGGAGAGGTGGAATATGAAACCAAGCACTCAAATTCTACAGTTACCCACAGATTGGTGAATGGATCCAGAGGTCAGTAACAATCAGAGGTTCTTTTTGTTATGGTACTACTGAAGGCTAAAAATGATGGAAAAAATAATTCACGGACAAAATCGATACCTTGTACCTTAATAGCTTAATAGCCTAAATGAATAGCCTAGGATCTAAACGCCACAGTTTCTGTTATGATTCAGATGATGACAGACAAATATTTTTACTTATTTCTGATAGAAACTGAAAAGGAACTGGATGATAGTAGGGTACTTTCACCAAACATGCCTATGGAAAAGGACCATCATTCACACAAGTAAAGGTAATGTAATTCTTCCATGCTTCGTCCTCCAGTGAGACAAGATGCTTCTTGAAGATGATTGTGTGGATGTTAAAAGTATGAATATTTGATATTTGTGCTTTAATCAGCAAGAAAATTATTAATGCTGGCATGTAAAGGCATTGTTCTTGGCTGTGCAGAGCCTCAGAGGACATTATAGTGCAGGTTTACAAGCAGTCCACATTCAGAAAATCTTTGGATTCAATGAATTTTGGTGAATGCATTTTCAGCTATTCATGAAGAACTATTCTATCATGCAGTGATTTAACAATTTGCAAATCTGCCCTCAATATCTTTTAGGTCCAGACTGAAATGCCTACTGGTTTCTTACAGTAGTAAAATTGGTGAAACCTACCCACATTAGATGGCTGTTACCAGAAAACAGAGCAAAACCAACAACAAATTTTGGCTGGAGATTTAGCTGTCAGGACAACAGCTGAGTTACAGAGCTGTGAAGAAACTGCCGGTTTTGGAGCCATAGTTCCATTTTTAGGAAGCGGAATCTATTCAGTACATTTTTTTTCGAGGAAAAGAAAGCAAAATGAAAGGTGTCTGGATAGATTTCTGGCTTCTCTACCAGTGTACTTGCACAGGAAAGCCAACATAGTCCAGGCAATAACTGACAGTTGTGAAGAGCACAGAAAGTGCCATAATGCAGCTAAGCCATGAAGCTGGTTGCAGGGAGGGAATTCTGATTTATAAATAAGAAATGTCAGTATTTTCATGTTTCTAAAAACCTTAAGATTCTATTTTGTCATATTGTTTCATGCATCACCTAACATTAAAGAAAATACTCATGTAGAATAAATGTTAAAATAATGTGCTTGAGCCTTTTTGGAAAACGGGAAAGATATTCAGGACTTCAGTATCTTTTATTTCTTAGTTAGTGGTAAGGCAGCCGGTTTTTCATAGCTTCATTTATTTTCATTATTCACCAAAGATGTTACAAAGAAAGACTGTATTTTTAGAGGAAAAAAACATTTGAGCTGTTAAGTTCAACAAGGCGACCAAGATAAGTCAAAAAGAAACAAGGGACTGCAGGGCTCACACTGCTGTATTAGCTAGTATTTCAGTATTTGATGCATCTTGAGAAAATGAGAACCTAAGTGCCTCGGTTGCACTTATGCAGTGCTGCTAGTGTCAGTGGACTAGGTGGCTACACCTGACAACAAACAGAACCTTCCTTCCCTTTTGCTTCATTCTTTGGGACACTAAAGTAAGCAAGAATACAGATGTTAATAGATGTTCAAGCTTGTATGAAATCTGTTGCTTTTCTTCCTTAACTACTGGCTCTTTTGGGGTTTTTCCCCCCCAAAAAAAGAAAAAACCCACAAATGTCTATCAGGGAACACTAGATTCTACACACTAAAGTGCCCTGAAGAATCTCCATAATTTCAATCAGAGAAGTTCGTGATCTTATTAAAAACATTATATTAGTAACCACTTCTCACCAGCATGTGGATAGAGGTCATGGTACAGAGTGGAGCAAACATCACGAATAAATGGGAATGGCAAATGGAAAAACTACTCAGCAGAAGCTGTCTTTGACAAACCTTCCTGAGAAATAAGGAAAAATGCAACTTCCCCGTTCTTTTTAATATAGATTTAAACCCACAGCAATGAAGGAAGAATGATGATTAGCATGTGTATTTGTCAGCTCTCATGCTGAATTTTTGGGAAAACTTTCTTATGAGCTTCCTCTGAGCAGAGGCAGCTTTTTCTAACATGTACTTGTCCATTAGGCACACGACACAGTTAATCACAAAAATCTCTGTCCAGATAGATGTGCAACAATTTAAGTAATTCCTAGAAACAGATGTATAAACTGTTCATCAGGTATCCAAAAAAAGATAAACTTCCATAAATTATACAGTAAATACATTGGATAACAGTTTTGTAATTATGTTTTGTGTTATAATTATATTCTATACTTTTTTTAATGACTTGTGCTCTCTATGAGTTACTATTTTCTCCGCATCCCAGGTACACAAGGCCTTACTGATCTCTCAACGTTTGGACTGCTCATTCATTGATCATGCAGCATTCCGAGATACTTCAGATCAAGGAAGCACTGGTATTAGTATCTCTGCAAAGAGATTAGAATTCAACTGTTAGCATGACATGCACTTCCTAGTGCATGGTGTCCTTGCTATTAAAATACTTTGTATCTAATCTACATTTCTATATTTCTTTTATTAGTATCTGGACATATGTGGTACTTAAAGTGTACTCACCAACAGCTTTCGAAAATTATTTTTATGCAAACAACAATGTATTAAACTTTGTATACACAAACTGAAGCAGGTTCTGAAATATGTAAAAACATTTCAGCAGGCATGATCCTTGAAGGCCCCTTCCAAGCAAACTGCTCTATTCTATTCTGCTGTAAAATTTACGTAGTTTAGAATGGAATTGGCAGGTATGTAATATCCCTTTATTATATTATTAAAATATCTGTACAGGAAGAGGAACTTTTAGGCCTTTTATTAACTCACATCCTTATTCGACAACACAAATTTGATCAATCTGAGTTACGATAAATTGCTCTCAGTACCAAGACTGACTGTTCTATAAGTGTAGGTGTGGTTTTCATACATACCGAATACTGCCTCTCCTCTGCATAACCTCCATAAGGTCTACTGTTGCCTGGATAGGCAAAGCCATCATATTGTTGGGGTTGCTGGCTGGAAAGATAGTCCGGTCTCCTCGGTGACTGAGCATACCTGGGGCTATGCAAAAGAAAGATGCTGTCGTGAAAGAAGTGTATGATGTAAATTAAAGTATTTGTTTAAATAATAAATAATGAATAAAAATAATAAAGCTTGTTAACTGCATACATGACATCGAGGCTACTGCAGTAAGACAACAAATTGTTTTGCCTTTTAAGTTCCTTTTACTGCAAAAGACAGCTGATCCTGCAAAAGTGAATTTAAAGACATACTAATTTGGGATTTTTTTTTAACTAATCCTGAACCTAAGTGCCATAATACATGATAAGTCAACCATCAACATTTTCCATGTTCATATTTAAAAAATAAATAAATCAGGTCTTCTTGATGGACCAAAGTATCAGACAGCTCCAGACTGTTTCTGCAGTAGGACCCTGCTGCTTATGAGGAAAACATTCCGCTGTCATTTATTTGTCTCATGGGAAACATGTTCTCTGCAAAAACTGCAGGTAGTATATGCAACAGTGGGCAGGTGTTAGCGAGGGAGATTAAAGCGAGAAAGCAAAACGAAGGAAACTGTTACCTAAAAAATAATTAAAATTTTTAGAGTAAAACCACACCTTAGCCTTTGGGTAAACCAGTACTCTAGAATTTAGCTACAGAAAGAAATTCACACCAACTTTTTCATTTCAGTATTATATTAGGAAAGCAGACTACATCAATATACTTGAAAAACATGACATAATACCAATGTAATTTGAAGTCGTACAGAGAAAGCTGACAATTTTAGTCCTGTCTGCCAGCTCATACTTACAATCTTTTCTATCACATTCAAGCCACAAAATAACGTATGCAAGCTACCTAGTCAAATGCTTAGGCATTTACTGGATCTCTGCCACATCAATAGCAAAACTACACAGAAACTCTCAGTTTTCAAACCTAAGTATAAAGTGAAAATGATTTTTAAAAAAGAAGAAAAGATGGAAAAATAACAGCGTACCTAGAATTATCTAAGTGACTTGGGCTTGGGAGGTCATCAAAATCTTGTCTTCTCAGTACAGCTTTTGGCAGTTGTCCAGTCCAGGCAACCTATACAAAAGAGTTGCACGCAGCAAAATAACAAATTACAAAAGTAGTTCACTAGGTATGGCATATTCAGTTGTTGTCGGTGGAAAGATGTATAGGATGACTTCTTCATTGGTAACAAAATACATAACAAAAACACTATAGACATGTTTTAACATATATAAATTCAATTTATCTAAAAGATTCAGTAGAAGGAAGACCTTTAAGCATTTAAGTAACGTGGAATATGTATGCCTAAGACATAACAGAGAAGTATGCAGGTAAGTCTGTGCAATTAAGGTAAACTAGGCATTAAGGGTCTTATCGAGTCCAGTGAGTTCTGTTGAGTCTCTTATGAATAAATATTTCAAGAAGATGCCACTCCATAAATAACAGTGGATCTACCTCAAATCTATGCAACACCAAGTCTAAAATTAAACTAAATACAGTGATTGATAATGAAGATCAATGAATATTGCTGCTTAATTTAAACTGGCTTCTGTCTTCCCAGACATATTTCTAGAGGAAGAATGAAAACATCATGAGGAAACAAAAAGCCTGTTCTATACTCATGAAACTAATACATGATTTCATTTGCTAAAGGTATCTTTGATTAAGAATCTAATGATCTGAAGCAATTCCCAAAATACAGCACCCTCAGGAGAGGAGCAGTATTCAGGGAAGATCACTTGCAAGAGAAAGAGCTGGAGCTATCATACCAGACTCTCTCAAAACAACCCTGTCCCAGCGGAAACTAAGACACGGATACAGATCACGGTTTCCTCTCTCGCCTCCCTCAGGCAGCTTTGGTTGAGGTTCCCCAGTTTACACAATATTACATACATACGGCTGCCACGTTGGCAGCTCATATTTGCATGACCATCACATCTAACAGGGAGATGAGGCAGGCAGAAACATCTGTCTCTGTGCTGCAATGTACTGTCTGGATGATGAGGAAGTAGGACATACTACAGCCATTATCCAGAATAGATCATTTTACAACAAGATTTCTTTCCTCAACTAGACGGGCAACATTTGGTCTAATTCACACCTTGAAAATTATAGCATTAATTACATGATATTCAGAATTATTTACAAACTAAACAGCACCATCTGCTGGTGAAGGTGGCTCATACCATTTTTTTCCCATTAATATACTAAATTTCCAAGATATTAATACTTCACAAACGTATTTAACAGGAAATAATACATCTGACTACATTCCCTTCTTTCTTTTCTCTACAGCTTATAAAGTGTCCTCAAACAGTATATGCTTTCTTTAAATAAAATAATCACTTCAAATACAGAATGAGGAAGTGAATACAAACACACAAAAACACTACTGCTCATCTTTCTTTTTATTTCATATTTCCTGTTCTGATTTTGAGAGGTATTTATCCACCTTCTTTTGTGCTAACCACCAGTTCAAATGAGAACCTCTGTTGTAAAATACACCTTGCCTAATGGAGAAACCTGGCACAACAGTTAGCCTAGTCCAGAAGGCAATGCCTGGCCCTTCATGGGTCTGCATTCAAAGAACATTGCTGGACTGCTTACTTTTTGCAAAAGCGCTATTTTTTGCTTAGAACTTCTGCCTGGTTTCATTTGACACTGCATGATCTTGCATTAAAAACAGAACAGTCATTTCTTACACCGTCTCTTCTCATACAGAAATCAATATTGATGACTCTGAAATTCCAGCTGGACTACATGTTCAGCCAGTCCTTCCTCTGATGACGTGTAGCTAGTAAACAAATGAAACTGTAGGTGCAGCTCGTCAAGCAGTTTTAACGGGTTCAAATCTGACAGCAACAATTTCTTCCTCTCTGGCTGTGTACTCCCGCCCTTTTTGTTGCACTGTCACTATTACCAGTAACAGCACGCAATGACTGAGTTTATGAGCTGATCAGGCTAAAACTAGCTCACCTGGCAGCTAGAAGAAAACAGTGATGAAAAAAGGAAAGAGGCCAGAATATGTGGCTTGAGCTCATATCCAAGTTCTCTCTCTTTTTAACACTGACACTCTAACTGGCCTAAAAGAAAACATTTATTTGGATATGGTTTCTAAGTAATACCCAGTTCTTTGTTTTCCCCTATGCAGGCTAGATGTATTTCATGCTTGATGAAGAGCTTCATGCATTTAGATCTCGGGAATCAAGTACTGGACAAATAAAAGTAAGATCTTAAACTCAGGTTATCTTGAGTTTTACAAGAGGACAACTTTATGCTATTCATACACCATTCTGTTGAACCGCAAGGTCACGTTCAATTTCCACTAGAAAGAAGAACATGTGATAAGCAGCACACAACATCTCTTACCCTTGGGGGTGGCTGAGCAGCATGTCCCAGGTTACCAGACAGTTCATGACTAAATGTAGGGTTATGGTGTACTTCAAGGTACGGAGAATTTGTCTGCTTCCTGGTGGGGAGGAAGAATATGAATTTATAGCATTAGCAATAGTTTTGTGGGTCATAATGAATTTTTTTGGGCAGCAGATTTGTTCGGAAACTGTACCATCAGTTGAGATTTATTGTGGCAATGATACATGCAAGCTATGTAATACTGCAGTTCTTCAATAACACAGGACATACTAGGAATACATGCTAACAGGGCACAAGGTAAGATGGAAAAAAATGAAATGTTTAGTATGGAATTGGGAGAGACTCCAGTGTAAACAAAGACAAAGTGTTGAAAGCAAAGAAAAGCTCAAATTGCCAATGGTTAGTGTTCAATCTGCAAGACTTGTCAGTGTTTAGCAGTCTGATTTCCTTTTCATTTTCAAACATGAGGAAAGCAAGCCAATCCTTCACAGCAAATACATCAGCAAGAAAGATTTGGTAGTCTTGAGTTAGAAGTAGTAAGCGCACATGTTAATCTTTACAGCTTGTGTAAGGAAGAGAAACAACGACTTTGAAGTTGTGAATAGTGTGGTAAAAGATGAATAACTTCAGATGTTTGATTTAGGATTAAATTGTGCAAGGAATACTTTATTAAAGGATGCTACATGATAAACTTGTTGATCTAAATATCAAGAGGTTGCAAATTAATCAGAATACAAGACTTCTTCTGCTTTACTTTAGTTTTGATTATAAAAACCCTTTTAACTGTATCTAGAGTAACTTACCTGGCTTTTTTACCTTTACAACAATAGACACACTGAAATATTGCAACAACTAAGAAAACCAGGGCTACTGCAGGAAGAACAGTTACTAGTATTAAATCCAGTGTGTTCCAAAGTTGGTTACATTTGGGGCCCATGTACCAATACTCCATCCAGCCCTCTCTGTAGTAATCACATCTGCGAATAAAAACATTTAAATTAAAATAACGTTGCTAAAATGTAACTAATACAAAAAAAAAAAAAAAAAAAAAGGAAAAATTATCTTATTGTAGAATTATTCTCTATTGGATACTGCAGGAGTCCAGAGTATTTTTTTCAGCTTGTCTAAAGATGTTTCTGACCTGAGAATGCCTACCCATCTCACTCTAGATATGATGCAAATACAGGGTTAGGCTCAACCAAGAACCTCATATCCCAGTTGGCACTGCAGTCATTCCAAGGTAATAAGCTTTGCCGAGAACAGAGTATGTGACCCTAGTAGTCACAGACCAATTCCGGTCAAAGATCTTTTCACCATCAGGAAGCAGGTGAAGCCTTCACTATCTCCAGAACAGATACGCAGATATCTTACCTCAGTTTATATGCAATGCCTATATTGAGCAGGAAATGATTTAAAATACATACATTTATAGTTTCAAGTAGCATTTTATTTGCTGGAATTGCAGGAAAATTTAGGCAGTATATTCAGTTATCTAATCTGATATATTGGCTAAAACAGATCAGCTGCATATAAACAACAGAATATTATGACTGGGCCACGGAGAAATTATTTCTTTGAGTCAACTAGTTAATTAGATGAGCTTCCTAATTCTGACCAGTTATTTGCTTGCTGACTTCCTACAAGTCTAACTGTCAAATTATATGTTAAAAAAAAACAACCACAACACCACATTTTCTACTCATTTAATGATTTTTGTTTTAAAAAGAAATAAGCAAGCACATCTTGGAGAATAAGATAAGTTTAAATGTATGATTTTTTTAAAAACTTTAATTTTGATGAATCTGAGAAAAAAAAACATGTTATTACATATTTCAGTTATAAGGCACGATATTTGAGACAATAGCAATTTGTGGGAAAATAGAGGTTTATAGTGATTATATAAACGACTAATTACATATTGTAAAAAACCTGAACTTCACATTCAGACCTCAGCTGTGATGCTTTCCAGCAGTTGTGATTTCATGCAGACTGTGAACGAAGATCAACATTTATTTTCATGGAGCATAATACTGGGTCTAGATTTTGTTCTTCATTAACAATATATTCCACAAGCACATTTGCATGAAAAAGATCTCTACAACCTACCTGCAAAAAGGTTTTTCATTTTTACATTGACAAGGAACACTGGCAGGACAGAAGCTGCCGCTATTACCACGGCAGTCACCGAAGTCCTCAACTGCAGTGCAGTTGGCTGTAAATTATAAACAACAACGACAAAGAAAAACAGATTAGGACATTTATTTGGTAGCATACTGTTATCAGGGTGTATTTCCAATTACAAAATAAATTTAAGCTTCATATGAAACACTCTGCAAAAAATACTGAATCTTAATTTCCAGTGACTTGCCCCTTAAAACTTTTGAAATGATTGGAGAAATTAAGGCTCACCAGCTCAAATTACTCTGAAATTACAGCAACCTTCCAGATAGCCAGCAAAGTGTATGGCTGATATGATTACAATTTTTATCACATTATTTGAATATGGCTATATATGAATTGTACTGTGTATAATCTCTGGATTGTTGGTAAAGACTAGAAATCACAAACCCATTTGGGACACAAATTCTCTGACTATAAACCCAAGCAAAACCTTTTTGTGTGGTTTGCTTTTAGATTATTCTTCCTCGTTTTAGTATAATAAAGGATTTCTTCTGCATTAATATGGCTTCTCCAACTCTTTTATTATATATGTATCGTGGGTTGTAAAGCATGTTCCAAAAGTCAACTGCTTACAGTACTACAGTAGCACATGGCTGTCTAAAAATAATTACCTCACCAGGAAACCTTTATCAAATCCCAGAAGTTACCACATTTGACATTTCAGCCCTACACAACCCTACACATTCTTTGCTATCTGTTTCTTTCCTACATAGGATGTGGCCTGAATGCTGTACTCATCATTCACACCAACAAGCTGCAAGCTGAACCAGAGGTTCTGGTACAAAGCAAAGCCTAAGATTTAGGGACATGCACCTGAAATCTTTACATGTAATATACAACTAAACGATCAACTAAAAGGCACCACTGGAAAAGGTGAGGAAGATCATTAGAACTGAAAGACTGTATATGGCAAGGCTAAGTACCATTACGATATTCAGAAAAAAAAAACCCAACCAACCCAACAACCAATACAATTGAATATTATTTGCATAACTTTTCACAGTAAGGTAAACTTCTAAAGCGCGCCCTTTGAATTAACACTGTAATGTTCAATTTCATTTAAGAACACTGCTGAATCATTCACAATATAACAATATTTTTTCTTTTTAAATGGTTAAAGAACATTTATAGGAAATCTTCCCATAAAACAAGAAATCCCATCCAGTAATATGTAACCGAGTCAGAAATACTTCCATATAATTAAGCCTTCATTTAAAACATTTTTTTCAATGCATTCCGGCTTCATGCTCTTAATTACTGATAATTTTCTTCTTGTTAACCTCAAAAAAATCCAAAATTTACTTTCTATAACAAGGATGTACAACTTTTTAAAATCCACATACTGAGTATTTCTTCCAACTTAAAAAACAAGCTGTCTTAATTGTTTAAAATATATCCCATTTGACAGCTTGGCTTAAATGGTCCAAAGCTCTTGGCAGTACAGAACTCAAAATCTTTGAAACATTTCATAACAAACACACACAAGCAGTTAATACACAAAGATCTTAATACTTCATTGTTTTCCCATTATTAAAAATTATCTCTACCTAAGTAGTTAGGAGAACTTACTCAGAAGCAATGCCACTGGGCTTGCAATACTTCAGGAGTACTACTAAAGGTTAGCCAAGTATTCAATAGAAATATTACTCTTCTAGCAAACTATAAAGCAAAAATGCATTTCTTACGTTCTTGACTCAGAGAATCACCAGCCACCAACAGAATGAAAAACAAGACTTTAAGGACGGACATCCTGAAGCCAAGTGTGATAACAGACGGCTTTTCCCAGATGTTGCTAGCAGCAGAATGAAGTTTCTGTTACTGCTGTAGACCACAGCAAGTCAAAGATCATGGATTTTGAGCTTGCTTTATAGCATCATTCTCTATAAAAAATTACTAATTAACTTGCATCAGATACAACTTCCTGGCAATTGCTCCACTGTAATTCATTTTATGGTAAGTGAGAAGTTCCGTAAAACATTCATTACCCTTTCAATTTCTGAATACGTATGAAAAGAATTCCTTTAACACCATGACTTTCAACATGCTGAGGTATCTGACACAAGTGTTTATCTGTTCTCCTTTTAGGTGTACCTTACCTTTTAAAGATAGCAACTCTGAATGTATTTGAATACAGAGTTCCTTGAATATACAGCGTTTTAAAAATGTTAAAAGACCATAAACCTAAATACCAGAAGTTTGTTATTTGTATTTGTTATTCGTCTTAAGATGTTTGTGCTTTGAAAACAAAATCTGGCTGCAATCATGGTTTCTCTGATTGCTAGACACTGCTGCAGCTCATAGTATTATTACTGACAACCCTTTTCTTCAATCCACAACCAGCTTAATTACAACACGTGGTTGCAGCAATCCTTTTGAATTTTTCATGATTTCTCAACTTCTCATATCATGATTTTTCCAAAACTTTTCCCATAGTTGGACATGAAATAGCATGCATACACTTCCTCATTATCAGCACAGTAATTATGAATTTTCCAACCAGATTCTATAGGGAAATTAACATTTCTGAACTTACTAGACAAGAATTTTTGCATTTTCTACTGTCTCTGCATCTCTTCTTTTTGCAGATGTGGAATTACAGTTTTATTTAAGTCCAAACCGTAAAGGTAAAATCATGCCTGCTCTCCATGAATAACTGCACCAGATTTGAGTCCCAAGAACAACAGTTCAATTTGCTACATTTGGAACTTCAACAAAAAACTTAATAGCATGGACTTCCTTCCCTATATTATTAAAAAAATAAGTAGACAATATCTATATACCTACTTCAGTGACTGCGCGTTACTGGTCTTTCTGAAGTCATAGCTGGGCAGAGGTTTGTGTTAAGGAGTCCTGTATGTGATCTGGCAAGAACCAAGTCAGAACATTTTTCACTACTAGAATAAATAAATATCTCACTTTCCAGGATGTGACTAGTACTCTCCTGAACCAGAAACTAGGGTTACAATTATTAATTTCACCTCAACGAATGCTGATGCTGCTTGTTCCTCTGCCACTCTATTGCACAAACTGTTCTAAGGTGTTCTTCGATAGGAATTTCTGCAAGTATTTTGCTGTGACTTTAGTGAATTATGCTGACCAATTGTACAGCATTTAGAAGGCCATTTCTCCTCAAAAGCACAACTTAAATGTTTTTGAGTAGTTCAATTTCAAAATTAGACAGTCTGTTCAGTACCTTAATATAACGTTAATGTAAAGGATTACTTTAGCCTCGTTGTACTCGGTTTACGCTATAATATGCATGCAGTTTCCACAGTAGGCCAAAACACACACGCACAGAGCACAGGACAATTTTGTCCTACCTTAACGTTAAATACTTGTTCCCTGAAAACAGTTCACTATCCAGTAATATCCTTGATCTGCAACAGTCTCTGAGTGAATGCCTTGTCATCCTGAAGAACAAACAACAATAAATGGAGATACCCCCAAAGTTTGTGAGAGATTAGCTTGCTTGTAGTTTAAGTACAAACATTAGTTTTAAGGATGATGCTCCTGAAATTTCTTCATAACTGATAAAACACAGAATTTATTTTATTTTATTTTTTTTAAATCAGGAACTAGCTGCTTACAAAGACACACCAAGCATAGTTAAATTACCAATGAAAGGTAAAAATTAGCCTTTATTTTACGAAGGATAAATAATTATCTGTAAAAATCAATGCCTGGTATACTGTACATCCTTCAAACAATACTGCTTTGAAAGTCAGATCTTCAGGTCTATCAGAAGGGTGTTCCAAAACAGATCTGGTATCACATTGAGGTTTCCTCATCCAAAAAAAGAGAAATTAACATATACCCTCTAAGAAAAACGTGTAATCTTTCTTCAGATGTAACAAAGAAGCAGAAGTACCTGTTTGTATACATGCTTTGTTGTTCTAAATGACATGAGATTTTCCCTCTGGCTCCAGCTCACAACTGCTGAATGCTAAGGATTAAATAAAGACACTTCATGTTGTGGGATAAACAAACAGTTCTATCTAAGGCTTTTAAATTTGATTAAAACAAAAAATTCAGAAAAGCTTTGATTAGCAGATTTTACCCAGATGAGTTGTTCTAACAAAATGCACTACCAAAAAAAACCCCAACCAGACCACTGGCTGTCTATTGCACAACCGGATTCTACTGAAAGCAACAGGTTCAGACAAGGCTTCACAGAGGGGTCAGAGAGGCCATCAGGTTTTTTGTTTTCGTGCCTACTTACGTAAGTACCAAACAAAGGACTAAGTTTATGCCACATAGACCAAAACTGCTTTAAGCTTTTCATTTCACAGCATACTAATTTCTTTCTCATACTGCCCAAGTTTCTGGAACATTCAAAAACCAAATTATGCATACTACAGCTACAATCTTCATAGTGTCAACATCTAGACTAATTCTACAAAGCTGTAGAAGCTCCTTATCTGTATGCCGAACTGTGCAACCTGCTGTAGGGAACCTGCTTTAGCAGGTCTCAATGTCTCTGGAGGTCCCTTCCATCCTATACAACTCCGTGAAAGTTACTGACTGAAATCACAGGTCAAAGCTGGTGCACCGCTCGTTAGCTGTAATGTTAATTCCAGACCAGCTTCAAGACAGCTTTGTCTTGAAGTAGAGACACACTCTCTACTACCATTGAGTCGCGGAGGTTCCAAAGGAGGTCCAGAAAGTAAGCTAAAAACTTCTCAGATATTATTACTAGGACCGCTACAAACAAGGCTTATGAAAGTTAACAGCAGTTAAAAACACGGTAGCCTCAGTTTAGACCAATTATCTGATCACAGCAATGGAAACACCTAGAACTTCTTTTAGTTATTTCAGGATTTGTCAATTTTTAGATTTCCTTCTGCTTAGCACCTCAGTCTGGTTTGTACGTTTGCCCTGGTCTGTGGGAAGAACTCATTATTATTTGTATAACCACTGTACTAAATATGATAGCTTCTCAAATGGTTATGATTACACTGCTTTCTTGAGTACCGCTTACTACAAGTAACTTATCTAAGCTTTTCTTCACTGAAACCCTGCAATTTAAAATAAAAATTATACACAGTCTGGTGCATATTAATGCTTCTTTTCAGAAGAGTAGGTGCTGTAATACCACTTTTTTTTTTAAATTCAACATATATATTTTTGTATTTTGAAGACATTGAGGAATACTCACAATTGTCACTACAAGATAGCTACACTGATGTATTAAAACAATCTTTACCACGTCTATCAAGTTATTCAAGAATCATAATGACAATATCACATTTAAAATGGGCACATTCCTTGTTCACACATTTTTTTGTTCAGGCAGTCATACTGGAGTTCATACCATACATAACATTATTTATTGACATTTGGATTGAGAAATTACTTTACCTGGAAGATTATCATGGAGTCATACTGAAGTAAATATATTTTCTATGTCTTAGTCTTTAAATAGAACATGCCATTCCTCCAATGTGGGTAAAAGCCTTTTCTCCCCCTGAGCTTCAGTATTCTTGAAGTTATCCAAGAAAAGAAGATGGAAGCACTTATTCAACACATATAAACAACCGAAAACTGAGTTTTAAAATGTATTGCATGTTTGCACTGTACGGATATGTATTGATGACTTCTACCAGGAATGCTATTCTAGCACTTCACAAGAGAGTACTTTTTTCTCCTCCCCAGTATTAGTGAAACATCTGTGACTTAGTCATGTTTACCAAACAACTTTTAAGATGTACTTTAAAGAAAAGAAACTAACAATTGGCCCTATAGTTGAGGAAACACAGGAGTTAATGTTTAAAAGCATCTTATCACCCTTTATTTTCAGATGCTTCACAATATCATCACAAAATAAAGTATCACAATCTGTTTCAGGTAAATAAAAATGGTAGCATCAACAAATGCCAAATCTCTATATAAGCAATACAATCAGTTATAAATAAAAAACATGCAGTAATTTAAAAATGTGTATATTATAAAATATTGCCATGTGATCAAGTTCTTTAAAAGACATCGGATTTTTCAAAAATACAAAATATACATCAAAACAATTAGTCTACTTTCTTACTTCTGTTGTGGTACTGTATAAATTCAACTGGACTTTCAGGCTAAGCTGTAAGTTTATGTGACCATAGAATGCCTCTGAAATACGTAAAAGCGTTTCACTAAAATTCAATGAAGCCATATCTTGGAATGCAACCTACCAGGTGTGCCTAGGTTAACTTCTCATTATTCCACAGGTTTGCATACTGGATCTGAACCTATTACAAAGACCGTAAGGTGCAACAGACTTAAAAATAGGACTCAAAATTGTGTCATAAGGTACATGTGAAGTCATGTTTTTAAAGCCACCGCACAGGTCCTTTGCCATAATTAATACAAAGACATGTCTAAAATTCCTTCTACTTATCTGGAGCAAGCCATATAAAATGTGGAGCTTCAGATCACTCAACTGAAGAGGAACAACATCACTTTAGATTTGACCAAGAAACACTTCCGAGAATACAATCTAAGTAATGAAGACTCAGTCACCACTTCAACATTTTTACAAAACCAGACTAATAATCTGATGTGGGTTGCCTTCCTTCTAGCAAATATATTCCAAATTTCTGATTATTATCTTTTTTTAACCTCTCAAGCATCCGACATGGGTGGACAAGACTGACTCTGTCAGAAGTTCATGTTAGTAAAGAACTATTATGCTATTAACATCTATTCTCCAGGATGCAGAAACACCCCTTGAGAAAATGGCTGTCATCTTCATGAGAGCAGAAAATACATATAGCAAATATGCAAAGCTTTTCATATATTTTTTGCCCTGTTTTTCTTTGCTTCGAGGTCCTTAGGCTATATCTGTCTCAGTGCAGAAATCCAGGCCTCTGATTTCAGTCCAAGGCCTTTGACTGTGGGGATACTGAACAAAAACTCTTGACAGAAAACAAACAAATCCCTGTCTCACGTGGAGGAGAATGTGTAACAACAGAGAAATCCCAACTGACAAAGAAACTGTGTTAAAAAGTGGCAGTAGCAGAACAAATCCTGAGGTGGAACAAAAGCTTCACACACTCACATGCTGCCTAGCTTCTCCCTTGCACCAAGAGGAAGTAACTCAGCAATACCACTCTTACGAATTCCAGAACCGTATTCCTCACACTGCTTTTCATCAAAGTGAGTATAAGCAGAATTTTAAGTTATGTCCCAGAAAATGCATCAAGGCTTCAGAACAATGATTTAACTGTGAAGCACAGTTCTATCACAATTTTGTCCTGAGGAGTAATTAAAGACTGTATTACAGCATAGGTACAGCTTTGTGTATCATGTCCTTTTACAACACGAATTTCTTCTGAAGTCAGGGCTTATAACACAAACAGCTTGGGTGAAGCATCTAAGACTGCTCAGCTTAACCATTAAGAACTCCAACAAACCTTTTCCAGACTTGTCTCTATCATGAGATAGGAGTATTAATGCCCTGAAATGATTCAAAGGACCGGAGCGGCTTATTGCATTCTGGTAGAGGACAGCCTTGTAAGGCCTGCTCTTGCCTGGAAAGGGCACACATGTTCATTCCTTGGCATCTCCCTAATGAAGCTTCCTACCCTGTTCCCAGGAGACTAATACATAGTTTTTTTTCATACTTTGTCCTGAAAAATGTCACCACAGTAAACCATGCAAACTGTATCGTCTTACCTTTCTTGTTGACTTGTAGAAGTGCTTCACTCAAAGGACCTAAGTTAAAATTTAAATAGAATCCAGGTGCAGAGCAAATGGTTTTGCCTTCATTTTTTACTTCAGAAGCTGACTAACGGACCAGATATGGAGGCAGATAATTCCCGCCATCCCATCTAACACTTGAAAATGATCACTGTGTCCAGGAGCTCTGTGAAGACTGACTTAATATCCTCTGATTTCTGCCTGAAGTCTGGCAGTTTCATGGGCCTTCTATGTCATTAAAGAAACAAAATACATGGAATTCTAATTCATGGATCCCAAGCAAGTGTAATTAATAGAACTATTTTTCTTTAAACCTCATATTTATTTACTGACTTTACTTTGTATTGGACTCTATACAGTCCAAACACTTCACCTGAAATCTGGATTACAGAATATCGATACCTCTGTTTCTGAACCAATACAAAAGCCTTACTTACTGCATTTGTTCATTCAGCATTTATGCTTTAAGCATGCTCCATCGTGCAATATCTCCTCACTAGTTCTGTTAGCCCTACAGTGACACTAGGAGTACTGTCTGCCTGTATTAGGGTCATCTGACTTTGAAGCGGCAACCTTGTAAGAAAAAAAATCAGGCAGTGAAATCTATTCTAACGTAGAACAGGGGCAAATATCCCTTCAAATCCCATTGCTGAAAATACATTCATATGAAGCAGTGTTTCTTTTCAGGTTTAAGACATAAACCAAACTATCTGTTTGTGTAGCGGTATTCTCACTTTTTGTTCTGTTTATTACTTTGGCATTTTTAGATATTTATCAGCACTTTCAACCATCCATGCATTTCTTACTTTAAACCTTCAAGTTCTTTTCTAAACATTGCTTATTCACTCTGTATAAATCAAACAGTATCAGCTTCACGGATTCAGTAATTTGTATACAGTTCTTCGAGTTATTAGAAGTATGTAAAAACTAATGCATAGTCTATCATCAATGTTTTAAAGATCAGTTGTTTCCCAATGTAAGTGACATTTAAATACAAAACAAGAATGCACAAGAAATGCAGTTTTCATTCACATTTGTGAAAGAGGCAAACAACAACAAATGACTCAGCAATGAAAAGAAGTGATTTGTTTACGTAAGCATTAGAGATAATGCTATACGTATGATAAAGTAATCAGTTAAGGGCACTCAGACCAGTAAGAGTTGCTCTTCCTTCTAGAGCTTAAAGAGAAAAACAAAGAAGCCTCTCTAACCCTATTCATGACATTCCTCTTTTCTATCAGTGAACATATCAGCTGAAATATAGAGATGTTCACCTTTTCAAATACCTTCTGTGAAATGACATTTATTAACAAGTTTGACACAGAGAGACTTCATTATGAGAAGACACAGATAAATCTCCTTTTCTCAGTGTCACAATAATGACACTGAATATGAGTGAATTCTCACTGCTTGTAAGTAGTGAGAAACAAAATATTAATTGAACAGAATTGTGTAAGTAAGTAATACAGTTTGGAATATAAGAAAATACCTGATTAAGTTATACCTCACACAGTATGAATCACAAGGCTTATTCCTTCCCTTCTTCCCTCCCCCTTATCTGTAATACTTTGCAATGATTTGTAATCAGATGTCTTAGCTTCTTGTACTGTACATATCCATGTCTTCTGGGCTGGACTGGCCATGGTCCATAAGTTTTGGGTCAGGTTTAAACTTTGTTGTCTTCACTGTTCCTGTAAGAAATATTAGAGAAACTTATTGGACAAATAACATGATCCACATCACATGGAGAGAAAGAAAACATTATTGATGGAAAAATCAAAGACACATAATAATTTTGAAACTGTGACAGGGTGCACAGTGAGAAAATTAAAATATTCCTGTAGTTGTTAAACGATATTGTCTTCAATACAATCTTGAGAATAATAAGCTATGACAGTCTGTTCTATTTTAAAGCAAGAATAAGTACAAGCTGTATCCAAGTAATTCAGAATATGCATTGAATTTGTATATTGCACCTAAGATTATATCTGGAATTTTTCATTCACCTGATGAAGGCAGTGGATCTTTAGTACTCCAAGACTCTATAGGAGAACATTCTGTCCTGTTAGATGTTCGTGATTCAATAGCAGATTCAAACTGTATATTAGATATTTCTTTATTTTTCTTATCTTCTTGTGTAACTGATTTTGACTCTTGCTGAAGCTGTGAACAAACAATGCAAAACAAGTTTATTTCAAAGTTTGTATTTTATAAAATTACTCTCATGTATGACATAATGCAATGATGTCATGCAACGACACTTGGTAACATTAGTGGACTGCATGCACTGGATGCACCTATAAAAAAGATAAACTGCTATAAAAAACCCCACAGCTTTGATACTCTAACTTGAAGTTCACATTTAAGCAAGTTCATTTTTTCATGAGCATATATTCAAATCTGATGCTCTGTTTTAACGTGAGACCCTCCACCTGCTTCACAAAGAAGTCATTGTCCTCTACAGGCTTTACAAAGACAAAAAAAGATAGAAAAAATATGTACCTCTTACAAAACACTTAATATTAGACTACTTGCTACTGTTAGACTAGATGATCTTAGATGTCTTTTCCAACCTTAACAATTCTATTGTATCCTTAGCTAACAGAAGAGTGAAAGATCAATCATCATGTCTCCCTAGTAACAGAAAGGAATATGTTGTTTTGGCTACAGGCTTCACCAAGAGGAAAAAATTAAGCCAACAGGAACTGTCTTTACCACGTAACTCTTTGGGTAAATGTCATTAAGCTGACAGAGATACAACTTTATTTTCAAAACTCAGAATTCTATTTGACTCCACAGATGAGATTAAAAGGAGGAAGTGCACAGAGCAGCACCAAAAATTTGAACCAAAATAGTCCTAAACATTAAGATGACTGAGAAATTTTCATTTTCTTTAAAAACAGCAAAAATAATACTGTGCAGAATCGAAACTTTATTTAGGCAAATACTATTTTTTCCAAGTGTCTTAAATGTTTGCTGAACAGAAAAAACTTTCCAAGTTGCAGAAAAAAGGAGGCCTAATTCTGAAATGATTCACATCTATGGTGATTCTTCTTTGCTAAGCTCAAAAATGAGCTCTCATGCTGTGAGAGCACACAGAGGATCTCAGTTTCTACTGCTCTGAACGGTGTAATAAATAATACATTAATTAAACATTTAAATTACAAAAACATCACAGAGTTTTCTGTACTTCCCTTAAAACAATTAGTAATCTTAAACAGTATCAGCAGGATGGTACTTGACCTTCTCACTTACTTTCTTCACCTTTTGAATTTACAAGCTGCAGTCATTACTTCAGAAAGCCTACCTTGGAGGCATCTTCCTTCTTTGCCCATAGTGATCGTACAACCTCATAGGCTTGATGGCTTGCAGAAGTTACCTTTTTCCCTGTTATCTATTAAAAAAGAAATATGCAATTTTAAAATAGCTTTAAAAAAAAGACACATAGACCATTCAAATGCAACACAATTCATGTGAACATGCTCAACACCATACTGAATAGGACATACTTTAACCATCTGCTTCTCAAAATTGAATGTATATTTATTTTTCATCAAGCAAGTCCCAAATAATATTTACATTGGTATTAGAAATCCACAGGTAGCTTTCATATGCTATGCATACCCATCTATAAAAAAAAAAAATAATAATCAAAACATACTCAAAGAACAGTGTTTTGTAAATGTTAGCACAATTGACCAGAACAACAGCTATCAAAGAATCCAGACTTGCCTCACTACTCTGCAAATGATCAAAGACAGTAATACAAAAAACTGAAGAAAAACAAACAAAAAAACCCACCATAAGATGACTCAGTCTGTGTAAGTGAGCAGTGTTCTGCTTTACACATCTGAATCCTCCAGTCTTTCAGATTTTAGAAAAGTAATTTTATAACAACGCAGTAACCATGGATAAACTTTACAAGTGCTCTGTAGACACAGAATATTTCACAGCTACAACTACAGAAAAGCTGCAGAAGTTGACACAAGTAAATGGGAAACAAGAACTTAGACTCCACTGCAGAATTTCCATTCATTTCTGTGTCTTCCAACCCTGATGTTTAAGTCCCACTCTAATGAGCCAAGGCAGCTCCCTCACAGCCTCCTGAGAAACTGTAATCCTCAACAACTTGTATGTATGAAAACAAATACTTCTGCTCAGCTTAGTCATAAAAAGCTGCCCGAAGATTTTAACTGCAGAATTAAGTCTTTACTATGTCTCCCTAAGTATTCCAGAGATATTATTGAGATATGATCCAGAGACATGATTCCGAAAACCAGAGATTCAGGTTAATTTCAAGACCAAAATGCAACTACCAGAACTACGTTTTCCTACCTCATTCATTTCATACAGAAGTGCAGTTTTTAAACTACAAACACAAAGACTGCCAAGGAACCAAGAAGAATTCTACGAAAGCCATAGAGAAGGAAGAGATGTGGTGACATTTTCAATTCAGTCTTTGTACAGGAAAGTACTGTAAGCAAACAACTCTTGCATGCAAAATATGAAGCATGGTGCTGCTTTTCTACATAAACAACGAAGACACTAATCAGCGAGGCAACTGCAAGATGACAGTAAATTGAGAGCAAGGAATCTTATAAAAGGTGCGGCTGTATTTCAAGTTGCACATCTGCCAAATTCAGCAACTTTGTATTTATTTTTTATTTATTTCTATTTCAGCAAGACGAAAACACATTCACTCATTGGAGAAACGAGGACTAAAATTGAGAAGCTACACAACTGCACTTTTAAATTCAGTCATTTTATTCACTCCTGATAGTTACTCAATTAACAGCTGTGATATACTGTGTTTTAATGAAGATGCATTTGAATTCCAACTCCAAGTCCCATGACACTTAAACCAAATGAAACTGGAATGCTGTGACTAAATTCACTGTTAATTCAATATTAAAACACAAGTAAACTTACCTTAGCAATTACTACTGCCTGAGCTGGGTAACAAACTGAAATTCCTAAAGCAGTAAGTCCCAAGGGATAAGCAATTTTCTTAAATCTAGAATCTGCACAAAGCCAAATATTTCAAATAATTAGACACTAATGTAAAATAAAGCTAAGTGGTTGTATTAATTAAACACAATCATTTAACCTCTAATAATTGTTTGCATCCAGTTTATACCCACCATGGCTGATGGACAGAATACATAATGTTATTACAGTTCAGTAAGTGGCCAGGTTAGCAAGAGATACTGATATTCTCCAAGTTGGGTTTCCCAAATGAGAAAGAATCCCAAAGCAGATTTGCCAATATTGGGAAAAAAAAAAAAAAAAAAAAAAAAGAAAAGAGAAGAGTGCCAGTTGGGAGCTGCTGGGGCTTTTCAGAAGCTGCATGCATGCTCGCTCAAAGAAAAAGGCTGAATGTGGAGCAGTCAGGGGCATGAAAACTTGGGCCTCTTTCCTCAAACATGAGGATGGCTGAGCCGGACTGAAGTTCCCCTTCGCTGACAAGAAGCCCTGCTATCAGATTCTCAAGTCCAATTAAAAAAATAAAAATAAAAAAAAATTTAAATGCCTGTCCACCAAAAAGTAACAAGGATACAGTAAGAAATCTTCTACCAATCTGTCAGAAGTTTGATGAATCTGTTTGCTTTACAAGACATTTAGATAAGGTGCACTCAGGTACTATAAATTAACATTTTCTGAAAAGTATTTTCTAGCAGGTTAGGTATTATTCTTTTAATATTTATCTTGAAAAAGAGGAGATTGTATCTCTACAAGAACTATTCTGACTCCAAAGTTGCCCAAATCACACCTTCTGTTGCACATTCCCCTGTACCCGTTAGCCAAATCCCATGGGCTACTTGATTCTGCTCTATTGTTTCAGCCAACATCTAAAATAAATATTTAATAATGCCCTTTCAATTTATCAGGAAGGATTTTCTTTGAATACTAGTTGGTTATTTCCTCTATTTCAGAAAAACCTCTGGACCATTAAAACTACTACACAAACACACACAATACACCAATGATGAAAATAAGCACAGAAGCCCTACCTTTTCTTGCCAGCACTGCACCAGCTAGGCCTGATATTGTAATTATGCCAACTCTGGGAAGAAATTCTGGTGGTGGATTCTTCAGGTAAACATAAGCATCTTAGAATTAAAAAAGAGGAAGAAATGTCAAAGAAGCAAAGCAAATAAATATTAATCTCTATCTTCTTTTCCCACTTCAGAAATAATAATGGAAGTAAAAATGTAAGTATCCAAAACTGAAAATAGTATAAGGATGGAATTTTTGTTAATGAATGAAGAAGTCTTTTTTCCCAGGTGCGCACTCTAACATCTGTGTTAACAGGGAGGAGAATCCCAGTCCTCAAAGCATAGCAATAAAGTCAGTGATTTTTCTCCCTAGACCCATTTTTATGTTTTATCAACAATCAAAAAGGAAAGCATAAGTTTAAGTTTGGACAGTACTATAAGTTAACATAAATTAAAAACATTTCTAAATTTCCCAGTATATTTTTAAAGAAAATTACTCTTATTTGCAATTTCTGACACTGAACACTAACATGCAAACACTACTCGTAACTTGTGCAAGAATAAGCTTTTTTACAGTGAAGATAAGTTGTCGAATTTTCATTCCTGGAGTTATTCAAGGCCTTGCTCTGGCCCTGCTTTAATCAGGAAGTTGGACTGCGTGATTTACAAAGGCCCTGAGCTGAGGGTTCTGCAGAGAATCTACAGAGGTTCCAGCTTCAACAATTCTGTAATTCTATGATTCTAAAAAGAAATGAACAGCAAATTAAAAGCACTCAAGACTCAGAAGGCATTTGCTCCACTCTGAGTTCAAATGTTTACACATAAAAGTAAACACTGCCTATGAGCCACCAAATCAAGAGTCAGTGCCTTCCTCAAACTTTAAAAAACATTCTGCAGAATAAATGCAAGGCAACAGGGACATAAGAAATGTACTCCGCACCTTCCTTCATCACAGTGAAATCTAATATTTTGACACTCCAGACAAAATCCTGAATCTGCCAAAACAGTATTTACCATAAGGTCACAAAACGTAGGAAGCTAAAATCAAAGGAGTGAGAAGTACTACTCAAATAGTCATGTCTCTCCCCTAAGGACAGAAGTGGAACTTCACAGTGATATAATGAATTAAAAGTGGCCCCAGCCATCTTCCCGCCACACTCCTGGGAAGTACTCCAGTGCAGCAGTGCAGCCCCCTTCCATCCCCTCCCTCCCTTTTTTTTTTTTTTTTTGTTTAAGTACCATTTGCTGGTTAGACCAGTTCTTGAAGCTGCAAGGAGAAAGAACAGAGAACATTCACTTCAGGAATACCTGACTTGCTTACCTTTACCAAACTGAATAGAATCCATTATTCCATTTTTAGCAAAGAAAAAAGCATCCTACAAAAATAATAAAATAAATTTAAGTACTTTACAAAAGTAGATGTTTGTAGTACGATCCAGCCAGCTGCTACATATGGCTCAACACAATAAGACAAATACTACTGAACTTTAAAAGAAAGCCCCACAAGATTAGTGAACTTCCACTGAGGCTGTGCCAATACTGTTCCCAATTAACATTTTGGGAATAAAACTGTAGGGCAGCAGCAGATCTGCACCCCAACTGTGCAACGTAAGAAAGTTTCATTATAAAATATCATTGCCACTTCCCCAGAAAATCTTGCCCAGCAAAACTAACTTTGTCATTTAGCTTGCAAACACGGTACTCGGTTCTGCCGAAGATAAGCAATACTCATCAGTATTAAGGTGTGTGCTCAATTATTTTGCATGACTCCTTTCAAACTGGTTAACTTGGCTTATTACAAAGGTTTTATTTAATCCTGTTATTAGCACCACTGTCCTCAGGCTGCTACACAAATCAAACAAGTTCACTTTCTTTAGGAAATTAACAGAATATCATCAGTTTCCTCACAGAAAAGAAGCTTGCAGTAACAGTGACACGGTGCCACCAGAGGTCACTGCTGGTCGGCCTCCCACTCCTTGACTGTTAAGGACATGGAATCGAAGTTTGATACAAATTTATAACTAAATCGTTTCAGTTATGAAGTCACTGGCCATACTTTCACAGATCAACACAATCAGAATTGATAGAAAATACACATATTGATTTCTGTCTTTTTCAACTACTCTGCTGTATCTCTAAGAAAAAAGTACAAGCAGAAAACGCCACTACCTGCAGCATAAGAAACTGCCACCAACTAACAGGTAAGAGAACGCTGACAGGTTTCACATCTTTTTCCATGCTTAGAATATTTGATAACAGAATGGCAAAATACTGTTGATGGACAGTTAGAAAAAGGCTGCTTTAGCAGTTTGATTGGATGCACATCGTTTCCCTTCCCTAAAGGACCTGTTCCTGGTCCTCTGAAAGCAGCACTCTCTTCTCAGGACTGTACCCAGAATTTCAGACACCCAGATGTAACAGTTATGCTGGCAGGAAATTACCTACATAACTCCTTCCACAAAGTTAAGCGAAAAATATTTCTGAAACTGACAGTGTGGGTTGGCCTTGACCCACTTTTGCATTGACTGAAAGGGATCTATTTGAGCTTTCGGACATCTGCACTGGAAAACGGGGAGAATACACAAGTTCCCTGTTAAAAGAACCTTTTAGTCTAGTGCTATTAGGAACTGTAGGAAACCTTGGGGGCAGGCATTTCTTACCTTACACCATCCAATATAGCGGCCGGTTGTCTGTCTTATTGAAGAGAATTGCTTCTGCAAGCGACCAGGCTGTTCTTCAATGTATTTCGATTTCAGAGGTGGCGAGCAGTAAATTGGAAGCTGGAATCACAAGTATAACGCTACTGCAGGGAGACCATTCTGTGAACTGACCTGCATTTACCGACACTGAGCAGCACTTCTCAAACCCACAAATCTTTAGCCTTCCCATTATGCAAAGAAAGTCTGCGTATCAAATTGTTCTTTTTTGCATTTAGAAACTTAATTACACAGGTGTGACTACAGGTCAGTTCTTCACAAATGAAAACAAAGTATTGTACATGCTTAGAGAAGTAGAACTACTGAATATGATAAAGACATATTTTATTAATGAAAAGCATAAGAAAGACAAGTTGGAAGAATCACGTAATTTGTTGATAGAAATTGTACAGTAGAAAAGAGTTCTTATCAGAAGGTATTATACTCTTGTCTAACCTGGCTTAACTCTAGAAAACAACAGACTAATAAAAACAAGGTAAAATTTCACTCATTTACTACTCTTCCTTTCTATTTGGGCTGTAGTGGTCAATTATTTAGGAGGTACTTTGTATGATCACGTAATACTCAGTTATGTCTTTTATTTACAAGTTAATGATAATCAACAGCAAGAAATAATACAAGCAGTAAGAACCGCACCTGGTTTGGCTTCAGCAGCTGACTTTTTGATTCCTTTTCTGTTGCTGCGTACACTGCACACACAAACGGCAGGGAGGAAGAAGCAGCAGCCAGCCTTGTCACCTGAGAGAGAGATGAAAGAAGGGAGTCTTAATGTAGAAATAAAACTTCACTCCATTCCATTTAGGACTTTACTACTGTACTGTGCTTGACCAAATACAGGGCTAAACAAGTCACTTTAAAAACCTTTTTAAAATAGGCAACTTTCAATAAATGCTTCATATATAGACACTTGCTCAAATATCAATGACAAAGAAAAAAGCTAGAGATGACCACAGTTCTGTGCTCAATGCCATTTTGATGCTTTCATCATTCCTTACAATAAATTAAGTTCTAATCTAGTCAATGTTTAACTGTTCCAAGTCAGTGAATGACATTTTTGTTTCTGCAAGTTCAATTTTACTTGCAATAATCTGCCATTCCCCAGTTCAGAGAATGGTCCAACTGCTGTCTGGAAAAACCACGTGTCAACAGTAAGCAACAAGACAAGAATGAAGAACCACTTGCTTAACCTTTCTAACCCTGTCAACTACAATGTGAGTTACAGACACAGTTTGGTCGTAACAACTCCAGGTCTACTTAAATTTGGAAAAAGAAAAATCCTTAACACAGAGGTGAACTCAAATACCGCTTCATGGGAAGCTGCTTTTTACCTCACTGCCTTAAGACACCAATGGGAGGTGCCTCAGGCACACAGTGCATTAACCACCAGCCTCACGTGCTGAAACATGGGCGCCTTCCATCAGTTACAGTTGCTTCCATACAAGTAACAACTTGTCTGCTCTTCACCTGAAGCATTTCTTAAACTGCAAAAACGTGAAAACAAGTATGGAAAGCATTCTGGGATCTGCATGGAGATGGTGGTGGTAGTGACAGAAAAACTGAAATCCAGGAAAAAAAAAAAACCCCACACCTTGATTTCAGGAATTCCTCACCATTATCTTCACTTTCAATTGGAACTATCTTGCAAAAGGAGCAGGATTAACTCCACAGCATTTAGGTGCAATAATGACACCAAGTACACGGTTCCACAAAATGAGCACCAAAAGTGGAAGCACAGCCCTGAGCGAGTTAAGGTTCACCCAAAAACCCACAGCACACAGACTGAACCACCCAATACAAGAAACCTTCATCATTTCCAAAGCAAAAGTGTGACCATCAAAGCAATGCTTTCAGATCACGCACTCACAGCCAAACAGAAGGCAGCACAGGACTGCTGTGAAAGGAGGAGCAAACAGACAGCCTGCCAGTAGTTACTATTTATTTCACACTTTTTTCCAACATAGAAACAGCACAAAAACATGTAAGGGCAGATTTCATTTTGCCTGAAGAAACAGAATCCCATCACTGTTCCTACTTCTGCCAGAAACATCCCAAATCCCCACTGCCTGGAGCCACGGCTCCACAGCTAAGCTAGCAAACCTCAATTGACAACACCACTCCTGGGGACACATCATGCCAACCAGTGTGTGCTGCTCGCCTCACTTACACCCCTGATGCTCCAAATACCTCCCCCTTGGCAGCAAGGTATGATCCAATTAAAACACAGTCTTTGTGATAATGGCACTTAGAGCCAATCAACACAGTCTGAGCTCCATCAGATTTACGGAGGTACATCCATCCCCAAGGAAAAGGCTGTGCTTTCACAGAATCACAGAATTGCAGGGGTTGGAAGGGACCTCTAGAGATCATCGAGTCCAACCCCCCTGCTAAAGCAGGTTCCCTACACCAGGTCTTATGTGAATTATTAAAGAAAACTATTTAAGATGTACTGTAATCCAGATAACCTACTTCGGAACAAGATGCTACCAAAGCAACGCTCCAATTTTCAGTGGATGCTAGCAGGAAAAGGAAATTTTAAAGTGAGAAAGCATCAAAAAGTTACATTGTTCACTTAAATTTGATTGTTTCAGAGAGTCACAACAAAGTTTATTTGTGGTAAATGTAACAGAGAAAGCTACAATGTGAACAGGGAGGGTACTCCAATTCCTGACTGACACTAATTGCTTTACTTTTGGATGCCTGAAGACAAACACATGAATGTTTAAAATCCTGGTGAACAGCTCTGCTATCTGACACTGATCTCGGCATAATTACAGAAAGGTTTAACTCTTTCCACTGAAATCACAAAGAACCGAGGAGAAAGAAAGCAGCAACACCTCAGCTACATTCAGTAGGCTTCACTGTACCGAGCTGTTACATAATCAGAGAATTACTCAAGTTGGAAGGGAGCCTTAAATGCCACCCTCCAGCCCCCCTGCAGCGAGCAGGGACACCTACAGCTCTATCAGGTGCTCAGAGCCCAGTCCAGCCTGACCTTTATAGCATCTGTAGGGATGGGGCACCACCACCTCTCTGTGCAACCTGTGCCACCGCCTCACCAGTTACTGTGAAAAACTTCTTCCTTATATCCAGTCTAACTCTCCTCTCTTTTAGTTTGAGGCCACTTCCCCTTGTCCTGTCACAACAAATCCTGCTGAAGGGTCTGTCCTTTCTTATCCTGTTCTTTGCCTAATGAACATTGCCTAATGAATTTATCATTAATTTCTTAAAATTATTTTATTAAAGATATTGTCAAAAGATAGTAAACATTAAACAAGGAAAATAAGACACTGTTTGCCTAAGGAAGTCAAAAGATAATTTATTTATGAAATCTTCTAAAAGTTATACAGCACCGAGCAATGACAGAATGCTGTCATAGCAAAGGCGAGGAGGAAAAAACCTCTGCAAGAAAGCCCAGGCTGTAAAATATGTGGGAATCGCACAGTTCATCAGCAAAACAACTCCAGAATATCAATAACCAATTCAATCCAAAACAATCTTCTTGCTACTAAACTCAGGAAACAGTTTAATTCACCCTTAAAAAAAAAAGTTTAGTTCAACATCTGATCTGCATTTTAATAATGGCTCTGCTTTTACCTGAGTTAAAGCTCTGACCTAAGCCTTAAGAAAACAACAAAAGAGAATCATTTAGTTCCTAATAGCAACAGATCTAAATACCAGCAGACAGAAGAGCCAGGAACCCAGATAATACCTTCTGGAGATGAATTCAGTATGAATATAGATCTAAATGCTGCCGGAATTAGAGATACTAGAAGTTATACACCTTAATGCTCTGGATAGGAGGGGGTTAAAAAAAAAAGTCAACAGCAATAGTTAAAATATTTCCTGAAATATCACCACTGCACTACAGACACCACAATAATTACTGATAGGTTGTTTTGTTGTTTTTTTTTTTACACAGGCATGAAAAGCACTTTGGTGCCTAATAAAACCATATTTTCAATTTACTCTATTCTCCAAGATGTAAGTATTGTTTCTCGCTGGAGCTCCACAGATTCACAATTCTGCTTCAAGGCAGGCACTGACTTCAGAACAAAAAGATGACATCAAAGAAGCGGGCTGTATGCGAAGACCTGAGGCACGTGTATATTGTGCATATGCCTTCCCTGCCATAAAACCAGAACTCACTCAGCAGATTAAAATGAGGCTAAAATTTTAGCAGCCGCTGTGTGTCACACTTTCAGTGGAGAGCTATTATTAAATAACAGGTGAGCGTTACAGTAGAGCTCACTGACCCACTCAGACCTATGCCCCGAGCTCCACCTGGCCATGCTATGAGGCCCCATCACTTCCTTCCTCAGCACAACCCAAAGCAACAGCCCCAATCCTGCTTTGCAAAAGAAAATAGGAGGATTCACACATGAGCAACCTACTCATCAATGTGACTGCAAGGAGTGGGAAACCTGACTGCATACACGAGAGAAAGTACAGAGCTTTGCAGGCACATCCTACCCTGTTTAAACACACTGTTATCCATGATTATTCCAGATACTCGTGAGCCCGTTCGTTACTGCATGCCTTTAATGCCCGTGTTTTAACGATGCATTACACTTCGCCACCCTCCTACCTCGCAAGTATCGTGATGACATTCTGCATCTCGTGTAAGGAGCAGAAGGCGTTTCAGACAGCTGTTGGTAGACGGAGAACAACCAGAAACAAACTACTTTCCCCTCCCTGGTGCAGAACTCAAGCACTGTGGAAGCAGCTCCTTCTGGTACAAGTCCCGCAGCAGAGCAGCGCGGCGCTGAGGGCTCCGCTTCCCGCCCTTTCCCCACAGCTCCAGGCAGCGGCCGAGGCGCGCGGCGCGGGGAGCGCAGCCCTCAGCTCCCACCCACACCGGGGCAGTGCGGCCGTGCAGCCGACACGAACTTGGCACAGGACAGCCCACCAAGGGACGGCCGCGGGACGCTCCGCACGGCGGCCTCGTGCCCTCACAGCCCCCACGGGCCGCCCCGTGCCTCCGGCGTGTGCCGGCAGCGCGGGCTCCCGCTGCTCCGCAGGGCTACGACGGGAGCTGAGCAGCGAAGGCCACACAGAACCGGCGGGAAGCGCTGCTCCGCAGAGCCCTGAAGGAGGAAGGGGCCGCAGGAGACACCGCAGGCTGCCATCGGGTCCTCCCTCTGAGCGTAAAGGGGCGCCCGCACCTGCAGAGCTGCCGTAGCGCCGCTCTCCCCCCGCGCCAGGCGGCACTCACCTTGGCCGCCATCTTAGCGACAGCCCCTCAGCCGCGTACGGCGAGCGGGAAGGGCCGAGCGCTCTGCCGCGGGCTCCTCCCGCGCGGGGTGGGGCTCCACGGCGGCTGAGGCGATGGGAACGGGGCCGCAGCGCGCTCCCGTTCTTTAGGTGAGCTTGACTCTCTTCGTTGGTGTGTGTGGCTGAGCTCGGTCCGGCGAACCCTGCGCGGAGAGCGACCTGCAGCCCTGGTCCGGTCCTACTCACAGCCTGGGCTTTTTTGATTGCTCTTCGTAAGTACAGTTATTAGAGAACATGCACTAAAACAACGTGAGCACAAAGTTTAAGTGCAGATAATTCCGTTTATTGAAGTCCAGATTTACAACTGAAGTTTACAACTTTTTTGTTGTTTTTTTTTTTTTTTTCCTTTTTTCTCCCCCCAAAACAAAAGCTTTGTTTGAATCTAGGAAGAATAAATGTTCTTTTTAATAATGTACAGACTATATCTCTTAAATAAGTTAATATCTTTGAAAAAAGAGCAATATGTTCCTTTTTTAATGTTGCAGTGCAACTTACAACTTACACGTCTGTGCAATGTACCATGAGGTATATGCCCAGTGAGCAACACACAGTGAAGTTTTCCATTCATAAATTTTCATTGTAGACACACAAAAAGTTAACAAGTTCATCTGTGATAGAAAAACGCAGCCAGTTACAGTAGTTCACACAGAAGTCATCTGAGAAGAGGAAAAAAAGAAACCTAACGTTCACTGCCTATATAAACTATTGGATCATCTCTCAACATAGACAAGTATAAAATTAAAAATACTGTTGTGAAACCGAAGAATACTGTATTATCCAGGGGTTGAAACCTAGCCTAACCTGTATGCGTCCAGTTGGAGCAGTTATTCTCTCTGTTTTCTCTCTCTGTTCAGTGAGCTGAAGGACTTTATTTACTATGGTATCGGTAGAGCATCTGCTCATAAAAGCGCTTAAGCAAGATGGTAATTAGAGAAAAGTTGCAGGATGTCATAAACTGTGATACAACTCAGACACCTTCCCTGGCATGGACAGATGGTTTACCGTGACCTCTCAGTTCATCTCACAGTTATTTGGAAAAACAAGGCTGAAACATGGAAGATTCCGAGTATTTGAAGCGTTGACACTTCAAACTTTCCAAGATGGCTCTTACTAAAAATACTTATTTTTCATAATGACATAAAACACATATTTACTTTAGAAAGAATCAACCACAACATAACTTTGTGATAAATAACAGTTCTGCCGCTAATACTTATATACATACTGCTTGTAAACAAAAAATGCCCACAGGTCATGGAGTCTCCATGAGTTTTATACAAGGCGCTATAGATTTTTTTTGTTATTGAAAACAGTCCTATTGAAAGTTTGGTTTATAACCTCCTATTGCTACAGAAACAGTAAGAATGTTTATATTTACAAAGAAACAAAGACCATGGAGACCCCATAGCATTATTTGCTAAAGGTTTAAAGTTAGTGGGGTTTTCAAAGTACACGTTATCAGCACGTTCAGATTTAATTAACAGTACAGGTTGAACACCAGCAGTACAATACTCTAGTGCTTTGGTATTTCAACCCCTGAATATACAAAGACATTACTACAGCCTACTTCACAGTTTAATGCAAGTAAAGTGCAAGCCATAGTACAAGGGTGTCATACATTTTCATACATGTAAGCATTATCTATAAAAGGCTCTCTATACAAGTTTTATTAGCTACTTTAGTAAACTAGACAGAAGTCACCTATGGCCCAGCAATTAATGCTCTTGCAAGGATATTGTCTTTGTAATACAGTATGTGTCAAATGTAAAAAGTTTATTAATACTAGTGCATTTCTCCTATATTCTAACCTGCTTCCATTTCAGATTTTTAAGTTGAAAACCTTGTTTCTCGATAAAACAAAAGTCTTAACTGGTAACGAGGCCTTTGCTGTTATTTTGGCCAGTGAACAAGTTTTGTTAAGACATTTGCTTCACGGTTGCCAGTGAAAAAAGCAATAGAGCTATTATGTATAATGTGGCATCCTTATTTAAACTGCAGCATTCAGACAGATACATTTACAGTTAGTAAAAAGATCTGTATTGATACCCTCACCAATGCCTGAGAATGAGTAATATTCTAGAAATGCGAGGACAGAAGTTAGTGGACCTTTCTGGTCAACCAGCAATTTGTTGACATGTTTTTTAATTTCTTCAACATTGCTTTCTTTCAAATACTGCTCATACAGTGGCATTAATGCATACAGCAAAATCCCTCGCTGTCACATTAACCCTTGTATGCATGTGATAAAAATAAACACATTATATTTGCTTGGCCTGCAGTAGGAATGAATATGGTTCTAAAGATAACGATGTGCAGCACCTTCCAGAAAAGTGTTTATCCTTTAATTAACACTGGGTCCCAGTAGAATATCAGCTATCTCAAAACAAACAAACAAGCAAACCCAACAAACAAACAAAACAAAAGAAACAGCCCCCAAAGTTGAAACTCTGCTAAAACCTTAAACAATATTCGTTATAGACCTCAGTCTAAGTATGCAAGTATGGCATAAGCTGTAAAGCACAGAAATTAATCTTAACAAATGGTTTTTCATGTACGATATCAAGTACAACACCAAGAATAGTCACCTGCCTAGACATAGTGAATGGAACTGTTCAGAAATAAAATACTATGCTTATACGTAATAGGAGTAAATAAATATTTTAAATTCAACTAAGAAAATACAACTTACTTGTTCTTGTTTGAAACAACAGTGTATTCTCCATTCATTAGCTGGCAATATGTCTCAGGTTTGATTTTCAGATGCATGTTGAGTTAACAACCACTGAGAGCCACAGCCACTCACTGTAAATAGGAGATGGGAGAACCTGTCCCAAGAGTAGCCTGCCTGAAAAAGCTGCTCTGAACCTTAGCTTTAATGAGGGAAACATTCTAGAAGGAAAAACTTGTTGTTACTTAATAGAAATTAATTAGATAATATTGCTTCTTGAGTCTGTCACGTTATTAAAGATTTTTGTAAATAATTATTAAGAAACATCATTTGGCAACAGGGAAGAGTGCTTATTATCTCTAAGGAGATCTTAAGCTCAGTATTCTAAGGCCTGTGGTATGTGCAGTCTTCTACGGATTTACCCTGCAGACAAAAAGGTCTTCCTACAAGGCTGCTCCAAAAGTAATGCCTCCCATTTTATTATGCTGACCCACGATGTCAGAAGCAGATGTTGGTGGGATGGCAGGAGAAGTTGAACCTTCCCACCAATATTCTGTTACATTTTGCTGCTGTGTGACAGATGGCAGCAGAGGTGCAGTGTGAAAAAATGATGTCTGGTAAGGAATTTCCTATGAAGCACATGGCACTGAATTCCTCCATGCAAAATTACACCCACTGATGTTCATTGACACTTACTGAATGTTCTGGAGACCAAATAGTGGATGTGAGCACAGTGAGGCCACGGGTGGTGCACTTCAGCAGCAGTGACAGCAACATGAAAGACAAGCCCTGTTCTGGATGGCCATGCATAGCTGTCATACCACAAGATGAAGAGCGTCTGCACCAGCTCATCTGCACGAATCAGGTAACGGTGATGACTGCGTTGAAAATCAGTATTTTGTAGCTGAGAATTTGCTCTATCAAATAGCCTTTTTGTGCTCTTTGTTGTCTTTTTCGTGGAAATAAATAGTAGGCGTTACTTTTGGAGCAACGTATGCCCTTCTATTTGATTTCTTTCCCTAGTTGGAAAATTAAGAAGAAACAAACAACCCATTATGAAACCAGGATGCCACATTATTTTAACAATATACTACAGGAACTTATGTGTACTATAAACAGATTTTTCTGAGCAATTCTCAGTGTGTCAGTGGAGTAACTTCTTCAAAGGTACCTATGCAATCCTTCACTAAATTCTGAATTGAATAATTATTTTGGTCTGGAAAGCTGTAATTGCTGATGACAGTAAGAATTTAGCAAGACATACGTCTAACAATTCTCTACAACCCTTTTTTTTTCCCTTGGAAAAAGCAAGTAGTGCAGCACCTTACTAGCTGAAGAGATAGCAGTCTGGATCTGAACATGAATTGACTGATCACACTCAGAATTCCCTGCTTGGAAAAGGCATCTAATCACATCCTTCAATAGCTTTCAGTAGCGATTGATCAGTCTCTCCTTAGGGCACTAAAATGTAATGCAGAGCAAGAAGTGCTCGTGATGTGTTTGAGAAAGCAGAAGATGCAGTAAGGTGGGTTTTGCCAGTGAAGTAAAGCAACTGGCTTTTTTTGTGGAGGATACAGATTCCCTGCACAATACAACACAGATGGATTTCGGTGATGACAAACAGAATCCTACCTGTCCTGCCTTCGAGTATGAAGCCAGTATTTTCACAACTTTATTTCTGTCAAAGAATTTGGGGACACAGACTGATGAGAACCTCCTCCTCCTTTGATTACTTCTTGTTGATATTAACAACACTAAAAGTTGTTGACTAAAATCCATGAAAACAAGAAACAAGCTCCAGTATTCCCAGGAAATGCTATTGAGATGGCTTCTAAGATAGTTTTCAACAAAGAATTCAGTGGATACAGAACAGTATATTCAAAAGAAGGGGAATCAGTGGTTTATTGCGAGCACGAAGTAAGTTATATAGAAATGTATGTTAAAAACAAAAAGAATAAGCTTGTGAAGTCACAGAGAGTGCTGACTGAGGGATGTTCTTCCTGCAGCTCAAAAAAAAATAGTCTGTCAGGAATTCTGACCGAAGACACTAAGATGGCTAACTTTAATAAAATCTGGATAAATACACATCCAAAAAATCTCTTCATGTAGTTATATACAGTAAGAATCAGTTTTGGTTTAAGCAGGCAGGAAGAAAATCTATTATGCTAATAAATGTACTGTAATACTGTAGTACTGTAATAAATAAGTACTGATGCTGTTTATTTCCCTTGAAGAACTCATCAGCAAACTTTCTTTCTTCCTAATTTAAAAACATGTAATCACAGCTGCCTTAATAATTTCAGCTGCATTGTACAGAGTTAGAGAACCTTTTGGTCCAGGAGAAACTGACTTATTTGGATTTGGTACATGGATTTTGGGTACAATGTCTTTATTGCTCTTTCATTCAAGTTATTTTGAAGATGATGAAATTCCAAATAATTGCTCGATGATGACTTGGTGCATTAATTTCTGTAGTTCAGCTGGATTAGTACTTAGATGCTGAAAGAAAAAAGTAGTGGGGAAGGAAGGGCTTTAGTATGGAGTTGATTGTGCATGCAAGAAGTATGTAAAACTTCGTGTCAGCTAGCCTTCGTGGAAGAGCAAAATGTTTGTGTTGCTTAATTTGAAATTAGATTTTGCTTGCTATAAAGTACTTAAATCATACAAACTTTATATTTGTTTATGAATATAGACAATTTGGTCTACTTAATTTGGTGACCACCTATCACTGCATACACATAAAGTATGAATTGGTTTATAAATGGTTTGTACAATTCATGCATTTTCTTGTATCGCTACTTAACATTTCGTCCATATTATATGAAGGATGGTATTAAAAATAGTGAAACAACTTTCAGAGATCTGCTGTGAACCAAGTTAGACAAATTCCCTCTATTAATGCTTTTGCTGTTCAGTAACTATAGCGCTCACACAGTAAATATGTTTAAACAGAGTGTTACATTTTGCATGAATACTGCAACTCCAATTTTTATGACAAATTGTTGTTCTCTATTTCCTGTATGTTTTTTATGACCTGAGGTGTTAGAGCCCTCAGTGTATGCTTAATATTCAGTAAGATATGTATGATTTGATCCTGCTCCACTCTCATACATGCATGTAAAGAGCCACTGTCTTCAGTGACTCTCAAGTCTATAGTTAACTTGCTAAAGCACGTCAAATATGCCTTCATGTTGTATGTTCTATCCCAATGTATTTGCTGCAATGATGCTGTGACTCAGCTGCTTCTGTGATGAGAACTCGAAACAGCTGTCAAGTAACAGATCCCTGCCAATAACATCTCATACTATTCTAGACTTTTGTTAAATCACTGCACCCGCTGTGGTTCAAGTAAAATGCCAAAAAAAAAAAAAAAAAAAAAAAAAGCAAGAATAAAAATCAAATCTGAGTTGTGTTTCTTCAAGGCTATATTGAGTTGTCAGGGCAAGGTTTTGGTAGCAGAAAGGCTGCAGGAATGGCTGTGTGAGAACAGAGCAATGGGCTGTCCTCATGTCAGACAGAGCCTTTCTGGCCACCTCCAGAATGGCCCCACCACTGGCCAGAGCTCAACCATCAGCAAAGAAGATGACATATTTAAGACAGGACAAAAAATACTATGCACTGTTTGCAAGAGAGTGAGAAAAATCAGAGACAAATCTGCAGATACCAAGACCAGAGGAGGAAGAGCAGGGGGATGTTCTCAGGCGCAAGAGCAAAGATTCCCCTGTATCCTGTGGAGGAGCACTGGGAGCAGCGGATGGATGTGCCTTGATGGAGGCTGCGGCCTGTGGGGAGCCCACAGAGGAGCAGTGTGCTCTCATCGCACAGAATGGACTCATCCTGGAGTAGTTCTTGGAAGAACTGCAGCCTGTGGGAAGGACCCATACTGAAAGCTGATCAAGGACTGTATCTGCGGGAGTGGCATCATGCTGGAGCAGAGGAATATAGTGTGAGGCAGGAGTAGCAGAGATGGAATGTTACAGACTGACCACAGCCTTCCATTCCCCATCCTCATGGTGAGCAGAGTGGGAGGAGACAGAAGAGCCAGGAAAGGAATGAAGTTGAGCCTGGGTAGAAGGGGGACAGTGTGGGGGGACGTGGTTTTAATTTTGTCTTTGTTGCTCATTATTTTGCTCTATTTTTAATGAACAGTTAATTTAAGTAGTTTTCTACAAGCTGAATCTATAGTTGCTAAGTGATTGTTCTGTCTTTATTTTGACCCATGAGCTTTTCTCCATGTGTCCCGTTAACTTGTCACAGCTGCTTGATGAACACTGTCCTAAACAAACGGAATACCTCTATTCTTTGTGAATACTTAAATCTCTTTCTGGAAACTAGAACCTCTTTGAGATAACATTTTTTCCTCATATTATATTGAATTGTATGAATTTTACAGTTCTCGGTATATGAGAGACAGTTAAGTTTATATAGTGGCAAATTATCAGTGAGTATCTATGTTTAAGTAAAATGGCATCAACTGAATTCACACCTCCTTTGTTCTGCGTTTTAGAAATATTCTAGCAAGCGCAGTCAAAGAAAACTAGGAATCTGTGTTGGAAACTTTTTTACTGTGTTTAGTAACATTCAGAGCAATCTTTTTTTTTTCAAGAATGCAAGTATTTTCTCCAAACTCTGATTCATTCTGACCCAAGCAAGGAAGTGAAAAACATGATGTGACCTGTGTGTCTTTTCAAAACCAATCAGTATGGACTGATCTTCTTCAAGTGATGTCATGAACAACTTCACCCACTTGCTGATGTACTACTAACAGTTAAAAATTATTGCCAGACATTTTATAATTTTGAATAATTTACTCAGTTTCAGATGCCAGTCTATCACAGAAGTTAACTGATTAGTTTAGTTTTTGATTATTTTTTTTTACTTGATACTTATCCTTGAAGCATCAGAGCTTTTTTGACTTGCGTGACTCACAGGCATGCGTCACTTAAATTCACAGTGAAGAAACTATGAAAACCTGCAGAACGTGCCATATTCAGTGCAGACGTTTTTCTTTCACCATGAAATATTTCAAATTATGTTAAAAGCAGCGTAAGTTGCAGCATTAGTGAACAACCAGTATTGTTCTACTCATATCCTAACTTCTGTGCCACACCAACACACTTATATTCATTCACTTCAAAGGCAGGCACAGTATTTTACAAACATAGTATCTAAATGGCATATACTGTATGCCCATAGGGCCAGATTGGGATCTATTTGCTAGATGTACAGTGTACATTTTAAGGCACACTATAGGGATTGAGTTTACATTTTGATAAATCTGTCCTTTTATTTGCAAAGATGGTCACTACTTGGAAATGTAGTAAAAATAATTGTTCATCTCTAAGAGTGTCCAATGTCTTTATGTTTTCATTTTATATTTTTCTCAAGAAAAAACATGAAAATGTGAACTGTAGAGCATTTAAAAAGTAAATATCAACTATTGTGCTACGTTTTATATACATAGATATATTTAAATATATCTAAATATATAAAATGATTGCAGGAGCTCATACTAGAAGCTTGGTTTTAGTACAGTACTTTAAATATACCGGTGTTTGTTTTCAGTTACACTTCTGCACGGCTTCTTTCTAATGCAGAGCTTTATACGGACATCGGTTGATAATAGCAAACAAAAAAAAATAATAATAATAAAGAATATTATTGTCTTATCATGCAATGTAGTAGGCATCCTGTGGCACTATTCTCTTATCCAACTTATTTACAGTACTGCTGAGCACATTATTTATAAATATTACAGTGTTTGTCTTACTGATTTTTCATGGCACCCAGCAATTATTCATGATACGAGTCCTGTCAGACATGAGTTTCAATGAATGAATGTGTATGTGTCAGCATTGGTGCTGAGGTTGCAAGTTCAGAGGCTCCATTTTGAGATTTCAGAGCAGCACTGTACTCACAAATGTCCAGGAAAAACTCATAGTTCTTTAGTTTCCAATCTTTAAACTTCTTTGATGTTAAGTTGGGATCATCCAGAAGGCTGTTGATAACTGTGAGGTCCCCTTCCTTTGCCTATCAAATTCCAGAAAGACACAGTACATGTCAAAATGAAATGTATCCCACACTTTGTATTTTGGAATTTTATTTCTTCTTTAATTGTAATGCAAGGTACTAGAGAGACTACTACGGGCAATTGATTTTTTTTGTCTATATTCAGGAACTACTACAGCTTAAACTGTGACAGCTTGTGTCCTGGCACTTCCTACAACATGCCTATAAAGAGTGCCAAGTAATGTCTGGTTGGCTGGTTTTGGCTTCACTTTGATTTGAGACTAGAACACAATTGCTTTCAAGTACTGTTAGTTTCTTTGAAACTTAATTCTAAAACGGTAAAGAAACACTCTGTGTCTATGGGAAAACACTGAGAGTTTACACTTCTACAAGTTCAGATTTCTCATACACAAAATTAATGATAAAGCCTTACTTTTAAAGTGCTCTTGAGTACTCTGATGTGGTGAAGCTTTTCATTGATAACTGGATCATTACATCGCTTTACAAAAGACTTGCGGAACTCCTGCTTGGTGGAAGGGCGCTGTTCTCCAAAAGCTGACAAACTAGCTTGTTCCAGAGACTTATAAAGCTCTTGCAGACCATCTAAGTTTTCTCCAGTTTCTTTTATGCTTTCTGAAAGAAAATAAAGAAAACTAAGAACAACCACAGCAATTCAGCTGAAGTGGATAAAAAGAAAAATACTGCAAATTAGTGTGTAAAATAACCTATGACACAGTCTTCCCATTTTCATTTTGAAAAGCCACAAAGCTATATCATTAAACACTACACTCAAGCATTTTAAATGCAAAGTCCTCCGTAGTCACTGATGAATTTGTCAGAACCAAATCTTGATGGACAAAAATTTGGCTGAGAACAATGGAATTATTACTCTTTCAAAGCAGTAAGGAAGATCAGAGCATCTCCAAAAGCTTACCTTCTGCACAAAAACTATTATGCCTTCTAATAGGAATTTTCTCTTCCAAGATGTCCTCTGTTCCTTCTATGGACTTCACACGTCCCTTACCCCTGACATCTCTGTTTCGTGGAAGGCTTTGACTGCGTTGCTTCTGTGGCCTGCTATGAGAGCTATGTCCTCTCTGACATTCCACTAAAGGGAAAGGCCCATCCTGTTCATAATTATGACGTCTCTGTACTGGCAATGTTGCTTGTCTTCGTCTTTCTGGTGACATTCCAGGCTGACCACTCACATATTCTGGATCAGGAGGAACAGTTTGGAGAAAATGGAGCCCTGAACTGGTTAATGGAGTCTCTATCAGATCCTGCCATGAGCGCCTTTCTCTGTAGGGAGGTCTGCATCCTGAAGAATGTGTGCTTCCTGCTACATCTTGTCGAGAATCTTCAGCAGAAGAATGGGAGTATGTTGATTCGCTTGAAAAGTGTCGTCCGTGTTTGGCTTCAGGGAATGGACTTGATGAAGTCACCTGGAAAGAAACAAAAAAGATCTGACTTTAAGACAAGGTTTTGAATAGACCAAGAAAATTTCTAGAACATGATACGTACTAATAAAATGGGCTTATATGTGTGTTTTGATATGTCATAATATGAACCTTTGTGAACAGAACATACCTAGCCGTGAATACTTTTACACAAATGCTGTTTTAACCACTCCCTATTCTTGTTTTGCACATTCTCTGCCCATTAGCAACTACTGCTGGAAAGAACTGCTTGAAAACAAAGGTTTTCTGAAGACTTGTCCAGTTTATGCTCAGTCCAGCAGTGTGCTGTGAAGACATGAAAGCCCCCAAAAGAAACCATAATTGGATTTCCTTTCTTATTTTTAGAGGATAAATATCCAGCCAAACAAGAAAAAAAAAAAAAAAACAACTAAAAAACGTCAGCACCCAGGAAAATTTTTGAATTTGGGGGACTGCTAAATGTATCATTTTAATTCTGCTGGGTCTGTGTATCATTTTAATTCAAAAACAAAGAGAAAGGCAAAAAAAGTGAAAAAACAGAAAGGGAGAGGCTTAACCTGTGTCTCAGTTGATAAAACAGCATCACATGGGTGAATATCAGTCTGAACTTCACCCATGTGATGCTGTTGCCTCAGTCACTCTTTCTTTGGGTCTGGTTGTGTGAGGGTCGTGTCATTCACGTTGAAGAAAAATCTGAAAGAAAAATAGAGAACAGTCCTATCTGCTTAGAAACAGATTAAATATCACAGCATGTTCCATACGTTAGAAATGTTCTTATTTGCTACTAGAACCCGTTTGTGAACAAAACATTTTTTTCTCTATTTTATCAAAACCTCTCCCTACACAATATACTAGAAGTATTTTTGTCTGCTACTTAATGTCTTTTGACACTGACAGAAAATACTGCCACTGCTATCGTACTGTATGCAGTGCTTCATCTGGTGAAAAACAGAAAAAAAAAATAAGAAAGCCTTACCTCTAAAGATTCATTTTTAAAAAGGAATGTTCATACTAAAACATAAGTATGAAATGAATGTGATCTGGTCTTAATCTCAAACATCCAATAATATCAAGTGTCCAATACTCACACTTGACAAACAGTCTCGGCTAATGCAAACTGTCCCATTCATTGCATTATGTTCACATTCTGCAGTGAAGTCAGTATTTGAATCTTTTGTTGGTATGAGATGTGATTTCCCAACTCATACAAAAAATGTAGTATACACAGTCTGGTGGCCTATCTGTGTAAGAAGACTTTGACCTCTCCTTACTTTGTAGTTGACTTCTTATGGAAACATTCAGTTCATAGCTCATGAGGAACAGCACTGATTTCATTCTTACAATGAGATCTATCTTTGTTCCACCTTTATAATAATTAATATTCTAAACAAACAAAATGCAGATCAAAGCACATATTTGGTGGTGACCTAATGTCAGTATTTATAACTCACTGAAGGTGTTCGGTGATAGGTGTCACACAGTGTTGAGGAGCCTTCCTGCTTCAGGGTTAAAGAGCCGTCAACATCATCCTGGTCACTTTCACTCCAGTAATCTGCTAACAAAGCATTCCGGGTTTCAGTGATGTATTTTTCCACAAGAAAGCTATTCTGACAGTTTCAAAATATCATTAGCTTGCAAGGGCAAACATTTCACAGTCACCTAGGTCACTTGGCAGCCACTAAGGAGCAGATCTTGCAAAAACGGACAGTATTTCCGATACGCAGCTACAAAGAACCACCTTCAAATGATTTAGGATAGTGTTACAGAAAGCACATTAAGCACCTAACCACTGTACGATAAACAACAGCTTCAGGTCAGAGTTTCAAAAGGAAACTTCCTTCAAGGAGCCAAAGTAGAACTGAGCCTAAACATTTACTTGAACTGTGTTCACCTAATAGGTCATGACAAAAAAGGCAAGGCTCAGAAGATGAAGAATGGATCTAAAGCACGTCTTCACCCTGTTACTAGGATGTCTTCACTTGCTCTAGGGTGATGAGCATAGGTGATGGCTCTGCTCTCGGAGATCATAAAGCAGCACGGACTTGGCATTGTGTTTATCATTTTTCTAAAATATTTCTTAAAATTATTACTCTGGATTTTATTTTATTTTTTGGTGGCACTAATCAATGTAATTCTTCAAGGCTATATGTTCTTATGATAAGACACAGCACACATGTTAATAAGTCAGTTATGACTTCTTCAACGTCATTCAAATAATGAACAGATGTACTCTCTGCTCTTCTACTTATCTCTGAAACATCACCTTCATCAGGATGGATATCCTTGTCATCAGGCGTGTAACCAATTGCTGCGAGACCCAGACGATTCATCCATCTAAAAGAATAGCAGAAAATGAAGAAGAGGGATACTTAAAAGCAGTGTCAAGTGTAAACCTGGCGGTGTACAGATTCCCATCATGTATAAAAGTCAGAAACAACAGTTAGTCCCTACACTGAACACTTCAGACTGTTAAAATCATGAGTCAGATAAATTCAGTAGTTAATCATTTCAGGTGACTGAAAGTTGTTCCAGTTCACATTGCATTTATTGCACAGGAGCACACTGTATTTATTTTGATCACTACTTTAAGAACTTTCCTGAAAGTGCTACCAAAAGACTATAAAACAAACCAGAATGATGATAATACCTGCATGAAAACCCATATCTGAGGTATATTCTTAAATACTCCTTTACACAGTGACCAAATTATTGCCATCAATTTTGTAGCATATTGAATGTGTTTTCTAGAAGCAGCTCGGTTTTCTTTTTGACAATGCAATGCACATTTTGTTAATAATTATTTTCTTGACTGATGCATCCTATCACAACAAAAAAACCTTTCAAAGACTGCTCAAGAAAGATACTAGTAAACGTTAGGTATTCTACAATAGTGACCATTTTTTTGCAGATTGAAACAGGAAACCTATTAAGTGTAATTAGAACAAAACAAGCTTCTAAGGGCATCCATGAATACATTACTTTTGTAGTGACATAGAGTATGAAAGACAGGAGCAAGGAGACAGAAAACGAAGGAAGAGCATACTCCACTAAAAATAGAATACAATTCAGCACGTATTCATCTACTGGTCTAAGCAAAGCTCTGCAGTTGCTCAGAGCAATGGTCTTCATCTGTAATACTGGATAGAAAACTGACTCACTGTATGGCCTTCAGCAAATAATCCTATATATCTTATGACTTACATAAGTATCTAAAGAGGATAACAACATTTACTTCTTACAGGTAATTGTTATAATGATTAATTCAATGGCAAAAGTATGAAAATACAAAGAATTGTACAATAGCATTGCTTTGCCTTTCCATATTAAAACAGAAGTCCTCAGATTGGAAGTGAAAATTAAATCGGTTATTTTTCACAAATACCAGCTACAGGCTTAGAACTGCTAACAGAGACGTTGCTTGCATCAGCATGCATACCTCATCTTTATCATTAAGGAAGTAAATTTCAAATGGATTAACAGGTTTACTGAAAGGCTGATTTTCTGCAGCGCTCACCAGAATAATTTCATTCAAGAAAGGACACGCTGATCACTTGACATTTGCTTCATTTTAAAGGCATGATATTCATAGCAGTAACTGAAATGACATCATACTTTTTCTCATTATTAAACATTTGTATTTACTATTTTTTCAACAGCTATTCCTGAATTTCTAAACTCGTTAACATTGGAGAAAAACAGCTGTAGTCATACTTTACATACTTTACTGACAGTTAAGCATTATGCCTCAGATACTTTAACTAAGGTTCTGCTTAAGCACCGACGATAACCAGGGTGCTACCTTCTTCAAACTCAAACCAACTTCAGCCTTTTTTGGGTGATCAGTGTGCTGCAATTTATGTTGGCTTAAATTTCTTGCCAGCTTCATCTTGTTGCTCATTGTTATTTCCTGCTGTTAATATTAACCTTCAAAATAACATGGATTTCCTCAGCAGACAGAGTATCTGCTTTATTCATATGGCCTCAACGTCCATATCTGGAATTAGCAGAAGGTACTCTTCCTTCTTGAAGATTGCCCAGATTTGTTTTTCCTACCAAAAGGCAGGAAGATCTTTGCAATAGTAACAAGTACATTCTTACCTCATTTACCACCATTCAGAGTTAGCTCTTTGTCAAGAAAATGAAAAGAGATATCTGATGACATTCACTGGTTTAAAATGATAAATTCTCTTCTAACAAGAGAAAAAGAATCTCAATCTCAGGCTTTGTATTTTTTTAAAAAGCCCGAGTGAATGTTTTTGAGGTTAATCAGGAGTTACAGAAGTGATGAGATTACAGATCTTTTTCTTACAGTTAACACATCCTTCCCCCCGCCCCCAAGGAAATGCAAACTCAATTCAAAAGGAAAGCTGTGTAAACATGATGAATTTGCCTGATGAGCAAATGCATACTTTCATTTTTATTAAGAAAACAGGCAGCCAAGGTTATAAAAAAGTTCTCTCTGGAAAGCTTGAAACTCAGCCAGTTGGTTCAGAACTTTGCACTGAATGCCTTGAAGGCAAATGTCAGGTTTCAGGAAGGCAATGGGAGCTGCGTGTCAGAATCAGACTCTCTAAGGGATAAATGACTGCATGCTTAATCAAAGGTCATGCAATGCAAGACTATATGCTATACCTGTCAGGCAGTACAGTGAAGAAACAGGAGATAGTTTGTCTAGTTTGGTTTATATTGCTGCTTCCCTCATAGCACTTTGAATTGCGTGAGATCATAAAAAGACGTGAGATATTCTGGCAGGTTCATGTATAGCAACCTTACATGTACATCCCCATAGATCTCGGCCCCAGAGGCAGAAAGTTTGATGCCTCTTCCTCCAAAAAAATAATCTTTCTTTCTCTCTTTTGCAATTTGTTTCTCAAAAACAGGCAAAGAACAACTTAAACGGTACTTTTCACTAGGTTTGATTCTAGACCGGTCTGCAAATGGTAGCGTTTGCATTCTGGACAGAAAATAGCTGTGATGCATGTGGAGCTGTGCTCAATATCCCAAGGGTACTCTACTCCAACATTTTATTTTCAAGGTTGTATAGAAGCCCTGTGAGAAACAGGTCTTACCAAATTGCATACATTGTAACAACTTACAGGGAAACAACAAGTGTTTTAATTATTTCTTCTTATTGCCTTTACCTTAGAAAGCCAAATGGAGGGAATGGGAAGCCTCGGGAAAAGTCACGTCAATACAGGGGTAAGTTTTGTGCTATGTCTCAATAGTTCAAATTTTAAATAAATCAGACTTTGTTTTAATTAATTCTGTTGATTACGAACAGGCGCTGTTGTCATTGCTTCGGGATAAAGTAGAGCTGCATGGCAGGAAGTTAAGTTAAATTTACTGAGATAATTCTGGTTAGTACCAGGGGATTGCAGCCCAGGGACTGTTCTGCAAGTCTGATTCTACCCCAAGGCCTGGAAAGGGATGTTTACAAAGACACTGAGGGCAGTCATGAACTAAGTAGCTGTGACAATAATCAAAACTTGATACTGAAGAGTGAGTCATGCTTGAAATGCCCTGAGTTGTCAGGAGTCAGCAGCATGTTCTCTTACTGATCATTTAATAAAAACACTGGAGAAATGTTAAAATGGACCAAACAACCAGAAAAACATTTTCATGCAGCCTCGCTGTCCTAGTAGACTGTATTAAAAAACAATAACATGCCACCACTCATTTTACGAATGCAGCAAGTTTCTGTTTGCTGTTACATTCCTCTTGCTGAGTATAACAGTGAGCCGAGCCAAGGTCAGTGCAAGTCCCTGGGACCAAAGGCAACAAGTACTCTCAGATCAATTCTCCATTTTAAGAGTGCCCGGCAAAAGATGGAAACAGTTTATGAAAGGACGCATGTTTTTATCGATGGTTTTAGAAAATAGAACTCATTTCTTTGAAAACGAAGTGCTAACCAGCTGAATCGCTTAAAGCTGGTAAAGGAAGTCAGGTGAAAAAATAATGATGTGGGTAAAGGCCAAAACCTGAGAAAAGAAAACCCCGCCCCCACCCCCCCCCCCCCCCAAAAAAAAACCACTTGAAAAAACATAGGAGAAATACTGGGATATGGAACATACATTTGAGCTGGGGGATAAGTAGGAAAGTATAAGACAAGGCAGTACTCTATAGCAAAGTGCTACCATCAAAAAGGGCGGCTTCCTCATACGCAGAGAAGAAATGGTTAATGCCTGCATTTAGGGTAACGGAGTATTGATTTGAGTCAGACTTCATCCACTTGGCTATTTCTTTCTACCAATCCAGAACAAGGTAAACACAAGTGAAAAAAAGCCTTGAAACATTTTTCTTTTTCTTTTTACATTTAATTCAGGTGAAAAAGGAAAAATGGAAATATCCTGAAAAGGTGTAAACTCAAGAAATAACACCCCCCTCCCCCTTAACTATTCATTTTTCTTTACTGTTTCCTTAAAAATGAAGCCGATGGAATACCATGATGTTAAAGCACATCATAAATACATACAGAGTCATGTATTTAACACCCATTTCTTATCTGTCTCATATCTTTTCATCAATTAATACTTGTACTTCCAAGTCATCACAGGTTTGTATTTCAAAAGTTTCAGAGCAGGAAAGTCTTTCTTCACTTCTGGGATTGCATGTACACTACACATCATTTGGCTAAGAGAAAAACAAACAGAAACTGAAGTGGAAGTTAAATTCAACTAAATGAAGTTATCTTTTAGTTTATTGAAATATAGATCCTCTTGAACCATCTATTTCATACCTACAATTCATTCAGTGCAATTTACATGTATTTTCAGGTTATAAACTTTGTATTACATCCTCTCAGACCGGTGAGATAATTGGATTCCAGAGTTCACCGTAAAATTATTTGCAATACAGAATTATATTTTTAAATCAATTTAGGATTTGGCATGCTGGCTTCTTTCCGACCGGTCTTTCTTAATGGACGCCTGAAAAATCAATGTTTCCCTTTTAGGCTCTAAGGGTTCATTATTTTCACTGTTCACTAAGGCTGTACAAGTAATACCCTCATTTAACAGAATGAAAGTTCGTGTAATAGGTATGGCTAAGATTATCCCTTTTTTGTTGTTTTTTTGTTGGTTTTTTTTTTGCTGCAGAAAAGAAGCCCAAACATATAACTGATGTCTCACCCTGACATTTAGCACTGAACGGTTTTCTCAATGAGCTCATCTCTCCAAATATATCAACTCTCAGCAGCCTGCATTTCTACTATTTTATTTGTCACAGTTGCCGGAATTTGTGAAGTGAAATCATTCAAGGGATAAACTGTAAGTAGTCTCTGATTTGATAATTTGACATGACTCAGTTGATCTGGTTTCATGCATTGTCTTCTTAGATTTGTCAGGCTGCAAAAATATGAAAAAAAGCCCCAGACACTTTAAGAACTGACAAGTGAACCATAGCAATTTGTGCTCTCTATGTGTGTGCATCTACTGCATGCACTTAATGGGGATTTTTAACATTTTTTTATTTCTTCACTCTGTCAACTGAATGCACATCTGGCCTTTGCGGTCACAAATCTGTTTTGTTTGGGTTCTTATTCTTTTCTTTTTTATCTTTAATTCCTGCTGGATGATAGACAACAAAATTCACTGCTTCTGTGGCAAATAAATAACCCTTGTGGCAATAAATAAAATAGCATCTTACCGTACAAATATAATTGTGTAACGTAGAAAATATATGCACAATAACTTTATGATAGATCACAATTTCAAACAAAAGCCTCAGGAAATCTACTGGAACCATCAGAGAAACTCACTCAACTGGAACATCTCTTGCCAAATTTCAAATACATTTCCAAACACATCTGTAGCAGCTCTAGCACTGCCTAGGCGAAGCTAAAAGAGTAGCCATTGCTGAGATGAACTCGGATTGCCATGCCAAGGGAATCAGTTAAGTAGATAAAGGAACCAGTTAAGAAGAAACTAAAATATTATCTTCATTAGTGAAATGCAGTGACTGGATTTCACCCTAATGTAGTCTTGTCCCGTAGATTTAACAGACTACTGTGAATAATTCACCAGACTTTCTCGGTATCCATCTACAGGTAAGTACTAGTTGCTGCCTCCATCTACCACCTCCTTTATTATGCCACTGCAGATGCTCCAGCATGTGCATCCACCTTGTATGCCCTGAAAAGATATGGATGAGGTTTTGGGGTTTGGAGGCAGGAGGCAGAATATTGTTAAGGAATTGGATGATTTATTTCTGAAATCTGATTTCCACGTAGTCATAGAGAAATCGGATCAAACAGGCCAAATAATACTGTCAAAGGCCTGATTTATATAGTTTTATCCACCACTTCTTCCTGTTATTGAAAATTCCTGTTTTTGCAGTGTTGGCTTAGTATTTCCAATATAACATTACAATTTGTGACTATAATGCATGTTCATTTGTCACTGGGAGGTACAGCACTGTTCTCAAAAACACTGCTCCATTAAATGCAGATGAACGGTTTGGCTCCCAGTACAGCTGTATCGATTCACAATGGTATTATTTCTAGCAGAATTTGATTAAGTTAATTTTGTAATTTCAGACAATGCAAATCCTAGCTCCTGTGCATTAGGGATAAATTCACACCTGAATGCTAATTTGGATCGTGTATTGGATAATTGCAGTTGTGCTTTGCGAACTCCTATAAACTCCTCTAATATACTGCTAGAAACCAGCGGTTCTCAATCTGCGTCAAGGGAGAGATGGTAGTTCACAAGTCTGTGGCTGACTTTGGCGGCTTACCAAAAAAAAGGACACTTTGAAGACATACAGGCACTTCTTTGTGCAGCATTTTCCCCAGACTGAGTGCTGCATCTGGACTACTGCGATGTTCACTCCCACACATGCAATGTGTTCATCCAACCTCTGGGGCCTGCAACTTCTGATCAGAATTTTTTTTTTACTTGTGCTGCAACTGACGAGTTGTTACGTGTGCACAATAATTTAGAGGCTTGAAGTGGTCTTAGGAACGACTGCATTTTTCCTGAATTTGAAACAAGTTTGTAGGAAGATACAAAGAAAGAAGGGAAAAATCCGCTGTTTCTGTTAATTTACTGCACTATTGGTAGGCACCAATTCAGTGATTTCAACCTGCAAAGTACTTTCATATTCCCCATAATTTCACTGGGCAAGATACTGGAGAATAAGAGCTTTAATAACTGACACAGATCAATTTCTTAAAGAACTTGTAAATAAGGATGGACAGATCTGACACGGATAGCCTTCCATTCGCTTGCTGACAAGTGGCAGTGTCTAACGGGTATATGTCAGAATTCTTTAGTTGCCAAGATCTTTTCTTAGGTGTTAGCTTTTTCATAAGGAAAGATTAAAAGTAAATTAAAACTGTAATACATGCACAAATACTGGTCTACCATCTGAGCTGGCAAAGAACTGACAATGGCACTAACATGCCCCAAATTTAAGGAAGACAGCTGAATGAACTTTAATAAGAAAGATGGTTTAGACTCGCTTGTTATACACCATACACAAAAATACAGAAGATACGCACCCTGAAATTCGCTTATATTCAATAGCAATTTAATTCAGAATATATCAACCTTCAAGCAGTTTCTTTTTAAGAGGAATAATGTTTTACAGACTCTCAGATCTTTACTTGGAAAATATTGTAAGTGATTCCTCCAAAATCAATTTATCATCACTCTAGGTTTAAGTAGATAGTGTATTTTTGAATGACAGCCAAAGATTTATGGGGATTATTAATATCACGAACTTAACCCAGTTATTCAAATCAAGCGTGGTCAAATGATTCAGCCTGTAACAGGAGAGTGGCTTTTTCCTTTCTTTAACGTTTGGCGTCTCCAAGGAGACTGTGAATGAACTGCACGCTTCAATCACAAGAAAATTTTAAATAAAATAGACATTGTAAAACAACTGGAAATTAAATTCAGTGCTAATTTCCTTAGGAGTATTAGAGCTATAAATAGGTTATACATGGTCTGGGAACAGATGAAGCACTTCTGTGAAATAAGGTTTTAACAAGCTTGGAATACCACGTGACCATGGCGAGCAAAATTTGAGTTCATCAGTTTCATTATTAATTCATTTCTAGGAACACAGCTATGCTCACGTAGACCTGACAAAACAGCATGAGCATTAATTTTGCAAAGCAAAGTCTGTCTGCAACATGCTACACAGCAGGCAAAAATTCTGCTGCAAAAGAACAACACTATCTGCTACACACAAATCAATTACTACCCATCAGTGGATAGTACTTTCAAAGGCCACGCAGTATTCAAGGCAGATTCCAGTATTCTGGAGATTAAAAAAAATCCAATCTAGAAAACAGTGAATCTTGAATGAGAAATTGAATATAAATAGCTGTTAAAAACAAGCTGTCAGTAAATGAAGCTGAAAAAAAGGCTACATATTCTCTACATCATGAATGAAGAAATACTCCTTTCCTCTTCTACATATTAAGACTCTCTTACTTTTCAGTGTAAGCATGGAAAATCCAGTTAAGTTTTGTGGTGACAGCAGAATTATGAGATACCATATAAAGTATTTGCCATATTACCTTAGATTACACGGTTAGCAATTTGGTGGAAGGATAACAGTTAGCTTTTTAGGTGCATTTTTTGTCTATGAATCTTGCCTACTCCATTCAAATTTCAGACATGATGTCTGGGACAAGGAATTCCAGGAAGAATATAAAGGCTGCAGGGGATGCCCAGAGATTTTACAGAGGCAGCATTGCAATCCATCATTTGGGTTGCTGAGTGAATTACAATTACCCCATTGGAATAACACTTCTGGTGGAAAAATACTGCAAAAGAAAATTTCAAGGGGAAACTTCACCCTTCTTTGTCTCCTCTCACGGAAAACAGGAAAAAAAAGGCTCTAGTTAATTCTAAACTATTGTGGCAGCATGATATGAAAACAGATCCTGGCACCTTACCAACTGTTATGCTCCATGGAGGCTGTAAACTGGCATAAAGACAGCTGTGTTGTCTCCCTAGTATAGGAAAATCAATGGATGTTTTATTGAATGTACATCAAGACTTCCTGGTTTTCCTCGAGTCAGAAAATTTTATGGTATAATAGAGTGAGCTGAGCGATGGCACTTCAACAAATCGCATCTATCAAAGTAGCTAAAATTAAGGGAGAAACCATGCATATTTAAAAGTAGCAGAAGAACCTCAGTTTTGTACAAAACAGATCTCAGCCAGATTACATAACCAAATAATGAAACACTGCTAACAATGAAAACAAATGTTTTACAGTAAATTTACATCCAAGTAGTACACCTGGCTACAGTGAGATACTCCTGAGAACTGAACCTCCTCCTCCTCATCATCATTAGTGAATGATGAACAGGCCTGAACTGTTTCAATACATCTAATCTTGTCCGTCAATACAGTTTAAAAATGATCTCTTGATGTTATTGTTCCAAAGAAAAAAAATCCATCTGTATCCTGAAGGTAGTTCAGCCTAAGTCTCCGAATAGAGAAAACTAATGAAATGTCAAAGTTTCATCAGTCTATGCCATGAAAGATTTAAGACTTCAAAGTATGGGAAAGGTTTCCCATGTGTCCTTGCTTTTTACTCTGGCTGTGAATAAACAAATTCCTGAAGTAGCAAGAGGAGGTAGAACATTTGACTCTGTCTTTGATCCTCACAGGCACTTCTTCACCTTTATCTAGCCTCTGCCTTCATCACTGAGTCACAGGATAGAAGCACAAGGTAATTTAGGTTGGAAGACATCTCAGGAGGTCATCTGTTCCCAAAGCCTACCCACTGCAGAGCCAACTTTAATTTTGGATCAGGTTGTTCAGGGCCTTGAATGCCCTCCCTATGCAACCAAGGACATTTGACAACACACAGCAACACTACCAATACAACTTTGTTAGCTTTGTTGGAAAGTGATACAATGGATCAAATTAAATTTTCCTTTTCCTTTTTCTTTTTTTTTCTTTTTCTTTTTTTTTTTTTTTTTTAAGTATTTTGACACGAAGAAGAAATGCATCTCATTAGTTTAGTCTTATTCCTGTTTAAGAAAATATTTTGAATTGCTTTTCACAGGCTTTTGGTGGCATTATGCTACGATGAACTAACAGAACTCAAAACTATCTTATCCCATAATGCAAGTTACTCTCAGTAGCTTTAGTAGGCATGCATTGTTTTCACATACAAGAAACTGTTAGAGCATAACATCTACAAGGATATTTTCAGTGTTTAACAAAAAAACCCAAATGTCATAAAAAACCTCAAAAATTTTAATGAACAGAGATGAGACCCACACAGGCAACTTTCCTAACGCCTTTACAGAACTGTGCTACGGGGCACGACAAAAAATTCCAGCCAACAAAATAAGCCACACAATGTAAAGCTGTACATACTAAAACCAGTGGAGGACCAGAATGGACTATATTGAGAACACTACCAATCAGCATTACATCATGCTCCAGGAGCACATTTCTACGTGAGATGAAGTATTATTTTCAATTATTGGTGTATCAAGAAAAAGAATATATTACTTACCTATTCATTTCTTCAAGGCAGTCTGTTGCAAAGTAGAAACTCTTTATTTTGGGGTGACATGCTTTGAAGGCACTAGAAAAGAAATACAAAGAAGAAAAAATATATTTTCTTTCAAGGATCTTGTCTACAGACACTTAAGACTGATATGCACCATCGTTATTCAGCATGTTACAAGCTTAACAGGCCTTTTGAATGCTCAGTCTGAGTCTTTTGCTGAATACAACTTACAGATGGATTCATAATGATCTGTTTACATCTACACTTCAGAATTTACAAGTTTCAGAAACACCTGAATTACTTAGAAATGTAAATCCATTTAATAACTGCTGATGTTATAAATTAAAAACTTTTTAGATGAATCTGAAAATCTTACTGAGTAAATTTAAGTACTTAATAGTTGTGTTCCAAAGGTCAACTACTCTAAAGGACTACGAGTTTGACTCCAACATATTTTCTCACTTATGGCTGTGGCCTTTGTTCTACTCAAAGAAATACTTAGGACAGCCATTTTTGGTATTAGTTAAATAATATAACAATTAAAAGGAGTATTGCTATCAAGGAAGCCACAGACTCAGACCATTAAATACTATTGTTTTGATTAGTTGGCGAATGAATAGAATAGAATAACAACTATCATACATAGAACTTAGGTTAAAATACTGACATTTATATGGTAATCAGTAAATGTAAGAATTAGATTAGAAATCATTATACATGACATTATGAAAAACCTGATTATGCATGTTTTCCACTATTAATAGCTTAAATGTAAATGAGTGTTTTATTAATGACTATAATTAATTCCAATTTTCAGAGATTGAAAGCTGAAGAAACTTGACTTGAGCACACCTATTTTCTTACGTATACTGGTAATACAGATGCATACAGTAACAGGCTTTCCTAACAAAGGTTTTGCAAAAGAATGAGGTAGCAGAGTTGTATTCCTCTGTAGTTTCCTTTTTCATGAGTTTATATGTATATTAGAAGGATAAGTTTACCTTTGCGCACAGGGTCATCATAAAATGTCTCGAATACACAAAAAGATGCAAGAAATATTCAAGCATTGATTTGACGTATGAATTGACAACTTCAATGAAGATCCTAATCTCTACTTCTGCTGATTTAAAGCATGTCACAAGTCACAAGACCCTTATTATAAACATGTGATATTCTAACGAAATGAAAAGATCAAAATTTGCATTAATTGAAGATCAATACTAATTAATATCAGCTGACAAAAAATAAGCAAGCAAAAAGGCAGCACATTCTGGCATTTACTGTAAATACCAACACCAGAAATTTCAAATAACAGGCAGCTTGTATGTTGCAAATGAAGAGAGAATGCATGGGAAATCCCTAAATAGGAAGGAAACTTTTCTGATGCCCACTAGATGGCATACAATTGTTAATTATACATACTGAATTTTAAGATTTTAACGCAAGAGATTTTGATCTAGGCATGTTATTTATGGGTACATTCTTTTCCCCGATGTCAGTACTCTTTACAGTTAGTTGGAAACACTGCGCAACATCTTGACCTTCTAGTCTTCCATTTGCCCAACCATCTTCCAACCTTGAGATTTAAACATTGACTTGAATTGGAGAGGATTATGTGGTGGATCCAGAGATTCTAATCCTCTTGATTAAGCCTGTTAGAATATCACATGATGGAGTTTCTGCTTGTAAACAGGATTATTTTTCTAGACAGGAAATTTACGTACATAAAAGCATTAAAATGCTAGTATTAAAGTCTCAAAGTCAACCTGTTAACAGTCAGAGGATTTCAGATAAACAAACCTTAAATTTGTCTCCACTGTGCTCATGTAATGTGATACAGCCTGTAATCATAAATTTGAATACTATATTTTCACAAGAGCCCTTCCTCAGTTAAGGTACAGAATGGACTTGTTATGCAAAAGTTCTCATGTTCTGCTAAGTCACAGCAGGCAGATTTCATAACTGGTTACTACATAAATGCTGTTAATATCTTTTTATATATATATTCCTAAATTCACTTAAATGGTGAGCAATATCAGCGGCAATACTGCACTATTATATATTACATACTCTGAAGTAAATGGGTTTTTATTTTTATGAACTGGGGATCCCAGGTTTGTGGAAACTTGTAAGTGTTTCACAGTTCTCTTTCTGGGCTGCAAAGGACAACAATGCATCCATCTCCCAGAAGTGTCACAAAGACTCTTATTTGAGAAGCTTTAAGACACAGTAGCATTAAAAACTGTTGATAAGTTTCCAGATGAATGATTCCATACATGTGGATAAAATGAATAATGTAAAAGAATGATGTCTGTATTTTTATCTCTGGCTTCTTTTGGAGCACCCCACAGTGAATGCTGGTCGGTTTGCCACAGATTTTACCAAGTCTGCCACAGTCTTTACCAAGACTGTCAGGCCTGTTTCAGAAGAGCTGCTCCCCAGTCAGCTAGCTCCCTGCAGGGCCCTGCTCATTCACAAGTGCAGAACTTTGCGGTGTCCTTGATGGATTTTGTAAGGCCCTTGTCAACCCATTTACCCGGACTGTGTAGATGCACCCAAATGACAGCCCTGCTTGTGAGTGCATCAACTCTTCTCCGCTCTTTGCTGTCGTCCAATGCGGGGCCAGAGGTGTATTTCAATTTTTAGGAATACTGCTCTGAGAACAACATCCTACATCTTCAGATCAAGTTCCCTGCTATTTCAGGCACTGTAGCATATAACAGATTTTGCAAAGTTATCAGAAAACAAAAATAAAAATCACAGAATCTGTATCAACTTTTAGATAATCTAATGTCCACATATATTATATCAATGAAATTTTATGTAGAATTCTGGCTGCATTGTTTCAACTTGAATCGACAGCCTAAATGGTCACTTTTTAAATTTTTGGAAGTTCAGTCAATACATCAGTGATTGTATCCTCATTTCCATTAATCTTGTGGAACAGCATCATCACAGGACATTATAATTAGCAGTATCTTTGAAAATAATGTGATATTCGTGTTATGACACATAAAAACTTAAGTAACTAAAATTTCTAATACAATATGATCAGTCTACATCATGAAGATGCAGGCTTTGCCCAAAAGCAATGGAAAGTTTATCAGCGTGAAAACAAGAAAGCACCTCTAGTAGGGGCAAGGTCATTCTACATTCAAATATAGCCTGGGGAGCTAAACTAGTCTGAGATAATGCCACGATTCATATAATAATCAGAGTCCCTTCATTAAATGCATTAGTGAGGCAAATCATCAAACCATACTAGATTATGCATTCAATGACTATATATTTTAGTCAAAGCTTTCTTAACATTATTGCACTCAATGTACACTATGGACATCAGTAACAGTCACATTGTAACACAGCATTTCCCATCTGATAGAACACTGGATAAGACAATCTAAAATCTAAAAATAAAGGACATTATTCTAGAAAGACTTCAAATTCTTATGTCCAAAAGGGTAACTCTTCTGCTTCGAACATTTCACAATGGTGGCTCTGAAAATAAGACAGATTTGAGGAGAAATCGAAGCTGAGTGCCATAAAGATTTTTTGAGAGAGTTGGAAGAAACCTAACATGAATTTTGCTGAGCTTCTTCTATGTACTAAGTGCTCTTTCAGAAAGTTTTAATCTATGTAACAGTGCAAGAACCTACCTAAAGAATAGGAAAGAGTTAGGGTTCTTTCCCATCCTTTTTACCTGTCAAGACAATTGCTTTACTAATTTTTGAACTGTTAAAATGAACTCAATCATACAGAACTAAGAACACAATCAGTCTTACATTTCCATATTTCAAGCTTGCAGTGAAACAGGCTATATTGCAACACCTACTAAGAAACATCATTACATGACAAATATATTCTAAAGTGGAAAGAAGCAAGAACAGATCCTACAAAATATTTTCCCAGCTCTCTTAAAAGGAGGCAAGAAAATCCTAGCTGAAGTGTTTTGTTGTAGTCCAGCAGAGACAAGAATGAGCTTTTCTAGATTATGTTTATTTAGAACGGGGCACCATCACCTCATTTGCAAAAGGAATGCAGAGGAATCAGGTCACAGAACTTTGTCCCCAGGCTCAGCAGAACCATTAGCTTCTCAGCAGAATCAGGCAATATCAATCATTTTCAGTCCTGTCCTCAGTAAGGCAACACCAAAGAGGATCGATAAGTGCTTTATCAGTGCACTTACAGAGGCCATGAATTAGAGCTGTAACACAAGCAGGGCCTGCCATTCACATACACTGATGATACTCTTTTCAGTCTTTGGAAAAGCACGTAAAAGTGTAGCAAGTGTAACATGTTTTTATGATAGGGCAAATATGTAAATGATAGCCCAGGAAGAAATCAAAGGAAAATTCTGCTCAGTGAACAATGGGAATACTATTAACATCTTCATTATACTTTTACCCCTGGACCTACGTCTTTTTGAAAGTATTCAAAGCCTGAAGGTACTCAGCTTTCAGTAGTGTTCAAAGTTTTAGTTAATCAGACTTTTTCTGTGCATATACCCTACAGAAATTGCTCTGTAAGAAGTGCTAAGATTAAAGCTCTGGAAGCTATTTCTAGCTGTGCACAATGACCCTCTGTTAAATCTCTGTTAATTCACTGAAATTTGTTAAGTGTTGGAACAAAAGGATATTTTTTTTCTTGTATATTTGTTCAATATTATTATTAATATCTACTTGCTCACAGAGGAATTTATAGTGCTCAGTTCACATTAAACTTCTTCAGTGATAGTCTCAGCTGAAAGAAGTATCATAGGTGTAAATTGCACTGTCATCTTCTCAGACAGTAATAACACCTTCAGACAAGAACAAGCAATCGAAGAAATTTGATTTGCTAATCAGCAACCTCTACTGTAATTCACATCTTCTGTACTTTCTTGTGCGCATGTTCATAGTTGCAGGATGCAGTCCTCAGACCAAAACCATGTTTAGTCATCAGAAAAGCACGACAAAAATTCAAGATGCTTAGTGATAACTAGAATAGCTTTAGTAAGAGTATTTTAAAGCTATTCTCTGTAGCTCCTGAGGGTAGAAAGTTTTAAAAATCTATATGATGCCTGCAAATATTCAGGAGATACTGGTGAACTGCTAGTCTCAAAGCATTAGAATTATTAAACTTACTGTTTGACAGCTATGAATTCTAATCCCAACACTGCCTGCAAACAGCGCCTGTTATTAATTATGTGGCAAAGCTTAACACATGCTTTTTACTGGGAACAGAAGGCAGTAGCAGAAATATGCACATAAGAAGCAGAAAAACTGAAACGCGGTGCTCATTTTGTATTTGGAACCTAAATATTTTAGCAGTTGAGAATAACTCAGTATTGGATATATAAATGTCCTCCATAAAGGAGAAAACTGAGATTATAATCACCAGCTCTTGCTATGCTAGTTCTTAAGATATCTCTGTATGGGAAACTGTTAATCACAGCCTGAACCTCTGATCTGAGGCAAGAGACGGGTCAGCTGAGGGAGCACAGGTGAAGGTAATTCAGCTGTGCTCCCAGAAGGGGTGGAGCTTGACTCCACCTCTCCTAGATCCCATTTAAGGACTGACCACCACTAAGGCAGCATCTCTTTTGGAGATTGCTCCTGTGTGGAGTTCCTTGTGGTGAGCATCCATCCTAGCTGTGAGCCTCAGAGTGGGTGAGTTGTTCCCCTATAACCTCTGGATATTCATCTGTTACAACCTTGTATAATAACAACTATACAATCTCCTACGGTAATTCTTGCACATTTGGCTCTTATCCTGAAGACTATACCGTACCCAAGAAAGTTTTATCTGTTGGCTAATGTATTCCCTTCCCCCCCCTCCCCCCCCCCCCCCCCGTATTTATTTAACTAAAGTTGAAGCCTGGCTATCTGGAAAGCTGATGAAAGCATTATAATTTTTTTTTTTTTTTTTTGTAAGATGGCTCATAGAATTTACATTAAGCTGCATCTTTTAAAATGAACAGAAATACCTAAGTCTTAGGTAGACTTATGATGTGTTGCTTACAGCTTTCAAGCATTTCTTTCTGAGTTCTCACTACTATGTGTAATATACTTCCAAGAGCAATCCTTGAATTTAAAAGCATAATTGATGCATTACTTACTGTTTTTTTCTGCATTCAATTGCTCTGTCTATCCTGAACTCAGGCAAGCTAATGAATCCTTCTGCTTTTTCATCCTATCAAAAGAGAAAAAGTGATAGCGAGGAAGAATGCACAGCTGAAGAGAAACAAGCAGTGGTCATTTATGTCTTATACTAAGAACAACCATCCAATCAACTGAAATACTGAACATATTTTCCCTAAGATGTTTTTATTAAACATTTAGTTTACTTGATTTTTATGAAATTTTAATGAAATAAGTAAATGGACTGCTCCTCAAAGGAGCTGCAGTCATCCTAAAGTCCCTTTGTTGATGATTACACAAAACCTTTCAGTGCGAAATAAAGCACCTAGTATAGCATTCAGGATGTGAACAGCCACAGGAAAAAAGAAATCTATTTTTTCTTCATATAGTCTACACATGGAAAGCGTTTTGTGTTAAAGCCACGAGTGTACAAATGATCTGTCCTTCTGGTAATAACTGAGGAGGTTCCTACAGTGAGCTCACTGGTGTTTAAATGGAAAAGTAATAACTAGAGAGTACTCCTTGTCACTTTTTACTTCTGAAGTAATTTGCCTGAAAAAACAAGGAGATACAGTAACATCGGTCAGATTGTTGAGAGATGCAAGCTGAATGTAAGCACTGTATTAGTCCAAACGAATACTAACTTGGAAGAATATTAACTACTGATACATTTGCTGCTTTAAGAGAACCAGGAACCTCTGCTTTTTATTAAGCTTGGCCTTCCGCTTTGAAGAATTCAAAAATAATTCTAACTGAAGTGTTTCCAGCTCAAGTGAACCAGACATGGCAACTAAAGTGGCTATTCTCTAATATTTATAGACTTTATTCAAAAGAATGATAAAAATTAAGGTTTAATTTAGGCTTCCTCCAAACAGAAAGTATACTTACATTCTGGTTTGTGTACCAGTACAAGGAAGAATCCTTCAAAATAAACCAGTACTTTTTCCATTTCTGTGTGAAGTAACCTTTGGCATCCTTTTTCTTCCACAGCCAGCCTTCACAATCTCCGTGCCCCAAGTCTTTGCAGGAAATTCGTCTTCTACTCCCACTCGTCAGAGAGCTCCCTGAGAACACAACAGTAGTGTGAGATATCTCTCTGAATGCTATTCTTCTCAATATGACCACATTACTAATTTTAAACGATGAATCAACTCAAAAGTCTTCAAGCCAAATCCTGTCCGATTTCAGAGAGGAGACTGAATTAACTGGTTCCAAATTCCACAGTGCTCTACAGTTTTGGTTTCTGCATGAATACAAAACAAAAGGAGCCTTTTTATGTAATGGCTTATTTAATCTCTAGAGGATCTGTTCCTCTTAGGACTGCATTTTTTAACTGATTAAAATAGTCATCATCATTTCTAAGCAAAAACCATATTTCATTTAGTCTTGAATCTGAAACTCACATAAATAAGCATTATCTGTATGTGGTTGTAAACACTACTTCCTTCATATCCTCTGTTACTACCATTTGCAATAGGAGGCCTGTCAGATTCTGGGAGATTTTTAACTCATTTTTCATAGTTAATATAGTCAGTCTATAAGAAAGAAAAATCCATATTCATAAAAATGAGTCTCCAATTCTCCTGTACTGAATTTAATGGCACAATACTAGTTTACCTCCATTGGATAGAGTTTGAATTCACAGCATCAAGAAAGGTGCTGGGTTTTGTTTGTTACTTATTTCACTGTCATTTTTCTTCTTTCTGTTGTTCTATTTCAACATACTCTAATTAAAAGGCTTAAAATTTTAGTCTTTTGCAAACATTAACAAGGCCAGTTTTCACAGTTCTGGAATCATTTTTCCTTAAAAAGATCTTGTAGGAAATTACATTAAAATCTTAGACATTTTTTTTTCTGTGAAAAATCAGGTTTGTATTGCTGCAATAATTATATTTAAGCCACAAATGTAAAACAGTTAAGAAGTTTATATAACATCAAAAGATCATCCTTTGTTCCTCTCCAATCAAGCTCTCAATATTTAGCTCTTACTAGAATAATGTACTGTGCTATGCCCTGTTTGAAGCATTAAAATTGTCTGGTAAAAATAAAGGAAAGCTTTTTTTAGGAGACTAGAACATGACAATAAAGATTTCACTGTCAGTATACACTGAAATGAATTTATTATGCTGCAACTAATTTTCTTGATTTTATTGCTCTAACAGCCTCAAACAGGCTATGAATGGAAAAAGAATCAGAGCAAAAGAAAATGGCAAAATATACAGAGACCTCCTTTCTGCTACCTATGGCAGAGAAATTTTACCACTGAGTCTAGCAATATTATTTCTATGCTGCCTTAAAACATGTGTTTGTTTACTTACTTCAGTATTTACTGTCAAATTCAGAAATACTGAAATTAAGATGAACTTTGGCATTTGATCAAGAGTGTTTATTATCAGTGAAGAACTCTCATTTTCTGCTTTCAGAATGTTAATTTGAAGAAGTTACCTTTTGACCATTTTCTGGATTTTACCCTGAGAGAAGCGTAATGGAATGACTGTAAGAAAGAAAAAGAGGGATTATAAAAAACCAGTGCAGGTAATAGCACTCACATGGAACAGCTTTCACTACCATCTCCACGGTTATCTTAGAATTAGTTATGATAGGATCTTATTTTTATTTCTGTTTATTACTATTATAAACATCATAAAGGAAACAGTGGTAAGACTACCAATTAAAATCTCATTTTCTTTTATTAATTACACTTCCTGCAATCAAATCATTAGGATTCTTTGGTCAAATGGATATGCAGGAACTTGAAAACTGCGGATATAAACTCGCACATTACCACGCTCAAAAAGCAAATGCTTCTGACAAAGTTCTTGTACGCAACTCTGAAACAACATACTAGAGTGACTATCATACTATTCAAATTAAAATGACTGAGGATTATAACTAACAGTAATAAATTATTATTAAGAAATTAATATTTAGAATGGAATTTTTCAATTTAAGCACCGTAAGAAACCAACATCTGAAAACAGGACCCCAACTGCCTGCAAGATAGAGGCGAAGTTTAGTTTAAAATAAGAATAAAGGGGGAAGGAGTTGTTCTGCACACATCCATGCCTACTTGTAACCTCCTTGTAATAAGAGCCAGCTTACACTACTGAATGCCATGGACACTTCCTGGTGTCTTACAGAGATCAGTAATTCTTTATTTTTGAGAGTTGGCTTGGAGAACACCAGCTTGCATGTCTGACAGGTGACAAGCTGTGTAAGTGTACATGCATAGTATCACTGTAAGACAGTGAAACTTTTTGCAAACAAAAGTTCAACTAGCACTGCTAACCTGCAGAATTCAAGCTTCGTATTCTGAGAGATAAAGAAACTAACTTATAATTAACTTTGTGGTAAACAGCGTAAGGAAACAGAACTTGCAACTTAACATGAGTCAAAGTTGCTACGGGAAAAAGGCTGAAGGCTGTTGACTGGAGAATATACTGTGGTTGTACACATTTAACCTCCTGACTCAAAACCACAACGTGAAGCAGAATGTTAAAGAAAATGCATGCCCCTACCCCCACCTCAGTCAAGAAGAAGCACACCATGGAAAAAAGGTGGTAGAATTGAATCTCTGCTATGTGAAGTTAAATCAGTGAGACTTCAGTACGTTCACAGTGAAACAGTAAGAATGCTGTTTAGGTGTCACAGAATCACCAAATGAAACGTTAGGTTTCATTTTAAAAATGCCCTGGAGAGCTAGACATTCAGTCACCTGTCAGGATGAAAGGAACTAAATCATTAATGCAAGCCTGGTAGCACATACCTCTGCAATTCTGAGGAAAACTTTAACAAGTTCAGAACGTGGCAACTGGTGCATTCACTAGAACAAAATGCACAAATCATGGAGCATGTAGTGCTGATTTCCTCAGGTTATGTGTATTAGGTTAGTTGTAGTACTGTGATCCCAAGGAACTGCAATAGGTTTAAGTGCTTTTCAAGGGAGGCAGCACACAAGGTAGGGATTGGCAGGTAGAGGAAAACTGCAGAATATTTAGTTATATGCCTTCCACTACGGTCACTGATATTTAACATCACTGTGTGAATCCTGGGGAGGCAGAATGACATCTGTGAGCTTATGGGAGCTTACGGCTTATCCACTTAGCAAGTAGCAAGAGAAGTCTTGTCAGAATGAAGAAAAGGTATTCTAGAACTGAAGGTTCCATTGTTTGTCCTTTTAATGAAATACTTGACAAAATATGAAATGACTAAAAAGTCCAGATATTTTCTGTTAAAGACCTTCAAAATCGGCACTATAAAACACTGAAAATCTAAATAATAAATATCCTTGTCAGTGTATGTGTACTATTTAAATATCTTCAGAGTTTTAACAATTTTCTTTTCCTTTAGGACAACATTGGCAGATGTCCCTTTCCAAACTAGAGCTTACTACAGTTTTCCCCCCAGAACTAATACATGCCTTAGTATATCTAATGAGGTTCCTATCAAACTTTACCAAAAGTACTGCATACAGTTCAGTCCGCTATGGTTGCAGTAGATGTGACTCTGAATTCAGAAATTATTCTTAGGCTTTTGCTTTCTTTTGTAAATCATTACCTTCCTCATGGATGTACTTCCTTGACGGTCAATGGCAGAACTAGCATATCTGGGAGACAGAGGAAGAAAGATGTCAAATAACAACAGGAAATAATATTCTGAATAATAACAAACACACAAATGCATTTCTAAATGCATTCCCGTAGATATATTTACATTTTCAAAGTTATTTAAAATGCAGCACCTAAAATATGAGGCACGGTATTTTCAAAGTCTTTGTTAGTGTTACTCAAAAATATGAAGTTATTCTCAGTATTCTGACTCAAAAAGACAAATCATTTCAGAACGTCCATCTCAATAACTAACCGAACATACTCAAATTTCATCAGCCAAAACTCAAAAGCAAACAACAAAGTTCCTCCCTCTTTCAGTGATTCTTAGGAGATATAAATCAGAGTTAGCAGGGCTGACTGTTATTTGCATGTTTTGCACAGCAGCAAAATTTGCCGCAGGCATAAAGGACTCCCAGTGCTTATACTAAACCAGAAATGAACAAGTATTTTCAAACAAATAGCAACAAAAAGAAATGCAAATAAATAAATTAGAATCTATGTCTGAGGACTCGTTCACATTTAAAAACGTAATAGGATATGGATATTTACTTGAACATTTGAACGTGACATTTAGGAAACACTTGTATGTGTTCTATATATTGCAAATTTGGTTCCTTCCTATATCATTACAGAAGAAATTTGATTTATCCTTGGTTTGATAAATAAGCATTTTCCTTTGAGATTTTCTGGGTATTCTATATAACTTTAGCAATACGTAAGTAGATCTCTAAACACTGAGACATTAATAAATACATAACTGTTGGGCTAAATTTGATGTGACTGTCAGATGCTTGCCAGGTGTGGAAAGTCTGATCTTTTCTTTTATGCAGTTCTTTCCCTGCCACCTCCTCTTTGATGCTTCAGAAGCACTTAAAAACAGGAAATTCATCAGGACCACAGTAATTTAGCAGTTAGTTAGCAAGAAAGATTCTTTAAATCATCAGAAAAGCAGTAATATTTTTGCAGTACTAATATCCTAACGGTATCTTTTAGGCTGGCAAACATGGAATGCAACAGTTACATCTGTTGATGTAGGGAAGTACAGTAACCAATTTTCATGAGCCCAGAAGCAATCTTGATGAAAACAACAAAAACCAAATTCTTAGCAAGAAAAAAAACAAACGAGTGAACTTTCCCAAACTAAGCATGATGTAGGCTCCACTGGCTGCTACAGTTAGGCATTATACTTTTTAGCATCAGATCTCTGTATACGGTTTAATGCTTGGAAAGGCTATTGCTGTGTGCAGTTTCAATTCTACATCCCTGGAGAAGGTCTGGGCAAAGTGTCACTTTTCTGAGTATGAATAACGACGAGCATCTTGACACTGTGGTCCACGACAGGTTAGAAAGGGAAATGCCTGAGACTGCAGCAAAAAGATGGGATGAATAACATTAACATTAAAATTACAAGTTAATAATTGAAAGTTTGAAGTTCTGAGCTGCTTGTAGATTACAAGGATGGAAAGAAACAACTGAGAAACAGAGATGTTAAACTTGCAACATTTGGTAAAGGAATGGACAGAAGCCCAAACCGCTGCAAGGCAGATTTTGTCAGTAATGCTCCATTTCTGTCTACCCATGAGAATGCCATAAATGCACTTCCATCCTGCTGGGCATTCCCCCCTGCTTTCTGGTCTGTTACTTTAATCATGGCTTTGGCCCATCTGGAAAGTGTCAGTTTCAATGCTTCCATTCTTTCTCTCGGCCAATATACAATATGAACAATACATCTGCTTTTTTATCTCAAAAGTCCTTAGTCAAGTTTTATTTGCTTCCACGCAAACACCGTAATGCATCTCCTTGCAGGAATCATAGACTCTACTTACCAGCAACAATCTTGTAGTTATAGAAATTATCTGCAATCAGGTTTCTGAAAGCTTTTCAAAAGTTAACATTTAATATTAGATAAGTCAGGAATATGTATTCTAATGTACAATGTGTGTAAATTTTATTTGGGAACACTTCTGCAGTCTGCTGGGTTCTTTTAAAAGGTTTTATATGTATTAAAACTCTTCACAAAATTAAATTATTCCTCAAATATTCAGATCCACAGATGACAGAAGAAGAAATGCTGACCTTCTATTCAGACAAGTAAATTCTCTATATGGAACTGGCAGAACTAATTAATTTAGACATAAAGAAACCCTAGCATGTCATCTATTTTTGTTCACTTTATCTGTACCACATTTGGTTGAGTTATTCCTCACCTTTCTTTTAAGGAAAACAGTTGTTACAGAAGTGAAAGAGAGAAGAATGAAGAAGGAGATAGATAAAGCCAAATGGAGTGATATGGTTATGATGGCCAGGCCCAATATTTCTCAAATCAGTTAAGAGAACTGATCTTGTGAATGCTTGTTTTCATGTCTACGGTTAATACTGGTTTTGATACAAACCAATAACTAGAAAAAGGAAAACAAATCTCTTATAATTAACTTATGCCAACACAACAAAAGAACAAATTTAATACCTGTGCTGCTCTGAAATTAATGCCTCTCATTTTATTATATTGGCCCACGACATTACAGGCTGATTTTGGTAGCATGGCAGCACAGGCTGAACTGTCCCACCAATATCCCATCACATTTTGTCGCTGTGTGATAGATGGCAGCAGAGGGGCAGTCTGACAGAACGGATCTGACATGGGTATGTCTGTGAAGCAAAGGGGTGGAATTGAATTCCTCCATGCAGAAAGAATTACACCCACTGACGTTCACTGACACTTGGTGAATGTTTCTGGAGACCAAACAGTGGATGTGAGCACAGTGAAGAGTTGGGTGGTGCTTCAATAGTGACGACAGAGACAGTGGTCACAGGTGCAGCATGTAGGCTCTTGTTTGTTACTGGCAAAAAATGGACAGCTACTGATGATGAATGACTATGTTGAAAAATAGCACTTTGTAGCTGAGAATTTGCTCTTTCAGTAGTGTTGTTGTGGTCTTTGTATCTGTTGTGGTTTACATGGAAATAAATAGGAGGCGTTGCTTCTGAAGCAACTTACATAAATTATTACAAGATATTTGCAAAATCAATACTTGCATAATGACATAAAAAAAGGCAATGTACTAAGCAAATAACCTTTGAAAAGATTAAATGAAGTTTAATTTTGTTGTAAAACTCATTCTAAAATAATTGTTCTCATGCATTTTTCTTCAAATGGATTTCTGAGATATTTCTGTTTGATAGAAATGTAAAAAACTAAAACAACTCTGACATTTTATATACTCTACCTAGCTGTGTCTCATATACTGCAACTTCTATGGATAAAAAGGCTTTCTCCCTCCTACCCAGGCATTGTAAGCACACCGAAACAAGTATAAAAAGTTAAGAATTATGAAATAAAGGTAAAAAGCAACAAGCACAGATCAAGGCTAAATCTATCTCCGATCTCAGTATTACATGCATACTGACTCAGTATTCAATATTTAGCACGCTGAACACAGAGCTAAATTAGAAAGGCTAAGAAAAAGCTAAGAAAAAACGGGAATGTCTGTGACACAGGTGGTAGCAAAACAGAGAATTTAAAAGACTGGAGTAGCGTGGTGGCTTCCAACTCACATCTTAAAAGATATGCAGATAAAAGTGCAATCAATTGCTAAGGCTTCTAATGAGGATTTCAAATGAAGAACAGTACTATATCATTAGAAAATAGTGGTAATGAATAAGAATGGTAAAATCAAACGTACAAGGGATGGCAAAAGTGCTATATTCCAGTTTTACATATTTGATAAAAGCTGCAAGAATCTGAGCGTACCATTATACCTGAATTATTTTTATGGAATGCTGAGAATGGTCACCTATTGAGCACTGCATGTGGAAATACAACAGAATAGAGGGATAATTCTGCTTTTTTTTTTCTGTCAGAGCAGTTGTAGCCTTTTAAGAGCATAGCTGGAATTATGAGTAGCCTGCATTTTCTATTCATACAAAAAATCCTTTTTAGTGAACACAAGTCGCATGGTCACACGGTTCTTCATTTATTAAGCACCATTAAACAAGTGCAACTATGAACATCACCTCCACATTCCTCTTTTCCTTTCCAGGAACATGTTTTCATTTTTTACCATAAAAAGATTGAAGCAGTGTCACACAAAACTCTAGAAAGGAAGAGTGTTTTAGCTTGTAGCATTCATAGAACATCTACCTTGTGAGTCAACAAATCCATCATTATACGAGTTACAACTATCAGAACAAATTGGCATATCTTACTAGATTCCTATCATTTTGGTTTGTCCACAGGTGACAGGACAATAACTATTAAAATGATGATGATGAATATAGTCAAGAAAAAAGAATAATTATTTTGAAGTTCACTTACCTTTCACTTAGTCTTCAGTATCTGGAATAGTTACAATCTATATTGTTGACTTTCTTAAACCCCTGAATTAAGGGGGTTCTGGCAGTAATGGATAGAATTATAAACTAGAAGCAATATAAAATGATTCTAGTTATAACAAACTGCTAATATATATTTTCCATTGTTCTGAAAATCATTTTATATACCACTCACTGCTTTAATTTGTATTTATTATTTAACTACACAGAGCGATCTAATCTTATATTCTCACTATCCAAATCCGTAAAAATTTCCTAACCAGTAAAAGATTCCAGTATGTTAAAAAAAAAATAAAAAGAAAGAAAAAAAGACATCGCCATTTACCAGAGCTTACATTTGAAACAGGAAAAAAAATGGATATTAACTGTTAAGTAGTGCATTTTACTACTGCTGTGATTGAATATCCTCTGATCATTCTGACTGGAGACCTGTCTGGAATGTCCCTATTGAGGCACTGACTATGTACACAGTCTATAACACAGACTATGTTGAGAGCTTCTGTTGCTAGTGCTCTGCAAGATGGCTCCTCTTTCAAAAGATTACATAAATACAGGATCTCAAGTTTACTGAACAGTAGAGTCAAGAGAGAATTCTGAAGTTGCTGGTTAAATATTATGCACTACATCTGAACACAGTCCCTACTATCAGGTGGATACCTAGAAGTATATGGGGATTCAAAACACAGTGTTTGAGTAATGCCTTCATTGATCCAGAGCTAAGAACAACTAGAAAATGGCATATCTGTCACCCTATTCTTTTTTCACTTAGTGTACAATTCTAAATGTAAGCAACATGCAAAAGTCTCTTCAACTTTCATGTCTCACATTCCAAATTGCTTCAAGTACATCCTGGTTGCAGCTCAGGATTAAAGCCAACAAAAGTAACTTCAAGAAAATGAAAGATCATTGAATATTCTTCTTTGCCCCCCCACCCCCCCTTTTTTTTTTAAAGTCCACTATTTTTTTCTTTTTCCTTTTTCTTATGGTATTTCTGTGGTAGACAATTTTGCTTTTTCAAAAAATACATATTTTTAAAACTACATCTGTTCCTTTCAGTAACCACAAATGTGGCCTTACGCCATTCAAATCTCCTCAGAGATTTGACACAATTCAGAAAAAAATACTTTTCTGTTTAAAATGTCACTCTGACAATGTTTCAAAATTCTCAGCTTCAACATTGAGCAGTTATACAGCCTAGGGGACCTGATTTCTGCCTTAATGCATCTATCACTGATGCATTATTTATTCTAAAGTACAGAGCACATTCTTTTAAGATAGGTTAGTTAAATTCCTCACCACTGTAATTGCACAAATTTAAAAGCAGTGTATAAGAAAATGCATTTGTGCAGAAATGTGTTGTACCTTATGTGACATTTCCTTATTGTGGGTTCAGAAGAACACTCATGTAGCAACCTGGACCTACTTTATGTGGTCACAGGAACCTGTCTTTGACTGCTTTGCATGAATTCATGATTTCTAGTTAAGTTCTTAGAATCTCCATAGCTTAATGCATTCCTGCCACAATGTGCAAACACTCCCTGAAAACTAATTACAGAGTATTTTACAGTGAGATTTGAAATCTCTTCTCAGTTCTACGCTGGCTCAGTACTGCTTCAATATGATGCTACAGTCTATTACTTGATATGTCAGGCATCAGCCAGCTATCTCAGATGCATCTGTACTGTTCCAGACTACTGCAGTACAGGAGCATCTGTACATGCAAGTTGACAGAACAACATCAAGACTAAAACTTGTCTCTTCTGATCCCTCCAGAATTAACAAATAAAACAAATCATTTCCAAAGTATGCCAAAGCCACCGAGGATATGATAGAAACAATTTTTAAGTATTAATATTTAAAAATACAAAGCACTTTATGAAGAAGAACCTGAGCCATATTTCCAAGTATAAACAAATTGCAAGCAGTAGTGTTAAAACTTATTATTCAACTAGCAGCTGGGCAATTCATGAATGATACGATCATTTTTAGCCTTCTCTTTCCCTTGCAGGCCTGCATGGTTAGAAGGTTACCAAGACCTTTAAAACCCAAGGTCTCTGTAATGATGTCTCTTTGAGCAACTGGTCTTTGAGCAACATGGTCTTTTGAGCAATGTGGTCTAGTGGGAGGTGTTTCTGCCTATAGCAGGGGGGTTGGAACTAGATGATCTTAAAGGTCCCTTCCAACTTAAAGCATTCTATGATTCTATGTCATGGCTATGTTGTAGATGCACATCTAGAATCTATAGATACCAAAGCTTCCTATGACTTATATTTGTTTTTCCTATATTAAAATTAAGATCAAAGAGCACATAGACATTTATTTTGAAGATCAACCAGAGAAGCAACTACATGTTAGATGTATTATTATTATTATGTTTTATTACCGCTTTCTCAGCCCTGAAACAAAAACAAACAGTTGTAACGTACAAATGTCTCCCTTTTCTTCTGCTCAAGCCTAAAAAGCCATACTAGATCTGCTTTACATTCTACTCATCTTAAGGGTTTCGTAAGCAAGATTCCGTAGTTGCGTATTTCTCACATATCTGTTTTTGGCATTTGGCTAGTTTGTGGCTTTGACTAATGTTTTTTGTAACTATTTCCTTCAGTATGCTGTATATTATATTACCTGTAAGAAGCATCTTTCAGGCTCTTTTTTTTTTTTCTTTTTAGACAAAATGATGTGATCACATCAAGGAACCAACACAAGCAACTGTACAGTCAAGGCTATTTCATGCAAACATGTGAAACTCTTTTCACAGCCCCACAAAACTTTACTATGTGGGATAAAAATCTTCTCACAGATCTCATCTCAGCTGATTTTAAGCTGAAATATCTTTCTTTTAAGTTGTTCAAGCCCTTAACAAAGTTGCTTAGGAGCAAGAAGATCTCATTCTGCCATTTAAAAGTATTTGTCAAATTTTTGTGAGATACGAAACAGTCACATTTTGGACCTGAAATTTAAAATCCATGGGACAAGGATTAGAAAGGGAAAATCACTCTATAAAAGAAGTTAATTTTTCTGGGCCCATAATAGATTTCCAAAAGCTTATTAAACCAAATATTCATGGAAAAAGCGGCAAACGTCTATTAGACATTTATATCCTGTCTACCAAGAAGTAGCTCTGACATACTGAGCATGTGCAATCCTCTCAGAGTAACTAGGTATGCTGATAATCCCGACATAATTGGCACCAGGCGATGTGTATAGTAGGAACAACTACCCTTGCTGTACCCCTGGATACTAGCTTTAATGTAGTGAAAGGTATTGAAGAAGATTGCCAGTTTTTAATGCTTGGTGGAAGCACTGTAAAGGAATTTATTATTTTGTATTCAGTGCGTGGTTTTACTTCATTAACAAGTTTATGTCATACACAGGAGGAAAAGATTTTTAAAAAAGAATAATTATCCATATGTACACACTGCAACAAACCTTATTTACACCGTTCTGTGATAGTCATAAGTTATTTCAAACTCATTCTTTTAATATGACTTATATCATGAAACTAAAGTATTTGGTACATCATCAAATAAAATGTGAAGGAAATAAAGACAGAAATCACTATAGTATTCTTTAGAATTAGTTCATTAAATTCAAATGTAAGAGAAACAGCAGTCCTCATTCTTAGAATTTATCAAATTTAAGACAATTATAAGCAGTAACTTTTGTGCATACTGAATTATGCGTTAATTGGAAAATTCTGCTTGTCCTTTTCAAAAATTATGTTAGTCACACATTTGAGTTTTCATCCTCGGAGTCATTCTGGAAAAAAAAATTGAAGGGTTTTTTTGTTTGTTGTTGTTTGCTTCTGATACTGGGAGGTGATGTCTCATACTTTGTACTGGCATCATTTTTTCCACCTCATAATTTTTAATAATTTTGCACCTGAAGCATTTAAATAAAGAAAATTCAACCTGTGTAATTTATCTTCATATTCGAAGTTAACAGGTGAAAGAGTTGTGATGTTTGCTAAGAGATATTAATGCTTTTCTCACCAAGACTGGAAAATTTATTCCTCAGGTATTGCGACTGAGTTTCTACAAGTTAATAAGTACATGTAATTCACAGGTAAATTATATCTATTTAAACAAAAAAATAACAGAACAAATTACCTTTCAGTATCTCCACTGACTGTGTCCCCTGCTCTCTGTAGAAGAAAAACAAATAGCATTAAGCAACACTAAAGAGTACACACTTCCTTGGTGCACTCAACGTCATGATAACCGCAGTAGAAGAAGACACAGAAGTAAATCACACCACTCGTTCTGTAACTCAAAGAGAAAAGAAATGGAAAAGATTAATTTCTACGTAGATGTTATTCCACAATGAAGATCACGTTTAAAGCAACTTACATCTTCACTTGCAAATAACTTCAGCTGCTGGCATATTGTAATCAAACCTAAGTAAAACGAGAAGCTAAAAATGTCAGCAGGTCAGCAGGTTTGCAAAAATGTTAAAATTAGAATGGGTGCTCTAGAGTGTGTTAGATGTAAAGGAAAACGTTGCAATGTAGACTTTCAAATGAAAACTGTAGAGAATTTTAAGAACAATGAGAAACCTGTCATCAAATCTTTCATTAACACCATGCTTACATAGCTTTACATAACCTGATTTTCTAAACTGAAGTTACTTCTCTGAAGTTTGGAGCTGAACTCTTTTAGGAGCAAGTGATTCAGGATTAAAAATAAAATATTCAAACTCTTTATTATTTTAAACCAAGCTTTCTGATGCAGAAGTTTTCCCACAGCTAAAAAGCAGTTTCTCATCTTGAAATGCAGAAATTGCCACTTGAAAAATTTGTGACTTTAAATCCTTTCTGAATAACCAAATGGGAAACAGATTCTTTTTTTGGAAGTATAATGCCTGGGGTTTAACATCACTACTTTTGGTACACTGTAAAATATTTAATCTCATATGACCTCAGTAAACAGTTACAGAACTTAGCTGCACAGCTCACATAACTAAAGACAGGAAGTCTGCTGGTTCTATTTTTAAGTCTGCTGGTTCTGTACTTAACTCCATAGACTCTGAAAAATACATTCTAACTCACACAGATTTAAAAGAAAGTTTTGAAATGTTCAGGAGACAAGCATTCATTTTGCCACCTCCTTCCTTCACCCCAGATATTATCTTATCATATATCATATTTTACTGTGATATTTCTACTGTGACTAGTGGATGGTTTGCCACCGGAAACAGCCAGGAAACCTTAAGTTATTCTGTTAATAAATTAGAGAGGGAATTATGATGTTGCAGTATTTTTAAGTTCTCGGGAGTCTTGTTTGTCCTCTGTTTACATCTAATGAAATTAATCTAGTTACCTAACAGGACATCACAAAGACATTTGACCCAGAGCAGGACCTATAGTCTTTATATAGAGTGCAACAGTCCCTGTCTGAATTGCCATAGAATTCCAGTACCTCACATATCTATGATGCCCCTCATGCGCTCTCCTCCCTTATTCTGACACCCTATAGTTGTAGTTATAAAAAAAATATTTTCACAGAATCACAGAATCACAGAATTATCAAGGTTGGAAAAGACCTAGAAGATCATCCAGTCCAACTATTACCAATACTATTTTACAATAGACTTTAAGTTTGCATCCCTACAGGATGCAGGGAAATGTTTTATGGATGCTACTACAGAAGCTGACCTCTTTACTAAGTTAACCATTAATTATAAACAATATGGGAGACCATTTTAATAAGGCAGCTGACAAAGAGTACTGAAATGACATCCTCACAGTTAAAAAGACGGAAATTTCCCACATATCTTATTAAGTCTAGGCAATGACATGAGCTCTCTATTGAGTAATTGTGTACAGAAAGCGGTAACAGGTTTTCTGGTTTAAACTGAGTGATATAAATGACTTAATCCTCCTTAGAGTATATCTGAAATCTAAAGTGTAAAGTACCTACAGAAATGAAAATATAGTGTCTGGAAACATCAGATTTTCTTGAATCAGACCGAGAGATAAGAGCATACAGCTACAGCAAAATATCTGTTTGAAGAGCATGGTAAAATCCTGCATAATAAATGTCAGATTTCTTCTGCTGTTAATGCACTATTAAATATGAATGAACTGATCTGATCATCCCTGAAAATAGTTTGGACAGCCTAGTAAAATACATTGTGTGGCCAACCAAGCAAAAGAAATTTGACAGCAGTGCTACCCATGCTACTTTCACCAAAATAAATTTTATTCATTCGAAAAGACTTGTAGTTTTACTTCTCATATCCTTCTGCCTTATAGTGTTACTAATTTTAGCCACTAAAAATAGGAAAGTAATTTAGTCAGTTTAATTGTTTCCCATTCTGATTCTTAACAGGTAGAGGTCTTTCTTTTCTAAGGCTACTCCAAAATTAAAGTGTTTCCAGATCAGGATCTATTCACTTTCTCTGCGAATAGGGTTCATCCCATACTCCCTGACAAGGTCAACATACTTTTCCCTGTTCACACCACACCGGCCATCTTGTTTTCATCTCCTATACTACAAATACTAATTATCATTACAGAGCTGGTCCAGCTCTGTAATTTTCCTTTGAAAATAATGCACAAAGAGCATCTTTACTGTGGGTGATCATTTTGGATCAGTGTTCAAGATTTCTTTTGACCAAACAGGTTCAGTTACTGTAACTGTAAACAACTGCATTTTGTGAATGATGTATGCTTGTTAATGAAACATGTTTTTCTAGAAGTCTTAATTTCTACACCACTAATTTTCATAAATGTTGAATAATAAAATCTAAATAAACTAATAAATAAACTAAAGGATAGTCTGTCATAGGGAAATTTTACAATGGCTCTATGATAGTGGGAAAAGGAAAAGATGAGTAAAATCTGTAACTACTCGTCAATTATGCAAATTTTTACTGATTAGTAGCTCACTGCAATTTAGCAAAGAAGAAAATAGCTGTATAAGCAGAAGAAGCAAACAGTTGATGTGAGTACGTAAAGGATATTTCTCTTAGATATATTGCATCAACAGCAATTTAAATCTTATTTCTGACTGCCTAAGTTTTTCTCAGTAATTTATTTATTTTTAAAAAATCTTTGCTCCTGACCAATTCATTAATGACACACTATTGCCACTTCAGGAGGGATTACTCCATATTTATATACACACACATGTGGATGACATTTTATTTGACTAAATTTTTGTCCCCAAAAAGCTACCATTGGAATGCAAACTCACTGCTAACTTGAAATGTCAACCTTACAAAAGGATTTCTGATACATCTATGTAAAACCAACAAAACCCACACTGACATTTTTATAAATGTGTACATTCCTACAATTAATTTCCTTGTGTAATTCAATTGCACGCACAGATATTTACAGTGACGTATGTGATAGACTTCTATCTGCAATTTCACCAGTGTTATACATCTTTTTTGTGAGCAGTTGTTTCTTAAATTCCTGCTACGCAGAAAACAAATTGCCTTAGCCTAGTTCTCAAATTAAACTTTACTTCCTGCTACTAAAATACCACGTTCATGAGCAGTAGACACGTGGGAGGCTCATGAAGGACAAGTCTCGCCATGCTGCCACATACTATAAAGCACAAATTCTGTGAAATTCAGGTCACTGGCACCTCTTAGCCTTCTTTCAAGTCAGCTCTGTATTCATGTTGTTCGAAGAATTTTCAGTGGATCTACTTCAGATTTGCATAAGTAGAAATGGAAGGAGAATAAGGCCTGTACCTTCAATAACTCAACCACTACTGGCCTGAAATTTCTACAAATAATTGAAAAACAAGTGAAGAAATGACATAAAATCACAGGAAAAAAATTTGCAGAGATACTACAAAGGTGTTTAAAAGTCATTGTTTACTTGCTTACTTGTGGAGAAGACTAGACTACTTGGTAGTGAGACTAGGACAGCTTAAGTTACTAATTGCAAGGATCAAATGAAATATATTCATATATACGTCATATATTCAAAAGCAAAATAAAAGGTTTTCCTTTACCTTTATAATATTGTTCCTCTGCTCCTCTATACTCAAATATTTAATGCTCTCCAAAATTTTTTCTTCAGCTGCTTCCTGAACTCACATATTCATTAACCTAAGCATTTCTTTACAGAATGCTTGTTCAAAAGTGAAACTGTAGCTGTGCTGCCAGGGGCTTTATTTATCTCTCTAGCTCAGTGAGCTGATGCTTAAGCCACTGAAGACGTAACGTTTGCAAAATTATTATGCTCTGCAAAAAAATGAAAGCTGCCTTTGAGGTTTTTCTTCCACTCCTGTTGAGGGGTGAGATAATAGAGACAGGAAATAATCTTGTGCAAGACACACGTGCAATTCAAAGAACTCAATTTTTAAGCTGAAAACATTGTGACAGATGAAAAAATAACTTAGGATAGAAGAGAAAATATCTGGTCAGAAATTTTAATTACGTTCTATATTATGGATATTATGCCAGTGTATAACAAGTAACGGACAGCAGCAATGTTTTTAAACATTTTAGGAAAAAACATCTAAAAGAGAAGACACCCCAGATCATAGATGAGATTTTAAAATGTGCTGTAGGAGAGCATCTAAAAGAAGGCTGCCCTTTGGCTGACAATTTCTCATGTAATAAATAATAAAAAAAAATCCACAAAGGGCCAAAGCACACCAACTGATAGACTGTATTTTGTATTGACTGAAGTCTCTTTCTCCTCCTCAGTCCACCCTTTTAAAAGAAATTTAAGGGAGGTTGAATCTGAACATCAAAAGATGCAGACAACAAAGAAGCAAAAAAGCCAAAATACGAAGCTCTACCTAATTCCTTCAAAAAGTAAGCATAAATACAGCACTCTAAAGAAACTGAGGGGTTTTTATAGAATAACTGTTTTCTAGCAGTGCTGTTTACTAGCAATCTAAATTTTATACAAGATGTACAGAAGCCAAAGAGACACTCATTTGAAGTATATGCTAAATTTTAGAGAACAGAATTCTATTTCGTTACAGAAAAATTACAAGATAGGTATAATTTTAGGCTAGTAGTATTGAAGTTGGTGTAGAAGATCACAGACATGAAAAATGTACTGCAGTTCCTTCTGGAAAATCAATGTACAGAACCCTAATGCAGCTGGAAATCCAATCACATGAAATTATGCTGCTAGATATGGAATGCATTTTTGAGCTGGAAGTTTCTAATGTCAAGAACCACAAATATTTTCCTGCTGAGGAATTAAAAAAAATTTGACATGCAGACAAATATTCAGCAGTGATTTTCCTGCACATGATTTTAAGGCAAAGGTAAAGGAAGCAAAGAGGAAGAGTGGTCCAGGTTGGAAAGATGTAGCGCAGCTTCAAGAAGTTACACGGGCCAGGGAAAGATTCAGTTCTTTTCCCCTCCTTTTCCTCAAGGTACAGCCTACCCAGGATCCTGCTCTATGGTTCTTTTTTCTATTTTTCCTTTTTTTTCTATCATGCCAACCATGCTGTCTCTTGACTCCCAAAACTTCTTGCTCATTCTTTCACCTACCAACCTTTTAGGTAAAAAGTGAAAGGATGGGGGCCAAGGCTCCCATTGTTTAGAGGAAGACTCAGAGGAGTGTCTTCAGAATACTACAGCAGGCTTCCTGCATACTGATCTTTTGGTCATTAACAGCAGGAGGTGATATCTGTATCACAAGGAAGATGAGTTCACACACTTGCATTTTGTGCATTCTTCTGGATGAAGAATATTCCAGTTATAGTAGAAATAACATCAGTTTAATATTAATCAACGGGCTGAATCAGATCAATCCAAATGGCTGTTAATTTACCCTTAAAGTACATCAGCAACATCATAAATATTTCTTCAGGCTTCAAAAAATTAATAAAAATAAATTCATCTGCCTGAGTAACATAATACAGTATATCTTATCTCTACTGTCACCTTCTGGAGGTAGAAGACCCTGGATTTCTTCAAAAATTGCAGCTTACGTATGAGAATGCAGTAAGTTAAGAACGCTTCATGTGCAATCTTTTATTAATAGTTAGCAGTGGTTCATTTGAACATTGTAGAATAACAATCTGTGCTAATACAGCAGAATTATTTACGAAAATATGCTGTATGCTTGTATAAAGATAGCCTCATATATTAGGATGCTTTGGATAGTGTTAATAAATTAGGAAAACTTTTCCTAGTAATTTATTTCCCCCAGCAACACCAGACACTTTAAGATGAGGGGAGGGAACCAGAGCAAGCAGCTCCTATTTGTCTGGAGGGCAAGGCAGCAAAGAGTAGATACAGGGAAAGTCTACCCCTATATAAACTAAGGGTAAAAATGTTGGAAATGCTGAGCTACAGAAACACCATCAAGGCTTGACACTGCGAGAAGCAGCAGACGTGCAGTGTACAACAGTATAAATGGAAGGAGATGCTGTAAATTGCCTTTTCTATTTTGAGTTATGTTTATAGATTATGAAGAGAGGTTAGTTTACAGAATTATGTTTGAAGAGAACTGCAAATAAATATATTATTGGATATTCATATTTTAAGGTGGGTCTTTACAGCACCAGCTAGATACTTGTCAGTTCAAGCTTCCATGTATGCAGTTAAGATACAGAGATATGGTACAAATGCATAGTAATCTTATCACGCAATCACCAAAAATGGACAGAATCAGTTTGAAGCTACGGAACCTAGAAAAACTCATATTAGCTTCTCTGATCTTCTAGGTTCCTTGCAATGATCCTCATGGTGACTTCTGAACATACCAAGAAAGTAGGGAAAGAGCGTTTTCCACCTTTCAGATGCTTAAAAAGAAAAGATAGAAGTTGCCTGTGAAGAAACTCATTTTTTGACAGTTAACAGGCTTTTCTTCTTTTTCTTGCAACAACAGAAAGCAAGAAATAAAATATAAGTACTTTCCCAACAAAATTGGCAATAAAAGACTCCTTCAGTCGTACGAAGTTGAATACATATGATTCTCCCAGATTACCTTATTATACTTATCATAGTAGTACTCAGCCTGCTTATCATCCAGAATAACATCTGGAACATCTGGCACATCCCAGCATGCATACATTACAGAAAAAAGAGGATCTGCATTGTTTCTGCATACGTTTTAGTTCTCAGCATGTACCACTAAATTTTATGTCTTTTGTGGAGCTGCCTTCTGCAGTTCCAAGAACAGTCAGATAGCATTTACATTATTCAGTGCTGAAAAAGGCGTAAACTGCCAACTTTGTGTCATCAACAGCAAGAAATTAAATAGCAAGTTTAGCAATCACTGTGAAACAATGACTAATCCCACACTACTATAATGCTTCAAATTATCTTTAAAATGGTTTTACTGCTGTAATATTCCCAATGACTACCCCATTGCAGCCATTATTTGGTTTATTAGGTAGAGAAAGCTGTATCGAAAGAATACATCTTAAAATTTGTTAAAAAAAATTGCCTTTTACACTAAATTTTAATTCACAAAACAATTAAATGATTTAACAGTTTGTAATCAAATTTCTCAATATATACTACAAAATTCTCAGCTACTTTGTAGACAACAGTCCAGAACATCAGTAGTCCAGTCTATCATCAAATAATACAGATGAGCACTCATTACCTTACACGAGAATTTATTGTAGTACCCAAAGGATTGAATTTCAGAGCTTCAGAGGGAACTGCAAATCTGAAGCATTAAAACCATGAAGTTGGACAATATGACAATTTTCAGATTGACTCTGGACTAAGAACTCCATTATTTCTTTTAGACAAGAGCTGGTTCCCATAGTGTGGAATAGAACTGAGCAGCAGAAAATGTACAGTTTGATAGAGATTTTAAAAATTCCGAGCAGCAAACTTTCAAGACAGAAAAAAATTCAGATTCCACTTCTATTCTTATAAGTGCAGAGTGTATTACAATGGTATATTTCAGCAATGCTATTATGTACATAAAATTTTGTGATATTTACATATGCCTTACTACTTATGTTTAAATTGGTAAAAATGTCCCTACAGAATAGGATTAGTAAAAACTTGAAGTTATGTTCTAAGAAGTAATCTATCGTTAATTATAACAGCATTGTTAATTGTAACTCACTTTACCTCAGATTCTGTGATGTGCATCACAGAACTGCCTATCAACTAAGTTAGTGATGAATATATAGTGAAATGGGCACTGTTTCCTATCAGTAATATGGCTTTGTGGATCATTTTATCTGCTGGGCAAACTGCCCATATTACACTACCTATAAATCCATTTTACGTAGTAATTCTGCATCCTCACTTCAACTTGCGAAATCAGTCTGATTGTTTAATTTCAGGTTCCAAACCCACATTACTTCCAAAGCATTAATATAGTTCTGCAAATATGCAATTACCCATTTTGTAAAACTTCTTACATCTATGTCTGGTAATCTGAACTCCTTTTTTTCTTTTAAATGTGTATGTATTTGTGTAAGTATGCTTCTCAAGTTTCTCTTTTCATCATGCTGCACTTGTTTGCTCACAAGACACAATCATCTTTACTAAGGGAAGGTGATGGAGATCTTGTCTATCGTTATTATCTCCATTTTCCAAAGCATTTGCCTGGATCAAAGTTTTGATCTCTATCCTGAAATTCTGGATATATATCAAACATAGAGGAATTCATGGGAATTTGATTACAGAATTTCTGTAGTTTTGACATTCATAAGAAAACAAACTGCTTCTGTCTTCTGCCTCCCAACATCCAAGAAGAAGCAAAACACAAGAAATTAATTGGAAAGTTAAGATGATCTCAAAGAAATGATTATAAAAGAAAAAAGAAAGGAATTAGCAACAGCTGTTAAACAGTAATTTGGTTAGGTAAAGCTTTGAAATGTCTCCCATTAAGTCTTACTGACTTAAATTCTTACTGACATAAATTCTCAATTGAATAAAATCTCATCACCTAAATAAGTAAATATACTGAAATACTGATAAATATATATATATACATGCATGTATATACATAAAGGAAATGAGATGATCTACTTAAACCCTAATTTCTGATTCTAGACAGAAATATATTTTTCTTTTCCTGTCAAAATGCCATTAAATGCTCTTTGATACTTAAAATTTTCATTCTGAGTAGACATTTTTCACAATTTTTTTGCTTCACTTTTCAGAATTCTTTCAGTATTCAAAGTGGAAAGACTTTGTTCATAAAAATGATCCTATACTGGCAAGAACCCAGAAAACCCATGTCAGCAACTCTTGTGTATTTGTCGACTCAGTTCCTCTTGTATATTTATAAGGCAGTTCACTGAGTGCTTGAGATATTTTGATTCCTTTGACTCTCTCCTGAAGAACTGCAAAGTTGTGACTCAAACGTTTGACTGATAACACAGACTGATAGAAGAATTTACAACACTGTGTCTGCCAAAGACTGTCTTCCAGGTGTCCTCCTCTGCAGTTACCACTCATTGTAACAGACCTTATGTGACTGGTACTGAACTGTCTTTTGGGGCAGACCAACCACTGCATGTAATGTTATGTGCTCCCATGATAAAGCCTTTTCTTTCTTCAGTTTCCACCATCACATTCAAACCCTTTATAGCCGGCGTATAATGTTCTTACATTATGTTTTCATACTTCTGTTATCCTGCAATATCATATTAATAATTTAGTATCTTTGTTTAAAAATGATACTGTTCTTTTAATACAGAATGAAAGCCACAGCATAAGAATTCTGCTCCTAGTCACCTTGATCTACAAACAGAAAAAATGGTCAATAATAATTTATAATTGCATATTATACTACTGCAGTTTTTAAAATGAAATAATATTTCTGTGTTTTGTTTTTTGTTTTTGTTTTTGTTTTGTTTTTGGGGTTTTTTTTTGGCAAAGTGATTGGCAAATTGCTGTTCAGAACACATTTATATGACTGCATTAGAAAAAGTGTGACTATGTGGTACATTAGCCTTAAAGAGAAATGCACTGAGGTTGCTTTGGTGATGGATAAACGGTGTGACAATAGGGCTGCCTCTGGGAACTTCACCAGCAACTATCATTATTTAAAACTCAGCCAGCAATTTACCCCACATAACCTATTTCCCTTTCTTCAGAAGTCAGGTGAGTCAAGAGACAATCCAAAAACTCATGAAAACCAGTTGAAACGGTAGAGATTCTACAGAGAAAGATTCGCAGTTATGACATGCTTTTCTGTTTTGTTTTATTTTTGCAGATTTGCACAATGATTTTCTCACTCCTAACAAGCTCAACGATGATAGTTTTTTTCTCTGGATTTGAAATTGTTTTTCTTTAACTCTGTAATCCCAGTCATCTGTGCAAGAGTTTAAGGATGTAAGAAACAACAGCCACTAAACAGCCATATATTTTGGTTTATAAACTACTTGACTTTCTCCAAAGTTGGGAAAACTCCACGTTTTTCAAAAGTTAAGCTAAGTTCCATTGGCATAGGAAAAGGAAACTTACATTTTCCTCAAGACAAAAGGAGAATATCTGATCTGCAGACTATCAAATGCTGGCAGCTTGCAGGAAACAGAGATGAATGGCAGGCTATGTTTGAATGTATCCCCTTAGGCAAAGCTTACTCACCTCTCAGCCTTGATGAAAATACAATAATTTCCCAAGATTTTGCTTAGGGAGAGAAACACCAGCAGAGACCCGAAATGCAAAAGAGTATCAAGAAACTAAATATAAATACACCCTAAGAAACCCACACTGATTGCGGGGAGGAAAACTGCTCTCTTTTAGTAATACTGCCTTGAATGCATTAAGGTTTGAGCCCCCAAACCTTTGAAGATACCATTCTGCGTCAAAAGAATGGAGTGGTCTGCTCCCAAATGGTAGGACCATGAACAAAGAAGGCAAGATACATGTACAAAGTATGAACAATGAAAACTGATTTCTGAAAGGCTGTTCCTTATTTCTAGTCATCTAAAGCAACACCAAAATTCAGTACCAGCTGACAGTTGACAATTTTCATTGTAGTTACAAGAACTGGCTGTTCATCTAGGAGATACAATTATTCCAGATTTATTGCTTCCAGGCTAGTGACAATCCACAGATTTCACTCCAAAATGTTTTCTGTATTATTAAAATGAACAAATTCACATTACTGGATGGTGGCCATGTTATCACAATATAAATAAACAATAAATCCATCAAGCTTAAGTTTGTTTTTAGAAGACATACTGACTAAATTAGACATATGGTAACTTTAAGTAATCCATAATTATTATCAGAGCTTGAGATCCCTATGAATAATTTAAAAAAAAAAAAAAAAAAAGTCAAATGCACTATTTTACTTAAAGCATCTCATACCCAGTGGTGGCCATGCATTTTTTCATCTGTCTAGACTATTCTTATGTGAAAGCTACCTTGATATGAGCATTAGGAAAATTCTTGGACCACAAAATACAAAATTAAAATGTAAACTAAAAGAATATGCCTTTATATCTTATCAATCCTTAAAGGAAAATGTTTTAATGTTTTTCCATGTAATAAATAAAATTAATAAATAAAAATTAAATAGCATTTTTTGTTATGTACTTACATGGTAAAGTGGAACTGTATTGTTTTCTGCTAGTGCGAAATTCAAGATATCTTGCTGTCCAGGTTCAAGCCTAACGTTAACAGTAGATGTCAACACAGAAGGACTGATAGGGTAGTTTGGACTGCTTGCACTTTTGCCTTTTTTTCTTGACCTCCGACCCGTGTCCCTTTTGCTGTCTTTCTGTGTCAAAGGCTCTTCTTGGATAACCAATATCTTATCATCACTCAGGTACCGCAGAAGTGAATTCTCAGAGTCAGTGGTTGGATGGAAAAAAGTGGAAAGAAATACAAATGAGACAAAACAGAGAATCTGGATTTCATTCCTACAGTCATAAATGGTAAGGCAAGTTACCAGCTAAATATAAAACCTTGTATCCCTGTAAGACAAGTTTACTGTAATCTGATGTAAGTTTACAATAAATATTGTGCTATGATATTTCAAACATATAGCTTGATTCGACTGAATGTTATATGAAGTGTGTTTAAGCAGAAGTGAAATACAACACAGCTGATTTTTCAGTTTTTACATTTACACACAATATTGGCTGTCATGAAGAACAATCTTTACTAAATGTGCAGTGTTCCACTAAACTACAAAACAATACAATGGAATGAAATGCAAAAGATAACGCTTCACTTTTTTTTTTTTCCCCCATTAAAAAAGCCCACAATAGTTAGAGATGAGACGTGGAATGGAGCCTTTTAAAAATCTATTTTTCATTTGTTAACAAATCCTGGAATCTAGGAATTCAATAAATCTTCAAAATATATCAGTTTGTGCATTCTTCCTCAGACTGTAAATCACTTCAGTGACAGAGTTGCCGAACAACACCATGTGTTCAGTACTACAGAACTATTCACAGGGAAGCCATTTACACATAAATTTGGTTAAAGAAAAATCACCTATGTTTAAAAGGACATACGGACTGGTCCTAGTAGACAGAATTAACACCTAACTTAACGTTATCATTAAAATCTACAACAGTATAAACACACGAAATGATCTGCGGTGTGGGTAAGGTCCCATTAAGTCAGGGATAATTACACAAATAACAAGCAGAGTTGAACTACAGTAGAGTCATGTATGCCATCCTCGACTGTGCTAACAAATGACAGTACTTTTCATGCTTTGTAGTCTTTAAAACACACAGCATGAATGCTGGGAATTCTTTCCAGGGTACGTCACATGCACATCACTTCTTCGTAATTAGTTTATACGCATACACACTTCTAATCTTTATGCACCTATTTTCTGAGTCAACATTATTTTTACAGAATTTTACATGCCATTTTGAATGAAAGTTTTGAGTTGAAAACAGATTTTGGTTACAACACCTTGAACTGAATGGCATCTATGATTATTCAGCTGTATTTCTAATAATTTAAGATTTACTTATAAAAATGTTTTGTAAACTAAATCTCATATTTTCTTAGTCATATTGAAAGGGCCTATGCTTTCCACCTCCTACTGGTTTCTTGCTCCTACAGATAATACTGTTTTCTTTAGCACAGTTAAATTTAACCTGACATTTTCAAAGGACTGCTCATTTATGTTCAGCTGTCAGTCACAGCAGTGACATCTTTACAGGCAACACCTTTAATCTAAGCAAACTTTACAGAAGAATATTCATTAAAAAATAGTTTTTAATCAGCAAAACATGTACCTGACTTAGTTTTTGAAGTTTCAAGCATGGATTTCACAATATACTTCCAAGTGTTCAAATCAAATCTGCTTTTTAAATCAAATTATTATTTGAACCATTCTAAAAATGACAGTTAACTTATAAGATAAACAAGTATCATTAATTAGAAAATGTTAATATTTCAAGTTCCTTCTGAAATCAATTTTACGGACCTAAAGATTAGGACTGAAAACACAGAAATAATTACATTCTTTGTAAAAAAGTTTGATAGAATACATTTGTAGCTGTATTTCTTAAAATTATTTTAATAGGAAATGTACTTTTTTTTGTTTTGTTTTGTTGTTCTATTTCAGAATGAAAAGAATAATCAAAAGAACAGAAATTAGATCAACAGGAAAGTCCCACTCTCAAATCTTAACTCTTATCACTTGTTTTACAGAACGGTAAGGATCAAGAACTGATTGATATTAGCACATATCTTACAGTCTTTTTTTTTCCCCTTGGTGTTTATCTGTTGTTCTACTAAAAGCAAAAGCCTTGTACTGATACAAACTGTGCCAGTACAGTCTATTTTCTGTGGCAATCAAGAAAACTAGGTTTAGTTTCCGTGATGATATCTTTGTGGTTTTTAAGTTAAAAAAAAAAAAAAAAGGAAACCCTGGGGAATGGCAGAGGAAAAAAAAGAAAAACTCACCACGGCTTCCTCTCTTGTATATGTTTTGTTCCTTTGACTCCCCTATCCAGCTGTAGTCAGTAGGCATTGAAACAGGTCTTAAATCACCTGGAAGCAAATGAGGGAGAACCAATATAATTTTTGAAGATCAGAAATAGCAGGCTGTAGAATGAGTAATGCCTCCACATTGGCGGCATAACATAACCCTTCAGAGCAAACCTTTTTATCAGCACCTATGCATTATTTAAGCTACAGCATTCAGAATCAGTTAAACACCACAGAAGTAAGATTATCCTCTTTATTATATGAGGGAAGGTACCAATGTTTTTGGTGAAATTACTTGTAGACTTAAAGTAGTTTTCAGTTCTTTTCCAGAAAACCTTGATCACTCATTAAATAGATCTTTTGGAATTAAAAAAATAGTTTTTAAGCTGGCTACTTTAGAATCATAGAATCATGAAGGTTGCAAATACCTCTAAGATCATCCAGTCCAATTGTTCACCTATCACCAATATTTCCCACTAAACCATGTCCCTCAGCATGACATTTGAACATTTCTTGAACACCTCCAGGGATGGTGACCCCACCACCTCCCTGGGCAGTTCTGACCACTCTCTCTCCTGAAGCATTTTCTAATGTCCAACCTGAATCTCCCCAGGTGCAACTTGAGGCCATTCCCTCTAGTCCTATCGTTAGTGAAATGGGGAGAAGAGGCCAACGCCTACCTCATCACAACCTCCCTTCAGGGAGCTGTAGAGAGCCTTAGTAAAGCTAGAAAGATCATTACTACAGCTACAACATGACATATCTATCAGTTAAACAGTACAACCTATCTGACCTGGAAAACCATGTGGTAAGTAGTGAGACCTCATAGTTTCAAGGAAGATTAATTTCAAATGCCTTAAAAACAAAAGATGGAGTGTAGTTTGCTAATAACATTAACAACAAAGATTTGAACATTAGAATTTTAATTAAAGTGATTTCATGGCTATTTGGTTTTGAGATATTCATGTATGTTACTCATTCCCTGCTATGGTATCAGCAGAACATGAATAGCAGACGATTAAACTTGGAATACTACAAAAACTGACTATAAAGCGTAAGCACTTTGGCCTTTTCTGAGTGTATTAGTATCACAAAACAAAAGACAGACACCTTTAAATTATTGGTTAAGTTTTGCATGATCCACAGAATCACATGTGCCAGCTGACAAGTACAATAGGTTTCTTAAAAAGCAAACAAAGAAACACAAAATGTCAACAAGACAAGAATATGAATAAGAATGCACATAGCAAATTGAAATTAACAGAAAAACTTGGCAGCTTTTCTGTCCAAGAGAAGAAAAGGCTGAAACCCTGATGAGATTTCTAACACATAAATCCCACATGACACAGCACAATCAACATTAAAGGTGGGAACTTTAATGGGAAGAAAAAAGTAATTTTGCATACTATTTTAATTGTAAGTTCTTTCCCAAATAAATGTAACCTATGAACTTGTTTTACAATTGTAACTTGAATACTAATAAGGCAACAGGAAAATTTCTGTGTATAGCAATAAAAATTGAAGAAAACAATACTGATTATGATACCTTGGTCTCTAACACAAACAGAAGAGATTTGATATGCTTTGCTACAGGATCTCTAAGTGTAGGAACTCTAAGTATGTTAGAGTCAAGACTAATGCTAGATAATAAGCCTTGAAAAAACCAAAATGCACTGCAACCGCAATAAATACAAACTTAATCTTCACAAATGTTATGAAAAGAGGAGCTTGTTTGCCTCCATGGACTTTGTATACATTATCAGTATTGAGGGTCTCATTTTCCTGAGCACTGTTCCACCTACCACCAGCTGCAACAGAAACTGATTTCTGATAATCACTTTATTTCTGGCAAATCCCTGGCAGGAATTTTTCAGCTGCAGTTTGTGTGAGTTCTAGCAATAATGAAAGCATCTGTTCAACCATGAAAGACTTCAAAAGTCTCATTTTTCCTGTTTAGCCCATGGCTATTTGGTTGCAGCATCAGATGCATGTTTCACAGACCCACCAGAAATCTTCTCTTTCCACAGAGACAGACAGTCACTTTGATGAATCAAATGTACATCTTCAAGTCAAAAAGTAAATACACTATAATAGAACAACATTTGGAATTGCTGGGAATTATCAGATTAATTTAACCTGTAGTTTTTAAAAAAACCTTGGTTTAACAATTGTTTTAAAAGCAAAAAAAGAAAAAAAAAATCCTTTGGTTTACAAAACAAATTCTTCCTAGATTTTAGAACACTGTCACAAAGTTAGGGAAAATCCATTGTAAAACTCTCCATTGTAAAACCAGGAAATTTGCATACTATTATGATTAGGCACAGAGCCCAGTATTTTAAACTTGAAGTCATTATGTAGCAGGATCCTATGAAAGCATGCCAAATTCATCCATCTGCTTCCAATTTTAATCACAGTTAATATTTCTCTTTCATTCTAATTTTATTATAAAATGATGTAGCTTATCAGGGAGATAAATACAATGTTACTGTATTTAAGATGGAGTACTACTCTTCAGCGTGAACCTGGTTACAGCCTTCTCAAGCAGTGAGTAGATGGCTGTAGAAGTTACTAAAAATATTCTATGTAGAACAAAAATCTGTTAAAATTTTATCAAAGAGGAAGAAACTATCTTTGTTTTTTTTAACAAAATGAGAGAAAGGAAATAAAAAAAAAAAAGGCATCAGAGTTGGTGGATGTTGTACTGATTGATGGCATCATAAATATTTGACAAAAGATGGAACCAAGCCTTAGGGAACGTTATGTCCAAAAGCAGTCAACATTGCTGTCTCTAAGACACAAAAAGCATGTCATTTGCATCACCAAATTGACATATAATCACAGTTTTGATTATGATTTTTTTTATCTTAAAATTCTGTAATCAGTAGAATTCTGAACAATAACAACTTACTTCCCTGAAAATTGAAACACTCAAGAATGCACTCTGATATTTCAGTTGGATCATTCTAGAATTCATCAATTCCAGAAAAATCATTTTTATAGATAAACTAAGAAAATTCTAATTTTCAACAATAATTTTTACACAGATATACACATATGCAAGCACGTATAACTGTAATTGTATGGGTATACATACATAAAAATATTCTAGTAAACAAGAGTTGTTTGTTGTTTTAATAGTATCAGATGTTTAAACAGTCATTATTCAAAGATAATGAAATATATATATAGTATTAATATTCATTGTAGGACACTATTCAAACAATTGTCTCTTTAAGATAGTGCTGAATTTTCTCTGACTTCACATCTTACTGATATTTCAGAGCCAATGGCACACCATCTAACAAAGAATGGCAGACACTTAAGGCTGCTGTAGTACTCATACTACAATTTGTAAATCCAGTTAATTTGAAAATGTTAAAGAAATTAAGCCTACCGTGAGTGGGTGTTTTTTCTCTTCTCCGCACCCCTGCAGCTCTGCTTCTCTCATAGTCAGAGCCCACGGGGTGACCTTCACCTTCAATTAACGTGTAGTATTTACCACTTTCATGCTCAAGAAAATAACTTGGAGACTCAGAGCCTTTCATTCCAGACTTTCCAAACTTGCTGATGTCATCACAAGACATTACGCCAATGTCATCCCTAAATATAGTAAACCAGAAGATTTTGAGGAAATCAGCCAGTTCATAAAAAACCTAAAGCGTACCAACTGTCTGTCATAAATAAATGACGAATGGTAATTGAATGTCTGCATGTGAGTACTTTAATAAAAGTGATTCAATTCAATCTCAACAAATGTAAATGAATAAAATCATTTGATTCCATCTTAACTGCAAGATAAACATAGCTAACCAAGAGTTTTCTTGCATTTGAAAGGGAGAATCAGTAATTGTTGTAAAATGAGATGACAAGCATTTCCCTTGTAGAAATGCATGCTTTTGAAGAAGCTACAAGTCACATAAGAGTAAGAAAGACTAAACAATGAAATACTTCTTTAAACGCTTTTCTAGTTTAGGAAAACCAGTTTTTGCTCAACCTGTATCTAGCTAATTCAAAGTTAAAAGTGTCTCAAAAAAATGCTATGCTGCTTAAAGTATTTCCGACTCATAATTTCACTAAATATTTAGATGATTTTTTTTTTCCACTTTTATTAATCTAGTGAAATTACAGTGTAAACCTTTGTTTTTCAAGACCTCAGATTCATTAGGAGTTAAATACCTGGGGCCATAAAGTCCTGACATTGGAGAAAGAATGTAAACATCCTGGAGTGCTGAGTTTTCCATTTTGGAGGACATGCCCATTGTACTTGTTGGTGTTGTGGAACTGCTTGTTGGGCTGGTTGGAATTACAGGCTGCCAAATAAACAAACAAATAAATAAATAAATAAAAATTAAAAAATCAGAAACATATGAATAATAAATTAATGCTTTCTGTGATTCAAGCAACATTAAGTCAACATGCACGATTTTACAAATCACACCTTTTTGAATTAACCATTTTTAGATTACTGATGACTCAAACAAAAAGATGTCCATGGAAACACTGTTTCAGCAAGAAGTTCAATGCTATTTATAAAAGAAGGTAATAAAAGACCATTAATGAAATCAATTTAAAAGGTATCTCATGGAAAAATCTGAGATTCAAAATCAAATTACGATTTTTAACCGAAACAAAAGATCAGCTGAGGAGAAACTGACGTACACAACTGGAATACCTTATATAAGACTAGCTACAGAAATCTGAATGAAAGCACTCAGAATAATAATATTGATCTCTACAGATTTATTGTCAACAATTGCTTATTATTTTTGACTGAAATCATAGCTGTGATGCATGCATCATGAAGATAAAAAAGAGTGTCCATAGTGACTACTATCAATTAACCTAAGCAGTAAATGTGCACATGGTATTTATTTAAAGTATTACTAAAATTTGAGGATTTTTTAGGATTTTATTTTTTTTTTAATTTTTAGATGAAGAATTTTTCACCCAAATGTCAAAGGGATGTCCAAGTCTATACACATGTATATATATATATAGGATATAGGGTCTACTAAACAAATATTCAATGCAAAGTCATATACACAACATCTTTTTTCAGTCAACATGCAGTCTGTTATTTTCATTCAATAAATAGAAATTATTTTTATGTAGTGTTATTAATCAGATAATGTACATGAAAAATTCAATTCAAATACAAAATTGCACTTAAAGCATTACAACTAGTTGTCTAACATGAAAACTTTGAAGACTAATGGTAATGTTTTTTTGAACTGAAAGCTTTCTTTCTTCCAGAGATAAACATTGAAAATATATTTATGTCATTCAACAAGTATAAGTTGCTTTAAATATCAGCAAAGGATATTTTTCCATGAGAAAATCAGTCTGCATAGGGGTCCAAATTATTGTCTTCTCTGCTTATTGTTAATTCTCTCTTATTTAATCAAATGTCTGGGTTTATCTTTCATTTCATAAATACAAATAATTAAAAAATTACTGCCAAAGACAAGCATCATTCATGACTGACTTTCTAATTCCTTGTCTGAAGATTAAGGACCGGTGCAATCTGCACTATTAGCTACTGCATTCAGTATACCATCAGTATTTCAGCAGTTATGGTGTGGCAGTAGCAGTAAAGAGACTAAACAGCAAATATTCCAGTAATCACCCAACTTACCTGCAGTTGGATACCTAGTTTTATATTATCACCATCACAGACTGACAAGTAGAAAAGGCATTTCAGACTCAGAAAAGAAACTACCTACGTAAGTCTCTTGAGAGTAACTCCCAGAAAATTAGAACTTTCCTGTTCACTTTAACATTTTATTTGGTTTTTTGTTTTGTTTTGTTTTTACATTCTGCATACTGTCTGTTTCCTCTTTCTTTGGCAGCAAGAAAAGAAAACTGCTTTTTCTTCCTCATATGGTTTGTTTCCAAGGACACTAATGAATTGCACTGTGCTCTGGATTTTCTCCAACTGACTAAACTAGGTCATTTTAATAATAGCAAATATCATCACAGCCAGGGCTATCAATTAAAAAGATGTCTTCAACTTTTTAAATTTTCCATCTCAGGTCCAGTCAAAGTTCTTAAAATTATTTTCCTGACTCTGAGTGTGTGTGCAAATGATTGCTTGACATGATGTGTGAGAAGTCACTCATGAGCAAAAAAAAAATCCCAAGAAAAACATGTTTTGTTTATAGAGAACTTCTGAAAGTAACACACCAGGTAACTTGCTGCTAGCTATTCATAATTTCTAACAAGAGCAGCTCATTATAAGTAGGATAATTAAGTAATGCTTAAATATCAGAATGAAAATGAAACACAATTTCGACGCTCATCAGAAGTAAACAATTGCTTGCCAAATGGAAAAATTCAAACTGTTTTGGAAACAAATACATTGTTTTGACTCTAAGTTTGTTTTGAAAATGTTGGGGATAATTATATACTGTATTTCAAAAGTGCTGTTCAAAACAATAAATATATGGCCCCAGTGCATCCTGCAAAAAACAGCAGGACAAGATCCATGGCGCCCAGTAATACAGCAAGAAGAGGCTTGAACATGGACATCCCTTACCTTTTGAGGGGATTTGATGATTAAGGATGGGGCACTGAGTCTCTGCTTTCTCCCCTGAAGGAATAAACTCAATCCCCAGAATTCCCCTGATGGGTGAATTCACAGAAAACACACAGGCGTCACTCTTCTATATGGATTGCCTGTGGTAAGGGAAAATTGGGCTTTGTAACTGTGTATCACCCTATGAATTCCTATAGCGTGTCATTTTTGTCAGAACAGATTCATTCATGCCAGCGAGACAGATAACTAATTGCTTATTGGACAAGCTGCTATTCAGAAAGGTTGAATGTTCAACAATAAGAATACTACTCCTCATAAGTATGAAACAAAATCTTAATACTACTACTACACCAGTATTTCTCACATACTGGCAAGTCAGTACGGCTATGCTGTGAAACAGCTAGTACATTCACAGTATGTTCGTGACTTGTGGATTTCTAAATTTTTGATAGTTGAAATATACAGCTTTTTTTGATTTCCACGTTCATCTAAGCAGATGTTATTTTCCTTCTTTGGCTCTATAAGCATCTGTTCTCATAATGTCACAGAATTTATCTTTTGTATAAATTTTATTATGTATTTATTATCTACTTAAGATCTGAAATGAACTACTTAACTAGAATTATTTGGAAGATACTTATTAAGTCTCAGGGCATGGCATGCATTTTTGAATATGTAAGAATTATTAGAAAACTGTCAGTGTTGAAAAGCTTTATTACTCACATCACTAACTGGCAGATTCTATAGCTCAAGCAAAATAATACAAAATTTAATGTTCTGGGTCAGGTACTTGTAACAGGAAGGATTATTCTCATTAGAAAATTTCTAGGAATAAAAGGAAAAAATACAATAAAGCCTGGAACTGAATGAAATGGCTGGCATGCTCACTTTTTTTCTTAAAAAAACAAACCCAAACCACAAAAACAACAAACACAAACAAACAGAACCCAATTTGTCATTGCAGATGAAAGAACCATTGAGTGGAAAGGAGAATCAAAGAATTTAAAAATGAAAATAGTTTTTCTAGTGTCACATAATGTCAAATAGAGACAAAATAAGAAAAAATGTTATGACAGACATGTTTTACTGAAAGATAACTGAAACAGAACTTCTGTCTATTTTGACAATCTACTGCATGAAGGGAAGCTATACAGCTAAGAAATAGTACAATTAGATGAAAAAAATACCATTTATGCCCATTCACAGATTCTGCATCACTAATGATTCATGAATTAACTTCTTGTTATGTTTTTTTTAACATAGATACTGTGAAAAAAATGAAAACCTATATGTACCTTAAGAAGTCATAGAAAAGCTGACTTTAAAGAATTCTTGCTGAGTATCAGATAACAAATATCTTTTCACACCTCTGAGTTTCAAGTTCTTAAATCCTACCTCTGAAATTCTGTTGTGCTTTTTTAATAAGAATTATATCTTACATTTTAGCATTTTACAAAGAATTCATCACATACTTGAATCACACACATACTTCATGCAGCTATGTACAGGAGTGACTGTATGATTTCTCCTAAATAAATTTATTCAACAACTCTTCTAATTCTTCTAAAGGACAAAAAAAAAAAAAAAAAAAAAAAAAAAAAGATATATATAAATCCCATCAAAGACTATGCAACATCTCTGACTTCAGAAAAAGGATTGTCACCTCCTAGGTAACTGCCTAATTTAAGGATCCTAAAGATGCCTAAAGGATCCTAGTCCTTTAGGATCCTGCTTTCTGGTAGTTGGTGAGGGCAGGGGAAGGAAGGAAATGTTTGGCTCTGTTTTTATGAAAGATCTGGGTTCACTTTATATGATATATTTCCTTTCTTGCCTCTTCAGCAAGTAAAGGAGAAAGGAAAATATAGAGGAAAAACAGGCAACTGTTAGTGAAACTTTTCACTAGTTAGAAGAGTTAGAAGAACTTTTAGACAAAAACTGATCTGAGATTTGCTGTTGAAACATCACAAATACTATGTCAGGATGGAAGAATGTTCTGAATGCACTCTATCTCAGGGTGTATTATGTTACCCTTTTTTTTGTGACGGTCTGACATTTGCTGGATCATTTTCAGTCTTGATCTACATTAACTCAGACTTTATTTTGCAAATTGTCACTTGGCCAGACATTGCATATCCTACATTCATTCCTGTAGCTGGTTACTTTTACCTAAAGTATAAAACCTTGTCTATGCTGACTGTCCCACTTATCTTTGAAAGTCTGTCAGATAGCTTCTTGATGCTCCACGGTCAAATTTATTCAGAAGTGGTAGAAAGCATGAGAAAAACAAACAAAACCAGAAGCCTTCCTACCAATTCAATGAATTAAACAGATCTGGAGAGTCTAAAAAGTGCCAAAGTCAAACAAAGGCAAGGACATCCTGCAGCCATGAACAGGGAGAGGGAAGTGAGATCATTGTTTCTCAGCAGCATCAAGCTGTTAGGTCAGCTGTCCAGGAAACACAATATTTAGTATCATCTTGAAATTAATTATGCTAGTTCCAAGTCATTAACAACTACAGTAATGACTCTAGATCTAGGTGAGAAACTGGCAAAACCAAAAACTGCATTTGGAATTGTTTCTACATCCTAACACTTGAGATCATTTTTGTGGACTGAAGGCTAAAGAAGACCACAAGATGTTAAAGATCTTGTTAAAGATTTTCAACATCTTATTACGAAGTCTACTGTTAAGAAATAACCCTGGGAATGCTCCTTTTGTTTCCTGAGATGATTCATATATGTATTGGAATCCCTCATATTATCCTCTGGTATGGAAGAACATCCTAGTTACAATGATACTTAAAGAACACCTTCTTCTCAATCAAGGGGCTCTTGATTTCTGAGTCATCAGAAGAGGACACATCACAGAAAGTGAAAAAGTGGAAAATTCTACAAAAGACTTTGGTGCACTTTAATATATCTGACAGCATGAGAAAGGGTGATAACTTTTGTGGAACATACCATGTTGTATACACAGCAGATATTAGTTTCACACTGATATAGCTTCCTGAATTTGTGATACCTGTGAATTACAATTCTTTCATGTAGCAACATAAAGAGAGGTTCTCTATGGAAGCAGCATTGCAAATGCCTTTCATTGTCTCTGGAGACTTCATATGAAGTTCACAGACAGACATACAATCATACTGCTAGAGAGAAGGATGTTAATCCTCTGCCCTTATGATAGAAAAATCTGAGGGGATCTCAGTCTCCTCGGATTGTCACAATGTCCCTTTCCTATCCCCCAGTAAAGGTAGTCATAGGGAAAGTAAAGGTGGCATAAAACAAAATGTCAGCACTCCTGAGCTGCAAGGATTGCACAAATTGCTTACCTGAAGTAGCTGTATAGGATGTAGGTGCTTTGAAGCATGAAAGATCCAATAAAAGGCAGGTGGGAAAAAAAATTGACAGCACAGGTCTGAAGGGTTTGCTTTGTTTCATTCGTGTAGAAACGATTTAGAAACACAATGTATCATGTGCACCAAGCAAACAACTCTGAACCTTCCAGGTTACAAAAATACATGAACTTCCTACAGAATATTATACATCATTACAGATAAAAATCATTATCAAATGCAATTTTTAAGTTAGTAGCTGTGAATATTTGAGCTCTGTTGTTTTTTTTTTATCATGTTTCTACTACACGTTGATTCTTTTTTTTTTTTTTTCAATCTATATTAATTTCAAGAAATATATATGCAAAAATATCAGAGGTTTCATTAGCATTGCCACCAGAAACAAACCGATGAGAAGTGTAGACTGCAAGGACACTTTTCCTGAAATACAAGAGGACTCTGCCATTCTTGATCAAAACCAAGTACTTTTCATAGACTGTGAAGAAATGAAAACAGAGAGAGGCAATTGCTAGCCAGAGCACATTACTCACACTTTGGCTGCCTAGCTCCTCAGTAATATTGTGTGTAATGAACTCCTGTTATTGCCAACTTCAGGGAAAAAAATAATGAGGAAAACAATCTTATTGACACATAGAGTATTGCCACACAGACCAAGCACCCTACTTCAAAGGAATTCGGAATCCTTTTTAAAGAGGATTCTGTTTCTTTTACTGGAAAGAACGGTTCTAGGTATTTTCCCCTTAATAGTGTGAAGGATTTACCATAACGCCAGAGACGCAACAGCCTACTTACCTGAAGTGCAAGAGGTTTCCACCTGACGTTCTTCAAAAGGGCAGGAGCAGAAACCAGGGTATTCTGAGGACGTTTTTTCAAGGTTAAAATCACACCGTTTGGGTCTTCCCGCAATGCATTTACCAGGTTCTTCAACTGCCAGCCAACCTAAGAAAAAAATTCCATAACTGAGTTTTGAAAGCTGTCCATTTAGCTCTAGATGTGAAGGAAGGCTTCTATAAGCTGAAATGGTCTATTACTTCCTGCTCTTTGCTAACACAAGCAGTTTTTATAAAGTATATCTGATTACTTCTGTTGGACTGAAATGATGCTGGTGAAATTGGATGATTTCTGTGGGTTTTTTTGTTTGTTTGTTTTGTTTTGTTTTGTTTTTAAGCCTGATTTCTCAGTAAAATAACATGTAAGTGAACACCGTCTGCCTTTTAATAATTTGTAAGGTCACTGTATATTATAAATCAAGTTTCCAAGCAGAACTGATACTTAAAAAATAGTTAGGACATGAGAAGTGCCACTAAGGATTTCAGCAAATGATTTTGCATACACCAAATTAATACACTTCTGAGAGAAAGACAAGAAAAACTCATATTTTATATGTTATGTTGGCTAGGTAACTATTCCATGTGTACTTTGCTCATGAACAGACAAAATACTAGTGCTTTCAGAGGTATCATTAATGGAAAACAGGGCAGAGAGACAGAGGAAGGAAGAGGAGGTAGTTATTTTACAGCAGAGGGACATGGTGATGAGTCAGTTGACAAAAGCCAAAGGTATATCCCTCTTCCCCTCCAGAATTTACTAGTCCCACTTCTCTCAGAGCACTCTGTGAGACAAATCAAATTTTATTTCATTCCCAGCAAGTATCAGGAAAAAAAAAACTTTTAAAACATACAATATTTCAATGTGATCATTACAGACATATGGAGAGAGTATTTTTCATGACTTCCGAGACAGAAAACCTTGTATTCTCTGTTAGCTGAGTTATGGAATAATTTGTCTGGATTCTTAGTTGAAGCCCTCACTGTGGAGGAGGTAGACATACTATGCTTTATCAACATATTTAACAGCTTTTAGATCCTACCTGAAAAATAAATTCATCCACACACACCCCAGATAGAAATGAATAATTCAAGTTACTATAAAGGGGAAACAGACATAAAAAAGAACATCACTGAAACAAAAAATATTTTATATGCGCCTCTCATAAAAAGGTTATTTATAGACATTTGTTGATTGTCTGGGTTATTTCAATATGAATGTATACAACCATGAAATGGTTATACATGAAAATAAAGAATAGATTTTTACGGGATTTTTTATTAATGTTTTACAATACCCTATCATCCCGAATGAGTAAAGAAGTTTTGAATAATACAAAAGAGTATATATTTACGCTTATGCAAAAACTAGTCTTATGTTTACATGCTGATGACCACAGTTTTCTCAGGCATATCGGCACATGAGAAAAAAAATATGTACCAATATGGTCAGATGTATAAATTCAGAATAGAAAGTGAAATTCATTAAAATTCACATCTTTAAAAATTAAACCAGTATTTCTCCCTACTTAGAGACAGTTACATATTCTCTTATTAAAATACTAGTTTAAATATGAGAACAAATTTGGCTCCATGAATTCCCTAAGTTCCTTCTAACATTTCCATTTTTGTCAATACACTCATGGCCCTGTCTAGATAATCAGATGTCCCACAACTTTTGAGCTTAACTCTACAAGTACATGCAAGCATTCAGTGCCATTATATTTGCTATATTTGCTATAATTTTTAACTATTTTTGATAGTAACTGATTATACATGAAGTTGGAGAGAAAATCATAAAAGCAACCATGAAGAGATCTCAGTTCAAATCCTCTTACAAGAACCTAAGAGGAAGGCTAGAACCCTATTGTTTTTATCTGATCTCCACAGTGGGCTGAAGCCAGGATCCCAAAAGTGAACACTTGTCTTGGAAAGAATTGCAATACGTGTCATAGTTCTAAAAAGGATACTAATAGCCTTTTAAAGTTCTATTCTATTTTTACTGTTGCTGGAAAATATTCTAAAAATGCATTGGTCAAAGAAAAGCAGAAAATGGAAGTAATTTTAAAGGTGCCACAACTGAAAACAAATATATCAACTTCCATTCCATACAAACTATTCTAGTTTGTGTCCTGCTTATAAAATGACTGAATATATGTATTTTTTACTTAGTTATAGAACTGAAATTGAAATATTTTTTATTTTTATAGATGGCTGTAACTTTCAGTATGTTGAAACCTTTAGGGTTCCACGAGCTCCTTTTAGATAAGAATGATAAATAATTAAGTTAATGATAAATTATTCCAATGATAATCTTAATGACAAAACCATTTAATACCAAGATCTATTAAAGAACAGTCTGCAATCATTACTACTAGGCTATGATAAAATGCTCTTAGGAATTTGGACATGTTATTATTAATTGTATTACTAAAAATATCTTTGAGAAAATAGAAGTCATTACAGAGGATTAAAAATTCTTTGTTGAAAACCAGTCCTTCAGACAAAGTATGACATTTATTCTTAAACATTCTTTAATAGCAATTATCAACCTCAAACTGTGGTGAGATGTGATCAGCAAAAGGATATTTTGGTTTTTAACCATTCAGTTAATCAGATTCTACAACTTGGGTTAAGACATTTCGCTCAGTATTGAAAATTAAAGTTAACATAAGATTAATGAAAAAAACAGACTAGCATGATGCTTTATTTTCCTGAATAAATGAAATTGGTGCAATTGGTAAATCAACAAATTCAGGATATTATTATGTTCTGTTTGTATGACATGGTAAAGCTCTGTATGGTGCAGTTCTCTACTAGACATATTTACATAATGTAATACAATGCCCTATTTCTATGTACGTATATACTCTCATGGTAAACCAGGCCCACAGAGTAGTGTGGAAAGTTCCATATGCCTGAGGTATAACTGGTTCATAACCCAAAGAATGTGAAAAACACAGTCAGAGGCCTGCAATGAGGATTACCACCAAAGTGACGGAATCATAGAACCATTAAAGTTGTAAAGGACCACTAAGATCAACAGGTCCAGTTGTCAACCAATCTCCACCATGCCCACATATCCCTAAGGGCCTCAACTACTCTTTTCCTGAACACCTCCAAGGACGGTAACTCTACCATCTCCCAGGGCAATCTGTTCCAATGCATTACCACTCTTCCTGAGAAGTCTTTCCTAATATCCAACCTGAACCTACCCTGGCACAATTTAAGGTCATTAAGCTTGTCCTATCACTGGTCACCTGGGAGAAGATACACAAAGTTTGTAGAGAGAGAAGGTTAATATCACAGGAAATTAGATACTCCCAGGCTTTAAATATGTTAAACTTCATAACATTAACCAAAAAGAAAAATTCATTTTAATTTAGATATTAAAGACAGAATCACAGAATCACACAATGTCAGGGATTGGAAGGGACCTAGAAAGATCATCTAGTCCAATACATAGATTAACGTAACGTAAACGAAAATGGTAAGAGGCAGGCAGAAATTTAATTTCGTTTTTTGTGATTTATTTTTAGGATTGTTCAATTAATATTTTTTATTGATTTGTACTTCTGCATTGTTAAAAAATGGTTCTAGTGAAAAAATTTTGCATTACTGTTGTCTGTTTTAAAGTATTAATTTTCTCAAAGAAAGTACAAGAGAGATATTTAGTGGATACTGGGATATATGGTAAATTGAAAACAACAGTTCAAAAATATCAGTCTTTATGACACTAAATTCCTTTATCACTAGAGTACAGTGATATAAACATACACAATGCTGCAGTAATTTTGTGTATCTAAAGCTGATAATTTTACAGTTAGAACTGCATGAGTAGTATGTTCAGAAAAACAGCTCACTCATTAACCTACATTCAACTAGTTTGTCTTGTAGTTTGTCTACAATAACTTCTTCAGAGTCTCCCAATATTGACTTTGCTCCTTCATGGTGCATTTGTGCATGAGTAACCCTATGCATTTATTAAAAGGAACTGAAGAAACAGCTGGACTGTTGAAAACGATGCTTCTCAGAGTATTCCAGTAGTTAAGGCCACCACAAGAGTTATTTACCTCCACACCGATTTCTTTAAAAACTCAGAGTGGTACTAGAAGTGATTAGTCAATAGAATACCTATATTCTTTGCTTTGCTTTTCCTGAAAATTCTAGGGATAAAGCATAAATGTGTTTCCTCAGTTCCTTTACTACTTTATCAAAACCTATACATCAATTGAGATTCTAAAAACACTGAAAACTTGCAAGACATAAAAAAAAATACATAATGCATCTCACAGAAAGAAGGTAGATTAAACCTTCATCCATTTGCAAGAGTTGTGTGTATTAAAGGTATCATTTGACAGGCTGCATTAAGTAAAAAGGAATTTAAGACCTGTCTTACTATGCATTTGATCAGGAAACCAATAGTACAGAATAACATTTATGAAATATTTAGAACATATGACATTGCACACCACCTGCAAATAAGTAATTTTGTTTTGACTCCAGTAGGACCTAACCCCTACATGAACCAGGACAGATGTTTCCCCTCAAGGCTCTTTGAATACATAAGCAAACCCATCTGGATATTTACTTGAATCTTAACAGCATGACCTTTCTTCATATTTTCATTAAAAATAAATATGTAAATAAATAAAATGACTGTGTAAACTCAACATTTGCTAAGGAAAAAGACATCTTTTTGTATGTTAAAGCCATAATTCACTTTGCCTTATAATACTGCCCAGGCTAGGGGACTAATCAAGGGAAGCAGTTTCATTAATATGGATATCAGAAATTATTATTAGGCTGCAAGATCACAAGACTACTTTTCGTCACTAAATGGAAGCTCTTCATTAACACTGGTAGCTGATTCGCTCTCCTCATTTACTTCTTAACTGTTACTAACAATAATTGATGGTGGAATTATAAACATTCTTCCTTTATCTTACAGAGTGCTTTTCATTAAGTAACAGAGAAACAGTGAAAGGCAGAATTCTTAGAGTGCTGTGTGGATATTTCCTTACAAACCAAATGACTTATTCTGGGGGTAGAAGTTGTAACTCTCATGATATTTTCTCTTCAGTTTTTTATCTTTCTTTTTCCTACTTACATTTCACAACACAGTGAGATCAAACACAAACAGTACAACCTGGTGCTACATTTACAGACATACCTCCATCCACAGTTAACTTTCATTAAGATTCAAATTTACAATTCAATACACATACATCTGCAATATTAATTCAATAAATATTCTAACATCAATAAGGTAGTGCTGAAATTTACCAAACTGTTGCAGGGATCTTAATTTTGTTCCCTCTCATTGAAAAGATCCAGATTTATGTGAATGGGATTCAGAATGCAATCCACAGCAAAAGGAATTTGGGCATCTTATACACCCAAACAGTGTTCATGCTGTTCTTGCTATTATCAAAGTATGCTAATTGACATACAATGAGCAGTATGAAAGGGCATTAGGCTGCTGATCATGTATTTATGTAGTATCCTTCACTCCAGAGAATAACCTTATTAAGTATGAAAATACATCAACATTACATAATAATAATAGCTATTTAGAGATAACATACCAAACAGCTGTAACAAACACAACAAAGCAAAGGTGACGGAATAGAAAGAGCCTTTCCAGGCTACTATATCCATTTGTTTCCTGTTCTATGTAGTTGCAGGCAACTATAAGTTAATCATTTTCATCCGTTCCTCAATCACCATCCTAAGCTGATCTCTTTCAAATTTTACCACAGATCTACTTACAGATGTTTGTATGGATGTTTGCTCTTCTACAACATTATTTTTTGCCTTAAACTCTTTCTTCCCTTTCCTGGCCTGTATAGCCTCTACCTGTTAAGGCAGAGGAATTCTATTTCCTCTCAGGCCTAGCTGGCTAAGTTAAGCAAATTAAAGTCCTTAAAAAATTGGAATTAAAGAATCCCTTCATCTGAGACAGAAAATTCATTGTCTTCGCCTCCATTACATTTTTAAATGTTCATCTGTAAATTCACCTTTGATGACTGCAAATGACCTGAACAGTATTTCAGACAAGATATTACCAATGTCAAGACAATGGCATTAAAACTCTATTTCCCCTGGAAACGTGTTCCTGATTAATTCCAAGTTCATCTTTGCCATTTTCAGTCACATCACCTCCGTGGTGATGAGTCGATTTGGGATTAATTACTACATTCTGACTTCTGGATTCTCGCCAGCTGCTACTGAGTAACATTTAGCTTTCAACATGAGTTACTAAAAGCATTATTATTGCTCTCTGTCCTATTAAATGACCTTCAAATTCTAATCTTCAAAAAAAGTTCTCAGTTTTCTGAAAACTCAGTTTTCCCTGGTTAATCTAATACTTTCATGTACAAAAGTAGATCAAATATTTTACAGATGGTCAGATAGTTAGATAAATATTTGTTTGGATCTGTAAGATTTCTGCTGTCTGAAAAATGATCAAAGGCAGAACATTAATCATTTATTCTTCGTAAATGTACATTGTATTTCATCTAACATGCCTTTTTCTACATGTCTTTAATTATCCTTTTCTCTCTGTAAATCCTTCCATATTATTAGCTAATAAGTTTTCCTCTTTACATTTCCACAGCATACAAAGTTATCCTAAACCAGAAAATTCATTAAAAACCTGTGCTCAGGAACTTGCAATTGAAGTGTCGTTGCCTTTAGCAAACTTAGATGCAGATTATTTGGCCTTAATTTATCAACTTTGCTTCCCTTCTGAATAGGTATATATTTCTGTATTTTTTATGACTGGCTTTCTTCTAATTGTCCCACATTTTATATTATTCGTGTTATGGAAAATGGAAAGAAATGAGTATTTCTTAGCATTAATTTTACCCTATTTTCACTGCATGACTGTCCTAATCTTTTGATTAAAGAATCAAATCCCATTTATAAAAAAGACTTTAATGTAAGTTAAGACAAAATGCAATTTACTTTCCTTTTATTTCAGCTAACAGCAGAACAGATATATTTCACGGGACTTAAGGTGTAATTACAATTTTTATAAACAAATAAAAACACAGGGACATATAAATGACTTATGTTTAATTTTATAAAAAAAAGGAAAATAAAAATTCTCAAGATAGTGGCAGAATTAGTGCCTGTTGTTACTGACAAGATAAAAAAGGGTTAATGTATTTTAGAACATGTTATTTATTTTTTCAAGTATCTTGTGGTGTTTTATTAAAATCTAATAAGCAAAAAAGCAAATAAGGAAATTGGATAATGATTAAGTGATCTTAACAGCTAGTGGTGAGTCGACTGATTTAATTAATTTCTTGCCTACAGTACTATTATTTTTTCTTTGATCTTCATAATTGTATAACAGAGTGTTCTTTGGTTAGAGCAAATTCCACGTGGTAAATCTTTTATTTCTTACTCAACTGTTGCATTATACAATTTGTAAGCAGTCTTGCTTTGATACTTTATAAACTCATTTTATTAAATTTTCATCGACACTGAAAAATCATTTGAAAATTAAAGCAAGTTGCATTGTTTTGTTAATACGGTTACTAGATTTGTTAATATAGCTGATTTCAGGAAAAAAGTGTATTAATATATCTACCTTTAGCAATCAGATACTTCTTACTCAATTCAGATATGCTTTATATAAAATAATTATGTAAATATTAAGCAACAAGAATTAGTTTGAAGACATACAGCCAAAACATTCCAGTCACACCAATCCCAAAATACTTAACTCCGCACATATAGCAATTCAATGGACTAACATTGTCAGCATACTTAATCCTCTGCTATAGCTTTACAACCCCAGAGAAATGCCTCCAGGATTAGAAGTGCTGTTATCTGTGCTGACTCCACTGGAATGTAGGGACAGTATAACTATTTTCCACTCTACATCTTAAACCTATTTAAAAGCTTACTTCTCTCACAGTTTCAAAGTGGTTAGTGATTCCTCTCTTCAAATGGACCTCCCGATGGAAAGAGACACATTTAAATGGAAATTACAGTTTTTATTTTATAGAGAATAAATCCAGGTGTTCTTTTAATTTCAATTTTGCCTGTGAATGAAGAAAAATGAGCAGTAGCCTTTAAAAAATGGCAAACAGCAAGTTAGTAGTAGTGGTTACAGTAAAATAGTCTCATTTGTGCTATTTTGGCACAGGTATGTTGCCTTGTCTGTGAATTTGTTTTTCCTGTAGAGCAATGACTCAGTGTTAAATATGCAAAGTATTACAGCTGGGAATTTAAACAAAGTGTGCAATGCCTTATGATGAAAAATTGAAAGCGCTCAAATTATTTCGGTTATCAAAAAAAAAGGTGAAGAGGTAATTTGATTACACTCTGAAAATATCTACATGAGAAATGGGATCTCCAGTAAAATAGATATAAATGTGTCAAGATCAAAGGACTGGAAGCATAATACAAATAAAATAACACCCCACTCAGCAGTGAGAATAATTAACTACTGGAACAACTTATTACAGGTTGTGGGAACGTCAGTGGATGTTGTGAAAAATCAAATTATCATGGTGAATGAACAAATATCAATTTATCCAGAAAATACATTGACCTTGTTTAGTCAGAATTAGATGAGATTATGCCAATAGTCAGTTACAGGATTAGCACCTATTCAAAGAAATCTCTACTTTCTACTAATTTCTATTGATTTCTACTAATCAGGGAAGTATTTTCACTAATGGTAATACAAAATGACTACATCTAATCATTTTCAGAATGGATATTTTAAAAAAACAGGATTTATACTTGACGGAGTAGCATAACATTAGATAAATTTATAATCTTATAATCTTATAATTTAAGTACGGTCCCTATGGAAAACAATCATGATATTGGAGACAGTGGATTTCATTGGATACATATATTAGAAATAATATTCTAAGAATCTTGAAAACTCTAAAAACCCAGGAAATATTTAAGATCTTAAATGTAAAATAAGCCTCTACAAAGGGCAGTGCTACATGCCTCACATGGTATAAACTGAACAGTGTCACATTAGAGAGACATTTCTTTCAGCTCAGGAATAAGGTAAAAGGTAAATAGGAATCATCATAACTGGTTATAAATCAATACAAAGTGTTGCTGGATTTTTATTTTAGAGGAAATGAAGACGTGACATTTGAATTAAAAAGTGAATAAAATATTGAATAAAAGTTTGGGGAAAGAAAAGAAAAGAAAAGAAAAGAAAAGAAAAGAAAAGAAAAGAAAAGAAAAGAAAAGAAAAGAAAAGAAAAGAAAAGAAAAGAAAAGAAAAGAAATGAAAAGAAAAAGAAAAGAGAAAAGATAAGAATAGAAAACAGAAAAGAAAAAGAAAAGAAAAGAAAAAGAAAAGAAAAAGAAAAGAAAAGAAAAGAAAAGAAAAGAAAAGAAAAGAAAAGAAAAGAAAAGAAAAGAAAAGAAAAGAAAAAAAAAGAAAAGAAAAGAAAAGAGAAAAGATAAGAATAGAAAACAGAAAAGAAAAAGAAAAGAAAAGAAAAGAAAAGAAAAGAAAAGAAAAGAAAAGAAAAGAAAAGAAAAGAAAAGAAAAGAAAAGAAAAGAAAAGAAAAGAAAAGAAAAAGGGGAAAAGAAATATTTAGTCTCCAATGCATGGAGATCATTCTTGCAGGCTAATTAATGATAATTTCTGCCTTTTTTAAGTGCAAGCAATGATTATAATATTTTAAAAGCCATGAAGAGTGATCTACCTTGGCAAAGTTTCCTAGTAAGAGTTATTATACTTTTAGCAGTGGGAATAGGCAAAACATGCAGAGCAGAACCTCCAGAGTACTTACCACAGTTTGATGGTTGACTTGAATCACCTCATCTCCAGCATGGATTTTCTTACACTGGTCAGCAGGAGACTAAGGACAGGAGATAAAAATTAACTTTATATTGAGGTGGAGGAGCATGAGGGAAGAGCACGGATGAAAACCATGAATGGGCAAAGAGGCAAGAAAGCTCTGCCCAGAGAAGTATTATAATCAAATAACAATAACTTAATAGATTCATTAAAAATTGTATCTGTAAGGAACAATGCTTTTTCTGTAACAGATGGCCATTCAGCGATGAAGTAATCTCAAATCCAACTTCCCAAGGTGACAAACAACCTTTTTGACCGTTTGAACTATTTTAGCTTCTTTACCTCTCGGAGGGGAGTATCAGGCCATGAGCTGTTACAACCTTGCTTGGAATTCACTGGGTGAATTTACATCACATAGCAGTAAATCTGTTAAGCCAACAAATACTGAACTACAGCTCATCCAGGGACAGGGCTGGGAAAAACATATACATAATAGAAAAGCAGGCCCAATGCAGACTTTTATAGAACAGGTTTTCTGCTTAAGTCCACTGCAAATACTCGGCAAATATACCACAGCTCCGTCACTTTCAAGACATAACTACATTAACCATATGAACACAAGATGGTAATTGTAAATGCATTACGTCCTCCACAGTCTAGCTCTTCAGTATATATAATATTACTCCACTCCCATAATTTCGGATCTGACTTGAAAAACTTCCTTACAATAAATATAGCTTCTTCTGATCATATTAAAATGGATTAAATTTCACTGTCCTGCAAGCCACCTGAACATGGACAACAGCATGTCAAGAAATGCGACAGAAGAAAAGATCTACCTGCACTAAAGGTGACTTGAAGAGGCTTATAAGCATGACCTCACTGCCTACCAGTCAAAACTTCCAGAAAACTGGCAAGAGCTGTTCTGTTGGGCAGTCTACTCCAACCACAAATCACAGCTATCATTTCTTTCCACTCTGTGGATGAATATTATAAACAAATAGAAGTAATAAGGGCAACAAGAAACAATAAAAACCTAAACAGCCATCGGACAGACAATGACTACAATTGCTTCTAAACAAAATACTGAAGAGATTGTTATGGTTTAACCTTGATAGGTAGGCAAGCATCACAAAGGAGCTTGTTCACTCCACTTCCTCAGCAGCGTGGGGAGCAAATACAATTAAAAAGCTCAGGGGTTTAGATCAGCGCAGGGTGACCAATTACCATCATGGGAAAACCAAGCTTTCTTAAGCATGAAACTAAAGAGGCATAACTCAGCTATGGCCAGTGACTTTCAAAGCTGCCTGGAACTGGCTCATATCCGACACAGAGCAGCTTGGACCGCCCTGCAACCCCTACTACCCAGACTGTGTCACATAAACACAATCCAGAGACAATCTACGAGGAGCTCAAACACTCTCCAATAGTGACCACCTGCTGACTAATCAGTAGATTTTGCAGTCTACACAGTTGCTAGGGAGTAGTAGGAAGCATCATTAATTATTCAATAAGTGATAAATAACAAGCCAGTAGGGCAAATAGCCAATATTTGACACTGATTCCAAGTGTTATAGGTACTATTCCAAGAACAGCTTTCACTTCCAGCCTTCTCCTTGCATATCATTCCAGCCTCCCTTCATGAGCTGTTGCTAACCACTCACCTGCTTGATCTCTGCTTGTTCTTTCACAGGGGTTTCTGTATCTTGTGTAGCAGGAGTCGAGCCCTTCAGCTAAACTGCCTGGCCATTGCAGTCTGCTGTCATCTCCTGACATCTTAGTACTCCCACACCAAAATAAAAAGGATTTTGCCTATATATTTTCTAGACAAAAACTGCCTGGCACCAGCATCAATTTATCTTTTTAGTGGAAACACAGAATTTTGGCAGACTGCTCTTGATACAGAACTAAACTTATAACAGAAAGATACTCGATTTCCATGTCTAGAATTCAATGTGAACACAAACTTGATTGCTTTAACCTGTGAAAGAAAGGTAAGCAGGAAATGGAAGCAAAAATCACTATTCATAATACGTTTAACTTCAGTTGACATTAGTTGAAAAAGCAGAGGCCTGGTTCTTGTGGGTTTTTTTTAGGTCCTTTCCTGACTTTGACAAGGCTGAGCTAATTATTATCTTTTAAAATTAAAGGCTGGTTTTGAGGTCAATTATCCCTTCAAAAGGAATGAAAAATCAATTTGCTGAAATGCCAGAAATTAAATGCCTTTGAAGCTGGTTTAACTGCACATGTGGTTACACTGGAAGAAAAAATAAAACAAAAAAACAACCAACTTCTTAGTGTTCTCTCATCAAAAAGACCTTACATGGACAAGACAGAAAAAGTTTTAGGGTTTTAATGGCTGTTTAATTTCTTATCTCCTCCCACGAATTTCAGTTATATGTTTTTCCTACAAACTGCTTCATATTTCCATGTAAATTACAATGAACAAGTATTTTAATTATAGCACTTGTTATTTGTTCTATGGTTGCAACATAATCAAGAAGTTTGTTCATCGGTTTCCAGTCGATATATACTTTTTACGTCTATGTTCAGAAATACTTATGGCTTCTAAATGCTCTCAATGGTGTTAAAATCAGTAAGTAAATGCATTTTAATTTATATTACATTTGTCATAAACTGTGATAAATAAATCATCAGGCTTTCCCTGGTTCTCTAATGTCTCAAAAAGTTAGTGACAAAAAACATATTGATTTATACAAAACAAGGAAAACAAAATATTACATGGTATGTGATATTTTGGACCCACATGGCTAGCTGCCACAGCGCAAATTTCATGTTCCTTGGGTGTTAGCATTGCTGAGTTTCAACATCAGCTTTATGAAATTTCAACTTCTAATTTATCCAGTTATTCACTTTTAAATAATTCCAAGGCTGAATAAAATCTTTGTGACTAAAACATGAGCTATGTGAAAAACAGAAGGGGTGGGTCCTATTATGAAGTCTGTCATAAAAATTATATTGCAGAAGCTGAAGTAAAATCATTTTTTCAAATTCGTAATTATGAATTGCAAGTTAAGTAACAAGAAGCTACTTCGCAGATAAACTGAACAGTATGACAAGAATAGCAATCAGTCATGCTGATTTATGTGCTGCAATATGCTTATCACTGACTGCAATGTTTTGACTAGAACCACTGAGCACAGAAGTTCAATATTTTTGTCTTTTATGATTAGTTACTTCATCACAGATATTTTTCTACATCTATTTGCCACTATTTTCAAATTTTTAAGAAGGTGACATGGTATGTGTAAAATAAATTAATAAAACAGTATTGATAAGAAGTGCCTTGGTTTACTGCAAGTTTGATATAAAAAAATTCACTGCAGATATACAGAAGATACTGGCATGCACGACAGAAGACTTTTAGGCTAAGCAAACTTACATTTTCAGTTGTTCCTGTGATTACATGCAGCCCATCATATGTTGATTTGATATACATCCCCTGAAAAGAGGCAAAATGGCAATTAATACTTGTGAGATACAAATATTGTTTGCGTGATAATACAATAAGTATGTATGTCTGTTTCAGTTTAAGAATGGTAACATTTCAGATGTCTGCAATATATCATGTGTGAATAACATTTACAAAGCTAAGCACTTATGTATCATTGCCTGTTATAAACAGTATGCATTTTTAAGTTTGAAAGAAGTTTTTGGATAGAATACAGTGCCAAGCCCAAGTCTCAGCATAAAATCTTGATACAATTCAGTATTTGAAACATTTAACATAACCTCTCTTTATTACTACTGCCATAAAAGAAATATCAAAACTGAAACAATGAACACAAATAGTCTTTAAAATTATATGTCCCCTCTTCAGACAGTTTCTGGTTCAATAAAAGGGAAACAATCTGACTTAGAAAATACATAAGCCACTGCTCACATTGCCAATTTATGTAGGAAAAATGAGCTTGGTGAGCTAATAGGAGTTTTGTAATTAGTCCAGCAAGAATTCTGCTTCAAGGAGTTGATTGATGAGATACAGAGAGACAACCTAAGTAGGTACCTATCTATCTGTACATGCGTGCACACACACGTACACAGAGCCTTAAATGTCAGCAAGACTCAATTGCTTGCATTCTTACCTATCACGAATAAGGTCATAGCTTCACGTCTCTCTGTATTTTGTGGTTATACATCAAATTTTGAAATCTAATTAATCTAATTGATACATTGTACTGCTGATTCATTATCCTTTCAATAATTCTGCATCACCTTGCATTGTCAAAATGGAAGTTCAGAGCCTCCAGCAAATGAGGAAGAACATTTTGTTCAGAAACTGATTTCAAGATTCCTGAAAGTTAATGAAGATCTGCAGGCTAGTTGTTAACCTAAAAAAATAATAAAATTTTACAAAGGCAAGATTGTCTTGCTCTCTACAGCTACATGAATTGTAAGGCTGCAGAGAAGTCAGAGCCAAACTCGTTTTGAAAGCATGAGATGGAAGCATGAGAAGTAAGAGATGCAAGTTGGAGCTTGGCAGAAAAACAATTTTATTTTAGTTTTTACTTTTATTTTTTTGAAACCTGGATGGCGATGCAACACTGGAACTGGCTGCCTAGAGGGGCTGTGGAATATCTGACCTTGGAGATGATCAAAACTTGACTAGATGATGCTCTGTGAAAACTGCTCCAACAGAATCCATTGTGACTTTTCATTATGACAAAACGCTGCTTCTACCTTAATATTAACTAATTCATTTTCAGATAAGTTTCACTTTACTTAAATCTTAAAAATAAAAGCTAGCTAAAACAGGTTATACAGTTTAATTTTATTGCTTTTGAAATACCAGTTTAGATAATGCTCACTGTGAATACTTGCTCTCTTAACACATTGCCTTGTTATGAACTTTTGCGTTTATTAATTTTATAAGGTCATTTCATTAGATCATGCAGTTAGTGTTTTTATTTCATTTCATAAACACGCATGCACATTCTCTCTGTTTTTATACAGTCAGAGCTGACAAACTCAGACATAAACTGTATTAACATGCCTACTATTACAGTTCAGGAGACTGTTCAGTAATGTTGAAAGTTACTTCAAAATGTAATAGAGAATATATGGAGAGGGTTTTGGTATTTGCCACAGTATCTTTCAATGTGTACTTCTCAGTGCAAAGTACTTTGTCAAGCAAGCAGCCATTGAACTATTAGGAAAGAGTTTCTTCTAGGGAATGCTTGACATGAGATTATTTTTACATAAAGAAGACTGAAAAAAACATTTTAGAATAAAAATAAAAAAAGACTATTGAGCTCATAATAACATGTAAAGAAATTTAGACAATACTATCAGTGAAGGTACATTTTCATATGAAACACAATCCTTTTGTGAAAATGCTTTAAGGATACAGTATTTATTTAAACCTGGAAATTCATTCTGTTTATATGTAAGTTTATGCCATATCTATAGGATGTCAGGTTCATTTGCTGAAGAAATTAGAAAATGTATAATAAAAACTGCATTGCAAATGAAGTTTTGCAAATAAAATCTCACAATTAATACAACTGAATTTTATTTTAGATAACTGAATTCTTACATAAGTCTGAGCTATCTGTTTACAACAGATTTTTCACCAAAAGTAACATTCATTTTCTGGGTGCCAACCGTGTACGAAGCTGAAGCTACAGATCTCAGTAGCTCATAAAATCTTACCTATGCTTAAAATCAAGAGCAGTTGTGTTTTACAATCAGTCTATAAATGTAACATGCCTTCTGAATAACATGGCATAATGGTATAATACGGTAAGTACTTCCCACTGAGTCTCCAAAAAATAGATTTTTGGTGATTTTGCTCCAAATTGTTTTCTGTATGAGATTCTTACCTATAAAACTGAAATTACAATATCACTTTCACAAGTATGTTTTGAGGATAAATTAATTGATGTCTGTGAAGCACCCAGTAAAGCCACATAAAAAAAATTCTCATGATGAAATTGGTAACTGAAGGGAATGCAGAGCTTAGATGAAGTGTGGTAAATAATGCATCAAACCCTACACTGAATGATAAGGATAAAAATGGAACTCTGAATACTTTCCATTCAGTGAATAGCATTCATTTTTCTCTTGAATGGAGTAGAGATCCTGTGGAAAAAACTGCTATACAATCATGAGAAAGCCATTTGTAATTCATTACTCTGTTCTATATTTGATTCTGATTAATGTTTTACTGTTCACATGATTTTTCTTTTATTCCCATTTATAGTTCTTTTTCATATTTTTTTCCTATGCAGAATACAGTGTCAGCAAAATTGATTATAAAGAACTTTCCAACATAGCACGTTATAGTGCCTTCACAATTAGGCACAGAAAACTCAGTCATTCACAGTGATTTCACTTCAGCTAAAAAAAAAAATTTAAACGGGCAAATTTGATTGCAATACTCATCTCATGTCCTCCATCAGCAGTACGCACTTACTGCAGTTGTGTTAGCTACAAAAGTATTGGTGCACTGCAGATGGTTAAGCATCACACACCACAGCGCTTCCACCTAGTGATGGAGCCCAGTCTGCTGCATGGGCACAGCACAGGCTCCACTTGATATTCCACTGGAAAAGAGGGCAGTTTGGAGGAAACTACAGGCCACGTGACAGGCCATGACAGTACAACCAACAAGTCTCATTTTGGTAACCAGCGTCATAAAGAATTAAATTAAACCCTTAGACTTTACGATACGTTGTTTTGAGAGTATACTAATCACGTCCAAGAAGCCAGCTGAACGTTTCTGGATAGAAAGGCAAGTCATACAGAGATCCAGATTGCTAGTGTGCAGAATTGTACTAGCCGTAACACAGGTCAAAAGCATCAGCAGTGTTACAGTATATATACCAGACAAGCTGTAAGTAATACTGACTTGGCATTTCTTGGATCTCCCTGAATTAATTCATTAATTGGACAAGAGAAGAAACTAAGCCAAAAAGACAGGAGATTTGGTCATTAGGGATGCAGCACAGCAAATAATATTTGTCTGTCTTCGGGATTACATATTGTAAAAGTGAGTATGAAGCCAAAAAGTTGAAGTATTTTACTGTGCTGTAGTGGTCTTTTTAAACTGTACCTATCTAACACTAAATTAAATGTATCTATCTAATCATAAAAAAAATTACTTATGGTATTAATGAAGTCGCAAATCAGTATGTGTACCTCACTAATGATGCTCTTGTAACTTTGACAGAATTTGCACGTGCTGTTCACTGCTGTTCATTCAGCGTAGAATAAAGAGTAAGATATTGAAATAATACAAAACAGCTCAACTAACAGGAATTAACACAAACAGTTACAAAGAAGAAACATAACACAGTGTGTATAGTGACACTAGAACATGTTTTAATTTGTCAGTTTACTAGGATCTTAAGTTCACAAGCACTTTTTGTTATCTATCACTCCTACAGCCTACTGATACCGGAATGACTGTGAAGTGGGAAACTAAGGAAAAGATACAGAAATCTTTACCCGTTGACACCTAAACTTCACAAAAATTCCTTGCATAAGTGTAACAGTACAATAATACTAAGAAATGGTAGCAAAATAATTATTACACTGTGAACTCTAGAGAGAATTTTAATTGTATGACCAATTATTAATGCAAAGCAACTGGGATGTTCAGAAGACACCTACCTGGCCTGCTCAGCAAACAACAGTTTATGAGTATAAGGGATGTATTCTGTTTCTGGGATGATATTTATCAAAGTTTTATTTTAACAAAATTGTAAGGGAGGCATTTAACTATTTTAATGCAAAACAAAGAAACCTACCTTCCACTTATCATTTTCAAAGCACATTAACTAATGACAATGAATGCTCAAATATCTATATATACAAAAAAAATTAACTACTTTAGTACATTTCAAAAGCTGTAATATAGTTATCAAAATACTAAAACTATTTTTAAGCTGCTCATATGTTTACTAGTTGCACATCAAGCCCTAGATAAAACTGACAATAAAACTGAGTATAATCCTTTTATTTGCATAATTAAACTACTTTCAGAAATCATATTCAGCTTACCAAAAGAAATTAAATAAATATAATAGCATGAATGAAAATCATTTTGATTTCTTGAGCTTTATTTTTATAAAATAAAGATCTGAGGCTTGTACTCTAATATTTAAACTCTTTTGGTACTTACCAAACCTTCACTAGGCATGATGCTGGTGAGATGAACTACCTCTAGATGTGCTGACTGTGACACCAGAGAATCAGATGAGAGTGAAATGATGTGGTCACAAATTCCAGACAAGGTTTTACACTACAAAGGAAAATAAGCCAATGAAAAATATAATTCCTTGTATTTAACTGAAACTGCTGGCAACATTTTTATATCTGAGAACAGTCTGTACATAAACAGATCATTTATTTCTCTCATAAAAACTACAGGTTGTCAAGAACTGAAGTTGTACAGGGAAGTTAAGAACAAGAGCTAAGAACAAGAGTAACAAAAAATATCTGTGTCAATAAAATATACATGCCTACACAGTACTTTAGAACAAAAGGTTATACTGTGTACTGGGATCATCCAGGCACCAACAATACCCAAATGTACTTTAAGAAAATACGTGATGAACTTAATCTGATCTGTTGTTATAAGGTACCATAATCAATAAAATGGAAATAGAGTGAAGCATGCAAAATCCACTTGTGAAGTGTGTCAATCCACAGACACCTTCAAAATAGGAACCATATTTTGATGGAGGTGATAGAGACAAATCTATTAACTGAAGTCTGTGAATTAGAAAGAAGTTGATCTGGACTCTCAAAGAATCTTAATGTGTAAAGACCAAGTTTAAAGCATTCCTTCAAAATGAATATGCCCAAAAATATTTGAACCTAGTCTGAAGGCACACATTTAAGATGAATTCCAGAGTGGTCTTCCAGTCAAACTTACTGTGTGCATCTATTTTCCTTCAGGGACTACACTCTCATTTTCCCTAATTATAGAAAATGGTAGTGAAATCCCTTAAGGGAAGTTTTGTTTCAGTCATTTGCAAAAGCATGAGGATTTCTAATATATCATTTGACACTATACATATAAATTAAACAAAGTTGTCATAAGGAATAAAATTAACTGACTGAATTTATAGATTATATTCCCATTCACTGTATGGTTACTCATCTGGAAATGTAAGTACAGCTTTGGAGTACTGGATGTGGCATTTGTATTTTGGACCAGATGCAAGAAGCAAAGCATCACATTCAGGTATGCATGACTGCATCGAAAGGTCAGCAAAATAACAGGAATATTTCCAGCAGTTTAAGCTCTGGGCCAGGACCCATAAACAAAACTTCAGGTCTTGTCTTCTCCCACCGCAGATCTGGCTCAAATAATGTATTTTACTGCTGTTCTACATCTGACCTGCTGGCTGACCCTGGTTGCGTGCAAATGCTTTCAGACAGTTTTTGAACTACTGTCATATCAAAATAATGTTTTTATTTCCAAATAAAGCACTCTCATGCTTTCACATCTTCTTAAGAATATACACACAAACTAAATGCAGATTAAATCCACAGTCTACTTGCGTATGGTTTATAATTTAACAGTTGTCATATGTAAATACTTTCTCAGTAAAGATGCTTTAGAATTAAATAAACAGTAAACAAGTTTTCACTCAGATTTAATCTTATGAATCTTAAGATCTCACCACAGTTCACAAAGTTATTTCAAATCTATGCTGGGAAAATACTCAAAAATAATATATTGGAATAATTTTAAATATTACTTTACTGTAAATGTAGTTCAGCATGAACAAGAGACACCTGACACTAGTTATTAATAATGCAAAGGCTGAGACAGTATTGATTGGAACAACTGAGGAGAAATTATGAATAACAGCACAGGGACTGGAAATATCATTTGATCTAGCACTATTAATATAAGAAAATGCATTAACATTTGCTGACATATTTTTGCCATAAAAAAATAGGTAGTTCTAAAGTCCTGTATACTACTTTAAAAATGGAAAGTATAAAACTGAAACTTTTCCCTCTTCTACATTTTCAAGCTTCCATTGAGGAGAGGTTGCAAAGTCAAAAGTAATGTTACTGATAAAGAAGGAGTTCCAGAAGATGTACACAGTTAGAATCACAAGTCATGAGTTAAAAGATGTTTGTATATATGTATATATACATACTCCAAATCCCAGATGATTTCAGGTGCTTTTAGTTCTTTTCAGAATCAGGTTTGCAACAGAGAGCTTTTCTTCCTAAAAGTCACTGCATGCTTTCTGAATTTAACTGCACATCAATGTTTTATGATATATTTTAATCCCTGCTGGAAGCAGAGTATGTGTAAAAGGCTTTAAAAAAAATGTCAGGCACTTGGTAAGAGCTTGTCAAAAGCTTATCTAAACTTGTAAATCCTTCGAGATTTCCCCCAAACCATACATTTTAACTCCATCTCACTGTGAGGACAAGCTTTTTGTGCACGTACCATGAAAATATAAAGTATTAGTACTTGAAGGCCAATATTTAATCAATAACTTTGCATGAGATTCTTCCATTTCCCTTCAGTCATTAGATATCTTGAGTGCTGGAGGCTTTCACAGTGTTCTGGGTCAGTGACAACCAGAGAAGTTAAAAATACAAATAGGCGATGAACTGAGAGCATTCCATGCAAGCAATCCTAGCAAGAGTATTACACTACAAAGAGTGTACTGTCTCATAGTATTGTAAAGCTTCTAAAACAACCTGAGAAAAATAAAGAAGTATTCTTAATTAACTGTAGTTGGGGAGAGTGGGATGAAGTATCCAGCCTTGCCTGCAAAAATAAACAGGCATGGGTACCAGAAGAAAACTGATTCTTAAGGCTTAAATTTGAAAGATGTCCAATTTAGCAAGGTGTAAAAAGACTTGATAGGTCTGGTTCTGAAGTTAATCACATCACCTTCTGGGACCCTCCAATCTTCAGAGAATTTGAAGACATTATCTTAGGTGAAAAAATATTTTATTAACATTGTTGTGTAGAGTCTATCTATATTTCTTTAGGTTGATTATAAAAGAAAGCACAACATTTTGGAGTTTGAAATGTGGACTACTGGGGCAATAATTAAAGTGGCTGGGAAGAGGCACAACCTGCTAGTACTAAGCTGGTTTCAGGGGCCACAGTCTACATAAGGTGATCTGTCCTCTTGCTTGTGTTAAAAAGATTTTTTAACTACATATACATATACGTATATGTATATTTAACAGTTTCATTTTATTTATGAAAACTTTAACTTTCAGCAAGTGATATGATTCATCATGAGTTTTGTCAAATAGTAACTTTAGTTTGCTATAGTGGAATATAATACTTTTTTAAAAATGATTAAAGGGCGTGACGTAGGACTGGAGAATACCATAATAGAATACTTACCACGTGAAGAATTTTGTTTTCTGTTTCATACACTGTACAATCCTGTGGGAAAATAAAACAAACATAATTAATGCATAATGTTTTAAATTTCCTATTAAGAAAGAAAGGAATGCTTAATGCTGTCAACTATCTCTTACAGATGTACTATAATCCCAAACTCTTCAATTTGTCATGTCCAGAATGTCACTTCATAAAAGTAACCTGGCTTTTCTTATGACTCGTTAACCTCAGGGATGATCTATTCTTCGATCATAGTAAAGAAATTTTTCTGCTCAATGCAAGCAGTAAAATATACGTAAAGCAGTGGGGACAGTCACAAAAACAAGAAAAAAGTAAATGAATGTAATTGATTTTGTGTGTTGGAAATTCACTGAAACTCAGAACATGAGAGGCATTGCCCAGCTCTGCAAGGCAGAATGCACGCTGTTGTACAAGTTGTGTGAGGTGCAAACCGCTGTGTCAGACATACCAATAGGTAGGCTGTGCTACTGTAAAGTGTCAGAAGAAGGAGTAAGCAGAAATTGCTTTGACAAGTACAACATTAAAGATGTTAAAGATTATGTGCTTGGTTCATTCTTGCTTCAAGGCCCTAATTGTTTTTACAGTCCAGATAGGACAAGAAACAGCTGTGGTCCCATTTCTTGGAAGAATTTCTGTAACAGCTCTAATTTTGGGTTTTGGAGGGCACAAGTCACACCAGAAGGGGATGGCAAAAGACTCAGGTTTGCTCATATTGCACACTGGTTCAGAGTTATCTAAAGGGTTTCACTGCTTTAGAGTTCCCAAAGTTAGACCTGAAAATATAATCATAATTGACCTCTTTATTTGCTTAATGCTTATAACTTCCAGAGCAGCTATTTTCCTATTTCAATTATCATTTTAAGGAGCGTAACTCTTATTAATCCATAACTTAAAGCATTACTCACGTAACTCATATTTTTGTTTAACATCATTACATGCAGCCAGAATATCACTTATATTTCATGAACCAAAGCATAACATTTCCTACAAGGTGTCTACTGCCTCTACTGCTCTTTAAACTTTGGAAGATTTCCTCAGAACAGTCCTCTATTGCAAAGCACAGCCATGGCATGAGAGTATTGAACCCTTTCCTCCAGAAGAGAGTCCAAGTGCACTGAGAGAACATGCAGCTTCTCCTGGCAGTAAGCACTCCAAACCGCCTTGCCAGCTCTCGTGATGTTTTACAAAAATTAAATTAAAAGGAACATAACAAAAATGCAAGTGTGCCAGGCAAGGTGAGATTAAAATAGAAATGCCTGGAATTCCCTCACAAAGCATTCACCTCTGAGGCCACCTGCAGCTCTGTCCCCAGAGCTCCAGAAACTTCCATCACCAAAGGCTTTGTGGTAGGCACTAGCCTGTGACACCAACCTATTGTGTCAAAGGTGGGCTTATATTTAACAACATCTGAGGAGAAAATGTTTCTGAGGTGTCCCAGCATTTCAGCTATGCTGACAGATGTTATTTAAATCACTTAATATTTAATAGCAGTAAAAATAATGTTGGAAAACTGCTAAATGAGTCATCACATTGGAAGGAGCTTTTTACAGAGCAAGATGAGGACTTCAAGATATGCTTTCAGGATATATTTGAAGTATAAAAAGACTTTGGTTTTTTTCCTTAAATAAATTTTTAAGTAAATTTTACTTTCTGATATACCTAAAAGATCCTCTAACTTAAGTTCCCTTAAAGTTATCATCATTTCCTCTTTTCAGGATCAACGTGATAGCAGTAACAGTTAAGTGCTTTAAACTTGCCTTGAACTAATTCCAACATCCTCACCCCATTTGCTCTCAAAGTAGATTAGCTGCATGATCAGGTTAGGCTGTGGTACGCTCTGAGGGAGCCTCTGCAGCTGACTGACAGCCCCCTGCTCCTCTTGTCCAGCAGAAAAAAGCCCTTGGCCATGTCCCATCCTTGAAGGCCAAGTCCAGCTCTTGGCCTGCTTTTGTGGGCCACTATGGTGAGGAGCCCAGGGCAGCTTTACCTGTGTGAGCCACGCAGCCTTGTGCACACACCTAGAGCACCAGTGGCTGCTTCACCCACATCATTAAGTGTTTATTTTGGAGGACTGGCACTTCTGTAGAAGTATTAGTTTCTATGTGAAGACAGTTTTCAAAATGAGAAAGTTAAAACCAGATTGTGAATGACAAGGAACACAGAGGAATTTATATTAGCATTTCATGGTCAAGTATCCCTTTGATGTTTCTTCTGTATTCATGCTGTTATTTTTTTCAGCACAAAAATAAGAATGCAATTAGTCAGTTTGGTTGGCAATGCCCAAGGCAGTTTTTCGTACATGCTCTACACACTTCAAACAGCATATCCACCATCTCCCTTTAACCCTGCAAGTACCAAGAGAAACACATGATCACAGGAGTGCTTATAGCTTGATTTCAGAGCTAATAGTCCTATCTAAATTATTCCTTTAATTTCTGTGCAAGAAAAATAATATGAGCTTAATTCCAAACAAGCTTAATTACTTCAGGTCAAATAATAGAAGTCTTGCGTAGAGTAAAACTGAAATTTTAATGTTTTGTAGAGCAGAATTAATGTTAGCTATTCTTAGGTTGCACATCCAAGATTACATTAGCATTAAAATTGTTAATGGCTTTGGGATTCCTTCCAAAACATATGCAAAATGACTTTTTTTTTTTTTTTTTTTTTAATACATCAGACCAGTTTAACCGAGAGGTTAAAAGCACTTGCAATATTGTACTAAAATTCTAAGACATGTAGGTCACAACATCCTTCTGATGGTTTTTTTTTTCTTTTTTTCCCCCTGATACATAGAAAGGCACAAGGGATCTCATTAGGAAAAAAAAAATTCTTCCAGGATAACATTAATAGAATTTTGATCTATTTCTTTAGAAGATAAGTAATAGTTGTATTCTTTCTCCATCCTCCATAGGCATGAAGATGTTAAAAATGTATTATTTTTCTTAGAGCTAAAAAAAAATAAAATTAAGTAGCAGCATTCCATTTCTCCTCTGCAAAACAGTAAAGTACAGGAATCATGATATAATCACTTCTACAATATTACGTGCAAGCCAGTTTCTGAACTGTCCACAATATTCTGACTTTGAAAGGTATCACACCTTCACAACTCTGTTAAGATAAAAGAGCTTGTTTTTGAGTATTGATAAAGAAAAAGAGATGGTAGGACTTGCACACAATCATTGTACATTCATAATTTTAGTTTGTAATTCTGAAAGAGATTGCAAATACTACTGAAATTTGCAGATACTGTAAAAACTGTGAAGGGTAATTGGGCCGCAAAATTAAGATGCCTCAAAGATTTTGCAGCTTTCTATGTAATGCTATTCATTTACAATTTCTCTATTTATTTTAATGAAATGTAGGTTTGTGAGGGATAAGAAAACTAAGTACAATTGTTACATATCTAAAATTTATCTCATTCAGGATAAAAAAAATCTGCGAGAATGGTTTCTATTATTTATGCCACTCACTTCGCATATTTTAGTCTACAGTTAAGACTACATTTTTTGTTAGGTGAGACATCTTTGCTTTCACACATTAAGGTCAATTTTCCTCAGATTTATTAACAATAAAGCCATCTTGCTCTGAAGGATATTGTTTTATATGTACTTTTTGGTTTTACATACCGTAAAAATATCAGATAGCTATTAAGCAATCCAGATCTGAAAGTAAGGGAAGAAAAAGACAAAACTGGTCTTGACTTGTAACTAACCTTAAAATTGACTAAACATTTTTCATTCTGGATTGTCCTGGAGACTGTTCTCTAAGATACATCGTTTTTAAGTTGCCAAAATGAAGACAGCCTTTGAAATGAAATGGTATTGAAGAAATAAAACAAAACCCCAACTTATTACTGGCAGAGAAGTGAATTTCATTTGCCAAAAGCAGTCAAAAGAATAGAAGAAATGGTGACCGCAATTTAAAATTTTCTTATTTTCACCTAGACCACTGGGAAAAATTAAACTCACACAAACAAAGTGCAATATCAGCTGAAGAGGGGAATCAGAATCTAAAATTTTGTACTGCAGAGAAGTTCATTTTGCTTAGTCTGTAAATCAAAAATAGCCTAGTGCTATAAAGACTAAAAGAAAGCTTCTTACAGATACATTAATAATTAAATGTCTACATAGGAATTTATAAACAAAGAAAAGAAAAAAGGGATTGTTTGTTTTCTACTGCAATAGTGCATAAAGGTAAAAAATTCTCAAAAGGAAAAAAAGTTGAGTATTAGAAATTAAGGATAATAGTGTAAAAGATGTAGATATGTGTCAGTCTTGGTTACACAATGTAAACAGAAAATCTTGTAGATACCTGATTTTTTGCTTTTTTAATGCAAGAAATAATACTGAGGAAAAAGAGATTGCAGAATATTGCTATTTCAGAAAGCCTCTTAAGTGAGTTTTATTGCTGGTTTACTCTTAGTCTACCTTAAGAACGGCCAGAAAAAAACAGGGGCATGCAATGGAGCCCCTTCTACTGAAAGGAGGTCCAGGTTGCTTACAAAACTACACTGAATAATCTTCCTCTTTGCTTCCCCTTCACCTTTTAACTTTCTATTTTCCTTCCTTCCAAGACAGTCCTTTCCTGTACTCTAACCTCTTCACATATTCCAGTAACAGTGTTTTGTCACATCAGAATTTTTATCCACTCACAAGAACGGAAGCTCAGTGTAAAAATCTGTGAAACTAACTTACACTCAGTTTTCTCTACTTGTGTGTGACTTCCTCTGCTTCAGGGGCAGACACTGAAGATAACAATAGTGACTATTATTGTTTGTATAATATGTAGAACTACAGAACCCTTATTTGCTTCATATTTCACTAGTTCAGTGTTAATTACAAACAAATTTTATGTAACAGGCTCTCTTTTGAGTGAAGAAGACGCAGTACAGTTGCACCTTGATATAAGAAAGAACTTGCCCCTGAAATATTTTTGATTAAACATATTTTAATCTCTAACAATTTTTTTTTTTAGTATTTAACCTGTTTCTCACTGTGGCATTGTTCTTCTATGGCCTTAAATAACTTAACATGAAAATGTCCACTCGAAGAGTGAATTATTTTTGACTACACTCTATTCTTTGATCTATCCAGACACATGATTATAGCCAAAATCTAAAATCTTCCCATCCTCTCACTAAAAGAAACTACGGAAGGAACACAAAGGTAATATGCAAAAACAATTTTTTTTTCTGGTCAAGTAAAAGTTTGGCAATGTTTTTACTATTATGATTTTTGAGCAACGATAAGTACTTGGATATACTGGAAGATAACCACTGCTACCTGTTGTACAATGGTTGTTAGTTCCAGGCACAGTTGAACAATGTTGTTTTTCAGCAGAGAGTATTCTGTCACACTGACGAATGGAGACCTATGAGAAAGGAAGAATAGATTCATGTGATATTAAGGATATCTCACAGTACTTATGATTAGTAAATTCATTTTCATGAAGGCAAATATAACAGGTCAGCTACTTATTCTATGGTTTAATCAAGAAAAAAAGAGTCCAGAAATAATGAATATACTTTTCAATAACACAGTTTTACTGTTTTTTTGGAGTCTTCAATGGCATTTAGAAGATGTATATAATACAGAGATCGGTTGTACACCACAAAAGTATGAATCACCTAATCACGACAATCTCCAGTGTAAGCCACATAACATTCGTAAAATATGACTATGAAACAAGAAACAATGTTGGCTGGAAGGAAGTGGATCTTGGCCAGAATACTAGAAGTTATCATTCTTAACGTCAGTAAAATATGAGCTTCCAAATAATTGTAAGCAATCAAAATTTCCTTTGTATGGTTCATCAAAAAGCTTTACTAGTAAGACAGCACTCTTCTGCAGCAGTTAGCACCTTAATTCAGAGAGGAAAAAATTGCCTCCTTAGTCAGTAACAACTTCCTGTGAACTGGAATTTTCTGCAGGCTTTCCATTTTCTAACCAAATCCGACTCCATTTGAATTTATAAGAACTGACAAGGTCATAGCCCAAGAGAATATGAATGCTGGCATTAGGTTAGGAAGATGTCACCAGGATTATACAAATCTCATAAAGGAGGGTGATTCACTCTCACTATGATTTCTAAGGTGCCATTTTTATATTCAAGAGCACTCAGATTCCAGATAAGTCCCTCCATAGCTATAACTCCAGAAAAATGGAAACAACACAAATTCCATGATACAATTTTATATTTTGGGTTCTGTCTTCCTACAGTTAAAATTTTAACAACTACCATTTATCTAGATTTTTTAATTGAGACAGTGATAGAACCAGGTGAAATATAGTTTTAAACTAAAAGAGGGGAGTTTTAGATTAGATATCAGGGTGAAATTTTTCACTGAGAGACTAGTAAGGTGCAGGAACAGCCTGCCCAGAGAAGTTATGGATGTCCCATCCCTGGAGGTGTTCAAGGCCAGTTTGTATGGGGGTCTGAGCAACCTGATGTAGTGCCCAATTTGGAAGTTGGCAGGGGTATTTGAACTAGATGGGTCCCTTTCAACCCAAGCTATTCTGTGATTCTATGATGATTCTATGATTCCTTTCCAAATTAAGAAAATACTATCATTTATTTTCATATTCTCATGAGTAGAAGGTCAAGAAAGAGTAAATTACCTGTCCAGCCAGGCTAGTAAGTTCTTGGCAGCACCAATCAGATCAACTACAGAGGTAAGAAAATCATTTGGCAGTCGTCTGGAGGCCCTGCCATCATAATGGCCACTCCTCCTTCTACCCGTTATAAAATTCTGAAGATTTTTGGCCGAGGCATTCAGCTTGTGAGAGAGAGTTCTCAGGTTTTCGGTCTCCAAACCATAGTTCTGAGGGGAAAGAGGAAAATGCAATCAAGTGAAATAGGGTGTCGTAAGCTATGTGAACAGAACAATGAGGCAAAACACTCTAACTGGTACTTGGCTGAAAGCGAACAAAACTTATAGATGTCTGGTGTTAGATTAAGCAACAGGATCCTTTGGCTGAAACATGCCCATACCGAGCATGTGGTCTATTTTGTTCGTCTTTCACCCAGCCAATTCCCCACTTAGAGCCAGGTGATAAGTAAAAAGATTTCAGCTCTAGTACTTTAAATAACTCAGATTCATATTGAAAGTCTCCAACTGAACTGAACCAAGATCTCTTCCTGCCACAGCAGAATGTAGCATAAGAAGAAATTTAATGAGCACTTAAATAAAATCAGCTTTCATCATATGAATTGATTGACATTATTAATTTCAACAGTGTGTATATTTTAAAGGATGACTGTTCATCAATACTGCATGTTAATTTTACTCACTAAACTTCTTCCTCAAAACCAAGAATGAAGAGCAGCAAGCACTGTGCAATCTTGCTGGATGACAATATTGATATTTGTACAAAGATTAAATGTTTCCAACAACAAAAAGAGAGAATGCATTGAATGACAACAAGCATATGAAATGGGATTGTATGAAAGTCAAACAAAATATAAACAAATGGTAGGTGAAGTTACTTGCTAAATTTGGATCAGTTCTGACTGGTGCTCTGGCTGGTGCCTTCTCAGCCAGATATTCTCCCTCTCAGATAAAAACTCTGAAAAATAAGTGAAGTCCTCTACCTCCAGCTTGGAGGACAAGGCATGGAAACACTTTACTTTGTTCTTAGCCCAATGCAAAGAGCTGACTTTTAAAAAGAATTTTAAACGCTAGGGACAGAATTCATTTCAGTATTATGTATTAGTACTATGCCTAAAGCATCCCAGTCAGTCAATGAGGTTTGGAAGCATCACATATAAAACTGAATTGTGAAGCAAATGAAAATTACATTGGCTTAGTTACAGATAAGAACAATTCTCTTAATCTTTTTTTCCAAAACAAATATCATACAGTTAACAACAGTTTCACTGAAGGAAAGCACTCTATTTTCAAAAAATTTATATTTAAAACTCATGTTGCAGTTGATATTTGCATGCCATTTGTTTAATATTTGCAGCTAATCTTTCTTTTATTAAAATACTGAATGAGTTCCCTCCCCTTTATTTTTCTGTCACTTCTATTCATGCCAAGATGATGACTAAGTGGATGTATTGGGATGCCTTTACCAGCTTGCAAACTATACTAAGCAGTGTTCAGTTTCCCCTAAGGAAGAGTTTGATTTTGCATTCTCAACAACATTTTTTAATGATGATAAATCAGATCCTCCTGCTTTTATTTCCAAGTCCAGCCTTGGTTATCCCTGTGGTAACAAGCAGAAAATGTTTCTCCAAATAATTCATTATAGCATGAAAGCTCAGGGAACCTGTCAGTTTACTTTCAATAAAAGACAAGTGGGAAAGGAAACAGCTGGACCACAGAGTCCATGAAATGCCAGTATACTTGCACCAGACTGTAAGTCAAAATTTTGAAGATTGTGGGCTGGTTACTATCAGTGTAATCACCTGGAGTGAATTTTATAGTCTTGATTCAAGTCACTGGAAAACACAAAATGTATTTGAGGAAATCCACCTACTAAGCAGGTTTTTTCATCTCAAAGTTTACTAATTAGCATGCCAATGGTAACTTTAATTAATGTAAATATAAAGTCTTGAATGTAGAATGGACTAAGAATAAATAAAATGTCCATAAAGATAATCAAAGATTAAAGGTAATTTTTCAGCACAGTAAAAGTGCTGATGCAAGCTGAAAATTTAATTGAGATCTATTTAGTAAGGTACAATAAAAGGAAAAAGATAAAATATTATAAAAATGACAGTAAAATTAACATCTCTATAGAAGACAGACATAGCACTCTAAATTTAAGCTTCCCTCAAATCTAAGATCTTCAGGTAAATGAAACAAGTATAGACAACTATAAAATTGGAAAAAGAAAGATTAAAAATAGTCTTTGAATGTATCACTGCCAATTACTTCATCCGCATTTACTGCATTAGAAAACTGCTAAAGGAATTTAGTCCTTTAGTCCTTCTGAAGTCAGTGGGGGGGGAGAAAAAAAGAGATGTCCCAGAAGAAACAAGAGCAAACAGATGTTTACACACTCAAATTTGATCTGAATCCATTTTGATTCAGTGAATGTGCTTAAAAACAAAAGACAGAAATGAAGCTGTTTAAGAGAATCAATAAGTAGGTGGGTAGCCTTCTTCTGTATATACGATGCTACAAGTACTTGGATCTCTTCTAATTCCCACAGGCATCTCATCTGCATGATGCCAACAGATAGTCTCAAACCTGCCAAACTAAATCATTATCACAGCTATCATATCAGATCTCAGTTTTCACAGCTACATATTCTGCTCTCACTATGTTAAGTACGTACAGCTGCTGTGAGAGATACCGTAGATATGTTTTGAGCCTGTAAAACTCTGACTTCTGGCAGGTGATTTCTCTCTTGCACAAGAAATCCTAGATATTAATCTGGCTTCAAAAAAAAAAACAATATAAAGAAATACCAACAAGGCCGCAATCTCTAAAAGGTTTCAAGACAGTGCCATTAGCACAGGTAGGACTATTTCTTCTAAAACAAACAAATAAACAAACAAAAAACCTACACCAAAATAAAATCAAACCGAATCAAGGTTTCTTCCATTCCCTGTTTCTATTTCATGATGCTTAAGGCTGTTAGATAGTCTTTTACTTATTTATTTGTTTGTTTGTTTATCGGTTACTATATTAGTAACGGTAGACACAGGTTTAGATGAGAAACACCGATTGCTGAAGTGACCCCAAGCAATGTGTCATTAGAAGAACTACATAGCCATGCACTTTGTCAAATCTCCTTAAAAAGTTGGTCACGGGACAGCTTAGTGAGAACAAAGTTCTGATGAGCCCAGCACACTCCATGTCAGCAAATCAGGACTCGCAGGTATACTGCAGGAAGTGTAACTGCTGTGAGAAAGTGAGAGCCAATCTTGAACACAAAATGTGAATGGCAAGTCTATGAGAAGTTTACTGCATCTTTTCCATGTTCAAAGAGTGAGCTACTTTTATATCTACTTCATATAGTATATGGCAGCATTATTACCTTCGCATAAAAAGTTAAACAAAGATGATCTGATTTGTTCAATGACAGAAAGATTTAATAGTACATTTTAGTTCAGCAATTCCTGGTGCCAAATCAAGCATCTTCTATGAAGCTTACCATGGAAGGCATTCAAAACAGCACAACTTAAACATTGAGCTGCACTCACATTTGCATGTTTCATACATAAGGTTAAGAATCCCCACAATTTATCAGTGCAGCCCAGCTGCAGTGGCTGCAGCTGCCAGGTCTCAGTTCCAGACGGCAGCAGCAACAGCTCGGGACCATTAACAAACCCACAGAGATGTGTGTGCCCCTGTGGGTGCTACTCTGCCCCCAACACCAAAACAGTCTCAGCACATCAGACTGCTCCTGTCCCAGTCTGCCCCAAAAACAGCATGTCTGGTCTCACTGTGTGCTCCACTCCTTCTCAGAACCAGGTTTCCCAGCTGCTTTCAACTGATATATTTGTGAACCGCTATAGAAAGATGCTGTTATGCCCTCTTCTCAAGTCCCAGCACTGATGGATAGTGAACTGGATTAGGAATTTAATTCAAAACTCCACTTTCAGCCACATATTCCAACTACAAACTGGTTTTTGACCAGACCCATTCTCAGATGGCGCAAACTGACTTAAAGGTACTGTGGACTCGCAGCCACTGAAGCAGCTCTGCAGGGATGCTTTGTGGAGAAGCGGGGCTGCTCCCTCCAGGCTGCCCCACTCTCCAGGGGCTATTCATCCCACCTGCTTCCCTGGGCCACACTGCCATGTGCTGGGCCCTGAGCTGACAAGGAAAGAAAATCCCCAAGAACAGCAATGGGAGACTGGAACCTCCGTGGGGGAAATGCCACATGGGATCCCGCAGCTCCCAGCTGTCTGCATTGCTGTGCCTGTAGCTCCAGCAAGAGCCACAGCCTCGCGATAGAAACTACAGCGCCCACAACAGCATGTTCATTATTCAATATTGAGAAGAGGTAATCACAGCTTCTTTAATAAAGTAAAAAACCAAAACCACGCAATTTATTTTTTAGCATAAATTGTTCTGATATTTGAATACAGTGAGAAAAATAGGTGCAGTTTGGTAGTTTTTGTTGCTGTTTTTAATCTCCCTTTCTGGATGCGTATTTTTAAAGGTTAAAACCCTAATAAAAACTTATCTTAAAATACTCTGATTTGTAAGCAATTCTTTGATTTCATCATGTCACCCTGCTCAGAATTCTTTTTTTTTTTTTTTTTTTTAATTGTTCTGTTTATGATGCAAATGAACAAACAGAGCCTGTCAGGCGTTGTATCTCAGTCAGGCATGTCTTTGTTTCCTCTTTAAGAAGAATTTGCAAACTGAATCTCCTTTATGCACATAGCAAATGGAAGGAGGTAAAATAATTTTTCTTGTGAAAATCACAGAGGACCTTCTCTTGAAATTATCTGAACAAATAAACAAGTTTTACTGTTGCATTAGAATACTGAATTAAAAGTGTGTATAAAACCTTCGTTCCACAGAACATGACCTATTTTTAAGTATTTATTATAGATTTGAGATAAAGTGCTAAAAGATCCAGATTGGTATTTTATGTGAACAGTCGTGACGTAGATTGAGCTGAAGGAAAGAATAAATTACACCCTGTAATTAGCATATTAAATTTGATAGTGTTAAAGATCTGCTGCAGTGGTTTGCAGACAAGAAAAAATGATTTCACATGCAGTCTGCTAAAAGTTACTGCTTTGGCACAACTAGTGCTTACTGCATGCTGGGGTCTGCCACTTAATGTCTGATGCACTGTACATATAACTATATATATATCTATATTGTATGTAGGTCGCTCTGAAAACAATGCCTCCTATGTATTTCCATGGAAACTACAACAGATATGAACAGAAACAAAGAGCACAAAAACACTATCTGATAGTTACAAAACGCTATTTTTCAACACAGTCATGACCAGAGTGATGAACAAGGCCTGTGTGCCTCGCTCATACAAATCTGTACCAGTGGAGATGACCACTGTTGCTGTTACCACTGCTGAAATGCTGCATTCACCACCTCACTGTGCTCGCATCCACTGCCTGGTCTCCATCAACATCCAGCAAGTGTCAATGAATGTCAATGGGTGCCATCTTTTCTACATGGGGAAATTCAGCTACCCCTCTTTGCTTCCTAGGCACTTCCATGTCACACACCTTTCTGTCAGACTGCCCCTCTACTGCCATCTGACACACGGCAACAACATGCCATGGTATATTTGAATGAAGGTTCAGCCCCTACTGCCATCCCACCAATATCTGCCTCTGCTGTTGTAAGCAAACATCATTAAGTAGGAAACAGTACTTTCAGAACAGCCCTCACAAACATACAAAGGGAGATAAAAATATATATACATATGTATATACACACACATATATATGGTTCTGGGGATGTGAGGGAGGACGTGTTGCGCTGGCTACCATTTGCTGCTTGCCTATGTCTGATGGCTCAGAGAAGAGCTATTTTTAACCAAAGTGCTGTCTGCAAGTGACCTTGTAGCATGAGACCCAGGAACCTCCTCTGTCTTGAATCAACACAAAAAGCTCAGTAGAGATCATGAGTTGGGATACAAATTCAGGTCTACGGTCTGAAACCTAAAACTTAACACTCTTCCTGAATGATAAAAAGGGGGCAATGTTCATAACGAAATGCAAGTCTTGACAACGCTTAATGAAAAGTTAAAAAAAAAATCCAAGAACCGATGTTCTAGGAAATGTGTGTCAGCTGTAGCTCACACAGTGTCAGATTTGTCACTGCACAGTAGTATTTTAAATTGGGTAATGATCATGATCACATATTTGGTGAGCAAAGGAGTAAGACATCTGAATAATAGCCAATTGAACCCAACGTGACCTAATTCTCAGAATGTCTTATCACTAACCACCACTTCTGCACAGTTTAACTTCTCTGTCTGGAGTAAATGTCTAGTGGAATTAGTGCTATAATAGCTTTTCCAGTTACTTTCTAGCAAGGAGATGCTGTATTGCACACTTAAATGTATTAGCACACAAAATGATACCTGTTCTAAAATTATATTAGGATCATTTTCCCAGATTACAAAGGATATCTAGCTTACTAAATAGCATGTGCTTTGTTCTGAGCTACGGAAAGGAAAAATCTAGGTCACCTCTGGATACATGCTACTTAAACTAAAATGTTAAATAATTTGTATTTTTTGAAAGTACAGAAAATCCTACCACCTGCTGTTTCGCCAGCTGTAAATAAATTCACCTATTGATAAAACACACATTTGTGGCTGGAGACTGCAGTTCGAGAAGAATATTGTCTGAATTTGGCTCAGAATTTTCTTGAAAGATTTCATTCTAAATCAGTAAATTAACAACAATATAATAAAAACAATCCTTATCACCTTTTGAGATAATATTTGACTATCATTTTACTATGGCTGTTAAACTGCAGTAGAAAAATTTAGTTTATGTACACAGAACACAATGATATTTCATTATGAAATTCATTCAGTACAAAATGAGTTAATTTAACTATGGTAGTACTACACAAATATGTAAGATCATAACACAAATTAGAGTATATTACCTGAAACACCTCAGTTTTTTTCTCTGCATAGCTTTCCTCCCCCTGGTGCTCCCTTCCATTATAATTATCTGAAGCAAATGGTGTTACAAATCTTTCTTGCATCCTAAGCGTATAATTTTGAACTTGTCACAGTGCTTTTCAGCACTTCATATACCTTCCTACCATCTTGTAATAGATACATTAATTATGAGTAAATATTTAAACCTTATTTTAAAATGAAACTTTTGCATTACATTTTAACCCCCAGAGGAAGCTTCAGTGTTTCCATTGTCACTTATATGTATAATGTAATCAAGAATTATTAAGGTACAAGAGGATAGGACTAAAGATATTGCATTATCAGTCGCTTTACATGCTCTACTATTCACTTGGAACCATCTTTCGAAACACTGAAACAGCCACTAGTCTATGATATGTAGTTTCACAAAAACACTGAAGTAGAAAACTTCTTTTAAGTAAAGGTTTTCCCTCGGAAGGGAAGTCTCGTGTCTCATTTCAGTTGGGAAGAGATGCACGGTCATCTATACTGAGTTATTTCTGTGGAGGCAATGAACCTTTTCTTTCAGATTCAGAAGAGACTGAACCTTACCCATGCTTAAAATAGCACTTTGGTTTATCTCAGAGAGCTGATGCTTTTACTCCTTTTTTTTTGAACTTCAGCAGCATGCCTCTGAGCGCTTCTTAACTGCTCTTTGCTGTACTTTAATTCACATTTTCTGCTCAACTCCATCTTCACAAGGGGTTTGGATCTAAACTCCCATCAAGTGAATTTGCATTTTAAAAAAAAATTCTCCACTTTAGAAAGCATTTCATATTTTCTCATATTTTTGAGCAAAACAGCCTCATAACCACAGTGATGTAAAACTGTGACTGTACTACACCACCCATATATCATTTCTCTGTCAAGCTGACATCTGTGCATATTTAATAGCTTCAATGTCATATCTCAGAAAATATACCAGCAAGGAAATAAAGCTGTGGCAGCATTTCTGTTCTGATATGCACAAAAACAAGACCCAGAAGGATGGAGGAAAGTTGGTCTATTTTGTGGCTTTGCACATAACAAGATAAATTGTTTCCAATTACTTTACTTCAGTATTAAGGAAGACCTAACTGCATATGGCTTCAATTAAAACCCATATGTAAGCCAGACCTCTGTGATGGCTTGACCTCTTCCATATGTGCTATGCAGAATATGCTGACTGTGGATGCAGTGATAAATAAACAAGACCAAAAGATGACCCAGTAGATATTCCCTCCAAAGCATATTAGTCTGTGATCCGCTAACTTTTAAGCTGATCATCAACTCTTGCCTGCACTTGCGGTTACCAAGTTTCCGCGTTACAACCAAAACATTAAATCTTTTTTTAAGGATATCTAAACTACATACAAATTCTTTATTAAATGTTCTATTGCAGATCCAGGGAACTCCACATTGGCTTTATTTCATGGGCAGAATACCTCAAGCTCCTACCATCTCTTTACAATACTCCCTAATCTATATCTTTTCTCTGCCCCTCTCAACAAAACCTAATGAAGCCACAGATGTGGAGCACACTGTTCAATAATCACAAACCTTTATTATATTTTACTAAAATCTTGTGACCAATTAATCTTTGTTAATTAGTCATAATAATCATGATTTTGTGGAAGAACCAATTGTCCAATAACAAGAAGTTTTATTGTAACCTTCTTAAACTGCCTCTTGAAATGAATTATGAGTGCAAGATTAGAGAGCATAAGAGATGCAGTATGTTGCACAACATTAGGATTTTGAACAGCAGTGAAACATTCAACGTTCAAATAATGATTGATAGGATTCCTTTTTGGAAATACAATGTCAGAACTGAGCATTACACTCCCTGCATCTCCATCCCACTGAGAATTTCTGTGGTACATTGCTACTTGTGCAACACAACACTCATTGAATCAGTATGGCTTGCAAATCACCATCCTAAAGAAGAAAATAAATTATTGCTTTCTGCAAGGGAAAGAAAATTTTTCTATTGAGATACATAAGCAATAAATAAAAACTTATTCTTCCCCATGAGAAAAGCTACAATCTTAGAAATAAAAAGTCCATTTTTTAAAGTTCCTAATACTGGTTTTAAACAACTATTTAAAAGTCCACATAAATAGTAGTGTTATTATTTTTCATTACAAGACTAAAGATTAACTGGGTACTTCACATGAGCCATTGCAAAGACAAGAATTTATTTGATGTTTAAAACTTGAAGTACTTCACTGAGATTTTAAGTTATTTATAAAATATATGCATATATTTGCAGAATACTACTTTTTTCAGTTAAGGAGGAAAAGCTAATCTCTTCCTGCAACGGTTTGTTGTTCTCCCTTTATGCTCCAAAAAATTATTCTGTACCCCCTAAACTTAGTATACTTTCCTTCTACTATTTCATGTAAGTACCTGAGTCTGAATCGATACTCCATTAGCTGGATCCAGTCAATGTACTGCAAATTCCAGCTTTAAGGTTTTGACCTGAAGCAGAAGTTACTGCAATACAAGCAAACTAGTACTTCAATAACTTAAGTTGGCAATTTCAACAGGCTAATAGATTTATTTATTAAAATGTTCAATGAAATAGTAGACGATTAATGTTATGCAGTAATTCACAAAATACACGCAGGTTTCTGACAGAAAGCATGAAGGCCTTCTATGCTAAAAAGTCTTGATTTTAGAGAAACTGTATATTTCCCTCAATACAACCTATTTAAAAATATTATTTCTGTGCTTGCAATGAAGATTAGGAGAGAAGTGACTCTGCCATGAAGCACTACAGAGCTTATAGCTTCACTGAGTTTAACTCTTTGGCACATAAGGATGTTGTTTTGGGGGCATTTTCATGTCACCACAACATGCTTAGCAAGATCTGTACTTGTACCCTTCACAAAGTGGAGCATGAACTTTTTAAAATCTTGCAATGAGTACAGAACAACCATTTCTAGTGATCTTTATTGTAACAATGACTTGAACTCATCAGCGAGCATTATTTAATATCTGTATATCTGTAAGGGTCTATTGGGTATGTATAACATAGAAGCCAACAGAACGTGAAACAAACAGCCCTTCTTTGCCACTGCAGGTTTTCCTCTTCTCATATGTGAAGAAATCAAAAAAGAAAGATAAAATCTGAAGCCACTGACATGAGCCTCATGTTTACAAGTCAGTGCACATATGGATACCTGAGCTCAGTAAATTAACGTGGATATGCATCAATAAACAATAGTTATGTTTTACAACAGCCAATAAAGAGCAGAAGCATGATGGACTCCGGCTGTCAAAGCATCACTACATTCAACTACAGAAAAGTTTTCATTAGATCAAAATTTAATGCACCCACCAAAAATAAACAAACCCTAAACACAGCCTACAGCCAAATCTCAAAAAAAGGTAACTGTCCAGTATTATAGTTACATATTTGGTCAGTGTTCCTGTACTGTCCAGAATCAATGGTATTTCCACAGCTACAAAAAAGCCAGAGGACTCACACCAGCAAACTTGACCAAGACTCTGTTAGCTGACACGCTTTTCATAAAAGTTTAACAGTACTTTTGCTATATATATTTATATGAATCAGCATATGTTGCCTATAAAACTCAAAAAATGCCTAACCAATGCCTACGTGTACACAAACGAACAGCTGCTTGGTATTAAATACCACACAATACTGTTGTGAAAAGTATATTTACTGAAGATATTATATTCTGTAGTCTATGGCATTCTATTTAAAAACAGGAATTCATAAAAATTAGAGGTTGTGACGGCTGATCAGTTTTGCGCATGTGGTTTTGTATGACAGGATTGTTGTTCATATTATAACACAATAAAGGCCATCATGAAAGCCAGAGTAATCTGAAAAGGATAGCCTGACTCAAACTCCCACATTTCAACCTGAATTAAAGTTTCATGCCTTCAAGCTGGTCAGGTCTTGGCTCTTATTTACTCAGTCTTTACTTGCAAAACATTCAAAGCCCACTTTCCTCAAAGCTCTGTGAAAATGTAAAATGCACTCTCAGTCCTCCACAAACATCATGCAGAAATGGAAAAAGTGTAAAAATTTATTTCAAATTAATATTTGCAGTAGCAATGATGAAAATCTCTTACAAGATTTCTTTTTTTTTCTTTTTTAATTTATTTGTGTGTGTGTGTGTGTGTGTGAGTGTGTGTGTGTGTGTGTATGTGTGTAAAGCTTTAATCAAATACACGCTAATGTTGTTAAAAGTACTCTGGAAATTCAGCAATGTTTTATCATGAAATGAGAAATGGCAGAGGACAAACTGTTCATTGCAGGGGAGTTGGACTAGATGACCTAATGAGGTTCAATAAGGCCAAGTGCAGGGTGCTGAATTTGGGTTGGGGCAATCCCAGGTATTTATACAAACTGGGGGACGATCTCTTTGAGAGCAGCCCTGTGAAGAAGGACTTGGGGGTCCTGATGGACGAGAAGCTGGACATGAGCTAGCAGTGTGCTTGCAGCCCGGAAGGCCAACTGTTCTGGGCTGCATTAAAAAGGGGTGGCCAGCAGGGAGAGGGAGGTGATTGTCCCCCTCTACTCAGCTCTTGTGAGGCCCCATCTGGAGTTCTGCATCCAGGCCTGGGGCCCCCAGTACAGGAACAACATGGAGCCCTTACAGCGGGACCAGAGGAGGCCACTAAGATGATCAGAGGGCTGGAGCACCTCTCCTATGAAGAAAGGTTGAGGGAACTGGACTTGCTTAGCTTGGAAAAGAGAAGGCTCTGGGAAGACCTCATTGTGGCCTTCCAATACTTGAAGGGAGCTTATATACAGGAGGGGGAATGGCTGTTTAAGAGGGTGGATAGTGATAGGACAAGGGGGAACGGTCTTAAACTGAGACAGGGGAGGTTTAGGTTAGATATTAGGAGGAAGTTTTTCACACAGGAGGTGGTGACGCACTGGAACAGGTTGCCCAAGGAGGTTTTTAATTCACTCTGGACCTGAATCATATCATAGAATCATAGAAATGACACTGAAAATCATACTTAAAACTTAATTACCTTTCTTCGGTGTCCTGATCCTAGTAGATTTTTAGAAATACAATATTTGGTAACACACTTGAAGATCAGAAAAAAAATTACCAGTCAACGTAGAATCCAAAAAATTGTCTAAACTGCTTGACTTGAAAGCCTAAAGAATGAAGCAACTAACTAGAATAAGCAAAAGATGATGCATCCTTTCTGTTGTGTATAATAGTCAGCCAACCCATGCAGCAGTATTAATTCAATAGGTTGGCACAGCATAATGGATACCACTGGGCTGCCAAAAGATGAATTTCTTTTCAAACTGAGATTAATAAAGCTTTCTGGATGCATGTGTACATATAGACAAAATTAATGCATTTGTCAGTATCCTCTAAGGACACTAAGGAGATAGAATACCTCTTCATTTCTCTCTGCAGAGAATATCTCTGCAGAATATCTCAAAAATAAGATCACTTATTTCCATCTATTTAAGCATCAATATATAAAATGAAGAATTCACTCTGGAATAATTATATTAATCTTTGAAAAGGGGAAGGGGAGGTTGAGGAAATAAGCATCTGACACATCCAATGACTTGTTAAAAATGCAACTTGATTACACATCAGGCAAAGTAATGAAAAATTCTTCCCAGAGTACTCCCAATACTGATAAAGCAAAAAAGAATCAGCAGAAAAGATGAAAAGGATCTAAATAGAGATCATTGTAGCTATAGCCACTTAAAAGTAGCATTATTTTAAGCAAAACTTGAGTGATTTTAGTATTGAAGAAACAACTTCATTCGTAGATACAGAGACAGCTGTGAAAGATTGTGTCGTTTCAGCATGGCACACCTCACAATGAAGGCCTGCAAACTGCTTTCAGCCTGGCCAACCTAAACCAATTATTGTTAGAATTTTGGCAATGGTGAGCCTGGTCATTTGTTAGGGAAAGAAAACCAACAACCATATTTATTTGGTAGCTATGCCCCGTACATACATAGCTTAAACAATAATGTAAATACACTAGCAAATTAAACTTGTTAGAGACATATTGATGTACAGGTGAATAATTTGCCTTCTAGCAGGAAAACTGCCGTTGGACTGCTAGCCTTTGCAGTAAATGCAGGGAGAATGTTTGCAATCTTTATTTCTCCTTAAAAGCTATCACAGCACATAAATTTGCTAGCTGAATGCCTATGAATTAACTGTACATTCAATTACTTTAGATACAATCTATATTTGAGCATGCTTTTCATCCTTTTCCATTCATTCTCCTTCCAGTCATCACCAAAGTCCAAGCAGTATGTTTGTGTTTTAATTGCGGGGACCTTTACTACATACTGACTCCAGTTGTCCTAATTAAATTAAATTTTAAATGCATAGATTTGAAAAACAAGCCATGTTGACCCCAAAATCACTCCTTTCTCTTCTTCCCAATATATTTTACCATCTCTCAAATAATTATTTTCCCCAGGCCCTGCTACTACTTCAGTCAGTCAATGCCTTTGTACGATTAGTCCTCCAAAACATTTCCTGATTAGCATTTCAACTTTAATAAAACTGCAATACGAAGCCTAAATGGCCTGAGTGTTTTCATCCATAGATGTTATTTAGGTCACTTTAAATAAATAACTGCAAAGCAGTTTCTGACCACACTGGTAATAAAGGATTTTGATGTTTAAGATACATTTTTTTCACCACAACTATCGTTTCCAATTATCTTCATAATTAAAACAGTACTCAAAAAAAAGTCATTCAAGAATGGTCAAAGAATTGAAACTGAAAGTATGGCTCACCTATGACTTTTCCTTTCATAGCACATAAATTCAGCCTTGAGCAACCCCAAGAAAGTGCCAGCTCTTTCTCTCCTATAGTGAAAGATACCCTCACCTTTTGCCCCTCAGTTCTACCTTTTCAAAAATCAGATTATATTAACATTTAAAAAAATATATTTTTAAGATAAAAACATATATTTCTGTTACGCTTGGGTGTAACAAATACTTTCATTTTTCCCTTTTTACATTTCTCATATCACCTTCTTTCATACTGCATATCATTTTCCAAGAGAATCTTTTCTATACAGGACTCTCATAATTAATACCTAAATAGATAATACTCTGAACTGAGCTTTCAAAAGAAAAAACATTATCTGAGATTGTGTATATTAGTAACATCTCTAATGATTTTATTCAGAAATAATATTATGGTTCAAATCAGTTAACCAAGATATAATATTAGATGATTATCATTTTATTCAGGTTCTTTTGTGAAAAGTGGATACAGACTCATATGAAGGGCAAACATACAGTGGATTCCTCAACAAAACCTTCCCTGCCTTCAATGGCTTGCATGTGAGTCTAATTAGCAGGTGGTTCAGGACAAGGAAGAAAAGCACAGAAGTGTCTCCTATTTTTAGTTTCCTTTTGATCTTAGAAGCCTGGGTTATTGACAGGTATTTAGTTACGTATGTGCTGCATGTTGCTTCACATCACACAAGCAGAAGCAGGGGCACTGCTCTTTGATGCGTAACCCCCAACAAACAGGCGCTGCCCATCCCTGCCAAAAGGCAGTGGGCTGATGGCCAGAGCCTAAGGGAGCACATATGGGAAATAGGGCTTTGCAACGTGCACTTTTGGTGTGTTCCAAGAGCCTGAGAGGAGACAGTCAAATTTCCCCTGGTTTCCTGAAGCAATCACATAACTGTTCTGCAGCTGAAGTCATGGCCAATGTGCAGCTGAACTTCTGATGCATCGCTGAGCCTAAGCTTACCTGAGAGATTTCTACAGCACATTGGAAACGCTTCTGCTTAAAGCCTTATACAACCCATCTTGCTAAGATGGAGTGGAACATCCCATCCCACTAATGCTGCCTGTAAGAAATAGGTCACGTAACTTGGACACTGCCAATTGCCAAACAGAAATCAATTTCGAATGCCATGTACAGAAAAAAAAAATCAATGCTCATTGACATGGCCCAGCAAGCGGATGATACGCAGAGCATAAAGCTGGACTGACGGGTATTGATGTGAACAGGAGCGCAGCTCTCTGCAGTTGGGAGCATGCAGCGTGGAGCACGGTGGATGCTCTGGCAGTGTGTGGCTGGAAGCACAGGGTGTGCTGAGTGCTGCTGGCAGAGTGAGCAAGCCCTGCTCCTGCAGCACCATCCTGCACACAGTGTGCTGGGCCATGCTGCCCCAAGGGATGTTTCCTCTGCATTTTTTTCATAACAAGTTTTGAAAAAAAATATTTTTTTAATGTGTATATATGTATGAATCTAAAAATACTCCTGGTACTTTATGTATTCTGTCCATACGTAGAAACACACACCCAGTTCATTAATGTATTAACATCTCACTGGTTGGGGTTGCACACAGTCTGCATTCCATTAACTTATGATAGAACTTAGAAAATTAGGAGTCTTTAAGACATTCTGATGCAAAGAATTTCTTTTATGAAGTTATACTAGTTCCTGTTTAGTGACACGAGTAAGATACAGATCCCTCTTTTTTATGTTTAGTTTTACCTCATTTTTTTCTTAAGTCTGCCTGGCCTACTAAATATCCATTACAGCAACTAGCTGCAATCCACAGTTCTCCCTGCTCACCTAAACAAGCAGCTCAATTCTAGTGCAATAACAAATTAATGTTTCAAAACTTAAGGCACTACTGTAGTATTTTAGAAGAGTATTTCAGTGTTAATAAAGGCAGCATCAGATCTCCTACCATTCAACCACTGCTATTATTTAAAATAATTTTTCAATTATGGTCTTCAGTTAAAAAGACATAAATTATTATAGGTTGAGAATAGATATATTACTTAATCTTGTCAAAGTTTTACTTGTGATCCTTGCTCAGTAGGAAGCTGCAAGGGCTGAAGAACGTGTTGTACATAACAGCAAGGCAGAAATGTCAGAAGCAAGAGAATACCCCCAAGAGCAGAGCCGCAGGCAGCAAAGATTCACTTAGCAGAAAGCATGTGGAATGGGTTGGAAGATAAAAATTTAGAAGATGAATAAAAAATGTATTTTTAAAGTAAGAGTTCTAGAAAGAGTAAGGATGGAAGGAAGGATAAAGGCTTAAAGGCAGGAGGCTAAATAACAGATACCAGGAGCTGGAAAATCCCCAACCCTGCTTTAAAAGGAAAAATAACAGTGTCATGGGAAAGTGCAGTAAGAGAAGAGCTGCACTGTTGACCTGCAGTGGGGCCAGCATTTAGAAGGTAAGTTTCTTTTATTAAAAAAAAAAAAAAGAAAAGAAGAAGAAAGAAAAAGAGAGATTGAGAGAAAAAAGAAAAAGAAAATAAAGCAGTGAGGGTCCTCCTAATGGGCACACTTGACTGAAGTTTTCCAGAGGAAATTTCCTGGGTCTTCTATGTCTTACTGCTATCAGGCAACAGCACTGTAATGTTCTTTAGATAAAATAACATAACACTAGGAGATACTTAGGTTCCTTTTATGTGAAGGCAATTATTTACTTGAAAAACATCTGAGTTTAATATTAAATGATTCAGAAACCATAAGATTTAGTGGATTATGCATTGCACACCAGTTTACAGATATGCCTGCATCAAGGTCAGAAGCATTTTTCTACTTTTAACATAGTTTTATTTATTATTTTTGCATATTTTGACATAGAAGTTGCTTAATTTGTAGAAGCAGGTGTCAAGTTACATGAAGTATATTTTGTAATTAAGAGTACTTGCTATAAGCATGTGCACAATAAAAGGTACTTCATACTGTTTTTTTCTTTTACAACATCAAGTGCATTTTGATGCAATTGTTTTCTCTTTTATTGCTTAGTGCAAGTTGCTCTGTTGGAGACAATTTATGTTATCAAAATTCCACAAGATAAGCAACTTTGTGAAAAAGCAGAACTTGTGATAAAGAGGTAAAAGTCTGGAACTGTCCCTTATAATTTACATACTTTTATTTTTTTTAGATATATTTTCTACATCCTTTCACCTGTCTACTTGAACAAAAAACAAGCACTTTTTTTCATTAGAATTAAGTTAATACAATCTATTCTATCTTCTGTCAGGAATAATATAAAAGAAAAAAAGCAGAGTTTCTGATATAAAATATTTTGTTCAGAAGCTAACAGAAATAATAACCTGTTATATGAAAAAAAGAGGTTTCTTCAAAATTTGGATGCTTGCAGGTTGTTAAGGAAGCTTTAAATCAACATACATGCCTGTTCCTTGGATACAGTCAATTTTATCATCCTGATCTTGTCTTAAATCTCATTTTAAACAATCTTCCAGTCTAAGAAACATTACCTTCTTGTTCCTGAGTACAATCTTTCTGAACACTAGCATGGTTAAAACATTCAAGTGTACTTGGTTTAGTGTACTGTGGCAAATGTCTGTGGAATGCAGGGGCATATGGCATATAATTACAGAACCATATGGATGCCAGTAGTAATAGTCAACAGCATTTAAATGCAGGACCTAATAAGTTGGAGGAAGAGAAATAATAGACCATCATACACAATCATAAAATCACAGAATCATATGGATACATGCAGTTTCTTTATGGCTGAAAGAAGCCTGTCCTTTAATCTGGCAAAGCCAGTGTTTCTGTACAAGCATACAGCAAGATAATGCAGTCTGCATTATTTTAATTTTGGCTTGGAAATTTCTAAACCCACATCATTAAGATGAGTGATGCAGAAAATTACTTACCAACGCACATAGCAGATCAACTGCTTCCAGTATCAGTTCTTGGTGGCCAATGCGAGTAACTCCCAGTTCCTCAAGCTCTTGATGAGTGATGTGTAGCAGCTGTTCACCATTGATCTTTTCTCTTTCAAAATTTTTTATGTATTGTTGGAGGCAATCATCAAGGCCTTTTAAAATAAAAAAGCCGACAATGCACATTCAGACAAACAATAATTCTACAATGTTCAAGTACAGAAATTTCTGTAGAACATAATTACAAATCCTTGCTTAGCTCTATGAAGGAAAATAAAAATAAATATAGCTCAACTTACATAGTAGCACACTTCATATCACTAAACACCAAAATTTGTACTACCGACACTGTTTTCAAAACCCTTAACCATTTTAACACTAATTTAAAGTCTTCATGTTACTTATTAGGGAGATAAGCGGAAGGACAAAGACGCACAGAATGACATCATGGAAAACTTTTCTCTTATGATGTTGTGGACACCTAAGCATATGTTTAGCTTATGATTGGGACTAAATTCTTCTTGGGATGCCTCTTGTACAACTCTTCTTATGGTGCAGTTATCTCTGTAATAAGGAAGAGTTCTTCAAGCTTAGTAATCCATTATTAAAAGACCCAGTTCTATTTTTTTTTTCAAGTCTAACTATCCAACTTTCTGAACCACAGTAATATATATCTGTTATTCTTACAGCCAGAATCAGATTCAAGTACGCAATTTCTGCCCGTGCACACAGAATTACTCCATTTCATGCTGAAACTTGATATATATAGTAAGAATAACAGACTTGGTAGTTGTCAATCTGCTCTCTGAGACCAGAAAAGGGACCAATTAACAACCTGAGTTCAAAAATCTTCCATTCCTCCAAATCTGTTTCAGAGCCACACAAGTTAGAACAAGAAGACTTTCTACTATTGAAAGTTATACAAGGTTACGTAGAATTCCCTCAAGGACTCTATTTAGAAGTGTACGTATCCATTTCCATTTTCCATTTCCATGGAAATAAATAGGAGGCATTACTTTCAGAGCAGTCCTTGTGCTATATTCACTGGAAACTTGCTATTCTCTTAGAAAAATTTTGGAGACCTACAAAGCAGATGTAATTAGAAGCAGAATTTTTGGAGGTAGGTAGGCTTTTGTAGGTAGGGTTTAATCTCCAGTATTTGTCCTCCAGTGAATCAGGTAAACTCAAAATCCCTAAGACGTATGGATATCCAGGAACCAGTGCAGTGTTTTTACATGAAAAGTGCATTCATTCAGTATATCTTTTGTCAACTGTTTCTTGCTAAAACTGCAAGTGCTCAAATAGTAACAGAATGCAAATACAATTAATCTGTGTTTAGAAATTAGAAAATATCGACAGAATAGGAAGCAAGAGACAGATTAAGCTATTCTCCACACAGAGGAAAATCGTGTACAATGACACTAGTGATGTGCAGAGGAAGACTGTTAAGACATCTCCCTTTCTATTGCTTAATATTGGAAAGATTGGAATAATGTTGAAAATAATGGGGTTCAAGTTAATTGTATCTATTATTACAAGTAAAGCTGCCTGAAATTTTCTTAGTACTGCTGAGATTAGAACCAAAATGTAAACAAGTAATTAAGTCTATATCTCAAGTTCCCATCTACAAAAAGACCAGTTTTAGCTATGGGACCATCGTCTTGGAGACAGGGTATCTTGGGTAACAACCATAAAAAAACTCTCTGGAAAATCATGATGAAACTGGCTACACATATTTAAGGACTGCTAGGTTCTACATGGGATCTTTATCCAGTGGTCATGAGAAAGATTTAGAATATTCAGCTCTTTTTAGAAAGGAGAAAGGAGTGGTTTTATCATAGCATTATAACCAGCAGTCTGTTTATAACAAACGCCCAAGCCTTTCCTCTGTTCTGAAAGTGTGTGCAAACAGGAGACCACTTCTCTGCATCTGCTGCTGGGTTTAAATGATTTAATGAATGGTTTTATGTGAGTAGGTTTCAGTCTGGATTGGTTGAAAACTGGTCGCTGCAAGTTGTGCATGCATTTTTTAACATTGGAAATTCAGAGCCACTGCACATTTCAGTTGGCTTGCTTCTAAATAATTCTCAGAAATATTCAGAGTAAATCCCCATGGTTTAGGCAAGTGTTCGCCAGAAGCAAACATATTTCTATGAACAAACTTGTCAGAAAAAGTCACTGAAAAAACTATCACAAATAAAACTATTTTGAACAGAAGTGAAACAAATTAATTTAGGACATCAGTATCATGGCTACAAATGAGCATTTGTTGTAGACAGAAAGATCTAAAAAATACCAGATGGATGTGACATCCTATGAAAAGTGTATAGCCAGATGTATTAAATGTGCCTTTATGCCAGAGACAATGTATGACAGAAGAGCAAAATATGAAATTTGTGTTATGCATTCTGCTCTGCAATAGCTCCCTGGGGCATCTTTAGAAGGCGTTAACTTACTGGTGCAAACAGTATGCCAGTTGACAACAGAATACAGAAAGACATCATTAAAAACCCAGGCTGTCTCTTAGCATGACAGCATCTAATAGACACACACACAAAGAAGTATCTGTCCATCGCTCTCTGTCTACCTAGGAACCAAGTATTGTATCCTATTTCTCCTTTTCTTCTGATGTAAAAAGCTTTCTTCAGTAAATGTAAGGCTTTACAAAGCAAGAATTTAGCTGACAGTAGTTCCAGGCCTTATTCTCACGCTTGTAATTATCTTGAGCAGGAAAATATCAAAGATGCAATTAGAAAGAGTATAAAATGAGATCACTTTGACTCACCAAAGCCAAACAGAGTATTTACTTCCTCAAGCCACTTAGGCCTCATTAGTGCTCTTTCTGCAATTTTGTCAATATAATTTCTGTTTACAAATAAGACTTACATTAGTTAATGTTCATAGCTATGAAGCTGTTAGGGGGCATTAACCCTGTTCTGTATGTAGGTAAAATTAAATCACTATTCCCAAGTTACACAGTATCAGTGTCAGTGTTTGCAGGAAACACGGAGGCTTGCATATTCTTACATTTTTGGGGGTAGAGTTTGTAAATAACCAATATAGCCTTCATAATTCAATAAAATAATTCAAGGAAAATAGTTTATGCATGCATGTTTTAATATAAAGCTGAGATCCAGCATCTATGAAATGTGCTACTTTGTCTCTTTCCATTTTTAGGTAAAAGACAACTTATTCCATTCACATGGACTAGGAAACTTTATCTTCATATCCAAAGAACAGATGAAAACCAAGATCTTTGCTATGCTCTCTGCAAACCATGATCATGAAAATAAGGCAAGAAAGAGTGACTAAATCAAGGGAACATAAAGAGAGAGAACAGGGAAAAGGTCAGGAGAAAGGGCTGGAGAAAGAAAAGTCAGTTAGCTTTATGGTTTTTTTTCCTGATCTGCACAATTATTATTATATCCTTTTATTAAAAAAGGAATTGTTAAAACAAAGCAAAGCAGTGTGTAATAAAAAAAGGTCTGCATTGACCTAGCTGAAATCAGATTTAGGTATTAACTCCAAGCCAATGTTACAAACACAATACTACACGTTATGGGGAACAAGGCCCACTGAGATTAAAAGGAATCTTCGCATTGATGTCAGCAAATATTGGGTTTGTTTTACATTAAATCCATAAACATGGTTTGTGTGTTATGTAAAGATCTGTCCCTTTCTCTCTAGCACTAGGGATACTGAGGGAAAACTGTGTAAAAGAAAAGCACAAATTGTTGCCTTCTATATAGGAAGTCAAATTATGGAGACAGGGCAGCTCTCACAGGGGAGAAATGTGGTAAAAGTAACTCAGTCAAGTGTGATCCATCACAAAAGGAACATTAATCGCTAAGTTAAAGTTGTGTGACTTCTATTTTTTTCATAAATGTCTCCAAAAATTACAGTTATTCTCCTCTCATTTCCCATATATGTTAATGAATTTTTGCAACTTACTGTAAGTTATACTGTTTTTCTAATCTGTCCTAACTATTCCTAACAAAATGATGGCTTTGTTCATACTACATCATTATTCCCGGAGAAAAATACAGGGCAGCTGGCTGGCACAACAAAACCCTGCCTATAAAATGGAGGGTTTATAGGGAAGACAGACAGGAAAGTTCCTATCCAGTTCAGCTTGTCAGTACATGACTGCACTCTCAAGTGGAGTCTTCTGACAGCAGAAGGTACACAACACGATATGCTCTGGTATAAAAACACATGGTTGCTCATTCTGCTTTTAGGGCCTATGATGAAAGAGAAGGAAAAAAGCTCAGTGACTTTGGTTTAGTACTGATGCAAGGAGATTAGGAAGAGCGATTACAGTCAGTTTTGCCAAGAAATTAGGAACAGTTTGAATAAGGATCTGAAAGAATATTTAAAAGCACATGGCAGAAATCTGAAATCACATTTGCAGAGATATTTCTATACAACAGTAGCTGTGAAGTACAGATGTTAATTATTGTGGAATGAGTATAGAAAGTACAAAACCTGGAAGTCAATGGTGTGATTTTAGTTTTCTCAGAAGGATTACAGCCTGGTTTGGCTTTAATGTGGAAAGAGCAAATTAATATTCCTATGAATGAATCTCAGTAGGCTAATAGAAGCTAAACAGCAATCACATCTGTCATGACAGAATAGTGACTTGTTGAAAAAAATATAGAACCATCAGCAAATCCAAGAAAAGCGAGCAGATTCCATGTTAAAATACTGACTGCTGTACTAGATATTAGGAGAAATCCGTTAAAGCTTCTGTGTCCTCCAGTCCAGGTAAATGCTGGTTTGGGAAGGCGGGCACCTTCCGTAGCATGGCCAGCCTGCAGCAGCACATCTCAAAGCAGCAACAGAGCTGGGAGCCACCAGGGCCACATCATAATTCAAAAGAAAACTGACTGTAGTGGAGCTGTCCCTGGGCGACAAGGGGAAGAGAAGGACAAACACTGCAAAGAAAGGAGCATAAAAGGTAGAAGACCAGAAACAGTGTCTGCTTTGAGAAAAAGCATAGAGAGAGGGACTACTGAAGCAAGTTTGAAGCCATAGGGAGAAAAAAATCCACATCCTTTCATTTCAGCTGCTTATGCAAGTGACCTCATGTGTTTCAAACAACCAGAACCACACCAAAGACGGCCCACCTGGCTCCATTAAAGATTTCTCTTCCAAAGCAATTACCTGCAAGTCCAGAACACTAGCTATTCAGTGCTAGCAAGAAAAGAACCACTCATTTCTGTACTGAAAGCTACCTAATTAACCTAATTAACAGGGCAAGGCATCGCCGACTTCTGCTCCCATCACAAGCTTCAGTTTACACATGCAGATCCAGCAGTGCCAGTGCCTAAGTGCATCTAACAGCTGGGACTGAGCAACAGTAGTTACAGGAAGAAAAAAGGATTCTGGAATCAACTGGTATTTTCTATGTAAAGCAGTTTTTAGCAGCTAACTAGAAAGTTCTGGAAGGCACTGACTGGATGGCGAATGGAGAACATAGGTGGGGAACACATGCATTTTGCTAAATGAAATTACATTGAATACACGCATCAATTCATGGGTGATTTTGATTTAAAACACCTTTGATTTATTACATTGGCTTTGGCAGAGTGGATCTTTTCCAATCCTTTTATAACTTCTAACAATGAAGATCATCAGGTGGGTATTTTTTATCAGTGACATTAAAAGCTTTGTAAGAATTATTCAGTCCAAATAAAGGAAGGGCATAATCCTCGGGACCATGTTCACACTAAGCTCCTGCTCAAGCACCAGCTGGTCGTTCTTAAGCCCTGTCAGGAAGAAACCATTGCTTAGAGTGCCTGGGAAAAGGATCCTTGTGTCCCCCCAGTTCAGAGAGAGATGGAACACATTTGAAAACACCCTAAAACACCAACCTTGGAGTATTTTAGACCTGCACTTTAGAGTCTATCTAAAAACTAGAGGATCTCATACATTTCACATCTTTAAAAGCATACTTATAACAAGCCTGACCTATAACAGTACTTACATCATAAAACTGTAGACAAAAACTACATTAAAAATTGCAATACACTGCATGAATGCTCAAACTGGCATAAAAGCAAATTAAGAATCTTCTTTGAAAAATATCCAGTTCTGGTATTATATGACCTTTAAGTGCTTGACTGTGCAAACATAATATGTTTAAATGTTGCTTCCTGGGTAACTTTCCCCTGTGTCATTATAATAACATCCACAAAGATACAAGCGGGTGTTTCAGATGCAAATAGAGGCAGAACTCCACTACCTGAATTCCACAACCGAGAATCAGAGTGGGATGAGCTGTCTGAGTGGCTGCTCCCCCGACACTGGCTGACCCAAAACACCAACATCACTGTAGGCTTCAGGTGGCCCAAACTTGGCTGGACCCAACTCCTCTGCCTGTCTCAGCCTCCTGCACCTCACTGGGCTCACTCTTCAGCCACATCCCCCATGACCTCATTGCAGGCTCTGTGATCCCAGTTTCTCCCGTTCTAATAATTAACAGAAAATTGTAACTTTTTTTTTTTTTTTTTTTTTTTAAAAAGCATGGCCAAAGCAACAGGCTCTCCCATGATCTCACAATGTCTATAATTACAAGCTCTTTTTGGCAGCAGTTTTCCAGGAGAACTGTAATATCAAGACAAAAGCAGTGCTGAAATATTAATATTTTAAGAGTTCAGAGCACCTGGAAAGAGAGTTTTATGAGCAGACATGTCAGGCAATATTAATAACAAATGAGCAAACTGCTCCACTTTCAAAATTTGATTTAACGTTATGCCATCACCCTTAAATTGACATTTGGATATATGAAGTAAGTGACTTAATATAGTTCTGCCTTCATTACCTATGAGTGAATAATAGTGAGTGAAGACATCTCCCACAAAGTGACAAGCACTGCTGAGCCGTGGCACCATTGCAGGAGGAACAAGCAGCGCTTTCAGAAAGCTTGCTGGAACCACACCTGACCTTGAGGATGTTTCTGGAGGATAAGTGTCACTTTCAGGGAGCACAGCACATTTTCAAACCAAGACCATACTCCTGCACAGCAGTCTTAAACTTGAGAAATGTCACTTACACTGTTACTGACGAACTTGCCATAAAAGTGATAAAATACCCAAGCAGTTTTGTTAGCTCTCTGTGATAATAAAAGTTTGTTTTTCCCTAGTCCCATTAATTTTCTCCTTGATACAAATACTACAGCAGCCTCCGGTCATTTTGGAAGCAGCGTGGCTGAGAAGGATCTGGAAGTGCCAGCATGTCCAAAAGCTAGCATCTCCACACCTCCCATTTGTTGGATTATATGCTTCCATATTGTGGTGTGACTAAGCTGAGATACTTGGATACTGCATCTGTCTCATTACATTTATTTTAAAGAGAAACGCTTTGGCCAAATGCTAGGCAAGTCATTCTATTTCCTGTGCTGGACTCACGCACCACACTGCTTTGCGTTTTGGAGACAAAGTTTGATGAGAATCCCTCCTGGCAGACACAGCAGTGCCAGCTGTGAGCTGGGCCACTCGTCCTGCTCCTCGCGCCTCTGCGCGGAGCTGCACCGCAATCTGGGCCACAAACTGCTCTGCTCCTTGCTTACCAGCTATGGAACTGACACAGAGGAGGTGGTGAACATCATCGGGTGACAGAGCAGCTGTTTTAGCTGGCACCACTACCAAGCTTGCTTTTCAAAAGCTGTGCCATAAGAGAGCCCCACTTGGGAATTCTTTACTTCATTTACATTTCTATTTGATGAGATGGCAAACTTAAGATCACTGTTCCAGCCGTTGTTCCAGTCCTACTGACAGCTATCCTGGAACTATTAAAAATCTTTATTTCATATAGTGATTTATTTACATAGCTCTTAAACTGAAAAGGCTATACATAGATAAGGTAGAAATGTAAAGTTTGGTGCAATGGCTCCTACTCTAAATGCATCTCTGATTAATTTGCAGTAGCAATTCTACATTAAATTCAGCTCACATTCATATTCAGAAATACCCAGGCACAGTTGTCACAGATGCTTCAGAACAAAGATTTCCCAGCCAAAATGCACATAAAGGAACAGAAAATTTCTGAGGCATGTGTACTCCTGCAAAACACTATCGAGAAAATAAAGCAAACTTGTAACAGGATAGCCAAAAGCCCCAAATCCCATCTTGTCAGCAAATGCTAACACTTGCAAAGCTGAGAGGCGATAAGAGAGCTGACAGAAGACAAAAAATTGCTACAGATATTTCAGTGCCAAATATATTAATTCTTGTTTTGACTTCACTGACATGTTTTACTAAAAGTCCTAGATATCAAAAGAAAGGCAAATCCAGTGCATGCATTTATAGCAAAAAGCACAAAGAAATAAGGTTTCTGCTCAATACAATTTCTTCACAAGTCTAGGACCCAATACACAATAGTTTAAACAGCTGCAGGACACAAATCCTAGAAACAGAATGTGGGCTTGGCAATTCCTCACTAAGCTCTTCGCGTAGTTTCCAGAAGTCATGGGGAAGCTGCCTGCGATTGTTGCAGGAGTCAAAGAAAGAACAGTATTCATGCTTTTATCAGAGCTGATCAGCAGCTTTGTTGATAGCATCTGTTGGTTACCACTTAGCAAAGCTGTGGAAGAGGTGGGCCGAGGTTCACACACACCTTTTGTTGTGGGGAAAAGGGACAATACGGCTCCCAGCGCCTCAGCTCTCCATCATGTCCTATTAGCAGCACAAATCTGGAGGATCTTCAATTAAGCTCTTAAGCAGTTTGGAGGAATTAGCTCTAGCAATCACTGATTAGCTCAGCTAGAAGTCAAGTGATTGTCAGGAGCTGTCAATTAGTTGTCAGGAAATTCCCAAACTAGGAATTATTATTCTTTTGTTACAACCAGTGTGACACTAGCAAAACTAGTAAAATGGAAAGAAATAAAACAAGAAAAAAAGTCAAACTGAAATCCTACTAAAGAAAAGCTTTTTTCTTTCCTCGTATTTACTCATTTTTACTCTACTTATTTATATGACAATGTCAGAAAAAAAACTCGAACATTATGGTTGATTTTGAACAGGATGAGGGCTAGAAATTGCTATTTGCTACCATTTTTCAAGCAGGAGAAGATTAAGGCAGATTAAGTCTCTGGCTTCAACTACATGACAAAGAGCATCGTTACATTTTAAATCACTACTATTTTGTGTTTGAATTCTGAATTGTAAATGCTTTGCTATTTGATCTGGCCATAGCTTGTTCCAGATTAAATTCTATGTACCAACAAGAAACTGGCAAGAACTACATCATTTCTAAAAATAAATATGCGGCCAAAAGCCTGTGAACAAAATGATTACAACTCAACATATAAGAAAATTCTCATCTGCCCAGTGAAATAAAAATTTCTGGTAATTCAGTATTAAAAAAAAGTAATACCAAGTGATTATAAATACAAAACACATAAAACTCACACACTATCACACACACAGATGCTTGAGCTACTACTATTTCTGATGCTCGGGACGCTTACATGGCAGCATGCAAAAAAGGGATGTAGGACAGGACTAGCACCTTAAATTTAAATCCAACATTTATTCCCATCTAGAGCCAAATACTGCCACAGCTTGAGAGCCCACTGGTGCCAACAAAAAAAAAAAAGGACACATAAAACTGAACACTGATTCAAAACCATTTCCAGTTATTTTCCCGTTCTTTGTGAGAAACCAGTTATAACCGTTTACTTAGACTATCAGGCAAGACGTAACAGATACGTGATGGTAAAAGATAGGTAATGGCAATGTAAGTAGCAAAACTTGTCCACAGAACCTCTGAGCAACTGCTGGTGGAAGGGCAAATGTTTAACTTACTAAGAATACTAAGCTAACAACCCGAAGCAAGTTGCACTAACTGAGCAGGATTCATTAATTCTTTTGTCAGCAGAAGTAGTCTAATACATTATAACATTTCTGGGGACATTCCTCATGGCTTCTTAGGGAGCAGGCTGCCTCACTGCACTTGCAGGCATTTCCCGGTTAAACCTTTAAAAAAGCCTTCTTGGGTTCACGGCATTATTTTTCACCTATGCCAGAGAAGTAAACTCAGAGAGACAGGAGAGGATTAATGGTGCTCGAAGGAGGCTGGGTGGCTCCTTAAGTCCCAGCGGGGAAGCAGCCTGCTCCTGAAGCAGCCATCCCCTGGTGCAGGCAGGATGCTCACAGCTGGGCGTGCTGCTGCCTATTGGAAGGGTCTCTGAGCACAGCCACGAGCCACGCAGCTGGAACACTCTGGCAAGACCAAGTCACATGAAGACTAATGCAGGAACAATAAGAGAGAGTATAGAAATAAATGAAAGAATTATGGGTTTCTGCATTAAATAAATGTGACAAGAAAAGAGCAGGGAAGCCAGCCCGAGATGATACAAAAAGGCCAGAGGTGAACAAAATGTGACTTTCATATTTATGAAATCTTTTTGTAAGTTACATAATAAGCTTTTTCTAAACCATCATTTTTTTCTGACCTTCTAGATATGCTAACTTCATTTCACAGACCATAGCTAATTGTTGTGCCACCTGTCACTGCAATCACTTCTTCCTGCGCTGCCACTCAGTAACTCGCAGGTACACCTGGCTGCTACAGCTCCGTGCTATATTCAGTCTTTGTTTCTCTCTCTTCTTTTGCAAAAATATTACTTTATTTCTTCTTTCCTACTGAGCTGCTTTGCTATTCACTGCCTCTCAGCATCTCTCATTTTTCAAGTATCTGATGTGTCAACTGTACTTCTAAAGATTATCTATTTCTTATCTTTTCAAATATAAAAATGTCACTGAAGGTGCAGTTCCATATGGACATAAGCCAATTTCAAACCATGCTGCTGCCAAAAGAGGGAACAACTTTTCCTTCCACCTCCTCTCCTGTACTGACACTGGTAATGTTATGGCATTACAGTGAACCAGACCTGCCCATTTCAACAAGTGAAAGGTGAAGTGCACAGAAGGTGAAGGGAAACTCAGCTGCTCAACCTTTTTTTTTCTTCTTTCTTTTGTCAACATGTGAAAGAACTTTGGTTTGAACATTCAGCAGCTAAAGCATTTTTCTGCTCTTTGCCTCTCACAGTCGCTACCTCCAAATGTCTTTGTGGCGGCCTGTTGGGCTGGACTGGGGAGCTGAGCCACCTGAACAATAGCTCAGGAAAAATACAAGAAAACTTTTTTGTTCAGCAGCTGAATATGCTCCAATGCAGTTTACGGTACAGACACCAACCAGAGCCAGCATTAGCAGCAGGCAGGGCAAGGAAGAGCTACAGGGCACAAACTGTGCAGACAGAAGAGAGTGGCTGCAACACCAAACACAAAGCAGGACACAAAGAGGGTGATGACTGACTGCTCTCTGTGAGAAAGCTTTTGAAAGCAAAGATGGTTCTGAAGTACAAAATTGCTACCAGTTATGGCAGATCTTTTTTTTTTTAATGTGTTAGAAGTACAGAGGGTAACAAATCAGTCTTTTTCCAACAGACAGAGATGGTCTGAGTTCCAGCTAGCCCTGATGGAATTGGTGGTGCCCTGTGTATAAATGTGGTCAAGGAAAGAGGAGGAAACTCATGCCTGGGTTAATAATAACAAAACTGCAGGTGGGAAGTTGATTTTGGTATGTTGCCCAAGGAATCATCAATTAAATCCTACACAATTACAGAAAATCTTAAAATGCATCTTATGTTTAATTTCATAACTGAAACAGCAGTTATACGTCTTGACAAATTAAGTACAATTTGTTTAAAACATAAATCTAATTAATTAGACAGCTTTTTTTGACAGACCTTTGCAGTCTGTGGAAATCATAGTACTACCTTTTTATAAGAGCCCCCCCCAAATCACTGGGCTATTAAAAAGTGCATTTTTATGAATTCTGGTCTGATCTTGGAGGGCCTATTCTTGTTACCAGTCATTATTTAATATAGGAAGCACTTTGGTGATTATTTGTGTGAGTCTGGCCTCAATCCAACTAAGAACTTAAATGCCTGTCTCACTTCCGTATATACTGCTAATCTTCCCATTGATTTGCCCAGGAATATTCACATGATTCTAATTAAGCTTAAGTGCATTGCTGGAGCAGAGCCTGAGAGCACTGAATGCTGCATGATTGAGCCCACAATGGCCAAAGGTTTGTGGATCATCTCATCCAATTTCATGGATCGAAATTCATGTCTGTGTGCAAGGGCATCACACAGAAGAATTATACCTCACTCAAGTCCTCCTCCATTTTGAAAAATCCTCTGCAGGAATTAACTTTTCCCATGATACTTGCTGGTATATGTGTGTGCTAATTTCCTCAATAAAGATGGTCTTTGGTAGCATGATTACATTTTCCAGTGCTTACAATTCCAGCACTCTCAATGCCTTCTCCACTCCAGGATAATCAGTGACACGACCTGAACAAAGCCTGCTTGTAGAGAGATTGCATTCTTTGAAGTCCTGAGTGCTTGGCGTCTTTAGGAAAATAAATAAGTGCTAAACAATATTTTTCATTTGTTCTCATCATCTATAGTCTACCTTTGTTATAACCTTTATAATCTTATGAGAATTTATTATATAACCCTATACAATTATGTGAAAGTGCTGGTTTAATCAAGAAAATTGTGTTATATGTATATAATGTTATGTTATATAATCTTTGGGAGATCTAAAGTTATTGCTTCTCAATCGACTAAGAAATTCAGTAGACAGAAAAGATAAGAATATTGCTCATGTTCAACAGAGAGGAGGTATTGATCTCAAGGAGGCGAGAAAAAAATTCCTCCAGCCCACACGCAAAGGCTGAGTCAGTTCGGAGGAACTCCAGCCAGTGCGGAGCCAAAAGGAGCAGAAGTGGCTTGTTTGGCACTTTTCAAAGCTCTACCAAGGGACATGAGTGTGAGATACAGAACTTTAAGAAATTTGCATTTTCCCCAGACAAGTCTCTTCCCAAGGTCAAGATGATATGCACACAGCCTGCACTGAAACCAAAGTGACATGGCTCTATACATGGAAAAATACAAAGATCAGAATGAAGCTTTTTTCTCAAGGACTGAAGGAAAAATCCTTGGAGGGCAGAGTACTTACTGATCTTACTTAAATGGATGTTCACCTCTGTTTTATGATTAAGCACATCTAGGCTTTCCAGAAGGCGGTGATAAGCTGTACCCTGCTCTCCTATTAGATGCAGGACCAGTGGTATTGCCACCAAAAATACTTGCACACAGCATCTTCTAACACTAGCTTTATGGCAGTAGTAAATTTCATCTCCTCAAAGTTACGTGAGATGCAAAGTAATGAGCTATAGACTGATGGCTTAGGTGAGGATTGAACATACCACAGGAATACAGCTGGAAGAAAAAAAAAAAAAAAAGCTCCATTTCTGGTTGCCTGTGGCTGAGACATCCAAATTATCTGAAGTGTGACCTCTCATGCTACTTGCTCAGATAAAGGCATGCGTTCACCATGCAGGTGTCCCACAACACTGCTACACTTTCAATGACTCCTTTCAATCCAGCATACCCAGTGAAGTGGCCAACCACACATCTGAAACAATCATAGAATCCTTTGAGTTGAAAGGTACCCATAAACGCCATCTAATCCGATGCAATGAACATCTACGTTCTATCAGGTACACAGAGCCAGGTCCACCCTGACCTCAAATGCCTCCATGGACAAAGCATCTACCACCTCTCTGGACAACCTGTGCCAGTGTCTCACCATCCTGATTGTGAAAAATGTTGTATTCCATATAAATCTCCCTGCTTTTAGCTTGAGACCATTTCTCCTTGTCTTATCACAACAGATCCTGCTAAAGAGTGTTTCCTTCTTTCTCATAATCTCCTCTTAGATACTGACCTCCAATCCATACTATCTAATATGGCAGCCCACCAGAGGGAAAAGAGCCTTAAACTTGTCCCCTTTCCAGCTATATATCCCTGATAAAATTCTCAATTTTGTTGAAATGCTCATCTGAGTATTATTCCTATGTCACAAGTTCTAGTCAAACAACTGATTACACCCTTTATTTTTATTTTAATAAGTAGACTGAAAACAACAGCAGTGAATTTATTTTGCAGATTGGGATATTTTCATGTTTTGCTCTGAAGCAGGTTGTTGTACTTGCTACTACACACTTGGCACATTGGCTGTATTTTGGATATACTGCAAACACATTTTGATTTGATTCTGGCAGGCTCCCAGTTAAGCTGAATTACAGGGAATGCCAACACATTACAATTTCTTTCAGTAAACAAGCCAGTTTCTTAGGCAAGAGTCCATATGCCATGTTCTCACACTATTCATTTTTTTAACCCAAAGAGCTGAATTTAGCCATTGCTTATGGAGGAAAAAAGATCATAATTGAAACTTCTCTCATACTTGAGGAAGATGAATTTGTCTCAGTGTCAGAGAAGGATCTGTGTGAAACTGCCCTGTGCAGCTATGCCAAATGGGGAAAGGGAATTCCACTCCTAAAGAATAAAAGCAGAGATGAGAGCAGGGAGGTAATACCTTCTGTTCCCTGAGTTTCCTTGAGTTAGGGAGATTTAATGCTGGCTTCTGTGGCCAGATGAATGTTCCAAAGCAACTCTAAATGACCAATTTCTATTGCATAGAAACACCCAAACATGCCTTGGGGAGGTTTTCCAGAATGACAAACAATTCTGTTCAAGAGTATATTTGATTTATTAGCTCCAATTCTAATTATATTGTATTATATTGTATTATAGTGTGTTATCTTGCATTCTGATATCTTATTTAGTACATTAGTCTGTTTTTCCTCAGGTCATTGCTGCTGTTATTTTTGAGGCCCATGTCTCTTTCCCTTTATTTTCCCCTTTCTGGAGGCGCAGACCCACAGGCCTCTCCACCCCACTAGTCACGGAACTGGGCCAGATCAGTCCATAAACTGCTGACAATCTCTCATGCTGAAGTGTACAGCGAATGTATGTACGTGATGCGAACTCCCAGCAACCTAACTACGTAGCTTCTCGGAAAACTGTTTCAATTCAAAGTCTATTATTAATCAAAGTATTCCCAAAATTTCATAATTTGTGCAAGACAGTTCTGACAAAACGCTTCTGATAAGTCAGTGACAGGCAGAAGCGTTGATAGTGGATAGGTCTTTTGTTAATCTTTTAAAACCTAGCAGAAATGACAGCTCTCTCCTTTGAAGCTTGTCCAACAGACAAAAGAAATAGGAGAGTTCAAATTCATCTCAAAGGGAACAATAACAAAAACACAAACGGATTTCTGAACTGGAAGGCACTTCCACACTTTCGGCACCTTCCTCCGTGGTTCCAGCTCTTCCCACACGTTGCTCCTCTCTCCTGCATCTGCGCACACAATTATGAAGCTGTGCAAGTGGGTTCTAACAGCTGGTGGATATATTTTTGATCCCTCTTACAGGGCAGCACACTGCCAGGATAATGACAAGACCACTGCTATCTGTGACAGGACAGTGTCAGATCAGCTTCAACTGCTGGGGAACCTGCACCAGTGGTGCTTGGTGGAAAGCTGCCAAACATATAACCTCCTTTCCAGAGATACTCCAAGGTTCCTTCTGGCTTCTTAGCCTACAAACTCGCAAAAAACACAGATGTATAAACTTAAAACGTGCCATTATACATATATTTATTAATGATAATAATACCTTATCCTTACATAGCAAAGCTTATGTTAGCAAAACTCACAGCGCATTATAAACCTCCATTTCACAGGTTAAAAAACTGAACCAAACAGACGTAAAGCAATTTTCATGGAATCACACTAAAGAGCAGCGGGAGAGCTAGAAATAGGCACTGTGCCTCTTCACAGTTCTCATGCAAGGGCCTAATTAAGAGGGGGAAAATTAGAATCTTCTCTAACCAGAAGAGAAGTGAAGCACCCATTGTCTCAGAAAGCAAAGAAAATTTTTAACATACACTTTTCTTCTTTTTTTTTTTTTAAGATTTGCAAAAATCTGCAATAAGCACTGCTCAAGCTGAATTTCCTCTAATGCATTTCAGGTCACGAGTGTTGATAATCAAAATAAATCCAAGTGTTAAGAATGAGGCATGGAAAATTACATCCACTTGGTCTACCACATCTTTACCACATTCCTCATGCCAAAAAATTCAAGTACGTATTATGTATTCACACATACTGTCACTTGCTCTTTAACTCTACTTGTTTTCCCACATATCTCTTGTTCATTTTGCAAATGCTGTTTCAACAGCCCTGTCTTGTTTTAGTTATCTGTACTCTCATTTGTTTTTCTCAGTACTTCTGTTTTTAGACTCCCCTTCTCTTGTTTATTTTATTCCTATCCTGCAGGGTCAGCTCTGGCTCTTGTTTCCTAATCTGCAATTTTCTATCACCGTTCCTAGTAATGTGCAGCTGAGTGGCTGCTGAGAGCACGGTAATGATGCAAACATCTTACATTTTGCCATCTGATGTTTTTTGCAGTCCACCTATTCCCATCTAAGCTACTTTAATTCCACTCTGCAAATTTCTGGCATTCTTCCTCTCCCTCCCCAAAAATCAGCATGCTTTGTCATGTCAAGATTCATCCCCATCAAAAGATTTATTAACAAATTAATTAAATTAAATTAACAGATTCCACTCTATACTTATCCTACATTTAACTGTATTGAGCACAACATTTTCTCAATCCTTGGTTTTCAATTATTTTAACCCAAACAGTTCTCCTAACTCTTCTGCCACCAGTTCTCTCACTGCAGTAAATCTGCAGGATTCTTTCTCCCTTCATGTTTTCAGTCTGATCAATAAATGGGTCAAAAGAAGAGTCAACTTCCAACTGCAGCAAAAAAAAAAAAGTCTTTGAGAAATTACAGAAGAAAGCACAACTGTCTCAAGTAAATCTCTCTCAAAATATCTCAAGAAGTCAACACGGACTGCATTGTGAGCAATCTCTAGTTCTGTCTTGTTTCCATGATCAAAATGGATATGAGCTTTTTCTTCAGTAATAGTTCCTTCTGAACCATGCATCTTTATAAGTGAGGTTTTTTGATGATTTTTTCTCATTCTCCAAATTGCTATACTCCCCTCTAGTGCTAACTAGATCTCTTTGGAAGAGCAAGCCCAAAGGCAATTGTTGAAGTGCATCATGCCTCACCTGGAGGAACACTCACTCCATTTGTCAAGAAGAGTTATAAAATTTTACCCTGTTCACCTCTCAGACATCAAACAGTAAAAACACAAGCAAGGACTGCTTAAAAATTTTAATCCAACTGTATTTGTATGCTGCAGGGTTAGCTGCTATACCTTCAACTTACGGAAGTAAATGGTTAAAAGCTCCCTCAAATTTACCTGCATCTCCCAGTCCCAGCTTGTAGAGCCTAGTTATCACTCACACTCATTATCCTTTAATTACTGTGTCCTTTTTGATCTTAAGCACTCTTCTTTCCCTCTCTTGCAAAACACCAAGTCTCCCTGGGAATCCACCTCCAAACTATTTATAGCTCCTGCACCATGTTACCTTCCAAGTCTCATGGCATTTTCTCTTCTCCCTGCACACATTTCCCTTCTGCATTTTTAAAACCAGCTTCTTTCAAACTTCATCAAAACTGCTCACTTCCGTTTTCCTAGCCATAGCAGTCAGTGTGCTCATGAAGCACATTAACAATGAACTTAAAAGGCTGTGTCAATAAAGGCTGAAATATTGTCTGAAAAGAACAGTATGACTGAGTGGAAATTGAATGAAATACACTAATATAAAAGGTCGTGCAGTCTGGGAACTGTTAACAGATTACTGCTACTGTGTGGAAAGTCATCAATTAGAGAAAAAAGTAGAACAGGGAAGAACCTGAGTGACTGAGAGATGACTTCTACATAGCAAAATGCTGGGGCTATAAGGAAGGGAAACATAAATCATAAGTGAAGTGGAAGATATATTTTCAGTATGTTTATTTATTCATACCGAGCTTTCTCAAAGTTGTTGTGATAATTTCTGCATTTCAATTTAAACATGTCAGTTTTCTTAAGGAAAAGTTTTATTACTGCTAAGCAAAACCATGGTTCTTAGATTGTGGCACTGAAAGTAACTTGTAATCCACTCCACAAGTTCATTTTCTTTATTATTTTATATTTTCTCTTTTTATTTTGGAAGCCTAGAATGCCACATTGGATTTTCTTGAAACTCGGGTCTTACAAGCCCATGTGTTCACATTGTGTTAATTATCCTAGCGCCACTTTCCCTCACCAATATCAGCATCTGGAGTGGCCAAACCAGAGGCAAAACTGCATCTTGCTCTCCCATCTACTGACAGAACAGAATGCCGCAAAATCACATTGCTTAATTTTTCCGGAATGTTGCAAACTCCCTTTCTCTTTGAGAAACAAGATTTTTCAGTTCAAAACCAAATCAACAGAAAAGCTTTATCACAGCACCACTCAGAAAAATTACACATACTGCTTTGGGGTGTTTTAGCCATTGCTTCCTGCTGTCGGGATTTTGTGCCCTTTCATTTTCTAGGGAGGTCGTCACGAAATTTATGTGATTGTATTGAGGATGCTGTCTTTTTCTGCTCAACTCACTGCAATCCTGATTTTTGTTCAAAGTTGATCAGAGACTGTTCTTACCTCCAAGAAGCTTCTTCCGGAAGGAAAAAAAAAAAAAAAAAAAAAAAAAAAAAAAAAAAAAAAAAAAAAGATGAAATAGCAGCACTGAGGATATGATGACAGAATGTGTTTCTGATCAACAGGTTTTTCCTTATGACAGATCTATACACAAGAAAATAATAAAATGGGATTATATATAACAAGTGAGGTATCCCATAGGGACGGTTCTCTTTTCTGACTATGTACAAGCTTTTCTGCTCATACAAGCTTTCATAAGAATTATCCTTTGCTTTGTCGAGTTGCAAGTGCCTCAGGAGATATTCAATTCACTGCCACTGAATTTAGCATATATGCAACTACTCGTCTAAGCTGCTAGCATAAATTCTGGGTTAACCAGGCATTTTTACACTGCATTAATGCAATGTGACGTGTAAATTGAGCATTGTCACATTTATCAATTTTATCAGATTGCCAAATTATCACATTTCTCTAGCTAACTTGCAATGTTTATCATCTAACACAAAACTATCTGTTGTTACCTCGTGCTGTAGTTAACTTTAATATACTTTTCCAGACCTGTGAAACTTTGTGCACAATTAAGACTACAAACATCACAAACACATTAACAAAAACAGGTGCTCAATGAAACCATTTGCTTAAGCACGCGATTCTGTCACACAACAACACCAGCAACCAAGATCTCAAAGCAGAAAGAACAGGAACTGGGGGAAGTAACCACATGCTTACGTTAATAATTACATGAGAAATGTTTTTTTATGACAACAATAGTTGCAAGCTACATAAAGGCAGTTTCAAAATTTAGTTGAAATCAACAGATATTATGCATTAAGATCAGCTACTGTGCAAACACTCATAGGTATGTCTGCTGGACTGTTAACTTCTGCTGCTTGAGTTTTTCTGCCTGTACGCAACAAATTGATTTTATAGGTGATATTTAGAGCAGTAATGTTAAGGCAGAGTGCATTGAGGAATTCTGGAAGGAGCAAATCAAAGAACTAGACTGCTGAGAAGACTACAAAGCACTACGAGTAGGGACTGGGCCATTATGTAGCAAAGACATTCTGCTGTTATGAAAAGAATGCTCATTGATGCTAATGTTTTCATGGCAGCCTCATCAGATTGCTCTCAGGCAGTACCTTGGATGAAAACATTCTCCCATCAGATATGGGAAAGAAGCACTTCGCAACACACCATCCATTCTTCCAGGTTTTTTCTAAAACCTAACAATATGTCCTACCAAACGCAACAACCCACCAACACCAAACTGAATTGGAGATCTTAGAAGATGTATAAGAACAAATAGGTTTTCAATTTAAATGCTTTCAGTGCCTAATTAGTTCCCAGAACAATCATTGTGACTGTACATAAGTTGTCAGTATTGTCAACACCAGCACAGGCATTGCTGCATTAAATCTGCCCATACGCTCTTAACAATTTCCCACACTACATGTATTTTTCACCATTCAAAAACAAGACAAGTTGCACATGAAAATTTTCAAACACGTATGCCTCAAGGAGTACAGCTAAGGTGCTACATAAGGTTTAAGACTTCACCTAAAAACAGTAAAAGACATGACAAACAAAAGCAAAACTTCAGTTTTTGCTTCTCGTGAATCAAATTTAGACCCTTTTCTTTGTGAAGGGAAACTAAAAGCGTTCAACTGCCATTAAACTTTGATAAAAAATATAAAAATATTCGTATTATGCTAAAAAAGGAAGAATTACCTGTTACAGCAAACTCAGAAATCTGCCTTAGGCCGCTAGCGTCTGCCTCTCTCTTGGTGGCCACTCTGAGATGTCAGCGTAGCACAAACTTCAAGGAATCACTGTACTTTCCTTAGTTCTGAAACTTCATTATTTACACCTAGCCTTCATTTTCTATTTTTAACAAATATTCTTCTTGACAGAAGCTTCCTGAAAATTTACGTGCAATACACTTAACTGGATCAAATATGCCCCTATCTGCCTGAGCACCAAGTCCCTCAAGGAACAATGATATTTAGGAGCTGTAAGTCCATTTATAAAAGCCGTATTGATTCTACCTAATGCATCATATTTATTCCTATAACTCTTAGCTTTAGCAGTAGTTTCTACCAATCTTCCCCAACAAGGAAATAAAATTTATTTCTCCAGTATACCAGAATCATGTCAGAAACCCTATTAAAGATTTATATCTCATTTACAATCTTCTATCCCTCTCATACTAGGGCTGCTTTCATTAAAAGTTATGTATCAGTTAACTCACATTTGAGGTTTTGTTATGTGCTGGTTTTATTTTGAGAATTATTTTGGTATAATAGCAGCTTGTGACAATTTTTGTCACCTAACAATTTATTACATAAATCATCTGCTCCCGTTTCAGACAACACTTCAGATGCATTCCCTGTAAAAAATAGCTCTCAGATCTCCTCTAGCAATGAGTTATTTTACATTACATTTTCAACTCAGTAGACAAAAGACAAATGATGTTATGTGAAATACAGTTTAACAGAGGAGCATATAATGCTCAAATTAGGCAATTACTTGTAAAATAGTTGTGATGAATACTGCACTTTAACTCAATCATGCTGTTTTTTCAATTTTTCCTGCACCATGCACAGGCCAAAGCTTCCTAAATGGATGTAGATATCCAAGCACTAAAATGAATCATTAGCAGATAAATTAAACTTGTTATCAAAATGCAACTCTATTGTTAACAGGTGAGAAATGAGTAGATCAAATGCCTGCAGCAGGAAAATCTAATAAAAGCTCATCTGTGACCTGTCATCTTCTGCCATAGCTCTTAATTCAGGGTAATGTATACTCACCAATTAATTTGTACCTGCCTGCATTATTGCATCTCTAAAGTAATTTCAAGATAAATCTAAATCTAAAGCTTAATTTCTGAATTAGCAGATAGCAGGGATGCACTATCAGAGTAATAGTCCAAAGCAAAAATAAGGGGAAAGACTGAAGCTGGGAATGTTCTTGGACAAGCATTAAGTAGATACTTCCAAGGTTTAAACATGAAGATGGGGGAAAAGAAATTGAATCAAGAAGATCCCACATCCATACTGAACTTATTTTGTAATTTTTTTTTTTTTTTTTTTTGCCCTAAAAACAGAACCAAGGAAGAGGATAGGTGGACTGAAGAAATTACACACACTTTCCCTGGATTACCAGTTTTCTTCTCAACTGTGAAAATGTTTCGTTAGAAGGTTCTCCATCATACAGTAAGTGGAACAGAAAAGGGTGGGGTAGGCAGCAGGTTGCATGATGACTGCAGAACCTACTGGATTACTCGAGAACAACTCCAGCAGATGCTTAAGCCATTTGGACAAAATGTTAAAGAAACCCCCTCCCTAACATCCTTCATCCCTTATAGGAAAGAGAAAGATTAGATAGTAGAAACATCATGCAGTGCAGGGGCAAGGAAATTGAAACTTCAGAGGGAATGGTCTGCCACTGACATCAACCTGTGATAATCCTTAAAGCGTTGGTTAAAAAGAAAGCTGTTCTAAAAAGGAGAAAGCACCTAGAATGCCCTTTCCCTCTTTGACTGACACTTGTATGAATCACAGCACTGTGAAGAAAACATGGCTGTCAGTTGTATTCACTTCTTTTCTGCTATGTTGTGATGACTTTAAACTACCCATCTGAAAAACAGTTCTGTAATCTTCAAGCCTTTAAGCCAGCACTATGCCAGCTCTAAAGGACTATAACTTCTTCCTTGCTGCTCTGTACATCAGTGTAAGTTTTACCTTCCCAGGATGTGGTGAGCTGGGAGCCAAGGCCCATCTGCGCTCTCAGACTGGCATAGATCCCAGTAGGCAGGATGGGTGTTGGCAGCAGGGCCCTTCAGCAGCCACCAACAAGGCAAGCCACGAAACAGGAACTGGGAGGCCAATCAAGAACAAGAGGAAGTGCGGCCAGACTTGGAGACAAAATCCAGTGTGCATCATCCTAAATGAGCCCATCCAAAAGACCACCTGCCTCCACTGCTGGTCTGAGAGCCACTCAGGGAGCCCAGCAAAGACAGCACTGCATACAGTTGAGCAGGAACTATGGACCTGGAGCTGAGCTGCAGCAGGGCTCTTGGGCACTGGGGAGGTGGAAGTCCCCCCAGCGAAGCTTTTCAGAGCAATTAAAGTTTATGGGCACCCACAGAGCTCTGCTATGGAGAGGTAATGGCTACAACTGGTGATGCTAGTGCTGTGTCAGGTATTCTGACAAGAAGGTTAAATCATAGTTCTCCTTTAATACTGGTTCAATCAAGTATTAAGTTCTTTGGGAAAGAGTGAATACTATTTGTCTTCAGTTTTGCCCAAATTTAGCACTCAAAGCCTCATAGTGTCTGAGCTGGGGATAACATCTTGATGCAGCCATAACGGACTAAGGTCTGTATAAAAACACCTTTGCTTAACTTAATAGGTAAGTTGCCAAGCAACTGCTGTTATCAAAACAAATGAGTAATGTGCAAATTTACAGTATTGTAACATTAAATGCTCCCCTTCCTTTAAAATATATATATACATAAAGAAATTCTGATAATATACTAATAGATATAAATATAAATTTATTGAACCACAGCTGATAGCTGATATGTAAAAGGAAGGAACTGACAAATTGAAACAGAGTCTCCATGCAGTAGAAAGTGAAATATACAGGTATCAGTAGAATAATAAATCCTCTGATATGATCTCTGAGAAGCCTGAAGCCATCACACCATTATTCAAAGTATTATTAATGTGAGCAAAATCTTCGTAGGAAGATCATCTTCCCTTAGCATACCCCGCATTCTGTGATCAAAGCTACAAAGTCTTCTGTATTCAGCTTTCCATGACAATCTCTTACTGATAACTTCTGCAAGTCAAAGCTACCCAGGAGTCTACAAAGGCTTTCTCTGGGGTTTTCTCAGACTGAAAGAAAGGAAATTGCCAAAATCCTTCTTTTCTTTCATGGTTCACTTTATCCCTGAATGTGCTCTTTTTTGTGAGAGTCAAAATATGTGAATCAAAATGCAATGCTTGCCTCTGAAAGAGAGGACATAACTCCCCGTGAGTATCTCTAAATGTCACGTCCTTCTGTTTTACAAGTATTTTGAATGAATTTCTGTGACCTATAATATTAGAAAGCCTGTCCACCCCTTCACAAGTGAAGAGATTTTTCAGCCTTCACAGAAAGTGTCTCCCAGTTTCATATCCGGATGCCATTGTCTCCAAAGCATGGGTACCTAAAAATATGAAAGAGTGGGAAGACAACTATTTCCTTGTGTACGTTGTTTTCATTATGTTATTTTAGGCAAAGTATTTCTTAAAATCACATCTCACAGCTTCATATTTATTGTAAAAATACCAACCAGTAATTGCTTTTACCAGCAGGCTAAGAGAAGCCATTAGTATGATTTCAGTCCTGTAATCAACACACGCTCTAAGCCACACTATTCAGTCTGACTCATTCTCTGCACAGACTCTAATTAACTTCCGAAGGAAAGCCAGGGGATTCCTGATGGTAATAATGCCATTGAGACATTATGCAAAATTTCACCTCTAGGAAACGATCTTGTCTAACCGTGATTGCATCTTACCAACAATGCAGAAAGCTTTCTAATTTGGTCACAGAGAATGTAATCAATCTGTTAGCAAGAGTGAGGGAAGAGTTTTGCTTTTTGCTTTTAAAATGAAAGTATATCGAGGAAAAAAAAAAAAAAAAGATTTAATTGACAGAATACCATAGATAAAACTGGATAGTACACTAAACACTTTGAATCTATGCAGTATGTACTGAATTACCAAAGTAGTAACTCTAGGCCTTGTGACCCTATGCCCCTGAACCACTGTGTTGCTAAGGCCGATGTTATCAAGTCTTCCTCCCATGCAGGGGTAGGAAGTGTCTCACTGAACTCACATGGAAATAGTACACATCACTTGAAAAACCAAAAAAGTTTAAAATCCCCAATCTCTGACCACTGAAGGCTGTTCAGTATCACTAAGATGATATTGGAATTAATCTTTAAGAGAGAAGCAAGTATGTCTAAATTCAGTTATTTTTCTTACATTTTTGATCTCCTAACTACCTAAGAGACATCGTAGTTCATTCTATCTCTCCTATCCAGTTCCAACGTCCTGTATTTACACCTTGCATGCTTCTGCAACAAAGTAGAAGTATCATTTGCACATGGCAAGCCATTCTTGAACTCCATTTAATTCCTATAATTTATCATTATAGTCTTACCTGTTTTTTTAATCTGGTTTTTTTTGTTTTTTTTTTTTTTTGGCTTCTTTTGAGCCAAGTTTTTATAGATTGTTATTTCCATCCATTGTCAGGTGGTTCATTTTTGACATTCAATTATCACCATTTCATTCCATCCTTCATTAAAAATCTCACCTGCTACTAAATATAAGAACACTGCAAGTAAGATGGACAGATTACAGAAAGATCAGTAAACTGATAAACAGTGATGAAGTTAGGGCAATATACAGTGCAATCTAGATCACATGACAAGTTTGACCCATTCAAAGAAGTGCCTTTTTTAAACAGCCAAATACATTTTACACATTTGTGAATGCAGATTGTAGGGCACACTTGCAGAATGAGGGCACACATCAGGCAAATACTCTGAAAAAGACTTGAGATGGTCCAGTAACTTAATATGAGCCCCAGGATACAACAGTATGGTGAAAGCTATAACGTGATCCTTAGATAAATACATAAGAATGTGCTGATGGAAATAGGGAAGTGATTTTACTTCCAGATGTGCCACTAGTAAAGTGGCACTTAAATATTACATCCGAAGTTGATGCTTGTTACATTGGGGCACAAAAAAAAATCAGGCAAAAAAAGAAAGGTGCAGAAGTTAGAAGAACATAATGAGAAAATTGCTTCACTTTATTTAACTGATGAAAATTAAGACTTGTGTAAGTGACACAGCTACAATTTATAGGTACCAGTAAGAAAGGAAATACCAGGAACTGAAGGAGTTTAACTTTGCATACAATGACTAGCTGAGTGTTAAAGCCAGTCAGAAGATGGGTGTTAGGTTCTTTAAAAAAAGGGAAAAAACAGCTTAACACGGAAAACCCATCAATAAATAGAAGAACAAGGAGCCTTAGAGAAATGATGGCTCTTCCATTTCCCAGTGTTTTCAAAGGTATCATTCAGGAAAATTCTGCTGTAGTAAAATAAGTTACTACATACAGTGCTTTGCAAGTGGGAACAAGATTTTATGTAGCATACAGGCCTTACGAGGCATCTCAGAATTCCTTTACTGTAGTTGTTCCATCAGCTGTGTTTTTCCTAATTTGTTGATCACAATTATTCTTTATTACAATCATTACTATTTTAAAATAATGTGTAGTTACCAGTTTTTCTGCCTGCATATGTTTATGAAGAAGTCAGCAACGGAAAATTTAAAAAAAAAAAACAACTCAGAAAATATTGAGAGGAGAGAAAAAACAACAAAATGGGGAGGTTATGTCAGGTGTGTAAGAGCCAAGCAGCAGTTGTACTCTCACTAGCATTCTGCAGGTTCTGTAGGTTTCTGATTTTATTTTTATGAATGCTGCCTTGCTCAGTCAAGAACCTTTCCTTTTTCTTCCCTGACTTAAGAGGCAATCTTTTTGTTGATTCCGTCTACACTTTCAGCAGTGCTATTCCACGTAAATAAACTCTTGCCTTGGGTAGTAAGCTCAGAACTGTGCAAAACACATCACAGTAAGGCAGCCAGGTAAACCCCATGGGAAAATTGAATGTCAAAAAGCAGATCCTTGCCTTGAAAAGGGGAACATTAAAGGACCAAAATACTCCACCATATTTCTCATCAACAGTTCAGATAATTTCCAGTTATCAGAATAAGTATTTGGACTCTAAGCATGTGTTTATGTTATTCACATACAAGCAGACCACAGGCTTCTAGTGTCCACAGAGATGTGATTTCATTTTAACAAGTTTTATGTTGTTATATAAAGAAACAGAACTCTCCAATTTCTACTCAGTGTACTGTAACTGTGATTTGCTTTTGGAGATAAAAATGAAGAAGGGGAAAAATTGAAAATAAAAATAAGAATGATTTATTATAAATCGTCATAATGGTAAAGTGTGTATGTGGAGGGGTTAATATTCTCTTTGTGTTACAAGTAATAATACTTTCATAATACTTTCACCGTGGCTTTCCAGTACAACCTGGATTTAATCTAATAACCTAGGAATATATTTTTTTCCCCACTTAAATACATTTCCCTTTCTCTAAAATGACAAACAATAGTTTCAAGAATCCAGAATGTGGAAAACTGTTTTTTGGCTTTTTCTTGATAGTTTTTGTTGTTGCTTATTTTCTTTTCCTTTTTTTAATCAGGAACAGATCGCTGTAAATCCAATATTTGCGATGCAGGTCCATGACATTTCCACAGAGAATTTCCTATCAAGTTAGGACTACGGCTTGATTTTCAAAAGCAGACTGTAGCATGAATTTTCATCTGCTGATGAAGCACAAGATTTTACAGAATTCAGAGTTCTTAAAATGTGTTGACTTAGCTCTAATTAAGGCCGCAGGTATTCTGCAGAAATCAAGCTGACAAGCAGAACTATGCAAGGCAATTCACGTCACTGGAAAAAGTAGCAAACGTTACAGTGGTATGAGATCAAAGCAAATTCTCTACTTCAAAAATTTCTGTGAGAAGCACAGACCATTCTAAACTATCCAAGCAGGAAATTTAGGATTTTAAAAAGTTGTTAGGCATTTTATTATTTGCGTCAGTTATCTTGCCTTTCTGATAGTTTATTCTATGCTATCCATTTGCCCCAACAGTAGTAAGTTTATACAAGTTCAAGTTGTGCAGAGCTATTCATAATCCCACAACTTAAACGTAGAACCCCCCCAAAAAAGATTTTATTTAAGTGTTTGTTTTTTAAAACTAGTGTTATCATTCACATTATATCTCCTCCAGTGTGAGAGTCTATGCAGCTTCCTCCCCTACTCCTGTTGAGCTTGTAAAACTGTGCATGGGGCCATGTTTTAAACAGGCTTAATGACATTTAGCTTAAAACCAACCCTGCAGGAAGAAAAGGAGGAGGGGGAGGAATTTTTAGCACAGAATTTTAGTGTTTAAACTCACCACAAACCCTACATATTAACGGCACAATCAGGGAGATACTGGATTGGATTAATCTGAATTTAATTAATCTAACCTAAGTTAAATTAATCTAATCATATGAAAAACTGAGCAGTAAAATAATAACCTTTGCTCTCCAGCAGATTCATTCGTGTACATGCTAAAAGTTGGTGCATTACACTGAACATTAAATACAACAAACATTGAATTTAACCATAATTTGATACTGAAACAAAGAATTCTGTTAAACAGGTAAGGTTATAGTTTTGAATTCTGGACTAATTATTCCATTTAACTGCATAATATCTGTTAATATTGTGTGAAAACATGAGTGATCAAAGTTTTGTACACAAAAATATCATTTGCTAGGCTGCCTAATTAAATCATCAATAACATTATCTCCACCTGAAATACAATTATCAGTAAAATTCCCTATTATGTCATAAGTAAGATAAAAGAATAAAAATAAAAAATCTATTAAGAATAAGCTGCGCTAAAACAAGCAGTGGGGGACAGGAAACCACCTGCCTTTTTGAAACTATGCAATTCTAAGTGTGGACATATGGCCTATAAAATTTTTTTGTACTTTCTATTATCATCTTTCAGACTGAATATTCCTCCTTTCATTTTTTATTATCTTTATGCTATTGTTTTCCCTTTCATATAATTAATTGTTATGTTCTGAGGTAATGAACTAGTTTTGAAAAAAAAAACACCCTACACCTCCTCCCCCCCAAAAAGAGAAAATAAAAGTGAATAACGAGTGACAGTTTTCTCCTATGAAGTAGATCAGATTTTCAAGTTTTTTCCTCAAGTATCTACTAGTGGGTAGAGATTACGGTTTCATGGAGTACCGGCCACTAGAACTAGTTATGTATGGTGTTATAACTACATAGTTACAACTCTTGTCATGTGATCTAAAATATTAATGACAAATATCTGAAAAGGGCTGCAGCCAAGAGTTTCATATTTCAACCGCAATGTACTGATTCCTTTGTTTTCACTAACTGTGCCGCAAACCTGAACACTCCCACAGCCAGTGACTTTAACTGGAAGGAACATTCAAAGAATCATAGAATCCTTAAGAGTTGTAAAGGACCTTTAAAGGTCATCTAGTCCAACTTTCCTGCAATGAACAGGGACATGCACAGCTAAATCAGTTTGCCCAGGGCCTGATCCAGCCTCACCTTGAAAGTCTCCAGGGAAGGGACATCAACCACATCTCCGGGCAACCTGTTCCAGTGCCTCACTGCCCTCACTGTAAAAGACTTTTTCCTTATATCCAACCTGAATCTACCCTCTTTGAGCTTGAAGCCATTTCCCCTTTTTCTATCACTACAGACCCCGCAAAGAGTCTGTCCCCTTCTTTCCTGTAACTCCCCTTTAGATATCGAAAGGCCACTATCCAGTCACCTTGGAGCCTTCCCTTCTCCAGGCTGAACAGCCCTGGCTCTCTCAGCCCATCCTCATAGGATAGATGTTCCATCCCTTGGATCATTTTTATGACCCTCCTCTGGATGTGCTCCAACAGGTCTATGTCTCTCCTGTACTGAGGACTCCACATCTGGATGCAATACTCCAGGTGAGGCCTCACCAGCACAGAGTAGAGAGGCAGGATCACCTCCCTCACCATCATAAAAGGCCACTAGCTTGGTTAAGCAGAATTTGCCCTTGGTAAAACCATGCTGGTTCTCCCGTATCACATCCTTGTCTTCCATGTGCCTTGGCATAGCTTCTAAGAGGATCTGCTCCATGATTTTTCCTGGCACAGAGGTGAGGCTGACAGGTTGGTACTTCCCCAGGGTCATCCTTTTTACCCTTCTTAAAAATGGGCGTTATGTTGCCTTTTTCCCAGTCACCAGGGACTTCACCTGATTGCCACAACTTTTCAAATGTCATTGAGGGTGGCTTGGTGGCTATATCAGCTAAAATGCCCTCAGGACTCTGGGATGCATCTCATCGGGACCCACAGTCTTGTAGATGTTCAGCTTCCTTGAGTGGTCACAAACCTGAACTTTGATTACAGTGGGAGTGACATTGCTTCCCCAATCCCCACCTACCAAACGAAATATCTGAATTACTTAAACCAACCTTGCAAAATGCCTCTACACAGAATTGGATGCTGTATAGATTATTGAGCTTGAAAGGGCGTTCTAATGCTAGAGATATATAGCCCAGACAGGGTAAGACAGTCTATTTCTAATTAAATCAGCAGTCACTCTGGTTTGAAAACTGACATTTTCAATGGAACTTAGAAAGATCAGCTGTTATTTAAAATATCTTCTCTACAAACACTGAGGTTTCAGTAACATCAAAGCTATAATATCTGATCAAAAGAACAGACCTTACAAACCCACTTAGCAGTGATGAGTTAATGAATATGTTATGCTGTCACTGAAGTACAAAGCAATAGAGAATTGCTTTTAGACAGAGAACTGGAAGCTTAGGAGATCTGGATTACTGGATGATTTTACACTTTTATCAAAGCTAGTTTCTTGCTTAAGGATGCTACTAGATGATGAATATGCAACTAAAACATAGTGAGCACAAACAGTTATCCATTTCACACCTCAAAAATTATGGAACAGATATTTCCATAGGAGCACATACTACAGCATAAATATGTGAAATTTTATATAATGAAAAAGCATTTTAAAAGTTGCTACTCAAAACTGCTTAAGACATACAAAATAACTGTAAAGAAGAACAAATTATGTATTATTTCTCTGCATTACCATGACCAAAATTTGTGCAGGATGTAACTGTACTTGACTTAACTGTTGTTTTGATCAACTAAAAATAAACGGATATTTTCATAGTTTTTCCAAAATATCTGTTGAACTTCCTCTGCCTTGTTCATCATCTGGGACTCTCAGACATTCCTGAAAGTGTTTGAAAGGGAAAATTCTAGTGAATATCTCACATAAGACTTCATATGACGTAACCCTTTTCTTCTTTCAAAGATCACAAGAGCTATATGCATTTGCTTAGAGAGAATGTAGCATATGTCTCATCTTTATGAGCTCATCTTAGTATCTACAGACAACAAAATGAATTTGCCATTGTCCCAGAATTAAACAGCGCTATCCTTATAGTCATATTATACAATGTAATACTCTGGAAATAAAATAGGATGGGTTTTTTGTTCTTGTTGTTGTTGTTGTTTTAAGCATTACTTAAAAAATGACTCTGGAACTGCTTTACAAGGTAGCTTTTTTGGCATCTGAAGTAGCTTTGTGCTTAAATGAACTGAAAAATGAAAATTGCTCTAATAGACACGTTTAGGGCTTGAATCTCCAAGTCTCTGAATATTCTGGTCAAAGTTTAAGCATCTTACTAGCTGAACAGGTAACGCCAAGGCAGTTCCAGTGATCACTGGTGACCACATTTTCAGTCCCTTGGAGAGGAGTTGTCTGAGTTTATCCTCTCAAAAAAAATGAGATCAAGCAGAACTGTATGATGGAGGCTAAAGTCTGCACCTGAGCAAGGTCAAGCCTTCACTTCTATTAAATCTAAGTTTTCTCCAGCAGATCTGTTAGGAAGATTTTATCATTAGCATGTCATTTTTCATAATTAAACAGGATTTCAGAAATTATATTTAAACTTTTAATAGAAGCGAGTACATCAGCCTGATCATCAGCTTCCTGTTACATTATTAGCAAGCTCATTATTGACACTTCCTGAATATATTTTCCTGTTAACAGGGAGATCTAAAACCATCTCACTGTGCTCTTCATCTGAATACTCATAGCCACATCCTTAAAGCTAACTTCATGCCTTTTTTTTTTTTTTTTTTTTTTTAAGATGAAAATAAATAGTAGCTCTGCAGGAACATGAAAGAGAGTTTACTGTGTTCAAAACAAATCAAGGCTCAGTTCCATGTCTGAATAAGCACAGAAAAGAGTAATATAATATCTAATGAGGCTCTTGGTAAATTATACATAGCGCTTCTTATTTTGGAGGAAAATGTTGCATAAACATTATCACACAATTCTCCAAAGTATAATGCTTTACAGCTTGTGCATTAATACTGATGTCCAGCAGAATTCCTCAGATGTGGGACATAAATGTCAGTAGAATTTGCCAAAATTGTCTGCAGATGTCTGCTGGCCATGCAATCAGGCAGTAATTCAGAACCAAAATGGTATTTAATGCAGCCATGAAAAATCAATTACACAGGACCCCTGTGTTTCTGTTCTTAAAAATATGGCAAACTTCCCTATACTGTTCTGTTATTTTCACTCATAGCTTTCCATTAGTCTTGTGAAAAGCTATTCCTAAATCCATTCATTACGTCTGACTAGAATTCCCATCAGCCCAAAGATAACAATGTGCAAAAATAAATCTTATATCCTACAATTTTCCTTAGCAAACAAAGAGGTCTAGTAGAGAAGTTGACTTGCAACTCAGACATATTTATAGATTTAGATGGCTTCTACCCCAGCATCTAAAATGAAAACTGTCGAAGGATCCAGATTTGGAGCAGACATTGACTAATGGCTGAAATTAATACTGTTACTTTAAAAGAAATCTATGATTATTTCCAGTTGTAATAAACACACAGTCCTCCATTCAGCCCTGACAAATGCAGTCTATACTCTGAAAAAAAATATTGAATGGAAGTATCAGCATGCAGGAAAATAAGCAATGTACAGGATGAATACTTGTTCCTTTTTGCTACATATACATTGTAGGTATACAGAAAAAAAATGTAGCAAATAAATGTAGTTCAAGTATTTTGTTTTACTGAATGAAATTCAGTAGTTTTCCGTGGTTTTGCCACAATTGGCTTGAATTAAAAAGCAGGCAGAGGTAGATCTATTCTATTTCATGTTCTGTGTAACTCAGTTAAAGAAAAAAAAAGTATTCATACTTTATGTTCTGGATAAACTCACTTTGAGAAAATACGTTACGTGTGCAAATATCCACTCAGTCCCCTTTGTAGCCCCTCAGATTCGAGCCAAAATATAACTGAAATATTCTGCAATCTGAAATGTTCTTGAAAATCTACAGTTTCCTCTCTATCTGATCATAGAATTCAACATAGTTTGAGAATGTTGTCAAGTAAAAAGCTAAAAGCAAAAAAAAAAAAAAAAAAAAGGGAGAGATTAGGGGAAAGTTACTTTTAATTTTCGATTCTCCGTAATTATCTCTATAAATATAGCAAATAGAACAATTGCATAACTACTCAAAGCTCAGCCCTTGCCCTTGTTACTTTAATATATTTATAGAGAAAATACCATAATCCATGAAAAATTAAATTAAATTTCGAGATGACTTTGTTTAAATCTATTGAGAAACCAAAAAAAAACTATGTAAGGATTACACACTCCCTCCTATTTAAGGTCTTGTAACAGAGATCTGCTTCAGACACACCTACATTTATACAAATTTTGTTGTTCAAAACCCCTTCAGAGAATACTAGTACCACACTGCTGGCATGAGCACAGAGGAAAAAACTGGAGCATGAATAACTCTTAGAATCACAAAGCCATTAAGGCATTACCACCATCCACTAACTGGGAGCAAGTTTTAGAGATCTTTCAGAAAATATATAGGTCAGCATCTGTCATTTATAGTTCTACTTGACAAAGCTGCTTCTATCAGTTAATGTTTTAAAACTGGTTTGTCATCTGGGACTGCTGCTCTGTGTATCAAGCAGCACGAACTGTACTGTTACATTCAGGTAAATTATCCTTCACTTCAGTACACTGCCGATTTCTCCTCTCTTTCCCATTCCCAAAATAAATCAGCTGGAATACATTTTGTTTGCTGTTTGGGAATGAGTTTTGCTCAGGTTGATGTATTTAATTTCTGAACCAAAGTGGTGATGATAATCTACTATGAAGAAATAGATTGGACTTAACTGCTTCTTCTATAAATTTAGAAGTTTTACATGATGTTAATAACTAAATGCTAGCCACTGTATGCTTTTGATCTTTAATATTAAAAAAAGAGTTTTGAGTTCCCAACCCTAGATTTGGTTGAGTCACTAAGCATTCGCTGGACCTCTGGAACAAATGTACTGGTTTTTGTACCACTAGATATTGCAACAGAAATGTACACATAACGTGCCAATAAATGAGAAGGAGAAACTTGGTACCACAAGATGTTGAAACTAATTTTTCATTCCACATAACAGACCGTGTATATTCTTCTACAGCAGCAAGACTTGAATGTTACTCCTGAATAGCTGTCATTCCTTAGGGTTGAGACAAAGAGTGGTTGTGGAGGAATGTAATGGCTTTCTCATTATAAAAACTGAAATGGATCCCCAGAGATCACTCCAAAGGGAAGACGTAAAAGCACTTCCACTGGAAGACAGTAAAGCTTTCCTTTATGTTAACTGGTAGAAAACAGCACTTCAGGACTAAAGAAGTCAAGGCGGCAGCATTAATTCCCTTCTGTAGATTCACAATTAATGTAATAGTGAAAACTTTTGCACTGCTTTCTCTATCTTAGCCTTGCAATAAAATGAATGAGCTTGAATCCAAAACACTGAGTAGTAGAACAGAACCAACTTGATGTGGGTCAATTGGCATTCATTGCTGGATACCTATTTGTCTGAAGTTATGTTGTATTTATGTGCACTATGCTGCAGTAGACTTTTCACTTATTTGCGTTACGCCGACTCCTTTCTGATTGCTCAAAAACAAACAAGAACTTTTTTAAAAATGACTGAAAGAAGATGACAAGGCTGTTCTCAGAAAGCATGGTGTTCAGGCTAAAATGATCAGAAGTAGACACAGTTAACAATAGTTTATAGCACCTTCAGGTGTTATACTTGCCTGGTTTAGTTTTAGAGTCTGTACACCATTTATGAATTATTTGCAAGAGCTATTTCTCTCAGCAGTGTGGTTGGAGATTCCTTACAGAGTATTTCCTTACCTTACAATTGGAAACTTTTACCACTGCAAAATCTGGCAATACTTTCTGAACAACATTTAAATCCTATGCAACTCTCATTTAGACATATTATCAGTGAAGATTTGCAAACAATGTCTGACCAGCTAAATATTATACAACCTCTCTAATAAAATAAACCCCAAATAAATCATGGCAAGACTGCTGCCATACAGGCACATTTTTTTTCTGAGAGGTACCAATTTCAGCTAAGAGCATGATTGTATGCTGGAACAATTTATGGTGGTACAAGCCCACCAAGTAGGTTATTTTCTTATAAAAGTTCCTATTCTTCTTTCTATACCAGCACAACTGAAAAAATTACATTCAGATAATTTTGTCCCTATATATAAAAAAGGACCACTTACATATCTAACCAGGATAACACGGGCCAATGTAATGCATTCCTTTGAAATTTCCCAGCATATGGTAAAACTGCCCTTTTTCTTGAACACATGAATATCAAATTAATAGCTTGCCTACCAGGCTTCTCCACCTTAACACATGTTGACCATTATGCGTTTGTTTACTTACAGAAGTCTAACCTTTTTACTTACAGAGAGAAATAACAGGTATAAGATTAATGCTGAAAAAACTGTGATATACCTGCTTCTATTTAAACAATATATAATTAGGCCTTTTTTTGATCTTCTTTCTTTTTTTTTCCCCCCATCTCAAGACTCCTTTCAAGTGTTAGACAAATCTCCTCCAGTCTAACATCAAAACATACTGACAGGAATAAGACTGCAAGGCTGCTAGCTTCTCTCAAGCAATGCCACCCATTGATCCATGAATAAATGTTCCAGCTTCAAGGCACATCTCTGCTGTAAATCTCTCTCTTTTGAGATTCAAAGAAGAGCTCCTTGTCTGGTGCCCAGAGATCTGAAAACCTGCTGTAGTAACTGTGGGAGTCAGAAACTGACATCATGGTTTGCAGTGTTCAGTAGGATTTACCGTCTCATTCGCTTATGAAAAAAAATACCAAGGGAATTTATGTAATATTGAAAAATTCCATTTTCACATTCTGGAATTCTGCTGCCAAATTTTCTGCATTTCATGATTGCTTAAAATAAAACCACTGCCTGTTTACAAATGACATACATACTCAAAAATTTTGTAGGCCTGAACTGAAATGACAAAGGACGAGGTTTCACTGCGTTAACAAATGCTTTGTTGTGATATTGCACTAATAATTTATGTAAAAAATTCCAAAGCATTTTCCAACTTGTAATGTGCTGAGAATACTGAAGTTGTAACTAAAGTCTTTTAGAAGACATCTTTCTCCTAAAATTAAAAGCTTTAAGGTGTATTGCTTTGTTTTTAATTACATGTAATGAATAGAACATAAAATACACAACTTCATTCATTTTTTCCCCAAAGCCTCTGTGACATAGTAGCCTGGCACCCTACCCAGACCTCACTTTATAGCCCACCCCCACATTAGCTCCTGAAAACCAAGTACATCTAGGAGTAGTAGCACAAGTGCTCTTGAATTATATTCTGAATCTTAAATATGAAGTGAAATTATTGCCAGTCTTTGTTGTAACTCTGAATAAAAGGCTAATCTGTTATGTTGTTAAGAGTAGTTGAGCACGAACAATGGGAACAATATGGGGCCATTAGTTAGGGGTGGGGTGGTAGGGGTGTAGAATAGGTGTCGAATATTGTACTAGAATTAATTGGAATAACCACTCCTTGTACCATAAATATGCATATATTCCCACTATAAATATGGATGTTTACCTGCTTTCGGTGTGCAGGCTAGGAAGGAGTTATCTCCCCTGCATCCAGCCGACCAAATAAAACGTAAATGCTTTACAACTACTTCATGCTTATAGAGTTTGTTCTGCAAGTCAATTCAGAGCTTTGAAGCCTCAGCACTACTAAGGCTGAAAATGCAAAAACATATACTCTTCAAGTGGAACTCTATAATAAGCACCTCCTCCTGACATTTTGTGGCACTATTTTAATTCAAGTCAAGTGTTCCAGTTTGTAAGCAAGCCTGAATGAGACAGTGTGAAGAAAATATGAAAAAAAAAAAAAAAATAGCTAGACTTCTGACTGAACCTTATCTGAAGAGTTGTGACAAATGCTGCTATAATATATCAAATTCCAGTAAACAATAGTCTACTGAGAAAGAGTTGGCTTTGAGATATATTTACTCACGTCATTCTTGGCAGGCATACAAAGTATGAGTCAGTCCTGGAACATTTACACTATTTGTTACAGTTAAAATGAGATTCAAGCCTGACTATTAATACCCAAAACACTTTAATAATATTTGGTTTTCTACATGACTGTTTCCTAAATTCTGACGTTCCAATTATATTTAACTTCTTTTTAAGGAAAAACTACTGTCTTGGAAGTTAGAACCTATTTGTGAAGCAAAAATGGCAACATGCGTTGAAACTGATTCAAATCAATCTAAGCTAAACACAGAAACTGAAATATAGGTTGAAATAGCTGCCAGCCTTCTTCTGACATAGGTTTTAGCTCAATTATCTCAAACCTACAACGGCTCATACATTTGCAAGAGCTGTCATTAGCTTTCCAAAATGAAAATGACTGTAAAATGTGTTCTAAAACCACACTAAGTTGCCAGGACACCAAAACCAATCACTTTCAATTACCCAAAGTAATTGAGAGTTCTGGTAATGCAAATGAAGCAAAAAATCGGTAGTTACACAAACACATGCATATTAAACTGCAGAGAGCACAGAAGCATCAGGACCATTATGGGCTGTGAAGGCAGAGATCCCTCAGTGAGCACTGACCCAAGTCACAAAAGCCATGTATCACAGCACAGCATCGAGCGCAGCTCCGCCGCTTTCACACCCACGCAGCTCAAGGGGAGCCAGCTCCATGTTTCTGCACCTGCAGCCTGAATAACTGTGAGGTGATTGCTGATGAAATCAAAGAAAATGAGCAAGCTTTTACTCTCTGCAGAGCTATTTATCACAAAAGCCTAACTGCGGTGCATAAAGATTGTAGGGAACTAGAACAGGAATGGAAAATAATGGGCTAGCTCTTTCCCCAACAGCTAAAAATAATGTAATTTTAACTTGACTATACCTCATCATTTTCAAGAAAATTATATACACACTAATTTACATCAAATGCCAAATATAAAATGTGATTTGGATTTTTATTGCATTGCATTCTCTTAGGACATTAGATAATTATGGAGTTATTGGTACTTTACATATGAACAGACAGACATAGACTGAATAGATGGTGGCAGTGTATAGGTATTCCTCTGGTCAATTACATCCAAGGGAGAAATCACCAGTACTTCAGTGAGCTGTGCCTTTTAGAAGAAGGAGTGTAAAGCTGATTGGAAGGAGATTATAGCAGGAGGAAATCAAGGTACAGATGAGGTAAGAAGTTAGTGCGGGTTTCTGTTTTGTTTAACAGCTGGTATTTACTCAGTCTCTATTCTTTGCTTGATAGAAGAAACAAAAAAAACAAAAAAAAAAAGATATTACTGACTGCAATGATTTTAGTAGCTTCTCTCAGTATTGGGAAAGCAGCAACACAGTCTAGTTTGCACACATTTGCACAAACAGGCGTTTAGTCTCACGACACTGCCTCTGTTTGCCCTCCTCCCACCCACTCCCTTCAGCGAGCTTTCATTCCACATAACGACCTGCTGGAATTATTTCCTCCTAAGTAGCTCTAGAGTAAATCTGTTTAGTGCAGTACACGAGCACAGGGTGCACGTCTGAATTCCTCACAGCAGCAGCTCACCCTCTCACTCCAGGCTTACATCCAAGCCCTCTCCACACAGCTGTTCATCATGCAGCTCTCCCCATTCACTTTGCACACAGTTCATGGCCTTATACATATATATATGTATTTATATATCCTCCTCCTCCTTGGACACAACCTGATTTTTTTTTCCCCATACCTCAGTCCATGAGGATGAAAGCTGCGGGGAAGCTCTGGAGGAGCACACAGCCCCACGCCCCTCAGGCCGCCTCGGGCCTACCCATGAACACAGGTTTCACCTCGTACTGCGCAGACATTCTCTGAGGAGCAGGTGCGAGTCTCTGGTGTGCAGTGCCTCAGGCTGCCCTGAGGGGAAACGCAGCCTCCATCCTCCTCCTCCTCATGGAGGGAAGACCTGCTAAGCTTCCGACGTGCTCTTCAAAGTGGTAGGAAGTGTGTCCATGACACAACGCACTGACTTCCTGCAGCCCCTCGGTGCCCAGGGACATTCTCCTTACACCCTCAGGCCAGCTCTGAGGTAAGGGAGCCCACTTTCACCTCTGCCTGCCTGCGGTCTGGCTGGTAAAGCTGCAGCCTTGGCTTTCCCCATGCCAAATTGGATGAAATGCATAAATATTTCTGTGTTTGGTTGTGGAATTGCTTCATTACTCCCTTCTCTCTGAAAAGGGAAAATTATATTAACCCTAGAGGCAGGAATTCCTTACTGGACAATCTGATTTCTAAACCATATTATGTTTTCCTAAGTATACTCTCTGCTGTTCTTTCCATATCCAATAAAATATATGTTAGCATGACAAAGTATGCAGAGGTTATTTACATTACGTGTTACTTAGGAATGGAAATCTTGAGGAGAACTGTGCTGAGGCCACAAAGTATCTTTTCCTGATGATCTTGTTGCTGTAGGTACAACATTAGAATTGTTCAAGGATACAGGACAGTCTTTTTTTTTTTTTTTAACTTTTAGAATTATTTAATGATGGAAACTTTTTTATATCCATCAAAAATGTCCAGTCTGTTATAATTCTGATGTCTGTAGGAAAATCAGGATAAGGTTTTACCTAAGAGCTTTTGTTTATCTTGGAGACCTAGGGAACTAACTAACCTTCTGTGTGGCTTTATTCCATGTGTATCTGTCTGTGTTTTCTGTTGAACATGTTTTGCATCTTTCCCTGGCCCTGCCACTTACAGGCCTGTCATGAGGAGGGAGGGACAGGCAAGGTTAGTCCCAGCTACTTGATGCTGGTGCTCTTCTACAGGATTCATGCTTGCTGTTATTTTTCTATGCCACAAACAAGTGCAAATGGCGCAAAAGAAACAAAGATAATGCACTACAGCTTAACGTCACCTGTTTTGTCACCGTTTTACTGAAATCTCCACTCTTTTCATTTTAAAGTGCAAAAATTGATCTGTAATTTAATGTGCAGCAGGTTGCATCAGAACTAGCACTGTATCTGAGAACAAAGTACATCTTCTGTTAAATAGTTTGTAAAAACGCTACTGTAAGAATGTAGTGCAAGGTGGCATTGTTTTATTCATACTCACAGCACTTACCTGAAACAAGTATTGGTTTCCAGACTAGTCTTATTATATGTACACCAGGTAAGCTAATTATGCCATTAAGATAATCAGCAATGACTGCTGCTGCTTCAGGAAGAGGAGCTTGTGATGGCACTGGAAAGAATTTACTGAACTGTTCCCTCACGTGTTGTTCTGTGGGTCAGAGATCAAAAGGAATACTCAACCTTTTTCAGAGCAGTTCTCTGGAAGTTAAAAAGAACTGGTTTGTAATCTTTGGGGCCTGTTCTGATCTTGCAGATGAAATGTTTCTGTACGCTCAGGATATCAGATGTATACCTCAATAGCAGATTACTCATGTTTCCTGAGTGCAGTTCATTGTTAGTTTGGGACCTATTGTCTAAACATAATATTAAAATATGGTTTCTAAGAGCCAAGTAATTTTGGTTGTAAATTTAAAATAGTACTGTTTGCTCAGAGATGTATCCAGTTCAAATGCCTGAGATAATCAAATGAACACCAAATAAATAAGTCTTTATAATTAGAAAGTGTGCAATGCTAACATTTTCAACATGCTAGGTAGGTGTTAGATCTATGGATGACAGATCTATGGATGTTTAATGGCTGACAGGAAATCCCATTCAGCAGCCTACTTCATCTGCTGTCAATGCAAGTGGCACTGTTGAGAACATGAATGCACAGGGGAAATGTGTGTGGTGTGTTTGCCTAAGAATGCACACACATACACATGTATCTCTGCAGGAATCCAAGAAATGTGTTCACTTTTGTCCTAATCTAAGGGTATTAATTCATCTTCTGATATGGATACAACCACTCAAGTTATCAAAAAGACCTGACAGCATTATCTACCTGAATTGGGTTCATTGTAAGACTTTTTCATAGAATCACAGAGTCACTGAATCACCAAGGTTAGAAAAGACCTACAAGATCATCCAGTCCAACCATCCACCTATCACCAATAGTTCTCAGAACTAAAGAACTTAGTTTAGTTCTCAACTCACACTGATATATTTATATTGGTCTTTTTCAGACAACTTACCTTTTGAGTGCTCCTTTATATTTAAATGCTGTTAGTAGTAACAAGATGGAATGATAATGGACATTATCAGAATAGTTAAGACATTTAATTATATGAAGGCTGTTTAAACAGATGCACTTTGTCAAGTCTGACTGGAGGGTCTAAATGAAGTTTACTAGGCGAGTCTTCAAATAATTTGTGCGTAGCGTGTTTCACGGAAATACACTTGAAAAGCCAGCCTGAATGCTCTCCCTTCTGTTGTCTTAGGAGAAATCAGAATGGTGACTCTTCTGCATTCATTAACTGAATCTACCAACAAAGCTTACAGAAAAAAATCTGTGTAGACTCCATCAGCTCCACCTCCAATCTTACTCCTTTTGTGGATTTCCACACAGTTTTATGTAAACATTACAGTTGCCTGTAATAACTCTTGCTTTGGAGCCGGCAGTTGCAATCCTTTCTTGTCCCCATTAATGTATGAGACAAATGAAGCAAAAGACCAGTTCACTTTCTAGGGACTATCCTTGTCAATTTTCAGGCTTTCATCACCAAAATCAGGCAACCTCTGTATTAGTATGACTGACAGAAACCTTGTAAATAGTCTTCAAGCATAATGATTAATTAGAAGAAAAACAAGGTAAAATTCCAAAGCCATTTAAACGAATTAGGACCTGAGTCTGTCATCAATGAGCTGTTCTGGCTGTTTGAGTGCAATGTTGAAAGGTGTGCATACAGCATACAGGTGAGTTGTACTTCCTGTGTGTATCTTTGCTTTGTATATTTGATACACAGTTTTTTTTCTTAACTCCTGGTTAAAAATCTACCACTGAGAGTGTTTAAATTAATACAGATAATTTTCAGAATTGATTTTTCACAGGAACTGATCTTGAAGATGTATACCTGCTTGTGAAAACTATGTTGGTCTTTAGCTGGTGTAAACCAGCGTGTTCCTAATTACAGTTGGTGGAATGGAAGTCCCTGAAGTATTAATGTGTTTTTTAAAATGCCTCTCATTTTAAGTTTTTTGTTTTGTTTTGTTTTGTTTTATGCCTTTTATCAAGCCTGCTGGAAATAAGATCATTTTCATCTAGTGATTTTACATCATTTCTTCAGTTCATTCCCGAATATTACCTGTTTCTAAGTTAGATTAGCTTCTCCTTATGGATGGCTCTGTGTTTATTCAAAGAAATAGTGGACTGAAGTGTTGGAGTTTTATCATCACATGTTGGAGTTGTGTTTTATCATCACAAAATTGTGTGATGATAAAAAGTTACCAATCTATGTAAGCAGATATTGTCAGCAGTTGTTATTGCTTTATTAAATACAGTTGTCTCTTTGATTGCCTTCAGTATTATGCATATAATTCTTTTTTCAATTCAGAGGCTGGTGACTTAATTAAGCAGTGTAATTTTAAACATTAGCTACATTACCTTATACATGTTCTTTTCCATTTCCAAATCAGATCTTGTTAAAATCCTCCAGGTGATGATGTAGCACTTATGATGTAATCCTGCTTTTTCTGTCCTTTACAGCCAACTCTTTCAGTATTTTATTGATTAGAGTTCCAGTGCTTCACTGTTAGGCGCTCTGAATGCTTCCCTTGCTTTTAGTACTTATCCGATTCTTGCTTTCTTGGCAAATGTTATTGTTCTTGCCAACTTCTTTATTCTGGAAAAATGTCAGGTACATCTATCTTCTATATTCCTTCCTTCCTTCCTTCCTTCCTTCCTTCGTTCCTTCCTTCCTTCCTTCCTTCCTTCCTTCCTTCCTTCCTTCCTTCTTCCTTCCTTCCTTCCTTCCTTCGTTCCTTCCTTCCTTCCTTCCTTCCTTCCTTCCTTCCTTCCTTCCTTCCTTCCTTCCTTCCTTCCTTCCTTCCTTCCTTCCTTCCTTCTTTATTATTTATTTATTTATTTATTTATTTCCTGTTAAAACATGCTGGCATACAGCCTGGATAGTTTGTTTGCTGCAGCAATCTTGATAAGAACTGATTCTCCTTCACTATGCACCCTCAAATTTGTTTCCAGATTAAAAGTGAATAGTGTTCAATTTGTAATTCAGGCTGTTGGGAACTTGTATTAACGTTCATGTTTCCTATGTAAGCAAGATTATTAATTCCTTTAAATTTCAGGGGACTCATACTTTTTAAAACTATTTATACCTTTTCTTATCTAGAGATGGAAACACTGTCTAGTTGCCTGGGGATATGGAATAGAAGTGTTTTAAAGAAAACTAGTGAAAGAGCTATGAGCTAAGCCTTTTTTGCTTCTAATTCTAATTTAGGTTCTACTTGGATTGCATTTTCCAGTGTTGCTGACACTTGTTCCTGTGCATCATATGGGGTCCTGCTTTGTGGACCCTGAAGTCTTGTGTGTGCTGTATGATATGCCTCTGTGGCTGCTGTAGGCTTCTGTGCCTGCTGCAGACCTCTGTTAGTGAAAGAGGTGATTTGCTGAATATTCCTATCAGTAGGGAGGAGTTTTCAAGTGGATACGATTTACATAACGCATGCTGATGTGCAATTTTCTGTGATAGGGAAAGGGCGTCTCTTGGAATAAGGAAGTCCAAAGCCAAAAGTAATAGTGTAGGCTGCAGTGTGCCGTGGCTGAGGGACATATACGTGGTATGAAACGTCCCCTGCCATTTTGAACTGCAGATCATCTCCCCTTGATTTGGTTTGTTTTTAACCAATGTATGGATACATTTTTACAAAGTTACAGTTGTGAACCCAACTCATTCTGGTTACCCTTCTGTTGCCACAAGCTTCCTGAAATGTCTGTACTCATGTAGCTCTGCTTATTATTGCTTTTACTTTACAAACACCATTGCAATTAGAAGATGTTAACTTCATGCACTTCTTTTTTAAAGATCTCATATGATCTCATATGTAGTTTAGTTTGGGTTTTGAAAACTTCTTAAAGAGCAAGTCTAATATTTTCTGCTCTTGCGCAAATCAGAATTGGATTCCTATTTGTTCACATTTTCTGATTTTGTTTCTTTACAGTGGTTTGATGTCATCCAATGTTTTCTGGGGTACCATCAGTTTGGGCAAATTAAAAAAAAACAACACCTTTCAATAGCTATGAACATAATAATAATAATAATATATTATATATAATAATATATTATATTATGTATAATTTATTATTATTAATAATAATAATAATAATAATATAATGTAACTATTTCTATGCAAATATTTGCCCATACAAAGTAAAGGGAGGTATCTTCCCATTTTCGAGTATGCAGTAAGATTAGGAGTTTTCAGCATATATCGTACCTAGTGGTTCTTTTGCCAATCATGGGATCTTTGAAGCATCACTTAAGGGAGGTATAAGCATTTTATTTCAGATTATTTATTCCTTATAAATTTTGTCATTTTGAAGTTGTTCACACAAATATGGAAGTCAAAGGCAAGTGAATGGGACAAATGCAGCTTATTCTCCTATGGAACAAGACACCTGTGGGGATAAACTAAGTGTGATGCTGAGCGCTGTCAAGACAAATTAGCTTGTCAGGAGGCATCTAAACAAGTTTGAAATTTAATGTGAGTAAAACTGAAAAAGAGAGCTTTCAGTTTTCATACTTAACATTTAGACCTGCAATATTTGAGCACTGAGCTGCACTTTCATTATTATTTTTTTTCCCTAAAAGATAAACTTATTTAAAAAAATAAGCTATAGTGGCTGAAACATTACTTCGTTCATGCCAGCAATCTAATCAAAAAGTCTTTCTAAGGAATCAGGTTCTATGAAATCAGGAAAAAAAGAGTGAAAAAAAGAGTCTTTTTGAGATTGAAATTAATTCAGTAAAAGTTATCAGAACTGCCAAACTGGTGATGTTATCACTCTGGTAAGTTAGAGTGTAAGCAAACTCAATTTTAATTTTGGACGCAGATGAGCCAAATGCACCAGAGAGTGTTGTCCCACAGCTGTGAAGTCCTCTTGCTGAAAAAGGTCATTTTTTAATGCAAGTGATATTGTCTATAATATGAAAACTGGTCAAATTTTGCTTGTGAAATTAAATGTGAACAAGAAATACTGAGAGGCTTTAAAATGCTAAAAGTTAGCAGTTAGGGAGAAAAACATTTGGTAATTATCTTCAGTTATGGCACAGTTTGATGTAGATACCTATGTACAACATACAAAAGTCCTCAGTTCCACACATTCTGGTACAGTTCTCGACCACAAATTAAAGAACACTGACTGTACCAAAGCTGGAAAAAGATCAAATTCACATTATGACGGCAGCTCAAAAACATTCTGGAAATAATTTCTCTTAAATAATCTCCCTGTTCTTATTAGTAGTAAATGCAGTACTAAATCAGAACCACACACATTCCACAGTTGCTAGAAATACTGTGACAACCAGGTGCTCCAAGCTGAAGCTAGTGAGCCAGGCTGTGCAGGTTTGACACCTGAATGGGGCTGGCAGGATGGTAGTAATGGTAGTGGGTTCTGGTTACACAGTTCTCTGTGCTACTTGGGTGCTTCTTCTGAATTGTAAACGCTCCTAAATGAGCCTGATTAATTCAAGATCTGGCACTGCGGTGAAGACGTGATGGAGATACACAGTAAGAGCTACTGACCACAGCAGTGCACCAGATGTGTCTGAAGTAAACAATACTTTTCCCAGCCAGTGTTCCACAAAAAAAGCATACGACTGGATTATAATTGTACTGAAGGTTACCTTTAAGTCTGTGTGTTTTCTTACAGAAATGATAAATGCTATGGTCAGTTGGGAGCCTCTAAGATTTAGGAATAGACATATCTATAAAGCCTATGCGGAAAAATATACACTATCATTTTTTTGTGAACTGACCTTCCATGTAATTGACATCTATTAGAAGGGGCAACCACAGGTATCTGCATTATAGTCTGAAAGAACCACCAGAGAAATCATACAGCGATATCCCTGACACTGTGCAATTCTGAGATATCTGAAATCCAGTTTTCTGATTCTCAATGCAGATAAGTTATTTGGTACAGCAGTTATTTATCCGTTCCTCTCCTCGTGACACTTCTATCATTCCTTTTAGCAGCTTGGTTTGTAAAAACACACTCACTACATACACTGATTTCTGCTCTAGTTGCTTCCTATAGCTTTGTGGTATCACTTACATGATACTTACAATCCTCTTTTACAAAGTGGATCCCCATCAATAATTGATATTTACCTATCAGAGCAATAACGTGTGTTTATTGTGTTCTGTTCTCACGCAGACCTTGCCTTTGATGGCATTCTTGCCATCAGCATTCATCAATACTGTGCAACATACCCCTGAAATGATTACATTTTTGGACTTTACCTATGGCTTTAGTTCTGGAAGTTCCACACCTGTAATTAATATACAAAGAAACTACCATTTTTCTCTTTTCAAAAGAAATCACTGGAAACATGAAAAAACCCAATATGCTTGCCCTGACAGCAACATTTCCTGGTGCTGCTATACCACTAGTGTAACAGTGTCACTTCAAAGAAGGCATGCAGATCTGCATGTGTCACCTCATCTATGTGCATGTGGCCTGCAGCTTCAGCTACTGCTGTGATCCCAAAGGGTGGCACCCCTGGCAAAACGCAGGAAAGTCTTCTTTAAATATCTGCTGGAATTTCAGAATTCAAGGCCAGTGCTAGATTCTTAGTGCAGGAAGGGATGTATGAAGTTTGGCTAAAGAGATGCACTGCGTTGTTAGAATAAATTTCTGTCTAAACAATCAGTATCTCCTGGCCAAAAAAAAAAACCAAAACACCAAAACAACATAGAAAAGGGAAGTACTTTAACAAAGATTAAGACAGTTAAAGCTTTGTCATAGTCCAGGGAGGTCTGTGTCAGAAGAATTCTGTAATTCACCTTTGTGGTAGCTAAATTTGTTGGCTTAGTCTGCATACTGATTGAGGAAAGATTTTGTTTGTTTGTTTTGATGTTTGTTTGATCTTTGCATCTTCTGCTTTTGAAAATTATCAGCATTCCAGGCCAATGCTTTCTAGAGGGTAACTAAATATATTGCAAAGATCCGGCTATATATTTCCAAGAGTTGGCTGTTGAAATGCAATGTTCCAGAATTGTCTGTCTTATTTGATGTCTTCCTCAACCTGCTCCTCCTCCTTCTTGAATTTCACACTGTGGGTTTTTTTTAAGGATAACATCAAAGAAGCTTGTATGCATGTCAATCCTGCAGATACTTAGCACATTGCTAGCGTTTGTGTTATGAAAATATAAGAGAAGCCTGTTTGAGAAAAACCGCTACAAAGCAGGTAGTGATTTAATGAAAAGCACAAAGATTGAAAGGGGTTTGCCGGAGCCCTGTGTGATGTGAATGTTAAGAAGCCCATTCACGTCATCAGCTTCCCTGATGTACTTTCCATCGTCCCTCCTTTTTCAAGCTAGCTTAGCTAGAATACAGAGAACTGCATGCTAAGGAAAACCTTAAACTAAATGTGTAATCAGTCTAGCCATGATCAATGCAGCACAGTTAATAATTTTTATTAACTGAATTAGCTATTCTTTTTTTGCTGTTTCTGCATGCCTTTTGGGACTGGAGCAACGTAAGGCATATTTAGAATCTGCTTGCTTTTGGAAAATTCTGCTTATACACCCCAAAATAAAAACAAGGCTATTTTTCCTAACATAAATGTTCACATAAAATACATTTAAATACCAAAAGCATATGTCCTATGAGTAGTTCAGTGTACAAGTTTTGCTCTGAGGATCTGATTCTTCTCTTGAAACAGCGTAAATGCGTGCTAATGCAGCTGAAAAAAAACAAAAAAATGTAAAACTGTAAAACTGCTATTAAGTGAGTTTGTTGGAGTCAATGAATTTCTGCTTGAAACAGTTGCGGGATTACGGCCAAGCTAAGCCTAGAGGTGTCTGGAGGTGCACAGGAACAGACAAATGATCACCACAAGAGCTTTTTAGGTTCACAGAGCAAACATTGTTTTGGCTCGGTAAGTCTACAAATTTTGCATTAAGTCTTTTATGAAAAGATAAAAAGTGCCTTTGCCGTTGGGGCATTTCGCTACCTGCAAACACTATAAATTTGTTAAGTGTATTTAACATCGTGATATACCAATAGGGCCGTATTCTGTAAGTAGTCCAGTTGATTTAAGTGAACCATTCAATACACACGATGCTGATGTTGAGAAATAGAGACGTTTTAATTATCTGAAATGAGAAATTAGAGTTTTCCTTTACACTTAATTCCTTCTTTTTCTAAACCAGATCTGTTTTTTAAGCAGTTTTTGTAAACAATGCAGCATAAATTCATTGGCATCTTGATACAACGATTTTCAGTGAAAATATGCCAGCGATTTGCATTGGCAGGAGTGGTAGGAGAATGAGCATCATATCCCTTTTTTTTCATAAATATATATGGTTATTTCTAAATAGACTATTCCAATATGCTTCTACTATATGAGAATATATTTTTAACTGCTGATTTAACTTGATGCTGCACTTTGCTATAGAACATAAGAAAGTTTTCTCTTCACTATGCTTTTGATCTTTGGCTCCATGTTGCTTTGAGAATATCATTGCTGTTTTCTATACTGACTACCGATAGCGAAGGTTGTGTCTGTGTTTCTGTTTGTATAGATTTAGTGACAATGCAAAACTAAATTCACTGATAACTAGGTGCTGAGAAATCAGACAGTTCGTGTGGGAGTTTCAGGAAATCACTTGCTGTGTTGTCAATAAATTATTTCATATACACAGTTAGTTAATTTTCCAGATTCACTGGAAAATTACAATACGAATTGTATTCATTGTATTTCATTGGCTATGTGAAGATGGTAGTTTCAAAATGTTTGCATTATATTCCATACATTTTAGTAAAACATTCCAAAGTCTAACATGGATTTTCTATTCTAAAATACGTAATTAATTTTTAAAAATGACCCCATTAATGAAAGTTATGAGATATTATGAAAGTTATAAGAAAGTTGTTGTTAACAGACTTTTGCCTCTTGAAGTAATCTGCAAATAGGTAACAATATAAAGCTATCAGAGATAATTTTCATATACCCTACTTGACTAAATAGGCAAAACTTCCTCATAATGTCAGGTCACTTCACTGCATTGAAACAAGGCTTCCATTCTTCCATTTCAAATGGGAAAAAAATTGTTTTGTATTCAAGCATTAAACCTGTAGCATTTCTAAACTAAATAGTGCTGTAAAAGAATATTGCCTAACCAGCTGAATCCTTCAACTTAAATAAAATGGCAACATCAAGCAATCAACTCTAAATAAGTAGAGTGGAGAGTAGAATATTTAACTTTACCAAAATTTATGTTGGTATGACGTGATACAGGAAGCTAATATTTTTAAAGAATTGTCTACATTTTTAATCTTTTAATCTTAAGAAGTGTTTCATTAACATAAGTAATTTAACTGTAATATTTAAGTGCTTTTGATTTCCAAGGGATTTGACACCCCCAAGTGTAATTTAAACCTTTTAAAATTAGTAAATATAAAATTACAGGATATATCATAGTATAATTACTTAGGATTACTTGTCCAGTGTCTCAGAAGTTTTCTACAGTTCTCTTCCACTTTTTAAGTAGAAAACCTCTGTTACATTAAGAGGCTATCTACCCACATACTACTTTCAATTTGTTTTCTCTTATTCATATCTTCTTACTTTCCTCACTGTCCTTCTCATCCTTCTCCTATGCAAATCAACTCCTTGATTTGCATGCAGTTCTTTAATTGCAAGTCTGATAAATTACATTCTTAAATATTAGCAGTATGCATCTTTCCCAGTGTATTGCTTCGTCAGCTGAATAGTTGTTCAGTGGTACAATTCGGCCTAAGTCAGTGGACACTGATTTCTAACTGCTGTGTTTCGGATTTCTTCCTGACTGACCTGCTTAACATAATTAGCTTTTTCCTTATGCTGAACTGACAGATACCTGAGAAACAGCAGGCATTCTCAATGTTAATAATGCTATTCAGCCCAAGGCTTTTCTTCTTAAATTACTATAATATAGAAGATTGCAGTAAGTAAGTTGTATTTGTTGAAGAAGCTGTGAAGATCTTTTAGCTTAACAGAATCAAAGATGAAATCAAAATACACAAAAAAGGAACAGGGAATGAATATTATATTTTCCCAGAGGCTATGGTTCATGAAGTACTTGGCTTATGATGACCAGACTAGGAGATTCTGTTTCTCTATAAGATTCCTATTTAATGCTAGGTATCTATATAATCTGTATGTGACCTATTAAAGCTGTCTGTGAGATCTCTTTGGTCTTAAGGAAGAAAACGTTCTCTATCATGACTTAGAGGTAACTTAACTCAATGTCATTAGATGAAATATCATCAGATGGACTTACTATTGAATCAAGATTCATTAAGGTTCATTATGCTCATGCTTCACATACTTCTAATAAGATGTAGTCCCTTTAGCACAGGTTGCTTTCTAAGCCCACCAAGAGAGGAAACCGTGGCCACAGGAGTGGCTCTCAAGTTAGCAGAGAAACACAGAAGTGCCTCCTCCTCTTCCTTCTTCATAGTTCAGCAGCCTTGCTGCTGGACCATACAAAACATAGCTGTTCTTTCCCTAGCTAACTTACCTGAAAACTCATACTCATTTGTGACTTCCAGTAGTATACCTGAGCATTTGTGCTCTCTTAAATTAGCACATTCATGCTAAGTAAATTTGAACTGTCTCCACATCACACTGCAATATAAACCCAGAACATATACGCATTTAGGAGACAATTCACCACATAAAAGTCAATGCAGCATAAAACTTTTCTGTAATATTACTTTTGACAATAGGCATGCAAGTTATTTTCTACTTTGAAAGTGTTTCAAAATAAGTAATCTCTAACTATGCAAGTACTATGGGTGAATAGTTTGCATGCTTTTGGAGCACTGTGAAGCATAGCAGGGACAGTGAGGAGGAAGGAACACGGAGCTAGTTGTCCTGAAAGCCTCAATTGTATCATTAAAAATATATTGTTGTTGTATTTTTTTAACAACTACCTAACAAATGCCAACCCATATGCTTGTAGCAGATGTCTAAACCTTTGCAGGCCCAATCATACTTTTTGCTTCAGAGCAACCCTTTCATATTACTTAATAATAAAAGTTAAGATCTATATTTTAATTCTCATCACTTCAAATCCAAACATGGCAAACATGATGAATAGTATGCTTCAGATTTCCCCTTGATTAGTGGTCTACATGTTTGCAGAAAACACTTCAATCTTAGAGCTGTTATTTCCCCGGTGAAGAAATTGCCAGCCAGATCTTAATTCCTGAAAGTGTTTCCCCGCACTGTGGAACAATGATTCTGAAGTTTGAGTGCCCAAGTTGAAATTTCATAACCCTCATGTGCTACAGATGCTAATGGTAATAACTGCCATTTCTCTGCATCTCACCATCTCTCTCTTATCTGTTAAGTACAGTTTCTCTTGAAATTCTTACTACTTGTTAAGCTCAGAACCTTTATCTGCATCATGCTTCTCACATGAACTTCTCATATCTCAGTCCCTACTAACTCTGCTGGTCATTGTGGACATCCTCTTTAGCAATCCACAAATGCCCGAACCATGCAAAGCAGAGTTTTTTGTTGAAATATTGCTCTATGGAAACAACATATCCCCAAAAGCTTTACTAATCCCCAGACAGCATTGTGTATAAGGTTGCATTACTCTGACAGTAAATACTGCTTTGACTCAGGTTACTTGATCTGAAGAAGACAAAAACCTAACAAGCAGCAGGATACTAATAATGATCCTACATTTGCATAGTGCCTCTCGTCTGAGAATTTTAAATTTTGTTACAAAAGATGCACAAGGACAAATAGCTGAAAAAGGACAAATAGCTGAAATTCCAGCTGCGGACTGAAGTATGATTGTTGTTTTAAACAGAAGCGAACCAGGCAATGCAGGCATTGACAAGACACAAAGGAGCAGATGAAGTTACAAATTTTAACATCGTTCTTAGAATCACAGAATGGTTTGGGTTGGAAGGAACCTTTAAGATCACCCCTGCTACGGGCAGGGACACCTCCCACTAGACCAGGTTGCTCAAAACTTCATCCAGACTGGACTTGAATGCTTCCAGGGAGGGGTATCCACAACATCTCTGGGCAACTTGTTCCAGTGTCTCACCACCCTCACAGTAAGGAATTTCTTCCTAACATCTAGTCTAAATCTACCCTTTTCCTGTTTAAAACTGTTTCCCTTTGTCCTGTTGCCACATGCCCTTATAAAAAGTCCCTCCCCAGCATTCCTGTAGGCCTTTTTAAGGTACTGGAAGGCCACTACAAGGTCCCCTGGAGCCTTCTCTTCTCTAGGATGAAGAGAAAAGCACTTTGCTTTCTGTTACCTCATACTGTAGGAATCTCAGATCACATGAGCATGTACTTTCATCAACACCAATATGCAAGAGCCACGATGATGACTTGGGTTAATACAGATTTAGAAAAATATCATTTACTGAATCATAAACATTTACCTTTATTATGCTAATGTATGCATTTCCAATCTGATGTATTTGCAGACCAGTGGAAGTATATCTGTGCATAAGCAGTATTTGTCACTTTCATTAACAATTGCGATTGTGCAATTGCCTATATATGTTTTATCAAAAGTAATATGTACATTTGCCCATACATGCACTAGACTACTAAGCTTTCTTTAAATAGTTTTATAGGCATGGTTTTTTCAACTCTTGTTATTATCCTCCTTGTGTATTAGCATTTATTGATTCTTAGAGTCTAACCAATGAACTAAAACACAGAAGCTGGAAACACAGGTGCAAACCAGAAGATAATGAACACTGGAAATAAGCATTTAAAATAAGCTTTTATAAACATTGCTTCTTTACTAGATTCTAGTTGATTATTTGAGGAGAATACTTGGAAGATCACTATACCTTTTTAATCAAAAAAGGTAATATACCAGTGCATGTCTGTACTCTAATCTAAAGAGTCCCTTGAGAGTATTTCTTAATTATATTGCTTGATCAGTTTTATCACCTTACGCAGAGCAGTCAGTGTACAAGATATACTGATGCTACTGTAAAAAAAGATGCTAAGCTGTAATGATGGATTTATTTTTCTATAGTTGTCTCTCATTTACTGATTTTGTGAACCATGTCTAGCTATATGCAAGGTTCACTAATACAAACTCAAGGTCAGTTAGTTTTGGGATGAAGTCTTGCAGAAAACTTAATAAAAAACCATGCTCTTCTTATTCTGTTTCAGTGTACAATTGTTACTGACAGTCATTTGGATTGAGAGCAACACAGATGGTAGTGCATCAACAGTCTTCGAATACAATTGAATTTCTTATTTTTCAGTAAAAATCTCAGATAATCCTTCTTTCCTAAGATTTGTACAGATAGAGAGATTGTGGGAATGGCCTTAAGGAAGACCACATGCTTTCTTTAAATACACGTGCACAACTTGCAATAATTTTGAGGCACCTTATGAATTCATCACAGAGAATTTATCACACTCTGTTGGCCATCTAGGCTTGTAAATTGATTTTATTGAATAATCTTGCCTAGAGTTAGTGGTAAAATGACCTTCTGACCAAAATTACACAAGTTTGCCTTCAATTTCCTCTGAGCTTTTCGGACATAAAATGGAAACCTAATTCATTTTTCACTCTGCAAAGAGTTACAGTTCATTTTTTCAAAAACTATTTTTTTTTAGTAAGAAGTTAGCCAGTGTTTTAGCATGTTCACTATTTAATTATTGTTTTGTTTTGTTTCACCAAGATGCCTTCTATGTTCTTTATGTGCACCAAAACCCAGAAATGTGGATTCTGTTATCATTTAGGCAATGCTTAGCTGTAGAGCTTCAGTACCATGCTTCAGGGATGTTATCAGTAGAACACAGAAAGTCATTGCTTCCATATTTATTAGTGATGTTCTGATTGTTCCATTGTAATTCATTCCGGTGTTCCTTGAACTGCTGCAAAATAATACTACATATTTCAGTATTCTATGTAACTTACAAATTTTGTATATGACTGAGACCTGCTCTTCATCATTTTCATCACACATTCTCAACAGCATTAAGACAGGAATTCAGAATGTGACTTGTGCAGACCTGGTTAAGCTTGCAGGAATGCTTACTAGGCTTAACCATAGATGCAGATTATTCACCCATGTTCTTTCACCATTGCCACTTGCTTCATTACAAGAACAAATACAGACTTCCAGGATGGTATTACATTATTATAGTATGCTATAAGGTTTAATTTTGCTGGTTACATTGTGCTTTTATGTCACATCATACCAGTTTGCAAGCAAAATCAAAATATTGCCTATCATCTCATCTCAAATGTGGGATATTAATGAGATTTCAAAGAATAAATTTATGAGAATTCCAGCAATTCAAACCAAGTATGACCTCAGATGGCAAAAGAAGAGAAAAAAAAAACAGAAGGGTGAATTATATAATTCCTTTCATTTCCAGCCTGCCCTGCAATCAACAGGCAGGGTGGACATTACAGAGATGAACTATATAGCTTTGTTTCACATGGAATTTCTGCCTGGATATGTAAAATGGAAACTGAAGATCTGTCAAAGGCATACCTGACATACTTAAATACTTTTGAAAACCACCAAAGATTATGTGAAATTAAATTATAAGAAATGCCAGGATTCCTCATATATCAACACCCTTTTATTGCAGAAGTTGTTCTTAAAAGAACATGTAAATATTCAAAGTATTTTATGAATGAAGCATGCTGCTTTGCCACTAAAGGAACACTCAAAGGAGGCCTTACTAAAGAAGTAACTGCATAACTACCATTAAATAGGTAAAAATGTATGGAACTTAACAGTGGAGAGAATAACCGAAGGACAGCTCACAATACATACATAGGGGTTAAGAAAGTATTTTTTTTTTCACGTTCTGAGTGATCTTAGGGCTTTTTGGAAAAAAAGCGATTAAATTAAATACTTGTTTTGAGCGATCGTTTCAGTGATTTCATTTGCTTTTAAAATATTTAGTCATTACTGATATGCAAATCATTACTTTGGTTGTCACCACAAAAGCTATTGGTAATTTTTGCTGAGGATCATCAGAGAAACAAGAAATAGCTAATAAGATCCCTCTGTCCACCTTTCTTTCAGTGCTCGATGGCTTGCTGAGCACAGTTTGTAGTGCTTTTAAGTCCAATTTTGAAAGTCTTAAGAAGCATTTTCCTCCATTATTCTAAGAAAATTAAAATAATTTAAAATTATCCCCGATCTGTCCTTTTACTAACTATATGAAAACTTCCCATCTCTCTGTATGAAGTTACAGTCTCTCTGTTTTGCTATTTTGATGAATTAGTTGTTGTATATTTGATGCGTTATTCACTAGTTCTCTTCAATCTCCTTTTTTTTTTTTCCTAGAAATGCAGCATCTCTGAACTACTGCTCTAAATGGATCCGTTTCTTTTTTTTTTTAACACGAAAATCCATTAGTGATCATTCTAAACCTCTATTATATTTTTCTAATAGTTTCTTCCCACTACGTGGTTCAAATGCGAGGTTCAAAGTGTTTCTTCTCTGCTTGGAATGCCTTTTTCTTCCATAAATCACAAGGTGAATTTCAGCATAACTAAGGGAAATTCACAGTGTGGCTTGGTAACTAACAATTAAAATCTCTTGACAGTGAGCAATTAAAATCTCTCCTTGGTGTTCTATAAATTAGGACATTTCAATATGAGCTCATTGTTCATGCTGAGTGATCAATTACAGGTGCCTACATCTGATTTTCCTGCCTTCAGGAATGGGCAATGGGTACGTTCCTATTTAGAGCAAGAGGTCTTCCCACTCACTGCAAAGAATTTGCTAAGTTGATACCGTTGTTGAACCACTTCCCCTTTGTCTTCCAGGGAAGCAAAATTTCAGTCTGAAAGAGAAGTGAGAAGCATCCTTAATATTCGTGGTAGATTTTAATGTAGATCTGATGAAATATTAACTTACAGCTTCTTCCAACTGCACTTTAAAGTTCCAAGAAGCTGTGCTAGAGCTTTTTAGACTGGATTTTCCTACACAAGTAGGAAGTTTTTAGCTTTCCCTAAGCAATATGAGGCTGTTGAAATGGTTGATGGCTGTTGAAATTCTTTAATGGATGAATATTTGAAATATACAGAACCATCTCTGGTTTGCCATGCCTGAGACAAAAACTTGCTGAAGTCATTTGCTTTTTGGTATCTGGAAATGCTTAATATAGATGTGTCTCTGACGCTGAAAACAAATTTTTGAAAGATTAGAACTATTTGCATTTCAAGAGAGGCATCATGGCACAGCAACTGACATTTGCATTATTTATTAAATCACATGAACTTTGTCATAAGGAATGGTAAAAACTCCCACACAGGAGCAGCCACAGGTTGGAGAATGCTGGAGAGAGGGGAGGAAAGAATCTTATCATTCCCACACTCTTTATTCCATTCCTTTGCCTCGTTGTTCTCACTTATTTGCTCCAGGATTTTGAAGGCAATTCATTTCCAAATCACTGCAACCCTCTATTCCCTGAGTTATATAAGGCTAGAACTAGAATTTAGAGTTAAATGAATGATTTATTTCACAATCTGATTCGTAGTCTCTATATGGTTACAAAATAAAGCAAGAAACATACTGTGAGAGAATAATGAATAAATAGGAGGAAGGAGAAGAAAACCAGAGAAGAAGCTAGTGAAGAGAGAGCTATAATATGCTTTTCATTCAAGTGATAATTGCTATGTCTGAGTTGTCAGGCTGATGACACTACTGTCTATCTTAACTCAAACAGAGGTAGTTTTCCATGTAAACTAAAAGGCAGAGGTGTCATATTAATCCTTTCTATATTTGTAGTAGTTTCAGTACAAGTACAGAAGACACAATTACTGCCTCCTAAAATCTATAGAATTGTCTTTGTATGATGCTTAGAGTGACAAAGGTGAACATGTTTGTAGACAATAGAGCTGAGTGTATTTTGTAAAAATATAATCTATTGCATTTTTATCTTAAACATCACCCACACTACAACTGAAATGCACCAGAGTCTTTTAGTAATTCTATTTTGCTGTATAATAGCTGGTGGAGAATTTGAGAAAAGAAAACCAAACATAGCACTGGCCCTGAATATTTCTGAGTGCATCACTATAGAAGGTCAACAAGGATACTTGTTGGGAGCCATCTGAGAATTAGTTAATCAGGAAGAATTTCACTCTGAATCACCGCTAGAGCTCTTTACAAATACAACCTTACAATTTTTTCTTCTCTCTGAAATCTGTAATAATAACTCACTAAGCTCTATCTTCCTAAGTCCTGTCATCACTACATAGCATCATGGTACCACCTGAAAGTTTCACATTTAGTAGGAACAGTAAATTACCGCAGCAGTAGCATTTAGAAGACATCTGAAAAATTAAGCTGACAGGAGATGATGAATATGTGTAGTTGTTCAGCAATATTCCATACTATTGATATTTAGTAAGTACAATGTTTCATTTAGTATCTTTAAATACATATATATACATAAATATATATATACACATATCCATTTCTGTCAGCATTGGCAGGACAGATTTTCTCAGGAAGAATGGCATTAAAGCTGTTGGAAGTACTTTTTTTTTTTTTCTTCTAAACCCTTCAAGGTGTTAAAATAATTTCTCAAAACACCTCAGAGCAAATCGTAACGTACCTTTTGCTTTCCTGGCATACGCAAGCATTGTAATATTTATTGCACCTCATGCATTTTCTTCACCATTATAAATATAAATGTAAGATATTAAACCTGTTAGAAACAGATGTATGGAAATTTCATTAGGTGGGAATATTTCTTTACATGAGTACATGAAGCACCCATCTGACCCATAGCATACATTTAGGACACCTTCTTGAGGACACTCCCAGAAAGTGCCTTCCCACTACATTTGAGATTTCAGAATTAGAAAGGGAAAATTAGAATGAGAAACTAGGAGGGCAAGAAGGTGTCCCAGGATTATGTCTGGGAAGAAACCTTGACAGCATGTTGTTGCTCAAGGAGCATCCAATATCTCTGCAGTTTCTTGATGTACAGTGCCTCATTTAATTAGATTTGAAAGTGTCATCCATAGGATCCAATTTATTCTGAATTTTGTTTCCAAATATACTGCATTGTGAAACAGGGAGACTTGAAGGGGGCTGATCTCTTCTGAATTTGCATTGTTCGTCTGTTCTTCCTGTAGTGGTCAGAATTTAAAGAAAGGCAAGAATTTTGCATAATGCGTCTTAAGAACATGTGATAAGGTTAGAGGATACTGCACTGCATGACAAGCATGTCTGGCTGCCTGTATTAAGGTTCTAGACAATGAAATAAATTTCTTCACATAATGACCTGAAAGATTAGTTACACTTGATAAATGTAACTGGAGGGACATTCATTCATTCGACTCAGATTTCTCTGCATGCAGATTCGCATTAATTTAAAGCAGTCTGAATGTATAGTCTTTATAGATGGGAAAAATTTGTAATATATCCCTAAATCTCCAGATAATAAATACATGGCGTTAAATCGCAAGCGTTGCTGAAATCTTTTATGGGGATAGTGCTAATTCTCAGTCAGTTCTTGGAAGATATATAGATTCTAAGTTGTCCTCAAAAAACCTAGGAGAAAAGAGTTAATATTGATAGGGATGAAGAAATCCCTCAGCCACATAATTTCTATATTTCTATATTGTATGGACAATATATAATACAAGGTAGGTGCCCACTACTGGCATTGCCCATGGCAAACCTCTGGAAATCCACATTTGTTGTACTTCCCTTGCTTAGGGAGAACCCACACTCTGTGGTACAGTAGCTGCTCCTGGAAGGAGGGCAAAAAGGACAGAAATCCTGGCTCCCCAGGTCCGTTCTTCCAACCATCCAGCCTAGCTCTTCTTCTTCTTCATTATTTCTGTGCCACTCCCTCATCACTGTTGGAAAATTTGGGGGTTTTTTGGCTGACTATTGAGAATCCTGGAGCTCAACTCATAAATCAGGTATTTATCAGCACTAACTCATCCTGTTTAATATTTTTTAAGACATCACTATTTTAATTTGGCTAAATAGTAACAATCAACAGAATAGTTGCTGCCAAAATTTATTTCTAAAAGGTATTGCAGTTTAAAACTTTTAAGAGGTCCCTGAGAAGAATTGCAGACAATTCTGATTCAATGACTTCTAGCAAAAACTGGCAGTGTGGTACTAGAGGGACACAGAAATCCAACTGGAAGTCACAACAGTAAATTGTTTCAGTTTTCGAATTGAGAGTAGAAGGAAAATGATGAAATCTTCACTTTGGAACTGCTTGACAATTCACTGCTAATTCTGTGGACTTCTCTGTGTCTCTCGGTTTTCTTTCAAATCTATTTGTCTACAGAAAGACCTGAAAGGATGCTATCAAACTTTTACATTTTTCTAAATAAGGTATGACCTGGGTTATCTACCCAAGTTTTAAACTGCATCTTATGAAGACAAGCTCTTGCGTTACAGGATTCTAAGGTCACAAAGGGGGATCAAGGAAGCTAAGTATCATCCAGATCAGTTCTGTAAGGCTGCATTTGCAGTAGATCATAATATTTAGCTGGCCTCCAGTACACTGCAGGATTTTATATATTACGCTCTGTAAATAGAGGAGACTCCCTGTTCCTGACATCCTGCTGCAGAACAGGTAGTGACCTAATGAAAAGCAAAAGGAGACTGAGAAGGGGTTTGCCGGAGCTCTGTGTGATGTGAATGCTAACAAGTCTTCTCACGTCATCAGCTTCCCTGCTCTCAGCTCCCCCTCCCTCCCTTCCTTTCTCTTTTATGAGCCAGCTTGAAATCAGGGAATTACATGCTAAGGAAAACCCTTCAGCTAAACATATAATTATTCTGCACAGGATCAGTGCAGCACAGTTAATCAGTTTACCAACTGAATTAATTTTTTTTTTCCATGTCTGCATCTCCTGTTGAGAGTGGAGAAATTCTAGATTTAAGGGGAGAAATTGGCTGCAGTTGTGAAATGAATACCTAAAGCTGAGCATTCGTTATGAGAGAATCCTTTACTGCAGGCTGTTTGGGCAGACAAACCTTACTGCCAGTCCCTGAGACTCTGACTAAGGACTGCAAGTGGAGTTATTACCTACAGGTGCTCGAGCCACCACTGGTTCCTTATTGCCATGTTCAGCTGTTTTCTGAAAGTCAGAGCTGTATTTCATTGCAGTGGATTGTTCCAAAGAGTTACTATTTATCTGTACACAGGTGTCAACCCACTGTGAAAGAGTGGCCCCTCCAAGCCCCCCAAACTCTGTACAGGACTACCCTCCATTGTGCATGAACACATACCATGGAATCGTAGGATCATTTGAGCTGGAAGGGGCCCTGAAAGGTCACCTGGTGCAGCTCCCCTGGCTCCCCTGCAATGAGCAGGAGCATCTGTGGCTGGATTTGGTTAAGGAGTGCTTACTGATAACGTGCTGGCAACCGCAGTGTCTTTGAGTTTCACAGTAAGTGCAAGAGTTCATTGGCCAACACGCACTGAAGTCTGCAGGTCAAAGAATTACAGATGTAATTATTGAAGTACATCTTGTCATTTAATCATGTTTATTAGAGGAAAAAGAGAACCAGCTGTAAAGTATTGTGATAATTAATACCCATGCAAGTTGTACAGGTAATATTTGTTTTCCCTGCTGTGCTGAAAAATAACTTGAGCAATGCAATGTAAAGTTCTTTCTCTTAAAGTAGTTTTCAGAATCCACAATACATAGCAGAAGAAAATAGTTATGTAAGAAATGGAGACATGCCAGAAGAAATACTCATTTTCTGAAGTGAAAACAGAAAGTTAAACTTTTTTGGGGAAAAAAAAAAGCAAAAAAAAGAGCCCTGCTTTTAAGAGTAACCTCACAATTCATGTTTCTACTCATCTGAAAAGCTTCTTTTTAATCACAGTGCCTTCTGCTATGTATTTGCTAATCCTTACAAAATATTTTTAAACACTCTGAAGACAATCACTGTTATACAAAGGTATTTCGAGCCTTAATTTCCAGTCCCATGTAATGCCTCTGGAACCAATTTCTAAAAACTTGCTTGGCCTTTTCAAATTGTCCACAACCTCAGATGCAGTGCCCAAGTTGAATTCCAGATGAATGCATTCCCGAGATAGGAACTGTGGGTAAATACAAGATGCCAACTTGTCATAATAATGTTTCTTAGAGCCTAGTAATTTTTACTTTTTTTGGCAAGTAACATTTCCTTAAGGAAAAGGACAGACGGATGTTGAGACTTGGGCTACAGCAGCTTCTGCTAACAGCACGCCGTAATCAGGATGCATTCTGGGTAGCCAGGTCTCAAACTATTAACATCATTTCTGTGTCTTACTCCCATCTAGTATTCAATTACTTGGTACTGCTGGTAGTCACTGCTAGTTAATTTCATACCATGTACTGTAATAACAGTTTTAAAAACTAAGTTAAAGAATCTTAAATAGTTATGACAAATGCAAGTTAAAAAAACCAACATATTATTTACCTTCTGAAATGTGTTATAACATGCAACCTTTACCCCACAGCTAACTGACTAGATATTTTTAAATAATAAAAAGGCATATTACTCCTGCAATATAAGATACATTGTTTATTAAGATGTTACTTCCTATGGTAAATATAGTATTCCACATTTATAAAGCGTTTTCCCTAAAACGTTTTCACTGTACCTTTTAGTCCTGCTAAAAAAGTGTACCTCTCAGTCGACATACGTAAAAGCTACATTACTATGCAAATATTGCTACCTGGGCAGGACTTTGACCTCTCTAATGCATTCACAGCCATTTAGAAGAGTAACTATAGCTAATGGAGCTGACATACAGAATACACATAAATTATAGGGAAGGTAGTGGCCACAACTGGGCAATTTTTGTAAAATCAGGGATTTCCATCTACTTTTAAACTAATTTTGGAATGCTTCCATTTGTGATTGTTACATCTCTTCTTTGATTACAACTGAAGTGTGCGTTTTGTAAAGTAAACGTAGGGATAAAACAGGAATGTGATGAAAAAGGATACATATGCAACTTTACTGTTTGTAGATCTATAACACCCATGTTACCAAGAGAAATCTCTGTCTTGTGAATACTTCGGTGTTCACTGTATTATATATATGCATAAGCCCAGAGGCATAAAACTGACAATCCTGTCTACTCCAGACTTCCTTATGGATGCAGGATGCAGTCTTTGTATAGAAATGTAACTGTCAAACAACTTAATACGTTTAGGAACCTTTTGTTTGCATGATTTTCTTGCTTCCTGTGGATTAGTGCTCCCCAAGATGAAACTAGTTTACATCAAAAAGGATAAAAAAGTAATAGGGAGTATTCTTAAATTAAGCAACAAGTATTACACACACTGACATTCAATTTACATAACAATTCAACTCGTGAGTTAAAATAGCATAACAAGGTCTACGTCGTAAGTCTTTTACATACTTAAAATAAAGGTGTAGATCAGAAGTCTCCTCTGCACTTACATTAGGTATTGATTTCAAGTAATGCCATTGGAATATGGGAATCAATCCTGCACCTAATGGCTTTGGGATACACCCCAATGACCTGCTTAACACCTCCCAATTAACCTGAGTTGACAAACACCTGAGATACAAACGACATACATTCCCTTGGATACCATTCACTTTGCAGTACTGTATGCTTGCAAAGGAGTAGTTTGCTCAGAAGTGCCGTGCTGCCGATGGGCACTCCAACAGTCCCACTTCAGTTCTGTATGGAGATGTATCTCAGCAAAATGAGGTCTAAGCCATCCCCTTATTAACGATAACGCGCTGAAAGCTTTAAGGACATTATAGTGGGGATCCAATTCATCCCTCCAATAAGTTCAGTAATCACATTACAGAAATCATTTCCGTGAGTAATTCACAAACAAAATTTGCACCTCTTTTCCTTATATAATGGAGATCCATTAGAGCAGAAATCATTTGTCTCTAAGACAGGCAGCTCATCGGAAGCAGAGTGTAACAGTAATGCATTCCACTGTGGAAATACATTCTCCTCACTCAGGAGACATTTAAAACACTTCTCATCTTGAGCAATTCTCCCCCCTCCCCTCCAAACCAAGCTGTGTGTAACACTGCTGAGCATTATAAAGCAAAACATGTCACAGCTTATGGCTGTGTTGTGAAGCTGCAAATGTGCAGGGAAATTGTAATTCCTGTCAAGTTATCTGGAAGAGTTTCCCCCGCGAAGCCGTGCTCAGCACCTCGCGCTTCCCACTGCCCGCCCCACATCAGGCGCAGGATGCACTGTCCTCGGTACCGGGGCTGCCGGAGACGCAGAGCCTTGCATAGAGCAGCACAAGCTGGGAAGCCTGAACGAATCAGGACATGTCACCAAAGCATCAGGATTCCTCAGACCAGCCACCGGCACCTTACGCTCCTTGTATCTCCCCAAACTACACACGAGTGCTGCACAGACACTGCATCAGATCACCTGACGTGAACAAAACAGACCTAATCAGGGCAAATTTAAAGCAGCCAAACATAATAACGTTACGCTGTGCAATGCATAATGGAGCCCCGAGACACAAATACTTTATGTCTGCGTTTTCCAACAAATGCATTAGATCCCTGCTCAGCTCCCGGCAGAAATTCCGACAACATGCTGCACAGCTTAAACAGCCCTGCTCTTTAGTCGTGCCTCTGAAAACTACTGTGCAAAGCAGCATATGGGTTATTAAAACTGAATAAACTCTTCTCAAAACAAAGAATACAGGAGCAGATACATATTTGCAAGGATCCAAAGTACAGACAATGCATGATAATAAACAATCATACCTTTCATCCAATCCACTACTTGCTTGGGCATCCACTTGCTAATAGGTTCCATAACGAGAGCCATCATCAGATCACTTATCATACACACCAAAATCAGAAAAAGGAGAGAAAAAATGTATCAGAGCATGGCTGGGATAAGAGAGCTGTAGGATTTTACAGTGCAGTCCAAAGAGAAGATGATGCTTTGTCCCTCCAGGTTTCTCCTGCACTGATTCAGTAATGTATAAAATTACACTGCTTGATCAGCTCTGGCACCTCCCCCACTGCACACAGCCTGCAACGCTGGAGCACACTGAGCCAGGAAATGGTGCAGTACGTATAGACTTACTTACAAGAGCCTCTACCCAGTGATCTACTTATTAGACTGGCACAAATATAAAATTGTATTACACAGAGAGCAATTGGAGCTGGAGCTATTCCAAGCACTGAGTTTTAAGGAGCTTTATTCCAACAAGCTGTGGGATCTTCATCGGGGAAAATATCACCACTGTAACTTGATAGCAGATTGTCTCAGCTTCATTGTGAATATGCTGACTGTCATTCAATTTAAAGAGAAGATAGAAATATCAGAGTATCACTTGGCATCTGGCAAAATGCTGAGCATCTCCATCTTTACAATGCAAAATGTTGCTGAAGTCTTATCCTATATAATCATGTAATTCAGAATGTCAAACACAGTCTAAAAAGTCTCACCAAGATAAAACTATTGGAAGAAAATGCTTTCTTTTCAGGCCACATTCAGAGCCAGCCTATTTCCTCCTATGATCCTCACATTTTGAAGTGAAAAGTGACAGCATCGAAGCTTGGAGTCAATTTTTACTGCTACGGCACTCTTAACAGACAAGCGTAGTAAGTATTTTGATTGAAAGACATGGAACTATTAGACAGACTCTCCCTTCTGTTAGGAATAAAAATGTTTTCAGTATTCCTAATATTGAAGTTTATTACCTTATCAAAAGATGAAGGTGAAGCATCTGAGTGAGATGTGCTGGACAGTACTTTCTGGACCCGTTTATGAGGGATTGTGCCTCGTGCAGCATGTGTTCTGCATCATGTGGTTGAAGAGGTGCGTGCTTTCTGTTCAAGCCATTGTCAGAGATACGCAGCCCCACCATTTTATCTTTGGAGGGAAAAGACACCAGAAGAAAGGCAGAACAAAGCAGTTCCAGCTTTCTTTCCAGTAACCTTCCACCCATGCCTTTTCTCCTGCACTGTTTCAGGCTCCACTAGCATATTAGAGTAAGAAAATGATATTATTGCCATGTCTCCCTCACTCACCCCTCACACTAGGACCATGTTGATTCATCTGTTCTCTCTTTCTTACATGAGAGAACACAAAATATAAACGTTTCTGCTATGCTGTTTCAAGCTTCTTCTTTAAGTCTATATAGATAACAATGCAGACAAGCATCCTTTTTTTCCCCCGAAACGTCTCCAAAGGGATGCACCATCTCAGTTCAGTGATGCACTCTATCCTTTTTTATTTTTGTTTTGCTTTGGTAAGTAGTGTGATTAGTATTCCATGATGTATTTTGAGTGCTCAGAGCACAGATCTCCTATTGAAAAGGATTCACATCAATTATCCTTCAAGAAGGCTGTTTGCTGTTTCCAGCTGAACAGCATGTCAGCTTCCTCTGTGAGTTTTGGGAGACCACTTTCAGTAGCTTTAGTTCTAAATAGCTATTTACAATGGACATAATAATAGCAAAGATTTGAAACACATTGTGCTTCTCTTTTTAGGTATCAGCAGGCCAGAATTGAGATATAAAGAACAAATATTTGTTAGCTACTGGAAACTGTGCAAGATGTTTGGTTTAGGTCTGTTTCTTTCTTAAAAAAATTATTCTTAGAAAATTATCGCCTCTCTTGGATTCTTTTGAGTTTAATACAAATGTGAAAGAATTTGAGTTAAACTATGTTGTGGATCAATTTGGTATTTGGACATAGTATACGGGGAAATGTCTTCATGATTGCTTGGACTGTTTCCCTAATTCCTGTAATTTGACAGACGCTCTGTCAAGGTCCTTTTGTCTCACATTTCTTAACCATGCTTGACTAGACAGACATTTTTGTATATTTTGACATAGTTCTGCAAGAAGACGGAGTCTGAATTCAAAGCTCATCAGTGTCCGTGGGCATACTTCCATTCATTTTTATTGTGCTTTGATAACAAAAGAAGCCACAAACCTATTATGTTAGAATCAACACTTCCATTTTCAGAATGAGGATTTTTAGAAAACTTTTTAATGCCCTGTTACTGACGTGTTCCACTAAAAGCAGGCTTGCATTTTCATTTACTCATATGTTATTCACCACCATGTTGCTAGCTCCTCTCCTATGTTCCTTCTACTGGCCAGTCTCAGTTTCTCTGTATTTGGAGGTTCTACAAACTTCTGGGCAGCCATCTACTTTTTATACTACTTTACTTCTGGGCAGCCATCTACTTTTTATACTACTTTACAGGAATTAAATATTTAAAGCTGTTAAAAGTAGTAACTTTGTTTCTCTCCTTCCTGAGTAAATGATTTATTCGTATGTTCAGCTTCATTATCTGGTGCGCAGATCATAGGGCATGGCTGCAGCTTGTCAGTATTCAACCCCCAAAAAGGCTCCTCCGACTTCTTCCATGGATATGTACGTTGTGACAGTCCATGGAAAACTGTACCTGGGTGTTTCCTCTGCTTTTTTGTTTTGTTATTTTGACACAGATTTACTTCTCACACCCTATCATATGAGAAACAGGACATGGGAAGGCCTTGTCTAGATTAGAAATGGAAGCCCTGTGACCAACCACAAAGCTCATTAATGAATATAACTGAGCAATAGTTTAGGCCAAATGGAGTCAAGATGCGTTCAAGCTGTTTCAATAAGCACAGTTCAAGTTGGAGCATAGCACTTTTTAATACAGATGGTCCAGTGTGCCAACTGAGGTAAAGACTCTGAAATGAGTAAGCATGGAATAAGCCACCCACTGAGCTATCCTTATTACTGACATGGTTCTCAACACGGTGGTGCTAGAGTTAAATTGGCCAGGGCACAATTATTGGCAGCCATAGGTCAGTGTAATAAAATCAAGTTTGAAAACTTGCTAAACAAGAAACTTTAAAAAATGTAAGCAAAACTCTCTAATCTCTAAAGTTATTCCGTGTGTTTTTCTGTCCATTTACTGCAAGGCTTCTGCCTGGATCCATCCCCCAGTCTCTCTAGCATTGTTTCCTAATACCAACATAAAAGAAACAATGCATTCCCATGATTACGTTTTTCTTCCAGGCAGAATACAGCAAACCAACAGAAAAAAAGATCAAGGAACATCTTTCTCACTATTATTCTATCTAGGTCATGTAAATGAGAAATACTTTCTGACTAAAGTCTGCAAAGGCATTGGAACAAAGTAAAGCATTTGAAGCAGGGAACAGACCTTTCACTGTATGGTGCACAGTTGTTGTCAAAGGCCTACAGAACATAATCGAGTAATTTCAGGTCACAATCACTGCTGTCGTCTCTGCCAGCAAAGGCCTGAGACATAACAGGCGGGTGGAAAGATTTCAAATCACTCCTTCTTCCCCACACTAATGCTGGTTGTTCTTCAGCTCTTCAGCATTGCCTGGTATCTCTGGGATTACTAATTAAACCATTACTCTCTGTATTTTCATGGTCACCGTGGGAGGCAGTTAAATGTTCTTGTGTAGTTCATGGCTGGTGATAACTTTCCAATTAATGATTATGCTCAAACACAGTACAGCAGTTAGCCGGCCTAACACATCGAGCTATCATTTCTATTTCTTACATTTTTCATTTAGTAAGAATTATTCTCATATCCTTTGATGAAGAAGTCACCTGTATGTTGTGAGATAAATTTTTATATGCAAGTAAGCTTAAGAAATAGTATTTGATAGCTGTTACGGAAAAAAATGAGCAAACAGTTTCAGGTTAAATCATGGATGCCCTCAAAAAGTGGAATGTAATACAGCTAAGGACATTTACAGGGGCTGCTCTGAAAGTAATGCCTTCCATTTTATTGTGTTGCCCCATGATGTCAGAAACGGACATTGGTAGAACGGCAGCAGAGGTTGAACGTTCCCACCAATATCCCATGAGATTTTGTTGCTGTGTGACAGACGGCAGCAGAGGGGCAGTCTGACAGAACAAATATGATATGAAGGTTCATATGAAATAAAGGGGTGGAATCGAATTCCTCCATGTGGAAAAAAAAAAATGAACCCACTGACACTCATCAGTACTTGCTGATTGTTTATAGAGACGAAACAGTGGGCACAGCACAGTAAGGTGATGGGTGGTGCGTTTCAGCAGTGGTGATGGCGACATGAAAGACAAGCCATGTTCCAGACAGCCAAGCACAGCTATCACATCACAAAATGATGAGTGTCTCATCCATGTGAATCAGATAATAGTGGTGACTGTGACAAAACAACAACAACAACAACAACAACAAAAATGGTGTTTTGTAGCTGAGAATTTGGTCTATTAGTGTTACTGTGCTATTTGTATCTGTTGTCTTTTCCATGGAAATAAATAGGAGGCATTACTTTCAGAGCAACCTACATATACTTTGAATTACTAATGCAAATATATAGCAAAATCTCTATGGAAATGACTGGTGATCTCTTGGTTATCACTAAACATTTTTTATCATGTATCATTCACGTACTAGACAGCTACTTCTTACTGAAAATAACTTTTTCTTTAAAAACAAAACAAAGCAAAACAGAACATATCTAAATTATTAGTTTTGCTCAGTTCTAAACTAGATTCTTCCTGGTGCTGCTTTCACCCAATCTCTTCCCACTGTAACCCTTCAGACTCTTCTGGTTCAAAGTCAAGAGGGCAAGAAAACTGCCTGTGGTGCACCTGTAAGACAGTGCTAAGGATTCTATGGAGAACCCCCCTCACTTGAAAAACGGGGTAGGCACACCAAGTCGGCATCCGTTGCATCTTCTCCAGCCGACACCGCAGCTGGTGCCGGGGGTTCGTTCTGCCCTGCGGAGGCACCAGCCGAGGACCTGCGGGCACCCGCCCGGACACGGCCGTGCCGGAGGCGGTGGAGGCCGTTTGGAGCACGAGGCGGCCCGCAGAGCCACTAGCGGTGTGAGCGGCTCTGGCTGCCATCTGCTGGCTCCGCACCCGCGGCTCCGCTCCGGAGAGACGGCAGCGTGCCACGCGTGAGCGCGGTGCTGCGAGCACAGGCAGCGCCGCGACCTGACAGCCGTTCAGCCGTCTGTCACAAGACTTTTCTCTGCCGATGAAGCCCTAAGGAGGGCGAGAAGTGTTCCCCTGGTGCTTCACCGGCGTTGATTCTCAGCAACGCGAATGGCACCGAAATCTGGAACTTTGAAAGCACGCAATCTTTTTGCTTTATAAAATAGGAAGAAAGCAGTTAATATTTACTGCAAATATTTTGTCGTTAGTACATTTTACAGTATTATTATAGGAACCTGCTGCAGTCTCTGTTATTTGGTTGGAGGTATTGTAGTCCAGCTTTAACATGGAGCTTCATAACAAATTTATAGTTTTCATGCTCCAGTAGGTGATACAACTGTTTTATTAATGACTGTTAGTGAAAATAAATGATATCTACATTAATTTAGTATTAAAACACCCTTAAAATAGCTTGGAAATGTCTTGACATTTCTGAGGTGTTTTGTGCAGTGCTTTTTTCTTACTATATTTTAGTGTTCATGAAAGCTCTTGCTGTGACATCCCTAGAGATTGAAGCCCTCCATTTAGCCACAAAACAGGTATAGTATAGACAGACACAGTGCAAATCTCATCCTACCTTACTATCACTTTTATCGTAATAAAATCATCTATTTTTCTCAGGAATTGCCCTTTAGGTTTGTTACAATGCTTTGACATCAGTAGTGTTTTATATAAGATGGATTCTCTACACTATACATTCCTGGGGAAAAAAACAAAGATAGAAAGGTCACTTTTTGAGAACATATTCAGGGTTTTGATCGTATCCTGAGTGTGTTAATAGCAAAGATATCTAAAGCCATACAAAAAGAAAGAAACCAAAACCATAAAGAATATAGTTCTTCGTCACTGTAAACACTTTGACTTTGGTGAAGACACTGTGAAGTTACAGCGGGAATATTTTTTTCCCAAGAAGATGAGCTAGCTGTTGCTTGACTGATTGCAAATGGTTTTCTGAGCAAAGAGTACAGAAATATTTTCATATTAAGGGAAACAGGAACATCTACTTTATTTTTAGCCTGCTTGATATTATCACCAACATCTTTACAGCCTTCTAAACAGTTCCTGTAAGCTGGCACTCTCAAACCTGTGAACCACTGTGACAATCTTCAAAGCATAGACATAAGAAAGAAGGTACCTTGAAGAAGCGCATTTGTCACTTTTTATATGGATGCTTTTATACAGAGACTTGAACCACTGGAAGCAGTCACTTCTACCTCCCTGCAGAACAGAAACTTCATGAGGATACAGATATTGAAGTCTTAACTTTCAGCTACTGGAAAACAGAGAGGATTGATTATACAGGTATCTCATCTGCATAACTTCTCTCCTAAGCTTGCATAATTAATGTATTCAGCTTGCCATCATCAGCTTCATAAAAAGGGAACAAGTCCAGAAAGATCATTTCTTGTAATTCTTCTATATGCAAAATGACTACAGTGTTTTGCTAAATTCAGAATTGACTGGAAACTGTGACTAAATTAATCCCAAACAGGAATATCTTGCAGCAAGTCTATTTGAGTCTCAAATGGATCTTGTTACCTCCAGGGTGGGTCCTACTGCATTAGGTAGACATGGGGTAGATGATGCAGGGAACATCAGCAGAGCTGGTTAAGATCCATCAAGTGCAGATGTTTACTAATGCTGATATCGTGATGCCTGAATGACAGGGGAAAGCCATAGGACCTGCAGGTCAGGATCTTGCAAGGTGCTACCCCTCAATGAGCAAATGGCGAGCACGTTGTAGCGGGCATGCCAGGAGTTTCCCTCATCCTGCAGGCCCTGACAGCGTTCCCATGTTCCTTTGTGTCCAGACCTCTTTTCCACATCCTATAGATTTTCTTCTTCCATTGTTATTATTCCAATATTAGAATATTTGTTAATAATATGTTTCATTCCCTACCAATATGTCCATAATCATTTGTATACAATATAATTTATTTCTGTCTTTCCCCTTATTCTAGTAAATAAATTGAAAATATTTAATTATTTGACAAAAACAGAAAAACTGGTTAATAAACTTCCTCTGCAAGAATCAGATAACCATGTATAAGCAATAAAACATCTGCTTCTCACTACATTAGGTAAACCATATTACTTTGGAAAAAGAATAGCAATAATGGGAAACTTGACAGCAGTAATAAAACTTCCAAACTATTGATACCAGATTCCCTTGTTATTCATTATTTGCTGGCTGGATAGCAGGCTTTGAAATAAAATTTCCCGTTGATTTTCCTAATGCCTTCAGGGAACATGACCTGTATACTTCTCTGCCTGCATGTATTTTTTGACATTTATTGTCAGAAGAAAGCAGTTCCGCAGCATTGCAAATGGGCCTGACTTGCCATTGAGGAACACTGGTAGAGGAGAGAAAAGCTCAAGTTCAAGCATACAGGAGGGCACTGGAGTATAATCAAGGCAATGATGTGTTGTAGTATTCCACTGAGAAAAGGCATTTTATTATTTTGCTCTTCAGCATCTTCTTCTCTGTCATTCCGTGGTAAAATTTGCCTTACAGAAATATTTGAACATGGGCTTGAATATTAAAAGAGTCATTTTTGCCTTGCAGAGATATCTGATGGGGTCACTCAGGATGTGCTGGCGAACAGGATGTCAGATTCATAAAATTATAACAATTATTATTATGCCATCTTTATTTTCCTGTGTGATTCTCAACTCAAGCCTGTCTTTCATGCTGCCAAGTGAATGGTGACAGGCAAAGCTTTTCTTGAAGGCATTCTCAAGATGGCTTTTGCTTTATCTCAGCATCTCTACAAAGCTCTGCTATTATTAGGTCTTTCTAATGCCTTGGTTAAAGCCTCAGAGATTATTCTTCTACTTTATACTCCAATAGCCTCTTCATTCATGATGTTTAGTTAGACTAAATATTTGCCTGGAGGACAGGCTGTGCAGTGACTATGGAGATATTCCCACCACATGACTAGAGCCTTTTTTTTTCCTTAATATTGCGAACAGAAAAAGAGAAATAATAATCTGAAAGCTAAAAAAAGGAAATTCATGTAGGCTGCTTATACCTGTCAGACTAATCTAATGTCCAGACATTCCCTTCAGCCTTCAACATGTTTATTTGGGGGAATTCATTATGCGAAGCTTCCTGTACTGCTCTGTGAATGGCAGGTGGATGAAACACTAGGTTTAAGTGCACGGGGTTTAAATGCAGAGCTAGGATTTGTTGGTCCTTGCTGCAGTAATGTAGACACAACATAGACACATAAGAAGTTAAAAGGATCTCTCTCCCTGTCTGTCTCCCCAGATTATATCCCTTTAATATTGAAACAGATCAAGAAGATGGCGATGGTGTTTCCTGTTGTGGTTTCCAGTACATCCCACCAGCACGCTCTTTGCTCTTAACCATGAGCCTTTGTATCAGCAACTGCTTTTCCTCCAGCAATTTGTTTGTCAGGACTTTTCCTTTGCTCTTTTCACTTCACACAGCTCTGCTCTCTCTTACACGCAAAGGTAGTTTTATTTTTAAAGATCTTGGGAAACAAACAACATCGTGTTTTCCTTTTCTTGTAAAAATGCACTTAAGCAACCTTAAACCCTTTAGATGGTGACAATACGTGCTCTGATCAGGTGGAAGTAGATTTAAACTAATTATGGAGAACTGAAAGGCTCCGTATCTGTGGTGCTGCCAGCTTTCACTTCTCTTTCTCCTGCAGCTACAAATTGTGTGAGATCAGCTCCAAAGAAAAGATCTGCCCTTCTGAAGTCTCAGTTATAATAAAAGCTGTGTCTGAACTCTGGCCATCTGCATTTCCTCCTCCTCACTCTTCCTCCTCCTGACCCATGGCACTTCCATGAGGTGTTTCGACAGCCCTCCAGCCAAACAGTCCATTTGTTCCCTCGAAGTGCAGGATTGTGCTCATAACATGTCTTTCTGCCAACAAAGAGCAACCACAGTTCTAGTGTTAAAATCTGGGAGCAGTCTTTTAATCTTTCTTTGTTTCAGGGGTTTCCAATAGTTACAGCAACCCTCTAAATGCTCTCGTTTGTGATGGCAGCCAACTGCTGAGTGCTTCCTTAGGACCTGTCCTCCAAGTCCTTGTAGGAGCTATTTTCTTTCTGGGTCTGCACAAGGAGTCTGTCTTCTCTTTCACAGGCACTTCAGAATGACAGGAACCTGCGTTTTAAGCTCTTAGTGCAGATTGTCCCTGGCCTAGGAGAACGATCAGAAATGCACCCTAATGGCTGCTAGTAGCACAGATATGTCTGAGACCTAGCCCTGCCCTTGGAGGTGCTGCTACGTGTCCATCAGCAATTTCTCGTGTCACTGAGTTTTACTATTTTAGTTCCCCAGGCTTCTGTTTCATTTCCCAGAAGAATTCAGTCCAACAGCTGCAATATAAAGTTCTTTTTCTGTAGGAAAACATCTCTGGCCATTTGTTTTTATTTATTTTATTATTCTGTGTGTGTGTGTAGTTTCGTGTTTTGTCTTTTTTAGGTCAGGGCAGTAGCAGCAGCAGACATTTCTGGCTATAAAACCTCTCTGCATGTGGTTAGTGCTGCAAGTCAGTCCTGTGAAAAGGTAAGAGAAACAGGAATTCTGCTAAGAACCAACTCTCATTTAATGGTCCCTGTAGAGAGGGCCCTGTGCCTTCCCTCAAGTAGCGCACAATGATTTTAGTGCCTGTTTCCCCAACTTTCAGAATGGATTCAGACTCCAATCCCCATGGCTTCTTGGGTCTGCTTTTAATTACTAGGGATGTTAAAGGAGGCTATTCTATCATTCTATAATTCTGTGATTCTATGATTCTATTGAGTGTAAATGTAGCTGAAAACTTCTCCCCAGGTTTAGCTGACATGAGGACTGCTGCTGCCTGACTCCTCAGCACATCTCTCCCTCCTCTCTCACTGTGGCATTGGTCCCAGTTTCCCATTATTTGGGATGGGGACAGTTCTGCAGTTCACAGGCAGACACAGAAGCACAGAGGAGCGGCAGGAGTGGCTTAAGGCACGGTCACTCTCACCTGCAGCACCTAGTTCAAGTTTAAACACAGACCTAAGCCTTATATTCCAGTATGACTTGATTTTTCGTAGTTGCTCCAAGGCTAATCTCAGAATAGTAACCTTCCATCGTACAAGCTACTCATTTAACATCTTCTCACTGCTTAGATGAAGGGGTGTAACTGTGCAGCCAACCTAAATTCATTTGAAAGAGTTAGAAAAAATATTTATTTCATTCATCCATCTACGGAACTGTGAATACCAGTTCCATCTTTTATTTATAAATTCATTTCTTCATTCTAAACTAAAACACACACCATTGCTTTTGTTTAATGCTGGCTGCAAGCTTTACTCATGAAGTGCCACATTCTCAGCATCTCTGCGTCGTATCTTTTTAATAAACATCTGCGATTCTACAGCCATGTATCTTTCTATGGAAGCTCTTACACTTTTTTATGGATCACTAATTTTGTTGTATTGCTGCTTTCTCACACTACATCATCATGAAATTTAACAGAATATTTCTCACGTTATGGACATTGAATAATTCAATATATTTGAATGTTATGCTTATGTATACCAATATTTATAATTTCTTAGGGGAAAAAGCTGTTTTGTTGTGGGTTTTTGTTTGTTTGTTTGTTTTAAGCACAGTTTGTTTTCATATTTCTACTTATTCGTGGAAAACACGATGACAAAAAATAGTTCAGGCTGATCATTTTGTGGAAAGCTCTCCTCCTAAATTCTAAATTACATTATTTTACACGACAAAAAATATACACCAGTCTGAAACGTGAAAAGGCAACAGAAGGAAAGACTGATCTTGAAATACATTTATTTATGGTAAATAGCAATGTAAACAAATTACTAATACATCTTTGAGGGAGTTTTCAGGTAGGACACTGAGCTGTTCATAACTGTAATATACTCAGAAGGTAAAAGTTATTTCTTTTTGCTATTAAAATATCAGTGGAATCAAAACTTTCTAGGAATTGTGATGTGCTCTTTGCTATTTTTCCAGTTCTGATCTCAAGAAAAGGGGTGATTCTAAAGCTTGCTATGCTTTTGATTCCATAGGCTCAGAGTTTCCTTGCATGTTTTGTTTTATTCAAGTGCTTCATTCAACCGGAAGCTGTTTAGTCTGAGTTTGATTTACATTCATTCAAATGCTTAAATAATTTTTTAGACATCTGGGACCTTTATTTTAAACTTACCTTTTCTGAATAAAATACAGTTGAGACTTTCAAAAGGAACTCTTTACGTGAATAACTTCATTTCAGATCAATTATTGAGGTTAGGGGCTGAAGTATTTCTAAGGAGCCTCTCCAGAAAAACAGCCACTTTTGCATAAATACTGAAGCCATCCTGCCATAAAAATAAATTTAAAAAGTGTTTGAGAGCTACTACTTTGAGTTGCCAAATGAACAGTACGATTTTGTACAGCAATTACTTTTGTAAATGAATTTTATAGATAATTACAGACTGTATTGTCTATGTATTTTATCTAACTGCGGTCCAAGTATTTATATAGATATTTTGGAAGCAGGAAGCATGGCATTCTGTCTGCATTTTTTAAACCTTTTTTTTTTTTTTTTTTTTTTTTTTTTTTGTGAGCCCTGGATACCAGTGTAAGTAGCCACTGAGGACATTTGCAGAGCTGACAGCTAGGCAGAGGTACGTGGATGTTCTGGCGGAGGCCACTGACCCAGCTGGCGCAGTGCTGTAGGATGCGCTGTCTGCCTTGAAGAATGTGAAAAGGCCACTGGCTGTCCACCCAGCTGGTGCCTGGTTTTCCAGGCACAAAATCTGATTAGAAACTAGTATTTTGCCAGGATTTGTCATAGAAAAGATTTCAAAGACAAGAGTGCTGTATACTGATTAAATGACTTTTTTCTAAAAATATCCCAACCAGCAGACTTACTTTCCAAAGACTTGCACGTCTACGCTCTTAGGATGCCAAAGCAGATAACTAACTACGTTCTCCTGTTATTTAAATGTTTAATTGATGGTCTATTTTAGGTTTGCTAAATAAAAAAAGAGAGAGAGAGAGACAAAGGCAAGTCTATCTAGATTCAAAAATAGCAGTTCTGCTGACCTGCTTATCCATTTCTTCTTGTCTCATAAAAAATGCAACACAGGAAGAAAACAAAATTTCCTAATGCATTAGAGAACCTCTTAACTTTTTGAAAAGCATTTCAAAGGTTAATCAATGTATTTAATTTTGGGTTAGGCAGATTTATTTCTTTATTTCAGGAAGTTGTCAGCTGGTAATTAGCCAGTCAGTGCACCGTTAGACATGGAAAATATTTGAATGCATAAAATCAGGTGAAAATCTGTATAAAATATGACATACACATGTATGAAATCTGAATAATAAGCAAGAAATTTCTAAAACCATATAATAGAATATATTTCTCTGCACAGTTTGTATAAGGTGTGGATGGCAATACCCTAAATATGTGACTTCATTTGGTACAGACTCAGAACAGAAGACAAATTTGTGACCGTGTTCCCAATCTCAGTTCTGCTTGAGAGTGAAATTGAGTGTAAATGGGCTGCAGTCAACTTCTCCCATGCACTTGGACACTACCTTCCTCGCACACGGCTTCCTACTGAAATGTTTTCTTTTTCTATTGTCATGCTTATTACTTCTGAGTAGTTATTTTCCAGAGGGAGGCCGGAGTGACCATGCAGGCAGGCTGATGGCGACTGGCCTGGAGGCCATGCAGGTTTGGAAGACTGAATGTCACACAGATTTTCTTCTGATAGTTTGCTGGCTTTCTTTCAATTTCTTCTATATTGAATCATCTTGATTAGTAACTTTCTATGAAAGAAGCGCTCATCAGAGTTTCTCTGACGTATTCATGTCCATGAAGAATTTTGTTGCCTTAAGTAAAAAATCCTTTGGGTTTGTAACTTCCCCTTTCCTTTCTACAGGAATGAAAATGATGGTCTGTGTCAATTAAAATGTATTCCTGCCTTAATAGCACTTAAGGAAAGCATAAGTGCCTAGTTTTACTTGGAAAGTGGTTATGCTAATTATCTTAAATTTGCAAGAATTTGACTCAATGGAAACAACTTGACATTTAGTTTGAAAGGTCTAAATGTTTCTGTACAGTTCAGATAACAACCTTGCTGGTAAGATACTCCTTCTTTTCTTTCTTTTTTTCTTTTTCTCCCCCCCCCCACCCCGCCCCTTTCCCTCCCCCCGCCCTTCCCCCCCCCCCCCCCCTCCCCCCAAATGAAACTACTAATACAGGACAATACAAATACAAAAAGTTAATTTGCAAATGTTTACCTAAAATAAAATGACTTACATTCAGGTCTATCAGCACAGCTGACACAGATCCCGACTACCTACAGTCTCAGGCAATGGAGTCTGCCACAGAAGTTGGGCTATTTGCTTTTCTTGAATCCTCCCTGGCTTTACATGCTTTCAAATCTTTTCTAATCCTTGCTGAAGGGCAGAGCTAATTAACCTGAGAACAGTGCTACATTACTGCTTTTGCGAACTACAATGACATACCTGCACAACACTGAGCCGTGTCTGTAGATGTATCAAATAGCTCAGGGAAAAAAATACGTTTATGGTGGCACAAAGCCACCTTTCTGTGCCCTTTCTATGACACACAAAGGATAGCTCTCCTGCTGCAAGGCATCAGAGCCATGCAGTTTTCTGCACTGTGCCTACAACATCTGATTGATGGCAAACGTTATGAATTTATTTACTTCCATGCTTTATATTTACAAAAGCACACTAGTTCTTCAAGACATTCATGGTCCTGTTTCATTGCTCTGCTTTCAGAGAGAAAGCAAAGTGACACTCGGCATCTCCTCTGTAGTCCAGTTTCCACATTGCTTTGAAGCAAACAGCTTTGCTTGAAAACCACTTTGAAGCAACGCTCCCTCTGAAAATCTACAAGTACAATGTGTTGACTGCTGGCTTCACTCTTCATTTTTTTAATTCCCAGAATTAGAAACTGATGACTTAATGAAAGTTTAATCTTGATGGGTTGCAGCATGCTACACTCTTCCTCTTAGCTGTGCATCCAAGATAATCACTGTGATTTGGGTCCACCGAGCAGATCCATCAACTGCATAGCATAACAGGTTGCTGCTGGTTTTGCTTTTGGATAATTATTGAAATAGACTGCTAACAGCCATTATTGTGGGGTCTTTGTTTTGCTTTGTTTTCATATTATACCTAAAAATAGATTGCTTTACTCCTCATCTAATGGCAGTGCAGAGCAGGAACTGGGGACCTGCATGGGGCAGGGGTTTGCTCCAGGTCCAAGGCACCCAGGGGCTGTCCTGGGCTATGGGGTGGCCCCTGAGGGGCTGCTCGGGGCCAGTGTCATTTTAACCCTCACGTTAGGAAGCCACGATTATTACCATCTGTCTTTCCAGATGCCACCGAGTTCACCTTTTTCTGGTTCAGATTTTTAATTTAAATCATTTTTGGAGTCATTCTGGGTGAGCTAAAACATTCTCATGAATCAGTGCTGTCCATCTACTAGTACACATACTGTCACTGCACCTGGTTAAACATAACCTGGAGTTACTGGGCGGCTAGTTACAAATACACATTTAAGCTTTCTATTAGTATTTTTAGAGGAAACCCAGTGACAAGCTGACTAAAGAGTGAATCATTAAGTGTTAGTGGCGCAGACCTTACTCTGACCCAAAATTGCAGCATTTGCACATACGATGTAATGACAACGTATTCCAAACCACAGTTCTCAGTAGCAGTTTGTAACAGAGTGGCATGACTACGCCTGTTGCTGTGAATGCCGGTAAGGAGCAAGCAGTTTGCACATCTTTCACCACACACTGCCAGCACTATCTACTCATGACATCTTTTGTTTGTTTGTTTTTTGTGTTTTGTTCGTTTGGTTTTGCAGGTGCACTAAAGCAGTGCTGCTTTGTTTTTATTATAATGTTATTATTAAAATGTTTTTATTATAGTCATTACAAGTAATATGAAATATTCTCCTAGAATATATCTATTAATAGAAAGGGCATATGATTGAGATTAATGTTAATTCAGAAAATTGTAAATGACCCAACAGCATGAAAGGGAAACCTGTTTTAGTAAATATCCCAGGTTCCACAGCTAGAAGTTCCCTGGCCAGCAGGCATGTGGCAAATAGCCTTATGCTGATACTGTCAGGAAACTCCATTTCTCACAGCAGCTCATCTTCGGCACATCAAAATATGATAGAAAACCACTGATTGTTTGAATTACAAATGAGTAGATCGCTCTATGTGTGTTCTTTAACCCAAATCAACTACAGTCAGCCACTGTAAGAGAAAGGACACAAGGCTCAAAAGGCTTTTAATATTATCCAAAACATTTGTCCTCTACTCCAGTATTCTTATCTTGCTTTTGAAAGGAGACGACTCTATTTCTGCACCAAATGCTGTTTTCAAGTGCATCACCAGAGCAGCATTGCCTGATGATAACAAGCACTGGTGACAGCAGCTAGGCCTGTATCTAAAGGAGATTTGGCATCCTGTCTTGACTAAAGAGAGATGAAAGGGCATTTTCTAGATATGGTTGTTCAAGAAGAAGCATCTTTTAGGAACCCAACAGTGCAAATTATATTACCAGCAGATAGTTGTAGTGATTGGGAAATGTAACCATCACCCCCTCTTAAAAAACCCTCCCTTGAATACTACTACATCGTTCCATTCTATCTGGACTGGAATTAAAGAAGACTCTACGTATGAAGTAAAAGAGATGGGAATCAATAATGTAGTTCTACCACGAGTAGAACTTCAAGAAAGTGATTGTTGCAAAAGTGCCTGCAGAGCTTTGAAATGATCGGTTTCTTCCCTGAAACAAGTCATTTGCCTTTAACCAATTCCCTCTGTATCTAAGTAAAACAATATGACAGACTTAGCAGAAAGGGAAAATTATTTGCCATCAAATCATCAGTACTTCAATTTTATTATCTCAAAGACAGAAACAGAAGACTGTTTTGTAAACACGTTTCTTAAGAAGACAGGTTTCTAATGAGTGATGGCAGTTTGTGATAAGATTTAATCTTACACAGCCTTTTTGTAAAATATATGCAGTGCTATGGTATTGAACAAAGCAGGACTTTCCTTTACAAAAGACAAGAGTTCTCTCCCAAGGAGGACACTCTGCGAACCAGGCGGTGCTTTCTGAAGAATTCACAAGAAAGCATTTTGTACAAAGCAGTTAAAGAAGAAAGAAAAAAAGAAAGAAAGAAAAAGAAAGAAAGAAAAAAAAGCAAAGCAAACATCTTTAAAAAATAATAAACTGAGGAACTGCCAGTTCAGGAATGCAGCTGATTTTCCACCTCCAAAAATGTCAAGAGGCATATCGGTGTGACATACAATCAGCCTCCTGAAGGTGGCATCTGGTGGAGTTAATAAAGATACTGACTGTAACGTGAGGAAGAATTTAAACATGTTCAGTTTGCAGCCTAAAAGTTTTAAGACAGCAGCACTCCTTCTTGGGGCACCATACACGCTGCATAGAACAGCTGTGCTTTGAGTGCATTGAGAACTGCAGGATTAGGCAGAACAAACTGCAACTCCGCATCCGTGGATTGGATCTATAGTACTTTCAGTAGTGGAAATAAAAACTGTGAAGACTGTAATGTGAGAAAACTCAAAGGAGCAGAATGTTCTGAAAAGCAGCACGACTGAAGAGCTCCCTCAAACTGAAAACGTACAGCTGCACCGTGGCCTGCAAAGCCAAGAAATGAAGGCATCCAAAGGAGAGGGAGTAGCTTCAGAAATATTTTCTGGTTGTGGGGCATTATTGCTTAGGAAAATAAATGCCCTTCCTTCCAGGAATTCTGTAATAAAGATCTGAAGAAGCAGACTGGTGGATTCTGTGCAGCACACATCACAGCCTGGAAGAATATAGGATTCATTTGCAGAGGTTTTTAAGAACAGGTCATTTGTGTAGGAATGATAGGAAGAAAAAAAGCATGGGCTTCCTTCCCAGTTCTTTTTTTCTTCCTGTCCCAACTGTTTCTGTTTGCATCTCCATTTAAAATCTTTTTTTTCAAGTTTGTACTATAAAAAATGCTTTTTGATGAAGATACTAATGGATGGAAGACCGATATTAAATACTTCTCTCTCTCTCTCTCTTCAGTTGTGGTACAGAACAGTTTCACGTGTTCCACAAGTCCATCTTTCTCATGGCACATCAGTAGAAAACCACTCAAAGATAATAAAAAACAAAGGCATTCTTGATTTTCATTAAAAATATCCCAAGGAGTAAAAAAGTGGAACAAATCCCTGCAATATGTACACAGCCAGGCTCTTGTAGTTTTTTTTTCCAGAAGCACCAGCTGTTTTTTGCACACTAGCATAAGGGACATATTTACAGATGCAGTTTATGGGAGTTTTGTTTATGCACTGGGTGAGGATTAACAGAAAATTGCAATTAATGTGGCAACACCAAGTTCAAAGAAGATGGGAAAACTGTAAATCTCCTAAGACCACTACTGCTGGCTGTGTCTGTGGATGCAGAAAAGGTCTGCATGGAATTTTCCACATTAACATCTTTACTGAGTTTTACACGCTGAAACCATTTCTCCTTCCCTGTTTCACAAAGAACCTCCTGATTTAGCAGGTCTTTAATTTCACTCTTGTGCCTTCCGATCTTTAGTGTGTCTGCATAGCATTTCTGTAAATCAGAGAAATACTGTTGTTGTCATTTCAAGTGACAGTTCATCGAGAAGAGCCTGTGACAGAGGAGGTACCTGACTGCACAGGTCTGTTTTCTGAGCAACTGGCACCTGGGCAAAGCCAACCGCACTGACACAAAAAGAATGGCACACCCATTTTCATGGAAACAAGTAAATGAACAGCAGGCAACTTGGATTCAAAAATAAATCACGTCAAAGCAATCGAAGTTTTCCCCGTGACAGAATAATGAGCCTTGTGTAGACATGAATGTCATACTTCTTGGCTAAAGCAGCTCCTGGCGTTGTCAGGGCTCTCGCAGTGAAAGCTTCACGGGAAACGAAGCCTCCAACCTTGTTAACTGCTCAGAGAATGGTCAGAAAATGGTTTTGACCAAATGAAAGGTGTGAGCAGGTTTCTGCCATGATCAGTCTTGGGCCTGAACTTTAATAGATCTGCTCTGTGAATTTAACTTAGCTGATGATTCAGTGTGAATGTTAGCAAAAATTTTCTACCGAGGACAGTCGAGCACCAGAGTAACTGCAGTGTTTGGTGGCAGCTCATTGTTACAGTTTCCCAAGCACAAGTTCAACATTTCTTTTTGGGTAAGAGGGCAAATTCAGTGATGAGGTTCCATTTTGGCTGATGCTATACAACCGCATGATTTAGTGGTGAAACACACCCGGATCTGGCAAAGAAACCAATGAATAGAGCATAGCTGTCCTAGGAGAAGACTCTTCTTACTGGGTTGGTTTTTTGGTTGCCTTGGTTGGCCTCGCTTGTTTGTTTGCTTGTTTGTTTCTGGTGGGTTTTTTGTGTGTTTGTTTGTTTTTGTTCTTTCCCAGTCTCAGCAGAAGGCCAAGGGGATGAGCTTGGGATGGAGGATGAGAAGACTGGGGCGATTTTACAGTTTGGTTCCTAGCTGGGAATGCAAAACCGGGCTTTTGAGCTATTCCATATCCACTATGGGAACAGTGTGACAGTCACGCCCAGTGGCTGCCATTAACGCAGGGCACACACAGACACAGAGCTCACCAATTCAGCCCAGTGTACGTCCTGCTGAGAAATTCTTTCCGCCATGCAGAAGTAACAACCCAGACCGAGCCAAGTAAATAACAGTAAGCTGAGCTAATTAGTTTAATGAGCTAATATGAAGTAGCTACATCAGAGTCTCACTTTGATGCTAATTCCCTCATGTACGGAGTCCTTTTATGTCCCGGGCTGCTGTTCAAACCACTGGACCAATTTGCCAGCCTCTGTTAATTTAAGTCTGTTATTAATGAATGAGAAAGCGCATGGATCTGGTTGCAAGAGAAGGATATTTGTTTTATTTCATCCTGTCATAGCTTTTCCCTTAAGGTCTGTCTCACTGAGAGGGAAGTCTCACTACCAGGGAAGGACATAAATAGTGCTAAGTTTTTTTCTGGAGCTCGTCGCTCAGCTGCTGCACGCAGTCCCCTCAGGCTCTGCAGAGTTTTAATGCTTTCTGGTAAAAGCATTGACTTAAGGTCTTCTAAACAAAAGTCACCAAGATGCTTCCAGCCTGTCCTTACGCTTTCATAGCAGGAGCCTTCCAGCTTGTTTGTCTCTCTCCTGCCCTTTTTTTAACCTAAATGGTCAGTGTTCTTTTCTAAAGCGACTCCCGTGTATTACTGAGTGCACCTTTTCTACCTCGCTCTTAACACTGGCATTACAGGGTTTGGTTTTGTTTTGCTTTTCAAGTTTCCTTTCTTCTTCTTTTGCTATTCTTCTTGCTGAATATAGATTTTTTCTGCCTCAGCTCTTCGTCTTACCTTTCTTACTGAGACAAACGTCTGTTACTGGGATCTGTACATCTTTTGTGCGGTCACAAGTCTGCATACGATCTTTTGATAATGGAAATACACAGCTGAAGTTCTCTTTAAGAATGATTCCATGGCTTTTTGATATCAACTGCAGAAAGGATCACCTGTGAGCCCACTGTTAGCCAGAAAAGAGCCTTTGAAATAGTGCTTTCTACTATTCATCATTTAAAAAGTTTAATGAGCTGTATTTTATCAAATATCACTGTATCTTTTTCAAATGGCTTTTGAGAATGTCTCACCATTTTTGTTTCCTAGATTCCAGACAATGTGAAAACATTGCAGTTTTCTCTGGAATCATTCCATAGCAAATTCCAAATCAATCTTTTTTGCAGAAGCGGTGCAGTGTTTTCATGATTGCACTATTTACTTTTCACAACCAGAGTGTTGACGGCACCAGAAGGGGAACAAATCTAGGGGAAGCACCAGTATAATACAAGACTTAGGATTTAAAATACATGGACCGTCCTGAAGATCCTGTTAAAAAATTGAGGTGTTCAGTGCTACATCAAATTCAGTGTGACTGGGGGCTCGTGCCCACAGGGATGCTCTGGCCCTTTTCAATCTTTTTAGCTGGGCCATTCCATCAGCCCAGCTCCCTCTGCACCACGCAGCTACTGGCTATGACACAAGCCAAAGTAAAGACTGATCCTTTGCTGAAAACACTATCAGTAACACAAAATCGTTAGCTAAATTAAGCTTTATTAATTGATTGATTGACTTTCCAATGTGGTAAAGGAAATGTAATTACAATGTGGACAGAACATGAACAACTATTCAGCTACCGAAAGGTACTCCTGGTGGACAAACTTTCTTTGCGAATGAACACACAGCTTGTTGTTAGATGGAAACCCAGAAAGAACATTGGTGGCCAGAAGCAGTTAAATATATTAAAAATTGGTTTTAAAAATAACGAGCAGCTGATTGTAAAATAGCTGTACACACATATTGACTGCTTTCCTGCTCTCTGCCAGTGCCAGTTCTTGTGTTTCAGCCCTGCATGTTTGAAGAGTTCACATTAACATCACAGCACAAAATTAACTGCATTAGTTTCACATCAGGACTTGTGAACTATGCAAGACAGCGATGGGGGAAGCCCGAAGGTTATGTATTAACACAACAGGGCCTCGAATCTGAGGCTTCTCACTGCTACATCAGAGCCAATACACGCAGACTGACGTGATTTCAAGCATCTGCCGCACCACGCAGCCCATGGCACGGCTGAGTGGCGTCGAGCTTCCCACTCACAGGGACACAGCGGCCTGCACACATAGCCAGGCCCGCACCAGGCCGGCAGTGCTGCCTTCATGCCGTGCATTGGCACAAAGGCACAGTGCGATGTTGGTGCAGCGTTGGTGGGCGCAAGGGGCATTGTGAGGCACTCAGTCATGTGCTGCACGCGTGGGCTCTGAACGAGACATGATCTCAAGCTACGAAAAGTTTATTTCTTCACCGTCCTGATGCTCACGTAATCGAAATCCAACTCCTTTTCCATCTTCTAGATTTTACGGGACACACCTCCCCATCTGCCCAGCAGTAAGAAAGCTGCAAAGTGCAACCAATGCAGTTCAGCCACCATTCAGTGCTCGTTACCCCTCCACGGGGCGCTCCCCGGCGCCCACCGCCGCCGCCCGGGGCGGGGACGCCGGCGGTCACGGGGGCGCGGGGCGCGGAGGGGCTGAGGGCGGCGGCGCCCCCCCGGACCGGGGGGCGGGGGCGAGCACTGTCCCGGCCGGCGCTGATCTCACGCTCCCATTGGCCGCTGTCTGCGCTGACGTCACGATCATGATGAGAATTAATGATCGGAGGCGCTGATTTCATTGTGTGACGCCGGGACCGACCCAGCCGAAACCGGCTGAATCCGGAGCCCCGAGCCCCCCAGACCGGCCCCGCGCAGCACGGTAAGCGGGGCCGGGCGGCGGCCGGGTCCCGGGGCCGAGGGGTGAGGCTGGGGGCCGGGCCCGTGAAGCGCCGCGGCGGGGCCGGGCGGGCGGGAGGCGCCCCGGGGCCGGCGGCCTGGCGGTGGGGGAAGGCGGCCGCGCGGGCTCGCTCTCGCGCGCAGACCCGCCTCGGCCGCGCACGCGCACTGCGCCTCCCCCGGCGGCCCCGCACGGGCGGGCGCTGAGCACCCGCCGCTAGGGGAGCGCGCACGCGCACGGCCGCTCGGCGCGCTCCGTGCGTGCGTTGGGGAAAGGTTCTCCCTGCGCGTGCGCGCACTTCAGCGCGGCGTGAGCGGGTTCAGGCCGCGGCTGGCTGAGAGAGGGCAGCTGCGCCTGCGCAGTGCGCTGAGCTGTGTGGGAGAGCGGCACGGCGGTATGTGCGCATGCGCAGAAGGCACAGCGCCTCCCTCCGCTACGTCCGGGGTGGGCGTTGCTCTCTTGGTGCCGTTTGGTTGCAGTGTTCCTGTTCTTCTGCTCAGGTTAAAAGCAAACAATCAACCAAAACCGCCTATTCTGTCACTGTGTGTTAATCCGTGGCAGTTTTGTAATGTAAAGGTTTTTTTACAGTTACTTGTAGTGTCATGTACTCTGAGTGGAAACATTCCTAAGTACGATATCAGGTCCAGGACGAATTTCTGTTTGAAATTATAGGGACATTCTTAATTCTTTATTTCCCAGCTTTCAAAGGAGTTGGTGTTGTCAGTGTAGTTTTCTGCCTTGTGAGGCTGCTTGGCTCAGCACTCTCGGTGCTTCAGTCCTTTTTGATGTTTGCAATGTTGTAAAAGTGTTGTAAATGACAAAAAATATGTATTTTTTTCCTTCAGTTGCAGCTTCTCCTTTTATATAATTTTTTCCCCGGATCTTTGAAGCAGTCATGGCAGCACAGATGAACAGTTGGTGGATATGCTTATCTTGTTTTTGTTTCTCCAAACGGAGCCGTTGGTACAGGAGCGTTCCCTCTTTTCTCACCTGTGAGGCTCCTTGACGCCAGTGTATCTCTGGGCTGCCCTGGGTCTGCCCGGAGAGATTCCTAATTCCAGACGCTGAATCAAGTAGCCAGAGTGGCAGAACTGCTCGTTACGGCCACCCATGGGGCACAGCTGTTCCATGAAGCGTGCGGTTCATAAAGAGAATGCAGTATTACCTCATAAGCCAACCCGGCATTAATTCCTCCATGTTCCCCCCTCTCACTCGTGCTCACTCTTGCCGCAGGAAGGCAGAGATGGCAAATATGTTGGAAAAAGTCGCTGAACTGTTGTCTAAAGAAGTTCAGCCATAGAAATAACCTTCATCTCTTCTGATGAGGAGCAAGTGTGACAGGCTGAAATGTGTTAGTAGGGTTGTCCTTCCTGAGGCTCATATTCAGCAGTCTTGAAGGAACTGAAGGGCAGTACCCATCTTCATTCTTACTGCTTACGAGCTGTAGATCCCCAGGGCCTGACTTCAGCATTTGGAGTACATTTACATCTCCCTAACCACTGCATTTAGAGAAGGGTTTCTACTGGTAATATATGTTTTTTTTTTCAATTAGTATTCAGTTTAGAAAGGGAATGAAGTTCAATGTCTTTATCTTGGTGGGCTTACTGTAGATTGAGGAGTGGGAGATTACCAGGCTGGAAGGCTGAATGATGTTAATTGGTTTAGGGCTCCTAACAATTGTGAAGGAAATTCAGCAAACCTGATTTTTCATTTGTCGTCAATTGTTCCCAGCACTGTCACTTAAACGTCAACATGCTTGCCAAAACTGCCTCATTTTATTAGCAGAGCGGGCAGATGTTGAACTGTTATAAATACAGCTTTGTTACCCCTAGCTCTTATTGAAGGTTCACGAGCTTTCACTTTGCATACTGCTCAGCCTGAATTTCACAAATTTCACAGCGTTCTTTTCTGAAACAAACTCTCATTTCAGTTTCAATGTGTTGCCCACCAGCTGGACACCTGGTTTTCCGAAAAGCTCCAATGTGTCTTTTCTAAGCTTGACGAGTCAAGATTAAAATTAAATTATGATAAGAATCCATGCGGATTTCTAACTTGGAGCCTGCAGTTCAAGATAAAGGTGAGAAATCTAAACAAACTGGTATACTTTATAGGTACACAAATTGGGAAAAGGAGATTACATCCTTTGGAGTTACAGAGATTGTCCCGAATAATACCAAATTCATTATGGAGACGTATAAGGTACTGATTCCCTTGATACTAATGTGGCTGCATTACTGCTAGGTAATGTCAGCGCTTTATAAGTTACCTCCAATTTGTGTGTATTTCTACTAACAGTTAGGGAACTCTGATATTAAAGAAAACGTAAGAATTAATGTATTGTTCTGTATAGCTATGAAAACTGATGCTCAACAGGTAATACTTCTCAAAGATATTATGAAGTTAAAAGGAGAAAACTAACAACTTAACCACCTGATAATAAGGTGATTCCTGATTTCCTTCTCTTGTTCTATGTAATCTAAGGTCTTTGTGAGAATTTCTATTTCCTGCCCTGCTATGAACAGCTTACGTGCCGCATGAGATTTTGCTAAATATGCAATCTAACTAGTTGAGATTCATGATTTTTTTTTTATTTTATTTTAATTTTTTTTTCCTGAAACAGAACCGCAAGTAGTGGCAAGTAATAGACACAGAAGTGTAATGTGGGCCATGCCAATCGCCTTCTGGCCCCCAGGAGGCGGTTAAAATAGAGTCAAAATCAACTCACATTCAGGCACCTCGGGGCCCCAAGCTGCCAGAGTTCAAGAAGCTTTTGGACAGTGCTTTCAGACATAGGGTTTGGATTTGGGGTGGTCCTGCGTGGAGCCACGGTTTGGACTCAGTGCTCTGTGTGGGTCCCTTCCAACTCTACGTACTCTGATTCTGTTCTTAAAAGGTAGCATAAATCAGCTGGTGACTGCGTCATCCTGTGTATCCTCGTGGGAGGTTGGAAGATTGATCCTAATGCTATAAAGTAGATTTTTATGAGCTTTATTGGTTTGTTATTCAACCAATTCCTTTCAACAGCACGATATTCAAAGCAAGTCTCTCCTTTGCCCAGCTTGAAAATAAACTAAAATACAGATTCTGGGAGGTGCATAACTCTAGCAAAGCCTGATGTTGGTAGTCATGCACTTGACTGAGAATATGAAGTAAGAACTAGGAACAGAGGTAAACGTGATTACAAAATCATCTTTGATCCTTGAGCTGAAAAGAACGCAGTAATTTTTGCTTGTGCTTTTGAACCCTTAATGATTTTCTTTATTTGCTCCATTAGATGTTCTGCAAGGATTAGGCCTATTTCCACTCTACTACTTTCCATCTGAAATTTCCAAAAATAGTAATTAAAAGCTTGGTAACTACAAAGGGTTCCCCATCCTCTTTATTTTCTGCAAGATTATGGTATGGATTCTTCCATTCGTTCTGCCTTATTCTGAAGTGAATATTTAAAGTATTAAAAATAACTTGTGGTGGCTGATGGCTTTTTATTTTTTCTCCCCCTCCTCCTCCTGAAGCACAAAGTCAGATTTGGGCTGTTTCTGGACAGTGGAGTGCATTGTCTCAGCTGGCTCCATTTGCTTAAGACAAAATAAAGGGCCTGTTTTGGAAATGTTGTGGTGATGGGGCTTTACTTGCTGCTTTCAGTAGTTCTAATCAGAATAGATAACCAGGGGATTGTATGTTACTGGCTTGCGTAGAGCATATAACTAATGTGAAACTTCACTTTGCCATTATGGAATCTCTTCTGTATTAATTTGTTTGTACTTGGTAATATTATGCAGTTTGCCATTTCCAATCTCAGGCATGATTTTAATGTGCCATGAAGCTGTACCTGGTCTAACACAACCACTGAACCGCTGCTGAAGAGGCTGCCTTGGCCCTTGGGCCTCCACCACAGCCCCACGTAGCTGTGGCTTCCCAGGCAGGGAGCTGGTCCACACCCCTTACAACCTTTCTGTTAGTTTGTGGATGTTTTTTGGAGTTGGTCTTCAGTTCTGGTCCCTGATCTTTTCGACCTTGCAGCTGCAGAGTGCCAGTGGAGTACGAATGACTGGCCATAGTAGTGTAGGATTTGCTGAAGCCAGAGTCAGCGGGAACTCCTCGTGCCAGACTGTAACCTTCATTCTTTTCTCAGATCATGTATCGCTTTTTGTTAGGGGAGGGGACGCATCTGCCAGTATTGCTGGAATGGCTGCTATTATTCCGTTTTGCCTAATGCCTTTTTTTTCCTTAATTTTAAGTGAAAGTAAAAGATTTTGTCTCAAAGTGGAAGCTCTTGGATTTAGCAATACGATACAATAACTTCTTAGGGAATTCTGCCAGTGGTGTTCCAAACACGTAGTTCACCTGCTGGACTTGAGTCTGTCACGGAGGAATACCGAGTGTAACAGTGATGCCGTTTTAGGGGGTTTTGTTTGTTTTTGAAAGGATGTAAAAGTATTGGTAAAGGATTGCATAAGGCAAAGATGTCAGTGCTTAACATTATCACAAGCATAAATAAGTGCTTGCGCATTTTGCGAGTGTTACAGTTTGTATTCCAACTTTCAGAGTATCTTCTTTTATTTTTAGATGAATCTGCGTTCTGTATTTACTGTAGAACAACAAAGGATATTGCAGCGTTATTATGAAAATGGAATGACAAATCAAAGTAAAAATTGCTTTCAGCTCATATTACAGTGTGCCCAAGAAACTAAACTGGACTTCAGTGTAGTCAGGGTAAGTACTGAGGCTTTCCAAATTTGTGTGTAAGTTATTTATTTTTAACTTGTACGCATTCATTCCTTTACACCAAATATCTTTAGAGAGCTGAAGTGTCTTCCTGTGTGTCTGTAAGTCAGACTTCACACTTGTATGACATGTGCATTTGTATCCAGTGAGCCTGTTTATAGCCTGTTCTCTCTGAAATGCCATCGTGTTTGCTGTATTAAGCAGGTGCCTGGATGGCACAAGGAGTGTTTGTTTTGTTGGTGGTTGTGGTTTGTTTTCATCTGTTTTTGTCTCTTGTTGATGTCTCTTGTTGGTTGTATTTTTTAAATTAAACTGCAAATGGAATTGCCCTATAGAAACTTTGCGCAGTGTATTGTAACAAAGAAAGGTCATGTTTGTAGAAAACCATTCTTAAGGTAAAGCAATTTCTATGACCTAATGTGTTTGGGGGGAAAAATATCACAGTTTTTCATATGAAATGCTGCCACATTCATATTGCATGTCACAGTCATAAATATTGTGTCACACACTATTGTTTACAGTGAGTACATTGTTTCCTTATAGAAGAATGTCAGTAGTGCTAACAGGAGCTCTTCCAAAGTCTATGAATCCCATGGGAAGGGAAATAAAAATCCCTTTGTGAAACACTAGACAATCAAATGGCTGTTGTCTTGGAGGAGAAATAGAAATCATGGAGCATAAACTGAAAGAATAACAGTGGCAGCGAAGCTAGCAGTAGGTGCTGCGACTCTGGGCATCGAGGAGGAAAAAGCGAGACCAGTCTAATTCCTCTTAGACGTGTGCCTGTGGTAGATTGAAAATAACAGCCCCTCCTGCCCCTTAATTCTTAGATTCCCCTCTCAGAATACCCTGCAAATATTCAGGTTACTTTCTCAGCTCAGGATGCTCTGAAAGTCACCCATAAATTCTAACTCACGGCCACAGATGGAGAGTTGTAACAGGAGTCTGCTTGCTGATGGTGTAGTTGTGCCTATTTTTCTATTTTTATCCTGATTCAAGGACCTAGAGGAGGCAGCCAGTCTCTCCTATGTTTGCACTCCTCATTCACTTTCCATCTTCCTGTTACCATTCCCTTCTCTATTACCCTCACTGCAATAATGTGTCATAGCATTTTTCTTTAGTTGTCTTCCTTTGCTGAGCCCTTCTTTTCATAACATACACTCTTCTTACTTAACTGCAATGGAAACAGACCATTTGTCCTGCATTTGTCATATTTTTTTTATGATCTTACTTTTCTCTAATTCAGACTTCTCCTTTTTGCCTCTTAGTTAGCAGCCCACTGTTCTGTTTTTCTGTAAGACTTTTGGTCTAGGGTTAGTACTTCTTTGTATGCCATCTAACAGAACAAAGTGTAAGTTGCAGCTGACACTTGTAGATATGACTATTAGGAACACAAATTACCTAAATGTATATTAGAATTCAAATTTCATAATTCTATAAATAAAGTAATTCATTCCCCAAGTGAGGACTTCTGTAGCCTTGTCCCAGAGAACTAAATCTGGTTTTGCTAATCTCGAGGTGTGTTGGAAGGAAGTCCTATTATGATTTGGTGTGAACATCTACAGATTTTATTACTGCAACACATAAAATATGCCTCTCCCTTTCAAAATTAGGAAACATGTAAGATTACTTCCAGGAAAATCCTCTATCCTCTTAAAGCTTAATGAACTGTGAGTAAACCTGCAGGGTTTGAATGGCGTGATTTTGTTGATTTAATATTAGTGTATTTCTACTGTTGGTTGTATTTTGGCTGTGCAGTAAGTATGAGCAGGTATGACCTATTGAAGTGCATAAGTTCTCCATCTTTCAATCTTCGTAGTTGTTATCATGGCGTGCTGAGGAGCACTGACGTGCGTGGTGGTGCATGTGATTCTCCCTCAGTACAACAGTAAATGTTACTGTAACAGAGCACTTAGAGCTTCATTGTTTTTCACATCTCTTGAAGGAGTTCCTGAGGACATCTGGTTGTCATATTTAGGGTGGAACTGGTTAAAACCAATGGCAGAGCACTACCGATAGTCACTTGGTGGTGTGTATACAGATTATGGGACAGTCTGAAATTCAGGAGGGGTGTCTCTTTTCATGGCTCAAAATCTGCAATGTCTCTAATAATAACTTCTGGTTTAAAAGTTTGCTGACTGAGAAGAAATAATGAAGAATGAATTTGATCTTTTGAATTTGTTTTAGTCAATAAAAGGAAATGACTTGAGACTCGTGGCTCTAATTTCACGTACTTAAACTTGGTTCTGTAAAGCGTAGTTCTAAAACAAGTAACTGAGATTTGATTGATGCAATAAATCATGCTTCAAATTAGGCATTTTGTAAAATTGGACAAGGAACGAGTAGAGTGGATCAGAGATTTCAAGATATTTCTTTAAAACAGAGGAGTGTATTTTGCTCTAGAAAATCTATTTACTTCCCCAGCAGGTGTTAATACATGAAGAAATCTTCTTTGATGTGCTAAAGTGTAAATCTGAGATAGGTACTCAGTGCTGTTTCCTTGCGGTAGGATGAAGTGGTTTATTGATTGTACCTTAATTTGTTACTTTCCTCTGTGTTTAGAACAACAGTATGTTTTATCTTGTGCTCAACTCTTACAGCAGGGGAAGATACCTACTTGAAAAATGTATCCATATATGGTCATTGTCACTTTCAGAAATGTCTGTCCTAGCAAACTTCTGTTGCAGTCCAACCCCAGTACTAATCTTGTCGTGTGCAGCTGGCAGGAGAGGAGTTAGTCTGTAGGTCTGAATATTTTACAAAAGTGTTTTATCAGAAGGAATTGTTCCTTTTCTTCTTCCTCTTAGCCTAAATTCAAGAAGTAACAGTTTCTGGTCAAGACAGTTCTGAGAGTTGTGTCTGTCAGCTATTTGGTTACAGAATCTTCCTTCTTTTAGAAGTAAATTCAGCAGTATATCTTATGGAAGGTTTGGCATCTGTATAGTCGTTATTATACAAGGTTTTAATAGATGGATAGCCAGAGGTTATAGAGGAATAACTCACCCACACTGAGGCTCACGGTTAGGGTGGATGCTTACCACAAGGAACTCCACACAGGAGCAATCTCCAAAAGAGATGCTGCCTTAGTGGTGGTCAGTCCTTAAATGGGATCTAGGAGAGGTGGAGTCAAGCTCCACCCCTTCTGGGAGCACAGCTGAATTACCTTCACCTGTGCTCCTGCAGCTGACCCGTCACTTGCCTCAGATGCTTAATCAGAGGTTCAGGCTGTGATTAACAGTTTCCCATGCAGCATCCCAAGGTGCTAAATGTAAAAACTGATATTTGGGGGAATTAGTGGTGGGGTGCCAGTGAAATTAATCTTAAGGATAACTTTGGGATAGGAGGAATGATACAGTCTCAGGGATTTTTAGAAACTGGAGATTTGAAGTCAAAATGGCTTCTCATGTGTATTGCTATGTGAGTCCCAAGCATGAGAGACATGGATTTCTACCTCAAGTTGTTCAGAATCTGCATAATCATTAAATGATGTATAGATTTGTAAACTTAGGTCTCAACTTGAACACTTAACATTTCAGCAGATCTGCTTAAAACTGAAATTGCCTAATGTTTTCTGCTTATTTTATGCTTGTTTGTTATTGTTTGCAGACGTGGGTTGGCAATAAACGAAGGAAGATGAGCAGCAAGAGTGCTGTAGAATCTGGAGGTGCTCCCCCAGGGACTGCCCCTACTGCTCCCTCGGTACCACCAGAAGCAACGGTTAGAAATGTGGTAAATATTGCTCGATCCCAAAGTCAGCAGTCTTCTTGGACCTCTTCTAATAACGATGTAATAGTTACTGGTATATACAGTCCTGCTAGTTCATCCAGTAGGCAAGGATCCACCAAGCAAACAAATGCTTCACTGGCAGAAATACATAAAACCTCTATTCCAAGATTACCAGGAAAAAGCGATGCAGACTTTCAGCAGCAGCACATCCCTATAGGGAGACAAATACCACACTGTAAAAATGCTTCCCTATTAGTAGGGGAAAAAACTATTATTTTATCTAGACAAACAAGTGTACTGAATTCTGCAAACTCCATTTATAGTCACACGAAAAAAAGCTATGGTGGTTCATCAGTACAAACTGCAGAGTTGGTGTTACCTCAGAAACCAATGATATGCCACAGACCGTGTAAAGCTGAACTGATGGGATGTCAGAGGTTACAAAAACCAGAACATGCAGCTCTTGCATCGCATGTGCCCCCTGGACAAAGGGCTAACACTAGGGACCCTTCTTGTAGCACACAGAACTTGGAAATCCGCGAGGTGTTTTCTCTGGCGGTTACAGACCAACCTCAGAGAATTGTGGGAGGAAGTACAGCACAGAAGCATTGCTCAGTGGAAGGCAGCTCTCTGTCCATTGCAATGGAAACTGGAGATGTGGATGATGAATATGCTAGAGAAGAAGAACTAGCATCCATGGGAGCACAAATACAAAGCTATTCAAGATACTGTGAAAGTAGCAGTTCTGTTCGAGTGGAGAACCAAAGTGCAACCTTGTCTGGGCCAGGAAGAAATGTGAGCTGTAGTTCTCAAATGGCGAATGCCAGGGACGTGCCTGACAGTATGCTGTATCACAGCAGAGACTACCACTTGCCTGCACGGACCTCATTACATACATCCAGTACATTATATAACAGTGCTAACACATCAAGAAGTACTTTTTCTCCTCATTTTACATCTTCAAATCAACTGAGGCTGTCACAAAACCAAAATAATTACCAGGTAATCTGCCAATTATCTGTCTGTGAATCTTGAAGACAAGGTCGTAGATAAGTACTGTTATCTTTGGAATTTGTTAGCTAGTAAGCGGTAGGTTTGTATTTCTGTAAGCTTTGCTCAATTTATGTCTTTCAGGAGAGGTAATTCCTTATTAAAAGTGAAGGTAGGACTGTAGCATGGTAGCACTTCTGTCTGGGTAGCTGAGCCTGTGGCTGCCGTGGGTAGTCACATACTGAAGATCAGCATGAGCTTTATGTATTCAATAGATAAACTTTATTTATGTGGGGGATCATACCTGTGATTGCTGATACATGCTAAAGCCATGTGTCCAGACTTGGCTTACCAGTGCATGTCACAGCTGTACCCTTTGTTGGTCCTCTGCAGACATGCTTTCATGTGGCACAGGGCAAAATGTGGGATCACACTGTCATCCGTGTGCTGTGCAGTTGCTTGCCCTTATTAATGTCAGGTTGGATTAGCTCCTCCGTCAGTGTCTTATGACTGACAGGCTGTTATATTACTCATTGCTTTTCCATGCTATTTCTGTTTAAATTTATCCTGAAAATGAACCGTATAGAAATTCTTTTAATGTGTGTTGCTCACTAGTATAGGGAACAATACGATATATGGTGGTTTTTCTGTCTCTTTTTTTTCCCCTCTTCTTTCTGACTTGTTCCCATATCCTGTCAGAATTAGAAAGAAAGGTGTTTGGTTTTTTTTTTTGAGTCTATAAGTGCCCTTTCCACCAGAAATCACCAGAACTACTCTGGTCTGGATTCTGTGTAGTAGATAGGACACTGGCACTCCTTACTTGTGGCCTTTTGTAAGTTGAATACTTCAAAGGAGCTGTTTTTTGCCCTTTCTCCCTTTTCCTCTCATACAGTCTGTCAGTGTTTGATGTTACGGTTCTTGAATTTTAAAAATCCATTAAATACTGTTTACTTTTGAAATTCCTGTTTCATAGGAGAAGAAAAGCTATAAATATGCACATCCCTTTTGTAAAGGGACAGTAAAACTGCAGAAGTGGATACAGTACAGTTAAAGGAACTGTTGAGAAAAGTTCCACGTCTTGAAGTGCAGTATGGAGATACATCCAGCTGTGTGCTCTTGGCACTTTATTTCACTTTTGAAAAACTGTCGGTATATATATTTTTTTCTTTTCACATTTCATTAGAAATTAAAATAATAATAATAACATGGATTTGGAATACTTTGGGGTAGGGCCTGAATCTCTTTATAGATAAAATGTCACCTATCATGAACCGTTCTGTCTGGCCATGTGGTATGGTATAGATCAGATCAGGGATGTCTCTCTGACTTACTTTATTGTTGTTTCTTTGATGCTTTTGTCCTCTGTTACAATGATGTACCTACTGTTTGGTGAGGAATTCTCACTTCATTTGACTTCCATGTGAGTCTTTCACAAACCCTTTGCCCTTTGGATTTAGGAATATACCTTGGGAAGGGTAAATCCTATTTCCTGTGGCATCCTTTAACCTTACACACTCTTAAACCTTGGAAGAACTGGGAAGGTTGCTATTAATGCATTTGTTGCTGTAGCAGTCCACTCTGTGAAATACTAAGATGGCACTTTTCAGTATCAGAATTTATAGGGGAAGACAAAAGCTGTGGTCTTAAGGCATGCCGTGGTTCTGTAGAAACTACAGAGGAAAAGTGTCCTGCAACCTGGACAGATCCTGTATTGCCTTGAAGAAATGGTGGCTCTGACTTCTGATCACTGTATTCCTTGGTGAGAGTTCTAGCATGTTTCAGAGCAGCGCCAACAGTGAAAACCTTTAACACAGGGATGTCTTCCTCGATTTAAAAATAGATTAAACCCGAGTTACGTGATCGTTAGAGTAGTTAAACATCCAAGCAGATGTTTCTTTAAAGGCAGGAACCTGTGATGTGTGTTTTGATGAAGTAATTACTGTTGTACATTGGTGGGCCATCTAATTAGCAATTAGCTGCAGCTTTCTTACTGGTTCAGTTAATCAAATTCATCTTAGTGTAACCTAGAAATAAGTTTTAATAAAATGATTGATTTTAATGCCTGAGCAGTTTTGCTAAGCAAATTGTTCGACCTACTAACTTCTGTTAGTTTGGCATTGAGCTTATTGAGCAGGAGAGGCTATTCTTACTGGTCCTCAGGGCTGAATAGGGATTTATCCTTAGCTTCCTTCCCCAACCCTAAGGGGCAAAAATACTGTTCAAAGTATGTGTGTGTGGTTTATTTTAATTACTTTGTTATACACACTGAAGCACTGCTGATCTAATTTAGCCCCACGTTCTTCTGGGGAAAATTCTAAGCCTTGAAGCAAGTACAGCAGAGTAGGATATATATAGTATATATTTCTTTATTATTACGGTTCACTTTAAGGATGCTTGCAGAGGTGCGATCGGAGGGAGCAGAGCACGTGGGAATGCTGGGGAGAGCAGCAGGGAGCAAGCTGCAGGAGCACTGCCTGCTGCATCCACTTCCACCAGGACATGCAGCAGCTGAGGGTGGTGGGGGGCTGTTGAATTGTCCCAGTGCTGAGAGTTTGGGACAGGGAATCCACAGGTGAGGTGGGAAAAGGCTGTGCGGGGACCCTGTACTGCACAATCACTTCTAGTGCCATTTTAGCTTTGCGTATATTTCCATGAATGTTGTCTTTCAGATGGTTACACTGAGGCATTGTATTTGACATCAGATCTGTCAGAACTAGTGCGTGTTTGCCTTCCAGTTAACTGTTAACACTCTGGCATACCTTTTACTTGCATAGAAAAGCACTGTTTTCTGTAGCTCCACTTCAAATGTGTTGCTCTTTTGTGGTATAAGAATATACACTCTAGTGCTAGATGTGATCCAAATCAGCTTCACGTTGTAGTTAATTTAGCAAGGGAAAAAAAAAAACACAAAACAACTGAATAGGAAAGCCTCAGAAAAGCCAACTGTGTGAGCATGGAATGCACTGCTGTTGTGTGGGGTAGCAAATCTTAATAGTTGTAAGTAAGTTGGTTCTAAAACGTGCTACTAAGAAATGAATATTTTAGACATGAAGGCTGATGCAGGCTTCCTCTTAAGAGGGAAAAGTGTTAAATTCTAGCTCTTCTCCTCAACCCTCCTTGTGCTGTAATGAGAGTCTGCCATTGGGTAGCCTTCTGCGCTCAGCTGAAAGCTTGGAGAATGAAGGTTTTGTACAACAGACAAACCGTACCAGGTATTCTATATTTAGTCATACCCATGCTGAAAGATTCATTATGAGAGCATTTCCCTAATACAAAAACTTCAGCATAGCTGATACAGTCATCAGGAGGAGATTTTCCTTCCTCATGTACGGCGCGTGTAATGACATGAGATTGATTATTCCCTCAAGCTGTGTTTATTCTCTGAAGCATGGCTCGTCTGTAGCAGAAGCTGACATGGAATCCTAAATAAGCCTAAAATATTCCAGGCTATAAAACATTGCACATGTCCAGGGAAAATAGTACAAGATTTTATTTTATTTTTTAACAAGTCTGACATCCGGGAATGATGGAGGAGCAATGAGAATCAAGGGAGCTAACCTTCGCCTTCATACCCATTCTTCTTCCTTCATTAGCCTCATGTCCCTAGTTTTCCTCCTACTCTGCAAATTCTTGGTATTTGACATTGAATAATTCAGTTACTGGTGTCCTGGTGGGGTTTTTTTTTTTTTTCATTCTGAAAGTTTAACTGACATCATTGAAAAATACAACAGTTCTGTTAAACATCAGGCCCATGACTAACTCTGGTCTGCTTAATCTTACAAGCTTTGTGCAGTTGTGAAATGTAAACTTGTATTCTAAACTGTAAGTTTTGAGATAGCAAAAGTACATAAGTATCTGAATTGCCATTGTGTTGTCACTCTTATGAGAAGAAGCAGTTCTGTTATTAGTCCTGTAACAGTAATGCTAAGTGTGGCTTTGTTTTGCTTTTAAATCTTAAACAGTTTATCTTAAATGTCATTATCAGAACCAAATGCACAGTATTGAAGTCTTCTGAAAGTTACTCTCTGTTTGTTATCGTAGCAACCTAAGCTGCTGTTGTTTTCTGTTCTGTTTTCCCCTTCCTCTCTACAGATTTCAGGAAACCTTACTGTGCCTTGGATTACAGGTTGTTCCAGAAAAAGAGCAGTAAGTATATTTCCATTCAAGTATCTAATACATCAAATACAGGAATGAGAAGTTTATCTAAATGCGCTCTTGGAAATATCAAGTCCTGTTGTACATTCCATCGGGTTTTTTTCTTCCATGTACAAGTTTTCTTGAGATTGTATGCTTTTTCTGGAAGGCACCATCCCACTATCATTTAATGACCTTTTCAAACATCAAGCAGGCAGGCAGTGCCGTCGAGTACAGTCTCAGTAGCTGGCTGAGGTGGTTTCACAACGCTTCATGGTTGAAAAGGAGGAATTTTATTCCACCCATGCTCTCTATAGGTGCGCTGCCACCCCAGCCATAGCACTGGTGCTGGTGTCTAATTGCAAGGTAACCCAAGTTAAGCATCTGACCTGTCAGATACATATCTCTTCCACTGAGTTTCTTTCTGCTGAGTTTGTATTTTTCCGGGTTTTAGTGAGCAGAATGTACTTGGGATCAGATGAGCACCTAGCTCTAAGTAGGCAGCAGGATTATGTGGCTGGGAGCAATGAGGAGGGTGGGGCAGCAAGGTCTAGCTGCAAGTTTTTACATTGCCACTCTTACTTCATTATGACATCGTAGTGCCAAAATGCCCCTTCCTGTATGCTTTCCATCTCTGTGTGGTATGTGTAGTGCCGGTGCATGAAGGCAGAGTTATTGATGCTGATTGCAGCCACGTGTGGCAGATTCTGTCCTGGTCTAGTGCAGAGCCCTCAACTGCGGAGTTATTGGGGGTAACACCAAATCTCCTCTTGTGTCCCCAGTTTAATGTCAGTGGATAATGTTCAGGCAGGACGTCTTCAACTTTTGTCAGTCAGTAAAATTATAATTTAGAAATGTTTCTAAACATGGAATTTGTTTCTGAAAATACTTATCTGTTCTCTGCTATCATTCAGACTTTGTGATACTTTATGTTCACATCAGACAGACTTAATTCAGTAGGGAATAATGATTGAGCATGTCACATTTTTCCAATCAATTTCTTCTTTTCTGTATGTACAAACTAATGAGGCACAAAGCATTTGCGTGGACTCTGGGTAATTAGCTTGCCACTTAGGCTTCAGTGTGTATGATAGGGAAGGGTGAGAGAAAACACATGTGGGTGTGGAATTTCTTGAAGCCTGGGCAGGCACATGAGCAGCTCAGTGAGCAGCTGACATCTTTTCTTGCAGATATTTGGGATGTTTTATCTTCTAATGAGCTACAGATTTGCTGACTGATTCCTTCTGTAGCAGGGGAAGTTACTGTGCCAGTCTGTTCACTGTTTGCAAGTGAGACCTCTCCAGGGGTAGGGTCTCCTGGGAAGGGGTTGGTGGTTCCACTTCCTTCTGGCATTTCAAGGATAGCTGTCTTTCCCCAAAGCACACCATATTCCCACTCTTATTTTGGAGGTAAGTGCTGCAACTTCATATTTCTCCAGCTTGAGCCTTAGATATTTGGACCACTTAAGGGAAAGACTTTTGCATTAGCATCAGCTGCTGCTTAAGCATTGCCTCTCTCCATAAACTGTAATTTTAATCACCTATTTAACAATGTAAACTATTTTTTTCCAATCTTTTTTTGCTCCAAATTCCTAATGTAAATGAATTTGTTTCTTTTTCTCTTTACTTCTCCTATTCCTTTTCAACCAGGATGCAACACTAGACTGATTTCTTTCTTTCTTTATTTCCCCCTCTTTTTGCTCTATGAAGGCTGCACTGCCATCTGGGGATGAACCCAGCTGGCAAATGCAGATACAAGCAATTGCAGTAGATGATTCAGGGAGGTTATGTTATGACTGAGGAGGCAATGAGTAGACTTCCAAGGCATCCATCTTCACAGCACAGAGTGAACCATAAACAGAGTATCTCCTTTGCTGTGCAGGGCAGAAAACATCCCCCCTTTCTGTCAGTCACTCCAGATAAATTAATTCTGATGGCAATACTTACCCTTATCTGAGTTAAACTGGGAAGTTGGACTTCTCTATAGATGAATCTATGTAAAGTGAGCTGGATAAGCAATCAAGGAACTGGATGGTTTGTGAGTTGGTATTCAGAACTTTCATTTTTTTTGTCGGTGACCAGGAAAATGGTAATGGCCAGGTAGTTGTGGGGTAGGCACTCCAAAACTGATATGTGTACACTTAGGAAACAAGAGGAAAATCTCCTACTTCTTAGGAAACTTCAGTTTCAAATGTGAAATTCTTTTGAAGAAAGAACATGAGGAAACAGAAATAGAATGCATGGAGTTGTGGAACTGTGATTATGGCAATTACTACCATTCAAGCAGCAAAAAGGCTGATCTGTATTTTGTTTAAAATAGAGAAGATTGTGTTTTAGATGCTCTGAATTTGTTTTAATCTTCTGCCTTGTAATTTGTTTTCCTCTCCTTGTCCTTCAGCTGCATCGAGTCAAATAACTATGCAGTTCTACAGAAACTCTTGCTGGTCTGCTCAGCTATGCTCTAGAATGACGTAATCCTGACTGTAGTGAATATTAGTGTAGAACTATCACTCTGTTACTCATGTGAATGTCTTTCAAAAAACATGGAGTTCTGTACTGTGAAGTAAGTGGAGGGCTTCTGTCCTGAATTTTGATTTTTAGATCACTGGGCTATTATAGCCAATTTCAATAAAATTCTAGAGATACTGGCATTAAAGTGTGCCCCTCTCAGAGTTCTGTCTGTCACAGGAGTACAGTCGTGCACTTTGGATCAAGTAAAGGACCAGATCCAGCTCCATCTTACTGGGAGTCCTGCCACCAGCTGAACTTGCACTTCTGGGGGAATAGGGCATTGTCAGCTGGTGTGTGTGGAGGACACTGGTGGTGTGGATAAGTCAGTACAGCTGCTGAAGAAAGTTCCTTGTTGGAATGTGATCTAAAAACCTCATGAAAACTACAGCCACAGTAAGCCTATGTGCACTGACAAAAAATATATCTCTGGGTGGCTTTTAAAGTAAAGTGAGAACCCACGGGGGTTAAAACCAAGTGCACTTCAGTTAAGCCTTTTTATTTCAAAACTGCATGCCGATATTGAAATATTTATTAGTCCTGCCTCCCTTGGAGCAAACATCAGGCTTACTGAAATAGTGGAACAAGGTGCAAGAAGTCTCTTCCAGAAATCTGAGGTTGCGTGTTGGTGGTACACGAGCTGTAGTGGTTTGCAGTCCATATCCAAGCAAGTGTCTGTCTGAAGGCTCTGCCGATTGCATTCTTCTATGTATCTTCTGCTCTATGAATGAGACTGGTGGTAACAATTCCAACAGCTCACTCCTAGCCATTTTGCTGGGGGCCTGCAGGTATGTTTCTTTGTCTTAAGGTTGGAAGCGTCTTGTGAGATGTACTGATCTGCTCATATGCTGACAAAGGAAATCTTGAGATGGGGAAAATTTGTGCCCAGAAACCAACTCTCCAAACCATTTTGGTAATTGTGGGTTGGATGGAAGTGCACACAGGGCACCAGCCCACAGACAGCAGGCTCTTCAGGGGTACTCTGACTGATATTTCTGCTGATAGCGTTAAAGGAAAATTCAGTCCAAAATTTTAAAGGCTTTTTAGTGATAGCAAAGCAAATTCTATACTCTTGAGTTGTGTGTGGCTGAAGACTAGCCTGTCATTTCTATAAAGGGATGCACTGTTGGCTGTTAGAGAAGAAATTGCAGTGTTTGCTAGGGAGCAAGACGCTGCAGCAGTGACTAGTATTTGTTGTGAGAGGTTTATTTGCTAGAAGTAACTGTGGTCTTACAACACTTAATCACAGAGCATCAGAACTGGGCTGCTGACTTCATGATGACTTCACTGGAATTTAAAAGTAACTTTTGATATGGAACAACATATAGTGCTCAGCTGCATTATAAATGCAACAGCCATTGTATTTATATTAAAGCTCTAGTTCTTTCACTAAAGAGTATGCCCTTAAGATATGTCTAATCTGAACATTTTCAATGGACACATAAAAACTGATCTAAAAAAGGCAGGTGCTAATAAACAATGGGCTAAGGGCACTTCACTGAAATGTAATTATTTGTGCCAATTACAGACCCTAGATTTGCACCATAAATATTGCAGACACAGTGGGTATTATGAGGGGCTTGGCCAAGTGCCAGGGATGCCTATAATAAACTGGGTCATCTCTTATAAGAATGTTGTTATTACACTTTAGAGGTCAGGGGATAAGCGGGGTTTAACCCTGAGCTTGGCAGAACTGCTGATTCAATTTGCTCACAAGGATTGCCTTTCATTGTGAGCTGATGGGCTATTTTCTGCTGGAAGAAGCTTCTTTCTGCTTTTCAAAGTATGGACAACGGAACTGATAAATGTGAGGTATTCCACAGACAGTTAATGCTCTCAGGGATAAAGTCAGGCCTCACATCAGCAAGTAGTGAGTCTGAAGAAAGGACATGAGAATTGTATTCACAATATTTGTAATAATGAAGTAAAAAACAGAAACTGAATTACTGACTTGTCTTCAGTTATAAGAAGTGCTATCCTAAAGATGAAGCTTTTTGGCATTATTTTTTTTGTTTTTTATTTTTTCCCCTCCCTGTGGCAACTGGTGCATCACTGTCAGTGCTGCGGTATTTGTAGAGCTGTACCTTTTCTTCTTTGTTTACCCCCATTCATCTGATGATACTAAATAGGAGTATTAACTAATTTGATGGAAGTGTAGATGCATGTTCAGTATAGGAATTCTGCCCTTTATTTCCTCACAAAAGGCACCAGTTGTGAGAGTGTTAAGTAATCGTGAGTAGCATATAATGCAGGAGTCCAACTTACAGTATTTGTTAAGGGGCGCTAATGTAATTGAATGTGGTTTCTGTAAGAAATCCTTGCAAAGACGCTGCGTGGTCGCTTACAGAAAGCAGTCAGTCTGGATCTGAGTTTTGGATAAGCTTAGGTGTTATGTACATTTAATAAGCCGATGGGCTGATCCACTGCTGAGGTGGATCCCAGCAGTGAGAGCAGTGTAAGTCAAGGATAGAATCTTCCTTTGTGCTCCCTGATGCGGTGTAGTGCAGCTCATGTCTGTGGGGAGCAAGTGTGTGGGCAGGCAGCTTCTGTGGTTTGTTTGATGTGCAGGAATCTGCTACCCATAGTGACTTGTTGGTCAGTCTGAGCCCCAGGTGCTAAACACCTTTCTTTAGGGGGCACTAGTAAGATTTCAAGTCTCAGTCGTCCCCTTGGAGATACTCAGGCTGGTCAGGCTGGACCGGGCTCTCAACTCCCTGATTGAGATGTTAGCATCCCTGCTCATTGCAGGGGAGTTGGATTACATGACCCTTAAGGGACCATCCATTCCGATTCAAACAATTCTATGATTATAGCTCCTGTTTCCTAGTTCACGTGTTTCTAAAGAATACCATCATCTATTTCTTGAACTTCTTTCCTCTCAGTTTTGTTTCTGCTTTCTGGACTCTCGCACACAGTATGTGTTGTAGAGTTTTGTTTTTTTTTTCATTCATATCAGTTGACTGGAAAAGCTTGTTCTCCATTCCCTTGTCTGACCTGCGATCGGTATCAGCGTGATTCGTGCACTGCTGCACGAGTCCTTCACAGAAAGAGGAAGGGTAAAGTACCTGATGTGACAGCAGCTGCAAGAGCAATCAAAAAGCGAAAATATGTGTTGTCATCTTATTCCCAAGTATGAGGAAAACGAAATCCATGTATTTAGTATGCAAAAGCTGAGCAGCTTCCAAAAGCAGGGAGATTTAGGTTAGATGTTAGGAAGAAATTCTTTACTCAGAGGGCAGTGAGGCCCTGGCACTGCTGCCCAGAGTGCTGTGGGTTCCACGTACATGGAGGTGCTCAGGGCCAGGTTAAGTGGGGCCCTGGGTGTGCTGGGCTGGTGTGGGGCAGCCAGCCCATGGCAGGTGTTGGGACTGAGTGGGCTTTCAGATCCCTTCCAACTTCAGCCATTCTGATTCCCTGCAGTCTTCTCACAGTACCATCCACGTGGTAACTCAGGCAGTTGCTGTGTTCCTTGTGCGTAGCTTGGGATCCTTTGTGCTATCGCACAGAAAAAGGTTTTTCATTACAAGAAGAAGCGTAGAATCATTAAGGTTGGAAAAGAGCAGTAAGGTCATCTAGTCCAACTGTAGACCCATCACCTCTGTACCTACTAAACCACGTCCCCAGCATGAACTCATGCTGTATCACCAACTGTATTTACTGTGCATCTTGCTCCAGTTGGGCTATTAGAACTGATGTGGGGAGTACCACAGGTTGGGGATTCTCCCAGTGAAGGACCAGGGGCAAGGGGCAGATTTCCTGCAGCTTGTCTCTCCCCTCCACGGGGCCAGGGGGGTATCTACAGCATGTCCAAATGGGGTTCCTGAAGCTATGCATGTTAACTATGACGATCTTTTTTGTTTTCCTGATAAGTGAAAATCATACAATGCTGTTTGAGTGGTGAATTGTTGCAGCGGGTTTGTCATTGAATTTTCTGGCAATAACAAGGGATTGCTATTTTGTTTTTTTAATAAGCACTCAGTATGCCTCAGAAGATAAAGTTGCCCTAAGCTTTCAGTCCATCCCAGAGGGTGGGGAGGCCAGAGTGTCTTGTTTCTTCTTCTGTAGTGAGCATTGCTATCACATTCCTTTCTACCTTCCCTTTTCTCAGTGCTTGGCTGCCTCTCCCTGACCATTCCATGCAGAACGAGAGAATTCATGCAGCGCTTTTCAGAAATCACAGTCTGCTTTGCCAACCACTGTAAGAAGAGAGGTTGTCACAGTGATTTGGGGAATGACCACATGTCATTCTTTAAGGGTGGCTTGTAGGTAGTCAGAGTGTAGGTCTGGTGAGGATAACCAGCATCTTCTTAGGAGTGAGCGTGCATGCGGGATGACTACTTACTAATGCACTTTATAGTTGAGCTTATATGCTCCTAATGGCTAGAGAGATGACAAACATGGGCTGGTACAAAGGAACTGGAAATGTTAGTTAAAATTCTGGTCTAAGAGCTAGTGATAAAGCGTTAAAGTCCTGTTAGACTGATGCTCATAAAAGCGGTAGGAAGAATTAGCAGGAAGTGTAGGCTTTGTTTCTCAGTTTCACTGCTTATTGTCAGTAACCTACTATCACCTATTTTGATAAATATACACAGAGAGTTACGGAACTTGCAAATAAACTGTAGAACCAATTTAAACTCTGAAGCTCACCAAATAAACATTAAAGTATTCCCCTTAGGAACTCAGAATCCTTTGAATTATGCATGTATTGTAGTTTGCAGTAAGATAAAAGAACTTTAGGTGGGGGAGGGTGAGAAACTTGAAAAGCCTTAAGGAATAATTTCCATAAACTGGGTGGAGAGAGTAAACAGCACAAGTGGAAGGAGTTATTTTCAGTAAGGCCTTTTAGAGTGAGATAAAACAAATTAAAAATCAGGTGGAGTTTGGAACAAAGCTAAAGTGCTTTAAACTCGCTTTAGCACCGCCACTGCCTTTCGAGCAAATCCCAGGGAATGCTGTACTGGCCTGGGTAAGAAACTGAACTTACAAAGAATTCTTAAGGGTGAGTTAGAAGAAAAGCCACAGAGACAATGTAACATACATCCTACAGTGTGCAAGACCTCTGGAAATTAAATGAACAGTATGAGGATCTTTAATCTAACAGTATTCTATTTATTTATTTTTTATCTTACAGTTGCAGGACCGCACCCAATTTAGTGACCGAGACTTAGCGACCCTAAAGAAATACTGGGACAATGGCATGACCAGCCTGGGCTCAGTCTGCAGAGAGAAAATTGAAGCTGTTGCTGCAGAATTAAATGTTGACTGTGAAATAGTGCGGGTAAGAAATCCAGAGCAGAAGCAAAAATAGGACAGATGAAAGCTTTTAAAAATTTCATGAGGAAGCTTGAAATAGATTTCACATGTTACATAATGAATGACCATGTTAGGAGGTGTTCTCTTGCTCTTTCTGTAGTCTATATATAGAAAAAAGCCCTCAGGTAAGAGTCTTATTGATCAGGAGAAGGAGTAGCACTCCAAACAGTTTGACATTCTGTTTAGATTCGAGTGAAGTTCTGAGTAAGTCCTGCATGTTTTTAGGGATATCCTAGGTGAATGAGAAGTATTATCATTTATATTGTGATTAAGATACAAAAAAGTCCTTCTAGAGATACAGGGAAAATATTTTTCAGTACTTACAGGAAAAAGTAATTTTAAACATACAAAAGAAAAATAAAATTTATTTTCCAAGGCTGCCTTGAAGCTGGATTGGGATGTGATAGAGGGCAGGGGGTATTGTGAAGAATTCCAGGTCCTTTCAATTTGATAGTCCATGCCTTTGAGGAAGGATTGCTTTAGGAAGTACATGCTCAGTGTAGATACCCTGTTTGCTGAGAGTCATTCTGCATTGTCTGCTCCAGAGGTGGGGAAGTTTACTAAAGCATCTGAATATAGTTGCCACTGTATTCGCAATTACCAGACGTATCATCGCTCTAAAACCGCTGATCTCTTCTTCACCCAGTGCTTCCATTCTTCAGAAAATAGTCTGACTGTCTTTGCAGTCAGCACAAAAATATGATTAGAGCCATCCTTTCCCATCGTAATGGGCATGACAGTTGTGACTGCTCCTTTCAGCCTTCAGACTGCTCTTTTTCCATCTCTCCCTTAAAACCTGACGTCAAAGGAAAGGAGGATGACAGCAATCAAACTCCTGAAAAGTGTATGAAAAATACAAGGAAAAGGCATGACAATTTTTTTGTTTAATAGAACATAAAATGATTGTACTTAAAAGATGAAATGCTACCAAAACAGAAGAGATGAGAGCCTTTATTTGAAACTCTTGTGAAGATCTCTGTTGGGTTGGTATATCAATGTGGTACCAGATTAGTTTCAATAGTGAACATTACTCTGGCTATTTACTTGCTTATTTTCCTGAGTGAATCTGAATTAAGAAAAAATGAAGTTGCACTTTTTTGGAGGCTTAAAGGAGTTGTTCTTTTCTCTGTAGAGAACAAAGCTTCTCCATGTTTTCCAAGCTCTTCAGTTCACTTTCTGAAAAGTGAAGCTTCCACTGAAAGCAGCTTTCCACTGAAAGCAGCAAGAATGGTCTCCTGCATAAAAAGAAGGCTGACACCTTTGCTTGGTCTCCCTTTGTTCCTTTCCTGGCATACAGAGAATGGCAGTATGAAGTTTTGTGCAGATGTTTTAATAGTGTCTTCTTGAAATGTTTTTGTCTTCAGGACCACTGTAGCACGTTCAGATGAGCTCCATAAAGCTCTGCAGTGTGTGCACACAAATGGATGAGCAAATTAAAATTGCTTTTTCTTCACAGTAACTATTATTATATCAGTATCAGACTAACCTCTGCCTCTGGTTCCTATATACTGACAGACTTAAAATTGTAGTGAGATTTAGGTTGGTCCTGCTTCATGCTGCACTGTTGAGTTTGAGTTTGAGTTATTAGTAATTATGCAGAAATATGCAGCAGAAAGGCTGCTTAATCCTATCTTATTATTTTCAGTAAAAAAAAACAGCTTCTTTTTGGGGCCTAGGCATAGTCTAGATCCAGTTTATGATCAGGAAACAATGTGAAAAAACTTGGAATGTTCAGTCTGTGTTTTTTCCATTACGTGGGATTTCTGAAGGTTCTAACCTAGAATCTTTCTAGTGTGTTGACACGCTAACCTCAATCACTGCAGAGCTATAATCATGCCTTTTAGGTGACTCTCTGTCAGCCTGCTTACCTACAGGCTTACTCACAGCAAACATACACCAGATGCTTCTGCCCAGCCTTCGTCCTCTCTTCTTACCTCCTCCTGGTCGTCGGGGGAAGCTGCTGCTGAGTTTGTTATTGGCTGTTGTAAGTGGGCTTAGTGAGTCTGAGCATGTGTACTTTACAGGTATTTTTTGAAGTTTTTAAGGACATAGCATTTTAGGGATATAATTGGAACTGCTACACTTTGCATACAGGGAAATACTATTCTGCTCGTACTCTCATCATTGTATGGCTCCAGAGTATTCACATTTAAGGATAGCGTGTGCTCTGTATGGAAGCTTACAACTTCTCTTTCCCATTTTGATATACTGTAAAAATACACTCATTTTCTGTGACATATCCAGTAGGCTGAATAAAAGAATTTCTGCTTTGAAAAGTACTTAAAAAGACTGGTCATATCTATCTTGTCCAGGAGCCTCGTTGTTTTTTTTTTTTTTTTTTTTTTCTAGAACTTTTTAGTAAAAAGAAAAAAAAAAAAAAAAAAGCAGATCAATTCTTAAAGCATACAGTTGTTAGTACTATTTATTGCCACCCCAAATGCTATATAGCGTACAGAAATCTCTAGGTAGCTTTTTTGTACCTCTTTTGCATTTGTCGCTGAGGAAAATTAGAGCTGCAAAAGCAAGTAGCACCTAGGAAAAATAGTTTGCCAAGACCAGTGTTAACCATGCCATCCTCTGTCTAGTTAAAGATGCAGCTTAATGTATTTTATTTTATTTTTCCCCAAGGCCGGCACAGCATGAAACTATAACAGTTGGGATTGTAGTTCATGTTTCTTAATTTTTCTCTTTGATAACCGAGGTATTATAAGCAATAGGTTTATTAGAAGTCTTTACTGTGCTACATGTTGGAACAGTAGTTAAATTGAGTGGGAAGAAGAAAAATTGCAATTATTTCCAAAATAAGGCCATAGTAATGTTGTTTCATGTATCTTTAAAGAAGAAATTCCTGTAATATTTGAATGCGTTTGGAGTACACGGAGGGCGTGGAAGGGGGGGGGGAGGGCCAACGCAAGAAGGCTAGAAGTTATGATCAGGCAAAGAAGCTGATTTCAGGCTCTGAGAAGGGTTTTTGGATGCCAGTGAGAAACTGATTTTGATGGAACAAAGTGTCTTTGAACAAGAGCTGATAAGTGGAATTGAAAGCTTGGGTAATGCAAGGAAAAGAAGAGAGTTGAGATAAAGAGCTGCCGACAATTCGTACTACATCACATTGAACTCTTTTTTGAACCTTTAAAAATTTTAGCATAATTTTTTCTTTAGAATTTATCAGAGAAAGCAAGTCAATTAACAGTTATGAAGCTCCATAATTTCTTTTCCTAAAGGCTCGTCCTTCAACTAAAGACGAGGCAAAGATAATACTGTTTTGAGATTACTTCACTTTACAAAGTGGAGTGATATAAAGCTACCGTCTTGAATATTTTCTCCTCTGCTGTAGGAAATCTTAGAATAGGTGGACTGGATGGTTTGACCACATTAGAAGTTGTGAAGTAGGAGAGCTTGAATCCAAGATTATATATTGATTTCATATAATAATTTAGGGAGGGATGGACCTACAAGATCACCTAGTCCTTCTCTTTATTCAGAGCAGAGCTGGCGTCACAGTTAGGTCAGGGCCTTGTCTGGTGAAATGTTGAGTACCTACACAGAGGCTGGAGATTCCAAAACTCCTGTGGGCAAACCATTCCGGTGCTTAACTGCCGTCACTGTAAAACACCTGTTTTCTTTCTTCTCAGTTATAGTCAGAATATTCCTTGCTGTCTAAAACTGAACACAGTACTCCAGGAAGCAGCCTCATGAAGGCCAAATACGGGGAATAGTCACCTTCCTTGGGTTGCTGGCCACACTCCTGTTCTTAGAGTTCAGATGTGCTAATTTCACTTGATTGTGGGTCTGCTGCTTTTGTTATAGTTTCTGTTATAATTCATGTTTATTTCTCTTGCAAGACGTGGATTGGGAATCGAAGACGGAAGTACCGTTTAATGGGGATTGAGGTCCCACCCCCTAGAGGAGGTCCTGCTGATTTCTCTGATCAGTCTGAATTTGTTTCTAAATCAGCACTTAATCCAGGAGAGGAAACTGCTACTGAAGTGGGGGATGATAATGATAGGAATGATGAAGTATCAATCTGCTTATCTGAAGGAAGCTCACAAGGTATTTGAAAATGCAGTCACCACTGTGCATGTGTCTTTAATTTCGTACTATGTGCATGCTTTGAGTTCTCTGTTGTACGCATTCGGAAACGTCTGAAAGTGTCGTTTTCTATACTGACAGTACTATTTGGTCTCTTACTTCTCTCTGTGAAAATGCTGCCGGTGTTTTTATCACATAGCTTGCAGAAACTTTCTGTCATAAGATTCTTTTTCTGCCAGATTCCTCAGAATTTAATTAACAAGTTCACAGTTTGCTGGTTCAGCTGAGAGATGTACAGACAGTACAAGTGGATCAGTCTCCTTTCCCCAGGAAGCTGAGTTTTTACAAGTGCTCTCTGGTAACTTACCAGTTCTACTCAGCCAACCTGAACGTCGATTCCTGTTAGCCAAGAATTGTTGATGTGACCCTCAACAGGCACTGATGCATGTGAAGCTGCTAGCTTTGAGGTGACCAGAACTGGGCAGTTATGGTTTCCACAATAAACTCAAAATGATAAGTTCAGAAAATACATTAGCTGAAACTCTATCTTACACTAAAAGAGCCTCAGACTGTGTCAGAGCGTGGCAGAACTTGTGTCATTAAGCTGCCTCAGGTGTGTGTATGCGCTTTGACAGGCAGATCCAAATCTGCAGAAAGGATCAAAGTCAGTAGCTGAGGACTGTTCAGGAAGCCTTAGAACTGCATCTACAGGGTGTGTGTTTGTTCACAGTGAATTCCATGCTCGTGATAAGTGTCTTGAACTTAATTCCCTTTTACTGCACCTCACAGAACCGTCTGACCACATGAGACAAACCTCTGCCTTCCCCTCCTGTACGCTTATGCTCTGGGCCGAGGGCGTGAGTTGCCACTCTGCTCCTTTCACCAGCTTTGCAACTTCGACTAATTGCTCCCAGTGCTTCCGATTAGAAGAGATCAATAAAACCTTTGTTGCCTAAACTGAAAGGTCTGATCAAGTGCACGCTATTTCGGTTTAATATGCCAGTCTTGATCTTGTCATTTTGTCTGAACGATTTAAAGGAAAGAACTAGAGAAATGGAAAACTGATGGGAATGAATTTGAGATGGCTTTGTCATAACCTACTATAAAGAGAATAAGACGATAAAGAAGTGGGTCAAGTGACTGAAAGCCAAACGAGATGCAGAATCAGAGTCCTTGATTTGCCTGAGGTGTGGAAGGCACTGATTTAGTCATACCTGTTTGAAAGAAAGTGGTGATGGAGGAAGAATCTTGAGTTTTCTGTAGCTTAAAGTGAAAAATAACACCGTGTGTATTGAATGAGGCTCTCTTACAACACAGCGTAGGACTTTGAGTGGATGAGTATAGTCAAAGTGTAAGGAAGTACCAGAAATCTGTGGGGTTTGCATAGCGCCCAGGAATCTCTCTTCCATTCTACCACAAGAATTGTTTCTGTTGACTTCTAGGGTTCAAACCAGTAGGTTTCACTGCTCAGATTGCTAAGAACTTCCTGGAAATAGTCACACCGACCATCATGTACGCTGCTCAACCACAGATGTGATTGTTTTAATATAACTCTCAGTCCTAATTAACAACAAAACAAAACAAAAAAACCCATAACTCTTAAAGAAAGGGTATTTTAAATTGCCTAATTAGAGTGAAAGTGTTGGCGTTAGCTTTTAAAAAGTACCATGTAAATATTAGAAAAGAAAAAAGAAGGTTATACTGTCCAGAATTAAGCGCTGAGATACCCACAGTGCCTTGCCTTTTTTAAAGTTACATTAACTGAATCCATAGTTTGCGTAAATGAACGCAACGTGGAGGCCGCTGTACTATGCCAGTTTACGTGATGTGAGAATGAATATTTAAAGACTTTAAAGTGCTGCGGGGAGTTGGATTCACTGGTGTAATGAGGCAAGTGGTGTCTGCAGGCTGCGGAGTGAGGGGAGCTCTGGGCTGCTGGGGGCTGTTGGGGTCCCTGTGGGCAGCACAAGGTGGGCGGTGGTTGCTCCCCGCCTCACACTTTTCCCATTTGGAACCACTTGCTTTTGTTTTAGCAGAAATTTTCCTCTGATGTGCAGCCAGTGGTAGATCATTTTGCGTTGTTTCAAATCAATTTAACATTTGTTCAGTTTAGAGGAATCTACTGGCAGAAGACAGTAACTGTCTCACTATGGCCTTGGCCCGGATACTATCCTTTCTCCGCAAGCATTGGTAGTCTCCATTTAAATCCTGTTGCTAAATCCTATTACTGCTCTGCGTGCTTGGAGGAGATACGCCTTGTCCCACTGCTGCCCCTCCGCCCCTCTCTCGTGCTGCAGGCGCTGGGCTGCACGGGCGCCTGGCACTGCGTGTTTCTATCAGAGGCCTCACTGTTAATGCCCTCACTTAGGCTTCTTACCAGAGCACTCTTGTCTCTGTTGCCTATTTATTTGCTGTTTCTCTAAACTGCTTCCTTCGGGTCTTTGTATTAAATGTGGAGAAATAAAGTAAATCTGAGAAACGTACTTAATCATAGGATTGAATATCTTATCTTTCTCTAGCAGTAGTCAGGGCTAATGGAATCATCTAGTGCTGAGATTAAGGATAAGACTCACACTGTTCTCAGGCATGTACTTTGCTTGTACATAGAGCAGACCAAGCCTAGATCTATTAGAAATAGTTTGCCTTACAAGAAGGAAATAAGCTACTTGATCACTGTTCTGTTCAAAAGTAGCCAGTGCCTGCAAGTAGGAGGATTCTGATGTGTACCCTATAATTACAGGGCATGCTGGATTTTTCATATATTAATTCCTTAAAAAAAAAGTTCTGGGCACCTCTGACGTGTGAAACACTTCATCACCTTTGAATATTCCAACCTGAAACTAAAACTAGAAACATTTTGGTATGTGGCAAGAGAGTAACTGATATTTTTTCTGTCTTTTCAACTAGCCATTGGCATGACTTTGGCCTGAGATGCTTGTTGTACAATGTCTTGTGTAATGAGACATAGAGTGTTATTTTTTGTCTAGCTTCCGATAATGATTTTCATTTTTTGTATCTAGTAGATGTGACATATTTAGTCATAGGGACAACTAATATTCCTTAAGCGTAAAATTTGAATGAAATCTGAAAAACTCATTTATTTTTGCAGAAGAAACAAATGAAGCTCTTCAAAATGAAGAAATTCATCACAAAGATGATGACCGGAATCCAGTATCTGCTGATAATGTGGTATGTACACCTCTCCTTTTCCACTGACATGACTTCCTTAATGCCTAATATTGAACTTGCTGTCCGACACCATGTCTTAAACTAGGTAAAAACTTCAGTTGAGTTCTGGGACTGTCTTTTCATATTGTTTGAGTGCTGAAAGAAATGGTACTAAAAGTACCAGAGGAGACAGTTACGCACGTTCAGTAGAAGCTGAATACTGGACACTTTTCCATACCGTAACAGTCAAGTGTTCTTTTCCCATAGTGCAAGTACAGTGCTTGGGTAGCGCTCTGTTAGTACCTACTATATTAAAAAAAACAAGAATTAGAAAAAAAAAATTGAAAGATTTCTGTAGCTTTAAGGAAGTCAGGTATTGTTAGTGCTTCCTCTTCATACCTAGCCCTGAATCTGTGAGATCAGTCCAGGCTGGCATGTGCTTTTTGTTCCCTTAATCTCAATAGGGCATTATTTAGATGATGATTGTTTTCTCACTTGCATTCACTTTAAGTCAAACACGGTTGTTCTTGCTGTTCTTAACTGACTGCATTGAGACAAGGAGGAAAAGACAGAGGGAGGAGTCATGGCAAATAATGCTATGTGTCCCTTTGTTTAGCCTGCCTTCCTTCAGATTAGAAGAAAGGAGGGGAGGAAGAAGAGAGAAGACCCCAAGTGGTAGGGTGACTTTTATCTTAAAAAGTTATCTGGAGAATGAACAGGCCCCAGTTACAGCCATTGCAGCCAGCTCTGTTTTTACATTCGTTCTTATGTTAATCACGCAAAAGCTGAAATGCACTGATGAACAGGAGATTCTTTTTCCTCTACAGGTGTACATATGTGGAGAAGAGAACATTTTATTTCTTTTTTATTTCTTTTGTTTGTATATGGTCAGCTTTTGGATAAAAAAAATCCCAGGGCTGCATGTTCTGTGGCTTGCCTGAATAGAAGCAGCTCCTTTTTCCTTTCTGTTTACCGTAGCAGCCTGCTGTGACCTTAGATATAATCACTCAGGCTGACATGTTTGCCATGGAGATGCAGAACGTAAAATGACAAAGGTAAAAGGTTTGCGAAGGGGATGTCCAAGAGCCTCAGTTCTCCACCTAAACTCCAGCCTTATATAATTTGATAAGGGGGAAGAGGGGAGGCAGAGATGACTGTTTTTTTTCATGCTGTTTTGTTAGCACTGTACCAATTCTTAAAATGTGTGCTGTTGCAGTTGCACTTGGACTTTGCATGACACTTTTTCGTATTTGAAATTCGAATCTATTCTTTCCCTTGCTATCTTAAAATGTATAATTATAAGAAAAAAAATCACACTATTTATAAAAATAGTGTGAATGTCTGACATTTCTTTAGAAATTTTTTCCTCAAAAATAATTCCCTCTAAACCCCAAAATATGTTGATCACAGTGCTCAGTGTATGATGCGGCAGCAGATCTTTGTGACATTAAGCCTTTGAAGTGCTATCGCTTCAGCTGGGCTGTCAGACACTGAAGGACAGAGTATGCAGTTTCCCCTCCCTCCCTGTGACACGTGCTTGTGGGGTAGTGAGCGTGATAGCCAGTCCTTATGGATTGCTCACGGGGGATTAGAAGGAAGTTTCCAATGGCTGCTCTGTAGGAAGAAGGAAGAAGGCACACACGCGTGCTGTAGTGAAGAAACCTCCTCTAAAATAACAGCTTGAAAACTAACCATTAGAATCTGTTGTGTCAATGTGAGTTGTTGCCTACATTGTATGACATAAACCCACTTTAACCTATTATATGCAGTCTCTGTTAATATGCTTTCAACTGCCAAAATAGTGAAAAATAGTAAAACTAACCAAACAAAACATCCAAAACAACCTCTTCTTACCTGACCACCGCTTCCCTCTCAAAAGCAGAGAGAAATTTCTGGTTTTATCAAGTTATCCTTCTGAATTCTTGGGTAGAAGTGCCAGTCTCTTATCATTGTTGAAGAAAACACACTGTGTGGAAGTTAATATAGTTAAAATTTGTGATATGATTATATGGTATTTCTAAGTCTTAAACAGCATTAAAGTTGGCCTTGAACATTTAACTTCAGATGTCTCAACAAAACTCAATATAAAAAAATCCAAGAATTATTATGATTTAAGAGGAAAATGTCCATGTCCATAAAATCAGAGCTGTTTTCATATGCATTTTAGGGCATTTGACTTGCCCTATGACCAAAGTAGGCCAAAGGACCTCCTCAGTTCCTTAGGCAAGAAGTAGGTCAGTTTGGGCTTGCTTGTCACTTGCTGTAATGTCTTTTTCATTCCAGAGGAATAAACTGTGATAATCTTTGCTCTCTAGGAAGTCTTCAATGAGCAGTTTATGGAATAAAATGCAGGCTTTTGCAGTCTGTGATGAGATGCAGTGTGCGATTTAATGCCAAAAGCATGGTGACATGTAAACAGCCTGAGTCACCACTGCAGCAGCTCCTGAGCACAGTTTCAATTTGGTTTCCTCCTGGATCCTCTGGCTGAGGTGCATGATTGCCATCTAATGGGTGCTCCAGACTTCCAAATTGTTCACAAGCAAGCACCAGGTCCTCTTGCCCTCACCCTATCATGTCACTCTGAGATAGGATTATTTGTCTGATGTATACATTCGCATATTTGGAATGAATCATTTACTTCTGTTTCAGAAAATAGAAATTATAGATGATGAAGAAAGTGATATGATAAGTAATTCTGAAGTGGATCAAATGAGTTCTCTTTTGGATTACAAGGTGAGTAATTCAGATTACGAAACATTAAGCAGGATAGTCACAGTGCCACATGTCATCCCTTCAGTCGCATCTCCTCATCCCACTTAAAATAAGTTTATCCATAGTTCAGTGCAGAGGGAAGCAGGAAAAGTTCCATTTCTACAGAGGAGCTGTGTTACTCTATCTGTAGCCATCTGCAGCTCCCACCACGTGTCCCAAAACAAATCTACGTAGTATCTAAAACAAAACTTCATCATTCTGTGCCAGAATTGTTTTTTGGAGTGCTACAGCATGATTTAAAATGCAGCATGATGCTGCCAGCTCTCGAAAGGGATGCAACAGCTGAACTCTTCTAATAAAATGGAGGAACTGAGAAATAAATCATTCTAACAATGTAGCCCAGAACTTGCCTGTTAGCGGTAGTTGAGGGTTGGAGGAAAATCAGTTGGATATCTGACAGCTGCTCTCTTCTTCCAAATGGCAAAGGTGATATTTGTTACAGTTCTCATATGAGTTGCCACAGCTCTTTATTGTGTATTGAGCACATTTCTATGTAAGTAGCTAATTTTTTTTTTTTAGTTAGAAACAGGTATGCTCTTCTAATGATAATCAGTTACCAAAATAATGAGTAGATCATCTATTCGGAACAAAAATTACTCCCTCAAGCAGTGTTTTCCTGGTAAGGGCAGTACAGAATGAATATGGATACGGAATGACCTTTTCATAATGTCACCTGTCACCAAACTGAAAGGCTTGTTGTGACAGCATGCCCTACAGAGTCTTGTTTGTTGCTTTGTTGTTTGACATTAGTGATTAGTCTTTGTGGCTATGTCTTTTGTGCATAAATCTGAATTCCATCTTCGGCTGGCCAAAATCCACTGCTACATAAGCATCTTGTAAGTTTCCATCTAAAAGAAATACATTAAGCTGATTTTTTTATGTAAGCCCCCAAACTGAAGTTTGCTTATGTAACTATTTGCTGCCATCAAAACCAGCCAGCAAGGAACATTTTATGTGCGCTGCTGCCAACCTAATTAGTCATGTGGCTGCCTAATAAGGGTGGTGCTTTTTTTTCTTAATTCTCTCTTTCATTCTTTTTCAAAAGGGTATATTCTGCTACGTTATCTGACCTTCAATCCAAAAACTCTCAATTATTTTATTGGAACAAGAGACCTATATAAAATGGCTTCATACTAGAATCTCAAATCTAGATTACCGTAACACATTTGCAAGTACTCCTTAAGGCATTCACTGGAAGTCTTTCCCTTTTCCCTTCTTCCGTCCAGTTATGTACTCTCTAGTAGGGGTTTAGGCTTACAGGAAGACTAGACTGTGGATTACAGGTGAGGTCTTGTGCAACGGGATGTCAAGTATGTGAGAACTGTTTTACCATGGAGCAATCTTCATAAGCTTCAGCTTAGAATTTACTCAGGGTTGTCTGTTTTAAATTGTTATCTTCCATTTTCTTGTCTCTGATATCCCTTGGTAAACACAGCACTTGCCGTGAAGTATCTATGAACCTACATGCTTTGTGTGTATCGTGTATAATCTTAATTCTATACAGTAGTAATTTTAATGGGTATCTTTATCGTTATTATCTGATGGAGGGTGTGCATTTGGTGCCACTATGCAGATACCTTATGCAATAATGCACAGTGATTTTGTTTCTTAAAAGTGAACTCTGCATATTTAGGTTACGTGATCTTTCTTAAGGTTAATAACTAGAGAAGATTAATTTTAGCTGATCAATAGATAGATTTAGCATTTGGGTCTTACATACCAATCAGTTGGTAAGTTTAAGGAAGAAGAGCTACTTGAAATAAACTGAAGTGTGTATCAATCTACATTTTTAATCAAGGCGTTTGTTATTTCTGTATTAAGGAAGTGATTTGCAAGTACAGCGACATACATTTATACAAAGCTTGGAAAAACCTTCCAACTCCAACAGTTCTATGACTCTATGAAATGTCTCTTTACTGTATAGATTACCAATATTTCTCCTTTTTTGTAAACACATTCTTATTTATTCATTAACCTCAGAGATCCTGGGGAGGTTGATAAGCTTCTGCTCTGTAACACATGGCAAATTGGGCTGTTCTAAGGATGCTATGTTTTAATTTTGGTAACTCTTAATTCTTAATTCTTAAGTTAGCTTCCCTGACCTTAGTGCCAGACCTCCTGCTGTAACAATGGACCTGAGTTGCTGCTCCATGTCATGGATCAGCCTGCCCTTTCAAGATCATCTCTTCTGGGAAGAGACCTAGGCTCCATTTTTCTTTATTTTAAAACGGAAGAGCTTCCTTTAAGATGTTTATGTACTTAGGCTTAAGTCATTAATTCTTTGATGACAGGAATTTTGAAATGCCTTGTCTGTGTGGAACATGATTGGCCATCCCAGTCCTCTTTTGGAGGAGACTGAAAAAGGAGATGGCACGTGTTTGTAGGTTTAGAGCAATGCTCCTGGTGGTCCAACAGGAACCTCTGTATCCAATGTCTACGTGCTTTGTTCAAGGATTGTGGAGTTTTTTGACTTAGTACTGGCTTTGGAAGGAATCATAACATGCTGTTTTTCTTATTTACACACAAAAAGCTTGAAGTACTGGTTTGTATTGAAGTGATGCAGTGCAATTTATTACTTGCAAAACTGTATACAATTTTCCCCTTCAGAATGAAGAAGTCAGATTCATTGAAAATGAGTTGGAGAATCACAAACAGAAGTATTTTGAACTGCAGACGTTTACGCGGAGTTTGATACTTGCTATTAAATCAGATGATAAAGAACAGCAGCAGGTGAGTGTCAAAGTGGATGTTAATAATGGGGGTATATGTCGTGTTGTGTTCTGTCTTTTCCTTATTTTTATTCTGTAGAGCTCAGAAGCTCAAATTATGTTTCGGGACAGTAGGTGTGCAGAGCATCTTGCAGACAAAGAAAAGTTGGAAGTTAAATAAAAGATCTCACAATTTAGATGAGCAGTGACATTAAAAAGTGTTACTTTTACCAAAGGGCAAGCAGTGCAACAGCGTGAGCAAGATGGATTTGTCTGTTGTGAGGTCCAAGGTGGATATAGGAGAAAAAGCCAGGCTTCAGTTTTACTGCACTGCATTTAATGCGTAGCATTTCCTTGAGTACTTTGTTGGATCATGTCTTGTATCTGGGGTTTTTGGGGCAGATTTTGTTGCCTCTCTTTTTTCCTTTCACCTTTAGAGTCTGCAGTCTTTCAGGTGTAAAAATATAGGAACTATAACTTGGAAGAAAAAAACTTAGAACACTTTTAAAGTTCTGAAACAAATTTTGACTTCTAGCTTTTTCATATTTTTTTCATAAGATCTTGTGAACTAAGCTTTAAGAAAAGTGAACTTTTCTTATCTTTAGAGATAAATAACCTACCTATAATGATCCTGTGTGCAGCATCTGGTTCTATCTAATGCACATTCTCTGTGTAGCACAACTGTAGATATAGTAAAGCTTTTGCATGTTCACAGTGACTGAATAAAAGAAATGGATGAAGGTCATTTGATCTCATCCAGTCTGGGGAAGAATGTTTTGAGTTGTTTCCAGAAGAACTGAAAGACCCTGTGGGACTGTTGGTTCCAAGATGCATCGTCTTGGTCAATGTTTTCTTTTTAATATCTATCAGTACTGACATGTGGGGGTTTCATTTCTTTTCAGTCCATCCAATATGAACACTGACCCAAAAGCTCAACAAAGTTTTGTTGTTTTGTTGTGTGTTTTTTTTTTTTTAACTATATGTTTAAATTACATTTAATTGCTACTACAGAAGATTATACTGCATTGTAATACTTCTTTTCATTATAGGCACTGCTCTCAGACTTACCTCCTGAATTAGAAGAAATGGATTTCAATCACACATCACCAGAGCCTGATGATACCTCATTCAGCTTGTCGTCTTTATCGGAGAAAAATGCCTCAGACAGTTTGTGATTTTACTTCATTTTTTTAATTATTTCTAATTGACAGAAGGAAACCTCACATAATGTGTAGGTTTCAAGAGAACAACATTTTGCTATACGGTGTTCTTCAGCCCAAAAACGAAAACCCGAGGTGAAGTAGACCTCCCTGAAGAATGGCTGTAGTACATAATGGCTGCAGTTTGCAAAGTCAAGAAATTTTGAGTGTTGTTTTTGCTAAAAGAAAGAACTGTGTGAGGAAATGTTTCACTTTTAGCAGTTTGGCCTTGATTAGGATAACTTCTGTCTTTCCAGAATAACACTTGCTCTGTAGCACAGACTTTTTGAGCAGGGATCCAAGAGTGCAAAACAAAGGTCCTGTTACACGAACAGCCAGTTTTTCAGAGTTGCTTGCTCACTATTCCTGGTTTTAATTTTTTCCTTATTTTGACTCAGGTAGGTGGACTAAAAATTGAGAATCCAAATAGAATAATGAGCTTTTTCGAGTTGTGCTTGAACTCTTCGCAAATCTGAAATTAAACTGAAGTGTTTTGCATCACATGACTTCAGGTTGTTTAATCTTAACATTTTTGTGACCAAAACAGTTGAAAACACTTTGAAAGGCTAACAGAATAATTGGAATCATCACTGAACTGTTGACGTACAGAATCCGTCTGTAAGCGATCCGCCAGTGAGGTCATGTGGGAAACCTGGTAGCTGCACTATGTGACTTTTTCTGATACTCTCACAACAGCAATGGGTTAGACAGGTTAACACGGGGTTTTATGATTCTGTGAATGTAGTTACCTTTTTTTATTTGTTGAGGTGCAGTGCTGAAGTTCTGTTCGTTGTTTTAAGTACCATTTATATACTCTTCAACAAACCTTCCTCCCTTTTATCGAGATGCTCTCTTAAGTCCGTTATGCCCTGAAAGGCATTTAAGTGTTTAGAATTGAGCGTTACAGACTTTCTACATGTGACCTGGTTTTGAAGTAGCCTTGTCTGACAAGTTTTTTGGCACTGCCATGTCACAGTTGCCATTTTTAAACTGTGAGCTTGATTGCAGGCGGTGGCTGAAATGAGTTTCTGCTTTCCCAGCTGTTGGTAGCATTGAATCCGTTTCCTCATCTGAATAAATGGATGTGCAGACACATTCGGGTGAATTTAATAAGGTTTGTAAGTGCGTGCCCATGTTATTAATGCTCTATATCTTCTAATCTGTATATTCCTCAACAAGCATTTTCGAAACCTACTTTCACAGTTTGTTAAAAAGCCCGATCTTTCAATTTTACACCAAGTAATAACACAGTCTGGTGAGTCCCTGTTCATGCAGTGCAGTAAGTAATCCCATTGATTTCAGCATAGGTCCTAGGTGAGGCTCGGAAAATTCAGGAGTGGTGGCACAAGGGGGCTGACCCAGAACATTTTTTTCTTTAATACCGGGATTAACTCACTAATGAGTTCAGGTTTTCTCCGTCTGGTCCTCCCTAATCACTCCTGCAGGTTTTGTATTCTTAGGATCTGCGCTGAGCTCTGTTCTGCCATCCTTTTTTTTATGTTTCTGTGTGGTAGTTGGGTGTGAGGGATTTCTAACAGTGTTGCTAAGTGCCAGTTGCATAAAGGTTTTCAAAAAAAAAAAAAAAGGTTTCACAGTTCTGAAATTCTGACTATAATTCAGTTAGTATTTAGTCCTCAAAAAACCTCTTACAGAGTAACCCCACAAAAGGAAGCTGTTAGGCCTGCGCTTGAGTTAAGATATTAACTCAGTTATAGTATCCTGAGAGAGGAAGAGAGAGAAGGCACTGTGCAAGCAGTGTGTAAGCTGCGCGTTGCTCACGCTCACTGCCTGCGCTGAAGTACCACACCCTGGCTGGGAGCTGCTTGCTGATATCCTCACTCAAAGGAGGAGCATTATTTCATGTGCCTGCTGAATTGAGCACCGATTTAACAGTAATTAAGGTCTGTGAGCAAAGATCACAGTAGTAGCCTTCAGATGTAAGAAGGAGTTCAACTGTAATTCTGCTCACTCTGGAAAAAAATCTTTTATAAAGGGTTTTCTGTGCTGAGTTAACAATACTCTCTGTTACTGCTCTCCCTAGATAGGAAGTTTGTGCCACTGACAATGAAACCTCTGTGAGCTTTGCTAAAATTAAAAAACAAAGTGATTGACCGCTATTTGGACTGGATTTTCCTGCTGCTTTTGCTTGAATTCCCCATGCAAAGGGCAGGATAGGCTTGATTTCACAGTCAGTTAAATTATCCACTTTTATACGAGAAAATCAGAATTGATCATATCTTGTATTTGCTGTCTTGCTTTTATTTGATGTGCCAAACAAATTGAAGGAATTACTTTTGAATGAACTACTGACAGATTCAAGCACTTATGCAAGTCCCTTTGCTAAAGGGAGTGGAACTGCTGTTTAGGAAGTGTAGCTGGAACTCGGGCTGCTGTCAGCACCCACATGGTGCCTCTGGGCATGTTGTTCTTTGGTCCTCTTCTCCTGCATGGTGACGAGCCAAAACGTAGTACAGTACTCCTGTTTCCATACCCGGAAGCACCTGGCAATATTACAGCAATTCAGAAAGAAGGTGTGTAAATGATATTCCTGTTTAACAAAATAGGATACAGGGGATAGTACTGTACAGCTGCTTGTTCAGGTTTTTTTTTTCAATATTAGTCTATATTTCCTGTCAGAGGTAAAACAAAAATCTGAATGATATATTACCATTGCTGTTATTTTTTATTTTTATTTTTTTAATATTGCAGCAACAGTAGTTTTGCAGTGCAGTGGCTGAAAAGCTACACACTTGCTTGGAGGTTCTGTAACATAAACCATAACGATCCTTGAGAATTACAGACAGTACATATCTAAGTCTTGCAGATCAGACTAGCAGCACACGTGCTTTGTGGCTTTGTGATTTAGGGTTTTCTTCTTCTTTGCCTGTGTTCCTGACAGACAATTTCCTACACAAATGTTCCACTCAAATTGTGTCCAAATTCAGATACCCTGCATCTGAATGGGCCTTAGAACAGTGTGAGGGAGTTTGCCATAGTTGCCATCCATTTTCCTGGCCAACTTTGTCTTAGCAGTTGTGCTGACAAGCATCAAATTCTAGTACAGGGTCACCAGGATACTCATTTCTGCTCTGAAGGTGCTTTAGAAGATGGGAAATGATAGGTGATAGCTGTCTGGGCTCAGGACTTGCTTCAGGTTTTGGTTTGTGTTTACTGCCTCTGATCAGAGGATGACCACAGAACACACATTTGTATAGACTGCACGTGACAGGGAAAGCTAATATTGTGTTATGTCATGATGAAGGAAATAAGCCTCCTTTTGGTATCTCACTGATGTGGATCTGTGGCTTGAATAGCGACAGCAGACGAGCCACGTATTGATGTTCTCATTGTCTCTCTGCTAAGGCTCTCGTTTGCTTTGTCCATGGAAGACGACTTCGCAGGTGTTCTTTATTCCTAACGCATCTGTAGGAATATGAATGATTAAGTATGTCTTTCTGAAGAAAGCAAAGTGGAAGAAGGTAGTTCAGAAGAGACACTTAAAAACAGAAACGGGACGCTCTCCCTTCCTTAGGGAACACTGAAATTCTTTGATGCCAGCAAGCTTGCTTATACTTCAGAAAGCTGTTTCCTGAAGCTATGCCTCTTTTCATTTCCCTGCAGATGATGCTTCTGTCAAGTCTTTAGGTCTAGCAGGAGTGAGTAATAGTAAATATTCTAATAGGTAAATTTTGGCAGATTTAAAAGTACGTGAACAGATGTACTGTACAAGCGTCAATTTTCTTGAGTACTTCGTTCTTGAAGCAACACTGCACTTTAATCTTTCCAAGTATTTCTTTTCTGCTAAGGCAATAAAAAGTCTGAAAATGACATGAGATCGTGGGCTTTGCAGTCCTCTGAGGAAGAGAAAAGGAATGTATTAACTTACAGCTTCATCTTCTAAACTCGGGAAGCAGCTCATCAGGTCTGTTCACCAAACAGAGGCAGCAATATCTACTGTTGCTGATAGAGTTGAAACAGTAGGACAAATCAGCTGTATCATGAACATCCTTATTGTAGAAATTACCACTCAGAATTCATCAGCTATCTGATGGGGGGTCTCTATAGCACTGCCCTGCTAGTGATGTTGAAGATGATAATGCACAGCACTAACTTTTCCAGAGGTACTGTAGTCGTAGCTGACTGTTGGTCTCAGGATAGTGACAGAAGACAAAAATAATATGCATAAATGGAATAGCACACAGAATATCTGAACCATGAAGAATGAGCAATTCGTGATGTTGCAACCAAAAGCTTAATTTACTACCTCTGGTCCTGCTGCCCAGATCCTTCGGATCAGCTGGGAGCTATGAGGCTGCTTTACGCACTGGGGGGACTGGCAGCTGCCTGACGTTCAGCCTTCCTTTCAGGACTCCGCCTTTTCTGCCCCAAATCATCCTAACACTTAATACGTTGATCAGTTGTCAGATGCCTGGCCAAAGAGGAGATGGTTGTTAAGAAAAGCTGTTTTAAGGTGTGATTAATATTTCAGCACATTGGCCAAATGTTAAAAGTTAGGAGCGGAACCAAACAAGCGGTACCACAAAGCGCTTTCAGTGGTAGAATAAATAGGGTTCTACTCTTGGGTAAAGAGCGTTTGTGTCTGTAAGATGGTGGCTGACACAGTGGTCAGAAAACAGCAGATGTGAAAGATGCGAAAGGGGCAGAATCAGAAGCTCGGGCTAGTGGTGGTGGGTGTTGGTTTTAGTCAAAAAGGCATTCATTCTCAATAAAAGATGCTTAAGAATGTCTCTGTGAGGAGAATGGTTTCAGGTCAGAGCTTTGGTTATGGTGAACGTTTTACTGTATTACTGAATGAAGTAAATCTTTTCCAGTTCTGTATTTCATTTTACACACACTACCTCTGAAACGTAACACCACCTTTAAAACCACGCAGAAAATGTGAATTTAAAAATAAAATAAAAAAGCTTTTATAGGCAATAAATTATTTCCAACACGCATCCTCCAACTTTGTGCCTGTTTTTTAGTTGTGTGAAACATTCAGTTTGGTTTTTGCTCCGCTGCTCTTTCATGTATTTGTCTCAATCTGTGGGCAGGGAAATAATGAAGATGTGATATTTGGGGAAAAAAAGATCAGCACGTGTTAACGGTAGTGAATATTTCTATTAATGCTCAAGGACGGTGCAGTAGATTTTCCCAGCTGTACAGTTTTTGGTACAGCTATTGCAAGGAATGAATATTACACTTAGAAATACTCTGGTACCAAATGACTGGTGCGACGGTTCTCAGTGCACCGCAGATGATGAGAGGGATCGGTCAGATAGCGAGTCTCAGCAGTGTGATGAGAAGGGGTAGGATTTCACTCTTTCTGAGGTACAGCATTTTGAAAGAACGCTCCCAGATTTTAGTTTCTGGTATCTTTTTGTTTTTATTTTATTTTTTAACAACCATGTGCATAAAAACCTTTAGGAACAATGTGGATTTACTTGTAAGCAAGCGTGACGTTAAAATGAGTCGGGCAAGCTACAGCTCCCATGCAAACGCAGACTATTCTGGGTAGCAAAATATAATCTTAGAAAGAAGCAAGTCCCCAGCATGTCCCCCGTGTCTGCGTCCATGAAATACGTGGGGGAGGCGGCGGAACGGCGCCCTTGGAGCCATGGGTGCAGGGAGGGAGGCAGGGAGGTGCTGGGTGCCATCACAGCTGTGTGGCTGCGGCGGAGCCCTCGGGGTTGTCCAAGCGAATACAATAAACAGAGGCTTTCCCACACCTCGGACAGCACCAGCTTCTGCATTGTCTCAGATGTTGTGAAGTACGGCGTCTGAAATTGTGGCAGAGTCAGCTGCATTGTGTGTGGGGAAAATATTGCTCCCTGGGGGAAACGGTACCGTATGTCTGATTTCTGGAATTACTGGGGGTGCACGTGAGTCCGTGCGTGCGGAGTTACAACAGACACAGATACAACAAACTAACGTCGGCACCTACAGAGGTACTTCCACTGAATACATTAATGCGGTTCATACATGAATACTTCATTTGTGCGAGTTCTGCTGCACTGATGACAGAGTTCTGTACATCTGTACCAATGCAGGTTATAGTCCAGCTGCAGGACTGGTGGTATTTAGGATTGGAAATTAGTTACAAAGTCCTCAGTAGCGATATCTGTAAGTGATCCTGGTGTATAAACAAACTGCTGTATTTATGAAGAGGCAGTGAATCTTCCGCCACGATGATTTCTGCTTTAATTTCACAAAAGATATTGGTTGGATTTCATTGTTCTTCGGGGAGTTTAAACATTCGTCTATACCTTAGATGTTTTCAGTAGCCAACAAAAAGCAATCCTAAAAGGAGGATGGTTTCCTTCTGGGCCGATCTGCCTAGGCTTGTAACCCGAGCGGCTCAGTGAGGCTGTGCGACACGTCGGTATTTGTATTGCATTCCTGTATTTGTATCGGCATGTGTAGCAAAACAAACTGCTATAAATCTTGACCTGATGTACCTCCGCTGTAGTCCAGGATGTTTGATCTTGGCTTATTTGAGAGATGGATGCCTAGTGGAATACGCCACGCGTTTATATTGATTTTTTTTTTCTTGTGGTTGTTCTGTATATATAAGGGTATTTATAATTCTGTATTAACAGAGATGCTCATTTCCTTCTTCAGAAGCCTGCTCAGCTATTTTTATATAAAATGTTGGTCTTTGCCTTAATTTTTTTGTGAGAAGTTGTGCCATAGAGATTTTAACTTATCCACAGATAGTTTACAGAATTTGCTTCGAAATGTCTTTGGTTAATTATTTCTTTCCTACTATGGTTCCCAACTGTTTTCTCCTCCAAGTGTACGATGAGATTTTGTTCTTGCTGTTGATTTTGTCCCATTTGGAAGATACCCCGTATGCATGCTTCGGTTAGAGCCAGCTTTTTCTCTGTAGCTTATTGGTTCTAGTTAAAAATCCTTTACTGAAAGAGATGAAGGAATGTTGTACAAATGTATCTATAGCGCCCAGACGGTCAGAGCAAAGGGCTATTTAGCGTTGGTAACTTTGTCTACTAGACTCAAGGATATTTTTCTACGTCTGTCAAGTTTGGGACTATGGCGAAATGAAATAAAGGTGAACTGACTCCTTTTCCTACACGACGTTCTGTTTGTGTGTGTGTTGTCTTAACACCCACGCGTGTAAACCTGGGCGCTGTTATTCCTGGCACCGCCTTCCTCAGCAACGTCCCGCGTGTGCAGCTCCGTGCTGTGATGGTGAGGAGGGACGTGTGAGGGACCGAAAAGGCACCGAGGAATTACTTTGCACTTCTGTGGTAAGATTCTGTTTGCAGCTGTCGGCTGTGTAAGGTGTCGCTCTGGTGAGGTTTATATCACTGTATTTCAAGCAGCAGCAGCAGAGCAGTAGCTCTGTAGCTCAGTGATCGCTGCATCATCAGGCGACAGGAGCTTGGCAGGATAAAGCCGCGCTCAGTTCCCTGCTTAGACTTGAGCCTTCCTTGTGATAGATGCAAGTCCAACAGAGGCTGTGCAATCAGTAGCCACGTACTTTGCTAGGTGGCAAATGATTATATATAGTTGGTATGTTTAAAGACATAATAATATTTTTCAGCTGCTGTCGCAGTCTTCTGTGTTTCTAAGAACAGATTAGAAAGCAGGACAACGACAGAACCTGTGCAGTTGCAGCCCGCAGGTGGGAGCCGTGCTTAGCAGCCTGCTCGGCTTGTCTCACCAGCGCTGCCAGGTGGCGGCAGAGCTCCGGCCGGCCGTGCCGTGTGGGCACACACGTGCTCACCTCGTCTGTCTGTCTTTAAAACTTCAGTTACGTATAAGCGTGATTACCAACAAAACCGATGTAAATGAAAACTAAACATTCTGAGTCTTTTCTTGGAATTCATCCAAAACGCGGCATTAAGACCCAATCCTACCTCACGTGCCCGGCCTTCGGAAGGATCCAACTCCGCACAGAAAACGACAGACAGAGCCGTTGGTGCAGAGGGGTTGTGCCGTGCGTTTCCGGACGCCGTGAGCACCGCAGCCCGGTGTGCCCTGGTGTCAGCGGGGGGCGGTTACGGGCTTCTGTGGGTGGGATGCGGAGATTTGGAAAGGCAGAAAAGCAGACAAATGAACAGGAGGGAAATATGGCTGACAATAAAGGGTTTGTGGGCGACACTGACATTGGATTTCATTTCATTTATTTATTTATTTATTTGTTGAGGAGGAGGAGGAGGGAAATAAAACTGGGCCCGGGATGCTGGCTGTGGTTGTATTGCCACCTGGTGGCAGAAAACTCCCAGTAAGTGGGAAGAAATGCCTTCAGCTGTCCTGTTTCACAACGCTTTTCATTTAAACAGTAAAGAAATGCTCGACTCCTCAGTTTAATGTTGCTTTCAGAAACCAGGAGACTGAGGTCAGACAACGCGCAGCCTTACCTCTGCCCTGTTCCCACCTGGCAGCTCTGCTCTGCAACGCGAGTCTGTGTGCGTCGCTGCAGAGAGAAGGGTTGGGTGGGCAGTGCTGTATCTTCAGGTTTTGCCGCTTCTGATTTTTCATAAGCACCGGCAGCGGTTCAGCCAGTGTGTTAAAGTAACCAGGACAGTCCGGCTTCACGTTTTGAAATCCAGTGCTGTGCAGAAGCAGGAAGTAAATAGGATTTTCAGGGTACTGTCTGAGGAGTCTCGATACTAATATTTATGCAAAGCCAAGAAACAAAGAGCAAGCTTCTGTGCGTATCAGATGAGCCGCATTTCCTGGATCTGTTCAAACCTGAAGGAAACACTTCTCAGAAATTAAAATGAAGTGTCCGGGGAGTTGCAATACGATGCTGAGCCTTCCAGCTATTCTGTATTCTTTCCTGTCTGAACATTGTGTTTCTACATGTAATACCTGCAAAGGAAATGCGATCAGAAAGAATGTACGATGTTGTCTGCAGCCATCTGAGGAATCTCTGTGTGTCGTATGGGTAAGAAGCTGGCTGTAACCAAGGAAAAGGTCTGGAAAACTTGTGTAAATGCTGGCCTTCAGCAGGGGGATGCTTTTTCATGGGGGAAGGGGAAGGTGTAGGTGCCCAGGGAGCTGCTCTGGGAGGCGACGCTTTGAAGCTGTGGCTGTGGTGCCGGGTGCTGCTCAGGAAGCTAAAAACCCCACGGCCTCTCGTGCCTCCCTCTGGCAAACGGGGCTTCTCACTTTGTGCTGCTGCTAAGCAGGATCTCCCATGGATGCGGGCAGCGCTGGGTTTGCTCCTTTTCACGTGGCTGAACAGAGCACACGAAGGCTTTTAAATACCGGCTTTTAAATACTCCTCCTGCAGGAGCTTCATCCACGTACACACAGCGGGTCAGAAAAAACCATCAGAAAGAAACTGTTTCCCGGTTATTTACTTGCAGTTCCTTGTTTGATTTTAGTAGGGAAGAAAGAAGAGGGAAGGGGAAGCAGTGTTGTTCCTCCCAAAGAGAACTGAGCACTTCAGACCTTATCATTCTATCTGAATTGTTGGCCGTTTTTCACTAGAAATCTGGAATCACGTTGGATGGAATACAGACCTGTTTCGCACTTGGAAAAGAAAAAAAGCCTCATCAGATTTTTCTGTTTTTTAAAGGCAGGTTTTTCCTGCTCCCTGCCTGTCTGCAACTCCGTGCTCCTTTCTGTTCGATGTGGAAGTCAGTGGAAGGTCTGTTATCTCTTCCTTCACCAGTGTTTTGGGTACAGCTGGCCTCAGAACAGGGATGGGGGAGTGGGAGGGTTCCTGTGCTGGCACTTGCTAGAACCAGTGCTGTCTTTTGGCCTGGAAGGCCTTGGAAACAAAAATGCGCTGTTAGTGTTTGGGCACGAGGCCAGCTGCATCATCTGCCTCCTCCTGAAGGGAAGCAGTATTTCAGGGCGAGAGGAGCCGTGCGTAAAGCCCTAACCCAGAAAACAGCATCAGCCCCTGGATTTTATCTCTCATGTCTGTGCAAATCAAACAGGAGGTGAATCCTTGCTGCTCCTACGTCACTTCACTCAGTAGTTACCCAGAGAGCTCCCGGACACGCAGCACGCAGAAGCACGAGGGCAGCAAGACCCACCAGGAGACCGCTTCTTGCTCTGTCATATTTGCAAAGCCATTGTAAGCAAACGGCCTTAGATGGTGGGCCTTATTTCCAGTAACAGCGAGTAAATGGCTCACTGTGATTTCAACTATAAACACACTTCACGAATTCTGCCAGAAGTTTAATAGCGAATTATTTCTTTATGCCCACGTGTCTTTCCTGGTTTTCTTAATTCTGCCAACTGTTTAGCTCAGCAATCTCTCCTCTCAGCATCCCACACTCTCCTAGCTACATAATCCCATTTTTGGACCATTATTTAAAATTTCAGCGTTTTCACAGAGCTGGCCAAAGAAGCGAAACCGATCCGAGGGGAACAAAACAAATGAACTCGGTCGGCTCTTATCCGTGCATCAGGTTGCTCACGGCTCACACAAAATACGGGCCAGCAGACCACAGGGTTTGGACCTGCAATAAAGAAACCTGTGCACACAGTTCACCTTCCCCACAGCCTGCTGAGCCCAGTCCCTGCTGTCCCCCACCCAGCTGCACAGACCCGCTGCTCACCCTTCTTTCTTTGCAGTGAGCTCAGTGTGCTCTTTCCCATTCAGTTCTGTGGGAGCTTGGGGAATCGGAATAAGGAGCTGGTGACCATCTCTGTCTCAGAGGCAGACTCCCTTCTAGGTCTGCCTTCTGCCTCCCAGCTGAGCTCAGGGCTGTAAGAAATGAATGGATATGCTTTCTTGTGCCCCACGATCACGCTTCAGAACTACAGCTTTCTGATTTCAGCTTTGTTAAAATGTTAATTTATCTACATCATAAAACTCCAAGTGCTGCCCTGGAAATGTCATCTCCTGCTGACGTCAGTGGGCTATGAGCTCACTCACTGCCCACTATGATGATTCCTCATAGGGAAATAGGACAAACACACGTGACTTCATTTTCGGAGTATGTGTTTCTTATTTGTCTGAATGACGTCAGTAGAGAAAATGTGAGAAAACAATGCTCAGCGGTTTGCTTTGGTTTGATTGCTGAACAATCAGGTAATGAAATAATTCAGATGAGTGCGAATACTCGTAACAAGGAGTTAAATCACCTCTGAATACTGTTTAAAGGATTCCTCCCGCTTTGAACCTCATACACCTTCCAACTTAAGACGCCAGCCGTGCTGCCACACTGAGCACTCGCTGCAGCTGCTCACTCGGTGCCCTTTGCCCTGTGGCTGCAGTCCTGGGCATGGCTGGGGGCGGGCACCTGGGGGCTGGCAGAGCCCCGCATCCCCCGAGGATGGGGACAGCAGCATCACCAGCTGCTCGCTACTCCCACGCTGAAGCAATGTGTTGATTCACTCTGTAATTGATTTGGGCAACTTGAAGCAATTGGTTTCCAAGATACCACATCCTTCAGATATTTAAAAAACCATAACTCTGGCAGTATATTATATTTAAATGTCGATGTATAATGTGTGTGTGTGTGTGCGCGCGTGTGTATATACACTCATCGGTCTCTTTGTGAATTGGAAATGTGTGCATGGGAAGGGAAGCGTGTGCATCTGTTGCATCTCATCCAAGGAGGCTGCTGGGTGGAGCCCAGCATCCAAGGAGGTTCAGTGGATGGCACCTCTGAGTCACTGTGCTGTCAGCATTGCAGCAGGGCCTTCGAGTTGCTGCTTTATCTCCTGAGCTGGCTTTCTTGTGTATAGCTCACGTTAACATCCTGACCACATACAGTTGTTCAAGAGCAATTTCAGATTTTTCATAAAAATACAGGGTCAGTGACCAGCTCCCCCTTGGCAAAGTTATTCGCCATTTCTGTGGGAAGCGTTGCTGTTCTCATCATCACTTCCTCGCCTGGCACCTCTTCAGAGCTGGGGATCACCGCCCGGCCACCACAGTTCTCCTTGGTGCTGGTTGGTGCCTTTCAGCGGTGCTGGGACGGCCTCCCACCTCAGCAGGTGTGGCAAAGCGGTTTAGATGCGGCTGTGGGGATGCAGTCACCCCTCAGGCTGGCTCTGCTGCTGGAGGAGCGAGGACAAAGTCCCGAGGAAGGGAGATTTTCTGTCCTCCTCACTTGGAGATTCTCATACAGGAGCCGCCCTTTTTGAGATCCGGAGGTCTGGCATGAGCAAATCTCAGGCAATGCAGAGTTGCCTTATTCTGAGGCAAAGGCAAGGAGTAAGATGTATGGAGAATGGAGACAAAACAAAGGGTGGTGACCATCACGATTTGGGTTTGAATTTAAAGCCTGGTTCCAAGATCGCCCAAATTCTCATTGTAGCTGGGGAGTAAGTAGTGGCACAGAAACTTCAAACAATCAGAACCAGTGCTGATGGGAACTGCAAGTAACAAACCCAGATTTAACTGATGGACAAAATGTCATTGCACAAAAATGAGAAAGAGGATAATTACGTAAGATATGCAAAGGCAGCATCAGGAAGGGTTTGAGTACATGAACAGATGTGGAAGAAAGAGCAAGGGAAGGGAAGGCAGCTTGTTGGCAGCAAAGTCAGAGCACCGTCCATTTCTAAATCGTGAGGTCTTGAACCGATCTGCCTCATGCTTAGAAATAAATCGAGTTACGCTTTCTCTACCCAAGATCTGCCCTGATGACTTCAATTTACATTTTTTGGTGACTCCTTCACCAGTCACTGAAATATAATTAGAGCTTGTAAATACGTGTTTTTAATTTGTAGTAAAAGGAAGAAATACAGCTTGGGGGGAGGCTCTGGCAGAAGCACTGCACCAGAAGTGAGGCTGACCAGTGCCCTGACTGGGGCAGAGCGTCCCCAGATGCTGTGTCAGAGAGCTTTCTGGATACACGGCACCGTGCTTCCAATAACCCACGTGTCAGACTGGAGTCTTGAAGTCCCCAAAGAGCCGAATCCCTCAGGAAATCTTCAGGATCACACAAAAAGGTTTTTAGCAGCTCTCTGTGAAATCGATGCCAGCTGAAAGATGGACGGTCTGGAGGCAAAACAGCTGACTCGGTAGCACACAATGTACTTAATTTTCAGCAGACTAGAAAAGAAATTAAAACAAAAATTGAGAAGCATTGCACTCCTATGGAGACAAAGCAGAAGAAAGATGTTTCTACATACAGAGTGGGATGAAGATAAAAGCGTAGAAGAGCTTGGGACTGCATTAGGGCCGATCAACGTGCTTGTCATTTGGGGGGTTAAGGCAGTCAGTAAAAGCTCAAAATACGACTTCCTGCTCAAAAACAAAACAGAAGCCCCCACACTCACCCACACACAGAACAAGAAGCTGAAATGTTCTCCAAATTAACCCTTCCCAAGGTGAGAAGGATTTGATGATGAAACAAGCTCTCGAACCTGTCCATTTTGGCAGTGAACTTGGCGGCCCGTTCAGGCAGGGCTAGGCCCAGCATTCCTGTGTTGCTGTTAGGTGGAGGTTTCCAAGGCACAGAGAGGCCGATGCCATGGAGAAGCTCTTGTTTCTCTCAAATATTTAAAGGACTTTGAAGTGAAATGCATTAGCAGCTGTTTCAGCAGGTGCTTCTCAAACTGAACCACCAAGCCCTGCAAGTTAATCACCCTCTTTCACAGTAGTATTTGGTAAAGTGCTGGTTCAGCAGACAGCGTGTGCTGTAGGTGACCTCTCCTTTTCCCAGTTAGGTAGGGTACAATGAAATGTAGATGTCCCTTCAACAACAGCATAAAAAAAAAAGCATTCCTGGAGTCTCAGAGCAACTTGCAAAAAGCCAGAAGTGCTGGGTCAGTGTTCGACAAACAAGTGAACAAACAAGGAGCAACAATTCTCGTATCTATGTCATATATCTATCATATCACTGGGTTATGCAGGGCTGTCAGCGTGACTCGGGGAGCTGGAAGGAAATGCTGAGCACTCGATGTGATGTCTCATGAAGGAAAGTCTCTAATGCAAAAAACTTTATGGTAGAATGTTCTTCTCTACAGAAAAAGAATACAATGTTTGCCCCATTGAAATCCTATCTAATTTTGTAATGGATCTGTAGGTGTCTTGTGCCAGCTCTATGTTTAGATAAGCATACTCCTTGCTTGAAAAATGCCATCTCCCTACTTTAAATGGAGACACAGGTTTATCTGTAGCAGTTAAAACAGGATAATCTCTGAGGGAAAATATCTACCATCCAGTAAGCGAAGTAAGCAATATTAATAGATGGATGTAAAATGTGTGTAAAACCATAAAATACTTCACAACTGTCTTATAAAAATGCATTAAGCAACGAGGATTTTGTCATAACAGAAGAAATACTCTACTTCTGTTGCTGCAAGCTGAATAATTACTCTTCAACATCCATTGTTCGGTAATTCAGAATTTAGAAGGGTGCTGTGCTTCGTTTTAGATTGTTAAGAGAGCTCAGAGTTCGTGTGCTTTAGAAAGGAGTCGTTGGGAGGCACTTATGGTGCTCTACAGATACTAATTTAGCATTAAATCTCAAGTTCCAGAACTGCTGTCCCGGCCGCATCCTGCCTACAGCCCTTCCTGCTGAGCTCAGCAACTTCAGCTTTCACTTAACGGGGCGGATTTCTTTCTTTGGGCTGATTTGAACTTCAGCCTTTTGTCATCTGCCTTCATTTGTGTGCACTTATACATACTTACATTTTATAAATTAAGATTTCAAACTGAGTATTGGAAGTATTTTAATTCTGACTATCTCTTTCAAATGCTCCTGTAATTACAAGGTACATCGTTCATTTTAGATTTAAATATACTCCCTTCCCACACAAACCCAGCATTCTTTCCTTTATTTTTTTTCCTTATGTTACAGTTAACATATTTTAAAAGTAAGCATTACTTTTTTTTATATTGAGAAATCAGATCCTTCTCTTTTTAAGAGCCCAGCTCTGGTGCTTTTTGTCATCCTTCCAAAATTGGTGCTAAATAGTGTTGGTTGCGAGAAAAAATATCAGCAGCTGTTCTTCTATTACATAAACGTTGATGCTCCGAATTACAAGTTTAAAAACCTGGCATTTAATAAGAGTAGGATTTTATTCACCCAGCCATAAGATGCAGCGGTGTTTCTGTAGAGTATTAAGCATACTCTATGTTTAGATAAGCATCCATGTCTACCCATCTAGCTCAGGAGGGGAAAAGGTGTAAAGCCAGCCCTGGAGCACTTCCCTGGCTGCAGCATGGGAACACAGACTGAAGGTTTTACCCTTACAAGAAAGTGATGCAATCACATCTTGCCTGCACTGCTGGAGAAGGAGCGATCCCGTTTGTGAAATTACCTGTTTCACTGAATGGCACTGCCAGATCACTGCTATAGAATTTAACTTTGACGCAGCCTTTCCCTCCTTCCCATCCCCTTTAATATGGTCTGTGTAATAGCAGTGTTTTAGCAGCAAGACTCTGTATCTAGCTCCTTCGAGTCTTGTCATATCGGCTATTGGCTCAATTCTAATTTGCTTGTTCTTATTGAATCACCACTGACTGCATGAATGCTGTAAACCTAAAGCAGGCCAGAACTGGCCTTTTGTAGCCTCCTTGGGGCGTTCAGGGTGCCTCCTACTAGAGGCTATAAGGTAATACTACTTATTCTTCCTGTTAACAGAAAGTTATTTATTGTTTACTCTGTAGTGACCTGCTGATGTTCTGCTTTGCTGGGTAATAGCCATTCTTTAAAAGTCTGACCTCATTCTATTAGATGCTTCCTTTGTTAAGTGCTCTCATTTCTCACCGAAGCCAATACACAATATTTACTAAAAAAAACCCTCACCCATTAAAGCCAATGAGAATCTGCCTCTCAGATGGTTTGGACTGTATTTTTTCCTTATCATTAAGAAGTCTGTTCATCTGTCATTTTCTACTGCTTTCATCTGTTCTGCCATGGCTACCGATCAATGCCTGTGACAGCTTGTCATTAGAAGGAGAAGCGGCTCTTTCAGTGTCAAAGTCAACTTGTTGAAAACTCTTTCTAATTTCTTGTCCTCACAGATTTATGGCAAATGAGAAAATATCAGGAAGAACTGGAAATAGTAACAAGTAATGCCCTTTTTTAACTGAGCATTCAGCTGCCCTACGACCACTGTTCTTTATTAAAGTGGGAGAAGAAAACAAGACAATGAAATGAGCAGTGAAGCTCTTTGTGGCATTTCTCTGTATGAAAGACAGTGTTCAAAAACAAATTACAGCCGTAATTTTTGCTTCAGATTTGTCTTGGGAAAGCTCAGTGTGAGCGGGGTAAATAGCTCTGACTTTGCCGGTAGTGTTAGCAGTTAGCACTGACAGGACTGAACAGTTAGCTCGTGCAGAGCAGCATGCTAAAGCAGAAGGACGAGTAAGGAGCAGTCAGGAGTTAAGGCACGTAGAAATTCTGGATTTAATACAAGTATGTAATGCCAATTTGGAGTAATGTGAGTTACAGACATGCTACAGAGAAAAATGTGCATCTTCCCTTAGTCAGTTAAACAAACCGTATGTGACTAAAAAGGGGTCTCAGCCTGATACAGAGGCTGGGATAGAGTTTCAGGCAAGTTCTAGTCACTTACCTGCTCATCTGCATATAATACTGTTATTTGTCTAATTGTTTCTATTCTTGTCTGTTTGGTATGTAAAAATGCAGGAAAGCCATTATGCAAGGAAAGAGAAGGAAAGTAGTTGAGATGATTATTCTGTTATCAGTCATGACTAAGATGAAGAGAGATACACTAGCAAGACATTATTCCTAAAATAGACACCTTGCAAACAAGAAATGTCAGTCAAATGAGGTTTAAATTAAATTCCTGATAGCAGTTACTTAGAGAATGATCGTGTTATTATGAATACGTCCACCATTTTTTTATGGAAAAAGAATTTGGGCTTCAGATACTTGTTCTGAAATGCATTTCAGAACGTCCTCGGCTTTTACCATATGTTTATATCCTGTCTTCCCTCTGCCAAATAGACACTTGGCTTCACTGTGCCTTTAAGAAAGACTCTTTGCACAGGATGATATGAAAATGAATTAAATCGAGAAATCGGCACTTGAATGAAGTATTGAATGGCCGCAGACAAATGACCTCACTGGGAGAAGCGATGAAGTGAAGAAATGTGATGTGTATTCCAAATAAAGAACTGATGAGTCAAGTCGTGTCCCAGTTGGAACAGAAGCAAAGTCAAGATGGCTTGAAAATAACCTTGATAACAGTGGAGAAAAAACAGCAATCGATCCGAGTTATAGTGACCAACAGAAGCCAGGAGAATGGCAGTGGGCTGGGGAGGTGTGGTGATTTTCTCCAGCAGTGAGTGTTGTGAAAGTACGACTTGCAGCAATTATCTGAAGGCCTAAACTAGAACGACTGAAATGGTATTCAGCGGCCTACTCTGTGTTACCAGGAACACGACGATTACTCATGCAGACAAGTCCTTTTGTTCCACAGCAAGGGGAAAACAATTACTAAATGTAATATTTTAAATGGGTTTATTTATGCCTCCAGACACAAACAGCTACCACTGAATGACTGCTGACAGGTACTAAGTCTCTATTTAATTTTTCAGGTTGAGACATTTTTCTAAGCATGGTTCTTTAATTGTAATCTTTCAAAATGGGAACATTTTTTTTCACCTGAGATGATTATGATACTAGTTTGAAGCCCGTGGTTTGACATGTAGGTTCCTATCTAAAGTTAGGGACTGGCAACAGCTTTGGCCCCGGACCACTTTAAAAGGAACACACTCTGCCGTCACAAAACCTTGCATGGATATTGAGATCACGGCGATTTTAGATGCCATCGATTCCTCAAGCATTCATCATTTTTGATACATTTGCATGCTGGAACATCATAATGGTTTGTTCTGTGCTCTGGGGTAACACTGGCTGTGAATTCAAGCTGGATTTCTCAGGTTTGGCTTCAGCTTCAAGGACTGAACTGGTTTGAAGAAAAATAATGAAGCAAGTTTGGGGAAATACTGAAGTATGTCAGAGTAAGTTTTAAAAAGTAGGATCAACTTCTTGTAGTAGATTTGTCATCTCTTGGTGTGTTCAGACTGTTGTCACAATTCGTTTCAATATTTAAATACTTTCTCTGGCCTGCATTTGCCTCAGCTAAGCTCAGGTGTTTACACCATAAACACAGTTGCTCTAGTTTTCTTCTGCAGTCCTTGGAAAGGGAACTGAGCTACCCAATAAATTCTTGTTGATGAGTATGGGTTTGATAAAGCTGGTCCTTTCGGTTTTTCCACAGTAAGTCTTTAAGTAGAGGCTAGAGTATTTCTGTGGTTTGCTGCTGTGTTTTTCCAAGCACAGACTCCAAAACTATACACAAAACCCGAGTCTCTGTCTCTGCAGTAGTGCTCATGGATGTAAAACAAACTCCCTCTTCACCAGCTTGTTGCTTGTCTATCCAGTCCTTGTGGGAAGTCTGTAATTTGCTTTGAGTTGCTTGTCATTCCATGCAGGACTTCGATAGATAATGACTGCTCATTACTTTCCTTTCCCTTTGTAATCTGTGCACACTATTGGCAGCTATTTTATATTTACTTCCAGATCTCTAGTGAAAATGTGTACTGAGAAACTGGATTCTCCCTGCCTTCATTCATGGCTGACAAAACAGCTCAGAAATCTTAGCCTGGGCAACAGAGAAGAGCACAGCAGGATGGTGAAGGTGAGAGATACACCACACATACAATCGTGAACAATGTGATGAGAGTGATTAATCGCTCTCCTTTGCAATGTACAGTTGGGGAACGTCAGATGAAACTAAGCAGTAGGCTTAAACTGAGACTTTTGGAGATAACACACAGATGTGGAACTGGTGAGACGTTATTGTTGCTAAAAATTTAGAGATACAAGGCAGCTTGGGTAAATCATAGAATCATAGAATCACAAGGTTGGAAAGGACCTACAAGATCATCTAGTCCAACCGTCCTCCCAATACCATAGCTAAAAACCACTAAAACCATATAAAAAAAAAAAAAAACACTAAAACCATAAAAACCATAGCTAAATACCATAGAAAAACCACTAAACCATATCTCTTAGCTCCTTACCCAGATGCCTCTTGAACACTGCCAGTGATGACAACTCCACCACATCCCCGGGCAGGCCATTCCAGTGCCTGACCACTCTCTGAGAGAAAAAGTTTTTCCTTATGTCTAATCTAAACGTCCTCTGGTACAACTTGAGGCCATTTCCTCTGGTCCTGTTTGTTGCCTGGGAGAAGAGGCCAAGCCCCTCCTCATCACATCCTCCCTTCAGGAAGTTGTAGATTGCTATGAGGTCTCCCCTGAGCCTCCTCTTCTCCAGGCTAAATTCATGGAAGAAATCTCAATCAAGAATAATTCTGCATAATATACATCCATGGCTCAAGAAACCTGAATTGGTGGAGTCTGAAATCAAACTCTGGAGAATTATTGTTAGGTATTGCTCACCCTGTTTATATTTTCTGTCTGGCATCTGGTTTCATGGCCATTGTTAGAGACAGGACACTGGATCTTTAACGTGACTGTCTGCAGCTTTTGGTTTGACTGTATACAATTTCTGAGACGTGTCATTTGGCTGGTTTGAAGCACTCACCCAGGCTTGCAAAAAAAATAAATTATACTGTGGGATATTAGAATTCAAAATGCATTTTGAAAGGAAGAACAACTCCAAAGTATTAAGTGAAAAAAAGAAATTTACATAGACACAAAATGCCTAGCGGAAGTTTCACTCGCTGTGCCTATACAGCTTTTACTCCCTATTGTTGATGCCGTGTGACCAGCAGAGTCACACTGTGTTTTCTGAGAATTTTCTTTAGCTCATTTTGGATAAAAGTGGCAAAATTTACTGCCAGCTTTGTCTTGTGGGGCTAGCTGGCTACTCCTATGTAATAGCCTGAGAAATGAGAGTGAAATAGCAAGTGGAAAGGCTCTTTCTCAAGGTGTTGAACTATGAGTGTCATCACTTAAATTGGTTTGCATTCTTATGCATAAACAGGCTTTTTGAAAGCTTGCTGCAAAAGTACAAAAGATGTAATTGTAAAAATACAATCATTCGGTAAGTGCCTCTTCACTTGTGCTTCACACGTTCAGCATAACCAGAACTGAGTAGAAAAGTGGTTCTTGCTGTTTTCCACGTAATTGACTTCTGTCTCCTCGGTGGGGTGGGGCACGCTACATAATGAACTGTTTAACAACATCAAGATGTTCATAATATATTTTATATCCCCTCTCTGTAAGTACATATGTGAGCTTGGCTTTATTTGCATTTTTTTAAATACCTGTATAAATGCAATGGGTTACAGACTCACATTTGTATTGCATACTCAGACAAACTCAATACTGATTAAATATTTTCCGATTATACTCTTCCATAACTTTATCAAAATATATAGAAAGGTTTGGCATTGTTATATTAGTTTATAGAAATAGGAAAATCCTGCTGTAACATTTACCTTATCAGAACCAGATCTATTTATGCTGTGTGTAAAGGTTGATCAGCAACAACTGTGACACTGGACTGAGAATGAAAACACTGCACTCTTTTACACCAGTGTGAGAGCACACCCTCCGGAGTACCTGAGCTTTGTGTAAATCAGTTCCCACTCCGGTACAGTTCTGGCATAGACACAAGCACACAACTCAACATTCTCTGTGTCTCAGGACAGTTCTTTTCCCTTCTTGTAAGAGAACAAGTCGTGTGAACAGAAGCGTGCTTTGTACCCACGTAAATTCATCCACACAATAGGAAAGAGTTGTACTGCCCAGACAGTGCAAGTATTGTTGAACTGTATTGTAGAAAAGATTAAAGGTGAAATAATTACGAATTTGAATAAACTTGCCCTACAAAATTAGCTGTGCCCACCCCAAAACCACCTTAAGAACCACCACAGAATAAAAACTTCAGTCTTGGCTCGGGCAGTTTCCTCAAACTTTGCTTTTTATATAGTTTCCTTCCTGAGATCTTGCTGAGCTAGATACTCTTCACATATTCCCATAGTCACACTACTTTTTCTGCTTTGCTTTCTAGGGTGGAGCTGCACTGCACTTGCCATGGTTAGCATGGTTCAGATTCCAGTATCATTAACTGGCAGCAGGAGGGGAACAGAAGAAACTGGCCTGATTATAATATTCTTACTTTTCCTTCGTTGGAAAACTTGCTGGATGAAGGAATACAAGGTTTGTACGATCCTTCCGAAAGAACTTGCTTTAGGGACAAGGTGGACAAAGACTGACTTTAAAGTTGGGAGATAATGCAGCTCTGTAATGTACCTCTCTGAGATATGTAGTGCTAGGAGTGATACACAGAGAATTTGATATGCAGGGATTTTTCATCTCATAAATAATCTGTTCTTCCTATTTTCAAATGTTTGACAAATACTTTCAGGGAAACTGAATAAGCAAACTAAGCCTGGATGATGCTGTGAGTTGGCCACAGTTCTGACGTCCACAGAAAGGACAACTGAGTGACCGGAGTTCATATTATTAACACTGAACAAGCTAAGTTTTTGCTACAGATCCTGTTTATTATTACTAGAATTTCTAGGTAGAAGAGTATCCTCAGCAACTTTGCCTTGTCACAGAATTAATTTTAAGTAAATAAATTTTTAGAAACCGGTTGCTTTCAAACCTTCATCTACTAAATGAGAGGAAAACAAGGTTATAATGTCAAGATGACCATAAGACATCATGCTGAGGAACGTAACAGAAAGAACTTGCTAAACAAATTAAGGTTCTGAAATATAAAAAATATGCAGCTGAAAATTGCACACCAAATGAGATCCAGTATCCTCACCTGAAAGCTGCACACCAAAGGAAATCTGATATTTGTACAGTCATGGACACGGGTGAGATGAGATGATCTAAGGAAAAAAAAACCAGGAACAGAAAAAATACATACGCAATTTAAATATTCGTTTGAAACCTTTTTGGATCTTGCCAACTTTTGAATTTCGGTGATATACTGTTGTCTTTTTAATTAGTATCTTTTGTTTCCCCAGCTGTGAGGCAGCCTAGAAGAAATTTTGACTACTTTTTCTAAATCAGCCATTACTGTATTTACACATATCATAATTTCCCTTGTATAGTCTTTGACAATAAATGAATAACAATCTCAACTTTGATCGTTGCTTTCTTCTGAACTTCTCAAGCACCATAGTGTTAGGACTTCTTGGGTGCAGAGTAGTTGTTTGCAGCTTCTCATTGTTTGAGATGCTAAAGAAAAGCCATGGTGGTATTAAAGAAAGTCAGATGCAGGGAAGTAGCATCTATAATACAATCTTCAGGTAACAGTTCTTGCTGAGCACTCAAGCATTTTTAGAAAGTCACTTCTCACTTCCATTCACTTATGTTTAAATTAAGATTTGCCTCAGTCACTGCTCAAGTACAAACATATCTAATCTCACAGAAAAAAAATGATTTGGCCATTTGGATTCTTGAGGATGCATATCAGTAACACCAGCAGTGAGAGGCACTGGGGTATGGAGCAGCGTGTGAACCAAGGCACACAAAGCTGGGCCTGTCCCTTCCTTTGCTATCACTTATTTGCCCTAAAAGCTTCACATACATATTATCCTACTACAACAAATATAATGCTTACAAGTGACCTAGCCTACATTTAGAATGTAAACTTTCTCTCAATATTAGGTAGTGCTAACTTTGATCCTCCATTTTCCCATGCACTTTTTACTTTCTGAAGAACATTCCTACTACACATTCTCTGTTTCAGTCGAAAACATTTGTCTTCCATGGTTGAGTTACAGACCTTTAAAAATAGGTTTGCAATGGAAATGCTGACATGCCAGCTGGCTGGTGCTGCAGTGACACACTCACAATAGGCAACTCTTCAGCAGGCTGCGGCGGGGGCTGCAGTGGTGAGCTGCGAGGCAGGTTGCTCTTGTTTAACCAAGGCAGCAGGGCAGCATCTGTACTCTTATTCTTGTTTGTTCCATGACTGACTTCTGAGCTAGAAGATCAGCAAGGGAAAGCATGCAGGACTATGACGTGCACTGTCAGTTTGTCGGTCACGCAAATTCCTTCACAAGAGCAGACTGAGACTTTCTTTGCTAGCCATATCAAAAGGGCAGGGCTCACTGAGAAACCACGCAGTGCCTAAACAAACACTCGGTATCACTGAGGCAGCTTGCTGTCCTTAAAGATAGGCATTTTTGGTAGCGCTACCTAACGTCCTCCAGCTCCTAGCATCAAACAGCGATGGAAAAATGTTATTTTTCATCCATGGTATTTTATTTACCTCCCCCCCCCCCCCCCGTGCGGTGCTGCCGTCCCCTCCCCACGCGTGCCCGCAGACAAAGGCGCCCACCCGCGCGTGTAAGCAGGGGAGCGGGCGGCCCTGCTGCTCGGGCACCCGCCGTGCGGCGGCTTCCCGCTCTGCAGCGCCTGTTTCATGCCCTGCCATCTCTGCGTTACGAGGAAAGAAAAAACAAACAAAAAAAAAAAAAAGAAAAAGAAAAAAAAAGAGAAGAAAAAAAATCGGCCCGCAGAAAACTTTTCTCCCACTCAGGCTGCGCGCTGCTGCGACCGAGCGCATCCCCACAACCCGCCTTCCCTCAGCGGCACCGCCGAGGGGAACGCGCGCCTGGAGTTTCGCAGGTGCTGTGGAGTTCTGTGGGCGGAGACAGAAACCCGAGGGTACAACGACCCTCTCGGACGGGGTGACTTCATTGGTTAACACGACAGCTTTCTTCCACGCCTTTGTTGGCTCTATTTTGCTCGCTTTAAATGCCCTCCTGCCGATCTGGAGGCCTGAGCTCCTCGTTCATCAGCCCGGGCAGCTGCCGCCGCCGCCTTCCCACCGCGGCCCTGACGGACGCTCCCCCCATCTCGCTCCCAAAGCGCGGCTCCGCGCGTCACCGCTCCCCCCGCCCCTCGCCATGCAGGGATTCTCCGTCCCGCGCTGACGTCACCCCCGTGCCGTGCAGGCCCCGCCCCCGGCGCCCGCCATGTTGGGGGGTGTGCGCGGGGGAGCGCAGAGCGGAGCCGCCCCCGCCGGCCGGCAGCAGCAGTAGCCCGAGCTCCGCCGCGTTGCGTGGGCAGGGGGCCCGTCGCGGCCGTCCGTCTCCCCTCCCTTCAGCCGCCCCTCCAGCAGCCGCGGAGAATGCGCAGAGGCGGCTGGCGGCGGCTCCCCCGTTGAGGAGGAGAGCGGCGGGCAGGGGAGAGCCGGGACATGGTGCCGTGCGCTCCGCTGGAGGACGTGGAGGAGCCGGAGCCCTGCCGCAAAATGGAGCTGTACGTGAGCGGCGGCGAGGTCAGTGCGGGGCGGGGCGGAGGTTCCCCGCGGGCACCTGCCTGCCTCTGCCCGGCCGCGTGGGAGCCGCCGGGCCGGGGGCGGGAGGAGGAGGAGGTGGAGGTGGAGGAAGGGGTGGAAGAGGAGGAGGAGGAGGAGGAGGAGGGCGGGCGGAGCGCGGTGCGGCGCGGCACCTCCGGAGCCGGTACCCCTTCTCGCCCCTGCGTACCCTGCACGGCCCCGCCGCTTCCTCCGCCGGCGCCCGCGGCCGACGCCACTTCCTCGCCGCCCGAGCCGTGCTCGGCGCTGGTTGCTGGGCTGGGAAAGTGATGACAAAGCTCCGCTCCCCCGTGGGTGAGCGCTGAGGGGGCACACGCGTGAGGCTGCCCTGGGAGCTGGCGTGCTGCGCGTCCCCGTAGTTACCGGTGCCAGGTACAGAGCAGCTCGGGAGCTTTTGTTGTTATTGGGCTCAGTTTTATGGTCGTAGCGACCGTGGAAAGTTGGTCCAACTTCTGGGAATCTGGTTCTGCTTAGTCGTGTCAGTGGTCCTGGATGTCTTTGTGCTCTTCTAAGAGCAGGGGGTCATAAAGAGGGACAGATTCAGAGGTGTCTTCGCAGCACTGCTCAGTGTGCATGCCCAGAAGCGAGAGCCAAATGCGGTCTTAAAACTGGCACGGCTTTTGTGCTCCGGTCATGTGTTACATCAAGCAGAAAGCAACGCTCAGGTATTGAAACTTTGGCACTTGTAAATCAGAAGCGTGGGCTTACATCTCTGTGTTGTCGGGTATGACAAGTGGGAGATTGCTCCTAGACACCTGAAAGATGTTATCTAAAAGGAGCTGCTCGGAACTGGTTGGGCTTGCTTTCTGTGGTGCAGGAGTCTTGTCTTATCATGGGTGAGAGGTCTGTCGCAGTCCATCACTGTGTACAAAGTGCTCAAAGTAGGCCTGTGTTCCACTTTTGTGACAAGTGACATGATCACGTTTAAAAGATCATGTTGAAATTTGCTTCTCTGATAGCGTCAATGTATATGCATGAAAAAAGGAAAACACAATAATTCACAATGGGAATAAAGCCAGGAAGTTCAAGATTCTGGATTTCTTTCTTTAGTTTTCTGCTGCTGTGTCTACAGATTGCCACGTTCAAGCGCTGCAATTACTGGATGTGCATTTCTACACTATGGCTGCTGCACTTTAAATATTCTAATGATCCCATAATTAACGCAATCCATGTAGCTCAGTAATAGAGACGTCCTAATTATGCTAGTAAAGCTACAGGTAGGGATTAAAAAGTCACCAGAAGTATTAAAGCTTATTTGTTACTATTAGGGCTGTGTAAAAATAGTATGCTGCAGTTCAGGCATGAGGTTTACTGCAGATCTGAGAACTTTCTTGGCACCAGTCAGCTGCTCTTTAAGAGTATTGTGATATATTCAGATTTAAAGTACTTGAAGTTCAAGTGCTGCACTTGGAACCTTAAATGTGGTTATTGCCCATCTCAAAGTAGATTTTGGCTGGACAAAATACCTCTGCACCACCATTGGCGCTGCTTTCAGAGCATTGTGTTCATGCAGCTCAGGCCCAGGATTTGCCCTGAGTGCAGTGTTGGCAGCTGACAGGAACACCTGACAGGTGGATCTGCGGGCCCACCTAGCCAGGGGAGCATGGAGTGATGGATGTCCAACGAACAGCTCTGCGTTTGCGACAGTGCTATTAAATTGCACTTTTCTCAAGCCCATACAGGAACTGCTTACCTAACAGTATCTTCCTAAAACTGTTTCAGCTGTGCTGTGATTAAAGTGAGACATCATGTCCTTGTTACATTTGGCTAGCCGTGTTTAAGACTTCATTTATACAAAAACCAGTTTCTTCAGGTTGCATAGGCTGTTCCCAAGTTACATTAGCAAATAATTACTATTGTCATAACGCTTAATCTCAGGTGGATCTCAGGGATGTGTAGTACTTCTGACCTGCTGGACTTTTATGTTAGTTGGTTCTGAGGATTTAACGAAGGTTATTTGGATTCATGTTTCTAAAATGAAGTATTGTAAGCAATACTTCATATAACAACCATATGTTTGCAATTTGATAGGTCTAGGTGACCTTGGACTAGCTGGAGCTATGGTCAAATAGTATTACTGAGAAATTGGTTTATATTTTAAAGACTAAATTACTTGCATTTACTACAGCTCCCCTCCGTTAGTTTTACCATAGGAGGAAAAATTAGAGAAATGGTGCTCTTAAAGGAATCTGTTGGCTAAATTTAGATTTACTTTATTAGAAATAAGTGCATTTCCAGTGAAGAAGCACTTGTGACAACTTGATGAACTAAAAACAGTTGGCAAGGGAAGAATGCAGTCTCGAAGGTAGGAAACAACTTTTCATGCTTGGAGGCGTCCAAGCAGCATGAACTTTTGGAGGAAGTTTAAGATGGAATTATTTTGTACTTTTTTCATGTTGGGCTTCTTTGAAGTGCCGAGGCTGGGATTTGGAACCGCACACCATGGAAGTTCTTGTCTATTCTTATGTTCCTTATGTTTCACAGTGCCACTTGGTGAAGCGTTTCTGTAGCTATGGTAATTTCTTAAGCATAGGTAAAAGAGTTAGTGTCATGCAATTTAAGCTTGAAATATTGAGTGAACTTGTTTCCTTCCAAATAAAGGATTACTGAGTATTTTCGTTGTCATTAAAAATAATACATCAGAGGTGTTGATTATTAACAACTGGAGTGGATTATGAAAATAACCACAATCTACAAAGAGACAAGACAGTATCTGATAACATCTTAATGGTCAAGCCAGTGAAATGCCAAAGTAGTCAGACTCTAGCAGAATGCAGTAATTTTTGAGTTTTCTGCTTATTTAATAGAAGTGGTGTTGCATGCATTTAAAATGAGAAGTGTGTAAATAGTGTGAATTGCATAAAGGCAACCTCATGCTCGATTGTTTGTTTTTGAAGCAAATACTTCTAAAGTTAATTGCCTTATTGTCTGCAAGTGACAAGAACGGCAAGGCTGGAGCAGCGGAGTGACTGGAAATAAAAGCATTCAGCTAGAAATCCGGGCTGCATTGGGCACTGCGGCCTTCACAAAGGCGGGCTCGTGAGTTGAGCATTGCTGCTGTTGTATGTAGTCTGTCCATGGCAATTTAAGTCAACATATCTTTGGTTTGGGTCCATGTTCTTAGTTCATCCTTTCAAGCGTGTTCAGATCCTGGTCTGTCAAAGGCCACTGAATTTTGTCAGTGCTAGGAGTTGCATAACTCCTTTGTGAGTAATTACTGGCAGTGACGTGGATGACTCAGCTACCTAGTTCTGTGTATCTCTGAAATCTCCACAGTTAGGCAGTGTTATGCTAAGGAGGAAAAAAAAAGTATGTAATCATAGTTGCACATAGCATGTGAATTGAGGGCCTTCGGCCATTGAAGCAGTGTCCAGTCTTTATAAAGATTCACAAGAACTAAGTGCCTTAAATGAAGATGGGAGAAGTAAGCACAGTAATACTCCTAAATGGAAAGCAATTAATGTCTTTCTGCATTGGAAAGTGCTGCAGTAGTGTTTGGTATATTGCTTTGGAACATAGCTGTGGAGGAGTTCTGAGTCTCCAGAAGGGCTGGGGCTCAGCTGAGGTGGCTCAGCTCATTCCCTGCAATCTTCCCAATCCATCTAGATTTGTACAACTTGTTAGCTTCTGATGTGTAGAAGTTCAGTATGTATGTGGATGTAGTACTTCATTACGTCCAGAATAAAACTTGAAATATATTGTTTTCTTCAGTGCTCTATCTAAAAACGACTGAGTTGTTGCTTTATGCGCTGGGCTGTGCAGCTGCAGCCTGCTCCATGCCAGGCAGCAGTGTCAGGGGCTGCAGGCCTTGGTGAACTTGGCAGTCCCTGTGCTCGATGATCGGGGTTTTGGCTTGCTGTGGCGATAGTGAGTACAAGACATGCATAGGTCTGCATCTGATAATGGGGAGGATCAAAATGTTCCCTTAAAATCAGTAATTATGTGTTGCTGAAGGTTTGTTTGCCTGTCCAAATGTACATTCCATTCTCCACAGGAGAAGAGCTCTTTAACTTTGCCTAGGAATTATGAAATTAGGAACACTTTAATGGTGGATGGCTCTATCTCCCTGTGCCACTTGATGTATTTAAAGCGGGTGTGAGTTATCTGTCCTCTGTGGCAGGGCAGGGGAATCCAGACCTGCTGGCCTTCAGTGCAGCTTGGCCCTGTGCGCAGCCTGGGGTGTGTGCCTTGTCCCTCCTGAGGGCATGTGAGCCCTGCTAACAAAGAGCCCTGAATGCAACCCATACGTGTTCAACAACGATGCCTAGAGTTAAAATATAAACAAAAATGTATAGTAATAATAATAATCTATTGCACTGGGAAGTTATGGATGTCTTATAGTAAGAATGAGTTCCTTTAAGCTTCAGTTCCTAAGGTTTTTAGACAATGCTTAAAATCAGTATTAAAATGTCTATCCGCTTGAGTGTATGAAGAAACCCAAAGTTTCTTAGTTCAGTCTCATGAAATGCACCTCAGTAGCCAGTTTGCTGCTAATTAAACTAGCAACACAAACTCTTTGCAGATGTAATTCAAAATAAGATAAAAACAAGTGTGATCATCTTAACACTTCTTTTTTTCCGAAGTCATTTTTTTCCAAAGCCTTCAGAGTAAGGGGCTGGTAATGTAAGCTTACTCTCTTAAAATCTTGGCATAAGCATTTCAGGAAATACTTCTGTAAATTGGGAGGTGAAGTGTGTCCTGTGCCGCACTGTTTTTCATTGCAGTGAGGTGCTTTTGGTGACCGTCTGTCTGGTCTGAATTTACAGGCCTCTCAAACCATGATACGTTCAGCATGTAAACAGTTAAAATGTCCTCAGTATGAAAAATGTATATAGAATTAGATGGTTCAGATCTTTGGTAATTCTGGGATTCCTCTGCTCTGCCCTAATTGTCTGAGGGAAAGCGTGTGCAATAGTATGCAAGCCTATTACTAGCCCTCAGAAGTTTAGATATTCTCCTGAGGTAATATGGTGTAGTCTCAACAAGTCATGAGACCCATTGCATTAAATTAGAAGGCAGGTTGCACTGAGCTAACTCAGAGAGAACCCGGCACTGCAGCATTGGGTCTCAGCCCACACCTCTGGTAAGCTTCTTACCTACCACCTTGTCTGACCTCAGCTTTGTTTTCATCTTTCCATGTAGTGACTTCTGTTCATTTTTATATTGATCAACAATGTGGAGTATTTAATTTTGAAAGTTTCTATTTGGAAAGCGTTGACTTTCGCCTCAGTGCCTGAGTTTAGTTTGTATCCTAGTGCAAGGTAATCTTCAAAATGCTTGGCTAATTGTACAAGTTCAGAAGTACTGAGCAGTGAAACGATTCAGGGATGAAAGCGTCTTTTGGAAAGCTGGTACTTGCTTCCTTTCCTCTGGTCTCTACGAAGAGGGAGCGTTTTCTAATTCTCGGTAATAAAGTCAATTTCTGTGTTCATAGACGTTCAGAAAGTAATTGCACACTTAAAAGTTTAACTAGATCTGTCCTTTATGTGTTTGTTTATAAATATTAGTGTTTAAATCACTGAAGGTGATCTTGGCTGAAGAAGCAGAATTTTGTACCTTTTTTTGGTAAAGGTGAGAATTGAGTATTAATTTCATTTTTTCCTTGTAGTGTATGAGAAGCAGTGGAATCTTCTTGTTACAGAAACCTGGCCAATATAAGTAACTAGGCAGGGTAGTAATATTTTGATTTTTGTCATTGAATGCTTTTCAGTTGAACAACTAAGCAATTTGTGATTTCTTTAAGCTACTAGCTCTTGGGTTGTAGTCGACAGGTGTGTTTGTTTTACTCTTCTGAATGGTTGGTGACCAGGATTCATGAACAAATAAGCCAGAAGTATAGTTGTCTCTGTGTCTGTCAGGCAGTGGAAGTAGATTGATGTGCTTGAACATAAAATTCTTTGGACTCAAGACTGGCAGGCATCCCAGTTTTTGTAATTGTAAAGAGACTGGAGAGGGGAAAAAAGCAACAATGAAGGGGGAAAGTGTATGAAAGGAAATTATTAATTAAGAAGACATTTGATTACCTGCCATAAAAATCCAGTAACTTACTGTATCTGATTTGCCATAAAGCTCAAAGTATGCTTGCATGGCATGCTCAGAAATTAAGTAAATCAAGTAGCATACGGATTTTTGATTCATAAGCTCGTTCCAGCAGTGATAGTGAGATTATCTGGAGCTAAGCTACTGTTTCCATTGTGTATCTGCAGTTCTAGTGGCCAGTAATGTTGGTTCCAGAGCTTAAATTTAAGTAACAAAACTTGAAAAATGTTTACCTTATTTAAAGCGAGTTGAAATGCACAGTAAATGAAGTGTGAATCCATGAGCGAGGAATTGTTGTATTTCTGAATACCCATTGTGAAATCCCTTTTCCTTCCTGGTTTTTGGACAACTTTGATGGGCTTCATGTTAGTTTACACTTGAATGTATTCTATGAAAATTGTGAAAATAAATCAGATAGCACTGAGGCGTTTGAAATGAGATTGGCATTTGTATCTGGTCTGAACTTTTGCATTATGCAATTAATTAATTCTTTACTGAGTGTGGTGGGTGTTCCTTTCCCCCCCAAGTATCTAATTGAAAGAAGGCATGCAAAAAAAAGTTATGCAGCACAAGAAGTGCGTTGGCTTCTGTATTGTGTGCGGGGTTTCTGCATCTGGTGTAATAGGTTTGTGAATCCCCTGGAGGGATCAGGGGGGCAGTGCATGATGTGTGTGCATAGCAAACAAGTGCTAAATATGTCAGCTCTTCTTTAAGCAGATGGATCTTCTGTTATATACTCATCTGGACTTGTAGTTAATGTGAGCAGTGTGTGTTATCTGTGGTTAAAATAAATAGAAATACATGGAGTAACCAAAGCCTCATACTGCATCCTGATTACTTTTGTCAGTGAGAATATAGTCTAAAAGTGCTAGCATCTTGATACAGAAGTTGGAGATCTAACGTTATCAAAGTTGTTAATTTAGGACTTAGCTCTCAAAGCTGTGCTTGAAATGAAGAGCCCTTCTGGGAGGAGCAGGGCAAGCAGTTGAGGGTATGCTTAGATGTCACAACCACAGGGGCATAAACCTGTCCTTTCAGCCTGACTTGTCTGTCAGGTTTTCTGTTCTGTTCTTAAACAGGCATGGTCTGTACAGTGTTTCGAGATTCTTTGTAATCCTGTGTTTTACCCATCCACATACTGGAAATTGTGCTGTGTTTTGGTATCTTAGGCATGTATTTTAGATAAATTCCGAAGTAAAGACAAATATGTCATCACCTAGTCAAGAACTTACTTGCTTCAACTCCTGTTGTCAAGAAAAAGGTAGTTTTGAGTTTGTGTGTCTTATTTTCTGATTTCTATTTAGTATTTTCTTGTGTGGGATCTGTGCCACATGAAGGTAGTTGTGCTGAGCATTTAACGTAAACAAATTAGCAATTATAACCAGCGAAATCCATAACTGGCTTCACCCATTTTTATCAGGTATTTCCAGTTTATAATTAATACTTTGCATGCTGAAACAGTGCGTGTCCTTTGATTTTATATATTTTTTTTCAGTTGTTAAGCATCATCAAATTGTTTCTTACTGAAGTAAGACCTTAAACTTGAGAACTCAATTTATAAATTAAACTTTTTTTCTGTGCAGACAATGGAATTGATATCTTTTTTTTTGTTTTTTTTTTTAGTGGTGGTTGAAGTGGGGGCACTGATATTCCCATTTAAAACCATGCCACTTATTTGTTCCTCTCCAGAGGCATCTTGTACTTTTTGCCTCTTGACGGTATTATTTTGGTAATCAATAATATATAGTTCTATAGGTTTTAAAGTACTCTGCCAAAGTTTGAATACTTTCTTTGCTACATATTTAAATTGTCTTTGATACTGATACATTTTTAGAGGAATCTTTTTTTTTTTTTTAAATTCCAGAAACAGGTAATGAAATCTTTTTTTCTGCAAAGTAAGAATTCAGTGGTACTCATTCCATTCTGCCCTCTCTAGTGCATATCCTTGCCCCCAGGAAGCCTTAAAATTGCTTCTGCTGGTTTTTTTTCTGTTTAAACTGGAGCTTAATTTTTAGCAGCAGGCTGCAGGCGTTTAGGTTTCTGAAAAGCATCTGCAACATAGGTTTTGTGCAGGATAGAAGAATTTTGTGTTAGCATCATCTTATATGAATGGTATCTGCAGTTCTTAGAGAAGTTTTAAACTAATTCAAGTTAAATAACACTGAAGTGACACTTACAGAGGGATCTATAAAAAGTAGTAGTAGTTCTTGCTTGAAACTAAAGCTTGAAGTTACAGAATGAAGACCAGCAAATTTCGCATGTATTCTAAAATGCAGACTAGTCAAATTATAAATTGATTTTTTTTTTTTTCAGAAGTATTTCATCTTACTGTTTGTTTTTTCCTCTTTGTCCTCCATCCCTCTCCTTTCCCTCTCCAGCTAAATGGCCTTAAAATGGCAGACGAGCCTATGGAAGAAGGTGAACCATATTCCTACCATGTAAGTATATTTGATAGATGTTCAGCTTAGACACTCATTAGCATAACTTTCTTTTGAAGAGAAATGTGTATGTTGCCTGCTCTGTGGGTTTGGAACTTGTCATTTTATTTGACCAGATGTAAAGAGGTCCTGTCTTTAAGATTTTGAAAATCAGCGCTTGGTTGGGGGCCTGAGTGGGTTGTTTGAGAAAGCTGGCAATGTGAGGCAGTGCTTTATGGAGGGCAGTTCTGTACTGAAGAGAGTGTTTACAGATCTCTCAAGCTCAGAAAATACTCAGTCTAACCTTGAACCTTTTATGCACTCTGTGTTTAGTGTTTCTTTTGCTACAGAAGAACAGATTATGGTGTGTTTCTTTTAATGTGGTTGCTAACATTTATTTAGAAGATAGCAATTCATTTTTGCAGCAATATGTTCATTTCACATTTATGTAGAAATATTCTGGCTAAACCTTGTTTAGCAGGACTTCTGCCCAGTGCCTCAGTAATTCGTATTTTCAGGAGTTGCAGAAGATCATTGTTCTTTGCATGGAAAAACTTTCTGCCGTTTTTCAGTATGCTCATCTTGATATTTTTGAACAGGATCGTGGAAGAAGGTATCAAGCAAATCTTGCATGTTGCATTGTATTGCGGTAATATATTTTTAATTAAGTGATTTAGAGAATGAACTTAGGGATATAAACATGTGATGCTTGTCTGTTTCCTGGTACGGAGTAAGCAAATAAACCTTCTGCCTGGTCATCGTCTTCCACATAGCAAAGAAAGATGAGCAGTGGGTTGTGTCATGTCTTTCACTGTACATGAACCAGAAGGATGTTGCTGAGCTTGTTTGTTAGGTGCTTGGAGCTACATACCAGTCAAGCTGTAACTAATAAGATGGCAAAAAGCCATAACTGATTGTGGCATTTCTTTCAGCGCTTTGTCTTCTGTGTAAGCTGCTGGGAGTAGATACCTCTTTTGCAAGGCAGCTCACTGAGAGCAGGTACCTGAACCCTGCAGATTTGCTACTTGAGCAGCAGAGCACGTCAGAACTGAATTTGCAGTTGATGGAGACCAAACTATAAGTGAAAATGAAACTGGCTTATATATCTGTTCGACTTTTTAGCTGCTCATTTGTCGTCAGTGATGCAGAGATCTTTTTAAATCTCAGACGTGTCAATTTCTAGGGCTTTAATGATAGTTAAGTAGCTAGAATTGTAAAGACATTGTATAGGTGAAACTACCTAGAAAAATAATTCGTCTTATACATCTCAAGTTAGTCTTTATTTACACTCAAAATTTTTCTTCTCAGTCATGTTTAGAAATACTGTGCCCACAGCAACCATACGTGACATCACAGGCTAATGACTGGAGGTGGGTGATAAATGGAAGAATAGAGGAACTCTTAAATATCTTTTCTCATGCAAAGGTTCATGGTATTAAGCAGTACAAATTAAGATTGAGGTAAAAAGACTTCTGAGTAGAGAGTTTTCGTGCTTCATAGGAAGAACTAGCAGTTAATATTCTTGTTCAGTCAGGTATATAACAGAGGAACTGCTGCTTTCTGTCATCAGGTGATATAAACTGCTAGTGTTTTTCCCTGCCTTATATCCAAGGTTGTGGGTTATTTAAAAAAAAAAAAAAATCTTTAATGTAAATACATATCTACACAGTCAGCAAGATGGATGGATAGAATAAAATTGGGATGTATGCACTATATCATCAGTGTATGTCAGCTGTTTTTTTGTGAAGTAAGAGGAAGTAAAGTCGCTTAGAGTGTGAATTTGAGAAGTCACTTTGTTATGCAGCAGTGTCTTCTGTTGACACCTAGCTGTGCCTGGGAAGCAGGCCTTTTCCCTGAAAGTGAAACAAGAACTGCTGGGAAGAGGAAAAGACTCTAGCAATAATTACACTGCACTGTGGTCTGTGAATCTACAGAGACACTGCCCATACTTTTTGTCATTATTGAAAGAAATGCATCCACATTTGGACAGTCAGATTTCTGTCTGGACCTTGTGTATCACCTGACCTAGAGAACTGCATGTTGATATGTTTCAGTCAAGTCTGATAATGTTGATTGTAAGCTTTCATGCATGGTCTTAAGCTGCAAGAAGCTGCAAGACTTCCTGTAGCAACGCAACTGTAGGAAGATGGTTTTGTTAAAGCAGTCATTTGAAGTTCTGTCTGATGGTGTCTGGTGGCAGCTGTATTCCTCACTGAAGGAAAGCAATGCATTGTAGATGGGGGGGGGGGGGGGAGGGGGGGGGATATTTCTTTTTTCTCCCCTGGTCTGCCCTTACTTAAAAGATTTTTAGGTTAAGAGAAGAGAGGAGAACAACTAACAATTACTTGGATACCTTCAAGGCATCAAAGTAATGCTGCTTTTCAGTTTGTAGGATTTTCTGTTGTGTTTGGGTTTTATTTGCTGCACACGAGAGATGTATTGGTATTTTTGTTAGGACCAAGGGGTACTCTTGAGCCCCTTCTACTTGCAAACAAGTAGACAGCAACAGGTTGCTGTTGCTGGCTTTGGCATGTAATTTGAAGGGTGCTTATTTTGACATCTCAGTTGTTCTTCCAAAAACTTCTTAGACCATAAGTTTTACAGAGCTGCAATAACTAATCTGCTTTGTTTTCATCCTGGATGATTCTCTTCACGTTTGTAGCTGCTGTGCCTTACTTTGCTGAAGACTGCAGCAGCAGGGAATAAGTCAACAGAGCGCTAAATCTGTACCTAACTCACAGCATTGCCCTCAGCTTTCTGAGGGAGGACGCCACTCAGAAGCTTTTCCATGAGCCCTGTACCTCAGAGAGCACTTCTTCTGTTGAGAATCCTTTCATCTGTACATGAGAATACATGATTCATGTATTATTTATGCTCTTCAAACAACATGGAGTCCTTTAGCTAGAGTAGTGGATGGCCGTATTTATTACTTGCTGCTGCGAAAAGCAATAATTATGTAAAATGATGAAATTCAATTTAGCTTTCATTAAGACTATTTCAGGAAAGGAAAGGATGAGAAGAGCAATCACTGCGAAAATGAAAGGCAGCTAAAGCAAAGGTAAAGCACAGAAGGATCATCTCAGACTTGGTTTAAAAATCTGTGCATTTATTCTTTTCATGTAGGAAAACTCATGTTTGCTCTAGTTGTAACATTCATGACTAAAGGAAATGTGCTATTCAATTGGATGAGAATTGGATTTCAGTTTAGAAATTTTGAACGTGCATCTGTTTCAGAAAGTATGGATGGAAACCTTCCCATTTGAACAGTTTTCTTTTAGGCCTTATTACAATTTCAAATATTGTAATAAAAGAAAAGCGTTTACTTGGATTTCTAATGAGAGTTGATTAATTTGGGACTTTTCATTGTTGTATCTTGTTTACTTTGAAATAATAGGATGAAGGAAGTGTGAAAGAGATTCCTATTACCCACCATGTGAAAGAGGGGTGTGAGAAAGCAGATCCAGCACAGTTTGAGCTACTAAAGGTTCTTGGTCAGGGATCGTTTGGAAAGGTAAGACAACAAATCTTGTTCTTATCTAATGCCCACCTTGAAACCAGCTTTGTCTTGTTAGTGGTAATGCTAGTAGGAATGTACGTTACTAGAAAAGCAACATCTTTCTCCAGACCTGTCCAGACTTTGAACTTGGGAAGAATGAGATTAAATACAGTTCTTGAGGAAGAATGACAGTGCTGTAGCTGAGTCACTGGTAATATTTGAAAAGAAACTGACAAAGCCCATCTTTTTCCAGTCTAAAGGTGTAAAGGGAGTGCTATTTATAGCAGGACATCAAATCATGTCAGATCCAGATAGGCAACAGCATCAGTCTCTAGGCAGAAGGACAAGTAGCAGATCTGTAGGAAGTCTGCCTTGGAAAGTTATGGTTTGTGGCTCAGTCAAAGCAAACATGCCTCTGTTCATCTCAACTGATGTCTGCAGCTACGTGGGAACTATGATGCCACAGCAAAAGATTTTAGCACTTGGGTTGAAGGCTTAGGGGTGTTTTTAGGCAACAGCTCTGTGGCGTTCTGTTTGCTCAATGCCATGGTTATTTGAAATAAAATCATGATATCTTCAGCTGTCTTGGGGCTCTTGTGCAGTGTCTAGTTATGGACTGGAATTAATATCTGTTCAGTGGTCTTGTGTTCTCTGTAGCTCTAATTGATGCTTGGGAGGCACTAGTGGCGCAAGAAGCATTGATAGACACGTACAGAGGAGATGATTCATCTTTTAGTGGTGCTATTTGGTACAAGTGTAAATGTTTGACTCTTCCAGAAATGAGAAGGTTGTATTGATGCAGATACAGAGGAATGATTGTGGGAGTTTGGAACTTGAACTGAAGTAACAATAAAGTAAATAACCTTGGAAATGTTTCATTTTCTTTATTTTGCTGTATTTGTCAAGAGACCTTTAGTTACAGGCACTGAATGACAAGTTATTTAAATAGATTATAGAAGAAATGTGGCAATTCTCTTACGGTAATTTTTTGTAATGTACTTCTTGCTGTTACATTGCAGAAATGAAATTAAAAGTGGCTCAAATGCTAATTTGAAACACTTGTTAGACTATTAATCCTATTATATAAATAGCGTATTTATTTTGAAACCAGACTTTTAAGCTAGATTTTTGCAAGACTTGTAAGCTGTATTTTCTTCTTTGGAAAAATACATAAAGGTGATTGTTCTTTTGCTGGTTTTGTTTTTTTGTTTTTTGTTTTGTGGCAAGAACAAACCTCTGAGTTGTATGAAAGGGGGAAAAATCATTCAAATAATTAGGGAGGTGTCATAATAAGTAAGAGGTTAGGAAATAGCCTTTAAAGTAGTTTCTTAACGTTTCTTAAGCTGTAATACGTTTCTTTACCTGAGGGAGTTGGTTTTGAATTCCCTCCTGTGCTCTGTCGCTTTAGACACTGTGGCTCCATGCATTTATTCCTCTGAACTTGAGACATCTTAAGCTATCTCAGGGTTCAGCACATTCGGTACCAGACATTCTAACCCTGACTCGGATAGTTTCTCACTTTACAGTACGCAGACTTCTGATAGCTTTAGGAATGCTTTTGCTCAGAACCCCTCTAGCTTGGTGAGATGTCCGTTTGGGAGCTTTTTAAAGCCTGGCGGTAGTTGGTTCAAGAACCAGCTTTAATAATCATATGATTACTGTTACATTTCAGAACAGGGCTAATTTTATCTAGTGTTTGTTGCTTTCCCTTTTAGAGAGAAACCAAACAATGAAGATAGGCATCTGCTGCCTTGGTGATACTTGATTTTCCTCTGCAGTTCATACCTCCCAGGCCTTTTCTTTTGGATTCAGCAAACACAAGGCTTGTTTCCTCTGGCCCAGTGTACTGTTGCAGCATCTGAAATGAAGGATTAAACCTCATGTCTCTTACTGGGCTTCTCAGTTCAACTTCTGATAATGTTCTGAAACTTCAGTGTCCAGTCTGCTGAAGATGGTCTTTGATTGGCTTATGCGCATTGCTTTGAGCAGCGTGTCCATTTTAATTTGCACTTTGCTGTTGGACAAGCAACAATTGCACCTCTGTGAGATTTGAGGTTAGGCAAAATTGCCTATGAACTAAGAGGTACTAAAGGAATTTTCACAGCAGCATCTATTTTAGGTCCTTATTAGCTAGTATTTGCAACTAGTACATGAATTCCTTACGTGATCAGAAGCTGTTAGTTATTAAGTATTAGAATATTTATATAGGCTTATTAATGTTTTAATTTATAATGTATTGTGAGTATATTAATCTTTGCTGATGTTTGAGTTACTGCCTTGACTATTTGAGCATCAATGTGGAGCAGTGCTGTAGGTCAGTCATCGGGCAAAACATTAACAATAAAAGCTTGATAACCAGGAAATATGATATGGCTCTTTATTTCAAGCTCTCATTAGAAAAAATCCATTCTTCCAGCCCTATATAACTTGGTCATTGACAGCGTATGAGTTTCAGAATGAGGCAGTTTACGAGCACATCTTTTAATAATTTTTAGGTATTTAATCACTTCTAAAGAAGCATATGTGTAAGTAAGTATCAAGGAGAATATAAGAAATACCAGAGGCAATTTGAGATAGTTCTTCATGTTCTCTTGTTATTTGAATATAAAAACTGAGGAGGGGAGAAATTGCGCAGAACTAAATTGCTGTTATTATGATAGCATTATTAAAAACAGAAGCACTTACTAATCAGTTTTATAAAACTGAAAGACCCAGTCATTAGAATATTAGTTGATGGAGATGCATGTATTCATGCTGCATTTTCTAATTAGTGTTATAAGTTTCTTAGTGTTAGGTTATATACCATATAGTGTGAAAACCCCTTTGGTAGGAGTGGAAAAGCCTGTTGCTGTTTCTTTTTCAGAGGGAGGGATTACTTTGATCATGAATAGTGAGGTTTCCTTGCCTTTGTCTCGCCGTTCTTACAGAATTGATTAACATAACCTGATGTGTACTTGAATCTCAAGTCTTAAAACTCGAAAATCTCTTAGGCTAAGCAGTGGCAGACCAGGTAGTTCTGCTGTGGTTGTTTTCAAGAGAGTAAAAAACACGTGCTATCCAGGTATTCTATTTGGTAAATATTTATTGGCGATAGGAAAGAATGTATGGTTGAATAAAGATCTGTGTACTTAAGAGAGCTTGGTAGTGCGTGTGCCTTTAATTTGACCAAGGTAGTGCAGTTTTGTCTTTTCCTTAGAAGTGAATGCTTAGGGAAGAGTACCAAAAGTTGTCTGAAACTAGTTAGAAGCTTGCAAATGCTTTGTGGTAGTTTTCTAGTTCAAGCTTGCTTATGCAAAAAGTCTTATTGCAAATGTTTCATCTTTTCATTCTGTGGAGTTTTTGGGGAATGGGATGGGGAGCAGGGATATGTTCTCTGTCAGCATTGATAAAGTTAAAAGCAGTTAGGTTTAAAAAAAAAGTTGATTTTAATATATTAATTATTTCTAGTTGTGATTTTTAAAGGCAACATTTATATTACTAGGTCTTCCTTGTAAGGAAAATAATTGGTCCTGATGCTGGACAACTTTATGCAATGAAAGTATTGAAAAAAGCTTCTTTAAAAGGTATGTCTGTTGTTTCATTTAAACTTCATAAAGTAGATATTAGGTGCGCCTGTCTTTCTTAAATGTGTCAAAATATTTCTTTGGTAAAAGATTTAAGATCAGAAATATGAGTTCAAATTTGACCAGATGGCATAATTATGTGGGAAAAAATTATGTAGGAAAATGTCCTTTTCTTCAGAGTTTAAAACTGCCTTATATAATTCTGCTTAGTTTTTGGAGTTTTTTTTGTATTAGTGAACTTAAATATTCAAGTTAAACTCTATTCTGCCTGAAATTTAAGTCATTAATTTTTGTAGGTGCCATAGTAAGTAACTTAGGGATTTTTGGCTTTCAGGAGGTACTTATTGGAAGCAATATCATACAAATGGGATATGTTAGTAGTTGAAGAGGGATAAAGTGATCTTAACAGGTGGAACGTATATATTCAGTACAGATAGTTCAGGAGTTAAAGTTAGGTAAAACAGGAGGCTGAGACAGGTGAGAAAGAAAACTCAGTTTTGACATCTGAAAACAGGTTCTGTGGAAGAGTTAAAACTTAAATATGGTAACAACGCCTTGTGCTGTTAAAAAGGTAAAATTATTTTGGACAGTAAAGATGTTCCAGATTTCTGTTCCATTCATATTGCACCTATTAAATTTTGTTACTGGTGTTCTTTTTTTTTTTTTCCTCAGTTCGGGATAGAGTTCGTACAAAAATGGAGAGAGATATATTAGTGGAAGTAAATCACCCATTTATCGTCAAACTGCACTATGGTTGGTATTTATTTATTTTGCTTCAATTTTTTTCATTACTTGAAGTAGTTTTAGCAACCTTAAATAGCAAGTCTGAGAAAAGAACTTGTGTGTGTGTATATATATATATATATTGTGGTTTAACCCAGCAAACTGATTTAAAAAAAACAAAAAAAACTTTAACAGCAAAAAGAACAAATAAAGCAATTAGGTTGTGCGTCAGTTGCTCACCACTTGGTAACTAGTGCTCAACGAGTCCCTAAGCAATGGCAGCACCCTTTTTGGCCAGCTTCCCCAGTCTCACTGTTCAGCATGACTTCATGTGCCATGGAATATCACTGGCCAGTTTAGGTCAGCTGTTCTGGCTCTGTCCCCTCCCAGCTCCTTCTGCCTCCAGAACCTCCTTGCTTGTAGGGCCATATGAGGAGCTGAAACGTCCTTGGCCTGTGCAAGCACTGCTCAGCAACAGCTAAGCAGAAATGCATTGGCAACTTTTATTTTTGTCCTCAAACCAAAGCACAATACCATATCAGGTGCTAGGAGGAAAATTAACTATATCCCAGATGAAACAAGGGCAATATTAAATTTTCAGATAAGGTACTTTTGAAAACAAATATTTATTTTGAAAACTCTGAAGAAGAGTTCTGCAGAGACTTCTATGATTGAGTTAGGCCAAAACAGTCATTAATGTACTTGGTGTTTCCCTGTTTGGCAAATGAGAAATTACAGAACAGTGTTTTAACAATCTCTTATGACTAAGATTGTGTTCTGTGAAGAAGCAAGGAGTCATTTATTAAAATAAATCCTTGATTAGCAACTTGTGTGAACTTCATGTTGGCTACTGAATTATGTCAGTTCCAAAACAAAAGCGTTCAGATGTTTTCTAGATCACTTTTGTCACACACAACTGTTGATTTTTATTTCTTTTAAAAGCCTTTCAGACTGAAGGGAAGCTATATTTAATATTGGATTTTCTCAGGGGAGGAGATGTATTCACGCGATTATCCAAAGAGGTAAGTACCTACAATTTTATCTTAACTCAGTCTTATGGAAGTTTTCTTTGACAGTATTTGGGTTCTTTTTTTTTTTTTTCTTGCTGTTTTCCTTCATTATTCTGGTCATGGTCAAGTTTTCAGGAACTTGCTTGGGTTTTCCTTACATATTGCAGAATAACAAGCTGTAACATTAGGTGTTTATTAACTAGCAACCTGAGCTTTTCTCTGGTATCTACGAAGGCCAGTTCTTTTGTCTAAAAATGTTTTGTTGCTTGGAAACCCAACTGAAGTAAGTTTAAAATTCCACAATCACTAAAGCAGTTATATAGTTTTTGTGCTTGTAGTCAGCGTAGATGTTCCTTGAAATCTGCATCTCTGAGAGATTTCTGCTGCATTGTAAAATAAATCCCAGTGTTTAATCTCATGAAGTCTGAGCATTTCAGAAGGCACTCCTCTGCCATCTAACTTTAGCACCTAACTGGAACTATAATTTTTCATTTATGTTGCTTTCTTGAGAGAGAGTTACGGAGGAGGAAATGTGACACAGCCTGCCTCTTCTTTAGATTTGTCATAAAGTATGTTTTATATTATATGTATTTATATTACTGTGTTTAAGATTTTTTTTCTTTCTACAAACCATCCATAAAGCTCTAAATTTTTAATGGAAAATTTCAACTTTGCATTTAAAGAGCTTTCCAGTGTTTTAAAACAATGTTGATATGGAAGGAGTTACCCACTTTTTCCTCATTTAGGAAAATGTCAGATTTATTTTTTTTAATAGCATAGAGGTGATTGTATCCTCAGTACATAAGTCCATGAACTACCCTCTTCCTATTAAAAAAAAAGAAAGCAAGTTTTACTTCATGTTAAAAATATATATATATATATATTTTTTTTTTTAAAGAAAATTGGCCTTGGTAGAATGTTGGCCATCTCTAAGAAATGAGCACTATTAACTTTAAGTTCTAAAACCAAAAGCTCTGTTAAAGGAACAGACCTACTGTAGAAAGGGTTATTGGAATACTAGGTAGGAGAGGGGTCTATCTCTGCTTTGACGTAGGTTGTCTGATTATAAAGGATGTTCTGGTGCAGCAGAAAGAACTGTTCTTCTGTACTAAAACAGCTAGGATTACTGACTGTACTTAAATTAAGGGGTGCAAGTTTGTCCATAATAAAGGTGACTAGATTGCTGAATCAGCTATGTACTCCCCTCAGGTACAAATAATTAATAATTGTCAGGTTATTCTTACTAATTTTCTACTTTTTTGAAGACTTCAGTTACCTTTTATGATAGCTTTTAGACATTTGCTATGTATATAAGAGGAAATGGTGCCTGTTTTCTGTTATGAAGAAAGGGTGTTTTCAAAAATGTCTGGTAATGCAAAGACAGTGGACAATACACACAAACGTAAATTCCCTGCAGCATTTCATACTTTCCATATGAGGATTATTTTAAGTTAATTGGGTTTAGTATGAGGTTAAAAAAATGCTTTTGTTGGTGTTGAAATTCTAATGTGGGTATGGGAGTTTCAACTGTGGAAATTAAATAAGTAGTTAATGAGGTTTTCATTGGTAAAATTTAATGACATTGACTTGCATTATATTTAATTTAACGCAAAGTAATTTTTAAATGAAATCATTATTCCGAGGCTGTGGATTACCACTTAGCATTGTTATATTTTGAGATTTGCATTTTGGCTGTTCCAAAGAATAATATTATCTTTCCCTTTTGGATATAAATGAAAAAGCATCAACGTTGCTCTTAAAAAATCAAGGTGAAATTTCTTGTGTGCTGTTTTTATCATGTAACAACTTTATTGTTCATACAATATGAATCACTGACACTGTGGAAATTGGAAGTATTTTTATTGCTCGTGCAGCAGATTACATGTTTATTGTGCAATTCAAAGTACTGATCAGTGTACTACTAGATCAGTAAGTCCAATGACTAATATTAAGTCTTATTAGCTACCTACCGCACAGTTGAGGTGGCTATTCTTGTTGCTAGTTCTTTTGAGAAATAGAGAATTGTTGACTTAATTTTTGGAATTGAATTTGAAGTTTTAAACTTGAAGATTATTAGTTTGTTTCATAATTTCTAGAACGTGACAAGAGCCAAAGCAGATACAATTATTGTATATGAAAATTAGAAGCAACCAACTGAGTGTTTTGAATAAAAAAAAGCATCTCTATAAAATGCTTGGTATGCAAGTTCAGTTGGTTCTTCAGTGTCTTGCTAGGGCCTTTTAACTTTTCTTGGGAGAAGGAGATTGGGCTCTTCAGATCCCACTGCTGATTTTCTCATCCATTATTCTCACAAGATGTTTTACTTTACATACTTCAGTCTGATTTCTTTCTGAATACTTGTAATGTCAGTTGAGATGCACGGTGAGAATGCCAGAAAAATAGCTGCTTATATAAAAACTTGGGATGCAGTGGGAAGCAATGTGTGTAGGATTGTGGCTGAAGGAATCCTAGTGGTCAGTAACACCAAATACAACAGTTAAATTAATTACCTTGAAAATTAGCCAATGCTCTGTGGTAACTGCAGTTATTTTTAAGTGTTGCAGATTGTTCTTTTAATTGATGGTTATTATCATGATGATTAGCGTGTATTATCATATAATCTGTTAGATAAATTTGTGAATTACCATTTCATAAATTACTGCTAAAACTTGTTTTGAAGTTAAAGCAGATAGGAGTATTTTTTTTTTTTAGATTGCAGTTTTAAAAATTGAAGACAAGATCAGAAGGTAAATCTATACAGTTCTTATTAGGTTATGTTTACAGAGGAAGATGTGAAATTCTACCTCGCAGAACTGGCCCTTGCTTTGGATCACCTTCACAGCTTGGGAATTGTATACAGGGACCTGAAGCCAGAAAAGTAAAGTAAAATGTATTTTACCACTATTACGTGTATTTTGCTTGTTGCTTTGCATTTTCTGCTATAGGGATGTAAAAATTTGAAAATATTTTGGTAATTTTTCTTGAAGTAAAATATATCTGTGACTTAAATTAACATTGACTGGTTAATTTAATGATGGATGTTGGAGGAGATTAAAAAAAAAATAAATTTTGAACTAGTGTATTTTAAATGTTACATGAAATATTCCTGTTTATGTCTATTGGTGAATGTGAATCTTAATTTTCAGCATTTTGCTTGATGAAGCAGGACATATCAAGCTAACAGGTAGGTAACATTTATTAGTACAGCACTTTCTGTGTATGTGTCTGTGTAAGCTTAGTTAAGAACCTAAGAGATGTATAAGTAATAACTGAGGTCCAGAGTCTGGTTATAAGTTGCTTGTGGAGACTTTTCCTTTTTTTTTTCTTTAAAAGGAAGAGGTGCTCTTGGTGTAAAAAGGCTTCTAGATTATTATTGTTATTTGGGCTTATCACAGGAAAAAAAAAAATCATTAGAAAATGCAGTAATATATTTTTAAGGAACAATGGAAGTGTATCATCTAGAATACAGTATGTACAAAACTAACGGATTTGAATGTGGAAAAATAAATGACTATGCATTTCTAAATGTTACATTTAAAGTGAAACTAATAGAAATTTCATTTATATTTTGATCTGTAGATACTGCTGTTAGATTCTGAGTGGGAAAAAAAACCACCTGTTTAAATTCTCAAAGATTTAAATAATGGTGATGGAAACTTATAAAAGGCACCTTTTTAAAATTCTACATGGTATACTTAAATTCAATCTTAATTCTTCCTTCCTTCTGAAAGCAAAGACTAATTCATTAGGAATCCCTTCCCTTCCCAAGGAAGGGGATGATGAGAGCCTTGTCCTTGACATTGTTCAGTTCTCATGACATTTTTTCATCATTCAGTAATACAATCTACATTCTACAAAATGCATTTATTGGTAATGTTTTTGTGTATGAATTACGCAGGTAGTAAGTAGGAAATGAAAACTTCTGATTATTGTAAGGCTCTATGTAATATTTAAAATACTGAGTTACTAATATTTTGAGTGGTAACATTGATGGCTAATCACTACTTTATAGAGTGTCTCTGGCATATGGTAAACTAAATTCCTGATGTCTCTGGATTCCTGCAGTTTCTTGTTTCATGAAGGATTAGGATAATGACACAAGGCTCTTATAACGAAGCAATTGAAAAACTATTTACAGTATTGCTTTCTCTTAAAGTTCTTTACTGGCTGTGTTCTTGTAATGCTGTTGTTGTAGATTTTGGACTCAGCAAAGAATCAGTAGATCAAGAGAAGAAGGCCTATTCTTTCTGTGGTACTGTAGAATACATGGCACCGGAAGTAGTAAACAGGCGTGGGCACAACCAGAGTGCTGACTGGTGGTCCTTTGGTGTTCTTATGGTACTGTATGCTTTGCTGCTTACCTCGCTTAAGGGTTGTAAATACGCTGCTGATGTTTGAAGTGAATGTGAGATAACGCCCAGAATAGATGTGCCCAGATTTAAGAAAGCTTAAGTGAGGGAGAGAAAAGTTGACAACTGAAGTGCTACTGAAATAGAAACTAATTTGAATAGAACTCCTTAGCTACATAGCACTGTAAGGAGTACTTGCTAGGAACCTCACATCATGCACGTGGTCCATTTAGTAGCTTAACAGTTGTCATAGTGTGAAACTTCAGTTTGTGTATTTATTTTGCATGCTACTTAAAAGCATGGAGTAAAAATGGAGTATTAATTGTGTTTTTGTAAGAGTAGTGCATAACAGGCTAATTGTAGTGCAGCAAAGCGATGAGCCAGTAATGCTAGCAGTTAGGTGTTTGCTGTAATGTGTTAGAACATCAGTGTGGAATATACATACTGATATTAAAAGTAAAGTACTGTTTTAGAACTTGTTCTTCTTGCTGCTTTCATAGTACAGCAACATCAAAAATAAGGTTACAGAGGCATATTATTACTCTAATTAAAGTGGCTTATGTAAGATATTCCAACATTATCATTACCTTACAATTGCTGCTATCATGTAAACTACTGATTAAAAGCAATTTTTAGATTTGTAGATTTTTTTAATATCTTTAAAAGTTCATACCAGTTTGCCTAATGTAGCAATGGGAAGAGTACAGTACTTAGCACTTTAAGCATCTGGGGGGAAAAAGTGTTGATTTAGATTAACATTTGTTCTTTTCAGTTTGAAATGCTTACTGGTACACTACCATTTCAAGGTAAAGATCGAAATGAAACTATGAATATGATACTGAAGTAAGTATATTTTATTATGCTTTCTGACTTTCTAAAGAGTAATTTAAACGTGTAACAGTTCTAGCTTGAGAGTATTGAAACTAGTACAGAAACAAAAGCTCCCCACACCCTCATGCACATAAAAATAAGGTTAAATCCCAGACTATGGAAATACTGCTGAGTATCTGGAGGAATTAAAATCATAGGGATGAACTTTTATTTTCATTGTAGGTGTGTAATAAAAATAATAGCAGTACAGTGTATTAGAACAGCATTACTTGCCATTCATGGTGTTATATATTCTCTTGCTACTGTTACAGGATTCCTTGTTTTGTAAGCAGTAGTTAATCGGGTGTTTCTTTGTGTACATATATATGTACAGTGCACTTATGTGTTCACATTTTCATATTACATTACCTCAGTTGCAACACAAGTTGTCTAACAGGACTAACTGGGTAAGCTGGTAACTTCTAAGGGAAGCTGTTAGGCAAACGTTCTCACCTTTGTTTGTGCTTAGTTAACAAAGAATTTCCTTTGGACCGCATGCAGAGCCTTGGGCCTTTTGAGGGGGTGATAGTTAAGGAAGGGATGAAGGAGCAGCTCTGTTAACGTGGTAGTTTGAATTTGTAGTGATATTTACTGTGAAATGTTGGCAGTCACTTCAGGGGGTAGTAACTAGTCAGAAGTAATTAGGAATTTGAGATTCGTCGGACCTTATTTCTGGTAGATGGTTTGGTGACCACATACTGGTGACCTGAAGATATTTTTGAAATGCTTACATGTTCCAAAATAATTGTTTTAGTTAGTTTTAGCATAAAACTTGTTTAGGGGGCTTGGAGAGAATATTATTTAATTTTAGTGTGTTTTTGTTTCCTTTTGGTAACCATTGGTGTATAATGTGAAAGTGAAAAGCTAATAAGTTAAATGTGTATACTGTACAAGAACTTAGAAAAAATCCTTAATGCATCATATAATGCAGTGAAGCCTATATCTACTCTTTTCACTAAGATAAGTTTCCTTTTCTTACTTTTTCTGTTTTCTTCGTAGAGCAAAACTTGGTATGCCTCAGTTCCTCAGCCCTGAAGCACAAAGTCTTCTGAGGATGTTATTTAAAAGGAACCCATCAAATAGGTTAGGTGGGTCAGCTTCTTTGGATCATTGAAATGAAAGTAAAGGGGCTGAGTTTGTTACAAGAAAAGCAGCTGCTGGAGACTTTTTAAGCTTTGGTGTTGATGATCAGTAAAATTTGACTTCTGGTGCCTTTTCTTGGCAGCTTAGGTCATGAATTCTTGAGTTTGGCTAATGAATGATTATTTTCTTGAACCAGTGACTCTTTTAGCAGTGAGAATAAAACTGACTGAGTTTCGATACTCTGTATTTATGGGCTTTGTTTATTCTCATGTACCTCATCAGGGAGGCAAATATGCTTAGCAAAGTATTTTGTATCCTTGAAAAAATATTTCTGGTTTTAACAGTTCCTAGAAAAAAAAATATACATATATATATATATATATGCCTATGCAAGGTTTTAAAAAAACAACCTAAGCATCTTTTCATGCAATTTTATTCAAAGACTTTACCCAAAAAGAGTTTTTTAATTGAGTATTTCCTTTGTTCAGGAGCTGGTTCAGATGGAGTTGAGGAAATCAAAAGGCATCCTTTTTTTTCTACTGTCGACTGGAATGTAAGTACAAAACTATCTGAATGATGAACCTCTTTTAATTTTTGTACGTGTTATAGCTTATAGGTATTCCTATCTGAATAGGGCACAGTAAATACTGCAGTACTGCTGACGGTTACATTCTGGTTTCTACTGTAATCTTGCTTGGCATCTGGAGCTGTAGTGTTTATGGTATAGAGTAATTAATTATAAAGTGGGCATTTAATTGTTCAGTAATTAGGGTTGCAACATTCTGAATTTTAAACTGTCTCTTACAACATCTATAGCTGGGAGAGGGTGTTGGCAAGAATCATTCTCTGGAGTAAGTGTCCATCCAGCTGAAGCATGTCTTATGCCTTCTGTGCAGGGCACAAAACCTCACTGTGACTGTCGTCGTCCTTGGCCTAACTGTAGTTAGCCATAGCACATTCTGATCTTACTAGTCATATTCCGCACAGTTGAAGTATTGATTCTGGTGCTCTGAGTGTATCAGAGTACTGACCAAGTTCATGGCTGCTTGTGTTTTTATCAAGCACCTTGGCGTGATGCCTTTTTAGATGTGTTGCCCAGAAACATTTGCAACAAGTAAAGGTACTCTGTAAACACTCCTTTGCTATAATGCCTATGAAAGGGTAGATGGAACAGTTGCAGTGCTGACTAGGCTACATGCAATGCAAGTCAATACAATGCTTAACTGTTTTAAAGCCTATTGTCATTATCCTTCTCCTTTATTTACTTCTGAGAAGTTGGCTTTCTAGCTGTGTTTATGCAGCATCTCCATAGAGAGTCCTGATTAGCCAGCAGAGTTTTAAGTAATGGGAGTATTTTATGTGAATATACTTAGTGAGAGAAGGCTGTTTTAATATGGTCTCAAGTTAGCTAGTGTTTTTTTTTGTAGGGGACTGAGCTGGAAATAAACACCAGCAAGCAAATTCAAAAATTCTGCAGTTCTAACTCTTGTATTTATTTGGCTATGGTGGTATCAATGAACACTTCCATGTTTTATTGCATTTTCTTTGGGATGAATGCAGGTCTCTTTCTTGTATACTCTTGGTTTTGGCTTGGGGGAAGTACGTTCTTTACTGAAATATTACCTGCAGAGAGGTCTGACAGTACAAGACAAATGCCAAGAAAAATTGTTCTCAGAACTTCCTGAGCTTAGCATGGGGTTTTGACATCATTTAGTGTGAAATTTTCTGTAACTATAAACTAGATTTATATTCCTGGTTTGTTTTCCTTTGGCAAAGTATTTTTCTGAAGCCTATTGAGTGAGAAGAAAATGAGGAGCCTTTTCCTTCTCTCATTTAGGCTTCGTTGAGTAGGTCAGGAAAAACCTGGAATAGTTGCTTTGGGACTTGGCAGTACCTTGGTAAAAGGGATATATCTGTCACTTGTGAGAGCTGCTTCTATTCTGGGTCCCAGACAAAAGCAAAGACTGTATCCCACATCTTTCCAGCTTGGATATTTTGGGATGCTAACAACTGTTTGAAATAGCAATGAACTAGATCTGAGATGATGATAGAAGATGTGCTATGACCATTCATCTGAATAAATGAGAGAAGAACTAGGGATAAGTGGCAGCCTGCTACCCTAGTTCAAAAAGTGCAGACTTGGTAGACAAAAGAGATTCAAAAGAGCAAGAAAAGAACTATTGTTTGGAGAAATAAATATTGCTGAGAAACATTTCACCTAATGTTTCAAATCGAAGACATATGTATGCAAAAAATAAAGCTATATTTATGTGTTTTTTTTCTGATTATTGTGTATTATTCACTCTTTCAGAGAACTGTTCTAATACAACAGTGACACTTGAGTTGCTTAGCCTTTGACTTGCTGAAATTACAGCAACCGTGGAAGTTTCATTCATTCTTAATTATTACTTTTGTCATCCTGCTACAGAAACTGTTCAGAAGAGAAATTCAACCCCCGTTTAAACCTGCTTCTGGAAAACCAGAAGATACCTTTTGTTTTGATCCAGAATTTACAGCAAAAACACCAAAAGGTAAATATGCATCCACTGTTTTTAAGTTGGTGAGGGTTCTGGGTTTATGGGGGTCAAATAAATGTTTAGTCCACAGTGGAAATACCATATTAAAATAGGAGATTGGAACTGGTGTGATGTGAATTTTATGATGTGAAATATAAAGTAAGTAAACTCAGTACCTTCTTAAGTCACTGTAGCATTTATTATTAATATGGTGTTTTTTTTCTTTCTTTTAATTATGGTTTCTCTAGAGGTGATGACAAGAAAAAGGTGGAAGGCAAGACCAGCTCTGTTAAAATGAGAATAGCTGTTAATTTCATCTTAACTCTGTCCAGGCTTCCCTTTCATTTTGCTAAGAGAAAGGAGAAAAGATAAAAACATGGCAGATCACAGGAATAATAAAATAGGAATCTCATTCAATACATAGTGCTACTTTTGTTTGTCTTCTTGAAATCTTTCTTCTAACATACAAGCAGTCAAAAATAACTTCTAGTCATACTAATGAATGTGTACGCAACCAGATTCTCCAGGAGTTCCACCTAGTGCGAATGCACATCAGCTCTTCAAAGGATTTAGTTTTGTTGCAACAACTGCTGTAGAAGATCATAAAATATCACCACTCACCAACATACTGCCAATAGTACAGGTAAAGCTTTTTTTGGTAAACTTTTTTTTTTTTTTTCAAATGCCAGTACCTAACGCTTGCAGTCTGTTATTTTATGTTGTGGAGTCTGTTATGATTCAACAGAATATTTTATTTCAGTAATGCCTATTTTAACTCCAGAACTGGGGATGTGAGGAGGTGAATCTTCCTGGTGGGAGTATTCAAAAGAATGCACTGGCAAGCTTAAAAAATAAAATAAATAAATAAACAAAAAAGGCAAACCTTTGCGGTTGAAAGTAGTACTGGTGTAAAGAGTTGTTCTAGATGACAGTTTGTATATGTTTGTTTTTAAAGCAACTTCATGGAAACAGCGCGCAGTTTACTGACGTATATGAACTGAAGGAAGATATTGGTGTTGGTTCCTACTCTGTTTGCAAGCGATGTATACACATAGCTACAAATATGGAGTTTGCTGTAAAGGTATTTTGAATAGACTTCATTGCCCTCTTTTGTAGCAGATTTATTAATTTAAATGCATGGGTTCTTCAGTTACTGTAGCTGTTAATATACGGTGAACAGTTAGTGTTCTTCATTAAGTGAAATTGCATATAGGCTTCTGTAGTTTTTTGTTGAAGTTTGGCATTGAGGAACTGGCTTTGAAATTACAGCTTTGAAGGTTGAGAATATTGTATCATGATGAACACACCTGAAGTAAACTAGGTGAGATCCACTAGGTTGGGGCTAGGCTGCAGGGAAGCGGTGCTTCAGACAGTTAAGTTAGTTCATTTGACCACTGGAGCAGAATAGACTATTAATGATACAAGTCTTAACTGGTAACAAGAATGGAACAAGGGAATAAGAACTGAGTAAACAGATGTGAAGCTGGGAGATGAAATTAATCACTATAAATAAGCATTAAACTCTTACAATTTTTGAAACTGTTGCCAAGATTTTTTTTCATGCTACTTTATTTTTCAGATAATTGATAAAAGCAAGAGGGATCCCTCAGAAGAAATTGAGATTCTCATGCGTTACGGACAACATCCAAACATTATAACTTTGAAGGATGTAAGTACCTTCGTCTCCTTGCTTTGTTACAAAATATACAATAAATAAACATAGACATAGGGAGTTTATTGGGGCTTATAAACTTTCTTTAACATAGCAAAATATATGTACCGATCCTTCTGTATAGTTAAGAATTACTTCTAAATTGTCTGAATATTGATATTTTCTGAAGATTGTTTAATGAACTTTAAATGAGAAATGGTGTACCTGTTAAGTCATATTTTTCTTATTTCAAATATATGTTGGTAATTTGAAGATACAGTTGCATGTATCACATATATGCAAAGTGTCAACAGCTAAAAACCATCTATGGAGGGGAAAAAGAGTAGGGAATGGTAGGGTTAATTTCCTCTTGAAAACAGAACTTCCTAGACTGAGGAAATATTATTCTAAGTCATGATTTAATGGTTTATTATCTCAACTTCTCACAAAATAACATATAGGCTTTCTTTACACTTCAGGCTTTAAAGCTTTTGAATTATGGATTTAAATTTGACAGTCCCTGCTGTTTGCACTTAATGTTCATGCACATGAATGAGTGAACAGTATAGACTATAATTTCCAGATTTTTCAGGATCTGTAATTACAGATGACATGGTTGAGTGTATGTGTGTGTATATATATGTGCTTGTTCAACTTCAGGTGTACGATGATGGTAGATTCATATACCTCGTCACTGAGCTGATGAAGGGAGGAGAGCTGCTTGATCGAATTCTTAGACAAAAGTTCTTCTCAGAACGCGAGGCTAGTGCTGTATTATATACTATCACTAAGACTGTGGACTACCTGCACTGCCAAGGGGTGAGTGATTTCTTTTGTCATAGCTTCATTCACGTTGCTTTGAATTAACAAGTACATCTTATGTGCTTTTCTTATGGCAGAAAGACAGACTTGTTTTATTTTTTTTAAAAAAAGTAATTAGCAACCCATCCTACCTATTCTGCAAGTCAATTTAATTTGTACAGATAATGAAACAGACAGTATTTGTTCACCTGTGCTTGTTTGCAAGTTGGTTATGTTAATTTCATTTGCATAATGATCTAGTAGGCTTTGAGTTTACTTGAAACAGAATTTTTATGTTACTTTAGAGTTGGGTAATGTAGAAGTGTTAATAGGTATACTAATGCAGAGACTATATTTTATAAATAACAAAATTGCACGTACATGCGTTTGTACATCATCTAAATGATGGCTTCTAAAATTTCTTGTTTAAAGGTAGTGCATCGAGACCTTAAACCTAGTAATATTTTATATACGGATGATTCAAATAATGCTGATTCTATCAGGATTTGTGATTTTGGATTTGCAAAACAACTTCGAGGAGAAAATGGGCTACTTCTAACTCCGTGCTACACTGCAAACTTTGTGGCACCAGAGGTATCTTAAGCTGCCGTGTGTCTTCTATGCTGTTTTTGATGCATCAACTTACTTAAAAAAAATTAAAAATAAAAAAAATCCACTTCTAAATAGTTAAACTAGCAGCAGTTTGGTGTATTTTTTTTTCCTTAGATATACTTACAAGTACTTCTTCAAGACTGGTGCATATGTTTATTATAAACCTGCTTTAAAAAGGTTAAATTTAAAAGAATTCACCTTCAGAAAATAAGGATGGATTGAATCTGAAGATAATTTTCTGGAAACAAGAAATATCGTAGGCAGTAACTGTAACTTGTATATTGAACAGCTAATGATGAAACCTCCAACTATACTGGGATTGACGTATCCATCCATAGCTTGTGTGTGTGGTGGTAGTATTTTGGGGTTGCATGTGGGGGGTGGAGTCTGCTTGCTTTTTCCTGTTGTGTTTTTATAAAATGAAAAGTCTCTTAACACTTTTTTTTCCCAAGGTTCTCATGCGGCAGGGATACGATGCTGCTTGTGACATATGGAGCTTGGGTGTTCTCCTTTACACAATGTTGGCAGGGTGAGGAAATATTAGCTTTTTTTTTTTTAACCTACAAGTCCAGCATGCTGCACAAATCCCTGCATTTATTAAAATTTTAATAGGTTGCTTCACTAATTTGAACGTAGAACAAAAGACACTGGCCGGAACAGGAAGCTGTGAGTTAAAAAGGTGTACAGAAGCTAGGTTTATTTTCCAGTTAATCTCACACTTCTTTCTTCCCTAGTACATGGCCAGAGGGTACCAAAGACTTGCTCTAGTTTGAGAGATAATTTAGTCTGTAAAGTATGTCTAATTTGTTTTTATCCTTTCGCCCTTTCTTTTGCCCACCATAGTGCCCTTGTTGTCAACTCATGTATCACCTTCTGCAGGCTTGGCTCATGACCCTTTTACAGAATCCTCAGAAAACTTATGAGGTTACAAGTCAAAGCTTTAAACATTCGTTAAGCACTGTAAAGCACTTTAAACTAATAGCTTTTATAAACTTGCTAATGAATTCTCTTCTGACAGGTATAAAAATCAAGTTTTGTCGTATAGTTAAATATCTATTGGGAACTGTTCTTGATCATACTGTGCTTTTCTGTGTAAAGTCACTACTACTACTATGACTTTTGTCATCAAGCTCAGTTCACTGCATGACTGATGTGCAGCTGTGCAGATTTTGGGCAGTGTGCTGCCTATGCAGTTAAGAAACATTGTCTGGACATGAAGAGATGGCAGGTAACAAGAATAGGAGAACAGTCCAATGTGATTTCCTAGCTTTCTGTTGATTTCCCCTTAATCATATCAGCTGAAGTACTAGAATTAAGCTGGTTGGGATACTTCCTAAACATTTGCTGATTATGCTGGTTGACCTTTCCTTTATGTAGAGCTTTCTAAGTGCTAAGATACAGTGCAGTAGGTTTTATTATTTCTATCTTGCTGATTTGAAATCTAAGAAGTGTTAAGATATAATTCATCTGAGTAACATTTGATTGTTATTATTAAAACTAACTTGATATTAACCTATGATCATAGAAGATGCCAAAAAATCTGGTATTTGTATAAGGTGTGTATTTAAGTCATACAGGTATTTTTTGAGTTGACAGTAGGAATTTTAGGAAAATAACCTGAATTTACAGAAATCCAGTAAGTTATTAAAAAAACAAACCTCCAAACCCAATGATCTTGTAGTATAAGCCTTATTAACTCTTAGTGTTGGTGTTTTCTGGTTTGTTTGTTTTTTTTAAATCAAGAATTTTCTTGCACTTTTTTCCCAGAGACATGTGTGTATTTTGCACATTGTGTCTAAATGTACATACATCCCCAGCACTAACGCTGGCCTTACTAGTCCTTCTGTTAGTGTGCTGTTCTGGGTTTCAATTGTCTAGCTTATTGTCTAGTGTAGTTGGTTTTTTTTTTTAATCATTTCTATTTAATTTCTAAGTCTTCACTAGTTAGAATGCATTATTAACATAAGAATTTAAAGCATCTTTTAAATCTGCATTTCTCGTTCTATGTAACTATAATTATGGGAGAAAGAAAATGTACTAGCATTTCATCTTTGAAACTGTAAGTATTGATAGTATGCAATGTTTCTGTCAGTGGAATATTTACACAGAATGATTTATGAGGTTTTATCAATTTCTTAAGGTTTCTTACCTATGACTGTTTTGTTTCTCCCTTTCAATAGCTATACTCCATTTGCAAATGGTCCTAATGATACTCCTGAGGAGATCCTGGTACGGATAGGCAGTGGAAAATTCTCATTAAGTGGAGGCAACTGGGACACAGTTTCTGATGCAGCAAAGGTATAAATGTTTCTGTGTTTTTTTGTTTTTTTTTTTCCCCTTGTAACTTTGTAGCATTTAAAAGAACATCTATTGAGCTTTCTAACATAGATCAGTCTTATACAGTAGTTTGCTATTCTTACCTGCAGGATTTACTGTAATAGTGCAGTTATCTAGTTGTGCCAGGCAAGGTTTAGTTTAGATATCAGGAAAAACTTTCTGTGAAGAAGGGTGTTAAGCACTGGAATAGGCTCCCTGGGGAGATGGTTGAGTCACCATCCCTGAATGGTGTTTAAAAACTGTTTGGATGTGGTGCTCAGGAACATGATTTGTTAAAGTTAGGGTAGTATGGTTAGGTTGTGGTTGGACTTGATCTTGAAGGTCTTTTCCAACTTGAGGAATTCTGTGATTCTGTGATTCAAAAGCAGTATCATCTTACAGTCAGAGCAGGTAGTTCAGGGCTTAAGTCTGATTTTTGAAAACCTCCAAGGTTTTTGTACAACCTGGGCTGCAGCTTTGATTGCATAAATGAGGAAAAATCTCCTCCTGGTTTCAAGTAACATCGCTTGTGGAACATCTCTTGGTTTTTCTCAGTCTTCATTCCTTTGGCCTGAGTAAAGGAGTTCTGTTACCTCCCTCAGCTTACTGTTCTTCAACCCAAGATGCTGCCAGACTTCTTGAATCATGCTGGTAGTTCAGTTTGCTGTCCTATCTAGACCTCCATGCAATCTTCAGCAAAGCTGTTCCCTGGATGGTCAGTCCCTAACTTGTACTTGGCAAGGATTTCTTCCATCCCAGGTGGAGGACATTGAATTTGGTTTTGTTGAATTTTGTAAGGTTCTGGCTGGCTCATAACTCTATCCTGCGTGGATCCCATTGGATGGCTGCCAGCCCCTCAATTTATCAGCTTTTACTGTATACTTCTAGTTTAGTTCTCACTGAAAACCTGACAGAGTTGCACACTGTTACTTCCCACAGGTCACTAACTTAGATTTTAAAAAAGATAGATCCCAATCTAGACTTTCCTAATCTTTTTATTCATTGTTTTTATTGAACTAAATCCAGATGTATGTGGCATTACTTAATTGTAAAGTCATTCTTCCATTTATCTTTGTTCTAGTAGCAACTTACTTTGTATTAATATGTTTATTTCTATAGTATAAGTTCAATTCATGCTTTTAGCTTGTTCACCTGACACTGGATTTGTCAGGTCTTTACTGTTTTTGTTGTTACTTTCAAGTATTAAACTAATACTTCAGGATATTCAAGCACATTGCAAATCTTTATCAGCTTGATTATGATGTCCTTTTTATTTGAAGACTGAATTACGATTTCAGTATGTGTTCTAGGAGTTTGGTGTTGGCCTGCTCTGTATGTATCTTAGCCACCATTTTTTGCCTTTATAAGTCTTGGCATTAATACTGTCTCTTCCTGATCTTTTGGAACTGCATAATCTGTGCATTTCAATAGGAGTGATTCAGAGTACTTGTTTGCTAATTCTGTCTTATCCACAAGTAATTAACTTGCGTTTAGTCATGAATGTTTAATATTTTGTGCCCAAACAAAAGGAACATTCTGTCAGCTTGTTCACGTTTAGTTTTCAAGTTCTTCCTGTCTTTATTCCTCTGCCTTTCCTATTCAGCTCACCTTTTGACCAACATTTAATTCATAGCTTATTACTAGTGCTTCTAAATAGACAAACAAAAATGTCCATTCTTATTTGATTTTACTCTTTATATACCTCGTTGAAAGAAAAACACTTTGCTAATATATATCTATATATGATTTCAACTGTAATGTGTAGTCAGATTTTAAGTGTGTAGTACAAATGTGGATGGATATCTGCCAATAGTTTTCTTTCATAAAATCTTTTTGCTAAATTTGAACAGTATTTCTAGTCTTTTATAGAGTATATTAATTATGAACAAACTGAAATATGAAACACGGAAACAGTAAGTTTCTTTACAATATAAAGGCCTGCTTTGTTAGACTGATTATAGTATAACACATTGTTTTCAGACTTCTGTAGTGTCAAGGCACAAAGTGATCCAATTTATCTACTGATGGTTTTTGTTTGTTTTATGTTAATCTCTGCCACGTTTTTTCATTACTGCTATAATTAATGCTTTTATAGCCTGTGTTTAAAATTGTTTTAATTCAATAGCATGTATCTTTTTTCATTTTTATTTAGGACTTGTTATCACATATGCTTCATGTAGATCCACATCAGAGGTATACAGCAGAGCAAGTATTAAAACATTCATGGATAGCCTGTAGAGACCAGCTGCCCCATTATCAACTAAACAGGCAAGATGCACCACATCTAGTAAAGGTAAAACAACCTGAGGACTGAATATTGCTTGAGTTAATGGATGTGCAATGATTTGGAATCGCTTTGAGAGTTTACTGACGGAACTGATTTTTGAACTTAGTTTTTTTTTTCTTTGCCAGTATGTACATATTCATTTAAGTTATTTAAGTGAGCAAATTGTTTTTTTTAACCTGTTTGTGAGGGCAGAAATTTTTCTGTTCATTCTTTTTTGCTTTCATAGATAAAGATAGATTTTGTCCATACAAGAACCAGATATCTGAGTTATCTGAAACTTCCACAGATCTCCTATCATTCTCATTTGAGAAATTCAGGCCTTGGAACAGGCTTCCCAGGGCAACGGTCACAGCGTCAAGCTGCTGGAGCTTGAGGAGCAGTTGGACGGTGCTCTTAGACATAGGGTTTGAATTTTGGATTGTCCTGTGTGGAGCCAGGAGTTGGACTTAGTAGTCCTTGTGGGTTCTTTCCCACTTCAGGCATTTTTTGACATCTTCTGGAATTTGTTTCTGTGACCAGATCATGTTTCCAAAGTAAATTAGCAAGTTATGGTTTTTGCACTTGTTTTATGTGCTCACTTTGTATCTGTGATTCTGACTTACGACAAGCATGTTCTACTATAAACAGCTTACAAAACTTGCTTTTTAATCTAACAAAATTGATTAAGGACCTGTGAGAGCCGGTCTTAGTGTTGTGTTCATAAGTCAGGACCTGGATAGCCACATAAGAGGTTATGTTTCGTAAATTGATGCTATTTCTTGCCTAGAAGGTACTAAGTCTGGTATGTTGAATACAGAGAAAAGGAAAAGAAATGTTACATACCTTGCTGAAAGAATCAGCAATAGATGTTTTCTCATTTAATGCCAACTTTAGAAAACATGTGTGATCTGCCGTCTTATTTTTCTCTTTAAGAACTTAATATTGAATTATTTTATTTAGTGATTAAAAATGACTTGTACAACTTTTTATCTATTTCATTGTTCTCTAGGGAGCCATGGCTGCTACATATTCTGCACTGAATCACAAGACATTTCAGCCAGTGTTAGAGCCTGTTGCAGCCTCAAGTTTAGCTCAGCGACGGAGCATGAAAAAGCTAACGTCAACAGACTTATAGATCCACTGGGACACCTTAGCAAACAGAAGCAAGGAGAAAATCCAATAAGTGGCTTTACTTTGCCTGACCTGTGATCAAAAGGCGTCTATGGTTTCCTGCTACACTACTTGAATTCTGTAGAAGTCCTTTTTTTAAAAAAACAAGAAAAAAAATGCCACAGGTTCATACTGTGTTATTTTACAGGTTGTATCTGTTAAATTAATTTAAACATCAGGTACACCATGATGAATTTCTTGACACTGTCCTTTAAGAGATCTGTTGCAAATATTTCGCATTCTGTATAGTTTTGGTGGGTTCATTTAAAAATGAATAAAAAAGATTTAGGGGACCGTTGCCACTGACCAAGTTGTACATAAGAAAGTGTCAGTGTAAGTTTTATCTTCTCTTCGTGCATTTAGACCCTGATTTGAAGGACACATTTTTAATTTTGTAATTGGGTACTTAAACGAATTAAGTTGAATCAATTAACTTGTTCATTCTTTTTTTATATAAAAAGATGACTGATGTATTGTGCCAGTATTAAATGCGTTAGTGCTAATTTGGCAGGTCTGTGTTTGCATGGTGCCAGTAATTGGTAAGTTGGTGAAAATATAAGCAAAAGGAATGCGTAAGGTTCTGCACTTTACCTGGAAACTTAATTTGTTCACTTATGAAAAGTGGCGTCTTATAAGAAAAAAACACTTCTGGTTATTGCCATGAATGTCGTTGTGTGGCACTGAGCTGGAGAAGGTAAATACACCTATAAACTGACAAAAATAAGGACTGAAATAGTATTGGTACTGCAACATCATGTCATCCAGTTTTGTTAAAAAAGAAATTGTATATCGGTTTGTACAACAGCTGTTACTGTTTCCTTAGCAGTTGTTTCCACCGAGTATAACTAACCTTAAGTTTGTTCGGCATCTAAGGCAAACTGACACTTTGTTATATCGAACTTGGCATGTGGGTTTTTTATTTATTTGTTTTTCTTAGAGAATATTGCTTCTTCCTGAATCTCTAGCTGCATGTACAAATACTACAGAACATAAACACAAAATTCAATTTGCCTAACTGTAGGGGTAGCTTGGGAAAAATGAATAAGCCTTGCAGTGTACCCAGTTAAGAGAATAGTGACCCAGAAATTTCACAGTTATGGGCAAGTTACTGACAATATCCTTTTGCCAGCACTCGTTCTTCCTGTCTGTATTCATGTTATGACTTCAGTTCTTTCTAAACAAAATCTTGTGATAGAAAGGAAACAAATCTCAGGGCCAGAATTGTCTTGAAGTTTTCTGACTCAAAACCAGTGCTGGCTTGCATCTGCTAGTAAACTGGGAATTAATACCTTCAGAGATAATACGCTTAAAGTATTTTCACATGTTGTAGACGTTATGTCAGTAAAATTGTACAGCGGTAGGATGGTATGAATTTTAAATATTAGGAAGCATATTACGATCAACAGTTGGACTATTCACAGTCTGAGAATGCAAGTGACAAAAACTGCAGTTCAGGCTACTGTTGACTTATGTGTTCCATGTACCTTTGATAGCCAGTTATAAGACATTTGTGATGGCAGAACTCTGCAATTTGAAACAGAAAGGAGAAAAAAAAAAAGCTTTCAGGAAAATTCTGGCCTAACTTCTAAAAGTGACAGTAGTAACTCAGACTTTAAAATGCGGAGGGTGCTGGCTGATTTTTGCTTATACCTGTGAAGTACTTGAGATTGAAGTACTATTAGATAAGCTGCTTTCTTCTGCTGTGGTGAGGGAAGATGGAAATTATCTGGCCCAATAGTTAGGTGTGAGTATATATAGATTTGAGACTTTATGAATATAGCAAACATAGGTGTGCTATTTGTATCATGCAGAGTATACCCCATACTAAATTTCTTGAGTGTTTGGTATATGTTGGAAGCTTACTGGGGCCGTTTGTGCCTGATTTTGAGGTGCCTGTTTGAAATGCTTGAAAGCTATCAAAGAACATGACTGCTTCCTGGAAAGCTTATTATTTAGTACCAGATCTGTCCCTTGTGCAATTGGCTCATCCTTTTTTTTTTTTTTTTTCCTATTAGAGACCTTTGTCCAAAAGAATGCATGTGAAATTCTCATCTACAGCATGTAGTTTTTGTCTGCAAATTTACAGATGGCTACCAGAAAAATGAGTTCCCTCTATGGAGGGGAAAAATAGGGGTAGAAATAAGCTGTCTTGGCTGAGGTCCAGGTATAATATGGGTTGAAATGCACCAGTAAAAACTGTTGGTCTAGAGGGTAATGCAAGGAATGGAACACAAATGTCAAATTTGAATTGTCTTCAGCTTTCCTGCAAGGCAGCAGCTGGTCTTTAATGGCTTTATTCATTAATCATTTAACAGTGTTTATATTGGCATTTTCTTTTAGCTTGCTTAGAAGCACCACATTATAAGCACCTTAAAAGCATTTTGCACAAAAGCAGTTGTAAGCAGTTGAAGATAATTTTTAAGTTCTTCTCAATGTGCAAAACAAAGGTGATAAGAGGAACAATGTGCAAATGAGATTGATATTCTGATTCTTAGCAAAGAGTTTTAAATATTTGTAAGGTTATCCCTTTCTAGTTTATTTGTTTTTTTTTAAATCATTACTAGCCTGTAGTGCTAACAGTACTCCTGGGGCAGAAGCAAGGTTGTAGTGACTACAACATTATAGGTTTGTCTTATCACAAGGAAATCACGTGGAGTAACATCTTTATTGTATTTAATGAGACCTGTGTACTCTAATATGCTGATTTTAATCCTTTAAATCATTTTTGGGGGGAGGGGGAAGTGAACTTGCTGTGAATATTTCAGCATATCAATTTTGAAACACGTCAGATATGCAGGGATACAAGAGAGTTTACTTTAGTAGTTTTGATATTTCTTTTGGAATTTTTCATACTCTTTTTCAAACTTTTGTTCAACTACTAATGCTCGTGAACAGGCTGCACTGTCAGTTCATTGCAAAATGGAATAACACTTGAACATGCTCTTGGAGTGAAAGGTCAGTAACGTTTTATATGGTCTCTGCACAGTTCAAGATTACAACCTATTTATGATCTAATACAGACTTTGTAAAAGAGTGACATTTTTTATTTTTTATAAAGAAATACGAATACTACATAAAAGAATTTCTGGAGAACTAATTACTATCAAATGATCTTATATTCTGGGTGTGGTGTCTTTCTGCTGGCAAGGTAACTTCTGCTCTGGCTTTGATAATAGCAGTTCAGTACTAGATCTCAAGAGCACAGGGTCTGACACAGTTCTTGCTGAAGGGGAGTAGATAACCCTCAGACATAAACTGTAGCTGGAGCACATACCTGATGTACCTGCTTCTCCTTCACCTCACCCCTTCAGTACTGCAATTATTATCTTCAGTTTTCTTTTTCATGAAAAGTGAGGAGCTCTGTTGTATTCCTGTATTGTATTCAAAAGCTGTGCAGTGGCATCAACGTTCACCAGTGGTACGTAATAAACGAGTGCCCAAACCAGAGAGAATCAGCATGGCTAGATTGATTTAAGCCACTGTTTTGTGGCTTGCCTAAATACTGTTGTTAGCATAGTGTATATTTTTCCTATTATGCCTGAAAGTACGAAATTATTTCTGACCCTGTAAAAAGCCTAAGATGGTCTAAGCATACTATCTAGTTGAGGCCAATGTTCTACAGTTTTGAAAGTTCTTCTAGCATTCAGAGAAGGCATCCAAAACCTCACACACATCACTCGTGCAGAGCTTGAGTAGTCTTCCATATTTTAATTCGCTTTTCAAAGCTAACTTTCATGTATGTATTGGAGAAACCGACTGAAATGTCCAGTAGTTAAAGTTAGATCTAGCCGATTTTAATAATTGGAAGTTACTTGCAATATGCACTGGTCATTTGCAGTGACACATCTCTCTCTGCCCTCAAATTTTGCAATTAAGAAAGCTGGGGAGCTTGTGAGGATTGAGTTAAATTAAATAGACAGTAATATAGTAAGTATATTGGTTTGTATCAATGCAATTAGACTAAAACATCAATGCAATTAAGGGGAGTTTGTGTACTTGTGTAGCACTTAAGGTGTTTTTTTTTTTTTTTTTAGGCCTATCTAGACTAAAACTTTGCTAATGTTTGTGGGAGGGAAGGGAGGAGCAGGTTTCTCAAAGGTTTCAAATGGCTTCTTAAGTTGTTATAATGAGTCCTTATGTAATGCTGTCAGAGCTCTTTTTTTACTCTGCTCCTTGACAGTTTGCTCAGTTTTCTTGAGTATGTATTGGTACCTACAGGTAACGTACGTACATTGTTTGTTGTTCATGTACCATCCTTGTGCATTAATGCCTCTTCAGTTACACATCCTCACTGTCTTTTCTTAAATGTACTCCCCTGAATTAATTTGTTGTTATGCCTATATTTTCCTTTGGGAATAAAAGAATGAAAGCAAGATAAAGAAAATAAAAGCCTAGGGTATAGCTGTGGTTAACTTGAATGTTGTAATAACTTACGTAACTAGAAGTGCCCCCTCCAATTAGTCAGTGACTGGCTTTCTTGAGATTTTTCTATGTAAAGAAAGCAACTCTTCTTTGAAAGCTTTAAATGATTTTTAATGGTTGATTTGGGAGATAGCTTATTACCTGGAATGAGTTAGAATAACATTGGATTCTGGTTTGGGTTTTGTGTGTGTGAGAAGTAAAAACATGCCTCAAGGTGGATCTCCTTTGCAGGACAAAGTGTTCTTATTTTGTGTGTTTTGCATTAGGCTTATAAGCAGCATTGGCTAAGTAATTGTGTTGTCATAATATCCCAAGCACTTTGGCATCTTGCACTGATACTCTGATTAGAAAAAAAAAAACAACAACCTATTCTGGCACGTGACTGGCTATAAATCTCAATATATGAAAGGGCATTAATTGAAAATGGTGTGCAATGAATCACATGCTCTCTGAGGTACTTAAAAGATGAAACTATACAAAAGGTCCCCGTTATCAGATATTGTAACTGTCATTTCTTTCTCTGAGCATATTGTGGATTTTGTATCATATTGTATTTATTTCATTTAATTTTAAAAGTTTTCTTTAAAGCTCTGTATATATTGACATTAAAGTTTGCATTGTACTACGTTCTCTTCTCTTTGTAAGGCTGAATCCAGTAGTGCATTGTACGGTATGTTGTTTTTCTTTGCACTGTGCTGCTAAAAGATACGATTGCCTTGAATTCCAACATGCCAAAGACAACCTCAAAATTGTATTTATTTTTGTTAGACATTGTGAATAATGATAAAGGTACAGTTTTAAATAGCTGGCAGTTCCTCGAGTGCTAGAGCGAGAAGGTTGCAAATTCATGATTTCTATAATTGACAAAAAATGATCACTTACGATTTGAAAGCTCAACAACTCTTTTTTTAAAAGTGGTATAAAAATTAATGAGCGCACATACTAAATTAAATGTACTTAGAGTTGCATTATTTGGTAAGCCTTGCCAAAAGCCTCACGCCAAGAGCTGTTTATAGATTTATATTCACAGTCAAGTGTTTTATGCCACACTTTCAATAAAACATACGTTTATTGATAGGATTGATGTATTAATTTAGAGTGGGATGATCTACCTTCCATATGTCTTTCAGGTTTTCAGCTTTGACTACATGTAAAAGAGGAAGTAATTTCCTTTCCAGGTACAGACATTTAGGTTGCAAGTGAAAACAGTCGTATGAAAAGCAGTGACCTACACAGGCAGTCAAAGATAAATAAGTGTATCAGCATTTGCCATGAGGTTGTAAAAAGCTGTAGGAGAAAATTCTGCCTGCTAACGTTCTTCTCTCCTGTAGATGAGCTATCACTGCAAAGCCAAGCGGTGATGCCTTCGCTAAATGTGGTAGAACAGTTCACTGTGTAGCAAATAATCCCTATCACAGGACAATAGTGAGGTCCCTGAACCCCCAGGCAGCGAGTTCCTCTCATGTTTACTGGGGGCTGGCTGCTGCTGGGGAAGGAGACAAGGCCTGTATTAAGAAAAACCTGGACTGCTGATGAAATCTAGGGTTGCAGTTAAATAGGTACATTCTGTATGGTTTTACTTTCTTGCAAACATTCTCGGAAGAGAGCTCAGTCTTACGTGTGACTCAGCAGAAGCTTTATGACTGTATAAGAAGGTACCTTCCCACTTGTTTCTTTTATGGGGTAGAAAGATGTTGGGGGTGAGGGAGAAGCTCTCAGAAGCACTTAAAATACGAGCTCGCTTTAGCTGAGTAGCTTTCTTTATATGGCCACTGAAGCTATCATAGCTAACATGGGGCCGGATACTGAAGAACCAGAATGCTGAGAAGACCGACGCGTGTGTTCGTGAGCAGCCCGTTCCGTGCCGGGCCGCGTGGGTGGAGGGAAGCAGGGAGAGCACGGCCGTGGGACTGCTGAACTGAGAGCTGCCTTCGTGCACCGCTCCTTGTCTGTGCACTGTGGTGGCTGCGCTGCCTGTACGCGGCTTTGCTGGGCTTAAGGAAGACTCTTTCCTGTGTGTCAAAGATACAGGTGACCGCAAAGAAAGTAGCTTGCTTTTTCCCCCTTCACGTGCGTTACGATTCTGCTTCGCGGTCGCAGCGCTGAGGCGATGTTAACACTGCGCGTAACGGCCGGGCCTGGTCCCGCTGCGGCCGCGAGATGGCGGCAGTGCCGCGCGGGAGCCGCGTGACGGGGGCGGCGGGGCCTTGCGGTCCCTTCTTTGCTGCTTCCCCCACTTCCGCCTGTGCTGCGCGCGGGGCGCGGCTGCTGAGGCCGACGAGTGTGTGGTTTCGAGTTAATCATCACAGATAAACATTGCAAGTGCTGCAGGCCGAATTAATATTTCAGGATTCTTCGCTATTTATTACTGTGCTTAATTGTCTTACTTAAACGTATTTTGGGCCTTGGGCTGTTAAGGATTTAATATTTGAGGTGGTTTAATGAATTGTAAAACATGTTTTAAACAGAAATGAGTATCTAATAAGTGCCAGAAGTGATTAATTTTCTGAAACGTGAAAAGGCATCCGTATTTAATTAAAAAGAACGGCCCCAAATTGTTGGAAAGAGGAAGCCGGTACTCCCACTGGTTGCTTTGTGTTCAGCAGCTTTGCTGTGCCCTTGCTAGGCTGCCCGTGCTGCCGCAGCGCTGGGCTTTCAGCCCCTGCACCGACACACCACAGCCTGCCCTCCAGGGCTTTGAGCAGTGTTTGTTGCTTTACAGAAAGGAGTTTTAGAGATATTTTGCTTTTATAGAGGGCTGTTGCTGCTGATTTCTTAGCCTCGAGAGTGCTGCTGCTTTTAGGAGAACACTCAATTTTCAGAACTGTTGCTTTAGGAGCAATTGTAAAATACTTGCTTGTTGGACATGGCCTAAATTGCGGTGCTAAATTACTTCCTAATTTTGTTAGCTTGATACGTAACTAGTTTTCAGGTGTGTTTTATGCCTGCTGTTGGGAACTGCAGTTTGTCTCCAACGTTGTTTAAGCTGAGCTAAAAACGAGGTCTGTGAGAAGGCTGCTTTGGGATGATTTTAAGGGAGTGGTTCTGGTTTAGTGGAGTTGTGGATTGTTGCGTTTTCCTTTTTTCTTAAGGAGTGTAAGTATCCCTTAACACCCTTTCCATGTTCCTGAAAAGTGTTTGCAAGCAGTTGCTGGTATAACACTAGCTAAACAGCAAGGGACTTGAGATCTCCTGGATGAGACAGGACTTATTTTCCTTGAGTGTATCAAAGTTGTACATTTAATTCAAATAAAATCATATGTTCACCCATCCTTGATGCTAAATACATACCAGTAAGGTGTAGTGTGAAGCAAGCTGAGCAAAGCATCCCCGTTGTTTAAGTGACTTGCCTTGTTCCCAGCTGGATTTGAGTGATGTGAGGTGTTGCCTCCACAGGATCAGTCTTTGTAGCCATAGGTTACAAGCAGTCCATGGGTTTGTACAGCCCTGCTGGATGGTCTGGGCATGTTATGGGTACTGAGGCTTCTCTTCAGCGAACTGCACTTAAAGCTTTATTTCTAGGAAATGAAGCCATAGAGCTCTAAGGAAGTAGCAGTGACTGCATTACCAGCTATCGAACCCAGCCTGTCCCAGCATGGTGACTTGCAGCAGCAGAACCAGGGCAGTAAAGGGAGTGGCAGCAGCGGTGGCAGCTGGATGAAAATAATCATTTCTGCAGGTCATTTTGCATTCACTGATAGTAATCATTTCAATAGTGTTTTAACATCCACTCTTCTTCCCAAAACCCTGAATTAACTGTTATCACCAGCAACCATCAAAGAAAGCAGGGCAAGAGGCTCTGCCAAACTGCCCGGTGGTGCATGCTGTCAGGAGAGGGGCAAATAAAGAATGTCACATTCATCATGTGGTATTCAAAATATCATGCACAAACCATGCAAAGATGTTAGCGTTTATTCTCTGAATGACCAGAGAGTTTCATTTTTATCTTTCACCCTGTGCAAGGTGCTGGTAGATTTTCAAGAAAGGAGACTTGTGTTTTTGTATGAGACTCGCTGAAATCGAGTTAGAGGAGATGGTTTTTAGCCATAATGAGAGCTGCGCAGTTCTTAAAGGTGTATTGTTGAGGATGAATTTTAAAATCGTGTCCTGTAGCAAGCTTTGGTACAGTGTATTCTGATGAGTTGCAGTGCTGGGGAGTATGTAGCCAAAGTTACCATAGCCTTGGAAACAGCCAATGTGTGATCCAGAGGAAAGGCAATATTTGCTCTATAAAGAAAACAGCAACAAAAGTCCAACCAAACAATATCCTCTTTCCAGTTTTCTCAGAACTTCATCCCCAGTGGACAAACCACCCACCTGCTCGCTCTCAACAGCTGGATTTCTTCCTTCCTCCTTCTCTTCCTTCTGGCTTGCCCGGGCCACTTCGAAAGGAAAGGGCGCTATCAGCATTGGTGCTCTTTAACAGTTAGGGTAAATGGATTTAACCAGGTGACAGACGTTTCAGCCTTTACACTGAATGAACATTCATTGTGTTTATTAATTTCTTGCATGTGGTTTGAGGGTGTGTGTTTGGGGGGGGAGGGAAAAGCATCCTTAAAATGTGAACTGGCTGGAGCAGAACTGCTGTGTGCTTCAAGCTGTGCCATCCTCACAGGAACCAGGTGCTGGATAGGGAAGATTTCTCACTACAGGATTTTGTGTACCCATTTGGCTCCAGGCTGTTTAAAAAGAAAAAAAAAAGTGTCAGTTTTTTCTAATGACATTAATATTTGCGTAGGTACATATGCATGATTTCAAGTTCTTAATAGATTATGATAATTTAGATAATTTCTTTGGGATTAACCATTATTAGTGCCTGGTGGAGTTTGTGGAGGAGAAATGCCAAGTGTGCCCAGGTTTTTAAGCAGCTAGATGGCCCAGTGTCACCACTTGTCTTGCTCCCTGCTTCCAGCAAAGGGGAGGAGAAGGAGCTGAACCTCACCACGCTTGGGATCAGCTCTCAGTTAGCACTACCATTTGATGACACTCAAAGATATCATTTGGGGAGCTGGCATTTGGGGGTCTCTGGGATGCGGTTCCCTGGGTTAGGGGATCTGGGGGCACGTGTCACCCTCCCACCCAGATACCACTGCAGTAGGTGAGGGTTGCTCCTGGGGAAACCCAGATTTCATTCCTACTTTCAGCCTTACCAGGGGCACAGATCTTGGTGCTCGACTTCTCACAGGAACGCCCTGTGCCTTGGCAGCCCTTGGCAGAGGCTCAGTGCGGGCTCTGTTGGGGTCTGCAGGCACACAGCTTTGGCTGCACCTAGGAAAGGTCTTGATGGCAAAGCCTTCCTTCAGCGAGATGATCTCCAGGCAGGGAGGGGAAACGCTGGCTCCCACTGGCACTTGCCTGACCTTGGGGGGCTGGCAGGTGACTGGAGCTGACTTGCCCTTATTGTGCAGAGCTGGGGGCTGTGAACGCTGCTGGACAAAATTCCCTTGTGGAGTCAGCTGCATGGAGATGGGTGCTGGCTGGGTGCACTGTGGCACTATTTCCATTTCTAAAGACGCTGAACGATTCAGCTCTGCAGGGCCCCCAGCAGCCATGGCAAGGGGGGCCATTTTCTGCTTGAAGACAAAGAGCAGCGGCTGCTGTCCAGTGGTGTCAGGCTGGTCTGGCTGTGGGCTTGCTGCCAGAGGCCTATGAGGGCAACAGGAACTGCCCCAAGCTTGGGATGGGAATGCAGCAGGGTCTGCTCGGCTAGCCCGAGGCTCAGCCTGCTCCTGCTGGTGGGAGATGGAAATCATTGTGTTACCAATCATCTCTGTTCCTCCTGTGGGCACATGGAGACACTGCCTTCCCTGTGGCTCTGCATGTGTTGGGTTCTGAGCCTTGGGCCTATTTGCCTGTAGTTCTGATGGCTTTGATCGGGGCTTTGTCCCTGGCCGGCGCGGCTTGAGGAACTTCAAGGAAAAATTCTTCCATAGCTGTTGTGTTACGTTGGAACTTGTGGTATCTGAAATTCAGACAGGGACAAACATAGAGGAAGAAAGCCTTACCTTGCACGTAGTGATTAGGCCTAGACATGTTTGGGTGCTGTGATGTTTCTTGTTGCTTTTAAAATCAGTGACAAAAAAAAACCCAACCCAAACAATATTTGATCTCAACTTTTCTAATGTGCTCTAAACAAGTGGCAAGTTGCTTACTGCTAATGGCAGTTATGCATGTGTTATATTGCAAACAAATCTAACAACCCTTAACCACACTCCGTTGGCCTAGCATTGGCATTTTTGGTTAAGCCATCACCACCCTTTCCTTCTCCAAACCATTCAATAGCAGTGCCTAGGGCACAGCTGCAACGGAGCGCAGCCTGGTGTGTTGAGGAGGCTTTGCAGTGGATGTTTATACTGGTGGTTTATGGTGGTTTATGGGCAGAGGGAAGGCACCTGCCTGCTTGCTGGTCTGAGGCTGGCTGGGTCTGGGTGCCCGCATCCATCCTGCCTGCTTCTGTGAGGCCACGCTGCCAGCCAAGATGCCCCTCTGACCCACGTCAGGCAGGTGTTGTTGCTTCCTCTGATGCTAATCTCTTCTCTTAGCCACCAGCTTATTCATCAGATCTTTCGAATAAAGCAGAAGAAAGCAGTACAGATGTTGATACAGTCCTGTGCTGAATCCCAGCTGGCTGGTTGGGTGACAGCTTTTAGTGTAGCATCTCAACTCAAAACTGATATAACCCAACACTTCCTGGAATGGTACAATTTCAAGGATAAATGATTTAATGCTTAGAATTATATGAACCTCATCTTGACACATGGATTTATGTGTGTAGCTTCCTGCATCTTGAGATGCGAATACCTATCATTAATTTTTGTGGCTTGAAACCAAGCTTGATTTAGATGCTTTCTTCCCCAGGGAAGAGGCGTTTTATAAGATCACTGCAGTGGTAATTGTTTTGAGTTCAGAGCGAACTAACTTAAACATCACATGGATCAGTTGTATACTGTAAATGATTTATGCCCTACTACATTCCTTCAAATGTCCTTACAAATTATATGGAGCTAAGAAGGAGTTGTATGGTTTGCTACCAGTGATGTTTTGTAGAACATTCAACAAAAGTGTTTCCTTGCAGATCTTGTTGTAGGAACATCCTGCTAATCAGTGGGGTCCATAAAACAAATTCCTGCCAAATTTTTCCTTTCTTGTGTGTGCAGAAATACAGATGTGCATGTACAAGCCCTGCATCTCTCCTACAAGGCGCTACCTCATTAATAGAGGTTGGTTTACACACCGCAAGCAGCATTTCTTCTTAATACAAGAGGAAAAACTTTGAGAATGAGAAATACAGGTACTCAACAATGCTGGAGGTCTGTTGAAGGTATCCTTGCTAGCAGGTTTCCAAAGGTGTGAGCATTGGAGGGAGATGATTATTATTAGGGATGCAAAGATAAAAAGCCGTTGCAATTTTGTACTTGGATGAAACTAAGAAAGGGAAACTTAATTTAGAAGATCAAACAGTTTCTTAATGGCTTGTCGGATAAAGCTGTCAGAGAGAAGAAAAAGGCATCAGGGAAGGAACACTAAAAAATCCGGTGCAAGAGTATACTTCAATATATCTAACTTGGCAAGTTTCTTTGCACGTTTCTTTAATCTGTCGTATTTTCTTCCGTACCTTATCTGTTTTCCATAAATCCTAGTTTAAAAAGTCCTTTTACACTCTGTGTTTTGAAATTTCCTAAATTCTTTTTACTTTGAAATTATTTTGCTTCAGAGCCTTTTGAATGCTTGAATCGATTTCTGTTTCCTTTCTTATTAATGAAACCATTCATCCAATAAAACTTTGGAGAAGAGAGATCTAATTTACAGACCTACCCTAGTGAAAAGAAATAAGGTGAACAATCAGCTGGACCATCCAAAGGATTATTACTATTTCAACGGAAGCTGTTTAAGAAAACGTCTATGGGGAAATATCTGGAAATGTAATAACTTAATCCTAAATATCACGAAAACAAAGCAAATAACTAAATATATTGCAAAGGCTGAGAACATGAGCAGAGACAGATGCTCATCAGGGAGGTTGGTATTAGGCAGGCAGAAAGATTTCTGTTGTGCTGCAGTATGATTCTGAAAAAACAAGGCTGTCCTGAAGGTTGCTGTGATGGCACACAGCCTGCTGTTTGACAGGTGGAAAGCTCTTCCAAATGTCAAAATACCAAAAACGAGGGGTGCACAGGAGGTAAGTTACCTTCAGTTTTAGAAACGTCTTCAATTTTAGTGAACGTCTGGATTGAGTTGTGCTATGTCAAGCTAGTCAACAATTGTAATCTGTTAAAAGTGACTTAAACCTGTGATTTATTTGCTTTTCACATCGAAGCGACTGTTTTCATTCTCCTTTTGCTATCTCTGCCAAAAAATGGCTTTCTTTTCTAGCCACTCTTGGAGAAGAGGGATAAAACTAAATACAGGAGAAAAATTGGGGGATTGAATTGGGTGGAGGTGGGGAACGCAACTGGGTTTGCTGTGTCAGCATCTGAGTTTTTTCCAGCACATGAAAGTGGCTGTAGGTCAGATAGACAGGAGGTTGCTGAGATGTTGAGCAGTTTCTGGGTCCCTTGTCAGTGCTTTGCCACAGGGCAGAGGAGTCCTGGCAGTAAGATTTGCTGCGGGATTGCATGTTACTGATAGCAAATTTCTGCTAACTTAATACACATGTGGCTTCTGCCACCTACAACTTGAAAAATTCCAGGCTCATCAGAGCACTTTGTCTGTACTTCACGTTGGGCCTTGTTGCAAAGATGTCAAGAAAACCTGTGCTCTGCTCATGACAGGCCTGTGCACAGCAATTGTTCATGCTGGAGACCCAATGCTAGGAAACATAGGTTCAGGGAGAGGAAATGTTTGGTACTGGTAGGATGAGATCATTGTGCTGCAGCCTGAATGAAAGGGTGTTGTTTGTTTTATTTTCCCACAACAAAGATAAGACAGGCCATGGAAGACACACTTTTTCCATGAAGGAGGAAGGCATTATCTTGCTTAAATTATTCAGACAGACTTTATTTTCCAGAAAACCATGAGTCTCTTCATGGAGCATTGTTTCTAAGCTTAGCTGCTCCACAAGACCTTTCATCTGCGGTAAAGAGACCCAAATAGAGAGAGCAGAGCCCATAACCTTCTACTACAGTAAGTCAGGAGCCATAGAAATGTTTGACAATGCTTTGGAAAGAAATGGTTGTACTTGAGATGCTTCTCTAGGAAAAAGCCTTCAGTATGGAGCTATGATGAGGCTAGATTTTAGCACTGATCTGCCGGCACACGCAGATTTATTATCCCTTTTGCAGTAAGGTACAGAAGTAAGTTGTGGTAGCTGGGTTTTTTCGCAAGGGGAAAAGAATGATGTTACTATAGACTGAACTGTGTGCTAAGATTAGTGAGTCGTGTATTTTTGGCCAACAAGATCCCTGCTTGGCATTTGCAGTATTCAGTAATTACTGTTTTGCCCCAAACTTGCTTTTTCTCCTTTTGTTCTCCTAAAGCAGGGCACCACTGAGTGCCCGTGAGTACTTACTCTCCTTCTGTGGGCGTTTTCAGCATCGCTTCTCAACATGCAGGTGCCTGTGGCACACCATTGCCGTGGCAGATGACATCATAAAGAGAACATCAGTGCAGAACAGAGTGCTTGGGCATCACAGTTATTTAAATGCTGCCTATTAGGGGATATGAAACAATTTAAAGACAAACCTCCATTTAAGTAGGCTCTTCCATAATACAGTATTTTGTTAACATGAAATATTCAGTATGGAGAGACTTATATATACAGTTCACTTATTTATCTTACATCAATATGGATAATGTAAGAAGATGGGTGTTTTGCTTCATCTTAATTTAGTGACGGGCTTCACATTTTTTTTTTTCCTAACAAATTCATGTTTGTGTTCTGTTGACAGACATGAACGAAGGGGAGATGGATGTTGGTTTGCCTGGTGCTGAGATGCCACTGCTGCCAGGCAGCCAAGCCTCTGACAGCACCGTGTGCACTGGGGCTGCGCTGATTTGTATGCAAGGCTGCAGCTGGGGAAAGGGTTGAACAGTTGCCCATGGGATGTCTGAGAAAAGGCTTTTCAAGAAGATGTGTATGAAAATGCAGGAAATACACTGCTCTTATATAGAAGGCTCTTTTCTGTGTGAGGTAATGTGATGATTTATTTATTTATTTATTTATTTATTTATTTATTTTCAGAAATGACTGGACCTACTTAGAAAGTGCCTTCTTGGGTTTGTAGGGTAGAATATCATTTACTCATGTTTCCTTCACTCATCCACTGAAGATAAAAGGTGGAAGCTGCCTGCATTTAAATGCAGAGTTTACGCAGATTGAGGTAGTTCCAACCATTTTATGTTGACAGTGGGTGTTTCTTGCTTCCTCCGCTGCTGACCACTAGGTGAGCACCAATAGAAGTTTCCATTCGCCAAGGAGTTGTAATCTGTGTGGGTAGCAATCATCCCTCCCCAGCAAGGATCAAGCTGGAAGAGATTACCTGCCCATTGCTGGCACTGCTTGTTGGTACTGTATGCAAATCTCATATACCTCGTACAAAGCCACATACGGTTAACACTTCCCATCATAGCACAAAAACATCATTCACAAAGGAGGGTTATTTCCTTTATTCAGACACTTTGGTAGAATTCTCATCAGAGTATCCCAGCGGGTGGTGTTTCTGGGAGTCTGCAGCAGTGAAATGAAATACAGAGCGCAATACAGTTAATGTTCTCCTCCTGGCTGTTGTTGCTCAGCCTGTGTGCTATCACAAGTGATTTTTGTGCTTGCGAAGAGCAGCTCTCGAGCTGGTGCTGGAGGAAGGAGCATTCCAGTGACTCACTGAATGTTTCTGTGCCGACTGGCTCTTGCTGGGAGTTTTCAGGGCACTCACTGTCACATCCTGGTCTCTTTTTTCACCAGCCACAACAATCTTCAATTTCAGAAAATATGAGTTTATTAGGAGTATTATAATATACTGAAACTCAAGCTGTCATGAGTTTAAAATTCAAGGGATTATTTTCCTACTGCCATACAAAGAAAATTGCAGAGGTACTTAAGAATGCGTGTGTATTATTATTGGACCACAGTGGTATCCAGGAAGCTCCTAGTACAATATTTTCACTTAAAGAGAACGGTGACTGCTGGGATATGTACCTCAAGACAGTTTAATGAGTCTCTTTTCACCATTAGTGATCAAGTATTTGACAGTTGCAAAATGTTTACTACAACTACAAAAGCACAAGCTCTAAACATGTCTGAGACAACGATGAGCCTAATGAGACTCATGGATCAAAAACTCTGTTGCCTGTTGCTAGGGAGAGAATTTCTGCAGCACAAGGAGTTTATGTGTTGGATGCTGTGAAAAGTGTCCTTCAACAGCACGGAGTGGGAGATGGGTCTGTGGGCAGCCACCTAAGCTGTCCCCCTTCCCCAAAATACCTCCTTTCATAGAATCACCAAGGAAAAAGACCTCCAAGATCCTCCAGTCCAACCGTCCACCTACCAGCTATATTTCCCACGTATAACTCTCAGGACAACGTCTACAAGTTTCTTGAAAACCTCCAGGGAGGGTGACTCCACCACCTGCCTGGGCAGCCTGTTCCAGCACCTGACCATTCTTTCAGAGAAGTAATTTACCCTAATGTCCAACCTGAACTTCTCCTGGTGTAACTTGAGGCCATTCCCTCTAGACCTGTCACTATGCAGGAGAAGAGGCTGACCCCCAGCTCATTCCAACTTCTTCACAGGGAGTTGTAGAAAGTGACGAGTTCTCCCTGAGCCTCCTCCAGACTAAACAATCTCTGCTCCCCATCAGACTTGTGCTCCATACTCTTCACAGCTTCGTTGCCCTTATCTTTGCTGCCTGTGGTGACCTTTTATGAGCATCTTTACAAGAATTTCCAGTACAATTTTGTCCACATGATTTTGATTGTATTTTACTTTTTTTAGTAACAAATAGAGTTTTTGTTTTGTAAGACATTGCTGTTTAGGAAAATGTACGTGTTCAGTGTTAAATTTATTGCAGGAAAAGGGGATAGCTGCTTCTATGCAAGTAGCTATTTGTACTGAGATATGTTCTCTCGCGTCAAAGTTACGGTATTATGTTATATACTTGAAAATGCATCTTTGGTGTTTCTTATGCTTCAGCAGGAGATCCGGATTTCCCTTAGTGATTTTTCTGACTGTCCTCAGTTCTTGTTTGAAAGCTGCAAATGAGGGTGATTTTTCTGAAGGTATTACCCTCTTCATGGTGGAGGGAGAGGCTTGATCAGTGATTTTAAAACCACTCCTATATTTTATTTAATCCTTCTACTCATTTGCACATCAGTATCAGCTTTAGAGGAAAACAAAACAAGCAAACTCAAGTAGCATTCCTCTGCATAGTATACCAGGCCTATGTTGGATGCTTACCTGTTTGTTAATAGAAAGGGGATGATGTCTTCCCAATGTCTTGTACGATGTCATGGGACGTGGAGGTTTTGGGAAGAGGAGGTTGGTCTTGATCAGCGACTTCGGTGGCAACTTCCCAAAAATTGAATCTAGATCTAGAAAAGAGGAAATGCCTGTGTTTCTTTTGCTGTCACAGCTTGATTGCCTTTTTATAAAATACATCTCAGTTTGAGAGGTTATAATCAGTATTATTTACTAGAGAAATTTAAATGCAGCATTGCAGAGAATGGATTTAAAAGTCCCAGACAAACCTAAAAGGGACTTATCCCATAGCAGAGGAAGCTGCTGTCGGCCCTAAGTCTGTACTGAGGTGGTTATTTGGCTGGCATTTGAACACTCACTCTTGGAAGTTCAGATTTACAACTGAGACAAAAGTAGGCATTTCAAACAAAGGGCAAAACCAAACTTATTTGTGGCCTTTTCTGTAATGCATCTCCGCAGTCCGTGTCCTCTTTCACTTTTTCTTCATCATAGACTTTCCCAGTAATTTGACTGGAAGAGCCATTTGCTTCAGACTGTGGAAAGGGAGAAAACTGAGACAGGGAAATCTAGAATGGTTTTGCCTTATTTATATTAATTTACCTGCCCCATGCTTGGAGTTGTATTTTTGAATTGTGTCATTTTATAAACAAATAAAATGGTGATAAAAAGCCAGTTATTAGCAAAACTAAAGAAGAAAAAGTGGTTTATATAAAATACCAGCATTACTTCCAAGATAAATTCTATGGGTTCTTATTTACCCATGTTGAGTTTTTAGCCAGTTACCCCAAGGTATTGCAGCCCTGTGGGAGAGGTTACAAGGATTTGTTGCATACTGGATAATTGTTATAAATAACAGAAGGTTTAACAAAATAGGATGTGGTATTTTATACAGATAATTGTATAAAATGTGTATGCAGAATGTATTCTGTCTCACGTGGTCCGAACCTGTACTGCTTTCTCAGTGCTTTGCAACAGAATTGATCTGATCTCTGAAAGAGTCCGGATTCTATAACTTAGTTTTAGGTCAGACTATAGTACGTTAGTTATGGTGTATAATGTGACTTTTTTTTCTGCTGTTCCCTGCTGTATGGTTAGCTCGTCTGAAAATATAATTGCTCTTGCCTGTGGAAGGTGAATTACTGCCAGCATCTAAGTCATCAGGTTCCTTCTCTGCTTTTTTGTCTTTTTCTGTTGCTTCATCCAGGATCGTGTCTTCTGGAAAAGTTTCATAAATTTCCTCATCATACCTGCGCAGAAAAAAATGTAGACTGTGACTGAAGTTATGGATTCAAGGCAGGATTGTATGAGGCTTTGAGCAGCCTGGTCTGCTGGGAGGTGTCCGTGCCCACAGCAAGATGTTGGATTTACGTGGTCTTTAAAGTCCTTTCCAACCTAAGCCATCTCTAGGATTCCATGATTCAGTTCATTACTGAAACAGTAGCAAAGTCCTAAGTGATATGCACACAGCCTTGGAGGGAAGGATGCCTACCTATCCTTTCCTGAAACTGGTGAGTTTTTGAAAAAATAATCACAGCGTATGGACACGTCTGTTTTATTACCTCTTATAAAAAGAAATTTTATTTTCCTAGGTGCCAACTTAGATCCGTAAGCAGAGTGGGGAAAGCTATTTCTTGTTGTAACTTACTTTTCGAGATTCTCCATCATATCGGTGCTTTGTTCAGTCAACGGAATTCAATCCTGCAGACTTGAAGCCAAGTGTTGTGATTGGATACGCAGCATTATTGCATCATTACACGACAAAGCGTCAGTTTTGTGACAGGGGATGTAATTTTTCTGGGTTTTAGAGAGCCCGCTGTAGTCAATCCCTGGATATTCTATAAATTCACAAGGGCTTTGCCACCTATTATAAGGCAATGGAAAATATGTTGACAACAAACTTTGTCAGGTTTGGTGTTTTTCTATAAGAAGGCTCAGGATTTTTCAGAGAAAGCATGCTCAGGCTTGCACAGAGAGAGGCTTTAGTTGTACAATATAAAATACTGAGGATTTTTCATTGTTGGGTATTATTTGGACAATATTTAGCTACTTAAGATGTAATAATTAATCACAATATTTAGTTAGGAAGTTTTTGGTAATACCTATTTTTAATTTTTTGTAATGAAATTCCTTCTTCAAAGGCTGCACAAGGCTTTGATGTTCACAGAGATCATAGCAGCTAAAGGATCTTCTTCTTTCAAAGCATTGCTGCTGCTTTAGGTTTGCCTCCTGTAAATCTACATCCCCAAGAGGAAATATTCAGAAGTTGCTTTCTGTAGGTGGGTGGCTCCCTGCAAACATTTTGCATTTGGCTGGAGAGACTCCCTGATTTGAGCAGCTATTTGCTTCTTTCCTTGTTTCTTGTTTATGAGGAAAACATAAAAATGCTTACTGCACTTAAAGTCATTCTGGTAATGCTCTAAATTCTATGCTTAAGGATGCATTTAATTAAAGATTGACTAAGGCATAAAGTGTAGTTTAATTAAATACCAATCATTTTCTATATAAAATGCATATAAAAGGGCTTTGACTCAGAACATAAAATGAGTCTCCAAGAGGAGATTCTCCTCTTCCACACTGTGCAGCTGAAAAATGACTTCCCGCTGCATTTGTCAGTCAAAATACTGAAGTACCTGAATAAAAGTAGTTTGTGGAAGCAGGACTGTGATCTGATGTTCCTACTGCTTAGAGATTTCTCTTTTATCCTTTCCCTTTGCTGCTTAGAGATTTCCCTTTTCCATCCGCCACTGGGATGGTCATCACCATTACTTTGTCACAGTGCTATTGGTAGAACAGAGGATGTTCGGGGCTTTGGTGGGACACTGACCTGACCCTCTGCAGCTTCTGTCATGGGGTACAGCTGGTGTTAATGCTGGAATTCCAGAAGGATGTGCGGAGTTCCTGCTCTTAGACGTTTTGCAGTGAGTTGAGGTGAAATTTCTATTCTGACTGAGTCTACTTCTCAGGAGGACTTAACGTGACTGCTTTTAAGATGCTTGCTGCTCTCCTTGCTCTGTGGTACTTCAGCGATGTTTACATGGTGGAAAGCAAAGTTATTCAACTTCAGAATAGTGCCTCAAAAGTGAAGAGATTAAAATCAAGGATTTTTTTCAATAAAATATTTTCAGAACGTATTTTGCTGGATGTTTTTAAGTTTAATCTAACAAAAAACGGAGCATAAATATTGGCTTATACAGGATGAAAATTAATACAGTTTTTAAACATTTTCAAGTACACCCTTAAAATCACTATTGTTCTTTTATTTCCCGTAAATCCCCTTATATCAAAGCTTTCCTTCCAAAAGTAGTTCTACATCGCTGGAGCACTGCCTCTCCCAGAGGCTCACAGCAACTAGTCAGCATGACAGGACCTGTTAGAAGTGTATTTTCTGTTCTACAGAAGGAGAAATGAGAGCTAAAATCAATCTCAACTTTTGCATTTGCTCCCTGGTACTCAGTTAGCAAAGGACCGGCTTGACATGGCCCTGCATGGCTGGATTGGAGCCAGCAAAGCTAGAAGCTTGCAGAGTTGAAGTCCTTCAAACCCAATGACTCGGTGTTACTCCATGCTGGTGTTGTGTCTGACGCATGCATGTGAGGTATGGGTTGCAAAAATGAAGTTGCTGGTTAATTGTTCTCCTTGCTGAAAGGCCTGGGTTAGTTGGTGCCGTCACACTAATTTTTGTACTGTCTTAGTGACCTTCATATCATTTTAACAATTTTATATTATGTTAGCAAATTGCTCAGCGAGAGCTGCTAGTCTGATTGCATTCTGAAGGTCATTAATATGATATGAAAATCATATTGTATTCTCTGCTTTCATATTTTATTAGCGATATGGAAAGCAATAAAGAGGCTGATTTTTGCTGGGAGGTTCCCCGGGGAAAGAGGCTCTACAGCAGTGGTGTCCCACATTGGCTCCTAATCCAATCTCAATGGGAAGTTCAATTTCCTCATCATTAATTATTTAGCTGTATTTAACCGCTGTAAATTCTCAGATTAATTTTTTTAACTGTTGAGTTTGATGACCTCTAAAGACATTGGCATTAACCAACGCAATATGAAATATAGTTGCTTAATGCAAATAGAAGCTAACTTTTCCACGAGGATTTGCGTGAATGCATAATAGTGGCAAATTTAATTTTTCTCCTATAACGGTGAAGGCTCATTGCATTACCACCTTTGGTGCAATTTGGTATAACAAAATGAAGGATGGAGGCGGCTGCAGCATTCCCTTAAGGTGGATATGGCTGGGACCGCTGCTGCCAACACTCATCCAGATCTTCCATTAGTGATCTTGGGTCACTGAGGTCTTGTTTTGGATTCCTAAAAATTTTATTTCCCAAATAATGTAGGACAATGAAGTCTTTGTGTGTGTAGTGATAAGTTAAATTGTTTTCGGTCACCTGAAAGAGCCAAAGGTGAAGGCAGTAATCTTTGGGCAGTTTTCATCAAAAACAAAGCTTTCATCTTGAAGAAAGAAAGAGTGAAGAAAGAAAGAGTGACAGATGAAAAGGTCATCACTTGTAAAGACAAATGATTTTTGAAATTAACAACATGCTGTATTAAAATGACTTCAGCCAAAAAGATGACTTTGTTAATAAAGCAACAGTTGTGTTTTGTGCTTTAACAGCGTTGTGTCACCTGAATTACCGGTTTGATGGTGGAGAGGAGACTCCTCTGGTGGCTGCCATGGGTGAGAGTCTGTAGGAGTTGTGCCAACTGATAAAAGCTGAACATCTACAAGATGGTTTGTTTGTTTATTTGTTTTCCAACATATATGTCCTGCCCGAGCGTTTTCTTCCAAAAACACATTGCTAGTGTGTTGGAGCCAGGACATAGGCAAGTCATACGTTTAAGTGTTAAACGCTTTGATGACTTGTGTAAGAGTGGGACCAGGCTTATCGTATCCAAATGCTGTTTCGTAACATGATTTTGCGAAATATTACGTCTGTGTTTGATTTCAGCATTTTTTCCCTGCCACTGTATAAGACCTCTCCAAGTTCTTTGGCTTCAGTGACATGACAGCTGCAACTTCAGCTCGTGGAACGTACTTCCAAAACTGATTGAGAATTGATTCATTTGGTAAGAGCTTCGGGGCAGTTAGGTTGGAGATTCCTGCAGCCTGGTGGAAATCCCACTGGCTTTCTCCACTGGCTTTCTCCATTGTTCTGCACAGTACTGGAACACGGTGCTTTGGTGCACAGCAAACCAACACATGGTACAGCTGGTGAGTATCAGTGCCGAAGGAGATGGTCTGAGTTTATAGCAAATGACACTGTGCCTGCCTGAACTATGAAAAAACAAAACCTAAACGAAATTTCCTAGCTCGATGAAAGTTTGGGCAAGGACTAAGTTATAAAACCCCAAACCTGACCAATATACTTTAGGTACATCTGGTGCGGAATGTGAGTTCTGCATTGCGTTGTTGTTGTTTTGCAGTGCTGCCAACGGTGCTGCAGGTGGCGATGCTGCACCAGGACTGTGCCGAGCTCCAGCTCCAGAAAACCAATTTTACAGAAATAGCAAAGTCTTTTGGCCTCTCATACAGGAGATAGGAGCGCATCCAGCATGGTACCGGTTAATGTTGTCTTAGACGACGGTTTGGGAATACCAATGGGAGGTAAGAACTGTGGACTGAGCTGTATTTCAGCACAAGCAGAGCCCTTTAACCAGCAAACTTGTTCTGGGAAAGTTTCCAGCTCCGACCATCTCTTGCGTTGTGGGGTGTGGGATCTCATGCTAGGAGCATCAAAGAAGTCTCGGGAGACATTTCAAAAGAGGACAGGAGCCTGGGAGGGAGACTTAAAAATCCTGGCTCCGGTACAAATAAAATACACTTCAGTCTCAAATTAATGTAAAATATTAGGGAACTGTCTCTCAGAGATTATTCCCAATGTGGAGTTAAAATACAAACATTCAAACAAAAAGGAAAAGCTGGCTGGTGTCCACAGAGAACAAGTGGTCTGGTTCTGAACCCTTGAATGATGATAATTCTCCAAAACCCACCTCTTTGGGTAGATTCCACTTCACAGGTTTTTATCTGCATTGTCTGTTTAAAGCAAATAAAATAAATAGCACTGCTTTGAAATACTACAGGTATCTGAGAAGAACAAGAACTTCTTTTTTGACCTAGAGCACCATTTCATGGAAAAGAGGCTTTGTTTAGAAACTGTTTTTCCTTCCAGAAATTGGACAAACGTATGTTGCCAAGAGCAGTCAGCTGGAGATATCTGGACACTTGAAAGATCCTCAGAAACTGCTTTTGGAGGACCTTGGGCCTGTGCTGGAAAGGGTGAGCGTCTCTGGGAGAGCTTTCCCCTTGCTGGCACAACTTGCTGCACGCTGAGATGCCAAGCATTGCTGGCTCTGCTGGGCTGCCCCTGCTCTGCGCACCCACTCTGCTGCTTTGGCTGCTTCTGCTGTGCAGTAGCTGAGCTGAACCCTAAAAGCTGATCTGCCTTGGAATGGGCCATGCCAGGAAGCAAATGCAGAAAGGTAAAGCAAGAGGTGGGGGGGAGAAAAAAAAAAAGAGGCCCAAGCAGAAAAGACATTAAAAGTAATGATAATAATAATTATATTATTAACGACAAAATGTAATTAATTGGCTGCTAATGAATTTTGTAAGCACCATAAAATTGCCATAACAGCCTAATTGCTTTTCTAGTCTTGCCAGCAGCCAATGAGAACATCAAGTGCTCTAATCCCCTTTACTTCAGTGTGGGAGGCAGCAGTGTGGGAGGTGCCGGCTCTGCAGGCAGTGTCACCCTGCTCCCAACCCATGTGCAGGTAGAGTGGCAACAGCTGATTTCCAAATTAGTCCAAGTTCTGGAAGAAGTAGGGGGAAGTCTCTCAACTCTTTGCTTTAGCCACCTACAGTGCGTTTCTTACTTGGTGATGTGTACAGCATGAATGGGAAAAGGAGTTTGACTGGATAGAAACGATAACTGAGTGAGATTTGTCATAATCATATTGCTGGAGGTTTCATCTCTTCCTGTAATCTCTGAAGAGAAAAACAAACTGCTGTTTGGGGCAATGTGGGGTCTGTTTGGCACAGCAAAAAATCCTCAGCTATTATTTCAGACAATTTGTACTGCTGCCTTTTCTGTCCTTACGTATTTATATTTCTTTCTTTCTTAGCAAACACGTTCTTTCAGTACTTCTTTGTCAGGAGGATGATGAGGGCTAATTAAATGCATCTAAACATAACCACAGAAAAGGGGGAAAATACACTGTGTGAGCAAACCTGATGCTCTTCCTACTTCATTAGAATTTAATGAAGAAATACTTGGTGCCCAACAGGGGAATCCTAATTCATTATGTCCTTTGAATTCTCGTTAAACGTATGTACAGTGACTACCAGAAAACAGCACACTTTCAATTCTGTTGTCCATTACTCCGCCTAATAGCTCTGTTGTCCATTACACTTAAATGCTGATAACAGGAGAAACCTATGCAAGCTTTATTCCAGTAATTAATTTTCACTGGTTAATTCCTGATGACTTTCCAATGTTGCACTGTTGCAGTGAATCAGAATCGTTACACGAGCGAGGTTAAAGCTGTCTCAGTGATGCTCTGAGAAAAGGGATGGACCCCACTGCACCTCCTGTGCCCAGTACACAAGGGTTCTGCCTTGGAGCTGCTCTGTTATGTGAAACCTTATTATGCACATAAGTGGTGTAAACTGAAAGGCTGAATGATGACAGAAGCTGTCTGGAGCTATCCAGGAGGTGTAATGCTCTGCGTAGCTTTGCACTAGTTGGGTGAGTGCTTTGGAAGGAGGCATGTGCCAGAAAACACAGCGCTGCTAAATGTTTCTGACGTATTACTTAGCTTCAGGCAATGTTTAAAAGCTGCTTAATCACTCACAGCTATATTTAAGTTGTATTATTACAATTGTCAAAGGAGACAGATATTCATTCCTATATTTCTTCACAGTTATTAATACTCCCATTTTTTACCTTTATTACTCAAAATAGTTAATGGCTCTGAAATAGAGAATATTTAGGGGCAACGCAGTGGAGAAATGGCTGGTTCTGTTACAGCCGCTTTCCAAGGATCTTCTCACCCCTGTTCCTTGCAGTTCAGCTTCAGTACCCTGATGGCAAATCTCAAAAACCCAAGAAGGGTTTTCTGGTTGGGGTAGGACCTGATGGCAGGGGAGCAAAGGCTCAGCAGCAGGGATGTTCTGGAGCACTGCATGGTGGAGGCTGGAATGGAATCAGGGTAGATGACAGTGGCACCGCACAGGGATGCAACCTCCCAGGGATGTGGGTTGAAGCCACCCACAGCTCAGACCCCAAAGGATGTGAAGGCTGAGCACAAGGTGGTGCTCAGATAGCTTGTGGGTGATGGTTGCTGCTTTGGTGTTATTTTCTCAACAGGTTTCTCCTTGATAGTCTTGTGTTTCCTAATTCCAGTAGGAAGGTGATGCCAGTCTCCAAAAGGTCTGATTGTATCCTCCATGAGATAGCCTTAAGTCAGTATCTTCTCAGTGGTTGATAACTGGTGAAACAACATGCTCTTTGGTGCATGTGAAATGATCTGCATATTCAATCTGAGATTTGTGTGAGTACTTAGAGAGTTGATCCAAAGTGGAAGCTCTTGAGTGTCTCTTGATCAACCTCAGCAGCTCTCCACAAGCTGTCTGCCATGAAGACAGGAAGGGGACACCTCACTGGTGGTGGCAGACCCATGTGCCCATACGGTGTCTAGTACTGTCTGTGCATCACCCTGAGGTGAACGTGCTTTACTGTGCCAAACAACATTTGCTTTCCCAAGTCATGCATATTCTCTCTGATTTTTATTGCTTTATATTGGATATGATTTTTTTCCTTATAGAGGTGAAAATATAGTAAATATCTCTATAAAAATAGACTGTATTTGTTGGTGTCTTTTAACCTATTGACTGCTCTTGAAATGCCCCAGATGTACACAGCCTTGCTCCCAGACGGCTCTGCATGGTTAGGCTTTAGAAATTGTTCATTATTTGTGTCATTTCTATGACAAATCTCCTCTGTAATGAGGTTTTATCCTTTTAAAACAAAATAACTTTTCTTAATTCCTTGCAATAATAATCAAAGGCTTGACTTTCAAGGAGGGGAAGGCGTTTGTTGTGATTAATAGCGTGCATTCACTGTGCTTCACATAACTTTGCTAAATCTTAGTAATGGTGTGGGGGTCAGTTTCACTGTTATTAATAGTAATGATAATTATATCTTTTGGAAGCTGTCAGAAAAGTATCTTTTGTACAAGTCAGAACAGTGTAAACAGACTGTACAAGCAGGCACTACCCTTTCCATCAATAGGTAAACAATCTTTGTTAAGCTCATCTTGATAGTCTTATTTTGTTGCCACATTTTAATTACTCATCCTGTCTGTTTATATTCCATTGCGTTTTGCTGAAGATACAAGCTTTAAAAATCATTGGTATTTAGGAAAATCCAAAGCTGGGGTGATGCATGCTCAGGTGCTAATTTATTTACATCAATTAATTTCAGGCCCCTGATGTAAACCAATTAGTATTCAACACTTAATGGAGTCATTATCTGTCAGATTAGCTTTTAGAAATGCTTGTCACTGCTACAGGACCAGGCAGCAGAACTTTGCTAATAAAACTAGCAGAATTAATGGAGTGAACAGCATAGATAATGACTTAATGTGGAACATACAGTATAGAAAAGAGACTGAACAACTGTCTTCAAGAAATGAAGATATCACTGAGCTAGCTACTTTATTCCAAAAACAAGCTTAGGCGGTGCTCTTCAGAAACATCAAAGGTGTCTAGGTAAGCCTTTGCAAAGTTGTGTTTCTTGATAAATCGTTTGCCGCCCTTGTGTCCTCACAAATGCACAACCTACCTCCTGTGCTTGATGCAGCATGCAAATAAATAAGTGCTTCGCATTGCACCAAAGTGTGGAGCCAGTGGTGGGGATGGCATCCCAGGCTATTGAGTTGTTCAGTGGGTACCATCTTCCACCAGCAACTTCTCCAGATGAGACCTACTCTCCTAAAAGCATTGATCACCCAACCTCAGCACTGTGGGACGCCGCAAAATAAATTGTATTTGAGAAGATCACCTGGGAGATTTAATTCTACAGGCAAGCAAGATTGACACTGCACCCTCAGTAATCTGGCAAGATCTGCAAACAGCAATAAATCTCCAAAAAGAATTGCTTCTGCTATGAAGGTTTTCAGCTTTCCTCACAGGTGCAAGATAACAGTGTGTTGTCTTGTTCTCCTAAGCTGCTGCCTTTTTTGTGTTTCACTAAGGCATTCTTTGCAAAGTCTCCGTCTTTGCCATCATCCCTGCATGGAGGACAACCGCAAAATTGAGCTCCAAGTGAAACTTTTAGAGAAAAATACAAGTGCAGCTTCAAGTGCGTAGGAATTACAATACAAATACACTGATTTCTGCTTCCTCAGGACTGCTCATGTGTTTGTGATAAGGGTGACCTTGCTACACTTTTTGGGATGCAGACTGGTTTGGTGACCCTGCGGCCGGTTCCTTGTCTTTGGGAGGCAAATATTCTACAGCTGAACTCCAACCTTTCACATCTGAGGAAGCATATTACTTCTGAGATTTTCTAAAATCATTTTATGCAGTTAGTTTCATGTCTAACAATGTCGAAACACTTAAGGAAAGAGAGAGGCAATGAACATGAAAACATCAAAAGATGGTTTTTTGAAGCTAATGTAATTACATGTGTTCCATATAACGTGTGGAACTCCTTGTTTCAAGAGGTCAGCGGGGTTTAAAACTAAGGGAGAAGTCAAAGATTAGGCATAGATTTGAGTCATTAATACGTTCTTAATTGCATGAGAATGTAATATGTTTATGGTTGCATTTGAAGAAGTTGATATAGCTTAGTACCAAAGCCAAGGCAACAACATCTGTATTCCCCGGTACCTTTGCGTTCAGAAGTTTTGTTGTCGCAGTACCAAGACCTCAACTCCACCATACGATGAGAAGTAGTAAGGATGTTACTGTTATTTACTGTTCTTGATATAGCTCATAGTCTCTTGCCAGCTTTCTTCCTGCAGTGCTCACTTGAGCCTGAATGATCTCTTATTCTTGTCAAGAAACCAGATTAGTTTTTATAGTTTTAGGTTATGCACCATTTAGGGAAATGTGGGAGAGCTGTCTCCAGCCTCAGAGATAATACTATGTCAGACATGTTTAAATCTCCATCCTTGAAGAAAACTGTACCCTGTGAACACAACCTACCCCTGCATGGATGTGGTAGACAAGCACTGATGGCTGTATATACGTTGGCTATATTCTGTGTTGGTTCTGCTGTTCTCAGTAGTCATTTTACACCATCCCGAAAGGACTCTCTTTATGGCACAAAGTAACATGTATGTTTGGTTCCCCATGTGGCATATGGTTTTTCTTCTATGGTCTCAAGCATTTCCTTCCAAGGGTGACCCTGAGAGAAGGAAGGCTGGCTCTTTCTCCATCTTTTGCTGATGTTACAATTCCCTAACTTCCAATATTTTTTAAAAAGCCTGAAAGGCATTTGGTGATTGATAGACATAAGCTAGCCTTTCCCATCATATTCATCCCCTATGAAACCGCGGGCAGTTGCTATACGAGCACCCATGTGACAGAGGCTTTAGGAATATCAGTGACAGAATATTTGCGGATTTACTTTCTCAGCCAGTGCAGCAGAAAATCTTCAGTCAGGTGAATTTCTCCCCCGATTGTTAATCTACATATTCCTTGAAGTGGGAGAACTCAGGCCACAGGGAATGAGGCGAGTTGGCTGCCAGCCTTCAGGAGGTACCAGTGGTAAAAGAGGGAAATCCTTGGCATTTTGGTCAACAGGGTGTGAGTTTGGAGAGTGGAGGGCTGAAACCGATAGACTTTGTATTGCTTTTGTGGGCAAGATATGGGCATGAGAAACAGGCTGATTTCATGGACTTCTAGCCCAGCTGAACTCCATTTTAATATCTGTAAAGAAATTTAAACCCAGATTAACCTCAAGCAGACTCAGATTTCGTTGTGAACATTTTTTACAGCTGTTCAGAGTTCTCTGGTGCTCCAAAGAACAATTAATTCTGGTATCAATAATTTGTTTCTTCAAAGAGTTTATCCAGATGGTTATCAAGACAGTTTATATTTCCATAATTGAAATCATATTTGACTGCTGTTGAACCCTTAGTATTTTTTTTTGTTTGTTTTGTGGGTACTTTTCCCTACTGCATTACTTAGCCTATATTTGTCAGTCTAAGCAGTCACTGGTCTTGTTTCCTAACTGGAGATCCAGCACCACTGCTTTGAGCATGTACCACGTGCGGTGTCGCGGTCCGGATCCCGCTTTGTGCTCCTACCTCCTGGAGATGCCCCTGTGAAAAGAAAGGAAATTGCTTTTGGATAACATCGCTATCCTGTCCCAGCTGGCATTGGCTGGTGCAGATATATGTTTACATTTTGCTTTGAAATTGTAAACACTAATTAGGCATTAATAGGTCCTGGTTCTGGCAGGCAGGAGGCAGGGCTCTGCCCTGGCTGCAGTCCATGTCACCCCGTTCGCTATCTGTGTTTCCTGGCACAAAATGGGGATAATTGTTTATCCCTTTCCAAAGAGAGAGGGAAGGGACACCGGTGTGGGTCACCTAAGGACGACATATGTGAAAAGAACCACACTGTCACATCAGCACTGTGATAGGATGGGAGCAGTTTGTAGTTCTGTAGTGCCGTAGGGTGAGTGCAAGAGGTATCTGGCAGCTTTGTCCAGCGGATGTAACTCAGCATCTAGTCCTGCTGCGGTGCAGGCTGTCCCGATTTCAGTTCTGATTTGCTGCGTAAAAAAAAAAAAAAACAACTTGTTATTCTTCTTCCTAATGTATTCCCTTTGTGCGTACCACTGTGCAGTAAAATGTTCACCGTGGTGCTGCTGCCGGCTGGTCCCGGCATGGTTTTTCCTGTGGCCATTTTGGGTCTTTGGTGCAGCTTTTGCATTTCCTTCGGCAGGCCCGCCGGAGCAACCAGCAGCCGTTCTAATTAGGCGAGCGTAATTCCTTGCGAACCGGCCCTTCCCCTTTGTGAGCCCATAGATCTGCAGAAAGAATAAAAGAGCACTGATTGCCTCCTCCTTGCAGCCCTTCCACTGATGAGGAGTGTTGCTACACCTAATAAATTAAAGGACACAAAGTTAATGAATTTTTCATTTGAACTCGCAGCTAGGTATGGATTAGTGAGGCTGACGTTACTGAAGAGCTCAGAATGAGGAAGGGTCCTACAGGGACATTTTCCTCCTTGCTGAAATCTTTTCAGTCACCTTTTCAAGTATTATCTTGCTCTGTAGAAAGAGCTCTTTTAACCGCACATAGCCTGTGGGGTCTGCTTTCTGTCCGCAGCAGAAATGTGATCATTCATTTTGTTTGTCTAATGGATAAAAATAAAGGGCAATGTGAATGACGTTCAGGCAGCCCCTCTGCTGAAAGAGAAGGGATTCAGAGGATCTGGAGCAGCACTCTGGAGTGGGCCTTTATTAGACATAAATGCTCCCAATTCCTTTAAGTTCCAGCGTACAACATTTACACCAGCTGAAGGTTTCCTTTCTTCTCCCTTGGGCAGTGGTGTGAGCTGCAAAAGCTTTGGGCTTAGAATAAAACTACAACCAATTTATTTAAATATATATATATATGAGGTGAATGTCAAAGGACCTGTATTATTTGGAATTATTTTCTTGCGGTCCATAAATTTCAAAGGATTTCGTCTACTTTTAATGTAAACTGATTTCTGTCTGAAGCTTCTGAGTGGTGGATTCAGTCAGAACACCAGCACCTGTGCTTCCCTCCCAACAGCTTTGCTTTCGTCTTTTGGGGGTAAAATTATGCCCTTTGGATGTAATGCTTACTTGCTGTTTGATGCTCTGAAATAGTTTAATTAAAGGGCGAATCAAAACCGAAGCAAAAACAAAGAAGAAAAGGAAAGAACTGGAGCCCAGTCTTGGGAAACCCGTAACATTTAGTTGGAATTTGGATACCAAATGCTTTCCTAACCTGTAAACCAGCGTTGCATTTCAGCTCAGCTAAGCGGGTACTGCCCTCTCTTCCTCACCTCAACAAATTATTTTGTGGTCTATCAGTAAGTTTTTAAAAAATAAAAGAATTGGTGCTGAGGAGTTATTGTGCTGTTGGACTTGGATCTGCTTGCACCAGGTATCACGTGACATCATTTTGAAGACTGGTGTGAGGGTGGAGGGAAGCAGGCCTAGAGTTGAATGTATATGAGGAAATAGTTTTTTACAGTGAAGGCGGTGAGGCTCTGGAATGGGTTGCCCGAAGAGGTGGTGGATGTGCGCCTGATTGAGGTGTCCCTGCTCACGGCAGGGGAGTTGTGCAAGGTGACCTTTCAGTGTCCCTTCCAGCTCAAACGATTCTATGATTTCTTTGCCTATAGTTGTATCTACCTTTTCCTCTTGGCTATTTTTTTTTTTTTTAACTTTTCTTGAGAAGGAATTTATTGCAATGTGTTGATAGGCACCAGCACATCAGCATGAGCTGGGAGCGATATTCCAGCACGTGCCTCTCTTGTTAAAATATTTGCCATGTGCTGCTGATTTCCTCCTTTCCAAAGATGACTGCTCTTGCTGAGCATCTCTGTGGGCTGTTTTCCGATTTTTTTTTCTTTTTTTTTTTTTTAATTTTAATGAATATAACTTTATGGATCAGACAGAATTTCAGTGTACGTATTTGCGTTGTGGCACTCGCTGATCCGTCTAGGCTGATTTGCAACTCAAATACTAAGAAAATATAATTATGAATGTACTTCTTAATGGAACCAAAACAGATTTCAGAGGAAATATTCACAGACAGCCAACAGTTCTGCATCCGAAATGCGTTGCGTTCCTTCGTATTTTCTCTATTCATTATTACACTTGCAAACAATTCATTATTGATAATTAATATTAATTTCATACCCTTAATTGACAGTATTACCAGGGGGTGTCTAGCTCAGCCTCCCAGCATTAAATAATTTTTACCAATTTGTACCGCTCAGCTTGCTGCTTTGCTGATTTCCCAGTTGCTTCATCTCTGCCGCAGACGCACACGGGGGGACTGGAGCAGCCCCAGCCCGGCGGATGGGCGGCAAGGAGCGATGCGTGCAGGGCTGCGGGACGCGCCGTTTGATCGCACGTCCCCGTCGTCGTCATGCCGCTGAGCGCCAGATGTTTGCACAATGTACTGCTCAGATGCGTTGCACGGTGTCAAGCACCGCTACAGAGTGCAATTTCTGTCTAGTCGTGGGCTTGTCGGCTCAGCTCTGCAGCTCTTCCTTTTCAGGAACCCGCTGCATTCTCATTGTTGCTTTGATTCACACCAGTATGCTTGCGGGTTTGCTATGGGAATGTGTCACATGAATATTTTCACATGCAAGCAGGCAAAAATGAATGGTCAGCCTGCGCTTCTCTGTGGAAGAGCTCAGAGTCCTCAAGGTTTGTTTTCAGGAAAAAAAAAAAAAAAAAAAAAAAGATGATACTCTCAAACTGAGCCCAAATACTCTCTGCTCTGAGCATGGGAAGGAGCAGCTATGCTTGTTTCCAACAGACCCTTTGGAAAAAAAATCCAACTTGGGGATTTTCTTTTCCTCTATGAATTCCCACTGCCCATGTGCAGCATCCCGTGCCCCAGTTATGGATTTTCCTCCTTTTTACTCCCTGCGGTGAGGCTGTCCTGCAGGAAACCTCTTGTCTCGCAGCCTTCGGGGCTCATTTTCTCCTTCCTGTCCCCTTTTCCTCCTCCCAGAGGTCAATCAGGGCTTGTCATCACGGGTCTGGGATGCCGGGAGCCCAGCCCTGATTGGGAATTTCTCAATATTTCAGCACAATGGGCAAGTGACAGAGGCAGGCCAAGAAGTAACGCTGAATTTCTGCAACTGAGCTTAAATGGCTGCGAAACCTTGTGGGACTCCTTTAATTTGTCTGGTTTTCATCAAGGCTCATGACATCAGGCTCACAGTAGCCCATTCCAGTGAATTTCCTCAGGTAACCCCAATTCTTCATCCTCTGCTTCCATGTCAGTACCTCAGTCCCTGCTGGGGACTTAACTTAAGTCAGGCAACTCTATTTAAGTAATGCTAATCCTGCTGTTGTGCCCACACAGCATTTTTAATCCTTTACCACATACGATATTTTACATACATGGGTTTTTAGTACTTTCATTATAAACAAATAAGATCGCATTAGTGCTATAGCTGACAATGAAATATCAGTGACATCATTATATTTGATGTTGTTTTAGGTTCTTTTGTGCTCTTGTAGTAACTGCCGCTTGAAGGACCTGTTGTTTTCATTATCAGTTATGAGAATTAGAAGTGTTTTTAAAGAAGAAAAAATAGTTCGATTTTCCTTATCAATTTTTTGAGTTAATACTAGGAAATAATTGATCTGCTAGTTTTGCATGTTTTATTTTCATGGCTCCTTTTAAGCAGAAGCTTCCTCTAGGGAAGTTCATTCCTTTGGAGGAGCTCAGCAGAACACAAGGTGTTTTTTTTCACTGGGAATTTTTTGCTTCCTGCATGATACCTTCATTATTTACAATGGACAAAAAGGAAAATTAAGTTTATTCTTTTTCCAGGAGAATTTATGTATAAGTGCAGCAACTTGCAGTGACAAAGGTTTTACAGGGCACAGGATCTCCGGGCCCTTAGGCAGAAAGCTCCTGCTGTGCTGTTCATCTCTAGGGAAAAATTGATGGGACTTGCTCCTGCTCTGTGAATTAATGTTTTTTAAGGTTCTTCCATTTCTGAATGCACTCAAAATTCTTCTTGTATGTTCATTGAAGGCAATGCCTCCTTCCTTACAGAAGTTACTGGGATCACTGCCTTGAAGCTGGATGGTAGCAAGAGGTCTATTAACACATATAAAGCAAGTCAAAAGTTGGATTTTAGAGGAAATTACTCTTTTGTTGCTGTAATTTCATCTATATATTGTTTTGATACATGGAGAGCTGCTCTAAAGCAGCATGATTTGGTTCATATTGGTGGGTTCCTCCAACAAGAATACTACCTGAAGTTTTGCAAGACCCCTGGCTTTGTGAATACATCCCTTCCCCATCACCCTATTTGAGCAGTGGAGTGCCCAGTTGGCACGGTTGCTCTTTGTTCCGTAACACATCCAGGTCTTGGCGAGGAGTGACAGCAAGGGCTCTTCACCTGTTTTCTCAGCTACTAAGCACACGATTCTACTTCTGAGGGGATCCTTTGGCAGAATGCTTCTTTCCCTTTTGGAGACCATCCCAAAAATGGTGATGCCGTTACTGACCAGCCCTCTTGTTATGTGACAAACCCCTATTAATCTCTATTGCCCTCTGCACTGCCATCCTTGTGTGCACCTACCTCCCCCCACCTACTGCTGGTTCTCTTCCTTTCTTTCCAGCTTTGGTTATTTCAGAGTTGAATTTGCTTTGTGCTAGCTCACCCCTATTCTGACAGCACCTTTGCCAACTCTCCATCACCATCACAGGTACCAGCAGCCATTGGGAAGTTTGCAGATTTGTGGCCAGTGCTCTGATTTCTCGGTGCAACATCAACCATGCAAATACCAGGATCATCCAGGTAAAGCAGATGTGCCTTGACTTTATCAGTGTTTTAACCCTCATCTTACATTTGTTCTAAAATGCATATTGGCAGCAGCGGGGAACCAGTTGTAGAACTTTTGAAGAAGGGAAGACACAGCAACACCAAACCTGCAGCTTTCTGTCATTTTGTGGATCACACAATAATACCCATTGCAGTTTCCCTTTGAACCATTGAAACATACAACCCACTACCAGGAAGGAGGGATTTTTCTTCTTCCTTCATTGCAGTTTCTGGCCACTCCCTGGTCATCAAAGTCTGATGATGTATGGGGTGTCTACTGGTGTCCCACTTTTAGCGACCTTTTCCAAACCTGGCACAGCCTCTGAGCCCTGCTAGCTCCTTTGATTCTCTCTGTGTTTATGTCCATCTATTTATGGTTTTATATCACCGCTCATGGTGGTTCAAAGCACCATCCCTCTCCATTACTTCCTTCTGTATTGCTCCTTGCACTGAGGAAATCTTCATCTTTAGCAGCATCTTCAAATTTTGCTTTAAAATTCACCTTTGTGGTTCCTGGGTAAAATTGGTCAGGATTAAACTGCTGGGATGTTCTATCTGGTGCCCATCACATTGCCCTAGCCAAGACCCTATGGAGTGTAGGACTGGAAAGCTGATCCAAAATGGCCATGGTCTATCACTCTCCACCTAAAATCCCTCAGGAAAAACAAAGACCAAGGTGCAACTGCTTCCACTTGCGTTACCAAAACAGTGCTTGTGGTAGGATCTTCCTTCATGGCAGGGTTCTTCCCATGAGTTCGTACAACCAGGTCCAGAAATGACCAGTGCTGGGGCTGGATGCATTGGCAGCTTGAGTACACATTTTCTGTCTCTATGGGCACTTGTTAATGTACTGTAGCTGACTTATGAAGAATGTTTAGAGAAGATAAAAAGAAAATATATATACATGCACAGTGTTTAATTGGCTTATAAGCCCCATCGTCACGTATAAGTGGGATGGATAGCCTGTAGTGTTCCAGGCAGGCTTAGAGGAGATTGTGGGACCAGGAGCATTGTCCCTGCTGTGTATCAGGGGTCTCCCAAAAGTTTAATTTTTTACATTTTAGCTTACAAACTCTGAGGGCTGAAGGAAAGCTCCAGTCTCTACTCAGGTCTCCTAATTTCCCTGTGGGCAGCTGCTGCTTGTGTGTGCCAAAGGTGCGATGCTGGTGAGTTCTACAGTGACTCCTTGCTGAGCTGTGTGGGTTGGGTTGCTGGCATCATCTCTTCTGTTCTGGCTGTTTCAAAGGGGAGAATTAACATTGTGCTGTCCTTGCATTCCCTTTACAAATTTTGCCATGAGAATGGCTTCATGCTTTGCAATTTTCTGTTCTCTTTACAGTGTTATGAGAACGGTGTACCGTAATTTTAATGCCCAGTATAGTCTGTGAAAGACTATAAACATTTAATAGACCCATAAACACAGGCTTTAACCTTTTCAATATTTGGCACCTGACCAACCCCCACCACACCGTGTCCCCTGGGGCACTGCTGCCAGCAAGAGGCATAGCTACAGCAAAGGGCACCCAACAGCACAAACGTCCAAAAAGTCGGAGCATTGCAGCCAGCCGCTGCCTCCCTTGGGATACACGATGTGTTACTGCCGTGCTGGGGCTTGGGCTGGGGAAACGCCCAGAATATTTAGCATGAAATAACAAGAAGTGTTTTTGTCATCAAGGGTGAAGAACGTTACAGAGTTTGTACTCAGGGAGGCCACAAATGTGGTGCGGTTGGAAATCAGCTGAAATTTGTGTGCAGCGTAGCGAGCGACCTCAATATATCAGGCAAGGCAGGCTTCATTTTTTAATCTGGATTTAGGATGAATGCAACAGGCACAGCTTCTCTGAGTTGGGGTTAGATTGCTCTGCTCTCCCTTTCTGTCCCCGGTGCAGAGTTAGGGGCAGCTGGGTAGCCCAGAAGAAAGAGCTCAGGCAGATTTCTGCTACAGTTTTACTATAGTGTGGGTGCTATACAACAGCATCACTTACTCTATGATTTTTGTTGTTGTTGTTAAAATGTATCATGGCTGTATAATTTGGGGTGCGCTGTGCTCTGTCTCTGCGTGGCTATGTGCAGGGCAGGGCACGGGAGCTGCACGTGCACGGTGCAGCACTGCCCACGGGGAGGATCAGCCCCGCAGTCCCCATCCTTGAGCTGAGCTCCTGCTGCTGCGCTGCTTCCCTACATCAAAGGTAATAAAGTTTTAAACCAATGGGGTCTAAACGTATGCAGAGCTGTAATCTTACTGTCGGGTGGGTAATCCCCCCATGACACTCGCAGGACGGTTTCTGCAAACTCCATGTCCTAGCCCTGAATTAGCATTTCTTAGGTCGGAAGGACCCGCTGTGTCCATACAATGCGAGTGAAGCTCAGTGCAAAGCACAACATCTCGACAGTGTTTGTAATTCTGTGTTAGCAGCTCCATTTGCAGGAGCTGGAGAAAAAGCTGTGGCCGACTTTGGTCCCTCCTGCAATTGTGTTTTTGTCTGGATTCTGACTTTACTCCCCCCTCCCCCCCCCCCTCCAGCACAGCCTTTGCATAGAGCTCCCAGCACCAGCAGGCAGCACTCAGTCTGGTTGAGGCAGATCGCAGGGCCCTGAGTGCAGTGGTGTGACACAGATCCCATCATCCAAGCAGAGCCACAGCCGGAGGAGCTCAGGCACTGCCATTAGCCATAACCACGTTCTGGTTAATGAGATCTGCAGGCTGTTTTTTAATTATTATTATTATTTCCCTTCCCAAAGACAGAGATGCAAAACAAAACTTCACGCCTCAGCCAAAAAATAAAACAACATCAGTGCAAAAATGGGGTTTGGAGATTGGGTAAATATTATTTGTATTCGAGGTGCAGATGCTGAGGGATGGCACCGCTGAGGAAGAAAATCCAGGGGCAGGAACGTGGGGTCACGTTGGGTTCCTCAGCAGTGCCAACAGCGGCCAGAGGCTGCTGCCTGCTTCTCACCGCTGCTGCAAGAGGGGTGTGCTGACAAATTCTGCCTTGCAGAGCATTTGCAGTGCTGCTTTGTGGCACGGTGCTGAGCAGGGCAGACCTGCAGAGCCTGGGGTCAGGTGGGAGCACAGCACTGCAGCTCGCCACTGCATTTGGGCTTTCAAAGATCTTTTCTTGCTTGAAATCCTGTCTCTCTGCTCTCAGGGTGGAAGCAGAAGCCCTGCTTTCTTTTCATGATATGAAAGCAGAAGTTATTTAGTTTGGCCCCCTCCGTATCTTACTGCTAACAAAAATAGATGCTGCTTGCTCTAATAACAATCCGTTTTGGAAATTATTTACCATTTAGACTTTGTCCACCCTAATTGCTTTTGATACTTCAGAATATATGTAATGGAAACCAGCTGAAAGGCTGTGGTTTAAAAATGGGCTCTTGCACATTGGAAGTAAATTTTATCCTGCAATCAGCCCTCAAGATCTTAACTGCAGCTCTCGCGTCTCCTAACTCTGTAATTGCTGTGGAGCCTTTCTGGTCTGCTGGTTGCAGGCCACGGTGTAGGGAAAAGGGAAAGCGGTGCAGAGTGGGGCTGACCCTGGGTTTGGGGATGTGCAGCGGGGCCGTGCCTGAGGCTGTGCCTTCTGGGACATGTGAAGGCACAACGAAGGACTTACATGCACAGCCACCACCCTGCATTAAGTGGAGGCTGCGCTGGTGGGTGAGGGGATGAGTTGTGCCCATGGGATCAGGCCCAGTGCTGAAGGACCCATATGGCCGCATGCTGGGGTCCTCTTGGCCCTAATTTATAAAGCCGCTGCTTAAAAACAAAGACAGACGAACTTTAAAAACCCTTCAAAGGAAAGAATTTAAACCTCGGTCAGAAGCAGTTGGGTGTGCGACCCCCATCCCTGTGCTGGGCCACGTGAGGCCGTGGAGCTGCGTGGTTCCGTAACTTTGCTTCCAAGTGCATACCCTCCTCTGGCCCTGTTCTGCTGCAGGAGGGCACAGCTTTTGGGTGCATTCGGACACTGCAAACGGAGGAAGCCTCACATCTTCTTCTTTTCTAATACTTTAGCGAGCAAAGATGCTTCAGCCTCATAAACTGTTAACAATATTGAACCGTTCATCAGAATCCCAAAGCAGCATAATTCCTTGCTACCAGTGATGCTTCTTCCAGCCGCTTCTTGCAGGAGCAGGTGTGACATCCCAGCACTAAATCAGTCTCCCATCACCGTGAGTGGCTGTGGGTGCACACCGTCAGTCCTCCTCACAGCCGTGCCAGGCCTTGGTGATGATTCTTGTTATTGTGATTTTTAAATAATCTCCTAAATTCAGAGGGAGCCCTGACCCGTGAGCGTCCAAGTTCCCTCCCTGCCCCCCTCTGGTGCCGCTTTGTGCTCGGGGTGCCGGCCGCGTGGGGCACGGCACAGTGCTCGGTGCTTGACATTAGGTGGCACAAACGAGTTTCCTTCTGCTCGCAGGAACACTGATGCACGGGGAATAATGAGACGAGAATTGTCTTTTTAAAATGAATTTCTCCTTCCTTGTTTTTGATTTTTTTTTTTTTTCCCCCCTCCGGCTTTCAAGTAGTCCTTGAAGTGCTTTTGCTGATGAATTTACTTCTTTCATCGCCTCTCTTTTGGCTGTGGGCACAAGGCTGGAAGACGACCCAAACGCAGCACTCCCTGTGCTGGGTGTGGAGCAACCCCGCGGCTCGGAGGGGGTTCGTTGCGGTGGGACCCCCTCGTCCTTCGGCCCGGCACCCTTCGGGGGCTGAGCGGTGCGCGGCCACCGCCGGGGCCGTTCGCAACCCGCGGCCGTCAGCTCGCGGCTCGGTGCGGCCGTCGCGTTGATTGAGACGCGGGGCGCGGGGGCCGCTTTCTCCTCCCGCCGTCCTTCTCCTCCCGCCTCGCTCCCGCGGGCCGCACGGTGCCCCGGCCGCGGGGAGCCGGCTCGGGGCCGACGCCTGTGAGGCCGTGACCCCCCCGACCGGGCCCGTCGCGCGGAGTTCAGCCCCCGCACCGCAGCGTCCCTCGTCGGCGGCGGGGCGGAGTGCCGTCCGGGCCCGACCCCTTCCCACGGGCACCGTTCGGCGCACGGGATGACCCCCCGCCCCGGGCCGAGCCTCGCTCTCCCCCCGCCCCTCCCCGCCCGGCGGCAGCGCTTCGTCCCCTCGCAGCCCGGGTCGGGGGCGGCCGGCAGCGGGGAGGGGACGGCGAGGCCGGGGCCTCCCGCGCACAAACCACGCACCGCACCACGCGTCCGTGCATTTTGTAAAAACGTTTATTTAAACCTTTTTTTTTTTTTTTTTTTAAATGTTGATTTTTTTTTTTTCTCTTTTAATTTTTCCCTTTTACAACAACAAAATATTGCGTCGGTAGAAACCCCTCCGCCCGAGCCCGGCCGAGCACCACCCGTACAGCGACTGCCCCCGTGCGCGGCCCCGCACCGCTGGGCCCTCCGCTTCGTTCGGCTTTGGGTTCTATATTTTTTTTTTTGTTCTTTTTTTTTTATTATTGTTTTTCTTTCTGAAACTTTTTTTTTTTTCTTTTTCTTTAAACATAATGCGGAATTTATTGAAAATAAATAATTGTCGGCAACTGCAATAGGCAATTTTGGATAAAATAGTTGAAAAAAGCAACCTTTAATGAAAATAGCGTTTATTATACATCAGTTACTAAATGAATAAACTAAATGATCTTTCTTTAAATTAATAACTTCCAAAAAACGTTTAATATACAAAACTGTACAGTTATAAAGTTGGCAGAAATAGGCAGGTCCTCAGTGTCGAGATTTTGTTTGTTTTTTTTTTATTATTTTTTTTTAATTTTTTTTTTTTTTTTTTTTAATAGCGCTTACTGAAAAATACTTGAAAAATAGAAATGTCGAAAGGAAAAAATCTGAAGGCCGGGGGAGGGGGGAGCGGGGCACGGCCCCAGCCCGGCCCGCACCGCTCGGGGCCCCGTCCTTGTGCACAACGTCCAGGGGGGCGGCACGGCTCGGCACTTCCCTATGCTGAAAGAATGGGGTATGGCATTAGCGTTGTATTGACTTGGTTCTCCGTTTTGTTTTTTTTTTTTCTCCCCCTCCCGGTCCAATATATATATATATATATAATATTATATAGGTATAATTTTATATATATATTTTTTTCCACTAATCCAGCATCCCTGTGACGCGGAAATAAGCTCAGCGTGAACCCAATACTGCTCCCCCCCCCCCTTCCCCCTCCCCCCAAATCACGTCCCAACCCCCCCCCCCCCCCCCCTTCCCTTTTCGCTATCGAAACAAAACACAGAGAAACTGATTTCCGAAGCCAAAGCGCAGAATTACGAAGGTGTTTTACTACAGACCTCTCCGTCTGGCGCTGACCGAAAAGCCCCAAACCCCGGGCGGTACGAAACGCCGCGGGCTGGGGGTGATGCTTCGTTTCGGATCGCTCGGAAATTATTATTTTTAATTTTTTTTCCCCTCCCCCCCCCCGGTTTTTCATTGGAAGGGGGAGGTCAGGGATTGGAACTTGACCGATTGATCGGGGGGGAGTCGTTGGGACGGAAGGGGAAAGCTGTGAGAAACGAGCTGGTCGGTGGTGGGGAGCCCCGGGGAATGGCGATGGGAAAGGGAAAGGGAATAGGAGAGGAAAGGGGATGGGGACGGGGAAAGGGATGGGAATGGCAGAGGGATGGGGACGGAGAAGGGGACGGGGGTGGGACAAAGGGTGGCGGCCGCCCTGCCCCGTCCCCGCTCGGTGCCAGGCGGGGAGGGAAGGACGCGGAACTGCTCGATTCGGTACAAATTAGCTCACAAATATTGTGTACAGTTTGTAGTAAAACACCTCAGCCATTTAAAAACGCTATAGAAGTCTTTAAAAATGCAAAACTAGTCTATTGTAAAACAGATTCACCTGAAATACAGCTGATATAACCAAGGCGCTGGAAGGTTATTCATAGGCACACGTCTGTCTTTTTCCTTTCTGTTGGGTTTTTTTTTTTTCGCGTTTTTCTTTTTTTTTTCGCTTTTTTTTTTTTTTTTTCGTTTCGTTTTGTTTTGTTTTCCTCCGTCCTAACGCGGACCGAAGCCCGCCCGGGTCCGCGAGCAGCGCCCATCCAGGGGCGGGCGGCGGGCACCCCCGGCCGTCCGCGGGCGGCGCTCAGCCCGGGCCGCCCTTCCCGCGGGGTCGGGCGGCGGCGGCGGCCGCGGGGGGGGGGGGGGTCGGGCGGCCGCGGGCAGGTCCGAGCCGGCGGCAGCCCCGGTCAGAGGTCGTGGCAGGCCGAGTCCGTTTTGACGCCGTGCGCGTACACCTCGTGCTGCTGCTGCTCGCCCGGCGGCGTCATGCGCTTCTCCTTCTGCCGCCGGTTGCAGAACCAGACCCGCACCACCTCCTTCTCCAGCTGCAGGCTGTCCGCCAGCGAGGAGATCTCCTGCGCGGCCGGCTTGGGGCACTTGAGGAAGTGCGTCTCCAGCACGCCTTTGACACTCACCTCGATGGAGGTGCGCTTCTTCCTCTTCCTGCCCTGCGCCGCGATCTTGTCGATGCTGGTGGGGCTCCCGGTGGAGGAGTCGGCCTCCTCCAGCCACTTGTTCAGCAGCGGCTTCAGCTTGCACATGTTCTTGAAGCTGAGCTGCAGGGCCTCGAAGCGGCAGATGGTGGTCTGCGAGAAGACGTTGCCGTAGAGCGTCCCCAGCGCCAAGCCCACGTCGGCCTGGGTGAAGCCCAGCTTGATGCGGCGCTGCTTGAACTGCTTGGCGAACTGCTCCAGCTCGTCCGAGGTCGGCGTCTCCTCGTCCGAGTGGTCCTGGCAGTGGTGGCCGCCCAGCTCGCCGTGCTCCCCGGGGTGCAGCCCCTGGGGCGGCGGCGGCTGCTGCGCGGCGGCGGCGGGCGGCGGCGTCAGCCCCCCGTGCTCCAGCACGCCGCCCACCGCGAAGCCGGCCTGCGGGTACACGCCGAGCGGGGGGGGCTGCCCGGCGGGGCCCAGCGAGCCGCCGTGCGCCGGGCTGGCCCCCCAGGCGCCGGGGTGGTTGGCGTGGGGCGAGTGGTGCGAGACGTGGGGCGAGCGGTGGTGCAGCAGCGCGCCCAGCTGCAGGTCCTCGCGGCCCGGCTTCACGTCGGGCTGCTCCAGCGGGCCGCCCGCCAGCGCCGAGGGCCAGGGCGCGGCGTCGCTCAAGCTCGTCACCCAGTGGTGGCCCAGCGGGTGCCCATTGCCGGGGACGCCCTGCAGGTACTCGCTCTGCAGCAGTTTCTGCGGGTTGCGGAACGGGCTCCCCTGCTGCATGCCCGCGCCGTCCGCATGGGCGAGCGAGCCGGAGCCGAGCAGGCCGTAGGGGTTGGAGGCGGCTGTGGCCATGGCCGCCGCGCAGCCCCCACGAGTTATACTGAGGCGCCGCCGCCGCCTCAGCCTTTGACATCCACCGGCACGGCGGCCCGGGCAGCGGCCGCCCGCCGACTGGCAGCCGCGGCGCCCAATGGGGGCGCGCCGCCGGCGGGGCCGCGCCTCACGGGCCAATGGGGGACGAGGAGGCCGGCGGGGGGGCGGGGCGCGGGGAGCCGGGCACCGCGCGGGCCCGAGGCAGGAAGTGAATCACTCCGCCGCGGCTCCGGGGGCCGGGCGCGAAGCGGCCCCGCCGCTTAACTCCTTCCGCGCCGGGCGGGGCCGGAGGGGGGGGGGGGAGTGGGGGGGCTCGCGGGGCACCGCTTAAATGGGGAGCGGCGGGCGGGCGGGCGGCGGTGCCGCGCGGGGGAGCGGCGGCCGCGGGACCACCCCGGCGAGCGCGTCCCCGCAGCCCCGCGTCCCCCCCTCTCCGTTACGCTCCGCCGCTCCCCGAGGTGCCGCGCGTTGTCCCGCGTCACACCGAGCGCCCAGCGCCTGCCCCGGGCTGTGCGCTCCCGAGGAGAGAAAATAACAAGCAAACAAGCGAACAATAAAACCCGCTTAAAACCCGTGGAGAAGCCCCCACAGGCGCTCAGCGCGGCCGTCACCCCGCGGTGCCCCCTCCCCGCGCTGTCCCGCTCCGTGCGGGGCTCCGCGCCGCGCAGTGGCGGTGCCGCTGACGGGCGGCCGCGGCGCGGTGCCCTTATTGGTTTGAAATTCCATTAAATATATTGCAAGAGCGCCTAGGTTAAGCTTGATTTAAATTTGCATACATTTTCATATATTTAGCAGAAATAAAAGAAGGCTTGCAGCTACCAGAAAGTCATTAAGGCATTAGTTTCCCTGAGAAGACAGATCTGAAGAAAATTCAAGAAAATGAGAAAATTGATAGAAAGAAGGTGAGCTCCCCCCGGCCCCCTTCCAGCCCCGCTTTCCTACTTTACCACTATAACAGCCCCGGGAATTTCTCGCCGGGGCTCCGGCACGGCGCTGCCCGCAACGGGGCTCGGCCGGGGCTGCCCGGGGGCACCGCGGGATCCCGCTCCGCCGCGCCCCGGTTCTGCTCCCCGGGTGCGGTCCCGGTCCTCGGGTGCGGGTCGCGTCGGGCAACGCAGCCCGGGGACAACTCGGCCGAAAGTTTGCGGCTCCTCGGGAAGCGGCCGGGAGCGAGAGGAGGGGTCAGCGCGGAGGTCAGGGGATGACAAATGTCCCTGGGAGAGGCGCGGCTGCGGCGGAGGGCAGCGGCGGAGCGCCGCATTCATCACCGCGGAGGGCGGATAAAGAGGGACCGCAGCCGCCCGCTTTTCTTTTTTTGTTTTTTCCCTTTCCTCTTTTTCTTTTTTTTTTTTTTCTTCTCTCCTCTCCCCGCCTTCGCGAGCTTCTCAAAATAAATAACACCGGAGCGCGCGCGCGGAAGAGTATATATATATATATATATATTTATATTTATATACCTCCACGCTGTATAAAAACGTAACTACATTACTGAGAATTAATTTGCGCTTGAACTTCCGAAACAATTTTTCTAATCCCATCCGCCCGTGCAAACAGACGCGGAGCTCCGCCGCTTAATGAAGGCAGAGCGTGGCAGGGAGATAAACCCGACCGTCCCATCCTCGGATTTGTCGCCGATGCGCTGCGGTCGGGGACGGCGCTGCCGTCGGACGAGGCTCCGTGCCTCCTCTGGGCGCGTTTGGGGTATTTTAAAGTGTTTTTATCTGCATATAGTTAAATCTCGGCGCTGTTCTAACTAATCTGCTGGAGAGGGTTTCTTTAGCTCTTTCCTGTCAGTCTAACTTCCCAAGTGTAACAGATGCCGCTCTCAAGCGGTCCTTTCTGCTGCTTTTCTTTATTCAGCCTCGCATATTTCTCCCCATGATCTGGGTTTCCATAGAGAGAGGAATAAAAGGGGGACCATGGCCACAAATCCCCTGCCCCATGCAGAATAAAAGAGCCTTATTCAATAGCCGACCCCGTCTGGACATGGGAGAAAAATAAGTACATGCAAAGCTACTGTTGCAAGAATTTGTAACTTATTTTTCATAGACTGGAACCCATTAAAGTAAAAAAAGTTTCTGGGTTCGGACCGAGCTCTGCGGCCCGTCGGCTCCGGTGCCTCCACGCTCCCCGTTCCCCAGCGAACCCCCAGCGTTATTTTTTTTCTTCTTCTTTTTTTTTCTTTTCTTTCTTTTTCTTTCTTTCTTTCTTTTTTTTTTTTTTTTTTTCCTTTCCTGCTCAATCTTTGGCACGAAAAAGCTCGCACAATAGCCGAAGGAAGCCTACCGTCTCGGGGCAGCTAGAAGTCGCTATAGAGAAAGGCCGGCTTTGAAGTGGAGGAGCTGTCATTGTGGCGGAGTCCCCGCGCCCGGCGCAGGCTCGGCCGGGACGGCCGCTCTCTGGGGACACTGCTCGGAGCCCCCCGGCTCGCAGCGCCCTTCCCGGCGTGGGATCGGGGCGGGCGGCGGAGCGGCAGAACCCCGGCGGAGGCAGCGCCGTCCTCGCGGCCGCTCTCCGTGGGGGGACGGGGGGCGGCTGTGCCCGGCGCGGGGCTGCCGGAGCTCCTCCGGGTGTGCGGGTGCGAGCGGTGCGGTGGTGCGGCTCCGTGCGGCGGGGAGCTCGCCGAGAAGCGCGAGGAACGGTGTTGTTATCACGCGTTTATTATATTTTAGAGGCTTGTTTTTTTTTTTTCCTCATTGTTCATCCGCAGGAGGAGGAGGAGGGGGGGAAAAAAAAAAAAAAAGAGGTCTAAAAGGGGTTCGTTTTGATTGTGTTTAATACGGCATGAAGCTCGGAGCGGTAAGCGGCGGCTCGGTGTCATGACCTCTAGATTGAAAACTTCACCTTCAACACAAGTTCACTCCGGAGCCAGGACGAGTCGGGCTGCGCTCGGTGGGAACAAGTGCAAATTTCCAAACAGAGTCAATCAGAGCGGGGAGGGGGGGGGTTGGGGAGGGGGGCCGGGAGGGCATTCGGAGCTCCCGGAGCCAGGAGTTGAGGTTCTCATTGTGTACTTCGAGGCGCCGGTACGAGCACAGCCGGGCTCCGGAGGTGCTTTGTGCAAACCTAACCTGCACGGGGGAAGGTTGGGAGGAAAAGAGGAATTTACGGAGTATTAGCAGAAATTAGCCAATACCGGCACAAGCTCAATTAGGTCTTTTTTTTTTTTTTTTTTTTTTTTTGGTCTCTGTTGGCTGCTCTCGAACGTGAGTAAACGCTGTGCAGGGAGAGAGAGAGAGGAGGGAGAGCCGCAGCAGCGCAGTGCCATCGCAGAGCCGCAGCTGTGGCGGACGGACAGATCGCAAATGAACACTGTCCCAATGTCAGGGCGGCCGCAGCCCCCACTGCCCCCGTTAGCACCGACCCCCCCGCAGCGGCGGGGCAGCGCCCGGAGCAGGGTAGGCAGGGACAATGGGCGAGGCACGAGCAGAGAACCGCAAGGTAAATGGCATTTGTCTTCTAACCGCTGCGCTTTCCAAATCGTTCTGTGCGGCTCCTCGCTGCTCTGCTCCGATCGCCATTTATTATCTCTCGATATCTATTTAATAGTTTTTTTTTTTCCACGTTGTTAATATTTGAGAAATGTACTTGCTGGGGGAAAAAAAAACCAAAACCAATGTCGTTCATTTGTGCACGAGCACGTCACTGTTCTCTGCCAGCTCGGCGGCTGTGTGGCAGGTATCGCATCGAACATTTGGTTGGTTTGCTGCTGAGAGCAAAAATAGTCCGGGAAGTCTCTGCAAAACGCCCCTTTGCAGCGTGGCACCGCTCTCGCCGTGGGTTGTGTTCCGCCAGGATTAAATCCACGGAGGGCAAGGTCGGGTTTGTTGTGCTCAGAGCAGGCAGAGGGGTTCGCTTCGTGCCGTGCATGGCTGTAAGGTCACGGGAGGAGTTAATAGATCTGCACAACAATGCGGATAGCTTCCCTTTACGTTAGGCGCTTTCCTCGCCGTGCGGTTGAGACTCGCGTGGTTCCCGCTCTGTGCCCGGTTCTCCCGGACCGGAGCGCCGCGGTTCTGCCCACGGTGCTCCCCCTCCGCCGGGCACGGGGAGCCGAGGGCCGCCTCGCAGCCCAGGGCCCACCTCCCATTTTCATTATTTAGTTAAAATACAATTCCCGAGCGCAGAGTCCTGCTAGGGCGTATAGAAAGGAGGGTGGCTTGGATTTGAAAATAGCACCAGCCCGCGTGCTATTGAACCTCTGTTGACTAATGAGACATCGAAGACAAATAGCTCTGTTCCGAGGATGACAGATCCCTGCGTCGTTGTTTCTTGGTTTACCGAAGAATTCCAATGTGTGTTTTTATTTTTATTTTTAACTGTACATTTTCCCACCTTTCTCATTCAGCCCGCAAATCGCTCTGTGATGCTCGCGGTCCTGCAGGGGATCTCAACGCCTCCTGCAGCCCGAGGTGCCGCCTCACTCCTCGGCTCACGCTTAGAAATACCTCTGTGGCACCGCTAATTCTTTGTTTTCGCGCAGATGAAATGTTTACACTTTAGTGGCAAGTTTACTCCCCGTCTCATCCACGTCGCGCCAATCAAAGTCGTTATAAAATCGGAACTTTCAGGCCGGGCTGTGCCGCTGAAAGACGTTTCCTTCGCGAATCGCTCTTGGGCGATGCCAGGGAGAGCTCAGGGACACGAGGCACGGGGTTCTGCGATTCGCTTTGCCCCACGGGACGGTGCCGCGCAGGTGGATGCGCGGTGACAGCCCCCAGCGCAGAGCACAAAGGCTTGGCCCGGCCCCTGCCCGACCCCCCCCCCACGGCTGCCCTCGGGACAGCCCCAGGGCCCGAACCCCGGCCTGCGTGAAGAGAGCGGCCAGCACCGCGGCCGTGCTCTCTCCCGGAGCCTCTTTCTCCTGGTTAAAGCCACCCGAGGCCGCGGCGACCCTTTCCCCGTGGTGGTGGGGGGGCACCGGGGGGGGAGCGGGGCCGCACGCGTGCGGAGCCGGGAGAGCCATAAATCAGAGCAGTCCCGAGGACAAATCGAAGCGCGCACGGGAGAAGAGCCATTAAAGGGGAGCCGCAGCCCCTCGGCGTGCCAGCGCTCCGCTGCCCGCTAGGAATAAATAGAAATAAATCAAAGTCGAAGGGTGAGGGGCGGCGGGGAGGGGGGGGGGGGGATGCCGGGAAATGCCCTCCGCAAACTTTCCCCGCGGTCTCTGCCGGTATCGGCTGTGCCTTTGTCGTGCTCCGGGGCCGCCCCTCCGCCGGACAGCGGCACTGAGCGCCACCTCCGAGTGCTCCCCGTTCAGCGGACCGCTCCGAAATTACTAGTAGGGGATAAGTAAACTGCGAGTAAACAGAGTGAATTAGGGTGATTCTCTATCAGTTTAATTTATGTTTTATAGTTAGTTTAGCCTTCTGATTTGATTGCCTTAGTAATGTGAATTGCCTACAGCTGCTGATGATACAGCTTTAATTCTGTTTTAAAGGTCATGTAAACATGTGCCTGTAGCAGAAGGAATGCAAATTCAATTCCCTTTTAATGCTGCCTCACATTCACTTCGCAGCCCTCACCTAGGAAATGAGCGGGATTTAATATCAAACTGTCTTAACGCCCCGATGCCGTTACGAAGCCCTCGGAGAGCCCGGGGGCGGCAGGGCTGGGGGTGCCCCGCTCCGCCCGGAGCGCAGCAGCGGGAGCGCCGTGCAGGTGTGTGCGTGCGGGCTGGGCTGCGTGACGTAAGGCAGAGCGCCTCGTCCTGTCGTGCTCCAGGAAAGAAAAAAACAGGAAAAAAAAAAAAAAAAGAAGAAAAAAAAAAGGGAAAAAGAAAAGAGAAAAAAAAAAGAGAGAAGACCCCCCTGCCCGTTTTGTTCACAGGGTTTTAGTGAAGTTGCTGGGAAGTTTCGTGGTGGAAGCCTTTGAAACGACGCACTCTAACGAGTGGGGAAGAGCGTCACAAAAAGACACTTTGAACAGGCAGCGATGTGCCCCCGCGAAGCGAGAACGGCCGAGGAGCAGCCAGCCCGCCCGGCTCCGCGCTGCCAGGCCGGCACAGCCGTCACGGAGCCCCGCTGCCCGCACTTCGCCCTTCGGAGCCCCTTGGCGCGACCCGACAGCGGCCGCGGTGCCCAGCGGCCGGCTGGCACTGCGGGAAGGGCCCCCCAGCTCTCCACGCGTCTTTGAGGGCTCTCCCTCCCTTCGGTGAGGCCTGGAGCCTAGGTGCCCCGGCTCCAGCTGCCCTCTCTCCGTGACCGCTGTGGAAATAGCCCGTGGGGCTGAGGGACCTCCGGCACCTGCCCCTCTGCTCGCGGTGCAGAACCCGGTGCTGCTGTGCCACTCTCCTTTGCGAGAAGGAGCGGTTTCTGCAAAATCTGAATCCTTGTAGTAACAGCTCATTGGTGATTCTGTTAATGTTGCACACCTCATTAAATAGCCCCAAACATAAGGAGGTTTAAATGACTTTATTGAATTAAAAATAGCATAGAAAATCACCTACGGTACTTTCATCAAATAATTAATGTAAACCATACACATACATAGAGAGATTCCTTTTAACAAATCTGTTCATAAAATGCGCAGGGGTTTACTTAATGGCTGGAATAACCGAGAGCAGCACGCCGTGCTCCGACAGCCAGCCACACTCGTGCACTTCCTAATGTGTTCTTGTATGTTTCCCTGAGTGTTTTTCTTCCTTATCTTCTTTATATCTGAAGTTCTATTCCCCTCCTCTACTCCATGTATTTGATCATTTTTTCAAGTCCCTTGGCTGAACCAATCTCTTTTCATGCAGAGGATAAAAAGAGAAAAACTTCAAAGTAGGTTCAGGTAATTAACAGCTGAGGGGAATATAATCTAAACCATAGGCCCTGCTTTGCACCCAGGTCTGCTTTCAGAGCCAGCCGGCAAGGGAGTGCCTATTCCCTATAGCATCCAAATCTGCTTCCTCTGAACAGCTTTGCCAGGCCTCCAGTTATCACATCTGCATTTCAAACACCATGTCTCTGGCATTAATTATTAATTAGCCTACAGTCACCCCAGAGGATTTAAGTTCCAGCCTGCACATACTTATTCATTGACCTCTATCTTAGTTTTTGTTGGAAAAAACCCACTAGAATGCTTAATAATTTCCTTTCTCTCAGACCCTCTGTTCTAGTTTCGTGGAGGGGAAACAGTATATTTTCAGAGATGGAAAATCACAGGCTTGCCTAGAAATTTGTTTAGAGCAAAACGCTACGTCAGGAGTTTGAGCAAACCCCTTCAAAAGATTTAGCAGGAATTTGGTGGAAGTATTTCTACCTCTGACAAATGAATTTATGGATTTCCCAGAACTGAGAGCTGGTGGATACCAACACGGCACGGTTCAGCTCTGTGCGCAGTGCTGCTCGGTGTGCACTTTACAAATACAAACTGGATTTAATTACTGGGTAGCACACTTATATGATCAAACTAAGGCAAACGTTTATTCGAAAGCTCTGGGGTTACACTGCTGTTGACACTAGTAAGAGTGAAAAAAACGCTGTTGCGAGGCACATTAGTACTTGGGCGTTACATATGCACTCCATCCTCAGGAATAGGTAACTGAAGAAGTGCATTTTACGACTGCTTTGCATGGTTCCTACAGCAGCTTGGAAGATGCTCTTTAGCCAGCAGAATAACTGCAGATCATGCTGCTTCCCTGGTCACTCTATGGGTTGATATTAAGCTTCCTGAGTTAAACACTCGGAGTGACCAGGTAGGAACCAGGTTATGTGACTATCTTCACAGCGCCACGTGAAATTCAAAGCGTTTCTTACAGTTTGGCTGAGCTGTGCACTGGATATTGCCTCTGTTAACGTATTTTAATATTACAACATCTCAAACCTCAGAATGAGTCCTATTTTAACACCTCAAGCAATTATCCACAGATAAACGTTCTTAAATATTGCCACGTTTTCTCATTTTTGTATGTGGTACTGTCTCAAATAATGATGGAAACATAAAATATTCCCCACTTTGTTTCCTGAAGAAGTGTTTACTCTGTAAATCACAAGGTCAGACCAGTTAACTTATATGCCAGCCCAGAATTGATTTTTGAAAGCATTTAATCTGCACCTAAGACTTCTGAATTCCTATTTAGTGAACGCTATGGAAAAGAGGGCTGATGCACAAACACGTGTAGTTAAACTGCTGGGCTCCCTCCATGAGCAAAAACTCACTGCTCAAAACTGCAGCTCGAACTGCCCTTTCTGTAAGGTCTTAAGCCTGGAGTGCCCGCGCTTCAGCAAATGAGCACCTGAAAATAAATGCGGGGACCGATGCTGTAGGTGTCCGTCAGGTATCTCTCCCTGATTTCCCTGGCAATGTGCAGGATTTGGCTGCTCCTGGCCTTTTATTATATTCACATTTTCGGAGCTGATCTGGACAGTGTTCAGTGTTATTTAGTAAATACTTGGGCCTCTGCTTCAAATATTTGGAATTATTCTCACAGACAACCTAAATTAGCGAAAGTATCTCTAATTCAGAATGAAGACAGGAATAGGCAGCACTTCAGATTCCATTACTCTTGTTTATAAAATAACAGAAGTCATCTTGCTGTTGAAGAGAGGATCTAGACTATTTTAGCAACATGTCCAGGACCTTTTAATCACTTCTCCAGTGATACTAATACTAGTAATAACAGCGATAATGGAAAAAAAAAAAACAACCTAGTGTGAAACCGGGGCTGGAATCTGTGCTTTGTAAATGTCAGAATGTTTCTGAAATTAAAACTTTGCTCTTAATGCAGCTCAGTACTCTATGAATATTAAAGAGGAATAAGGACTAAATTTCTTCTGCAGCAGAGCAGAGCGGGATGTTGTTTGGGAAAACAAACGTCGTGGCAGCTCCTTTTGCTGATGAATCCAGACCCCACCCTGGGCATCAGGAGTATTTCATAAACTGTGAATGAGGGCTTCTGGGCTGTGGTCCTGCTACTCCGAGGCCTCTGGAGGTGCCTGTGGATGTGAGGAGCTCCCATCGTATGGCCGCAGGATGAGGTGCTGGTGTTGGCGGTGCCCGGGGTCAGACAGGGGCTTCCTTTTGAACTGGGAGCTGGGGATCTCGTGGCTCTGGCTTACACAGGACTCGCTTTATGTGGCTAGAATTGCAGTACTTCTGTGTCGCAGCGCGTGGGAATCTCACTGTAGTTGAGAGCTTTCTCCACCCTGCGCAAACTTAGCTGCAGCAAAATGCAGCAGTTGATTTCCTTCCCATCAGGCACATTTTTTGCCCAGTGAAATCTTTTCTCCTTCTGTCTGTTTTCATAAGATTGCGTGTCTATCCAGGTTCTTGAGATACTGATTGTATATCCCCGGATTGGAAAACTTTTACCAGTGCCATTAAATAACTCCTGTTGTGGTTATTGTGCCAGGAGTGAGGAAGCAATCAAAGTACACATCCAGGGGGCTTGGCATGTTACAAAATGCGTGTACCATTCTTGTTATGAGGCACGGATTTCCATAGGAAGCTTATTTCATGGTTCATTTTATATATATTTGCATTTATATTTTTTCCATTAAAGCTTAAATGTTTTACCTCATTGGTAAGACCTACTCCTTGGCAACTCTGGAAATGCTTCAACCTCTGTTCCTGCTGCACTCTCCTCTTCTGAATAAATGATCTATGCAATAGTTTTATAGTAGTGACTGGCACCCACCAAGCACTGAGCTGCAACTGCGTTCTGTGTTTTGATGTTTCACACGTCCATGTTTTGAATTCAGATTTGTAAGTTGCAGATCACTTTGCATTTAGAGAAATCACATGGGTAACTGATTCCAAATTACTTGAATGATGATTATCATAAACTGCTGTTGATTTCTTGTGGGTATCTCTTGCTAAAGCTCAGGTTGCAGTGTTGCAGGATTCTCGCCCATGCGTGCACTAGTAGGTAGGAAAGATTTGTACAGAAAGAAGCGCAGGTGAAGCTGGAGATCACTGTAGTATTATTGTGTCAGCAGAAATGGGTTCTTAGTAGTTTGAGGAGAGTGGGGCCAGACCTTCAGCTGACATAAATTGATGCAGCAGTATTGGTATTCAGGAAGTTAGAGTGGGTTACATGAACTGCAGATTTGCTTGGACTGAGCAAAAGATTGCATGAGTGATATCAGAATTATTTTGCATAATTTCTGAAATAATCTTAGCCCGTATGAAATAGTTTGCCTTCTTTGTAGAGTACGTGGTAGTGATGCAACCTGAGCTCCAATGTGCGAGGAGATGCAGCGTATCAATCTAACGGGATGAATGCATGAACAGAGATCATCAGTAAGAAGCCAACAAATGCTGTGACATGGGAGATGTCGCACGTGTGAACTTTGTGGCAACAGCAAGTGGATGTGCGGTGACTGCTGCCTGGTGTATTTCTGCAGATGCTGCAGAGACACCTGTGTGCCAGTCTGATCTCCCCATTCCTGAGTGACACCACACCATGACCGTGCTCCCAGTCTTTGCTTTTAGCCACCTTGGTCTGAAAAAAACAAGCGTACGTCCTTGGGCCCCTGGCTGACCACAGGCTGCTACTTCCTTACATGGCAGAAGAACTGACGCACTTTCATTTCTAAAGAAGCAGTGAAGTGCTCTCAGGATCTGCCTGGCGGTGCTCCAGCGCACAGCCACCCTGCTTGCTCCGAGCACAACCTGCATCTGGCTCTGTGCGGCCGTGCTGCCAGGCTGCGTGTCTGCACAGACGCACGGGTCGTGCCTTCTGACCCCCCAGCCCCACCCCGAAGCACCCATTCATCATGCCTGTTGCAGAGGGCTCTTAAGAGCAGAGCTGTGGCAATCATGTGCAGTCTCTCCACTGACTAGCAGCTCTTTTTCTTTTTGGCAGTGCCTATACATAAAGTTTTTAAAGACGTTATAGAGCTTCCCTTCCTCCCTCAAGTTTGTTTTCTTCTTTTTTTTCCCCTTCTTCTCCCCCACCCCCCCCATACATAAATCAGTGGGCATCCTTTCACTGCCTTTGCTGTGGATTTGAGTGTGTAGTAGAATGAAATAATGGTGCTGGGCTGGTGGTTATGGCAAACTGTTACCGTTTGGGTGACTCTCCATCAGCTGGGAATCCAGCCCACTGGTTGCAAGTAATGCGCTTACTGCAATTAAACACTTGTATAGCATAAGTCTTTAATGAAAAAAACAATGTATATGTGTGTGCTGTGTAGCTACTACCACCAAATTGCATGTAACATTCAATGGTAATTGTGTTCATAATTACAGAGTTAATTCAATTTCTGTAATAGTAAAAACTGGCATATAAAGTCTCTCAAGATTAAATGCTTTAGTTAGGTAAGAATATACTCAGTTGGAATATTTAATGTAAGGAAAGTAGTCTCAGACGCACAAGAGTTTGAGATTAATGAAATCCCTTCCCCAAACTGATCTCCCTAAATGCTGCTCCAGACGCAGTGTGGCACCACACAAACACCATGCTTTCTCTTACTGCACCTGTTTTTCTGAAGGAGAAGCAGTGTACACTGAGGTATTTGCAGACAGGAAGGATACGTTAAAGGAGTTGCAGCTCCATCACCCACATCTGTCAGTCTTATAAGATTTGAGAAGTGCACTGGAAATGCACTGTTCTATGCGGCACAATTAGCACTGCTCTTAACAGTTAATATCGTAACAGCAGCATGCTAGGAAGTCAAATTTTGCTTATGGCATTTGACCTTAAGGGAGTGGTATCTATCATTTCTTTTGTAATCCATTAGGTGTTTCGGAGCTACTTTAGGGTAACTTCGGGGCTGATTTACAACTCACAGATTTCACAGGGGAGTCACAGGAGGCAGCAATACAGAATGTGGCCCTGTGTGCCTGCTGTCTTTGTCCCATAGCTTTTCAACTGATTTATTTTGTAAGGGAAAAGAATAAGGGTAAGAATTCCAAATTTGTAAGATCTTAAACCTGTATATCTAACTATGGACAGGCATGAAAAACTTAAAGGTGATCATATTGAAGTCCTTCTCTTCTCTTCTCTTCTCTTCTCTTCTCTTCTCTTCTCTTCTCTTCTCTTCTCTTCTCTTCTCTTCTCTTCTCTTCTCTTCTCTTCTCTTCTCTTCTCTTCTCTTCTCTTCTCTTCTCCTCTCTTCTCCTCTCTTCTCCTCTCTTCTCCTCTCTTCTCCTCTCTTCTCCTCTCTTCTCCTCTCTTCTCCTCTCTTCTCTCCTCTCCTCTCCTCTCCTCTCCTCTCCTCTCCTCTCCTCTCCTCTCCTCTCCTCTCCTCTCCTCTCCTCTCCTCTCCTCTCCTCTCCTCTCCTCTCCTCTCCTCTCCTCTCCTCTCCTCTCCTCTCCTCTCCTCTCCTCTCCTCTCCTCTCCTCTCCTCTCCTCTCCTCTCCTCTCCTCTCCTCTCCTCTCCTCTCCTATCTCCCTATACCATGGACAAAGGAGAAACATGAAGGCAGATGTGGTTTTACCTGTTACAGCTCTAGATTTAGCTCTAGTTTAGCTTCCCTAAGAAAATAATTACTTTCTTCCTAGGTGGGAAAGTCTCTTTTTAAGTATACTTATTAGAAGAATGGTGAACGTTTTAAAAAATGAAGTAATATACTATTTTAAAGAAGAGTCTCAGATGTCAGCTAACATGACCTGGCCCTGTAGCAAACCCTGCTGCAATACCGCTTTTCCAAAAGATCGTGTATTGACTTTCATTATTTCTGCTCAGATTCACGGGAGGCTGTTTCGTACGGTAGCCCATTCTCACCTACCAGAGAGACTGGCTTGGCCATGTAAAATGCAAAATACCGAGAATTAGATCTCAATTCCGCCATCTTTACTGATACGCATTTTGTTTTGTTAAAAAAAAAAAAAAAAAAGTTCTATGTTTGTATTCATTTGCTGCACTGTATTTTCAGTATTCCTAATGTTAGTTTGTGCAAGAAAAAGCGTAAAGTCCCCCCAAAGTAACTCAAAGTGTAGTGGCTTTATTTTTGTTATTCCTCACTTCCTCACAATACTCGCTCCCCTCCCCCAACAGCCACACTACAAAGCTTGTTGTACAGGGACTCCATTAATCCTACATTTCCTAGATGGTATCTGAGGCACAGTGGGTTTCCACAGAAATTAATTTGTCCTGACAACAGGCCTAAAGATTGGAGTCCAGGGATCACTTGGCAAATTCCCTTTAAACTGAGCACAATAATAAACAGAAAGCTGATAACGACAGTTCTAAAAGACCACACAGAGGAAGGACCCCGAATAGACTCGCTCTGTGTGTATCTGCGAATACCTCTGATAACTAGCAGACAGAAGCTTTATGCTTGATAGGAAAATGAGCGGGCTGATTTATGCACGTTTTAATATTGCAGCTCTGTGCAGAACTAACTTCATCGAGCAGCGCACAGCCCGAGCTGTTTTCTGCAACGATAATAAAAGTTCACTGCCAATCTGGCCGATTTGTTTTATATGAGTTTTATTTAATATTTGTACGAACGTCTCCTTGGCCGTTCTTCATGTCCTTCGTATTTTAATGTGGCTCTAATTTTCTCTGTACATCTTACTTGTGTAAACATTAAAAAAAAAGGTCGGACAGTGCGTAATGGGAATTTATGGAAGGAATCTGGAAAGTTATCTGTCTGTTCTGAGGGTATTTTTTGTAACCTTCGAGATCATGTTAGCTTTTGGTTTCGTTCGTCCTCCCTGCAGTAACTCCTCACTAAGAAGAGTAAAAAGCATTTCAGACAGCGTTACTGCCTGCTTGCTGGCTTTTATTTATCCTTGCCTTGGGTGCCTTTTTAAATGCCATTGTTTTCCCAGAGCTAAGGTGTGGAAAATAGCCGTGCTGGAAGAAGATAAACAAGCATTCATTCAGTATTTCAGAGCTTGTCAAGTGCATTTCAATCTTTGATTTTTGTCAATATGGAATTGAGAGTTTTAGAGATAATTAGAATTTACCGTGTGTCAGTAAACTGCTGCCAGTTACATTTGTGAAAAAGCCATCATAATATTAAGAGTTTGGATTGATAGAGTGATGTTGAGTAAGATATATGCTGCTTAACTTTTCACCACTTAAGAATAGGGTATGTAAATAATGAATAAAAAAGGGAGAACAGCTTCAAAAGACGTACAGAAAATGGGGTTTGGTTTTTGAAACGTACAAAAGTATGGTCTGTTTTTGTTTTCAATGCCCAAAACACGTGATAAAATTGCAGCTTCTTGTTACAGAGAGGAACATATAACTATGTTAAAAGAGGCAGCTAGGCTAGGCAGGTGTGGTTATACACCTAAATAGCATGAGTCAAGCTGGCTTACTCTTAATCTCTCCGATGTTTCTTTTAAGATAGAAATTTGGTATTGGAATAGTACATGATGTACCCAAAGTCACCAACAAGACAATGCATCGTGCACAAAGTTTTCTGGGGACAAGCAGGAATTGTGGAGCTGCAGCCCAGTGGCACTGGGGGCAGGCGGGAGGTGGGTGCTGCGGGGCGGTGCATCGCTATGCAGCCCAGGTGGCAGGCTGCCAGCAGAGGGGTAGTTAGGGGCTTGGAATGCTGGCTGCCCTTGGCATTTGTGATACAGGGAGTTTATATAGAAAAAGTTCTGTCTTACATGCTTTTCCGGCACAGCTAATGGGCCCAATTCTGCTTCTATTATTGGTAATGACAAAACTACCATTGACTTCGGGAAGGGCAGCATCAGATTCACTATTTAAGAGCTTAACTAGCTGAGAGGTGGGGATCTATTATACTGCTGGAGTGTGATGTATATACCACGCCTCCCCGCTGAAAAATAAAATCTTTTGCTCCCATTATTGGCTTTAAATTAGTTTGTACACTATGAATTAATCAATTACGGCCAACATACTTTTGAAATTAAATTCAGGACGAGTAGTGCAATTTATATTTGTCACACTTAAAGAACTCTATTGTACTGAAACGCAGAAGATTTGAAAACAACTGGCTGTAATGCTCTCTAGCTCCTCATTCTAGATTCTGGTGCAAGACCAAATTGACTCGCTGTGCCTTTTAGTTCTGTAAGTGAACAAACCCAAATACTCCCCTTCACTTTTCATATCAGAATCATCCAGTGCATTTCAGTGTACAAGCTATTAGGATTTTTTGAATTTGGATCAAATCAAGCATTTTTCCCCCAGCAAATAAGTTCTCTCGTGTGCCTTATACATTTGATTCGAAGGACTGTGTATTATTTGATGTTCTTATGAGATAAACAATAAACTTTTGAATATGTTTTTTCCATTTGAATACAAGCCTAGGGATGCTTCACCCTGCATCCTAAAGCCTGATTTCCCCTGGGACTCATTATCATGCAGCTCACATGTTCAGTCACCTACACTGTTGAACTTACTATCAAATAACCTCCGAAACGTTACTAGTTATTACGTGTCAGAGGGCAGATTTATGATAAACTAACTTTGAAACAAAATAATGAATTCTCAGTGTTCTCTTTTCCAGCAGTATTTCTGGTAATTTTGTTGGATTTTAATTTGAAAATAGTAAGTTGCCTTTTTCTCTTATTCTGCCATATAAAACAGCTCCCTCCCCTCGTGAAATTTCTTCCTCCTTAAATATGGTTTATGATGATTTGAGCACTGCCTATAAAGAATAGAAATGAGAACATTTTTCTGTGAGTTACCAAATGGCCCACCAGAGTTCATTTGCGATTAAACTTTCATAGCTTTCTAACTTGGTGAAAGTTAAATTAAATTAACCCTTGGCATAGTCCACCAGTGTCCAAAATACAGCTACGGAATAGGTGTTGCCAAACAGGAAGCTTCCTCCTTGCACTTTGTACTGCCAAATTCTAAGGTTTCTAGAGAGGTTCTCACCGAACAGTGACAAAAATCAGTGGTGTTGCCTTCTCAGGAAACGCAAATGTGTTTCAGGTGCACTTGGATGTCTATCCAAAGAGGTTTCCCCAGTGCTGAGCTGTGTGTCAGCCCATGAAGTCCATTGGCCAGTTTTCAAGAAAGCTGAATATGGCTTCACTGGTTTGGCAGCCCCTCTTTTAAATGGTAGCCAATACAACCACAGCTTTTAATGAGATTGTCTCACTGGGATGTTAAACAGATAAGCATTGTACAATAGTTCTGGAGACAATTTAACTAACAAACATCTGCAGGTGAAACTTAAAAGTACACAATGTCAAAAATTAAGCGTAGCTAATTTGTATAAAAAACAACACAGCTCCTCTTGGTATCAATGAAACATTTTTCTGCTGTATTTTAGGCAAGTGCCACCTCCTGCTGAGCAAAGCCTAGGCTTTGAGATGCCTCTCATCTGTGACACCGCATGGGAAGTGCCGGACTGAGGGCAGCTCTGTGGAGCTCAGGGATATGCCACCATCTCAGCACACTCTCTCATCTCTTTTGCTCCACTTGCTGTGATTATGGTCCTCCAAGGGCATTACGGGCAAAAGTTCCATATCAGTCTGTCTATTAATATTTATGCAGCAATTCAGGAGGTAATGCATTGTTAAAATACAAGTTGGAAATCCACCAAATTTAATCACTTTTAGTACTAGAAATTATCTATTCCTACATCAGAGAAAGAGGAAGGGGGTGTATCATTGCAACAATTTTTTTTTTATCAACTAATTTGCCTTTTCTAAGATGGCTTGTATTAACAGGGCAATAAATGCTGCGTTGTAGCCAAGTTTTCTTCTAGAAGGAATATAAGATTTACATATGCGATTTAATGTGAGACACTCAAAAATATTTAAAGCAAACACGCAGTACATAGGTAAGCACTCTGCTCATTTGTGCCGTTTTATTCGGTCGCTGTTTTCATGTATAAGGACTGCTGCACGCATGCAGCAGGATTTGCCCTTTCCTACTACGCCTAATGCAGAAAGAGTGTTTTTATCACTGGTATCACTTCATTTTTGCAGCTGTCTGCACGTATCAGGTTAGTAATATAAACTCTGTCAAAGACCAATCTCTCCTTTCCACACTCTACAAAATCTACAATTATTATTTAGAGTTAACCTCCTAAGAAATTCATTCGTTATTTAAACTGTTCAAACCCAAAAAGAATTGTTAGCTATTGTTATCAAAGGACCTCCTACAGTCTTCCCTAGGTCAAATAAGGCTCCTTTTGTTTTCAATGAGAGTTTTTTTTTTTTTCCTGAGAACTAGCTCTGAGCTTTCACGCAAGCAAAATAAATGCAGTGCAAGTAAAACATTAATTAAAATGTATAAAAAATAAAAAGGAAAATGTTCAAGACGACTGCGGTGCTCAAATAAAACACTTTTTTTTTCAGGTCACTTGGCTTTCTGATGTCATTGCTGGCAGATTCGTTAGCCTGGCTCCATCACGTTCTGTTCTGAACCATAACGTGATGGGAGATGATCAAAGTGAGAATGCTAAAGGTTCAGGACATTTAAAAATGTTCTATTCTGGAAATTGTTCTAAAACTATAAACAGATTACATTAAAATCTGCGGTACTGAACATGGTTGCTCATCATCTTTTTTTAGATGGAGCAATTGAAAAGTTTGGGTAAACAGCATTGAAGTTTTTATGATGGCAGGTTGAAAATTTCCCTGGAATTTAAGGAAATCCGAGCGTCTCTGAAATGCAATATATCCCGTTTCTGCTGTTAGGCAAGTAGTTTTAATCTTTACACTTGAAAGTAGTAAGCATATGGGTCAGATCATCCACTCCTGATAATGGACACAGTTCCATGGACTTCGGTGTCCAATTATGCCAGCTAGAGATCTAACCGTTTCTGGGTTCTATTTCCTTATTTTTCATGTCTTCCTGAACTTTGACCCTTTGTCAAAGGAATGTCGTCTATAATATGATAATAATATGAAATTCTGCGCTCACTTTGTAACAGCACATATCCCAAAGAATTGTAATGATCCTCACCTTTCTACAAAATGCAGCTCAGGAGGGATTTCAGCCCTGTCATTGTCTTTGCTGGGCACAGGGGTGACGCTCAGGTACCTTGGTCTTGTGCTGCCGTGGAATATTAAATGTAGCTGCATTTCCACAAAACAATTGCTGTGTGGGATGAGTGAGTAAATAAACTCATTGGCAAGTCAACAAACTGACAGCAGGTCATTTTTCCTAATTTTAGATGCATTTTAGTGCTCAGGAAAGTGAGAAATAGTAGTGCTGATTTTTGGGTTTTTAAGATCTCCACACTCTGGTGCTCTCAATCAGTGCTAGGCTGTAGGTTTGGCTGGAGGCAGAAATATAGACGGTATGACACCGTAGGTACATAATGGAGCTACACAGGAGTGTAAAAAGGATTTAGATCTATAAGCTGGATTTGACTTTCTGTTTTGATTTATGGGCTGAATAGAAGTGTGTATTTTAAGGAGCCATTAGAGTTTGTGATTTGAAATATGCAGAGCGCAGCCTTTCCCTCAGCATTGTGTAGGAAAACCATACATTGTAGCAGGGGAAATGGCAGAGAACAGCCTGTAGTCAGTTTCAGTCTGTATGCCACGTAAGGAGTGGAGTGGCCAAGATCCATGGCTCTCGCTGCTGTGCTCCCTGAGAATGAATGGAAAAAGAGGAGGGAGCACCTATGCTGTGCTTCAGTGCAGAGTGTGTATTCCAGGTGTGTTTTTTTTGGTGAGTTGGTGCTGCTCAGTGAGCTGTAGCTGTTGGTGGGGGCTTGAGTAGGGCTGGGACTTCCAGGTACCTGCGTGGTGCAAATAAAGAGGTGGGTGGTAAGGATGCTGGGGCAGTCAACTGTAGTGGGGGTAGACACTTGGTCATGCTGAGTGCTGTGAGAGGTGTCCCAGGGCACTCCGCTGAGGGCTGCAGCAGGAGGTTTCAGCACCTCCCAGCCCCACTGTCCCCCATCCTTCCACCCGCTCCTCTTCTTGGGTGGCAGCAGCAGCTGCAGCTGGTGACCCTCGTTTGGTGCCCTCTGGCTCTGCCTCTGCTACAGCTCTTATCATTTGGACAAATGCTGCTCTTGTTTACAATAATGTAAATTTGGAGCAACCCCTCTGCCATTTCTCCAGCATAAATATTGCCCTCAGTGTGATTCCCACCTCCTCCTGCACGCAGATGGGTCTGGGAGGCACGGAGGAAGCCTCCTTCCTCTGATATCCATGCACTGATCTTCTGCCTGTGGGCCCCAGGTGACTGAGCAGTCCATGCATTCGATCTGTGTAGATATGGGAGCTGATGTTTGTCTTTTTTTTCTCTCTTGACTAAAAGCACTTCCCAGCTCTAACCCCAGCTTTCTACAGGAACCAAGGGTGCAGCCCACAGTTCCTTTAGTGCACCTCATTACTGCTACCGCAGTCATGAGTAAGGCTGCCTGGCTGTGACAAACTGCGTGCCAGCTCTGTGATTTGTGCAAGCTCAAATTTTGCACTAATTCACTTATATATACTAGATGGAAAACACAGCCTGAGGGCTGCTATAAAGCATGCTGCTGGAGCCACGGAGAGCGCTCTGCCAGCTGGGGATCACTGGAGCGTGCCCTGCATGGGCCACAGCAAGGAGGGGAATGGAGTTTATGCACTTGTCAAAAAGGCTGCGGCACAGGAGAGGATCCAGCCCCAGCCCTGTGCCCGGAGCCCTGCTCAGCACAGCTGGCAGCTCGGCTCTGCTGCTGCACCAACAGTGATGTGGTGACACACCCCGAAGGCCAGTACCTCATCCTGGCTGTCACTGGCTCTGTGCAGGTGTTGGCTTCCCCAGATCAGCTTTGGGCTGCTCACTGAAAAGAGTTGTGTCTTTTCCCTTTTGCTCTCCTGCAGCTTTGATCTGCCCTCGTGTTTTGTTTGGGACTGCCACGCTAGTGTGTAGCTTTAGCTTTCTGCACAACCTGCCGATAGATAATTTAAGAATGGTTTCTTTCAAGTACAGTGAGAGCACCACGTTAGCTAACTCCCAAAATGATTGCTTGTCTTGTTACAGATAGCTGTTGACCTGTTCCTTTAATGTTACAGGTCTGCATCCCACTGCTCTCTTAAGCTGACCCGCTTCCTTCTTTCTAATGAAATTGTCCCTTTAGCCTTTTGCCTGCGTTGCCTTTTCAACAATAACATTAGAAATATTCTGCTCAGTTCTTTCCTCTGCTAACACCTTGCCCAGAGCTAACTTGCAGCTTCACTCTGTCAGCTGTAAGATATAGATATACTGTTGTCTTAATTACTCATATTTCTCCTGCTGCTCATAATTCTGCTTGTTCCACCAAAGAGCTCTTCAGAGAGCTTTACTGCTTCCTTTCTCCTTTCTTTGGGGGTTTAAAGGTTGTCAGATATATAAACGCTCCTTGTTGCAGAGCTTTGGTTGTGACAGTGTCCTTTGTGGAAGAGATTTAGGGGGATGGTAGAGCTAAATATGAATGCCTTTACACTACATCTCTCTGGAAGAAGAGAATACACACAGCATTACCTTGCATAGCAGAGCATCACAGAGTGTGTATGGCAAATCCCATCTCTAATGAGTAGCGAGGCAGCTATTCCTCTGCAGCTGGAAGTGTCAGTGCAATTGCCAGGGGCAGAGGTTTCTTTCCTCTCACTGTCCATCAGAGACTATTCACAGCTCGATTTGGCCTACTGCTATTCCTCTAAAAATACAGCTGAAAAGGGACCGGAAGCTTAAAAATGCCATCACTGTCCTATGGAAAACCCATATTTTTGTGGTTTTAGCTCTCTCCTTTATGATTATATGCCACTGTTTCTGTTGTCACTATTAATTACTGTTTGCTACCACACACAGTTACCTAGAGCAGGCTGACTGCATGACATCTGTGCATTTTTGGTGAGGATCTGAGCAAGCTTTGTTGCTGAAGTGCGCTCTCCAGTGAGTAGCACCTTTGGCCAAAGGCTTTCCATTCTGGCTGTTGAAGTCCGCTCTCAATTTCAGCAGCTACCAGCTCTGTGCAGTAGGATAGTTGGCAGAATACAGCACGGAATTCAGCTGGTTGTCTTAGTTCAGTTCAGTTCAGCTGGCTGACAGGTTCAGGAAGCAGTTCTGTGAACTTATGTTAATTAAATAAATTAAGAGCCTGTCAAACTGCTGTGGTGGAGCCTGCTCCTGCCACCAAGCTGGGTGAGCTGGTGCAAGGTGGGATGGAACTGGATGCTCCTTCCACAAGTGTGGCTCAGACTTTCTACTCGGGTTCAATTTGCTGATTTTGTTGTAGTTGCTTTTTAACAATTGACTGGTGAAAATGCCGTACACTTACGTAGAATGAAACAGAGCAGTGACAGAGCAATGCCAGAGAACTGTACACAACTCTTCAAGGTTGGAAGTGACCTAAGAGAAGTAATGGGCCTCTCAACAACACACTGCTGTGAGTCATGGCCGAGCTCATCAAGGAGCACCGATATGACTAAAGAGTCTGCTAGGAGAAAAAATGGAAATAGATGAGAGTACTCAATGAGAGGCATTAGAACTAAAAAGTAATTCTGTTCTGCATGAAGGAATCGCATGGAGAAAATAGCTCTTCAGGTTAGTGCTCTGCTCTCGAGGAGCTGAAAGGAAGAAGAAGCTGTCTCAGGCAAGTCAAGTTGCAGGCAAGGTCACACCAGTTAGGGCACGGGAAATACAGGCAAATGAGAGCTCATTTCAAGCCCCTGTGTACGGGAAGCTCACGGTGTGGGAATGCTGAGTGTGTAACACCCAGCCCCAGGCTGGGCAGAGGCCTGCTCGGTTCGATCAAGCGTTACCAGGCAGGCCGCTGACACTGCTGGGGGGTTGGGGGAGACAAGCAGGTGCCTGACTCAAGGTTTGCTCGAGGTTCAGAGCCCCAGCACTGCCTCCTGAAAGGGGCTCTGGGGATGACAGTCTGTGTGTGGCCATGCAGTGCTGGAGCACTCCGTCTGTTTGGTGACCTTCTGCAGAGATGCAGGATGTATTCCTTGTCCTTGTGCCTCAGTTCTCCAAACGTGAGAGTGTTTCTCAATTACCTTCTCTCTACAAAACCAAGGGTTGTTAAGAGAACTAGGTCTCATGACTGTGTGCTACTTGGATGCTATGGCAATGTAATTAGCTGCACAGACATCTTACTAAAAATGTATTTGGTGGAGGAGAGGCCATGGTAGGGGCCTGGTTTGGAGTATGAGTGCTAAAGGGGTACATTTCCAGAGCTGTGGCTTCAGCACAGCCCGGCTGCATGAGGCAGGTCCTTGGAGGCAGATGTGGGAGACCTAGGGATATAGGGCGTTTGTTAGCCCTGTGTTCGTAGGACATAGAATGCAGTACAAACTATTTGAAGCATTAATGGATTAGATAACAGTTTTCCACCCTCAGCAAGCCTTTTGAAATTTTTATGTAGTATCTTGGGCTAAAGATCTTTTTCAGCTGATGTATAACTCGAAGTAAACTTCAGGAAAGCATTACTGTTGCCATTAAATCCCTCTTTTCTCCCTCTTTCTCTTCAAAGTCATGTATGCATTCAGGAACTTCTGGACCCCTTAATCCAGAGGAGAGAGGCATGGGATTCAGCGCGGAAATCAGAACGCCTCGGTGCAGGAAAGCTGTGCTGATGATTCCTTTATCTCTGTTATGCTGCCAAACCCCAGACTTTGGCTGCCTAGGTCCTTTTGCATTTTTATATCTGTAAGGTGTTTTTCACTCCCTGCCCTCAACATGACCTCTGTAGCTATGGTTCCCAAATGTTACCCATATTAAATATGAGTATGTGTACAGCATCCACGAGACACAGACTCCCAGGCTGTTAAAGCCCTCACACTGTAGCTGCAGCTTGTTTAGGCAGCAGCCTGAACACCCCAAAGCCTGAACCTTTTGGAATTAATAGCTCTAGTTAGATGAAAGTTATTGTGACTCCATCCTTGCTACTCTGCTGAGGAAGAAATGCATTCCTATAATTTCTGATTAACCCTATTGTAAGTCTACGCAAGAAATTAGCAGCTAGTTTTGTTGGTTAAATGAAGACCACCATTTCAAATGACCCAACCTTCAAAGCTTCATAAATGATATGGTGATAAAAAGTAAGCAAGAGTCAGAGGTCTTTTGTTGTTGTTGTTAGGTGAGATAATCCAATGATGTAATAATGTACGAGGGTGAACTCGGATTGGGTGGGATTTTGGTGGATTTCTTAATTCAGATTTTGTTCTCTTGTGTTTGTATTTTCTTACACGTTAGGACAAGGCACAGTCAGGTATATTTTTCCATCCTGGTGAATAAAATGAAGCTCAAGGAGTTTAGCTGAGATTGGCTTCCCCTGCAAGAAAGATTGCTCTTTGTTGCCTGGATCATAATTTTAAGGCATGAAAACTATTCATCAGGAAAGCAGCGTTTTAACTCCTTCCATCTTGCAGCCTGATCTATGCTGAGTAAAAAATCCTCATCCATGGAAGTTGATCAGAGTTCACTATGGGCTGTAATAAGTCTATGGGGTCACCTCGATTGCTGTACATCAGTGTGGTTCCGTCAGTATGTTCTTGATAAGCCATCCTATTGCCATGATTTAATCCAAATCTGTTTAATCATATATAATCCACATAATTCAAACATCCTCACCAAGGATCCAGTTTTATAGCTGTGCTGGGGGGAGGGAAATCTTGTGTTGTCACAAGTCATGCTGACATCAGTGGGGTTTCTTATTGATGTAGGACTTAGTGCTGGCACATGCAGTTACAGCAAAATTGGGGTTTTAGCATATTTGCAATTTGATGTATTTTTAGGAGGCTGTTGCTTTGAGGTAAGCAAGTAAATGAACTCTGGGCCATGTCCAACAAAATCTCTTTAAGAACTGTGCCCGATGGTCATTTCAAGGAGAATACATATAGGAGTCTGAAATTATTTGTTGTGCAACTAGAAAATAATAAGCCTTTTCTTTATATTTCTAGCATAGAAATGTCACTTTATACCAAGTATTATAAAAAAGAGCCTGTGTGCTTCCAGGGCTTTCTTTATTGCTTTAGAAATGTTTAACAACAACAACAAAAGGATATTTTTCAACATAGGTAGCATGCGGACATTATTGCAACATTACTGGTGGCAATCCTTGTGTTCAAAATACCCACATCAGGTCGCAGTACATTTGTGAAGCCATTTGTTAATGTGATACACATGCAGCCTGATGCCTTATGCCCTGGAATTTGAAAAAAGTGCTCAAACCCGTGAGTAATGGTAAACATCTGAGTAATGCTGCTGAAGTCAGCCCGTGCATCCGTTAACAGCGCCAACTAATCCTTAAAAAATAATTATGAAAAAGGCAAAAAGAAAACACCATGCTTCCCAGGCCAATGGAACTCCATACATGCTTAATGTGAGATACTGGATGAAATAATTGGTGCATGATCTGAAGGACTGAATCCATACTTGTAAATGTGGTTTACTAGTTACCCAGTGAAAGCAGTATATGGGGAACTTCTATTCAGCTTGCATACTGTGTCATTGCTGATACATTTCTGACTTGACTTTTTCTTTCTTTGTGGCCATTTTGCAATTTTCAGTGGATTTGTTTTGATTGTAAATGGGCATACACATTAGCTAGAGCCAGATAATTTCTTCTGGCCAGCTTTGCCAGTAAATCACTGAGCTATGTAATTGGGTTTGTATAAAATTATGCACTGTGAACTTGGGAATAAGTAAAACAAACAAAAATGTTGATTTTTTGGTAGTATCTTTTTTGTGTGAAAGTTTCTTTTTCACATGGTTTTTCTGCTCAGCAACGTGATCATTGTGATCATTCTTTCAATGTTGAATGAAAAGCAAACTACAGAATAAATCCAAGTAAAACTGGTAATAATTTCTGGTTTGGCTTGTAGGTGGAGCTGAATACAATGTCTGCATTTGTGGCTAACTCCAAGCAATACATTATGAAGATGATGTTATTCAGACACACACCCAAACAATTTGATTCAGGCAAATTGGATACAAGACTTTGACCAGCATGAGAAGAACAGGTGAGAACCCTTGAGAGCAGAGCTGAAATAATAAATGTTCTGATGGTCAGGAAAAATATTTCTCCTGTAACACAATAGCTCTTCTATTAGAAACTCAAAATACTAATTACAATCTGCCTAAAGACTTATTATAAATGAAGTGGAGATGGAAACATGTTTATATTATGGGGAGGCTTATTTGCAGATAAGCAGGAAACCAGTCACACATCTTCACAAACATAATTTTAGCGGTTTTAATTAGCAGGTTTGCTTTGATTTAATTTAATTCAGCGATTCCTTCTATCTTTACTGACACATGTGCAAATAAAATGCTCTGACCTGACTTTTGACATCCAGTTTCCTTTTTCATTTCTGTTTTTGTTGTTGTTGATTTCGGCAGTGTTTACGGTGAAATGATGGGGTCAACACTTCCTAGCACCGTGGCCAACAGATGTAGCGTGGAGATGACAACTGTACATTTTAGTGGTCTTTTGTTACCTCAGCACTGACTGATGGCTGAGAGGCTGGAAGCCAGAATGTCAAAGGCCATCAGATGTCCTAGCAGCCTCTAGATCCCGTTTCTGTTAGGGGTTGGAATGACAAAAATATGCCTTTATGTGTAGTTGCATGTAAAAGCACCGTTAGCTTTTTGCAATGGAAAGAGACCCTAAGAAGAAGCCCCATGTGTGGCTTTTTTTAGCAACTTACTGTAGCTTGTGGACCAACTTCAGGCTGAAGAGCAAGATTTAAGAGCTTCCAGGATTCACATATTTAATATTTGGAGGTTCAATAGTTGTATCTAACGGTCAAAGTAGCTATTGATAGAAAAAGAACATGTATTACGGCATAAAAAAAACCTCATTAACATACTGGCAAAAGAATCTGTGGTTACTTTACTGAGCTTTTGGTTGATCTAAATGCTTGGAAACTATTTTTTTTCTTTATGTCAGGAAAGCAAATGTTCGTACACCAGGTGTTGTTCTCCCTCCTCTCCCAACCCCTCTCTTTTTCAGTATCTCACAGCTGTATGATAGGTAATTAAAACAATCACTGACATGTTTCAAAGCTGTTGTAGCCTTTAGTTGACTTTTAAAACTCTTATTTGAAGAAGAATGGTGAAATTAATTTGTATCTGGCTCAGGAAAGTGCTCTTTACTTGAGCAATGGACTTTACAACATTGCCAACAAAAAGACTGAAATTAATATTACTCTTGCCTTTATCTAGGGTTATTCTGTTAACTGTTTTATACTGGAAATTAATTTCAGTATCAGACAGATGTCTACAAGCCATGAATGCAGCAGCTCCAGCATACAGTCAGATAGCTTCCTCTTCATAATCATGGTAAAAATAATAATTCAAAAGAAGTAAACTTGCCAGCACAATTAAATGATTCTGCCTGTAGATAATGGAAAGAGGAAGTTTTAAATAATGGACTATAAAATGCGTAAGATTAAAAAGTGTCATTTAAAAAAGTATTATGTGGTTGTTTTGAAAAGAACTGTAATTTTACAGGCTCATCTTCCTACTGAGAAAAATCACTGAGAGATACAGAGACTTTGGGATAGGTGTATTTTTGATGCTGAAATGCTGTGCTGTTTTCTGTTGGTTTTGTGTGTGTGTGTGTTTCTTTTGTGTGCTTCAGCAGCTGGACCTATGAAACTTGTAATTCATTCACTGTACTTACTCTATGGGACAGGATTTTATTCTGAAAATAAATTTACTTCTAATATGTTCTTTTTGATTATTAAAAAAAAAAAAACAACCCTTCATCTTTACAAATGACTGTGTTGTTATATCAGTGTAAAGTGGACCATGTAGCACAAGTGAACTGGAAATCCAATGAGCAATGTGCATAAAATGTAAGAAAGTGAGCTAGAAAAGCAGTGTATAACCTAAGAATAAATCAGAAATGTAGTTTGGAAACATGTTTTATTGTCATACAGCCTTGTGAGATCCCAGTTATTCACATAATTATTGTTTAAAAACAACTGCATTTGCAGGAAAGTATGTGCTTCAGAAATATCCAAAATATACAGTGGCACATTTTAAGCTTCTCATCTGGGTGCACAGTTTGTAGGTATAGGCAGAAGCATCCCTCAGAGGTCAGGCACAGGCTGGCTTTCCTCTCCTTGTTCTCAGAAGGATATTTGCCTCGTCACACTTCTCTTGGACTGCCCCACAAAATTCCATTTCTTCCTCCTCTTTGGATTTGTCTCTTTGGAAATGTGTAATTCCCTGGCATAGGTATGAGCAGTGACAGCTGCAACACACAGAAAATACAAGTTAGGAATGGAATTGGTTCTGGCTTAGAAATGACTAATCTCAGGAAAAACATGCAGGATGAGATCTTTTGCATTTTCCTCATTGATTTGTGGGGGAATCCTTGCCTGGTGCACACATAGACGTACATATAGAGCAAGTGTTTTTATTTATGTATGTCTAAAAATCTGGAAGACACTAGCTAACAGAGTGCAAACAAGAAATACCAATACTGGCAAATCTAAGCCAGTAAATATCCATTCTGACTTTTCCCCATTAATTTTAAAACAAATACCTCTTCCTGTTTGTACAAACATTTCCTATTTATTAAAAACAGCATAATCCCTTCCTCTTCTTTGCTCCTTTGTGAATGTTTCTAACCACACACAGAACTGCAAAGAAATGTACAAATGAGAATAAAAATAAGACTCAAACGCTAATCTGCATCTTTCCTACAGCACAACTCAATTTGACAGTATATTTTTGCCAGGTGGAACAAAGAGCAATAAATTAGTTTTGAACATTTATGATCTTGCATTATAAAGACTGCAACAGACTGTGTTCAAAATCAATTGTCAGAGTGATGGGGGTTTAATAACTCTGGTTCTGTAACCTTTTACATATCTGCAGACCGGGTAAGGGCACATTTCAAGATCTGCTGCCATTTTTCATTATTGCAACTTATATTTGAAAGACCTTTTTGATGCTTAAAAAAAGAAACAGATTACTTTTTAGTAGAGCTGGATGAATAACTCGTAATTAATAATTCATTCGGTGAATTTTACCTTTTATTCTGTGGGAAGAAAAAAGAAATAGTTGTTAATTTTTTTTCATGAGTTCTATTGACTAGCTGGCTTTCTAATCAAAACTGGAACTCAGAATCCAAGGTGTGTTACTTGTTTGTGATTGATAAGTCACGTGGTATTGGTTTTATTCCCTAATTAATTGAGGACAAATACTAGAATAATTTTACGATCAAATGTTTGAAGATAGTGTTTTTTAAAATCCCTTGCCACATGCATGCAGTTTTTACAAGTATCATTGGAAGTGAAAATCCAAATGTATGAAAATTGTTGAAAGGAAATGCAAATGAGGCAGGAATATGGCCAAATCAGATTCATTACAGGGCACAAATGAGTTTCTGTAGACTTCTACAGAATTTCCAGCTGTAGTTTTTCCTTGCTAGCTCAAGTTCGCATTTGAGAGAAGCCAACTAAATACTGAAGAAAAATATGGGAGCAAGGTAAGTAAGAGCTGAAGTAATAGGCAGTGTCCATTAGCAGCTGTATGGAATTTCCCGAGCTCCCTAGCTATTGTATTGCATTTTACAATAGTGAAATATTTTGTAAGAGTGAAACCATTTGAACAGTTGCCATCTTTTGGCTTTCTCTGCCTCTCAATGGGCAAGTCCAAATCCCACCAACACAAGTCCTACTGGGCTAAGAGGCAGGTATGGATTTTTAATTTTTTTTTTTTATTTTTTGTATATGCACTTTATTTTGGTTTCTTCTAAATAGAGCAAAAGCAGTTAAATATTTCCCAACAAAACCCATACGTGCAATCTCCAGGGCTGTGCATACCATCTAACTGTCATTTCCTTTGATTAACCTTCACCTGACCTCACTCCCTAAGGCAGTTTCAAATCCTTTTGTTCCTCCATTTAAGTATTGCACTCTATCAGGTGAGTACATCTGTCATTAAGGCACGGGCCGTTTTACTGGAACTCAGCAGAGATGCGATGGAAAACTGCAGAATCTGTCACAGATCAGACAACGTGGTTGAATGTGCAGATTTATCTGTTCCAAGAGACAGAGAAGCAGAGTTTGTGTGAATCAGTTGAAGGTAGCTGAATGCTAAGAGTCTGGGTTAATTATATTATGAATATTAAATATTTAAGGTCAGAAGAGGATCATGACTGTGATAAACAGGACTCTTCTGCTGCAACTCCTTCATGTTATCAGGAAGTGCCAGTTTGGGGAGGATAAAATTACCAGCAGGGAGGACCAGAGTTAATGAATTACCTCCTTCACCACGGTAGAGACTGGCAGCTGCCCAGGTAATCCATCTGAGCACTTTGAAACACAACAGGTTGGTGTTCGATCCCCAGACTTTCTCTACAGATAGCGAGATAATGAACATTAGAAAGTCCAGAAGGAAAACAGCGTTTCTAAATGATCTGTGCCCATAAGTTTCAATTAGCCCAGCCTGAGCTTTTTTTGGATGGCATTTTGCAAGAAATGTTGACACTGTGTCACAATTTGGTACAATTTTTGTTTTTAAGTCCTGGGAATTCATCTAAGGTGAATAATATGAAACAGATATTACGAATCCAGTCTGATCACACATTTGGCTGACAGCAATGAAGAACAAAGCCTACACTGAATCCTTCTTTTATACTAGGGAATGCCTTTTGGAATGATATTAAAGGCCATGTTTGATGATGTATCTCTGCATCCCAAAGTAAACTGTCCAGTGACTCCTAGTTGTTCCTAGCAGCTAAAACTATGCATCTCAATTCTAAGTTTAACTTGACTTGATATCGTTTCCTGATAGATTAAAGATGTGCTGTTCAGCATCGTATCAATTCCTAGGGATGATGATCGACTCATCCCTTAGCTCAGTCTTTGATGAACTAAATAGGTCAGACTTCCTTGATATTTCATCATCAAGAGTATTTTACAGATGTTATACAATTTTTGTAGATATTTTCTGCCCCTTTTCAGTTCTTTTTTTAACATACAGTTTGAAGTCAGATAAACGGAGTCTAAGTATCAAACATTTAATGTTTTCCACTCAGATCTTGAAGGATCGTACTGCAGAGGGTTTATAATCTATTTTTAAGGTTTCATTTCTGCTAGCTTTTTTTTTATTTTTTTCCCCATTCTAGCGGGTGAGTTGCTTACGTTTTGTGCCTCCCGTGGAAGCTGACACCATTGCAGCTGCAGAGGGATGTTCGAAGAGCTGCCAACACTAGCACGTGGGTGAGTCCGTGCCAGCCAGAAGCACTGAGAGCCCTGCCCGCTGTCACTGGTGCACTCCGATCAACTGGTGGCCTTGCAACTAATACCTGGGGAAGGTAATTACATCATTCCACAGGGATTTTAAAATCCCGGTTTGGGAGTAAATGTGACTTGTTATTGTACCTTCCGAGGTTTTGGAAATGATTCTCCAGAGCAAATCTTTTCTATGAAATCCTCTCCAGAAACAATCTGCTCTCTGTAAATGTGCTTTAGTGACGGAGAGGTGCTCACCTGGTGTACTGAAGAATTTAAATGGAAGAACAAAAAGAAACTGAGATTGCCTTAGGGATTGAGGTCAGGTGAAGGTTAATCAAAGGAAATGACAGTAAAATGGCATTTGTGGCTCCTGGTACATTTTTAATCATTTCTCTCTCTCTCATGAAAGACACACAGGATGGACAACACTTAGTTGGGGGAGATTTTTATTTTTGTCTTGTTTAGTTTAAGATACTCTAAAGTATTACTTTTAGATTTCTCCTGTAGATTTGGCTCCTGAAATGTTGCATCACAGTGCCTTGAATTTGTGTGTGGGAAATGGAGAATGTGTGTGGGGGAAGGAGAATGTTAAGAGAAAGCGAGTAATTTTCCCCAGAATATCTCTCCTCTTTCTAATGTGATATTTTTTGAAGCAATTCCAGAAGTCATGAGTGCAGGGAATAAATGCTCAGTAAAGCCAAATATTCATTTTTACACAAATGTCAGGCTAAATGACGTCCGTGAAAGTAACTACTGAAAACAAGAATAGTTTCTTTCAGGTTCTACTAATCTGCAGGTAATTACTCTGTTTTTAAGCATAGATGTTTTGTATATTTTTTTGGAAAGTTCTTAGAATAACCCTCATAATTACAATGAAACTTTGAAATCATGCCCAAGTTTGTGGGCTGTCAGTTATATTCTGATTTTACATCTGTGAAAAGGCCTCATTTAGAAACCCTTGTTTTCAGAGTTCAGAGTTGTCATTTTGTGCTATTCACCTTAGGTAACTTTGGCATAACTGCAACAGGAACAGGAGCAACTTTATGTAACTTATAACTGCCTGAGGCAGCTTTTAAAAAATGTGAGCAATGCATTTTTTTCAAGTATGTTTGTATAGCTCCCTTCCCCTGTAATGAAGAGAATCCTAAAGAGTGTATATTAAACTCAAACAGCTCTCAATTGTGGTAAGTTGGCTGTAGCAACTGTATTCTCCCTGCTCTTTAGATCTTATGCTATGAAGCATCATGTGTAGGCTACCTGCAGCCAAGACCTCACCGTGCTAAACCTTCTGAGGATACCTTAAAGAAAACACAGTGCTGCAAACCCATCTTGTGTTATCACCACTGTGAGTTGCAGTAAAAAGAAGTGATGTTTTTTTATAGGTATGCTTCCTCAACATTGCAGGAAAAAAAATCTGGAACTCATTTCTTTGAGTGTCGTTGTGCTGTTTATTGCCATGATTGCTACTGGTAATGTGGCACTTTTCTGCCCGATCCCACAAAGTGAATGCTGCCACATGGGTGCCATATGGGATCTTTGCCATAGAGCTGATCAAGGAAGGAAAGGCCCCCTCTCCAACGCAAACAATACTGAGAAAAGCACGTCCAGCAGTTGTTGGAAGACACAGAATCAGACAAAAGTGGGAAAAATGTATCTGAACTCATTGGGTGGTAGTCAAATCCAATCTACCTTTCAATTTGGGGACTGCTGAACCCAAGCACCTACAGATATACAGGGGAGGATAAGGAACCTCAGCTGCAAAGGCTGAGCTGTGCCCTAGCTGTGCTGACAACAGCCAGCAACCAGACATAGATAGATGGTGAGTTGGGCATCTCCATGTTTACAGGGCATGACTGTGACTTTATGATGCTTTAACAAAACCAATGCTGTGTTTATAGACTGAGTTTTTCAAAGGTACTCGGTGTCAGCTCAAGCTGCAGACTGTCTCACTCATAACTTACCTGTCTTGTAAAAACTACGTATTAGTGGTAGAAATGTAAATAATTCTTGGTGAGTATTTGGCAAAACATGGGAATTAGCTTAAGGAAAAAAGAGTACAACATGAGAGACAATTATTATAAATAAAACCTGAATACTTGAGTTGAAGACGGCATGAACTGCTGAAGAGTGGGAAACTACTGAACTGAGAAAATAGGATTTTTTTTTGTAAACAATGTGACCTCAGATTTTTTCTGAAGTAAATACTAAAGAATTGTACCAAACCATATACCTTCTCTTAAAGCATCTAGTGAAAGTATTGGAACTATTATATGCCTGCACATTCAAACTGTTCAAATAGAGGACGTAGTAAATAGGTCTGAGCATTTTTATTCCAGCCATTCAGACTGTCTCCCAGAATTAGTAACTTTCTTCAAAGGTTTATTTTTAAAAGTGGCTAGATTTGTTGAGTGTTTCATTTCTACGGGCTGTTTTTCACCTCCTGTACCAGACTAAATGTGCACCTGCCCTGGAAAGAAGTGTTTCTGTGAAAACTGCTCTTGAGCAATGTGGTAGCTCCTGTTGGGCAGCCTTGAGAGGCTTTGGACAATTTGCTGTGGCCACCCATGGTTATTAGTTAGAAAACATGTCACTATTTTACCTTGGCATCTGTTCAAAGTACTAATTCTGTGGATCAGTGTCTTTCAGATGAGGAAAGTAGAATCCTTTTTTTTGTCCCTGGTGTCTGAGTAAATTGATATCAAATACTCTAATGAAAAGACAACTGTTGTCAGCAGAAGCAAGCAGCAAGAAAATCTGGGGCAGTAGGTAACTTCGTGATGTGTTCTCCATCCTCAGGGACATTCAGTGCTCTGAGGATTAATTTTCCATTACATACACGTGTGATGCTTTTCTTAAATACACTTCCACTAACAACTTAATACTTTTTCCAATTACGGTATCATAAAACACTACAACTTTTCTGTCTTTCTGTCCCTTTGAAGCCAGCGCTTTCAGCACCATGAGCATTGTCACTCCCTTGTACTCCTCCTTAAATGGAGCATGTTTTTGCTGCCCAACTGAAGCCATGTTTTTGAGCAGAGAGGATACTGTGTACCCTGTTGTGGATACTGGCGGAAAAGGACCTTTGGAACTGCACTTTTGCAGGGATTTATTTGTGAATTCTCATCTCCATGATAGCTGTCTAAATCTCCTGCAAGTACATCTTATGGACTAGAGACTTTATGTGAAATGCCTTATTTTGTTCTGTTTCAGACTTGTTTCCCATATAGTAACTCCATGGATACATCCATGAAAAAAAATCACCAACAACAAAAGCCAGAGCATTCTTATCCTGCTGGACTCACCTGACTACAGCAGGTGCAAGGAACAAGAGCAAGATAGAAAAAGCCAAAAACTTACACTGCACAAAAAACTGTAGTGTGCAGACAATAACAACATATAAGCCTGTGTTATATAAATAAGTTGGATGTAGAGCTGGGTAGCAATGGGTTACAGCCTGTTGTAAGAAAGTGAACAGGAGCTCAAATAATAGTTTGTAGTTCTCCATTCAAAACTGTAGTCAGTTGGAGAATAAAAAGTAGGTAGCATGAGGATGCCTGAAATCACCTCAGTGCTAAGGAGAGCCTGAAGTATTTGTGAGGTAATCGTCACCTTTGTAAGATGGATCAGTGTTGCCAGTCACACAATATCACTTCTGATAGAACAAGGCTTTAGAGGGCTTCTTAGCCTGGGGACTCACTGAGCCATTTTGATTTTGTTGGCACCAACAAGGAAGAGATGCATTGATTTTACAAGACAGCTCTCAAAGATCTGTTCAGAGATCTTAGATTTGGGAAACAGTAAACTAACTGTCCACCTTGAAAGGAAAAATATTATTTTATAGCAAACTCTTTTTAAATCCTGAGGAAGATGAACTGAGAATGAGGAGCAATGTCTGTAGAAGGGACTTGGGCAGACACTGAGTTGCACATATTCCTTGTGAAGGCACCCGGCAGGCTGAATTCAGCATCTGAATTCCCCAGTCAGAACAAGGCTTGGCCCATTGAGCTGCTGGGATCTGCTGGCAGACGAGGCTGCCCAGCTGCTTTCCCACACATTTTATGTCTCTTTTCTTTACTGAGACAAACAGGTAAAATCCTTTCTGAGGCAATGTTTATATGAAACAAAACCATCACGTGTCAGTGTATAGTTCATAAACTAATCTGAGTTTATTTCCTCTGTTTTCTTCTGCACCTCCATTTTATAAAATAGAATTGGAAGAAAATTGTGGTTGCAAAACCTGATTTTTGCCTCAGTTCTGGTCTTCATACAGAACTATCTGACAATTAATATTTGTGTGTACCTTTTGAAATATCTGACCTTTGGGGAGCTGACAGAGCTATAATATTAGTCTTTGTATGCTAGCCTGGCTTTTAAACTCTCTGCCTAGTGGATGTAAGTTCAGTGGATACAGATCTGAAACTTGATTTCCTCAGTATAGCTGCATTAGCATTCAGCTGTGGGTATGTAAGATAATAGTATTAAAAGCAACCTTCCATCCTGTTGTCATGGATGCAGCACAGCCCAATCCTGGTAGCGGTATACCACCAGTCCTTGTGCAATCTCATTTTTATCTACAAATTTTAATTTAATTATACCAGAAATTCTTTAACTATACATAATATATGGTTTTATTTTTGGTTTCCAGCATTAAAATGTAAGGATTGAGCAGCTCATGTTCTTTGTCCGGTGCTCATTTTTTTTTGCATTCCAAGTATCTGTCAGTATTAGTTATGAGACCGTGTGAAATAAGTAGCCATGAAAGATGCCTGCTTTTATGACAGAATGAGTGGTTTCATGAATTTTAAAGGAGCACATTTGTATTTTCTGTTCTTGAACTACACGGGCTACTCACAAATATGACAGAAGATAATTGTTTGAGGAATTATGATGCCTTTCAAGATTTTGCAGGATATTACTATTTTCATAATCTTTCATTTATCAGGTTATATGGCTTGATTTATTTATGTGTGTAATTTGGAAATTAAAGTACTCCCATTCTGTCAGCATAGGTACATGTTTTCTCCGTACAGCTCATACTCCTGTTAGCAAAAATAATGAATGTGCTAATTTTTTTGTCAGTTACTAAAGAAACGCGTCAGAATTGGAGGATAGTCAGGTATTATCCTGGACCACGTGAGGCAATATGGAACGGTACGTGGTGCTCCCTCAGTGCCTTAGGATCGCGGCAGCGCGTATTTCAATATAAAACACTAACAGTGCCACCAGGCAGTGCATGCACCGCACTTTGTTAAGATTTAAATGAATGCATTGTTAGCACCAACTTCAGCAGGGATTTTGTGTGAGCGAGTAAAGGCTTCAAGCCTTTAATTGACTAAGGAAATCTTTTTAGTTGTGATTACAGGGACAGATACTCAGCTGGTGAGAACTGATGGTGCTCCATTGAATCAATTTTCATACCCCGTCTGAAGTCAATGGAGCAGTGCTCATTTATAACCCGGTACCTGGCCCATTATTACAAAAAGACATTTCAAGCTTGGTATTTGAGTGGTACAGTAACCTTTTATTGCAGAACTGCTTGACTTGTTTCTTAAAAATTTCATCATAATCACCAGTAAAATCCTCGGGCTAATAAATTTGGTGTCATAAGCTATTTTCATTTAGTTAGGAGTTTGAGTGCAGAACCCTATGGCTGCGTCCTGTTTACTTGAAAGCATGCTTACTTTTTAATTTGTTTTATTTTATTGTCTTTTTAAAACCTGAAATGAAACATCTCTTTATCTATCCTCTTCTGGTTTAGTCATGAAATGTTTGCATGTTTTTCTCTTGCCAGTTTTACCACACCTTACATCCTGTGATAACAGCACAGTAGGATTTGATTCTATGGTAAAAACTTCTGAACATCTTTCCGCATCATACATACTCGTGACATCTGAATTTTGTTGCTGAAAATCCCCTCTCAAAATTCTGCGCACGCCCATAATTAAACCACTGTGAAGGTGCAGTCAGGAAAACCAGGCATCGATGTTATGGAGTGAAAATTAAAGAGGCAAAACATCAGAGTGTCTACTGTATGTGCCTGCTGTTAGACACTCAAGCATGGAGAACAGGATACACCTCTATGGATGGATAGCTTTCCTTATTAAAAAAACACAGTAGGACGCACAGTAGGGGAACGCACTAAAACAAGGCTTTGTAGTAATTTCCTTGAAAGAAATTTCCCAAGATAGCAACTTGAAAAGCTTTTAATCTTATGACTAGCTATATAGAGAGTTTTACTGTAGGTGGTATAAGAAAGGCCGTTAGATTGCTGCCGATCTGGTGGAGTTTGTCCGAAACCTGTTCCCTTCTCCCCTCACCCTCAAGAAAAGGGTTGGACTTCCCTTGCACCAAGATGAGAGAGCTGAACAGATTCACGTGATTTAAAATTCACGTCTCTCAAGTTGGAAATTATGTTAGAAAATGGAAAACCCACCTTCCCCATCTGAAATACATGAACAAATATGCCGCAACTGAAGTGATCCATGAGATTAAAGTTTCTTCTACATACCTAATTTGAAGCCACCGTTGGACTTTTCCTATTGTCACTCATGCTTTTGAGCTGATGTTTTATTTGGTTCTCTGTCCACTGGGAGGAACATAAAAGTACTTTTCATACTGTGTGGCCATGTCCTACAGCCTCCATGCACGGTGGTGTGCTAGCAGCATGCTCATTGGTCTCCCCTGCTCGTGCTAACTACTCAGCATGACTATTAATCCGCAAAGAAGAAAAAATCTGGAGAAATCCCCATGCTGGAAGGCTTTTAGATGTATTATAGCCTCACCATGCTGGCCGGGGTTACCTGGTGCTCCACAAAGCAGCCTGTGGGCTCTGTGCTGAGTGAGTGCCTCCTCCTATGGGCCATGCTTGAATTTTGGGGTTGTGGCTATGAAGGAGCAGCCCCAGAAGCTCAGCGCAGGAGGTGCAGCACAAGGGTTCAGTACCTAAATGTGTGTGAGCATCAGAGAAGAGACTCAACATCTTGTGTGTGCCTCGTGTCAGCCACTGAGAGCTGAGAACAGGGAACAAACATGTCTGATAATGTGTTTCACATTGAAATAATTAAAGAGAATTGTTGCTGGAGGGAAATGTGCCTTTAAAAATTAACCCTGACATCTCACTGACAATTTGGCTTGTTACAAGGGATCTTTTTTTCTGTAGTTTTACTAAACTCGATATGCATTTTTCAGCCCCTTAGAAAATGCAGAGCCTTTGAAAACTTCCCTGTATGTGCAGTCTGTACTTATGTGAGCAGTGCCATCTATTTTCCACCGGACTGTTCACAGGACTGATGTTTAAAGGCTCAGGTCTGTAGTAAATGACACATTCTGCTATGCCCTGGAGCCTGAGCTAGTTATTATTGTTTGAATCTATCTCTTGATTGCATATATTGCAGTCTTCTATCACACAGGGTGCCAGTTTTGAACGCTGTTCCTCAAATAGCCATCAAGCAGCTTGCTTTTTTATTTCTTCTTATGGTGAAACAAGCCTTAGGAAATTGAAAGCTGTAATTTCCATAAAGCACTAAAAGTTTAAAAACGCTCTTCTTGGTGGATCTGAGTATTTGAAAACAAATGTAAGGCATATGAAAGCACTATTATTTATATTAAGAACTCTAGATATGACTAACAATTACATTCAGGTTTTTGTGTTTCACAGGAAGTTAGAAGCAAGTATTAATGTTCAGGAAGATTTTTTATTAATCATATTATGGCTATAGCAGCTATCAGTTCAAAAATTATGCAACTTTTTGTCGGGGTGAATTCCAGTATTTCCAGTTCTCCATCTGATCAAAATTTGTTAATCCGGGGCTAGGAAATTTTGAGTTTCAATCAGCTTGTTTGATCATTTTCTAACTAATGTTAAGCTGCATTTAAATAGTGTAAGCAGAGCGTGTGAGGTGGCAGGATTGGGGGCCTGATGTTCAGGCTGCTTTCATCTGTTTGATGTTGCTTGAACTGCCTTGAATTGTGAGCTTGTGTGAGTGTGTGTTTAAAGGGCTCTCTGCCTTCTGTGTGCCTTATAGTCAATGGGAGGAATTCAAGTACATTATTCCAGCTGCGGTGGCTTGGAATTGTGCAGTTCTCCTTCCTGAGGAGTGGCTGAGGTGCTGTTAATGCAGTTTTCAGCTTCAATTCTGCAACTAACAAAATAGACGTGCAAATTCTCCTTGATAGGGTTAAAAGTTGTGTTTATTTTTCTTTTGAACAATGGCGTGACGTCTGACTTCTTGATAAGAAAATACAGTAAAATACACAGGAGCTAGAAAATGCTTTTAATTTGTGCACTCCTATTTGTTGTAATGCTGGTATACATCAGGTGAGAATTTGATTCCAGGATCAGCACCTCCTTCCATCCTCAGTCAAGGGGAAGAGCTACAACCCCTCATCTTCTGTCCCACTGAACTTGTACCGGTTTGGAGATCTTGGGTGCAACCCTTCAGGATGCCAAGTGCTCCAATGGGTGCTTACATTGGCAGCAGACAGCTTGTGATACTTCCTAGAACTGGACACTTCATTAGCTAAAATTAAAAACATAAAATACTGGAAAAATACCTCTCAAAAACATTTTTCTTGGCTTAAGATGGATTTTTACCCTTTTCTATAAAAACAACAACTGAAGAAGTATCTGCTAGCTGCTGTGACGTTTGCTATCAACCTAGCTGTGCACAACATTTCTGGCATGTTCTTTCTGGATATTAAAACCTCATTAAAAAAATTAAAGTCTCCACAACTTACAACATTTTCCATTGAAATAGCATGTTAACACATTTCTTTAATCAGTGTGTAACTGTCAAGGGAAAGAACAATTCATCTAGTATATGCATACATTAGAAAAAAATTATCAGATTTAATTTTATTTGTTTTATATTCAGGGCTTTTTTGAAGGAATTCCTGCAGGGAAATGGTTAATCTATTTTTAACTAAAGCTTACTTTTGTAATCTATCCAGTGCTTAGAGTTCTGTCATTGATCTATGATTTATGTGATTTAAACCACCTCTTGGCTGTAACATTGGTTTCTATCCAAGATGCTGAGCTGAATACTAATTACGAGATCAAATTTATGCTGTTGGGCTAAGCAGCTGAAGGAGCTTTCCATGCAGGACTCCCTTAAACCATGCCACCGTTAAGCACTAGTGAAATATTGAGGGGGGAGGGGGAAAATACTGGAAGAGAGAAAAATATTAGAGGAAAAGTGTCCTTTGAAAGCTTTATTTTCAGTTCAGTTGAATGACTGTACAGAGCTATATGCAGATATTCAGTGTATATAAGTCTGTGAATATGCACGTGGTTTGGTATTTCCAGCAGAACCTCACTAATTCACCCTAACGATTGGGAAACCCATTGAGAAAAGCCAAACGGCATGAGTAAGCAAACGAATAAACAGGACCGAAGATATTTTATTTCAAACCATATTTTATGCCTTTATTTTGACAAGTATCATGTTGTCAGAATGATTTATGTGATTTCATAGCATATCAGTAAATGCACTGTGGTATGTTTTCTTACTGTAAGGAGGTCTCAGTAGCAAGAGCTTCGCTTTACCTCTGCTTAAAGTATCTTGGCTGAGAAATAAGCCAATTTTATAGAAAACATAGATCTTAGGGTTTCCTTCAGTCAGGAGGAGTAGCGCTGTGCTGCTCGCTGCATCACCTTGGCAGGGGAGGTCGTGGTGGCAGCAATATCCTGAGTGCTGGCAGTCACAACATGTTCAAACAGCTCAATGCAGTTTGAATGAAAATGGAGTTTTCCGTAGGAATATTGTTGATCACTCCGCTTTGAGACAAAATGCGTTTCAGAGACTCATTTGACTTTCATCTGTGCTGGTGTAATGTTGAACTGCTTCGTTTTGAGAATGCTGATATGTTTTAATTTGCTCAGGCTCCCACTTTGCGTCTGTGGTGTGGTTCTCACGTTCGTTACATGCTTTGCTTTATGTTTTGTTACGTTTGGATTGTTTTAACACTCTCAGACTACAAAACAGCACGTCATTAAAATGGAACATTTTGATAACGTGTCCTCACCGCTTCAATTTTACAAGAATCTTTTAAGATCCCGTTTCCCTCCTGCACAAAGGGTCTGTTGGAATACAGGAATTTCTCACAGAGCAGAAATTCCGGGTTGTGGTTATTTATTCCTTCCTTTTCACTTCTGAGGGGTGAACTGCTGTGCCCTCAGGGCTCTGAAGGTGGCCAACAGAGCGATGTGTGGATGCAGGTGATGCTCGGAGGAGAAGGCTTCGGATCCTCTTTTGTTTTCCCTCTGACATCTGCCTGCCCCGGCGGAGGGCTGTTCCCAGACCCCTTCTCCCTGCTGTGAGGCTGCAGGGCCCCCCCTGCTGCCGCGCCGCAATTTTATATCACTGCTGCGGTGGTTTAAAGCCATTCACGCTCTGCCTCCATGTGAAGTCATTGCCTTGAACCCCGTTCAAGTGGCTGCGTGCAGAGGTTACAGCACTGTGCCGCAGCCAGCAGGCCGCCGTGCTCGGGCTGTAGGAGGCCCTTTAGTGGGGAATTAGTTCCCTTTTATCCTCATCCTTGCTCACTTTCAAAACAATACCCAAAACAAACAACAACAACAAAAAAACCCCGAACAGGAACAAGTAAACAGAAAACCTTGGAAAACTTTCTTCCAAGGGCACTTTTGGATTAAGGCTTCCCTGTTGCCTATCTGCTGCTCGCTGTCTACTCATTTCTCTCAAAGTGGAGAAAATCCTATTGCAGATAGATTTTTTAGCTTTTAAAAATCACGTTTGTTTATATTCCACATGATGTCATACTTGCTTTCCTCTGTGCATTGTTATAAATAATCTTCAATACAAATAATACACATCGCATACATTTGGATGAAGGTGTTGGAATACGTGGAGGTCTGTGCCATGTAGAAGTGAGATGCGTTTGGAAACAGCTTTATGAAGAGGAGCCACAGTTAATCAACACACCTGTGTGCATTGTTGTGTGAGGCCATCCTTGCCCACCCCATTTGTAAGCACACTGGGTTACTCAGCTGGATGCATTCAGTGGTGGATTGCCCTACAGTCTTACATCTGCAAAATGGAGGCCATGAGAAACAGTCAGAATGAGCCCAGAAATGCTGAAGGAACTGCACACTGTGGCTGTAATTGTAAGGGCCATTTTGCAAGCTCCCTGTAGCTGGGGGGTGTGAATTTGCACTATCATCAGAGGAGGTGTTGATCTTGAGTGAGAGTGGATAAAACAACATGAGGGGAGATAAGTCTTCAGTTAATTGCTGTCATGGTCTGAAGGACTTCAAAGGAATGTGCTACCAAAAGCCTTATTAAAGAGACTGGATATCTTACTACACTGGGCACCATCACTACAGTGATTATGGCTGGCTCCTGCACATCTCCCTTGTGCCTCCAGGCACAGAAGTCCACAGCCAAGTTCCCTTCCACTTTGTAAAGCACCCTCAGGAGAGCTCCACGGTAGCCTTGGTAATGTCACTTTTCCCAGGTTGAGAAGAGGAATACAGCTGCAGTTATTTTGGGGATTCTCGTGCTAGCTCTGCTGCATGTATGCACGTCTGCTGACTGCTGCCTGAAAGTCTTTTGCTGATATCAAATGTCCCACAGCTCCATCCTTCCTCTAAAATTTTATCCTGTTCCTCTCAAAACCCTCATATCCATGAGTTCTATCGTGTCCTTTAAGACCTTACCTTTCCAGCTGCTCCCACAGGATCTCAGTTGGTCTGCACAAAGCTACCAGGCCCGTGGTGTCAGTAATGTACTTAAAGCGCTGTTGAGGTCCCACATTAGCCTCTTAAAATACGGAATTTTTCTCTGCCTGACTTCAAGAAAAGTTTTGGAATAACATTTCCATGAACGCTGTACTGTCTAATCAACCTATAATCATAGAATCATAGAATTGCTCAGGTTGGAAAAGATCACAAAGATCATCAAATCCAACCACAACCTACAGTCCTACAGATCAGGCTTGAAGTCCTGTTTTCAGAGGATTTCTCTATCCTTTAGTATGAGAGGTTTACTAATCCCACAGATGTAAAACTGTTTGAGGAATAAAAAGTTTGAAGTGAACCCAGAGGAGTCAACATGCAAAAAGTAAAAAACCTACCACATAAATCAATTGTTGGTCCTTGGGAATGCAGTTATCAACAACAAAAACATATTTCTTCTTGAATTTAAGCACCAATTCCAGCACGTAGAAACAATGGAGAAAATACATGTTACAAACAACAATGCAAGACTTGGGATGCCCTTCTTATGGAAGAACCAGCTCCAGAAGGCCTAATGCGCTGCTTGATTTTTAATCTGGATCGAAGTTAGCATATAATACATAAATAAGCACAGAGCTCTGTAATTTATGCAGATCAGTGAGAATTAATAACACTTAGGGTTAGCTGTTTGATAAAACTGAGCAGGCAAAGTGTGTGTAGCTATCCATACAGTGGCTGACATAATGAATAGAGTTGGATCCAAGCTCATCTGAAGCTCTTGAGGGATAATAACAGCATAAAGTCATTTCTCTAGGATAACTTACACATGCCTGAAATGTAACTGTATATAGAAGGTTGCACATTATGCTGAGTGACAAGTATTTACAATTGGAAGGTCTCTGTGTTGGCTTTATCAGCTTTTATTCAACTTTTCTTGGTTCTTTTTTTGACTAAAATACCTATCCAGAGAATAAAAAGAAGAAAGCTGGTTCCTGTAATTTTATTGCAGGTATGTGAATAACCTCTTACCAGAAGAAAATCAGCAGTCTGATACTGCACAGGTGATTTTCTCCTGGAGTAATAAGTGCCCTCATTGGAGAGCAGTTGGTGGGAGGTGTGCCTGGTGTTGGTTTGAGCATAGCAGCTGGGTTAAAACATGGCTGTAACTATACTGAATTGTCAGAGCACTAGAAATCTATGTAGCTACAAGGAAGTGGAGATCTAAAAGAGAGGTGCCTGTTCTGGTGAACTTCTGCCTTCCAGGTTTCCTTGGATCTTTGCACTGGTGCAGTGTTGCTCAAAAGCAGGAAAATGGAAAATGATGGTCAGTATGGGATATGTGTTTTTCTGGTGCTTATTGTTTCTACTTATGGCTTTATCGGATCATATCTGAGATTTTCATTAAAGGTTTTTCTAGAAGTGTGACAAGTGCAATCTTGAGTATGAAAGAGGAAAGACTTTTGTGCAGTACACAGATAGATTTGCAAGATGTCAAGGTTTTCGCCTTTCCTTAACCCTTGCTAACCTACCACAGCATTCTGTTCTTTGAATACTGGTGTTGATCCTCCTGGGTCTACAAGAGCCTTTGACACAGAGCTAATTTTTTCAGTGCTGACTATAGAGGCTTGTGATTGCAGATCTGAATGTCCCTTTTTCAACTCTGCTACCAGTGACCCACTGCATAGTAAGTGTCTTGCATTATAAAGTGGTTATTCACAGCGGGTTTTGACCAATGCTATCTGTAGGGTGGGAGATGCCTTCCTGGCAATGGGATGCAAGCATCATGGGGCAGATCTTCAGCCAGTATACATCCTGCTTGGTCCTGCAGATCAATGGACTTCTGTTAATTCATCTGGAACATTTGTGGCCCCAGCAAGATCACACTGAACTTTGTTTTTAACTGAGCCCAATACTTCTCTGTCAAGATGGAAAAATCTTTCTGTAATTCCCTTGAATTTTGATTCTTCCATATGTCCTTTACTCTGTTCTATACCAAAAGTTACACTATTCTCCATGAAAACTTTGAGAGATGGTCTGTGTGATCCTTCTTTTGCTTTTATTAGGTTATTGTATTTCCATACATGGAGGAATACCAAGCCCTGAAAGCTCACCTGGATTCTCTGCTCATGTGCTGCATTCATTTTGCGCAGAGATTAAATTCGGCTGCTTCTGGCATGCCCATCATTACCGTAGCAACCATTCAGGACCTTATTTCCTTGTTTTGGAAAAGCTTCTGTCTTTCATTTCTAACACAGTTGCACTGAAATCTTGAGGAATGTCTCCCAGCTGCTTGTCCTCTAACGGCTGCATTTGCAGAATGGTCTGCAGTGCTGCTTTGCCTGTGTTGCTGTGCTGCAGGCAAGTTTAACCTTCATTTAGTGGTGGTGAACTAAAAGTTGGAATTGCCTTGTGCTTGAATGAATTGGAGGGACTGGCGGTGCTCCCTTGGGTCAGTGCAATGCAGCTGAGCATGCTCCAGGTGGTGCAGCCTTCCTCTGCTCTGTGTCTGTGAGCTAGGCATTTGGAAAGATGAGCTGTGCGCAAGCACACAGTTTCAGGTTGCAAGGTGGCCCTTGGGTACCTCAGTCAATTTTTGTGTTTATGTTCTGTTTTTCTCATTAAGTTTCTAATTTATGTGATTTTCTTCCCTTGTTACCTTATGCAAATCCACGTGAAAAATGAAATGGACTGTTCAGGAGGAAATGTGGAATCTGATGGTGCACCAAATGCCACCCAATGCAGAAGACAGGGAGTGGACGGAATTTTCATATTTCCCTGTCCCTTCATTCTGATCTCATCTGTTCATAACAACATGTTACGTAAAGCAGTAACAGGCACAGAAAACAGCAGACATTCTTGGCTTTAGGAAGTTGACTTTTCAGCATGTGGGTAAATTTTACCATTGTAAGGCTCTGTCACTGTTCATGCAGGGAACTTACAAGTGATATATTCATAGATTTAGAAGTTGAATATGCATTATGAGCACGTCATGGTCACCAGCAGCATGTATTATAAATAGTTACAAGTTTATTGATTAAAAAAAAAAAATTGTGGGTGGCTGATGATAAAAAATCTGTTCCTCCACTGGAAAACATGTCTGAAAAAAGCTGCTGTTTTTCCGGAGTTGAGTTTTATTGCATTTATTGCCTTCTTGTAGAAAACAAGCAAGGGAGGGGCCAACCTCCTTCAAACGCGCAGCAGCACAGCATTTGTGCGTTGCCTTGGTCTGCCCTGGTCTCACTCTTGGGTTCCTGCTCTGGGTTGGATTGAGAATGTGGAAACTGGGATCTATTTTGAACAATAGGCATGTCAAATAGAAAAACCTGTACTTGTTTGAGGGTCAGCAGAGTACTTAGGGCCGACAGCTTCAGCTATAGGCACATCACTGCTCCTTTCCCAAAGATGAATTCAGAGCATGCGTTATGCAAAGCGATGTTCTCTAGGTCTTCCTCCTTGTCCCAAGCAAGAAGCCTTAGCTTCAATTTAATGCCAACCCTGCTGTCCCTCCTGCTTTACCCTGTATTATCCATTTCCCATGCAGTGCTGTTTTGACCTTCTCCAGCAGAAAGTGTGATAATCCTGTTTGATGGGGGAAGTAACAGAGGCTCACGTCCTCCTTACTTAGCCCACGGGTGTCCTGCACAAGGTGCTCTCTAAAAATAAAGGTTGCAGTGCTCTGTGGCAGTCACTCCTCTGGGTCAGTGAATACAGCTTCTTGAAACCAGCAGACTATGCTGTATATTCAGACTTCATAGATTCCATTAACATTTTGTTAATGAAATAGTGCTTTGTCAAAGAGTCTTGAAAACTTAAAAGGGTATTTAAGCTTCTTCCATGAGTCAATACCATATAATGTCAACATTGTCACGAAGGGATAATTCAGAGATGTCACACAAAGCATGTGTTATGCCATTTGCAGTCTAGCAAAACAGCTCAGCATTTATGTTGTTTAATCCATCTTCAAAAATCTTTTGTTCTGAAAAAGTTTGAGATCAATTTTGTCAGTATTTACTGACACAGAGCTGATGTAAGTCACTGTGCTTTTACTGACTTCGAGTTGTAATGATTTATCCTAGCCTCAGATTAAGTCCAAATTAGGCACGTGAAGAACCTGATCCCAAACTTCTGAGGAATATGGACTTGACCAGCTCCCATACTGCAGAGGGAAATGCGACCTAAATAGAATGAAGTAAATAGCTTGAAGTGTTCTGGGACAGTACAGAAACAGTTCATAGAGACTTAGAGTAAAGCAACATTATGTAACACTTTGCACTTATGTAATAATATACTTTTTTGCTTAGAAGTAGATTCGAAATACAGAAATTGTGTTGAGATGTGAGCTCTGTCAGGGAGCAGGGCATGTGGACGTGGGGTTAATTCCCTGAATGTGTGTGCTGCAGTACCCTGCGTCTGTGCCACTGTCACAGTGGGTCCGACTGAGGTGCAGATCCTCATGAAATCCCTCCTTCCATTCCTTCCTCCTTCCTTTCTGCAGTAATTCTGTTACTGTATCCACTGTGTGAGGAAGCAGCGTCATCCCACTGGGCATTGCAGTAATGCTGTTTGTTTTGCCCTTGTGCTTTTTAATCCTTTTCCAGTAAAGCTCTATATAATTGATGTAGTTGGATGTAATGAAAGGTAGCCTCAGCGTTCTTTGAAGAAAATAGACTGCCTTACTTCATACTTGGCTGAATACAAAACACTTTCCTGTGATTATTTCTTAGCTGTATTAAATCTTGTTCAGTTTCAGACTTCCCAGATATATGGGGTCACTTCTGCAATACGCAAAATGATGTAAAGTTCTTTAAAAATAATTCATGTATTTCCATGGCAAAGGTGGGTGTTCCATTCACAGTCAGGTTTTTTCCTTCGAACCAGGCACTGCGCAGAGCGGCAGCGCTGCAGAGCTGCCTGAGGAGCTCAGCAGGAGCAGAACCAGCACTGCAGCAGTGATGTGAGAGAGGGAGAATGGGCCCAGTGCTGCATTGCTGCTGTGGGTCAGGTACACCAATCCTTCCCAGTAAGGGGTATTTGCTGTCTTGAGTGCATGCAGGAGGAAGAAAAATAGTATGAGGCTCTTCAAGTTTACTTTTGTGTGGTGTCAGAGCCTGGGAAATGTATAGAGTGTAAAACAATTGTTCTTTCTGCAAAGGGCTGTGGAGGGCTTGAATCCTTGTTGCTCCAGGTGAGGTCACTGCAAGAACAACAAGAAGGAGCATAACATCTGAGAAAGAACCCACAATGCAAATGCAGGCTGTGAAACCTTCTGAAAGACATTGTGCATATAGAACATGTGCTACAGCCTTTGTGTAAGAGAGGGTCTCAGCATGCTTCGTTCTTCTTGAGAACTGCCTCACATCAGCTGTAAGGTGATGACAGAGTATGTGCATAATACAATTACATAAAGTTCTTGGAATTATCTCCCAGCTCCTAATCTATTTGATCGGGAGCATTAAAAAAGTAATACACTTGCAGTGCTCAGTAAGAATGAGAATTTAAGAAGCAAAAAATGTTACCTAAGAAGCAGAATCAGACATAAAGTCTATGATTCATTTTTGTCTGCTCTTATAGACTGAACTTGGAGTAAGGCACTGAGTCTGGAATGTTGCAGTCAGCACTGCAGTAAAATGAAGTGTGTGGCAATGGAGACAGTGTTTAAGATGAGTTTATAAAAACAAACAAACAAAAAAAATCACAAACATACTTCTAATAAAAATATGACATTCAAAGACTGTCCAAAAGACTTTGCTGATTTTAATGTAAATAAGAAAGGAGGGTAGAGATGAGTGTAGGATGCTACATGCTTTAACCTACTATTTAAAAATCAGGAAGGGTAAGCCCTTGAAGACATTATATACTAAAAAAACTATTACAGGTGATAGAAACGGGCATAAGGTGTATGTCTGTGGTAATAAAGTTTGAAGGAAGGGGGAGATGGATAGTATCAGATGGGCGATGACAGTTACAGGGTCAGGTACAGGGCCCTCTGACTTGGGACAGTGTGATTAAATCCAATAAATGCAACTGCCCTTTCAGTAGAAAATAAAATGAGTCTTGCAGATGCAGAGCTACCTACATCTTACAAAAAAACCTTGTGTTACAAGGAATTAATCTAAAATGATTTAAATATGAAGTCAAGTGTTTGATGCAAAGGCTCCTTAGAGAATCTGCTAGATTATTATACTTCTGCTTCACTGAAAAATCCACTTTGATTTCCTTGACATCATCAGTGACATTAAACATCTGTTGATCTGCTTGAGCATGAACACTGCATCTCTTCTTGTTTCAGTTTTCCATGTGTAGAATGAGAACTATGCCTCTATACTTTGTGTAGAACATGAACTCTGCCAAAAGCAGCTCTGTAGAACTCCGTGCTTAGTCAGCTCCCATTGTGGCACAGCTTTTGTTTTATGCTGGGTTTTCCAGGTCTGAACACAGAACAGGTAATTGCTGCCATTTGTAAAATGAATGGAGTATTTCCTCTGTATGACATTAGATTGGGTAATTAAACGAAATTATTATTCTTTGCCTTTCTACCATATATTGAACAACTGATTATTCTCATTTCCTTGTTTCAGGTGGTTTGAACAGTGGTTTGTGGTGGTCCAGTTTATAGGAAACTTTTATGTTTAAACCAGGAGAATGCTATAGACAGAGCTAATCTGTGAGTTAGTTTTCTGGAGACCATTATGTCTCCAATGGTTTTCATTTTTTTTTCTAAAGAAGGCATTGCTCTGTGTGTGTCTGTGTGTGAGGGGAAGAGAGAAAGAGCATTGCCTAGAGGGTTTCAGCTATCACACTGTCTAAATATCCCTTATTTTTAGTTGGAGTCTTCTGAATATGAGATCCCACTACAGGTAGGTGAAGTGACCTCGTCGGGTTAGAATCTGCTCTTCCCTGGCAGATGCAAGGCTGCAGCTTTGAAGAGGAGCCCCCTCCTGCTCCATGCAAAGCTCTTTGAATTGCCCCTGATACACTTCTAAGGCTCCCTGGTTGTGTGCGAGGCACTTTGAAGATGAATGCCCCAGCATAAGGAAAACATGAAACAAAACTTACTCCCTTATGTCAGAGTGTGCTGCAGATTTCTCAAAAGATCTTCAGCACAATGGCTGCTCTTTGGTGGGTGAGAGGAAATGGGCTGGTTCACCAGCTTGTCAAAGCAGCAGAGCAAAATTGCACAGGGCTATCCTTCGGGTGGTAGATATGGCAACAAAAATGTGTTTGGGGATCTCCACAATATCCATGGAGGTCTGGCAAAACTTAATTCAAGAGGACTTCATTGGAACTATTGAAAACTATATTGTTGTTATGTTTTCTTCCCCCTGAGGTTTGCTATGTTTTTCAGTGACCTGGCAACAAATCCTGCCTCTACAGATACACAGTGCTGGGGAAGTATTTGAGAACTTGGATAATTCCCTTTCCCTCCCCTCGTGCTTGCTTCTGGCAGTGCATATGAACCACCTCTGTCAGATGTGTGCCACAGAAGCCTCTGTGGTTAAATGAGGCGAAGGGCATTTCAGCAGTATGGTTTCTCTAGGTGTCTGTAGAACAAGTCAAAAGATGTGCCATGTTCTCTCAAGGGGAAATATTTTTCTCTGTCTTCATGAAAACCATGGAGCCCAGCTCCTTAGGTTGTTCATTACCATCAGAATTTTCTTGTACTTTTGTGATGTGACCTGGTGTCCTGGGGGATGAAGGACTAATGGGGCCTTAGAGTGGTAAAAGGGTGGAAGTTTACTCTCTTTTTGACCAGTTCTGAATATTTATGTGGCAATTGGCATGAAGCTATCCATTAATGTATTTTTTAAATGCAAAGGATGTGTTCTTCTGGCCCAGTTGAGTGGTGATGTATGACCCAACACTTTTTATTACCATCAGATGAATGAACTCATTTTCTTGATGGGTTAATGGACGTATAATGTGAAAAACCTGAACTGATGTCCCAGGAGAGACTAGGTGCAGAAACAGAAGGAAAGAGGAATAATAAATTTAAAAAAAAAAAGGGGGGGTGGGGGGGGAGGGGCGGAATTTGTGACATTCTTCTCAGCTCTTTTTGGATAACCACACTGAGACGTTCAAACTCTTTGTGAAGTAAATGGAGAAAAGCAGAACCCTCTGGGCCACAATTCTTCTATGTGTGTGATAGATCCCCTTCCAATCAATTAATTGCATCCTAAAATCATCTATTTCTCACCATTGACTTTAAAGGGATTTTAGATGACTAGCTCTGATATAGCTGTCCACAGAATAAGTGATTAAAGTTAGGTTAGATGAGCTGGCAAGCCATGTGGACTTTTTTCTTCCTTCATGCAAACTCCTAAATCAAAGGCATCTCATCAGCGTATTATAAAATGCAGCCTTCAGAGGGAAAGTTGTCTACTTCCATATCCTGGCCTCTGAAGGGAGGAGGGAGACTCCCATCAGTTTTGAGAGAAGTAAAGATTTCTCTCTCTCAATCACAGTCAAATGCAGACATTTGAGACTTGCTTTGTCAAATCGTAGTCAAGTGTGTAGATGTTTCTGTTTGTCTTTATGGTATTACAGCAAAAGTGGAATAAAGAGTCTTTTTTTAATGATGCTAATGGTCACAGTGGTTCTCAGCACTTACCAACAGGAGCAGCTGCAGTCCATGTGACATGTAACAGCCCTCTCCCTGTGGCTGCAAAATATGAATAAGCTGCAGGTGGTTATTAATGGGAAGCTTCCCAAAGAAGCATTTATCAATCCACCAGAGAGAAATTCTCACAAAAAATCCATGCAAGTTTTGCCTGTTTTATGTTTGGTTTTCAAAAACAGGTAAGGTTGTAACTGATTTAAGTGTGATCTATGAGCTCCTGGCAACTGGAGAATATTTTCTTTGGGCTAGAGAAGCTGGCAAACCTGATGCATACTGTACTTTTAAAGTCAATATTAAATTTAAGGAGTGGAGAGAGCAAAGCAAGGGATGACAGTTTAGTTTGAAATCAGAGAGGCACTCAGTGTGACATAGTGCATATATTTGTGTCCTCTAATCTAAATTTTAATTTGTCATAATGGCTAAAGTTTCAGATTATTATTTAAACCTACATACAAGGCGAGTGCCCCTTTTCCTATCTATAAGTAATGCTCTTCTGCCAAATGATAGGCATGAATATTTTTCTCCTAATCAAATCTACATATCTTTGTCTCTGATAGTCCACTGCTGAATATTGATGGCTGTAATAATTGGCTCTTTATTGGTACACTGGGTTTTCTCTGGGATGTTTCAGCTTTCTGCAGAAAAACATTTTCAGTTTTATTTCTTTGTGGCTGGGTACTTGCAAAAGTTGCTAATTCTGGTGGGACTGTAGGACTGTGAGCATGAGTCAGTGTTGTGATTTGTTGTGCAGATCATGTGTCGGTATCTGGTATCTCTCCATTTATCTTTTCTAGTAGAAATACCTCTGCTGTCATTGGCTACATTTAGCAAGCAAACTCAATCTTTCTCCTCTGTCTGTTATTTTCTATCTGTTTCTAGCTTCAAGGGTTGGTGGCACTCTATGATGGCTAAATGCAAGAAAATCTAATAATGTCTTTCTAATATACCCATTTATCTGGTATCATATTTTATTTTAACTCTTAATGTAACTGTATAATCATTGCTCCATTGCCGTAATTGGATTTGGAAGTATATTTGTGCAATTAAATTACATCTATAGCATTTCTATAAGCTTATCCAGAGTAATTAGTAATCTTATAATTTTTATTGGAATCATATTTTATATCCACTGCACTCATTTTTCTCTTCATGTTCTTCAGCACAGTTGCACCCGTTCTACTTTTTACATTGGAATTTCTGGCATAAATAATTGTTCAGATTTCTTTTTCTCCACTGTGAATGTGAACAGTCTAATCCAGCTTTCATTGAAGTCAATGGTAATCTTCTCATTTACTTCAGTGGAAACTGGATCAAGCTAATCGGCTGCAAATTGCATTCAAGGCAAAGCCACATCTTATCATTGAAATCATTGTGTAACAAAGCACTATATATTGACAGGAGATGTAAAACAATTGATTGTTTACATATTTTCCTGCCAGATATTTTGGAGATTGTCTTATTCAAATTTCTTGCTTTTTAGCTTATAAGTTACAGTGTTCCACCAATTTTTAAAATACTTTTAGCATGATCTGCTTGATAAATTAAAAACCTTTTTGGTCAAAGATTGTTTTCAAAAGGTCTAGAACATTGCTTTCCAGACATTGTCAGCTACATGTCCCATTCAATCTTAAAAGCTTCTAAATGGGCATTTTTTTTCACTTTATAAAGAAATGAAAAAACATATTTTTCATTTTTAATTGAAAAACTAATTTATTTATTTATTTTTTATAATCACCTCCCTCTTATGTCCCATCAGGGCTGTGTTAGTCCATTCATATAACCGATTCTTTTGTTGCTGAATAAGAAGACCTGGATGCACCTCAATCCATAGCCACTATTATGGCAAACTGTACTCCCAAACAGTAAAGAATTTATGATGATCACTTTTCTCTGAAAGTTTTATTTCACAACTGCAGAGTGCTTATTATATATGCCAAATCATGTATTTGTAGATGGATTTAAAAAAAAACCCAAACAAACAAAGAACGCAGCAACAATGCTACTTGCTTGCTAAGGAGTTATTTTTCTTTTCTGCAGAGCACTCTGTTGATTAAAGGTTTGTTGTTTAGTACTGTGTCTCTCTCCTTCAGGCGATTAATGATTGCAGACAACTCTGTAATCTACAGTTTTGGGGAAAGGTTACTGAGAAGGTGATACAGCAACAACTGCAATTGTTTCTGTGGCTTAGAAATTAGTCTTTGTGGGCCAGGTATGGTAGGGTCTTTTGCAATCTAAATGATACTGTGATCAAGTCCTGGAGTTCAGAGTAAAAGCGGTTCTGGTATCCAGGACTGAAAACATTTTCTTGTGCTATTTATTCAAAAATTGTGCCAGTCTAAGGTTAGAAAGAATACTGTGAGAGAGATAGTAAGCTGCTGTTCAATACTTGAAAGTAAAAAGTCAAAGTGAGTGGTGCCCATTACATCCTGGACAGAAGTTGATCCTAGTAGACTTGAGGCTTTGGCCCTTGTTGTATGCCCAGCCTTTTGAGTGCAGACAGGTTGATCTAGCAATTTGCAGTGGATATTTCATATTATTCTTTGGAGAAGAGTTGTTTAATGAATCTTACATGAAAACAAAAACCTTAAGTTTAGTAATTTCATTAATAATAATTTGAGTGAAGCAGTGGGAGCAACCATACAGCTGTAACACAAATCCTAAATACAGCAATTATTTGTATACTGTGCCTCCCCACCAGCATTGATGGAGCAACGCTCCCAGATCAAGGGAACAACCTCAGCAGAGGTTGGATTTTTACCAATAGATGCATGTGAGCAATTTGTACTGAAATTTTGTCAAAAAAACTGACTAGTGTTTTGCTGCTTAAATCCATGGAAACATCACAATGTTCTTTTAGAAATGGCTCCATGCATTAATTGCAAATTACTTATTAATGAAACAAATATTCAGCTGTCACTGGGACTAAACCACATGATATGCTTAATGATTATTTTTTGAGAAAACACTTTTGTGTTTGTTTGATCTGCGTAGTGTTAACAGCAGTAGAGAAAGAGGTGGTGTTTGGTGTTGGACTGGAAACTTGAAACTTGGAAGAAAAAGAATGGGAGGAAAAATGTCAGCCAAATAACTGCAAAATAGGTGAAAAACACAAGGAAATAACAACTCTTAAAAAATATGTTGGAAAGTTGTCTTACTGTAGGCAGCCTTGATTAGGCCATAAGAGTAAAATATGGTGACACTGTGTGCCTAACGGGGCTGTATATGCGGGGCTTTTTTCCATTTGCTCTCAGCTGTAAGGGGTGGGCATTAATAGGTAATGACCCTTTACTCTCTTTGCTGTACTATGGATGCTGTTTACAAGACCAGAAACAGGCCAGTATATGAGCAAGGTATATCTGCGTTATGAATACATCTCAGGTGTCCTTGTGCTGTTGCTGCTAAATTATTTACCACTCAGCAAGCATGTGCCCGCGTGTGGTATTTGGAGGAGGGTATCTGAGGTGAAATCCCATCAGTTTACCCAGAGCTGACACTGGAATATTCATTATCACATTAAATCTAACCGCAACGAAAATGAAGGCTTCCGCTGATTATGTGCTTGCATAAAAGATTTCTTTGGTGGCGAGCTTCTGTGCCAGAGACCTGAATATAAAATCTAGTAAGTGGAAACTATTATTTTTATGGTGAATTTGCTTTCTTGGAAGTTATGAGACTTGACGGGTTTAAATTCTGTTTTAAACCTGTGGTATATTATATGATTTTTTAACTGGCCACAAGAAATGCTAGCAGACAGCTCATGTGCTCAGTCTCAGCCATCAGCATGACTCAGGATTTCCCATACAGTGAAACAGAAGGCAGATTTGATAACAGGAGAATGGTGCCTATATATTTCAGTATAATATTAGTTTTGCCGGACTGGATGGTCAGTGCTGGGGCTCAGTGCTGCTGGCACAAACCTGCCTTTTCTGAAGGCGAGCACCTAAAGAAACAGGAGAATAAACCCTTTCTGTACGAGTGATGATTCACTCTCAACTAGTAACTCATTGAAATCTGCAGCTGATTGCATCGACACAAAGAATTTTGCAAATTAAAAACCAGTTTCTCCATCCCATTACAATAGACTTCCTACTCTGGCAAATGGCATGGAAGTAACATTGTGTTCTGAAGTTTAGTCATAAATGGCAACTGATAAAGCTCAATTTGAGTCACGGCTGCATCAAAACCATCATCTTCCAGAGTAACATCAGCTTGTTTCTCAGGAAGCTGAAAATACTTAATGGCACATTCATTGTTTTACTTCTCCTGTTTTCATCTGTAGTCATACGTGTTCTTAGTGAGCAAGAGTAAAATACAAACATACAGTAGATAGGAATGTGGCAAGCTCCTTCAAGTTATACTGGTACTGTAGAGAGTGTAGACAGAAACACAATGGTCTGTAATTGAGAGGCAAATCTAAGTTTAATCAACATTTAAAGGAGGAATTACATGTGCCACAAATCCCCTTTTATATTGCACTTAACATCCTCTTACCTGCCCTTTAGTTTTCATGGTTTTTCTTATCTTGACACTTAATCATATTTCAGCAGGATTTGCTTACTCACTGCCCATTTACTTTTCCTTTTTACTGTCACATTAATGCCAGAACACCATCCCAACAGTTTCCTCCTACCACACTTTGATGCCAGACATCCAGGGATTTGCTTTTTTCTTTTTTTTTTTCATTTATGATCAATTTGGTTTCGTTCAGGAAAAAAAGAAAAAAAAAAAAGAAAAAAAGAAAATCAACCCCACAGCAGCTGGTTTGTGAGCAAGACAAGTACTGTTCTGTTCTCCAATATAAAGGTCTAGAGCAGGGGAATACAGGAATAACAAGAGGCAAACAGCTCTTTTTGGACTCCTGCAGAAGTTATGTATGATTTTTGTACTGCTTTCTGCGCTTACAAATATATATAAAAACCTGATTTAATTCAACATGTAACTGTGAAGTAGTTCATGGATATGTTCTGCTCAGTGATCCGTGAGTATAAGTGGAGCATGGTGCTGCCTTGCGGCACAACTCCTGAATGTTCTCTGCACCACAGTAGTTGGAGCGATAAGTTCAGAAGACACTCATTACTGTGACGGCAAAATACAACACAAATCACCTTCTTTCATGGTGGATGTTTCTGGACTTTCCTCAGCAAACAAACTTAAAATGGGATGGGGTATGGATGGGCCACATCCTGCTGTTCCTGAGCGGCACGAGGCCACTTGGCAGCTTGCACATTCACCTGAGTGTCTCCTGTTCAGTGCTGTGGGAGCTGGCGTTGGTGGGAAGGGGCTGAAGAGAAGTTGCTTCTCAGGCTGATGGCTCTAACAATGAATCAGAGGAAAGAGATGATTTGGTTAAGGAGTATGTGGTGAAGAAAGCAGAAGCTGGGGCAGATGTCTGAAGTTGAGAAGCCCGCACTGGGTTGGTGATGGGACTAATAGAGGCAAAGGAGTTAGAAAAGAAGGGATGATTTTACTAGTGGAAGCAGGATTTAGCAAGAAAATAGAAAGGGAATAATATGAGCTGTGTTGAAAGCATTATAATTAATAATTATTATTTATTTACTTATGAACGGTTTGTTTTGTATCTTCTAAACAGCTTCTATCAGAAAGAAGACAAACTATAAATGCAGGCTTTAACTTCTGCTTGATTTTTTAGAGAAAAATCTTCTGTTTTATTAGTATCTCCTAAGTAAACATAGTGAAAACATTTGGGGTCATAGAGATAGATGATGAAGATGATTAACCATTGAAACATGGTTCCACACTGAGCACGTAATTGTCAATTAAAGCATTACTTTATTTCCACTTGAAAGTATATGATTTTAGGTCTTGATCTTACGCCACTTGGCACACGGTGGAGGAATAAGAGGCCCACTGTGCTCCCCAAGGGAGGGCTCCTCCTGCAGCCGTCCATGTTGGGATTGTGGTTCTAAATAGTGCTCCCTGGCTCAGGTACTACCTCATCTGTTATATGTGCGGGCTGCCTACCCAGTGGCACTTCGATCATAGATCAGGGGCTGCAGTGTCACCCTTGAAAATAACAATAATAATAGAAAGACCGCTAATAGTAACAGTGGTACTCTGTTATTTATGGCTAATTTTAGAAGAGAGGGAGTTCATCTTTGGACCATGGCGGTAGTCGCAAGCATCGAAGCAGGAAAAAACCTTTCATTGGTGTTGAAATTTCAGCCATGAGATGTAAAAGGAAGTTGAGTTGAATACTGAGGAAATTCAAAAAGATAAAAACGATTTCAGTTTGGTAGTTCTTCACTGGTTTTGCAGTTTGGCAGCTGTCAACATCTCAAAATATCATCTCACCCAAACTGTTGAAAGAAAGAAACCCTTTGATTTTTCCCATGAGACTCTGAAGCTGAAAATGGACTCTTTGTAGTCTCAGCCTCATTTCAGACAGTTTTTTTTTTTAAACATTCTTTCTGGCAGGAACAACTAATTCATAAATAGAGTCTCTGTTAATTAAGTAAGTTTTATCGTTTTAACTTGCCTTGTAAAATGAAAAAGAGAACGTAAATCTCTAGCATATTTCCTTCTTTATTACAAATCTTAAGAGACTAAGCATCACATTTCTTGCATCATTAATAATGCAAATTAGTTTTTGTTTGGGTCTCACATAAGTTTATGGTTAGAAGTAAATATTTAACGCACAAATCGTGGAAATCAAATCATATATAGTATAGATTTTACTTTCTAGTTATTGAAAGTTAATGTGAGATTGGTGCACTGTGGTTTCTGTTTATTTAACCTCTCTTGCTCTTGCTTTTCTCTCAGTAGAACCCTTTGTAACTTGTCATTAAACACTGTTATATTCCTCCAATATCTGTTTTTACTATCTTTACAGTAGCCACAGTGTTCAATGTTTAATGCCATTTTAAAGTAAAGGTTAAACATATATAGCATAGTTAGTGCTATTCGGATTATATTTTTGGTCTTGATTATTGGCAGGAAAACCAGGTGATTATTTACAATAATACCTAAAAATGTGTTGACTTTATAGCTGTTTCTCTTAGTTTGCTTAATGAAGCAATAGTCAGATGGCCAAATCAGATTAAATGCCCTTCCAAGCACTGTATGGCAATGCCTCGTGAGGGTGAGCATAGAACTCTTTGATGTTTCCTTCTTAATTCAGGGATTTGGGGTTGGACTTGATGATCTCTAGAGGCCCCTTCTAGCCCCTACAATTCTGTGATTCTGTGAATAGCTTGTGGTTAGTGTATATATCCTGTAGTCGACTTTTCTGCCCAAAGTTTTTGCATAGTATTCCCAGAAATATTGTATTTCTCCTCATATGGAACATTTGCAGCTTTGCAGGACATCCATACTGGGAATGCCGAAATTTACAAGAGCAACAACTTGGCACTCTTCAAGTGAGACTTGGTACATCTCTGTTTTAAGCTAATAATCGATACAAACGATATGCTCCCTGTATAAATGCAAGATCTTCACATGTGCATCCCCAGACAAATTACAGACATTTCACAGTGACATCCGTCCTTTTTCTTTTTTTTCTTTTTTTTTTCTTTTTTTTTTTTTTTTTGTGGTGGATAACAAAAAAATAATAAGTATCCTGTTATTTTGTGCATGAAATCTGATAGTGAATGAGACACCAGAGAGAATTCTTCGGTGATAAAAATTTAAATAGATCCATTTATCAACGTGACAGAGATTTGACCTGAAAGTTAAAGTGTTTGAAAGTTAAGTGGGGTTGTATAGCAAAAGTTGTGGCTGTGCTGCAGATAGACTCTAGTTTTTGTAAGTTATTAAATCAAAATAAAAGATATTGACAAAACAATAAATTGCCCATATCACCCCATCTAATAGCTTCTGGGAGCAGTAAATACATTCTCCACACTAAAGATGTGTGAAGCCTTTTCCTTTCACATGCTTTTGTCCTAGCAGCCGTGCCGTGGGTGGCTATGTAGCATTGCAGTGAACGCTGTGCCAGCAGTGCGCTCAGAGCAGGAGTGGGGGCAACGCGCTCTGCCAGCGTCACTGTTGGACTTTGCAGATGGGAACTTAATTGTGCTCCTGGGGATGAGAAAATAAAATGAGGGTGCTGATATCTTCTAGATGAAGGAGACTTGGGGAACAGCTGCTCCGTGGGCCGTGCACCCCATGCCCTGATCCATTTTTGGGAGCGAGGAGCCTGGGCAGTCAGTGCAGCTTGCATTATGATGCTGTGCTCGGAGGGGTGGGTTTGGTGTTGGGGGGTGGCTCTTCCCTCCTGGTTTGTTAGCTGGAACCCGCTTCCTCCTCTGGCTGTTCAGCCTCCACGGGGTTACAGGGGCATACCCCCTACCTACAGCTTCCCCACTGAGGAGAGAATGAGTCTGGCTCTCTTTAGCTTGAAAACGACACAGATTTGAGACTATTTCCCCTCCTGCCGGCTTTTCCATGGAGAGCAGCACAGAAGACATTACTATTTATAGTGCACAGTGCGTGTACACAGCATGGTGTCCACCAGCTTTTCAAGAGAGCATCCCACAAGCCTGAGGGGGTCATGCTCAGCTGTCCTAGGGGGGTGGGGCCCCGATTTGACCTGCATGGGGGATGCAGGTGTTTTTGGGTGGGTAGCGCCCATCTGCCCTTGCAAAGATATGGGATTCTTTCACTTATTTTTACACTAAAAGACTTGCCTCCCTGTCCAAAGGCAAAGTTATTTTCTCAGCATGAATGACATCAGAGTTTTAAGGTGAGGAAGAGGGGTTGCCCTAAAACACTGATGGTACAAAGGAGTTGTGGTGCATCTGCAGAGTCTGGTTTGGGGTCAGGGTGCTCATCTGGGCCGACAGCAACAGAAATACCCAAATGTGCACCCTGAGAGCTCTGTATTTCTAGGCGGTGTGTGACTCACCATGCAGTCCTATCTATCTGTGCATCCCACTTCAAAAGAGCACAAACACTGCTGCTTTGCTATTTATTATCTAATATTTCTAGTATTGCAGGGATTTTATGCAGCAAGGCTCTGAAAAGTATTTGTACATCCTGAGGAGCCCCAGTTGAGGACGTGGTCCCATGCAGTGACCATGCCTCTGTCTTATAAAGCATCCCTGTAAAGAGGTAGAACAGCCATGGCTTGAAAGGAAATGAAGACAAAAAGTGTATTGGTTTAACTGAGGCTTTTTCGGGAGGTTTTTGGGGGGTGATGACCAGCAGTAGGTTTCCCCACTGCCCACTTGGTGCCCGGCTCCTGTGTGACGTGGCGTCTCCTTTTGTTTGTTTATGGCTTTGAAAAATCAGAGCATCTTCATCCAAGCTCCATGCTTGATATGAAAAAGATAGCTGACAATGGCAATAAAAATAACAGTAAGCAGTTGGAAAGGCCCGGCTCAAATCATGCTCTGTCAACAGCTTTCCAATCTGTATAAATATGAGTGGAAAGACAAACAACTCTGATTTCTCTTTAAGAATGTGAGTATCCATTGTTGTAGATTTAAATTAGGATGTTTTACTTGTACTGTATGTAAATTCATTCTTGGCAAATAACCCATGTCCACTAATGTATGTGTATTTTGGGTCTGTATAGTTTTGGTCTCTGTGAAATACAATGAAATTTGATAGCACACAGAAATACTTGCATGGAATGTCACATTTTTTGTGTGTGCTTCTCACATATCCATAAAAGAGTTTACACATTTCTAATTACTCATTCAAAAAGAGACTTTACAGCACTTTTAAAAGAGAGCCAATTTTTTCCCCACTGTGTTCTGTTTTTACAGCTTGTGGAAAGCTTATTTAACGAAAGTTTAAGTAATCAGCGAAAGTCATTTCTGAGAAAAGACTGACAGATACGAAGCCTCTTTTCACACTTCATAAGAGGTGGAGATACTAGCCATAAAATTTACAACTGAATAGTGCTCTGTTTAGCTTAAGTTATAGAATTATTAGTTTTTCAGGCACGTGATAGATTCTAGAGAGGTTAAGTGTTATAAATAATTCCGTGTGCTTTGTATAGTTAAGATGTGTGTGCAATACTAATAACAACCTACCCCTCCAAACCCAGCGTCCTGCTCACTCCCATGGAGCTGATGTTGAGCTGAAAATATTTGTTTGGAGCTGACTTTAGCTTCATGGTATATTAATAAAATGCAATATGTTCCCTTTGGAGGTGCTCACCTCTGGCCATGAATGTACACATTTCTGGGCCATGGAAAGGAAAAGCAAGAGGATGTTGGGTGAGAAATGAGGCACTGGGGGAGCTGAGCTCCACCATGAGGTCTGTGCTAGCTCCTGCAGAGTGGGGACCTCAGGTTTGGCTGAAGTTGGCTGCTAATTTTACCAGATCTTGTTCAGCAAGAGAACTCTTCCTGCAGCCTTGGGGCCAAGATTTGTCTAATTCCTGGTGGCTCAAGGAAGTACTGAGATGAAGCACATACCTATAAGAGAGGACTTATGGAGTGACTGAGAAGTGATTTATTTTGCAGGTTTGGACCATTTATGTGTGAAAAGAGCAAGATAATGAGGAAGAGGTTGGCCACATTATGTGACTGAAATGTTCAGGAAAAGTCCCCATTTCAGCTCATACAAATTTGCATGCCTTGTAGAGATGATAGCAGGTATCTGAACGTGACTCCTTCTGAATGTTATGAGATGCCCAGATGTTACGGCAGTGGGTGACACACAGAAGTACTTACCTGCCGCACCAAAATAAGAAAACAAACACATTTATTAAAGGCGTTTAAATGTTAAATTCTCCATATCACCCTTACATCCCAGAGTTTTTGTAGTGCTTTAGATGTAAGGACTTACCTAGGAACAAACAGCAGAAACGTCTTCATAGTTCTTTAAAATAGCGTAAGCTGTGCGAGCTGGAGTCAGGTCCCACTGAAATCACCTTGAGGTTTGCCACTGGTTTCAAGGATGGGAACAGGACATGCATCTTGCTCAGTCAGGGATGTTTTGTTCATTCTCTCCGTGGCAGCTGGGGTAGAACATCAGCACAGCAAAGTGGCTTTGCCATACAACTTGTGTCAATCTGCAGTTTAAGTGTAGCATCATTTTTGCATTTTTTTTCATGTCAGCCTAATGCAGCCAGACCCATGAAGTTCACTCTTGCACCAGATTGCAGCAAAGCCTGCGTAGCATTTGTCAGCCATGCAGAAATGGTGGGTGGCACTTTGTTCCTGTCCAAGAGCTGGATTTTGTGCTAAAGATTTTGGTCATTCGGATGTGCAGAATTATCTTGGGCAGAGTTTTCATCCTGGGGAAATGATGCTGAGAGGTGCTTTGTACGTGTGGCATTTGTGGAGAACGATGTGTGTGCCGAGTGCCATTTGAAAGCTGATACGACACCATTAGCTGCTCTATTAACAAGCACTTTAACTAAATATACAGCATATTCTCCTGTGTACTTATGCAGTGTAGGAAAAGTGCTTATCAAACCAGTTTGCAAATTCCCTGTGTTTACCTCCAATATCTATCTCACCTCTGTTTAAAGTTTTCTGGGCTTCGAATGCTTAGATTTCAGGTACAAGTCTCAGTGGTGGGAGAAGTGCCTCAGTTTTGCAAACCCTACTGATTTTCAGCTTTGGTCCTGATACCACCAATTCCTAAATCCTATTCAGTTTGCTCTGAAAACTGTATTCTGGAGGCGTTCAGCGATCCTGCATTCAAATGGTTAATTTGCACTATGTTCTGTTAAAGAAAAGGAAAACTGTCACCCTGTCATTTCAGAGTCTGACACTAAGCTTGTCAAAAGAGACAGCTGTTAAACTGAATTACTGTTGACATGCAGAGAAACGGCCCTTGCCAGATGTAAAGGACATCTGCGGCAATGAAGTGGTACAGGGTGGCTTTTAAAATGTGGTCATACTGGTATTTGAATAGAGCATCTATGGCATTAAAACGTGGCCTTGACTCAGGCAGTTTAAGGCAGCGAACCAGAGCCAATGAGAAGCACAAAGAAGTGCTGATCTGTTGCTATATCCATAACTTATGCATGAATATGAAAACAGTGCGGTGTCAAAGCTATTAAGCTCTTATCTTGTATCCAGGAGGATGTGGGTTTAAAACACAGTAGGAAATATTTTGTATTTCTGGGTCCTTGAATGCACAGATAGGTGAGGTGTGAATTCATAAGGTGGATTATGTGGGAAATGAATAGAAATAAGTCTTCTTGTCTCCAGCTAACAACTGCTCAGATAGGAATTGCAGAGGGCATTAAGCCGTGCAGTGAGCACGGGATGTGTCTCACCAGCACCAATACTGCTGCAGCAAGTGGGGAGTGGAGGTGGAAGCAGGCACTGGGAGAAGAAACAGCAGCGAGGAGAGGTCAGCAACATTTCGTCCGTGTATCTTAACAGGACATACATTAAAGAGTTGGGATACCAAACACATTTTGTTAAAAAAAAACCAACAAAACAACAACAAACAAAAACATAGCGATGATGAATATTTTATGATTGAGGTATTGAACTGGCAGTAGGGAATTCTGCATGTTATATAAGTGTGTGAGTCTTAGATTTGCATGTTTTTAGGGTAGAAATAAAGCTGTTTTGGGGAAAAAAAAAACACGTATTAAGCAATTTTGCTAAATGTATGAAAAACGAAATGTTATGAGATGAAACGTATTCATTACGAAATGAAATTGATGTTTGATGCTAGAGAAAAGATTGAGACCAAACATCATTTTGAATATGTTAGCAGATCATATCTCGATGATTTATTTGTATGTTTAGCAGTGGCGGAAACCAGAGTTTGCCATCTGTAGGGAAGAAGGCAAATGATATTTCCAAATCATACAGGACTGGATAGTCCTTTCTGCAGGAAAGCAACAACAGTGTGTTCTAGGCAGAAAGAAAGCTGGGAGGGGCAGGTGTGAGAGGTGTTTTCTCTCCTTGTAAGAGGGATATTTTCTCTCAGAGAACCTGGGTTTCTCCATGCAGGATGACTCGTTCCCCTATACTTCCTCTGAGGGTCTGAGATCATCCGACCTGGCATCCTGTGTTGTTTTGACAGCATCCCTTTACCATGAAAATGCATTTATCAACAGCTGGCAGAGGTCTCCCAGGTATGAAGGAGGCAGTAAGCAGTTGGTATTGAACCACCATGGCGATGGGTGGGACACAGAGCAGTGCTGGGCTTCTGCCATCCCCAGGAGTCATCCCTGCTTTGTCCCAGGCTCTGCTCACAGCCTGTCAAGAGGATAGTACTGTGCTGGGCCGTGGGATGTTACATTGGTCGGTTCCCTGAGATAAACCTCTGTATGGGGACAATACTGCTGCTTGACAGGCAAACCAATGCTAGTGGGCAGCTGGCCAACTCTGTCCAGTGTGTGCTGCAAGCCATGAAAGGGAGGAAAACTTTGTTGGCATTTTGATAAGATCTCAATGACAAATACAGGAAAGTAAGTGTAAATAAAAATGTGTAATTAGAAAGGTGTGTATGTATTCCAGCTTCCAGCAGACAAGAAGGCACGTGGCTGCCTAACAGGGCTGCCACCATTCTGTGGCTGTGCTGTGGGCACCACTGGGAGCCTTCCAGCTCAGGAGGGTCAGGGAGAGACACCTGAAAGGGGATCATTTCACATTCATATTTTCTGCCTTCCTGTGTAGATGCTGTGCATGCTGTTATCTGGGCTAAACCAGCAGCACCAGTACTGAAGTGCTCTGCAAAGGCATTCCTGCTGCTGGGATGGGATGGGGTTGGGGACGCTGCCTTCCTCAACAGTCTAAGGGGAATTATTCGACCAAAAGCTCAAATACACCTTCACCACAAGGATGGCGTGTGCTGCAGTGAGAAAGGTTGAAATCTCAATATCCACTCTTTACTGTTCAAGGAGAGCTCCAGCTCTGTTTCAGGTTTCATCCAGTGCAGACATGTTTATTTACGTAAGTTTAGCTACACTGTAATTATTAACTTTTTACGAACAAGCATGAAATGGGCTATTTAAACAAACAGCAACAACTGTGTTGTTAGATGGAGGGTTCATCTGTGCTACCTCTTCTAATATCATCATTAGATTATAAAGGCTTTTCATGAAAACTCTTTCTCCTATTCTGAGCTTTCATACAGCTTCTGATTTTGATTGACACTAAAATAAAATAACTAACCTATAAATTATAAAGTATGACTTAAATGATGTATAAATGCCTTATCTGTAAATCACTGCAAGGATCATCAGTGTGCAATGTTTGCCATTCTAGAAAATAAAAATACATTACCAAGATGATAATGAGGCAGAATGCAGTTTTTCTGGTGAATACTCCCACTACAAACGTTAATTGTAACGATCAGACAAAGAAAAAAGCCCAGTGCCATCAGCCCTCTGAACTTCCTGGGTAAAAAATTAATCACAGAGATGCACCTCAAGATCTTTGTGAGTCGTCAAACAGCCAAATTTCTGTCACTGAAGTCACTCCTAAACTGATGTTTGTAAGTATGTTTGTACTCACCTGTTTGCTGATGTTGCAAAGGCATCTTTCTTCCTCACTTTGTTCAAGCTGAGAAATGAACCTTTCTGTGTGCTGCGTGTTCCCTGGAAGATGCTTTCTGCCTGCAGTGTGTTGTACAGCGAGCAGGGTGAGTTACTCCCGCTGAAGATCTACCCCCAAGCTTTAGTTTCTCATTTAAGTATCACAGACAGTACTGGAACTAGGTCACTGACAAACAGAAAAGAATACACAATGGCTTGTTATAATCCGTCCGTTTGTTTGGGAAGCCAGAGAACTCCACAGAGTGAAACGACTCCACATTACTTTTTAAATACCATACTCACATTATTGTTTCTAGTTCCATTTTATATAGCCGGATAGATGTTCATTGCTGTGATAGTTATTCTGTCCAAAGCCATCAATGCCGTGGGCTCAGGGTTAGCTCAGAGCGGCTGTTATGTACTATTAGTGCTCGGTGAGTACCATCAATGCGCTTTAAATTTGGCTGTACCAGTCCTATAGTGGAAGACGTGGCTTTTGCTCCCATGGGGGCTGCAGTGTAAAGCGACTTAATAGTATATTTCGGGAGAGATCTGAATGCATGTTATAAATGGCTAATTTATTGCTTGAACTTAGCATTTTCCCTGCTTAGAGGTGTTATGATTTCTATGAATATTTCACTGTAAAATAGGTATTCTTCTTTTTCTCTGCAGTATGAATCTTCCAAATGAAGTGTTTGTCACTGTTCCTTGCTAGGATGCTCATGGCATATTTCTGGCAAACACCTAAAATTCAGTTTCCAAGGCTGTGGACAGCAAAGGGCATGTTAACAGAGACAAAATGAGACTGCTGCTGGTAAACATCCTCGCAATGATAGGAACACTTCTCAATGCTGAAAGCCATCAAAAAAGCTAAGATATGCACGCACGCCATAACTCCATGCGTGGTCAAAATACCAAGCAACATTTACTTTGGATTTCTGCAGTTCAACACTGCAAAGAATTTAGGAACTTCGTAAACTATAAATCTTACAGAACCATAGAATCATTAAATTGGAAAAGACCGCTAAAATCATCTACTCCAACCGTCCACCTACCACCCACTAAAATGTGTCCTTCAGTGCCCCATCTCCCCGTTTCTTGAATACTTCCAGGGATGGTGACCCCACAACCTCCCCAGGCAGCCTGTGCCAATGCATCACCACTGTACCCAACCTGAACCTCCTCTGGTGTACCTTGAGGCCATCACCTCTCGCCTTATCACTGTTACGTGGGAGACGAGGCTGACCCACCTCGCCACAATCTCCTGGCAGGGAGTTGTAGACAGCGATTTTTAGTGGTGCAAAACCTTTTGTGATCCATACTGATTCACAATTTGACTGTCTCAGGGTAAGGTCATGAGGAATTACAATGCAAATCTCTGGCTGTCCCCTGAGGCTGACTCGCAGCCCGGTGACCAACACACTGCATTTGTTTGTTTATGTGGCTACTTGGCCATTCTTACTGCTTCTCTTATATGAACTAATTTACCCTATAAAGAACCCCTTGCAATAATCAATGACTCATTACACTGAAAACCCGCAGGAAAGATTAATTGAATGAGAAGTATGTAAGAGGAATGCTCAACTTTTGTATTTCTAGTGACCTAGATATTTAGTGCTTTCTTTATGCTGAGTTCTTGTAAGCTACAGGAGAGGTCTTTACCTTGAGCCACAGGGAGTTCTGCTGGCTTAGAGTGTGGTGATATTTCCTAGACACACTGAATCCAGTTCATTTATCATCAATATCCACAGGAAATAATAATCTGTTTATACATCACATTTCTCTGAGCTCTGCAAGGTTCTTGTTATGAATTCTTTCCAGCTGCTTTTCTCATTCCCAGAGAAGAATTGCATGTGAAGGGTTACTGCTTACCCATCAGTTACTCTAACAATTATTGACTGATAACCACTGGTAATTCTGACTCTGTGACAATCTTTGATAAGGATTTTGTGTAGTTATTATGCTCTAAAATGTTGCCTCACCCGTAAAGGTCTTGAACTTCAGTCTGAGCAGCTGACACAGCCGCCTTTTCTGGATCCTTGAATAGAAAGAGGTTAATAATATGGACCAGGGAGCTTCTATGGTTATAGAAATGCAGTGTAAAACTGGGAGGCCATTCAAAACTGCTCCTTTCTGGCACATAGCAGTGATTTCACCCCATTCCCTTTTGGTAAGTAATGCCTGCTTGGGAAGTGAGGAATGGGGGAAGAAATGCATGTCACCTTGAGGCAGTTTCTATTCTGTCCAATGGTTTCTGGAGAAAGAAAGTTAAGCAAAGAAATACATTAAGAAATTAGAACAAGATTTTTTGTTTTGTTTTGTTTTGTTTTGTTTTTAAAGCTGAGGCTCATCACATGCCCTTTACATTCTTTGCACTTGGGGTCTTGCACTGCCTTTCAGTTTAGGTTCACTTCCCTCCCCTCACCCTGAAGCTTTGCTCACCTCTGTTCCTTTCCTTCTGTCGTAGGTTTATGCTTTCTTTGAGATCAGTGTATGGCTGCAGCCAGACAGACTTGCACCACCACAAAACAGATTTGCTGCTCGCCTTCCAGCTGAGTGAGTGATCCCATGATGGCGGGGGAATATTTCCCACCCTGGGAAGGCTCAGAGCAGGGACGCAGTCCTGAAAGGAGCCACAAGCAGTCCCAGGACATGCTGACAGTGGAACTGGTACTGCTGCAAAGAGAAGGGAATAACCCCCCACCTCCCCAAAGAACACATCAGCTATAATTACTTTGCTTTTAAAGTAATCTGGGAAAAATGGGGGAATGAGAAAGAGTGGAATGAATACTCTGCTCAGTTTTAAAGCAGCAAGAATTTAAGTAATTTCTGTGCAACGTGTTAATTAATATTCCCAAAGAGCTGTAAAGATAATGTAGAGGATAAATTCTTCAAACTGTAGGTGACCAACAGAAATGTGAATGGATATATGATACTGCCTCTGCTTTTGCTTGTCAGCTGATAAATTGCATTAAAAGTGGTGCAGACGCATGAAGGATTTCTGCAATACTTTGTTCTCAACTGTAAGCAGTTGTAATTGCTGTAGGGAGGTTATGCTGTGCTGTAGGGCACGGAAGGCAGTACTGTGAGGGTATGCTGGAAAAAAAGATTTCAGTCCCAAATGGATGAAACCTGAGATTTAAATGCATGTCTCAACCCTGTACTGTGGATTTTCAGGGAGAAAACAAACTGAATGGTATTAGTACTGCATTGAATCTATTTGTTCTGTGGATCAAAAGCTGGATATTTTCCTTGCTCCTGTGTAATTTTATTGAAGAGAAATTGTAGAAAGCTTTTGCCTTAGCATTTTGTCCCAGCTTTTTCAGTGCTTCAAGGGATTGATATAGGTTACATAGTTGGCTTTCAGGCTAGCCTCTCTCTCGCTAGCCCTTGCAATTCAGTGGGACTGATGGATTATAGCTCTTCAGAAATCAGATCCTAAATTGGTTGAATTGTGTATATTTTGTCCTTAACCTACAACATATTGCTTGAAAATAATCACAAAAAAAAAAAAAACAACAAAAAACAAACAAACAAAAAAAACCAACAAAACAAACAAGCAAAAAAAACCACAAAAAACATATAAAATTGTCTCTTTGTTTGAAGGTATTTTAATATCAAAAGAGACTTTCTTCAAGCTAAGCAAGCATTTGTTACTGAACTAAAAATGTTTGTTGTGAGGTTGTATTAGATGTTAGTGCACAGTAGCACATTGCTGGTAATTTTGAAGCTCATAGGGTTTTCAGCAGTGGAAGACCCCGGTGAGTGGTGTGTCAGTGTACAGGCATGGGTTTCTCACTGTGTTCTGGGAACCCCAAGCTGCTGCCCAAGGATGTTAGAGAGAAACAACAGTGACAAACTGATATTTTGGGTCATAATTGTTCATTTCGAAGAGTGTTCATGTTAAATGTAATGCTGGGCAAACCCTTGGGTCACTGGAGATTCCTGCTTTTGTTTGGCATAAGGGAAATAGCCTGATGTAGTGGGGATCTCAGCCTCTCACTGCTGCACAGTCCTCATGTACACTCTGCAGTACACTGTTGAATGTTGTAGTTAGGAGAAACGATCACCAAAGATTTCAAGAAAGATGACGAAAGGTCCAGGCAAACCAAGAACGTCCAAAAGTGGTGGAGAAACTTGTTTCATGATACGAAACAAAGTTCATCAAATAGCAAAGAACTGATGCTTAAGGAGATGCATTTTCATATCCAGAGACAGCCAGCCCTGGTGCTTTCAAAGGAATTATAAAGTTGAATCTGGGAATAGCCTTGGAGGGAACAGCAGAGCCACTAAAGAAAGACAGCAGAGGAATGTGACAATGAACTCTGGGAAGAAAACGCAGTGCCATGAAGAGGGGGAACACTTGGGCACCTGTTGTGACAGCTGTGACTGAGCACACGATGACCAGATCAGAGTGAATAATGAGAGAATCTGCTCATTTAAGAGTGTATACACAAACTCAGCAGGGACGTGAAACTGTTTTGCTTTGTTTTACTGATAATGTGTTATTGGAGTCATGTCTCTGGCTGTGTCCTAGAGTAGGTTCAAAACGATTACTTATGTAACACAGGATATTTTTAAGTCTGGGAGGAGTGGTATGGGAGAAACGCATGTATCTCAATTTCTGGTTTAGAAGCAAAATGAAATTATGTTTTTCTGAATGAATTTATCGATTTCCATTTAACTAACACAGGGATATCCATCTCAAGGTCTGGGCTGCCCTTGGAAAATTTGATCTGTGAAGTAATTGCTGAGTCAGATTAAACTATTTACATCTCTTATCAGATCTTGGTTCATCTCCTAACCCGATCTATGTCACTCTAAAAATAACCTCCATAAAAATAATCTCAGTCCCAACTGCAAAAGTTCAAACCCATCTCTGGGTGGCTTCAGCCTGGGAGAAAATTTTGGCTGATCCATGGCCATGGATGGGGCTCGTTCTCCCTGTAATGCCATGCTTTAGAAGGAGGTAGGCATGTTCTGGATTAGTTTGGGATTAAAGAGCACAATTTTTAAGTGACGAATGCACGCTTCTGGCAAAATAACACCATAAGTGAGCAGCAAATGAAATTTCTTTCATATATAGAGCAGAGTAATATGCAGGACAACATAAGGGAAAACAAAAGGGAAAACAAAGCCATTCTTTGGTCACCAAGAAACAACACAATCTAATGCAACTGCCCACATTGACAAATAATGGCATTTTGTGCAAGAACAATCACTGCTGCTTTGATTTAAAGGGAAAACCTCATTGAGGAACTTTGACTACGAGGACAAGGTGCATGGAATGTAAATACCTGGGTGCAGCCAACCAGCACAAAATGAATTTGGAGAGAGCCTACTGGAATGCACTGCGCTTACAGATCATCATGCACAAGCAATGAATTACTGTAGGGTTTGCCAACTAATTTGGCGGAGGTATGAATTCTTTATCTATTAATCATTGTAGGGAAGCATGAAGCACCTATAAACCATTCATCTCACTTTAGCTTCTTGTTTAAATTTAATTAGTGTTGGTCTGATTTCACTAGAAAAAGTGGAGGTACATTTGAATATAGAGGTGTCAAACAGAGCATCTGGGATAGCACTGATGGTATGAAGTCTTAGGGCCACCAGTCACATTGTTTGGACATTTTTCTCCAAAGTGAATAACCATAAAAACTCCTTACAGGGAGACCCTTCACTCACAAGCAGAAAACTAACACCCAGCAGGTGCCAGCACCTTGTCCATGTGAATGGTGTTTGTAACATCATGAACCAATTCAGTTCTGTCTTGTGCCTGCAGGTTTTTCTCCTCTCTCAGCAGTCTTTTTTCCCGTTCCTTTATTTTTGTGTGTGTGTATATATATATATATGGATGATAATAATTAGATAAATTTAATTTCTTCAGGTTTTACACTTACCCTGGCTTTTTCTACTGCTGTGTTGAAATTTTCATTAACTGCACTAGGACAAGAGTTAGACCAATGCTATTTTCTCAGCTCTCGCACAGATTTGTTTCCTTTTTCTTCCCACAATTTCCACAAGGATTGCGAATAAAGCAGTAATCCTTGTACCTAGTTATGGTATGCCTTATAGTGTACGTACAGTATGTGATACAGAGAGTTGCAATAGCTACTGTAGAAAGCCCCAGTGGGCCACTAGCAATTCATTTCATGTTGGCGTGACTTTAAATGATTTAAAACATTTACTTCTTATTTTTAATAAGAGAATTTTTTGAAATGCTTTTTTTTAAAAAGAAAAGAAAAGAAAAGAAAATTCAATGGTAAGCCTTAGAGTCATCCATGCAAGACTTGAAAATTGCAGCTTCACTAAAAAGCATGCACTAAATATGATATACATTGATGCACGCTTATTAGGGATAAATACTGTTCTCTGGGTAGTGCCTAGAAATCTTAATTAATTTCAGATACGCCCTATTTTTGTCCACGCATGCAGATTTCAAATCTGCGCCTTCGCCGATTTTGACACGGTGCGATGATGTCTCCTAGCTTTCAGATGTCTGGCTCTTAGAGTTGTGAAATGATATAACAAATGAGAACAACAGTTCCAGCCTCGTCAATCTAGTTTTCAGTGGACAGATGCCCTGGCGCTAGAAAAGCACCATCCCATGCAATACCTCTTGGCAGCCTCCAAAAAAAGCCTGAAATCTCCTAGACACCAAAGTAAAGCTGGCTCCTCACCCCGAAAGAAGTCTTGTTTCTGGCTACGCTGCAGCCCCTGCAAGGGAGGTGTGCGTAACCTCTGCGTGTGCTGTGCCTGATTTGTGCACCAGTATGTGATTTCTGGTCTCTAGGATAATCAGTCCGGTCTGCTTCTGGAGCACGGTGCCTCTGGACAGTGATAGATTAATGGGTGAAGGTTCAGGTTGGTGCACTGAGGTTTCTGGAATAAGCTGGGTCGATTGTTACAGTTTGTAGATTGCATCATTAATTAATTAAATGGTATAATTAATTACGGATTTAAATATTTTACTGGATGCTTATCCAGAGGGAACTGCTTAAACCAGCTAAGGAAATGTGAGGCTCTGGGCTTCCCTAGGTCTGACCAACACATGTCCATGGCACCACACAAATGGAGGCCACTCCTGGAGACCCCAGCACAGCTGGCACAGCTTTGCAGAGCAGTACCTGCCACGAAGTACATATCATACTGAAAGACTTGCAGCGTTGGCTTAAAAACATCCAAAACTCATGGAATTCATTGTACAGAATAGTGTCTGTGACTGAAAAAGAAGACAGTGAATTGTTTTGGTACAGATGAGGTTTTCTTTTGGCTAATGATTTGTTTTTAATGTTGCACACAGTATTGCGAGAACTTGCATCATTCGGGCTTTTTTAATGAATTTGTATTGCTTGCATATTAGTAGGAATATTTCCACTGCAGCAAACACCATAAACAGTTTCCACACTGGGGTATGTTATACTGCCACCAGAATTGGTTCTTCTGATGGTTCATTTCTTTTATGCTGTGAATTCAGGACCAATTCAGCTTGGTTTTATGCATCATTAGAGATTTACAATTACTTTGCTATAGTTTCTTTCTGGAAGCCTATCTCTCATGGTTAATGCTATGGGAGCCCTGTTGTGTAGAGGCTGGTATTAGCCACCTTATAGCAATAAAGCGTTTCAGAAGGATTTAGAATTATGAGTGCCTAAATTCTCCGTGCAGTGACTGTAATGCTGTTATCCCTTGCTGAGCTTGGGTTGAAACACTTTTTTCTCCCGCTCAAATTAGAAAAAAAACACGCTGTTTCTTCAAGAGGTTTTGAATCATTTACATGTAATTTTTTTTGTTGAACTACAGCAGTCAGGAAAGAGAAATTGTGAGAAATTCCATTTGGATTTCATGATGCTTAAAATACATTTATATTGCATTAGTACATAATGAAAAGAAGGCCTCCTCATTTTTTATCTCACTTTTAAAAAGTGTAATCATTATTTGGGACTTTTCTTTGTGTTTTAGATTTTATGTGCGCAACCAACTCAATAAATTTCTCAAGGTTTGCGTTTGGAGAATGAGCATGAGCTGTAATCCACAACATTCGTGTTTGAGATAAATGCACTCTCACACTGAAACAAACATGATACACGGTGAATAATAAGGGCCCGATCTAAAGCCCATTAAAATCAATGAAAAGATTTCAAATTAACTTTTATAGCCTTTAGATCAGGCTCTAAATGGGCAAATTACAGTTATGGAGTTTCCCATTTACATACCTGTGCGATGCACTTAATATATTTTATGGAATTGAAATTACTTGGTACTCTTTTTCATGCTTTTTTAGGATAAGAATTTGCCAAGGGCATCAACAGCAGTTTTCCCAGGCTTCAGAACGAGGATTATAGAGTCAATCCACAAATGACTCAAATCTGAAAAAATGGACGTGGTTATCAGAGGGACTCTGACAACGGCGAGGTCGGGAGTGCGTTTTGTGTCAGACATCCCTACCGCATCTCATGAACGCACTCAGGGCATCAGCATAGACCGCTGGTCCGGGGGGATCATGTAGGACTTCTCGGGAATACGTTCAAGGTCTCACCCTTGCGTTGTTTTAAATAGATCAAATCTTGTGTGAGGTTAGAAAAAGGACTAATGGCACTGTCAAAAATGAGGGAGGGATTCAAGCGTCGCAGGGAATTCTCAAATCCTCTGTTAGAAGCTGGTAATCTTTGTTCTTGTACAGCACTTCTTGAATCCCACTGAGAAGGCAGTGGGCTCATCTCTGCATCTGTGCTATCTGCTGCCTCCGTCAGCACCAGAAAGGAATGCCCCTACCTGCTCCTTGTAATTAAAAACCCCTTTGGAGCAGCACTAGAAATAAGCCACTGCGGTATCTGATTGAACCTCTTAAAGAACTGTCACTGATCACCTTCTCTGCTCTTGATGGAATATATTTATGCATTATAAATACACTTCCTGTGTGTATGCCCCATAAATCACATTTAGCACTTGTATATGATGTATAAGCATCTTCTATAGAATACACAGAAATACAGATGCCAAACTCCCACAGAGTTCATCACTGGAAAATGTTTGAAGGATCTGATCCTTAATATTTAATGAGGAAGATGCTATTTCCTTCCTCGGCTTTTATCTCTGGTTTGGCATAGTCATTAAATTTCTTGTTTCCTTGCAAGGTTATATAATTTATGACCTAATTTTAGACTTTCGTGTAACTGCTCTCAAATACAGAGTATCCAAATTTCTTTCTATGGAGTCTTTCGGCATCAGACAACAGCTAGAACACGACTGCTATGAGAAATGTCATTAAGGAGTTGCAGGCATTAGAAGAACACAGCACAGCAGCACTCAGATAGCATTACAGGATTGTGTTGTATTTTTATTTTTTCCCCATAAAATATGATTTAGCATCATTTCCACATCCCACCGTGTGCAGTGCCTGGCAGGAATCCCCAGGTAATACAGTAATTGCCCAACAACTGCTATTACTTAAAATATTTTCTTGTAGCAGCTTCTGGCTTTCAGGCCTCTCTGGGACAAATTCACATGGCCCCAGGTGGGGAAGGCTGGGGATGCTGGGAAGGTGAAAGAGGACAGGGAGGGCTTCAACCCTGAGCCCTCACCCACCAAGCAGTCAAATGTTGGCAGCCACCAATTTCTGGCAGCAGAGGGAAGGTCCCTGCCTGCCCACAGGGCTCCAGGCAGCATCGCTTCCAACCAGCTGCTCCCAGCCTGTGGCTGATCCTTTGGCTTCACTCTGGGTTTTGGGGAGCAAGAACACCTTTGCTGGGCCATGCTCCGCAGCTCAAGGTGTTGCCAGACAACTTCTAAATGAATTACGCTAAAGCTGCAGCCACGTGGTTTTGTGTCGGCTCTATGTCCACACTAATTCAGCAGTGTCATAAATAGTGCTGTGAGTTTCAGGTGTTTCCTCAATTTAAATTGTACTGCTCGGACCAGTCTTTCATCAGAGTTAATATAGTGGCTATTGTGTTAATGCACTTTGAGAGCACTTTGTTTGGGTGTTTAAGCAGGAAGAGTTTGCTCTCGAGGATGGGGTTGGATGCCTGCCTCGAGCCCAGGGCAGCAAATGGATGCGATCGGGGCCTGCAGCTCTGCATCCCCAACATCACAGCTTCATGCAGGGTGAGGTAGTGAAAGGAAAATCATCCCTGTGGAAAGGTGACTTTATTTCTTGGAATAAGAAAGGTTGGACAGTGCATCTGTCTGGCCTTAATGGAGCAGTTCCAGGAAAGCGGCAGCGACCAAAGTGTTTTCAGTATCACATAATTCAAGAGTAAAATCATAGTTCCAATTACCATTTAAGCCATTTCTGGCCTTGGGAAACCTATGCTAATATTTATTATTATATGATTGACCTATGATTTCTTCATCATTTACATTAGCGACTATGATATTCATAGTAACGTCCTTTTAAATCATATAAGCAGATGTCAACAGTGCATGATGAAGTCACACCCTGCAGATTTTTTATTTACTTAGTCCATTTTTTTCCTGATAGAATAACACTGTGAGATGCATAATCTCACCTCCAGAAGGCCTCTAGGGGCATATATAATCACAGAATACATTTTCTATAATCTCACAAAATGAGTCAATTCTATCTGAGATACAAACAGTTGTACAAAGTCAGTATTTCACTTCCATCACTGCCTGACATCATCTTCTACAAAGCTCAAGAAAACATTTGCTTGGCTCTTTGACATGAGTTGCCACGAAGCCTTTGCAACAAAATATTGAGGACAGCGAGGAAGTAAAATAGGTGATTTGATTTAAGAACTTCCTTAGCCTCTGTTCTAGGTGCAGGAATTAGATCTGTACATTTGTCAAATGCTTCACAATAGCCTGACTGGCCGTATGCACCTCCAATCTCGGCTCTTCTGTGACCTGCCCATGTACAAATCGGATTCATAAAATCATTAAGGTTGGAAAAGACCTCTAAGCTCATTGAGTCCAGATGTCAGCCCATCCCCACCATGCCCACAACTACGTTCCTCAGTGCCACATCTCCATTTTCACCTCCAGGGACGGTGACTCCCCCACCTCCACGGGCAGCCCATTCCACTGCCTCACCACTCTTTCAGAGAAGAAATTTTTCCTAATATCCAACCTGCACCTCCCCTGGTGCAACTTGAGGCCATTCCTCTCATCCTACTTTACCTCATCCTAAGTTGCGCAGAACAACAACATCTAGAAGCTGGTCCTCTTTCATTATTATTATTATTGTTGTTGTTGTTGTTGTTGTTGTTGTTATGCACAAGTGAGCATCTCTGTGCTAGAATTAAGACACGGCTCTGGTTTCCAGGAAGCGTTCTGAGACAAGCTGTCTCTGATGCACCCTGCAGCACAGAGCAGCCGTGTTTGCCTCCGGTGAGCGGCAGAAGCTGTTCCCAGGAGTGCCCTGGCTTTGATCCAGGTGTGGAATAAAGGCTGTGTATCTCAGCTGCATATCGTGGGGGCATGCTGAAGGCTGGCCCAGGCTCCCCGCCCCCCACTTTTTCTGCTAAATCCACATCTGCTTAGGTCTACTGGCACCAATCTCCTTGCACACATCTTCTTGTTCCACACAGGCTGTATTTCTCATGGGTTCTCACATCATTTTCTCTCCCCTCACCCTTCCCAATGCCATCAGGCCATGCTGAACTGCTATTCCATCACTTCTTTACTGAAGGTAAATTCTTCCAACCTCCTATTGTACTAATTACTTACCTGGCTCAGCAGATTTAGGATAGTTCTAATAGAAATGTGTCCTCCATTGTCCCAGGATCTCAGGTCAGCGTCCTTACTCAGCCTGTGCGGCAGGGACCTCTGCTCCCTGGTCATGAATTACTGAAAATCATAGAATCATTTGAGTCGGAAGGGACCCTTGAAGGCCATCACTCCAAATCCCCTGCAGTGAGCAGGGACACCTGCAGCTCCACCAGGTGCTCAGAGCCCAACCAGCCTTTACATTGAGTGTCCTCTCATTCCTACATGCAAAGAAAGTGAAAAGGTCAGAATAGCACTGCGTCATGTTTCTGAAGACCGGCACTGTACAATAGTGAGTAGGAGTTCCTGTATTGAGGCACGTTACGCACACAGAACCAAACACCTGCAGTGAACCTCCTCAGGCAAAATTCGCACCGACTTCAATAGCATTTATTCTGAGAAGGGCTGCTGGCTGCGCTCAGGGCATGGAACATATTCCTGACTTAAGAGGCACTTATAATCTACTGGTAAGAGACTTATTAGCAATGTAAGAATGATTTTTAAGCAAGCAAAGTATCCTTCCTAGAAGAAATATACTTCTGGTGAAATTACTTTTGCTGTCAGAAGTCGCTTGGGTAAGCCCCTGTGATTAGGGATGTTGTTGTTGCCCCTTATCATACTAAAGCAAACAGTGTCAAATACTTTGAACTTTGTAAATAATTGTTTCCAAAGTGGTGTCTTTTGTGGTTGTTTTTTTTTTGTTTGTTTTGTGTTTGTTTTTTTTTTTTCCTACAAAATGTCTAGAGAAAACTGGTTTCTAATCCTTTTACAGCTCAGCTTCTTCCCATTCTTGATATTCCTTTATTTTCCTTCTTTGGGCTTTAACATTGCTTAGATGTTATAAACATCTCCTTTAAGGGTAAATGTAGAGTCTTTGCTAAGATTGCAAAAAGGCATTCTTAGAGCTTTAATAATCTGGAGTGAGGAAAAAAACCCAACAGAATTTATTTGGAACTGCCACAGCTGCTGGTGCTGCAGATGGGGACAGAGCCGGCAGCACAGCACATGGGGACAGTGGCCACAGGAGCTGCGGTGGGACATGGATGAGGAGGAGGAGGAAGAGGGGAAGAGGATGTAGACTGAATGGGGGAAAATGGTAATGCTGGAAAAGCAAGGCCTAGTAATGCTAGGCTAGTTGTCCTCCCATACCGATGGGGAGAACATACCCCTCCCCAAGCCCAGCGGTGGAACTCGTGTTTTGAGTCTTCGGGTGAGAACCAGAGAGCAGTGGACCCAAAGGAGCCCATGGGTGGTTTGCTCCCAGACTTAGCTGAAGAGGATTAAAGCTTTTTGGCATCTAATTTTACACTTCCACCTTTTTTCGAAGGGTATGATTTTTAAGAAGGCTCATTACAGCAGAGCCCCCATGGGGCTGTTTGTACCTTTGGCCACTTTCCGCCTGCATTGCTAGCTCCTCTGCATCGGATACCACCAGGCAGCACAGGGTGCAGTGGCCACGGCGGCCAGGTTTGCTGCCAGGCGGTGTTGGCACTGCTCCTTCCCACCCGGGGGATTTCTTCCCTGACAATTTTTGGCTCCTTCAGGTTGCTTTGTAGCTGCACAGAATATGTAATGTTCCACGCTGGCGGAGAGGCTGACAGGGAAGTTAAATACAGACTGCAAAGATAGATCATGTCCCAGTATCACTTTGTTTTTTTGCTGCTCTAAAATCATTTTGCTTGTTCCTGCAGCTCCTATAAAGCCAGAAGAGCTCTCTATATTTGCTTCCCGGATGCCTTTTTCTCCTCTGGCCTATAACTATAAAAGCAGCTTTTCAAGCTCCAAATCAGAGATAAATTGGAATCACTGCTGAAGAAATAAAACACAAGACTAATCAAATTGTAGCGCAGGAAGCAGCCTTCAGCCAGTGCATTTTTGAAAGCTATTTTTAGAATATATTTTTATTTTGTCACTCCATATGGGAAGTCAAACCCATATGGTTTGGGAGAATGGAAGGTTGGGCTTTTACGGAGCTCTCGCAAACCATCCCTCCCTGGCCCCGTACTTAAACATGTGCTGGAATCCAATTGTCTGCAGTGGGATTCAGCACATCAGCTCTGTGCTGGCTGAGGCCTGGAGCCCTGCCTGAGGTTGTCGTGGTATTACTCCCTCCTGAGATGTCAAACTACTCTGTGTTCGTTAAATCAGTCTCCAGTTAACTTAGCTCTTCTTAATTATGACATTTCTAATTCATACATCTTCCTTTTTTTTTCCCATCTCCATTTCTTCATCTCCCCTCTGTGGTTTGGATGCCCTGATGAACGCGTTTGGTCCAGCAGCAGCCTGCATGCGAAGCTGAGCATCACTCTCCTGTCCTGTGCACAGAACGTTGCAGATGCCAACACCAATGGGACACAAAATTCTGCCCACAGCACTCCCATGTATGCTGATGAGACAAGAGCTGACCAGGAAAGGTCTCACCCAAGTGGTAAAGTGTATTCCTTTTGCTCCTGTCTGCTAACAGCTGTGCTCCCAAGGTCCCCTTTTCTAGAAGCAAGTGAAGAGCCCTCAGTAAGAACAGCAGTGTGATAACAGTGATGGGGTGAGCTGAGTTTTTTCATATCAAACCAAAGTCTCTCTCTAACAATGACAAAACCCCACAGGTCTGAGCACAGCATCCAAACTTGCTGCATGGGTAAATGAAGACAGCTAATGCTGTTTGCTGATTTCAGCTTGATGCAACCAATTGTGTTGGTCAAGTTAAGCTGCATGACAGCGTGAAATACTTAAATAGCCACTGTAGTGTTTCTGAGAGGACAGCTGGCTGCAGGTGCTCTGCAAGATCACAGTGCAGCGTGATGCTTTCAGAGCTCACACAATGGGCAGAGGCTCAGCAGTTTGGGTGGCATGGATGACACGGGTTCAGCATGGCCAACCCCCCGCAGAGCTGCTTTCTGACTGCCGGGGAAGTCATCTCCCGTGTCGCTTTTGATTCAGGAGCTGTATTTGGACTCTGCGTGGGAGCAGAGCTAAAGGAGGAGCACGGCATTGCCTGCAGCATTTGGCCTTCAGCAGAGCCTCGTGCGAGGCAACTCCTGCACATCTGTGCTGACAGGGCTGTGACAGGAGGTCCCCAAACCAGCAGCCATGCTTTCATGCCTGTGTTGAAAGGAGATGCACAGCAAGGCAGGCAGGAAGGCTGCACAGGGCAGCGCTGCTGTGCCTCCTGCCTACACCGTGTCAGCCGGGCAACGCTGTTTGTCTGTCTTTGCAGGAGCACATCTGTGCAATGGGGTTTGTTGTATGCCTACTGACAGTTCATATTTTAATCCTTTTTGTTTTCTCTTTAGGAAATAATTCTCTGACCTTTTTTGTGCGAAGTGCAATGGCGATAGCACTGTGCAGTGAGGAGTTCTGAATGATGGGAATGCAGAGATGTCTGCTGTGGTTTCCATACTGCTGCCGCCACGCAGAGTAGATCTCATACTGAAATTGTGGATCACAGCTGAACCCCCATATGGATTATTTCAATGCAAAGTCAAGAAAACAGCTATTGATTTTTCTTTCATGAATATAAAGCAGGGATCTTGTGTAAGAGAAGACAACGTTAAAAAAAAAAACAAAAAACAAGCACCAGAAGGGGCTGAGGGAAAAGCCTGAGGTTAGAGCAGAAAGAAATATTTGTATTCAAAGTTTATAACCGTTTTGAAACAGTAAGAACTGTGGTTAAACTATTTACTTCAATTAGCTTCATAGTCAGGAAAAGCACCATCACTTAGATCCCACTTATAAAAATGTATTCTACACCATTCTGAAATCCCAGAAGACAATAAAAGATGGTGGGCTTTCCGACGTTTGAGGGTGTTGGGATTAGGTGCAAGTTGCGGGGCGCTCCTAGAAACACTATTTCAGAACATCTGAACACTACAACTTTTGGATTGGTCCGTGCAGTTGGGTTATGTGCGTGACATGGGTTGTGATGAGATGGACTCGTGATGCTGCTGCCTTTCCTGAGCTTCACCTCCTCCAGCTGAGCATGATGGCCCCGGTGAAGTCAACCAAGAGTTTGCTGAAGAATTAATGGAGCCAGAATTCCATCCCAGGACAGGAACAACTGACGTAGAGTGCCACGGGCTGGTGGCCTGCAGCAATCTCAGGTGATGCAGGAGCAAAAATTTCCTTGTCATGCAACTGATGTCATCAGCCCAAGGTTCCCTGATTTCACTCCCAATTTTCTGCTGCGTTTCCATTCATGTTGCAGCCGTGTGGATAACGTGTTAAGGCGTTGTTCTTGAAAAAGAAAGATTTAACTTTTTTAAAGAGATGGGTGATTTGTAGAAGACATTTGTGTAATTTTGCATTCTAAATGTGATTTATTTTTATAAATAAATTTGCATAAAATCTCCAGCCCTTGATGTCATAGTCCTATTTTATCTTTAATTCAGATGCTCAAGAAATGTAAATTATTTTTACAGCTAAATAAAAGCTATACAAAGCTGCCAGGAAAGAATAATGAGATACACATTGTGCCATGCAGCCATGATAAATCCAGCAGCACCATGGTTACAGTCAAAATGCAAAGCCATCAGCAACTAGGGGATATCAACGCATATAGATTCCACAAACCAATCTTAACTGGGGAAGCTCATGACACCAGGTCAGCAAGAGGAAATATTTACCTAAAGGATAGACAGACACCTAATAGGAGGAACAGCTGGTTTATATTGCAAGGTTTTATTACAGAATAAAAATATCATAGTTGGGCCATGCTCTGTGTGTGTGCTTCGCAGAAATAAAGATATCAGTGAATTACCAGTGAATATGCCACCAGTGGTACGAGGACAGTGCTAGGGAGGTGAATTTGCAGCCCCTGGGTCAGAGTGGTAGCCTCAGTGCCCCGATGCAAGGCTGACTCACACAGTAAGCAGGAGATGGGCTCTCCCAAGCAGCAATTAACTCAAAGATGAGGAGATAATTACAGAGAAGGAGGGTGTGGAGAGCCCCAGCTGACACCAGTTAAAGGGAAATGAATAAAAGGTGCCCTGAGGGCAGAGGCTGCTCCTTTGGTGAGGAGGGTCAGGGCTGGGTTGTGTGGAGCTACAGGAGGACAAGCCCCGCTTCCCGTGTCCCGCTGGGGCTGGAGCAGGTAGGCCTCCTCTTGCTGTTTTTGTCTCGTCTCTGGCTGCGTGTCATAGAAATGCTGCTTTTTTTGGTCTGCTTTTTGCTGTTGCTTTTCTGCTAGAACCACCTCAACCTTCTCAGCTCTTCAGAGCTTAAACACACCCAACTGAATCTGGTACACAAGTGCTGCTGACTTGTTGCTATTCCACGTTTGCTGAATTACAGTGGTGTTGAGTTAAGCTCAGTAATCCGCTCAAGCAATTCCGAGAGTGCTTCCCAATGCCCGGAGCTGGGTGGCTGTTCCAGGGCTGGGCAGGAGGAGGTGCTCAGGAGCCAATGGTGGGCAGGTGCTGGCGGTGTCCGAGGGAGAACAGCCCGTGTGGGGCTGAAGGGCCTCGGCTCTTGGCATCCTGATGAACAGAGCACTGTGATGCTCAGTTTTCCAAAGTATAGGGACAACAGTGTGCAGCAAATAGGGGCAGCCAAAGACTTTCCTCAAACTCAGCGCTTTGTTTTGCTGAATCAGGGCAGTGAATGTGCGTGACTTTCTGGAAGCCATGTTGACTCTTAAGGACCATGCATGTGCCTTAGTAGAGCCAAGTATGAAGGCTGGTTGTGATCAGCACAGGCATCCCTGGGTGTCAAGCTGTCTGTGTCTGTCTGTGAGGCTAATGACCACTGGGTGTGACAGACCTGCTTCTGATCTTTGGAAATGCTGAGGCGTTTTATTTTATACATTTAAAGGTAAATGCCTCCACCTAAAGATACAATGCTTTTATTTTAGAGACAGTGGCGCATAGATAAATGGAGAGTTGTAAACTTCATGCCTTTTGAAGCTTAAGGTTTTTTAAATTTGTGTAACTTAAGGAACTGGATAATGCTGCTTTGAGACATTTGAAAACAAAAAAATCATGCTCAGCACGCAGCTCTTACGACAGGCTCTGCCCAGAGTGAATTTTTATGCTTGAGTTATAAACCCTTGAAAAATGGGGATCCTAATGCAAAAGCTGACACAGCTTTAACTAAAGCAGCTCAAGTAAGTGCTGCTATAATTATTTGCTCATTAATTACAAATTTTGCAAGACACGAGAGTAACACAAATTGGAAAATAGGAATAATTATCAGTAATAATGCCACAGAAGCTGGACACATTGAAAGTATCTTCCTCTTTAAATTTAATAATAGCAAGACAGCTAGGAAACTAATAAGAAATATATAATTGAAAATTAACCTTGCAAATCTGCTGTTAATAAACCATGGTACTCTTGCATTACAATAATTTTAGAGCCCTTAATTTGCATTTGAAGTGTTATCCCAGGTAGCACTTTGTGTGTTCACAACAATTAGTGCGTCTCTGAATTAAAACAAAAATGCAAAAGTAGAATTTGGTGCGGTTGGACAGTGCAGAATAATATGTAGTGTGGTTCTCAGTAGCTCGGTGCCAGAATGAGTGGAACCCAAACATACAATGGTGATTTTTGTGCCTGCTGTTATGCCTGAATGCTGTTTTGTTGTTGTTGAATTGAGTATTGTTGTGCTTCGTGCTTTTATCCTCAGCTTGCTTCATGTTTGTGTAAATGCACCAGTGTGGCTACTGGACTGCCTGCACTTAGGTGTTCTCTGAGGTGTGAGGTTTGGACACTTACCGCAGTAACAGAATCCTTTGAGTTGGAAGGAACCCTTGGAAGCCATCAGTCCAACCCCGCTGCAGTGAGCAGGGACACCTACAGCTCCATCAGGTGCTCAGAGCTCCATCCAGCCTGACCTTGAGTGTCTCCAGGGATGGGGCACCCACCGCCTGTCTGGGCAACCTGTGCCAGTGCCTCACCACTCTTACTGTGAAAAACTTCTTCCTTATATCCAGTTTAAATCTCCCCTCTTTTAGTTTGAAACCATTTCCCCTTGTCTTATCACTACAGATCCTGCTGAAGAGTCTCTCCCTTTCTTTCTTTAGATACTAATGGGCTGCTCTAAGGTCTCCTCGGAGCCTTCTCTTCTCCAGGCTGCACAGCCTGTGTGTTAGTAGCAGGTAGCTTGTGGTCTTTAAAACCCCAATGTTATGTATTTCCACCATCAGATCTGGGTGGGTGGAACGGACTTGGTGGGGCCATGAGATGTGGGCAGAGGTGGAGGTTTGTTGCAGTATGGAGATGTGCTGCTTTGCTGCAGGCTGGCGCATTGTGCACTTGGTTATTCGTTTACAAAGGAAAATGGAACTTGCTTTGGTGTCTTTTATAGACTCCTGTTAGCTGACAATTCCAAAGATCTGTTGTAATCATTTGATCAATTTGCAAGTAACAAGGAAGATAAATAATTATTCAAAACTCAGGTTGACCTTGCTGAATACATCCCACTTAAAATAATCCTGAGGCATGTTTCTGTGTGCGAATACAAGAAGCACTGGGAGATCTTTCGCACTTCTAGCCAAGAGACCAATAATTGGGGTGCTCTGAGCTGTGTGGCTCAGCTGAAAAAGGATGGAGTAGAACAGGAGCTGCCCTGCCTGGAGCTCATGCTTGTATTGCTGTTGGTGACAGTGGAGGTATATGCAGGGTTTCAAACCATGACCGAGCAGCTTAAAAAATAACCCGGAGACCTACAGTGTTTGGCATTAGTGAGGAGGAACATTGTACGCAAACAATTGGGTTAAGAGCGTGCACTCTAAACAGCCTTGCTGCACAATTCCAAACTCCATCAAGGACCGCATGTAAAATGTTGGCTTCTTTGTGCAAACCCACAAATCCTAGGGAAAAGGCCATTAGGGGTCAGCAATTCAGCTGTTTGTCTGTTCACTTTATGTAAGAGGTTAGCAGCAGTATGCTTTTTGTCCCAAGCCAGCAATAGCAGGAACAGCTTGTTTCTGAAAGGGCTGTGGCTCCCCAGTAGTGATAGAAGAAGGGGTCCTGAAATAAACCGAGAGTGCAGATAGTCTTTGATTTGACCTTTTGTCCATTCATTTGGCTATAAGCGTATGCTTAGCACAGCGATTGAGTCCTGTCAGTCCTTTCCCTAATGTCCCATATATCTCAAGTACAGCTCGTGTAGATGCTGGGTTTTTTTCCATATCAGGATGGTTTGGGGAATTCAAGAAGCATTGCCACGTGGGACAGTAGGATGTTCTGGTTGCCCAGTCTGCTTCTCCAGAGCATATCAGGATGTTGGATGGAACGGCAAACCTCCTGCACCTGTGGATAAAGTTGTCACGGCACAGCAAATCTCAGTGGCTTCAGTCCATGGGATAGCATTGTCCCACACCAAATGCCTTTGAAATCAACTTTTTTTTTTCTTTCAAGTCTCTCCTGCTTTGGGGACAAGCCAAGGAAAAACTCAGAGCAGTGGTACAGACCTTATTTGCATGAACTCAGTATGGCTATGGCTGCCACAAGGTGTTGGTGTGAGACCATTCCCAGAGCTATGTTCTGGAAGTGGGGCAGGGCCAGGATGGATGTTCCTCAGCAATACCCTGACTGGGGCGTAACCATTGCACCTGTGACTTCTTGTATGCACAGACATTGGTCTTGGAAACTGAATGGGTGGAGAGGAGCATGGTGTGGGCAGCATGGTATCTCTAGCCATGAGAGAAGGATATAGAAAACACTTCACCTTCTGCAAAGCAGGAAACTGTGGGGGAAACTTGCCTCCCAACAATGCTCATAGCAATTCCCAATCAGTATTCTGCTCATCAGTGCTTCAAGGAAAGCCAGAAAGGAGCAACTTAGCCAAGGGAAGCTATTCTTAGAAGGCTGAGATAATTTCTTTTTTCCCCTAACTGTTCTGTTATTTTTGTTGCGTAGTCCCTGAGTTGTTTATTTCAGTGAAAGCTGATGCAAAGTAGGATGGTGTTTAATGTGTGCAAAGGTGGGTGAAATCCACCTTATGGCCGTCCCTACATTTCAGGGCCAGGCTTCCATGATCTCCACAACCTGCAGTGTGGATGGCAGTTGGTCTCCAGTTCCTTTGTTGTCCCATGTGCTGAGCACACTCCTGCTGTTGTCACTGCGGTGTTTTAACTGTCCCTTACCTCACCCATTGAAGCACTAGGAAGCAACTGATGACTTGAAGTGCAAGCCAAGGTAAAAATAGAAGTTAATACTTAGCATCAATCAGAAAAAAAATGATGTGAGCTGGGCTAGGTTCACAACAGCAGCAAGGTAGTGTTGGTGACATCACTGAGTGTGAGCTCTGCCAACCTGAGTTAGTGTTGGAGTGACAGCACAGTGATTTAACGGTTATGATCTCATTTAATATTTCATGCTTAAAATGTACCCTAACCTGCAGTCCAGGGTTATGTGCAGTACATATCATAGAGTTGTTTCAGAGCAGATTTTGCCACAAACTTTGGATTTTAAAAACCTGTTTGAGTGGCATAGGTACTGTGTATGCTGTTATATTGTGAGGCAGATGCTGGAAATCCATTCAGAAAGGAAAATGTTGTTGATTTCATATTGTGTGTGTATGTATATGCATATGAATGCAAAAGGGGAAAGAATCTGGGATGTTGTCTTAAGCTTTGATATGAAATCATTGCGGAAGAAGAAAATCACTTGGCTGGAACAAAGATAACTGCAGTTTTTAAATCCAGGAATGACAAACCTCATCCTCATGTTGATGGAAACAACAAAAATACTGCAGCCGTGGTTGGTCATAAATTAAAACTTTTAACAACACTTCTATTTTCCAGCCTCTCTACAGCAACAGTGCTCAAGTGACCTCACATTCAGTGAGGGAGGTATTGCAGCTGCTCTGAAAAAGCACCAAGTAAAGCAGTGGGGAAAGAAAATCTTGTTTTGCTTGGTGCCTTGGCTCCCCAGGTGTGTAGCTGATAGGGAGGTGGTTCCTTTCTGTGCTTCAGTGCCAGCCTTTGCATGTGGAAGCCTGTGGCTTGCTCGCTCTTCTCTCACTTTTTGTTATTTGTATGATAGTTGAAATAACAAGGTTGTTCTACTGTAACGTGGTGGGGAGAGGCAGGGCTTAGGCTGAGTGTGGATGGGGGAGAAACATATCAGCCCTGAGCTGTGGGACAGTGCCAGAAGAGCAAATGGGGACTGGTCACCTTCCAGTTTAAGTGGTGTAGGTAAAATCTTCCATTTCTTTATCATGAAACTCAGTGGGTACAATAGGAATTAGGTGCTATCCTGGACTGCAGCCATAAGTTAGGATAGAGGAGTTGGGGAAAGATATTCTTTTTTCCAGAGGTGGAGTTTTAGCCAATTTTCTGAACCTGGCACAGCACCCTAGGGACCAAAGGCTCTGTGGACATGGGATTAGGTTGCTGTGGGGATGACAGCAAACTAGGGAAGAAGTCATGAAGATGAAGGGCAGGATTGCCCTGTAACGCAACCTCAACAGGATGGAGACAGAAACTGATAACTGAAAGTGATCGCAGGCAGGTCCTGCACCTGGTTTGGGGTAGCTCCATGGACCATACAAGCTGCAGATCAGATGGGAGCAGCTCTGCAGGAGAGAACATGGGTGTCCCAGAGGACAAGCTGTGTGGGAGGCAGCAGTGCATCCTTGTGTGAAGAAGGAATTGACACTCAAAGGTGGAAGAGGTCCTGCCTTTGGAACTGGCTCTCTTATCAAGGGGACAGACCTAGCCTCTGGAGACCCACTCCAAATGAAGCTGTCTTATGAGTAGTTAAAAGAGTTGCTTTGGAACTGCCTTCAAAAGACAGGGAAGAATAATCTGGGTGCAAGGTTTTTCTCTAGGTAGTTTTATATTGCACCCGTGGCTCAATTAAATCGTAAGATATGCAAGTTTCGTTCCATATGACCTGAATGGTCAGTGTTGCTGTTCTTTATGGCAGGGCAAGAGGACAATGAGTACTCAGGAAGATGTGGTCATGCTTTGAGCCTGCAAACTGCCCCATTGTTTGGGAGAATGGCCCTTTTTCTTCTGAGATTGTCTTGTTCTGTGCTAGGAAGTCAGGCCTGGTTACCTGTTGATGTCTACCAGCAGCCTGTGTTTGAAAGCTCATTGCAATTGCTCAGCATGGCTGAGATTTTGTACATGGGTGTAGGAGAGCGGGTTTCACTGGATACAGGTTTGGCACCTATGGTTGAAAATGTTTTACAAAGACACTTCCATACCAGCCAAATTGCCTTGCCACTGCTATCAACACCAGAAGCAATCATTACTAGTCTGAGTGTTTAAAATGCAGTAACACAAAATATTCTTCAGTGCTGGTCTCAGTTGAGTTAGGATGGGAAAATGAAGGGAATATGCAAATCCAGGATTTCTGGTTTATTTAGATGTTACTTTAGGATTTTTTTTCTGCCCGGAATGCATTTCCAGTGTTCCATACAGCTAGCAGATTTCTTTAATCAGCAGTGGTTTAGGCCACTAGAAAACATTCTTTGTTCTTATATTGATAGAAATGCAGTATTCTGCTTTCTTCCTGTTTGGCCTCCCCTGCCCTGGATGCAATGGGAGTAAACACAGTAGCAGGATTTGTGTTACCAGCAAAGAACAACAATTACAGCAGTGTTTAAATTTGAAAGGTTTAAGGATTGTAATTGGAGTTTATTTGAGGGAAGAGGCCGCAATGTTTGTCCCACTTTATTTTTAGAGGCTCTCTATTGCGTTATCCATGCTTATCACACAGGGACAAACGTTTTTCCATACAACAAATATTTCTGAATCTGTTCCAAAAATAGCCTAGGAGCCGTGAGATCCCAGGAATACGCTTCTCCCTCTAGTGGCAGCAGAGAGGAAGCTACAGAGCTGATGGGGCGCTTCACTTCTGTAATAATAATAATCAAAAAGGAAAATCTTTTACCACATGTGGGTGTTCCCCCCCCCCCATTTGTTTTTGATGCCAGCGATTCCTATGGCAAGAACATCAAACTTTATGGTTCTCTGTGATCACTGAAATACTTCTGGAATACACGTAAAGCCAACATTCCAAAGCAAGAGTGTGTTGCTAATTATCAAAAATGACCATTAGACTCCCAGTAAACTGAGGCAACAAATGCGGATGAGCTAGGTGTTCTATGTGTCTAACAGCCACAAATCTTAGGTACTTTCTGAAACATAAGGCAATAATTCATTTACACGCTCATTTCTTTGGATAATGCTTTTGCCCTGCCTTAGTTCTGGCAGCAGCCTGCTCTGCTGCAGCCCTCTGCTTCTGCACAGTACCTGAATGTTGCTCTAATTTTAATCTTACCTCTCTCTAAGTTTTCCTTCCATTTTCTTCTGTTGCTTTTCCTCATTGCTTTCTATGCTCTCAACTTCGCTGTGATTGCTCCAACCCTGCTTGGTATTTGAAGCTCTGTCTGCCTTTTTTCAAAGAATTGTAGAATCTTTTGAGATGGAAGGGACCCTTAAAGGCCATCAGTCCAACTCCCTGCAATGAACAGGTACACCTACAGCTCCATCAAGTGTTCAAAGCCAAGTCCAGCCTGACCTTGAGTGTCTCCAAGGATGGGGCACCACCACCTCTCTGGACAACCTGTGCCAGTGCCTCACCACCCTGGCTGTAAAAAAAAAAAAAAAAAAAAAAATTAAAAATCCTCCCTTATGTCCAATGTAAATCTCCCCTCTTTTGTTTTTTAACCATTTCCCCTTGTCCTGTCACAGCAGATCCTGCTAAAGAGTCTGTCCCCTTCTTTCTTACAGTTTCCTTTTAGATACTGACAGGCTGCTCTGAGGTCTCCCCAGAGCCTTCTCTTCTCCAGGCTGCTCAACCCCAGCTCTCTCAGCCTGTCCTCATATGGGAGATATTCCATCCTTGGGATCATTTTTTGCACTCCTCTTCTGGATGCACTCCTGCAGGTTTACATCTCTCCTGTACTGAGTGCTCCACATCTGGTTGCAGTATTCCAGATGAGGTCTCACTAGCATAGAGTGAAGGGGTGGGATCACGTCCCTTGACTTGCCGTCCACACTTCTGTTGATGCAGCCCAGGATACAGTTGGCTTTCTGGGTTGTGAGTGCACATTGTTGGCTCATGTCCAGCTTGCCATCTACTGGTACCCCCATGTCCTTCAAGACAGCACTGTACTCTGTCCTTACATCCCTCAGCTTGATTTGATAGTGGGGGTTGCCATGAACGAGGTACAAGACCTTGCACTTGGGATTGCTGAAGAGTTGGAACTACATGATCCTTGAGGTCCCTTCCAACCTGGGTCATTCTGTGATTCTGTGAGGTTCACCTGAGCCTACTGCTGGAGCCTGTCTAGGATGGCTCAAGTGTGTCATTTACAAACTTGCTGAAGGTACATTTGATCCCACTGTCAATGTCATTGCTGAAGATGTTAAAGATCAGTGGTCCCAGTACTGACCCCTGAGGAACACCACCTATCTCTGATCTCCATCTGGGCACTGAGCCATTGATCACCAGTCATCGGGTTTGATCTTGACTCCCACCATTGATTACTTTCACATTTATGTTCCTTCACACTGGCTTATTTTTAAAGACAGAACAAACAACTCCAACATTTTGTGTGCAGTTACAGTGATGTGGTGTGTACAACCCTTGGGCATACATTATTTCACCTTTGAACACCTGTTTGCTCTGCGTCCTACCTCCTCTCTGGCTTTATCATGTTGAATTTTCCCACTGTGCTTACTGTCCCCCAACACTGCTCTGCTAGAATGCAGTCTGAGTTTTCTTAGAGCCGTATTTGGTAAGCGAGGGGATGTTGATCAAGGTAGAAGATGTGAAACATCCTGGATTTCCAGACATGCAAAATTATTGCCTGAAAATTTCCAGTAGTTATTTCCATTAAGTACACTTTGTCACCATTTACTAATGCATGTGAAATAGTAGTTCTGAATGTATTTGTCCTATTCTTCTATAGTTTTTATTTAGTCCTTGTGCTATCACATGTAATTATCACATCTAATAAAATATTGACTTAAGTGACCTTGTTAATGTCATGACTGAGTTTTGTTTTCATGTAATGTTTTTCCCTCTCTATTGAATAATTACATTAACTTATTGTAACTTAAGTACATGTATTTTGGAAAATAAAACTGAAATGCTTTGTGCTTTCCAGAAATGCTTTTGAGTGCAGTAAATGATGTATATTTAATTTCTTACAGATTGCAACTTGAAAATGAGTCTGTACCTTCTTTGCTCTTCCTTTTCTATATCCCACATTCTGCATTTCTCTGCAGAAAGGCAGCAGGCTAAAAACAGGAATGGAAATTTCTTGCGCAAAATGAAACCAGCTTTTCTTAACTCTCCCCCTTTGGAATTACACCTCATGTGAGTGTGCCATCATAACGCATGCTTCAGCACAAGTTGTAGAAGTATTCTTCATACATTAGTACTGAGGGGGGGGGGGGAACAGTGAAAGTTTTAATTGTAAATATTGGTTTTCACAATAAATGTCATCTTTGAATTGACTAATCATCACTTATTTCAGTAAAGCACAAAAATCAGATCAACCCATATCTTGTTTATTTTCATGGTTACATGGCCATCTTTAATTTGTCGTTAGTTATATGGAGCAGTAAAACTTTTAGAGCATAAGATTATAACTTCACGGGTAGGATTTTAGATTAGCTGTGGGGTTTTTTTTGTTGTTTTTGTTTAAGTCTCTGTTGTGGCTAATCTCACCATGATAAACTTTCTCTAGTGGAATTGGCAGATACTGGTGACTTCATCATTAGTTCAGCAGCCCTCTTAGTGAAGGGATGTTGTGATCTACAGGTTGGTTATTTGATGGGGTAAAAACATTTCTAGTTTGGTTGAAATTTTCATCAGCCCTGCAAAGTCACATCGATGGCACCGTGGTGTTTCATACTCTGCAACCAAGGCAATTCATCTTAGAGCTGATCATGCATGTGATAGTGTGGGTGGTGCACCAGCTGGAGTTTGCATGAAGGGGTGGAAGTTTCCTCCAGGAAGGCCTGCTGAAGGGAGTCCCGTGTAGGTTCATGCACTTATCAAAGCCCTTTTTGTCAGCGTGTGTGATGGGATTTATCAGTGGTGTTTGAGCTGAAATGCTGGGGCAGTGGCTGATAGCTGCTTGGTGAGAAAGACTACGCAGAAAGCTGGGCCTGAACCCATCAGAGTTAGGTCTGGGGTGGGAACTTTGAAATCATGTAACACTCCAGCTGAAGAAGTATAATGTGGCTGGCTGTGCTTTTTGTGCTAAATTTGAGGAGGCTGAAATTTGAACAAGCTTCCTGTGGCTTTAATTGGGCTTTTCTTCAGTTAGCCTACATCCAGTTGAGTTTTGGAGCTGTAGTTGCTGCTCTCCAGCTTCTGCTGAGACTCAGAGCTGCTTACTGGGACCTGGCTAACATTTACGATGGAGGGAATGGTGGGCTTTGGGTCTTACTGTCCTCCTTGGAAAGAGGGAAGAGCAATTAACTGTGATGTGTGCTGCGGCATGGCTCTAGGTTCCCGTCTTGGCAAGAAAAGGCAAATATTACTCATCTTCCTCTTTCTGCTAAAAAAGACCACTATTTTAAGACAACCCACACAAATAACCCTTTCCCCTCCACCCCGGTTTACCCTCTTTCAATAATCTCTTATGTGTCATAAGGCTCAGTATGTGGAATTTCAATCTTTGAAGGAGTTATCACAGAAGATTTTTAGTATCTTTCTTCTAGCATAGAGACTGCTGGAAAGAAAGCTAAGAATCCAAAGGCAGTTATATTTCCACTGTTTAGAACTGAAATACATGTCGATTTTTATTTTTGGCAACTTCTCTTCTTGAGTAAAGAACTTCTGAGTGCAATCAATTAAAGAAAATATCTGATTTGCTTTGTAATTGTTTTTCTGTCTCTATGAATGATCTAAGGGCATTTTGGAAGAATTTACTCCAGTACTCTGTCTTTTCTAAAATAACAGGTTTACTGGTTGATTTATGGGTTGTTTGTTTTGTTTTTGTTGTTCTGTCTGTAGGTGAGAAAAAGGTTAATTTGCTTGAGAAATCATGTCTATGCCAGAGAAGGTCAACTTGTTCCATCATCGTGTACTGCCACGGGAGGCTGACCTGAACCTAAACACAGTGGTTTAATGGAAGAATTAGGCATCCTGTTTTTCTGTATGCTCTTCCCACCTTTTTTTTTTCTTTCTTTTTTTCATGGTTTCTCAGAAAATACAGTAGGATGTTACTCAGTATTTAGTTTCTTATACCCTCACCAGAACTGATTCTGCACCCTATATGTTTTTGATGTTCTGCTTCAAAAATGAAACCCTGCTGCAGCTGTGCCAAGTTCATGGTTTCCCCCAGTCTCTGGCTGACCAAAAGGCAGATAGCCAAGAAGTAGAGCTGAAGGCACTGAGATATGTCTGCATGGCAGGGCTGGGGAGCAATGCTGCTATGTGCACAGGGCATCCTGGTTTCCTAGGGAATGGGCCCTTCCAGTATTGCCCCTCAAAGGATGAGGGACCAAAGCACTGTTGAAGTTTAAACCTTTCGCAGTGACATCAAAGCTAATTAAAATGAAGGGTTTTCATGTTGTGTTTTTTTTCTAGTAGAACAAGTTTAATATTAATGAAACAGAACTGGATGTCTAGTTCCTTTCTCTATCTACCCATCGCTCAATGCAGCTGAATGCTGAACATCAAAGTGCTCAAGTCTTTTCTGTTTTATTTTTCTCCTGCTGCTTTTTTCTTTCTCTTCATGTTACTTAAGTTCGTGTACATAATGCATATTTCCAGCGTCTGCATAGTGCTGGTGGTGGACTATTTCGGGCAGTAGTGTGAGAAATGTTAATCTTAGAAATAATGTTGGCTCTATTAAGAGCTGGGTATTGGGTATGCTCTTTATATTTTGCCCATATTCGTTTCATCAGTTTACTTAAGTATAATTGTTGTGTTTTGATTGATGTGCTTTTTGTTTTTCTTGTTTTATATAGCTACTTGTGATAATTTTGTACTTTTATTTTTATACTTCCTGGGCAAAGCTATTCTGACCAGAAGCCTGGGAGTAGCCAGCCAGTCCCTGCTGTTATAGGAAAGGGGATATTGTGCTGTCTGTTTAATGAAAAGGGTTGGATGTACTGCATTTGGGAAACTGAAATTTCAACTAATTTAGGGGCAACTGAATGATAATTCAGTAGTAACGAGACAGTTGGTAGTTTATGAATTGGAATGCAAGTTAATAAGAGTCCCTTTTCTTTATGCATATTTTTGGTGAGTTCTGTGTTGCTTCCTGTGAGACCTGGAATGAAAAAGAAGTAGTTCAAGAAATCCCATTATTTTTCTAGCTAGCCACTTTCCTGGGGTCTGTCTTTGCATTATTTTGTGGATATGCAGTTGGTACACAGGGTGAAAAAACACACTTGATGCTGCAGCGACAACTGGAAAAGAAAAAAAAAAAAGCTTTTTTCTTCCTATTACTAAAGTATGTAAATTATATGCTTGGAGTTTGTCAGTATGGAAACAAATGTCTTAATTTGCTTGCAAGGGCTCTCAAGATTTCAGGATCTTCAACCTTTTCAGGTAGAAAACCCCCTGCAGTAAGAAGTGCGTTTACAGGATTTTGCATAATTTACTATTTTTGATGAAAAATGGCATCAAAGTGACACCCGAGGCACCACATCCATTATCCTTTGATAAGAGATTGAAGTTGGTCAATCCTGTTCTTGTCATTTATTTGTACTGTTTCACAGGGCAAAGAAATGACAGTTGGGGAGAGTTAGTTACTGTATAACTTCAGAACTATAGAGGCGTAACTGATATAAAAGACTTTGATTTCCTTTAGGCTTCCTGTGCATCAGTATATGTTTGTGGTGATCTCTTCCTAAATGTGCAAAACAAAACGCTTGGTATTTCTCTTCTTGGTAGTTTCTCATACAAACTTCTGTGTTGTTTTTTTTTTTTCTTTTTCTTCAATTAGTTCTTGAAACGTTCTCCGTGATGAAATTAAAAAAGGTTTATTAGTGCATCCACTTCAAAATTTTGGGGACACAAAATTCAACAGTTCCTTTTGCAGCTTTCAATGACCTTGTGAATTGCTCTTTGCTTCCCCTCTGGGAAGGTCATGCACTGCACTCTGTGTATCCCCTGAAGATGCCCATGAGGAGATCTCACGTATTCAGGGGCAACCAGACCTCCTTGTCCTTGAGCTTCCACAGAGAGGATGTGTGATTGGGATTTTTCAACTACCTGTGATGGGGTTTATTACCAGTGCAGTATGCACAGATCAATACATCTGTATACATGCGCCCTTCAGACGTGTGTGCTGCTTTGGCCAGCTGTGAGTACAAGATTTATGAAGGCATCACTAGTGTTTGAACTGGCAGAGATGTGTCTTGGGACCACAGGGCAGGAGATCGTAAAAATGTGGATGATGGTAATGGTGGTGTGGTTCTCAAGTGGTCATTGCTCTGTACCATGTATGCTGGAAATAGCACAAAGATGCAGAGCAGCTTTCCCAGGGGATCCATGGTTCATCCCATCACCGTCAGGTGCTCGAGTGCAGCTATAGCAAGACAAAGCACTTGAGCTTTGGCAGAGGTTTGAGTATGGCTTTGTTGCAGTAGTTCTATGTTAAGCACCTCCCGATGCTGTTCTGCTGGGGATACACAGGTAGATTAATTAAGGCCAGATATTTGGGATAAGGATTCTCCCAACACAAGAAAGGTCTTTATCTCGCCTCCAATTGGAAGGGTACAAATAATCCCCTTTATAAAACTGGAGGGTGTGGGAATTGTGGTTGGTTGTCATTCCACGGAGGGAAGAGAAGAAATTGGGTATCGTCACGATGAGCTCAAATTCACCAGCAGAACAGTTAACAACAGGTCAGAAATAACTGCACTGCTTGACTTCCCATCTCCAGCAGTGTGCAGACCCTGATGGGTGCCCCTCTGCTGCAGGATTTGGCCAGGAGCATCTTCAGATCTGTGCATTGCAGTAATGGACACAAGCAGGAGAAATCACCGATCGTTTCCAGTGAAGGAAGGGCAGTTGTTATAATTATGTAACTAATTCCTGCAGGTTTTTTTTTTGTTTTGTTTGGTTTTTTTTTTTTTGGGGGGGGGGGGGGGAAGGTTTGATCAAGGATGAATGGATTTCAGGGCTGAGCAGAAGTACAGGAGGCTTCCTAATGGAGTGAAAGCTTCCCTGCATTCTGAAAACAGAGCATGCAAAGAAACAGAAAGGTCTTAAAAACAAACGGTCCAGAAAATAATAATAAAAAGTTGTTTGGTCTAGTATTGTTGTCTAGTTTTGTCCTGAGCCTGCACGAGGCTTTTAATGCTCATCATTGCTTACACCATGTGAGGAAAATGGGAAAAGTGCCTCAGCCTCTGCCAGTGTCACTGCTGCTGTCTGAGTGTACTTATGCATCTGTAAGTGCACACGGTCATGGGTGCAGGCAAACTAGGAATGAATGTATGTTTGCCCTGCAGGCTGCGAAAGTGTTTTCTAAATATGCATACAGAAGTATATTTTATGATTTAATTACCACTCTAAAAGCAGCAACCTGGAGAAGGAATATATTTCCCTGATATTTGCATTACTCTTGCACAAAGAAACATCCGACAGTGACTCATAACCTACATTAATTAATGACTTCTCTATAATTTATTTGTTTCTGGACCGCCTTTTCGATTATGTTGCTGTAGCTGATCTTGAGAAGTGTGGGGGGGGGGAGAGTCTGAGTTCAGGAAGAAATTGTTCCTCAACCAAAAAGAGCTGCTGCAGCAGGAGCAGCCTTTGATCCCAGAGAGATGCTGGTGAGATTTAGGGCTTGCAACGTTCCCACTGCTGAATATGTAATTTAGGTCACTGAACTATGTTTTGGTGGAAGATGCTTATCTATTCCACTTCTTGCTGATGTCATGTGCTGGGAAATCAGATGTTACAGTGTAAAAATACGTGAGAGGCCAGCATTGCCATCCCATAGAATGTAAATGGTCAAGTGATTGACTGCTGGCAGGATGGGACAGTGGCTGAGTGGGTTGGAGGTCACCTCATGTCTGCGCTTCACTGTCCTGCTCTATTCAAGCTCTGAGTTAGAAGTAAAGAAAAAGAAAAGACTTTTCTCAGCCTTTGATTTTAGTCTTTATCTGTGTGGAGTGGGCAGAAGTCTCTGGTAAAATTTTGTCTCTTGTAGAACTCTGTTGTAATAACTCCATTCAGGTTAGGGAGGTTGGTAGGATCCGGAGCTGGATGCTACCCCCTGTCTCTAATAAAGATGTCCACTAAGAGCAAGAAATGTTAACTTAAACTAGTACAGTTCACAAAGAGACCTGACTTACTGGCACATGGCAATGGGACTTGAACAAGAAAGCAGTAAAAAATCCCCATACCACTTGGGTGACTGTGCAAGTCACCTTCCCTAACCCTTGGGCTAGTGTTGCATACCTTACTGCTGCAAGCACTGGTTACAGTCTTCCACCATTTAACACCGTCAGCTGCTGACTGACCTGCTGGAAAAGTCTGCCTGGGTTTCTGTTGTTTTCTGAATTATTTCTTTTTTTTTTTTCTTTTTTCCCAGAGTCTGCTAAATTTTTACTTAAGGGAAATTGTTAACAGGGAGCAAACTTTTAGGAGGGTACGTGGGTGCTCGATCTTCCTTGCAAATGTTCTCAGAAAATTACCTGATAACAGCAGTGTAAATCTTAACAACAAAACAAAACAAAAACCCCTGCAACAAACAAAATCAAATCCCACCTCAGCCTTGGGGAGCAAATGGAACACACCAATGCACCTCCTGGATAACATCTTGGGCAGAGCAGCGCATGGAAATATTTTCCTAACTCTTATGACATGAGGAAAAAATAAACAAGCTGTTTTCCTTTCCCCCGTAAAAACCTAAAAAATCAACAAATAGTGATCAGTAGTGCAACTGTGAGGATTACCCATTGTTTTTGCTGGCTGGTGTCAGAAAGCCCTCACCTTACGGCAGCAGCCGGTGCCGAGGCGGCAATCTGCACTCTGCAAATCAGTTTCAGGGTTTGTAGCTGCTAAGATCTGCAGTATTGGGATGACTAAATTCACGTTTTCTGCAGTTTATTCCAACCTAACTGTATCTACAAAGGCAGTCGGCTTTCTCAAGCTGTGGCTTTCAATGACACAAGGAGTATAACCCAGTAACTGACAATCATTTGCAGTTGAGCTTTTTAGTGAAGTCTGGAGTGCTTTTTTTTAACAAGTTTGGAGCAGGATTTTTCTTGTGATTTCTCTTTCCACCCCGGCTGTGCTGCAGATGTAAGTGCTGTATAAATGCTTAGGTGTGTGTGTATGTATATATAAGTATCTATACAAATGCTCGTATTTATATTTATTATAATTTAGATGCCCCTATTTGCTCTTAATGATGGCTAATTCATTTGACAGAAGCTCACAGAGCTACTGATAATACTGCATTAAATTGCATGCTAAACCAAAGATTTCAGCCTGGAATTTACTGAGAAATATTAATTGCAGAAGTTACAAAGCAGGTGTGTGCAGCTCGGCATAATTTGTAGGCGATAAGAAATCCCGAGCTGCTGCTAGAAGTTGCAGGATTTCCAGATGAGTTCATCCAGACCACCTTTGTACAGCAGTAGTTAATTATTGGCTCCTGGCTTTCCCTTCAGAATCACCTTCTTGCTCACCCAGTGTCGCTTTTAACGGCAGTTTCGGGTTATGGGATATTTGTCGGCACAGTGAGTCTGAGTGCACGGAGCGCTCCCAGCACACAGCGAAGCTGTCGCTCTGAATCCCTCTCTCTCAAGAACTGATTAAAGTGATAACTCTTCAGTACTTGTGGCATAAATACTCCCAGTAATCTCTCTAATGAACGAAAGGCACAAATAACCACTGAGTTCAAATACATTTCCACAGTTTCTCTTTTTCTTCATTAGCTTGCCATTCAGAAATAAAAATTCTGTCTGACTAAACTAGCGATTGTCAGGAAGATTTCACGTAGTTGTTACAACCCATTTCCAACAGCACTTCTCAATGCTCCTGTGACTCTGAGCACGCCCGGCTGCACGCAGCCCTCCTGCCCGCGTAGCGCTGCGCGGTGGGAAGCAAACACCGCAGATGGTTCACCCAAATGCGTGAGCTCCAGTGAGGTGAGGGTATGGCTTTCCTGCCCAGCTGAGAGGAGGTGGGAAAGGAGAACAAACACAAAGATTCTGATTTGTACTGCAGCTGCTTCTCGGAGTTGAACGTATACCTGGCACCGTGCAAAGAAAATACATTTGAGTTCCCTATCTCTATATTTTTATTCCTCCCTGATTATAGTAACTTTTTGTTTGCCAGTAGTTAGTTGCTTTAGCAAGTAAGATATATTGAGACATGATTCAAAATGACAGGAAAGGAGTAACCAATATGCGGTGCACAAATGACTCCCTGTTAACATGTCACATATTACATCCTTTATTAAAAACAGCCCCTGCTCTGTATTGGCAAACAGCGCTTATAACAGCACCCTCTGCTCGGTTGATGATGGATTGTCTTAAAGCTCACTAGTAGGTGTAGTAAAATATCAGCATCAATATAAACATACAATATTGTTTATATTATCTCTTTCTTTATATTGTCTTAGAGGGGATTTATGTTCAAACAATCTTTTTAATCACAGCTCATAGCTTTAACCAACCTTCCTAGGGCAGCCTGGCTTCCAAACCTTGAAGGTATTTTAGCTCCTGTACACCCCAGTAACTTACTGCGGGCTGGGGCACGCTCACAAACTGACATCTGTCTGTCAGCATCAGGTGTGCAACTTCTTGCATTTCTCTATCCTTAGTTTTCATGCAGCTTCCTTTGTACTTATGGTAGTAACTTTTCAAATAGGTATTTTGCTATGTGCTACTTTGTGCTGCTTGTACCCAGCTTCTTTGGCTTTAAAAAAAAAAAAAAAAAAAAAAAAAGCAGCAGATAAATCCTCAGTTGCTCTATAAGGACTTAAAATTCCCAGATTCTCTGCTTAGTTTTACCCTTTGCATCGAACTCTTTTCCTTTATGCTGGAACTGTGGATTCCCGGCTCCTTATTTCGGTGCTGTTGCAACACAGATGTCTCTTCTGAACCCTGTCCTCGGTGAACATCCAGCACTCAGAAAACCAAACCAGCAAGGTTTGTGAGTGCAGAAGAATGCTGATGGGCAGGGAGGGCCAGACCTGGGGATATTGGGATTTTGGGGAAGCCCACCCTATAGCATGCTGCTGGCAGCTCTCCTTTGCAGGGCAGCACCGCTGCACTGAGCCAAGTGCCACGCTGCCTCAGTGGGAAAGGTGATGGCATGTTTATCACACAGGGAAGAAATAAATGGTAGCCATTACAAAGGTGTATAATTCAGCAATTACAGATATTTGTTTTTCTGACACCTCCTGCAAACAGTTATCGCTTCAGTCAAACGTAATTTGATTATCATTTTCCTGGTGCTGTATATTAACAGGGCAAATAAAAGGGAAAATAGTGTGGTCCCTTGTAATAAAGAAAACAGCAGCAAACTATTAATGCTCTTTGAAAAGAGTAGTTTTAACAAAGTAAGCAAGAATCATTTTCTTTGGTTGAGTGTTGATTCCCCAGTGTGCTCTCAGTAAGTAATTAGAATGGCCCAGTGAATGTCAGCATCAGCTTGTTTATTCTCATTATTTTATCATTTTAAAAACCCTCTAGGTGATGAGACATGCAGTATAGAACATAATTACCATTATTAGCATACTAATTGGACACAAAAATAGGCCAACTACAAGGTAGCCAACTGAATAATTTCACATTAATCAAACACCATAGTGAATAAGCCTATTGTTAAATTGACAGCTACAATAATTGGCAATATTTTGCTGCAAAATATAAGAAATTCCATGCAATATCTCTGCAGTGTTACATAATTTAGCAGTTTCCCATATTTCCATCCTTAACTTTGTACACCTAGTTCAAGTTCAAGAATACATCACGATAAGATTGTTAGTCTATTATTAAGTGGACGGAGTATATAAAGCCCTGCCTGTTAGCATTCAGGAACAGATTTGCACGATAGGAACACAAAAAGGCTACCAATTGAGTTACTTGTTGCTTCAGCATTGAGTCTGCGTGAAGGTTCAGAATAAGACCTTTTTAAACTGTATATTGAAGTCCAACTTAAAGGATGGAAAATGGTAAAGGAACTTAAAAGAAAAAAAAGCAAGATCTAAAATTCCAAAAATAATAATAATAATAATCCAGTGCGATCTGCAGCTTTCATCCTGAGGGACAGTTTTCTGGCTGGAGAGATTAGTCTCCCAGGTGTGCCACTCATGGATCAGCAGGCTGGGTAGGCGCGGAGCTCCAGAACGCTCGGCAAGCGGCAACAGGAGGGGAGCGTCGGCCCCGGCTGCGTTTCGCTTTGAAACCCATGGGGGAAATGGGACAGGAAAGGAGTGAGGGGAGAGGCAAGGGGGAAAAAAAAAAGGGGGAAGGCGTGAGCAGGGGAAAATAAGGGATTGTGGCAAAGGGAAAGGGGCTGATAAGGAGAGCAGAACCAGATGGTGAAACAAGAGGAGCAGAGTGAGGAGAAAGAAAGAAAAACAGTGAGGAAGAAAGAAAATAGTCATCAAGAGAAGGGAGGAAGAGAAGGTAAGGTGAGAGCAGGGGATGGAGTGCAGATCTGGTGGAAAATGAAACAATATTCCCCTTTTAAGAAGTGAAAGGTGAAGGGAAACACAAGGATCTCACTGAAAGCCCCGCTTCCTCCCTGGACCTTGGGACGTGGAGGCTGGGAAGGGGTGGGAAGGCTCCGCTTCATGCGGCTGCTTATTTCAGCAGGGAAAAGTCTGCGAGAAGTTAATGTGGAAACTGATAATGCTACTCACATGTGTAGGTGAAGGATGGGCATGATGGCCACGTTATTTCTGACCCCCAGGTATTTCTGGATGGCTTCTCCAGTACAAAGAGTGTGATTGAAGCCAAAGCTGTGTGGGCAAATGTGACCGATGGTAAGCAAGTTTAAAGAAATGAAAGGGTTAGAAAGACAAAGTGCTGACATAAACAGCCTTTTTGAAATGCCTGTTCAGACCTAGACCTGGCACCCATTGTGGCTGTTGTGTGTCCTTGTGTTGGCCTTCCTTGCAGCTCTGGAGAGCAGACCAGCATCCACCTGAAATATAATTTTGTTAATGGAAGTCTCTCAGTTTTGATTGCTCAGGCATGGTTCTGGCACCACAGGGTTCTTTCCTGGGTGGTCCATGTTGCTCAACCCTGGGCAGAGGTTGGAGGACACCGGCCTGGATCTGCTCTGCTGGCTTAATTAAAACAGGAGCAGCTTTCTGTGTTTATGGTGAAATTGAGCTGCCTTATTTTGAATGGGACTGTAGGAAAAAAGCACTACCTGACAAGCAGTGTTTTTTTTTATTTATTTCCAGTTGCTTATTAATTTGATAATGGGTGATTTTCTGGTAGCGAGTGGAGATGCCTGCTAATCTACTGCAGACTGTTGATGATGCCAGTTCATTAGCTGTTGGATTTCTTTGTATAGGTTGTTTCTGCAGTAGCAGGCCCACAGTAAAATAACGAAATAATAATAAGGCACAACAGATCTCTTGATACAGAGGGGAAACACTGTGGGAGTAGTTGCATGGTATAAAATAGGCTGAAGTGTGCGGTGCATGCTTAGACTTTGTTTTAAGCATGGGTGTACAGCTTTGATTTACTCACTGACCTAGAGGAATGCATCTCCAGGCTCTTACTGCTTGGAAGCCTCTCTCTTTTAGCTAGGTTTGTATCTAGCAATGATTGTGATTCCAGGGTTGTGTGGGTATTGTCAGATCCCTTACACTGATGCAATCCACTTTTTATCGAGGCAAACTTAGGAAGCAGCCTGTGCCAGGCTTGCAGCACTTAAGAACAACAGCCAAGGCAATGTTTTTCTAATAGAGGAGGATGGCTCCACAGTGTGCCAACCCCATAGCTTGGAATGAAGAAAAGGAGAAAACTGAAAATATCCTTGACAAGACATCTCTTTTAACACATCGAGAGGCTGTCCAAACTGCAAAAAACTGCTCGGCACTTCCTCTCCTTCTGTCACAGTTTGTGCTTCAGTGGCTGGAGTTGCAGATTCAGCTGAATGCAGCCTGTTAGGTTATGCTGGAGTTACAGCTAAAGGGCAGTATGCGGCCTGCGTTGCATTACACCTGCTTGTTTATGTGTCAGCCACTGAGGGCACTGCATGATCATGGGACAAAGCTGATGCAGCAGCTAGGTCTGGGCAGGGTGCTTGCTGTAGGCACACGTACCCATCATGCATCATGACTGTATCTGTTATAAAGACATTGCAAAGCTGATATTTTCTCATCCCTTAAGTACATCCAGATGAGTAACAAAAGAAATCCCAAGTCCTCTGGCCCCAAAAGACCCCAAACCAAACCTCACAACGGAAAGCCGGAGGAAAGGATATTGTGCACGTTCAGGCACAACAAACACAGAAGAAAAACACTGGGAAAGATAGTCATTGAATACATTTGAATAACAAGCACATTTGAGGAAATCCCAGTCTGCTTGGGGACAGAGAAAAGGAAAATAAATTCATCACATTATTCACTGGAAATTATTTGTTCAGCTCTGCTCCTTAATGTGTCAGCTAAAAATGATTTCAAATAGTGAAGTTTTTCTTTTCTGGCTAAAAATGACTCAAAAAGAAATGAATATTCCAGCCACCAAGTGAGGTTAATATATGAGTTTCATAGCCATTTACTCAACATTTCTGTTCCCTGCAGAGTAATGGCAATGAGATGCATTCTGGGATTGCCAGAGGTAAAACCATAGTAGATGTTCTTGAATAATTTAGCAATGTATGAAAGCTTATTTCATCATCATCAACACAGTAATACCTTGCACCAATGGAGTGCTTTACATTTCTGCTCTCCAAAGCTGTGCAAGTATTCCTACTCCCATTTTTCAGGTATAGAAACTCCAAAATAGAGAAATAAAGTCACTTTCCAAAGGAGATGGTGGCTGTGACAGGCCCAGGATAAAAGTTCAGATCCTTAATAATGGGAATCTCTGTGGGTGCAGATGCTGCGATTGAGACCTGTATAGCTTAAGCTTACTAAAAAAGAAAGTAAACTAAGCAAAAGTATTTTTCCTACTTTTTCTTTTCTGGTAAAGTAAGAATTGAATGAGCTTTCTGCTTCCTTCTGACAGTTTTTCTTCTTCATGCCACCCCCTCCTTTTCCAGAGTAATTCAAATTTAAGAATGTTGCTGGTGTACGTGCTCTGGTTATTTTGAATGAGCAGGGCAGATTTGTATCCAGTTCTTGCAGTGGGAGGAGGCTGTGATTGCGTTATGCAGTAATTATTAATATTGGGCTAAAGGAACGGAGGAACTCTCATAGTTGTCTTTAGGCTGTTCAAACACGCGTGTAGTTGGCAACTTTTTTGTGCTTAAAGAGTCTAAAATCTCATCAATCTCATTCTTCCCTGAATGTAGATTGGTCTTTAATGAGATCAATGAATAGTGCTGGTACTCTGCTGGCCAAAATTGTAAATGTGCTGTTGTTTCCTATTTACCCTGTAGCACAGGGATTTCAGAACATTACTGCTAATGTGTTTTGCATTCTATTGCTTTTCCATAAAATTTATGGCCAAAGAGAGACTGTAGAACCAGTATGGGCAAAGCTGGTTGTATTCTCTGTACTATACAGATATTTTTTAAGTCTATGGTTTCAAAACAGTCAAAAGGATATGCAGGGCAAAGAGGGAAATGGAAATGAAAACAGATTTGAGATTGATTTCATAAAAATGAAACTCTGGTTTTCTAAGCTTTGTTAGAAAAATAAATGTGGCTTGAAACAGCTTAAGGTAAGTGATCTTAACAGTGAGATGCCATGAAAGCACCTTCAGCTAGACCAGGTAGGAAGGGAAAGCAGGTTGTTGGGCGTGGGTGATGGATCACCAAACACTAGTACTTAGCTCTGGAGTAGCATGAAAGGACTGTGCTGCCTCAGCCCAGTGCCTTCCCTTTGCTGTCCTTTGGTCCCATTCCAGCTCTAAGGGTGATATGGGTTCATGCTGAAGAAGAAATGTATCTGGTACTGCACTGCAAAGTACTGGGTTCAGTATTTCACTCTCTTTTTGTTGCTTTTGTCTATGACCCACCATCCTCAAGTGGCTCCCAAGGAAGTTGTTCCCATAGAGACTTTGCCTTAAAATGGGAAGTTTCTCCATGCCGGGGAATGGAGTCATCGCTGTGCATCCTTTCTGTATTAATCTTCTGAAAGGCATGGTGGTCCAACACCAGGTTAAAAACCACAGTTCTGTGGAGTATTACATGGGAGAAGAGGGGAGGCAGGATGCAGAGGCCTCTTAGTGCATTTGTGGCAAGTTGTGCGCTGAATCACCTTTTGTACTGACCCACAGCTTCACCCTGGCTGTACGGGATGGTGATCAGAAAGCAGAAAAGATGTAGAGGGTTCAATTCAAGTGGTCTGAGTTGGACTCTTCAGAAAGAATCTAAAATGCCTGAAGCAAGTAGTGGATAAAGAACCCAAAAATCCTGAAGGAATGAGTATGTGCGTGTAAAATTCTGAGAAAGATGAGAAGCTCCCAAAACTGAGCAGCAGGACCAGAGTGTGTCAAAGAGCACATGTAGATGTGTGGGTTGGTGCTGCCCATGCCTGCAGGTCAAGCTCTCCTGAGCCTGCCTAGGGTGAGCAGTTCATCACCCTCCCGCTTGGATATTTTCCAGCCTTGTGCTGTTCCTAACCACCATTTGCCTTGCTGCTATTGCACTATTCCTGGGGACACCAGCTGTGAAATAGCACCTGGCAGGTGGTAGCAGAGCTGGGGAGACTGATTAACTCCAAGAAGTGATTTCTGTGGCTCCTGGCTGCCAGATGAACTGTGCACCTGCTCTTGGCTGGGGCAAAGGGTGGGTGGGTTGGATGCAAAGGACAGCAGAGTACGGAGCTTGGGCATGGTTTGGGTGGTGATAGGAGAGAAAGATAAAACAGCGTTTTGAGGAGCTGCCCTGAACTCTGTCCTTCTTTACAGTGGTAAAAATATGGAACAGCTCTTCTTGGGGTTGGTGGTTTCCTTGGAATACGCATTAATCTTAAGTGATTGTTACATTTTGCCTTCATCCTCTGAATAATATGGCTTTCTGTGTACTTCTTCCTCTTTGGACACCTGTTATATTTATGCTCTTACCCAACCTCCCCCTGCAAAGAGTAAATTTTCTCACCGTGACTTTATGCAGGATTTAAGTGTGCATCCTCCCTTGAATTCTGTACCCTTTCTTTTCTTTCTTTTTTCTTTCTTTTTTTTTTTTTTTTTTTTTTTGGACTCGGTCTTTCCATCCTTAAGTATCTCTGAATTGGCAGATAAAACAGTTATTGTTCATATTACAGAAAGATTGTAATGGATTTATATAAAACTCAGACAGTGGCATTGTTCTTGAAGTCCATTTTATTGTAATGAAGTTCCACTCTTAATATTCCATGATCTTCAATGTCCTTTACAAGTAACTTTTTATAAATGAATCTATAATAATCTAATTCAAGTCAGTTAAAGTGGATAACTATACTCCAATTATGATATTGGGAAGAGTTTTTACATAATGGGGGCTTTTATATAGATGGTTAACGCTAATACTGTAGTTTACAACATACTGTATGAATCACTAATTAAATGCCTAAGTAGCAATAATGGAAGTGGAACTATCAATACAGAGAAGATATCAATGATGTAAGGCATTAATAAAACTTTATGGCACCATTTAATCTTTTTTTATGGGTACTCCATTATGTCAATGAAAAGAAAAGGCAGAAAAAAAACAAAGTAAGAAAGAGTGGAGCTGAAAGGGACAAGGAAATGAAAACTCGCGTGTTCTTTGCTTTGTACCTGGCCCATTATGAGACGAAGATACAACATTCATTTGAGCTACACATTGGAGATGTATTGCTTCTTAAATATGCAGGTTCCATTGCAGCTGAATAAGTTTACATGCTGCAAAACTGATGTTCTACGAAACAAATTGAGGGCAGCGTAAATAGTATCCTCAGAAGAGGAATATAAGTTTAGTAATGAGCTGCCCAAAAAGGAACAGCCAAACTGCTGTTTTCCTGCTATTGGCCAGCAGAGATATGACTAGCAGGGTAAATATATAAACATTTATATTGGAAGGAAAGACTATTAACAAAGGTATTTTATTTTGAAGCCAATGCACAAAGTTGGCTCCCAGCGCTGCCGAGGAGCGGAGGCAGCCCCTGACGGGACATCTCCGCTGTGTCCCTTGGCCGCCTGCCAGTGTCCCCCGCAGGAAAGCGAGCTGCCCATCTGCATATCAAAGCGGAGGAACAAGCCAACCCCAGCAGACCTCTAAAGGGAAGTGAGAGTATATGGGAATTTTTAGTTTTAACAACTCTCAATTTAAAAAAAAAAAAAAAAAAAAAAAAAAAAGACCACCTCCATCCCTTTCATGCAACAGTCGCTTCAGATGCTTTTGTAACACATTTGACCAGAAATTAGTATTTAACCCTTCCTGTTCTCATGCAGGGAGGTTCAGTCCAAGCTATGTTTTGGCCCCAAAAAAAGGATGTTTGTTTTTTTTCCTCCAGTCACACTTACTGTCAGCTCCAAGCAGTGCTTTGAAAATCACTGCACCAAGGCCTCCTCCACACCTTGCTGTTTGTCATGCCTCAGGCTCAGTGCTGTTGAGATAACAAGTTTACCTAGTGCAAGATTGTTGCCTTGTGCGTTTCTCTGCCTCACTGGAGGTGTTTGCCATTGTCTGGATGGAGCGTGGCTGCTCTCCGCCTTCCTTGGGTGTCTGTCACTGGGCCAACTGGAGCCAACAACCTGCCTTGCAGCTTCTAATAAAATAAATCTTTCTGTATTATTTTAAAACTCTGACTTCAGTATGAATAGAGGCCATGAATATTCTTTGCCAATATCAGTGAAGATTAGATCTAAGAAATAATGTCTTTCTGTGACAGAGAATTCATTATTTCCCTTGCTCATCCAATACAGCTGTTGGCAACCCTCTGCCTTGGGTACACAAGATGTGGACATCAGTAATCCTGCAGCTTCGCAGGTAAAATTTGTGCTGACTCCCCCCTTTCTCCTGTGCATTCCTTCCTTCTGCAGCTGCGATGTCTGCACTCTTTGAGCACCTTTGGAGAGCTGCGGGAGTTTAACTTCCCCATTATTCTTCTGATGTTTGTAGCCAACGCAAACTCTGCTGAGTGGGTTTTGATAATTTGTCACTCAATGAAATGCGGATGAAATGCATGAATAGATACTTGTATTGCCAGATGAACCTTATGCATGGTATTAATGCATGATCTAGTGCAGATAACGAAAAATATAAACCAGGTTAATTAAAATTTTGTGATGTAAAATTCAGTGCCACAAAATTTGCAGTATGATTTCCATGTCTACCAATGATAGACAAGTACCATAGCTTTCATTAGATCCCATATTTCAGGAAAAAGATAAATCAGGATGACGCATTTGTGTCAGGAAAACGCATCTTTTCTTGCTGCACCTCTTGGGACCCGAGTGTCAATTTATGTAAACTGATAACACTATGATTTAACAAACTGAGCCTATGACTTGAATTTTATCTACAAGTTCTACACAAGTTTCTTCTTTCGGTATTTGCGTGGGGACTCTTTTCACTCTGTCTGGGAGGCCTATAGGCTTTGTATGGGATGAAGCAAAGACTTTCCAGGCTGTGGATGACTGGTGCATTACAATACTTTGTGCACTATGAAGTGCAACGTTCCCACCACTTTTAATATTAAAATATCACTTAAAATGTACATTGTTGTGTTTTCCCTGCTAATAGGCTTCTCCATCGATTGGTGGTCAAAAGACTACTTGGCGGTTTCTTTGCACACACATCAATGAAGTAAACCTGCCTGGTATTTATACTGGTGTTTTTTTATATATTTCATCAAGAAGAAAATCCGGCGCAAGCACCTAATATAACAGCCAAGATCATTTTTGTGTGCTGGCTGCTTCTCTGGAAGCCTGTGACATCACTAATGGCTGGTAGAACTGGGGCTGTTCTCAATGGGTTGCTGTTAAACCTTCTTTATCTTTGTGTTGCCCTTGTGCTGTGTGCCTACAAAACGCTGCTTCTGAAGCAGTTCAGGCCTTTCCTGTTGCATGTTTGAGATTGGGGTTGACAGGGTACAGGCATGAGCTGTGACATTCCTCTGAAGCTAAGTGTTGGCAGTTTTGCATAATCTGCAAAATTCTTTTTTAATTTTTTTGCTTGTTTACTAAAAGTAAATTTCAACACTTGCAAAGGGAAAAAATGGAGGAGTTTCCAGAAGCCCTGCACTTGTTCCATGATGTGACAACTGCGGGAACTTCTCAGTGCCCGTAGTGCATCTTATTGTCTGCTGCAAGCTCTGCTCTGAATGCTAGGCTTGTTTGCCTACTGTTTCTTAAGCTTATAAACATTTTGGGGCTGAGATTGCTACAGAAGGTAACAAGAGCAATGTTAGCTCCCTGTCATGGGCTGCTTAAGGGAAATTATCTCAGGCAGGTGGGGCAAAGGGGCAGATGAAGCTGGCTTACACCTGAGCTCTTGTTTTTAAGCATGCTGCCACATGTGGAGCATGATGGAGAGTTTGATGCAAGTTTGCCAGGATTATGCTACCTAGTGTACATACACATGGCTTTGTGATGTTATAAAATGCTTTTGCACTGAGACCATAAAGTTCTGATGGAGGTTGCAATTAAGCAGATGATTTGGCACAGATCTTTGCTCCTGGAGTTGTACCAGAAATCCTCTGCCTTTGATGGAGTGAACAAGGCATCGAACATCCCCCATGAAACCCTCTCTGCTGTTTTCGAGCAGTCTGTATGTAGGTACCATGTGGTTATTATGTTTAATTAGCAAAAAAGGAAAGATGATGCTAATATCCACAGTTCTTCACCTCCTAGATCAAAATACTATTGGCTTCAAAAGGCATTATACCAGGATGCGCGCTTAGGATAGGTGAGCTGGTCCAGCTGGGGCTGCCTTCTTCAAGCAGGTTTGGCTTTTGTGATTGGAGGTGTGGGGAAAATCAGTTCTGGAGGAGGTAGTCAGGCCTGGTTAGGCTCATTTAGGATGGGCCTAGAACTTTCTTTACTGTTTCTAATGCCCATTAATAAAATTCCTGAAATGCAGTAAGTTTGAGTGGTGCGCTGAAACTGCGATTAACAGCGGTACTCTGAAAAAAGATGCTAAGGGCTAACATGCCATGAGACTATATAAATACCTTGGATTGATTCCACTTTGTTTTACCTAAAATAATAGCAAATCCGTTATTTTATTTATAACAGTGCAGAATGTGAAACTATACATTCCAGAGTGAACTGAGGAGGCTGCTTCCTGATCACTTGCCCTATGCTTTGAGCTGATTAATAACTAAATCTCCCCCAAATACGTGTGTTCTTCTTTTGCTGATTCTTGCAGTCTGTTTTATTTGCTACGAAAATTTATACTTAATCTGATGGAAACCTGCACTGCCTTTTTTCATCTAATTTCTCACCTTTGGGTTGTTTATCCTTCAAATGTGTATTAAAGGAATGAGGAAAACATTTAATGAGCTGTTAAAGAATGGGCCACAATCAGGAAAAAAAGAGTACTCACTGTCCTCCCTTGGCAAGTACCTTTCAGGATATCTCCTTATAAATCACCTGCATGAATTGAAGGTGTGAATAAAAACTGCTTATGTGCTACAGTGTGATAAGAAAGTAATGTTTTGAGAAATGTGGTTTGGGGGATGAGGGCTTTCAGTTGTGTGCAGGTGGGGGCTGTGGGGTGGGGCTCCAGCAGAATTTTGCCCGTCCAGACATCTTAGCTCATGTTGAGGGCAGTGACTGCTCTTCTGGAAGAGAAAGAAAGAAAAAATAAATCAATGTATTTAGAAATACTGCAGTCCTAAATTCATGCTAATGCCGTGAAACAGAAATTAATTTAGAGGTCTGACTTAATGTAGCTTTTGGCCTAAGTTTTAACTTCAGGTACATCATGTTTCAAATACTAATATAATTCTTTTCCTTTCAGTGAGAAATTTAATTACATGACTGTGTTGAGCAATTTCTGTCAGAATTAGCAATTTCTTTCTGCCTGCTCTGTGGTCTGTGTGTGTGTGGAGGAGATGATTCTCATTTGCAAATAATTTCAGCATTTCTCCCTATCGGCAAGGCTGGGTAGGATGGATCAAAACAAAAATTGCTTTCAAACCGCTGCATGCAAAACAATCTGCTCCCAAACAAAGTGGCTCAGAAAATACGCTCCTTTACAAAATTCTTATCTGTTCTCCCTTCACAGTGTTTATTAGAAACTGATAACGTTACCTTTTAAATGTGAAATCCAGCAGTATCTCAAAACACTTGTAGAATACCCCCCAGTGCTCTCATACAATGATCTGTAACAAAAGGTTTTAGAAACAACTTTTGTCATGGAAAAGAAAAATAGCATTTTTCTTTTTTTCTTATCCATTCTTCTGCCCATCAACTAAATCGTCTACAAAGCTGTTATTAAATTAAATAATGAAGGATTGAAATGTTAGAGGGAGAAAAGGCTACATCTGCTATTGTTACTTCCAATATACTGAGCTTGGTTAAGTAACTTCAGCTTTTTCATTTATTTCATATATCTCAGATTGGTATCTGGTTAAGTCATAACATCTTACCCCTGCCAACAGGCAAGCTCTGCAGAATTTACTGCAGTGAAATGCAGGCATGCTTCACGTAGCCTTAATTTGTTTTGAGATCTCATCTTTTATCTATGGAAACCTGCTCTCTCAGCAGGATGAACTTCTCTGCGAGAAAGTAAATTGGTTGTAATGCGGCGTAGGTCCCAGCATGCAACGCTTATTACAGCTCTCCCTTCTGACACCTTGCAAAATGGGTGGAAGAAAGAGTTAAATCAGCCTTTAGCATCTTGCATAATTATTCCTGGCCAATTGTCTCCAAGTGGAAACTCACAATTTGTTACCACTTAGTTGGTTTCGGTGAATGGGGAGGATTCATTGCTTTTTGCTGGCATTCAGACCTTTTGTCAGACAGTTTCGAGAAAATTGCCATCTCTTTTCTCGCTACTGTTCCAGGTTTAGCCATGCTTGGTTAAGTCAGCGCTCAGGTTTCTCTGGATTCCCGTGCCTTCATTGGTAGCATGCGATTTTTTTTTTTTTCTTTTTTTCAGATTTTTCTGAGTCTTTTGTTTCTCAAACTGACGCTATCAGACCATTTATTCTTACAGTCTGAATATTTGTGTGGTGGTTCCATTCTAAAAGTTCCCTGTCCTTATTGGGGGTACATTTACCAGAATAGCGTGTTCATTTTTCTCTGAGCCTCTCAAGAGACCAAATAAATAAAAACCTAACCACAAGTATAGGTGCATAGCAATAAAATTGATGAGAAATAATGGTAGCAATATAACATAAACCCACATCCATGTGCTTGTTTATAGGTCAGTTAACTTCTTTGAGCGGTACAGGGTAAGCATGGATTGTGCCTTCACTTGGAGGATCCCAGAGAATTTAGTGACTGAGGGGTTATTTTCTTTAATGACAACAGAATGAGTTGTAGTACACTGTTTCTGATTAACCAACTGTGACAAACGGTAATTCTCTTTAAACGTGGCTTGGAGAAATTAAATCCAAGGTGATTTAAAAGCTACTGAAGAACTTCGGAAGCCAACTTAAAGAAAAAATAAATAAAAAAGCCATGGAGAGCGCCTTGAAGCTCGCTGTGCCCTCCTGTCCAGGTGTCTCTGAAGGTAGGAAGCTTCCTCCTGGGTATTCGCAGGGATGTTCCCATCCAAATGTAGTCTCCAACATCTTCATCAGTGCACTGTGTTACCAGAAAGCATTTCTAGTCATGCAATCTTGTGACCTAAAGAACAGTAGTTTGTTATGAACCTAGGAAATCATGTTACTTAAGATAGATATTTGAGGGTAAGGGAAGTGAATTATTATGAATCTCCTAGCTGAATTCCACAAAACTTGTGCTGTACCTCTTTTGAAAGCACATTCGTGGGGCATGGATCAATACAAGGGGGCTGAGGACTTCCAGTTGCAATGCTCAAAGCTTTAGTTTGTATTTGAGGTTTAAAGGAGTCTCAATTTACCAGAGCAAGAACCAGCTGCGTTCATCTGGTGTCATGCTAACAGTCTATGAATAGTAATGAACTCTTCTTCATTGAATTGAATCATCATAAAGTATAAATACATTATCTCAAAACAGGACTCAATTTCACTCTGAAGATATCTGAATCTGCCTGTGCAGCCCAATTAGATTGCTTAAAACAAAGAGAGCGGGAAATCTCAGATTGAGCAATGTTTGCATTTCCTTGGGCGCTGTATGATAGATGTATGATGTATGCGTAAGATACAGATGACTTAATGCTCTGGGTCTTTTTTGCTAATTGTGTGTCTAGAAATAGCACACAAATGCCAAACTTTATATTATGACCTTTAAAATCACGAGGAAGGAATTTGTAAGAGCTGTGGGAGTGATGTGAACCCAGTTGGTAGAGCAGCTTGCTGGTTGTCCCTGCTTGGTCAAACACAAGATACAGCTGGACAGCAAACAGCCAGGAACCCTTGCAGCGAGATAGAGCCTGGACATCAAGTCCTGTATGAGGGGAGGCATGTGGATGCATACATCCTTCTTTTGCAGGTTACGTGCTTGAGCAGCTCTTGAACGCATGAAGAAGAAAGTGAGGCAGCTGCAGTGGTGTGATGTGCAAGGCTGTGAGGGCTTCCCAGCATAGCTCTCTTCATCTGTTACTCTTTATGTAGCTGAATTATTCCAGTGCAAACGTAAATCTTTTTATTTAGAAGGCACAGTGTTTCAGCTATTTTGTGTTATCGTGGTGTCAATGGTTTCAATATGATCTCCTGAAATTGCTTTTGTCAGCTATGGAGTAACGCTGCTGGGGAAATGCATGCCTATTTGTATCTACACCTTTATATTTTACTCTACACATGCATGCACACAGTCACATACACATAAATATTATAATTACCAATGGCATACTTTTTAAGTATTTCAGATATATAAGGTAAAGAAAGGGTTGCTTTTCTTGAGCATGAATGACATATTCATTTTCCTTTTTCTGTATGGATGAGTTTATCCCTTCAGAGAGGTTTCTCACAGATGTTAGTTGGAAATAGTCATTTTCTGTAGCTATTCTGCAATTTGCACCCAAACTCTTCTGGTTGCTTAAGCAGTCTGATGGCTAATAGGCAGCCTCACTGGAAAGGAAGTTTTCCTTTTCACTGTTTCATAGTAACTTGTTTTCCGGTAAGGTTTTTGCTGTGTGCGTTCTTTCAGAATTATCCCACATTGTCTTTCTTTCGTTTCCTTTAGTCCATCACACCTGTGGATTAGACCTGAGAACAGTGACCCTTCTGGTTCTGAATTAACAAAAAAGATTTAAGAGCTTGGAAAAAGAGAAGCAGCTACATTAGACACATGAAGAAATATTGGCTGGCTGATGGCAGATGTTACTGAATGCTTCTGTTTGTTAGCAATAAAGCTTTGTGTTTCGGATGGTACCTGGTACCCAGGAATTTCAGAGTTGCTGCAAGATAGTAATTCAACTTCATTGTGTCTCGGGGCAAAAGGCAAATAATACTGTATTCAGCTTTGAACTGGGCGGGTAGAGGCATAACACAGATAGGTGTGATATTCAACATGTCAGGCTGAGGTGTGGCACGCAGCCCTACCTGGAAGACAACCCTGAGCCCTTGAAACATCTTCTCAATCCATACAGATGGTCTTGGGGCACGTCTTGCTCTGAGAGTGCTGGTGGAAATGGGGAACCAGCAGCACCCATCATTGTCTTCATGCTCTGGTCTTCAGCATCACTCATCGCCTTTCTCTGGCTTCCACCTTCTTCCTACATCTCTAGGCAAGGGCTGTCCTGGTGCTGGGAGCCCCCCCCTTCCAGCCATGGGTGGAACAGTCAGCTCTCTCAGTCTTCATGAAACGTGCTCTGATGTGTTGTTCATGGGTAACATTCCACAACCTAGTGACAAAAAGGCTGGGTTCATTTTATTATTTTTAATGCTTGCAGAATTATTTATTAATAGGTATTCTGACTCCTCTGAATCATGGAGCAGTATTTCAACTGTTATCAGGCAAATCAAGCAGCCAGTGCTGAGTGCATTTAAAGTAGTACAGCACGATGCATTGGTCACATTAATGTCAAGCGGTAGCATTTGTAGCCTGAGAGAGTTAAACATATGACAATTTCCATGAAATCATTGTGTTCTGCACTTTGAAGCTTTTCTAGGAAGAAATTGCAGACTTAAAATAACACTTGTTCATTATTTTCCTATCATGTGTTCTCATTACTTCATGAGGATTAGTGAGATGGTGATCATGTATCTGTATTCATGTGTGCCAATCCAGCGTTATTGGTATTTACTCTGATTACTCTCCTGAAGAAAATACTTTACATTATCAAAAAATGGTCTTAAGTGGAAATGTTTTGCAACAAAGCACAGTGGTGCTAATCTGATGAGATGTTGTGAAGTGCTAATGTAGTCAATAATCAATATTTAATAAGAATGATGGAAATAGCTATTCTTCAGGACAAGTATTTAGTGATTGTACTGGATTTTGATAATTGTTTGCTGAGTCTGGTGGATTATATATTTTCTCTTCTGCGTGGAGTTCAGTTTCTAGGGGACAGTGAAGGAAACCAGAACTTCCAATCTCAGTGAATAGCTTCAAATCAAATGAGCACGGTGTTCTATCTGCACTATCTTAGCAATAGTAGGCTTAGACAACTCTTCCAAAAATGTTTCTATTTTTTGCACTTGCTGATTGACTATGGAGAAAGGGTGTTGAAAGTCTTCTCTCCCACCTTTAGACTGAGGTTTACTGGTGATGAGAAACTGTAAGAAACCTCTGTGTAACAAAGTTCAGCTTTATTTATCTTCTACCTGCAAAGCGAGTGATGACTGCTACTGAGAGACTGGAAAGTTCATTCTCTCCGGCAAGGTTACTTTTCTTGATGAGCATTAAAAGATAGCTTTAAGCCATTCACAATTATGACCTTGACTAGGAAAATGTAAGTTAATAAGGCTTCAACAAATTATGGTCTTTTTGGTCGATTTGCCTAGTGAACTGTTAATTGTAAAACTGAAAGACATTATGTTCAGCTTTCTCTATCACATCTTTTGTGTTTTAACAGTGACACTTCATTGAGTGCAATTAACAAAGCCTAGGAGATTTATTAACACACTTCTTCATGGCCAATGATCCATTCCACTTAAGACATAACACTGTAAAATGCACATTATCTCCTTTTGGCACTTACAATAATGCTTCATGAACTAGGAAGGCATATGTTAAAGCAGATAAAATAGCATTATTAGCTGACAAATCTTACAATTTATTAGACAGTTAATTTATCAGCTTAAAAGACACTTAAAACAGCTGTGCATTTAATGTCTTTTTAATGTATCCAGTAAAACTTGCATAATTGCCTGTAGTGCAATTTATTTTTAGCTATGTTGCAAAATGTCTGCATTTACTGTTTACATCTTCTTTAATTTTTCCTGCAAGGCTCATCACATCTAGGCACAAGCCCCAACAATGAGGGCAGATCATCAGATAAAAAGACTCCTTGTACAAATGGCTGCCCATGAATGGACTATTCAGAAGTACACGCTGAGCTGGACCAAAGGGTTGTTGCGTTTTATCTCCACCCCAAGGGCAAGAGGGAGAAAGGAGCAGGGCTGCCTGGTGCAGTCATGGGCTGCCAAGCACGGCACAGCAGAGACCGCCAACGCCTTTGCTGGCATTAGCATTTGGAGCCCATTCGGAGCCACATGTCTGGGGTGTAAACTAACAAGGCTCCAAGACGGCATGAGCAGAGGTGTTTCATTTTATAATTAAGGTAACTGCTCCCCGCAGATCAATTGGATCAGACCTAAGTGCTATCTGTGAAGAAAGTGTTAGAGAGAATACACATTTAATGACTCTGATGCATAAATTGCCTGTGTTTGTTTATTGCTCTCTAATTTAACGGAACCTTTTGTTAAGTCTTTCTGGCTTTTCTCTCTCTCTCTCTTTTTTTTTTTTTTTTTTTTTTTTTTTTACCATACTGCAAGTAATGATTTCTGTGGGAACAAAGGGTGTTGCTTATTAAAATAAAAAGTCAAACATTGCTGTTTCCATTAATTAAATGTCAGATTAGCTTAATCTTTTTATAAATATTGGATATAATCTATTTACAGAGAGAAAGCAGGTCTGCAAATGCTGGCATGAGGCGCAGGAGTGCTAAAGAGTGGTTCTGGTTTACAGCAGGCGGGTTGGGTGAGGGGCACCATGGGTCAGGCTGATGTCTGCAGGGGAGCGATGGAACAAGGAGGTGAGTGAGTTACAGAACGTGATGAGGACAGGAGTGTAAGTAAAAACAAAACATCAACAGCAGCAGAAAACAAAACAAAAAAATCAACCAACAACAAAAAACAACGCTCAACCCTCCCAAAATCCAACAAACCAAAAACAATGACAATAAAAAAAAGAAACAAAGAAAGAAAGAAAAAGAAAAACCACCAACAAATGAGCAAAAGGAACTCATTTGGAGAGTTCAGGATCAAGTTTCCAAATTCCAACCCCATGGGCTTCTGTCTCCAAATGCCCAGAGACAGCAAATGCATGGAATGAATCAAGATGGGCTGCGTGCTGCAAATATAAGTAGAAGGAACAAAACATTTTTGGAGGAAAGGTGGAAGAAAAGCGGTAGCCTTTTTGTCAAGCAGTGTCATCCGAATGATAGAAGAAATCAGAGAATTCAGGGCTAACAAGCCTTACAGTCCTTCCATCATGACACCATGTCTTTTGTCTTTCTCAGTTTGGCTATCCATTCAGAACTATTGCATTTGATACCAGTTTACCAAAGCGGTGAGTACCGATGGTGGCAGTAGTATAATCCCAGTCATCCTGCAAATTACCATCGAAAACTTTTCCCATGAATGACTTAGGTTGGTAGTCTGGCATATGATAAATAATCCAAATGAGTGGATGTGAGAAAAAAAAGTGTGAATTTCTGAAGTCAAGTATAATAGAGGCGTATGGGTACATATTCGTTACAAGAAAATTTTATTTATTACATTTAATTAAACGTAAACATGTAATAGGGCATTATTCATGCAGAGACAGTCATCTAATGAGTGCTGCTTCGCAGTTTGATTAGTGCAGCATTGTTGTCTGTTTTATTGCTGTACAGTACTGGGTTGGAAAGTTGTCTTTGTCCCAGTTACAGTGGAATTCTGATGATGTCAGGTTTTGGTCGCTGGCAGCTGGTAACTCTTGTATCCCAAATTTGTTTGAGGGATTTTCAGGGCTACCACTTCAGAAGTAACTTACTCTTAAAGTCCTCTCTCATCTCTTTTTTTTCCTATCAGAAGGACACCATGAACCGCTTCGTGTTCTTTCAATTCACAATTTAGTTGCTATTTACTTAAAGGCAAAATATGTCTGGGCAGGAAGCTAACAGAGATGTCGGTTCTTGGTTAGGCCAGTGCTGGTGGGGGCAGTGCTGCAGCTGTAGAGCGGCTTTGGGTTTGCTGTAGGATTTTCCTATGAAGAGAAAAATCTAACCTTAGAAATCTTGTCGGGGCAAAATCCTGGGGCTGCCAGCATTTTAAACAACTAAAACTTTAATTCCCCGTTATGTGGGATGGTTCACTTCCATGAGCTAGTTACTTATAAGGACCTTGTGTCAGAGTGGGTTTCACTGACTTCTAATAGCATTCCATTTGAGATTAGTTATTGGGAGAATACATATAATTTCCAGGCTATTGTGCTGCACCTCACTGTCTCATTAGGTGGGATTTGTCTCCCTTGATGTGTGAAATACCTCTTCCTGCCACCGTCCTCTTAGCAGTAATCTTTATGGAAGTTTATTTTTCAAAGCCTACGTTTGAACAGGCAGCAGTTCTTTAACAAGAAACACATTTGGCATTGTGGAGAGCAGTGCGAGGGAAGCAGGGGTCTTTGGAGATCTCTGTCAGGGCTGCAACCTGTGGGGAAGGATTCACTCGGGCTGGTGCTGCTCCAAGCCTGCGCCTGGGGTTCCCAAAAATACATGGATAGCTCTGTCCTTGCTACAAGATGGGGGGAAGAAAAAGAGTTCGTACTGTGGGTTTACAGGGAACAGTTAGAAAACCATATCCAGTGAGCTTCCCTTACGAAATAGCTTAATGCACGTTACGTATTTTAGTGTGTATCTCATTTCGTCCTCTATAGTGGTAAGTAAACTTCTGCTTTTCTTTCTGCTCATCTGTGAATTTAACCTGTGCTCACAGAAGATGAACCTGTAGTTTAAACTGGTTTGGCTCAAGTCGTTTCTCCCCCTGAGCATCAGATGCCAGATGTTTTCGTTGAAAAGGAAATTAATGGCCTAAATAATGAATATATTGAAGTAGTGCAGCCACAGTCCATCTGCTGCTTTAGCCTCTGCTCTTAATGAATCAGGATCAGATCTTTTTTAATTTTTGGAGTGTATTTGATGCATACTTTGTAGATATGAATAAAACAAAGATTAGCCTACGCCATCCAGGAAACGCTGTGTACTTAAACTTTATTTCTAAGAACTTGTTTTTGCTATGATCCCACAGGAATCTGTAATGACCATTTTAGAGCACCCTGGCAATTACCTTTGAATAAAAAGTTTCTGTGGAAACCCTAGAAACCTAGGGAAGGAGAGGCATTATAATAGAAAATGATCACAGAGTCTTTAATTTGATTTTCTGGAAGTATTTTTGTTTTCAGATATTTTTTATGTGATACCTTGAAAAGCAGTGGTCTTTCTATCTGGTCTCATGCTCTGACAGCCTGGGTATGTGGCTGGAGGTCCAGCTCATTCAGATTTACTAGGCCAGTGACTGGATTCAAGCACTTTGATTTCAGCTCCAGTGAAAATTTGCACTTTAAACCTTGGAATGCAGCTCCTTACAGTTTTTTTTTTCTTTGTCCTTGATTTTATGGCGTGCCTAAATCTCTGCCACCACAACAGTCAGCTGAGCAGAGTCCTACCTTTTTTCATTGTGACCAGATGCAAGACTTACCTGATTTTAACTAATGTCAGTGCAAGTGATGACAGGGCTCTGACGTCACATACTGGAGCATGAGGTTTCAAAAGAAAAAAAAGTACGAGAGTATTGGCATTAATGTCACTGCCTCACTTTGGAATTGAGTCGATACAGCAATATATGTCGTTTAAATGAAGAGTGTGCTGTGTTTTCTGCTCTGAGTATCAGCATTTCAAAAACATGGACCTTCTCTGCCAAATTTGGCTCATATGGGCATAAAGTAGGCAATATTTCCATGAGTGATGGAAGTTGCCTAATGCTCCCTAAAGGAGCAGGGAGCGTCCTGTTTCTCTTCTGCTAAGTTGCTGCCCCAGTGCTGTTGCACATAGCTGTGTTTGTCCTCCAGTGGTTGTTATACTAAAGGAAGAGGCATAAGGTTAAGAGACAGTAGAGACCTTTGAGTTAAGTGCTGGAGAGCTGTGTGGTGGTTCCCTGGCCACCACTGGTGCACCTTCCCGTCGGACACCGTGATACCACCCACACTCCCACCAGTCTAGGAGCTTCTTGGTGAAGGTACAGCTTGAGGTCTATACTTTGGGAAATAGGCACTTATGAATCACTGCAAACTGCTTCATCACAGCTTCTCATTGGAGGTGTCTTTCATTTCATCCCTTCATGTTGTTCCATTGATGGTCTAATGTTTTACTGTGCGAAAAATCAAAGTGGGAAGAAAAAATATTACTATGAATGATGAGATTTAGACCAAGAAAAATATTGGAATGAGGTAATATCTCCTCAGAGAAATACTCATTTGAAAATGCAATCTCTGCAGCAGAGTATTTTTTGTATCTGTTTTTTGTATGATTTATTTCACCCCTATATACTGAGTTGCAAAGATACTTATATTTAGAAAGATAGTTTTTAACAAGTACTTGGCGGGCACAGAATTGAAATCAGTGCTCACAGTCTGCTGAGGATTTGGGGCCCTTCAAGTATGATTGTCCCCAGCTTTCTTGGAGGCAATGAGGAAGACGGTTTTGTGATGTGAAAAAGCTATCCTGTTGGATGAAAAATATTCCTGATGCATGTATTTGCATTTGATGACTGATGGAGTTGAGTTCTGCATTTTTTTTTTTAGCACGTGTAACATAAAATAGCTTGTTACAGTGTATTGTGTCATTAATTTTCCCATCATAATGAAATATCACATCAACCTTGATATCAATGGAGGATTCTGAAGGTATTGATTTGTACATCTAGCTCTCAGAAGTTCAGTTTTCTGTGATTCTGCACCAAAACTAGAAATGGTTGTCTATCTGCTGAAGGCTTGTGATACCTTTCCTTAAAACCTGGCTGATTTCAAAGTGCAAATGTTCAGAAGCAGCTTCTTTTGTGTTGCTGTACTCCTCCCCCAGGCCAAAAGCTTCTTTTTGTATCTGATCAGAATGGCCAAGGATGCAAAATTAAAGAACAACGGAATCAAAACCACGGGATAAAAATCATCTTTCATTCACCTTAATACTGTGAACTAAAGATTGTTGCTTATAGAGGTTGGCAAAAGTAAATACTTCTAGTGGGCTGGAGAGAGGAATCTGTAAAACACACACAGGTATAAATGGCGATTGAGAATTTTAATGTATATAGTGTTTATTTATATTTTGAAAGCATCAGGGGTTCTGCCTGGGTAAGGAGCTGGGTGCTCTCGAGAGCTGGAAAAGATGTACAGTAATTCTTCAAAGTTGTGCTGGTTTGAAAGTCACAGGAAGGGAAGAGGTCTGCCTCCTATGGAGGGAAAATATTTTCATGCACCAGGTCAGTGATCTTCAAATGAAAAAAAAAGAGTTATTGAAGCAGGTTTGGAGATACTGGAGTGTAACATCTCCCAAGCAGTCATTTCAGAGTTGGCCCTGTGGTCTGAGTCAACAACGTGTGTTTGTGCGGCCGCGGTGCTGCTCCCTGCTTGCACCGCTGTTACTTGCACCATTGGAAATGCTCATCTGCAGACTTGGGAATGTTTCTGCAATCTGTAGAATACAGCCGCGTCCTCTGGAAGCAAGGCGATGCAATGCCAGAAGCCATTGGTGCATTATAAGAAGTGGGAGTTTAAACTGGACAATTTAATCCTTCGTTCGTGCTTTGGTACCATTCCTCTGACCCCAGATTTGTTCAGTCGGCACTGCTGTGTCAGCCTGGATTTTCAGTCCATTTAATCATCTGCCTCTACCTTTTCCCTTGTTTGTTTCTATCTCCACACTAAAAGGACGGCTTCTAACGTGTTATTGAATGAGGCAGCGCTCTGTATGCTGCGGAGCACTTTCCCTTAGTGATGATAAAATGGTGATAAAAACGAAAAGTGACACTTCAAACGCAAGCCTGCTTTTGAGCTTCATTGCATATTGCTTTTTCTCTCCCAAACACGACTCTGTATTTTTTCTCTCAACAACGGATCATTTTGAAAGAGAATAAGAATGCACATATGGCATGGGAAGTCTTCCCAATATTTAGCAATGTGATCTGTAAAAATGACAAAACCTGTGAATGTAGTTAAGCCTCCAGTGCTGCAGAAGTTACTAATATTTGGAGAGAGTAATTTCTGTCCTAGGAAGGCTCCCGTTGCTGTTGTTTCTGTGGGTTGGACTTGGCAGCATCCTTACCCCTCTGAGGGCTTTGCAGCAGCTTTGCATCACCAGAGCTTAGTTTCAGGTGCATCTGCTCCCACCCGCTCTCTGATGGCCTAAACCGGACTAAGAGTTGCAAAATTAATTATCTTCTCCTTTTAATTAATTATAGAGTCTCAGAGCACGCACATGCTGAAGGCTGGCTGTGGGGATGGTTGCGGGGAGCTGGCAGGAGCGATGCAGAGCTGCCCTGCTACAGTGGCGTGGAAGCAGGCACAGTGCCTCATCTGGAGCCTCTTTACACTGTCTTTGCTCTATTTTCTGCACAGAGCTTCTCCAAATCCTTACATGAATTTTTCTCATCTTTTCTTTTGCTTCTGGTAGTGCAATAGTTTTTTTCCGAAAGAAACAAGCGCTTCTTCCCTCCCCGTTCCTTCCCATCCTAAAGCAGAACTGGGAGGGAATGGAAGAGCACTACAGAGGGCACTGTCCCCTGTAATTTATTTCAGAGCTGTTCCTCTTATTCCTTTCTCTTTGTGCTTGGAAGGTTTCCGCGATAGCTCTGGGCAGGACCTGGTTCTGCTCGGACTTGGCCACATCCATTTTTAAACACTCTTCTGTAAGGGTGTTGTGCAGAAATCACAGCTCTGAACACGACCCAAACTGATGAAAGATTCAGAAACGGGAGATCGTAGACAGGACTCAGTGAGCCGCGTTTGTTCAGTAGAAAAGTCAATATCTTTCTCCCCATTGGGCTTAGGAAAAGAAGAAATTAGCTTAGTTTGCAGCATGGATTTTGGATAAAAATGCTAGTTAAACATTGAGGCACCTCTGCTAGGAAGGTGGGGTTTCTCCTTTTTGGTGAGATTTTCCGAACAGGATTGTCAAGTCCTGCTGGGAATAACGCAGGTGATCGCCATTCCCTCAGCTGCCAGGGATGGGAATTCAAGTTCCTACCTCCTGCCTGTGCTCCCAGTGCCTGTGTAAACAGGGGAATGGGAAAATGGTGCTTTCTTTTCTGAGCAGAGCTGTGAAAAAATATGTATGTTACTGTTAATATTTTATCACTCCTCTGAGCTACAAAAATTTGGCACTGCTTCCAAAGTTGTTGCAGAAAGGATGGGTAATTTATAAGAAAAATGCAGGGAGCATCCCGTCTCCTGTTTTTCAAACCTGGCAGGTTAGATGGTATGATGATACATGGACTAAAAGCGCCTGTTTTCATTTATGGACAGGTGAAGTTGATGACTGCACATACTATTGTCGCAGTAATCATGCAGGAAACTTCCTTACTGTGAAAATCCCATGGAAATGTCCAAAGATTTTCTCCTCATGTATTAATGCAATGGTAGCCTATGGCAAGCAAAACTGCAAATAATTCCTTAATGTGCTAAATGACATTTCTAATGATAGTAATTCAGAGCAAACCATATGAAGGTCTTATAATAAATAAATGAGGACATTCTTTAAAATTTTAGTGTTTCAGAGTGCAGCATTTGCAGTAGCTTATTGCAGTTAGTCTCTGTTTCCACTGAACCGCTCTTCCTTCACCTTGCTCTATCTATCCTGAAATCCCACCGTTTAAAGTAAGGAAGAAAAGTCAGTTTGGCAGATTTTTTTTCTGTCATAACCTTAATGCGGGTTTTAAACTGAATTTTGCATTTCATGAGTTGTTCTTCCCACACACTCACGTATTCCCACTCCCCCTCAGTGAGGTAATTTCGTGACAACTAGATTAATATCTTTTACATACTTATTAAACTCAATAAGTGGTCCTGTGCAAACAATTGGTATTTAATTACCATATTATCATTCTACTAAATTTTAATTACTAATCATTTAAAATACCTCATATGATATCATTCATGTTAATGCAGATTTGTTTCTCTGTGAATGTTTCTCTGTAAATCCTAACTTTAAGTTGCACGAAACTGCTAAGTAATTGGGGTTTCTCAAGGTAATGGTGTTACAGCAAGTACAAGGCATTACCATGCACTGTAGAAATGGAAAACACAGCTACCAGTTGCATTAAAAAGCATGTGCCTTTTGAACCAGAATTCAGAAAAGGTTGAATGACTTCCCTTGCAAATCACCTTGCAATCCAATTTCAGCTTAAAAGCCAGCAGAAATTAATATTTAGCAGATGACAATAAGCTGATTGTTAAAAACCAGAACATTTCCAAACTTGGGAAAGAATATATAAAAAAAGGCTAAAATCAGTCCTACAGTAAATTTGCCTTTTCCACTGATCTTTGTTTTTATTTCTGACAGGTATCGATTTTCTAGATCTCATCTGTGAGTCACTTAATTACTCCTCAGAGAAAAGGAAAATACATTCTGATTTTTGTGGTGAAAAAACAACCACCTATGATGGCTAACATTGGCTCCTGCAGTGGGATGCGGAGATTATGGTCTCGGGGTCAGGTTCATCTAGATCTCTTTGGACTTGTAATTCACTGATCAACAATATTTAAAATGAAAATAGTTTATTTTCTGTATATGATATGGTGAAGGTGTTCATGAGTCTACTGGGGAAGGCTGTACGCTCTGAGTCAGAGCACTTTGGTCAGCCCTTTCTCATGGCTCGTTGAAATGAAATGCATTCAGATAGCTATTAAAATCCTTCATGATTTTCCCGTCATATTCCATCTAGGCAGATACGGCTGTTAATACCTGAGCTCCAGCAGCAAGATTCCCCACATTACTGCACAATCTCTATTTATCTCCTAATTTTTGTTTTTATAGGCATCTGGATGCCATCTATTCTTTTAATTGTGAAAAACTGAGATTTAGTTCAGTTCTTATAAAAAGCATATCTTTATAATGTCTTTTTTTTTTCCTACCTAATTCATAAATTATAAGAGGGAAGTTTAATAAGAACTTGGAAAAAAAATTCTTCCCTGTTGTTTGGAAATTCTGGGGGAATACAGGTTCGTGGTGCTATTTTTGATATTGTTACTCAGTTATCTTGCAGGAAAGTTAATGTAAAGGATTGCCCTCCTAGTACCAATATGCTAAAAGAATACTTTATTTACTGCAGCCAGGAGAATCTTCTTAGGCAATTAATTGTCTCACTCAGTCCTATAAGCTCCTGTAATGACTTTATGGCCTGTCAGTGATTCATAGCCTATTGACTTTCCTTTGGTTATATGACTATTACTTTCCTGATAGCTGAAGGTAGCATGCCATGATTAAATCAATCTCTTTGTCTTTATGAGGCTCTATCGACTAACCGATCTTTTAAGGACTGATGCAAGGGCGAGTGAAACCATGGGGAAGTTGGAGTAGTCCTTATCTTGGATGCTACTCCTGCAACAAGCTGAGCACAAGGGGGATGTTACACATCTTGAGGCTCAATTCCAGAATAGTCCTCACAGTCAGCATGATAAAATAATAATTATATATGTTCCTATTGGTGTATTTATCATAACACAGAACTGGTTCACAAAACCTCATAACTAGGTTCCTGTGGGAATTATTGCTTTATTAATCACACCATCTATTGTTCATATTTTACTCAGGCAGATAGCCCCATCCTCTTAACTGAGTTCATTGGGATGAATCATGGTGTCTCTGGATGGGGCGTCTGTAAATCGGTCAGAACCACGGAGTTGTTTCTAGCCTGTGGATAATGGTCATGCCAGAGCTCTAATTTCCCTGGAAATATTTAGGAGGCAAACACTTTCACACAAGACCAATGTACTTACTAGAATGGAATTTGTACAACTTACTGGTGGTAGGAGCTACTGAACTAAAACACTTAAAACCATATAGGACTTTGGAGGAAATTAATCACGAGGCAATGAAGATATCTACTGGCCAGAGCCTCGGCATGCTTGGGAGGCGCAGTGAAACCCAAGCTGCACTGCTACTACGTGTGTTTGGGCTGAATGACAGAAAAGACAAATTTACTGACCCTGCCTCTGCTGCGCTTAGACCCCACATATTGTAATTTTTATAACACATATTCACTATAACACTTTAACTAAGAGAGTTTGTGTATTAAATGATGTTAGATTACGATATTTAATGGCTTATAGGATATAGCTAGTACCCGGGAGGCTAATTTGTTTGCATTAGTTGGACGGGTCAACTGCTTCAAACATGCAGATTATAGAACTACTGGTAGATTGCATTACACAATTTAAATAAATAGTAGCAATTTGTCAATGTCATCTTAGCTTCAACATTTTCCTTTTAAACCCCAGGAAATAGTAGTTCCAATTAAATTGACCTTTTCTTTTCTGCATCTTCATGTTATTAGTAGATAATGCTTAGTCTTTTAGCAAGCAAAAAAAAAAAAAAAAAAAAAAAAGGAAAAGAAAAAGAAAAAAAAAACTTCCAAAATGATGATGCACTTGTAGTGAACTTTCCAGACAAAATTACCTTCTTTATAAACAAATGAATCAAATTTAGCCACCTGGTAAATGTTACAAGTCATATATATGTATGTATATGTTGGTAATAAATGAAGACACATGAATTTCAAGTGATTAGGTCTTTGCTTTCACGGGACAGCTTTAGGTTCCTGTCGTTTTAAGGTTGCAGTGTTCATTCCTGGAGACAAAGCTGGAAAAAGTACTTAATGTCTGAACTGCCAGACATGGAACACTGAGCAAATCCTTAATGTCCAATGGACGAACTCACATTTGGCAATGGGCTGTAGGTATCTGGTTATTTTGTCTTGTAGCAGTAAATGAAATGCATTTCAAAACTTGGACCCAACAGTCTCACAGTAAAATGAAAATGGTGAAGTACCTAAATGGCCATGTAGCACAGAAGAGCTAGGCTATGAGCCTCAAATGCGAACTAACGCCGTGCGCTGCGTGTTTTCCCATGTCTTTGTGTGTGAAAGTGTTTCAGGTATTGGCTGCATCAGAACTGGATTTTGTAAGAGTTTCAGTAATGCTGATAGTTCTAAAAGCAGTTCGTGGTGCTGGGGCAAAATTTGTCCAAAGGAAGATGCCCAGAGCCTTCCCAATGCCCAGAGGAAAGCACTGGGTCATGAACCCATGTGTTACTGCATCCTGGTGATCTTCAGCTGTGAAAGTGAATAGTTCTACACGTTGTGGCACCTCAAAACTTCAGTTGTTTTTTGTTGTGGGTTTTTTTTTTTTTTTTTTCTGAAAAGAGTTAGGTTATTTTTAGTTGTTAAGGCTGGAAAGCATTTTTGAGCTACTTTTGGATTCTCATCTCTTTTTTTTTTCTTGCACAAGCAATTTGTGACTAAAACATGAACAAACAAAATATGGAATTACAGAAAGTGTAAGGTTTTTTTTTTTCTTTTTCTTTTTTTCCTTCTTTTTTCTCTTCAGGGGGATTTCCAGTTGTTTTTGATAGGATCCTAAAATAAGCAAGCAAAAAGCAGTCACGCTGTTTTTCACCCATTCTCAGTGCTATGAGCAGAATGACAATGGCAGCCTCATGAGAAAATCCTCAGTCAAATTGATATCAATCATCATTTGGTTTTAGTCACTTGCTTTGTTGGCAAATGCCCTGTTCTCCTGTATTCCCCTTCTGGGCAGTTAGGCATATCTCACAAACTGCATCAGTTAGCTGTAATAATCTTGGCATTTGGATGGATAGGATTCCTTCCATTTCTCATACCATACAACAGTAGATCCTACAATCAGAAATGAGTCGATTTCTTGCGCTCCGCATTCTCTCACCTTCTGCTTGTGTGATACTCTTTTTCTCATATTGTCGGGAGCACCTGGCAAAGTTCCTTTCACATCACCAGCATTTTGAAGGCTATAATGTCATCAAAGTTGTAGGCTTACCTACTAATTAAAAGGACTTTTTGTCTTCTGAATGATGTAGAATTAGCACTTTCCAAGGCTGAATGGTGCACACAGAGAAAAGAGTATTTAAAGTTTCTCTTTATTTAGTATTCAGCGTATATCATTCAGCAACTTCCATTTGAAAAGAAGCCAGAAAACAATTTTAACAATATCACATGTGAGAAAACGATACAAAGTTTTGGAGAGAGGGAGAATTCTGTAATTTCTGTGATCTAAAACTGAACAAAAGACGTGACCCAGCATACTAAATACAAGAAAAACAGATTCCTGTTACTTTCGTTTCTGACTCCTCATAAGCAGGCGTGTAGGCATACAGCAAACCTCACTGAAATACATCGCTGAGCTGAGTAGCTGATCCTCAGCACCACTCCCATTCAGAAGAACCCAGGAGGCGGGTACAAGGCTCACCTTCCCCTTCCCACTTCTGGGTTGAAGGACTCCACGTTTGGCTAATCTCCTGCACAAGGTGTCAGTGTAAGAACTGCTTGGGCTTTTGGTGTGTTCCCGTGGCATGGGAGTGTCCAAAGAGACACTGGTTTTGCTGGGGGGAGAAGGTGGGGAGAAGCAAAGCATGATCATGTCTGGATTTTTTTACATGCAAGTCAAGGCAAATATAGCCTTCAATATGAAATTTAAAAAGACCTGTGAACAAATACTCTGTACTATTAGGAGAAGTTTTGCTTGCACATTTTTAATGTAATAGTTAATGAAGTTGATACTGCACCTCTTGTTATCACCTTCACATAATGTTTCATCATCTACAACCCTTTCATTTGGATTTGGATATAAAAATAGACTTTACTGTTTGCTTTTGCCATTTTTCTGGACTTCACAGATTTCTTCGTTTTGATCAACAAACACTTTCCCATTTCTGGCAGTTCAGTAGCCACATTGTTCCTTCCAAAGGACAAGGAGGGCAATAACTTTAACTAGGTCAATCCTGGCTGCTTCTGAGTATTGTTGGTCTTTGCAATCTCCATGTAAGTATTCAAGGATTCAAGGCAAAGCGCGCCTTAATGAAAAAACACTACACACCCCTCTTAAAAAAAAAAAAAAAAAAAAAGTCAGCATTCTTCAGATGAAAGGCCTCTTCATTCCTGTTGTTATCTGAAAAAATTCAGCCAAGAGCTTGTATACGTACCCGACAGATAATCAATGTTGCATCCCCTTAAGAGGCTGCTGTGGCTGGTGAGTATCAATAGCAGACTTTTAGGGCTGACACTTCCTTCATTTGCATCTGCAGTGTATGGCCCTCATCCATTCCGAGGTCCAGCATACTTTGCATCGGTGCAGGCTCTGTTGACTGCAGTAGGGACAGATTTGAATTGCAGTGCAACCGTTAGCAGAGATTCGGGTCCTATGTATACAGCAGCAGTTTCATGACACTCCGCTGCTGTCACTATTCATTGCCAAAGTACTATATCCTGTTATTATGAGCTGATAACAAAACAAGAGAGATGCGTACTACAGAACAAAATAATTCAGCAGCAATTAACATTTGTTCTAGTTGCTGTTCTCTAAGAACAGTGTTAGGATAATTCTATAAATCCCATCGTTGCAGGTTATCTGCAACGTGATCTCCCTTATTAATCATACACAACTGAGACTGGAGCAGAACTGTAAATGAAATGAAATAGCAAAGGCACAACAGTTAGTCGACAAATTAAATAAATGAGCATTAATGACTCATTTTCCTCAAGTGAATCCATACTCTGTTCTGCAGCACTTGCATAAAGAAATTCTCTTAGTTTCCCCATTTCCACAGTTTCTGCATGACCAGTCAAAATAACATGCCATCATGTTAATGTATTGTTCAGGCTGAATCCACATAGACCGTGAATCACAGAATCATAGCATCATTAATGTTGGAAAAGACCTCTAAGACCATCTAGTTCAACCATTCACCTACCACCAATATTGCCCACTAAACCATGTCCTTAAGTAATACATCTGGTGACTCTGACTGCAATGCAGGTGGAGGAAATACCTTTAATCTCAGCCCCAGGTGTCCCACATGTACATGTGTGCTCATAGAACCCACACGGAGACAGGGCTGTGTAAGGAGGTTGGTGGCCCTCACACCTTCGGTATAGGGATCAGTCTCAAAGGGTCTCAAAAATCACAGGCATTTAATTCACACTTTTTTCATATTGATAGTCATTGCCAAGTCTTGATTTTGAATTTGATGCCGTGGGGCTTTGTTACTCTGTATTAAGCTGCACTGTGGGGATTTTTTTATTCTTACTTAATGTTTATATTGATTTTTTGAAGAGTGCATTTAAAGGAATTACTCCTCATCAACCATGCTGATATAAAAGCATAGTTACTATAATAATGGCCTTTGAATACTGTCCATTAAACTTTGACATTTAAAGTGTTTACTGTGAATACATATTAAGTTTCTCATTAAAGGCAGGGTCTGGCTTTCTTGATGTGACTCTTAGATTAAATCAGCCTAATCCAAAATAAATACAAAGACGGAGAATTCATAACAAGCTGTCTCGTAGATTCTCTGTGTGTAAAACAGCAACTGCTATTGTGGCAGAAAGGTTTCATTTTAGTGTCTCCTCTTTGGCCCTCAAGGAAAAAAATATCTTTTCGTTGTGTACAAAACCTTTTGCACTTTGACATAAGTCCTTCCAGCAGAATCCCTTTTTTTTTTTTTTTTTTATTGAAACAAACTTAAACCATATTCCATTTCACAAAAGCAAAATGTGCTGAACATGTGCTTTTTAAAATAGAAGCATGTGCATCAACGACTCTACAAGAAGATACTTTCTGAGCGTGGTCTCCTGGGAAGGTCCATTACCCAACAGCCTGAGAGCACAGGAAAGGGGTGCAACAGTGTTAGATCAAGCTTTACTAGGCTGGATGGCCAAGGCTGTAGAATAAGTGATATTTAATATGTGCACTTTGAGGCTCCTGTTGAGTGCCCTGTTTGGTAACCCGGATCAGGATGCTTGTTTAGTGGATAAAAGTGTAACTTTAGAAATTGGCAGGAACTTTCTGTGCTTGGCCACCTGTATTCTCAGCCAGATATGGTGTAAGGAGACTCAGACAAGCACACTTTTCAAAGTTTGTTCTGTTTCACTTCCTTACAACCACCAGGTTCAAAAGAACCATTTATTTAAAAAAAAAAAAAAAAAAAAAACCTCGCTCAGTTCAAAGATGCATTTATAAAGCTCACTGGTCTTTATGATCAAGCTCATACTTTGTCTTCCCGTTACTAAAATAATACTTCTATCCTGCCCTTTTTTCCCTATTGCATCTGTTTTATTATAAAAACATAATTCTAACGAAGGTCTCAGGCATTGTATTTTCCAGACAGTGTGACGCTATAAGCAATATGTAATGACATTTTTTTATTTTTTTTTGTGGAGTTTTAGCTGTCAATAATACTAATAATTGTATCAAAAATAATGTGATCTCCCAGCAAAGCCTGCATAGTCAATCAGCATAAAGTATGAGCACTTCAGGGACACAAAGACGCTGAGCCTGATGAAAGAGATTGGACTGAGAATTTTGACCTAAGAATATAATAATGTCTTCCAAGATCTCATTATGCCCATGCCCATTCGAAACCATCTGGGGCCCAGAATAATAAAAGGAGTGGTGTGAATTTACGAACCCATAGATCTAGCCATGCCCCTTGGATATTGTGTTGGATTAGTAGATTTACTGCTAATCCAAACACTGTGGGCAAAATGATGTCTTTACATCTGCACCGTGCATCTCTGAGAACTGGAGGGAGTTGAATGCTTGAAGGTTTGACAGCAGCAGTCCCCTGTTCCAAGCACCTTTCCAAAGCACCTTCCTGTGCTGCATGTCCCACACAGTGCTGTTGGCATCCGAAAGCAGTGAGGGGCAGAAGCTTGTAAGCAGAAAGCCATCTCTAATAGGTGGGAGTGGAGCTGGTGGGTGCAGAAAGATGCAATTGGCATAGAGAGGATTGATCTGCATTCCTCAGGTTGCCTCAGGTGCAGACCCCAAGAGAAGGGTCTCTCCTTTTAATTGGAAGTGTCTTCAGCTAAATAAAATAGTCAGATGCAAATCCTTCTCCTAAGGGGCAGCCATGTGGACTCATGACCTTTCTTTGAATGGTTTGGAGCCCAGAAATCAATGGTTACACTAAATCTGTAATTATATTCTTTTCATCTGTGGCAGGGTACTGGTAGCGTGACAGATGTGAGACCTTGAAAGCATGGAAACTTCAAAGCCCACTGAGATGTGTTAGACACCACGGACATGTGGAGCAGTAGGAAAATAAAATTAAAATAAAAAACAAAACTGCTCTATCAATGCTGGAGGTGATCTCTCTCCTTCATACACAAGCATGTGTGTGCACATGTTCATGAGCACAGCTGGAGCACCAGAATCCTTAGGGAAGAGGAGAGAGGATGACTGCTGCAAATGGAGGTGATTCAGCCAGCCAGTAGAATGAGATGAACTGCCATCTTGGAGTGGGTCAGAAGGCTTCTCAAACAAAGGAGTGGCTGGGTTAGGAGATATGACTGGAGACGATGCCTGGAGTTGGGAATGGTGAATGTGTCCAGGCATCGCCTGGCTGCTGCTGAGTAATAGGACTGAGATGGTGTCTTCTTGAGTGAGATGCTTCTCTAAAGCAGTTTTGCTTTCAAAGAAGTAGAACTGCACATCACATTTATGTTTGCATAGGAAGAAACCCAGGAGCATTATGAAGAGGATGATTTGCAGTGGTCCACAGGGGAAGTGCAGCATTAAACCTCAGTGTCAGAGCACAGGGATGCAGATTCCAATGTGGGAACGGTCACATTTGGTGTATGAGGTGTCAATAACCATATAGCTGTGACAGATTGAATTTTTCATCTTATTGCACTTTTTGAAGGTATAAAGAAGCTAAATCAGTTCTGGTGTGTTAAGGTACCACATGGGAGGGCAGGAGGATGGTCAGTAACATATGAGACAAGAACTTCACGGAGGCAAAGCATCTTGCACTAGACCAATGGCATTAGAAAAGCGGATGCTTAGGTGCATACGAGACCTTCCCATCTTTGTGATGTGTTGTACCGTGGCTTGTAGAATCACCCCTCTGTCAGCACTGCCATAAGCACATCTTTAGTTTCAGGAATTGGCGTGCTGCATTCCGACAGGTGGTGTAATTTTTGCACAAGTATATGAAGTGAGATATGTTGGCTAGGGAGACTGTGTTATTTGCAGATGAAAACAAGAAAAGGATTACATGGGTCATTTCAAAAAACCTCATACCATCTTTTCTGTTGCTGTCTATGGCTTAGGTTACATATGAGCAGAAGGATGTATGTGAAGTGGTTGGGGAATTTAAGAGTGAATGAGCCTGTCAGTAGTAAAGCTGGGCTGCAGCAAGTCCATGGGTCCAGGTGCCCCAGAACTGATAGGAAACTTATCATGGTCAGAAATCTGTAAAAGGAAGTAGTGTTTTTAATTCCAGTACAGTGCTTTGCAGTCTTTACAGGTGGAAAGGAAATGCTTTAACAAGGAAAAATGGGTATGATGCTCCCAACATTTATTTGGTATTTGCAGCTGTAAATGTAAATGCCTATTTTACTGTTCATCGTATCAGAATAATTGAGGGACACAAGTTTGAAATTTTCAGTTATTGTAATATTAGCAAATAATAAAACTATTCAATGCAAATCAATATTATCTATTAATACTTATTGAAAGTTTTTGTGCAAATTGGGAGTTTGGAGAGTACTATTAGGAATGAATTTGCTTGAACTGATTTGTCAAAAGCCCAAATTAAATACTGTTATTTCTTTGTTGTTGGATTATATGTTACATGGTTACTCATAAATGGTGGATCAGGAACTGATGGCATGAAGCACGCTGATAAAGTAAATGAAGATTGATGGTAGTTACAGTTAATATAAGAAACGTCACTGGTATGTCATTCTATCTCATGTGCAACTTACTGACATTATTAACAGGGAAATGTAAGATGGAGGAGATGGCAGGTTTTTTGCTTGTTTGTTTCTTTAAGATTTGGAAACAGATCGCCAAGCATTTCTCTTCTGGTCACCAAAGTCAGCCAAACACTAGCAGAAATTTGGAGTCACACAGGCAGAACCAGTTACTTATATCCAGCTGTTTGGTTCTTCAAGACAGATGAATTGTAGAAGACATTCACCAGTTGCATGTATGTTGTAGTGCCATTTTATCACTTATGTAAGCTTTGGTGAAAGGAGTATCAGACCCACTCCTCAAAATATTCAAACTGAACCTTTTCTGACTAACACGGGGAGCACCAAGATGAACAAACTAGTTATACATGCATGGAAAGTAGCAAGCCGAAAGTAATTGTGTATTCAGTTTTAATGGAGCTGAATCTCCTGCTGAGATTTCAATATCTGACAGCATTGCTTTCATTGCCCCAAATGCCCAACCTTTTTCTAATGTTTGACCTTGGGTATGATTATATTTCTCTGTGTATCTCAAACAATGCAAAATCTTTTGCCTGTATCAGTCATCTCTCCCTGACAGTCCTGTTCCAGCTCCTGGCAAAAGAGAACAAGTCTGATGGCAGTAACAATAGCTAAAATGAGCTTTGATAGATGTTTTTCCCCTTTCAATAAATACATAAAGCATCTCTATAACGGTATTTTGTTAACTGATAGACAACAAAAGAGGCATTCACTTATAACTCCATTGCTTGCCAGTATGTTCTCATTGCCTTACTTAGCATATGTAAGTAATGTGACCTCCAGAATAAAGGACAGCACTGCTGCTTTCAGTGTCGGTTATTTATTGTATTTGATTCCCACCTGCTAAATGAGAACGTGCAGGTGTGTGAACCTTTGCAAGAGGCTTTACCATGGCTCTTTTGCCCCCGTATATTGACCCATAACCCCATATCTGCTCATTTTTGGCAGCTTTGGTGAGCACTAAAAGGGGTTCCTCCAGCACTGGTGCAGGATGGATGAGGATAAAGGGACGGTTTTTAAGTGCAACCCAAACAGGCAGTCCAAGTGTGATTAATATTCCCATTCTGGTAACAAAAGTGTATCCCTAAAGAGGGAACATTTGATAGTGGCCTCTTTTTGCAGGGCTGTGTAAGCTGGGCACTTTATTTTAATAGTACACCATTAAGGTATTTATCTTAATTTAAAAAAATAATATTTCCCTTGTTGTTTGCAATTGCCCACTAGAAATGAAATCCCTTTCCTGATCGAGTATCCCTTACAATCCTGCACTGGTTGTTATTGCATGTTGCCTCGGGAATACCAAGTTACTGGGGCTCAGGCTTTCTTCAGAATTACTAAGGAGAGCTTGAACAGCAGTTGAAAACACAGATAAAGAAATACATGGGCCATGCAAACAAGAGCAAGTGGGATAGAAAGAGATGTGTTTACTAGAGTGGTGGAAAAAACCCGTCCACAAAGAAGCCACTTGGTCTGATTATGGGGCTCGTTATGGATGCAGAGCACTGAGCAAGTTCACTGGAGTTTGAAATCCCAAGGGCAGTTTTGGGTTTCTTTCTGCGGACTCCAAAAAGTGATTTAATAATTCATTTGAAACTGTGCAAAACTTTGTTGATTTGTTTTACTCCCTGCTTGAGCAGATCTGTTTTGCTCAGAGATTTTAACCCAGTGCTGAGGAAGTTGAGATCTGAAGCCCCAGACTGAACCCGAGGACTTCCATGCATGTTGGGATGAACGTGGCAATCTGGGTTGGCTGAATTTGCAAAGAGAAGAGAACACATGGAGACTTTGTTAGACTTGTTTCTGGTCTGCCTCAATGCCAACTCTGCTCCTACTCTGAGCAGGGCAAAGCTGGATTGGAGCGGATGCTTTCGTATTCTGCTCAAGAGTACTGGCTGTAATATCAGCACATTAATATGTGCCATCAGTACAGGAAAAATGAGCAGCTCAAATTTAAGTGAAGTGTTAGCAGTGGAATAGACACAGTGGGAAGGTGATAACTCTGACTTCGTCGTTAAGTCTAAATACAGCGTAAGAGCAAAGCAGGGGACTGTGTAAACAGGTAAAGGGGATCTGACTCTTTTAACAATTTTGCTTGGGCTGTAGTGGTAAGAGATATACTTAATCAGAACAAAAAAGAAGGGTTTTGTGAAGAATTCATTATTTTACTCATTTTACCCAACATTTTCCTGCTTTCACTTGTAACGTTTTTTTCCTGATTCTTGCTTGTTTTTTCTGACTTCTTGCTTGCAAATATTATACTGTTTTGGTGGTCATTCTTGCTTGTGTTTTAACATCAACTATCTATTTCTGAGCAGCTTTTATTGTGGCATGTAATCTTAATAATTTGTGGAAATTATGACATTTCCAAAGAAATCAAAATGGTAATCCTTATTGGCTGCTTACTGCATTCCGGTGGCTGCCTCTGTTGTGGCGAAGTCCTCCACCTCATGGCAATGCATTAAAACTGTTCACCTTCTGATCAGTAAGGCAGCATGAGCACCCACAGCATGCCAAATTCTTCTGCTTGAAGCATGGTTTTAGGTGATTTTCTTCTTTCTTTTTCTTCTCTCCAGGCTGTAAACCTGGCTTTTGTTAAGCAAGCAAAAGTAACACGATTTTCTGCAAAAAAAAAAAAAAAAAAAAAAAAGTGAAGAAAAAAATCCTTCTATAACTTCATCTTGGAAATGATGTTTGAAATAGAAAAGTCTTTTGCAAAGATAATGGGGTTTGTTTCTGTGAGGAAAAATGTGCATATAGGTGACATCTCAGATAAAGACACTTCTATACTCGATCTATGGGTAGCTGTCCAAAAATGAAACACCCATGGCCATTTTTCAGTCGTATGCATGTGCATTTATCGTGAAAAATGGAAGTTCCTATGCAGAAAGTCAGAACAACATGTACAAGCAGCCCAAATTATTTTAGATTAACAAGGTTTCCTGCCTGGAAGTCACTTTGTCTTCATCCCATTAGCTAGACTCAACAAAACAAATGAGTCAATGCATTAGGCTTAAACACAAAATCTTGCTGCGTGAATGCAAGGAAAAATCCTCTCTTAAGAATCATGCAGCCATCTAATTTATGTAGTGTGGCTAGGATTAATATTCATCTTGAAGTTTATATCAAGGGAGTGCAAAATTCTGTTTCCTTGCAGTATTGTTGAGCTCGTAGGTGTTATTGTCAGGTGTGAATAGTGCCGTGTTGGGATGCATCAGCTGCTCAGACTTTGAGCCCCTAGATTCTCTGCTCTACAATTTTGTGGCTCTTTTCCTTTTAACAAATAAATTTCTTAGGTTCTATTTTTGGAAAAAGACCATGTGAATGGGATATTTTTGCCACGGGCTGATAGGTAGGAAATGCAGCAGTGTGAAAGTGTTTGCGTTCCTTGAGGACCACCTCTCACCAGAGGAACATATGTGAACCAAAGCAAAAAATCTGCTTACGTGCCTTTGTCTGTTTTAACTCTTTTGCAGCTGCCTGTGGGGAAGTTTATTTTTCTCAAATGTTATCTCACGTTACATGTGTAGAAAGTCAGGAATCACATAATTTTTTTTTCTTGACTATGTAAAAGCATGTGTTTTAGTACTCACTTTGTGACTGTTCAGGAGATATTGCAAATATGCATTTATAGATTGATCAGTCGTATAAACGTGGTTAATGCTCTCAATAGAGCGAGGGGAGTTGCACAAGCATTACCAAAATGTTTCAAGGCATTTTGCCCTCTAATTCCATTCTACCCTCGGTATATCTGCTATAGAAAATGGATTTAGATTCAAAGTCATTTTGGGAACCATTAGGATGTGCCTTTGAACACATTTGTTGTTCTCTACGTATACCCAGCCAGATATTATGATTGTGTACAGTAAGTCAGCTTTTACAGAAGCTGAAGATGACTGTATTTTCTTATCACAAGCAGAGAAACCACATGCTTAAGCAGAGTGCCAGTGTCTTCACTGGAAACCTAGGAGTAGTGCTCGTGCTTTTCTGGTTACACTTCACTACATTATCTAAGCCAAACAGCTAAGAGAATGGATTTGCACATAATCTGTATTTCTTTAGTGTTCATTATCTTGTTACTTAAAAATTGTCCATGAAAAGTGAGCACGTTCCTGGAGACGTGACTAAAGTACTCTTAATAGAAAATATATGGAAACAAAATGTTACTCAAATTAAACAAAATATACAATTGCAACTTGCTCTGTTGCGTTCAGCTCCAGTAGGCACACTGAATTGTCTTTTTTCCAAATGGATAATTTATTTAATTAACCAAGATGCAATGAATTTTAAATTGTATATTAAATTAGAAAAATTAGGTAGTTAGGAAAAAATATGATGTGTTTTGCATGCTTAATCATTGTTGGGAATTTTTAATTGCATAATTAAAAATTGCAGATGGCAATTTACCTAATACAAATTTTTGCCCCCCAAAATATTTTCCTTGCTAATGTTAACCTGATAGGTCTGGATAATTTCTGATTTAAATCTTTTTTGCTCAGGTGTAACTTTTTGTAACAGGTAATGAAGGTTTTACTTTTTGATCGCTATTTTCTTCTGTGATCATATTGCATAAGTATCACACTGCATGCTTATGCTAAGAATCCAAGTATGCTTTATGTATATTCAACCTTATACATATAAAATAGAGTCAGCGTGTACCATGTTCATTCTTCCGGAAAATTTCACACAAACTTTATCCTGAACTTTCTACTGAGGATTGTTCTTCATTGCAGTGCACATTGCTTGATCCTGTTTATCTGCATAGCTTAAATGCAACCCCGAGGGATATAAACACAGTGACAGTTTTTAAACATACTTTCTGATCATCAGCACCAACTATTACTTGAGCCTATTCAATAACATAACACTGGCAGACGGAATTCAATGACCCTCAATAACAACAGATACAATTTCATTGTGCAAAATTATATTATGACATGGTTGTGTTGTCTTGAGTTATGACTTTAGGTTGTCTGCAATATGGCATGCTTTTTCTTTCGGGAAAAAAAGTGATACTTAGTGACACTGAGATAATGCAGGGTCTAAGTTGAGCAGTCCAAGTTTCTGCGATAAATGAAAAACAAACAAAAGAGTAAAAAAGATGTGTGCATTCCACAAATAAATACTAATTTTCCACTGGCAATTGTTTAGTTCACAAGAAAATTTCTTTGAGGGGACATCTCACATTTCTTCGGCAGCTCATGTTGACATCTGTGGCTCCATGTAGTTCACTCTCCAGTGCAGGACCACAGCAGAGCAGGTTGGCACCCAAAGCTCTGCAGAGAGCAGGAATGTGGGGGCTGTGAGGAAAGACATCTGCCTCTGTGGGATCCAGCAACCAGAGCTCAGATTGCCAGATAAACATCTAATAGTCAGAAGTGCCTAAGTGACTGAAGAATATACGATTCCCCTTGATTTTGGAGAAGTCCAAACTCCGAGCTAACAAGGATGCTGACAGTTCCTGTCCAGGAAATGTTTCCAACTTTTGTCCCCTCTTCTCTTTCCATGTCCTCCTGGCTCCAGAGAATGTGGAGCATGGCACATTCTGCACACTACGGGATGTCTGATGGGGTACAGTTGCTGAAAGGGAGGGTATAGCACAAAGGGCATCTACCTTTTATGTGGTGCACCATCGTGAGCCTTTGGTTAATCTCCAGATAATGTGCAAATCAGTGGGGTAAGGACTGGAGGGACTGGCGGAGTCTGAGCTCTTCATTTCCCCAAATAAATCCATGGGCACTGGGCTCACTGACCATTTACTTCCCTTGCTGCACAGAGGTCGATAAGACTATGTAAATGAGACTGGATTTAAGGAAACAGAAAATTACTTTCAGATCCATATTTCTTTAGATTCATGGCAAATCTCATCTGAAGACCACAGATTGTTGGCACAGATTTCTGGACAGAGACGGGATTCTAGGTTGGTACCCCCCAATAAAGTCACAAAGCCTGAATAAAATAAAATACTATTTTCTGCATCTTTAGAAAAGCGATTTTGGTAAATAGTGAGAAATTTCCAAGTTTCTCCAAGCAGCCTATGTGAGGGAAAATAACTGTTAAATAATGTCCCCTAGGTTAATGCTCTTTCACTTTTCATTTGAAAGGAATAAATATTTTTTTTTCAAAAACACCAACATTTCTGAACATTGAGATTCCCAGTGCATTCAGAATTTGAGGGTTTTAGTTTTGTTTGCCCATATCATGCAGTATAGCCAATGATTGTAGAAAATTTCATTATTACAAGCAGGTTAGAAACACAGAGCTTGTTTATGAATAAATAATTTGGTGTCTGTTCTGCAAGGTAGCAAGGACACATAGGACATTCTACATCTCTAAGGATGCAGTAAGCAGGAGGTATTTGTGGCAGGGGAACAAATGTACAAGCAGGTAAATACAGGGAGAAAAGAGACCTAGTTGGGTATATATAAGCATAATTGAGGCAGATAGGAGAAACATAACTCTTGTATGCATTCACAGGTTAAAATTTAGTCTTTCACAATTGCATTGCTGGCATGGAGGCATGGGACTTGATGCAGCGATGCAAGGCAGGACTCCCGTGCGAGGCGAGGCTCTCTGCTGCCGCCCCATTACCAAGAGGCATCGCTGAGACCCGAGGTGCCACCTCCACCACCGCCGTGCTGGGAATACCCCAACACCGCAGCCAGAAAAGCTTTTAGGAGGGCCTCCCCAGTGCTGAGCTCACGTAGCTGTGTGCACGTGTTTACGTTGCCCGCACGGTTTGCGACACGGCCCCAGCCGCTGTGCTCCTGCATAAACAGTCTCCGTCCCTCTGAAGTCTCCCTCGTCTCCTGCAGCAGTGCCAGGGGTCAGGCACACAAAGGTGCTGTCCCCTGATTGCAGCAAACACCGCCATGTGTTGTATGTTTGATGAATTAAAAGGATGCTGCCAACTTAATTACACTGTAACCCTTCAATAAAGGAAGGGCAGAGCTGATTAACTAGTGAATAATTGGGGGCTGATTGATGGCTTTCTCCCTCACTGCTAAAGGCTGTATATATAATTATTTTGCCTGTGGGCCTAATTTTGCCACTGTTAGCTTCCACTTTTGTCATCAGCTGTAATTTATGGATGGGGCCTGAAGCCTTAAAAAAGGCTGGAAAATGAAATAGCCCCAAATCCCCAGATATGTCACCTGGAAATGGCCAGCAGGCAGCCTTTAACGTCAACATTTGCAGCCATTTAGCAGCATTAACACCTCATGCTTAGCCGGAAAATAATATTATCATTTGTCAACAACTATCATAATATAGATTTTTTCCTGACGTGTAATAATGTTACATCACTCATGCCAATGATTTAATATATGTTTTAAATGCAAGATCAATTTGTTGTAACTGAATAGAAAATTCTTCTAGTAATGCACTTTTTTAAAAAAGAGCAAGAGATGGGGGAAGAGCCATGTCCCCTCAGCAGCGCCAGCTCACTCCTGGGCTCAGATCGTACATCTCTGATGAGCCCTCCAAAATCAATGCAAACTGCAGCAGTTTGGGGAACTTGGGTTAAAACTCTTTTTCTCCTTTTCCCTTTGAGATTCAGAAGCAGTTCCAGAGAAAATATAGTTAATAAAGCCACGAACTTCTCTCTACTGCACTTAAAAAACACTGTGGGACAAGTTTCCATCAGCAGAGCCACGTATGAGCCCCGTGGTTTTTCAGGATGAGGATCTGGCCCCTTGTATTTTAAAATGAAATAAGATATCTTATTTTTTCACAGGCAAAAGGTAATCGCTAATGCAGCAGTGATAGTAGAAATCAATCTGTTTAGAAGGATAGAACTGCTCCAGAGGCAAAGAGGAGAGGTGCCCCCCAGAAGAGCCTATTTGGGGAAACGCAGCACCAACAGCTGCCTACGAACAGATCGCCTGCCTCAGATTCCACACAGATTATTTTCAATAAAGTAATAACAACTTAGATTCCCATTTTTTCGTAACCCACATTTAAACATTGCAGAGGGAAGGCTGCTAATTTATAAGCCAAGATATACAAATCCTCTCTCTCCAATTTCCTTTGTTGTTTTGTCCTCGCAGAGCGCTCCCTTGCCTATGAATCACATAAAGATTTGAAGAACCTTTCAGTCAAAGCTCAGTAGTGTGCCAGTGGGCACTGGCCAGGAAAAAAAAAAAAAGATTGATATTTGCCCTCTCTTCTTATCTGCACTTGATTTATAAGTCAGAGTGAGTATGCAAGAGAAATAAAGGCAAAGACCTTGATGCCTCCCTGTGGAGAATATGCTCCATTTGGATTGAAGGCATGAAAGAGGAGAAATTAATGGTAAGCTGTTCATCTGTCACTACTGCCAGCCTGATGGTTTTGCAGAGAAGGAGAGGACTAGATGACATGCCCTCCAGTCAAGGGCACGACTGCCCGCTGTTCTCATATTATAAACACAGTGCTTTCGGTTTCTGAGGGATTTAAATTTAAATTATACTGTACTTTGGATAGGCAAATCTTTACACAAGTTTATTTTCTTGAAGTATTAACATGTAGGATTTTGCTGGCTTTATGTGGGAGAAAAATAAAAATTAAGTCCCCCTATTTGATAAAAATATGTAGCAGACTCTTAAAATGCATCCGTGTTTTTAAAGCGGTGTGTTATAGTGTAATGAGATTTAAATTTATATATGCATTGAAGATTTAGGCACATGCATAAATAGATAAGCTTTAGTTATTCTACTTTCTGGCACATAGGAAAAGATTAAAAAGTTCAAAATGGAAGCTGAATGTTTTTTTCTATTAAAATGGCATAATACTGACACTGTCGCTATCGATGACAATATTAGGAACACATCTGGAGGATAAAAACTGACACAAAACTTTCATGTTGTGCTAAATGACAAGAAAAATGTACTTGTTGCTAAATGAAGCGTTCCCAGTGCTGAGCGTTGTGTGTCCCTGCACTGCGGCTGTCTGTCGGAACGTCTCAGCGCAGTACCTGCACAAAGGACCTCCAGCTGCTTGCGTTCTCGAGGTGCTCCTGCACTGCATCCTGTGTCACAGATAGCACCGCTGCTAACAGGGGAATTTCTGAAGCCTTGCACGATTCGGATGAGAGCACAGAACTGGTTTTCACTGTGCACAACTTCAGGGCTGAGATTTTGTGACGTTTCTGCAACCCTCCCCACTTGCTATTCAAATCTCTCTTTGCTAAGACCAAGCAGTGGGATGGGAATATCTGTTTTTCAACAGGGGGGAAAAAAGAAAAGACAAAAAAAAAAGGGGGAAAGGAAGTTTCTTGTTCACAGCATTCAAATGACCTTGGGTTTTATAAACTAGGAGCACTGGAATGTTCGCTCCTGGAACATTCTCTCCTGGGCTGAACTAAACACTAAGCTGAGTGCACCAGAAGTGTCCACTGATGTTTCTCTGTAATTCACATATTGCGAAGACTGACATGCTGTGTGATTGTCCATTCCTGCCATCGCTGAACATTCTGAGTGTGCAGACCTGAAATGCAGGCAGGCAGATAGGAAGGAATGGTTGGTCAGGCAGGTGACGGTCCTCCCAGATTTTCAGGACAGAAGATACACTGTTCTCTAACACAACTGGTATTTCCAAAATAGAATCACAAAATCATTTGAGTTGGAAGGGACCCTTAAAGGTCACTTAGTCCAACTCTCCTGCAATGAACACGGACGCTGACAGCTCCATCAGGTGCTCAGAGCCCAGTCCAGCCTGACCTTGACTGTCTCAGGAGACAAGGCATCACCACCTCTCTGTGCCCGTCTCTAACAAATCTTGTGCCTTGATCCTTTATGTTTCCTGCCCCTCACTGAGGTTTCACAGGTCCCTTGCCTTCCTGAGCCCATCCACACTGTGCACAAGGGCTTTGACCCATGGCCAACCTTCTTCATCATCCATTTGGAACCCCCCCAGTGACAACAGTCCTCTTTGCAGAGTGATGAGAATCAAGGCACCCAGTCCTACTTGAAATGCGTCAGCCAGCAGCAGTGGGCTGTGAGCCGGGCTGTGAACCATTCCATTCCCCTTCCAAAACTCACCAGCACGCTCACCTCCCCGCTACCGACAGCGATGGTTGCAGGCTCTGTGTTGTGGCAGATGTCCCACGCTCTGTGCTTGGCTCTCTGTTGGAGAGACTTCAACTAGTGGAGGTGATATTTTCTACACCAGCTGTGCTGAGCAATTTTTTTTTAGAATTTTTTTTTTTTTTTTTTGCTAAAATGATTTTTTTCTATAAAGAGATTGAAGAAAAGTATGTTATTTCCCCAACTTCAAAATTATGATCATTCTTTAGAGCAGCTCTGGTTCCTCCAGGCTTTGGAGCAGGTAGTTACTTCTGAGCTCTTTTTTTTTTTTTTTTTTTTTTTTTTTTTTTTTTGTTCTTGTCAAAAAATCCTCCTGTGGCCTAGATTATACGCATGTTGAAAATCTGTTTGCACTTGCTGGGCCCATCTGCGCAGAGCTGCTCCGTCTCCTCGCCGTTGCACGCCGGCCATGCTGCGGATGCGGTGCCCATACAGAGTGGCTCTCCCGGCACAGCAGCAGTGATGATGAGGAAGGAGGGCTTTTTCTTCCCCTCTCAGTGTACCCCTTGCTGGTTCAGGCACAGGAGGGTGTAGGAGGGAACATTATTTTCTGCTTGCTGAGTATTTGTGAAAACGCTGTCAAGCTGGATGCCTCCTATAGCAAGGGATGATGTGCAAATGGTTTCTAGTGCTAAAGATCATGGTGTAAACTGAGGGACAGAGGATGGAGCAGAAAGTCCAGAGGGCCTGGTTTTGGTGGTGAGCTGAATGCAGGCTGTGTGGTCCTACAGTCTAATGGCTTTATAGCTTTGGCTTGTTAGTTCTTTGGGAAATTGCATCCCTAAGACAGCAAAAGAATACAAATGTTGTACATTAAGCACTCAAAAGTAAGAAAATGCTGATACAGTCCTGTTTGTAATAGGACAAGAGGTAAGGGCATATAGTTGCATCAGGGGAGGTATAGATTGGGTATTTGGAAAAATTTCTTCTCTGAAAGAGTAGTGAGGCACTGGCACAGACTGACCAGAGGGGTGGGGGAGTAACATCCCTGCAGGTGTTCAAGGACTGTAGGGATGTGGGGCTGAGGGACGTGGTTATTAGGCATGGTGGGGATGGCCTGATGGTTGGACTAACTGATCTTAGAGGTCTTTTACGATCATAATGAGAGCAGCAAAACAAAACTATTGATTTATTTCCACACACAGTCACTCTCATGCATTTGTGAGGCTGAGTCTGTCAGAAACTCTGCGACACTGCAGAAGGGACCAGTGTACCACAGTGGGTGAGGGGCTGGCGTACTGCAGTGGGGAACACTCTCCAGATCCAGAGGGATTGGATTTGAATGCAGAGCCAAAAATAAAAGCTGCATTTTTTTTCCAGTTCAACCTCAGATAGAAACTCTTAAATGTCTTTGCCTAAGGTGGTCTGGGAATGAAAGCATTTTAATTTTGGGGATAATGTTTTTATTTCTCTGGAATGAGAAGTAGGTTTTCTCTGGAAATCAATTTTTTTTTTTTTTTCCTATGATTACAGAAAGAGTTTAGTAAGAAAGTTTTAGTCTAGTTTGAGGACATGGTCGGATATTTTCTTTTCAAGTCTCCTAGTGATCTCCTGAAGGATTGTCTCAGCTTCCTAAACTCTTGCATATACCTAATTGTGAAATGTGGGCTATTCTTACATACAGCTACCTGTGAAATGATGATTTGCTCATCACTGTGCTGTCACCTTCATCATCTCGTTGTGTGACAGAAGTTGAGGTTTTTCTTCTGTTCTGTATGGCCACAAAGCTACCAGTGGCCTTAGGCACTCAGCAGGTACAAGTCTAAATGGTGGCATCATACCCCAAAATTCAGTTCTAGGTTTGATAATATAAGGAACCACCAGCACTCAGCACTTCCCTAATTGTTTTAGTGCCGCTAGGTGACATCACTTAGTGTTCATCAACTTATTTTAATATCATTTTTTTCTGTGCACTCGATTAAAATCTAGGAAATAAATGCATTTTTTATTTTTATTTTATCTCTGAAATATGATTATAAATGACCTTTGATAAAAAGTTAACAGAGAATATGTCAGGAAGCAGCTCAGAAGGAAAAGATTAAAAGCAGACAGTCTAGAGAGGTGTTTAATTTCAATTTTCTTTGTGGAATAAGAAATCTGTAGATTTTAAAGCCATCAAGCCATAGTTACTTTTATCAGTAGGGCTCTTTTGTTTTGTTCTGCCACCTAATTCTTTTGATGACAATGAGTCCACAGTTTTCCAATGACTGATTTTGATTTGCATGTTATTGTCAGCCTTTTATATTTTATCATATCTCCACTTTGGTTTTTATGCAGATCCTCACATCAGAACGCGAGGGCAGCCTGAGCTAAACAGCTGGCTGGATTTGCATGAAAATGGACTGCCCTTTTTCATTTGTTTGTTCTTTGGAAATTACAGTAGGTGAATATCTGACTCAAATTTTCCAAACAAATAAAGATAAAACTTCACAGATATTAAACAGCGGAGCATTAAACTGTATCATTTTACATATAAAAAGAAAAGGATTAAGTAGAATTAGTCTGTTGAGCTGACTGAGGAGAAACAATGTGAGTGGCTGTCTGCAAACTAAAGATACAAAAGAACGGTGGTATGTCCGAGAGACTTTTTCTCTCAAAATATTTTCCTCTCTCATGTTTAGATGATAAATAATAACATACGGGTTTCCCTTATGAATTTAAGATGCTTTTGCTAGGAAGAAGAAAACCATAATCTCCTTTAAGTAATTATATATTTGAAATCATTCCTGTATTCAATGTACCTCCTGGTTCACAGCTGCCCCGTGGCCGAGGTGTCCTCTGCGATGCTGTATGCAAGGCAAGGTGTAAATGGGGCTGCAGACGGGTGACATTAAGAACCCCACACCATTTCCAAGAGGTAAAATCTGTAGGGTAATCTTTTATTAGACTGACTGCTACAGATGGAAAAAATGAACAAGCTTTGGGGCACACAAGAGCTTGATAGTTGACAGAAACGAGCTTTATAGATTTGAACAGTGAGGTATCAAAATAACACATGGCACAACTTGGAGTTGTCAACAGACTGATAAATTATTTAGAGCATGTGTGCCCTTGTGTGCCTGCAAGCTTGTCCGTCTCTTCTCATTCGCACTGCTTGGGCTCCCCGCAAGCTTTGCCTCTTGGGTCGTTGGAGCATCTTGGAAAGAAGAGCATGGCTACAGCTTTTGGTTTAAACAATGATTTGGAATCTGTAGTATCAGATTTAGCTATTTCACTCCTCTTATATTACGTCACTTTTTTCTTAGCCTGAACTCCTTTAAATGTACAAGCTTTCCTGCTCTAGTATGGACTAACTAGGAAATACTGCTTGGATTAATAGGAAGGCCATAGGGTTTCTAGAAATAAACACCTGGGCAAATAGCTATTGTCTCTGAATTTCCTGAAAAGTTGGTAACTGCTGGTCTTGCATGGGATGACACAAGTTCATTATTCCTTCTAGTATGGTTGGAGTCAGGTGCACAGTCACAGCTGTGCAGCTGGGGGAGAGCTCCTGAGTCCCAGAACACAGAGCCAGCAAGCAGCCAAAGCAAAATTTGTGGGGTAAAATATATTCTTGCGTATTTCTACACACTTTCTTCCTTTTTCTGGTCATTCAGACTTCTTTAATTTTTTCCCGAGTCCACAGTAGAAAGTCTGGAGAGTGTTTTAAATCCTTTTTCTTTCAAATGCAGCAAAAATAAGCAGACTGTTAAAGAAAAAAAAGCATTCTAAATAATTCATGAGCTTGTTGACATCTCTAGACTTTGCTTTGTGGTGTTGTTTAGCCTAGCCATCAAATCTATATGGCCCCTGCCTGCCAGCCAGCAGGTGCTGACGTGGTTGATGTAAAGCTCCGTGAGGTCAGCAGAAAAGGCAGTGCTTGCAGACTGTCACTGCTTTAAGTGTTTTGTCTTTTGTATGGCTGTAGAAGATGCAGATCTACCATGGGCTATTACTAACAGTATCAGTAGTGCTATCATGTCACTTAGGACAGACATGCTGCTATATGGCAGCACTGCTTAGCTTAAGAGACAGCAGAAAATGATAACCAGTCCCAGGTTTTGGGACCTGTGTGTAATGGACATTGTGCCTGGTGGACTGGGCTTGGCTTGTGGATAGACCTTCAGTTGTTTTTAGCTCTTTAGAACACAAAGATGCTTGACAAATTGTGCTTTGTTTCAGGAAATCCACACAGGGAATTGCTCCCGCTTTGCTCAGCTCCAAAAGGATTCACAAGCGCTGCTACAAAATTGAACTTGTTAGGAGCTCACCAGAGGTATTTCTTGTGTAATTCAGGTCTTTGCCTGAAGGTAAGAAAAGTGTGTGGGTTTGTTTTGAAGGAGGCAACAGCTTTTGGTCTGGGAGATGAGAAAGTGTGCTCCTGGATGAAATGGGAGAAACTTTCACATGGGTTTCGAGCAAGGAGTATTAGGGACAAGTGTTTGCTGCCATAGACAATTCACAGGAGCTGTAATGGAGTCTCATGCACCAACGGGCATGTCGGTACCAATGCACAGAGCTCCTTAGAACACCTACTACGTCCCTCAGAAAGCACTGCTGTAAACTCACTTATGTCAAAGTCACTGAACGTGCAGAAATTTGCCATACACAAAGGCAGGGCTAAGCGGAAAGTTAATACAATTCAGTACACATAAAAGTGTTGTAAAGTACAACTAATTTTTGTTTCAAGATATATTTCCAGTTGGTTTTACTTTAATATGTGCTGTTTCCGGATGTTTTTCCTACAAAATGTTGCATCTCCAAATTCTTTACTAAATAACACAAATAGATATCAAACGTTGCTTTGGCATTTTTGAAAGTTTTCCAAGGTTTTGCTGTCATTAAATTTGCATAAGCCATAGCCCTCACATAGCTGGGAATGACTTGAATAGCCGGCATCCAGCCTGACAACTTACCAAATCACTTAGATGTTATGATATATTAAACTAAGGCAGAAAAGAAGACATTTTGGCTTTAGAAACTGACCTGGAAATGGATTGCTAGAGGAAATGGACTATTTGACTTGTTTTTCAATTTGATTGATTCAATTGAAGAGAACAAATTGTCCCAGATTCAGCTCAGTTTAGTACTTTGATTTTTGTTGAGTTTTAATCTGGGCTCACATGAGATTTCCTTCAGCACTTGGATTTGTTTGAATGAGGTCTTCCTGCTGTTGCTGTTTTAATCAAACTGGACTGGCAAGCCCACATGAAAGTCAGCAGCAAAGAGAGAAAGAGCTGTGCACCCAGAGGAAGTCTGTGGCATCTAGCTACAATTTGTCTTTGGATCACTTCAGTGTCTTGAGCTGCTTGTGTGTGTGTGCTGTGGCCTGACAACAAGGAATGGTCTGTAAATGCTCAGGGTTAGGTCTTCATCTGATGTCAAATATTGCCTTAACTATGTGAATTCATACTCGGTGAGTATCAGGTGCAATATGTGAGTCTACATTTTGAAGAAAATAGTATTCAGATTCTAATTTTAAAGTGAATTTTTAAAATGCATGCAGCTTATATAAATCCCTGGCTATAAACAAGGGAGAAGTATCACTGCAATCCTTCTGGGTCTTCTTGTAATTTGGGAAATCAGCATTGCGTTCATCCCTGTACAGCACAAAATGATGTCCCTGCCCTGCCATCCAGCCATACATCATGAGGTCCATGTATATTTCAATATCTAAAGGGGGATTGTAAGAAAGAAGGGCAGAGACTCTTAAGCAGGGTCTGTTGTGATAGGACAAGGAGAAATGGTTTCAAACTAAAAGAATGGAAATTTAGATTGGACATAAGAAAGAAATCTTTTACAATCAGGGTGGTGAGGCACTGGCACAGGTTGTTGCCCAGAAAGGTGGTGGAAGACCCATCCTTGGAGCCACTCAGGGTCAGGCTGGATGGGGCTCTGAGCAGCTGGTACAGCTGTAGATGTACCTGCTCACTGCAGAGGAGCTGGACCAGATGGTTTTTAATGGTCCCTTCCTACTGAAACAGTTCTATGATTCTATGTGCCCACTGCTCTTGCTGCAAGAGATGGATAGTGCTTGGCTCAAACCCCTGTTCAGGATTATCTGATCACAGCCTCCATTCAGGATTATGTGATCTAAGGACAAACAGGGTGGGGTGCTCATGGTGGCCTTTTATCCTGTTTCTTGATGTTTTTCAATTTTCCATGACCCTGGGCCTCTAACCCCCATGAGAGTTAATTGCATTTGTTGGTAAAACAGTGTTTTGTGTTCAAAATCCTTCATAATAGCAAAAAGTTTTGGAGAATGCCATTGCATATTTCTTAAATTTCAACCAAGACAAACAAATATGGCTCTTTTCTGTAAATATTTTATGTCTCTGTAGGTTTTGCGTTGAACTCCTGTACAGAGTTACTGTGTGTTATTGATAATGGGGAACCGGACTTGGTGGATTTTGAAGTCTTTTTTCATGTTTACATGGAACATTTTGAAGCAGCAATTAAAATAATTAAGGAGGGTGAAGAAATCTTTAGCATGCAACAAAGATTTCTGCAAAATGTTAATTTCTGTCAAATAAGTGAATATATGCACAGATGCCTCCTGACAGAGGCTGTGATTTCTGAGTGCTTTGCATGCCAAATAACTTGTTTACCCCCTCAATGTTTGCCAAGTTTACTGTCAATTTACAAATAATTTCCATTTTGCTGTTTATTCTGCTGCCTTTTGATGGATATGTCTTCCAGACTTTTATCTTGCATGTAGACAAACTAATTAATATTTTCCCTTCAGGCAAATATTTTTTTCTTAGATCTAAATGTGGGTTAGATTCTTCTTCGTTTCCATATGCTTTGTTCTGTCAATCATTTCTCTTCTATGTTACTAAAAATGTACCTTTGTGGATGTCATTTCTCATGTTTTACAGATTTATTTCACCCACTTATATATGGGAATGTGTGTATGTAGAGAGACATATTTGTTATATATGTGTCCATATATGTTTAAGGCAGAGATGGTGAAAATACTGACTTCATGTTCAGATTTTTTTGCAACTGAATGAAAATACTTTTTGCCTTGCCTGTTGCTGCAGTTTTCCAGGCTTGACCTCATTGTTTGTAGTTGCTGTTGTCCATATGGCATATGTGACACTGAGTATATCTATACTGTAGATTCCTGCATGTCTTTTTGCTCCTGCATTCCTAGCCATATATAATATACACATCCCATCCTCCCACTGCCATCCCAGCACAGACTGCAGTGGTACCCTAGTTGCAAGGATCATAGAATCACAGGGTCATAGACTCATTAAGATTGGAAAAGACTTCTAAGACTGTCTAGTCCAATCATCCACCTATCACTAAGATTGACCACTAACCACTTCCCTCAGTGCGACATCTCCACATTTCTTGAACAACCCCGCTGACAATGACTCCGCCACCTCCCTGGGCAGCCTGTGCCAATGCCTCACCACTCTTTCTGAGAAGAAAATCTTCCTAGTATGCAACCTGATTCTCACTGCTCAGCTGCCCAGGCCACTCTCCATGGTCCTTAGTGCCCAAAACTCCTCCTGATGCTACAGCATGTCCTGTAGACCCAGGAGCATCCCTCTTGCAAAGGCTTCATTGGCTTCTAGGTAGGCAGGATGATCTGTGATAACCAAACGTTGTTGCATTCAAGGAACAAGATTTCCATGTAGCCCCTCTGCATCTTCCACCGATCTTTTGGCAGATAGTGGAAACACCATGTGGGATAAAAAATGTTTTCCATTGGAAGCCTGCATGTTAACCACGTTCTGTTGAGAAAAACACAGGTGGTAACCGAGAGCTCAGATATTGCGAACAGATTCTTGCAGCTTACCAGTCGTAAAAATATCTCTGCAAAAAATACTCCAAACCATTCTGTTTACAGAATGCTTGGTATTTCCTATATCTGGAAATATTCTCGTCGTGGCTCCATATGTCGCAGCTAGTCTGACAAGATTTCTTTGAACTGTTTGCAGGTTGCAGTCTGTCTGTAGGGCTGGGTGCTGATGCCTTCAGGTTTTGAGGCCCTGCATTATGGGCATGATTATATCTTGTTCACTTTGCAGGCATAGAAAGGCGGAACAGAGATTTAGCAAGATTTAAAGAAACTTCCTAATTATGCCAAGCAGAGAGCTGCCTGAGTGAAATCTCATCTACAACCCCAGGTTTTCATTACTGGCTCCATTTTAAGTGTATCTCTATAATTTTCTGTGTTTCTGCTTTTGTTTATATCATCGTAGTCAGCAGGACTGAAAGATTTAAAGATGAAATATATTATCTTCACACATCCTCAAAACCTGTCGAGAAAGGAGGAGAAATTAAACAAGGACAAAAACTAGCAGTGAAGTGAAGCTGTTTCCTTTGAGCTGCCTTATTAACCAGTCAAGTACTTGACTGCCACTGTCAGCGAGATTTCTTTGGAGAAAGAGTGGCATTTTGAAAAATACAAATTCACCGCCTGCACAAGTTAATGAGGCCCTTCAGCAACGTTCATTGATAGTGTAAATTCATCATAATACACTGCTACAAACCATAAATGGGATATGCATACAGGAAATCATCCACTATTAGAAATTTGCCAGACACGAAAAGAAAAAGAAGCCATTGATAAGCAGAAAACTCATCTCAACTGCTCAGTGCTGATGGGTGTGCAGCACATTAGTAATGCCAGATAGTGCCGTGATGAGAACTTATTAAGGTGAATTGAGGTAGCTGGTGAAGTATATTTTGCTTCCCTTTGTTCTCGTTTTATGGACTCTCTCAGCTGTCTCCCTTAACATTTGTGAGTGTCAGGTTAGATAGAGTTTGCTGTGTGAGAGCTACCATCAAAGTAAACGGACAAAGGTCTCCAGATGCATCCTTCTTCTGCATATGCACAAATCTGTGTATGCACTTAATTGATTTCCTGTTGCATTTGCAAGTGATAATGTCATAGCTCCATATTATCTTAAGGACTGTTCAGCACACGAGAAGTAGAAAATTAAAAAAAAAAAATGGAAACACAGAAAAAATATGGCCTTGTGATCTTTTAAATAATTATTGAGCAGTGTTATTTTGCTATCCTTATCAACTGATAAATCTTTCAGCAGTGCAATACATTCAGTACTATTCAACCCTCACTGAGAAGTACTACATGAGAAGTCTCTGAGGCCAGTAGGACAATGCCTTGCTGTAGCATGGTTTGTCTGCTGGCCATTCTACATCACCCTTCTTTAGGGAATGAATGGAGAAATGAACACCTTGTTTCATGTCCATACAATAGTCAGCTCCCGAAGAGAAGTAGCAGTGTACAGTCTTGCTAAAGTCTTATTCGACTGTTGATTTCCAGAGCGATATCTGAACAAATGGCAGGACATCACTAAATTGCATGAACTATCTCTCTGAAATAAGGCAGGCTGGTATGAAAGTGGTTTGAAACATTTGCATTATCTCCTCTGGCCTTGGTTCAAAATAAACAAAGACTGGAGGAAAAATTACATTGGGTTAGTCTCTAAAAAGCGTTTGGAAGAGAAGCAGTCCTTTGACTGCCTGTTGTCCTGGCTCTCTGCTGCTGATTATGGGGCCGTGGGTGTCTGGGCACCAACAGCAGGCCTTCAGCAGGGGACCTTCAGCAGATGTGAATGCTGGTTTATCTATCTCCCCCCAGTGTCTTTGTTTCTCGTGTGAAGGATCTGATCTTGCTGTCCCAGGGCAGCTTCTTCCAGACATCTCCCACAGGGGTTCATTTAGAACTCATTTGAATCCATGGAAAAACCGAAGCCCAAATCCACTTTTTCCCTATTGTCCCCTGTTCCACTATGCTGACATGTATTAGTGTCATCAGCTATACAGGGCATTGGGCAGAGTAGCAGATGTCTAAGCAAACATTTATTCCATTTGTAAATAGGAATAATGACATTTTCTGGAACATTACTGGGCACAGCTGGGCAGAGGCTGCAGATGCTGGTGCTTTCCCTCTGTTCCCTCTACCTTTCAGACCGTCTAGGTAACTCCTCTGCTCTGTTCCTCTCCTTCTCCTGGAAGGAATCCTTATGTGCAACTTCCCTCAGGCCCTCTGCTTTCTTCTTTGCACCTTTTGTGTGTTTCCCATGCTGCAAACTGCTTCAAAGCTGACAGCCCAGAGAGATGCTCCTGGGTGCTCTCTGACCTCCCGTTCCCCCTCTCCTCTCCTCTGCTCCAGCAACACCTCTTTTCTCTTCCCCTCGCCCTGCCTGGCTCCCCCTGGCCCTGGTAGACCTACTCCTCTGAACCGTTTTTTCTCTCAACTCCTGCCAAAGTCCATATGATGATCTCCAAAGGGATCTCAGAGCTTGGCTTCTGAAGGGGTGATTTCAAATAAATCTGGAGTGCACGTTGTTCAATGCACCGCAGACTGTAAGAGATGAAACGGAGTTAGATGCTTTTGTTCCTTTTGCCTGCTATTCAAATCCCCAGCTGATAATTACGAACAATAGATGAAAATGTGTTTGGTATATATCATAAGAAGAAATCTTATGGAAACATTAGGCAGCCTATTATTGCAGGGCTCTTGTAAATACTGTTTTGTAAGAAGAACCTATCTAAGATGATGTAAAACTTAATATTCCTATTAACAAGATGTACTATACTATTTCCAATTCATATCAGTGAAAATGCATTTTAAATTACAAAGTACTCCTATTTTATCTGAGTCAATGTTCTGATTCATATGCCTCCTCTTTAATCCTTTTTTTTCATTCAAAGTTTCACTATTCACATCTTCTTTTTCCTATTTTATGTAATATTTTCTGTTTTCAAAATGTAATCAAAGCTTGTTAGTTTCTACCCAACCATGTTTCATTGAATGGGAATATTAATAATACCAGCTATTGATGTCTTTATGTTAAATTTTGATTTATTGAGCAAGTGGCACGTAATCTGTGGGGAAAATACCTAGAGATAACACCTTGAGATGATTAATTGTGTTTACAGTGCATTCCTGTAATAATTGTTTACAAGAAAATTTATGCATGAGTTGCTGCCCCAGTTCAAAAGAATAACTCATCAGATTGTCAGCCTCTCTGCTCTTGAGTATTCTGGCTAATTGCTATCTCTGCTAGTTGAGCATCATAAATCCTTCTTCCAGAGAGCTGGGAGCAGACTTTTTGGATCATGGTTTTCCATGCAGTGAATACCTTTTCATCTCTGGAACATCAGTTCTCTCGAGCAGGGAAGTAAATTATTTTTAAAAAGGAAAAGAAAAAGGACGGAATGATATGAAATCTACAGGAGATTGGGACAAGTTGTTCAGCAATGCTGGGTATAACTTTGGCAGTGATCTTTTGTAATCATGTGTCAAAATCTGTGTTGGGTAAACTGCATATATTTGCCAGTAATAGTATTGAGTAATGTAAGAAGAAGTAGACTTACCCTTCTGTACTTTAAAACATTGAATTCCTAGTTCTGACGTTCTCTGCTTTTGTGTTGCTTTTTCTTTTGCAAGTGCTGCAGGGTAGAAATGGTAGGGTGGGTTGGAGAATGCTTTCTTTGCAGCCATCTGTGCTTATTACAGATCTAATAACAATTGCACAATTCTCCTTTTTGGAATTAAGTCTGTCCTTATAAATTCACAGCGACAAACACACTTTTCTTCTGCACAGCTTTGTGCTTTTTTTGTTGTTGTCCTATTTCCAACTTTCAGGTTTAATTATTTCATAACTAACTTTACTGTAGTTATGGGAGTATTATCCTAGCAATATGTTGCCAGGAAGAAGTTGATAATGTTTAATAATTCCTGATTACATTCCTGTTCCAGTCCATGATCATGATTATACAAATGTTTCTGGTGCTATTTTTCAGTACAAATCCTTCTTTTCAGTGTTGTTTTTTTTTCCCTTGTTGACAGTGTATTGGTCAGAACACAAGAGAAACCGACCTATTTGCTAGTTTAATTAAAGATGTCAGTGAAATCCTTAAGGTTTGCCTGGGAAGGAGCAGATTTACTTGCGGCTTTTATGCTCACTGTGGGATTTAAACATTTTGAGAATTGCTTTGGTGATTTTTCCCAGGAGATAAAGGAATGGATTAAGTGAAGTAGTTTCTGACTATAATTGGTCTGGTTTAAACACTTAAAAATAACTTTAAGAAATAAGAAAACACAAAACAGGTTTTGAAGTAGGGATTTAACTTTTTTTTTTTCCAGCTATGTGTTTATTTCAGCCTTGGTGTCTTGGTGTGGACTATCAAAGCGTGTTCTGTGTAAGGTGGGAGATACCCAAACCATAGCCTTTTGCCTCTCCAATGGAAAGCTGCCTCTCTACCTTCTCTCGCACTGCCTGGAGGCCGCAGGGAGCTCAGGGCTGTCCGCTGGATTCCTCCTGGTCCCAACAAAGCAGCTGAGAGTAGACCAGTTCCAGTCCTGCCTTCTTCAAGGCTCACCTGGAGGCTGCAGAGAGCTTGGGGCTGTCCACTGGACTCCTCCTGTCGTCCCAGCACAGCAGCTGAAAGTACACCAGTCCCAGTCCTGCCCGCTTCCATGAGACTTGCCTGGAGGCCACAGGGAGCTCTGGGCTGTCTGCTGGATTTCAGTTGTCCCAGCACAGCAGCTTAGAGGACACCAGTCCCAGTCCTGCTCCCTTCTTTGGGACTTGTCTGGAGACCACAGGGATCTCAGGGCTGTCCACCAAACTCCTCCCATTATCTTGGTGCAGAAGCATAGAGAACACCAGTCCCAGTCCTGCCCTCTTCTTGAGGGCTCACTTGGAGGCCACAGGAAGCTTGGGGCTGTCCGCTGGACTCCTCTGATCGTCCCGGTGCAGAAGCACAGAGGACAACAGTCCCAGTCCTTCCATTTTCCTCAGAGCTCGGGAAAGAAGAGGTGAGAGGTGTTGGGGGAAGGATGAGGATGGGAGACAGGGAAGAAGGGGTTATAGAGAGCAGCATCTGGCCCAAGGGCTCCCTGGAGGATGGTGACTTTAACACCGAGATGGAAATTGAGACTCTTGCTGCACTGCCAATGAATGTGGCGACGTCTTCAGGCAAGCATGATGCTGTAGTGTTTGCCTGGGCCTGACAAAGGTGGATCCACCTCCATCAGTTTGTCCTCTGGGGGTGGGTCCATCTCTATGGGCTCGACATTGCTATCTGGAAGATCTACATCCATTGGCTTGGGCTCACTGCTGCTCTCAAGAAGCTGAAGCTTCTTTGGTGGAGGAGGATCCATCCTCCTCCACAAATGCTCCCACAATGGGAGTGAAGATTGTCTGTAGCTCCCGCTCAAAGGTAGGTGCTTCCCCAGCACAAGTCGGTCAGCGACTGGTGTTCTGTTGTCAGGGTCCCTGTATCTATAGAGGTCAGCAGGGCTTGTGACATAAGGCCACAGTGATGTGACCCTAAGAATGTCTCGTGACAACCAAAACATGTGTTGGGCAAGGGGAGGCTATGGCCTGACAGTTGCCTTACTTGTCACCAGTGGGATTCTCTGTGGAGCTCCATGTTAGGGCTAGTTCTCTTTAATATTTTCACTGTTCATTCCAATAAAGATGTGGAAGTTATGTAAGAAAATTCATGGACGATTCTATATGGGGAGGACTGTTTACCCTCTTGAGGGCAGAGAGGCCTTACACAAAGATCTGGACAAATTTGAGGGTGGTCACCATCTTCAAGAAGCAGAGCAAGTGCTGGGTTCTGCCCCTGGGTTGAGGCAGCTCTGTTTACAGACTGGGGAGCGAGGGGCTGGACAGCAGCCCCATGGGAAGGGATCTGGGCATTCGAGTTGGTGGCAAATTGAATCTGAGCCAACAGTGTGCCCTGGCAGCCAGGAGGGCTGACCATATTCTGTGGTGCATCAAGCCCAGCGCTGCCAGGCAAGGGAAGCAGTTGCCCTGCTCTGCTTGCTCTGTGTGCTGTGCCACCTCACCTTGAGCACTGTGTGCAGGTTTTGGTGCCACAACGTAAGAACATGAAGCTATTAGAGAGCCCAAAGGAGGGTACAAAGATGAGGAAGGGTCTGAGTGCACAGTGTGTCAGGAGGTGCTTAGGTCCCTGGCCTCGCTCAGCCCAGAGCCTAGGAACTGAGGGGAGTCCACATCGCAGCTGCAGCTCCTCACAGGGAGCAGAGGGGCAGCGCTGAGCTCTGCTCTGCTTGACAGCGACAGGGCCCGAGGGAACGGCATGGAGCTGTGTAAGGGGAGGGGCAGCTGGGGGTTAGGGAAGGGGTCTGCACCAGAGGGCGGTGGGCATGGAACGGGCTGCCCAGGGCTGTGGGCACAGCCCCGAGCTGCCACATCTCAGGGAGCACTTGGGTTTGGGTTATCCTTCCTGGAGCCAGGAGTTTGACTCAGTGACCCTTGTGGGTCCCTTCCAGCTTGAGATATTTTGTGATACTGTGATATGTGCCTTAGCTGCTGGAGCAGCAGTCCAAGCAGAGGACAGATGTCTGACAGAGAAGAAACAAAAGGACTAAAGAAAGAGCAGAGGGAGAAGAAAAGGAGATGAGCAGGGGAGAAAAAAAGGCAGCTTTCAGTGTTTGGATGGTTTATTTGCTCTTTTCAAACAACACAGGCTGTGTGTGCTTTTAACTTTCCCAGTGTTTCCATTTGCCCCAAACAAGTGAGACTCCACCACCTGTTGCTGAGGTGCTGCTGGCACACCACTGCTGGGCACACATGCTGCTGCTCCCTCAGCTGGAAAATTCAATCAGTGATACACACGGGGCAGCAGGGCAAAGATGCTCTGCCTATTTTCTAGTCAAACACATGGGCTTTTCTGTCTGCCTCCCTTTGTTTCAGGTAGGTGAGTGGCCAACAACAAGGAATTGCTGCCAAATGATTCGTGTCGTATTCATTTGGCCAGACAGAGGTAGGCTTGGTGCAAAGCATGAAAGTCAACTGACTGCTCCAAGCCCAGCACTGTAACCCCTTTCACTATCAGATCTTATGGCACTGGCTGCACTGGATGAACATGATACAGTGCACTGCTGAGCAGTTGGAAAATATAAGCTTAGCAGCTGATTACTTGGGCTAGCAGGGGGTCAGAAAAGTGCAGACTGCTGTTGCACACCGAGCAACCAGAGTTCATCCGAAGTTAGCAGTATGGGAACTCTTGATATCATAGCATCATAGAAAGGCTTAGGTTGGAAGGGACCTCGAAGATCACCTAGTTCCAACCCCCTGCTGTGGGCAGGGTTGCCAACTACTAGATCAAGCACTACATCAGGCTGCTCAGGGCCCCGCCAGGCTGGCATTGAGCACCTGAAGTGATGGGGACACCTCCAGGGAAAGGGAGATGAGTGGAAAAAAAAAAAAAAAGCCAAGCCTTCACAAGCAGGTTTGATCAAATGTAGACACAATAATGCAACACGCAAAGCAGATTCTGTAGGAAATATTAGACTCTAATCTTGCAAAATAGTTTAACCATGCCTATCAAGAAACATTAATAACAGTGTTATTGACAGAGTATTCATTTAAAGTCTTTCTGTTGGATGCAATTAACATTTAGATGAGAGACAGTTATAGGTACTTGGATAATATATATGAAAGAAACAATGACTCATCTCTCCAACAGAAACGTACCAAACCTTACAGCGGGGAAATCACATTTCTTCCAGCTCCAGAAAAATCCCATAGACCTTGCAGAAGAAATCATAGAATTGCAGAATTACAGAATGGCTTGTGTTGGAAGGGACCTCAAAGATCACCTTGTTCCAGTCTCCTGCTGTGGGCAGCATTGCCAACCAGTAAATCAGGCACCAGATCAGGCTGCCCGGGCCCCCATCCAACCTAGCCTTGAACGTGTCCAGGGACATCCATTACTTCTCTGGACAGCCTTTTCCAGTGCCTCATCACCCTCCCAGTGAAAAACTTCCCCCTGATATCTAATCTCAATTTCCTACAAGAAGGATCAGAGCATTCTATATCCTTATTCTAAGAGGACGTTTCCATGCAGTTTGTCACATGCTGGGATGAATGCATTTAGGGCAGGAAAGCATTGGGGTGGACGATTCAGCTCTGAAGTCAGGTGCAGGCTGCTGTATTTTCTGTGCAATTAGATTTATCCTCACAGACTTCGAGACATAAACCGATTGCATTTAGAGGAAGTCATAAAATAATTAATTGAAACATCTTTTATTCTGAACAAAAATTTTAGAGGAAGTGATGCCACAAGAAGAAGAATTATAGGTTCTAAAATTCAGTTATCTCCAACCATGCAGCTTTAAATCTGATCTACAGTAGTCTTCTGGTAGTTTATTTATATTAATTCTGTACTGTATATTTTACATTTTATAGACATGCCTAGAGCATGTATATTAAACAGTTAAGAAAATTAGTCTGCTTGAGCAGTTGTAGAATGAAATCCTCACAATTAGAAAGACATTTGAAGAAACCGTGTTAAAAGGTGCTGAAATGTTCTTGAAGAAATGCCACATGTTGCTGCGGGCAGTAATGAAACATTTCCATATTAAGTACTACATAAACACGTATAAAATGTAGACATATGTTAGCAGATTATGGAGTGTGAGAGTGATACAGTAGTGATGATTGTTTGCAAGTGTTAATATTACCAAAGCTTAAGGTTATCTATTGGTCTAGGACCTGTATATAAATAATTACATCTGAAAATATGGATCTTCAGAGTTATCCAGTGTAATATATGTTCAGCACCTCTGAAATACTATAGACTGTATTGATCTGCAGTATAAGACTGTAAATTCCAGTGTATTTATGCTCAGACATCAGTGAACATATGTCTTAAGACATGCAAGTTTGAAATAAAGTTATCCATATTGCATGCACTTCCACATGGCTAAGTATTTGCAACTCAGGGAGCGATCAGTATGCAAAAGGCGAAATCAAACATACATTACCCACACTGAGGTAATTTTCTGTGCATAGCACACAGTGGTTCTATCAACAAACCAGTGAAATTTTATCTGTGCATTCATCTATCAAATGTTTCTTGTGTGTATGTCCTATGTAAATAGATCTGTTTTTCTAAATATCTAAGTGAGAATAACGTATGTATACCTACTGTACCCAACATTGTATGTAAAAAAGACAGTGAACCTGTAGCACTCTAAGTGGTACTGACTTCAGCTTTCAGACTATGATTTTTTGATCAGAGGTTTATTCCAAACCTGTTCTGAAAAGTTGACAACATGATCTTTCCATTAATGGATTTTGCATTTGTCTTATATTAAAAATGCAGTATGGAGCTCATGCTCCAGGCTCTAAAAGCATGGCTCCCAGCACAGGTAAGCTGGTTGAATATTCCTACTGAGATTTTTAGTGTTGTTTTCCTAATGAGCATTTTTTTCCTCATACTTTTGGTGTTTTTTTTTTTTTTAATGTTTGCTTGAATTAAAAAACAATCTCTGTACTCAAAAGAGGTAATTCACTTGAGACTTGTTTCTGAATAGTGCTGAGAAATCCCTCTTTGCATATCTTTAAAGATATTGCTCCAAGAAAAACAGGAATTTATAACTTTAAACCTTCACAAGCCCTGTAACTTTGAAATAAATAGTTCTTGAAAGAACTCAGCACTTATCAGGCCAGGCCTTCTAGTTGGTGTGCACCGAAGCTATAGAAATTCAAGCAAAACAGGCCTGATGATCATAATCTATTTAATAGAGGGTATTTGTCTGCATCAAAGAATTACATCATGGTTTTCAAGTCTATAAAGGCCAGAAAATGAAAAGCCAGAGAAATTAGCAATATCATCACGTTGCAGAAAGTCTTATACTGTTTCTGACTACATCTATCCGTATGTACATTTACTAAAGACTTTATTTCTGAGAAACATGTCATTTGTTCTGCGGATATTGGTCAAAAGAAGCACTTGGTCATGTCCCTTGGTTCTTTGTCAGGCCCATTTTGCACAAATAGGAAAACTTTGTGTGCTGATATGGGGTAGATTAGTACAAGTTACAGAAGGATTGTTAGTATTAATTCCCATTTCATAGATAGCTTGGTGCTTTTTAGGTATCTGATGATTCAATGCCACTGATTTTATACTACTAATATGCTGTATTCTATTCCGTGTTGATGGCATATAAGCCTAATGTGAAGTGGTATTTCCATCATGGTGCTATTGAAAAAGATGGCCTGTGAGCTGTCTGCAGAATATAGAATATTCAGAGCATTTGGGAGAATGGAATTGATGCTGACAGCATTGTTTGAACTATATTTCAAAGGGAAAATTAAAGCCATACTTGGGGTGCATAGAGGTTCTGTAAACAGAATAATCCACACTACGTCATTCTCCTCCAAACTTGATTCCCGCCTGAGATCGTAAGGTCGGCCAGGAGGTGTGGTGGCTCAGGAAGTGAGTTATCTCATGTAAATGCCACAGAAACCACCTGGATGAGCTTCTGATCCCAGGCACCAGCAGTCACATTGATGCTGGACCAAAAAGGTGTTTCCTTTCATTCAATACACGACTTGCCCCCATTAATATCAATAACATGTTGGCGATATATTGCCCATTAAAATGTTGCTAAATACAGCGAGTGGAAGTACTTTTGCTAAGTGCTGTGCACAGTGCATCGATGGATTTTGGAAAGGAGAGCATTAAGATTTGCAAACAAATAATCAGGTGAGTGTATGCTTCCAGCTAAGCCTCTTTTCAGAATCTCAGAATTTCAGAATCTCTTTCAGCTGAAGATCAGGTGGAGCCATTTTTCCTTTGGAAAAATATATTCTCTTTCTCTTCTTTCTCTACTATTTTTTTTTTAAAATCTGTTTCTCCTGTTGTCATATGGGAACAGATGTGAATGAATTCCCCAATGAAAATTTGTTCTCGTGGCATTCTGGTTCACTTTCTCTGCCCATACCCCAAAAGATAGTAAATAGATATTATTTGTAGACACTCTTTATAATACATTTCAGGTTATTCTCATATTTAAAACTATGTAAGGAAACCTAAGTGGGAAGGAGTCTCTAATGTGCCATTTTAAATCTGAGAGTTTGGCAAATACTGCACTGCTAATAGGAAAAAAAGCCAGATTGATAAATACAAAAAAAAAAAAAAAAAATCACAACAGCCTAATAGGGCAGGTAATATTGGTATCTATTGGAGAAGCTGTTTTCATGAACGTTCCTAGTAACAAATTGTAGCAGAAACACTAAGTCACAGCTTGAATCAGTGACTGAGCACCTGGTGGGAAGGCAACCAAGGGAGCTCAGGTGCATGCAGTGAACCGGAGTGAGCAGAAGGGGTGGAGCCAGGATCCACCCCTTCCCAGACCTCATTTAAGGGTCAGCGGGGGAGGTAAGGGTTTTTGCTGGTGATCCCTGGTCTTCCCTGGCAATCTGAGGCCTTTTGAAGGTAAGCAGCTTCTTTCTTTATTTTTGTGTCCGCAGCTGTTGCATTTGAGCAAACCCTCACTCGCTGTAGCTTTAGGACTTTGCTGCTCTGCTGTTGTTGCTGTGCTTTCCATTGTGTTGCACAAATATAAACTAAGTATGATCAGCATAGCTTCTCATTGTGCTCGTATAGTGGTCTGGATCCTACGGCTGTTTAAAAAAACAATTTTCAGTTTACAAATTTGGGTACTGGAACTCAAGACAGTGAATTCCTTTGTGGGAATGCTCATGGCTTTGCCAGACTGTATTCTTGCCCTGTGGCTTATGGGGTAGTTGCTCTAGAGATACCACTTTGAAGGTGGATTATGAAGACGTAGTCAGATGGTTAAAAAGAGCATGAGATATATTTTTGGAAAGGATATGCTTGTATCTGAAGGCTTTGTACCATTTTTTTTGGTGGAAATCTACCTACTGGAAGTAAGAAAGAGCTTGGAGTTTTCTGAAAGGTAATTAGTCTTTGGAAGAAGATATCCTGGTGCTGAGGCCTCGTCACAATCAGCAGTATTGAAGTAGCTGAAATTGTCGAAGCTTTGTCAGCTGGAAAAGCCTATGCAAGAAAACATCATTGCTGTATTGTGATGGTTGCAGGAATGTCTGTGATCATTATCAGTGCTGGGGATGGGGAAGCTACTTACGGTGCTGGAGGGCCTTAAGGATATACTTCATTTTGGTCGCTTAAGTTCTTGGTTCTTAATTTCCTCACTCATTTTTCCTTCTTTTGGTCCATTTTCCTTACCTCTTTGCTTTTGATTTGTTTAGCTTTGTTGTTTTATCAGTGTGCTTATTGGTCAGAGAGGCAGTGAAGTGTGACTTATTCCAGTGAGTTCCACTTCACCCTTTGATCACTTCCACTGACAGCTGTTAGTTATGGCAGCAAAATATGACCTGGACCTGAGAGACTCATTAACTGCATAAACACTGTCTTTTATTTGTTTTTACATATAAAAACACTTTTACCTCCAGTGTCAACAGCGTTGTCTCCTGAGCAATGGAAGTTCACTGAGAGGGATGCGAAGAGGGCAGATGTGCCCTGCACACCCGGTGTTGCTCCTGGCTTGGGACTGCAATCATGTATTTTTTAGAAATTTTACTAACTGAATATTATAGGGTGTTCTGAGTACAACAAGTGTACTTAAATATCATTTACCAAGTACTAGCACATTCCATAACAAAACAAAGTGCTCTGGCAGAACAAGTCATACATTAAAGGAGAGCAGGGAAGAAAATCGTGGTGAAGGTTAACTTAAATCAGCCTTCAGATGTGAGCAGAGCCTCTAAGCTCCGATCTTAAAAGCCTCAAACATTGGCCTTACAGCATCCTTTAAACGGTCAATTTTAAGAACTATCAATATCTGTACAACAAAAGAACTTTATAAAACCTGACTGAGATTTTTGAAGATCTTACTTAGAAAAAGTCAGTTTTGGAAGATTCAAAGAAACTTTAACCCCTTAGAGTAGGCATAGGCTGCATTTGTAAGAAGGACCCTTAGCCACAAAGACCACAGTGAAGTCAGAGAAACCCTTTACATCCTCTTTTAAACAGAAAAGGATCTTTATCGTTATTCTTTGTGAACAATCACAGAATCTGAATATTCAAGCTAAAAAGGATACACGTGTGCTAGCTCATATTTAGCCCTAGGTGGGCAATGGAGGCCTTCATTTCCAACGGAGATTTTTGTGTGTTCTTTGGTATTTCATTGTAAAACCTTATGATCAGATTAAAGTAGCGAAAGGATAAAGGAGCTCATTATTGTGAGATCTCATCGAGTTAACTTAATAATGAACTTGGGTACTTCTGGAGGGATTTTCCTGATTGGGTTTAGAAAGATTGCTGATGTTGGGTCCTGTTATTGCTGAGATCTCACTGGGGCAAGACTGAGGGAAGGACAGGCTTGCTGGTTGAGGGCATGATCAGGAAGCACAAGGAAACAATCAGCAGTTCTGCTGCATTAGAGCAGCTTTCAGACTTTCCTTTCTTAGGCATTTCTTTATTTTAATGTAATTTAGATTGTGCTGAAACAGATACTAATGTGGATCTAGCCCATCCTAGTCAAAAAGCGTTGAGCACAAGCACCTCTTCAGAGCAAAATCTGTTGTACACATGAAGTGCATGGCTACTTGCTAGTGTGTTTCTCTGACTTCTTCACCCTTTGTCCTTTTTTTTGTTTGTTTTTTTGTCTTAACAATACTACTGCATCTTAAGATGGTCTCAACACTGTCCAGTGTAATGCTGCTCTTCAACTATTGGGTAATGTAATGGAGATCTAAGAACCTAAATGAAAACCCACAGAAGTCAATTTGGGGTCATTTTGTTGACTTTATGGGGCTCTGGACCAGGTGTGGTATATTTCTGCAATAGAACGTCTTGTCAGGCTTTTGGTAATCTTCTTAGACTTCATCAAATAACCTGCAGCAGATCCTCAGTGACAAAAACATCAATACACTAAAATGAACAGAAGTAATAAAGTTGTTTCTTAAGGAAGAGCCTTCAGAAAACAACAGCTTTCTATTCCTTCTGTAGCAGCCCTTGGCCCAAAGCAACTCTGAGCTGGGTTCTGGTCTGCGGAAATATTATGGACTTAAAACCTAAAACCTCTGTGTACTTCAGTTTCCATGTCAGCTTCTTCTCTAAACCCTTGGCCTCCAAGGCAGCGAACAAGGTGATTTTCAAATCCACTTATGCCGTCTTTTGAACACTATTTATCTTTTTTCTCTTCCTTGTATATTAATTATACAGTGTTAGATTTCTCAAGATATAAATAACCCAACTGCCAAAAATAGAGTATGGTATCAAGAACACTGTAAGAGTGCTTATTTTGGAAAAGAATAGGTTTTCACATATGCTTATTGACCTTCTGGAGAGTCAGTTCTGGTGCTTTTCAGCTCACCTTGCTGTGCAGCGTTACCACCTTGTGGTCAGGTTTCCATTCCCAGCACTCAATGGAGTAGCAGACCTGATGCGCAGAGCTGCCTCCTCCAATACATAGTCACTTTAAACCAAGCCTTTACCATCTGTTTCAACCTCTAATTACAAATGCAAAATAACACAATTCACAATTGCATCATAAAAAAGTAAAATATAAGTGATTTAAATGCATGTGTGCATTCCTTATGCAAGGCAGCATTCATCTGTTATGTTTTACCATCTTTTAGAAACAACTCCAGGGTGAAATCCCTCTTTGTGGAGGGAAGAAAAATGATTTCATTGTAAGAAGGCATTTTTTTTAGAAGTGTGTTTACAGGTTATTATTATGCTTTATGGATTTCTCTATGAATTCTCCTTCTTCTGCCAAAGCAGCAGTACTTATGCCATGGTTGTTGATTCAGAGAGATCTGCTGTCCTTGAGGACAGGTGCCGTTGCATCTTACGATGGTCTTGATGGTGTTATGAGCAATGGGTTGAGGGCTGCTCTAGGCAATCATGCTCACTCCTGCCTTCCTACAAAATCAGGCATGTGGTATTGCTGCTTTTCCCCTTCTTACAGGTCTGTATGTATTTCATAGAATCACAAGGTTCTACACACAAGGATCTACAATATCTAGTCCAGCCGTCCTCCTATCACCATTACTACCACTAAGCTACTAAACCGTATCTCATAGCACATCATCCAGATGGCTCTTCAACACGGGCAGGGACAGTGACTCCACCAAACAGAAATATCTTTTAGTTCCCCTTCATCTGCTTACCAGGGCAAAAGGTATTCATCATTTTAAAGGCAGCCTTAAGTTACTTAAGTAACAAAGTTATTTAGTTTCCAGGTCTTCCGTCCCAGGAGACAGCATTATGAAGCTGCAGAGAAACATACCCAGTTAAACCATCTTCCTAAAGAATGACATTCATTTTATTTTTTTGTTTAAGATATTTTTGAAATTCTATTATCGCTGTTACACAGTTACACACACACTTAACTTTCCATTTCTTTTATAATTTGGTTCAGCAGCCACATGTTTTGGTCTTGACTAAGCATCTTGTGACCTCTCAATACCTTTCTTGGTGCTGATATATCCTGCCTGAATCTTGCAGGCTTCCCAGGACTTCCACTCTTCTTCATCCACAGCTATCTGTAGTAGAGATGATACCTCATTCTGGGGGAAGAGCAAACCCCAAACCTTTGCTTCCAGGGGAGAAATAAATGGCTCCTGGGGAGCAACAGACTGGTTTTCTTAGCTCAGGTCTGCTGGCAAGCAGTCATGGGGTCAGTTGGGTCAGAAGGGACTCCCTAAAGGCCATCAGTCCAACCACCCTGCAATCAGCAGGGGCACCTACAGCTCCATCAGGGGCTTAGTGCCCCATTCAGTGTTGAATGTCTTCAGGGACAGGGCACCCACCACCTCGCTGGGCAACCTGTGCCAATACTTCACTAAAATGATTATTTTAAATTTAGAGTGGACTGTGAACTTCTGAACCCTGCAATGTTTTGAGGATTTCTAGATAGTAAAATACAGCCCATGAAATGTACCAAATCTTACTGCATGATACGTATTGCGTGCATCCTTGCAGCCTCCCCCACAGCCCTCTGTCCGGTGCTTTGTTTCTCCCCTTTCCCTCCTCTCATCAGCATGCTTAAAATCAGGGTCCGGAATATCAAGAGATCGAGCTTCATGGATTTAAAATGAAAGCTGAAGAATTTGTTTTCACTCTAATGTGAAAGGAACAATTAGTGAGGGCACACACCCCTTCTCATCAATGGGAGACTTTTCAATGGCTTTGAAAGGCTTTGGATCAGGATCTAAAAGAGCAAAGACTTACTCCTAACAAAGATGCTTGAATAGGAATGGAAAGCTGTTAATCAGGCTCTCCTGGCAGGCTAGATGCTAAGCCAAAATGATCAGCACACACAGTGCCTTCACTTCAGCTATGCTGTGGGCCAGGTGATGGTTTGGTAACTAAGGGGTCCTATAAGTGTTACTATCTTCTTTGTGTCTTGATGGGTGTCAAAAGGTTACAAATGCAACTGGTTTAATCAGTCTCATGGCAAACACCTGGGGGAGACCTGCTTGTTTCAGCTGTGGGATGGGGAGGGGGATGTGCCTCCTGCTGGGTGCTGCGGGAGGGGTGCAGGGGGCAGAGGGATGGCTGTGTGGACCTTGTCTGGGGGCTGTAAGTGTGGTATCTAGCAGTGTGTGGTGGGGTTGGTTTGTTTGCTTTCCTGTAAAGCTAAAAGCTAAACTTTTAGAAAATATTTCTGTCCCTAAGTCCATCCGTTTTTAGTTTTTTTCATGCAGAAGTGTGGCTCTTCAGGGCAAGCTGCCTTTGGAAGCCTGAAATATCGTTGTTGTAATACAGGAAAGGACAGGTGACTTTCAGGAGAAAAATAGAAACTTCTGGTTTTAGTCAGCAATAACTTTGGGTATTAGAAACAGCAGCACTAATGCAAATGGGATTCAAAATCTTTATTACAGTGTTGGATGGCACCCATTTTTGAATTCAGGTAAGGCTATGAGAAACTAAGGCGTTATAGAACTACTTCATGGGCAAGTTTGATGGGTTTTCATGTTGTCTGTTGTAACAAATCTGGTTATTCATAACTGTTTTGGAGTTGCCTGTTTTTCCTCTCCAACCCCTCAGCTGGAGTTTTATTTTTCTACATGAGCTGTTCTATATTCTGCCTATAGGGATTTTTAAAAATCTTTGTAACTGAAATGTTTCACTTTTCCTCAGTGCATTTTGTTTATGACATTGTTGTGGAATGTTTCTGCTAAGAAAAATAATAAATGCACCCATATTATGAATTGGTCATCTGAAGAAAATATAGTTCTAGATGCACTGAGATGAAATTATTTGGTGCTGAGTAGTTCTGGGTCCGTTCCCTCTGGAATGGCATAGTCCTGAGGAAGTAATTGCTGAAAGGAATTGATTTTAAAATAACATGACCTGTGCTTGAAAAAAAATTGTCCTCAGATAGTCCAGTGAGTTGCTTTTTCCCAGGCTTGCTTATTGTTTTATTTAAAAGCTCATTCAGAATAGACCCATTAACTGTTCATATTCACTAATTAGGAGCTTGTCTTTTCTTTGGCTTATAAAGGCTTTGGATTGGGGTCAAAAAGGAAAAGAATATAGTAGGCAATTTTAAATTGCCAATTTTTTTCTCATTTTAATATTGGTTTTGTTTGTCTCTTCTGCATTATGCCAATGAAACTGTGATCCCTAAAACCCTCTAAAACACCCATAGTATGGGCTGAAAAATCATAGTGCCATAGAATCATTAAGATTGGAAAAGACCTTAACGACAATGTAGTCCAACTGTCCACCTGCCGCCAAACTATGTCCCTAAATGCCGCATTTAGATGTTTCTTGAACACCTATAGGGACTGCGGGTCAGCTGTCTGCTGCTGAGGAGTGGTTCATTCATGGGCACAGGTGCTAATCCTTCCCTCTGTGCAGAAGGGGACATATCCTAGGGCTGCTGTAGCATGCTTTATTGTTGTTCTGGCAGCTTGCTGTCATGGAGCCAGGCAGGTCCCCTAACCGCTGCTCGTCTGTGTTTTGGGATGCTCAGCTCCTGGTTTCCAGCCCAGACATCTCAGTGTTTCAGCTGCTGCTCAGTCTCTTCTCCTACTTCCTATGTGACGCCATCCCAGATATCTTAAAACAGTAGATATGTATTAAAGGATTTTCTTATATAAAACATTGTAATGAATTATTTTAAAAGCAGTGTAGACTGGTTTTAATACAGCAAGACTGGTTTTAATACAGCAAGACATTTTTAGTATCATTTCCAAATGATCACCTGGGTTACCCGTGCTTTTGCACCCTGGGGAGAAGCCATTTTTGTTAACTTACAAAAATTTCTGCATGTGTCTTATGGCTGGGATGTTTTCTTGGAATTTGCAGCAAGTGTGTTGAAGTGTTCTCATTGGTATGACTACATGGAGCATCTAAATAGATTCTTCTAAAGGGAGAAGCATTGAGGTGGAGATATCAGCACTTTATCCCTAAAAAGGAGGCTGTGTTTACCACTAGGAATTCACAGCTGCATAGTGTCCAGTTCAGTGGTAGCTTTGTCCAAAACCTCACACATCTCAGTTGGCACTTTGGAGTACATCTAGAGCCATAGCACAGGCAGAAGGATTCTTCCATGTCCGGGGTGCGCTCTGCCTACCTGTGCACTAGCGTTATCTTAAGCCAGATTTCTCACTTCATAAAAAGTTAAATAGTTACTTTCCAGTTGCTGATCTGATAAATACATTTTATTTTTAGCTTCGGAATTCATCCGCTGTTCTTCTGTGTATATATTTTCACTATACTTCTCAAAACATCTCAGAAATCCATATATTTTTCAACCAATCATTATGTGAAATATTTTCTGGTGTTACATCTTTCTTTTCTTTTCTCACCTTAAAAGCACCATTTATGCTAGTTGGAGAACAGTGCTGCCTACCAGAATGTGAAAATAGGTTTCATTCAATTAATGAACTGGAAACAGGAAGACATTACATAGTAAATGAGGTTTACATGTGATAATGTTGAATTTGTCATGTAAAAGATTGCTTCCTTTCAGCTCCCTGAAAGGACTAAATTTTGCTTTTGTATGGATTGTACAATGCTAATAAAAAGAGAAAACTCTATGGGAAGCGTAACAATAAGCCAAATCTATGATTCTAATGAGTGGGGGGGAAAAAAAGACAATGATATTTTAATACACGTGTAGATCAGAATTATGTGGTAGCACTGAATGTTAAAGGCTCAGTTGTCGCTTTACTATGGACTCCATATATAGAGCAGTGCCTGTCGTATGCCTTGCAGGATGCACATCCTGTGTACATTGGCTGGGATGGGTGTGAAGGAAGAGTTCAGGCTTCACCCGCTGGTTTTGGTCCCATTTCAGTGAGACTAAATGACGTCCAGTAACCAGAAACATAGGAGCTAACCCAATGCTATCTAAAAAACACAAGTGGCACCAGGCTGTGTTAGTACACTGCTGGTCTGCAGGAAGGAGAGGTGAAGAGCTGTGTTTTGTCATGATATGTCACTGTGTTAGTATATCTCTGAAATGAACTTTTTTTGGGACAGCTTTGTTCCTTTGTTTGACGCTGAGCTTGTAGACCACTAAAACTTAGAACTTCTTTCCTATAATACAGCTCCCTTACTAGCAATTTTCCATTAATGTTTGATTTTTCTTCTCTAAGCGTAACGTTTTACACTTGGCTTTATTGAATTTCATCTTAATTTCAGACCATCACTCCAAACTGTTAATATCTTCCTGGATTTTGACCTCCCAAGGGTTCCCACCGTCCCAGCTCCTCAACGTTGCGAATTTTCTGAATGTAATCTCTTTCCCTTTAACTGAGTCATTATGAAAATATTGAACACAGCTGGAGCAAGGACAGATCCCTGAGGAATCTCATCTTGAATTTCCTCCTGGTTTGACAGTGAGCCATTGATAACTGCTCTTTGAGAGCAGTTTTTCAGCCAATTGTTCGCTCACCTTATGGTAATTTTATCTAGTTCTAGACCATATTTTCTTAGTTTTATTATAAGAGCGTTGTGTGAGACAGCATCAAAAAGCTTACTAATAAAAAGATGTATTGCACCTACTGTCTCCCTTATGCACAAGGCCAGTTATCCTGTCAAAGAGGGAAATTAAATTGGAGAGCTTTGTGTGTATGCAACTTTTTTTAATCAAGCCATTTGAGTTCTGACCCTTGTAATATTAGATAAATTTTTCAGAAATAGCAAACATGCTGGTTTTCTCTAGATTACCTCTATAAGATAGCTTCTTGGGTTTGTATTGGTTTTTTTTTTTTCCCCACATAATCTGGTGATGTGAAATTAAGAATAATGGTTTGAAAGCCACGAGCTGTTATCTGACTGTTACCAAAGACAAGAATTAGGGTGGGAGCAACAAGCCATCCCCCATAATAGTGTTTTCTTCATTTCAGGCTGATCAGTAGGAAGTGGATTTAGAAGTGCTTTAAATTATTTCACATCATTTACCGGTAATCTAACCAGCACGTACTGCATGTACCCCAAGTGCTGATTTTTTTTTTAATTATTTTTTTTAAAGCGTAAGAGGAAGAGCAAAAGAACTTTTTATTCTAAGTCATTCTGCAATTTACACATTTTTGTATCAACCCACTTACTAGTGCCATACATAAGTGTTTCCTCTGAACAGATTTAATTTTTAATTTTCCTGAATCAGTGTTAACCAGGAAAAAGGTAATTGTTGTCAAGAGTATTCAAACTGTCAGAATATCATTCAATCTAAAAGCTGTTAGAATCTGTGCAAAAGTAATTACTGAAACTCTATTCAACTGTAATAATAACCTGCCACTGATGACAGCAATTACTGGGGAAAGTGTAATAGAAATCAAAGGCGCATTTTTCTCTGACAAGTACATTTCTAACTAAGGTTTACATTGGCTGAATAGTGTTGACAATGATGATGTGCTGTATCACTCTTAATCACGGTTGGCATGATGTTACAGTTTGAACTGTTCACTGTTGGAGGGGGACTAATTGCGTGTTTCATTTGACACTGTCCATGCTTTCTGTACATAGGGACATATATTATAGATGAGCAGGGTTTAAGTGTTGTGCCTCATTGCATGACTCGAATCCTTTTTAAGTGTAGGTTACAAGTACTTCTGCATTTAACATAAAGGCTCCAATTAGAATTGGGATGAACCTGTTAGGTCAACTTCTAGTATGTACGAAACGGTGATGGGAAGGAGTGAGGTGGCAGGAGTCAGCTCATCTTCTGCTTCCAGCTAATGAAGGTTGTTCAGAGAGAGCCTCACTCCTGTATTCTCCTCCCCAGCAGCATTCTGATCAAAGAGATTTGAGAAGATGACTTGGTGCTTCAGGTGAGCAAGGAGTCACTGACGCAAGAAGTCTGCCATTATTAGTAGTATTAATTGCATTTCCTCTCATCCAGCCATATTAAGTCGTCAGTGCTTCCCTTCTACTCAGAATCTGAAACCTATGTTGGCACACAGGTGCCAGGAGGAATGATTCCCCCGTGTTGGTGGACTTGTGTCACAAGAAGCATATCATAATGCATGCATTATTTTGGGAGGGGTAAGGAAAAGACATTCCCTTTTGACAGTGTTTATTCCTCTGAGTTTTACCCATTTCTTAATCAATAGGAGAGGAGCTTCCTCCAAAATTTTTCTCCATTGTGAGTACTTCCCAAGAACAGTACCATTTCAGAATAACCCATCCAAAAGGCTTCATTTCATTGACCATCATATGTGCGTCCCATAACAGCACCTACTTTGTAGCGCACACTCAAACTCTGCACTTTGGGGCCAATAACGTCCTAGATGATCTCTAAGGTCCCTTCCAACCCAAACTATGATTCTAATATTGAGGCAGCTGTTGTGTGTGGGTCCCACTCAGTCATTTCCCCGGAAAATCCCAAGACATGTTAAAGCATCACACTTCTGCATGTTTTTGCTGTTTTTGTGTCCATCAAAATAAGTATAAAGATAGAACATATACAGGTAGAGACGTGCAGTTAAGTGGTTTCAAAATAGGCCAATGGTCAGGTTGTCATGCAAGAAATTAGGTCCATTGATTTTTTTTTTTTTTAATAGAGTGGAAGAAATGAAGATAACTAGATGGCATTGTGCAATTAATTGCATTTCTCTTGTGAGGGTTGTTTTGTCCTTCATATATTTCCACAGTCCATAAACCCTTGTTCCCTACAAAGGCTGGCACTCTATTTACATCATAGGCAGCCAAGCTTCTACCAGCAAAGTAAGAAAATTCGATACAGAATTCAGGTGGAAAGTCAGAAGACAGAAACTGTTCTTTTTAGGCTATTAAATGGACTGTGTCCATTAAAATTAATCCAATCTGACAGAAGAACCTTTTTATGCCTTCAGAAGGCTTCCCAAAGTGAATTTTAGGTGGTACCACATCACAGTAAAATCACTGACCATTCCTGCTATCCCATTTTCCCCAGTATATTTCTGCACTTTAAAGTGTGTCCCAGGAGACTCTTAGGACAGTTATATTAACTTCAGCACATACTCATTGGATTGAAGCCTTGCTTGGCCTCACCTAGGGAGCTGCAAGGAGGAGTTTGTTGCATCGTTCTGCTTGTTGCACAAATTGCCTGTTTATGTTTCTGACAGCCAACACTACCCAATAATTTTTATAAACAGAGGCTCTCTCACAAAATCTACTATGTAAAAGTCACAGCTCCAGAAAACCGAAATGATTTTAAAGGAAACTTGATATTTCCCCTTTGATTTTCCTATTGATGTTGAACAGTTGCAACAGATTAGGTCCCTGGTTTTCTGTTAACATGTGGCTCTCTTTTATTATAGCATAACAACAATGTGATTGAATTGCAAACGTGTGTTAAAACACTTTTAGACTTAGTGCACACCTTATTAATTATACTAACTACAAAATGATGGGGTCTTTGACAATCATCTCTATAAGCTCTTTGGGTTTCTGAAATGATGCACTACCTGAATGAAGGTAGTGCTTTTCTGGTTTATTGAGCAGGTGCAGGCAGGTGGTGGTGTAACCAGGCGGTGTGTGTATTTATGAGCAGTTGTGCCTCAGTCCTCAACCAAATTAAAAGGCGCGAGAGTGATTAAACACAAAACCACCCCAGGACCCCCTTTGCTTTTCCATTGCTGCTCTTGCTGACAGCACGTAAGAAATCCCTATCATCAAGAGATTAGAAATGATTAGTCAGGTCTCCCCCGGATTAGGACTCTGGTTTAAAAAGAAAAGTCAAGTTACTTGCTTTCTTTTCTTTCTCCTTAAAGGTTCACGTTTTAAAGCTTTTCTCTGAAAATCTGAAGGTTGTAACTTTTTTAAAAGTAAAAGCTGAGACTAATGGACATCTTATAAATAACATTGTCTCAAGAGAGCTGAGACGAAGAAAAATACTAATGATCACAACTTTGATATAGCTATCAAGGCTGACGGTGCAGTGTGCTTGCTAGAAAACCGTGAAGTGTCAGCGATGAGGTAGTTTTGAAAACAGCAGAGAAATCACATTTTAAAACCAAAGCTCTTCTACTCACTCTTCCAGCTCTTTTTTCCCTGTTTCTACCTCTGCGCCAACTCTACTTGGTTTGTTTGTTTCATTTCTCCACAGCCTTCCCTATTTGCTTTAACAGCGAAGGAGCAGGTACTTGCCCCCGCCTCAAAAAAAGGCCAGAGACCAAATGTGGCTGGGAGAAGCCAGCAGGAAGGTGGGCAGTGGCCAGATGGTGCTGCTGGTGGGCTGTGGGCATGGTGCTTTGCCCGCTGGCTTTCTCCCATCCAGTTCCCCAGGCGCTGCATTGACATCTCAGGGTCTCAGCTATACCTCCACAAAAATCAGGAACTGCTATCTGATGATGCTAGGCTACATGGGCTGAAAATCTGCTCAAAAGAACAAGTGGTGAAGAGCTATTGTTGGAAGCCTTCTTCAGCAGTAGTAGGCTGAGGAAGAACAAAATAAACAAAAATAATTAAATGGGATGAAAGTGCTTAATGTATGATTAGGCTTCTGGTGATCTAAAGCAAACCAGATCCAATGGAAATAAGTTGCCCTTTGACTAGATTGTGCTAAAGCCAGTAGCCTACTTGCTCATCTTAAATATTTCACTTTGCAGATTGGAGTTAGCCCTACAGCTTTAGTTTCTGCAGTGACACTCAATCACAGATAATTTTGCTTTTCTACCAAGTTGACGTCGACTCGCATTGAATGTGTAACAGGCAGCACTGTCTGGCTGAAAGATGTGCTGTTGCCATCGTACCCTGGTGTGACCGCCTCAGATGGATGACCACAGAGGAGATGGTGTCCAGCCCAGTGATGAGATTTCAGTGCGTGGCAGTAGGGACAACATCTGCTTTGCATATTTCTACTTGCCTACATAATCATGCAGAGCTTTCTATTGTTCCAGGAGTTACTCAAGCATATAATAGAGTTTCAATGAGTTCAAACCTCCTGTTTTAGATGGTGTTTTAGTGAGTGGTTTTTCTGCCTCAGCATGGATTAGATTTCTGTCGCAGCTTTTTTTATATCAGCCCTGTCAGATCCAGAGAAGTACATTTTCATGATACCTGTTTGTTGAGAAATAATTCTCAGGCCCCAGATGCCTCTTGCACCATGCATGGGTCCAGCTTCTGCAGGTTGGACCAGTTGGGGGAACTGGAGGAGTTTGGTTTGGAGAAGAGAAGGCTCAGAGAAGACCTTATTGCTCTCTACAACTCCCTGAAAGGAGGTGGTAGCAAGGTGGGCTCTGCCTCTTCTCCCGGGTAACAGTGGTAGGGTGAGAGTTGATGGCTTTAAGTTGCACCAGGGCAGGTTCAGGTTGGATATTAGGAAAAAAATCATTCTCAGAAAGAGTGATAATGCATTGGCACGGGCTGCCCAGGGAGGTGGTGGAGTCACAATCCCTGGGGGTGTTTAAGAAAAGGGCAGATGTGACACTGAGAGACATGGTTAGTGGGCATGGTGGGGGTGGGTTGATGGGTGGGCTTGGAGATCTTAGAGATCTTTTCCAGCCTTTATGATTCTGTGATGTGAATGAAGTTTTGTTTGCAGATGCACAATGGCAAATCAAGCAGCTCATTCAGTTTTGCTGAGGTGACATAATGAATCCTCGAGAACAACGCTTTAGCTAAAGCACGCTTTCTCCTGAGCTCTGGTGTTACATTCCTACTCTTTGTGAAGTTTCTGTTATAATAATCTAATGAAAACAAAATATTGAAAATAATATAGTGTTTCTGGGCCTATGATGTAGTAAATAATTTTAGTTTAAGTACACAAAGTCTGTAAGACGTGACTGGGAGCAGAGCCCTGGGCCGCCCCTCTGCCTGGTCCCTCCCCTCCCAGACCAGCAGGGATGCAGTGAGTTCTGGCTTCCAGCTCCTGCACCAGGCTGATTGGGCTGTTTGAGTGACTGGTCCCAGCTACCCCAGCAGATTTATTTATCTATTTATTTATTGCCTGGAGAGAATTGAAGTGCTCATTTGAACTGCTTTGCCAACAGATCAGTTCAAAACCTCCAGCATAGAGGATTTTAATGAGCAGCTGGGGGAGCAACTTCTGCCTGGCGCAGGCGGCTTCTGGGGAGGATAACTGTGTGTATCTATAAGACACTTTAAGAGACTGAACTATCTTTAAATCGTATTAAAAGTGACTTCAGGTATTGCACTGCTTTAAGTCATTTGATTCCTTAAGACTGCGTGGTGCCCACATCTGCCATTAGCACATCTCTTTAATGATCAAGGAAGGACTGTTCAAACGAGCTTAAGGATGTTAACACTCAAATCCCGTGGGCAGCCAGCAGGACAGATTTGAGCACATCAGTCCTGCTTCTTAATTAGATCCCAAAATCTCAAAGTAAAAATCAAGTGATACTTTAAACAATTCTTGTGTAATTGCTGTCTAACTTAGTTATTTTTTTTTCCTAAGGATTCCAACTGCATTTCAGAATATTACATTGATTCTGCATTTAACATTAAGCATGTAAATAACCCCAGCTCTCCACAGCAATAATTTCAGCTGCTGTTCAGTCATACTGGTACCTGTGGAAGTCAGAGGGATGTTTAAATGTTTTGCTCAGTAGTTCTAACATTGAGAGTGTATTTATGTGCTTTGTTCCATCAGGGCCTCAAAGATACAATCTAAGTAGATGGTTGTCTTCTCCTAATGACTCTAATAACAGAACAGTGAGGGGAAGGTGGTCAGAAAGCGTCAGATACAGTGATGTTTCTGGAGGGTACAGATCAGAATTAGAGGGATTATAGAAAACTTTCTATCTCTTCTACTTTCCTTTTTCAAACACAAGAAAAAGGAATCTTAGCCTTTTCTTCACATGAGTAGATCACAGAATCACAGAATGGTTTGAGTTGGAAGGGACCCTTAAAGGCCGTCAGTCCAACTCCCCTGCAGTGAGCAGGGAACACCTACAGCTCCATCAGGTGCTCAGAGCCCTGTCCAGCCTCACCAGGCTGAAAATGAATGAAAGGACTGTTTTCAAAACAACTGCCTGTAAGTGTTCAATTTCTGTCTGTACGCGTGGTCACACTCGAACAACAACAACAAAATCAGTCTGGCAGGCAGATGTGCTCTGAGAGCCTTCTCTGCTTTCTCCAAGGGAGAATATTTAAAAATACAAATATACTCACTAGGCACTACACAACACACAGTGCTCTATCAGTCATTGTTGTGTTTTACAGCCCATCATTCTGCCTTAATACATGTGCAGCAGAAAGTGCCCATGTTTTAGAAATCACAAAACTGCTGTTTGTCTCCTGTTTTGTTTTGTTGGGTTTTTTTTTTTTCCAGTTGGCAGCACACCATTATTGTCAATGCTTTCTGGTTATAATAATGCAAGGATGATGCAGGTCCTAAAAAAAAAAAAAGTCACTTCAGTGGTATATGCGTATAATACTCTACGCATTTTTATTCTTGAATATTAAGGCCCAATTTTTATAGCCTTAGCTCAGTCTGTAGCTTCATAAAACATCATAAATTGGAGCTTAGCTTTACAGGCAAGGAAGATGATTTGATAAGCACGGGATTGTCCCCAGTACATCAAATAATGTTTCCTCTCTCGGTATCCAGAAGCACTGAGTTATGGCTCAGTAGCCAGCCAAGAAATATAAGAAGCCTCATGCAATTAACTTCTTGCATCTTCTTTCTCCCTTTTTCTTTTTTTTTCTCCAAGGGAGAAAAAGAAGGAAGTTCTTTTAGCCAGGTATTTTCTTCCAATTTTGCCTCACAGCAGAGTCAGCTAAGTGCAACCTCTTGTCAGCACAATCATTATCCATAATTTACATGCAAGAAGCAACAGAAACTTTTAGGATGAAATGAATGTAAAAACTAGAAACCTCTGCTTGTTCCATCATCCAGCCCTGCAAGTACAGTAGCTGTGTCAGTGACTGTATTAAGAGCTATTAAAATGGCTTTGATGTATTGCAGGGTTTTGGTATGATTTTCTAGGTTTTATTATTCCTCTGACTATCATTTGCTATTTTTAAATGGAATCTACTATTATGGGATACGAGCAGTCTGTCCTTCAGAGGAGACTCAGCACAATATCCCTTCTGCTCATCTTCAGTTCCTTGTACAGGGGTACGCTAACGATCCCATGGTAGTTCAGTGTCCTAGCCACCATTTATACTATTTATCATCAAAGAAGATTCTGATATTCAAGGTTGTGTGCAGGCATAGGAGCTGCATACATAATACCTCTGCTGTTTGCTGCCACAGCCTGAGCGCAGCACGTGTTTAATTCTATGGATCTCCTCCTCAGAGCACCCCAACCTCTGGTCCCTCATGCTCTGCCCAAGTTAGCAAGAAGTCCAGCGAGTGCTGATCTCCCCAAACCTTTTCCTTACCCCACGCTTGGTCTCTGTGAGTAAGTTGTCCCAGGAGAGGGGAGATCCCACCAGCACAGCCATGTGCCATGTTTCCAACAAAGAAAGAGCTGCTTGAAGGCTGATCCAGGAGCTGTTTAAGAGGTAGGGGTGAGGAAAACAATAAGATTATTGAAAAGAGAATAGCTTTTAATGAACACTAAAGCATGTATTCCCTCCTTAACAGAGCTGCCTAAAAACTATTGATTTCCCTACCCACAGTTTTCTAATAATAAAAAATTTAAAGTCTTGCTATCATTCCCCAGATCTAGTTTATTTCCAGCTTGAATGAACTCATGAAGTCATGAGTTAGAACTATGGGACTCAGATCCCCCAAATTAACAGATTCCACTTCAAATGTAACAAAACGTGTTGCTCAGCTGCACCCACATCCTGGGGGCTGGTGTCGCTCAGTAAGAAAAACAACTGGAAGCTTATCTCCTCATTTTGGTGTTTGTACCCTCTTCTTTTTCTGTTGCATCCAACTTAAAGAGTCCCTCCCTTGCAGATTTCTTTTCATCACTCCATTCACAAATAATATGTTGCATCCTTTTATCAAAACTAATGACAATAGGTTGTTTTGTCCTTTTCCATCACTTCAGTTAAACTTCCATTATAACGTAGGTCAAATCTGGATGAATGGGGCTCTAGCAGAAATTGTGGGTACCTCTCCTTGCTGCTGAGGCAATCCTGCACTTGTAGCTGCATTCATTTTTACTATTCATTTGTCTTTTATTATTATTATTATTATTATTATTCCTTTCACCACTGACAAGATGCCACTAAAAGGCCTTTGGCCAAGCTGCTGGTTTTCCTTACGGAAAGGTTATCCAGCGTACTGCTGGCAGTGCCTTTAGGGGGAAATACATAAGTTGGAAATCAAACTTCCAAAAAACAAACAGCACTTCTGATTAGTATCTCATATTGTTATCCTTCCTGCTTCATTTGTTTTCCAGATGGGCGAAATAAAGGTCAACAACCCTAGGGCAATGATCTGATTTGAAAGAAATGTGATTTCTGAAAGGGAAATTTGCAAAAAGAGCCATAACCAAGAAATGAGAAACATTTTAAGAAATCGGCAGTTCAGACTAATCTTCCATGTAGTTTATCTTTGTGAATTGGTGGTATTTTTATTGTCCATGCAAATGTGCTGATAATCCAGTCCTGATATTTCTCCATCACTCTTAAAATCATTTTTCTTCTAATTTGGATATTATTGTCATCACAATCAAGGAGATAAAGGGGACAATCATGCACTTAGCTAAAAAAAAAAAAACGGCAAGCTGTAGACTGGCAGAGCCTGGGGTGTAACTGCCCCTGGGGCTGACCTGCTATGTCCCATCAACTCCATCCCAAGCTCCCAAAGTACGGGTCATGTCTCCCTCTAGGGGATCCTGCAGAGGATAAACCCCACCTTCTGCTGATAAAGGAGGCTTTAAAGGCATTGCAAGCCTGATTTTTGGCTGCAATCCTATGCTGCAGGGAAAGGGTGTTGAGATACGTGGGATCTGTAATGTGTGCCACATGCTGCTAGTGCCCCAGCACAGGGAGAGGGGGAGTGGATGCAGACATGGTCATCCAAAGCACAGAGAGAAAAAGAAAACCAGACAGAATTTCAGGGGTTTATTTCAGTATTTTGTCGAAACAGAAAACCAGAAGCATGCAGTATGTAAGCAGAATTCATCAAAATGAGTTTTTGATTTGCAGGTTAATTTGGCACATCTGTGGAGTTTTGGGGTAGTTTGCGCCTTCTGAGCTGCGGACATTTCAATCTGTCTGGTGGGCAGCACAGATCACTCCGTGCTACCACAGACCCGGTATTGATCCAAAGCTCTGCAAAGAAAGGAGGTTTAATAAATAAATACAAATCAATGAGCTCCATCAAAACAGAAGGGATAGTCTTCCTAGTGGTGCAGAAATGGAAAGTCACTCCATGAAATGTGAGTGACTGCTGATCTTGTGTGGGAAATCAACTACAGTCCTCAAAGACCTTGCTTTAATTAGGACACGCAGAGCTCCGTTTCACCTCCTTTAATCACTAAAAACTTATCCTACAGCTTCAGTCAGCTGAGCAAGGGGATGAGTCACCTCCTGCAGAAACTGGAGCTGTGCTACAAAGGAGTGCATCTGGGCTGTAGGTGCTGAGTTTTTGGGTGGCTGGGTTAGGTGCAGCTCAGCTCATATCTCTGAGGATCGCTTCGTGCAGCCGCTCTTGAATAACAAAGAATCCTGTTTGCCACAGCAGTTATTTACATTGAGATGATTTCCCGTTGCCTGAGAGTAATTCATCTTTTTTTAAATTATGGTTGTTCAGTCAGCAAAACTGAGGCTCTCTGTAAAGATGTAGTGGTAGCATTGCTGGTAAATAATCTAACTAATTTTTGAAAAAGCCAAAAACAATTTGGGCACAGTTATTTTTCCATCGACTGCAGTGTAAATCAGGAACAGTTCCTGAACACCCAGCTTGCATAGCAAAGTGCATGTGACTCAGGTGACTTGTAAGCCGCTGAGTTCTGCTGGTCAGAGAATGTCTTAAGTTGGAGGGGATCTTAAAGCCCATCTGGTTCCAACCCCGGTGCCATGGGCAGGGTTGGTAACCACTTGAACAGGCCCCCCAGGGCCTCATCCAACCCCATCCTGAATGCCTCCACATCAGTTTCACCAATGCTCTGAAACCAAGATATGTTTGATAGCTGTCAACCCTACATAATAATTCTTACCTGCTTCCTACACCAAGCCTAAATGAAGAATACAGGTGAGGGAATTATCTGATATGGGGCGCTGAGAGTGTTGTGTCCATGTCTGTGCTGCAAAATGAAAGCTTCTGTTTTAGCAACCCAATGGGAAAGGCGGAGATGTGCCTTAACAAGACGCTTGCCTCTTTTTTGCCTTTCCCACTGGGAGGCTGAGTTCGTAGGACTGAATCTTTTCTTTCATTCGCATTACCTCCTCTTTCTGTGGATGCTCTGGTTGATGTCCCCTTGCTGTTACATGGGATGGGCTCTGATCATGAAGTCTCAACCCAAGTGTCCCTTGAGACTACCAGACTCCATGCTGCACCCTGACAATTGGCAGTAATGCATAAGAATCATAGAATCATTAAGATAGGAAAAGACCTTTAAGGTCATCTAGTCAACCCATCCCCGCCATGCCCACTAAAACAAGTCCCTCAGTGACACATCTACATGATTTTTGGACACCTCCAGAGATGGTAACTCCACCACCTTCCTGGGCAACCTCTTCCAGTGCCTGACTACTTTTCTGGAGAATTAAATTTTTCCTAACTGGAACCTCCCCTGACATAACTTGAGTCCAACCTTTCTCATCCTATCACTGTTACCTGGGAGAAGAGGCCAACTCCCACCTCACCAAACTTCCATTCAGGGAGTTGTAAACAGCAATAAGTTCTTTCCAGAACATCCCCTTCTCCAAACCAAACAACCCCAGTTCCCTTACCTGCTCTCTATAAGACTTGTTCCTTTTCTCATTAGGGAATGTTTGAAGGAGAAAACAGTTTGGTGCAGGCAGTAATGAGGGAAAAGTTGTTGAGGTAACGATGGTTAACACCTGGCAGAACGGGGGCAGATGAATGAGCAGGTCAGCCAGCAGCAGTCAGAACAAGAGGAGGTGCAGGGATGTGTACATCAAAGGTGGTATACAACAGGCAGAGAGAATGGTGCTGGTGTTCTGCTGGGAATGTGGTTGGTGGTGGCATCCTGATCAGAATGCTGTGTGGAATTTTAGTCCTCTCATTGCAGAGGATGCTGTGGAGCAGGAATAAAATACCATATAGGAAGTAATGCTGTTTTGTTTGTTTGTTTTTTAAATTATTTTTATTTATGTAGGGCCTGATGTAATAAAAGGCCCTACATAAATATCAAAACTGAGGTTTGAGTAAACTGCAACATGCAGTCATTCTTCTCTACAATAGGGCTGGGCAAAGTGGGACCTGCACTGGGGACGGGTAATCCCATGGTCCTGCTGCCCTATGCAAGCACTGGGAACAGAGCTCCTGGGGCTGGGAGGAGGTGGCCTGAGCCCATACATCGCTTGCGGTGCTTTGTAGCTGCTGCAGGCGCTTTCTCAGATTTTCTGCTGATTATGCTAGTCCAATATTGCAAGGAATGTATGCATAATGGACATAAATCTTGCTATACGAGCCACCAGAGAGGCAAGAAAAACGGTCTCTGTCAAGAATCTACATACAAAAATACATTAAACAACAGCTCTCTGTAGATCAGAAGCTTCGGTTTTGAGTACAGGTTTTGGGGAATAATGAAGACTAAAATTAGCACTTTGACAATGTGTTAAGCCTTTTGGGGGGGTTTCACTGGCATATTTTTATAGCTTTAAAGAATAAATGGTGATGATAATAAATTTTTCTAACTTTTTAACTGCTCATTCAAAGGAGAATGCAGAAAGCTTTTTGTGTGCAGTGCTGTACATGGGTAGTGCTGCTCAGCTGGGACATCAAGCCAGCACCGTGACTTTCAATGTGCGGAGCATCCATCGGGGCACCCACTACAAAATGGCTGTGATTAATGGCTGCGCCATCACTCATGTGTCTGCACGTGGATTCATATCATAGCTATTTGGGAATCGTCAGCACAAACTTGGGCAGCCCCCGGTTAGCAGGGAGATGGATTTCAGTGTGATTGAACCTGTTAATTACATCGCCTATTCCCAACCAGGTTGCATGCAGTGTTCCCAGTGACTGGGAGCTGCCAAGCGGTGTTGACAAAGCTCGTTTTAAAACAAAGCCATGAAATGGAAGTGTGCTCATTCCTTTCTACATGTTAGCTATTGCAAAGGGAAGTGTGGTGTTATTACAGTGGGTATAAGCCTCTTCCCGCCGCACTTCTGTGGCTCTGAATTTATTATACATATTTTCATAAATTATTTTGTTGCTATAGCAATACTTTCTGTGGGCCTAATCCCACTGTTATCATTTACAGAGAGGCCCTTCACTTTGTTCTCTCAGTGCAGTGGCACCTTCACTTTGGCAAATGACCATCCAAATCACATCTTTAGGCTCTCTTTGCTCTTGCTTTTTGATGTTAATCTGGATTAGGGAATTCTTACTTTGGATTAAAATTGACTTGAATATTCTCAATAAAATAAGTACCGATAAAACACATTTATAAAACTATAAAATATCAGATATGTACGTATGTGAGATGTTATTGCTCTCTACAGCGTCCTGAAAGGTGGAGAGGTGGGAGTTGGCCTCTTCTAATGAGTAACAGCAATAGAACAAGAGGAAATAGCCTCAAATTGTGCCAGGGGAGGGTCAGGTTGGATATTAGGAAAAATTTCTTCTCTGGAAAAATTTCTTCTCTGGAAGAAGAAATTTTGGTGAGGCAATGGAATGGGCTGACCAGGGAGGTTGGGGAGTCTCTATCCCTGGAGGTGTTCAAGAAAAGGATAGATGTGACACTGAGGGACGTGGTTAGTGGGCAGTATTGGTGGTAGATGGTGGTAGTTGGACTGGATGATATTAGTGGTCTTTTCCAACATCAATGATTCTGAGATTCAGTGATTCTATGTGTGTGTCTGTATCTCTATAATTAAATGGATCTTTTTATACTTTAATGTTTCCTGTGTAGAGAGGATGACGGCTGGGGAAAAACACGAAGTGTGACAAGAAACTCTGCATATTCCCTATATACAGAATTCTGAGCTCCATTGTCACTATTGCTTCTAAGCATCTAAGAAATGTCCTTCATCAAAAAAATTGCACTCCCAAATGACATTCCCATTATCCCTGTATATCATTTAATGCAGTGAGATCTCATATGAGATATCCTGAAGCCTAAAATCTGAAATTTGCAGGTATTTTACCAGCATAGCAAGGTGTTGCCTACTTAGTTGTGATGATACTCTCTGTGAAGGAGCATAGTTTTCCCAGCGCCAGCAAGAGAGCAGAACAGGGATGATTATAGGATGGGATGCAGCAGAGGCAGTCATCTGATGGGTGTCAGTGTTGATGGCTTTTAATGTTTCCCCTTAAAACTGCAGCTGTTCAAGCTCATACTTCTTTCTCTTTCCTCACTTTTTTTCTGATGACGTAGCTAACATGCTGGTTCCACATACAAATGTGTGGTTTTTTCCACATTGCTCATGGACCAAGCATCTGCTGTCCCTCATGTTGAGTCTTTGCAACTCTTAGCAATCCCTTACTCTGTGGTTCACAGAGCAGTGATGGATTACAAGATTGAAATGTTGAAATAGATAATTATGATTGTATACGTGTAAGAAATTTAGGCTCAAGGCAAAAAATTAATGTTTGCTTTGTATTAAGTGATACTCATTAAATAATGTTCTTCAATATTAATTTTTAAATGGACAAACTTAGGAATAAGACCAGGCCTCTGGGTGATCTTTCTTTAATGCCCTAAAAGAGTAGTTATAATACTGGATATATTGCCAAAAACATGAAGAATCATGGAAGATTAATAACTAAAACTCAAGTCATTGATCAGCTGAAAGGGCAACAAAGGGCTGGATTCCCATACTGTTATTTTAAATAAAAGCATTTGCATCAGCAGTTGCCTTACATAGAGCAAATGGATGAGCTCCAAATGAGGACCAAATCAAAAGAGCTGTTGAAAACAGGGGAGGAAAGTCTTTTCCCTGTGCAGAAGTGCTGTTCTGGGTGAGTGCTAGGGGCTAGGCTTGCTGAGAGTACCACACGCTTGAATTCTGTCCAATAGCTGATGTCTTTTCTCTCTTTAAATGTTGTTGCATATGTATGTTATCTATATGTACCTGAAAAGTTCACAGAAATTTTCTCTTTTTCTTTTTTATTAAGCAAGAACTAGCTTTCCTTTTCAAGAGACTCAGTTGGGATTATCCTGTCATTATTTTCAGTCATGGTTTTTGTTCACATTCCGTAACAAGTAACCCTAGACTAAAATCTACTTGATGCTTACATACAGCAGTCCATCATTTTTTTCTGAAAGTGCTTTCAATAAATAATTTCTCTGTGTTACATATAGCAGAGAGCTCTGCTTTTCTGAAATGGTGCAATTTCTTACCAGGTGGTCAACTCATGTGCAGTGTCCTTGCATCTTTCTGTAAGGCACGAACTCCTCTGGAGCTACCATGGCTTTCTCCAGAGATGTCAAATCTCTGTGGTTTCAAAACTCTGTTATTTAAATTTTTAGGATGTTCCTGCTATGTATGCAGAGCACCATTTTAATGTACTCTCTTAATTGGAGGGTGCTATCATTGATATCTATAGTGATTATTTCTCCCTAGCTACATGACTCATGAAGATTTTGACCAGTTTCTGGATATTTTCTTTTCCTCCCACCCCCAACTGATGTCTGCTTTCAGTTCTTCTCCTGTGATCTGTAAAGATATTTTTGCCTACACTTGAAGCACTGAACAAAAATATGTATCTTTGAGGAGGCTTTTCACAAATGAACTTCTTTCTCTTTCAGTCAAAGTTATCCTAAAATGTGGATATTTTATGTAAAATTTAAATATTGTTTTAGTTTGGAAACAAGCAAAACCCCTAAGCAGGACATTAACACTTTAGAGGAATTATTATATTGGTGTTAATTTATTCCATTTTTTTTTTTTACAACATCTGGGTGTTAAATATATGAGTGAGATGAAAGGAACAAATCCCTTTTGAGGGCTGGAGAACAGTAGGGATGAGAAAGAGTCTATGTAACTTGTATTTCTGAAATCTCACATGTGAAACATCATAATGACCCCAAACCCATTTTGTGTTGGAGCATGTTTTAAGCAAAAAACCAGAAGAGTACTGAATTCATACCTGAAGTTATTTTGTGAAATTTCACTCTGTTTGCTCAGGCTCCCATGATACCTGACCTCACCTCCACCTCCATCAGGTATCTCAATCAGATTTTAGTAAACTCAGTGCTGTGAATTGTCTTTCTAGAATAAGATTTACAAACGTGCGTTCCTGGTAGATATTTTACCAATCTTTCTTCATAATGAATGTTACTTGTATTAAATACTAATTTGGGGTGAACAGTTAATTTTTATCATGGCCATATAACCAAACCAAGATCACTTTTTGTTGTTTATTTTCCTTAGTAACAAATCAATTTTACAATTTAAGCAGGAAAAAAACTAATTGAGGTTAGAGGAAATATAGATAACAATGTATCTTTGTTAGGCTACCAAAATACAGATATCTATCTCACAGATTTTTAGTTATGGATTCTGGAGGTCTACATTTAATGTCTGGGATTTTGCATCATTAATTTCATAGCGGAGTTTATCACCGAAAGCATTAATTTTCCTCAGAATGCAAGAGGCAAATTTTTCTGGGTAAACAGTCATCAATCTGTGCTGTTGGTAACAGAACAGCCCTATGTTGCTGTGGGGGCACTGGGAATCTTACTGCTTCTCAGAGTCATTGGATGTGTTTTAGGTGTTCATGTCCCATTAGCAATCCCTGCTGTCACCTTGCACTGACTGGCCTGCTCCAGCTGCAAGGAATCTCACACTGCACTGAATTCTGGAACACCTGATGAACACCACTCAACACAGGCGAAGCCATCACAGAACGGCATGCCTTGATCTAATCTTCTGCTCCCTCTGAGCGTTATCTAATCTCAAGCAGCAAATATATGTTAGCTTTGAAAGGTAAATCAGCTTTCTCACCCACCAGACAAAGCATGCTTTGGGTTAAATGGTACTACTAGCTTATGCCATTTTGTTGTTCACAAAGGCTCTACCATCCAATGATGGCAAGTCAATCTCACTATGTGCAGTGCTCTTCTTTGGGTCTTCCAACAAAAAGAATCCTCTGCTTTTCCTTTGTTCTCCTTGCTCTAACCGTTCAGGTTTTCTCCAGGTACCTGTTGTTGCTCTCTGTTGACCATGAAATCAATACGCTTTGAGCAGGACAAGGAGCGCGTCTCAGGCATGATGTGTGCTCTGCAGTCAGTCCCAGTTATGTGCTACATCTGCTTCCTGAAGTTGTCTAGAACAGCAGGCTCTCAAACACTAACCGTTTTCAGGTGGCATGGCAATGTGTTCTGCACATGGTCTAAACTGGGGCTTTTCACATAGCCATCACATTTGCTTAGGGAGAAAGCTCCTTTCCAGAGCAGAAACACGACATCATCCTTTCCAGTTCCATCTGGTAAGAATAAACTCTGCAGCAGAGTAAACCTATTGTCCCTACATGTCCAAGCAGAAGTTCCCACCTTATTGCACCTGAAAACATGTCTCCTGTAATGGCCATCAAATAGATTTCAAACACGTATGGACAAGCCAGTAAGTGTTATTTTGATTCCACGGTAACTTGAGAAAAGAGTAAAGGAATTGGACAAAGAGGGAAGACGATCTTACTAGCAACATGCATATTGGAGAGGGCAAATATATCCCATAAAGCAGATGGAGGTGGACTATGAAAATACTAGACTTGAATCTGCATACATAGCTTTGTAGCCCTGTGGCTTGGTGGCTTAAGAAACATTTCTGCTCCTCCCCCAATATTTTTACTCCCAAAATAAAATTATTTCTCAGTATTATTGCATCTAAGATAACTACATCAAACTCCTATCCTCAAATGCTTAGCACTGCAGTCTCAAATTAATATGACAGAACCTTAAACATTTTTTGGCTAAACCCTTCTAAACAAAGAACAGGCAGCCTTCTAAAGAAAATCAGTTTTTGCCTTATCAGTTGCCTTACCATCCTCCATCGTAGGTGGTATTCTTGGCTGGAATTCCCCATGTCAAAATTTAATCACAGTTATACTTTGTAGTTCCAATGTTCCACCTGCAAGAGTCCAACTGTGATGCTGTATCCCCAGATGCAGTACTTTTGGCAGCAATGGAGAGGAGTCCAAACAGCAAGCTGGATCCCACAGGGCATCCCATCCCCAGTACCTGCAAAAATGCCAGGGAGAAATGCAGCCCCAGTGAGGTGCAGAGAAGCACACCAGGTATTGCTGCACCACTAAGCCAGAGAACAGAGTAATGCTAGAAATAAAATAAATTTAAAAAAAAACTGAAAGTTAGAGTTAGGGATGGAATTAAAGAATGCAGATTTATTAATCCCAATTGTTCAAACCAAACTCCAACTCAGATAACGTGTCTTTTCCCATAAGCTAGGATTTTTTAAGCTAAAACTCCTCTTTCAGAATATTTTTCTATTACATAGTTGCTTGTGCTAAGCTATTGATTTTTTTCTTGGCTGTAATCAGATGTTATTGCTTTCTCTTAATTTAGTTTTATAGCTGTTTAATGAATGCTGTTCCTAAATGGAGGGGAAAAAAATAATCAGAGGATTTAGGAAGCTAGAAAAGCCCCTGGAAATTGATTTGTTGTGTATTTTGGGTAGGAGGGGGCCCTGCTGCTCACTCCCCCTCCTTGATAGGCCTATGCAGAACCACAGACGAGATCATTTAGTCAGTTAAAAATCATTCTGAAGCGAAACAACTTCCAGATGCTTCTCTAATTTTGTGGGACATGGAACCGCGAACAATCGTTAAACTTTATCCCTTTTGCTTCCTGAGTTTTCAGAGAGAGAAACAGATAAAAGAATGTGGAAAAAAAAAAAATTGTTCCACTGCTGAGCAATGCTTGTGTAAGGGGAAACTCTGGACTAAATATGTTTATTGTAGGTATTGCCAAAGAGCACAGACAGGAGTTTGCAAATGGGAATTTTCGGTTGCGAAGGATGAAATTAGCACAAAGTGGGGGAGTATGGGAAAAGTGGGAGAAACCTGTCAGCCGAAGGGCTGTGGTTCAAGGCCCTGAGGAGCCCTGCACAGCGCTGCAGGTCACAGATGCACTTTGAGCATAGGGCTGTGTGTGCCGGGCTCAGTGCAAGAGCAAATCCTTCTGATACTTGATGAGGAGCTTATAAGCAGGAGAGGGAGTGACATTTAATGACATTTAATGTGGCCTGACAGTGACAGAAAAAGGGGGGATGGCTTTACACTAAAAAGCGGGAAATTCAGATTAGATGTTAAGAATACATTCTTTACTCAGAGGGCAGTGAGGCCCTGGCACTGCTGTCTAGAGAGCTGTGTGTGCCCCATCCCTGGAGGTGCACAAGGCCAGGTGGAATGGGGCCCTGGGCAGCCTGAGCTGGTGGGGGGCAGCCAGCCCATGGCAGGGGCTGGGGCTAGGGAGGCTATAAGTTCCCTTTCAATCCAACCACTCTGTGATTCTATGAAATCCTGGGATGCATTTATTATACGGTTACTGCTATCCCTATAGCTGGCTCTGATTGAGATTGCAAGACAGAAATCATGAGAAATATTTTCAGCAAAACATTTTTTGCTTTTAAAATTAAATTTTACTTGCTGAAGAACAAGCTTCTGAGTAGCAGTTCTTTCTAACCCTACATGTCTACAGTGATACTCAAGTGTATTTTCTGCAGTTGTCAAGACTATGAATTAAATCTTCCATAAAATTTTGATGAAGATCTCGAAGCTTCAACTTCAGACAGCATGTACTTATTAAAACTCTTCTTACTGGATGTTTAATATAATATTGACATCCAGTAATTAATTTATCCATGATAGCATTCAATTTTTTTCTGCCAATTAATGCTGCAGTATTCATTTTCGCCTGCCTTAGAAATAAATGGAGAAGATACCTTTAGATTTTATTCTCTTACTTTTTATGTGGTTTTCACTTTTCTTTTCCATCCATTCCATGCTGAATGTTGTACTCAGCTATGGAAATTCACCATTTGCCACAGCAAATGCCTTGCAACAGCCTTTACGAGAGCGCAGCATCACAGGTGGCTTCAGAGATGTATTCGTTTCATCTCTCCCACTCTTCCCATTCACCAACCCACTTGTCTGGGACAAGGAATGGGGACATGCACAAGCCTCCATGGGCTTGGAAATACAGATTCTGTGGTACCAGTTCCCCAGTGGTACCACGCAAAGGGTGTTTCAGTACCCCCTGCTCCCATAGCTGGGGTGGTTGCAGTATTTGGGGGAATTGATCTCTCACTTACCCAGGTGGTGCTGCCTGAAAATCATGCATGCTCAGTTCGAGAAACTTGCTTTTTGATTTTTTTCACTGCTTTGATTTCTTGTGTGATTGTTGAATAGAAAACCAAGTGGATTTTTATCATCCCTAATTTGTATTTAGCAATTAAACACCAGTACGATCTGCTCATGTGGTTGCAACATTGCTTGGAAAAGACCCAGTGCAGCCTTTTTCTATACTTGCCCTGTAAATGGTGTCATTTTACATTAATGCGGGCTCTGTTTCTCTTGAAGCAGCTCCTGTGCTTTTTGTTGGTTCTTTGGATTAGACTGGCTGTTATGAATTTGACAACAGTTATCAAATCTCCCCTGCAGCGGACTGACTGTCAAGGATATGATGGTCAAATGTTTCACATATTGCAATCAAACCATTTGTGTTTGGTTTGAAGAATTCCAAAAGAAAGCTGTCAGCTAAGAAATGAAGTCGAAGTAGCCTGAAGCTTTTGGAGCATGTTGATCCAATTATGATGATCCACTCATATCCTTCAGCTTTTTTCAAAATCAATTTTCATTTTAGCTCAGGGACGGGGTTTTTTGTTGGTAGTGCAGGGAAACATCTGTAAGGGTATTTCAGATGTGTTGTTTCAGGAAATTTCTTTTTTTTGTGCAAGAGAGCATTGAACTCTACACGTATTTTGTAAGTGTCTTTTGTATCCAGTGCACAAATATGGACTTGTATTATACGTTGTCTGCCTGTGCATATGCCTATCTGTATATACACACAAGCAATTAAGAATAAGCTGAAAATGATTTTTAAATATTTATTTACTTGTGTTCAATCCAGTTGCTTGAATCTGGGGGGGGGGGGGGAGGGGGCGGCAGAACCACAGCAAAACCCCAAAGGAGGGGAAATGTCCAGACAATAGGATGTAAAGAAACCTCGGCCATAGGTGTTGTGATACTCAGCTGGCATTTAACATCAAAATTGTTTGTCACCAGCAGGGCTGTATCCTGCAGGGACACTGTTGCATGATGTTGACATGGTGAGCGAGTGGTCAGCTCCTTCGTTTCTTTCCTTTAGCTCTCAGATAACGTGTGAAAGTGCCTAATATTTATTATTATATTCTGCTGCCAGAGTGTTGTTGATGTCTCTGTACCCAACACATACTGAGACTAAAGCCGCTGTGTGAGGGATGTGATTGAGTACCAAAGCCACGCTTACCCACCTGGGATCAAGCATACAGCATTTATGAGTTAGGACAGCAGATTTGATCCAAGATCCATGAGCTGTTCTCATTCTAGGTAATGCATTGTTGTCATGTTGTTTCTGCACAAGATATATGACAAGTATTCAATAAATTTAATTAGATGAGGATATATTTTTACCATGGTAATAAGAGCTAGAAATTTGGGTTCCTCACTCTGGATGCCATTGCTGGGAAGGCAAACTCTCCAGTGTCCAAAAAAGAAACACAAAGTCTCCCCGGCTGTGAGGGGAGTGAGAAGCAAAGCTCTGTCCTGTAGTTATCATTCTCATCAGCTCCAGTTCTGCTGATGGGTGTCACACCAGCACCTCCAGTCTGGCTCTTCTCCTGATCAGGAGATCTTTGTGTTCTTCAAACAATTATTTCTCAAACTATCCAGACACCCAGTAACCTGTGAGTCCAATTACCTTTCACAGATCCATAAATGCTGCTCAGAAACCACCTGTGTAATAGAAATAAAGAAATACGTAAGTTTCCAAATTCTCCAGGAAGTGAAATTTGACCTTTTCTCCACGATTCATATTCAGTCTCCATGTAATGATTATTCTGCTGTGAGAATACAGTACAGTGAGATAAGGAAGGGGAGTCTGTAACAGCAAGAAACATTTCTAGGCTCAGCATTCATATGCTTAGAGAGAAAGTCTACCACAGGTAGGAGGAGAGGTACTGGCTTTCAGTTGTACCAGGGGAGGTTCAGATTGGATATTAGGAAAAATTTATTCTCTGAAAGAGTGGTGAGGCACTGGCACAGGCTGCCCGGGGGGGCGGGGGGCTCGCCATCCCTGGAGCTGTTCAGGACCCATGGAGATGTGGCACTGAGGGCTGTGGGTTAGAGCAGTCACAGGTATGGGCTGATGACTAGATGATCTTGGTGGTCTTTCCAACCTTAATGATTCGATGATTCAGTGATGTAGTAAAGGCCTGGTAGGGCCTGATTTGCTGAAGAACACAGAAAACTATTCAGTAGAGTTTGGTTTATTAAGGATTTTAACTTCTAAAATGAGATGTTTATAGAGAAATTAATTTTATGCCAACATATCTACAGCTGAAGCGTACGTACAGCCTCTTTTTCAGCAATATATTTGGTTAAATCAAAATATTAACTGGATTGCTTGTGTTTTTTTGTGGCATGGTGTAAGCCAAGGCATAGCTGATGATACTGAAGTATCTTTGCACCTTGCAATGCATAGTTTTAAGAACGATTTTGACGAATGTTGGCTTTCAGAAGGAGCCAGATTTATTTTTATTTGGCTTGAAGTCCTGGCATTTCTTAAAGAAATGAAGAGTTTATTTGAAAAACTCCCAAAATCCTAGAACAAATTACAAACACTGACTTTGATGGAATGATGCTGGTTTGCACCAGTTGGAACTCTCACCTCTTTCTGTCCTACTTCATCCACAAATTTGCAGTAAGACGGCACCAAATTCCCTTATGATTTCACTAGGAAATGCATCAGCCCCATCAAGGCAGTTATCTGGAAAGGAACAGACTGAGACACCCAATATCTTGCCAAGTAGTTTTATGAACTGATGATGGAGAATTGCACTAAGATCAGAGATCACCTTTCAAACCTTTTGGTCTGAATGGGCTTTATCTTGGACTTAAAATACAGCCGAGAGATGTTGAAGTTAGAAAACGAAGCAGTTAGTTAGATTTTGGAGTCCACTCACCACACAGGAGAGCTGCTGTTCAAAAGCACTATTCAAAAAGCATTTAGGGTTTTATTTAACTGTAAATATTTATTGTTCTTCAAAGGAAGTCCCAGAGATGGGCTTGGAATCCAGCTGGCAGGTTTTCAACAGAATGTTAAATTTTGTACACTCATCTCCAAGCTGTGCAGTTAGCAAGTGTCAGGAGCTGCTGAAGACAGGGTCTACAGCAAAGGCCAGGGGTAAGGGCAAGTTTTTCAGAGATAAACACAACGGGCCATATTCTGCTCTCAGATGGATTTATCTTTTTTTCTCCTCCCCATCCCCAAACCAAAGGATTGATTTCATTATGAGAATTTGCCTCAATTAAAAGCGAAGCATTTTGCTTCATTTTCAGACTCCTGAGCCCTTCATTATAAAATCTTTCCCTAACCTACGTAATTTTAAAAAAAATATTTTATTTTTACTGTATAATAGAAATGGAAGTCAGCATTTCATGATCCTTGAGGAGTTACTGCACCTTTGTGTTTGCCAATGTGATGACAGCATTGCACAGATGTTTCAGACAACCCTGGGCCTGCATAAACACAGCAAAAAGCCTGTCCAATCTCTCCAGATACTGAATTGTACAAGGAGTAAAGCATGCAAAATTAATACAGCTCATGATATTGAAATAAGGAAAATGCCAATCAAAATCTCCAAGTGCTGATATGAAGTATCCTAGGAAGACGGGACTTCAACTAAAACCTGTGTCAGCACCTGACTCCCTTGCAGAATGGTGCAATTAGTTATTTTGTAGTATGACATCATGTGGAGCTCTAGCTATGGGCTGGGACACATCTGTGTAACTGCTGCATAAAAGCCAGCTTCGACATGAGATGAAACACAGGGCTGCAGATGGTATGGTGGTGTTTTGCACAGTGACCTGGTACTCATATATCCAGTTGGAGAAGAAAGACAGAGCTCTGTTCATATCGCACCAAAACAGAATAGGTGGCTCCCTTGAGAGACATGGACCTGTTGGAGCTTGTCTAGAGAAGGGCCACAGAAATGATCCAAGGGATTGAGCACTCCCTGACAAGGGCAGGCTCAGAGAGCTGGGGCTGTGCAGCCTGCGGAAGGGAAGGCTCCGGGAGACCTGAGAGTGGACTTTCAGTATCTAAAGGGGGGCTGTGAGAAAGAAGCGGACAGACTTCAGCAGGATCTGTGGTGATAGGACAAGGGGAAATGGTTTCAAACTGAAAGAGGGGAGATTTACATTAGACATACAGGAGAGGTTTTTTACAGTACAGGTAGCGAGGCACTGGCACAGGTTGCCCAGAGGGGTGGTGATGCCCCATCCCTGGAGACACTCAAGGTCAGTATGGATGGGCTCTGAGCACCTGGTGGAGCTGTAGGTGTCCTTGCTCACTGCAGGGGGGTTGGATGAGGTGATCTTCAAGGGTCCTTTCCAACTCAAACAATTCTGTGATTATTTGAAAAGATCTACAGGAGGGCAAGGAGGGGAAGGAAGAGAGGCAAAACACATGAGGTTGGGGTGATCGTACCTTTATCCATACCACCTAAAACTTAGCCTCGGAGTGCATGCTATTGCAATGTTGCTGTCTGTTTGAACAGTGCAGGGAGATTTCTAATACTACCTGTACCCTTGATGCTTTGTGCTTTCTGTGTTGAGCAGAAAGCACATATCAAATTCATGCATAAATACTGTAAAATTTCTAGAGTTGTCTTTAGCTGCTTAAATTTCAAACATGAGTAAATGGAATAATTTTTATTTTTTATTATTTTAGATTTTTTTTACCATGAGCTGCTGCTCAGGGGCAAATACATAAAGATGATGCATTTCAAAATTGAAGCTTCTGACTCAAAGTTTAGCAGAGTCATTAGTCATGTCATACATGCCAAGTTGGTGGAATTTGGCATAGCTGTTTAAATTTTAACAAGGGGTAAATTAAATGAACCTTTACCTAAGATATACTGCTGAGGACAGAATGCCTACGGTTATGATACAGATGCTAATTTATCAAGAACTGTTGAATTCTCAGCATCATATTAAAATACAAGTGTCAGGCAGGACCAATCCCTACAAATCTGCCAAGAAAGATACAATTTGAATCAAACAATAACATTTTTAGTTGGGCTGCATAGACACAGTTTGGCTCTGATGTATTTTCCTGGGTGAATTATAAAAGCAGGATTTGGAGATTCTTCCGTCTCAGGAATTAAATGCTCAGAACTATTGGCTGTCAACTTGAAAAATGTTAGATCTGCATCTCTCCACAATTGTCTTAAGTTCCTTGGAATTCAGCCCAGCTATTAGCAGGGGGTAAATAAGACAAAAATTGACAACAATGCGCATTATAGGGTGAAGCGTTGAAGGATGAGTTTTAGATGTGAACAGTTAATGGATTTCTTAGAAGTGCAGTATTTGATTTGAAGCTTACTATGTTTTTGAAGCAGGTTCACCTCAGTTGCTCTCTAAAAATTCAAAAATATATCTTCTATTCCTTTTGAAGCACTGCAAAAATACGGGATAGTGTTTATTACAAACATAGTTTAAATATGCAGCATTGTAAGTTTGAAGTCAGCTGGATTGAGTTCAGCTGTTGGTGTGAATCACTGCAGTAAAATGGAAACTGCTCCAAGAAATAAGGGTTAAGTGGCTATTATTTCCAAGTACATTCACATTGCTTCCAAACTCCTCATGTTGTTTTCACAGTGTATGGTGCCAGTCTGACTCAGGGCTATACTGTCAGGCTGGGAGTGACTCTGCCGTTTCATAGAAACATGTGTTCCACTTGATAATTTCTGCTAATTTTGTGTTTGTTTTGTAAGAATCCTTATTCTCTTCCATGGGCTGGGCTTCCCATCTTACATCACCTTGACTGGGAGTGAAAATTTCCATTAAATAAGTGATAATTTTACTACAGTGAATGCTATTCACTGTGTGTAGTGCAGTTAATATGATGCAAATATGTAAAAGCTCTCATTTCGACAGGTTCAGTCTGCTTTGTGTGATGAGAAGGAATACCCCAAAACCTGATACAAGCCCCAAGCAGTGTGAACAAACCCAAATACATGTTCAATCTTAGTTCAGCAAGGTGTTCGTGCCTGAGGTTATTTTAACATGTATGCTGTCCTACTACTGTCAATGGCAGTACTTTGCCAGGGTGACCGTTGGCAAGCAAAGCTAAGCCTTGATCATCTCTATTTTACTGTTGAAAAGAATGAGTGATTTTTCTGCCTCTCTCTGTACTTCCTTTCTTAGGAAAATGTTTCTAGTAATGTTTTTCTTTAGTTTCTGGATGTGGTTCTGGAGAACAGTGAATTGCTGTGTCCTGCCCCAACTGCTGTCAACACAAAATTTATCTTCATTTGAGTTAGATTTCTACTCAGAGCTTAACTAAATCTGTGGGCTAACCCTAGCCCTTTAAAATTGAACTTTACTCAGTGGAGAAACATCACCTCTGGCCCTGTTTTGCCTTTGATGTAATGCTGCTGTGTGCCTTGAACCTCATTTTGTATCTAGAAGTTTTGTTTCTCTCCTCTTTTCTCTTTTTCTTCCATATATGCAAACAACTCCTATTTTCTAAGGAAGGAGAGGAAAAAATCTTTTTTTAAGGTTTTATTTCCATGATTACATGCAGTATGGAATTTGGCTGGACACAACTTCTGTTTACATATGGTTGGTGTCTACTGGTCACGATGTGCAACAGAGAAACTTCCGAACAATTAGTCATAGCACAGCTTTAGTAAGAAACAGGAGCACAAGCCTGTGTCTGAGGTGTTCCATTTGGTAAGACCATGCAACTAACAAGAGTAACTCGGTGTATTTACCAAGATACCACCTACCTGGGACTAATGACTTGAAGAAATGTAAACAATAGCCTATACTTGGTAGCTACAATATCATTAGGTCTCCAGGTTAAGGAAAATACCATTAAATGGAAATTATTCTGAGTGTTGTGGAATCATGAAGGTTGGAAAAGACTGCTCAGATCATCTAGTTCAACTATCAACCCACAAAACCGCGTCCCTCATTGCCACAGTGTCCCACTGAGTTCCCATAGGGAACAGAAAGGGACAGCTCAGGCGCAGTGTTCCAGCTTTGGCAGGGTTCCTGCGAATGAGGAGTTTATAACCTCCCATTGATCATTCCTTTTTGCAACATGTGTATAAAAGAGCAGTCTGAAGCTCCAGGAGTGTCATGTCGGAATGATGAGTCCATCAATTTTCCTTGGTTGTAGGTTTCCCTTCAGTGGCTGGAATGTAAATTCTGAGAAGCTGAAGGAGAAAGCTGCAAATTATTGGGTACTGTCAACTTCAATATCCTCAGTCTGATGGATCTGTGATTTGACAACAATCTGCTTGTCAGTCACTCTTGCAAAATATTAACACACTCGATTATCAGATGTGTTAGCCAACTGTTCACTCTAACAGTGAGTGCAGTCAGAAGTCCAGGGACACCGTGGCTCACTTAGGCTGCTCACACTCATGTAGCAGAGCATCTGCTAAAACTCAGGGGCTGCTCAGCTGCTCTTTGCTGGCCTGTGACAGCTGAGTTGTTTAGAGGTTTGGTGCTCTCTAGGAAATCCTCACTGAGGGATTTCTGTCTGTTTCTATGAGAAAAGTAGAAAGTAGAGAATTGTTGCCCAACTGCAAGGAGATGGGACCATAAGGAAGAGGTCAACAGAGACTGGTGGCATCACTTGGCGATGGGAATGGGCTCATGACATTGGGAAGAAATCTGCAGTGCAGTAAGGGAGGGTTGCCCGTTCTCCCTTCCAAACAAAAGATAGAATTTTGAGAATATTTTTTGTTAATGGTAGAGGAAAACACCTCTAGCACTACAGCATAAAATGAAAGAGGTATGTGATGACAGCCTCCAGCACCTCTGCTTGTGGAGCTGCAGTAGCTAGGTGGGTGGAAATACCTACTAACGGGAGCGCCTATCCTTAATAAGCACTGTTAGTTTAATTGCCCCCGTTACAGACGTTGGCAGCAGCAGGAAGAAGAAAGGGATTGCCTGTCAAGTGGGGTGGGAGCACCAGGACAGTCAGCGATGCAGACTGCTGCACTCTGCTGAATGCATAATGAAACTGCCAACCAGCACAGGCAAGAAATTATCAACTTAAGCTATAAGGCCTCTTCAGAAACTCTTGCAGCTTTTTTTTGGTGTGTGTGTGTGTGACTGTATGTAAGCCCTCATAAAAAAGCATGCCTGCAGAGCTGGCACCAGCTGCTGGCTTAGAAAGCTCCAAGATACCTCCCGCCAATTGGTCTTGGCAAGCCTTTATAGATGGGGTATTGATCAATTATTACATTTAATTGCTTGTGTAGATTTTTTTTTTTAACAGTCATATCTTTCAATGTACTGGTCTGCCTTAGAAAACGATGATGAGTTAGTCTTTCTCATGCTGTAGGTTTGAATTGGCTGCTCTGGATATGAATGTTGTGCTGAACATTAAGAACAGTCACCTGGAAAAAAATAAAAGTATGAGTGCTAACCAAATGTAAATATATCCGCCACACATAATGTGCTAGTAAATGCTGACATTCAGAGGCAGGGAATGTGGTACAGGAGGAGGACGCTGGTTTTTGCAATTACAGCCACAATCCATTCTCAAAAGATTAAAGTTTTACACAGTGGTTGTTCTCAGGAAATTTGCTGAATCCTAATATTTAAGATGAAAGCATAATAAAGGGTGATTTTTTTAAAGAATTGGCTGATAGATTTGATTTGCCAGTTCTCACTGAAGCAAAACTTTCTACTGACTGCAATTATCAGTAAATTGTGTTGACCTCAATAAGGGTTTTTGCAGAACTGGGCCCGTAGCATGAATAGGCTGTTCTGTGCGGAAAAGGCACTGCATGAAAATGGCATCTTCTTACTCATCAGTTCTGCCTCCTGGGGGCATACTGAGCCGCAGCATCTGACTTTAATGATAAAAATGAGGTTATGCTGTTCTTTCCTCCTGCAAAACCTTTTTGTAACCAGAGAGTTTGTGCAAGAGCGACAGGATTGCAAGCTGGGGTTGCCACGTGCAAAAGAGTGGTGAGGCACTGGCATGGACTGCCCAGGGAGGTGGGAGAGTCACCATCCCTAGAGGTGTGTAAGAATCATGGAGATGTGGCGCTAAGGGACATGGTGTAGTGGGTAATAGTGACGGTTGTCGGATGGTTGGACTAGATGCTCTTAGAGGTCTTTTCCAACCTTAATGATTCTGTGATTCTATGCTGCTTCCTGGTGACTGTGCCCAGTAACACTGAACACAAAACTGCTTTCAGGTGCCAGGTTGCCTCTGCATGGTAACACTTGGAGAAAAGATCTTTTGGTTTGTAAGACAGGAAAATATGGTATTAAGACACTGAGAGAGGAAAACCAGGGAATTCCAACCCCCTGATAGCTTGGAGGCCCTCCTTTGATAGTTCAGCCTTTCTGTAATTTGTGTTACCCCATGTTGTCCTGCCCATAGGACAAGGGGAAATGGTTTTAAACTGAAGGAGGGGAGGTTTAGATTAGATGCCAGGGGGAACAAAGAGGACAGTGAGGCCCTGACTCAGGCTGACCAGAGAGATGGTGGGTACCTCATCCCTGGCCCTATCCCACGACCTGGTTAGATGGGGTCCTGGGCAGCCTGATCTGTTAAGGGACAGCCAGCCCATGGAATAACATGATCTTTCACGTCCCTTCCAACCTAAGCCATTCTATGATTCTGTGATTTCAGAGCCTCCTTATTTCAACAGCAGGCTTTGGGTGGTGGTAGTGGATTGGCTGGAGGGGTGGACAGTGGTGGTCCCCAGCCCCGCTTTGCATGCAACGATGAATCATACTGTTGTTTTCCCACTGGTCTATTCCAGTCAGGGAGCTTTAAATGCTCTCTGTTTGACATCCTCCTGATTTATTGCATTTGTAAAGGTGACCTTAAATATTTTAATGGTAATAATTCTTTCAAGGGCTTGAATCTGTAAATGTGCTATGTTCATATTTTGGCATTATATACTGTAGGCAATTTAATCCATATAAGCAGTTTCAGTGATATTAACACTGTAGGCAAACTGATACTAAAGTTTAAATGTCAGAGAGAGTTTCATATTAGATCTAGTGCAAACAAAGCATTTTTTCTTCAAGTACTGAGGCATAAAATACCAGGAGATAGTAAAGACAGGGAGCGCCAATGAATCTGAAATAAAATGGTGGTGAAATTTATAGTATTTTCAAATATGTGCCCTATCCAAGGACTGCTGCAGCTGCACAGATCTATAAAATTGGAGATAAGAGAAAAACCTTGTAGTGCTTCACAATAAATGCACCTCCACTGGGGTATCTATCTGGGTTCCTGTAACTCCTTGGAGATTTACTATTTCACCTTGGATTTATTACCCCACTGTGCATGCTGCGGATGGCATTTTATGTTTCCTTCACCGCCCTGTTCATTATATGATGGCAGGTCCCAGCTATAATCATGGTGAGGAACGCACCGCTGAACCCTCGCCTGCCCATTGCCAACGGGTGCGGGCACAGAAACTCCTGGATGAGGCTGCCATTATTCATCCAGTGATGCTATAGGAGCAGTGGGACTGGGAATGTTCCCAGTCCACATTCCTGAAGTGCCCTCTTGTACACATGATGGGCGTCAAGGCTTCTAACTTAATGTGGAAAAAATCATGGGCTGGATAAACAGGGTGATGTTTTAGTGTCCACCCCATAAAGCACTGAGGGTAGCATGCGTGAAAGCACAGGCTGTTGGTTAGGGTGTTTTCTTGTTGAATAACCTGACCCTCTCTGAAATCTCATAGTTGGCATCCTGTGGCCAAAAAGGGGAGGTTGTAGGGAGCAGGACCCTAAATATAAGCAGCCAATACGCATACTTTTCTTTGTTTTATATTAGGATATATAAATGATATCCTCTAAAGGCCACAGAAACCCTTACCTTGACTTCAAACCCCATTTTTCATGCAGATAAGCAGTAGCGATTGTAATAACTGTCTGATGTCCCTAGGATATCTTGCTAGTGCTATCTTCCATTAGCCACGGACATCTTCCTTTCTTCCTTTCCATCAATAAGGCTCTTTCAGCTTTATCTGCGCTGTGCAACCCTTGTTGCTTCAGCCTTGGAAGGGCCTTAAATCTTCAGCTTTCTCCTACATTTTCCAGAAGAACAATTATGCATATACAAGCATAAGGTGATGAATTGAAGAAGAAACCTGCCCCTCTAGAAATGCTGATTCCAGCATAGTGAGCATTTGCTTCACTCTGCTAACACCAAGGAGATGGACTCATTCTCCAGGTTTCCAGTCAAGGAGAACACGTGCTTTGAAACAACTTCTGTATCGTTCTTAATTTTAATCGTGTTTCAGTACAATGCATCGCAATTTCCCAAACTGTAGCTACAAAAGTTCCTGAACTCAGACTGGCACATGAGGCAAGATACTGGCTGGATGACAAAACTAGGGTGTGTGGTATAAATGTTTCTTCATAATCAGCCTGCATTGTACAGGGCGTATTTTTCTCCTTTCTTCAACACTTTGCCAGTCGCCATTATGACACTCAGCACAATCATTAATCAGATTTTTTAGAAGTGGGACAAAGCTGGCAGTCTCCATCACAAAGTACACAGAATGGTGTGGAGCAAATATGGGTTTCATGGGAGAGCAACAGGAGGACTCAGAAGTGACAGTTTTTGAACCATTTCTCTGAGCTACCTGAGTTTGCAAAATCACAGGAGAAGGAAGCATGAGTGCTGTTAGATGAGAGATGAAGGCAGGAAGGGACGGACCAGTGAGAATTAAAATATACGAGTTGATGGTGTTCCTTTCTCCAAGGATTTTGTCCTTTCTGCTAAACACAGAAGGTTTAAACCCACTGATGGTCCAGCACAGCTGTGCTACCCACTGACATGTTCATTGCTGTTGCATAATTACATGGCACCAAACCATTGGACATGGCATTACCCCTTTTATTTTGGGATAGTGAAGGTCCTGGGATGACTTTAAACATCTGTACTTAAGGAGTTAAGCCAGCCTCAGCTGGGGCAGGAAAAATGCTCTACAGCCTCCATCCTTCTGTGGCTTTGGGTCTCCCAAGCTAAGCTCTGCTGGACTCTGCTGAGATTTCCCAGACCAGAAACAATAAGAGCTCAAAAACCCTCAAAATGCAGTGAGTGAGAAAGAAGAGACTGCGTCTGCCAGGAGCAGTTTCTTTAACTTCTCAGAAAACTCAGACATAAAGAAGGTCTCAACACTGTAATTGTGTCAGGGTGAACTTACTCTTTGTTCCTCAGCAATTGCAAGCTGAAGGACTCATCTGGAACAGCACTTCCTTCAGGAGCTCCCTACAGCAGATTTGACTTTTCTTGCCATGGCACTTGGTTGAACAAGCAACCCGTGCACAGCTTGCAATCAACAAACCCTCAAAAATCGATGAAAAAATGAATGTGCTCAAGAGCTGGTTATGAATTTCAGTCTCTTGCTGAATCAGAGCCAAGATCTTTAATTAATATTCAGATCTCTAATCAATATTTAAAGAAAATCAAACTATGAGGTTCAACCTGTGCATTTATGCTTTTGTTCTAATTGCAATGTTCAGGTGCTGATAAGTTCAGGCTTCTTTAATTTTGAGCTCTAATAAGTATTAGAGGAACCCAATTTTAGTTGCCTCCCCGCACCTTTTGCAGCCAAAAGCAATTCTTTAGCTTTCTTTATCTTCCTTAAATTGACAAACTGTAAATAAGGTGTTATCATGACTTGTTTCTCCATGGAAGACATCATCATCGTATTTAAAAACATATATAGAATGACTTGTGATAATTGCTACTACATCAATAGATGATAAACCAATAAATTAAAGTAATGGTGCATAAAGTGATGAATTCTGATAGACTTCAGGCAATATAAAATAATTGGAGACTTTATTGCTCTTTCCATTTTTAATGGGGTGCTGCAGCCGTACATTCTTGCAGTGGGGGCGGAGAGGTAAATTAATCTTTATGCATCATCATCAAGCAGTGTAAACATGGCCAAACTTAATTATGATATAATAGATTGTTAAGTGTCTGCCCCACAGAGGTGTGATTGCTCTCATGCAAGTGATTACAGCAGAGATGTCTACCAGACAAGGTCCTCTTTACAAGGCTGCTGGTAGCTTTTGCCTCTGACAATAAATCCAATTGGAAAGCCATGCCAGTGAGGCAGCTTTCTATGGTGCCAGCTGCGGCAGAGCTGTATGTAGGAGGCAAACACAAATTTACAGCAGAGCGTTAATGACACATGGCCTGAAATTGCTGTACTTCGCCAGGAAAAACTCTTGTTTCGCTACAAAAACACAATGGGCATTTTCTCAGCAGGGCTGCGGCACCAGACACCCCTTTGTATCCCCAGCCTGCTGGGCTGGGGTCCTGCCCCACTGCACACAGGGATGGCAAAACACAGAAGGCCTCTGGCCCCATGTTCTTGCAGAGCAAAAAATAATTCTGACATATTGTCTTTTGGAAATTATAGCACATTAAGGAGAAAAATGCAACACAACGTATATTTTCTGCTTCTGTCTCCAATAGTGTTTTCTGTCATTAGCAGCACTGTTCATGACACAGATGTGTGATTTTATGAGCCCATTGTACTATTACTTCTCTTTCCATGGTAGCAATTTAATTTACACTTACATATATAAGTATATATTTATCCATAGTAGACATACTCTGCAGTGAACTTGCTTCCTTAATGGACTAAGTTCACTGAAAGAACACAGGGTAATAATTTATACTTTAAATGTAGCTGCAAAATGTAGTTCATAAATCTCACATTACAGGATATTTGTGAAAAATTGCTGGGAACTAATTCTGAGAAAGGAGTATGTTGTACTGAATTCTTGCAAGCATCTGATGTGTGTAAAATGTGTTCAGCTAATTCAGGCTAGAGAATATCTGCTAAATGTGTCTGCCTTAAAACTCATGGTGTCAATTAAGCGGTCGTGTTTTGTGTTCCGATGTTGTGATGCTGACACTGGCATGAACTGGTTCTGTGTGGAGTGGCAGGTTTCTTCCATGCTGCCAAGTACTGAAAGATGTGTTAATAACTGGAAATCAAGCAGAAGTGTCATCTGTAATCCCTTCGTTACTCTAAATGACTTTTTGGACTTCGACATACTTGTGTTAATTCCCTGATTATAGTACTTAGTTCGCTGTTGCTAAACTGCTTCACAAATTAGGATCTGCTTTGGAGAAGGACTCCCCTGCTAGAAGTTTTGCACATCTCCACACCTTGCACATCTCCAGAGCTGAGAACATCTCTTGTGGAAATTGTTATAGCTGGTGTGTGAAAACAAGGGAAGAACATTACAGAGCCATGGCAGTGGTTCACTGTGGATCACCAAGGAGGCCAGCTGGATTCTTTTTGGCAATCATAAAATAAAACAGCAGGGAAAAAATGAAATCATAAGATCCCAAGTGTATGTGGTCACTGGTGTACTTTGCAAAGGGCCTCTCTTTATTTTAATTTTTATTTTAATTCTTTAATTCTCAGTTATTATGCTTCTTTGCTCACTGTTTGCACCATCTAAATCTAAACCAATCTAATCCAATGTGGGCCTCCACAAACGTCTCAAAGTCAGATCTCATCCCTGATTCTTGCTTTTACATTCTCACTTTTTGATAATGGCTTTTACTGGCAGCCCAGTTTAAATTCTTAATTTTATCTAATTCCTCTAAATGCACAATGATTCTTCAACTGGAAAGGAAACAGAGCAGCTCTGAATGATCCATATGTTGAAGTACTGTATTTTCATCATTTAAATGATAAACTTCCCATCAAATATCCACAAACGTGCATTCATGATTCCCATCCAATGATCTATTGGCCAGAGGCACATACATTGTTTTAATTTATTTTGGAGTAAAGGTGCTTTCCTGCCGAGTTTGAATAAGCTTGCTATGTACGAAACAGATGTTCAATAAAAGAGAGACTTTACTGAATATGACATATAAACATGGGGAAAGAGGATGAAGAAAGGAAAATCACAGGAAGTGCGGATTCCTCGTTCATCAAACAACAGGCCACAGTTCTAATCAGGGTCCTTTTATAGATGGAGCGGTAATGGAACAGAAGGAGTGGGGATGTCTTGGGAGAAAGTAACATTTATGCTTTGCTTTTGGTGGAATTGGCGAGCCCACTGAGATACCACAGTTTTCTTTGCAGTAGTGTGATGGATTCTGTAGTTGCTGAGCTTTTCCTCACATGATGGAAAAAAAATATACGTATATAAAAAAAACCATTCATCTGCACAATCTGGGAGAATTGCAGTGTCTGAGGTGGGCACCTTAGTCTTTCTTCCTTGTGTGTAAAATATCTAATGTTACTCTGGCCAGAGAAACTCTTGCATCTATTCAGATGCACCCATCATGGTGAGAGGCATTCAGAAGAGCAAGGCTGGCCTGATACAGCACTACTGATGGGAGATCAGAGAGGGAATGCTGCCTTTGAGATAAGCACGCTCGGCTTTGAAGGGTTTCTCCTTTGTGCAAGTGTCCTGTGGTGGGATATCCACCTGCTGGGGGGATGTCTCCCTGGTGGGCCACCTCCCGAGAGGGACACCAGAAGGAAAAGCCCCCACTGTTCACTCCCAGAGAGTTTTGTGGGGAAAAGGCTGAATTTGTGAATGCTTGTCTCAATGTGATACTTTGTGCCAGATCTGTCGTGGCTGGATCCCATAAACAGGTTTGTTTCACTCTGCTTTCCAGTATTGATGCGTGAAGGTGGTGAAAACTTTAATATAATTGTGGGCACTTTGGTAAAATATGATGATACAGGAGGCAAACTTTCCCCATCTGCATCAGTTAGTATAATCAAAATCAATCCTAATAACAGGGGTGATGTCCTGGTGTGCAGTGAAGGAAAACCTACACAAATGTCTTTAGGCTGCTGAGGGTTTCCAGAGAAGGATAACAAAATCAGTTTGTGCTGGAACTTGAAAACACTGAGAGCAAACCTTACATTTACAGCATCCCTAAGGCAAAAGGAAGACTGTGAGACTGTGATGAGGAATATCATGTTTGGTTGGGTTTGTTTTTTGTGGTTTTTTGTTTTGTTTTGTTGGGTTTTTTTGTTTTTTTTTACTTTTTAATATAGCCTTTTTGAGTCTCATTAGCAGTTTGAGGCAGAAGATACTTGCCTGTGTCTTAAGCATACAAACGAATGCAGCTGCATCCCAAGGGGAAGAGGCATGTACATGGTGCAAGCTGTTTTGGTGGGGTCTGTAAACCAGTGCTGGCAAAAGGAATCCCATTTGGGATCAGAAGTTTCAAACATAACACCAATCATGACACCAATCAGCCTCACCAAAGATATTTTAATTCCATCTTACATGACAAGGAGGAGTATATTTCAAACAGCTGGGTGCTGAGGGAGCACCCAGCACTCCCTGAGACTCTTAAGAGCATTATTGAAGCTTCGTGGCTTGCTGCTGCTTCTTCCCAAAGGTCAAGCTGCTGTAAGGACTGAGAGAAAAGCCTTTTTATCAATAGTTAGTAAGATGGATCTCCATACGTGTTCCTCAGATGGGAACATACAACCACTTTCAATGGCAAACTTTCAGCAAGTTCTCGGTTATAAAAGGAAAGTTTCCATCTCTCCCACAGGCAGAGTATTCTGAGCCTTCCTTAGCACTCCCACATTCACTAAAAAAAAAAAAAAAAAAAAAAAAAGGAAAAATACCTTTCTGCTACTTACAAAATGACACGTGCAAAACAATTATCGAATATGGAGGCTCTGCACTTCTGAGCTTATCAGCTGCAGGTGTGAAAATCCATGGACAGTTTTCAAGAAACTGAGCACAAAAAGAAACGTCTTCATTTCTAAACAGCCTAAATGCATTTCTTCTTTCCCCTTTATTTCACATGCCTCTCTAGGATAAAAAAGGAAAAGTACAATTTCAAGCAAAATGACACTGCATGTGCACAAATCAGTCCCGGCCATCATCACACAGGGCTGGGGGGTGGTTGCTACTGGGCAAAAATGTCATTGCTGCAAGGCAAACCCCGCAGTGTAAGGGGTCTGGGTAGAGTGCTGGGAAATCAGTACTGTGGGATCCAGGGCAAATTTCAAGTTCAGCCACTGAGAAACACGTTCTCTTTTCCCTCCCACTCAGGAAAGCTCTTAGTTCCTTATCGTGAAGTTCGAACAATGCAAATGTTGGAGCATTGTCTAGGCATGAATTCAGGATACAAAAAAGCTGAATCATAGAATCATTAAGGTTGGAAAAGACCACCAAGATCATCTAGTCCAAATGTCTACTCATCATCACTGCTGGTCCCACTAAACCATGTTGCTGCAGAGCTCAGCACACTGCAGTGCTCTTTGAATTGCCAGTCTCGCTTGGGGCCGTGCTGAGGTGCTGAGCAGAGGAGGAACTGCACCAAGCCTAGCCCAGAAACCGAGCTAGGCTGGTAAGCTGTCATGCCAGGAGGGCAAAATATGGGAAAAGTGGAAAAACACCAAACCTGGGTGATATTTTGAACAAGATGCTCTGGTGGTCTTAACAATTCCCCAATCACAAACATATACGAAATGAGCCCTTGATGAGAAAGGTCTGATTACAAATAACCTGCACAGAGATGAAAGTTCGCTTTTAATATGGTTTGTTTTTTCTTTTTTTTTTTTGAGTCTGCTTTAGACTTTTAAGAGGCTTCAAAAGAAGGCAAAGACTTGAAAACAGTTTGATTTAATACTGTTAGATGTGTGAAATAAAATGCTGGACAATGAGAGACGCAAAACAGGCAACAAGTGCAAATGACTTAAATCAAATTAAAGAGCTAATTGAAAATAATGGAATTAAAACCTTTTTTTGTTGTTTTTATTCATCTGCTTTACATCACTTTTTGCAACAGCATTTTTTTAATCTTTTTTACTTTGAAGAACAAACTTTTCCCACCATGAAAGACAATGATTTTAATCAGTATATGAAATGTCATTCTGTGGGGATGGAGGTGCTAAATGCCGGGCAGGAGGAGAAGCACCACCAGCACAAACCAGCAGGACTGTCAGGCAGCCATAGGCTTTTGTCTATCAGGCTCTCTGAGACAACATCATGGCACCAGGCTATTTTATCTCCCATTGCCTCATTGGCACTTCTTTACTTCCATTCTCTGCCCTAGCTGAAGGACATAGTTCTGAGAAGGGTTTTTGCTCAGATCACCCAATATATATTTCTGATCTTGAAAAAAGGCTATCAGGACCTTCTAGCACAGTCCTCCATTGAGAAGAATGAGGGAAAACCCAATGGAGGAACCATGAGAACCATTCCCCTGCCCATGGGAACACTATTTTAATTCTTTCCCTTAAGTATTGGCTTTATTAACAGGGAGAGGGGAAGTGAACGTCTACTCGGCACCAGAAGTGGCATAAAGAAATCACATATGAGACTGAAACACAAACCATCACCACTCACAGCTCCCTAAGTTTGGCACAATATCCAATCAGTCTCCGTGGATTTTTTCAGGAAAAGGGGTTAAGAAAAAAAAAAAAAGGAAAAAAGAAGAGAGAAAACGTACCAACCCCAATGCGTTCCCATAATGATGGGTCTAAAAATGCCCCACTCATTGATGCAAAATTGCAGTTATTGTTTATCCTCCTATGTCTACTTCACACAGTTTTATACAATACGCACCAGGAAAAATACAAGCAAACAACTGCCACATTAGTTAAGAGACCTTCCATTTTAGTTTGGCAGTTCACGATAATGGAATTTAATTGTGGAAAAAGCTGAATAATTTTAGCTGAATGTCATTTGGTTCATTCAAACTGGGAATCAGGGACATTTTTAACAAAGGTTTTCAAACTTCTTTTGAAATCAGGAAGCTGCTGTGCACAGATAAGGGGAGAGGTTTGAGGATTCTCTATCAGAAATTTCAAGGTTTTTTCCATCTGCTTTTTCACATTAACTGGTAATTATCCAGAAAGGCACATAATAGTGCAGAAATGACAGAAGCTGACAAAGGTTTTCCTAAGATATGTAAATTGTCAGTGATAGGCAAGGTGCAACAGAAAGGCTTTCTACAGCACAATTATTTATGCCAGTTTCATTTGCTTTTAGGTAGCACTGATGGCATACTGCACGGCCACGCTTATCGCACGCGCTGCACATTCCCTCCACCACCAGCAGCCGCACGCACTGCGCTCCCAGCATGTTGGGCTCCTCTGGCTCCAGTGTTCTGCACCGTGCCCGCCTGCATGCAGATATTGCTGAGAACTCTCCTCTTCTTTAGAATTCCCGCCTTCATTTCTGGCAAATAAACAGGTGACACCATTCCCATCAAAACAGCCTTCTTGGTGGTAGGGCTGTCATACACAATGCCGGAGTGCATGGCACAGCACTGTCCCAGCGGTCACCGGGGCTGTGTAGGGCTTCACAGGGTGAGCTGAGTCTGTGCCATGCAAACACAAGGACAGAGAGTGGCTGGTTGATAAATATCCCCTTTCAAAATGAGAACGTAAGATTCCGAGCCCTCCAGGGAGGTCAGTCCTTGGTTTAAGCAAAGCTTAAGAGGGTGCGCGGTGCTGTGCACAGGAGAAATTCCTGCCTGACCCCAGCCATGTTCAACTCACATCAGAGTTATGGGCTTTAATTAACCTTTTCTGGGAACTGGACTTCATTTGTAACTACATATGTTATGAGAGAATTTCTTTAATGGATGAAAGAACTTCACCTCTCGGGCCCTGATGTAGCAGTACCAGAGGTATTATGGTGGTATAACTACTTTACATAACTGTGTGAGTGATGGCAAGTTACACTGATGGGGCTGTAGCTGTGGGGTGGGGAGAGGGGTGGGAATAATTTCCTTGAAGGTAATATTAAGTTAATGGGAGCTGTGAGAAGGTAAACAGTAAAGCAGCACAAGAGATTCATGTATATTAAGAAGTCTGGTACATTGCATTTGAAAGTCGATGGGTTTAGCTATTAGCCGTGAGGATCTTGTCTCCTTGCTCAAGTTTTGAGCAAGGTGAAAAGCAGTGTCCCTGTTGTAAGGGCCTTTGCATCATCATTGCAGGTTTGGCTAAGCAGTCACACCAACGTAAACCAAACATACAGATTTTTTAAGGAGAAGCTGATATATTTTTAACTCCAATTAGTGTTCTGTTGCCTCAGGGAGGAGAAGTTAGGCACACACCTGCCAGCAAAAAATGCAGACTGGAAAATGCCCTGCATGAACTCATAACTGTAAAGGTCGGAACTGATGACCAGGTCTCATTCTGTTGACGGGATCAGCCATAATTTGGCCAACTCAGAAATCACTGAATCTCTTGAGTCTGCTCAGGTGTCAGCCCCAGCAATGCTGCTAATGGTGCTTTTCCCCACATTTAAATTAGAGCAGAACCTTGTGTCTGTCAGGGCTGTTTTGGTGTTCTGTACATGGAGGACTAATGACCTCATGCTCTTCTCAAGCATAGACATGAGGTTAAGGATGCAACTTGTGAGCAGTCGTACTTACTACAGAGCTTACATTTCAACCATTAAATAATTGCAGCAAAATGCTCGACACCCATCTACAGCCAGAGAATTATTTACTAAAGCTACTCAGTAAATAATTGTGAATAATGATTCCATCAAAGGAAATTGTATACTGAAAAAGGGGTGAAATCCAGTGGATGAATTATTCACTTCAATTTATTTGTGCAGCCAAACTAGTAAAGAGTTGGAATATGGACTTCAGAGGGCCTGAGCAGACACGGGGACTGAGTGAATGGCAAGAGAATGTAAAGTGGCCCCAGGGCTGGGAAGGAACTTGCCCACTTGTGATGCTTGCGGGAGCCACGCTGAACTTCTGGGTGTAGGTAGGCACATGTTCCATGATGTACAGCTTATACGTCCTTTATATACTTTCTGGTGCTTGATAATGAGATGGAGAGGAGAACATATTTCCAAGTCATCTCCTTGAAGCCATATCATGTTGTAAGCATATAAGGCAGTTTAACTGAACTACATCAGTTCTTTTGTAATGAGCCAAGCGCCCCAGAGATGCGCGTGGTGTTGGCTTGGCTGTTATGGGATTTCACTCCTCAGACCGATAGTTTTGTATATCTGATGAGCTTCATGTTAAAACAGGATGAGTCTAAAGAGCATGAAAAACTTTGATGAAGCAATGTGCAAGAAAAGTATCTGTCATTTTTAGAGACAATGTCCCTTTGCGAAAGCACAGTCACCTATAAAATACCCACTCAGTATCCCTCGCTTCCGTTGTAATCAGAAAGAAGCTCTGAATTTCATAAATGTTTCTGATTTATCCAGTGAGATGGTGAAAGGTTCAAAGGTCCGAAGGGATTTCTTGTGTTGTATTTTGCCTACAAGTCCTTTGCTGTAAAATTTGGATGTGCTCTAAGCAAGCTATGCTCCTCCTGATACATCTCTCTTAGGGATGCTGAAAGTCACTTGTAAATGGTCACCGGGGACAGTAGCTTGAATATTAGCAAAAAAATTTCTTCCCTGAAAGAGTGGTTGGGCACTGCAACAGACTGCCCAGGGAGGTGTGGGAGTCACCGGCCCTGCAGGTGTTCAGGAACTGTGGAGATATGGTGCTTAGGGACACGGTTTAGTGGGCAGTATTGGTAGAGGTGGACAGTTGGATCAGATGATCTTAGAAGTCTTTTCCAACCTTAATAATTGTATGGTTCTTTCTCTCCGGGTCATAAAAAGATTTTCCGAAAAGAGCAATGTAGAAGAAAATCTTTAAAGCAAATTCTCATTGACCAAAGCCTTCCAGGTTAAGTGAAGACGAAGCTTCCAAATGCGATACCCAACATTTTGGGGCAGGAATCAGAATAGGAAACTGTGGGGTTCTAAATGCACAGAGCCAGTCTGAATGTATTGTCCAGATTATGTTTGTTGTTTCCTTTTTTTTTTTCCTGCAGCCTCTTGCCGTGCTTTGCAAGGGGGAAAAAAAAAAAAAAAAAAAAAAGGAAAAAAAAAATTAAACATATTTCAGAGTCATTGAACTGTGCTCACATTAACTTACACTAAAATTATTTTTAATTAAATGAACTTCCCCTGTTTGTAGCTGGAAGGTACTTATGTGAGATAAAAACTCCATTCTAATAAGGCTGAGCCTCACTGCCACTTAATTAGCACCAGGACTGATGGCAGAGGCAGCGGGCGGGGGCTGCCAGGTCTGGGGGAGCTGCTCCCTCCCCAGCAGCCCCGGCCGCGCGGCACGCCGGGAGCGGAGCACGACCAGTGTTTGACACAGTTTATGGCAAAAGCAATTATAATTAACATTATATTAAATATTAAGTCAAGATCATAAAATGTTGATTGGTGCTGATTAGCTGTATAATCCATAATTAGAAATCACTGCACCCTTCACCAGGTAGTGTAGTGCTTCGCTTATGATTTCACTGCTAAATTAAATGACTGATTCAGCTTTTGCCCTGAGTTTTATTATAATTTAGGTCAGAACCACGTTCCAGTGAAGCAAGACACAAGTCCTCTTCTTCCTGCTGAGGATGCTCCCAACACTCCATCCCAAGCTCAGCTTTTGTCTTTACATCTATTTTTCCAGCGATGGCCTTGGCTGGAGACTTGTCCACAACTTTCCATTTAATTTTTGTACGAATTTTTTGTATTTCCATAGAATGTTTTTGCCAAAATCTGCTGTAGCCTGGCCATTGGGAGAATGTGAAGCACAGCACTGCGGGCACAGCTTTTCCAGTGGGACCTTCACAGGCTGTATTTCTGCTGCCAAACCCAGGGAAAGGAGAAGAAAGCACCTAAATTGTTTTTTTCTCTTCTGAGAGCACTTCTAGGAGTTCTGTGGAAGAAACCCTTTCATTCTCCCTCCAGCAAAAGCCAACACAGTTATCTTTTGTAGTGATTAACATTACCCAGTGGTTCAGACTTGAGGCTGGGCAGAGCCCAGGACTCGCAATCAATGAAATCAATGCAGTCGTGATGCTTCAGTGATTCAAACTAACCAGTGGTTTGGCTAAACAACAGAGTAAACAGCCTTGCAGAGGGCCTGCAGCCAGGATGTGACAGGGCTGCCAGCCAGGCCTAGAGAAATGCAAGATTCCCTGCAGCTGGCATCACAGGATGCCCCCACCAGATTAGGCTGCTCAGGGCCCCATCCAAGCTGGTCTTGAGCACCTCCAGGTATGAGGCACCCACATCGGTGTATATCAGTGGTTATATTTTTATGTAAATCATGGTGTTAAGCTTGCATATCTTCTCTCCTTCTTTTATGGGATGGGATAGGGAAGCTGTGCTGTGGTGTAAAAAAAGCAGAATTTCCTCCCTATGTGTTACTGTTACGTAGGCAGCATGGGATACTGCATCCCAGTATAAAACTGCATTCACATCCACAACACAGCCCTCATCTCCTGCCTGTGATGTGCGGAGGATCCGTACATCCAGCAGACAGCTTTGTGGCTCATCTCAGAGCAAAGCTGTCTATTTTTGCTTGCAGAACCAATGCATTAACATGGAGGAGTGGCACCAACAAGAATCGCTGGAGCTGCTGCCCGGCACCCGGTCCCCTATTTCTCCTTCAAATCTTTTTTTTCCAATTAAATTAATTTGAAATGAATGAAAAAATGCGTCATGCCCTAAGATCCTGAAAGCTCTGGTGTCAGCTGAAAGCAGCATTTCTGCTCCCAGCCGCAGCCCTCGCTGCAGGCACCTCTGCTTTGAAGCCTTTGAAGTGGCTGTGGCACAGGCAAGGCTCTCTGCAGAGAAAGGCAGTCATTTTATATATATTTAATGTGTAAAGTGAGGGTGTTTGTGTTAGCATAACCGATTCTCACAATGCACAGGGAATGTTGTGGAAGAGTTCTTGACCTGCAGAACCAAATTGCAGGAAAAACCCCCAGGGGTCATGGTAGGATGCATTCTTCCCACCCCAAATTGTGTAAACTGGGTGAGTGAAGTCAGCTGCAGATGAAAGCATGAAAAGTGCTTCTTTGGTGCTCATTTTATAGACGAATGTATTGTTTATAAGAGCTAGAGACTGAAACATTTCTCCCAGCGTCGGGATTTACCCTTAGTGGAAAGAATGCTGTTGGGATGTGATGCAAGAACAATGCAATAAATGTGATTAACAGTTGGGTTTTGGAGCTAATTACTGGGCTCACTTGGTAATGACCTTGATCCTAGGAGTGCTGTGTGTGGCTTGAGAGGCAGACTGTGTGAGAGATTATCTGATATATCATTGTATGTGAGCAAAGGATCCACCTCAGCAATCACTGGGGCTAATTCAGCTGCTAAATTGTCTAAATTGATAAATCTCCGTATGTTTTTGGGTTCTTGTTTTGTTGTTGTTGCTTTTGTTGTTTTTTGTTTTGTTTTGTTTTTTGTAAGGAGAGATTCAAAATTGATGCCTCCATTTCAGAATGAACGCCATTTATTCACCATACACCATGAACATTCCAGCCTGTAAAGGACAAAGTTTCAGCTCCAGTTCCTCAAGCGGCTCATTGCATGTCATCCAAGCAACAGTGCCTTGTGCTCTGGTGAATGACTCCTCCCACAGACTGTTTTTTAACCCAGAGAAAAGTACAAAAGATTACTAAAAGCATCTGAAATGGGGAAACAATTACATTCTGTGACTGTAAAAATATTTCTGAGAGCAGGTAATATATTTTGCCTGGGTAACGTCCCTGTTCTGGGGGTGGCTTTTTCTTCTCAGCATTTGTTGCTTGCCAGTGAAATATTGGAAAGCAGATACGGAAAATATAATTAATCCTGTGTTTTTCACACAGCTGCTCCTTATGCTCTTTTATTTTTTTTCCTTGCTTTTATGAAGCCATCATTAATCTACTCAGCGAAGGTCGGGCAAGAATATTTTTTCTTCTTTGCAGACCCTAACACTCATCAAACTTCAGTCTATTCTTCCATAACCAAATGTTCGGTATTTGCCATTTGGGTTAATTAGAGTGCATCCTTTGCAGGTCTGATAATAATCACTATTGTACCATCACAGCATCTTTTGGATTCAGGAAAGAGTTTGTGCTACTAGGAAATACCAAGTTCTAGAAGATGAGAGCATCACATGCACTCGTTACAACTCCAGAGCTAAATGCAGCACCTTGGATACACCTTAAAAATAGATAATTGTTTTGTAGAGGTGGAGAGACTATTCATGGGAAAGGGATGAGAAGAAAGAGAGAAGATCCTCTGAACACTCAGCACTGATTTGGAGAAAGGCTCAGCCAAGCAGGGCGGCAAGGAGCCTTCCCTGATCCTTTGAGTGCGTGGTGACAGGGCTCTGTGTCCCAAGAGAAAGAGTGGTGAGTGAATGAGGATGCAAATACATTTCTGTAGGTAAAGTATTTTTTTTTTTTAATTCAGATGTTTTTTTTAAGGAAGTAGGGAAAAAAAAATGTACTTCTCAAATGTCAAGTACTTGAAAGACTAAAAATAGATCACCGGAATAAATAAATTAACCCAGAAGAGAGGACTGATGCTCTGCAGGCATCAGGGATTAAATAAATTCACTAAATTCAAAGTGGTATTCCAGATAAGAGCTCTTTGTGCTGCAGCATGTACAGCTTATTGATTATAGGATTGAGGTGCTGTGCACTCTTGTAAAATGTACTCTGGCTGATACAACTTAATCCTGTGGTAATGTACAGCCCTGTGCACCAAGCATGGAGCTAGCTTATATTTTCTTGTTTATTTTAATTTTGTTCCTGCCTTCATTTGCCGCACCACATCTGTGCCCTCTTCCACCTGCGTCACATCGGCGTGTTCCCAGGCAGCACTTGGTGTGAGTGCTGAGGTGCCTCCAAACACGCTGACTCAGCATGATAAAAACTGTGCTGCCAAGCAGGAACTGGCAGGGCAGAGTCTGGGGGAACTTCTTCCTGTTATACCCCTGTCCAGAGGGAGGTAAAGCCTGAGCACCTTGTTCTTCCCTTGTGTGCCATGGGCTGGCTGAAAGGTTGGGACCCCGAGCACTGGTGATGCCCAGTTGACACAAGGAGCAGAGTATATGGAGACATTCTCTCTGCAGACATTTTCTTACAAGCATCCATCGAGGTGTTGGAAGTGTGCATAACCAAGGTGAAAGCACTACCTGTTGGATTCTTCTGGATGCACAGAACAAGTAGAATGTTTTGTAAATCCTGCTGGGTGAAAGTAAGCCATTCCAGAGTGGAGTTATACACCTAAGTGGCATTTTGGTTATCTTACGGTTAATGTCCTCAATCTCCATCATTACTGAAGAGAAAAACCATCTCCTGACTCTTCTCAGGTCTCATCCTGCATCATATCCCCTGCTCAGTCCACAAACCCCAACCCTAGCAGTTGGGCAAGGCAGGGAGGGAAAGGAAGGATGCAGCATGGCATTGTCTGTGATGGGCTCACACCCTCACTCTCAGAATGGAGACTCCCTGTCCATACCTGTTTGCACAAAGAAGACAACAGCTGTTTTCTGAAGTAGAGACACTACTCTCACCTTCCTGGCCCAGATGTGGAACATCAAAGGAAGATCTCCTGCCTCTGCTGCTCGAACCAGACCTTTGCAGTTTGCTCCCAAGTGCTGCAGACTCTCTGAGTGTGCAGTTTAACCACAGGATTTGTCAAGAAAGATGAAACAATCCCAGTCTGCCAGTGGTGTCAGAAAGCTGCGGGGCACAGCAGTGCTGTTGTCATGCTGGGGAAATCTCCTGGTCCATCCCTTCTTGAGGTTGTTGCCCCTCACCTAGCACCTTACCTTAAGGAATTCCTGGATGCTAGTTTTCTCAGTCACCAGAAGTAGTGTGGATCTGACCAAGGAAAAGCCTATTATCATCATTTATCATCACTTTTGCCTCTCCTGAGAGAGAGTGATGCACAGGAACAATTTGAATGAGGGAGCTGCAGAGAATTCATCTTTGGGTAGCATCCCAACTCCCCATGTCTCCCACCTCTTTGACAAATCTCCCATTATCTTACTTCACCACAATCAAGTCTCTTAATTTCAAGGCATATAGAGTCTACTGTGTAACACTGCCTGTGTGTGTGATCCACAAGGCCTATACTTTAACACCCAAGATTCATTAATATTTCCTGCAGAGTGCTCAGCAAGTAGCAAATAAAGCAGGAAGTGTCCCAGATGTTGGGAAGAAAAAATGGAATAATTCATTGCTTACTAACGTCAAATGCTAATGTGAGAAAAGCATCCTTGAAGAAATCCTTGACTAAAATTCATCAGTGATGTGAAATCACTGTTTTAATTATGCATTTTTGAATGTATTTATTAGTCTCAGTACTGATCTGACTTACAGATGTTTAACAGTGATAAGAGTCTACTGCAGTCTCTGGAATTACTCATGATTTATAATGACAAAACTTGGATCAGAATTAGGTCCTTGTCAGTACTCTATAATATCCTTTCATCAGACTTCTTTACATGCAACAGATGAAAGAGGCCGTGGTTTCCACAATTTCAAATCCTGCTGCTGAGTCCATCAGCTTATTTTTTTTTTAAGCTTCTCCTCCAGAAATAATGATTCTCGCGCAAAATTTTGTCTGTGTAAGGTATGGTTGCCACAAGAAAAACATGAGGCCAAAGGAGTTTGACTTTTTAGTCCACCAACATGATGTGTCTGGTTCATGTTTGTGCTGACTACAGATGTTGCATTTTATTATAGGTGCTAGTTAATTTAATTGTGCCAGTCTATAATCTCATTTTCTATATCCCTATTGTTGCGATTATTAGAATGTGCTCAATACTAGAGTTTAAACAAAAAAACACACCCTCCATTCAAGAATGATTCCAAGTCAGGATTTTGAAAAGAATGATTGAGTTTCAAACTATTGCTTGTTCTAGAGCTGATCCAGAAGGAGCGAGTCTCCAGGGATGGTTTACTCCCTAAGGCATGAATGCATGATTAAGCTAAATGTATTCCATAAATGCCTTGATGACATTAAACTAAATTTTTTAAAGAACAGATGGAGAAAGTTAATAAATATTTCATTCTGTAATATAAAACTCACTTCTGTATTCACAACTTCAGGGATCCTCAGCTTCACAGATATCAATAAGTCTGATGGATTTCTTGCTGCATTCTCATACTTCTGCCCTGGTGTCTCTTATGGGATCATCATTTCTGCATGCTTGGATTGTTTTATGGGATCAGTGAAAGGCAAGTGACTGTAAATCTTGACCTCTTCTGCTCCTGGATTATATACTTTTATTCTTTGTGACCGTAAGTGTTCATCTCTACACTGAATAGATAATTACATGACAAAAATTATTCAAAGAGAATTTATAGTGAGAAATTATCACTTGAGGAACTGATGGGGCACAGGCATAACCCAAAGAGAGAGAGAGAAATTTAAAACAAAAAACAAAAAAACAAAACAAAACAAAACAACCCCACAGTTTAAAAATGCCAGCTAAACTACTGAAATATCAGCGTGTTTGTAATGCCGTGAAACATCTGGGTAAAAAATGCATGATTTTCACCTGCATATGACAATTCTAGTCAAACGAAATTCCCATTGATGGAAATTAGTGTGAATTTTACTTAAGAACCATAGAACAAGCGCGTTATTCATACGAAAGAACTAATCTTTACATGTGGGAATTACAATTTCTCACTCTGTGTATGCCATGAATCTTGTAAAAGAGTAATTAGAACTTGCTCCAAAAGTAAAGAAATGCCAGACTTGAATAATATTTTAGGAAGAGCATTAACAAACATTTTTCTACTGCCAACAGTCTTCGCTGCTTTCTAGAAGAGGTTTACATTGCATTATTAATTAAATATACTGAGTCAGTAGTACGACATAAAGATTTGGAAATATGTTTACCATAAACTTTGACATCCATGAAAAAAGCATGTATTTTTAGTAAGTTTAATTTAAAATTTATGCAGATGAATTCAGCAAGCAAGGGGCCAACAAACTACTTCAAAGTAGCAAGATCTTGACTGAAAAACACAAGATCAACTCTTTGTCATTTCTCAAGTGTCTACAAACCTTCACGTACACGGGATAAATGACATCACCTCCTGAATTTAGATCATTTTGTATAGCATTAGCATTCATTACTCTTAGTGGGACCACTTTAACCTGTCAGACAATGTACACTTGAGCAATTGCAAGAATTAAAAAATATATGAATTGTATATAATGAGTCTTTTCAGAGCTGGCTCTACTGCTATGTGGAATACAACAGGGTCCCATGCTGAACTGGCTGACAGGCTTTACCATAAAAACAAACAACAACAACAACAACAAAATCATAGCATCATTGTTCCCGTTTTCTTTCCCCCCAGCTCCAATTTTCAGTTTTGGATTGAAATTTTCCACAACTCTCTGTTCGGGGAAAATCTTAAATGCATTGTAGCATTTAAAGCTTAGCTTTAAAGAAATACTAATTAATACATCTCATGTTGCATACCATAGAAATTGGTTTAGTCATTATTATGAGTTAGGTTAGGCACAGGTACATTTGTATCTTCAGAATCAGGGCTTTTAATGAAAAAAACTCTCATGTTTCCCGACATTCCATTAAAATGGTTGTCCTTTGACGTCAATTAGAGCTAGCTAAAAAAAAAATCATCCTTAATTGCTTCTCAGAAAAAGATATCAGAGCATACACCCCCACAGCCACATTCGATTACCTCTTAGAGGAAACGAGGATGCTGGGAACGCTGGGAACCTCCAGTGCTGCTGAACACGGATGGGGCCGCGCTGGCAGCAGCGATCCATGGCAGCTGCCGGCCGCAGCGGAGGCTGGTCCTCCCACCTCAAACTGCTGCACAGTCCAGAGAGATGCCTACAGGACTGAGTGTTCGCATGCACAGTGCTCCACCCCTGCCTCCACATAACACTGACTTCAGTCACGCACCTACGCCAATAGTTATAGCTACAAAAATGACATAATCTTCAAAACTTGTGTACACTTCATTGCAAGGAGCATCAACAATTTTCTCCATGAGTTTCTCAGCACCTTTCTTACTCAAGGGACTCTGTAATTTCTCTGCCAATCAGGAAGAAGAGGAGCCCAGAGAGCAGCGACAGGGGCACGCCGGCGGCAGCAAGGAAGAAGGACCAGCCATAGAACACACGTACGGGAGCCTCCTGCAGGCACACCTCACTCCTCTCCAGGAGGATGTACTTTTGGAAATCAGCCACAAACTCCTTCCACAGCACAAAGAGGAAAATGAGCAGGAGAAATAAACTTCCTGAGAAGAGAGACAAAGGCGGTTATTCTCCAGTTACAGCCAGTGTATGAAATACAGAAAGGTTAAAGTGAGAAAAAATTGCAACAGGTTCCCATTTATTTTTGCAGGCTAGTGTTGCAGAATGGCAACGTTTGTCAGGTCTTCCCTGACGAAGGAGGCAGGAAAAGAGGAAAAGAGAGGAAAGAGATGCTCTTCCAAATATCAGACCCTATTTCCAGCAGAAGTACCAAGACCTGTAGACTGGTCCTACTGGTGGCAAGCACTGCCTGGTGCTGAACCTACTGCAGGCAAGGCCCCACAGACTTTGGCTGGTTGCCCCAGCTCACAGAAGTGCCTCTTCATGTCCATATGGCCAAGATACATCTGCCTCAGTTGAGTAACTCAAAAGCACAGTCAAACAGCTCATTCCATGAGGCCATGGAGTCTTTTTATGACCCAGTGTTAGCACGTGAGACCCTCTACGAGCCAGGTGGTGAAGGGTTGAGGGCACTCCAGGCCTCAAAATCAACATCTCCCTTGGCAGCTCTCCCATCAGACCCAGTATTGCATCAGACCCTTGTATTTCTGTACATATCCCCACAGAAGACCTTGGAGGTCAGCCCTCTCATGTCTGAAAAGCACGTGGAGGGCAGGCACCTCATTTTACTGTCTTGATTGCAGCACCCCATAACTCACAGTGATGAGGATCTTCATGAAGCAGACAACAGAAAAAACAGTGTGGTCCCAATGTTACTTACTTCATTGCATTAAAGAATGTATATAATGCATTTAAAGTCAACGTATATTAACACTAAATGGTGACGGCATGATGACAGATCTGAAACTACATCAGTAATATCTTGCCTTGCCACATCACAGCTAGAAGCTTGCCATTTTTAAACGGTGCCATATAACATACAGACAGACACACACACACACGTGCATACATATATGGAAGACATACATCACAGATGATGGTATTTTCATAATAGAAGTGAACAGTTTGAAATTAATACAGTTGACAAGTCATTGCATAGTTCTGTGGATGTGTTCTGTCTTCTGCAGGATTTCATTCCTCCCCTTGCAATTTTTAAACCAAAGGTAGCTTGTACTATATTTAATTATTCCCCCCAGCAGCTTATGCACTACAAAATCCAGCTTTCATGCTAGGCAAAGGCTGCGGGTATGGCTTGACATTGATCTATCTGCTTAGCAATGGAGCTTAGTGAAACTTTGCTCGGAGGACACACAGCAGCATTGGGCTGTGTTTCTGTTCATAGTGATATAAGCACATATTGTTGCTATAACACCCTGCTTCACATCTTGTAGCCTAGAATGAGGGTCCAAAACATTCCTCAATCCTCACTAGGGGTTGTATAGAAGTTGAAACTACTCATCCTAAGCTGTCATATTTATTAAACTGCCTCCTATGCCCCAGGACTGGGAACTGAATCTTAAAAATCAAACATTTGTGCAAGCATATCAACGCACTTCACATCGACACACTCTGCTATCTCAGACCGCTCTCCCTCCCATAGACAAGTCCTTATGGGCACTGCAAAGGCAGGCTAGGAGTTAAACAGCAGCTGGTGTAACATTTGCATGTTCATTGAGATTGTGATACCACTTGAAATTACGTGCACAAATAAATATTTTACACTTAATATGATAGTTGTATGTTTAAAATACCAATTATTCTACTTTAAGAAAATGATTGAATGCTTAAATAGTCACATGTCCTTTACAAAATACAATATATTGATAAGAAGGCAATTAAGTCTTTATTACTGATGTAATTTAAAATTAAATTAATTAGATAGCAACTGAACCTTGAAAAGTGCTCTTTTAAAGATCAATTTATATTTCATTAACTTATAATACCTACCGTAAGAGACACAAATAAAAAAGTAGTCCCAGAGGGACAGAGGACACGGGTATGGTAGTGGGCTTTTTCCACAGAATTTTCTGTTTTTCTTTAAGTAACATATTTATGTTCTGGTTGCTGTTTTATCCCTGGACAAACCAGATTGTCTGAGGCTCATTTACTGGGGAAAGCAGACCAAAGCCTACCTGCCCTTCTGCAGCTCTGGGGGAGCCTTCAAAGAATGTCATTGCTTTGTCATTAATCAGGTGGTGGAGGTGATGGCACGGCCACAGACTTGGCACCAAAATTCAGAACATCAAGACAAGAAAATGCGAGGAAAGTGATTTCTTTCCTAGAATAATCACACTGGAGTTGCAAGGAGTTGCACCTTCAGCTGCCTTTCCCATCTGTCAGCTTCTGCTGCTCATAGAGAGCCCGAGATTGCTGAAATGATCTGGGGTCAGGGGTGCTGGAGAACCAGCATGGGGACCACAGTGGCTGGAAGATGCATGGATTGCATATTTACTGGTATTTCTGCTTTTCCACGGGAGCTTGTAATGAGTTCCGGTTTGTGTTCCTTAACATCACCCAGGACACAGCAGGACAATTCTTCTCTCCAGCAGCTGAGCTGCCCCAGGGCTGGGTGCTGGGTGAAGACTATTCTCACTTTGTAAGCATGGTTGCTAAAACACCCAAAGGAGCACAAGGGAATGCAACCCAGTAATTTGAATACAACTTCCAGAGGATGCAACGCAACATTCGCCCAATGTCATCGTGATGCTAGTTAAGCATATTGTCATCCTGCATCCATTTGGACATTATTTTCAAGCAGGATTGATAAGTTTGAGGTCAGGAGCAAAAAAGAAAAAAAAAAATTACAATAATCAGCTGAAACCCTAAGCAAACTCTCCTGAAAAGATATTGCATTCTTCTAGCTTTCCCTTCCATCAAAAACATAACTTGGGGAAGATTTGGGTGGTTGGGGCCCATCTCAGCCACATCAGCTCATGCACACATCAGATTGCCAGCACTGATCACCAGAAGGCACTGGTACCTAACAAAGGTCTGAGAGCAAGATATCTTGCATTCCCAAATGAAATTTCTATGTGTACAACCACATTAGATTTACCTTTAGAAAAAAATTTAACGCAACGGAGCATTTATTAAACTGTATAAGAGAGAGATAAGCAGATACCCACAGGCTTGCTGGGCTTACTTCAATAACTGAAGACCTGGAGGCAAATGGAAAATTGAACAAAATGCAAAGCAAATTAGCAGAGGCAGGTAGGGCCGCATTGATTTAGTGCCTCCCAGATTTTTTAGTCAAATAGATAGATGCCATCTAGCTTCACGTTAACAAGCATCTCAGCTGGAATCACGTGGTTAATTATTAGTACATCTGGAGAAGATGGAGACTAGGAAAGAGCCTGTGAAATGGAAAGGAAGCTAAATAACAGGAGGGGAAAAAAAGTAAAAGATAATAAGGGGAAGACACAATGAAATTGGAAGGAATTTGGGTGGAGTTCCTCCAGGCTTCGTTTTGGGACCTCTCTTGTTAAGTCATTTCCATGAATGTTTTTGAGTCCAAAAAGCTTAAGCTGACAAAAAGCCCAAAATGGGAGAAAAGATGCTGGCTTTTGTTTGATTCATTCAGTGCTTAAGGAATCAGAACCTGGTGCAGGGCTCATAACTAAGCAAAATTAATTTCAGAGGAAGGCTTGAGTTCATTACAAAGTTCTTCACTTGGCAGGGCTCATCAGAGCTCCAACCTTGAACTGCTTGCATTACAGGGAAAAAAAAAAAAGCTTTTTTTTTTTCCAAGTTTGAGTCACAGTTATAAATCAAGTACTTCTCCAGTTATTCCCTCTCAAACACAGAATAGGCCCAAGTGATAATTCAGTGGACTAATTTGTAATGGTAGTGGGGATAATGAATCAATGCCTATTTTTAATTCATTTCACTGCTGTGACACTGCTTTATCTTTTCAGATTTTATTAAAAACCAGCCCTCCAGTTTTGAATTGCTGGGTACGCCTTTCATTGCAAGGTGGTTCTCCAGGTTCTAGCAGAGCAAAGACAGAGGAGGCTCAAATACAGAGCCACACTGACAGGACAGAGTGTGGCTGATCACTACCTGGGATAAATGCAACTACAGACATGAATAAAATAAAAAGGCTCTGGATATCATACAAGGCTGTAGAAGAAAAACAGTACATTTCCCAACTCCCAGGCTCCTTAGGCCTAAGAACTATCTTTCTAAAGCTTGCCTCAGCGTAGAAGTCTATTTCCGCCTGGGGAAGGGGAACATTTATTCCAATTCACCACTGCTCCCATCAGAAAACCAATCCCTCCCCCGCATCCCTGGGGACCACCACATCACTGTTTGCCACCCATCACTGTGTGCCTCCCCATCATTGGGTACCACCCCATTCCCTTGCGAGCAGTAGGCTGTGCACACTCCTTTCTGTCCCATGTGTCTGATTACCATGGTTGGCTTACCTGAGGCTATCAGGAACCCGCCGCCCACTTTGTAGGACCTGGCGCTGACAAAGGGCACACCACACACCAGCAGCAGTCCTCCCACCAGGCCAGCAGCCACGGCCAGTATGATGAATGCCGTCCAGAAGCCTCTGTACACTGCACAAAAGGCAAAAAGAAGAGAGTCGGAGGAAAAGGAGGGGAAGTTCAGGTGGCCTTTTAGAAGGCTGTGTGGAACTCCTGCATCGATGCCGGCTTGGGCAACAAAATGACTGTGAGCACTGGGGTCATGAGCCGTTTCTCCAGCAGGGAGCTGCTGCTGGTGTTGAGCAGAGCTGTTGCCAGTATGTTCTTGTGTGGGTGAAGAATGCACTGAGGGGTGCAAGTTCAGGTTGTGTGTCACGACCTAACACATAGATTGGAATGAGAACATGGGGCTGAAAGTGTTTGCAAGGAAACCACACCAGAGAGTATGTGAGAAGGGAGGACAGCCCCAGGTGTGGGCAATGAGGGGTCTTCAGGTAGAAACCCTCCAATCCTCCTCCCATTTCCCCCAGTTTATCTGGTCTGCTCAGACCACCACCTCCTACTGCTTCCATTGCCTTTTGTTGCTCAGAAGCGTGAGTTAGAGAGATTTGAGCTGAGCATGAGCAAACAGCAATGCTGAAATGACTCACACTTGAAAGAAAAATGATACAGAGAAGATGCGTTTTGCTCATTTTAAGCCATTTTGTCAGGAGAGCCACTTAGGGAGAGATAAGTATCTTGAACTCTCCAAAACCACAGAATTCATTTTAATGTTTAACCTCCCGTCACCCATTTCTCTCGGGGAGCCTAAGAGGATGCAGATAAGGCAGAATTATCTCTGGCGCAGGTAATAGCTGGAGGACCCACTTCTTGGACAGCCTCCTGATTTGTCATAATTTGCATCTGAGTATGGACTGGCTGGGAATAAAATAAAAGTGTACAGCAGAAAAGCCTGCTCCATGCAGATTTCCCAAGGCTTTGCAGTGGGGTTGGCGCAGATCCCAATTCCCTGAATGAGGGTGCTGAGATATCCCCATCTCCATACCAACACATCCCCATGTCCATGCTATCACGTCCCCATCTTGTGCCAACGTGTCCCCATCTCCCCAGGGATGACCTCATCAAGACCAGTTCAGCAGCAGGACTGCAGCAGCCCCAGCACCAGGGCTGTTCCCAAAAGGCATTTTGGAGGCAGCTGCAGAGGCATAGCACAGGCTGATGGGCAGCAACAGATGGTTCAAGGGCCCTTTATTTAGCACGGAAAAATCCATGTGTTTACCATAGAGATCATTCAGAAACTGGAGTTGTACCACTCTCTCCTAAGCAGAAAAATAAGCCAGCATTTGCCCATGTGCCTGCCATGCACAGCCTGCAATGGGCTTCTCTTGCCACAATCCATTCCATGTTGCAGCTTGCTCCCTGAGGCAGGGATCCAACACAGCAAAAGGAGCGAGATGCACTCCCTCACATGCTCCAACTGACAAATATATATATTTTTTAATTAATTTCTCGTAAAAAAAAAAAAAAAAGTATAAAAAATAATTTAAAAAAAAAGGTACTGCTGAAGGCTAAAGAAAAGGTCAAGATGTTTGTTTGTGCAGTATGCCTGCCCTGGATCCCCAGAGGCAACACAGAGTGATGCACACTATTTAAAGAAATCAATTCATTTCCAAAAAGATCATGGAATTAATTCTAGCTGCTGCCACCAATTTAGCAAATTAAAATTCCTAGCAGCAGCTGATTCATTAAAGAACTCTGAAAATACAGAGAAACATAAATAAAAAGGGAACCAGTTGAAAAGAGAGCTCTCCAACTGTGTCGTATTTGAGGTATTAAAAATAAGCAAGTGCGATGGATCTTCCGACAATTTGGTCTTTAACTGACTTTCCAGTGTTTGTTTATTTTTGTCTTGCAACAAATCAATACTGGCACTCTCCCAGGAAGCCACGCGAGGCCACTTTGCAAGGAGCTTCCCTGGTCACGCTTGGCCATGAGGATTTGCAATAGGGCACGTATAGCACACAACACGCATCCCGGCCCCACGGCTTGGAAAAGGAGCTGGGAAGCGACCCACCTGCAGTCGTGTCATAGGAGGGATGTGGGAAAGGCCCCAGGACGATGGGCATGGGGAACAGGTAGCCATGCATGCAGTGCTTGGGGTGCGCTTGGCTGGCTGCAAAAGAATAACAAAAGGTTTGCTTTGATTTTGTGCAAAACCATAGTGATGCTGTTCAGATTGCAAACTGACATCAATATTCCCATTGCTATTTTGCTCCAGAAACCACCTGCAAGGGGAGAAGGGGTTTGGGTAGCAGAGCCCTCTGGTTGGTGAGAAAGGAAAGCACAATTAGAATGGACGTGCCCCATCAATATTAATACCACCGAGACTTATCGTGATTAACAGTAATAGAATGAATGTTAAATGAATTAATTAATGATTGGACACTTATTTAAATATGTTCCCCAGCTCAAAGGAACACTTAATAATAGGTGGACATTAGTTCATGCTAAATTGACTATGGAATACCTATTGAATTAATTATTACATCCGTGAGAGCAGCAAATTAATTTGCCATGATCAATCCTATTATAATAAATACCTAAAGAAGTAATAAAAATTTGCCAGCTATCAGAAAGAGTCATTTTACTTCAGGTAACATTGTATTGTATAATGTATTCCTGTATAATGTAATTAGATAGCAAGCTCCCTCTCTCGCCTTTTTCATCAAAAAAAATTCTGTGTGAAAAACTGCGCTGTTCTACTGAACAGTGGCAGTAACAGTTCTACAGCAAACAGAGGCCGGGGACTGAGGGACAGCAAAACCATCTGAAATTTTAACCACCGGGGAATAAACAGATTGTGGGAACCTGCATTATTTTCAGCCAGATCCCTCAGTAGGGTTATGCTGCTGCTCCATGTGCCTGTAAGCATCTCTGAGCAGAGCGAGCAGAGGGTCAGGGCCTTTGCAGTGTTGAAAATCTTGGCAGACCTTATTTTTTTTTTTTCACCTCTGAACATATTTCACCTTCTTCGATTTTTTTTAAACATGAACTTGCTTTCAGAAAATAATGATTTTGCATCACTCTGCTTCTTTGCAATGAAACCCTCATGCTTGTGACTTCTATGACCTTAAAAAGCAAAACAGGCAGGATCTGAAAGCAAAGGTCTCGTGTGCCCAGGAGCACAAACCCACTTGGTTCTGTGGGAGCGGGAATGCTCAGCCAAAAGGGGAGAACCTGGAGGAGCTCACGGTTGGATGGGGCCCCCCTGGGCAGCCTGATCTGGTGGGGTTAAAACCAATTTTCTATGAAAAACAGGAATTGAAGAGCAGTGCTAAGGACAAGATGGGCATGGGTTCAAATTCATCACGCCTTAGCTGCATACAAATATCATGGTGCACGGGAGCAAAATGTCAACCCGGCTGGTGGATGTCCACCATCCCATCTTCATGGGTGATATTTTAATTGGCACCAAGGGGTTCCTATGTGATGGTGCCCAATGAGAGCAAAATCCAAGCCCAAAAAAAAGAACCCAGGAAGAGTGCCCCAAGTTAGCTGTTAGTGGAGAAATGGTGAGAATGGGGGAAAAAAAAAAAAAAATGGAACAAAACAGAGTGCAGAGACATCAGGCTGGCAGCAGCACCAAGAGGCACAGCATGGCCGGGTACTCACTGTACCAGAAGGTCCAGATGGTCGCAGACTGGCCCTCTCCGAAGAACCAGCACCGCCAGAAGAAGCCCTCGTGATGCAAAGTGAGGATCTGCGTCCCAGCCTCTGCCAGCACGTCTGCCTGTGGGGAGTGAAGGACAAGCTGATGTGAGGATGGTCACAGCAATGGTGAGAAGCACGTGTGTTTAGCTCGGATGGCTGAGCATTCTTTGCTGCTGTTTGAGTTGGTTTTGGAGGGGTCAAGGGACAGCTGCTGCCATCGATTTTCTGCCTTACCACAGCTACAAAACAAATATTTTAGTCCCTTGAAATGAATACTATCATCATAGCTATCCTGATAAAAAGGATCCTGCAGATCCTCACAGACCATCTTCTCCTCTCTCCAAAGAAAGACTTTAAAACTCTGATTGCTGGAGCTGGAAAGGTATGCGAGGGATACCACTTCTTAAATAATTTCCCTAAGGAAGCACTGTTGCTGTTGTAACCAGTTGGAAGCAGGTGGATTACCAGGTAAGCCACTTCAGAGGTAACCAACACAACAGGTCAGCTGCCCTTGACTCCGCAGGATCCACACAAGGTTGCACCCAACCCCAAAAGGCAGCCCAATGCTGTCACTCCCACCCAGCCCCTGCTCACCATCCCCAAAGTTTCCTGCTTTCCCCCTGCTGCTGAACCTGCAGAGGTTATGATAACCTGATGTAAGATGGGAATTACTCTTTGACCCCTTCAGTTTTCTCACAGCCCAGTTCAGGATGCTGACAAATGTTCCTTTTTTTGTTCTAACTGCAACCCATGGACCAGACTGTGAGTGCAAAGTTTGGGTCTTTCCAGAAGGAAGAATATTGCAGTGCTGAGTCATAGACTAATTACCGAAAAGCTTATTGAAACCATATCCAAAATCCATTTTGTCCTTCTCACGCTCAGTTTGGTTAAGAAGACACGACTGTTAGAAAGTTCTATTTTGTGGAGAATGGAGAAACTGCAGAGGAATGGCAGTGTACTGGGGAAAGGAGATGGGACTCAGCAAGGTGTTGGGAGACGCTCCCACACCTTGAGGTCCTTGTACATCAAGTTATGACCACTTTCAGAGCTCTGATTCTCCTTTTATTTTCAGGATAAAATGCCAGCTATGGCAATGGTGCCATGCAGACCCCATCAGCTCCCTAGCTGCTGACATGGTGCACATTTAAGTGCTGCGTGGCAGATAACGACCTTCCTTATTCATCAGGGATAACATTTCCCAGTTTAGGAAAAGACAGATAAGGTAAAATGCACTGTAGGCAACCAGCACCTGAACTAAGAATCATAGAAACAGCATCTGAAATAATAGAAATAACAGAGGAAAGAAGAAGAGCAGTGCCCACTTCTTCCTGATGCTACTGGAATCACTCCGCCTCAGCGACTGGCAAAGCAACATGTGGCCAGGAGCGTCCCTGACACATCTGAGGGGTCTGAGTCACGCTGCATGCCATCCCTGCCTTTCACTCTAAAGGACAGCAGCACTAACAAAATCCAAAACAATTAACACTGTCATTTCCTAAGCACAGAACCAGAGCTGCACTCCTATTGCTGTGGCTCTGTCTCCTTTGGGGTTCTATTGCACTGCTTTAGACATAAAAGACACTGTCTTTTGCCAGGCAGTTTTATCTATCTTTTTTTTAAAATTATTATTGTTATTATTTTATTTTTTGAGTAGTAGTAGTAGAAAAAGTCATTTGGAAACATGACTCAAGCAGTGCCACACAATTGACAATGGGATTCTGAAATGACACCATTTCTTGCTGGCATCATGATGCTTACCCAGTGTGACTCACCACACCAGAAAACATCAAACCTAATTGGATTGAACTTTGGAGTAAAAAAAATTCTGCACAGAACAAGGATCCTCCTGTCATTTTTTAATTGCAACCACACATTGATCAGCTCAGAAATACTTCAGAAGAGAGGATGGCTCCGGGAATGCAGCCGGCTGCGATTGCTTGGGCAGGCAGACAGCAGCAAGTTCAGCTCACAGCACACTTTCAAAAGGATCTATAAACATGTGATAGGAGCACTAAGCACTAAAACACCTGTCATAAAAACAGGAAACTCAAAATCGTCTTGCCTGCTAACAGAAACCCTACAAAAATCCTAATCTGACAATAGATCTCTTCAGGTGAGGTGGGCAGGAAGCACTGCTGGCTCTGCCATGCACCTGCTGCTTGCTCCTGTTTGCTGTCTGTACCGCAGCTCTCTCACTTCAGATGTAAGTGCTTGCCAAGCTCTACACTTTAAAATATGAACTACTTTTAAACGAACAAATGAGGCGGAGAAATCTTTTAATAGAAAATATCAGGAGATATCTTTTGTTTTTCGAGGCAAAGGCTGTCAACAAGTAAAGCTCTTACATTTTTGCCTTTCATTCCCTAACATTCATATCTGCCAGAAGTACTGTTTTCATGTTTTCCAGACATTTTTACTGTCAAAACATTCACAGAATCATAGAATGGCTTGAATTGGAAGGGACCTCAAAGCCCATCCAGTCCCAACCCCGTGCCGTGGGCTGGCTGCCCCCCACTGGATCAGGCCCATGTGACCCAGCCCTGAGCACCTCCAGGGACAGGGCATCCAAGGGAGCTCAGGATGACTCTTTGCATTAACAGGTCACTTTAAATAAGCATAATGTCACCATGGATCTGAAGCTGCCAGCACCTGAATTGAAGGTAGCTGTGCCACTTTTCGACAGTTCTAGAGCAAATTATTTAAATGTCAGTTCCCTCCTCTCTAGAACAACCTGGTTGGGGATTTACCTCTCTGGGCTGGTGCGTGCTGTTCCCGTCCCCGATGACCCCACACATGTCTGCAGCCAGCAGCCAGTAGTCTGTCCCGAAGGCGAGCAGGAAGAGCAGCATGGCTGTGCTGCCCAGGATACCCGCGGTCAGCGCGGCAACTCCAGCCTTCATGGCCCAGCAGAATTTGGGGAAAAAGGGGAAAACACTGGAGCTTCCCAGTCACCGAGGGAAGGGAAGGGAGAGAAGTGCTATTCTGGGACGCAGATCGGGATCTTCGGGCAGCCGGTGTGAGTTTCAGGGGGTGGCGGGAACGGGACTAATAAAAGCAGATGACCTGGCGTAGCCAAACAGCTGTGGCATTAAGGGAACATGACAAACAGCTATTGAGACAGAGCAGGACGGCTTCCAAAAAAACACATGGCTGCTCACTTCAGCATGGTGAGTGGCGAGCGTGAGTCATGGGAACTTGTGGTGCCGAGCCCAGCGAACCAGAGAGCTTAAAGCCTGCTGTGCATGGAACGAGCAAAACTCAGCCCGCAGATATCGCCATTCCAGAGCCCATGGCCCTGTGGTATCTTCAGTTGTGTCTGCCAAAGCGCCTTGCAGAATAAAGCCCACACAAACCCCAGAGGTCCAAGGGATGGCACTGAAATACCAGTGACCCTCTCGAAACCCTGGGGCTCTCGGAGCGATGCGATCGTCCCACACACACAGTTACATCAGCATGCCGGCATCCAGCAAGGTGCAGAGCACGGAGCTCAGCTGTCTGCACGTGCACATCCTTCCTACACACCTGGAGTATGGGGATCTCCCTGCTACTGCACAAAGGCAGGCAATATATGGCTCTCGGTCCCCTACCAGTGTCTCACCAGGCACAAGGACGATCCTGCGCAGAATTCTGTTGCCATTCAGCTCCTAACGCTTTTGTCTGCTGCTGGAGCATCTGCTGTAGATCACTGCCAGCAACAGGATGCCAGACCAGGAAAAATGCAATTTCTGTAGGGCAATAACTGTATTCCTGTGGCATGCCAGCAGTCTAGGGGAGGAAATTTAAACTACAGTGAAAATTCAAGTGCCAATTTTCAAACCCCGGCCTAAGCCATGACCCAGCCTAAAAGGAGGACAGACGAAAACGTTGGCTTCCTCAACCAAATTGCCAAATTAATTTCTAAATCAATGTAATGAAGGTAACTGTGCACATACGGGCATAGCAGAGAAGCTGCCCGCTGCCCAGGGAACTGGAGAGAGTCACGTGAAATTCTGACCACACTTTCAAGCAACTGCCGGTGCACATGGACTGATGAACCTGAGAATAGTGGACTTCAAATTACAATAAGCAAATGTACCTTCTGTACTGCTCTTTCTTAAATACTGAAGGCTGGTGTGGCTGTTAAATAATACAGCAGGTCTCTCTTCCTCACTTTCACAGTGGGTTAAAGGTGGGTTAAAGGTACACAACTACTGCAGCAAAGTGGTCTCCTTCTACTGAACACAAAACGGTTAATTAAATACGAAGCGCAATATAACTATCACCTAAATAATATCCAGTAAGTACAATTTCAATCAGTTTCCATTTAACAAACATGGAATACTGGTGAAACCTGTCTGGAGTGGCCAAGAAAACTGGTTGCCCTCAATTTTTGTGATGCACAGCTCAGAGCTGAGCCCAGCAGTGAGGACGTTGTGCCTGGGGGTGCCCCATGAAACCACAGCATGATGTACCAGCAGCAAGGACTGCTCGCAGATCGCAGTGCAACCACATGAAATTACAACACAAAGTGGGCACTTGCATATTAAAAAAAAAAGAAAAAGAAAAAAAGAAGGGGATTGATGCACACTTCCACATTTAGGTGTGTGCTTTTCAGTTAGCCGTAGTTGGCAGTGCTGCATTTATGCTAATACATGTTTGCACATTAGCACGGTTTGCCATTTGGAAGGCATCCTGCACAATTCTCAGTCCCATTGGCAGCAAAACACTGTGTGGCTGTAGCAGAGCATCACCATGCCCGGCCCTGGCTCTTGACGGGCTGCTCTGTGCCCAGCCAAACATTTCTACAAATTCTTCGGTTGTGGAGTCTGCAAGGTCAGAGCACCTCTCCTGTGAGCTCCGTTCTCCTCAGCTCAACCCCATGCATGTGTTCCTCACCTCTGCAGAAACAAAGTAGATAATATTAAAACACTTATAATAGGAATGGGTTGGTTGGTTTGTTTGTTTAGTATTGTGAACTGGACTAATAGAAAAAGTAGTACCTTTACTCTTCAGGAAAAGCATCTTTATTAGTTTTAAGGTTCAGATCTACTCTGGTTTTGAAGGTTGAATTTGTTTTTTGATTTCCTTTTGTAGAAAAATTTTGTTCATATTTTATACAGTGCAACAGACAGCCTTGTTAATGGGCAAGACACACGAACACCACACTCTGCAGGGCTGGGAGCACTGGTGAGATGGTGGCTGGCCTTTCCAGCTTGCTTTGGGATTTCTGGAGAAGTCCTGGTATGGACTGTGAGGAATAAATATTTGCATTGACATTTGCCCCTTTAATTCTGCATTAAGAACATAATCATCAGTTCGTCTCCATCCATGTCTGCATTTCTCTTGAAAGAAGCACGTAAGCCCAGACGTTGAAAGACGTTTGGTGTTTCTGGGGATACCCCAGTGCTTGAAGGCAGGAGAGAAGAAAGCTCAGCTTGCCTCACCTGCTTCTCAGGAGTTACCAGCACTTTCCAGGATTAAGCTGTTATAATCACCTTAAGCAGTCATGAAATAAAATAAACACAAGCGTGATTTTCTGGTCGAAGTAAAAAAAAAAAAAAAAGAAAAAGAAAAAGAAAAAGAAAAAAAAAAGTCCCCAGGCTGAATGCAAATTCTTTCTGGAGGGGTGAGAGCGAGGCAGATTTACAGCTCACTTCTGAGCGTGGCCGATCGCTGTGCCCAGGTGCCAGTTTGGGCTCTCCCTTTGCCATTGAGCTCCTCCGCATCATTAGCAACTTTTTCCTGTTTTAACCTGAACTTTCAAAAGACTCCTGCAAACTTCCCGAGTGAGTGCAGAGCCGTAACTCTCTGAACTACCAAAGGAATCAAGCTGATGCAATTTATTTCCACAGAAGCATGCAATATTCAATGATACAGCGAATCCATGTTTTAAACACTTTTTAAAGGACTAAAACCCTGCAAAGAATTAATTAGGCATGCTCTGAGGCCCAAGCATTTAACAGTTTTCCACTCAGTTGTTGAATTTTAAGACCACCAACACTGGATACCGGCACAGATTATCAAATGTATGCTAGGCTGAAATACACACTAGGCAGAAGGCTTGGCCACTAAGCAGCTGGAAAATACTTCATGAAAGCTTTGGCTGTGCTATTATATTTTGTAAAGAAACTTTTTAAAAAAAATCCATAAAATCTAGGAGGTTAAATATGGGGCAGAGTGACTCATTGGGAAACTATGTACTGAGCAGAATATTGTCTTCTCTGCAGATCAAGCAAATTGTTCATACAGCAGAGAGGTATTTGTGTCCCAGCACTGCAGAGCAGCATTGGGAGGGATTAATGGGTTGGAAGGGGTTAAGAGGCTGGGATCCATGCAGGATCAGGCTGATGCCTGGTTGTCCATTTTTTCATCATCAGAGATAACTTGGGTAGTGCAAAGACCCCATTTTCTGGAAGCATCCTGCTTTTTCCAATCATTTTTATCTTTTACTACAGTATTACAAAGAAATCTAGATGTGCCAAAGCAGCCACCACCCGATAAGGGCCTTGGTAACCCACGACAGTGTTGCAGAGAACTCACGACAATGAGTGATGACAATGGAATTATACAAAAATCAGTAAATATGCACATATACACATATGCATACACAAAATACTAACGCAAGGCTGGTTTTCATCTGCAATTAGATAAATTTGCAGTGTTGGGCAGTAAGGAGTAGCCTTCAAGTAAAAATTAGTCAGTTTATTCCAAAACATTGTTATAGCGGTTCATCCAAATAAAGATGATATCCTTTGAGATCTTTGTAAAGCAAACACATACATTTTTGTGTCTTTAACTTTGAATGAATGCTGCAGAGTACCAGGCAGTGACCTCCTAATGGAGCATTCATGCACACAGGAGATTGGCTCCCAAGGTCCAAAAACATCATGGAGGGAAGTATGCAAATTCCTATAACTAATTCTATTCTTAATTCAGAAAGAGTCCCTTTGCCACTTGTTCAGATTAAATCAGAGAATCATTAAGGTTGGAAAAGACCTCTAAGACCATCTAGTCCAACCATCACCCCACCCCCACCATGCCCACTAACCACGTCCCTCAGGGCCACATCTCCACAGTTCTTGAACGCCCCCAGGGACGGTGATTCCCCCACCTCTCCAGTCAGTCTGTGCCACTGCCTCACCACTCTTTTAGAGAATAAAACTTTCTTAATATACAACCTGAACCTCCCCTGGCGCAACTTGAAAATGCTCTTCAATTCATTGCAGAGGAAGAGAAAGAAAAACACCAATGCTTGCAGTGCCAAACCTGAGCCTTTTGGGTTTGGCTAAAGATAAGAATGCAAAGGCTTGGACACTTACCTTCACCTTCGGACAAAATGACCCCAATGTGGAAGTGTCTCTCATCCTCAGGTGCTATCCTTGCAGCTCTGCACCTGGTCTGCAGCTGGGATTGTGCCTTTTTCTGACAGCAGAGGGATAGGGACCTCTTTCTCTATTTATTAGGACACTAATTCAAGCATCTTCCAACACTGTAAGACTCAGTAATGGCAGCAGAAACCCTCTTAGAGCCTTTGCAGTCCTGCTCACGGTGGAGGCACCAACCAGCACAAAGGTCGGTGCCTGCTCTGGAGCAGATGTTGGAGACCCAGTAGCAGTGCTGCAGCACCATGTGAGAGGGGTGACCCCAGGTCAGTGACTGTCTCCTCTCCCCTTCCAGCACTGCTCCTCATGCAAGAGTTTGTACGTTACATGCACCAGAGATCAAAGCTGACAGGCTTTTCCATAGGAAATTTTATTTCCCAATGTTAATCCTTAAATAAATTTTAAAAGAATACTTGTACTCCTTTTAACACACCTGGAATAAGTTTCCCTTGCAAGACCCACGTGCTGTTGTGGATGTTCCCTCAGCTAAGACACTCCACCTGATTAACACCACAATTTGAGTCAGGAATGCACGTGATTAATGCTCGCACTGAGGACTCACCAGTTCCTGAGGAGCAGCAGAGTTCTTTTGCTTTTTCTGCTGTCATTCCTGCAGCACGCTCCACCGCCTAAAAAAACTCTCCTTGAGATTACAAAGTTTCTCCTAGCATATAATCTAAATGCTCCCTGCTGCTTATTCTATCCCTGCTGACTACTGAGAAGACCCAATACCTCATTTTATCAAACATTTTTTTCTTGCACTTGCTTGTCTGCGCATTATTTCACAGGATCATAGAATCACTGCACCTGGAAGGACAACCAAGATGAACTAATCCAACCACCACCGTGCCTGTGACCACTCTTGACCACATCCCACACCCAGGGACGGTGACTCCACCACCTCCCTGGGCAGCCTGTGCCAATATCCCACCACTTTTTCTGAGAATAATTTTTTCCTAATGTCCAGTATTTGCCTTTTCCTTGGTTCCCTTTCAAAACATAGTGCTGCACAATGAGAGCATGACGTGATGTAGATCACTCGGAATTTTTTTGCCCAGTCCATGCTGTCCTTTTCAATACGCATCTTATTTACATTACAATCATGTTGCTGGTCATCATTACCAAAAAAAAAGAAAAAAAAAAGAAAAAAAAAAAAAGAAAAAAGAGAGAGAAAGAGAGACTGAAAAAAAGAGAAAAAGAAAAGAATGCAGACTGTATTATGGACACCCCCAAAGCAGAGAGATCCATGCTGGGCATCCAGCAGCATCACATATCCGAAGCCATCTCTTTCCCTGCTCCTTCCTGCTTGCTGCAGGCAGGGATCACGCACACAGACTGCGACCGGTTCTGCTTCACAGCCCGAACCTTCTCTGCATCCTCAACTGCAAGAAGAGAAAAGCAGAGACATGGGTGAGGGATGTTCTCCTTTGTGGGTCAGCAGTAATGAAGCAGTACCGAGAGCCACTGAGATGACCACTGGCTCATTGGGGATGAGCTATGTTGCTGCAAAGATCACTTTTCAATTATGAAACAGAAGACAAAGATCAGTGTCTGGGTAGATGAGGGGAGGGGGGGAAAGCAGAATCTAAGCCCTACTTTGTACTTTGAAATATGCTATGTGTCTGGATCAATGAAACCATGACACGTTCTGTCTGGGTGCACACAGGCACAACGGAAGGACTGCAGCCCCGTCAGCTCTGTGCCTACGTGTTCCCTGGGGCACAGCCTTGATGCGAGAGAATGTAATAAAAAATAATTTAAAAAACCACCTAGAATTGCTGTATTTTTGTCACTCTGCTCTGGATTTCACTGCATTATGTTTTTCTTCAAGAACAGTTTAAACATTTGTAATAAACCGTGGATTAAAACAGATACACCCACAGCAGGTGGCCACGCCATGAACACGGGAATGCCACAGAACTGGGTTTCCTCTACCTGCTTGTGCAAAGCTGCAGCGAGGCACCTTTGTGCAGATGTATAGCACCAGCTACACAACTCTCTACTTAATATGTTTGTAGCTCACATTTTTAAATAAAACTGCAAAGAAAGACAACATTAGAATCAGAATGACATAAAAAATAATGAAAGGAAACAAAGATATCTTCTCTTTTCTTAAATATTTTTCAGGTATACAACTAATAAAGAAATGCTTTGTATACTAACACTTGATTGAGACCCTCAGTCCAGGTCAGCCCATATCTGGAGGCAGGAAATCACAAAATTGTGGAATCACAGAATCATTGATGTTAAAAAGACCACTAACTCAACTGGTCCAAGCATCGACCCACGCCTGTGATCACTTCAGACCATGACCCTCAGTGTGACATCTTCCCTCTCCTTGTACACCTCCAGGGAACCTCCTGCCACCTGCAGGATCAACAAACATGGCATCGCTCTAATCCTCACCCTTACAGCTGTGACTGTGCTGATGGTGTTTGCTGAGTACTCAAAGACTCATTGCCCAGTTCCCATGTGCAACATCTCTGGTAGAGATGGAAACTGAATAATGTTGTGATTCCAAGGCTAAAACAAGACCACCCTCTACATTTGGGAAGATGCATTTTACGGCTTTGACCAGCTATACTCTTTGATATTAAACCATTTGTTTAAAGCGTGAAATCTAAGCTTACATGTGTCTGAAGAATGAGCTTGTGCATACAAAAACACATGAGGTTCTGAACCACTGCTCCTTCTGTAACAAAGATTCAAGAGAGTGCTGCTAATGGTGCATTTTAATAATACTCAGCAAACAAACAAAAACACGGAAGATGTTAATTTTCGGAATCCTTTCTGCACAGCATTCACATCTCAGAGCACTGCCCTCCTTATCCCCTGCTGAGATGTCCCCAGCAGGGCAGGGTGAGAAGGGACCCCCCATCCCCACTTACCGGTGAGGGAGCGGCACAGCCGGGGCTGCACATCGTAGTCACCCCGCACCAGGGAAGAGCCCTCCTTCTGTGATTAAGGAAGAAAAGTGCTTTAATGCATTTATGAAGATTGCTAGCAAGTCTGTTAATGACACTCATGCTTCATAAACAAGCCATTTGCAATCCCCAAGGACTCTGCTTCCATTTGTTTTACTTTTGCCAAGAAAAACAAAAAGAACTAGTTCTAAAAATAGAGCCAATGCATGGCAGGCGTTTCTAAGGGGAAATATTTACAGACACCAATGTGGTTGGGCTGGTGGGAGCCCTCCAGCAGCGCAATGCAGGACGAGCTGACTTGGATGGGGACACCAAGCCCATGCCCAGGACACAGAGGCAGCAGGAAGAAGGCAGTGAGCCCATCACCACCTTTCTGAAACCAGCTGTAGCACCATCCTGCCCACACTGTTCAGTTTTCCAGTGAACTGGGAATAAGCCTCTTGTGCAGCTGTGATTTGGCACCAAGGGCCAGGAATCTGGACTGCCAAATAACTCTGGACATCTCCCAGCCTGGCTTTCCATTTTGTTTCCCTTCCCTTTCCCCCCCTCCCTTAACAAGAGACCTGCTGCCCGCTGCCCATTGTACGCGGTTTTATTGACCATTTTCAAGACAATGCCTCCTGGGCTCTGCAGCAGCAGCCCGGCTCCCTGGAAAGCCATTCCCAGAGGCATTTAATACTGCTCAGAGCATGCTCCATGAAAGGGCTTCGACATAATTACCAAAGGCAGTATGTCATTTACGCACACGGCTTATGGGCAGCTCCAAATAAGCTCTTTCTAGGGGAGTGCACTTGTGTTTTGGCAGAAGAAAAGAGAGCCAAGTTGCCTGGCTACAGGTGCAAGGATTTTCTGGGTGCTCCATGGTAAATAAAAGCTATCCCAGGTCTCAGAAAACACAGTGCCAGGGTACTTTACGTTGGCTCCTTGCCTAAAACAAGGCAAGCCTAAAATACACACAGCGCTCAGAGCCAATGTGATGCACAGCCACAGGAAGCAGTGGCCTTCGGGAGGAATTTTGTCCTTAGGCAGAGGAAGGCGAACTTTCTGTTGGAAATAGATAGTGTCTTGGAGTTAATCCTCTGGGCTGCGATTCAGATCTGAAGTCACCCCTCAACCCTGCCAAGACTTTTGTGTCTGGTGTAAATCATCTGACTCGCACCACTGGCTCAGAGGGATAACGGTCGTTCGTTCCTTGCTTCTCACCTGTTGACTTGGCAAACCCTTGTCATGGTTCCTAGCACAGCCAGGAGCCACCTCGCACCACGGTAAAGCCAAAAGATCGACACCTGAAGACAGGGAGGATAAAGGCAGGAGGGGACTGAATCACAGAGTGGTTGGAAGGGACCTTAAGGATCATCACGCTCCAACCCCCCAACCACAGGCAGGGCCACCAACCTCCGCATTTAATACTAGACCAGGACTGGTCTAGTCAGGGACTGGTGCTGGCACCGCGCAGGAGGAGCTCCACTGCTGGTTCTTCTTGAGCTGGCGGTGGCCTACAGCAGGACACATTTCCACGCAGCCCTTATTTTTGTGTTGGCTGATGCAGGAAGAAAGAAACCAGCCCCTAACAAACTATGAGATTAATCTAATTGAGCTACAACAGCTTCATAATTTAATAGCAAAAGACCAATCAATTTCACTAAAAAAGAAAAAGCCCTGCATGTTGACAGCTGCTGAGCAGGAAAAGGAGTGTTTCTACTGAGCCAAAGGGATTTTTTAATTATTTGCTCAGCTCATAACATGTAATTGGTTGAATGTATAGCAAAAGCTTCTTTTCACATAGGCTGGAAAGGGAAGACAGCCCACACATTGCACCACCGCTGGAGGGTTGCAGGGCCCTTGGCTGGAAGTTTGGTTCTGTTCCTCGATTTCCAGCTTGGTTTGCAAACACAGTTGTAATGCTTCCATCTTGTGGAGAAATGCAGAATAGAAAAACATGCAGCACGGGGGTGAATGGATTTTGCTGCTGACTCAAAGCCTGGGAGGCCAAACCCTTCCCTCAGGGACTACAAAAAATGGAGTATGAAATCAAGTCTCCAATGCCAGCCGCCCCAATCTTCCACTCACAGCTATTTTAAACACCATCTGCTTGTCAATTTGGCATGAAATTCTTAATCTGAGTGCCTTATTTTTATCCAATATAAAATGTAAAATACTAATTTTTTAAATAATAAACTGCTTTTCATCAGTGTTACTGCTTGCAAATCCCAGTGCTACAATCTTTTCTCGCACAGTGGGAAACACTGGCATCACACACCTCCCTACTTCACACTGATATTCCGAGGCTCTTTTAGAATATTATCTCATAACTTTTGGGGATGGCCTTCTATCCAAATTAAAATGAGGCAGATACTCTACAAGATAATAGACAAAAGTGCTGATCACACCACGCCCTCTTGACTTTTTGTTTTAGGCTCAGTGCTGCTTTTTGGGCTGAGGCTCACCTCTAGTGATGCCTCTCAGCATTTATACTTGCTTTATTTAGACTGGGACAAGGGAGAAGTAGCTATTGCAAAGATACGATTAACACTCCCAGATGTTTTCTACAAGACATAGAATAGCTTAGGTTGAAAGTTTCCTTAAAGACTATCTACTTCTAAACCCTTGCTGCAGGCTGGCTCCCACCCACCAGATCAGGTTGCCCAAGGCTTCATTCAAGCTGGCCTCAGGCACCTCCAGGGATAGGGGATCCTCAAATTATAGAATCACAGAACAATTAAGGCTGGAAAAGACCTCTAAAATCATCTAGGCCAATCACCAACCCATCTTAACCATGCCTGCTAACCATGCCCTCAGTGCAACATCTATCCTTTCCTTCAGCACCTCCAGGGACAGTGACTCCACCTCCTCCCTGGGCAGCCCATTCCAGTGCCTGATCACTCTTTCAGAGAAGAAATTTTTCCTAATATCCAACCTGAACCTTCCCTGGACCAATTTGAGGCCACTCCCTCTAGTTCAATCACTAGTTATGTGGGAGAAGAGGCTGACCCCCACCTCTCCACAACCTTTTCTGAGGGAGTTGTGGAGGGCAGTAAGGTCTCTCCTGAGTCTCCTTTTCTCCAGACTAAACAGTCCCAATAGTTCCCTCAGCCGCTCCCTATAAGACTTGTGCTCCAGACCCTTCACAGTTCCACTATCCTTCTCTGGACACACCACAGGGCCTCAATGTCTTTCTATAGTGAGAAGCCCAAGACTGAACACAGCGCTCGAGGTGTTACCTCACCACTGCCAAGAAGAGAAGGACAACTGCCTCCCTAGTCCTTCTGGATGTATCCTTTTTTATATTTCTGACAGTTGCACTAAGTACCAGCTTGGCATTTTGCACTGCGCCCAAGTCCTCGTTGTGTACCACTGACAGCAGCTGACAAGTCCCATGCATCTGTCTGAAGGGAAATGTTCACCAAAATATTCTACAGCAGAGGGCAGGAATGTGGCAGCACAAGGGTTAACAATCAAATGTCCTTAAAGTACGTAATGTGCTCGAAATCAGCGCGAGTTTGATGTTGTTCTTTTGAAGTTTAATTATACCAAATGTTCTACAGGAACATGCCATGTTCTTCCCTATCTACTTTGAATTGTAAGTACCAATCAGCATGCAAATGATCAAATTAAATCTTTTAAGTTGTTTGCAAGAGCCGGAACACCTTTCTGTGCAAGGAGGGCTGGGAAGCAGTAGCATTTGGTGCATCACTGCAGCTCTCGGCAGGCTCCTCGGTGACTGGCATTTGAACAAAGAAATCAGAATGGAATAAAGCCCGCGGCAGTCTGGAGATCTTGCGCTGCCGTGGAAAATCACTATCTAAATAAAGAAAGATAAAGTATCTCTTTAAAAGGTCACCCTCTTCTCCTCAGTGATGGAGCCTCCAAGAAGGAGGTGAAATTTAGGATGGCTCAACCGTTTCTGATGTTGAGCTGAGGGGCCTGGGGGCAAATTGTGGGGGCTTCATTGGATTTCCTGCAGAGGAAGAGTTACAGAGGACTAGAGTAGCCCAATAGGACAGAGCCCGCTCCTTGCATGCTGCTCCTGGACCACTCCACCTTTCCACAGGGAACACTTGCCCAGCTCCTTTTCATCGATGACAGAGGAGCCAGCAGAAGCCACGGGCACACAGAAAGTGTATTCACCTTGCTTCTCCCGTTGCTCAGAATATGAGCTGGCAGGGATCTATGCCAGCCAACCTGGGCTTTGCGTGGCTCTCCAGAAATCCAGCATGCAACGCTTGCATTTTATTTTCTTTGAGTCTGCCCAGAACTGTAGTTGCTTTTAAAAACAAAAAAATCACCTCCAAAATAAATAACATAATAACACTTCTGTCCTTTTAAACAAGGATTTTTTGGGGTCAAAAAACCCAATCAATTTCAAATGTTTGCAGAGCATCTGGAGTGCTGACAATGGATGCGCTCAATACCAGCCTGCCACATAATCTCCCAGAAAAGAAAACAAGGGAAAAGTAGATCTCTAAATCTACAAAATGAGGCTCGATCAATAATATCTGCTTAGTCAGTAACTTTCCTGGTATGGGAAAGTTGGGCTTACAAAGAGCTGAATGGTGCTGCACATGGATGGCTCATTTGTTTGTCAGGAACTGGGTAGGTTTCTTTCCCTACTCATTGGGATGCCATTTTGGATTGAGGAGGACTTTTTGTTTTGTTTTGTTTTTTTAAAGATAAGATTTGTCTATAAAGGAAAAGAGCAGGAAAGAGCTCGTTCCTCATTCTTGCGATACCTGCAGTCCCTCTGTCAGCACGGAGAGCAGTACATGCACAGCTCCTGCAGGCACATCCCCACTTCCTTACCTCCTTCCTGGGGCTGATCCCATCGCTCCCACTTGCATCCATCCGCAGGCTCCGGCGCTGCAGGATCAGGATCTCCTGGGCCTGCTGCACGGGCTCCGTCTCACCGGGCAGCGTGTGCCTGCTGTACGCCGGGCCCTGCCATGCACCACAGAGCACTGTGAGCATGGGACAGCTCAGAGCTGTCCCCCAGCCACGGGGACGTTTAGCCCCAGAGATGGCCAGAGAGAATCATGGGATCATTAATATTGGAAAAGACCACTAAGATCACTAAGTCCAACCATCAGCCCATCCCTACCATACCCATTAACCATATCCCTCAGTGTGGGATCCACATCTCCACATTTCTTAACACCTGCAGGAATGGTGACTTCACACCCTCCCTGGGCAGCCTGTGCCAGCACCTCATCACTCTTTCAGAGAAGAAATTTTCCTCACATCCAACCTGAACTTCTGCTGGGGCAACTTAAGGCCATTACATCTCATCCTATCATAATTACCTGGGAAAGGAGGCCGACCCCACCTCGCTACCACCTCCTTTGAGGGAGTTGTGGAGAACATTCCACCATTTCTATGGGTTTGTGCCCAGCCTAATCTCACTGTTGCTCTCAGCTCAGCGAAGTGGCAGCAGAGGGGGGTTTGCCCCCGCTGTGCTGAGATGCCCACCCCATCCCCATCCCCAAGGACTCAGTGTTTTCGTGCATAATCCACAAAATAAAGGTGGATTAGGTGGATTTTAAGGATAAGGCTCCATGTATCAGCACGTGAGCAGCAATGAGAACATGCCTCCCTAGGCTCTGCGTCAAACCTCAGAGGAATTATTTCTGAGATATTCGGTAAACAGCAAGTGCTTTTATGTCACTCCCTGATGTACCAAATTCGTAATAAAACTTACAGCATTTGTTTACTGTCTTGCATTGAGGTCACAGCACACCAAGCTGCAATGGCACAATGATGGGGCATGGAGTGGCTGTAATGCTGCAACCATGCGGCTCTGGTAGGTAACCAGGAGCACTGCAGCAGCTGGATGAGCTAACCTGGTGCCTGAGGATCCACGTGCTCCTCTCTTCTCGCTTCTGGTGCTGGGTGCTGATGCCTAAAATACCTCATGAAATTACAGGCTGACTGGGGGAACCTTTCAAAAGCTGTCATGCTGCAAACAGAAACGTGCCACTGACTTGGAAACTGGATCTGGCTTCACACAGCCAACTATTCTCTGCTCACAAAGCCACATCATTAGTAATTATGTAAATACACACAACATCTGCTCAGGCTGCTGGGATAACAGAAATAACTTTTGTTATTGGACATATACAATATGGATTGAGGGAAGTGCTATACCGTTCTCCTGATTCGGTACAAGTTCCTTGCCAGTATTTCCTGTATGTCTTCCAGACCATCCGGACGCAGAGTATCCTCCAATTTCTTCTCTGTGATGACAGTCCTGTCGCTGTTACTGCAAAGAAAACCAAAGCGCCTTACTTCAGGAGGTGCACAGCTGGTGTGTCACCGATGCCCAGTATTTCCATTGGACACCACCACAAGTGGGACAGGCAGACACAACCAATAGCAAGTCCCTGCAGATGGAGCCCACCCATACACCAGTCAGTTGTGAATATCCTCCTCCTAATCTTGAAAAAGGTTTACTTTGCATTTGTCCAAGGTATGCTGTTCTTTTCTATGGAACAGCCTGGCAGGGAGAAGCAGAAGAGACCGAGAAGTTCGCTAAATATATTCATAACCATCCGATACTTAAAAGGAGCATATAGAAAAAGAGAGAGAGCAACTTTTTACGTGGTCTAATAGTGACAGATAAAGGGAAAATGTCTTTAAAATAAAAGAGGGGAGATTCAGATTAAATGCCAGGGGAAAATTCTTTATTCCAAGGGCAGTGAGGCCCTGGCACTGCTGCCTAGAATGCTGTGGATGCCCCATCCTTGGAGGTGCCCAAGGCCAGGTGGGATGGGGTCCTGAGCAGCCTGAGCTGGTGGGGGCAGCCAGCCCATGGCAGGGGTTGAGGCTAGGGTGGCTGTAAGGTCCCTTCCAATCCAAGCATTCTGTGATCCTTTGATTCTATGATAACTGCTGCTTCTGGTGGTAGGGATGCGGACAGCGGCAGCCTCTTGGTGTGCATCACATCAGATTTATCTCATATTTATTCTGCATGAAGCAACAGAGCTGAGCAAGTGCCTTTCCCTTGTAGATAGCACTCCATGAAGGTGACACATCAGAGACAGTAATCTGGCTATCTGGAATCCAAACACAAAACAAACTTCCAGCTAGTGTGATTTTGAAGGGCCCTAAAACAAAGATGATATTCCCAAGTATGTGTCCAATGACTAGGAGGTACTTAAATCTTTCCAGATCAATATATATATACATATATATACATATATATCTTTCTTAAAGGAAGATTTCTATCCTTGAGAAAACTTGATAATTTTCAGTCATGATTCTTTCCAGCATGTGACAGGAGGATAAACCCTATCCTGCTGGCCCTCCCAAACAGGGACACAGCCTTATTATAACTCAGTGGCACCCTATTTGTGGAGACAGGCCGGGGAGCACTTACAGCAAGGACGGGTGGGACGGCGCATGGCCCAGCTGCCCTGCTTCTGCCAGCTCGATGGCGTGCTTCCGCTCCAGCTTTTCGTAGAGAAGCACAATGCTTGATTTGGGCTGGTCGTATTCTCGGAGCAGGAACTTCTGCAGATATTTGCTGTTGAAATACTCCAACCTGTTTGCGAACAAAGCAAGGCGTTCTTAGCCTCCTGCCCCTTGCTCCCTAGAGCTACTGCAGGTCTGAGCAAGCCAGCAGCTTCACAGTCCATAGTTGCCCCATACTCTATTATATTTCATTTCCTGCTTTCCAGAAACCCGCTGCCCAAGAGGCCAGTCCCTACTTATTTCCGTACATAAGCTAAGATATTAAAACATCTTCAAATACAATAAAAACTCCCCAAAGTGCCAAATTTATTACGAAGACCAGTAAGTGCTACAAGTACATGCAGTAGCCTCAGGGATACAACAGGATTTAGCGATTTAAACACTTCCAGATGCCCCCTTGAGTTGTTTCCTCCCACTTTCTGCTCAAATGCAGCACAATGTTTGGAGAAAATCTTGCTGGCATTAGACAGTGATGCTGCAGCTCAGCCACATGCAAACCCATCCGCAAGGAGCAGCAGCAGTGCTTCCCATACCCTCTAGCGGCACTTCCAAGCACTGGCATTTCATTTGCCTCAATCTGAGCCATTAGCATGAAGTCAGCTGCAAATGAATTAAACCAGGTCAATTGTTATTAGCATAGGTTAAGCTATTATTTTAAAATAGCAATAATTTCTTCTACATGGACAATCTACCATGACACCCACAGCTCTTGTGTTTCCAGCAAATTTCTTTGGACAAGGGGCAAACACTTTAGGAAGGGAGAAAGGAGTCTTTTTAGGGCAAAGAACAACATGCTTCCTGCAAGGAAGGAGAGAGGCTTTGCTCTGCACAGCAGCAGTGCCCCGAGAGCCTGGTCTCACCTTGCTGCAGACGGAGGAGCTGCCCCTTCCCACCTGCGCTGTGCCACAAAGGATGAATGAAGCTCAGCAGCCCACAGCAGAAACTTACAGAATAGGAACCAGACTCATTTTTTTCTACACATGTACACAGTTGTATTTTGGCAAATCCTTACTTGTCTTTCCAGTAATACTGTCCCCAGTGTCCAGATATATCTTCTATGCCAGCCAGCAAGTGATCCAAGAACTAAACAGAAGAGAGGATTTTGCTATACACTGGTTGCATGTATTGCATACGTGATGAACCCAGTCAGCAAACATCAAAAGCCAGCAGACAGAATGGGGGACATTTCCAGCAAGGTACACAGCTCTGGTAAACAAGAAGAGGGGCTGTCAGCCTAATTCCCCATTCAGCCCTACACGTGTATCCCTTGGTTCTGGAGCACAATGAGAGATTTGGCTGCTTTCTTTCGGGTCTGTGTAAGCAAAGACTAATCGCTGAGGGACGGGGATCTGTTCCTTATGATACGTGCAGGTTGGCTAATGGCCGGCACATCCTGCATACCAGGCCTCAATAATGCTCACGCCACGTGTTTCGAGGACAGCTTGTCTCAGGAGAACAGTATCTTCAGGATATAAACAGAGATAATGTACAAATGAATACTCCACTTGAATAATAAGTACTGCCTTCCCCCAGGCACTTCCCGCTAAATAATATCGCTGACCATACTGTGCCTTATTCAAAAACATTATTATTTTTTTAAAACACATTAAATATCCTGGACTGGTTGATGAGTGCTCCTGTGAGCACTGGGTGGCACCTCCCAGCCAGAGCTGCACAAACAGGGCCCCACGCTGAATGTCCCAGCTATGTGGACTGAGAAATGTGAGGACAAAAGCTGCTTCTGGTTCCCTGCATGCCTGCCTTCCAACTATCTGCATTGTTACCTTGTCTACTTAGCTTAATTGGTACATGGCCATTTTCAGCTCACATTTCCCAATAAACACATTTTCAGAGATGATTTACTATTCAGACGCTAACAAAAGAAGAAAGTATTCTCTGTTCATTATAGGAAAAGCCTCTTCAGCCTATTGAACTATTCTGTTAACCTCAGACAAAGCCCTGTAATACAACCTAATTGTGAGGATGCCAAACATTTTATACATGTCCCCAGACCTAACATCTCTATTTCTAGCTTCTCAAAAAGAAGACAAAAATATTCCCAAAGGAGACATGCTTATGGAAGTGTGACTGGGCATAAGCAATTAGATTCAGAGCAGTACTTCATACTGGACACGGCGTATCATCAAATTAAACATCCCAGGCCACAGTTCTCTGTTGGGTTGTAAGCGTCAAACTGAACAAGACCCACTGTAAAATCTCCCTGAGTTGTTCTCCAGATTGCATTGCAGCTGCAGTGGGATCCACCCATGCTTCCCTTCGGCCATGCAGAGCCCTGGGGAAGGGTGCAGAAATCCCTGCTTTCTCCTGGAGTTGAATCACTCTGCAATGAAGTCTCTTTAAGCAGAAAGGCCAAAGTCTGGATGGTGAGAGCATGGTGAACTAAATCGCACCTTTGGGCTATGGGGACTTCATCGATTCTCTCCAATATAGTGTTTGTCTTACTCCTCCTGAGTTTTTGTTTGTTTTTTTAAATATCCAAACTGGTGGTGCTGATGCGGGTGCCCCATCCCTGGAGAAGCTCAAGGCCAGGCTGAATGGGGTGCGGGGCAGCCTGACCTGGTGGGGGCAACCAGCCTGTGGCAGGGTTGGAACTGAGTGATTGTTAAGATTCTTCCAACCCAACCCATTCTACAATTCTCTGATAAGCTTTCAAGCAGGCAACCGTCTTCATCTGCCATGTTTGTGCATCACTGAGTGCAACGCTCAACTGAGTGAAAGGTTGCCACTGCAGTACAAATAATAACCCCTGGTCAGAAAGCTGCATAGGACTCTAAACCTGGAAAGGGTCTGACTTGCAGAGGACTCAAGCAAAATCAACAGGAGTTTGCAGGGCTGTAGAGTCCTGGAGACACGCTGCATTGCAGAAGGACTCTATGCCCACTAGCAAAGCTCTTGAGAAGCTCAAGCCATGTGTTGTTGGATTCCTTACTTACCCGAATGTGAATCTGCTCACCCACCGTGGGAGCACTCTCTCTTTTCCTCTTGACATGCAACAAGTCTACAAGAGGGCGGATGGTCATTCCCTGCAGCAAAATCACAAAACCAAAAGTCAGGCTTTCTTCACATCAAACATTCTGGTGGTGCTCGCACTGTCTCTTTTGGAGCAAATTCACATATATTGTATACGTACAACACATATATTGTATACAAACCAGAGCTACCCCAGCCACTGCAGCAGGAGTAACTTTTTTGGTAGAACAAGGCCTGCTCTTTGAGCTAGCATCTGTTTTAAGGCAGGATAAATACTGGGGAAGCTCTGACAACACTGGAAACCCTGCTATCTGCTAATATTTGTAAGCCAAACATTTTGTCTGCTTGCAGAAAGCCATGGTGGTAGCTTGTCAACAGCAGCTCACACGCAGCCTTTAGATAGGGATGGCAGAGAGGAGCAATGCTCTGCTCCCCTTATCTGCCCTCCAGCATCTCCAAGATCACAAAAATTCAACCAATAACCTCAAGGCCAAGGCCACAGTTTGCTATTGCTGTAGTCTACCAGATGGAAAGAAGCTTGAAATGTCCAAAGTTCAAACGCCTGAATTGATGTCTGTCCTGGAGACGTCTGAGCACACAGCCCCCACCAGTGGTGGCCCAGACCAGAGCAGGTGATGTCTGCTCACTATTTAAGCCCCACAGATCATCACTCCAATGATCTTTGATCATCAGCCAGGGGCTAAGTTTACTAATCAAAGTATCCACCGGGTGGGAAGGTCAAGGGAAGAGTTTTAACGTCCTTTAAGCCTTGGGAGCGAACTTTGAAAATGCTGCTGAAATGCATTTCCCAGTCAGGCTTCCATATGAAACTCCTTTTCTAGGACATGTTTACAGTAAGAATAATGGAGCAGTTAATATTTATGACTTCTGAATGTCACAAATGTTGGCACAGAGGAGAATTGAACACATTTTTAATAGTAAAAACAATTAATATGTCATTTTAATAGCTAATAGCAATTAAAATGCATAGTTATTCAGTGTAAATAAGAAATATATGAAATTCACAAGCAAGAGATATTGCAAAAATGAAGTATAGACAATGCAGTTTGGTCTCTTGCCTTCAATGGATGATCAGCAACATTTGTATTCATTTTAAAGTAGTGTTTTGGAGATTTGTGAGCAGGACTCCCAGACACCTGGGAGCACTCACACACCCGAACTCCTTTGGCCCTCCCGCACTATGGGAGAACTATGAGAATCCTACATGTATCTCAGGCCACCAGACCGTGTCATGCCTGTAGGTCCCCCGGTGACCTCCACCCACCAAGGACAGCTTGCCCAAAGAGCACTGCATGATGCTGATGGGAGGCCAACCGTACCCTGGGCTTCATCAGCAGACGGGTGGGAGGGGGCTGGAATTGGATGGGCTTTAAGGTCCCTTCCAACCCAATACCACAATATGATTCTATGACATAATGGCTATAGTATGGCTCACACGATGGTCTTCTACTAACAGCAATCCAGTAGCTAATGGGTAAGCATGTTCAGCAAACACAGAGAAAAAACAGAAGTCCCTACATGATGATTACATTTGCTAACAATTCCATCAAAGAGGTCAGAGGCCAAAAGGCTGAGAGTGATCTTTAAATGGAGAGTACGGTATTTAGTTTTTAAACCTCACACAGACAGAACAATGAGGGCCCTCTGTGGCATTCCAGATGAGCCCACAGCTCCTGGAAGGACTCCGGTTGGGTGGCACCGAGCCAGGCCCGCCTGCAAGCACTGAGGACTTGACAATTGCTCAGCCAACCTTCCCAAAATTATTAACCAAATCTCTTGGGGGAAGGGCCTTATGCAACTGAGTTAGAAAGCCCAAAATAGGCACGTTTCCTGGGTTATATAAAGCACTGACAGACCCATGTATGGGCAAGCCCAGCTGTTTACACACTAGTTGTTGTTCTGCTTTCCAGGCAGCGTGGACAGGATCTCCAAGAAAATGAAGTGGATCTGTGCTCCAACAAGATGCTTTGCTGGTCTTCACCAACTTCTCTTCTGCCTTCTGACCAGTCTAAACACAAACTAAGACCCGCGTCACTATTGATATCACTGTAAATATATAACAAAAAGACATGACACAAAACAGCAGCAGCAAAAAAAAAAAAAAGTCAACAGTAATTGTTTGTAGCCAATATTTCACTTGCCCTTTCCATCCAAAGCAATGTGAAGGACGTGGGGATATCAAAGATATTCACTCCTCAATCCCACATCCACCAGTCTGCTGCAGCAGTGCTCAGACTTCTGAAGAACTTACATACAAACCCAAGCTGCTGAAGGCTTGCTGTAATACCTGCTTTTTCTTATTATCATTTTCAGTGATGTTTTCCATGCTGTGTTATAACAATACTTTTCAGATTCAGCTTTGCAACAAGTTCACTTTCTTCCCACTGTACTCATGACTGCCCCAGCTGCACAATGCTGCCTGAGCACAGCTCTGCTCCCACTGAGTGCTGAGTGTCCCCACGGGGATCCTGTCCACCTCCCACCCCTCAGCATGGGAGTGACATCACCAGCCGAGCTTTGAGGTTACACAAAAGCACTTTCCTGGTCCTGGGAAGGATTTCCCAAAGCCTCTGCAGAATGGAGCTGCTGCCTTAGAACAACCTTTGTCTGAGTCTCAAGAGTGTCTCTGCATGAGCAGACATGCCTAGTGACCGTATCTTTTCAATTTCTGACCCACATTTGCATCTTAAAACTTGTCACCCTCCACCTAACCACGTTCCCCACCCCCAAGCCCCCACTGTCTCCTTTCAGCATGCAACAAGGCCCTGAAACCTGCAAGCCCAGCACCATGTCACACTCACTGCAGAATTTTTTCAGCTCCTGGCATGGATGAGGAGGGCTCAGGAATGAACACAGCCTCTCCCGCATTGCCTGAGCACCCAGTGCCCACACTGCAGGGTTCAGGGAGGCCAAGCGGAAGGAATCAGCTCTCTGGGTGATACTGAGCCATGGGGCCATCGGCAGCTGACCCCGTGACCCCGTGTCCTGAAGGCCCCCCAGCTGTTCTGCAGCCCCATCCTGGGACGGGGACGAAGGACATCACACACCAAGGAACATTTCCAGCCCCTGTCCCACACATTTCAGCCCCACAGGGACCTGCTCACCTCCCCCTTCGGGACCCAACGACCCCAGTGTTTCCACTACATCCTCGCTGGAACGCGGCAGCATTTGCAAAGTGAACCAAATGGTGGTTTTCCGCTGAGAAACCCTGAAAGCAGCCCCAGTGTGACTGGCTCGCTCCTGGGGAGAGAACAGCAGGGAGCACCGCAACCCGCGCCTCCCGGAGGCGTGCAGGGAGGCTTCCACCACTAGATGTCAGAGCAGTGCCTGGCGGAGGGAAGTTGCCGAGCACCTGGAGGGGCGAGCCGAGAATGCGAGAAACAGAGCGGTCTGTCAGCAACGAGAGCAGTCCTAGCAGGAACACATCCACAGGCAAAGTCCACTACGGAAGGACTTCGATAGGAGCTCCTACAGACTTCTGTTGGGAGCAAGACGGGTACGTGCCCATGCCAAGGACCCCCCTGCCGCGCCGAAACAAAACCTTCATGTTGTTGCAAACCCACACCAGGTGTCCGATAGGAAAGAAAACATTCATCTCATCCTCAGCATCTCATCTGTTAGGATACGGGGCACCAGCATATGCTGGATCTGTTTGCATTCTCTCAGCCGTTACAGAACACTGCCACAAATAAGCGGACTCAAAGCAGCAGTTTCCGTGCAAGAAGGTTTCTGTACTACAACCAAAGAAGCTCTGGGGCAGAACAGGAATGCAGGAAGCAACCAGACTCAAAGATGAATTAAAAAAAAGAAAGAAAGAAAGGAAGAAAGGAAGAAAGGAAGAAAGGAAGAAAGGAAGAAAGGAAGGAAGAAAGAAAGAAAGAAAGAAAGAAAGAAAGAAAGAAAGAAAGAAAGAAAGAAAGAAAGAAAGAAAGAAAGAAAGAAAGAAAGAAAGAAAGGAAGGAAGGAAGGAAGGAAGGAAGGAAGGAAAGAAGAAAGGAAGGAAGGAAAATCAGGGGCAAATAAATCAAGTGTGCTATGACTTATTTCTTCTGATTTTCCTTGCTTTTATAACAAGTAACACACCCACATTTTTTTGCAGCAGAAGAGTTAGTGCAGGACCCTGGCTGCTGAATCATCATTAAATAATTGCAGCTGCCGTGCTGCATGAAGACTTCTCAGGTATATATACAAAACATTTTGATCAGCAACTAATGATTGGTGTTGCTTCAGCTGTTGGATGCCCCAGTAAACTGGGACTCATTCTTAGAAAACTCGTCCCAATTTCTACCACTGCTGCCCCAGTGAGGATGGATCAGATCAGAAACAGGATGTGTTGTCATGGAAAAGGCTACAGCACACGATTTAATTGAGCAAAATACAATCAACCTCACAAATGCATCGCACCTTCTGCCTCTTTAAGTAGCAACTTTTTAAACTTTATCCAGCTGGACACCTGACACAAAGGAAATTTTAATGGCCAATATATGCTCATATCCATTAGCTTGCGCACCAGGTCTAAATGCTTAGTTCTGATTACTCATCTGAAAGACAGAAATCGTGGTCATTCTCTACATCTGCTCACGACAGTCCTTTGGGCTGAGCGCTGTTACCTGTGCGAACACGGTGAAGAGGATGACCACAGTGGTTGCTGCAATGAAGAGCTTCTTTCTGCGGAAGTCAGGAAGCAAGAAGACCAAAGAGAAGCAAATGGCACCGCGGAGCCCCCCGTAGGCAATGATGAATTGGTCCTTGCTGGTGACAGTGTTCACATGAAATCTATTCACAAAGAAGGTCAGCACCAGAACCCCTGAAAGTAGGAAAGAAGGTGGGGACACCTCAAACAAGAAGAAATCAGATATATTCCTCATAAATATATCCAATATGTTAATTTTCTCAAAATTGAGTGATATATTCAATAGTAAAACATCACTGAACACTGAGCACTAGGCCAAGCGGGGTACCTTCCCAATGCCGTTGGAACCCCAGAGCTTTGGAGAAGGGCTTTACTTCCAGCCTCAGTCATTCCCGGCACACAACAAACACCACAAACCTTTAAGTAAGACATTTATACTGCTCAACTTCAAGACCGTGTAAGGTGACAGCAGTTGATGTAATTTTCAGTCATTTGCAAATACAAGACAGATGCAGAAAGATACAAAAAGTCTGGCCTTAAAACTCTAAGCTGTGATCTTAATGCCAACTGATGGGACAAACATTTTATTTCTTGAAGAGTAACAGCCATGAAGATCAATGGGAAGCCCCATTCAGGATGACATATGCAGGATGATTTTCAGCCTTAGTTAGTGTGTTCTTATTTAATTTGGGGGGACCTTGAATACAAAGAGTGTTTTCTTTGCTGGTCACAGCACCGAGCCCTTCTCTAATAGTGTACGGTGTAATTTGAGTGCAGTCAGAATGGCTGTGTTGAGAGAGCCGGAGGAATTTGCCAGGCGCTTTGTAACATTACTATGTTCCTTACCTCTTGCAATTAAGAATTTTCAAACCAAATAGAAGTCAGAATAACTCAGAACTTCTCTTCATCTAAGCAAATAACTTAAAAAAAAAAAATGTTTAATCATAATAAAACATTTCAACATATGCACAACCAATAACCGTGTTTCTAAGTGCGTTTACAGCACTCAGTTATTAAAACAAACCTTGGCATGTATTAGCAGCAAATAAAACAGATTCTGCTACGTCTTGCTAATCATGGCTTAGCCTATTTAAGCAATTTCTTGAAGTGCCTATCAAATTTGAGTTCAAGTAAATTACCATTCTGTTTGACTCAGTGGTTTGTAAACATAAATCCCGTTGAATGTTTTGTAGCTATCAAATCTTTGCCAAAATGTGTGCTCCGCTGTATCTGCTGATATTGTTAATATATAAAAAACATTCATAAATGAGGAAGATAGAGAATGAAGAAGATGGCAACATATTGATGTCATGGAGTTCATCTCTATCATCTTTTCCTTTGAAAACAATATCTGTATGATATTACTGCTAGTATATTCAGTGGACAAAGTGAGCACTCTGCACTCACTCAGAACAGGACAATGATATAGAACACAACAGAGAAACAGCTAAACAGCTGCTCAGAACACGGAATTAGTGTAAGGTACACCTGAGGGCAACACTAAAACATTTATCTGGTCACTTAGAAATCATGAAAATGGGATCCCAGAGTCCTGGCACCAGGACTCAGGTTTTCCTTGTTGCCAATCTCAGCAAGATTACCTTTAGCCAAGATTAGCAGTAAAGTACAACACTCTTTCTTCAGCTACCACTGTGTTTTGCTCTTTTTGACTGCAAGTGTGGTCAAACACTGCCATAGGATTCCCACAGAGGATGTAGAGTCCCCTCCATGGAGCTCACTGCCATAGGATTCCCACAGAGGATATAGAGTCCCCTCCATGGAGCTCCTGGGCAACCCGCTCACCCTGCTCAGCAGGGTGGGTGGACCAAACCAGGACAACAGCAGCTGATACACTACAGCTTGCCTTGAGTAGCTCGTTTTCTGTGCCTTGGAGACCAGTTCTCAAACTGTTTCAGGATATCCTTCTCCTACGAGCATTTCACAGTCATTCCCACAGAGGGAGAAGACAGTGAAGTGTTGCTTCATATTTCCTTTCCGTGTCACATCACGAAGATTTGTTCTTTACGTAATCCCCCCAAAAAACAACAAAAAAGTAGCAGGATGTTACTACACCCATAGCTACTTAAATTCCTAAACATGGTAATTAAATCTTAGTTACACAAGTATCCTCAGATTTTTTTGCCTTTCACCTCCATTTTAGGTCCCAGTTCCGTACCCACAAATAATCTGCGTAAAGCATCTCCAGGGACAGCTGTCCAACAGTTCCTCCAGTTTTGCATTTAAAGATCCTGCTGTACACAGAAGTTGTTACAAATTAAATCCCCAAAATCTCTGCAATTCCGGATATGCAGCCAAAGGTCCTGGGGTTTTACACAGCCCTGATCCTAGGGTCTGTGATTACGCTCTTTCTCCTACTGTGAACATAGCAAGGGACCATGATACACTGAAATGGAAGCGGAGATCATGACAATCAAAGGGCCTAAGACAGATGGATCTATAAACTAGATATCATGAGAATTTCTATTTAGCACCAGTGCTGTCTGTGGTGATTGCGCAGACTAGAAAAATGCAGTAGGGTGCCTGACTTGCTTTTGAGCCCCACAGCAGTGCTGGAGGGCTGCAGCCCATTTCAGCCCTTGTCCCTGTTCATGGCAGGGGAGCTGGATTAGGTGACCATTAATGGTCCCTTCCAACTCAAATGTTTGTATGATTTACATCTGTAATAACCACACATGGGGAAACTGGAGAGGCGACGGTGGGGGCAGAAACATTCTCTCATGTAATAGAATCATAAAGTTCCATTCAAGCAACACCCACAACAAAAAAGCAACATTTCACCATACCCAGCGCTCTCCAAATCAGGCAGAAAATGACAGTGAAGAAAATATATGGCCAGTTCCACTCGTGATTTTCTCCAATGGTAGACACTCCAAGAAAGATGAAGATGAGGGTATCACTAACACTGCTCCACATCTTCATGAAGTATTTGACCGTGGTGTGAGACTTCAGGGAGATGTTGGCCTCCACGTAACGTTTCATGCCCATGGCACAAGCAATGATGCTGGGAACATTAAAATGAAACGTTTTTCTTCATAAGGGCACAACATTGACATATTATTATTTAAAGAAAAGAAGTATCAGCTTTATCAAGTGTCAGATGTTTACAGTGGTAATGATTCACTTCCTACAGCCCACTAACATCAGCAGGACAACCAAGACAGTAAGATACTATATAGCTTGACCAGACTGCCTGAATATTTTCACAGATAAACAACATAATTCACCGCACGTATCACACAACAACATTTCCCATCACCATACCCTGCTCTCAGCACTCTAACTGTACCTACCTCAAAGCATCTGGACACAAGAGTTTAATTCTTAGGAGCTATTTTCCTGCATGGGAGAAAGACATTTGAGAGGAAGGGAGAGTACTATGTGCAAATAGGACTGTTTTGAAGTGTTTGCTATGTGGTCACTATGGGAGACTCTTCCATGACTCGAATAGTAGCTTAAAAGCAGCTTAAGTGGAAACACAAACACAAAGCGTACCTCACTCTGCATATTTCTAAGTCCATCCAGAGTTGTCCATTTTTTGGACGTAGCTAGGAAGCCATCCAATATGCAACCAAAAAACAACAAAATGCTCGAGCAGTGAAAAGAATCTTAATGAACGCTCATCAGGCTGCACAATGAGTCAAGAAATGGCTTCACTGCTCCTTCTAAGTAAATTAGAGAGTGTTGCTGGAGTCGGAACATTTGACTTCCTTGTATCACGTACCCAAGGTCACTTCGGAAGCACACAGCACCAATTAAAACACTGCCTTGCAATTTTTCATGGCTAATTGGTTCTTTAAGTTACAGGGTACATGTGGTTAGTCTAATTCATCAGCTTCACAAATCAATACATATTCAGGCCAGCAGTCTTAGAAGGTCAGAGCAACTGAGCGCTGAAAGAGTCAAAGCTCCACTTTTTATGTTTTAACCCAAACAGAAACATTTTGTTCTAAAAATGGTTCCAGGAGCGGTAAAATGGTTTTACGTTTCTGAGATCTGATTTTCCCTGGCTTTTGGTAAGGCCATCCACATGGAGTATTATCGATGACAAATTCCCTTCCCAGGAGATTTCACGGTAACTCCGCTGCTCTTCTTCACCTGAATTACTGAAAAATCTTTTTCAGATGAAGATGCACTTCTACCCACTGTGAGCTGCTGATTACTTGACTTGGCATTCAAACAAATGACAACAGCAAATACGCTTATTTCCTTTTCTTTCATCTTAAAATAGTTACTTGTTTTCCCTCACTGCCAATCAGAAATCAAAACTGGAGTTAAGGGAAGGACCAGGAGTAAAGGCACAGGACATGGAAGGTCAGACACAGAAATGCCACCACGTTTGGGGTCACTGGGGAAGGAGAGCCTTAAAGTACAGCAAAATGAAATAATTTTTCAGTTGCTGTATCTGCCTCAATAAAGAGGGAATAAAACAGTTCCAACTAAGAACTAAGAGACCCAACATGGATTTATGGCAACCAGGGCCACGGTTTGGAAATGCTTCTTGGAAAAAAAGGATACGGGTTCAGATCATTCATTAAGAATAAATTTGACCCTTTTTTCCTCACAGCTTCAAAGATGGACTCTGCCACTGGGACAAAGAGAAAAAGGTAGGGGTGTGTGTGTATATATATATGTATATATACACATATACATGTATATATGTATATTAAGCTAAAAAACATCAGCAGAAAAGTTTAGCAGATCAAGTTGCACTCAAAAGGTTTTTGGACTGTGTAGAATGTATTTATTTATTTTTGCAATCAGATTATTTTTCAAAGAAACAACTGCCAACGTCTGTTTCTCATAATACAGTATTCCCTGATCACCAATGAATAGTTTGAAATGGAGATATATAGAAGAGGCATTTATAATTTGGCAATTGTAAGACTGGTATTGCAGGAATCAGCTGCCTTTGAAACTGTTTTGCTTTAGAAACAATACATTATTCAAAAGAATAGAAAATGGGTTCCATAATGGGTACAGTAGATTTTGATTGATAGAAAGAGACACCATTAGGATTGAATGTTTTCTGCTCCATAATGATTATGCAGCACATTTATTTCACTGTTCTGTCTTTTGCTCCTATAAATAGGCTTTCTGTTACCTATTCCCAGAGCTAGAATTTTTGTCAGTAATGCCAGAATATTGCTCGTTTTAACTGTTCAAAGAACAAAATCTGCAAGATATAGGAATAGTTTATAGCCAAAGAAGTACCATTAGTTTTAAAATCGATCTCCCAGGCACTCCTGTGTCTAGCTGGTACCTGACTTAAATGTCTTATTTTCTTTTTATCTCATTATCAGATTTACAGTTGCTTACACTGTAGCTATCAATGGAGTCTTAGTGCACTTTATAGTCTTTAGGGAAATATTAAATGGTCAGTTGTGATCCTTATTTATTTTTCTCAGCACCACCTCCTCAGGTAAAATTCACAACAAGGTAAGCACAAAGTCAATCATCAATGTATGGAACTAACTGTGCTCTATTAAATTGCAAGCGGTTTGGGTTTAGTACTTTTGAAACCTTGCTCTCTGACAAACTTGGCTGAATTTGGTCAGAAGATTTCAAATGCCAGTAGAGGCAGAGAGGTGATGGACGGGCCCACCCACACCAAGTACAGAAACGCAAGACAAACACATGAGCTTTGCCTGAAATCTTCTGGAGGTCAGTCAGAACCTCCAAGTCAAATCTCCAGGCAGAGGTTTCCATTAGAGCCCTCCACTCTCACACAGAAGGCATATTTCCAGGCTTCAGCTCTATAAGGGATGAATAGCTACCACCCATCACTTTGCTGTGCCACCACCAGGTCTGCTTTCAGCACACCTCTGGATACCAAGCCCCAGATGCCAACTGGTAGGGCACAATTGGGGATGAAGGTAGAACAGATGTACTGTAAACCTAACAACCACATTTTTCCGAGGTCATGAGGATTTGATTAAAGAATCCTTGCTGTTTTTCAAATGTTGGTTTTGGCTGGGTCTAACCCCCATGGGGCTCAAGTAACCATTCCTCAATAGCCTAATGAAATGAATTGGATGTTTGAAATTTGCCTGGCAATAGTGATCTGGATTGCTTGTGAGCTGCAGATAGTACTGTTCATGTGCAGTAGTGTCATGTGTGGAATGGGGTTACACCTCTCAGCTGTTTTATAGATTTTCATACTTTCTTTTCGCAGACATAGACAGATTTGCAGCTAACTTTAAAACAATTTTTTTTTACACCTTTTAGCGAATACAACCGAACATCCTTCCTAGAGAAACGTGATGCTGGGGCACACTTACGCCACAATGCCGGAGAGGTGAAACATCTCTGCGGTGAGGTAGGAAAGGTAACTGTACAGGAAGACAAAGAGCGGCTCGATGACACGGATGTCCTTGGTGAATCGCGTGGTAAAGGCAGAGGTCATCCCAAAGGTAAGACCTACCAACACTCCCCCAATCCCAACCACAAAGAATTTTCCAACTCCGGCAAACACATCCACTGTTTTGATGGCTGGCATTTCACAGAACGATCGAAATAGCTTGTAGAGCACCTGGGTGAAAAAGAAAAGGGGAAAATAACCATGAACAAAATCACCACCAGACATCACCACCCTTCCTCTGAACACCGGGCGCTCTCACAGAGCCTGCTCCTCACCACGGTCACCGCATCGTTCAGGAGAGACTCCCCAAAGACCAGGATGTGCAGCTTCTCGTTGACGTGGATCTCCTCAAACACTGCCAGCACGGCCACGGGGTCAACCGCTGCGATCAGGCTGCCGAAGAGCAGGTTGTGGAGAAGCGACACGTCCCGCAGCCCAAAAGCTCTCACTTGGCAGATGCCATAGAGTGAAAAGCCGATCCCAAATACGTTCCATATCGTCCCCACCACTGCGTAGAGGAGAATGGTGCCGATGTTCTCAAAAAAAGGGCGGCTGGGCATGAAGTACCCTGCATCGAGGACGATGGGTGGCAGCAGGTAGAGGAAAAAGATATCGCTGTCCATGACAGGAGGTGACTTGTCGTTCAGGCCATAGATGATGCCCCCCATGATGAGTCCCACAAATATCAATAAACAGCTTTCTGGGACCACAGAAGGCAGCTTGTTGTATAGGTGAAATGCTGGAAGGGGATGAACAGAAAAAAGATCTGTGTTGTCACCCAAACTGGCCAAGGAACACCAGGTACCCCTTGCGGTGAGGAAGCTTCACCAGCTCCCACCTTCCGCAGGCTGCACTTCAGAATACTGATAATAAATCAAAGCAAATAAACAATGACAACAAATTATGTTAGTAAGGTAAAGCTGCCCAATCAGAAACTAGCTAAGAAATCTAAAAGATATCAAACTTTCAGTTTGCAATTCCTCATACCTGAAAATACACCTTTAATGTTATGCTAATACACAGAGAGAAAATAAACTAAATCATCTGTATAAATAAAAATGCTTCTGGGATAATGTAATCTAGTTAGCACACCAACTTTGGCACTAAGAGCATAAACAGCAACTGCTAATTTTAAACACAATACAGATTCCATACATACAAAAAGATTAAGAAAAAAAAAAGAATCTCATTTATGAAATGGTATGAAAACTGTCACCACTTGTAATTATTAATGCAAAATTAAAGGTAACATGGGATAAAGATCAAGCAATCAATCGGGCCAGCCTTGTGCAGCACCCAGTGTTTGCTAGAGAGAAATCCTGGCAAGTACCGTAAGTACTAGAGGTGGGTTATTAAAAGTAAGAAGGAAATTGAAACAAATTAAACGGGAACAGGGATAACAGCATAAAAAAAATGTGATGATTATTATTTCTTCATATTTATTGATAAGAGTTGAGATCTCATTGCATAAGATGCAGAACAGCACAAAGAAAAAGCCATTTCTATCTGAAAGAAATTAAATTGATTGAAATGAATCTCAGAGACTTTTCCTTTCTGAAGAAAAAGGTGGTAAAATAACTTATATGGCAGGAATTTCACAGAAGTGATCACAATTCCTGGGTGGGGGACAAATAAAGAGTATATAAATTCCACTCTCTCCTATCCAGTCCTGCAGATGAATACACATCTGCTTGCCTTACACATTTCCTTTGACTTTATCTGGCTCACAGAAATCTCACAGCAGCTGAATATGCTCCATGAAGGGAACAGCAGCCACTTGCAGGTCTGATTAGCATGACACACAGGTACATTTGCAGAGCTCAGGACTCAGCAGAAAGTACATCTGCCATACAACGTGCGCTTCTGACATACAACGTGCTACGTTACCTCCAGCCCCAGGACCGCCTGTTTCACCCCAAACAGCTCTGAACTCCAAAGACAAAACACAGCCTGTCGTGTTTCCTCCTGATCCTACTCTTAAAGGCTATCTTAGGAAGGAACAGCCCCTCCCTGCCCACCCCATCCCTCCTCACCTTCCCAAGGCGCCTCACCTATTTTGGCCAAGGATGCAAGCATGATCCAGAGTGTGATTTCAAAGGGGACTTGGACATGCTGATAATCCAGAGAGAAAAACGTGTGCTCCATGGACGCATTGCCCTGCACTTCCTCAGCAGCCCAGCTGCCATTCTCTGCCACCCCAGAATCATGCAGGGCTCCCACCCCGGTGGCTTGCAGGAAGGAGGAGAGCAGAACAGCCAGGACAGTGGCCGTGCCCTTGCTCCCTGCCCTCTGCCTCTCCATTTGCCCCAGGGCTGTCCACTGCATGTATCTGGTCGCGGCTGCTCCTGTTCTCACTGCAGAGCTCAGCCCTCAGCCTGCTCTCTTCCCTGTCCATCAGCTCCCAGATGGGAGACCTGCTGGAGATCCGTGCTCTTCAGGGCCACGTGCCCAAATGGGCCAACCCTTCAGCTGCTTCGTGCACCAGCTGCAGACCTCTGCAGCTCCCACATGCCACAGCAGCAGCCAGAGGCGGATCCACCTTGCTGCATTTCACCACATTCCTCATCTGTAGCCCAACGCTGGCAGCAATGCTGCTGATAATCACCAATTCCAATTAGTAATTCAAAGCAGTCATCTTTCTTGTGCTGAATACAGAGGTGTGGAGCTGTGCTGGATGGATGGAGGACACCTGAAAAAGAATAAATTTAATCAATTTCTTCAGGCTTCTTCCTACAGCAAGAGGCAACAGAAGTTACCTTTATTTCTCTTTGCTGCTTGAAAATGGCACTGGAAATTGAGTGAAGTTGGTTAGAAAAGCTGAACACACAGACAGACGGCAAAACCCATCCGACCTCTCTGTGCTGGAATGGCTTTGGGCCATGCCGAGGGATGTACAGAGTTCTGGTCTTAGGGGTTCTCAACAAACCCCAAACACCAACTGCTCACATGAAGCCAAATACCAGTTTGGGGAAAGACTTCAAAAGAATTAGATGTAGGAATATCAAAGAGGGGGAAAAAAATAACTAACACATTGAGTCAAATTCCTCCATTGTGGAGTTTCATTTAAGTTAATAATGCTTCAACAGGGATGAATTGAGTCCAAAGCACATATGTAATTAAAACAGACGCCCCAGGCTGTTGCTAGACTGATCGATGGCCTCTTTGCTTCTCTGCAGCTGCCTAAATGACACCAAAATTGAGCTGCCAGCAAGATGCTGGTGACCCACTTTTCTGTAGGAAGCCAGAACCCATCATGCAGACACACACCCGCAGCTCTCAGCATCCTACGAGCTGCTTCTGATCTGATTTGTAGGGACGAAGATAAACTTTGGGGTACAAGGGAGATGCAATGAAGTTCTCTAACATCAACTTTTCTAAGTCACCATTATTAATGTGCATTAATTGCGTGTCGTTAGCCTACTTGCTGACTTCAAAGCAAAGAAGCCAACCTCCCATTAGAGCCATCTTAGCAAACCACGCTTTTTAAATATGCAAAGGAAAGTGGCACCAGATTCAAGAAGGTGGCTGAACTGCAGGACAGACACTTGGAGTACAGAATTCCCACAAGGTTTTCCCCCCTCTGTTCTCAATCGTTCCATTCCGCTGAGGCAGGGATGGGAAAAGGAATGAGAAATCAGATCCCTCATTACTTTTAAGGAAGGACCTTCCTTCATTTTTACATTTTCAGCTGTTTCACTCTAAAGTTCCAATTAAATAATCTTGCTATTTCCCCTGACTTTATGTATTCTGTTTCATTATATGCTGTTTCTGGTATATTCATAACTGTTTTCCCCGAGTGCTATGATGACACAATACTTGTCCCTCTCGTAATGGCTATTGATATTATTGAACCACCTTTTAATGTGAATACCATTTGATCATATGTTTACTGACACAGGGTTTGGGGTGTTTTTTGTTTGTTTATAGCATAATGTACCTTCCCCATTTTTAGGTTTCAGGGCTAGACTTCGATCCCCACAATTTTATTGACTGGTCCCTGGTGAAAGAGATAGGGTTATGAGAAGAAGATATTGTGTAATACAGTAACAATGATGAGAATTCAGGATCCCAAAACAAAATTGTTCTGTTCGAAGCATGGTTTTAAATGCTACTATTATACTCCTTAACCAATGGCAACAAATTATTTTTCTTTTCCTTGCTTTATAAGTGAAATACGTGATTTTCTTTTTACTTTACCTTCCTGTCTTGTTATTATTTCTAATTATACTTCAACTAATCTCAATTTCCATCACCTACTGAAATTTGTGTAGATACTACTGAAATTTATAAGAAAACTTGGAATATTCCTGGTGCCTTCGAGGATGGAGGAGATCTAATTTGTGATGTACGTTTAATGAGGAGATATTTCAGTAAAGTACTTAAGTAAACTTTAAGTACTCAACATTTCAGAGCTTGTAGACAATAATGTGGAAAATTCCCATGTTGGATTGAGCCCCCCAAATACACCAAGCACAGAGAATCAATCTTATGTTACAATGGTGTATGGGAAACTGTTAATCACAGCCTGAACCTCTGATTAAGCATCTGAGGCAAGTGACGGGTCAGCTGCAGGAGCACAGGTTAAGGTAATTCAGATGTGCTCCCAGAAGGGGTGGAGCTTGACTCCACCTCTCCTAGATCCCATTTAAGGGCTGACCACCACTAAGGCAGCATCTCTTTTGGAGATTGCTCCTGTGTGGAGTTCCTTGTGGTGAGCATCCATCCTAGCCGTGAGCCTCAGAGTGGGTGAGTTGTTCCCCTATAACCTCTGGATATTCATCTGTTACAACCTTGTATAATAACAACTATACAAATGGTAAGTAATTTGCCAAGCTGCAAACCCACCAGATGGGTTCTGCCCAACACTGCAAAAGCACTGCAGCAGTTTCCACTGCTGTGAGCCTGCAATTTCCAGTCCACAGTGCAAAGCAGCTTCTTTCAAAAGCTTGGGGTTATTACTCGTTGTAGTCTCTCTAGCAAACGGTTCACCCCAGGACACCTCAGAGCAAGGCTCTGCTGTAAGCTGTTCTCTCTCTTATATCATTTCTGTCTTTTGAGCTATGTGCTGCTGTTGCAAACACCCCTGTTCTTGCTGATGTCAAAATAACAGCCATTTGCTTACACACACGGTCTAAAATTTGAAGACAGTTTATGAATGAGCAATATTAGAATGGAACCTGCTTGTATTGTCACATGTAGTCACCTTCTTTTTTGTACTTCTCGTTGCCAACAGTTTTGTTACATCTCAATGTTCAGTGAAGGCTGTGCATAAGCTACTGATCCTCTTGAAGAAGCAGGGGTGGAAAAGTACATATTTTCATCCATATGCAAGCCTACAAGCAAACACAGAAAGCACACCAAGCAGACGTAGAGTTTAGCAAGATTGAATCAAAACCGAAATGAAGACCAAGCCCTCATCACACTTATTGCTGGGATGGATCACACTCCCAGCTTTTCTGGAAAGCAGAAATACCAAACCCCTTAACTCATACTATATTCATACTATTTTGGTTTTTGCTGCAGCGTATCACAAAGCATCAGTGTGCTGAGAAACCAACTGCGTGCTGCAGGGAGCTGGGTGAATACACTGGCTCACTAGAATGGCTTGAGCTGGGGGGGATCTTGAATATTATCTAGTTCCAGCTGCCTGCTGCAGGCAGGGACACCACAGATTGATTTGCAGCCCACAGGGAGGAACATACACCTAACATCAAGTTGGTGAATCTGCCAAACTGCAAACACCCTGACCTGCCACACACCCCTCCAAGCAGCGCTGCTGCACACTGACTGCAACACAACCTCGAGTTCAGCAACTTCCCAATTAATTAATTCCTACAGGGCAACTACAGGCGGGGTACACTTTAATCATTTTGGCACCAACTTCTGTTTGGATACTGGTTGCGTCAGTAAGAACTCGAGCACTCTGAGCAACTGCTTAAATGACTATTAAGCTAAAGGGCCTTCAGTATATTTCTTCGTCATTCTACCTGGGGAAGCCTGTATCTTTACTGTTAGCGTTGCTCTGCCACCATTTCAGCCTTTCTGTGGAGTTGGGTGGCAGACACAGCTGTGTGGGAAATGGAAGGAAGCCTCCCAGCCCACTGGGTTCCACCACTTTACTCAGTTCTGTCTGTTCCCTGACCAGACCACAGATCACCTACCAGGAAAATACACTAGTCCAGACAAACCAAATGCTGAAAATAACTTCTGTCATGGTTCACCATCATGATAGTTCTGCAATCACAAAATAAAACAAGAGCCAAAGAGGAGCACGAACACTGGAGATAAGCACAAGCAATCAGAGCAGACTAGATGCAGCATCACTTGCACTAAAGCTCAGCATTGTACATTAGTAGATCCAAGAACACACAGTAGCTCCAAGACTATACAGTAGTACAGAAATTCTTCACTTCAGAGGTGTGGAGCACACTGTGTCTCCAGAAATCCATCTATTTACCACTGATACAGTTAACCCTGAGACTTCAGCCCAGTAGGGGGACCAGCGCCCACGGTGGGCTCACTGCCAGCCATGCTGCTGGGGATGCACACCTCTACGGTCCTGCAGTGGCTGAATGCAGCCTGGGATTTCTTCCTGGGGAATAAACACAAGCAGATGGCTACCTCCTAGGGTATATTTGTTACCCAAAAACATTCAGCAAGTCTGTCTGAGAGCCAGGCTAGTACAGCTGCATTGCTGCCGTCGGTGCTCCACACTTCATGCTCAATAGCCAAGTGGTGAATGGTGAGAAAGGGGAAATGGCACTGTGTCAGTTCCTTTCGGAGCACACCAGCAGTGCAGATATTCAGGCACATCGTCCCACAGCCTCTCTTGCACAACATTTGCATATGCAACATTTCTTGGAAAAGAGAGCGAGAACTGTAAAGTTATTTTTCTTTAATTCAGTAAAAGGAAAGGAGAACAAAAGCAATCAAAATCTGTTTATTTAAGACTTGAAGCCAGGACTTGTTTGGAAGTCAGTATGCAGTTACGTTCCCAGTTCACAAATTTCCTTCATTTGAAACTTTGAAACAAAGCAGTAATACATACCTCACATACACAAAAAGGTACGAGCAGGCACGTCTGTGATTTCTCTCACTCTTCCCACATGAAACAGAATTCGGGGTCTTTGGACAATGAAAGGCTATGTCAGGATCAATGAACAACTGCAGCAACGAGTGACAGTGAGGGAAACGCATGGTGAGACAGAGAGCACTTCCCCAACAGCCTCAGAAAAACCCTCAGCCCAAATCTCAGCAGCTTTGTTCCTTACTGCTCATCAGGCAAGCAGTAACTGGCTATTCTCCTAGAACTTTATGCATGTAAGTCCAAGAAGAAAATGTTCAAAACAAATCAAAACAAACCAGTATTATTTATGAAGTGGTATCTTAGTATCCTCATCAGTCACCCATTGGGCAACGTGGCACCCTGTGCTTACCCACAGGGACAGTCTGACAAAGCTGAACAACCTGGAACACAGAATGAGATCAAAGCTTTCATCTGATACTCTCAGCCTGCTCAGGACTTCGTTAGCTTTCGTCACATCCCAAAGTAGTGCGTAATGACAGAAACAGCAGTTTTACAGGTTTGAGCAATGGAAAGAGCACTGAAGGAAGCTGGTCAGCAGCACAGCATGCAGCAGAAATTTAGCAATGGAAAGCAGAAGTACGTTGTCAGTACAGATGGGGAATAAGAACAAAAAAAAAACCACCTGCACAGTGCATTAAGAAGTTATATTACTGCACAAAACAAGAATCTTTCTGAGGATCCCTAAAGCCTAAGTCAGAACTTACATGTCAGTAGCATTCCATGGTGCATTTAGAAGTACGGAGCTGTTTACTTGTAAATCCTCTGATACAAAGCATATTTGCATTTATAACCCAACCAACCCTGTCACAGGGCCAACAGCCTTCTGAGACCATAACTGCCCTCAGCGCTCCCAGAACAACCAGCATTGTCTCGCTTTGGTAAAGCAGCCATTTCCCATAACCTAAAGTATTATTATTTATGAGAAAGAAAACACTCAGCTCCATACCGTGCCTTCGGACCTGCGGAGCCCTCCTGATGGGGCTTCCTGCATCTGGATACAGCAGAGCCTGAGATGTTGCAGAAAAGCCTGATACAAACGGAGTGAATTCCAGCCACTGTGGTTAATGCAAAGCAAAGAACTTCAGTGGAAAAAGACTCAGATCCACAGCAAAGCTGATGCTTGGAGCAGTGTGTGACCAGCAGAAGGAAAATAAAACCCCTGTCCTCTCAGAGCTTCGCATTCCAGCTTTCCACAACCAAATCTGTGTTCAGGAAGGGCTCTGCTCCCACTCACCCCAAGGAGAAACAGCACTGAGGAGAAGCAGAGAAAACCTGCAGGTCTCCCTGGGACTGCAGGGCACTGAGTTAACACTCACCAGGTGAAGTACCTCAACATCACCCATCAGCACTGAGCCAAACGTCCATAAATAAGGCCCAGGAGAAGCAAGGTGTGGGGGTGCTTTTAAGAAATGGTAACTTAACAAGGTGGTAACAGCAGTGCCATGTTTTCCTTCAGGAAATCAAGCCCCAATAAAATACTGTCCTGATAGACACAGCTGACAAAAGGGGGCAGAGTTTTTTTTTTTTACAAGAAGGGTAATGCCTACAGCCCATATGTGGGACAGCATGCCAGTAGGAGGGCATTGGGAAGGAGGGCCTCCAAGCTCCTGGGATCCAAAGGGCAATACCAAATGCTACCAAATGCACAAGGCCCACAGGCAGCACACACCGGAGCAGCAGCATGCACCGGAGTGGTACCCCATAGGAGGTTAGGGTTGTCACAAATAAATTAACCCCACAGAGATACAGCAGGAATTCAGCAGTGAGTTCTTCTGGTATAGAAAAAAACGAACTGAATTACATGAAATAACTACATTTTAGAAGCTTGTAGGTAGAACAGGAACAACGTGCAAAATAAAAAACCAGACCTTCAGGGTCGCAGCGCTCAATGAACACTTCTCTGTGGGAATGCTGAATGAGAACTGAAAATGAAAGCTGCAAATTCCCTGCCACAATTTCTCCTTCCAGTTCAGATTTTCTGGCACACACATACACAGAGCTGCCAGTCAGAATGCAGCCCCGTGTGCGTGACCTGTAAAATAAGGCACCGCTTTCATTGGTAATGAAATCCATCTGCTGTCCTCCAGCAGTCTGGAAAAGCACACCTTGTAAGTGATTTTCCTGTGTAATTGGAGTTCATGGAGCCATTTTTCCTGTTAGTGAAAACAGGCAGAGCTCCAGTGCAGCTGATGGAGATTTACTCATTTAAATCTAGAATGCGATTCAATATCTTCATTTAAAAAAATAAATAAATTGAAGCATGCCATGAATTAAAACATATCACTTAAAATAAAATGGAACCGAGGGTGGTATCTAAGTGAACTGTAAGTTTGTATTTGTCTCATCTTTTTAGAAATTGCATGATTATTTTTTTCCTAAAATGTATTCTGCAGCAACACCACCAGGGATCTCTTCTTAAGTAAGCCACAATTCTGAGGCATTATTTGCATTTTTTTATTAAATCTGAGTAAGAAATATCAGGAAAACTACACAGACGATACTTTTCCATGGGCAGAACTGTATAACATCAATAACAGAACCTACTCCATGGTAATGTACATTAACAATGCACGTTTACCCGCAAGTTTACTTGCAATGCTAAAACATGTCATGGCGAGGAGTAGCTACATGAATTAGCTGAAAATGCATTTTGCTTTTCCATCCTCTACCCTCTGTGTTTATTTCAAGTCTAAAAACCAAATCATCTCGTATTTTTTTTCTGTTTGAAAAACAAAACACAAAAAGTATGTCTGCAAAACGTCACGTATTTCCCTTACAGCAGCTTCATCTGCACCCGCAGCAGGGCTGGTTTCAGTATAGCTGCTGCCACAATTATCTGACACACTCCTTGACTCCATCGGCTTATAGTAAAGACTGTAATTATAATAAAAGCCACAGATAACAAGCTTTTCTCATAACATGGCTTGCTGCGTTGTGTTTTCATCCTAACATTTACATTATAGCTAAAATTGTCCACACAGAAAACTGACTCAAAAATGAGCTCTGAAAACTGTCCTGAAATGGTTCGGGGTCTTCGTGGTAACGCTGGATTCTGCCAAATGCAGAACACCCGTTTCCATATTCCCTTCCACCACTCCACTGCTCAATGACAAGAGCAGCGGGTCCAGCAAGGCCTGCCCTGCTGCAGCAGTTCACAACACTGCAGCTCCTGCTGCTGCTGCCACTGCTGTTGGAGATGCAGTGCGCTGAAGATGCGGGGTCCCCATCCTGAGGCTGGCAGGAGAGAAGCACAGCTTTCCTCTAACGCATTACCCAGAGCTGGGAGGAAGGACAGAGAACACCAGGACCTGGACCTCAGCTTTAAACTCTGACTTCCACACATCCTAAGGAAGAACCTTGTGCAATTAACTTCTTTCAAGAGGTTGGACTGAACTATAAATATGTCCCAGGGAGAACTAAAGACGAGGCCAGGGCAGCGCAAATGCCATAGAGCACTTTTTTCACAGTTAATTGCAAACCCATCTGAAAATTTTTCACCTCACCTTCAGTTCACTTTTTCTCTGCACCTCAACCAAGGAACGCTTCAGTGCTGCCCATTCTGGACTCCTCCAGAATTTAATGAAGTCCTTTGGCCTCTTCCACAGGACTTCTGACTTGCTTGTGAGTGCTGCAAAGGCGATTAATGAGACATGCGGGATCAGGGCAAGGCACAGTAAAAGCCAAGTGACCTTTATGTCATCCTGTTAGAAAACAGGAACCAGCTTCACTATGACTTATACTTCTCGCACTACTAACGTCAATGGGAATTTTTGATCAGGCAAGGGAGGTTACTCAAGGTCTTCTCATGTTTGAGTTTAATTGTATTTAATTACTTGCCACACGCTCTGTAGAGATTGTCTTTTCTTGTCTTTTTCATCTGGAGAGAAGGGTGCTTACTTGGGTCACCCAGATTGCTTTTCCCACAAGAGCAGATCCTTCTCAATCCTGTTGGTCCCCAAATGACACCAGTCTCTTTTATGCATGCGAAATATCCACCCTGCACCCCCCATCCACCACTACCATGGAAAAGCCTACCTCACATTGACGACTGCTTGCAAAATAACACAAAAGACTGAAAGTTAGGCATTCAAGACTAGACGCAAAGAGCAGAAATAGGATTTATTTTCAAAGGCAGCTTAGGGAAATGAATGCCCAGTGATCAAGGCAATTTGAGAGAAGCAAAATGTCCATCTTCGTATAATTCCAAGCCCCAAACACCTCACAAGCAGGGGTATTCACCCCACTGATTCTGAATTGGCTTGATGCTCACTCAGAAGTTCAGACAGAGCAGCCTTGTCTGCCAGCTGTTTAGCTGGTTTCATTTTGGAGCTTTGAGGTTTGGTCTCAAATTTGAATCCACATACCCCTATTAAATCCATGCGCTTGCATCTGAATGTGTGCTAGGTCTTCTTATGTAAAGACATTCACTTTACACGTGTTCTACGAACCCTAAAATAGATTGAAAGGTTTTAGAAAGGGTTAAAATCTTGGGATACATGAAAGTTTTGCAGTTCCTTTTCCATAACATATGCTGCTACGTTTAGCAGACAGTGTGACATCACATACAGTGACTGCCCACACCGATGTCTCCATGCTACCCTACAAAAAGCCGCATGCCATGATAGTGCAATCTCTGTAGACTTAGAGCTCATGAAGGGTCCAGTGTACTTTTTTCTTCCTACACATTTCTTTTTCTGTATAGGCCAAAACAGGTACAATATTACCTCTAAACCCTAACAACAGTTTAACAGTTTCCATTGCAGCAAATGCAACTAATGAAGCTAAATTACTTGAATTCAACAGCTTCAAGGTGAATCCCTTCTGAATTCAGATCTTCTCAGTGTTCTGGGGTATTCTTTCATGCTCAGTGGTACTTTCATTATAAAATCCAGCACTCGGTCTTTAAAAAGCCCAAGAACTGAAGATGCTGCATTAAAATAAATAAATAAATAAATAAAACCTTTGATCTCTTCAAAAGGAATCATCAGCTGTCAAGGGCCTTGATTTACAAACACAAATATGTTTGCATTTGATGTATTATTACCTAGAGATCACAAGATCTTTCATATTCTCCTGAAGGGTTGACAAAGATTTAAAAAATGCACACATTATGCATCAGAGTTTAAGAGATGTCTCAAAAGCAACGACGGTTTTGGTTTATGTCAGCCGTTTGATGGCAAGCTTCGCTAAGAAGCTCTGCTGTGTAACTCATCCCATTGCAGTGCACTGAGTGCCACCACGACCCGGATGAAGTGACTTAACGAGTACATCAGCAGACATTTTGGAAGCTTGTAGTTCTACAAATACAGTTTGTTGGTATATTTTGGAATTGGATTTCATGACTGCAAACCCAGAAGTGCAGGTGTGTCAAACCATAGTGCACGTGAAGAGCTTTCCTTACTAGAAGAAAATTTCTGCAGACAAATTATTAGTCTAATTAATATACCATTTTATAACGGGGATACAATGATTAATTTCCAGTTGAAATGCTTACCAAGATGAAACAGAAACAAGAACAAATAAAAAGAAGAAGAAAATAGGGTTGAATGCTAACTAATGACATTTTCGTATCCAAAAGTACACTTAAATTTCCAAATGGAGATGAAGGACGCTTTCCAGGAATGCTGCAGTAGTGCCAGCTTGCTGAGGTTGCACGAGCTTCATTTCCAAAGAAATACACAGTCCACTTAGCAAAAATACAAACTGAATATATAATATGCTGAAGGAAAGCTGAGAGGATTTTATCAAGGAGGTAAAACTTTATTTAAAAGAAAACGTTTTTATACAAAATATTTTTAAATTCTTGACCAGCTCTCTCACCTGGGTTTTCATTGTAACACACCCTACCTATGCAGTATAAACATACATATGCAATGAGTGCCTTGATTGATGTTTCATGTTGACACATTTCCTGTGTACGATTCCAGACACAAAATAATTCAGTCCTGAGCATCTCCATCTGCCAACAAGATTTTCAAACCAAAGAAATATTTTCCCAGCCACTGGGATCAAGCTTTGCAGAAGCAAAACTTGTACTTGAGTATCCAAAACTTGAGCTTCAACTCTACAGCGCAATCCAAAGCCCAGCAAAGACTCTTACTTAGAGGTGGGTGGATCAGTCTCCTACATAAAAGTTTTAGCAGCGCTTCTGCCTTGATTGATCACTCTTGCAGGAGTAAATCCAATGAAACACGAGTACATTACTCATACAGACAGAGTCTTACAAGGAGGTCATACACATTTTTACAAGGAAATCAAATAGAATTTTAGAGACGAATGCATTTCAAATCCTGCATGAGAAAAAAAGAGAACAGTGACCTTTACTTCCTCTGCTAATGATCATCATAGACAAAGTATGGCTTAAGCATTAAAACAGTTAAAAAACTCTGCGGTGTCTACATGCTTTCATTTTCCAATCTAATCCTTAGAGTGAAACACTGGAATATGACCTGTATTCATCTCTTCAGCTGAGCAGTTCAGACACGATGCAAACCACGTCCTGCAGCCTTTTTTCACACCTGCTGGGTTTGATATTTGCAAATTAGGAGTGCTAAACTCAGAGCTACTTCTATTGGTAGCACTGCGCAAACTAAACAAAGCTAAAGACTGTAAGAGCACTTCTCTGGCTTTTGATGTTTCTATATTCTGCTCCTGGGATATCTGAAAGCTTATCTGATCCACATTACTTCTTATTAAACTGCAAGTGAGGAGGTTTCTTACAGAACCACACCTGGTCAAGACTTCTTCAAAAAGCTGCTTATAGAGCTCTGCTACTTTTGCTTCCATATAGTTGTTGAGCAGAGAGTTTGAAAGAGGCTCCTCGCAGAACATCATGCTCCTTTCTCCAGCTTCATCTCCAGCCAGGAAATTTACACCTGGCTTTTCAGGGTGCTCACACAGGGGGGACTGACCAGGAGGAATATCTACAGACAGTATAACGGGGCCATCAGAAAGTTCATCACACATATGGTCCAAAACACAACCTGAATCACATGTATGGTCTCCCACATGGTCTCCCCCAATATGTAAGTCGGGGTAGTTTTGATAAATGCTGTTGCAAGACCAGGATCGACACAAATCCGTCTGTTCATTGCTTTGTTCCCTTTCAGGGATACGCAAAGCCTGTGATACAGTTCTCCTAACTGCTGTATTTTGATTCTTTGCAGGTAACTCTGTCGTGGATCTCTGTTGAAGACCATTCTTGTTTTCCATGTTGTTACTTTCAGCAGAGATCTTGTCCGGATTCTCAAGTCCATCACCAGATCCTTTTATTTTTGGGTTGTCTCCAAGTTTCTCTCTCCAGATTCCCTCTTTATCCTTTTTGGCTGCATGAGATTTGTGAGGCTTATCTTGATGACAGATATCTTTATATACGAGCCTAGTTAAGACGCCTTCTGCCAGCATGATGACAAGCATTGAGTAACAGCCTAATCACCAGAATTCCATGTAGTTCTATGAGTGAAAGAAGGATGAGAAAAATACTTTAAGCTCATTTGTTTCCAAGTATTTTTATTAATTACAGAATAAGATGAACGTTGTATATTTAGTAAAGACAAACTGTGATTTTGCTTTTTCTCTAGAATATTTATTTTAATAGAAAGCATTCTAAGAATCTGATCTATACTCAGGTGGGGATATAGGAAGGGCATTCACTAAGTTGTTCACCTCTAGTAACACACTTCGGTACCTATGTATCTCTTCCGCATTGAGGCTAGCTGAGAGATGATGCTCACGAGTTGTTAGCGGGTAAGGATTCATGTAAATCACCAGCAAAGTGATTCCACTTGATGGCTACATCATCATCATCAGTTAGAAAACAACTTTTTCCATTGGAAGCCAATTTCTATGAGCTCAAGAGCTGATGCTGGAAGGAAATAAAAATCCAAAATGGAGTTAAAGGTTGATTCTGAATTTACAGATTTACAAAATACACAGAAGTAATAAAGTCAGCCAGTAGGTCTCAAAAAAAAAAAGTCTTTTTATCATTGCTTTTCAATTCACGTACTGTTAAAATCAATGTCAAACTCCGCATTTAGAGCTGACCTAAGTTCATTGAGGGAAAGATGGCAACCACTTTGTTATAGAAGAATGGGAAACACAACAAAATTCCACTGTGCTTCAAATGTCTTTTTAATTTCTGCATATTTAAAGCACCTTCACACACTGTGAAGTGTGTGTTGTGTGGGTTTTTTTTTTAGCTTGAATTGCACTGATCCCTACCAAAAGCTGAACTTAGTGCTGCAATTGTGAAATGGTTGCAAGTGAGACCAAAGCAAAGACAAACAGTACACCCTGCCTTCTCCTGGCTACATAAGCAAAACTGTTTTGTTTATCTCCATAATCCTTCACATACACAAAAAACAAGACATTTTCTTAAGCTCTTAAGGGACTTAGGAAACTAAGTATTGTTTTCAGAAGAGACGAGTGTACTCAGCAATCCAAATCTTGTTGAACATCAACAGTTAATAATGTTGCTGTATTGCTTTAGAAACACAGAAAAATGCTTACAGTGCTAATATAAAAGCTAAAGCGTGGTCACTGTAGAAAAACTACATTCTCTTTTAAATTAATAGTGCCTGCATTCTGGAACAAACATAGTGGGGTGGGGTGGGAGGGGGGTGAATAAAAATGTAAGAGTACAATAAGCTCAGACTTACCATTTCCAGCAGAGTTAGAAAGGTGGACCGTTACATAGCCAATAAGCCTCTGACTACAGCTGCTCCCAGAGAACACAGTCTCCCATACTTTTTCTTCACTGCTGCGTGAGCAATAACTGGAGTACACATGATTCAGTTCCCCATTTTGTTTTCCTTTAAAACAGAAGCAATCCCACTGGAAAAAGGGTGCAGTCTTTGAGTACAGAATGGCAGCAAATCTGAAAGAGGATGTTATAAACGTGAACCGAGACGTTTCTGACTGAGGTGCAATGCTGACCGGATAGGAAGTACCCAAATGCGCTACTTAAAATCAACAAGGATGATTAAAAGGTCAGGGTGTCTGCATGTCATCAGGCTGTTCAAAACTGAAACTGAACTCCACGGACCACTTCTATCTGTGTAAGTTGAGTTATTTATACCATTTCTCTTTCAGAAAGGAACAGCTAACTTTATAGCCTTGTGAACTCTTCCTGATGGAAAGAAATTGACAACTTCGTGAAGCTGTTCCAACAAAACACCAAAGTAAGGGTGAGGGGGAGAGAAAGAACTGAAGTTAGTTAAATTAGTCAGGAGTGATTAAAATAAGAGCTTCAGTTCTACCCTGGGGCTGGACATCTGTACCTTTATCCATCAGATCATCTTACATAAGAAAAACCTTGTATTTGCAAACACAAAATAAGAACAAGACAGAACGAAAGCTGCTTTGGAAGCTGAATGCAGATTGCAGTCAGGAGAATCAGAGTCAACAAGACGAGTGTGCCATAATCCCAAGGCTAAATCTGAACTACAGCGACTACATGAAGATGAAATTTTGATGTATCATTCATGTATGGAAAAATAAGACTACACAATTACAACATTACAAGGGCTGCTCTGAACGTAATGCTTCCTATGTTTTGGTGTTAGCCCACAGTGTCAGAGGCAGACCCTGGTGGGATGGCAGCGGGGGCTGAACCTTCCTTCCAATATCCCGTCCGATTCTGTTGCCGTGTGACAGACGGCAGCAGAGGGGCAGCCTGACAGAACGGCGTCTGACATGGAAGCGCATATGAAGCAGAAGGGTGGAATTGAATTCCTCCATGCAGAAAACGGCACCCACTGACATTCATTGACACTCCATGAACATTTCTGGGTACCAACAGCAGATGCAGCCCAGGGAGGCGGTGGGTGCTGCATTTCAGCAGCAGTGACAGCAGCACTGGATCACCTCCACTGGTGCAATCTGTACGAGCATGGCATGCAGGCTCTTGTTCATTACAGGTGAAAATGCAAAGCTAACGGTGGTGACTGTGTTGAAAAACAGTGTTTTGTACCTGAGAATTTGCTCTACCTGTGCTCTTTGTATCTGTTGCAGTATCCACAAAAATAAGCAGAGGGCACTGCTTTCAGAGCAACCTGGCTACATTAACAATAACCATAGCAGCATGTAAACCAAGTCCCTAATTTCAGGTCGTAATATACACCTTCTGTGCACACAAACATTTAGAAGGAGTTGATGCTTTTTTTTTTCTTTTTTTCTTTTTTTTCCAAGCACAGCCACTTCAACCGTTAACTTCCCTTGGAACCAGCAGTGCCTCGTTCCAGCAGCCCCAGTGCCTGGCCGTTTCCAAGCACCTTTCTGCACATCTCTGGTTACCCAAACATGGCTCACCCGCTCCAACTCTCTACTGCTGCCCGCCCTGTCTTGCCTGCTCTCCCTGCTACGCATCTTCCGTCTCCTGTCACGGCACACAGCTGCAAACAAGCAGCTAAATAAGCTTTTTTTTTTCTTACTAGGGAGGATTATGACTTCACAGGCTGCGGTGCTCCTCCCAGGCCGGACGTAGAGCGGCGGTGCCACGCCTGGGGGGCCGCTTTGTCCCCGGCGCCGCCCAGCCGACCGCTGCCCGAGCGCCGCCTGCGCGGTCGCCGCACTGCAGCCAGGGAGCGCTGCTGCGGTGCGCTGATGAACTTGGGGGCGGAAGCCCGCTCCTTAACCCAGGGCACGCGCCTCTGGGAGCCGCTTTGTAACGCGCGGGGGCACTCCGTGACGGACGGCACTGAGAGCTGTAACGACCAGAACCACCCAAGCACGCCCGCACCCCCACCCCGAGCCGCCGCCATTCCTCTCCGCCCTGGAAGCCTGAAAGAGGCGAGGGGCGGGGCGAAGAGCTGATTGACAAGGCAACGTCCAATCGGAACTGCGGGGCTGTCCCGCCACGCTCGCTGAGTGGCTGCCGGTCGCCGTGGCAACGGCACGAGGCGACCTCTGGGGAGAGCGGGGCAACGCTGCCGCGGGCACCGCCATTACGGTGTGCGCCGCGTGGTCCCGCTGCGGGCTGGGGAGGAGTTTGGGCGTGAAATTTGTACGGCGAGTCAAGTCTGACATCGCACGTACGTGCAGCTGATGGTACTGAATGGTGTCATCAGACCACAGCATCTTTCATGAAATGCAGATCGAGAATAGGGAGAAATGGATGAAATCCCACGTTAATTGGTGGGGAAGTTTATTAGGGTGCACACCATTGTGACCTGAAACAACAATTCAGGGAAACATTACATGCACAGACGGGGTTTGATTCCTCGACAGAAGTGTGTGTTCTCTCCTAGAACCAAAGCACAGCGTCATTCCAGGTAGTGGGAAGAACCCCTTGCGACCAGCATAAAGCTGATTAATTACACAGTGTCAAAAAAGCGACCGAGAATGTTTGGCAAGCTTTACAGGCACGGGTGAAGTTGATTGTCCCGGTCTGCTTTCAGTTTGGAACGGCCTTAGGGAAAGGGTGGGAAAGCAGGGTAATTACAAAGTTATTCTGTGCTCTCCCAAAGCCTCCCAGCATTTTATTTCATGTAGGTGTATCCCACGTAATTAAAGCCCATTTGCTGCAAAAGGTGAGAGATCCAGCAGGTTGAACACGCAGCAGCAATGGGTATGTAACTTCAGTTGTGTTGTATAGATGCTGTGCTTCAAAATCTTGTATTTTCATTGGAAAACTGCTTCTTTAACCTTACAGGCCCACTTCAAACCATAAACAAAGCACGGAGAAAAGTCAATACTGTGAGAAAGCATTCTAAAACAGTTTTATTGGAATGATACAGGAATGGTTAGTAATACAGGTTAAGTCCTCATTGCCTGCCATCTACATAGTCAAACAGAACATGAGAAATGAACAAATTCAGTTCTTGTGCCCGTCGTTAACTCAGGTATGTGAACTAGAAAAACAGCATAGAGGCAGCACGTTCCTAGCACTCCCAAATTCAAACAAGATGTCAGCATCGAAACTGTCACACACAGTCCCACAACAAAGATATTTTAGGCATTTTTCAGTTTGTGTTGGTGCCTTGTTCCCTGGACAAAGAAGTGATTCAGTCTGTCTCAACACAGCTTTCTCAGGAATGCTGATACAGTTTGAATGCTACCATATGGCAAGGATGGGGGACCAGACGAGGAAAGTGAGTTCGCTTTCTTAACCTGGTAATTCTCCTGACCATCAGAAACAGAGATTGCCCTCATTTCAGCATGTTCTGGGTCGCTGAACTGACAGAATTTGGCAGTGACTTTCAATTACAGCTTCTTCAAAATAATGACTGTAATTCACAACACTTACTTTCCTTACACAGGAAACACAGGAAATTGGAACGAGGATACTGACTTGCGTGTCAAATTCCACTTTCTTCACAAGACTTCACTTAGTATTCTTAAATACTTTCTCAAAAACTTGGCCCTCAGTTTAGACATAGAAAAAGATTACACAAATGTGGAGAAAGAAAAACCACCTCCGTTCTGAAAGATGAAATTACAGTGAACAAAAATAAGACGCTAACCTTAAAACAGTACTTAACTTTCACACTCGGCAGATCTCAAAAATAAATTTCACAGAAATTCGGTAATTACTGATAAAGCTTGCGACTAAAGAAAGCACAGATGTGTGTGTGAATTTTGAAGGTAAGGCAACATTAATCTATCCGTGTGTAATTTGTCTGCTTGCATTTTTAAGCACAAGCTTCCAGCCAACTTTCTGGCTCCCAAATCAGAAAAGAAGAAACGTGAAATAAATGTACCTAACTTGGCTCCACGCTACATCCTGCTCTCTGACATCTGTAGAAGTTTCAACGTGATCTCTCCAGAAGCAGAGCTCCTCTCCAACCACAGCAAGTAGCTGCATTTCTGTTAACAGATGTTGACAAAATCATTGGTTTCGGTGAGTGAACAAAAGCCCCAAAGAAACGTCAGTGAGGGAAGTATTTAATTACTGCACTTTAAACCGTCTTTGTAAGCCCGAGTTTTTACTTCTATCCTGTTCCTAATGGGAGAATTTAAAACTGTAAACCATTTTGTAAAGTCTCTGAAAAGCACTGCATACATTTCACAGCATAAATGGGAAGCAACCGCATTGCGATGATACACTGCAGTCTTTTGCTGAGCTGTACCACCTGTTTTGTCATAAAGCAAAGAAAATCAAAATATGTGTATGCAGAGCTATTAGACTGATCCTCTAACTATAGCAAGGACTAATTACCTTTCTGTATTTTGATGCTTTGAGGGGATAAGTACATTGTGTGGTGCATAATGCATTTTAAATTGCTCACACATTTTTTAAACCTGTTTCTTATCCTTCAGGGCACTTGTAATTATCTGCATTTTTGCAGAACACGGCCAAGAAATTCAGACTATCTCATGAGCACTGGGAGAACAGACAGGTTAATATTGCACATGGTAAATTCACCAATACAAGACACTTTAATGGGTTCACAATTCCCGTAATAGCTTGATGATATGGCAATAGCAATGGAAATAAGCTTTTAAACCTAAAAAAAAAAACTTGGATAATTACAATAGTTCTTGCTATTCAAACATGTAGCTTTACTCATTTGAAAAAATACTATAGGAATCTAACAACTACTTGAACATGCATTAAGACGCCTAACACTATAAGCAGTGTGAACTGGTATTTTTTGTAAAGAAATACATTAAAGGCGTTCACCCTTACACAGGTAAGGAAATGCCACTTCTGGCCATTTTGGCTTAATTGCAACATTGCCTGGGAATCAGCATGTATTTCTTTGAGGTGCACTGTATCTTGCACATAAACGTGTAACCAAGTCACGCTTAGGCAGCTGTGTGATGAACTTGCCAACGAAAAGGCTGTCCGGTGCCTACGTCTCTTTTTCTTTGTCAAAAGAGCCCACACAAATCACTTAAATGAGAAATACATGACTTTTTTTTTTTTTTTTTTCCTTTATCATCTGTACAGTGTGTTACAATACAAATCTTAAATATCCATCCTACAAAAGAACAAGCGTAACTTTCAACAGTGACTACAATGGTTATAATACACGCCACCACCTACAATTTCATCTGAAACCAGAATTTAAAGACACTGAAAAATTGTGTATTTCTGTAACATTTTTGAGGCAACTCAGGCACTAAAGCTTGTATCTGACAAGGTTTTAGGTACTGTTGCTTTTCTTTTTCCTATACTTTAAATAGTCTGATTCCTAGGTATAACCACATCTGTATTAAAATAGCTTCTTGAACTTTACACAAAATGGACAAATTGCCAAGACAATTTAAACTGTGAAAACCATTCATGTTCAATTGCTTCCGTTTCCTATGCTTATAACTTTGTAATATTACACCCCATGCTTTCTACCTTTACGTTCACATTTTCATCTTGTGTTCAAATTTGTGTTATGTACGGTGAATGCTGCAAGCACCAATCAAACGTTAGAAATCACATCTATATTTCTTGAAGCAGAGACAGTTTTACTATTTTATAAAAAGCTGTGGAAATTCCCTTTACAGAACATTAAGGCAGTTGAAATTCATGCTTGTTGCTTTGCCAGTGCTTCAGCTTCCTGAAACAGCAGAACAGAAACATATGTATTAGTATATTACAACAGGTAACAATGTACACATACTATGTATGTTAGGCAGCAACATATGACATAAAAAAATGCAGTCGTCCGTGATTAAGAAGTGAACAGCACTGAACCCAACTCAAAGGATCTCCACTGCCTACAATTACATTAAGTCACATAAGGCACTGGCTTCACCTCCAATTCTGACCCAGCTCAAGCAGGACTCGCAAAAAATGTACTGGTTGCTCCCATTCCTCAGCTTCCTGCTACGCATGCACAAAGCAAGATTGACCATGAAAGTTTAAAACAGAAGAACAGGTAAAACGAGTTATCCCTTGTTTATTGTTAGGACACAAGAACTACTCTGAGATGAACAACAACTATTTGAAGAACTATGGACAAATACCAATATCATATATATTAATATATGTTATATATTAATAAAAAACTCTATATAGGTTAAAGGGGGGGAAAAAAAAAAAGGAGGAAAAAAAGAGCCTTGGGAAAGACATATTTTACTTTTCTAATTAAACACTACCAAACAACCAGCCCACCATTTAGTGTTTGTCTTCCAGAGCAGCCTAAGAAATGAAAGAGAAGGAGACCTGCAGGCGAGCTCCATCCCAGGGCTGGCAGCAGGGCTGCCCTGGCATCAAGACTACTGGCACTCAGTGCCACATCCACATGTTTCTTGAACACTTCCAGGGACGGTGACTCCCCCACCTCCATGGGCAGCTCATTCCAGTGCCTCACCACTCTTTCAGAGAAGAAATTTTTCCTAATATCCAACCTGAACCTCCTCGGTGCAACTTGAGGCCACCGGTGCTTGTACTATCACTGTTACCTAGGAAGACGATGAAGGAGCAGCTGAAGCAGCTCAGCGGGCATACCAGTTCACCTCTAACATGTATTAGTACATATCAGGAGGATCATTGAAAAATGACAGCATACAGTTCTCACTCTGTTTTTTTTGTAAAGTCACCACAGAAGTCAGAGAATGATATTACAGAAGAAATGCAAAAGGATTTTTTTCCTGAAAGTGGTCTCTGCCTGCGTACTTCTGAGTGAAGATTCACTTAATTACCTACTAGCAGCAACATGGCCTACAGAACGATGAACAGAGTCATCGTGCTCTCACTTCAGGGTGGAGTGTGTGGTTCATTTTAAAGGAAATCTGCTAAACATAGCTTTTATGTAATGGAGTTGTTTGCTTTGGTGACTGCACAGAAATACCACAAGACAACAGACTCAACAGTATCATTGTTAAAATGAGCCAGTATGCTAAACAAATAACTGGAGGAAGGACTATGAAAGGACTTTCTGAGAAGCCTGTAAGACTCATCAGAGGGGAGACAGGCAGCACTGCATGGGCAGCGACCCCAGCCTGCAGGACAGCAGTCCCGCACTTATCTCTGTTATCACACATGGGCTGTGCTGGCTCTGCTGGCACACTGCCACACACATCCCGGCATGCTGCTGCCCTCCCCGGGCCGTGGGAATGGCCCCACACTGTGTGCCAGCTTTGCTCCCCTGCTCTGCTCCCTGCACAGACAACACAGAACAGAGCGGAGCCAGGATGTTAGCGAGCCATGGCACTCGTGGAAGGGCAGCCCATCAGTTTGCAGCACAAAAAGCAGGTGAAAAAACAGGGAAGATTAGAAAGGACAACAAAAGCTGGGGGAAAAAAAAGGATGGTGTAAATCATCTGGAAGACATGTAGCTCTTTGAATGGAAACAAGAGGAGATGGATCTCTTGGCTTTCTAACAACTCCATTAGGCAGTCACTGGCAGTACAGAAGTGACACCTGGCCTTTTTTTTTAGGCAGTGCTAAGCTGGAGGGGACTCTGGGTATTTCTCTCATCTCCAGGAACAAACCACCAGGGCTCAGTAAACAGTTACTTGCATTTCCTATGCTCACTTCTGAGCCTCTCTTAATTTTGTTTAGCATTAATGTTGGAACTTGGTATTCAAACACCTTTCCAAATCTCTCTTAATGACATGTAATGAAGGTTTGCCGCCACAGCCTTCTCTTGCCGGTACACAGATTGATCCCAGACTCCTTTCACTTTATCTAGCAACACAAGGTCATTAACTACAGTATTACAGCCATCCTGTAAATACCAACTGCAGCATCTGCAAATCAGTTCCTCCTCCATGGCACAGGCAGTCAGGTTGATTTGACATAATGTAATTTCCAGATGGATACTACAAGTCAGAGCAACTGCAAGAAGCACGAGGTACAAAGTCACTTATGCAAAGGTTATCTTCATCAGCTCGTATTGCAAGCTGTAGCAAATAATACGAGAATCCAGCAGTGTACAACCTCATTAATGTTCCTCCTGTTTAAAACTCATCTTTTCCCCCTAGGACAAATCTGAGCAACTAACAGCCACACAGACTGTTTCTGCCAAAACAACAATCTAGCAGGTTAGGTAAGCGGCAGTGTCTGTAACTGCTGTGGAGACAGGTGACCCGATTCGTTATGGCACCAGCTGCATTTCCCGGACCTCGCATGTAAGAGGAAATGCAAAGGCTCTCCTGCACGCCTTCTCTCTCTTTGGTTCTGTTTTGCTCACTCTTTTGTGCAACATTGTGCAGATGTTGTGAGAAATAAACAGGATTTAAACACCCATTGCACTGTGTGAGCTGGCCTTCTGAAGCCAGAAATGCACCATGCTGGGGCACATATCACAGGGTTTGCTCTCTGAAACATCATATGAGGCAGAGCATTTCCTCACTACACCGCTCATTAGTGGAATTAACCCTAGAAATTAGTTTGGTGCCCAAAACTGTCTCAGTCTGACCTGCAAGTTCTAATGCTTAATACTAACTGATCGTCATCCTCTTTTAAAATTAGGTCTCTGAGTGATGCACACAGTGTGACCTTCAACTCTTACATGAATAAAGTTGAAAGGAAACGGTGTGTTTACCCATTGGAACAAGAAAGCTGGAAGTGACCTGGAGGATCCTGCTGCCCTCCAGTGAAACGTATAAAGCAGGCTTGTCCTATCCTATCAAAATCAAAAGGAGAATTCCAGCCCATTGAATTGGCAAAGCAGCAGCCTGGTTTGTAATTGGCAAGGAAAACAAGGCTTCAGATAACAAGCTGGAGAAAAAACCACTCTGAAGTAAGAGCACATTATTTCAAAAACAGTGATTCTGATTTCATGGTATTTCCTCGAACAAAACAAAGCTTTACATGATTTAGGTGTTTTATTTATTTATTTATATTGAATTGAAGTAATTCTTTGTTGTTTGCTTGGTTTTTGTTTGCTTGGTTGGTTTTTTTTTGTGGCAGTATCTTTTCGCCCAGATTGCATGTGCATTCCTCAGTGCAAATATGAGCTGATCTTTCACTTCTTCCCCAGAGCGTGTAATTTGGAAAGAAGTCCCACGGTAAGAGACAATTATAGTGGTGCAGAACTATACCAAGCTTTTTTTTTTTTTTTTTTCCTTCTTTCCCAAAGCAACAAAAGCTTTTCCATTAAGTTGGAAAAGAGCAGGGAAGCTCCACGCTGAGGATACCAAAAGGACATCGGTACTGAACACAGATTTTCTGGTAGATGGAGGGGAAGGAAGACACCTCCAGGGAACACAGCACTTTCCAAATAAAACAGCATATAATGACAGTGTGTTGCTGTGATGTTAAAAGTCTGAAAGCCAGTCTGTAGACACACTGAATATCAGTCCAGTGTGTAGACTCACTGGAACACCCTCAGAACATATAAAATATCCTGCCGTGAGCAGAAAAGAAAAGGTATAAAATATAGGTTGTGGTAAACGTACACACCTACCTTTGAACCAGGTGGTGCAGTCAAGCCTAAAAATGCATATACTGCATTGTTCTCTCGAGCTTCGAAGAAAGCTTCATAATCCTTCACGATGGGATTGAGGGGAAAACAAAACAAAGCAATTATTACTTTTCAGAAATAGTCAGAGCTCAATTTGGGGTGTTACCCAACCCACACTGAGCAAATTGCTTCCTGCGGCCTAATGCAGACCTCAGCGTGTCATCTCCTACTTTCATCCCTGGCACTGATGCTGCGGGGTTTGTACTGTCTGAAAAGTGACAGACTGAGAATTTGGGGATCTGTAGTAACAGATGCTGCTGCAAGGTGCTTCAGCCTTTCCCAAAGGGACAAACTCCATAGTTGCTGTCACAGGTCACAGGTCACTGTCTCCTCCAGGACCAGGCTGAGCCCGCTCTTCGTTGGCATCAGAAGCACTGATACCCATAGCTGCCACTACTAATTACTCATCAGTAATGACAAATAGGCAACTGTGAACATTAACTCTCATACCTGTCGAAAGTTAAATTTAAACCCGTAAATTAAGACTTCATCTTTTCTCCCCACTTTAGTGATTAACCTACCTTTAGCCTTTAGTGATTAACCTACACAAATAAATGAAGTCAGGTGAGACTGATGTAAAACCAACCCGCTTGCATGCAGACAGACGTTGCTTCAGCATAAGCCCTGTTAGTGCACGAGCCTAGTAAAAAAGTGCACATCTCAGCGCTGTACTGTTTGGTGCTGTATTAAGAAGTGCATTGCAGTTGCTCTAAATATGCACACAGCCGCTTCCCAAGAAAACAAAGGTAAAAACAATGAAGCAACAAAAAGTACCCATGCTTCCTTCTTTGTCTTTTTTTATATTTGAGATAGTTCTGTGTGGATTACAAACAACACAGCTTAGTTGTCTACCAGGTTAGGAAATAGCAAGCAAAAACCCCACACTGTGGCTCAGCAAGAAATGTTGCTAAACACCAACCAAAGGAACCCAGAATGTTTGTGCAAGTTCACTGCTGTCTGAGTTACCACACACTTCCCTGATTTCCAAACGCAGCATGTCTGACCTTTGCCTTGCCTTTTCTCCCTTTTTAACAGAAACAACAGTACTGACTCTCTCCAGCTTTATTGGGGAATGTTTTGCTGCAGGAGTCCTGGCAGAGAACTCCACAGAGGCAGCAGCTCAGAGCAGGCTCAGTCATGGGCTGAAGTCAGGCGGAAAGCTGCCATTAAGGGCACGGGGCTCTGCACGCCTGCCTGGTCAAAGCCTGGGAAACAACAAATGCTGTAGGACCTGCAGTGTGCTCAGAGCTGGGGTGCTTCTCACCAGAGGCTGTTGCAGCTGGAAGAGAGGAACTACAGGGAATAGAGGGTTTGAAAAGCCTAGAGATCAGGGATGTTAAGTTATTGCTCGATTTGTACACGCAGCACTCAGGTGGTAGTTTGATAAAAATGTGTACAAGTATGTTAAATCCTCCTGAGGCCCTTCTGTTGGCAGCACTTGTTATGTGCTGGGGGTGCTTGATAACAAAGCAGCTGTTTATCTTGCCTGTGCATAGTTCAGCAGGCTGCTTTGGAGCATCCACTAGGAAAGGAATGCCTGTGCCTAAGGAGCAGGGTTTGCGCCAGCCTGGTGATACACAGCACCTACTATTACAGCCTCCCTGCCACGCATGGGCCAGTAAAACTCAGCTTGCTCATACTACTGCCAGTTATACTGCATCTGATGAAACAGAGAAACTCATGCTTGAGGAGAATCAGATAAAGACACAGAGGTGTTCAGATGGGTGTGCACAGAATTAACTTCTGCCTTTCCGAGAGCTAAACTAATAACTCGAACCCAGTTACACAAATTCACTGAACTTCAAAGGTTCAAAGTGATATCAGCCAAAATTTTTGGAATGAAATAAACACATAGGCCTGATGCACAGACACCTCTTTCCCCAAAATTACTGCAAAACTCTCATGGGTTGCAGCTGGGGATACATGAAAAGCATCTCCTATACAGAGACATCCAGATTTAGCTGCGTGCACTTTTCTTGTCTCGCCCAACTGCATAGTAGAGCCCTGCTCTACCACACACCTGCAGCAATGCAGCAGGAGTTTGGCAACAGGGACAACTGTATGGTCATCTGCTATCTAAAGCCCTGCATACCAAAGGAGAAAGGTGATTCTGTTGCAACCGGACTTCCTACTGGTACAGAATTATTTTTTTTAAATACAGATAACTGAGCAGAGATTTTCATGGCTAGTCCCTTGTCAGCTCGTGGTTGCAGGCAACTATCATTATGTTTGTTACTCCAAACCAAACTCTTTCTATGTCAAAAGCAGTCAGTAAAATTTTGACAGCCAGGTGGTACGTTAACTCACTGGATGTTGTTTCAAGTTCTGCTTTTATTACAAGCAAGAAGGAATGGTGGTGCACTGAGAACCGTTTCTTCCAGTGGCCACAGGATTGCCTCTCAAAGGTTCAGCACTGGCAGATGTGAACAACAGATGTTGTAGCTCAGGACCAGGCAGCAAAATGACTTAGAAGTGAACACACAGCAGAAAGCAATGCATACTGTGAGCCCTTTTCAGAAGATATTATGTTTTAAAAATAAAATTAATCGTTAATCTAATAATCATTCAAGCATGGCCTGCTGAGTAGAAGTGCCGCAGGGCAGCATACTTTTGATCAAGCATTAAAATAATTACAAGGAGGTATTCTGTTCTCAACGTGATTTTTAATCTTTTCAAGGCACTGGAGTAAGTGGACTGCAGCTGCATTCATTTTGCAAACAGCACAAAACCTCATCCCAGGGATCACAAAACTTGTGTACTGACATGGGATGCATCACCCCATAAGTCTTCTGGAGAGGAACAGACTGGAGCTATCTGAAATCTACATGCAAAACCCATGTGGACAGCTCTCTGAACTTGCTGCAGGTCGATGTATCACTACTAGACTTCTGCCAAGTGTTAGCTTGGTGAGAATTAACCGTCACTGATGAAAACAACAGGGCATGAGCACGGCAGTGAGCACAAGGAGGGGGACCAGAGGCTGATCCTTACCCCAAGGTAGCGGCTGTCGTTGAAGAGCCGGGGTGGCAGCGGGTTCCCGCTAGCTGGCCGCCTGTCTTCAGGGACGTTCTCCCGCATCCACTTCCGATTCTCCTCGTTGGCAGCGATATCCTTTTCCTCAAATTCTATTTTGTTGGCTTCCAGGAAGCCTAGAACATCTTGTTGTTGCTTTTTGATCTGTCACAAAAAAGGAAGGGAGGAAGAGAAGAGTAAAATCAGTCAAGTGATTTCTGCTGCCGATTATGCAGTTCCTGGGTTCGATACAAGAACGAGGGAATGCAAAACAGATTGAAAATGAAAACTGTACAAAAATTCTTAGGGAAAAAAAAAAAAAAATCTTTTTATCACTTCTCATCATCAGCAAAATTCAGAGAGCACATTTCTTTACAAGCAATCCCTCAGCTTGGCTCCTGTATGACCGAACAGGCTGAAGTACAAAGGCTGCCTCTATACACGAGTGCTAGTCCTCAAGTGTATTGAGGTCCCTGTGCAGCGGCTGTGTTGGCTGAGCCTGGCAACTAACTCAGGGAATACTGCAGTACAGGAGCAGTGAACTTCACTGGGGGGATATGCAAGGTGCAGCCTGCACCCTCCATGCCCCCAACCCACATATGGACTTCCTGACAGAGATCTCATCCCATCCTCATTAACAGAGAGATCCCAGTGCAGCTCTGGCTCACGTTTCTCTAGACAAAAGGCCTCTCCTGCAATGCTCCAGCACAGAGAGTTCTGACCCTGCATTCTGGCCAGAGAGCCCACATGGATGCAGCAGAACCTCAGCAAAAAGCAGGATTTCTGCAGCAAAGACTGTGCTGGCTATTTACAGGAAAAGTGTTTTTTATTACTGTCATGCTTGAATTATTAACTTCCTGATGCAGAGATATTCTGTTGTGCTCTGTTCTTCCTCTGCATGACTTTACCACCAAAAAGGAAATTATAACCATGTGCATCCTGGCAGACAATGAAAAAATAAGGATTAATGGGAAATCTGTACCTTTCACATTGCACCCTTCACTGCAAATGGAGCTTTATCCCAGCAAGGCCCCTGGGCAGCACCCCACGCTGATGCTGTGCCACTGCCAGCTCTGGCCACCAGCCACTCTGCATCCTGCATGTGGCACATGGCTGCAGGGAGGGAGCAGCATGCAGGAGCAGAACTCTGCAACCTCAAGGAGGATGCACAATGGCACTGCTTGGCATCCAGCACCCCTTTCTATGTACTTCTTCAGCAGAGTGATGATTCATCCTACAAGAGCCCACACAGCTCCTCCCAGAGGGGTCGGTGCACCCAATGTGAGTGCAGACCCTCAAGCAACACAGTTGTGTGTTAGCAAATTTTCATCATGGCTAAAAATAAATAAAATGGACAAGTTAATACAGCCCCAAGGAGGTCATTCATGTTACAGGCGATACGTAAGAACATTTCTCAGCATACTCAGATTTACTGGTAAGAGATTTCCTCATTTGCCTTTAATAACAAGGGTCATAACAGGAGGGAGCTGTCAGGGAAAGTTTTCCTCCATCATGTTACAAAGGTCAAAGAAAAAAGAGCCAGCACTTCCTCCATAAACTCTTCCACGGGACTAGAATATGGGAAAGGTCTTTGTAATTGTAAACTGCTCTGCCAGTACTCAGTTTTTAAGGCCACATGCTGACCTGGGAATAAATGGAGGGTTTTTTCTCCCTAATTACATTTCAATTAACCATTTCCCACCAGTTGTGAATTACAGATCCAGCCAACTCTCATTACTCTCAGCTCCTTAACTTGTGAACTATCCACCTCTGCTCATCCCCCCAGCTTTGTGCTGCTCTGGAAGGCTCAGGGCTGTTTCCAGCCACAGGTAGGAGAGCAGGGCCCAAACTCAGGGCTTAGAAGACTACTGCAGCAGGTGACCCTCCCTGCTGGCCTGAGAGCAGCTAGTGGAGCTGGCTGTGCATTTATTCTGCTAATAGCACTGTGCGGGAGGCAAGGGCAGCATTTTGGTCACTGCCCATCTATGGGCAAAGGAGACAATTCTCCTTCACAGCAGTGGGAATGCCCTGAAAAGAATGAACTAGTGCTGACGCACACGGAAACCCTCTTCTTTTGGCTGAGGAAATGAGTTAGAAGATTCACAGGACATCCCCCTCCTGGCTCCTCAGACACAAGGAACACAGAGCACTGAATGCTCCAGAAACACAGCATCCATGGCTGCCAGAGTGCATTATTTACTGCAATTTTATTTAGAAAACCACTATTAATCTCAGGCACTGGAGAACCACTGTGAGGGAAGTGCCTGAAATAGAGCAGCAGGCGCCTGCTGCCGCTCCGGGGTGCTTTGTCTTACTCAGATGGGCACACAGTGCTGAGGACAGAAGCCTGGAGATGGTTCCTGCTGCCCAAGTTTGGGAAGGAGTGTGAAGCTGTGGGAGCACAGGCACCCCCTTCAGCAGTTACAAGCCAGCCATGAATTATCAGCCTTTCAACAGAGAACGCACATCATAGAAAATACATCATCAAAATGAGCAGCTTAGGACTATGATCAAGTACTGTCCCTCCTGGGGATGCTCGCCAGAAGTGAGTGTTGCTGTTCTAGGGTCCAGCTTGCAGCAGCAGATGACGTCAGTAACACAGAAACCACGTCAAGCTGCTGGGAGTGGAGGTGGGTGATGCTGTCCAACAAATGGCAGTCCATCAGAAGCAGAACTTGAAGTCCAAAATGGGCAACACTTCCCACAAAACGCTGCGACACCTCAGTCTCAAAATAATTTTGTTTCTTCCCATTTTTTGCTCACTCACATGCACACACACACAAAAAATGTAACTAAACAACAATAAACAGAAAGGAGGCAAGGAGACAGAGGACAAAGCTGGTTTTAGTCTTCAAGGAGCCTGTGGCATTACTGCTGCACTTCAAGCCAAACTCCATCTCCTCCCAGCTTCTCAGCTCAGCTACCAAGCTGGTATCCAGCACTCTCTCACCATGGCTGACCAAGTCACGTATCGATTCGTGATTCAAGGCTATTTGGTTATTTTGACAAACACTTCCAAATATAGTAAAAATATGTCCCCATTATTTTAGTTCACTTTCAGGGAAGTGATTTCACCTAAAACAATTTGTCCAGATCAGCAGACTTTTGACAGCACTGAGCTAAGATGCTAACAAGCTGCCCATATAAGTTCTTTGACAAAACCAATCGCAATGCCTGCAACAGCAGAAGGAAAATGGAAGAATCTGACATGAAAGTGACCAGGATTGCTGGAGCTTTCTTTCTGCAGGTCCTGCAGGAGCACAGGGCAATGCTTGAGGACCTCTGGCTCCAAACGCAAGGTAGACCAGCACCACCCCACTGCAAGGAAACCGCTGTTTGAAACACATCACTGAAAAGAGTTTCAAAGAAATGTCTTATTTGGTATACAGAAGCATACAAAACAGCCTTGTTTGCACTGCTAGCCAAGAAGGGTTTTGCTTTTAAGTCTTGCTATTTCTTCAGTTTATAAATAAACTCCCCGCTGGACAATAGATGTGTTTTGGAAATCTATTTCTGGACCACAGGAACCCAAAGTAAGCTGACAGTCTGAGTGCTGCTGGTCCGGCCCCAAGCTGACCTTCCTGCTGCTGCTGGCACCACTCCGGCTCTGCCGCTCTGGCACGAGACGTCCCTGCTGCTTGGGCAGGCATGGATCCCCACTTCCATGCAGGGAAAACGCACATATATATCTACACATATTTTTTGCAAAGTTACTTTCAAATGGCTCTTATGCTGTTGTGAGGATTTAAAGGAATTTAAAAGTTTTCTTACAAAGTTCTCAGCCATGGTTCTATCATCAGTTCCAGCCCCAACCCGCACTGCCCCCCTCCACCTCTCAGCTGCTTCACTGTTTTATTTCATTTTCCAAACCAGCACCAAGACACCAGAGAACAAAGACACTGCAGTGAAACGAGATCTTGTACAATTCTCGTTTTAGCTTAAAGATAAAAACCACTTTAAAAGGTTTTTACTGTTTCCAATTCCAGCCTTTGGGGCTCCACCAGAATTTGAGATAAGAAAAAGCAGTCAGATCTTGGAAGGGTTTGCATTTTAAGGCACTGCTGGTTTTAAACAAGCTGCTTAATCACTGGGGGGCCACTCCTTATATCATATAGGATATCTGTTTGTACAGAGAGGTGAGAAATTCAGTCCCCCGGGTGACATTCCTGTCTGCAGTCAGACTCGGCCACTAGATCTTCAAACTGCCCATTCAAACTGGTGCATTTTGAAGATGAAATTCAAATTCAGCTGTGAACGGGAAAAGCACAGCAATGAAAGTCTTCAGCAAACAGCAGACCTTTCCTCTAGCTCAGCCAAGGAGACAGCACCCAGCAGAATGCTCCTGCTTGGACTTCCAGTTTCACCTTCCCATACAGCGCACCTGGCAGGAGCCAACCAGCAGGCAGCTCACCCAAGCATTTAAATGCCAGGGATTCCTGGAGACTTGCTCTCCACCCCAGGACACTGCAGCAGGACTCCCTCCACAGACAGAATGCTTCTGACGAGTCTCCTTCCTGGACTTCATGAGGTCCCAGGGGTTTGTATAAAGCTTTTCTTGTTTGCTTTTCTTTATTCACAGAAACAAGCCAGTTGTTCTTTCCCCTTATTAGCTACAAATCAGAGGTGCCAGCTGCAATGATGCTGGTGGCCACCACTGCCATCAGCTGTGGTGAGAGACTGAGAACTGCAGTCCTCTACAGCCCAGTAGTGCTTGATGAGAGCTTTGCAGGATGTCTCTGAAATGTCTCCCAGTGGTTTGTCTCACTCTTTTACTTCTCTCTGCCTGGTAGAACATTCACCTATTTTTAGGTCTGGGCAATTATCATTGCGGAGCTCAAACCACTTCTTTGCTCTAACTATTTTAAGCCAAGCATGACACGTAACAATGCCATCATTATCTTTTCCAATGCTCGGTTACTGGTCTGTAAGGAAGAAAACTGAGGACAAACACAGCAAAACCACCATGAACTTACATGACCTAAACCAAACACGGGAGGCTGGAAAAGCTCACACTGTACTTGCACTTCTTTTTTCTTTTCTTTTTTTAATTCTTTTTTTGCCCCCACACTGAGGCGGCATCCAGATGGGCTCCATATGTACTTACTGTCTCATGCTGGGAAAGCCCGAGGCACATCAGCTCATGTCCTGCACAGCGGCTGCAGCGGAGCTGCCTTCATGTGGTTTGTCCCAGCAACTCAGGAGCCTCCTGTATGGATGCTGCTCTCCCCATCAGCCACTTGCACGCTAGCCCAAAGCCTGGCTGCAGCTCACCTCTGGGCTCCTGCTTCTCACCTGTGGCTCTGGAGGACACTAGATAAAAGCAGGAAAAAGTCCAGGACTGAAAAGATGCAAAACCACCACTCAGTGCAGGGCTGAGGGAAAAGTCTGGGCTAGTGAAACATTTTTGCAACCTAACCTAAAGGTTGCATCACATCTGGAAGCACACAGTCTACTTGCAGCAGGGTGTGATCTGGGCACAAGGTACCACGCTACACAGCTGGTTAGCCTCCACAAGCCAAGAACGCAGCTTGAACAGGGAGCAAAGTCCTGGCTTCCCAAAGCAAGATGACGACTTTCTCCAGAAACTATAGAAAATTATGTAAGCGGAAAAGCTGATTCATGAGAACAAAAATAAAAGCTTCTTTTATGGATTATAATGCCATTTTGAGTGCACTCATTCAATAACCCCATGCCTAAAAATTTGCTAAATCCCACAGCAACAAAACCCAAGCCAAAAGGCTCCAATGCATCTGACAGCTTTATTCTTCTCAGCAGAGTGAGATACCAACACAAGCATCACCTCTGTGCCATGGAGTCCTGGAGACTGGGATTCCCAATAGGGCCCAAGGCACCTTGGGACACACTGGATTTTATTCACCCTTTGATGCAGAGTGCTGAGATCATGAAGCCCCCCGCAGGAGCCTGACTGGAGCACATTAAGCAGCCCTTAATTGTGCCACGGGCAGCTGACAGAAGTGAAGCTGGAAGATGGGTGCTTTTGTCAGTGTTGTATGGTATCAGCAGTCAAAATATTCAGACCCAAATGGCATCACTCCTTTCATTTAAATGCACACAAGATTTGAGCTTTGCACTGCATCAGGATTTCCAAGTGGCACTATTTTTGTATCACACAGAAAACAGACAGTTCTACTACCACATTCTAATAACAAAGACCCTAAAATGCCATAAACACATCTGCATCACATCAGAGATCTGCTCGGCTCCCTTCCTCCGGCAATGGCCCACAGCAGATTCCTACATCCGTTACTTAGGTGCAGAGAGAAGTAACATTTCCTTGTTTATATCTCCTCAGCTACTAGCAAGCAGCTGCAGAAGCACTGCCTAATGAAGCCCTGGTTACTTTTTAATGCGTTTTAAGCTTACTTTCTGTGAAGGCACCTTACGGATTAATATATTAGCACATCCTGTGTGAAATTCTGTTCTTAACAAATAATATTCAAGCACTTGGAGAGCAGGCACAGAATTAATTTGTCCTTTTATACCTCTTTTCAGAGGGCTGTTGTGTTGCTGCTGGGTTTCTGACACACAGAACATCCCATCATCAGAAAGGCCTGAAGACAATTTATAAAGTACCATTTAATAAACTTCAGATTTTGCTCCGGGACATGAAAATGATCTCTGTCCGAGAAAAACCCAACCATTTTCCTCCTCAAGCCACCAAATTCAGAAGCAAATCTTGCTCCTCTTTCTTGGCTCCAAGGAAAAGAAGGATGACACTGAGCATACTCCTTCTACTCTCCCTTTACTCGCCACCCCACAGGGTTTACTGGCCACTAGCCTCATGTTCCCTGTCCTGTTATGGCCCATCACTTGCTTTACATGCAGCTGTTCATCCTGTAAAGTGCTTGAAGAGTCACAATTGCCAAATGGGAGCAATGCAAAAGTCAGGATGCCAAACACTCTTCCCTACAGCAGCCACAGGCTGTTAAAATACTACAAGAAAAACATTACTTCAGGGTTTTACAGCAAATATGGATTAGGTTATTGTGTTACATTTCTCTCACGTGTTTCACTTTTTTTTTTTATGGAAAAGTTTTCCCTAGTTAAAGGCTGGGCAGCCACAGGTAACACACTCCAGAGGAAGGAGCTGAAAGCTTCAGTACAGCAGAATTAGTTTACTGGTATGATCAGAGATGCTCACTCCATTTTCAGAAAAGAAGGAGGGATGCAGCAGATGCATTAGCACAGCAGAGCACTGGGAGCCTAGGTTTCCAGTATTAGAAGAGGCCCCAAACCCCACTGCGTGCATGCTGTTGTTAGAAAGCCTGTCAGCCTGAGAAGAGAAAAACAGTGACATGCAAATGAAGCTGAATATTGTATGAGGCAGTTCTGATCTGGAAAGGTGTTAGGCTTGCACTTCACTCAAAAAGGAGATCTGGAAAACGGGGGATGCCCCAGAATTGCTCAGTACCCTGCTCAGCATGGTGTGCCCAGCGAGTTCCCCCTACCTGTGACTTGTGCCAGCAGCCCCTGCAGCACAGTGGGTATGTCTGGTGATTGGATGCAGCCCTCTGTGCTTTCAGTAGCACAGAACAGAGAAGAAAATGAGCCAGAGGACACGGCAGCATCTTGTCCCACAGCAATATGCACACTGTACTGTGGCCTCAGGTCATCCCTATCCCAGCCTTCTGCTCTGTTAGGTGCAGATCTTCACGTATCAGGATTTTTTTTTTATAATTTCTTTTGTGAGTAGCCAGCTGAAGTAGGCCAGAATGAATATATCTTGCAAAGCCAAGCTGCTAGTCCTAAACCTCCCCTTATCTCACTTTAGATGAGAATGTAAAGGAACATCGATGTATTGCAGGGCCAGAGCATCAACCACGTGCACTGGCACCTCCCAGGGATCACTGCAGCACCCAGAGCTGTCCTCTTCAAAACAGAAACACCACCATCACAATACAAAATAAATTGACCTTTGGCAATTTTCTAAGTCAGTTTTGTGGCATTTGACTTTTATAAGTCTGCTTTTATAAACTGCTTGCCTGGTCCAAAACCAACAGAGACAGCTTCCTACTGTGGGAATACAGGCTCCATTATCTTGGTTATCCACTAATGCAGCATAAGCAGTGGCACAATGTGATCTCCTCATTTATCACACACAGTTGTTTTGTGCTGCAGACTTGGAACTTGGCAGACTGTACTCTCCTGAACATCTACGTGCCCCTGGTAACAGCATCCAAGCTCCACATGGGGTTAAAGGAAAGAAAAACAGCTCTGCTCCTCCCAAAAAAGGGTATAAAATCAACCTAGCTGCTGCACATCTCAATGCGTCAGAGCCATGAGAATGCCAGGGAGAGCAGACATGCATTCAGTGCCCACTGCAGCACTCTGCAGCGATCAGCAGGCTTCCAAGGCTGCCCCAGGAGGAGGAAATGCCTGCTTAAAAAAAAACTGAAGTGCCCCAGGATCTGGAACAAGCTCATGATGCTTCAGCCAGAGCATCTCCAGCAGTCTCTCTGATCCGACCAATTTATGGTTTGCAAGAAAGCAGAAGTCTAAAAACAAACCTGTTGTCACGGCTTCTGAATTTTCCTTCATTAATCATTGCTTTTGTTTGCAGTCAGATGTCTGGCACAACAGCACGGAGCTACAAGCCTTGAGAAACTGCGCGCGGCTTTCCCACTTGGACGTGGATGAAGCGTTCCAGGCGAATCGATGCGAATCTCACAGCTGGATTTGTGCTTGTCTTTGCCTCAGGGAGGCTGGAGGAGACCCAGGCCCCCCACATCTTCCTTCCAGCCCATCCTCCAGCCCTGGAAGCAGTGGAGCGCTTTATGCCCACCCTGCTCACTCAGCCCAGACTGCCAGGACAGCTGGCACTCCGGTGAAGGTGTGAGCAAGAAGCCTGCAGGTCCACCTCCTGCTGGCACAACTCCTCAAGGCACTGCACACATCGCTACAGCCTGAGCACCTGGCCTTAGCCTCGCTATGTTACCTGCAGCACAGCACACTGTCAGGAAATAGGAAATTCCACAATAAGGAAAAGAGAAAAAACTCTTCAGGCTATGCTACCTCTGTCACGCACTCCTCACATAACTTTGAATGCAGCTTTTGTATCTCAAAGCTTCCTTCCCTAAGCTGATAGTCAGCAATAATACTATTTTTTATTTTTTTTCAAATCACTGCTTATTTCTTGTGAAAATGGGGTCAAGGTTCACTTTGGCTGCTTCTACAAGCAGGGGAATATTACAAATACACCACAGCCCAGTCTAATGACAGGCTGCACGCATCGGTCATAATGCAATTTAGCACACACAAGACTTATCTCCAATGAGACAATCAGGCTCAGTATCACATGAGTTGCAGAAAACTCCCTGGAACATGACAAATAGCTAGGCTAGGTTCTGGAAAGTACTTAATGGCTGAGAAAAATGGGGGAAAAGGCATTCTAGGTGCCACTGAAAACTGACTCTTTGCTCCGGGAACTTGAACAAGGACTTCAGTCCTGCAGATCTGGATCTCACCACAACCCTCGGCTCTCGAGCTGTTGTTTTTTTTCAGCCCGCCACCCTCTGAAAGTTGAAACAATCCTCCTTTATGTTTCTTTTCACAGAGGTCTCCAGGACAGGCTGTGGAAGCCCACTGATTGTCAGCAGCAGACACAACCTATGAATACTGGTGTCTGCAGCGTCCCACCAGGTACAACAGTGCAGGTCACGCATCATTACGCTCCAAATGTTGTGTCTGCGCAGTGCTGGGATTAGATGGAGAGGCAGCCTGAGAAGACAGCCCAAGGGCCAGCACCATAAACAGTAGAGGGTGCAGTTCAGGCTGTTTATTGAAACAGCTGCTAATGTAATTATTTTTCTGAATCAGTGGATTTGTGCTGGTGATGAGGAGCCCTCCATGGCAAACAGAAGAGAGAAGAAAAACATTTGACATTTCATTTGCCTGACTAGAGCAGAACTCTGGTTAGCAAATGAGTTAAGAGCACAGAGAAGCACTGCATGAGGCTCCTGTGGCTTGCAATAAAAGGAAGGTTTATTTCCTGTACAGTTTAGCACACAGGGAGACTAAATTAACCGACAAGACTAAAAGTTTACAGCATTAATTGCTGCTTCACTGCCTTTATACTGCCAGGCATTCATTATTTTTAAATAAAGCTTACTTTAAGAAGACATACAGCAGGACCTTAGGGATCCTACTCTAAATCCAGGTGCTTCTGTTCTGTATTACTTTCTGTCTGCAAAGAACTCATATACCAGAGGCATCACTGAGCAGAGAAGTCCTCTGGATGACTGCTATCAAAATAGCTATATTAAAACAAATACATTCTTCCAAGACAAGCAAGCATTTTTTCCCCCCTGAACTAAAATACCAAACTATCATAATACAAAGGAAGAGAGGATTAAGAGAAAAGCTATGGATTAAAGAATAAGTTTTCCTCCTCTCTCCAAAAAGAGTCAGGCTGCTCCCAAACAGAACAGCAGTTTGGTGCATCCACACCGAAGCACCCAAAAGGCAAAAGATCTGGCAAACAAATGCCTGTGTTGGTACCAGCCCTTTGCACTGCTAGCTTGCAGCTTGCTTTTGAGAGCGTATCGACCCAGGGCCCACAATCCCTTCTTTATTCTAGAGCAGATTTGCTAACTTTTATATGTAACTTTAGAAACTGTCTCGAAGCACAGTGAGAGGGGAATAAACAAAAAGCTCACAAAGAGCGGCTTTGCAGCTCCCAAAGCAACGCAGCACTTGGCCAACTTCTGCTGCCATCACCTGCAGGTTTGCCATCCAGGGGACTGCTCAGGTGACATTCTTAACTCTTCCTTTAAAGGAATGCTAGAAACTGAGCATTTTTTCAATGGCTATTGCTACCCTCTGGTTAGCACGCTGCACACTGCACACTGATGGGGGGCCGCCACCTCCAGCCCACACCTAACACTGCCCATGCCATGCAGCCATAGCCACCAGCACAGCCATGGCCATGTCCCAGCCTCCTGCTCTGCCTGCCCTATGGTTTTATAGCCTTCCTGTCACTGTGGTATCGGCCTTTTTTATTTTTAAAAAACCACAAAGTTCCTTCTGCCAGTGTGCAAGCTAGCATTTGCATACCACAAGCCAACATGAAGACAAATACAAACTGCATTTATTTTTTGAAAGACTAAGTGTCCCAGCTGTTATTTGCTGTAGGATGGACTTCTCCAGACCCAGGCAAGCAGCCAAAATAGCTTCATTCCCCTGCCGTTCTTCAGGCTCAGCCCCATGCTCAGCTGCTGGCACTGGAAGTGATGGCTAATCCCAATGCCTTCCATGCTGCTAATTTCAGGCCCAAATTGTTATGGGGAAGACATAGCTGTCAGTCCAGCTGCTCCTCAGTTTATATAGGTGTGAATTCCTAGAGGAAGCAGACTCCGAGGGAGCCTTATGAACTGACTTCCATATTTTCACAGCATGTACAGCTCAAACCTTGGCCCGCTGCAGATAAAATGAAGGCTCTCGTGGCTAACTACCAATACATTCTAAGTTGGTGAAAGGAAACAGAAATTTAGAGAAAGATTGCTCAACTGATATGATGAAAGGAAACAAATGTAGAGAATGATTGCTCAAGCACAAAGGTTTCATGGACTTAGCCACCAGAACCATGAGACGTGCTTATCTGCATTACAGGGCGGAAAAGAATTTCCAGTTTCTAATCAGGATTATCAGCTCACTAACATACAAGTTTGCAAACCTGCCCCTTTTATTGTGCCTCCTTTGTACTTCAAAAAATATATATTGCATTTCCCACCTGAGGAAAAAGAAAATCCTACATCTTTTATCAATAAATGATTTCTGGTGGAGCTTCACTTCTATCCACATCCATCAAAAAAGTTTGGGGATGGATTTTTAATTCATCCACCGAGTTATTCTGCTCCTCCTCCATTCTGCTGGTTGCTGCTGTGGCTGAGTCAACTCTCACCACGTGCACAGGAGTGACCTCAGATAAGCAGCATTTAGGATTTCCTAAAGCAAAATCTTGCCCCACTGTAGTCTATGGCAAACCTCCAGTGCCATTAACACAGCAAGATGCTCATCCCATGAGGTGAATACAGATGTGCTGTTTAAACCTGCTGGGAAACTCCTACTCTCATAAAAATGTGTGTTATATGAAAACTACTGCTGTTTTCTCCAGGGGCTGCCTGTTTTCTGTTTACACAGGGCCTGCCAATTTATTCTGACCTACAGCAGTAGGGATTTCTGATAAACCTACTTTACTGTCTAGGTCTAAAAATGATGTATATCAGCATTTGCTGTTCATGCTGCAAAATCATGATGGTTTTGGAATCACCTGCTGCCTGTATCATCAGACACTGATGTCTCCTGTGTAAGAAATACTGAGATGGTGACCGGCAGCAAGACAAGATGAACAGTCACACGCTCCTGTAAGGTCTTGTGCACATTTTGGACAGCTGAAAGGCACGTCTTGAGAGCCTAGGAAAGGAAGAGAAATTCTAGCTTCGATCACGGAAACCCTTCCCCAGTCACACCCAAGTACTATGCAGAACCTCAATGGAAAGGTGGAACTTGATGATCGTTAACATCCTTTCCAAAACAAGCCATTCTATGATTCTGTGACTGCTCTAGTTACTAAAACCCCAATCACAACCTGGATCCCATGGAGTATTACATGTAATATAAAGGAGAAACCCTAACGACAAATCCTCTCAACGCAAAGTCTTTTCCAACACCCAAGTTCTGAGATTGCAGCGCTCGCCCGCTGCCACCACATAACCAGCAGCTCCGTGCCAAGTTTCTTACAGCCTCATCCTCAGCTGCTGAGCTGGACTGCAGTTCTTCAGAAGAAATCCAAGAGGAGATTTATCATTAAGCTTCCACTATTTTCTTTCTGGTCTCTAAGATACAGGGGACAAATACAGTTAAAAGTTCCTCCCATATCTACAGTCTCTTGAAGCATCTCAGTGTCTGCAAAGCAGAAAGAGGTAAGGTCTTAATCACAGTGGTATGGCTGAATATAAAACAGACACAAAAACCCTTCACAACTCAAAGGATATTTCTAGTTACACTTAAGTATCCAGAGCCTTCCCATTATTTTACATCTACAGCCTTTGTAGTAACCACCAAACCAAAACCAAACCAACACATTCCAAACAAAGACATGTATTTTCTTCCACCAAACATTTTTTTCCTGGACAACACATTCTTCGATACTTCAAATGCAAACTGTTAACGTAAGTTTGGGAGCAGAGCCAATTTCATCCAAGAACAGAAGAGCTTCGCTGGGTCAGATCCAATGCTTGTCTGCCCCAATATCCTGCCTCCTTCAGGGAAAGGCATACCAAAAGACAGAGCACACAGGGCAGCACCACGCTGTACTTTCCCAGATGCAAATAACACGCAGCTTTGAGTCAGAGGTGTAGTAATTGAGGGCTATTAGGCTATTAACTATAATAGATTTTCCCCCTTAATTTGTCTCATTGCTTCCTGAACCCGTGAAATTTTTGCCATACCCATTCTCTGGCAGTGAGTTTCTCTGATGAACTGCATGTTGTCAAGCACCGCACACTGTCAAACACTGCAAATCATTTATCCTGATCCTGCCACCTGCAAGTCTCCTTTGCTCTCCCCCAGTTTTGCTATGGCACAAAAAGTTACATACAGCATTTCCTCATTGCCCTCCCATGCCGGATGTGATTTTATCTCTATAAAACCTTTGCAGTCCTCTCTCAGCTACAGAATTCTCCCTTATTTGGTTGTTCCTCGTACAGTGACATTACCTTTCCCATTTTCTCTTTTAGCTCTGTTTTATTGTTTAATGGTAACTGCTCCAGACTAAAAGAGATATGTACGCACCTTAGATTTCTATAGTGTTATTGTTTTACACTTTGCTCTCTCTGGTCCTAAAAACTCCTGGTATTTTGTTTTTTTATGAGAATATTTTGGTATTTTTGTAGAATTACATAGCTCAGCTCCAAGACTTCTCTGCTAAGCGGTATCAGTTAATGCTCAGCACTGCACAGCACTGTGGTCATGTATCTTTGATAACCCAGGACAGGCACAGGAAGCTCCTCTGGTGCAATGCAACTTCATCCCCTCACTTTTCTCCTTCCAGGTTGCCTCTGATTATGCTGATCAGCACAGACCTCTGTAGCATCCCCTCCTAACTTCTGTATATTGCAAGAGCTGCCTGTATGTTGCAAATTCGATTGTTATCTGCTTTATACAACTGGGGTGTAATCAATTGTGTAAGCCAAAAAAAGTCCCTTCCTCTTATCCTATGGCAGCTTGGTTTCTTTATAGAAAAGGACCACCCTTACTCATGTACTCAGTGGCTTCTCCAAGGAACTCAGCAGCATGGCTTTCCCCTCCCTGTGCTACATCTGTCCACACATCCACTGGGGAAGTGTAACAAATAACATCAGTCCAGCCCAAAAAGGTATTTGTAGCTCCCACTATTTCCTGAGATCCTTTTCAAAATCCTGATGCCTTTGATACCACAGCACCCCAAACAGGAGGTTCCTCAACAGGCAATAGTTAAAATTCCACACTTGAGCACATTTCAAGTGTGGCAGTACTCACGCATGCAAAAGGAGCCCCAGTAACATTAACCTTCAAATAGCTAATTAAAGCACACATCCACTTCTCACAGGGGAAACTAAGCCTAACAAGAAGAAGTTGTAAGACAGAACATGGAGTCTACCTCAGCTGTCAGCATCAGCTTTGCTCAGTTTGATGCTGATCCTTTACATTCTCTTTCAGTAACTCGAATCTCATCTCCCTACCTTCTGAATTTCTGAAAGTGGTCTCAGCAGCCTCTTCAGTTGGCCTCCTGAAAATAATGTGCTCTTGGATGTCATGAAGACCAGCATGACAAATGGTGCCCAGTCAGCGCCAAGAGCTCAGAGCAGAGCTGCAGAGCTGCAGAGCTCAGCACTGGGGACTCTCAGAGCAGCCCCATAAGGCAGAGCTCACTCCTCTCCTGCTGAGATGGCTCATCCTTAGCCCTTCTCCTTATCATATAGGGGAAAAAAAATTTGTTTCCATCTTGAACAGCTGATATCTATCAATGCTTGCTCAGTTCCCTTTGTCTCCTCTTTCCCCAATTCCCCCTGCTCTGGGAGGAATAAGCTGTAATAACAATGTTGCAGAGACTCTTTGGCATCCTCCGCTCATTGTATGCGTGCCAATTCACTGACTTCTACAGGAATTTTTTGAGTGTAACCTTAATGACTCAGGACAGGAGACCTCTCTTGTTCAGCTCTGCAAATATTTCCTAAAAAAGTGCAAGTGCTCAGCACTGACCTGTGGCTGCCTGGATCCCACCCGGGGTGCTGAGCCCCCGGAGCCAGCGGAGCCAGTGCAGCCTGCCCAGGGACAGCAAAATCCCCATACATAACATAAACACTGTCATCCTGACATATACAGCCGCATGCAGTCTTAACAAAGAGCCTTTTGCAGCCACAACTGCAGAGCATCGCTTCAATCTCTCTCACACTGTCAGAAAACTCTTTTTATTTAAGCACAGTAGAATGTTTTTTCTTTCGATAAATTAGAACTTTTGCAACAACTGCTATCAATTTAATCTTTGGCTCCATTAAAGATTTGAATGCAATATTTTAAGAAAAATGTTTGACTTATCTGGAGTTTATAACAATGACTTAAAAAAAGAGACAGCCGGGAGGCAGACGGAAGGCATCCTAGCTGACTGCCTAGACTCATGTTACATATTTTGTCTTGTACCCTGAGAGCTCTAACTCAGAACAATTCATACCATTCTTTTTGAGGGAGAGATTAAGCGTGGTATCACTGGATATCCAAAGAAGTACTTCACGCATATAATGTTCATACAAGAGAGGGGTCTGAAATCAATACCAAACCTATTAAAGAGGCAGCTCTCACCCACAGTATACAAACCACGTGCAAAGTATCACAAGCCTCTGTATACCCTTGTGAGATTGATTTTAAAAATACAAACACAGTGTATTTTCCCACGCTACATGGTTTTACCTGAACTTGCATTATATTACACAACCACTTAGAAAAGATCTATATCAGTGCTCCCTTTTACTAACAGCAGTGATACACACCAAGCATTTAGGCAGACATTTGCCAGCTATTCTAGCACGTGTGCTCCAGCTGCTCGTGGCTTCTGGGCTGACAAACACAAGCATATGCACCAGGGCTTCAATGACAACTTTGCAACCATGGACATGAGTGCAGCAGGAGGCACGCTTACTGCACATAGTGCTGAAATGCTGCGTGCAAGGAATGCCAGTGCCGTGGCCATGGCACCACTCCGCTCATAAACCACAAAGCAGCAGAACAGTACGGGAACAGAAAGCATGTAGCTTTCAATCATCTTCTATTAGGGCAGCAGTACCTGCCTTTATTCAGATGAGAGAAAAGGCCCCAGAGAGATTTAAATGCAAAATACCCATCTTTGTACAAGCTCAATTTCTCAGTTTATTACTTTCTGGATATCGCTTCAGAGGAATGATGCAGCTTCACCAGCCACCCCATATCCCTGAGCTGCTGAGCACGAACAGGGGCAAGAGCTGCTGGCTGCAGACATCACTGCTCATTTCCAGCCGCTCTCACACAAAGCTGTTCTGCCTCAAACCACCTGCCACTGGCTACACGTCCCAGGCTGCCAGAAGGTGCTTCTGTGCTTCTTTAGGTGACATAGGAGGAAAAAACAGCAAGCACCATTGCTAGCAAGCACTTGTGCTCCAGATGACAGGCCACATTCCTCTCCATTTCCTGGTGGGCGAAGACCTCAATCTTTTCCCAAACAAGAAAACAATATGAAAATACAAAACCTTACACCCTCCCATCCCCTACTCTGAGAATGAAAAAATAAACTCAAGCTTCCTCTCCTTCTTAAAGTCATCCTTACCAGTGGGAGTCCATGATACAACATGGAACTGATTCTAGAGCACTCCCTCGGTTTGGCCACTGTGCTCAATCACTGCCCACTGCAAGTGAGAAGAACCAGCCATGTGCCATCAGAACTGCAGCTGGCAGTGGGGTACCCTATGAATGGGCTCAGTCCTCTTGGACACGTTCTGCACCACGAGCAATGCTGGCAGTTACTGGCAACAAATGTGTGCTTGTAAGAGTGAGAGGAATTTCAACAGCTGGCTCCTTTCCACCCAAGATCAATAAAAACAGTAAGGCAGCTGCCTTCAGAAGTATGCTAGTTCTTTTGGTACTGGAGGAAAGATGGGGCAGCTCCTACCCAAAAAGAATGAAAAACCCAAATGGAGAAAATCACAGGCTGATGCAATTCAGCCTCTTCAATCCCTAAATACTTCTTCTTCACAGAGCTAGAGTGCCAATCACTCCTTGGCCTCTCCTCCTTTTGTCTCTTAAGGGATTTGAATAGAAGTCTATAGCCAAATTCAGTCTCACAGCCTGCACAATCCCCATTCAAGTCAATGCTTGGGTGCTCCTGAATATGGCATTTGTGCCTGCCATTTCACATTCGTGGCCTCCAACGCTGGCTCACATTAGGTAATGCTGTTCACTCTGGCTGCACGCCACTGAGACTCCTGGACAGGAGCTGCACGCGCACATTCCCACATTGGTGCCTACAGCTCATCTCCATAATTACAGCCACCTGTGCTCCATCGCCCAGATTGTGGTTCAGAACCAGAAACATCAAAGGAGAAGGGCGCCTTTCAGTTGAAGACTCCCAAACTACAACCTTCAGGTACATTCAGTTAACTCTGCTTCTGAGAGGCACAGCACCAAACCACAACAAACACAAAGTCACCTTTACCGTACAGGGTATACAGCAAAACCCATGATTAAACACAGGGCTTAGCAACCGATGAATCACAGCAAAGATAAGGCTGTGTACTCACCAACTCCTCGTGCTGGAGAACAGGCAGCTCAGCACCCACCCTTAGGGCTGTGACACCCATAATGAAGCACTTACAACAACACACAGGAACAGTGGAATTAATCAGTGGAGCGTACATCACCAGAAACCTCTCAACATGTACCTGTGATATGCCCCTGCTTAGACACCAACAGCATATGATAGTTTTTCCTCACAAATACATATTACTGAATAAAAATATTATGGAGAACAGTGTCTTGGGGAAACAGTTAAAAAGATGTGGAAAATTGATTGCAGAACAAAGTATTGCCTTGCCAGTGAAAGACCACAAAACTTGGGCACCCTCCCAGACTGACAGCCTGAGGCAGCAAGGTGCAAAGCTGCCTGAATCCCTTTTCCCTGCAGCAGATATGATGCTTCCAGAGCCCCAAGAGCGCTTCACCAACTTTCAGAAACAAGTCATCGTTTTCTGGAGAGGAGGTGATTTTCCACTTCTTTCTGGTTTTTACTCAAGGAAACCAAAGTAACAGCATACGGGATGCTGCTGGCAAGACAAAGCCATCTCTGCGAGATGGAGCTGGCTCACTGGGCTGATGTTAGCAACTGACAACTCTGACTCGGCTCAACTCCTCTGAAGCAAGATGTGGGTCCTCTGATCCACTCCCTGAGGATCCTCGCTAAGACTCCTCTGGCCCTCCAAGCAGAGACTGACCCACCAATAGCTCATTTTAAGACACAGAAAAAATAACTCATTCCCTTTGAGCTCATTTCACATGAATCTGAAACTTTTCCTTCAGTTAGGTGCCTCTCTGTTTTGCTTTAAGTTCAAGCATCAATTAAAATTCTCAGAGCAGAAAGAAAACAGCCACCCGGTGAGGTACACGGCTGAGCCTGGCCAACAGAAACACCCTCGGTGCACTCAGCAAACCAAGAACGTGCAAGTCCTGCTCACTGCTTGACAACACTTCGGCTGAAGTCACTTTAGTCCTGGGTATACATATGTAATAAAATTGGTATTTATGACTCTGTTACACTCATATTCCATAAACACAACCCACGCCAATGCTGAGATCCAAATTCCAGGGTCAAGGATGCATGAGGGACCCTAAAACATGGGACAAAGTTAGCACTGAGTCTTGTGACATGTACAATTCACACAAAGACGAGGCAGCATCACAGAAACCACTAAGCCAATAATTAAAAACCTATTTTAAAAACAGGAAAATGCAGTTGAGATCGAGATCAGTGGCCGTCTCCCTGGAGCTTAGTACCACTACACAAACCAAAAATCAATAACTGCCATTAAGAGGTCACTGATAAGAATCTACAGCAGCAAAGCCTGTCAACCAGAAAGCTATTAACAGCTGTGTTAGAGAAAAGAATTACTTTGTCTATTTGCTAATGACCGTTTCTTTCCCTCCATATGATTATTTTCTATAAAGCCAGCAGAAATTCCTTTTGATTCCCCTCACAAACTACCTGCTCAGGATGTCAATACTCTTTCAAGATGTGCATCTGATAATCATCAACTTTCCATCATCAGTGTCGATGTCAGCACTGACATCAAGAGTAATAAAAACAACACAGGGACTGTTAGCACAGGGTCACCTGAGGCATGAGCTTCTCTGCCCTATTCTGCAGCAAGGCTCAGCCGCTGACCAACAGAGTCAAACAAGGGGCTCCCACACCACAGCTCACCAACACAGAATTTCTTCTGCTGAAGATAACTGCATTGAACCAGGGAAGGAGAATTTGGTGAAATGGGCAGGGGTCTTTCTTCCTCCTGTACATCACTGGCCTCTGAAAGTCTGGGAGCCTGCTCCAGTTCACAGAAGTATCAGCAACACTGCTAACGTGAAGCTTAGATTCTACCTAAACGCAGCAAAAGTCACTGATCATTAACTGCATCCACTGGCATTTTGAAAGCCTCTCGTATATTCACACAATGCAAAAAAATCCCCTGGATTTTAGGCTGAGTCTCCTTCTTGCAGGTCGCACAGAAGACATCAGACAACTTTTGGGATGCTGCTGCTGAGGTATATCTGACACTAGGCACAGACTCCCGCTTTTTTTCTTTCATTCACTTAGCTTTGGAAAAACACAGCCTTCTGAGCCAGCTATGCCGACAGCACTGGGGCTGCAGAAAGTAAAACTCGGTACTCCCACAGGGCAAGCAGCTGCAGCTGCTCGGACAGTAGCCACGCACACCCACCTTCATTAACCACTTGGTATGAGAGCATCAGAACCCAATGCTGACATGGTGGATAACACGGTTCAGAAATGAACCTCAAGTACAAAACCAAAACAAACTAAGAAACAGTAAATTAGTTCACTTTGCCTTTCCAGTGCAGAACAGAGCAAAAGCATGCTATCCACTTGGATGTGTTAAAAATAGTCCGACAGTGGGAGCGGGGAGCGTCACGCAAGAAGTCACAGAACAAGCTGCTAAATCACGAAGGAAATGACATGTTATTTGTGAGCACCGGCTGCAGTAAACAGATCGCTCTCCCAGGGCAGGATGCTGCTGCTTAGATGGTGTGGGGCCAAGGGGTGAGGAAGATGCGGGTTTTGCTTCATCTGGGAGGGCAGCTTTCCCCCGGGGAGCTCCGCACACTTGGGCTGTTCGGAGCCCCAGCGAGCCCCTACCCTAACCTAGCCTTTAACTAAGCCCAGACTCAAGGCTAACTAGCCCCCAGTCCCAACTGGCCCCCAACCTTTAACTAAGCCCAGCCCTAACCGTCCCCAGCCCTTACCTAAGCCCAGCCCCAGCCCTGACAGCTGCAGGCAGGGTCTCCCCGCAGCCCTCCTGCCCTCTCCCCACAGTCTCGCCGTCCCCACGCTGAGCTCAGCCCCCTCCCGCAGCCCGCTGCTCCCCGCCGTGTCACACGACAGCCGCGGACGGAGGCGACGAGGAGAAGCCCCGCCGATGCGCCCGGATGGGCCCCCTCAGCCCGTTACAACTTTCCCGCCTCGCTGCTCACCGCCGTGGATCCGGATGAGGAGGCGATGTACACCTTGATGACCATACTGGCGAGGAGCGAAGGGACACGGAGCCGGCCGGGTGGGTGTGTGCGGCGCGGCGCGGGCTGGCGCTGAGGAGGCGGTGGGAGGGCGGGCGCTGGGAGGCAGCTCCTGGGCTCGGCTCGCCCCGCCTCGTCCCTCTCACTGGGCTGCTGGCACGGCAGTCAGCGCCGCCCGGCCCGGAAGAGGGGAAAATGGTCACAAATAAATAAATAAAAAGGAAAGAAAGAAAGAAAGAAAGGGTGAGGCGAATTCTCGACTAACCACGCGAGACGTGCTCGGAGGAGGGGGCTGCCCGCTGCACGGCGGCCCGGAGCCCCGCTGGGGCGGGACGCGGGGAGGCGATGAGGCGGGCGCCACGGGCCGTGAGCCATGGCGGCCGGGCCCCGCAGGGCCCCGCGCACTGTCGCGGCAGTTTCGGGAGCTGAAAGCCTCGGAGAGGGGCTGGGGTCGCGCCGAAGTGGGTGGTTTTGCAACCAAAACGGTCCTCTACCGGGCAGTCCTCAGAGAGGACGGTGAAATACAGCGTGCGTGAGGCACCGCTGTACACCTGAGTGCTCGGCGGGGCACGCGGCTCTCAGCTCTCCCTGTGCCGCACCGCGCTCCGCAGAGCTGCCCGGCATCGCGTGACGGCCCTGTTAGACCTCACAGAGCTCCCATCTCTGCCACACCAGCCCTGGTTCGGGTTGAGTCGGAAGTAAAAATCAGCCAGTTCTGCAGAGACTGGGACTCGTATAACATGCTGCAGTACAGGGAGCAGGAAAAGGCCCTCTTAAGAAAACATAGTGAGTTGTGTGCATGTGCTCCATGTGGAAATACAGGTGCTTAGGTCTGATGCTGTCTGACATGGGAAGGAATCGAAGGAGCTAAAGATAAGGCTATATAGAAGAGAACAGGTAGGAAGATGCTCTCGTCAGGAACTTTATTTTGGGAGTGAGAGGAGGGGAGAGACGGGAGGGTGGGAGAGGAGAAGCTCAGACACAAAGAGGGTTATGTTCTAGCATCAGCTGATGGCCATTGCCCTCGTTCTGGCAGGAGATGCCCCGTTCCTCAGCTTTCTGTTGGCGTGAGTGCATGAGGCAGCACCTTGCGATTCCAGCATCGAGCTTCTTGCCCGTGGACACTCTTAAATGTTGCAGTGGTTGGATTGTCACTCAGAGAGGTGAGAGGAGTCGAGTGGGGTGGGTAGATGTTACTGTTTGATAACACTGAAGTGCCTTTTAAAATTTATTTCATTGTAAAAGTTGCTCTCTGAGCGAAATGTTGGTCCATGCCAAAATAAAGGCAGCCTGAGCATATAGTAGAATTCAAAGGCTCTGTTCTTTGGCTTCCCAGAATTGTAGTGCGTCTTCCACACAAAGCATCAAAAAAGCATGAGACCGTACTGCTCTCCCAGATCCCACTTGAGTCTGCCCACAGCCCCTCTGTTCCTCATCTCCTTGAGTTCTGTGCCTTGGAAAGGGACATGGCTGCTCAGTTAAAGCCCCAGTGGGAAACTTGGAACCATAACAGTGCGATTTCACTGCATGGTATTTTATCGTTTCTATTAATTACAGCTGCTAGATGAGACCTCAAAGAGTTCTTAATTATTATAGTCATGGTAACACTTTATTTAGGGAAATTTATATTCAGCACCTCTCTCCTGCTTACCTCTATAGGAAAGTACTCCAGCTACCACCTTAAATGTTTTGTTCTACATTCTGGTAGCAACTTCACAGCAAATGGAAAATACTTATCGTGATAAACACAGGGAGCTGAAATTTTACCATCTACAAGCTGAGATTAAAGAAAGGTGTTTGTCCTGCTCTTGGAAACAGGAGGAAGGTATTTTCAAAACGATGTTTCCAAACAAAATAAGCCTCCCCATGTCAAATTATTAGATGTTTTTTCTTACCACAGGCATGATTTTCTAAAAAAGTCTGTTGGATTAAAAAGTCTGTTGAATGAAATCACTCGCATTCATGTTATCAGTTTCTCAACAGTGAGAGAACAATTTTGAAGATAACATGCCTGATTTTGGTATTACTTTTAATGCTTATCCGAATCTTTGAGAGTGTCGTGAGGTTGATGCATGTTTTGAAAATGCAATAAGCCAAAATATTTATTTAGGGCGATGGTACGCAATCAAAACTGCCGAGTTCAGGGAATGTCAAAATTGAATAGAAATAAGCGGCGTGCTTTTAAAACAAACAGATTAAAAATCTTCCAGGAATGTTTCTTTGGATGCGTTTGCACAGCTTCCTTCAGTACTGTTTGAGAAGTACACTCATGATTCCCATCTCCTCTGAAGCACGATTCTCTCTAATCTCATTAACAGGAAGGAACAGCAGAGGCAGAAACTAAAGCTTATCAGCCAGAATGAAAAAAATACAGGTGGAGACCTGGGCAGATATATTTAATTGAACTCCGTGTTTACCTGTCCTTGCCAGACCGAGCGACTGCCCTCTGGCCAGCTCTCCTCCTCGCAACGCCCTGCAGCTTCTCAGAGTTGAAATTCCCCTGCAGTGCATTGCACCCTGCCTTTCCTCCCTGCTCTCAAAAGCGCGCTTTAAAAGGCATTTTATCCTCACAAAAGAAGACTGATAATGTTGAGAGTTATACACCAATTGGGTATTTACAGACATTAGGTTTTCTTGACTCACAATAGTACATTTTCTACTCTATTGGCAGAAAAGTGCAATGTTTTTTTATTCCCAGACTACTCATGTAAAATCCGTGGCATTATTTTTGCTTTCACCGTTAAACAACTATGAAGTGTTTAATTATCCTTCTCCAGGTAGACCAAAACCTCAAAATGAATAAATTTGATATTATGCCTCTAGGAGGAAAATCTACCGTTCTTGTGCAGCCAAGAAAATAGTTTGTATATAACAGCAGTAATTGTCTCTTCAGTTCCTTTTTTCACTTACTGCAGCGTATGTTTGCAGAAGGTCATCTTTTCAGGTCATACCTTTTATTCCTGTCTCCTTCACAAAAGGAAAATGGTGCAGTCGGGCTGAGTTTAACTTTGCTGTGGGTTATTTGATGAATTATGAAGCAAGAGTGCATGCAAATAGTCCTTGGTGCCCACCACCAGCCCTTGCCTTGTCCAGTGAGGCACAACACCCAATGGATGGGCCATCCAGGGGACGTATGGGTATTTAAGGTAAAATGTTGCAAATAATGGCAAAGATCTACTTATTTCTTGCTTAATCTGAAGGCCAGGATGGGACCTTCTGAGTACTGGCAAAGTAAACTACCTTGACAAAGACAAATGGAGTAGAATCTAGCAATAAACGTCATTACACAAATCAAGTGCAAAATCCCTCTTGTACAAAAGGTCGGTAAGCACATGTGCTCCAAATGCTCCACAGCTTCTTTGTAACAACAGAGAGAAATAAATCCAGAATTTAGTCATTTGGCAAGTCACATGAGAATGCACCAGGTTTCCTTATTTTGTTTTTAATATTGCTGGAGAAGATGATCTTGATTTGCCTGAACTGAAACAGAGGAACGTGCAGTTGGTCAGAAACATCAGCTCAGCATTCTCAATAGGAAATAAGAAATCTTCATTTCCAACCCCGGACTACCGTGCCTGCCAGTAACTCGAGCCAGAAGGCAAACTGCGACTCAAAGCGTGTCCTCTGGCTTCGCTATGCTCTGCAAGAGAAGTGTCCCACTGGGCTGTTGTGGGTGGGATGCTGGTGCAGGTGCTGGGGTGCTCCAGGAGCTCTGCTTCTCCTGTTCTCATTTGGAAATGAAGACAGGCTACGGTTCTGCGCTTCCGTGTGTAACTGGGTAAGGTAAGGCAGCACGAGGCAGTAAGACACTGCACAGAGCACGGGGTGCGTTTTTCTTTCTTTTCATCTACTCATTACCTCTGGGGTGGGACGGATGGAAGTGTTAAAATCCTGTGTAATGTACGAGCGTGTGTCTTTATGACGTGAAGCAAACAACAACAGCATCAGTCCACCTTCCTCCCTGGACTTTGGCTTGCACCAGTGCTAGATTTGTAGAACTGTTTACATTACCAAAAGCATCACTGGACATCGTCACTATGAATATTACAGATAAGATCAGGTTCAAAGCAGGGCTACATGGAAAACATTTTGCTTGTCATCAGTCACAACAGCTTTTTATATCTCTAGTGACAATGATTTCCTGACAAACCTCTGCGCCTGAAACCCGCTGCAAACGTAAGACCACCTCAGACTCCTTCGCTAAGAGGAAGCGCACGTTTCAATTTGTGTTCAAACGCTGGGACCTCCCTGAAGCAGCCCTCGCTCTGCAGGGCCCTCCTTCCGGGCTGGGCCCAGCCGCGGGCAGGGAGAGACGGCCGGGAGGGCCGTGACGGGGGGCGGCTCGCTGCCGGGGCGCGCCCCCTGCTGGCACGGCCGCCGCGGTGCCGGGTCCGAGGGGGGAAGCGGCCGGGCCTGGGCTTTACTCGGCGGTCCCACCCCTGAGCAGCGCTGGAGCTGTCGGTTTGACTCTCAGCATGCAGCGGGCGATTTTAATTATTTGAATAATGTTGTATTGTTCTGATAGTTTGGCTTTTATAAAGATTAATTTTGGGGGGATAATGCTTCTTTTTTTTTTTTTTTTTTTTTTTTTTTTAATATTGTTACATTGTTCTGATAGTTCAGTGCTTACAGAGCCCCTCTCCTAGACCTCCATTTTGGACGTCCATTTTGAGCATCTTGGAGCGCCCACATCAATGCTGCTGTTCGGATCAGTAGTGTGCTTTTGGAGCACATCTCCTCCATGCTGGCACAGAGCGGCCTCACAGCCACCCATTTCATGACATTCAGATGACACCGGGCTGGAGGAAGGCTCCAGGTATGCACATGGTACCCTCCAGCAGTTGTGTGGACATGGGGCCTTCTGCGCCAGTTCTGTCGCTGCTCAGATGTGTTCCCATCACACCACATTACCTGCAGAGGTAGGCACAACCAGAATTGCTGCAAGCAGGTGTGCCAAGACAAACACAGGACAGCTCTGGCAAACATTTTTGGCAGACTATATCTTGTACATTTAAAAAAAAAAAGCACCCTGCACTGCTGTGGGCACAGGCTGTAACATGACTGCATGCAGCAGCAGGTCCAGGGCTCAGCAGCAGCGGCCTCATGGGGATTCCCACTGCTCCTTGCTCCTGAAGCATTTTGTCCCCCTGCTGAACTCCATCCAGGCAAAAGGTGGCCAGCTGCAACCCCTTCTTATGATTTTGTCTCTCATTGTCCTTTGTACCCAGCACTGGCAATCCATCCCACCGGCTCCAAGCCATGCCCTGACTAGGCCTGTTGTGTTTTGGGCATTTCAAAATGGCTGTTGGGAAGGCTTGTAAAAAAGATCTGTAAAGGTGATGTGGCTTTGAAAATCTTTGCCATGCTCTCGTCACATCCCTCCCATGTGCTGAGGTGTTTATAAAAGCTGGTGCTGCGTTAGCCATCTCCTAAGGCTTTGTGTGGAAGCACTTTTAAAGGAAGACTTGCACACTTCTGCACGGGTGGTGAGGACCATCTGGCAATGGTTAGTTTGTTATTATTCACTTTGTTGATTTATTCTAACCCTTACTGATGCTTCAGTGCGAGACAGATCCTCAGACAAGCTTGTGAGTTCCTGTCTGGGAACTACCCCAGCCTCCTTCGCAATAAACACATGCAGAAAGCTCATTTGGGGCTTCTGCTCCAATTTTGTTTTTTTCTATGTATTCCTTTGTATACCTTGATAGCAGATTGGCTCTAGAAAATGTCTCTCAGACTTCCTGCTCCTGATGAGACTGAAAAGCTTTTTCAGTCTTTCTGCAGGTTGTGTGTCGGAGTTACGTGTTTCAAGAAGGATGGAAGTCAAACGCTCAGGACTGATTCTGTGGATATTTTGCCTTTGTTCAGAAATGCCTTGAATCGCTTAGGCGCAAAAGGAAAATATTCATCAAATACTGGAGGGGTCCTCTGACATCAGGAAGAGGTTCACCTCTCTTTTGCAGGAAATTCCTGCCTTGGGCAATAAATATTCACCGAATATTATGAACCAGCAAACATTTTGAAAACATTCAAGACACGGTTAACAGCACTTTGGAGGACGTTGGAGAGATACGGATGCCTGAGATGACTGGTTAATAAACAGAATAACCAGGAGTTGAACCAGCGCAGGACCAAAACAGAGAAGACTGAGTCTTGCTTGTTTTTGCAAAGATTGGAGGCAAAAAGCGGGCGTAGTTGTGATAGATTCAGTCTGAAAGCATTTTCTTGCACATCGCTTGTCTGTAATTTCCCAGCCTTCTATAAATTAGTCAGCATGTGAGCACTGCTCTATAAGTTTGGTGTGGGCAGTTTAGATTGCACGCTCAAAGTGCTGGCTGTGTTTTGGTTATGAGATAGTCATGGTATGTTTCTGTTTGCAGATGGGGAGGTTTTGCCTCTGTGAGTCTATAACCTGGTTCATTTGCCTACACTGATACAAAATTCAGCAGAAACAGTAGCACAAAAATAATAATTTCTCTGGTGATATGATAACATAAATTCAGGCTTAGAGCTTTTTGTACTGAACCTACCATACCAGTTCTGGGGAAAATGGCCCCAAAAGATCATGTGACACAAATCGATGATTCAGATTAAACTTACACCCTGGACCCAATCTGTCAGAAAGGCCAGGCCGACTAACTTTGTGCTGGCAGGCTGTTTGCCAAGTTAAGTGTATTACCCCGTGATATTCTTACGTGTCATATCAAGTACTTGTTTTCCCACAACACACATAAGGCTACTGTACAGTCATAAAGCCAGTGTAAGCCCCATACTGTGTGCTGAGATTAACATCTGTGAATCTGGATCAGATTTGTACTACTGCATTAACGCCCATGGTAGCATGGCCTCCTTTAAGGAAGGTGAGCAGCAGAGAGTAAAGGTCCTCATTGTGGCCATGCACGTGAGTTCTTCTCTTACCTGCTGCTTGGTTACGATCACAGCTGAACATACAGCTGCTTGTGTGGCTTAGAAGAAAACTCAACCCGCCATGGCCACCTTCCCATTTATTTGATAGGTGACTTCCTGTTCTTTCCAGTTATTATTACATAGAAGAGTATTTAAGTGCTGCTTCCACTCGGCCTGAAGGTGTTTAGAATATCCGTAGGTATAACCACATCTGTATGTCTGCACATCAGCTGCAGTGTAACGATACCATGCCACAGTTTATCCTATCTGTTGAGAGGGAAGTGATCTTCTAATTAATGACTTTTCAGGTTAGTTTGCGGTTTAACAAACATTTTTGGAGCAGTCCAAATATTTGAAAAATGCAAAAGCAAAGCACATGAAATGTGAAATTCCAAGTGAATTTTAAGTCTGTCCTTAATTTCCAGTGCATGTTTTGACCTGAGCTTTCAACCAAAGTGCTGCTATGCAAGTTGCTCTCATCAGGAGAACAGGCTGACCTGCTCTTGAGAGAATTCCTGCTCCTCTTCCACAAACAAAGACCTTTCACGGAACACAGGGAGAACGGTGCAGGAACTACGGGCAGGTGAAACTTTGCAAGGCAATTGACAAAAGCAGCTGAAGCACAAATCTTGTTAGCAATGGAGAACTTCTATTATGGGATGCAGACTCTTGAAAGAAGACCCAGGGCTCCTGAAATGTGTTTTAGACAATTTTTTATTTAGAAGATTGAAAAAACAAGTGGAAACACTATTTAAAATCTTGATTAATAAAAGAGGATGGCTGAAAATATAAAGGTGGCCTGATCAGGGGGAAAGGAGAGGGAGCAGTTACTGAAAGAAAGGCATCAACGGAACAACAAACCACCTAACATAGAAGGCACGCAGGGAGAGAGCATTACCAACCAACATGAACAAGAGTGTAATGCAGCACTAATGGCAGCGTTAGAATATATAAGCAGGCTTTCCAAATTGTGCAAAAAGTGGAAACAAGGACACAGTTAAGAATTAGCACTGCGGAATAACGTGGGCGAGCAGGAACAAAATGAGAGACAAAGGTCCAGAATGAGTGCCAGAGAAGGGTATAGGAACACGCTGTATCTGTATGCACTGGAAATAAAAGCAAAATGAGTGAAAATATCATTCACTGCTGACAGAAAAGGAAGGCACACACACACACACACACAAAACACAGCACGTTAGTTTCTTCAGCATTCAAAACTGCCTCGTAACCTGTTACTGAACCCAGCGTTTTTGGGAGGTGACAGCAACAAGTAGCAGCAGGAAAGAACACACTACATTGAATTGGTTACGTGGTTACACAGGTTGGCAATGCCTGGAAAACGCACTCCAGATTGTTTAGGAGGCCAGCCAGAGAACTTTTGAAATAATTGGTGTGTATCTACAAAAAATATTGTGGAATTTGCAGGCTGCTCTCCATTGATTGACTGGAGGAAGGAGAAGAAAGGTGAACTTGTGAATGGAAAACCATTCAGAGTAAATCCAAGGTTCCAGGAAGATAATATAAGTATTGATGTGTGCGTACTTTGAGAAGGAGGTAATTTAAAAAGTGACAAATCGGAAAGTCATTATGAATTTGTAAAGAATATGGGGAGCAGTTCAGATAATGGCATCGCTGAAAGGGTTCTGCGGATTGCAGGGGACCGGAAAAAGAATCTGAACCAGTGTGGTGATGTTACTGCAAAGTTGGCAAACACCGTACTGAGATAGCTAATCCGGTTAACTTGATGTAGGTGTAAGGAAGAGTGCGAGGCTGAAAGGACTCCAGAGCAGCCTGAGAATGACAAAAGGTTTGAAAAATATGAACTATGAGAACGTAGCACATGAGAGTTTGCTATAAAAATGAAGTTTCAACTAAGGACATGATGATATTGTGTGAAACGATGATCTAAAACTGCTGTAAGTCGCAGATTGCTCTAACATAAGCTAGGTGTTGGGCAGAGAAGCTTTAGTTAACTCACAACCAGTTCAGATGCTAGGGCAACCTGTGTAGTCGCACAGACAGAGCTAAGTGCCGAAACGCTCCTGGCAGACTGCGGAACGTGCCTTACTGTGGGTTTTCAGAAAGGTTCAACTGCCTTTTGCCAGGAGTAAGGCCATGCCTCAAGCAGTGGCTCCAGTGCGCGTATGCCCTGCGCTTTCCCCAGAGAGACTGACATAACAGGTGCCACAAGCCCTGCTGGAACGCTTAGTTCGGACAAAACCAAGCATCGGTTTTGCACGGGACCTCCGCACAGGGTCTGCCTCATTCCAAGGCCCGAACAGAACCTCGGGCCACTGGGGTGAGACGCAGACGAGCGAACGGCGCCTACCAGCTGGAGCCGGGGCCGACGGCCCCCGCCCGCCGCTGCCCGTCCCGGAGGCACTCGGGCTGCGCGGCTGCACGGCTCCGTGCCGCCTCCTCCTGCCCCCTGCCCGGCACCTTCCTGCCCGCGCCGACACCAACACCGCACGTAGCTTCGCGCCCCGACCTCGGCTCCCTGCGGACAAAGGCAGCGGCTCGCGGGGCCGCCCCGAAGCCCCTTCCTCAGGTACCGCTCCCGCGGCCCTCCTCGCCGCGCACCCCGCCCCCAGCCACCCGGGCCCCAGGCGGGAGTGCCCCGCGCCATGGCGGCCCCGCGAGGGACGGAGCGGCCGCCATGTTGTCGTCCTGCGGCCTGCGCTAACTTTGGGGAAGTTTCTTTCCCAGCCTCTGGGGGGACGCGAGGAAGGAGGAGGCGGGGGGGGCTCTGCGGCCGCCGGGGCAGCACCGCGACGCGCGGAGCCGTTCCGAGAGCGGCGGTGACGCGGGGCCGCCCGGCACGGACGCCTCCCGCCCTCCACGGGCCGCGCCGGGACCGCCGGCGACGCCGCGCCGTATTCACCGCGCGCGTTAGGCCGCTCCGCTGCGCAGACAGCGTAAGGCCGCCGCCGGCCCTCCGTGTGCGAGCGTCTCTCGCGCTACGGCCTCGGCCCCGCCTCCCGCCCCCACCCCGCCTCTCGCGCCGCTTCCCGCGCGCCCATTGGCTGCGGCGGCCGTCACTCTGCGGCTGGGCCCATCTCGCGCTCCCCATTCATGCAGTTTGGTTGCGTGTTGGTGTATTTTACTGTTTGCAATAAAGAGGGGGGGATTTTTTTTTTGTTCAGTTTCTGCTGCAATTAACTCTTGGTCCCGTCGACATCTCTTTTTTTTTCTTTTTTTCTTCTTTTTTTTTTTTTTTTTGGCAATCCCGCAGGACGCTCGAAAACAGTTTCTCGGCGGTTCCCTTTATATTTTGTACACCTCTCCCGATCTCTCTGTTTTGCAATCAACTATTAAGGTGCAACTATGCCCAAAAGAAAGGTAAGTGGGGCAGAACGGGGGCGGGAGGATTACGGCCGTTTGTGCACAAACGGCACCGATTCGCCGTGTGTGTGTGTGTGTGCGTGTGTATGCGTGCGTGTGGCTGTGTGTGTGCACGCAGAGTTTCGGCGTTTTCCATTTTTTGGTGCCCGTCCAGCGGCGCGGCCGCTCTCGGAGGGCCGGGGCCGTGCGGCGCGGAGCTGCGAGTTCACTTCGGGCCGCCGCCGGGCGCAGCGCGGCCGTCTCCATGCTGCTCCCGCCGCCTCCATGGTGCCGCCGCGCCTGGGCCGCGCCGCGCCGCTCCGCCGGCCGCCCACCGCCCCGCGCCAGCCCTGGGCAACGCCGGCGGCATCGGGGCGCGGGTCGGGCCGTATCCCGGCGGCGCTGAGCCGCGGACGGTGCCCCTTTCTCCGCCGTTTGCCTTTGTTCTCCTTTTTTTTTTTTTTTTTTTTTTTTTTTTTTCTCCCACTTCTTGTCATACCAGATGGTTGTGCAATGGTAAATCGGAGCCATTAGGCGGCGCAGAGTTTGAAACCGTCCTTGAAGGGAAGCGGGGAAGGAGCCGCCACCATCATTAACAACTTTCCCCCGGCCCACGCCGCCGGGATCCCCCCTCCCTCCCCAGCCTACCCCCACCGCCCGGCCCCGGGGGGCCCTCTCCGCCCGCCCCTCCCTCGGGCTCCCCGCGAGCCCCGCGGCGGTGCGGGCTGCCGCGCGCTGCCGGCCGCTCCACGGGGCCGGAGGGGGTTCCCGCGCGGCGGGACGCGGCGCGGAGCCGCGGGGGAGCGGGGCGCGCGCGAAGCTTTGTCCTTGCGCGGGGCCGGCGGCGACCTTGTTGTGGCCGCGGATTTGGCGGGAACTTTTTAAACGCGGCGACGCCGCGGCGCGGTGACGTAGAGGCTCGACGGCCGCGGGGCACGCTGGGAGCTGTAGTCCGCCGGGAGGCCCCGGGGACCCCGCGGGGGTGTGGGGCTGTGAGGCCGCGTCGCCGCTCACAGCTCCTCTCGCTTTTCTTGCAGGCTCCAGCTGAAGGCGAGGCGAAGGAGGAGGTAGGATTTCCTTCTTCGGTACCGCTCTGCGCAGGACTTATGTGGTGGTGTGGGTTAAATCCGAGGTGCCCCTTATGGGTGTGAGCCCTCAGCATCTCACTGCAGGACCCTCCCGGTATCCACCCGCCCTCTCTGAGTCCTGTGAAGGCCGCTCTGGACATTGGCTGTTGCAGAGCCTAAGGCTGTGGGCCTCCAGGCCCTTACAGCTTACGGTCTTCAGGGCAGCAAGGGGCTGTGATCACCTGGCACCTCAGTAAGGCGTGAGGGTGCTTATGTAGGGGAGCAGCACTGAACGGGCCGGCACCCCTGTGTCCAGAGGTTCCTAAATCCTGGGGTGTGCACGGGTGTGTGGTGTGCTGTCCTGGTGCTGGGAGAGCACTGCTCTGGGCTCGCTGAGCTGTAGTGACACCTCTTTCTTTATGCAGCCAAAGAGAAGGTCGGCCAGACTATCTGCTGTGAGTATCCCTCTTTAATCTCTTCATATTCCATCTCGTGGGATGTTAAGTTCTGGGGGACAGTTATAGAGAGACTATTTTTTTTCTGCTGCTATTGTTAGAGGCCAGGTTAAAAGTATTGAAGAATAAGATTCCTACTTTATGTGTCCGAGTTTTGAGCAGCAGCACATTACAGGGCTCACTTTCAGACATCTCACAAGAGTTGTGCAAGTCGTTTCGTTCATCTGTATTAGCGAACATACATCTGGACACATGAGTTAGGTATCCAGACTCAAGGACTATTGATTCTAAGACAAACTTGGTGTCTGTAGGTCTCCTCACTACAGATGCCTGCCCATAGCTCTTTAAATTGCCCACACTTCCTTTCAGCTTGTAATTTGCCCATTGATTTCCAGTGCCCAAGTGTTGGGTGAGCTGAGATCTAGAAGGTGTAAATCTCTATTGAGTGGTAGGGTTCAGCCCAAAGTCAGTCTTAGTCTCACACAGGCTCTTGGTATCCTTTCCTACAGACTTAGTGTGCCCAGCCCTTTTTTAAGCAGTCTTGGAAACGCCGAGTGGGTAACAGTTGCTATTTAAAAAAGAAAGTACTTAATTTCATTGAAAGCTAAGATGTGTGTTGACTTCTAGAGTTATGTCCAAATGTTAATACATTTCATTTTTGACAGACGCTTGCCTTCACAGCTGACAGTAACGCTCAGATGCAGTAGTGATCCACTTACTGCTGCTAGTCAGCATCTGTGCTGTAGCCACTGTAAGGTGTATGAGGAAATGTGAGTTTGAACAACAAAATACCTTGACCCATCACTGACATTAATTCCTTATTACTACTGAAAGAAGCTGTCAACTCAAAATATCGTTTGCTTTGAGTACTTTTCAGAAGTTACCAACATAATGCCAAAACTTGTGTAGGGCTCATCTGACTGTTTCTTATATGTGTTTTGTACAGAAACCTGCTCCGCCTAAACCGGAGCCAAAGCCCAAAAAGGCAGCACCTAAGGTAAGTGTTGAAGGTATCCTGAACTGAAGTTAACGCTTCTGTTTTTCAAGGGACTCATAGAGGGGGAAAAAAACACCGAAACAACTCATGACATCCGCAACTGATCTTTATATTTTTTTTTCATAGTTTTCTTTGAAGATCTAAGATTGAATCTTGTGGGTTAAAACAATGTGAAGTTAATTTAATCCAAATTCTCCTGAAGGAAAGTGGTAAACTGATCAGACTTTAAGTCAGTTGTAGTGAGGCTTCACTGCTGCCTTGCAAGGCCATTCTGTAGTTTCTTACCATGTATTGTTGGGAAATTGTATTGATTTCAATAGAGATCAGAGGTTCAATTAGGGAAGGCATTGAAAATCATGCTTTTAATTGCGGTTTCTTACTGAGATTTCATTCAGAGGCACTCCTTACATTTATCAGCTTATCAGATTTCAGTCACTGGAGATAAAGATCTACATACTCATTTCCTTAAGCTGGATATTTCCTGAAATGTCAGAAATATCGGCATATCTGACAATACAGTTAAACAGGAAATAGTTACATTTTCTTTGTGCTTTGGAGCAACAAATTGAAACATAAAAGGGGGCTGTTTCTGTGATCCATGAGGTATTTATCTTTCCTTTCTGTCATGCTTTCCCGGTGGTCACGGTTTGCAATCCTTTTATTTTAGAGCTATCTGTAAATACTCAGGTTGTATTATTAGGCATTTGCTATCGGGAAAACAACAAAAAAAAAAGTTCTCCCTTTAGTCTGGTTCTGTCATACATTTTCCTTGGTGGTTTTGAGCAAAGCACACGTGAGAGTTTTAGTTACAGAAAGATATGATGGGCTGAGAACCAGGACCTTTACCTACACATTCGAAAGCCCCTGTGATCACATATGGCATCGTGGGCTCCCAGATGATGGAAAAACTACTCTGCCTCAAGTTCTGCTGTGTGGAGCAGCAAAGATGTCACGAGTAGAGGACAAGAAAGAGAACCCCATGTGCTCTTGTAGGGATCCCTCATCTCGGTTCTGTAATCGCAGTGGTGTCCAGAGCAAGCTTTACATCTGCGTCTTGGCTGTGCAGCCTGAACTTGTAGATCCCATTCCAGAGCTGCGGGGGAACCCAGGAGCCCTGCTGCTCAGCATTCCTGCGGTGTGAGCCGCCAGCATTCTGCGCTGCACCTCCCTCTAGTGGCTGCTCCCCTTTAGCCCGCATTGCTCCTGTAGCCCCAGTAGAAAGAGAACCGGGCTCTGCAAGTGCCGGGGTCAGCTTCTGCTGATTACTCGTGCAGAGGTCAGCGCAATCACATATGATGCATGGTGGGGTTGTTTTTTTTTCAGGTTTGCTTTTTGATTTTTCACTTCTATAGAAACGTCTAAAGATTTATACCCAGAAGCTGTGCTAACAGAATTTTGGAGTTGCAGAGCTAAGCACTTGAAAGTTAAGGACTGTAAGTGACTGTTAGAGCTTACTCTAGTCCCATGCTGCACAAGCTGTATTCTCTCAGGGACTGTATATTGTTGAGTTCTGCTGGGAGTTGCCCCTCACCCAGGGTAGTGGCATTGTTCTTGCAATTAAGGTGCTGGTTTGACTCTAGGATACTTGAGCTGCATTTTGGCTCTCTGAAGCTATCTAATACAGGACCAATATCTATGCGGAAGGGGTTGTAGTAAGAGTTTTACAGGATCCTGGGTTCCCCAGTCACAGCTGTATGCTGCAAGGCACTTTCTCTCCCTTCAGAGTCCAATCATGGAAAGTAGTTTCTCTGGATTCTTCTCAAGTCTTGTTTTAAGAGGCTTTGCCAACAGAGAGTAGTCTGCAGTGCAAGTGACTAACGCACGTGTGCTGCTAGAGGAGCCTTTCACAGCAGACGGCTTCTGTGTGCTTCAGAGGTCTCCAGAAGTTTGTTCAAGTGACAGAGAGCAAATCAGTATTGCAGCGGCATTGCAGTTCCAAAGCTTAACACTCCCAAATGCTTCCAGAGTAGTTACGTGCTGCCGTTACTGTGATGGTTATTTTTCTTGGCCTTTTCCTTCTTCCACTCTGCCTCTTGAAAGTGTAAGTGGTGCTCTTCCAACTGAGGGAAGAGGGTGAGCGGAGGCAGATGGCTCTCTTTCCTTCTGTACTTGATGACTCTGGGAAACAGCCATTGTGTATCCTTCATAAGTCAGTCCCCAGAATGGAGGAGAAGGTTCTGGAGAGTGGGCATAGCCCAGGGGAAAGAGACTTCTAATGCCACTGTGGCAGAGTTTTCCAGGTGGGCTGAAATCCCTCAGGAAGGTCAGACTGGGGAGTGGGAGGATAGGGAGGAAAAAGCCTCACACCTGATTGGTGCCGCCAACCCCCTGTCTGAGCTTTCTGCATTGTTACAGGACTTGGTTTTAGTTTGGGTGAGTTTTTTTATCATCAGCATTACTGAATAATCAGGTGGCTTTGCTCTTACCATTTTGTGTGTGTGTTTGACATTAGCAAGCAACTCATTTTTGATGTGAATTAATTTTGTGGACTAATAAGACAGGAGTTGAAAATAGCGTGTAGACTTTTAGAACTTACAGACACTGAGACAACTCCATCTTCTGAGTAGATAAATGTATATGTTTGTGGTTTATCTGCCTAGCTTCACTTACCTTTGGGTAATAGTTTTGGAGATATTTATCATTCTTTTGTTGGAACCATGTTTATCAAGCATGATTTGCTTAGATTCTTTGATGGTTTCTGGTTTGCTGGTTCTTTATTGGCAGCATTAGGCAGATCCTCCCAACTGCAACTGATAAGAAACCATGCTTGTTTCTGGGTTAGGGTCAGGGACTGACCTTGCTATATAGAAAACTGTTACTACAGAAATTGTGGCGTCAAACTTTGTTTTGATTTAGTCTGATCAGCCATACCAGAAACTGTGGTTAAATAATAACTGCAAAGTTTGCATTGTTATTGAAGTGATGCTCTTGGGCCCCCAGCTTGTGTCTCACACAAATGGTTTATTATAGTAAGGAATATTTGGGGCAGTCAAGGGGGAAAGTCCTTTGACTGCAGCTTTGTTACGGTTTTCTAAATAGGCCTCAATAGCACATCTGAAGTATTTTGGTATTGCCACCAGTTGCACATGTTCTTTTTGTTCTTTGGTGTGCTTTTCAGCAGCACAGCAGAAATACGGGCCAGTTCAACTCCAGCATTTTTTAGCTAATTTAATTGAACGCCTATTTAAAATAGGAATTCTTGTAACCCCGGCTGTGACTGCTTTTATATTACGCACTTCCCAGTAGCATGTTTGTGGCAGAATAGAAGGAAAACACTTCTCCATAGAAACCTTCATCTCATCTTTGTCACTAGGAAGCACTGTGTGTAGAAGCAGGTTGTGTGGACAGTTTCAGAGTTGGGAACGTGCGAATGAAGGCGTACGAGTTGGAAATCAGCGTTTACCATATCACAGTTTCTTTTCTTAACAGAAAGAAAAGGCAGCAAACGATAAAAAGGAAGACAAAAAGGCAGCAACAAAAGGGAAGAAAGGAGCCAAAGGCAAAGATGAAACTAAACAAGAGGATGCAAAAGAAGAAAACCACTCTGAAAATGGAGATACCAAAACTAATGAGGTACCTTAGCTACAGTAAACATGGGAATAAACACAGATGTATTGGTAATGCATCTGCTGGAACTAATGATTGGGGCCTCCTTGTCGGAAGGTGGTGTGTTCACTGCTGTCCTGTTAAGGCACTCCAGCTGCAGTGTCTGCGCAGGGCGACTCCCAGGGAGAGCCTGAAAGAATAGCATTCTCCTTCAAACTCTTTCCTGCTTTGTGGTAGAGCCCTTCCACAGGTGGTCTGTGCTATTGTAGTGTCCCTCTCTGTGTTGGCACAAGAGCAATGCAGAATATCTGGGGAACAATAGAGCTCAGAAAGATTGCTGTCCAACCCTGAGCTGACTTTGCATATCCTCTCTGGACTGCTGGATTGCCTATTCTGCTCAGCACGGGTTGGTACTGTGCCAGAAATCTGGTTTTAAGTTTGACACAATTCTTTAAAACAATTCTTCGCATCAGAACAGTTCAACAAGAGTTCTTCAAAACAAACTTGGTCTTGTCTCTTGATCTGCAAGCCTCTTTCTTATAGGTTCTTGGTCTTGTCCCTTGATCTGCAAGCCTCTTCCTTACAGGTTCTTACCGTATCAGCTACTTACGTGAGAGCTGCCATTTGCTAGGACTAGCTACAAGCTTCAGTCTGCTCCTCATGGCCTTTTCCTAGCATTCCTGTTGCTGGTAGAAGTGCAACATTTGCTACAGGCTACTTTTATCCCTGTAGCCGTAGACTAGCTTGTCATGTACTCCGGTGCTTTTGATTTACTGTGCTGTCTTCGTGTGCTGAGTATCGTTACACAGTTAATGGGTTCGTTCTAAAAAACAATTCTCAGGCTTCTCTGCTAAAATTTAATACGGCACCATTGTACTTCAAAGGATCATTGATAGGAGCTTGGCAATTTTGATGTGTTGACTTAAAAACTAATGGCAGACGTTTCTGGTAGAGAACAGGTGAGATCAGCTTCCCTGAAGTTCGTGCAGTACACAAGTATTGCGGCCTTGTGTGTAATTCTTACACTTCCTTGTGGCTGGACGGAGCTGAGGACGTGAACTTCCCCTAGCACATGATTGATCCTTATCTAAAACGCGTTTCACGTTTCTGTCTCTTTGGATTCTCTTAACATTCTGATATTAACCCCATCATCAGATAATGCTCCTCCGTGGTTTGATTTTTAGAATTATCAGCCAACGTGTTGTTGTGTTGATATTACTGGTAGTAGCTGTGCTTTCCTGTTTATCTACACAAAATGTTGTCCGTGTGCGTGCTAACAAAGTAGTCTCTCTTTGATGCTTGTTAGAATGCAATCCGATTAGCATTACAAATAATATTTCTATTCTTCCCAAACACTTTTATAGGCACCAGCTGCTGAAGCATCTGATGATAAGGAAGCCAAGTCCGAGTAATGTTAACCCTGCCCTATATCTCCATCATTTGGTATCCGTACCTCCATGCTGTATTGTTAACAGAGAGGAATATTTTTATCAACTATTTTATAAATGCAGGTTTTTTTAGCATGAATTTAATTATGGAACATCTTCATCTCGGTTACTTGGGAATGAAATCCCTAACAAACAAACAAAAAAGCAAAACAACAACAGAAATCATTGTTTTTAAATTTTGTGATTGTAATAGTTTGTATGGTACATGGAAAGAATAAGTGGTGGTAGCTTTTGACTTCTGTCAGTGTGTCCCTTTTTGTGTAAGTCATGCTTACAGACTTCAGATTTTAATTTTACCCTCGTATGTGTTGTATGGTTTCTTAAAGTGGGGAGGTCTCAAAACAAATAACCGTGTTAAACATTCCAGTGGTTCTGTGGGTTGCTTTTATAAAGAAGGTGAGCTATTTTCATGAAAAAAAAAAAATAAAATAAAATAAAATACCTAAGAGCTGGAAATCTGTTGTTTTCCCAAATGTAATTTTATTTTGTCGGTTTTGAAAAAATAAATAAATAATGATAAAAAAAGCGTAATCATGTTTTTAAATGAAATACGAACGTTTCTTTTAAAAGGGCAGGTCGGTTGTATGTACCCACTGTTAGGAATTTTGCTGGATTTATCTTAATAAAAAAGACTCCTCAAAAGCTGACTGTGGTTCGTTGCTTGCGCTGCAAACGCGCTGCTGGAGGGGCTCCGTGCGCCTGGGAGCCGTGCGCCTGGGAGTCGTGTGCCTGGGAGCTGGCTTCCAGAGCACGGACAGTGCTTGGGCCCCTGGCTCCTGCAGTTGTGTCAACAAAACCGACTCCATGCAGTCAAAATGGGAACAGATGGTTCCAGAGGAAACGCGCTGCCTCGCGCCGGCGGGGCGCTACCCCAGCACTTCCACGTGGAAGATTACGTTCTAAACTTCTGCTGCCTCAAGTAAAGCTGAGATGCTTGGTGTTGTCCAACACGCCTTAAGGGCTGTTGGTGTTATGAGCTTTGGTGGGTGTTGTCTCGTTTATGTTTCAGTGCCTGTAAATCGATAACAATTTAGAAGAGGGGTCTTCCCTCTTAGAAATAGCGGGTGAGCTTGGAGATAACCGTGCTGACTCCTGGTAGTGTAAAATAGTTTTCTGTTACGGTGCTGGAATGGTCATAGTACCAGTTAAAGGGCATACTTACCTACCTTTTATTTATAGCTCCTTCTAAAATGTTCTACTCGTGGAGTGTTGTCTTGGACTCGGTTAGCTTCCCCCAGCACCACCATGTGTGTGCATACAGAAAGTGGTTTCCGTGAATGCAAGCCTGTTCTGGGAATCACTGCTAGACTAGGCAGTGTACGTAGAGGTTTAGCATTTCTTTTACCTAGTCTTATTTCTATTGCCTCAGCTATCCCATACAATTTTTTTCAAGGACACTTCACATTTTCCTCTCTAAGCCACCTTCTTTATAGTCTCTTCACATTGATGACCAAATTCGTCATGTATTTGATAGGAAGAAAAATGTCTGCAATGCAGAAAGCGTGTGGTGTTGGGTTTTTGGGGTTGTTTTTTTTTTTGCATAAGATTGTTCTGCAGCTCAGAAATGTGAAATTCCAGGAGCCTGCATAGTTCATCTCCTGTCTTCAGTCTAACTCAGCATCTCAGTGAGGTGCCCCGTATGAAATGGCTGTTCCCTGAGCAGTACCCCGGGGTGCTGGCTACTTGGTGATGTTTAGGTGGGGATTTCACTTCCAAGGCGTAAAGCAGAGATGATTTTTATTCCTGCTGTGCCACCTTGCGTTCCATAGATGTGCTGTGTAAAAGCAGCCGGGGTGTGTGAGCTCCAGCTTCCTTGCGGTAAGGGTGAGGGAGCAGTGAGGAGCTTTATCCCTTAATCAGCACAACCCGGAGCCGGTGGTTTGCAGGCATACTCAATAGTCTCTCCCGCAGTGAGCACTGGTGGAGAGAAGTTGGAATCCCATCGTGGAAGTGTGCTGGGATGTGGCTGCCTGACGTCTGCGGGATGGCGGGGTGTGTGAAGGGGAACGGGTTGAAGGTGAGCATGGATGCTTTCTGTCCGTGTATGGGGTTGCAGTGATGCTAGGAGTTTTTGTGTGCGTCGAGGGCATCTTTCTGGGCTTTTGCCATGAAGGTGATAAAACTGGGCAGTTGGGCTGTTAAACAAGTTCAGGTGATGTTTTTCCCTCCTAGGATTTTCTATGGGATGCATCTGTCGGTGTGTGAAAGCTCATGGTGACTTAGTAATAGCAGGGGATTCTGCGTGTTTCAGTTTGAAGGGATCCAGTGGCAATTCAGATGTCATCCCCACACTTCTGCACATGGAAATGACTGAATTTAGCTTGCTTTTGAGCAATGAAGGGTCGCTAATAAGCACGGCAGTTTGTTTTGGAGACACAATGCAGTGGTTTTAAGGGTCTGACCAAATGGTGATTGAAGTCAATGAAAAATACGAGTGGGCCTGCACACCTTTAAGGATAAAATGCATGTTGGAATAAAGTGTATTATACCTGCAGTGTCTCCTCCCAGCTTCCAGTGGTTGCTCCGCAGGGGCTTAAAACAGCACATCTGGTGTAAGCAGGAAGGTGAGCTCTTTGTCCAAATCTCAGTGACAATTGCCCCTTTCTTCCCAGTTTCATTCTCCCTTAGTGTTTCGGGTGTGGTTATTTAAATAGTAGCTGGCAGTATAAGTGTGGTTGATATTTTCTTCCTAGCAAAGGGCTCATCCGTGTGCCAAAGTATAATCAGCCCATCACCCGCTAACTGAGGCCATTCTGTATGTTAGGTCACATTTCTCCATTCTAACGCAGAGGTTGTTAGACAGAGACGTACAATTGAGTGTTTGGTTTTGTTTAGTTCCTCTTTCAGTGCCAGGGAGAGAGTTTTCTTAATTCTATAACTATTGTTACAACCAGATTCCTGTTTCAAATAAGCTCAGAAAATTGCTTAAGAACTTTTCAGTCAAACCTCCTTGCTCAAGTTCACAACTTCTCAGAGCAATGGGATATTTGAGTGGGTTGCACAATGAAATAGATTGCTGCCTTCTGCCAAGTCCTCCTCATCTGGTACTCTTGACGTCTTGACACTGCATCAAAGGTAGCTCTGGTTTATGGCTGACCAAAAAGTGGAGGTTTCAGTGGGAGGAATGTTTCATGACCAGGCAGTTTGGGTGTCCCTGGTTCCAGGCTCAGTTGGAATGCGTGGAGAAGCCCCTTCACCGAGCTCCTTGGCTCTCCACTGGCAGAGCTCTGGGCCATAAGAAACATGTTTCCTATTCTGGTTTTAACTAGGAAAGGTCCTTAGAATAGCTAAGCAGGCAGAATCGACTGTGGGCATTTGATTATCATTACTGATGATAACAATTCCAGACTCGACAAGATGTGATGTGACAAACAGCTTTGTGAGTCTTAAGACAGCGATGGTTCTGTAGTGGCACAATGGTCTTCTCAGCAAAGGGAGAAGATTTCATGCGAGGTAAGATGCATGTTTTGAGCAAGGCACGCGTAGAGCCGTCAGCTTGCATTTTGCACTGAGATCTGGTGAAAGGTGGCAATGCTGCTGCTTGTCATGAGCTACAGACTCTGTGCGTGGAGGTAGTTTGACGAATGTTACATCTGGTTTAACGAGTGGACTGCAGGCACTGCTGTCATTGCTACACAGCATGCAGGAGCCGTACAAGGTATTGCAGAGTTGGGTGTTTGGCCAGGGCCAGGGCTGCTGGAACACAGTGCGGTGCTCTGGGTGCAGTGAAGCAGCTTGGGTGGGAAACCAGTGCTGGGTCACATTGTGCCGTCAGCATAGAAACACAGAGTGCTTCCACCCAGCGGGATGGCAGGGAACAACGAACCCATTGTAGACCAACTGGAGGGATCGTGTGCATGCTTTGGACCCATCGTATTGTTAGGGAAGATCTCCATAATGATTTCATTTAGTAGCAATCTTTGGACAAAGCAAGGCTCTTCACTGCACCGCTCTTACCATGCTCAGTGCACAAACACCCCATGATGTAACTTACGATGCGGCTTCCTGGTGCAGCGTGGGGCTGAGCTTACTTCAGCATGCGTATTGAACGTAGGATAAAGGACTGAGACCTCCTGCTCCTCGCTGTAATGCTTGCTCTTACAGGAGCCCCAGCAGAATGTGGGAAAGTGTTTGCCCTGTTGCTCTGTGAGAGCAATGAAACGCTTAGAGAAACTGCTGAGCACCTGGGAAGTGAGGTTTGGAGGAAGAGGAGGCAACTTGGAACTTCTCCCTTGGGTCCACCGTGAGTGATGTGTTGGGGCAGCACAGAGGGAGGAACAGGAGGGAAGAGGCACAAACAAACAATGTGGAAATCAGGGAGGTCCTTGTGCTTGGAAAAAAAAAACCCCACGAAACAGGAGGTGGGAGTAAAAGCTTGTGTTTGAAATGGGGAGGGGGGAATAATAACTCCCCCCAGACCACGGACAAGAAAGGCTTTTGTAGATACATCCTATGTCCATCTTTGTTCCTTTAAGCAAAGTAACTGCATGCAAAAGACAGAAAATCTGATGTACCTGATTTTCGGATCAAGAGCAACTCCCTGGTAGTTAATGGAGTTACACTGGTGTTAATCTGATGAAGCAGAAAGAAAATTGGATCCCCTGAATAGAAACGGATGGCTCTTCTTTCCAATTGTCCCAATGGTGATGTTCCTCCTCCATGCAGCTGGCGCAGGAGCCCTGCTCTGAAACCTGATCCTGCTGGATGGGTTCCAGCGAGCCAAGAACACCCCTCGGGCTGCGTCCGCGGCTTTCGAGGAGCCTCTCTCCTTCTGAGAGAACAATGTCAGCGTGGCCGCTGTCCAGAGAGCATCCCAGAGCCCAGGGAGGGAAGGAGGTCACCAGAGAGCATGAAGGTGGGGGACAGAAGTCACCGCTGCCCATGCAAATGGCAGAGGGTCCCGGGGAAACAAAACGCTGCCTGGCTTGGGAAGGAGCTGCTCGCAACGTGTCGCATGGGAACGCTCATGTGTTGGCCCAGTGCGTTGGAGTGAGCCCAAGATTGTCACCAAGAGGTGACAACTGGAAGAAGTGAAATGAAGTAGGTGCTTATGTGATATAAAATGAACAAAATGGCAAATTGGAAAGCGCTGTTTCTAAAAGAGCGGAAATCAAATTGACACCGTAAAGCTCTCGGAGGCATTTTAATACAGTTGGACACATCTTAAGCATTTCCAGACGTTCTTAGAAAAAAAAAAAAAAAAAAAAAGGGTATGGGGGGGGGTGGAATCAGTGCAGACAAAAATGCGGCATTCAAACCTAAAAATAGAATGGCAGGGCCAGATTTAAACCAGGTTCATCTCACTGGACTCGAGGACTGTGCTGCTCCAGAGATCGCTGCCGGGTGAGGACTCGGAGCTGCGGGGAGCTGCGTGTGCCCTGCACGCAGCCAGGCACTGCCCGCCCCACAGCCCTGAGTTGCTGCTCGTCCTGTGGTGCTGGAGCCATGGAGTTCTGCCATTTGGCAGCGTCTCCCTCCCTGCCACGAGGGATGCGTTGCTTTCCTTAGGGATGGAGGTGAGAGCAATCCTGGAATTCTCAGCGAAAGCTGCTTGTAAGCGGTCCAAGCACTGAAATCCAGAAAAATCACTGGGGTTTTGTTTGTTTAACATTAACAATTCAAGGAGGGGGTGGGAGTACGTTTCTTGGAGCTAAAACCAGATGTGAGACTTCGTAGCCACAAAGCTTTCTGGTTCCCCTCTGTTTGCTTTTCCCTTGGGAAGATGAAAGCAACAGCAGGGAGGGAAGGCTCGTATGGCAGCAGCTCTCTGCCTTCACCCTCGCTGCGGGGATCCCACTGGATGCTGCTCCACAACCACGAGGGAGCTGCTGGATCCGCGTGCTGCTGCGGTGGAGGTGGGTGTGCTCCAGCTGGGACGCAGCCACAGCTTCCACCCAGAGTTGATGTGTGCTGGAGCTGATCGCTTGTCCTTTGCAGGTCAGGACCCCGCTCCGTTTTGCACCAGGAGCACTGAGGAGGGCCGGGCTCACAGTCTGAGGGAAGCCCTGTGAGAGCTGCCTTCCCCTCAGGCCTCCTCCTATAAATCTTTCCACGCTGCAAACAGAAATTTGCAAATCTAGGCCAAGCATTCCCTGCTCCTATTTCACCACCCATGTTGTCGGAGCGCGGTTGTGCTGCGCTATAGAAACACAGCACCTCAGGATAAGCCCAGACCACTCTGCTCCGTGCTCATGCAGCCCAGTGGGGTGCTCTTCTATACCTGGACCATTACCCTGGGACTAATTAAAATAATTAACAAGTGTAATTAACTGTTGAGAGTTTTAGCACATTATAGCAGCAACAATTAAATAAATTGCCCTTTTTGTCTTGCAAAGAATTGACAGAGAGGGGAACAAGGAGGAGGGAGGTGGAGAGACTGATGCAGTGGCACGGGGAAGTGAATAGGGGTCGGTGGCTCTTGTGTTGGAAGACAAAGCAGACAAAGCGGTGCCCCACGGAATTACCGAGTGGCAGATGCAGATCGGCCACATTTCCCGCTGCGTGTAATTAAGCTGAGGAGCTCATTGCCCAAATGGATCCACAAATCCGGGGGGCACAGAGCGCTGGGGGCCCTGAGTTGTCCCCAGGTCCCTGCTGCCTGGTCCTGCTGTGCATTTGGTGCCACAACACGGCGGTGGCTGCTCCGCAGAGTTAGGGGACTCATCCCAGCCATGCTCCAGCACTGCTCAGCCTGGCTCCAGCCTCCAGCAGGGAGCCTTGGGGCTCGCCTCTCCTCACCATCAGTGACCCTGAGCTGCATTTTCAGCAGCACAAGAACCCAGTGGGACGGAGCAGAACCCACACGCAGGTGCCCCTCTGCCCAAGGGACAGGGACTGTGGTAGTGCCAATCCTGCGGTGAGGGGAGCAAGAAGGTGCCCTGCTTCGCTTTGTGCTTCTTGCTGAAATGCGTGAGCCCAAAGGGAAAGAAACAGCAGCAACCCAAGCAAATATGGAAGGTGAGGCCCATGGCAGTCAGTGGAGGTCCCTCTGCAGGCTGAACACAGGGAGGGCTCCATCCCCATCTCTTTCTACTCCAAGAGTGCCAGTGTGACTCAGCTGCCTTTCCTGATTGAAATCTAACACCTTTTATATGGTTCACTTCTCATAACTTGAGGGGTGTTTTGTTTTTTTTTAAGAAAAATGAATTCCATGGACTTTGGCACCAGCGGGCAGCAGTCGGGACAGAAGCTGCGCTCCTGCCCTGCAGAGCCATGCTCCCCCCCCCCCCCCCAACATCTCCCATCAGCATCTTCCTTCAGCCCATTTATTTTAAGGGAACACAAAAGCTCTGCCCGTTTCCCCCCCGTGCTGCCCGGTGCCCCCACAGCACAAGCACAGCCCCAATGCCCAAGGCCCTCCCGTTGCCATCTGCATGACAAAACCCTCTGCTCCAGCCTTTTGGGGATTGCCCGCACCACAAACCTTATGGGCTTCATCAAAAGCTCGGATGATTTTAGGGTCTAGGTTTTTATTCATTACAGCATTGGCTGACAAAGCCCATTACATCATCTGTTTGGAAGAGAATTTCTCTGCAGCTGCTTGTGTGGCACAGGGGGGTTTGCTGGAAAAAAATAAGACAGATTTTTTTGTTGTTGTTTCATTCTTTCAGGGCAATTTTCCTTCAAATTGCTGGAAAACTGCACGTTCAAAAGGCTTCCAAAGTGGAAAGGAAAAGGGCAACGCGCAGCAGCTTTAACCATTCTTTTTTTCCTTTGCTTCTTTTTTTCATTTCCCTTCCAAAAAGCCAGGGGGGAGGCAGCCCCCACTCAGGGCCGTGTTTGGGGCTGGGATGTGGGGACAGCGGGGAGCCCCATCCTGCCCTGTTGCTGCTTGGAAGTCGTCCTGGCTCAGCACCAGTGCGAGCAGAGGAATCCCTCCAGCATTCAAGAGAAGAGGCCGAAGTTGTAGCTTGAGTTGCTGTTGGAATGGCTGCTAGGCTCGAAAGAAAGATTTATAATTCATAGGGTAACAGGCACACACGGTGCTATGGAAAATACCTCAGTTCTTCACTCACTGCAATTAAGAGTGAGAAAAACCCATAACTACAGATAAAAATCCATGATTATAGATGAGTGTGACAGACCACTGCGTTTCCCCATCAGGTGAGCAGCATGGATGCGCTGAGCCTTGTTACCACAGGAGTTTCACAAGTGGGTTTTGAGACGTTTTAACTATATCCAGGAAAAGATGGGTCCTATCTGCACCACACGTGCCACTGCCGAATGCGTCCTTGGCGGTAATCTGGATGTGCCAAGAAGCACGGAGGTGTGGCACTGACACGGCACGGTGGGGGTGGGCTGGTGGTCCGTCTTGGTGGTCCCAACCTTAAATGAGTGGAGGACTGAGCGACGGGAATGCCGCTGGGTTTTGGCAGCCTCAGCAACAGGGAGAAGGAGTGGGGGACGTGGGGTGATCCAGGCGGTGACCTCGGTGCTGCTGTTTGGGAGTTTCTTTTAGCAGTAGAGATTGGGTCATGTTCAGTTTATGTTTTATCTTGGATAGAAATGGAATTTTTTTAATAGGTCAAGAGTTCAGGAAAGCTAAAAAAAATAAATAACCCAGGATCTGTCTTTTTCTGCTCCCTGAATACATAGGGCTGCTTTCCAGCACACATTTCATTTTCAGGTGAGTTCCTTTGTTGCCATAGCAATATTACTCGTGTTTAGAAAGCCGCAGCTTTGGTTTTCTCCCAGGCCATGCTGTCACATGCAGGCAGCACCCTGAGCCCAGCACAGAGCTGCACTGAGCAGCACTGCAGCACAGAGGCGGAGGGGAGGGCCACGGCGGAGCACAGGACCCGCACCCAAAGATGCTCCTCTCATCCTTCCACCCACACCTCACAGCGCAGCTTTGCAGTAAGGTCAAAGGAAACCCGGTGGCTTTACTAATTAGCACTTACTAACGATGCTTCTCTGGCTGTGCCCACAGCTCTCCCTCCAGGCACTGGTGCACGTGCAGCAACAAAACCCGCGTGCACCCCAGAGAGCTCAGAATCCCGTAAATCCCATTTGCTGCCACACAGGTGTCTCATTTCCTTGCTCCACAGATCCCAGGCCCAATGAATTTATTTTATTACTCTGCTAAAGTAAGGCCTTTAAATACAGCGGGACATGCATTATGGGGGTCTGTAATAGCATTAAGAAAGGCACGAAGAAAAGGGGTTCCCTGGTAAGGGAGTGGTTCTGTGGTCATTTGGGTAATATGTATTCTGTGCACGTACTAGGAATTAAGAGTTGATTGTAAGTATTCGTATATTAAATATCTAATCTAGTCATATCTAATCATTTGATCTGGACAGGAGGGATCACTGGGCTGATGCCAACGGGATGAGCTTCAACACGACCGAGTGCTGGGTCCTGCAGTTAGGCCGAGCAGCTGGAAGGCTGTGTGGGAGAAATGGACCTGGAGGTGCTGGTCAGAGCTCAGCTGAACATCAGCCAGCAGTGTGTCCAGGTGGCCAAGAAGGCCAATGGCATTCTGGCTTGTATCAGAAATGGTGCAGCCAACAGGAGCAGGAGGTGATCCTCCCCCTGTACTCAGCACTGCTGAGGTCGCACCTTGAGTGCTGTGTTCAGTTTTGGGCCCCTCACTACAAGAAAGACATCAGCGCACTGGAGCATGTCCAGAGAATGGCAATGAAGCTGTGAAGGGTCTGGAGCACAGGTCTGATGGGGAACAGCTGAGGGAACTGGGATTATTTGGTCTGGAGAACAGGAAGCTCAGGGGAAACCTCTACAGCTGCCTGAAAGGAGGTCGTGGAGGGTGTGCGTTGGCCCGTTCTCCCCAGTAGCAGTGACAGCATGATAGGTACCGGCCTTAAGTTGCACCATGGGAGGTTCAGGTTGGAAATTAGGAAAAAATTATTCACCAGAAGAGTGGTGAGGCAGTGGAATGGGCTGCCCAGGGGTGGGGTGGAGTCACCATCCCTGGAGGTGCTCAAGAACCATTTAGATGTTGTACTGAGGGACATGGCTTAGTGGGGAAATACCGGTGGTAGGTGGACAGTTGGACTAGATGATCTTGGAGGTCTTTTCCAACCTTGGTTATTCTAGGATTCATACCACGAAGTTATTAAAATATTTAATGTTAAATTCTTTTTTTTTTTTTTTTTTTTCTGTACTCCTTTTAATTAAAGCAGGCACAGAGGGCCACGCATTAACCTAAAACCCACTCCGTGATGTCACAGCATAGCTATGGCTGTGTGCTGGGTGCTGTTCTGCTGCACCACCATAAGCTGTTCACGTAGATCACGTTTAAAGGCTGTTTTTGCTTGCTTTGTTTGTTTGTTTGCTTTCGTTTTTTAATTCTGAATAAGCCCTGTTCGGATTAACAAACAGAGGCTGCGTGCATGCAGCAGACCCGTGGGTGCTGCAAGCCTTGCTGCCATGCAGGCAGCAGATGGCAGCTGCAGGGCTGTGCGGCTGTGAGGCTGCAGGGACGATGCAGGCAGAGCAGCAGGCAGCAGTGCTGGGGGCATGCAGCCCTGTGACGTTTCCTTTCTGTGGGGGAATGCCACCGGCGCAGCCATTCCGGCAGCGTTAGGGCTGTGGTGGCTCCCAGGATTACCCATGCACAGCCTTCCCATCCCCGGCAGAATTGCTGTGCCCAAACACAATAGGAGCCTGGAAGAAAGCAACAGCCTCGACAATGAGTTTCTCTGCTTTTATAGGTTTTAGTGGAGCCCATTGTGCTGTTTCAACACCCTTTTTTGTATTTCGATTCCTAATATCTTTGACTGGGGGAAGGGTGGAGAGGGCACCGATTTAATTCGATAATCCCCCTAAGCCTTGCTTAATGCACTCACTCTATTTTGTGCCTGTGAATTTTATAGTGGTATTTTGGGTGGTTGCAGCACTGCACTGGAATACATCCCACCATTTATTTTGCAGCCATTGGAGGGAAATGGCTGGCAGTGCTGAGCAGCCTATTCACTGCGCTCACATTGTCAAACCCAACAAACCGTCAGCCCAGATGTGGTCGGATCCCAGGGCTGCAGCAGGGATGTGGGGAATGGAGCTCAGTCTGCCTGCAAATTGCCCAAATGAATACCTAACCACGAGCACAAGGCTTCCTCCCTCTGCCAAAATTCTGAGCTGGATTTGGGCTGTGGGGACAGCTCATGGCTCCTTCTGAAGGGTACCAAGTGAGACAAGTTTTTGGGCTCCCAAAACTTCATGGCTATGCCACGAGCAATTTGCTCCTAGCAGGAACTGGGTGAAGCTGCTGTGAGATGAGGTGGTGCTGAGCTATCCTGGGAGCATCTCAGAAGGTTACAGCAGAGACAAAAAGTGCCAACGTAAGGGTCAGAGTGTCTGGGGCAGCTGGCATGCAGCAGCAACTAAGATGAGAAGAAGGGGTTTGGAAGAGGTCAGGATCAGAACGACGGTGTCTGTAGGAAACCAGGTCATCCAAAGAGGAGAAAAGAACAAAGGAAGAAAAAATATTAAGAGGCTGAGATTTACCACACTGATAGAGAAGACAGAAGGGTGTCCACAGACATCTCAGAGAGAGGAGGAGACCTCAGCAGGAACACAGCAGGGCTCCTGTAGTTTAGCAAACTGCCCAAGAATGTGCAGAATAAAAAGATGCTTTAATTTTTCTCACCCATAGCCTGTGCAATTGCCTTCCTCACTTCTTACAGCCCAGCAGTAAGGATGTAATGCCTCATGAAAATAAATACGGATGGCTGGAATTCTGTCTGTAAGGCTCCCATTTGCCTTTCACAGCCTCGCCCCACATCTTTCAGCCTTCCATGCTATTTCTCATCAAACACCAGGACAGCGCTCAGCCACGCAGAGCTCATGGATCTCATAGACTCTACAGAAAAGCTTTCCTTATTGGCATAAAAGAAAGAGACAAAAGGGTAAGTATTTGGAGGTGTTGAAAGGCACTTCACCAGACATTAAATTATATTATTTATACTATCAAGAAAAGCTTTAAGGGACATCCCAAAAATGTGAGCCATCTTCAAATGGAGATAAGAAAGAAAACACACGTACTAGCAAGCTGTTTCTAAAGCTCTAATTAGTTGAGGCAAAAGAAAGCAAGAAGTTGATGGTGGGAGATTTTGAAAATTGAACTCCTGAGGATATTAAAAAAAAAAAAAAAAAAAAAAAAAAAGAGTATTTCCAAAGATAAGAAGCTGGAAGGCTATAAAAGAATGTATCCATCCAGTACATGATGGGAGTTCAAGACCTAAATGAAACAGTTGCCCAGGGAGGTGGTGGAGTCAGCATCAGGGAGGTGTTCAGGAACTGTAGAGATGTGGCACTAAGGGACATGGTTATGGGCATGCTGGGGGTGGGATGGGGTTGCACTTGGGGATCGTAGCGGTCCTTTCCAACCTTAAGTCCTAGAGGAGGGCTCAGACACGAATCACCTGACTGCCTGACTAGTTTGACGCTCATTGGCCAGAGCAGCCCTGATACTGAAGGAATGGAACAAAAAAATGAAACTAAACAAGGATGACGCAAAATAATGCCAATGGAAGCTACAGATAAGTAGAAATGGGCTCTGAGCTATGACAATGTAATGAGGAGATGCTGGCTTCATTGCGCTGATTGTTCTGTAGTGCCATCCATGATGCTCAGAGGTAGTCAAAGGCTAACAGGAGGGAATGGGGAACAAATAAAAACAAGTGTTGTGATGCCAGTGGACAATCTGCAGTTTTAGTCCTCCCATCTCAAAATGGGCACAGCAGTGCGAGAAAAGGTGGAGGACAGCAGAAGGGAGTGGGGCTTGGAGCTGCCCCGTGAGTGGGTAGGGTTGGGCTTTGCTGTTTGGAGCGGACACCCAAAAGGGGATGTGGTGCAGGCCCCTGCCCAGCAGCTTTAGAAGTGGCTTTGGGAATCTGTAAGGAACTCTTACTGCTGTGGGCAAACTTATTCAAGGCAGTTTTCTAATTTATCACCTTGTGTGCTAATTTATATTTAATTTCTATTTTTTTTATAAGACTGTACTAAAAGGGTATTAATGAACTTACTAACGATATCTACATGTTATGGATATTGGGTAATATAATTAGAAAATTAACGTATATTTTTAATTAAATAAAACCAGCACTTTAAAAAACTCTTAGTAGCTTGGTGGGGCCCTTCACAAAAATACCCATTACTTTTGTAAAACCAAATTAAAATGCAAAAATTCTGACAACGTAGAAGAGAAAGGATAGAGGGGTCTAAGCAATGCACTTGGTGGATGGAGTGACAGCAGCAGTTGCATTCCCAGCTCGGCAGGGACAGACATGCTGAATTCTGAGCCAAGCAGGCAGATACCGTGTGCCCAGGCTGAATGCAAAGCTATGGGCACCCCAGCAGGAAAAGCTGAAGATGCAGGATCAGGCCCTGCAAATTAAAAACAAAACAAAACAAAACCAACAACAAAAAAAACCCCAACAGTCTATAAAAGGATTCAGCAAGGTTTGAAGTTGTTGAATTATCTCAGCCAGGAAATGTCAGGTAGCATTTCTGAGGAGAGCTCTTTGTGCACATCGTCCCCGGAGAGATCAGAGCAGGAGCCATTTGCATGAGCACTGCGCTCAGCAGCTGCACAACGCCGGGCGCAGAGGGCGCGCACCAACCCGCGCTCCTGGAGAGGCAGGACCCGATCCGGAGCTACAGACGTGGGCACCGCCACTGCAACACCACCAATGAGGAGAGCTGCCTCGTCACTTGCAGCTATAGGTAATTTTCCTGCTTAGAGAGCTTGATGAGTTATAGGCACCTTCAGGGGTAGTGCTGAGATTCAGTGATGCTGCGGCAGACTTCGCTGTGTGCTGGCATTATTCACCTGGTTCTTCTGTTTACAGAGCTATGGGCACATCGGCACGCAGGCTGCTGTTGCCTGTTTTTGTATGCATTCCATCCATATTTGAAATTTTGCATTTATTTGTATGTAAAACAGAGACACTAATGTTTACATAATGTTCAGAGAGAATTAATTTGTTTGAAAATGAAGCAAATAGAAGCTACACAGTGGCACGGGCGATGTACATACCTCCTAGCAGAGCAGCAGCTAACTGCAGTTAATGGCTGCCATAAGAAATATGAGATATGGATCGGTCGGCAGAATAACAGCTGATCCTGTTCCAGGCAGGTGGCATCTTGTGTGCTAGCAAACGGATCTGCAGCTTCACCAGAGGAAGAGACACCACATTTACATCACACAGAATGAATCTCTGAACTTACACCAACTATTTTAAGATGGAATTCAGAAACAAAGGACAGTGTTGCCCTGACCGTTTCCCAACAGCCTTTCCTGTGGGATAGCGCTACCCGGAACTCTTGGTTATGGAGCACCACCCAGAGGGCAGAGAGGAGGGATGCACAAGTGAGATGATCGGGTACGTAAAAATAGCAAAGATCCTCCAGCAGATCTTACATAACCACCAGCAGGTACCTGATTGTTATTTAACGGATGTCGTCAAGAGAAAAAACAGTGGAAAGGAGATTTCTCTGTCAAGAGAGGATGTTTATGGGCACACAGGACCTCTGCACGCAAGCAAATGTGTCTATTTTGTTAACTATTTAGCACCTCTTATTTACTTGAACAAACTACTATGCCAAAATTTCATTTTGAGGTTACTGCATTTTGATACTATCTTAAAGTAAGCCTTGACTTTTCAATACCTGTATTTGGTTTCAGCTGTATAGTACAAAGCACCAGTTCTGAAACTGCTTCTAAATAGCACTTAATTTTGTATCAGTTACAGAGAAACTTGGATTTCACTTCAGGAACAATGAGTATCCTTGTGTCTCACCTGGCTGCATAAGGAAAGGCCCAAGATTAGCAGAATGCATGTAAAAAAAAATGGATGATAAATAGTTCAAAATGTAAAAAAATTCTTCAGCTCCTGTAGTCTAAATCCAAAGGGATTCGGATACACGCATTCCCGTTCACATTTACTGGAGAGGAAAGGTGCAGTCCAGGTACAACCCAGCACACCCGCATGGTTCTAACCTCAACCTTTTGATTTGCAGCTGTGCTGTATTTCTGTCTGGTTGTGGAAGAACTCACCAGGCATGTCCTGACGCTGTGCTAAAGCTAGAAAACAGAAAGCAGAATTTGACTCATCCAGAATATATAATAATATATAAAACAAGAGAGACACTCATGTGGTGTTACAAGCTGAATAAGAAGAAGATAATTGAATTTAGCAGTGAAATTAAAGAGAGGCAAATCCTGTTTACTTGCAGGTCCTCTCAAGCACAGCATTACAGTGAGCGGTGACAGACACGAGCTGGAACATGGGAAGTCCAGATAAGGAAACGATTTTGGACTACAAGGATGGTCAGACTGGAAGGGGTTGGGTTGCCCGGAGAGGTTGGGCAATCTTCCTTCCTTGGAGGTGTTCAGACTTGCCTGGTCAAACGTGATATTTCAGACCTGCTCTGTGCAGGATGGGGACTGGGTGACCTCTGGAGGTCTCTTCCAAGAAAAGCAAAATAGGGCTCTTTTGACAGGTTTCTGCAATATCAAATGGGCAGAAGCAATGGGCGTTTGAGGTGAAAGCTGCCAGAACCAAGGTTTTCAGAGGGTTAAGTGCACAAGGTTAATCATATTTATTTAATATGAAGCGTGGTTTTGGTAAGTTGATTGTACAATGGCACAAGTATGAGGCATTTTTCTGAGATTTTTTCCCTGCAGGTTCTCACCTGGAGTAAGATGCACATATAGAGATGCCATGCTGGGGAACCAGGGTACTTATTAGCACTAAGCAATACCAGTAAGAGGGCAGAAAGGCAGAACTGAGTCTGTGGAAGTATGAAAAATGCACATGCATGCAGGAAATTAAAATCTCCAGAACCAGCTTCACCTATGAGCCATATCTGGAACCTCAACAAGATCTCACCGTGATGTTTGTCACGACTTTCCCCCACATGTGTTCAGCGCTCGTTACCCACCCTTTCAGGCTTTCTACAGATCCAAACGCTTTGTGATGACCTGCACTCTGTCTGGGAATGGCACACGAGGGAGAGGGAGGTGACCCTGCAACATCTGACAAGTTTGGCCATAGCAGAATGAGATCGATTTTATTCTGTGGGACAATGTGTAGATTGAAGCTTTATCTAAAGATTTCCACTCAAAAGGCTTCGAAGGCATTCCTTTATTATTATTATTACTGCTACTACTACTACTATTATTTAAAAAGAGCAAGCATGGAAAGAAACTCAGTGTAGCTTCTTCCTCAAAGCATCTCTGCTTTTGAGTACATCTGTTGTTCACCAGCAAGGACCGTTGCATCAGTATGTTCCCCTCCAGCACTAAGTGCCACTGCTGCTGTTGGCATTTATATAACAGAATTCTGCTTTGGAGAAACATGAATAAGCACTAGCATCGAATCTGGCTTTCACTAGGAGATTTACTATTGCTGTCCAGCACGATGCTTCTTGGATGCAGAGGATCTGGAAAGAGATGAGTCATGGAGCTGCAGATCTGTGTGTGGCTGCAGTGCGCTGTGACACGGAGCTCCCAAGGAATGAAAGGTGCACCTGAAGATGGGCATTACTCACCAGGAAGACAACTCCTTAAGGGGAGAGCTCAGAAGAAGCGGGAAGAGCTATCGATCACAGCGCTTTGAGCAACCCTAGGGGATCATAAAGCAACTGGGAGAATGTTAACAATATGAAGCTGCGGAGCCACAGGACCAGCAACACAGGAAGAAGGCTGGGGGTCACTGCGGAGATGGAAATCCCAGCCCTAATTGCTCTGAAGGAGCCTGGCCAAGGGAAGCTATCCAATGGCTGCTCCAGGCATGACTAATGAGCTGTTTGCGTTCGCCTGAATGCAGGCTGTGGTCTGTACACCCATACTCTGCAACACATAGCTAACAAATAGCTGCGTAGTTACTAATGTGCTCCTTTCTTGTTGATGCATGAATCAGCCTAGGCTTCAACAAGGGCACAGCCTTTGCATTAAGGAGCACCTCTGAGTTTTGAGCTGTGAGAACCTGTACGTATAAACACCTAGGCATGCAGCAAGGCTTCCAGTGCAAGTGGTGTGGGGAGGACACACACAAGGGACAGATGAGCTTCGTTTGGGAACATTTTCTAACTTGGCTTTCAATTTGAGAGCCCATTTCAGTTCTTGTAGGAATTCCCACTGGCTCTAGATAGGCCCTAAAAGAATAATCCCGCCTTTTTGTGGTGGTGCAGCTTATATGCTGCTGCCTCCAAGCTCAAATAAAAGCAAATTGTGAGGAGAAAGGTTCGGCAAGACATCAGCCAAGGGGGGAGGAGGGGGGCAAAGAATCATGCCATATACATCAAGAATACTTTAGGTAACTGTTACCACTGGAACACAGGAGGACCTGATGCTACACAGTGTTTATGGTGCTGTGTTTTCTCCTGACACAGAATTAAATTTAGCTCAGAAAGACTGATGTGCACTTTCAAAACATATTTCAATACACTATCTATGCTCTTCCTTTGCATTCCTAGCATACATAATAAGACGAGCTTGCAATTATCAGTTCTGAAGACAGGAGAGAGAAATATTACTTCTAAAGATACAGAATATCAGAAGGTTCTTTTCCTAGAAGGTAATTTGTTTCCAGAACTATTTTACACCCAAACTCCCACAGGACTAGCAGGACTAACTTCAAAGGCTCCGGTGTCACGCTGGAAGAGTTGTTACTGATGAAAAGCCCCTAAAGCTGAGGTAACAGCTTAGGAAGGTGGCTCCCCACATCTCTTTAAGCGATAACCATGAATCTGCCTTATAAAAAATTCCAAGAGCTGTGATGGTAAGCAGGGATGCTTCATTTATTTATTTTGGCTATTTAAATTCTCATTAGCAGCTTGAGAGCTTTGGAGGACAAAGAAGAAAATGAAGTTTAATGCCTCAGCCAGCTAACCCAAGCGCCTGCCACAAACAACTTCCACACCTGCATTAAGGTGTAGGCGAGTCATTCAGAGCAGCTGGATGTCACACACCTGACTCATTCTGGTATCCCGAAGCATCCTGAGAGCAGGCTGCCAGCAGGATGGGCTGCATCCTTATGGTAACAGCAGGAAGAACTCTGAAATAGCACTCCACAGTGTCTAGTCATGCATATACACTATAAATACACGTGAAAATGAATTTATTCTTAATGTTTCAACTGCATCAATTTACTATGATTCAGCTCTTGGTATTCAAAGCATGAAGATGAGTTGTCTTATTCCTTTATTTTTCAGTTACAACAGTGATTGTTACCCTGCCAAGGCTCACGAAATTCTAACACCAAACATCAGGTATTTATGGCAGCAAAACACAATTGTATATTAAGGAATGCTGTCAATTTGCCTAATATTTTAGCAAGTTATTGCTGAAGGGAAATACATTTCTGAAGCTTGGACAGGATACTTCTTCTAGAAAAATTACTTGTTTCCCTCAAGAACGTCTATGGAGATTGATATTGCACAGTGTTTCGTTTGAAGAGAACAGGTGCAGCATCATCCATGTCTTTATTTCCTGGACACTGGGTGGAAACAATTGTGATTCAGCTCCTGAAGCGCTGACTGTGAGCTAAGACAAGTGCAGGAGCTGGGCTCGATGATCCTTGCAGATCCCGTCCAACTCAGGCTCTTCTATGATGACAAGAAGCACCTCATCTAGCAAAGCCACCGCAGCCCAGTTTCTTATCTACCACATTGCCTTGCCTCTGCGGTATACTGGGAACCATGAGAGCAGCCCCACTGAAATACTGAGGCACTGATGATGACAGCTATCACCTATCGATGGCTGTAAGTTCCCATTTACGTTAATAGAGTATGAGGGCACTCCCCAGGCATCAGAAATTGAGTGTTGTCTTGAGGACCTTTGTGTTTACGGTGGAATTCTCATTTATGCTATCACAAGGGAGCCCTGTGGCTGCCCAAAACCCAGCATTCTGCCTGGAGCCCCTTTGCGTTTGTGGCAGTCAGCATGAGGTGCGCAAGGACACTTCTGGGTGTCCCAAATACGGCATTTTGCCTTTTTGGTGGATTAAACAGATTCTTCTTCAGAGGAAACAACTCCACGAGCACAACTGAAGTTTATTTCCTGTACCTTCACTGCGTTACACGCTGGTAAAACCGAACAAAATGCTTCCCCCGGTCTTCTTTTTTTTCCAGTCAGGCCCTCCAGCAGAGCAGCCAGCACACCCGCGGCCCCCACCCTGCCCCTTCCCACCCCCAACAGGACGCCGCTCAGCTTCGTGCTTTTCCCCGCGGCGGAGCCGAGACCGCTCCGTTTTCTCGCGCTTTCCACACGCACACCCAGGGGTCTCCCTCCCGCAGGCCGCCGGGGCCCACAGGCCTCAGCGCGCCCTCCCCGCGCCCCGGCCCTCCGCCGCGCGTCACCGCCCGGCCCTTCCGCCCCGCCGCTTCCCCGCTGCCCGCAGCCGCTCCGCACCGCCCTCGCGCGGCCGGCGGCGCTCCCTGCACCCAGCTCGGCGGTTGCCTTCTCCGGGCCGGGCTATCTATGGGGCGAACGGCGATGCCATGAAGCCGGCGGAGAACGGCAGCGGGGCGAACGCCGCGCACGGGCAGCGGGGCTCCTCCATGGGCGCTCGGCCGCTGTAGGAGCGCCGAGTCCGCGGGGCGCGATCCGCCACCTCCCCTCCCCCTCGGGCCTCCTGAGGAGGATGGCGACAGCGGCCGCCCCGACCCAGCTGGAAGCCGGTGGGTAGCGCTGGCCGCGGGGGCTCCGCCGCTGTCCGCTCGCTTTGTAACCGTGTCCCCTTCTCCCGTTCCCCTCCCTGTCCCGACGCAGAGCTCTATTACCTGATTGCCAGGTTCCTGCAGTCCGGACCCTGCAAGAAATCCGCCCAGGTGAGCGGGGCTGCCGGCCGGGCCGGGCGGGAGGGGATGGGACGGGACGGGACGGGGAGAGGAGCCGGGAAGGGAAGCAGAAGGGACGGGGCAGGACAGCGGCGGGCGGGCGGGCGTTGGGGGGGCACGGCGCTGCTGGCTCGGACTCACGTCCTTTGTGTGCGTGCTGTGTGTGTCCCCAGGTGCTGGTGGAGGAACTGGAGGAGCACCAGGTAAGGGACGGCGCTGCCCGGCCCGGCCCGGCCCCTCCCGGCACTGCGGGGCCGCGCGGCGCGGTGCGGCCGGGCCGGGGGCGCGGAGCGGGGCCGGTTGCCCTCGGCCGCTCGGGGAGGGGTCTGACCGCCGGCTCCGTCCCTCCCCCCGCTCTCTCTCCCCCCCGTCTCCCTCCCGCAGCTGATCCCCCGGCGCCTGGACTGGCAGGGCAAGGAGCACCGCCGCAGCTTCGAGGACCTGGTGAGCCCCCTCGTGCCGACGGCTTCCCCGCGTCCCCGCACCTCCACACTGCGCTCCCCCCGCCCCGCCCGACGGCTTCGCCTTGCCGGCCCGAGGCCGCCACCAGGCCGGGGCAATGGGGGCACGGCGGGGTGGTGAGGCCGGGCCGAGTGAGGGGGGGGGTTTAACGGGAAGGGGGTAGCGGGGGCGGCCGGGGGGCTGGCTGCGACGCGCTATTGTGGGGCTGGGGCGGGTTATCTGAGGGCACGTACCGGGGCCCGGCCTGGCGAATGGCGCCGCGCCTTACAAGCTGGAGCAGCGCGGGCGGCGATGCAAGGAGGCGGCTGATTGGTTCCGGCGCCGCAGAGGAACTGGTGGGGCGGCTGGGGGCGCGGGGCCGGGAGCTGCGGGTCTCGCCCGGCCCGCGGGGCGCTGAGGGGGCGGGCGGCAGGCGCGGGCCTGGGGCGGCGGCGGCGGCGGCGGGGGGCAGAGCTGCGGGGCCACCCCTGTGTGTCGGGCCTGCGCGCGCGGCCTGCGCCGGGCCCTGCTTGGGAAGCGTGGTGTTGAAAACACAAAAAGTCTGTGAGATATCTGTTGGGAGGCTGGCAGGGGTGGTCAAACCCTTGTGGGTGCCTGCCGCTGAGGAAGGGCGGCTTTGCCGTACGCTGGGGAAGGCATGGCCGTTGAGGGCCGGAGAGAAAAAGCAGCCCTGTCATCACTGCCCGTGGCTCCAGGTGACAGCGCTGATACTGCACCTGGCAGCCGTCAGCTTGGCCGTAGCCCTGCTGACGCACTGTGAGCATTCCGTTCTGCACCTGAAGAAGCTTTGTGCTCCCACCTCAGAGCGCTGTGGCAGTGCGGGCTTTGAGCACAAGTGTTGCCCTGTAGCTTGCTCTGCGGTTGGTTTTTTTCCATTGTAGCACTACTTTAGATGTTCAGGTACAGATGGGAGAGATCCTGGCATTGAGGTGAGGCGTTGGTACCTGCTGGCTTTCCCTTTCAGCAACGTACTGAGATTTTAAGGTGGTTGTGCTTTGTCATTCCTCTGGTGGATAATTCTGGAGCTGTTTATTGAGTGAGCAGAAACGGAGTAAGTACTGCATTCAATAAATCTCAGTGCTGTGTGTGATTTTCCTAGAGAATCTGAAATCTAACATCAGGCCAGTTCAGGTTCAGCTGGTGCCTGCACACAGCAAGGAGTGCTAGCAGCTACAATGTGAAGTCTGATTTCAGGCTGTTTTGCTTCATCAGTTCCACCGTGTCTACATTTTTCCATTTCAGTCTGTGAGGTGCAGCTAGGAGAGTGTTAAAGCCTTCTGTGTTAGGTGGTGCTGCTGAAGACATATATTTTTAAGATTTTCAGAGGTAGGAAGCAAATTGAGTAAAGTGGGGCTTGGAATTAATGGGAAGTTGCTTCTCGGTGCACAGAGTTATCAAAGCCAAGTATGTTTTTTTCTTCTATTGTAAGGTAATTAACAATTATCCTTTTTTATCTTCTCTTTTCTAGTTTTGTTTAGATGGTTAACATGGTAGATCAGTAAAGAATAGGACCACGAGCTAATCATTACAGCAAGACAGGCTGATGCTATAAGGGATGAGCTGAGCTTCAATTAATCCTCAGGCTGAAGCTTTTACTGTCAAGGATGTGGCAGGAAGGCCTTTTTCCCTCTCTGCTTAGAGTTTGATGAATCTGGAATTTGGACCTTTGGGTACACATGATTGTATATTAACCTGAACTGCTTGATTTCTGTGCTAGCTAGATGTCTAAATGTAATGTTCAGAACAAAGTTAGGGCTGTGGAGAAGAAAAAACTCTGAACTTAATTTTAATTATCTCACCTTGTGGGAAAAAAAATTAATTATTGATGCTGGCAGTCAGGGATGGAGTTTTTTCTACCCATTTCTCTTGTTTGACCACTGAGAAGCAGGAAAGCAATCAGTTACAATCTTTGCCTTGTGTTGCAACTGCACTGGGTAGACAGGCCTGAGGTGCTTGAGCAAAAGGAGAGATGTGCAAACCCAGAGAAGTTAGGTTGGTTGGTTGGTTTGTTTGCCCAATATTCTGCTCCTGCAAATCTGACGAAGAGTTTATTGTTCTCATTGCTGATGTTTCAACTTAGTTTTCCATTCTCAGTCTGACTGTTTAGTCTAGAGCTGGTATTTTTGCGAGAATATGCTGCTGCTGCTCTTGGTGTAGAGTGTGCTATTGCTCTGAGGGCTTTTGGAAATGATAAAGGTGGAACAACCAAATTGCCTACCAGGTGGCTTTTATCTAGTTAACGTTTACTCCCACATCCCTCAAGCTTTCAGTCAAGATCCAAAATCTCTCTGTTAAGAGATTTCTTCTTCTTTCTTATTTGAACTTGGTCTTTCACTTTACGTGTCAGGCACCCTCAGGCAGGAGAATAGTTGAAGATACACTAGTAAGAACTGTATCTAGTGAGCAAAGCCACACAGAGAACATGAGCATGTTGTGCATTTGTGTTCCCTTTGTGTTTCCTGCTTCTTTCCACTTTGGAGCACTTTTTATGTGCAACATATGGCTGCCTGTCCAGATAATTGTCCAGGTGTGCTCCAAGTGGTTTTTACTTTGCTATTGGCTGCTGGTGGTCTTGGTACATGAAACATGCTTGTAAAGGGGGAGGGTCCTCACTTTCATTACGAAGGTCTTAGGTATGTTGAACTTGCACGCAATTAGTACTTCTATTTTAAATTAACCACAGCAGCTTAATGTATAGCCAGCTGCTGAACAGCCAAGTTGAGCTGAGCTGCTTTAGATTATCAGAGCAGTCTCCAGTGGACAGTTTTTGGAAATTGTTTTTGTTTATTCCTGATGAAAATGACTGGTCTGGTTTGCAAGAACTATCTGAAGGACGGTCTATTCTGGCAAAGACTGTTTTGTTCTTTGTGCTGAAGCTAAGCTTAATTTTAGGAAAAACAGAACATCAGCTGTCGGACAGTGTATCTGAGTGGAGAATTTGTATCTGTGGATGGCTGCACTAGCATGGAACAGCTTATGGGATTTGGCTTTGGGTTTCTGCCTTGTCCATCTGCATTGATTTAAAACTAGCTGTGAATCTGAGGTGCTGTTATTTATAGGTATTGCCAATCCCAGCATTAGCAGCAGAGAGATGGTGCGGTTTTGTCACCTCAGGAAAATGTCATTGCTATATGATAGTTCCAACCTACTTTCCCTGAGGAACCTGAGTGGATAATGGCTTTTGAATTTCTGCGTATATGCATATTGTTGACATCTTGTGAAAGTCCGGTATCTGAGCTTCCTTTTGCTGAGATTCCATATTTGAGGTCTAGAGCAATTTCCTGCTTGCTCAGCTGCCTTGGTCCTCCTGGTCTCCTCTGCTGCTTTTTGATAGAGTTGTCAATTGATTCTTAATTGATTGTTGTTTTGGCAAATGAGACCAGCGTGGTGCGGCTGCCTGGAGGTTAGAAGTCTGCTGCTGCTGCACAGCTGCCTGCCTGCCTGCCCCAGGACCTGGTGGGAAGGGGCCTTCCAAGGCCCACATTGTTCTCCACCTTCCCTCCTCTGTGCGGCTTTCGCATCAGATGGAGCTGGTGCTTTGAAGCAATGTTTCCCTGGGCTTCCCTGAAGAGGTGTTTCAGAGCTATCTCATTCCAGACCCTGGGAACACAGACATCTCATTCTAAGCAGTAATCACAACGAGTTGTCTTTTTGTTTGTTTCTTTCCTGTTTATTGAACCGTTCTGGGGAGGAAAAACTGTCAGCAGTAATTCCAGAGGATTTGTTTGTTTGTTTCGGGGATCAGCAAGCTTCTTGCCTGTGTCGTAGCTGCCCAGTAAGGACTCTTTTCTTAGCAGTCTGAGATTATGTTGTAATACTTCCAACATCAGAAACATAAACAGGTTTAGGGGTATGACTTTCTCCTAGCCCTTATGTGACTTCAGTAATAGTTCCTTATTTGCAGCTGCTTATCTCTGTAGCAGCGTATTTGCATATTAGTTCAAGCTGTTGTGATTAAGTTCACCTGCAGCTGTTTACATGGAGGTTTTAGAAGGACATACTGACTTTGCTTGATTGCTTGAGTTTTTAGATCTGCAAGACCAGTAAAGCTGCCTTATTGGAGAGTATTTCCGCGGTGCTGTGGCAATCTCATGCTCTGGTATTTTAACCTGTACAGGATTGTTGCATCTAAAGGCAACAACCATTTTCATAATTTATCCCAGTATGACTGTAGAACCGGCTCTCGCTTAGCATGCCTTCAGCTCTTCTGAGTTATTTTAAAACAGTCCTTTAAAAGTTCCTTGTTTAGCATGTTTTTGGCCTGTATTACTAGTTTCTTGCTTTTTTTCCCCCTAATTTTTCAAAAATAGCTTTTAATATTCTAAAGATATTTTCTAATGCATTTGGGGAGGTGATAATATGCTTACTGTATTTTAATCTCGCCGTGTGGCAAAAACGTGGAACACCAAATGTGGCTGTAGCTGATGTTAAGCTTTGCCTTTTTCTGCCCTTCTGTGAACGCAAATCTGATCTGGGAGGCTTCATCTTTCTCTGCCATGCGTTTGCAGCTTTACGTTTTGGGATGATTTTTAAAATCCACATAGAGCTCTCTCACACAGAGGTGAGAGGCAGCAGCTTTGTTTCAAGTTCTTTTGGGAACCTGAAAACAAAATTGCTTGTTCTGCTCCAGGCTGCAGTTTAAGCGTTTTAGTTGGAAGTTACTATGGAAAAAAATCTCCAGGAGAATTTACTTCTATTGCCGTCTGCCTGTGTAGCTGTTTGGTAATAACAATATTAATATACAGATTAGGGGCCACTTAGGCTGCTGTGGTTTGTAGAAACGTGTAAATGACAGGGGAAGGACAGCCACGCAGCCTTTCTTCTTTAGTGTGGTATGGTTCTAATTGCAGGTGGCAGAGCTGATGGGTAGGGCGTGTTAATAAGGGGAACGATCACTTTGATAGGCGCCCAGTCTTTGCAATACGCTCCACATTAAATGTTGCTGAGGAAAGTTTACAGTCTAATAAAACTGAGCACTGAGATCTAGCTGCTCCGGCAGCTCCCTGGTGCTGGTTTAGCTCTTGCTCCGTGCTGGGTTTGCCAGCTTTCCTGGTCTGGCCGGGAGCAGCCAGATGTCTGTGTCCTGAGCTGCTTAGCGTCTCAGCCACCCAGACAAATCACTGCCAGGCATCTGCAGATAGCTGCCACGTGCTCGGGGCTCTGGCGCATCCATCTTTGATCTTTGAGTGCTGGCAGGTCTGCAGATGTGTTGGTGCTCACTCCCCTTGCTGTTCTGTAAAAAAAAAAAAAAAACCAACAAAAAAAAAACCAACACACACACACACAAAAAAAAACCAACCAAGTGCCTTAAAGGTCTTTATGCAACCAAGTAGCAAGCATTCGGTGTCTGAATAGATGTACTGAGTCAGTCAGTTCTCGCTGAATAACGTGTGCTTTGTGTAAGTAGAGCCAGGCTCTGTCTCCACAGTAGGATATCTGCTGCCAGGCTTAATCCAACACCTCTCTCCAGACGTGGAACAGGCTTCAAACAGCACCTTCCTGAGTGAAAAGGGATGTGTTTCGCTGTGTTATGCTGAGAGAATGGTTTGGCCTTTCTGAAAGGTTTCCAGAGAGAGAAGGATTTCTACTCCAAAATTGAAATGGAAGTTTTTTCTGCTTCTGGATTGGTTACTGGCTTTCTTTTAATCTTTTGAGCTTGAATAACTGCTAGAATTGATAGCTGTTGACTGAGAAATGTGCTACTAATTATTAGAGCTGTAAAAGAGCATTTTGTACTCTGAATTTACAAATTGCATATTTTCTCTTTAGATTGCCTTTGTTTCCTTCCCTTACATAGTAAAGGGAGGCTACCACACCATAGCAAAGCCTTTTTTTTTTTTTTTTTTTTTTTTTTTTTTTTTTTTTTTTTTTTTTTTTTTTTTTTTTTTACCATTAACACATTTATAAGTTACAAACAGCTAAGAATGACAGATAAATAGAAAAGTTCAGATAATTCTTGTATCTCATTTTGGCTACTGTTATACTGTGTAGTTTACAACTAATGCAATTGGTAGTTACATCCTGAACTTCACTGGCTGCACAATTAGGTAGCTACTGATATCATTTTGGAACTGTATGGTTTTAGAAATAGAAGTTTGAATGGCTGGAGAAACTGCTCAGCACGGGATGACATTCGTGATACGAGGTGTTCATTCTTTAATGCTCGTAGTATGAAAATGGATGACGTGGGCCTGTGTTAATGAAGTTATCAAGTTTATATTTCTTGCAGAATTACAAAGCCCAGGGCTTTGGAGGAGCTTGCCTTTCACATGGATTGCTATTGCCTTGCAGATCTTTGGCATGCAGTGACTGAGAGGTTGCATGGTGAAGCCTTACTCTTCTGTAAGAGTTTCCATTCAGATGGGGAGTGTTTGAATGATTTCAATTAAATAATACCTTGTATACATCATTAGAGAAGGCTGTGATTCGTTGGGTTAAAATCTCGCTCGTGGATTTGTGGAACGGCACTGATCCTGCTTGCTCTGCGGTGATGACATTGTACAGCATGAGTCACTGTTCTGGGCCCCGTAGCACCACTGCTGCTGCCCAATTGGAACGAACCATTTCCCAATGACATGTGGTAATAACGCCCGTGATGACACAGCTCAACCAGTAGTGTTTTGGCAGCACACATCAATGAAGTGGTTGTCTGTTCCTCTTTCCTGCTGCCTGCCACTCCCTCTGCTGTTCTGGGGCATTCTCTTGGGGGTGTAGGTGAACAGCGTAGCCAGACCTGTCTGGTGATGCTCTGCTGTTAAAAGAAGCGGTCTTCTCCTTTCCACCAGCTCTGACGCTTGTCTGAATCACAGTCAGCTCTGCAGAATGCCTTTCCCTTCTGTGGATTGAATGTTCTCTGAGTCTGGGGAGCTGAAACAGCTCGCAGCGTGATAGATGAGCACTGGGGCTGATGCCAAGGGAAACTTGATTGAGTAGTCAGGCTGGGCAAAAACTTGTCCTGCACTGAAGGGAGGGACCTGCATTGCTGGAGAGTGCTTAGAGCTCCTCACCAGCATTGGGTGCGACTGGACACAGCTGCAGTGTTTGGGTGGGAGGGGGTGTGTGCATAGGCAGGTGCCTGCTGCTGTTTCTTTACAATGAATGCTGCTCTGGCCTTTTCAGGTTGGCTTTAATATAACTTGGCATTAGTTTCTGACTTGTGAAAACAAAAAAAACCCCTCTTTTAGTATCCTCTTACTCTTTATAATGTTGCAACATCTACAGCAGTTGTAAATAGTTCTAGTTCAGTGTTTTCTCAGTCTTCAGTCACAGGTACTGAGGATCTGAAAGGCCTGCTCTTGTTGATCTTAGAAAAGAGGTGGTTGTAGCTCTACATCCTGGGTTGAAGCAGCCAAGTGGACTCTGATGTTGCATATTTTTGTTGGCAGCTAGTGGGTGTAGTAGGAGTCAGGCAGGTACAGGGCACTCTAGATAAGGCAGCGAAGCTTATTTGCTGTTTGGACAGGCTGTTGGGGAAGCTATCGTATCCCCATAGAAAACAGCCTCTGTCTGAAGCAGAAAAGGAGGAATGTTTTCTCAGGATAACGAATTAGGAGCTGAAAAATGTGGGTCTTCAAGTTACTATTCCTAGCAATCAGAAAATAGGGACTGAGTATTGCTCTGAGTATAATATTTAGGGTTTTCAGGCTTTGTATGTGCACTTCTTGCAGTAATGTAAGGCAAGGGTTTTTCAGCTAAGCAAAACATAGTGCGTGTGAGAAGAGTGAATTGAAGGGTAAAACAGACTGAAGAAGCCCCCAGGCAATACTTTGTTTGATCAGACCAATGCACTGAGAATGCTGTGTTTCTGGGATCTTTTGTTATTAAAGAGCGTTCTAAATTACTACTCTGTCTGTTACTACCTTGATTTTCTAGTCTGACTTACTCCGCATTCTGTGGCATGTTAAAAGATATCTTAGGTATAATTAATTTTGAGGATGCTTTCACCATCTTCGTTTTAGAAATGATTTAAGTAACTAATTTTAATATTTGAATAGGAATTTAAAAGAAAGAAAGAAAGAAAAGAAATACTAGCAGAAGCAAGAATAAACCAATTTTCAGATACCTGTGTTATCTGTATGTTTAGGTGGCTGTCAATGCACACATCCCTCCGGATTATCTTCTTAGGATCTGTGAGAGACTTGGACCGCTTTTGGACAAGGAAATCCCGCAGAGTGTCTTAGGTGTGCAGACCTTGCTGGGTGTTGGGCGGCAATCTCTGTTAAGGGCAGCAAAAGGTAAGATTTTCAGTTTGTGTCTGTCTGCATTTTGTTTTGAGGAGTGAAAGCTTTTATTTCAATCCATATTGTTTTATCTGTATTTGTTTGTGTAAACCCTGGTTTATCTTCTCTGCTTTTCAGCTCCTGCTTACTTAATGTGGTCTTGCTAAAACACAGTTACTGCTGGCCCCGTTACTGTGTCTTTGGTTGGGAATGCTATCTCTGTGTCTATTATTGCCTGATCTTGTTACTTCTCCAGCTTGTTGGACTGGTATTTGTGTCAACAGTGTGATGAACTGGATTAGAGATTTGATCCACCTGAAAAATAGCCGTATTTTTCCAAATACATAAACGTGTGTGTCTGAAATAACCTACCACAGTTTATATTTTGCTGGGTTATCTTTCATGCTGGTGTGTTCCATTATTTGATTGTCTGGCTATGCAGACAGGTTTAAGGGTAGGTTGGCATTTGGGGTATCCCTTAGAGGGTTGGAGAGAGTGAGACATTCTTTGGTGATAGTTTCCTGCTTGTCCTTGCTTGAAGTTAATTTGAACGAAATCCCCTGTTCCCTTCTTGAATAGGACACCAGTCTAGTCCTTCTGAAAAACTGCTCTGCTTGAGATAATGTTCCTGAAAGCACACTTTTGTGTTATAACTAAGCGGATCTGAGAGCCATTTGCTATTGAAAAGAGTGGTTCCTCCCTTCCCTCCTCCCTGCCACTTCTCCCCTGTAGGAGCCAGAACTTGTCTGAGCGTATGATGTGCTGATTCAGAGCTCAACTGTTGCAAAACTTGGTATTGCTACAGTACTGAATTAAATGAGCTGATGGATCAGAGTGCTGGAGGTGACAAAGGCAGCAGGAACATCCTCCTGAGAGAGGAGCGGGGGTGGAGAGCTGGACCTTCCTGTTTCAGTGGCAAATGAGCATTAAATTCTCTGCATGCGAAGTCAGACTCAGATATGTAACCAGGATGGTAGCTTCTTCCTAATCCATTTGATGTCACCTGATGGATGTGATGCCTGCAGTCACTCATCCAAAGTTTGGGGAATTAATCTGTGTTTTGTTATAACTGGGGAACCTCAGAGTTGCAGGGAGGATTGCAGCAAAATGCTTCTTCATTTCACATCACTTTGCATCTTATAAGTAAACATGGAAATGAATGTATCTATGCTGGGAGCTGGTCTCTGGGTAAATTAGGGAATGGAGGCTAGATGAATTGCTGACGTATTTAGTGCTGGACTTATGATGGGATTTTTTCCTTCAGGAAAAAAAGATGCTGTGACAGTGTGCGATTTGGTGTGTGCTCGCTAGTGTGGAACAGTGCACCTTTTTAAAATGGACACATAAGGGGTTTTTTTTACTCTTAGTTGTGCCTCAGTATGAAGCTTCCATTTACCGTTAGCATTTGCAGTTATTTTGATCAATTTTGGAAAGTTTAAGTGCTGTTTTTGAGGAGCAACATCGTAATGCTCAGTGGCACAGTTTGGACTGTACTCAGAGGGTGCTCTCAGGAGTCTTTCTGAGTCATGTAACCTTGTACACAGCATAGTCAGAGATCTAGGTGCTGATATGCGGATCTACCAATCTGTGGCACTGTCCTTCTGTTTCAGTTCTTATTCACTGTGGCAGCTCGTTTCTCCCCTCCAGATGGCCAGAAATGGAAGAAGTCCAGGTCTAATTTCTGAGGCTCTCTGAACAGTCTCAGAAAAATTGCTATTGTTCTGGAGAGAAGGCTCTCTGAGGCCAGTTGGCAGCATGTAGCAGGAGTGCCTTTAAAGAAAGCAGTCTTCATTTTAAAAGCTGTTTTTGGGGGGGGGAGGGGCACAGGGGTGCAGAGGAGTATCTGAAGATAGGGCATATTGACACCAATTGCAAGAAAACAGATTTATTGAAAAAAATTTCCCTTCTCTTTTCAGGGAGAAAATGTATGTGAGCGTATTCTCAAATGTATAGTTTGTAAGGAGAGATCTTATGTGTATTGGGATTCCAAAATGACAAAAATCACATCAGAATTCAGTGTTGCCTCAATACGAAGTGCACCTACTTTTTTGTTCTCTTTTTCTTACCAGCAGATTCACCAAAATGAAGCAAAACCAAGCTAAAAACATTTACAGACATATTGCTTAGGAAAGAGAAATCAGCTTAACAACTTCCCCCCAATTAAATTTCTGTCAAACTACTTAAAAAGATGAATCTTATTTTTCCATGAGAACAGTTGAGCCTAGAGGCTGAGAAATGACAGACAAGGATGCTGGGAGTGCTGCTTGATGCTGTTGCTTCCAGGAAGAATAGGTCAGCCTCTCTTGGCTGATCATTTCTCTAACCCGCTGTTAATCTTTCCCATGCAGATTTCAGACATACACTATGGAAGGGGTCAGCATTTGCAGCTCTTCACAGAGGCCGGCCTCCCGAATTACCTGTAAATTATGGGAAACCACCAAACGTGGGTGAGTTTTGAAACATAAATGAGGTGGTTTTTCCTTCTGTGTGTTATTATTAATGTTCCATCTTAAAGTTACTCTTTCTGGCTTAAATGCTAATTTGGGTTTTTATTAGTGGCTTTTTTGAGATGTCACCATTAATTAATCTAAAAAACAGTCCTCACTGGCAGTAGAATAACTGTTTTTGCACTGTTCTGACTTCAGCCTTCTATAATATATGTACACATGTTAAAACACTGCGTCCACAGTAAATGGCTTTGCATGTCACCTTCCTGTTTAGAGAGAAATAGGCTTTAATCTATTTGTTATGATACACCCGCGTAAAAAGTGCGTATGCGCATATGATTGAATAGGCATGGTCACAGGAGCATGTAGACAATCTTTCGTTCAAGATCTTTAGCCAGAATAAAGTACCTGTTCCCAGAGAACTTTTGCATCTCAGGAATTCATTTTAGTTTGGCTATGACAGAAAGCAGACTACTTGCAACATCCTTCTCTATAAAAGGAAATAATCACCAAACCAACACTTGTGTTTGCTTTCAGTTGGATAAAGAACTTGTGTAGAACTCGGATGTTTGTATGCATTCAGCTTATTTATCATCAAAGAGCTCTGTTTTGCTTAAACTGAAACATCTTTTCCTAGTATGGTCCGAATTTTAACCATTTTTGCAGCAAACAAGTTTGGTTCTTGCAGGCATAAATATAAGTCCTGTCTGCCATGATTTCTTTTCATATTAGGGTATTTTATCTGTGATTGCCATGTGAGTTTTTGTGCAGATGTATGGACTTCCCCTGATTTGTTAGGGAATTCATTCATGTGCATTTCTCTTATCTGTTGAGTGTAAATCTCGAATGGGAAGTCTTTCTGTTGAACTCCATCCAACTAGCATGATTAATGTAACTTAAAAATCCAAATGCTGAGAGTACCTAGGATAGTGTTTTTTTTGTTTTTTTTTTTTTTTAATTTCTTTTTTCTTGTCTAATATCTGGAAATAATTTATCTTTTTAAGGAGACTCCATCCTCCTTTCTGGCCATTTCTCCTCTAGAGATGCGGGGATCATGGTGGCAATCTGCTTTTACTATGTCTGTTCCTCTGTTTATGTTTCTGTGCTTTCTCACTGCCTCTCCTTACTAAAAATTAACCTTTGTCTGACATAAAAGTGACAAAGTTGAGGCTGCTTGTGGTTGAAACCAATGGCACACTTTGCATAAGGTCTGCGGTGTTCCAGCAACAGTGACAGAAGAATGAAGTTCATATGGATCTTCTGTATGAAAAAGAAATGGATTTTTGCCTAGAGCTTGTTCATAATTAACTGTTACCTTAGTAGATATCCTGCTTTTGTCAGGTAATTTGAGCTATACTGTGTCAACTTAAAAAAGAAGGAACTATTTCCATATATTGGAAATGTTACTTCTGTGCATATCTCTGTATTTATTCTTTTAGACTGGTTCTGAATTTACTTTAAAATTAGCACTTAGGTTGGTGAACTACTAATGAGCTGAATTATAGATTGATTGCATAACCTCAATTACTGTAGAAATTGTATTTCCATAAGGGGTTCTGGATCAACACTTTGGTAAGAGTTTTTTGGAATACACGGTGTTATTGGTGAAACATAGTGGTGGGTTGGACGTCAGCACTGTCATGCTATCATGACAGAGGTCTCTGCTGCTTGCTTGGTGTCCGATTAGTGACTTAAAGAACAGAATGTTTTCTCGTTTTTGGTATTTTCCCACAAACTGCTATTAAGAAACACAAAAGTGTTGTGTGGAAATGAGTCTTTGTAGCCAGGAGGTCCTTTTTGTAAATACCGGTTTCTGGAAGAGTACAGCCCTCCTTGGAGTAGATATGCAAACTACCAATTAGAGAGAAAAATATGGACAGAGTTTAAAAATACAGAGATGTCTTATGTTCTAAAGGTGCACAGGAGACAGAACCTTGGTTTTGGTGTTTCCAATGGCTGTTCCTGAATTGGGTGTCAAAAAATTCTTCTGTGCGTATTTGTGCAAAATTGAGTGGGATTTTTTTTTTGTCTGGTGAGTGGTGCTGCAGTGTCTGCGTCTTGTTTTAAATTGCTAAACAAAGAAGCACATGAGAGCTCTTTAGTATTTCAACATGATTGTGAATTCCTGTGCTGTGCTGACTTAGTCAGCCTGGGGTGGCCCGGGGCAGTCAGACAGGGATGGCCTGGAGGTTTATGGAAGTACTTGCTGAAGTGCTGGAAGTAGTTATGCTGAGGGAATGGGTGCCCAGCATCACATGCAGTCATGCAATGAAACCGCTGTGTAATTGCCTGTGCAGACAGTTAAGTCAGGTGTAGAAATACTGGGTATAAGTATTCTTATATCGTTTCCATTCTAGTGATAAAGATTTAAGCTTGCTGCCAGCAGGGCACCATGGTGGAGTTGAGGAGCGTGGCCTTTCAGACTGTTTCTTTGCTGGTTTCGTGGTAGCGGTATGTTTGGGACTGAATGAAGCTCCATGAAGCCGCGGCTCTCAAAGTCAGAATTCTTTCTTTCTGCGCTTTTAGCAGGTCTGGCTGTCTTGGTGACAGATCCGTTCTTTGAGAAAGTATTTAGCATGTGTGAGCCAACTGTGTGTGTTTCCCAGTGTCCATGTGAAGTCCAGGCTCGTGATGTGCTTCTTCTGCACACTTTGAGAGGTACTCAGCCTTCAGGCCTGATGTTACCTTTGTCTTGTTGTCTCTAGCAGTACAGATTGCCTCTTATGAGTTACTGTTTTACAGTGCGTTTGAGTCCTCTGAACTCACTGCGGTGATGCCTGTACTTGCACTAGAAGTGCAGGTTTTTTGGAAGTGTGTATGTTTAAGGGCTCTGAAAAGCAGAGAAATGCACGTGTCTTACTGCATGGCACCCCAAGCTAATGCTGCAGGTTGGTGCTTCTGTAAGCCAGGGCTTTCCCCAACTCAAGGAGTCAGGAGTCCACATCCCCACCAGTGTGCTGCAAGAAGGATCACATAAACGGAACTCATTTCTGAGGTCAGCAATCTCTCCTTCCTGAAGGGAGTGTGAGCGAAGTTCTGTGTGGCAGTTGGGAGTGTTTTGGAGATTGTGAAGGTTGTGAGTAAGGAATATTTTGGCTGGTGAAAGGCTATCAGCAGCAATGAGGTTCATGGCATCTCTGCACGTGGGTAGCAGTCACGTTAGCAGCTAGAAGAGAGCAGAACTTCATCTGAGAAGGCGGTTCTGCTTGCAGAAGAAAGTTGCTTCATTTCTTATAAAGAAGACTAGATATGCTCACTGTTAGTATCATGTAACATCAAGACAGTTTTGAAAGCTTTTCTTAGGAGTAAATAGTGAGGGGAACGGGACTGGACCTGGCAGCTGTTAGGCCTAGTATAGCACAAAGTGTTTATGAGGGTTTATGAAGTGTAGGTAGGCTAAGATCTCAGTGATGGCTTTGTGTGTGAGGTAAACATTTCTGATATACACTTAGCTTTTTTATGGTGACAGTCAGGTGCGCTGAATGCTTCCTTCTTTTTGTTCAGAGATGCCCTTGTGCCTGGCTGTTGTTACACCTCGTGCACGGTGTGTCCTTTGTGTGAGTTACAACAATGAGCAGTGGTACATTTCCTGTAGAGAACACTGCAGTGCACAAAAGGTATTGTCGTTTTTGGGAATATATTGAAATACGGTTAGTCTTCTTTCATTCGCACTCTTGTGTGTGCGTGGTTAAAAATGTTCAAAGCCATCTGAAATTGTTTCAAGGCAGGTAGGCTGTTACTGTGTGTTTGAATGCTCCAAAAGGCAAAGAAGAATTACTGTGTTGCTCAGTTGCTACATCTAACAACTCTCCAGCGGTGGGGAAAGAGAACTGTAATATTCTCAAGTAGTTAGGTGTTAAGCTGGTTTGTCTGAAAGCGGAATGTACCGTTTTACTGCATTTGTCTCAAAGGGATCTCTGTTCCCTCCTGTAAGAGGTAGGGAAAAAGGTTAAAAGTTTCATTTTTACTTTGCTAGGGGAGGCAGTTTCTATATAATAGAACAGTTCCTATATAATATCAGGTATTGCTTGAACAGTAGGCAGGTGGTAAATTAATTTGGCTTAGTGCATTTTACTTCTTTAGTACTGCTGGGTATGTGTTTTTGCATGAAAAACAAATATTGTCTGAAGATAAGGTCATGGAGGAAGCCTGATGATTTTTTCAAGCACAGACTTTTTTCATGCTACTGTGCCTTTTTCCTAATATGTAGCATTTATGTTGCATTCAGTAAGTAAAAATAGCCCAAATTTCAGGGCATAAAACTGAGAAACAAAAATACCTTCTGTAAACCTGGATCAGTTCATTTTTCTGCCCTGCTTATCTCTCTGCTTGTGTTTAAATGCCTCAATCTTATAAACATACAGAAGTGTGTAACCAGTCTGTAACTGTTTGGAAGGATGCTTCTTGACTTTGTAATTTTCTAACATCTTCCATGGTCTTTTTTTTCTTTTCTTTTTTTTTTTTTTTTCTTTTTTTCCTGGTGTTTGTGTAGACAGGTGAAAAGTATGATGATACAATTAAGAATATGGGTCAAGTTGTTCATTACGCTGTTAAACTAAAGGGCTGAAAGGCACTCAAGAGCTTCCCGTGGCTCCTGGGAAGTCCTGCCTACTGCAATGTGCAGTACACAAGATAAGGGGATCTGCAGGGAGCCTCCTATTGCAAGCACTCTGCAAACCCACCAATACAGCAGTGCTATATCTCCAGTGGCGTTCAGAAAGAACTCTCAAAACTCTGAAGTCAAAACTTCAAGTGGTATGAATTAGGACAGGTAAAATTAAACACCAAGAGTTATCTCAAATTATACATTGGATCAAAGATTAGAATTAACGTCTTTCTGTATTCTGCAGCCATGACGATCTTCCTGCAACGGTGTGCCCTGGCAGTCAATTTCATGCTTAGTCTCTCCACTCATTTCCTAGTGGAAAGGTTCATAGTTACCTGCAGTGAATCTGCTAGCAGTGCTTGTTTCCACCTCATGCTTTTGTGCATTGAGGTTTCAGCCTCTTTTGGTCAGGACCCCTAGGAGTAAAAATATTGATATCATTTGTTGTTGCAGTTTTTTTGTGCTTGATGCTCTTGACTGAAGCTCTTTCCATCAGTGCTGCGTATTTCTTGTTCTTATAATGTGATAAAAATGAAAGGAAGTTGCTGCTACTGCCAATAATGAGAGAGACTTTATGGAAAACATATAGAAAACTTTTGATCCTAACATATGATCTGGGGTCCTTGGAAAATGAATCTATTTTATCACAGATTAAAATACAAACAAACAAAAGTGATGCCACCCAAACATAAATTTGTGATAATTGTTATATGGGAATTACGTATTACTACTACTAAATTTTCCAACTCCACAGAGTATATCTGTTGCCTGTTCATGTTCTGAACTCTTGGATTAACTATTGGTGATTATGTAAACTGTTTTGCTGTCCCTCGGGGCTCGGTACTGGGGCCGCTTCTATTTAGCATCTTTATTAATGATCTTGATGAGGGGATTGAGTGCACCCTCAGTAAGTTTGCAGATGACACCAAGCTGGGAGGGAGTGTTGATCTGCCTGAGGGGAGAAGGGCACTACAGAGGGACCTGAATAGACTGGGTCAATGGGCCAAGGCAAACTGTATGATTTTCAGTAGGGCCAAGTGTTAGGTCTTGCATTTTGGTCACAACAACCCCAGGTAACCCTACAGGCTTGGGGAAGAGTGACTGGAAAGCTGCCTGATGGAAAGGGACCTTGGTGTACTGATGCACAGTTGGCTGAATATGAGCCAGCAGTGTGGTCAAGAAGACCAATGGCATCCTGGCTTGTATAAGGAATGGTGTGGTGAGCAGGACTAGGGAAGTCATCCTGCCCCTGTACTCACCTCAAGTACTGTGTTCAGTTTTGAGGACCTCAGTACAGAAAGGACATGGAGGTGCTGGAGCAGGACCAAAGAAGGGCAGCAAGGCTGGTGAAGGGCTTGGAGAATATGCCCTATGAGGAGAGACTGAGGGAACTAGGGCTGTTTAGTCTGGGGAAAAGGAGGCTGAGGGGAGACCTTATTGCTCTCTTCCAGTATCTGAAAGGTGCTTACAGTGAGAGCGGGGCAGGTCTCTTCTCACTGGTGACGGGTGACAGGACGAGGGGAAATGGCCTCAAGTTGCAGCAGGGGAGGTTTAGTTTGGATATCAGCAAAAACTTATTTACAGAAAAGGTTGTTAAGCACTGGAATAGGCTCTCCAAGGAGGTGGTTGAGTCACCATCCCTGGATGGGTTTAAAAACCGTTTGGATGTGGTGCTCTGGGACATAATATAGCGGGGGGTTGTTAGAGTTAGGATAGCATGGTTAGGTTGTGGTTGGACTCAATGATCTTTAAGGTCTTTTCCTACCTGAGTGATTCTATGATTCTGTGAATATTTGTTAGGAAACCAGGTGTATTGTTTGTTGTAATAGGTTTTGAAAACTTCTTTCATGGTTGTGTATTTTTTTGGAAAACTGTACAGAATGTTCTGAGAAGGTGGTGGAGGTTCAGAGTTATAGATTATAAAAGTTGTTACCAAACCTTATACTGACACAGTATTTGTTTACTTTGAGTTCTGCAAAAATCCAGGTCTTAATTTTTATTATTACTTTTTTTCTTCCAGTAAATATCCTTTCTGCACGGCAATTAACTGGATGTGGACGTTTCAGCCACTTGTTCCCAACATCCACCTACCAACAGATGAAGATGCACAAGAGGATATTAGGGCATCTATCTTCTGTTTACTGTATAGCCTTTGATCGCAGTGGGAGAAGAATTTTTACAGTAAGCCTAATAATTTTACTTTTCTTTGAAGATTACTTTGCTTGGTTTGGTTTTCTTCTTCTTTTGAGTCCCTTAACAGTCTCGTTGTTGCTGATGGAGATGCAGAAACAGCCTCCAGAAAAAGAAGGGGAGAAAAAGTTTGATATATATGAAAATCCATCTTTTTCATTGTTAGTTTTCACTTTTCACTTGACTTGATGTTTTAAAATTGCTTCTGGCTCTGGTAGACTGAAACAGCTATCTACTTGCCAGCCCTTCCAGAAGTGCTGTTCCAGTCCAGATCTTGTAGCTCTCACTTGAAATGAGTGTTCATTTTTATTGGTTAATCGACTTTCTTGCTGAACGGCACCTGAATTATTCTGGACTTTGTAATCATTGTGCATGCTGCTTGCTGAGTTCAGTCTTAACACTTCCTTTTTTTTTTTTTTTTTTAAACTACTTTTTACCTTTGGTAACCTTGGAAATGCTGGCGGTCCCCTTACATTTCAGTAACAAATGTTGTCACAAACTGGTGACAAATAAAGAGCCTCATTACTTCATGTGCAGTTTACACCTCTGCTAAATGTACTTTCTAGAATTCATAGTATGTCAGTATATAGTCATATGAATATATGAATAACGTTTTCAGTTTTTCATTATAATATATACCATGCATTTCTATGACCCGATGCTTGGTTTTTGTTATATGTATTTAAAAACCAACAGATTTTTAAAATTAATTTTAAAATCAATTAAATTTTATTTAAAATCAATACAATTAATTTTAAAATTAATTTTAATTTTAAAACTAATGCATTTTTAAACAGTGAATGCTAATCCCTTTCTTGGCTTTTCTTTGCCCTTGTCTCTTATTGACAACTATCTAGCACAGTTTACCTGGAAGGCTAATTGTTACCTTTGTTTTTTTGCTAGCTTTCCCACTAATTATGGATTGGTCAAACAGAGATATTGTTATGGTAATTACTCTGGAATCACAGTGAGGGCCTTTCCATTTTTATCTATACCTTAAAAAAAAAATCTTTCTCGTTTTTCAGTTTGATGAAGTACTGAAACTGATTTGTCTATGAACTTATGTGCAGCTAATAAAATGTAATTTCAAGTCAAATGGTGTTGACGTTGTTTAGTGTTATTGTGTTGATGTGCCTGAGTGCTTAGTGGTAATCCTAGGAGAACATTGGAGGAACAGAGGTTGAGACTTGAATGTAGCACTCTGCTGTTCTTTTGCCTGCTTGAATTAGAGTTAAAATTTGTGTTCTTTTTAATATTTGAATAGTTCAAGTGTCTGTGAACTGCCTAAAAATTGTTAATAATATTCAGACTGAGTGTGAAGTTACATAGCTGCTATTAGAGGTAGAAGAATTTTACAATAAGCTACTGTTGGATTGTATCGTGTCCCACACTGAATTCTCTCGGTTGCACATGATATCCATGAGCTCTCTTTTAGTGGTCCAACTTTCTTCCATTAACAAAAATTAAACCTCATGGTACAGCTGACTGACAGCTCTCAGGACCTGGTAGAAGAGGTTCTGAGGTGCCTCATGTGCTTAAGTTCTTGTTTTCCTTAGAGCTCCCTCCAGCCATATGGTCACCTTATGTTTAGTATTGGATTGATCCTGCTTATGCCGATGAGCGTGCCTGTTAGTGATACATAGTTCAACATCTCATCTGAAATTTGGTTACTACTGAAGGTACTCAGAGATGTTATATTTGCAGTGTATATTAGTACAAATCAAAAAAGCGTCTTCTGTTTTTACAAACATCTCAATTCCTGCCATCACAAAATGATTCCCAAACTCAGATGTGTCTCTGTGGAATCCCCCTGAAGTTGTTCATCTGGCAGTTCATGACCTCGAGATGTTTTAGATACTTGTTCATCCACAGCTCATGTGTGTATTGTGGACACATAACGTGTATATTATTTCATATAATCTTTGGAAATTTTTTTGGCGTTAGGGGTCAGATGATTGCTTGGTCAAAATCTGGGCTACGGATGATGGACGCCTACTCTCAACGCTGCGAGGACACTCAGCTGAGATTTCTGACATGGCTGTTAACTATGAGAACACGCTGCTTGCAGCAGGCAGTTGTGATAAGATTGTCAGAGTGTGGTGTCTTCGAACCTGCGCCCCAGTTGCAGTCCTGCAGGGCCATTCCGCTTCCATTACTTCCATACAGGTATGGAATAACACTTCTTCATAAGCTGTTGAAATAAAATGGTACTAACAAATGTAGATTAGCAAATGGGAATAAAAGTTCTCTTTCCATCGTGTTTGGCAGTGTAGGTTTGTCCCAGCTGAGAGCATCAGATGAACTGGCAGGGTTAGGGGACATGGCTGGCATCCTTGATAGCTGAGTGCACAGCAACTGGGAGGCTCATTTCTCTTTCTCTTGTCTATGCTTCCATTTTTTTTCTGATTTTAATTCTGTTGCAATTTACTTACTTTATTATTAAGGCAATGTTTTACAACTTGATTTTGTATTATATATATTTATATAAATAAAATGTTATATATGCATTGTATGTGTATACCAATTAATAATGTCCCTAGCAAGCTTTTTTAAAAAGTTCTGATAATTTAGGAAATAATTCTTTATGACTTTTTGAAAAAACAGGAAAATGTCATGGATATAGAGAATTACAGTGGTATTCTCTCATCTTGTTGCCCTGGTCAGAGGGACTAAGCTTGTTTCCTTTCAGAGTTAAATTTTCTATGGCAAAAATAGACTTGCTAGTCAAAATGTGGTGAGTTTTTTTTTGTTTCTTTTTTCTTGGCTTTATTTTTATGGAAGTTCATTTTCTATGTTTGTGTCTGTTCCTGCTCTCTATAATGCTGAGGAGAAAGTTAACATGCTAATAAAAAAGATTCTTGTCAATATCCATTTTCAGACTTGTAGCATGTAAGGGGGAGAATGAAATTAGCTGATGGAATTCTAAACTTCATTTTCAGTTCTCTCCAGCAAGAAAAGGCACAACACGATACCTCACTTCTACTGGTGCTGATGGAACAATCTGTTTCTGGCAGTGGCATGCTAACACCATGAAGTTTAAGTAAGCCTGTTCAGATTATTATTATTTTTAAAGAAGGACAAATTTATTTGGAATTTTAAAGTGGAGAGGAATGCTGGGATAATTAAAGGCATGTTCCTTCTCAATGAACAAGTTCCTTGGGGATGTGTTCTGCTATATACTTGCTGTTGGATGACTATGGTGTGACTGCCATACATAACACCAGCGTGTGGAACAGAGAGCACTTTCTTACATGCATTTCAGAGTCTATGGCATTACAGTGCAGAGTGGAAGCTATTTTTTCTTTTATCTGTGCTTTGCTAGGCAGTGTTGCGGAAGAACTTAATGCTTTTGTGTTTAGGACCACATCCTTGTGTGAAATGTACAAGCAAAGATATTTCATTGCTTTTGATAAGAAGAACGCGTATCTGTAGATGTCATCAAACCCACACCTAATAGGAGATAAATCCTATTGTACAAATGGCTTGCCGAGTTATGTTTTAAATAGATTTAGGTTGGTTAATATAATTATAATTAAGTTAAATATTTTCAACTTAGAAAATGATGGTTTTATTACCAAACAAATGAAAATAAGCTCTAGCAAAATAAGGTATGAATTATGAAACAAAGAGTCTTAGGGTGAATGTGATGACATTACTAGCTGAGTTGCAGTGCAGGAATAAAGTAATGAAGAGTAAAAATGCTGTCATGTCACATATAGGGATCGCCCTGTGAAATTTGCGGAGAGGTCCAGGCCTGGTGTTCAGATATCTTGTTCATCTTTCAGTTCTGGTATGTATGCAGTATGAGGTAGTTGGAAAGTGTAATTGCTTTGGTGTGTGCCAGGGCTACTACTTCTTTATAAGTACAAATGATATCAAAGCCTTTTTCAGTTAATCATAGCACTGTCAAACTGCGATTGTTTGAATCTCTTTGTGCGGAGTGTCTGTTTCAAGCTGCTTTTTTGTTTTTCTTTGTGTGTGTGGCTAAAATGTCTTTACCACCTCAGAAAAAAGTCTTTCAGTAGAGATTTTCAGAAAAAAGTCTTTCAGTAGAGATTTTCAGAAAAAAGTCTTTCAGTAGAGATTTTCAGTAGAAAGTTCTTGAAATCTTCCAGACAGGTGGCTTCTGTTTAGAGGTGGCTCTTTTGCCAATTCTACATTTGGCTGTATTCTAGAAGAATCAGTTCTCCTTACTTAAAGACTTCTTTGGGCTTCAGTAATTCAGTGTTTCCTTCAGGACACTTCTGCCCTCCCTCTTTCCCTCTGGCTGCCCAGGCTGTACATGCTGCTGCTTAGCAGAACCATGGAGGCCAGACCAGCCTGGGAGTGCAGAAGGGGTACAGAGTTGTCTCATTAGTGAGCAGCTATTCAGTAATCTACTTAGGACTGAACAACGAAGTATAAAATAATCTGTTGAGTGATTTGTAAGTGACCAAGTCCTTATGTTCTCTTGTGTGTTTGAAAATATCAGCTTGAATGACATCCTTTGTTACAGCTCTTAATCCTCAAAAATAGTGATTCTTACAAGCAAAATTGTGTAATTTCTTATTAATTCTTGTTACCTGAAATTAAGAACTATTCTAGAACCATGCAACCCTTAACATATTCTTTTTTTTAAATCTGGAGTCCTGAAATCACTAAAACCATTTCAGTGCCATAAGCTACATGAGCACCCATTTTTTTTCTGCAATATTATTAACAGTGCAAACAAACATTACAAGAGAATAACTTCATCACTGACTTCCAGTTCAGCAATAATTTCTCTAATGCACTTCAAATGGTGTGCTTCCATACTTGGTTGGTCCAGTGAGGATATCAAGTTGTTCCCCTTCTGTTGTTCTGCATAGGCTGACTGAGAGTACTGTGGTAATTTCTGAAGGTATGGGGGAAAGCAGCAGAATTAGTTGATGAGTGCTGTAACTTGCAATTTTATCTTCCTTTGGTCACAAAGACCTACAGATGTAAAATGTTGCAGACCTCATTGTTATGTTAAAGTTGATGTTGTCTGAGAAAGTCCAGGTTAAAGCAAAAGTTGTCAGAGTTGACTTACTTTTTCAGGACATGTGTTTGTATTATGTTGAAATTTTCAGTTTAAAACTTCTTTAAAACTGCTTCTTTGACAATAAAGCAATAATTGAAATTAGTTGTTCCTTGGATGACTTTTCTTCTCACCAAAAACACTGTCTGTCTTAGGTGGCATGTTCATTGCAACAGGTAGTACTGACCACGTGATAAGAATATATTATTTGGGCTCAGAGTCTCCAGAGAAAATGGCTGAGTTGGAATCTCACACGGTAAGAGACAAATCAGAAAGGAAATCTTCCTTTTTCCCTTTTCTGTACCTTATTTCAAGAACTTAGGCTTTGTATACACTATTGCACATTTTTTCTGTCTTTAGTTTGGTTGGCTCTCGATACTGTAGTACTTTAATGCCTTGAAATTTGTAGTATACTTATTTTAAAATTCCCCTGAAGCCCGAGATGCATGCAAAATATCTTATGTATTTCATTTCCACCCCCACCCCCACCCCCCCCCCCCCAGAAAACCTTTATTCCAGGAAATGAAGGGACTGGGTGATTTCATTTGATCCCGAAGAGAGTCTGTGATGGAGTGGGGAATTAAAGCAGTTTTCATGCAAGATGTAATTATTCCTATTAAATTTATTCTTGAATATTTAATTTGATTTGTGACAGAAAACCAGAGTAATTCTGGTTTTAGAGTATGGCATCAGACTCTGGATTATTTAGAAAGCAAGGAAAACTTAAGAGTATCCTTTCTCAGGTGATGCAGAAGGATTCTCATTAAAATAGGAAATATTCTGAATATCTGCATATTATATGTATAATAGCACCTTCAGTGCTAGTTTCCAGGTTTCTGAGTCTTGATGGTTTCTATTAAAACTATTGAATGTCTTGATTTTTACTGAGATCTGATAAGGAGCGGTTACTAAAATAGTGTCAAATCTGTCTTCGTTTCTTAACTGTTACTGAGAACAGAGGATGATAGCACTATTTGTTGTGTTTGTGTTAAACAATATATCAGAAAGGCCAACTTTATAGCAACGCTGATAGGCTTCTTGATGAGGAGCTTGGAGCATTTATGCTTATACTGTAATAGTCCAGCTGCCCACTTGAATAATATTTTTTGCATTAGGGCTGAGGACTAAATTGATTAATTGAACTTCAGTGGGAGTCATGAGTCCTGTGTTTATGTCTCAGAGCTTCAAGTCAGTAAATCTAGCAAATGTTTTGCTCTCTGGGAAGAACTTGTCTTCTGTATTCAGCACATCAGCATTGGAATAAACTGAAATTCCTTTGATTTTTTGGAATTCTGCTCAATACCTCAGACTGCTGTTAGCCTGCCCCTGAATAAGTCCTGAGTTGGACACTTGTTGTCAGGACCTGGGGACATTCTTGGGAGGAAAGACTTCCAAGTGCACGTAGCCAGTACAAGTATTAAGCAAAGTAAAATAACAATTTTTTTAAATGTCTAAAATTTAATGCTAGTTTCTCAATTAAGAAGTGGAAATAAAACCAAGGTTTGTTTGCTTTTCCAGTTGTTGCTGGACAAAACATTTTGAACTGTTTTAATGTCCTATCTAAAAATTGCAAGCCTCTTATGTATGTGGTTAAGTCATTCTTTTACCATTATATGGAGTGCTGTACCTACCAGGCCTTGGGGATGCTAGGAGTACCTTACTCCTGTTAACAGTGGAGTGATAAAGGTGCAGGGTTCCCAGGCAAGGTTTGCCTTGTGGCACTGTGCAGGAAGACTGTGTTCAGGTACGAGCAGAGCTACTGCAGCTTCTTCCTCCTATATATGCAAGTACTGGGGAGGTTGAGCTAGAAATCCTTTGCATCCCTGAGCTCCTTCTGGAAGGCTGTGGATTCACTGCCTCTTTGAGATTTTTCTTTTTCAGTGTCTAACACAAAATGCCTGCTTGGGGAAATTTTAACAGGGGGTGTGACTTTTCTTTAATTTGTATGATAATGTATTACAGGAGACGCATAGGAAGGTGTAATTCGCTAAATAGCAGTCCAACAATAAGATCTTTTTGGATGAGTGTTTCATTTTACAAAGCTCTTACTACTATTTTTCCCCCCCTTGTTTAGGACAAAGTTGTCGCAGTCCAGTTCTGTAACAATGGAGACAGGTGAGTGGCCACCCTGTGATTTTTCCATTGAAATTATGGTATTTAATTTTATAAACAACTTTCCAAAGTAAACTTAGTGCAACAGGAAGACTGTGCATGGGCTCTGATTAATCTTAGACAAATTATTTAAAGTGTACTGGAAGGTGTGTACCGTATCCACAAGCTTAGTCTTGCTGTCTTCTGCTGTAACAACAACAACATTCTGTGACTGTGCTTTTCTCAGTGTTTTTTTTTTTTTTTCCTCCTTAAATTTAGTAAATAGGAAACCAGATTTTGTATCTTTTTAGTGCCTCACCTCACAGGTAGGCTTTTTGAGTACAGAAAGAGTTACTTCTGGAGTAAGAGCACTGTAACAGACAGCTAAGCAAAAGCTGGAACTGCCAAACGTTCAATGATGGTCAGACAAGCAAGTGTGCATCGTGGTCTGGAGTGCAATCATCTGCAAAGAGCTGTGGTCTGATCTTCATTAATGAGGTTTCTGTTGCAAGGTGTTTTTACCTGAGAAAGTTGGCAGTAGCATCTGAGTGTATTCAGGTTTTCAGATTTTACGGTAGGATCTGGTATTTCATTTTCTGATTACTTTCCTTTATAATGTCTGTCCTGTTAGGACGAGGGGAAGAGCAAGCTTAGGTACTTAACCTGTTGATCTGTGTGGTTGTCATTTGGTAGTGACTTTTGACCGTCTATTTTTCTGGAGAACCAGGAAGCAAAGGAGTGGCATGGTGGCTGTACCACACGTCTGTTTGCCAGATGTAGCTTGTGCTGATGGCCAGCTTAGAGGCAAAGGAGCGGACAAGCTACCAGTGATAGCAGCACTTCAGTTAGCTCCTATGTTTCTGTAGTGAGTCACAGCTGAAGATGCCACTTTATCCTCTTTTTGAGCTACTCTTGTTCCATCCTCTCTTTAGTATGGGAACTCTCAAGTATATGACTTTCAAAGGAGTATGATCTTAGGTTAGCATTGGAGCAATCCTATTCTCACAGGCCAAAGGGTTGTACAACCTCATGCAGTAGCTGATGAAAGGAAGATAAACAGGGTAGGAGGAATAGAAATTGATGTGTTGTTTGATGTGTGATGGAAAGGAGTCACGGATACTTTGGCAGTTGAATATCTATAGTGCATAATAAAAAGATGAACTTCAGAACTATGTGATACGTAGGGCTCTTTTTTTTCTTTGTTGAATTGTACACTAATTGTGTTGAAGCAGGTAGTGTTGTTGATAGATTATGTATGTGTCAGTTTGTATTTTAGTGGCTTTTGTGTTTTGTTTTTTTGTTTGTGTTTTTTTAGTGTTTAAGCCTTTTTTGCCTATGCTTACTGCATCATTTGTACCAGCTGGGGACCAGAAAGCAGCCAATGATTTGCATAATTTGAAAACATTTTCCAAATAATAAGACATTGCTGATATGTTGCTGAAGCACCCTTTGCTGTCTGTCTAGTTTAATTCCTTGGTGAATGGCTTCTTCTGTGGGGCCCTCTCTGGGCATATTGACCAAGCAAGTTCTCTCTTCTGGTGCTGAGTTCTCAAAAATTTGGAAGTGTGTTTGTTTTAATGAATTCGCCATTCATAAGTTGTTGACTTGACTTCAGTGGGAGTCTAGTGAAGAATATGATATGATGAACAGCCTCGGAAATTACAGGAGAAAATCTTGATTTGTTCTCGAAGGGGCAGAACAGCACAGAACAGCTCTTCAGTGGGATACAAAGGCCTTGGGGTCTTGTGGGCAATTTTATTGGTCTGCTTTATTATTTACAAAAGTTTGCTTCTGTCTGACAACATGTCTGCAAAAATGTGAATCTTTAGGCAAATCCATGAATTTCCAGCTGATTAGTTTAGATGACTACTGTAATCTTGCAGTCCTAATATTTATTAAATGAACTGTTCCCACCTCCAAAGCTTTTGGTTTTTGAACCCGCATTAAGTCAGAATGCTATTGCTTCTGTAGGAACTGCAGTCAGGATGCCCATGATGACAGGTTCCTATAGGCATATCTGTGTGTCAATCTTCTGCAGTGCAGCTGTGTTGGAATGCAGTGTGACAAGCTATGATTAGCGACCAACATCCTAATGTAAATGTTTTTATGCCAGCTTTTGCTCATTTTCTTTATTTTGCTTGGCAGAAGGTTTAAGGGATTTGTGCATGCAGGAGCCATCCAAGCAAAGCAGTGCCTCTGCCAGAGCAACTGCACCTGTACTCAGAAACCTTTGTCATGGAAAATTATATGGGAATGTACTGATATAATTGTCCGAACAGTTCCTTCCTTCCAAGGAATGTGAGAGCACAAGTCCCACTGAGGGTATTAAGTTATGTAGTCACTGAAAATTATGTGCTAAATGGAAAAGTTATGACCATGTTTTTACTTTATATTAAAAAAAAAAAAAAAAAAGCAGGAAAACTTGTCATGGGTGTATTTAAACACTCTTTTCATCATGATGAAAAATTCCAGGTCAAGGCATGTGAAAAGATGAAACGATCATTCTTTCTGTATGTAAATGTAATACATTTTTAAAGGTGTTAGCTTTCCTGGGAAAGCATGTTATTCAAGGAGCTTTTGTCAAAATTCTCAACAAAAATGACTTCTGTAACATTGATGGTCAAAGATTTATGATATAGTTTTGTGTTCAGCTTCACAGGCAGGGCTACTACTTTTATTCTGCCTGGGTATTTCCCTTCTGTCTTCACCTTTTCCCTCAGTTAATGTATTATAATTTATGCTAGACTCTTGGCATGTAATTTCTTTTTCTTTGCTTCCACTGTGAACTGCTCAAGGGATTTGCTGATGTCATTAAAAAGGGAATGTGCAGCTTGTATGAATTACGACATTGAAGTCATTCCAAGGCCATCTGCTAGCTATAACCAAATGTAATTAATGTTGTGAGATATAAACTGTTTTCTGCTGTACAAAATCTGATATGAAAATTGTAACCTCACTGTCTTTTAATTATATTCTCTAGATCAGAGATGCACAAACAATATAAAGAATAAGTGTTGAAAAAGTATTAAATACATTCTAGCTTCTGTACTGACTTGAACACATGTGCTCTTGGCTTGCCAAATTTTGTAGCTGCTTTTTATTCTGTGGTAGTAGTTCATGGAGATTTTATGACAGATTAAGCACGCCTGTTTGTGGGCATATAGAGAGTAAGGCAAGAGTATACACACAAGTATGCATCTCCATGTATTTTACCTGTATGCATGTACCTGTGTGTATATTTGTTGCAGAGGGAATCACAGTCCTCTGCCAAACTCCTTAACATCCTTACCACAGGATTTAGTATGCCCTGAGCATGCTGCTGCTGAGGATCGAAAGCTCCATAGCGAAGCTACCAAACAGTGAGAATGTTAGAAGGGCATTTGGGTATTAGACCAGAAGCAGCAGTGACTTAATGCTTATTCAGAATTTCATGATTCATTTCTTTGTTTTTGTTTCTCACCTCCACCCTGTAGTTTAAGATTTGTCAGTGGAAGCAGAGATGGAACGGCAAGAGTATGGCAATATCATCAGCAAGAATGGAAGAGTGTAGTCCTGGATATGGCAACTAAAATGACAGGGTAAAGCAAACTTAAACAAAGCATGCAGCTTACCATTGTTTACATAAAAACCAAAATCTTCCATGGAATTTAAAACTGTCTACTTAAAATTAAGTGAACTAAAAATGCATGTTTGTGGTGTATTGAAAATGCCGTGGCCCTATCTGTTAATTAGCCCCCAGAAGAAAATGTTAATAATTGGTATGTTCCTGACTCTAGTGGTTGGGGAATACTTAGTGTTTTATTGATGAGGTAAGAATGTCAAATAGAGTTCATCTCATGGAAAGAGATTTGTAGTAGAACCTCATTGATCCTGTGCAGACCTGTATGTTTTTAAAATAAATGTATGTATATATGTGTTCAAGACAACTCTTGTTTTCTCTCACCTCTCAAAAAAGTTATAGTTGTTACTGCTTTATTTTCCTCAGGTCGTTAGTATTCATTTTATATCATGTATACTGATTTATTTTTGTACTATGGGATAGAGTTAAAAATATAATGAATTAATTGAATTTAAAACACAAAAAAGAGCACAATATGTGATATGAATGTAAATATGGACTTTTGGCAGTTTCTAGTGTTATGCAGCCATTGTTACAAATAACAGACAGTTTCTTTTGTGATTTCAGTTACTATTCAGATAAACAAATTTAGGCCACTAATGCTTATTTTACTCACTTGAGGACAAATGACAGTAGGCAGAAGGTTGGTGAGAGGTTTGACACTGGTTCTTTTCTGTAACAACCTTCTTTCCTGTCTAAACACACTTTTAGATTTCTTATTTTAATCCAAGACCTGAGTTGCTTTCTAGAATTTCTTGTAATATATAAATGTGTATCCAGAGCAATTATTAGTGTTGGATTATTCCCTAAGCTTTCAGGTAAATTACAAAAATTACAAAATTTACTTGTGTTGATGACCGATAAGAAAAAATATCTTGTAGAAAAAGACTTAATAGAAATGAAAGAAGGAGTCATGGTAGGTGAGGATGGAAGAACAGGAGGGAAACTTGTTCTTTTTAAGGAGAGAGAACTATAAATCTTAATGGTACTGAGTATTTTCTGTACTTGGTTTTTGCTACTGCAGAAGCTCCCCTTCGTTCTCCTTCGTTAGCCAGTGGTGGCCATGCTCTCCCTGCCTTCTCATTGAGTTAGTGCTGTTAAATGTTTCTGTATGCAGTTACTGATTTATTTCTTCTTTAATTTATGAATTTTCTTAGAAACAGTGTAGCATCTGGGGAGGACAAGGTGACTAAACTGAAGGTTACAATGGTGGCTTGGGATAGATATGATGCCACTGTCATCACTGCAGTCAACAACTTCCTTCTCAAAGTGTGGAACTCATCCACAGGGCAGCTTCTTCATAGCTTATCTGTGAGTAAAGTTCAAGTGAATAATCCCTATTTGTTATAAATAAATCTAAAAGTGATTTGAGGCTGAACTGCAACCTCATGCCTCCTGATAAGCAATGTTTTATCCTGAAATATGCCGTCTGTCTTGTGCTTTTTGGGAGGGTGTATCATGTGGAAAGGAGCTGATGACCAAAGTGCTGCTAGACCCTGCTGATTGCTGGCTGACAGGGGAGCCTATTCAGAAGCCACAGCTTCTGCCCTGACTAGAGGGCTGCAGCTGTCCTCAATACTGATTTTTGCTTCCTCTCCCCTCTCCTTTTGTGCTGAGCTACAGTCTGAGACAGAAAGTATGTTAACGTCAAGCCTCTGACAAAATGTCAGCTAAGTATAGATGCAGTTCTAGTCTAAAATCTAGTAAAATGAGCTGTTTTAGATACCCTCACACTAAATACTGGTGTATTCAGAGATATTATGTGGAGAAATGTGACTTTCTTTTCTTACCCTGCTTGTACTGTAGGGTCATGATGATGAAGTTTTTGTTCTGGAGGCCCATCCATTTGACCAAAGGATCGTACTTTCTGCGGGTCACGATGGAAATATTTTCATCTGGGATATAGACAAAGGAACAAAAATTCGTAATTACTTTAACATGGTAAGAATAATCAGGGAAGGAGTTTTGTTTTTTTACATTTGTGTAAAATTGGACTTGATGCAAGAGTGGATTTCATCATGGACTTACTGTGAGCAGTGTTACAACAAGATTAGTGGAAAGTTCCTGCATATTGTACAGAAAACACTGTACTCTTCAGAAAGCAACACCCAAGTATGTTTACTGTGTGTATAAGTGTAGCAGCAATTCTTTCATGGGATCTGTTACATCAGAATATTATTCATTTATATAGTTTTACTGTGCAAAAGATAATAGTCATTCCCAAGGTAGAGTAATGAAAATCAATAAGTTTCTGTGTTGTAACACAGTGCTGTGGTCTGGGAAACAGTATGGTTGTCTTGTGTGGCATCTATCTTAATCCATGCAGTGTCGGGTTTGTTGGTCTGATTCCACTGCTGAGCAAATGCAGCTGTGCTGCTTCAGGACCTGAGCTAGCTTCCTGGCACCTGAGGCTGTGAAACATGCTGGTATGGAGCTAATATGTGTATGAGTTCTTTGCCACTGGCTTGCTCTGTATCTTCCACTAAAATAAATCTAGACTTCTTGTTTCAGAATGTGCGTTAAAAATTGCATTGAAATTTCAGGGCAAAGAAGTAATTTGACTTTATTCATCACTGATACATTAATAGTTGAGTAGAAAAGTAAAAGCAAGCATTGAGTGAGTTGAGAGTGTTCACAGAATTAGGATTTAGTACTTGATGAAGCACAAGTGAAATTTTCTTTCCATAGAGAATACATGATTTTGAAAGGGATGCTCTGTTTGTATACAGATTGAGGGCCAAGGCCATGGAGCTGTTTTTGATTGCAAGTTCTCACCAGATGGACAGCATTTTGCCTGCACAGACTCTCATGGACATCTGCTGCTATTTGGTTTTGGATGCAGTAAATATTATGAAAAGGTGAGTTGAGTGAATTTTAAACTAATCTCTCTTGACCTCATTTTGTCTTAGGAGTAGTTGTGTTAGTTTGTTGTCTCCCCTATGCCCTGGACTAAATACTAGTTAACTAAGGGAGCAGTTATTGTTTATCTAAATAAAAAAGATTTAGGTGAGAATCTCTAGACAAGGGATCAAGACATTTTCTTTAAATTCACCTTGGCATAATTTACTATTGAATATTTGCATCAAGTCTTGATAATAAAACACATTTGTGGTAGGCGTCTGTTCTCTGTCATAACATTTTATCTGCTGACTCTAAGTGTAGGAGTTGTGGTATGCGGGTATGGGAGCCATTCCAAAGCTTCACGACAGCTGCAAATGGCTGTTTATTTATTTACTAAATTGCTTTTCTTGCAGATTCCAGATCAGATGTTCTTCCATACAGATTACCGACCACTGATCCGTGATGCAAATAACTATGTTTTGGACGAACAGACTCAACAGGCTCCACATCTTATGCCTCCTCCATTTCTGGTGGATGTCGATGGAAATCCTCATCCCACGAGATTCCAGCGGCTGGTACCAGGGAGAGAAAATTGCAAGGATGAGCAACTTATTCCTCAGCTGGGTTATGTAGCTAATGGTACGCTGTCTAAGTCTCGTGCATAATACATGTATTGCACAGTATTGAGCACCAGTTCAGCAGGATGGTACTGTAAAGATTAATTTAGTTTCTTCTGAAACAAGCAGTTTAAAATCAGTCTAGAGGTAGAAGAACAAATGGGGTACCTTCATGGCATAAAGGAAGCACATGGGATTAACTATATTGGAGATAAGACAAGGAGACTGCAGTATTCCAAAATCTGTGGACCTCTAAATACATTTATGGCAGCATCCTTAAACTATCATCCAGTTGTTCTTGACTTGTCTACGTTTGTGAGTAAGGAAGCAGGAAAGTAAGACAGGCTCAGCAAAATGCTGATCTCTGATAGCGGTCTTCCACTGTTACCTACTGAAGTGTAATTTCTTTCTGTTATTCCCACATGCTTATTTTTACTTTATGTGCAAGTCTGTAAATGTGGGTTTTTCTTGTAGATAATCTTTTAAACTTTGCTTCCATTCTGAGAGCAGAAAGATGGCCTGTAATCAGATGTTTTGCAGGGCAGACAGCACAACTTAAAATTTGATTGTTTCTATAGTGTTTATAAATCAGAAATTAAGCATTTTGTAAGCAGTCATGACCCTGTTCTTGTTAAGGTGATGGTGAAGTAGTTGAACAAGTCATTGGGCAGCAAACTAATGACCAAGATGAGAGTATCCTTGATGGGATGATCAGAGAGCTGCAGAGGGAACAGGATCTGAGACTAATTAATGAAGGAGAAACTCTTCCAAACCCTCCACTCAATAGATCTCACTCTGTTAATGGAGGTAAGTTTCCCCTCTTTACCTCTGTCACCTCTGTCATTTCTTTAGGTAAAGAACAGTAAGGTACTAATCAAAATGTGTTCAAGTCTGTGTTTTAGGACTATGTCTCTGAGGACACTTTATCTTGTTCTTACGCATACTATTAAGCTATCTGGGGCATTTGCTAATGCTGTCAAAGGAATTAAACGTTGAAGATGCAGCTGATCACCTTACTAACTGGGCATTATCTGATTAATTAGAACTGTTAATGTGTTAATTCCATTATAAATAGTTTCTAAAAATAAAGCTCCCTATGTTGTCTCAATGTCACTTAATCACTATGGAGATGATACTTTCTAACTGAATAATGTCAAGTTAACAGTATGTAATTAGAGAATGCCAGTGGAATACAATGTTGTGACAGGCTAATGGCTTCCTTGTGCAGCACAAATGCTAAAGCTGAGCATCACTGTTTATAAAATAAACATGTCTGCTCTGTCTTAGTGTTTCCTAAGGAAGCTCGAGGTTGTACTCCTGGCGAGTGTTCTGCTATTGTGACTGTATTTTTAATATGCAAAGTGATTAAAAATTTAAAACAAACTCAGTCAGATATGAACAGCTGACTGTGAAGCAGCTGATTGAGTGCAGTTGTCATAACGGAACAGATGCTGTGGACTTCTGCTGCAAGTCATCCTGAGCTTTTAAAAAATTTACATCGCTAATAGATTAATTTTAGGTTAAATGACTGATTATACTTCGGTATTAGAATTCCCTGGCAAATCTTAAATTGCTAGATTTAGAGTTTAACTGCAAGAAGGAACAGGAAAAATATTACTGGAAACTGCATAAAATACACTTTAGCTTTGATCTGAATTGGTGTTGTCGTGAATGTGGCTTAGCAGGCAGCTTCAATTCACAGGAAGTCCTTTCTGCTTCTTATGATAGGCTGATGTGTAATCCCAGTTCTCAGTTGCATTGGCAAAATATGTACAAATGCCCCTGTGTTTGTGTGAGAGGGAACACATCTGAGAGAGTAGAAATGAGTGTAGTTACTTTGCAGAACTGGCACTGTCAGTGTTTTTCCCACACGAACTGACCCATTTGCATGAATCAGTTAGAATATATATGAAATGATTAATATTTTAATAGCTGAATATCTCTATGTAGGGTAGTACAATTGTAAATTCATTTTTTTTCGTGCTGTTAGCCGTATTTAAGCATGTAGAAATTGTTGATGATAACGGGATAAATTAAGGCAGTGACAGCAGCAATTCTGATTTTTATCAGTGTTGTTTTCTCATTTTGCTACCGTGAAGTTTCAGTCTCTGTTTATCTTCTGAATGTGTAACGCTGCATTGTTCTGCCACCTGATGAAAAGTGTGTCTGTGCACACTAGGTAAACATTACCAATACAGGTACAGGCACAAGAGAAATGTTAAACCTTGCAGCAGTCTGTTATTTTAGGTGATAATCTCCTCTTTTCTTCTACCTCAGAATTTAAGACTCATGACTTAAAAGCCTTGAAACAGAAGACAGAGTTTTTTCATTTGAGGGTCACTTAAGTGCCTTTACAATTTTTCTCATAGTTATGTTCTCTGCTTGCCACAGACATCTCTAAGGTATTGCAAGCCACAGTGATATTACAGAAACAAATACATCTGCAGTAGACTGTGGCCAATGTTAAAAACCTTCATCTGAAGCAAACGACAAAGCCACTTGACATGAATTAGTGTTCCAAAAAGACGTTTTGCAATCTTTAAGCTTTAAATTCTAGGTTCTATTGATTGGTCATAGAAGTGAAGAAAAATCTTTTTACCCCCTCAGCTCTTCGAAGTCCAGCCTTGGAAATTGCATCTCCACCAAACGTTGGTCTCCGGAGAAGTGGTCAGATTGAAGGGGTCCGGCAAATGCATCACAACGCTCCCCGAAGTCAAATGGCAACAGAGAGAGATCTCATGGCATGGAGCAGAAGAGTGGTGGTGAATGAGCTTCCTCCAGGCATCAGCAAGTAAGAGGCCAAATGAGATAAGAAAAGAAGATTAAATTGTATGATGTTTAGTGATTCTTCTGTACACCTTGTGTAGGTTTTAAAAAATGATTTTTCAGAAATAATTTCAGTTTTGGGGGTTTTGTTTGGAAATTCAGATAGTAGAATTGGAGTGGTAGCTTCTGATGAAGGTTTAAGATTAGTAATTCCTTCTCTTCTCAGTTAGATCTGTTTTCAGTGGTTTAAAATACGCATTTTTCCATTTTAATTTCAATCTTCTGATTCTTCTGTTTTCCTGAAGCTTTGTTTAAAAACAAACAGACCCCACATTAATTGTAATACATTTCAGTTTCCTTGGAGTGAAGTATACATAAATGCTGTTAGGAAGACCTGTGCCCAGATTTCTTGTAGCAAGAGAGACAGAAGTATTTTAATTTATAGAGAGATTATTGAGTATATAGTGATTTAGTGAATAAAATGGATGTTTCCTGTGTATAATTAGGGTCCAGGAAGAATGTCGAGCTGCCAAAGGTGAAATTGAAATTGGTTTGTACACTGTTGAAAAGAAGAGAAAGCCATCCCATACCTTACAACGGGTGAGTTAATTCACCAGAAGTGAGAACCGGGGTGTCAGACAGTTCTGAGAACTCAGCTGAAAAATAAAATGAAAGGAAATGATTTAGAAGATCAAGAGTGGTAATTGTTACTTTGGCTCTCCTACCTTTCTCTGTAACTGTAACTTGTCTGTTTTTATACTGTAGTGTGCAAAAAACAGTGGTAAATCTATGTCTGTAAGGCTCAGTTGTAGGATGATTCTGGGAAAGCAAAAGAGCAGTGTCATGGTAAATGCTCAGCCTGACTTACAGAAACTAGGAGAAAGATTAGAGGTGCCACCTGTTAAGTGGCCAACTTTTGTCTTATCCAGAGGCTGCAGGTATTGTTTTAGGAAAACTGTATTTCATCACAGCAGTCCTTCTTAGAAAGAAAGATATTTTAAAAAGTAGTTTAAATACTAAACAAACAAACAAATAAAAGCCATCCAACTGAAAAAAAACAAAACCAACATACACTGAAATGAGCAACCACGAGTCTGTAAAAGGTGTCTTTTCAAGTCTAACTCTAGGTTTCCTGGCTGGCGCTTGTAGATGGGATAGAATTTATAGCCACTTTAAAAAGACATCTTTTAACTCCATAATTCATTATTAAATATGTACCCGTTTTCTTTTTCTCTCTCCTCTCACATGATTAAAGAATGATTACCAACCAGGAAGTGGAAGATCTTTGAGAAGGAACCAGCGCAAACGCCAGCATGCATACCAGACCCGCTCCACAATAGAGCACAGTCAACAAGGAGCAAGTCAAAACTCACGTGCACGGGAAGAATCAGACAGCTCCTCAGAGGTCTGATGTATCAAGTGGTTCCTCCCAAATGTTCCTGGTTCACAAACATTATGTTTTCACAACAGATGTGCTGAGAGCACTGTTACTGCTAGGGCTCAAGAGTTTCTCCACTTAAAACATAACGCTCAAACTGTTGAATCCTTTGGATTTGTGGTGTTACTATAGCATGTTAATCTTGGAGAGAGGATGATCATTTACCTCAGTGCTAGTACAATATTCCAAAGTAGCTTAAAACAGGTTGTGTATTTTTGGAAATCTGAAATATTTTCAAGTAATTTTAAGTGGATTGGGTTAAACCACTTAGAGTTTTGGACATTCACATGTAGTAGAGTTCATGCTGCACGTATATTCTAGGTCAGATTCAGTACTTAAATTTCATCTACATCTGTAGACTGTTGGTGAAAGAGATGTTGGTATTAATCATTGATACTGACAATAGAAGAACTTAAAATATACCAGATTAAATATAACTTTTTCAGTAGGGATAAATGCAAAGTAAGAAGAGACAGAGAATTGTAAATGCACTGAACATACAGAATAGCTATAAGGACAGGTGACACCAAAATTTATTAATCAAGCACTTAAATAAGAACTCATTCTATGGTGCAAGTACTGTCAAAGTTCTCACCAGTAATTACATAAGTATCCAGGATAATATTAAGATAAAGAAAAAAAGAAATCGTGGAATTATTTAAATTAGTCCTTAACTACAAAGCATTCCTCAAGTAAAGCAGACCGTACAACTTGTAAATAACAATGGTACATGCGGAACTTTGCCCCAGAGTGAAACCTTTTTGTTTTTAATACAGGAAGATGAGACAGTTGGCACAAGTGATGCATCTGTGGATGATCCCGTGGCAACGTGGCAAAGTGACAGCAGCTCCAGGTAGATTTAATAGCCTCTTTATTTTATTAAGTAATTTGAGTAAGATAAGTAAGACATTTGCTTTGATATTGTGAAACTATGATTGCAAGTTCAGGAAGAAGTGTTACTGAGTAAACCTTGTAAAGATACGGATCTGTTACACCCTATGACCGATTGAAGTAAACTGTTCTAGACTAAAGTAGTTTAAAATCTTAACAACAAGAAGCTCCAGAGTCTTCTCAAGTAAATACTTCCATGTATTTGAGATACTAGTACAGTGACTTGAATATGTGTGAGAAAGTCTTAGTTTTTGAAGAGTGCCTCCTTTCCTAACCCTACTTAAAGCATTTCCTTTTTATTTTCAGAAATGAAGAGCAATTTTGAAAGAACATTTCTGTGAAAATCCCCATTTAAACTAATAACTTATTGAAAAATTGATGCCATTTAGTAGTACCTAGTAGAAACATTGATAGAAACGCATGCGTATCTTCTGTTCATGTTTCAGTAGTTAATTTTTCCATTGTCAATGCGTACGAGTTCCACAGTCTCTTTTCTTAATGCTATGCTTTTATGACTGAAAGGGAGCTAATGCAGATACTGTGTGTCTTATTTGGGTATTAAAATTGGAAATGTATTTTCAAGAGTGCTCTGATTTTCTGGTTATTTTCATGCAATTAAGTTGGTTTTTATTGTCAGTCTATAAATCAGTGAGATATTTAGTATGAAAATAAGTACCAAACAGAATTCTTAGATTTACCAGGAGTTTTCAATTGTTAAAATAATCTGCTAAGATTTCACTTAACTGTTCTTTAAGAGAATGGAAATGTGCCCTGATCCTGACGTCTGTTTCACATAACCATTAAAACAGGTTGAAGGTTTGGACCTTTCATTGCATTGTGCGAGAACTGAAATGCTGTTTTCTTTCTTACAATTTTATGTTATCTACAGTGATTCATCAAGTGAATATTCTGACTGGACAGCAGATGCTGGAATTAATCTCCAGCCTCCAAAGAGACAAACAAGGCAGGCAGCTCGGAAAATCTGTAGTAGTTCTGAAGATGAAAATTTGAAGGGAACAAAAGGAGTGGAGCAAAAACGAAGGAAACTGAAACAACCTAGAAAAAAGGTTGGCATTTTTAATTTATGAGGGCCTTTTTGACTTCATAAATATGCATTTTTTTTTTTAACTGTTTTTGTTTTTTCCTAATAATTATTAAAGAAGACCGACAGTGTATTTTTATAGAAACATAGTCTCTTTATTTATGAACATCTTAATCTTCTGTTTTGTTGATAATGAACGTTTCTTACCACCTGTGAGTTGAGATTTTTGGAAGGTTCCAGCGTTTGATTTGCCATTATATATAGTCATCTTTAGATCACTCTTTATAATCTGTTGTTGTATACTATGCCACAGTGATTGCAGCTTGTGCTCTATATTTAATATATTTAAGAAACCAAGTGGACTGCTTTCAATGGAAGGGGAACCCAGTGAAGAGTGGCTGGCCCCACAGTGGATCTTGGATACCATACCCCGTCGCTCACCTTTTGTCCCACAAATGGGAGATGAGGTAATACTGAGTGTAGCAGTCTTTAAATTCCCATCTAGGCTGATGAACTTCTTTTGGTTGGCACTATTAAATCTAGCTTTCAGTGGCTCATAGTCAGGATAGATGACTTGGGGAACCAGATGTTTACAGATGGCTGTCTTATGTCCCTTTATGTGCACATGCGGTTTCTGAATAGAAAGAAGAATTGTTTGTGCATTTTCAGACAGATCTGTATGCTTTGTAACGATCTCAATTTTGAAAATTTATACAGGAACAAAACTATCAGTAAAATAAAATAAACTTTTTTTTGTTTAATTCTCATTTAAGATCATATACTTCAGGCAAGGCCATGAAGCTTATGTGCGGGCAGTAAGAAAGGCAAAAATTTACAGTATTAACATGCAAAAACAACCATGGAACAAAATGGAACTCAGGGTAAGTTAAATGGATACTTCAAAGTGCTGAATGCCCCTGTAGTGTTAACTTGGCATTATAAGCCAGTATGAAAGAGTGTTGGACTAGATGGCTGCCAGGGGTCCCTTTTGCATTCCTATTTTTTTCCCCTCTTAATTCTCGTTCAAGCAGAATCCACCCCACAAAAAAGATGTTTATAGTTCTATCAATGCTCTGCGATGAACATTTAGGTGGTATCGTTTTAAATGTGATTGCAACAAGTAAGTAAGGATCTTAATGCATGCACAAGCTTCCTTGAACAAGATGTAGGTATACATGTAATTGTGTATGTTCTTAAATTCTTGGAAGAGCTAGACATTATAGTACAACATGTTTTAACAGAATAAAGGTATTGTAGATTGTTTAGCTAGATATTACTTTTGAAGTTCTATTTTTTCTTAACCTTTTTACTTTGAATTACTGACTCCAATGACACCAAATGCTCAGTGTTTTCATGTTTTGTTTTATTTAGATTTCATATCAAGCAAAGAGCATAAATACGTGCTAAAATTCATATACACATGAAAAGAATTGCTTTACTAGAAAGTATCCTGATATTAGTGCTAGGTATGAAGTGATTCCACCTGTAATCTTCAAAGACATCAGGATGCCTTTCAAAGAATAAGGAAATGCTGTTTTGCTTAGGATACCCATCTTAACACCTGCTCATGGTTGACAACATGTGATTGTACAATGCTAATATTGAATTTCCTCTTTGGAAGGAAGAGTTTCCTTTTCCTTACCCTGTATGTTGCTATACAAGGGTGAGAGGTCTTGCCTTTAGTAAGGAATAACCCTTGGTGCCATCAGCGTGGTTGAAACAGAAAGTTGTGTGCCTTGAAATCTTCTCACAAAAATTAAACAAGTTGTGGCATCTTGCTCAGTGCCTTGGTGTACTTGTGAACATCTTTTATTTTTAGTTTTCTTTTTAAGGAGACTGTGATTAAATTTTAGCTTCTGGTAAAGAAAATTTTTATGGGTGAAATTACCCGGGCTGCAAAGTGGAAACATTTATTTGTTGTTTATAGGTCTGGTACTTTAATGTGGATGTTTCTATTGTAAGCGTGTTAAAATAATATTGTTCTGTGCATGTTGATTAATAGGAACAAGAATTTGTGAAGACTGTAGGAATTAAATATGAAGTTGGGCCTCCTACGCTTTGCTGCTTGAAGCTTGCATTCCTAGATCCAATCACAGGCAAAATGACAGGAGAATCATTTTCCATTAAGTGAGTAACTGAAATTCTGATGGTGTTCTTTAAGAAATTTTCTTGAGGCTTAGAAGCTTCCCCCATTTTTCTTTCTTCTCTTTCAAGACGTGATGGCATGAATTCATTATTATGCCAAACGTGAAAAGAAAATGCATGAATTTTTGTGTTTGGAGACTATATTGTACATGTGGCACAATGCTTGTGAGTAACAGAAGTAATATTTTTCTGTTTCACAAAGGTATCATGATATGCCAGATGTTATTGACTTCCTTGTGCTGCATCAGTTTTATAATGAAGCCAAAGAGAGGAACTGGCAAATAGGTAACGACTTCCACTTCCATATGTTTTGCAGAGTTTCTTTGCTTGCTTAATAGGCTAAAATTTGGTGGTTGTGTTTTTTTGAATTTCTGTGAATGTCATATATCTCAGACATTGAAATGGCGGAAGAAGTGCTCACATCACAGCGAATCCTAACGTTTAGGTATACAAATTCTTTTTCAAGCAGTGCTTATCCTAATGTAAAATAATTTTACTATGTAATCTATTAATAGCTTTACTTTGTGGTAAAGATTCTGGAAGATTGTAGGTTTTATTTTGTAATTAATTTACAAATCTTGTGTTTTGTAACTCTGATATTCCTGTAGCACTCCCACAGCCTGACTTTTTAGAGCTGGGCTTGTGATTTGCAGGGATGTGTTCATGAGATGATGTGCAGCGTCTTTATAACACGATGTAAAAAGACTGTGTGATACTTGGTACTGTAGTGATCATTGGAAACTTTATTTGATGTTTACTACAATTCCTGTAACAGAAAAGAGAAATGGTAATTCTGCAAAAGTCCTTTTTCCTTATAGGGGATAGATTTCGCAGTATAATAGATGATGCTTGGTGGTTTGGAACTGTGGAGAGTCAGCAGCCTTTTCAGGCAGAATACCCTGATAGTTCCTTCCAGTGCTACTCTGTTCAGTAAGTACTCACATAGTTGCAATGTATCAGACACGTTGACATGCTCGGTGTATACTTCAGGAGCATGGATTCCTTTTTCCATTCAAATATATAATAAGCTGCTTTTTTTTTCCCCACGTATTTAATGATGATCTTAGTCCTAAAGCAACACTTCTAGCATAAATAGCATTGCTGTGAATGCAGGGGAGGAAAAATGTTTGTTGTTATATTAAGCCAGATGAAAAATTAAATGCTTTAATTTATGTATTTGAATGTGTTTTATTTTTATTTTTAAAAGCTGGGACAATAATGAAAGAGAGAAAATGAGTCCGTGGGACATGGAGCCAATTCCAGAAGGAAGTAAGTATGTCTTGAATTCACATCCATATGTAAAGAAAATAGTTTTGTGTCGCTGCCAGTGCTCACTGTTGTTGACTTCTTCATATTTAGCTGCTTATCCAGAGGAGGTTGGTGCTGGAGTCCCTGTAACTCCAGATGAGCTGACAGCTCTTCTCTACAAACCCCAGGAAGGAGAATGGGGTGCCCATTCCAGAGATGAAGAATGTGAACGAGTAATTCGGGGAATTGAGCAACTTCTTTCTCTTGGTATGTTTGGTGAGAAAAGGTGGAAGTATTAAGGATGTCAGCATGGCTACACGTGACTGGATGGTAGATAAGGTGGAGTGCTGGAAATTGGCATGAATTATTTGAAATGTTCTCAGCTAAATAATTGAAGTGTCTGTTAAATGTCATGTGGTGTCCATGTATTACTTTTGCTGAATTCTTAGAAAGGAAACATGGAAGCTATTATAAGGCATCTAGTTACTTTATAACTTTCCTGCTGGTATCATCTGAGGCATCTGAATTACTTTGATCTTTTGTCTTTCAGACATTTCTAATCCCTTTGCTGTTCCAGTGGACCTTAGTGCCTATCCCATGTATTGCACTGTAGTTGCTTATCCAACTGACCTCACCACAATCAGGAGGAGACTTGAAAACAGGTTTTACAGGTCAGTTTGTTTTTCACTTGTTTGTAATCTACGTTTTCTGTAGACTATTTGAGCAAAGTACGCTTAGCTAAATAACATGCAATGCCACTTAGGCAACTTGTTTGGTAAACTGAAAGCATAAAGTGAGATTCTATTTGACTTTGTAGAAAGTAAGTCTTATTATATGATCTTTTCTTTTGGCCACGTTGTTAAGGCAAAAGCTGGCATATCTGGATCTTGAGTGTCCTTTTTGTTACACATACAGAGTTTTAGTCCCTGGGTGCATTGTAGGTAGACTATATCTGATCTGTATTTTTGCTGCCTTTGAACCAAATACTTTTCTAGTACGTTGGTTGCTAGAAATGGGCTAAACAGTGCTGTAAGCCAGAAGTCTTAGTTTTTTCCAGTTAACTTGGTGATAGCTAATATCTTTTTCTATAATGCTCTTTTCCCCGGGGGACCACTTTCTCTGCAAGGTTTTCTCTAACCGGAAGGGGACAGCAATCTTCTTCAGTAGGTTTGTCTCATCTTTTCTTTCCATTCTTTGCTGATTTGAAGAGGGATATCTTTCCTCCAGAAAGTTGTCTCAACCTGCACATTTAACGGGGCAGTAAGCAGTGTCTGAACAGAAACCTCTTACCTCTGTCTCTGGCAACCTGTTTCCTGTGTACTTGAATTACTTGATTTTTTTTTTAATTTATTTTTTTTAAACTCAGAATATCTACTGAAATCAGAAGGTGAATGGTGTACCCCTTCCTCTCCATCCCTTTCATTTTTGTTGTTTTTGTTTCAGGAGAATCTCTGCACTGATGTGGGAGGTACGATACATTGAACACAACGCCAGGACTTTCAATGAGCCAGACAGTCCTATAGTCAAAGCAGCCAAAATCGTAACAGATGTGTTACTTCGCTTCATAGGGTAGGCATTTTTTTTTTTTTTGTCATCTTCATAGACCTGATGTCTTGAGTTTCTAAGAAATTGAATTATATATTTTGTCATTTCTTATTGCTCTACAGGGATCAGAGCTGTACGGATATATTAGATATATATAATAAGGTGAAAGCAGAAGACCTGAGCAGTACTGATGAAGAGGAAGAGGTAAGACCATTAAATATGATTGTGAGAACTTATATTTTTAAATTCAATATCTGGAAGAAGTTACAGAATTTAATGTAAGAGAGTACATGAAGTCAGAATAAACTCAGTACAGCTGCTCGTGGTGTGAACGTTTAGGCAGAGGTATGTAGCTCAGCAAGACTTAGCTGAATTCTCAAGGATTGAAAACGAGCCACTAATATTTCTCAGATGTTTACATGTAATTTCTATGGAAGCAAATTTGGATTGAAAAAGAGATGCAGTGGCTTTTCTATCTTTTTTCCTACTTTCTACTCTGAAGTTATGTAACTTCTGATCTGAAACTGGTTTCTGTTTTGCTCAAAACTTTTTATTTGAATAGTTTGTAATTGTATTAGCTGTTGTTTTGTTGTAGCCCTGCTTGTTCCCATTGCTCGGTGTGCACTCAGGCTTTCTTGTGTGTAATCATCACCTTTTCCTTTAGGTGGCAGAAGTAGATGTAGATTCAGATGCTCCAGGAACTTCCTCTGGAAAACGACGAGTGAGTAAATCTTTCTGGTTGATTTAGCTTACAAAGACAGGTAGAACAGGTAGTGAAATAGTCATTTAGTTCTGAAATAGTTTAAATCTTTCATCAGCCTATAGTCTGTAGTTCAAACTGTGTGAATTCAGTTGTATGTATGTCAGTGCTGCCAGACTAAGGATGTTGCTGAAGAATCTTGTTTGTTTGCTTGTTTGATCTGAAAGATATCTAGAACAAATCTGGTTTGCAATCAGAATTGAGGGAAAAGTGACAACAATAGCAGTCTTAAATCTGAAATACTGTGTACTTCGCATGGATTTGAGTAATTATCTATTGCCAGAAAAAGCATATTTCTGCATTTTGCATACTGCTTATTATTGTGTCATTAGCTATGCTTTAACTTCTTGCAGTTCTGTTTTTAATTATGGAAATCTACTTCAAGTCAGAACATTAGTAAATTAATAGGAACTTAAAGTGAACATTCTGAATATTTTGAAAGATGCTTAGATATATCTGTTTCCCGGCAGGTAAGACGACGAATAAGAAGACAGCCCATGAAAGGAAGTCCTGATGCTTGGAAAGAGCAATGCAAGCAGTTGTTAAACCTGATTTATGAAAGAGAGGACTCTGAGCCTTTTAGACAGCCAGTTGACCTCTTCTCCTATCCTGTAAGTACAGTTTTCATACTCAAAATTTTAACAAGCTGGTGTTCATCCTGTGGCAAAATTTCACATTGAACATGTTTCTAATCTTTCCCTTTATGAACTAGAATGGATCATGTTCAGTGCACTGATGTTTTCAGAGAATTATCTGCAGTAATTATTAAATCCCTGTCCTAGGTGGAAATAATTACCTAACAGCCATTGTTGCGAGTGATAATTTAGATGTTTTCAGTTGTCTGCCATAAATGTTGTTATTATCAGCCTTTGTTCTTGAATGTTCTTACAGGATTACCGAGATATTGTTGACACTCCTATGGACTTCAGCACTGTGAAAGAGACCTTGGAAGCAGGGAATTACACTAGTCCCTTGGAATTCTACAAAGATATTCGTTTAATATTCTGCAACTCTAAAGCTTACACTCCTAATAAAAAGTCTCGAGTAAGTAAAAATTTAAATTTCTTCTTTACAAAGACCTTGGCCTTGCATGAGTACAGTACATGAAGGATGAAAGGTGGGTTGGGGTAAGCTCTGAAGACAAAGACTAGTGATTTTTGCTTGCTTGAGCAGAGAAAATATTAGTAGAGAGTCGCAACAAGACAAGTGATTTGAGGGTGTTTTATATGTGCTTGACGTCAGATTAAGCTTGGTGGTGCATTATTTACTGCTGTGCACCCTCTGGGAAACTTCCCTGTGTATTTATAACTGAACAGCTTGTGAGTCAACTCCCAAATTACTTTAATAAAGTGGTCCATCAATATCCATTTGCTTAAATGCTGTGAAGTGCCTCAATGGGATGTTCATTGTGGGAGGGCTGGGGCACACAGCTGGGCCTTCTGCCACTGTAGGTTCGTCTACTGCCAAATGTGTGTCAACATCCTGAGGTTTTCTAGTCTGTTTTACTGTCTTGGCAACAGCATCCCAAGTGAAGGCAAGAAGGGCAGGACAGTACATGCCAGAGCTAAGGAGACATTGCTGCAATGTAAGAGCCAGGGGACAGGAATTAAGTTGTGTGAATGGAAAGAAAACTCCTTGTCAAAGAAGTTTGGTATTCAGAAAGACTGCAAGAAATGGGAAGAGGTATAAGATATTGATACTGTTGTCTTGATGGTATTGATGTGACATCCTTAAGACTGTATGCAACAGAAGAGTATAGACATGAGAAAGAAAATAAATTTTGTTTTTGTATATGCTGAATTTGAACTATGAGTTTACACAATTATAAGTAAAAAACATTTGAAGTAAAATTTTGAACAGAAGTAAATAGTCTGAAATACAGACAGAGAGACATGAGTGAATTTAGGAATGGGGATGGTCAGAGGTGTGGCCTAGAAGGAAGACAAAGGAATAGATTAAAGATTTTGATACCTGACTTATAAAAATTAGGAGCGAAGACATTTCAGGTAGCTTTTCTCTGCAGCTCTAAAGGGATGAGTGCAAGGACTCTTCACTAGGGAATTATAGCCAAAAGCTTAGATGAGGGAACAACAAAGTTGCTGGGTTGTTTTTTGTTTTGTTTTTTTTCCCCCCTTCGTACTTCAAGTTATTTTATGGATTGCTTCCATGCCTTATGGTGATTAAGAAAGGAGGATAAACACTTTGTGTTGTAAGAATAAACATATCATGAATGGAAATTGTCTGTAAAGAGCTTTCTAGTTGTAGTAACCATGAACTTTTCCTTTACACTGAGAGGCTGATGTCTGGGCAGTTTTTATACTTTTTTGCTGATCTTCCATTCAGTGAAGTTCTAATAGGTATGGCCATGCTTTCTCACCCCAGATTTACAGCATGACACTTCGACTATCTGCCTTATTTGAAAATCATATGAAGAATATCATCTCTGAGTACAAGTCAGCAATGCAATGCCAGAAGAGGAAAAGGCCCCGGTACCGAAAACGACTAAGAAGCAGCAGCAGTTCACCATCAACTAGCAGAGCCTCTAGGTAACGTAATACTAGTAAGCTGTGCTATCAGTATCATTTGAGATACATGATAACAGAAGTAGACAAACTTTTGTAAATAGGCAGCCTGTAATGGTATTTCTCGTTTCTTGATACATTTGTTCTTCTGGATGGTAAAATCATGAGCACAAATTCCATGCTCGCTTTATAGTTTGTGCCTAATACTGTTAAGTGTAAGTCTATGTAATTAGAAGTAATCCCTCTGGATGAAATGGAAAAGCAAACTTATTTTTGCTGTTGTTTAGTAAAGGTTGAAAAAGTGCTGTGTTAATGCTTCATTGGCTTCTGTATGATACATTATCTATGGAAACTGAGTATTCCAGTTTCAAAAGGTAAGATTAAAAAAAAATAAATAAGAACCCTCACATGCCTTGCTCTTAAAAACTCAAATGCCTTCATCAAACAGGATATTGTAACTATGTTTAGTGTTACTATATCTTTGCAGGCACCAAGGGGTAAAAGATCATTTGTGTTATGACTTTGATGCAAAAAAAACACAAGTAGATAGCTTGCAGGGGAAATTATCGTCATTGATTCCTTTGGTATTAACAGTTTTATCTCTGGGATGTTTTGTGTCTTCAGTCCAAAAGGGAAACAGAAACAAATGAAGATTCAACCTAAAACCAACCAGAATACCTCATTGCCTTTGACTAGGACCAGCTCTTCAGTTTCATCTCATGGTGAGAAGTTTTCTAATATGTATCCTTTCTCCTGTAGCAGTTTGTCTGCAGAACGATGAAAAAGCTGAAGGATATTTAATATTCAGTTTAAATATATTCATGAGTCAAGTGCAAAACTTAGCCATTGAACAAGCAAGCAGCAAAGTCGTGTAAATACATGCATGGTCTGTAGATCATGTTAGCAGAACAAGACCCTCTGTTTGTTGGTAAGTTATTGATAAGGTTCAGAGAATAAGGTAAATTGTCCTGTCCTTGCTAAGAATTAATTGAGCTTGAACTTCATGTACATAGGCTGCCTTCATATGGCAACTATGAATACGTTAAGTTACTTCGGGTCACACTGTTGAAGAATCTATGTCTCTTCATGGCTGGAGAGGCAGCTTGGTGAGACTAACCTCCTGACTTTTAGGCCACCAACCAACTACAGAACTTCCCGAAATTATATCTGTATTTCAAATGTATAAATAGAGGATGAAAGATACTCTGTTGAGCCGGTGGCATCCCATTTTAAGTTTCAGATACAACAGAGGAACCTCTGGGTTCTGCCACTGGTGAAGAAGTGGAAGTCCAGCCATCTTCCTCAGGCTCAAATACACAGAACCGAAGTGGAAATACCATTGATCCAGGGAAAATTAAACCAATCAGAAGTAAACTGACACCAGTGAAACAAGGTGGGACATAACTTTTCTATTCTTTCCATGACTGACTTCACTAGAAATGGAAGCTGGTGATTCTGATTGATCTTATGGTATTCTTGCCTGGGTCTAATATACTGTAGCCCCAACCCATACTCAAAGTAATATAGCTTATTATTTACAGTTCTTGTTGTCTGAACGGTGGCATGCACATAATGCTACATGTAATTCAGTGGAGTCCTTTAAAACTTCTCCTGATGGAAAAAATTGATTGCTCTTAAATGTCTCGAAGTACAGTTTCTTCAAGAGTGACAAAAAGGCAGAAAAGCTGAAAGAATATCCACCCCAAAACCTTATCCTTTTAGTAATCAAGTTGAAACAGACGATGAAGAATTCCAATTTTCAAAATACATATTTTTTATTATATTTGCAATAAGGAGTTATAATTAGAAGTGGAAATGGTTTGAAACCTTCACTGTTTTGTCTTTGGGGCACATCAGTCAGAACTTTCACTGAGGTAGGCATTGAGTGAGCGTTGGTTGAAATTTCTGAAGTCTTTCTCAAGTCCATGCTTCTGTGCTATAGCAGTACTGCGTAGGGCAGATGAGCTTTTTGTATCCGGTGTGAAAGAAGATATTTACAAACCTGACAATGAAGAGTAACCTTAAAAACAAATTTGGTCCGAAGAGAACAAAGCGCTTTACTATGGTTTTTAACTCAAGGCATTCAGAAATCCCAGTGAGCATTTTTGGGTTGTTTGCTGTTCTGAAACTGAGTTTGCCACACGTGCTCCCCGAGCTAAGCCTTTTGAGAACATGTGTTTGATAGGAAATAAGCACTACCTGCAGGCTGTTGTTTTAACATATATTTTGGGGGGTTTGAAATAGATTTTGGAGCTTTTTTTCTTGACACTGGATTTGTCGAAGCGTTGTTAGACATTTGTGCCCAAGCATGTCACTCTGTTCTCCTTTTATTGAGTGGGTTTGTATTGGACTCTTAGTCAAGAGAGTCTATGGTCTGTGCTTCAGTATGTGAACTGTATTTACTTCTGGTCTGATAAATTTTCCTCTTAGAACACCAGTTTGCATACACAAAACATAAAGGTCATCTCTGGTGGCTAGCTCAGAGTTGGATCATCTCCAGAGCATGCCACAAAGAGATACAAGGTGAATCCCAGTTTCTGTGGCCCAGTTTAGCTCAGATATGATTATGATGATAACTGGATAATTTTGTGTTTGCTTAGATCACTCTCCCGATGGACCACTTACAAATGGTGATGGCAGAGAACCTCGGACAGGAGTGAAGAGGAAGCTAATAAGTGCGTCAGAAGATGAGCATCTAGAGGAGGGAGAGGCAGAGGAAGAAGAAAAGAAGAAAAGAGAATTAAAGGAAAAATCTGGTTTGTCTTCATCAGAAAGTGGGGAATCAGGATCTAGTTCAAGTTCTGAAAGCAGAAGTGGCTCTGATTCAGACTCTGAATCAACATCTAGAACAGATCAGGATTACATTGATGGAGACCACGACTATAGCAAAGTTGTGCAATCCAAAAAACCCAAAAGAAAAATCAAAAGAAAATTCACCAGTGGGAAAAGGACCTGGCAGAGCAGAGGGACAGGGAGGAGAGGTAGATGGGGAAGGTGGGGGAGATGGAGCAGAGGGGGAAGAGGTGGTAGAGGTGGAAGAGGCTGCGGCAGAGGAAGAAGAGGTGGTGGCAGGGGTGGAAGAAGAGGCAGAGGAGGCAGAGGAGCCTCACGAGGAGCCACCAGAGCAAAACGTGCCCGAATTACAGATGACGAATTTGAAACTCTGTTTGGAGGACAATTCAGTGAAAATGTGTTTGGAGGCCGATTCAGTAGACCACCTCGAATCAGGACGAGGAACGAGGGCAGAAGAACTGTCCTGTATAACGACGATTCTGATAATGACAATTTTGTGCACACCGAGGATCCTTTGAACCTTGGTACTTCCAGGTCAGGCAGGGTGCGGAAAATGACGGAAAAAGCCAGGGTCAGCCATCTCATGGGATGGAATTATTGACAGATGAAAAACTTTGGAACAATTTTAAAAAGAACTTCAATGGCCTTCTACTGCAGGGATTTTACCAGAAAATCTACCAAGCAAGTTGTGCGGGGACTCCACTCACGTTTCACAGTGGTGCTTTTCCATTATGTCAGTTTGCGTTTGTTTTAAAACTTCAGATCTCCACGCTTCATTGGTCAAAGCAAGCCTTATTCATTAGGCCTTAAATTACAGAAATTCTTCCCCACACACTACGAGTTCATCGCATTAAAGAGGCTTCCAGCTTCTCAATAAGAACGTGACATTTTGAATCATGGTTATGACTTCTCTCCCTTGTTTTGTTTTTGTATTATAGAAATAGCACCTTCTTACAGAGTTTTTATGTGGTTTTTGCCATAAATCCTTATACACAGTAATAATTATAACTTTTGCACAATACACCAATCCTAAAGGCAGCTATAAAATGTTTACAGTTTCTATATTGTAAGAAGGATCTGGATTATTTTAATCTTCCCAGGCCAAACAGTCGTGAATTGTGCTGAACCGAAGTATGTCCATACTACAGTTATGAGGGTCCTGATGTGCTTTCTATCGGTTCTTTATTCGTGTAAAAAGTGACGAAGGGTTGGTGCCTTGTAAATATGTAGCAAACCTTTGATGTGGTGTGTCCTATGTGTGCATTAACTTTATTAAAAAGAGAATACTTGAGAAGTATGAATATCTAGACAAAAGGTGCCAAATGCAAAAGTTACTTGCATCTATTTTCTTTTTGTCCTCTCATATTTTTATAGTATTATTAGAGATTGTGCAGCTAAGTGGTAACTGCAACATTTGAAAGGTTCCTCCTCTTCGAAGCATAACATGATTTTTAGTAGTAGCTCGGCTACCTCTATTTACAACTACTGGAAATTTAAAAGAAAATAGATGCTATTATTCAGTACATGTTGAAGAAGTACTGGCAAGAAGGAGCTGTAGAAGGATGGAATTGTTCACCGAGTTGTGTAGTAAAGAAATCTTCGTTGACACAATGAAAACAAATCCAAGTAATTATCAGAGTTTTCAGAAGCGTAACGTTTTCAGCAGATGGCAATTTGTTGGTGCAGATAGGCCAACTGTCTCCCACGCATTTCTGCTGCCTCTTACTCAGTGCAAATCTGTGTTTGTTTTAGTTTGCCCCTTGAAGCTGCTGGGGAAGCAGAATGGAACTCTGGTGGCTGGTGGCAGTGCTGGGAAGTTGCTGTTCCATCCTCCGCACCAACTCTGGTATCTCAAGCTTCCAGAAGCGAATTCATGTTGCACTGTATTGTTGTGATACTGCAGAATGCTAACTTGAAAGCAGAAATCATTTTGGTAGTAGTAGTAGTACAGTATGTGATGATACGAGGGAAATATAGAGGCTTTCCTGTGGGTGCCAGACCCAGCAGCCAGGAGCAGGTGCTTTGTGTGGGCTGAGCTGGTGGTGGCAGCCTCTTTGCTCAGCAGGGTCTGCTTGGAATGCGTGTGGGACTTCGTTTTTCTCTTGTTGTTTGAAAGAATCTGGCAGTTCCGGCTCGGTTGAGTGAGTTAGATTACACTGAGAGAAGAAAAGGAAAGAAAGAGATTAGACATTTTTGGCAGGGTTTTTCAATATTCTTTTTAAAAACAAAACAAACAAACAAAAACTTTCATCCGGTATCCATAAGTTCTTCTGTGCACGGCTTGGTCAATGATTCTGGAAAACCTCAGGCAGCAAAGAGTGACCCATGTATATTCTCAAATGCAGAAAGAATTTAGTTTTTACCTTTCTATATTAAGAACTATCTATTTTATCTCTCTTTCCAGAACCTCGTTAGAAACAAAATGACTTGAAAAAAGGCAAAGGTTTAGTTTTGTGATGGAGGAAAGTATACCCTCAATTGCTCAGAGCATTAGTATGAGTTAATGGTACAGTAGAAAAATCACACTTTATCAACTGTTTCGGATCAGCCATAATCCGTTTCTGAACTTAATTCAGTTGTGTCTTGGTGGAAATATAGTGCAGAGGCACTGCAAGTTCTATACTGGGCTTTAAAATATTTAAAATAACTTTAAAATACCTGTCCTATCATCTCTCTCTCATTTTATATATATATATATAAATATATATATATATGCGCTTATATATTTATAAAAAAGTAATAATAATGTATTATTTCTTTGACTGATGGCTCCTCCTACATATGGTAACCAGGAATAGCACGTTACGCATCAGCTCATAGTCAGAGCCGTACCTCTTTTAGATCAGTCCTGTTGAGCTAATGTAAACACTATGGTTTCTGTTCTAAAGCCTGAAAACCTTGAAATGCAGAAGAAATGCTTTCCATATATTTCTGACTGGCCGAAGATCCACTTGCATATTTATTTTGTGTAGGGGTTGGGTGGGAGATAAATACGTGGATTCCAGATAAATCATTTTATAATTTGTGTATTTTAGCAACGGTTAGGATAATATTAAACATATTCTCAAATGTATCTTTTCTATGTAATGAAGTACTGTGAAGATAACAGTGAAGCATCACTTTGCTGTGGCGTAAGTATTAATCATATGTGTTACATGGTTAAGAGCTAGGCAGCAGGGTGTGCTGGAACAACAGAGCTATTGCTTATCTAAAAAGAAAACAAAACAAAAAAAAAAAAACCTGCTTTTTTGTGCATGAGAACTTTTTTGTAAGCATGAAGAATAACTTGGTTTTAGAGATGTTATTTTTACTCGGTTTTGTATCCGGATGCTTTCTCTGAGTTGGGCAAACGATTTCTCATCGCCTCGTTCTGTGGGATAATTTTAATGTTATGGCATCTTGGATGCTTTCTCTCAAATCCCAGATTCTGCCAGGAGCCGCTTACTGCCGCAGGAAGCCCTGCGGGTGCAGCAGCAGCAGTGAGCTGGTTTAAGCCTTGTGCTGTCTACGCCAAAATTGGACCTAAGAAAAAGGTTTGTGGGCCTGGTTATTAGATCCCTAAAGGCTAGCAGGGCGTGCGCACAGGCCTGGGGCTCCGCTGCTGCTGCTGCTGCTTAATTCTTGAGCTCCTGTGCTGCAAGATGCAAGCAAGGTTTTCTCTAGCCATGAGAGGCCAGGTGTTCTCCAGCTGTGTAGCCCTTCTCCTGAGCACTGGGGACACGGGGCACTCTGAGATGCCCTGGAAAAGGGGCTTCTGCCCCAGGGGTCACTGCAGCGGATCCTCACACCCAGCTTTGTGCTCTGTGGTGATGGGGCTGAAAGTCTGTGTTCTTGGATTTCTCCTGGCTACAGATCTGCTCTCTGTACCACTCCCATGTTTTCTTGGACCAGAGCGTGAATGACCAAGCTCCCTTTGCAGTTCTGATGTGCTGTTGCGTCTCTTTAGCCTGAACTTTACTCACTTTTGATTTTCTGTCATCTTTTGCTTTTCCACTTGTTGTGTCCCACCCCTCTTCTTTAGCTTCCTGATATTGCCCCATGGGTTATTTATGATGCTTTTGGAACTCCGTGGTATCTCAATGAATTTTATTTCAGCTGGGCTGTTACAGTGTAAGACTTCGTTCTTTTACCTCCTGTTTATCTGGCAGATGGACTTTCCCACCACTTCCCATGTTTTCCATACCTTCCACTCTCTGTGTTAGCACTATTCCCCAGCTGCTGGAGGTGCCTGGGGTACATCCATCATCTCTCCTCTTTCTCGTCCTTCTCATTGCTACCCTTACTAAAAAAGAGAGAGCCCACTGTGCTTGCTTCACAGGGCTTGGAACGATCTTGGGTTATGCTTTCCAGTAGTAGAAGTTTGCTGCAGAACAGTAAGCAGAGGTCACTGCCTTGTCCCAGGCGGCTCCACCCTGCAGGTGAACCAGCTGAACAGAAGCATTGAGAAGTAATTTGTGGATGGTTTTCGGTTGCCTTTTGCATATCTTAGTTTTCCCTGAACGTTCTCTGAAATGTGCGCCTCAGCTGCCACTTCTGCACAAGGAGTGCCGAGCCCTGGGAAGAACAGACGTCGTGTGCTAGCAAAAAAGATGTGTTCAGTTTATGAAATATGGGAAGATAGACTAAAATACATTGCTTTTGACAATGGCGGAGGCTCTGCTCACCTCAAAAAGCGAGATAACCTTGGCAAGCATTTGGGAATACTGCTCCCACATGTCTGACGACTGCTCGAAATCACACGCTGCTAATGTAAGGGGGGAAAAAAAGAAAGGTTGGAATCTCTAATTTCTGATAAGAACTCAAGGCTTCCACCTCATCCTTAACTTTGGGTGGTGAAGATCGGGGAAAGCCAAATGGCTGTCGGTGTAGGGATGTCATGGCAGCCCTGCAGGGCGTTGCTGCGCTGTGTCGCGAGTTCCGTGTTTTAGTGATGTGTTTGTGTGCCTGCAGTTCTTGATCTACTTCTTGTAATCGTCACGGCAAGTTTTATGAATTGCTAATGGCAGCATAGACCGAAGGGAGCAGTTACCAACCCGAGCGAAAATGTCCATTAGGACCACAGGGAGCGGTCGTTGTGTTCTTACAAATGTATGATAGAAAATTACTGCGCGTGTGCGATAGATAATTTTCAAATGTTGGTATATTGGAGGTGTGCATCTTTGGGGCGGGGGGGGACAGCAACAAAAAAAACTCCTTTCTGTACAGTAACAGCCTGCAAAACTCCATCTGAAAGTTGTCTTCTTTACTATTAGAGCTGCACAGACCTGTTGGGAGCTTGTACGTGTTTAATACGTTAAGTTCAGCCCACAGCAAACGTACACAACTGTGCTACGGATCCCTGAACCTTTCCAGTGGAATTGCTGTCACAGCCTTAACTCTAGTATTATACAAATGGTGCTTAAATACATATATGTGCGTGGATGTGGGTACCTGATACAAGAACTCCAAACGGAGCAGCTTAGTGCTGCGTTGGAGAGTTGCTACTCCTGGGAAATAACTGCAGTCACATTGGTGAACTTCCAGATGTGGAGCTCTCTGGAAAATACGTAACCTCGTGGCCGATTAAGGGCAGTCGCTCCATTCTCGGGTTGCTTTTTGCATTGGCAGCGCTGGGTGGGATGGGACTGGGGCTGCTCTGGAAAATCCCAGCGCTGCCGTTGCGCCCCTCGAAGCGCCTCCCGAGAGCAGTGGCTGCTCGGATGTATTCAGAAATCTTTAAGTCTGGTTGTTAGGTTTTCCATAGAAATACCCATATAGGCTTTTCATTCCTACATGAGTTGTTACAGCAGACTTTGCTTAGAAGTACCGGTCCTTACCTTTGGTGTTGGAGCAGCGACATTCGCCACATTTAGGCTCCACAGTTCATGCTCTGGACTTAAAAGACTCCAAGAATGCACAAAGTTATTCGAATTATATACTTTCTCTGTTGATTTGTTATTTTTTTTTCAGGTGATATTTATGCCCATATCTTCACATCCGCTATCTCAGGTCCCTTTAAATGAATACTTCAGGGATTTTGATGCCACTTGTTGGCAGACCAAATGTAATATTTATATGCAATGAGCTGTTAGTTTTTGTATTGTACAAATGTAAATTTGTAAAGATTTTTTTCTAGAGTTTTTTTGAAGTCACTGATGTAATCTAGGATGTTTCATTTTCCAGCTGTGGGATTGTCTTAATAAAAAACAAAAAGAGAGAGAAACTGATACTTTGGTTTTGCATTGCTTACTGAGTAATTCAGAGTTGAGAAAACAAAAACAGCTCACAACCGTGAGCTCTTCGTTCTTTCTTTAACTGCATCGTCTTGTCTTTACAAAGAAGGATGCTTGTGTAAATGGGATAGATGTGGATAATTTAACCCCACGAGGGGATGGATGACCGCAGGAGGGGCTTAATGGCATGGCAGCCGTGGGCAGGTTGGGTGCTGTGCTGCTTGGGGTGCCAGGGGCACACGCAGTGCTTTATTCCTGCTTTAATCCGTGCCTTATACAGATGGAGCTGCAGTGTGTTAATTCGTTCACTCCGCAGGAAAAATCTGGTGCTTCTGGAATGTGGAGCTGTGTTATTTTCACTCTGCTGCTGAAGAGAGACAGGCAAACGCTGCCCAAGGAGTTTCAAAGCAAATTGCATTTCTGCTTTTGGTGGGGCTCGTTTCTGACAGATGCAGGTGGCCCATCATTTGTTATGTCACTTTGTTACGCTCTGCCTGCACCGGGCTCCGGGACAATATATAAATCTCCCTGCACTAACAAGAAGGTATTTTATTTCTGTATTTTTCTCAGCAAATCGGGCTGAATTCCCACAGTCTGTTTTGATTCCTGGGTGTGCAGGGAACTGCTGGGCAGGGATGGAGAGCGGCGGCGAGGTAAAGGCAGTGCCCGGGGGCAGGGGCTGGTGCCTGGGCCGTGCCACCCTGCTGCCGCTGCCCCTGGTGCTGTCCCTGCACCAAGCCCCGTCCTCCCTATCAACGTGGTGCTTCAGGCTCCAGGAACAGAAGGGCTTCTTCTTGTCTTCGTTGCGCGCTGAGAACGAAATCAAACTTCTGTTTTACCTGTGCTGAAGCTGCCACCACCTATACACACCGGTACTGCCTTTGGCACTGGGAGCTCCTTCACCTCCATCAAATCATTCCAGCGAGCAGCTGAAGAGGGAGCATTCTGGAGATTGTTTTTTTTCCAAAAGAAGCAATTAACGCTTTTTCGATAGCTGTATTATGCGGTCAAAGCCCCCAAATGCTGTGTTAACTGCAGTTGGGAATGCATTACGTTTATTCACAGCAACAAAATGGATTTTGCTTAAGCCGAGGAACAGATGAAAGGCTCTAAAACCGTATTTTTCCTTTGTCTCAGCAGTGCTGAAAAAGCGTTGGAGGAAGGTTTTGTAACAGGCACGCTGTCTGTCTACTGCCGTGCCCATGCTGCCACGTAATGCGGTCACGAAGAACAGAGGCTGATTTCCACACTGAGTCACTGCTGGCGCTTTGCTGGGCGCCTCGCAGCGCTCGCTCCAGCTGCGGGCAGGCAGGACAGGTGCATGGCATCCTGCTTTGTGCACACAGCAGCTGCGAGCGGGGCAGGGAGCAGCGCTTCCAGCCACAAAGAGCCCGGAGAATAATGCTAAATGACAATCAAAGCGTTTCTGATGAAGCATAAATTGCCAGGGAGAAAATGCAGTCTATGAGAAAAAGTGAAGTTTTCGAACTTGCAGAGCAGGGGCTCGCTTCAAAACCAGACATTTGTCATTTGTTTTCGTGTTCTTGTAGCTCTGGGTCACAACTGAAAGCAGTGTCAGGAGTGGGGAAAGAGCAGATGGACCATGTAGTCATGGCGGTGGGGGCAGCCGTCCTGCAGGAGGTGAGGAAGGAGCTGAGGCTGCGGGTGGGCTCCTGTGGAGGCATCCCAATGCAACCCAATGAAGTGCTGGCCCCAGGGCATGGCCCATGCATCCCCCTGCACCCAAATGCTGGCTGTCAGCACCAGGTGGGAGCAGGACCCAACTTTCTGTGAACGTGTATAAGGCCTTGGCCCATATCAAAAGGTGCAAATAATTCAGTTACTTTCAAGCATTTTCATCATGATCTGCTGTTTCCTGTGTACGTTATTATATATTGCTCTAAATGGCTACTTCTCATTTAGAAAAGGCCGAGATACAGGGACTCGGCCATTTCAGCATGCTGCTTTGGGTAAAACAATGTCAAGGGAAAGAAAGCTAACTGGGAAAGGTGTGATAAATCGGAAAAGTTCCTGAGCAAACCTAACCCGCGTGTTGCACAGCTGTGCACTGCATGCTTGCACATCTGCATGCTTGCACTGCTGGAATTGTACCGCAAGGAGACCCCTCTGCACCCAACAGCAGCCACAGGCATGGGCGGAGGCGATCAAGAGGAAATTGGGAATGTCCCATTCCATCAATTAAAGAGCACAAACTGAAGCAATTTCAGCTTATAATTAATCAGTGAGTGAAGGCACCAAGCGTAGCTCTTTCTGTCTGTCTGTCCGTCCATCCATCTCTCTGCTGGTGGCCACAGCTCAGTGCAAAGAGCAGAGCCGAACCTGCTGCTCAGTGTCACCCCAAGCTGACGTCTTTCCAACAGCCTCTGGTGTAATTAAAGTATTTTATGGATGGCGATGGTTGTGTTAATTAAACGCTGCTGATTATTATTAAATAATGAAGCTCATTAGCACGGGCTGTGCAGCGGGGATGCTGAGCACCCGCGGATCCACTGCTCCCACCCTGCACCTGGCCACGTTCATGCGGAGACGTGGAGGTATTTTCACTTATTTGGGCAGAAGTGTTGAAATGGAGAACATTGTAATGAGCCGCACGGTGGAACATCCATATGCATGCTGCTTGGGGTCACTTCTGATCCCTTTATAATGCTCCATAGGCACTGGAAAATTCAGAAATCCAGCACATTCCCAAAGGGAACATTTTTGCATTTGTACAAAGCAGAATTGATTGCAAGCATACAGCCGGTGCCACGGCACATTTAAGCTTGTTATTTTGCTGGTACATCACATAACAATGTTTTTATGAAAGCTGTATAGTCACTACACAGATAATTTTCAAATTTCCTGAACTAAGCTGAGCAGCGCTGTATTAAAGATTCATGTATGTTGAAATATTCACAGTATAAAACGCACGCAACGCTGATTCGAAATGTTCCAGCCTTTGGGTCAAAATAGAAACAAGGCAAACAGCAGAGCAAAGCAGTGCTGCGCCCCAACTTGTCTCCCCACCCTGTTGCACACAGCCCTGGTGAATCAGAGCCACTCGCTCCATGTCATTCATTATCAAAGGGGCCAGCTGGGACCACCGCGGGAAGGGTTTGTCAGCACTTCCATTATAGCTCAGCCATAAACACTTACTCAGAACTGTGATGTTCCACAGTCTGTGCTTAGCACGGCTTTTTTTTCTCCCCAGCACCTTATTTTAAAGTGATACGGGAATATCTGCGGGGTCCTCACGCCGCTGGGGTCACCTTCATTTCCTTTATGCCAGTGCTGGAAATAAGACGTGATTGAGTGCCTTGAAGCCGTATCGAAGGCAGAAAAACAAGAATGGAGGAAATGGGGGCAAACGCCCTTTTTTTCTGAAATCCATCTCTGAGCACAATACAGCAATGAAATGCCGAAATGGCAAATAAGCACCATGCTGGAAAGCAGCAACACAGAACCCATCCCACAGCCATAGGAAGACCCAAATATCTCCCTTTGGTAGGCAGGATGTACATGGAATTCATTCCTTCTTTAAATACAGAAGAATGGACAAAGTTAGAGGATCGCAATGGTTTCTTGGTCTCTGGAGCGAGGCAGCCAGCCCTAGCAGAGGCCTTTCGTTACCTGTAGCTGCTCACCAAAACTGCTTTGTTTTAGGTCTGCAACACATGGTGGAGGACTGTAGCTATTTGGACGAGAGGCTGATGTCTCATATCTTCATGTACAGTTCAAACTGTAGATTTTGAGCTGTCTGTGTCATCCTGGTGTCGTGGTCGTTCTTTTAGTCACACACTAAAGGCAGGCAATGGGGATATGAGGTTGTGAACGGGGCTTTAATCTGAATCCTATCCCCAGGTTTCAAAACACTGAGATTCTCAGTGCAAGGACTGGGGTAAAAAAGTACAAAAGAGAGCGTTTCAGAACACTTGGCTTGGGAGAAGCAACAAAGAGGCTGCTCACTGGAAATCCCAGTTGGAGGATCTCGGGGGCAGCAAATTGGCAGAAACTGCAGCCTATAATTACTGTAAACTTGCTTTAAATAGCCTGGTGTATCTCAGAAGGACAGGGTGCAGGGCAGGGCAGGGCACGAGAGGTGTGGTGCCCACAGCTGAGTGAGAAATCAGGGTCACCAAATCACAGAACTTCCAAATCACAGAAACACCCAATTACAGAACCACTGCCTGTGCTTGGGGAGAGCTGGGGAAGCCCTAGGCAGGCTGCTGCGTGCCCGGACAGCCTGGGATTTCTCCTCTTTCATCCCATCCGTCATGATTTTATCACTGCAGACTTAAAGGGAGTTGGATTGCTTTTCAATTGACCCCCAATTAATTATCTCCGCTGAACGTTGTACAAAGCGGTGATTCTTTATCTCTTTCTCTGCTGTGTGAGTGATGCTCTGCCCATGGAAGTCCTTGCCTGCAGGCAGTGAATTGCAGTGGTGGTGGTGGCTCAGTCTGCCCATAAAACTCAGAGAAACTCAGAGGTGTTGCTGGTGTTTTCCCATTTTCTGGCTTTTTGTAGATGTCTGCATCCAATCAATCGTAACAACTGTTTTCTCTAAGCTCCTTGTATGTTTTTCAAGGGTCTGAATGGTGAACATCCTTTAAGAAGGCCATGGGAATACGGCTGTAAACTGGCAATTAGTGGGGAGTAACACTCGCTTATGATTTTTTAATAATTTCTATGAAACACTAAGAGTCATATTCCTGAAACCCGCTTGCACTGAGAGCTCATCAGAAGCACTTACACTGCTAAATTGGCCAGCAAGCCACATTCATTGAAATAACTTAAATTGAAAAATATTAAGTGACATAGAAAATGCAGATCCTGGGGCAGAGGCTCCGACATGTATCAGATTTTGTTCTTCCTGTTAGACGTAGTTAAAACCAGCAACTTCGGTGTTTATAAGCTTATAGCAACAGATCTGATCGGTCAGAAGTCCATCACACCTGACATAGTCGTGGTGTTTTGAGGGACAGAATTTGGCACTACCAGCCCCTGGAGAACCCATGGTCAGAAGCAGCCCTTGAGGAGCACTCCAATTATTTCTGTATTTTGGGCTCTTAACCTCCCTTGATTCAATTAAGGCTGTGTCAGATAGGGATGCTGCCTTCATCTTAAAAGGGTTCTGAGGTTTAATTAAAGGTCTTTGAAACACTTGAATAAAAGGCATTGAAGAGCCAACCACTGATGAGAGCAGATTATTTAAGGATTGCTGAATACATCGTGATCTGGAAGACTGGCCAAATCCTGAGAGAAAAAGGAGAATTTCGGAGCCAGGTGTGCAGCTGTTGGAAGTGGACACCGGACATGGCCTTCCCCGGAGCTTCTGCTGGGAGAAGGATGGCAGGAATCCATCCACCAAAATCAGTCGTTGTCTCTCCCTTATGGATTTTGAATATAGCAATACCTCGTGAAATCAGCAAGAGGTGAATACTGACAGGAGATTGGGATTTTGAAATGGATTCCTGAAAATCTCTGTTGAAGAGCTGTTATCTGTAAGCAACGTGGGAATTAAGCTCTTCAGCAACGTGGCTATTCTGCTTGGCTGCTGTACGTACCTCATGAAGATGTCTGCTCTGTCAAAGAGAACACGAATGCGCTGAGTGATGAACAGAGCTGCAGAAATGCATGTTCACGGTTCATGAGCCAGACCATGGGCATCATTCAGGAGAACCTTCCCCACTGTTTTTCAGCTGCTGGTATGCTTCACGGATGTGAGAATGTTTGTATTTTCCTTCGACTAAACAGCTGCTTTAAAGCATAGCTGGCTGGAATTACTGAAATAGACAAGATGTCAAAACTGGCAATTAAGAACTCGGGATTTTGGCAAAGACATCGCAATGCCACTGCTGGAGTAGCCACTGTGCTCACACCGGGATGGCATGTCTTGCTGGGGGGTGGGCACAGGTGGAATTTATAACCCAGGCTGCGTGCAATAGAACACATCCTAATTCTAATTAACTCCTGAATGGTATTTGTTTATGGAGATTAAGCGACAGCTATCAGATTGTAGCGTGCCTATTTTTTTTCCTCTATAATAAAGCACAACTTATTGGAGTGGGTGCGGCCATCAATTCCTCAGGGCAGCGCATCTCGCTGCAGTCATTTGTGCTCTTCTGCATCTTACTGCGATTCCTTCTGTTTTTAATAGAAAATGAAATCTTCCACATGTATTGGCGTAATTTCTTGTGAAGGCGACTGTGCTAAAGTCGTTGAGTAATGCAGTTTGCAAACCAGCATATTTTTCAGGGAGATTACTTCCTTCCGGAGAGATATGCAAATACCACCTTATTTTTATTCAAATATCTTATGAATTATCCGTGGGAAGTTAGTTTGTGATTGTTCCTCAATCATTATACAAGGCACTTGTACACTGACTGCATATTAGGAGCTGTTATTTATAACGCCTAATGAGTCAACTACACCAAGGTCGGACAATATAATGGTGCTATTGGATTCATGCAAACACCATTCATTAAGGATCAGCATCTGCTCTCTAGTAGCAGAAAAACATTGAGGTAGCTACTTGGCTTCTCTGGATGCTTTAAGATAAGCATCCTATGGAGTCACGCTTTCTGATGTTTCCCCTATTACTTGTGCAATCCGGATAGGGGGAGGTAGCAAGAGTTGATTGGGATTCCCAAAAGTCAAGCCTTGGGTTCCCATGAAGCACCACGGGCTGAAGGCTGAGGGAGCCTGGGGAAAACTGGTGCAGCAGGAGCTCCTCGAGAGCGTGTGCAGGCTCTGTGGTGTGGCAGGAAAGCAGGAAAAGGTGTGTTCGGATTCATGGTGAAGTTGGAGTGCTGAGGAAGGCCAATGGGGTAATCTCTGCCTGTGGTGCAGCCCTTGCTAATGTCCTGCTGGATCATGGATTTGCAGGGGATGCAGACTGCATGGATGCAGACTCTGTCATGCATCCCAGTCTCTCCCTATGCTTTTTCAAAAGTCAGCAAATTCACTTTTTTAAAAAGTAAAAGCAAATTCTCCAGAAAATTCTGGAGCTCACTGGGAATCTGTACTTGGCACTGGTGAGGCCACAGTTTGAGTACTGTGTTTAGTTTCGGACCACTCTCTACAAGAAAGGTATTGAAGCCCTGGAGCATGTCTGGAGAAGGGCAGCAGAGCTGTGAGGAATCAGGAGCACAGGTCTGATGGGGAGTGACTGAGGGAACTGGGACTGCTCAGTCTAGAAAAGAGGAGAATGAGGGGAGACCCTTAGTGCTCCTTATCATTTCCAGAATGGCCGTTGTGGCAAAGTGGGGGTTGGCCTCTGCTCCCAGGTAACAGTGATAGGATGGGAGGGGATGGCTTTAAGGTGCACCAGGTTCAGGTTGGGTATTAGGAAAAAATTATTCTCTGGATGAGTGGTGAGGTACTGGAATGGGCTGCCCAGGGAGCTGTGGGGATCACCGTCCCTGGAGGTGTTCAAGGAACATGGGGATGTGGCACTGAAGGACACTGTTAGTGGGCATGGTGGGGATGGATGGATGATCACAGTGATCTTTTCCAATCCTAATGGTTCTGTTTCTAAACAGTTACGGCCCTGGACCCCTTCTGCCTCCAGGGACGAGGAATGGGGCAATGTGCCCTGAAGTCAGCACAGCACTGGTAATGGCAAAGTGCATAGAAAGATCTTGTACTACACTAGGGCCCAAAGCTAATGGATGTTAACAGCTCATCAAAATTCTAACTAATGTGCAGTTCCCCTGCATATTACTAATGAATCTGAAACAGTGAGGAGTGATTGTGCAAAGGAAATGATAATTGCAATAAGTAAGGGAAAGTAAGTAGATAAGCTAACAAGAACTTTCACTTTATTTACATGGCATAGTAAATGTTTTTTTGTGCTGTTTTAATCTTAGTGTGCAATAACCAGTGTTGGATGACAAGGAGAAGGGAGAGGTCATCTGTTGCCTGCAAACATTAGTATTCCAAGTACTTGGATATTGATATCCTCAATGATATCTTCTCTTTGAGAGGTGGCACAAAGCAAACACTGCAATGTGAGTGCGTTTTCCCTGATCTCCACATTCCCTGTGCCTGGTCCTTCTCCTTCCCTTTGCAGAGCACCTGACTGAGGAGAAATGCTCCGTGGGAGCCAGAAGGCGCGTTGTTTTTCTGGAGCAGATTCATCTGGGAGAATCTCTGACCAGAGCAGGAAGCACTTTGTGCTGGGAGCTAAGTTCTTAACCAGCCCAATCAAAGAATGCAAAAGCAATGCAAGCAGCCAAGCAGCTGTTCCAGCATTAGCTGCAGGGTTTTTTTTGCTGGTTCTTTTGGTGGTTTTTTTTTGAGCAGAGGTTGCTCTTTGCACACTTCATAATGCTCAGCTGGGAAATCCCAAGGATGCCAAGCAGAAATAATTGAATATAAAATGATAAAGTGGTGTTATTACATATTATAGACTTTCTACTGAACCAATACCTGTCAGGATGTGTTTTGTAAGCCAGAGTTATCCACTAAGGAAGCTCTCCATGGCATTCCTCCAAGCACAGTTTCTCGTTCCTCTTTTTTCATGCTCTCTCCACACCCTGTTATAACACCCGTGTATTTTCCAGGCAGCACCTGGGAAAACACTGTCACTCACATATAGTTCCCCTCTCCTCAGTGAGTTTCCACCCCCTGTTACCAAATGGCTTTGTTTAAAATATGATCCTTCCTGCCTGCCCCAACCCTCTTTACACCTGCGCACTCAGTTCAGCAGAGAAACAGAGCAAAGGGCCTACAAACACAGGGCCAGGCCAGGAGGAGATGCTGGGCAGGCACTGAGCACCACTGTTGCTCAATGAAAACAGGTGGCAAATGACCTGGATGCTTGTTAAAAACTGATTGTGTTCTGCCACAAACTGCTACCAGGTGTCCTGGGCTGAATAAAAGCAGAAGCTGAGCAGTGCCTTAGCCTAGAGAGTAAGGAAGGGATCTGGAACTGACTGTTCCTGCTCATGAGTAGTGATTCACTAATACATAGGAAGGTGTTCCCTTAATTTTTATGCTCCGATGATGGTACAAGTGTGATGGCTGTATGGTCTGTGAATGGCACAAAAGGGGGTTCTGAGAAATAGGAGCAGGTCTAGACGTTGCTCCCAGAACACCATGTGGGATATCCTTGTCTGGTTTCTGCATAACAACAGCAATGTGAATGTAAACTGGCTGTATGGTGATTATGCAGGTATTGCACCAAGTGTTCATGTGCTCACTTTTATATTGAGAAATGCAAAATTGAGGTTAGTGGGAAGAAAAGCCAACTGTCTGCAGGACACAAGCAGGCCTGATCCTTCCTGTGGAGCTCACTTGTTCTTGCTTCCCCCTCATCCCAATAAACTGTGTGGTGAGTATGGATATACCAGCTTACATTACTTATCTGTAAGTTTACACGCCTTTCAACAAGCACAAAGTAACTGCATTCTTCGTTGTTCTGATTTTAAAAACGAAAAATAAGTTGTTTTCTTTCTCTTGAGTCTAGAACCAAGAGGTTGCATGCTTTCTGTGTTCTGTGCGTGCTGATGAGTTTTCTCAAGGTGCCTGTACTCACTGACTGGGTACCCCCAGTGTTGTCTGAATCCCAGGCGGTGAGCTTGGAAAGGCCAACGTTATTTATTTAGCCTGCATTCCTGGATGATACACACAATGGGCTGCTCTGCTGCCATCTGAATATTTATGGGGTTATTGGCTTGACCTGATTCCTTCTGTACTGAGTATACCCTACTTGCTTCTGTTTCCACTGCGATTTAGAGCCAAACTTGAGTGTGTGTTAAATTCTGTTTTTTATCACGCTGTCTTGTTGCTGTTCTTAATCTCCCAGTTATAAATTCTCTCACTTAATGTGCTGTAATTCCACTGAGTACTGCTTCTTGAGCTTGAAACCAAGTTCTGTGTGTTCTGTGTACTGCTTTGCTGTAATAGCCCTACAGGTTGTACAGGAAGATGAAAATTGTAACATTCTGAGTTCCTTAGCGTTCATTTTACTTATTCTTATCACTCGTCTGTTGGTTTTGAGCTTCTTTGTAGAAGCACATTCCCTCTCTTATGTTCTTATCCAAGTACTGCTTTGTCTGAAATCTGTTCAGAATTATACAACTTCTCCCTAATGATGTCCTCACAAAGTACGTGGCAAATACAGCAATTATGCCTAAAACAAAGCGTGGCTTTCAGTCCTTGGAGTCCTGGGTATGGGAAGAGGCCCAATCGCAGCCTGAAGGGAGTTTTGCTCCACCTGGAGGCAGAGCCCAGCTGAGCCATGGGAGGTGATGGGAGCCCACCTAGGTCAGTGGCCATCCCTGGGTAACAGCTGCTGTGCTGGGTGTGGATATTACAGTGTGTGTTGGCAGGCATCCTGTGGGGGCTGCAGGTGCCAGTAGGCATCACTCTGCCTTTTGGTTTCTAATCTGTGCGCTGCTCTGTGTGGTACAGGCATGTAGAATGTTGTGGAATTGATGTTCTGACGCAGATTTAACTCTCCTGTCAAATTAGTGGTGCTTTGTTATTTTATTTTATTTTTTTTCACTTATATTAGCTTACATCAAAGAGCTTTGATTCTTGACTCCAGCCAGAAAAGAAGGAGAAAACTGGTAGGTGCATCTACCTGTATTCACTGCACATCCTTTAACTACAAATAACTAGTTAACCTTCCTGACCAGAGTTTCTCTGCAAAGAAACAGTAATGCGTACCTGTAATAGAAGTCTGCCCCTCCTCTATGTCATGAGCAGAGGACACAGTTATGTTTCCTGCAGAATTAATAAAATGTGTGGTAGTCTGTGCCTAATGAATGCTAATTCTGTTTTAAAGCTCATTTACCAAATACATGCAATTCAGGACAATGGAAGGCATTACTTACAGAGCACACTTGAGCATTACTAAAATATCTGATTTGTTTACCACAATAATTGTAAAATAAAATACATCAATTGCTACATATTTATAAGCTCAAGAGCTATTTGGGTCCGCGTGCATTCTTCCTAATGTGTAATGAAGGTTATGAAGGGAACGAGCATTTTAATGTAAAACACAAGGAAAACTCCCAAACTGCATGAGATCTGAGAAATAAGGCCTTGTGAGTCACTTGTTTATCTGTGTTCTTTCCCACCAAAGTACACGGGTGATGATGCAAGCAGGATGTGGGTGGATTTGTGCATATCTATGAGCAGGTGCTTTTCAGCTGGATTGTGTTTCAAGGTAACTGACACACGGGGCGGGGTTGTTTGAGTAGTTTTGACTTTTTTTGTACAAGGAGAAGCATTCAGTCAACCAGTTTTGAGTACGCATTGTCTTTCTTTAGACCAAGAACCAGCTGTAGCACAGAGCTGCTAGGGAACCCCAAGCACTGCAGGGGTTGTGATGCGGGTGGCGGTGGTGGATGTGTCTGCAGAGCTGACGCATTCAGCTTCTGGACAGGGATTTATCTTTTTTTTTCTTTTTTCCTTCCAAGGGTCACTTACTGGCTCCTTACAGGGCTGTTTCCATCTTATTGAGGAAACCAAAGCCATCTTTCTTGGCTATGATGCATAAAACTTGATGAAACCTCACCAGTAATGGTTTATGTAGATCTAAATAGGAAATAAGAGGAGTTACGAGCCCAGAAGAATAAAGATACAACTGCTGCTGTGGTTTCAGAGCCCTGATCCCTGCCCATGTGAGCAAAGGGCATGGGGTGGAATGAAATGCAGAGGAGACAGTTATGGCTCTGCTTCTTCATGCCTGTGAGGCTTCCTATGCCATGTTGGTACTGGCTGGGAGGACAGGGCCTCTCCACGGCCCCCGCTTTGCTCGTTTTCTTTCCCCACCATTCAATCACTACTTTTGTGTCAGTAAATTTTGAGTTGTGAGGATTTTTGGGAAGGAAAGGCTGACATACTATGCTGAGTGCTGATGGAAATGTTTTGGGCAGAGTGTTTACAAAAGCAAACTGAATTCATGATTGGTTTCTAGTCCTCTAAACAATGTTTTTCTAGCAAATGCAGAATCTACCAGGAAAACTTAAAAAGGAAAAAAAAACAAAACACATCACTTTTACCCCAAGCTTTCTATTTATCGTTTCCCTGACTTTGTAACAACTTGCAGATGGAATATATTTAATGCATAAATTTAATTCCAATAAAGATGATTCCAGAGAGTGCTTCAGGGCCACACAGAGGTGAGGCACTCTAAAGGAAAGGGGCTCAGCTCATGGAGGTGTGTGTTGCTACTGAGATAGCTAGCAGCTGGGGTGAGCCCACCCTCTCTGTGGGTCACCCAACAGATGTGCCCCCTAGATGAGCAGTAGGGACATCTGGCCAACAGATCATGAGAGCACCCTGCATACATCCCCAGTGTGGCACGCAGTGGGGTCATCCCCATGGAGATGGTGCCAATTTTGGACATGGGAAGGTATATATTTGCCAGTTGTTAAGTGGCTCTGACACTAATGGTGTAATTAGCTGTGTTATAAGCCATGTCTGGTAGCATCTACTTTGTTTCCAGCATGACCAAGAGCCATAAGTAATGATGTCCAGTGGTGTTGCCATAGAGCTGGGGGCGTGGGGCACAGGGGTTCGTTCATGGTCAGTGGGCAGAAGGTGTAAATGTCAAAAGTTTCCATCTTGCATTGGCAACAGTGAGATTGCTGAACCTCACCCTGATCAGCGGGATGTGCCAGTAGCTCTGTGTTTAAGGAAACCTGATCAGAACATGGTGTGGGTGGTGTTTAGAGCTGTTTGTGCTGATTGGATGGGGTGAGGTTGGCACTCAGAGCACAGGTCTGGACAGGGCCCATCCAACTATGGAGAAAAGTGAATTTGGGACCAGGCTGGGGTCCTTCCTCCTTGGCTTCCCGCAGATATGTGATGTAAACATGCCAGGAGCTTGGTCAGCAACCTTTTTTCTCTATGGGTAGGAACCCAGACCTCAGTTCTCGTCTCCAGAGCTGGTTAGGAGACTACCCATTGAAAACCACTGATTTGCCCAAATGGGGAACACTGTGGATTCCCCTCCTGCAGCCGAACAAGAAGCAACCTCATGTGGGTTGGTGGGTTTTGTTGTCCTCCTGCCTGTGGCGCAGCCTGGGATGGCCAGCAGCATGGGGCACCACGGACCTTTGCTCATTGCTGGGGATGCAGTTATGGCTTACCAGCTCCGTGCACCTCTGCCATGTGCTCACTGTGGTACAGTACTTATTCCAAATCACGGAGGGATCAACATTTATTGTGGATTGGTGGTGCTGATTTCTGACATCTTGCTCTGGGGTGTAGCTGTGTTTGCCACCAGTGTGGCGCTGGGAAGAAACCTCACCACCAGCAAACAGCACTTGCACCCACTGGTTTTGCTGTGTTTTGAAGAAGTTGTCATTTGCAATTGCAATTATTTTGGTTTTCTGCCAAAGTGGAGGGCTTGCTTTGGTTCAGCTGCTCTGCTACATTCATTGGTGGGGGTTGTTCATTTTCAGGCTGAGGGAGCACCCACATTCCCCTTCTCCTTTGGGAGAAGGGAGGAAGCTCCAAAGGGACATCTCATTCCTCATCCTTGCTCTATAAATAAGCTGTTACCCTTTTGTTGTTCATCACAAGCACATATTTACTAATGCATGGCTATGCAAATCCAGATCACCACGAAAGCCCTTAGAGTTTGTGTTCTGCTATTTATCACTTATAGGAGAGAGTGGTAAGCTTCTTAAGTTTCCCAAACATTGAATTGCATCGTGTGTGGTGGGGTTCCCAGTAGTATTGTCACTGCAGCAGTGCAACGACATACCAGTGCAAAATGGGACTTACAGGAGAAGGAAAAGCATGAGAATGCCAGAAGCAACCAAAATACAGGAGAAAACAACTTTCAATCTAAAGATGTAAAAAGCAGGCTTTACTCAAGACAAAGCACTTGGTTTAGGAAGCTGAAGAACGAAACAACTTCAACTACAAATTTAATGACAAGCTAAAAACCAAAAAAAGTCACAGTACTGCTTCATAGTCTGGCTTGATGCCTTATTAACTGCATGGGGAGCCAAACTTTTGCCAAAAACTTGTTTGTCCCACAGATCTTGTGGCTTTTGTTCTGTGATCCCTCATGTGAGCACTAGGGAAGGATGAGGAGCTGTTCCCATGTGGGGTCTGAATGTCCCATTTGCTGCACCTCGTTGTCTGTGCCTACAGGCATGCACTGGCTGGAAATGCACCTGGTGAGCTTATTTCCTACAAAAAGCGTTGAGCAATTCATTGACTGAATATTTTATTTAATGAAAGGGATTATCAATGGGTAATTTAGAGGCTGGCACCAGATTGGCTCTGTTGCACACTATTGAATCCCACAACGACACAGTTTCTTCTGGGTATCTTTATGCCTCTTCTGGTTGAAAACATCACTGAATGTTTGGGCTGTATCTTGCAGTTTAATTGACTTCTGAAGAAGTGAAGGAGTTGTTGGTGCTTTAATAGGTGGAGCTCAATGGTCTTTGTTCCAGTCTGATGGGAGTACGTGAACTTTTTGAGTCAGGTAATGAATCCAGACCCTTCATTGGAAAATCTCATTACCTGGGAACTGCTGGGGATAAGCAGGCGATACAAGGAGAAGAGAGATGCTCCTGCATCAATTTTTATCCTTCGGGCTACACTATGAGCTGCAGCTGCAGCCTATTGCCTGGAAAATGTCAGGAAGTGGTAAAACTCTGGGGAAGAACTGATGGGCATGGAGGCAGCTCCCAGCAGAGCCTGGAGGCTCATGGTGAGAGTATCTTCAGGGAATGCAGCGTAAGAAGGGGGAAAGGACTCAGTGGAAGGCAAGGTTTGCAAGGAACCATGGCTGCATGTCTGCTGGGTTTGCTCTTCTGTTCATATTCACATGCAACCAGCATACAAAGAAAATAGAATACGAAATTCCATTTACATGTATACCAATGAATGCATGCTTGCCCAGAAACAGATATGCATATGATCTCAATCCAGTTCTCCAGAGGACATATACTTTTATTTTGTAATACATATCTGAGTGAGCAGCCTCTGAGAGTATTTATTATGCTATTGAATTGCTTTCCATGGTAACTAATGTGATCTCTGAAACACAGGTTCTGCAGTGGCACAAGATGAAATGGAGTTGAATATGGAAGCGGCTGGTAAGAAAGTCACTTGTTTATGAACTAGGATTTAATGATGGAGACTGATAGAGTAGGAAAAACAGGGAGGTAGAGATCAGAAGATAAAGCAGCCCTCCATTACCTTTGTGCACTTGCTTTAGATTTTGAACTCCTTAGGAAAGTGTGTGGTGAATATCTGAGGAAAAGAACATCCCCTGTGTAGGCTGCCTTCCCATTTCCCACTTACCTTTTTATTAAGAGAGAGACCATTAAAAAGCCAGCTGCGTAAAAGAAAAGAAATGGTTAGGAAATGAAGTTATGATTAAATGGCTATTTCAGGTTGAAAAATGGGGAGGTGGAGACTTTTGTAAAAGTTTCTCTGTTCCCCTGTGAAAGAGGACAGCGTGTTTGGAACAACCTGGGGAGAAAGGAATAAAAGCCACAAATCCCCTGCTGCTTCTGCTCCCTGATTCCACCAAATGGGCTCATCGTTACTGTATGTGAACCCAAGCAGCATCTCTTGGTACTGCATGGCCGGCACTGTGAGGGACAAAATGAAATTAATACCCAAATCTGGGATCTCTGAGATCTAACACCGGGCCAAAACCTCTGGCATGCTTGTTCTCTTCTGCTGCAAGGCACTGAGAGAGCCTGTAGGGTCTAACCCAAGGAAGAAAGAGCACTATTGACTTGGTCCTTTCTACAAAAATGTTAGAAATTAATAATCAGTAGATCAGAAACCAGCCCAAGATGTTGGCCCTCTGAAAACCCAGAATGTCTTTGACCATTTCCCAACACCACCAGCACAAGTCAGTGCTCATTTATGCAGTGCCTGGATAAATATCTTCAGATTTATGTGAATATGCATTCAGAGTAAGTAAAATGTATTCTTATGCACGTGTAGAGCCAAATAATTTGTCGAGTTAAGTGTTCATTTTATTTACCCAGCAGACAGTCGTCTTCATTGCATAAATATATAACTAGGCACTTAAAATGTGAGTATTTGACACAAGCCTGTTTGACAAACTAGTGTGGAGGCATTGAAACGTATCACAGATGTTTATGAGCATCTGACTGTAGCCTTAACTGTCTGACAGCGGGATTGGTGCTAGCTCCGAGCCTGTAGCTTATTGACCCAACAAACCATAACCAAACCTTTCCCACTTGCAGTCAAGACGCTCCGGTCTGGTTGCCCGACATCCCCAGCAAGAAGTCGGCGTATTTGGGCTGACATCCAGACAGAATAGTGAGTATATTACAAGCAAACCATTCATTTAACAAGAAAGTTATTTTAATGATTGCTTCCCAAATACCCAAAGGCACTAGTCAACACTGCGGACTAATGGCCTACAGATCGGTGTGATCAGTACACATTTTTAGTATTACAAATGTTTTTTTTCAACAGCTTCAGATGGCACATTATGTGAAATACCTCTTCTCTCCAATGTAACAGCTTTGTTTCTGCATACCTTCCCATTTCTTTAGTTAAAAGGAAATTATATCAAACAAAAACTGACCAGTAAGAATCCCAGTTATCTGACTTGTCTGAACTCAGTGCTGTTCTTTCTCCAGGTATTTCTAAACATCGCATTGGAGACCCGCCTGTGTAACTCCAGATCCATGTTTACGTTGATGTAACTCCTTTAACGTAAGTCAAATTACATAGCTAAAAAATCAAAGTGGCACAGTGGTAAATCGGATCCATTATTTTACAGGATCAGTGTGACACAACAGACAATATAACAGCTTGACCAAGGACAGTTTTACATTTCTTTTATCCATCACAAAAACCTCTGTAATATGTGGAGTATAAAGCTCACAAATTACATTTTAAAGGAACTACCATAAAGTATATGCTTCAAATGGACCTTTTACAATATAACACAAAATTCAAAAGACTTTTCTTTAGGAGAGCACTTAAAACTTTAACAATTACATCCTGACGACATTAGATTACTGTAAGCTGTAAACCTTGTGAAGTTTTGTGATTAAATAAAATCAGCCTTACAATTCCAGGTATTGTAATTATTGAACAGATCGTAACAACATGATATATTGTAAATGTGAAGCTTAGGATACTGGTGCTGAGAAGACCCTCTCAATTCTTTGTAGATTTGCACATAGTGAAATAGGTAACAGCTGGAGTAGAGGTTAAAGTATTACGTTTTACATATTGTTATCAGTGCTTTGCAAGCAGTGGTCTATACATCTTCATCTCCGTTCTCAAATAATTTTACAGAATCAATACTGCCTTAAAAACCATCTCCAGTTCAAACTCCGCTGCACTCAAACTCCAGATCTCCTTCAACATTTGGAAGGAAGTATTTAAAAGACAACATCAGATATTGTTAATGACCTGTGTACGTGTAGACACGTGAGATTTTATATATATAATATATATAAAATCGCAAACATTACTGAAGCTTCAAAATGGAACTACCTGTAGGTAAGAAATACAAGACCTTTTCAATAAAGGGTTTATTTATACCTGAGACATTTTTGCATATTGATGTCTTTGTACCTTTAGGTACTCACAGAATTCCTTTGCGCTTTTTGGGGTCTCACCCAAAGTCCATTGGAGTTGGGTGGATCCTCCCCACTAGCTCAGTGGACTTTGGCTGAGTCCTAACTTATCTAACCTGGATCTATAAACAAAGATGTAAGACAGTGAAATATATATATATATATTTGAATGAGCAGTTGCTGTACAAGTGGACGGGCTGGTTCATACAAATCCAGAGTTCATCATTTGCATGTGTGATTCAAAACAGAATTGTAGTCCTTCCTGCAGGGGGATACCCATTTCTACTTGGTTTAAAACAAAACGAAAAACCACCACCAACAGACACAATTTCTTGAAATATTTCTGCAGGTAGTGTGGATCAAGGGATATACCCAATGTATTGAGAACAGCCCCTCTTAGTTGACCCGCTTTCTGGTTCTTGAGGCATTCGACCCATTTCTCCTCCCACAGAGTGAGAGAACCAGGAGTGGAGGAGTAATAAGTTGCTGTAGCAACGTTACATTATGATCACAGGTCAATGGAGCTGGGCTAAGTCAAGCAAACTCAAGGAGTGCAAGAGCCAATGAAGGCACTGGGTTGCCTGACTCCTGCAGGTTTGTCTGGGCATCCCAGCTGTGCGCAGCCCTGCTTGCAGCTCCCAGCCCTGCGGAGAGCATGTGCTGAGCAAGCACAAGCAGGGGCACAACTTAAGTAAGGCTCTTACAAAAATTCACAGTGCTATTTATTTCGGAAAACATCAAACTAAATGTAAAGGTACACTCTATGACATAAAGAACTCAGTTTAGAAAAAAAAGAAAAAAAAAAAGCACCGTGTTTGACTCCATTTTGCTTCTGGCAGGGATTCTCTTCACAGCGTTACGACATTTGATAACGCAGCCATTAGAAACGCCTATTTTACAAAATATGGTTCAACCAATGGAAAAGATACTAGTGGAAGTGAAATAAACCGTGCCTTTAGAAGTGGAATTCGACTAGAGTAAACAGGGAAAACAGTGGTAAAAGCCTTCAAGGGAAACATCGCTATCTGAATCAACTTTCAAGTAGATCAGTAAACTCTCTTAATGTTGCACTTCTAATTTATTATGCTGCACTCTGTTTTTTGCACTGTATTTTAACAGAAAAGGATGAACTTTAGTGATGATGGTCAACAGAGCCGTCTTTGAACAGCTCTTTGTTCTACTGTACCAGCATATGATAGGGGAAAAAAAAGAAAGCTACGTTTCACTGGTAAGTAGAACGTCATAGACCTTACACATCTTGTCAGTGTTTTAAAATATTGGTGTGTAGCATGTTTCTGTGTAAAACAGGTCAGATGCTCTTTTCCAAGTAGCAGAAATTTCTAAGACCTGACACTTGTTGTAAATAGATAAAATGTACTCGATGCTTTTAGAAATGAGGAGGAGGGCACAAAATGAACCAGCAATGAACACTGATGTGACATAGTGACACGTCAAGCATCAGATGTACAAAACTCTGTTGCTTGCATTTCCAGTTGACTGTTTCAATTTTACAACCACATCCCTTCGTTCCCCTTTCCATCACTTTTCCTTGCTGTACCCCATTCAGCAGCTGGGCCGGAGGTGTTTTGGAGAGAGCAACCTCAGCACCCTCTGTTCCAAACCTGCTCGTACTGAGACCAGTGGTGCAAAGGGTGTATACTTCTCTTTCCCTTCTTGTCATTCAGGAGCTCTCTGGCACAACTGCAGACAGCGTTCTAACTTTCACGGAGCAACTGGCGCAGGGAGGCACTTATGTGACATGTTTAAAACTTATCTTTGGTAAACACGCATGGAAATTTGCAGTGCTTCCTGAACATAAGAGAAATTTTCATTTGCTACTGGTGTATGAGTGCAGGTAAGGAAGCTGACATATGACATTGCTATCATAAAACTTTTTTTTGGAGTGCTACGGCCAAGGGTTTGTTTTAATTCACCTAAAAACAGCACAGTCCTGGGCTGCTCTTTCTTTTCCCCTGACTTTGTTTATTATGCATTGAAGCATCTCTGATCAATAACAAATTAGCAATAGAAAGCAAGCCCTGCGTGCTCAATTTTCACCTTCTTTCTCATTCTATTACCTTGCTGTTCAGGGCTAATTTAATCAGAATAGTAGTATCTCTTTTATTACCTGTGAGTCAGAACTTGGGATTCAACACTTAAGCAGCCAAATATCTCACTCAGATCGGCAGAAAGTTTGGATACCCGAAAAATCTGATTCTGCTCGTGGTAGGGATATTTCATCCCAAGCCCTACTGAGGAGTACTCCACTGAGGAAGGGACCTCGTGTCTCTGATGGGAATGACCAAATAGAGCTTACAGACTGCTCTCAGTGCACCCAGAAACAGTCCTTTGCTGTGCATTTTCAAAAGATGCTGCAAATAAATGGTGTTGGAACCTGCATGGGTGTAACTGTTGGATGCTCCAGTGTGAAGTACCCAGAACACCAGCAATTCTAGAATTAGGCATTTCTACTGAGAGGTATTTGATTAGCTAAATTTTACACTTTCAAGATTTTGTTTAAGAATTTATTAGAACCCAGAACTCAGTGCATTTCATCTTATAAAATTAGAATAATTTATATCCTTCTCTTTTCATCCGAAAGTGTAGCCCAAACACAAGTGGGGGGCATAAATACATCATCACGAATAACGGTAGACATTTTTCTTATGATCTGCTTGAAGGTGTTTGAGACACTGACCAAATAACTTTGGCAACTTGCACAAAAATATGTCCCTAAATCAACAGTGATAATAAAACTTGGTTGAATGAGGCCTTTATTACGCAGAGAACTGGAAAGAGAGGGGTGCGAGTGCTGAGGAGGTTACTGTGTTCCTAAACCATGCCGCTTTGCATTTGTATGTGAAATGGGTATGGCTGGTAGATGATAGGTGGCTGTCCATGAGCAATGTAATAATTGCTGAAGTTTCTGTCACTGATATACGGAGCAGGCTGATAATAACATGTTACATTAGCTGCATTTGGGATAATATTTTGTTCTCCAAGGACTTTTAAAGCCAAAATTGTAATCATATTCAGAGTTTGTCTTCGCTCATGTCCCATGAGACAGACTGTGCTCTCGTTTACAACTCCACGCAGAGTCATCAAGTAGTCATACTTGCTTTTTTCCTCCCCGATGAAGTGGTTGCGCAGATATGACTCAATTTTCCTTTGCTGCTCAGCAACATCTGGAAAATCAATGAAGAATCTGGAGCACATGTAACGTTCCAGAGATTTAATTTCAGCCTCATCTGCTGGCTTAAAGTCACGAACCAGGAGATTGCTGTACTTCAGAAGGCCACCTCCTCTGATTTCCTCAGGGTTCCTCGTGGAAATCAGTTTGTATCTTAAATGGTCCATTGCTTCGTTGAAGTCTCCATACATACTCTCTGCAATAATAGTGGGGTGAGAGTCTTCTGTCAGTTTGCAGTCTGTTTCTCTGTAAACATTTAAGATGGAGTCCAGCACGATTTGGAAGGAGTCCACGCTGAACTCAAACTGTCGCCTGAGCGAATTAACAAACTTTAACTCCACATTCTTGCCGCTGTTGTTTGACAGCGAGATGAGGCTCCAGCGATCGTGATCGGTGGAGACTTTGACCATCTTCTGCACGTAGGCATCTTTCATAGTCTGGGCAGTGATTTTTTCCTTATTAACACATTTTGGCAAAAAGTCCAATAGGCAATTAAGTACTGCCTCCTTAACAACCTGAAACTCAAGCTCGCTTGGAAGTTCCACCCCAAAAATGATGTCTAGGTCCTTATAGCTTGTTCCATTCTGCCTCACTAGGATGTGGCTAGCTGTTGAACCATTCAGGCGGATATCTCGAATGTTGATTTGCTTTTCAATGAGCTGTTCCTTAACAACACGAATTATATCCTTCGGTTTTACTTCCAGTGTAGGAAAATTCCCTCTTCCATGAATGGGTATTACCTCTGCTAAAACTTGATCCAGGATTTTAATCTGATCCCAAGTGAGACTACTGAACCTGTGGTCTAAATCCTCAGTCATTGTGATGTAGGTTGGCTAACTATGGAGAAACAGAAATGAAGAGAAAAATGTTAGAATTTACTCAAATACAAGAGAGCCTGCATTTCACTTTGCAATGACAAAAACATCTCGGTTCCTCTGTGCAGTGACAAAGCAGTTCCTTTTACACAGAGACACAATCCGAATTAACTTTTTGAGTGAAGCTCTGCACTTCTCACAGGCTTTTAATTGAATTTTAATGCAGTTCAGGTTTTAATCCTGCTGAGAAACTGTTGTGTTATTGTATAATAAGTCAAAGCCAATGCAGTAAACCATACAGATTTCATTTAAAACTACTCAAAGGTTAATAACATGAAATACTTGCTGGTTGTAATGAAACTCCAAATTTCATTGAGCTAAAATGAGCAAATTGAGTTATTTCTGTCCTGTCTAGAATGTTTCTTATATCTTCATTCACTTGCACAATGAATAAACAAAAATGATGCAATGTGCTCGTTGTTTACTCAGTCAAATGCCTTGAATGTACTTTGGTTTCTATGGGCACGTGTCCTTTAATACCACTTCTTCTGTCAACTTAAACCTGGATATCCAATAACTGTGCAGTTGTTTCCATTATATTTCGGACACAAAATATTTTCCTTCTGTTCCAGTAACTGTCCAACAGCAATCAGGAATCAATGCTGCAAGTTAGGGTTTGCAGAACTGAAAAGAAAACCCCTTCCAGTCTGCACTGATACCCTGAAACTTCTCAAGAGAGCCAGCAAAGAAGTCTGTCTAGAAGACAAAGGATAAAGCTCTGGATCTAGAATTCCTCAGCTTCTATTTTTCTTATCTTCATATCAATGCATTACGTAAGCAGATAGACCTTAGCATGGGTTATTTATTTACATCCTGTTTTTATTATCAAAAATAGCCATCACAGAAAGATGCTGTGAATTCTGCAAGTAGTTCAACTGCGAGTGAGTGAGTTTGGGAGGAGAGGGTTTTGTATACACTTTTTTGTAAATCTGTGTTATGGTTATGGTTTCGGCAGACCAGCTCTAATGAAGTACTAGCAAACTAACCACTGTTAGTTTTAGAATTGCTACATAATAAGGAGTACTTGTATGTTCTGTGACTTATCTGGTACTGCAAAACTTTGAAAGAGCTTTCCAAGGTTAATGCTGTGATTAAAAAAAATAAAGGGCTTTGAGAAGGGAATGTTTGAACCCTTTCCTTTAGCATAGGAACCCACTTAAACCCTGTTTGGAAAGCTGGAAGATGGAAGCCCTAAGTAAGATTGGAGATCCATCCTTTATTTTTACATGTTATTAGTTATTTTAGATCTCATTGCTATATACTAAGATTGAAAAATAACAATAAAAGGTAATGTCACTGAGTAGTTCTTTTGCATCAAAGGGAAACTGGACAACTTCCACTCCTCCATTAAGAGCAGAACCTTAAAATTTCATTCCTCTAAAGTGACTCCCGGAGAACCTGCTGATGCTTTGTCAGTTCAGAACCTCAACATTTATGTCTGAGAAATCTTTTAGGAAAAATACTTGGAGTTCAGTGCTGAAATGGTGCCTTTGGCTTTGACAGGAAAATGTCTCAGAAAAAAAATGGAATTATGTTTTCAAGAATATAATTCATTTACAGACAGACCTAGATAAGTTGGGGTTTTCTTTTAATTGTATAAGTTTCTTACAGTTTGTAACAGTACATAACTCTGCACCTTCTTAGAAGGATTTTCTCTTGTTCTTTCCCTTAATCTTGTTAGGGAACAAGAACAATTTCCAGGCAATTTTATAGTCATTAGGAACCTTATTTCTTAAGTAGTGGCAAATTTATTTACTGAGGTGTTCAGCCTAATGTCAGGAGTTATTATTAATACAAGTAAAACTCAGAGGCAATAAATCAGCAGAAATCTTAAGACCATAATTAGTCAAAGCGCTGTGTAAAGTGAGCGAGGTGGTGAGAAATGAGAAGGCAGCTCACTGCAGGTGCCCCTGTGCAATGAGGTGAGTGGGAAGGAGTACTGCGTTCATGGGAATGGAGGCTGAATGGTAGCTTCATTCTCAGCTGTGATTGCATGGAAACAGGGAACTGGTGATGTTTGCAAGGGAGGATGATCCTGGAAGGCAGATGTATCTCATGCCCCGTTGCCAGCAGCTGCACCATTTGGGTGACTCTATGTGTGACAGAGAGCTGGCACCCTGCAGCACCTGCCTTCCTTAGGTCTGGCCTGTTGATCCCTGGCAAAGAACAACCTTTCTGTGACTTCTTCCATGTGAGTAGCTGGAAGTATTTTGTATGCTTTGTATTCAGAGTTCTATCTTGAAGTCCATCCATGGGCAAATGGAAGGCTGCATAAACTCTAGCACTGTGACAGTGAAAAGAACAAATAGCCTTCCTTGCGTATTGAAAAGTATTATTTTTCCTCACCTCATCAGTATTTGGAACTTACTGAAATTCTCTTCTAGGGAATTTTTTAGGTGGTTTTGTTTTGTTTTGTTAATGGGATTTATACTTTTACTATATACTGCATTGGACCCTGAATTCTGACCAATTTAAGATCTTTGGACCAAACGACTCTGAGTTTGGTTTCACAGTGATAAAAGATTTAGTTAACCAACTCTTAGCATTCTGCCATATGCCAGCTTCATAAAAAAAAAAAAAAAAAAAAAAAAGAATAGGACTATATCTGGCTTTACAGCTCAATCAGGAAAGTCTGCCAGGGTAATGATAACTTTAATGCTGCACACAATTTTCATGGAAACAGATGCAGTCTAGAGGACAGTCTCATCAAATTTAGCTCATATTTTACCAGTAAACTGTTTAAGAATCTCTTTTTATGTGCTCTACAACATTGCTTCAGTATATTTTCAAAGGGTTTGCAATATGCTGGCATTGTCAAGCAGAATACATCTGAAATAGTTTTTGTGCAGCTGTGTTAGCTCTGGTCTCTTCCCTTTGATTTCATCTATTGCCCAATTTGTCTGTTTTACAGCAATTATCTGGAATACTTAAACGCTCCAGTTATCTTTACCTTTGTCTGCACCTGAAGCCAGTTGCTAAGGGACCTTTTAGAAATCAGGTAAGATGTCTCATCAGCTGCTATGGTAGCTTTGCATTCTACCATCTTGGGATTTTTTACCCCAGAGATGCTGGAAGTAGATATTGCAATTCTCCCCTAAAAGCTCGGTTTGCTTTTGCTCCATACACATTACATGCATCATTAATGATTTCTACGATATCTTGCTAAGGCTTTATTTTAATTCAGTGGCACAGTTCTCTAATAAGCTGGGCATTTTCAAGTGTTTTGCATACGTAGTGACTTAAGGACTGCAGCTGGCTTTAGCTCTGAAGGCAAGAATGTTGAATGTGGAAGGAGGCCCGGGTGTAATTTGAATGCACATGAGTGATTCAGAAGCAGTAAGGTACCTGGGGCATCTTAAATGTGAACATATTTAAACTAGATGGACAGTGTTTTCCATGAGTTTTTCCTTCCATTACTGTTAATGCGTACAGTGAAGACACTGTTTATTTTTCCTGTTATTGTGAGATAACGCATGATTTGCCATAAGTTTTCAGTACAGTTGCCATCTAGTTACCCTGAAATAACAAATAATAACTCAAGGCCATATGCTCTTCTCTGGTGAGATAAGGCTGCATGGTGTGCAAAACAGGCTTAAGTAGAAAGCAGTTTGCTTGGACTATGCCACAGAACATCACCTTTAAGGGCAGAACAAGCAAGGAGAAGGAAAGCAGAGACATTATCAACAAATGTGTGTACTACCTTTTCTCTGACCCAACCCAACAAAGATTCCCAACACAGCCATGTACCAGCCTGCATCACCCCTTCTCCCAAACTAAACTGATTTGCAGACAGTACAGCACAAGGCCAGCCAAAATCTTCCGCAGCACAAAGCTGGGAAAAGGAACTGAGCAGCCTATACCTCTGCTGAAACGTTGCAGGATATTGGCTCACTGGTTTGAGTGTTCTTAGAAGGGACAAATGAATAAGGAGTTTACTTTGGTTACAATTGATACTGATACATAATCCATATGATGTCATCTTGGAGATTAGGGTTTTTTGGAGGCTGAATTTTTTCATCATGACTCACAGTACGTTTTTTCTCAGCTGCATGTGGATATCATGGGGTAGCATTTTCAAGAACAGACACACTGTGCTTTTTTATCAGTTCCCACAGCACACAAGGTTCCTCCTTACATGGCCTCCAGGTTCAAACAAAGCATGTCCTCGTAAATAGCATCGTATGAGGTATATTCAGTCTTCTCATTTGCTCTTAACTACTGTTTTTATTTTAACTCAAAATAGTGGTGGTATGCAATATTTGGTCTATTTTGGGCTGTGATCATCATTGAGAAGTTACTATTTTACATAAAGATTATTTGTATTACTGAATGCATCCTATGGGCTAATTTCTGAATAATGTTTCCAAAGAGAATGCTTCTCAGGCTTACCGTGGCAGGACGATTGGCAAGCATGTATTTCAGCAGAGTTAATAGGATGACTCACTGGATCCTTTGGTAAAAATATGGATCGTCATCTTGTCACTGCTAAAAACATGAACCTCCCAGGGAAAGCTACAGGGGAAAAAAAAAAACAACAAACAATAACATCCTTTTTGAGATAAATGTTAACTATCAGTCACCTGCTGCACATAATAAATCATGCATTATGACTTGGCAGTCCCTCAGTCATAACAATAGCCTTTTAAGTCAGAAACGATAAGGTAAAAGCAATGGCAAGGCACAGAAGAGCTCAAAAAGTCTCTGGGTTTCAGGTCGTACTTAGTCCTCTGCAAAGATGTTAAGAACCTGCTATTTTCCCTGAGGGATTAAGAAAAAGTACTTAACGTTATTGACAGACATGCAAATTAGAAGAGACAGCAGAATCATACAAAAAATTAGAACTAATAACAACTCAGCAAAATTAAATATTAGAAATTGTGAAATTGCTTCAAATGCTTCCTAAAAATGTGTACAGATGATGGGAAGGTCTTATTTCTCGGCAGACTAGGCTGTTGGTTCATTTACAGTAAGCCCAGTATTCAGCCTATTGCTGGAATTTCCATGCACCAAATGGCCTTTGACTGGCTAAGTAGGAATTGTAGCTATTTTTGTAAATAATTGCATGTGATCGTAAAGGCACTTCTTTGTATTGGTTTCTCCTTTCAAAGATATGTTGACAGCAAGGCAATCTTCTGTAAACCTTCATTCAAAGACCCTCATCTCAGTGTCCCATCCCACAAAGTTCAGAGCAACTACAAAAGGTTCTTTATCCCAAGGAGCACCTCGTCCAGCATATGACTTCATACGGGTGTGAACTTACTCCCTATTGTTGAGTTATACTTTACAATCTCATCTTTTAGGCTGGAAGTATACATGCTTCTGAGTAAATGAAACTTAGAAAGTATGATTTGAGTGTAAATATATGCATAACCTGCAGGAAAAGCTGAAATAATAGCCAGGAAGGTATGGACTATAGCATTCACTTTATTAAGAACACGATGGTGGTTCTTTTCTGTCATGCTACAGCAATTGTATCTTCATCACTGAACATGCTATATAGGCTGCCAGCAGCCTAGGACTCTGTTTCCTCACGCTGTCCTTGCTGTGCCAGGACCTATCTGCAGCTCTCGTATGCTTTCCAACTCATGATGGGCTACTGACTGAATGACTGTGTGTTCCCTGTGTTGCTACCCAGACCCATGCAGTGTTAGCTGATGTTTGTAGCTGGGCGTACAGGGGTTTGTCTAGCAAGTGCTGGTGTCTGTTTAGGCTGAGAGCGAAGAAGGCAATCTTTCCTTGGCAAGGAAAAGAGGTACAAGAGTCTCAGCATGTGGAGTCTGGCCTTCTGGAGGGAAAGTCAGACAAATGTATAGCCATTCACTTCAAAAAATACATAATTTAGTCTTTTTAACAATGAGCCATTGTTATTTCTTTCTGCGTGAGGGCGAAAGGTTTAATGGATATATGATATCCGTTAATGGACATATCATTGTGATAGATAGATTAACACTAAAGTAGAATTGATGGCTTCCCTGATGATAGATAGGGGAAGGAGTGACAGACCTTTACATAATTTGCAAAAGACCCATTTTTATGTAACACATTCATGAAAACAGCAGCTGGGATTGATGAAATCCTTTGGCTGTTGGAACCTTATTCTCAATGACTGCCTTTTACTGGCTCAGTCATTACAGGAAAAAGTGTACAGTTTCATTATTCCCTGCTCAAGGTTTCCACATATATATTTTTTTTTCTAACTGAAGAAATCATAAAAAAAAAAAAAAAAAAAGACTTAATCAACAATTTTATTTTATCTCAAATATCATATTTTTTTGTCCTTGAATTCCAAATGTGAATGGTGATGATACGTACTAACAAATTCATTTCCATGTCTCTTCCTCTACTGTCTCTGTGCATAATGAGCTGAAGTATATAATGACAGTGTATGGCTCTGCGTCATGGGCTCCCAGCACTCAGCAATGCCCAGTTCTGCAGGACTGAGAGCCAGGGGCCAAGGGATGCTTGCCTGCCCTTCCTGCCTGCCAGTTCCCCATGCAGCATCTGATTGCTCTGCAAAGCCCTCCAGACTAATACCAAAATCTATTTATTCGCTCTAGATACCAGTGACTCAATCTGAAGCTCACTTACCAAAAAAACTATTGTGATGACTAAACTGCAGCAAAAGCAGGCAAGGTAAGGAGTGAAGCAGTCCATCTATTATCCATCTTTGTAATTGTCTCTCCTCTTCAAATGCCAGAGAGGGAGGGATGAGCTATGCAGAGTGCCACTGCAGTCCCACATTTAGGCTGCTTTTTGAAGATTAAAGGCATCACAAAGTCCCGGCTCTCCTTAGAAACTTTATCAAAGGGGCTTCCTCCCCTCTTCTACATCAAGAGAGACTAAGCAAGTCACAGAGTGGTCCCACAAGCCTGTCTGGTGGGATGGCCCTGGTAATCAGAGCATCGGAGGATGCCACCAGGCTTGAGGTCAGGTCTGTTTTGAGGGGATTCCAACACGATGTGCATGGTACATTGGACAGAATTCTTTCTTTTACTGAATGTACCAGAAAATGCTGTACCTTGCTAGAAGCTGTACTTAGTTGATTCAATCAATGAAATGCATTTTTGTTTTCTGAATCAGTACTGAGCCATTGATGCATCAAGGCTGGTTTTTGATAGTGTGTACTGTAGCACAAGGCACTTGGAGAGACTTCTGTGGGGTGAGCCAGAAAGCCAAAGACAAATGTGCTTGTGTTCCACCAGGACCCATCAGCATCACCTCTGCTCTACTCTGCATATTTTATAAAAGTATTTGCTATTAAGCAATCACTCTGTTTCGCTCCAGAACTATTTTCATTTTATGGCAGAAAACACAAACTCTGTGCTGTCTCCCTGTTGATTTGCTGAGCATCTCAGGGTCCCTTGAAATACAGGCTGTTGATGACTGCTGCAGTAAATTCTGAGCTTAAATTGAATTGGAAGAAACTCCTGTGTCCTGAACCTGGTTTGGCTGGCACCCTCTAAAGAACACGTATCTAACACCTAACTTGTAAGGTAGGATATGGGTCCTAGTCAAAGATCACCGTATCTCCAACTGTTTGTTTTTTTTGCTATTTGTGCTTACAATGTCAACGTATAAATAGAATTCATATTTGTACGAATTAATTTCCACAGTTATATTAGAAACCTGTTCTCTGACTACATAATACAGTTGTGGGATTTCTTTTTAATGTTCTTTTCCCAATTTTATGAGTTACACTCTAACACTGGGGGAAATACATGAATTATTTATTAACTTAAAGCACTTGCTGTACAAAAATTATTCTTAATGTTGCATCAGTAAGAGCTTGCATTCCCTTAGAAAATCACTTTTTGATAACCAAAATGTTTTCCAGATTTATATGATAAAGTAGAAACCATATCCAACATCAGGCAAAGGATTATGACTGCAGCAGTAGTGCCAGGAAACTGCTGCTCTTCCATGGTGAAGGCAGAATGAAAAGTCTCTGTTGACACTATTACTAAAATGCAGAGAGAGAATAGGACGATTATCAACCAAAGAAAAAGGCTTGAGCCCTGCAGCAAAGATGTGTGCATTCATGACTTTTCCATCACTATCAATAATGCATAATGACCATCATGTAGATGACGACACCAACTACTGACACAGGCTGAGTCAAGCTTTCTATCACTAAATGTGAAAAAACATTCAACATGACATTGGATGTCAAAAAGCTAGGACCTGCTAGATAAGCAAAGATCCAGTAGAAAGGGTAATGGAGAAGAAAATCAGCTGATGCTGACATAAATCAACATCTGTTGTACCAGTCTGTAGTGCTCTATGGAGGGAAACTTTTTTTGTTGTTGTTAATATATACTGAAATAAACAGGTTTTGGAGCCACAAAATTATCTAATTTAGGAAAAAAAGGATGTGCCAATTCTTTGTGAGCGCTCATACAACATAAAGAAACTACATTCCATACTATGTTCAAATTTTACAGCTATGTTCTTTCTTTATTTAATGCACTCTAATTCTGCATAGGACTGGACAGTAGGTACATTGCTAGTTCCCTGTGGTATCTTAGACCCTGGACCAATGCTCTGAATAATTATTTTTGCATGAAGATCATGGTGACAAAGGAAGAAAGCAAGACTGTGACTTACATATCTATGTATCTCTTTATAAATAATATTTGTATTGACATGAATTTGGTTCTCACACCAGAAATTCCTCTGGTGTAAATAGGAGAAGAATTGGCTCAGTGGTTGGGCACATGACCTGAAGGAAGAAGACTGTGAGCTCTCTTCTACTTCATGCAGTCCCACCAAACCATCCCTGCTCTATGCTCTGATGATCAAATTTGGAGTTTGCCTACAACTCTTTTAACTGTTCCTGGGCTTCATCCTGTACCACTAAAACCAGTTAATGGGAGTCATACATGTAAGATGTACGCTTATATATCTTATATACAAAATGTCTTACATCCATAAGACATGTACTCTCCCCATATGGAGATGGCAATCAAGCTTCCGGGAGTTCAGCACTGTTGGTAATCTCAGTGTGACCCACCATGGGGCATGAATGAAGGAGGCAAAGCAGAGCACCGGCTGTTGACATTTCCACCTGCTGCTGTGCCTTGTGCTGGTGGCATAAACCAGGCCCATCCCAATTCCCATGCAGAAGACGCACAGCCATGGCTGATGGAGCTGATCATAGAAGCTGAGAGGCAGGCAGGCTGTGAAACTGACCTGGATTAGGAGTATTTGGAAAATCAGGTAGAAATTCATTCCTTCAAGTAGTGCTAATTAATGAATTAATTTCCACTGCCAGCCTAAATGCTGTGTAATTTACTCTTCAAAATAACTCCACTGAATGTGATTTCAATGTGATCTTTCAAGGAGTTTCATCCACTTATCTGCCTTAGAGTGGATTCATAAATTACCAGAGCCTACTGTGTCAGCAGTTACTTCTGAACTTGGGCAGGAGCCTCTCGCATGCTCTGCAGGGCAGGAAGTTAAGTTCAGGGCTTTGCTCACAGGGGTCAGTGTTAGACATCTCTCTTTCTGGCAGCTGAATCATTACAGGTCACCCAGTCCTTCCTACAGTGCTGTATGTCTGATGCCTAATGAGGCAAAACAACTGAACTGACTGTAAAGTTATGCCTTTAATGCAAAGCTGAGCAGGGATAGTGTGCAAGCAACACTGTGACGAGGTCACAGGTCTGAAGCAACAACAAATTAGGATTGTTACTGTTCTCTTTAAACTAAGCTGTAGGAGTGCAAGAATGCTGAGGTATAAAGGAGAAAATATAATTCTGGCCCTGCTTTTCTCCTCTCTGCACATCAATCCCTCATTCCCTGCTCCCAGATGCTGCAGCCACAGCACACAGGGGAAAAACTGGGCAAGGGATGATGTTCACATTTCTGAGTGGGACACACACAAGCCACATCTCACTCTATAGGTTAAGGAAAGAATGAGCATAAAGTGTGGGAGAGAGTCCCTGCTCCCAGTTCATTTTCAGTTATTATTCATTTTGTGGCCTTTAACAGTGATCCCCATCATTATTCATACGTACCTTGTGCTTTTTATAGGAGACACGAAAAAACTATTGCTATTAACACAGCATGTGGAAGGCAATGCGTGTGCCTGTATAGTCAACCATGCTCTTTCTGAGGGAATAATAAATTTGTTGAAGGATTAGCAGTGGCTTAACAGATGTACCAGAGAGATGTGCCTGCAGATTGGAGAAGGCAGTGAGTGCTGAAGATGCATTTTCACACTGAGAAGATGTGACTGCATGCAGATCTCGTGATCCAGAGCTGCTGAGAACCAGCTTGGCTTTGCACAGATGGGGATACCTACAGGAGGAGCACTTCTAAACACTCTGCATCAGACAACCCCAGAGGTCCGGCTGTCACCTCCCGCCTGTGACCTCTGTGGGGAGAACAGAGAGCCCCAAGGACCACATGTAGGTGCTGGGAGAAGGCCTAACCCACAGCACGTGTGCTGCAGCAGGGAGGGCTTCTCCGTGCTGTCCAGCCGAGGTGACAGAGCTTCCAGCATCGAACCTGACAGCGAGCGGTGAATGGCACAGCGCGTCTCTGCTACTTCTACTGCTAATTTGGTGGTCCTACCCGAAATTCAATAAGTTTTCAGGACTCAAGCAAAGAACGCCAACGTTAGAGCAGTGCTTGTGTGCGATGAGCAGACCCCCGAAGCCAAAAAATCACAGCAAATTGACCAAATCCCTCTTTTTATAAGTTGATAAAGTTGTTTTACGGAAAACGCCGTACAGAGGCCAAACCCGAGACCACCCCTCCACGTCTCGCAAAGTTTTCCGGCGGTTGCCCTCCCCTGCCCATCCACCGTCCTTCACCACCCCCAGCTCCGCCCGCCCGGCCCCGCTCCCCTTCCCGGCCGCCCAAACGCGGCGCTCGGAGCTCGGCTCACCGCACGCCCGTGAACGGTCGCCGGAGGTCCCGCAGCTTTCGGCCGAGGGGGAACTCACCGCGAGGGCTCCGCCGTCGCAGAGGGACCCGCAGGGCCCGGCGCTGGTTCCGCGGCGGCCGCGCAGCGCGCACCAGAGAGTCGCCGCCGAGCCGGGGCCGCTGCTGTCCGCGGCCGCCCTGGTGCTGAAGCGGCCCCTCCCTCCAGCCCGCCCCCGCCGGGCCTTGTAGCGTAAACGGGTGGCCATGGCAACGCGCGTCACGCAGCCCGAGGCGGGGCTCCAGCCCGCCGCAGCACGGGGCAGGCCGCGCGCCGCCGCCTCAGCGTGCCCGCGGGAGCGGGGCGGGGCGGGGCGGGACGACGGGCGTTTAACGCCTTCGCTGGGTACCTCACGGCGCTGCCGCCCTGCCGCGGGGCGACGGGCCGTCACTCGCCTTCCGCGGCACCGGGGACGTCCCGCCCAGGGTGCGTGCCCTCAGGAGGCAGACAGCCTCGGGCACCCAGGGGCAGACGGCTTCGCCCTCCCGCTGCCCATCTGCTGTCTGGTACTCTCCGAGCAGTGCCCAAACAGAGCTCCTTTGGTGCTGAGGTCCTTCCTGCATGCCACCTCTGCGGTTTTGCTTTCACTGTGCACTGAGGCGCAGCTCAGCCCTGGCCTGGTGGTTGTCCGATGTGGGCACGCACAGCGAGGGGACACGGAGCTGCCGAAGGACCCCAGTGAACACATCTGAAGCTTCAGGGCCGCGAAGTAGAGGGCTTGCAGTGTTTCGGCTGGCATAAGTACAAGGACCTGCTCTTCATTCACTTAAAATCCATCGTTATGACTTAGACGCAACACAGTGCTTCCCTCCATACTCATTTTCCATGCAACCTTCAGTTCCTGGGAGAGGAGCTGGCTCTGCAGAAGCTCTGCTGGGAGACAGCCCCTCTATACAGGCTCCATATGCTCCTCAATATGCAGCGTGTCACTAATTCAGTTCTAGTTTCAAGTGGTGAGTTTAAAAAAGCAGTCTTTCGAGCTGTGGGGTTCTAAAATTAAATCTCTTTGATCAATTTCTTAACTTGCTGGATGGAGCAAATCCCTGCATGGAATTAGGTGATGGCATTTGTGTCCTTCTTCGTTGTAGTACTAAATACCTGATAGTCGGCATACAGTGTCCGCTTTGCCCACTGCGCATAACTAAAATGAAAGATGATTTACTTCAGTGTCCTGAGAAACGATGCCAAATGGGTAAGTCGTGATTATTTTTGAATAAGTGCAGATTCAGTGCTATGATGACTCATGACACTGAGCATACCTTGACAAGAAATGCTATGTCAGTATTTTAAGCTAACTTTTACGACAGGCAAATCTGTATAATAACCTTAAAGAGCTACGTCTGTAACTTTAATTTATGGCGCCCAGATACTTCTAGGCTGGCTCTTGCGTATTACACAACATCCAGGTTTTAACCTCTCAAGAAAAAAATAAAATAAAATAAAATAAAAATTGGAGCAATCTGATCCTTTTGTTAAACACAAAAATCCCCAAGCCGGCTGTTATCCTTTAGGGCCCTTAAAAACATCTTCAATGTCTCTTTCCTCTTGAGAACCACTTTATGAAAGCAGTGATAAAGCGCTACTGCAGGAACTACACAGCACTGAGTAATCGAAAAGCCTGCTCATGAACCAACTTCATTTTATGTCTTAAATGCCAAATGTTCAGCATAAGTTGGTATTCCTAGCTGTCAAAGTAGAAACATATCAGTGATGAGATTTTCATAACTTGCAAGCCCTCATAAACTCAATACAAACCAATGCTCCACTCTAACAACTTCAGTCACAGCCCAGAAGTTACTTGCCCGCGCTCAACCAGCCTAGAATGAAGCCTGCAGCTCTGCCCAATACTTGTATGTCTCTGTTGGGTGATTGATTGGGTTAAACCAATTAGTTAATGCACTATGAAAACAGTAACCAGGTAATTTCCAGCCCCATGGCTGGATAAGAGAACAGCTCTTAGTGTATGAAGAAAAGCTTATGTTCAGTGGCTGATAAACCTAATTTAATGCAAGGCAGGGAGAGGTGGATTTTCTTGGAACTGTGCCTTTACCTTCTTGCGCATTTTCGAGGAGGTGGATGTAAATCTGTGCCATCGTGATGTCACCATGCTAGTACGAATGGCCATATGCAGTCAGGCCAGAGGAATGATCACAGGGTTTGCAGCAATATATTTTCAGCAAGAGGAAAAGTGGCAGAAGGTGCTGAATGAAAGAGAAGGACATCAGTGTGGTGAATTCCTGGGTCCCCTGAGGTTGATGGGACTTTCGCTACTGAGCTCAGTGAAACTGGGATTTTACCCAGCACATTTTGTTTGTTTTGGAAATGAGGATTTTAAAGGTAACTTCTGAGGGCAGGTCTCCTCTGCCATGTAGAGAAATGCTCTCTAAAGCCTGGTCTCTTGCTGCCTCCTCCTGCTTTGGCCCTAATTCAAGAAAGCACTTAACACAGACATAAATACCGTTCTCATCAGAGAAGTTTTTGAGCAAATACCTAGTTTAAGGATTTGCTTATCTCTAATCCACCGGTTAAGAAGTGAGATATTTCTCAATAGGAGTAAAATTGGGATAATCTAGCTGTAAATCCTTATCATTTATATCGTTTATAACAAGAGCTTAGTCATCTTTTGACCAGTGACGCACAGCACTGATTTCTTGCTGAATAAAATTTTAGAAGCACAGCCAATTTTTCACAGAGGCTTGGAACTGTGCCCTTTATCTGTTTTTATGCACTGCTCCAAGCACGTAGCATGGAAAGCCTAATGCAAGGTCATGTTTGCTAGAATAACAGCACCTAACTGCAGCCATGGGGTCCAGCTCTACCATCAAGTTTTATCAAATTTCGTAGCGATTTTGATATGCAGAGTAAGGCCAAACTGTGATAGTAATAAAGGCAGTTTAAAAGTGAAGAAGATTACCAAGCTTGAAATTGTAAAGGTCAGATCCTGATCTATGTTTCCCCCAATTCTCACATGTATTTAGATCTGAGATACCCCGCACATTTAGCTCTGCTCTGCAGTTCAGTACAGAGGAAGAAAATAGTTTTTACCTTTGGAAAATTCCATCACAGTGCTATACTTTCACTCCCAAACTGCAGAATTTCATGTCACCTATGATGCATAGTCTGTCTGAAAGAGAATCATTGGAGGAAAAAAAAAAATCCTCATGGCCTTGATTTTAAGCTTATGCTTCTGAGACAAAATGGGAGGAAAAAGTGCACTTTCCAGCTTAACTCGCTTTGCTTTTGCACACAAAAAGGAGAAATGCTACTGTAAGAAATTTTACTTCCCAGACTGCCAGAGAGAATCCGACAGCTTGCACACGTCTGTCAGAGCACGGCAAGCTCTCCGTCTTGTCACGGGGTGCCTTGCATGGAATGGTCGGCCAGACTTCAGGAAGGAATTTATCCTCTCGTGTCTGCTTTTTCCATTCAGTAGCCACAGTGTGCGAATCAGACCTTAAAGAGTGGAAGAGGGTTCTTGAGAGCTACTTGATCTGCAAATTTCTGCTCAGGAAGCTGGAAAGGGAAAGGTCCACTGGGGTCTGAGCTTTTATGGCTCCTGCTATCTTTTATGGAGCTTTACTCACAAATGTGAAGAGACTTGCTAAGTTTATTTATTGCGTGAGCCTAAAAGTGGAGAATGTTTTCATTCATCCAAAACAGATCTCTTCAATACAGAATGCAATTCACTTTGTCTTCTGCCGCTGGTGCTTAGAATGAAAGCAATTCAAAACAATCAAAATCAAGGGATTAGTCAGAATTAGCTTCTTTCCTGTTCTGATGCTCAAACTCTGGTCTTGTATGAAATAACTTTTTGACCTTTGGCCAATGAGGAAAAAGTTGAAAAGCTCAAAATAAGCTATAAAAATAGCCATTAAAGATTTCCTCAGGAAATCTGTTTAAATACTGATGTCATTTTCTGCAGCAGCTACTTCAATTTGAAATAGCTTCTCGAGCTGAGGGGAACTAGAAAGGCACTGCCAGAGCGTACAGAGATCAAGGCTCATCGATAAACGGGTTGACACAGTGTGAGACAAATGAAAGGGGCAATGCATGTGCTAGGTGCCATGTAAAAAGGTTGTGAGCTGCGAGGTCTAGCAGGAAGAAGGCTGCTCCAAAACGAATGAACCATCTGAGAAAAGAAGTGTCTCTGTATTCTGTAATTTGAATGTGGCTCCCGTGACATTCAGCAAACTTTGCACCAGCTGCTAGATTTTGGAGAAACCCACATGAGTGATGATTCTAAATGGAGATTTGATAATCCAGCAGGTGAGAAGCTGCAGAAAACCCACTTGGTATCATGACTGATAATAGAGTGAGGATGGAGCTTCTAATTCAAGACACAGAGTGGTGAATGTTAGTTTGTTGGGAAGCCAGGGGAAACAGGAGAAAATGTGGCCTTGTAAATCCAGTTACGCTTCCAAAAATATACCACAGGAACATTGGATGCTATTGGGAACACACATAGTAAAGCTAAGTGCTCAGCAAAGCATGCTAACCTAATTTCATGATTACATGAAAGAAGAAAATCCTGACTCATATTTTATTAAAATTGTTATGGTGAATCAGCAAATTACTCTGTTTATCTCCTTCAACGTCAGCACACTGAAGTCTGGAGCAACTTGAACTGATCTCACTGCCCTTGTAAATAGAATATATTCAGACCAGCTGAAGCTGGACTAAGTGGAAACAAGGAGTAATTCATCACCAAGGACAGCTGGGAAGCTCAGAAAAATGCTATTTCCTGACTGTCCTGGCAGAGGGAAAGACAAGTGCTGTGTGTGCCTTTCATCTCTGACTCCTTTGTCACGCCAGATCCCAAATACAAACATTTACACTCAAAAACTTTGTGGCCATTTTAACAAGATCTCCCCATATGGCAAATGCTGGCCTTTTTACACATATACCCTTTTAATCATATCCCTATGGTGGCAGAGAAGGAAATAAAACTGCACAGAAATGTATAACCTGATCTCGCTTGTTTAATTGCAAATCCAATCTCTTTTAGTAAAGCAAGCTGCGATCTCGGCAGCCCCATCTGTAGTACCGCGTACCTCCATGGGGAGGAGTCTTAGAAAAAAAAACAGCAACAAACCAACCTTATTACCAAGAGGCAGATGAACATTTTAGAACTTGAGTCCTGAACCAGATCTCCTGGTTCCACTAACGGGGTGGAAATGCAGCCGGGAGCAGTCCCTGAGACTCAGTCAGCACTTTGCCCTTCTCACAGCTCCCAGTTTCAGGACAGACTTTTAAGGAGAGGTCTGAAGTTGTTTGTGGCAGTTGAGACGTAGATAAGTAGTGGATTTCCGCAGTGGCACTTACGATTTCCCCTTTCCCTGCTATAAGGAGCTGTGCAAAGACTATCTTGACTAAATGATGGCTTCCAGATGGTCAAAGAGAAAGCAGAAAGAAGAGAGCAGACACTGACCCATGAGCTGTCCTCAGTGATGCTGCCATATGTAGAGTGTGCCTGACTTAATGCAAGAAAACATACAGTAAATTTCAAGAGCACTCAAATACAGAGGCGCCAGCAAGCAAGTAGCAGTGAACTGGTATGAAATGGTCCCTGCTTACGCTCTGGGCTCTTGTGATGTTTTGTTAAACAGATACTGAATTTAGTGCACGCAACCTCAAAGCAGCTGGAGTTTGCAAATTATGGCAGTGTTTGGGGAGGACAGTAAGAAAAACAGTGTGTGTTTAGGGGAAACAGAGAGGGACACGCATGGGCTCTGTCTGCGTTTTGTAAGGATGGTTCTTAGAATCACAGAATAGATTCATAGAATATCCTGAGTTGTAAGGGACACACAGGGATCATCGTGTCCAATGCCTTGCTCCACACAAGGCCACCCAAAGAACAACTTTATGGGTTTTTTTTTTGTTTTTTTGTTTTTTTCCAAGAAGGATGTAAAAAACAACTCCAAAATGGCACCAGGCTGTCCCTGGAGTGCTTCCAGGGCGGGCAGAATTGGTGGAGAGCAGCAAGGATAAGGAGGGTGCTTTTGCCTTGCTGTGTTTCTTCCTTCTGGATCACACAATTTCTTGCATGGGACAGTGTTGACGCTTTATAGAGCAGATGGAACACACAACAGTGGGATCCAGATAGCCTGGAGGTCCTTGCTCTGCCTGGAACTGCCACAGAGATAATGTGACTGTTCTTGTGTTGCAGTGCATTGTGCTGTACAAGCTGACATCCTGCACACGAGGACATTTATGTTCTGAGGAAGTTTTTACTGATACCGTATGAATAATCTGAGCCAAAAGTTTGTGGGGCTGAAGGGGTGCTGTGTGTGTTCCAGTGGTGCTGTGTGGTGCAGCGGAGCCCCAGTGCTAACAAAGATGAGCCTCCACAAAAGTTCAGCAGCATCCAGAGGGAGTTCTCATGCAGTGACTTCTCGTTCTGGGGGAAGCTGCAAGCCTAGCTGTGACCTCTCAAAGAGCTGCTGCTGTAGGGAAGGAAGCAGTTCAGCTGGTGGTGACTGGTGCTCTGCCTGCTGCCCCCCAGGGCATGAGATATATATGAGATATATATGAGATACATATGAGATACTGAGCCCCCCAGGCAGCAGGTAGTGGCAGCACCAGATCTTAGAGGAGCCTTAGTATAACCTAGACTTTCCTGGAGAAAGGTGCTCTGGAAATATGAGAGTTGGTTTAGGCTGGGATGTGTGATGATGCAGGCATCTGAGTGCTAACAGAGTAATGTGAAAGACTAAAATGTCTTGGAGGGCAGGAGCTAGGAGTCACTGATCAGTGAGCTTAGCTGAGCTTTCTGTGTTTTGGATCGCTGCATGGAAGTCGGCACTGGCAATCCCGCTGAGGAAAGGATGGCCACCGGTGAGCAGATACCAAATGTGTCAATATATCCCATTCAGGGCTCTGTCATTCCTGGCAGCAAGAGACAAGTTGCAGACACTGAGAAACAGCCAAGTCCTCAAACTGCCAGGGCAGCTCCTCGCAAAGAGGAAAGCCCTGTTAGCAGGCTCATCAGCTGTGAGACAAGTCGGAGACAAAGCCCATCATCCCCCTGCTATGATCTGATACATATCCCTGTGTATGTGGGAGCTGTAGCAGATTGTCCTTCATTAAACCTTTTCCTGACAGACACCCTTATTCCATGCTGCATGCAGACTCATGAAGAGGATTCAGTGCTTCCTCTCTGCCAAGAGCAGTAATGCTTCCACCCAGGCTCTGCACCATGCCCTCAGATGGGCTCAGCTTCTCCCAGCTATGTACAGCAGTGATGACAGGCAGCACAGCTGGCCCTGCAGCTGCCCAGACACCAGCAGAGCAGAGGCAGCATGGCCCTACTCAGGGAACTGGTTGCACCCATATCACAAAGTCACAGACCATATGCCTGGCCTGTGGTCCCCCAAGTTCTTGATGTGCAGGGTGTTCATTTTAGATTTCAACACGCATGTTTTGTGGGTTGATGTGTAAGGATCTCTCCGGGATCTGTAACCATCACATACAGTATGTCATATGGGATGCCAGCTGAACACCTACTCCATCAATGCCTGTGAGCTCTTTGATGCCAGCACTTTGCATAGTACCTGATGGGTACAGAGGAGAGCTGTGTGCCTGGCCCATCCTGCCCACACCAAGCTGCACTAGGGTCATGTCTAATACAGTGTGATGGAGCAGTTTAGAGGTCTTCATGGAGGAGAGCCAAGGTGAAAACCGTCCACTTGCCTTCACCGACTGGCACCAAAGCAGCAAATTTCTCTTTCAGGTTTCATCTGCCAGGAAAGCTACTGCTTTTATGAGTGTCCTAGTTGTTGACAGATAAGGGCAGGGAAAGCATGAGGACAAGGAATTGAGCAATAAGCCTTTCTGCCAAGGAATAAACACTGTCAGGCGTGGGAAGTGCTGCCCTCTGTCTCCACAGGATGTTTCTTGCTCTCATTTCTCTTGGCAGAAAATTCATTTCCTCATCACCCCTCTCCTCCCCTTGCCTACTTTCAGCTGCGGCTTCTCCTCCCCATCACTTCTCCACTTCTCTCACCACATCCTCCCAGCAAGCAGGAGACTCCCTCACTTTCTACATGGGCTGCGCATGGACATGGTGGAAAGACTGCTGTAAAATTCATCATCCTGAAGAAGTGAACTCAGGCTGTCACTGGTGATGCTGTGAGAAGAAAAGGAGGAAGGTAAATGCATGTTCTTCATTCCATCTGAAATAGGGTGACTTTACTGCTGAAAAAGGGGGAGTAAATGCAGCCGTATGGGATTAGAAGGGAAAGATGTGCTGAGCTTTTCCCATGAAATTATTTAAATAGGGCCTAGTCCTGAAAATAAGCAAAGAAAGTCATTGCAAAAGGGAAGTGCGATGTTAACATCACCAATGAAAGACTTCTGTTTTAGACTTTCTGTTTTAGAGTTAATACAGCAGTTTTTATGATAACCAACTTTGAAGGGGTTTTTGCTTTATTCCGTTTTTTTTTTTCTTTTTCCCCTGACTTCGTATCAGCATTTTCCTCCTTTCAGGCTATTCTTCTACTCTCATACAAGGCTCTGCAGGGCTTCACATGTCTTGGGACACCCACGGGATCCACGAGTTAGTGTGCTGTGATCAGGGAGAGTTGGAAGTTGCTGGTGTTGTTCTGAATCTAGCTTGCACCCATGAGCATAAATATAAAGTTATTGCAAGAAGGCCAGGATTTTGAGGGTTAACCACTGAACAAAAAGTTTATTATGAAACTAGTGATGGTGGTATTTTATAAGGCTGTTCATAGAGATTGTGGAATAGGACCCGATAAGCCCTGGCTTCTTCCTGCTTACTCTCTATTCTGCTCTTTATCCTAATCAGGCTTCCTCCTCATTTCCCCAAGGCAGCTGCATCCTCAGTGATGCTCTGACCATCTTTTCAGCTCAGGCAGGGTCTGTGAACATGGTGTCTGCCTGGAGTCGTGAGCTTCACCTACATGAAGGTAGTTTTCTTCAATTTGACTCTCAGGACTCGTCTCTTTATCTGCAGCATTTGCTGCTAGCAGAGCTGTGCATTGTGCTGCCAGGCAGCTCCTAGCTAGGCACCACTTCTGCCCATCCCGGACTCCTGGCATGGCAGAAATACACAAGCTGTTGCTGGCAAATGGAGTTGTACTTGCCTGTCAAAGTCAGTATTTTAATCTCCTAGAATCATAGAGTCGAGTCATAGAATGGCTTGAGTTGGAAGGGACCTTAAAGCTCATTCAGTCCCAGCCCCTGCCATGGGCTGGCTGCCCCCCACCAGCTCAGGCTGCCCAGGGTCCCATCCAACCTGGCCCTGAGCACCTCCAGGAATGGGGCACCCACAGCTCTCTGGGCAGCAGTGCCAGGGCCGCAATGAGATCTCCCCACAGCCTTCTCTTCTCCAGACTGAACACCCCCAGCTCCCATAGCCTGTATTTATAGGAGCGGTGCTCCAGCCCTCAGACCACCTTCAAGGCCCTCCTCTGGACCAGCTCCAACAGCTCTTTATCCTTCCTATGTTGGGGCCCCCAGGCCTGGATGCAGCACTGCACTGGGCCTTACATGGGCAGAGCAGAGGTATAATCCCTTCTTTTGGTGCAGCCCAGGATACAGTTGCAGGGCTGCAAGCGCACACTGCTGGTTTGTGTTGAGCTCTTTACTCATCAGAACAGCCCATCTCCTCAGAGCTGCTCTCAAGGACTTCATCTCCCACTCAGCACACGGATCTGGGGTTGCTGCAACCAAGTGCAACACTTTGCACTTGGCCTTGTTGAACCTCATTAGCTTTATGTGAGCCCACTTCTTCAGCTTGTCCAGGTCCCTTTATCTGTGACCCCTCTCCAACCAGATTCTCCTAGGGGAGCTCATGTCCTGGGAGCTCTGTTTGTAAAACTTGGTAGGACCAGTTAGTTACTTTAGTTTAAGTGACTACTTAGATGCAATCCCTTTGAGACCACGAATAAAATATATTTTCCTTCCTTTTTTTTTTTTTTTTTTTTTTTTTTTTTCAGTGTTAAAGTTATAAAAAGCAATGTACTGAGTTATAAATGGCGGGTCTCCCCTGAGCCTGGCTTAGAAGGTTCGCATGGAGGGGTAGCTCAGATCAGCTAAGAGGAAGTCAAACAAAGCAGCAGAACCTGATTTTTAGTAGTGGAGTAATCAACATTTTTTTTTTTTCAGGTAAGACATGAATGCCTCCGTCAGATATTGTGTCTCTCTGGCTTCCTTGTTAATGCATCCCTGAGCTGCAAAGTTAGATGGCTCAGTGCTAAGTCTGGCTATCTCCAGGGTTAGCTGTAATGCAAACAGCATGGCACCGGGTCTTACTGGAAGCTTTAGCCTGATCCAGTGTACTGGACAGCCATGGGCACCTGGGTATCCCAGTGGCAGGTTTTTGATTGTACAGAGGCGCTGAGCACTACCAGACAATTCGGCTGTGTTGCACCGCATTTTTGTCACCCCTGCAAAGGCACACAGTTTTTGTACTAAACATCAAGTCTTGCAAGAATACCTTTGCCTTTAGCTAAGTTTCCATTTACGGTTTGCCCTTCAGTGGAGCTCATAACAACTCTTTTTTTTTTTTTTTAATTTATGTAACTTTCTAAATCTGTTTAGGATCTGAAAACCTGGCCAAAGCAAACACTGCCCCAGACAACATTCCTCCCCAGGCACAGGCAATAGAGGTGTGCAGTCAGTGACGTGCTGAGACTACCACGAGAGCCTGTGCAGTCTGTCTGCTCACACCACATGGGCCAGAACTCCTGGGTGTTTTCACCCTTGTCTCTGGCTCTGGGAGTTATCCAGACATTTATTTTTGGTTATTGCTTTAAAGCCCTTCTTGAGAAAGCTCTTTCATAGCTGTACTTTGACTATGTCATTTCCGTGTACATACTGCTAATGCTGTTCCTTTCTCTCAGTTACTGCTGCAGAGAAGAACAACTTTGAATACAATGGGGCTGTAAGTCTTATTTAGTGGGGTGTGTGCTGATTTTAAGACTGCAGGATTTTGAAGATGATACTAAATAGGGAAAAACTGTTGACTCCCTCAAGGGTGGAGAGTCCTTGAAGGGAGATCTTGACTAATGTGAGCTGGCAGTCACCAACCACTAGAAGTTTGACAAGAGCAAGCGCCAGGTTTTACAGCTGGGACACAGCAACCCTGGCTATGTACAAACTGGGGTACAAGAGGCTGGAGAGCAGTCCCACAGAAAAGAGTGTGAGGTTTCTGTTGATAGCAAGTTGAATTTGAGTCAGCAGTGTGCCCCAGTAGCCCAAAGGGCCAACCATACCCTATGGTGCATCAGGCCCGGCGCCGCCACTGGGCGAGGGAAGGGATTATCCTGGTAGAGCACACCATGGGAGGTGCAGTGGAATTACCGGGTCACAGCCTGAGCCAATAGTTGAGCACTAGAAGTGTGGCTAACCAAGACAGCTCAGGTGCAGGTAATACACCTGAGTAATGAAGAGGAGCCGGGATTCCCCCCCCTACACTCAAGGGTTAGCAGTCAAGGCAGCAGTATCTCTTTGGTTAGAGGTTGCTCTCCTTTTGAACTGCTACCAGACATTGGAAGATTGGAAGGGGTGAGCAAATGTGGTTTTTTGTCCTGCTATGGCTCCATAGGGTTTGTATCCTACTGGAAGGCACTGTTATCACTTTCTTTTGCCATACAGGAGGAGAGAGGAAGTAGCATTCTGCCTGTAGCCCTAGTGTTCCCACACTCTACAGCCACCATATACCATACTGAGATACTCAAGGCTGTTCTCAGGAAATCACCAGTTCTCAGTTTTTCATCCCACACAGCACACGGATCTGGGTGAATGGGAGGAATTGTGTGCACATGCACAGCAGCCCGTAAAGACTGGTGCAAGGCTAGTGTCTCATCATAAACCCTTTCCGCTCAGACACTGAGGTTTTGCTTGTGCTGAACTGCAGTCAGGTCTGGCTGGGAGTAGTGCTCTTCAAATTTTACGAAGCTGACTGCTGGCACCTGTTAGCATTATGCCAAAAGGTTTGGGTCTCCTGTCTTGGTGAGTTTTGTTGGAGGGCAGGGGTGACCCAAGAGGGAGGTGTGTGAGAGGAGCTGGCAGATGCTGAGGCTTCCAGGAGGTTTTTGTCAGATGTTACTTACTAGAGAGAGAGGGAGGACGAAGTAAGTCTGAGTCTGAACAAACCTAGAGTTGATCCCAGTGTAGAAGCAAGTATTTGCAGCTGAGGGTTAAGGTCTGTGGGTACAGCTGGAGGACATGATGAGGTGAAAGAAGAGCCCCTGGCTTCATGTGTTTGTTTGCTGAGCAGCTCTTATGTGGGAGGGAGGGGAAAAGAACCTTGGGAGATAAGGTGCTAGACTAAGTAAGGCTAAGCGCTGCTTACATTTGTTTCCTTCTCATGAGTTCTTGCTGAGCTTTGGAGTGGTTTTACCTCTGTTTTCTGGGTTTGGTAAGGAGATGGTCAAACATGCCTCCATCCTGACTCTGCTCGCACAGAATGTGGTCTTAAAGGTGGTACCAGCCAGAAGTTGTGTTTCCACAGTGAAGAACTGCCAATTGCCAGCACTGGGATTACAGTTCCTTCCATTGCTAGCCAGGATGTGTCCTGTCTTGTGTATGTGAGCCTGATGGTGTTGGGCTTCATGTGAAAACAGAGGGCAGTCTAAATTAGCCAGGAAGACCTCTGCCAAGCAGTGAGATGCCTCGGGGATCCTCAAGAGCAAGGGCTGAGATTGTGGTGCCTTCAAAGGCCTTTGTTTGGAAGGGTGGAGTGGGGCAGTGTGTCCAGGTCACCTACAGACCAGCATGCTCTCAGGGAAGGAGGAACTGGGATGTATTCTGCACTTGGGAAGACACTGTGGCATTTTCAGTTGCTTCTCTTCCTAAGCAGGTGTGTCAGCAAAGTGCTCCCGACTCTTTTGTTTTTATGTGTATGTTTTTCAGAGGACATTTATCTCAGCTCTTCTGCCAGAACAAAGCACCAGAATGCAACCTGTGTCCCTGCACAGCCTTTCGGAGCTGGAAAGAGCCAGTTTGCGAGAGCTAGCCCTCTACCAGCTGCAAGAGAAGCTTCTTGTTGGAGATTTCAGCCTGGCTAAAGGTAGAGGGTGGCATATGCCAGGGGAGGGCTGAGGTCTGAGCCATTAGTTCTGCTCGTCCATGCTCCCACACTTAATAATGTGGGATGATGTTTGTAGATGGGTATTTGTGACACTTTAAGTTAAGAGTTTTGGTCCATGTTTTGTTTGTTTTGTTCGTTTCCTGCTTTGGTCTGAGCATCGGAGGCTGAAGCAACCTTCTGGGGAGGGTTTGTGTGTCTATAGGAGTGTGAGAATATGACCCTGCCTTTGGTCCTCCTAATCAAAAACAGATGCAATGTGATTTAGCAAGGGCTTCCAGCAGGGCGATTCCACTGGGATGGGGTAAGCTTTGTTTTGTGGATTAATGTTCAGCACAAAGCTCTGATGCTGAGATGGGGCTTATGCAAGGCTAGGGGATATGCTACTGAAATTAATGGGCAGATAAATATAGAAATTCCACAGGGACTATGGTCCTCTGTCCTGGCCTACAAAGAAATAAAGGAATTATCTGGATTCTCATAACCACCAATGTTCCCTAACAACTTTACATCTAACCAAGTAAGCACAATGAGCTGAGAATCAGTTGACTGCTTTTCAAATTGTACTTGTAATTTAACAGTGGAAGACCAGATGCAAATGCCTTCTCTATGCTCTGGGCCATATTTTGGCATCCCAGTATGGCAAAAGATGCTTACTGATCACCAGCTGTACACACAGTACCAGCAGAGCAGTTGCAAAGAGTGCTTGGGTTCTCCAGCCCCACTGTCCGCTCACAGCATGGCTTGTTGCCACCACTGATACGGGAGGTTGGGGCTGGAGCCCCCCAGCTCTGGAGTGTTGCTACAGAGAAGGAGTTTTTTCTATCACTCATCCTCAAACTCATAGTGGATAGCAAGCAGGTGCCAGAATGTAACTGCATCTATTTATTCTGGGTCACATTCAAGTTTTATTTCTTGTTTTATTAATATTTGGCATATTTTGGAACATTTCATTGCATGAAATGTTTTCAAGAAGAGTGAAAGAGAGGAAAGTTCCCTTCTTGTTCCCAGGATGTCCAATCACTCCAGGGCTGCAGCAGCAGCCACTGCAGTTTCTTTCAGTCCCTGGGGAACTCTGTTCATAAACATTCTGCTCTCCCCAATTTGTTTGTTTGTTTTGAGCTGTTGAGGTCCATTCTCAGTGATATCATGCAGCAGCAAGTAGCTTCTCTACAGAACAGTGCAGGGTGAAAAGCAAATCAGCAGTTTCCTTCTGTGTGCTGCATCTTGTCAGTCAGATTCCTCTCTTCCTTGCAGGATGAGCACAGCGACTGTGAAGTCCTGATCTCATCCTTGTGTGTATTTCGTATCTTACATTCACCTGTTTTCTGAAGAAAGCAAGTGCTTTCCAGTGGACTCTTTTCACCTTAGCTCTGCCTTTGTATCCCTCAGCTTTCTACCTGCTATTGCCTTCTTTTTTTTTTCAGTTGGGTGTCTGGGAATCAATGTAAAAGACTAGATGAGAATTAGCTATGAAAATCTTGCACCTGCATCACTGTTCTCCTGTGTTGATGTATTAAAGGGAGGTTCATAATGTTTGGAAACCTCCTGAATTTGATCTGCATTGTCTCCATTTGAGTACATTCACCTGTCCGTACTTGTTCCCCAAAACCTGCCTACGTGAAATTTCTTTGATAAATTGCCCTCTTTAATAAACAGCCACCATACGATTGCAATGAAAACATATTCAGCATCTTCTTTAATCCTCTCCAGGGAGGACGTACACTGTGGGAGCACAGGGTGTATGAGCCACCCTTTGGGACAGCTTTGATGCTCCCTGGACTGCTCTTTTCCTTCAGTCCTTGCCTCATTCAGTCCCAACAAACTTCTGCAGCATTGCAGACCTTTGAGTAAATAACAGCTTCCAGGATGACCCTTCTGAACTGCAGAAGAAACTTTTGAATGGACACTGTAATCTCATTTTGGCCAGTTCTGTAAGAACAAGTCTGTTGTTCAGGAGAAGCAGGAGAAGACGAAAACAAGATGAAATCTCTGAAGGAGGTACAGCTACCAGTGAAAAGAAGTTGTCCTTGTCTCCCAAGCTTGAAGTAGGTCATGTGCATTACTCTGTCACAAAGATAGCAGCTCATGCCTTCTGTAGGGGGGGATCCATGTGGTTTCTTAACTATCTGCTGCCTCGTGGTTTGTTCCTGTTAGGAACGTTTGGATGGCTCCAGGAGCAGAGAGTTATTGTGACTGCATGTTTAAACAGTGGGGTTTTGCTGGCATTTTTTCTTCCATATCTGGGTAGTGTTTTTTGACTCCAGATTGTTCAACTTCTTGCTATTCATTTTAATGAAACAAAACATACGGTGCTGTATGATGATTAATGTATGCTGTGTTTTCATGTGCATACTGTTCGTAGCAACATAGCTTCCTTCTAAATCTTACAAAATAACCCAAACATTTATACAAGCTGCATCTAAGAATAGAATTCTTAATAAATGGCAAAGGCCAGAGTAGGATGATGTGTTCTGGGAAGATTTAGAGTGGTTAATGGATGAGTTTTCAGTTAATTGATGCAACAAAAAACGGTGACTGCTGTTCCTGGATGTACATCTCTGAGGTTACTTAAGTGTAGGGCTTGGCTATCTAGGACCAAGATGGGATTTCTTGGTGATGTGTTTTGTCTAATTTTTTTTGTTTGCTTATATTGCATTAAAAAATCAGAAACAGTTCTAGGGCTGCGTTTCTTTTTCCAGTGTGGAGACCAGACCTCTGAGGCTGAATTAAAGTAGCTTTCCGAGTTTTTAGGTGATGATTAGAACATCACTATTAAGTCAGTATCACATGTAACGTGACAGAATTTAAAAAGTGGCCAGAACGCTTTTAATCTGCAGCCTTCGGACAGCAACAGCTCTTCTTTCATGTGCAAGAACCTATATGCTGGCTGCTGTCCTCAGCATATCCCACGCACTCTGCAGCTATTGCAGCATTAGGAGTGGGACGTGGGAAGCTGGGATGCCACCAGAAAGATCATCTGTGGTTCATTCCCTTTTGTAATGCCTATTAATTTGCTGCATGCCTTGTATTTCATAAGCACTAGCTTGTAGTTGTAATCCAGCAATGCATGACGTGTCTAGCCTGGTAGCTGGGAAGGTGCAGTAAGGTATGGTGTTGCCTTTAGCCATGCAGAAGGCTGGAGCAATTGCTGTGGGCACAGCAGAAATGCACAGAAGATGGAATGCAAGCAGTAGGTGGGAGCACGTTATCCTGGTCAGTTACGTCACACGTGGGTCTTAAGGGTCTGGCCTTAATGCAGAAAGATGTGGGAAAGAGGCCCCATGGATGATTACTGCTCCCTACTATCATGCATGGGTAGTAATCCTCCATGACATGCTCTACAGCAATGAAGGCCCTCCTGTGTACAGCCTCATACTTCACATAGGTGCAGGAGTGTTGACAGCAAAATACTGGAGCAGGTCACACTTTGCAGGTGCCTGTTGCTGTTAGCCAGATTGGGGTGAGTCCCATGCTTGAGTTGTCTTTAATCCACAGTTTAGTACCTTGGGATGCTGCAGTCCAGGTGTCGGAATTCACAGGGCACCTTCCTCCACTTCAGGAGGACAGATGTCAGTTGAGGGACATGGTTTAGAGAGAACTATTGCTGATAGGTGGACTGGATGATCTTGTAGAGTCTTTTTCAACCTTGGTGTATAGTTGTAATTATACAAGGTGTAATAGATGGATAGCCAGAGATTATATAGGAATAAATCACCAATGCTGAGGCTCACAGTTAAGATGGATGCTTGCCACAAGGAACTCCACACAGGAGTGATCTCCAAAAGAGATGCTGCCTTGGTGGTGATCAGTCCTTAAATGGGATCTTCTGGGAGGGCAGCTGAATTACCTTCACCTGTGCTCCCAGCAGCTGACCCATCACTTGCCTCAGATGGTTAATCAGGGGTTCAGGCTGTGATTAACAGTTTCCCATACACTTGGTGATTCTATGATTCTATAATTATATGACAGTAGTCCCTCTCATGGTCTGTTCCACCAAGCAGCTGATGCCAAGTGTGCTGTCCTGCGTGCCTTGTAACGCTACCGTGTCAAGTCCACAGTGTCCCCCTACCTGAAGGAGGTGCCTGTGGCCATGCTTTACCTGCAGGGGTGCAGAAAGGCAAACAGCTTCAAGGTGGGACTGTGCCAAAGCAGCCTAATGATGCAGAGCCTTTGCTTTTCTCCCCACAGTTGGACCTAAAGGCAGTAAATCTATCCGCCGGAAACTGGAGAGCTTTTCAAAGGAGAAGAAAGGTGAGCAGCCTCCTTCTTACTTGGGTTTTGGTCGCTACTCTTAAACAGAATGGGTGGTTTTTAATGGGGGCTGAGCCAGAAATCTGAAGTTAGCAAGGTGATTTGCCGATGCTGCTTTAGTTTTCTCCACAGTGTTGTGTTATGATGCATGCGTAACCATGAGAGACTGTAGAAGGGTGAGTGTGTGTGTGCATGAATGTGTATGCGTAAAGGTGTGGGCTTGTCTACTTGCTCATTCAACCCCCAGTCTTGCTGTTTGAGTTCTGGTTTTATTGTCCCTTGAAGGATGTAAGCCAAAAAGCTGGGAACAACAGAAGTATGGCGCACAACCAGCTGGGAATGAGCACTTAATAATTTTCTTCACCAAAGCACAAAAAGTCTACTCAAGGAAAATTTTGAGCAGCAGTCTGATAATTTACAAAATGAATTTGTGGCTCATGCTCTGCTGCAAAACCCTTTGGCCCAGGGTGGCATGTATGCTGCAAGGAAGGAAAGGTCTCCTAGTATCCACAAGGAGTTTTGGGGGAGGGGGGGCGGGGGGGGAGTTGTTTGTGGAAAAAGTCACAGAATCATTTAGGTTGGAAAAGACTTCTAAGATTATCAAGTCCAACCATTAACCTAGCACTGCCAAGTTTACCACTAAACCATGTCCCTAAGCACCACATCTGTACGTCTTTTAAATATCACCAGGGGTGGGGACATAACTACTTCCCTGGACAGTGTGTTCCAATACTTCACAACCCATTCAGTGAAGAAATTTTTCCAGATATCCAACATAAACCTCCCCGGTGCAACTCAAAGGCATTTCTTCTTGTCTTTTTTTTTGCTTGGGAAAAGACCCCCCTCCCCCAGCTTGATACAACCTTCTTTCAAGTAGTTGTAGGGAGTGATAAGATCTCTCCCAAGTCTCCTTTCCTCTAGGCTGAATAACCCCAGTTCCTTCAGCCACTCTTCATAAGACTTGTACTGCAGAACCATCACAGCTCTGTTGCCCTTTTCTGGACATGTTCTGGTGTCTCAATGTCTTTCTTGTAGTGGGGGGCCCAAAACTGAACATGGTGCTTAAAGTGCGGCCTTGTCAGTGCTGAGCACAGAGGGATGATCACCTCCCTGGTCCTGCTGGCTACACTATTGCTGACATGAGCCAGGATGCCGTTGGCCTTATTGACCACACTGCTGGCTCACATTCACCTGGCTATTAACCAATACCCTTTGGTCCTTTTCTGCCCAGCACTGTCATTAATAACAAGTCATTAGCACCAATACTGTCATTTCTGAACAGATATAGCTGATGCAAAACTTGTAGGAAACTGGAAGTTATAATTTGTTATTAATATTTGGTATCAGATATTTCTGGTGACTTATAAAATCTCTGCTTCATAGATGATATGGTGTCTGCATAGGATTGCAACCAATAAAAGGAAGGAAAGTTCAGAGAAACAGACAACGTGCTTGCACCAAGCACGTTGAAGGAGACCAGTTTTGTTGCCATCTTCCCTGCATCTCCTTCCTCTTCCTTCAGCATGCTGTCTTTCACGTGGAGCTTTTCCCACTTGGCTCCCGTGCTGCCCAGCATTCTGAGACCCATCACAGCAATGTCCCAGTGCTTTTCAAGGACAGCAGCTCCCCTTGGTTTTGCTCTGGCTCACTTGGGATATTTCAGCTGCCTGCTTCAGGTTCCTATGGAAGTTGAGGAGAAACTGAGAGCAGAGACTGATAGTTGCAGGTCTGACATCCTGGACTCAAGCTACATATCTCCTTTTCATGTATTGAATCAGTTTTGCATGCAGTCCTGCTAACACTCTTGCTGGTTGCTGCCTTTACAGTATCCTGGTATTCTTTTCTGTGAGTTAATTGTTTTACCTAGACATGCATATGTGTCCTTGGCAGCTGGCCTGTACTGCCCTACTTGTTTTTCATTGCTAACAATACTTTTCCATGTCTCCCATGTTTTTTTTTTTCTTAGACTGCTCTCCTCAGACTTTTGGGATCCCACTGTGCCAAGTCATTGCCAATGACCGTGCAAACAGACAACTGCAAGAAACAGTGAAGAGCAGCCGCCGGCTGTGTGTGGAGGTGGAAGAAACAGTGACAAACTTTCGCGCTCGGATGCAGAAGAGATCCCCGCTGGGCAGGGGCTGTTTGCTGGTACCTTATGAAGTGTTCTCTGAAGAGCCTCTTTCCCCAGACTTCCCTGACCACAACTCTTCCTGGAGTCAGCGAAGGGTATGACTGCAGAAATGAACTAACCTCTGTGGCAGACTCATTGTGATAGTATTGCAGGCTGGGGGAGGCTCAGGCAGATGTGATGGCTACTATTCATGCCCTCAGGGACTAATGCTACAGAAGAGATGGACTGTGAGGAGTGGGCCAGTCTATACTAGCAGTTACGGAGCCTCGGAGCTCAGGAAAACCAAGGTCACCAGAAGCATGTGGCAGATAGGAACAGGAGTAGATTCATCATCAGTAGTATAGATTTTTCAGACCCTGCATTGCATCATGTCTTCTTGAGCAGTACCAATAGATATGACACCTGTCATGTCAGATTTTTGACAATGTTGCAGTTAGAGACAGGACCTCACATTTTCTGAACTCCCATCAGAAATTAATTGCTGATGATGGGTTTTGCTGGCTCCCTGGCCACAAAGCAGGGTGAGACCCTTCTCACTGCTAGAGGAGCAGTGATGCTGAGGTGGTCTGCTTGTAGTGTTGACTGTCTTTGTACCAAGGGGCAAGGACGATGGTGCGACTGGTCAGCCTTGGCTACCTTCTTGGCTTTAGTTCTGTTTCCTGTGAGAGGAGGTAAGTAGTAACTTGGATTAGGTTTGCTTCATTTCTTTGGAATAGAGACCCATGCCTGATCTCTGCCACATGCCTGTAAATTCTGGTGTGGAGAGACTCCAATTTAGGTAACTAAATCCAGTACATTGCGTAAAGATGGCAGGCTTGGGGATGTTTCTTCTTTCCCCATGTCTGCATGCAGTATAGGTTCTGTCCCAGTAGGAAGGCTGTTTTTAGAAACACCTCCTGCTAGGAACAGTGCACATAAATGAGGGCACAACAGTTGAAATGTGTGTCTGTGATTCTATTAGAACCCAAGTTAGGCTGTTTGTAGGCTTCCACATTCATTTGGAGGCCATGCTTCTTTGTCACTAACTTCTGTGGTAACAACTATGGTGGTGTACTGGGATCCTGTGGGACAGTTCCTGCCACCCTGTGAATCACCTCCGCTTCATCTCAGGGGGCCATGTCCGTGGACTGCATCACTGAACTGAGTGGCAACAGTTCCAAGCTGCTGGAGGCACTGCAGTTGTCGCATCCCCATGAGCTGGATTCACGAAGGAACCTGGGCAAGAAAAAGATGTTAAGCCTCAACCCTATCACCTGGCAGGTCCCACGGATTGTGGACAGATGTTGCAAACACATTGAAACATATGGTAAATAAGGATTTCCCTCCAGCCAGATGACTGGTCCCAAAGTAGGATGGTAAAAGCCATTGTAAGTGCTGGGCCAGGGCAGTTTGGCCTGGCAGTTCTCAGAGAGAAAAGGAGGCAGCAGATTTGTGGGGCAGGATGCACTGCTGAACAGTCACCTGGGGGGAGTCCTCCAAGCTGGGGGTAGCCACTGGACCAAGAGGTGAATGTCACCCATGTGTATCAGTGTCCCGTTCCTAGTGTGCTGGCCTTAACCTTCCCTGTAAATCCAATTTATAGCTTGGAGTGACTTTAAGGTTAGATCTCCCCCCTGAGCCACAGATAACTCCTGCAAATCTTACAGCTCCCAAACCTTTCTTCTTATCCTCTCTGCCAAGAACAGAGGAAAATATACTGCCTCATGAGCAGGGCAAGATAACTGTTTCCATGATATTAACATGCTCTGGTGCTACAAGCTGCTGCGCAAATGCAGAGCACTAACTTGTCTGTCTCCCAGGTCTCCAAACGGTGGGCATCTTCCGGGTTGGGAGCTCCAAGAAAAGAGTTCAGCAGGTAAACTGCATCCTTTCTGCATTCTCATATCCATGGGATAAATGCTTGCATGGGAGGTGAATGAATGAAGCAGACACTGGCATGTTGAGGTCTAAAATATCACAGGTATATATACTGGAGAACAAACAGTCTGTAACCTGTTATGTTCTTTGCTTGGCTCTGGAGAACAGTCTTCATCTCTCCAAGCTGCCTTTAGCAGTTAAGCCTCATTCACCTGATGGAACTTCAGAGTTCCCTTTTGTCAATAGCAAGCTGCTCTTGGGTTCTGGCGTGCCTCCTTTCAGCAGCTCTGTACAAGGAGCATTTTTCGACAGCGTGACTTGCTTTTATTCTTATTTCCATCTTCGAGCTGAGAGAAGAGTTTGACCATGGACTGGATGTTTTCTTGGATGAGCATCAAAGTGTTCATGACGTTGCTGCTCTGCTCAAAGAGTTTCTTCGTGACATGCCAGATTCACTAATTCCCAGGGAGCTCTACACAGCCTTCCTCAGCACAGCCTGTAAGCACCCAGGATGCACTGCTCTCTTTCTGCACAATCCACACATTACTTCTGGTTTTGTAAGGAAAAAGAGGAATTTTCTTCTCCTTGTGTAGTCACCAGGCCCCAGCACAGTTCAGCATGCCATACAGTATCTCAGCCCAATGGTTTCCACTCTTAAAGGGTGTCTTTGCAAATTTTCTGTCCAGGTCCACCTACCCTCCACAGTTAGGGTGACTACATTTTTAGACTGTCTCCACTGTTACTATCCTCATATTTTCTTGGTCTGGTTTACCATCCCTTTCTTTCTCTTTCCCCTCCTTTCCATCCATCTCTTCTCATATTTGAAAATTCAAATCCTAAATTATCTGCTTCCATATCAATAAACAGATTGTAGTTTCTCTGGCCTAGGATAGTCTTTGGCCATGGGCAGTATGGTATTAAATGCAACTACATCACAGACTTTAATGGGATCTACTGGAGTTTCATCCCTGCATAGGCAGGATGAAATACTCATTTGCTGTAAAGGGTAAACTCATTTGCTGCCTGGCTCCCTCCAGAACTTGTTACTGCAAATTTAAAGTAGAGTTGTCCAGCTGGAGATACGTGTCTAGCAGACTGGGAGCTGCAATAAACAATGAGCTTCTCTCTGTCCAGCCATGGAAGGCCCACCACAGCTGGCTGTGCTTCAGCTGCTGCTCTTCCTGCTGCCCCCCTGCCACAGTGACACGCTGCATCGTCTCCTGCAGTTCCTTAGCAAGGTGGCACAGCATGCTGAGAACTCCTGGGGCCCTGATGGCCAGGAGGTAAGGCTCGTCCACAAGGGTCAGCTCTATGGCAAGGGGCTGTTTAAATTTTGTTGATGAAGACCCAGCAAAGTTAACTGCAAGCTTGGCTTAATCCGTTGACACCTTGGGCTTACAGTGACTCTCTCCTGCGGGTACTCTTGAGCCAGCCAAAGGCTGAGGAGTTTTGTGCATTTTTAGCTACTGTTCCAATCAGATGAATTAAAGGTAATAATCCAGGCTGTCCTATACTGCATACCTGATGCTACTCTGTGGTACAGATAAGGTTCTGGAGTGGGTTTTGTTTTTACAGAACCTAGGGCAGGCAACATTTTAAAGCAAAGGAAGAAAAACCAGGAAAAAATAAACAGATTTTCAATTAGTTTCCTTCTCTGTGGTGAGTCTAATTTGTTCTCAGTTCAGTTTTTCTGGTTTTCAGTAACCCTGGGTTTTTCCAGCTCCAGCTGTCATGAGGAACTTATTGTGATTCAATGAGGTTGATTATGGTTTCTCTGGACAGCTTGAGCTCTAAGTCTCCTCATGATGCAAAGAGATTGGTTTTATCCCAAACTGTAACATGATGTCATCTTCTTGTACAGTTTGTCAAAGTGAGTTAGATGGGAATGGATAACCTGTTGCAAAGAAGGGGCAAGTGTATGCTCCAGCACCACACAGCCTCAAAGTTAGCCCCGTGTTCAGAGATGACTGAGCTGGACCCAGATCGACTTTCTATTTGTCACTCAATAGCTCATGTTCCTGTCCTGGGGTGGGTGAGGCTATCCTTGGACACTGCATGCTGCTGCATCTGCAGTTTCCCTTTGTTCTTGCTTACTAGATTCCCGGGAATAAAATGACAGTTTCAAACTTGGCCACGATCTTTGGTCCCAACATCCTTCAGAAAGAGAAGCCTGGAGAAAAAGATGCTGGAGCCATGAACTTTGAAGACAGCACAGCTATCATACTGGTGGTTCACAGGCTGATTGAGCACTATCAGACCCTGTTCATGGTAGGTGCAGCTTTCTCAGGGCATCTTCTCTTTTCTTCTCTGAACTCTTTCCTTGTACAAACACAGATATATGGTTGTACAAACACAGATATATTCACAGCCCCATTTAACAGCAGGTGACTCGAGGTGACTTGCAGAAGTGTGATTCTTTCCTCATGGCACATGTAAATATTAATTTGGGATGGGTTGTTACTGGTCTCATAAAGACTGAGCTGAGGGGCATACCATGAACAGGTCCCATCTTTTCCTCTCACTTTCTACCCTCACAATATCTGACTGAACTCCTTTGGGACAGGATACAACTAGCCAAAAGCTGCTGGAGTGGCACCTCAGTACTGTTTCTCTCCCGGAAGTCCCAGTGGAGGAGGAAAAAAGATTGGAGCTCCTAGAAGGAAGGAGCTGGAAGGTGATGGTGGGAGGTTCAGGTATTATAACCTCAGGCAGATGATAGGAAGGAAGTAACAGTAGGGTGCCATGAGCAAGTGTGGCTGTCTGTCTCTCCTAGGTCTCTCCAGAAACACAGCATGACATCCTCAGGAGACTGTTTCAGACAGACCCTGATGTCATTGACTACCTCTTGCGCAGGAAATTCAATGCTGTGCTGTAAGTCTCACTCAAGGTACAGCTGGAGGGCACCCAGCTGCACAGTATAGCAACAGCCATTGCACTGCTGGCAAATCAACGCAAATCCTACTGATTCTTCATGAACTTCACCCATTTTCCTGCTCCACCTACCAGTAAAACCTTCTGTGAGCTGAAACATCATGGCTTCTCTCTGTCCCTTGAAACTTCCATTTCTATTTCTCCTTGATCTGTGTTACGCTTTCTCTTTTAGTGAAGTCTGCCCCGTCTCATAATTCCTCCACTGTGCACTTTTGTTGTATGTATATCTATGCACCTGCTGTTCTTCCACACTCCCAGTCCCCCCACACTCTCAGGATCGCACACTGGTGTGTGCTGCTTTTTCACCACCTACATCACTATCCACCTCCAAATTTCCTTCATCCTTGGTGTTGGCGGCACTTCTGCTTATTTTTGGCCTCTCCTGCATGCATGTAAATAGACATGTGCCTGTATCTGTTTATGTGACTGCCAGCTATGTTTGTACATATGCTCCTTGACTGCAAGGGAGAGTAGTCCCATAGAGGACCAGAACTTGAGCTCGTGCAATTCCCTGGATTAAGGAGAATGGTATAAATGGACTCTGTGTCTCACAGGCTGGGCCTTTATCATGACGTAATACAGGACGTACTTTCCTGCTTCAGATCACAGGGGAGCACTTGCTCACCAGCCTTCAGTCTCCTTATAGGTCCAGGCACTCCTTCAATATACACAATGTGCTGTGTGAAATGGTTTCCTGGAGCATAGAACTTACAAGTAGTCTCTGCTCCTTGTCTTACTTCACATTCCTCTTGGTGTTGGTCAAAGAGATGATGAACATTTGGGGTCAAACAATATATATATATATATTTTTTTCTTTCTTCCTTTCTTAGGAGCACAGAAAGTGAGGATTCAGCAGAGGAGCATACTCCAATCCTGATGCCTGATCAGACCCTGGAAAGTAACTCACTCTCAGAGTTGTACAGCAACATCTCATTCCTGAACTTGAATGTTGGCATCTAGCCAGCCCTCAGCACTGCCTTCCATGGACAAAACTGGGCAACGTTTCCACTACAAAAATATGTTCTCCATCCTGCTTTGAAGGAGTGGAGAAGGGAAGGGTGCATGAATGTATTTGGAAGTATCTTTGCTAACTGTAGGCATGAAAATGGTTCTGGTGCAGTCAGATCTGCAGCAGAATGGATTTTCAGTTACAGCTTTGTTGCCTGTCAGCTCACAGGAACAGGGCTGGGAGAGAAGCAGCTTGGGCTGAGAACCGCTGGGCATGACTGGGCTGAAACACAAGTGAGTGGAGACCGCTAGCAGGGCAGTAAGGATGGAAAAATGCAGTTCAAGTTCATGCAATCTGTACTTTGGTATCCCACTCGCCATGTGTTGTCCTATCGCTGCTTTGAGCAGAAAGAGATCTCGAAGCTGAAGAAATGACCATAACCCAACAAAGATCGTGCATGCCATGTTCAGAAGGAATCGTGGATATATGTATATTTTTAAAGTTTGAATTCAGTTCTCCAGCTGTTAATTTTATAGATAGAAAACACAGTATTGACCATGAAATATATAGATAGTTTAGTACAAGGGAAAAGTATGCTCTGAGAATTGTGAACATCTTTATTCCTTGAATAATATTCAGTAAGTAGACCATCTAATGTATTATGTAATGTATTACAGAGATTGAGTGTCTTCTCGTGATCTTTGGCTGATAAATGCCTGGTTTGTTTTTTTCCTACAGCTGAGGCATTGGAAGCCACTGCAAGTTACACGCAAATGTATGTTTTTAGCTGATGGGACAGAATGAAAGTTATCAGCAAATATTTTCTGCAGTTTTCTTTCCATTTACTCTGGTAGACGTGGCCTGGCGGTCCCTTCCCCAGTAGCCCCCCTGGGTTGGGCTGTCCTTAGGTAAAACAGCGGTGAAAGGAGGGGTGCTATGGAAAGCCTTCCCCAGGCCTTCAGGTAGACCTGAAGCACCAATCCACAGCCAGTGTAACAGAGGATAAAGCTGCCTCCGGTGTTCCTGGGCTTGTTCTTGCTTTGTTCACACAATGGGTATCTGGAGGAGGAGAGGCCCCTCTTCTGAGATCAGTTAATCTGTGTGGAAGGCCAAACTTTCAGCTAGCACAGGACAGAATGCTCTCCAGTGGACAGGGAGTAGGGGCTGAGGCAGAAATTGAGTCTACAGGGAAGAGTGGTGTAAATACAGATCTAGAGGATGCGTTTGTTTTCTAATTGCTGGATCAGAAGACAAGGCTGAAGTGAAGGAGCATAGGATGGGTACTGACCTTAGATTTGCAAGTTTTTTTTAATGAATCTGTCTTATCTAGCAGTTCTGTCTTGCCTCCAGGTGAAGGCTTATGCTCTGGAAGTGGCACAGCTTTGGGTATCGGAAGCACTTCAAAGGTTTAATTGTGTCATGCCATGACATGATGAAAACACATTTACCTTCGTGCTCCTGGCAGGTCCTGACCTCTTCTGAAGACTGTTCCTGACGCGGTACAAAGATGGTGTATGTGGAAAGGGAGGTCACAGACAAGGAGACAGCTATGCTGTAAATCGTGCATAGAATGTTTTTTTGACTTTCAGCTGTTTTTTGAGAACATGAATTTTATATTCTCTTGGCCTGAAATGTCAATTAACATGTTCACAGTTGAGACTTTGCTTCCAAGAAAATGCAGAGTGCCAAAAAGAGGGCAAGCACAAAGGAAGTTAAGAGATGTGGTGGGAGAATAAATGCCCAAAGGAGTATTGACATAGAGAACTTGGACAGACAGGTAGGGAAGGAAGATGGGTAAAGCTGGAGTGCAGCAGGGTATGAGATATGCTGGCACTTTTTGGTGTTGGAGAAAGAGGGATCTGGTGTCACAACTCCTCTCTTTTGGACTACCTGAAATCATCTGCAAATGCATTACTTATTCTAGAGATAGAGATCATGAGATACTCACTGATACCGACGTTCTTTGAATTGTGGCAAAATTGACTAGGTTTATAACTCAGAGCATGGGGTGCCTGGCTCTTTTTGCTGCTTTTTCTTGCCTTTTAGGTCTCCATCTACCTGACATTTTATGTTACTTTTAGGCAGCGCTGAGTTTTTCCTGTGTGTTAGAAACTTCTGGTTAGTTTTATCTTACATGTCTGAGTTCATGTATGATTTGAAACTCTTCCAAATGCAGTCTTTGCAGGGAACTGATTAAAATTGATCTGTACAGAAGCTCCCATCCCATCAGAAGCACTTCCTTTCACTGTGGGCTCCTCATCACCACTGCCATCCGCTGATGTATGGAAATAGGTTTGTTTGTTTGTTGCTGTGGTTTAAATGTGTCTTACACTGCCACGCTGGGTAGAAGCTGATGTGCTTAACACCCTTTCCTCTCCACAAAATGGCTGAAAAATAAAAGAGTACTTTTGAAAAGGAACTAAGTCTGAGTGCTTGGCAGAACTGTGCCTTAGGGATGGCAAGGAGAGGTAGCACATTGGGACTGGAGATGAATTGCTGAAGGAAGACCAAAGTTCAAGCAGTGATTTGTTCTGTCTGTGTTTTCCTACCTTCCTTGTAGGAACATTGAGTCAATCCTAGAGTCAGTCCTAGGATGTGAGGTGGAATGGGGAATCATAGAAGGGGCCAGCATCCTTGGGAAGCTCTTGGCAGAAGGACACACTTGTGAAGTGCGGCTGTGGTAGGTGCTGCCTGGAGCCAGCTCAGTCCAGGGGATGGCAAAGGGGAGCACGAGGGGATGTAGATCAGGAGTCTGGCTTGAGATGCAGGTTCTGAAAATGAATGGTGGGCAGGTCTGGGGCTACACCAAAGAATGACTCTGGGGATCGAGCTTAGAATGGGAGCACTTCTGCAGTGAGAACATCAGTCATCTGGGCTTCTCACAGCCCAGATCCTCTTGGGTACTCTGCGCAGTGGTTACCCCACCTGGCAGCTGCTTGAGAAATGTTTGGCTCTGCACAGGTCCCTGCATGAGGTGTGCAGTTAAGGTCAGGGTTAATGTTGAATTTCCATGTAAGGTTATGGTCATGTCCTCCCACTTCCAAGTTTTTGAGTGGGTTGAAGCTTTCTCAGGATAACTGAATTACTTTAGGGAAGTTTTGAAGTGGGGAGAGATGAATAAATGCACCACATTAGTTTCAGTGATAAAATCTTTTTTCCTAAGACAAATGGCAGGTATAGGCTTAGTGTGTGTTTAGTGGTAGAAATAGAGCTACGGTTAATTTTAGGTTAGGACTGATAGGGATTAGTAATGGGATTAGGGTGACTGCAAGGACTGAGGTAGACTGAATATTTGGGCCTTTTCTGTTGGAAACAGTTTGTGTGCCCTCTGCATGCTCAGGTGGAATTGGTGACTACGGAGAAACACTTTGAGGTCATGCAAACAACAGAAGTAGGTTTTCATTAGGGATTAAGTTTTGTTTTGTGGGCACAATTCAAGTGTGGACCTGTGTGCTCCAGCATTTCCCTCTTTGTGAGCAGGGAGCCCACAGCTCAGCTCATGTGCCCCACATTTGTCATTACAGCGTTGTGGCTTTGGCCATCCTTTGTAGCATCAAAAGGATTGTTAATGACCGCACGATCTTTCTGGCACCAGGTAGGGAGAGGAGATATTCCACCATAGCCTCACCTGCCCAGTGCATGATACCTGCACAGGGTACTGCATCTTCGCAGCTGCACTGCTTGGTGTTGAACTCTTGCTTTGAAAAGGTCTTTTTCCTGTGGAAAAATCCTCAGAATGGATGGAGAAGCAATACCTGGAAAATAGCAGGCTAAAGAAAGTTGAGTGTGCTGAGAGATAGCTGGTGAAAGCCTCCCACGAATCCAGAGATTAGCAGTGCTGCACACTGTGTTGACTCTGCAGGAACAGATAAACACAGGACACCATGAGTCTGCTGAATGCTCCTGGGGCCATCAACACGCTCAGGCAGCCAACGGCCAGCTGTGCAACCAGGATCGTATCCAAGAAGGCAGCAGAGCAGCTGGTCTGTGCCGACAGATGCGGGATTATACCTGGTGCAAAAGCAGACCCTCTGGGGGACCTTTCAGTTTCTTCCTAAAAGCCTCTGGTACATCAGTGAGACTCTGCTCCTCAGCCAACAGCCAGCATTGGTCTCACTGTCTCCATGGGTTGTGAGTGACACCTTATCTCGTGTCAGCCACAACAGCTTGAGTCCGTTAGCAACACTAATGAGGATAAGGTCTTCTAGTAACCAGTGCACTTGGTGGCTCAGGGAAGGGGTTTTACAGCAGTTGGGCACCTTTTCCATGAAACCCTCGAGAGGGAGCACTGGGAAGGAAACAGATCCTCAGTTTGGGGGGAGTGGTTACAAATATTTATAATTTTAAATTCAAGAAAAAGCAGAGGATCTCTATGTCCTTAAATGGACATAAGGACACTCAAATTGTTATGCCAATGTGACACCTGGATTGCAAATCATATTTTTCCATCAGGTTGAAAGATGTAATGTTGGACACGTGAGGAATAGATAGGTAAGTCTTTGTGCAGCAGATTGATGGGATATCCTGGGAAGGGCCGTCCTAAAGGGAGTGTTGTGTATGGGATTGCCCAGTGACTGTGAAACGCATTTGAAAGAGGAGGTTACAAAAGAGGCAAAGGAAAGGCACAAGTGTGCAGTGGCGATAGTGGCAAGCTGAAGTTTGAAGATGCCAGCAAAACACCAAATGAGAAGCACTTTGGGGAAATATATTGCAGAGCCAGATCGGGTTTAAAGATGTGAGTGACGCGCAGGCTCTGTGTGTTTGGCTGACAGCTGACACCAGAGTAGCATCGAGCAAGGATTTAAAGGTAATGAACAGTTTTGCAGCCACCTCTGCGCCCTGCGGAGGCACCCTGGCAGACAGGCCGGCCGCACTCAGAGCGGCCTCAAAGGTGTGCACACACACCCTGTGTTTCATGTGCTGCTCCCCAGGGGCCATGGGAAGAAATGCATTTTCAAAAGCCCTGCTACGTGGGGCATTTGGTTCTTGTTCTCGATCATGTTAACCTGAAAGTGATGGCTATGATGAAACACTATTTGCTTTGCTTTGCAAGAAAATTCCTTTTAAAGTTTGGTTGTCAAGCACTGTATCAGAGAACAACAGAGGGCACTGAGTGCTCATTGAGAAGCACGCTGTCTTTCGCAGCCACTGCAGAGAAATGCACTTTTCGAAGATGAATTATTTTACTGAGAAAAAAACCCCATCACTTTTAATGCAAGGTCCTTCCACTGCATACAAGGCTTGAAACTTCCCTGGCAGGGGATGATCACCGCGATGTTGCTGAAAGCTCCACATGAGGGCAGCTGTCACCACTTCTCTCAGTAAGCGCGCTGCTTCCTCTCAGCAGTGCGCAGTGCTCTTTCAGAAGCACAGCAGCAGATGCTGCCTGGCACGTGTGCTTGCATATGACTTGTTTTATTTCAGCTTCCTCAAACAAACAAGACTTCATGAATCGGTTGCAGAGCACTGTTGTTCCTGAAGCACTTTGCCCGACCCTTGCTCAGCTGCTGACCCAACAGGCCCACTCCTTAGAAGAGATGCAGACACAAGGTTGAAGGATAGAAGTAAAGCTAGATCCTGGCAAATCTGCTTGGCTTTTGCTATGCTTCAGCTTCAGCCTCTTTTACCCTCCTACCCACCTGAATTTGCAAATCACTCTAAAAGTGTGTTTTAAAACAGTTGGAAAGTTTGTCTGGCTCTTTGCAGCCTCCAGGTGCCAGGACAGGAAGACACTGCTGGGGGCAGCTGTGGGCTGCCTGATCACACAGTGCCAGAAACAGTTTGGGTCACATAGCACCAGAGGGGTTTTACAGCTAAAGTCAGCTTTAGAAGTCTTAAGAAGGTTGGAACTGGTGGTATCTTGCGATATTAGGATCAGTGATTCACAATCATGAGGAAGTGTGTTTCATAGCCAACAGAAAAGAAACAAAGGATACACACGTAGGCACTGTGTATGGCACCACATAAAGCTTTATCTTAGTTCATGGTGAACTAAGAGAATTTAAATGACTCAAAATAAGCTCCTTCATCTCAGGCAAAACATTGCTTCCTCTGTATTTCTGAGATCAGAGAAACTACTTGGGGGTTTAAGTCCAGAGAGGAGAGGGGTCACGCTCCTGTGGCAGACTGAGGACCAAGGGATCAATACCTGATTATGTTTGACCTAGAAAATGAGTGGCACTACACCTCTGCTGAAAAGAGCTGTCACGGAGGCATCAAGGGCAGCATTGCGCTGGCAGTGTGGAGGACAAACTGGCTGCCTGGACTTTGCATGCCCTTAGAAGAAAAGCAAGAGTTCTGCAGCAGAACCAGCCCAAAGCTGGCCGTGGGCCAGCACTCTTGTGCACTCTTGTAGGAGGGGAATTGCCTGGGGTTTCCAGCCTTCCCTGTACTGTGTCATTTACAGTAAAAACCCCAGAGCACAGTATGGCAAATCGGAGCCTGGCCAGTCCCACTGCAGTGTGGGACACTGCTGTAATAACTACTTGCTTCTCGATAGCCAACATGCAATTTCTTCTAAATACAGGTTCTGTGCCACCCTGCACTGAAAGGAATGAAGGGACACTGAAAAATGCTGCTGACATCATCATCTTATTGGTGTGCTCAGCTAAAACGATAGAAAATGGATTTTTATTTTCAAAACAGAATCACGGTGACAGAGTCCTGCCTGCATCCAAAGGCCAGCAGCGAGGGGCAGCGAATGCCTTCCTCTGCTCCATGGCATGCATTTAATGGGAAAAGTGATAAAACATCAGATAGTTCCCAGCAAGGTCCACAGTGGCCGAGCTCATTTCTCTGGATGACATCCCAGTATTTGTTCTTGTCACTTCATCAAGCGGTGAGGCAGAATGGTGGCTGAGGAACTGCTCTATATGGCAATTGCTAATGCTGAAGTTATTCAGCTCTGAGCTGAGCAGCGCCGTTGGATGAACCTATCACTCATGGGAACATGGGAACATTGTCTGGACACAGGCCACTCAGCCTGAATGCTCACAAGTAAAACTGAAGGAGAGAAACTTGCCCACGCAAGCTTACGCCCAGAAAGTGTCAGCTTTAGCTGATGGCTCTGTACAGGAGCAAGAGCTAAAGAAAACTCCGAATGATCCAAATGAGCACAGTTGGAAAACACAGACATACCCCCTTTTTTTGTTCATCTTCTCCTTTTTTTAATCCCTCTAAGGACCGTGGTTTCCCTCTGTGACCCGCTCGTTCACCCAAAGGATTTTCACTTTGATTTAGGGATGGCAGAAAGCAATCGGAGCTCTCCACTGGCCCCTGAGACCACCAAGTTGATGTGGGTTGAAACTGCAGACAGAACCCACTGCTCGTCCTAGAAGCAGAGAGGACAGAGCAGCTTTGAGGTCCCTCTGGATGGCGGCGTGGCTCTCTGCTGTGCCTGCCAGTCCTCCCAGGCTGATGTCACCTGCAGCCCGGTTAGGGTGCACTCTGCCCCAGCACGCCATCAGAGAAGATGTAGAACAGTATAGCACACAGAACGGATCCCTGGGGTGCTCTGCCTGATACTGCTCCCCAATTAGCCTTTGTGCCACTGATCACCCTCTGGGCTCAGCCGCTCACCGTTGCTGTAGGTCAGTTTTTCAGGCCAGGGCAAAACTCAAGCACACCATCACCACTCTGTGACAGTCACAGACAGCAGCCTCCTGGAGGTTAAAAGCTCTCTTTTGGAAGAGCTGGACTAATGACTCGTACGGGCAGCTGGCAGGGAGATGCTGAGGACCGCAATCACACAGCAGACCTCCAGCCTAGGGCCAACCGCGCTCGGACAACCACACCGGGAAACAGCGCGGAGGAGGAGGCTGGGCCAGGCTGGGCTGGGCTGGAGGGAGACCCGGGGAGACCCAGAACAGAGCCGCGGCAGCCGCACCCCGCTCCCGGCGCTGCCCCGGCCCCGCCCGGTGCCGCCGATTGGTGCGGAGCGGCCCGCGGGGCGGCCGCGCTGATACAAAACGCGCGGCGACCGCCTCTGCCCTATCGGAGCAGGTCGAGACGGTAAGTGCTGCGTGCTGTCGGGACCCCCCTCCTCTCCGGCCGGGGGAGCCTGTTCGTGGGGCGCTGCGGGCTATGCGAACTCTCGGCTATGCGGTCTGTTGGCCGCCAGCCCGGGACCGCTCCTGCAATGGCTGAGGCTTTGCCTGGTGCGCGTCCCCAGCCCCTCACTGCCTAATGCTTCCCTGCAGCCATGTCGGACGAGCTTAGTGATCTGCTGCGGGAGTTCGATGAAGTCGTCGAGGGCTTCGACAGAGGCCCCGCGAGTCAGTATGAGCGGCACCTGGAGGAGCTGAAGAGGAAAGCGGGGCACAGCGTGTACGACAGCGGCATCGATGAGCTGGAGAGTGAGTGTGGGGCTGCGGGGGAGGGTGGTGTTCCTGAGGGTGGAATCGCTTTGAGAGCTCTGGGGCTCTCCTATGGTAAAACACGAAGCTTCCTGCTGGTTCAGCCCCTGGACTGCCTGTCTGACTCGACTCATGTGGGCAGGATGAGTAATGTGGTGTCTGGGAGGGCTGCGGTTATGGCTGGGTCCTGGTCCAAGGGCTGCCAACATCTGCTGGTACTGATTCTGTAGAGCTGCTTGAGAAAACAGGGAAGATCATGCCTAGCAACCTACAAGCATTCCTTCTAGCCAGGGAAGAGCGGGTGGACTGAACAAGTGAGGAAGTAGCCTGGGGTCCCGTAGTGTGTACAGGGTCAGTCCTTGGTTCTGCAGATTGTTTACTGGGTGCTTCTGGCCTTGGGCAACAACTGATGCTTTGCATCTGCAGGTACCAGCACATCCCCAGCAAGCAGCTTGAACTCCAGTGAGGAAGATCTCAACAACCACACTGGTCCTTACTCCTCTAAAGGTAAGGTGAGAAGGTCTGTCTGAAGGGCTGTTTGCTAGGGTTTCCTTGCCCTGCATTGGGGAGGTATTACAAGCAGTGAAGGTAGTCCCGTGTGTAGTAGCTGGATCACTGTGCTGCCACAGTTGTGCTCCCGGAGCCTGGGTATGAAACTGGGAGCGGAGAGGATGGGGTTGGTGGGCTGTGAGGAGACAGTTCTCAGGCGTGGATGTGCGTGTCTGTAGTCAGTTAGCCCTGGGGATTTGCTTTCCATCCTTCCCTTGGGTAGTGGTGTTGTTGTGAAACCTCTTTCCTGGAGCTCTGCCAGCTGTGATCTGTGCCCCCCTCACCCAGATTGGAGGGGGGTTTGGTGGAGGGGAGTGGGATGAAAGAGGACTGATGGTGTCTTTCTATTCACTAGCTAAGCTTGGAGACACACAGGAGCTGGAGGAGTTCATTGCGGATCTGGACAAAGTTTTAGAGGGTATGTACATGGCTGTGTCCACCAGGCCTTGCCACAGATATGGGACAGCCTGTGACATTATCAGTGTGGTTTCTGCAGAGCTGGCTGTGCTCTGACACTGGTGTGGAGCTGGGGCATGACTTTTTTTTTTTTTGCTTATCTGAATATCATTACCACACGCCTTCAAGCTCTTTCAAGTGAGGCAGGAATTCTTCTGCTTGAGTGTCTCTGGTACCTCAGTTTCCTCAGCTATCGAAGTGGAAGTGGCAATACTGCACTGGTGGAGAGCCCTAGAGACATGTGCCTATTGGAAATGTCCCATAAGGAATGTGAGGATTCAGACTGATAAGTACCACCTAGCACCTGCATGAGGAAAGGCCCACTGGGGCACACTGACAGTGAGCAAGTCTATCAGAGTGCTATGTTGGCATCTGCAGAACAGAAACCACTTTGGATGCTGTGTGCAGTGGTGGAATGGGGAATTCCAGCCATCTGAAAGCACAGCTGGGTTGTGATATCACTGCAGATGCTCCCTTACTGACAGAGGGCTTGGCTGCAGGTGTCCCTGAAGAGTGTGGTAGTGTCATACTGGGTTTCTCTGTCCGGCTTTCTTGGGCAGCATTACAGTATTGTGAGGTTGGCTTTAGCTAGGGTAACTGAGGCATGGGGGTCATCTTTTCTATCCTTGCTCTCCCCAGTAGGTCACAGTTCCAATATCTGTTCCCATCAGTCAACTCGTTTTGGATGTGCAGAAGGGAGGGGAAGGAAATGTTGCTTCTACTGGCTCTGAGTCATACTTGGAGTTAATAATGAGGGAAGGGGGCTGCAGGTTTCTGCTCTAACCCTTCTGCAGGTGATTCTGGGAGCAGGCATGGGGATATCCAGTGTACTGATGCATCCCCCCAGTTATGGTCTTACTACTTTTCTGTTTCATTGCTTGTCCTACAGAGATGTGAGATGTGGTTTCGGTGGAAAGTTCGGAAGAGGATCCACAGCAGATACACCTGGTGCCTTTCTGATGTACCCAATGCTTCTGTGTCCCTGCCATCCTGCAGCTGAGTGGGTAACAGCTCCTCTGTGCCATGACATGCTACTTCATGCCAGGGAAGGACAATCCTAGCCATAAACATGGACTGATCCTGCCTCAACAACTGCTTCTCGCTCCAGCAGCGGGAGAACTGGGATGTGTTTCTGGTGCTGTGGGGCTGGGGTGCTGGGACAGCTGTGCTTGTGCCAGTCTCATGGTGCTGGCAAGCTTAGGCCTGTATGATCAGCTCTGCATGTTCATGGCACCCCCAGCCAAGGAGAAGGAGGGGCTCCTCAGACCCTGGGGTCTGGGCAGGGCAGACTGGCATAAAGGCAGTGGGAGCCTAAGGATGGTCCTCAACATTGTGGACACAGCCATGGAACAGCACTTTCACTTGCCTTGGGCCTGCCATGAGATCTGCTGAGGTCTGCCTGCTGGCAGCTGCAAACGATGGCATGGTCAGCTCTGCTTTAATTGTTGTGCTTCAGTCTGCTCCCATGTGCAGGACAGGATTCTGCTGGCACTAAGATATGAATCCCTCTTGGTGAGGGCATCAGGCTATGCCCTGAAAGGGGGATACTGGTGGCTGTTGACGAAGTGGATCTGGGGAGTTTATCCTCTGAACTCAGCAGTGGCATGATGGTGATACAAGTGAAGATCAACTTGCAGTGTTTCATTGACACCTTGGTGTCCTCTCCTGGTTCAGGAAGCCTGTTCCTGCAGCAGTATGTCAGGCAGTGGCAGCCATTGCTGGCCTGTTGCTTCTCGTGGCTATCTGCAAATAAGGCCCCCGCCTGGACCCCAAGTGCCTCTGCCCAGATCTCTGCTGTCAATACTGTAATGATGATGTTGTACAGTTAATGTATTTTTATGAATGGTATTTTAAGTCTCTGAATTTGTCTGTGTTTTTGTCTTGTTCCTGTGTGCTTACTTCATCTCTGGAGCTGCCTGCAAGGAGACACTTCTCCCAGCCCAGGGTGCTGCCAGCCCATGGTCTGTGAGGGGTTGGGGATGCTTAGAATGAGTTAAGCAGCCTCCCACTGGCTGAAGGCAGGTGGGAGACTCCAATAGATCCCTGGTCATCTATGTCCTTGCCTGGGCTCAGGTTGCCTGTGCCTGGATGACCCAGAGCATGGGGCAGACTCAGTTGCTGCTGGATTTATCCCTGAGCTCCTGCTGTCTATGGGACCAGTCTGTGCTGTGTTGTTCCTGCCAGACCTCTACAGACAGCAGTCTCCCCATAGTAGGTTACACAGGTAGGTGTCCAAACAGGTCTTGAGTATCTCTAAAAAGGAGACTCCACAACCTCTCTGGGCAGCCCATTCCAGTGCTCTTTTACCCCCATCTTAAAGATGTTCTGCATATTTGTGTAGAACTTCTTGTGTTCTAGGTTTTTGGCCATTGCTCCTGATCCTATCACACTACACATCACTGAAAAGAGTCTGGCCTTATCCAACTGCTTTGATCAATGTTTATAAATATCTAGATTCCCCTCTCTGTCTTATCTAGGCTGAACAGATTCAGGTCTCACAGCTTTTCTTTGTGTGGGAGATGCTCCAGGCCCTTCATCATCTTTGTTGCCCTCTGCTGGACTCTTTCTAGGGTCAGCAGTGATAGACGGACAGACTGAAGGAGGGAGGCAGCATCTGCTGGGGAGGCTTTAGAAGAGCCTCCTGCTGCGATACTCTGCTTTCTGTATCCTCAGGACTCGAACCTTCTTGCTGCTTTGTGTTCTGCTGCGGAACTGCCCTGCTGGGACAGGGACAAACTCCAGTTCCTGAGAATGGGGCTCCTGGAGAAATTTCAGGAGCTGGCAGAGGGCCTGGCTGCTCTAGCAGGGGTGGATCCACCCAACTGCACTGGCCTTGCTGGGGAGGGGGAAGAGAAGGGTGGGGCATGAGCAGCAGGAGGGGTCATCAGTAGCTATATGAAGGCACAGGGCATGTAAATTGCAATTGCAGCTGCACGGACATCCCCTCAAGTGGACTTGGGGTGGGGGGGGAGCCGGGGGGTTGCTGAATAGGAGGAAAGAGCCTGGAGTGGAGTACATTCCGTTCCACCTCCATATGTTAGAGGACATGAGCTGCCTACTTTATCCTAATGGTATGTTATGGGGAGTATTTCTTGACTGCCTTAAAGAAATGAGGTAAACAAGATTCCTTGCTGTGAAGCCAAGTTTACAGATATGGGTTTATCCCCAATGTATTTGGGAAGGTGGGGATGTCTATGGATATTGTTGTACAGAGACTGCTCTAGGAGTTTCCTCTTGCTGGAGGATAGGCCCTAGTGATGTTTCCTTTGGTTTTCCCCTCTGTAGAAGCTACCCCTTGGTCAGCACTGTGACCAGGAGGGATGTGGGGAGATGGTGGAGAGGCCCTGCTTGCCTCAGCTGATGACACTGCCCTTCATCCCCTGTGACGTGCTTGTTCACTAGGGCCATGTGCAGCTCTGTTGCAACTGTCTGAACTGGAAATGTGACAGCTTCCTTCTGCCCTTGGTTTGCGGGTTATGCTGACAGTGGGGCTACTGGTAATGTAACTGATTAGTTTGAAGTCTAACTCTGTCTCAGAATTCTGAACAAATGCTAATCCTGAAAACTGAACATCTGAGGGAGGATAGGAACATGGCTGGGGCTTCAGAGCTGTCCCGGCAGAGCCTAGCAAAGGGCAAGCTGTGCGTGGGGATAGTGTGTCATCACTCACTCCATGCTGTGAAATGTATCTGCTGAGCTGCTACGTGGACCCCTGTGCCCTCAAAGGGCAACCAAAAGGAGAGAGAGTGAGAACAGTGTGGTGGTTCTGGGGGCAGAGATGATGCTTAATGTTCCTGTGATGCTAGCATGGGGTAGGGCTGGAGCACCGCACTCTGGGGAGACTCATCCCACATCAAAAGGGGCAGAGCAGCAGGAGCTGTTGGGGCTGTTCGTGTGTATGTAGGGGGTGAATGGTGATGTCAGTGACTGTAATGTCACGTGGGACATTTTTTCCCCTCTGACTCATTCTGTGCAGGAGTTTCACCCTTGCAGTCTAACTTTGAATCTGATATTTGTTCCACCCACAGCCCTGTTCTCTCTATTGCTCACATGCTACCAGCACACAGGGGAAAAGTATTTTTTAAAAGCTCGCCCCTGGCCCAGCTGGCATCATGACCTTCGGCTGGGCAGCCACAGTGCTGAATGCTTGCTTGCGGAAACCTGTGGTACCACAGCCCTCAGATGCTGCTTGTTGGCTTACATCAGCAAGGTGTCTGCAAATGTTGCTAAGCAACTGCATATATAAATACTTGAAAACCCCAAATTTGCTGTGCCTGATAACCCCTGTGGTGCATCACTGCTCTTTTGCTGCAGGGGTGTGTTTGTTGTGGGTGCTGCTAGGAGAGGGGCCATGTTGTCACCTCGGGCTTCTTGGCCCATCCCCTTGAGCTGGGCAGACCACACTTCTATAACTCGCCACAGGGAGGTTGGAGCCTATGGCATGAGCAGGGAGGTACTGGCCTGTGCAGCTCAGGAGTGAGGAGACCCTACATTGACAGAGTTATTTCCAACTATGCATTCACTGTAGTGCAGACTGCTTCCTGGTAACCATTTTCCTGTTTTCTTAGAAGCAAGAAGAGCATACATGAGGCTGCTGAAGGATGGGAAGTGGCTAACCAAAATTAAGGCAACTGTAGCCTCCCAGCTGTGCTATTTCCTACAAACCCAGCTGAAAACTCAGTCTTTCTGGAGCGTGCAGTGTTTGTTTATCAGAGAGTAGCTAGTGCTTCAGTAGTGAGTCCCATATGCTCTTTTCACAGGGTCTCCTCTAAGCAGACATTCCCTGTGCCTCCCTGTTTTCACAAGCCCTTCTGCTTTTCCCATCCCTGGCATCCATGGGATAATTTGTTGTATGGTGGCCTTCCAAGAGGAAGGCAGGCGCGCAGATGTGAGGCCTTCTGGAGAGGCCTTCATGGAGGCTGGTGGAGCTGGACGCTTCCTCAGCCTACCACAGGGCTGATGTTCTTCCATGAAGCTGTTCTGTCTTGGAGGGATCTCCCCAGCCTCTGCAAGGGTGTGCGTTAATAAGAGTCACTAGTATTCTTATGAAGAAATTATAGAGTAAGAGGCTAATTTTCTTCTTTGCATTCAACTAGATTAGGTCAGTCCTGCAAAGGGAACATACACTGAGGTATTTCTACGCAGATCTAAACAAAAACAGCAAGGTAAGGAGCTATTAGGCTTCCTGCCTTCAAAATCATGTAGCGAGAGCACCTCATTATTGAACTGTAAGAAGGTTATTGAGCTCTGTATTTCAGCAAAACTTCTCCCTTGTGCACATGTAACCACAGCCCTCCGATTCTGAAATGTATATATTCCTGCTTTGAATAGCTGCTGCTGGGCTGAGCTCTCACAGCTCAGGGCTGGGTGTGCTTGCTGATTTGGGGAGTAATGCACCCCACTGCATTTAGGAGAGTAACCACATCCTCTGGAGGGAGGGGAAATATTTAGCCCTCCAGACAGTTGGGCTGGCCACAATGGTGTAAGATCTCTCAAAATACTCACAGCATAACCCAACCCCAGGGATAGCACCTGCTACTTCTCTTTTCTGACAAGCCCTCTGGCACATTTTGGGGGAATTGTTCCATGTTAACAGAAATGGGAGATAGAAGGCACTTTCAGGTCCTGATTTAAACTTGTATTTTCCAGCAAGCTTTTTAGCTGGTGAGGCACGTGAGAGCAGGAAGCAGATCTCTCTGTACTTCAAATATTTCCCCTCCAAACACACAGATCATCACTCTCGCCTCCTCAGATCTCAGCTCATCCTGTGCTGGTTTGATAATGTGTGTTCATCTCTGTAGCTGTCCAGACTGCGAGAGTCCATGCTGCTGCGCTGAGTGTCTGTGGACTGTGACTGTGGTGTGACTCAGGCTCTGTGTCCTCCCCAGCTATTTCATCCTCATACCTTGGATTTATCTGAATCAGCCTGCAGCTGTGCTATAGCTGCTTGGCTCTCTTGGCAGGAAACATGCCTCTGTTAAATGCGGTGGCTTGAACTCCTCCAAGAGGAACCTGCAACTCAGCAAGGAGGAAAGCGAGAGTAAGCTCTGGCTGTTTCTATCTGTTGAAACTATTCCTCGGAAACAAACTGCCTTTCCAGAACTGAAAGGGATGACGCAGCCCAGTAATGCTAGTCCCATCACCCCTCCACTGTCCTTGGCCACAACTCCCACGATAGAGAAAGCAGATTCTAGAAGTGATGTTGAAGAGGGATGTGAAACCATGGAGTGATCTGGTGGGGAAATAGGAGATTTGGGACTTCACAGGTCATCACTGATCTGGGAGTTCTCCAGCTGCTGGAAGGAAAGGCAGGAAAGAGGGAAGCTGCTTGGGATGGAGCTGTGAGGAGAGCTGTAGTTCAGGCTGAACAGCTCAGGTTTTGACCACAAGTGAAAGGAACATGGCTGCAGAACACAGCAACAAGGCCCTTATGGGTAACCCAGGAGGCTAAGGGCTGTAACAGCCACGGTGTGCTCAGTGTACCTGCAAGGAAGAAAAACAATGCAAGGATCAGGTTATCAAAGCTGAAATAGGCAGTTGAGGGGGAAGGAGGTCTCCATCAAGCACAGGTTGTTCAGAGAACCAGGCTGAGGGTGCTTCTTGGTGACACCTCAGCATCCATTACAGCCCATAGAGGAGTCCTCAGCTACACCAGCTCTCAACAGGACATTTGCCATGAACAGTAAGTCTCTCCTAGACCATCTTTTAGGATGCTCTAGTGCCTAAGAGCTGCATCCCTGCCCCAAATAGAGCCTGAAGGACTTTCCCAGTGTGAACTCCTTCAGTGATCAACTTAATTCCCATAGCAAACAGTGTACTACTGCCTGCAGTGCCTGTCCATACAGATTGCAGAGTAGTGAGTGATATCTGTAGTAAGTTGAGGTCTGACTTTATCCCCAAGGTATCCAAAGACACAATGCAGGCAGTGGCAGCCAGCACAGCATCCTGTCCCCTTGCCTCAGTAGGTCACTTCCCTGGATTGTTCTACTCTGCTAAGGACATGAGTTGGCTGCTGGCCATTCCTGGGGACAAGGAACAGACGAGTATTGCATGCCTCTAAGCCAGTGGAATCTCATTCAATGGCAAAACTCACCTACAGCATTGAACAACAGTAGGGAAAGGTTATCCAGTCTCTCTTGGCTTTCTCCTGCCACTTTTCCCCACGCTTCTTTATGAGATGCTTCCCTGCACTCCCCAACAACAGCAATATCAGCTGGACCAGTGGCAGGAGTCTGATCTCCCTTCTGGCCAATACCCCTTTGTCTGATGTTGCTAAGACTGCCCAGGTTGGGGCAAGACTGATGGAGAACAGAGAAACAAAGCTGATCCATATGCAGGCTCCTTGGTGGCTTAGCTGGCATTAACCTCATAATTAAACTAAGTAAATGAATACCAGCACAGTGCAGTCCTGTATCACCATCCCTCTGGCACCAAGTCTGCATTCAAGCAGGGAGCTAAGCCTGCAAATTCTCTGAAACCCTCTCCAACACAATCACCTCAGATTTTCTGCACTCAGAGGCAAGCAGTCTATTCATATTATTTCCGGTGATCTTTGGACTTGAAATATCTTTTCTTCTGTAATTCTTGTAATTCTTCATTTTTGTTAGTATGGTGACCAGCCACATGCTCCTTTCTGCTGCAGTCTCACGTGACTTTTCTTGCTCTGTGTGTACTACCACTGCAGGTTATGTTTAGAATTTAAAGAAAAGGGCTCATTACAAGATGATGCTAAGGAGAAAAGTGTGCTGTGCACAGGGAGTGGCAGGAGACTGGATGCTCCCAGCTCTGCTCCTTGCTTCCTTGTCTGACCCAGCCAGTCACGTGTTTCCAGCTTCTGCTATTTCAGGTCTTCCTGTTTCCCTAAAACAAGCAGCTTCCCAGCACGCTGGGGATTAAACACGCAACTATAAGGCTGTCACTGCCTTCGTGCGATGAATCTGACATTCTTCTTCTGGTGAAGCTCTTGGACAAGCAGCATAAAAAACAATGGACAGGAAAACAGGGAGAAGTTGTCTGCCTTCCCTTTCCGTGGCCCCTTGTTGTGTGTATTGTTTGTGCATGTCTGCATTTGTCTGCAAGTACCACCAGGTCTGAGTTTCTGATACTGAAGTTTCTCCATGGAGCTGCCAAGAAAGTCACAAGGGAAGTGCTTCTCTATCAAGCACAGCAGTGGCATGGTAGAGCAAACCCACACCTTTCTATTCTTCGCTGGTTCCACACCTCTGCTTCTCTTCCAGACACCACTGCTTTTCAGAAACTCAATTTTCTGCTGACATTTCCAAGGTTCATCTCTTTGTCCCATTGGTCCCTGGTTGCCCCAGGCCTTTCGCATATTATGCAAATATGAAAATAAATTCTGATTTTCAGAAGGAAATAAACGATAAGTTCATTTCTTCATTTGAGAAAATCTCTTCTCCCACCAGAAAACATTCTGAGCATGAGTGGAAAACAGCGGAAGGCAGAATCCAGTGGCTCCAACTCCCACAGGGGCAGCTGAGAGTGTGTATCAGCCCAGCGCATGTCTAAGGAGGAAAGTACCAGGGGTACCGCTTGCAAAGCCAGACAGCAGATGGGTGTGGTGGGGCTGGCTGTGTCCAGCGGCACAGCCAGAAGTTGAGGTCAGAGAAGCTGGTGCTCATTTCTTGCCACTAACCACTGGAGGAACCTGGCTGAGCTGTGTAAAGATCAGCCAAATCAAGGGTTTGCTCCTTCAGGACTTGTGGCTGAGGCTTCCTCTTTCGAAGGGCTTTCACTTCCATGGCATGACGCTAATGCCATCTTGCGTGGCAGCTGTTACGCTAAAACCAGTCTCTTCTCCCACATCCCTAAAATAGGAGTGTTGCCAGTCCCACCATGATTTTCACCCTCCTTGTAACACCCCCTGGTGTGACATGAGAAGCCTGAAAGTAGCAGGGCTTTGGATTAAGGGACATAGAGTTTTCCTCATGCCATAAGAGAAACAATTTAACAGAAGTTCCTCGGAGAAATAAACACATCTGCACAGCATGAGAGCTGTTTTATGTCCCAAGGAGGATCTGGGCTTGCCCCAAGTAACTTCAAGAGACTCTCCAGCTACATGGACTTCTGCTCCCAGGACAAAGGACAGCCTTAAGTTTGGATTCTGTCCCCTTGCCCTCGTGCTAGCAGGGGCCCACAGAGCTCCCTACTGCAGGACGCAGTCTCCTGCTGGAAACAAGTGAGTTTTGGTTCCATTCCTTCGCTTTGCTATGTCCTGAGCATGGCTTTGTGCTGTTCTGGGATGACTCCCAGTAGAGACCAGCAGCGTTGCCCAGCTCAGAGAAGAAATCAGCTAAGTTTTAAGCCAGTTTCGGTGAGAGGACAAGAAGCCTGCGGGGGCTCAGCCAGTTTTCTAACCGTTCTCCGCTTCCTGGAGTCTATGACCCGCGCAGCAGATAGGCAGCGAAAGGTAAAAGACGCCAACGGAGAGCGTGAGCCGTTCAGACCGCGGGCTGCTCCTGGCTGCACCACTGCTGCCCTCTAGTGCTGCCAGAATCTGTTCCGCTGCCAGTTCCCGGCCAGGCTGGCGTGATGGTGAGGGGCCTGGCGAGCAGGGCCCTGAGAGCTTGCTGCGACAGGGGGGCTGCTGGATACCTGGCACATAAGAATCCGGGGACTCTGCCTGGGAATTGCTTGTACTGTGTGCTGGCCGCATGATACTGCTGGTGGGAAAATCCCAGTAAAGCCTGGTGCTGCACAGCAGCCACCAGTGAGTAAGAAAGTGCCACTACATCGCAGCACTCAGCCCAGAGACGGAAGTGTGAAGGCACAGCCCAGGACATGTCAGGAGGGACAGGAGCCAGCCATTGTCAAGGCACCAAGACAGCCTGGGGATCTGGGGGCATGCTCCATTCCCATGTCCCTGCTTGCTGGCTGCAGAGCTGTGCTGGAAGATGTCTCCATGCAGAAACCAGCAGGTCAGCCATGCCCTGGGAGATCCGGGCTGAAATGAAACTGGGTTTTAGCCCCCAGAGCCCTGAGATGACTACCTGACAGGGTCAGGGTGGGGAGAGGATCGCAGAACATCTCAAGTTGGAGGTGTCCCACAGGCATCAGTGAGCCTGACTCCTGGCTCCACACAGGGCCACGCAAAAATTGGACCATGTCTGAGAGCACCGTCCAGATACTCCCCCACCTCAGTACCATGACCACTGCCCTGGGGAGCCCGTTCCATGCCCAGAAAAGATGAGGGCTGCTGGGCATTGGGCATCCTGTGCAACAGCACCCGTGACAGTTGGGGACAGCCCAACATCTGACATTCCGATCCCAGCCACGAATCACTACCTCGAACTGCTAGCCGAAAGAGCCAAGACACGAGTCTGGGGGTCCTTTGGGCACAGAAAGAGCTAACATTTAATGGATCTAAAGGGAAACAGCATCCCCCGCCTCCCTACCCGGCAGCCCCCACCCAAGATGGCGCTTCCCAGCCGTACCCGCGCTAAGAGCCCCGCCCCCCGGGCCGCCAGTTCCGGCTGGACATGGCGGAGCGGGCGGTCCGGAAGGGGGTGGGGATTCGTGACGTCAAACAGCAGCGCCGCGGGTGGAGCCGCTCGTCGTGCGGAGCGCCGGAGGAGGTGGGTATTGGGGCGGTGCTGAGGGCCTGGGCTGCCCCGGGCTGGGAGCTGTGGCGGTAGAGGGCGGCTGTGGGGCCGCTGTGCTGCGGGTTGTAAAGTATTAATCCGTGGAGGTTGCTCTTAAGGCTTCCAGCTGGCTCTTGAAGCAGTTGGTTGTCAGCAGAGCGGCGGGAACGAGAGGTGCAAGCCCGGAGGAGGCCGCTGGAGCCGGCTGCAGCCACGGTGTTTGTGTCGGTTACAGTGGTTGAGGTGGCTTCCCAACGTCCTGCAGCCTTAGCGCAGAGGTCTGTGCTTTGCTGCGTCTGCGTGCTTCACAACAGTGCGTTTGGAAGCGGCAGGCTGTGGGTGGGAGCAGCCGTACTTCCCTCGGGCAGCGTTGCGCGATGCCGGGAGCCGCTGCTGCGGGCTGAGCCCCTCCGGGGCTCCTGCCGCGCCGCTCCGTGCCGTGCCCGCGCAGCGGCGGCTCGGGGCGCTGGGGCTCGGCGAGGGTTGCTTAGAGCCAAGCGTGCAGCCAAAAGCTCTGTCTTCTTTCCGTTTGTTTTGACAAGGTGAAGTGGTTCGTGTGGTAGGGAGGATTACCAGTCCCCTCGCTGACTACGAGAGTAAACAGCTTATAAATAATGAGGATGCGCTCACGGTCATTAGCCGGGCGTGTTGGTAATCGTTCTCGTGGAGCCGTGTGACTGAATTTCTATCACATGTGGGGAGGAAAGGGAGGAGGAGGTGAATTGCTACTTACTATTTTTTTTCTATTTTGTCTGCTAGGAAATAAAACAGTTCAAGGGAAGCTCAGAAGACTGTGTTATTCAAAGTGTTGCTCTTAGTGCTTCTGATGAAGCAGGAATCCTGCAGGCCTCTGCTTTTCTCAGTGACCTGAAGTGTAGGAGAGGAGAAGCCAGTGCAAGTCCCCAGGGCAGTGAGTTGCATATGTGAACGGGGCATCTTGCACTTGGACCTCAGAAGCGGGAAGATCTGGCTCCATTCTCTGAGAGGACACAGCAAATAGAGAGGCAAGTTTAAACCAAAATAATGGCAAACTGATGTCCCTCATTGTGCTTCGGCCATCTGCTAGATCAGGTTGCGTATTGGCTCTACTGTTGTCAAGGTTTGTTTCTTCCCAGGAGAAATATGAAAGGAGCCAGTTTTGTGAATGAACTCTTTGCTCTCTGGGAAGAACAGTGTTATCTCCTAAACTATAAACATTTTTGAGTATGGCAGTAAATGAAAATCGGCTCTTTTGTTGTTGCATTGTATTCCAGGTTGAAAAACATGAAATTTTCAAAATACATTTACAATAAAAAAGCTGATTTATTTATTTATTTATTTATTTATTTTATGTCTGGTGATTTTTCTTGCCCCACTGTGTCATCTCTCTAGTACAGACTTGATGCTTATGTCAGCTAATGATAAATTGGCCTTCAGTCCGTACGGTGTCAGTGTTGGAACTAGAGGTGAGAAGCAGGAACTCTTGCCGAAACTGGCTCTGTGAAAGTTCAAGAGATACACAAAGTGGGAAAATTCCTGGATTCTCTCTATACGTGCAGTGGTGTTCTTGATGAAACTCAATATTAGTTCAGTGCCTTAAAAGGGCCTTCTGTATTATGACTGTGTAACTCTGAAACAGAGTTATAGGACTGTAGTCTGATCTAGGTGATGATCTGTCAGCAGTTTATCATCTGCTAAAGAGCATGTATCTCATCTGTGTTTACTTGCCTGAGCAAGTTGTTTTTTCTTTTCCAGCTTACAGTTCCAAGGAGTGTCAGAGTGAAGCAAGGAGTAACCGAGCCCTGGGAGAAGATACTGAAGCTGTTTGCTGAATAAACATTCTTCTCTTAGTTTCAATTGGCCTCTCCTGTGGATGAATGCTGTTGCTCAGAACAGAAAACTTGGAGTAACTGTTGGATCAAACAGCTTGCTGTGATGAGAACTTTCCAGCAGATATTTACAGAGGAGAGCGATCATTAGTCCAAAAACAGAGTGCTGCTTGGTGCTAGAGAAGAACAGCCTCTTTCCACTTCTTCTGATTCTGCTGGAAGTGCAAATGAGCACGTGTGGCATCTGTCTCAATTTGTTTGGGTGCTCTAAGAAAAATCCAGTCTGAGGAAGCCTCTGGGAATAGACAGGTGAGAAATCTGTCAGCCTGAATTTGGCAATCTTTTAGTACAATAAGTATAACCAGCTTCTGGATGTTGTTAACTTTAATTTGTCCAAGTTTTAAAGCCTTCATTAATTTTGAAACGTATTCCTCAATTTTCTTTGCAAGCAGAATGAAATGAAATATTTCTTTGTTTCTGTACTTGTGCATAGAAGGTGTTTGCAAAATGCTGATGGTCAGCAGGATTTCCTAATTTTCAAGATGCTTCTTGTTCAGTTGTACTCTTAGCCAAATGGATCTCCTGACCTGGCAGACAGGGCGGCTGTGGGACTGGGCTGCTGGTACTGATGTGCAGAGGGCAGCACAGATGTATGGCTGAAATGGATTGGGAGGAACACCTAACCACAAGTATTAGATTGCACCTTCTCAACCCACCGTATACATTTGAAAACAATAACGGCTGATTTCAGTCAGTCTTTCTTTGGATCTTAAGTCACCATCTTAAGCTACCAGAAACCTGCAGAAGTTAGAAAAGCACCATAGGCCCTAAAATATTGACTCAATTCTTTTTCCTCCTGTTACATTTTTAGGAGGTTGTTGGAAAGCTGTACTATGCAGACATGCTTTCATTTTCTCATGTTTCACCCCTTTTACAACGGAACTTATTCTTTCTGCTGCCATATGATTTTGTTGGCGTGATTGCATTTCAGAACTGGGGCTGTGCAATTACTGGCTAGAGCTGTGAGGCAAGATTTTCTTTTCATCTATTTTCCTTCAGTAGCTCTCCAGCACTGCTTGTCTCTTTTAGATTTGATCCAGTTCTGCTGCATGGGAAAGAGGGGGTTGTTTGAAAAACAAGCCACAAAGCCAGTCATCAAATAAGAAATTTAGCAGTAACACCGAGTATTTGGGGAAATATTCTGGCTGTGAAACAATAATGTTAGTGATATATTATTCCTTTAACTTTAGATCTGTTGGCAAGGTAGAAAGCTGGTTGTGTGATTGTTCTGTTACGCTGTACAGTCATGAATAATGGTGGCATTCTTCTCTATGATCTGGGGGCGTTCATCAGCTCTGTGGGTTCTCAAGGCTCATCTGCCGCTTCTGCAGTTCTGTCCTACAGCTGTTTCACCCTGTGTGCAGGGCTCCCCAGCACCTGTATTATTTCCGTCCTTCTGCTGTGTTGTGTAATTTTCTTGCTTCATCCATGATACAGGAGTTATATGGGAGGTAACACCAGCAGTGTTCCCAGAGGGTTCTAATGATGAAAGACAGCAGAACTTATGCCACCCAGAACTGATAATCTTTAATGTGTTTATGTAGGGATATGGTGAATCCATGGGATATGATGAATACTCAGTGTACCTAGACCTTCCCTTTCCTGTCCTTCATGGACAGCTTCATTTAGATTTTCTGCATGAGCTGAAGTGGATGAAGTCTGTTAATGCGAGGTGCCCCTGTATAGGAGCTGCCTGAAACTTAGCTTGTGCTTGAGGACTGCATTCCACACCAAGTGCATAAGGAGCAAAGAACTGGGGCTGGCTGATACTGCCATCATGCTGTTACTAAACTGATCCAGCTGGTTTGTCCAGGAGCTGGAATTCGGGTCTTAGTGGCTGAGTGTGGAATTTGACATTGGATGCTTGAGTATTTATATGTGTTTCCCATCATGTTTCTAATTATTCATGCTGAAGTAACTTAGCTTTTTGATAACGCAGCATAACTTCACGTGGACTTGTTTCTGAAGCGCAGCAAGCCGTGGTTTAACAAGATCATTTTCTGAATGAGTCCCTTGAGAATGGAAGTACATGGAGACTATCCATTTCCTAAACGTAGTTTGGACAGCATTCATTGGCAAAGCAAGTGAGGGAGTTTCCCCAAGACCCTGGCATGCCTGATGCATGATACAGACTAGACACAGCAGTCGGTGCAACTGCAGATAGATAGTTAATATGAGCAGCAGTAAAGCAGATGATTTAGTCTTCTGCAGTGTCATATGTCCATTACTGTTAAGCTACCAAAGTTTTAGTCCTTGCCTTTTGAGGAAAACACTTGGATACTGTGAAGTGGCATGCAGATAGCTTATTTCAGGGCTTGTGGTGATGCTGGCAGTATTCTGTAGTTGTTGCTTTTCTGTATAGCTGTGTCATGCAAGGTGGTGTATATGTTGTCTGCCACTGCATGCTTAGAGTGAGGCCATCAAGGATTTCCTTGACAGTGTTGAGTTTGTCTTGCTGAGGAGTTGATGATACTGCCTGCAGGGAAGGTGGCTTTTACAGCACTCTGTTCTTACCTGAGAAGAAAGAAGTGGGTGTACTGTAGGGCAAAATCTGTAGTTTTCCAGCGTAGAGCAGTCTGCCGTGGAAGCTGCCTCTGTCTCTATGTAGCTCCCTTTCAACTGAAATTCAGCAGGCGATCAACTGAACTTCTTCCTTGTTTGTATAGCAGATGTACTTTTTCCTTCAGAAGAAGGAACACTGTAGGTGTGCTTTGGTAAAACACTTAGGGGAGATGAGGATACACAGATAAGCCCTTTGGTCTGAGAGAGGCGAACTATGGGAGACTGGGAGAAGGGTTAGGCAGGGGAAAAGGAGTTTGTTCATTCCTTCTTTTTGTCGCTGACTTTCGTGTTAGTAGCCCTTCTGCTTCTTGATGGACTTTCGATTTCAGCAAAAAATTCTCAAGAAATTTAAGTACTGTAGTGATATCTACAGAGGGTATGTAAAGTTGCCTTGTTAAAAAATAACATCTACTACAATATCAATTTTTAAATTGTTTTAAATAAAAAGGTGTATTGCTGTGGCAAGTGGCAGTCGGTTTATGCTGTTCTTTGAGACTGTAAGAACCATGCCCATGAAGGGAAAGTCCTTTGTGGGTTTGTATCATGTCTGTGATCTCTGAAGGGCTGTGTAACAATAAATTGAAGGGTTTCTGTTGGAATGCATGTGCATTTAGATGTTCCAGAACGTTTTATAGCAAACAGCATGGGAAGTGTCTGGCAAGTGATACAATAGGATTTGAAACCCATGTGTTGGGCTGGCTAACTGTGGTGGTTAATGTCAGTGTTCCACCAGTAGCCTGGTTGTCAAAACCATCAGAGTGCTAAATACTCTTCCTGAGAAACTTGCTGGAGATCAAGTAGAGGGTTAGGTGGCTTACTTCAACATTATTTGCTTTACTCTTTAAAGGAAATTAACTTTGGGATAATATGGAATTGTCACTGAATTTTGAAGGAGCTGAAGTTCTGCATAGCTGCGGAATGTTTGCACTCTGAAATGTTGTAACTCCTTATGTGACCTGACAGCTGTGCTCTACTGCTGGAAAGTGAAAAGTGAACTATTAAATATGCATCCTTGCTTAGAAGGGGACTGAAACATTTGTAGAAATCCAATGAGTCCTGCTTATGTATTTCAGTCTGTGAATAAGCCCTTGGCTACCCTGGTGTCTGTGTGCCAGCTTATTCTGGTTCAGTCAAATGGGTTTAAAAACTGTCAGATTGCGTTTCACTGCTTCTAAAATAGCAATTTTATCCTCCCTCTTCAGGAAGTTTCTTTTTTTAACGTCTTGTGACTGTGCAAGAAAGTTTTTATAGTTAGAATCAAATAGCCAGTCAGTCTGAACGAAGTGTTTACGTTTGGAATGAGATTCACTGCTTTGAGAAAAATGTACAAAATCCATTGCATCATATGCACTGAGAAGTTCAGGTGGATTTCATGCAGGTGGAGGTGTTTGAAAGGTAACTGGTGCACACAGCACTCGGGGCTTTGCTGCTGAATAGCATTCAGCATGTGCCAGTTGCAGTTTTCATTGCAGTTGGGCAACATGTCTTTGAATCATTAACCCCAACCTCCCCGGGAAGATTGAGCAGTAGATTTTGCCAGCATTCTTCTTCTCCTCCTATGTCCTCCTTATGATTGCAAGGGGAAGTTAAGTATTTCTTCTTACTGAGAGTTTTGTGCAACCTGAGTGTTTTATGGTTTCTTTGTGCCTCTGAAAATTACCTCTTCAGACTTTTGTAGCTTATAGTTCAGTAATTTGAGCTTTTTTAATATTGCGAAGCAAGAAGTGTGGTGTCCTGAGGGTACTTCTTACCTGACAGCACTTTATTCCGTTTGAATTTAGGGGTGTACTGATATTTTGGTCTGTGGTTATTTGGCATTTTTGTCTGACAGTGTTTTGAGCATCAGCTGTTTCCATGACATCTGGAGGACTTCAGCTCCGTAATTTTGAATTCTCATCCTTTTAGAGTTCTATTAGAATAACTGGAATAAATGCAACAGATAGAAAAATAGCGGGATAATTACATTGCTGTAACTATGTCATCAAAAGTGAAGATCCCCTGTAGTTGTGCTGGTTGCACAATTAGTGGTTGTGGTCTGAATAGTGTGGGACTATAAGGAGATATGTGCAGAACCTAAAACGTGAATTTACAAAGCAGTAGCTCTGTGGCCATAGTAACTTACTTCACTCAGGAAGTAGGAAGGGGTCTGCATCTTTGTCTTATGTTCTTGCTTGTTCTATTGGGATAAACAGTGTAGGGGGCAAGTCTGTGCAATCTGAAGGGCAAAACAGTACACTTTGGGAATGAGAGAGATGATATGGCCTCTTGCTAGAGCAGTTCTTAGGGCCTGTCTCTTGCAATATGGGGAGTTTCTTTTCAGAAACATTATGGAGCCTTTAAACTTAGGCTTAAACAAGACCGATGTGTATCCTTGGTGTTTTCATACAATCAAATGGGAAAAGTTTTTATAAAAACTGCATTTGGCTGGTCCTGCTGTTTTTCATATTATCTTGCATGCCTTTTAGATCTGTTAAGATCTTATCTTACATCCAAGTCACTTCTCACTTGATTTAGTGCTGGATGCTTTGTGCTTAGTTTGATCTGGATAAGCAGATCAAAGTAATGAAGTGCTGTGCAGTGTCAGGCAGATACAACAGAAGAGAGAAGTGAAAGTGTAAGGGAGCGAGCTGTGATGTGAGCGTGCTGTGGCTAATGGCTGTGGAAGTCTGGTGCAGGCTAAAGCTCCGTGCCTGCCTTGGTACCTGGCAGGGCCCGTAGAGTAGCCCCAAGCCTTGGCACAGTGGGCGCAGTGTAGAGCCCAGAGCTGCTGCCCAAGTTCATTGCTGTGGGGGGAGGTAGGGGGATGTCTGCAGCCTTCAGACACGTGAGCGTTGCCCTGTGCACCCCTTGACTCCCCTCTCCTTTTCCTTCGAGTGGACTTTGGCTGTAGCTACTTTAACACAGTCCTGTGACAATCTGAGGTTGGAACCAGTTGCCAGGGAAGGGGGGAAGGAGCCTACCTCATTAATGAGAACGAGCCTTTGGGACTGTTCTGCTTCCCAAAGCTCTCCTGGTAAAGGACTTGGCTGTGGGAACAGCTTTGTTTGTGATCCAGCTTCGCTGGAGGTTTTGGCAGGAAGGACTACAGAGCCGTCATCCAAGATTTTGATGTTTTCAGGGTGAAAACCGCGTCTCATCTGTTCTTAATGCTGAGCCCGTCTTTGTGATGCAGAACACCCGCACTTAGTCTGACTCTTTTGCTGGCGATCATGTGTTAATCACACACTTCTGATTTGCTTTGGGAAGGCTAGATTAGGGAAATCTGAGTGCTCACGAAGGTTTACTAACCTAGGGATGGCCTGTTTTTTCAGTTCAGGTTAGGCTGCTTTTTGTCAAAACATTGACTAGAAAATTGAGCTGGAAGTGCTTATAAAGAAACACGTGGAGGTGTGTGTAGAGGCTGTGCTGCCGGACTGGGGCAGCGCTGTCGGAGCTAAGGCTTACCGGCCCTTTGGAAGACTCATGTTTAGATTCCACTTTATTTTGTTGAAGGGCAGAAAGATGGGAAAAACTATGAGAAACTTGTTTTCTCAGAAACCAGACATTTTTTCTTTTATCTGCACGCTTAATGAACCTCTCTTCATAAATACACATCCAGGTCGGTTCCTGTGGGAAGCATCCTACAAAAATAAGAGCTCCTGAAAAAAAGCACTGTCTGTGCTCACAGTACTGTGATTGCAGCAAATATACTGGTCAGGATGCTTTGGTCTGGACCCATGCTGTCATGGTGACCTGTGCTGTACTTTGACTGGACAGCTGAGAAATAAGAAATTAACACTGAAGGTTCTATTTCTGGATAGTGATATCTGAAAAAAGTATTGCCTTTGGAGTCAGTGGGCACTTCTGCCTTCCTGTAAGGAGTATAAAGAAGAGAAACCACACGAAAGTGGGTAATACTCAATGGGATAAAAACCAAACCGATTAGGGAAAGTTGAGCATGTGAACAGGAAGAGAGCCTGGGCCCAGGAGCTGTCACGGGCCCATGGTTAGCATCACAAGGCAGATGCCAATTAAAATGATTTTTGGAAACATGAGTGGCAGTTGTACAAGACCTATGTTTACCCTGCCATGGGTTCTTTGCCTTGAATCACTTCCTGCCATGGAAACTGGATGGGTTGCAGTGCAGAGGTGTGTCAGCAGGTTGGAAGCAGCGTGCATAACTCTGGAAATGGGAGTAGCTGTTGGGAAATTCAAGGTGCGGTCTGTGTCTCTAAGTAGGCAGGCTATTTAAGCTGTCATAAATGTTTATTCCTGTTCAAACAGGAAGAAGTCAAATGCTCTGAGGACAGAGCATGTCTGTTCTGGGTGAAATTGGGATCTGTCCAGTTGTGTTCATCTTGTCACAGTATTTCACAGGTGTCTGCAGGTGGGGCAGGCCTTGCTCTGCATCTCCAGTACAGCAGCATATGTGGCTTTCCACCGAACCCTTCACTGGTTGGAGTGGGAACGACCCTCTGGAGGCCATCAGGCCCAATCCCTGCTCCAGAGGCGACACCCAGAGCAGGGTGCCCCAGCCCCACGTCCAGGCCAGTCTTGTGAATCTCTGGGAAGAGGACTTCACCACCTCTCTGGGCAGCCTGTGCTAATGCTCTGTCGCCTGCACAGTGAAAAAGTGTTTCCTGATGGTCAGAGGCAACATCCTGTCTTCCTGTTTGTGCCCTTTGCCTCTTGTCCTTTTTCTGTCTTCCCACGCACCTGTTTGCATTTGTTGGTGCTTACAACAGCCTTATCCTTAGGGGAACCCAACTTCTAGGTATAGTCAACTGTAGAAAAGATGACAGCATCAACAAAAGTGTTTAAATTGTAATTTGTAGCTTTATCAGTGAGAGGCTTCAGAGCTGTGTTTACTTATTAATAATTATTAGCAATAAGTGTTTCTCAGCTTTTGGTAAGTGGTGCGAGGTGATGTAACCTGTGCCAGTGCTAGGAACATGCTGTCTCTTGGAATTATTATATGCTTTCATCCTGTGAACACTTGTAGAACTCCTGCTTCTGAATTGCCCGCAGGTGGGGAAGCCCTGAAGGTAGGAGAGGCTCTGTGTGTGCTGGGAAACTAACTTAGCCCTTTTAGTGTGTGTTTAGAAACCTGCTTCCTGCAGCATTTGTAGAAAACCTGAATATCGTTTACAGATCAGTGACCAGCGTTAGTTCTTCCTGTGGCTATGTTCATCACTTCTGTGTACTTTTTGTTTTGATGAGAACTCCTCTCTGCACACGACCTTGCCCAATTGCTGTCTTGCATCACTTTTAAGAAGTTTTCAACATGAATTTGCTACAAATCCAAAGCAGAGCTTGATTTAGCAACCTAATGACTAGCAATTCCAGTAAGATCATTGACTGTTAAACGTGACTTGGAATTGTTTTAGCACAATTCCTTAAAGCTATGCCCAGTGTGATTAATATTTCAAAGAACTCGAGCGTGCACCGGAAGAGGGAGGGAGAATGAGGTTTCCTGGATAGGCCAATTGATGCAGCAGATAGCTGGGAGGAAGCAGTGAAGAAAATGTTTCTAATAATGTGTTACTACTGTTACCAACGAGGTTGAGCTGAATTTGTACGAAACAACCTTTCTTTTTGCAAATTGCTTTTGGAGGACTGATGCCAGTCTTGAATTGGATTGGAGTCTCTGGTTTCATCTGTGTGCTTGGAAGCTCTTGGTTGTTGTCACCTGCATTAGTGGGTGACAAGGGGGATTTTTGATCTAGTCAATGAAATGTCAAAACATTTTGCTTTTAAAGCTAGCTTTCCTGACAGCCATGTATGATTCCAAACACTTACAGAAACAAGAGTTCTATTCAGTACAGAAGTACAGTAACTCATGAGTTGGATTGAGATTTGCCTCCAGTTGAGTTTTCTGCTGTAGTGGGCTGAGTGGTTTAAGTGGAACAATGAATAATTCAAGAAGAGATGAGACAAATGCAGACTTAAAGACATCAGCCGTTAGTCTCTGCGTGCTTGTCAGTAAATAAACATGCCTGGATGGCAGTTACACTGTTAACGGAGTGCATGTGTTGACCCAATTTACAAAAGCGTTGGGGAAACCTGAAACATGGCAGGATTTCTGTGTCACTTTCTATCTAGCATTACCTGGTAAAGCTTGACAGGAGCGTTATCTTGCTCTAACAATGTCAGATCATAGCACAGAATATCCTGTTGTGGCTTACTGCTCATCTCCCTAGGGCTTGTGCGAGTATGTTTAAAAACAAACAAAAGGACCACATATAAATGCTAAATCAATTCAGCTCTAAGCATTTGTGTTTGGGTTGTGTTGGTCCATTTCCCAGTTTCTTTAAAACAAGCTATTGTTTCAGACTGGTTTCGCTGTACAACAGTTTGCCCATTGTTTGCTATTGCTCAAACAGCAGCAAGGGCAGCAACTGACCTGGATTGTGGAGAGCGTGCAGTGTTGCTTTGAGCTGTGGATCCCAGAACATCCCCAGAGCCTTTTCTCCACCCCACTTGAAGAAAGATGGGCAAATGCTGAAGGGAGAAGCAGTTGTCTGCTCTTCAGTTTAGAAGCAGGCAGCAAGACAGCAAGAAGTCAATATAGGTAAATAAATAATTTTACAACCATATGCTTATCTTTACAGTGATGAAAGGTATGTTGATAATCTTCGCTGAGCCGTTAAACCCTTCTGTTAAATGATTTATGTGCTCTTGTGAATCTGCAACATTGTTAGTAAAATGTTTTATGTACTGGAATAGCATTTCATTTATCCCTGAAGATCTTTCTGTGCCATGTACTGCACCTGGAGGGATCTAGAGCATGGCTTTAAAACTCCTGTCAGTCATCAGCTCACCGGCTGGTCGCTTCAGGTCTGCAGGAGGGGAACTGATAGCAGTCGCTTCAGACAGCACATAGAATTGGAGGAATGACTTAGAAAAATTGTCATCTTTTTTTATAAAGCAGCTGGTGTCTGAACTGAACATTTGTTTTCAGATGAGGGCAAACATTTTAGGACTCAAGGGGTGCTGCTTCTGCCAGGAAAAATTGCAAAGGGGAGAGTTCCTCTTGCGTCTGTGGTGTTTGTGCTTTTTACTCTGGTGGTAAAATCCTCCCGGTATCTTCTGGAAGCCAGAGGGTTTCACAGGGAGCAACCTGCTGTAGCAGCACCCTGCTGTAACAGAAATGGTTTGCTTTTTTATTGGGGTGCACGTGACAGTTCTGTGCCCTTTCCCTACAGTATTTGCTTTGCTGCTGCAGCAGGTCACAAAGCTGCTTAGTTCAAATCTTCCTGTGAACCTTTTGAGGCTGTGTTACAGCAGCAATCTGTTGTGCTGCAGCTCTCACCTGGCATTGTCTTAGCAGTTACCAGGTAACTGGGTGAGAGGCACACATGGAGGTCTTCTGTATGCGGGTTCTTTTGATATTTAGCTGTTAAAGAAGAAATTACAATTAGTTTGTTGAGATCAATTTTTTTTCTTTTGATCTTTTGTTAAAATTGGAAAGAAACAAACCACCCACCCCTTTCCTCTGTCTGAAAAGCACACAGTGTGTGTGCCGCAGCACCATCCCAGTGGGAGCTGAGGCTCTGCTGGGAAGGCGGAGTTGGTGCTGCCTGGCCTCTGGGGGTGACCCAGCAGTGCTCTCTGCAAGCTGTGCTTGCTTCCTCCTGTAACTCACAGCCTGCACTTGGGAACCTGGGTCTCCCAGGTTTACATTTCATGGACTGCAATACAAGGAAGTCCCGAACAATTTATTGAGTTGACCAATGCATTGGTGTTCTTCTCATGATATAGATTCCTCTGCTCTGAAGCTGCTGACTCTCCTTGCCTTCTGCTGTGGTTTTTTAGTTGTGGATCTTGTTGTTGTGCAGAGGGATGTGTGCATCCTTGTGCAGAGATACTGTGGGGAGAACATGGGGCTTGGGATGAAACACCAAAGTGGAAGAGGGAAAGAAGAAGTACTGTGAACTTTAGAGCTCGACTTTGATTTGCTAATCTCTGAAAAAGAGTAGCCTTGTGGTCTGGCCCTTGGTTTCTCTAATTTAAGTAGCCGCTAGGTGGTAAACTTGCTCCTTCCCCACAGGAAGAATGACTCATGGAAGCAGCTGATCAGAATTACTCCATGCTCTTTTTAAAGAGCATGTCTTTGTGCTGGTGGTGGAGCTGGAGCCAAGCCCCGTATCAGATGAGGAGGAAAAAATGTTTTGGAAACTTTTAGCATGTTCCAACTTTGAAAGCCTCAGGTTTGCATTCCTGAAGAGCTGCTCCAGGCCCCCTGCTTAGCTTAGCAGCCCTTCTGTATCTCCAGGCTGGTGTGTGTGGGAAGGGAAGGGGAAATCGTTTCAGACCTGAGAGAGCATCATGGCAGTCCGACAAGGAGGAGAACAGGTCTGCAGGATACAGGAGATGGTGTTGAAGCATGAAAATAGGGAGAAAAGCCTGAAATATCTGGTGCTGATTTAAGTGTTGAAAGTGACGGAGCCAATGTTGTAACACAGACTAGAGGCGGGTTTTTTTTTCAGCCAGAATGGCAGTGGGGTACTCTGGGCTTCCTGATTGCTGTTGCTGAGTCACGTCCAGGCATCACAGGGCTGGCTTCTTCGGGTTCTGTTTTGTTGCTTCCCTTTGCCCTGCTGAGATGGAAAAAAATGTCAGGCTGAAAAAAAAGTAGAAGAGGTTAAACGGGAGCATCTCCAGAAGGATGGCTTGGTACTCACAGGAGCGCTGGGAGTGTCCGCAGCCCTTTGGTATGTATGATTGCCATGGGAGGGTCCTAGAGAGTGTGCAAACCATGCCAGCACCCTGCTGCACGGTCTGATAGGAAAGAAGCAGAAGCTGTCTTAAGTATTGTGATACATTAACCATGAGATAAGCATGAGAACAGTCACTGTGTTTTTGTGTGCATGATTTAGCCTGGAGAAGTATTGCTTACTCATAGAGGGGATATTATAGTTTAAAAAAAAAAAAAAAGTAGTTTAAAGCTGTATCTCTCAAGGCTGATTTAGGGCTTATGAAAAAAGAGGGTCATTGAGTTATCTTGTTTCCTTTTCCAGCTGTATGGATGCTAGATGTTTACCCAGTGTCTGCTAGCACTTGGAGGCTGGTTGGCTTTTTTGTTTTGTTGTGAGTAAGAACAAAGTTAGGGATAAAGAGGGGGGAGCAGGAGCTGACACTGCGCCGGTTTCCTCCCTTTGGAACAGGCAGTGTGTGCTGGCAGCTGCGTGCCTCTTGTCTGCTAAGGGAGGCAGCTTTATCAGGGCTGGGAATTCATGCTTTTGGTGTAGAGAAAATACATGAATTACAGACCTCTTTTAACCCTGCTTTCACACATAAGCTTACACACAGTCCTATTGGAAAATACCTATTAGACTGTTCTGTTGTGTTAGCCATGAGATGCACAAGCATAGTTTCTTAGCTCTCTGCTGGGGTGGGTCTTGCTGGCCCTGCTTCCATTAGTGCAGGCAGCTGTGCTTCCTGGGAGCAGATTAGCTGAGGGACAGCACTGCACTTCAGTGAAACCTGACTTTATTGTTAGCTGGCAAATAATAGTTTTGAGCTCCAAAAAAAAAGAAAAAAGTAAAGAACCATTAGTTGTGTGTGCACACTGATTGAGGTTTAACCTGGTTTGCCTTTGTGCTTTTGGAATGTGTTAAAAGCATCAGTTCTGGCAGAGCAGAGTCCAGCAGCTCATGTGCCTTCCTGGACAGTGAGTTCCCAGCAGCAAGTGCTGAGCACTTTCTTTACTGGTGTGTTCTGCACCAGTTTAGTGAGTAAACAGGGCTTAAAAGTTAAGCAACACTCTTTTCTACAGTGTGAGGCTCAGTAAAGAGCTCAGTGTGTCACTTCACTGTGCAATGCCAGCAGTTTTTTGGAGTGGTGCTTTTTTGTTAATAGGAAGTGCTTTTTGCAGACTGTGTAATTCAGACTGTTTGCACATGCTGCTTTCTTCCCTTCCTGAAATAAGGCTGAGCTGCATATTTGGTTCCTCTCTAGTTCCCTTGTATGTATACAAGAGAAGAGCAAACACGGCCTATCGTCTCATTGAGATGTAAAGCTTTCTATTTTTGTGTTCCATGGGCTATTTTTGAGGCTGAGACCTGATTATATTTTTTTTCTTCCAACCTAGGCTATTATTAAATGTTTAGATCTTCTTCTGCTCTCACAGTCTCCCTGCCATCCTAGGCAGTCACAGAATCACAGAATGGGTTGTTTTGGAAGGGACCTCAAAGGTCATCTAACTCCAAACCCCTTCTATGGGAAGTGTTCCAGCCTGACTAAGTCAGGCACCAGGTCAGGCTGCCCAGGGCCCCATCCAGCTTGGTCTTAAGCACCCCCAGCTGTGGGGCACCCAGACTTCTCTGGGCAGAAGACAGGTCTTATGTCATGGCCTGCTGCCAGCATCTCCTTGAGATGGCCAGGTCAGGCAGTGGGTTAGGGGCACTTAAGAATATTTGTGAAGTTTAGTAGCGTGCTTCCATTAGTGAACGGAATTTTGAAGTTTCACATTCAGGTAACTAAAAATCATTATTCACTTGGGTTGCTTTGGTAATTTGTGTACACCTCAAAAAAGGAGGGAGAAGTGACTGCAGGGGACAAGTGAGCTTGGCATGTCTGCGCAGTGCCACACAGCTGTGTTGGTGAGGTTCTGTCCTCTGGTGGGGATTTTGCACATCAGTTTAGCAGTAAATACAAGGTGCTGTGGAAAGCTAGATAGTCAGAGGGGAAAAAAAGTCACTGTAAACTTGTTGGCAGCATATGCAGGTTGACCTGAGTCATTCTTTACCTGCTGTTGGAGTGGGTTTTTAATTGCTGTGCCTGGTATTGATCAGCAAGTATAAATTGATTTGTAATCTTTGTGAGAAATATAAGTATTTGGAGAAAAGGGAAGCAACTCAGTGTCTTTTTAGACCAGTGTCTGTAGAAATATATTTGTTTCTCCGTAGAAAAAAAGCATGATTGGAGGAATTGGGTTGCTGAAGAAGGTTTGTAATCCCGCTGTCTGTAGGGTGAGGGGCTTTCATCCTGCAAAAACCCTGATGTTGTGTTCCCAGGCTGCAGTGCTTTATTGTGGTTTGCTGTGCAGGTCAGAGAGCCCAGCAGCAGGCAGTGGCTCTGTGTTTTGGATCTTTTCCTCATATATGCTGGGTCTGTCCTGTGTGCTGCCATCCTTCAAAGCTGGAGAGTTGGTGTGCTTGCACAGGCTGTCTGGGAGGCAAGCATGGTCCCAGCACAAGGGCTACCATGCTTTGGTACTGAGAGTATGCAAACTGGTGTGTATAGTTTTCTAAACCTGTTACCTTTTAAGGCCACAGGTGTCCTAATACTGCTGTGTGTCTTCACTTCTGATGGGAAGAGCAATGCTACCTCCTGTTTTTTTGGGACAAAACGTCCAGCGGACATTTGCCCAGTTTGTTTATAAAATGTCTTCACATGTCTACTCTGAAAATGTTTCTGCTCTTAAACCTTTCCATTTGCTCCCAGGTTTGGAAGCTCTGGCCATGGATCAGAAAGGCTATCGACGCAGGAGTTTCCAAAGCAGCACTAGTGATGAAGATATGCTAGAAATAGCAGGAGCATCTCTGGACTTCTCTATGGCAGATGATGATCCACCACTCGACAGAGAGACGGGAGGTAATACCGTGCATCTCTCCACTTTTTTTATATTGTCTTTTGGTAGGATTCCTTGTTAATATTTTCTCTGTGGGTCTCCGTGGTCTCTGCTTAGTGTGAAAGATGAGCGTTTCATGGCACCAACACAGTTTGCAGTATTCTGCACTGCGTTATAACTGCGAATAGTCTTTTGCAAAACGGCCAAACAATTGTTCATATGCTACACTTGGCTTCCAGCGTTGCTTTTTTAACGGTGGTTGATGGGAAGCGTGTTGTCTGCAAAGTAAAAAATAACCGTAAAATAAATGGCAATTGCAAGAAGCATGTGAATGACTTCAGTGTAATGGAGAGGCACTACGTGTTTATTCTCCAGCATCTGAGTTGCTTCAGTACTGGCATCCAGTAATGTGGCAGGGAGGAAAACTGCTCTATTAACCATCTACATAATCATATTAAATGCAGCATATCCTGTCTTACCACTTTGCTTTTAATGTTTCTGAGTTGTCCTTTCTAGAATTTCCAGAAGTAGGTGTTGTAGGGAAGAGCTGGTCATGCTATGGGGGGAAGTATCTTTATTGTAGGTGTGAAAGGTGGAGATGACAGTGCTGAGAGATTCCTAGGAGTTTGTGGTATGAACAGAGGCTGCCCTTTCCGCTTCCCTTTTTTCTTACCTACAGTTTTAAAGGTTGCCCTTCGCCTTGCTGCTGTGGATAGGAAAATGTTTAACAGAGGAAGGGGGTTTGATGCTGAGCAGCATGTACAGCTTGTCTTCCTTTACCAACACTCATCTGTAAAGGAAAGATCTGTTGCTGTTTACTCCTATATAAGCGGAGTCTAGATTTGTGGAATTGGTAGGGGAGAGATTAATCTGTGTTGTATCGCTGATCTGAATAACTCAAAGAAGACAAAGTCAGTCCAATTTTTCTTATCATAAGTTCATTTAAAAGCAAAAGTATTGAATTCGAACAGCAGACTGCAAGTCTCCATAACTTCCCATAAACCTTTTGTCTTCTTCTTCCCCCATTCCTGTTTATCGTAGGGCAAAAATTAAAAAGTAATCCTTCTGTTTTACTCCTTGACTGTGTGATCTGCCTTGAGGTAGTGCAAATGAAGACAGACTTCCTTAAGTGCTTGTCACCTGCCAGTAGCTGAACCCACTCTTCTGCTGGAGATACTGTAAGGAGTTTGTAGTTGGTCCCTTTTATCATTTTAAGGCTCAAGCATGGGAATAATTAGTGTGTTATTGTTGTGCTTGCTTCAGCTCTGAGTAATAAGTGCTTCTTTGTGTGTGAAGGGAATGCGTACAACACATATGCTGTTTTGTGAGTTATGCTGACTCCAGCTAATGGAAGGGACAGTGGCTAGTCCTGACAGATGGGCTCTGTTACAGATATTAGGCAGTGTACTTGATCCAACCTGACATAGTGATGGACATCAGTTTTATAAATGAACATCCTTGGGAATTCACTTCAGAACTCCTCATCTAAAGCTCATAATAATAACTTGCAGCTGGAGTTTCTTCTGAACATGTTAGTTATATGCAAAATTAGAGACATGGATAAAGCAATTATTTCCTATGTTCTTAGTGGAATTGTAAGTTCCTGTTTTTTTGCTGCTCTTTCAAACTGCTTTTTCCATAGCTGTTTGGATATCAGCTGTCTGAAGTTAAAGGAATTCATGTTTAATATTTAGAGAGAATGAGCTAAATTCTTTCTCTAACTTCTTGCAAGGAAATTGTTGTTTCATTCTTACTTTCAAAGCAGTGGTAGATAACATAGTTTATGTAATTGTTTTGCTGCTTTCCCAAAACAGTACTCAGTTGTTTCCCTCCTTATATAAATAAGATATTTCCATCTCCGCTCAGTGCATTTGAAGGCTGCAACTGCTTCTATCAAAAAAAAACCTTGGTGTCAGCAATCAGTGAAGTGGATGTCTGTTAGAGCACTGCTGTCTTTGGTCCTTGCAGTGGTGAGGTCGGCCCCACTGAAACTTGCAAGCTGGAACAAAGGTGGTGAGGACAGTGCTGAAGGAGACTGCGGTGTGGCAGCAGAATAGTTGTTTGTCTGCTCCTTGTTGCCTTAGTAAACTTGGTTATGGAGAGAAGGAGTTTCAGCAAAAGGGCCTCTTTCTGTTTCAAAACCCAACTCGTTGTGGGTTTTGAAACTAGAGGAAAAGGGGAAATTTAAAAAGGGAAATAGTTTTCCCTAAATATTGGTTTCAGTTCTCTCTACAGAATTTCCCCTGCTGAATTCAGAACGTGTTTGCTGACAGCAGTGTGTCAGGTGTGCAGCCTGTTGTGCAGGTGGAGCAGTGGCACAAGCTCTACCACAGCTGGATACGTGCTAATTGAAGTTTGCCTTGTGGTCATCTTCTGCACACCTGTAGTTGGGGCTTGCTGCATTTGCTATCTGACATGTGGTTGGAGGTTTTTTTCAGTGATGCTGTTTAAAACCAGAATCCTGCATGCTTCTTCCTTCTTATCCAACACTGTCAGTGTCTTTGAAGCTCACCCACGAAGTAGTTACAGCACCACAAGTAGAGATAATGATTGCAACTGGAGCTTTTAGATCCGGTGAAATGACATAAGGAAGAATTGCTAACTTCATGATAGACCTGTATATCTAGATGGTATATATATATGTCAGGTATCTCCTGACTCAGATCTCGGATGGAAGTGATCAGCTTTGCACATGGCCTGGAACACAGGATTCTTGTGTAGAAGAGTTGTACTTAGAATGCATGAAGATAGATTTTCTTTTGAGCAGGTAATTGCATGAATGCATGTTCTTCCTAAAGGCTTGATGAGAGCTTATATATAGGTGATATATAGGTGAGATATAGGTGTAAATATTGAGTGTTTCAAGCTTGATTCCGTCAAAAGGCTTTAAAATAGTGTCATTATTTTTTAATGCCTGGTACTGTTCAGTTCTGTAAATGAAAACTCACTCTGAGTAGCACATTCATACTCTTGTTTTTTTCTCATTTAGACTTCAACATTTTGTCAATACATGGGAACAGATGAGACTTCCCTTGCTTTTACACACTGTGTTTGAGAATCAAGCTTGGCATTTTCAGTGAAATCTGTGGATGTTTCTCTGATTTTCCCCGTCATATTGATACTAAAGTGATAGTGTTTCTTCTGCCAGGCTGCAAGTGAATGCTAGCTGAGGTTTGTCAAAGGTGTTAGCACCTCAGCAGTCCTACTAAATTAGAAGATATTATGTATCAAAACCCACAGACTTCTTTCTCCTACCACCCTGGTCTTGCATTCGCTCCTAAGCATTTCTAGCAGTCTGTCAGAAAGCATAGATTTTGTTCTTGTCCAAAATATTATGATGGGTGGCACAGCCTTTTAAAGGTGTGCTTTCCAGAAGTTCTGTCTTACTGGCGTCGCTTCCTTTCTGTGTCACAGTTAAGGTAACCGGGACTACACAGGGTATTCAAGATGCGTTTGTGCAGCAGCAAGTCTTTTTCTATTTTTTATTTTATGGAATTTATAAAAAAAACTATTTCCTTGTTGATTGTTGTTGAGGATGAAGGCAGAGAATTATCCACAGACACTTGAATACCAACTTGGAGCTTCACATTGTTTACGGTTGTCTTCTCATATTCTTCCACCCCATGTCTTGCTTTGTTAACAGTAGGTTTCTTTTGCTCTTGTAATCCAGCGACAGTCCTTCAAAGACAACTGAAAAGGTTCTGGTTACCAGTACTTTCTTGGATGACTTATAAATCTGTTGCATACTCCAATGCAAACAGAAATGAGTGGGGTTCCACTGTTGCTTTCTCTCTGTTTGGAAAATCAATGAATTTAGCCTTTAACATGCTGTGTCTTCAGCCAGTTGCTCTTCTGTGAGAGAACTTTCCCTGTTATTCCTAGAGTGCTTAATTTAAGACCCTCTGAGGAAGGTCTTGTGAAAAGCTTCATGGATCCTTAAATACACTGTCAGATTATTGTGTCTGTGGTCCTCTTCCATTTCAGAAGAAATAGAAGAGTTACAAAGCCAGGTTCCTTAGCAGAAGCTCTATTGGAACAGATGTCTTAGCAAATAATTTGTCTCCTTGTTCAGATATTGCTTCTGTTTGTTATCAAAGCAAGTTGTACTGCATTACCTTCATAGTCCTTTTCAAAACTACTGAAGATACTGATTATTTCCTCTGAATAGCAGTTCTGGTTGGGAGTACAAGTTTGGCAAAGATGCCATATTATTTCATGCTTTTCTTAAATGACTCTTCCTCAGCTGATTGCAGTGGGGAGGCAGCCCCTGGGTGTTCAGGAACCAGGTGTAATGCTTGAATATTACACTGACTTCTGGATATACTTTAAAATGTAGTATGACAAAAGCAGGTCTGTGTTCCCCACTTCTTTTGAAGAAAAACTTAAAAGACCTTCCATCCTTTTGAACATTTTATTTTGTTGTAGGATTTAAGAAGGCATTTTTTTATTATTATTTTTGAGTTCTAAAGGGAAGAAATGAGAATTAGAATAGCAGCAAACAGCATGCCAACTAAGGTGCCACAGGATGATAAGCTAGTACACAGGTTTGAGAGAAGGACAGTTGGAAACCATAACCTTGAGTACATCTGGTGTGGGTGATACTGTCAGCCACTCAAAGCTGGAAGTCCTCCTGTTGCTGTTGCCTCTGCTGGCAGCACTTTTGTCACTCAGGCGCACTTTCTTCAGCTGCATCCATCCTTGACCTCCGCATTACACAGGTACGGTTGCCAGAGCAGCAGAATGCTCTGCTGAGCTGCCAGCCAGCACAAGGACAGGACCAGTCAACCTTTGCTAAGGTGTAATGTTTCAGAGTTGTGAGGCCAGGTACAAATGACAAGCTACCACTGGTAAGCTGGAACCAGAAGAACTTAATCAGTAGCCCCTTTGAGCTTTTATGTACACAGAGTGGCAAGATAAAGGGTGCTAATGAGGCCCTGGAGGGGTTGTGGAAAGCACACTGGCGTATTACTTGAGGGCAACAGATAAATTCATTGCCTGCCTACTGGGAGGCAGTAAGCAAAAAGCATTGCCGCTAGCGAGTTAGCAAGTGAGATGTCACCTAAGTGGGGAAAGAAAAGCTTCTGCAGTCAGTCTGTGGCTGACTCACCGTTGTCAGGAATCTCCGTTGCTAAATGTGTGAAGGAGATCCCGAAGCTTTCATTATACAGCTTTAAACCTGTTTAACTTCTAGCGCTTCTGAGAGCGCATAGCATTAGAAACAAGTTATTCTCCATCTTAAAGCCCTTGCGCAGTCAGCTTCAGCCATCTGCATGCTGCGTCTGCAGCACGGCAACCGGGCGCGTTTCAGTGCTGGGGAATGCGCTCTGCCAGAAAAACGTCCTGAGTGCTGCCTGAGGAGCTGTGCCTGCCTCGGCCTGAGGCCCCGGCACTGCAGGTCAGGAGCTGTGCTCAGTACAGGCAGCCGGCTCCCTTTGCCCTTGCTTCGCCGTGCCGCTCTGCTCCTGCCCCTTGCAGGAGGTGGAGGGCTCATGTGACTGTCGCTGGTGACGACATGCTCAGAGTGCAGGAGAGCCCAGCGCGCCCAGGGTTGGTCTTCACCTGAATTCAAAGGGAAAGGATATGCAGCGAGCGGTGCCCTAGAAGGAGCAGCACCCGTTTTCCTTTGACTCCCGCTGCTGTGCGATGGGCTCGCGAAGGAGCTTCTGCAGGAAAAGGAGCGCCTGAGTGAGGGTGAGGAGGCGGCTTACGGGGTACCTGAGCGGGGGGACGTGGCCGTCCGTGGATGCACGTTGCAGGCAATCAGGCAGCGAGCAGCAGGCTGCTGGTTGTGGCTCCGGGGATGCTCTCGTTCCTCTTCCTTGGACGAAGGGCTGGTTATGGAGAGTGAGCAGCCAGGGTGGTCTGTGGGCTTTGTGCTGCATGGTGATTGCTTACTGCAGGTCTTCCTTTTGCTTGTAAAATCGCTCTCTTTCCAGATTTGCAGCAGCAGGGGAAGCAGTGTGGAGGGAGGGAGTCCCCTCTCCCAAGTGCTGGCACTGCTGTCTTGCCATGCCGGCCTGCCGATTAATAGACCCTCTGGGGTTCCTGTACTACAAGTGACAGATGCCTATAACTTTAACTAGCATTGCCTTTTTTTTTTTTTTTTTTTTTTAAAGCCAGGAAGAGTATAAAAAATGGAGCATTAACCCATTTGGAAGAGGTGATTAAAAAAAAAAAGCTTTAAAAAAAAAGTATTTGAAAAAAATAACGGATGCATTTTAACTTACTGTCTGTGGATACTAAATACTGGTTTAGAGATGCATTCAGAACTGTGGAGACCTACAGGATCATCTTCATTTTGTTTTGACGAGGCATTACTGAGCACATTTCCGTCCTTTATTCCTATATGGATTTCCTAGGATTCTTCATTTGACATGAGCTGAGGCAGGAAATATGATCTTGATAAATATTTATGGCTGTCAGCCATTTTATAGTTTAGTATTATTCTTGGGAAGAAATATAAGGACATTTTCTCATAATCTTTTGTCAAATGGGCCTCTTACCTGCTTGCAGAGCTGTGAAATTGTCTCGTATTGCTCAAATACTTTGGGGTTCTGATTTTGTAGTATGAAACCTTCACAGAGATTCCCAGTGCATTTGCTGAATGTGGTATTGGTGGAACTATATATGCTGATCCCTGTGAGTCTTCTGGTCAGGAATAGCAGGTAGACTTTGAGGATTTGGTTACTGCAGCCCCTTTTGCTTGCCGGCCAGTGCTGTGTACTGACTTTTTGCCTTTGAGATCTTGTCTCTGTTGCTCTGTGGTAGCTCTGAGGTGGGAGGACGTTCCCAGGACAGCTAAAAGTCATTGGCCTGCACAGTTATTTCAGAAGAGTGAGCAGAGTTTGACACCAATGCCGTCGTTTTGTAGGAAAAGGTTCTCAAAGTAGCATCAGTTGCCATCTGTTTCAAACTACTGTAATAGTTCGCTTTTCCAGATAAGTAGCTGTTTGTCATAGAGCTAATGTTAAAAGTCCTCTGTAATGTAAAAGGTGGTCCATTAAGTGGGAGCTGGATGAAGGGGAGCAAGGTGGTGAGGACAGGGAGAATACACCACAGAGTGGCCCATGTAGATGTGGAGTGATCTTTGAAGTACTAACATGCTCACAGATGGCTGTTAGCATTGAGTCGATGTGTTGGACCAAACCCTGCCCTACTCTCACTGTAGTTCTGCTACAGTCATTGCTTCAGTTTAGGGATGTAGTGGGTGCGGTGGTGATGGGTTGATGACTGGACTAAATGATCCTAGTGGTCTTTTCCAACATTAATGCTTCTATGAAGTGAGATTTGTGCAAGCTGTTGTTGACTGTGTCGATGCCACATAGAAGCAACTCACCTGTATGGGTTTATGCAAGTAGATAGGCCCATGGGATGAGTTGCAGGTGTCTGTTTGCTGGACATGGTGAACCTGGTTGTCTGCTGTTCAGAAGATACAGAGGATTTGAGTTCAGAAGATTCAGAAGATTGTTTTAATGTGCTACTTTCATGGGTTGTTGAGGAGGTTTTGGTCTGTCGGATTTGTTGGATAGTTAATAGTACTTACGATCTCCAGTGGGCATACTTGAATGAGGAAGTCTTTGAAAGCACTGACACCAGTTTGTGTATGTCCAAGATGTCCAGCATGAATGTTGTTGAAGACAGAGTACTTACTCAAGGCATTTGACAAGTGGCCCATTTTCTTTACAGCGCAGGTCAGGTAGGTTGAATTCTCTTGGTCTGTGAACTCCACTGGTTGGGAAGATCTCTGGAGGACTTCACTTTATATATACGATACACACACACACACACACATATATATACATCCATACATATGTATGTGTATATGTGTGTAGGTATTTATACATACATATATATACATATGTGTGTGTGTATATTTGTCCCAAATGAAGTAGGAAGACTTTTTTTTTTCCTCTGTTCTTTCTGAAGTAGGTTATTTTGTGGTACTTTTCAAGTATGCTATGTGACTGATCTTTTCCTGAAGCTTTTTTTCTGTTGAGAGACTGCTATGCAAATCTGAGAAGCGGGCTTGGAAAGGCATCGTAGTTTGTTTTCCACTTCTCTTGCTTTTAGATGACATGGTAGAGAGCAGTCATTTCAAGTTCTCCCCACCCAATGACGTCTTCTCTATGGTGGTGTCTGTAACCTAAATACAGTGAATGAAATACTAGGCATTATTGTTTCATATGGGAATTTTAACACTTACTCTCCACTGCCTTAATTTTTCATTTTAGCTTTTTTAATTATTGTTTTCCTCTGAACTGTAAACCTTTAGTGCCTTACAGAACTACACCTAGATTTGCTCACCTGTCCAAGTCTGAAAAACCAGCTTCTCTACCCGAGGTCTGTGTGTGTATGCCCTTGAAAGCTCATTTTGTAGCGGTGTTTTGGAAGAGGAGGAACATGTATTGTGGACGAGAACATGCCTGACTGCTTTACTAGGACTGCGTGAGCCACTGCTTGCTCTGCAGAACACAGAGGGCTTAAGTGGCGCTTGGTGTGCCCTGGACTGCCAAGTGAATGATTTGTTATTTAAGGCAGGGGTTTCCAGCTCAGATGAGAAATGGGCTATTGAGGACCTAAATGTGTTGCTGCCTTCTCATAGCTTATCTGTACTCCCTTTGGTTTGCTGCTGGCTGGCAGGCACTTACTGAGATTGCTCAACGTGCACAATATCTGGCTGGCATCACGCTTCTCTTATTTCCTGAACAGCAGTGTGTTGTACAAACCTATTTTTAAAAGTTTTCAGAACTGAGGTGATGGGGAGTTAGTTTGTGTGCATCATGTAGCTCTGCTCTGTGTCCCTCCAGGAATGGAGTGCAGTGGCTGGATGCCACTGGGGTGCTGTCTTCCTGTGCACAAAGGAAAGAGGTGGGGGTGTCACAGGTGTGAAAGGAGAGGTTGTCAGATGCATTCTGCCCTAGTTCCCATTCAGCTGGTGCATCCTTTCTTCTGCCATGTCTTAAACTGAACGGGAGAGGCTTTGCTTCGGGAACGGTTGTGAATAGAAGGTAGTGGGGGGTTCCTGCTGGCTTACTGCTTGTAAAGATACCAAGAAAAAGAGTGGCGACCAAGCATGCCAAAGATGCCTCTGCAGCTTAGTGGGTAACAGATATCTCCCAAATGTGTGTTCGTCATCATCTGGGCTCAATGTAAAGAATTTACTGCTCTGTCTTCAGTTTTCTTATAACAAAAGGCACTCTTCACTTGAGCTTGGTTTGAATCATAACTGTCAGTGAGTGAAGGCTGTTGATCAGAAGAGCTGAAGTCTTGCGAAGAAGGGAGTTGTCAGCTCGCAGTTCTAAGCTGCCCTTTCTGGTTTGTGTACTTTTGAAATGGTGATTTTCTTTTACTGTGGTTTTAATTTTTAAAAATGAAAAAGCAAATATCGCTGCAGCAGGCTACAGTAAAGTTTAGGAGGTCTCTGACTGTTAGGGCCATATAGAGAGGCCTTGTGAATGGAAGTAGCATGAAAGGCTTCTTAAGGGAGTGTCAAAATTAGTATTCAGTGTGTAGAGTAGCACTGTTTGTATCTTCTGAGCATAGTTTTGTACTGTGGAAAATACACTGCAGAGCACTTTTCATCTCCAGTATTTCTTGCAGTAACCTGGGGAGGTTTTTACCCTTTCAGTATCTGGTGGCTTAAGAAACATATATGGAGTAAAATTACTGAAGGATTTTGTTGTTATTGACTTGGGGCAAAGGCCTCAGATCTTGCACAAGCAAAGGAATGAAGCTTGGACTGAATTGTGTAGAGGGACTTGTTCCTTATCGGTTAATCTGTTGAGAAGACTCCTTGATTTCCTTAGGTAAAGCTTGAAAGGCTTTTGTTTAGTTTCCCCACTTGCCCAGGCATTTCATCACCTTCAAACTGCTTGAATAGGGCTTTAAGAAACACAGTTTTAAAGGATCAAGCACTAAGTGTGACATTAATAGTGTTTCTAAAGTTTCTTTAGGACGATGTTAATATTTTGTTTTAGGAGCAAGCGAAAGCTGGAATAGATGTGTGATGTTTTCCAGTTGGAAGAATTTTAATTGCATTTTCCAGGGCAGTGAAACCCACTGGGATCTAGGGCTTCTGCTGGGAAGCTCTAAGGGCAGCTCTGTTCTGCTGCTTTTCTGCTCAGCAGCATTTTTCTTTGGCAGGGCAATGAGGAGGGGGCAGGATGCTGGGCAGGATTTCTTTTCTCTGTACTCCCTGACCCCAGTGCTCTCAGGCAGTTCACCTCCTCCCTCCCTTCTCTGCCATCGCCCTTGCTGCAGGCCTGTCCTGCATTGATCAAGTGTGCTGTTGTATCCTTGCAGCTTTCAGAATGACAAAGCTCTCCTGTCATCTACAACCTTGCATGGCAATGAAGTTGGTCCTGTATCTGACTTAATAGGCATTCTTCATTACCAGTTTCAACTGAAGGTGTCTGTTCCCACTGACTGAAAGATGTCCTCTTGATTTGGCCAGTGGAGCCTGTTAGACAGCACTGGTTGACCACCTGTACCAGGAATGTCGGGGAGTGATCTGTGATGGAGGCTATAGTGGTGGTCCAGGGGTTGCTGCTCAGCTTGCTGACACTTGCTTCTAGCTGTTTTACATGAGAGGGAACTCCTAGAGGCCTGTGGTGTGAGTGGTCATTGGCCTGTGGATATGGTGTTTTAGGGAGGAGAAAGCATGCAGCAGAGGGATGGGCTGGAAAGGAGGCAAGGGCCTGGCTTCTGGGTACAAAGGCAACACTAGTCCACTGGGTTGAACCTCCTTTTTGTGATGGGGTACAGGACTAATTTTTTTTTTTTTTTTTTTCCATGGCAGAGGGTGTTGGAACTGGGGGATTGATGTTTAGGAGGTTTTGCTTTGAAGCAGTGATTTACTCTGCACAGCTTTTGTATGCCTTCAGAAGAACTAGGCCAACCCTTGTCACAATGCAAGTGATTAGCTTTCCACATTACGCTTACATTGCTTTCCTCAGCCTCTTGGTCTTCACTCCCAACTGTGAAAAGACTGTCTTGTGACCAGGAGTTTGGGAACATCCATATTTAACGTCATTTTCCATGGGCTGGAGCAGAGTAGATGGAAGGTCAAGTGATTTGTCATTGACAGGGCTTATTGGACCTGAAGGGAGACTGCAAACACTTTAGGTAGCAGGGGAAGGAAGGCATGGCTCTTCTCAAGCCTTGATTGCTTTCTCTCTGCTTCGTATGCATTACTCAAGTGATATCTGGGAGGCAGACAGTCATTTGCTTCCCCCGGCTCCCATCTGTAGTCCTGGTTTGGTTCTTGCTTTAGTCTTGCTCTGGATCACCCGGGGATCTCTTCAGTTCTGCTGGAGGTTTTAAATACTCAGTTTCTCCTCTCAGTTTCCTCAAGTGACAAAATACAGCCATGATATACCCTGGATTTAGGGAAAAGTTGCATCTAGGTGATAGTTTACTTTGGTGCTTCCTCAACAGATCTTTCCAGGAAAGAGCCCTTCTCCATATGACGTGCAGGAGCTGGGGAAGTGTGTACAGATGCTGGGCAGTTATTCGTGGGATTCTTAATTGTGTTTAGCTAAAGGAATTGCTGATAAACTGATTAATTCCCCAGATTTCTATAGTTTGACCTAAGTCAATATTTTGATGAAATTTTTTTAAACGCTTTTCCTGAAGAGGGAAAACTAAGAAATACTGAATTTTTCTCCCTTGCTTTCCCACCAGGCTTTACCTCATATAATGGAGGAGGGATGAACGGCACAAGCAAAATGATGGATTTTCTGGAGGAACCACTTCCTGGTGTGGGGACCTATGAAGATTTTAACACTATAGATTGGGTGCGAGAGAAGTCCAGGGACCGGGACAGGCACAGAGAGGTAACATTTTTAACTACCCCTTGTTAGTGCTTAAGGCTGAAGAATTAACTTGCTTGGAACTAATCTTAGTTCTGATGATGTTACTGGGGAGCCATTTGCAAGAGAAATGTGTAGGGTGGAGGGTTTCCTTATACTATATCAAATTTGCTCAATTCTGAAGCATAGCAAAACCTATAGTCCTGCTCATGGAAGATGTATGCATTATTTGGAAGAATTATATTACTATTCCATGGATCATATGGAAGAACATAAGCAGCCATGATCCTGTTATACACAGTGCTTATTGATACAGAAATGGGATACTCTTCTGACTGATGCTTTTCCTACTGAAATTTGTGCTGCATGGTTGAAAAAGCTGGAACAAATTCTGCTTCTGGGACTTCACTGCTGTCAGCAATTAAAGGAATCTGCTTAGAAAGCAAGGGATGTTTTAAATAAAGTACCAGTGTCCCCAACATGCTCCTGGTTCATGAGAAGCCCTTGCTGGTGGAGTTCTTGGAGAGTGTTGACTGAACTAAACTTGTCTATTTACTTGCCAGAATATTCTGTAGTGTTTTATTTTTGAGCCTTAAAAGGCAACTTGTGATTTAAATAAGAACAGTACAAAAGCTGAACTCAATCCTTGCTGCTCTGTGTGTGGGAATACAATATAGTGCCATCACTTTTGCAAGTACACACCCAACTGAGAGGCTCCAAGCCCAGTACTTGCTGCTCACCCCCCAAGAAGTTCCTATCTATGCATTCTGAGTACAAACCCCAAAATCTTTTCACACATACACCCACACCCACAGGCATATACGAAAACGATGTATGTGAGTTTGCAACAGAACAATCTATTTCCTATTTACAGAAAGACATGTAGATAGGGAAATTTCAAGAAATTGAAATTGGATAGAGCTAGAAATTAACGCTGGCCAAAGAAATGTATGTTGGTCAAATAAAAACCTTTATCAGGGCAGTAGTTTTGTCTACTACCTGAGCCCTTGCCTTCATTCAATAGCCGTGATGCTGATGAACAGTGCAAAATTTGAAAGACAAAATCTAGAGGAAAAAAAAATAAGGAAAATCATTGCAAAAGAAAGGATTCTTCCTCATTTTAGTGAGGATTAGTTGTTTCCCTCAATGTGTCTTTTCATCTGGGAATAATGATGGTGTACTGGAATGCTTGCATTATGAAAGGAGCCAGGGCAGCAGGCGCATAGTAGCTGTTGCTTGTCTCTTTGTGCTGCTGTCAGGCACAGTCAGACTGACAGGGCTGGCAGGCAGCAGCCATCCCTGTCTATCGCAGGCAGACCCGAACAGAGCCTGTGAGGAACTCTGTCCTAAGGCATCTGGGGTCTGAGGACAGCTCCTAGTCTTGCTTTCAAGAGCAATCAGCACACATTACTTCTAGACCTCATAAGTAATTTCCAAACTCTGTTGGTTTTCAGCCTGCTATACGATAATACTACTACTCCTTAGAGATACTGAGGGAGCAGCTGGAAACCACAGAAGAGTTGGTGACAACTGCTTTCTCAGTTGGTGTGGTATCAATACTGGAAGGCAGCACAGATAAGTTGCTGGGGGCATAGTGTTTGGAGGGCCCTGTAAGCATTCTGATTCGCTTGTGTCATCAAGCTACTAACAACTTGATATTGCTAACAAGTAATAGTTTTTATAGGCTAAGAGATTAATTTTGCTTGCTTTTTATGCAGGAGACATTTAGGAGGAAAGTGTTATGTGAATATTTGTATTCACACCAGGATAAGTGGAAGTATCCTATATCTGTTCTTGTTTGTGTCCTAATCAGAGCCACGTTGCCCTGTATCAGCTACCAATGCAGCCGCTATCTGACATTTTCCCTCTTTCCCTTCAAAACAGAATATATTGTGATAGCTTTTGTTTTGAATGGTAGGGGCGCTTTCACTAGCAATGTCACCGTGTATATCTCAGAGTGCTTACACCAAAATAGATCAGTGTCTCAACAGATTGGTTTCTTCTTATTCTGTAACCTTTTCTTCTAGATTACCAGCAGAAGTAAAGAGTCGACATGGGCCCTGATACACAGCGTGAGCGATGCCTTTTCTGGCTGGTTGTTGATGCTGTTCATTGGGTTGCTGGCAGGTAAGAACAAACCTTAATTTTAAACATTGATTCCTTGCATCAGCTCTGATATATTATTAGAACAGGAAGTTTTGTCCCAGAAACAAGGGCTGAGGAACTGCACTGATGCTTGTCGCTCTGCTACTGCTTTGCAGTTTAAGGAGAATTACTTCTAAATGCTCTGAGGTCCTTTTTGTGTAAATGCCAAAATAACAAAACTCAGACTGAAAGCTGTCCTGGGCACTGTTCTTCATTTGCTGCTGGTACGTAGCTCTGAAATAGTCTGGATCAGAGGGAAGTGTTAGGATGTAAATAATCTTTGAATGCTCTTTATTAATGCTGGAGAAGCTGATGCCAAGGAATGCTAGCAAGGTGGTTTTTTTTTTTTCCTCCTCACTGTTCTTGAGAATAAAAGGTGAGAGATGTTTCTTCGGAAGTCAGGTTTCTTTCAGCAGTTGGCTGACCGAGCCCTTTTAAATTAGTTCAGAAGGAAACTTTGGACCCAAGTGCAAAAGAAATAGGTCAGCTGGATGCAGATCTTCTTGGTTAGAAGGCAGCTAGACCTTCAACATGAGGGATGATATTAAATCTTCTGTTAATATTTACATAGAAAAGCTGCTAGTGAGTTTTTCATTAACTGGAAGATATGCTAAATGTTACCTCTAGAGCCTATACTAGGATTTACTGCTACAGATCAGAGGTCTGTATTCCTGGCCTCTGTGCTGATGTGGCATTTTACCTAAGTGCTGAGATGATTACGCTTTTTGCCTTGGGGGATGCTGTAGGAGTTAATAGAAAAACAGAAAACTACTTGAAGCTTCCTCTTATAAAAGGAAAAATTACTTTCCTTACTGGCTCTGTTTTTTTGTTTTTAATTGGGATTGGAAATGTTCCATTCCAATTCGGAGTTATTCCTTGCCCAGTCTTAGCGTTGTTACTATAACTTGTGGATCCCAGGTCTTGTGCTGGAGACCAGTGGCATGTTTTATGTTCTCCAGAAACATGATAAGTCAAATCCCTCGCTGTATCCAACTAATTTTCATGCTATATTTAATTCCATGTAATTGAGAATAATTAATATCTAGTGACTTAGAGTGATTTTTACTGCTGTTTGCTGTGGTTAACCTTGGAAATATTGTTAGCTGTGCTTCGTTTTGTGACCTTCTTTTCAATATAGACTTAAGCAAATCCTCCCTTTAGCTCTGTGGATAACAATAATAGAATAAAAGATAATTATAGGCAAAAATAACAGTGCTGCTTTAGTTACTGGTAGGTAAGTCAAAGTGGAGACAGTGAAATGAAACAGAGTCTCTCAGATACCTGAATCTGCATCAGATGCTTACTATTAAATTTTCATTTTTTTTCTAAACAAGGTTCCTTAGCAGGTCTCATAGACATTTCCGCCCACTGGATGACAGATTTGAAAGAAGGAGTGTGTTTAGCAGGCTTCTGGTTTAACCACGAGCACTGCTGCTGGAAGTCCAACACAACCTTTACAGACCGAGACAAGTGTCCTGAATGGATGAGCTGGTCGCAACTTATTATTGGCCATGGAGAGGTAATGTGTGCCTAGAAATACTTCTGCTGCTGAATATTCCATTTCTCAGCCTGCATTGTCTTGGTATGGTCTGTATGCATGTGCTAGAAGTGCAAATTAGGTGTTTCACTGGTTTAACTTTGAATTCTGGGGTTTTTCAGTAAGCAAGTTACGTGTTGTCCTCAGTGGGGCATCAAAACCTTGACGCGTTCACAAGAGCACTGCTTTAGTTGTTTGAAACTTGCTGCTTGGAAGATGTTTTTCCCAAGACCATTTTAAAGGACTGCCAGACAAACTCGAATCTTGTGTTTCTAGCAACTCTATCCAGTAGAGCAGCCAGCTTGACTGGGACAGTGTTTGTGTACCTTGTTTGCCATTTCATATAGTGGCTTTGGGAAATATGGTTAGCTCATAGTCCTCTAATTCAGCATATGCAACTTGTCCTTGGAACGGCAGACTTACTGCAATTCCTGTCCTTTTGACCTGATAACTGTATTTGAGGTTACCTGCTATTTCTGTGTGCTTGCTTCAGTGCCCTGGTTTGATGTAAGCTCAATTGAAATTGGTTAACTTTGTCTGCATTTCAGGGGGCTTTTGCATATATTCTCAACTACTTCATGTATGTTATCTGGGCTTTGTTATTCTCCCTTCTTGCTGTGTTACTTGTGAAGGGCTTTGCTCCTTATGCCTGTGGCTCAGGAATCCCAGAGGTGAGTGAGAATGAAGGTGTGGGGTTTTTTTTTTTGTATGTGTTTGTTTTTGATGTGTTGGATTTTTGTTTGTTTTTAAGGTGGGGTAACTGAAAGATTACATTTGCCTGCTATGGAATAGTACTTATATCAAGTCACCATATGTCTCTAGTATAGATGTTTGGTTTTATTTCAAACTTTGCTACTGAAACATGCCTAGTTCTTAGGTCTCCATATAATCTCTTTAAAAGCTGAAATAAATTTACTGAAAGTAAATGCCAAAATTTACTACAGGAGGTACAAACAAAAGTGTGCTATTTGTGGAAGACAGACCAGAAAAGCAGCAGCAGTTTTTTTTTTTGTTTTTTTTTTTTGCTAGGAAAAGCAGCCCTGAAGGAAAGGCTGGGAGGGCTATTTCTGTCTTTGCATGCAGAGATATTTTTATTGACTGTCTTACCTTTGACAGCTGGGGAGGGAGGGACTCTGGAAACTATAGTGGAAAGCTGAGGCAGGACTGGCACTGCCTAGCAAATTGGGAGCTCTGACCAGGGCTTGAATGAAAGCCTGTAGAGCTCTGTGTGCTTGACTTCCAGATCAAAACTATCTTAAGTGGTTTCATCATTAGAGGCTACCTGGGCAAGTGGACGCTGATCATCAAAACCATTACCTTAGTGTTGGCGGTGTCCTCTGGCCTGAGCCTGGGAAAAGAGGGCCCCCTGGTGCACGTTGCCTGCTGCTGTGGAAACATCCTGTGCCATCTCTTCACCAAATACAGGAAGAACGAAGCGAAGCGCAGAGAGGTAAAACGATGCGGTGATGTTTTATCAAGAACGGTGAGGTTGTAGTAGGGATGTAGACAAAGCAGAAACGTTTAATGCTTTCTTTGCCTCTGTCTTCAGTGCCGATGGTGGGCTTTGGGACCACTGGAGCTCTGAGTTGGAGGACTGTGACTGCAGTAGTGATAAATTCCAGCCAGCCCTGAGCTTATGTGAGATTTGCTGCGGCAGCTGGATGCATATAAGTCTATGGGGACTGATGGGATTCATCCCAGTGTACTCAAAATGCTGGTTGATATTCACTGCAAGACCTCTCAATACTTTCCAGTCATCCTGGGATTGTGGAGAAGTGTCAGTTGACTGGAGATAGCAAATGTTGTCCCAGTTTTCAAGAAGGGCAGCAAAGATGACATTGCTAAATGAAGGTCTGTCAGTCTCACTTTGGTGCCTGGCAAAATTATGGAGAAGATTGTTCTGTGAAAAACTAAAAGATAATGCAGTCATTGGTCACTGGTTAACAAACTTATTCTCCTTTTAGGGCAAGGTTGCCCATCTAGTTGACCAAGGGAAGCCAGCTGATGTCATACTTTTGGGTTTCAACAAAACTTCTCATACTGTTTTTAACAGTGTCCTTCTGGACTAAATATGCAGCATACAGCTCAACAATAGCATTATGCGATGGGTGAACAATTGACTGAGGAGTCAGGATGGAGGGGTCATAATTTGTGGAATTAGAGCAGGCTGGTGGCCTTCATTAGTGGGGCTCAGCAGGCCAAGGCTCTTCAATGTTTTCGTCAGTGACATGGGTGCAGGATATGAGGATGCACTAAGAAAATCTGCTGTCAACACTAATTTGGGAAGAACTGTTGATTCCCTCAAAGATACAGGGAGGACGTAAAACTATTAAAGATAGCTCTTTTTAACTGAAGCTTTATGTGAGGTGAAAGCACAGCGTGAAATCAGGTCAAATAGCATATGGTAATTGCAATTGATTTTGGTTCTGCTGATTTAGGAGTTGAACTGCTTAAATGCTAATTGTTTCTGGTTTTGTTTTAGCTACTTAGGAATTACAAAAGTCAGCTCACTCTATTTTTTCTCTCTTGTCTTTAAAACAGACAAGCTTATTCTGTAGTGATTGCAGATATTTGTACTTTTTTTTTCCTTAAGTAAAGACATTTAACAAAAAAGTGGAAAGTTTTTGTTGGGGAAATTGAAAATGTGTGACTGACTTGAGTTTTTCTCACAGGTTTTATCAGCAGCTGCAGCTGCTGGTGTGTCTGTAGCTTTTGGTGCACCGATTGGAGGAGTGCTCTTTAGTCTGGAAGAGGTAACATCAGCATTTTCTATTAGCTCTTCATGAGCTGTTTTATTGCAAGAGCTGACCCCGCTGGTTTGAAAATACACTCCACTCATAACTACTTGGGTGTGGAAAGGAAACCTTGTTGAATACTGACTTGTGGTATATTTAAAAAGTCTGCCAAGCAACCTAAACTTTACTGGGGATCCAGGTAATTCTTATGGATGCTGGAGAACTTATTTTGGATTATGTATTTCTCTAGCTTTGCAGTAAACCTGCTAGATTTTCCCAACCTGTCCATGCTCACCAGCACTGCTCACGCTACAGCCTCTGTCACGTTTTCTGTATGTCTGTATTCTGTTGTCAGCTCTGTCACAGGCTGCCTCACAACAAACTTACCTTGCTCGTCAAACTCCTTTTCTTACCATGAAGTTTTGATTCAGATGTGAAATGGATCATCACTTCTGTCTTCAGGGCTTAATTCAGAGAAAGAACGGGATGGCTTTGCTCAGCTGAGCAGTAATAGTTGTGGTAGCTGCTATGGCAAACACAGTTGCTTGGCACTTCTGGACCTTGCGAGCATGCAAGACAAATACTCCTCCAAATTCAGCTTATAGCTGATTTGTAGTAACTTACCTGAGTAAGTTGTCTCTGCTTAAGGGATCACAGAGAGCATTTGCTACACTGAAAATGCGTGCAGACCAAGGTACATCCTGGTTGCTGTGATCTGTGTCGAAGGGAGCTCAAAATCAAATCTGGGGTGCTCAGCTGAAGAAGAGAGTGTGTATCCAGTGAACACCAGTCTCAGTACTTGCTTTGTGGTTCATGCAGTAGTGGTTTTGTTACTGGGCAGCGATCAGTGTTGTGTCAAGTGACTGAATCTGCTTTGTTTTTCCTTTTTAGGTCAGTTACTATTTTCCTCTCAAGACACTGTGGCGCTCCTTCTTTGCTGCTCTGGTAGCTGCATTTACTCTGCGCTCCATCAATCCTTTTGGGAACAGCCGCCTGGTACTCTTCTATGTGGAGTTCCACATGCCATGGCATCTTCTGGAGCTTGTGCCATTCATCCTTTTGGGAATTTTTGGTGGGCTTTGGGGAGCTTTTTTCATTCGCAGCAACATTGCCTGGTGCAGGCGACGCAAGACAACCAAGCTTGGTAAATATCCTGTGCTCGAGGTGTTTGTAGTGACTGCCATCACAGCCATCCTGGCCTTCCCGAATGAGTACACCAGAATGAGCACTAGTGAGCTGATCTCTGAACTCTTCAATGACTGTGGGATTTTGGACTCTTCCAAGCTCTGCGAGTACGTGAATGATTTCAACAGCACCAAAGGGGATGACTTGCCAGACCGAGCTGCTGGCCCGGGAGTTTACACAGCCATGTGGCAGCTAGCTTTGGCTCTTATCATGAAAGTTTTCATCACAATCTTCACCTTTGGCATGAAGGTGAGAATTACCTGTGGAAGATGTTCTTCTCATCCTGGGCAGGATCTCTGCTGCTTACAGATTTTTATTTTTATTTTTTTTTGCTTGCCAGTAAATTTATCTCATTTTTTTTTCCACCAAGTTTGAGTTAAAAGGAGGAAAAAAACCCAAAACTGTGCTTTTTGAGGGGTGGAAGACTGCAATTATTTGTTCTGTTGTTAGTAACTGAGGGCAGTAGAAACCTTTTATCCTGTGTTTGACCACTAGACCAAACTGCTGGGTCATGGATTCATAACCTGTGTTCCAAACACCAAATACTTCTAAATTGTCTCTCCTTAAGCCTTCTTGATACTTCCCCTATATACCTCCTTTCCTAATTGCAAAGTGGCATGAAGCCAGCAGAGTGGGAAAATCCTGTGAATTCCGTAAATAAGTACTTAAGTATTCGTGTAGTTGGAAAGGCATAAGGGAGTGTTGGTGGTGTTTTAGCCTATTCTATTTCATGCTAAGCTGATGTATGACTGTTTCTCCTGCTCAGGAAGATGTACATTCAAATTCCGTTACAGAGGTCTTGGAACATGTTTCAGTAAGGACAGCATTTGGCACTCTCAGTGCTGTTGCTTGTTCAGTTCAAGGACGCAAGGAGGCGTTCTCTCACCACTTTTTTGGTGCTGGACAGGCAGAAGTGATGGAGCATGGCGTCCATGCCAATTTTAACTTTAGTGTGACCACTAAATCAGTCTTGATTTAAACTTCTGACTGTCAGTAGTCTTTGAATACTGCTTCCCTGAGAAATGCCATGTATCCTGATGTGTTTTTTCATAGGTCCCTTCGGGTCTCTTCATCCCAAGCATGGCAGTCGGTGCTATAGCAGGCAGGTTGCTAGGGGTAGCAATGGAGCAGTTGGCATTTTACCACCATGACTGGATCATCTTCAGTGGCTGGTGCAGTCAAGGAGCTGACTGTATCACTCCTGGCCTGTATGCAATGGTTGGGGCTGCGGCATGTCTAGGTAAGCAAGAGACATCTCTTGAAGTCCTAGTGCAAGTTTGAGTCTTGGTTGCCAGTGTGGATGCGTAGTAGTGAAAATGGTGATGATGTTCCTGTAGTCTGTGTTTAAAGAAAAAAACACCAACAAAAACAAACAAAAACACTGGCTCAATGTCAAGAACAGGGGACATCATAGTATAGCATCTAATGTGTTTCTTATCCTGTTTGCGTTCTTTTACTGGCATCAATCTATCATTGGACATGATAAATTTCAGTGGGGACTCTCTTGAATGTGCAGCTAGAACAAGTGAGACTGGCCAGGGACTTGGGATTTCCATGTAGGGAAGCCTTACTGTTAGGAAGATTAATGATAGCAAGCAGAGGATGTCAGGATGCCACTTGACCTTTGTGTATAGCCTGTCATAGAGATCATTTCATGAATCTCTTTATGGTTGTTATTAGTAAGGCCATTTTATGTCATGACCAGACTATTTTGCAGCTAGCTAAATTTCCTGTTAAGTAACAGCAAATTGGCACTAAGAAATGTTTTGATATATTATATAGTCTTAAGAAATGAGTTTAGAACAGATAAACCACGTTGTTCACAGAGCTCTGTAATTCAGGTGATGTGCAATCAAAGGACATGTGAGACTGGGGTATGTCCTGTTGCCTGAATTGAAATTAATGTCATCTCTGGAGGATGGCTCTAGTAAATGTCAGGACAGCACTCCTGGCTGTAAATCACCATTAACTACGTTTATGTCTTTTGTCTTTCTGTGTTCTTTCTGTAGGTGGGGTGACCCGCATGACTGTGTCACTAGTGGTCATTATGTTTGAGCTCACTGGTGGACTGGAATACATAGTTCCTCTGATGGCAGCAGCCATGACCAGCAAGTGGGTGGCAGATGCTATTGGGCGGGAGGGCATTTACGATGCCCATATACGCCTCAATGGCTATCCTTTCTTGGAAGCCAAGGAAGAATTCTCACACAAGACACTTGCAATGGATGTAATGAGGCCACGGAGGAATGATCCTCCTCTGACTGTCATCACTCAGGACAGCATGACAGTAGAAGACATTGAGACCATAATCAATGAAACCACATACAGTGGCTATCCAGTGGTGGTGTCACGGGAGTCCCAAAGGCTTGTTGGATTTGTCCTCAGGAGAGACCTCATCATTTCAATTGGTACGTGCAAGGAAGCAAGGTGCTCTACAGATAAATGGTGCAGAGTGCAGTTAGAGGCCTTCAAGTAGCATCAACTCTTAACTAACTTCACAAATTTGAGTCAGTAGTGATGGTGGCTGTACTTATGGAAGCCTGCATCTCCATCCCCCAGCAGTGTGGGGTTTGCGTGTGTTGAGCATGAAGGCCAGCATGGCTTGACAAGTGCAATTTGTATGCCTGTGCTAAGTTCATAAACCTTGTGAAGCATGAGGTGTCTTGAGCTCTGTGGTGTGTTCTCCAGTGTGTTGTGTAGTGCACTGTTGTAACACAGGCTTATTGCCTGTTATATGGGTATTGAGAAGTTTTGGTCCTGAGCTGTCTATATACTATGGCAGAAATAGAATACTTCTTGTAATAAGTTGCCTACAGCTGTGAATCAACCCTGTGATTACCTTTTAAGGTAAGTTTTCAATCTCAGCTTTAGACATAGAGTAGTACATTCTTTTGGAGCATGCAAGTATTGCTCTTGTGATGCATATACGGCCAAATGCTTATGACCAAGTGGAATAAAATACAGAAAAAGTGCAGTAACATATAATTATGGACATTTCCTTTCTTTTGTCGGGCTGTTTTGTGGTATAACCATGAATTTTTGGGTTTGTGTTGTTATGAATCTCTTGGGACTCCTTTAAAAATATATTTTCCCCTGGATGCTTAGAAAATGGGATTTTGCTTTTGACAGCCTGCTTTAAATGTCAAGTCTGGTGTTTTAGATGCCACGTTGTTCCCTGCCCAGTGAGTCTTGGAATGTAAATATCAAATTGAAACAGCGATACAGCAGACATCATACTGGGACATTGTCCGAGTAGCAGAAGTAGGCAGCAATGCACTGGTGTGGATATCTGAGTGGTATCTGGTTCTTAACACCACGTTGATGTTTTTTTTTTTTTCCTATTCTTGACTCTGGTTAGTACTTAAAAATACTTCTTTAGCTACCCTTCTGGGACCCACAGCAGTGACTGGTGAAAGGACAAATCATTTTATTTACCTGCTCTTAAACTGGTGAGTTAAAGATCTCCAGAACATGCATTTACATGACAGTTACCACCATGCACGTCCTCTGAATGGAAAACACATGCAGCAGTTGTTATTTCTGGAGGTGAAAGTATGCTGTCTCTGAAAGTTCATATCCTTTTGGCCGGAGCAAAATGCTGAAATACACAGTCTCGACATTAAGCAAAGCACTGGTGTGCTGAGTTTATCCTTATGGTGAAGCTTTGAAGTCCTTAAAGGTTAGAAAGGAGGATGGAATCATGTCACTACTTGGGTCGTTTTGTACACGTCTTGAGAAACATAAATGGACCTCTAAGGCCATCTCAGTGTGGCAAAGAGAAAAAGATATGCTCTTTGATTTAGAAAAGGAAAGGAGGGATGATATTTAATCAAATATTTCTTCTTCCAGAAAATGCCCGGAAGAAGCAGGATGGAATTGTTAGCACTTCAATTATTTATTTCACTGACCACTCTCCTCCACTGCCTCCAAGCTCCCCCTCTATGCTGAAACTCAGGAGCATCCTGGACCTCAGTCCTTTCACAGTGACAGACCAAACACCTATGGAAATCGTTGTGGATATATTTCGCAAGCTTGGATTGCGTCAGTGCCTCGTTACTCACAATGGGTAAGAGGGTAGCCTGAGGTCCCAATGGATCGTGCTGGATTAGTTAAGGTCCTTGAGCTGTTCAGCTCAACTGTGGCAGGAAAATTCCATGCAGGAGTGTAAGAGTTCATTGGGTTTGGATCTAGATGATCTTTAAAGGTCCCGTCCAGCTCAAACCATTCAGTGATTAAACTTCCAGATCTGAATCAGAACCTCTTCTTCAAGAGAGCAGAGGCCTCTGCTGTGTAGAGCTGAGTATCCCTGAGGGTAGATGTAATCTGGAAAATAACAGTTGTGAACCCTTAAACCTATGTCAGTTGAAACAGTAAAATAAATTCTGTGAGCTATTGAAATGGTCAGGCACAGCTCTGCATGGCGATGGGTTCGATATACCTAAAATTAATGCAAAGATCTCAGCCTTTTCTTACAAATCTGGTCACGTGTATCATGTCATCTCTTGAAATCACTGTGGTATCAATTCAGAAGCAGTGTGCCTGGCAAGGTGGGAAGAAATGAGGGTGAAGAATTAGAACAAGCTATTTGCTCCTTGAAGAGCCAAACTAAAGAGGAGTTCTCTCCTTGTCCCTCACTGTGGTGCAGTTGGACCAGTTGTTGTTCTTGGATTCTGACAGAAAATAGTATTGTTAAGCAACACTTCCCAACAGAGGTTGTCTTAGTTCCTATCATGACTGTTCTGAACAGCTATGCTTTGAAACTGTAGCTACTGAGAGAAACAACACTTAAAATGCAATCCAAGATGTTCAGGTCCATCTGTTTGGAGAAGGCAGGTAGGTGTTAATAGAAATCATTAGTGTGTCTTGGCAGAGTGTCTGCTGGGGCTGACAAGTACCATATTTTGCGTGAAGTTTCAGTATTGTGATACATGTAAGCGCTTCAGCTACTGCAACACATTATAGTTGCCATAGAAGTTATACAAGAGCAAGAATACATTCCTTGGGTGCTGATGCGTTAAAGATGTTTTCATTTTTTTAGGAAACTGCTTGGGATCATTACCAAGAAGGATGTACTAAAGCACATTGCACAGCTGGCTAACCAGGACCCAGATTCTATACTCTTCAATTAAAGGCAGACCAGTAGGTATTGTGTGTTAAACACAAAAGATACTTTATAGAAGATTCTGGATATTCTTTCCTATTTTTATTGAGACCTTGGAACTATTTTCAGCGTTTCCTTCCATGGAGCTGAAGATTTTTTTTTTTTCTACATGGTAACCAATTGCACTACGTAGTCTGTGGAAAAATAATCTTCTTTTTAGAAGAAAAAAAGACTATTTACATTGCTTTTGTGAAGTTGCATTGGAAAGATTCCATGAAGGAGTAAAAGCAAAATGCTACAGAATTATATATCTTCTTATTTTATTTGAACTCTTGTTACTAATGTGGATAGGGGAAGACAAGGTTTATACCTTCAGGAACTTTGAAGGAGGACGATTTTGCACACAGTATTCAGGTGGTGGCAGAAAGATACAGTTGTAACTCAGGGGCGGGGCAGTGTATTCCCAATTAGTGAAAATAAGAACCTGGTAAAATAAAAGAAACAACAAAAACACCCAAACAAACAAAAAGTGCTTAAAAACACCCTCATAAAATGATCAGGTGGCTCTGTAACTAACCCCGTACGAGAGCTTAACTCCTCAGTAATCTATATTGGCTCGCTGATGATGTGTCACTGAAAGAAGGAAAAAAAACAATCCCCAGGTGACCAGTCTTCTTGAAATTGGGTTTGGTTTCTGATTGGGAAGAAGTTTATTTTGATTAATCTTCTGTGAATGTATTTAATTATTCTCCAATGCTGGCTTGCTAGGAGAATCCAGATGAGGAGGAGGCAGGTGAGTTAGTAGTTGTATTCTTGTCATCATCTCTATTTTGATATATGCCTAAGGATTTCTTCTTGATTTCTCTTGAGCATGTAATTAAAATTGCAAAGACTGAATCCTAAAGCCCTGGCTTTACTGCACTTCCAAGTAAACTTTGATCGTATTAGATGTTGCACAGTTGACCTCTTCCTTAATCAGCAGTGTCTTATGTTGCTGAGGATGTCTTAATGGAGACTCCTGGGCCCGGGATGTTTACATGGATGCATTTTCTGTTCCTTGCTCCTCTCCTCAGCCCCTCACCAAACTCAGGCTTGGATCCTGGCTCTAGGATGGAGAACACTGCCACTTTATGTATGTTCACCGCTCGGTGTCTCATTTTACCAACAACTATGCAATAAAAACCTTTCCTGACCACTATCAGCAACGTAACTTGTTCCTGAGTTGCTCTATTCCAAGTCTGCTTCTCAAATCCTTGTTCAAATTCATTTTCTGTTAATAAAGTGGTGACAGTTTACTGGAATTTTGAAGGTATATAAATGCCTTTGGAGGTTATTATATTCATAATGGATTCTGTCTGTAGTGGACTTCATTTCACTGTCTGTGGCTGAGGCTTGTTGGTGAAAATAGAGCTCACCGCTGTCAGTACATCTGGCAGGAGCTGAGCTGTTTGGTACTAGCCAGGGGTTAAGGACTGTGACGAATCTGACTGTGCTTCCTGATGGACAGATGTAAGCAGGTGTTGTGCTTTGCACAGCCTCAGCCCCAGAGGCCCTGGTGCCAGCTGCTCAGCCCAGGCTGGGGCTGCAGGTTGAGGCTGAGGTGAGATGGCAGGAGGTGGTGGGTTGTCATTGTGAGGCTGCTTGTGCTGCACAGGGTAATGCTGTTTGGTGGGCAGGTGGGGTCCTGGCTACAAGTGGCTGGCAACATGCTCAGCCTTAAACTCACTTACATATAAACCAAGTCCTCATCTGTACTTCGAATAGAAGGCAGCCCGTTTCTCTAGCAGCCATTAACATGTGATGCTGGACTCGGTCACTGTGCCGAGTCTTCTTACTGAGGAGGGGAAAGGAGGAACTGCTTGTGGGAAGGCAGCAGTAACCTTAGCCCCATGTGCCAGGCAGGCAGAGGAGGTGCTGACAGGAAATCCCAGTTGTGGGCTGGAGTGTCGTGGCTGCCTGGTGCCTTAATCCCCAGCGGAGAAACTGTTGTGGAAGCTGGCAGGGCAGAGAAGAGCGCAGGCTGTCAGAGCTGACCACACAGCCAGGCTATCCCGAGAGGCTGGGAGCATTTGAAATGCAAACATCACATGGGCATCGGAGCAGTGTGTTGGCTTGTGGTAAGGTTTTGGTAGCAGAGAGGCTGCTGCGAGCAGGAACTGGTCTGCTCGCTGCATTAGATAAGAGCTGACTCCACAAGGGGCCGCTGCTGGTCAGAGCTGAGCCAGCCGTGCTTAGTTCTCCAGCATTCTGTGCTCTCCTGTGTTCAGGTGGTTCCTCTGAGCTGTCAGCTGAGCCCAGGGAGAACAGGATTGCCTGATAAGCTGCAGAACGAATTCATTCTGGGATTTCTGAAGGTGATGATGTGGGTGGAGTGGGGACAAAGAGCTGTCAGGGTGCCTGTCACGTGGCTTCCTGGCATGGGGAGCTGTCCAGGGGAGCCTGACCTGAGAAAATCCTGCCCAGGAAGGCGAGAGGGAGAGAAAACACGCTGAATCAGTGGGAAAGCCTGGAAGAGCTGTCTTTTAGAGAAGCCAAGTCCTCACGAGGCCAAACCAAACATGGACAAGGTGGACAAATAAAAAGATTTTGCAATGGTAGGAGGCCTTGTTTTGCTGGCTTTGTAGAAGAGAGAAGCTGCCTCTCACCTGAGCATACTTTTCCACTTGTGCATCTTTTCCTGTGAATGCACAGTTTAAAGAACAGGACTCTGGTGCATGGGACCAGGTGAAAATAGAAGCTCGGAGCCATTTTGTAGCTTACTCTCAGTGAAAACCTACTGGCTGCATAAAGACCAATGGAAATAATAAGTAATGAAAACACTCATTCCAGCTCTAGACCTCTTTTCTGAGGTGTGATTTTTCTACATGGAAACTTGCAAAAGTCATAGGGGCTGGGAAGGGTTTTGCCCTGTGCAGTTGTTGCTGTTGTGTTGTTTTCTTTTCAGAGAGACTCCAGGAGGAGCCCTAGAGCTTCTTTCCAGGAAACGGCTCATTTTCCAGGTCATAGCTGGAGGCAGTTCAGGGAGGGGTTTGATAAGTGGTTTTATAAACCCATACCCTTGATAAATGAAGCCAGTCTTATGAGTTCAGCAGCTAAGCAAGAAACGCTGCTCACTGTACCCCAGCGATGCTGTTTTCCTGTAGACGGGACTGGTTTAAAGAGCCCGCTGCTTCCTCCAGCTACTTGAATCTGCCTTACTGAGGGGATTAGGTTTGCTGTGTTTCGTTTGCCTCTTGCAAAGGCTTAACAGATTCACAGCAATGAGCCCCTCTTTGCGTGAGCACAGCTGCGCTGTGGGATGCACGGGGAAGTGGGCATGGAGCGGAGGAGGAGCTGTGGGGATTCCTGTGCCTGGGTTTGTGTGATAGCAGGGCTGTAACCTCATAACCTCCTGCATGCGCTTTCTCTTTGTGCGCTTTATTTACAGTGTTCCAAAAAATGATTTCCTGGGGTGTTGGCGTGTTTTTCAGTGTTGATTTCCTCCTTACCTTTGAGAACTTGTTCTGGGCTTGGGTCTTGAAAGTGAAAGCAGATCTTGTTTGGAATGGAACAAAGGACTTGGGTGTAGTGATGAGCTGGTCGGTAACTACAGAGAAGAAATAATAGCAATTTCAGCCCCAGAACTTTATTTAGAGACAAAGGGCAACAAAGTTATCTTCGTAAAGGTCCTGGGCTGTCTGGCAAGTTTGTCTAAGCTGTCTGTGCAGTCACACAATGAACTGGGAGCAGAGCTTGGAGACAGCAAAGATAAGACCTTACTTTGGCAACCACTACAAGGAAGGAGTATGTATCCAGATCAAATAAACACAGTGAAGTCATGAGAATTAAGGTCAACCTGAACATGTTATTAGAGCTGTCATTCTGTCCCCCCGTATTTCTTAAAGCATCAGAAAAGGGCAGGAGAGACCTCTGAAATGCCAGCTGGCAGACTGCTCACAGCAGGGCTGTGGTGCAGGGGGGTCGTGGTGGGGGGAGGGCTCTGTGTCGGTGTAGTGATGGGTTTGCTCAGTGCGTGTTTCTGGAGTGTTTTCAAGGGGTGCTTCAGTCTGAGGTGCAGTGGTTTTTCTGTCTATGCTAGTCCTTCTGCCTTTGGAATGGGAAAGGCACATTTCTTTTCCACAACTGGAGTACTTTTGTAATTGGGCTGTTGGCACCGAGGTTTAGCAGCAGTCCTTTTCCCAGCAGCTGTGGTTTCCTGGTGAAGGCACACAGCTGGCACCTGCCCAACATTGCCCTTGGTCTGCAGGAGGAAATCACTGCTGGGCAAAGTAACACTGCCACGGGCAAGGAGATGAGTAATGGTGCAGATGGTATTATATATGCGCTGCTAGGTGGCAAATGATCTGTGTCTATGTTTATCCACACGCGCACACCTACGTATATACAGCCATGTATAGGATTTCTGGTGTAAAATCTGTGATATGGGGTCATTCAAGGTCTTTGGCCAGTGTTAATGGTGGCACCAGGAATAGGCCCTGAAGCAGATGAGGTTTGGTGATAAATGCTTGCTGATAACATCGCTTTGGGCTGGTGGACTGAGAAGCAGAGAGAGTTTTGCTGCTGATGGCTGCTGCAGCTTTCCATGACTGTAATGTGTGAAGGGAAGGCTGGAGTGCCTTAGCAATGATACTGTTGCTTTTCCAGAGACAGCAGAAACAGCTGGCCCAGGTCCCTGCTTCCTGAGCTCTGGGCTCATTGTTTTTCTCATTGCCCAGTACTGCCTGGTTCTCACTGTGGCCATGCAGTTTATCTTCCCCAAAAGCAGGACACTGCAGCAGCCCCTAGCCTTACTTGGCACTGGGCTGTCCCAGCTCATGCCACAGGATGGTTTACATGGAGTGCTGTCAGCTCCTGGGTGCTGCAAGAAAAACAGTAATCTAGCTTCCCCTCTGTGCTGGGGGAAAGCTCAGTTATGTTTCAGAGACAACCTTTGAACCACCTGCTCTGTTTCCTGGCAGAGCCCTGGAAGGCTGATCGCACCAGCTTGGTGAGCAGCAGCAGAGAACTGCAAGAAATAAGGTGCCCTTTGAAGGAAGGGCTTTTAACTAGCATCGGAAACCAACTAGATTGAATGATGCAACGAGGGCTGCTGTGTTTGGGGATCTTCACATAACAGTTGTATGCATACCCCAGCTGGACTGCTGTCCTCAGTGTTTTGTTTGTGTTGGGCAAGAGCAAAACATGACTAAGATGCAGCACCGCCAAGCCTCGCCTCCTGTGCAGTGCCAGGGAGGGGCTGCTGGGGCTGGAGCGGGGCCGCACCCCTCTGAGCCCAGCCTGGACAGGGGTCAGGGACTTGGGTTGCACAGCGGATGGGACTGGGACATGCTGGGTGCAGAGTGGAGCTGTCAAGAAGAGAGTGGTGCATTAGGGGCTAGGTGATACACAGCCGGGTGGAGGAGGGAGACATGAGCACAGCACGCTGCTGGGGAGTTTTTTTGTTTTTTGTTTTTTTTATCAGCCTTGCTGCAGCAGGAACTGCAGTAAGAGTCTGCCTTTTCCTTGGCCTGGCAGGATAGGGAGAGGGAGGTAAACATTTTCTGTATGTGGGGGGGAGATCATGTTCCTGATGCAGGGAGGCACAGGAGTGCCCTGGATCCCAGCCCCAGCCAATGGTGCAAGGAAGGCTTAGGCCTGGGAAGATGGGGGCTGGACAGCAGGAGCAAGGAGCAGCTCCTGCCCAGCCTTGGCATGAAGGGGAACAAGCCCATCTCAGCACTCTGGGGTTTGGACTGGGTGGGCCTGAGTTGTCCCAGGCTACAGCGGCGTTGGGCTGGCTCAGCAACCCAAAAGCAAAGAGGAGCAGAATGAGGACTCCTATGGGCAGCTGGGAGGGATGTAGTTAGCCTCCCAAGGCCCTGACTCCTGCTTCTTCTGGACAGGTGCTGATGGGAGCAGTGTGCTTCCTGCACCACATGTCTGCACCCTTCCCTTTCCCAGCACTGTGGGGAGGAAGAGCTGCTGGGCCTGGGCTTGCTGGGGTGGGGGCTGAATGCCCGCTTGTGCTTAGCCAGCATGCAGGGCTGCAGCAAAAGCTGCACCTGGGCCCAGCAGGGGAATGCACCGGGCTTGGAAGCAGAGGTGTGTCTCTCTGGGAAAGCCTGGGGCATTCATGGGGAAAGGGTGCAGCTGCCTTGGCATGACCTTAGCCTGGGCTGCGGAGCCATTAGTGATGCAGGATGAGACAAGACCCCGCTGCTGCCTGCAGCCTTCGCTGTCTGCAAGTTGTGGGACTGGAGCTGCTGGGAATCACACACACCTGTTCCCCCAGGCGGCCTTGGCACTTGCAGCTCTTGCTCAGCACTGAGCCGCTCCACCACTCATGGTGCCTTGCTGCAGGCACTGTGCTGGGAGCAGGGCTGGGAGCACCACTCTGCAGGCTGCAGTGGACAAACCAACCTGCACCCAGCCTGTGCCACACTGCCTGCTGTCAGCCTCTGTGCTGGGCTGTGTGCTACAACAAGGAAAACAGTGGGAGAGCAGATATGGCTGCTCTGTGCTGAGAGGCTGCACAGCACTCAAGTGCTTTGCAGCATGTTAGCACAGAGCAAGTGGGTGTGCTGGCCTGGACATCATGCTGCCTGGTTGGGCCAGCAGCATTACTACGTGGTAATATCCACCATGAGGCTGCTGCACAGAAGTGCAAGGCCAGGGCTGGAGTACAGGATTTATTGGAAGCAGCACTGAGACCCCCCCAGAACTGTGCTGGCAGGGGGGGTGCTTGTGTCCTTTGTGGCAGCTTATGCTGCTGGCCTGTCCCTGTACATCGACGTTCATAATATGATACAGAGTATACAAGTAATTACAAAAGTGGTCTATGTCCAAACAGTGTCCATGGGCTGAGCCAGCTTTATCATGCTCTTCTCTGCTTGAACCTGTCTTTTGTGTCTGACGTGTCCCGGAGGCTTGGTAACAGGGGTTTGGTTTTGTCCTGGGTCCTGTGCCACTACTGCCTGAGCTGAAGCATGGCCTGGGCAGCAATCCTGGAGGGTGACAGCCAATGTGAGCAAAGAGCGGCTGTGATGCCCAACAGCGCTGGGAGAAACAAAACCCCAAGGAAAGGGATGCTAGGTTGGAAGCAAAGGGAGGCGAGATGTCAAGCTCCTCATCTTGGTGGTCCTGTGCATGTGAGCTGCCCTATGGGTGGACCAGCTTGTCCCCAGCATGCAGATGCTGGCCCTGCTCAGCACTAAGGGGCCGGGGCACCCTTTTCTGCATTGTCATTGCTGTTACATGAGGCCAGTGGAGAGCTGCTGAGGGCCACATTGAGCCCTGGGCACAACTGGTGCCATAGTTCAGTGTCCCTTCCTCACTGTCAGGGGTTTGTGTGGGCCACAAAGATGCACCTGGAGAGCTGTTTGTGCTGCTGCTCATGTGAGCCTGCTAAAGACCAGCCCAAGGTGCCAGTCTTGCAGGTTTCCAGCTCCCCAGCTTGCTCCTCCTCTTAGCTCCTTCCCCAGACCCCAGCTGTGATGTCATTCTCATCGGTGTGGCTTCCTGGGGACAGGGAGAAGATGCTGCTCTGGACGTGCCACATGCCGGGCTCTGTTGATGCAGGGTCTAACCTGGGCAAGGAGTGAATCTCTGCCACGTGCCTGGGTGCAGCTGCTTGTGCTGGTAATTACTGCAGCATTATGGCCCTGCTCTTTGCCTCCTCAGAAGCTGACTGCTGGCACAGGCCCAGGTTTCTAACTGGTCTGAACTGAAACTCCTTGACTATTTCCTGGAAGATGGTGTTGGATCTTTCCTGTGCCTGCAGGCTGCTTGGCCGTGGGGTGGTGGGCAGCCCTGCAGCCGTGTTCCTCATACCACTGCTCTTTACTAACCTTGCTAGCACCTCCAGCTCTGGGTCTGGGAGCCTGGCAGCATGGCTGGCTGTAATCTGCTGCCTGCATGTGCCAAATCTGGATTCAGCCTTGCAGGGGGTCGTCCTGCCATGAGGATCAGTCTGAAATTGTGGCCCCTGTGCCTCTGCCTTGCTGGTGTGGGGGCACACAGATGCACACCAAGTGGTTACAAGGCCCCCTGGTGGTGTGGCTCTTGGTAGAAGTGTGTTCTGCTCTGTGTTCCCTGTGCCAACTCGCCCAGCTCCAGCTGACACCCACCAGGCACAGCAGGTGCGGGGAATTACACTATGCCAGGCCCAACTGGAACCCCGGCCATTCGGCTGCTGTCCCACACAGAGGAAGGCAGCAGCATGAGGGGAGCTGCATGCAGCGGCAGCTCAAATTGCTTCTGCCCTAGGCCATGCAGAAGAGTCAATCCAGCAAGAGCAGAGGGAAGGTGTGAGAATGAGGAGGCTGTCACAGGTCGAGCCGGAAGGCCCCAAAATAGCTGGCTGCTGCGTCGTTGTAGTCAATGGCCAATGAGGAGACGGAGACGAAGAGCTCATCACCGGCCTTGAGCTCAAACAGTCCCCCCTGGTAGAGAGCGTGGAGGCCGTATTCTGCCTCGGGTGCCCAGCACTTGGTGCCCACCCCTTTGAGCAGGAGGATGGGCTGGCTGTAGGAGGTCTTCCAGTTGATGCACTGCACGAGCTGCGGCACTGAGACGCGGGCGCCGGCCCCATCGCGGGAGTAGCGGAAGTAGATCTGGGAGTAGACGTAGTACTTGCCTGCCTGGTTGACCCGCAGCCGGCCGTCCCGGTACGTGATGTTCTGCAGGTGGGAGTGGATGGTGCTGTCCTCCCAGCGAGTGATGGCGTGGCGGCAGGACTGCGAGAGGTTCCCAAAGCGCCTGGAGCTTCCTGAGGAGAAGGTAGGGTCATTAAGGGAGTGCACTGCGCTGAGGGGCACCATTCAGGGCCAGTAGGGGGGGGTCTTTCATGCTCCTACAGCCATCCAGCTTGGAGGTGGGATGGGGAGGGTGGTCTTGGACTGGAAAGGACAAACATCTTCCTATCTGCCGGCAAATGCAACCCCCCATGCTCAGCTCTCAGGGAGAGATCTCGGGGAGATCTATGATTCTACGATCTTTTCCCCACCCCAAACCCCAGCACCCTGCTGGTGTCTCGTGGCTCACCGTCCTGGGCTGGGCTCTGTGGGCGGAGGGTGAGATGCGCTGAGGGTTTGCCGAGTGTTTTGGTAGCAACCTGCCCCTCCGAGCTGTTGAAGTAGCTCTTCTGGGCCTCTGCAAGAAAAGGGACAAATGGATTTAGGAGGCAGAGTGCATGGGGACCCCCAGACCAATGCTAGCATGTCTTTACTCAGCAACCAGAGAGAACAAGGCAGGAGAACACCCCACTGACCCTACACAGGGGGAGTTCACTTGGGGTGACAATGTCTAGTCAATTATTATCTAACAGCTCCGTGCTTTCCCCTGGGTACATGGGTTCCCCAGTCTCCAATCAGGCAGACGTAACATCCCTCCAACCCCTGCAGGGGACATACACCCTTCACCCACCCGGTGGGGCAGTCTGCACTCCCGCCCCAGCTCACAGCGCTGTGCTGGATGGAGTTTGCCCTGGGAGCGGCCAAGCACCCTTGACCTGCTGGCACCCCCGGCCCCACGCCGGGCTGTGTGCACGTGGACATGGCTCAGCTCACAGCACAGCTCATTGACGCTGCCCAGAAGAGGTTCCCCATGAGTGGAACCCCAACTCCTGCCCCAGCACTCAGCGGGATGGACTCACCATTCACCACGCTCCTGCTGATAACGGTCTCTGTCACCTGAACCATTAGAGAAGAAAAACAACCCCATGGTTTAAAGATGCAAAGGCTGTTCGCTGCCCCCAGCTCCTCTCATCCTTCCAAGCTTTCAATATTTTCTATTATGCCATGCCTCTGGACTCTACCATCTCCTCTGTGCAGAGGGCTTGGCATGCAGTCCCTCGTGCAGTCCTGCTTAAATTGAGCCTCTGCCACCCACTGATGAAGCAGATGGGGAAACTGAGGCAGGCAGGCAAATGGGAACTCTCCTTTCACGTGTCCCACCCTCCCCAGCCCTGCAGCCAGCAGCCCCAGGCTCACCGTGGCCACATAGGCTTTGATGGTGTTGGCAAGCTTGAGGCAGGACTGGTTGCTGATCAGCTCTTCCAAGTTGGAGCCCTCCTGCTGCTGATTGATAAGCTGCAGACACCTCAGTTCCTCCGAGCTGCCCTGCGACTGAGCTTTGAGCTGGAATGAAAACACCTGGATGTCCACAGACTGCACAGAGCAGGATAAGGCAGCACACACAGCTTGGCTGGGCGCAGTGGGGATCCCTGCAGGGTGCGTGCCCAGGTCAGCTGCCTTTGGCCTGGCTCCTCCTGTGTCAGGGTGCCCACAGACACACCATGGAACAGAGCATAATCCAGCACTTTTCTGGGCACAAAGCTGGTGGTGGGATGGGTGGGTACCACCAGGACACAAACGCAGACTGAAGCTGCTCCACTGGGAAGGAATCGGTTGGCAGAAGGCTGAATGGGTCCCAAGCTTTGTCCAAAACCTGTTCTGTGAATCGAATGGGTTAAATCTCATCTTGTCCTCCTATGATCCCCACGGCTGGCAAAGGCTTGCTCATATCAGTGGTTACAGAAATGTGACAGCCTCTTTCTTTGAGTCTCAGTGCTGAGTATGAAGGGAAGACAAAGACTCTTGCAAGCTGCAGAGCACCAGGTAAAGGAGAGGCACTGAAATTTCCCTTTCTCCATCTCCTTCACCTCTTCTGCTCCGACCTTGGGGAAGCAAGCATAACCCAGCCTTAGCTGTGAGGAAGGCATTCATGGACCCTGAGGAAGGGGTTGCCCTGCAGTGCTTGGCTCCACGTGCCCTTGGCCCATTCAGGGGCTATGCACAGAGGTAAGAGCTGCAGCTCCAGGCTGGAAGCATGCAGCAGACTGGTCCATGGCTGCTCCATGGTGATGAGGCTCTGTCATTTACTGCTGTTGATCTTGTTGTAAACCAAGATCTCACACATCTCTTCCCTCCCAGGGCCAAGCAATACTGGCTGGAGACCAGACCCCAAGTACTGCATCATCCCAGACAGAGCTCAAACACTTTGTAATCTGTGTCGGATTGTGGCTGGGGAAAGGAAGCCTTCTTTCCATGTGATGTGGGCTGCTGCGTAGTGAACTATGCCTCGCCGGCATGTCTCCAGGCTGACCTGGCCAATTCTGCACAGCTGCTGCCTGGATGTCGGACACAGATGGCTGTGGGGTCACTGCTGCTGTGGGAAAACCAGGGCCCAGATGAGACAGCTACCCTGAAATCAGCACTCAGGAGCTGGGAACCAGTGCAGGCACCTGGACCAGCATGCCTGCACCACCTGGGTCATTCCCAACCATGGGAGCCAACCCAGCAGCCCTTGGCCACTCTGTCAGTCCCACCAGCATCCTGTGCTTCCTCAAGTCGGTTCGCTCTGAGCCACAGCCTGCAGCTCCCACCAGACGTCTGCCTGCCTCCTGACCAGGATCAGTGGAGATTCTGGGATCAGCACAAAGACTATGTGAGGTAAGATAAAAAGTCTTTTTTCCTCTCTCTTTGTGTGTGTGTGCGCCATTGGGCTGGGCTTACCAGGAGCACGGTGGGTGGGAGATGGGTTGCAGTGATGACCTCAGAGAAATGCTGCGGTGCCAATACAGCTGGATGACCGCAGGAGGGTAAGCACAGCCCTCACAGGGGTTCACCTGGGGTGGGTTTAGGTGGCAGAGCTGCCAGCCTTGCATAAACACACGTGTCTGAGTGGGTGGAAGCACGGTGCCTGCTGTAAATCCCCAAGTGTTGGGGCTGCTTGCATGAAACTCTCCAACACAATGCATGCTTGGGCAGAGTCAGTGCATGCAGACAGCTCCTCTGCACTGCCAGCAGCACTAACTGTGGTGTAGGCACATATAATCAGGGTCAGCCCTCGTAATGTGGCGGCACAGTCCCAGCATAACAATGAGCACTGCAACCATACCCCTCTGGCCACAACCAATTGCCCAGCTCTGCTAATTGTCTTGATTAAGGCTCGCTGTGATAGGCTGCATGTGCCACCAGCACCTCTCACTGTACAGGATAATTGCAGTCCCTGCCTTGTCTGTCTGCCCTTAAATTAAATGAAAAATGGGAGAAACTTCTGTAGAATGGGAGGGCAGACTGCATGCATGTGTTCTGTGTTGAGGGAGGCTTCCCAAGGCACTCACATTTGGTGCCCTTGGGATGCTGAGCTCTGAGCGCAACACCAGCACTGTTCCCATGCTGGGATCTGGTGAGAGACTCCAAAAGTTATTCCAAAGATGTAAATCAGTGTAAACGGCCTTCTTCCTTCGGCCCTTCCCTGAGGCTCTGTCTGCCCGCATTTCCTTTCTCCTGTTGATGCCTCTCATGTAAATCCCTTGTAGTGGGTGCCATGGGAGATCCAGGGAAGGAAAGAAAATCTGGAGGCTGGAGTCTGCTCTGAAGGATGCTGAAGCAGTCAGAAGACAGACTGTTTCATCTGCACCCAGGGCCGGGGCTTTGTGCAGTTTCTCACCTCAGCTGTGGTTTTGTGCAAAGCTTGGCATTCTGGTGCCCTTCAGCTGATGGGCCCTCCCTCATCAGAGCTGATGGCTACCATGGGTAGAACTGCCCAGATTGCTGCTTGGCAGTCCTTTGGCTCTCCATCTCTCCTGTTTGGTGTTTGACCCTTCCACTGCCGGGGGACTGCTGTGGATCTGCCTTAGCAGTGGCAGCACTGTGTGTATGCGGGGCTTGTAGGACCAGGGCCATCCCACTCAGTTTGTTGTTGCAAGGGCACTGCCTGTGTGAGGGTGGTCAAGGGGCCCTGCAGCTCTCTGGCTGCTCGTGCCCATCAGGCAGCAGTGGTGCAGCCGTCAGCGGCAGGATTTGGCTGCAGCACCTGGTCCATGGGGGCTGAGATCGGGAACAGCTTGGCAGGAGCGATGCTGAGGGCAAGCTGGAGAGGCTGCACCCCAGCACAGCTATTGGGTGCTATTCAATAGGACCGACAGTCTGAGAACTCCAGGTGTGGGGTCCCCCCAGCCTCACAAAGAGGGGAAGAAGGCTGCAGCAGTCCTGGAGCGTGTGTGGGATTGAAAAGCGCAGGGCAGGGCACAGGGACCAAAGGGCGCCCGTGCAGCCCCTTCCCCGGCCCCAGCCCGGACCAGCATCCTCAAGTTACTCGCGGGCACCGAGCAGCTCCGCCGGGACCCGCAGCCGAGGACAAGGGCTCGCCCTGGGCACAGCGGGATCTGCGGAGAAGCCCCGTTCCCCAGCGCCGAGCGCCGTCCCACGCCGAGAGCTGCCGGGAGCGGAGCCGCGGCTCGGGGCGCTCCCGGGGTGCAGCCCTCGCCCAGCCGCCCTCGGGGCCCCGCGCCGCGCTCACCTTGGAGATGGCCATGGTGAAGTAGACAAAGAGACCGGTGGTGGAGGCGATCTGTAGGGCGAGGATGGCCATGACGGCCACGCTGCCCCAGAGCGGCCCGCACCGCCGCCGCCGCTCCCGCAGCCCCCCGGGATCAGCGCCGGGGCCGTCCCCCAGCATGCGGGTGGCTGAGCCGCCGCTGTCGGAGCGCAGGTACTGCCCGGCGCTGGGCTGCTGCGGGGCCATGGCCGGGCCGTCGCTCCCCCCTCTCCGAAGTGCTCGTAGCTCCTGCGGGACGGACCGGGGCGGGGAGGGGCGGGGACACGGACGGGGGCGGCCCCGGGTGGGAGTGGGGGTGGTCCCCGGGCTGGGGGTCGAGCGTGGCCTCGGGGGTGGGATCTGTCCCGCACCTCCCCCCTGCGCGGCGGGAGAGGGGCGGTGGGTGTTTGTGCGCTGCCAGGATGTGGCTCTGTGTGCTTTGTGAGGCGCACGAGGCTGGCAGGGCTGTGGAGGTGCAGGGCTCGGGGACGCCCTGATGCGGGCGATGGAGAATCTCTGTGCTTCCCGGAATGGGAACTCTCGGGGTTGGGTGAGACAACGATCTGGGTGACGTAGACCACAAGTCTCCATGGGGTGCCGGGGATGTCTGTCAGGGGTCAGCGGGTCACCCCAGGGGCGAATGTTTGCAGAAAGATATTGATTACCGCGGAGCCTTTCCCAGTGGGTCATCCCACGCTGCCCACCGCTAAGAAACCACCCTGGATCCGGGTGCTGGAGAAGCACCTGACTGGGAGCAGCGTTTGATTGTGCTGATAGCTGACTGCTGACCCCAAGGCTGTACTTTGCCGGTGAGCCGTGTTCCCTGTCCTCTTGAAGTGGGAATGTTGAGTTGTTTGGAAAGCAAACAGAAAACCTGGAGGAGGGTTGCTGCCTGATGACTGCCAGTCGCTGCTTTGTGCTCAGGTGACCGCGGTCTGTAGTGTTTTTACCTCTGCAATGGAAGTGAGATCTTCGTACACAAATACTATAGTTCTCCCAGAGCCCCTGTCTCTTCTCTAAGGATGGGATGTGGGAAAAGTGTGGGCTGGCCCCAGGCCCAACCCACAGACAGCTCCAGTAACCCCAAGTGGTACCCTGGGGTAAACTTTATGGTTTATAACAAAATGGGGAGCTGACTGTGAGCAGGAGAGGCCCCTGGTGTGGCCTCTGATGGAGGCAGGGACACAACCAGTGCTGCAGCCACAGCAGGGGAGGGGAGCTCTGCACCTCCAGAGCGAGGAGAGCTGCTGGGAAGAGCCAGCACTCCAGTGCCTCTCTTCTTCAGTGCTCTCACACCACGAATGGTGGGGATTTTTTTGCTCAGGAAAGGAACTTGTCCCATTTTACATCCTGCATGCCAGAAAAGGCACTGTATCTTCCACTGAATCCCAAAAGCTCTGGCTTTCTGCAGACAGATTTTCCCCCAGGGAGCTGCTGGTTGGGATGCAGGAGAAGGGACCTATTCACAGACACCACCTATTTAAAACAAAGGAGCAGTTCCATTATCTCTTTTTACAAGTCATCGCTCTGGTTCCTTTGTATGCCTGGGGGTAAAGCAGCAGCTCCATAATTGCCTTGGGATCAGCTAGAGGGGTACAGGAGTTGTCCTTTCCCTTAGATACCAGGGCAGGAGCTTGAACTAGAACTTCCCAAACATCCTTGCAGTCCTACTTTGCTTGTGCGTTTCTCCGTGTACAAATGGAGCACTGGAGCTTGTTTGTGGAGCACTGGAGCTCCTGGCCATGCTTGGAGGGTCCCTCATTGTACCTCCTGACCATTGCTCTGTGGGCTGAGTTGCAGTACATGTACCCCAGGAGCAGTTTTGAGAGGTCTCCCCCCATCCATGTTTGCTTTCCCATGAGGTGATGGTGGGTTCATAATCTCTGTGCTTTCATAGCCTCAAGCCCTAAGTGTGCACACATTTCCAGTAATCCCTGCAGCAGTGGCCAGGTATGTCAGGCTTCTCTGGGCTGCTGATATGTACTGCACACAGAGCAGCCACATGAATAGTAGTTATGACTTCCTAGACATGGAGAAATGGGTAACTATTCACCTTATCTGCTTTTATTGCTTTTATAAAAGTATTTGCTGAGCCTTGAATAATGCAAACTCTGTACAAATGCCCGCAGATCACTGATCTAATCACTCACTTTCTGTGTAAAGATCTCTACCACCCTTTCCCAGCATCCCCTCCTTCTGTAGGAAGTGGCTTCTGAATTCCTGGTGACCTGTGTTGTAGGGATGTGGGAAGGAAATGCTGTCCTTTCTCCCTCCAAGTTATATCAGGAAAAATACTACTGAGACTGGGGGATCTTCCAGCCAAAAGCGTCTCTCAAGTCACTGAGTGGTTTCTGTTGGCTCCATGCATGACATGGTGCCTGCAGCCCTTGAGAGGCTGCTGTTCTGCTCAGGCACTGGCGTGGCACTGTCCTGCCCTGGCATGTGTTGGGAAGTGGAAGACAAGAAAAGTGGCATGCCAAATGCATCACTATCTGGTGGTGGACGTGGGCTAGAGGGGCCAAATGCATTTGCAATTTGGAGTGTGGATGCATGCGCAGAAGCAGCTTGGGTAGCACTCATCCATGTGCTGTGCTCCTGGCCCCCCTGCTGCTCCATAGGGTGGGGAAAGGGCCCACCTGAGCTCTGCTGGTGAGCAGCACGGCACCTGGAGCTGCAAGCACTCAGTAGCTCGGAGTTGCTCTCCGTTCCGTGGAGATGTGAGGCTTGCAAAGCAGCCAAGCCTGAGTGAGGGCAGGACCAGCACTTGGACTGAAAAAAGAAAATTGGGTGGGAGCCAGATTAAAAACGCCTCCTGAGACTGGCTGGGGAGTTGTTTTTCACTTCTAATATTTCCTGGTCCGTGCACTAGGAGAATTGGGCCAGCTGAGCCTGGAAAGTTGTTTCCTCAGCACTCAATGATGCAGAACCAGTGCAGGAAAGTGGGAGAGAGTGTTTTGCTGTGGCCTTGTATCATCACCAAAGCACTGGGATAGAGGAAACTAGGCAGATATGGCCTGCACGGGGATGTGAGCTGAGTGAGTTTTGCAGTCTGCCGCTTAGATTCTCTTTGGTTTGCTTCAGGCATGGTGGATGAACATGCAATTTAGTAGTGTGATTTTCCCATATTTTATGGAGGTGATCAGGATCCACTGGGTTAGCCTAGACTGGATCCCTCATGAGCAGGGTTAGCCAGGGTGTTCATTCCTTCCCAGTTCACACCTTCTGGAGCAGAGATCGAGATGCAGTTCTCAGTTTCATGAGACTGCTCCTTTAAGGCAAGCCACAGCCTTGGCCTCACTGGCTTGATTTCTAACATGTGTTGGCTACATGATCTTTAGTCAGGAAACAGCAGCCCTCCCGGGATGTGAAATCAGCACACGCAGCTCATAAAGGTCTTTGCTAACCTTTCTGGTATGCTCCCTCAAACATTTGTCTTTCGATTTGAATCGATCAATTCCTCTGCAAAGCCTTATGCAAAAAATCTTCTTCTGCACCAGATCATACTCCCAGGGCTCAATAGGAAACTGGGTGCTTCCAGCTGATGCACTGAATCAGCTCATCTTCCTGACTAGTCTGCCTCGACTGTGTTGAGAATCCACATCTGTGTTGGGCTCAGTTCTGCCCTCTGGGAGCACCTCTGCTGGGGAGCCCAGAAAAGACACGGTGGTTCACCTTATCCTTGGGGCAGCATGCTATTTTACCTTGTAGCAGGAACCTGGGAAACAGCGGACCGGCAGTGATGTGTCTTGGCCATTCTGTGCCTCAGTTTCCCTCTGCTCAACCTGTGGAGGACCCGTGTGGTTGCCCATGTGCTTGAGATTCCTGGCAGGAAGACACTTAGCTTGGGCAATGCTCTGGTGTATGTACTTCCTATGGGATGCTGCAGGGACGTACCCTGACTGAATGCATTCAGGGAGGGAAGGCTGATTTGGATGCAGATTAAAGGCTCTGAGAAAACACACAAATAGCAGGATTGCTCTCAGGGTGCTCATTATATAGAAATAGTGCAAAGGAACAGATGCCAATAGGGAAATGCTGGGATGCTGGTCCATGCTCCTACAGCCAGATTCAGACTTTTCAAGAAGTGGTGTTTTACCCTGCCATGTTTCCAAGCAGAAAGTCGCCATCCCTCCATCAGGCATGGGCAGAAAAGAGCTGGAGATGGCTGTGACAGACCTGCTGCTGCCTGAACAAAGAGAGATTATTAAAGCCAGGCCCCTTATCTCCTCCACCCAGAATACCAGAGATTTTACAGCACATTTAACTTGCCCAAATTTCACCTGTGCCTTAGAGACAGACAGACAGGAGGAGAGGAGGGGAGGGATTAGGAGAAGGACACTTTGGGGTTTATCCCTTGGTGATGTGGCTGTGGGCTCACAAGGAGCAGGCATACAGCCCACAGGCAGGGTGTGTGTGTGGGGTTTTTGGGGTCACAGGGACATAAAAAAGCAAAGGTCAGGGTAAGTGACCAATGCAGCAGATGCTCTTGGAAAAAAAAAAAAAAAAGCCTCAATTCAGAATGGAAGAGACCTAAGTGTTTTAGCCTGGGGCTGATGGTGCCCCTTTGCCCTCCCAGGGGGCCACAAGAGCAAGTGTGGGAGTTACATGGTTTGGCTGGCCTGGCTATGCAGGCTCTGGCAGCTGCAGGCACCAAGGGAGGCACACACCATGGGGCTGCACAGAGGTTCCCTGTGCCAGCTGGTGCACGAAGGGGCAACTCAAGCAGACATGACTCGGCACCCAAACCACATGACTCAGTGCCCGAGAAATGCTGGCTGATGATGCCAAAGTGGTGATGCAGCAGTCTCTGCACCCAGTCCCTCTCTGGGATTGGCAGTCCCAATCTGCCTGAGACCGCTCTTGAACCAGCAGAAAATCTCCCCAGCCAACTCCAGAACTTTTCATGATGGAGGGATCTGTGTTTATGAGAGACATGCAGAGAAACGCTTCCTCAGCCATATCCCACATATCCTTCTGGAAAGGGAGTCTCAGCTCCTGGGGAGGGAGCAATGGGGTAAGCAGAACAGTGCAAGTCCATCTCAGAAGAGGTCCTAGGCAGTGTGCAGGAGAGCTGTGTCTGCCCAGTTGTTTCGATCTGATTGCTGATGCTGTTGGTAAGGCCTGTGGAAGGGCTTTTATTTTAATAGTGAATTTTGTCCTTTGCTGCCTGTGTTGGAAAGAGTGTGGCAGTGTACATACCACAGTTCTGGCAGTTCATCTACATGAAGACTTGCTTTTTAGTTTTGTCCTTAACCCACCTGAGTCAGCACTGGACTGACCTTGGAGAGAGCAAAACCCCAAGACCTCTGTGCTCCTCCTTCCAGCACACACGCAGACAGACACAGACATGCAGTGTGTGCTTTCTCTGCAAGGCACGCAGGCCCTCTGTTGTGTTCTAGGGAATCTGGAGACACATGCAAACCATATGGAGGCTGCAGGGGGGACCAATTTCAGCGGTTGGAGCTGACTCAGAGCTTCCCACCGCAGGTTTCCTGCTGGCTCAGGGCTTTTTCAGCCTTCCTCCCTCCCTCCCTATCCCCAAAACTACTGAGCTCCTTGAGAGGAGGCTCATGTACATCCACTACTCATGGAGCTGCGACAGGCCCCTTCCCCTTGTCAAGGCAGCACATGGGGCAGGGTGTACTCGTGACCTAGCAGTATTCCTGTAGAAACGTGCTTCTGGAAATCACTGGGTGCACCTCACCTGTTCTGGACAGTTTATTTGAAACCTCAGTTTCTAGAAGCTGTGATGGAAAGCTGGTTTGTGTAGTCCTCTGCAAACTGTCAGGGTCTGGGTTGGCTCAGCTCAGCTTCTAACACAGCATAACTCTCCCTGATTCAGTTGCAGGACCCATCTTTGCACCTCAAGGAATGATGTTTCCATCTTAGTATGGCTGCTGTCTCCCCTGAACTGGGACACTTGGATGCTATGCCTGGCTGCTTCTGGGCTGCAGAGAATAAAAGGAAGCCCTGGGTTTTGCAACATCCTGGCAAAGCAGAGCATAAAAAGAAAAGACAAGAAAATAGGACAGCCTGAGCCCAGCCATGCAGCACCCAGCTGAGGTCTTGGAGCATCAGCTGCCCATGTGGACCAGCCGTGCTTCCTGTCCACCACCTTCACATCCTACTTTCCTCATTCTCATTCAGCACAGCTGTCTCTGCTCTTGCTTTCACAGTAGGAAGTGAAACCCAGGAACAGCACAGCAGAAGGCATTTGGGCAGCCCTTGTCTTCCTTCTGTACAGGATTACATCCACGAAGATCTCTATGTGAAAGGAAGGCATCTTGTGGTGTAGGGAAGGGCGGTTGTATGTTTTGAGGTTCGGCTTTCATGGTGTTAGCTAAATGTGGCATCAAGCTGTGTGCTAGGAAGAGACGCGGTGGGTGGTTTCATTTTCCAGTCTGACCAAAGCACACCCCGTCCCTTTTCCTTCAGAGCTGCAGGTCTGGGAAAGGCTGTTTCTGTGATGCTCATCAGGCAGCTGAGTTTCCGTGGAGTGGGGAGAGCAGATCATGAGTTTTCCTGATTATCTGAACCTGTAGCCATGCAGATCTAGCAAACAGCCCTGGCTCTGCCTGCTTACCCTGCCTGGGGTAAAACTGCACCTTCAAGCCTGGCCCAGAGGAGCAGCCAGCCCTTGCTGTGCCCTGGCAGAGGGTCAGACAGCCTTTTTCCATCTAGACAGCGTAAAGACAGGGACTGTATGTATAAAGACCCCAAACTTCCTCGTGACTGTCCCAGAAGTCCCTTGCCACGGCCAGGGCCAACTGGAGACTTGCACAAGATATCAGGATGCCACCTGCCTCCCCATTCCTGGCCTGTGGAGAGGGGCTGGCAGCAGTGCCGCCGTCGGGCTGGGGCCTGGAGCGGGGCGAGCGCCTCGGCCGGGAGCATCCTCAAGCCCTGGCGGGATGGAAGGAAGGAAGGAAGGCCGGCCCAGTTCCTCCTCCTCCGCGCCGGGCTTCCGCATCCGTGTCTGACAGGCGGTCTCCGTGCTCCCTCTAGTGGCAGAGCCCGACGGCACAAATTGGTGCGGACTAAACGAACTAGCGATGAAACTGTTAAATCCTTGCAGGAGCACGAGAAAACCCCGCGGTGTCAATTAGCTGCTGAACGTAATAGCGCCCAGCGACTCCGTGTGGCGCTGGCAGGCGCTTCAGACTTCGGCTTAGGCTCAGAAAGCGAGCCGGATTTGAGAAACGGCGCTATGGCACAGGGCTGGAGGGGAGCACTGAGGGTCTTCTGGGCAGGCAAGTCCAGCAAAGGCCAGCAGTGGCTAGAACAAACCCAACCTGAATAGGAGCAGAGTGATTTTTTTTATCAATCACTGCATGTAATCCAAGAGGACAGAGCCTCAGGAGGTTGTTGTCTCCATTGCATAGCAGTAAGGGCAGTATTTCCTGGCTCCTGCTTGCAAGGTTTCCACCCAGACCCTTTACGTTATACATGATAACAGAAGTACTGAAATGCATTCTTCCACAGAGAAGCAGTCCCAGTGGAACTAAGCATAATCCTCCTTAGCGCAGTACAGAATAAGTGAAGCTGGCCAATCTTTCCTGTGATCATATGCTCTCTTCGAGGGGTATATGCTGAATATGCTAACTATAAATATTTATTTTCTAATGTGATTTGAAGTGCCTCCCGTGCATTTTGGATGAGATATGTGACTCTCAAGTAGTTTTTAGTAATCAGGTACCACATTTTAACTTACTGTTTATTTCTAAGTGAGCAAGATATTGTCTGGATCATAAAATAGAAGAATTAATTTCCTACCTGTATTTTCTCAAACATTTCTTTGACTTCTCCCCTCCCCCCCTTATAATATTTTGTCATATATGTGTTTGTCATTTGCTAACAATAGGGTCACTCCAACATCATATTCCAGGCAGGAAATAGTGCTGTATAAATAGGGCTCCAAAGTAGACAACATTCTTTTCATTTTGGGTTGTTTCAAGGGTGGGACGTTCAAGATCAGCCATTCACTCTCCTTCCTGATAAGCAAGCAGTAAATTTTTGAAGTGATTGATTCTTTACAGCCTCACCCGAGACCTGACAATAATTCTTTCCTATTTGAGCAGCCCTTGCACTATGGTAGAAACACTGAATAGTTGTAGGTATTTCCCATGCATGCTCTGGGTCATCATCCTCCAGATTGATGTATGCTTTCAACGGGGACCTGTTCTCTCCCCTTAACTGGAACAACTTCTGTGATTCAGCAGTATCTGTCCGATGGTGACAGTGATGTAAGTAAAACTCACGTTTGGAATTCAAAGTTTAGATAGATAGAATTAAAATGGAGATGATAAAATTATTATGTCGTGAGCGTTCAGGTGGGTAAGCAGATACCCTACTGCGATCTGAAGGTTCATAAACAGATGGTCTATTTTGACAGAGTAATGTGGAAACAAGAAAGAAGCCAACAATTCTTTGATGTTATTTCATCAAACTTTGAGCACGCAGGATTGTGCTTTCTTTGGGTCTGCGCAGAGCACTGCATAGAGTACAGATAGGATACGGAGCACAGAGTAACACCTCTGTTAATTCTGAAGGAGCATAAATTGTATCGCAGCAACAGAGATTGTGCGCAGTCACAGCCAGTACTAGGAATGAGTAACTTACTGAGGCTGATTGTAAAGAATAATCTGGTTGTGAGTTATTCTGGTGCTCTTCTCTGCTTCTACCTGTGCTTTTTTTTTTTTTTTTTTGCTGAACAGCTGGAAAATCTAAGCACATTCAGAGGAGCCAAGTATGCTTGTATGGGCTGTTTTATCCATTCCGTTGCCTCAACAGCATAACTTATTGTATGCATGTGCTCTTTTAAACTAAGGGTGACAGGATTGCTTTCTGTCCTTAGCGCGCAAACTCCACCTTATGCATTCATACGCTATCGCCATCTCTGCCTGCGCTGTACAGTTACGACCCAATTAAGCCTCAATAACTGCACAGAGCAACATATTTTTGGTTACGATGATTATTTGCCCTAACATAACTTGTGGAGTGAGTACATAAAATCCTGTCAATGTCCTCTGCGAAGAAAAAGAATCTCTAAAGAAAGCACAGACAACTTGAATGGTTTCTGCTTTCTAAGTAATTGTTCCAATTATTCGTTTTATTCTAAATTAGTTCTAAATCATTAGAAATTTCCATGATGTTAAAATGGTTAAGAAGAGTCGTGGCTGAAAGTCTTCTGTTTCTGAAGATCCTTAAACTCAAGGTTAAGAAAACGGGATGAGAGACATGATTTGTAATTGCATTTTAGAGTTTTTACACGTAGCTGTGATTTGAGGTACATTAACATTAGTTTGGTACTCATTTGCTTTCCAAGAACTGATACTTTGAAAGACGTAAGCAGAAGGAGGAAATAATATGAAAACAGATGAAGATTAATAAATAAATAAATAAATAAATAAATATCTCCCAACAAGAACAAAGAAATGCCCTTCAGGAGGAACTCTCCCTCTCCAGTTACCTCCCACTGATGACTTTTTGGAATAGCCAGTTTCCACCAGCTCGGTATTTTTAGAATTCAAACTATATTTGTGTTCATTATTACTCTTCTTATTACCATGAAAAGAGCTCTGGGCCGACGGATCTCTCACCGCTACCTCCCATCTATTTCAGGGTATTTGCTAAGAACATTGGGTAAATACTGATCAACATCCAACATGCAGTTCTTTAATTTCAATCTTTAGGATAACAAATAAAACCCATACTTACCTAGGGAAGTGAAATGCAATAATAGCAGCTGGTAAGAAGTGCACTGGTGTTTTCCACAAGTTTGGCCTTTTATTTTGTCAAGTAGTGAGATTTTATGTCTATAAATGTAGATTTTATACATGTATTTATATAAAGCAGACACACTCTATGTATGTGCATATGTACACGTGCTATATACATGTATATATAGAGGCATATGTATATATATGTAAGCATTTATTGTAATGAGAAAAATCTGACGTGCCACAGAAAGAAGTAGCTTGAGATGAAGCTTGCTTTGAAGGCCACAGATCTAATGGTACATTTTCCTAGCAGATACCCAACCAAAAACATGATGTACTGAAAGAAGAATCCCTCTGAAGAGGAAGTTTAGCTGAGTCAGAAGCATTTTGAGAAGTTAAACACATGCTTGTGAAATGTTGTCTGGATGTTAGTAGCGCCCAGACCACAATGATTTTTCTGTGCAAAGCAAGTTTGCTTCCTCAAAAGCATTTATAAAAGCTTTTTGAAGATTTAAGTAAGTGGAAATGTCTGGTGTAGTCCTGTGAGTTTGACTGATTTCCTTATTTCCCCGATCCAGAAAGTGTTGTTTCTGTGGCAAAACTGTAATGAGTAAATTTATCTTGGATACAGAAAGACCTGAGCTACCTGTTTTCTACTGCCTTCATCTCTTTTCTTCCCCAGGCAAGAAATTTGATCAGTTTTTTCATAGGTGGTTGACCAAAGGTGCTCCAGTCAGGGCAGGGATCTGAATTTGAATCTCTCATGTCCTCTACAGTTGCTCAGATAGGAGAATACCTGGGCAAAGTAAGCCCTTCCACTTTGACATGAACGTTGTACCTTTAATCTAAATATTCTCTGTGAAGATACGAAGCCAGTACATTTGCACAGAAAGTTACTGCTTTGGCAAAATTATGTTTATTACAAAAACTGGAGTAATAGTGAAAAATCCTGACTAGCTATACTAACCGTTGTGATAAGAATTTGTTACTATAATAAATATAGCCTGGAAATAGAGGAAAAAAAAATGTCTGTTATGCAAAATGTCACTAGTAAGACTTCAATAACGTGAGGTCTTTGCTGCTGTACTAAAGCATCGTCTGATGACTAAGTGATCTGCAGTCCAGAAGCAGATAGGTGACTTCCTGAGCTCTCCTGGCAGCGGTTTGCTTTGGAGACTGTTCCGAGATATTCTGCATTAGACTTGTCAAGTAACAACACAGGAAATCTTTTTTTGCTTATTAGACCATATGCTCATCTTGGATTCTTGGTTCAGAAGGACGTATCTTCATAGCTGCAGCTGGTTGCTGAGTATAGGCTGACTGACGTAGGTAATTTTAGCATATTTTAGCATATTTCACACGGGATGAAAACTGTCTTCACTTTGAGAAATTTCTCTCACACCCTGGAGTGCAGTGCAAGTCCCCAGCCGTGACACAGTTCCCTGAAAGGCAGACAAAACTTCCAGAACTGTAAGATGTCTCTTATCATCCTGTGAGTGACCCCAGAGCAGTGACTATGCAGGAGCGGTTGCCTCATTGCAGAACCATTCATGCAAGTTGAAATAGAATTAGCACTCACATTTGAATAAACACTCCAATCGTTGTGTAGAACCACATTTGCCACCCTACCCGTTTAAAAAGCAGGTCACAATTAATCTTCGCTTGCTGAAGTTTTCTTCTGTATATGGCATTTCACACCGAACAACTAACTTAAAATTACTGATACATGCTTATTCCATTAGGAGATCATTATTTTCTGAATTAGTTGTGCAGTTTCCTTTGAAAACCTTCTGTTTTTCTGTGTAAGTACATGTGTGTGTGTGCCTTTATTCTCATGCTTAATTCATTCGCCTATATCCATACAATGTGAGTTTAGAAAATCTGTTTTTAAAGGTGTCTCTCTGATAAATAAGTTTCTCTCTGCTCAGTATTTTTTCCTGTCAAGCAAGTTAAGTTTAACTCTCCTTTGTGTTAGAATGAAACGCTGATGGATATTGGTTTGCATAGATCTCGTGAGAAGCTAAGAAGATGATTTAATATTTTCTATTTGCGGTGGAGGAAAAGACTTGAAGAAAAATGACAGCATTCAAGATTTCTTGCCTCTGCTAGACTGGAAACTGGCATGACTTTTTGCTTTGCTTTAGTTGCTTTTCTTTGGTTTTGCTTGCTGCTTTTTATATGATCACCACTGAATTTAAAAATAATTAGGCTAAAACTTCATTAAAATAGGTGACGTGATTTTCAGGCTCAGAAACTTCTGAATCAGTGAAAATAGGATTTGTGATGGTCTGCAGTACAGACACGTATTCTCTTCTTCTTCACTTAATCTGCTGTCATCTCCGTGCTTTTCTGTAGGGGGCAATAGGCAATAACAAATGCCTCCTCTCACGCTGTCTTTAAACACAATCAGAAAAACTGCAGGCAAAACGCTGCTTTTACCAAGTCATCTAGAAGCCCAGAATGTGAATTATAGTCCTTTATTGTGGACCTTTATGCGTGTAAGATAAGAGATAACCTGCTATTAATCTATAAAACTCGCTGAGCATTTGTCCTGATTCTCCAAGCTGTTCAGATTTTCCTGTAAGAAAATTCTCCTTTGGAACTTCAAGGGAGCCCTGTTTTCTTCATTGCTTAATACACACACATACAGTGCATAAATTAAAGGAAGCCCATGGGCACGCTGTAATGCTGATAATAAAGAAAAAGAAGCAGCCATTTCAAATCTCTAACAGACAATTCTATATAAAACGAGCATATTTCTTTCGAAATAAAACAGGCCCTGATCTGTGGAGGTATTTAAGAGCTGTGTGGATGTGGTGCTTAGGGGTGTGGTTTAGTGATGGACTTGGCAGTGTTAGGTTGATGGTTGGACTTGATGACCTTTAAGAGTCTTTTCCGACCTAAATGATTCTATGACTCTGTGACCTTTGCAGTGAAACTGCAGGTCTAGATCTACTAATTCTCCAGGGGCCTAAGAGTTATTGCATTAAAAAGGAAAACAAAGCAATGCAAACAACAACAACAAAAAACAACTGACCAAACAACAACAAAACAACAATAACAGCAAGCAAACCAACCAACCAACCAACCAGAAAAACCCCCCAAGCCACCCTGAACCTGCCAGAGATTTATTTGTCTACACTTCTGAATAATTCAGTTTTAAAATGGACAACACGGTTATCAGGGAGGGCAGAGTAAAGTAGAAAAGAGTGATGTAACATCCTTCTTCTGCCCACACATCTGTGTGATGCAGATGTTTCGGCCCACTCAGTGGCTGCAGCTGTGCCATTCCCTTTGGCTGTCCTTTCCACCCCCAGTCCCCCGTGGCTTCCCCTCCTCCTCCCCCAGCCTTTGCTGAGGTGCTGGCTCCTGCATTACCTAAGAGCCAGCATTATTTCCCTAAGCACGGAGCTCCCTAAATAGCTTCTTTACTCCTTCTGGTCCCGTTTGTTTTTCCTCTTGATCAGCATGATTGTCAGCAACCAACCTTTCTTTAATTAGCAATAGCAATATCGAGATGTTTTGTATTTGAATAGCATTTGACATGATTTAGAATAGAATTCCTGCCAAAAAGCTATGCTGCTTCATCCTTAACTTTGCCCTTCTGTATGACCCAAGCAAAATCCCACGAAGGGAATCTTCCTCAATCTTTCTCTAGGTCTCACTGCACATAGCCAAGAGGATTTTATCTTTAGTGGTTGTGCATGGCATGAAACATGAATATTAATAGGTGAGAAGAGGAAATGAAATTCAGATACAAGATTTTTCTTACTGGTTTTGATTGTTCCAAGTGAAAGTACAAAATGCAAATATGAAGCTACTATAAACAATAAAACATAAAAGATAAAAAAGATAAAAGTGTATTACTAGGTTGTAGTGCCGAAAAACTGTATACATGAATTGAAACATCAGAAGTGACTTCAATTCCCATTCAAGCACAACGATGTCCTCTAGCACAGAAAAAAAAAAAGAAGTAACTAAATTTACAGATTGAAGTGGTTGTGCATTGGTGTCAGGAATATATTTAGAATGCAGTATTCCTTCGAGGCTACTTTTTGTGTCATACAGTATCAGATTCCAGTGTGTTACATGGGAAGCAGTATTTCTCTGTAGGGTTTCTTATGCCGGGATGCTCCTCAGCAGTTTATTAACATAATTCGTTGGCTTTCCATACATTTAGTATTCACTCTTTAGGAAGTTTTTCTACCAAAGATTCTTTGCTGTCATCCACATCTCTGCATAGATACTGACTTCATATCCTTTTTACCTCATATTCTGGTTTGAGTGAGATGGGATCACTAAATTCTGCATACAGAAACAAGATCATCTCAAATCACCGGAAAGCAAATACGTTAATGCATTGTATTTGTAGCTTATTGAAATAAAAGAAAGACATCCATTATGAGCCTAATGTCCTTAAAAGGCAGTTTTAATATGTTTAGAGTTACTGCTCTCTAATCACCATGTGAATGCTCTTTGAAGAATCTCATAAATCTTGAGGAGATATAATTGTACTTTGCAACAAGGAGTCTTAAAGTATTTAAAAGATGAGACTTAACGTGGAAATTTTTATTCCTTACTTTCATTTGCTGCAAACCTGTTTAGCTTTGGGTAAGCACACATTCTACTGACCTTGCCTTTACAGTGTATGATAGATCTATGACCTATGTAGGTGTCTCATTGCTAACTGTAGTTGGATATTTTAGCAGTAAGGCCAACATAAGCACAGAGATATATGTATGCTCAGATAACAGGCTGGCTGTATAAAAAGGCAGCTTCTTTACGTGAGAGTTGCTCCAAAAGTAATGCCTCATATTTTATTATATTGGCCAATGACCTCAAAGGTGGATTGTGGTGGATGGGAAGGTCGAACCTTCCCACCAATATTCTGTTTCATTTTTGCTGCCATGTGACAGATGGCAGCAGAGGGGCAGTCTGACAAAATGGTGTCTGATCTGGAAATGTATATGAAGCAAAGGAGTGGAATTGAATTCCTCCATGTTGAAAAAATGGTGCCAATTGATTTTCATCAATGTTTGCTGAATGTTTATGGCAAACAAAGAGCGGATGTGAGCACAGAGATGTGGTGGGTGGTGTGTTTCAGCAGAGATGGCCGTGATGCGAAAGACAAGGCACATTCTAGATGACTAGGAACAGCTGTTGCAGGTTTTTATGAGTGTGGCATGAAAGCTCTTGTTCATTGCTGGTGAAAATGCATAGCTAATGGTGGTGGCTGTGTTGAAAAAGAGTGTTTTGTGCTGAGAATTGGCTTTATCAAAATGTGTTATTGTGTTCCTTCTATTTGTTCTCATTTCCATGGGAATGAATAGAAGGCATAACTTTTGGAGAGACCTGCATAATACTGGGTACTGTAACATTATTTGGAAGAACGTCTAGGATCACAACTTTTAATTTCTCTCTTATGTGTAAATTAGGAATTATTGAGAACCATTAATTTTCAGCACTTTCAAAACAGAAAAAGCAGAAGGTGAATATTCCATATTTTACTTTCTAAAATAATTTGTCTAAATTGTAAAAGGTGTCATATTTTCTTCAAGTTGTTATTAATCTGCTGTTGAAAAACAAGTTTTTGTTTTAATCCTTTTTGATGAAAAATATTATAATTCTTAGATGAAGGTGCAGGCAGTTTCCTAATCACTAGTGTAAGAAAATTGTTTTGTTTCTTGTGTGACAGCTAGTACATCTATTTGGGTCATTCTGTTGCCAGCGCAATGTACCTATCTCCACAAAATAGCCTGGCAGCTGTTTTGGCATGTTTGTAACAAAAATTAGAAGAGTTTAGCATAAAAAGAGGTTTTAGTACTGTTTTTCTTTCAACACTCTATTAGTCTGATATAAGCTTCTAAATCACAAAGTCTTCCATTTCATACATAAGTCTTTCTGCCTCCCATTTTAGTTCAGAGCCAACTTGCTCCGTGCAGCAGTAAGGCATGCAGACTACTTTCCAGCCTTGATGGAAGGGCAGGGGTGCAGGAGTGCTATAAGCTCAAGGCAAACAGTACCCTTTACATGGTCTGCCTTGATCAGTCAAAGGCCCAAAGCTACACTGAATTGTTTTTCTCACTTTCCCCTCTTGACCGCAATGCCATGAGGTATCACCTTGATACTTTCTTCTAATAATGTTCCAACTTTATGAAAGTATTACATCGTGTCTAGATTAACTGTGTCAGCTTGTACTTCTAGGCGGGAAAAGAAAATGTTGTCAAAAGCATGGAGAAATACAATCCATTTAACCTAAAGGTGATGTGATCTTTAAAACTGATGTGTAGCCCTCAGAGAACCAACAAACATCCCCCTGGAGTGTGATTGTAATAGAAAATGAAGAGTCACAAAGTATTGACGTACCTTACAACTAGGAATCAAAGCTCAGCAATTTCCCCAGAAAACTTTTACATCCACAGCTGCAGTATACCTTGTTGTGACTAGCTCTTACATTCTGATAATCCTTCATGAAATGTCTGTTCTACTTCAAGCAACTTTTTTAACACGGCACCAGTATCGATGTTTTCATGAGATACAGAATTAGGCTTTTTCCGTAAAGCCTGGCGTGTGAAATCATGAAACAGGTTTACATATTTCTTCTAGGTCTGATTACAAAACACATTTTTGGGTTGTTTCCAGAAGTTTTCCTGTTCAGATGATCTTATTACCTGTGCCCCTCGAAGCTGTTCCTGACAATATGAATTCATCAATCTAAAAATGAGATTTATTAACTGATGGTTCCCACTGAGGCCTGAAAAGGCAAATGTGTGAGCAACGTTATTACCATCCATAGGAAAGAAAATCTCCTGTCAAAGCTCCTTTCACAATATCTGAGGATGAGAACTTGATCTCTAGATAAATACACATGTTTATTAGATAGGATTGTCATCAATGAAACATTTAAGAATTTGCTGCTATGGGTGAATGTAAGAAGGGGGGAGTGAGGGACGAGGGACCTGAGTCAAGGATTTGTAGTTATTTTTCTGTGATGGATCACGAGCAGTAGTATCCAATAGAGTTCTTCCACATTTGCTCATATCTACCAAAGAATGTTGCCTCATGACAGACTTCATTATATCTTTAGAAGAAGTTATTTTGGTCATTTTACAGCAACAGTCCAGACAGATTTGTATATTATTTAACAAAACCAACAGCTTTGCTAAAATGACAGAAAAAAAATAAAATTGAAGTTATATCACCTTCAACATACATGAAACATATTATCTTTCCACACAATATCTTCCTCGTGAAAGCTATCATTTGTCGCATTTTTTTTTTTCAGAGTTCTTGGCATTTTTCAGTTAATAATATCAAAATTAGAAAAAAATTATCCTTGGTTCTAAACTGAAGAAAAAATACCAATAAATAATGACAGAGAGATTATGGTTTCTATTACTGAATATTAGAGAAATTCTTATGTCAGAACAAACTCTTAATTCCCCACCAGGATTCATGTTTTATTAGTAAGATGCAAGTTCAAATGAGATAGGCAATAACCCGTGTTCTGCTTTCACTTGTATCTACATTAGATATGTATAATGTACTGTTTGTGTCCCCCTGTACTCAGCACTGGTGAGGCTGCACCTCAAGTACTGTGTCCAGTTTTGGGCCTGCAAGAAAGACATTGAGGCCCTGGAGCATGTTCAAAGAAGGGCTACGAAGGTGGTGAGGGGTCTGGAGCACAGGTCTTATGAGGAGAGGCTGAGGGAGCTGGGAATGTTCAGTTTGGAGAAGAGGAGGCTCAGGGGAGACCTTATTGCTCTCTGTAACTACCTGAAGGGAGGTTGTTGTGAGCTGGGGGTCAGCCTCTTCTCTTATGTAACTGGTGATAGGACTAGAGGGAATGAATTCCAGCTGTGTCAGGGGAGATTCAGGCTGGATGTTAGGAAATACTATTTCTCTGCAAGAGTGGTCAGCCACTGGAATGGGCTGCCCAGGGAGGTGGTGGAGTCACTGACCCTGGAGGTGTTCAAGGAACGTTTGGATGTTGCATTGAGGGATATGGTTTAGGGAGTGCTATTGGTAATAGTTGGATGTTTGGACTGAATGATCTTGTAGGTCTTTTCCAATCTTGGTGATTCTGTGATTCTGTAAGGCCTGACAGAAGGCCCAGCTTTTTAAGGAGCAGGGACTAATAATCTTGGAAAACATTTTCTTCAACTTCTGCTCCACATCACTTAGGAATTTTGGGGCAATGCTACAGATGGGCTTCTAACATGCCCTATTCTTCCATCCAGAAATTCTGGCAGATGGGATTAGAGGCGTTTGGTCATTTGCCCAGGATTCCTGAATGATCCATAAAACACTCAAAGCAGTAACTAGTTCTGAGAGAACTGCAGATGTCCAGAAATCCCAGACAAATGGCCAGTGACCATGTACAGATCGAAAGCATGTTGTGTGAATTAAAAATGTTCCCATGTGAGTTTGCAGAATCACAGAATGGTTGAGGCTGGAAAGGACTTCTGAAGATCATCTCATCCAAACCCACTGCCAGTGCTTGATCACTCTCATAGTAAAAAGTATTTCTTGATGTTCAGATAAAGCTTCTTGTGTTTCAGCTTGTGCCTGTTGTCTCTTGTCAGAGGGCGCCACTGAAAAGTCTGTCTCCCTCTTCTTGGCACGCTCTGTTCAGGTATGTACTCACATTAATAATACACACAACCTCTCCCTAAGCTAAACAGTCCAGCTCTCTCAGCCTGTCCTAATCGGAGAGGAAATCCTCTTGTGGCCCTTTGTTGGACACTCTCCAGCATGACCATGGCTGTCTTACACTGAGGAGCCCAGCACTGGAAATAGCACTCCATGTGTAGCCTAGCATTTACTGAGTAGAGTGGAAAGAGCAGCTCCTCCAACCTGCTGCCAGTACTTTGCAGAATGGATTCTGTTAGCCTCCTTTGCAGTCAGGGCATACTGCTGGCTGATATTTAACTTGGTGTGCGCTACCATCCCTTAGATCCTGCCAAGATGTTTTCCACCTGAGTGGCCTTGTTGAGCTAACTGCATGGGGTTTCTCTCAGCCCATTTCTGCAGCCTGCCAAGGTCCCTCTGGATGGCAGCAGCACCCTCTGGTATATCAGCTGCTTCTCCCAGTTTTGTGTCATCTACAACCTTGCTGAAGGTAAATTCTGTCCCATCACTCAGATCATTAATGAAGATGTTAATTAGGATTGGATTCCCACTAGCCCCTTCAGCCTGTTTTCAAGTCACCTCAGTGAAAGTTCTCCATATGAGAAGTATTCATTGTATTACCAATTATAGCATTTCATAATAGTAGTTCTTTACAGAACATCCCATTGCTTCCCACATTATTTCAGAATAAATGTAAATATGATCAATTTTATTTATTTATTTATTTTTTGCTGTTGCATATTGTGAATTCACAGAGAAAATTTGGGGTTCAATAACTTCAGTGTTCATTCATTAAACAGCTTGTATCAAGTTTAGTAATTCCTTTTTGGAATCAGAAGTGAATGTGTTAGTGTAAAAGGGAATAAGGCAAAATACACTTTTGTTGTAGAAAGGAATTTCCTTTTGTTTTCTTTCTGTACATATCACATCTGATTTGTCTATAACCCCCTAAATTTTCTTGGCCAGATTCTCGGCTCATATCAAGTTTGTGAAAGCAATTATAAAGTGACTTTGCTCAGCAGGTTATCTGACTACCAGACTGTCAAAGGTAGAGGTAACTTCCAAGGGCATACCAATTTTCTCTTACTTTAATTTGCTCTTTTAAAGAGTAGTGATATGATGGGCAGATGTATGGCAGATTAATTGCCTAATGACAACCAAAGTGGCTGCAGTTCAGTGATGTGAGAAGTGATCCTGATATAAAGCCTGCACCAGCAGAACTGTAGACTTAAATGACCTAATAGGTCATTCTTATTTCTGATGCCCAGAATAAAGTTATAGAACCAGTAAATCAATGTAATATCCTTCTAAAAGGGAAATGTTACAAATATAAATGATATTAATTGTATATTGCAAGTCCACAATTTAGAACTTAAAGTAGTTCTACTCTCTCTTACAGGATATGTCTAAATGCCAGTAGTTTTCATTCAGTGCAATGAAAATCTCAATGGCTAATCCAATGGCTTTAGAATCAAATAGTTATTCATTTAGCTGAAGATGTAGAAGATTATAGTTGGAGTGGAAGATCATACTTCCCTTACCCTTTATTATGTGGTTTTGATAATGATCTGTTATATCATCATGGTTTCATTTCTCTAGGCTCTGGTATGGTGCATTTCTGTGTACACTTCTCATGACTGACTTCAAGTGAGTACAAAAGAAATTGACACACTTCTCCCTTCCATTTGCAATAGTCCCATAAGGAAAGAACCACTGCACAAAAATCACTGCTTTCTGCTTTAAAGTTAAGGAACACAGATCTCACCATAATTGTTGCTGCTGACATTTATTTATGGCAGAATAACTGTGAAGGGATGCCATCAAAATTACTGCTGTGGCTGTGGGTGAGACGTGCCAAGTTTCTGCACCATGTATTGTATAAGTAATGCAAACTATCTACATGCACATTTGTAGGAAGTGGTAAATGCAAAGCAATCCTTATACTGAAATGAAAGTGGATAGGAAACAGCCATGAGTTTTCAGCTTTAGCCAAAGCACTCCAATGTGATGTTCTAGTGCCTATTCACAGTAGTTACTACCACGGCAGCTCAAAGCAGATTCAGGGTGCAGATGGCTATGTTCAGAACATGTATTAACATCATCCAACCAGAGGAGGAGAAAGGACCCATCTCCACGGTGAAGAGACAAGTCATGTGAGGAGGAGACAAGTCATATGAATATGAGAACATCACTTTCTGTGATGGTGTCAGAGACATCTGGTGAAATGAGCAGAGGGTGTTTCAGCTTACAGAAAGAAATCACAGAGTTCAAAGTCCAAAAACTTTCTTGGTTTGGAAAGATAGTGCACAATAAAGTATTGTGTAAATTAGCAGTGGATCATTTTATTGGACACCAGTTTCCTTCCCAGCTCTGTCTAGCAAAGTTTACCAGTTGCTTCCGGATCCCTCATGGTAAACAGGTACATCATAAATGGTACAACTCCACAATGTAATAAAAGTTCAGGTGGGAAATCCTTTACAGCAAGAGACATTTTCCAATGCACTGCTATGACAACAGATGATTTTTAGATGAACTTATTGAATTTTTACTATTCAAAGCTAAACTGAACACTTGAACTTGCAGCAGTGAGTTTATAAATTGAACCCATTCTGTAGTATCCCAGGACCTGATGATACTCTTTGGAGGACACCGAAAGGGAATTTGTAATAAGCTTCCACCAACATTCGGTGCTACTCCATAACTGGTTATCTGCTCTTAGGCAGTGAAGAAGGAACAAGGAGGGAGTCCCTCTGAAATGGCCTCTTAGTACTGTGTTTTGTTTCTGAAGTATCTGTAGCATCCCTTGATTAAGGCTAAGAGTATTGCTTCACTGTCAAAAAGGGGAAAAAGCAAATATTCAAGGCATGATTATTTCACCGTGGTTCTTACTTCACACTGGCTAAACTAAACAGTAAATAAATGATAATTAAAATTCTGATTTGGGGTAGCGGTTTATGATAAAATCTCACTACCAGGTGTTGTGAAATGAGCTTCAAATCACCTTATTTGACTTAAAAATCATTTGCTTCCTCTTTGATACATCCCTTCACTTCAGTAATAAGATCTAGGTGATTTAGGATTGTAATTGCCATTTTGAAGAAGTTTGAAGTTTGATTTTCAAAATGAGGTGGTTGTCCATAACTGTGATAATTCTGACTATTAAGGAACTGCAAACTTTAGGTATCTGGAGTCTCAGTTTATTTTGCAGAGACTGGACAAACCACTTAACATTGTTCCAAAATGGCTTTGTTGTCAAGTCAAAGGTAGAAACGACAGCTTCCCAAATGTACCAGCATAACTATGCTAAGAATCAGGTATTTGATTCTACTCCAGAGGACACAAAGAAGTTGTTTTTGTTTTTCTGACCTTACTCATGGGTTTCCGAAGTTATATTTCTCCTTAGAACTCCTTGGGAATCCCTGAAATGAGAGTAAACTTTCTGAGACAAGAATGCTGTGATTTTCTATTTTATACCATGCTTTAGTACCTCATTGTTCCTCTCAGTAGAGAATGTTGTGTGGAAATACTTGCGTCCTCTTCAGCAGAATCATTTGTCTGCTTGACAACTATTCCCAATAGTTATTTTTATCGACTTGGATAATATTTCGGAATTTCATCTTTGCTAAGTAGAAGCACATTATAAATGTATGCTTTGAGATGAAAGATTCCTATTGACTTTACCAGATTTTCATTATATATTATATAATCTCTCTTCTATAAATGACTAGTCCCCCTTCTCCTTTGGTCTCAAGGGACCATTGCTGAATCCTTTCACCTTTTAGAACTCTAATATGTTTCAGTCTGGAGAAAGCATTAATGCTGGAGTTATGGAACTTCTTTTCTTAAACATGAATGGAAAAAACTACAAAAATTTCTATTAAATACAATTAATTTGCAGTCACCACATTTATAATTAATGTTAGATTATCAGTCTTCTGGTCACTGCTATTTTTCATTTATTTCTTTGCCTATAACTTTTCTCCCACAGTGTGTGGCTTTCCATTTTCAAATCCAGTTTTGCTAATAATATCACACACCACATATTTTGATTCATCCATTGAAGAATGATTAAATAGACTTATCACTCATAAGCAACTACTTCAAAGTATCCATAATTCTTTACTATCTGACTCTGGAAGAATATGACATTCTGAATGTCATTTTTACTTCTCAAATGATATTTAGCTACATTTCCTTCTAAATCTAATTCAAATTCTTTGTTATGTAAAATCTAACAGGAAGGTAGGGAGGCTGTAGCAGAATCAGGAATTAAATTATTTCTTCCAAGCATACTGGCTAAGAACAATTATTATTATTATTATTATTTTTCACAGCATTTTGCATTGCTACAATAGCAGTTTTATGGAAAATAACAAAAAAAGTCTGCAACTGACTAGAGACCCTGTATAGGAACGTATTTTTATTTTTTCCTAATTCCTAACCTTTTCAATTTTTACTTACCCTTCTTTTTTATTTTTTTATGCATCGACTCATACCATAAGTTCAGTTAAGCTGCTAGCATAAAGGGCACTATTCCCAATCACAGTCTCTAGGCATTCCTGCAGTATAAATCACAACATTACAGGATTCTTCTCTCCCTTGACTTGCTGCCATATCCAGACAATGGCTTATTATGAATCCTGCAGACTGCAGAACAACCTAGGAAAACTATCAAAGCACTAAGATGTTTTGACTGTAATCTCTTTGAGAGCTTGGTTTTATCACCAGTATGATCAGAGTGCTCAGCATCTCACATGCTGGCTACTATCCCAAAGAACCTAATCCCCCATTTCAATCCTTTTTAACCGGATTTTAATTAGGCCGTGGTAATTTGTGTGTATGCATGCTTATACACCCAAATTACCATCATACACACTCATGCACACACATATACACACACATACAAAGTTGTTTATTAAAAAACTCATTTCTTTTTTCACTAACTAAGCAAGCAGCTTCCACATGGCTTTAACTTTAATTTCATGCTGGTAACACTACACTACATATGCTCGTTGCTTTATATAACCTGAAGCCATACCACATGGATCAAACATACTGCCAGCTTTCAGCTCAGTGGAAAAGCTACACAAAATAAAGATGATAAAAACAGCCTAAAGAAACTCTTTTGCTATCAAGGAAAGACAATGCAAATGTAGGCAACAATATTAATGAATGCTACCTGCATATTTTTTCAGTTGTATAAACATTTTAATAATTATATGTATTTATAATAACATATCTTCCAAGATAAGATGGGACTGAGTAGAATTATACGTCAGAGGTACACATAAAGTCACATTCTGAGAAGGTTCTTTTTCAGAGTGGGATTTTCGAAAGTGGTCAGGTTTTGTTTGCAAAACAAATATGCTGCAGTGCCAAGGTCTTGTGAAAGAGTCTGGTCAAAATTAGAAGCTCCAATCAGGAAAGTTATTCTCCCCATAGAAAATTATTTTAAAATATGGGCTTAAAGAAAGTAGCATTTTTTTTTTTTTTTCTTGAAGGACAACTCGTGATACTTTCTTTAGATGTCACAGTAAAGATTTTTATTTCCTTTACTCAGTCCATCCAGGCAGGATACATGTAGAACCCCCGAGATGAGGAACAGTGGGAGCTGCAGCATGGCCCAGGTATGTCAACAAGTACTTTAAGGGAAGAGCAAGATCATGGTTCATCACATAGAAGCCTACCTGGATGATTACTTTTGAATTTCTTCAATCTCGATCATGAAAATATTTAAAAAAATTTGGTAGAGAATGTAAGAAAGGGAGTAATGGCTTCATTTTTCTTAATACACATACAGCAAGCTGCTGATTTAGTTCTTTGAAAACTGGGATTTGAGTAGAATAGAATAGCTTGAAAGGGACCTTTGAAGGTCGTCCAGTCCCACTGCCTGACCACTTCAGCTCATGTAACGTGGCCACAGTAACAAGAAAGTCAATGGTTCTGTTTAAAAGTAATTTCTATTTTTGAGGAGCCTATAGGTCATCCAGGCATCTGGGTATACAACCCCAGCTTTGGAAGAGCTACTGCTAGATGAAGAGGATACTTTTGGCGAGTTTCTGGATGTTTAGCCTTCTTGAAAATCTGTCACTGTACATAGTTTTCCTGAGATCTCTGGAGGAACTCAACATGCTCCATGTGCAGTTGATCTGCCCTGGGTAAGTAAATGTGCTTTGGGTTAAAAAAAAAAAAAAAAAAGGAATCATTTTTAAGGAACAATATTTTACAAGGCAGTTTAAAAAAAGTTGTAGAAATCCTAACAAAAGCAATGGTTGCCTGATTCTTGGTTGTTGCTTATCTTAGGGGATTATTTTGCTTTATTCTGTGAAGTTGTCAGTCTCAGGTTCAATTAACTGTTCATATTTTGATAAAAAATATGGGGTACTCCATTGATTTGGTGTCATAGTGTTTATTCTGGTGGGCTGTTTTACACCTTTTTTCTATATACTTTGGTGCTTGTATACTTGTTCCTCCACACTCTGTAATCTATTTGAACTCTGATGTTACCAAATACCTAAGCATTTGTTACATGCATAGGACTTCTAGAAGTATATTAAAAATAGAGTTTTCCCAGATGATTGTACTGCTGTAATTAAGTAAAAGTTGCTATCCCAAGGTGTGCTTGATTCTGCTAATATCATCAGTAATGCTGCTGCATACCCAACTGTGTTTACAAAGAAAATTAAACTGGCTTTTGTTCTTCTAGAACAGCAGGGGTAAATCTTCACTGGATGCAAAACAATGAAGATGCATGGAAGAAGAATGGAATAATACATCAGCTGAATGCACGATCTCCATGATTATATGACAAAAGGAAAAAAAAAATAAGGTAGGATTGGTTAAGAAATTTAAAATGGCAATCCGTTTTCTACCTTTCCAGACAGCTACAAACCAAATACTTTTCCTGAGATTGAAGACGAAACAAGAGGAACAGATGTTGTTCCACTATTGACAAATTAATTGAAAAATTAAAGCAGGGCCTTGCTCTTAAAGAAACAGGATCTTGTCAGAATTCCAACATAGAATCACAGAATCATAGAATATCCAGAGTTGGAGGGGACCCACACAGATCATAAAATCTAGCTCCTGGCTTCATGTAGGACCACACAAAAATCAGACCTTATGTTCGACAGCATTGTCCAGAAGCTTCTTGAACTGCAGCAAGCTCAGAGGGGTTTTAAGTACGCCTTTCCTTATTAAGAAGTATTAACATATATCAAATTTATGAGTTGTTTATTCAAATATTTATTTATTTATTAACATATATCAAATGCTACTTTGCTTCCAGAACTGTTTTTCTTTCTCAGTCTCTCAAACCATTCCCCTGAGATCAGTCTACAGTTTTTTTTTTCAGTCACCTCTCATTCAGTAAGACTTTGTGAAGCACTGACTTGTTGGCCTCAGGAGGGACATTTTCCCCACTGTTGCCAGTGCTGCTGGTGTTTTATGGTAACAGAGACTAAGGGGAAAACACTTGTCAGTGGAACATCTTGATAAACAGCCCTTTTGCTACTACAATTACCATATTTCTTGATTACCAGGAAATAGGCACTTGATAAACATGTGATTTCATTGTTTACCCATTTTGGCTTTCAATTAGAACCAGAAACCTGTAATGCACATTAGAACTCTGCTTAGTTGGGTTTGAAACTAGGCAGCTAATTAATGACTAGACATTTGCACTTATTTATTTAAGACAATCTCCAGAGTCTTCAGTGACTGTTTTTTACAAAGATAATAGGCTTGTTAGAAAGCTGGAGTAATAGCAGCTCCTTTTGGAGTTTTTTTCTTGCTCTTTAAATCATTTGTTATTATTTTTAATTGAAATACTTTTGACTGGGTATCAGGAATTCAGTACAAGCATAGCCTTTCCCCACACACTGTAGACTGGATGTTGCTGTTTCTAGGTTTTCACCTGTTTTTACCTGCGTTTACAGCATTTTGGAGCTGCTGACCAAATCATGTTATCTGTACCATTTCACTGTCATCGTTTTTGTTTAGTTGCTAAGTAAGTATGGTTAGTCAGTTGTACTTTGTTGGGCTACCATTTGGTAGTTCTTTTTATTAGTAGCTGAAGCACAAACTTAGTACCAAAGTACTGCTGATAATTATTACAGCATCTCTTGGCAGATCTTGAAGATAAAGCACTTTATCCAAAATCATTTGAGCATCATCTTCTCTGGTTTCAGTCAAGGACTGCTGATGAGCTACATGCATTTATTCTTGTGTGAAGTCTGTGTAAGCAAAGACTGAAGTCATGATCAGTCATGACAGAAGATTTATCACACTGAAATGTGCATGCTCAGGCATTGGAAAGAGAAGAGAACCTTAGGTGGGTGCCATAGAGGAAGATAGAACAACTGATTGGCAGCACCAGCAAGTCAGACTCAGTTAAAGTGATCATCTGATAATATCAGATTAGGCATAAGTTTCCCCCATGACCTCCCAACTCAATAACGATACGTTTCAAGCCAGTTTTTTTTTTTTTTTTAATGTCTGTAAGTGAAAGCTTTTCGCCTTTTATCTTAAGCTGGTTAAAATTCAGGATGACTTATTAGATCAATGGACGGCACTCGTTTATTAAACAGGGCAAGTATAACAGCACTGCCAAGCAATAAACAGCATTTATTTGCAATTGAAATGTGTCATAAAAAATGTGTACTACTTCATATACCTTAAGGCATGAGGAGAGGTCATTTTAAGCATCCAGTAATTAACAGCACATGAAAACATAAAAATCCAAACAACTTTTCAAACTACATTTAAATCTCTAATATTTGCAGTGAGAGTTAAGCACATAATTTAGAAAAATCTGTGTTTACTTATATTAAAAAAAATGAGACAGGAACTATAAGTTTAAAAAATTCCCTCATAGTTCATATCTTCCAGTTAGCAAAAAGTTACACATTCGTGGGTTGCACAGATGCCCATTCGCACATAAGGTGTGTTCATGAATACACATTAAAAACGTATGTATATATGAAAATATGCTATTATTTTATCTTAGTACATGGCTGAGCATTTATGAGGTAGGCCAGCTACTAACAAATGTTTTAAGATAAAAGTCACATTTTCATCATACTGTCTGCATGCATTATATATATCCACTGTCCCTTTTTTAGAGTTAAGTGACTCATTTTGTTTTGGAGTTGCTCATTCATTTACATAACTGAATGTTGTGCTGATACCCCTCAGAAACGTAAGTTCCTTACTTGAAGAATGTTTCATATGTTTTTAGCATAAATAATGTGGTCATTACTCCTAAATGACACACATTGCTTATTAATAAGGCTAAAAATAGCTTTTTAAATACCCAAAATGCAATTATGGAAATAATACAGAAATAATCACAACATGACCATTTATGCAATTTAATAGAGTGATTCAGTGAACTGCTAGAATCATATGGCTGTAAGACAGCATCATGTTTTGCAGCCACATCTGCTGTCATTAATCAAACTTCCACTAAAATGCATGGGAAGACACCCTCTTGGTTCCACCAGAAATCTGCACTGATTTCTGTTGATTTCAGTAGGAAATGGATCCTTATCAACATGCTGAGTGAAATTCAAGACTGCAATCCTCATAGGTTACCTGTTTTTTTTCAGAAGTTTGGCCCGTGTCTTTCAGTTGGTCAAAATTATAAAACAAGAGATTGAATTCTGTTTACATCACACATTTCTGCAAAAGAAAATGAAATGCAAGAAGCTGATCTTGTGAACTGGAATTGTGTGTTGGTATAATCCCTCTGCTGTTGCAAGTAAAGACATGGAGGTATTCAAGAAAAAGATAGGTGTGACACTGAGAGACGTGGTTAGAGGGCATGGTGAGGATGGACTGATGGTTGGATTGAATGATCTTAGTGGTCTTTTCCAACGTTAATTATTCTATGATTGTGTGATAAATTCATTTATGAAGTAGGCCTCAATGAAGCAATCTGGCTTCTCTTGAATCACATCTATTTAAAATATAAATCTGAGATAGTTCTGATATAAAAGAAGTTAGGGAGTACAGAAATATGCATCCACAGACATTTTTTGTCAGTTACAAAATATACATTAATTGTTGGAGTCTGCACTTACTTTGCCTAATGCCTCTTATTTATGGAGAGAAGAAAAAGTTCTGACAGAAAACACTGATTTTAAAAACCAGAGTAGGGTGGGAGACAGCCTGCAGCAGCTGCTGAGTGAGAACACCTCTCCAGACCTTCTAAGACACAGCCAATAATAAATACATTAAGAAATCTCAAGGGAAGATGGGTGTGGTTTAGGAACTTAATCAGTTGAGTACGGGCTCAAGGTTCCTCCATGGAACATGGACAAAACTTTACTTCTTGAGAGGTTTCTTGACCTTGAATGCAACTTCACTGAGACACACAACTGAAAGACCATCGGTTTTCAGGTAAGGACACTGTATATCTTGTTCTTAATGGCCGCTGTACATGCTATAGGGATCCTAGAATGATAACAGGTATAATAAGCTGCTGTTTAAACATGAAGGAATAGAATTGTGAGTCACTTTTTAAGTTGTTGTACTTGAGATAAAAAGTTCAACATTTCACTTTGGATAACAAACAGCAGTACAGAAAAATTTTTCACTTGAAAGGTAGTGTTGGATTCCACACCTTTTTCATGTGGAACTACTTCACCATAATTTTGTAATATTTGAAAACTGGAAACAAATTGGGCAGCAAATTGTCCTAATCATGTTTAAATATCTTATTTACATGTTATTGGAAAATTGAGAAGTTAGGAGCTACTAAAAACGTCTGTGCTATTAGAAACTGCACACACAGCTGTCCTAGATTTGCTTCTTCCTGTATACAATGCTCTCTGCAGGGCAAATTCAATCAAATATGGGCTACATTTATTTTGTTTTTTTCATTAAGAATATGCATTTCAATTTTGAAAAGTATTTCAGAGGGAGCGGAAGTTTTGATATTCTAGCACTTTAACCTCCTACATTAGAATAGCATTATCCTGGACAAAAATATTGTCAGTAATACAGGACAGCTGTGGTATCTGAATAGTTTTTCACATTTAGCTTCCTATTTTTAGTTCATGATCGGAAAAGACCTAACTCTGGAAGCAAAGGAGAACAACATGCAGTAGTAGAGGTCAGTAAATACCCATAAAAAGAAAGAAACATAAATTTAGTGATGAAGCAGTGAAAGAAAGATAATGTTGCAAGAATACATGCAATGGTAAATTGTGAAAGGAGACAGGAAATATACATACTAATGAAGACAGAGCCAGCAGGAAAGCATCCCAACTTTAGCCACACTGCAGCAGTAAAACTACAGATGGACTTTCTTATCAAGGCTATTGGAAAAATACATGATTTTTCTCTCTGACTTTTTGTTGGGTGAGGAAATCTTAAGTCTTTCCATTAACTTCACCTACTCCTTCCAGCTCCCATCAACGAGATGTCAGAATCAAGAGAAATTCCACAATTCTGAGAAATAATTTTAGTTAAATGTGAGTTATACAGCATGGTATCATCTGAAAAAATGCATTGACTATAACATCTGCAATGGTAGAGCATCAGTTAGAGAAGTGATTCACTTAGATTTTCCCACCCTCAGCCAATTCTTCATGTCATCTTATTCCACCTGCTGTCGAAGCCTGAAGTGCTGCTGCTGTGCACAGGCAAAGCTAGCAAAAGAGGAATTTTAAACAGATCCTAGAGATTATTCACAAAAAAAACGGAGTATTAAAATGTGTAACAGACAGTGCCAGAAACCTGAATTATTCTAAGTTACATATGTAGATTAATGCAACAGAGTACCTGTGTTTAACCTGGTTGAACTCAGACCATTTGATGTATATCCCACTTGTATTGAATGGCTAGCAAGTAGAAAACAGACCAGGAATTATTTCCATTTCAAACTTACATGCACTTAAAATAGACAATTCAGTGGAAAAACATTCATCATATTTGCTAGGAATTACTTACAGTAGTTGCAACTACTTAAAATCATTGGTTAAAACATTTTGAATGATAGATGCAGAAACAATTTGGAGAGAAGAGACATAATGATGGAAAAACAGAGACCATATTGGCCATTATTAATGAAGAAAGCCATAGTTTTCTTACCCACCCAACCCACTCCTAGCTCTTCTGCAGTTCTGTATTTTAAAACGATCAGGAAGTGACTTTCCATTCAGTTCTTCCTCATAATTCCTGATCATCTGTAACACTCAGGCGCTAACTAATAACAGAACTTTTACTACTGCCTTCCTTGTTTATTTATTTGTTTGTTTTTCCCACCCTATAAGTGATCATGTGCTTGCATGAAAGAGAGCGCTTTTTTTAAATGAAAGGATGAAACATCTCTGGGTGAGAAACAGTTTCAGCTGTTATGGCAATGGTACTCCTAAGCAGGGCTGCTCCCCGATTCTCATCTAGTGCATTTGCTCATCTAGTGTTTTAGAAACTGGAACAGGACTTTTGTCATCAATTGTACTGCAAAGATCATTTCTCTGTGTTTCTCAGGAGAGAATTCAGCTCCGAGTGTTAGAAAAAAAGATGCAATTTTTACCCTGAAGAAACATGTCATTTATTTTCTTTTAAGAAGTGGTGGGTTGGCAAGTGTCCTGCTCCTGCAGCACATGGATTCCACCTTCATTTGTACCCTGCTTCCTTCCCTTTCCCACTGTAAACAAACAAAAACAAAGCAAAACACCTGACAGCTGAATTTCAGTGCTTCACAGTTTGGTAAAGCAATGAACGTACACAAATATATAGCCAAATATGTATGATATAGAGTTTGGGCACTAGAAAATAGTAAGGGGCATGAATAAATTTAGGCTAACAGCTATTTTCATTTACTAGAATTTCATACATTCTGCTTAAGTAAGCAAATACATCTGCTTAAAGACTTGTAGGTTTAGGACATGCACTCCTAACAGAATAGACTAGAATCCTCCATACAAAAGGCCCTCAAAATTTAGAAGATTCAGTGTGCATCTGAAGTTCTTATCTCTGATTGGTGTGATTCAGGCTCTTCACATATACAAAATCTGTTCAAAAAGAAATGAAATATATTTGTACTAAATGGGATAACCTCACTAATGTCTAGCATATGTAGCGTCTGCAGTGTGAATGAGCATTGTAACTTCATGGCTCTCCAGTGAGCCACATATAAATTTGTCCAGAATATCACAATAAAGGGGGAAAAATATAGATTAAATAATTCAATAATTTTTTCAGTGCAGTGTTTTATTTGAAAGGAGGAGATCTGAATTTTCATATCTGAGAGCAGCTATTTCATTAGTCTGCTTTGCTTGTTGATGAAACATAGCTGCACATGAGGATTGTGTACTGGTCAGCATATTTTAAGTCTCTTCTTTAGCGCAGCCTAAATTTCTTCTATACAGCTTTTACTGCTTTCCATTCTGGGGATGCCACATCACTACTGAATTGCTGAGTTTCATTCAAACAAGAATTTTTTTTTTACTCACAGCCACTCTGCCTTTCATATTAAGAACCATGTGAATTTTGTAGGCTGTCATCAGGAGGGAAAGAAGAATTTCCTTCTGGTGCCTCTTGCTGGCATGTCTTCCCAGAATGAATCAAACTTGCCACCGTTTTGTTTAGCAGAACCACTCTGGAGCCCTTAATCCAGGATCATTTCGGTCTCTAGACACTCTCTTCCTCCTTTCTTCCAAAAGGGAATGAGAAGAGAAAAATGAACCCGAGCTCTTTAACTCAGGGATTATACAGGACTTGTTATCATAAGGGTAATTTTTACCTCCAACTATTGTAAAGGAGAGGCTTGTAAGACTTTCTGGGTTACAAGTCTACAGCTTGGAAACCTCTGTAACCCTTTTGTCTTCGAACTGAAGGAATCTGAGTGCAGTTCCAAATACAAAAGTGGAAGATCATGGACCATACATTAAATTCAAATGCACATGACTGTAGGACTGCGTTTGTCCTAAATAATGCCCACTGGAATACAGCTCATAGTCATTTCAACATATTTGCATATAAAATTACATTCCCTTTCAATCATTACTTAAGTCTGTCATCTTTGACACAAAGTAATGCAGTCATCGTCTTGAAAATATTTTCTGTAGTTAAAAATATTTGTCCCAACATTTTCCCTTTGCTTCAGTTTCCTTGATTGCTGTAGTTGCCCCATGTTATCTCAGAACTAAGTTTTAGCTCTAATTTCAAGTCTCTCTCAAACTACAGGGAGATGTTTTTTATTCTCAGAGTTTTCATGTCTGTACTAAACTTCAAAGAAATAATTTTATAAGAAAAATCATTTTACTCTGACATTGTGGATCTGCTTCTAATTTCAGTGCAAAGATGAACCATAAGCAAAGCTTTGGGAATAGAGTTTGGATGCTCACATTCTAAGCATATGTCAGTAAATAATTGCAAGGGAACATTTGATTAAATCGTAGAATATCCTGAAATGGAAGAGAGTGAACCCACAGAGATCACTGAGTCCAAATCCTGGCTCCACACAGGACCACCCAAAATGAAATGAAAGGGATGTAATTTTGTTAAAAGAAAATCATGGAAACTATCTTCAGAAATACATTAGTGATATTTACTTGGTATCACTTTGATGTAATGAGTTTATTATAAATTCACACCTGATATCTTAAGACAGATCAATAAAGCAGAGACAAGTTTTATGTTTTCAAGAGGGAGAACACAGAGACATTATGGGAAAATATGTTTTGCAAGCTGGAAAAGCAGAATAGATTCACCAAACTGACAGGAGGAGCAGCAAAATTCTCCTCACCTGTTTTCCTCTCTGTTCCTCTCCCTTGGCATGCTACAAAATATATTTTGAACAAATGGGCTTCAAAAACCTCCTGCTGCTGTTAGAATGGGTATATATTGCTGTAAAATTCAGGTCATGTTTCTTCAGGATTTGTATAAAAGTAAAAATAACGCACATTCAATTTTTTGGTGTGACTGCAATCCCAGGGAGATAACTTCAATTTCTTGGTGTCTTTGGCCCTCTCATGCTGCTGGTGTATTCTCAGGGACCAGCCAAAGAAACACAAACCATCAGCTTAGATCCAGAGACAAAAATAATAATGGTTCAACATCACACAGTCACTTATCCCCATGAAAATTAATTTCACAGCTCTTGTGAGATGTCTGTGAAGTCTTAATTGTAAGACTTAATTGTAGCCTTAAAAACACATGACATGAATTGCATTTCTTCCTAATGTATCACTGCATCTCTTTCTTTTGTCTGTATCTGGAATGCAAAAGTAAATTCCCTTTCTATCTGCTGAATGCACATTGTTTTGACATTTCAAAGATTCCACAGTTTTTGTTTTTTTATTTCTTGTTTTTAAATATCTCATTATACATATCACATATAGGAAATGTTCGATTTATATTTTCTTTGTCAGTCAGTATGTTCTGAGTGCTTGATATGAATGGGGAACTAGTGACTTCCAACGTTATTCATTTACAGAAATCATTCAAATTTCAAATTCAAATTCAGTGACTGAACTGTTCAGAATAATCTTTTCTCCCTTTCCACTCCCCAGGGAAAAATAATAGTAAATACAAACTCAAAACAAAACAGCAACAAAAAATCCACCTTGTTTCTTTGCTCTTTCCCAATTCTGGTTCATACACTAAGCTTGGATTTTTCACTGCAAACAGACTTCAGTAGTGTTTTGTTTGATTCTCAGAGGCCCTGTTCTTCAGCATTTTGAAGAGTAGAACCTGTACCTATGTTTTTCCCTATTCCAAGGGATGGAACACCTCCCCTGTGAGGATAGGCTGACAGAGCTGTGGCTGTGCAGCCTGGGGAAGTGAAAGCTCCAGGGAGACCAAAGAGCGGCCCTTCAGTTTTTAAAGGGAAGTGCGTAGGTGTAGCGTTGAATTCCTCCATGCATCCATTGACATGTTTGCTGAACATTTTTGGAGACCAAACAGTGGATGTGAGCACAGTGAAGTGGTGGGTGCTGCATTTTAGCTGTGGTGACAGCAGCAGTGGATCACCTCTGTTGGTGCAGATTGTTACGAGTGTGGCATGCAGGCTCTTGTTCATTGCTGGTGAACATGCACAGCTGATGGTGGTGACTGCTGAAAAACAGTGTTTTGTTCTGAGAATTTGATCTATCAAACTGTGTTATTGTGCTCTTTGTATCTGTTGTATTTACCATGGAAATAAGTTGGAGGCATTAGTTTTGGAGCAACCTAAACAATGTTTAAACAGTGTATAAAAGGAACTTTTAAACAAGCTGCTACAGAACTTCACAACTAAACACGTCATTGCGTCAGTTTGTCTTGCAGCATTCATTCATAGGCTGTCAGTTATGCATGTTAGTTCTTTTTAACTGCTTTCATCTCACTCAAGATGTCAAAACTAAATGAACAGAAAACAAATCAAAAGGGTTTTCCATCCCAATTCTATGCTTATTTTTCTATCCGTTTGACCCTAACTGCAGCAGTGACATGCCTACTCTTGAGAAACAATTAATGAAAAGGCCAGCAAGAGTCTAGCACCAGTGAGAATAACTGATTGTTTTCTCTTTGTCTGTACTGTGTTCTGCAGGAAATATAAATTAGAATTGTAATGGGCAGGTTGATAGAACTGACCTAATAATTTAGCTGTCAGGCTATTCACAAGTATGGAATTCTCTCAAAAACTCTTTTCTTCGCCTTTTGTTTAGTAGAATATCAGCTGGGTTTCCTAAAGTAGAAATACCATTCTGTTTTCTTCACTTTCGGTGTTACTGTCTTCTTGTCTCAGTAGGGAACAGCTTAGTTCAAAGGCATATTAATACCATACATCAGTTTTGTGCCTTGTTTTTCTTTTGTACATTGGCTTAAAGTGTTAAAAAAAAGAACCACTCATGACTACAGCTGATTTGCAGTATTGCTGAAAAAGAAAAGAATAAAGAACCTTTGGACTCAACTATACACATAAAACTGCTTCTTTTGCCAAATAATTTCAGTGTTGGTTGTGCTGGTTTGTATCAGCCCCTCTACAAAGGATGTATCTCCTCAGACTCTTCTGTGTTGATTTGTTAGCTTTTCATATAAGACAAAGACAAAAATGTCTATATTGGGAATTCTGAGCATAATCTTTCAGGACTATTACATTTTCATCTTGTTTAACATATTGAATAGCAACAAGTCACAAGAAGAATTGTTTCACTTGCTTCTACCTTTCAGATTTTTTTTTAAGGGAAGAAGTCTTAAGCACAGAGCACTAATAAAAATTAATTACTGAATGATAATGACAGTGAAGTGCTGCTGGATAGTTAGGCAGTGCTTTGAGGCAGTGATAAGACAGTAAACGTCTCTGAGATGGTTGATTCTTCAGACTTGAATCTCAGTAACTCAGATCCTACTCAAAATGTAAAGACAGACATGGATGTGTTAAGAGAATGTATAAGACTATGACGAATTCTGACACTGCAGTAGCAAAATAAGTAAAAATAGCATTGACTGCAAGAAGCAGCTGGAATTCTCATTCACCACACAATGTATTTTAGTCCCCTCTTTATGCTACAATACTTCTTTAATGATACTGCGGTGAAGATTGTTGATTATACCATATAGTGATTTCTTTCTAAAAGAAGACATTTGGATTGCCAGCTCAGAGCACCGCAGTCCTGCTTAAATTCGACAGCCAGCTACAGATGAACATTTGGACAAGTCTTCTCTCAGACTGAACAAACTGTGGACTGTGTATTTTACAGTGGCTCCTTGGAGTGCAACTGATAGGTCAGTACCCTAACTGAGGGGATGCTGAGGAGATATGTACAACGTCTTCCAAAATGACAGTAGTGCCACACAGCGCTTTCCATTTGTGACTGTCAAAAAGACAGGAAACAAATCTGATCATGAGTTAGCTATCAAAACCTCACTGCATAAAGAAGATCATAGTACTAAGGTATTAATATCATGCTGTACTGAATTGTTTTGTATCATGCTGTCATTACCAGATTATCGAAGCTTTACTTCTGAATTAAGCAATATAATTAACTTCCATTGTAAATGAACTGCAAGAAGAGTGTTGCACAACATTCATTACTTGTGGTGTGAATTTGAAAACAAGAAAACAGCTGTAGACTCAACTATGAAGTATTCCCATTGCTGCACTGGTACCCAAAAATATCTTTCCAAGTTAAAGCACTGAAATCTATATGAGAACGCTACAGGGGGATACCGAATGTACTCGTTCGTAGGTTTGATTTTTGGAAATACTGCAGACATTGTATAGTGAGCCAATTTCTTCATTATTACATGCAAGTAATTCAGTTTTAGGAGAGCCTATTGCTTTCCAGATAATTTCTGTTTGTGGTGTTAGGTATTCTTTGTGAATACAGAGTCTTAATACATGCAATTAGACCAGAAATCCTCACTGAAACAAAAGCTATTATTGGTCTGGCAAGTACAGCCTTCATTTTCTCATCTAAGTATATTAATAGTACCCAGACATAAATAACTCCTCTATTTAATTCAGATATGGTAACATCATTATCTTGGCTTACTTGTGGCTTGACATACAATCAACTGAGATACAAAAGAGGAGACACAATGAATTCTTAGGAAAACTAATCATTCCACAAGGTAACTGAACTTAGCTGTCCTCTTCCAAAACACTTTTAATATCCTATTTGAGTAGAAGCACCTGGGCTGCTGTGGGGGAGCTATTAGGTCAGGGCTTGAACTGGTGATTGAGCACCTGGTGAAGGGGTGTGTCTGGCCAAGGAGTGCAGGCAAATTGCTTGCACCTGTTGTTCCCTGTGCGACCAGAAGGGATCCAGGGTAGAGCATCTCTTGGATGAAGGCTGTTTTCTGAGAAGGTGTGCTTTGTTGCTAGTGTTCCCTTATCATGTGGGTGATGAACATTTTCTTTCTGCATCTAACTATCAGCCTATCTGTAAATACTTTGCCTGCTATTGTCAAGAACCCATCAGAAGCAGCTTTGCTTCTTTGTGAGCAGGACAGCTGTATTAACAGAAACGACCCAAAGAATTCTATGGGCTCTGTGGTGTTAAGACTTCTCCCTAATTAGAGATCTATCACCCTGCCAAGTGTACAAATCAGATTTATTCAGTATTGCTTGTGTGAAGATTAAAATGATTAATGCTGGTAAATATATTGCTTTAAACTTTATAAGCACCACTTAACCTTTTATATTTTATTGCCTACAGTTTCTTAGATTAATGTTATGGTTTGATCTTTTGAATTTAGATGCTTACAGAAGTTTTATTTTATTTTTGCTGAAACTACTTGAGGAGGAACTAGAATGCAGCTCTTCTAATCCATAGCTGAATATTCAAGGTGTTAGGCAAGACAGCATTTTCTCTCTTTCCCTGTGTTTTGCACTAGCTTGTCCATAACTCACTCTCTGAGTAAGTCTATGCATTTAATTGCCTTGTATGGCTGTGATAAGAAAGATGTAGAATGTTGATTCAGCCAAGACAAGTGACTGGCACAATGCTGGTTTTAATGTGATCAAATATTCAGACTACCCAGACCAAAATTTCAGACAGCAGGATAAAAAACTATACGTCCCATGAAGTCTTGGCATTCTGGGTGGGAATGGTAATGCAGTTTGGAGGGCTTAAACTTGCATTTTAGGTGGTTCAAGAGACAAATACATTTTAATGTCTGGAAAGTTCGTTAGAAGTCAGAGGATGAAGACAATTGAATGTAAGAATTTAAATTTATTAATCTAATTAGTCTTCTATGCCCAGAGGTCCTGAAGAAGAGTCTGTATGCTTCAAAGGGATTTTCAGTTTTGAGAGGCATACAATGCAGATTTGAACCTGACTCAGATGCATGTAATAATAAACACCAAGTAGTCATAGCATACCATGGTGTCTCAGTAGCTGATGTGAAATCACTCTAAGCTCTCCAAACTCAATATAGTTTTCACTGTACTACTGTTAGTACATGAATCAGAGTCATTAAAATGTTCATGCTGAGAATTCTAGCACAGACTTATGAATCACTTTGTAAAAACAGGCATTCAGTCTTTAGCATCTTATTGTGGTATTTACTGTAAGAAGTTTGTTATTGCAACAGTGATGGTAGAACATTCATAGCAAACAATCTGCTTTCATGGTAACAATTCCCTGTTCTGTCCCTTAGTTGCAGAACGATCTGGAGCATCGTTAGCTGTAATTGCACTTTGGGTTCTTCACACATAAAACTGTACTGGAATAATATTCCCTATGTCTCAAAAGTATTCTAAGACCTATAAAATCTTTGCAAGTATACACAAATGCATGTGTAAGGAAAGAGGTACTGGTATTTCCTTTACCATCCCTGTTATTACTTGGCATTTCCAGAAACTATTCTCAGAGGCTTGTACCAGTAATAGTGGTGACAGAGTGCAACTGGGATGCCTTTGCCTTCAGATTTAGCTGATGATGTCTAAACATAAACCACTAGAACAGACAGAACTACAGAATTTTAAATTCAGGTGCAGATGGGAGTGGGTGGAAAGGAGAAAACAGTTGGGATGGAAGCGAAATAAAATCATGTGCTTAACGGGAACCTTTTGCTGGTTGTTCGCTGGAAAGCCACAGTGCTGAAACTTTCTCTTCTCACCATGTGGTGTACTGCATATCAATATGTTGTTGGATACTGAAGATCCTTTGGCCCTATAGATGAATAAATGCCTGTAATTTCTGGTAGTAAAGAATGAACGGTAAGAAAGAATTTTTGTATACTGTACCTACACAGTACAATTCAACATATGCTGAAACTTGTTATTTCAGGATTCCTGTGCACATGTAGAACTATCTCGCTCTTACTTTTAGAAAGAATTTTAATAGCTACAGAGCAATAGTAAATACACTGCATTATCCCACTAAGTGTTCTTTTTGCAGTTTTTACTAATAAATTTATAATATTTAAGTCATAGAATACTTGGTAAGGAGGTACTGGGGCTCATCATAAAAAATGGCAAAATAATTTCCCTTACTTTGCATTCAAGTGGATTCAAATTAGTAGGATAATTTGTACATATGTGTTTTTAGAAACAGGCAAATCTGGGGTGGTTTCAAAACTTTGCAAGAGGGATGAGCAATTATTAATAAGCCAGCAAATGTTCATAATTCTTCTTCAGTGTTTGTCTTCACTAAAAATTACCTTACATCCTTGATTCTTTACTTTGATTCTTGGTTTACTTTAAAACCCTTGCAGGTTGTTCATAGTTTCCAAAACCTTCTTGAACAATGCGCAGTATTATATTGAGTTTTTATATTAAGGTACTCTTTAAATATTAAAATGGTTCACTAATGTGAGAGGTATCATTAAAATGCTTCTCATGTTAGCTTCATGCTAAGTTCACAAGACACTTTATGTACTTAAAATCCATTCAACAAACTGACTTCTTAGTACTCTTGTCACAGGGTAGCCTATTGTTGTCTGAACTGATGACATTGGTTACTATGGAAATGGTGTATTTCAAAGAGGAGGAACATGAAATGAAACTAAAAGAGACAAATGGGACCAAAAGAGGTATAGGACAGATACAGATAAATGTCTGTGTGCTGTGTTGCTACTTGCCTGAACCTTTGGCTGTCTATTGCAAAGAGATGGCATGACTTAATTCTCCAACTTCCACCCCCTCCTGAAAACATATGAACACATAGTCTCAACTCATAATTCTCAGAAAATGTATTTCTTACATATATGGAAAAGGTATATATCTTACATGTATTTATATATTTTTGTCCTTGCTTTGATCCTGGTCTTGATGCCTCTCAACTCTTTTTCAAGAGCATTTTAAAAGGATTGTGACAAGACAAGATGCTTAACTTGTCTCTTGTACAATATGATTTTCTCCTTTAGAGTCTCCATTATTGCCTTCTTTTTGATGCTATCAAACAACAAAATTCTGTCCCCATTTCCTGTGTGAATCCTTTAGCATATTACAAAACAAATATCCAGAAAATCATTACTATTTGTCAGTATCTTCTAAAGGCTCCTATCTTTCCAGTGCAGACATAAAACCAACATTCAAATGAAACACAAATGACCAGGCAAGGTGGCATCATGGATTGCCCAGTAACTTTGTGCACAGCTCAACTCTAGCTCCTGCTTTCGTTATCTGGGTATTCAGGTGTTGCCATCCTTACTCACTATTGCATTGTACCCACAGGTTCATTTCATTTGCTTTTCTTTCTTTTTTTTTTTTTTTTTAAGGCAAAAAATGTACATTAATTATACATTCATCATCAAAAGCAAGATATTTATAAAGGTTTTGAGGAAAAATGATGTTCATATTAGTTTCACATCACTCATCTAGGAATATCTCTCTGTCTCTCAAAACAAAGAAAATATGTTATTCTCTTAAGGATGGCACCTGGTTATGGAATGGAAGAACTTCAGCAGCCTGAATCAGCTCTCTGCTCTCTTTTGAGGGTGCAGTAAAATCATAAAGAGATCTGCTGGGTCATGGTCTCCCATGTTCACTAGATAGTTCACTAGTTCACTATCTAGAAAACATATGCAGTAGGTTAATATCCAGTAATGTCATGCCAATTGATGGGGAAGGGTAAGGATAAGAACAGCTTCTTTATTAGTAGTACAAAGAAAAGCATACAGCTTCAAGTCTCCTAGGCATAAAGCAATGGGGCTTCCTATGAGACTGCCAGTACAAATGGATCTGGTTTGGATTTTACACTGAGAAGAGTTTGTTGGGTATCAGTTTAAATCAGTTTAATATTTGTAGGAAATACTGACACTTTAACATAAATTTTGTGCTCAGACAAGGAGAAGGTGTTGTTTGTTTTATGTAGCAGAAATTTCCTTGCCAGATGACTTGGGATCAGTGGTTTGAGCACTGTAAGATATTTCAAGCTCTGTACATTTGAAACTAATGCACTTTTTATTTCTGTATCTCATTTACAAAAACATATTTCTGCAGCATCCTTCAAGTGCAACAAAGCAGCACTTCTTATGGAGAACTGTTCTATTAAAAACACAAACTATCTTTAATGTCATCTGCAGCCAGACACTTTTCAGTGGGAGAACAGTTGTTTTGCATAAGGCAGACAAGGCCTCTGAGCTTATCAAATGTTTCGCTAGACTAGAACAAGAAGTTCTCCTTCTGATATTTTATTATTTTTTTCCCTGCTGCCCATTCATCTACTAAATAGAAATAGTCAGTTTTAGGCATACCTTATCAGTTAAAAATCAGCTTTTGTGTTAGATACTAGAATGTTACACCATGCCCTTCTATGAAGGAATACAAAAATGGAAACTCCATTTGAGCTATAGAAGCATCAGATTCTCCTTCAGCTGCCCCTCCAGCACCTGGAATATCAGAAAATCAGACCCATCTGTAATTTTTTCTTTTACAGTATCTGGCCAACACTTCCATAGCTAACCATTTCTTCAAAATTCTAGGATTGTTTCCAAGAAAGAGTCCAAGAAAGAGAACTTACTTTCTTGGTGGAGAAAACCATTACTTTATGAAGAAAACTAACATATACAACAAGAATTTCTGGCCATTACAAAAGGACAAGATGATGCTTAATCTTCAGGCTGCAATGAAACATACTCGTAGACATTTATACTGCAGCGATGTTTTAATAGTCTAATGAACAGGAAAGAAAACAGTCTTAAGAAAGAAAAATGACAGCTAGTCAGACTTGCACACAGCCAGTTGAAGTTCCTATTAATGCATTTCGGCTTCATTAAAAAAGGCTTAGATAACACTGCTAACAATAATTTTGTCAAAACTTTTGTAATGTTCGTCTCCTTTTTCCTCACGGCCTCTGGTGGCATTTGCAGACAAATAATTAGATAATTCAATTCTCATTTCTTTAAGTAAAATCAAGCTAAGGAGGTACGAGTTTCCAGTCTTAATTGTGGAAAAGACCTTGAAAATATGATATAAACATAACATGAAGGCTCTATGAATTTTATAAAATCTCCAGATTACACTCAGAAATCAATATTTATTTTTCTTTTTTTGGATACACCTCAGAAGATATTTTAACTTAGGGCCTGTGATTTTAAAATATACTTAGTTGAGTATGCAATAGTAATGTTTTTTCTGGCAGTGACCTAAGATTATTTAATGCATCAGGGGTGGTAGATAATCCAAAACCCACTTAAATTCTTGATTTTTAAAATTCTGTTTTGAAGAAAGCACATCATTTTTAAAAAGATACACGAAGAAGAGTGTTAGTCTGCATAGACTGAAGAAAAGAACTGAGTTCTAGCTGGAGGAGACCACATGCTAGCTGCTTTGATCTAGAACTCTTCAATTGAGTGCAAGCTTTTATAATCTAAAAAGCAACTTGCAGAAGGCGAAAGAGCCAAATATAATTTATTCCTAGTTAATCAAATAGAGATTATATCAATGTTATATTGCCTAAAAATGGTTCCTATACACGTATCCACTTTCTGAATTGGCCTAGAATTTAATTAGAAGCCAAACTGAGTGATTTCTCATCTCCAGCTACTAGTACTGTTTGCTTTCTTTTAGCAGTGTAGTTCATTATTTTGTTCCAAATACCAAGTGCTTTTATTTGTATTTTTTAATTCTCTCAGATAAAGTGCATGTGTCTGATCCACTTAGATAATTTAGAGCTAAGATTTTTATAATGTTAACCTTTACAAGGTCTCTTTGCCATCTATCTGTATAGTTAACTAGCTTTTTTTTTTTTTTTTTTTTTCTTGCTGGAATCTCTCAAAAATGAAACAAATGGCTGTAATTAGGGTTATCAATTTTCCTTTATTTAATCACTTGACCATAATTCCAAAGGCTGATGTATACAATGTGGACCAGCTATTATAACTATTAATCATGACAAAAAAAGTAGAAGGTACATTTTGCCCCCAAAAGTAAATTTTTAATTAATGGTAGAAGAAACACTCTATTTCTTTTCCTTGTTGTTTTCCTCACGTATCTTTTGGACAATCCTGTATTTGTTACTTAAAATGGTTTGAAAGTATTTTAATATTGATATAAGCAGCTCCACTGCTGGTGATGTGCAATTTCTGACAGCTATATATGACTTAAAGTAACACAAATGCAGAGTTAATATCAGAGATTAGTCTGGATATTTGCATTTTCAGAAGCTGTCCAACAAATTGGGAATCTGCTCCCGGGAGCTATTTCCCACTCTAAGGCAATTCGCTGCACAGCAGTCTAATCATGCATTCATCAATTCTAAACAAAGAACACTGCATCTGAAAGTGTATTCATCTCAGTAGTTAATACCATTGTTTCATGAGTGTCAGGCAATGCCTTTTTTCCTCTCCTCTTAAGGGCCTTTCATTTTTAGGGCATTGTTCCTGGGCTTTCAGGGGATCATGCTTTAAATTGGTGCAGTATATAAGTGGAGCAGAATTGTCCTGCCCTAACTGAAGATATTGCCCTGTGCTAGGTGCAAAGTGTCCAGAACAAATGAAGGACCAAAAGAAGGACATTATATATCTAAATATATCCAGTAGATAAGGCCCACCAATGGAGATCTGCCATCACTAATGCCTCAGCTGCAGTCTGTGCAGCTATGCAATGGTGCTCCTGTTCCATACCAGCTGAGCTGCCTGTCATAACTGCATTTCATCTCTTCTGGTTTCCAACAGAAGTCCATATGTTAAGCCTGATTATTTGGTAATTTTTCAGAGAATTTAATCTTTCTAGCAGGTAGTATTAAAAATGTATTATTCCTTTAAAAAAGTGCTTATTTTCCATCCTTAATACCTCACAAAGTCATGTATATGGAATGCACATTGCCTTAATTAACCAAGCCGATGAAATCTTTTTTTCAGGAGGTAGGAATTGAAAATACTATATCAAATATTTCCATCCCATAAATCCAGATTCTCTGTATTTTAATTTCTGGTAGATTCCTTTGGTCTCCATGGAAACTGACCCAAGGAGGTTTGAAATGTTACATATTATTTAATATATCTTCTATTCGCATAAATGTTGCCAGAAGATCTGTCATATCTGCTCAAGCGTAAAGTACCAAGGGAGTTAACAAAAGGAATACATTAAATTGAAACTTATTGTATCCCGTCACTGTTGACACCGCTGGCCTTGAAACGTTGTCAATGGGGCTCCCGAGAGCAATCTTGAAAAAACATAATTCTCAGCAGAATATGCAGCAATTATTATAGTCAACAAGCTCATAATAAAGTATCATATACTATAATCTATGCCATTGAATTTTGTGTAGACTTTAAATAATGAAAGCTTCATTTGTCAGTCAGACTTGAAAAGTAATAAAGTTTACTGGGATTAATGTGGCTATTCTTTGATACCTAACGCAAATTACACACTTACTTAGTTACGCTAAAAGTAATCCTTGAAACAGCTCAATACAATTGCACCAAGATTTTCCCCGGATGTGATGTTTCTTCACAGAGCTGCCTCTACTGAAATGTTTTTAAATTACAGTACAAATCTCTATATATGCCTCAGCTACTTTGGCTAGAAACAAGGATTTAATAATACAAATTATATACTTCAATGCATGCGGCTGAGTAATTTCCGGATTTTATTGCCTTTTTCTGCTTTTTACATGGGAAGTTGCCCTGTGCATATGTGCAGTAAGTACAGTGACCAACTCCCTGCATGTGCTTTCTCTAAGCTGCCCTGGGCCTTTGTCAGTGCTACGCTTAAAATAAATAAATAAATAAATAAATATGCATGTAAGGGACTCTTATTGGAAAAAAACATATGATTTCTCAGTTGAACTGTATTTAGGTCAAGCAAATTGCCAGGAAAAAAATTCCCTGCTGTCAGTGACAGAGGCTCTAAAAAAGGTCCTTTCAAAACCTTTATTAAAAGGCTGAACTAATTCAGAAGCTCTTGCTGTCACTAACGCACAGAACGGCTTGAAACTGAACTCCTTTTTATGGAAGTGTGAATTAGCAGGTGAAAAGTTCTTCCTTCATCATTTTTAAATATTGGCAAAAAAGTTGTAAGGTTACACTAACACATGTTCCAAGATCTCCTTTGAGGACGTTTCTTTCTTAACAGGGAGCAGCTATTGTGATGAAGTATCTCCTTGGTGAGAGAATCTCCTTCTTGAAGCATGGGGGCTAAAAATGTTTGTCATGTTTGGATTTAAAACTTATGAGATGTTTCTTTCCCTCCTTTACTGTCTATTACTGGTATTACATGGAGAATGGACTGAGTAATGTACAGTGGAATCATAGCATCCAATAAAACACCAGCATTATCATTCACTAAAAGTCAATATAGCTACCGGATTTATCCTTTGCTTTTGTATTGTACTTGTAATGAGAAGTTCAGCACAGGGGATTTCTCCAGCAGTAGTGACTGACTAGGCCAGTGGTGTGCAACCCAGTTGCTACTGTTTAATAACGATGTTTTGCATTCATATAGTCCCTTTCTTTGAGGGATCTTACATTTCAAGTATCCTGTTTCATTCAGCATATTTGTATTCAAAGTATCCTAAAGTTGTAGTGGAGAGATGTGGGTAATGGCAATAGCTATTATGTACTTAGTAATCGTACAGAGGTTTGAAAATTACTTTAGCATCACTGATGAGAGAGCTGCTCTCTGCAGAGGAGCTACTCCAGTGGATTAACAAAGCCATATGTTTATTTTAGCAGATCATTCTGAAGGGTGGATGTAGCAAACGATAGTTTCCAGACATTGAAATTGTGATTTACTTCTAAATTTTTCAATCCATTTATAAACAACTACCATGTTATAGTTGTTTTGTCTTGAACTTTCAGATCTTCCCAGTATCAGGTTAGGAGAGATATCAGGAGAAGGAACGTGCTGACTCACTTTGTGTGAAGAAAAAAAAACAGGTCAGTAAGAATGAATAATTCTAAAGAACATTTTATCTCCTTTTAAATCACGGATTTTAAGAAATGTGCTTCAAAATGTGCTAAATCTGTATGAATTAAAGAAAAAAAACCCAACAAAACAAAAACAGCAAAACAAAAACAACACAGGTTTTGATATTCAAAAGTCAGGAGATAGACATGCTCCTATGCTATTCTGTATTTGATGTACCTATTGCTTGTTATATTTCATGAGAGAGATCTTTCAAAACCTAGACTAACTGAGTAAAGAGGTGCTGCTTTGGACTGTACAAGTGAGAGGCTTTATGCTTTGCACCTTGAAATTCGCTTGCCAGATGTGAGCGTGCAGTGCACAGAGGGTTTAATAGCTGCCCAGGCCCTCCGTGGCTTTCATGTAAGATCCTACAGCAAGAAGGTGAGCATCGGTGTTCCAATCACAAATAGACAAGTGCAGAGCTGGTATTCCTAGTATTCCAACTCTATTATTTCTTCCAACACCATGCAGATTGCAGTAATAGGGGCATTAAACAGCGCTCAATGAATTCCCCCAGAAGAGGTTTTGGAATTTCTTCGCTGCTGAATGTTTCAAAAATGTTTTGACAGTGAAAATCCCACACCTTCCAAAGAACACTCAAACCACCTTTGAAACTGCACTTCTGAAGGTAATATTAACTCCTGAGTGTAGCCAGTAAGGTATCATTTATATATATAGGGAGATAACAAAGTTAAACAATAATCAATTGTAGAAATCTTCTGGCAAGATCTGATTTCAAAATGTAATTTTCCTAGCCTAGGCTCTGTAACTCGCTATATATCATCATAGATCCCATCCTTATTGACTGAGCCGTGAGGCCTGCAGGGCTTGTTAAAGCCTATAAAATCTATTTAAAGGCTTTCAGCTATGGCATTTGGTAGAAGCAGCCTGACTTCAGCAAACCAGAATTAGTTTATCTATGCAAATAAAAAATTCAGTGTAGTTGTAGGATTTAAGACAGGAACTTCCTATTTTTAAAAAAATCTGCTTGAACACATGAGAAAATGTAACATATCAACATGTTTTCAGCATCTATTTTTCCCCTGGAAGTTTACTCATAAAACAGTCCAGTGTGCCTCAGTGGCATAACTTTGTGAGTGGTTAATTTTCAGTTTTGTCAAACATTTCCACCGCGTAGCTTCCCAAAATGTTCAGAGCAAGGAACATCTGGGTTACCTTTCTAGAATCAGTTAGTAGCAGATGCATTACAACTTCCATGGAATTACTAGCATGGTGTAAAGTAAAAAGTTTTGAGTCTGTGCCTTGGTTCAATGCTTAAATACAGCACATCTAATTTAGAAGTAATAATTTCATTCCATACTTGGATTTTACTGGATAAACTCTCTCTGTTCCTAATATATTATGTACTTATTTTGGCCAAATTTTGGCGGTTTATTGTAGCTTCAGAGCATCGTTAGTTTTTTGTTGTTTGTTTTTCCTTTCGAATTGAAGTCACGTGTAAAACCTTGATCAGAGTGGAGGATCTGGAACAGAAGACCTGTCATTGTGAGTTTATTTCTGAAAGCATTTGATTGAAAGGGCAATCTGCAGATAGGAGTGATGTGCAGTTCATTGCATTTTCTTCTATAAAATTTGTGGTGGAAACCTTTAGTTATTACCGATTGACAAATGAGATGTTATTTCTGCTAAGGCAAAGGCTATATCACAAGCTACCATTTCTGATAGACTATTTTAAAGAAGAGCTGTATGATAAAAGAGGAGGAAAGTGCTGTAACACTGTAAATACTTATAAAGCTATCTAGATGTTTTAGTCACGTTTTCTCAGTTGTACCCTTTTGTGTACATTATTAGTAACAAAGGGGTTGCAGGGCTAAGAGTTAACTTTTTGGTAGCACTGTATTACAAACATCACTATATGTACTACCTATGAGCAAGCTCAGAGCAATGCTTTTTCTCTCCTGCCAACCTGTGTGAAGGACAAAGTCTGAACTTTTTGTGCAGTCAATAAAGCACTGCAAAGGGTCACACCATACTTCCTTTGCTGAACTGGTCTTACTGTGATGCAAGTGTTTTTGAATACTTTTTATCAAGAGATACCAGCAAGACAGCAAGGTCTCTAGTGAACATGGTTAATAAATAATAGACATTTACAAGCAGAAGTTCTGAAGGACAAGTGGTATTCAGTGTTGATGCTCCCAGTTACATCCATGTGGATGGATTCAGTTGTTGATACATCAGCTGACCTCTACGGGAAATGATAGAATACAGGTTAGGGGTTTCTCTTCAGACTTAACTTTATGCTCCTATTGGCCTCTTGTACATCTCTGGATAAGAATCTTCAAAGCTTGGATGATTTTGATGTTACAATATTCATGCAGGGAAAACACCTTTCACCCATTTGTGAGGTACGGTCTTCTGTTACATTTTGTCACAACGGTTTTCCTTTGGGCCCTAAAGTAATACTTTTAGACAGTAATTCATTACAAATATCTCGTCTAACAGTTAAATGCTAGGAACTACGGATGGTCAAGGAACTGCCTTCCATTAATGGTTTCCATATTAATTAAAAATAGTTCTAATAAAAATGCTGTTTGTTCACCAATGGCAGTCAGCAATCACTTCTGTTTTATTAGTGTTGTTTTTTTTTTTTTTCCTGAGAGTTCAGTGTCTTGCATTTTTCACATTCTACTCATTTCTGCTACCATGCTTTTGCAGATTTGCAAAAAGAAATGTGAGATGTGATTTCATATACAGAGAGAACAAACTACAAGAAATACAGAAAACTCCCTTTAGAATGGAATTCTAATGTCTACCTTTGGAGTCATTAGTAGTTAATTCCAGTAGTTTTCTGGAAACTGAACTCCAGAAGAGGGGAAATCAAGAGTGTCCAAAGCACACACTAACTCAGTGAACTACCATAGACAGTGAAGAATGAGCCATAACAGTAGAAGATCTTGGCTTCACTCACTGATTAGGAGTAATAACATTATTTTTAGGGAAGAGGAATGGCAAAAAAACCCCACAAAATAAATTATACAATTAGAATTAATGTGTGCAGGTATCTGGGAAGCTGATTGATGTTACTGATCCAGCCCCTTTCATGGTACCTGAAGTAATACCGGTAAACAAAAAGTATTTTTTGGGATAGTAGAATGAGAATAGATGCAGATGAGCCTGACTCTGATGTTTAAGCATATTAAAGAAGCTATTTTGATATATAGTACCGAAGGAGCAAAACAGCTATTGGCAGTGTGCTTTTTCTTCTAATTGATTGAAAGACATTTCTTTCCTCGCCTTACAAAAACTCAGATTGGGTAAAATGAAACTTAGCATGCAGGAGTTCTGGACCCTTGTAAATGTAATTACTTGTTTAGAAGGTGTTGAATTGTTGATGGTTTGGAGTCTGAACTGGGAGCCAGGAAAGGAAATAAGAAATGCCAGAAAAAGCAGCATGGCAAATAGACAGAAATCCTATTAAACGCTCAGACCTGAAGAGAAAATAAGCATGAGAAGTACACAGCTGGAACAGAGTAGAAAAACAGTCTTGCTTATATTTCTCACAACTAAAGCTCCAGTAAATTTCATGGAGTTTGAATCAGACTTCCAAGACTGGAAGATGTGAATCATAAATCAAAGCAGGAGGTATAGGAGAAAAATGATTTAATAAGGAAGAAATAAACTCAATTTAATAAATACTAATATTTTGGGACAGATTATATTATTAAAAAAAAAAAAATCATTCAGCTTAAACTGAATAGTTTTTGCAAAGGAAAACACATGGGAACTTTGGCCTGTGAGTAAACACTGACGCTAGTATTAAAATTTTCAATAGCCCTTTAGTATAAACATGAACTACAAATGAATATTATTTAAAAATGATAAAAATGGAACTAGAATAACCTTGACAAATCCTGTCTGTACAGTGTTGATGTGAATTCACATCAAAAAAATATAATCAAAATCAATTAAAAAGCCACTTTGTTGCCACAACATATGTCACAACAGAACAGCAATTGTTCATTTTACTTATATACATCCACTGACAACAGATACTCCTAATAGGGGAGCAATCTATCTATACTGCCTCTCAACTTTTGATGTCTGTGCAGAATATTTTACCAATGGAGTTTTTTCTCTTTCTTTTTGACACTTTGTCCCTTCTTGTCTATTCCTTGACATTCCCTGAATTTATGCTTGTTTTACTCTTCAGAAATTTTGGCTCCCTTCCCATGAAAGAAACTAGTTTATACTTTTCCACTTATTTTCAGTCTAAGTCAGACAATTTTTCAGGGCAATATAAATTAGTAGTACCATGGGGGGGGGGAATGGGGTTTTGGTATTTTAGCACGAGGCATTACATTTAGTTTGAGGTGTTGTGGGATGAAAGCTGTGACTTCAAAGCCACAAGAGATTTTCTTTTTTTTTAAAACTTGCCTTGCTAAAAGTTGCCTGAATGCAGTTTTACAGGTGAGAAGGAAGAAAATATCCCAGTTTTCTTATCAGAGCTGAAATAATGAAAGAAACGTGGTTTTTCTTCCAAGGTTCACATTAATAAACAGTTGACCATAGGCTAGATTTCTTAAAGTCAGTTTCTCCATTAAAGGACGCAGTTCTAACCAGTTTCCTAAGTTTATTATTCTTTGTACATTAGGAACTCAGATCTGTGGATTTGTAGGAATGAGGAATGGATAACCTCCACTGTCATTAACATATTCACCTATTAATATCTAGTAACGTTTCAATTTTTTTTTTACTTGTGAATAGATTGGAAGTCACAAGAAAAACATCTCCACAACATGGGAACTCTTGTTCTGTGGAAAACTGGAATTGATGTGTTTTTTATCAATAAAATGTCATACTGCTTCGGGACACTTTTAAAAACAATGTTAGCATTCTGTTCAGCATTTGGGTGCTCTGTCTTGACCACTCTGAAGTACTTTGGAGCTTGTCAAGAATTTCAGAATCAGTCAGGAGGGCAAGGGGAATCCTGATTTCTTCTTAAACCATGATATTCTGTTTGCTGCTCTGCTCAGAGCAGTGTGGAACCCAGAATTTGTGAGGGCTACTTGACCCATGCCATTACCTGTGCCTACAGCAAAAGAGATCTATATAGCAAATGATTTCTCAGTGCAGAGGTGGTGGTGATGGTTGGTATAAACTATCGCAATGCCAATACTTCACTTCTGAGATCACTACAAATCTGAACATTTAAAAAATATTTCAAGATTTTTAGCACTTTACTGAAGCAAAAAATGTACAAAAGTAAGCAAAACTAACTTTGTAATAGTGAGGTTGCAGTTTGTACAGCAATGGTCTCTACTGAGACTGAAAGATCTAAGTACTCTGTTAAATAACTGAGCAGCAGTAGGAAAAGAATAGGAAAAGCTTCAGGAGACAGGATTTGAATGTAACATGATATGGTCTGAGCATAATGATTAATTCAGACAAAAACATGCAGCCCAAATGCTGCTAACAGATAACAGTAAGGTAGTCTATTTTCAATTCTAGAAAAAGGACTTTCATACTTTCAAATTTCTCTGTTGTATAGGACATTTCACTGCAAAAGCACATTGCAAGGAATCATGTCAAGACAAGCAGCTGATCGGTGGAAGATCTTTTTACAGTTTCATTAAAACAACTAGGAATGTACTTTTGCTGACTTGCCGTTTCAGGACTGTAGTTCTCAGGCAGAAATATGGAGAACCTCCCTGGAAAGTGGAAAAACAATTGTAACAAAAAGCCCAACAAAGCTAATTGGATCATAAAGCACAGATTCATGACATAGTGAACAACAAAGGAAAGAAAAACAAAAATGGTTGCTTTCCTGAGCACTAATTTCTCTTCTCTTATTTCTCAGGTATTCTAATAGCTTGGTTATATCCTTTACCATTACACATTACAAGGAAAAGACAGCTCTCCTCACATCTCCACCGTAGGCAGGATAGCAGAGGCAATGGCTGTCAGCACTGATCTGATCTTAATAGCCAGATTAACCCATTCCGTCACTGACCACTTAACTGGTGCAAAAAGGTTGCACACAATGACATCATTAATTACATTTATATAGCATTCTTCTCTGTTTTGACATATATAGATTTTTTTATTTTTATTTTTATTTTTTTTTGTCTTCCTACTCCACAATGGACATTGATCTTACTTTGCCTTACTGGTAATGAAAGCAAGCATAACTTAGGGTGGAAGTAAGCACTAACAAAGGCTAAAACTAGCTTCAGCTAATTTACAAGATTCTTCATAAAACTAGGCATCATGGACACTGTTTTCTATATCTGAATACATCACAGTTCTGTTTTGCTTTCTAAAATGAATTCAAACTCAGCTTCGTGGCGTGTGACTAATTCTGTTTCCCCTTGCTACTTGGAGTTTAAGTAATCAGATTAAATGTTAGCTACTTTCTATTCCCTAGAAAGGAACTTGTTTTAGGTGCTTGTCTAATGATGAAGTTATTAAAGAAACATTTTTACTCTGAGGTACTTTTCTACTGGAATTTTATTTCAAAGGATTTTTTTTTTTTTTTTTTAAGGTTGTGGTATATAAGAAGCTTTAAAGCTATTGGCTTTAAATTTTAAATAGCAAATTTAATCTTTGTAAAGGTGCTGAGTTCTGTGAAACTCTGTGCCATTGTTTAAATTTTTGCTGAGGGATAATAATAAAAAAAAATAGCCAGGCTTTTACTATGATGTGCAGTAGGAGACAGCGTAAGAAGATTTCTGGTTAATTTGCATTAAAAGGAGTATTAGCTCCAGGTTAGTAAATCATTTGAGCTAGTTGCATTCCTGTATAAAGCATCTCATTTGAGCATTTAAAATGCGTTGATAAGAAAAAAAAAAATTCTACAGTTGCTTTCTAGCTTCACAAAAAAAGACTAAATTCTATTAACAGTTAAATTTAAAAAGAGGTATTCAAGTCCCAGAATCCCTAGGGGGAAATACATTTATCATGAATTAACCGGATCACTTGCATATGGAATGTAACTGAGATGTTTAACTTGTTTACATGTAGATTTTTAGTATCTGATTCTATTGTACATAAGGTTATTATAATCCTGAGTCAGACAGCCTGGTTCTCCTGTTCAAGCCATAAGGATTTGGATTTCTAAAACTTTCTGCACTCTACGTTCATAAAAAGCATGCCAGTCAGTGTGGAAGCAGGCATCTACTGAGCATCCAGGACAGACAGACTTCCATGTGCTGTACTCATTACCAGAAAATCATTTTGAGAAGCAAGAATAAAGGCAGAAATATTAATCCTGTGCCCTTTACTCTGTGGATAATTATATCCTCAGGGTAACATTCAATTTATCCTTCATTAGCAGGCTGAATGCTGTTTCTGCACTTGGAGAGATATTAAATACCCTGTGTAGGTGCAGTTTTGATTAGCATAATCGTTGCACTGGGGATGGAGAAATGATCTTCAAAAGATAGATGTGTCATTCATAAAAAATCTGATGCGGGGAACAGATGCACAATTGCGAGACTGTACAGGGATATGACACAATGTCTTAAGCTGACATTGCTTTTCCATGTATCAAAATCACAGGACACTCACTGCAGGAGGTTACATGGCCCGGCCTCCTGCTCTGAGCTGGACTAAATAGAAAGTCAGATCAGTTTTGCATTCAGCCGAAGTAGAATTCAGAAGTCAATCTTCATTTAAGAAATGGGTGTCTAAAAGTGTTTCCTGCAAGAATGCCCTTTTCACCTGCAGATAGAAGAGGCCAATCCATTTTCATGACAATGTGACTTATTGTCATTCTTTTGGCTCCGCATAAGGAACTCTGAGACACGTCGGGAAATTCATTTTTTCTGACAGCATTTTAAGTGGTCAAAAGGAAACCAGGGAGTTCAAGCATATCTTTTTTTTGGAGCTGATGGTTTCAAGAGTTTAAAAATTTTATAATGGATGGAACACTTTCTATGTGGAAGCCATTTTAGAGTAGAAGTTTTCTGTATTAACTCACCTACTGGAGGTTACAAACATTTTTAAGCTGTTAAAATACGTGAATAATAGGTACTAAACCAGTGTACCATACCAATATTCAGTCTTTTCTTCTCTCTACTTTCTAACAGATTTTCTTAATTTTTACTACTAAGAAGTACATGTAGTCCCAAAGCCATAGGCGTGGATTTGAATATATCTTTCCGGCTTTTAAAATTACTTCTATTGATTTTTATTATGATGCTTACTACACTGCTGCTAACTATATCTGTTAAAAATAAAAATCAGAGCAGCACAGAAATATTTCAAAGAAAACCAGTTTTCAATACATAAATGACTTTTAAAAAATATATACATAATAAATGAAGTTGTAAGGGCAACCTCTACTTCCCTGAAGGGCCTTCCTCTGTTGGATCAAATTATTTGCCTGGCCTGGCTCTTTTCCACCCTCTCCATAAAGCTTATACTGGACTTACATGGAAAATTTGGCATGGATTCACCATATTGTAGTGCAGCAATTAGCTGGCATTTTATCTGAGGGAAGTAAAGGCAGAGAAGCAACTTTAAGGTATGGGCATGAGCATTAAGTCAAGGTAAAGACGTTGAGACCAGCTGTAAAAACTTACTGAATATACTTAGAAAAACCTTTCCGTGCTTCAAGTTGTTTCAGACCTAGCACCAAACATAAACTCAGTATTTGCTGTAAATCAAGATAACTGGGAGCTTTCAGTCCTGATGTAAGGAGGAACTTTGAAGTTCTATAATCTAAAGATCTCCACAGAAACACACCCAGAAAACAGAATAAAAATATAGTGTAATTATAGTTAAAAAAAAATCAGATGACAAATCTTCATCAAATGTATGTTTATGAGATTAAAACCCACTTAGAGATGGACTGATCTTCAGAGAAAATCTTTTCTAAGATTCAGATATTTAAAAAGTGTCACCAAGGCTGCAGGAAGGAACATCAATCTGAACTGAGTTCAGTACCAGAGGATTCTTGTGTCATCTAATCTCTCATTCCTGACTACATCAGAATAAATTTAGCAAGCACGTGGAGCTAATGTTATCACTTTGTTTCTGAGTGACAAAAGTTCATTTGGATCTTATGCCCTGCCCGTCAGTGATGGATTGTTATTAAATCACTAGCTATGACCATTTCCTTTCATTCTTCATCTTTTATCTCCTTTTGGAATAACTTAACCCAAAAGTTTGGACTTAGAAACAAAAAAATGTGCAATGCTCACCAGTAAGGGTGACAAAAGTGCATTATCATCACTCCGGCTCTGACTTGTATATATTTTCTACATGTCCTTTGAGGAACAAGCTATCTGTTTTTGCCTTTTATGTATGCAAAACATAGCAAAATGTAGTCTTTATCCATGAAAGAAGTAGTTACTGCTAAGGAGTTTCGTACCTCTTTGCTGTCAATGAATCATAATTTCCAATTGCATGAGATTCACATTTCACTTTTGTCTCCTCATGGTGCAAACCATTTTTTGTTTGAAATGATGGTATTAACAGTTCTTAGTGCAGAATGATTCCATTTCTTTTCATCAGTTGAACAGGTGCAGGGGTAAGGTTTCAAGTGATAATATTTGAAGTTATAACATTTTGCTCTTGCTTTAATGACCTAGAGACTTTATAATTCTTCAACAAATCTTCCAATTTCTACTTTTTCAATACTTTATCCTAACCCATCCAAGAGGCAAATTTTATCTAATGACTACATAAATGGGAGAGAAAAAAATTATTTTTGAAACTATTTGATGACACTTCAGTAACCCTAACCACCTTTATTTGTGAATATTTGTTGTGCATCTGTCATTTCAGAGAAAAAAGATGTCCTGTTTCTGATTAGATCAATTTGGAAACTATCAACCTCAATTCTCTAGCTACACGGAAACTTAACGCCTTCAAATAATATTCGAGAATGAGTTGCAGTTTTGAAAATTGATAGTTGTGGTGGTCTTGATAGAAACCTTGATGGTGTGCTGCACATAGAAGGCAATACAGGAAGGTTTACAAAGCCCATAGAGTTTAGACAGTAAATATGCCGATTTTGAAAACTAATAATGGGAACAGAGAACTGTTTAACTGAGGTGATGCAAAAAATGCACAAAGATCCATACAGCAATTTACTAAGCATCGGGGCCTAGCCATATTTCGTCTTCTTAAAATTTGTTTGAAGCAGAAATCGACACAGTCAACTTAATCTTTGTATAACTGAAGTATAACTTCAGTACGCTTCAGTACTCAATTCACATGAATGAACAGTAAGAAGATATTTTAGTGGCTGTATTTTCTGCATAAAAAAAAGAAAGATGAAATTCACCCTTACATCTTTCAAAAACTTTCTGTGAAGTAGTTATAATATATGAATAATGGGGCAAAAATCTTTTATAGAATAGTTTGTATACTTGGTTATTTATGATCATGTTTTCCTGTAAGATGAGACATTATGGAGCAAAACTAAAAGTCTCCTAAATAATACTAGAATATTGCTCTAATAACATGAGAACAGTTGCTCTTTTCTAATCTATTACCCCTTTGAAAATAAAACTATGATCATTAGTTTCTGTCTGGAAAATTTCAGGGCATTGAACAAGTCTGACAAAATCAGAGGCAAGGAACGGCTCCAGCTGCTCCTTGCTACTTTCACTGGAGAATAACCTCATTGTGAATGTAACGTAATTCAGAACAAAGTCATAGTAATCCCAAAAATGGTTTCAGTGAGTATTTGATCAATGTTTAAAATACGTATATCAAAGGCTGCTCTGAAACTATTGCCTCCTATTTGTATCCATGGAAACAAAAATGGATACAAGGAGAAAAATAACACTATTTGACAGAGCAGATTCTCAGCTACAAAACACTGTTATTCAACACAGTCATCACCCTTAGCTGCGCTGTTTTGCTAGTGATGGACAAGAGCCTGCATGCTGTGCTTGTGAGAATCTGCATGAGTGGCTGGAGCATGGCTTGTCTTTCACCTTGCTATCACCATTTCTGAAACACACCACCCACCACATCACAGTGCTCACATCCACTATTTGTTTGATGAATGTTGGTGAGTGCCATTCTTTTCCACTTGGAGGAATTTAGTGATACACCTTTGCTTATACACACTTCCATGTCAGACTGCCCCTCTCCTGCCATGTGTTGCACAGCAACAAAATGTAGTGGAATACAGTGGGATACTAGTGGAATACTAGTGGGAAGGTTCAACCACTACTGCCATACTACCAACATCCATCTCTGATGTTGTGGACCAACATAATAAGATAGGAGGCATTACTTTCAGTGAAGCATTCATCCGTCACCACTGCAGTAACAGACAACAGTGTGAGAAGCACAACAACCCAGGTACATTTAATACACCAAGAGTTTTCCATGCACTGTGATGTGCATCTTTAGATGACTTCCTGCACATAGAGAATCCCTTCCCATGTATGAAAGGAAAACTACCAGTACTCCACAGAAAACTGAAATAGCAAGGAATAAAAGCTGATACCTCAATCACAAATATGGTGCACCAGGAAGTTTTGAGAGGTAGAATAGGGCAGGCTGTTGAATTTCTGTAAAAATTGAAAAACGTATTTGAGTTTTAATGCACCAGAGAGCTGGGAGTCAGCATCTGACCTATAATGTCTTCTAGACAGTTACAAGATTTGCAACATGTTTCTTTTTCAAGAGGTTAAGCTGAAGGAATCTTTATGGTTGTAATAAAAAACATTTTTAGGAGAGGGATCAAAGAAAGAGCTAGTAGCGAATCTCCAGTTCAAGAGGGCTCCTTGCTAATGCGAGCTGAGAGAGGTAAGATCTCCTTTGGGAAGAAAATGGAAAAGTTTTCAGAGTCACCAATTGTGTGACTCTTTATCCCAAGCTCATCATTCACATGTCCCACACAGGCCAGGGAAACTGTGGAGAGCACAGTGCTGGTGGCTGATTGGTGATGGTGTAGCTGCTCCTTTTACAGAGCTACCTGTCTATAATGCTTATGAGTAGATTAATCATTTCAATGATGATATTGAAGATAAGGTACAAGATTTTATGACTTATTTACAAATGACCATGAAAGAAAGTAACAGGCTTTACGCCAGTGCCTACCAAAACTATTAACCTGAGTGTAAGTAACTATTTTTCTACATAAAATCCTCTATATAGATTATTTAGTTGAAGTATATGCTTTTATTCTTGCTCTCTGTTATGTTTTCATTGATGGAGCAATGTAAGCTTTTCTGTCTTGTACCTACTTTTTGATGTTTCCCTACTGTGCAAGAATTAGAGCAACCTTATAAAGATGCACAGTATTTTCTGGTAGAAAGCCTGTATGCAGCCTAATGATTGTACTTCCTATTGACTTCTATATTGTCACTAAAAGTCTGATACCTCCTTATCAAATTGAAGGTAAAAACAAAAACAAACACAAAAAAACCTGCTGGGAAACGCAGAATAATTTTAACATTCATAAGTGTTTGATGTTTGTGCTAATAGCTTGATATTTCTGTGCCCTTCAGTTACCTGATGACCTTAATATAGGTGATATGGAACACGTGACTCTCCTTCAGGTTTCATTCTTAAATTACAGCTCTACATGCATATGAGTCTTTTTCTGGCATTCTTAAGTACACTTGAGAGATGCCCAATATGAAACTGAGGACCAAAATAAATAAATAAAATAATAATAATTAAAAAAAAAATTGTGGTTAAGCATAATTTGTTCCACAAAATAAAAGAGACCACTGCATTGCAGTACCTTCCTGAAGTCTTTGGGAGGAAAAAAAAAGCTTTTAGTTTTTATGACTTGGGCTTTATGTCAGTGTTCCTGAAGATGTTAATAGTGTACTATGCCAGCTATGTACTTCTAAAGTATTATTGAGGAATCAACAGAAGATTCTCAAAAGCTTTCTAGCTCTAACACGGAGAATACTAAAGCTGTTTCTAGAAATGTATCCCTAGAGAAAAGCTATAAAGTGAAGCTAATAGAAAGAAAAAGAAAAATGCTGGTCACTTTGGCCAATGTGCAGGTGTTGTAGCTGCTTCTACAGAAATATATTCCCAATTTTTTTCTTGGCCCAAAATTCAAATAAAACACCAATGTAGTCAATAAAAAGATTTCTATGGGCTGGAGAAGAATATCATACTACAGAAAGTTAGGCTTGTGGTTGTTTTATTTTCCTACATATTTAATTCCTACCTAGAAGAAAATATGAAAGCAACAAGGTAAAATCTAGAAACAAGAGCAGTTTACTATATATAAGAGAGGGGAGGAAATGGGAGGTTGGAATCCAAGGCATGAAAATAATTTGTTTAAATAAGTATTTTTCACCAGGCAGCAGTACTACCAAGTAAAACCAGAGCTAAAACAGACTGAAACTGAATGTAAGTCAGCATTCAAGGCTGTTGAATGCAATGCTTATTCATTCTGAGAGGGGAAAAAGTCCATAACATGCAGGAAGGAGAAAGTAATTCTCATGTTTAAATGGCATTTTCTTTATTTTTGTTCTGCTCATTGTCTCTTGCCCTGTCACGGGGCACTGCTAGGATGGTGCTTATTGGTGATGAAAGCTCATCTGGAAGAAAGTCTTTATTTTTAAGACACAATGTATATGAATCTTCAAGGAGAAGACAAACTGCAATTGTCCTAAGAAATTCATCCAAAACCTAGAAGATGTAAAAGAAATTAGCTTGTAGGAAGGGAATGTAGATATTATTTGTGTTAAAGATATCCAGCTGTCTCTTTCTTAGATCACATAAGCAATGTAACATCTTTCAGAATTCTTGGTTCCAGGATGAAACATGTCAGGAACACAAGAAGCCTCAAACTCTCAGAAGCAATGAAAATTAGAATGTTAAAAGAAATGTTTTGAGATAAATGAGCTGGAATTTTTTGGGAAAACTTTGTCTTGATAGAAAGTTCCTAATCAGCATTCAATTTGGGTTAATATTGGTAAGCAGAGCATAATTTGTCTGAATATTTGTTTCCCTTACTTTGTAATAAGAAGCTGAACCCTGCTTCCAATACACAAAAGGACCTGCCTGTTGGATACCTTAAAAATGTATTTTTACTTACTAAAATTTTCTGTATTTTCACAAGGGTGTCTGCAACCCCTTCAGATATTCATTCAGACTCAATAACAACCAACACAACGAAATCACTTGCTGGTTACACAGAAAACACAACATTAATTTGAAAAAAAATTGCATGATGTAAATTCAAATAGGTTTTTCTTAGTTTGTATAGTGCGTCCTTTCATAAGGAAATAAATGTTATTAACTCCTTAAGTTTGCTTGGGAATGTATGAATGGAATATGTGAAGATCATTCCGTCTGTAGAGGATTGTATCTCTCTGTTCCTGTCTCCAAATAGGATACAAATCAAACAGGCCATGACAGCCTCTGAAGGATGCAATTAGTTTGAGCAGACTTTTGGATTTCACCTCCATTTGGTCATGATACACCTAATGTTACCTCCAAGGACTGAATAGTGAGGACCCTCTAAAGATTTGCTTTCCTAGAACTCTATTACAAGATAACACCAGAACAATGAGGTTTCAGAGTAGGATTTCCTTTGTTTATAATAGTCTATCTGATCTATAACGACTGTTGCAGAATGTATATAGCTGTTAGTTACACATACACTGTCAGTAGACAAAATACCATTAGAGAGTGCTGAAATTTATGTAGATGCGTCCTGTCCTCGCAGAACCAATTTAGTTTATAGTGTATATTACAAATAGATTAATTGGTCCAGCTCTTTTCTATTTGCTCCACAGGCAGGATGCTTTCAATAAGTGGTAAGCAATGCCTTTGGGCTATATTCAGTAGCACAAATCCAGACAAATATTGTTCACCATATGTTTACTTATCCACTAACTTCAAAATATGGGGTCAGGGAAACATGTAAATTGGTTTAGTGCATCAGTCCCAAATCTATGGGGCTCAGTTTTTGTACAAACATGCCTATAAAAATTAGATATTTGGAGATGTATGTCAGCAGTTAATTGGGAGAAACAAGGCTTTAAAGAGATGGAAATTAACCTTGCTAAAGGTGAGTCAAAGATAGCTCTGATAACCCGGGACTCTCTTATAGGTGTACAGTTTCTGACCTTGCAGATCTAAAAGGCTCAAAAAAAGCAAATCTCAAATGCAAGTGTGGACATTTTGCCGTTTGCTCATATTTACTGCTTTCATGTCTGTACCTCCCATCACCTTCTAAGGATCTAAAATCCTGTTGCAGGAATGGCTTTCTAGGTTGTTAAGCATTTTGCAGAATGAGGTTTATTTATTTCTTTTTTGACAGTCAGCAACAGTCAAACACATGTCTACTGCACTATCATACTCACTTATGCATTAAAGGCCATCTGTCCATTCTTTTCATATTCCTGGTTCTCGTGCTTTGTGTCAGCACTAGACAGGGCAAACAGTTCTGTCTTTTAACAATAGCTCAGTGCGTGATGATTGCTAAAGTACTTTAAACCTTTTAGGTATTAATATTAAGTGGATTTACATTGAATAGGACTGTCTAACGGATCAGCTTCTTGTATTCTCTGACAAAGTCATCCACATGAAGAAAATGCTATTAACTGTACAGAATTCTAACTCTTCTCTGAAGATGAGCTCTTAATCTTTTCTTCGTTTGATGTTGATTATAAATTATGAGTATTCTGATCTCAGGTGCACATTAACACTTAGAACTTTCTACCGGTTAATTCATAACTACCCTTATTCTTTTTTTCCTTTTATTCTTAATTAAAGTTAACATTATTTCAGATCTTCTAATTTCCCAAGCTAATCTATAAACAATTTCAGACTGGAAAACTAATTTTAGGAAAAAACGAAATAAGGTACTTTTGGTCTTTCTCTTTTCAATTTTGTCACCTCTGTTAAAGTCCCTTTCAATATGTATTATTTAGCTGGTTTTATGATGATATCCTATTTCCCTCTAATTTCCACTGACTTGAAATGTAAAAATGAAAGATATTACAATAGCTTGATGTTGTCTTGAACTGTCTTATTTCCAGAAGCTGGTGAATTGCAAAAGATATCACACAATTAGCCAGCCTTCCCCAAAGTTGTCACGGGGTTATCTAGATCAATCTGTGTCCGTGACAGGGGGGGCAGTAGGCCCGTGGGCCCCCGGCCCCTGACAAAGGGGAAGGGAAAAAAGGGAAAGGGGTAGGGAGATGGGAGCTGGGCTCAAGGAAACAAACAGAGCAGCGGCAACGATCTAAGGAGTAAAACTTATTTTACTATAATACAATCTAATTGGAATTGAGGCTAATAAATCAAGTGAAATAAGAGAGAGAGAAAGAGAGGTTTCCGAAGACCGAGAAGCCTACTTTGAAATTGAAGGCGCCGCGGCTTGGAAGCACACCCACACTCGCTGCCAGGCAGTGAGAGAGAGAGAGTGCCAGCGTCGCTTCCGTGACGTATTTTCCTCTCTGACCGCGAGGTCCCCTGGGATGTGTAGTACTTCTTCTCTGTGCTCCACATGATGTTATGATGTGGAATACCAATAGCAAAAATTACAAAACCATGACATTCCACCCCTTATTCTACATCACTACATCATGCTTAAGATACATATATATATATATATATATACAAATAAACAATACAAAAAAAAAAAAAAAATAAAATGCATTATACGTATAGGTCTATATACATATATACACATGAAATTATTGACTGCACTCCCCCAACATCAAATTCCCTTGTGGTACACATTGAACATCCCCATCTTTCTGCATCACCCACCACGTGCACCCAGGTCCCTGGGCAAAAACAATTCCACGGAGAGGTTTGCCCTTTCCAGAGGCTGGAAGGACCCACACTGCTTTCCCCAACATGTTCTTTACATGTACAACAGGGACCTTATCTCCCTCTACAGTATGTAGGGGGCTGGATTGGGTAGGACCATCACGATTGACAGATCCTCTGGTATTGACCAACCAGGTGGCTTCTGCCAAATGCTTCTCCCAGTGCTTAAATGTTCCACCACCCATTGCCTTCAACATAGTTTTCAACAACCCATTGTATCGTTCAATTTTACCAGAAGCTGGTGCATGATAGGGGATATGATAAATCCACTCAATGCCATGATCTTTGGCCCAAGTATTTATAAGGGAATTTTTGAAATGTGTCCCATTATCAGACTCAATTCTTTCTGGGGTGCCATGTCGCCACAGGACTTGTTTCTCAAGACCCAATATGGTGTTTCGGGCAGTAGCATGGGGTACTGCGTATGTTTCAAGCCACCCAGTGGTTGCCTCCACCATGGTAAGCACATAACGCTTACCACTGCGAGATCGTGGCAAGGTGATATAATCAACCTGCCACGCCTCCCCATATTTATACTTTTGCCATCGCCCTTCCCCCCAGAGAGGTTTCATCCTCTTGGTTTGTTTAATTATGGCACACGTCTCACAGTCATGAATAACCTGTGCAATAGCGTCCATAGTTAAGTCCACCCCTCGGTCTCTAGCCCACTTATATGTTGCGTCCCTTCCCTGATGGCCCGAGGTCTCATGGGCCCATCGAGCTAGAAATAATTCACCCTTGTTTTGCCAGTCCAAGTCTATTGGAGCCACCTCAATTCTAGCAGCTCGATCTACCTGATGGTTGTTTTGTTGTTCTTCAGTAGCCCGACTCTTGGGCACATGAGCATCTACATGACGCACCTTTATAACCATATCTTTTGTTCGGGCAGCAATGTCTTTCCACAGTTCAGCAGCCCAAATAGGTTTACCCCTCCGCTGCCAGTTATTTTGCTCCCACTGCTGCAACCACCCCCATAAGGCATTTGCCACCATCCATGAGTCAGTATAAAGATAAAGCATTGGCCACCTCTCCCGTTCAGCAACATCTAAGGCCAGCTGGACAGCCTTTACCTCTGCAAACTGACTTGATTCTCCTTTTCCTTCAGTGGCCTCTGCAACCTGTCGTGTGGGGCTCCACACAGCAGCTTTCCATCTGCGATGCTTCCCCACGATACGACACGATCCATCAGTGAACAGGGCATATTTCTTCTCATTTTCTGGTAGCTCATTGTATGGTGGGGCCTCTTTAGCACGTGACACCTCTTCTGCTGGTGATGTTCCAAACTTTTTACCTTCAGGCCAGTCCATGATCACCTCTAAAATTCCCGGACGACTGAGGTTCCCCATCCGCGCTCGTTGTGTAATCAGTGCAATCCACTTGCTCCAAGTGGCATCAGTAGCATGATGGGTGGAGGGAACCTTTCCCTTAAACATCCAGTTCAGTACTGGCAGTCGAGGTGCCAGAAGGAGCTGCGTTTCAGTACCGACTACTTCGGAAGCAGCCCGAACCCCCTCATATGCGGCTAAGATCTCCTTCTCAGTGGGAGTGTAGCCCTCTTCAGACCCCTTGTATGCTCGACTCCAAAATCCCAGGGGTCGGCCTCGAGTCTCTCCTGAGGCTCTTTGCCACAAACTCCAAGTGGGACCTTTCTCACCAGCAGCAGTGTAGAGGATGTTCTTTACATCCTGTCCCGTCCGTACTGGCCCCAGGGCCACGGCACGGGCTATCTCCTGTTTAATCTGTTCAAAAGCCTGCTGCTGCTCAGGGCCCCATGTAAAATCATTCTTCTTCCGCGTCACCTGATAAAGGGGGCTTACAATGAGGCTGTAGTTTGGAACATGCATTCTCCAAAAGCCCACTACGCCCAGAAAAGACTGTGTCTCTTTCTTGCTAGTGGGCGGAGACATAGCAGCGATTTTGTCGATCACATCTGCTGGGATGTGACGACGCCCATCTTGCCACTTTATACCTAGGAACTGAATCTCTTGGGCAGGTCCTTTTACTTTGCTTCGCTTTATAGCAAAACCAGCTTGCAGAAGAATTTGGATTATTTGCTCTCCTTTCTTGAAAACTTCTTCTGCTGTATCGCCCCACACAATGATATCATCAATGTACTGCAGGTGCTCAGGCGCACCACCCTGTTCCAGTACAGTTTGGACCAACCCATGGCAAATGGTTGGGCTGTGTTTCCACCCCTGGGGCAAACGGTTCCAAGTATACTGAACGCCCCTCCAGGTGAAGGCAAACTGTGGCCTACAGTCTGTGGCCAAAGGAATGGAGAAGAAGGCATTAGCAATGTCAATGGTGGCATACCATTTGGCTGCTTTTGACTCCAGCTCGTACTGGAGTTCCAACATGTCCGGCACAGCAGCGCTCAGTGGGGGTGTGACCTCATTCAGGCCACGGTAGTCTACTGTCAGCCTCCATTCTCCACTGGCTTTGCGCACTGGCCATATGGGGCTGTTAAAAGGTGAGCGAGTTTTGCTTATCACCCCCTGATTCTCCAGCTGGCGAATCAACTCATGAATGGGGAGCAAGGAATCCCTGTTGGTGCGGTACTGCCGTCTGTGCACAGTCTTTGTAGCAATCGGTACCTGCTGCTCTTTCACTCGTAGCAGCCCCACAACAGATGGGTCTTCCGATAGGCCAGGCAAAACAGACAACTGCTTAATGTTGTCTGTATCTACAGCAGCTATTCCAAAGGCCCATCGATACCCCTTAGGATCCTTGAAATGCCCCCTTCTTAAGTAATCGATACCAAGTATGCATGGAGCCCCTGGGCCAGTCACAATAGGATGTTTTTGCCAGTCTTTACCAGTGAGGCTTATTTCAGCCTCCAACACAGTCAATTCTTGAGAGCCCCCAGTCACTCCAGAAATATGGATTAATTCTGTCCCTTCATGACTCGAGGGCATTAGGGTGCACTGTGCACCGGTATCCACCAGTGCCTTATATTTCTGTGGTTCTGATGTGCCAGGCCACCGAATCCACACAGTCCAATAAATTCTATTATCCCTCTCCCTCCCCTGACTGAGGGCAGGGCCCCTCTATTCATTACCTGTGGTAACTGGAGCAGATGTACTGGCAATGGATCTGTTTTGTAATTCTCTCACCCGTGCTCGTAGTACTGGAGTGGCTTGGTCATGCCACTTCCTCATATCTTCTCCATGGTCACGTAGGTAACGCCACAAGGCAATACGCGATGTAGTCTTACTGTTGTTCCTTGCTTGAGCTGGAAAACGTTTGCGTTTAATAGCTGAAATTTTTGATGATACAGGTGAGGAGGAGGGTTCATCACCTTTAATTAACTGGATCTGAGTTTTCATTAGTTTGATCAGCTCCTTCATTAGACTCCCTTGATGATCCTGATCTTCATCAGTCGTTTCTGATACTACTACAGGATCATCACGATTAACCAATAGAGACATTTGCTCTTCCATTTCATTCAGTCTGTCCGTTACTTCTGAGATGGCTGAAATGGAGACGTGAGTTGGAGGTAACTGTTGTTCAAAGTTTTGAAGAGTAAGAACCAATTCAAAAACTAGGGGTCTTCTCTGTTGTTCCTCGTACCTTTGAAATGTTGCTGCTAGTGTAACGGCGTACCTCTCTGGTGCTGTCTTGGTGAGTTTCTGCCATATATCAGGTGTTGTCCTCACTCTCTCAGGATCATGGTCTTGGCGAGGATCGGCAGGATCAAAATTAGGGTTATACAACATTTCCACCACAGCTATTTCCCTCAAATACTGGATACCTTTTTCAATTGTATCCCACTTTTTCATCACAGGCTTTAGACCGTCCTTGAAGGGAAGCTTTTCCCTCACAGCTACTAACATTCGCTCCCAGAGGGTGGCAGCCCCATCCAAGCATCTACTGATCCCTCTATCAATAGTTGGGTCTCTGGCAATGCCTCCTAATTGGCGAGCTTCATTCTCATCTAGAGACAAGCTGCTGGCCCCGCTGTCCCAACAGCGGAGCAACCAGGTAACAAGAGATTCATTCTGGCGCCGTGTAAACTCCTTTCTTGAGCCTTGGATTTCAGACATCTTCAGAGGTCGACGAACAGTAATCGAGACTTCCTCCTCATCACTCTCCTCCTCACGCCTCTTAGTTTTTCCTTTTGCCATTTTCGGTACTGAGAAAGGCACCTCGCTTGGACCTTCCGCTGCCTCCTCCTCCGCTTCTTCTTTTTTCCGTTCTAGACGTGAGGACACCCGTTTCCATTTCTTGCCTTCCACAGGGGCAACTGACATTTTTACTGGTGCCTCCTGTGACTGATCAGATTTGACTTGAGGATTTCCCCCTTTGGCTTGAACCTCAGCTCGGAAACTCTCTCTTTCCAGAATAGTATTATATAGAGCACGGTAAGCACAAGCCAAGCCCCAAATAAGTCGTACCTCCTTAGATCTATCTAAGCTGCACCATCCCTGACTCAAATACTGGCTTAGTTTCTCGGGATCCCACAGGTGTTCAAGAGTGAAATCCCATGACATTGCCGGCCCCCACGCTTCTAAAATTTTTCCTAAACCTCTCCATATTCCCTGCCAGTCAGCATTCTCTGGTTTTGGAGGAGACTTCTGCATAGAACGAATGTATTGGAGTACATTCAGGGCGATTGATAACATGCACATGGATATGAGCACGAGTATGAGTACTAACTCGGCTTTCGAAAAGCGTGTGGCAAACCGAAAAGACAGCCCAGAAACCGGATTGAACATCGTGTTGTTTGTAAAATTGGCTATTCCGTCTGGGATGTAGTTGTTTGTAAAATTAGCTATTCCATTTGGGATGTAAGTGTCAAAATCCAAATTATACCACATTGAATATAAGTACCAGGCAGGTGTCTCCATCAGTGCCCTTATTTGGTTATATACGAACACAATTCCACAACAGTAAATCATGACATTAATAATCGGCCAATACGATGAGAGGATCATAACTGTTTTCAATCCCTTAAACAGAGCAGCTATAATGAAGAGTGGATTCATAGCTGGTAGCTGCTAAGAAAGGAAAAAAAAAACCAAAAACAACCAAAGAACCAAAACAGAAGACACTCTGTACAGTGTCCAGAGTTTGGCAGACTGCCCAGACTACAATCTAATCTATGAAGGTCAGGTAGCAATGCTTCTGCAGTCTCTGGCTTAAAGAAATCCTGGTGTTTTTTGCTTCTTCCCTACTAACTAACTTTTAACTAATGTTAAAAGCTTTAAAATTCTGCCCGCCTCCTCCACCAAAATCTGTCACGGGGTTATCTAGATCAATCTGTGTCCGTGACAGGGGGGGCAGTAGGCCCGTGGGCCCCCGGCCCCTGACAAAGGGGAAGGGAAAAAAGGGAAAGGGGTAGGGAGATGGGAGCTGGGCTCAAGGAAACAAACAGAGCAGCGGCAACGATCTAAGGAGTAAAACTTATTTTACTATAATACAATCTAATTGGAATTGAGGCTAATAAATCAAGTGAAATAAGAGAGAGAGAAAGAGAGGTTTCCGAAGACCGAGAAGCCTACTTTGAAATTGAAGGCGCCGCGGCTTGGAAGCACACCCACACTCGCTGCCAGGCAGTGAGAGAGAGAGAGTGCCAGCGTCGCTTCCGTGACGTATTTTCCTCTCTGACCGCGAGGTCCCCTGGGATGTGTAGTACTTCTTCTCTGTGCTCCACATGATGTTATGATGTGGAATACCAATAGCAAAAATTACAAAACCATGACAAAAGTTCATCAAGCCATGAAAAGTTTTGTACCCTACACATGAGATAATCAGGATTTCAACAGTCCCTAAGGTTCATGACTTCCTGAGTAAACAGGAGAACGTACAAATGTCCTCTAGTTAATCTTCCATTTCCTCTGCTGCCATGACCCTGCATTCAAGCATACTTTAATTTGGTTTCTTCCAGTGTTGTATCTTTCTTAGAAGCATTAGTTGCAAATGTAAACTGGTCTTGCGATTCTTCAGCAATTGGAATACTGAAGAGTGCATTTGTCAAACCTAAAACCACAATGGTATATTTTTATCTCTCTACTTAACATGTCCATTAGGGAGGCAATATTGGGTGTGGCCGCATGAATAGGCAGCGTGACCTTCTTTAACTCTCTGTAATCTACCATCATTCTCCATGTTCTATTCAACTTCTGCACTGGCCATATGGGGGAGTTACATGGACTATGTGCAGGTCTTATAATACCTACTTTTTGTAACTCCTGCACCGTTATTGATATTTCATCTTGCCTACCCGGGAGTCTATACTGCCTTACATTAGTAATCCAGCACAGTTTCAGCAGGTAAATAGGCTCATGCTTCACATGACATCTCAATATTACCTGCTCCGACAAAGGTGTATTAGTGTCCGGGCGGTGCCTGAACTCACTCTCAGTTGTCTGGAGAGCCAGACCCCATTGGATAGATATCCAATCTGTGCCCAGAATATTTTCTTGGGCTGGAGCAATAGGTACCTTGTATTTCCAGGGTGGGAGACACCTAACCCCCAACTTCAAATAGTTTTGGGTGACTGGAATGGTCTGTCCCCCAAAACCTCCAATCATAACTCTATCACCATTAAATCTGGTCAGATCTCCGTAAATTATTGATGTTTCTGCCCCTGTATTGATGAGCACCATAATTCTTTGAACATTTTTCTGGGACTAGAATATTATTAACTCTACATAGGGCCTCCGGTCCCTTCTGGAGGCCCTAGGGGGACTAACACCCCTTGTCACACCATGAATTGAGCTAGAGTCAAGTCTTTTGCTTCCAGTGGCTCAGGCATGATGGCCCAAGACACCTGAGGTGGCTTCTTCTTTCCTGTTCGGAACAATGAAATCCTCTAATTTCCACATAGTCATTGGCATTCTTTCCATAACTCTTAACCTCAGTTTCTTAGGGTAATTCTGGAATTTTTTATTATCCTTCAACTGTCTCCACAAATCTGATTTAGAGGTTTTATTTTCCTGTTCAACCAGGTCCGTTGTTTCAGAGGCGTGGTTATTATCTATTGAAATATTGCAGACCTGGCCTATCAGGGGTTGTAAAATTGGTCTCTTCCCTGTTAATACGCTAAGTTCCTGTTCCAGTTTTTCAATGTGATCTTTCAATAATTGATTTTCACTTTCTAAGGTGTCAGCTCTTATCTCAGCTTGATTTAAGGCATTTAACAGTGGCCATGCCACTGTAGAGGCAGCTAACTGCTGTTCTTTTGCAGTCAGAATGTCCTTGTCTAATCCTTGAAAATATTCTGCCACGTAGATTGGGGAAATACTCACCATAACCCACAGGGGACCCTATTTTTCAACTATGGTTGCTAGTCGGTAATAGGCAGAACCCAGAAACCCTGGGATCTGCCCAGGAATCATTTTACCTATGGGGGTGATATTCTCCCCCCGATCCATTTATAGAAGTTCCACAAAAAAAGACATTAGATATATTTTAGTCTATTTGGCCTGCCTGGCTCTCCAAATGTACAATCAGTAAGTAAACAGAGGTTAAGCAGATGTTTGGTTAAGTAAGGTTATTGTGATGAAAAGATAATCAATAATAAATGAAAACACTCACTGATGTTGAAGGCTTACAGTAAAACTCTGCAAAGAAGTAATCTCCAGAAGGATCCTTCCTTAGTGACAGTCAGTCCTTAAATGGGATCTAGGAGAGGTGCAGCCAGGCTCCACCCCTTCCAGTAGCACAGCTGAATTGCCTTCACCTGTGCTCCCGCAGCTGACTCATTGCTTGCCTCAGGTGGTCAATCAGAGGTTCAGGCCGTGATCAACAGTTCCCATAAAGACAGATAAATCACCTACATTTCTGTCTTCTACCATTCAAGGCTACAGAAAAGCTTTGCAAATATCTGCATAAATCAAAATAGAGATGTTAATGTTAGCACATGTTAAAATGGAGAAAATTATTTTCACTTTCTGTGAAGTATTAGTTTTGTACTGTTTTAGTTTCCTGAATCAACTTATCATACTGTCAGACAAATTCAAGAGATAGGGGAGAAAAAGTAGTAATAGCATAAGCCTGACAGAAATGCAGAGTGAAAAGCAATGCTCCCTGGAGTAGTACCTTTCATTAAATTAGCATAGACATAATGTAAAATATAAGTTTTAAGATAAATAGGATAAGTAATGTGCTGAGTGTATTTATTTGTCTCGCTTATCTCTAAGAAAAGGGACAGATACTTTTGGCTGACTCTTTTAGATATTTGATGTTTCAGTTAGGTAAGAGAAAGCCCCGTTTACTGGGCTGCATTGTGTCAGAAGCACTAATAACAATTACCCACTCCTTTGCTGATTATAAACATATTAAAGTTCCACATTTCTTCATTTGGTTCAAGTAATATCTCTTAGTGAAATACAGAAATAACGTGTTGTAGGCACAACATTCTCATGTCACTTCTGACTTCTTTTAACTAAGGCATCTAGTCATCAAGAGAACTTCACAATTTATATTTCAGTCACTTCTAGCATTCCTGATATTTAAATATAACTACCTATACAAAGCATGCGAGAGAAGGAATATTCATTTAAAGCACATTTGGTCAGCTGATGTATGTTTGCGTAGCATTGCTGTAAAAGCAATTCCTTTAAAATAAAGCTCAGCTTTCTCACTATATTTCTTCTGGTACATAATCCTACATGAGGGATTTATTTATTTATTACACACAAAACTGAAGTCTCTGTCCGTGGAAGCCTGCATACACATGCCTCACCTTGCCTCTGCTCCTAGTCCTGTCTTTGTGGTCCTCAGCTGGTTACACTTGGGGTCTGGGCTGCATGACTGTTTGTCACAGGAGGTACCATGGCTGCCTCTTAGCCATCAAAAGTATGGGCAGCATTGCCTTTCTTCAGCTGTGGGGTATCTTCTGAAGCTGTAGTGGCCTCTGGGCTGTCAGAAATGCATAGGTTGCTCTGAAAATGATGCCTTCCGTTTATTTCTATGGAAACTACAAGAGATAGAAAGAGCACGGTAACACTATTTAGTAGAGCAAATTCTCAGCTACAAAATACTTATTCAACAGTTCCCACCAGCAGCTGTGTTTTTTCACATGAACAAGAGACTGCGTGCTACGCTCACAAAAGTTTGCACCAGTGGACGTGACCCACTGTCACAACTGCTGAAATGCAGCACTCAACGCTTCACTGTGCTCACATCCACTCTTGGTATCCATAAACACTTAGCAATTGTTGATGAATGTTGGTGGGTGCCATTTTTTTTCCACATGGAGAAATTCAGTTCCATGTCTTTGCTTCGAACATGCTTCTGTCACAGAAACTATTCCGTCAGGCTGTCCCTCTGCATATATCCGTCACACGGCAACAAAATGGAATGTTGGTAGAAAGGTTCAACTTCTACTGCCATCCCACCAATGTCTACTTCTGACACAGTGGGCCAAGGTAATAAAATAAGAGGCATAATTTTTGGAGCAGCCCTCATGCTTCCAAGTCTCCAAGACGTCATGTCTTCTGTGTGTGCTGGCATTGCTCAGTGCTCTGTGAGATGGCGGCTGTGTCGCTGAGGTGAGGAAGCGCACCGGCCCCCCTTGAAAGTAGAGAAGAAAGAGACAGCTCTGGTAATGTCTGTCTGCTCTGTATTGCCAGTGTGCTCCACCTGTATTGCCAACACTGCTCTGTGTTGGTGCTCAGGTAACACTCTGGCCTGTCTAGCTACAAGCCTTTCCCTGTGGTGGCCATGCAGTGAGAAATGCAGCCTGTGCGGTGTGCAGGCTCTGCTCCAGCTCCTCACATGCTGGTCCTGCCTAGAGGCCTGCCTGCGGGAATGCTGGGGGGACTGCAGGTAGGACTGTCACCTCTGTTGGCTTAAGAGCTGTCTGCTGCATTGCCCGAGACAGGTAAAATCAGGATTATGAAGTGCAGTTTTCTTTTTTCTTTTTCTTTTTTTCTTTCCCCCTAGCTGTCAAGTTCGCTCTCCTGTGTTCCTTAATGGGAGTCTTCCATTTCTTAAGTGTCTTTGATGACATGACAGGTACATTGCTAATGATATTAAATAAATTATGAGGTGTGTAGGTCTCCTACATTTCTAGTGGCAATTTCCACTTGAGAATTTCTTGCAGAAGGGGATTTCCTGCCTCAGCCTTACCTGGTTTCAACCCCCAGCTCCGTGACTTCTTTTAAATACGCTTTGTGCGCTGATATTTTAGCATAAACTCTTCATTTCTGTGGATTCTTCCCACACGTCTGTGCTTTCCTTTTTTATTTTTATTTTTTGTAAGATGGCATATCTTTGTCCAATATTTGTTCCTAGTTTTTCTTCAGTTCAGGTAAAACGTCTTGAAGTTGATGGGGGTTTAACATAAACAAGCACTGACTGTAATAGAACAAACTTGAGAAACTGAGCCTTACTGAAATGGAAATAGCTGTTCTTTAGATTTTTCTCTACTTAAGAGACAGCTTATATTTTCTTTGCATACTTCTCAGATATAATAGTACTATTTGTGTTGTTCTGCCAGGTACTCACACATTACCTATGCAGTTTCAAAGCAGTCTTGTAACAAATCCACCTGAATCTAGTCTTATATCTTCTCCTTAATGTCTTCCACTCCAGTACCAAGTAATCAAAATCTCCCACTCCTGTTTACTATGGTTTCTCCTATGTTTTACATTGTATTTGCTCACCACTTTCACAGCATAGGTATTTTTTTTTCTTGGACAGATCTATGAATGTTAAAGTAATTGGTTTATTCTCTGAAAACTTTCCAAGAGTAGTCAGTGGCAATCGCATAAAACCAGTTTCTCTGAAGTCCACTTTTTCTGTGACAAGTGTTGTGTGAAGAGCACTTCTTCCATTGTCAATCCACATGCAAATATACTTGTCTAAAAATGACTGGATTATGGATAATTATATTTAACAAAGTAACTTGAAGATTTAGTTTGCTTGTTAATGAATTTATTGAAATTTACTTGCACTACATCTTAGGGTTTTCTGGAAAATATCAAGTATTGTATTTTGAAATTATATGAAAAGCAGTTTCCTCTGCAGAAATACAATTTGGCCCCCAAACCACCTCACAGTCTTTGACCTCAGATGACTGCCCTGAACATGGATTTTTCCTATTAACTCTTTTACTGCAAATGGAAATATCATTTCCTTGCTGTCAGGTTGTTAGTGCCAAGGGCTGTATTCTGGCTAGTACTGCGTGCATGCAACTATCAGTAAAGGGACATTTGCAAGTATAATTCCATTTTCTCAGCACTCAAACCTACAGAAAACAATCCAGCTAAACAACCAAGAAAAACTTTTTGGGAAAAGAGAAATGGGGAAAATCACCTACTGCAACACATATGTGAGTTGAAAACCATTCAAACTGAGGGTCTAAATGTAATGATCTGCATACATCTTCTTTTTAGGTAGCATTTTGGCAGAAAATTAATGTAATGCCCAAATAAGAAAGAACTAAATTTTAGATGGCGTAGCAAAACCTCACTGTTCTCTAGGTTTTGTCAGTGGCATGATTTGTGACCCAATTTCACAGTACCAAGATCAATAGTGATAATCCTGTACTCTCATACAGCTCTTTGTTTATTTGGCAGAGTTAAAAACAGTTTATAAAAGACCTGAAATGTACAGCTGCTCAGAGATCTTTAAAGAGCTGTCGTCTTTCTACTAGGATCATTATCCCCATTTGACATGATGGGTAAACAGTGATACTGGTCTGCTGGGCAGTATTGTTCCATCCCTGTATGAAAGCAGATAATAGAGAACATGCCTTGGAGCAGGGCTGTGTCTCCTGAGCCTCACTGCTGTCATGGCAAGATACTGGTGTTCAGTGCCAGCAGTCACGTACAGGCCTATGGGAGACTTTTCATGACTTTCAGGTCCTGGGGTCTGTTTAGGTGCAGATACTCGTTCACACTGTAGGTCTGGATTTATACTATTGTACAGGACGTGTTTGTTTGTTTGTTTTTTTAACTTTTTTGGTTTCAGATCTCCAGAATTTAACACCTACTTTTTAGTGATTAATGGTAATGTGGCCTCAAAGTGTTTCATAATTTCCATCCTACTTGTAACACCTGCAGTTGTGTGTTTTGTGTACATGGTTTTTACTATTTTCCAAGATGCTGAAAATATATTGTGCAAGGGAAGGTTGATATTGATCCTTCTAGATTATTGCTTGCTTTCAGGGACTGCAAAAGACTGGACTAAGCAGCTGCTCCATTACCTTAATACCTAATGATGTAGTTAGAATTGGGAGGAGTTGTAATTTTGGATGTGAATTGTGAAATACAAGCAAATAACAGGTTTTACTCCTTGATCTTGTACTTTCAAGGAAAATGACTGTAGAAAAAACTGGAAAAATTCAAATCCTTGAAGCTGCTTAATTTTTTGTTCAAACAAATAATATTCCACCTACCTGTTGGTGATAGAATTCGCAAAGGAAATTGTGAATGATTTTGGAATGTTTTAAAATGTGACTAGTTAAGAAGTCCAACCCAGGAGACACGCTACATTTTGAAAAGTGAGTACAAATATACCTCAGACTATCACAGCCCTGATCACAGAATCATAGAATCATAGAATGGCCTGGGTTGAAAAGGTCCACAATGATCATCTACTTTAAACCTCCTGCCATGTTTAGGGTTGCCAACCACCAGACCAAGGCTGCCCAGAGCCACATCCAGCCTGGCCTTGAAAGCATCAAGAGATGGGGCATCCACAGCCTCCCTGGGCAACCTGTTCCAGTGCATCTCCACTCTCAGAGTTAAAAACTTCCTCCTAATATCTAACATACACATTGTGGCAAAGCCACTTACAGGGGCTGGGAGTAGGAAGAATGAATTGTTTTTCCACATTGTCTAGTTGTGTGATATGACCTCATTTGCTTGTACTTCTGTCTCCTTCTTGGTCCATTATCTCTGCGGAAGGTACAGAGAGTACATTTAATTCACGCAGTTTTCCACACACTGAGGCCCTGCCTACACCTAATAACTTGACCTGAAGCTCTCATGCAAGTACTGGTTTTAAGGACAATTAGAATAATAGAATCACCAAAATAGATAGGAAACAAAATTAACTTAAAGGCATTTATTGCTTAAGAAAAGAAAAAAAAAATCCCTCTTCACATAGTTTTAGACTCTTGATTATCTTTCTTCTCTTCATAATAGTAGCTTTTAGCAGTTGACAGGAACTCTCTGATAATTTTCTGATGGTTTAAAACTGAAATATGGGACATATAGAATGTCTGGTTGCCCTCTCTGCCATTATTAAAGATCATTAGATATTCATGTCTTAGCAGTAGCTCTGGTTCAAAAGTAAGATACTGAAACTCTTGGAAATCCTAAAGGTGTTTTCAGCCAAGGCACTGATACAGTAGTAAAATGTTAATGGTGTTAGGAATAATTGAATCCTTGCCTTATTACATATGGGCTCATTTGAAAGCTCATTATTTATTTGGCAAGTACTTAGCATAACAAATTAATCCAAAGTGACACATGAGAATAAAGTAGGTAAGTCAAAATGAAAGCCAAAATCAAGATGAAAGAGGTAAGATCAAGCCTATTTACTTTGAACACCAGTAAATTTTTTTGATAAATGGAAGAGTTTCAGATGAACGTAGAAAGTGAAAGAAACAAGAGAGGAACACAAATAAAGGCAGAGTTCACTGCAGATGGGGAGTTTATTCTTAGGAGAAGGGTACAACACTGAGGGAATATATGAAATACTTTTGTGTTCTGCTGTTTGTTTAGAAAAGCTACCTGGGAATTTTGGTTTAATTAGACAGATGTCCTAGTTAGTGTGTTATGGTAACTTTTCCCTGTGTCATGATTAGCTTCACTGAAGCATTGTAAAGGGGCCAGAACTTCACCTTTGATTCTTAATCATGTGTTCTCTCAGGTGTTTCATAGAACAGGTGAAGCGAGCATAGGTGTCTCAAGATAGACGCCTGGCTTTGCACAGTGAGGGACAGGACAGATCTGCCTATCCCTGGGGAAGAGAAGAGAGGGAAGAAGAGGAAGCAGATTTAAGTGCTTTGGCTTCTCTATCAGCATAAACAAATCAAAGTACACTTGCAGCCTCTGATGGTTGCAACTGTAAAGAAAGTGGATGGAACAACCTATTGAAATAAGCTTCAGAGTATTTATTACATGAGTACATTTTATTGTCTCTTTTTTTCATTGCTTGTTCACAATTCATCAAAGTATTTAAGTATTTCAAACAGGTGAACACTTCTGTTGAATTAAAACTTAAGCATATACTTAAGAACTTTGATAGCTCAAGGCCTCAGTCATAAAATACCATGATTAGGGCACTGCAGCCATTTCTGTGAAACAGCAAGATTTACTTCGTTGAATTCCTTGAACACTGGGGCATGGTTTTCATATGAGGACTTTTCTTTTATTATGAGTGATTGTTCATTTCAGGGAATTGGAAAGTCATAATCTACTGCTCTGTAAGTCATGTGGTATACATACATATGTAAATAAAGCAGATGGACTGGAGCTGCTTCTAAGACTGCAAGACTAAGTAGCTTTACAAATGCATAGTAAGTTAGGAGAATGCTTCTTAATTATTGTCAGGTTTTAGAGATATTAAAAATACTCTGTAAATATTTTTAGCTGAGGTATCAGAGTTTGAGAGAAATATAAGAAAACCACTGCAACTAGGTAAATAAAATAGAATTTTAACACCCAAAGTACAGAATAAAAAGTTAAAGCAGCCATTTTAAACACCTTGATATCTAATCACATTGATTTCTAATCAGTTCTAACTGAGTGTAGTAGTCGCATAGAATTACTTTAATAAAGAAAATTAACAAAGGTACACAACTTGCTATGATGACTCAGCAAACACTCTCAAAAGAGCAGGTTTATCAGGCCAGCTTCCTGTGAAATAAAATTAATAATTTGCCATAAGTGTTCTATTTTCAAATAAAAATATTCAGCTGCAGATAATTTTGGAAGATTTTATTGTCTAGTAAAAGTGTAAGAAAAAAGATCCACATAATATGCAACTGAATATCTTCAAACAGTCCTTGGGCTAAAATGTTCTACTTGTCACACTAGCTTTATGAAATACAGAATTTCAGTCTCATGTTTCAAAGTTTAAGATGGTCACTGTCAGAATCAAGCTGAGGTATAAGATTTTCCTTGTTCCCACCAGAATGAAAGATTATGTAACTGCATAAAATCACTGCATAGTTGAAGCAACAGATATCTTGGTTTTGATCAGCATTCCATGTAGTATTCTGAAGTATTTCCCACATATGTGCCATTGACAAATCTAAATTTCCTAAAGTAGAACTTGTTCAAAATGTCAATTTCACCAAATTTACAGTGACACAGTCGTTAAATAAAAAAATAAAATTCCAGGTCAGAAAAAAATGTTTTGGTGAATGGGCACAATGAATTTTGAAAAATCAGGGGAACAGTGTATTTGCAACAGTCACAGATCTGTGAATTTAAGGGAGTCCCTTTGTAGCTTTACCTGTTGACCAACCCAGAAAAGAATCAGGAGATTCTGGGCAGATGACAAAAGAGTGAGAGTGTCATTCCTACAGGTCAGTGTGGGAAGACTGCTTTAAAGGGCATTTGCTGAGTTACCCTATGACTAAGAATCAGATGTGTTCCAAAGAGCTTGCAGTTTTAATTATCTGTTAGCTCAAATTGTTATAGCAAACTGATACTTTTCAAAATGTTGTTTTGGTGACATAGCATACATGTAGGTGTATGGTGACCTAGTTAAAGTTGTAGGACAATAATGACTATTTTAGTTTGCTCCTATTTGAAGGAAAAAGATTGAAGCTTTCAGTTACTGAATTTGGAAAATTAAGATTTTGAAAATAATTTAGCATTGGTAATCTATGGTATGCATAGGAAATAAATGTAATATTTTTCTTCCAATTTGTAGCCCTTCCTTATCCCTGATTTATTTATGGAATTCTGTTATTTCCAGCCGAAGCAAGCAGAATATGTGTTTCTATTTGCATTTTCCAAACAGCATAATACAAGTACATATGTCTTTGTGAAAAAGGTTAATTTAGCAAGGGAGGATAAAGTGAAGATATGCGAGTACTCTGAAGAACTTTGCTTTCTTTCCAGTGAAGCCACATTTGTTTGTGGGTTTAGAGTGTTTCAATGGAGAGAAAGGAAGTCTGTCACATTGCTCATGATGCTGGAAGGTCTGAGTTATTGGACTTTTCTTTTAAAGCTTGCTTAGGAAACATAAGGTAAGGAAACTGAGGCTTAAACATATGTCCAGGAGATAAAACTACATTGATTTTGATGCCTTACAATAAAACTCCTGTTGATATAAACTGTGTTGTTCTAAATCATAGGTAAGAGTGAATTGATGCATTAGACAATGGAATGTTTACTTTTCATGTGCATCAGGTGAGTTTACCCATTCTTTTTTATTTGCCAGTATATATGTGAATCTATATGAGGAATATCTTTCATGGAACACATTTAATGTATTGCTTATTGGCCATTGGGATGCAGGGAGAAATCTAATGACCCTATTTCAGACCAACATAAATACATATATTCTACTACAGGTTTTAAAATATATTTTGTTTAGTCTGCAATTCCTTTTTGTTATGTCAGAGCCAGATAATAAACTTCCTCAGCTGGAGAGCTGTGAATCTAGTTTTCTAGCCTTGTTTTTCAAGACACCAACATCCATCACCAGTTCCAGTTGTAAAAGAAAATAGATCTGCTTAGTAGCCAGCATGGTTTTCTGCAACTAGCTGCGTCTTACATTATGCAAGCTGAAAAGTTAATCATGCTTTCTGCTTGTTTATTGTATGCAATAGCTATATATCATAATAGGGGTAAACCTGAAGCTACTGAAATTGGAAGTATCTCCGCTTCATCATCTTATTTCTACAAGTACTGTTTACAGAAGTTCTATGGCTGATGCTATACTTACTGGAGACACTAAATGCTGCGTAAGCAATTTCAGTGATACCCCAAGAAGATATTAGAGAAATAATTGTGTTAGCCTGGTTTAAAATCCATAGCTATGAAAATTGACACACGTATTTTCATATATGTGGTCATTTAAAAGAGGAACATCAAATGCAGGGTCCTTACAAAGTATATGCGATCTGTATATTTAATAACTCAGGCATAACTTAAACTTCCTTTTAACATAAACATACGAAAATTATGTATAGAAAATCCTGTAAAACAAAGTCATTACATATTTGCTGTGCAATCAGATTAAGGAACAATCTGACTGGGAATAACGTAACAGATTCTTTACCAGGGTCTGTTCTGATAGGACAAGTGGAAATGGTTTTAAACTAAAAGAGGAGATATTTGGTTTGGATATAAGGAAGAAGTTTTTACAGTTAGGGTGGTGAGGCACTGGCACAAGTTACCCAGAGAAGTGGTGGTGCCCCATTCCCGAAGACATTCAAGGTCAGGCTGGATGGGGCTCTGTGCACCTGATGGAAAAATAGAGAAAATCTGGGTAATGGTGCAGCTGTCTCTACGTTAACTTTTATGTGCTAATATTTTTAAGGGAAAAGTAATAGGATGGTAGGAAAGGATGTAACAAAGGAGGAATAAATGTGGCTTAAGAAAAGTCAATTTTCTGTCTAAAAGTTGGTGATAAGGGTTGCAATTCTCCCTTGATCATTGTGCAATCCCTTTCCTGGCATCTGTAAAGATTCTGTGGAAAGTATGTAATTTTAGTTCATGTCATACTATGAAACTGCTGCCTGTGACCTGAAGAGTGACATTCTTTAGTTATTCTTCAGCTCTGTCTTTCTTATCTACACATCCTTGTTGCTATAAAACTTGTTTGGGTTCCAGTCAAAGTTCTGCCATCACTGTAGCCCATTTGGATTCTTTTAGAGATGCCAGCTTTCTGAAATTCCTTGGCAGGCAGAGCTGGTTTGAATTTGCCTTGATTAATTTTGCTTTAATTTAAAGGAGAGGAATGCCAGCCACTTAACTGATTCTAGGAAGTGTTTCCAGCAAACTGCAGCTACTTTCAAGGCCAGGTTATGCAGGGAATCAATACAGTACATTTTCTGAAAGATGCCACACAGACTGAAATCCTGTCTGTCTCAGAGGAACTAATCAGGCAGCAGAAAAAAACATTTCTAAACTGCTTCAATATGCTTTCACTGTGAACTAGCAGGAGAGGTGGAGGCACCCTTGCCAGTGGGTAGAGTCACAGCCATCCTAAATCATAGAACAGAAGGCCCAGTTTCAGTTTGATCCAGTAGTGATTGGTAATGCATTCAGATGTTCTGCTATGAGATTTCCCATTACATCCTGTCACACCTAAAAAAGCTTACATATCATTTTTGTTGTATTCTTATAGCTTTTGGTGACTCTTCTTGGTACATGAAAGCCTAAACTGTCAGGTGTCCATAAAATGTGTATTAGTCATATGCAATAAATCATACATGATGTTTGATGTTTAGAGATACTGTACAATAATGTACTTATGCAAAATATTTCTGCTTATTCATAATCCATTTTACTGGGACCATAGAGGTCTCGATAAACATATACTCTTCCAAATCCTTAATTAATATAGAGAGGACGGCTGCTAGTTCATCACACCAAAGCAATTGTTGCTGCTCTTTTGTGGCTATTAAGGGTGGACTTCTCTCTGGTCACTGAACAATTCAGTCAGTTTTGAATCCAGTTCAGTTTTGAAGCATTCAACAAGCAGATACTTCTGAAGTGAGTGTAATCTGTTGACAGATGCTACAGAGAGAGTAGGAACCATTTATGTCAGAGTGTAATTCATAACATTTAAATAAACTGGCATATTTTTAGTGTTTTTCCACATGCTCCATGCATTTCCAAAGTGTTTTTGTCAGACACTGGAGGTATGACATACACAACTTGTGATTTTTCTGGCCATCTCCTAAATTCTACTTGATGTGGAGCGTTCTACTTCACTTGAAGCACATTAATAATGTGAATGATGGATATCACTGGCATCAAGTTTTACTATAACTAACATATCTTCAACGCAAAATGTATGACTTCTACAAGAGAGGTAATGATCACTGGTATTAGTATTATCTGTTTTTCTTCATGCATTTCCCTCTATGAGGATGGAAACTGATTCAGAGTGTAGGGTTATTACTTCACATGTAGCAAGTTTGAATGATCTAAAAATTGCTTCCCACTGAAAGTTGTAGTGTTGTGTTTTTTTTTTTTTTTTTTTTTTTTTTTAAATGTCTTTTTTTCAGAGTCCTGGAGGCTCTGAATTATTATTTTCTTTTAATTGCCAGAATTGTGCATGAAGTAATACACAATATGTGACGCTTTTCCTGTCATCATCTGTTATTTTTGTCACATGCGAAAGCGTTCTGCTTTTGCCAACCACTGTTGCCTCCTTGAACTTTGAATTTTTTAAGAAAAACTTGGAGCAACAGCATCAAAGGTCCATAGCTGTAAAACTGCCAACCAGGCAGTGCTCTGCTGCATCCTGATCAGGATCCAGGGGCCAAGAGCCAGCTATGTCATGGGAGATGACAAAAATGCATTACCCGTGTTGGGCTGAGGTGCTCTGAGTTCTTGTCCTGAGGATAGGGGGTAAGAGAAGATGTCTGTACCACTAACTCCTTGTTTTCCTGGAAATGTAGATAAATTTTCTCAGAGCTCTGTTTTTTCATTTGGTTGGTTGATTTTAGTTTTTGGTGTTTGCTTCTTTTTTTCATACAATTTCTTTTTAAGAATTTATCTCCCTATCTCCTCATGAAAATAAACCAAGATAGCAAATGCAGCAGAAAGAAGAAGTGAGTTACATAAAATATCTCAGTAATATCGTTGGTACTGCACAGTCCCTGTTTTGGTAATATGTGCTGTTCTCATGTACTGTTGACTTCATTATCATCAAGTATTGCTCTTCAGGTTTGGTCCTATGTATTAAAATTACAGAATTTCACTACAATCAGTAAATACTGATGTTAACTCCCTTCCTGCTTACAGGACATTGATCACATTGATTGTTCAGGTATGTAATGGTACTGCTAAATCTGAGCAGTAGTAAGGCTTAATGTACTGCTTCGCTTGGTAATACACATTTGCACTTTTTATAGTAAATAATTTGAAGTATTTTAAGCTACTTTTATATGCCATTCTCACAGACAGTGGATTTTACTCTCAACCACTACTCTGAAGGATTTTTGTATGACACAAAGAAAATGTTTAAAATGTTGGGAGCAGAAAAAAAATATTAAAAAAATGTTAGAATTTGAAAGTTGTTTTTTTTTGTAGTTGTTGTTTTGACAGATACAGTTTTTTGTAGGTTCTAGAAAATATGCTTTAAAACTTTGTATTTAAAACAATAAAATGAAACAACCTTCAGTAGCCTTGCTTGGTGAACTCAATTCTAGATGTTTTGACATCTTTTCTGATCAGAATTGCCTGACAAAGATACTGATCCCATTGTTTTTTCATATATGATATATTGGTAGTTACCAAAAAATGGATTTTTTTTTTTTTTTGGTAGATTCACCAAAATATATTGCATTACTTTTCTTTTAAAAATATGATGTCCATACATTTATACAGTACATAGAATGCATATAGCAAAACACAACCTTCACCAGCTAAGGTTCAGAGCTGGATTTACCATGAAATCTAGGTTTGGATTTAATGGACAGCTCTTAATGAACAGCATTTAAGTAATTACAGAAAAATCAATCAGATGCAATTTTTCAGTAGAAAAATCTTGTGTCCCATCTGGTTATTGTCTCTTAGTCCACTGTCTTGTATGTATGGCATTTGCAAAAGTAAAAACAGGGATCTGCTTGGCCTCTTTTCTACCTTCCCTCCATTTTCATACATTAAACAAGCACTGATGAGATTGTCCTGGTTTTACTTACCTTGGTAGTTACATTTCAAACTTCTGCTCTTATCTTTTACTTTATTTCTTGTCTACTGTTTCTGTTCAAGAACACCCATTCCCTTTTACAATTTTTCTAGTTTTCTATACATTTGCTAATTTAAATTTGCTAATTTATTAGTAAATTTCTTCACTGACTCTCTTAATGTTTGAATGAATGCAAACTCTTTTTTCATGATGAACAAAGACATGATCTTTATCCCACAGAGCATTAACTTTTGGTTGATATTACAACTGAGTATCAAAATCATAAAGGCATGTAAAACATTTGTTTAGTAAGGCAAGGAAATAAGTAATCATATATTCTTTTACTTTGTACTGGTTATCATTTACCTCCTTACACTTCTGCGATAAAAGCTTTATATTAGCATCAGCTTGTTCTTCATTAGTCTATGCAGTCTGACCACTAAGCTAATCAGTTTAGCATAATTAATAACTTTATCCCTGGCTCAGGGCTGTACAACCAAGACAGAACTTTTGCTAGCATATTTTTTCCCAACTAATCTATAGATCCATAAAAATTAACTGATTTCACAGATGCTATACACTTGCACATCATCTCACCTGTCCTGGAAGCTGGCAGTTTTCAAAGAAGTAAATGAGCTTTAGATTTAGCAGCTGCAGGCAAGATAAATGAAAATGAAGTAGTGAATTCTACATAGTTTGTTGTATCAAACATGTGTATTATGTTGGTTTTTTTTGTGCGTTTTTGTTGTTTGTTTCTTTTCCAGATAGAACTTAAAGCTTTTTTTCAAACCAGTTTATCTTTCTAGAAGCGAGCAGCCCTGTCATACAGAGCTATGATGTCAAGTATCAGCCTCATTTTTATTACAGCTGTCTATGGTAATAACCATTACAACCCAGGCTGTAAAACTTTACTATTTCTCCTCTTGTTGACATGCTCATAACTTCCATCTTGCACTGACATTTTCTACACCTGGTCTCTGTCCTTTTTGATACAAAGTTTGAATACAGAGGCCATCATGGTCACTGAGATATGCCTGATATTTTTTCCTTAAAATAAAATAAAAGCATGTCAGTAACTCAAGCCTTGACATGCTAAATTTTGTATCAAGACTAATGGACAAGGCTCAAGACTTTGGAGCATGAAGGATGTCTTTATTTGGACTGTGACAGGTTGGCAGAAATCCATGCAGGAGATGAGAAGATGCGCCTTGTCATCTTCGTGAAATGTTCCATCAAAATAAAGCCTTACTTGCTTTTCTTTCTCCCCCTTTGTCTACAACACACTGGAAATTGTGGAACGCTCTGTTTCTCTAGCTCACAGCTTGAGTTTTGGTGTGTTTAATTGCAAAATCAATATTAATAGTGTCACAATGGGTCAAAACCTAATAGCAAAAAAACCATAGACCTTAAAAGTGGTAAGGCAAAATGGTTTGTTTCTCATTAGTACTGTGAAAGGGTTTCACGAACACCTCATTCTATTAAAAAAAACATGTAATTTGAACCACTGGATGGAGATTGCTTTTCAGATGTATACCATGAATGCACATGTGAGAAAAGGAAAAGCCCTTCATTTCTACAAGGTAAAGTACTGTACCACAGTTGGTATGTCTGATATGATGATGGTTCTGTAGAGTTGAAAGCGACATGGCTCCCTGTGAAAACTTGGGGAAAAAAAGTAGCTTATTGCTACTTAATTATTTGTGTGGTATAAGGTAACAGTTCTGCTTTTCTATAAGGTAAAGATTCTCTGATTTGAGTGCTCTACATGTGGAAAATAATACTTAGAGGGAATTTTCTATTGTTCTGTATTTACTTGTGTTTTGTTTATTTTTATTTGTAAAGTGTATTAATTTAATTATACCTCATGTTTTCCTGTGTTATAAACCTCTAAAAATTGCTGGAAGGCTATTTTTAGAGGCAGCTAAATGTTCAGAAGGAAACAGGGATTGTGTTATGTTGATATTCTCACACAGGTGGGCATGCAAATATTGAGGACTTATGCATAAAAGAAAATCAGTATGACTTCTACTGAGCAGGATACTTAGCTTCTAATATTTCAAATGTAATTTCATATAGCTTAAGTAGCTCTATTAGTATAATTGTGTGAAAACAGAACATTTCAGTGGCAAAGGTTAATTTCTGTTGAATGCTGTTACTGAATGTGTTGAAAATGTACTTGCTGAAGATTTCAGAACAAATTGCTTTGTTGCTGATGCTCCAAAGTAATATGTCATATCATTTAAACTTCAGTGCTTTAACCGTGTTTCCTTTGTCTTTGAAGCTGTAACTACTGTTATATCTGAAGTCTATTTCTAATAAACGGCTTCAGTATGGCCTGGCTCTTAATCTCAGTGGTCTTTTATGGAAATATGATTATCTAGAGCAATTCAGTAGCAGTTTTAGGGGGACATAGCAGTGGGATTTTTCTTTCTTTAAAAAAAAAAAAAAAAAAGTGAACAAATATTTTACTACTGTTTCTTTTTTATTTAAAAAACTTGACTCATGTTTAAGTTTTGCAAGTGCTGCCTATGAATTCTTTGTAAAAGAGACACCATCTCTGTTTTTTAAACATGTAATCTTGTTCAAGTTTTTCCTCAAGTCTATAAAATTAGTGTCAAAGGCTATATTACACTTTTGTCAAATTTACTGTATGTTGTTCCAATAATTCCTGTATAAGAATTTTTGGGCTATTTATGTTGAACAGTATTTCATTTGCATGTAGCTGTAGTAAGATTCTTCATTACAGATTAAAATTTATATCATTGTAGAAGTTAATTTAAAACATTGAGAAGAAGCCGAGGTTAGAAAGGTAGTGAATAAACGTTTTTGAGACTGAAAGGCTAAAAAGATAATTTAGGACAAGTAAATTCATCAGGTTAATCCTGTAATTTGTGTTTATATAAGCAGATAACTTTTCTGAGCTCTTATAAGTATGAATTGTTTTAGATGGAGTGCCTATTACTTCCTTTTTTCATTTATATTCTCTCTTCTTCTGATAGGAGACTTCATCTGGATCAGAGGAATTCTTATGGATGGAAGTTTTGCCAGAACCAGTGACTTCCTACAGGAAGACTTCAGAAGAAAAGTAAGTAGAGTAAATACTAAATTTCTGGTAAATTTATAGCTGAAAGAAAGCTATTTCTCAATGTCTGGACAGTTGATTCCAGTGCAATATTTTTATACCTTTTCTCTTATTCTTTTAATTTGAAGTACTGATGCAAATGTGTAGTAAGCTTCCAAGAGAAGAGAGAAGTGGGTGAAAGAGGAGCTAAATGCTTTTATGACTTCATTTTTTTTCCCCCTAATAATGGTTTTGACACCAGTAATTATCTACCTTTTGAATTCCTGTGATCTCTTAAAAAATACCTCTTGATAACCTTTAAAAAATGGGAAATGCTGCTTCAGTTGATTTTCTGCAAGGTACTTACTCTAATTTGCAGATCTCGTCTGCTAGTTCTTAATTGAACATACTGAGCAAAAAAGTAGACCTTAATGCACTCTTGTATAAAATGATAGCAGCTGGAGTATAGAGGCAAATATATAGTCTGGATGGAGTCATACTTTTGGAGTGGTTTTGGTGGATTGATTTGGAATTCTGACTGAGATTTTGTTCAGAATCTGATATACATCAGCAGAGAGGTGGCTGTGGATGTGTTGACGATGATGTGTCAAGATTATGATATAAATCTGTTTGAATTTGTTTTAATAACTGTGGACCTCAGGGTTTCCAGGCTGTAGTTGAAGGTAAGAAATTGTCAGGAATAACTTTTCACTGATTTGAGTTACTAAATCTGACTATTTCCTCCTCAGAGCAGTATCTCGTTCATGTTGAGTAAAGTAATTTAGGACTTACAGGAGATTGCTTCTGTAGGATATGCTCTTACCTATGCTTAATGGTGCCATAAGGAGGGCTATAGAGCTTACTAGTAAAAAGTTGCCCTCTTCTCCATGGAGTGAACGCATTCCCTTCCCTGGCTGTGTTGGACTAGTCCTCTTTCTAGCTTGTTGGAACTGAGCTGTGAATCAGCTACTGTTAATCAGATTTGCTGGCCTTTACAAGGCAGAACTGAGGAAAAGACAGTTTACCCCATAGAGATGCCAGCTTTATTGGAGGAGAAATACTCACTGCTTTGCTGGTGACAGTGCTATGGATCTAATGTTCCCCTTTGTTTTTCCTTCTGCTATGTGTTAGTTACTCAGGCAGTTAAAAATCAACACTTCAATAGATAAAACTATTGTTCCATGTATGTATGTTTTGAAAATAGGTCTTTGCATTGTAATTAGATTTATGCAGTTTGAGTTTATATTCCCTTTTTTTCCAAGTTAACCAGAAGAATCTGAACAGCCATCTGCTCACAAAAAGCAGCCAATGGAACAATTCTCTCCTTTGTACTTCATCAGTCAGCTATCCACACATGCAAAAAGATAAAGGGAAGGATGATCTATTTTGAGCAGATTTTCTATGCTTGCATGAGATACCAGGAACATAGGCTTTAAAACACTTTGGTGCATATGGTATTTAAGTATGATGTCTCCAAAAATAATGACAAATGATTTAACAACAACAACAAAGAAAACCCTCAAAACAACAATATCTGATTTTGGCTTTCTGTGTTTTAGAAGGAGAAATAAAAAAAAATCATTTTTCACAAGGAAAAAAATGCACAGTGGCAAAATGAAGTTTTAGGTATGCTCCTACCCATTTTGTTCCAGTCAAGCAGCATCACTCTTACTGGTAGTGTGCTCTGGGAAGAGACCTTTCGGCTGATTTCATTTGCTGGGTGGCAACATGGATTCAGAACCACAGGTATTTATGATAGGCAAAGGTTGGTATCACCTCAGACAGTTACAGAAGGTATGTTTTTGAGGAGATATTAAGGCTTACCAGCTATTAGTAACTTCCACCTGCTTGGAGTATTGGTTTAAGATGTCTGTTGGAGCCTGGAGGTTTGACTATAGAGGAATGGTGTAAGGAAGCATAAAGCAAGAATAGTGGAAGTTTGTTCTCAGCACACAATCTATAGGAAGACTGAGTCTGAATTTAGGGTATTAAAGCTTGAGTTTCTAATGTGCAAAATGTACTTAATAGTAGTTATTTTTTTTCTGAATGGAACTTCTTCCCAAATCTTAATCTACCTTTTGGTTTTCAGCAGATCAGTTTTATCTTATTCAGAGCTTTTGCATGCATAGGAGTAGGGGGAGATAACCTCATTCTCCTTGCCTTCAAGTCCTCATTCAGTTAGTTCTGGGTTTTGTGTAAGCATCACTTTGTACTTGTGGAATCAATGTCTTTTGGAATGCAAAAATAGAGACAGAGAGTGATAAAAAGATTAGGCAATACCTAAACATTAAAAGAGTATAACAGAAACACTTATTTGGTGTTACAGGCTTGCTCCAGATTTATGTCCCTCCTGAACCCTTTCTTGAAAGTGAACAGTGAAATTAAGGATTTTGCATGTTGCTTTGTTTACTATCACTTTCAATAACAGCTTAAATGATTGCTGCTGGAAGCTTTCAATGAATGTTTCTAATTTTTTTTTATCCCTATATCCTTTTTTTTTTTTTTTCTTTTTTTTTTTTTCTTCCTGCTGCTCAATAAAGTGTAGAAAACAAAGAGCTTTGAAATAGGTAATCTGGTAAGTTTCTTCCTTGTTTTTAGTCTTAGTTTCGGAGTATGTGGTGGAAAATGTTCCATAGGAACAATCATTTCTGTTAGAGGGGACATGAATAGAAGTGAAATTTGTTAGCTCTTGCTGCAATCTCCTGTTCGATTGCTTTAAACAGTTTGGACTGCAACTGTACAGTAAATCTAAGCTGCTGTTGTACTGCCCTATTGTTGATGGCTGGATAATAGGTGTAACAGGTTATTCACTGTGTGTGTACAAAAGGGTGGAAAAGAGATAAGGGAGTGGACTTGTTTGCTTGTAACCAACTTTCCCTTTTTTTTTTTTTTTTTGCTTATGTGTCAAAATGATGGACTGCAAGCTGTACACAGGCTAATGTTTAACCATCTGAGTTGATCCTTATTAGAAATATGTTTTGATGCTTCCTACGTGCCTTATCGGAAAGGACATGCCTTAAAACCAAAAACCATGTAATGTGACTCAAGGGAACTGACCTTCACTTGAAGTGTCTAATGCAATTCTTGGGTGCCAGAGGGTAACAGATATGGCTGGTGGTTAGATGAGCCACCAGTGTAATGCACTGAGGGAAAGGTTAGCATGAATTTGGGATATGTCAAGGAAGATATTTTAAAGGAAGCAGGAATATTGATAACCACCCTCGAATACCTGAGAGAGGGAGCAGGGCATAAACCTGAATGACAAAAACTACTATTTAATTTGAAGGATTACTTGAGAGCAAATTAAAATGGATGCTCACAACTACTTCTGTAAGGGAAACTGGGAACTGGACTTTTTAACATTGCTGCAAATTATATTATTAGAAGCGAGTACTCACAGCTTTTTAAAGATAAAGGAAACTTAATGGAAGCATATCCCTGACACAATAGGGAATTGCTGAAGAAAGAGAACTAAGTTTATGATATGAATTCTTGGATATTGTATGTATAGGTACACCTGGATGGCAGGTGAGTGAGAAGAGTGATTAGTTCATTGTTTAATATTCCTTCCTCTTCCTTTGGCATGTGTCTTGGCTACTGTAATTGTTTGACCAGTGGTTTGTTATACCTTCACACTCCTAGACTTCCCAGTAATTTAGAGCTTAAAAACAAACAGAGAATGGAAGTGGAATGACATTCCTAGGCTGACTTCTCACTTTGGCTTCCCTCCCTTCAGGGTAAGGTGTGATGCTTTTTCTAGTGCTGAAAAGTCCTAGAAATTCTCCCATATTTTGATAAAATCTTTACAGTAGCTATAGCCCATTTTGCCACATTGTCCAATGGTCTGTGCTGCTCCCAGCAGAGTTAAAGTGGGCTGCCTACCCCCATTCCCGCATGAACTGTTGTCCCAACTGTCATGTTATACCCTGCTTGTGTGTCTTTGTTGCCATGCTCCCTGGAGGCTGCCTTTGTATGAGCGGGGGGATTGTACTGTCTCTTCTGGCTCTGTACATGGTGTGTCAGGGCCAGCTCTCATCGAGGGCTCTATGCTTCCTGCTCAGGGCAGAGCTCCCCCTCTTTATGATTATTCTTGTATTTTGTGTCTCTCTGGGAAAGGTCCCTCCCAGTGCAAGCCTCCATGCTGGAGCATAAGGGACTACAAGTAGTTCTGCTTAAAGTATATGGATTTATACGTATATTTGTCTCTTAGAGCAGTAGTCTACTTCCATACAGTCCCTCATCTTGAAACTCATCTTGAAACTACTTGATTTGATTTAGTGAGTGGTATTATATTTATCTGTTACCTGTCACAATTAACTCAGTATTTACCCCATCATACTATCGAGTTTCAGAAGAGCTGAGCAGTTCACCTTTAATAACTTTGAAGTGGTGTTCATTTTCTTCAGAAAAGGTTGGCAATAGAACAAAATGTCTTCATTCAAAATTGCTGAAGAGTCGCTAGCTCCAATGATGCATCTGTGAGGTTACCTTTCATCAACCAGGTAGAATAAAAGGTAGAAAGCAGAGGTCCTAAGATGTATATAGCAAGATAATTTTAGGACCATCAGCAATCCCATTGAAGCTGATGAAAATTTGCTTTTTTCTTCAGTGGAAATAAGATAAGGGGACCTGTGTAAATTATAGCATGGTTCTCTTAGTGCATGTAGTTTTCTTTCATCTCTCTCAGTGCAATTACATTGATCCAGACATTCGATTGCGGCATGTGCTGCTTTACTAACAAGTTGCTGACCTCAGCACAGATTTTTACTGTGTTTTGACTTCAAAAATGCAGTTTCATATGGCCTATAATTTGCCTGCGATATCTTGTTCTCCTATGAATGCTCTAGCGTATTAGAGAAATTGGTAATAGTGGTGGCTTTGCCTTGCAGTTCTCATCTACTTAATAATGGATTTGGAAGGAGAAAGGACTCTCAAAAATTCAGAATTTGTAGCAGTTCTGTATGTCTATTTTTTTCATAAGGCAAAGCCTCACCTACTCTTATTCAGTCTTTAGTACAATTAATAGTTATGAGAATCTTTATTTTAACCATCCCAAACACTTTCCTCTTTTGACAATTGTTTTTGTGCTATTCTTACTGGGTTTTTCAAACTGACTCTGCAGTAACACAGCAGAATTGCACAGCAGCTGGCAAATATGTAACTTTCTGCAAACATCTGTGTATTTTAAAGCAGTAACTTAAAACAGATCTAATTGCTGCATGAAAAAGTTTTTGAGATTATTGTTCTGTTTTTCAGGATATTGATTTAAAGCTTTTTATTATGCTTCATTAAGTTGACTAATGGCATATCACCAGTATCTGCACAAGGTTTGAGTGCTGGTTTTGATAACAGGATTTGCTTAATTTTTGAAGCCTTAAAGCACTGAGTAATATAACGCTGCAATGCAATTTCAGTAGACCAGTGCAAATGGTCTTTAAGTCCAAGTATTAATTTATTATTCTAAAGCACAAGATTATAACATTAAAATGACCTACTGGTAATCAGAAGCTTTAAGTGAAGAAGAGGTACTTAACGTTCATCTGTGTTTGACCTCATTTAGATAATTAAGTAATTCCATTGTAGATAATTTGTCTCAATTTGGGAACCAGATTCTCCAATGTACTCCTTTTTTTTTTTTTTTAAAAGATATCACAAGGACATATAAGGAAAACTGAACAGTATTGTCTGTGGTTGCAATGTAAATTTAGTGGATGTAAACAGCATAATCTTAATATTTTCTTTCTTTCCCATCATCCAGCAGCAATCAAATGCTGTTTCTAGCCATGTTCTAGACTTGGTGGGAACTGGGAACCCCTCTCTGTCTTATTACCAGACATTGTATCTATATCTTGCTTCTCCCAAGCCTTTCTGAATTTCTACTGATGTAATGAATCCTAAACTAGAGGAAAAAAAATCTGGCACAGTAACCTCGATTTTTTTCTGCTGATCCCATCCAGTTTGTAAGGGCGAATTATATCCTGAGTTAATGATCTTTCCAGTTGGCCCACAGTCTAAGTACTTTTATGACAACCCTGCCATGACTTAATTCTACTTTGTGTCATCACAGAGATTTTTATTAATAGTGGTAAGGACTTGGATCTATTGTATACTAGTTAACGTATCTGCTGGTGATCAGTTTAATTATAGTCATAGAAAATACAGTTAAACAGCTGTGAAGAGGTTTGTCATAAATGCCATCTATTAATATTTTCAAGCCTCCCATTTCATGTGGAAAAGTAGCCAACTTTTGGTTGGACTTGCTCCATTCTGACTGCTTACTAAGTGCAGAATCAATTTATGTGAAGGATTGCTTGGAGTGTGACAGATGACATTCTGCATGATATAAAAGCAATTGAAGATTATAATTATACCCTTTTTGTCTATTTAAGGGACTGGCAGATTTTCTGTACACTGTGCTTTTTTTTTTTTTTTAATTTTTAGTGAAAAATAAATACAAAAACTGCATTCTTCTTGCTGTCCAGGGTTTCTTTCATTGTTGAGCACAGCTCTGTAGCAGCATTTTTCTTCTCTGTTCAGCTTGTGGATGGTCTGAATAATTTTTCAGGCTTTATCTAGTCTGCCTCCAAATTACACGTGTGAAGTCAGTTAGCAAATGGGTCTGAAGCAGTAAGTCCTAGTACAGAAATAAACAGCAGCAATGCCAAGGGATCTGGACAAGGCTGATTAGCCCAACTCACCTTTGCAGTGCAGAACAAGCTATGCCTGTTCATGTCAAGTGATTGCTAATTTGTTCCTAACTATGCCAGCAATGGAGATTTCACGCTGCTAGAAGGAATATAATACACTGCTTTGCTCTTCTTATGATTAGAAAGCTTTTTCTACTTTTAAACAGAAGTCTTTCTTTCTGAAGTCTTAAGTCTGATGCTTCTTTTTTTCTCATAATGGATAAGAAAAATTCTTTCATCAAATAATGCCCTTTGAATGCATAAAAGGTGGTTTTACAGATCACAATAGCAAAAGACTTGAGTAAGGAGGTTTGATCTGAATTCTTCAGAGCCATTCTCTGAGGCATTGCTAATTTGATTCATGCAACATTTAGAAAATTATAGCAATAATATGTTGAAACTTTTTAATTTAGACTTAGCAACAAGATTTATTTTGGACCTTCAGTGTTAAGTATATTTATTAAGCATGTATATGTACAATAGCAGTAATATCATTTATTTTTTAGGCAAACCATAGTAGTTGAAGCAAAACAGTCAAGCTTCTTGGTTCCTCAAGATGTCTTCAGGTTGGAAATAAAAACTGGAAATTTGGAATCTAAGTGAAAAATGAGAAAGCTGTTTTGGTTCTCACTGGTCTATAGTTTATCTGAAGGCAGAAGCTGTTGCTAACAGTAATGTTGGAGGACTGCAATGGAGTGAAAAGATATTTCAAGGTGGTTTTCTTCTATAATAAGAATAGAAAAGGTAACATATTGATTGTGGAACTGTGAAAAAGAAATGGTTTAATGATTAAAATTTGATTGAATTTAGCCTGCTTAGTCTGAGCTATGATTTAACTTTCAAATGTGTATTTTATATTCTTCTTGAAGGAACAAGGTGAGAAGGTTAAATTTTTTCAAATAAACAGATTAGTCTAATAAAATGCTATTTTTAGTTTCTAACTTTGCCTATATCTTCAGACCATTGTGGTTATGGTAGCACTGCTTCTGAAGATAGAAACCTCTGTTGAATCAAAGATGCTTTCTTTGATTCCGTTGTTAAAGTAGCTTTAGTTTTAAAGAAAGTAGGTACTTACTGTGCCTGAATGGGATTATGTACTATCAATAAAATCTCATAATCCTACATCAGATGTTTTGAATTATGATTTTGCTGCAAAATTTTGTGCCAGTGTAGGTACTTATATCCAAATTGCTGATAAATCTGCCACATTAGAGCAAGGCTTTCTGTGTGAAAGAAGTGATTTGTCCTGTTACTTCATGGCAGTTGTCTGCACTCATGACCATATGTTGTACTAGGTATATTTTGGTGTATTGTTTATAGGCTCTCTGTTTTTCAATTGTGGGCTGATAAGTTGGTTATCAATAAATCTGGGTGTTCAGTGATGCTACATCCTCCCCCATTAGGCTCTGAAACATGTGTATACATCATACTCTACGAGGTTGTATTTTTAAGTTATTAACTGATGTTTGAGAGATTCAATATAGTGGTTTGTTAGTATGAACAGGTCATTAGTAAAAAAGGATCAGCTGTGCCATGTCTTAACTCAATAATGCCTATTGCTATCCTTTGTGTGTGGATATATACACGCATAAAGTATGCTATTTATGGTATTAACAAAAAGTCTTAAAGCATTTGTTACTGTACTAAACGTTTATAATTAACTTGTAATCTACAGGATTGGTAAATCATCTCTCAGTACTTAATACCATTATTGTTTCTTACTTTCTCTGAGGTACTTTTGCTAAATGGTTGTAAAGAAGTTTTGAATGATTGGGCAGCCTCCTGAGCATATTAAGACTAGGGTATATAATTACTTCAGATCACTCCATTTTGCTGTTACTTTTCTGTTCCAGCTTATTTATATTTCACCACTAAGTGAGATTTTTTTTTGGCTCAGGAAAATATTTTGACTTAAGTGCTCGTGTTTTATCTCTGTTTTACTGTTAATATTCAAAGCAGACTGCAGACATAATTTTTACGTGATTGAATAATGAGCAGAAACAGTAAATTCCTATCTATGTCTAATTACTTAAAATAAGGTCATGTAAGTAAATACAATTGTATTAAAGATAGCCTGTCTTGTAGCAGATGATGTTTGTCAATGACGATATTGTATTCAAATGTCATGCTCTATAGCAGTTTGTACTGAAAAATAAATGAATGGGGGTGGGGGTGGACTTAGTTGGAAGTTAGCTTCCAACTAAGCTTTGCTAGACATCAGTACAACTTGATTTTATGTTGCTTATCTTTGTCTCTTGCTTGTGATGAAACACTATGGAAATGCAACATTTAGAACAATGGTCAGCTGTCTTATCTTAGATGGAAAATTATGTTGGTTTTCCTGAACAAGTTATCATTGAAAAATGGAGATATTACTGCTTTGAATATTGCTACAAATGCTCTTGTGTTAGATACTTTAAGGATACTTCCATTCCTAAGGAAGCTCAACACAGTTTTAGCACTTGTTCTGAAGGATTGTTGATGTTCACTGTTTTCTTTCTGAACCTTACCCATCTGCCTATTAAAAGTGCCTTCCTTTTCTCTGACAAGAATTACATTTCCTCAGCTGAAGTATTGGTCTCTTTCCCTTCCAGCAGTCAGATCTGAGATGGTTCTGAGCTATTCTTCCCCAAAATGTTGTCTAGAGACTGTTTAATGTACCTACCAAAGACACCTTTCTCCTTTTATTGGTATGGAGGCACCACACTAATTTTCAGGAAGAAAAAGAAAAAGCCACTGTTGTGTGGTGGTTTATCCCAGCAGGCAGCTCAGCATCACACAGCCTTTTGCTCTCTACCTCTGCCCTCCCAGTGATGTGGGGGAGACAATTTATTGTACTTATATATATTTACAAATAAAATTGATGCACAAAGCAGTTGCCTACCACAAGCTAGTCAGTGCCCAGCTAGGCCCCTAGCAGCAGCTGCCCCATGGCCAATTTACCATGGTTTTTCAAAGGTTTTTCTGTTTTACATGATGTCATATGGTATGGGCCATCCCTTTGGCCATTTAAGGTCAGCTGTCCTGTCCCAGCTCCTGGTGCCCCACCCAGCTCTCACTGACAGCTCAGTGTGAGAAGCTGAAAACTGAAACATCCTTGGCTCTGTGCAGAACTGCTCAGCAACAACTAAACATTGGTGCACTATCAATGTTGTTTTTTTCTTAAAGCCAAAACACACCATCATGCTAGATACTATGATGAAAATCAACTCTGTGCCTGCTGTAATCAGGGCATGTATATGCAGGAGGGAAGAAAAAAACACACAAAAAATTATCTTGCTGAAGGTAAGAATGAGATTTGGTTGTGGTATCAGTTATCTAAATGCGATGATACCCGAAGTCCAACTGTATGGTTATTTTCTCCTCTGTAATATCATAGAGGATTGGAGAGCTTGCCGATGTGACTCCCATCTACAAGAAGGGCCGTAAGGAGGATCTGTGGAACTACAGGCCCATCAGCCTGACCTTGGTGCCGGGGAAAGTTATGGAACAAGTCATCTTGGGTGAGAGCACATGGCATGTGTGTGGTGTCCAGGGGATCAGACCCAGCCAGCATGGGTTCATGAAAGGCATGTTGTACTTGACCAACCTTATCTTTTTCTATGACTGGGTGACCAGGCTCTGGAACCTGTCCAGAGAAGGGCAATGAAACTGGTGAGGGTTCTGGAGCACAAGTCTTATGAGGAGCTGCTCAGGGAGCTGGGATTATTTAGTCTGGAGAAGAGGAGGCTCAGGGGAGACCTCATTGCACTTTACAACTTCCTGCAGGGAGGTTGTGATGAGAAAGGGACTTGGCCTCTTCTCCCAGTCAACAAACAGGACCTGAGAAAATGGCCACAAGTTGTACCAGAAAAGGTTTAGATTGGACTTAAGAAGGGACTTTTTCTCTCAGAGAATGGTCAGACACTGGAATGGCTGTCCAGGGAGGTGGTGGAGTTGCCGTCCCAGGCAGTGTTCAAGAGGCATCTGGGATGAGGAGGTCCGAAATACAGTTTAGTGGTTTGCTGTAGCTACGGCAATGGGACTAGATGATCTTGTAGGTCTTTCCAACCTTGTGATTCTATGATTCTATGATATGGTTTAGTAGGATTGTGTAAAGAAACCGAGCAGAATGTTTTAGGATCCTATTTGTGCCATCTCCGGTGTTTTTACACAATTAAATAGGAAATATTTTGGTCTATTGTTTTCAGAATGTTTCTTTTTGAGGCTGACAGTCATCCCTTAGTAGAAGAAAGGGGAAACTTACAGTTAGAACCAATAGAACTAAGGCCGGGGAGAGAGTTAAATTTATTTGTGGGAAATTCATGGGATGCCTTTTGGGAAAATACTTGTACTTCTGGGAAAAGGAAGAAAAATGGGCATGGTACTGCTTGCTTTTCAATCTAAACTCTTGTAGATACAGTGAGTTATGGCAGAGATTAAAAAAAAAACAACAAAAAAAAAAAAACAAGAGTTGCTTGACTTCTGAATAGCAATTCTAGTGGATTTTTAAGGTGAAAAAAATTATCTGTGGAGAACTCAGATTTGAAAGGTGTGAGTATATATTGCAGTTGTGTGAGGATATCTAGTGTGGTGAGTGCTCTGATAATACGGTAAGATTTGACAGAGGTTAGGAAAGAAGTGGTGTTGAAGTAAACTTGTGTATATAGGTGACAGTGATACTGTTGGCCTGATTATCAGCTGTACAGATTTCTGGAGAGATGTAAAATTGGAAGCCATCCTAGTATGGCTTAAAAGACAAGAGATTCTGAAATTAGCTTATCTGTGTTATGCTCATGACAACCTTTGATTTGGTTTGACTTGGGATGCTGCCACCTGCACTTGTGAGTTGGGACCACTGTCAAAAGGATCACAGGATTTATCTCTTATTAGATGTGTCTGTGCTGTAAGGATGAATGGCATATATAGAAGGTGAGTGCTGACAAAGGTGATTTTGTATTTTTGAGAGGTAATACACTAACTTTTGTTCAAAATGGTGTAGAGTTGTACTTAACACAGTGCAGAGTGGTGCTAATACCATCTCTGCCCTAGAGTGCGCTTCTCTGGTATTAGTTCAGAAATCGCTCTGTGGAATAGTGTAGGGATGCTTTTGATTTAGCAAGCTGAAGTCTTACTTCTAGCACTTGAGATTAAAGCACTTGTTTCAGGGCTCAATCATTTTAAGACTGAACAGAATGTAGCTTTCTGCTTAAGGCTTCTGAGCTGTGGCCCTACTCTGGTTTCAAAGACAGTTCTTACATATTACCTTAAGTGTAATGTATTAAATATAGAGCACTTCTGGATGCTTAGAAAATTTCTCTGTCATATTGCTATGCATCACTGAATAATCTCTGTAGTAATGTATCTGCTTTTCTTTGTGCATGATGGATATTTCAATACCCTGTACTTTTTTAGTGCATGATGCATGTTCATCACTAGATTTACATATACTCCACTATGCAATGTATTCATTTCTGAACATCAGTAATGTTCCCAGCAGATTGTGCATAAACAGTGAGCTGAAAAGTGTCCCTAAAGAGCTGAGATGCAATATCAATGTATTTGTGCTCTGACATTTAGTTAAAGAGTGATGAGATGTTAAAAGGCTTTCAATTTCTCTGCTAAAAGGTACAGAGTGGTGGTGGTGGTGGGGGGGTGTGGGGGGTGGGGGGCACAAATATGTAGGGTGCTTAAAAAGAAGAGAAAAATACAAAAGTACTGGCACTTCAAGTATATGTTCACTTCACCTTTGGGGAGTGGGGAAACCCACTAGTAGGGAAGGCCAGCTAGTAAGGATCATTTTCCAGACAGGCTGTGTTCCTGAGGTGTTTATTAATTATTAACTCTGTGACTTAGTGCTTGTACCCATCTTTAAAAAGCAAGTATGTTTCTAAGCCAGGCCTTTGATGACTGCTGACTGAACAGGTGACACAATGAGGAGTCATTCTGTATATCAGAGGTAACTAATTTAATTATGCTGTTTGGTGTTGCATAGACAATAGTATGAAAGATCCCCTCCTGACAAAAGAACTGCTGAACTACTTTTTGTTTTTTTTTTTTTCCTCCCTGTTTAATATTACAACTTTATCCTAGGCTGACTCTGTTTATGCAGGTATGTAGGTAATGCCACTTTGGAATAGAAAGTTCTGTACTTGCCTGTCAGACTCTTGCTAACAGTAATGCAATAAAATGAATGACTTCAGCTCCTTGTTCCAGAAAGGTCACACGAACTAACAGTTTTTCTATACTGAGCTGATTTGATCTGCATTGCACCCGTTGTTTGAGGATGCTTGGTCACCCTGGACAGTATGACATGGTAGCAAGTGCTTCTACATTGAAATCTCCATCCCTCTGTAATAAAAAAAAAAATTTTGTCATGATGACAATGAACAGCAGCTCTGCTGCTTTTCACTATTGCTTCCAGCCTTCATGCTCTTTGTGCTTCTTGACCATAAATCATCCTTAATGCATACTATATGCAGCACACATCAGAACGTATTAACTGCTTTCCTTAGACCTACTCTGTGCAAAAGACCATTACCTACTGCTTCCGGTTTAGCAAAATCTTTTCCTGACAACAGAAAATTTATTCTTTCTTTTGTACAAAGTGAAGATTACTTTGTCATACTCATGCAATATTGTATTCATCTGGAACATTCCATAGCTCATTGAATTCTGTGTAGCACCATAATATGATATGAAGAAAATAAATCAGCTTCAAACTATTACTGTAAGGTAGTGATAGTATAGACAGGAGGCAGGAATTGAAACGTAAACCATAAACTATTTTGGTTTTCCACACTGTTATGTATATTCTTGTACTTGCCCTACCCCCTGTCTTTCCTGCCCTATTCCTCGTTACGAACTGTCTGCGTTCCATCAGTAATGTTGATCTGCATAAAATCCCTACCTCTTCCACATTCTCCACAAAGAATCTCACTTGTATTTTGTTCTTGAAGCACAACCAACAGTTTGCACTGTTCAAGCCTGAAGCTCCAAAAACATTTTATTTTCACCAGCCTTGTCCTGTCAGGAACCTGCAGCAAACTTTCCATACTTAATCTTCCTTCCCTTTATTTTTCTGGCACTTATTGCTTTCTAGGATGGAGCTAAACAGTATTTTCTTTCAAGGATTTGGGATTTTTGTTCATGAGCTCTGTCTTTTTTACTCTGCTAAAGCTGTGTAGCTACTTCTCATGTAGTCTCCTCTGCTAACACTAATTAAATTGCAGACTTCTAGGCTGCTTACAGGTGATAGTTCAGACCAGTTAAAGTTCCTAGTACATTCATACTGTATATTTAATTCAGCACCCTTTTTCTAGGTTTGACAAATTTGTTCTCTTCGTGCATCCACTCATTTGAATACAAGAACTCATGTCGAACTGAGCATCTGAGAGTTGCCTCTTTTTTGAATCCCAGGAATTAGATTATTACCTACCCATATCATATGACAGCTATGAGATATTGACTTCTACCTTTGTGTTATTGTTGATTATCCTTGTAGTCTGTTAGATAAGCTATCTCTTGCTTTCTTTTGTGTTATGTTTACTTGTTAAGAAAAACTTAGTCACTAAGGTTGAAAGAGTTTAATATCTCCAGAGGTGTGGGATGTATGAAGGGGAGAATAAACATGTCACACTTGGCTGGTGGTGGGTATTTGGTCTGGATAATTTAGAGGCCTTGTCCTTATTCTTACACAATCTCTTATTCAATGACATCAGTAAACTTACGATACATGTTAGACACTTTATTGTATTCTCTGCCCAGTTAATGAATGGGCTAATTTGAGCAGCTAGGATAAGTCTGTTTACAAGCTGGTTAGAGGAAATAGTAGTTTCTTCCTGTTACCTTTACTAAAATTATATGGCTTGTAGTAGCGAAGGGGATGGAACCAGAAATTTTCAGCTACTGGTCTGATTCTTCAAGTGAAGTACTGCTGACAGAAAATTCTGGATCAGTAAATGGGTATGATGGATTTTTGCAATTATTCTGTGTGCATGGTACTGTTTTCTGGAGAGTTTAGATACTTCATTCTTCCAAAACTGAATTTCCTTCTAGAACCTCATTTCTGTCTGTCAAATTGTTGAGATTTCTTTCTTGCTCTTTAACTTTGACTTCTTTTCATTTAGAAACCATTTATAGGCAGTTCCAGCAATTTGAATCACTGTGTCTTATATTGATCTGAACTGCCTTGCAATGTACTGGCCATCTGATTCTAGACTGTGGGCGTGAAAACATTTATTAAGTGGTCTGGGGGAAAATGAATTTTACATGCTCATTTTGCTATCTGGGCCCAGTAAAGCTCTCACTGTTTTAATAATGACTCCATGCCTTGTCAGAAGGCAGATCAGTTCTAACCTTTTCCAGAGATACTATTCTTACCTTGCATTGCCTTTTTAATAGTTTGTTCCATGCTAAAGTTTATTTTCCCTAATTTCACTTCATGTTTTAAATCTAGAGACTGTTTCCATGTTGACAAGTCTTCATTCATATATCTTCACCTTAATTCCCTCACTACCATCCATTATTTTCTTGCTTATTTAGCCTTCACGTTCTGCTTCTGGCAATACTACAAATCTCTGCTACAAGTGTGAGTTTTGAAGAGCTTAGAATCCATCTTTTTATCTCCAAAACTTTTGTCTCAGTATTTGTACAGAAGTGCAAACTTTTTGGTTTTTGAAGGTAAAACTTGCTATGGAGTGTCGGGTCTGAAACAAACAGCAAACAATGTTGAGACAAGTATATACATTTGAGGGATTAGAAAATAAAATCAGAGCACAGTAAATCAGATATCTGTACAACTCCTTGGAGCTAATTTAATAAGAGTACTTTTTTGAAAAGATTAATGCTGCATCAGTTTTTCCTGTTCATCATCTATATATAATGTGCACATGTTTAAAATAGATGTGTGTGTATATATATTATTTCATTTTAGCAATTTCTTCCACTTTCCTAAATATATATATATATATTTTTTTTTTGTGACGGGCATGGTAACTGGAGTTGTAGCACTGAATTTAAAACTGTGTTTTAAATTTGGTCACAGGGACTAAAATGATTGAATTTTGCAAGAGGTTTATTTTCTAAGTATGTGGTTCCACACTAATAATTTCTGTATTATATCACAAAGTAATTAAATAAGGTTCCTAAGACTTGGAGTTGTTGTCAGCTATTGGATTTCAAGTCCCTCTCCTCCCTGAAAGCTCCAAATCTTACATTTCATTTAAACATCAGCTATGGAGTGGGAAGGACTCTTCTATTGACTGTAAGAGTTGAGTGGTACTTATGCTTGGGGTGCCTTCATTAAACACAAAAACTTGATGAAATTTGTCATACCTTTTCTCACACGGCCAGACTTGTTATGCCACTGTAAGTGTGTGCACGTGTAGTTGCTTAGTGAGCTGACCAGAGACTTACTGAAATTTAATACTACCTTGAAAAGTAAGTTATTTTATCCTGCATCACTTTGTCTTGTCACTATGCAAATGTTTGTGCTGTCATGGAGTAGATGTGGCAGAGATGAAATTATAATTTAAGTGACAGTGTTCACAGCTGTTTATTGCAATATATGTAAAGTGTTGTCTTCTAAGTAAAACTGTTCTGACTTATTACTTGCACAGCCATAACAACAGTTAAGGTGATGTTATTAGGTATGTCCATTTGTGGAGGAATAAAGTGTGATGAAATCTAATGCTCTTTGGAGAGCTAGGATGCTAAGAGACATTTAGAAGGCAAATAACTCATAGGAACATTGTTTTAGTATAGTGTTTAATATAGTTTTAGTTTAGTGTTTACCATTAATAAATGGGCCTTGGCAGTATGTTCTTTGCTTTCTACAGTACAGGAGTGTCAGGATCAATGGGTGTGCCTCTGTGTTCTGTCTGCCTCATCTGCACCCTGTTAATCATCAGGTTGAAGAGGTTCCCCATGTACATGCTAGTTCTATGGTTTGAAATTGTAAAGTAGGAATTTCTATTATTGAGATCTCTTCCTTGAGATCGATAATTGAGCATCTACAGTGTTTTTTCTCTTGCAGTAACTGAAAATTAAAGTTTAGTGGAAAGCTCTGAGAGCGTTAAGGGGATTATTTGCAGAGGTCTTTGCCCTGGGCTTGATTTATTATTTGCACGATTCTAACTGAGAATAATACTGGCAAAGTGAGAAAAGGATCAGGCCAGGAGATGTTAATTTACATTTTCAGCTTCAGAGCAAAACACAAATGTACTCTTCTGGGCAAATTTTAGTAAGTATTTGGTTTTTGAAAACGTAAATAATTTATAGAGATTCCACTGCACTTGCCATGTTTCAGAGGAGTAAATGCTAAAATTCACAATATAAAATAACTCAAAAACAATAAAAGTGGATGAGACGGTAACTAAAACATGCATTATAACCATAAAATATTAGTTAATAATACTGAATTGAGATAGGAAATGTAGATTCAAGCATGAAAGATATTTCCCACTTTTGTTTTAAAGGCAGCTTCAACTGATACTTTGTTTACCTCTAATTTTCTGCTTAATCATGCTTCCAGTTGCCAGCAGTGTTGAGACAGATAACGGATGGCAGAATCTGGCCTTATTATTTCTAACAAAATGTCCTTAAACTTAATTCTATTTCTATCTGAAGAATCTTTGTGACATCTCAAAGTTTTGAGTATTTTCTGGAATGCTATTTATTCTCTAGATTTAATAACTTTCTCTTTCAAAAATGAGAAGGAGGGGATGAAAGAGTTCGACTAATGTATAAATAAAATCTGACTCTTTAACACTCTTAAATCTGTGCTTTATACCTGCTGTTATGTGCCAAGAACAGTCAGGGTGATGGGTAGCTCTGGGCTATCTTCTCCAACTGTCTTTAAAAGGAAATTGAGTGGACCAAAAGTTACAGCACTGAATGTCTCTCAAGCTTGTGTTTTGGGTTTTGTTACTCTTATAGCCAGAACTGTTAGCGTATTATTTAACTATTCATTTCAAACATCTTATTTGGCTCTGACAATTTATTCATGTGGATTCATAGGCTGTTTCGTTATGAAAATTTTAAGTGCACATAAACATCCCTTTTCAGCTTCATGGTTATGCAATATTAATTTGTTACAGAATGCAATTTCTAACTTCTTCTTTTCAACAAAGTCAGTCAGCCTTTCTACTTTCCCATGCTTACCAAATGGGCTTTCTAATAGGAATGCTCTGTAATACTCATTTTATGGCATACAATACATCACTATAGAAGCACTGGGGATGCGTAGTACAAAATTCCTTAAAGGAATCCTAGATCTGAATGCAGAAGAGATTGGCTTTAAGTTCACTTAGAATAACTGGTTTATAATCTGGTTGTGGGCAGTGGGTTTTGTTTTACTTTCATTTAAGATTCTCCTCCTGCATTTTACTTCTATAGAATCAGGATTTTAAGTGCTAGAGACTCTTCTGTTTTAGTATCCATATCTGCTAATGCTCACAGTGGATGATTCAGATGGCATAGTTGGTAGCATGAGAAACATAACATAGCTAATTGCACACTGCTAAAAGTCTTGCTATTTCTCTACTTGTAGAAGAAGGGTGCTATGGTTTGACAGTTTTGTTCTACATGTTTTTGAAGGAAAACCCTTAATAATAAAATTTCATTAAAATGTTGTAGATCTTGTTGAAGCTTACAGTTTTTTAAAGACCAAAGCAAGGAAAAGCTTCTATTGTAGAAAATATTCCAGCACTTCAAGACCATGCCTTTGGTTTGATCTGCTGTATCTCTGTTCAAAGTTGTTATAATCACAGAATCACGCTTAGCTTTGACATAGTTTCCTATTTTTCATTTTGAATTAAAACCTCTTTGTCTTTTAAATTATCTATGAGTTTTACCAATCCCACAGAGATGTCAGACCTTAACAAATATTTGCAGTTTTAGTAAAAGGGGAGAAATGAATAAAAGAAATATTTTAAAGTAAAAGTTAAGTCCATCTTCGGCAGAATTCTAACACTTATTTTTTTAATTATGGGTATGCTTTATTATTATTTTTTGTGGTACATGGGAACTGCATTAAATGCTAATTATTTTTTTTCCATAAAAACTGAAATTCTCCTTGCAGACAAACTAAAAGGATGTTGGTCTGGCGAGTACGAATCTTGGAAACTATTATTTGCAGACTGGTCATGAAGAGGTTTTGCGCCAACATAGAGAGTATGTTGCATCAGTATTTCCCCTTTACTAGAATAGTAAATCCATGCTGTATAGTATTCACTGTGAATGTGTGTATTATTTCAGTTCTGCAATGTAGAAGCTTGTCATGCTGATATAGTGACTGCTTTGCTCTTGAAGTGGGATGCTAGTGACTGTTTCTATGAAGTTAACAGCAGTATGTAAAAGAACAATGCATCTCAGAGTTGACTTATCTTTTGTCCTTCTCTGTATTTTTACATGCTTTCCCTGTGAACATTTTTACGGTGCAAGCTCATATTTATACTGCAACATTGCAAGTTGATAAGAAGAGATAACGGAGTTATTTATCTAATCAATAAAATAATGACTACATGTTTCATGCAGGATCAGAAACAATGCTCTTCATGTGACTTCACCCTGTAATCAATTCCTTGAGAGGTTTCCTAGGATTCCCTGTTGTGGTTGAATAAATCACATACTCATCTTTTTCTTATTGCAACTGGTTACTGCTGGCTGATGCATCTGTACAATTTTGCACTCTATGAACCAAAGCTCGCCTCCATCAATCAGTGATAACAACCCCAAGTGAATACACTTTTGAAGGGGTGCATCCTTGATCTGCCATGAAGAGGACAGTTGCATCTGCATAGGTCTGCTTTCATAAAAATGTTTTATTATATTCAGAGTTTATTGTTAAAATAAATTTTGACCAAAAATTAGGTATTTACCTATATTTTGAAAAACAAGACGTGGAATTTGTTCTTTGTAGTCTAGTAACCTCATGAACAGAGGGGGACTTATATAAAAGAATCAATAAATAATTAGAGAACATGTAAATTTTTCTGTTTTCCACTGAAGAGGGATATTCTTTGAGAATTCATTATATTCTCAGTAGAGTAAAGGAAGGAAGGAGGTATCTGTGAAATCCTTACCCCCTGTTGCAGCTGTAATAGACAGTTTTCACTCTCTCTGTCTCATATCACCTTTCAATACATTAGTAAGTACAAGTAACCATAAACATGGTTCCAAGTTTTGTTTTCTTGTGTGGACACTTAGTTGTGGTATATATGTGCATATCAGGTACTGGTTAAACTAGAGCTATCTATGGTTCAGAGAAATAAAATATTTCCATTAAATATACTTCCTTAAGTTTGTTGTTGGCTCTTCTGTATCAGTCTTGTTATTTATGTGAAAGCATTAGCATAGCAATTGTATTCATTACTGTATGTGTGTTTGTGCATATATAAGAAGTTTGCAGGCAGAAGAATTTGATATACACAAGTGTATATATTTCATATAGCATTTTTATATAGATACTGTGTATGTATGTACCTATATAAAATTATTTTGCCTTGCATATCCCTCTTAAATTCAGGTTTGGTTTCATCATCTGTTAAAAGCACAAAGGGCACCTCACTAGCTGCCTTTTAAGAATGTCAATGAGCTCCATGGACTTCATCAAGGTTAAATGTCAATTTTATTTTCATATGAATGATGTGCAGTCAGTGTGTATTCTGTCATGTGGCAGTCAACATGAAGAAGTAAAACAGCTTTGGTATGTAGGTTTATTTGCATATGATTTGTACTATAGTCCAGACAAGAAGTATTTTTAAAGCTGCTTTACCAAGTTAATTAGATTAAACGAATTCTCCCCTACAGTCTGGTCTCAGCTAGAAATACTTGTCTAAAATATTCCTTCTATTGTCAACATTTAGTTAAGCAAAACTTGATTTGAATAACTGATTCAATGCAATAGATGTCTATCAAAAAGAGACGTCAGGAGAAACACATGCATCAGTAACATTTTAATTGTACCAGGAGCAGAAGATCCGTTTTTCATGCAGCATATCTAAATGAAGAAAATCCTGCCACAAGAAAGACAGCATAAATGAGTGTCATTCTGTACACATTGCTTTGCAAGAGTGCTACTTAATTCTGTTTAAGGCTTTGTCCTTTTCAATTCTATCATGAAAACACTGTCAGATTAAAATAAACTGTTATTCCAACACCACAATTATATAAATACACAAATGTGGAGAGCATCAGTGCAAGGAAGTGAAAAGCAACATTTTTTTTTGTTTTTGTCTGAAAGCTATTTTCCAGCTCTATCATTCATCAGAGGGAAACTTAACTCTAGCTGGTGTTGAGAGTAGATTATTTTTGTAGTTAAGTGTACTTGTAAGACCTGAAGGATTACTTTAAGGATGGGTTGGCAGGGAGAAGAGGAGAAGGGCACTGGCAACTTGTAGGGACTGAATGTCCTGTGATTTGGGTGTTCAGTGATCTCGTGGTGCCACACCACACAAGAGTTTAGCTGTTATCTAGGAAGATTCATTCTGATGTGGCATTAAGAGAGCAAGATGCAGGCCTCTGTTGTGGTTAGGTGTTGGCAGATCTCAATTATATTCTGTAAAATGTAGTGAGGGTACCTGAGACCTTTTCTAGAGGTCACAGTGACAAAACAGCTGTAGATTGCCTACAAGGTGCGTACAAGTATAACTATTGGTTCTGTTTCTCTTATTGTGGTGAACATACGAGTTGCTTTATTCAGTTGGGTAATAAGAATTCTTAACATCAAGTCTGGGGTTCAAATTCTGTACTATTCCTTGTTGTAACAGCCAGAGAGAAGCTAGTGGCTTCCAGTGGGGACTGTATGGTCCTTTTGAGACACCCAGCTATTGTGGTACTGAGTTATTTTTTGTTTCTTGATTTCTTTCATTTGAATTATTTCACTGCTGAAAATACTTAAATAATTATTTTGCTGGCGAGCAGGAGAGAAGTCCTGGTTTCATAGCACAGTAGTTATAGCACTCACATGGGCTGTGGAAAACCTCTGTTTGTCTCTGCTGCAGTTAATACTTATTCATATAAAGTTAAATCAGACCAGTAGAAAAATGGAGAGACCATCCCCTAAGTACCGTTTGGCTCATGGAGTGAAACCTACCTGCTGAATGTGAGGTTAAGCAGGTCTCGAATCTGAACGCTGTTCTATTTAGATGAGCTCTTTGATCCACAGATTAGCGGTTATTGGAGGGTTGCAGCTCTCCAGTTTTGATGACCATCTGTAGATATCAGAAATGCTTCTCAGCTGAGTAGTTATCAAAGCTATTTTGTTTGTAAGAATAAAATCTATTTTGCCAAATAAGTGCTTTCCAGTTATTAAAACTACATTAAGATTCCAAGGCTTTTTGTTTGGCAGCAGTGAAGTTTTGTAAGGCTTCCTGGGCAGACAATGAGCTGATGTGTGATGAATATTTGAACAAGCAAGAATGTGTTTGCTTGCTGGATGAGTTCAGGGAGACGCACGAAATCTTCACTGGGATTGTTTTGTGAAGGATGATATACTAGGGAACTGTCACAAAATCTGAAACTTGTTCATTCCTAAGGGGTCAGCTGGAAAATCCAGCTCTGCAAGTATCCAGTTCCTGAAATGAGCAATATTAGCATTTCTATTCAATGGGAGAGATTATATTTAGCACCTAAACCTATTATTAATGCTGACAATACTGACAATCTGGTGTGTGAATTATCAGAGCATTAAAGGCGTAAAACCCTACAGAAAACAAACCTATGATGACTGGCTAGTGATGGATTAATTGTTATTCAGTAGCCCTAATGAATCTGTAAAACTACCTCTCATTATCAAAATAGCAATCATAGCCTCTATTTTAATTTTGTTTTATATTTTCTGTGACAGTACTGGAGGTATTCATAAAGCAAATGATAAAGCTATGAAAAGAAATGTGTAAGTTAAATATATAAATGTGCCAAGAGTTGCTATCAGACATGGTAATCATTCATTTAATAATTTGCACTTTGGCAATGATGAAATTCATAAATAGGCAGGAATAGCAGTGGTAAAACATACCAGAAAAAAAATGATACTGATGTTACCAGGTGTTTAATGTTCCAATTGTCAGCTTCAGGGGCAAAACAGTTCTTGTAGCTGATGAAGACTAGGTGAATATCAAATCAGTATATTTTGGAAATGATCTTCGTAACCTTTAAATGAAGTAATAAAATGTACTTCTAGGAGAGAATGATGAGTCTCAGATCAAGTGCCTGGCAGCTGAATGCATAGGAAAATTAATATACTTCAAATCCAGATTGGCTCAGTTTTTGTAGATGAATTTTTGTCAAATCGTAACTTCCAGTGGATGTAGGTGTATAAACATGACATCTAGTTTCCTTTACTTGAAACATATGCTTTGGTGTTGAAAAACCTCAAAATTTTGAGGTTCCTCTCCACTTTAGCTATCTGCTTTTCTTGAAATATGTATGAGATGCTTTTTTTAAAAAATTATTATTACATGTAAATTTTGAATAATACACTGAACACAAAGATTTTGAAAGTTCTCTGCAATATAGTTATGCTAAACTTTGTTTATTTCAGAGTTCTGTACAGGAAGATGGATGAAGATACAAAGAAGGCACTGTCTGTAATATTGCCAGCAGGAGAGTCTAGAAGTGGATCTATGAGTTGTGTATTTTCTAAGGAGTCAAATTAAAAACGTATCTAAATATTATTCAAGCACACAAAAAAAAAATCTTGTTCTGGAGTTTTTCTGTTGTTACGACATCACGAAATGCACAAAGTGCTTCAGACATGCCTCAAATTACATTATAACTTGTCTTAAATAAGGCATTAAAATTAGCAGGTAACTAATATCAAATATTGAAAGAGACAATTCTATAGCAACTTTGAAAGATGGCTTATTTTTCTCCAGTGCCACCTTCATCTCCTGTTCTGGTTTTGTATTGATTCAGGAGTGGTGTCACCTAAAGAATATTGAGCTCTACCTTTGTGAGGTGTGTAATTTCTCTGGGTCTCTGGACACTTGTCTTAGTTCTGTGTTTTGAAATTAATTTTTTCTCTTTTATGAAGGAAAATATCATTAATTGTCTAGTTCATTTTGAATTTAGTAACCCTTACCGGAACCATAGTGCACTGATCCTTCCCAAAATGCTGAACTTTAGAGTATGAAGCAGATAATTGGCCCAAGATTCATGCTTAAACTCCAGCCTAAATTTCTCCTATTTTAATGGTGAAATATGCTCTCAGGTCTGCTACAATACTTCACTCCAAGCACTGTTACCGTGAAGAAGCTTGTCTCTAAAAATTACCCTTAGTGTGCACGCACATGCAGTAAGATGTGTGATTCCTCAGAATTAAATTGCAGGAAGAGAAAATAAGAATAAGGAAGGGGGAGGAGGAATGTAAAGAAAGAAGATTAAACCATTTGTGCTTTATCCAAGTTTGATAATTGTCTTCTTGGATTAATTTTGTCTAATCCATGTAGCTATTGATTTGACAATAATTTGTGTTACACTATATAATTAACCATGTTATACCATCTTTCCTCACTTTTGAATTATATTTCCTGAGGCTTTTTGTACTGAAACATTACTGATTGCATGTAAATTAGAATAATTAGTAGCTAAAAAAGTTAGCAGTAGATGGCACTATAAGGCGTTATCTTAATTTATGACTTCCACTGAAGAGCAGAGTCCTGTCTAGCATTCAGAGTGGAAAATACATTGATACTGCAACTTAAACACCACTGTAGGGATAGAAATACTTTTTGTAGCCAGTTGAACTTCATTTTTAAGCTTATGCTTTTGAAAAACAAAGCTTTGTTCTTATTTTATCAGTATTAATATCTATGTAGTTGTCAATATGTATCAGTCTTTTCCTCATGGAATTATTATTTTTTTTTGCTGCTCATTATTGCCTCAGTTTCCACCAAAGTCTTTTGAAGAAACAGTTTTGTCCTTTATTGGGCTTTAAAAATATTATCATCCTTATTCCAGTTCTCAGATTCCTGTGTATGTCACTGCTGAAAATAACCACGCTGTATCTGTCCGTTGTTGTTCTACACTTTCAGAATGTATTAAGGATCCAGAATAAGAAATATAACAATGTCAGCAGAGTTTAGAAGTGCATAGGAAAACTGTTAAGGAATCTCAACCTGTAGCAAGTGTTTCTTTCCAGATATGGACTTATGTAGCTTAGACTTTAGCTGAGATGAGGACAATTTCAGACTCTTCTGGTTTTAGAACCCACAGCCCTGAGAATGAGAACAGCTTTTTTCATCCTGTAAAGGGACATCAAGTCCTTTTCTATATGTGTAAGTAAGGAATTGGGATATGTGTTTTGTGGTTTCTTTTAACAATTACATTTTCACTTGTTATCTAACTTGTAGCATTTACTACTGTGGTATCCATACGTCATATAACTTTACTGCTGCTAGTAATTCGCTTTGACGGAAACTTTAGGGAACCTTTGTTGATTGGAATCACTTCCAGTAAGTGATGCCAGTAATGGCTTATCCTAGTAGTGAGACTGAATATTTAAAACTTTGACTGAGTACTTCAATGTTTGTTTTATTTAATATTTACTTTAGTGAGTCGGTATCTATTCATTATTCCAACTCTAAGTAGTGTTCCATGCTCATTCTCTGTAAGCCATAATGCAAGCCATTGCATTGTGAACATGAAAGCATGTGCTTGCCCTCAATCCTGAAAAGGTGTATGGAAGTTGTTAACTTTAAACACAAGCGTAGAACTATCTTCAGTAGGACTGTTGCAACAAATAAGGCTCTAAACAGATGTATTTCTGAGACTGGGAATTTCAGAAATGTGGCTCTCCATGTCCCTGCTAATGAAATTATAATTTAAGGTGAGTGTAGAAATGTCACAATTTTCAAATTCTCGCTAGTGATTTGGAAGACAATAAGCATTAGTTTTAAAGGTCATTTTTTTTTTCTTCTTTTTTTCTTTTTCTTTTTTCTCTAGGTAGAATTACAGGATGTGTATTTGATTTCTAAAGCTAGCTAGCTTTTATTTCCTTTCAATTTTATATCTATGAACCTGCACTCTTATTCTGAATGTTGCAATTTAGGCCTAAATTTAGTGTCACAGCACATGAATTTTTAACCTATTTACATGTTTACTTTGCTTTTTCTTGTTTGCTTCAGGAATTTAGTCCATAGAGCAACGCTTTGGAGCTGTTCAATGTGAGAACAAAGAACATCAATATATTTTAACATTTGCCATAAGGAGTTGAACTTCTCCTATTTTACTTCTGGCTGTGCGTCCCTGCAATCAGTGGTTAAGACGAAACCAATGTATCGCTCATGTGGAAAAGTAACTGCTTCTGTACTGAAACGTGGTACTTGAAGTATCTTACTGTTGCACATCAGTAGAGATTGCGCTCTTCAATTCAGCACAGGAATACTTTTCACTTGTGGCGGTATCAGTCTTGAAGAGGTTCTTTGCTTCTGTTGTCATAGCAGTGCTTTGTTTCTTTCCGCCATGGGTTTACTGAAGCAAGAAATGCAGCTACCTGACACATGAGTACAAGATTAGAAAGGTTTTTTTCTTCCTTGGATTCAGAATATTATTCATTGGTAGGAAGGTAGTTGCTATTTTTCACACAAACATCTCATGTTCTGTTTTCTCTGGCAGCTCTGTTGGCCACACATCACAATGAACATTAAGCATTTTAATTTTCTTATTAGAAGAGAGAGATAGTAACTAACATCCAGACAGCAAAGTAGAATGAGCTATAGGCATTCCTTTTATTGGCTTTTTGTTTTTGTTTCCAGTTATTTCGGTATTTAACTCGAACAACCCATTGCTTGCTGTCCTTCATTAAACACGACCCTAGGTGTCCCCCTTTCTTCATTTCAGCAACGATTTCTGGCAGGAAGTTGAAAAATTCAGCCTATGCTGTAGGTTAGTGTTGTAGGAGATAACTGGCTGGAGAGAATCTTGAGTGTCTTAAATGGATAATAATGAACTACTAATTTAGTATCTGTTCATTTCACCTCAACACATGCTGATGCATGACTTGTTCTGGCCTCATTGTTTTAATCTGTTAAATGTTTTCCCATGAGGGCACGAACAAAACTCTTAGGTATTCTCCTGTATCTCCTCTGAAACTTGGTTTTGAGTAGTGTCAATTCTGCTTTGTCCCATTAGATTTTGTTTGTATAGTTTGATTTATCTACTGATATATAACAAATGCATAGCTTTGTAACCCTTAAGTCTCGTTGGCTATGACCAGCATGATCAGGGCTGCTACTCCATCAATAAAGTCCAATGGCAAAACCTTTTAATTAATCTTTAGAAGTGTTTAAGAGAACTGTTTTGAAAGCTATCTGTCCGTATATAGATAAATATACAAAGCTATACTGAAAACTTAAAACATGGTATCAACTTGATCCTGCCTGGAATTTCCTGCTTTTTACTCTTTTTCACCAAAATCAATTTAGGCCACTTTCATTTTTTTATTTCCATAATTTGAATTCTTTTTAGACTGGAAAAAATGTGTGAATGGCTTGGCTGCTGTCAGGTCGTGAAATATATGTAAACTGAATGTGTTCTGTGTCTCTGAAGGATGGACTCTGATGCCCTTTTTCATAGCAGGTTGGCACTATTCCTGGAACTGCCTGCTGATTTGATTGCACTCATCTGCAGAGTATAGCATGATGAGATGGTATGCAATATATTTCTCCTGAAAATGAATTTGTACTTAACTGTCCAGTCCTTGGTCAGGCAAAACATCTCTGAAATCTGCACTGCATTTGCTTGTTTTCCATTTATGAATGTTGGAAAACTGTGGCACTTGATTATACTGAAGATGTTGCTACGCTTACATTATTTAGCTTTCTTCACAAAGAAGCAGATAAATCTTTATGACTGAACTCCAGCTATATGCATTCCTCTTCTGAACACAAGAGATGAACCCTAGTATACAATTCTGGGTTAGTTTTTTTGCACTCAGACAAGAATGCCTCATTCACTATCTCTAGTATCTAATTCAAGAAATTGTATATATGAATGTACTTGCATGCACAATTAGTAGTATACAACAAGTAGTATATATTATGTACTAATGTACATAATTGCTTCAGAATTTATTACAACCGATTATGTTCCACAATAAGATTCATTAACATTTTTGGATAAGCAAAACCTTCACTTTACTCCAAGAAAATAACTAACCTGTGCTGAAGAAATTCTTCCCTTACAGGTTCAGTAAATGTTGGATAGCACTGCCTAACTGTCCTTAACTGAGCAGAGAAATTTCAGAAATATATATCAGTGGGTGGCAAGAAGCCGGTAATTGGAGATGGGGAAAAGAAATGCTAATATAAGGTGGAAATTACACTGGATTCTAGAGTTTATTCAAGTAAAATCTTAAATGCTGTTAGAATGAGGCATATGTGTGTGAACATGCCCACATAGAAACATAACCTTGGATTAATGCTAATTGTTCAGGTAAGTTACAGGTGAAGCTGTTTGCCTCTGTTTTGCTTCCTGTTTTCACAAGAGCTTTCAGAAACTGAGTGTGAAATAGTAAGGAGATTATAGTTGAACTTCAGAGGACTGGCACTGACAGTTTGCATGCTTCATCCTTTAATGACTCTATCTTCAAAGGAACAGTGCCATCTTCATCTCAGAAGAGGCTTTATTAAGTCACTTTTTAAGCAGTGCTTGCTGTTTTTGATGTGCTGGTCAAGCAATGGTACTGAATGCAGTCATTTGGGATTACAAGCCTCATCAAACTATTTCTGAAAGTCTTCCTATTGTTTTCAATGAGTTTTGGATGGAACAATTTTTCAGACACTCTTTGTGCATTTTTAAATCATATTCCTCACGTCTGCCTTTGCAGTGTTCAGTTTCTGCTGCCTAGTTTTTTTTTTTGTTTTTTTTTTTTTTTTTTTTTTAAGCTTTCCTTTTTTGCAAATGCTATTTGTTTATAATTTTATTCTGACAACCTCCTGCTACCCCAGGCACCTCAGCCCTGGAATACCATTCCTTTCTACACTGCCAGTATTTCTCTGTCTTCTTTCAGATCTGCTAGGTAGCTACCTTTTAGTTAGCTTACCAGCAGACTTTGAACCAGATCCTTCAGAAATAGAAGAGTTAGGATGCTGCTTGTTGCTAGATGTTGTGCTAAACTGAAAACACAGGCTTTGATCATACAAGGACCGCATGAATGCAGGGTTTATGATACATCTTTAGAATTTCTGAAATCAAACTCTCATGCAATGAATTTTACTTTCACTGTGCTTTGAGAATTCTACATGTTCTCTACTTTCAACTACAGTGCAAACATTATTGCAATTTCCTTACTGTGCCGTGTTTTGTAAGGAGTCATTGTCATCGATTCTTTTCTGCTGAAAATCTCCAGAAAAGGATCACTATATTAAAATTCTGCGTGTGTGGCCAAATAGTAGGAATATATGCGTGTGCTGTTCCTCAAGTACTTTAGTGCAGAAAGGCTGATAACACCATATGGTGTGTATAAGATATGCTAAAGAAGTGATTGCTAGACAACTCTTATTGTTTTATAGCAGTCCATTTTGTACTGACTTATTTAAATCCTAAAACTAATTCATTCAAGACCTTATCAGAAAAATAAATTTTTTTAACTACTTCACACTGTGTTTCTCAAAAGTGAGTATCCCTAAAGTTCTTGCTCTTCCAGTCATAAAAACTGCTCATACATATATATGCTCTGTAACCTGGTGGGATGATTCCCACAACTGTAATGTGTGGCTATCAATGGCAACATGCTGTTCAGAAAGGACAGATGAATGAGGAGGCATTGCCCTCTACATCAAGGAAGGAATAGAGTGTGATCCAAAGATTGGAACACCTCCCCTGTGAGGACAGGCTGAGTGAGCTGGGGCTGTTTAATGAGGAGGAGAGAGGACTCCAGGGAGACCTGAGAGTGGCCTTTCAGTAGCTAGAGGGGGGCTATAAGAAAGAAGGGGATGGCAGACTCTTTAGCAGGGTCTGTTGTGACAGGACTAGGGGAAGTGGTTTTAAATTAAAAGAAGGGAGGTTTAGATTGGACATAATGATGGTGAGGCACTGGCACAGATTGCCCAGAGAGGTGGTAGATGCCTTCTCCTTCAGTACATTAAAAGTCAGACTGGATGGGGGCTCTGAGCACCTGATTGAGCAGTTGGACTAGAGGACCTTTAAGGGTGCCTTCCAGCTTTAGAGATTCTATGATTCTATATCTTATACATTCAACTGTACATTCTTTTCTTTTGAAGTTGTGCATTTTGTGCTGTAGTTACAGCTAGAACCAGGAAAAGTATACTTAGTCAAATAAGATCTAATCATTTACTCCTCAATTATAATTTATCATGACAAAATATTTCTAATATTTGTTTGTTTTTAATTCTATAATGGAAGATGAAGAAACTAACTTCTGTGAGTAGTTTTTCACAGCTTAGTCAGTAGGACTGTAAGGGGTGCTAGCAGAAAGATTGAACTAAGTGAATGTTGTTGGATGCAATAATTAGAAAAACAGATTTGAAATTTGAAAATGGTGGGGTCTGGCGTGTTGATTACACAACACACTTACTGTTACTTCTCATCAGAAGGTGGATATACTTAATGCAGTTAGGAGCAATCTGAACCAATCTAGAGATTGAGATATTCTTTCCTTGCTCAGAAGACTAGACTCAAACTGAAATATGAAAATAAAATTATTTTTAACAACTTGGTCACTGATAAAACTGCTTGATTGTTCTGTGCATTGCTTTTTCTTCTCTTGTTGTTGGATTTTATTTTGAGACAGCTTGAGGACTGATTGAAATGCTAACTGTGCCACAGAAGACGTTTCATTTGGATATTACGCAAAGCAGAAATGTGCCTGTTCATTAGAAGATTTCTGAAACTAGCAAATAGACTTCTGTAGTGTTCAGCCCTGAAGCATTAATGCAGGTAAATATGATGTTAAATTGGTTACTAAGGAGGTGTAGCTGGATCAAGTTGCTATGGAAATCTTTGGTCCCTGTTCAAGGAGGCCAGCACTGCTTTTGCAGTTTCTAGTTCCTTCGTGTTAACAAGATAATAATGAAAATGCAGGAGCAGGGGGAAGGAAAAGATGATATTTCTGTGTTATGAATCACGATTTTGGAACAGGACACACAGAAACTATGAAAATATGAATTGAATGTCCAAACTTTATTTCAAATTCATGCTGTTTTACCGATTGAAAGAATGTTCATCTTGACAATAAGAAAGACAAGATTCATTAAGGTGTGCACAGCCTTTTGGTGACCAAGTTGCCATGACTCAGCTTCCCTTGGTGGCTTTTAGCAAATCTCTATGTGCAAAGATTAACATATGTTCTTATTATGGAATCTATGTGTTTCTCTGTAATGGACTTTTAAGACCTCTGGGATTATTTCCTAAAGCATCTGATTATAAAATGATAATGAATGAGAAGTAGATTATGGACAATGAAATGCTAGGACAACAGTTCAATGTGATTTGTAAGCATAGCTTAATAATGGACTATGTCACATATTTTGACAATGTAGAGAATATTGATTAGACTCAATATGATGGCCTTAGTTCCCACAGGCAGCATGAATCTGTTGTGCATTTAAAAATTACATACGGATGATAAACTGCTTCAAATGATGCATTATGACTTACTGATGTTGGTAATACTAATAACTATTACTGTTGGTAGTGCATGAAATCAGGTCAAACTAATAAATATAGATTAAAAAAAAAAGCATTTGGAATTAGAATTCTAAAGCATAATTTTAAAGAAAAACCAAATTAACCCAGACTCCTTTCCAGTCTGTTGATTTCAGAATTCAGTCTATACAGAATGAAAGCAAACTGGAAGAAAATCCACAGAAGTGTTTTTAGAAAAATAGGATCTTTGACTTCTGGTGCAAGACCAGCAAAATTCGCATCCTTTACAAGATAATTAACTCTCTAATACCTGGAATTAATGTAATACTTTGAAATGTGTACTTTACAACAACAGATGGGGGTGATTAAATTGTGGCTTATTATTCAGTCCCCTAACGCCAGATACCATTGTTTGATTTCCATTTAGTAATGTTGGAGCTGTTGTGTTTGTATGTGTTCAAATTTTAATTACAATCATTTCCCATGTCTGATATTTTCTTTCATTTTTAATACAACTGATTAGTGCTTCAGAGCCTCCAACTTCACTTTTGCCATACAAATGAGACTTAAATTCTTCAAGGGTTGCCATATGTTTTCATAGCTGAGAGAGTTGATTCTTTGTTTCTAGTATTCATTAGATTCTATTACTTTAAATTTTTGTTACTGAAGATTTTTCTTCCTTAGGATAGTGAAGCTTGTAGGTGACTCTCGTCTAGAATTTCTGAGGGTTATGGTTCTGGGTGTCTTTCTTTAGATAGCAGTCCTTCACCGTGTTGTGAGGGATGTAGATTAAAAAAAAAAAAAAGAAATTAGAACCTTTGAAAATCAAATTGTAAGGGCATAATCTAAAGAGGGATGTTCTGGATTTTCATGTTAACTGGCTGTTAATTAATTAAGGATCATTAATTAAATTTTAGTGGCTTTAGTATATGGTAGTGCTATGACCATCAAGGTTTAGGGAAGGTGCATTACCTGTTCTGCAGGTTCTAATAAAACCGTCAGCAGTGGGAGAAATAAGAAACTGCCCCAGGGCTAATCTCTTAACAATCTCTAAATTCAACTGAATGAGTTATCTGGAGCAATTTGGTTTACAATATATTATTTATCATTAATCACTTCAGAAAGTCTAGAACATATTGTCTCTATGCTGCTGGAAACAAAATGCAGTATACTCTAGCAGTGCATACTCTATATTTAGATTATAGATATCAGAATACCTAAGAGTTTTGAGGCTGCGTTTAGGGTACATTTGATGTTACTTGCCTGTAAAGTCTATCAGTGGAACTCATGGTTAACATTACACGGTGAAACTCAAAGTTTGGGTGACTTAGCTTACTTGGTAGTTTTCAGTGTTCTGCATTCCTGTCATGTAACCACATGGATCGTAGGATGATTATTGGTCCTGATCTAGGTGTTTAAGTACTAGGTCTATACAGTTCTACAGCCTGTAGTTTTTCCAGGATAGATATCTTGCAATATCTTCCTGCTTAATCTAACAAAAACCTGTAAATACTAGGTATTCTTCTGATATTTCTTGTAGTTTGATATAATTTAGAGTAATTCCTAGTTAATGAACAAATAAACAATTTTTTTTTTTCTGTTAAAGCAAACTCATGATCAATTTTGAAAGATTTACTTAAGGACCCTTTTTAATTGTTGCAGTGAGGAGTAGCTGAGAAATGCAGAAGCAAACTGGTGGAATGGTAATTTGGTAGATGACCTTTAATCTGAGCATTTTACTTGGGATATTTTTAGTACTAAAGTTTCAGTACAATGGTATGAGATTAAGAGAAAAAAAACACATTCTTGTATGGAACTTGAATTTGTCTGTTAAAATACCACTTGTTGTGCTAGCATAAATATGCCTGTATGTACACTGACTTTACTATCTCTGTAATGATTTGATAATAGTTGTTAGCAGTCTTTAAAAGTGAGCAGGTATAACCTGTAGGCACTTAATGGTACATATTTTTGTATTGTATATAAAAATGGTGTGTCATTAAGACATAATTCAAAAAAATATTATTGTAATATGATACTATTAATAATACTATTAATAAATATCGTTAAAAGTATGATTGTTCATTCAGTCCTAGCTTTCATCTTAACTCCACCCTCTCTTATCCTTGAGTCCCATTAAATTAATGGTAGCTGGTAGTCATTAGCTGACCAAATATCTAATGAAATGTATTGATCATGAACAGTCCTTGTGGTAACTGCCAGTAACCATAAATCAGCAAGATATCATGACCTGAAACAAAGTCCTCTAGCACACATCTCATGAATTGAATTAGGACAAAGAAATGCTTTATTTATGCATCCTTTCACTACTGCTTCCATATCAGCAACTGGAAAAATGCCAGTTTGTGGAGAAATCCAGACCTTAGAGAATAAAAATTTGTGATAGAGATGTGTAGGCAGAATACAGGAAAATATAGCACAGGGAAATGGTATTTCAAGTCCAAGCTTGACCAAATGATGGTATTTTAGTTTATTATTTAAATCTCTTATTTTTCAGAATCCGCGTCACATGGTTCCCTATTCACCTTTACTGGGCCCTGTTGTATGTTTAACAGCATATTGTGCAAAAACGAGATTTTTCAGTGAGCAGTGCTATGCTTCTAGTCATGTTACCATGTCTTAAATTTTCTTGCTTTATTAAAAACAATTTTTCTGCTGAACAATATGCCACACTGTAAATTGCTTAGAGTTGCTGTTGGTCATAATTTTTACTTAAGGTAAGTTTTCATAAGCATTTTTAATACTTTTGTTGCACTTTTCTTTCACGTGTATTGGTGGAAGCTTTCTCTCAAACCAGATGTTTTGTGCTGTGTGAAAATTCGGGAGAATCATTGAATCAGAAGTTGATTTTGGACTAATACTTGTACGTAGTAGAAAGATATAGCGGGCAGCCCAAATCCAGGGATTTCTGTCCAAATCTGACCTTGAAGGACAACTAAAAATCCAGTTTGTAGTGGGAATGGTGCACTGTAGACATGATCATGACATACATACGTATGATAGCTACAGAAATATTAGCAGATGTTAAGCGCAAACACATTTTAGCATAATCTCTGTCCTGTTTATGATGTGTGGGATTGCTGCTGGATCATAACTCACAGTTGATACTGTGTTTTCTTAATAGTAACATTAAGGCTGTAATACCTAGTGATTTAATTACATAGTGCCTGAAATTGGAATCAGATTTTCCAACAGTCTTTAGAGAGAAAATTAAAGGGTCAGACTTTGAAAAACTGCTCAAGACATCCATGTTCTTTCTCCCTCTTACTCTTAAGATGCTTAATGACAACAAGTTGAGCTTACTTGATGATCTGCTGATTTTTTTTATTTTTTTTTTTAGGTGCTAAAATAAGAGCTAAACTCCTTTGAAAATATGACCCCAATGCTAGCAATTTGAGAGCTACTTATGTATTTTAAAGGGCTTAAAATTCTAAGAATAGAGAGTTTGATTCCTTTTGAAGGGAAGTGGTATAAACCGTAATATTTGCCCTACTGAGTGATGTGCTTAGCTTATTTTTCAAGGGAGAGAAAACAGGAAGACACTCAAGAGCTTATATGGTATAAATGCCATTTAATGTTACAAGAATGGATTATATATTTGTACTTTTTTTTTTTTTTTTTTTTTTTTGGCAGAAAACCTGACAGTGGAAGATATTAATTATTTGCTGATTTGCCTAAATACAGTTGTCTGAATTGTTCAATGCTAGTGAAATGTCATGTTGGTCATAACTGTGTATCTTTTAGAGTATTATGCTGAAACTTAATTTCTCTTCATTCTTTGTGATATTAAATTTATGACTGAAACCTATTGTAAGTGATATGCAGAGGTGATGTGAGATTGTTAGTATGGCTTCACCAAGGGAAGATCGTACCTCACCAATCTGGTGACGTTCTATGATGGAGTGACGGCATAGGTGGATAATGGAACAGCAATTGATGTTGTTTGACTGGGTTTCTGCAAGGCTTTTGACATGGTACGACTCCATGTCCTTATCTCTAAATTGGAGAGGTATGAGTTTGAAGAATAGGCTGTTTGGTGGATAAGGAATTGGTTGAGTGTTGCAGCTAGAAGGTTGTGATCAATGGCTCTGTGTATCAGAGGAAGTTGGTGATGAGTGGTGACCCCCAGGAACCTGATAATTGAATTATTATTACAAGAATATGAGGTCCATCTTTTATTTGTTGGGGCCCACACTTGCTTTGTTATCACTGTCATAACTGGCTAGTTTCTGAGTGTGGAAATAAACTTATGATTCTATGGCCTTCCCCAGGACCAGAAGAGGGAGAAAACAACACCTGCTGGAGAGGAGCTCTGCAGAGAGGGACCTGGGTGTCCTGGTGGATGACAGGTTGGCCATGAGCCAGCAGTGTCCCCTCGTGGCCAAAAGGGCCAATGGCATACTGGGGTGTATAAAAAAGAGTGTTGCCAGCAGGTCAAGGGAGGTGATCCTCCCCCTCTACTCTGCCCTGGTAAGGCCTCATCTGGAGTACTGTGTCCAGTTCTGGGCTCCCCAGCAAAAAAAAAGACAGGGATCTCTTGGAAAGAGTCCAGCGGAGGGCCACAAAGATGGTGAAGGGCCTGGAGCATCTCCCCTATGAGGAACGACTCATAAGTGAACTGGGTCTGTTTAGCCTTGAGAAAAGAAGGCTGAGAGGGGATTTGATCCAGGTTTATAAATACCTGAGGTGTGGTGGCCATAGTGGTGAAGCTGGACTCTTTTCAGTAGTGCGTGGGGACAGGACAAGGGGAAATGGGATGAAGCTAGGGCATAGGAAGTTCCGCACGAATGTGCGCAAGAACTTCTTTACGGTGAGGGTGACGGAGCACTGGAACAGGCTGCCCAGGGGGGTTGTGGAGTCTCCTTCTCTGGAGATATTCAAGACCCGCCTGGATGCCTACCTGTGCGACCTGCTGTAGGGAACCTGCTTTGGCAGGGGGGTTGGACTCGATGATCTCTGGAGGTCCCTTCCAACCCCTACAATTCTGTGATTCTATGATTCTGTGAACACAGATTGAGACAGCAGCCCCAGCTACATTGTTAATAACAAAGATTTTTTCCCCCAATTTTTATTTTCTCTCTCAAGCAGACTGAGAGGTCGATGTTTGCTTCCAAGTTTGCCTGAGCCATGTTGTGGCTGTTGGTAGGGTACTAACCTAGTGCCGCCGCTGGGACCACCTCTTGCTGGGTGGAGGTGAGTCCTGGGTGCTACTGCTGGCCTTCCTCTTTGAAGAATGCTGAGGCCCCCCAGGTGAGTGGTCTCTGCTCTGGGTGGAGGGCCCTGCTACTGCTGCCTGCTCTGGTTCTTCCTGCAGCTCTTCTGAGTGCACAGTGGTGTTCATAGGGTTCCAAAAGCCCCCATGAAGTGTGCTGAGGAGCTCCTCAGTGATGGGGCTTGCAGAACTGGTGGGTTGTCCCAGACTGGAGGCAGGAAGCCCCTCATGGAAGGCCACATGTCTGAGGCTTGTTGCGGGGCTGTCTTCCTGCCCTTCTGCTGCGTGAGTGTCCCGGTGGTTCTGCTGCTGTTGGAGTTCTAGGCCATACAGGGCTGCTGTGATGGAAATAAGCCTCCACACAAAACTCACTTTGTTGCCTCCAAGACTCGGCTGCAGCTTCCGCAACAAGATTGCTTCATCGAGTCCATGCATACAGAGAAAGCTCAGAATGAAGCTTTGTCTTGCATACATGTCCCACCACTCATTGCCAGAAATCCTCCCTATCTCTCTTGCAGCCACTGCAGCAGGAGTCTGAGTTTTCTTGGATGCAGTTGGAAAAAGGCTGCCCAGACCTCTGGCGGGAAGCTATGCTCGGGAGCAATGAGCTCTGGCTCACCCTGCAGGCCATAATCCAAGTGCACATTGGGCAGTGGGACAGAACACTCAATCATCATCTGCTCTCACTGAGTACTGGATGGTTTTTATCTTGTGTCTGTGTAGGGCACAACTCTGCTGCTTCTTTGCCCACCAAATCACACAGCCATAGCATAGCTGGTGAAGACAAGGGATTGCATAGGCCACATCATCCTGTTGGTACCCACAAACGGGACAGGTCCAATTCGATGCTGCCTCCATGGCCCCGGGCTGTGCTGTGGGCTGGGGAGACCTGAGAGTTATGGAAGTTGCTCCCCTCTCTGGTGCTGCAGCAGGCAGGAGGTGTCATAAACTGCAAAAGAGAGAGAGAGGCCATGGTCACTCTGTCTCTGGGGCAGGCAGCAGTGATTGCCTCAGAAGCAATGCCTGAGTAGTCCCACCCCAGGCCTTGTGCCCTAGGGTCATGTCCCCGCACATCTCACCTCTGCTGCTGTGAGCACACACCCTGCAGAGCCCTAGGTGCAAGAGCCAGGAAGGGCTGGGGAAACACTGGTGATGCTGTGGGGAGAGGGCAGCAAGAATTACTGCTGGCAGCCCCACACCACAACACAACAAAGTCCTTATTCAGTGCTCTGAGTTTTGCAGCTGTGCACAACTGGAGTCACAAATGCATGGTGGTCTCTGCTGACACCTGAATCTATATGCAAGAGTCAGTAAGGTCATAGTCATCTCTTGCTGAGATCACAACTGCTTGGTTGGTGACCTCACAGTCCATGGCTACATTTGGGCACCAGTCTGGACCTCCATCAACTTCCGTCATTCAGTGATTTTTCTTTGTAACGGTAGTATATTTGGGAAAATAAAAATCGCACCTTTACTACTGTCTCCATGATAATCCATCTACTATTAACTATTCACACTTCATGAAACTCAGAGATGCTTTTTTCCTGGTTTGGATGCAGTACCAATTGGCTGCAATCTTTGTCAGGCTTTTGACACCAAGTGCTCATATCACAGCAGGTTTTTTGCTCACACTTTCCTTTGTATTTCACCCTATGGGACCTGCTTAGCAGGAGGTTGGACTAGATAACTCCCAGAGGTTCCTTCCATCCTCTACAATTCTGTACAATTCTATCCAAGTTTGTCAAGTATCTGCATATGTGCTCAGTTTAAAACACTTTCTTTTGAATATTGTCAGCCAGATGCTCTTTTATTTATTTTGAAATAAGTGTTTCTGTTGGCTAAATCCATTCATTCAGTGTAGTTAGCTTTAATTTGTATTATTCTGAGAGCCACGTCTAGCCTAGCAGTATTTGTAGCAGTCTCAGCTAAACCTGCAAGAACGGTAAAGTTGCCTTCTGAATTGGCATGTGTTTTGTATGCACAGCAAGTCCTACGTCAAAATCTGCAATTTAGTGTTTGTTTTTTTTTTTCTTATTCAATAAAATTCACACACAAATTTTGAAGCATTTAATGAGTCTTTGCTAAAGAAAGAAAAATGGATATTAGGCAGAATTGACTGCAATACGATGGTTCTGTTCTGTGTAACATTTGATTTCCAAATTTATTTGATTTGTATGGATATTGAAGCTCAGCTTGGGAGATTTTTAACCTTTCTGGGTTGGGAAATAGTGCTCTTCTTTGAAGGTGTCCACCTGATAGTCTGCCTGGGAGCTGTTGATATCAGAAACTCATGCTTGGGCTTCTAAGCTGTCAGTGAACTGCCAGGGGCAAAGCAAGCTTGTGAGAAGAAAGGAAGGAAAGTTTCTCACAGGGACCTGGTTTTGGCATGCATTTCTGGAAACCTTGTATTTTTTGCCCCAATTTTTGCCTGTGACATTTCAATTTAAATGAGTCAGCAAATCCATGGAGTAATATATTTGTTTTGCAGCCATCTTTAGTTTCATCCTGGAATGAGGAAGGTTATAATATTGATATAATGGTTACAGAATTGTTGGAGGCATTAGCACTTGATACGTGGATTGGTTCTGGCTTTCGAAGTTGTATAGGAAAAGTTGTTATATGCTATAAAAGCACAACATGTAAATAAATAGAGGCAAAGAAGCAAAGCAGTATTCATCTGTGTGTTGCTTCACGTATCCTCATTTTTACAGTAAAAACATGCGTCTTTGGTGCTTTGCTGAGCACCACATCCAAACGGTTTTTAAACACATCCGGGGATGGTGACTCAGTCTCCTCTCTGGGAAGCCTATTCCAGTGCTTAACAACCCTTTCTGTGAAGGAGTTTTTTCTGATTTCCAGCCTAAACTTCATCCACTAAGTGGGTCACCTTGTCATAGGATGAAATCAGGTTTGTTAAACAGGATCTACCCTTCTTAAAACCATGCTGACTGAGCCTGATCCTCTGGTTGACTTTTAATTGGTCTGTGATAACTCCCAAGATTATCCATTCTGTAACTTACCCTGGCACCAAGGTGAGACTGATAGGTCTGTAGCTACCAGGATCGTCTTTCCAGCCCTTTTTGAAGATGGCGTCACATTTTCCAGTCTTCAGTTTGCCAGGACATCCTCGGTGAAGATTCTTCCTAGCCCTCTTGCTGTTGATGTATTTATAGAAATATTTATTGTTGTCCTTTACCTTAGTGGCCAGGTTCAGTTCTAGCTGAACTTTGGCTTTTCTAATAGTAGTGTGTACTTCGTGCTAAAATTGCTCATTGAGTGGCTAGTTGATATATTGTGCACTTGGCAAGGGTAAACAGACATTTACCATTTGTAGTAGGACTTTAAACATGAGCTAGATTTGTTTAGATTGCTGGGCAAATATACAAACTGCAAGTCATGGAAAGAACATGTGGTTAAGTCTGAAGGTTGTTTTTCAATAAAGATAGTCTGAAAAATAAATGAGCAATAGACACTGAGAGATATATTTTTTTTATCATCATATGTACTGTTTGGGGCCTTATGAAGCATTGATGGGGCTGAGTTAATGGTGATTGCTTTCAATAAATAAAAGAAAAATGAATTCCCTCAGCTGTAATTTCAAGACCTTCTGTTAATACTAGCATATATTTACACATTTTAGAAAGATTTAAATTATAAAAAGAAAGTTAATCAGTTTGAATTAATCATAGTCAGGGAGAAACTCCGTTGACAATTGTAAGAATAAAAATAAGCATCGCAATCCATAATTGCTATGGTTTAACTTTGTAGAGTTGGCCTTTGATTTAAAGTATCAGTTAATTAGGTAAAATAATTACAGTTTTCTATTAAATAGATATTCTAGACATATGGTAGATGTTAATGGGAGAATATGAAGATCAGCATCCATGCTGCAGATGATACTGCTGCTCAGAGCCAATATGAGATGTAATTTTTAACCAGTTACTTTTACTTTACTAGACCCCAAAGTACTGTCATGGCTTAGCTCATTCCTTTCAAACTCATAGAAATTTGGAATTATTGAGTATGACAGAATAATATGATGCACTCTATTTTTCCAGGGTATAAAAACAAATGTTTAAGAACTAAGCTATCATCAAATGTATAAAAGAAACAGTTTTTATGGTCTTATCATGAGTTGATTAAACATGAGACGAACTTCGGAAACAAATGCAGATTCGTTAGCATCGCCACATGGTGTGTATAATATTTTTCTGAAAGGAAACAGAACTAGGAAAACATCTGTTCCCTTCAGGAAGATTTGATTTGAAAACAGAAATATACCTTCAACAGTTAGAGTGCCCTGACTTTTAAAGCAACGTATCATCTTCTGGGGACATGCTTTAATTCTGTACATTGGGGGGGTGGGGGGGGGGGGGGGGGGTGCGCGGGCAAAGCTCCAACTTCTATCAATGATTTCTTTACTGCCTAAGCCTTGTTAAATGGTCAGCCACTTGGATCTACTTCTTCCTAAAATACAATCATGCCCCTGCTCTATTTGTTGCAATGGTCAATGTTCCTTCTTCCCAGATATGCACCAACATTAAGACTACAGAACTTCTATAGCCATTTCTGTATCATGAACTTTTGCTTCAGATTTTTGCATGTGTAGAGCACAATTAGCCAGTGCAGCCTTCAAAGGAAGCATACTTTTGCAGGCATAGCTGTTCTGGAAAGTGCCATCCCCACTCAGTAATCAGTGTTCTCATGTGGGATGTTTCCCCTGTTGCTCCCTTTCATTTTCAGCTGAGTTCCTCATTTCCAGTCACAACATCCTGAGCAGAGTTTCAGAGAGGCTCATTTCTTGTGAGCCCTGTTTTGTCCCCTTCCTCCATCATAGCTAGTTTAAAGCTCTTTCGATAAGCCCTGCTAGCTCCTGTGCTCGGATTCATTGCCCCCTTTGAGATAGGCAGGTTCCATGGATGGACAGCAGGCCAGGGGCCAAGCAAACTGCCCCATGATCAAAGAACCAAAAGTTTCTGGTTTGACACCAGCCTCTGAGCCATTTATTCATTGCGTGTGCTTTCCAAACCCGCTCCGTGTCCCTCACTTCCCCTGAAGGTATAGAACAAAAAATGACGAGCTCCCGCTCCTTCAACTAAATGCCCTAAACCCCTGAAATCTCTTTTCATAGTTCTTAGGCTTCTCTGAGCAATTTCATCACTGCCTACCTGAACTATGAGTAATGGAAAATAATCAGTGGTCCTAACCAGCTTTGGGAGTTTCCTGGTTATTGTCCCTGACGCAGGCCTCAGGAAGGCAGCACACTTCTCGATGGCTCAGGTCCGGTCTGCATCTGGGGCCCTCCGTTCCTCTAAGAAGGGAGTTGCCCATCACGATCACCCTTCTTTCTGTCATGGCAGAGGAAGTCTCAAGGCGTGGGGGTGACCGCCTCGCCTTAGGCGCCATCTTAGGCAGTTCCTCCATCATCTCACCATTCACCTCCCCTTCGATTTTCAGTGTCTGAAACCTGTTGCTTAGAGGGAGTGGGGGACACAAGATAGGCAGGCAGGGGGAGCACCTATGATGCCGAGTGAGGACTCTCTTCCACCCCTCCTCATTAGCTAGGTCTGTCCTCCTGTGACAGGTCAGGGGGTCCACCACTTTTCTGGGGGTATCTCCCTGGCCCCCTTCCCTCCGACACACCAGAGAGTCACTCCACCAGTCGATCTCCCTCTCACACTCTCTGATGGTCCTTAGCCTCTGCACCTCCCCCTTGAGCTCCACCACCAGCATATGCAACTTCTGAAGATCTCATAAGTTCTCAAAAATTCTCAACTTGTCAAGTTCTTTGTCAAGTACTTTGAATTTCAATCTGATAAGCACAACAGTATAACTCCAACTTTTAAGAATAGCACAAATTAGTTAATTTTAACTAGCAAATGTACATCTATTGTGGTCTATGCTAATAGTATAAGACATCTGAGCACGCTACACAGACTTATTAGTCCAGAGATCTTGAGAACAGAGTTCAAGTGTATTCCAGTGTCTACTAGAATAATCTTTATGTGATTGCACAGGTGTTTTGCATAAAACGGTAGGTGACTTCTTTTTACCACATTAAGAGGTTAACAGAAGGTATATTTTAATCCGTCTAATGAAAAAAGATTTTTTTTTTCTTGGGTATTCCAAAGTAGCAATGGTAATGACCTATTTCAATAGAGGCAGTTCGTGAGAAAAGGTCAATAGAACAACAATTTTATTACTATTGGAATTGTCTTGTAGTCAAGCCAAGAGTTATATGCTTTGTTTCAGGTATATGATTATTAATATGAATTAAAATCTTGTGCTTTTGTAATTTTAATTAATGTAAGAAAACAAATCAATAACTGCCATGGTATAAAGAATGCTGGGGGATCTTATTTAATTATGAAACAATTTTCTTTTACCGTCAATAATTCGTAAGGCTTCTATTAGACTGAAGTTCTTTTAAATCTCTTCGGCAGTTTAAGTTAAATGATATCATGTTTCATGTGATGTCTTTAAAAATTGTCTTTCCTCATTGTCCAGTGATACCACCAGACATAACTGCTTAACATGTGTTGATCCCAAAAAAACCAACCAACAACAACCCAAAAACAAAAAACAAAGCATAGAAATTATGTTAAAGGTTAGAAAGTACACTCTGAATATTAAAAAAAAAGAAAAAAAAAAGAAAAAAAGAGAGGGAAATATGTCATTGTGTCATAACTTTATGATCCCAATATCTGGGACCTAAGAGCAAATAAACAAACAAATACTTTGATAACCTTCAGGGAGTTGAAAACTGAATTGGATTCTTACTGATTTCTCTGGAACCATCTGGATTTGTCTATTCAAATATAGTATGTAGAAAAATACAGTCTGGTGTTTTATGTGAAGCTTTATCTTAAGATAAGAAAGTGATATTCTTGAATGTGTTTTTAGCATTAAATTATTATAAATTATAACATAACAAAGTTTGCAATGGAATTTTCCTGATTTTCCCATCCTGTAATGGAAAGCGTACGTGGATATTAAACTGAAATTCCTTGTTTTCCCTTTCGATAAGATGTAAATAATGTCTTTTATTTTGGGTCAAATCATAATAATTGAAACAATCAAATTGAGAAGCATTTAGTCATGGATCTGTCTGAACTTAATTAGTGTCTGCCTAATGAGGAGGCACCAAAGTGTCTCATGGGAGTTGTGTAGGTGTGTCATGCCCTCCTTTCTCCTGCTTTTCCTGGCTGGCCTACATTTCTTATTCAGACTGCAGTTTCCTTTGGCTAACAACAGCAGGTCTTGCAAAATCCTGTTACACTCTGTGCCACAGAGAGAACAGGTCTCAACAGAAAGAGCAGCTCAGCTCGCTGACTGGGGAGGAGCGGTACATTTTGAAAGCCAGTATTTGTATTTTGAAGTAGAAAACAGAAAAAGTAGAACTGTGTCTTCTTTAGATCTTAAATGTTAGTGTCTGATTGTGTGAATGCTCTCATAGCATTCAAGAGCGGTTGTGAGGCAGCTGCTGTGGTTAACTGAAACTGTGATGAGTTGGGTGAACTAACATGTTTCCCTTTGCATGGAAACTATAGGTCTGATCTTACTTGCTGGAAACCCTGTTGATTTTTTTCTAAATTTACTTTATGACATCACAGAATCAGAGACTGTAAACTTCAATATTCTCGTTCTAATTTTTAATCATGTGTTTGTTTTTTTTTTCATAATTCTCTAAGTGTGTTTCTATTTTAGTAGTGTGATCAAATCTATTACTTTAGAAACTTTTGAAAGACTATTAATTTTTTTTGTTTGTTTGTTTTTCTCCTCTTCACAAAGGATTTCTTTATTCCCAAGGCATAGTATCTGAAATAGCAGTTGAAAGGCTGATAGCTTGAGGTGTGCCTAGTTGGATGTCTCCACGTAGAAAACAGAAAGTGGTTGGCTAGATTTCATTTATTTGTAGTTGTGCTTTCTACAACCAATACATATTGAATTTTCTCTGTGAGAAAAATGTAATTGTTTAACTGGTATCTGACAATATTGGCAATATTTGTTATATTGCTGGAGTGATTGAGAACACTTTGAAAAACAGCAACATGTGGTTTCTTGACATTTTGGGTGCTTGTGACCAGGCAAAATGATTCTCAAAGTTTTAAGTTTCTGTTTTTCTCCTAATTTATGGAAGACAAATTAGAAAAACACAGTGAAGATAAATGCTATGTCTTATAAAGTGAAGAAAAAGAAGCACATGCCAGATGACTCAATGCACAAGGAGATGTAGTGGTCAGATGGGGATGTGTAAGTAATGAAAACTTGAGGGAGCAGGGATGGCAGGCATACAGATATATTTACCTGTGGTTAATAGATTGAAGCACTGTGAGCTGAAATTACTCATTTCTGTCACTTTATTGAGGAGCCAGATATGGTATCCTGAAAAGGATGATAGATACTACACACAAAATTTCTTCAGACATGAGCACTGAAAACCTAAAATTTTGTTAAATTTTACCAGTCAAACCATAAAATATGCTTGGTAATTCTTTGCTGTGATGACTATTAGGGAAGGAAACACAGGTGAATTATCAGAAATCAGCATAAATATGTGTTCCCCAGTGCAGAGGGCAAGAAAATAGTACTTTGCAGTTCCTCTGTAGGTGACATTCCTGTGTTTCTTTGCAGTAACTTCTGATTCTCCATATAGTTTAAATACTGGGAAAAGAAAGCACAGAAAATAACAATAGCTTAAATTATGAGTAAATATTAGAGCTGGGAAAATATTTCATTTAAAAAATATTTTGGAAAGGAAGTCTCTATCAACATTTGTTTGAATTTCTAAGAAGCTTTCAATCATACTTGTGTTCTTTTTGTTCACTTGCTGAAGGAATAAATTCTGATGGAGAGGGTATCCCCACAAGTGAATTGTGACATTGTTTGAACAACTGCTTGAGTTTGGCATAAAACTTGTAGTAAAAGTGGGGGAATAATATCTCTTCACTTGTTCTTACATGAACTATTGTGAACAAGGTTTAATACGGAGCTAGGTGTAGCTGAATTGAACTCAAGAGCAGAGCATGCTTCATTTTTAGGTGGTTTGAGGTCTAGGTACTGCATATTTCTTCTTGGAATGAATCCAAATGTGTTGACTGTTTTTAACTTGGGTAAATTTCTGTATATGCTAATATTCTTGAGTCTTGCAGTTTTTCATTCTTGCAACTGAAATTCTCTTAAATTTTAAAAATAAAGAAAAATAAAGTCTGGAAGATCACTGTTAAAAATATGCGGTAGATAAATTATGTTTGTTTCCTGATCAGTGTGTTTCACTGCCCTGCAGCCTCAGCATAAATGTTATTTTTAGCCTATCTCTGAGCTTTTAAGAAATTGGGACAAACTTTAAATACTCTTGCCATGTAAATGAAACAGAATCTAAAAAAGCTGGATAAACTTAGGGCCTTCTGTATCAACCTGTTCCTTTCTTTTTACCTCTTTAAATAGTAAATACTGTAGCACTGTTCTGTACATGACAAAATCAGTTGAGTAACATAGAGCTGCCATGTGGCAAGTCGAAGAACAATGTTGGTCCACATGTGATCTGTAATAATGCCTGGAATTGGGTGTTTGGAATGACTAAGGGACTAGGGCAGGTATGCAAAGTTTCAGTGTACTCCTCTAGCCCCAAACCTAGAGCATGAATATTCTGGGAAAGGGATTCAAAATAGATTAACAAATTTCTCGTCAAATTTCTTCTGAGAGACGATTAGATTTGATGGATCATGAAGAATAAAAGAGCTGTGTGGTTACCTTAAATAAATCGTATTTCTTAGTACTGCTAAACAGTTTTATCTAGAACTGTTACTAAAGCTAAATTGATCCACTGAACCCAATGAACACTTTCAGTTGGATGTTCTGCACAGGCTTCTCCATGGTTAAAGAGGAAACTTTCCTGAGGAAACTCCCATTTGATAATTCTGAGGTGTTATTTGCTGCTGTCTAGATCATAATTTAGCTAAGATAGACATTTGGGAGAATACTTACGTTCTTCAATTTAAAAATTGGCCAAAAATGCACACACAGGTTAAAGCCAGCTACTGGTACTTTTAGCCACCTATGAGACAAGATAAATATACTTTTTCTGCCTTAATCATGATTCACTAATCATAACAAGACAGAATACAAGTATTTTAAATATCAATGAGCCTGATAGGCTACAAGGATTTCAAATGGGATCCTGATTCTTTGTTGACTGCTTAACTTTTTTCTTATAATGTGACATTGATGCTAAATATTTCAGTCTCCTTTGAAGGTAATTGTCCTAATACCTGTGATCCTTTGTTACTGGAAAGATTTTGCTGCTCTGCAATCCCTATTTTTTCCAATATTAATTTACTTTTAGTGATGTTAATATAATTTGTTGCTACGTCTCTGACTTTCAGTTATAAATCATAGTAAACTCATCTAATGGCTGATTTTAAACTAGGCTAAGTCAGCAAAATTGCTTAAAATTGTTAGGTGTGTATTTTAATGTGTCAGCTGCATTGATTCCCTGGGAGTGTAACAGCTTGCCCTTTTCAAGAGGAGAAGACTCAGGCGCTAGAAACGGATGTGTTTTTTTTTGGCTATAATTTAAGAATTTCTTTCATTCACTAAAAATTAGAGGATGAAAACTGACAACTATGTATACATACATACGTGTGTATATATATGTATATATAAGCATGTTAACTACCAGTGATGCTCTATGTAAATGAATTCATATGAGACAAAAATAGTGAAAGAAAATAATGTGAATTACTGGGGAAGATAAAATATTGGCAGATAGGGAAAAGTGTGTATAATATGGATTAACAGTGTGATTTTTGCATAGCCTAGAAGTTTTCACATTGGACAATCTAAAATGAGATTTGAAAAGACCTGAGAGTAGTAAGATCAGACCACAAAATAAATTAATTAGATTAGAGATTAAGTGGTGATAATACAAAGAGAGTAATGAGGAATAGAGTTTGTAACTAGGCCAGATATTCACACTGGGACATTTAAACTATGGACTGTTTTTGAAATTCAGAAATGTTGCAAAGGATAGAGAGATGAGTACAGGGGTTAATCTCTCACTGGAGACATTTCAGATTTCAAACTTGTCTGGTAAAAATTTATAGGAGACCATCTTGGGATATGTCAAGCATTGCAGAGCTCCGCTAGATGTGGGTGGTGAATAGCATCATTAAATATATGTGAAGTAATTTTTGCACTTAAGTGTTATACCTTCCAAAACTGGTTGCCTTCATCTGAAAACTTTCCAACAACTTTCGTATAATTAATTTGTTTGTTATTTCTTAATGGATATTACATTTCATAGTATGACCTTGGGAAACAGAAAGATAGTGAACAAACTAAGAGAGATGGAACTTTCTCTGGAGGGAATAGAAAATGTATCCAGAGCACAACTAAATAACTAGGAAAAGCTTATTTTGTCTCTGTATTCATTAAAATTCTAATTTTACATGGGGATTTCTGATGATGAGTACTAACAAAGAGAAATAAAACAGTGAGAGTAAGAAATATGTCTAAATAAAAAGAAACTTCATGAAAATTGAGAGAATGTTAGAGTTGTACAAAAGGGCTACGAGTGGAAATGATGGATCATAAAACTTCCTTTTTAATCAATCTCTAAGTGAAGTAATATAAACACTGGTATCACTGGGTTGATATTCTGGTATTGACATCATTTTAATAATAAACGTATAAGAACAAGTTACTACTCTAATCTCATCTGGGTTTTACTTCTTTCTACTGATGAGAAAAATACCATAACAGAAAAGAATACTCCTCTAAGTAACTTCCATTGCAGATTTTGTAATTATTATTTCTCCCTTGTCTAACTGGAAGCTCTTTTGTCACATGTAAATTAGGTCAGAACAAGAAATAGGAAGTGGAATTAAAATAAGTGGCTGGAGGAAAATGTTTTAAGAGAATGAATTGTGAAAAGATAGATTAGAAGAAAAGCATTTGTAGCTACCATAAGAATACAAGTTAAAACCTACTGAAGCAGATCATTTGAAGGAAAGCAAAAGGAGGCATTTATATCAGATTAAAATGTCCATAAGTAAAAGAGTTTTTTGTGCCTTGGAATTAGTGATGAAAGGAGAGCATGGAATTTTGTTTGGTATGCAGTAGCAGTTCAGATGTTCTTCTACATTAATCTCCTGTGTCAGCTAGTTTCCTGGTACCGCACCTCCAGAGCAGTCCTCAGCAGCATGGAGATATATATTCCAAAGGAGAGTTACAACACAAGACAAAACGGGTCAGGAGGAGGAGAAGCACTAAAAAGCACAAACCCCAGATATCCACATGATAAAATAAATAATGCAGAAAATACTTAACAAAAAAACCTCTCAGACTGATTGTGAAATTTGCTTTCCCTTCCATATGGAAGTATTCTGGCAAAACGTAAAAAATTTTTTTAAAAAAGAAATAACTCCCTCTCCCACAACATAAATTAGTTCAATAGTTACTGTCCCAGAAAGCACCAAGGCAGAAGTCTCTTAAATCCATTTTGCAAAACAAGAAAACAAACAACAAACAAAAAAATATGGTCTCTCGTGGGAGAAAAAAGTTACTGTGTCTGTCAGGAAAAAAGAGGTCTACTGTGAAGTTCTGTTTCTATACAACTTTGATCTTTTTTTTTCTTTTTTTTCTTTTTTCCAATCATTTTAAGAAAATTCAGGTAAAACTCAGATCCTTCTTGCCTGCTTCCAAGCATAATTTAATACAGCTGCATACATTCAGACAGTATTTTTCATTCATATGTGGAAGAGGCGGAAATTCTTTCCTGCAAATTTGGTCCTCATTCAGAAAATGGCTTATTTCCCAATTTTGTGGTAATAATTTTCTTTAATTTTAACTAAGTATGTTGAAAATCATTTATTGTATAATAGAGGGAAATAAAATTACGGTTAAATTGCTCCATAGAATTTTCTGTTATTATATACAAATAATATTTCACAACCGACCTTGGTAATATAGTTTTAGGAGTCACGGCATGTAAAGAAGCAATTTTTGAAAGGACCTGAATTTTTTTTACTTTGGTCCAGTTGCTGAATATTATTTTTCTGAAATAAGGATAATGTAAACTTGAAGCAGAAGTGAAATTAATAAAAGACGGGGAAGCAGGGGAGTGGAGTCCCACAGACACTGCAGCAGATGAGAGTAATGTAATCCTGGGTGGCCTTGTTCCATTCTTTCACAGCTGACAGCTGAGGCATTCCCCAGGATGCTGAAGACCCATGTTGAGTTTACTCACTTGATTTGAATGAATTAGTCTCTTTCTCTTGATAGAAATTATCTGAGTATAGAGTGCAGGTAAAGATATCGAAATATCTATAAATGGAACCTTTGTTGCAAAAGAATTGGTGTTATGATCCAATTTGTTACATGAAAATATACCCAAGTCACTGGTTAACTTTCCCGTTCTTTTTGCTTTCATCAATGAATAGTTAATACATTCTTAATGTACTGCAAAGTAATGGACCAAGATTATAATAGAAGAATCTCAGGGAATAAAAGATTATCTTCAGAGTGTTGAGATCATCCATCTTTATTAATTCCTTCTGGTTCATGTGTACATTGAAAAAACACTTCACAGTATGCTAACTCCTAACCAAAAGCTGTAATTATTTGAGATACAATGACTGAGATGCTGCTGTGAATAGAAAAGATAAATAAACCTTAGTATTCCCTGTTTTTCTTCCACTGTAAAAAAGATGCTGTTGGACTTTGCATCTCAAAGATGTATCTCAAATCAAAGAATACCTTAGTAACTACTGGAAATCATAGCTGTGATTTGAGACGTGCTGAGCCACCAAGTAGTTCTTGTCTTGAGTCTTGTTCAGTTTCCATCTGACAACTTCACAACGTCTGATTCAGTCTTGCAGGAATGGGCAACTCCATAGGCAGCAAAAATACATAAAGTTAATGCTGTTTATATTTTTCTGTCTGTTTCTCCTGGACTTGGAAGAAAATCTTCTGTAGTTCTCAGCAGCTTGCATGACTCAGAACTGTGTCCTTTTGTTGTCTTTCTGAAATATTGAAGATTGTGAGCCTGATAAATATGCTAAACTGGACTGCACACCTACTGAGGCATATTTTGGATACTCTTCCAAAAATGTCACATGCAGTTGAATCTGCTTTGAAATATTGCAGGTGTTTGGTTTTGTGGAAGATCGTTGTGCCTGTCTGACTTCTTGCATGTTAAAAAGTCATTTATTGTAAACTATCTCTGTAGTTTCTGGATCTTTACTCACTTTTCTTTAAGCAAAAAACATCCTTTTGTAGAATCCGGTTATCCTTTGTAACACTTTCATGAGGTTTGGTGTACCTGTTACCATATCATTAACTACTGTTGCTAGGTCACAAATAATTTATTGTCTACTGAAGATCTTTCCATTTTTGTGTGTGAATGGCGTTATTTTTTTTCCCTAGAATAAGAGCAGCTTTGATATCTGATAGTGATATGAGTCCATATCAGGACTTCACTGAAGAGGACAAGGAATCTGAGTACAGGTTCACTGAAGGGTAGTCAGAAAATACAGTGGTGATATGGGACTCCATACTCAGTAAAAATCTTCTTGGAGATGATGATGTCTTTGGACTTGTCTGAAAAATTGAGTGGTGCAGCATAATTTTCCCAGTGCTGAGATCTTTTTTCCCCCCTTGGTTGTTGTAAAATGGTCGTTCTGCAGGTGAAGTGTAATGGCATGCTTAATAAATGCAGCTATTATCTCAGAAAAAGCACCTGTTCTCTCCAGATTTTTTTTTAAGAATGGAGGTAATCTTGAAAATGTATTTCAATTTGAAAAACATTTTGTTCTCCTAGACATGTAGCTCTCAATTACAGCTATTGTGAAATGGAGTAAACTTATACAGATAGCCGGTAAGCCAAAGAAGTTGCTGCTGCTGCTGGCATTCTTTTTGGAGTTCATTTTTGAAATAGTATCTCTTACTGTGTAAATGTAAGCAGTGATTATTTAAACTAATTAATGTGATGTGCACATAGTAAACAATGCCAGTGATTATTTGCTGATGGGATGAGTATCAGATAATTGGGATGCCTGCTTCTTGCAGAAGAGATTTTATTTACAGAGTATTGATCTGAGCTGATATTTCGTAATAGTTTTATGTAATTTTTGTAATACATTCACATTTCAAGTTACCTCATTTCACGTCTGCCACTTGTTCTGGGTAGCTAATTATATATTCAAGCTTGGACTTTCCTTCCTGCTTGACTTGTCAAACTTCTGGAAGCAATTCATGGATATATTTCTTTTCTTTGGTTTTTCTATACTAAGCTTGTTGATATGACAAAAATCTACATTTTCTTATTTGCGACTTACTATGTCAGTCGTGTTTGTTCTGCTTGATTGGGTGAGTCTGTGGGACTGAGGCATTTCCACATTGCTTTGAGGAAGGAATTAACCTTTGCTCACCTTTCCTCACTGTGTTTTGCACAGAGACACTGACTTACAGACGTGCTCTTCAGAAGTGGGGAGTAACTGCCTGGGGGAAAACAAGACTTGAGTAAGACTCAGATCTCTTTGAAGTGAAGTGTTGATTTTATCTTCCCTTGTTCTTTCTCATAAGATATTCTACCAAATAAGCTATTTTTTTAATGGCAATACTTTCATGCCAGGAGATATGTACTTGAGTGTTTAGCTGAATGCTGTCTGTAATTTGTTTTCCATGGCAAAAGTTTATGAATGATATTTCTTAAAAAAGAAAAGATCCAACAAAAAGTAAGCATTGACTATCATCATTCATGGCAGAAATGCTGAAAACATGAATGTTCATAGAAAGCAGCCCAAAGGGAATGCAAAGGCAAGGAGAGGATTACAAAAAGTAATTCTCTTAAAACTGTGAGCAATGTTCAGAGAAGTATTTTGTATTATTTTTCAAAGTGTAGTTACATTAACTGATATTAGTAATGCATGCTTGCATTGAGACAATGGAGATTTCAAAAATACTGGGACAGAGAAACATAGGTAAGAAACATTATCCAACAATTTAGTGCCTTAGAGAGTTGTCATATTTAACCTGAAGTAAATCTTGAAGTGTCTTTGTTTCATGCTTGATCATGGAGTTTTTTAGTATAATATAAATAAATCTTTAAAATAATAAAGACAATGAGCTTTATCCGACTTCCTATGGTAGTTCATTGCTCAACTTTTTTTTCATTAGTAGATATGAAGAAGCCTTTTTAATTTCTGTCTTCATTTATGTATGTGTTTATCTTTTGGTCACATGGAGAGAAACTAATTATCTTGCTTGTAAAGTGGTTAGTGATTAGGATTAATAGTTGCTAACGTTATTATTAATGTATTTTTTCCTTGCTTCTCTTAGCAAAGAGAACATTTTGTTTCCATGCTAAGTACTAAAGGATGAATTATGATGTTTTCTAACAAGGGCAGTCATCTCCAAGTTACCTAGAAGCTATGTTTCTGCTCCTAGAAGTGACTTAGAATATAGAGTGCTTTTGCTTTTTCCATTTCCCCACAGCAAATTATAGCAGATATTAATTCTCAGTTTTGGAGTTCCCTTCAGTCACCCACATACTTCTGGTATCTGCCCACTGCTAATTAATATGAATGAAATAATAACTTAAAAAAATTATTGTTAGAGTCTGATAGAAATGAGCAGGTTTATTTAAAACACTTACTTATTTTTAAGAACCCTCCCTGTAATTCTTTGAAGAACAGATGTCAGAGTGTGCTGAGAAAGGAAATTGTATTAGATTACAAGCATCAAAATCAAACAAGAGGCAAATACTTAAATGCTTAAATTTTATATAGTACATTGCATATGAACAGACTTGTTTGAATTATTCATTGTGTATAACTCATTGACTAAATTTAAAATGTTTATGTTAAGGCACATCATGATGTTGATAAGTTTATTTGTTGATTACAGTGCTTTAATGAAGACTTTGTAAGAACAAATGTACAGTGCATCTTGCTCTGAAACCTGACTTGGCCAAAATAATGCTATAGAAATCTGCGTGTTTTAAACATTGATTTTTAATTTCTTTTTTAAAAAATACAAAATTCTTTTTTTTTCCCCTTTCACACGCACTACACGCAACACGGGGAGTATTGTGTAATGAATTACAGGACACAGCTACTCTTGGATAAAAACTTTTACACAATTGTGAGAACAGATTTTAGGGGAAGGTGAGATGCCAAGCAAATACAATATGATTAACTTTTTTTAGAAGAATAAAGTGATTGTGGATTCTCAACAGCTGTTAATTGACAGTGGCTCCTTTTTTGCATTTGTAAGAAAATTACTGTAGAACAATAAAACAGGGAGTGAGAGCAATTAGGAGTGCATAAATCCAATGTGAATGTAAAGTAAAAACCTCCATTAAAATACTGTCAACACTATAAACCTATGTGAGAATCCACATATAATCAATTTGCTTTAAAACTCCGGCTTGCTCTGTTGAAGGTAAATGGAAAGTGCAAATACATCCCTCTAATGATAATACGTACACTACTGTCTGTTTTAGTAATGGTGTCTTTTCCTTTTCTAAGGAGAATACTTATGTTTATATATCTGTAAGTGCAAATAAAAACTAAGTGAAATAATTAAAAGAAGCATCTTATTCCAGGCATCTCTAATTGTGCCATATATAAAGAATACTGATAAATTATTGGTAGTCTGGTTGCTTCATTTGGGTTAATGACCTTGTGTACTGAGATTTAACAGTAATTAGATTAGTTTTCCAAACTGCCGTTTCAAACATTCAGAGTTAATGTCTAGACTGAAGGGGAAAAAAAGATCCAAACAGTTCGCAAAAGAAAAAAAGGAAAAAAAGAAAAAGAAAAAATTAGCTAAGACAGCTCTGAAAGTTCTGGCACCAGGATCCACTATTATCAAAAAAAGGATGTGTATGTTATGTCAATATGATCTGTGAAATTAGTAGTATACTGTAGTGAATCACAATAAGGTACGGATGGAAGACCCTTTATGACATTTTGTCCTGTTTCATTATGATTGCATTAAGATGCCCAGTAAAGTACAGTGTTAATATGTAGTTATGTGTCATATTACAATTTAATACATTGTTAGCAGCTAGAAGAAAATGTTTTTGTTTTTCCTAAGAGTTAGAACACTCTGAGCTTGTGCTGTACAGATCCTAAGGCCAGTAGCAGAAGCTGACATCAGTAGTTTGTCACATTGAAATAAGAAGTTGGGATAGTCGTCAGCATGTGTCCTTGATGCTCCCTCTTGTAATCACAGCTCAGTGCAATTGGGATTGGGATTTTAACTGTTACTGGCTAAGACAATAGCTATGCAACTACCTTTGTTCCCTGCTAGAATGCCAATCTCACAGCAGCTCTGCTGACAGCTGTTGAAGAACATTCTAATTTTCTGCTACGAAAAGGAATCAGTTACTGACATGTTCTTAGGTGGTAGTTCTGTATGACACCAGATCAGGGCTGGTGGCTCCAATGAGCCCTTAATGTAAGAAGGATTGAAAGTAAGAAAATATGTTGTGTGTCCATCTTCACTGAGTTCAGAATATTGCCTCATCCCAAACATGATATTACTAGAGCTTAAACATTTTAAGACCAGTTACCTTTGTTAAAGACTACTGAATTTCAACACTTTTCCTCTTAGACACAAGGAAAGAATGTTTGTATAAGGAACCATTAAATAAACACATTGTTCATTGAAGTCCTGTGTATTCATTCCTGCAGGAGAAGTGGACACGTGGTAAAATTTAATGCTATCTTTTCCTGTTGCTGTCATGGTCAATGATCTTTCTCTGAGACGATAAAAACTACTTTTACAAAATGGAAAGTAAAAGCTGCTGTTGAGAGGCTATGACTTAGTTCTTTGCAGTGACTCGCATCCCAGATATCTCTGGAGAGAATTAACTTTTTGCAGATGTGACTCAGAGTCTCTACCTGAGAGACTCAAGCTATGTAGCATTAATAGGCACTTTAGCTGTTTTTCTGTTATAATCAGACATCTTTGCTGGCTTCACTGCCTTTTTCTCCATCTCTGTTTCTCAGAGGATTTGCAGCAGGCACCTTTTTCTTGCTATTGTGAAGTCTGTTAGGACTGGTATGTTGCCACAAAGTTGCAACTTACTGGTTTTGATTTGTCTCAGTAAATGCTTTTTTTTTTTTTTGCTCGTAATCTTGCACTCTTGTACTTTTGCTCACTTATGTTTTTACTTTTTCTCTCTTCTGATGGCAAAAGCGTTGTTGAGAAAGTGCTTCAAAGCTAACGATACTAAAGCATTTTATAAAGTAGGGCTTTACAAACCGGAATCAGACATCTGCTGGCCAGGATACACCATGGTGACTATTTGGGACTTGGAGGTCTGGTCACAGCTGCACATGTTCTAGAACTGTGTCAAAGCCCTTTCCTGTGCCCATGAAAAGTGTTGACAACTTTTTTTTTTTTTTTTTTTTTTTTTTCTTTCAAGGCCCATTTGGAAGTCTTGTGAATTTCATTCTTTTGTGCTTTCTCAAAATTAACAGTGTTTTGAGTAATGCATTGACTCTGAATAATTATTTAACTTGGAACGTTACCTGATTGGTGGTTTTTTGTTTTTCGTTTTTTTTTTCTGTCATTGGGAATGCTCCTAAATGATAACATCTCCTAATATCTCCTTTCTTTTTTAACTCAACTTTAAGGAAAATCTTTGGATCTGAATTCTTTTAAAAGTGATTTACAATCTGACTGCAGACAGGGTAAAACTAGAATTATGGATGTGTGACCTTAATCCATATCAATTCATGTTTCTCTAGAGATTTCTTGGCTCTAAGGATACTTGTTCTGTCCTTGCTGTACTTTGTGAATAACAGAACCACAGAATGGTTGAGGTTGGATGGAAGCTCTCATGGCCCTAGGCAGGCAGTTCAAGGAGGCTTAGATAAGGTGTCCGTGTTCAGTTGGCTTTTGATAACGTGAAATATATACTTAACATTAATATATTAATATATCTAATAGTTAGAAAGTGGAAAACCTTTTGAAATTGCTTTCAATTCAATAAATTCAAATTTTATTTTTACACGAATGTCTCTAAAGTATTACATTTTTCTCTTTTCTACAAATAAGAAAAACAGATTAACTTCTGCACTTTTTCTTTAAAGAAAAAAATAAAAAGCCCCTTTGATTCTCTCTGCATTAAGAACATTTAATTTTAGAACTGAGGCAAAGAAAGAAACAAACAAAAAGAATAAAGCAGAAAATAAGTACAAGAGTCCAGGACAGCTCAGTGAACTTTATCTGACTGTTTACCAAAGGTTAGTTTCCTTTCTTCCTCTGGAGGATCCTATTAACCTCTGGTAACTGTGGATATTGACAAAAAGTTTTTCTTTGGAGTCTCTAGTATCCCCCTTTACCATCAATATATTTTCAACTTCAATTTGAAGTACTCCAATTGATGAAAATGCTCAGGATTATTGTTTATGATTATAAAATTTCAGTTCAAGTTTATTCCTCTTTTAGCATGTTTCACATTCTGTATAAAGAAATAAAGCTAAATGTTTCTATTGCGCGGCATTTTTATTGTTTTGCTTTGGTTTACTTTATGTTGTTAAAGGGAAGTATAAAGCTAAGTCTAGGTCAGGTGAAATCTTGGGAGTGCAAGAGAGCCGAGGCAAAGACATTCCATAATTACTGTGATATATGGCAAAACAAGAACAGCCAGGATCGGAGAGGTTCAGGGACGTGTTTTAGTTACTCAACGAGCAAAGGTCAAGAATTTTTGCTCAAGAAGCACAGTCTGAGTAAAAATGTTTCGTCTAATATGTAATCTAAATCTTCTTTTTTTAGTTTAAAACTGTTTGCCCTTCTCCTATTGCTATTTGCTCATGTAAAAAGTTGATCCCCCTCCTGTTTATAAGCTCCCTTCTGATCCTTGAAGGCCACAACGAGGTCTCTCCAGAGCCTTCTTTTCTGTCTGAACAAGCACAGCTCCCTCCACCTTTCTTCATGAGAGAAGTGTTCCAGCCTTCTGATCGTTTTCATGGCCTTCCTTTGGACCTACTCCAACAGCTCTGCATGTTTCTTGTGTTAGGGGGCCATAGGCCCCTAACTTTTTTAATGGAAAGAAGAAACAGTGTTACAGGAAACAAAATATATTTTGGATCGGTGATGATATGAAAGAAGACCTTTGAAATGGAATAGCAAATTGCAAATTAATTTTCACTTGAAATCAATGTCTTGTAATCCTGTTATATCCCAGAACTTCAAGATGGCAGATTTGGAAATGGGATCTGATATGTGGGATTAACAAATAAATTTGACTGGCCAAAAGCCTTATGAACTGAGGTAGTTAAAGCTCTGTGATGGTTCCTTTGACACGAATGTACTACTTGAAGCAATTAGCAAGAATCTTACTAAATCTTGGACTAAACGTAGTTGTTCTTATCAGAATCACAGAATCACAGAATTATCAAGGTTGGAAAAGACCTAGAAGATCATCTAGTCCAACCATTACCAATACTTAATCCTCTCCTAAAAGAAGAGATTACATCCAAGAAATATTCTTAAACTGAACAGAAATGTAAGACTGTCAGGAAGATCTTGTTGACTTTGCAGATAACATGATGGTTCCTATTTATTTTTCCATGTTTTTTTAGTAGTTTATTTCATCATAAATGCATTTAATTTTGTGATTTGCATACTAATTTTAATTGGTCTTTAAACTGATATTTAAAGCAAGTGTGTTTCAGTACATTTATTAACATGGAGCTTCCATACTGTTAAATCCAGAGAAAGTAGAGTCCATATCTAACACAATGTTATTAAGTGTTCATTATTTTTACACGAGTTCATTGTTTTTCATTTGCTAGTAAATTAATCTGGCTCAGTTAGTACATAGTATATTCAGATTCTTGTGAATAATACTTGCTTAAAACATTGTTTTAGTATTTCAGAGAGTATATTTCTGGCAAATATAATGAGCTTATGTAACTGAATTAGCACCTTCCTAAGTAGTATATAGCTATTTTTCATCACTTGGAACAAATTTCAGTGCAAATGGCAATTTTCAATTTTTCCATCTGGATTTGGATTTCTCCAATTTCCCCCACAGTTCTCTTGTGGATCCTTATAGATTTTATCTGTAAATAATACTCAGTTACTCTATTTAGCTGTCGTATATTTTAGTTCATACTAAATTCTGGCATGGGTGGGTCTATGGTAACTTTTGGGAAAAGCTGAACTTAAAAGTAAATTGGGAAATGCATTAAGGAAAATGCATATAATCTTTAATTATATCTGAAATTTGGTTGAGGGGAGGTGAAGAAATATGGAGGGAAAAAGGGACTTGAGAGGATATGGAAACAAGGAATGCAAATGCATGACTGGAAAGTCATATAGTGAAAGGCGATCCCAGAAAAGAGATATTTCAACTGTAACACTGCTGACATTTGAATACACAAAACTGTGGCACTGAGTTAATCCATATTTCACAGATTTTCAAGTCATAGTAACGAGGCATGGTAGCAAAAGCACGCTTTTAGATGTTGCTACCTGAGCACAGGCAACAATGCTTGTGTCACCTTTGACCTCTGTCCAGATGGCTTGGGATCTTTGGATGTGTGTGTGTGTGTGTAAACATATATATAAATTAAAAATACATACTCAGATACACCTTTTTTTTACACTGTTAAGCTATATATTGTCCAGGCTCTACAGCCATGCACAAATCTGTTTGTAGCAATGTTATACCATTTCCTTTTGAAAACGTAAGGATTATTTCCTATATTTTGTTCTGAGGTTGGATTTAGTATCTCTCCTCTGTTCTCAAACGCTGGGGTCATGCTTTCTTTAATCAAAAATGTTTGTAAAGGGCTACTTTAATATTTGATTTGGTTTTCCCTGAGTTTCTGCAACGTGTGAGTATTTTGTGCTGTCTGGTCGTTCAGATCTTTCCTGAACAAGGAAATTTGCCTCTACCATGTTGGCAACAATAATAGCTGACTTGTGTCTACCGGAGAACTGCACAATATTTGAATAACAGAAGAATGTTGTGACAAATGAATACAGAAAGAAAAATAGGCCAAGACAGTCTTCGGCACGCACTCAGATTACTACTATTCTTGTTCCCTTTGGATGGGGAGGGAAGTATTTTTCCTTCTTTTCGGGTTTAAACTGTTAGATCACTTAACCTTTTATGAAATAGTTTAGTTCAAATATATGACTGTCTCATTTGTTTGTGGTAGAGTTGGGCAGTTTCATCATTATTCTATCAATCATATTCTTACTTGACAAATGAAGTGCATGTATAAATATACATGCTTGGGTCTTTCTCTTTAACAGTGATATATCTCTAGTCATTAGGTTAATTCCATTGCTGTCTGTAGCTCTAGAAGCAAGAGTCTCCTTGGTGCTTCCTATGTAAATTCCTAAGTGATAAATTGGATTGAAAAACGAAAACAACAAAGGGGAAAAACAAACAAGCAGCAAACCCCCAACAAAACAAAATTAGTAATAGCCCTTTGCCAGACTAGTAACAATGTATACAGTCAGTGTAAAAACAAGTTGGAAATAAATAGGTGTTATGCTTTTATGTGACAAAACATAAAATACAACATCTAAGAACCCTAAATCTTAACCTGCCTGTTGTATATTTTGAAATACATATATAATTTTAAAATAATTACTTTAGTACTAAATAATACTTTCTTTTAGATAAGAATAGCTACTTTACCAGAAACAGCACTAAGAAGATTATTATGAGAAACACATGTATGCATTGCAGTAGTACCAAGGCTGTATCTTCTGGATAACTTGCATGAAGTACTACACAAAACTGTAATGTGATGGTATTGATGTAATAATATTCATTATCTGTTTGGACACATAGCATTTTCATGAATGTATCTCAGAAAGACTTAGAGGACGTAAGTTTTCCTTGTAGAAAAGCTGAGGTTCAGAAAGATATGACATTTGTCAATTCCAAAACCAGGAGCTGGAATATTGTATCAGCACAGTGACAGCAGCACATCTTAGAAGAAAAATGTTTACTTAAATAATTAAAAAAAGAGACAAAGTTAGACGTTATGTTTCTAGGATGCTTTGAAGTGAACTGTTTCAACTTAGTCAGTAATGCAACACCTCAATCCCAGTGTGTCACACATATATTTTCTCCTGCTATTTCTAACAGACTATGAGATTTACAGCTCTGTCTGTAGAGATCTGGTCCTTCAGCTCTGGAGGCTGTGAGTCAGACCCATTAAATTAATAATAATCACAACTTGCCATCAGTTGACCGAAGAAATAACAATTTTTGTTTATTTGTTTTATGTATTTAGATGTATGCTTGTGTGTACGCACACACGCATTGTGAGAATAAGGAGAGGCCAAGACCTTTTCTTTCTTTACTCAGTATACACAGGTGACCCTTTGAGAAGCTTATCAATTAGTATTAGTGTAGTACGCTTATTTACTAGTCCTAGTGTAGTACACTAAGACAGGTTTTAATCTGCATTGCAAATTTGCTGAATAGAACTAGAGAAAACAATGGCAGGTGAAATAATTAAACATTGTAGGGATGCTTGTTAAGCTTCATGGTTTAGAGCAGGTGGTGGAAGCAAGTCTGCCACTAGCACTAACAGTTATGAACTGCTTATTAGCTGCAGCAAGCAGTGATGTTGCAGTATCACTGAAGGTGTGGAAGTCTTTGTGAGTGCTGTATATTGCATCTGAAGGATTCATTCTCTGGCTTGTTAAGAGCAAGCAAGGATGGCAGAAGATTTTTGAGTATACATTGAAAACGTTTTTTCCTGTTACATTATTTTCCCCCCTCCCCTGCCCCTTTCCTGGGGTTCGTATTTGCTGTGACTTTTCAAGTTCTGTTTTTATCAAGCTTTGAATACATTTCTATGATATTTGAAGAGCTGAGGAGGTGCTTTAATTTTCTGTTTCTTGAATTTTAAAATGGCAAAGATTTGGGACCAGAGTTTCCCCTCAAGCAGTCTGATTTACCTGGCTAAGAGCAAATCATTATACTCTGTAAATCAGAGTTGCAAGGGACCATGGGTATTCTTCATACATTTTTGAGTGGAGGAATGCCCTCAGATGTTCTCCAACAGAATAGTTATTGAGAGGGTACCATGGCAAGAAGTTGCATTTATCCAAGCAAAGGCTTTCCTTTTCAGAACAAGTAAGACTACGTTGTAATTGCTGAGTGCAAAATCCGTCAAGAAGTATGTAAGAAAGGTACTCATGATAATGTGAGTTTCATCGGTGTTTTCAAACTAGAATATTTCTAACTAAATTGTCACTCCTAAAAATGGTAAGCAGGCTTTATTGAATATTTTGTGTCTGTATAGTAGGAAGACAGTTTGAATGTGCTACTGGATTTTAATTTAATGTTTGTGTTAATTTGGCAGTTATCAATCAAGTACAGAAATATTTATGTTCTTTTTTTTGTTTGTTTGTTTGTAAAGAAGTGTCTTTTGGTTAATAATTAAGCAGATTTATTGCCTAGAAGCTGTTACTTCTCTTCCATAATTATGTGAGGACAGAAATACTGGTATGTCAATTCCATAAAAAGTTTTAAAGTTGCTAAAAAGCAAGCAAAATATTAATTTTCTGTCTGCCATTGCCATCATCTTAATTCCTTACCCAAACTCAGAGAATAAAAACTGCACAAACCAACAGATTACAGAAATATTGCAAAATTGATTTCTGTCAACACCAATAACTCTTTTGTCAAATGAGTTCTGTTGAAATAAATGTTGTACAAGGTTACAAGATAATATTTATTTAACAAAACATGTTTCAATTACATAACTGATTCACTACTTCCTTACCCCACTCTACTGAAGTCACCTGTACCCATGTATAAACATGGCTAAATCTTCCTGCAGAGGGCTGGATAATGTTGCCAAAATGTCCTTGCTTTTAAAGCTGCTCATCTGTTGGACTAAGGAAGTAGAGTAATTCTAACTGCTCCAGTGGATGCATTTACCCCTCACAAGCATTTCTTTTTTTTTAATTGAACTTCTCATAACTTTGCATAATTACTCATATTGCTACTGGTTTTGTGTACGTTTGACATATTTTATAGAGATGTATTCCTTTTTATCATCTTGAAAAATGTTGAGAACACTCATTTCCTGCTTTAATCAGTTACTTTTTATTGTGGATTTGGTGAGAATTTATTTCACTATATCTTTATTTCAAAAAAAACCATGAAGAAATTATTTCATGCAAGAATTCAATATCAAATGTCTTCCTTAATCTAGTACCAAAGGGTTGAGTGTTTGTACATTAGCAGATTTATTTTTTTTTATCAAGCCAGAAGCGTATTTATTTTTTAAATAGAGAACATATAACAAATTCTGCATGTGGAAGATATTGAACAAAGATGATACATTAATCCAGGGATGTTAGTCTGGATTAAAGCTGGCTACTTGGACTGTAATTCTGTAAGTAACTATCCACGTGCTTAGCTTAAGATACACAGGAATTTGCTCATCATTTTGACTACATTGATGCCTAAAGCATAAGCACTAGTGATTTTATCTATCATTGTAATGGATAATAACACATGATCTTTCAGATTTTTTTCATTATAAGAATGATTTATTCAAGTTGTTACATTGTTCTTTATAAGTAATTGAAAGGAATTCCTATATGTAGAACGTAAATTTATATTAAAGTATCTTGAGGTTTTCTAGTATCTCTCAGGAGGCAAGCTGGTGAGAGACTGGATCACCATTTCTTAGCATGACTACTGCAGAGCATTAATCCATAGAATCATAGGGTGGCTTACGTTAGAAGGAAAGGTATTAATCAAGTGTTTGCAGGCCAGAAAGAGTTTTTATCACTGATACGTAACTTGCCTTTGCAATTTTTTATTTTTTTCCACTTTCTTTGCCATTACGTAATATAGACTGCAAATAGGGAAAGGTGGGGGCTAATATTGAAATCTGTGCTATCTCACTGGTGTGTTTTTCTTATGAAGTCAAAATTAAATTGAAGGAGTGGTGTTTATTGTGCAGTTTACTTTCAAATGTCTTCTGGAAATGCTAACTCAGAAAGTGTAGATTTTTTGTGTGATTCAGGATACTGAAATTCTTCATCCTGGCTCCTGTTCTGCTGGCTCTGAAGCCTCTCAAATGGTAATAGAGGCTTTTGGGGGATTTGGTGATGAATAAAGTAAAGGTTTATCAAATCTCTTGGAGTGTTGTGGATGCATAAAGTTGTAGAGGACTAGATGGTACTCATTTCCAATAGGATTATGCATGAAATGCAGGAATTTATTTCTCCCTGATATTATTGCATCTCAGTTGCCACATGCTCTTGCATCCTTACTCAGTGTTCAGAATCATACGCAACAAGCTACGGGCCTGGAAGATAACATGTCATGTCTGTAACATTAACTGAAGTATTCTTTGCAGGAATAAACAGTTTAAGATAAAATGAAATTAAACATCATACTCAGTTTATAAAGGCTTCAATCACAGTGGAGGTAGGGTCAAGTAAAGTTCAGTTTGGAACAAATTAAGAAAAAAGGATAGATGAAATTAGACTTGAAGAAGGGTGGGAGACTACACATGCACTTATTTGAAGATGAATGCAGATAATTCATTTACCTAAATGTGGGGGATAAAAGAATGGGTGGAACAGGAAGGGTCGGGGGGAAGATGTCTTTACAATTGTTATATACTTCATGAGCAGAGTGGGACTGGTACAATTGTTCCATTAAGTGCAGGTATTTTTCTGGCTTAAGCCACTGAAATCAATGTCACTAATCTCATAAGCGAAGCAATATATAACTTTGAGGGAATTAATGCAACCCAAGTAAAATGTTATAGATTTAATGAAGAAATACATTTACATTATATAGCTAAAATGATTTGACAAACTAGTCTGAAAATAATAAAGTTCTAATCCGTTAGAAGAAAAAGTGGATTACTGTTAATAAGCCTTATTTAAACTCAATGAAATCCACAAGAGTAACCTAGTTGCTTGAAGGATTATCACATGCAACATGAATCAGTGCAAAAATGTAAGAGTTTTGAGACTGTCTTTGACTAAGAGAAATATTTTTCTAAGGGGAAGCATGAATTTAGGACTCAACAAGCTTTTTAACTGGAGGAAATAAAACTTAATCCAGTTTTACTAGTCAGATTGTGTCCCCTGCACTACATAAACAATATATTATTCCCCCACTCCTCCTCACCCTCCTCCCCTCCCCTCCCCCCTTTCTTTTTTTTTTTAGGACAAATAGCTCTTCATTTTCATCTTTGGGAGACTTTGTTTTCTCAATTTTTTTTAAGCACCCGTACTTTAACTATTTTGATATCCTTTTGGACAGAATAGCACTTGATCAGGGTAGATCCTAACTGCACAAATACAATGAAAGAGATTTGATCATCTTTTAATAATGGCTGAAACACCTTAGGATAAAAAGAAAAAAAAAAAGTAGAGTAAATTGTCTTGAAGCTTTTTCAGCAGTTGCAACCATGTACAGAAGCAAGGAATAACCCATACAAACACTGAGATCAAAGTGTATCCTGACTTAAGGTATTAATATGTACCAATACAGTACTCTTGGAAAATCAGATTATTTAACCAGTCATTGTCCCAGGCAGATCTATGGCTCATTCTTTGTTTTTGTAGATCTGGGCTTTTTCCTTGTGTTGAAGGAAAAGAGTGGCAGATTACTTGGTGTCTCTATCAAAGAGGATTAAGCAGAGATTTCAGAGTTTATTTAAACTGGCTGCATCATCTGTGCAGGAACCAGCTCTGTATTATCTTCTTCGGAGCTGTTCTCTGAAGAAGCGTCGCAGTGGTACTATGAGCCAACTAGGTGGAACGGGATCTTTCAGTCATTAGAGCCTAAAGGGCAGCCTGAGAGATTAAAACAGGAGTGGAAAATCTAAGCATCCTCATTACAGTATCTGTGTACGCATCCAAGCTGTTGACAAAACTTCACCTCTACATTTATGCTTTCAAAGCTAGAATAATTTAACAGAACTCAGAGGACAGTGAATTCCTTAATAACTGTTCATCTGGTTTAATGAGTGTTGTTTATATGCACTGTTGTGTCATTTCATCCATGGGATTGCACATATGGGACTTTTTTCTAGATGAAGGGATATCAGTGTCTTTTTAAAAAAATCCTTTTAAAAAGTCATTGAGTCTATTTCTGTAACTGAAGCAGAAATGTTACTGTGTAAGGCAAATGTTTGAATGAGTTTCAAAGGCCTTGTTGTCATGTATTTACATTACAAGTTTTCTAAAGAGAATCTTTTCAGTCCCCTACTGTGCACCATAAAACTTTGTTCTGTTCTCTGGGAACAAGAGCAATTATAAGACGTAGATCATGCAAAACATTTCTGGTTGTACAGTCATTAAAAATGATCTCTCTGGCCCTGTCATGGCACTGCTGGGAATGTCTAAGGGCTGCTGCAGTGACTGCAGAAAACAATCCTAATGTTGTCTGCCTCAGCCACTGTGAGGGGGTTACACAGGGTAGTGTTGGTCTATCTCTACTGAGAAGATTAGAAGAAGAAAAAACTCCATCCTACTGTGGTTTATTTTTGTAGATAATCACATCTTTCATTATCTGAATTTCTTTTTATTTTATTTTATTTATTTATTTATTTACTTTTGTTGAGATAATTATTTCAAAATGAAATAAAATGAAAATTATCTTTTATGGGCTAATGGCCTTAACGTTTGTCTTTAACGTAGTCCGGCACCTGCAAGTTCCAGCAAGCTTTGTAGAGAAGCATTATATGTAACAGATACCTGCAGTCCTTGTCTCTATAAATACACTTCAAAGTGGTTTTACCTGATGGATTTTTTTTTTAATGAAAGGGAGTTTTTTATTTTATTTTGTTGTTTGTTCACAGATTTGTGGCATTATCTGAAGTCTGTCTACATTCATTAGGAGTCCCTTAAAAATATATAGATAAAAGCCAGTCTGAAGTTCTGTTCCCAACTTATACCAGCGAAACCACAGAGCCTTCAAAGGAGCTTTACACAGTGAGAGCTCTGTACCATTTTCTTCCTTCAGCATCATCACCTGATGGAGGAACTTGGTTCAATGGAGTGGGTATTCACACCTTAAAATTTAAGCATTAATGTGTTTCTGAAGCAGTTGTCTGAGCTCTGAGTACAGCAAGGAGGCCTTTGTCTGCCGGCTGATGTACCAGGAGACATCCTCCTAGTGCACATACGTAGATTAGAAATTAGTGTGCATAAATAGTGTTCTGATGTATGACTTTCATACTAAACATTGGTAGACATGTTACAGCACTCTTTCACATTTACAGCACTGGGTTGTGGCTCTTGTTTTGCCACAGAAATAATTTCAGATATTTTTTCCTGTGTCATACATGTTTTCTGAACAAATCAATGCCGTGTGAGGAGGTAAAAGAGTCCTGGGCATTCACAGGCTTTTCAGTAAGATTAAGAAATTGCATGTTTATGAAGGGACAGGAGGTTGCTATACAAAAGACCTAAGTCTGTCACAAAGTATTTATGTATATAGAATAGTGAATCAATTTACACTGGCTTTCTGAAAATTCTAGGTGCTCTCCTCAATGTTTCACTTCAGTCATTTTTAGTGTTATCTCAAATAAAAATTGACATAACCCAAGATGATGTCAGATACTTCAAAGGTTAACAATCCAGTGATGAAACAGCAAGATATCCCAGATGAGCATTTTCTTTTTAAATTTTCCTGCCAGTAAAACTTATAGTAATAAGGTTTTTTTTTTTTGTTTTTTTTTTTTTACTAGGCTGTTTCCGTAGTTTTGCTGTGATATGTGAGCTTGTGGTTACACATATGGGTGTCTATCAATATCAGCACATTTGATTTTTCTTCATTAACATAGTGTGGATCCATATTTTTTGGCTTAAAGTGTTGAGTTTTGTATAACTGAAGGGCTTAATTTATGTTAAAAGTGTTATTCAAAGGCTTTGGGAACAGGAATAATTGCCTCTCATTTGAAGTTGAGGAAAGCAAAAAGACGGCAATAATTGTATGATGAAATTGAAAGAATAACAATGCTGGGGAGAAAATGCCCATCTACAAAACAAGAGATAAAATAGTGGATGTCTCAATGGTATTTTGAGAAATAGATCTACAATTCCAAAAGTCAATTCATCAGAAGTTTCTATGATGAGTCTATTTACCCTTTAAGATAACTAAAAGGAGTTACAGTTGTCTTTCATCTGCACACTTAGAACAACAGCAGGTTGTTGCATTACCTTCCTAAACCATAAAATATTTTACTTTACAGTATTGGCCTATTTAACTACCTGAACGTAGAATCCCTTTTTCCCTACAGAGAGAGTGGTATACTCTGAGTTCTCTGTTATAAACTTCCTCCGAGAAATATTTCTGATATAAAGCACTGCTTTTGGGAATAGAGCAGCAGTCTGTGAATTACTGTTCTGCTGTGTTCCAGTATGATTCCTACAGGAGCTGTCATCTCAGGCTTAGACCTGTGGGACAGCAACATCTGCTGATGCCAGAGGCAGGAAGAGGCATGGATCTGATATTTGCTTACTGGCATGTTATATGAAGTATAAGCAGCAGTTTACCTGGCTCATGTATTCCTCCTTTCCCCACTTTCGTTTGACTGCCTTCACTTTTCCAGTCTTTGCCCCATGAGTAAACTTTATTTTCCACGTTTTTTTTCCTGAAACTAGGCCAGAGTCCACCGTTGTTTTCTTTCAATCGTCCAAACTCCCTTAACGTCTGTAAAGGTATCAAACCAGTGTCCTTCCCTTATTCTCTTCAAGTTCTCTGTGTGTCCTAATGTTACTGCTGTTTCTTTTGCACTTTGTTTTGCCCTATTCAGATGCTCTTACTTTCATCTTCTGTTTGGTTACTGGCACCTTTCTCTCAACTTTGGAATTTCTGAAAATGTCATCTCCTCTCTTTGTCTCTCCCTGATGAAATTCACAAGTCAGATTCCCCTTTAGGGCACTCTCTAATTCTGCTTAACATGTTCATCAAGACCATCTTATCAAGCCTTTATTTGCCTGTGCAGTTTTCATGCATCTTCTCATCACAAATGTCACACTTCATTATCTCTGTCACCACAAATAGCGCTGGCTTCTCTTTGCTCCCCTAATGCCCATCTTCAGTTTTGTGAAGTACAGAATAATTTCCTTAGCCCAGCTTGGCTAATCGTGTTCAGTCCTTCCTAAAAGCCTGCATTATGCACGAGAAATGAGAGAATTCTGAGACCAGGAAATGAAGAAGACAAACACTAAGATTAACTAACTAGTATACATGTCATAAAATATATATAAAGACAGTATAACTTCAATACCCTGAATTTCCCGGTATTGCTTGCTTATTTTGTGTATCTTTTATTTCATTTCTGGTACTCCAGGGACAATCTAGATTGTAGTGTAGAGAGCTGGAGTGATCCAGGTATCTGCTCATAACTGCAAAGTACTGTTTGTTGGGACTGTTCCAATGGCTTCTGAGTGTACTTTAGCATAGACCTTGTTCTAGCAGGTATTACTGAGTACTTGCTCAGCGAGCATCCTGTAAAGGTGTAAGTGTTGCAGTTTATTTTCAACAATGCATATTCTGTTTCAATTAAAATCTGGTCTTCAAATCCACCTGCTGACGAGCAGGGCATATTTATGTTGAATCTATATGTTTTTTGACATTCATCATGACTCTCCTGCAGAGTGAAAAGTTGTTTTAAAACAGCACCGCCACCGATGTCATGCTAAATGATCTTGAAAGAACTCATCGCTACGAGATCATGTGTGTCTTCTTCCCAACAGAAATGTGTACTAATGGTCAAACAACACCTGCAGACACAATCCAGCTCTCATTAAGGTTAACGGGAATCAGTTTACAGACTTGTCCAATGGCTGACAGGACATCACTTTTTAATAATGTTTGCATAGAGAGAAAAAAATATTACCATCGGCTCTAAGATGCTTTAAATATTTTTTCCTATTTTAGTTTTCCCCATCCTTTGTTTTTTCCTAAACCCATTAAAAAGGTATTTAAAGTAGAATTGCCCCTTCCCAAGGGGTATTCCTTCTCCCTTTCCTCAGCCTCCAGAAGCAATTCCAAGCTGCAGCTCAGCAGTATGTTGCAGCTTTTCTTTATTGAAATGGAAAAATAATCTATTTCAGCAATTCAGCACAATATTTTGGGTGAAAAGTTGCCTATAATGCAAGGCAGAAATTTTTTGGTCCCTTTATCATGCCACTGCTTTACCATGACACTACTCTACATAGGTCTGGCGCAGGAGATATCATAATGCTTTCCTTTTGTTGTTTATTTGTTGCTTCTTAGCTTGGTTATGTCCAGTTCAACACTAAGTAGGCAGTGCTATTAAATTATAATCACTTGGTTGAACAAAAGCCTGCTTCATAAATCATTCTTTAATAGCCTGTCTAAAATTTCTTTAGGGTGTTGCAGCTGCATTGCAATGTTGCTTAGCCGGTCAGGCTCTAATTATAGAAATTATACATCCAGCAGTTAAACCAGTAAACAAACCTACTCAGATTGGTGCAGTAATGCTATGTCAGTTAGGATCTTTCAGTTTGATTTTGGATTTCTGTCACTCTAGTCCTGCTGTGCACTGAAATATCTGCTATTGCATTTTGTCACTGTACTACTTGGACTTCACACAGAGAGCTGTTTTAACTGCTGTTTAGAGACAGCCTTACTAGATTAGTCCTTTCAAAGTGCGTGTAAGTGATTTAGCAATTAACTCAAAAGTAAAGCAAATAATTAACAGTATTCTTCAGCATGTGGCAGAATCATTAAATACAATACAAATGGAAGAAAAATAATACCCATTTTATTTTCTGGGTTATTATTTTGGTCTTGTTATATTATGTAAAATCTAAACAATACAAGAAGTATTACTAGTATTGTTTTAGAGTTAGGACTAAAATGAGGGTAACTGTTAAGATTCCTGTCAGAAATTACTTACCTCCTATCCACAGTCCCTTCTGTATTTTTAAATAGTCAATGTATCTCCACTCCAAAATGTGGTAACATTACATTTGCATCACAGGAACTGGTTGAAATGTGAAGGGATCGTGTACCTTATGAAATATGAAATGTTAATTGCTTTCCAACTTTTTACCACTAGTATGAAAGTGTCCCTTCAGCAACGTAAAATATGTTTTAAGGTAGTGGCAGTAAAGAGTTGAAGATGGAAGGAGATCTGGAAGACAAGAAAAAGGAACGAGTACATGCAGTATAAAATCAGAGCCATTAGTTTAGTTTTTCCTTCCTTTTTAATTCATTTTTTTTTCATAAGTTCTTCATTGTGACATTGTCCAACACACAGGTCACTGCATAAATCTTCAATCCATTGGTTATATGCTATCTATCTATGATGAATCCATGCATCAGTATTGTGGGGTGTAAAAGATATCATAACAGAATGAGCAGGTGGCTGGCAGAAACATAGTGCATTCTTAATTTTTTATAGTAGCGTAGAGTTAACTGCTGTTGTAGTGTCTCTCCCTATCGAGTGGAGGTTACTGGGCTGTAATTGTAGAATTAAAAATATTCAAGTTTTTCTTCTAACAGTTCCCTGTAAGTATCCTTATTTCAAAGGTGGTAGTCAAATTTGACCCTAAAAAACCATATAGTCTACCCCCAAATTACCAGAATTGTCATACTCATCGATGAGCAGTCTTGAACTGAATGAAGCCTCAATGTTTTGTCATTTGGGTGTATTATTTGGACAACAGAGTGGAGACTTCTTCTGAAGTTTGTTCCTGTTCCAAGCACTTTTATGCATCTGTAAGCCTCCACTGGTGAGAAGCAGGAAAACCCCAAGCTGCCAGTGTTGCTGTGTGCTGGAGGCTTCCCACTGCCAGTATGAACAACTGTATGGAGATGATGTAGGAGCAGAGTGGGTCAGCTGCCGTAGGAATGAGCTCAGGCTGATTTGATCCCACTGGCTGCTCATCCTAATTTAAGTCCTGATAGAGGAGGAATTACTAACAGTTTACTTTTATGTCAGTGTAATCAAACAAATGCTATTAGAAGGGTAATAGCTGAAATCGTAGTTAAGAACTTGTCACAGAAGTAAGCCAAGAAAGATAAAGGCAAGACTAATAATTTTACAAGTAATTGCACTGAATATGGTGCTATGGAAAAAGAAAAATGGTTAGCAGTCATCTAATTTCCCAGAAAATTGGAGCTAGCCCAGTTTATGCGGATCTGTGAATTTGTTTATTAAAAGTTTTGTCAGTGCTTAAGAGTTCATTCATTTAAAAAATTGTTGGCTGAAAATATTTAGGGGTTTTAAAAATGATTTTGGAGTATTCTTAACTTTTATGAGGCCATTTAGCAATGCTCACAGCGTTCTAAAAACAGTTAAGCAAGGATGACGCCACAAGATGCTTATTGGCAGTGTAAGTTTTTCAAAGGAAGAAGTTGTTCTTGCAATAAGATGGAACTGCATCTTTGTTAGGGCCCCTGTGGACTACTGCAGTATAGATGAAATAGACACTGAGAAGCACTGATATGTCACTTATGAGGGCTTTGACTCATTTCCTAACTGTAGACTCCCTACAAGTCACGAATGCAGTGTTTAGGGTTGTTTAATTCAGCCCAACTTCCTTAATTCAAGTAGAAGAGTTACAAAGTTAAGTGCTTAGGGGTTTGTCATTGTTCACAGGATCTTTTTTTCCTAATATTTGCTAGCTTGCCTTCTGCGAGGTAAGCTTTAGCCATCTCTGCCTGCTGGCTTTCACTGGAGCTGGGCAGGCAAAAGAACCACCACAACCTTCATGAACATTCTGGATCACTCAAAAATCATAATTTAAGCACTGTCAGTCAGGAAGGGTTCTAATTAAATGTTTCCTCTTCCCCCTGCTTTGACAGTCATTATGTTGGATTTCTGATGACTTGGAAGTTGTGAATTCATAGGTTGTACTGACATAAATGCAAATTTCTATATTTGTGTTCATTGCAAATATTTACATGAGAGCCTACATTTTGCTGCAGAATTCTACCTGGATTGACAAGGTGACAAGTTTATAGGAAGTTAACAAGTTGATCTGATCTGATAAGCATATGGCACAGGAGTACCTTTAAATAGCAATGTAACAATCAGACATTTTTTGTTTGTTTTATAACCATTTTAATGGCTAAACTGAAAGAGATACTGTGCAAAATTGGACATGGCCTAATCTAGTAAGCATTTGCTTCTCATTATGCATTTTATATTGATATATGTATGTATGTAAGTATGTATGTATGTATGCATTGTGTGTTAAAGAATTTCAGTTGAAAAATAACCTCAGAGCAGGCAGCACTGCATAAAATCCTGGAAGTATATGCTGCATGTACAGAAATCAGCATTTATCATTATTCTTTTGGCTTTCAGCTTTATTTAACAAGCACAGTTAATACTATTAGTGTTACATCTGTTTCTCTTCTGAGAAATTATCATTAAACCGATACCATTATTTTGCCTGACAAGCTGTGGGAGCATCATAGATTGACAGATCGCAGCAATCTGTACATTTCTACATACAGTGTATGGCTGGCTCACCACATCTCGGTGTGGGATTTGCAGACCTTTCCTGCAAAGGTTTCCAGAGGTTTCTTCTCTTACTACAGCTCCACACACAGTCATCTGGTCTATTCCCCATTGAGAAAACGGATCAGTAGCATTATGCTGTCTTGACACCTACAAATGAATTGGTTCTGTGTTTTTCTGGGAGGACCTTTATTGCATACCTCAAGTTCATACTTTGTTTTCCTCTCTTCTCCCTTCTCTAATCTGTATTCCCAGGGAGGAATGCAAACACAGCTAGGCACTAGCTGCAGCCAGCAAGGAACAAACCCTTCAAGAGCCATAACCATTTCATAGAATCAAATCAGAATCATAGAATGGCCTGGGTTGAAAAGGACCACAATGATCATCTTGTTTCAACCCCCCTGCTCTGTGCAGGGTCATCACCCACTAGAACAGGCTGCCCACAGCCAAACCCATCCTGGTCTTGAATGCCTACTGGGATGGGCATCCACAACCTCCTTGGGCAACCTGTTCCAGTGTGTTGCCACCGTGTGTGTGAAAAACTTCCTCCTAAATATTTCAGTAGCTTTGCCCATTTAGGGAGTACTTCCTTTCAGAAGTTGCTTGTCTGGATGATTGCCACCTCTGCATTTTGTACCAAGATATGAAATTTTACTTGCATCTCAGTTGTGTGGAAATCTCAAAGGGAGTTTCTTCCACTTGGTGGTCACTGATCAGCGTATTATCAGTCAAGAGCTGAGAGGCTTCTGGTGGGTGAATTTAGGTAAATGACACAAAAGCTGGTTTTCTCTCTGCTACTGCTCTGCAAAGCAGCTCAGTCGTGCAGAATTGTTGCTCCTACTCCTGCAACGTGAACTAGACCAATTTGTCTAATGCAATTACAGTGTAAATGAATAGCTGCTTAAAAATCTGTCCAGATGCACATTCTCCAGTACTGATGCATGGATAGCCAGTTTTCTAAGATCTCCAGCTGCATTTTTACTTTTCTCCATCGGAGCTTGTTTCACTGTGGTATTTTGGTATTTGACAGATGTGTGTGTATTCAAGTTAAAAGTGAAATGAGGGGCGTAAAGAAAAAAAACTATTGATTTGTCTAATAACAAGTCAATTAAATTTAATATGTGCTCTTCCTCAGGTGAGCATAAAAGGATAATAAATCCTAATTTAAAAGAGAATGATTAATTCAATTTTGTTTAATGCTGTCATTTTTGGTATGTAAATTTACTACAAAGTGATCTAATAGCAATCTACACCCACTTCTTGCATGCTTCAAAGACTATTCTAGCTATGTTGAACAATACTAGTAATTTTCAAATAGCTGATTATTTTTAATGAGCACAGCTGCTTTTATGTGAAGATAAATACACAGTAACTCAGACTTTCCAATTTTGTGTTTAGTTACACAAGCACGCATGAGTTCTACATGTATATTGAAAGCAGTGTCTTTGTGTACATATTTATGCCTTTACTAATAATGCATACCATAGTAGTACATTATTTATGCTGAATAAAAAGTGGAAGCAGTTTAGGCTAAATGAAAAGATCAAAGAGATTTAGCATAACATATGATTATAAATAGAATTTTAAGAAGAGAAATAATGGACACATGAAATTACATGCATAGACTAAGTGAGTATGTGATGGGAATATATAAATGCTGTGACATTGTTTATACTCATATTCTACTATACAGATCTGTTGGAAACTTTAGATTAATGCAGAAGCTTAAAGATCCAGTATTTTTAGTGGAGTAGGCTTGTTACATTCTAGTAAAACCAACTGATTCATTCTTTGATTTGCTTTCATATTTTTTTATCTCAAAGTTACGTTTTTGCTTGCTTCAACATAAATTTACCTTCCAAACCTATTTTTACCGTTTTCCATGCTTATATACTTGCTGTAGTATATCAAATGCATTCTGCAATTTTATTGACTTTTTTCATTAACATGGACTGAACTTAGAATCATAGAATGGCTTGAGTTGGAAAGGATCTTAAAGCCCATCCAGTACCAACCCCCTGCCATGGGCTGGCTGCCCCCCACCATATCAGCCTGCCCAGGGCCCCATCTAACCTGGCCTTGAGCACCTTCAGGGGTGGGGCACCCACAGCTTTCTGGCTCACACACTGCTGGCTCTTGTGCAGCTTTTCATCCACCAGTACCCTCAGGTCCTTCTTGACAAGGCTGCTTTCTCTGAGCTCTCCTCTGAGTTCTCACAGTCTGTACACATACCTGGGATTTCCACAGGCCTTGTTGAACCTCATTAGATTTTTGTGGGCCCACTTTTTGAGCCTATTTGGGCCCCTTTGGATGGCATCCCTTCCTTTTATGGTGTCAACTGTGCTGCTCAGCTTGGTATTGTCTGCAAACTTTCTCAGAGTTTACTCTGAGAGTTTACTCGATCCCACTGCCTGACCCAAATTTATCAAAGATGTTAAAGAGCACTGTTCCCAAGACAGCCCCCTGGGGGGCACTACTTTTCTATCAGTGGACATAAAGCCATTGACAACTATCCTCTGGCTGCAGCCATCCAATAAATTCTTTATTTGTTCTCCATTTTAGGGATGAGGATGTGTTGTGGGACCATGTCAAAGGCCTTGCAGAAGTGCAGGAAGATGACATCTGCTGCCCTTCCTCTGTCCATTGACACTGTCACTCCATTGTAGAAGGCCACCAGATTGTTCAGGCATGATCTGCCCATGGTGAAGCCATGCTGGCTGTCTTGGGTCACCTCCACATCTCACATGTGCCTTAACTTTACTTCCAGGAGGATCTGCACCATGACCTTGCCAGGCACAGAGGTGGGGCGCACCAGCCTGTAGTTCCCCAGGTCTTCCATTCTCCCTTTCTTGAACATGGCAGTGATGTTTCTCTTTCTCTAATGCATCTGACCAAAACTGCCAACTAACTTTTTATTTATTTATTTTTACTTGGTGTATTAGCACCATCTAGAAAGCCTTAAGTATATTTCCTGCCTTTCTTCCTGACTCTGACAAATGGTAATGACACAGCCTTTCTCTTTGGCTTCATTTCTGCTGCACACAAAAACTTCATTCATTAAATTTCTCGTAGTGATGAAAAGTCTCTGAGGGATTGCTTTCCAAATGTAGATTGTTATTTTTGGGTTCAGTGACTTCATTTGTTTTAGTGAAGGGTAAAAAAAGAAAAGGGTAGGAGAAGAAAGTTAGGTAGATATTTTCAGCATCTGTAGGAAATGAGTGTTTACCAACTGCCCTCCTGAGAAAGTTAAGAACAACCAGAAGCAATTTCCTAAATTTTAGAAGATATCTCAACATAATAGAATACAAATTAAATTAGAGATTTTTTTCAATCTTGATAGGGATACTGATTTTGTTGGACTTTCTGGGGCTTCAAGACTATTATGTTCCTATTCAAGTGGGGAAATGTAGAAAGGAAAAATTCCAAAATGTGTTCTGCTATTTCTCCTTGTCATTGGTTGTTCCATTCTCTGGCTGTTAGCTCTCTATTTCTAATTTCTCTGTATTTTAATTCAGTCCTATGCTTGTTTTTCTCTTTATTTCCTTCTCCATCCATACACATTATGATGCACTTTCCTCCTATCTTTCTTTTTTACCATGTTCCATTCTTCTTTTCCTTTGTTGTCTCCCTCCCATGCCTTTCTCTGATTTGTTTTCTCACCTGTCATTATTGTGCTCATGTTTCCAGTCATTACTCTGTATCCCATGTTGAGATTTTCAGAAACAAAAATAGTCTTTTAAGTTAATTAGAGGAGCTCCTTTCTCCGGTATTAGAGAAAAACTCTTTCGACTAGAAAATATAGTATGCACACCAGCTTTCCTGTAGTTAGAGTTCTAAATAAGCTTCTCTATTTGTTCAGCTGCAAAAGTATTTCATTTCATCACAAATGAGGAAATTCTGATGTAGAATGTACTCTAATGCACAGGAGATATTCCTAATTACTTTAGAAATAATAGGGTTTTGTATCGTATGCATCTCTCTGACAATATTAAATATATGTATATATCTTTTTCTTTCACAGATATATCAATAATTAGTTTTCCTTTCGGGAAAAAAAAATGTCACATTTTGATATCTTAAAGTGTTTTCCTTTAAAATTAAGTTCTGACAGTTATGATACAACTTGCAAAAGATTTCAGAGTTAATGAGCTTGTGTGCCCAGCTCAGAACCTATCCTACTGAAGTTCTTTTGGAACAGTTCTGGAGTTAGTTCTGCAGTTCTTGAAGTCACGGTTAATTGATAATTAGAAATGACTGAATATGTAGTTTGAATAGAATTAAAAGCAACATAGTTCTATTTTACAACCTTTGGCTAATTTGAATGACTAACCTTTACATGCTGACTACCAGAACCAGCTTTTAATATTCTGAGACAAATGAAAATGATCACCTCAATACATTTGCCATCCTTGAAACACTTTAACAGCTATTAAAATGTGCTCAACAGGAGGGGCCTGTTTTACAGCTGTTGTGGGAAAAACAACAACAGCTTGTGTTGCAAAATGTGATTTTTAAAAGGGTTTTTAAGAGGTTGTGTTTTCTCCTCCTTCTGTTTTTTTTCTGAACTTTGAAGCTTGTGTGCTATTTCTGACACTGCAAATGAAAGTGGAAGGGTTCTGACAGGATGTAAATCATAAGATCATTAACATTTCAGCCCAATTTCTCTCCAGCAATGTGTAATCTTAGCAGAGATGATTGATTGGATCAGGGTTTAACTAGATAGATATTATGGGTCATTCCCCTGTATTTCCTCATTTTCTTTCCCCTTTTGATAATCCTTGTTTCAGATAACATCATTCAATCAACTTCACAGCTCGTCTAGTGCTGTGTTCTTCTAATATCAGATATTTCTCCGGATAGATATATGTTCTGTCTTACAATTTTGTACATGTCCTTTTTGCTTTGGGTTTCAGTCCATTATAAGGTATGGTGGAAATGTTGACATTAACATCTCATTGGCTTTAGTCCTTGAAACTGTAGGGTCTGTTACTTTCCTTTTCCCTTGATATAAAATCTCTCCCTAGTAGAAACAGCATTTAAACTACAGTACCTCTTTGAAGCATGCAGAAAATAAAAGGAGGAAATATCCACCTTTTTAACCTCTTGCTGAGGGTCACATGTGTCATTGTTAAAAATCTATTTTACTGTGAAGTGCTTCTAATGCTCGTTGGTTTTTTTTTTATTATTCTGGGGGACAGGTTGGGTTGTGTTGCAAATACACAGTAAGCCAATAGAAAATACTGTACATTTGTTGCTCCAGTGCCATTGCTTCTATTCCCCCAGTGGATATCTATGACTAGATATGCAACCTGCAGGAGGTCCTTTTTAAATTTTATGCTGAGTAAAAACTTTGGAATATATATGTATTTACCATCAGAACATTCTTATGACATATTTTAGATGACTGCAATGTTAACGTTTTGCTTTATTAACAGTGCAGCAGAATAGACAGTGGAACAATGTTCCATGCCAAGGAAAGATGGGAAAAGTCTTGTTTTATATACTGAGTTCTCTGATGGAGAATAAGAATGGAGTGAGAAGTTTTTCTCCGTTTGATTTTGGTTTCAGTACTTGGGAGAGGATTTCCCATCTCCTTTATCTATAAGTGAAGGATCTGTCTGGCAAGTTGCTAATTTGTTTGTTAGGAAGAGTCGCTTCAGGTAGCAGAGTCGGATGGATTTTTCTCTTACAGTGAACTGCCTCCAGACTGAAAATGATTGAATATCAGTCTTAGTTTTTAACATGGTATTCTTGAGTCAGCTTCTTAGCTATAGAAATCTGGTAGTAGATACCTGACTTTTTTTTTTTTTTTAATTGTTATTATTATATTTTAATCAAAGTAGAAAAAAAAAAATCACCTTCCTTTCCATTCTGTAGAAATGTCATGTTTTAATCTTTTGGACACCAAGCTTAGGTTCTTCTGGAGTTTGGTATACACCAGAGAGCACTAGTGCCCCTCATTCAAAAGGCTGTTAAAATACAGCTCCTCATGTCTCTGGACCTCAATTCAGTTCCCTTGTAAGGGTAGGCATTAGCAGATGCAACTGCTTTAAACAAGTTTCAGATCACCTAAGAAAAATAGAGTTCACAATCCAGTTATAAAGAAGGAATTGCTTACTCCTTTAGAAGGATCAGAGCTTGTCAAACACTTCAAAGGATGTGATCTCTGAGTGGAGGTGCTTTCCTTGTGGCTGCCAGTTCTTAAATGAGGTTAGGGAGAGGTGGTTCTTGGGTCTGCCCTTCTGTTTGCACAGGTTTATTGCTTTCATAGGCTACCAAGGCTGGCTATGCCCCTCCACCAGTTGCTCAATCACTGGTTCAGGCTGTGACCTAACAGTTACCATACACACTGTGAAGTAGGAATAATGATGTAGCAACCCAACAGGGATAATATATAAAAGAGGCCCCTGTAACAGGTTGAAACATATTGTTATCTACCAGCATTGCTATCCTGATCCTGTGCCTGATTTAGTGGGTGTCCACCTTTTCCATGTCAGGGGGTTGGAACTTTAATGATCTTTAACATCCTTTCCAACACAAGCAATTCTCTGATTCTGATATGATTCATTAGAGCTATTACTATTCTTTCTGGAAGGGAGCCAGTAAGAGGCTGAATTTTTGTACCTGGCCCTTGTTTTCCTGCTGTGGGTGAAGTTCCCTAGGAAGAACAATTACTGACCTGTCAAACTTCACAAAGATGATGCTCAAAACTTCACTGTAGGAAGAGACCTTTAGAAGGATACAAGGTCAGAAAACGGAGGAGTGTTCACCAAGCTGTCCCTAGGGATGCCCAGAAGTGAGCTGAGATATCCATCAAAATCTTTTGCATGGTGGTGCTAATTTTCACAATTGGAACAAAGAGTAAAGAAAGGTCTGATGTTATATTCTCCTTTTTCCTTTTAGTATATAGTATGGAGCCAGTTAACCTTTCCCAGACATACTCATCTTTGGTAATATTCCCAGAGTCTAAAACTAACAGCTATACAGCCTTACAAAAAGAAAGATAGATCATGCAGAGGGATAAAGCAAATATTTTCTGGCACAGAAGCAGGCTTCATAGATACTATGGGGCCTGGAAACACTGAGGATCTATGTGAACAGGATGAAATTTGTTAGGAAATTTGTCATTTTTAGAGACACTTTACTGCATATGCAATGAGTATTTGAAAAAGTGAAATAGTCCTTGTTCTCCCTGTTCTCCTGCTGGATTGTGTCACAGGAACTTCAGTTCACGCTTGAGTTTTCTTTCAGTCTGGCTTTGTAGTTCTGAGGTTGTGTGGGTGCTATTTGGATACTGATTCTTCTTTGCTAGCATATGAGAATGACTGCTGATACCAGGTTTCTTAGTGATCCTGCTGAGATAATGCAGGCTGGTTGAAAGGCTGTGGTATTAAAAATAATAATAATGATAATAATAATAATAAAAACCACAAACCCCTCCTTATAGCATTCATTTTCCCTGTTTTTTAGGAAGGAGCAGCATTTGCCTGGATACATTTCTCAGTAGTACTCCTTATTCTCTAAGAAATGGCAGGATGCTGTCTCAGCCTCTCAGCTGGGTACCCCTCTGCGCACAGCAGTGAAGCTCGGAGCACGGCTGTCACATTGGGTTGTTCTGGAAGCTTTGCCTGGGAGGCAGAAGGAGCTGGGCAGCCTTTCTGTGCTCTGTCATGCTCCCAGTAGAGAGCAGGGCTTTTGTTTTATTAGCCAACTGTTCTGCGCCATCATTCCTTTCTCTAGTCTAAAATTTTACAGATACAGCTTGGGAAAAATAAATTATTAATAAATGCAAATGAAATCCAAAGTAGTTTTGTTGGGGCAGAAATATATTACAGAAAGCCTGCAAGCCACTGGAGGTTTTCACCAAAAACGTATTATTGAGAGTCATTATCAAATATAAATACGTAGGCCAGAAGATGAGCCCTTCAGTACCTAGCTTTAGTTTTTCAGAGTATTTTCTTATTACAGTCAACATTATGCTGATTTTATAGACTGGTGAGCAGTTGATTACTAATTTCCCAAATGGATTTACTACAAATGATTTTAGCCACCTTTATGTGAAACTGTAAATTTTGCAGGCATCCCTGTCTGATGCGTGATCAATTTAAATTGCTTCAGATGTACAAAACACATTGCATCCACCTAAGGCTTTTTTTTAATTTTTTTTTTCCTTATTTTTCTGCTCCACATCATTCCAGTGTATGGAAAGCTGTCAGATGTTCGAATGCATGCATAAGCAGGAAGTTACCTGCGATCCCAGACATCTATGCTGAGATTTCACACATAGAGATTATTTTCATGAATGCCTCTCACTAGAGGAGGGGGGGAGAGTTTCGTATAAAAACTGAGTATTCAATTAGGAGTGGCTTTTTACCGGTCTGCTGCTGCTGCCAGTACAACTTCCCCTTCAGAAGATACCAGGGGCTCTTTAAAAGCTACTCTAGTGAAGGCCTGAAAACAATTTTTTCTTGTCAGGATGGACATCTTTGAACACTGCAAAGAGAGTACGTGATGCTACATGAGATAACGTTTCAATAAGGAAGAGAGTCTTTGAAACTCTTTCTTAATTAACATGTAAATAAGTGGTTTTCTTTTTCTGTGGTTTTGTTTTCTTAATTAGTGCAATCACCAGCTCTACTATCTAGTCTGCCATTGGGTATTTCCTAGCATGTTGTATCTTTGTTCTACCGAGCTAACAACAAACCCCACCAAACAACAAGAAGTCAGTTCTTCAAAACAAAAATATGATGTAAAGAAAGAAAAAAATCATTCTTAAGCTGGACTTATTTTTTAAATATATTTACTATGGAATAATGAGTGCTCCTGACCTGGTGCATCTGCACCTGGTATATCTACTACGTGAAGGATGCCCCAAAACGTATTATACTGTGATGTTCATTCCTTATGCTTTGAAACATTTTTTTTTTTTTTTATTGTGCATCGCTTTTCTTTTTCTATCCCACAACTTTAAATATGCAGAGGATGTTGATCAGCACAACTCCGTTGCTTTTTGTTCTGCCAATTTAAACCAGCTGATGTTTTGGCCCATGCTGTATTATTTTAAAAGTGATAGTGGAACATTTCCTTTGTGTTATCTTGAAGGGCTGTACCACATTTAATTTTTTTTTTTTTTTTGAAAGGGATGGCAATGGAGCACGTTATGTCTGTAATGAATCCCAAATGTGAAGGGAAGTTATGACTCACTGACACCTAGCCCATAGGAAATCCCAACAGACAGTTTTTCTACATACTTTGTCTCTCTCATAATTCTCTTCTTTTTTTTTTTTTTTTTTTTTTTTGTTGTTCAGAAGAAATATTGGAGCATGTGGTGGCTCACTTCTCCTTCTGCTTTTTAAAATACGTGTGAGCTCTGGCATTGAACCCAGACAAGAAAAGGTCATTTCTGTAGGAATAAACTGCACATGGGACTGTACTCCTTTTAAGCAGATGGCAACCATGTACTGTTTTGAACAGACCAAACTGTCTTGCTGCATCCGTGTGCAGTCTAATAATTAGGGCATTCTTCTGGCTCTTGAGAGAAAGAGATATTGTTTCCTTCAATCTGAGGAGGAAAAGAGCCCATGTTTCCCACTTCCTGACTTTGTGCTTCAGCCAGAAAGCTGAAGTATGGAAGATAAGCACAGGCATCACAAGCTACTATCTTTCCTTGAAAAGAAAGGACTGATCCCTCTGCTTGGATTTTGGAATCTAGATCCTAAGATATTTGCACATAGGCCTTGTGAGGCCCAAAGGTTTTGTGAGATGCCATGATCTGCTGTCTTTTGTCTGCCTTTCCTGTGCTCATTCAAGGCACAGTTCTCAGAGCTAGTCCATGACTTTCCACTTTACTCTAGCAAGAAGAGTCTGAACATTCAAGGTGTTGCTCTACTTGACTTCAGACATTCACGTGTCTGATCTTTACCAAAACTTTCAGTAGATATTTTTCAAATTAATAAGATATTTTGACTTAGTGATGTTAACTGCCCATTTTCTAAGCATAGTAAAACAGCCATCAGTGAAGAGCCCAGTCTTCAAAAGTTAAAACAGCAGAGAAATAATTTGTAGTAGACTGTCAAATAGATTATGAAGGGCCATCATTAGATCCACACTCTTTTTTTTTTCTTTTAATTTATACAAGATCATAGTTATAAAGCCAGCATATAAAATTGTCTGCCTGTTTTCTCATGTGCTCCACACAGATTTCATTTGATAAGGTCTTATTCTTTCTAGTCTGACAAGAGTCCAAACTGCTTTACTCATTACAAAGAAGGGCATTCGCAGCACTACTGAGCCTGCATGCCCATGCCTTTTACTGTTTTCTGGGCCACCTGGGACATTAAAGGATTTTGGAATATTTTTTTTCCTCCTCATCTGACATGCTTTGCTCAGGTGGCTGACAAAACTGTAATTATCTAACATGACAAATAGCAGCCAGTATGAATCCAAAATGAAATATCAGTCAGAATAACAGACAATGATGTGGAGTGGCAGTATCCTTACTGTGACTGAAGTTGGAGCTGAATTATTGTTATGAACTATTGATGATTGATACAAAACTTTAAAGACACAAAAGGGAATCTTCACAATCTTAACAGTCTGACAGATCAGCAAAGTTCTCTTGCTTGTAGTGAAAGTTCTCCCTTTTGAACTACTGGGATGAAAAAAGCAGAACAGCCTAATGAAATTTTCAGGTTCCACTCAGGCCAAAGAGTCTTTTGGATCTGTTGTGATTCATATGCAGTAGCAACATAATATTATAAGGGTATCTGTTATGTTGGAGCCTTCTTTGAATGAGCAGGCATGAGTTTAGTGTTTGAAAAGATTTTTGCATTGGCTTTTCTAAAGGAAGTATGCAACTTGGTACAGATCTTGCAAGTTCAATCAGTGCAAAAATATTGCACTGCTACTCTGATCTCAGTGATCTTTCAAACAGCACTAAGTATAGCATCATGTATCTGAAGTTTTTTTTCAAATGTTTTCCAGCCCCTTTTTATTGTATTCTGATAGCGTATTTGTTGTTTCACTTTACACCGTTTATGCAAGTGACCTGGGTGACCAAGGGATGTAAAGATCCATAATATTTTCCCAGCAGGCTTGGGATTTGTGGTGTCATGTGTGGTTTTGTTTCTTACATTTATTGTCTTCAAATTAGACACATAACAAATCTTCATGTGACCTTCGTAACTGATTATTATTGTTATCAGGAGGAAGACTTTCTACAACACCAGTTGCAATATTTTCCATTATTACACTGAATTGCTAGAACTGAAATTACATTGCATTAATTGCAGGAAGAATAATTCATGCCAAGTGATATCTTAGTTGCAGTACAACATGAAATTGATTTTTGGACTGTGCATGTCACTTACATAGCATGTCACTTGAAAGCTGCCAATCTACAGTAGGATGCCCATGTACCATCCTACTGAAAGCCTTACAGGACATTTCGTTTTTCAAGCTAGAGATGTTCAGGCAACTCTTTGGAGTTAGTTACTAGCTTTGTGTGTTCTGGAGCCAAAAAAATCAAATATTTTTTTCCCACTTAATTGAAACAGTCTGGGAACAATTGTCACATTTTGGTAGCCATATCCACACTCTTTTTTCCTGTAGTCACAACATCATTGGTGAAAGATGTATGTAGCCTTACATATTCCATTTAATAACGAATGTTTCCACTTGCATTTGATATTGTCATCCATGGCACTGGTGCTGACATTGCCTTGAAGATGAACCTTGAGATCAGGTCCATTTGCACCCGTTAAGAAGATTTAAGCGGTTACACAACCTCTTTTCCTTCTTGTTATATTCCCCCGTCACATGTTAACCATCTGGCTTGGTAGAGGCTGCCTCCTAACAGTTTTTCATAACAGCCCTTGTGCCAAATTTTTGTTCCCATGGAAACTGTTTTAAGAGTGGTTAAAAACTGAGAGATGTACCATTTACTGTCTAGAATGGGTCTTATTTTGTTTTCATTAGTCTCTGTATTTTTTTTTTTTTAATTTAAGTTCTCTAAGTGTTACCACCTGTGCCAAAAAGAGGAAAGCTGTGAGTTTTGGTCACTAGTTTTGTATCTCAATTTCCACTTATGTTCTGCAGAGCAAAACTTAAAGGATTTGAAGCTACTTCAGTGCCTTGTTTAACAGACAGTAATAAAACTGTGCATGTTAAGGACAACAACTTCAGAAACATGAAGTTTTAAGTTTTTTTAAAGGGGATTTTGGAAAACTGAAAGAAATCAGTGATTAGATAGGCTCAGTAAATATCAGAGGAATTATTCTGATTGTATCTCAAAGTATTAGCATGTCTATAATTTTATAAGATTCAAAGGAGTCAACAAGTCTCAGGTCACACAAGTTTTTAGCTTTTAAAAGTGTTACCCAGCTTTCTTGTCGAAAATAAACAAAGAAATAAATACTGCTTTCCATTCATAGGAAACTGATTTGCTATACTTGTTAAATTTTTCTAGGAAGAGATTTAAATTTCACAGCTGCTGGGACCCTCTTAACTGTTGCACTAAATCAATGCATTCATATTCTTATCCCAAGATTCCACTCGCAAAGCCACAAACTTGGGACTGAAGAGTGGAAAAACACAAAAAATTGAGTTGACTTTCATTCATGAAGACCGTAAAGGTTTAAAACATTTATTGATTTCTCATTGCCATAAGATGTGATTTGTGGTATGCCAAAAATAGTATTGTCTGCCCTCTGTGTGTTGAGATGTTTTCTGTGAAATATTTATATATACATGGGCTTCAGGGAGAACTTTGTTGAGGACCCTCTGATGATGAAGAGTGCAGAGAGGATCTTTTGTAACAGTATCTCTATTTGGACTTTAAAAGATTTAACATATATTTCCTGAACAACACAGAAGTTCTGTTAACCGCTAGAACAGGGGTTTGCTCAAGGTGCTCAGTGAACAGAATACTAATTTCCAGACCATTGGTTTACTTTAGTCTCTCCCATAGAATCCTTCTTTCAGGAAAGCACTTAACCATGGAGTTGAATCAGAGCCCAATTAAAAGTCATTGCTGGGACTTACAAACACTGAAGTGTCTTAAGCCTTAACAGTGACAAAATTAGAAATTATAAGCCTTTTAATAAAGCTCTAATTCTATGAGAAATCTGTGCCTACATATTTCTTTTCATTAAAGGTACTGAATAGGTGGAAATGATGGGGATACAGGCTTTGTATAGGTTTCAGAAGCTGTTTTACTCTTTGCTTTACCGTGCAAAATTTAGACAAAATGTGAAAGTATTTTTACATATTTATCTTCTTTAGCATCTTTCAATTAGAGGTGAAGTTTTATCTAAGAAGGCTGGGATCCCTTCCCTTCTTTCTTATGTGAAGAAAAATCAAACTCCTGATCTCTTTCTGTGTTATTCTTGTGTCATTAAATGGCAAGAAACCTGACCTCTTATAAACCTCAGTTTATGAAGAGATTCTGAGACTGGTAACACTGTATTTGCTGTTCCCTTCAAACTAGGTGCATCTAATTCCCTCTTGTATAAGGTAAGACTTCAGACGTGATTTACCCTGGGCTCTCTCTTGAGAGTTACCACTTAAATGAGTGACCATCAAAGTGGAGAGATCTATTTTTTTTTTTTTTTTTTTTTAGCACAAACCACCAACTGAAAGGCAGAACTGAAGAAAGACAAGATGTGAGATCAAAATGGAGTTTGCGTTCTGAAACAGAGTGCCTGTTCTATCAAACAAAAATAAGTTGTATCAGGACTTTTCAAATCATCAAAAAGGTCCATCAAACTAAAGGTCAACAAGTGCTGTTTAATCTGTTGCCGTCACAGTCTGGTATAATTCTGAAGGGCAACATGATAAAATTAATTATTAACCTTAAAAAAAAAAAAAAAAGTGTAAACAGAGAAAAATAATATGATTTCAGCAATCCTTGTGTAAATTTAGGGATTTTCATGCCCATCACAAAATGCTAAGCATATTAAATCTAAGCAGAGTAGGAAATTGAACGTTTTTCAACACATTTTGGAAGTAGGGACAAGTGCAATATGAAATATTGGTGTTTTTTTAGGCAGCAGATAGAAATCCCTTGAAAAGGTCTTACTAACTTTGTGAATCTTTATATCAGATTATAAATATGTCTAATTAACTGAATGAGACAGGAACTCTTAACTAACAGGTGCAAACAATTAAATAATCACCTTGGCTGTTATGCAAAATAAGATGGAAATAACACTCAGCCTGACTTCTGCGGTTTTATTAAGGAGAAGGAAAAAGGAGTGGATCTTTAGAAATGCACTATGATGTTCTCATTTTGAATGAGAGAAGGGAACATATGTGAGTACCTCCATATCTCAGTGGAGGGCAGGAGAGGACTCAGGGGCCCAGGGTAGTACTAGGTGCACACCTTGTACTATTGTACTTTTTCCCATCAAGTCATATAGAAATTTCAAGTAAATCTTATGTAGCTGTTCAGGTCTGGGAGGAGGAGAGAGAACATGGAGTACAGTTAAACCTCAAAGCAAATTTTCTCACTAAAAGTACAGGAAGAACAAGTGTAGGAAGAAAACCACATTCAGTGAACCTCAGTGAGGAGTCAGGAATTGTTCTGTAGTCCAGTGATAATCACCAGGCTGTATAGCCTGAGCTGTTCATGTTGGAAGTACCTAAGAACAGTGAGCAGTGTGTACATGGAGAAGTTAATTGATAGACGAGTAATATGATAAAACTCAGCAATATGCATATGAAATAACTGAAAATGTTTCATTCTAAATTTAAATTGCAGTTTTCAGGCTTTATGGAGATTTTCCCGCTCTGCAGGAGTATCTGTTTTAAAGAAAAGAAAAAAATAAAGCAAGCTGCCAAAATGTAATTAAGTAGTTCATACGAAAATAGTTGAAAAATTCTTGGTAATACACAAACATGCTGGAAGATAATTCAAGTATGAAAGGGGAATTAAAAATAAAAGTTGGAGTAGGAGGGATAATTCCAGCTAAAACTAAAGAAATTTCTTTGGGATAGAATGGGATCATACACTGTAATCACAAAGGCTTGGCTAGGTAGATTGGTGGAGGAAGTTAAAAAACAAAACCATAGTGTATAAGAACACCTAAGCTGTCAATGCTGTGGATAGGATTGCCGCTTTGTGTTGTGGGCAGTTTCTTCGTATTGTTTTTAGCGGAGACACTTACACAAAATAGTTCAATTGTCACTCAGATGATCAGTAGTTATCACAGCTCCATGCTATATTATGGAGGGGCAGGTATGACTTTAGGAAGGAAGACCTCTCTCCTCTCTATGGGCACCACATCCACCAGCACTCTTCTAGCTCTCTGTAGAGGAGCAGATACACGATAGGAACTTGGTGATGAAAAGAAATCTGTTTTTGAGACCTCTCCCTTGACTTCTGGAAAATGAGAGCTGATTTAGAGTGTACCTCCTCCTTCGTATATATCAGCCTTAGCAGGACTCCCATGCAAAGGTAATCCGCTGCTTTCAAAGCAGCAGTGGTGATGATTGCACTGTGGGGTATAAGGTAGCACGCATAAAGTCCACGAGGCTTGGAATAAATCACTAAAGTCAGTGCTGCCGGATGTGTTGGGTAATCACTATCAGGCTTCATACCTCAAATCTGTAAAAAACTTACTAAGGTTTAACTTTGCACAATGACTAATCCTGCTGTTGGCAAGGACTGGCCATTTAAACATGTGTAATTCTTTGAAGGATCAGTGTTTTAACTCCCAACAGATGAAACTTCTGTCAGAGAAAGCAACCATTCAGCATTCAGAGATGAAGATTCAGAAGGTGCCACACCAGCAGGGGAGGGAAAATGAAGGGACTCAGAGCTACATACAGTGGCATCTCTCTCCTTTTGAAGCACACTTTCATCCTATTTGTGTTTGGATGTATTCTACAGAAATGTAAATTTGGCCAAAGAAATAGTTTCCAATACGTACAAGATATGAATCAGAGCTTTAACCCATTCCTGATATGAAAATGCTGTAAACGTGCCAGCATATTTACCTTCCACACATTTTTTTTTTTTTCATTTATGCACATTTCATGTAATTATCATAATTGTAGCAATTAAAGATTTCTTTTAAGAATAGTAGGTTTTGTCATTTGAAGTACCATTCCCTTGTAGGGATAGTTGCAAACAAAATTTCAGATAAAGTTTTGGAAAACATCACTCTATAGAAAAAGTGCATTGCCATACTGCATTTATATAATCATGAGCAAAAGCGTATGACAAATGAGTTGGAATAAATTGTGAGCAGAAACCTCTTCCAAATAAGAAATAACCACTCATGAGAAGCATGTCTAATTACTTATGTGCCCCACTGATCCCTATAGAATAGATGGATAGAATAGAATTAAGTAGTTTCACCAGCTGCTCTGAATTCTGAAGACTAAAAAGAAGGCTGAAAATGAGATAGTAGTTAAAAAATAAAGTGCAATGAAAATATAAAACATTTGTTTACATTATACTATTGGTGACATGATTCTGATATAACTCCATCCTTTGGGTTGTGTTGAATTTAGCTGTAGAGCACGGTTTTAAACAAATTAGAAGAAACTTCACAGGAACTAATTTAGAATAATAAAGTTACAAAAAACCATATATTTGAAATTAAAAGAGACAAAGTAATGTATTTTTTTTGCACAAAAGAAGATTTTTTATGAAGAGAGTAGATTCTTCATGGACAACAGCAATGTGGTTCCAAATAGGGGTGTAAATTTGTTTGTTTACAGAGGCATTGCATTACAGAAATCCAAAACTGAAGTTTTCTCCTCATTCCTGCCTTCAAAATGGAAGTTAAATAAGTGGAAGTGCCTTCATCTTCCATTTTCACTGCCTGTATCCTGGTAGGCGTCTTTATCCTCAGGAGCATGGCTGATGACATAGAAATGGCTCTCTGAAAAGCTGTGAAAGCATGCTTTAGATACTGAAATGATTAGAGGTAACAGCTTAATTTTCGGGTGTAAACATCATGCAGTGCTTGAGTGGAAAGCTCTGATTTTAATGATGGGTGGACGAAATATCAGATCCCTTTCCAGAAGAAAATACTCAGGTGAGTGCCCAGCCAACTGAGCCTTCTGTGCCAACTAGACAGTGTCAGTAATGGTAATTTCCCAAAAACGGACGTGGTCACTCTCCAAGGTTCATTCTTTGGCTTTCTCCCTGTGGGGCCAGCCAATTTTTGCACCTGGCCACCACATTGTATTGCAGGAATTGATAGAAAAGCTAATAGTAGCCAGCTGTCCAGAGATCATTATCTTCTGCACTTTTAAAAATTTCCATTCCTTAAGGTTAAACACATAAACCTTCTACATCAGTATCTGGAAACATAGAAAAGTTTATCTGGCTCTCTTATGTGTCAGTTGTCACAGCTGAAAGAGGTACAGATGGATATGAGCAAAAAGGAAAAAGAATGTTCACAAAATGTTTCACTTGTAATATTGGTTACAGAAATTCTGAGTATAACACTAAGACGATGCTGATTTTCTCCCATTCATTCTTGAATACAGTGGATTTCATGATCCCTGGGTTTAATTTGAATTTGGAGATTGTGTGAACATAATATCACAGTGTAAAACCAAATGACTACTGAATCTCACCTGGATTAATTTCAAAACCTTGGGAAACGGCAGATTTAACAGGTGTTTTCATCTGGGGTTGTAAGATGAGACTGCTTTTGTTACTAATTGGTTATTAGCTTGAAATTCCTGTAAAATCAAAAGAGTCATGCAGAGGTATCTTTATGCAGGTATCGTTGTCCACATAGTGAATATTTTATTACTAATGTCAGAATAATTTAGGATATTTTGTATTTCCAAACCAGAACAATAGACAAAGCATACTGACCTGGTCTAGGAATAGCGTTTTTAAAATAAGCATCCTGATCTACATGGTTTTACCTGAAAGATATAGAGATACACACAAGTACTGTGCAGCTGTACTGTTTTATTTCTGAAGTCTGGGAGCAGCCAGAAGGATACAAGTGGAGGCAGTAGTGAGTTTGTTATCCTCATCATTGCTCAGTGACATGGACTTCTGTAAGTGCTGCTCAAGAGAATGTTTGCATTGTTGGGCACAAGAGGCAGCTTACTGCAGCACCAACTGCAGCCTCATTGCATCACTGCCACTGAAAGAAAAGAGTTTCCATAAGCCCTTAAAGAAAAAAAATCCCTGTTCTGAAATTTAACTGCGGGTTTGATTTATGCATCAGATAGCAGAAAAAAAATATTAACCTTCTGGTGTCTTTGTTTCGCTGCAAGCTGTGTATATTTTAATTAATTGCCTTTCTGCATTGTTCTGTGTGTGGCTGACAGCCTCTTGCTCCTTTACCCAGTGGAGGTGAAGAAGAATTTAAGCCTGTATTTGTCAGACAAGCACACAAGTGCTAGTTTGAGCCTTTTGTGTACAAGTCACATCAGCTAAATTAATCTCTCCAATGTGATGGAAATTAGTTCACCTGACAAAATCTGCTTTTGGCAAGGAGACCAGAATGAAAAGTGAATGAGTGTGGAAGTATGAATTGAAGCTGAAAATGTCCCTAAATAGTTAAAGGTGCCCGAACTGTACAGAAAAATGCAAAAAATGAGGGACTACTGCAAGGAAGCTGGGCAATTTTAGATCAAGGTTGTGCCAGTCTGGGGGGCAGCCTCACAACAGGGTGCCCAGCTGGAAACAACCCCTGCCTGTTTCCCAACTTTGTGCTTTCCTCCAGCACTCAGGTGTCCAAGTGGACTCAAAGGAAATTCGTGGTTCTTTGGTGCAGCACCACCTACAGAGCCAGCCAAAACCTGTTCTATTTAGAGACATCGTGTCTTGCTGTTGTAAAAACAGATTGTGAATGGGGATAGTTTCATGGGAATAGAGTAAAGTAATAAGAATAAAGGACAAGAATAAAAATGATATAATGCTTCAGATTTCAATATACAAAATTACATCTAAATGCCAAGTCCATATCTATTAAAATGGGAATACTGTGCTTGGACAAAGTAAGGCAACTTCTGCTTTTTCAGGGGCTGTACAGGCTTCTTCAGTCTGGCCAGTGCAGCTTTGATAGCATGAAAGTACATGCAGTTGTAATTTGTGGTCCACTGCTGAACACCAGATAGTCCAGGGTACAAGTAAGCCCTGGTCAGGCTCCCTTTATGACCAGCTTTCAGCTGTCCCTGGGTACTCAGCATTTTAAGTACCATGTGGAAGAACAAAAAAGAAATGGGAAAAGCTTATTTTCTTAGGGAGTGGTAGAGAAAATCTCCAAGGATTTGATTTTTTTTTGTTCCACAATTATGTTTTCCAACAGTAGCTTGCTCTGACATCATGCAGGGCAATGGGATTTCTTTTCTGTTCTCTACAATGGAAAAGAATAAATTGTTATAAAATGATCCATTTACTCACTTGTTGGGATGTTTGCCATTTCCTGTTACATCTGCAAATGAAATACATTTGATGAATGCTTTATGGTTTGATGCAAGAGAAATGTGTAGATCGATACTTGGCTCTGCGGGTAAGGACGATTCAAACCCCATTTGTTTAACCTCTTCACAGTGACTAAGTGACTGGTATATATACTCTTTTGTGATCTACCAGCTCCCTAGTTGATACATGAAAAGGCTTACAGGAGAGTTGCAGATTGTATGTATTGTTTGACAACTCTGCATAGAATTTTTGGAGGTAAGCATAAACCCTGTGAAGTGACGTGAGCTTCTCGTGGCTTACCCAAATGTGGCAGCAAGCCCAGCTCAGCGCAGCAGCCTCTCAGCAGCACTTGGCCTCAGTGTTGTGCCAAGTTCATATACAGGTTCCGGCTGATTCATGTCACAGAAAGTACATTTCCATCTGTCTACAAAATTCTGCATAGACATTCCAACAATAGTAAAATGGAGTGAATAGGTAGCAACAGTTCCCGAGAGTTTTGTGCAAGAGACATTTGTTGAAAGGGCCTGAATGTTGGTGTAACAGAGCTAGGTAAAGGGAAGTTTGTTCATTCCATTTAATCACCCTATCTTAAAATGTGTAATACATTTATGGGCATACAGGAGGGCGAATTTCATCAGATGTTCTAAATACAAACTCCTAAGAATGCTTACACAAGAACTGCTGTACTAGCCCAGCCCTGAGGTCCATATTACCCAGTCTCATATCTGTTCTTATTGTCCACTCTTCACTGACCGTGTGATTTTTCCAATACATTGCTCAGAATTGCCCGATTCTCCGAGTGTATTTGATGATAGTGCAAATTAGTTCCACTTGTCACATATAAGGGAAATGCAAAGCATTGTTGAGATCTAGGCTAATATCTGTGCTAATATTATCCATTAATCCTCTTTCAGTAGATCCAAAGCAGTTCTGTAGAAGACCAGAGCCTTTTTTTTGTGCTGCACATTGTAAGAGTTTAGCAAAATCTGTACATGCTTCTTTTTCTTACATTACAAAAATAATTTGATATTTATACTGTGTCTTAAAATGCAAAGGAATCCATTTTCAAGTATTTTAGTACTGTTATGTATCTTAGTAATTGTATATCTCTCTCCGTAGGGCTTTATAAACTTGAGTCTCGTTTTTAACATGGTACAATAAGACTTGCTTTAATTTGGAGGATGAACATAGCTGGACCACAACTCAACGTTTTTTCTTAAGTCATACAAATGATTATTATTATTTTTTTTTATTATTTTCCTTTTTACTTAGGCAACATGTAGAGACTGGTAAGTGTTCTGCATTCAACCTCTGTTTCTAATTGCTTCTAATCTCTGATTCTAATTGGTTTGGCACAGTTCTTTGTTCCTTTGTTTCTATAACTGAACTAATTTTTAACTTGTGGAAACTGTTACAGAGAGGTACTGTTGCACATATGTGACTCAGACCATCTGCTACTCTTTTCAGTTAAGATAATGTCCTTTAAGAAAATGAAACCATGTATATAGCATGTAAACAGGAGAAAAGAAACACCGTAAAAATGCATTTTTTGTTGATTATTAAAGTATAAAGAAGAATGAAATTATGCCATTACCTTGGACAATCAGTTTTTTGAGAGATATTTTCAAAGGATGAGCGTATTATCTGCCCTAAAATGGCATGAAAGAACTGTACATCTTTATAAAGTAACTGTAAAGTAGGTGTGAACCAAAGGCACTTGGTAGCATTGTATTTCTAATTGACAGTGCTACAGCAGCAAACATGTAGCATAAAGCAACAGGCAGACATCCTGTTGCTTTGTACCTCCTTTTTCTTAGATTAATAATCTGTCTGCTTTTCTAAGGTTATAACCCTGAAAAATTAAACTATCAAATGAAGAGAAAAATGTCAGGAGAGTTTTGTATTTCTATAATCCACTCTTAAATATATACAACTAGTAGTTCAATCAGGGCTTTAATGCAGCAGGTATAGCTGGCATAGTCACAGCATGCCATGCATGCACAGGGAACATCTAGTTTCTCGGTTATATACTCATACAAACCCAAATTCAGGGTTTGTATTAGTTTACTTGAAAGATTTTATGAATATGGTATTTATTTATTTAGTGTTAAAATAAGAAGGACTGTTACATGCCCTTTAATTTCTTGAGCATGTCCAAAATATTGTTATTAGAAAGATGAACTTACAAATGTAGAATTTTTATCCTCTGCTCACACTAATGAAATAATAAACTATATGGATGTATACAAAATTATGATGCTATATGTGCTTCCATAATAGCGGAGCTATACCAATTGAATTCTGCCTTGCATTCCTTTTGCAGCTTGGGTCTGTGCCAGAATTAATTATCAGTCCATTAAGCTGGTGTTCAAGATGATTGCAAATGATATCCTAAACAAACTCCTCTCCTGTCTGCCACCATAGCACTATCCTAAACATTAATATTCAGCAGAGCACTACAGAAGGACTAGGATCAGAGGTGTAAGATTAAGAAAGGTTAAAGAGACTTTAACCCTTCAAAGGGCACCAAACTCTGTGTTGCTTCATCTGGCCTGGAAAAGTAGTAATGCTCCTCTGGGGCTGGTCCTGCCTGGCAGTCCCCAGCAGCGTCGGGGCAGGGATCCTGCTATCTGAGAAGGACATGTGAAGCTTTGCAGAGTCTTTGGTTCCTTCTCATCTGCAGCATCCACGCCTCTCTATAGTGGGAGGCTGTTTTGAGTAAGGAAGGAAAGTAGATTTGGCCACGTATCTGAGATGACGTAGTGAGGACAATTAGCCCTGCTAATGAATAGGAGAAACTTCTTTGAAAGAGTGCTGAGGCACTGGAACAGGCTGCCAGGGAGGTGGTGAAATGGCTGTCTCTGGAGATGCTCAAGAAACATGGAGATATGGTACCTGGGGATAAGGCTTAGTGGGAAATATTGGTGGTAGGTGGATGGTTGTCTAGATGATCTTAGAGGTCTTTTCCAACCTTAAAGATTCTGTGATTTATGAAAAGTATCACAGACTTGGTCTGTAGTAACCATAGTGACCATGGGTGCTAAGAGTTTTCCGGCAGGTTAACTTCCAGAAGATCTTGGCTTTCAGCACATCCCTTGGATGTGACTAGGAGGATCCCTCTTCTGGTCAGATATTAATAACTGTCCTCCTGTAATGGCTTTGTCAAAAACTTTTCTACTGCTGTTGAAAGCAAAGCCCTTGTTGGAGCAGAAGGTAGAGTTTAAGTGTCAAAGCGTCATTCTTAACTCTGTAAAGCATCCCAGTTCACAGCTTTATTTCATAAAAGCATATGAAGGAGAACAATGCATGCTGTTTCCTCCAGCTGCTGATGGAGTCTATGCAGTAGCTGAGTAGCTCCAGGGTGATTAAAGTCTTCAGGGAATGAGTGGTAGCCTCACTTGTTCAGGCTGAAGGAGACACCAGCCCATGCCTTACAGCTTTCTTAGTAAAACATGGTGCACTAATGTCGTGCTAATATGTAGGAAAGCATTATATATTCATGTCATGGTGACCTTTGCTGGGTGAAAAGGATTTTGAGAAAAGAATATTTCTGATGGACGACTGATAACAAGGCACATTTCTCCTGCTAAAGTTCATGATAATTAATCAGAAAATTCATCAATATGTTTTACTTTAATCTTTTTATCACACGTGAAGCCAAGGTTAGACTGAAATCTGCTTTGAACCAAATGAGTAAACTGCTTTATCTTTTTTTTCTGTATAGGAATAAAAATATGTTTTTTTTTGTTTGTTTTTTGTTTTTTGGTTTTTGGTTTTTTTTTGGCCAGAGGTGTTTTTCTCCTCTATTGGGTAGCAGTCCTCAAGCAAATAGAATGAATCTAAAAGCTGAAAAGTTTTAATGGCATCTGCCAACATTTTAAAGAAATAAATTTAAAAAAAAAAATTCTCTGGAAGAAGCACACTGAAATCAGTGGAGATTAATTAATTAATAGCAACTAATTTGGACCACTGAATCCTGAGGGAATAAGTGTTCAAAAAGAATATTTTAGTAACCTTAATCTAAGTAGTTCTTGGTACAAAATTAATTTTTAATTTCTCATTTTTATGTTGTTCCTGAATGGAAATGAATGAAATAAAAGATATTTTCTATAAAACAAATTTAAACAGGTGGAATGGTGGTCCTGTGCATATGGGATATCAACAGAAACATTTTTGCCTGATAAAATACAATTAGCTTTGGTTTCTCAAGACTTTTGTTTTGTAAAGAAAAAAAGAACTGTTGAATCACAGCCTAAACCACTGATTGATCACCTGAGGCAATCAATGAGTCAGATGTAGGAGCACAGGTGAAGGCAATTCACCTGTGTGACTGGATGGGGTGGAGCCTGGCTGCACCTCTCCTAGACCCAATTTAATTAGACTGCCACTGGGGAAGGTTCTCTTTCTGGATGTTGCTCCCTTTGGAGCTTATCTGTGAGCTTAGGACACAGGCGAGCGTTTTCATTTATTTTTCATTATCCCTTTCCACCATGATGATCTTTCTGGTTATACAACTTGTAAAACACCATCCTAACCACACTGCTCTGTATGTTTGTTGATTGTATGAAAAGCAATACAATTCTGTAGAAATAAGTCAAAAGGAAAAATGAAAGTGTTCTAAAAGTACTTCTGTTTCTTTTTGATCCATGTTTAGTAGGATTAATGGGTATCTTAATTATTTGATATTTGGTTAAAATAGCACAATATTTTTGTTCAGTTTTTATTTTAAGCTTTTGGAGATTTAGTGCCTGGTTCTGACTGTAGAGATTAATCAGGTCTGAGCTCTGCGTTAGAGCTTTTAGTTCTGTTTATAGAATCTGTCGAAGTAAAATTGGCCATAAATTCACACTTTTGGAAATGGAACAATTGTTTTAGGAGCCTTGACCTCTGAGATAATAGGTCAAAGTTTCAGCTGATGTCAACTGAAGGTACTTTACAGAAGACAAATTCTCTGGCCCGAAATCGATTGGGATTTGGAGTCCTGGAATTTCAATTAAATATTTTGGATTTTCTGATGAAAGCTCTTTATTGCTCAAGAGTTAGTTGTAATTTATATAAATATACACTCTGTCAAAAAAAAAAACAAAAACAAAATGAATGAGTTGGCACAGAATTTCTGTTTCAGTAATAAATGTCACAGACTTCAATCTCAGTGTAAAAGGAACCATGCAATCAATAATGTCTACCACAAAAGTTCTCAGACTGTGGTCTGTAAGTCCTTGCCTGCGGTTTGGGGAGAATTGACTGGCCAAAGGGAGCTGACCCTCCTGGTTTCCAGCTGCCAAAAGACATTAAAACATAACTAAAATAAATTACACTTTTGTTGCTTCCAAGCAGTTGCTGCAGCTGCCGCAAGCTTATTATATGGTTACAAACAGCAAAAGGGAAAAATATCCGCAAGCTTGTGTGTCAGCACTGCTGAGTGGAAGAGTGTTTGAGGACTTCTGTACTTTTAGGCCACGTTTGTTTATGCTGATGAGATTTTGCTTTCCAGCACTGGAATCCCAAAATGAAACTGCTGTGTTCTCACTTGTGCATTTTAATAGGCTCATTGCTTATTAATCAGGCTGCAAGATGCTTCATTTATGAAAGTGTATGTTTTTGTCATTGAAGACTTCATGGATCCTTGTTACCAGCAGTTTTAGGGTGTCTTTAAACACAGAAGGTTTCTTTAACTAGTGAGTTATGTTCTTAGTCCTTTATTTTCTGCGTTGGTTTTCTACCCTATGAGGAAGCTTTTCTCCAGTGGGTGACCCTATGTCATTGATAAAACACCCAGGGTGAGCTTTGTTTTTGTCAAAGATATAATCACATTTGCAACCACTGAAAGCAGTACCAACCTTCACTACACTTGGAAGAGAAAGGTCCAGAAATGATAGGAAGCCATATGGGGGAACCTCTGTGATAGGAAAAGCGAGTGTTCGTGGACCTCACATCACCAAAATGCACCCACTGTGGAAGCAGCTGGGAGCCTGAGTCTGGACTCCTCAATTTCAAGTGGACCCTAAGAAGAAGAGCTCTGTTCACAATTTCTAATTTTCATGCCCACATGTTTGTACCCAATAGTTTCTATTATATCTATTTCTCCCATATTAAAGATTTTGACATTAGCTTCTGCATTTGCATCTTCCCTGCTGTTGTTAAGCAGGGTTCTGTGAGCACTGGATGCTGTGAATCATTAGTTGACCTACTTTCTATCAGGCTTTTATCTGGTGCCTTCTGGCTTCTTCAGAGTATGATCTTCTCTGTGTATGCGTGTCTCTCTTACTGCTTAGTTTTCAAAGATGTTTTTCTCCAGTGTATTAACAGGAACCAGAGGGACAACAGCAACATCAAAGTCAGCATCTGTTTCTTCTTTGTTTTGCCAGTTTAAGGTTCCCTTGGGTAATGTTTTGAAATGACTGTTTGATAATGAGGGGGGTTATAAACAAAATATCATAAGGTAAGTTAATTTAGAAATAGATTTAGCATGTGGTTGTAATGCTTTGTGGAGACAATCACCTGTAAAGCTAAGGGATCAGGCTATATTGGCTTTGTAGTCTTAGAGCTGACAGTCGTTTACTAAGAGGATGGTCTTCACAAGTTGTCTCTATTTGAAAAGTCTTTTTCCCTGAAATATGTAACTCTACCAGGATAATGCATTAGTGTTATTGGTAATGTTCATAGATACGGCTGCCAAATGCATCTTATTGCAAAAACTTGCTGTCAGAGTTTCTCAGCTTTTTAGTTAAGTCACTCAGTTTGAAAATTGCAACGTTAAGTATCTGCTTGAGGCAACAGATACAAGTGCAACGAGGCAGTGGGTGGAGTATTTCAGCAGGGGCAGCAGTGATAGTAGGTGCAGATTTGTACAAGTGCAGCAGGCTCATACAAAGGTAGTGAAAATGCACAGCTAATAATGTTGGTGACTGTGCTGAAAAAGTGTTTTGCAGCTGAGAATTTGCTCTATCAAATAGTGTTATTGTGCTCTTTGTATCTGCTGCAGTTTCAATGGAAATAAATAGGAGGTATTACTCTCGGCATCACCTATGTATATTTTCTCTCCTGGAAATATACAGATTAATGCAAGCTAGGATCTACTTGCTTCGCTGTAGGCACTTGAAGTTTAGCTTAAGCTGACCTGATGTTGGAGAAGTATTTTCTCTTTTCTTCATTGGGAAAAAAGTTTAGATCTGTTACACTATGAAAAACAAATCAGTCTGCCTTGCCTTCACTCAGCCTACACAGAACTTGCTCTAGCCCAAGGCATCAGCAGCATAGGGCATGCTTCCTGGCCTTTTGCTATGTGAAGAACAGTGTCAGTGGAAAAGGAGACTGGAAAGAGAGTTTGCACAACAGAAGAGGGTAAAACTGAAAGCTGGTGAGTGGGTAGATTTTCTTCTAGAATCAACAGATCAAGGAGACAGGCAGCTGAAAAGAAAACTTAAGAAAATAGAGTTGGAGGCTGAGAATAGAAATTAGGAAACAGAAAAAAATAAGGTGTGAATTATGAGGAATTTGATCACAAACCTCAGAAAAATCCACACGGAATTATTCTGGAGCTGAAGCAAGATCTTGGCACTCATCTCTGTCCCATGTTCCACTTCACATCCCCTGTAGCAGCATTCATGCTTGGTTATTTCTTGGCCACATTTCTCAGGCAGCAGCTTCTACCAGAAGAATTATCTTGCAGCATCCTCTCTCTGAAGGGGAGCTGAGCTGTAGCAGCTGAAGCACTGCTGGCCCTGAAGGCCAGGTGTCCCCAGTCCTAAGCTGCTACTCCTCCTGTGGGGAACAGGAAGACACTGACCCCAACAGCTGCTGCATCTTCCCATCTGTGCTGCTTGGCCTCTGGAGGCTGTAAGCCACTGCCACATCCCAGCTCTGGGTGTTACAGAGCAGGAGGCAGGAGAAGTATTTTGCCTAATTGGGCACTGCTGGCTGCTGAGTAGGCTGTGCTGCTCTGGGAAAAAGACTGTGGTCTTTATGGAAGCCTCCAGCAGGCTGGGCCAGTGTCCCAGGCCGCCCTGGAGTTGTTCTCTATATTTACTGTGCCTTGCTCAAACCTTAGCATGAATCCAGCATTTCTCTTTGTCCTCATGGGCTTTTCTCTGGCCTTCAGCATTACTGTGTCTGATTGTTCAAGCAAAAGAAAGCCAAAGTGAGGTTACACAGGCTACCTTAGAGACAGCATTTTCTAACTTGTGTGTGCTTGACTTTATAACCCTAATGCTCCTGTAACATAGATGGTTTTATGTATCATGTGTCTAGAGCTTTGGCTATTTCATATGGGTAGGTCTCCATACAAACAAGGAACTGATCTCAGAGAAGTCCTTTGTTGACCTTTTTTGTAGCACATGTGCTGCTTATATGAAAACACTGTTATCTGAAAAAGAGAGTGGCACATGGTATACGATTATCTTGGATGCAGAATTAATATGTCTGGAAGCTTACTGCAGAGTGCTGAATTGTTACAGTTCCCTTAGCACTTTTTGCATTTTATTAAGAAAAAGGAGAATTTGGTTTAAAAAAAAAAAAGTACCTGCATAATCCTCAAATTGAGTTAACATAAATGTAAACAAGCCAAGGATTGGCATATCATAATCAGAATATGTTTTAATTTTCTCCCTGTGGCATGGCTAGAAGTCACACACTGAGATCTGCAATTCTAGAGGTTTATCTTATTTTATTTTTCCAGTTAAAGTATAGATCTGCTGAAATTTGTGCCCTTCTGGGAGAAAATATGGTTCTAAGAAACCATTTGACTCTTTCAAAGCTATCAACTGTCTGCAAGTTTCAGTTGAAAAAGGCATCTGTTTACAAGGCAGCAGAGTTTTATTACTTAAAATTTGGTGAACTTCTTTTCTGTTGCCACAGAAACTTAATTCCCACTCCATAACCTTCTGTTGGAGTAGAAAAGTTAAAGAGATTGGGAGTGGATATGCTTGCAAGTAGAGATGCTCCTGTAAGTTCATTCTAAAAAAGGTCCTTATGAATCTTTCTGTAGAAATCATTGTAATGTGTATTCTAAAATGGAGGCCATGAGGCAATGAAACAGAAGTCTAATGCTATGCTTATTTTCATACTGCAAAGCTTCGTAATAACCACTGATTAGCTATTCTGAAGGAATAAGAATAAGACATTATTTAAAACATTTCTAGGGGAATATACTTTAAAACATCTTCAGCTGAAACCAAGATGAAAAATATTCTTCAAGTGTGTGAATACTACAGTAAGATAGATGGGAATGGCACAGAGAGAAAAGCTTTGTTCTGCAAAAGAGAAAAGTTGTCACATCCCTTACTAGTAGCCTTTGTTAGTTTATTAAACGATTTTGTATAGTTATGTGGTTATTTAAATGTTACATCCCAGTTTTAAGATGTGGCTTATCACTGAATTGCTGACTCCTTTAGGTATGTTATTAATGTCTCAAAACTGCCTTAAAATTATCATCCTTTTCAATGGGGATTCTCTCCTACGTGTTTATGCATGATGTAATATAATATACCCCTAATTTTTGTGTACCAAACTAGGCACTCTTCTAATACAAATAATTAATTATCAAAATCATGCCATTAAAAATCACTCTGTGAAAAATACTGGGATAAGCATTTTGGCACCGAAGAAAGTGAATTGACTTTATCTCAGACTGTGAATAAGACAAGGGAAAATGTAAAACGTATACTGATTAGAAGGCTTTTATGATATAGAAACTGATACTGACTGGGAAATTTGTTAGGTTGTGATGTGACAGAAATTTGGGAAATCACAACAAAAAAAGACTGAAATATTCTCAACATCTAGACACTCCTTGCCAGTCATATGAATGTTCTGCCAGTCGGAATTGCAAGTGAATTTGTTAACATTCCTCTTGGTTAGCTCGCGGGAGTTATCAGTTGCATAAGATTCAGCTGTTCTGAGATTGTCTGTGGTACTTGCCATCACCAAGAGCAAAAGTCTCTCCTTCCAATATATTATATATTGTTGTCTTTAGTATTTATGAAATAACATTTTAGTTTAGAAACTTTATTCCTCTTCCACAAAACTCTCTTTCCTTTTTATAATATGTAGACCTTTGCTATTAATATTTGATGAACTTATGAATCATACCGGGTTATTTGTTCTAGATGTTCCCTTGAGAAAATCATATTAAAAGATGTGGAGAAGTAGTTTCAGTTGTTCTGAAATTTTCCCTCATTACTTCATTATACACCTTTTTGTGAACTTTCTTGTGTGCTGTCACCATGTTCCCATCTTGTGAACTTGGAAATATTCAGTTCAAGAGATTATAGATCTTTTTTGTCATTGCCTCCCTTCCGTTAGCCATTACCAGTTTTACAATGCATTTTGACCTATGCTTTACCTGCTGGTGTCCTAGTTTTTACCATGTTTGTCAGCAAAAGATACTGAACAAAATCTCCCTGAGTACAATGGAGAGTTTCTTGGGATACCCTAAGAGTGACCAGACAGAATCAGTGCTGGTTTCACAGCTAGGTAAGTATAAATTCTTTCTTCAGTGATTTCAGATGAGCTGCTTACATCCAAACAATGTATTACCATCACAAACTATTTTGATGTGTCAGAGCAGGGCTCAACTGAGACTTAAGTGAGGTGTATGAGGGAGAAAACAAATTTCTTTGCAGAGTGCCTCATGGAGACTGGTAGTCACTGTAATCCCTAGAAACACCTATTTTGTTGCATGTTCGTCTTTACAATACATGCCTATGCAGTCTTCCATGGATTAATATATGGAATTTTCAATTAAATTTGAAAGCTTAAATTAAATAAGCATCAAAGACATTTCTTTAATGATGGCCTCGTTTTGTTGCTTGAGCCAAATACGTACATGAGCAAGAAAGTGTTTCAGCTCACCTAACTCATCATCCATGACTTTCAGATGATAGATAAAGTCACTGAAAGCCATTAAGACTTTTCTATTTATGAAATGTTAGTTATATGCTGTGAGTTTAGTGTATAAATTTTGTACTTAAGAAAGATTCTAAAGCTGTGGTCTGAGACACTTTAACTCTGTGAGAAGTATACAGTGAAGTATTTTTTAATGTTTTTAGATCTTTGTGAATAGATATTCTTATTTATTAGATAAATGTTAAATAAATATCAGTTATTCAAGTCCTATCTCTAAAATTGCTGTTCCTAAAGAATCAATATTTCAGAAATATCAGACTGTGAGATTGTATACTTCAGTTCAAATATAGAAATGTTTCTTTTTTTTTTTTTTTTTGTATAACTCTACAGTAGGTATCATAGGTTACCCAGAGTAAAGCAACATTAATGTAGTATCTTCTAAAGATCAAGAAGTGACTGGTGATGGTAAGTAACAGGGATAAAGGCTATGCCATGCTGTCCTACCTTGTCTCTTCAGTCAATGAAAGGAAAATTGAAATTGATAAGGGTCACAGTCTGTTTCATTCATTAACAAGAGGAAGTGTGTATCTCGTTGGTTACAGCATACTGAAGACTCCGAGAGAACTAACGTGTCAGAGACAGAGGCATGGTTATCTTTCTAGGGGGGAAAAAACCAATTCTTTAAAAATGAATGAGAAGGAAGGCTGTGATTTTTGGGAGATGGCAGACCAAAAGAAATGCCCTGATCTGTGAGTGAATGGATATATCTGGCTCTCAGTGCTCTTTATTTTTCAGTGGCTGTTGGTTTCCCTATACTGCACATGACTGCATTGGTGCATGTTCACAGTCTTTTCTCCTTTTAAGCTAATAGACAACATTCAGACATTAGATAAACCTTTCCTGTTCCTTCCTGACTCAATTTATGAATAGGAAACAATGAACGATTAAAGAAGATAGCTTTTGTGATGCCTTGTAGGGTTCATCCAATGCAGGATGTCTGACTACACGTGCAAAACAGACACCCAAAAATAGATTTACCAAAATAATATCATCTGGGGTCACTTACTTTGAAGGTCAGACGATCTAAGATTATCTGACTATGTTGTCACATTTCTTTATGGTCCAGAGTGCACAGAAAAGTGCCATAGAAATTTACCCTTTGTGCTTGAAATGGTCAGTCTTGCATTCTAAAACAGACACGTTAACTGTGTGGTTCCAGTTAAGCTAATTCAGGCAGTATAGCATAGCATTGAAATGTTTTATTGTACGGTTTTATGAAATAAATAAGTATTGGGCAGACAGAAGAATATTTTGAGATGGAATTTAAGTAGATAAAGGATTTTTTTTTTTTCTAAGAAAGAAATGCTGAAAAAGAGGAGAAATAGAAAACTTTATTTTCATTTGTTGTAAGTAACAAACTCATCTTGTTTTCAACAGCTGAGGTCTACACAAGATTAACAATGCCTTCCAATTTTGGTACCCTTGCTAGAAATAATATTGTAATAAATGAACCTTAATATTGATAATCAATGTGACTTTGAGCAGCATAGCTTAGGAATGATTAGATCACTTTTTTCAATTAGCTTTAATCTAGAAAATATCATGAAAGGAGGAGGAAAACATAATTAGGCAGCCTGAGATACTTTGTTCAAATGTCACACTTTTAAAATGGAAGTATTACAGGATTAATCTATTTTATCTAATGTGCTTTGAAGTATATAATTTTTCTAGAGCATATATTCTCTCGGGAAGCTCACTTACAAGATCCAAAATTTGGAGATCTGTGCGTGATGATGTAGATTAGACATGAGATATACATTAGATGTCTGTTGGGAACTCTCTTTACTTGAAATGGTTTAGCTGTTGCTGATGCAACTAATCTCATCTCAGTTAAGGTTAAACTCAAAATTGACATAAGCAACAGAGGAACATCTACTCTGTCACAATCTCATAGCCATAAAAAATTAATCTAGTGCTGTACAGCTTTGCACTAGGTTTGTCTAGAATATTTTGCCAACCTACATCTGCTGGATAATTGGGTATGTGCAAACACTGAGCTCTTCAATTGATTGTCAGCACCTTTCCACTTTGGAATCAGATGCTTTTGGTGCCCTATCTGTGGTAAATATCTGAATTACACAATCTGAATGGCAACCTGGAATCCTCTAACTGAGGACTTCTGTCTAGTGGATGTGGTGGTGAGGGGTTAATGGTCATACATGATGATCTTAGTAGTCTTTTCCAACCTTAATTGTTCTGTAATGCTGATTCCTCTGTCTTGAAAATTATAGGAAAGAGGAAGTATTTTTTGTGATATTTGGGCACTAAAGTCTTGGATGATGGAATTGATAGTATTATAACCTTGGAAGCTGTGAGGGGTTGAGGTTATTTTGTACTTCCTGAAATCAGGTCCCTTAAGCATAATTGCCAAGTTGCAATGAATTCAAAAGCAGTGCTCAAAGTCCTGCAGTTATGGATAGGAAATTATTTATAATAAGCAATACGCTTAAGCAGTAGGTGAATTTCAGATGCCCTTGGTCTTGCCACTAGAATCTTAAAATACAGATTTTTGTGTTTATAGTAGCAACAGATTTTAGCTGGGAAAACAAAACCAAAAATAAATACATAAAAAAAGTCCTTTATCTGCTTAGAAGTAGGAGCTTCCACTTAGAGAGCTTCTTGAAGAACTGCTGTTTCTCTTCTTGTCTTCAGAGTATGACTGGGCTAATGAGGCAAAGATAGCAGAGGGTGTTGTTTATGTATGGATGTCCCTTACATAAGCAACCTTACATTTGAATTCATACTGGTAGCTTCTCACCAGTCATCAACCAAATCTATGACACAGCATCTTAATTCACCGAAACCAACAGCAGTTTCTCTCTCAGAGTACTACTAAAAAGCAGAAACTTTCTAATCCAGTCTCTTACCTGTCTAGAAGGAGTTAGTTTCTGGTACTCTAAACTGAGAAGTTCAATGAGTACCTCCACTGAAGGAAATGTGGGTGTTGTTCAATGAAATTGTATTCAAGGAATGAAAAAAGCTGTCAGATTCTGGTTGCTGCTCCATAGTGCATGTCCACTGACGTTATGCGTAACTCATAGAAAACAGAGCTCATCATCATTCTGCCAATAACACATAAACATAATAACTAAAAATAATTTTACTGACAGTTAATTTTCAAGAAAGATTAGAGACAGACAGTGTGTGGGTGTTTGCATGTGTAAGAGAGATCAATCTGATGCTTGACGTTCATATAATTTCTACGGAAGTGTTATTCAGCCCATGGTCTTTGAGCCACTGCTGGACTATAAGACAACAGAAGGCTGTCTGCACAATGACACCAGTGTGCTAACTGCTGACTGCATCAGCTCATTAATAAGCTACAAGTCCATGGACTGTGCTAGTATTTTAATTATGAATATTTTAGATTAAATATTTTCAGTGTTCTGCATGTTCAAACTTTTTTGTTGGTGGGTTTTTTGTTTGTTTTTAATTAAGATGATTTTGAGTTGAAGATGGAAAGACATGTTTTGCAGTCTCCAAGTGTGTTATCAAGTATTGCTCTGAAAGAGCTCGGTTTCTCCAGAAGTGAAAGGATGAGGGATAGCATAAATGAGCATAGCTCTGTTTGGTGTGTTGCAGTGGAAGCTATTTATGGCATTTAAATTTGGTCTATTAACTTGAAAACTTCAAAGGTAAATTAGCGTTGTCTTGAATTCAGTTATCTGAACTGTTCAAGAGCATGAACTGTTACACCTTCACTGCTGGTATGGGGAGAAAAAGGGTGAAAAATCAGATGAAGAATGAGGAACAAATCTAAGGATTTCTTCAATTAGACCATTAGAGACCCCACCAGGCTCTCCAAAGGAGATTTTCTTGTTCTTATTCTCATGTAATGAAAGTGAAACTCCCAGCAAGAACAGCTCTGTGGTGCTAAAAGCCGTTGAAGGATTTGTAACTGAAACACTCAGGCTTTCAGCCTGTGTGAGCTTGTGCCATATTTGTGACTACAACCCAACTTCTTACGAGTCCTTGCTTAATATACGTATAAATATATGCATGTAGAAGAAACATGTTTCTGTGTATGCTCAGGGCCAGTGCAGTGTTGTCAGAAAACAAAAATCATAATGCATAGAAATGTCTCACAGTAGCAGTTCTACTGCTTAGTACAAGAGTTTGGCACAGTTGTCTGAGTCCAACTGACAGTTCTGTGTCCCATTCAGGAAATTTCTGTCTATTAATATAACTAAACAGAGAAATTAAAAACACATCACTAACGCATCTTATTTAGAGTAATTTGCTGGGATCCTTCCTTAATGAAGTATATTAACTGTCACCACCTCCTGCAAAGCAGAGTTACTGTATATTTATATTGTCATAAATGGGAACAGAATATGACACAATGAATCTGTATCTCTGAAGCGCTGGGAAATCCGCGAGATATTTTTGCTGAATCAGGATCACAGTAAAATAGCTTGCCATCTCTATGCAAAACGTTGTGCATAAAATATTAGGGCTCAAAATAGCACTGTTTTCTAAGCAATAAAGTCTTTGGTGCTTCTTGTACTGAAAAAAGTCATTTTCAGCTATCTCACTGTGGTAGTCAAAATAGAGCAGCATTACAGTGTCCACCTTTTCCAGAAATAATCTTTTCCTACCACCGTGAACAAAATTTTCATGTGTCTTAGCTGAATTTTTACTGTGGTTTGCAACTAATTTTATGGGAGTATCCTTCTGTTTTCTGCTACTGACTCAACAATACTAAATGTTGAAGAAATAAAGAAACAGGGTTTGCAGCAATGTTTGAAAGGAAAAATTATTTTCAGACGTTTTGCCTTTCACAGTATAGGATTGAGCCTGTCATCTTATTGTACAGTTTTTAGGTGTTTGACTGAAGGAGGTGTGAAAGAAAAATAAACATAGTGTGGAAGAATAAAAGGAATATAAAAACAAAGAACTTGTGACATCTCAGCAAGCGTATACTTCATTTTGAAATTAACGCAGCCTCCGAATTTTAGCCTGAATTTGTTTTCTTATTGTCACTGAAAGTTTCATTATGTTAAATAGGATGTTGCTCAGACTAAGGAATGAGGCTTTTACTTGTGTAACACTGACTGAGGTAAAGAAGAAAAGTCATATTCATTATTTGAATACATAGGATTTGGTATTTACTGGTATGCTTTGTCTAGTGGTACACATCATATCCATCTAGAACTAAGCAGATAAGATAATTTTTCTGAAGTAATAGATTTGTTGCCTCCAGGAATGTAAAGCTGTATTAAATAAGTATCTATAGAATATAAAATGGTCCTTGAGATTACTCAGATTGCAAAATTGTTCTGTTGGGTCAGTAGTAAAATGCCACTTATTTGATTTCAGTGACCTAAAACAAGAGATTATGAAGGGGGAAAAAAAAAGAAATAATAAGGAAAAAAAATGAATGCAACCACACACACACAAAACAGACAAACAAAAAATCCAGCTAAACACCCTTGAACCATAATTAATGCACAAATTTTACTCTGGATGCATAAATTAAAGCCAATTGGTCTAATAAATATGTGTCTGGTCTAACAAATACACTTGTGCTCTATTAGTGCTCCTTTGAATTTAAATGTAACCAAGAATCAGGCCTCTTTCTTATGTCAAATAAATGGACAAGAGATCATAAAATCTGTAGTACAAGAATGCAGTTAGATTTACAGTTTTCCAGGTACCCGTGGCTTCTCTGCATTTTCTTATATATAAGCGTTTGATGGAAGCAGCTTCATGTGGCCTCTTCTCAGCTAATCTGATACTTTTTTCTCTTCCCATCATACCTTTCCTTTAAACATCATCCTAAATGCAAATGTAGACTAGCATGGGGTAGATTCATCATGATTTTTATTAGTTTGTTTTAGAGTCACTTTAAAGGCAGCACTTTAAGGAGATCACTTAAAAAGATGGTATGAAGAAGTGGAAGGGTCGAGAATAAGTCCTTATCAATGCTACAAAATAGCAGTGTGCATTGTGCCAGTATGTCTGATGTTATGATTTTAAGATATTGACAAATAGGTAACATGATTTCAGATATTGTTGAGCCTGAGTATGAATATCAGATACTTGCTGCCTGTGGTGTATCCCAAATTTCAGTTAGCCAGGACTAATTTAAGTAAATTTTTATACAGACTTGAATTTTAGATCAACATAAATAGAGATAAAGATTTTCATTTGTTGGACTTGCTATTTTTGCCACTCCATTTGGTATCATGTAACTAGTAACAGTAATATGTTTAGAGTTTTGGGAAGATTTTTTATACTCTTTAATATAGCCTGTGGAGTCTTTCTCATGTATCATCTTTGCCATCTGTACTTCATTATGTAAAAGTATTCTATCTCTGGCAGTTTTTCATTCATGATACGAATATGGTCAAAGTAGTCAAATATTGCTTCATCCATCAATGCAGAACATTTTAAATTTCCCCATCTCTTTATTTGTGTAGTTGCATGGAGCAACACATTCTACTGGGTTGTCCAGGTGCTGATCAAAGAAAGGTTTGAAGGAGCTGCAATATTCGGCATCTGTATACTGTGTAGGTGAAACACCTACTTCTAAAAAATTGTGCCCTGTTTTTCATTTCCAGACAGTGGAGTTGTGTGAAAGATGCTAAATTAAATGCTGTAGGCCATATTCTTTCCTTTTGCACGTGAATAATTTTGTTCACAAAGTTTGCCATGTGCAATCTGGTATTTCAGCTCTGTGTTTATCTTCAGAATTAATATCAGGTAAATTTGTTCCCTTGATGGCAGATGGTTAGCTAGCGTGCATTATTTTTCATTCTAATTAATTGCTTCTCATAAAATTTGTTAGCTCCTAGTTTCAACCTCTTTTGTCTTGTAATATTAGCTAAAAAAAAAACAAAAAACCTGTGAGTTGTTCTGCCTGGTAACACATTTTGTTTTCTTTTTTTCTCATACCAGGATACATCCATATACATAAAATTGCTTTCATATTTCCTGTTCTATATCTTATGCTTATGAACTATTTAAATATATTTAAATATATTCTATTTATCCATCTATCTGTAATGTTTCTAAACCTACATCTTATTTATCTTCAGGAAGGCTGAAGTTGGTGTGGTTGTGGTATAAAGCGTCTTATAGCCTTGCACTTGCAGGGCAGATATTAGACCTCTCCCTAGTCCAGTTTTACCTTCAGCATTTTAAGCCCCTTGACTTCTGAGAGAAACATATGCTTATAAATATTGGTTTTAATCTGTGCAGGTGAGGGGCTTCACCATGAGAACTTTATTCCATCTGGAGTAATTTCTGTTATTTCTTGGACAGAACAATACCAAACCCCTTCAATGAAAATCTTTATGCTATGGGGACTGGCATGGCTCAGATCTAAGTAAGTGTGCGAACAGGCAGCAAACCTGTTCCTGCTGCTGAGCATCCCCTGGAATGTAGTAAGCAGTACTTCTGGTGTAATGTAAATAAATAAATAGAAAGTTATGCCCGATGTTTGTGTTTTAGTCTAGTCCGAAATCCGTGATTTGCAAAAGGAAATAAATCCTGCTTTTAGAAAAATGGCAGTAGATTAAATTGAAATTTGTCAATTATACAAAATTCATATTCATGAATGAATCTTGAATATTGATTATCCAAAGCACTCAGCTTGAAGCAAGGTTATCAGTGTACTGTTTTACTTCTAAATACCAAATTTTTAAGTCAGGCACCGTCACTCTCTTACAATGACTTAAACTTGTACTTAACTTACATGTTAGGTTATTGTCTGTAGTATAAGTAAATTATGATTCCCCTAGTGTTAGAGTGAAGAGGATGTACAAAACCGCTAGCAGACTAAAGTCTCCCAAATAATATTGGTTGTTTTAGTAGCACTGCAATAAGCACATCTTTCTCTCATTTTCACTGTGTTTGAAAGACAATCCTGCAGGCAGCAGGCAGGAAAGAAGTGAAAACATATGCAGCAGCTGTGCTCTGCAAGTTGCTTTGTGCATCGCAAAGCAGAGAGGCAGTGGTCTATTTCCAAAGAATTTAGTCATTTGTAGCTTACTTTGTAAGATGGTTTTAAATGCCCTTTGTTGGCTAGAAAGGCTGTCATGTTCTTCAAGACATCTGAGCTGTGTCGTTCCTCTTTTCATTTCCTAAGGAAATATCCAAGCCCAGGCTACATCTGTTAAGGAAAAACACCTTAGAAGCTCTGAAACATGAATGGAATTCTCATCTTAAGAACAAGCCCAGAGGGAGCTCAGAAGTGACTGTAAAGGGCAGCTTCCCTTCCCATGTGAGCTGACAAATTTAGAGTTTAGTATGGTTTCAATAACTCGTAGGTATTCTCTTGTTTTATAAACCAATTCATCAACAAAACTACACTGCTATTGAAAATTGGTTATTTTAAAAAACTTTAGGTAAATTGAATGGAATTTTTTCACACGTTCATGATTTGTGCCTTTTCAGTTTATTCTTCAGTTTTATTTTTAAGTGAGACAACTTGCAATACAAAACACTTTCCATTGCAAAGGCTTCTGTGAAGTTAAAGATGAAAAATTGTGGAGTTTTTAGATAGTTTTATATACGCATATATTAAAGGAAAGAGATCACCAGGAAAATAAAGCCATTTCAAAGTGTTTAAATGAAAGATTTTCATTGAATCATTTAGGTTGGAAAAGACTTCTAATATCATCAAGTCCAACCATTAACCTAGCGCTACCAAGTTTACCACTAAACCATGTCCCCGAGCACCACATCTACACATCATTTAAGTACTGAGAGGGATGCCAACTCAGGTACTTTCCTGGGCAGCCTTTTCCTATGCTTCACAACCCTAACCTAGACTGCTCATACTGTACTAGTTAAATTTTTGCTTTCTTCTGCAGAGAATTGAAGTTAGCCTATTAACTGGAATATTTTCTGGAAAGTAGGCTAAGGGACAGCAATTATCATCCAGTGTTCTTTGAGACTGAAATTTTGTCTAAAATAAAGTCAACATTTGTATTTCATCATCTGTCCTTCAAATCATGCTTTAGACATCTCATGCAACTGCTCTGTAAAGGACACTCTTATACATGTTTCTGCTAATCTCTTTTTCTCTGAGGATATTGAAGAGGGTTGCAACAAAATGAGAAACACTCTTTCAATCATAAAATCTTGAGGGGGACCAAAACTACAAACACAACAGTAAATATCTATTTTACATGGTTTTGGAGTGACAAATGCCAACAGGAAGGACACTGCCTAATGCTTATCTTCAGGGAATGTTATTGCCTGTACTAAAACATACATCTGCTTCATTACTGACTTTTATGCACAATATCAACTTTAACGACCATATAGTTTAATTCAATGCATTTTTAGTTTCCTGGAGATTAGCACTATGATTCAGTATAGGCATAAAAAATGAATAGGCACCTAATTAAACATATAATTCACTGAGATTAATTGTGGGAATTAATCTCAGTAGAAGTGAACATTCCAAAGTAAGATCTTGTCCCACTGAAGATATGTGTTGTGAAAAATTGTGCAATGTATCTTCTTTTATCATAAAATCAGATAAATGTAAAACATGGTAATTGTTGTTTGATATAACAGGACATAGTAGAGAAATGAGAGAATTAAGCTTAAAGGAGAACACGTATTACCTTAACAACAGTATAAGCTCATGACTGGTTAGAATTATGCTCTAAGATTAAAAAATAGATCTTATCATAATCCATCTACAATTTTCAGGGAAAGAGATGCATAATATGAGATACTTAAAACAGGGAGATGGAGGGTTTGTTAAAAGTCAGAAAGGTGAGCACCAATGGAACGGAATACAACTATCTTTTGAGATGTTTTGAGTGTCCTGGCCAAATAGGATCTCATTGATCACACTCTTGCTGAAGCTGATGGTGATTTAATTAGCCAGGTAAAGCTAATCCATTTGCCAGTGTGTGTATTTATTTCCCAATTTTTCCTGCTTCTATTTTTGTCATCACTTTTTCTCTCTTTCAATTCAGAAGTTCCGTGTAGATGAAAAATGTTTTTGCAGTAACAACTCATGGTGTGACCTGAAAGGACTTTCAAAGTATTTTATCAAGTTGCTAAAATGATATTCTAGGTTAACCAGAGTTTAGACTTGCCCCAGGTCAAGTTGTATCGGTATTAAGAAACCACTCACAGATCTTCATGGTAGTGGCTTTCACTGTGAGCTGTAGGGATCGTTTCAATCCACACCAAGTGTACTGTTACTGAAGTGGTAATTCTTTGGCAGTGTACAGCAGTACTCCAGAAAGGGAACTGAAGTGTGCAATAGCTACTTGAAATAACAATCAGAAATTTTAAAAACTCAGAGTGAAATATTTTGTACTATAATTTGACAGCAAGTTTAACCTTGCCTTTTTACTGCATATTTAGTAACCTCAGATGCTCTGATTCTTTGATGTTTTACCCCAAATAAAAGAACAGCTTATCAAAAGTAGCACTTCCCTGCTTTTATGCTGGTGACTCTTAGAGCTTTGAGGTCAAGCACTTTTGAGTTGAATTTGGTCAACACTTTTCAAATGTCAACATTCTGAAGTTATTTTTCTTCTCTTCCTCCCATATATTATAAGAGGAAAAATGGCATATCTAGTTCCAAGGTCATATGAGAAGCTGGACCAGGGAGAACAACTTGAATGCAGCTTGAGAGCTTCTCATGGCTTTGTATTGATGCTTGTAAGGCTTAGACATGAGCCTTTAAAAATATATATATATATATTAGCTGTCTAGTTGTCAAGGCCTTATCTGCAGAAAATGTTTTGAGTCCTGATTAAAGAACTTGCTTGGAAAATGGTGGAGGTAAATTGGGCAATTGATGATAAATATATACATTTCGATATTGTCAGTGGGATGATTAATTTCATCTAAATAAGAAAACTGATTTAAACATTTTAGTTATCATATAAACAAGATGTTTGGTCAAGTGATCTATCATAGAACAAAGGAATTTTAACATATGTAGCTACAAAAAATTTTCTAATTTAAAGCACTATGCAAGTTTTGAGTTAAAACAGAAGGCTAAATGCAGTAGATACAAGTGTCTGTGTGTGATAGTTCCTTAACTGTACGGTGAAGTGTGAAGTCAAACTGGAATTAAAATTTGTCTTGAATGGGAAAGAGAAGAGGTTTCAAGATTGTCACATGGCAAATTGAACTTGAGATATTTTGGGTATTTGACTGTGAGAAGGAATGTTACATGGAGAATTAAGAAGGCTCTGGGGAGACCTCATTGTGGCCTTCCAATACTTGAAGGGAGCATATAAACAGTAGGAGAAACAGCTGTTCATAAGGGTGGATAGTGATAGGACAAGGGGGAATGGTTTTAAACTGAGACAGAGGAGGTTTAGGTTAGATATTAGGAGGAAGTTTTTCACACGGAAGTTGGTGATGCACTGGAACAGGTTGCCCAAGGAGGTTGTGGATGCCCCATCCCTGGAGGCATTCAAGCCCAGGCTGGATGTGACTCTGGGCAGCCTGGTCTGGTGGTTGGTGACCCTGCACATAGCAAGGGTGGTTGAAGCTAGGTGATCATTGTGGTCCTTTTCAACCCAGGACATTGTGTGATTCTATGAAAGTTGTGTAGCTGCTTGTCCATAGTCAGTTCACAAGTTGGTAAAGAAATGTGGAAACCGCTGCTTTTTGCATGGTGGAGAAAGCTGGCTCTGTGTTTGTCTTTCCCATTGACCTTGTTAGTGATAAACATCTGTTTGAGCTGTTCTCTGCACAGTCCTTTCTGCAGAGACTGGAAGGAAATCTTTTTAATGAGGAATCCACAATGCACTTCATCAGGTTGTGCATGTTCATGGGCTCAGGATTGCAGGATGGAGCCAATTAGAACCCGTTTGATGTTTTAACCAAAAGAACAGTCACTCTGGTATTTTTCAGGGCCTTTTTTTTTTTTTTTTTTTTTTTTTACCTTATCTAGGTTAATTACATACTTAATTGCCACTAGTGGAATTAAAATAGTGAAGTATTTCTATGAATGAGTTATTTCTTACTGAAAGCGACACGGAGCACTTCTCAGACAAGGCAATAAGCCTTTGATGGAATGTTATAATTCTTTCCTATAAGACATTGCTTGCTCTTTTTGAAATCATTAAAAATCAGCCACCAAATCAACGAGTCTCATTAGAAATCTGTCTTTTTGTTTAATGCTATTGATGTAATCTGTTTTAGAAGTCCCTATTAACTATTAGTCAATTAAGATCATGACAGTTATATAGATTAGGTAAACCTGACTACTATATCAGAGAGCTCTGAATAGATTAAGTGATTATTAAGATTTCATTAATTAAAAGAAGCAGTTCAAATACTTTTTACCGTGTGTAGTTTATATAATAATCTTCAACCAATGGATATTGTATATTAATATATTTAGTGATATACTAAAATCTAAATATGTGTTGATAATTTTAAGGAAAAGAATTGTGCAGCTGATATTGTGTATGATTTGCACAAAACTAAAAGGTAAACATTTGCTGAGTAAATTTATCTTGGAGACAAATGCATTATCCCTGAAGCTGGCAATCAGGTCAGACCTCAAATAGGTCAAGAGTTTGCAGGTACAAGTGATGCAATTAGAGCATTCTTACCGTCTCCTAAACCTTACAGCATCTGTTGACATCCTCTGCAGCGATCCTAATACTCAGCACCTCTTCTCTTGGTGGGAAAGAAAAGTGGAGTTGAACAGGAGAAACCTTGGCTCTTCCTCTTCTCTCACCCTTGCTGGCCTTTCACAGTCGGTAAGGTAGTTCAATGGCTCCTTGCATTGCAGAAAGCAGAAATAGGGACCAGGCTGTCTGTGAATCCTCCTCTATCTCCTATTCTGAGATGAGAGAAATCTTCAAGTCAGTAACAGCTGTATCTCAGTGATTTTTCAGAATAAGAGCTAACCTAATACCAAATGTAGGACAGAATAGATTTTCTCTGGGATACAAGCCTGAGTTTTCTAAACAAATTACACTTTAAATATTCAGAACTTTTCCTTAAGAAACTTGGTTATTCCTCACATTTTTGTCTGTCCTTTAAAAAAAAAAAAAGGAGCTGAATATTCTTTTTGCACACATTCGGAGATTAAGCAGATGCCCTTTATTAAACTTTTCTCCCATTCTTTACTTCATATTTGTGAAGACTGCAAAATAGAGGAAGGAAAACATCAGTTCTGGTTTATGTTGATGGCTCTCTGTGAAATCCTACTGAATGAAATGCCCTCGAATAGTAGTGTTTGCTTTATATGGGTTTAATTTTGTGTTTCTTGTTCGCTGATAAATTGAAAAGAAGATACTTTACTCGTGTGATAGGCTTCCTTAGCTCTAAATACCGTTTGTCTTCTTGCCGAGTGCTTTTCAAATGTGACAGTAGGTCTTTCGATTGGAGAACACAGTGTATTGAGATGCACTGCTGGAAATGAATTATTTGAAAAATTTGTGAATAGTTTGTTTGGGCTCAACCTACAAAAAGAATTGAGTGATGTACCTATACTGATACTTAAACGTTTTTTAAAATTAATTCCCCCCCAAAATAATGCAAAAAAGAACTCATTGTCTTCCTAATGTACTGAAGAGAGTCCCTAATAGCCCTCCTCTTACCAAGGCTTTTTTTCTTCCACATCACAATTGTTTTAAGTGTAAATAATTTAATGAACTGTGATCCTGAAATTAAAAATGCTTACTCATTTTGTTCATTTTTCAGCTTTTCTGATCTTGTTTTTTTTTCAAATTGGAAAAGAGTAAAATATATATTTCTGTGAAAAATACAGACGGTTAGTACTGTGATTGTGCAAATCTTATCACCATGTTACAGCTGCTGGTGTTTTATACGTGACTAGCTACTGTTGTGATGTAGCCTAAAATTTACAGGCATTTCCTTGATGAAAGAAATTATCCTAAATTTTAGATGCCTATGATACATTTTTCGTATATCTACATCTAAGGCAAGCATCACAGCGCCTGTCATAGAGAGGAGAGTAGAAGTGGGCACTTCCAGAAATGCTTTGTCTCATCTAAAGGTAGATTACCAAAATAGCTCAGCAAAAACGTGCTTTAGAAGTGCTTTTTCTTTCCATTACCTATAAAAGGAGACTATAATTAGATCAGACATGGAAGGTTACATCACAAAGTCTAAAGTTAGGTGATATGAATCTCATCCTAAAATTTGGTGTCTGAAAGTTTTAGATCTAATTCTAAGAAGTGCAGTGCACGTTCATAAAGAACACTTTGAAGGGGGATGACCTGCAGATAGAAAAGCTTTTACTTTTTCCTGGGATTACCAACAGATTTGATTTATCAGATCAGTTCTTGTCCACATAGAGAATTCAGCAGTAGCCCTGAAATATGAAATTTTAATTGTTAATTTAAGAAATTAACAGGGGGAAAAAAACCAACAAAACCCTTTTAAAAATAAAACCAAGGTTTTATTTTTTACACTCTATATTAAAGAAAGGAAGCTGAAAATTGATACTGTGTCAGTGCTTGCGTGTCCTCATAAGTCTACTTCTAATCATAACTTAAGTGGATGTTAACCTTATATCCTTTTGGTGCTGTATAAAGTGTAAAGAATCTCTTCATGTTAATAAGAACGTAAGAACATCTCTGCTCAGCGGGAGCACATTATTAAGAATTTTGTTACATTCACTCTCCTAGATGGCTGCTATTCCAAACTATCTGTCTCTTTATCCCTCACACACAAATTACTAAAAAAACACATCCTGTTTCCACTGAAATCCCTGTGAGTCTTGACCAATGAGGCTCCTATGTAACCCCACGTGGTGCAAAAGCACTGAAGACTGATTTCCTTGATTGAGGTCTGCTTATCAGGAGGGTCAGTAGCAGATCTTGTATTGTAAACTTTCTATATGAGTCAGGAGTAATTTTAGACACTCCAAGAAAACAACATACACACACCTCTTCCAACTAGTTCCTATAACCTGATCAAGAAATTGGACATTCTGAGGCATACAAATTTTAAGTTTCTTGTAATTTGTTAATTGGTATCTGGGAATCATGCAAACACAGCTGAGAGTCTTTAATCTTAACCTCATTCTCTAGAAAGATGAAGTAAAAACTGAATCTGTATTCAAAGTCTCCTTAAAAATCTAAAGAATAACATCTTTTTGTCTGTGGAAGTGAAATTAAAACCTAACAAAAAAAGGCACTGTGACCCTTAGGAATATTTTCCATTACTGATCCTGTCAAGTTAGGCTTAGCAGATGGTAAGCCAGATTTTGGAGAATTTTTCCTTTTTTTTTTAAGTTACAAACACTGATGTATTAACTGCCATTTGTTAAAGAATCAGCTGTGACATGCATGCTTGGTGTTCTTACGGCAGGTCCGTAGTTAGACATCCTAAGGAGTTTGGTGTGCAGGACTTAGGTCCAGGTACTGTGTTGCTACAGTTACTTATGTCTTGGACTTTGGTGCTATTATTCTGAATCTGAGAGATTTTATTTGTTAGTTAAGTAGAATCTAAGGTTATATGTTATGTAATTTACATTCAAAGAATAATTTACATGTAATTCATATTTGAAGAATGCAGCATGTAGAATAAGTACAGACCCACATTCTTTCAGATGATACCTTATGATAACTGATTGATTCTCTCGATCCATGTTACTTAAAAGTGTATTCACTGCTACATGATGATCAAGAAATTGCTGTAGATAGATAGGAGGTGCACCCATGCAGAAAAGACAAAAGCCCGGCAATCCTGGTGTTCTTGAAGCCCAAGAAAGAAAAAAAAGAACATCTCTCTCTATTTTTTTTTTTTTTTTTTGGCTTTGGCTTTGGCTTTGAGTTAGTGCATCTAGCTTCTGGAGGTAACAGAAATTCCTCTGATGCAAAGAGTGAATATGTTGAAAATGAATAGAACAGAATAAGGAAAATGGGAAACCTATAAATATTGGGCCATTTAAAAAATTTTTTTTTTTTTGCAGTGATAGTAATTGGCATTGTTCAAAGCTACAAAGCTTTTATTTCATGGGAGGGCTGTATTTCAAATGTTGCAATTGAGTTAACTTCTTCTGTGTGCCATTCAGATACTGTAAAGATGTTACAAGTATTGTTTGAGTGCTAAAATGAAATATGTCATGTTATTTGTTCACTCAAATAATGTTCTTGATTAGAAACATTATTTAGAGGTATCTCAAAACTGCAATTTGTAAGTTATTTAATTTTTAGTTTATTTATATGTGGGATATTTAGCAAGAAATGAAACCAAAATGTAGCTATGCTTATTTTTGTCAAAATATTATATTTTAATCAGTACTTGAAGAAGCTAGTGCTCATTAATGCAGGGTCTGGAGAAGAAGTTGGAGTTAATTAGTAAAAAGCGATGTGCTTATGACTACTAAAAAATATTTAAATGGCCTACAGGTTAGAGATGATGAAGAAATAATCACTAATGTGAAATGATTCAGAAGCTTAAGCTTCTGTTCTAGTTTCTTAAAGTTATGTGGGCATGCAGTTTTCACTGACCTCAGTAGGAGCTTGCTTGTAATGAATTAATTTCTATGGATTTTTTTTTCTTTTTCTTTTTCTGTTGATGAGGAACACATTCTTGGGAAGTGCCCAAAGTCCTACCTCATAATAGAGTGATTTTCTTATTAGGATTGACCCTATATCAATGATATAAAGTTAATCCTTATGATGCTTGACTTTTCTTCCTTAGACTTTGTTTATCCAGAGTTTGGTTTCATTTACTTAGGCATGTACCCTTTGTTAGAGGTGGTGGGAGCTGAGAAACAACACAGACAGTGTGCATCTATGGATATAGATTCCTCATCTGTTTCTAAATCTGTGTTTTTTCTTACTATTCCATAGGAGCAAAATTTAGTTTTAGACATTCTGCACCCAGCCTGAAATCCCCTTATCAAACAATATTTTAAAAGTACATCTTTCTAACCTGTTAATCATAAATATTGAAGCTGTCATTAGCTAGGAGAGAGAAACTGTTACTTTTTCTTGAGACACTTCTAAGAGTTTTTCCCTACTAGCTCAAATAGAAGAATATATGGATAAAAATCCCCAAAGTCCAGTCTGGTTGTATTAAATTTCATCATACTGTACATGAGTAATTCAAAGTAGCCTACTCTGGCCTTAATGCTTGACGATAGTTTGAAAAGCTGTTCTAAACCTTGATATTGGCTGACTCCCAAGTTACTGTCTGCAGTGTTAATCACTACTCAGCTGTATATCCCTTGCCTAGATCTCAGCCACAATGGTTTTATCTATACAAATATCACATCAGTGAAGATATTTTCTGTTTTTGACAGTTTTTTAATGTTTAAAGCAGAGATATCATGAAACCAGAAGTTTCTGTAACAAATAGGGGAATTATGGAAAGTTTAACCTACTGTGAGTACCAGCAAATACACAAAGACTGCTTCTGCCTTTCTAAAATCTCTGGAAAAATTCTTATTCTGATGGTTGAAAGCAAAATGCTTTTCTATGTGTGGCAGAAAACCTTTGCTGAAAATGCTAACCATCTCTAATTGAAAAAGTGATATTCTCTTTCTAAATATGCCTATTCTGTCAGGTAGCCTCCTGAGCTAATTGGGTTTCCAGTGGTGGTTCACAGCACTGAGTACATTCAAGCTATTTCAAAGGGTACACTTGCATAACTGGGACTGTGCTATACACCAAACATATTGGCCTATTTCTGAGCTGAATGACTAATACTTAAAGGAGAGTGGTACTGACAGTGCTTAGACAAAGAAACCTTGAGGAATCTTTATTTAAAAGAAACTTAAAAAACGTAGAGCCCACACTCCTTGGGAGATCAGTTTTTGTTTGTGGATGTGATTTTCTTCTGCAATTCACAAGTCAGCTCTGATTATTCGGGAAAACTGAGCTTAAAAAACAAACAAGCAAACCCAACCAGACATAACAGTGATAATACACGATTTGAAATGTGAGGATGGAACCCTGCATACCTTATATTGCACTTCTTTTCCGAAGCAGCTTTGCACAGAGCAAGCACAGATCTGACATTGCTTGTATTGTGCTGAACTGAGCTCTAGAAGAGCTGCTGACCTCTAAAAATGATGTCAGTTGTCCATCACATATTGGGAGACCTTTGCTTGAGGACACAGTCTGACTAAAGCTATCATGAACCAGGAGTTAGAAGACACCTGAAAGAGTCGTGAGTCCTCATGACTAACAGTCTTTTACCTCTGGTTAGCACCAGCTGAGTAAGACGTGGTGGGGCCCAGGGAACTGGTGCTAGGAATAGTACTGAGGTGCTAAGATCCCAGTCCTGGTTCCACAGGGTTCATTCACTCATGCTTTCACTACGTCAGAGCACCCAATCTTTTGAATCACATCTTGGCCTGATCAATCTAAAATCAGTGCAGACCCTTACTGAGGAGTCTGAGCTTAATGCAAGGATTAGGTTCTGGAAAGTTGCTTATTAATCGAGGAACCAAATCTGAATTAGAATAGGTCTGGTCCTTAGCCTGACATTCCTGGCCAGCCTCCGAGTTCCAGTATAAATTAATTGATTCCAGTATAAACGAGTCTTCTGCTGGATATCACTTTTCTTAGAGAAGTTCCCTTTCAATATCTACATGGGGGCTATAAGAAAGAAGTAGAAAGACTCTTCAGCAGAATCTGTTGTGACAGGACAAGTGGAAATGGTTTCAAACTAAAAGGGAAGATTTAGATTGGACATGAAGAAGTTTCTTACAGTCAGGGTGGTGAGGCACTTGCACAGGTTGCCCAGAGAGGTGGTGGTGTCTCGTCTCTGGAAACACTCAAGGTCAAGCTGGACAGAGCTTTGAGCACCTGATGGAGCTGTAGGTACCCCTGGTCATTACAGGGGAGTTGGAGTGTTGGCTTTCAAGTGTCCCTTCCAACTCAAACAATTCTATGATTCTATAAAGAACTGAGAGCTTAATTGAGTATTTAGACCCTGCAATTCAATCATTACTAGACTTGTATGTCCTGGGAACCAGCATTAGGCTAAGTTGTTGCCTTCTTTCATTGAACATGAATTTTGGTACAGAAATGGATGAGAAGGGAATGAGGTCTTGGGAGCGCTTCAAAGCACAAGGGTAAAAAAAAAAAATCTAATGCACAGTGTCAAACAGATTTGCTCAGGGAAATCAAAGAAAAGATATCACAAAGCTAGAGAAAAAAAGGAAATTCAGGAAGCACAGTCACTGAAAAAACCCCACCATATTATTTTAAGTGGAAAAGCTATAATGAGCAGGATTCCACTGTGTAAATAGAATGCCATTTGAGTCAGGATAACATCATGTCATGCAGTATTTACAAAGGAATTCAGTGGTGTGCTGGTCTGTTTCTAAAGTTATTTAAAATGGGAGTTATAAGATGTGCATGTGGGGGCGTTTGAAACAAGCTCAAGAACATTAGCAAAATACAGTGTGAGGATGTTTTAATGTATCTGTGGTCCTTAAAAAAAAAAAAAAAAAAAAAAGAGGAGATGCTTGAGCTACAAAAAACGTTAGAAATTTGCATAACAATACAGGACACATTTACAATAGAGGATCTGGACTGAACTTATTTAATACCGAATTTGCCTTTTAACTACAGCTTTACGCCTTCTGCAGTAAAGGATTAGTTGGTAGGTTTATGTAAAGATGGGAAAAAATTGGTGTCTGGAATGTGTCTAATTTAAAGAGTACTCAATTTTTCAGGAGAGTTTGCTCCAAGTTCTGGGGAGGAATACATTGCAAGCGTCTCTAAATATACTCTTTTATGAAAGGAAATGGGAATCTCTGTAGAGAGCCACCTCACTGGATTAAAAAGTTATAATGAAGATTTACACTGCAGTGTTTAGGAAATAGATGAAAATGTTCACAGTGTTGTAACCTTTTGCGAAGTTTGCAGTCCCTAATGTTTGTTTAGAAAATAAGGCTGAACTTCCCTGCAAGCAACAAGAATATAATTCATGTATGTATTACGTCTGCAGCAATTATAGTGCTACAAGCCTTTCTTACCATTAATTGGGAAGTGGTGCAATGAAGCATTCCTTTTTCTTTTGTAACTAGTAGCACTGTTTCATTTAATATTTTGAAATGACAGTTGTATATTATCCCCTTTGGTTTTCTCTTTTTAAAACATAGGATGGATTATTCTAGAATATATCACGTTAGTGTTTCAGCATTTGACAACTGGATTTTGATAAATGGTATAAAAGAGACCCCAGCAGCTGTGGCACTGTGCAGTTGAAATCTGAACAATGTTCCCACTGCAGTAATGCAGATTTGAGCTTACTGCTATTTAGCTGATATTTATTTCTTAACTCTGAACTAGTACTAGAAAAATAGTAATAATAAAAAATCCTCTGGAGAAGAATGCTAAATATTTTTTCTATGTCTCCTGCACTCTGCAGAAGGACACAGTGTTATGTCTTTGTCTGCTGTTTCCATCTGCTGTAGGGCTCCAGTGGTTCTTGGGCCTCCTGTTGTCTTCTGCCTTTGAACATGCTTAGAGAGTGAGTTCTTTCACTGAAAGCCAGGTGGGTGTCAGCCTTGCTTCTGAAGAAAGATGCAACAGAAGAAGGATGTCTTTAATGTGTCTCAGCTAAAACCACAACCTTCCTGAATAGCTGCTTACTACAGAAATTGCCCCTACTCTCCTTATACTAGAGATTTATGTGTCACTTTATGAAAACAAACTTATATACTGTTCTATTTATACTTATTTATCATGGCAGTTCCATAATATAAGGAAAATTATCTCCTTTTTATAGCAAGGGAAACTGAGTCACAGATATCAGTGTATTTTTTGCATGGCCTAAAAACTGACTTCAGATAAAAGTGACCACTCTTCTGTCCAACAAATTATTTCACCGCTGTTAATTGTTTAAGCCTTCAGGTCATTTTAGATACTAAAGTCAATGTTGACCTTCTTGCTGCTGGGATTGTTACTTTGTATTAGAAATGTCCTCCTAGAATAATATCGGGATGCGTTACCAGTTGCCCAGCATTCTCATTCAGTTGAAGCTGAATCTAAAATAAGTTACCGCCTTTAGTGGACGTACTAAATTCCATGCAATTACTGACTCAAAAGTATTTGCAAGGTTAGACCACGGAAAGGAAATGGAAAAAAATGTGCAGGCAGTGAGAACTGATTTTAGGGGCAGTATTAGAGCAAGCAGCAAGTCAGAAAATAAATTGAATAAAAGAAAGGAATTTTTTGAAACACGTGGATCGGAACAGAAAATTCAGGTCATACACAAAGCATTTAGAACACGGAAAGGAATCTTTAATGGATTCTGGAATGTAAGGTGTCCAAAACCTATCAGACTCATTCCACAAATGCATGTTTACACTGTCTTAAAACTGCTGCGAGAGGCATTCTGAGCTTGCTGATGCATGGGCAGGCATCTTGTTTTTCTCTTTCAGAGACTTATGTCTCTAAGTAGAAATATTTTGTAATAAAAACTCTCTACAAAGCTTGTCTTAAAGGTAAAATAATCAAAAACTTATAATGCATCATTTATTTTAGTATTGCATGAGAACAACTAATAGTATTATAGCTTGATGTCAATTTTAGACTTCGAAATGCCTGACTCATATTTTTATTAGCGAATTCCGACTAAGAGAAAGGTAGTTGTAAGATGGTGACAAATTAATGCTAAATTCCTAAGAATGCTGTGTCTCTTAGACAAAAGTCTTACAGATAGCATCCAGATCATTAATTGTGAAGAGGAAGGGTACCCACAGGAATTCTCAGTTTCAGTGCAAACTCTCTGGGGGTGCTCAGTGCTGTCCTGTGAAGAGATACCACAGGAAGCTCTGTTGGAAGCTCGGTTGGAAGAACACCAGTGTAGCCATGGTAGTGAAGTGCTCTGTGGGGTGTAATTAGTTAAGCTGGGTAATCACCCACACAGTGCTTAGCCTGCCATCAAATACCATGTGCGCAGAACATCTCAACTGGAAGCAACCAGTCTGTTCCTGCTCAGAGTAACACTGTATGCCTAGGTGTCCCTGAACACATCCATTTGTCCTTAGAATGTCCTGTTTTCTTAACCATATAACTTTACTCTTTTACTGTATTTTCATTGAATTACAAACATTTCTTTTAGGAGCCTGCATTGAAGAGTTCTCTGTACTACTGTAGAAGAACATTGGATTCATTCTGAAAGCACAGCCCTGCTATTCAGCAGCTCTTAGGTTGACATTGCATTTTGTTGTTTTTTTTTTTTTTCTCTCAGTTCATCAGAGGAATAAATGTCATTTTTAGTCTTTGAAATAGTAGTTATGGTGTGTGCCTTGGAACAGATGTATCCCATCTTTTCATTCACACTTTGGCTTATGAATTCATGGTATGGACTGTGAAATCTTGTTCATTTGAAATAACTGTGCAACTAGCAAAGTGAATAAGTAGAACATGGAGATAGATCCTTTTATTTCCTGCCTTAATCTACTATCGTGTCTGCTCCCAGCCACTGCTAAAGGACTCGATGCTATGCAAACAGTGCAGAGACTGGCACAGAGAAGTATCAACATTTGTGGTAGCGAGCAATAGAGGAATAGAAGTAGTACAGGAAAATCAGAAGGGGTGTAAAGTGATTGGGGGACCTGTAATTGCTTTGGAGCTGCTCCTAAATGTTAAGGTATTAGTCTTAGAAATAATAAGCCATGAGACTGTTTGAGCATTTCAGTAGCAACCGTAAGTAGATTGATTTTCAAAGACATTGAAAGCAAAGACAAACAGAACAACTTTTCCATGAAATTTTCCCTTCCAGAAAACTGCACTTCTCCAGTCAGAGCATTTGAGTTTGAATTTCAGCCACTGCTACAGGAAGCGATTGCATGAAGAGCTTCATTTTTTGCCAAGGCATCAGGCACTAGAGAGACAGGCCAAGATAGCATTTTGGACAACAGAGAAGTTATGAGTATCGTGATTTATTGCAGTGTTGGAATTAGCTCGTAAATCCTAGTAGGAAACGAAAGTCACAATAGCTCTGAAATATTTATTGGTCTATTTTCTAATTCTTTCTTTAATTATATGGAGGTAACAAACAACTTTACTTACTATTAAGGAGATTAACTATAGTATTTAAAATTTAACTTGCCTTTCCTTTACTCTTGCAGATATTAGCTAATGGTATGTATGTTTTTATGTGTGCCTGAATATTTATCATTGTAACACTCATTAGTCTGAGTAAGAGCTATGTGGATAATTTCCCATGTAATATGTTGAAATCTAACTTTCTTATTAATGTTAAATAGAGTCATAGGGCTCACTGCCAGCAGTCATGCAGAAGATGAACCCCAATATGTTGTTTGTAAATGGGTCCTTGTGATTTCCAAGACATATGTCAGTATTTCCTTCACTGGTATCTAAAAAAATCTCTAATATTTAAGCATAAAAATACAGAAATTATTATAGTGTAAGTTATGGCTGGCCTGATCTGGCTGTGATTCATATACCCTTTTATGAAAAGGTTTCCAACATGAATATGTAAAGTGTGTGTAAAAGTTCAGATACTTTCTGGTGAGATTTCCTTTCTATGATCTTTGTTCACACCAGAGATCCTTGCTAGGAAAAGTAATCAAGAAAGGGTAACCTGTCTGATTTCAATATGCCATTTGGATTCTTAAACAGTCTGGAATAGGACTGTACTGACCTCTGGGGCTGCTCTGCCTGGAGTAGCAGGAAGCAACTGATTAAACCATTCAGCATTTTTTCCTTAAGCTTCATATTTTACTATTTTATTGTATAAGCGATATTGCTAGCAGAGATTTGGGAGCTGACCTTTGCTCCTGCCTTTTTCTTCATGCTAGCACAGCTGTATGTCACAGACGCTAGAATGCTTTCTATAGAAAACACAGTCATCTGAGACCAGTAGGGAAACTTTATTGCTCAGGACTGGAGGGCAGCAGATGGTGATCTGGGGTAACTCTCACCATGTGCCCAGGAAGCAGCTGCAGGGAGTGACCTTCTGCCTTTGAGGAAGGTCGGATTCATCTTTCATTGGCAGATACAAGGGTGGCTGAGGAGGATGCAGGTGGTATGGCATCAAAACATTTTTCTTGCTAGATTCCTTGGCTATGGGAACAGAAGGTGGGATCTCTGGAGTAGAATACAGGAAACTGAGGCAGCCACATCTTACTGTAAGTCCATCTTAGGGGCTTGTCTTTCCCTTCCCATGAAGATGACAAGTATTATTTAGAAGTTTGAAACTTGAAATTTGGACTTCAAAACTTTTAAGGATGGATGTATGAATGCTTGCTTATCTCTACTCAACACATATTTATACCAATTCGGGGGAAGTATTTGCACATCTTAAATATGTTATCGTGTTATACTTTGATCTCTTCTCTGAGATATAATGTTTGATTCAGGGATGCCTTTTTAATTCTATTTTTACAAAAATACAAACAGTTAATGTTCAACTTGAAGAGACTAGTGCATTGTTGCTATCTCTACTCCTGTAATTATAACAGGACATATATTTGGAAGTATTAATTATCTTTGAAGCCTTTGAAAACTTTTAAGTATGTAACTCGTGCCTCGAGGTACAGAGAAAAAATGCTGCCATCATAGATACCTGTTCAGTTATACAATATCCCATTCTCCACCTGTTTTTAGTATTTAAATCTTATCAGTTTGAGGACTGTGCAAAAGCTTTCAGTTTAGTGGTGTTGTGCCATGGCCTCCATCTCCATTACTAGTCTGAAGTCTGAACAAACATTGCAGTCAGACTGATGATTCTTATAATGATGATCCTTGGGTCCCTTCCTACAGGGCATATTCTGACCTCTGATCGGATTTTCTTAAACAGCCCAGGTTAGAGTAGATGATGCAAGAGTAAACATGTTCAGAGTGAGTGAATAATACTGAAAGGCAACATGTTTGTAATGAGCTTGAACGTCTTGTATAGCTCTGGTGCTGGTGATTAATAACAATAAAGAAGGTAGTAGTCCTGCAGTCTGCATTAAGGTTAAGACTTGACAGACTCTGTCTGGGTATTTTATGGCTGTTCTTCAGAATAGGCACAAACTCACCGCATAAAGGAGTTAGCACATGTTGTCCAGTCAGTTCAATGCCAAAGTGAAAAATGAGGGTTTGAAGTTTCACAAAGCAGAGTGGGCAGAAATACAGGCCATGCTAAAAATCCACATCTTGTATGAGCTTCAGCCTTTCCAATTCAATTTGCCTGTGTCAATGTGATCAAGCCATGTTTGGGAAAGAGACGTTGAAGACTTTCAAGCATTAAATGAGTGAAGAGATGTATTTCCATGAAAGCATCACAGATACTACACTTGATCTTAGCCAAAAGGCCGAGAAGTGACCTCGAAAAAGCGACCTCGAGAAAACATAATAAAAATTGCTATAGAACTTACTAAATTTTGCCTGTTAAACATTATTTTAAAAATCTGCCATCTTACCTAGGCCCCCAGTTTTCAGTATGAAATACTAAATATTCATACAGTTCTGTTCTCTTCCACTGTGCTTCACGAATGTTTAAATTGATTCCAAATTGACCAAAACAAAAATTTTTTTAATGTTATCTTTAGTCAGGTGAGATTTCGGTTAGGCTCAGTATCAGTGGAGAGAACTATCAATTATCCAAGCAAAATGGGGCTCAGACATTGTTCTGGACTATTACAAAATAAAAGACAATCTGTACCAAAATGGAAGTTACCATCTCTGAGGTTGTAATCCAGGGTTTATCTTGTTTTATTGCTACAAAGATTAGCTGGGTTTAGAGCTCTGAAAGCCTTGATATTGGGAGATTTTAAAGATGTTTTACAGAATCCAAGTCAGACCATGCAGTGTGCTAAGGATCTCAAGTTCAAGAGGGGAGATATAAAATCAAGGGATTTAAAAGAAATGTTGTGGAGTGTGCAAAGTGTAAGAATGGTATTGTGACATTCAAAAAAGGGCTGAGAATGTCTGTAAGAAAGGCAAAGGAAAGAAGTAGAATATTTTAGACAGTTTGTTCTGCAGGAATGTAAGCACTTGCTTCTGGTCGTTACAGTCTGAAATACCTGAAGGTCCCTCTTGAAATTTTCTGATTTATATTCCAGAAATTGATAGTCTACTCTACAGGTTCACTCTGAAAGTTCTGCAGAATTCATATGTATTTAGAAACACTTGTAACATGCATTTTAAGTAGTAACTCTTCAGCTTCAGCTCAAATGAACAAACAGTCTGAAAACACAATATGCAAGAGAACTACTCTCACTCTCAAATTGTTTCATAATAGATATAATAAAATAGGTTATTGATTTATTTCTGTAATAAGTGAATGTTACTTTTTTTTTTTCTTTTCTTTTCTTTTTTTTTTTTTTTTATGTCATATAATGAAAACTTCTATTCTCCCACCTGGTTATTTCTTACTGATAGCTGGTCCTATAAACCTTGGATTCGGTAAATCATTTGCACCTACACTTTTCACTAAGTGTGCGACCATTCCCATTTGGAGAGGAGATGAAATGGAAAAGACAGTTATATGCTTTAGTGCTGGATTGGGACCCCAGCAATGCTTTTTCATAATAGGTTTTTTTCCTCAGATTTGTTGGAACGTATTCTGTGACTTCTAGAAGGAAGTGATTTATGTTTAATCTACAGCCTTATTCTCTTTGTACATAGCATCTTGTTCTGAATACTTATGACTAGTAATAGCCTTTGCTGAAAAGAAAATTTACTATCTGGGAAAGCTGTGGATGGATTTGTTTTTTTAGTTCTGTATACAAGAAAAGGGATTGCAAATATTCTTTTTGCAGCTGCAAATGTTTGTTGTGCAAAGCTCATTAACAGAAAATGAAATAAATTACATATCTTCTCTTTTATTTTTTTATTTTTTATTTTTTTAAAATGGAGATAATCTTGCACTAAACCCACTTAGGTAGTCAATTACATTGTTTGTACGTAAGTAAAAACATGGAAGCTAATCCAAGAGAAAGTTCATAATGTCATAGTACTTGTCCGGGCAAATGACATATCTTAAGTAGTAATTACATAGCCACCAGTTGTAATTTATTTCCTTTCTACCAGCTGTGTGAATAAGAAAACATTTTCTCATTAGCTTTACTTAAATTGAACATAAGAGGAGGTAGAAAAGTAATTGCAAAATTATTAAATGTTTGTGCAAATCTCAAGCCAGTTTTAGGGTTTGGTTTTGTTTTTCCCCAGAATAATATCTTCAAGGTAAAGTGAGACTATGAAAATGTATTGCCTGGAATATCCTATTATGATGGTACTGCAGAGGGAGGAGCTTGAACAACCTGTAAATGAGCAGGGTCATCATAAACAAGAATAAGAAGGGCACCTTAGTGCTAGCCAAGTCACAGTATCGAATTCCTTAATTCTTTCATATTACAGCCATGGAAGGAAGGTATTCATTGGAACAGGATCCCACTGCACAGGAACAAGAAGGTAATTACGTTAAATTAACTGTTTCAATACAGAAATCTCTGTCTAGTTTAGAAATGATGATGCTCTGATTGTGTTGTCTTGCAACTTTCATTGTTTACACCAAGAACAGAACAACCAGTCCTGTTCCATTATACAAATAATAATTTCCACTTGAACATGTTGCAACAAGTACCTTGAGTAAGACAGAGGGAGAAAAGGCCTCCTGCTTCCCTGTCCACCAGCCCACGTTGCTTTGTTGTTACAGTTAGAATGCTAAATCTGTTTACTTTTGTGGCTGATATATACTGTCATTTTGAAATGTGGAGTCAGGACCAAGCTCAGCTCTTCCCAGAGATTGCAGGCCAGAGTTGGCCTCCTGGTAGAGCTGATTCAGTGCCCAAAGAACCAACACTTCTGTCCTACCAATATGTGTTCCTTGTGCTTAGCACTACACGTCGTAAATACTCCCCTGTGCCATGTCTGAGCACAAAGCTCAACCTGAGCAAGCTTCTTGTTTTACTGAACTGTTTGGAGGTTGGATGAAAAATGAGAAAATGCGTAGTTTGTTCTCTGAGAGCTTGTTTTGATCTCAGAAGGTGTCAGAATAAAGACCCTTTTCTCTCAGTATCCTGTCTGATGGATGGAGAAGTATCAGAACAGGTCTAGAATTTACTCCCTTCCAATACTTTCATACTTCCAGCTATTCTGTAATTAAGAACTGCTTGAGCCTAGTATTGTTTCTGTTTATTCATTGTCTGCCAGTCGATAAAGAAGGGCAACAGCTGCTGTCTGTTTTGAACATCAGTATTGCTGGCTTTGCTTGATACTCCATAACTCTGCAGAAAGGAATGAATGATAAGTCCCACTCAACCTTCTTTGCGCTTGGTATGGATTTGAGACCTCATATCCCCTCCAGTCATCTCTTTGGAGGCCAAAGAATTTGTCATTGCGTAGACTGCAATCAAAAAGGCTGTAAATAGCAGATAGATACAATGTATTTACAGTCATGTAGTAAAATCAAAATACAGTGATTCCAAAAGGTGGTAACATGCATTGGGATGACAGGTATTCAAAATTAAGATTGAAACATGCTAGTTCTATTTATGAAATTGTTTGACTTCAACTATGCGTTAAAATTACAGATCTGTCAGATCATTCTGCTAAATGTGGGTATTTTATCCACACAGTCATATTAAGCTCAGTGTAAATTAAGAAAACTGTTGGAATTGCTCATGTTCATAGTAAACATAAAAGGGATGTGAAGTACTATGACTTTTTATAAACTGTCTCTAGCATTTTTCAACTGCCCTCTTAATCATATAGTACAGGAAAAACATATCTGTTCAATTGTTGCTATATTCATACATCTTCCTTATGACTGTGCATCATGTTGGATGGCTTTTCTAAAACTGTTCCCAGGTTCTTCTCACTTGAAAGAGCCTAAATTTTCATTAAAACAAAACTAAAACTGTATAGATTTTTTATGGCAAAGAGAAGTTCTAAGCATGCACAGACTACTTCAAAAGGTTTAAAAATAAGTCCAATTAGAGTATATAGCCAATGTCACTCTGATCTTCAAAAAGGGCAAGAAGGAAGATTCAGGTAATTACATGCCAGTCAGCCTCACCTCTGTCCCTGGAAAGGTGATGGAACAGCTTGTGCTGGATGCCATCTCCAGACAATTGGAAGAAAAGGAGGTTATCAGGAATAGTCAGCATGGGTTCACCAGGGAGGGGTCGTGCTCGACCAACCTGGTAGCCTTCTATGATGTTGTCACTGGCTGGGTGGATGGGGGGAGAGCAGTAGATGTAGTCTACCTTCATTTCAGAAAGGCATTTGATACTGTCTCCCACGACATCCTTATAACAAAGCTGAGGAAGTGTGGGGTAGATGAGTGGACAGTGAGGTGGGTTGAGAACTGGCTGACTGGCAGAGAGCAGAGGGTCGTCATTGGTGATGCAGAGTCTGGTTGGAGACCTGTAACTAGTGGTGTTCCCCAGGGGTTGGTGCTGGGTCCAGTCTTGTTCAGTATCTTCATCAATGACCTTGATGAGGGGACAGTGGCCACTCTCAGCAAGTTTGCTGATGATACGAAGTTGGGAGGATTGGCTGACATGCCTGAAGGCTGCACTGCCATTCAGCGAGACCTGGACAGGCTGGAGAGCTGGGTGGTAAGAAACTGGATGAGGTTTAACAAAAGCAAGTGTAGAGTCTTGCACCTAGGGAGGAATAATTGCATGCACCAGTACAGGTTGGGGGATGACCTGCTGGAGAGGAGCTCTGCAGAGAGGGACCTGGGTGTCCTGGTGGACGACAGGTTGGCCATGAGCCAGTAGTGTGCCCTCGTGGCCAAAAAGGCCAATGGCATTCTGGGGTGCATTAAAAAGAGCGTGGCCAGCAGGTCGAAGGAGGTGATCCTCTCCCTCTACTCTGCCCTAGTAAGGCCTCATCTGGAGTACTGTGAGCAGTTCTGGGCTCCCCAGTACAAAAAAGACAGGGATCTCTTGGAAAGAGTCCAGCGGAGGGCCACAAAGATGGTGAAGGTCCTGGAGCATCTCCCCTATGAAGAAAGGCTAAGTGAACTGGGTCTGTTTAGCCTAGAGAAAGGAAGACTGAGAGGGGACCTGATCCAGGTCTATAAATATCTAAGGTGCGCGGGGCAAAGTGGTGAGGTCAGACTCTTTTCAGCAGTGTGTGGAGACAGGACAAGGGGAAACGGCCAGAAACTGGAGCATAGGAAGTTCCGCATGGATGTGCGCAAGAACTTCTTTACAGTGAGGGTGATGGAGCGCTGAAACAGGCTGCCCAGGGGGGTTGTGGAGTCTCCTTCTCTGGAGATATTCAAGACCTGCCTGGACGCCTACCTGTGCAACCCAGTGTAGGGAACCAGCTTTAGCAGGGGGGTTGGACTCGATGATCTCTGGAGGTCCCTTTCATCCCCTACGATTCTGTGATTCTGTAAACCTTCTCATTTTTGAGTACTGACCTGACAAATTACAGTTAGCAATTTTTCAGAAGTTAACAATTTTGAATAAACTTAAATTTAAAATAAACTTAAAATACTGCTGTGAGTGTTGGCATATAAGGATCTTGCAGTCTCACAGCTGGAAACTTGAGTAGACACTAAATGAAACACTTTGCAATTAAACGATCCTTCAAGCACCCTCCCTCAGCTTTCTGTCTTTTAGATTTTCACTGTGAAGCAAAATCCTGAATTTCTCTTGAAAAAGAGATAAAGATAGGGTGGGTTGGAGAGTAAAATTAAGATTCAATCATGACAAGAATGTCTGATAAGTAAATGATCAGCCTCTCTCTTAATCTTAGTAGAAAGGGTACTTCATAAGGTACTAACAATTCAATTCAATTAGGATCAATCTGTGCAAGATACTATAAACATATTTATATGAGGTCACACTCATTTAAAGTATTAGAATTATAATTACTGGGTGCATTCTACAAAACTGAATGGAACAATAAATTTATCTCACAAACATTCAGAAATATATTAAGAAAATTAAAAAAAAATCATAGAATGGCTTGGGTTGGGAACTTCAAAGATCATCTAGTTCTGGCCCCCTGCCGTGGGCAGGGTTGCCACTGGCTAGGTCAGGCTGCTCAGGGCCCCGTCCAACCTGGCCTTGAATGCTTGCAGGGATCCAAGGCCCTCCTCTGAACATGCTGAAACAGCTCCACATCATTCTTGTGCTTGGGGCCCCAGGCCTGAACAGAATACTTGAGGTTGGTCCTCATGAGGGCAGAGTAAAGATGAACAGTCATTCCCCTTGCCTTGCTGTCACCCCTCTGTTGCTGCAGCCCAGGATACTGTTGGCCTTCTGGGCTGCAAGCGTGCACTGCTGGCTCATGTTATTTCCTTCATCTACCAGGACCGCCAGGTCTTTCTTGGCAGGGTTGCTCTCAAGGAGTTCTTCTACCAGTCTGTACACGTATCTGGGATTTCCCTGACCCAGGTGCAACACCTTGCTCTTGGCCTTGTTAAGCCTCATTAGGTTCATGTGTGCTCGCTTCCCAAGCTTGTCCAAGTCCCTCTGGGTGGCATCCTTTCCTTCTGTCATAATCAACTGCACCACTCAGCTTGGTGTTGTCTGCAAAATTTTCTTGAGAGTGTACTCAATCCCACTGTCTGAGTCATCTTCATCAAAGATGTCAAATAGCACTGATCCCCACTTGTGTCTGGCCTCCACAGGGACGTAGAGCTGTTGACCACCACCCTCTGGCTGTGACCATCCAATCAATTCTTTGCCCACCAACTGTTCCAGCCTTCAAATACATATTCAAACTCCAAATTAGAGATAAGGATGTGTAGTGGGATCATGTCAAAGGACTTGCAAAACTCCAGATAACAGCAGTTGCCCTTCCTTTGTCCACTGATGCCATCATTTCGTTGTAGAAGGCTACCAGATTGGTCAGGCATGATCTGCCCTTGGTGCAGCCATGCTGACTGTCTCAGATCACCTCTTCGTCTCTCACACCCCTTAAACATAGCTACTAGAAGGATCTACTCCATGATCTTCCTAGGTACAGACATGAGACTTATTGTCCTGTAGTTCCCTGAGTCTTCCTTTCTCCCTTTCTTAAAAATGGGAGTGATGCTTCCTCCCATTTCTGGACACCAGGGACTTCATCTGAGAGCCACAACTTTTCAAATATGATGGAGAGTGGCTTGGCAACCACATCAGCCTGTTCCTTCAGAACCCTGGGATGCGTGTTGTCCAGTCCCATGGACTTGTACGCATTCAGTCTCTTGAGGTGATCTCTTTGCTTTGCTCAGATTTGGTTCCCCAACTGACTGCCTGTGAAGACTGATACAAAGAACTCGTTGAGTGCCTCAGCCTTATCCATGTCTGTTGAAGTCAGTTCTCCCTTCTCATTTATCAGAGAGGTTATGTTCTCCTCTGCCTGTCTCTTCTGACCAATAAATGTTCCCATCTACTGTATGATCATACCAATTTTTGTTCATATCAGCCTATCTAATAAAACAATCATTTTGGGTAAGAAAAGGACACATTCCTGTCTATTGCTTTCTTCGATTTGTTGCATACATTCTCTGTAGTGTTTGTGAAATAGCAGATGAGTTACAAGTAAACACTGCTTGGCTATTCTGGGAATTCACATTCAAACTGCTTACTTGCTTCATGGATTTTTAGTGAGCCTGATTTACCCAGCATCAGTAATTGGAGAGGATGTAACAGTACCTAGCTGCTTTGTGCAACTTGAGATACTGAATTTATAGTTGATTTGATGAGAAAACTGGATGAGAATTCCAGGATCAAGGAATAATGTAATTTATTGAATTGTAGAAATAGTTACTAGTTCTAGAATTAGATCCATTTATTCTGTATTAGCAATTTTGTTGTAATGTTATTAACTTATGTGAAATGTAGTAGTTTTTACATTTTAAATGCAACTAAGGTAAAGAAAAACTTGTAAATCCATTGCATCAGTGTGTGTGTGTGTGTGTATGTACGTATATGTATATACATGATCATTTCCATCAATAATTCAAATTCCAGAAATGTCCAAAGCTTTGCAGAACCTTAGTAGAGACAAATGGAAGGAGATATTTTTAATTCATATCCATATTCCCTCCATAAAGTAGGTTTACCCTAATCTCTGTGATTAATATCCTGCTGTATTGTGTCTGAGAGAAATAACATTGACATTGATCAGTTTAAAAATGCATGTTGCTTCCTCTGTACTTAATCTTTATGGCAAGCTTTCCTCAGATAAATAAATAAGAAGAAAGTAAAGGCAAAAGAAGGACAGCTACTGCACACACTAAGCTGTTTAAAGGCCCAGGATGATTTGAGAGGTATTTTGTCTCTGCTTGTTTATTTGTTTGTTTCTTTGTTTGTTTATCATAACATTTTTGATTAAGGAAAGGACAGAGTGTTATGATTTGGTCAGTTGACAACCTGATCTCTGTGTCCTCTGCAGTGCCTTATTCTTGCTGCTACTGTTGTCAGAAAGTCAGGAGCTACATTCTGCATGCACATCTCCTTGACAGTTTATGCAGAATTTTTTGAATATGTAAGACCTCAATGGCTCACAAACTGGCTTAAAAGATGAGTTGTGTTGAGCTATGTTCTTATCAACACGTGTCCTATACTAGCAAGTTAAATAATGGCCTCGTTTATCTACTGCAACCCTATTCTTGGTCATTTGCTGAATCAGTTATTTATAAGGAAGTAGACTATAACTTTTTCCTCCTGACCTGTGTACCTCCAGGGTATTTTATCTATATCCATAGAAGTCACCTCACTTTCTGAATACCTCTTGTAAACTGAAGATTGGGAAATACTGCATATTAATTGCATCCCAAAGTGTTTCTCATCTTTGCTTTTTTTTTCTGTATTTTTTTCCTCTTCTAATTTTACTTTTTCTTCTTGTATTCATGGGACTTTGATCTTCAAAAGCAAGAAGCATCCTCATATACTTTGTTAATTATAAATTGTATCCACATATGAAAATATTCACAAACAGGCTATCAATTACATTACAATATTTATGTATGTGGGTATTATTCTATCTGGGGACCCATATTGCTTTTGAGCAAGAAATGAAGCTGGACTCAAACTTCACTTGACAGTACTTTATCAAGATGGAATAAAAATAGCATCTTCTTAAACTGAGACTTAATATTTGGCTCAGGTTGGAAAGAAAAAAAAAAAAAAGAAAAATCAACCAAATAAAAAAATCAAACCAGCTTCCAAAGACTTTTTCGATGAAGAGACCAACTTCTCAAAACCAAAAACTTCTTGTAGGAATTTCCATTGGGAAATGTTTTTTAATATAAGGATGGAATTCTAGCCATTTGTGGGCTGTGAGTGAAAGAACAGGAGCTTGGGTCCTACACTGGCCAAAACATGAAAGATGAAAATTCAGCATTACAGGTGACGGGTCTTGAACTGATACAGGGTGGATGGAGGGTGTCAGCCAGGAAAGCATTTATGGATGTGGTAGGTCTGTGAACATTTTGTGACTGAGAAATCTGTTGTGAAGTATTAAAGGTGATCTACCAGTGGAGTGCAAGGCCCAACACCTCTCAGTCTTTTCTTCAGCATGAACAGCCCTAGATCTCCCAGTCTTTCCTCATAAGGGAGTTGCTTCAGACCTTTAATCATCTTTGCAGCCCTCCACCTGTCCATACCTATACATAGAAATATATCTAATTTATTGTCAGTTACTGTGATTATCTTGAAGTCACGTTGTATTTTCTGATGGAAGAGGGCACTCTGAATTTTCTTGGGTCATATGGGAAAACAAAAGGAAGGGCATAAGGAGGTTTAAAGAATGGAAGTGGCAAAGTAGCACCAGTAAAATAAATGAGCTAGGGCTGAAATTAATACACGAGTAGCTGTTTCTCTTATCTCTCGAAGGTTGTCACTGATGATAGATCCCTACAAAGCCCTAAAATTAAATCACTCTCCATTTGACTCTCCTCCTTTTGTCTGATGTCATGTTAGAGGTTACATTCATTAGATAGCTTGTTTTCATTTCTTATATGAAAAGAAGTTGGGAGTTGTGACCTTTTCATTTAAATTTCATATTTAATTTGGTGGCTTATTATGAGCTGGCAGAAAGCACCATGATAATTTCCTATCATCTTGATCACACCTGGCAACCCTATTTCACAGCAAAATAACTGCAAAAGTCTCTAAAGCAGGGAAAACAATCAAAATTTGTTCAATACATTTAGGATGGTTCTTAGGCATTTACCCTTTTCTCAACTGAGTGATATTTCACTTCGTATTCTACAAAGCAACCTCGTATCCACAGACTCAGTAGTCCACCAGTGTTTGTAGCTGAACTGATGTGTGTTATTCTACCTGCCTGTTCAGGTAGAATGGTCAGTATTTAAGCACCTTTAGCTATGGCTATTCATGCTGACATTTAAATTTTCAGTTGTAATTGTTTTAGTACAGAGTTTTAAAGACTTTCAGATGAGAAAAACTCAAATAAAAAGAAATTGTTTAGCATAGTGTAGCAAAGATTTAATTATAAATTTACAAATTAACGTGCAGAAAACGAAACATTCACATTTGAGCACATCAAACAACAGCCTATATCAACTAAAATACTGAAGTGAGAAAAGAACTTGCCATTTGCCAATTTTACTGTAAGTGATCACTTCTTTTGCCCACTTGGTTTTGTTGCTTTGGCAACTTAGCTCACTACCTGGTACAATTCTGACTCTTTCTTATTTTATTTTTCATGAAAATGTTTTCAAGATGATTCATAAACCTTTCGTTTTCACTGATTAACCATCAGTCTGAAAGTGTGAAGGTAAATTCAAGTGAAGTCTAGTGGAAAAAAGTACCCTATCACAGTTGTCTTATAGTTTTTCCCAGTGTGATCCTGATCACGTCAATTTGTAGCAAAGGCTGCAATGAAATTGCCACATCAAGTAAGCTATAAGTACAACACATTAGGCTGTCAAGCATCATGCATGAAAGATTTTCAATGGATGCCATCCTGCTTAGTCTTCCTGAAAAGAAAATCATGATTTCATGCTAAAGAAAGAAGACTAGATTAAATCTCTTATGTTTCCCTGGAGGGGCACCATTTTGTGTGTTGAAATATAACCAATGGAGGCTGCCATATCATCAAAGGCAGATCTGCTGACCATGGGGATGCTATCTGTACCTTCCAGGGCAGAGTGATCACACTGAAAACAGTGAGACATGATGCCAGTAGAAACTGTGAAGAGAGTGATTTCATTGTATAATGTCTGTGAAGCCTTTGAAGCCTTTTGGTGGCATTTCTGTACCTCAGGAGACTCTGGAATGCAGTGCTAGTGGGAGAATGTGCAAGTAAACTTTGTAGAAGAATTTTTCCAAGTGGGGCATCTGCAAGGGAGGCTTTGGACTCGAGTAACTCTGAAAACCTTCAAAGAGTTTATTGAGCCTGAGACCTCTGCATTTAAAGGCATGAGTATCTACAGCATTAAGTAAAGCTGTCAACTCTATAAGGACTGTAATCTGACCTCTGAAAAGGAAAGGAGTTGGGCTGTGTACCCAGAATTTTGTACTCTGATAGTCTAAGTCATGCTGACATAGTAGAGCAAGTAGAGCATTGCTTCTAAGAAGACCATAAACTGTGCAATAAAATAAATTACAGTAGGCTAGATTTTCACAGCTGCATGTAGAAACAGAGCAACACAGCTATGCCAGTTCCGGCTGAGACAAAATCTATTGGGAAAGAGCAGAGTGCTAATACAGGGCATGTTTTTATAGCAACAAATTGCAGTCTGCTAATTAGGGACACCTGAAGATATTCTCCAGGGAGTGTCAGCAGGTAGAAAAGGAGAAAGTTTAGGAAGTAATTGTAGAGCAGACATTTTTGCTAAATGCAGACAAACTAAAGAAAGATATTTGTTGGAAGTGAGCTGTCCAAGTTTATCTCTGCTTGTTGTGCATTAAAGTTTTCCTCTTTGAAATTTGTCCCACTCTGGGCTGTAACAACATACTTAAAGCATAGCATAAGTATTTGTTGTAGTGTATAGCAACACTGCCTGCTAGCAGGATCGCACCACAGCAAGGCTGCTGACAATGACATACTAAATACTTCATTTTCAGCTTGAATTATTGGGTTAGGGACCATGTGGATAGGAAAGAAGTGCTTTGCACTAATCGTCTTGGTAAACTTAACAACCGGCTTATAACTAACAGAAAGAGAGAAAAAAAATACTGCAGGGAAATAAAGAGATTTCAGGTACTCATTGTCAAAAAAGATGGAGTGACATTTTCTATCTGTCTCCCTCTTGGGAAGGATTAGAGGGAGACAGAGAAAGGTTTTAGCATTCCTTCAGCTTGAATAATTAAACAGAAAAGGAAAGTATCTTCTCTGAGATGTTCAAAATATCTTCTAGATTCTTCATTTTCAGTGGAGCTAAGTCTGGCATTTTCCTGGGAGAAGAGACCATATCCCATATGTAAGGTAATCATTCACTGTATGAGGGGAGTCCCCAAAATGCCATTGCTGACAGAAATGCTTCCTCTTCTTGTGACCTATATTTCACTTTAGCACTATAATAAGCATAGCTTTGGGCCTGGAAATGCTTGCGTACCTCATGGGTAGGAGTACGCACAGTGGTTTCACTGTTTTCCTTGTGACTTTTCTTAAAAGTTAAGTTACTTATGCAAATGATTGAAAGCTCACTGTCTGGGAGTCGGTTTTCACACTGTAACGAGTAACTAACCCCCTTACTTCATCATCTTCTTCTGATTTGTGAATACTTTTCTAGAATCATGACATTGTAAAGGGTGTAAGCATACTTTATGCTTGCATGCTAATGAATAATTTGTTTATTATTTATACGCAACAATCATCTCTCATATTTAATATGTAGTAGAATATTCCTGTTGAGGTATGTTGCTATTGTGCTTCAGTAAGGATTCCCGTGCGCCAGAAGTTTTATAGATCACTGCAAATAAATACAAAAAAATCCTTTTACACTTCCGCATCTACGTTCATCCCTCTATGGGATGGTGACCGATTTTAAATTGTACAGACCATTGTTGCCCACTCTGAATTTACTCTTCCGTCTTCTGTCTGAAGCTCAGAACACTGCTCTGGAAGTTGTGAACATCAGCCTAAAATTCTTTTTTTTCAGTAACATTCTAATTGTTAACTACATGAATGTATGTGATATGGACAGACTGTAAAATAATTTCTGAGTGCAGAAAGCATGTAGGTAATGGTCTTTGGTGTTTTTCCTATTGGAGTTTCCATAAGACCAGTCCTTCCAAACGGTATGGCTTAAGAATACTTCAGGTCCTCTGCCATAAGACTGCTTATGATGGAATTAAGTTAGAGGATTCCCTGTTTAGAAGTAATGTTTTTTCCCAAGAGTTTGTTTAAATGTGGAAAGGATATGTGAGGATTTTCTGGGAAAAGTAGTGTTGGGGAATATAGTTGGTCAATAAATGAAATGGCTGATGTGCTTTGGTGGTGTGTTAAAAATTAAATAAAACTCATTTGTCTCCCACCATCTGCTATTAGGTTTTCTTTCAAAGTCTTCTGCTGTATGGAAAAAGAAAAAAAAAAAAAAAAAAAAAAGGTATCTGGTCTAATCCTTTTCATTTTATAATCTCACATGTTTGGCTTGCTGCATTGCTTTGATCTGGGATGCAATTTTATTTTTGACCTATAGGGTCTTTTGAGTTTTCACAATTCTTACTTGTAAAGGGTTTGATTTAAATGCATGTTCTGGGTAGGATGCCTGAACCCCAGAGTCTTTTGTGTTTAACAAGATTCAAAGCACAGTAAACTGGCATATGTCTCTCTTTCAAAGTGCTCTGTGTAGTTGCTTGTAATCAAGGCCATCTGTCATTTAATGCATGCCAAGTACCAGCTGCAACTGTGGCATTGGTTCAGTAGCCTTCAGTTCAGTACCTGCTGTGGATAGCTTTGCAGCTATATCTGAGGTCAGAGTTGGGATTAGCAGTCATGAAATACAGAAGGGGTGAAATACAGAATCTTTCAAGAAGTTTTTTTTTTTTTTGACTACTCTATCGTTAGAGAGACACTCAAAAAGCCCATGTCATGAAGGGTCAAAATCTTCCATCATGAAGGTGTGGAGCTTTGTCTTGACAACTATCATGCATGTTCGGAGTGTCAGCTTGGCTACAAGTTGTATAAAGATTGTTTCACTCCTTTCTCATGACAAACAATTCAGTCAGCATCACAAACTTTTACATTATCTAATAATAAAAAGAAATTGCTTCAACTTGCAAAATAAGTTGTAAAGGGTCTTATCATACATCACAAAGTATGCAGCCCTTGTGATGTTTTACATGATTTTCTCAGAACAAATGTCTATGTATCCCAGAGAGTTCTCTCAGCTGGAGTTGGCAGCAACTTTTGACAGCTAGATTTCTTTTTATAAATATCCATTTTTTTTCACCAGGCCTTGGGTAAAAGCATACTAGATATGGAAAAAGGATATTCTCAAAAGCTATTATTGACACGTTCCCTTTGCAAATACAGCTGGGTTGCTTTGAATTGCTCTTTAATTTGGGCCCACCCTCCTCATGGCCTTTCTTTTAAATATGGTAGCCTCAAAAATATTTGCAGATGTCCTCTTTGTCTTTGGAACGATTTTGATATTCAGGGTGGGACTTTGAGAGAGCTGACTGGGGCCATGATCTTAGAGTTGCCCACATCCTCTGGGATACCTGAGCTTACATCATTGCTGTACCATTCTTGCCTTTCAGACATTGTTACTACAACCTGTTGACTAAATGGATTATTCTATCTCTTGACTTTTCACAGGTACCTTCATAAGGTTCTGCTCTTATCCTATGCCATAGTGTGATGGCTTCTTGAAATGTCAATTTTAAACTGAAATTACTACTCAGCTAGGTCTAGTTCCAGCCTTATGTACTACTATATGAGTTGGCACAAATAGGTACAAGTAAAATTTATTAATACATAGGATTAAACCTTGCAAAACTACCTTTTATGGTGGTTTTGGCTACAGCCTCCTGATCAAGTGTAATGATCTGTTAAACTGTGTTGAAATACTCCTATCATTGCTCTGGCTCACAAAAAGAAAACTCTTATCATGGTGCAAAATGTTTCATAATATTCTTGGAGATGCTGTCCTTTCTTGGTGTCATAATCCTAATAATCTCAAGTGAATATTTGACTTACTCATTCAGCAGTTTACTTCCTAGTGACTCCGTAGGCAGCTGATGCTATGATCTCATCTCACGGTAGTCTGAAGACCTAGTTTTGAAACCATTTGGGAAAAAGTCTCGGATTCACCACTGAAATATCCTTTTCAAAAACCAGTCAAATTGAAAGAGCTGAGGGTCATGACTTCTTCTGAAAAGTAATTCTAGAGTCCAGCAGGATCTGAGTGCCAGGTAGACAGGTACATCTTGGAGAAAAGAAATGATGAGGTAGATTTTAGGTGAAAAAATTCAGAACTGTGAAATTTGTTTTTATGAATTCTGTTTTATTGCTAATTTTAAAGACATCCAATAAGTGACACTCAAAGTTTTCAGGGTTTGCTGGAGTACTTGGAATTAGCTTAGTATCTGAAGGTGTTTGAATAGAGGGATTTTAAGTCCTTAATCTGAAGTTAGGTGCCAAGGACTCGGATACCTAATTGACCTAAATGGAATCAAAGTAATGTACCCACAGTATTTGATCCTGAGAGAATCTTGCCCTGTAACTTAATGAAGTGTTTAATTTCTGAGTTTTGTTGGACCACAGACACATAAATGATCATAACGTGATCTGTAGCAAACTGCTTGCTCTGTCAAGCAAAATTTAATGAAATATATTCTGAAAATAATGACGATTAGACCTATCTCCTGTGCAGTCTTTTACAGGGTACCTCTCCTACTGGTTCCTACCAAGCTAAAGAACGTATTTAATTTTATGTTGTATCATTCGATACTCCAAAGCAGCCATTTGTACCTATACTTTTACGTGTGCAGTACAAACTCAGAAAAATATGTTAAGCACTGTAAGCTGAATTCAAGCAACTTGCTATAGAAATGCAGCACTTCGGTTAGATATAAATAGTCCTGTAGCATTATTAATAGATGTAGAGTTGTCTGGTTTCTCAGTTTGCATTTTTCTCAAATGGTGGTAAAATGCAGGTGAAGTGCTCTTTTTTAAGGAACAAGCGTTCTGTAAAACCAGGTATATCTTTGCCTAAATGACTCTGGAATAATGCTTATTACATCATATATAGGAGTCTGATTCAAAGCCTATTGAAATACAGGTTTTATACACAACTCTGTATTATGTTAGAAGTATACTTGTCTATTTAATTCATCTATTGTTCCAGACTGTGAAGTGCGGAGAGGTGAGACAGAAATCTTAGTTTCCACTTTCCATCTCCTCCTTTTCCTACAGTTACTTTTGCATTTATTGATTAGATTAAACAGTATTTGTGATAGAGTAAAATCTTAAGGGCGATTATTTCCATCAGGCTTGAAGAATATCAATTAGATTGTCATGGATAGGGTGACCTCACACCTGGCCAATCAGTGTGCATGTGCTGGTGATCAGCTGATACAACTTGTCTGGGGCTATCCCCACAGTAGCTGCTGGATATAGATGGAGTTTCTACCAAACAAAAGGTTTATATTTCACTTAATGCCTTTGTTTAGGCATATGTAAATACTTTAAACGCATGCATTTCTCTCCACTGAGAGAGAAATACCCTATACCTATGGGTCTTATCTGTTTTAAAGAATTTTGAGGTAGCTGTCACATCTAAATGAATTCTGATATCAAGAAGTGTTAAAATGTATTATGTCAAAAATAACCGTATTTGAAATATATACTGTCAAATGCATTTTAATGTCTTAGTAACATGGAGTATTGCAATGATATAGTTATACTCAAAACCTGCTTCATCAGTACACTTGGATATGGGAAGAAGGGCAGGATGATCTAATGTGTCATCCTAGTCTTTAAACATTATTATAAAAGATAACTGCATAAACACAGCACTGAATGAAATGTAGTTTTTAAGATTAAAGGAATGCGATGAAGGATGTAGCTACTCTACCACAGATCATTCATAAACACTTTGAGTCAACTAATTTTTCACCCTTCGAGAGTGTAATGCCCATTACTAATAGCCTGAAATTTTCGATATATGGCAAATAAGTTGCTCTTCTGCAGCTTACCACTATGTACCTCTGTCCTTGAGCCAGAACAATTCTTTCCTCCATACTTAGGACGCAATCATAACATTTCATTAGGTTTTCCTTAACAAAGGAAGACCATGTGCTAGTAAAAGTCTGTTGTAAATAGAGATTATCAGCTTTACCAGACTCAGAAGAATCCTAGGACATTTCTGGAGGCTTTGAGCTTCTTGACTCTGTCCATCCAAAATGACTTGGATAGCTGCCTTATGCTTTGAATATGCCATGGTTTCTTCCCTCCAGGGAACTAGGGCAATCCTGTACAATTCCTAATAGCTGTGAAAGCAGCAATTTTATATAATCTAATCTCTGAGTTTACAGTGTTTAACTTTCATCAGATCCAGTATAATTTTCTTTTCTTTTTGTTTTCAAATTGCCTCCTGCTCTCCATCCAAAGCACCTCCTAAAATGCACTGTTGAAATAAACAGGTACCATTGGAAATGCTGATGCTTTTTGTACATATATGATCGATTATCTTCATTTTAAATAAAGAGGATAATATGAAGATTCCAGCTGGTTGGATCACTCAAGAAGCAAAATGGCTGCAATTTAACATGAAAGAAAATGTTTTGGCATTCTTGAAGCTAACTACCATTTTATACAGCAACCTATTGTGATGACATATTGCATGATAGACAGGTAATCAAGCAGTGAATACATATGATAATTGAATCTCCTTAAAGCATAGTGAAAAGGCAAGTAGACCTCATGCAGTTTTCCTCAAAATTAAAAAAATAAAAATAAAAAACAACCACTGGTATTGAATACTTTACATGCTTACTTTGTCTATTTTGAACAGTAAACTTTTTTAATGCATTGATTTTTAAAAGGTTTCAACCAACCTCTAAGCTGCTTGGAAGCACATTACAGAAATTTGATACTGAAATGTTCACTTCCTCTGGGTAAAACTTTTGTCATGTAGGTTTTAAGGGTTCCCAGGTTTTAAGGCAGGAAACATTCCATTATTTGAGGATAACAACCCTGAGGACAAAACCACAGCAGTGTGTGGCTGAAAATATGCAAGTTACTTAACGTTATAAAATGTACTTGAAACTTAATACTGCAACTGCTTCTCAGGGCTACTTTTTCCTAATAAAGATAAGTCCCTTTCTGTAAATGTTAGTAGAGTTTAAAGCATAAAAACCTGTGAAGGAAATGACCAGGATTTTATAGCTGTGGCACTCCTAACTTTGTGACTGATTAATGACATCCCTGTATACAAAGTTTTATGGTTAAGTGGGAACTTTGTGTTTTTTCCTGAATTGGAAATTTTGGCCATTTACAGCTTGCTGATAATCGTTTCTCATATTATTTGAGAGGTTTTGAACTAAGGTAATTGGATCCATAAACTACAGTTACATCAAAAACCTTTAAATGGATGATTTTAATGGTGCTTGGGGATCTCACTTTACAAAGGCAGCACTCATAGCAGCAGCACTCTTTCTTGCAGTGAAGGTTTCCTCTGTGTCACCAGATAGACGTTGAGCTATCAGGGTCCATAATGTTGACCTTGGTATATTCTTCAGTGGACTTGTTTGCGATACACTCATGGACTTGTCTGCCATTAGAAACCATGATCTGTAAAGGAAATCTGGTGCAAACCTTGAAGAGGATATTTGTTGATATAGTGCTCAGAAAAGGGGGAAGAAAGCATGTCATACCTCATTAGAGTCTCTTACCACTAAAATATTGTTTCATTATAATTAGCAATACTCAAATGGATTAGATATGTTGGTTTCAGGGGTCTTTCTCAATTTTTCTCCATTACATGTGCAAGAAATTGTTTTGATCATAGATACGACTTTTTGTTTTTCTTGCTAGCCTAGGTTTTAAGCACTTCCATACAATAAATATCCATCACTTGCATGCCTTTTCTTATATCCTGAGGGACTGTGTTTTATTCCCAAAGGATCACTGTCAGGATCTTCTTTATCATGTTCTTCTCCATTTCTGTTTCTGAATTTTGTTTGGTACCTCACATTTCTTCCATCCTTAGCCCTAGGGATTTTTCTTTTGTTACAGATGGAACAGGCTCAGCACATGTACATAAATGTCTGATATATGTTCAAATACATGCAATCAACAAAATGTCCTAGGTTTCGTGGCTTGTCCACACATCTTGTACACACAGTGTAAATTACTGCCTCAGATGCTATATTCAGCCTTCATAAAAGAAATTTCGTAGCTAATCAAGTAAAATGGATGTTAGGGAGGAAAAAGGTATACCATCATAAAGAGGGAGTATAAGCATTAGATAGGGAGGAAATCTGGATAGGATTTTAGTGCCTTCCGTATGTGGTATTGAACAGACTGCATTTCTTGGAAGCAGATTGTGAATCTCATTCCATGCATGCAGCCCCCAGGGGGTAAGATGCACATACCTGTGGGAGGGGAAAATGGATATGAGTCTCAAACTGCAGCCAGAGGACTGAGTATCTTACAACATTTTCTGAACTCAGCTTATTATACCTTATCGAAGACTGCCATGTTCTTTCAGTATCGCCTTTTTTGTTTGTTTGTTCTAATGAAGATTTCAGGCTAAGGAATGATGAACAGAGATCAGGCTTATGGCCATGCTGGCAAAAGAAAATGTTGTAGAAAAAATGATAGTTCAGGCTTCTGGAAATGAGCTTATGTTTCCAACTGTATGAGAGCTGATCTGAGAATTGTGTATGACAAATTCTGCCAAATAATATGCAGTATCTTTACTTGTTTTTAAAGCTGTACACTGCAAATGAAAAGAAAGATAAAGCTCATTCAGCTATAATAGGATGTACTTTACTGAAATTTCTCCTGGAGGAAAAGGAAAAATGTTTTTATTTAGTTATATTTTTAAAATATAGCCTCAAATATATTCATATTTATGCTTATACAGCACACAAATGTTATGACTTGTGTAATTCATTTCCACATACAAGATATCTGTTAATTGTTGGGTCTAGTTGTAGGTGCAAGTACTTCTTTCCCATTTTATCACACATCAGATCTTTATGTTCTTCCTCCTCAATCATCTCCACAAGAGTAGAGTTTCCTTTTTAGAAGGAAACTTATTGAATAATTGGAGAAATATTCATTAAAAATAAATTCCCATACCATTGTGTTTATTAGAAAATAGTTTAAAAAAGAAAACAAAACAAACTTGAAATTATCAACTGATTTTCCTAGATGTTCTTTTAGTTTCAAGAAATGTCCTTACCTTACCTTTTCCATTTCAATGTTTTCTGCCTTATAACTTTTTCCGTAGTTTCCATATTAGTTATTTAATGATCAAGTTAGAATAAAAGGGGAAGAAAATAATACAAGCCAAAGAAAACAAGTATTACCAATACCACCTGTCTCTGAGAGATCAATAATTTGTAATGATCAACACAAAACATAACATCCTGTAGAAGAAAGAAGCAATGGAAAAGTCATATGGGAGTTACATCCCCACTGTTACTGGGGATATAAAGAAACTTGTGTGGCTTGTTTTTTTTTTTTTTTCAATCCCTCACTGTTAAACATCTTTCTCAATAGGAAAGACTGCAGTTCTAAAGGATTGGAAGAATTCTGATAAGAGGACCAAAAGAAATATTTATTGCAGAGAACTGTAGAAAAGTGTACAAGAATTGAAAGCAAGGGGGCAAATAAGTATGAGAAAGATGCAGCCACAAAACATTGTTAATAATGATGCAAATGCCTTTACTTTCTGCCAAGACTCTGAAATGCACTACGGAAATAATAATAATAGTAACAAAAAGGAATAAATATTCTGGGAGGTTTGCAGGATTCCTTCCTTTTCCCTGTCTCTGAATATGTCTTCCAAAATAGATTCAAGATTTTTTTTTAAATATGAAGTTTGTGTCTGAAAAGCAGAGATAAACCTTGCTCTAATAATAGGTCCAACTGTCCTCCCTCCCTTTCCTTTTTTCCTTTGCTAGCATGATTTTTGCTCTTCTTGCTGCCCTGTAAATGTGAGGTACAGGTAGACTGTAAGAAACACCGTCTTCATAATTTACTTAAAAAACCATATACAAATTCACCTAAATTGGGTGCAAGCTGCATTGAAATCATTATCTGGCAGTTTACCACAACTCAAAAAACAATCAGCTGTTATTCCAGAAGGCTGAACTAGAAGTATACTTTGTGTACTTCTAGTGTAGTTTTCCTTCTAGTAGATCAACTTCTTTGTTTCTTTAAAAAAGCAATGCAGTGTTTATAACACGTGAAACCTAAATGTATGCAGTGTTTGTAACACATGAAACCTAAACATACGCAGTGTGGTCTTCCTGTCCAAAGCATACAGCCCACCAGACTGGTCACTGAACTGAGAGGGCAACACTCAACAGGAGATCAGCTACTTGTAACAAGGTGCCAGTAACACCAAATTCCTGATCTGTCAGTACTGATCTGACCTAATGGCAACCTAGGCCTCTGTCAGGATGCTATGTCTTGCAATTTCATAGCAGCTTACAGCAGTTAAAAAAGGAGAGTAACATAAGTAGGGAGGAGAGGGAAAGCTGTTGCTTCAGTATTTTGCTGGTTGTTTTCCAGAAAATCCTTCCTCTGCTCAGGATTGACATGTGTCTGCTCTGACACCATGTGCAGTGCCTTGGTTCATGGCAGCCCATGGGGCTTTATGGCATAGATGGTCTTTAACTACAGAGACCACAGTGAAGCATCCCTGGGGGAGGCTGCAATCCCCAAGTTATGAAAGAAAATCTCTGAATGGTGTAGTAGAAATGTAAGCAGCTATCGCTGCTATTTTTAATCTTTTAAATATGTAGTCAGTATTTCCTGCTGCTGCTGCACTATTATTAATTCTGCAATGTGGCCAAACCAGCATGGGTGTATTTGGATATAAGCGCTTATCTTCAAAACACAGAGAGAAATCTCTCTCAGACGTGCAGTGCTTTTGAAAAGTCCACTGCCTGTAGTCATAGCTGAACTTTTGGAGTTGATAGGTAACTTCAGGCAACCTGTTGACCAGAATGACTGCTATTTGTGCACCTCAAAGTATGAGACAGAGGAGACCGTGTTAGCATAAACATTACTACGTTTTACTCCACTATTAAAAATTTCCTTAAATCTATAATACAAACTTAGTGCTGAGCGATAGAGTCTTTGTAAACAGCATCCAGAAATTTTTAGAGCCTATCATTTTTCAGCTAGAACATTATTACTAATCAATACTAGCTTTAATTAGCAGCTCTCGATTGTTTGTTCAAAAAATAGAAATTGAGTGGTATCTCGCCTAATGTTTTTGTCTTGAAAAGATTGTGATTTTTCCTGCTGTTGAATGAATAATTGAGGTTGGGACCTTGCTGTCACATTGAAAATTTTCAACATCTGTGTCTGCCTTGTAACGTTTTCCTGAAAAATATATGGCAATGTATTTAAATGAGCTCCAATCAAAAACTTCACTTACAACTTATGCTCCTTTAGTATGAAGGATATTCATTTCAATGTCTTTAAATAATATTCATGCCATTAGGAATTATAAAGGGAATGAACATCAGTATTGTTTAAATTGTTGTGTTTTTCTCTGCTGTGCCTCTGTGGGAGTGTTAAGTGCCACACAAGAGCTATAATTGAGAAATCCCCAGCTCTCTGTGACTCTGATTGCTATTATAATTGGAATAATTTGCATTTTTATGAAGATAACATTCTGTCTTCAGGCATCCATGACAGTGCTTGATGTTTTGAAGATCATTTGGAAATATACATAGAAATCATTTGTTTGTAGCAGGATGACTTTTAACTTGCAAGCCAAAAGCAAATTGTCTGGGGCCAAAGGAAATAAAAGAGTCTAAAGTATCTGAAGAAGGAGCTATTGCTAAATAACGTATCCAGAAATTGACTCCTCCTTGACTGCCTGGCTATGCAAAGACACTTTAACCAAAACCTTCTCAGTGACACAGACACAGTGAGAAGATTCTTATAATCTACCAAAAAATAAAATTAATGTTAGGGTTAGAACATCCTATAAGAGCAGGCCACTTTATCTCTCTATTTTCCCTGCAAATGTCTGCTGTAGAACTTGCAGTTTTTTTTCACTTCGGGAGCCTGAGGCTCTGACTGTGTGGCCTCTGGCTTGTTTGAATACATGCTTAATCCCTGGCACACCTGAATCAATGAATAAGTGGTACCACATTGTAGCTGCCATTCTGTATTATCAAGAAAATTATTTTTAAAAAAGCAGACTGAATGGCAGAGGTTCTGCTACCCTGTTCACCTTCGCTGCATTAATAGAGCTGTATATTGTTCTGCAGTTAGACTACTCTGACTGGACTTGTGCAAAAAAATATTGTTTGTAATTAAGATTTCAAGTATGGTCTCTCTTATCCTGTTAAATGCAAGCTTATGAATACATATGATGGAAATTCATATGTAAATAAAAAATACACCTCTATTACTAATGTTGAGCAGAACTTAATGGGAAGTCTCATGGAATTTTTCTGTTTCAAAATGGAAGAAATACCAGAGTCCAAACAACCAATGCAGGTCAGCTGGCACTTATCTAGAATCTTTCAAGCTACTGCTGGAGACCTAAGGAATGTTAAGATATGCCCACTGATCTCAGATTCTCCCCGAGCTGCAATCGTTCAGTACTGAATGGTTTATCAACTGATGGTCTTTCAACCGTCAGCTGATGGTAGATTCAGGTGAAATTTTCATTCATAATTCTAGAAATATCACTTGTGCACTTCATTCTGTTCCCCAAGGAAAGAAGCTAAGACCTCAGCCCTTTAATAAGACTTTCATTTCTAGAACTTACTACATTTTTTATAACCGAAACAAATGTGTCCCAAGTGGACATTTTAATAATGCTACTTTGAACAGTGTAACTTATGAATTTACAGATAATGAGTTAAATTTATCTGCAGCGTCCAAATGCTGCTCTCTGATACTTTTATTGTATTAAACACCTCTTCAAAGTTGTTAAGTTTGTCCTTTTTTGAAACAAGGAGTGGCCTAAAATACAGTAGTATGTCTGATGCTCACTGCAATGTTCTGATATAAAGGAGACTTCACTTTCTGAGTGGAGTTTGTGATCTCTTCTGTTATTTAAAAGCAAGCAAATTAGCTGAAGGAAAAGGACCAGAAGACAGATAATTTTAATAAGAAATGTTAGTGTTTCATGGTTTTTCTACACATATATATTAAAGGTTTCCTAAACTAATACTGACGCTACAAATGTTGTGAAGGTGCAGTCTGGCTATTCTTTCTTGCACAATTACTGATTTTGCAATGGCAGACTGTGGAACTTTATAATGATTTGATAGAATTTCAGTTGGTCTTTCTAGGACTCTCTTCTACATTCTTTCACAGTGAAATCTAAAACTATTGTGCTAAGGACACAATCTACCATCTTTTAAGATCACAGCTAAGCTATAAAATGCCCATTCTGCTGCAGAGCATAACATTTTAAAATGCTTCTGATTTTACTAGCTCTTTTCTGTTATTGTGTTTATCCTCCCATATCTCAGTGATGCTATAAATGGTGACATTGTTTTATATGGCAACTCCAAGTCATCACTTTTCTTACAGGAATTGAACTGGAGCCAAGATAATGTTATTACTATTCCTCAGATGCATTGTCAGGAACATACCAAATTGACAGCTCTTTGTAGTACTGTTCAGTTACTTGGTGTCAAAACAGAGGGTTTTTTTTAAAATACCTGGATGATTAAGAATCACGAGGGATCACAACTCTGGCCCCCACAACTTTGTACCGTTCTCTAGTCCTGCCTGCATTTGTGTCCATATGGGTGATGTCACTGCACTGTTCTGACATAATGCTGCTCTGCTGCATAGTATGAAGCATTGCAATAAGGATAGATGTACCAAGAAAAGAAGTACCAATTTGGGAGAGCCCTTCTTTAGAACAGTTCCTTATGCTGTTAATTCAGCTAAGCACTCGAGGATGTGTCTGGGTCACCCAGTTCTGGGAGGTTCAGAAATTGCTGTGTAGCGCATACAAACAGGTTTATGTCAGATGCATTTGGTCATCTGCTAGTGACTGCTACTCCATATGGATCCTAAACATTACAGGCATTGATCTTATTCTGTAGCTGTTGCAGAATGAAAAGTCTCAGACACATTTTTAGCAGAAACACAGAAATGCTGACATCTTTTTCTCCTTTCTTGACTGCTCCATGTATTATGTTGCTAATAGATGCTTCCTCTGAATTTCAGACAGTAAACATAATTACCACATTTTCTCTTTTGCCTGTCTGCCTTCCCTTCTGACAGCTTCTAAGTCTCTTTGAAGGAGGCTTGTCTGCATACCCAGTCCTATGCCTGTGTACGGAATAACAGCACATGTATGTCTCCTGGGTGCAATAGAAAGGATTAAGAGACTATACGCACTCATTCTCCTATTCCTCCAGCGTGTTCTTCATCTAACTATTCCACTACACGCTCAACATACTTGTGACTCATGTCTCTGTAACAGACGAATGTATTGTAAGCAGACAGAAAGAAAGCAGCTATTAAAATTGGCTTGAATTATTTTCCTTGCTTGTCGAAAAGCACCCTTCCAAATCTGAACAGCAACTGCAAGTATTTCTAAGTATCATCTATTCCTGAATCAGGACTTTGAAGGAAAAATAGGAAGAATTAAGATTTAGAAACTTCCTTATGAAGAGAAGACAAAATAAAGGAGGAAAAGAATTCCATCTGGGACTTAGAGCTCAATTGTGCTGATAAAATGCAGTCCTTGCTATGTGCGCCTTCTTTAAGATCTTCAGTTTATGGGATTTAAAGGAGCTCAGCACCTTATAAGTTGTTTTGAAAATTCCACTTCCCCTGCTGTTGGAAGAGCTTAATAGGCTGGGTTATATAAGAAAATTAATTGGCAGATGTGGCACTGCCTGAGAAAATATCCACATCCCCCTCTATTATATTACTCCCACAGTATTAGCAACAATGATTTGGTTTTAAATAGTGTCAACTGGAAGACAGTAGAAAAACACTGTAGTGAGTGCTGTAGATTTAAAAATATGAGGAAAAGAATTTCTGTGGGCACTACGGACATTGTATGAGCATGAGTTACCTCCTGAGAAACCAGGACATCAGCAGTGAATTTGAAAAGCAACCATAGACTGTTCCTCTATAGATAAAGAAGTTGTACGATTAAATAAAAATTTACCTGTTCTCTCCATTTAATATGAGTCAGAACAACAACAATAGAAAAAAGATATTAATTTCTTAGTAACAAGCTGAGTAAAATTTCCTGACAGAATAGATATGGTTTTTCTTATTTCTTTCTAATTTATTCGATTAATTATTGAAACTAAAAGATAAGTCAAGGCTTATCCTAACATGTGTTTCCAGGCCTTTTCCTGCTCTTCTCATGTTTCTTAGCATTCCCTCCAATATTGTCTCCTTACTGTTCCTACTCAGATAAACAAAAACTGGAAAATGAAGACATCCACTTTCCAGGGGAGGAGCGGTAGCATGCTGGCAAAGGATAATCTGTCTTCCTAAAGAAAAAAAAGTAGTAGTTGGGCTGACTCATGTTTTTCTTTGCCTTAACTCTTGAAATACATCTGCAATTGTCAAATATGATCTTTGATGATGTAACTGTGATGAGGATGACTAGGAGGAAATAGAAGAAATGTATGGCAGCCCTTCCTGCATCTTCTTTCATCTTTTTGTTGTTTTAGGATAGTCTCTCTAAGATTAATGAGTGGATCTCAGTCACTAAAATGCTTGCAATACTTTGAAGTTTGCCTTGAATAACGTGACTGTAATTTCCATCAAAGTAAAGGCTACCGCTGACATTTAAAGCTTATAAGGAGAGAAAGAGGAGATGGTTAGTCGTTCCCTAGGAGCTTCTTTGGGATATCTTTATTGTTACTCTTAGTCTTTCTAAAAAGCTTTTGTTCACCCCCAAATTACAGACTTCAGAGAATGAAATTGCTTAATTTCTTGCAAGCTAAATTCTGTCCTAGGCTTTCAAAGCATGATAAGGCTTTTCTTATAAATTATCACATTTTATATGTATGGTAAGAGCAGAAAGAGAGCATCATGGTACCTTGATGTGCTTGTGGATTCTGCAGTGTACTTGATCCAGCCATTGATGTTTTCTATCCCTTACTTAAATAAAACTTCAACTTGCAATTTAATTGACCAACTCTTAAAACGCACTAAAGGAAACTCAATTTATGCCAATTAACCCAACAAGCTTATTATAATGTTTTGACAATAGTGCCTTTTATTTAAACTGCACTGACAGGCAGTAGTACCTCATGGGGAGCAGGCAGCATGCTTGCTGACTGCAGACAGACATTATAGCATTGCATTACAATATGCTAATAGCTGAACTGTCTCCACAGCAGTACAGAAAATAAATTATGATTCAGCTATATGTCCTTTCTTGCTCCTCTTTGCTTGGTGAAATACATAAGTTAGTTCCTCTTTTATTGTCCTTTGTGAAGTTGATTTTTGACTGTCTTTTGGTGGGCAGCATGGGATGGCAGTGTTTATTGCTACTATAAGCAGATGTTAGCTGACAAAACAACCTCATTCAGTGAAAATAAAGCAAATCTGTGTTTAATGTAAGTTCCCATGACAAGTAATTTTTTAAAAGGACTCTTATGTAATGTCCCTTAGCTGTGTTATTAATAGTACCAATTGATTTAGCAAAAAGAAACTAGAGGTTTTTCATCTAAATAGAAATCTTACTTCCTCAGCATCTATTTCATTAATGTTCAACTACCTGAAGATGACATTTAGTGCCATTTACAGTCTGCTGCTCCGATCCCCTAAAATACATAGGTGGTTCTAAAATAATGCCTTCTATTTATTTCTATGGAAACTACAACAGATACAAAGAGCACAACAACACTATTTGATAGAGCAAACTCTCAGATACAAGGCACTGTTTTTCAACATCATCATCAGCTATGCATTTTCAGCAGTGATGAACAAGAGCTTGTATCTACACCAGCAGAGGTGACCACTGTCACTGACAACGCTGCTGAAACATACCACCCATTGCCTCACTTGTGTTACATCCACTCTTTGACCTCCATAAACGTTCAACATTGAATGAAGGTCAATGGGTGCTATTTTTTTCCACATAGAAGAATTAAATTCCACCCCTTTGCTTCGTATGCCCTTCCATGTCAGACACCATTCTGTCCAGCTGCCCCTGTACTGCCATCTGTCAAGCAGCAACAACATGTAATGGGATATTGGTGGGAAGGTTCAACCTCTACTGCCAACATCAACATCCACTTCTGACACTGTGGGCCAGCATAATAAAATAGGAGGCACTGATTTCAGAGCAGCCCTCATAGAGAAACAGGATTTAGATGTTTAGATATTTATTTAGACACTTTTTTTTTTCCACTGGTTTTATAAAAGACTTTTCTCAATGCCTAAACCTTCTCCTCTAAGAAAAGGAGTTGGTAGTAACTGTAAATGTGTAACTTCTATGTCTCTGTAAAAAGTTTCTTCAGTAGTTGCTTTGTCATCTATTCTATTTCTTTTGCTTTACGTATGTAAAGGGTATATGCAACCAGACTGATACATGATTTGAGTGCAGGTAGTCTAAACCAGAACTATTGAATATTTGCAGCAGAGTACTAAACAGCAGCTTCCATAAACTAGCAGCTCTTCTGCTGTGTGTATGTTTCAATGTTAAGTCTCTCACCCTGGGAAGATCAGAACATGCTCAGTGGCCCAGATCAATCTAAGCACATTTTATTTTGAAAAGGTGCCACAGTGTCTCCTTTCTCAGCATAACAGAACAGTTGGCAATCTTTCCAGTGACATAAAGAGATCTTTTGAAGCCCAGTACACCTACGTAAACTCTTAATGCCTTTGACTTCAAGGAATTATGCTGGAATAGAGAATAGAGTTCATGCAGTTTCATAATCTTTTCCCTCTGATTCCTGTTGCTCCAGAACAATTTTAATTCTAATCCATTTTGTCAACTTGCATACTTGCGTGTTATCCCAAACAAAGGGAAAGCAGCATTCTTTAAGACCACATCTAGAAAATGTCATGGCGTTTTCTTGTTAGTGATCACATTCCAGTGCTCACTGAAACTCCAGTCAACACATTCCACTCTTTCCCAGCCTAAAGTCATCAAACTTTAATACAGCAGCATATTTCCCAGAAAGAATATTATGTCCAAATATCTAATTTTAATTAAAAATGGAAGAGCTGGATTCAAAAATTCACATTAAAGAAACTGCAGGATGATATGATAGTCAATAAGAAAAGTAATTTACTAAAATTAGTTAATGCCCTGTGCATATTCATTTCCAGCGACGGATTCTAAATGTGGCAGAGCGCTCACAGAAAGGGAGTCGTAAGTACAATAGATAATAACCATGTCCCATTGAGACTGAGTAAAAGCAGGAGGATTTTTTCCATTTGGACTTGAAACTGCCATTCAGGGACAACTCCGGCTAACTTCAAAATATTTCACCTCCGAGCAATGAAAGTCATACCTATATTTATTATATTATTTATTCTTGTGTCGCTGCATCCTGGAGTGCTATGCAGAGTGATTGTAAATAATGCATTGGCCAAGTTAAAAAGAGAATATTAGAGGGAAAAAGAGAAATTAAGAGCTGTAGGCAAAAAAAGTAGGCAAGGACATGTTCAGAAATGAGTTACAGCATCAATGAGGTGGAAAGAAAGAGGGAGGCCACTTTCAGATAGCACAACAGGGTGAGAAGGAATGAACTACCAGCAGTAAGAGATCTTGTGTGGCAATGCTGACAAAATGGTGCTGAAAGCATGGAATAAAAGGGAGGATACAGACGGAGCTTAGCAGTGAGGGAAGTAAGAGAAACACCGTAGAGAATTTTTTTTGGGAAAAAAAAAAAAGAGGATAAAATTTAAAGGAGATCTGTATTTTTCTGAGGCTTTCTCTTTAAAGGACTGCTCTTATGAAACATCTTTAAATAGGCTGAAGACCAATTCTGATCTGATTTTCACTTCTTCTCACATATAATTTCCACTGAAACTCATAGAATTCTATATTTACAAAATCTAATAAATTGATCTGAAGTTTGTGTGAAGCAAGTAGAACTAATTTGAATTTATACTAATGAAATTGAGGCTGCAGTAATCTACTCATTTATTTATTAAGAAAAAGGAAACAAAACATGTAAAATTTTATTGATACTATAAAGGAAACATATACAAAAGCCAAAAGATAAGCTCATTTAAATAAGCCTTTCATTGATATATATTCATTTATCTTCTGTATTCTGCCAGTTCAGAATGATTTTCCAGAAGCTTTCTACATGCAGATAATGTTGAATAGAAATCTCAATGCGTATGTTATTAAGCAAATACTTGTATTGTCATGATAAGAGTGAGCTCTTCCCAACAAAGTGTTCCTGGCACTTTAGTTTTTCACACTTGCATGGAAGGATGGAACCCGGGTATCTGGAATAAATCATTTGAGTTATGTTGCTCTGTTGCTCCCACATATGCCAGCAACATGTAAGGTCAGTTCAGGCTTTGCAGCAGTCTTGTTGCATCACAGTAAAACGTGGGTCTTGGTATCTTAGCCAGTTCCTTCCATTAGTACAAATATGAGCTTTAAACCTACATATTAACTGTATGGCAACATGCTTTACAATTTTCTTTGAAGTATTGTAATTAACAACTAAGTAGTTCTTGTTAAATCTGACGTAACTCATTCAGCAGAGTGCAATGATGTAGGCACATCTGTATATTTGCATACTAAAAAAATCTAAAAATACTTGTATAAAAGACAAAAGGTGGCTTTTGAATATATGACCCAGTCCCAGCTTCAATTATATGTTTCAGCATAGAGTATTATGATCTTGCTTTTAGCTACATGTGTGTGACTGCTTAATTACAAAGCAAAGCTTTTAAACAAAGGGCCTGATTCTAGCTTTTACAGGGGGGAAAATTAGGATAATCACTGTTGTACAGAATGGAACTGAGCTGGTACACAAACTTCTTGAAGTAAGAACTTTGCTCAAATTTTGCTTAAATTATGCCTTACTTATTTCCCTGTAACTGAAAGAAAAATATGTTTAAATTAGGGAATGGAAGAACTGAGACTGACAAAATCAAATTGTCTTTTGAGATTTACTCCATTAATTTACTGGTTAGAATATGACTCTTGATTGCAATGAACATATGCTAGCACAGCAGTAAGGCCTTTCAGTCTGTTCTGTGAAATGAGGCCATCTAAGTCAAAGTCTAAATTGTGTGTTCCCATTTATTTAGTTTCTCTGAAGTGAAATTTGTTCTAAGAAAGGGGCAGAACTTTGCATTATACTCAATGCATGGCATACCTCAGTTGTTTGCTGCAAAATTAATACTGTGTACAAATAAATATACTTGTAATTCATAGAGCATTAATAGCATACAAAGAAAGAGAATGAAGAAAAAAAAAATAGCCTCACCATTGGGAGCTCATAAATTGGAGTATACTCTAATTGAATATAAAATTGGTTTGTCCTCCTCTCAGCTGATGCTGGCACTTCACGCAAATGAGAGGGAAAAGAAGATTCCTCTGAACCAGTGGGTTTACTTTCCTTCAGTAAGTGCAAAAAATTAACTTTCATAGAAATCAGCACCCATGCATGGAAGCAGAATTTGGCCCATTCTGCATTTTTTTTTTTGTCACTGTTTAGTATGCTACTTTGTACTGCTTTCTCTTCATTGCACCTTAATGCTGTAGAAAGTTATAGCATCTATTGATTTGTAAATGCCACAAGATATGATGGTTTCAGCAACCGGTGGGATGGAGCAGCCGTGGGTTGATGTACAGGCTGTGGGACACAGAGGGTTGAGAGTAGCCATGAAGAAAGGCTCAGCCCGCAGCAGAGGAGCTGAGGGGAGACCTCATGGTGGCTGCAGCTCCTCACAGGGAGCGGAGGGCAGCGCTGAGCTCTGCTCTGTGTGACAGCGACAGGGCCCGAGGGAACGGCATGGAGCTGTGCTAGTGGAGGGGCAGGGGGCTTCAGGGAAAGATTCTGCCCTAGAGGGTGGTGGGCAGAGCCCTGAGCTGCCAGAGTTCCGTGTTCTCACACATTGGATTTGGATTGGAATGGTCCTGTTTGAAGCTAGGGTTGGACTCTAGGGTTGGATTCAGTGATTCTATAGGAGAATTCTAAGTTATTTCAGAGAAAACTGGAAAAGGAAGTGACTATATTCACTTACTGAGATGCTCTGATTCCTGAGTTTCCCCATTAGTAAAACAATTAATTATTTTGGTAATCATGCAGTTCTTATGTGGTTGCGTGTACTTTCGTCTTGTCTCACTCAAGAAAAGACTATAAAAACTGCATAGTCTAAAAAGGCTGATTAGTGTTCCCTCTGAAAAAAAATCACTTCAGTATAAATGGGATTTTACCATAAATCAGTACAATCAGATTTGTACAAAGTTGTTTGATTCATTTCATAGAGTTTTTGGGTAAATTGATTCCGTGGTATAAAAGATGCAAACCAATTATTGAATCTCTACCTGGTAACAGTGTCTGAATGTTATTATTATTATTTTTTTTTTATCTGAAAACATCTTATCTAAGCTTGTGTCAGAATGCACTCACATTGCCTAATCCTGCAGGAGAAGTCCTAAGGATAGCTATAAACACAAGTCACATTTTTTTTTCCTTATAACCTTACACAATAAAGCATATCACAAATACTTAAATTATCTTTTTTTTTTTTCCTTAATGTTTTATCTTTACACTTCCGTCTGTAAGGTATTCACTTTTAAGTGTACTATCTGAAGTTCTTTCATTATTTATGAATATCAGTGAGCTGAGAGTGTATCTCAGAAGGAGGGAAGGGAATCGATAGTCTAACATTTGAGGTACGTCTTTCGCATTCAAGGTTACAGTGGGTGACCCACAGCAGGTGAAACACATGGTTAATGCCTAGAAGCTTGGAACATTCTTTATTACCTGAGCTGTCATGAGAATGTGGGAGATAACATTATGAGCTAGGGCCACCCACAACATGTAACACAGATATTGCTGAACTTTGGCCAGGGAATACTCGTTGACCCTTGAAATAGCAGTGGCTGAGAAATTTATGCAAGAGAAAAAATACTGGCTTCAATTCTGCAATTCCCCATGACTTGTGAGGCCAAGATCTCATGGGTCTTTAGCCTATGAATTTTCTTTGACAAGAATCAGAATACTGATGCTACATGTGAAACCAGATGAGAGGTTTACTGCGAGTGAAAACCTAAGAAGTCTCTCAGGAACATCCAGAATGTTTCAGTTTGCTTGTCTGTCACTTCTGAAAACATCACTATTTTTATTCTTTGGATTGTCACGCTGAAAATCTGCAGCCTCACAGATGTACTTAAACGTATTACTTGGAGACATCAAGATAAAAAATGTGGGCCTATTCCAACGCCTTTGAAAGTTAGCACGAGTTTTTTCATTAACATAAATGGATTTCAGATCAGGACCTAAAGATATTAATATTCCTACTATTCCTACTTACTTTCCCCCTCCCCCCCCCATCTTCTTTTTTTTTTTCCCCTTAGAGAGCCTTTTGAAGCAAACGCTTTGGCTTGTGTTTAATTTCAAATATATGTGAGTCTTCAAGTCCTGTATTTTGAACTCACTGTACTTGCTATAATGTCTATTCATTTTTATTTGACAGTTTACTGAACTGGTAGAATTGTATGAGGAAAGAGTCTGATGTAGCTTGCATTTGTATAGCAAATGTTTAAGCATGCGTTTGTGCCTATACTAATAGACTAAAGCTGCGCTTGTTGAGGCTGATTTTGAATTTTCTCAGTACCAGAATTACAAATATGTTGACACTTGAGATTATTGACAGAAAAGGGAGACAAGATAAAGTTCAAAAATGACTTAAATAGATTTTTACACTGTCCCCCACAGCATTCTCATGGAGACCCACAGCCTGGATGGGTGTATACTCTGCTGGGTGAAACACTGGCTGGATGACTGGGCCCGAAGGTTTATGGTTAAAGGAGTTAAATCCAGTTGGCGGCCAGTCTTGAGTGGTGTCCCCCAGGGCTTGGCACTGGGGCCACTTCTATTTAGCATCTTTATTAATGATCTTGATGAGGGGATTGAGTGCACCCTCAGTAAGTTCGCAGACAACATCAAGTTGGGAGGGAGTGTTGATCTGCCTGAGGGGAGAAGGGCACTACAGAGGGATCTGGATAGACTGGATAGATGGGCCAAAGTAAACTGTGTGAGTTTCAATAGGGCCAAGTGTCACGTCCTGCATTTTGGTCACAACAACTCAGGCAACCCTACAGGCTTGGGGAGGAGTGGCTGGAAAGCTGCCTGATGGAAAGGGACCTTGGTGTACTGATGGACAGTTGGCTGAATATGAGCCAGCAGTGTGCCCAGGTGGCCAAGAAGGCCAATGTCATCCTGGCTTGCATCAGGAATGGTGTTGTGAGCAGGACTAGGGAAGTTATCCTGCCCCTGTATTTGGCATTGGTGAGGCCTCACCTGGAGTACTGTGTTCAGTTTTGGGGACCTCAGTACAGAAAGGACATGGAGGTGCTGGAGTGGGACCAAAGAAGGGCAACAAGGCTGGTGGAGGTCTTGGAGAATATGCCCTATGAGAAGAGACTGAACGAACTGGGGCTGTTTAGTCTGGGGAAAACGAGGCTGAAGGGAGACTTTATTGCTCTCAACCAATATCTGATTGGTGCTTACAGCGAGAGCGGGGTTGGTCTCTTCTCACTGGTGACAGGTGACAGGATGAGGGGAAATGGCCTCAAGTTGCGCCAGGGTAAGTTTAGGTTGGGTAACAGGAAAAGTTTCTTTACAGAAAGGGTTGTTAAACACTGGAAGAGGCTCTCCAAGGAGGTGATTGAGTCACCATCCCTGGATGGGTTTAAAAACCATTTGGATGTGGTGCTCTGGGACATGATTTAATGGAGGGTTGTTAGGTAGGGTAGCATGGTTAGGTTGTGGTTGGAGTCACTGATCTTTAAGGTCTTTCCCAACCTGAATAATTCTATGATTCTGTGATTCTATGATTAAACACAGGTGCCTACAATGGTATATATTGAAAAGAAGTGAAAACAGGGCTTGTTTTAATGAAAAGTAATCATAGAATGTCTATTCTTTACATTACAGTCTATTCTTATTATTTGAAACATTTGAAAATTACTTTCTGGTTATTTGAATCAATATTTTAGCTCTGTGTGTGTGTGTTAATTGTTACCAGTCAAGGTGCTTTTTCAAAAAGACGTTCTTTATCGATGATTTTTGTCAAAATGACAATATCATTGTTTTCTAGATGAAGAAATCCTTCTGTGTTTTGCAATGTTTCAATAGGAAGTCATGCCTAGGTTTTTTCAAAGTTTAGGCAATTATGCTTTCATTTAACGGTATTATATGGTTTTATCTAAAGGCAGTTAAATGTTGTAATGAGCATTATTTATTTTAGTAGAGAAAATATTAATGAAAATAAATGGAAATGAAGCTTCCATACTGAAAGTGTGCAGCACCCTTATTATGTTGCTACACTCTTATTATGTCTTTAATTAAAATAGCTGATTATTTAGCAATCACTGGAAAAGGATACTTTTTTATCCCTGTGTGGTAAATCTTGTGATACCTCTTCAAAAGACAACAAAACTGATGCACGTATTAGTGATATATATTTGGAAGAAGTTAGAAGCAGAGCTCTTAAAAGCCAGCTGAAAATTTTCCAGGGGATATTATATTTTCTAATAAGAATAGAGAAATATCATTATAGTTCATCTCCACGGTTAAAACATGTAAACATGTTTTTTTAAATTCTTCAATTTTCTGAAAAAGAGCATTCAGAGTTCCATTAAAAAAAAGGTGTTTTCTGATTTAAATAGATGTGCTCATGTAAAACTACAGGGCATCCCTTACACTGACTTCTTATGAATTTCTCAAATGCTTAGAGTAATTTCTTTAAAAATAAATCCTCTCTCAGTAATACCACTGGCCACTCTTGAACCTCAAGCTAATAGGACTCTTGCCCACAAATGAATTGAATAAAAAACACGTATTAATGGCTATTATAAAGTCCAAATTTTAATCTAGTTTCTTTGGATAGCTCACTATAATCTGAACTCTTTAAATCAAAAGTAGATAGTGTTGTAAAAGACATTATAGCTTGACAATTATGAGCAGAAAGTAGGAACACCTGGGTGATGTTCTTTGGCCTGTGGGAGGCATCAAGTTGGACTAGATGAAGGTAATTGCTCCTTTTAGCTGCCACATCTATGAATCTAAAATACCTTCTCCAAAATCCTGAGGGTAGTGAAGAATAGATGGTCATCAATGAACAGTGATTTCTATTAATGCAGCCTTCTAGCTACTATTTCTGACAGTAGCTCTCTGTACAGAGATCATCATTTTGCTCTTTTTTCCATCAAGCAAGGAAGTGATTAAAAACTTCTAGCAGTGCTTGTATAAGGTGATGTTCAAGATATTGACTTTACTTAAATGAGAGTTAGGGTAAGTTACACCCCAATATCATTCTATCTTTTTATTTTACTACACAGTCTGAAAGTCATTTTGCTAAAGGAAGCAGATCTATTACTGATGGTGATTTATTCAAAGGAGTTCATTCTAGTTCCCTTGTGGCTATCTTCAGGTGCTTAAGGCACATTTCCCTAACCAATTTCATACTCTGTGGAATCTTTCTCTCTCTCCTTTACCTCTCTTATCAGGAAAGGATCAAATTCGCTCACCTTGAAACAAACTCTCTCTACCCTTTTGTGCAATCATGGAGATAGGCACATCATTTAGATAGTCTCACAAGTAATCAGGAAGGTAATTGCTGGATTAGCTGCCACTGCAGTTTTCTCTTCAAATGCAATCTTCATCCAAAAACAAGCTACTCCTTGACCCCTGCAAAACTAATAATATCCAAAATCCACTTAGAAATTCTCTTGATCTTCATGTAGGTGTTTCTCAGATTTCACTCTTTCTAGAAAAACAAGTCATATTCAAATATTTTCCTCCCACTCATTCTTTAATCCTTCAAGATATGTGTGAAAGCATCCTGAGATTATTCCACTTGATTTATGCTCTGTCTCAATAAATTGAGTCACCTTGACAGTTTTCTCACTGGGGACAGACATTCTACTCTGACAGTCATAAGAGCAGCCCTTTTATTATAGTTAGGTTATCTGGATTCCTCTCCCTGTCTTCTCTTCTATGATCCTTGCAGGCTCTTGGTGTTTCATTAGATTAGTCTTTATTTGGATAACCCAATAGCAAGCACATTTAATTTATTATTGTAAACAAAGTCTCGTAAGTCAACTTTGATGGTAGCAATAATATTATGAAAGGAAGGGAATAAGCAGTGGGAAAGGTTTATTGTAGTTGGGAAGTAGTACTGATGTTAGTCCTTTTCCCATAGAAACAGGACAGAGGCAACTGCCAGCATGCATCTTGTGTCCCTTTTTGGCAGCCCAAGCAGAAAGACAAGCTGTTACAGGTTGATTCCTTGCTTCTGGCAGCTGAATAATGATAAAATGCAACAGTAGTGCTGTGGAAAACAGCCTGATGAAAGGTATAATTCGACATAATTTACCCATGGCAGACAGGAAAGGTAAGTACTGTAAGTACTTACCATACTGCATTTCTTTATTAAATCTTTTTAAACTGTTCTTTCTGTAGAGCTTAAATGAAATTGCTATTATCCTGCTTGGGCAGCACAGCGAGGAGACATTTTTATTCCACAAGTAAGTCAGATGAGTTTGAATAGCTGCTCAGATGACAGTTTGGAAACGTTGGTGAGTTGGGTGTGTTTTGTTTTTTGCTTCAGCAAAACGATCTTAAACTGTGTATTTTTCAGCTTTATGCTAGATGATAATGCTAGTAAGCTCCCATTCAAAACAGAAGTATCAGCTTTTTGGTAAAAATACTGTTTTCTCAGTCATGTTCATTTCACTTTTTTCTCTTTTGGTGATGCACTGATAGCTTGGTCTTTCTTCAAGGGAAGTAGAATGAATCTATCATGTCTGGAAGCTAAATGCTGGAGATTCAGTCCTTGCCTTGTTTCTTCATCTGGAAAGATAAGAAAAATCTCTTTTACCAGGAGATAAGTGAAGCAGTGCAATGGGTGACTGCTCAGTTGATGGGTGAAATTCAGTGGAGGTTCTGTTCTGCCAATAGTGGAAGAAATGGCTGTGGTGTTTTAAGGAGTGTCTTCCCAGTGATTTGTTACTGCCCTCCATTGAATTCTGAGCAGTAGACTGTAGGAGCTCTGCCTGTTACAGTGTAAAACAAGTTAAACTTTGACTTTAAAGAAAACTGCTTAAATTAATCCTCTTGATTTCACGCTGCTGTAGCTGAGTGACAGTCTCAGTTCTTATTTTCCCCTCAGTAGTCTCTTTATGTTAAAATGAACTTCTGAAAACATACGAATTGTAGACAATTTCTCTTATAGAAAGGAAGGTGGAAGGATATAAGCTATTTGTATTTATTTTTCATGTGTGTGTAAGACAATTGCAGTCCTAATTTTCTACAGCTTAAGGAGCACTTATATGAATGCTGATGGACCCTGCCAGGCAATCAAATCATGCACTCTACCTCATTTGCAGCTGCAGAAATATTCCTATCCTAAGTGAGCAGTACTGTGATTTTACTGCAGACAAACAATTCCATTCTTTTCTAAATTAAAACAGAAAACCATTGATGTTAAATGTTCCCGAATATACATGGGTTGCTCCAAATGTGTTGCCTCCTATTTAATTCCTTGGAAACTACAACATATACAATGAGGACAATAACATTGATAGAGCAAATTCTCAGCTAAAAAACTGTTTTTCAACACAGTTGCCAACATCAGCTTTGCATTTTCACCAGTAATGAACAAGAGCCTGCATGCTGTGTCCATAAAAATCTGCACCAGCAGAGGTGACCCACTGTCACCACTGCTGAAACACAGCACCCACTGCACTGCACTGTGCTACCTCCACTGCTTGGTCTCCATAAACCTGCATCAAGAAAATTAGAAGACTATTGGACCCCAGTCATGTTCTTTTGTACATCTCAGTGCCGCATACTACTCTCTGAAATGAATATTGCTTTGTAGGAAAATCCTGAAACTCACGACTTTCCTATTCATTTACTTTTTGGAGGAAAAAAAATATTGCTGGTTCTTGTGCAGAAAAAAGGAGTTATACCTCTGAAAGTATTAATGTTTAAGTTTAGCGGTTGCTATCTGAGCCACTTGACCAAACAGTGCCAAAAGAAGTGTTGGGATAAGTTGTTCATAATAATGTGTACCTGGACTAGAAATGTGCTTTGGCCTCTGACCAAAGGATTTTTACTCCTTGTGTTATGATTTGTTCACTTCTTTCTGGAGAAGTGAAATCTACCTTTCCAAGAATACCAGGTAGCATTTATACAGTTGGTTCAGCTGGACCTACAGGTTTTTTTCCCCTCATCACTGTGGTTGTGATACACAAAGTGGTCATTGTGGTCTTTTGGAGATAGGAGTAAAAGCTGTTTTGTCTTTCTGTTCAACAGCTATCAGCCATACCTGAACCAGAGCACATATAGGAAAGTCGAATTTAATTACAAGATTTTTATTTTAAACATTGCTGCCCCCTTCCAGCAAAACAATTCTGCTAAAGGGGATAACTTCTGCTCTAGGAGTTCAATGTGCTCTGGCCCTTCAGTCAGAGAAACGCTCTTTTTCTTGCTGCTGAGTGACACCAACCTTCATCTGACCCACCATAGTCTAGTGGAAGACAAACTCTGTTCCTTCACATTTGTCTGACCTAAAAATAACAGTCTCTTTGAAATTTTTCTTCTGGAAAATCAGTGGGATTTATGTTCTGTATTGTCTGAGATGACTCACAGTATTTATCATGCCTGAAGAAAACAATGTGATTTATTTATTTAAAGATATATAATTCATTGATTTGCAGAATTAGAAACAAATTTACCTAAATACATAAGAAAGCATTTAGACCTTGTTATTTTTAATCTAAATATAGATTCAAGAATTACCTTTTTTTCCTTAACCACTTCTGTGTCTCAAGTATCCTGGTCTATTATTTTTTTTTCTCTTTCCTCCTTTCAGTAAAATGACAGCCTATCAAGAAGTGTGGATTTGCATACACAGAAGAAAACTGTAATTCTTTAGCTGCCATGTTGCTGATTTCAAAATGCTAAGGAAGCCTACGGGAGATATTGGGATAGCATGCTCTTAATGAGAGAGTCTCATTTAGAAATAGAGATAGCTAGCTGAGAAAAGTCTCTGAGATTCACACCTACTTTTTTAGGGGTCTCTACCTCCCTTAATATTACCTACAAGAAAGTATTAAGCAGTAATATGGAACAACATGTAAGGGCCATGTAAGAAAGGCAGAGAAATCAGCAGCTTTCTGTAAACAATAGGTATGGCAGGGGCATAACCTCATATACCTTCTTCTCACTTTTTCCTGGGATTTTAGTCTCATCATCATCCTGTTCATGATTACTGTGAATTTTCTCAATCTCACTCAAGTCGTACTGGAGGTATTTGGGTTTGAGTAGTCAACAGATGTAGGCAATGCCTCCATGCTTTTATGGTATTATAACTTCTTGATTGAAACTTTACTGGATCATGATCGCCTTGAATCTGGAGTAACGAAACCACATTCATATATCGATAGCTAAAACCTACAGCTGGAGTCTGCGCCCAGCCTTACAGATGGAGCTGAGCAGGTCAAGAGCAAATGATTCCAGCTATGGTTGGTGAATTCACATAACACATTAGAGTACATAAAACTTTTGGAAAGAATCAATTGCTTATTTCAGTTGTTTTTTCTTTTTTTTTTCCTTAGGATTTGTTCTCACTTTTCTCTCTTATGCAAAAAGGATAACGTTCACAGCACTGAATGTCTCTTCTAGTAAATTATTGTTGATTTTATCAAATCACTCAGCTGAATTTCAGTGTTTAAAAAAAAAAAAAAAAAAAAGCGGGGTAATTTATTGCATCCTATAGTGTATTCACCATTGATACAAACTGTGCTAAGAATGGCACCGCTGACATTGTGGAAAGAAATGGCTCTGGGCAGCATGAAAATGCAGTCAGTGGCTAATTGAATAAAAAGTTTTCTTCAGTAGCAATTAGCTTATTCCTTTCCATACACTCCAATATCAGAATTTACTGAAAGGCTCTTTGAACAAGAAGGAAAAAATAATTCTAAAAGTAATAGGTATGCTTTTACTATAAGAAAGTAAATTATTCCCTTAGAATGGTGTAAAATAACATATACATGGAAGTTCATACACTTTGCTGTAATACATGTTTCTAAACTGTCAATCTATGCTACCTCCTGGTTTATAGTCTCATCTAAAACAATTCTGTTTTGCTGTTTATTTGTATGTAAAGTGAATGTTTCTTTTTCCATATTGTATCTACTTGGCTTGTACTTAATGCACTTAGAAGTCATTTAATTCTAATAATCTGAAATGACAACTGTTGTATGGGTTTTATGTTGGTATTAATGAGGTTAAATCAAAAATGAGCTATATACCAATGGAGAAAAAAGGAATTAAGGATGATAAGAACAACATTTGAAATTGTTCTTAAATTGATATAAAGTGCAAAAACAAAACAAACAAACAAACAAAAACAACTAGGAAACAATTTAGGCAGTGAAAACGAAGAAAGTGTATTGTTCAGTAGTAAAATAACTAAGGGTAGGAACTCATGAAATAAAAATGGCAAGGAGCAATTTTATGAGAACTGTTAATACAGCAAAGAAATGCCCTAAGGACTTGATAGAGGCCACAGTGATCCTAATATTTGAGAAAGAGAAACAACAAACATAATAGAAATTTAGAAATCTGTTAGTTTAACTTTAGCTATAGGAAAAGCTTGCAAAGTCTGTGAAGTGACCAAACATGGGAACTCCCAAGAAATCCAGAGAGAAAATTCAGTACATGAATTACGTTCCCTTCTCTTTTTCCTCTAGTTTTTGAGACTTTTGGCTAAATTCTTGAATAAAAATCATCTAAAATTGGACTCTTAATTATTCCATGGTAGTTGGAAAATTTGGGCAGAGGAGAGGAAGGGAATTCATATTTGAAAGAAGTAATTAAGGAAAAAAAATGTACTGTAAATGAGGAATCTATTCTATTTTACCGAGGAAAACAAGCTGAAGGGCAAACAAAACTAATATCTACTGAATCAGAACAGACTATATTAACATCCTTCTGGCATTCAGGTTTTCAGATGTTGTGTTTATCCTCAGAAACTCAAAGCATGGCATCTAGGTGAAGAAATAGTTCACAACTGTAAATTAAGAAGGGGTAAATGGACAGTTGTGCGCTTATCAGCGGGAAAACTGAACTACTTCCTTGAGCAGCACAGACTGCAATAGAGTGCTTAGAAAACAGAGGATTATTCTTATTGGTGGAGTAATAAATAGTGAGAAGATGTAGAGGTTCAGTAAAGAAATGTGGGAGTATTTCACCTTGGAGGGATACAGTACTGTTCACAGTAGGAGGACATTTGAGTATCTGACATTGGAAGACAGCATTTCAAGGTGTGGCATTTGCACACATTCAGCATCTTTCAGGGTGAGACAGTAAATGCTGCTGTAACCTGTGACTACTTTACAGGTTTGGGGTTATCCAGTTTGTGTTTTTAATCTGTTCTATTTCTCAACAGGTAGAAGAATAAACCTTATTCAACACTTTAAAAGAGAATAAAACAAAGGCAAGAGCTAGAAGCTTGAAACAGAGCTGTGATATTGCATAACCTTTCACCTCATTTTAAAGGAAGCATAATTATTTTATCAAGAATGGAGAAGAATATGGTCTTGATCTAGTTTTTGGGAAGCTTTTACTCCAGGGAACATAATTCAGACTTATCTTTACACTTGGTCAGACAAAAGAGGTTTGAATATCACAATATTTCAGCAACTTTATAATCCTTATTAAATGTTCTTTCTCATAGAATTTTCCTTAATGAGTTTCTCGAGCATTCCTTAGACAAATTAAAAAAAAAAAAAAGAAAAAGATTTCCTATTCATTTTTTATTTGCCCTGTGGATTTATATATTTCTACTGCAGGCTTTCATTAGCAATTTCAAGAAAACAATTTAAATTTAAATTGATTTAATGAATAATTGTATAAAATTCAGTCACACAGGTAGCACTTTTATTGTCTTCATCCTGCTAGACTAATACTACAGGATATGAAATATCCAAATAAAACATTATCATGCTGTGTAGTTTGGGAATGTATATAATAATCTATTCTCTCTTGAGAAAGATTCATATAAATCAGTGGAGATTGAATGAACTTAAATAGCAGTATCATCCATATAGAGCACATTCATCCAAACACAGAATCTACAGAGGGTTGTAGGATGAAAGAGATGCAAAGAGCATACAGATGGATGCAGATAAATTTTGGAATATGATCAGACAATCTTTTATGTTAGAACATTTTAATAATATCCTGTCCTTTAGCTCAGAAATAGTATCTGATGACAGGGATGGTGTTAATCCTTTGTAATGAAAAGAAAATGGTTTAGCTGTACTGCTTGCTGTGAACATTTGCATTGTGTTTGTAACATGTTTGTAGCTCTTCCTAGTTCACTAAGTTCCTAGTAGAAATACTGAATAGCTACAGTTAAAGTTACTTACATTAAAATGTAGTCCTGTATTTATTTTGAAAGCAGCAATTTCCTGTTTTTCTCTTGCATCGGCAAATAAGAAAGGACTCAGTGATACCAACAGATATTGATTTGGAGTCAGAAACCTGAAAATTCCTCTAGTAGATGTGACTTACTATGTTAACCCAGACATGTTGGTTTTCTGTATAGAAGAAGAAGAAGTATATAAATATAGAAAATATCTGTCCAAAAACTCACAGTGATGCATTTGACTGCATCAGTATCATGCAAAATAACCAACGTAGAACTGCTCCTTTTCTAGTACCCACATTCCTTCCATATTTCATCTGTAAGTAAAGGACACTTTCTGTCACGTGAGTATGGACAAAGATTTTCTACAGGCTTGGAATGAAAAAGAAGGTATACCAAGAAGAACTCGTGTCCCCTGAAAAATACTTTCTCCTGCAAAATTCTTTCTCAAATATTTTTCTAGGTTTTGGTTCATTTGTTTCTCCAGATCGTTTCTGACATGGAGAGAGCTTGCAATTTATTTCAGTCTATTGTCCTTTTGGATAAACTGTAAACTGCAGTACTAAATAGTATGTAATCCAGGACTAAATAAAGAAGTATCAGTAGATACTTAATTCAAATATTAGTATTATTTTTGTTCCGTTCATTTATTAATTTAGACCTGCAACAGTGTATTAGGGAGAATTTCCAACTGAAAAAAAAGAAAAAAGTAAAATTAAAAAGCTTTTAATCTTTCTATTAACCAGAAGTGTGAGGTGAAACTAGTCTAAGAAATTTCACTTTGAGATTACTTCTGAGTGGCACAGTATTTTTACTTCCTGCCAAAATGTAACTACTTCAAGCACATAAACCTTTCAACTACAAGCACATCACAAAGCAGAGTCTGTCATATGTAACTCCTAGAACTGTAATAGGAGCTATGTGCTTAAGTTCCCTTGTAATCATTTAATGCGCATATGCAGAAATCAAACCAGTATGAAAGCAGAAACAGTTTTTGCAAGTTATCGAGCTTTATTGTTAATCTTTACACTTTTTAAGAAAAATGCATTAACCAATAGATTTACTGCAGTCTGTTCTGTCAAAACCCCACTTTAAATTTGACAAAATGAGATTTACATGCCACTGTTGGAAGTAAGAACCCTGGAGAAAGCATTACGGTATCCAGATCATATGAATTTTGATGTTCTTTAGTTATTTTAACTCACACCCTATTTGCCCAACATCACAAAGTTGCTGTCTGCATGGTTACATGCAAGATGTCAATTCTCAAAGAGCTGCATCTCCACCCTTGTCACCTCTGAGCGAGGTCACACAGCGTATGCTATTCAAGTTTTCTTAGACTGCAATGGGGAATAAGCAGTGGTTATTTTGTATCTTCATATCTGCTTAGACAATGTACAGACCTCAGCATCCTGATCCATAAGGGCATTAATTAATTCTCCAGTTAAATGCCTCACTTTCATACCCTGTAGTCTCAAAATTCTCATTAAAGTCTATGAAATATGGAAGCAGAGCTCTCAGACTTGGACAGCAGGCCTTTGTTACCAACCTGTTATCAAGATATGCATTTTTTCAATATAGTTGTGGGAATAATGTGAGATTTCATTCAGAGTCCTAGGATTTTATATGTTAAAATTGTTCTGTAATGTTCTGAGGATTATTCTACAATTCCAGCACTGTCCTGCTTTATTCCTCGGATCAACTGTGCTCAGTAGTCTGCCAGCACCTGTACTGTCCCTCAGTGATAAGAGACACAAATGTACAAGTTCTCCTGATTCCTTCTTTATGCAGATTTTTGTATGTGATATTTGGCTTCATCCAAAACTCTCTGGATGCAGAGTGAGCAGGGTTATTTTGTTCTTGATAATAGCAGCTTGGATGTCGATGGCAAGGACTTGCATTACTCTTCACAGCAGTGAATCTTAGTATGAGTCCCAGTGAGTCTTAGTGAGTTCTTAGTATGTCTCATGGTAAGAAGTACCAGAAAACATGAACGTTCTCCTAGATACTGCCAGTCATCCACTAGTAGACTATATAGGGCTGAAAGTATCAGTACTTAATACTGAATTAAGCATGCTGTGGAGTTCAAGACAAAAATGCAGATATAATCTGATTGACTTCAATTGTGTCACTGCATGTTTCAAGTAAATTTTAACTGTGTGTTAGCTACTGAGTTAGGCATGCTTTTGTTAGAACAAGAGCTGTGCAGAATAGCTATTTTTGTACATTTAGTCAGGTAGGCTGTTGCATGCTTTAAAAATAGCACAGCAGCTTGCATCATGTAGATAGACTCAAGAGAACCAACAAGCATAAACCTGGAGCAGAACAGTCAAGTCTCTGTTGTGTGTGCACAGTTGCTTCTGCTTACACAGGCAGAAATTTTCCATCTAGCCAAGACTTGAACTATTCGTTCAAATCAACAGTGGATTTGGTTGATGAGTTTTTGTTATGTCTTGTTTGTCTGTTTGTCTTTTCATAAAAATCAATACCTTTTCCGCTACTGTTAGAGAGTGAAAACAATTGGAAAAACAGTTACTTTTCAAAAGTGTTTATCAGGGTATATATGTACAAATGCCCTATTTTTTGCAGTTCTATCTTTATAAATAAAATCTGTCTTGTTAACATTTCTTCTAAAATTTCCTAACAATTAGATAGATGGAAATTATGTGGCTTGGTTGGGACCAAAATGCAAATATTAAAGGAAGCCAGGACAAAAAGTTATCATCCACTTGTTTTAGAGTCAAGCTAACACATCTTCCAATGGCCAAAATATTACAACATTTGAATTTGTATTTTGGGCGGGAAATACTTGTTGCTTCTTTCACAATGATAGTATTTATAATGATCTTATAGTTTGGCTTATTCTTTTTTGATCTTTGTACAAGATCAAAAAATTTACATACAATATAATTTTAAAGTAAAAATGGCTCCAGTATAACTGACAGAGCTTTGATTACATCCAGTGCCACTCTGTATAAATACTGGACTATATCGATGTTATTAACTTATGTCGAAGGAATCACTTAAAGAGTCAACAAAATCCTTATTATTCCGTTTTTGGTGACTAATCTTGGTAGATGAACCTTTTAAATAGGGTTACTGTAGCTCCAACAAAACACTGGGCTCTGAGATTTTATTTTGTTTGCTTTCCAAGGACAAGCTAGAACCGAAAGGTTTATGACTGAACAAACAGAGAATAACATGTACCATACAGTATAATGTCATTTCTTTATTGAAGGTTACTGGTGACATTGTTCAAATGAGAACAAAATGTGAAGGGCTTGTTTGCACTGCCGGAGTTATGAGGTAAAAATACTTCTGGTTGCCACGATAATTATGTTGCAAACTAAGGAAGGATTTTAGAGAAAAGAATGAGTCTTACAGCCTTAACTGGAGAGCTCCTGGTTTGTTAGTTGGCTCTTCAGAACAGGAAGCAGGATACTAAGGATCCCCCATTCTCTGGATTTTTCTCCCTTCCCGTGCTAATCAAGTGATTGCTGTTAATTCAAACAGTCTTAACATAGCAGTTGACGACTTCAGAGAATCTTCCAAATAGCTCTTGGATTTACAATACTGGTGACCCAAAAGACAATTCATCTATGTTTATGTTGGTATAAGCCCAAAAGATCATGCATTTGAGATTCAGTATCTTGAGAGTTTTAAAATAAGTTTGTGCACTTTGAGCCATCTTTTGAGCTTCTTCAAATGTAGCAAATTGGAGACAGATCACCAGAAGTAAACTGTAGCGTAGAACAGATGGAGATTAATTTATTATTGGGACTTAAACTGAATCAAATTCTGACTTAATCTGCTTAAATGGTGGTAATGCAGATATTCATAACCTTTGTGTTAACCCCATGTACTTTGGGGTTGTTTTTGTTCATGGAATAACAAAATCACAGAATTTTAGGGATTGGAAGGGACCTCATATGATGAGGTTGGACTCAATGACCTTGGAGATCACTGAGTCCAACCTCCCTACTAAAGCAGCTTCCCTGGAGTAAGCTGTACTGGGAAGTGTCCGGGTGCGTTTTGAATATCTCCAGAGAAGGAGACTTCACAGCCTCTCTGGATGTCTTGTTTCAGATTCAATGCTTTCTTCTCCTTCCCTAGATTTTTGTGTGTACTTTCTGAGTTATCTTTCATCCCTGTATTTGCAGTCCTTATTTGATTTTCTACTGTATGTCTTTGTAGCCTATCTTTTCAAAGTAGAATGAGATGTTCAAAATTACACAGGAAATTGTGTTTTCCCTATACTATTCCTTACCTGATCTCTATACTTGATCTCGTGCTCTTGCATTAACTAGATATCTTGAGCATGTCAGTGAATGGAGGTCAGAATGTTAAAGGTGTAAAAGACATGGTAGACAAAACTAACCCAAGAGCTTTACAAGGCAAGTCCTGGAAATCATTTTCATAATAGTGATTGGTATTTAACTACCAAATCAAACTCTAAAGGACACTACTAAGTTTCAGTTAAGTTATACTTTTTGGGGGAAAAAAACAACCTAATATCGTTAGATATACTTGTGGATATGACGGAAATACTCACGGGTTTTCCAACACCAGAATCATCTTGGCTAAGGCGATATTTCTGCACTGTCAAACACTATCCACTTCAAGGAAGATATGTCCAGATATTCCAGAGTCTTGAATTTTGTGGTCTGGACTGTTGTGGAAACTTTGGTTTGATTTAATAAAGAAGAAATGTAATGAAGACAGGAGATGTTTCAGCAGTGGTCACAAGAGCTTCAGGATAAAACTGCTTTTCATGTCTACTGGAATAGGAAAAGCAGAGCTGAATATCAGCTGCAATAAGAGGTTTTGTTTTAGTAAAAGAACAAAGTTTCTGATTATTAGGGCTGGAATAAGGGACTGGAATTTTCACTGGAATTGGAATGTTCTTTTAAAATACAGTTTAAACTATTTCCTGGAAATTACAATTTCATTGTACCTCAGGAACAGAGGCCTCAGTCAGAGAACATTTCAAGGTCTCTTTCAGCTTCACTTTTGCAGATGTCACTATTGCTAGAAAATATCATAGGTCTTTGTTTGCTTAATGGTTTTCCCAAGCAGTAATCTTAATATTTAGAAAGTGATTTCCCTCATAATAAATAAATAAATAAATAAATCAGTATGATATGTAATTGAATGAGAAATTCATACTTCCTGTTGGCAGTATTAAAGTATTACTTGCCATGGCTTCAGAAATGCTGCTTGTAAGCTACTAGTAATTACCACTACATTGCATACAATTCATTTTCTGCCATACATATTGTACTAACATATGTCATAGTTGTTCATGCACTGAAGTCAAAGGAGTCATCTTACTCATTGTGCAAGAATAGAAGCTGACACTGCATATTTCTGAGTTATGTCAGTAGAAGGTGACTGCCTCTGTTTACTAGTCACGTTAGAGTGGTTGTGACCTTTAAGCTGGCCGGCAAAAACATCTTGTGCTATTGAACTCAAAAAGGGCCATAGAAGAAGTGTCAGAACGTACCAAAAAATGAAGAGGAGAGATAAGGCAGGTACCTAGAAGTACAGTAGAGAAAGTCTATTTGTTTAAGGAATTCAAATAAGAATCTTAGAACCCCAAGATACTAAAGTTTCTCAGATTTGATTGGAGCCTGTGAGAATTAAAAGTACCCAGCACTCTGTTTTTTAAAAAAGCCTTATTTATTCCCTGCTGAAGGCATAGCATTAATTTTAACCAACCGACTTTGAATATTTCATTCAGAGAAAAGTTCAAAACCATTCAATTTGCCCATTTTTTTGCAACTATACCATAAGAAATTGAGAACTTGCATTGTGTGTTGTCTTCCCATTTCAGTAGTGATCTGATTTAGAATCTTCGCCTTTCTTTGTAAGAATCGAATTTAATAGATATATTTATATTTTAATATATTTATTCTTATATAGAGGAATTCTATTGAATTCATGTTGTTGTGTTAACAAAGAAATTATTTTATTAAAAGGACATTTATGATTAACTGCAAGCTCATATTTCTCTTCTCTTCATTTTCTGTTTTGTTCCATTTCGTATTTTAATAAAGGCAGAAACCACAACCTGTGAATTGAAAGGTCGTAATGTAAATTTACTTCTATTTAAAATCTGTGGTATTGATTTTATTATGTGTGTGAATGCAGATGGCTCTGTTCTTTACCTGAACAGGAATACATTATTGGGTTGTGCTCGTTAGGTAACTATCTGTAGTTAAAAGAAAAAGCTTTTTCCTGGAAAATGTCAGAGTTAGCAAGATGTTCTGCAGTGATTCAGGCTAAATTGGAGTGATTCATTATAGCAAAATGACATAAACCACTTTCTAATTGATTTGAAACAAATGTAAGCTGGATTTTGTTAGTTTATGCATTATGGGGTTATAAGTGAGGACCCTGTATCTGGTGTCTTAGACAGAAATGATGGATTGTTCTAGGTTTATCATAAAAGATATGGTCTCACTAAGAAGCCTGGTTTATAGGATATGATGGGATGTCATGCTCCCTGCCTGGAAATTAACAAACAGTATTTTTTTTTCAGAGTTAGTTTTCTGCAGACTTTCCTCTAATTTTAGAATGAAAGCACATGTACAGACTGGGGGAAAGTCCAGAACTTATCAAGTCTATTTCTACACAATTTAAACTGAAAAGCTTATGAAAATGAGAGACAACATGGGCACACACCATGAACTAACATACCTTTATGAAGCTCTTTTCACTTTGTTACAGAATAGGGAATATCTCCTAGCTGTAATGTTGCTCAGTTCATACCTTCTCTCCTGCAGCAATGTTGGGCAATGTACTGCTTTCTTTAACATCTCAGTCAGTTTATTCAGGCTGGGGCATATCACTTGCTATGTAGAAAACATGGTGACAGCAGAGTAACTAAATATTTTACAAACATCTTTTCTAAAAATGTGGATTCCTCCTCATATCAAAGCAGCTCTAGGAGGAGAGGGGAGGAGCTGGGAATTGCATAGCAATAGTTCTCATTGCAAGTAAGCCCTGAGCTCCTGACACATAACACATTGCATTAGCAGCAGATTGCTTTTTCTACCATTGGCTGCAGGACAGGGCATAAAGCAATTTTTTGTTATTGACCTTCTTGAGTATAAAGGATTACACTCACTAATTTTTAAACCTAGCTGAAAACTCATGCGCAATGCTTCTCAGACTGTGAAATATTGTGTGGAAATAATAGAACAACATTTGGAAAAGGAGAGACTAACTAAAGGCAGTACACAAGGGCTCTGAAAAAAGAAAAACATGCTGCAGTGAGCTTTTGAGACTATCTTTGGAGAAGATGTCCATGCGATGTTTGTGCATTGTATTCTTATACCTAGATTAAGAACAAGGCAAGCACTAAGGCTCCACATTAGCTGGCTTCTTCAGATTAGGCCCTGAATAATCAGAGTGATATGAGGTGTTGCCAAAACCTCAAGCTGTACGAGAGAAGATAATGGATCTCAAGTTAAAAACACACGTTCGGCTGCCTGCTGTGCACAGAGCCATAGGGCAGAAAGAAAAGCAATGATATTAAGATAAATGATGGTGAGATGCTTGAAATTGCAGCACGTATCCATCTAGCAATAACTATTCAGAGCATGAGTGCAGTACAGATGTTGTGTTTACTAATAACAAACTTAATTTCATCCTAGTGCATTAAATAGGAATATCAGTTAACAGTATTTATGTCCTGAGTATATATTGGAGATTTGAAAGAGCATAGTGCCTGCTGATGGCTCATGCTTTTAGTCAATGCTTTTCTCTGAATCAGTAGTTGTATATGACTTATCATTGCTATTAGGCCAGGTTTTATGTAGCAGAATTATAAAGATCATCTCTTATTGATGAGATGGTTCTGTAACCTAAAAAGAATTGTAAACATTTTTTCTCTGTGTGCCAGTGTGTGCTAGGTCCAGGTAACAACCCATGGCAGTTCTATTATGTCAAAGAAAGGAAGGTACTTGTCTTTCCTTGATTTTGAGTTTCAGGTTCATATGTCTGTTGACATTTTTCTTATCACTTGATGTTGAGCTGTACCTTTAGATACTTGAACAGATTTGTGCAATTGGCTGCACCCTTATCCTAGTCCCCACATGTTAATGTGATGTTAAGAGCAGTCTGCTGTTCCAGGCAAGTACATTAGCAGTGAGACTGGTCAGGACAGAACAAGGAGACAGGGAGGAGAGATGTTGGTCTCTGACAAAAGCAGTGTTCCAGCAGATCCATGGGGCTGCCCCATCAGTATACATTTAGCCTCCAGTGCCTCACTATCTTCAACTGAATTATAAACTTGTAAGTATAAGCTGGGATGCTTCAGTCAGTCCTGCTGCTGCCTGTGGCATACATGCTGACCTGTGTTTTCCCCCTTTACCAAACCATAAACCTGTTCTTTGCTGGACAGTCCCTGTGTGGCCTATCAAATGTGTACTGCATGGGGCAATGTTTGGTAAGTGAGGAAGAGAGTAATAGCACAGAGAAGCAAATATCAACCAGCAAATAAAAGTGGAAACACTTGTTTGGCTGTGAGGAACAGCTGTATGTGCGCAGATGCTGCTCCCTCTGGTTAAGTGATGTGTTCCTGTTGCTTTATTTAAAGTTGGCTAGGCTCTCCATAGGTATGTAAGATATAGTTGATGCTATTTAGAGAAGGAAGTTCCTTCACCCTGTGGATTTACTCAGCTCTAATCAAAAGTTCTATAGCAAATAGCAGAGCTATAAAAGTTTATCATGTTTTTTAAATTTTATTTCTTCTAGAAAAGTTTTAAATGGAGAGTGTTCTTACTGCTGATCTTTAAAATACCCTGGATGACTTTTAGAGGATGACATGAGACCCAGGTTTTATTTTATCTTCTCACTTCATTTGCTCTGTGAACTGGCTCTGTGAGCAATGTCATTTATGGAAACGCTACTTAAAGAGACTGTGCTTGTTGGAATCTATAAATTATCCTCATTTTCAGTTTCATTTGCAGTTTCACTGCAATTTCAATGGATTCCATGTTATTTCCATAACCTTTTTAAGTCATCAGATTATTTGAAATTAAGCATGGATCTTACATACACATAGGAAAAGCACCATTCCTCAGTCATATATATGTGCTTAATTCCCAATGGAATTGTACTGAGCTCATGGTGTAGTTATGAACAACAGCTAAGTGCCGTGAAATTGTATTGCATTGAACCACAAAGTATAGAAAGTATGAATGTGCATGTTATGCAGCAATATGTGAGCTGAAAGTAAGTGGCCTACAAACTGAGTGCAGATACCTAGCTGGGCAGAATGGCCTAGGCTCTTGTGAAACCCACCTGAAGTACTGTATTCAGCAATGAAGCTCCCAGCATAAGACAGACACGGACCTTGGAGTGAATCCAGAGGCGGGCTATGAAGGTGATCAGAGCACTGGAACACCTCTCTGATGAGGATAGGCTGATAGAATTGGGGTTGCTTTTCTTGAAATGGCTCTGTATAGACCATATAGTGGTCTTCCACTACCTAAAGAAAGTCTACAGGAGAGCTGGAGAGGGACTTTCTATAAGGGTGTGTAGGGGTGAAAATGGAAATGTTTAAGACCAGGTTAGATGGTGCTTTGAGGAGCCTGGTCTAGAGGAATGTGTCCCTGCCTATGGCAGAGGATTTGGAACTGGATGATCTTTAAGGTTTCTTCCAACCCAAAATGTTCTCATTTGTTTTCCTTTTTAAAATTTTTCTTTATTGTAGGTGTATCACATGTTGGCAATGAGTAATTAGCTTAAAGACAAGTAAGCTATCTATGATTAAATTCAATCAGCTGAAATGTATAAGCATCAATTGATTTTCCCACAACATGCACAGAGATAATTGAAAGTGGGAACCTATGAGACAATAAGATTAGGACATTCAGTCCATATGAAATTTAGCATTGATTTATCCTGTTCTAGAAAAGGTAAAAAATTAATATGAGAGGCATTTTTTTTTATATATTAAAAAAAAAAAAAAAAAAAAAGGTCAATTCCTTATTACAGTTGTAAAGAACAGAGTGATCTTTTGTAAAATATATTATTGGCTGTGCTTTCTTCCACTTGTGTCTGCCAAGTTTTATGACAGTGTACATAAAACCAACTATAAAAAAAAAAATCTTTTAATTAGAGTACTCATCATCTTGCACTAAAAATTGGTACAAAATTATAAATCCCTTTAGTGGATGCCACTTAACTCCAATTGACAGTAGTCTCAATCCTACATGCTTTACTCATAGCTTTAATGCCAGTGACGTCAGTGACTTTTTGTGTAAGGCCAGCAGGGTTTGCCCTGAGTCATGTTTGCTCAGAGGGAATAGACATAAAGAGAACTACCTTTAAGGAGAACTATAATAGAATCTGAGAAAAATCTTTGAATTTCATTTTGAAGAAAAATGTTGTTTTTCCTGTAAGGGTGTCATGTGTAAAGATTTTCTTATATTTATATGCTTAAAGTATGCTGAAATAAACGGAACTGTAGCCTCCTGTCCTTGCACTTGGAAGGCACTCCTACATAAGCATTCTTCCATCATGCACACTGCCAGCGAAGCACAGCGCTCTGCATGGCATCCTCAGCTCAGGGGGGAACTCTTTTCTGCATCATGCTACAGTAATTTATCATATGGAAGAGTCCCTCTGAAATCCTACACATCTACTAGCTGGAGGCATGGTGTGCTTTCTCAAATGTCATCGGTGCCAAGAAAAAACTAAATAGCCCCAATGGCAATAATCAAAGAAAGGGAGGAAATGAAGGAAAACATGACAGTGCTTTGTAATACTGTCACAGCTTTAGAGTAGCTCTGTTGAAAGAGCTCTTTTGCTGGCCACAGAGTATCTCAGAGAAAGAAGACCTATCTGTAGCAATGAATACCTTTGCTGTGGAACATTGTCATGTGCAGATGAAAAGCTCAACAGGGCTCCTGAATGCTGCGATCTGCAGTTTGCTCTGCTCTACTGCGCACCGGTGGCTGCAAACCTCCCTGGTGTGAGTCGCACCTGCAGGCAGTGTCCCTGCACAGAGCACAGCCACCTTCCAGCAGGCTGTTTGCCACCTCGCCTTGCATGAATACCCTCCTACATGCTACCTGCCTTAGAATGCCTTGCAGGGAGATTTCAGTGCCTTTCTCCTTTTTGACTTCACTACAAAAATCAGCAAATCGATTGATTCTCACTCATGTACCTTCCAGCACCAGCATGAAACCTTGCAATAATATGTATGTTGGTAACACTTTATGCACTTCTGCTCTTGTCTCTAATTTCTCCATGGTTTCCTTTCATATATTTTGCATTCAATGCTATGTTTTGTTCACCATTTCAATAAAAGCAGAAGAAACACAATTGTGACAATTAAAAAAAAAAAAAGTATTGTTTCTCTAAGAAAATTCTTGTAATTAGTATGTTAATTTCCCACAGATATGACCAAAGCTATATTAGCCATCAGTATTACCATATGCTTCTGGGAAAAAAAATAATTACCAAATTGTTTAAGAGTCTTCTGGGAAAGGAGAATAGATCTGATTTAAGATGGTGTGATGTCTTGAGAAAATTACACTGTGTCCCTGTCATATTTTTATCTATTATGGTGCTGTCTGCTTGTGCATTTCCATTTGAGGAGTGTGTTATAATTTATCATGCAGCTGGAGATCTTCAGAATTATGTCTAGTTATGTATTCTTAAGTAGAACATAGGAATCTGTTGAAGGTGTGGCAGAAAGCTAGCCAAGTGAGGTTGGTCCCATCGGATCTACTTGTTTGTTATTAGGGAACCTTGATATTAGAATTTTTTTTTTGAAAGTGAATTTGGACAATAATTGTACAATTTTTTATAGAATCATCATGCTGTAGTTTCTCTATATTTATGTATGTTGCGGTCTAAGCCAAACTTGCTTGTTACTGCTCTGTGTTAGAAACTCTAAGACCTATCCACAGCAAGGCTGGCTTAAAACTCCTGGGCTTTTTCTGTAGCTCAGATAACCTTAGATATCTTCTGCTGATGCAGATTCTTGTGATGATTATTCCATATTTCCACATTTCTTGTCTAAACTACGGAGTGTGATGACAAGAAGCGCAGTGCTGCCATAGGCTAGTGAACCAATGTGAAAGTATTTTGGCAAATTATACTTTAGTTTGAAAAGAAGAGACCCCTTCTAGGCATTTAGGCTTTTCCAAGTCCAAGCATTTCTTTTAAAATATGAAAAATAGAGAAAGGTTAGCCAGTTTGGTTTGTATTTATTTTCCACACATCATAAGAATTGTTCACAGTTTTAAGTCTTTCAATTCCTCCACTTTGTTTCTTAGAGCAAGCACAAAAATATTCATTACCTCTTTCTTAGTCGAATGAGCATTCTGACTAAGGAAGCATGAAAGAGCAAGTTAGTCAGAATCTAAATAAATATTCTTCAGCTGTATCAGCAATTCCAGTTCTTTGTTTCTTATATAAGAATTTCTGGTGGAATTTAACCAAAAAGAAGGATGAAAATCTGCTCTGAAAGAACATAGACTTTTGAGGAATTACCATAAGCTCATAAAAATAGACTTCAACCTTGCTCTGTTTCCCTTGCATGGCTAGTCAAGCAGAAAACTTTTTAGCCTTTTTCTTCTGTGAAAATGTGCTAGAAATACTGAAAGCCTGGAGATTGACTCTAAATTGGGGTGGGATATATTCTGTCACATGATTCTATATTTTAAAAGATGAATTTCAAAGAAGAAGAAGAAAAAGCTGTGCATCAGTTGGAGACTAATTTTGTTTTCAACATGAAATCAGTCTGTACAAACCTGTCTTTTCTCTATGGATGTTTTACCATCTGTGGATTTAGTACTGATATAAGGCAGTTTGCTGCATATGTTATGAGTGGGACCACTGAACAAAAGGAACAACAGAGATTTGTAGATGTTTAAAAAACTGAGTTTGCTTTAGAAATCATGACCAAGTTCAAGATTCAATGAGTAAATCTGACCAACAATATCCATGCTTTTCCAAAGGATAGAAAGATGGCACTGTATGCATACACGCAGAGAGAAAAATGATTTCTGAAACCTCAGTTTTTTAAAAGTCTGATGTAATTCATTTTTATGTGTATTCAAACATAGTGAAGTGTCTTACAGATGTATGTATGATTATTCTCATTTGTTATATGCCATTTCAGGAAAAATTCAATTCACTGCAAAGTATTAGAGGAGTTAAATTAGGGTCCTTGTATATACTTATCATAAAACAATGAATATAAAATAAGGCAACTAATAACATATTTAACAAGTCATTTAGCTCTTCTCAGAGGAGTAGAGAAGGAAAGAGTTGACAAGACAAACTAAAATGATCAAAGGATAAAAACACAAGACAGTCTTCTGTTTGCAAAATGAAATGGTTAATAATATTCAGCCAATGTAATGATTCGATTAGTTTAGCATCAGTGGGTACTTCATCATGGATAATGGCAGTGAATGGCCTTGGGTGTCTAATATTTGTTCATTTGAATGCATTGCATGACAACTGTCATGACAGTGTAATGTATTGTATGTACTCAAGTTAATAATACAATATATTTCCAAATCACGTCTAGAATATTGTCTTCACACTAAAAGAAGATAGTGTTGAATACTGCTTTTCTAACTGTAGAGTACCGGCACTGATTTTATTTTAATTGCTGAAACAGCTAAGTTTCAGTTTCCTAGAAATAAGTGGTTTCTAACAAATTTCTATGTTATACGCAATTATAAATGTTACAGGAAAAGTATACTTTCTTTAGAAAGCTGGCGTACACAAAGAAACATCATGATTCTTTTAATTACGATATTATACTGAGTTGAGATAGTGGTTTTACTGTGATTTTCTTAATTTTATTGATTTTGTATGATAACACTTTATTTTTCATTTGACCTCTACTTGTGCTCTTTAAATGCTTTGCAATAAATAGCTGAAGCTTAGATCTGTTCTTTGAGAATATGTGGTGGATATGAGCGCTATGATACAGCTGAAACTTACAACCTGACAACAAAGACTGATTTTAGATACAAACCAAGTGTGCAAAAGTGTTATGTTGCATTATCTCAATCAGTTTAACTTTATGGTTCAAAATGAATTTATGATAATATACCACAAAGTCATTATGCATTTGACCTTATTAAACTGGAGTAGAAGCAAATTGTATATCATTGACCTTAACCTTGGTTCACTGTGTAGATGAAAGAAAATAATTGTGCTAGTAAAAATAATAAAATGACTGCATGCAGCTCTGCAAATTGAATGGACATTGACTCCATGCTATTATGAATGATATAGCACATAGAAATAGAATTTTGTTAATCAACAGTAAGAGGGACAGGAAAAAAATTAGATCACTGCCTGCCTTTAAGTAAGAGTGGATGGATGCAATCATACTAGCAGCTAGTTGTTATAAACATTGACATTGGTTTCAAGGGCTAGAACAGAAGAAAAGGGTGTCAAGGTAAAGATGAAATGTGGTCTAGAATGAAGATTTTCGCAATTCAACAGAGATTAGTAACAGAGGAATCCTTAAGTAGGGTGGTCAGGCCATGGCACAGGCTGCCCAGATAAGTTGTAGATACTCCATCCCTTGAGGGGTTCGTGGCCAGGTTGGATGGGACCCTGGGCAGCCTGATTAAGTGCCTGATTTAGTGGTTTGCAATATTGCCCATGTCAGAGGGGTTGGAGCAAGGTTATCTTTAAAGTCCCTTCCAACACAAGCCATTCGACAATTCTATGAATGAAAATTGAGCTAGTGAGGCTTACTACATATGTGACTAATAGAAATTTGGCCCAGGCACAGTGAAAAAAAGGAGACTGGAAAGATGTCTTTGCTGAGGTTAATGAATGTCTTCCATTCTCCATTTTTGGTAAATAACATATTTGCAATTGATGCTGTTGGGCAGTGGATTAGGTTAGGTATGTGTATTTGATGGTCACTTAGGCAGAGGGATATGCAATCATTCTTACCAAGAACTTATAAACTAGCAGACCCAGAAGGACTACTGCAGGAACTGTCATTTAGGTGCTAGAAAGTCTTCCGAAGTTACTCAAGATTTGATTTTAAGCCCATTTTTCAACAAAAATGATGTGTTTCATAGCTGTTTTTGGTGTTATTTTCCCTCTCTAATTGCTATTCCAGAAGGGATAAATAGTCAAATTCTGTTTTGTTCTACTAATTTAATTAGTAATTGATTGCTGTAACTGAGAGCTGAATTTGTCCGGTTCTGTTCAGATGAAATGAGATCTCCATCAGGTTGATTCTTTCATATTATAGTGCATCTTCATTAAAATATCATTTAATTCCCTCTGTGATTTCAGCCCTTTAGTCCTTGCTCATGAAGGGTATTACTTTGGTAGCAACAGTCAGGTAGGGATTTTACTACTTCCTCCACAGAGTTTGGTTTTTCCCAAATGCAGAGGGAAAATAAGTGTGTGAGAGAGGACCTCAATGAACACTTGGCTCTTTGATTTTAATATTAACATTGCAATATGAATGTCTGGATTTCATTACTAACAAAAGTATGTTAAGAATATTTCTTTTGTGGCAAAGCAGTGCCACAAAATGTTTACAGCCCAGCTGTTAACGTGAAAGAGGACTCACTGTCAGGATAACCAATACACAGTTGGCCTTCTTTGCTAGAGTAGTTTCGTGCCAAACACATGAAGTTTTAATTATAAGCAGTTTAAAATATTTATGCTCTTTTCATTTCCTTATTCCTGTACAGAAACAAGATAAAAGTTCTTTTGAAATTTGATGACAGAAAGTATTTGATACCAACACCATGCAATTGTGGTGCCTAATTAATTAGTCTAAGTGAATATTTATGTGGTTGGGATTTCTATGATTGCATTTTCTGCATAGTGATATGAAAAGACGATAAGTGTCATTACTCAGAAAGACCTGAAATTAATAATCCTCCCTCCCCCACAGCTTGCCTTGTTTCTTTGCTCAAAAAAAAAATATATATATATATGGTCCACTAAGGGAGTCAAGCACCAGTGAACAGGGTATTGCAGTGCCTTTTGCTTGTGTAGTTTCTGGAATAAGATCCACAGCTCTAAGTGACTCACTTAAAGATCCACTTCAATGCATATGTTTGAAGGTACATTTAGCATCTAAGGCCCTTTTTTGAATTTGAACACTCACATCAGCTCTTTCAAAGGCTTAGCTAAGCTCACTGCTTTTTTAATATCACAGCTGGCACCACAATGAGGTGGTTGCCTTTGTACAATGCCTTTATGGTTAGCATAGATACTCACAAAGAGATAGGAGCAGGGTTTTATGCCCTACTCAGCCTTGAAGACCTTCTCCATAGCAAAAATACTAAGAATTATTGTATAGGAAAAGTGGAAACAGGAGAAGGTGATATTCTAAAGCTAACTAGGAGATGGGACATGAATTCCACACCACAATTATTTTGTAGTTTTTGTGTTGTTGGGTTTTTCATTTTGCTTTGTTTTCCTTTAATTTAGTGTCTATATAAAGATAACAGAACATTTTCTCTCTCTTACTGGAGAAATCTGTAGCCATTTGACTGATACGTGTGTATGTGTGTATAGACATATGCGTGTATGCACACATACCATATTTTTCCTATTTTTTTTTCTATGTGAATTGCTTATAAGTACCCATCAGACCGAGCCTGACTGGAGGATCAAACCTCAGTGGGAAATTAAATAGAAGAAAACTTTAGATGCACAGATCGCTGTAAGTTCAACAGAATTTGCGAGGAGTGCTGTTGAAGCTAGATACTCAGGCCTTTTCATGTATCTGAGCTCTCATTCTTACAATTGCCCTGATTTTCAGAAAAGGCACCATCAGCTGAAAAGTGGTTCTTCATTTGTCTTAACTCTAGTAACATGTTCTTGGTTTGAGAGGGCAAATCAGTGCTTTCTGATGGCACTACAGTTAAGATGGGGAAGAAAAAAAATGCAACATGGAATGGTGGTTTCTGGAAATTGCTGGTAAAAGCAGATTTCCTAAGTTAGATATGGATTAATATTTTTTAAAATAATGTTATGGATAAATGTATAAGACACAGTCTTGTCTAAATCTGAACTGCAACTTATGCGTGATGGAGAATCGGCTACGACACAATTAACTACATCTTGTAAGTTCAGTAGTCATCCTATTTTTTATCCATCATCAAAGTAACATCAGAAAAGTGTCTGCGTTGCAAACTGCAGTGTACTGTAGCCGCACTTCAGTTTTAAATGAGCTGTCTTGGATAGTGGGAGGCCTTGCTGAGATCCAGGTAAATTAACCTTCCTCTTTTCTGTTTTGTCACGACTGTGCAGCTGTCATCACCTATAGCTCTCATAACATTAACTTGGATATCTTCTGGCAACACTGTTCAGATATATCCAAAACCAGTTTTCCTTTTTGTCAACCAAGAACACTCAAATCAAAATGTTTCCTATCCCACTAGTCCCACAACAAGTTTTGCCTACCTTTTCCCTATCTGCGTGCAATGATAACAACACTGTTTATCAGGTCTCCTGCAAGTTGCTGCCTAATGAACTTTTTTTTTTTTTCCTTTTCCTGACTAGTTTTTCAGTATTACCATGCTTTCTACAGCTGAACTCCTCTTCTGTTTACCTTGTATTTCAAGTCTTCTGTGGATTAAAGGATGTGATACTCTCTCTCCCATCCTGCCCTGTGTCTTGTTCAGGATGCAGATGTCCCTGGGTTGGCAGGAAATCCAGGAAACTGTCCACTGTCATGACTGGACTGGGATAAACTGGCTTGACAACCACCTGATTAGCATAGATTTGAGTATTTTAATTCGGAAAGGGAAAGAACGATGTTTCCCAGTTCACTTTTGGATTTTTTTTCACTGACTGTTGTCCTTGGAGGGTGAAAAAGAGCTATGAATTGGCAAAATTAAAATCAAATCTGCAGTGATATGAAAAAAGATCAAAGAAAGGAAGGGAGAAAACCAGCAGAAACTGGTAAATGCAGTTAAACATTAACGTATATCTAAATAATATGTTTTTACTGCATGTATATCTAGTCTCATAAGAAATGTGGTGACACTACCCAGCCAATCACAGCTCATTCTGTCTAAATTACTCACTTCTTCACTGTGTGGCCTTTCCTGTAGTATGACTCTACTGCCTGTATAACTATCTGCACAAGTGATCAAGTCCACCTGTAATTGCTTGATTTCATTATCTTACAATCCCTTTTGTGGTCCAAAAAGAAATACTTTTCAGTCCTAAGTAATACATTTGTCTAATGCCTTCAAACTTTTTTTTTTTTTTTTTTTACTTACACAAGAAAAAAACAAAGTATGTTCTTTGTAAAAGAAAGCTTATAATCCTCATAATCTTTTCTCCACTAAAAAGATTCTGAGAATGAATTAGTGACATACTCCTTTCTAATAAATGTTGCATATGTCTGCGGTACAGTTCCACAGAGCTTCTTCCCAACCCAGAGCTGTAAAGACCAATTGACTGTGGAGGGTAGAAGCCATTAATGAATATTCATAAGTGTTGTAATTGGTGATCTGACTGAAAAAAACTGAACTCCTTGGACAATAACCAGGGTGTTTAATTCTTGGATATATCTACATGCAACTTTCCTCTTATTTTTTTTTCCTTTTTTTTTTTTTGGTTAATTGTCTTTAAAGTGAGTCTTTTGATTTGGTTCCAAAGTAGTTATTTATAGCCCCATAAGGCCTGATAAGATTGATGCTTTGTAGTTAGCAGTCCATGTTCCTTGACTTTGATAGCAAGTTATACTCTGGAGTTAGAGCGTTGCAGGTAGGAAGCCCAATTAGAAGGTTTCCTAAAGGGCTTAGATGAGCTTGACTGCCCCACAGTCTAAAAAGTTTGGTAATTGCTGTGGTTCTAAACCCCTCATCATGCTTTCCTGGGGAAGCAGGAGCAGCATATCATGGAAAGGTTGTTGACCTTCTGCCTTGCAGGCAACCTTACAGACAATATACTCTTGAAGATAAGGGATCCTCAAGGTGAAGAAACATGGTCCTTATCTGGATTGGAGTTAAGTTGTTCATAAATGCCCCTTGCAACTGTTGTCTGTGGACATCACTTTCAGCCTCTTTCTTTTAATTAAATCTCCTTTCTGCTAGAAGTAGCTCTTTAAGTCTCTCAGACTGTAATATTTTGTCAAATGCATATATTCATGACACAAAAATATGTTCAGTAATGCCTTTAATTCAGATTTTGTGTATTTATGGTGACAATAAGTCACAATAAAACATGGTATGTAGCTGGTTCTTGTACCATTGATGTGAAAGTGGAATGCAATGAATATAAAAGACACTGCAAACAAAATCACAGCACAGAAGCCCAAGGCTCATCATTTCTTATGGTGTGTTTCTGTAAAGAGTCACAAAAGTTTGATTATTAAAAATATCTCAAAGACATAGTTTTTCATTTTTCTCCCTCAGATTTGTCGGATTTCCTCCTTTTGAATGATGCCTGATGATCTGTGTTACTGTAGCCTTCCAGGCCATCAGAAAACCTGTGAGTGCAATACCTTATACTTCCCCATTGAGGTCGTCATCAGGAACAACTTCTCACATGCTTTAGTCTGTGCTGCAGCATCACTGTATTGTAATTTAGTTAGCGTCAGAACAGAAATTTTATATGTGCATATCTATTAGGTCTATAAGATTTCACATAAAACACTCATAACATACTGGGTTTTTATTTATTTGTTTGTTTGTTTGTTTGTTTGTTTTTGGCAATGATCTGCCAAGTTGGACTTGATCTGAAATGGTCACATTGTGATAAAAAGCTCCTTATCCTACTTGTTGCATTCCCAACTGCAATGCACTGCTGCACAGAATATGATCTCGGGTTGTGCTGTTTTCAAAAGAGGTTATTCAATACAACTTGTTATTCTGTGTATACTTATTTCGTTGCAAAGTGTAAGGTGCCTTAGAAACAACCCCACCGTGTGTTTTGGACTCCTGTTTCATAGCAGTGTTTCAGAGAATTCTTGATTCAGCCAATCTTTGGTAAAAGGAATTTTCCATCAGAGGAGAAGTTATCGAAGCCCCTCTTTTGAATGCATCAACACGTCTAAGACACTGCATTTTGCTTACTTATCTGACATTGCATATATCTGTAACAGCTTTTGTCTCTTTTCTTCTGGGAATAGAAGATGAATACCGTGTTCTCAATGCAGGCATTTCACTGTCCGTCACTTTTTTTGATCCATTTTGGCATGGTTTCCTATTACTATAATATTAGAATGTTATAATGAAAGCCTAAAGCTTTTAGGACCAGCATTTTGTAGTCTAGTTGGTTAATTTATTTTTATTTTTTTAAATATGGATGAACCATTTCCACCAAAAGAATGGTTCATGGAATAAATTGTTAAAAATATAACTTTGATGAGGACTATTAAACAGTTTCATCTTGGGAATACCTTACAGCATAGAAAACAGACATGGTGAAGTGACACAGCAGAAGGCCACTTAAATAAATTCTAACATATACTCAGTATATATATATACTACTCCTCTTTATGTTCTGTTGAATATCCTCATGAAAATCTACTTATGGTGATTAGTATCTTACTCCAGAAAAAAAGAAAAACAACAAAAACATATTAATTTCTGTAGAAAAATTTGAGAGGTAATATTACTCAGCTTAAAAAAATACAAAGCCAAAAAACAACTGCAAAGGTTTTTGAAAGAGGCTTTCCCTAATGACTTAAGGCAGCATTGAAGTCTTTCAGACATAGAAGACAAATCATTCTGTCATGAAATACATTGATCAATCAAGCTCTCAGGAAAATCAGTGAGTTGGTATTAGTATACATCTACTACCTAGAAGGTAGATAGGGGATATACAGTTCTAAGATTCTTTGGGGGGAAATGCTTTATAACTTGAAAATCAATTACGTTTATTTTGCAAGGTTTAGAGTAGCTTAGAGGTGTGTTTTTTTTGTTGTTTTTTTTTTTTTTACTCCATTCTATAACAAGAACAATGATATATTACTTTTCTGTGATCATAATAGTTGAATAATCACTACCTATTGTATCAGAATGCATCATGTATTTTAAATTTTGCATGTTAGTTGAATGTCCCAGCTGAATTGAATTAAGGTCACCTGTTGATGTTATGCAAGATTTACTTTGTGTACATATGTAAGATACACTGCACAGTCTCATGTCTGATACATCATGTAGTCTCATGTCTGCAGCCCATTCCCTATTCCCAAAAGAAAATCTCAAACAAACCAAAATAAATTTCTCATTTAAATTTCTCAGCTTTGTAACCTGTATTGCTTTACATTAGTCACATGCAGTTTTAATGGGTTAGATATACTCATGTCTATAACCAGTAACCAGGCATCTTATTCGTATGCACATTCTACTGAAAGCCATTACACAGTCATTTGATGTAAGTCTGCATTTGTGGTTTTGTATTTATACTTTGTTCTCAGAAAAGTTGTTGTTTTTCTCAGTATTTCATCGTTCTGTCTTTAGCAAAGTATATATGCCTCCATAATTTATTTGTGAAATTTGTGGGTATTATCATTATTTGATATACCTAAGAATCCATCATCTGTTCTATGCGAGATTACACTCAAGGAGACATACTAAACATTTGCTGTCTCCAGACAGTATATATCCCTTACCTATACCTTCCAGATTATGTAAAGGATTGGCCCAAGATATAATTTTTCCCAAATAAAAAAAAGTGCCAAGAATAAGATGGAAGTGCTCCAGATTGGGTACCTTAGCCAGGAGTGAAGAATGACTTTGGAGTCTTTATTACTGGGGAAATTACAGAACTGTTGGTAAGTATTCTCTTCTCCAGGCTAAACAGTGACAGGTCTCTCAGACTAAATGTATATGTAATTGTAAAGTGTCAGTTTTGGAAGTAGCCATAGACAGCTGATATACAAAGAAAATTTCTGGATTGCAAAATGGCAAAATGGGTATTTATGGTAGCAGTTGCCGTTGGGACCTGAGTTATGGCTAAGTTTGAACAATGAAGCCATGGTTATTTTAGGCTTATCATTCTAGAGCACAATCCCACGTTCCTTGCATACGCAGCTGCCAAGTTCCCGCTGAGATCGGCGAGAGTTTTTTATGCATAAAGAATGAAAGATCAGGTTCCTAAGAAATGCTTGGACAGAGCTACTGAGAGACTTTTACCCCTTTCATAATGCCTTTTGCCTTGGTTTAAACTTAAAGCTTGAGTTCTTTTCTTCCTTGATGCTCATTATTTATGAAAAATGAATCAGGATTCGTTTTCACTGTTAAACACTTCCAAGGGATGTTATTAGACATTTTTATGTGCAAAGACCATTTTGGAGGATATATGTGCTCTTATGTTCATTGCTCACTCTAGTTTCTCTTCCGGACAGTTAAGACAATTGTTTACCATAGTCTTCCAGACTGTGCTTACGAAAGAGGCAATAAAAACACAGGAAGAAATTCTGACTCCATTGAAATCAAAAGGATTTCTGTTACTGATTTCATCCTGTGCCTCCACAGAACACTTTTCTTTGGTTCTTGCTAGAATGAGAACAACTTCATATTTAGTCAGCTCATTCAAAGTCTAATTCCCTTCTGAGTTTCTCATTATTAGAAGTTCAGGTTCATTAAAAATTCATGTTTTAAAAGCAATGTAAAATACACCCCAAAGTACAGCAGAGAAATCCTATTCATGTTTAACGGCTTTTGAAATACTTTCAACTCTGCACAATTCAAGCTGTCCAATGGTAATTTGATACTTGCTCCAAAGGGAATTTGACTTATGCTGTCTTGATAAGACTATTTATCCACAAATTCTTTGTGTGTACTCACATCTATTCTTTGTCTCAAGAAGCTTTCAATTATTTGTTTTTGCTACAAAGCACATTAAACTACTTTGCACCTCAAAATCACTGACATTAAAGAGACGTCCCCAAAGAACTAATATATGTGATCCCAAGGGCTCTTGATCTCAACTAAGATAGCAGATACAGCTCTATATATGTGATTCCTGTGGAATAGTAAACAGCAAAGCCATTTAGCTGACAGTCCTGACTCTTAAGAGAAATAAAGGCATGAACTCAGATTACAACAAATGTGAGACACTGCGGCACCATAAGGAGACACAGTTTAAGGTTGAACAGACTCAGATTTTAGGTTGGGTCACTCTAAACCTCCCAAGCATTGTTTCTCAAAGAATTTAGAATGGATATGGTATTTATGGTATTTGGAATATTTTATCATCTTCTGAAAAAAAAACCCAAACATTTTCAGGAAGTGCACTCTCCACTAAAAAATAATACTTGGGTAGAAAAGCACCAGTTTTATCAGCATCTGACAAGAGGTGAGTACCATGACTCAGCAGGTCTATAAGGACTTGTTCTGTTCCTGCAGATCTTATATTTAGTGCAGTCACCCCTTTACCACTTTGTCTATGAGGGTCCTGATCTGAAACCTACTTTAATCAGGGAGAAGTCTTCAACTAACTTTAGTGTTCATGTCTCACACCCTTAAATTTAAGCCATATTATAAACATTAATTATTTTGCATTTTAATAGCCTTATGCTGACAGAGTGTTTACAGAGGAACAGATACCTACCATACAGATTATGCATTGAATCTTGCCCTTTCTCAGTGATCACCAAGTTGTGGGGAGGCAGTAGTTTCAGGTAATTTCTATTTAATGGTTTGATAACATATGAAGAACAAAGGAAAGTTGTAATGAATCATGAAGGACATTTTCATTCTCCAAGAATAAACTGGATGCAGTTATTGAATGAGACAGTTCAGTGTTAATGTATCCTGGAAAATTTCACTGAATTGTAGCTAACAATATCTTGTGCCCACAACTAAGCATGGGTAGGAATGAGATTTATGAAGCAGAAACAACAATAAAAATTCTGACTATAAATTGTCTGCATTTTAAAAATGCATTGAGATCTGCATTGGATTCAGTTTACTAAAATAATTGCAACCCAAGTGTATTTGAAGGTGTCTTCTCTCTTATACAGAAGAGCAAAAAATGACATAATGAAACTAACAAGCATGTTTTGTCAGGAGTGACCAAATGTATGATTTCTACCCTAGCATTAAAAGTGAATGCAGAACTGTGACATGGGGATTGTATCTCATCTAAAAGTGGTGATTTATGTAGCTTCCAGGCATACTGTTAAAATTTGGCCTTTTATCACATTCCTCCTTTCCATTTTTTCACTTCCAATCAAAAGGCCCATCGATTTTGCTTGGTTATGATAGGGAGAGTCCAATAAATAATATGGAAAAAATACTCTCTTAAAAAAATAAATAATCTGCTAGTGCAGTGCAGTGAGATGAATGCTTAAAACGTTAAGTCCATCAATTCTTCAAGGGAGCAGTTCTGGAAATTCTATTTGGTCACTGAAGTCAACAGGACTATTCAAATGAATAAATTTTTTGTGTGGATCGCAGCACTGAGCTTGCCATCAAACTTATTTTCTCTCAGGCTTTTAAAAACCTGTACTTCAAGGTTTCCAAGTATCTTGAACAAATTTAAAGGTTTAAGAAGGCATCCTTTCACCATACCAGTGCTACTTTTAACCATTGTATGGGTGCAAATGGAGTGTTGGGTTTTGGTTTTTTTTTCATTTTAGGCACAGATGCAATGGTAAAGGATTGTTTCATGGCTTATGTGCGTACTACACTTTCCTTTTTGTCTTGCCTTGAGGTGTGTCATACATGAGACCAAGCTAGTTTTGGAAAACTTCCCAAAAGTTGCAGTCATAACAGTTCCCTCTGCACAGGTACAAATGACTTTACAAGGTGCTGTAGAGTCATTTTTTTCATCCTATTTTGAACCTCGGCACATTTTCCTTTGTTCAGCCTCAGACAAAAGTAATATCATTTTTCTTGTTGTTCTTTCTCCTTCAGTTAAAGATGAAACGAACCTCAAGTATATCAAATCCTTCTAAGTGTGTGTAAGATCATAACTACAAAATAATATTCTGTTATATGCTCAGGAAGACTTATCTTTACCATACATTATTTTCCTACCCTGTAAGTGTTTCTGATGATCTGGGTAACCAAGTTATGACGAACACGAATAGAATCTATTTTACTTATGTAGGAAGAATGATATTTAGCTCTGTCAAAACAGGTGAGCCAGGTCCAATTCCCTCACAGGAGTGTTATGAAGTCTATTCTGGTAGGAGCGCTCAAATAGATAGCCATATCCTTCCAACTCAGAAGGTGTGGAAGAAAAGCACTTAAACTGAAGCCGTTGTATCCTGGAAAATGATCTCACCCAGTGGCAAGTTACCAGAGTGAGATAGAAAACAGGTCTTACCCAGCACAACACTTTTTACCTTTCTTCACTCTGTTGTATAAAGTATTCATTCAATCATAAAATCCATAGAGCTCACAGCCCTGGCTTTTTATTTACTCTATGAAGTGCCATAGGCATGTGACACTAATATTAATAAAATGATTCACCAGTAAATGGGCAACATAATTTTCAAATCATCTTAATTCTTAAAAAAATCACGGTGATACAAAGCCTAGAGTTCTATCATCGTTGCAAGGGATGAGTGAGAAAAATACATGCTATCCACAGAGCTGTTTAGAATTACATTGGGTTGTTTGACATGGTAGTTACTCTTCCTACTATGAAGGAAATAGCATTTTAATTCATAGGTATCTAATACAAAAACTGCATAAAGTGTCTGAAGGAGTAAGAGAAAAACTTGATCACATTCCTTCTGAAGTATCTTGATGCACTGATTTGGATTAGATCCTGTCTGATTTTATTGCATGATAAACAAGTTTGTGTTTATTCATTCCTATGCCTAGCAAAACATCAGAATTCAAAATCAGGTCTGCTTGGCTTTAAGAATATGATCTTCTAGTAAAAAAGGAGCTATGCTAAGCCATTTACTGGAGAGAATTGTTACTAGAGAGAAGATCCATTACATTTTTATAGGTAGAAATCATAAGTACATACTTCACACTTTTGGTAAGGCATTAACAACAACCCAGATAGGAAATCATTCAAAATGACATGAAGGTGAATAATTGTGTGATCACTAGAGAACCTTGAATAGTCTGAGAGTTACACTTGTAAAAATTACAATACAAATACATCCTTTACAAATGTCTTGTAAAAGGAAAGGTTTATTATCTTTGTTGCATTTTGAGCACCTTATATTTCTGGTGATCACATGAAAATGTTCAAATGATTTTTTTAGCAACCTTGCTCCTAGGGAAACATTTTTTTTATTATATATATATATTTTTTACCTTGGAGGAAAGGCTAGATAATTTCCACATTCTACACAGGGACGCAGGAAAGAATGTGATAATAAAAATTGTAAAATATTTATTGTCAATATACCTCTTATTTACATCCCACTTCCTTTATTCTTTCAGCAACCAATGAAAGCAAGAGACATGTTTAGATACAGCTATCATCCATTTTTTGTGAAGCTCAACAGCTGTTCAGTGCTACACAGAAATGTTATTCGGACTGGAAATAAATGTTTTGACTGGATTTGACAAAAACATTTATCTAATCAAAATATGAATATCTGAGATTGAATATAGAAAGCAGAACTGTAACTTCTGTTCATGTTAAAAATTCAGCAAATTCAATACCAAGAGAGTGGAACTGTATCCTTACATCACAGCCATACACAACTACAACGCTGGTTTGTGGCCAATTTCCGTTCTGCCATGGCTCTTTCTAGTTAGTGAGACAGTCACGAGAGAAAGTTGAATATCTGCACATGAAAAGAGCAAGACACTTCTAGAGAAAACAGGAAAGCAGTTGTTGTATTAATTTACTCACATGAATATGCACCAATATGTTTCCCCTCCACTTCTCTGTGGGTTGCCTGCTACTATCAATGTGAACAGCATTGGATAATATGCCTTTTGGTGTCTTCAGTGCTTTTGCAGTAATAAAAAACAGCACGTGTGCAAAAGAACTTTGATAAAGTGTTCTCTGTTCCTATTATTTTCAAGGAATATTCATTTTAAAATGTTTATTTACATGTCTAAACATAATTTGGGTACTAATTATCTAAGTGATGGTGTGTTATAATGAAAAGTCTAACAGATTTTAGAAAACGTGAAAGGAATTTATAGATGATTGATAGATAAAGCTCATACTATCACTTTCATCTATCTATCTATCTATCTATCTATCTGTAATAACCACTTTGTAGGTGACCAAACAGTAGGATCCAGGGGCAGGATTTTTTTCATCATAGACTAACATATTTGCCCTTATTTTAACCTCACAGCCACTCTGAATTAGGACTACTGAAGTCAATAGTACTGAAGTCAAAAGGTACAATGAATTGCACTGAGGTCAATACCATTATGCTACTGTAAAATGGACATAATCATGAGAAAGATATGTCTCAAAATCTTTAACTGTCAGCTGTCTCTTTCCTTCTGCCTCCTTGAATTAACAATGTCTGTGACACTTGGACTGCCAGCAAAAGCCCCCTAGCACAGATGGGGACAAAAAACATGGAAGGATGAATGTTACCATCAGGCTTATAAATCTCTGCTAAGACAGGTAAATAAGATGATCTACCATAGAAGCTATCATAAGTCAATGCTGACTTTTTTTTTTTTTTCAAGGCTAAGTAGACAGAGTATATTATCTAACTGCTGAAGACACTGTATGATAGAATTTCCAACTGCAGTTTTATAAACATGTCCGTGTTTCTGCTCTTCTTTGACCACTATACATCTCTGGGAAACTTATCCCTTAAATTCAAGTGATTCTAAGCTGCAAAAATAAAAATCCAGAAAATAGACATACTCAAATCTCAAGACACACAGGTGATATTATGACAGATTACAAGGAAGCTGGTCAGACAAAAGACACTAAAAGACAATGAAGTTTTAATTATGTATGGAAAACGTGCAGTTTGATAAAAGTAATTCAGAGTAATTCTTAGTTTGGCAAATGTCATATTTCTGCAAAATGGCTGATGAGTATCTCCAAGTTATTTAAGGGGATCTGAAGGGTAGTGGTTACATTAGAAATATTAATACTTTACAACATTAAAGTCATAATGTTTTCTCCATCTCCTTCTACTCACTTTGATATGTTCAACACAACTATCTAGAGAATGGGGATATGCTGGTAGTCACTTTAAGTTCTAGGTGGATGCACAGCAAGGCTTACAGGGGGAAAGCCACTATGGCAGATTTTTCTTGTGAGGGGTTTTATGGTGACTCAATCAACTCTCGAAGCGAGTCTCAGTGCCAGTATTTGGAAAAGGCTTCAGTGCCTTTAAGTGAGACAGACTGAAAGAGTTGACAGTCTGACCTTACTTATCAACAAAAGATACATAGAGATCATAACCTCTTTGGTTTTCTAGGTCTTTAATAGGCTTTCCTGTTACTGCACATTAGGAACGCTGACAATTTTTGTTATATATTATCTTAGTTTAACTTAAGAGTTAAGCAGAATCACCATAATTTCACCATAAAAAGTATTGCTCTAGTTTGACAATAATTTACATGATATAAAAAGAAGCATTTATGAAACTTTTGAAAATTCAATTCTCTGTGTGCAATTAAGTTATTTATTTGGTGTGTATAATTAATATGTTCGGTGATTAAGGTAAGGAGGCTTAGCTTTTAATCCTCCTTTAAAGATAAGAGATCATAGGAGTGAAATGCAAATTTGAGGTCTTATTTTATGTTTGTACAATAATATCAAGGATTTTTCACTGTGGATGAGTTTTTTTTTTCAAAAAAAAACAAGAAACCCAGAAATCCCCATAGGCTAATGATTACATTATCAATGCAAGCAAATTCCTCAGCACAGTACTGAAGGAATTAGGCACAGCAGCAGTTCAGCACTGTCAGAATCTCTCGTGTAGCAGATGAGAAGTTGTTTGAAATACCTTGGTTTTCCATAGGTGATTTGGATAGCTAATAAACAGAGTAAGTAAATGTTCCAAATCCATTTGTTTAAGGAAATATCTTCCCAGTTTCAAAAACAATGGAATCTCCAAATGCTGATGAACTGCCCGTTTCATAACATGAGTTCAGAGAGGGTAAGAAACAGAGAGGAGACAGATTCCAGTGTCTCTTGTGGCCTGTGGCACCATGCTTTGCATGCATATATAAGATGTCACAACTTTGGTCTGCAAAGTACATGACAGTAGTGGTCATATACTCCGATGAGGGATAAAAAAGGCCAGCACCAGAGCAAAACCTGAAGCCTGAGAGAGATAGGGTCTGATTCATGTATTTCTACTGGTAGAGGGTGTGAAAATTTCAGTGCATTTTCCTGTGAGGTACATACATGTCACTCGCTTATGGTGAACTTCATAGAGTAAATTTGTTTGTAGGCAAGCACTCAGTGACTTAATTAAATCTATTTTCTTACAGATTCACACATTACAGTCTTCTACTTTCTTTTATCATGCCAATGCAGCTCTCTTGCAAGTTCCTTATAACCACTTCTTTTTTCCAATTATTTCCCGTGACAAACATCATCTCAAACTCCTCTGCCACCATCCCTTGTGCAGGAGATATACTGATCACAAGTCAGGCTGGTGCTGAAAGACATCCTTCTAACTGCAGGCTTCCTGAGGAGGAGAGCAAGCCAAAGAAATAGCTCCTTCTTTACTTGAACAGAGAGTGAACGTGGGTCACACTTTTCCAGTTAGATGTAGATTTTCATGTAGGAACTTAAGCAATGAGACCTCTGTATCTCTGTCAAACGTAGATGAAACTGAACAACAGATATGAAAGTTGTTTGGATGTGACTGACAGACTGATGTGCAAATGAATATCTTGCCAGTGCAAACCTTACTTTCTTAGGAAATAGCTATTAAGATGTCCCCAAGCTTTGACAGCATTGGCTGTCCTTAAAAACTAGTCTCTGATTCCCCCAAAAGCCTGGTTTAGTCTTGAACATTTTCCTGCAATAGCAGGAAAGTCACAGGGAAAGGAATCTTTCCAATGAAGCTTACACAGCTGTTCTCTGAAACCAAGAAGTTTTGTTCAGATAACCTCAAGTGATCGCTACAATTTCTGTAACTTTAAAGATTGTCCATTTGAAATACTTTCCATCTTTAATGCAGGTGGCAGTTATACAAATATACAAAGTCACCACAATTTGAGTTAAGAGATTCCTTGTGATATTCTGATCATTTTCCAATTAGGAAGGCTGAAAAACACACATCACATATATTTTGTTAAATGCAGATCAATAACTAGAAGTCCATATTTGCTCCTTGACCTCTATCACACACTAAGAAAATACAGAATATGGTCTATTTTTTGTTACTCTGGCAATGCTCAATTTCATTATGTTCTGTGCAAAAATTCCAGACATATTATCAACTTAGCCAACTTCTGAATGGCCTGCTGAGCTCACATCATTTGTTTGATTTTACTATTGGAATCTTCATTTAAATGTCTTTTAGTCTCTATTCCATGAATCTATGAATTAGTTATTCAGTAGCTGTATGCCACTAATTAAAACACAATGGGATAAAGCAAGAATAGCTGAAGGTAACGGGAACAACAAATATTCATCCCCACGAAAGTATCAGTATCAGTTTGCATTAAGTTGTACATCATTAATATTTCTATCTAAGAAGATATATTTGCAATCCTAAATTAGCTATTGAAAATAATTAAAACATTATAAAAGAATAAAATTGTTGATAACTACACATCTATGAATTAGATGCATAGAGTCCACACTAACATTTTATGATCTGAAAACAGCCTGTACCATAGAATCCTGTCTCACGACATGTGGATGTAAAGTTACTGTGTATATTAATTTCAGTTGGGATGGAGTTGTTTTCCTTGAAGCATCTGATATGATGCTACTTTTTGGTTCTCAGAGAAAAACTGTTGATAACACACTGATAGTTACTGCTGGGCAGTGTTGTACAGAGAGAAGGCCATTCTCAGCAAAGGGCCCAAGCAGCTGGGAGGGAACAAAATTAGGACAGCTGATTTAAGCTGGCCAAAGGGATATTCCATACCACATGACATTAAACAGAAGGAGTTTTGAAGGGGGTGGGAGTTCGTCTCTCTCTTCCACTGCTCAGGGGGCTAGCTGGGCATTGGTCGTGGGTGGCAAGCAATTGCTTGTGCATCACTTGTTATATACATACACATATATGTTCGTCATAATTATTATCCTCTCTCTATCTTACTATATAGTTTTATCTCAACCCACAAGTTTAACTTTTTTATAATTCTCTCCCCCATTCCACTGGGAATGGAAGAGTGAGCAAATGACCGTGTGGTGATCAGCCACCTGCCAGGTTAAACCACACCATGGCTTGTCATTCTAGAGAACATACCTCCCCAAAGAGCTTGAATAAGAAACAGATGCAAGCAGCTGCTCATATTTTGGCAATATTTGCCTGAAAAGGGTTGAAACTCATTTAGTTTCATTTGAAAAGATTTTACATCCCTTGTGTATACTTAAAGGTTGAGACTCAAGAATACAAAGAAAATCTCAGCACTGGATTAGAAACATTTATTAATTTCAGGTCAAAACAGTGGATTTTATTAGGTCTTTTTGCCCAGGTTTGTTAAAATTATTCTTCAGGATCTAGCAATTTTCATTAAGTTCTACAAAGAAAATCTGTCCTTATCAGATGTACTTATGATGTCCGCATGATATTATTATGAGATCTGTTTTATTTCTCCTGTTTGAGAACAACTGACTTTTTAGAAACAAGTCTTGCCTAGGTAAAGGTAGTTATGGAGTGCAAAGTAACAGTGAAATTAATGTAAATTGTTCTTTTTATTGTAAATTTAGCTCAAATCTCAAAATGAAGACCCATTTTAAAAACTGATGGCCTACCAACTCTATAAATTGTGCTAGATTGTAGATTTTAAAATACATCTCACATAGTTTTGTCAATACACTGTACTTTAAAATCATTCTATTAATTTTTGTGTGATCTTGGAATGACTTGGATTGGAAGAGACCTTCCAGCCCCAACCCCTGCTATGGGCTGGCTGCCCCCACCAATTCAGGCTGCCCAGGGCCCCATCCCACCTGGTCTTGAGCACCTCCAGCCATGGGGCACCCACAGCTCTTTGGGCAGTCATGCCAGGGCCTCACTGCCCTCTGAGTAAAGAATATATTCCTAACATCTAACCTACATCTCCCCTCTCTTACTTTAAAGTCATTCCCCCTTGTCTATCACTATCCAAACATGTAAAAAGTCGATCTCCCTTCCGTTTATAAGCTCCCTTTAAAGACTGGAAGGCCACAATAAGGTCATCCCAAGCCTTTTCTCCTCCAAGCTAAACAAGCTCAGCTCCCTCAGCTTTTCTTCATGGAAGAGGTGCTCCAACCTTCTGATATTCCCCACTTTATTGCATCATCTCCCTAGTATATAAAATATTCAGCTGTATTTTAGAAACACACCATGTTGTGTATTCTTTTGATGTATGGAACTCTCCTAGGACCACAGAACTGAAGTACTGACATATACCATCTTGTCAGATATCATCATGTCCATCTGCCTGGGCTGAAGTGTCATTTGTCTAAGATGTATTTTAAAGGTTGTAGTTTAATAGTTTTGATAAAGCAGCTCAGTAACCTCTTTCACTGTTTTGCTAATCATTTGACGGATAAGATTTTTATGTATATACAAAATAGAAACCATTTTTGCTGAAAATGATGAGAAATTATTAAGTACTTGACCATCTCTAGATACTGTATCTCCTTATTCTATCATCAAAGTCATTAATGAAGTTTTGTAGTGTAAAGTCAAGGACAGGCTTCTTTAGGGACCTCCACCTGAATTCCCACTTCAACAGTGAACCTGTCATAGCTACTCTAAGAAGATTATTATTATTATTATTATTATTTAGTAATACAATTAAAGGATGATGGGTTTTTTTTGGGAGGGGGGGAAGGGAGGGGTTCAGAAAATCATTTCTCAATAGTGACTTAAAAATTAGTGATAGCAAAAAAAAGAAGCATTTATCACATCTACTTATTTCTTCTTATCTAGTATATTGGTTACACTGTCAAGAAGTGAAAGATTGGTTTGACATAATTAGTTCTTCATGTATCTCAGCTGCTGTTATCAACTAATTATTCCCCTGCTATTTTTTTTTTTTTTAAATCAATTATTAAAGATCCATTCTTCCCAGATAGCCAGGATTTTTTCATTTTATTAAACAAGTTTTACCAGATGTATATACAAGGGCTCATCAGGGAATTTACAGAAAATTTGCACCACATTTTGGGATACAGCCTTTTGCAAATATGTTCTCTATTGAAATCAGCATTGTTATGTGGAACTATATCACTGTATATGTGGAACACTGATAAAATAGGATAATCATTGTGTCAGTTTACTGTGGCTCTTATTTTTCTTTTCTAGGAGCAGTGTCAGCGCATTTCCTTTTAACAGGTGTTAATGTACTGGGCTTTCAACAAAACAAATTGGAGTGGAATTTTTATAAGTTTTATGGGATTGCTGAAGACTTGTTTCTCATTTATGAACTTACATATTGCCATCTATTAAAGTTATCATCAGTCTGTTATAAAATAATTCACCACTGTCATGTCAAGTTAAAGGCTACGTAAACACATGCGAAAGGTGTACATGTGACATTTCCACCAAGGAGCTGGTTATCAAATTCAATATCTACTTCCATGTACTTGTGATGGCTCTCAGTCTTGTTTTCCCTGGACTTGAGTTGAATGCCTTTGACTCCCCAGGGTGTAGGAGCAAGGCCTTAGTGTGTTAGAGTAGATGACTGAATCTTGCAGACCACTACTTTACATGCTTAAAAACTACTGGGAGATTTAAACCTCCCTTGCTCCCACTTCTTCGAATTTCTATGAAATATTTTGTAATTTTAGAAGGACATATAGCCTTCCCAAGGCATTTTCATCACTTGTATTTTGGAAAAGATGCCTTCGCTGTACCTGGTGGCATAATATGTATCACAAATAAGGTCAACATTTCTTAAAATGTGTAATATGTCTTTCTTGGTACTACTTTTTTTTTTTACTTTTTTTCTTTTTTTTTTTTTTTCCTCTGGCTAGGTATCTTAAAAAGGCAAGTAGTACAGTATTCACTTCTTTATATGCTTATCTTCTATTCAAGCTCAAGGACATTTTCTCACTGTGTTCAAATACCTTTCTGGTGGCTGATTACTTTAGCATTTTCCTATTCCATTTCTGGCAGAGTTTAAGCGTATGTTTTTGCAAGGATAAGTGAACTTTCAATGAAGTTAAATGAAAAAAAATACAAGTTAATGAATTGTTCAGCTTTGGCTTTGCGGTCATTCTGTTAAGCATTAAGATGCAAATGTTGTCTGGAATATTACAAAACAGCTGAATTAAAAGGAAGCAAACAACTCGAGTGGTTTGTCAGGTACAATGCTGAATTATTTTTATCTTCTTTTTCTAATTTCCCAGCAGTTTTACATTTCCTGCATGGTAACCTACATTGTAAATATGCAACGCAAAGAAAGTATAATAATGAGTTGGAAGAATCTATTACACTTAATTCTCTTGCCAAGTACAAAGGCTCTGTTTGATCCAACCTATTGCCAAATTAAAATAGTTGTGATCTTCCTTTGATTTAATTAAATATGATTTATCACAGCCAATAATATGTTCACTAATTCCAACACCTAACAGTTTTCAAGTTTTTCTTGTTTGTTTGATGTGTCTTATAATTTATTTCCAGATCATAGAATAATCTACTGTGCGCAAACCAAGACAAATAATGCCAATCCATAGAATGGCTTGAGTTGGAAAGGATCTGAAAAATCATTTAGCAGTCCATCGCTTTCACACACCAAAAAGTTTTTATGTTTAAGTCGTATCTTTAACTATTAATTGCTTTTGTGTGTGTGTGTCTGTGTGTGTGGTTATATGCAAATAGGTAGATAGGTAGATAGATATTTTTAATATCTTTCCTATTGTATAAAGATACCTGGAAATACAGTTTTTAAAAGTGCTGATGTGGTTTCTATCCATAGCAGATGATCTGCACATATGATCTGCTTCTAAACACACAATAAGATCCATAGTTTCTCTTTCCTGATTGTTGTTCAGCCCAAAATTGCCATTAGGTACATTTCAGATTGCTTCTCATTTTCATTCATGATTTTCTGTAGCATAGTTGATTTCAACGCAGTTAAAAACCAAAATTCATCACAACTTTTAGATTTTTCTGACTATTTTTTCCTAAATGCTCTTTAAAACTTTTTCACATTGTAACCTTTGTGAATATTCTGCTGCCTCTAGTTTTTATGAAAACTTAGAGTTAAAATTATCCTCCAACTCAAGATTTATCTGAAAACTTAATTAAGAGAGCATCCATTACATTTTTCATTCCTAGAAATTCTGTTTCCATATTTCCAAATTTCAGAATCTGAACTAGATTTCTGCTATTGCTAAAAATGTTTTGGTTTTGTGTAATTTGGTCTTTTTGCTCTCTTTATTCTCTTTCCCTTTTTCTTAAAAAAAAATAAAAAATAAAAAATTGCAGTTTATTTTTAAGAGTTTTTCTTAAGACAAGAAGCTAAAATTTGGAACATCCGTATGGTGGATCTGATTTCAGGCAAGTAGATCATGATCTCTTTCCTTCTGAAGCATGAGTAACAAACAGTCAGTAGGATGGATCAAGCACTAAAATCATTTCATAGCCAGCCCATCTATAGTCAGACAAACCCTATGGGTTTTCAAGCACTTTCGAAAGGGACAGGGAAATCATTACATTGGGAAAGTTCTGTTTATTGCTGGAGCTTTTACTCTTGATACATATTTAATAGTGATTCTTTGTGACTTTTTTGATTGCTTAACTACCTGGAGAGTAAGGCTTTTTACGTTTACTTTCCCAACACAAAGATAGACAAATGGTAATGTCCTTAGCTGGTTTTAATCACTGTTACTGAAGTTCCGTGGTTGTACATATTGACTAAAACTACTGATTGCATAAGTGAAAGAAAATGGAAACTGCTTCCCACAGAAATTAAATCCAGAGCCAAAGTAAAGGGACTGATACAAATGCATATTGAAATTTCACTATAAAAATAGCAACAGAAAATTAACTTAATATTTTAAAATACATGTAGATGATTTCTGGGACAACACTGTGATGCTGTGTTGTATTGCACTGTGTGGTGTTTTAATAAAGCATGTGCACAGCTAGGTAACTTTCCATTCTTGTGCAGGAAACAGAACATTATGACTTACTTAGAAAGGGCTAGCAGGCAGGAAAACAGTTATTTGCTCAGCATGGCTGGCAATGGCTATCTTTGTTATTGGTAATTATTTTAGCAGCACTTACTTCAGTGTAGGTTATTGCAACAATGATGATGAAATAAATGTGTTGAGGTAGTGATGTGAGTTGTATTCAGACGACCTTGGAGAGTTCTCCTTGAGCACCAATAGAAGTGGTTTCAGATTTTAATACAAGGTTTTATTCATCAGTTTAATACTAACTGTAAAGTGGATCTAATATCTAACTTGCATTTTGTGTATATGCTACACAATACCACAGAGTAGATGTGTACTAATTGAGTGACTATATTTAGTACATATGGCTTTCTTCATTTCTCTCTTTCATATCCATTTCTAACACTAGTATTGTTTGCTGCTCTCTCATAGTGCAAGTGATTATTCTGCAGCGAAGCTCCTGGATTTGATCTGTGATAGCTGCCTTCACACGCTAACATTGTCTGCTACATAATTGCTTCAATTATTGGCATTGTTTTTGAATAAAATGCATTTTTATTTTCAAATATGAGCTATTTTATGGAGCTATTTTAACATAACCAAGGTTCCTTCTTTAAAAAAGAGTAGAAAATCTGTGAACAGTAGATAAAGTGAAAATATGGGATCATGCAAGCACTTAAAATTAAGTCAGATTAACTCAGACAGAATCTCTATCAATGATTACATAAGGGAATGCTATTCATTTTCATTTTTGTAATGAGTTCTGCTTGATTTTCCTTTTTTCTTAAAAGGATGCATTCATTTATCCAAATTGAAGAGCCCTATCTTATGTTTTTAGTTCCCTGTGAAGAGTGTTTTTACCTTTGTTAATATAAAGATTGAAATAAGACAGTATTTCTAAGTTCCAGAGGTGAGGTTGTTTGGGGATATACGACTTTTCAACCCTAAAGCTCTAATTGCCCCTAAATGTTACAGACAACCATAACCTGAAGGCCATGCACTGCCTTTATGTCACAAGGATCACATTTGTTTTACAGGGTAGCAGTAAAAAAGTTCACACTTTTTTACACTGAATTACACCTTTTTTTTTTTTTTTTTTTTTTTGTGCTGCAACCTACAGTTTTTCTAAAAGAGTCTGATGATACTGGTCACTAGGGAAGTGCTGGATGGAGAACTCAGAAAAGTTCATTGGAAAAATACTTCACCTGAGTCATAGGGAAAGAGGAAACTTTCATAATGCATTTGAAAGATGCATAACGTTTGGCTCATATCAGACATCACTGTGCTGTATCCATTTGTACCTCTTCACACTTTCCAGTATACCCAGCCAGCTCAAGATATCAGAAATAATCAGCCCTAAGCAGCCTCAGTGATTCCTGCAGGCTAAGCCCCTCTGAGTGCCACTGCAGTGGGTGGTAAAAAGAGCTACTACAGAAGATAAAGTTTGACTCCATAGAAAGAGCAAAGCCCCCCGGTAGTATTATAATGAGATCATCTAAATGTAATAAGGCCACCACGATGGTCATACCACTCAGGCGACAATTTTCAAGCCAACAGTTTGAAGTCCATCTTCAAGAACCTAAAAAGCATCGTGAATTTCCTCCAGCCTGTGATGATTTCTTTCAGGGTGAATGAAACTGAGTATACACACACCCAGGGGCTACCTTGGCTGCTTTGCTAGCAGAGTTTGTCGTCACCATAGAAATCATCACTGTCTGCAGCCTCGACCATGTTGTCCTATGTAGTCCCACTGAGCTTGCAACCATAATTCTTTGCAAGGATGGGTCTGGGGTGGCAGTGTCAGAACACAGTCACTTCTAAGATGATTCCTTGCTTAAGAAACAAACCCTAAGCTAAGCCTTGTGAGTTTTCTCAGACAGCTATATGCCAAAGGAAATCGTGACAATTAGTAAGCTTCAAATGCCACATACTAAACAAGAAAAGCCATTTTTAGCCATGGCATATTTGTATCTCTCAAATCACTTCCCATTACCCCTCGTGAGTCAGAATTGCCTTCAAGGTAATTTAACTCACTGTCGTGTCTTCCCTGTTGATAAAAAAATAATCTCTTCCTCTGAGACACCTAATGGATGATCCCCTGAAATACATGCCTAAATAATTGTCTGTCTAGGAGACTCTTTTATACAGTGAGTCATCATTCACTGTCACTATAAAGGGCTTGTTCTAATTTTGAGACCCTCATTAGAATTAAAATATCAAACAACGTATATGCCTATGACAGTCCACTAGAATTGCAGCAGTAATTCTGTAGAGCAAGAAGAAAACAAAAAGAAGACAGAAATTATAAAAATATCCTTTGGAACAAGCAAAACCAGAGCTCAGTATGAGATTGTACTCCAGAAGTCATACTTCAAGAATTAGGGAGGAAAAAAAGGTCTCGAGTGATTAGAATTTCCATGGAAGACAACTGCTATTTGTGTCTAATTTCAGTCATTGCAATGTTTGATTGGTAGGAGTTGTTTAAACCATACAGCAGAACAATTATTTGAAATAAATCTTGGCTTTTGACTCCAAGATTTCTAACTGGACATGTAAGCTGAAACGTTTTCAGATCTCAGCTCTCAATCTGTACATGAGAATAGTTGTTCCTTGGCAGAGTTAGGCAGTTCAGGGCTTTTCCTCAGTATATGGAGGAGAGCAATGCAAAGGAAGGTTGAGGTAGCATTGAAGATGTTAGATGTGTGGGCTTCCCTCCTACACAGCAATCATATGAAAAAGAGACTACACCACAACAGTTCTGAAAGTTGATGTATATTAAAAATATGCAAGCTGTATAACCTAGCTTATATTTATGTTGCTGCTCTCGCTGACTGGATTAATTTGTTGCACAGAGCCTTCCTTGAGCAGAGCCGCTCCTGCCATGGAGGGACCTCTGTGAGCAGACCGGGCTTCCCTCCCGCTACGGGGAGAAAACTTCTGGTTCTTTATCAGAACTTGTGGTGTATTCAGACTCATCTGTTACTCAGATGACACCATCAGCACACAAACAGGGTGATTTTCTCCCCAGTTCCCACTGTTTAATTCCTCTGTGAGAAACCATCCTGCGTCTTATCTATCGTGCTATGTTAGCACTATCTGGCAAGAGCTGCTGAGGGTTCTGGCACCTCTTGACAGGAGACCAATGACAGAAAAAAGAACAACAACCAAAAAAGAACTCTTACCCCTAAAACTATTGCACTAATTTCCCTGTCTCATGTCTCTGTGCAGTGATCTGATGAGAGGCTTGGCAGCTCTTGCTTCAGTATCCCATGCTTGTGTCTATCCTTCCACATTACTACTCTGCTTGCTCCCATAATCTTCTTTAGCTGTAACCATCTCCAATTAAAGAGGTCTAGGAAGCACTGATGAGAAATGTGTAGCTTGATTCCTAGAAAATTCTTGTCTCTGTTTTCTTTGTACCTGCATCTAACATCTACCTCTTCCCTTCACATTTAAGCATTCTGTGTGTCACTTCCAAAAACTCAGACACCAAAAATACATTAAGGTAAAAGAAAATTTGGGAAAACCACCATGGATATTTAGCATTGCAATGCATCTGTCTCCTCCATGTCATATTGCAGATACTGATATTGCTCTACCATGGCTCCGTTTAAAGAAAGACCCTTTTTGAACTGTGGGCAGCCACAGGTAGGGCAAAATACATTGTGTTTGCTTAGACTTCTTTCCAGAGTCAAAGACTGGAGAAATGCCTTGGTAGCTGCTGCTCTCAGCAGCAGAAGGGTTTGGGCATGCAGGGAGGTAGTTGGTTTTTTTGGGTCTCCCCATCACAGTCCCTCTGAAAGCTGCTGCCCTGGAACTCCCACTTCAGAAACCTATCCAGCTCATCAGCTATGCTCTCTATGTTGTGTCAGCAGCCATCAAGCCCTCATCACTAAACTAACAACATCCAGCTGAGCCCATTAGACTGACCTGCACTGCTATCGTCATGCTGGTGGGTCTCTGGCCTTTTTTCCTACCCTAGAGATCGCAGGCTATACCATGAGTGACTCTACATGGGGTTCCTTCCTCAACAAAGGTCATTATGAGACACTTCACCCTGGCTGGCAACAATTATCTTTCGCCACGTATAATCACTTGGGAACATCTGTTGCATAACCCCTCTCCTCTCCATGTTGCATGCAGAGCTACCCCTGCTGTGTCTGGCACCGCTGATGCTCTCTGATGTTGTTTTCTGCACTACACCTGTTCACTAATCATAGAGGGTCACTAAACTCTGGCAAGAACAATACCACTTGCTTAAGGCTCACCTACAATTGCAATATTGGCTCTACAGTGACTATTTTTCTGTGTTAATTCTCCTAAGTGTAGCAGGCAGTACTTTGTTCCATTTCAGACACACACACCTGTATATCAGTCTATCTATTTATAATACACTGAAAAGCATCAGCTGCTTTTTAATGAGGTCCTTTTTTCTTGTTGTAAACATTAAGTTTATACATAGATTATCAGTTAACGTGATCCATCAGAGACTATGCTATTGCTTTAGAGATGAATACTGTAGAGATGCTTGTAAGTTTGTCTTATGCAGTGTTTAGTTCAATGGCGGCAAGATGCCACAAGAGTCTTTTAGTCATTTTATGACATTTGTTTTGTTGGGCTTCCTTTGAAGGCTTTCTGAATATCTTATATTAAATAAATAAAGAACAACTCCTAAAATACTTTTATTACCACCCATAATATTATGACATGCAGCTGCCTGATTGTTAGTAAGCTGTGCAAGTTGCCAGCTAGGCTGAAACATTTGTGAAATTTCAGTGATTTCTAAGGAAGCCCATAACATTTGTGGCTTCATATGACAATTGTTCCTGATCAACAATGCCCACAGCTATGGGCAAAATGTGGATATGTAGATTTATCTATATTGACATTGAAGAGAAAAGTCCAGTTTAGTGTTTTATAAGGTGAGCCTGACACAGATTAAATATACAGCTATAAAAATGATGAGCAGTTACTTTTTCTCTGAATAAATTAAGAATGAAGATAAACTTCTTTTTTCTTTTTTTTTTTTTCTTTTTTTTTCCTTTTTTTTTTTCCTTCCAGTATTGTATGGCTGGATTCATTTTCTCCCGTTGTATTTCATCTGTAGCCAGTCTGTAGCCAGTCCTGTCTAGCACAGAAGTGGCAAAGAGAGTGCCATCTCGTGGATAAAGACAACCTGTACTTAAAATAAAACTGACTTGGCTCTTCTCCACTGGTTTGAGTGAAATCACTACCAGCATACAAATTGACCCAGAATAGCAAGCTGAAGATACTTTGATACTTCTCTCCTCTGATCCACAGCAGCAACCTTACTGGAAGTGTTCCAGAGGGCAGGTACTGTATCCTGAGAACCCAAACATGCATTTCACTGGAGCATATGATTTCAAACTTTACGGGGAATAATATGTGATAGACACTAGGTTGGATGGTTTCTTAACAGAGAATAGTTTCCCATAGTGGAAAATGTACCATTTTTATCACAGGATGTTAATATTTTGGATGCCAGTAAAGATCAGTCCAACTTATATTTAGAGAGTCCAAACGATTAAGAACATTCCTGTAGCTTATGTTTTAATCCAGTTTTGGTAGACAAAATCAGTAATGTCTGGCTATTAATAGCCACTAACAAATTTAAGGCACGTTTCTCTGCAATCTGTTCATAAATTAGAAAAAAAAAAGAAAAAGAAAAAAAGTGCCTTGCCATAGCATACCATACAGTGCTCTGCCATGCCATGCCATGCCATGCCATGCCATGCCATACCATACCATACCATACCATGCCATTTAGTGCGCTGTCTGTAGAATCACACACACATTTCTCCGTTCACTCTAACTCTTGGCTATCTTCAATGAATTTCTGAAATTTGATCTTCTGCTTAGATTTTTTATTTTTTTTTATTTTTTTTTTTTTTTTTTGTGGTTATACCACAAAGTACAAAATCACTGCAAATCAGGTGTACCCATAGAGTTGTATGTAGTCCTGTTAAATTACAGCGTATGATAAAGGGGTTATGATGGCTCTGAAATTTTATTCTGAGTTCCTACTGGCTGTGGTAACATCTGATAAAGCATAAAGCTAAAGTGGTGAGTGCCTGAGCAGTCAGCATGAGGTCTAGTCTAACAGAAACGTCTTCAACTACATCGCAACCTGAACCAGCAAAGCGAGAATGCTATGCAGAGTGGGAACAGCACTTTGCATCTTGTGGCTGCAGCTTCTCTGATCTGGTTCTTGCAGCTGGGAGTCTGTACTGTCAGACCATGGCCCAAGAAGCATCTTAATTTGCCATTTCAGAAACACATTGTCTTGGAACTCATTTAAGCATTGCAATTTCTCATAATTCACTTCTGTTGTTTTGCACCTCTGCCAGTTGTGCTAATACAACTGTTTGCTAATACAACAGTGTTTTCCTGCATGGTAAACCAGAGTGATGGATCCATGCTAAAAGCTTTAATTGCCCTGTGCATGCCTGTTTGTGAGTGTGTGTGTATGCATGTGCAGACCTTTGTGTTTGTGCACACATGCCTACAGGCCCGATAATGTTGTCTTACTGCACTCTGAGATGTGCCAACTAGGTACAAGGAAGTCATCTGGGCTTCTTTTGACTTAAACTGTTGTTGTGTGAGGGATAAACAAACTGTCTTGTGAGAAATAAGGGCACTGCAGTTTATCTCACTGAATTTTTCAGCTTCTTAATGAAACTTTCAACAAATTCATCTGGCTGCAAAACAAAATGCAGCGTGAACACAGTAGAGCAGGTTGACTTACTAAAATGATCCAGATGCATTATTCCTAATTTAAAGAGATGATAAGTGAAAGCTGGAGAAGTGACATGCAGCTTTTTGTTTTATGCCTTTTACATGAGTTTTTGTGGCAAAACTTTCAGCCAATTTACTGAAGAAAGAAACTCTGCGTTCATCCACACTCAGGTCAGCTCTGGTCTTGGTTGGTGGCAAGAACAGCCTTGCCATACTAGTCTCTGAGAGTTCTATACTCTTACAGGATGGGTGGAATGATTTTTATGTTCTTCTCACAGTAAAGACAAGGGTTTGGGTTCAAGAAAACCCATAGAAACCAAAGTCCCTGTGTCAGGTTTCAGAGCTCTTTCACAGATCAGTTTATAACTCACAACAAGATGTACAAGGCTGGACGAAGCTTGGTTTAAGTATCTGGAAACAGTTGACTACTGCTTAACAATAACTTCAGTGAAATCTGTTTTCCCCAGCTGTTTGTGGCCAGACCACAGGCCAGCTGTTTGTAACAGGCTTCATCCTCCTCCCCTTGCCTGCTCACCTTCCAACATGGAGTCTCAGCCATGCTGCCTTAGCTCCACAGTTTCCAGCTGTACCTGGGCTATTTATTTACAGAAGGTCCCTGCAGTTCAAAGGAGAAAAGATGCAGAGCCATCAATCAGTGAAACGACCAGGTTATTCTCCAGAGCCTAAATCTTGACTAGGATGATCTGCAAGATCTGAGCAAATTAAAGATAAGAAGACTCTTATCAGATGAATCACAAGAAGTTACCAAGCAGTAAATATTATCTGAGGGCTGCACACTTGAAAAATACACTGTCAGTAATTGTGTCCATGAATGAAACATTACAGATAGACTGAATTGCAAATAGTAGCTTTTCTCTCTTCTTATTAATAGGGGGAGATTCTACTTTCATCTACATCATGTGGGTTGTATTGTTTTATCTGCATATTTACATATTAACTGAAAGCAGAATTAGGGCCAACATCTAACCTTAAATCAAACACAGAGCCCTTATAACGGTTCCATCCAGCAGCACCAGGAAGTTGTTCTGCAGATTTCTGGTTTCTCCAGACCTGTTATGAACTAATTCTGTATAAGAGACAATACTAACAGTTCCATGGTGGATTTCAAAAATCTAGCAGACAAAACCATTTGAAAGTTTGTGGAACCTCCAGACATATGCTGTGTCTCGCTTCTTTGATGCACTTCTGTGAAAAGCACTGAAACAGACAAGATCTGACAAGATTCATCAACAATTATTCATCAAACGCTTGATTTGTTAAATATTGCAAATGAATTGCTTGCTGAATAATAAGAAGCTAGTTCTGGAACATATTTTCAGTATAATTCAAAGCTCCACCCAATTAGATATTAATGTTTGGACTTTCAAATATATTAAACCAAGCTCTTATTTTAATTTCATTGCTGCCGCTCTTATTTTAATTTCATTGCTGCCTTCTATAGGTTTCTACCTAGTTAACTATGATTGCTATTTGAAAATCTCCTGATTTTTTACCCTATGGAAGAGCTTAGAGGTAACGTTAGCTACCTTAGCAGATAAGTCTTTTGTTTTGATAACTCAGGTGATTGATACATTGAAATGCAGTTACCTTATTCCAGATTCAGAATTGATGAAAATAATACACAGTATTCTTTAGAAAACATTGATGTTTTAAGTATTCCTCAGTTTGGTAGAAAAAACAACGAAAATAATCAAGTGAAACCGAAGACAACACTTTTTGCCAAATGAATTGATTCCCTTCCGTTGAGGAACAAATTATGGATTTGGTCCAATTGCTATTACATGAGAGAGCAGGAGCAAAGACTGCAGTGTAGACAGTGCATATTTATTCACAGGAATTAATGCACAAATTAAATGGTCATATTTTCCAAAGTAGCAAAGGCATATTTTCAAAAGAGATACTTTTATGAGTTGAAGTCTTACTGAAGAGTTTTGAGGCAGAGGTTGTTAATGCCTTTAGTCTTTGTGTAACTACACAGGCAGCTTAGTGTGTTCTAAGACTCTGAACAAGGCTTTATGATCGATCTGTGATCTCTGACTTGTTCAGAGTTTGAGCCCAATTGCCTTCAAGCACTGGCTCAATGTCAGAGGAATGGCCCTGCAGGAAGTGTGCAGTATGTGCTGTTGTGAGGAGGCAGAGGCCTAGACCCCAAATGTGAATGGTTGGAGAGGGCAGATTCCGCCACACAAAATGTGACATCAGCGTGCTCACTTACTGATTCCAATTTTTTTAAGTAATCCACATGCACAGCTTCACATCCAGAGATTTTCTAGACCACCAGCTCCAGTATCTCTGGGAGGCTGGAAACGGTGGCACTGGCCTGATAGCTACCAAATTTAGAGCATTTCTGAGGCCCTTCAGATGGAAAGAACAAAGATTTGCATTCATTTCAGTACAACTCCTCCGTTTCTCAGAGGTGATAGGATAAAACATCTACAAATAACAAACACTCCTTCTCTTGGTGCTCAGCAGCCTGGAATGTTCTGGTTCATTTCTCACAGACAGGAAGGTGTTTAGAAATAGCAGTTTTGCTAAACTTGTGTTCAGCAATATTACAGACTCCAATGTCATAAGCGAGCTTTTTTATTTCAAACTTGTTCTTGTGCATATAGTTTCTCTCTTCTACTCTTTAAAAATAAAGAAACAAACAAAAAACAAGAAGATGATAATGATTTAAAGTGGAGCTAGAAGAGGAATGGGAAATGAGTTGCCAATGTTAAGTAGTTCTTGACATCAAGAGGAGCTTAAGGCATAGTAAGGTACAAACCTGAGCCACGAATCTGTGTTGGTTGATCCTGCATGCCCCAGGGGAACAACCCCAGCTATCAGGAAGCACAAAAAGGGCTTTTGTTTTCTCAGAACTAAGAGTGCAGGTTTGGTTCTTCCTTCGTGGTGTTCAACTGTCAGGTTAAGAGATGAGGTAGCAGATGCAAAACTGGAGCAGCTCTGGCTATACAAGGAGCAAAACGTTCTTCCCTTCCCCATCACCTCCTACCCACCTGAGTGCTTTGCACTTGGACTGCGTATCGTGCACATGCCAGCTGTGTACAAATCAATTTTCTGTCTCCTCATTGGCTAATTCAGGTCATGGGGAGAGACTCAGGGCAACACCAGTGTGGTGATATGCAGATACCCACTGTTTTTTGGACCCAAGTGCACCTTCAAGGTGTTTTCCAGAATGCTGGAATGCTATTTCACAGATACAAGGGCAGGCTATTTTCTGCATTGTGAAAAATATATCATTTTTAAGGAGTCATTATGCAAACAGTAACTCACTAAAGAAATCATTGCTTGGTCTTTCTTAATACTTGATTCTGCTATTCTTCATTGCGGTGAAAATAATGATTTCAAAGGATGCAACACTAGCCTTTGTGTATATTAATACGGGCTTCCTCTGTGCATCCTAATAGACGTCTGGTAGCTTCACTGGGACTCTATAATTGTCTTTGATTAACCTAGACATAATTATAGGAAGCTGCAAAATTGTAATGGAGATGAGAATTTTACTTAACAAATGGTCTTATCAAGTGTTGGTCTGTGCATCTGTTTGCTGCTTTGCTCCTCAGAAAAGCAGACTGGAGTGAACACCAGAGAGCTGCTGAAATGAAATCTAAGAAATGTGAGCTCCAAGTACTTCAGAGAGATGCAGTGAACCATCATGTTCTTCAAACCACAGGCCACACTCTCTCACTGCAAGTGTGTTTGTATCGTTCTGATTTACAAATTGTTTGTAAAAACAGAGGATTAAGGTCCCTGTTATTTGTCACTTGAAGTCTTCAAAGCAGTTCTCAAAGAAAAGGAATGTGATTTTCTAGTCAGAGAGACCAGTATAAAGGCAGCCCTGTAAAGGGAAGTCTGGCTTAAATTAAAGTCAGGAATTTGAGACCTGAAATCCATGATCAGATTATACAACCATACCCAAGGTTTATTGATACAAAAAGAAAAAGAAATTAAGATAAGGAAACACATAACCAGTTCTCATCACTTTGAATGAAATTACACACCTGAATAAGAGTTAGGTGACTACAGATACATACAGATCAGAGTCTGTTCCATAGTTCGTTACATCAAGAGGTTTCTTGCACCTTATTTAATAAAAATAATGGGCTCAAGCCCTGTTCTGCAATTTTTCTTTCTGAAAATCAGTGAGAGTTTAAAATAATGATTAATTATAAAATGTGCTATAATTAACTTTTTCAGATGAGTACTGCACCATTGGTAATATTTATTGCCACAGTGAGTGAAAATGTTTTCTAAATTTTAAATTTCAGCTATACATTTTGGATAAATTTCAAATATTCACAATGCGGGAGGAATTCCATGCAAGATATGAATGTGTTTTCTGATTTGGTTTGCTTGCTTGTTCCAATCTATGTTTGCCCATTTGCCTTCTTTTCAGATGCAGAAAGTTTGTAAAATGCATAAAGCCATCAAAAGGTTCAGTTTTCCATTCATACATGCTAGCTGTGTTCTGCTTCCATCTAGGAAAGGGATCTGAGAATGTTACCTGTGACATTATTTATCAAAGAACTGCCCGGAGATGCCACCATAGCGTATGAGTTGCAGGATAATTGTTCTGGAGTAGATTTCCCTACTCTGTTCTCCTATACTTCATATCTGACTTTTCTACCTTAGGGATAGCAGCTCTGCTTAGCGTTAAGTATTGCTGAAAATAACGTTTCTTTTAGATACACCTCCTTTAATTAAAAATATTTTTTTAAAAAAACAGCTCACTGGGGAAATACAACAAAATGATTAAATGTTGCACAGGGATTTTTCATTTGATAGAGATGTCACATCATCTGAAAGAAATCCAAAGCTGATTGTTGACAGAACAAAGGCCACAAAATTCAGCTGTTAAGTCTCTGTGATGCATTCTGAGAATACTGATTCTTAATTACAATGATAATATGAGGTTTGGTAGATTCAAAGAATGTCTATATTTTAACATCTATTCAGTAAATCTTTAGAATTGAGACAATCTTCTTCCACAATTTAGAAAACAAATATATGAACAAAAACACGAGCAGAAGATGTCAGTGAGATACTAGTTCTGTACTAAGCAGAACAATAATGCAGAACAGATAAGTACTTCCAAAAATTGGATAACAATAGAACTGAGCATTCAGAATTTATTTGCCTTTGTTGTTTTGTAAGTTGGCTTCTAAACATCACTTTTTAATGTCCAAATAGACATTGGTGTGGGTAAAGAAATGTTATAAACCCTGGTAAGCAACTTGGTAAGCAAGTTGGACCTTGAAGGACAGCTTCACTCCCACTCACTGGCAACTTCAGCAGAAACCTGGACCATTGTATGCATGTATCTATATTGACTTACCAACCACACATCAGTTTCTAAAGGGTGAAAAGAAACAGATAAAGACATTTTCAGATTCTATTATATTTCATTGTGTACCTGTCAAAACTAACAAGCTATGACTTTAGGAGGGAAACAACACTTGAAAAGCATTTTATGCTATTAGTTAACTGTTTTATGTACTTATAGTAGGAGCAAATCCTGATTTGCATAGAGAATGGAAGTTTACATACAAAACATATTGTATTTTATTACATTACATTACGGAACTTTTGACTAAAATAGAAAAGCACCAGAAATTCTCATTGTAAACAAAACTGTGTGTGATGTCATTGCCTTCAGTGAAAGATGTGTTACACTTGGACTTAGTCCTTTGTTTAAGGATCTCAATTAAAGCTACAGTTACAAATGGCAATGCCGACAAGGGAAACTGTGTTATAGTGATATCCATTGCAACCTCAACAAAAGTTTCTTTCAATAAATATGGTCAAGGACAATGATCTTGGAGATAGAAGAAATAGTATAGTATAGGGTAAGAAAAAGGCACAAAGTCAATATTGCATGTATTCAGAACGAACTGAAAAGGGAGAAAATGAGATGTCTTAGATCTCTTGGCATCTGTAAACACCAAGAAGACATTACATTTGGGTTAATCTTAAAGCAAAGCAGCCATATAAAGTAAATCTACAGGCTTTCTAAAGTAAATCTACAGGCTTTCTTGGCCTTCTAAAGCATGGAAGATAATAGAAAAGTAATCCTCTTTCTTTTTTGTTAAAGAATGACTTTAAAGTAGGGTGAACTTTTTTTTCCCTCTCACTTTGTAGGATCTATTTTAAATGACCTATTTAAATGTTCTGCAATTATGGTGCTTTTGTGTATTTTTCATGCAGACTGAAAAAGGGAATCCCTTGAAGTTATGATATTTTAACCAACCAAAGAATAATTTTTTTTTTTTCTTTCTCTCAAAATTCTTTATACAAGGTGTCTTGAAATAGATAAGATAGGTTCATTACCGTTGTTGTAATTGTCAGCTTCTGTCAGTTCCATTAGTGGATAAAGGTCTCTCTGAATATTACTCATATCCCTAGCCAACCTCCTAAATTCAGTACAAGCTTCTTAAAAGTCTCCCTACTGCTGATCTCTCCAGTCACTTACATTTGTTCTTCAGTTGTTTTATGTGATCCCTGCTAGGGTCTCCATGTTATGACGTCAGGTTTTTTTCCGTCATCCCACTGCAATGCTTCTAAATTATTTTACTGATATGCTAATGAATTCTATCATTTATCTCATTAAATATATTTCCACTTATGTTCAGAGCTTGCTGACTTCCAATTTGTCTGACAGGTTATAACTTCATATCCTAGGGAAGACCTGAAATGTTGTATGTCAGAAAAGCATTCCAGTCATAGATCTTGCAGTTAAGCGGACACACTGCATTTGATTCCTTTGGTTATAGAGAGCGTATCTACAAGCATATTGTCATAAGAGGATTTAAATAAGATTAGAATTCTCCTTTAGACTACGATGTTTTCAACATTCAGCCATTTGTTTAGACCTTACACATAGATCTCTCTTTGATTCTTTCACTATTTAGTAAATATGCTAAATATTTCTTCTGAAAATTTGATTTCATGGACATGTGGAAAGAAAATATATAATTCCTTTTTAAATCTTAGAGGGCCTGCATGTGAGAAAATCCAGACCTTTTTCTAATGAAGCAAAGAAACAATTCTAGAATTTACTTTTTCCCTTTACTTTTCTATATAAGCTTTGCTTAAAATTGAATTCTCCTGGATTTACATGACTGTGATGTTATAAAAGACACCACAAAATGATTTCGCAAGTGCTGTTGATAATAGTCAGTCCAGTTTATCCTCCCCTCATATCTCCTCCCATCTGTCTCCCACCATGTGTTTGGGCACTCCCACCAGCTATGACACATACTGGAGCTCTGTATAAGCTAATTCAGTTCCCTTACCTGGCTGAAAACTAACATAACCAGGAGGAAAAAAAAAAAAGCAATTATTTTGAGGTTAGTGAGCTGGATCAAGGAAGGTCTAGTAAATGCCAAATCTGGCACAGAGAAGGAGTACCAGTCCCTTTGGCTGCTAGAAGGGACATGAAAAAGAGGAACAGGAGCATGATTTCCTCCCTCTTTCATGAAACTGCCCCGTAAGTATAAACATAAACACTGCTTGACCCTTCTTACTGAGTCCTGCTTTTCCATCAAGGCTTTCTTAGTTTTATCTATGGATGTCAGGCGTACCATGTCGTCAGAAGCTAGGACACCCTTGGCAGCACCAGGACTGCAAGGTTTGTGTCACATCATCAGAATTCTCTTTCCTTTGATGTACTTGTAAAAAAAATAAAAAATAAAAAAGAGTTAAAAACATTTGAAAGACTTCAGTGCCCCTTTGATTTTTTAAAGATATTCCGGTGTTTTTCCACCTTTTCAATGGTTCAGGTTCTTTTTCCTTCTGCATCCATGCAGTGGAGAACACAACAGACCTGCCTCTACAAATTGCTGTGCTTAAGCCTTTGCTAAGACGAGGGAGATTTCATTTTGGTTGATTTGGGGCCATTTTGAATTAGTTGCTCAGGCCTTGGAGAAAAGTATGTGGAGCAGCCAGCTAATGCAAAGACCTCTCCCATCAAGGATGGACTGGAATTCTCAAAGATGACACGTCCATATAAACCACAGTCTCTTCCCTGATCATTTTGATTTGGCAACACAATGTTTGTCGTCCAAAGCAAACATCTCTTCTTTGGTTTCTTTTTCAGCATTTGTTCCCCAAAGCTTGTTTATATCAAACAAGCGTTGGTCTGTGATCGTTAGGTTTAAGAAAATGTCACCACACAGTTAATGAAGTAGATGCTCTCTTAAAAGACCACAGTTCTACTTTCTTTTGCATCAGATGGTGATAGGAAAGCTAGAATATGCCTCTCTTTTTAAAAAACAATAATAAAAAGTCTGTCAGCTTATGAGCCTTCAGGCCTCACGGAGATCATCATGGAAATTAATAGAAAATGTTAAAGTAGAGGAAATTAGGGCAGCTGCAAAAGAAACCCCAGAAGCAAAAGGAGATTAAAGTAGAGCAACAAGCAAACTCATACAATATCTTAAATTTGCTTCAGATATTTCTCCCCTAGAGTAACTTGTTCCCTAAACCAAGCAACAAGTATAATGCACTAGTTTATTCTGTAGATGTATATTCATTCTGCCACAATTGTCTTTTAGCTGCTGAGAAAAGGTACGGTAATACTTGAAGGGGTGATCCTTGCAGTGAACAGTGACACTACAGTTAGCAAGTTGCTCTGCACCCATTCTCTGCTCTATAATGTCACAGCTTGAAGCTCTCCATCCAAGTGTCAGCACCAGCTTAAACTTCAACAAGAGCAAGGTTGTTGTTTTTTTTTCACTCTAGGTTAGATGACAATTACTTTACTCTCATTTGTCATACAGCTCTTGAATGAGAAAGCTCTTGAACTTTCTAAGACAAAAAGTAAGAGACTTTTCTGCTTGCAGTTAATTGATAAGAGGGATATATGATCCACCTTCATTCATGTGAGAAGTTTGTGGAATTCCAGAAGTTGACACAGGATAGTCTCACGTGTGAGTAAAACTTGAGGCAGTGTGAATTAGAGTATTCCAAATAAGTTATCCTGTTAATGTCAAGTCACCTTAACCCATCCAAACCTGACCAGAAGCCTAACAGGTATGGCATTCATGTCATAAAAGATAGCCCCTGCTACACTGTAGTAGACAAGATAAGTTATTAGAAGCAACCAAAGAAACAAGCCTTGTCACATGATACATTTTCCCCTTCTTAGAGCACCCTTTTTCTTCCTGTCTTACATCATTTCCAACCACAGTCAATTTTTAAATTTTTTTTTAAAACTTGGTATTTCTCAACAGTACATGGCCTTAGTTGTACCACTGAGTTTATTTGGGGAATATGGAATATTATTTCCCAATTGAGTATATTCAATAATATTTGAGTTATCTAGTATGGAATCCTTATTGTAAATACAGTACTTTTTCTGAAAAATCAGTTTACTGAGCAGTTTCTGCAGCAGAGCTGGGCAGGACCACAGCTGCTTCTAGTTTCTATCATTCTAGATTTTTATTAGGGAACAATTTCTCAGATAAGTTCTGCATCCATTAGGGTTTTTTGTTTGTTTGTTTGTTTGTTTGTTTGTTTTTTCTGATTTCACACTTTTCATTGTCTCAGGGGACAGAGGGGTAGGCCAAGCTTGGTGGTAGCCTCCAACAGTGAGCTGGAGGTTAAACAATCCCTGCAGAAATGAGCACAGAGAAAGGAAATAAGTAAATGTGTACTGATGGCATTGCATAGACATCTTGCAATTTAGTGAATAAATGCCCATTCACAGTGCCCTGATGGCAAAATCTGGCAAGAGTGCTGGACATCCCCCCGGGCTGAGTTTACAAAGAGAATTAAACAGAAGATCCGATACCAGCAGCGTGCCTACTTTTATCAGACTTTCAAGGAACTGACTCATTGCTAATGAGTGGGAAAAGAGAGAATGGAAAATCCCTACCAATTCCTGCTGACAGGATGCATTTATGGCAGAGTTCTCTCAGGTGATGCTTTCCTGGAGCAGCTGATCAGTTATTTGTTGCACACTGAACAGGGTTCCCAGATGAACTGGAATGAGTTAGGTGGAAATAATTACGGAGCCAAGCAGAGACATGTATTTGACAGCATTTCTTCCACATTATTTAGCACAGTACTCTTTCACAGTGGTTCTGTCTTCAGTGTATTGCAGACTCACACTGTTTCCTATCACGCTGTACCTTTAAAAAGATGCACATGCAGAGATTCACTCCAGTACACACAGTTTTGAAGGATGCTCTCCCTCCCCCTCTTCTGACAGTCTGGCTAAATACACGGAAGACGAGGACAATGAGTAGAGTTATCGCCTTTTTTTTTCTCCTCAAAAGGCGATGTCCTATCAGTTCAATACCTATTTTAAGATACTTCTGTAGAGTCAATGTTGTATTTTGCTGTGCCGGGTGTTTGCTGAGTGTGGTAAGTACCGATTTATCTGAGAGCAGAACCATGCTGTAGGATTGTAAAACAGAGATTGTTTAACTATGGAAACTTCAGAAGCAGACAAATCTCACATTAACCTTTATTTTCCCGTTCAAAGAAGGCTTGCTCACAGCTGGCCAGCACGTAAGTCAGCACACCAGCAAGGAAGGCATACTCCCTGGCTGGTCATGGAGACTGCAATTTCTTGTCTTGATCTGATTTCAGGAGCCACAGGTTGCTGGACAATCAGTATTGCTCATTAGCTCAAACTAGAGGGGTCTAGCTCTTTTTTCATTCTCAGGGTGATAACAGATAAAGGGAGCAGAGAGAGAGCAGAGGTGCGCCCTTCAGTGCCTGTAGAAAAAGCATTTAGGATGCCCTTGCAGCCATAGGCAGTGTGAAGGTCGGCCATAAGCACTTCTACCAAACAACCCACGCATGCAGCCCATGTTCACATAATGTATCTTAAAATATACTGGCAATGCCCCCTAAGAATGAGTAAGATGTTTAGCTCCTGTTTCCCATCAGTTCATTTCTCAGAAAATTACCATGGATGAAAGAAAGCAATTTATGGCACAAAACTTCTCTTGACTTTACTTGAAGTCCTACATGCACGTGTGTTGAGCAGCTTAAGAAAAATCCTCTCCAGGGTTTTGTGCTGTTGGCATTAGATTCAGTAACTCCGTTGGACTTTGCATTGTGATTATTCACTTACAGGTGACAGAAGTTTTATCCAGATCTCAAAGAAGGGGTTACAGCCAAGTGATTCTAGGATGTAACCCCTTGAAGTGAATTCTTCCTTATGCACATCATCATCTTGGATCACAGCCTTCACTTTAAACTTGTGCTTATGTAATACTGTATCCTCACTTTGGTTCTGTTTGTTGTCCTGATGTTGTTCTGAGCCCAAATCCTAGGGAGTCTGACATGATGCAAGTTAGGACAAGTGGCCAAAATCACTTAAATAAGATTTGGAGGAGGAGTCATTTTTCATGACTACAAATTAGAAGTAAATATTAAAATACGACATGCTAAAATCTGAACAATTAAATTCAGCTGTGTAACTAAGTTTTATTTTCAGATAAGTTCTACATCATAAACATCTGTCATTGTGAATAACCTCTTATAATAGAGACATCAAAATTTATGTAGTTATAGCACAATTTCAGTTCTCTTAGATGCTTACTCGTTTCCTGGTTTACTTGATTAAAATATGATCTACGAGGGCTGCTCCAAAAGTAATGCTTCTTATTTTAGTATGTTGGATCACGAGGTCAGAGGCGGATGCTGGTGGTATAGCAGTAGAGTTTGAACCTTCCCACCAACATCCCCTGACATTTTGTTGCTGTGTGACAGATGGCAGTGGAGGGGTAGTCTGACAAAATGGTGTCTGACATGGAAGGGTGTTTGAAGCAAAGGGGTGGAACTGAATTCCTCCATGTGAGAAAAATGGTGCCCACTGACATTCATCGACACGTGATGAAAGTTTATGGATACCAGCAGCAGATGTGAGCACAGTGAGGCGGTGGGTGCTGCATTTCAGCAGTGGCATCAGTGACAGTGGGTCATCCCTGCTGGTGCAGATGTTTATGAGCACGGCATGCAGGCTCTTGTTCATTATAGGTGAAAATGCAAAGCTGATGGTGGCAACTGTGTTGAAAAACAGTGTTTTGTAGCTGAGAATTTGCTCTATGAAATAGTGTTGTTGTGCTCTTTGTATAAGTTGTAGTTTCCATGGAAATAATTAGGAGGCATTACTTTTGGAGTGACCTACATACTGTTATGCTCCATGTTTGGTTTTTGATTCAGCTTCTAAGCTTAGAATGGCAGTGGGAGCAACGATGTGCCTCTGAGATTGCTTGTATGCTGTTCCATCTACTAAATAAGCAAGGCGGTGGTTTAACATCCAGCTTAATATAACTGGTTAAAGAAAAGTGGACCTTCATCTTTGCACCTGCATTTCTGTGCCTGTGAAAATATACCTACAGACCATGTGTTTTCCAAAAGGAGTTTTACGATAAACCTTCGCTCTCTATTTTCTAAGTTTATTCAAATAAAGAGTTGGAGAAATTTAGCTTACACTATATGCAAATCCTTGTAAGTAATGCACGCATTCCCTTTTATGTGAACAGTACTTTGTTAATGGCTCAGTAATTAAGGGAGTTTACATTTTAAACACTTCAGTTTTTAACTGGCTGAATATTAATCACAGATCACTTTCAGTTCTGTTGCGATATGCAAATTATTGATGTCTCAGATGTATTTGTTTTCAGGTATCGGTCTATCCGCATCATGCAAAGTAACATTCTGCAATTATTTCAATTAGATGCAGCCAGCCTTCAGAGCAATCTATGTATTTCATTCCTGCCAATGAAGAGAGCAGTTGCTGTTTTCCAACCCTCATGTCTACTGCCCAGAACTACCACTCACAAGCAGTATGGGGGCAATACATAAGCGGTTCTCTACCTGAATTACGTTCACATTCACAGTAAAGGACAAACAGTTGAACTCCTCCTGCAAGATGTCATTTGGTTAACTGGTCCTTCTGCCTGGGAAAGAGATGTCACCTTCTTTGGGGATTTTTAAAATCATATTAGAAAATGTAAATAGTTGTTCTTAATCAGCAGAATCTGCTTTGCACGAGTGCCATAGCATTAGAGGATTTTTACATCAGACTGCAGCTGTTACCTAAGCAGAAGCGGAATTCCACCTAGCCACGAAGAAAGAGGCACACGAATAGCTGCGTTGTCTCAAGACCGGGTCGCTCGCGTCTCCTCGCAGCGGTTTTGTTCCATAATTGCGATTCACATTAAATGCAGTAAATGTTACCATCCTGCCCACTCAGTTTCCACCTCTACTTTTGTTTCAAGGCGGGGGAGGGGGGCAGCCGCCAGAAAAGCCGGGGAGGGGCGGGGGGGGGGGGAGTGGGGGTTTCCTTTCCTTCCCTTCCTTCTCCCAGCCGCGGCGCGCACCCCGGCGCTGTGCGGACGGGGGCGGGATGGCCCCGTCGCGGCTGTGCCCGGGACCGCACTTGTAGCTGCGGCCGCCCCATGGCAGCCCCGCGGCGCCCGGCCCGGCAGCGGGGCCCCGCAGCTCTCACCGCCCCGGAGGGCACCTCCCGCCGCGCCGCTGCCGCGTGAGCTCCGCGGGGTTCTCTCCGGGAAAGGTAACGGCGGCGCAGCTCCTCCCAGCGTGCGGGAGCGGCTGCGGGATCGCTTCCCCGGAGCGGCGTCTCCTTCCCCTCCGAGCAGCGCTCGGTGCGTGCGTGTGTGTGTGTGCGCGGCGAAGGGGAGGGGGCTCTCTTTGCGTGCAAGGGGTGGGCGAGAGCAGTGCGATGGGAGCGGGCGCCCGTGTGCAGAGGGATCCTCTCCCCGTGTGCGTGCGGGGGACCGCGGTGTCGGGGCAGGGTTCGGCGGGGCGGTTGCTGCATGCGGCGGAGCGCGCCGGGGTACCGCAGCGCCGGGCTTCGCTTCGTTCCGCGCTTCGGCACCCGGCGCGGCCAACGGGGCACACCCGGGCGGGCTCCCGGCTGCCCCCGGCGCTCGGTGCGTGCGCGGAGCTGCCGGAGAGGAGGTACCTCGTGGGGAGAGCGGCGGAGCAGAGCGGGGCCGCGGGGAGCCCGACCGCCGAGGTAGGGAGGGCGCCGAGCTCGCCGCGGAGCGCCGCCGGGAGCATCGCCGGGGGCGGGCGGCAGCCCCGCTGGGCGTGTGAGTGCGGGCGGGGACGGAGCCGCGGAGGGGCTGCGTTTGTGTCGGCGTTTTAGTAGCTCTGAATTATTCCGAAGGTCTTGTTATTACTACTGTTATTTTAAGGGGAGGGCGGGGGGGAGAGGGGGCAAAGCCGAGGCGGCAGAGCTTCCTGCCGGACCTTCTCCTCTCGCCTCTTCCTGGAGCCCCGGGCCAGCGGCTCCGCGGAGCGCTGCCCGCTCGCTTCCCTTCCCTTCCGGCGGAGGGGCTGCGGCCGGGATAACCGCTGGAGGTGCGGATGGGCTGGGGGGACGGGCTCTGTGCAGTGTGAATGCGCTGCGGGCTGGACTTTGCAAAGGTGCGGGGAGAGGGTGGGGGAAGCGCGGCTGTACCTTGTTGCGAAGGGCTGGAAGGGGCGAGGGCTGCATCGCCGCGCTGTGCCCGTTCCAAGCCGGAGTGTGCGCGGTGTGTGAGCGCCCGCGTCCCTCCTGCGTTCCCCCGCCGGGAGGCAGAGGGCGACGGGGCGCCCGCAATAGAGGGGAGCCGGCAGCAGCCGAGCCGGCTCCGGCCATCGTGTTGCGGCAAAACATTGCGGTAGTGCCTGCACTCCTGGCCGGGCTCGCGACCCGCCGGCAGCGCCGCGCAGTGCCCCCGCTCGGCACCGGCCGGGCCCCGGGGCAGAGGAAGAGGAGGGGACCCGAGCGTGGGCGAGGCAGGGATATGGAGGGGAGGATGGAGCGGAGGGGTGCGGACGTGGGGCTGCCTCCGGGCATGGGGCTGCCCCCGGGCCGGGAGCCTGCGGGAATTAACAGCAGCTGCTCCGCGCCCTCTGCACCCCGTGGTCCCTCTCCGGGGCCTCCTTGACCCTTTCAGCTATCCCTTTCTCTCTCCCTTCCTTGCTTCCTCCGTTTTCCCCCTCCCTCTTGTCCTTCTGTCTTCCCTTCCTTGCTCCCTTGTCCCTCCTCTGCCCTCCCCTCCAGTTTCCCCAGCGCATCCTCCCCTCCCTGTGGCTCCGATTCCCCTTCTTCCCGCTGACTCCCGCTTTCTCCACTTCCATCCTGGCTTCCTCCTTTCAATTCGGTGGCTTCCCACAGCGGGAAGTGAGAGGAACAACAAGTTGGGCAGGGGGGCAGTGGGGAAGGTGGGGGGAGCAATGCATCGATTGTTGACTGATTTGTTAAAGGGAGTGGGGGAACTAGCTTCTGAAATGCTCTGGCTCCAGTTCTGTGTGAAAAATGGCAGCTCAGCTGGATGGGCTGTACGTGAAGGCTTCTTGAAAGCCACCTCTGTATCAGTGCAGGACGAGAGCAAATTACATAACATTTTGCACGAAAAAAAAAAAAAAAAAGAAAAAGAAAAAGAAAAAAGTTCTTCTTGGGTTTCAGTAGTGTCAGACTGCTGAACTGCGACTTACACCCTGCGAATCGGGGTATTGTTATTCTGGGGGATGGGGCTGAACGCCTGTGCATGCTTCTTCCATACCTGTGTGCTTCCATTGGTCCCCCACGGCTGACCTTCTCATTTTCTGGACAGTTCATTGTATTTCTGTGATCAATTTGCTACTTATCTATTCAAACGAGGTATGCCGAGCAACAGAAGCAGGGTGTGTGCATGCCTATGTATCCCTTGAGTGAATTTCACTATCTTAGTGATGATAGTCTGTATGGGTCGATGCTATAGATACCTACACTGAGTAACGTCATTGCTTTCCATGCCGGCATCTTCATCTTTTCTATACTGTGCTTTCCCAACTCGGATGTTTGGGTGCGCGTAACATCAGCGTTTGTGTTTAATATCCCTGAAATGCATGGCAGTGTGTGAGCAGTGCAGGATCGGGGAGAGTATATGTGCATAAAATTGGAATCTCCTTTGGTTATTTCACTTTGTTAGTTACGCATGTTTGTCATGTACGGCAGATAGGAATATTTGACAGACCTTACAGTTATTTGTGTTTATCTACAGCGATTTGCATTTTCTGTTTGAAATTCTAGCTCCCGTGTATTTGGTTGTTAAAATCTTTCACGTTGTTCTAAATTCAATGCTTGTAGTTTATCTATAATCCTTGGCAGGTACAGTAGCTTGGTGGAATACAATTTTTAACCCAAATGACTTTTTGGAACAATGACAACTGAAAAACGTTTTCTCTTTTCTTTCCTTCTTTCTTCTTTAGATACTTTGTCTTTGTTCAGGAGCCTAAGGTTGCTTGCTGATCACAAGAAGATGTTTCTGTGGCTCTTTCTGGTTCTGTCATCTCCAGTTTCTTCTACAACTGCAGATGCTGATATATCTGTGGAAATTTGCAATGTTTGCTCCTGTGTGTCGGTTGAGAATGTACTCTATGTCAACTGTGAGAAGGTTGCGGTCTACAGACCAAATCAGCTTAAGCCGCCATGGTCTAATTTTTACCACCTCAACTTTCAAAACAACCTGCTAATTATTCTGTATCCAAATACCTTTCTTAACTTTACACACGCAGTGTCCCTGCAATTGGGTAATAATAAGCTGCAGAACATTGAGGGAGGGGCCTTTTTGGGTCTTAGTGCATTAAAACAGTTGCACTTGAACAACAATGAATTAAAGATTCTCCGAGCTGACACTTTCCTGGGCATAGAGAACTTGGAGTATCTCCAAGCTGACTACAATTTAATCAAGTTTATTGAACGGGGAGCCTTCAATAAGCTTCACAAGCTGAAAGTCCTGATCCTTAATGACAATCTGATTTCATTCCTTCCCGATAATATTTTTCGATTTGCTTCTCTAACCCATCTGGATATACGAGGGAATCGAATACAGAAGCTTCCATACATTGGAGTTCTGGAACACATTGGGCGAATTGTCGAATTGCAGCTGGAAGACAACCCCTGGAATTGTACTTGTGATTTGTTGCCTTTGAAGGCATGGCTGGAGAACATGCCCTATAATATCTATATTGGAGAAGCTATCTGTGAAACACCCAGTGACTTGTACGGAAGGCTGCTGAAAGAAACCAATAAGCAAGAGCTGTGCTCCATGGGGACGGGGAGTGATTTTGACGTACGCATTCTCCCTCCCTCACAGCTGGAGCCCGGTTACAGCACTCCAAATGGTCACACCACTCAAACGTCAGTGCACAGATTAGTCACAAAGCCACCGAAGACTACAAATCCTTCGAAGATCTCGGGGATAGTAGCAGGCAAAGCACTGTCTAATCGCAACCTCAGTCAAATTATATCCTATCAGACCAGGGTGCCTCCTTTAACTCCTTGCCCGGTTCCCTGCGTTTGCAAAACACATCCTTCTGACTTGGGATTGAGTGTAAATTGCCAAGAAAGAAATATAGAGTCAATGGCTGAACTCCTACCAAAGCCGTTAAATGCCAAGAAATTGCATGTAAATGGCAATTATATTAAGGACGTGGACACTACAGATTTCGTTGAATTTGAGGGGCTGGATTTACTCCATTTAGGCAGCAATCGGATTTCGGCGATCAGAGGAGAAGTTTTCCGCAACCTTACAAATTTACGGAGATTGTATCTCAATGGCAATCAGATAGAGCGCCTGAGCCCAGAAATGTTTGCTGGCCTCCACAACCTGCAATATCTGTATTTGGAATACAATGTTATTAAAGAAATCTTAGCAGGCACCTTTGACTTGATGCCAAACTTGCAGTTGCTCTACCTGAACAACAACCTTCTGCGAAGCTTGCCAGCATACATTTTTGCCGGGGCACCGCTTGCCAGGCTGAATCTGAGGAACAATCATTTCATGTATTTACCTGTAAGTGGCGTTCTCGATCAGCTAAAATCCCTTACACAAATTGATTTGGAAGGTAATCCATGGGACTGCACTTGTGATTTAGTTGCTTTGAAACTGTGGCTTGAAAAATTAAACGAAGGTATTGTGGTGAAGGAATTAAAGTGTGAAACACCTGTACAGTTTGCTAACATTGAACTTAAGTCTCTGAAAAATGAGATCCTCTGTCCTAAACTTTTAAACAAGCCATCTGCTCTGTTCACTAGTCCTGTCCCCACTGTCTCTTTTACGACACCACTGGGACCGGTCAGGAGTCATCCTGGTGGCCCAGTTCCACTGTCCATCCTAATCTTAAGCATATTAGTTGTGCTTATTTTAACAGTGTTTGTTGCTTTTTGTCTTCTTGTTTTTGTGCTTCGGCGCAACAAGAAACCAACTGTAAAGCATGAAGGGATTGGAAATCAAGAATGCAGTACTATGCAACTGCAGCTAAGAAAGCACGATCACAAATCAAACAAAAAAGACGGATTAGGCGCAGAGGCCTTCATTCCTCAAACCATTGAGCAGATGAGCAAAAGTCATACCTGTGGCTTAAAGGAGTCTGAAACGGGCTTCACGTTTGCTGATCCACCAGGGCAAAAAGTCATTCTGAGAAATATGAATGACAAGGAGAAGGATTTATTGCATGTGGATTCCAGAAAAAGACTTAGCACAATCGATGAACTGGATGAGTTGTTCCCTGGGAGGGATTCCAATGTATTTATTCAAAATTTTCTCGAAAGTAAAAAAGAGTACAACAGCATAGGGGTGAGTGGCTTTGAAATACGTTACCCAGAGAAACAGCAAGACAAAAAAAACAAGAAATCTCTAATAGGTGGTAATCACAGTAAAATTGTAGTAGAACAAAGGAAAAGTGAATATTTTGAACTAAAAGCTAAACTTCAAGGTTCACCTGACTACCTACAAGTCCTTGAAGAACAAACAGCTTTGAATAAAATATAGGTCATGCAATCTAATTGCCTACAGAGGACATTTATTTAATGATGAAAGTGCCTTTTGTTGACTTCTAACTTCCAAATACTATATTATATTGGTAGGCATAGAGGCAGGTGTGTCCGAGGGTGTCTGATTAACTGTAGCTGCATATGAATTGTCAATTAGAGGAGAATTTCCTTAGTAGATTTTACTACATAAAGCTCATGCCCTGTGGAATCCTGTAGGGATACTGCAAACTCTATTGCCAAAGGGATGCTTTATACACGTTACACTGAATTTAACCTCAAGAGGCATATATGTTTTGTACCTTAAATGCAAAACCATCGTCTCCTTGTGATTTGTTAGAGCAAACACAAGAAACTTGGTACTGGTGTTCATACCTCAGCTGGGTCCTTCATCCTGCACGTGGATTTAAGTTGGTGGAACTGGAGTAATCCTTTTGTGGTGTTGTAATGGCACTGTTTAAAGATTATCTGAAAAGTAACAAGCATGCAAAGAGAGAACATTCGATAGTATGTGTAAATTGGTTACATTTATGGCCTGCATCTTGAAACCACTGGAATTATAATGTTAAATTGTGCAAATATTTGTTTAAAATATACCATGAATTACATACCTGCGAAATAAATTTGACCACTTGAAGCATACATGTCTATACATAACATTAAAAAAAAAAGAAAAGAAAAAAAAAAAAAAGGAAAGAAAACAGTTCAACTTGACTTCTGCGGTATTTGTGGCATCTGAAGAAAATACTTGCTGTTTATGCAGAACCTGTTGTAAGACTCATCTCCAATTAAACCTAGAGTTCCTTCTCAGTTACGTGAAAAAAACTTGCAACCCTAACAGGTTGTCCGAAATTGTCAAAGTGCTTACTGTGTGAGCGTAGCAGAAATTATTTTTGTAATATAATTCATATTTATGAAATACTTTGTATACTAAATAGGAAAATATGTACTCCTTAATATGTATTTAATATGCCTGACTTGTTTTCCTGATCGCAATGCATTAATCATTCGATATAAATAAAAGCAGAACAATATACCAAACTGAAACCGGGGGATGTAATGTATAGAGTAATCCGGAATTAAGTGATCAGGTATCATCATAATAAAATTGTTCTGTACTATTCTTGTGAAATTAGCATACTATCTTATTTCAGATTTGGTACCAATGGTGCATTTTGAAATAGATTCATTAGTTTTTTAGTATTGTGTCTCAGGCAATTACTTTGCCACCAGTTGTCTCGCTTTTCAGGGTTTTACAGCTTAATCTGAGTAGTTTTCACTTCATGTATTTACAGGAATTCATGATAAAGGTAATATTTTCATTGTATATGCATACATTTTCTGTTCTTACCTGTCTGGCTTCTGTCAGTCGAAAAAAAAAAAAAAAAAAAAAGAAAGATCAGAAGAGTAACCAATATAGCAAATCACTTCTATTTAAAAACACGGTGTAAAATAAATATAGTGGTCTCAGCTCAGAGTATTGTGTATCTCGTACCTAGAGAGTAAAACTTGCTTTTGTGAAAGCTGAATGTGAATAGCTAGGAAGAAAGAGTATTCAGGAGGATGGAAAATCCCCACTTATCTCACTAGTAGATGGTACCTTGAGATAAGGGTTGAGATGTATTGCTGAAGCCTCGTACAGAAAATCTGCACTGTGAGATTAACAAAAGTTCCTTGACATGAACAGGAATTTTTCCATTCATTTCAAAGAGCTTTGGATTAGACTCTCTATCTCCTTTGCTTCCAGAACTCTTTTTCCACCCCCCCCCCCCTAAATCCTCATCCACATTTTATAATCAATACATAAATCAATCAAGATTACGAGAATGTAAATACTAATGTTTGTCATGAATGTGAAACGAGCAAATATTACAGCAAGACCCAACAGTACCACTGTGGAAAAGGCTACGTCAGCTCTTTCCGTTAGAAACCACTAATTTCAGGGCTTTATGGCACTGCTGTAAAATTTTTATTCCGGGATGATACTTGGCAAACAGCCTGCAGTATATTTTTACAAAGATTCAAAAAAAAAAAAAAAAAAGAAAAAGAAAAAGAAAAAAAAAAAAAGGAAAAAAAAAAAAGAAGAAGAAAAATACTCACACTGCTTCTTTATTCCAGGGAAAGCAAAACAAAAAGACATTCTTCTACTTTCAGGCATTCGTTTCTGCTCTTGTAACTTAGAAAGAGGGTTATTTTATTATTTTATCCATGGTATGAAGTATATAAATGACTGGAGATAATAAAATGATAACAGATTAATGAATGGCTGGATTTCTTTCAAAAAGCTGCTGCTGTCCATGCACAATAATTTACTTCTTTCAAGCTGTCACAGGGATTTTCAGGAGATGGATACTATGCACGTATGCATTTCTGGCATAATAAGCTCTTAGTTGCCCAGTAACACAATACATGGCCAACACTTGAAGGGGAACATTTGAGCTCGCTGTGTCGAGAGTGTGTGGATTAAGGAGTTGGTAAAGACGCATTGCCATGAGAGACCATAATGGCTCCATTGGCTGGCTGAGGATAATGGATCCTGGGACTGCCCTGCGCAGCGCTGCATGCCTTGGAGGATGTGTTGGTATTCACAGGGATTTGCCAAAGCATGAAGCTTCTGACACGCTTCAGGGTATTGTTGGAGGCAGTGGCGTCCCATACCCTTCTGGTGAAGTCATATATGAAAAGCAGCAAATTTGCTAATACTCCAAAATGATGTAAACCTGATACATTTACGGTGAGCATGGCCCTAAGTTAGAAGAACACTTAACAAATTCCTGAGCTAAATCAATTAAGTTAATGTTCTCTCTCTCCTCTCTCTCTCTTTCTTTCTTTCTTTCTTTCTTTCTTTTTTTTCCTACCTATGGTCTCCTGTTCTCTAAGACAGGAAGAACTGAGCCATTATGCTGTACCATTACATTGGGTCAGATTTTCCCACCCTTTGAGGTCCCAGTCTGGTAAAGCCTTTAAACTTAAATCATGTATGGAGTTATTATTCTTGAGCTAACAATTTAGCACCTGCCCAAGAGCGGGGCTTAGGTGGAAATGTGTTGTTGACTTCCAAGAGAGCAGGCACAGCAGTGTTGTGTATAATGCATAGATCCTTGCTAACTACAAGCTGGTGGTTCCTCTTTGTCCTCAAGTTGTTTGTTGACCATTCTGGGATTATGCAGCTGAATGTGGGTTCACCAGCATAAAGATTGCACAATCTGGACCTTCCTGTAGAAATTGTCCTGGACGTTTTACATTTGTGGTGCAATATGTAGGCATAATACTGTGAGTAAAGAATGCAGAAGTTGGCAAAACACTATATTTCTGTGGCACTGTTACTTTGAACCTTAATATCAGTTTTATTTCCTCCATGTTTTGAAACAGTGTGTGCGTCTGTACAGCAGTTTTAGTGTAACATCCGTTCAAATCTACAGTGAGTCGTTCTGGGAGAGTGGCTCTTCGGATGTGGCTGAACAGATGTTTGTTATATCGGTTTGAGTGGCCACGATTGTAAAATGGCTGTTAAGACCCATAGACATAAACTAAATCAGTGGTGGTGTTAACATAACCTGTTGTGTCCATTGTATTATAAAGAAGTTTACATTTTTAAACAAAATCAATAAAGTGTAATCATTTCCTTGAAAAAAAAAAAAGGTGCAATTTGATCAGAAAGCATCTACTACGGTACGAGAATGCGAGGCCGTTTTGTGAGTTACATTTTGCATTTAATGTTCAAGATCAACAGCGATATAGAAGTCTAGCATAATAACATCTTTTTAAAAATGATTTTTATTTGAAAAAAGCCATAATGACATTATAAATGATAAAAGGCATGGCCTCATGAAAAAAATGTTAACAAATGTGTCAGAATCAACAAAACCCATCCAGAACTTGATGGTAGTATAATGTCTATTATATCTTCTGCATGATTTGTATATTGATATTGTATGAAATGAACACAGTGAGGGGTTTTTTGTTTTTGTTTTGTTTTTGTTGTTGTTGGGTATTTTTGTTTGCTTGTTTTGTGGGTTGATTTCTTTACTGGTTGCATCCAAAGAGTTGGGTAGGAAATATCAAAAGAATGTATTTATAATCACTCTATTTTCAAATAAAATAAAGAAAATGAAACGTATTGGTTTTATCCTGCTTCGATCATTCTTATCCTAGATTAGTTTATAATATAAAAACTTATAAAGTCTGGTCCAACATGAAACAGAAAGCTGTAGGTTATGACTTTCGCTTGCCTTTAGCGACGTCAAAACATCAGCCAGCATTTACATAGAACTTTTGTGACAAATTAATAAAATGGATTGGTACCATTGTGTTTCTGAAACTAGACTTTATTATGTGCCTGTAATATCCTCTTTCAGAACATTTGTATACTCGAGAAAGAGAATCTATCATGTAGTTAAACATACATGTTTTCTAACTACTTTAGACAGTTTATTATTTTTTTCTATTGTCTTAACCAAATTCTGGTTGCTTTTGTAGTATGTATAGTACCTCAGACAACAGTTATTTGCTTTAGGAACATGAGCAGTATTTATTTTTTGTTTGGGTTCTGAGATCTTCAACATGGGAATGCTCAGAGAGACAACCTCATAACGCTTTGATTCTGCACCCTTCTCATTAATCATTTTGAATCAAAGGAAGAAAATAAATTGATTTATCTTTAACTCCTTACCCATAAGAAAAAAAAAAGTATCCATATACTATCTTAATCAGTTAGCTTATTATTTTTTTTTTTAATGAAATTTGAAAAGCCATCTTCAGGCAATTTAAGTTCCAAATTTTGATTTTATAAAAAAAATGTTTAACAAAATCTAGTAAAAAACTTAGTGGGAGGGGAGAATATATTTCTAATTATGCTTCATTCATCCTTATGTATTCTGATCGGTGTTGTGTTGAAAACTAATAGTAGGAGTGTTAATACTCTGGGACAAATTCCTCTTGGAAACGTACTGTGTAAACATATATTAGTATGTAAGCATGCAAATGGAAATCAGACTAACTCAGCAATCTTCAGTGGCATCAAATCAGCCTTACTCTGGTGAAGACTAAAGCAGAAATTTACCATAATATGTGAGGAGCTGATCCTTCTGGCAGTGAAATAAAAAACAAGCTATATTGTTGTTTTTCACTTGAAAGAAAATATATTCTTGCTTTTTAATCATTAGTATGTGTGATAGAGCTGTTCTTAATTTCAAATAACCTTGGGACAGGATATAGAGTTGGTGCAGTCCTGTGCCCATTTGATGCCAGAGGAATTCTGTTGATTTAAGAGCTGTGGGCATTCTGTTGTAGTATGGGCATTCTGTTGTAGTATGGATACAAAGCTGTTAAAATATGCTATTTTAATATGTAGACTTGGAATACAGGGTAGATAAAATAAATACGCTATCTTAATAATGCAAGTTATCTACTAATACAAGTTATTCCCTAAGGTGGAATGCTCCCTGTTCCTCTCACTCATTAAATAGTATCTACTTGGAAGTATCTGTACTTTACTTTTCATTTTATTTGTGGTCATTGGTAATACTTGATATAATTCTTTAATTTCCTGAAAACAGGACATTTTGAGCAGACTGTTATTTCTGAAGTACCAATAATTAGTCCCAGACTGATGCTCTATTGATTTTTCTTTGTCTTACTCACAACAGTTGTCTTACAACAGTTGCAGAAATGTTGTAGTCATTTCACACTAACTTGTTTCTTAAAACCACAAACAACAACCAGGACCAAACAAACAGAACCCAAACTGGTGCTAATGCTAAATTTTATGTATGTATGTGTGTATATGAGTGTGTGTATATATATATAAATATATATGTGTGTGCATGCAAAAAGTTTAAAGTGCTTCTGTGAGTCCCTTTGGGCTTTGTTTAATCAGCAACCAAAATGTGATCTTTATATTGCGTAATAGCCATTTTGTATATGTGCAATGACAAGTAGTTCTCAGTCTTTTTCCCTTATCCATAAGCATTTCATTTCTTGATTTAATTCAATGGCATCATTTTGTAAAATCATTAAATCATAAAGGTTGAAAATGACCACTAAGATCATCTAGTCCAATTGTTGGCTCGTCAGCACCATGCCCACATTTCCTAGGGATGTGTGCCCAGTAACTAGCTGGGCTGTCCTTTCCTTCCATGCTCACACTTCACCTTCCGCACTCTTCTACAGCAAAATGTTTGTTTAGAAGTGTTAAATGTTTCCGAAGAGACAGAGCAATAGAATTTGTCAAAATGTTAAAATAAAATCAATAACAATGAAAAAGCAAACTGTAGAAGTCTTTCCTGGATGGTTTCTGGGTCACATCAGATGATACGTAATATAGAACATACAATTTTCAGAACATTAGGTGATGTGTGATCCAGAGAGGAATAGGAAATGATTTCAGCTTCTGGTAGGGAGGTTCTGAAGCTGGACAGTCGTTACTTTTCATGGCTGTAAGCTGTGCAGTGTAAAGGAGATGGGATTCTGTCATCTGAATCCTAGCAGTCATTGTGGGTTAAATCTTGCAGACATCTGAGAGGTTTGCAACCCATCAAAGGAAGCTTTTGATGTTACCATTCACTGACTTGCTGTGGACAAGTTACTTAGATTGAAATGGTGAGGCTTTCAAGTTAGTTATGGATACCTTTGTGTGCAAACGGTTGTTTTGTAGGCAGTATACTCCTTGCCTAATGTTTGTTGAACATCTTTTTTGGTAGAGACTTTCTTCATAAGATATATTGGTGCTTATATCTGAATATGAGCCACTAAGCATTAAGTACATCTCGAAGAACAGTCACAAAGGGTTGAGTGTTTTGACAGATATTGAGCTCTTCACTGCAGGAAACTGCAGGAAACAATGTACCTTACAGCAGATTTCCTTGCTCCCCAGCAGGATTTTGGAGACTCTGTGAGCCCTTCTCAGCAGGACATTCTTCTTGTCTGCACACCATAAATAAGATGCCAGATCACCAGTCTGGTGTACGTACAGCCTGTGTTGTTTGTTTGTATCCAAAAATAATGCATGAGGAGAAGAGTGGGAGAAGAATCTTTTTTAAGGAAAATGGAATGAATTTAAATTTGTTTCACTGTTGGACAAAACAAAACAAAACAAAAACAAACCAAAAAACCAAACTGTTTTAAAGAATGGTCATCTGAGTAATGTCTGTATTTATATTTTAGTGAAAACGATGGAAAGCACATAGTTTGTGTCATATTTTTAGCATGCAGCTTTTCAACTTGCTCCACTGTTGGCTTTGTATGTGCCTTGGGAGGCAAGGAACTCATGTGCAGCTCAGGGCACAATTTATCTGCTAAGATGCATCCTAACTGTCTTGCTGCCTTTCATGTGGTAGAAACTAAAAGCAGGGTTCTGAACGCTCCCCTGTTTGCTTCAGTGGGTATTGGATCAATGAGCACTCTTCAGGACTGGTCAAGCTCCTGGCTTGCAGCCAGAGGTGTGTCTGCAATTTGATGACGTTGACAACAATACTGCCAACATCACACAAAGAGTGATGCCTTTGGATGGAGTTAGCACTGAAATAATTAGAGTTCCTGTATCTTCTCCCTTTAATGCTGCTGTATGGTTGCACTGCTTTATCATAGTGAAGATCTTTACTTTTGGGATCAGTTCAACGTATCAGTATGTTTTTAAATGCAATCAGGAGATGGTGTCTAAATGTCCAGAAAAAACCTTTTTGCTTTTAATTCTCGTGGTTTTCTAAGATGTAAATTAAAACAAAACAAAACTGTATCATGAATATCCTAAAGTTAAGATTTTTAATTCAGAGCAGGTGAATTTTTCCTTAACTAAGTGGTTTTATCTTTTAAGTATATTTTGGACTGCAGCTGTTGGAGCAATGCCATGAACATGATTTTGTGATTTCGTTAAAAATAGTAATGTACACAGTCAGCAACTAGCAGAAATAATGACCAACAGGAACAGCAGTGTGACACATTCTCTGTGTGGCTTTGTCGAGTAATTTATACCCTTCACCACTTCAGCATGCAACAAAAGGATTACATATTTTAAAACGTGTTGGTAAGGATTTCCTTACATTTATAATATGCTTTCAGAATGAAAGCGACATGCAAATGATGGCTATTATCAACATACAATCCATTTCAAAAGGGGACTACCAGTGCACTGTATAGAGCACTCTATTGTTCAGGTTGAGAAATATCACTGAAAATGAATAAGCTGGATTTTCTTTTCTGTATACTTTTCTCCTTCAACAGTTGAATAGAGCTGTTTTCTCTATACAGAGCAATACAGCTCTCAGCAATATGCAAGAAAACATAGAAGCTGCAAAAAGATAAGAAAATATATTCCCTCCAAGGAGAGTATCTTCTTTATATAAATAAAATCTTTTTCTTTTCTTTTTTTTTTTTTTCTTTCCAATAATATGTGATTGAAACCTGTAGTAGTTCCAGCTTACGCTGGCCAGACGTGGGGCTGAGGTGTAGAACTGGAGTTGCTTCCTACTTCCTTTATTCACACAGATATTTCCTTTGACGTTAGACATGCATGAGGTCAGTTTGCCTAGAATTGCTCAGGGCCACATGGGGTTGAATAAACCAGTGTGTTTCCTTATCTGCTTATGCAGGTGTTTATCAGAAGATGTGCCCAGGGGCAACAGAAGCATGGAGGTGAATTTTGCTGATATGTCATCTTCAGTACCCCCTGCAGCAAACTTCTGTAGCATGGCCCACCATGTCCAAGGCCCAGGCCAAGGAACAATAAAGAGAATGTCCAGAGCTCAGTAAATCCATTGTATTGACATTGCAGGAAAGTGAAGTAAGCAGGACTAGCAGACCTAAAGTGTGGGACCAGGCTAGAAAAGTCTGTTTGTTCATATGAGGTGTTCTCTGCAGTAGAGCAGATCCTGTGTCGTATTTCTGTATAAGTATCTTTTTCCCCTCTGTGTAAATAGCATGCGGTAAAACTTGCATGAACAATGCTTGATGACTCTCTAATGTACCAACCATAATACATGTCCATGTGCAAAATCATCATTTCCATGCTTTGTTGGTAAATATTACTGATAGTGGATTGCATCAACCCTTTTTTAACCCAAAGCCTATTGTGGTGGCCAGACCGATCCTCTTGCCCGATACCTGCTTATACTTTTGTTATTCAGAAAACGAATGAATGATTCTCAAAACACTCAGTTTCTCATCAACAAAGAAAGGTTTTCTCTTTTTTTTATCTCATTCCTTTGTGCAGCAGAAATTCCTTTAGTCCATTTCCAACCCATAAAGAACAATGAAAAATCCTCTACAGGAAAACACCAATTTGTGTAGTGCACTGAAGATGGCACTGTAGTAACAACTTCACACTGTGAATGATAAGGTATGCTTGTGTTTGTTGCTGAGAATTTATGATTTTTTATTTATTTAGCTCAGCTAACATAAAGCCAAAGGTCAGATTAATGGAGCACCACCTGACGCCGCTGTAATTAAGGTTGGAGAAGTGTTTCCTTTACTTGGATTTATCCACAAGGAGATTCTGACGCAGCCCATGCTGCGTGGAATAGTTTATAACTGATCTGTGTAGAAAGCTTTTTTAATTACAGAGAAACTGGAAATGTAACAAAGAAAATCCTTGCTGTTAGGATGTCACTTTTACACATCTGTAACCCTTGGGGGCTGCGTTAAGTCTGCAGATCCCTAAAGACATGGTGGACCCCAGGGCAGGGCCTCACGCTTATTGGTTTCATTATACAAACCTTCAAAAAATCAGTTTCTTGTAGAGTTTGGAGGGTTTTATTCATGTGAAATGGTGTCTTCAAGTTAAATAAACAAACAAGCACATACATACAAAGAGTGGTAGCCATAGGTAAGAGTCACAATTTGGTTAGTAACGATTTGTAGTAAGAATAAAGAAAACCAAACAGATTCAAGCTGACAGTTCTATAGGTCTGCAGTAATCTCTTTATCCATTTCTTTATCCACCCCTATTAAACCTTTCAATCAGATCAGGGGGGAGTTTTGGTTTGTTTTGAAGTGTGTGAATAATTGGGCCCCTGTGCAGCAATTATTTCCTCACTGCTACGTCCATCATTCGTACCGAAATGATTTTGGAGGGGATTAAAAATGGAAACTTTGCTTTTTTCTTAGGATTTCAAGCTAGTGGGACTGTTCACGTGAACTCCCACCACAGGGCTTTATTTGTTTATTTATTTATTCATCCATCCATTTATTCACTTGCTTACTTATTTATTTAGTGTCGAGGGCTTTATTTACTTATTTGTTTGTATGCTTATTTAGTGTTGAAAAAATGCAGGGTTTAAAACTCCAAAAATTTCCATGATAGGCTGCAGCTGGTCCAAACGACCTAATAATTTCTATCAGCAAGTTGAAAGTGGGGAGGAGTTCAAAGCCCTCCGAATATAGGTGCTGGGCTGTAGGAGGAAAAATGACCCTCTGATGGGTGTTTGGCTTTTTTTTTCTGTATCAGGAATGATGCAAAGCCAGACAGATGCTGCATGTCTTTAGGAAAACCTGTGCACAAATCTGAGGTGTCACATCTGGTTAAAAGTCCTGGCTCCTGAGCATCGCTTTCTGTGGCTGTATGCTTGTTCCTTCTCCCTGCAGGGAGAATACTTTTTTTTTTAATTGTTTTATTGTTTTTTCTCTTTTTAGAAGCCCCAGCCTTAGCCCAAGTGTGGTGGGAGGGAGAGAAAGCAGCACTTTGCTTTGCTTGGCACAGGCTCTTCTGATCGATTAACAACTGTTGTTTGCTTCCTCAGACATCCTTAGCTCGTGTTCCGCAGTGGGAAGGATGACAGTCACACAGGGCATGGGAAGAAGTGTTATGTGAGGCATTTCTTGTGGAGACAGAAAGAAATAGACACAAAAACGGGTGGCTGTGAAAGTGATTCTGTCTGCATTGCATGCTGGCACTAAAGTGGAAATCAGCGTGGGGACCATCTTCAGGCCCTGGATGAAAGCTGAGCTGCTAAACCCTAGCTCTGCGGCATCATCCAAGGTGAGGGCCCAGGAGCTAAGCAGCAAGTGCTTTGGGGTTAGGGCTTGCAGTCTTTCTTCTCCCACACAATAGGCATTTCAGAAGCCCTTTGTGTGCAGTTCTTCAAAGATCTGGGAGTTAAATAACTAAATATGTTTAAGGCCTTGATCTTGGAATAAATCTGGTGGTAACTCTTTAATTATCCCAGCAGGGTGCTCCTTTCTGCACACATCACTCCCCAGCTGCTTTCACTCTGAACCTTGCTTACGTTTGCCTTCTCTGCCTTCCCAATTCTTCTGACAAGAAAACTGCAGTTCCCTCTACAGAGAAGGATGGAATGCTGGTTTTGGCTCAGGTTTGAATGACAACCATCAGTTAATCATCTCTGCTTGTGCCAGCATCCTTCTACCACAGCCTCCAGCTACGTTAAAACAAAACGTAGGGTGATAGAGTCACAAGTGAGGCAAGTAGCTCATGGTAAGCTAAGGGCATATTTGAGAGACACTGAGGAACAAACTGAAACAATTTGTTTTGAAGGTCCAGAGATGGATTTTTTGTTAGAGGTGACTTTGGGATCATAGGATTGCTTAGGTGCTTGTAAAGCACTTAGCAAGCAAATCAATGAATTATGTGAAACAGGCTGAGCTGCTACAAAAATGTGCACTCTAACTTATATACTCAGGTAAACTTTCGGAGATCTCTGTGATGCATTGGGCATTAATAGTTAATGTATCACGTATTAAATATTTCATTCTGTATAGTTCTTTAATGGAAAGGTGATGGATTGTGTTGCCTACAAGAATCCATTTATAAAGATCTGGTCGATTTCTCCTTTTGAAAAATATTTATATCCAGTTTGCAGGAGGTAAAATGTATTACGAAGAGATTGGTTGTGCAGATGTGTTGTCTCGCTTTAGTTTAGAAGAAGACGGGTCAGTAGCAGCAAGCAGTATTTGTATAGCAAAAGGGCAGTCATGAAACTGTAGTGAAACTGCCACCTCCATCTTCATCATCTCCATGATCACTCTGGGTTTGAACCAGTGCTTCTACCTCTCCTGGCTGATGAAGCAGTGATTACATGAAAACTTGCATTAGCATGGACTGTAGTGCAAGGAAGATACAGAAACTACACAGTGTCCTTGTGTTTGTGCTGAGCAGTGCAGCCATGTCCCTGCACCTTTGGGACTTAAGGCCTTTGCTACTATAGTGCTTGTGTCCTTGGGACTGAAGCCACTGAAGCAGACCAAGACGGAAGACAGGAGACATGAAACATTATCAGAAAGCAGTGCTGTGCAATCTTTCTTCTTATTTTTTTTGCGTAGTGATGTCACTTGAAAACTCCCTGCCACAATCTGTCCTGTTTTTGTCGTCTCATGTGGCCACTACCTTCACCTCCCTTTGTCCCATGCACAAATCCTGGTATATATTGAAAGCACTCTTTCTTAGTTTGTTTCTCAGGCCTCCCACTATGTGACAGACCATGAACACCTTCCTTTTCCTCTTCCAGTAGTTTATGCTCTGAATCCAATAGAGAGCTTTCTTCGGTCTTTAGTAGGAAGCTTAAGGTTAAGCATTTGTTTAAGCACGCTGCTAAACTGTGTTTTGCTGAATCTCAGCCAAAAGAAAACAGATGGGCTAATTTACCCTGATGTTCTTCCGTGAGCCTTCAGGAGAGCTGTAAGAGCAGCAGTATTGAAAGGTGTGCTCCAAAGCAAGTGAGAAGCAGAGCTAAGCAATTCCAAGCCAGGAGGTGGCTTTGAGTTCCCTGGCAGGCTGGAGATTTGGGGATCATACTTGCCCTCCTTATTGCTCCCGGTCCAAGGAAGGATGCCACCATCTGTGCAAGGAAGTGTCATCTAACCTGTGAGGCTCCCTTGTATCTACAAGGTCAGAGTCAAGGAACAGCAGTCTTTGCTGTTTGTCACCAGGAAACAGCTGTGGCTGGACCGCAGTCAGTGAGTAGGACTTTTCTTTCTGATGCATCATCCCGTCTCTACTGTAGCAGAATTGAAACAGAATTGTGCTCCTGACAGCACTTCTGATGATTTGGAAGGAGCACAAACTGTTGATGTATCCTTAAAGCTTTTCCCTTTTACTGAAGAGTAGCTTGTATAATTTGCCATGCTTTGGGATTGAAAGATTTTTGAGGTTGATGTTAGTCCATTAGAACTTGGTTTAAAATATTGACTAGTGTCCATCACTCAAGAAACAATGTGATAAGTTTAAGCTTTTGAAATATGTCACATACTTGAAGTATTAAATAGTGGGGTACGTAACATATCAGTAGGAAAAAAATATTCTTGTTAGCTTAGGAGTAGAGATTTGTGGAGCCATGTTTTTAAAGGAAATAAATAACATTGCTCACAAACAAAATGCTGCTAATGCTCATGTTTATTTTCAAATGCGCCGACCAGAGAGTGAGGTCTCAAAAGGGTGTAATACAGTCCTAGGGAAAGACAGAAAGTGAACATGGAATTAAAAGCTTTAACATAATTCAAGAACAGTCTGAATCAATGCTACACTGGCAGTAGTTATTGTTCCAGTGGTTTACGTTTGGTGTTTTTTTTGTGGGCATGGTTTGGTTTCTGTAATTGATGACATTCCTGATCTCCATGGGGAGCCGGCTTGTTACCAAAATGTGTCTGTTTATAGTTTTAATGCCAAATAAAAAAAGTACACGGAAGAAAGGAGAGGTAGAATTTGATCTTTAAAATGTCTTTCTCATGAATTATTTATACTATTTATACTGCAAGATCAAATGCTGTGTTTTTTTAAAAAGTATGACAGAGGTTGGATATGAGCAACAAATCTTTGCTAAGAAAGTGAAAACAAAAGCACCTCCAAACCTCAAACAAAAAGTTTTCCTAAGAAATATCAAAGATCTACGTTGGGGGACTGTAAAATGCAGACCCAAATCTATCAGTTTATTTTTACAGCAAGGTGTTGTCAAACTCTTCTCTGATCTAAGACTAAACAGCAATTTGAAGATTGGGGTGGCAGAACGCAAATCGCCTTCATTTTTAGAACTCCACAGGCTGGAAAGAGCCACTGCATGCTTTAGCTTCTCCAAAAGCAGAGAATTTCAGCTCCCTTCCCTTCCCTTCCCTTCCCTTCCCTTCCCTTCCCTTCCCTTCCCTTCCCTTCCCTTCCCTTCCCTTCCCTTCCCTTCCCTTCGTGAATGCTGAAGTCCCTTAATTTAATACAGTGAGCAATGGAGGGTGTGTATGAACTTCCAATCTCAACTACCCTAATTTTTTTGTGACCACCTAGAAGACAGCAGTGGACATCTTTCTAAATGTCAGTAGATATGTACTGGGGAAGGGATGCAACAGAAGAAAAAAAACCACACACACAACAAAAAACTTTTTAATTAGTTTTCTGAGTTTAGGCAGTGCTAATTTGGCTTCCTAGGAATATGTGATCTGAAATATGTAGTGAAAGGTGCAGATGATGCCCAGAAAAGAGGTTTTGCGCTGAGTTCATACAGACATCTCAGTGGAAGAGATGGAAAGCTTTGTAATCTGTGTTACTTTCCAATTGCCTGGGGCTGGCGTGCCTGCTCCTTGCTGTCCATTTGTATCTATGACTTGCAGGAAGCTCACCCTCCATGAAACCCAAAGCTCCCTGGCAGTGAGCTGGGAGTGTTCTCAGTCTTGTCTTCCCTCTGAGGGTGAAAGAGGTAGGCTTTGGGTTCAGACCCATGGTGTTTGCTGCTGCAGCAACACTTGCTGACTTGGAAACTAGCAGAGAAACAGGACGTAATTCAAGAGATCTTTACATCTATGTAACCATGGGTACCCAAAAGATGCATAACACCAGTGTTTACAAAGTTTAGTGAATTGTTTCCAGAAATGGGAAGCGCAGATTGCGAGTTCTCCCTGGGACATATGTGCAGAGATGAAAAGTAAAAATAATGATAATCTTCTATGCTTATGAAAGAGTGTTCTGTTGTGTGTTCTACTTTCAGCTATTCTGACTACTGTAGACTTTGATGGCAGTGGGTTTGTGGCTTTGATGGCTATGGTAGACTTTGATGTCTGATTTTCTTATTTAATGTTAGGTAGGGGGTAGCAAATCACTAACAAAGAGGCTTCTCTTTGTATAGGCTATTGTATCAAGCAACTACTGCTCATTTGTTTAAAAAAGTCTCTGAAATGCTTGTTCTGTTTTAACACAATTCCCCGTATAAGGCATATTGGGGTATCTCTTTTAGCGCTAGTTTGTCGAGAACCTTTTTTTTCTCCTTAGACAAAATGCAATACTGGATCTGCTGCTCACCAGCACTGTGGAACTGATTGGTGGCATCAGGATTGGAGGCTGCTTGGGCTGTAGTGACCATGCAATGCTGGAGTTCATGCTCTTGAGGGACATTGATTGGCAAAGAGTAAAATCAGGAAGCTTAATTTTAAGGAAGCCAAATTGGAGCTCTTCAGGGAGTTAGTCAACAAAATCTCCCAGGAGTCTGTTGTCAAAGACATGGGAGCAAAGCAGACCTTATGGATCTTTAAGGAAGATTTCCTCAGGGTACAAGAGCTCTCCATCTCCCAGTGTAGGAAGTCAGGAAAGAAAGGCAAGAGACAGGCATGTCTGAACTGGGACCTGCTGGTCAAACTGGAGAGCAAGAATAAAATGCACAGGCAGTGGAAGAAGGGACAAGTAATCTGGGAGGAGTGTGGGGATGCTGCTAGACTGCGTAGGGATGGGGTCAAGAAAGCCAAGACCCAACTGGAACTGTATTGGCAAGGGGCACAAAGAGGGATAAGAAAGGTCAGTTGATCTGTAAATCAACTGGAAAGGAAAGTCCAGGAGGGCCTACTATCCCCCTTCCCCCCCCCTCCCCCCCTCCCGAAATGAGCAACACAGGTAGCAACAGAGAAGGCTGAGGTATTCCACAACATTTTTTGCCTCGGTCTTCATTAATGAAGCCCTACACAGAGCCACTAAGTGGATGGTTTGAAAGGTGGGAACCGGGGGAACATCACCCCTCCTGTTACAAGCAAAGGTCAGGTTTGCAAGTGCTTGAGAAACCTGAACATCTCTGTGTCTATGGGTACTGATGAGGCACATCCCAGATTCCTGAGGGAACTGGCTGACATAATTGCCAAGCCACTCTTGATTGTATTTGAAAAGTCATGGTGGTTGGGTGAAGTCCCTGGTGACTGGCAAAGAGGCAACACCACACTTATTTTTAAGAAGGGCAGAAAGGATGGCCCCGGTAGGGTCACAAAAATGATCCGAGGGATGGAATACCTCCCCTGTGAGGACAGGCTGAGAGAGCTGGGCTGTGCAGCTTGGAGAAGGGAAGGCTCTGGGGAGATCCAAAGGGGTAGTAGATGCCTGTTCCTTGGAGACATTCAAGGTCAGGCTTGACTGAGCTCTGAGCACCTGATGGAGCTGTAGGCGTCCCTGTTCGTTGAAGAGGAATTTGACAAGGTGACCTTTCAAGGTCCATTCTATGATTTGGTGAAAATGAATAGTTCTGGGATCAGCAATTGTCATCTGTTTCTTTCTGTCCTGCTTCATAATACATCATACTGTTGCCTCAGTTTCTACTTTGCAGATGAATGTCTTCTTCATTCACTCACTTATTCACTCACTTATTTGTTTATATGTTTTAATCATTCAGTTTGAAGCTAGATTTAGAAAGGATGCCTAGCTAAGACTACAAATAACAAGTAAAGACACACAAATGAAAGAACACAACCCTTTCAGGACAAGGTCACCCAAAGCAACATACCCTTCTTGCTGATGCCTTCCCAGAGATTCACAAGTTTCATCGTGACCCGTTGTTCTTTCAGTAGAGCTGAACAGGCCATAGCAGGGGGCCACAGAGGGAACAAAAAATGGCTCAGGGAAAAAAATAAATTAAAAAAATCAACATTAAATATTAAAATGTTCTACTTTGCAGTAAAATTTAGACAATTTTTTAAATGCTTACTGCTAAACTGCTAAAAGAAATCTCATTTTTCTTGCTGAAAATAAAAAGTAGTCTGTTTCAGGTTGATATGTGTGCCAAAGCCCTGTATGATATGTGTTGATATGTGTGCCCTATATGAAAGTTTCTATATGAAATTGAAGATTTCCTGGATTTTTCCAGAGTTTGAAGAAGAACAAACAAAAATCAGTCCGGATAAATTCCAGCAAACTTATTATGTCGCTGATTTCAGTAAGAACAAATGATCACCCTATCCTGCATAATCCTCTAGATAAGGTCAAGAGAAACATACAGTAGAAGCCCTAACATTAATAACTTGAGGCATTACATTACTTATATTTGTGGCATATTCCTCACATTCACAATTTTATGTCATATCCTTTCCTCTGTATTTAAGTCGACATGGAAATGCATATGAATTAGCAGCCGCAGAAGTCAGCTGCTTGGAGACATTGATCAAAGCTGGAATGGCAGTAGCAGGAGGTCAGTGCCTGCAGCAGCTGTGGGACATAGATCTTGCTCCTGCTCAAGTGCTGTGCGTGCTATTTTACGATCTGATGGTGGTCTGAAAAGGAGGTGAAAGATGAGGGACTGCTGGACAGTTGCTCTTGAATGAAAGCATGACATTATCGTTAAAAAATACTTCAACTTAAAGCAGCAGGAGATAAAATTTCCCCCTTTCTTCCACAACACAGCCACAGATGTGCTCAGAGCTCTTGATGAAGGAGGAAGATTTCCCTGAGCTTTACTGGCCTCTCAGATAGCCCCTCTGTTTTTAACAGAGGTTAAACTTAAACGCCGTATAATCAGCAGCTCTTGTTGACTTGGAATTACAGCGGGGTCTCAGGCAATTTGGGAACTCCCTGCCAGCTGACTGCAGCCAGTTGGAAGCGGCAATGCAGATGCTCACTCAAGCATTCAAACCCATGCACAAAGGTGAAGCTTTTTTTTTCCCCCCCCTTTTAACAAAATCGCTCTACCATACAAACGTGACAAGTTGCAAAGATTTGTGAAGAAAGCATTTACTTCACAGTTGGTTTTTGTTGTCTTGTGCCATATAAACACCGCAGCATTATGCAGCATGTGCCTTCTGCTTGCTTAGGAGCAAAGCATTCTCCCCAAATTAAACAGATTTATGCACTCAGTGGGAAAACTGACCATAAAGGAAAGCCATCATTTGATCCTTGCTATTATTACAGTGGTTTGTTCAGTGGCTGAGTGAGGAACCTCACCACTGATGTCATTTTCCCACACTGGGTTTGTTTCTCGGTTAGCTCTGCTGCCATGGTTAGATGTCAGCTCAGCTCCCAAATAGCATCATTTTTATATTTGATTCTCACTGATGATTTCAGTTTTTACAGTTACACCCACCAACTTGAAGCACCCTGATGCAAGGCAGTATTTAAGGGCTTTGCACTGTACACAGCAGTAGGGAATCGGCAACAAAAACATTCCTCTGCAGTGCTCACTTGTAGCAGGCAGGCGATGCAGGGTTCAGTAAGAAGCATCATTTCAATGTGCCTTTTTTCCCCCCCGTTTTAAACAAATGTTACAGCAGGACTGCAATGTGCCAATTTACAGTACTTTACTATGAATATTATGATAATGACTGTTTATCTTATATCCTCTATATCCTGGATCTGACTTATTTTGTAAGAAGCTTAAATGTTATTAATTTAAAGCACCACAACGATCACCCATCTGGCTTTCACGCCAACCTCAGAGCGGAAAGAGGCTTAACAGTCTCATAACCTGGAAGGCTGAGTTGTGTGTGAAGATATTCACGTTTCGCGTCTCGAGATTTCTTTACAGCAAATCTTACTTTTTAAAGCCTAATTCTCCAATGCTGGAGGTTAACAACCTAGAATAGTTTGAGAATCATGTAAGCCCCGCGGCCAGTTCTTGTCTGCACAGCTCCTGCATTGAGCTGAAGGAGGGGACGTTCGCCCATCCGAATGTGGCCGGAAGCATCTGTGATAAGTGTGAAGAAGGAAACCTGTGTGGTCAGATGTACGGGGGAGGGATGGGGTGAAGCCGAAGTTTGGCTCGGAGCTTCCGCATGGGCCCCGTTGCTGTGGAAACGACGGCCTTTGTCTGCAGTGCTACCGCATCTCTATACGTTCCGAAGAGCCATCTCTTCTCTGTGTCATTAGGAGGGGTCTGAAACGAAGCTGATCAATTCAGCTTCTGTGCTATAGACAGTAACTTACACTGTGTGCTTAAAAACAAGTAATGAATCACCCTTTTATGCAGTGACATATAGTTCCATCCCAACGCCATGCTGTGCTGCTTGGAGAGAAGAAAAGGAAGGGATAATAAAAATGGAACTGCGCTTTTAAATTCAGTTGCTCACAACCTTTCCCATGTCCTCCTTGTCCTCCCGAGCGAGCCAATCAGTATATATTCCCCCTCTATTCATCCATTACCTTGTGAATAAGATACTTTTATGTGATTATTTCTTAAATTAAAAAGACTCAAGCTCCAAGAAGTAGATGCTTCCACTTAGAGCACATTTTCTCTGCTATTTGCAGTTTGTTTGTGTGAGCGGCTGTCTGATTGTTGCCCAGGCAACCTGAGCAGGCGTGAATTTGATTAGATATAGTTTCGCAGATGTGGGCAGTGTTTCAAGCATTGTTTGGTGTTTCTGTGTCTGTCCAAGAGAGAACTCAGTTTGTTAACTTTTAAGAGTTGTTTCTGTTTGAAGGATAGGGAAGAAAAAGTCAAGGATCTTGGTCATTTTTAGCTAGAGTTATCTCAGCTTGCTAGTTATGTGTTCAGTAAGGACCAACTTGTTTTTGTATAGAAGTCATATGATTTTTAGAATAGAACAAAGAAGAATATGGAAAAACTCCAGTACTGACAGCAGGGAGATGCGTAAAAGCACAAGCTGTTTTACGGTTTCCACTAGAGCAGATTAAATTGTTATCGTCTCTCTAGCAGCTAAAATCGTTAAAATGTGGGGACTATTTGGTCATATCATGATAATAAGAGTAGCAGGAACATATTTTGATATTTAGCTATGCACAGTCTATCTTGTGAAGAGACAGCATGGTAGTTTAACTGACGGCATTGCTGCTCAGTGTGTTTATTTTTTCCGGTGGATGTGGCAGATGTAAACATCTGCTGGATGTGTAGCTGGAGGACAGCAGTTTGACATTCTGCATGAGGGCTCATGATGAGCAAAGCTTACCTCCTTTTCCCTTTAAAAAAGCAGAAGTGGGAAGCAGAGTTCAGAGATGATAAAGAAAAATGATCCCCCCTGCACCTGAGCACCTTGGGCTTCAGGATGCCATTCAGTCTAACAAAGACATAAGCCTTCAAGGGAATGTTCAGCTCAGTTTCCAGATACAAAATTCAAGGGAGTTGAGATTTTCTGTTCTGTTTAAACTCTAGAATAAACAGGATTAACTATTTAGCCGTGAGTACTGGCTCAGGTTTGCAATGACCTGCAAACAGGGCTGGAAACAAGCCTTCCCCACCGTGTGCCGATAACCTTGAGAGCTTTATACACCCTCTGCAAATGTGCATCAGAATTACTTCTTGTGAGCAAATTAACTCTTCTTTTATGACCCCATTCTCGAAAATGAATGATTTGGCTGCCAGTACACTATAATTCATACCTGATCTGTGATTTTATAAGATTGGAACCTTCTTCTGGGAACATTTTTATTTGGCTTTTTAAGGAAACCCAACTTTTGTGATGACGCTGTCCATCTATATGTGAGTCAGTTACTTGCCTGCATTTGATTTTCTTGGCAAACCACAGCCAGATTTGCAAATATCAACTAATCTGATTGCACAGAAAGATCTGGAAGAAGTTCCTACACATTCTGTTAAAATTGGAAGCTGGGTAAATGGGGAAGAGCCTTAAGTTATAGAAAAACAGGGAGAACTCTGTTGCTCTCCACTGCATTTAGAGCAGCTTTATATATATGCAATAAGCCTGCAGGCAACTCCTGCTAGCATAGTACAAGGCAGAGGTCTCATCACAGCATGATGACCAGGGGAAGGCCATGGGGAACAGAGGGACCTGCTCTCAGAGAGTCCAGTTAATAGTGGGGGGACTGGGAATGTGCAGCGCAAAGCCCACTGTGGTAGTCTTTGAGAAACAAGAGTTGTGAGAAGCAGAAGTCAGAATTTGCCTTTTCTGATGCTCTTGAGATAATTTGTTTTACCACATCTTTGGCTGTGATTTGATCCTTGTAATGCTATAACGTGATGGAAAGTACAACAGTAAAAGTGGGCTGGCAAAGTCCTAGGCTGCAGCAAATGAGGACAAGCCCAAACACAACAGGGGAGGGGGAATTGCTTACCTTTAGAAGGCCTCAGGTGTGCAGGGATCTCCAGCAAGACACCCTTGATTATACTGCCAATTCTTAAATGAGGTCTGGGAAGGGGTGGATCCCGGTTCCATCCCTTCTGGTCACTCAGTGGCATTGCATGCACCTGAGCTCCCCGGGTTGGCCCTGCCTTCCCACCAGGTGCTCAATCACTACTTCAAGCTGTGACTTAGCATTTCTGCTACACTCTTGGTTCTCTGTAAGGCAACTGAAAAAAGCTGTACAGATCCAAACCTCATTAATGAATGACTCTTGCTGTCTTGAATAGCTGTTGAACTGGGATCTTGTTTTGCAAAAAGTAAAAAAAAGGCAATAAGGAACCAAAGGAAAGGAACAGTAATTAAGAATAATTGAATATCCATAACCAGAAGGCTAAATTTGTATTGTAGCTCAACCTTGGTTGCTGGTCATTTAAAGGTACAGCCAGCGTGCAAACAGTTCTTAAAGACTGAGATGAGATTTTCGTTGAAAGGCTTAGGAGGTATGCTGAAATACATCATTAAAAAAAATAATAATAAAAATAAGCCAGTTCTTTTTTTGCAGATTGCTGAAAGTAGCAAAGTAACTTACGACTACTTTTTCTAATACAGTCTACTGTTTCTGAACCTCACCAGTACAGGCTTTGATTTTCTGCAGATCTGTTTTTTGTTCATATTAACTGAGAGAGAGTGTGAGAATTAATACTATCCTTCCAGCTGATGGCCAATAAGTGTTAATCCTCTGTACTTTGTAATCAGGTGGTATTGTTTCCACACCTACGCTAGATAAGTCAGAACATTTTTATATGACAGCACCTAAGAGTGCACACTTGTGGGGTGTGCTCCATGCATACTGAGGAATTTGCATATTCCTATTTACAGATTTGTGTTTGCTTTTGTTGGATTGTATTTGAGTAAAGAACAGCCATCTTCCAGCACAAGCATGCTCAAAAACCCATTTATGTGATTGCTGAGAAGTGGAACAAATACTAGAATCTCCATCCTGCTCTACCCCACAGAGCTGAGCAGCCCTGCTAAGTTCATGTTGTTGTTCTCTGTTGGCCTGGCTGTGGATACTAATTGTGGCTGTTTGACCGATTTTGACCCTATTAAAGCAGAACCTGTTATTTGAAATGAAGGCGAAGGAGAAGCATTGACATAATTCAATACAATTTCATCTTCTATTAAATGAAATGGGAGTGGATTTTGCTTTCTTATTTGAGCTCTGACTGCTAAGTCCTTGGCATACAAAGGCAATTATTCTGGTTTAAATATCCTTATACTCCGAAAACCAAATAATACCTCCCCTCCTCCCCCCAGTTTGTATAAATGCGAGGACAGAAATAAATTGATATTTTGTTTTTTATTTTTTTTCCTCATCCTCTAGACTGTCAGATGAAGCACCATAGGAGGCTTTAGAACCCTGTGTATCTAGATGCATTTTATACAGGATAGCTATTAACTTCGCTTCACAGAAATGGACTCAGATAAAGAGTGATAAGTCACATGTTAGAAATGGTTTATGTCCTTTAAGAAAGGAACAAAGAAGCCCTGTCAGGGCTGTAGACCTGGTACGTGCTAATCGTACTGAGCAACGGATCATTGTTGTAAGTGTAAGAATGCACGGACAAAAGCTTGTCAGTCCTTATAAATTGTCAAGCCATACCTTGTACTCTTCTTTTATGTTTAAGTTCCTTCAGGAAAGAAATTACAGAAATTACTTTTTAACAGTAGTAATAGATATCTGGCTTATTAAGCACCTTTCTAGAAGAATCTATTTGACTCACAGGCATATGCAGATGTGGAAACAGTAAAAACACTGAAGAATAAAGCAATGGGAGGTTGGAAGCCGTGCTTCAGACTTGCTCAACTCTTCAGGCTACAGTATGATTTCACAGGAAAAAGGTTCACTAGGCTCTTGCATTTAAGTAGCAGCATAAAATGTCCAGTATTTAGTCCTTAGAATGAATTGCTGCACCCTCTGCTACAGCCCTATTCAAGAGTCCTCAGCAAAGGCATCTGGATTATGCTCTCTTTATGCAGCTTCAGCACTATGACACATATGCTATTACTGTCTGGGAAACTCTTCATCACAAAAATGTTTCACTGTGACCCAAACGTGGACTAATGCTGTCACTTATACCATATATACCACCATATATACCACTTATATTGGTCTAAAGAATCAGATACGTGGTGTTAAAGCTAAAGATTCGATGTAAGAGTAATAGAATATGGGTTGTATCCTTGAATATTTTTTGTACTTCTGACAATTCAAAAAAGCAACAGTCAAAATCAAGCAATAAGATATTTTAGCAGAATGGGAGAAACCTCTGAAGAATTCAAGATTTTTCAAAAATATGCTATATCCTAAAAAGTAAATAAATGATCAAAATGCACAAAATCAACTGCTGCCTTTGATTCACAGTTGGATAGTTTTTTCGTAATCCTGGACTCAGATGCGCCTGTTCTACCTCAGTACACAAAAGGCAGCTAGAAGATGTGGATATCAGTTCTCACTTAAATGGACAGGTCTGCATGGTCATTCTGGTAGGTCTTGGCCCCAGTGCCATCGGCTGCAGCCGGTCTCAGTCAGCAGCCACCACTGGGCAGCTCCATTCCTCTCTCTGCACCAACATGTTTTAATGGCTCAGGCTGTGAGCTGCTGCTGTGGGGATGGAGCTGTGCAAACAGCAGGAGGAGTCACTTTCTCTCTTAGCCACCAATTAAAGCATAGGGACGAGGTGGGACTGGCACCACTGATACCAGGTTTTTGTGCTGAGGCAGGGATTTCTGTGACACTGAATTACCTGTGTGCTCTAAGACTCTCTAGTTCCAGATTTGCATACAAGCAAAACAAACTAATTTGTTACAGTAAAAATAAATGCAAGCTCTGCAGTCCTGTTATCTCCCCTAGTAGATGACACGGCATTTGGGTGCTGCAGTATCTAGGTTGATAGCAGTGCTGTACCACCCAGAAGAGCAGTAAGGGCTGCCTCAGGCTATGGAAAGGACAATTTCTGACTCACTGGGGAAAAAAAAAATAAGCTGCTATTACTGGAGCAGAGGAAGTCTCTCGGAAAGTAAGAAGGTACAGGCAATCAGCTGCATTGTGCTCGGGTTGTTTTTTGTTTGTTTGTTTGTTTGTTTTAATTAAAAAAAACCCACAAACCTACAGCTATAAATATTTGAAGTTGAAAACCTTGTGTTAATGTATTAAAATCAGTGCTACCAACATTACACTTGAGATTCTGGAGTAGACAGGAAAGCATTTCCAAAAGAAGTATACAGTGCCTTGCTATGGGGTTGTTGACATCAGCAGTCCATTCCACTTGTGAAGTCAGACTTTAGAATCTATCTGCTGTTTCACTGAAGCTATAATATACCATCTTCCCTGTATGCGTTTGTAATTTGATTGGGAAAACCCACAAAATCTTAAGAACAAAAAGACAAAAAAGCCAACAAATTAATTTGATGGAAGTCCAAACTGTTCATTGTAATAAAAAAACCTACTTCTCTGCAGTGCCCACAGGAAGGAATTTTTCATGGCTTTGAATTAAGAAATCGCAAGTACTTCAGTTTGGGAGAGAACTATTCAAGGTACTGACTTTGGTTCTGCTCCAAAACCAGATCTGTATCAGGTTTTCCATTTTCCGTTTATTCAAGATGGCAAGTATTTTGATATATAGTTTAAACTGCTATGTTATATTTATCCAGCCACTTCCTCTTATAATAAATTCTCTGCTTATTTACTATGGGGGATATTTATGTGCTTTGCTGAAAGAAGAAGCAACTATGGGAACTGGCCATAAAGGTGTATCAGAAAAAAAAAAAAAAAGTAATATAGATATAAATGTATTTGGTGGAATGGTGTGTAAGTAGAAAGTCAAGGAATTCCTCTAGTAATATTCATGCTATCTATAGCAATGGAGGAAACATACACACCTATAAATGTTTGTTAGCTTGCTGGTGTCAGTGGAGTCACATTCTGTTTCAGAAGCCATGGATATTGCCTAATTTCTTTATTCCTCTGCCTCTTGCTCTTGTAAAACTTTTCAAAATCTAATTAAAAAAAAGAAATTCTAGATATATAGATCAGCATAAATAACATGGAAGAGTTATCCAGGAAGGATAATGAAAATTTGTTTAATTTATGATGCACAGAGAGAGAAGATGAAAGACAGGGTAAAAGTTCATCTGGTTACCATTTGGTGTGATGCAGTCCATCCCTTGATCAATGAATGTTAAATAGTTCTGCAGAATGGAAGTCCTGTAGGCAATGGTTCTGAACAGTAGAAGGGAAAGCAGGTTGGCACCCTCAGGCTGCAACCTGTCTCTATTTTAGTAGCATTTTCTCCAAATGCTGTTGTCTGTTCCTGTTTGTTTTTTTGTTTGTCTGTACTTTCATAGAGAAGAGCACAATGCATATTCATTGCTTTACTCTTCCATCACTTGAATAGAGAAATCAAGCAAGCTTCTTGTTATGGCTGCAGGCTACCACTTGCAAACTGCTGCTTATCACAGCGTATTGTAACCTCAAGGTACCTGGTGGAGTTCCAGTGGAACTTTGTGTTAAGCCTTTAAATGTGCATGTCGGTAGGAAACTTCTTAAGGACTACTGTAAAAATGTAGATGTAAAAACGTGATTTTTTATTTATTTACATTTAGCATTACATAAGATAAAGCACACGAGCAGCAACCAAGATTAGAGCTCAATTTTGCTTCATTCTAAATCTAGGCAGTAAAGGTCATCTAGTTCCCAAAGAGCTTCTAGTCAAAATGGGGCGTCACTGTAGGAGAAAGGAAGGGTTATTACCAGGATTTGCTAAGGCTCTGCAATCCAGGGCTTCCTTAGTGACCCACTAGAAGCAGGTGCGTAACAATGATCTCAGGAATTAAAAAAGATACATTAAAAAAAACCCACAATTTCTTTGGAATCATCTTTTGCATTAGTCACATACTATTCTCCTTGCATTATCTTCATTTAGACTTAATTTGATGTATACTGTTTTATAACAGACATTTACTATGAAAATAGGGGTCCCCAGAACAGCAAAGATGGGCATCCTCATGATACATGGTTGCTGGCACGAAGTATCTAACATAAGACACAGAAATGCTATGCACCCAACAAACTAGATAAAGCTCTCTCCTTCCTGTTCACAGTATAACAAGCAGTGTGTGTTTGTGCGGTGAAGAAATAAGATTATATTGCCTTAAGAATAAGGTAAACATGTAAGAGGTCTAATAAGTCTTATAAGAATGGGGATGGATTACCGGCATCTGAACTCCTAAATAAAGGAGGGGCTGAGACCTGTGTTGCAATTCACACTCAATTGATGCTTTTGCTTGCCTCTAAAGGAACCTGCTTGTAGATGGCATTGAGTGCTTTATTTAAGAAAAGTGCACTTGAATCCAAGTTTCCTAGAAGATATCTGTCAGGGCCTGAAACTTGCATTCTTAAATTGAAAGAGACACTGATGTACTGCAGCGTAATGCTGTAACGCGATGAAACAGCACAGCAGTGACTCCAGAGCAGCAAGGTCCCAGGCTACAAGCAGCAAAGACTTGCTCAAATGCAACAGCCATAAGCACAGAAACAATGAAAAGAAGCTGCTTCCCCTCAGAAGGCCTCACGTACAGAGGGATCTCCAGCAAGATACCCTTGCCTTTATTGTCAACCCTTAAATGAAGTCTGGGAAGGGATGGATCCTGGCTCCACCCCTTCTGATTACTCAGATTGCATGTACCTGGGCTCCCCTGGGTTGGCCCTACCTTCCCACCAGGTGCTCAGTCACTGGTTCAGGTGGTGACTTAGCATTTCTACTACAGCAGCAAACCTGGAATGAAGGTTTTATTTTCTTTTAAGAAGAGCATGTGCTTGAGCAGTTAACTTATAACAGAAATGAGGCGTCTAAGAAAAAGAAAGTCCTGGCTTCTTTCATGAAGTGACTGATTTCATTCTTTAGTTACCAACTGCAACTTCCGTTTTGTTCCTAGAGTACAATTTGTGAATTTTGATATTCAAATAGGACAATATTTCTGTTGATTTTGTGATACAGTTGACACAATATATGGTCAGTCCCTAGCTAGGCAAAGCTTCCAGTTTCTTTATTCAGTTAAAAGCAGAAGATGCCTACTGTTTTGCTGACCTAAGAACTGCTTCTCTTAGGTGGGTAAAGATATAGGAGCAAGCATCCCGTAGCTTACCCCATCCAGTCATTCTTTGTCAAGGCAGCATACTTGCTGGCTGATCTCCTCTGCTGTTTCTGAGTCACAGCTAGGTCTAATCCAGTGACCTGGTGCCTACATTTATGTGAAGGTAAAGCTTTGGAGTACAGTATAATATCAAAAGCAGTTGATAGCCCAGATGTGCAATTGTCTGTTGCTGTACCTTTGTTTTATTTTATTTTATTTTATTTTATTTTATTTTATTTTTATTTTATTTTATTTTATTTTATTTTATTTTTCTTTCCAATTTTATTTCTAAAAGGCCTGAAAAATCACTTAGGGAAAATGCTTTTGAATGAAGGAAGATACCGTGACCAGAAGCAGTAGATGAAGCATTCCCTTCTTTCAAGCAAGTGCCTGCTGCATTGTCCAAGAAAGCAAACGAATTTTGGGGGGAGGGGTTGCATTAGAGCAATAGCTTAGGTCGGCAACCCGTTTCTGAAACTGCTGAACCCAGCCTCCCTCTCTCCAGACATGGGTAATTCACATTGCTAAAGAAATTATAAAAATCTGTGGGAGTAAAAAGGATGTGTGTACAGTACTCAGTTGTTAAGATGAATGTCTGTCGGAAGGGCTGACCATCAGCCAAGATTTCAAGCAAATTAAATATGGGGAAATGAAACTCTGCAGGGCTCTCATGGAAGTAGGAATCAGATCAACTTTGATCCATTTTCCATTGCCTTGGGACATCTACAAATGCGGTTGGACTAGATTAGATCTGCCCAGGCAAAGGAGTGCTTTTGTTTTTGGGACTTGCTAGGACTGCTTGCTAAGATGAATTATACCAAAGTCTGAGCATCTTGAAGGAGTCATCACCTTCTCTGTGACTTGTTGTGGCTTTGTTAGTAAACACTTCTCACCTGTGACAGTCGCTGATAAATCTCAGACAGGAGTTTCTCATCTATTATAAACACCTTTCAGTTGCTCCCCTGAGGGAGGTGTTTTTTTAGAATTTGGCATGTCTTATTGCTCGGATGGCAGTATTAGCAGTATGATATTTTCTCAGTGTTTTCCCAATGAACTTGTCAGGAATGTTAACAAAACGACGGTGGGAGACAACCCTCCCTTCTCTGCTCCTCTACCTGTGATCAAGAACAGTCATACAAATGCCAAAGTCTTCACGTGCTGAAAGTTTCGTGTGTAAAATTGATGATAACAACCCCTACCAGAGAAACCTCCATCCTCTTTCTATGCAGTTCCTAAGCCTCCCTCATCCCCTAGACTCCAGTTCCTTGGGCCCAAGTCTGGGTTCTTGCCAAGTCCCAGTGAAGGCAGCAGGATTAGACACAGGTTTAAAGTTAGGCCTGAGCTCCAGCGCCTGGGATCCATACTATAATGACATGAACAGAGTATTAGAACTAAATGATATGTTTATACAAGCAAATGAAAAAATGCACTGGGTTCCAAAGTTCTCCCCTCAAATTTGCTCTCCAAAGTTATAAATCCACACTGATGTCTACATTTAAAAAGGCTTATTGCCATTTGTAGGTGTACTAATGCAATGCAGGTGTACTAATGCAATGCAGTAATTTGCTCCATGGTTAAGACCCCAGGAAGTTATGAGAAGACAATATGAATAATTATGTGTAAGAGGTTTTTTTTTTAGCTGAAGCCAGGGTTTTTGAAATGTGAAATACATATTAATGAGTGCTGTGCTTATGAAAGGTGCTAGATTAACCTTCTTTAAGAGCAAAATCTTCAATTTATTCACCAGAAAAGTGCCATGTTGGCAGCAGTGCTCGTAGTGCTGTGTTGGGAGTGCTCCCTATCCCTGCTGGGTCTGTACTGCAGCAAACCCCCAGACATCCACCCGCTTTTGCACATGAAACTAGAGCCACTGAAAGGAAGGGAGTTGGATCTTCATCGCTCGTGTACCTGAAGAGATGTGCTGTACCCTGTGTTTGTTGTAAGATTGTTTGGGTAATGGGAAGACTGCTTGTCCTCTAGACCTGTCCATCCTCTAAACATTCAGTGCTCACCTCAAACTGTGAACATAAATGCAATATGTGATAGATTTTTTTAGTGACCAAGATGTCTACACAGAGGGCATGGGAGCTGGTAAGAATGTACATAATGCCTGGTTTGCAGCAAGCACTTTTCTGATGGCTTCCAGATGACCGCAGCTTTTGCATCAGCTGAGGCCACCTTCCAAGCAAAACCTGGGAGGTGGGAAAGTGCTGCTTCTTCTCACTGTTCAACAGTGCTGGGTGGAGTTCCTCAGCTTGACAGGAACATCCAGTGCCTACGATTACAACAGGATTGTCAGAATTTTTTTTAGTATTACATGTGTCATAGATTCCTTGAGTTTGTGGAAGAAGATATATTCTTAGGGCTGTTGGTACACCACAGCATCCTCTGGAGAACCGGGCTTAGTCATTTGCTGATGAAAACTGTTACATTTACAGATGTCAGTGAACCCATCCATGCTGATTTACAGCTGCCGAGGTTGTGGCTTGCACGGTTACCCTTCGACAGAGGAAAAAAAAATAATCACAAATTGAATATAAAAAAGCAGTATTAAAAATTAGCTTTTAGAACTTGATGTGGACTTTAATTGATGAGTATAATTCAAATTGTAGTCTCACACTTGACATCTATTTTTGATATTATTATCAATTTCTTCTTGAGAGTAGGCATTTCAAGGCAAATAACTGACTTCATTATGAGTTTTTCTCCAAATATTTAATTTTTGAAAACTTGTAGATCATTTGAAGCATTTTCCATTTCTATTAATATTCATGAAAGTGAGAACTCATAATATTACATCATTAAATTGAATACCAGTAAAATGTTTTGAGATATACAGCAGTGAAATGTAAATACTGAACAAGTTTCAGTTATTCATTTAAACTGGAAAAAAAAAATACCCCATGATACTAAATCATTAAACATGAAGGAAAATATGTAAATGCATCAGCAAAACAGAATCACAACTGAATAAATCATGGGTGTGAGTTCTGAAGTGTTTTCAAAAGGTATTTCCAAGAAATAAAAATCAGTTTAACCACAATCAATTGTAATTCATAGTTCTTCCATTATATTTTTATTGTTGGGGGAATAGCTTATTATTCACGGGTAGATAGCAGAAATTAAACATAGTTACTGCTTGATATATATACTTCATTTACAAGACTGAAGCTGAAAACTTAATGACAGAACAAATTAGGCGACTCCAAACAGGTTATAAAAAAAAGATGAGTGCATCTTGAAGTTCCTTGTTTTTTCAGCGTTGAGGCAATAACAAGTGCCTATGTGGTCACTGCTTCAGTCATTCCAACTGTATAGGCAAAAGATTATCTGATTGTGCCCCACAAGCAGGAAGGTAAGCCACAAGGATCTAAATTTTCTGCAAGTCTAAATTGTGATCGTTGTTCCATGCCAAATTCATCACCTAAACAGATTTAAGTTTCAGCATTCAAAAGCCTGTTTCAGTTTTTTATTTTGTACATATGTCTGTTTTTATAAATTATTTAGGTGGATTTTATATGGCTGAAGCAAATGATCTGTCTGTCAGAATCAAGGCTATTAGGTGGTATTGGTCATCTGTCAAAGCTAATGAGGCAGGCTGGCTCTGGCATCACTGGTAAACAGATGTCTGTAAGCAACAAATCCCCCAAATAATTTTCTTATGTGTAAAAAGCACCATGAAGCCACAGATGTTCATTTCCTTCCTCCATTATGTAACCCTTATACTTCTTAATTTCTTGTAAAAAGTAAAGTTGCATGCCTCTGTTTCATTAAATATTTGTGAGCAGAGCAGATCAACATCCTAAATTTAGTTGACAATAGTAGAAAACCCTCTTACAGTGTATTCTCTATTCAGATTCCCTGTGCTGTTCTGGTGTGGCTGTGCCTCCTGTTTTTACTGAGAATCCTGAGTTCTTCACGTTCATTTCTCAGTTTCCTTATTGTTACCGTCGCAGTATCAAGACAGTGCTCCATTCCTGCTTGAGTGTCACCTTGTTGGTCTATCTCCAGAAATAGTGAAGGAAGAGAGAAGCAGAGCATGTTGTTTTCTCCACATACTTGGCCATGAATTCTATTTGCACAGCAGCTGGAGCTGTAAGTGGTTTGCTTCTTAGTAAGGTCATTGCTTGTAATATAACAAATATCTACGAATATATGTATATTAAAAAACAAACAAACACTTCCATTCAGATTTTATATATCTAGTTAAGATCACATCACAATATCTCACTCACAGTGAGGCTGTGATTGACAAGCCTGCATGATTAGCAGGTAGAAAGAATGCGTGTTGAGCTACATGATATCCAGGAGCTCAGGCTATTTCCTAGCATTTTCTGTGCTATGTTCCATGTTTTTCTCCTAGGGCTGACATCACCCTCTCCTACCTGGATAGGAAGGGATGTGATGATTTATTTACCAGCATTTTGATAGCACCTTGTGTAGCATTTCATCTTGGTTTGATTTTATATTACTATTTCTAAAATGGAAGTTATTATTTCTAGAAGAGGACATGGTATTGCAGGAAGAAGGGGACTTATCTCACCCAATTGCCCCAAGTTCCTTCTGAGGTTGCTGTAGAGGTACATATTCTTGCTGTAGAAGTGCATAACGCAGAGCTTATCTGCCAGATGCTGGCAAAATTCCTACAGAAATACAGAAACCCTGCATACACCAGTTGTCTTAAAGGGAACAGCATCTCTGCATCAAGTTAAGGAAAAGCTCACAATCATCATCTCAGCAGCTGGGTGAGATAACACTAACCCTGGCTTCTGTCATAATAAATTATATCACAGCAGAGAGAAACTGCCACAGGCAGTTGGCCCTTACACTCATGTAAGTGAATACGGATTCTCAAACCTGACTTTCTACAGTGGTACTCACCAGACCCTCCTATCCTTGCCTTTGAATCATCTAAGATAGCTCAGCCTACACACTATGCAATAAACCTGATCAAATGCCACAATCTCTTGTCAGATTTTTCTTTGTGTATAAGGAAGAAACAAAGACAGGGAAAGTTTCAGTTTTGACCATTATTTCTTTGTGAATGGCAATGCTGTGAAGTGTGCCAGAGTCCAAAATATCAGAGAGGCATGGTTAACTTAAGCAATTTCTCCTATGTGGTTATGCTGAGGGCCCACTCTTAGTACAGTGATACCCAAGACTGCAAAGCACATCAGTGTTGCTTTTTGGTGCTCTAGGCGTGTTTTTGACACCATCTTTTCTGCAAGGTTCCCATGGCACACTGTCCATTCTTTCTGTGGAATTAGGAAAACAGCTCATTAGAAACCCAGAGCTGCCAAATAGGATGATTTCATCAGGGCTCTCTGCCAACTGAAGTGGCCCATGCATTTGGCAATCCAGCACCTGCTGGCAGAGCACATTGCTTGGAACAGGCAACACATTGCTCCCCCTGTATTCTTCACAAATGGGATGTCTTTCATATTCATCAGAAAGTCTGAGAAATTATCTCTTTTTCTGACCTCTGTGTTACTGCTTCTTGTCATCAGCCATCCCCCTTCAAGAGATACATTTCCACTTCCTGAATAATCCACACTCACTAGGATCTCTGTGTCACCATCGCTGTCTGAAATCCCCTATCCAAAGACATCTGGCTAAGATTATGCAGTATTTTGAAAGGAATAGATGTGCCAACAGAAAGAATAGAGAGAAATGATGTTGACAAAAACAAACAAGCAAACACCCCCCCACTACTACCCCCCACAAAAGCCCAAACAAACAAAAAAACACCCCTGCTTTCCATATATGTTAATAATGTTTATGATGTATATGGAAGTTCCCCCATCCAATTTAATATATTTCCATTTCTCAAGGGAATTTTCCTAAACACAACGTAGTAAAACCCACCTTAGTATTTCATTCTCATACCCTAATATTTGTAAGCTTCCTTAGCTACTACATTTTCTGCAGATGTTGGCCTCATTAATCTTTCGTGCAGTTGCAGTCTGCAGTTTGTTTTCTGCAGATCCTCGATGCTAATGGACCCATTCTGGTTCTGAGAATTTCTTGAGTGCTTTGAAGCCTTACTTAACTAAACACAAACAATACAAGTAGCTTCTGAGGGCTATCGGTAATACAGCACATTCTCCCATCCCCTGTGAATCTCATGGTCACAGCACAACTTGTGCTATCAATTGTCCTTCATTTTTATTTTTATAATTTTTGACAGTTCCACCACTGATTTGTATGACTGTCTTGTCATCCTTTCTGCTTCATATTTGGCTCATAACTTTCCAACTCAAGCCAGATTAGCTCTGAAATACTCCAGTAGTTCTTTATGGGTGGAAAGACATTTGATCCTGAGCTGATACCTTTATTACCATTACTGTGAGAATCTGTATTCCATTCAAATAGAGTTGGAGACACTGTGAGTCTTTGAGTAGAAAGGAGAAGAACCCGAGAATCTGACTTGTCCATAGCACAAATAGACAAGCCTCTGCTGATGACACTTTTGTTCTAGTGTAAAAAACATGTTTATATGATGATTGTGTAGTTTTGTTTAAAGCAATACATTTGATGTTTTGGAAGATGATGCTGGAAACATTCCAGTTGGAAAGTTTACTGCAAGGAATAACCCATTCTGCTTTTAATTTTTATGGTCTCTCTAACCAGCATAAAATGAACAAATGAAATAAATAAAACAGAAAGCCCCAAATACTCAATGTCATCAAAGAAGTGCAAGTAGTCTCATATGTGTCCAAGTTATTTGGTGTTTATAACCAGAACCACAAATACTTCCCTTTGAAACTATTTCCCTTGGGTATCTTCACAGTATACTGCTGAAAAATTTCCTTTTTTTTTGGTCCTGAAGTTGAAAGTAGTAGTTGAAGTCCTACATTTAGTAGGACAGAGATGCTTGTTATAACACATCTGCAGTTTGTACCACATTAGGAAACAGTGCTGGCATATTACGTACATGAATGCTTTTTACATGTAAAGCAGTCTATTAAGCTGTGTTTTTAACCAGAAACTAGATCACACTGACAAAAATGGAAAGGGGAAACAGTATGTATTAAAAAAAAAAAAACCACCTAGTCCATTTGGTCACTCTGCATTGACAGAAGCAGCTTAAAGAGGGTTCTCAAATAGCAGAGGAAGCACAACTTTTCATTCAGCTTTTCGTGCTAGTGGCTAGAACAGAAATCACTGAATCAGAAAGGATCAAGGCTAAGATCCTCAACATCTGCCTCTGGGCACTGCAGACCACATGCCCATTCATTCCAGCAGAATTAAGGTGTCCTTTTCCTTCAGTTCAAAAGGTTGTTGTAGAAAAAACAATGTGAATTCTCAGTACTTGCTAAGTTAGGAAATGTTATCAATTACATAACTTGAATTTCACGTGCATTATATATACACCAACATACTTTTAACTTGGCTTTAATGCTAGAGTAGTTTCATAGGCAGAATTTTTTATCCCCAAATTATCTCTTTTTGCTTCTGGAAGTGAATATCACGTGACAATACTTAATTCAAAATGGGTAATTAGGAATCTTGCCAATAATGCTTAATACTTTTGGGATGCTGACATGTCAGCAGATTGCTCTGAAGGTGATGTTGTGCATTAGTTTAGTTTTTTTTACCCATTTGGGATCATCTAGAGTGGTGCAGCTGACCCTTGATACCACCTGGTACACATCAGCCACAGCAAAGCATTGTAGCCTCCGCCTGGTGATATGACCCAACACAACACTCACATCTCGCTGTGCAGTGTAAGAGAACATGGGCCTTCCTAAGGTATGAGAACTGAGAAACATGAGAAATTGGCATACATCGCAGCTATCGTTGCATTTTTTTCCATGCTTTTCTGGAAAAATTTGGACCTGTAATTGCCATCATGGGTCTAGAAAATTAATGGCTGACAGTAATTCAATGCCATTACTTTGGGATATAGAACTCACCTATGAAAGAAGACTAATGATAATTCATTTGGCCTATTGCATTAAATATTTTCAGGGTAAGGAAATTTCTTGACACTGTGTTTTCTGTGCTTACAAATAGAGTTGGGATCTTTGAGTGTCTAGACCTGAGAATGAAATAATAACAACAGACCTTGTACAATACTAGTGGGACACTTTCTAATACTGTTTAGGTGTTCATTTACTTCTTAAATTATACTCAAATTTATTAGCTAATTTGTACCATGATGCAAGATACTACATCAACTGTTGAGTAAGAATTGCAACAGTTTTAGTGGAGTTAAATTTGAATCAGATAAAAATGTAGTTCTGAGTTTTCATCTAAATTGCAATGAACTGACAACTAATGGTGCTAACAACTACATAATAAAACCCAGAGTTGCATATTGTAAATTTTGAAATGTTACCAAAACCAGTGCTGATCCCTAAATGTATTGTATACTGTACAAAAAGAAGGAATGTTCTTCATTATTTATGACTGAGTGATTCATGGATTTTAGATTGCAGTTCAATGTTGATTTTTTCCATGCTTGCTGTTTCCCCTGATCTTAATTCAACAATCCTTTTAATATTATCTGGAAATGACAAGCAATGCAGATTTTTTAATGTTTTGCATCATGTGGCATACTTCAATTACTGAGATTTATTATCATGAATAATTTATAGCTGTGTTCTTTAATTTTCCATCGACTGTGGCTCTTTAAAAAAAAAAAAAGAATCTTCAGGAGACTTGATGAATTTGACAGGCACGGGTAGATGTCTTCTGTACATGTGATCAAGATTTTCCCATATTATCTCACTGTCCCTGGGGGTGTTCAAGACCAGGTTGGATGGGACCCTGGGCAACCTTGTCTAGTACCAGATCTGGTGGTTGGTGGCCCTCCCTGTGACTCAGGGGTTGGAACTTGATAATCCTAGGTGTCCCTTCCAACGCAAGCCATTCCATGGTGTTTTTATGATTCTATCACAGTACAGTCTAGCACTGTTTTTTGACTACATCTTAAAGGGAACATTTTAGACATATGGTCATCCAAGCACTGATGCATTTGTCGATACTCTAAACCTGACAAACTATTCCATAAGCAACAATTTTACACTGAGACCATGAACCTCTATCCCAGCCTCTGGATATTTTCAGTTCTTACATGCAAACTAGCGTCTTAGAGTTACAAAGCATCAATAATAAATATCTAGTACACTAATCACCCTTAGAGGCCTAGAGAAAATGAACTTCTATTAGGTGTGGAAAGACACTTCTCAGATTTTTAAGAACTCAGAGTACTTGGAAATACTCAGAGAGAGTGGATGGAACTCTGATGACACAATGGTGGAAAGTAAGAGTTATGAAATCTCTTAGCCTCAGAGAAAAATTATTTCTTCAGAGAATGGAGTATTATAAGACTGAAACTTCCAGGCTTTAGGAGGTACCTGCCTTGAAATGAGAAAGAATCAGAAGAAGAAATGGTCTGCCTTTTCACAGTGGAACAACAATAACAGTTCCTCCTAGCTGTGTTCTATATCAAAGACACTGCACAAAAAAGGTTTCAAAATTATTTCAAAATGACATAGGTAACTTTGATAGAAGGAAGTATGTGGTTCAAAACTATTGCAGGCATCATTTACTCACTGTCTACTGACTTCTCTTCCAATAAGAAACAATTATATCCAAACAAGGTCACTGCACGTATGCTTTCCAGTTGTCAGATTGAGAAAGTTCATGTCCATGTTTTGAGGTGACAAAATCTTAATAATTGGTATTTACCTGTCACCTACCTGAGCTAATTAAATGTTCTTCAAAATGACAGTAGTTCAACCTTCAGAGTGCATCATGCAATACAGTCATTACTCCTTTTCATCGAGCATTATACTGCAGCTCAACAGATAGGGTTTTCAAAAGTGTCTAGTATTGCCCTGTCCTCACTTCCGCTGAAGCTGAGCATTTTCACATCGATATTTTTGATCATGAATCAAGAGTACACCAACTCTCTCACTGACCTCAACAGCAGGAGAGAGAAATCAAGGCTGATGGCCTTTGAAAAGATTTTCCTAAATGACTTCAGCCAACATGTCATAACAAGACATTAACTGAAACGGACAGGTCATTGGGTCACCTCTTCCAATGAACACAGTGCACTGCCTTTATAGGAAAGTTAAGATGTTCCACTCACCTGGAGAGAATTGAGTGCACAGTGCTTGTGAGAAGTCTGTGAATGCAGTCTGTTTTCTCATTGCTAGTGTGGGACAAGAGTAAGTGTGGTGGCATAAATTCTGTATCTCTTGATAATTAAAGTTTGTATAACTCCATATGACTAAGCAGACATTTCCCCTGCACTGCCACATGTAGAATAAAAATATCAAAACTTTCAAGTACTTTTGGGATCATGGAATCCAAGTTAAATATTACAACTCATTATATGGTCACAAGCCATTAGTTTTGACTCCAGATTGGCAAGAAAGCAGCAATTTGGAATTTATATGCATGTGGGAAAAAGTGTACTCAGAAAAATCTAAAAATTAATCAGAAAAAATGTCTTCCATAGCAATTCCCTTTTTTCCATTTTAACACCCTATTGCTTATGATGATGGCTCATTAGCTTCTGTCAAATATTTCATCATTTAATCCTCAGCCTTATTTGAGAATGGCTACATTACATTTCTCTTCTGGTTCTAAGGAGGTTTATATTTGTTAGTCTGAACGTAAGATTTGTTTAATGCTATTCCATTTCACCAATTCATAGTGTTTCAAATATGTATTTATTCATTTGTCATTCTTCCACAAAGCTAAATCTGTATTTCAGATAATGTAGGAAATTTCTTCATAGCGATACTTTTTTTCAAGTTACTGCTTAAAAATGTTTAATGTTACATATGGAAATCCGCAGAAAGATGTGGCTGGAACAATTAATGACTTCCTACTGAAGTGCAGTCCATTTTTTCCTCTCTGTTCCAACAGCCTGTTAAAATAATTGTATTGGCAGCACGCAGAAATTTGGAATGCTCATTAAAGAAAAAGATAAATATATATATTTTCTTCAGACAGCGTATGATTATAAATGTCTGGAAATTACCAATGCCAAAAATTTTTAGTGCAGCTATGTACTACCTACTTAAATAAGTGGGAAACATTTGTCTTGTTTTGGCTTTGTTTTGAACTGGAGAAACTCAATCAGTACATCATTCTTCTGCATCTACTAAGGTTTAAAACGTCCACCTGTTGCCCTTAGTAAATGGAAGTCCATGGAAGACAAGTAGTTGATCAAGATGCGTAACTGTTCTTTGTAGGGACCTGTACTGCACAGTTTGCACACTGATGATGTTAAAATAGAATGGCATATGTCACAGCCCTGGTGAGTGCTCTCCTGGAGAGATCTCAGACAGCTCACCCAACCGCTGTGTCTAAATACTGACAAAATGAAACCCTGTTGTTCTGAATAGGCTGGCAGAACCAAAACATTTTTCTGTGATATTTGAGAAATGCTGAATCACTCATTCTTATGTATGTGACAGTAAGAGCTTGGATTAGACCTCTGAAATAGCACAGAACTGTGAACTGCTGTGGCTCCAGGTAGGAAGGAGATCAGGCTTGGAAACTCGTCTTTCCACCACCCTTACCAACCTGTAATCCTAAGGGTGAGATTTTATTTTTCCTAATGTTGACTACGATGCCTAACATTGAAATGGCTGAGAAAGAAGTCTGAGCTTCCCAGGAACCCAAGACTTTCAGGGGATGGTGTGGCTATCAAATGTCAGCATAAGACAAGTATCTAAAATCACTGAAAAAAAAAAAACAAAACAGTCAGCTGGTTTTAAACCATCAACTTTACAGGGACTCCTGGTTATTAAACTGTGACTATATATTTAATTTTTGATTGCTAAAATAAAGTGAGATATATCCTATACAAATTACATACATGTTTTTGTCACCTGCATCGTTTATAAGCATTAGATTGTATGTACTTACCAGAAAACAATGAGTCAAAATTGTTTTCAATATATAATCTTACTCTAATGCAACAAAGTATGGTAGAATAAGACGATATAAGTAAAGAGTACTTCTGCATAATTTGTATAATGACAATGATTATCATACTGGTAACAGTTAAGAGAAAGAAGGCAATTGGCAGAAGATGGGAAGAAGTGCAAATAAACTAATACAGTGACCTAATACCACCAGAAAACTAAATAAAAGAATAAATAAAAACAGCTCGATTTCACTTGAGAACTGCAGTTACAAATACGTGAATAGGATTCCTCAGTGGATGCAGAAGAAAATAATTTAAGCTGAAGTGCACTTTAGAAATTAGAGCTGCTTCTCTTTTGTTGCTTACTGACATTACAGAGGTCTGGGTAAGTGTTACGTTTTAATGCAAATTACCAAGATTAGTATGTCTGCAATTTGTCTACAGACAGTTTAATTTCCTTCAGTACTGCCACTATCCATCTCATTCTCTTTGAGATGCTCCAAGGAGAGAAGAATTGTTAGGACACAAGGAATACTTAATTTTTAAAGGTCATCTTGTTTTTGAGACTTTCTTATAATTGGGCTAACCATCTTGAAGTGTAAATAAAGACTAAAGCAAGGTTGTGCTTCTGTGTTCACAAAATTCCAGGAACTCACAGCATGTACTACAAAGAGATTAAAATTATAATATGTTAAAACAACCTCTGCCTCAGTTTCTGGAGAAAGGTGGGAGACATGAGCAAGGTACACAGGTACTTATTTTTCAAGTACTTGTCTAAGAGCAACTAATTAGAACCACTTCTGTTCAAAGACAGCAGGAGTTACACAGGAAAAGCCTTCAGTATTTCGGCTTAAAAATAAATGGAAGTTTTTATTCAGTTCAAAATCACTAGAATAACCTTTGGTGTAGTTTTATGAAAGCAAAATTTTTCATTACTGTTCTTTAGAAAGAAAATTGAAATCTAGTCTAAAATTTAAACCACTCCGTGCACCTTGCTTCCCCAAACCTGCTTACATGCAATGCTTTGAGGCCCACTTCATAAATTTAAATAAATATAACAAGGATGCTTGAATAGCTGTAATTAAACAAAGGTAAAGTAGATGGATAGCCAGAGGTTATATAGGAAAGACTCACCAGTGCTGAGGCTCACGGTCAAAACAGATGTTTGGCAATGTTGAGGCTCACTGCAAAAACTCCACACAGGAGCAATCTCCAAAAGAGATGCTGTCTTAGTGGTGGTCAGCCCTTAAATGTAATCTAGGAGAGGTGGAGTCAAGCTCCACCCCTTCCGGGAGCACAGCTGAATTACCTTCACCTGTGCTCCCGCAGCTGACCCATCACTTGCCTCAGATGGTTAGTCAGAGGTTCAGGCTGCAATTAACAGTTTCCTATACAACTGTTCCACTGTAAATCCGTCACTTTTGCAGAGCCGAATCTCAGCTTCCACTTCTCTGAAGCTCAAATAACTTTTCTTCCTCTCCACAGACAAAAATATTATATAGTGAAATACAAAATGTTTTCACCATATTATTAGTCCCAAAGAGCTAATAGTGTTTTATTGCTATGCAATTTGTGCGTATATTTGTACATGCAAAGACGAAAAGGAGGGGATGCATAACAGATGGTTATTACAAATATTGTATACATTTCATTTGCAGATTCTGCTCTTGCACATGAACCCTTTCAACTATCAGACTGTATAGCACAAGGGCTTACACAATATCCAGTAATTTTTGGCAGTTGCTGCTCAGCCTTTCGTCGTTGCCAGATCTTTGGCAGTATAAGCTAAATCCCTGTCTAGTATACAGCAAGCACAAGGTCCTCATTATACTGCAATTTAATACTCACGGCCAGCAGGCTCTATGTACAGTGTAAACCCAGAGCCTCTCCCTTGTTTTTTGATGGAACAACTGTTAAATGTGCAGTGCTTTATAAAGTTGCCATAATTAAAGGGGTAACTATTTACATACACATTCCGATCCAACATAAATAAATAAAAATAAGGAAATTAATAGGGTACATTTCAGATGTTAGATATACTTAAGTATAAGCATTTATGCCACCAGGGAACAGTGACAATTGGCTCAGTAGTGTACGTAGGACATTATGATATATTCAATATCACAGACAGCATTAAGTTTGTAATACATCCGAGTATTAGAAACAGTATATTGAAACAAAAATATGATTGGACATATTAGCATATTTATATTAACATGATATTAACATTAGCGATAGCTCTGAACCACCAGACAAGTATGTGCAATGACCTTGAAGTTTCAAAGTCCATTCATATTCCAGGTGAGAAATGAAGAATATTTTACTGAAGTTCTTTGCAGTACATCTACGTGGATAGCTGTCTTCTCAAAAATATCAGTTCGGTGCTCTGCTGTTCTGCCAACCTACAAAGCCAAACAATTAGTTACAAATAAAGGTTTGACAAAACACCCACCCTTCAAGAATAGCCTTGCTCAGCCTGAATATTAGAAGTATATTGCTCCCAATATCACAATTATTCCTACGATATCAGCCCTATGGAGGATCTACAACCACTTCTGTACTTTAATATATATATATATTTTTAATTACTAAATACAAGCGCCTGCTCCACGAGAAGCAATTAAATGGAATGTCCTCCCCATGCACATTGTGTTAAAAATAGTCATGATATCTTCTTATTGGGTTATAGTCGCTCATCACACATTTCTTTTTACACTGATACTTTCTGTGTTGAGCAATAACACAGATATTTTACACAGAGGAAATACCGCTAGTCACAATGACATCCTTGCATGGAGCGTGCTAGACATATCAAGAGGAAGGTGTTGGACTTCGTTTGGCTGAGATACTTGCCAAGCAATTTCTGCTATTATATCAGCCTGATATAATTTGGTTTTGATCTTGACTCAGTTCTGCCACTAGCTTTAAATTAAGAACTCTGTTTTTATTTCCTAAGTGGGAATTTGACAGCAGCAAAAAGAGCCAGATTCGTTTCTTACATACATGGGTGGACAAAGAGAACCAGAAGGCATTATGAAGAATATTGGAAAATGGCTTTAATTTATCATCTCCTTGTTAGGGGAGAGGAAAAAAAAGTGCAACTGAACAAAATATGAGGAATAGGAACACAAAAAAGGTAAAGTTTATGCCATTTTCATCTGAAATGTACATGTTGGTCATCTGTTTATGTAAGGGGTCTCTGAATATCCACTGCTGTAGCACAGTTAAGAGCTTCTCAGTCTATAAGTGGTCTCAGCCCATTGCCTTTCTTCCAGCAGATATCTTTGATAGTAAAGCTGGTGTTCTGAATTCCTCCACTCAGCCCCCACTGGCTCTTCAAAATACCTGGAAAATTTCATTCCATGGGGCAGAATGATTACAGAAAAGAAGTACATAAATGAAGCTTATTCTTGGAGTCATAATGAAAATGGGGAATCACGTGGCTAGGTAAGGAGGGAAAAGGGGTTATATAGAATGGCCAAGTCAACATTAATGATCAAGGCTGTAAACGGAAATAGATTTTTAATTAAGTCACCTTCAGTGTTGTTTTTTCTTTAAAAATGAAATGAGGCATTGTAATTAGGAGTGAGATAGCTATACAATGTATGACTGCAGCAGGGGGGCTGGAACTAAATCGATTGTCTTTGAGGTCCCTTCCATCCCAAGCCATAGTGTGATTCTATGATTCTATGACTCAGTGTAGAGATGTACTGTGTTTTACACCAATTCATGAGCATTAGAAGTCAGCTCACTGGGTCTTGATTTTAAAACAATTTCACAAAATTATTGGTTGTTATGAGGCTTCTTGGCACAAGAACCCATAGGGAACTTGAACTTAAGTAAAATCTGACGTAAACTGTATATGTTTCTTTTTATAATACTATTATGATGATCTTGGCAGAATTTTCATGAGCTTAGATTTTTGCCACTAAAATTTCCTTTACCGGATAAGATTTATCACAACAAGGCTTCAGTATTTTACTAGTTCCTTAAAAGATGAAATTAGACTCTGGTGCTGGAAAAGGTTTTGCTGCTTAGATCAAAGCTGGCTGAAATTCAGTTTTTCTTCATGGGAATTTAGGATATTTTGAACAAGTGTTTTTTTTTTTGTTTGTTTTGTTTTTCCCACAGTGGAACATGAAAGTAGAGTTATCTAAATTTCCCAAGGAAGCGAAATGAAAAAACAATAATAATCTTTTTGATATTAGTCATTTTTTGAGAAATTCAACATAATTTGGTCACATCTTTCTACAATGAAAACAAGTCAATACTGCACGAGAACCAGTTCACCAGAATAGTTTCAGAACAACAAAGAAATTCCCATGAATTAGGAATAACGAATCTACGAGTGGGAGACAAAGTCGTAGTCAGGTTTACCAGTGCTTTCAGGAGCAGCGCTTGATGAGGAAGAGCTTGTTTTCTGCGACCTTCCTGTATGTATAGTTTAGTGGGAGTGCATCTTGGCATGTCTTCCAAGTACCATGTTTATTTGCTATTCAGTATTCCCTATAAAACAAATAAATAGTCTTCTCATTTTCAAAATGGAGACAAAAGGAGACAGGAGACATTGCTAAGATGTAAGTTCATCTCTGCAGCACTTAACCTTGGAAAGTCAGTGGCTGAAAACAACCAGGATGTTAAGGAAATATATTGGAAATATATTGGATGTGCCTGCTATTTGGATTGGAGGATGATGCATTCCTTCATTCAGGATTGACAATGATGCTTTTCTTCTCAGGCCAGGAAACTCACTCAGTTCTATATCTTCTAACAGAAAATTCAGGAAAGTAGTCCTGATTGTGCCAGTACACTGAGGTATTTTCCATAAGCTTCTCCTTACTTATTTCCAAATTTGTTCCACTTCCTGTAAACCACTAAAATAATTATTTGTTCAGAGGGCCAAAGAGAGAATCACTTTGGAACTGAGTGGGTTAGATACGCTTTTGGGAATCTCACGTGCCTGAAGAAATTATGTGGCTCCAGAGTGAGATGACAAGTGGAAGATTTGAAGATCAATATTTCAATCATCTTATCTACTCAGAGTCTCAAAATGAAAACTGCACTTGAGTCAGCACCTTAATGGTCTCAGAAAAAAATATGTTTTCTATGAATGCACAGAAAATATGTTTTCTATGAATTCTCTTCACAGTGTTGTCAATGACACACCTTTTCTTCATATGCACTTCCATGTCAGACACCACTCTGTCAGACTGCGCCTCTGCTGCTATCTGTCACACAGTGACAAAATGAAATGGGATATTGGTGGGAAAGTTCAACCTTTACTGCCATCCCACCAAAATCCATCTTGATATCATGGGGCCAATGTCATTAAATAGGAGGCATTGCTTTCAGAACAGCCCTGGTAGCAATTGCTATTACTATAATAATAAATGTATACTTGAGGTCTGTAAAATAATTAAGTATGATTTAGTGTAAAACAGTTTTCTAAGAAATCATTATAGCTTATTGAAATGTTATATAGCACTGTGAACAGTTTATACTCTGTTAAAGATCTATAATATGAAATGCGTATTTGTTTCTCTCTTCTAGCAGAGCGCCAAAGGAGCTATTAAAGTATAGATGGTGAACAAGCATTAAGTACAAGTCACAAAAGTTAATTAAATCCTAATATGAATATTGATAGATTATTAAAATCATTCTCCTATTTCATCATGTATTAACTGCACTTTGAAAATGTGTATACTCTAATTTTGCAAAAGCAGAAAAGAAGTAAGAAGGAATGAAATTATTGTACAGCATCATAAAAATGCTTAAGTAATTATGCAATTCTGAAAAAAACCCACCTCTATCTTATTGCAAAACATTAAGGCTATTTTTACAAGACTTTACGATGTCTTATGTGATTGCTGTGCTGAGCCAACTCAGGAATATTCTTACCCAAAACTATATTTCACTGCAAACCATAGAACAAATTAAATCTGAACAAAAGAATCTGGCAGAAGAGTGAGACATAAAGCCATGCCCTGTGATTTTACACCCACTCTCATGTTAAATCTGCAATTTTGACATGGTTTCTAATAGAGGTATCCTCCTCAGCATAAGCCATCATTTTCTTGGGGTGCTTCAGCCATCTCCTACGTGTTGCCATCAGCAAGGGTTGGCATGGGATTCAGTACGCATGAAAAAAGTCTATCAGTGCACATGCCTCCAGGTTCATGAATCTCAATCAGAAGAAATTTGTGCTATTTTTTCAAAATAGTAGCCCAAGGAGGAATATCACCAGTTAAACTAGATTCATGACTTAAATGCCCTATGGATGCACGCAAGTTTTGTGTTCCTAAATTTTAGGTGATGGGCAGGAAATGTCTGCATCCAACATCCTGTGACCAAAACACCTATCACATTCTCTACTTGTACATTCCTGAACATTATTTCTGGATGTTAAGCAATGTGGTGGAGTTTTGACATCCAAAATTCAGTACTCTGAACTGGAAGAGGTGCCCAAACACAAACTGAGTCTAAAACTCTGAGCCAGCCCTAAACCTAAATGTTGGTAATTTAGCAGACACTGTGCTTCCTTGACTCGCTCAAACTACTAATTGAATGCAAATAATGGCATAAGAATAGTTTGCAGGTTGAGAGGGTGCTGGATGAAAGGAGTAGAAAGTGTTCAGCAGCTGATCTGTATCTCTGTTTCCCCAGTGTAGCATTTTCAGTGAGAGAAAATTAGGCTGAATTTCAGAGTGAGGGAAAGATCCCCAAACAACAAAATTTTTAATAACGCTTTCTTTGGAATCAAACAGCAACACTGTTTCCTCTGAGAAAATACTTTGAAAATTATGAGTTTTCTTTGAGTTAGTGTATGCCAAAAGATGGGCTGAATTGCTGCTGTTTTCAGAGCTCAGCATATACTTTCAACCTGTTCTTGGTTTCCTTCTCTATTCAAAATGTAAGACACTCTTTCATAGTTCTTAAAAGCTAAAAAAAAATAAGCACTAGCTTGTAAAAAATCATATTCTGCAGGGTTTAAAAGATCTCTTTTGTAAAGGGCTTGAGTTTGAAAATTTAGGCTCGGCTGCTTCCACAAGTCTTTTGCAGCTCCTACATGGAATATAATCCTGTTTTGGGTTTGAAAAAATTACAAATCTCTTGACAGTGATGCCTCTGGCTTTTAGTAGGACTCCTTCATGGTTACTGCAGGATGGCAAGTTATGTGTCTCTGGTTCCTGCTGAGTGAAGACAATCAGGAGGTATCAGGGATGTGCACGGGCTCAGCAGACTCAATCATATCACTTCAGAACCCAGCCAGTATCAGCACAGCGTGAGCAGGGCTGTTCCTCGCTCTTACAGCTGGCAGTTGCTTGGATGTTTACATTATTTTTTCAAGAAACAAATGCAGTGGCAATGGAGAAGTCCCTTCTCAGGGCTGACATGCCCCATAGGGCAGCGGTGTTAACATTTCACAGGCTAAACGGAGTGAGATAGGAGAAAATGAGGGAACATCTCTGGAGACAGTGACAGAAAGGTGGGGGTTGTGTTGTTTTTTATTGCTTTGTGGGGTGATTTTTTTGTTGTTGCATATTTTTCTTATTTTTGGTCTGTGATGGAAAACATTTCAAATGCATGTAATAACAAATCATGAATAGCTATGAAGCGTACTCTGGTATACGTTGATATATGTTGAGCAGTTGGACTGGGTGATCCTGTGGGTCTTTTCCAACCTTGGTGATTCTATGATTCTGTGATTCCATATATGAGTAGGGCATATATGTCATTTTACGCCTGTGTTGATGAAGCTTTATAGTGTGACCAGATGTGGTTGGGGGCATTCTGTTTGCCCGTTTGCAAGAACAGGGCTGTTAATAATAAATGAACAAACATTAGCCTGGTAGTTATGTAACAAAAAAAAAAAAAAAAAAAAGTGCCAAATTCCTCTCCTTTTTCTTTGGAGGGGAATCTGAATAACAGGGCAGAAAAACAAGTGCAAGGAGCTGAGGATCAGCCTTGTGCCATCCGTGTTCGCTCCACATTCTGATCTGCTGCGTACCGCTGACGGGAGCCATGAGCAGCTCAGTGATTCATCCCGTAGGTGGCTGCCTGTCATGGGTGGGTGAAGCTCTTCCTATAAATAGATTGTGCATGAGCTCACTGCACATTTGGGGAATGCTTGGAATGGAAGGTGTTCCCAAAAAGCCCTGGGTATATCGTTATGTTTTGTATTACAGCTTGGTGTTAGCAGCTGACAATTTCAATAATTGGATCAATGTTCCTAATGCAAATGACAGCAGGTTTGACTCAGATGTTTATCATTCTGTAGTGGATAAATTATGTTCCATGAAAATAATTTTATTTCAGGTGAGATTTCAGGGAGATGGGAGAAGGAAATTCAGTCTGCCATTCACAGAAGTTAGAGATCCCAGTGCTGCTGGCCCAAATGACGTGTCTTCTGACACAGTGTGAGCTGGACAGAAATGCAGTGGCAGTTTCAGTTCATGGCTATGATGTGGATAAGAAGTTCAGTGCTACAGTATAACGTATAACTCAGTGCTTTTTCTGCTCCCTGCTCTCTTACAGGCACTGTACAGCACATCAGTGCCAAATCCAAACAGGGGCATGCACGCCTGCCCACCCAACTTGAGATATTTGGGTTTTGGAGTGTAAGCTAGAGGTGGGTGGAGTAAGTACCTGTATGACAAAGATATAATATATAATCCCCTCAAAACCATCTAAAGGCAGTCGATTGACTTACATAGATAACAAGGAAATGCTGCCACTCTTCTTTGGTGTGAGAACTTATTCAGTCTCAGCAAATCACCACCTGCAGAGTACTGCAGCTGGAACATCCTCTTGAAGGAGAAGCCTTGTCTTCTCTCTAAAATGAAGCACAAATCTTATGGTAAGAGGATGTTTTTCATGTGGCAACATAAAGCTTAGAGCACTTATCTGAAACCCTGCAATTTGGCTACAATTTTTCCTTTTTCCTTTTTTTTTTTTTTTTTTATTTAAATACAGAGGCTTCTTTGAAAGTAACAACTCCTATTTTATGATGTTGGCCCATGGCAGCAAAGGTGGATGTTTGTGATGTGGCAGTAGAGGTTGAACCTTCCCGCTAGTACTCCTTTAAATTTTGTTTCTATGTGACAGATGGCAACAGAGGGACAGTCTGACAGAATGGTGTCTGACATGGAGGTCTGGATGAATCACAGAATCACAGGAACCATTTGTGTTGGAAGGGACCTTCAAAGGTCATCAGTCCAACCCCCCCTGCAATAAGCAGGGACACCCACAGCTCCATCAGGTGCTCAGAGCCCCATCCAGCCTGACCTGGAGTGTCTCCAGGGATGGGGCATCCACCGCCTCTCTGGACAACCTGTGCCAGTACCTCACCACACTGACTGTAAAAAAATTCTTCCTCATATGGGTGGTGAAACACTGGAACAAGTTGCCCTGCCTGAAGCACAGGTGCGGAACTGAATTCTTCCATGTGTAATAAACAGTACCCATTGACATTTATTGATGCTTGTTGAATGTTTTTAAAGACCAAGCAGTGGATGTGAGCACAGGGAGGCACTGGATGGTGTGTTTCATCAGTTACAACAATGGGTCGCCTTCACTGGTGCAGACTGTTGTGAGTGTGGCATGCAGGCTCTTGCTCGTTACTGTTGAAAATGCACAACTGATGGTGGTGATTATGACGGAAAAAAATGTTTTGTAGCTGATAATTTGCTTTATGAAATGTTGTACTCTTTGTATCAGTTGGAGTTTTCATGGAAATAAATAGGAGGCATTACTTTTGGAGCAGCTTACATATTAACATACGTTTTCTGAAATCCCATGATACCAAGGCAAATCAAGTCATTAAATTCTGCTAAATCTCTTCTGCAGTCACTTCACTCATGACAAAAACTGTGTACTGAAGTAATTAAATTTTGCTTTCCCTCAGTGAATCATAATTACAGCAATAGCTCCATGAATCCAAAGCAATACTTTCCAAGATGATCTAAAATTTGTATTTTGGAAAAAAAAAGTAGTGCTGTGAACTTCACAAATATATTTATTAGGTCCAAACATAGGAAACTTACCCTTGACAGTCTGTTTACTTACTTTCTCCATCACCGCCTCTCTCGTTCTCTGGCATGAATAATGAATAATGTATCAATGTTGTTTTTTTTCCTTTCTGTTAACACAAAGAAAAATGGAGATGTTAATTTCTTACAGTGGCAGCTAAGACAAGCACAATTAAGCAGTTTACTTTCCAGGGATTGCTCACTGAATTCTTCAAGAGGTTCCTCTGCAGCTGATGTAGTTGAGGGCCACACCATCGATCCTTAGCTGACAGCAAACAGATGGCCTGTCAGCAGAATTGTTCCTACACTGAGGAGAGTACATCATTAATGAAGCCAAATACAAGCTTACGGTTTCAGCTCCCTGGTACAATATAAGTGGTGTTGTATATTGTAAGAGTAATTTATTAGAACCTGTGTGTCATTCACAGAAACAAGTTATGCTGACTCTGTGACATGGAAAAAATCAGCCTTCTCCTCTGATGTATGTTAATGGCTCCCTGCATTCTTTCTGACCAATTTTACTTTTCCACAGGTGAATAAGTTCTACAACACTGCTTTGCATCTGCAGGAGTGCATCTCTCTATTTCCTGAGTGGCGTACATTAGGTGCCGAGGGATACAGCAAAACCTGAGACAGCCAGAAATGCCAATCAGTCTTTTTAGATTTATATAAACATTTTTTTTTCCCTTACATCTAGAACAGTCCATTCACTGGAGCACAACAAAATTCTAGAGACTTGGTGGAATGCTGGGTGTAAAAATTCAGATTTTAAAGAAGACATGGCTACATGCATAATTCAAAATGAAACAATAAGATCCCATTTGCTGTACAATCCCATTGAAAACATGACAGCTGTTTAATATCTGCTTGTTTCCTAGAACTGAATTTCTGAGGAGCAGTGTCCTGTGTGACCAAGTTTGCCAATACAAAAAGGTGTGTTGCTTCTCAATTGTTTAGCACTTCTGTATGTGGCAATACAATCATAAACTAGTCCAGAACACTGTGCAATGAATGATGATTTTAGGATAAAAAATATATAGCTAAGTAACTGTGGTGGTGCTTAATCTTAAGAGGCATATATACTGACAACATTCTTAAACACTGCATTAGTGTTTGAAAACATACTTTGTTTTTCTTTCAATATATTTGTCTCTGTAATGAATACGCTGCTTATATTTTTAAGTAAATTTATTCATATCCCTGTAGACTTCCTTGTCAATTTTATAATTGCTTGAGAGTTTTGTTCAGCAGAATAATTTAGAAGTGTGTCTTGTGTGCTGTCACCTTTGATTAGTGAAGTTCTCTATGGGGGGATGGTGATGGCTGAGGGCTAAAGTGGTTACATAGGAGGGTTTTGTTTGAGGAGTTGTAGTTCTTAATAAGTGACTGCCACTTAAGAAATCTTTAAGTAGACAGAAAAGTATTGTTCCTAAGGTGTATTATTGTACTTCTATTTTCCTTTCATGTTCACCATTTGCAGTTCGTCTATTCTTTCTCTCTCAATTACTATTGATGTTCAGAATGCTTGTCAGCTGATGCCTTTTTATAAGCTGTTCTGCAAGTTGAACACAAATAACATGACAGCTTGCAGGCTACTTGTTGTCATGGTGTTCTTACATTGCTCTGGGCAATGCCATATAAAGAATATTACATCTCAACTCCTATTTGCATCAACCAAATATTTTAACATTAACACAACAATATCAGAATGGCAGGATGTTTATGACATTACCAGCACCAAGAAAGCAGAATAAAATTATGTTCTGTTTCCGCCTACACATTTTCACCCACTCTCAAGCTCTGTACCACCGTGGTTACAGAATTGTTGATTTCTGTGGAGGTAAGTTGATTACAGAGTCTGGGCTCAATTATCAAGTTTAATTTCAGTGGTTTTTCTGACTGTAGTTGTGGACATTTGTTAAATGAAATGCAACGCAGGGAATGTTGCCCTTCGTGCTACTCTTTGAACTGGCTTCCAACAATTTACTCTGAGGTTCAGTTTTGAAGTTTTCAGTAGGGATTACACTTTTTTCTACTTTAAATTCTGAGTAAAAACCACTTTTAGTTCCACTTTATACTTACGTGTTTGTTTGTGTAAAACCTAACATACCTGTGGGTGTCTCATCCCTGAAGGTGCTCAAGGACCAGGTTGGATGGGCAGCCTGATTCAGTGGGGGCAGCCAGCCCATGGCAGGGGTTGGGACTGGATGAAATTTAAGGTCCCTTCCAACTCAAGCCATGCTATGATTCTATGATCTGTATAAAATCTATTATTGTGGAAATCACTGTTGTGCTTCTAGGTGTTAATGTAAATGTTAGCGTAGATTTCAACTCATACTCAACAATTATTACTAAATGATTATGAAAGAATAACCTTTCTGTGGTCATAGGTTAGGCTCTCACAACCTGCTACTTTTCCAACAGCCAGCCATGAAGGTAAAGATGCACACACACCTTCTGGTGAGCAGTATAAAAGAAAGTGAGAGTTCTCTTTCCTACATTCACAGAGATTAAGGTCAGTCAGGACAGCTAGGTACTCCAGTCCAATATGAACAAGATTATGTACACATGGCCTTTAGATCTGTTGGGGGAGAACAAACAAACAAACAAGCCTGGTATCAGTTTCAAACCTTAAAATTCTTTCAGGAAGAAAAATAAAGGCTTTAAAGTATGAGTTAAAAGTTGTGCAATTTTGAATTGGCAGGAAAAAAAACACCCAAACACTTAATCCTGTTAAACCAGCAAACAGTTAAACCAGTTAAGATCCCAAACCTTAGCTAACATGAAACTTGCTGTGAAAATTATTCCTTTTGATTCCACAGCATTTTTCACTTGGGAAAACCTGATCTGAACAGTATAATGAGATCCAAAGGAGAAAGAGTGATGCTGGGAACCAGTGAAGAACTGGTGTAGATATATTTTAGAAATGTGTTCTGCAGATATGCTAGGACAGATTTCCCTAATAACATTAGCATGATTGCCTAAGGAAACTGAACTTGGTAAACTTCACAGCTAAATGGTTGCATTTCCGTAGTATGGAAAGGAAGAAATGAGAGGTAGCTTCACATGAATTATTCTGGTCTCCTGGTGCGTATATCTTAAAAGACTTTTTGTACATTTTTGAAGTCAAGCGTGGTGATGGGCATCAAAGTCACTGTGGCTACAGATGAGGCTCTAATGCTAAGACAGAGTGAAGACAACCAACTACGTTTTCAGTTGTGTTTCTAGTTTAAAAAAAAAAAAGGGGGGGGGGGGGGGGGGGGGAAGATAATAATGTTTCTAGCTGTTTACTCCCTAGAATTTTCACATTTTGCCCTCCCAAACCACGAACATTCACAGCACGTATTAGTGTACACATGAACCCACTTTGCCCTTGTGAAGAGAGCTTAAAACTTCTTGAAACAAGTATTATGGGAGGTGTATCTGTGTATTGTCCCCTGTATCACTCCCCACTAAAAAAAGGAGGATGGGCTTATCTTCACTGCCTTCCACAAGAGTAAAACAACAGGTGAAAGCATTTTGATACGTCTCACGGTAAAATACTTGTCACACAGCTACTACTGCATTTTTGAATCTGTTTCTTCAACTGAAATTGTGTGCTCTTAGGACTTGACCTACAGATAAGCCTTAGTATCTAAACTCTAAATCAGGTCTTAAAAGAGATTTGTGAGTAAGAATAAATATAAATACTGGGCCTGTAACAAGATTATTTTTTTTTTTTCCTTGAAAGTTGGCTTAACACTGTAGTCAACTTGGAAATAAAAGATAAATGAAAAATAAATTTAACTTTCAGTTTGAATATGATTTTAAAATTCCTGGAGAATGGGACAGATTCATCACTGGAGAATTTTGGTCGAACAGAACACACAGTGTTGTTTCAAAATACCCTGAATACTAGAATTGTGTCTTATGAATGCAAGAGCCTGCTTTTTAATGAGTATTTATTGCAAAGGCAAGAGAATGACATACTATCCAAACCAGGATGCTTCATATCATTTCTTTTTAATATGGCATAATTTAAGGTCAAGCGCTTATAGATTTTTTTTTTACACTAAATGATGCCATCTATAATATTGCTACTATACAGACAACCAAAAGATAAGTGATTAGATTAATGTCTCCCTTCTGTCTTTTTAATAGGAACAGTTAAAGAAAATAACTGTTTTTGGAGAGCTCCTAAAAACAAGTATAGAACTTGAATTCAAAACCAGTTAAAAGATTAGAACATTTGTTATAGTTATTTAAATGCTTTCAACAAAGTCCTTAGCCTAAAAGTAAAACAATTTACTAACGTTTAGTGCTCTACTTTGAGAACATCTTGTTGGCAAAAGCCTCTTTATGAGAGGGCATATTTGCAGTCCATTAGTTTAGCAAAGATGCATAAAATACTTTAATATGTAAGTCTGGGAAATTAAGGAGTTCTGAGCATTTCAGCTGGGCACAACTAAGTAAGACTGAGTACTGTATTAAACGCTAGGGCAAATAATGTGTCAGGAAGAAGAAAGGGGAAAGAACATTGAAAGAAAAAAATTAAACACAAAGTCCATTTCTGTAGCCTGTTCCACTTGAACAATGCTGCTAAGATACTGCAGGAACAGAACCTCAACACCACAGTGATGCTGCAGCAGCACAGGTGACCTTAAGCTGACCTGAAGCACTGGGTGAACTCAGCCCTCTTACTGTGCCAGCAATATCCTTAGAACTCCTCTGGTTAGTAGGTCTCGTTTACATCAACACAGAATGAAATGAAAATGGATGATCTTTCTAGACACCACTATAAAAAAGCTTACCTTAAAAATAAGCTATTTTGTTTGGGAAGATTTTTTTATTTGTGTTCAGAATTTCTAGAATCTGAACATCTGAACATAGTTGGGCAATCGGATGAAGGAAGGGCTGTGGATGTAGTCTACCTAGACTTTCGTAAAGCCTTTCAGAATATACTGATGGGTCATAGCCTTCTCAGACAGGAGAACCAGGAATCAACATGAGGACGTCTTCATCTTCCCTGCCATTTGAACCAGGTTTGGAATCTCAGATTGATCTGTTAACTGTAGCCTGCCTCTTGAATGGTAGGGGGAGATGCTGGAAGACATAATGTGATAGAGAATTTAGCTAATGATACAAATGCCAAAAAAGTCCAGTAATTAATTATGTCCATTTGCATACTTTCTCTTTATTTCAATTTTGCTAGCTTCAAGTCCCAAATTGTATCTTCCCCTATGCTTTTATCAAATAGATTAAAGAAACATGTTTGTGATAATATTAATTATTTAATACGATGGGTTCATTAAACATGTACTAAAAAGATGTCTATAGCAAACTACCTCATAGTTCACTTCTCTAAATCATTTTATCTCTTCTAATACTGTTCGATCCTACAGTTAAAAAACTATTAACGATGAGTCATCTTTTATACTTTACACAAAGCTTATTCCTAAGATGTCTCAGTGATCACGAAATGATCACCAGGGCTAACCCACTCTATGTCTTCAAATATTTCCTAGTTCTCTTTTCCATTCCCTAAAGAACTAAGCATGCCTCCAATGGACACTTTCTTAATATAATCTCAGAGCAGGTTCATCAATTTTGTGCTTACATAAGTCAGTTCATTTCCCATCCCTCTGCACTTTGGCAAAACCATTTTTTAAAATGCCTCATCCTGATCATTCAATTAAATTTCCACTGCATTTATTTCCTTTATCTCTTCTTAAAACTAAAATCCGTTGCACGTTTAACCTCTTCCTTAACAGCCTTACAAATTCGCAGTGCATCATATACCCCTGAGTGATTCCTATCATCTAAGAAAGCATGATCACAGATGTTCTTCAACACACTCACGTTGTTTGGTTGCACTTCATTCTGCAATATCTGAACATGAATCTGAATATGCTGTCTAAAAAGATCTTTCATTTTCCTTCTTAGATTTTCTTACAAGACGCTTGTACAGCACAGCACACCACAGAATTAAGCTGAAAGTGATCTGCGGAAGTCGATCAGCATGTTCACATAAAAAAACCTCAAGATCTGATTTCTTTTATTCAATCTGGATGTGTCTCTGAATGGTCAAAGGACATTTCATGTCAGTGTCTAAGATTAGTACACAGAGAAAACGTTTTCACAAGAATGTAAACATAAAAACGTGACATTTATTCTGGGTTTTGAAAGTTTATGTCAAAATTTGCCAGACAAGAGATTAAACATTAAATGGCTCAGAACTGCTATCAAATAAATAGTAGCATCTTTGCACAGTCCTTTCCTCAGAAAAGAGTGAGCACAGTGCTGACGTCAAGGAATGAAAAGCTGACCTGTTGGTTCTGACTTTTTTTTTCTGGCATCTACATAGGCTATGGGGTTGTCTGCTTTATGAATGCCTTTGTGCCTTCCAGTTATTAACAGAAACCTAGCGTCACTTATTAGACACCTCTCAGAAGTTACAAAAGCCCAGGGTTATACCCCTAGCACATTGAAGTGTTTCAGAAAGGTGTAGTGTCAGCATGGTCTCTGGTGTCATCTGTGTCTCTAATCTTTTTTTTTTTTCCATCTGAAATCATCAGTAGTCTGATCTGCAGTGTCACAGGTGGGGTCTGTTTGCTCTTCAGATAGCATCAGTTACACATTACTCAAGGTCTAATTGTATTGGACTACAAATGATGTAATGCTAGGTAACTTGTTTGGAATGATAAATTTATCAGAAACCTTTTTTGCCTCTCAAAAATAAATGCCCTAGGAGGATTTCCTAGGCTGACGTTGACCTTGCTTTCACATTTAATGCTGTTTTGCTAAAAAAATTAATAATAAAAAAATCGCTGATAGATGTTCAGTAGCACTCAGTACTCAGTGACTGAACATCTGTGAGAAAATGATTAAATGGCTCATCTCAACTTTAATAAAACTTTGTTTGGAATGTTACTGATGTTCAGCTTGCCAGCAACATAAATATCTTCAGTGTTCTTCATTGGTATTATGAAGCTGTATATGATTTAGAAGACTGTGCAAGTCCTGGTTTGGATAATTTCCATGAGAGCATAAAAACATGCAGTCCTTCTCTTTGTTTTTTTTTGCCTTATAAGGCTAATAAAATACACAGTCAATTTTTTAAAAATTGGGATATTTTCTTTCCTTTTACCAAATCTGACTAAACTTAGTTGTTTCACATTTTTATTTTACACTCACGGGAATATTTTGAAAAGAAAGAGCAATTCCACATAGACAGAAAGGTGCAAATCTTGACAAAATTATATATTTAAATCATTCTCATACTGAAAATGAAATTCCACACACAAACCTTCCCTCATATTTTTCAGCACAAAGCACTACGAATTTGTTTTAAACTACATTTTAGTGAAATTATGTACATTACTCACTACACAAAAAAATTCATCCAGTTATCCAAGAAATATTGTAGGGTTATATCCATGTTTATGATTCTAGTGTCAAGGTGTGCAAGAGAAGACATGAAAGAATTAGAAATACATTTTAAAGGAATTGAGAAGAAATAAACTGATGTCTGAGTAGCGTGTGTGAGGAGGGGGCCCTGAAAGTGGAGCTGTGGTTAAGACACAACAGAATTGGTTCATATATGATTCATATATCTTTCTAATATAAAAAGACATGAGAAATTCTATCACTCTTGTTTAGTACCACTTGTTTCTTCATTCAGTATTAATAGGAATGGCATTAATTAGAAATAGCAATCTTTGAAGCCCAATCAGCTGTAGTCAGCACTGCTACTCAATAAATAAACAATAAAGGTAAAAGAAGGATGAGCAAATCACTATGGAAGGAAACTGGATGCCAAGAAAAACTTGTTCAAGTTTACCATTAGCAGACCTCTGCCATCCCAAATCTATGTCCTGTATTCTAGCCATTAGATGCACTATTGATTATTTAGATGACAGAATAGAAATCACTTTTAGTTTGAAGACGGTAAAGATGGGAGGGATGGCAGCCACTCTAGAGGACAGTAACAAAATCTAAAGTGAGGTGGAGAAATCAGCAAAATAGTAAGTAATTCAGTGGCATTGAATGCAAAGTGACACACAACTACAGAACAGAGAAGGATGATAACAGAAATGATTCTACTGATGATAACTGGGGAATTAATGAACCAAAACTGCAACATGCATCCAAAATGCCTTGAAGTACTGGGACTTCTATAGAGGAGTGCCTATGGATACTTGCAGATTTTAATATTGGTCACTCAGCTGGAGTACTATGTCAGATTTAGCCACAATATTATAGCTAGATCAGTTGAAGAAAGTCCAGAAAAGAGAAACAAACACTGAGACATTTGCAACAAAATCTGTGATAGGAGCTAGAAAGTGTTGGCGTTATTCAGCTTAGAAAAGACCAAGGGGAGAAATGACTTACAGGTCTCAAAACAAAAGAGAGAGGAAAGCACTCGTGTATTCTCCAGGACAATAAGAAATGGGTTTGAGTTACTGTATGGAGATTCAACATAGAACATGCTGAATGGTAAGTCAGTGAAATGCTAAAATGTGACTGTCCAAAGAATCAGGATTCTACATCACCATGGTGTTTTAAAAACACATTAGACAAATGTCTGTCAAATATTCTTTAGATAAAGCTGAATTTATCTGCAATAGAGGTCACATAATCTTATTTCTATGGTTCTTCTTTCTGTTTTTCAGATCTTCTAACAATTCTAAAATACAGATTACTTATACTATATATATACTTATACTACTTATACACTATATATGTTGAGCTGAACACTGAGCCAAGTTACACTGATTTCAACATAACCTGATAAATTGTTATCATCCAACGTTATGGATTCAATACAGACCAACCCTTGGTAAAATGTCTGGGTTTTATTCTGAGAGGGGAAAAAACTATTGGTCAAAAGACAGATACCTTTATTTTTATTTTATTTAAGAAACATACTCTGGCAATTGTGGCAATTTAGCTCAGTAGCTTTAAATATAACAGATTTGCCATCCCCTTTTGCCTTTCACCGCATTTAAGAGATGGTAAAAGACTGCTAAAAATAATGAGAGTTTGCCTCATAAAAGTTAGGTGTTAAAATAATAAGCTAGAGGCCATAAACACAAATTTCCCTTGGAGATTTTATCCATCTGGACTAGGCAGAATATATAGCTACTGCAGTTATTTTGTACACAATGTTAACAACATTACTCTAAAGTTTTCACATTGAATCTTAAAAACCGCAACACACATTTCTTCTGTTCCAAAGACTCCCAGACTTTAGATTTACATCTAAAACTCACAGATGGCCTTATATTGTAATGGACCAAACCAAAGCACTGACTCAGGAAAATATTTAAGCAACAGTTAAATCCATCTTTATTCAGCAAAACCTCGTAATGTGCCGAACTTCAATACTATTTACATTTAAAACAAAATTATTTTTGCTCTCATGGGCTTTCGCATATGTTCAGTAATATTTCTTTGAATTCTTTTTGTGAATATGAAAGTAGGCCCTAAGAGTGATCAAGCTGTACATACTCTCAAATTTAGCAATAAGTGGAGATGGAATGCAAAGATAGAGGCATGTGTCAAGGTCAGACTTTGCCATGAAACACTCTGCTACCCCTAACAGTTGCAAGTGCTGGTTGCCTCTTACTCTTCAGTGCAGTGGTTATGTACATAAAAAATTGGAATGGAAGCTTGTTATGTAGTTTTTCAAGGAAACAAAGCCAGGCTGATTCTATCACTATGAAAACAGCTATTCTGGATTATCATATCTTTTTCAGTTGCACAGAACATAATATTTGAAATTACTCTGTCCTATTTTAACTAACGTGGTTGATCTAATTCCTAAAGCTTTAGTTCAAAGGAGTAATTGACAAGCATCATATAACATTTACAGGTGAAAATTAAAAATCAATGCACCATCCATGAGTTATGTAGCTTTCTCAATGAATGGAAAGTATTTGAAACGAAGAGCTATTCTGTATAAAGAATAAATCAGCTAATTATGAAGAAAGAACTCTCACTTCTGTCCACATAACTATCTTCTTAAACAACTTGGTATTCTGCAGTAGTCAGCAGAGTGTTCTCAAAGCAAGGGAAGCTGACAACATTCTGTACAGCACTTCCTCACTACCTAGGAAGCGTGTGAAATACCTCCATAGATGCTGCATCTAGCCACCCTTTGGGCACCTAAAACCTGAAACAATGAATATGCATTTTCTCTATTCAGCTACTGCTTAGTGCATTCAATCTCTTGGTACCTTTTGCTTAGAGTACAAACTCCCAAAGGGAGTTTCATTTCAGCATTTGAGAAAGCCTATAATTTTATAAACCCTAATGGTGCTGAAAAGCTCTCACTCTACCTTACTTGAAAGCACCAGTGGGTCTCACAAAAGACTTACTTTACCCTCTAGTGCAACCTCTGACTTGTTTCAAGCTTAACTCAGGTTCAAACATGAAGAGGCATGTGTTTTCTGTGTAAGGTGATTGGACCAGTATTGCTGGTTTGGGCCAGGGCAATGTATCCTTTCCCTTTCCTCATCTATCAAGGTGATGCCCTAAATCTTGAACTAGTAAGTTTCCTGGAATGGATGGTTCTTAGTATTTTTTTCCTGTTGAAATTGGTAATTCAACATGAAGTAGTATATTCTTTGCTTTAGGACTTAGAATTTTAGTCTACCAAGTCAGCAGCCCAAAGAATTACTCATTCTCATCCAAAGAATATTTATGCAATGTATCAAAAGCAGCACAGCAGCTTTTACAGGGAAGGCTGAGATAACTCCATCCCTTCAAATCCCATAATGCTATGTCCAGACATTCCCTGAAAGATGGGAATCTTGGACTTAAACTCCTGCTCTTATCAGCTGGACAATAACCATATAGACAATAACTTCCACATCTCATTTAACCCCTAAACTCTTGGATATAAATGGAGGAAAAATATTTAAATGAATTCCTCTTCGCTATAAAGGAAAGACAGGATAAGCCTCTCGGAATACCTACCCAAGGCAGCTACTGATGTCTATCCAGCCTAACACCCTTCTGCTTCAGTGATGACTAAGGAACAAAAGTAAAAGGCAGAATATTTTAATGTGTTTCTCATTGTATGAAGGAGCATGTGGCAGTGTGAATGAGCATTTCTCCTTCACGGCCACAACTGTGTAAGTTTTAACTGACAGTTGTCAGTACTTGATCCTTCAAAAGACAGAACAAATCTGTAAGAGCAGAGGGAAAATAATCAGACAATTGATATATCAGCCTTTGCATGAACTCTTCCAGTCAGAGATTGGTTAACATCTTCAAAGTGAAGTCAAACTGCTTTCCAATGCTATCATCATTATTAATTCCTGATATTCCTGATGTTTTTATGCACATCAATTTGTTTTGAAATTTGTTTTTTTTTATTTGTTTCAAAATAATAAAAAACAAATACAGTGGGGTTTTTTTTTGGTGTTTTTTTTTCCTGGCACAAAGGTTTAGTCAAACAGACATTTACGAAACTTTCAGGATCAATAACTTCAGCAACGCTGAAAAGCTGTCAGAATGACTACATGTATGTCTAGGAGAACAGACTTGGTATTTCCACTCACAGAAAAGAACTTTTGGGTTCTTAACTAGCAGCAACAGCACTGACACAAAAAAAAAACCAAAACCCCGCTACAATAATGAAAGTATCCCTCAAACTAAAGAGATATTTTCTCTGTTGGGTTGATGTGTTTGCTTTTTTAATAATCTGAGTACAAGTATTTCTGCAAAGATGGACTGTGATTCTTTTTCTTATCTAATTTTAGCCATGCAAAAACAGATGCATCTAATCAAAACGCAGTTATTTAGCGGCAGTGTGCAGAGATGGGCTGATTTTGGAGTTTACACTAAATCAAGTGTTTAAGACTGGGATGAATCACTCATCTTAAGTGGTTATCTCCTGATGACATCAACAGACTTCTGGAATTAACAGATTTTTGTTGGTAAGTATCTGTCTGAGAGCATCAAAGGGAGACAAGCCTTACTTTTCACCACACTTTATTTCAGATGAAGTAAAGCGACTGTATGCAGAGAATGAATGCAGAGATATGAATTAAAAATACACCATATTGCTCTAGATCTTTTACATTTTATTTTATTTTATTTTTTAATAAAAGAAGTGGATGTAAGCCATAAAGAAAAGCAATCTACTTGTATTTTTTTTTTCTGTGCTGATGGGCCAAGTTCTGTGATGGACAAGTACCCATTATGCTCCCAGTTAAGAGTGCACGTCTCTACCAAGGAGCAGCTCAGTCCCTCTCAGACTCAAGCTTTAAGGAACAGAATTTTCTTTAAATAATAATCTGGCAACAGCTTATTGAAAAGTAGAAAGATCGGGAAATGGGTGTTTCTAAATTCCCATTAGTATCACTGATCAAAGATTTAGGAAAGTCAGCATCATGTTCTTTTGAAATCTCATTCCCAGGAAGCACAGTTCAGAAGAATGTCACTCCATCTTATCAGTAGGTTTTAAAATAAGACCATTATTAGATTGCAATTGATTTGCAGAAATCTATTCATTTTCAGTCAAATTAAAACAACCTTTATTGTAGTGCCACAGTTCATGCTGATACAGTTAATGCCGTGTGTGAGCATTTCTATTATGAAAATCCTCTTCTCCCCAGCTTGATTTATAGCTCAAGTATAAAGAACTCACATGGCACTGAAACTTGTCATACAAGGGCTCAGCCCAGGGAAGAATGTTATTCTTTGAAATAAATAATAGTAGAAAAAGAATTTGACAATTTCTCCCAAGCAGGAATATAATGAGTTGACTGACAGAAGCTGGGACTCTAGCACTGGGACTGATCACTTCCCCATAAGATCAACATTCTCTAATTGCAGATGACTAAGTAATGAATGTGAGAACCAGGAAAATGAGTAAGAGTCTCTGTTTTGCCTTCCCTGTCTGCACTGTACCTGATATAATGCTAGATACAAGCTCAAGATATCATCTAACATAGTTCCAACTCCTTTAATGTACTGTATATTTCAAGGAGCATGCACATAAAACAGAGACAGGAAAAAACAGAAATTGCACCCATGTCCCAAAGCTGCACAAACTGTAAGAAAAAAAAAAAAAAAAAAAGAAGGAAAATACTTACCTTGCTCTCTCAACACAGTCACAATCTGCCCCAGAGGGAGCATCAGTGGAAAGGCAAAAAAAGAAGCTGAGTATGATATAAAGTCAACACAAATAACTAGGAAGTAGCCATGAAACTGCAGGTGTCCAGATGAAGGATAGAACAAAGCATATCTTTTATTCTCTGCATCTGGTATTTATCCTGGATTCATGCTTTGGGCTATGTTTTTAACTCACTATTAATGGGAGTTGCACAAAGCTCAGTGCTTTGCAGGAAGAATGCACTCCTATATCTTCTTTGTAGGCTTAGAAATATACACAGTATGCTATGGAGTACTGATTTACGAATACAAGAGATATCTTGAGACCAACACTAAGGCTAAAGTAGCCATTTCTCCATTTGACCCCTAATTTTAAAACAAATTGCCATTGTCTCCTTGAGAATTGCACTCATGGCTCCTTGAGCACTGAAAGCTGTTGTAAGCCAATGTTGCAGCTGAAAGCCCTCCACATACCCACAAAACCATCCTTTCACTTTAGTCAGGAAATGATCCTCTACTTCATCCTTCAACTTACTCTTTGCCCACAGATCACAGCAGTGTGAAAATCAAAGACTTTCTGGACACCTGCAGCCACCTTTACTGTTAACATATTTGCACCAGCTAGGAGTTGCAAACTGAGGAACTAGCACATGATCATCTGATTTGCTTAAAAATGTCTTCAAATGGAAGATGAATAGCAAGGCATTTCCTACAATGTGCACACTCTCTTCCCCATCCCTTACCTCCCTCAATACCAATTCTTACCTCTATCACACTGCCCATTTATCTTAGATAGAAGAGTTTGTAGGATGAGTGGAACAAAAACCAAAATGGGTCATTATTAACACAGGTCAGCTTCCTGGTGATTCAGCATCAGCTCCCATGTATTATATATTACATTGGCACCACTGGAGAGATGCCAGAGCCAGAAGAGGTTCTTAACTATGAGCTGCCACCAAGAAATATCTGTGTGGACAGATATGTCTCCTTTCTGTGATGATTTCTGTACGTTTGCTGCCATAAAACCATTTCAGACTGTCAGCTTTGAATCTGCTCAGTACTCAAAAGACTTTTCTTTAGGAAATCATCTTCTGAGATACCAGAATTCCCATTAGAAATATCAACAATTACTGATAGAATTGTGTAAAAAAATGGTACGGTAATTTTACAAAAACAAGATAATATTAACGTCACATTTTGATATTGGAAGAGTCTCAGGAATCACCTAGAGTTGAGAGATCCCAGTTATTCTGCTGTCCATCATTTCTACTGTAAAATCATTTCGTAAGTAGGACAGCTGAAGGTGTCAACAGACAAGGCAAATTTAAGTATTAAACACATTAAACATTAAAGGAGTTTGAGTAGTAGACTTCAGTGTCATGGGGTAAGTACAAAGCAACAGGAATTGATCTAATGTAGGAACAGTCTCTATCATCACAAAGAAAGCCAAGTACCTATGTGCATTCCTTCGTCAAGCAGTAGTTGATAAAAAATCTGGCAATAAGCTAAAGATTTTCTTTAATTCTAACTGAACTTAACTTTCACACAGTGATCCAATTTCATTTCCAAAGTGTCAAAAATCACCAGTGCAGGTATGGCTTTTTCAAAGAAAAAGTTTGTATAGAACTGAATACATACACTTGGAAGCAATTTAGAATCAAGTCCAGAGACAATTAGCAATCATGGAAAGTTCGCTATTCATTCTAACAGAAGCTGGATCATTCTGGGACTAAGTTTTGCCACAGTTATCACAGATCTTGTATCAGGTTTTGTGATGTTCATTCAACTCTGTATCCTGACTGTAAAGGAATTCATCTTATGAAATAGGGCTTCCATCTCTTTTCAAGCTTTGGATCAGTTCCACATTTCTTGCAATTTAACAACTATAATGCAGAGCAGCCAAACATGATATGCAGTGAATAAACTATGGTGAACCTTTACACAACAACTTCAACAACAAATTTATAAGGTAAATTGCAAATGCTCTTTGGTCTTGAAAGAGAAGAATAGAGCAATATGAAGAACATTTATTGTTGTCATATAATCTTAAATCAAATTGATTTTATTACCACCTCATGTTGATTGTTCGATCACAAACTCTAGCCAAACTATTTGAAGACAGTTTTCTGTTTTCTCCATCATCTTATTTATCATAGTGGGGAACAATTATCAACATAGTAAATCATTTCATCAGCTTCTGTACAGACTAAACTAGCTACCATAGAAAAAACACTACTCCATTTCCATTATTAAAGCAAAATCTAGGAGTTGTGTTTTTTTTTTTCCTAATACACAGTTCATTCAATTGAGATTATTTCTAGCCAATGTTTTATAGACACAAACCTCATTACTAACAGCAACTTGAACATTTCCCTTGTGATGGCAGAATCGGTAGGAATGGTTTGTAGAAACTGACAGAAACTTCAAAAGATCTCCAATTATTCACAGAAAATAGTTCTAAATATGCAACGTGACTTTTGGGAGAACTCTTTTCCACTGATCTTTGTTTGACCTTATGTTGACAATTCTAGAGAACTATATGTATCCAAGTACAGTTTTTTTAGCTCATCACTCTCCTCCTTATTAAGATTCAGATGCAGGCACATATTAGCTGCTGAATGACTGATGAGAACACATGTTGCCATATGCTGAACTAGAATATAGTTGTCCCTAATTCCAGCACCACTGTAACCCTGTGACACCAGTGCTGCCATTCTGCTACATGGCAGCAGATGTTCAGAGCCTTGGAGGTTGGCTTCCCAGTGAGGGAAAAAGCAATGACATAGAAGCTGACTACACTTGAAACATTACTGATTAAATTTACACATACAGAGAGATTCTGAACTTGCTGTAGAACATGCAGGGCAAAGACAACTACACAAAAAGGGCTGAAAGCACCTTTTAGCATTTGAATAGTAATATATTACTGTTTGCTTTGACAACAGAAAATGAGCTCCTCATTCTAATTCAGAGAACATGACAAACTTCAAGAAAACTGACCCAAGTTTATCAAGGAGCAATGAGTTATAATACAAAAATAAAATGAAATAAAATAAAGAAAATATTTTGTAAGCATAACTCCCCATGACTTCTCAAATGCTGACTATGCATTCATGATTGTTCTTTGGAACAAACACATCAGGAAACAAATGGTGCAGCTGGAGGCAACTTTTAGAAAAGTTAAACAATCATGGAAACATTTCTTTCTGTAAAAGGCAGATGTATATTACTGGTTTATCGTATTCTTAATTTTTTCATCATCTTGCAGTCTTCACACATAATTGCTAAACCCAGTAGTTTAAGTTAAAATTGTCTAAGACAATTGAGTTAATTAAATTGATAAAAGCAAAATTTAACGCCTGAAGTTAAAACACAGAGACCACATCTAATCAGGAACATATGAGACTGAAGGAACTGGGGCTGTTTAGTCTAGGGAAGAAAAGGCTGAAGGGAGACCTTATTGCTATCTTCAAAAACCTGAAGTGTGATTGCAGCAAGAGTAGGGTTGGTCTCTTCTCACTGGTGACAGGACGAGGGGAAATGGCCTCAAGTTGCACCAAGGTAAGTTTAGGTTTGATATCAGGAAAAACTTCCTTACAGAAAGGGTTGCTAAGAACTGGAATAGGCTCCCCAGGGAGGTGGTTGAGTCATCAACCCTGGATGTGCTTAAAAACTGTTTAGATGTTGTGCTCAGGGACATGATTTAGTGGAGGGTTGTTAGAGTTAGGGTAGTATGGTTTGTTTGTGGTTGGACTTGATAATCTTTAAGGTCTTTTCCAACCTGAGCAAATCCATGATTCTGTTTTAATCAGTCAATTTTAGGTATTTTTTACTTACACTCTCAGCCAGATATGATTTGACATATATGTTTAAATATTTTCTGGAACTGAGCATCTAACGCAATCTCTAGAAGAAGAATGTGGATCTTTGCCTCTGCTTAAGGAAAGTGATGGCTCATAACATCTGAAAATCAATTATGGTGTGTTCCAGACTGTAAATGAGTGTGCCTCAGTCTGGCTAGAAAAGTATATGAGTTTTAGCATTTGTGCTTCTATGTGTTACTGTTGTAACTGTTCTCTATTATTTCATTTGTCCTAAAAGCTTATATCGTGTAAACAAGTTAAAGGTGCCTGTAACAAAACCTTGGGTCTACTGAGCTGTGTGTCTCCACGTCTCATTAATTCCTCTTTAAAAACAAAACACAACACAGTACGCTTTAGAAATAATTAGCAATTGCTTGTGGCACATTGTCTATGTATTAAATGTCAACATTAAATTTTTCAGTTAGCCACTGATCCTTTTGTTCGCATTTGCAATGTAATGTATTTCTTGTGTAATGTATTACTTTGTCCTGATCTCATGTATGCTCATAACCCTTTTATCTTGAACCTTTCCCTTTTGCGTTGCTCATGTATATCTTAGCGTTAATAACACAGAAAATATAAAACTTTTTTTACTGTTCACGTGGCACAGAATAATCATCCTATCAGTCATCTTAGACAATGGTCATACAAGATTAAAATATGCTTGAAACGACTGCGCACTGAATCACTAAGTGTAAAGCTTACTGCTTAGAACACAGGATACACTTTAAGTAGCTTATTTCAATAAGATTTTGTACAATGTGATTGCAGTCAAAACTGGACTGCCAGCATAATGCTTTAGATAGGCTTTATGCTCTTGGACTAGATCTAAATTCACTGGGAAAATCTTGGACCTATTTTGTAGGACTAGAAACAGAAAACAGAAAAATCCAAGTAATGCACTGAAAGAGCAGATACAGTGCTGAGCCTCTATTTAGAGGGTGGAAATCTTTACATTATTTCAAATTATTAAAAGTCATTTTGTACAAACTATATGAGGAATCCACCTCAACTTATGTAGTAAATAATTTTTTATATTAAATCTCAGAATTCTGCCAAGAGAAGCAAAAAAATGTTTTTATGTGTATACATATAAATACTCCATATAATATTCAATTTAGTTTTTGTCAATTACTTTCACGTAAGTATTTAGTAGTTGTTTTTGTTTTTTTTTTGGTGTTTTGTTTGTTTGTTTGTTTGAGAATTCTAACTTTATTTTTATTATCTTTTTACTCCAAGATAAAACCAACATTAAATTATTAAAAGTTTTCCTTGGACAGAAATTTCACTTTCTCAGCAGCTCTAGATTTCATATATCTAATATCCATATGCTTCCAATTAGTATAAATAATGCATACATACTACTTTAAATTCCTTATCTTTTTCCTCTTCAGCCTCTTAATTTTTTTTCTGGTAAACAAACAACTTTTGAAAATATGATGTATCCCAAGTATAACAACAAAAGCCCAACTACAAAATTGACTTGGTAGCATTTAACCAATATAGAAAAGTGAAAGCCTCTTCAGCTGAAGGCATGAGCCAAGTAGGACCTGAATACTGAAGAGGGTATGCAATAGCTCTTTGTGCATTTTAATTTATGTTGAAGGCTAAAAGAAATTTGCCTGTCTTGTGCAAACTGTGTGCTCAATATTTCACTCATTTTTCACAGTGATTACTTAAGTCACACAGTAAATGAAGAAGCAAGTCTTCACTGACATAGCAACACATTGCATGGCAGTGGGAAGGAATTCATATAATGCTTTACTGAGAGTACTTTGAGACATTCTTTCTAACAACAATAGCAACAATAGAATGCAGAGACAAACACAACTATTCAAACTTAATGACTCTGCTAACATTTCTAAAAATAAAGCAAAAACCTCCGCTGCCCATTCACCACTCCAGGGCCAACATGGCAAGGCTCCGCTGCCTGACTATAAGCCAACCTTCTGGGGTTAGAAATTATCCCACCTCCCCATGCAAAAAGCTTCAACAACTTCTTTAAAAGATGCTTCTGCCACCTCATTAACTATTGTCATTACATTATTATTATTATTCATCATTTCTTAGACTGAGAACTCAATTGTGGAAATTATACAGGATTTGTTTATCAGCCTCCCACTGTTATCAATCAATTACATTCTTCTATTTCAAACTACTGCTGCCTTTGCCTTAGCAGTTATATACTTTGCTTTCACAGAAATAGTAAAGTACAAATCTTAGCTCGTGTCAGTTTATCTACAGTAGTAATTTTACTGTAGGAGCTCAGGCTATTCTGTAATATCCTCTTCTAGGAGGAAGATGACAATCTTTGTTACAATTATGAAATCTGCTTTATTAATTATATTCTTCTGCAGCTCTGCATCTTGTAGGTCTGTATCCTTAAAGATAATTAATTATGTCTGTGACCAAGAAAGGTATCCAGTTTCCCAATGATAAAAGATTACAGTCATTGCAATGAAGTTTTCTGTGAGCAAAGGTTAGCACAAACTTCAGGTTATTGCAACCTGTGACTCTTCAGTTCTATGATGGTTCTCTTACCAAGCTGCGCAACTTCAGAACAATGCTCTGCAAAAATGCAGCTAGTGATAGTTGCACCTCCCAGAGTTTAGACTTAGTTCTGCCCATTGTTCATATGGAGCTGGATCCCACTGGTGTCCGTGGTTACAGGAGCGTAACTGAAAGTTCTAAATTGGGTAGTTATCTGTGGGTTCAGAATGGTGAATTGTAAGTCTTAACATAAGAAGTTATAGCTGCCTCTCTCTAACATAAAGATGTTCTCCGCCACTTGATTTGATCTCTGGAGAGAGATTCCAAGCTGCAGCTAGATAGCTATGAGGCTCCTGCCAGGCCAGTATCACTCTGGCCAATTTATCAGGATTGAAGACCTTAGGATGACACATTTCACAGTCTCTGGAGGTACAATTTCAAGTGAAATATGTAACTAGTGATGGAATCTTTTTACATTTTATTACATTTTATTGCATTCTAATTCCTATAACATTTTAAGATATTCATAGAATCAATGAATCATAGAATTATTAGCTGGGGTTGGAAGGGTCCTTAAACCCCACCCAGCCCCACTCCCTGCCATGGGCTGGCTGTCCCCCCACCAGCTCAGGCTGCCCAGGGCCCTATCCAACCTGGCCCTGAGTGCCTCCAGGGATGGGGCACCCGCAGCTCTCTGGGCAGCAGTGCCGGGGCCTCACAACCGTCTGAGTAAAGAATTTCCTACTAATATCTAAACTAAAAGAGGGGAGATTTAGGTTAAAGTCATTCCCCTTGTCCTTTCACTACCAGACAAAGTAAAATGTTGATCCCCCTCCTGCTTGTAAGCTTTCTTCAATTTCTGGAAGGCTGCAATGAGTTCTCCCCACAGTGTTCTCTTCTCCAGACTAAACACCCCCAGCTCACTCAGTCCGTTTTCATAGGAGTGATGCTCCAGCACTCAGTCATCATCTGGACCTGCTCCAACAGCTCCACATCTTTCCAGTGCACTTAATTACTCAAAACTGTGAAAACTTAACATGAACTCTTTTGCACATACATAGGAAATGTTTAGAATAAATAAGAGGCATCAACATGCAGGAAATCTAAGTTATATACACTTATTAAGCTGCTGTAGAAGAACGGTGTTTTGTTTTGTTTTTTTCTTTCCCACATCTAGAGAGTGATGAACATGATTATTTCACTGAGAATAGGGTACAAAATGGAAACTAAGCAAACAACTGAAATTCTACTTCATAAATTATATCGATAAGGAAAATGTAGTTTAGTGAGTTTGAAATACTAGAGTTTCAAATTGAATTGATATAAAGAAAAGTGCTTTGTGTGCATTGCAGAGCACTTTCAGGAGGCTGTTTCCTGCCTTTCATGATGCAGTATCTTTTAATGAAATAGTTGTTCAGGCTTTTCAGTAATGATGTGATGCGTTTTATCTAGATGATCTAACACTGCACAGGAATAGGAAATTAGTAATTGAGCAAAACACAGTACATTTAGTCAGTTATCCTCACAGTGAAATTTGAAAAATAAAATTACTTTAAAAGCTTTCATAGTTTATCTTCATTAGTTTTCTTCTTTGCTTTAATTCCTCCCCAGAGGCCCATGTTGATTGTAAACTACAAGTGCGCGTCTAAAAGATCCTGGCTAAACTCTGCACACCTTAGATCCTTTTCACTCCAGAGCGCAATGACAAAAGCTGACCAGAAGAGATGCAGTTCTGCCTTTTGCAAGTAGATGTAAAAAAAATCCTGTCTCTCATTTGCCTGGGAAAAAAAATAAAATCATAAACCCCCACTTTGAATCTGAATTGTTTGCTGTTTTCTATGACAAAGCTGCTGCAGTAGGAACATGCTGTTAATGGCTCTGAGGCCTTTTGACCATAAGATGATTATTAGCTTTTAAAATCAGATGTACATTCTGAGAGACAAACTAAAGATGTATGCATAAAACCAAGACAAATCTTTCAGAGTATCCTTCCGCGAATCGTTCAGGTACAGACGCTGCATTCTCTTGTATTCACACAGCAGACTCCCTGCCTTTGGTCATTATTTAACAAACAAATTGCTTGTTTTGACTTGTACATGCAGGATGCTTTTCCTTCCTAAATGTATGCAAAATGTCCTATTCAATCTCCATCTATTTGCCTGATTCCTCCATATCTAAGAAAGTTACAGCACACCACTTATCTCAAAAAATTGAGATTTCATCTTTTGCACCTGTCCTAGAAGAACTTCTCTGCCTTGTGAGGTAGTGCCATCCATATGCATTATATGCCAAGACTGTCTTTTAGTCACACAACGGATCATTTGTGGAAAAACACTGGAGATAATGCAGTGCTACTATACAAGTTTCAGATACTTCTAGCAGGAATCTGGAAGTAGAAAAGTGTCAACAATAATACAAAATTCCCTAACATTAACAGTAAGAAACTCTCCCTCAGCAATTTCAAGCATTAGTCATTCTGTAGTTTTAAAGATTTCCAGCACTACAGTGTACGTTTTGCACGTTTTTAAACTACAAGATAAAAAAAAATAGCAATCCTGATGATCAGTCTTAAATGAAAAGATTTTTTATGTCAAATTCTGTTAATAAATTAGCAAATAAATTGTCATAATATAGAATATTCCAGTAGCAACTCCCAGTGTAATTCTCATATGAATGGCAGGAAACAGAGCTTTTCCTTCAGATTTCAAACTGTATTAAGGTTTGAGAAGTGTTTTCTAGTTACAGTCATCAACTGAAGTTTCTTCAATGGATGTATTTACCATGAGGACTTCTGACACTTTTAATATTTATTAAAAAAAACTATAATGAGAACTCTGCGTGTTCTTCCTGGTAATTCTTCTAACACTGAGCTTTGTTGTCTTGCATATTTTGAGTGTCAGCGTCCTAGTTTAAGGTCTGACTCAAAGACCTCCAAAAGCCCTCCTAAGGGAATGATATTTATTGACTCAATTATTCTCAAGAGTTATCAAATGCTGAGAAACTGATGACAGGCTTTGTGCACGTCTCACAATCAAAATATATCTTCAGATGTTTGTAAGAGACAATATCATTTAAATGTAAAGTTATAATGGAGAGATAAAATGAGTTAATGATGCACTGAATAAAGACTCGTGAGACATATCACATTTTCATTATAGTTTATCTTCCCTGTTCTTATTATTTAAGACTCAACTCGATTAACTTAATTCCCTAATGTTTGTTCTAAAATTCATATTTTTTACTTAAGTTAAAAACATATATACATATAGCATACATGTGTATTGTGATCAAGTAAGGATCTTCCTTATAAGTATATGGAATTTGGGTAATTTTCCATGTAGCTTTAACAGACAAGATGGAGAAACATAGTTGATAAATGCTAATGGTATTTGACTGCTGCCCATGTAGAGGCTTGAAGCCAAATGGACGAGACATCAGCACTGATGCCAAGAACCAGAGTTTGGCAGAGATGGAGATTTGACTCATGGATGCATTCCTAAGGGAAGAATAAATACTAAATTGAACGTCACAGTCATCACTGCTATAGCAATGCCTGGTGGGTTGCCTCAGGAAATGTCAATGGGGTAGATTCTTGACTGAGATTCTGTGAGTGGGAAGAAGCTCAGATCATTTGGGACAGGAAAGATATGGGGGAGTATTGGCTCAAAGGCATGTTCTGACTTCCTTTCCAGCATCACAGAGGTCTTGAATAGGTGCACCGTTTAAATAACTCAGAGGCAGGGCTGCTGTTTCTCTGCAGCTTTTGTGAACTGTATGGCAGGTTGCTTAGATATAAATTGGGATGAGTTGGACCTCTATCATTGCTAAACTACCATTAATTCAGTGAACTTTTAAAGAGTGGAAGAATGAAAAAGAGTTATGCACAGGCACATGAAATACTTACATCACAGAAACCACCATCAGAGAGGATTCAGATTTACCCAGCTGGACACAGATAATGCCTCTGTACCATTTATCTCTCATACAGTCCACATTTATTTACTCTTGCTAATGAAATTTGTTTTAGAAACTCGTTCCATTTTACAGACAGAGCAATTCAAGGAACAGACATAATAGATTTTCTGGGAAAATAAATAAATAAAGCTTTTAGTCTAAAATATTTCAAGACTTTTTTTATGGCAAAAATCTCTGTATGGGAAGTGGTCACACAGCTCCTTACAAACAGCCCATTACAAAAACTGAGGTAAACCATGACAGACTAAGTCTTACTTTTCTGTAACAGCGACACTAGGATGCTATGACTATCTGAAGAAAAAACACTGGAGCAGCCCATTTTGGAAGAGTATCTTTAGTAAGCTATATTGGAACAGATGTCTGTGGTTCCTGTGAGACTAAGGCCAGAATGCGGCTCATTCTTGTTTAACCCTTTTCATACAACTTTACTATGTGCATATAAATGACTTTGGCTTGACATGGAAAGAAGTAAGTCAGGCTGGTTTTAATGAGATCTAGATTATTAACTGCAACACACATTGTTCTTTTTCATACACTGAGCACAGCAGAGTAAATTTTAATTGTGATGCTTAGGGATTTTCATTAGCAGCAAAACCCCTTGTGTGATGAGATGAGAGTATTCCCTAGAGAGTGCAGAAACGAGTAGGATAGAATATGAAACAAAATGAGCTCAACAAAGTGAAGGACAGAGCCAACACTCTTGCAGAAAAGAGGTCACCTTAGGAAGACGCATTATTAAATACAATCTGGAATATATATACCTTGACAAGTAACAGGGAGAAATCAACACTTAGTCTTGCCATAATGAAATGATAAAACATAGATGGATTTGCAGTGCTTTTGAAAGCCAAAATACATCTTAAGGAACAAGAACTCCACTGATTAGCAAAGCGAAGCATGAATTTATTGGCCAGATTCATAGCTTTTTATGACTACAGCACACCAATTTATACTGCTTTTAAATTGAAAAAGCATTTCTTTAAGAAATGCACATTTGTAAATGATTTTCTTTTCTCACCAATCAAATGGAACTCAGTAGTACTACTGGTACAGAATTTGTTGGAAGGAAAGTTTCAGCTTTACATTGTAACAAAGCAAGAAACAGAAAGAGATGTAAAATTTAAGTGAAATACACCTCGGGAATGAGCTTAAGAAAAAAAAAAAGAAAAAAGGAGAAAAACCTCCCTAGAAAAACATCAAAATGTGGACAAACCAGAACAGAAACAAACTATGGATGATGAAGACCAATCAGCACCATGCGAATTACCCCTCAGAGAGACAAAACACATTAAGTAAACTCTAAACAGCATGAGTGCTGAGAGCTTTGAGCAGAAGAAAGCAGGCAAATCATCAAAGAGAAATGACTGACAGAGGGCCCTGTGTTTACCACTGAGCAACAGCATGCCTTATACAGTTCAGCTGCAAGTTGAGTGAGATGATAAAAGTTTAACAATTGTCTGAGCTCTCGCAAATCAGTAAAGGGGCCACACTGAGCTCTCACAGGTATTCAATGTTCAACAGCGAACAACTATTATTTCCTAATTTGTCTAGGATGTCCCTAAGAGAAGGGTTTATCCTGGCATTATCATCTTCAACAAAACTCACCTAAAACAGTGGTCATTGATTACTATTTGGTTGCTTTCTTGTTTTTGTTTTTCTTTTAAGTAGTACTTCTTTCTAAACATTTTTTTTCGTCACATTTGGATATCCCAAAGCGTTTTCAAGTTTCACTATGGAATCTGATGAAAAAGCAATATGGCCTTTCAAACAGTTTTTAGTAGTGGCTGCCCTCCTTTTTGGTTCTAAAAACAGTTTGCATAATTCTGCATTTTAAACTACTCATCAGAGAGATTTATTATCATTGTCAGTCACAGCAAAGATTGTAGTTACTATTTTACATGACTGCAAGAAACACAATGGTTAGGGTAACAAATCTGATTCTGGTGCCACTGTGTATTTTCTGTGTTGTTTGCTGTTTTTAAAACTGCCTGGATTAAAAAAAGAAAAAAGAAACAAACAAATGTTGAAAGTAGAAACATGGCTCAGGAATTCACTTAAATGGAAAAACTTTGTTATTCTCATTTTTGTCTACGCTCACCCATATTCGTATCAAATGTAACTCAACTGATACTGATATTCTCCCTTCAAGGTGGAGAAACTAAACAGAATATGGTTGCCTACTCACACCTATAACTGGTGGGGAGATAAGCCTAAGAACTACATCACATGGCCTTGGACTGGCATGCAGTCTTCTTTGCAAAATGAAAAGAATGCTGAGACAAACAGTCCTTCCTCTATGACAAGCTTTACAGATTTCACTGCTGTGTTAACAGACAGATGAACATGCTTTGCATATTTAAACTATTCAGAGAAAAAAGAAAGTGAGTCCTCATTACCAAGGACAACACACTCAGACACACAGTTTGATTTCTGTGTGGTCCTGTGTGGAGCCAGAAGCTAGATTCAGTTAGTGATCCTTGTGGTTCCCTCCTAACTCAGGACATTCTTGATTCTACCATGTCTAGAAGTTTACCCCCTGTATAGTTGTTATTATACAAGGCTGTAATAGATGGATAGCGAGAGGTTATAGAGGAATTACTCACCTACCCTGAGGCTCACAGTTAGGAGGGATGCTCACCACAAGGAACCCCACACAGGAGCAATCTCCAAAAGAGATGCTGCCTTAGTGGTGGTCAGTCAAATGGGATCTAGGAGAGGTGGAGTCAAGCTCCACCCCTTCCGGGAGCACAGCTGAATTACCTTCACCTGTGCTCCCGCAGCTGACCCGTCACTTGCCTCAGATGGTTAATCAGAGGTTCAGGCTGTGATTAACAGTTTCCCATACACCCCCAAAGTACATTATCTTCTCAAGTAATTCTGAACATTCTCCATGTACACTGAGCAGATATACTGCGCTCCTTTTCTCAGCTGGCCAGAAGCAAAAGGTCTGCAATACCACAACTCTGAACTTTAGTTACCGTCCTTGCTTCCCAGATGAGCTTATTAGTGTGGGTTGAATGCCTCATTAACCCTATGAATATGCCTTCTAGTTGGCTGCGAGTTCACATAACATCTTAGGGATGCCTGCAAAAGACTGGTGAAACTGCATTATGCTGTATTTTAAGACAAAACCAGCAGAGAGATTTTAATATGATTCTGTAACTATGGACCTTTGTAAATAAGTATAGGAGAAAGGTAATTACAAGCGTACCAGAGAAAGAGCTAAAGAGTCTTTTCCTTTCACTGCCTGTTTCAGGAGAGCAAGATAGGAGTTTATCACTGGCTGTAAAGTGTGCTCAGGCACGATGGAAAGAATGGTTTGCTGACCTTGTAACAATGTAGTTGTTAATCTCATGCATGCACCCTAGTGCCTTGTTCCAGAAATCTGGCTTGTGCTGAATCAAATAAATAAGGATCATGACATAATGGTAGCGCTATGATGTTCAAAACCTGCATAAGCCAGATGTAAAGCGCTGGCAAGGGACAAAAGAAAAAATCTCAGCTACATGTGATTCCTGGAAGATCTACTTGTGTAAAGAAGCTCTGGAAAAGTCTACTAGATTTTCATTTGTATACATTCAATGAAATAGTTATTTCCTTCATAAATTAGTTCCCATTTCTCAAACTTCCCATTCTATTTGTACCTCTAGAATCTCTGTCTCTTTGCCATTTTTTATTTTTATTTTTTTTCCAATTGATAATATATTAATGAGGGGTATGGTTTAGTGGGCATGGGGGTGGAGGCTTGATGGTTGGACTAGATGACCTTAGTGGTCTTTTTTAATTGTAATGATTCTGTGATTCAATATATATACAGAGAGTTCTATAAAATACATGGCACTTACATCAAGAAGAAGCTTATTTAGTACTTTTTGTTGGTGGTGGTTTTGCTTGTTGTTTTTGGTTTTGCTTTTCTTTGCTTTGCTGTTGTTTTCTGAGGAGAAAATCTTAACTGGTTACTAGCAGGAAATACAGACAAGGCTGCTTTTACAATTTGGGATTGTGTAGGAAACTTGAAAACATGCTGGCATTGAGAAAAGTTCATAGCTTCTCCATTTATGAGTGTCTGTTTATATTTTATATGTTCCTGTAGTAATGGAGAGAACATTAGTTTCCAATGGGCACAATGAAAATGCGCTAGGCTTTCTAAAGGAGCAGCAAGGTTTGTGAATTCAGCAGGGTTTGAGATCTCAACAAAACCTCAGTGGTTCTGACAGTCGTTGACCCTTCTGTATTCAGTTGTCCGACACAGAGCCATTCTTTTTGCAACAGTGCTGTCTCCTGCAGCTGACAGTTATTTGACACACTTAAATGGCCACAGTAGGTATTAAAAGCCATCCGCCACTAATAGCCTTCATTGTTAAACAGAAGCAGGTGGTCCCTCTTGACTCCTTAGCAAAACATGGAAAATGGTCATTTTTTTCACTGCTGGAATTAACACTAATTGACACAAATTAACATTCTGGTAGTGCCATACACACTCAGTAGAAATTTATAGGTGCAAAAGGAGGGAAGTTTTCTAATGTACAGTAATATCTTTCCCAAGAAGAAAATTCTGCCTAGGCTTTGAAAAATAAAATTGTGTTACTAAAGGAAATGTCTTCAGCACTATGCATGAGTCTAAGTCCCCTTTTGCATGTTAAAAATCAAGACCCAAACTCTGAAGACAAGACTGTTCAATCAAAAAAAACCCATATAATTAGATCTTAGACGAAGGAACTGGTAATTTTGTGATTACCCTTCAGCTGTAGGAATATCCTGCTCCAGTAGAAGTCCCATTGAGTTAAATAAGGCCACTTGAGAAGCAAGATAATATTCAATGCAAATATTAGTTTCAGAGCTTTAGACACTAATGTAAATGATTTCATCAAAAGTACCACAAAACGTGCTTGATCTGAAGGATAAAGACCACCATAGTTTTATGTTAAATACTGACAGGTAAATGCTGCCAAATTAGCACAAAAATACACATAGAAAGGGAAGTTATTTTATGTTCTCATTTTTATTTTGCATATTAAAACTTCAAGTTTCTGCATTAAAAACGAATCAAATTCTATTCTCATTTTCTGTTTCCTATGTATTTCTTCATTTAGATTATTTTGTCCTCTACTTCTCATTTGGCAGTTGAACCAAAAATCCGTAATGGCTTTCAAAGTCTGTGTAACTATTTAATTATATAGACCTCTGTATATCAGCCACCCTGAACTGTTGCAGCGTCCACATTACAAAAAACAATGTGGTACTTTACGTTCCAACACATCAGCTCTTTTTAGAATTGTAAACAGCTGACCTATTTTTACGGTTCAATAAAATATTGTTTTATAATCTCTGTATCTAGAGAGTAAATAAAAATTTTTGCTTCCACCTTGTAAACTGAAAAACATTTCTAGGTCCATTTTAAACAACAAATTTTAGAGGATAATAGATTGAAAAAAATTCCAAGAAAAAACCGAGATATGTTGTATAGCCAGGGGCAAGGGCCTAATGAACGCACAGAAACATCTCTATTGATATGTTATACATTTTCCAAATCATCAGTAGAAATGAAACCACTGTGTTTTTCTCCTGGTCAACAATGTCTAATGAATAAATTTGAAGACTAAAACACCATAGGTCATGTGAAGTGATTATGAAATCTACAGAGAGAAAAACCTGGAATTTAAACATTCAGAGCAATGAAAATGCACTAAAACCAGTACAGGCATACTGATTTATGTTATTCAAGGTAAGGCCGTAATGTCCACTATACACTAATTGGGTGTATGAAACTGTATGCAGCTGTTCAGGTGTCTATTTCTGGTCTACTTTTCTTTTCTTGAAAGAAAAGTTTAACAACTATAGGAGTCCTACCTAAAGGCAGCTCCAAGAGAAAGACAACAAAGTTGTTCTCTCTAGCTTAAAAAAATATAAAATAAATAGTCACTTCCCTCTCCCATCCACAAAAACGAATTCCTCCACCAACACTTTGTGTTGACTGAATCACCTGAAATTGCCTACTGATCAGATTAGGCACAAGTTAATTTCTAACTAAATTGCCTCATGACATATCACAAGCCATCACACATCTCACAGTCTGGTGCTTCCATTATGCGCAGTGACATTACTAGGCGATACGTCATGTTCAGAAAGCACCGTCTCTTTAATTGCCTGTCACTACAAAACACTTCTGTTTTAAAGAACAACAAAACCCAGCAACTTTCTTTTCATGACTGAATTTATACTGTTTCATATTGAGTCTTAGAGACAAGGCAGAAGAATGGGTAGGTGGCAAGAAAGGATAGCTGCCAATCAGCTGTACAGAGCAGAGCTAATGGAATGGTCTCACCTTCCACAATCTCTGCCTCCAGGAATGTTATCATCTCTGGAAGTTCCTTCAGAAGGACAGTTAACAAACTGGACTTTCAGAAGAGCTTCTGGTAAGGAAGCTTTGCCTGTGAAGACCCTTGGGGCTTTTCCCCTCATCTCTGAGAGGGGAAACCTTTGCAAACCTTAATTAGGGTGAGATGATATGGGAAGAAGAATGGTCTAAAAAAATTGCAGCAGATTTTGGAATGGGGTTAAACGCAAGGAATTTTGTACCTCTAGGATTCCTCAGGCACAGTCTAGAGGAAGAGACAATCATTGAGGTTACACCTAATTCTTACCTGACTGATGAACACATGTGACCATCTCCCTCCACTTTCTGTGCAGCCAAGTACATGCACTGCCCCTTTCTCAATGCTGTGCACTCATAGTCAGTCTTTTGGGAAAACTGAGCACAGTTCTGTGTGATTTACACACATGGGTGTGTTTGCTCTGTGCTCATTTGAGAAAACAAAGGAGTACTTGACCTGAAATGAGACAAAGTTACCTCTGAAATGGACGGTAAAATAAAAGTAAAGATAAAAATCAGATTTAGAGGTTTTTTCCTTTGTTTGTTTGTTTGTTTGTTTGTTTTTTCACATGTGCTCTAATCCCACCCTAGTGATTCAAGGTATTTCTATGGTTTGCCTCTCTCTTCAGGCTATATGCCATGTCATGTCACCATCTCATCTTGAATTTCATTTTGCATGTATAACGTGAGGAATGAGACTCTCTCCCCTTTCTCAAATCTCAGTTTTCCACTGTGCCCAAATGATTCTCTTGGAGCAGAAGAGGTGAACGTAGCTATCTGTGCAGATATTAAAAGGCAGAGAAACAACTGCATTCCTTTGAGTACAGACATTTTTTAGGATTAACAGGAGAAACAGCACTAGCAGCAAGACACAAGGATTACAACAGAACAACTTTTGTTCTCACCATCAAATTTACAAACAGCAATGAATATCATCTCCCATCAGCAGCAAAAGCAATTGAGCACTATATACTGCTGCAACAGCATACTGCTCATACAGCATTTGTGCTTAGTACAGTTAGATTTTGGCACAAGTTATCATCTAAAAGAATTTGATACCACCAGCTTTATCTCTAAGGCCTGTTCATGTCACACGACAAAAGCATGAAACAGCTTGCCACAATTGGCAACTGTAGCTAAAAAGAGGACAAAGCATTAAATTATAGCAGCATTAAAAAATGTCCAAGTACAAAATCTTCTACGAAAGAGGCTGGCAAGGGAAGTGCAGGGGGTGGACTGTTTGAAAAACAACAGCTGTACAGCCAATATGTCTCGGTGTTGCCTGTAGCCTCTCCAGTACTTCAGCCACAATGTATTCAAAGTAAACTAGGAAGCAAGTGCTTCTCCTTCAGTATTTTTTACCTAACCTCATTTTTCTATTATTGTTCTACTCACCATATTTTAGTTTATCATAAACACGCTTCTGAAAATCATTTTATGGACTCAGAATTCAGAAGTTCATTCAATGGGGCTCATAAAAATAATCTAAACGCACTGACCCGGTTTTTGAAATATATAATTTTACTTATTTACTTACTTATTTATTTATTTAATCCTGAAGAAAACAGGAACCACGGGATCTCATCTTAAGCATATTCTACAGAAGTCATATAAGCAAACAAGCAATCCCTTCCCTCACCCTGGATAATGAGGTGGATTTTTCTAACAGGCTCAGCGTTGCTCATCTTGCTATTCCAATCAGTCTAGTTGATTTTGATGATGTGAAGCTAAAACAAGAGTTCTGGAAAATCCCATGTCACTTATCGTTTAAATAGGAAGAATCACTTGTCCATACACAAACACAAGCCTCTAAGTGAAAACTGAACAAGCTTTGTAAATTTTGTTCCTGCTTTGCAAAACTTGGGCTTTTTACTTGGCCGTTAAGGTGGTGATGGTGGTATCTACTGCAAACAGACTCAACAGGGATTTAATATAAGCCAGGTTCATTTTATACCGATACTCAGCTTGGTTACTTATGATAAGCTTCCCTGACCGTGGAACAATAATAAGACTTGAAAACAATGAATGCTTCAGTCAATTAGACTTTATTTTGAAAAGGATTCATAGCAATTCAGTGATTGAAAATTGCGTGGCTTTTTCCCTCCTTCAGTAATTATTCTGATTTATTCCTTGTAGCTGATTCGCAGCTGTCTAGTGGGATATTTTCCTCACTGGAAAATGGAGTTTGAGAGTCTTTATAACCTTTATTATCATCACAAGCATAACTAACAACTAAAGAAAGGCGGTGATAAGAATATTTTTTAAATGATCCAGGCTTTGCATGGGAAGCTATATGGTGGGACATTTTTACTACCCATGTAACTTGCGATTTTGCCCTAACTGCTGAGGTGTTTGAGGTTTTTTTGATCAAATTCTTTTTTTTTTTTTTTTTTTTTTCCCCAGTTACTGAGTTCTCTATTTTCTATGCAATTAAATTAGAACAATAAAGATGTTCCAGGCAGTTCAGAGCTGGCACCTCTGACCAAAAACTGTATTATTAGACTTTCAAGAGGCTCGAAAAGCTTCAAGAGAAAATGGTAAGTCAAAACATATAAAGCATTTATTTGTATACCAAGGCTTTTTGAAAGCTTTATTTTTCTAAATGACTTATCTGTACTAAAATAGACAACAATATCATAGCAATCCTATAATACTTCTACTTTAATATCCATTAAAATAATTTCATTTTCTTTTACAGATTGTAGAATAAGCATTTATAGGACACTGAAACCTACTACTTAGTTCTAAAAAGACAGAATCAGAAGTCTTAGATTCTATTTCTGGTTTTATCCCTGATTTGCTGTGCAAAGACAGATAAATCAGTTCAGTATATAGATGCACCTGAAAATATATAGACATATAAATTCAATTTACAACAGTTTGGGAGTCTTAATTCACAGGAATCTCAATCTATTGTATTAGGAAATTGATAAAATCACTGGGGGGCTGGAGGGTGGTAATAGAGGGTAACTCTCTTTATTTGGGTAATGCTGGCAAGAAGGTATATCTGCTTGACACCTTTTTATATACAGTGGTAGATGTGAAGTAAATAACAGTAAATAACAAATAGTTAAAAACAAATCTGAGTGTTAGAACATGTCTGTCTTTTTTTCAAGCCCAAATTCAGGTATTCACACGACTTTCAGGTACTATCCAAAAATAGTACACAGTATGAGCATTCATGCTCAGTAAGCACAGTATTTCATGAGGGTTGAATACAACAAACTTCAGGGGATTCACACTAATACTGTTAACACTGTTTATTAGCATTTATCTGTCTCCAGGTGTTTGGAGACTCTCATATGAAAAGTTATAAATACACACCAAGTGCAGCACTGTTTCTCCTTGATATCTAAATCTTTCCTTCAGATAAAAGACAGAAGCAATCACATATCTACAAAAATACTCAACAGTATGCTTGCTGGGTATTTGATATTCCTTTTTAATTTACACCTATCAAAAAATACAGAGGCTTAATCACTCCCTGCATGATCAGTAAATCAAAGAATTAGAATAACTTCCTGCCTTTTGGGCATGGGGGGGGGGTGGACTTTCATAATCATTAACTGAAAAACCCATTCCCACGATACAGATCTAACGAAAGTTTGTTTCTCTACCTATTTTCTTCTTTTTTAACTGAGCTATAATTGGTAATAGGTATCTCAGACACTATGCTAGACCTCCAAACCAAAGTCAAGAAACGTTGTCAACAAAAATATCCAGGTTCTTATTTTATGCTCATCTCCCTTTCCTTCCATTCAAGTGAGTGTTTCATGCACTGATTTTGGTAATGGGGGAAAAAAAAAAAAGAAGGCAAAAAAAAAACTATTAATAATCTGTTGGTATTATCATAACTACAAGGCTCGTCTAGATAATGCAGCACAGTGCAGACAAGGAGTGTTAACATCACATCAGAACTTGAAGCCAGTTTTTCTTCACAACTCACCAAACACAGTGATACCATTTTTAGTTTCACCCAGACTTTCTAAGACTGCTCGAGTACCTTTTCTCCTGTGACATTAAAGTCTAAGCACCAGTACTACAGCTAAACATTTATTAGGATTTACAAAGCTGGCCCTCAGTTAGTTCCATGACCTCCACTCACCTTCTCAAATAACTGTAAATCCAGCTGTATGTTACCTATAGTGTGTATCCCATTCAGTTGTGTGTGAGCCTGTCAATCTTACAGAAAATATTTTGGCAGAGCAGTTTGGTATCCACACCTTTAAACCTGCTAGAAATAGTAATTTATTTTTTTTTCAAAACATATCAGTAAAATAAAAATGCTTGACTCCTGTCCTGTTTTATCTCCCTGCGATACAGATCATAGTGTAATTCTTCATAGCTTGTTGAGAATGAAGTATCTTTCTATTTTTTCTTTTCTTACTATTTATTCACATGTTCTATGTTATCTCTGCTTTTCCACTTTGAAGGGAACATAAAACCTGTTGGAAGAGAGCAGTAGAAAACCACCTAGCTGCTCTCTTGCAGGACAGGTCTCAGAGGCCACAAAACACCTTAGAAGCTCAGGGAGCCTTTCTCTGAGCCATGTCCTTAACCTCTTGCCACTGGTGTCTGTATGTTTACAGACTTCTGGACTGGAAGATGGAAAATCAGCACCTTGTATGCCTTAGTCCCATATCACTTAAAATAGCTTTGGAAATCTCAGCTCTTATAGTTGAAGTTTTGAAAATACGTCAAGAATACAGCTGGAATGATCTTCAGACTTTCACCTAGACTCCAAAAGATTAATAATTTCCTATTGAAATCGATATACTTTCTTGAGCTGACACTTCAATCCAGATCTGGGCGAAGAAACTAGCAACACTAATATTTTTCGGAAAATGCCTTCTATGAAGCTGTATATTTTACACAGTTATACCATCTCATGTAGGTAACTTAACAGCTCTGAAGGCAAGCAAATAAAGTCATCTATTTTGCTGTTATAAATTGATCTTGCAGCAGATTTTGATAAATCATCCCTTTTGCTATCTTACAGAATAACTGAACACTGCAAATGTTCGAGCTACTATTCAGCAAACTCAAATATATCTCCTGTGTTAATGCTGATGTGCATTTTATGTTGACTTTGACCCCGGAATAATTATTTATTTATTTTTCATTTCCCTACAATCTGCCTTTGCAGAATGACTTATTGTTAAAGCAAACTCTGCCAATGTAAGATTATGACAGCAAGCGCGGACCAAAAATAACATAAGAATTTAAGATTAATATTTAACATATCTAACAATTAACAGGTAATCAAGGACAAATAAAGAAATTAAATGCTGTTTTTTAAACAGGTGAGTCGTTGAATATTTATGTCTGTCTATACTGGTGATAAGTATGAAAATCATTTCAAGATGATGCAAAGAGATCCTTATGATAATGAGTTTGCACTCATGAATGGCATCATTTCCATTGTTAAATTTCCAAGTACGTTCACTGCCTCAAGCCAAAATATATTACAGCAGAAGAAAGCTGGAGGAGAGAGGGAAAGCCCTAACATGGTCAATAAAGCTCTGAAAACCATTACGACCAAAATATGTGTTTTTTAAAACATCAAAGCTATCAAGAAGGAAAAATGAAAATGAATGGAATTGGAAGTCACCCCACTGCTGCTGAAAATCTTATTCCTATTCTTCTAAGAGCATTATGAAGTTATATTGTGTAAGGGAAAGAATTCAAAGACATGGAAGGACAAATAGGTATCCCACTCCCGTTAAAAGATATTTCTACTATTTCAAATAAATCCAGTAGAAACAAACATAGAGTCTTAATTTATGGAGAAACTGGAAACAAATTGTTTTACTCATAGCATTATGAATTGCATTGCTAAACCAAGAAGGAGAACAACTTAGATAACCCTATCACTCAGACAGCAGAATATTTTTTATATCGAACAAGTGAATGATGGTAATGAGAAAGTCATCAAAACGACAGTACAGAGACATTTCACTGAGATAAACCTACCCATCAGGAAGGCATCCACAACATCATGATGATGATTTTTCAGCAAGTTCACGACATGCAACTGTTTGACACTCTTTATGGAGAAATTCTTCAGAGCAGCACTGAGCTCTCAGCAGTACTAAGTACTTTGTCTTTATCCAGCAAACCCCAGAAAACACATGGAACAATAATTTTAAAAGCATTCTTGAAGTGGAGGTCCTGTTTGATTTGCTACATAGTGGATCATTTTTGCCTGTGCAGATTTTAGTGAAGATAAGCTTCAAATATTACTATCATATCTAGTTAGCTTTTGTACCCAGTAGCCTGGTGCTTGGAATATATAAGGACATAACCAAAGCATCATAGGAATTTGTTCATATTCAGAATATTCTTTAGCTCCAGTTTAACTAAATGGCAGCAACAGGTTTTAAAATAAGTAATCTCCATTGCCTCTCCCCTTCCACCACAGATCTTGGGAAAGGAAGCATTCCTGAAAGTGTGAATTGTTAAGTGCACCTTTGTAAAACATAAAACCCCATTGAGCTCTCTAAAATACAGAAGAATCATACTGCAGTTTCATGCAAATTTCTTATGCACAGGAATATGCTCTTACCCTACACAGATAAGAACATGCTGGAACAGCCCAGCTTGGTGGTCACATTGCAAAGCTGTGGACATCAGGGCTTAGAGGCAATCCTGGCTTGCAGTGCCCTTCTGTATCAGATAACATACAGTTCTGGAAGTCTGGGAGAGTTCACCAAACTCTGCAATTCCAGAGTAAAAACTAAAAAAGCAACAAAAATAAGAATTTGAAATTTCTTGTCATTTCACCACTTTTTCACTTCAGAGATGCAGTAAAATGTGTGCTCAGCTAACCGAAAGTTGTAAGGTGATTTAGCATCTTCACATGAAAGCAGCCATATAAAAAGCAAGTCACAATAGATTGGTATTTGTTATTTCCTGGCATACACACCACTTGTTCCCATTTATGTGGCAACAAACTGAAGAAATTTCAGTATGTTTTATGGATAGGGAAAAAAACAATCATTTCCTAACTGCCATGGGTACAAGGGAAGGGTGTGTTAAACCAGAAGGATTGCAGCAGTTAAAACAGGGAGAGAGTGGATGTATTTGAACAGCAGAGAGTAACTCTTCATTTACCCTGAGCATTAGAGCTGGCTAAAGTCTTCTCAATAAGACAAACAATTCAAGACAGAAGCTCCCAGAGTGAAGGCCACAGACACAGCAAGTGTGGCAGCACTGCTGCATAGCTTCTGGCTACAAAGTCCTGAGTGCCTGGCCACATAGCTTGTGCCTACAACCTGCTTTGCTGCACCTTGTTGCATCTCTTTCGGCAAACTTGAAAATGTCCAGCACTGCCCTACTGTTAATGGTGTCAATGTTAACACTTCTAGTGCATAAATGGTGTAGGATTTCATGGTGGAGAATAGGGAAGGATATACTAATTCCTGTGACACGAAGCGGATGTTTTATCATTCACCTGAGGTTGGAAGAATCTTTTATTACAATGCTTCTCAGGGTACGCACCCAAACCAAACCACGGGCAGTGTGTCTGCTGGAGTGGAGCCACGTGGGCAGTAGAAACAACAAGACAGTGGGATCACTAGTGACCTGACAGTGTCATTCGCTCTCTCCCAGTAGTGAAAAATAGACTTCTATGGACACTAAATCACCACAGAGCGTATGAGCCCACAGCTATTGTGGGCCAAAATGTTTGCTACTCTTGTTCCTGCTGTGTCATCTGAGTATTTTAATTCCAGTATGCAAGTACACAGTATTGCTTTTTTTTTTTTTTTTTTTTTTTTTTTTTTTTTTTTTTGTATGGACATCTGCACTGCTGCACCTTTAGCCTAGATGAGCAGACTTCTCATTAATTTTATTTTCCATTAAAGAAAATGAGATCATAAATAAGAATAGGAGCAGGTATCTGGAATGCTTTTGAGGATTTATCACAAGCCTCTCCATGCTGAAAAGTTATTTATATCAGAAGGTCTTCAGCGTATACTATGAAATTACAGTCAGAGGGCTTTTTCCAGGTAGTTTGGGAGATACAAATATGGAAGATTTTTGCCCCCAGTCTTTCATATTTTCAGCAAAAACTTAGAAGTCTGTGGGTTGGTTTTAACCAAATATGATTTAAGAGGGCAATTTTAGAGAACATAATATAAGTTTCAGGAATATTAGTCACTAGATACAGGACCATATGGCATAGAAGAAAAAGACCAGAGCAGACCTTGTATCATTCAAAGATGCTAGAGGGCCCAACCCCAAGACATACATACCAAGACTTCAAGTTTGCTCTCAGACTCACATTTACCAGAATTAATTTTTATCTGTTACTTATACTAAAAAGCTGCAATTACACAAATAATAATCATTAGTATCAGTAATTCTTACTAATAAGTCACTACTGGCCAAGCCATTAATCTGTGCCTCTATGGGCTCAGATAGATGAACTATGTTACAGAATGGATGCTCACCATCATATTTCTCACGTGAACAGTTAACAAGTTAGCAGCTCAGAGTGGTCAACACCAGCAAGGAGTAAATTCTTTGAACTGAGAACTAAGTGAAAGCGCATTTTCATTAAAAAGAGTATGCTCTCCCCAGAAGCTACAAAATAGAAAACATTTTTCCATTGTTTTTTGAATGATCATACGTTTACTGAGAAAAATACCAAAACTACATATGATACTCCCTCGCTGGTGTTTATTTTCTTTTTAATGACTAGAAACATTTAGTATTTTCATTCTCAAGAAAATAAACTCCAGGCACGAGATTTTTAAATTTCAATGGTATACATTAAAATCTTTTTAAAACAACAGCAATGATCTGGAATTTAAGCACAACCAGCTTTGGTGACGCACTACCGTTCCATATGATATTGCCTCAGGAAGGTTGTAAGCCATTAATTTTCCAGCCATTTTGTTAATGATGCTTCGTAAGGACTTTAACCTAATGTTTTCTTCACATCATATCCCAGAAGACATCACATGTCACTCTTAACACTCTGTTACAAATCAAAATTCAGTCTTTAGGATGTTTCATGGAGTTGAAAGAATAATAAAAATGGGTTTCATAAATCAAAAGTTGATAAAGCCATTTGTGAATGCCACAACAGAATCATTTCATTCCCTCAGCTGGAAAAATGCCTTTGTGTGTATCAGATAAACAAAGGGATTTTTTCAAGTCAACACAAACAGAAGGCAGCTGCTATTCTCAAAGTTCCTTGGAAATCATATATATTTCATCAAAGACTATTTTTACATACTTGGTCTCTGAACTTGTGATCTATTTTCCTGTGTGAACTTCCAGGACAATACAGACAACTATGAAAATACAGGATCAATGCTAATATGCTCTATATTAAAAACTGAACACATGCAGAACAGGACAACTATATCAAACCTCCAGGACTTTTCCAAAAGATTTAGTTTAGAGAAGGCATATCGAGTTAGAAGAGTAGAAGGAGGGAGAGAGAATCATCTGCTTCATGAACTTTCTATTTCTGTTGACAACAGATTGCTTCAATAATTCGCTGATTACTAGATAGTAAAGGACAAACAAGATTTAATTGTGATACAGTTTTATCAAGGTCAGACAGACTCATGTCAAGTTCCATGAGCTTTTGACATAAAGAGGAAGTCCACAAGGCAGGTGGAAAATCCATCTTTCACAAAAGAACTTTCTGATAAATCATAATCATTCTCAAGCACATGCTTGAGAAGAAACAGGTGAATATTTCTAGTGAAATCACAAAAACTATGCATCAAATAAATCTGAAATCAATAGCATTGTCATTTCAATGAGAGATCTAATCTACTTTAGTTATTTGCTGTTATAGTTCTCTTCTAGACTACAGCTTATGTACCTAGGGAAGAATTTAAATTATGTTAATTTTATTTTCTGCTTTGGAAAGAAAGAACAGCAAAAATCAGATTTATTTATTTCTTACAAGTCAAAGGATCCGAGCATTCCTATTCTGCTGGAAGGCTAAGGGGAAAAAAAAAGAAGAAAAAAGAAAAAGAAAGAGGAAAAAAAAGATTAAAAATATTAGTTTACCTTCATATTATGTTTTCCTCTACAACACCGCTACTGAAGTTGACAAGGCAAAGCCTGACCGCTTTTGCAGATAGGATATTTTAAATGCATGACATGTTTGATAAAGACTAAGTCAATTCATTACAACCTTCATTACAGCTTGACCACTGATCTTTACCCTTCTGTTTTTTTCATACATTGTTTTCTTAAAAAAGGGTAAATCTCAAACACCAGATAATTAATTGTTCAGCACAATTGTATCAACTTATAATTTAAGAATATAGCAAACAAAAGCACCATTCTTTACTATAAAGACAGCATTTATAATAATTTTTAAAAATGGTCTGTGTACAATAAAAATGATGGTGTAATGGCACAAATCAGAACCTCAAATGTTCTCAAATCCAAAGGTTAAGGACTAAATTTTGGCAAAGTGATGAAAATGGAACACAAAACATCCATATAATTTACTGAGATTAAAGAGCTGGTGGCAATACTCAGGAGCCAGTTTGATATGTCTGTATTATGAACAAAAATGATGCCTGGGGAGAAAAATACTAAAAATGAAACCAACAAAACACCAGACCTCAACTATTTCAACATGGTTCCTTTCTTATTAAGGAGGTAATCCTTACTACTCTGAAGCTAGGGAGATTTTCTCATTGCCTACATTTGAAGGACTGAATCATCACTAAACACCAAGTATTCAGGAGCTACTGACTGCAATGAGATTCAAGGGAGAAACAGTATAAACACTACTTCTTAATAAATTTTAATCAGAAATTAATTACTGTCTTCTACAGCAACAGATTCCTAAGTGCCATTGCTGCACTCTAGAAACATTATAGGAAATAGATATTTCTTGATAAGGGAGATTTGAGATTCACAGATAGTCCAGAGTTACTGCTCTTTAAATTCCATTTCCATTTACTTTACATCCTTCCACCTTGCTCCACACTCTGTTCCTTTCATGGCTAAGTATTCTTTCATGTTCTAAGTATTTTTCTTCCCCTTTGTAAGTAGAAGATTAACCTAAAACATGGGAGATTCATCAGCAATCCGCTAACCCCTCTCTTCTGTAAACCCTAAAATATCAGACTCCATGAATTGATTTTCTTTCATTCTCTGCTGCAGGCATAACTGTTAATGAAGTTGCCAAGTCTGCTGAGATTCTAAAGATTTATTTGTTATACTGAACATAATGTCAAGTCAAAGAGTTATTGGTTGCTTTACTCTGACAGTTTTATTCATGAAGCAGAATACTGGAACTTACGGAAGCGTAGCTTATTCAATATATCATTCCTGAAACTTAGTTAAAAGCTTAATGGAAACTGAGTTTAAAGGAGAACAATTGAATTTAGCATGCAAATATTTTATAAATAAATTGGCACAAAACATGTAAGTGAATTATTCTGTCATATAATCACTTTGAAGAAAGTTGTGGGCTGACTTCCTTGTTCTAGCCCTTACTCAATCCAAACAATAGCACTTATTAGAAATGTCCTATTCCGTTTAGTGTCCCTATTGCCTGTCTTCCTGATATCTGTGTTCAGCTACATCAAGGCAAATTTAAGACTCAGATTTGGATCTGTGATGTAAAAATTAGATTTGAGGCAACAGATCAGATTGCTACCTCTGGCAGTAAAAGTTCTCAGCATTGTTATTTGTACAATAGCAGTACTAAAATTCACTCAGCAAGAGAAGGACTTTTCCATGAAAGGTGATCTTCAGTTTCAACCATAGCCCAATGTCAAAGATTCATACTGATTCTCTTTTATGGCTCCCTGGCCCCGATGAGCAGAATTACACATCCCAGCACTTGCCAATCTTGGCTGTGAGCAACTGCAAGAGAGTGAGTTGTCTGTATTTGCAGAACTTGATTTTTCATTGGACTGAGTGGGTATACGAACATTAAAAAGTCCTTTAACTTTTAAATATTATGAATTTGGATAACACTGACTCAAGAAAAATATTTCAACGTGCAGCATTTTGTTGGCTTTAAGTAAATCAAAGAAAATTTGATTTATTTGGTCATTTAATCAAAAATATGTATCTGTGAATCTTGAAATACAAAAATTGGGACAAGATCAATACAACACTTGTGTTTACTAATACATATTCACCAGAATATAAATGTATGGAAGTCAACATTTACTGCCCTACAGAAGCAAGATACATGGCACTGCAGTGAGGCAGGAAGGCTTTTATGAGTTTGGGATGGATGTCTTACTCAGGGAAGAACTAAATTCCAGTAAAAATCTTTATATCATTGCAATCACTGTGTGTTCTGTGTACATTTTCTCTTGTAGAAAATAACATTTTACAGTTGTTGTGTTGTTTTTTTTTTTTAATCTCTTATTTTTGTCTTTTACAAAGCAAGAAATCTTTACCTATAATGAGTCAAAAACAGTAGGAGAAGATTATGACTTGAAATATATTGAGGAAATAGAAAGAGAAGACAGTGAATAAAAAACATTGTGCTGCTCTCTCAGTATTCTCTATATAGATGCTCTTTATCCAACCAGTCCTTTACTGAAAATAGGAAAGTACTTAATCGAAATGTGGGATATTCCCTCCACACATCCAGTCCTTCTGATCTTGAATTAAAATTCATTCAGTAAGAAACTGGTGCCCTTCCAGTTCCAAACAACTGCATTTTGCTTAGTGTTTCCCCATCAGTCTTTCCTTGTAATCTTCACTGAAGCTCAGCATTATTATTGCAATCTCAAACTATCAAATCATATTCATACTTTCACTGTTTGCTGAATAATTTTTAAAATACACGGTCTTCACTTATATACTTTACATCATCTGAAGAAAAAAAAAAAAGCATTTTAATAACATATTTTTCTCTCCTCCTCCAGGAAAAAAAAACAATCCAAAACAATGAATAAAGAACGATTCAGGTTCAGGATGCTCCTGTTTTTCCTTTCCCTTTTCCTTTGTTACTCCTAGACTGAGTACTGCAGATAACCCTGACTAGAGATAAAGGACAGTGCACATTTATCACACAATTCTAGATATTATCCTAGGGATGTCACTTACAAACATATGACGCATCATTTTCTGTAAAAGCTCTTTGCTCAGCAGTCTCTAAGGCCTGGATTTGTCATTTGGCATACAAAGGTGAAGAACTAGAAAAATGATGTTTTTTCTATTAGTTGATGACAGGCTTCTGCAGGGTGCCTTCCCCTCAGCAAACTCCAGAGAATGGCACAGATGTTTTACAGCGGTCAAACTGGCCCCCAACTACATAATTATTGCAAGAATTCATGGAATACCTCATTTCTATCTCCTGCCATAGTAACTACTTTCAATAGACAATATAAGATAAATAGAAGATCAATGAATTACAGCAGAAGTCTGCAAACCTGGGAAAAACGCATTCTTGTTCAAGGTCATGGACCCGGTATGAAGTGCTGTTAAATTAAGCTACCTTTTTGAGATGCTTGAATTATCTGTGTCATGTGGATTGGGACCATTGACAGCTGATGAGAAAATTACTTCTGTGCTACCTCAGGGGAATTCCCATACCTATTAGACCTCAGTGGAAATGAGATAAGTTTGCTTTAAGCTCCTTCTGGGCTACATGCCAGGGTTTGGCAGAGTGTGTAAAGGAAACAGAAATCCCAGGCCAGCCGTCACTTAGGTTTTGATTTGGTGTTTGACAAGGAATACCTAAATGAAGAAATGGGGGGAAAAAAAATTTAAAAAAAAAAGGGGGGGGGGGGGGGGGGGAAAGAGGTTGAGCAGGGGGGATGAAGGGAAGAGAGATGGAGAATGCCATGCTTTGATTAGGTGAATCAGAGAGATAATTTTAAAAAGAGATAATTTTAAGTGACAAACATCTCCTTATTTCCAGATAAGAATTGGTGGGTAAGAGGGTAAGACTGGCTTTGCAAATAAAGCCGAGTCAGTAAAAAAAACCAAGGTTATCTGTTTAGCAGCCACAGGTTACAAAATATTTTGTAGGACAGTTATAGATCCTGATGTGCAATTTCTCAGATGCACATGACAGATTCATAATAAATAATAAACCAATGCACAAATGTAGCTTATATCTTGGGGGATAATGCCACGTTCTTTTCACTTGTAGGTCATCAACTGTCATTTTAATTCCTAGCATTAAGGTCTTCTAAATCCCTCAGCACTGGCAGTCCACTTCTACATGAATAATGCTGGACTCCTGTAGCTAGCTGAGTTTTCAAGGCAATACTTGAGTATAAAAGAGCAGAATATCTTTTCTTAATTGCCACACAAGCAGAGAAAGTGTAATTTTATCCTAACATTTGACAAGGAGCAATTGTTCATGATGATGTTCTGTCTCTCCCTATTTTACAGCAAAGCTTACTTTAAGAACTTCTGCAAGAGAATTTGCATCCTTTAGACGCTGCTAGCTTACATAGAAAACATTGCAACTAGAAGATCCAGCAGATAAACCCCTACTTGTTTTAAACCTCTATGATTTGGACTGAACAATGATGGGTGGAAATACCAAGCCTTCATATTGTCTTTTTTTTTTTTTTTTTTTAATATTTCAGGTACCAGATAGAGCTGCTCCAGTTTAGCATTACCCAGAACTAAGCTCTTAGACAGAAGGGATAATCTCCTAAAGTCCTATCAGGTTCTCAAAATTGCTAACTTTTTGTCTTGACAGGAATGGCATGGCTCCAGGAAAAAGAATTCATGAGGTATTCCAAAAGTCCCCTGAATGATCCTGCCCTTGTTTCATTTCCTTTCCACATCCTACTGGTTAAGTAGGTTTCCATGGTGCCTTACCTACTTTTATTAAAACCCCTTTGCATGGAGAGCTATAGTCTCTGAACACTGTCATTAATTCCAGTAGGGTCCTAAAAATTGATTACTGAGAAGTAAAAAATCCTGTGTGTATATACTTGTCACAGTTCTGGCAGGGCTTTGAACTATTTGCTCCATAGGACTTAGATGGTCCTTTTTTTGAGTTGTGTCAGTCAGACAGCCCTGCCAAGACTTCTAAAGCTATCCAGATAAAGCATACTACATTATTTATTAGAGCTATAATAATAATAGTCTTGTATTATTGCTGTATTTTTTTTCATCTAAGCTGAGCTAGATATCTTCCTTCAGAGTTTTCTGGTAAGACCAGGTTCATTAAAGCTCTACAGTAACATTTCTTCTTTAGTTCAAATCATTAAAATTCAGTGCATTGTTAATGTTTGCCTTACAATTATCTTTTATTAAAAAGCCACAAGAAGCAAGCTGTGGAAAGACACTACATAAGCGGCACAAGCTCTTGGCTCACAGGGTCTCAGCTACCAGATTTCAAGAAAACAAACAACACACAATTGAAAATAACATGTCATTTCTCCTCTCACTCACCCCATCCTTGGCAAGTGGAATTGCCAGTTAAAAAGAAAAATCAAGGTAATTTTCTTTCACATGACAGCAGGAGCTAAAAGCACATCAACATTGCTGTCATCACCTATATCTTAAATTCCCCCTCTAGTGATGCTTTAGAGGGATACTTGCAGAACTATAGGGTGACAGAAACAGTCAAGTTCAGAGAGCAAGTGGCCACTGCTTGAACTTTCAGCAAGTATCTGATATTAAATTTAGGAAGGGATAAAAGCTAAGGAAAATGAACCCATTTCCTGATACTGCAGCTGACACTCACCAGTGTCAGTGACACTATGTTTTCTCCATTAAGCAGCTATAAACATATATATGGGCAATATCTTCTTGTATAACATTTGTACAGACGTTTGTATAAAACACAGGGATAGATGTGATTGTATAACTGATAATCCCCCAGATCAAATATGTTCCGACATCCTTCTAATTCGAGAAAGTTAATTTCCACATTTCCAGCTTATGCCATCAGCTCTCAGAGATGCCTGCAGACAGTTTGAGATGAAAAAGAGTCACTAAATAGCTAAATTTTGTCAGAATCGTCCATGGTCATTTCTATACTTGTATCTATGACACTTCTATCTCATCAGCCATCTATTGCGACATGTTTCCATCCTGTTTCTCTCAACATTCATCTCAAGCTGCTTAAATACAAGGCAGAATCAAAACCAAAATAAGTCAAATGTAATTTAAATCTAGGTTTCCTACAGCTCAGCAAGAGGCAGGGAAAACTGCTTAATATTACAGGTTTGCATTCTGCCTAAACTCAGTCAGACTCCTAAATCTTACAATTTCTCCACCCATATCTCAGTGATACCCATATCAAGAATTCCTATAAAAGTGGCTGAAATTTCAAAACAGTGCTAGGCTGTACCCATCTTTTCTTTCTGTCTATCTACCTGCTTCACTCCTAGGTGAACTCTATGTTTGTTAGCATGTTGTTTATCTTTGACTCTCTCTCTGTTGGTCCCTCCCTCTAACTTCATCAATATTTTGGATTACAGGACATGACCATGAATAATTCAGGTTGTATGGAACCTTAACAGGTCTTTTCTCCTATCTCCTGGTAAATCAGGGTGAGCTATGAGGTTAGATCACATTACCCAGCGCTGTACGCAGTCTCGTCTTGATAATCTCCAAAGATGGAGACTGCACAATCACTCTGGGCAACCTGTTCATTGTTTTTGTGGTGAAAAAGTTTCTCCTTACATCTGATCAGCAATTCGTTTAGCTTCAAACATAACTCCCACTGCACCTTACCATCAAATCCTTTGAAGGAGGTTCCTGTTTCTCCATGACTGATCATACACAGACTCCTACAGTCTCCATTTAGAAATTAATGGAAAGTTTACATTCAGTTTTTATGCTCTACTATTTAATGTTTATTACCTGACATATGAATAATATATCATTGGTTTATGATTCATTAGTTTATTTATATCACTGGTTTATTAATCTCTGCAGAAAGAGTTTGTAAAAAAAAAAATAGTTTGCAAGAAAACAAAGCAGTACTTCATTTCATTATTTCTTCCAGAATGTACATAGATCTCTAAATAACATGATGTTGCTTTGTGACTGCAATTTTGAATATGTTTTGAAGTACATTGAAAAAGAAATGAGGTCTCCACAATGTTACTATTTACACAGCTTGACCAGTCTGTCAGAAAGCAGAATAAAAAGTCACTATATCCTTGCCTTCAGCTCCGGGCCAAGCTGGAAGTGCATTAGAGTACTCTAAATTTTATCAGCTGCCATCATCTCCTCTGGCATTGCTTGTACCAGGAGCTCCAGAGGAAGAGATATATAGAACAGTCTCTTCTGTTTCAGGTTATGTGGGATTTCTCCACTTTAGAAGAATCCTCAGTTGAAAATATCAAAAGTGTAAAAATCCACCCACGAGACCTGCAAGATTATTTTGGCATAAAGAATCTGATCTGGTGTCAGCCATTATTCTAACTGCCCTTTACATATGACTGATAAAACAGAAAAAAAAAAGGAATCTCTGAAGACTGCCTGCAGAACATGTTCAAAATGTTATGTTCATATTCATTTGCTTGGTTTTTCTTTTTTTTTCTTTTTCTTTTTTGCTTGCTTTTCCCAAAACTTGAGTAAAAAAGCTTTCCTAGCCCAAGTATTTGCAAAGATTTAATACTGCGTAATGGAATTTCAAATGAGTCCATGCAAATAATTTGCTCAAATATGTGGTTCACATTGCTTTTAGTTATAAGTCATTTGAACAGAGGACAGGAAAGCTGAGAATAGTATATTGAAGAGAACGAAACAAATACATAGACTTCAAGATGAAAAGCACTGCTATGTTCTTTAGTGAGATGGCTAAGGCTGTGCTTCCTTCATTTTGCTCTAACTACCAACAAACTGCCCAGGTCAGCCTCTCTATGCCCTATATCTACAAAACCTTTCTTTCACATTCTTGCAAAGGGGGCACATCTGTGTGTCCTGAATGCTGTGTGTGAGAAACTCGGGTTTCCTTCTCCTCCAGGATACTAAAAGGGACAAAGAACTTATACTTGTAGGAAGTTTGCTGACCCTCAGCTTCATTACACAAGTCAAAAGCTAGAAAGAAATCACAGTCACGAACATTCTGCTTTAACCCTGCCCATACTCCCCAATTAATTAACCTACAGTGAAAGAGTCTGCAGAGCCTCTCATCAGTCTAACTTGCATGAGAAATTCTTCCCTAGCCACCAAAGCCTGCCAGTGGTATTACAGAAGCACAAGTGCAAAAACTGTAAAAGAATGATTACTGTTTACTGCAAGAGATTTCCCTACAGAGGTTATGAGGAAACAGCCACCAAGACCCACCCCTTCCAAAGCATAGGCAAAAATCATCAGCCTCACTTCTTTATGCTTATAATTCCCATGCTAAAGTACAAAGAAGGAAGATGATTGTGACCTAAAGCATCTCCAGGCCAAAGCCGGAAAAAGGAAAGAACTGATTATGAAGAAGTATCCATGAGGAATTTACTGTGCCCAGCTGTCTTGTGCAGCTGGCCAGGAATAAGTTGCAAATTTGCAAAGCAGCTACTGCAAGGAGTCCAGACGAAGGGAAAGATCAGGCTCCAAGAGCCTAAAATAGAGTCCTGATTGTAGGCACCCTTAAATTATAGACTGTGTTGGAAATGAATGACATTTCAAAGCCAAGTTGCTATAGCGAACCTGGAGGGAAGTGTGCATGTGTGAGAGAGGGAGAGTGTGAAATAAAGCTTCCTGCTTGATTCACTGCTGGTAAATGCAAATTGCTGATATTGTTTTGTTGGTATATCTCCTGCATGCTATCAATGTCATCATTAGACACTCATGAACTGTGACTCACAACATATCTGACAGTTTTTTGTTTGTTTTTTTTCCCCTTTGAGCTCTAGCTTTGGGTGTTTCAAGTTGTTCGACGTGTTCCTAAAGGGACAAATTCTGAAATGTTTTAATCAGGAAACTCATCTGCTATAATCTGCGGAGGCCAGGCATTTACAACTGAGAGATTGCATTGACCCCAGAAGAGTGATTGAGAGATGCATAAATGAATTGTGACTTTAAATTTAGCCTGCATAAAAAAGAAAGCAAGGGAGAATGTTGTTTTGGGGTGAAAATCTAATTTCACTAGAGACTTAGGGCTTAATAGAGTCTGGAGCCTTGGCCTGCCCTACAGAAAAGAATATGTGCATCGGAACAGAGTTGAGCTTAGTGAACATGAGGCCTCTCTGAGAAAAAACCTAAGAGTCTGCATTGATTTTCTACAGCAAGAGACTGCAGCATTCCCTCAAGTTAAAGTTAATTCTGTTTGATAGTGTTTATCTGGGTAAGACATATTGACATGGAACATTTTTCAATATAAGAAGATTAAGATTCCTATTTGTGACCACTGTCAGAGAGGATTCCAGCATCGCTTGGCTGACAGCAGGCAGGTAAAGCAGCAGCCAGTGAGAATTGCCTACCATTAATAATGTGGTGTGTTTCCAGGTGTTGTCACTGAATGTCACTCTGACATATTCCCTGAAGAACCCTCACTATCTAACTGACACAAGCACAGGTGAGATTTGTAATAATGTGCTCAGGAGTCTTACAGAAGGGTTTCTCACTCAGCTTCCCAGTTCTGCATCTGCTTCCACAGAGAGAAGCATTTTGACAGACCTCAGAAGTGTCATGTAAGATGTATCTTGTATCTTTCACATTTTCAGTGTTTTTCCTTGCTTGCTGCATCAGGCTCAACTATACCCAGCTGCTGCTACTTCTGTTCTAGAGAGCTGTTTTATAACCAACTCCTCTTAAAGAGTATGTTGTAACAGAGATGAGATCATGGGAGACAGACACAAAGACCACAAGCCTTGGTAAGCAGAGAACAGAGCCCTGAACGTTTCTGTTCTTAAACTCAGTATAGAATGAAGAGACGAAAAACAGAAAGTGCTTACTGTTCTCTCTTCTGCACTCTCTCTTACCCAAACCATTTGTGTTTCTTCTTCACACTTCAGCCTTCATCCTGGTAAAGGGCACTGATGACAGATAGTGTTTCAGGCTGGCAGTCCACATATCGTAATATTCATTTGCACAAACTCTGCATCCTTAAATATGTGCATCTACTCTTATACTTGGATCTTGCTGAGTAATGTCAAATATCCAGAATTTCTTCTGTCCTACTTTCTAACACTACTGACAAGGACTCGGACGTCCTGTACCAATAGAGTAAACAGCATTTTTGTTACAATCCAAAATACACAAAGCATTTTTTTAAAAAGTTTGTATTTGGATGTCACTTCAACAAGAACTAGTTAATATACTGCCTACATTTTTTCAATGACTAAAAGAAATGTGGATTCTTAGGACCTTCAGAGTACAGGAGATCTTTCAGGTCGCTGTAAGACAATGCTAATTCTGTTATTAACAGATAAAAATGTAGTAGCACTGTCATTGCATACAACTTTATTGATGTATGAAGGGCTGACTTTCTGCTTATTGGTTCACAATGAAACATTTACTGATATGACTGTAAGCATCATTCACTTCATAAACCATTGACATCAAATCAGTATTTGCACACCAGATCAAATCCAAATAGAACTCCTTAGTGGAACTGTGGATACAAATCAAAATTTTCACAAGTGAAGCTCACTCAGCATTTTCTTAACTCATATCAGGTCATTGGGGCACTCTGAACCTTAAATACGTTAATCACAGGCCACAATGCATTTCACTAATAAGCAAGCGTTCATGGAACGTGCTGCCGTGCAATAAGGCACATCATACAATGGCTCATAATGTGAGTGGGAAGGTAACAGACACTTTTCATAGCACAAATTAACTCAGTGGTAATGAGTAAGCCTCTCACAAATTAAATTATCTGCTATCTCAGCAGTGGTGAGCAATAAATAAGAAAACTTCAGGATTGCTTACAAAAAACAACAACAAAAATAACCAACACAAGATCAGCCCGAGGATCCTGAATCCTTGTGGCCTAGCAGTGCTCCCTTAACTCCATTTGTTTGTAGGTAAACTGGATCTTCAGCATTATCTTAATTAAGCTTTTAAAATTTAATTCCTTTTTTCAAAGGAGAGTATCTTGGGCACTACACAGCGTGTTTCCATTAACAATGTAGCAGCTTCAACAGACTACTTTCAAGATGAACAGAAAACAACAACAAAAACAATTCTATCAGGCATGACCCTGCAGGGAAAGGCAGGAGACCTGTGCAACACAAATCTCTTGATAGCCATCATAAAACACAATAGATTTCCCAGAGGAAGTCTGCCACTAAGCAATTAAGCTGCAAACCATGCTTTAAGGCCATGCAATTTATTTCATTTAACATTTACTTACAAACTCAAAGTTTAAGGCTACAAATACTTTGTATTAAGAGGTCTCTTTTTTTTTTTTTTCTTTTTTTTTGGGGGGTGGGGTTGGTTTGAGTTTTTTATTTCATGTATTAAGATTTAATTGATATTAGATTCCTTTGTTTCTTCTGACTTTGAAAATAATTGAGGACACTAGCAGATTATTTTTCTGAAATGAATTACAACAGAACAGGTCTGCCAACTGTTATAGCTGTAACAAAACTCAAAGAGATTCCAAGACAGTTTAATAATTAATCACATTAACTACAGATTCAGTACCCTTACTTGGCACTTTTTAAAACTGCAAAATCTAAAAGACCCGAGACTGTAAATTACCCAAATTGTTAAAATATAATTAATTTTTAAAATCTTATAAAGTCCAGTGAATCTTTGCTGTCAACAAAGACTGTAAAATAAAGAAAAGTGATTGATGCTGTTGTTGTTATTCTCCTTACCTTTCACATGGTTCTGCATTTCCTACTTAAACGCAGACTGTATAATATGCTACAAGTCATGGCTGGGAGATAAAGAAGAACCTGCAGCAACTGAGCATAAAATTTCACAGCTCTCATAATACAACACTGATGTACTCTGTGAACAATGGAGGAAAAGGTTTGCGTTTATCATGTGCTGGTGTTTTAGCTGAAACAGTTTAATAACACTTAGCATATTATGCAGCCTTTTGCAGTTAACGAGCTGTTGTAACCAAGCATGTAAATGCAATACAGTTAATTGAGCAGTCTTTTGGCAAGTAGGGAAAACAAAAACATTGCTAGTGATCTGTCAACACTGCGAATACGAGCGATGTTAGAATAGAGATTTAAAATAGTGCAGATCTGAGCAGTCTGAGTCAACAGGTAAGCCTAAAACCAACAGTAAAGCGAAAAGTAGTAATACATTATCCTCTGTCAGGATTTTCAAGATTATAATGTTTTAGTAGCCCTAGTCAGTTAGCTCCTAGTCAGGAGCATAAAAATAAATGAATGTACGTATCCAGCCAGTGAGCATGCTGATGCTAACTTCTTTTATAAGATGAAAACTCAAATAAACAAATAAATAAATAAATAAATAAAGTAGTGTAGTAAGTTTATGAAGATTGTAGTCTGTGAGTAGTTCACTTAAACCATCTTCTTACGATACATGTCATTTTTCTGCTGTAGTATTTATTAAAGGTAAATACAGTTCCAAACTGTTCATTCATTCTTTCAATCAAAAGAGATTTCCAAATTCTGTGATACTGTTTCTATCACATCAAAGTGCTTTTATGCAACTACAGAGCTGCTAACTACCAGGTCTGATTTCAGTCACATTCATAAATGTGATCGGGACAGCTGCAACAGAATACTACTCCAGTAATTGATAAAATTTTGACCAAAGACTTACCAATGCTGACAGTTGATTGTTGGATTATTTAAATAATTTTTACACTTTTCTGTATCTTGTAGGAAATGGCCACCATGGACTGTAACATGTAACTGGGAAGATGACTGTACTCACTCAAATAAGAAACAGCTTAACAATCCAAACAGCATTTGAAATAAAGAAGGAAAAGAGAGAGAAGAATGAGACATAGGACTTAAAAGTGAACCCAAAAATACTTTTTCAGAAGTACCATTTGTCACATAATTGAATGAATCCTCAAGCAGGAGAGGTCAGGGATGTAAGAAGCATCAGAACTATTTCATTTTATTCTCAAAGCGAAAGTTTGGGGGAAACTACTTAATGAAAAAGAAAAAAAACCTGCTGAAAAAAAACATGAACAAGTATAAACAGAACATCAAAAAGCTACACTAGGAAACAAGGCTGAGATTCCATCAGTTCAAAAGCTGTTAGCATAAACTTCTTCGTTCCCTTCAAATGTTATGAAAATTTTCTGCTCTGGTCTATGGTGAAACTGTTTTAAAACAGTTCTATGGATTTAAAATATAGATTCTAAATCTGCCTAGAAATTAAAAGGAACTAGGAAGAAATATTACAACACACTACTCAGAAAAACTTTGTCATAGGTAAAAAGTCTTATTGATTCCATAGGCCCTCCTCCTTTAATGAAGTCTGAAACACATTCTGTTCCCACTTGTAACTGTTTTTTGTGTTTTGTCCTTAATTTGGTGTAGATTTGGCCAAGACATGTGCAGGTTCTCCGAACAAATTAAAAAGTTCTTTAGACTTGTTTTTACCTTTATTTAGAATGAGTAAACCGAGAGCACAAACCCCCTCTGTTTCAGAAAAAAAGAAATTGTATGAGGACAGTGGAAGCGATATTGCTCAACACTTAATCTCCGGGCATCTAAAGCTCAGTTAGGTTATATTGGAATTGCTACTACTGTCCTTTTTAGTACAGCCAGGATCAGGAAAATTATATTATATATTTCAGTAGTTACTCACACCGTATGTGCCCATGTACCACTGTCTCTGGAACTGTGTTCTCACTCTACCGTGGAAGTACTTGCTGGGGAATAAGGTCAACCAGGGGATAGGCCTGAGTAAAGAACTGCTAAGGTAACAACAGCTGAAGCAGCTGAAGCCGAACCATGGAACAGGGATATGAAGAAGTGCTTTGCCGGATGCCCCGTGATGACATGATTTATGCAAGGGAGGACTCTGGGAGTGGGAAGGGTAGCGTGTGTGTGTCTGAGACCCATCTGGGTACGTGGCTGTACTCATCTGGGTATGCCAGACCACTGTTCCCAAGACCAGAACACGAGGGAATTGTTCAGACTGGACATTACTAAAAATTTCTTTATCATGCGGAGAGTGAAACAGTGGAATATTCTTTTTAGAGTGGTGGTTGATGCCCCATGCCTGTCAGGGTTCAGGAGGCATTTTGACAATGCTCTAATTAATATGCTGTAACTTTTGATTATTCCTGAAGATGTCAGGCAGTTGAACTAGATGATCTCTGAAGGTCTCTTCCATCTGAACTATTTATTCTATTCTATTCACTCAGAGATCTGAAACCATCTTGCCATTATGGACAAACAAAGCCGTTACATACCATTCCCCAGTATTCCAGGATATAGAGGAAAGACAGGTACAGCTTAAACTTTGTTGTAAATAGATGCACAAGACACACTGTTAGCATTCCTGACACATTCAGTAAGCTCTCCTGCTTTTTTGTAGATGTCTACCTACAGTAATCACTTTTACTTTCTAGCACAGTACTCTCACAGGCTGTGTTGCCAAACCTGTTGTCACTCCTAGACTCATATAGGCAATAAGCTCACAGGAAAAAATACCAACATTATATCTCACCTTGCAGTTCAAGGCAAGGAAAACAAATTGTAAATCCATATATACATCCATATTCTAGTTCCCCATGTTTTATCGTTAAAGATTTATTGGATATACAGGTTTAGATTGGATATAAGGAAAAAGCTTTTTACAATCAGAGTGGTGAGGCACTGGCACATATTGCCCAGAGAGGTGGTGAGTGCCCCATCCTTGGAGACACTCAAGGTCAGGCTGGACCAGGCTCTGAGCACCTGATCAAGCTGTAGGTACCACTGTTTATTTTAGGGGAGTTGGACTAGATGACCTTTAGGAGTGCTTTCCAACTCAAATGATTCTTTGATTCTATGAGAAGTATAGCCTCATTTTTTCAGTTTTTAGGTTTAAATGTAATCTCATTCCAGTTACGTAATTTGACATAGCAAGGTAAAAGTATTTATTTACTTAAATTATCTATCATCTTGTTCCTATTTGAAGAAACAAATACAGGCCACGGGATACAAACATAATATCTTCAATTTCTTCCTAACTTCTATTACTCCCATCTACACCCATGCAATTTACAACCATTATTGTTTATTTCCCTCAGAATTGATCTGATAAGACACAACGCATCTCACCTTGGTGACTCACTGTTATTCAAACACAAGCTAATAAGATGAGTTCACACCAGCACCATCTCTTCCCAAACAAATAATTATAATTTGCCAAAAACCTTTAGCAGCCACACAGTTATGCAGGCAATCTGAATCTGCAACCAATTTTTAACATTTGTTAGGCAAACCAGCAAAATACAAAACCCTGCTGCTATACTGAAGAGCAGTTAAGTATAGGCCAAGAACAAAGCATTGTGCTTTCAAGGTTTTGCATAGTCCCCTTATGAGAACTGATTGCTGCAGCCTCTCATCTCCTGTTGATATGAGAAAAAGACTGCATGGTGAAGAAAATGATGCAAGCCAGCTAAAAACCACAGATTTTTACCTGCTAGCCTATGATGTGCTATTTATATTAGTATGGATCATGACAATAAGAATGCATGCACATCCATTAATGTTCGTAAATCTTATTGATAATTAAACATACTTCAAAATGTCAGAAAACTATGCATTCATGACAGATGGCTATCATTTTGGGTTTTCTTACTTCATTAGTACAAGTCAAACAGATTAACTTTAAAAGATTTTTTTTCCATATTTTTAAGTAGTTTTCATTCCAGCACACTTCTGAATTACAGATTGATTTATACTAAAGCCTTGTAATCCATTCTATCACTTCGCTATTTTACAGTGTTGCCAGATTACTTGATTGCAACATGCCCAATAGTTAGTACAGCTTAAAAGAAAGTTGACTGCTTTCTTTAGGAGGGCGCTTAAGAAGGCTATAAGCCTTCAGTCTTTTTCTTTCATTACTCAAATACATGCTAAACTCAAGATTAATCCTTGATGGTTTTTCTCATAACAAAACAGAAAGCTGCACTCAGCTTGAGTCCGCAGTGGCCAACTGAAGGCTTTCTTTACTGAGTAAATTAGCAATATAAATTCCACCCAGATGAATATATTAAGGTGCGTGGTGAGATCATTAACCTTATTATGCCACCCCATCTTATTTTCAAACTTTCTACTAGTCTGCTGCTAATAGATATGTGTGCCAAAATTTTTGCCTACAAATGCATTTTCCTATAATGGAAATAGTCATTTGTGCTGCTATCATTTATCATTCATGTTTCTAAGGTGCCTCTTATGCTAACATGTGGAAGACATTACAAACATTTTGTAACTCCATGGAAGGAAGTGCTAGTGCTTCTGGCTGTCTGCTTGCTCCCATCTGTGTACTTGCAGCCAGCCAGGTCCTGCTGGCTCATTTCAGAGCCTTGTTGTTAAGGGAATATCTCGTGACACAGAAGTTCCTGAATTCTACAAAACTGTAGTTCAGTTTGCTGTCTCATGACCTTGTCCAGTGGAAATTCTCTTTTTCTTCATGTTAGCCTGTCAGTGCTATATTTAGACTCCAACCTTACACCTGGTAGGAAAGGCCCTAATGCACAGTCACACCTGAAGGGACCTGATGAAATTATGCTGCAGGGAGACGGATGAGAATATCAGCCTGGAATGATATGGCTTTGAGTTCTTACAGATAATTGTACAACTGGAACTTCCTGGGATCCTGCTATCTCTGATGGATGTGTACATCAGTCATTTGCAAAATCCCACTATTCCATGTTGTTTTCCTCTGTCACAAGATTAGATTTCCAAAGCTCATCCCCTACCTAAGGCACTCTCTGAGGGGAGCACCTTACTCTTTTCTGTCCTCACAGCACAACCCCATACTATCTCATTAAGACTGGTTACCTGACGTGGCCTTGTGACTCACTGTAACCCACTTTAATTAATTTGTTATTTTCATGTCCTTGATGCTCTTGGTACAAGTAGACAGTATTCTCTGGAAACATTTATTTCCTCAAGTCCTGCCACACATGTCTGTTAGCTACTTCTTTGTACTACTAATGAGTCTAAACAACACCTTGAGGCGAATCTTGATTAGCATGTTAATTAGGAAATTTCTAGCAGGCACTTTGGGTGACAGCTTACTCCCAAACATCAACAATAAAATGTGCTCAGATTGAGACATCAGGCTGAATTATAAAGATGGACACATGGAAACGCTTGTCAAAAAAATCAATGCTTCTCCCTGTCCCATGTCCCTTTCCCTAATTTCTCCTGTAGTGCAAGTGCTTTAGAAAGCAAATGCTTGCACAAAAGTGGTCAGGCACCAGCTTCTCAAGCTGCCTCCAGTAGCTGTTGGTCTTTCTCTTCTCTTTACTGCGTACACAAATGCAGACACACGACTGAGAACTTCAAAAATAGACTCCAAGCACCTCCCTTCCTATCTGAGACCTGGTCAGTCTACACTCCACTGAAGGCTATGGGAATATTTCCATTGAATGCAGGCTTTGAGTAATGCACAAAATGTTTGAAGTCAGATTATGAGACACAGTCTGCTCTTCTGCTTTACAAGACAAGATCCTCTCAGCATGCAATTCTCAGCTGATGTAAGGCCTCTGCCATTTCTCTTTCCCCTTATCTCACTGCACTGAAAGATATCAGGAATAAATTGGTACAAAGCACTGAACTTCCAGTCCTGTTTTAAATGAGTAGGGTTATCATGTCCCACTTCAAACTAAGATATACTGTTTTCCTGTCCTTTCCCCTCCTTCCAAAACAGATTTAGAGCCAAAAATGAAACTGGGCCCATAATGGTTTAAGTACTATTTATTTATCCTTAAAAAAACCCTGCCTTTAAAGTTTCTTGCTTTGCTATGCTGGAGCTGAGACCCATTCAGCACACATCCAGTGCACAAGCAACAGTGATTAAACATAGATGCAATAAGAACTAATCCCTAGCTGAATGAAGAATGCTAATTTTTTATTATATGTTGGTTAGTGAGGAAGAGAAAATGCCCATTATTGGTCTCAGTTGAATTATTCTTCTTTTCAATATGATTTTTTTAATATGGATGGATTCTCAAAGTGTCCCAGTTCTCTCACATAATATCTTACTGAGGAGTGCTTTAATCTGGTATTAGACTCAGTATTTTCAAGGGGGTTACACAAAGTACAAGGACTTTGCAGATAACTGTGTAGTAAGATTACGCAAAGTCTGAGTGTGATACTATCCCAGATGTCTAACCCTGGAAACACAGCCATGTTCGTCAATGGTGTGTTATAAAAATACCTAATTTAACTAGAGCTGGAGGTTTCTTACACAACAAAATGAACTGTGAACTGTGGCAAATGAAAATAGAAACAGCACTCATCCTGCTGTTTCCACTCCAAGGACGGTAATCTTCAGTAAGTAGTAACTCTGCAAACATAGCCAAAATCAGTCTGCCCATCAGAGCTCCAATACATTGCTCCCCATCAAATGGAAATTTACCTTCATTTCTCTATACCATTAAGCCACCTTGAGTGTGGCTATCCCTGCCCCCTTCCTGTCCGCATTTGCCTCTAGAAAGGACTGCTTAGATAGACAGCGTCAACTAGACAGATGACATTTAGGAGGATAATATTTGTCAAAATCTTTGTGTCAGAATCTAGCTGGCTTTAGGAGAGAAGGGATGAAAACAATAAAACCTGAGGTCTTCTACTGTGGTTGGGAAGCATTATTTTTACTCATTTTTTGGATCACTTTTCATTAACCTCATTGTGGATTAGGTCAGCATCAACACAAAACTCATTTTGACAACTTTAACTCACCATCGTATAACAAAGAAGCACATTTAGATCTAGAAAAATCTTGCAGTAAAATGCTGACACAAAAGCGTATTTTTTGCTGATGTCTAGCTCAGTCAGTAATTCATTCTAGAGTCCGTAAGATACTTGGCACACAGGTAGAGGGGCATATACAGATAGAAAAAAATTTGTGTTCAGACAAACGAGGTTACTGAAGAAAAAGCAAATAAATTCTATTTTTTCAATCTGAGCATTTGAGATTCTGTCATCAGTTCAAGCGGGTAACCTTGACATTAAATAAAGTAATTATTTTATGAATCTCACTTCTATTGATTTTTTTTCTTTAATTTTAGAGTAATGACAGATGTGCCTAATATCTGAGAGCATTTCTACACATTAAAACATTTACATGTACTGTTTTGCCTGTAGACATCTGTAAGGTAAGAAAAAATAAAAGAGCAGAACAATATTATTGACTTTTTAGCACAAAAGTATTTGCATACTACTTCTGGGCTCTACCCCATCCCAGACAAAAAGAAAAATAGCAACTTAATGCTGATGTAGAAGAAAAACATGCTTTTTTGAGGCAAAAAACTGGAAAATGAACATGACATTCCTACATATTCATTGAAATGTAGCTCCAGGGAATATAAATATACATAAAATATAGGCATTGGAACAGTATAGTGGCAGTAACTCGAAGTAAAATCACTTCATTTGAAATCCTAATTAATTTTAGAATGCATCTGGAAGAATTGAGGTGTAGAGTTAATATAATTTTGTACGCTGAGGATTCTTTCAGTATTTTTTCAAAATACTTCACAAAAAATATTTTTCCTGTCTCAAGACCTGTCCAGATTTTCCTTATTTTTCTTCAGGGGAAAAAATAAAACAAACAAAACCAGAAAAAAAAAAAAAAAAAAAAGACACTTCCTCCTCTTCCAGTGCAGCCCAAAACACATAATGAAACAAGAAATGTGGGTTTTGCCCTTAAAGATGCTTACGGCTTTCTTGATCTCAGCAATCTTTAGGAAATGTGAGCAATGAGGAGTGTAAGTTATTAAGTTTGATGTTTTCTTGCTCTTCATATATTTGATGAGAAACTATGAAGAAATGGAAGGTGGAATTATTGCTTTCCTTAAGCTTCACCCAGGCTACTTATTCACCGATTTGTAGAAATTCTTAACAAAGTGGGTTGTTTTTTTTGTTTGTTTGTTTGTTTGCTTTTTGTTTTTTTAAACTATGCTTCACATGTTATTTGTAAGAACAGCCTATTAGTGTTGAACTGTAATAGCACCAAGTTATGTGAAGTGAGCATTCCAGCCCTGAAACCAAGTGTTTTTGCATTAAGGCAAAAATGCACGTATGGAATGAATTGTGCAATCACAATGCATGGTGGTATTCACAGTTTTATCTGTTCTGCTGTTCGGTTTCACTAAGGTGAGGAAGAAATGGTAAAGTGCTTATATGTGTGACACAGAAACAAAAAGCATTCAGGTGACTACAGCCTAGTCAATGTGTTTGTCAATGCAGAACAATTACAGTAAGGAGACTCTGGATATTGGTTTGATTGCTCCTAAGGCATACAGTACATTTTTGTTTAAGACTACTTGGGCCTAACCCAAAATCCACTGAAATAAGTGTCCTACTGATTTCAATAGGCTTTGGTAAAGGATAGTGTGGCCTCAAGCCTGATTGCCTGTTGAGAGGGCAGTAGTGGATTATCCAATAGTTCAGGAGTACTGAAAACTTCACCTTTTTTAAGTATTAGATTTGTAAACACATGGATGAGAACACTGCCATCACCCACTCAGAGTTTCAATTACTATTCCTTACATCTTAAGAATCTTAAATACGGTCTCCTTTCTCCAACAGGGTTAATAAATACCCATATTCTACAAATTTCGTACTTAACAGTTGCAAGTGAAGAGATTATGACAACACTTTACTTACAGAGAGTATACCATAGAGCTGAGCATGTTTAGACACAAGATCTTCATTTGTTTTAATTAGCAGAGGGGAAAGGGAAAAATTATGTTGTCTTGACAGGATTGGATTATTATAATCACAACATGTATTTATCAAATTATATTTTAATTTACAGCCAGTAACTTGCAGTTATTTGAATATACCCCTAATTAATACACAATACTAAATAACCATCTTTCAGCATGAGCGATACAGTGTTATTGTGCTGAAATTCCTCACCAAAAATGTTGGGGCTGGATTGAAAAATGCACATTTAAGAACATGCTTGTTTTAATGAAATGGTACCCAGTGTACAGACGGACTCGCTGAAATTCTGTAATAAAGAATATTATTTAATTATCACTGCTGCCATTAGTGGTACTGTATAATGAAACGTTGGCTCTGTACTTGACTTTGTTCTACAGATAAGAATTACACTTTATGTTGGAGCAGACTAAGTACAAAAGCCGACTGAAGTTCTCCTCCTTGTTGGCATATGTTCTTTGTTCTGTTCTCTATAATTGCTGTGTCCCTGGTATACACTTGAATACACTAGAGACAAGAATGGAAACAAAATATTTAATACTAAACCCTCAAGGTGAGTACACACACATGGATATGCATAAATCTACTACTTAATAGAAAACTATGCCTACACTGTTGGTTGGTTTTGTGTGTTGGTTTTTGTTTTGTTTCGTTTTTTTGACTGATCATCATACAGAAGATTTCCATATATGGCAGGAATGCTACAGGGACCACAGCAACAAACAAAACAAAACAAACAGACAACGACCACGCAAACAAAACCTACAACTGAAACCTGTGGAAACAAGCAAACCTTAAAGTTACTTTCTAATTTCAGCATCATTCAGAACAGATGGAGCAGAAAACCACTTCCCATGTGGGGATATCTTGACTGTCATTGAAAGGCAGCAAAATATTCTAGCAATCTTCAGATAGCATTTGTCTCTCAGGATACTTTAATCCACTAACACTGATTAAGAAGCCCCCAACTACCTATAATCAATGCCAAGGTTGACACTAAACCAGCTGTTCATTCAGAGCCAAAAGTGGTGGTTGTGAGGCCCAGCAGATACCAAAAGAACAGCTATTAATTACAGCACATATTTATGCCAGTGTTTCTCCCAGCTGGAACACAATTCAGTGCATTTTTCTTTGCACATAACACAACAGTTTTTAATAGTCTACAGGGAAAGATAATATGCTTACCATTCTCTTCCTCCTGCACTCTCATTTGAAAAACATTCTTCAGGAGAAAACCACACAGTATGTATAACCCTGTGGGCTTATGATGGACGCCTTCAGTATTATCAACACAGAGGTATAAAGAAGCTGTCCTATTAACAATACCCATGTAAATTCAAGGACTCCTATAAATACTAATCCTTTGTTTTCCTTCCAGTCTGCCCTTTTCCCACTTGAGAGTTGGCATGAATATTTAAACTCAAGCCAGAGTAGAAGAAAAAATGACTCAGGATCTTTCCAAGAGGAGCTACCATGTTCTTTTGTGACAAAGTTCATTTTTTTTTGTTTAGATCAGCTTATTTCACTATCATTTTTTCTGTTCATTTGAACAAGCAAACACCTATAGGCTGCCCCAGTATGAATATTCATCAAACATCACTGGATCTCAAATATTCAAATCTTCCTTTCCTTCATGCTGCTGTTTTATGTGAATGCATGTTTTATCTGATACCAAACTATTTCACTGTGGTTTTTGTTGTTTGTTTGTTTTTTAGTCACAAAAACAGAGTCTTTCTCTCAGCCAAAATTCAAATCCCGTATCTCCAGCTGCCACACTGTTACTCTCAAACTCAGGACTGCTGTCATTCAAGCAACCTGGGGGGGCAGAACATCCTCACTGCTGCTATCTTGACCCTTGTAAAGCCAGCAGCAGTGTTCTCAGCACAACAGATTAACCTGCTACTCATGCTCCTTTCTGCCTCTGGCTGCATCTGACTTCTTGTCTCCACTATGTAATAAGTAAATCTTTAGTCACTGCAAAACCATGTCAGCCAGCAGCTAGATTTCACCCCCTCGTTACCCAGAAAGATGATTTGGATCTGGATTCATTTTTACCTCAGTTACTGAAGTTGAAGGGGAAAAGCTTGGATATATAACTTCTTTCCCACTTAGGCATTCATTGCAATAAGCTCAGTTTCCAAATCAATGACCTTGGCACTCATAGGGAATGAAATGAAGTTGTCACTGTCACTGTCTGAGCCAAGTGTCCAGTGACAGTCTCTCCAGCAATGTGGAATACAGTTTTATCTGGCTAGTTAATGGGGATATTCTTCTGAAAATATAAGCAATATTGTAATGAAAATGTCAGTAAATCTATTCTCTAAATTACAGCAGCCTTAAGTAACAGGGACGTGGTAGAACAGAAAACGCTAATTAAGCGAGTATTGGAGGCACCCATTACTGCCTCCCATATTAATGCTTCATTAAGGAACTTCTGAAACTGCTCTTAGACTGGAATAATCACTGCATGAATAGGTTCTGGAGAGCATAAATGGCAATAAGAAGTTCAGGACAGTACAAAACACAGGCTTAAATACTAATCAGTCTTAAACATACTCTAAAAGTTTGTATTTTGTCTTCAAAATATAAACGTTGAGACGGAAAAATCCATATTTTCTTGATAAAAACAAGCTATAGCCTCAGGTGGATAGCTGTGCATTTTTATCCCAGACCCCCCAGAGGCAAGTCAAATGGAGTAAGACACGTGAATGACAGTTTTGCTTCCTTATGATTTTCACACACACAAACTGACAGTAGGACTATGCACATGCCTGACATCTTACCAATGTTCGTCATGCTCTCCAGTAACAAATCTCTGACAAACAGCAACCGAAGTAGCAGTGTTTTCACAAAAGATGACACGTTCATCACGGTACGATGAAAGTTTTCCATAATCATAGTACAGAACGAAACTTGAGTAAATATGTAGTTGGGCTGTACTAGACCAGGAAACGTACTCCACGAAACTGTTCTCTTCTGCATTTGTATGAGTTGAGAGACTTGTGTTCCATTTGTTTGCAGTCCATTAAACATTTACAGCTTCTCATGGCAAGGTGACAGCTTTGAGTATAGAGGTTAACACTGTAGAGTAAGATAGACTGCACAGATCTTAAGTAGATGGACGCTTTCAACTTACCACCAAATTCTGTGCTTAGACAATGAATAAAGTCCTTTCATTCCTGCAACACATTTGGAGCCCCAGAGCACATCCAAATAAAAACTATACTTCATGGATTTTGCATGTGTAAATCAACTCTATTCTGCAGGGAAATATTTCTTGCAAACTCTTGGTCAAAACTGGATCCGCAAGTTCCACTTTCATTTAAAACTCCCTCATACTGGATAACACTTTATGTTTATTCTTTGCCACGGGAAAAAGAAAAGAAAAAAAAAAAAGCAGGAAAACCAACAATCAATCTATCAACTACTACTTAGACATTTAGATTAGATTCTGAAAGCAGCATACACTTGTATAAAACACAGATTTTCTTTAAAAAGATTTGGACATTCCATACAGGGCAAGTAAGAAAGGTTATGAAGGCTAAAGCTTGAATGCCTTGACATTTTTTTAATATTCATTAAAAATAATGTAGACATATGCCTGCTAAATCCCATACCTAGGCAATATAACAGCATGCACAATCTCCTGGTCACAAGATTAGCATTTGAAACTGACGCAAGACTAACCTCTGAAAATTCTTGGGAAACAGAAGAAAAATGAATATCCCAATCAGCCCCTGTTAAAGTATGATAAATACTCACAGAAGGGAAAGGTTTTCAATGCAATAACACAACTATGTATTTATACATTTAGTAAACATATTTGGAGGTTAGGAATGTTTGGGAAAATATTGAAATCAATGACACCTCTGAACACATCTTACGTTTGGAGATACTTAATGAAGGTGCTGGGGAGCTGCCAAGTCCAGAATCTCTGTACTCAGTGTTTGGCATCTTCTGCACTGCGAAGATGAGCTCTATCTGCAGACAGCTGCTGTTCAGTCCTTCTGGTGTTTCAGAGGAGGGTGTGTCACCGGGACATATCTTCCCATGGATACATCTCATGGCAGAGGATGTGGCCTGAAAGCTCTCAATAAATGCAGATTAAAATTTCCGAAGCTTGCATGCTACTTGGATGGACACACCAAGAAATACATGGGCAGAAAAAGCCAATTTAATTTCACCTCTAATTATAAGGTAGGTCTCAGCAAACATGTTCAGCTTTCACCCGTTGCACTCTTAATGTCACAACTAAACCTCAAGATGACCACCATTATATAACACATACTGAGAAAAACGGCCACTGTAATGGCTCTCAGTTTCACCCATTCAGGCTAGTCGTGTATTTGGCAGAAAGGCCTGAGCAGGACATGCTGGTGACGAGGTGATGCACTCCTCAACAAAGCAATTGGAGATTTCAGATACGCCACCGCATTTTTCATTATTTGCAACAACAGATAGTATTCCTGGGTGAAACGAACTGCATTCATATATGAAGCACATTTGTTTCTCTTTCACTGTGCTAACCAGAATAGTGCACACACGGGAAAAATGGGTATGTGTTCTCTATGTATGTGTTCACACATAGAAAAAGTAGCATTAAAACCCCCTGCAAACACTTGGGGAAACAGGGCATTTTACATATACATCAGATAATTAATGGGTAAAATGTCTTACAATCTGGCCTTTCCTTGTGCATTCCCTTTATAAGAAAACTTATACGAAATCAACATATTTAAAATGGCTTCCCTGTTTCTATAACATGAAGGACATTTGAGAACACAAATATGAAACAGTTTTCTCAATTAATAATGTCTACTCCCAATATCATTACATGACTGAAACAGGTTCTTAAAACTTACATCATTGACTGTGAATGATTCACTTAAACCACCGCTGAGCCAAAAGTAACAAAGAACAAATCACTTTCCATCCAATATGGCACAGTCCCATTGCTTGAGGAACTGAAACCAGCAGGAATACTGCAAAGACATAAAGGGTAGCAGCTTCATCCCTCCAAGTTCAGCCCTCCTAAAGACAGGAAGATGGATACTACTTTTGTTCTGCTTCCTGTGAAACCAAATTAGTGCTCTCTGGAGCTGAGCATACTAGAACAGGGGAGACTACTCACTAAATGACATACAGGAGCTGAACTGCTTGCTGGTGCCGTGTTGTGCAGGAGCTCAAAAGAAAAGAACTCTGAATCTCATTAGAACATAAACAAAGCAAACTTCTGATATAGGAAAAGCTCTTACCTGACAGCTCGAACAGAAAAAGATACAACTAGTCCCTCTGCGTACATCCTCACTGGGCAAAACCTCTTCAGGACTGCTTTTAGATCAAGCAGCTTTCAGTGCCATCTCTGGAGACAGCAGCTTCCTGCAGCTGGGTCCCTATAACAGGTCTCTTCCTTTTCTACATTCAGAGGCTTGTCTGCATGTCTACTTCTTACTCTCTAATAGTACCCTAATTTGCCTTACTGCTTCAGGGTCCGAGCTGTGTGAATCAGTCACACACAAGCTGTGCTTATGCACCATAATATTTCCTACTGGGAAGCATGTTTGGGGAAAGCATCATCTCTTCCCCTTGATAAGGTTTGAAACAGAGTGCTGGATGAGCCTAGATGAGGCATACAGACAATGCCTGCGGTCTTCTGGAAGACAAAAAGGAAAAAAAAAAAAAGACAAAACCAGCCAACCAAAAACCAAACAACAACAAAAACCCACAGCAGAACTAGAAACAAACAGAATTGATGTGTATGCCAGATCTGCTTATATCAATACTAAGGGCCATTCAGGACCTTGAGATTCTTGGTACTCTCTATTCTGGCTGTTCTCTTCTCCTGCCAGCACAGTAAGTTTAATTGGCATGCTATTACATGCCAGGGGCCGTGCTGCTAATCCATAAGAACGTGGCAAAGACAACAGAGTTAAGTTCGAACACTACAAGCAGCAGCTCTTACTCATTAGATGCTTTACAGCCAATGTTGCCTGAGAGAAGGCTCATTCCTCACAGAGCTGCAGCACAGCCCTATAGCAGCACAGTCATCCTACTGGATATAGACATATACCACCATAGCAATGTGTGACTTACTACAGATGTACACAGAGATTTATGTACCAGACAGATCTGTAATACTGGGCAATAATATTACCCAGTCGTCTCCTGTCTCTGTTGTGAAATTTGTCTGTGAAGACAGAGTCCCCATGGTAGTGGAAATCATGCCACACAGATGCTGCTCTATGCTTTTTCAATCCTTTTGTTGGTCTTTAATGTGCTTTTGTTCCTCTGCATGCTGCAGAAGAGAAATGAACAGCTGGTGATTGTCTCCAAGTTTATACCTGGCTTTTATTTAAAAATTTCACAGTGCCTCCAATCTTCCCAGCAGACTAAAACAGAATGAAAAACCTGACTTACAATACACATTCCTCCTGTGCTTCTGTACCTGGCATTTTGAGTACAGGTTGCTGGATTTCCCCTCTCCAGCTTTACTCCCCAGTGTCCTTGCTTGCTTGCTAGATGCATTTAGAAAGCATCCAACTGGACCACTAACAGATGGCCTGCTGTGACTTCAGGCACCTGTTGAGCCAGGTGTTTCCATATTGAAGCTATTACAGACAATTCAATCCGTGCTATGATGCTTTTTGAGATGCTAATGATCACTCTGATTTAAAGTACAGCAGCATGAAGGTTTTAAAAGCCATATGCCATCACTACTATATAGATAAAGCCAACTACTCAGTGTAAGTAAGTGTACCTCATAGAAAACCAACAGAATAAGATGATTTGCATCTGTATAACCTGTATTTTGTGAGTAGATATTTTACAATTCAATTTATTCCTAACAACTAGAAAATTATTAGCCTGTGGAAATGGCAGCTCTGACCTCCTGAAGTTTCATTTGGCTATAAGGGGAGCCCCCAGCTATCAGACAACTCTTTTTAAACCTGCTATGAACAACCTCTAAGGTTGGATCCACCAGAAGGCATTACAACAGATTGCCCAAACATCTCATAATCCACTGCCACTTCTTAGTGACCCACAAAATACCAGCTTTACTCACTATGCGTTGTATGACAAAACAAACAGTCCAGTGAAGGTAGTGAAATTCAGGTTTTCTAAACGTGTGTACTGGGACAAGCCTGCACACACAGCCTTATCAGCAGCTACCAGCAAGCAAATTGCAGCATTTAACAGATTAGCTAGGAAGAAAGGGGACTGGGGAAGAGATCCTGTTGCCTTTTCCTTCAGTCCTGCCCTCCCAATTTCCACAGAAAGTTTCTGGAATTTTCCAGTCCCAAAATTCTGCCAGTTGCAAGGGAATCAAAAGAGTGCATCCCAATCGGGTTTAAACAGTAGTCAGCAGAGTGAGGGTCCACAGTCAAACATGACCAAACAAGAAATAAAACAGTCTCTGTACGTTTATTTGCCATTCGGACATAGGTAAGTTTGCCTATAAACTGAAGTATATGCCGTAAGGTTTGAGAATTGCATGAGATTTATATCATGAGCTCTGTTAAGAATAAAATACTGTGCTGCACTGCAGACTGTATAGCACGGTTCTAGTTTCCTAAACAGCATAGTCAGCATGTAGATTCCCAGCATCATCTGGGAAAGAATTTGGAAACCAAGAGAGATGCCTGGGGCTAGCAGCATCGACAGCAGGTGGTTTAGCTGGCAGCCAGTGTGTCTCACTCTACTGTGCCTGCACCACAGCTCGGAGTGACTCTGTGCCAATGCATCAAACCAGCTCATTACAATGCAAAGGGGAGGCACTGGTCTAGCTGAGAAGACAAGGTGTTTCATGTATTTCGGTTAGTAGTCCTGTTCTTGTTGTTGCTAAATATTTTGATTACCGCATCACAGTGTGGAAGGCAATTCTTAAAATGTATAATGAACTTATGAAATTACTCAAACAAAGCATTTAGTTTCCTGAGGGTCAGTGGAATTCACATCTACTTTTTGCTGCGGCAATTTGCTCACCAGTCCTGCCTCCTACTCACTTGTTGGGAACATGAGGGAACAGCTTTTCCCAAGCAAGGCCCTCTTCAAACAGCTTTGGCTTGGCAGACTTCAGCATATTACCATTATGGCCAGATTGTCGCTGCTGCCTGAGAGCACGACTGGAGGGCACTGTTCCACACCACCTCTCCTTTGCTTCTGCTCTGTGGTAACGTGAACTGAAAATCTCTATTCACTCTCTCCTGCTTCTATCTCTACCTCTCTGCTCTTGTTTGCTGCTAGTCGAACCTTCTGTTTCACCGAAGTGCTGACACATTCTCCCAGCTTGCATAGTTTTTAGGCATAGAATACACCGAATCTATAGAATCTGACAACATACCCGTGTCCCATCCCTCCCCATCACGAGAATCTTGGTCAGCTCCCATTTAGCCCTGCCTTACCCCTGCCCAGCAATGCTGAAATCGTATCAGCCAAGCAGAGTCTGAACTGAAAATCTGGACCTGTAAGAATATTAATTCAGTTAGAGAAAGGCAATTTTACAGAAAAATATTCTCAATTGTTAATTTTTGCTATAGCTGTGTTATGTTATCTCATTGAAATTTAATAGCTAAAGGGTTATAAGAGCCTAGAAACAGGCCTAGCATCTGTCTTTTTTTAATGTCTCAATTATCACCACAGTAATTTAATGGTACCGTGTTAGAGAATCATCATTGACATACTAATGAATGGCACCATGTTCACTTACATGAGCTCTATTTTTAAGAGGTTATAGGTTGAAGACAGACATTTTATGCTTCAGATATCACTGAGGCAAGCTGTATTGCATTCATCTCATTTCACTTTTGGAACACAAATTACTTATCTTAAAAATGTTCACTGAACAGTGAACTACAAATGGGTTAAACTGTGGTCAATTACAATTACGTACTTGCTTCTTTAGATCAAGAAGTGTAACACAAGTCCTTTCAAACCATTTATTACTTAATTTATCTGTCAGCACTTACCGTTGAAATTACGTTCAGTTTGTTTTGTGTTGGTTGGTTGTTGTTTTTATTTTTCACAGATACATCCCTTACTATTAGCTTTTCAATTGAACTGCCGTGTTTTATTATGAAAGCTTTACTGTTCTTCTCATTTCACTGAACCAAGTTTACCTATCAATATTTTCTTTCATTTATTCTGTAGAGACTGTTGCTAACTAAGAAGTCCCAAATCTATCATATCTAAATGATCACAGCAATTTCTATAGGAAGAGATGCAATACTGTACACTGAGCTATTTATCTGCAGGCTTTTCAACACATTGTATATGAATTTCTATAGACAAGCAATAAGGAATTGACTTCACAAACATAATGGAATAGCCTTCTGAGATCAGCTAAGTGCTAGTGTTATCATCAGAATTAATTTTGCATGAAAAGCTGCATCCTGACAATAATGTGAAGGGATTTTTTTTCACTTCAGCAAAATTAGCACAAGAGGGAAGAATATAAATAAGAATAATAATCCTTTTAAATGTAATATGAACGTATACTTGAGAACCTTTTAAAAATCATTTTATTCTTTCAACATGCGTCTTTTCAGCAGTTCCACCACGTAGCTCTGTTCTGCCACGTACAACTGTAGAGGCAAGGCTGTAGCAGACTTGGGTATGGGAATCAGCCCTGAAGCCTCAGTGCCTCTCTTGGCTTTTCAGTCCCACTCATGTTGCCAGATACGCAGAGGAGTATATTTGAAGTTGTGTAATAAAAAATAAAGCTTTCTAAGTGTATTGTTGGCAACAAAGTCATTACAGAGAGCATTTAGTTACAATACATCCCTCAGAATAATATATCCTGTGTTTAACCCACATAGGGAGGATGTAATCGCCACCTTGGAGTCCCCAGCTCTTCAGACAGTGGTCGTTGCACCCCCTGGTGTCCACATCTACCATAGCAGCATATAAAAATAAAAAATGGATCATTTTCCTTACACAGCTCCAACCTTGCTTCAGGGTTTAAAAGAAAGAAAAAGAAAAAGGTTGCCACAAGCCTCTAAATGCCAATTTGGTTTTTAGATTTACTCCCATTTGATGCTTACTGCTTTTGTGTTGGGATTGTTACCTCCTGCTGTGAGGAAAAAAGAAAGAAACTGGACCTGTGCTTTACGTCTAACCAGTCCAGGTAACCAGTGAGGCAAACACTACTCTTAATCACCTCTCACTGGAAAATTCCACAATATGTGGCACTGATCTTCTTGTTACTGAGACATTTTCATGGCCAAGCGCCAGGCTGTCCCTCTATGGCTGGGCTGCAGCCTTGTAGGAGTGTTGCCATTAATTAGATTTGTAATCACACTGAGGGAAGCAATGAGGGTGTGTGTGTGTGTCTGGGGGGGGGGGGGGGGGGGGGGGGAGGTCATTCTATTAACTCTTTCTTATCTGCAAACTCAAGTGCTTACAAATTGCATCACAGACATAATTATCATCTCCTAAGTTCCAGATGTCTTGGAAGGTTTACTCTGAGAAATCCCTTCTAGTTGTCTGTCACTTAAGTAGGCTGCCGTATTCATTCTCTTTCATAAAGAAGTAATCCCTCCCATAAAGCCATCAGCCTTCATTTATTAAGAAATATGGAAGACCTTCCAAGCCAGATCATGCCACAGCACAACAACATACAAAGAAATGAGAAAGTAAATTAAATTCTGTCAGGTTACTTGTAATGTCTCTTTCAGTGGAAATCCAATGGATGCTGAGTACACCTCCATATTTGCCTAATAGTATATATTCTATCTGATATTTGTCATACTGACAAGGGATTTGAGGCAGGCTTTTTCTCTCCTCTCCCACTCTGCTCTTTTGTAGTCAGAGGACATAATCTGCAAAGTAAGTTCCAACTGAAAAATTAATGGAAGGTTGCCTAGATGAAATTAGGGCATAGTCTAGTAAATATTTTTCCATAGTACCATTTTAATTTCTTGAAGGTGAGCTTGCAGTACCCTAAGTGGCTATAACTAGTTTATATTTGTTCATGCTCCTCTTTATTAACCCGCTGCATTTGTGATCTTGGTATCAATCACCAGAGGGATTGTAGTTGTCCTCCCACAATTTAAATGTGAAAGGTAATACACGGCTCTTAAAGGAAAAACTATTTACTGCAGGAAGAGTCCAACCTATTGGTAATTGCAACTGGAGACTTTGAGATATACGGCACAGAACATAAATGAATTGTGATCAATGTAACGTTGATCTAAAAATGGTGGATGATGCATTCAAAAGCAACTTGTTGAAGGGTCTTCTTGAGTTTTTCAGGGTTAGGTTTATAGTAGTATGCATGAAAATTCAATGAATTAATTTTCAGTGTGACCTGGTAAAAGGTCTTTAGCCCAATTCATTGTTTTCAATATGTAATTTTAACTAGATAAGGAGCCTTTCACCTCCAGGTGACTGCTTGGGTCAAGAGGCATTGAAAATCAACAGGAACATTTCTAATTCGGATCAATAATCTCATGAGCTACAAGAAGTCAATCACCATTAGAAAGCTGAACAGTACCGGGTTAAATAAAGTTCACAGCTTTGTCTTGCTCCAGAGATTATATGCATGCAAGTGACTAGTTAGGACATACCTAAACAAAACTTTGGTCCAAACTCAGATAATAGTTTTTTTTTTTTTTTTTTTTTTTCAATTATGAACAGTTTTTGTGAAACAAATGGGAAGTATGAACAGAATTACCACAGGAATTCTCGTTTAGTAGGAGGTAGATAACAGTAGTCACCTTCTTACAGGATCCTTAGCAAATACAAACTGCTTTAGCTAAACACTAGAATGGATTTAATTTTTTTCAGAATCCAAGTTCAGCAATGATGAACACTCACCACTTTGTTAAATTTAGTGGTGAGTACATATCAGATTTAAAAGAGAGATAAATTCTTTAAGTCTTGCAAGTCCATATGCAAAACATGCACACATTGATTTCTTCAACTCCAAATCTAGCAACGCCTGTCACAAATTTCTGCTTTTGTGGTCTAAACTCATTACTACTTGCACAACCAGGTATATTAAAAGATCTCCTGCACGTGAACATATTCAGGTCCCAACAGCAACAACAAGAATCAAACACACATGTGAGAAGTCCTAGGAATCAGCTCACCTGAGCACTGAAGTCCTGAACATTACATCAACGATCAGAAGCTTAAACTTAACAATTAACCTTTCCCACTTCCTTCCCTGAGAGAATATGCAGTGGCTGTAGTAATGTGCACCAGTGGGATTCATTCTGCAGCTTTTTGTTTCTGCAAGAGGGGTTTAGTACAAATTCAGTCTTATGACTTTATATGAATCTGGATTGCACACACCTATGCTCTGCACTTAACTGAAAATGCAAGTCAGAAACAGAAATGGTTTCTTTCTAAAGAAAAAGTACTAAAGTGGCAATGACAACCAGAGCAACAGTGGCTCAGCCACAAACCAGGAGGCAGGTAAATATGCTTAGGACTACTTACATTTTTCTCTGTAACAGAGCATGTAAACAGTGCCCTCTGCTCCTAGGACCAATACTTCAACACCTTAGCCTGCTGCTGTGCTAAGCCATCTCCAGTTCTTGACATTAAAGTAAAGCCTCCTAAAACACATTTATATGTTTCAAATGTCACAAGTGCAGAACTCCCTAAGATTGAGCCCTGGACGACTGCTCTGGCTCTTAAGATTTTAACTGTATTATGGTTTGACTGAAAGTAATGCCTCCTATTTTATTATGCTCATTCATGACATTAGGATAGGATGTTGGTGCTAAGGCAGCAGAAACTGAACCTCCCCAGACAGTATTCCTTTACATTTTGTTGCCTAATGACAGAAGGCAGCAGGGCAGCCCGACAAAACTGCATCTGATGTGGAAATGCAGATGAATCAGAGGTGTGGAAATGAATCCATTTCCATGTGGAATCCATGTGGAAATGGGCTGACAGTGGTAACTATGATGAAAAACAGCATTTTGTAGCTGAGAATCATAGAATGGCTTAGTTTGGAAAGGACCTTAAAAGATCATCGAGCTCTGAATTTTCTTTATCAAATACTGTTATTGTGCTCTTTTTATCTGTTGCAATTTCCATGGAAATAAATAGGAGGAATTTTGAAATGACCTATGTACAATTCTCCCTAATGTATATTCAATGTTATGGTATCACTGAGAGTAATCTAGTGCTAAAGGGTGAATATTCCTAAATTCAAATGTTCTAATTAGAACAAGCCACATAACATTCAAGCATTTGGAAACAATCTAAACCTAAGGGATAAACCACAGCAACCATCACTGCTAGCAGGTTGGCAGGGGGCTGCAACCCACAGTGCCTGCAGGATCCCTATGAGTTTTGTATGAGAAAGTACCTGTCCAAGTCTGCGTATAAGCAGTGTCATGTTTCATGGGGAGCAAGCAATTTAGGCAACTGATCTGACTAAAGCCAAATGCATGTAACTGAAGGTGCAGAGGTAGATGGATGGACAACTGCTGAACCAGACAATTCAGGAGATGTCACAATGCCCAAGAATATCTAGGCAAAGGTAACCAACTTTGGTCCTTCCAACAGAAGTCCTTCCAACAGAAAAGGTTTCAAAAGCTGCAGGGATATGGGGGTCTAATCTTTTCTAGATCAAGGGCTTCCATTGATTTCAGAGGTAAATTTTTATAAAGAATTTAAATTTCTATAAACGGAGATCATAATTTCTTAATGCTTGGTTGAAATGACTTTTGTAATTTAAAAGAGAATTTAGATTAAAATGCAAATATATGTAATAAAGAGCACTAGAAAGGAGAAACAATTATGCATGATAAACACTCTCATGTTTTTAGTAGAAGTTCTGGAAACTTGAAAGATTAGATTAAATCCAACTCATTTAGTCCCATAACTTACACAGAATAGCATTAAATTATAAGAATAGGTGTGTAATTTTCTACACTTCTTTTGTGTAGTGATGAATGAATTCAAGATTAGCATGTTGAAAACACTTCAATTAAAACTTATTTGCTAAAATGTTCCTAAAATGAAGCACCACAAAAGGTATTGTGGGTAGAACAGACAAGGTGTTTGCGGGCAGAGAAAAAAAGCTTACAAAGAAAGCTCTCGGACTGCCTTGAAGAAAACTATAACCAATCTCTATTGTTTGTCCAGTGAGCTTTGGAATAGAGAGTAAAGCCTGAAGGTTGCCAGTACTTGTATCTAAGAAATTCAGTTTTATCTGACAGAGACACTAATAATAAGGAAAGAACAAAACACAACAAATGTAGTTAGCATACTTCAGTGGTTAATCTTTGTTTTCCTCTCTGTTGCAACTACTCTATCACATTTAATGAAGTTCTCTCTGAGCTTTTCAAACTTGTGAGCTTTGAAGAAACAAAAAGGGGAAAAAGCAAGGTTTAAGGAAGGCTTTACCTAGACAAGTTAGTGAGAAACATGTGAAAAATCCCAGCACAGACAAGTCCATGCACAGCAATAATCACACAGAAAAGCCTGCATTGTTCTAGTCAGATGGTGTTTCTCCTGCATTCCATCTGGTAGAACACTATATTTAGGTCCCTTGGGCTTCCACCACATGCTATTTTCTGTGAGGCATGCCATTAATTGCTTTCATAATGTGTTCATTCAGTGGGGTGTGTGGCAGCCCCTACTGGTACATTTGTGAATGCCACAGTGTCCTTTATTCAACAAAGGCCTCCCCACGTTACAACCACGCTATGAAGCTAAGCATTCTGCTTCAGAACTGAAGTCATCAATTATTCCTTGTAAACTCAAATTATAGGCCTTTTGCAGCTATATTGGCAGTTTCATGTTCCATATGAAAACTCTGTAACAGTCAGACTCCTGGCAGCGTGACCATAATCATGCATTCTTCCCAGGAAAAAAGGAATGCCCTGAGAAAACATCTCCATGGCAATTTCCTACAGATCAACAATCTCCTTTTCTATCCATTCTTTTAATGGCAATCTATGTTCATGAAATAGTTGACCCACATATATTTTGTGTTTAATATGGAGGACTTGTGAGAGACATGCATATTTTCTAACAGCCATGAATTAAGAAAAGAAAAAAAATATTATGACTAAAGCATTCAGTGATTCAAATCACAGAGGCAAGCAACTATGGCTCAGATCTTACAGTGTTCATATTTGTTGAAAACATCATATAAATCAGAGGACTTAAACAAAGTTGAACTTACCCTAGTGACATCTCCTAGATCAACTAAACATTGCTTTTTGACAGATGGTTTAGCTTACGCTAATCCCATAGGTAAGTGGCACCATAGAGAATATTGCCCTATCAGTTCTGTCTCATTACACATATCTTTCCATCCACACAAAGTCATATAGTGACGTACAATCATTGGCTGTTAGCAAGCTTCATTCTTGCCATCAAAACTAATGTCAGAGGTGGGCGCAGAAGAAAACAAGCATGGAGACTCAGTTCATGTAAGTGATGTACCATATCTCTATCCAGAGTGGGTGCAAACATAGGATCTTAAGTTTAACTTGCTTTTAAAAACTTAAAATACTGATACATTTATACACGGTGGATCACAACCTAGTTTCAGAGTGAAAGCCATGCAGACACATCAGTATGTCTCTCTGCCTGCTGAATTTAGCATGGCTTATTAACTCAGACATAGCACTGCATTGTGCTATGAGTACTAGCTGGCACCCAGATCAGTGTTAGTAGATTGCAAAAATATGTAGCCATCTAAAACCATCTCTGTAGTCGAACCTGGAATACAAGAATGTAACTGAGTGCAGCAGTACTCTGCCTGGCCACAATTTAATCTAGCTCAATACCTGCCTTCAACCATAGCTGAGATTGCCAGAAGAGAGGACAAAAAGAGAGGAAGTCTAAATATAATGTTTCCTTCATAAACTCTCATGCCTGCAGAGGCATATACTCTTCACTAATGCCTGCTAATCCGCCCACTAGGGATATGTGAAAGGAGTGATTTGTTATCATCCATTTTTAAAGGTTTTATACAGCAACATATACAAGCTGTTTTTACTTTGGAGTACTGAATATTCTTAAGCAGTCATAAGCGTATGAAGATATGAAATGCACTGAAGATAAATACCATATATTTTATGACAAAGAGATATTTTATGACAAAGCTTGAAGTAATTACAGCTAAAGCTCACTTCCTGGCTGTTTATTGGTTTCAGACTTCTGCATGCATGCTCTGTAGGGAGGAAAAAGTCTTCGTAATATGTCCTCGCACCCTGGTTAAAACATATACACTCCTTCTAAAGGGCAGCACATGTCTGAGAATTTCAAAGCATTTAATCAGTCAGCTCTGAGACAGGTGCTCTCTTTAGGTTTCATCTCTAAGCTAAACCCTTCCTCCTTATAGACAGAAAAATCAAACAGTCTAGAAGCTAAAGTGATGTATACATAATGAAAAGGAGAAAAAAATGTTGAAGTTATAAAAAGGAGATTAGAATTTTACACATTAGTCATCAGAAATTAAAAAAAAAAAAAACATGAAAAGAAGAAAAATGTTTAGTTTAGAATGTTCAAAGCATCACATGTTTGCCATTTTCCCAACATACACCATGTCTACCTGTTATGTAGCTAAGTCCTTTTCTAAGCTATTCAAAAGAAAAGGTTGGCATGTTCAAACCATCACATACAGGGGAAATGAGCTCTTACCTATGGTCACCACACATATTGGAGTCAGAGCTCCGAACAGAATTCAGACTTTTCCCCTCTATCCAATCTAGTGATCTCTCCATGTTTATACTGTCTGCTGCCCATTACACTTTCAACAGGCAATATTGCATCAGTTACCAGAAATTCATCAACGTGTCTTTCCACTAAAAACATGTTTCACAATGGTAGAACATTGCACACAGCTCCATGTAGCTGCCTTTGACTTCCACATCACTGCAAAAGGATGCACCTGTTCAGCTCTACACCAACCTCTTCTAACACGTTACTTACATGGAGAGAGGAATGCTCTGTAAATAAAAGCAAGGTCAGCCTCTTGTATCTCTCTAATCAGTGCTCATTTCTGCGTACTAATTGGGTGAATGCCAGTAAAGAAACAGCAAACCTAGTCCAGCAGGGATTCAGTAAAAATAATTCAGATGAACACTATCTACAAAATCAGTTATGAATATATATCTATTTTTTACTTTTCATTTTACTCAGTAGAATAGTAAGTACAGTGGTAAGTGGTACCTGAATTTATATTCACTGAAGTCTGTATCCTTTGAAATACTCAAAGTCCCCACGGCAATTGCGGAACCTCTCACAGCGTGTGGGCCCTGATGACCTAAAGCCCACATGCTCATCAACCTTATTGCTCCTGAAGTCAGGCATCTTGCTAGAGTCACTGTTCTCATCACTGTCATGATGTGTGTTTCATCAACTGTATCATTCACAACTCACAACCGGAGGAAATGGCTGCGCAGCTTTTAAAGAAACGGAATGGCCAGAGGCTGTAGTAAACCAACTTAATTACCAGAGGCTGGAAAACATGACAGACCACTTGAATAAGCTACAGTTAGCAGGATGCTAACTCTGCTACTTAGTACCCCTTCCAGGCTGGTAACTTACTGACCTTAATAATTTAAAAAATCCAGCCTCTTAACCTGAATAACCATAAAATTTATACCTACAAATTGTCACAAACTTTTCCTTTCAATTTCTATAATCACCCCTAGAACACCAAATGATGAAATTAAACTAATGCAGGCACTGAAACAGCAACTCTGCATTTAATTCTCTTCAGGTCAAACAGTCCCATTGTATGTGCTTATGGAGAGAGAGAGAAAAACGAAAGAGAGCTATGTATGTGTACACAAAACACACATAGAAGGCAGACTTACAGAGGCAGCATTCTAAAGGTTAAAATGATATCTCTATTTTACCTAGAAAGAGATAATACTCTAATATTCACATACGTACAGCAATATATCACAAATAGAAATAAGTGGTTCATTTGTTGTGAAATACAATAAAGTACAGAAGTTACGAATCTGGCAAGAAAATATTCTACACCTAAATGTGTTTTGTCTAATGTTTCCTATGATGTGCCTATCTGAAAATTACCTTTTGTCTTCTGCACCTCAGCATGATAGCTTAGATTGCAGCAGAGGACGACTGGAGGACATCACAGCAAAAATTCTTCTGTTATTCCAGCTGCTAAAAGAAATGGAAACACAAAATTACAGTATACAGTACTAAGTAGGAACATTTCAAAAGCATGGATTCATCTAATAAAATACAGTGAATGTCAAATCTTTAGCTACAAGGATGCTCAAGTCATAAAGGAATTAAACAGATGTTTTACATGCTGAGCAGTGAAATGTGGTAATACTGTATTCTTAACTGTTCCTTAAATAAAATACCTTTCCTAAATCTCAGAAAAAGCAAATACTTTGCAGAGTAAAATGGCCTAGCTTATGGCTAAACTTCACATCAACCCAACAGATGAGTAAGCATTAAAACTTCTTGGTTTTGCATCAAATATAACTTGAAATTCTTAGAGATTCTACTTCAGACCCGCGCCACTGCATTAACCACTAGAGAAGTCCTAAATACTTCTCCATGCAGAACAAAGAAATCATGCTTGTATGTGTTCAGTGGAATCACTGCTAAGCATCTGCCCTTTCTTTGTGCCAACTCCCATTTTCACAAACATATGAGTTCACATGAACATATATGGTGAACTGGGCTAGCTCATTGGTATCCCAACAGACCTTTCAGCAACATGTGACTGACAGACCACAAAGGACACAGTGTTCGACTTCCACTAAAATCAGTGAGAGCAACTGCCTATATGCTTTTGAAAGTCTTAGTCAAATGACTTCCAACCTTATGCTAAGTTTCCCCACAAATGACAATGGAATCATTCTGGAACTACTCATTTGAGGCAAATGTTTCCCCAGGCTTTGAAGGGTCAACTTCCTTCCTTTGAGTAGAGGGGCTCTTTTCACTTCTTCAGGCAAAAGTACAATAATCTTTGATTAAATTTTTAGTATCTCATCCAAAGATTCCAAAGGTATATTAAGTGGGATTTGAAAATTCCTATGTTGTAATGAATCACAAACAGATAATATAACATTTTTCCAGATTTAAATTATACCTTGAGTTCTACAGAAGTGTGATTATTTAGACATCCTGTCCAATTAGTCAGAAACAGATAAGTGGCACCTAACAGAATCAAACCTTGATGAAGGGGAAACATATCCTGAAACATACCCCGTCTGATCAAAAACGATCAGACAAATAGGAGATTTCACTACCTGACAAGGAACAGAACTTTGAGGTGTAGCTTGTAGTTTTCAGCAAATGATGAAACAGTTATAAATATAAAATGTTACAGAATGTAGACATTTGAAAATGCTTTTTACTTAATGGAGGCTAGCTACAAGGAAAGCCTATCTGCACAGTGTATTTTAAGCAAACAGCAAACACTATCCATGTATCAAAAAGCCTACAGTTCCATTAAGCAAATACTGAGGTACTACACTCTGCATCTAAGGAGGGATGGAATGGCTTGAAGGTAAGTACCTGCATCTAAAAATGCAAGCATACATCAAGGGAATTAAAATGCAGGCGAAGATACATCTGATGTTTTCTTACACATTCATTCTGCTATTGGATTCTCAACAGGAGCTTCCAGATTTGAGATTTTTTACAGAAAGGCATTCTGAATCTTGTAATCATACAAATTTCCATGATCATGGTACACTGAAGCTCCACCACATAGCAAATACCTGATAACTTGGTTTTAGTACACATAGCACCCAAGCTTATAAGAGGCTTATTCATCTTTCCTAATAAAGTCAGTAATGCAGTCCAGTTATAAATCTCTAGTCCTCAAGAAACTTTTTTGAGACAACAGCTAGTAAAGACACATCCTCTGGGATTTTGATTCTCTTGGCATGCATTTACCCATGTCACAAAAAACAAATTATGTGCCTGAGATGGACAGCTGGATGCCTGATAGTCATGAATGGAAAAGCTAACTCTTTTACTTTAGATTAGAGGGCACAGGTATAGAGCAAGAACAGAGATTTGTTCTGTAATTCCCAGCATTCATTTCATGAAATCAACTGGAGGAAACGGGGCAGAGGCTTATCATGCACACACATATCTTAGCTCCTTTGAGCATCAGGATCTGTACCAGATACCTAGCAATCTAACATTTCTCTAAGAAAATTTCTTTATTAGTTGCTGCAGATGATTTTTAATAATAGATTCCAGTCACCCGAGCTTGTCACAGCTCTACATCCATTGTAGATGCTTTAACACAGGTACAGAAAGTTCAGCTTGGCACTGAGGCAAGGCATCCTGCATGTGAAGAATTAAACTCCTTGCAAAAAGATCCAAATTCAAAAATTGGAAGCTGCTGGAATGTAAAAAAAGGAGGAAGATTCTTGGCAGAAGGGACTGCACATGAAGTGAGAGACAGGAGAATAAAGCCTTGACTCTCTGCTGAAAGAAACTGTACCTATCCTTGGAAGCTCTACCTAAACAGAAGGAGCATAATTTTTTCTTTCAAAATACCAAACAGACCTCACTAAATGTATTTCTGCTTTGAAAACCTACTGTTTAAATGCCCCTTGCAGACAGGAAAAACAAATCCAAAGCCCTTATTTCCTGGAAAAAAAGATCTAACCACTATATTTGTAAATGAAAGGAGGGAACACTTCTTCCTTTGGCTGCAAATTTAAGTCTGAGCAGTTGGAGCTCAAGTCTGTAAACCTTTACTAGATGTACTCTGAAAGCCCCCACCAGAAATCCTCTGTGAGGATTTAAGCAGGGGAATATGGATTTATAGAATCTGGATTAGTTTTCAGTTAATCATCCCAATAAATGTGAAGTAGATATCAGTGTGAATGTGGACAGAAGGACTTGACAGGAAGGTGCCTTCAGCATCTATAAATTCAATCATGCCATAGCATAGGAGATGATGTTTTTGAAAATAAATACATTAATTCTGCTAAAGTATCTTCTTATATCAGACTTAGCTTTTGAGTAGACCTTTTATGACATAGGCTACCTGTTGCCATAGTTCTAGCTTGGCCAAAGGACTGAAGTGGGACTTACATTATAACTTGCTAGCCCTTATATTCACTAACTCTCAATATGGTAGCATGCAATAAAGCTGAATTTAAAAAAAATATATAGTTAATACAAATACCACTGGGTTGAATGCAGTAAATTTAATAATTAGCATATTACTTACCATGTCTGATTATAAACTTTTAATTATTTTCCACATCCATATCGGACTTTCAGTTGCTCATGAGACACAGTCAGGTAGGCTAATTTGACATTTTTTGCTGCTTTGTTTCAGTAGTAATTAACCTCAACATCTTTAGCTGTTTCCTCTTATGTGGTTAATGTCCATCCATAGTGTGATCAACTTAAACTACTTCCCCGAAGCGCTATGTTACTTCAGGTTGGCCACAAACCAACCACAGGAAGCAAGCAAATCCATTTGGGAGAAAAACGAAGCAACAAAAAACAACCAACCAATCAAACAAAAACTCTGCACAGACCACTTACGCATATTGACAAAAGTGGAAAAAATAATAGAGGTTTGACAATTGTCCAGGGAATATCTGTCCCAGCAAAAATTCTGAAAAAGACTTTTGAGATTCTCCAGGAATTGCTATTATGTTAGTTCTGCGTCATGCTCCATGGTGTAAAAAAAGGGGTAGTCTATTCATTATGTTAAGTACTTTATTCCTCAAAAAAGAGCCCAAGCTGAAACCCAGGGAAATTAAAGGAAGCATTTTTAATTACTTCAGTAGTCTTTAGGTCAAACTCACCTGCTTTCAGGAGAATGTTAAATTTGAACCTCTTTGCTGATTGGTTAGGTTACATGAGGATGAAGCACAGCATGATAACTGATTACTACAGCAGTCTAGGAGTGAAATATGCAGTGCTAGCCAGATTAAGTGATGAGTTTTTTATTGCTTCTTTTTTACGTGAAGGAAAAAGATTTCTCCGTAAAATTATATCTAATTAGATTTTGCAAATGATGGCGGTGACAAAAATTTTCAGTGACCTGGAATGCCTTAATCATTTCCTGATAAGCCAGGGAATATTTATTTTAAATAAAATAATTTGACAATAAAAGAAATCAGCCTTCTATTCCTCTCAGAACTTCATAGCATGCCAGCTTTCCTCCTATGAAGCTCCTTCTGTCTTCACATTCAGAGGAGAACGGAAAGGTCTGTTTCTTCTTCCAAAAGCTCAAGGGCTTTCCAGTTCCAAACTTTGAGAAAAGGACTCATGGATTTATTACTGAAGTGACTGTAAAGCAAAACAATTTTTAAATGCCTCATCTGCAATTTAGTACTCTGTTCAGAGGATTCACTGAACAGAATCTCCTTCTTCTCACGATGGGTATCACAGCATCACACACTTTTCAGAGGTTGACGCCAATTTGACAGGCATCCCCATAAAGTCTTTCCTAGATCAGTTCACTGTGATGTGAGAAATTTCTCTGCAATGTATAGTTGAATCTAGGGACCTCAAAAAGTCAGAGCAAGGCTCCCGTATCAAGATTTCAAGTAATGCCTCCCGTTTATTTCCATGAAAACTACAACAGATACAAATAGCAGAATAACACTATTTGATAAAAGCAAATTCTCAGCTACAAAACACTACTTGTCAACATAGTCACCACCATTAGCTGATTCACACGGATGAGCTCATCTAGGCGTTCTTCATTTTGTGAATGAACTGTGCATGGCTGTCAGGAGTGTGGCTTGACTCTCCCTTTTCTGCCACCACTGAAAGACACCACCCACTGCCTCACTGTGCTACATCCACTGTTTGGTCTCCATTAACATTCAACAAGCATCAGTGGATGTCAGTGGGTGGAATTTTTTTTCTACACAGAGGAATTCAATTCCACTCCTTTGCATCATCCATGTCAGACGCCATTCTGTTAATCTGCCTCTCTGCTGCCATCTGTCACATAGCAACAAAATATAACAGAATACTGGTAAGATGGTTCAACCTCTCCTGCCATAACATCAACATCCACCTCTGACACTGTGGGCCAACATAATAAAAAGGAAAATGTTACTTTCAGAGCAGCCATCATATACCAACATGTACCAACACGCCACCAGTATGGAAACTGTCACAGCCTGAACCAGTAATCACACACCTGGTGAAGGAACAGAGCTCCAGGAGCACAGGTGGAAGCAGTTCACCTGTATGACCAGAACAACCTGGTGTAATCTTATTGAAGGGCCGGCTATCACAAGGGAAGGATCTCTCCTTGGAGATCCTCTCCTTTGGAATGTTTGGTGAAACCTGATCCTCAGAAGGGGGTAGGCAATTCTTTATTTACTGGATTGTGATCTTTACCTTTCTTAGGCAATTTAAGACTGGTTTGAAGCTATCACCTTTCTCTACGCCAAGGGATGAGAAGGTTCCTCAGTTTTCAACATGGTTTCAGGGCAGGAACAGATCAAACTTTAAATTTGAGAGGAAAATCTGTAAGCCTACCCTAGAGCAAAAGTGAAGTACAACCTCATGTTCTATTATATAGTGAAGAAAAGAGATATCAGAGCTTAATCCCACAGCAAAATACAATGCAGGGATATAACATACTAGAATTCTCAGAAGCAATTTCAGACAAACCTACATTTGTGTTTTTTGTTTGCTTTTTTTAGGCTTGGTTAATGAATTATTTGGCACTATTTGTAATTGCTGCGGAAAAGCTGCACCAAAGTTGCTTTCTCTACTTCTTTGTCTTTCTCAAAGAGAATTTCAGGTGTTAAGTCAAAACTAGGACCAGGACTAGCTCCTGCCAGAACTGTCCACCTACTATACCCTCATGGACATAGCTACATATCCTTCAACACGTCACAAAACATACATCTGAATAACTGAAAATTGGGTTGCCTGGTTGCATGACAGAATTAACTGAGCAGGGCATTTTTGTTGCATGTGCATGTGTGGATATGTATGCATACATATTTATATAAAATATGTAGGTATAGAGCCAAAATAGTTCCAGGCACGAGAACTCCCTCTCTCAGAAGGGATGAGTTTGAGGATGATCTTTCATTTGACCTTTCAGAAGACATGATTAAATTCTTATCTGTTGGCATAGTAATTGATTTTCCTCGAAGGACCATTTATCAGAGAATAAACTGGTTTTGGACCTTGAAGTGTGTATTTTGTGGCTTTTACATATCAATGGGTCTCTTAAAGAAAGATTTCCTTTCCAAAAGTACTTCTGAGAATACCAGAAAAAAAGCAAAAATACTTCAGGCAGACTGGCTTTTCATCAACACATAATTCCTACACAGATTGCCAGTCAAAAGATGAAATTTTAGGGATAGTTTCAATGAACAGAACCAGATACAACTAGAAAAAAAAAATGCTGTTGGAAAAGTGAAGGTTCTTCTTGGACTTTGTTTTAATCAGTTCAGGTAAAGCATGGGCTTGCATAACAAAGGTACAAATCCTCTTTCTTCTCTGTCAGAAAGTGTATGACACTTGACAGTTTTTTCCTCTGATGCACAGAAACCTCTTATTTCCTTCCTATGCACAGTATCATGACACATAAGTAAACACAGCCATACTCCAGTTCAAAGAATCTAATATCATAAACATCAAAAGTTTGATTTTATTGTCTGGGGATTAGTGTGCACACTAGCCTGGTTGTTTTTGGGGTGTTTTTTTTTATGCTTACACTTGTTCTGAGTTTCAGCGTGAGTAACTACCAAAACTGCTTGGGATTCCTTATATTTACAGTTCTAAATTCTTCACCATCATCTAGAGATCTCCAATAACTATTTCATTCAGATTTTGTCAGCTGTTCCAACAAGTTTTTAGGGCACTGTTTGCTCTCCTTATAAAGACCCCAATTTATGGAATGCTTATCACTGGATGTTATTAAGAAAATGTATAAATATGATTGATCAGGGAAATTTCAACAGAGAACTGCGACCTCTCAAGTTCCTCTGTGATTAAAATGTACATGCCTTAGCAGCACTCCAGCTCAGCTGACTGAATCACATCAGTGCCCCTAGTAATTCATTGCAGTGTTCAGCAATGCACATCATCTCTGCCACAGAGCAGATCACCTGCAGTAAGCAGTTAGGAGACATCTCACCCAGGCTGTTTCCATCTTATCTGTTCTTGAGCTTAGAAATTTTAGCACATTCTTAACCACTTCACAAAAGAAAACAAAATGAAACACAACGACAACAACAAAACAACAACAACAAAAAAAAAAACCAAGCAAAAAGCCCACTCAGAATACAATCCAACCAACATTTTTGGAATTTTCAATTTAGAATCAGTGTATTGAATGTCAGCTATTTAACTGAATATGTACATGTATAACACTCATCTACAGAATGCACATATGAAAATGTTTGAACAATCCTTGGGTGACCTGATGTAGTCAGTGGCAATCCTTCCCATGGCAGTGGCTTGGAACTACATCTTTACATCACTTCCAACCCAAGCCATCCTACTATTGTGATACGACTGTGATGCATTTCTTTCATTCACAATTTTCTCTTTCAACTCTGAAGACCAATGTGTCTGTATCTGCTTTCATATTCAGCTAAATACAACTCTGACATCTTGTGCAACCAACGGTCTATGCCCATTATTTGAATAATTGTTTAGAATGGATTTCACATAATCTTAATTATCCAAGTCTCTTCTCCATGGGGAAAAAAATGGTTAGAAAATAACACCTGCTATTGAGATACTTCTCTCAGTGTTTATGCTCAGTATGTTTATATGAAAACAATTGCTTTGGAGAAAAACAAAACAAACAAGAAGAAAAACCCACAGTTGTAAATTCATATCATTCTTTTTTTCAGGAAATAATTTTCAGCTGTTTGTATCCTACAGAAATGGAGCCTGTTTCTCATGTCATACCAGATGATCATCAGCTTTAAAGAACTAAACTCTGATGCAGTTACATACTTCGGCATATTCTCAAATCCAGGTGAATTCTATCTAACAGTGAACATGATGTCCTGAAATAGAATGCCTAAGCTTTATATTTGGGGACACACAAAATATTTTTAGATTCCAAACTTTCTTTAAATCTTTAATTCATGCATTTTAACACGCTGTTCTTAAACAGAGTACAGGAAGCAGAGAATCACATTTTCATAATCAGTCTAATGCTAAAATGCGCAGGATCAGATACAGGATTCACTTGTCCCAGAAACAAGAGGTAGTACTCTAGATGTATTATGAATATATTCATTGTTGCAGCTAGAAAGGAATTTAAGATAACCAGAAAGTAATTACCTGCATGGTGCAGCAGAGGTAAAGAGATACCTAGATTTAACATTTATGTTAATTGAATTATACATCTGTTGTGGGAAAAAATAACTCCCTTAAATTCAAATTATATTCCCCCAAATGTGATTATACATAATACACTTGCTTATTCTCAGACGATTATCAAGAAAATATTATTTCACCAGGAGGTAGAATTGGTAGGATTTTTTCCTGTAAGAATACAAAAACATACAGATAAACAAAGACTAGAGGACAAACACTAACCCTCTGTAGTGACCTTTAATTGATTCTAAGATTAACAACAGGAGTTGGAAATGATCCAGCACATCATTTGAGCACACGCTTAGTCCTGAGCCTGAGATGGCACTGAGTCCTGTTTCAGTGCCACCATGCTTAAGAATGGTCAGACATTGTAACAGGCCGACCAGAGAAGCTGTGGAGTCATCATCCCTGGAGATGTGGCACTGAGGGACATGTTTGAGTGGGTATGGTGGGGATAGGCTGATGTTTGCATAGGATATCTTAATGATTCCAACCATGTTTTCCAATATTAATGATACTATAATTCACATGGATTTGCAGAGTCATCTACAGCATCAGATTAGAGAATGCTCTGTTAACAAAGTTTCTATTTTCTCTGGGAGATCTTACAACAATGTCAGCTTTGGTACTCTCATTTAGAGAAGGGAGAGCTGAGTTCCTGAGAACAAGTGACCTGCTGATGACTTGAGGCAAAACTTAGAAAAAGCCCTGTGTAGTAACTGGTACCGAATCTCTGAAAAACCCACCACAGGGGGAGGTTTATAACCTGAGGAGAAAAATCTCAAAAGACTTTGTTTATGGAACAGTGTTAAAGATAATTTTAAAACCACATTAAAACCAAGATGAAAAATGCACTTTAAAACTTGCCTTGCTTTCTAAATGAATGATAGGCATAATTTACTGTTCAAATGCACATGGGAAGGGATTACTTTATTGGGTATGCTGACTTATTGCTGTATGCACTTGTAGAAGCCCTTAGGCACTGTTCAGACTGTGATTTAGCAGTCACCAACTGGCAATAGGGACAGCTGCACTGGGGCTGATTCTTAAGCACAAATGTTTGTGCTGATTAAGCTAATTGAGGTTAACTTCTTCTAACTCAATATGCAAAAAAGATCTGTCTTGTCTTTGGCTTCAACCAGAGGATATAATGACAACAGCTACTCTAGTAACTGCCCAATATCCTAGAAAAGCTGGCATTAGGATAAAACAAGAGAAATGAATGGGAGGGAAGACTGGATGACAAGATGATGTGATCTCTAGAGACGTGCAAATAAATTTAAGTGAATGTTAAAAAATACTGACTTGAAGGGAATATGTTTAAGGAGCCCATTGCTCCAATAAATTCAAACCTTTACTCTGTTCTTCCATCCGGCACAGTAATTTACAGGGTGACTTGAGAATTAATGTACAGATTTTAGAGTATTTGTAGAAGTCAACATTTTGTCATGAGGATCTCTCAACTTTAAATACAGCAGAACTGGTTCTCTACTATAATCAAATGCCCCTCATCACACGAAAACATAAATTATCAGACAAATAAATACATAATCAACAATGTCAATTATGCCTTTCTAGTTTGGATGAGAACAGCAGTTTTGTCTAGGCACTTTTCGTGTTGACTTAATCAGTGTATGCAATATCTGGTATCGATTATTTGTCCAAATGAGAAAGTGGTCTTCAAACCACATCTTCAGAGATATCACCTCACGGTTCTGACTATGCACGCTCACCAAAACAAAATGAAAAATTGCTACAGAAATACGATAAAGGCAGGATATAACACTGAGTCTCAAACTTGCAGTGCATTAAGGAACCCCAAAAACAGAAGATAATTGACTACAATTCTACACTGAGATTGGATTATTAATTAATTGAGGCTGTCCATTTTAACGAGTGCACTAAATTCAGTGAGTATAAATCTGCCAAACTATACCACTTCTCAGAGAAAAGCTTGACCAAATTGCAAAGAGAACTAAAATAAATGGTTTGAGTTAGCAGGGACCTGTTAAAGACAGTGCAGCTGCACTGACACATACCATGTGAGCATCCGTCTAACATATAACTCAGAACAACAAATTGAATCTTTGCACTGAGTCAGTAGCATTTCAGTAAGACTGATGATGTTTTCTGCACCTGAAAATAAGGATGCGAAGAGAAGGAGCACATCCTGGAGACCTTGACATAAGATGAAGCCAAAGACCTGCAGCATCTAAATACAAGTGGCCAATTACTACAACCTTGAGAGTTGGCTAGAACTGGTTTTAGGACACAGAAAAGAAACAAACAAACAACAACAACAAAAAAACAAGTGCCATCTTGCGCATGCAAAATGACTCATAAAAACACGAAGGTATAAATAGAAATCACAGCCCTTACAAGAACAAGAGTAAAGTACTCCAGTGTTGTCCCTCAGCGTTAAGGATACTACACAGATCAATGCTGCTGCTTATCTACAGAAGGTCCATCTACAGCTTTGATGGAGTAAGTGCTGCTTTTTGATTTGCCACTTGCCATATTTTGCTACTTTAACTTTTACAAAATGTATTGCATTTACTATGTAACTGAGTACAGTAAATTACAACTGTATAGAGTTGTGTGCATAAGATTTCTCTTTAAACTTATCACAGGATAAGGCGACTAATATCACATCAAGTCAAAATAAACCCTGTAAATGTTTTAGTCCTTAGAAATTTATTAATAAGGTAGCAATAATAGGTGTAAAAATGCTGAAACATTCCATGTCTCTACAGATCTTAATTTTTGTATTGTTTTGTTGTGTTTTTTTTTTTAAATCACAAATTGAATTTTTAGCCCACGGTGTGAGGAAAGTAATAAGTACAATCAGAGAAAATACAGAGCAATTGGTACCAAAGTCATCATCTTTTATCATTCCCCTGTGCCAACACGCAGGAATCTGGACTTACGATCTCTGAAGGTCTCTTTGTGTTGACAGTAGTTTATAAACTTTGAATTCTAGTTTTAAGTTCCACTTTCCAATCCTCCACAGACCTGTATTTATATTCATAATCAGTACTTTGACGTGTGATCTAGGATGTCAAACCTGTAGGCTAAGGCTAAGATTGCTACTGCCAAAAGGACCCTGGATCACAGTAACAAATGTGTTTCTATACTCTAAGTGTAAAGATGCACAAGAAACACCTTCAAACGATTTCTGAGTTCTGCCTCTAAACACTTTTGTGTACCTGGGCCTTTCAGTGGGAGCCGCACCAAAATCCCTCAAGTCTGGAATGAAGGGTGCAGGTGCAGATACCACAGATCAGGGAGCAGTAAGTGAAACAACCCGTAAAACATGACTTTCTGTTCTCCTTCCCTCCCCTCAAAGACTCAAAAACTTAAAGAAAAACCTTATTTCATTTTTCTTCGTAGGTGTGCATTGCAGCCATTCGGTATATAAGAAAATCTTCTACCCTTTCAAACTAAAAAACATCCTACCTTATGTTAGCCTATTATTATTCGGCATATGTTGCACTTCAGTGAAATTGCCTTAGTCCTACAGAAGGCAATGGGATATAACCAGCCTGTTGGTTGGTTACAATAACAACATACTGATGACAGCAATACAAACACAAATATCCCTGAAAGTTCTCTGGTGCTTGTGATAGACATCAGCAAGCTGTGCAAATTAGCTGTTCACTGCAGCATTTCGGCATTTGAATTTTTTTAATAGGAAAAAACTTTTTTTTTTCTATCCTACATCAGGCACTTTTCTCTTAGCTGCAACAGACGGGAAAAAACAAGTACACACTTTGATATTAAGAAGATCGGGGAATGCTTAGCTGTTCAAAACACTTGATCGGTTCCTCATTTTTGTACTTCCCTCCAAAGAGCAATGCTCTTCCGCATTAAAGGACTTGATACATTGTTCTGCGTTGCTGTGCTCTGGATAGGGAGGAACACTTTAAAACTATTGACTAATGTCTATAGGCATCTGGGGAGCCATCCTTCCCTTTACAGGATCTTTGCACACAGATCCCATTTGGGGAAGATGTGTGGCACAACCCTCAAGGCTGTCAGTATGCATAACCCTCCTGAAACATATAGTCAAAGCACCAGTGTCCCTCAGCAAACATTATACACTGTTTTAGTGTTCCAGGCTCTGAAACGCAGCTTTAGCTCTGACATTGACTCTCCCCTGAGCTGTCTTGATGCAATGCCTGAGCCACACAGAGGCATACAAAATGACCTTGTGAACAAGAATCTACTACGCAAACTTTCGAGTTAGAAAATCCCACACTACTTCCATTTGCCTTCCAACCCAAATACTACTCTATGATTTCTCACTGCTGTTGAACTAGAGCTCACAGTCCTTACGCAGGAGGCAGACTGATCTGCAGAAAGTTAGTGGGATGTTCCTATGCGGAGCTGGGATGAAAGCTGCCTTCAGCTGTTGGTGGTTCCTCTGGGTTGATAATGCATCAGAAGAGGAGATTCTCCCCTTGGTCTCAAGAAATGTATTTTCACACTTTGCCACCCTCATTCTGTCTGCCGTAAATTGACTATCCTCACTATTGTGCTGACCCAAAAAGTAACTGTAGTAGCTATAGTGACTACATTGTGATTCTGCAAAATAAGAGTTAAATATATTCATCCTAGGAAGCATATGCATTTGTTAGTCTGTCAAAAGTAGGCAGGCAATATTTAAAGCATTAGATACAAGAGCATTTTTAGAAGACTCTCTATACTTCAGGTGTATCGTCACATGGGACTGAAAGTCAAGTACTTATAGCTAACCGAGCGGTGAAATAATCCTCTAGTAGTAACCCTGCCTGCAGAGAGTTGTTATTCTGAAACAGACATTATCGGGGGGGGGGGGGGGGGGGGGAAGGAAAAAAATCCAGCGACTTAATTTTTTCATATCTATTCTATAAATATAACATCCTTCAAAATCAATGAAAAAAGTAAAATATTTCAATACAATATATCCTATTTCTTGATTTGAGACATTTATATCACTGGTGTAGCACTGTGGATTTGTTTTAACTGATTATATGATGTTGTAGTAGGCGACAGCGAGGATTTGGGATGTGATGTGATAAAACTCTCCCCTTCCTCCCAATCAATCTTGTTTAAAAAAATCAGAAGACTAAAATCCTGTCCATGTATGGCACCTTGTGTGAAGAAGGTTTAGATTGTACAGTGGAATGACTGCTTAAGTTGATAATTACGTCTGGAAACTGAAGATACTGCGACATTGCCTCTGTTATCCTCGAAGAAGGTATAAAACATAACGGATGTGAGTTAAGGAGTTGAAGGACAATTTTGTAGATGTGAATCTTTTCCTTGCAAGATCCCTTCTACATGTCCAAAGTATTCTGGTGAAAAATTCTGCTTTACTGAACTTTGAGGCACTGCAGCCGCACGACCAATGGAACTGCCCTCACCATCACTACCAGTCAAGACTCGCCCCAGCTGTCCTACAAGAATAGGCAGAGAAACAATTCAGTTTCTCGTCACATAGTAGGCAGGCCCAGATCTACAGAGCAACTATCAGTTAAATCAAGAGGATGTGCTTCTTGTGGTTTTAGAGGAAAATTACAACAGAATTGCTGTCAGAACACCATCATTTTCCAAGAACTTGCTAAGCCAACACATTTGAAAAATTGCATGGGATCATCTGGTTATTTTTTAAAAAGTTCTCAATGCTTTTTTTGTGTGTGTGTGTGGTTTTTTTTTTAGAACGCAAATAAAAAGGGTACAAATGTTTGGGAATAGCATAGACTTTCTGATTTCCCTAGTATAGCAACTGACAAGAAGATAAGCTGAGAGAGCTGGGGAGCTTGGAGAAGAGAAGGCTCCGGGGAGAACTGAGAGCAGCCTGTCAGTATCTAAATGCAGGCTGTGAGAAAGGAGGGGACAGACTCTTTAACAGGGTCTGTTGTGACAGGACAAGGGGAAAGGGTTTCAACTAAAAGAGATGAGATTTCAAATGGATATAAGGAAAAAAGTTTTTGTTGTTGTTTTTTGTTTTTGGGTTTTTTTTTTCTTACAATAAGGGCACTGATGCACTGGCACAGGTTGCCCAGAGAGGTGATGGTGCCCCACCCCTGTAGACGCTCAAGGTCAGGCTGCATGGGGCTCTGAGAACCTGGTAGAACTGGGGGCGTCTCTGTTCACTGCAGGGGGGGTGGCACGATGGCTTTTAAGGGTCTTCTCCAACTCAATCAATTCTATGATTCTATTACTATATACATCAACTTCATTAAAACAGGAAAATGATAATTTTACCTAGGGCTCAGAGATAGCCAAAACATGTACAAAGAGAAAGAAAATTGAGATTATAAATATCTTGTGCAATCTTGTTAAACTAAATCTTAATGCAGTGTTTTATGCAAAATCCTTTAGTGAAAAAATTCATTTTTTAATGAAACTTTCAGTGACCAAGAGCACAAGTTGTTTAGAAGATATGGCAATAACTATCTTAAATGACATTTCATTAGCCATGTACCAGGTGATTCTAACTGAGTGGATTTACATTAATAGAGGATAACTGGCACCAGCTGAAGATGCAAATCAAAAATATGAGATTCAGTCAATGAAGAAATCAAATTGGAAACTACCATCATCTTAGCAACAAGCATTTAAGATCTTCCCACGTACGCCAAACAGCAATCCAGTTTTCAGAGATTGTATTTTGGACCTCTGCATTCCAGGAATATTATGCAGGCAACACCTTCTGTCACATATGGAAACAACCTCCAATGGGAGAGTCTGTCATCACTACAAACTAAACCACTCTCAACCCAGACAGGCATGGAACCTTTAAAAGGGTACCTGCATGTCACCTCACTATTATACAGTGTATCCATGATCCGCACACCATTCTACAATCTAAAAATACCACCTAAGGCACTTGTTTGCTTTTCTACTCTCATAATTGCAGCCTATTTCTGCAGTGGATTCTGACATTCTCTTGTTTGCTTGCTGAACTCATTCTGTCATGAAAGGTCAGAAAGCAAACTGCTCCAGAATGTCAATAGGTATTTAACGTATTCCACCTCTGCCCGAATTTCTCATGTGCTAAACCATCAAGTGTTGATTAACTTGAAGGTAGGCAACTTGAGCCCGTAAAAGGGAAACCTTTTTATTTACATCCTTCAGCGAAAATCTGAGCTCAGGTCACATTGGCCATTCACAGATACTCAAAGTAAAATGAAAAACGTTGCTCTCCTTTAATCCTCTATAACAGGTCGATGATGCCAGTGATAATTAATGCCAGTGATATTTAATGCCTTCATGTTTCAGGATAGCTTTTTTGTTTAAAAAATGAAGACGCTGCACTACAGATCTATTTAACCTGACTTTCCTCTGGTTTTCCACAGCCAAAATAAATCATATCTGATGCTATATAACATTTTTCATCCGTGTATTTCAAATACAGTTTACAAAGGTAACTCCAGATTGTTATTTCTAGTGAGAAAGAAGAAAACTGTTGAAAGCTGAACAGTGTGCCAGTACTGAAGCCAGGAACGTAACACAGGTTCAGTGCATGGGATCAAACAGCCTCACTTGCCCAGAAGCAACTCAGGCCAAAATAGTGAGTTTATAATTGTAAGGTGGCAGAACACCAATGAATTTGTGAAGAAACTACCAGACAATGAAATATTTGTGATTCTCACAGCTATAACTCTGTAAGATTTTGAATTTAAAAATATTCTCTGTAAATTTGACATAATGAAAAATCAGAGGATGAAAACATGAAAAATCATGTTAAATCTAGACTGTAGTTGAAACATTATTAGTTGAACTTAACCCTGCAGTCTCCAACTTGAAATTCTTTGTTGATGAAGATTTCTTAACATTTCTTTTGTTTTACATTAGATTTCCTTTCTCCTTTAAAAAGGACAGAATAAGTTATAAACAATTTTATTTTATTTTATTTTTTCAGAATTTTAGACTGGTTATAATGCTGTGCTTAACATTTCTTTGACACACAACCCCCTTTGCTGCAGTTGAGTTTTGAGAGCTCATTTAAAAACCATAGGAATAGCTGAAATATATATATATATATATATAGATCTCTAAATGCGACGGATAGCCTAAAAACTCAAAGCATTTTAATATTTAGTTTGCAAAACTGGACCTACCAGAAAAAATTGCACTGACAATATCATGAGGGACCGGGGGGGGGGGGGGGGGGGGGGGGGAGGGAATGCTGAATACATGTTATTTTAAAGCTAGTGAGCTTATTTTCTCTAAAAATACTGGACTCCCTACACTGTCCCCTCCCCTCTCCCCCCCTCCCCCCCCCCCCCCCCCCCCCAAGTATAAAGGAAAAATAAAGTGAAACAGTTGTTTTCATGCACTTAAACAGTTAGTGCATGTTTGATTTTAAACACTAGCTTCAAAAATGCTGAATAAGTCCCCATTTTGCAGGAATAAACAAGCACTGAAATGTCATGAAAGATATTTCAACTCAGGACTTGTTTGCAAAGCAGGGAGAAACAGGAAATGGAGTTTACAGTGAAGCTGTATTTCCAGCACAACTTCCCATTTTACACATAGATGATAAATCTACAGTGGTTTAATTGAAAACAACAACAAGAACTAGCTAGCCCCTGAAAAACAAAATGGATGCTAAATAATGGAGTAAGCTCTGAGTACTGACTCCATGCAGTCTGTCACTGTTATCCAGCAGCAGTCAATTCAAACATTTTTGTTTATTTCCCGATTATCTCTTTTTGTTTACAAGAACAGATAGAGAGCACTCGCTATCAGCCTCCTTCAATATTAGTATGCCACGTGCGTGCTGTGCTTCAGATGTCACGTTAAAAATGCATAAGGCTAAATTAAAAAATGCTGAAAAACTTCTGGCAATAATCAGATAAGTCCCCACGTAAAATATGATTTAAAATGATAATATTTTCCACACATTTTGTATCAGTAATATAGCTGAATGATAGAAGATGACTGTATTTCGATCATTACCCTTTATGGACACTGTGCCATCCTATTTATAAAAATTAGTCAGAAGTGCAAGTACTGCATCATAGCTTCAGCTGATACAAACTGTAGTGAAGCCAGCAATTTTCACTGGCTTGAGTGTCCTGATCAAATGGGAGCAAGTGCTTTTCTCTTTGGAAGGAACACAAACTCTCAAAAAATAATCACCGAACTACTCAATAAATGCAGCACACTGGGCTATTATGTTCAGCCAAAATCAGACTAATTACCATGAACTCCGGAAAGTTCTCAGTCCAAAAGCAAGTAGAGTTTCCAGAAGTGGGAAGATGATGCTTACAGCTGCAGTGCAACAAGAGTCTCCTACATGCACTGCACATCAGGGAAATGAAGTTTAACTGGTTTAGTCGCAGTCTTGCCTGCTCTTTTGTCCATAGCAGGGACACAAGGAAGGGAGTATGTCATGGCTGTTGGAAACTGTTTTTCTTATCTCCCCAGTGCCTATCAGCAGCACACATGGTTGCCTCATGTTCTGCATGTGGCCTTCTCAGAAGCATTCCAACACTGCTTCCCAGTTTCACTAGGATTTTTAGTGCTAAAGTGCCAGCAACAATGCTAGTGACACTGAATATTATTCTTTTCAGGTAATATAATGCTAGAAGCCACATTTGTCTTCAACACTCAGTCATCCAAGTTTTCAAACAAGCTCTATGTCACACTGCTTCAAAAGCAAAGAACAGCAGTAAGAAGCAAACCCCAAGCAATCAGACCCACTGCTGGCTGCTCCATCTCTTTGAGCTTCCATTCCACTGACTGTATGAGGCTTCACTTATAAGTGTTGATAAGATTGATTTAATACATGGCAATAAGTTCAAAAGTCTCATGCTGAGACTTCTGTGATAATATAGATTGAATTTATCATGTATGGAATAGGTCCTGGCACACCTGGGGAATGTAGGTTGTGTACCGTGGAACTGCACTGCATGTGCCTTTAAGTTTTGAGACTTCTCAAAAATCACTGGAAGCAATGGATTATTCTCTTTATGGCTAAATCACTAAACATGATGGTTTAATGAATCTAATAAAATAGAAGAGTAGCATTTCATATTAAAAATAAAGCAACTGAACTTGCCTTATAAGAAATAGATGAGAGTATTTGGGACAGAAAATTCATACTTCTCAGTAATATTACCTCCACTGATCAGGACAAACAGAGCAGCGACAATTAGACTTGGAAAACTGATATTGTTCAGACAACCTCTTGTTTCATACGTTAGTTAAACTAACCTCACTGAATGTTTGGAGGAATCTTTATGTGTCTATTGCATAGAGCAATCCCGCTTTTAAATTATGCTAAACATAAGTGCGCAATTTCATTGACATGATCAACTTTGGCAGTTTTTTTCAGAGGAAAGACCAATTCAGGGAAGTCTCCCGAGCAAAGGAACACAGCTGCTTTTTGCAAAAGGAGCTCAGATGGAATGGGAACATGGCATCAATCCTACAAACAAAACCTGTCCCTTTCACATCAGTGACCGATGTGCCAATTTCAAGGTGTCAGGGGACCCTACAATTTGTTCCCGGGTAGTCTGTTTGCTGTCACTCGTGTTGTTGTTTTTGACATTTCACCAGAAGAGGAAATTAATTGCTGCAATAATTTGCTTCTCATTCTCTGTTCACTGAGTCCACTCTTAGATTTCTTACAGCAACATGCCCCACAATTATTCTACTATTATTCTTCTAAAGGAAGGTTTGCTTTCTTATTTATCTACATATTGTCATATGCTAAAACTCATGTGCTGAAGCACAACATAGCCACCTGCATCTCCCACAGTTTACACACTAAATTAGCTGTCTGTGTGTGGTATCTAAAGCAGTCCAGTCCTGGAAATTTGCCCTACTACTTAGCCAGGCCCTAAGTACATAGTCCCTCACCTCTTCTTTTCACTTGGGAATGAAGCTCATACAAGTTCTTTTGTATCATTTAATGTTTCTAGCCTTCTTTCATTGTGAAGAAGGGAAAACCTGGGGATTTTAAAACAATGCTCCCTTTTCCTCTTCACTCAGGAATCTGGCATGATTACAAGAGCTGGCAGCTGCTAAATACTTGGTGGATGGTCAAGGCATCTCCATCACCATAGAAAGGAGTATCTAGAAATTCCAAGTGCCTTTCCTTACCAGAGGGTATGGGGAAATTACCAGAAACCCAAATATTAGCAAAAGCAGAAACTTCGGAATGAATCGATAAAATGAACAATAACAAACTGCTTTTACTGATTCGATGTACCTATTTCCTAAACTCTCTTGAATTCACTTATGTTTGATATACGTCTATCTTATTTTACTTCCCCTTCTACATCCACGAGATCTTCTTTCTAACACAAGCTGCTCTGTCCTGCCTCCTATTATTTTCCCCCATGCGATTGCTTTGCTCTTGCAACTTGTTTTGTTCTGTTTGCCATTTTCAGCAGAAGTTAGGAGTGGAGCAACCAACAGAATTACAGTATATAATGATGCTGATTTATCTCTTTTTAATTAAAAATAAGAAACACAGCTAAACTAAAATGTGCCTAGCTATATGAGTACAGTATTGAAATATGTAGGTAATTTTATTTTTCTTTTTGTGTGTTCTGTTGCTGCAGAACTATTCCTTCCAGCCATCAGATCTCATACCTAGATTCTATTTCCAATGATATAATTATAAGCCACAAACATGCAGTTGAATTATAGGATCTCTAGGAAAACGTAAGTAATATTATTACATTCTATGCACGTATATATTGCTATTAAGCAAATAGTTGTTTGGTGTAAGACCACAAAGCAGAAAATTAATGAAGGTTTCTCATCATACAGTATAACTTCTCTAGATGTGTGATTTAAAGTCTTAACAGTATTATCCATTTTTCTAGTTATTAGACTATATTTTAATACAGATCATTTATAATTGAATAAACAAATTTAGCTGTGTTACACCTTCACAGTCTTTTCAGTTTTGTATGCAAACATGAATGTATTCCCTTCGTTTCTATTTTTAAAAATTCTGATTTACTGAATGAAAGCTCAATTACTGTTTTTCATTTCATTTCTTTGCAGCACATCATAGGGTGGCAAGTAAATCAGCAGCTCTATTGTGGTGTTGTTTTTTTTTTTGTTGTTGTTGTTTTGTGTTTGTTTGTTTTTTTGTTTTTTTTAAGTTTGGACAGAACAGAGAAAGGTGATCTTTGGGTTAAAGAGCTGTGTGACACTGATTCTAAAGACAAAAAATCCCCATTCTTACCTTAGTAAAAAATGAGTTTAAAAACTGATCACTGGGGACACATATCTTATTCCCAAGAGATCTTTATAGCATGGAATTCAACTACAAGACTCTAAATGATGTTACCATGAAGGAGATTTAGCCCCAGACTTTATGATTATGAATACTGCTTTTGTTTCTGTGCTCTGGGAAACACTGCATCCGTTTTACATACTTACTTAACCACACTTGAGTGCCTCCATGATTTTAGAAAGACTTTCAAAGCAGTAAGACATGAAAAAGAGTTGATGGAACACACAAAACAAGCATAAAACGTAACCCTCCTTCCTCTTTCAGTAACATCTTCAAAAGAAGGAAAATAAACACTTATTTTGGAATATGGAAACTTCTCTATACCTAATCTCCCCAGCAGTGCTTTCCACATTCACCAAATTCACTTTAAGCTTTCTTCTGGTATGTTACAGTCATGATACCCCATGTAGAATCCAGGCTGCATAAATAAGTTATGACAGTCAGATTCCATAAGATACAAAAATATTTCATTGTTGAATATAAAGAAACAAAAAGGTCGATAGTCTTTGAGAAGTAGAAAAAATTATCCTAGAGAATGTACAATGCCCGTTTCTCTTGTTGACCCTCGTTCTACCAAATTCAAAGCCCAAAAACTCAGTCTGGAGATTGAAATATATTAATATATCTAACATTAATCCGTGTATCCTGGCTCATTTCTCACTGTTATCTAAGAATTCCCATACTACTAATTTAAATGCACTATTCTACTTTCAGCTATGATAGAGTTCATTTCTTCCTAGTATGTGCTTTTTGATTTTTTTTTTTTTTATGATTTTTTTTTTCAGTTTCTCATATCACATACATTGTTAGCAAGGAGGCTGGGGGAGCCAAAGGGATATTCCATACCATATGACATCATTCTGAGCAATAAAACTGGGGAGAGTTGTGTAGGGAGTGGCTGGGCATCAGTTTAGTGGATGAGGAGCAATTGCATTGTGCATCACTTGTTTTGTGTATTCTTTTGTCATCATCATTATTATTTTCCCTTCATTTTCTGTCCTAATCAACTGTATCAATATCAACACAGAAGTTTCACTTTTGTTCCTATTCTCTCCCCCAGCCCAGCAGGGAGAAGGGAGGGAACAGCTGTGTGGTGCTTAGCTGTGATGAATGTTTAAATATTCAAATCTCTTCAACAAATAAAATCACTTAAAACATTAGTTCATTTTGTAGCATTTACAATCTTTTCTTATCAATATGCTATCTTATTTACCATAAGACGTTATTATGATATTACATAGCTTCCTGTTAGCTTATTCCCTTTTTGCACAGTATTTTCAGCAATTACATTGGTAATGTTATATTGTTTTCTTGTAAAAATATTATATGCCAATTGAGTATTTACACAGAAACTCTACCCATGAATGTGCACTTACAGGATCTCTTATGAAAAATTAACATTCAAATGGACATGGAGATAAGTTATTTCAAACATGTAATCAAATGCAGAGACATTTATCACATTCACTAACAATTAAAGTAGGGAATCATAGGGTAAGGATAGAGTGTGAACACACTAACTGGAATTTTTCTTGCAGAAATTAGGTACACTGCAAAACAATCAAAAGACTTTTAAATCTGCTTAACCTTTGTGTTCAATCAGGACAAACAACTTTGGTTGTACTTATAAATTCCAACAGCATTGAAAGAAAAGCACAAACCTTTTCTCATAGGAGAAGTAAAATATTTCTACGCTCTCACATCACACTTCAGGAAAGTGTATAAAAAGTATTCCCTGCTGCTCCAAGTCAGCAAACCTGGACAATGAAAAGCCAAATGAACACACACACTCACAGTGTGAAGTTGGAAAGCCCCTTTGAAGAAAACCCTCCCCAACAACTTCAGTAGAACTTGGTGAAATACAGCTCTAAAAGATCTGGCTGACATAGCTTTATTCAAGAACTCCCTCAAAAAGTTATATATGGCTAACAAAAATAATAGGAAACAGTAAAATCACTGCACAGGCAGCAAAGAAGAAAAATAGAATGTATCCTATATAGCTTACAATGGAAATAATGACAAGGAAAGAAATATTTTGTTGTATTTCACAAAGCCCTCCAGTTAAGCAGAATTTTGTGTTATTAAATCCATATAAAATGAGAAATACTATGTTCAGTTATTTAACAAATAATTCTTTTATAGCAAGTAGAGGGTTTACCAGAAAAAAAATAATGAAAATAGACAAATTAAATGCAAGCAGTTTCATTAAGCCTAATACATTATAATATAAGAGCTTTTTTCCTAAGTTAGGGAATGTTTCCGGCTCTTTCAGCTCATATAAAAGAATGGTTTCAAAAATGGAGCAATGCATACACTTTGGGATCGAATACTAAATCCTTGGTTTTAGTAAGGATCTCCTTCCACTAGGTAAAATCAATCACACATTAAAAAACACAAGGCTATAACCTCTGCCAGAAAAAGCACAACATAAGCCACTTCCAAACAGAAGACTAGGTGACAAACAAATGTATGTAGCTCTTATGTAGGCTTATCTGATTTTCAATATGATAAGTAGTAGATAAAAATGTTATTAATGACATGACATTCTCCTTGATAGTTGATTTCTCATTTTTGGAAAAAAAAATAAAAATTCAAAAGAGGAGTCTTCCATGGATATCATATTCTTGCTTTATATTAGAGAGTTGCAATGGGAATAGCATGGTAGTTAATAAATAGAAAAGGCTAATTTTAAAATAATCTTTTCATCAAAGGAATGGCACAAAGTTTTTGTCATGAGTATCCATTTTATGAAATACTACTGTTTGTAATGACAGAACTATAGGACAGATTGTAAATATTCAAGTACTTGTCCTTCTCAAAGCCAAAAAGATATTGTGAAACTGAACACGGTCATGCACACATCAATATTCATGAAATACTTTTGGACATACCTAGTTTTCAAGACTGTTAGTTAACTTTACTTTTAGCGAGTTACATTTATCACGACGAATGTAGATTCTAAATGAATCATCTGGGCAAAGACTTGTTTTTTAAACTGAGGAATTTGGGTGTTCTGAAATAAGGTAACTCAGAGAAAATACAGAAAGAAAATCAAGCATCTAGAACACATAAATAAATATTGGGAGAATATTCACTTTTCTACAATGTGTGAGTTACAGCTTCGGTTCTCAGTATGTAATACTGAAATATGAGATTAAACTGTTCACTGAGATAAAAGGAAAACTTGCCATTTCCTGAATTACCTACATCACAAAACACAGCAATACTCTTTATTTCTGAATATAATCCCTTTTTAAGGTTCGCTACCTTACACGATAGATATTTATGCCTTCCTGTAGGAAGATAATACTCATCTGACAAAAGGGTGAAGTATCACCGAGAGCTTCCTCATAAACAGCTATAATTCTGGTAAATGAGTCTTCCGGGTGTTGTGGAGAACTCAATAATTCTAACAATTTTCTTATTACCAGCTGCCTTCACACTAGCTGGATCACTAACATTCCTTTTCAATCTACAGAAATAACAAAGAAGAGGAACAACTATATTGACAGCTAGCAGAAATAGACATTATGATAAAGGTAAATGAACATATTAGCTATAATAAGAACTGCTTTTATTGATATGACAAATTGTTCTACTTTAAATAATAAGACATCATTCCAAGAGTGCTGACGATTCAGAATATTAATAAAAACAGGAAGTTGAAGGGTTCTGATATTTTCATTTATAATCATATTTCATGGACTGACATTAGGATTTGGCTACACTCATTCAGAACCTTATTTGAAAACAGTTCTATTTAAAAAAAAAAATAAATAACAATCATGCAGAATAATCTACAAGACAGAAGTGGAAAATGTGGGGATGTGGGGTTTGGACTGATCCTGAATAAACCTTGTTATGTCAGAACTAACAGTTGCCTTGACCTACTCATTGCTAAACCTAAAGTTGACAAAGCAGGCCTTGAAGCCAAGTGTAACATGCACAATCCCTTTCCCATCTGGAACAATAATAATAAAAAGCACAAACAGCCACAGCTGGTTTGTACACCTCTCATTCCACTGATAGCAAAAATTTCAACTGCTGATGGATCTATTCCCTTGCTCGTGTCATGCTACTACATAGAACACATACATAATATTTTCTTTTGGTAATGCTTATTACTAATGTATGTAACATGTGGCAGTCTGTTATAAATTCAATTAAATGTTAATGTAAACATCTGCGCAGCTTCATTTGTATACAGATATACTAGGCCAAGAAATTAAATTGTTACCTTCCATTTCTTTTATGTTATGTTCCCCTTCAAGGAGAAAGAAACAAGGAAAAGGAAGCTGTTAAATTTACACCGGGCAGCCACAAACTATTTTAAATTACTGACATTTTAAAAGAGAACTGTACAAAAGCAACTGAGAGTGAAGGTGAAACAAAACATATTAAATGGCTTAGAAATATTAATGACTGTTAACAGAAAAAAATATAACCTCAAAGACAATAGAACAAGAAGTATCACAGTATGTGGGAACAAGAGCATGAAGCCACTTGTATGGGAAGGAATGGTTGTAGTCACTGGACATGCCAAATGTGTCAAAAAAAAGTCATAATTCCCAGACACAATCACAGGTCGCTCAGAGAAGAGTGACACTCAGGGAGCATTTTCTGAGAAAGGTGCATAAATAACAGTTTCAGCTGTTGCTGCTGAGACAGCCAAAGAAGCAAAGGCAATCTGGAACTGCGAGAAATTTTTTTTAATATGTCTCTCAATTCAAGATAAGATAGGAATTGTTAAAGAAATTCTGCCATAAGTATTTGGAATGGTGGGAAAGCAGGAAGGGTTTCAACAACACAGCACCGTGTTTGATAGCACCATCACTGTAGCTCTACAGTTCTAATGGAAATACCACTCTTCTGTTAGGTAAGCTTCTCTAGGACAAACATATATTGTTCTCTAGACTGCACAAAGCAATACCACCTCTGAGATTTTCAAGCTAGGTCAGAGGCAGCTGAAGACCTACATAGCACTGTAACGAATCAATAACATATTCTATAAATATTATATTCTGCATATACTGCAATACTATAGAATCACAGAATCACAAGGTTGGAAAGGACCTAGAAGATCATCTAGTCCAACCATCCTCTCATCACCATTGGTACCACAAGCTACTAAACCATATCTCGTAGCTCCTCATCCAGACACCTCTTGAACAGTGCCAGGGACGGCGACTCCACCACCTCCCTGGGCAGCCATTCCAGTGTCTGACCACTCTGAGAGAAAAAGTTTCTCCTTATGTCCAATCTAAACTTCCTCTGGTACAACTTGCATCCATTTCCTTGGGTCCTGTTTGTTGCCTGGGAGAAGAGGCCAAACCCCTCCTCATCACAAACTCCCTTCAGGAAGTTGTAGAGTGCAATGAGGTCTCCCCTGAGCCTCCTCTTCTCCAGACTGAACAATCCCAGCTCCCTCAGCCACTCCTCGTAAGACTTGTGCTCTGGACCCCTGTATAGTTGTTATTATACAAGGTTGTAACAGATGAATATCCAGAGGTTATAGGGGAACAACTCACCCACTCTGAGGCTCAGGGCTAGGATGGATGCTCGCCACAAGGAACTCCACACAGAAGCGATCTCCAAAAGAGATGCTGCCTTAGTGGTCAGCCCTTAAATGGGATCTAGGAGACATGGAGTCAAGCTCCACCCCTTCCAGGAGCACAGCTGAATTACCTTCATCTGTGCTCCTGCAGCTGACCCGTCACTTGCCTCAGATGGTTAATCAGAGGTTCAGGCTGTGATTAACAGTTTCCCATACAACCCCTCACCAGTTTTGTTGCCCTTCTCTGGACAGGCTCCAGGGCCTCAATGTCTTTCCTGTAGTGAGAACACAATACAACTGAATACAACTGAACACAATACTCGAAATGCAGCCTCACCAGTGCTGACTACAATACTCAAAATGCAGCCTCACCAGTGCTGACTACAGGGGGATGATTACGTCCCTGCTCCAGCTGGCCACACTATTTCTCATATAGGCCAGGATGCCATTGGCCCTCTTGGCCACACTGTTGGCTCATGTTCAGCCAAGCACCGACCGACACCCCCAGGTCCCTTTCCTCTTCACAGTCATCCAGCCACTCTGCCCCAAGCCTATATTGCTACACGGGGTTATTGTGGACAAAGTACAGGACCCAGCACTTAGTCTTGTTGAACCTCATCCCATTCACCTCAGCCCAATTATCCAGCTTATCTAGATCCCTCTGAAGGGCCTCCCTACCCTCAGGCAGATTGACACCTCCTCCCAGCTTGGTGTCATCTGCAAGCTTACTGAGGGTACACTCAATCTCCTCATCTAGGTCGTCAATAAAGATATTAAACAAGATGGGCCACAGTACCGACCCCAGGGGGACACCACGTGTAATGGATCACCAGCTGGATTTAAATCCATTAACTACTATGTGAACGTCCAAGCTCCAAAAGTTTCAGTATGAGTAAAACTGTGCATGTGAGGTTCAGTTTTTCTAGACGCATGTCTGGAAGGTATTACAGCAAACATCATCTCAGCCAATTTTGGATGGCTTTTTTGGTATAGGTGTTGCTTCAGCTGCAGAGACTTTGAACTGCAGATCAGTCTCAGAGTGTTTCAGACATAGCTGATTCCACAGTTATTCTTTCACACTTAAATCCTGGCAGGATATCATATATTTTACCTGAGATACTCAAGAATCACACAACCTCTTCAAAACAGAAGGTTCCAGAGAAGATTTCTGTTTTTGCAAGCTATATCAGCAACCATCATCCCTGGCAACAACTAAGAGATCCACCTGAATTGTTTCAAGCTGTCAGTGGTGACAGAATGCTAAAACAGACAAAATTTACAACTGGAAATGAAAACATTAAATGAAAAACTGCCTGGTCAAGTTAAGATCAAGTTAAGTGAATGAAATTCACTAATCTAAAGAAATTATAGGTTGTCTTTCTATTTGCTGAGCTATTCCCACTGTAGTATGTAGACTAAGTAGTTTGAATAGGTCAGGATAGATGGAAAACTAACAGTAATGGGTAGCAAACTAAGATAAGCAATTTAAGGTTTCATAAAGAAAAACATTTACAACACTGTCACAACTGCATTAATTGCCCCACTCTTGGGAAGCTCAAACAGAGCATTAATGGTCTCTAATGGCAATGATGTGGTTGTTGGTGAAAATTTTGGTGGAATGTCTTGAGGACTTCTAAACTAATTGGATTACTGCTTATATAATTAATAGGATTACTCTGACTCTGCAAATTAATAGGATTTTTCCTTATCAATTCCAAGCTTAAATGTTTTGAAACTGCATGTTTCTAAATAGTTCCCGCAAGAATTGTGAGAATCACAACTGTACTCAAACTCATAACTGCAAAGTGGTTTCTCCGAAAGTTCCCTTCTGGATATATTTATCTGATGTTTTGCAACATCCTCTGAATAAAAATACGCACTCAAAAACACCAGTGTTTTCCAGTGCCTTATTTACACCTATGCCATTCTGAACTGAATTTTTCAACACAAACATCATTTACTGAAAAAAAGGCTTTCACCAAATACATAACAATGTTATCTCCAAGATTACAGGTTGCATTTAGGATTACAAGGATTATTCTTTTCTCTTTTCCCCCTCTTTAACCAATTTTCAATCCATAAGCCATTATACCTTTCTCTTCTGCAACTATTTCACTTAGACATTAACCATTATGACTGGTCCCTGTCTCTAAAATGTATTTCTTTGCAATATGCTTTCCTAGATTGTCAGAAATATTTTTCTTTGACAATATGGAGGGCAAACTAATGAGCTTATTATAGCATCTTTACTTCCATTTTGAGTTTTGGACCTCCCATGGCCCTCTTACATGAAAACTCAGATAAAATTAAAACAAAAACCTGTATTAAAAAAAAATATATATACATTATTAAAACAATTAGAAGAAATCGTCAGGACTATATTTATAACATCTATTTAGATGGTAACGTATATGGACCAAGCAGACCAATGCACACGTACTTGACATAGTATGTTATTTCAGTAACTGTGAGAGGAGAGGGAAAGAAGGGGACTGATGGTATACTGGGAGCATTATCAATCAAGCATAGAAGCAATGAAAAACCCAACCTATGTAGATCATTTCACCTCCAGTCTACTGAAGTGAATTGGGTGGATGGTTGGACTGGATGATCTTGTAGGTCTTTTCCAACCTTGGTGATTCTGCGATTCTGTGAAGTGTTTCAGACAGTTTCTCTTACAGTTTCTACTGATTGCAAACTTGACATCCACAGTTTCAGTAATCTTGAAATTTAACCACTGGTGGTCAAATGTAAGTCTCGTAATAAGGATGCTTCTGTTTCCCTCAAATTCAGAAGAATTAATTGCACTAACATTTATAATCTTCAGTTTTAACAATGAAAACTGTTGTACGTATGCTGAATTGCGAGAATTTTTTTTGTGATCACTGAGACTGTTTCCATGACCCTGATTCACTTCTCTTCCCAGTTAGAAGACTCTGTTATGAAATTCAATTTAGAATTCAAATTAAAATAAAAATTCAAATTATAATCATATTACTGGTGACACATTCTTAGATATTTAATCAAGTTAATTTTGAATATTTAACATCAGCTAAGAGTCTGAAATATAAGAACTGTCAAACTAGTTCTACAAAGCTAGAGATGATGACAAGAAATATTTCAGACTGATTTATACCATCTTCCCTTGCATGATTTGTTTGAAAAGCTTTGCCAGATTCCTGAGAAAATAGAAAAAAAAATCAATAAGCCCATACCTATCACTTCAGGTCCACTTCATGCAGCCTAAAAAATGCAGTGCCAAGGAAGTTCTGTCAACTCACTTAACTCATGTAGAATGTTTTCTGTTAATCAAGTAGAAGAGCCTGAAGTAGCACCAATAGTCCTTCCAGATTTTTTAGAGCATTGGTATGAGATACACACAGAGAAACTTACATACAGCAACTCTTCCTTGCTTCTGCTAGGAGTATGCTTTCTTCTTTAACCTGACCTTTGCACCTTACAAATTGCTCTTTGATGGCTGAATACCTTTTTTTTTTTTTTTTCCTCTGAAAAGGGGAAGGAGTGGAAATAATTTCTTAAGGGCTTTTTGACCTTAGCAACAAGACCATAATAGAAATTAAAGTTGTCTTCCTGGAACAAGTGAGTGGCATAGGCCAATATTTATTTGCTATGCTTTTGCTGAGGCCTTAAAAGCAAAAAGAACCAATCGCTCAAACTACATTAAGAACAGCTGAAGTTTGATAGTTTCTTATTTGGTATAATTAGGCTCCAAAGCTCATAATTTATGCTGTAGTTAATATCCACATGAACATTTGATGTGAAATTAATGAATGAATAGTCAAAATCCCTACCCTAAGCTCTCAACACTGCACACTCCCTGGAGTTTTTCTTTATTAAGCACCAACGAAGCATAAATCTCAACTTCAGTTTTTTTTCCTTTGCTTTTCATGTTCCTTGGATCTCTCCAAAGTATAATTTAAGACTTAAGTAAACATCAGGTGGTAAAGTTTAGAGGCTGCTGAGTGCTGCTGCTGCTCAAGTTGGCAAAGTTTGAGCAGATGCCCAAATTCAATTCTGGAGATAGTGATTATATGCTTTGCAGTAGGTGGGTGTTTTCTTCATTAGAGAGTACCTAGGTAAGTTATAAGAATTACTTGGAAAAACACACTCCCTTACAGAAATGGGTAGAGGAAAAGGGAAATACTTCATCTCAGTCAGATTTTAGGGAGAGGTTTTAAAACTCGCTCCTTGCAAACTATGCTTCTAAGTAGCTTCTACATTTTTAAAAAAATAAGATGTTAACATACTTATTTTCTTGGGCAGTAGGAAACTTACTAAAAGTTGATATTTAGTGGCTCTTAAGTGGCTTTTGTGTTAGCTCAGAGTTTGAGTTTGCTTCTCCACTTTCTGAACAGTTCATTTAACTGAATATAATCACATGCAAGGCAACATCTCTCCAGTTAGAAAGCAAAGTCTCAAGAACACACTCTTACCTCCAAGTTTCACTACTGTGTGTTAACACGAGCATGTGGTTTCTATATATTGGCACTGTGAATACCAAACAGAAGCTGAACACGGCTACCAAAGGCATTATAGTAAGTCTTTAGGAGAGAAAGCATGGTCAGGAATCAGAGCTGACAAGCCTGTCTGTCAGATCTCTCAGAAACAAGTTCTCAATTCAACTAGCATACTCCATCATCTTACCAGCTCAGCACATTCCACAGGAGAAGCTTACTGAGAAAAAGTCTTGATCTGCTCCAGCTCTGAATGTTTGGTATTTAGAGATGTAACAATCCACTTGTGTCTTGGGAACAACATTCCCAGATGGGCAGGTTTTCAAAGTATAGACAACGCTAAGAAGCGAACACTTGAGTCGCATCTCCTGCCACTTAGACACTGCCCAGGGAAATCAATGGAGAGTTGAGCTTGAACAGTAACATGTACCACTCACTGCCAGGGCAAAGTCCTTTTTAGAGGCTTGTACAATTTTCAGGCCAGCTCACCATTTTCAGTGAGTGAAAATGGGCACGTATTACCAAAGCAAAAGTTTGCAAGTACATCACACTGTAAGTTTCAGAGTCTACAGCAAAAGGCTTAACACTTCCTATGGTCAACTTATTAAATTATAGGTCTTATTATATTATCAAGGTAAAATCTTTTTTTTTGGCAACATGGTACAAAAAGAGTATATTCAAAGGATGTATCCAAAGGCAGGCATGAAGAATATACTCTCATAAGAAAATGCAAAGAGAGTAATATGTCTTCCCTGCATTTTCCCTATATAGTTTTTATTTATTCAATGTGTCTCTTTGGTACTATTGTGGCCACAGATAAAACCTACACCGCTTGCATGTTCTTGGTACAAATACTTAAAGCCTAATGTATTACTGACACTTCCAAGTCTTTCCTCTTCATGCATATTTTATTATATCTTTGTAAATATATGCATTTTAAAATTCAGTAATTATTCTTATGTTTCTGAATGAAAAGCTGAATTTTCCAGTTTATCTGTAAGTAGGTACAAAGCAAATCAACACTGTTTCATGCATGTTTCTTGCCGAGAAATTGATCCAACTTGAGCAGAAACACATTAAAAAGCAACATGAGAAGAATACGGGAAAAGAGTGAAAATAGTGTAATAATTACCACAGATATATATTGACAATATATATATTAATCTTTGTTGTTAGTCATGAATTTCAGTAGCAAACTTATTAGTAAAAACAACCTTATTTTTTATTTAGAATAGTTATTTTGCACTCATTTGCAGTAAAGGGATGACAAAGTAATATGGACTTTGTACATCTGTCTTAAGGTTTAGGTGATTAAATACTAGGAAGGCACCAAGCGCAGATGGATTATGAATCGTTATAAAAAAAGTATTTGATCCTGCATTAAAGCGGAAGTTCTAAAATGTGAAAATTAAGAGCTAGTTATATATTTCATCTCACTACAAGACATTGCCCAGAAAAAAATCCATAACTTTTAAGTTTCTATAATATCCTGTTTTCATTTCTATTACTTCTGGTGCTGAATCATTCATAGAGGTTATAAAGTTTATTAAAGGTAGTACTACGTTTAGAAATGTCTATCCCAACAATCATACCTCTATTTATTTCTCCTTGTTCTCCTATCCTGGCAGAATGCAATGATGTCATTAATTTTGAAAAGGACATTTTCTGCAGTGCTTATAGACCAAGTTTCCTCAGGAGCGCTGAACCATTCAGAAGCAAAAACCATTTGAGAATCCCAAAAAATAGCAGACTTCATCAGCAGGAGAAAGTTATCCATGAAATCCAAGACAGAGCTTGCTTGTTTCAAACAGTTCCTTGGGCACTCTCTAGCAGAAATCCAGCATACAATTTAAACAACAGCTTAACTACTGACTTCTACAGAGATATAAGTAGACATCTTAGATTGACAAGTTCAGCAAACTTGTCCTAACTCTAGGTATAAGAGGTTCATAGATCTATGTTATCTGATTATCCTCAAAGATAGGTGTGCAAATCTCACAGCTGAATCACTAGCAAACAGATGACTCTTTTCAATTGACTACTGACTGTTAGGCTCACAGGCTACAGTAAATAAATCTGCTTGAACAGGGCTGAAATTTCTAGGAACATCACTTGTGATACTTACTTGCTACTGCTGAGATAAAAGGAAATTTTATGACTTATTAACTAAATTTTTGTTTTCTATATTGTGGAGAATCACTTAAAATCTCTATGAACCCACCTCTCTGACTTTCTCTATCACATAGGAGAGTTCCTGACTCTATGTCTGTGTAGCAAGGAATGGTGTTATTGTTGGGAATCATTTTAAAGTGTTTTGAGGCTGCAAATTGGCATAGGGATGACAGTTAACAAAACCATGGGAATAAATGAGTCCAGCAAAAATATAAAATGCATAAAAATATAAATTGTAAAATCTTCATTCCTGAAGAAATCAGGTACTTTAACAAGGAGATGTGGGATCTCTGAATAAGGATTTGAAGTGGAAACCTCTTTAAATCTTGACTTCTACAAAATAACAAAGGTAGCCCACAACATTGTCTTAACTTTCTTTCCTGAGATTCTAAACAACGGCAAATTGTTAGCATAGTGCCATCATTTAAAATCAAATACATTATGTGAAGACTTAATGCTTTTAAAACCATTTCTAAGAGAGTACAAATAAAATGATTTCATTTCTGTTCTGTACATAGGAAAAGATTTCGAAGGACAGAGAAACAGGGTCAAAAGCAACACAAGGATGCTTCTCGAGCTATAAGCAATAACAAGATGTGAGTATAACCATCATGTAGACAAATAGTTTACAACATCAGAGAGGAAAGCTGCCAGAAAATTCTTCTAATATTCATGGCTACTTTTCTTCTTAACCATCTCTCACTTGGGTTTGATCATGTTCAAACACATCCTCAGCATGGAGTAGTTGTCATATAAAATAAATTCACCATAATACAACTTTAATTGTTCCTTTTTCGTTTTTCATTATCAGTCTTCCCAATCTTCCCCTCAGGCCTCCAGGAGCACCTTTTTCTCTAGAATTCATAAACATTTAAAACCCAGCCTCATATTAATTCTTTTACTTTGATTAAACTCAAGAGCATTTTTGTTCACTTCCAAAAATATAACTTTCTAAAAAGTGCTACATACTTTCCTAACTAGTCATTCATACTTGAGTAATGTCCAATACCCAGGTGTGATATATTTTTGATAATTTTATTTACTTTATCATTTCTTCCACAATTAGAATACCTTTGAAACAACAATTGCTATTTCAACTGCACTTCTAGAAATATCGATGAAAATTGTGTTTAATGCTGAAGATATTTTCTACGACTACAAGAAATTCAAATAGAATAAAAATCTTTTCTAATAGAAAAACAAATAGAACATACAGATTGTCTTTTACCTCTCCAAAAATTTCAGAATAGGCTGTTTCAGCATTCAAATCCTTATTCATTTTTTCTTTTCCCCTATCCTGGCAAAATATAGCGGCTGACTTCATTTATAGAGTAAATGAAAGTTTCTGTGGCATTTATGAACCAAGTTTCCTCTGAAGCACTAAAGGCCAGTTATGAATTTGAGTCCACATCATGTTATCAATGTGTAATGTATGATATAGCAGAGGACAAGATCCCAGTTTCTTAGTGTGAGGTATGATTTCATACCCTCACATGAAAGATTTCTCTCCTTATGGGCATAGATTGCCATAGGCTAAGACACTCAATTTTCAATTTCAGTAGATATCATCATGCCTGAAGAAGGAAAATAGCCAGTTCCTACTCCAAATCTCAATGGTGAAAACTGAGACTTCGTGAGGAAGGTCAACCTTCAAACACTTGAAATTCAGTCTATGTGACAGAATATAAATGTAGCATAAAGTACACAGGATGTGCTGTATTGAGAGCGTTAAATAAGTTGGAATGGCCCAAGGAATCTATTAGCAGAGAATGTAAGATAAAATAAATTACTGTGATGTATGAGCAGCTCTGGGAAGTTTTTTCTTTAAAAAAATCATAACACACTCTGAGCTTCGACAGTTGTAAGTGCTGAGAAACCAAGAGGATTCTTGGTTCTTGTGATTGTGATCTTCTACCTAGATCACAACACTATAGTATAGCCTTCAGAAGAGAAGTGATGTGGCTGCTGTTTTGAATTTTGACCTACTCTGAATTAATTTGATGCCCCAGCTGAAGCTAAGAATACCATAATTTCAACTTCCATAACCCGCAAACTCAAAAGATGTGATTAAATCTTTTCATTTGAAATGTCATATATGACAGTTACACCATTCATCCCTGTAACGGTTTGAAGATTTTTAGCAACACACTCATTGCCATGAAATCCAGGTACGTTTCATACAAAATTGTGTTTTATGAGCTACGGGACACATTCTAGGTCAGGGCTACTGCTTCATATTTTTTACTCAGAGTCAAGTTTCCCAACATTTCTAAAGTATTCTTTTAATCTAGATCTTTGAATACCTGAGTTCACAAGTGCAGAACTGCAGCTTGAGGATCTGTGCTCTATTTAACTCATCAAAAGACAGTGTTTACAAGCGAGTCAGTAGATTCAGTATAACCTAAGTTACACAGTTGTTTTCACCAAGTGAAAACTATTATTCACCAACAAAACAAGAATGTGTGTTTAGCCTGGCCAAAATTGTCTCAAGTGAGCGCAATTATCTAAGTGAATGCTTAGTAGGATCATAGAATCCTTAGAGCTGGATGGGACCTCTGAGGGCCATCTAGTCCAACTCCCCTGCAAAAAACAGGAACTAAGTTGCCTTTCTTTATCTTGAAAAATCACATCAGTTATATCTACCAAACACCATCATAAACAGCAGAGATCTGGCTCATGATGATTTCTCACTACTGTAAGACATCCACTGTCCTTTAGAGTGAGTATATTATGAAACAACGACATTGCAATCTGGTGTTTAGATTGTACTATAAATCTACACCAAGATTAGGAGGAAAAATTCTAGGAAATAGGTCTGTCCAGACTTCCTAAATGAGATGGTGGTTGGGAAACAGGATCAAAGTATCATGATTTCCCCCAAAATAAAACATTTGTTGTTTTCATGTTTGTTTAGGGAGTCAAACAATGTCTTTACTGCTAGAAAAATCTTCACCAGTAATGGGAGTCTTAGTCCAATTGATGAGATTTGTGTTTGAGATTCAATTAAACACTCCATACTACTCTCCTAAAAACAATTTGCACCTAAAACTTTTCTCTTCCTGTCTACTTTCTCCTTCCTCTCCAGAAATGATCATCAGTCTACATCTGACGAAAATCACCCTCAATCTATTAAAAAGTATATTATTTGCTGAAAAATAATGTGGAATAATTTTTAAACATACATTTTTTAAAATGAATATCAAGAGAATTGACTTTAAAATGTGTCTGTTCCTAGCATTGATAATGGTGTGGAAAGTAAACTCATAAATATCCTTTTCTAGCTCAAGTTTTTTTTACTAAACTTTTGCATGACTAATCACTGTAGAACTGCTGCTTCCTTTTCTAGATCAAAATGTAATGTAAAGGGAAAGACAGATTAATCCCTCCATAGAGGAGTTGGTTGGTATTTGCTGTTCATCTCATAAATGTACTTATTTCCATTAATTATTCTTTTTCTCTTGTGTATGCAACACGACTATAACTTTGATTTATGTATTAGGCTTAATAAGCTCAAAATATCTTTGTAGGTCACCGTGAAGGTCAATTCCCCACTCACATAGATCAAGATGTATTTAGATGTAATACAACGTACAGTAGATTCTGAAGTTACCTTCTTTTATCAAAAGGAAAATAACATATTTGATCCAGACTCCATCTTGCATTTGAGATAATTATAACTTTTCTATTTATAATCTATCCTTATCCTTCTGTGGCTTGTCAGTTACTGGACCATGTACTGCCACTTTGCTCTTATTGGACAAGGAAACAATTTCAGCTTCCTTCCCTAAGACTTAAGATCATAATCAAGAAAATGTATTCACTGCTGCCCACATTCATATCCCAGTGCTGCAGACTATAACTTTGGAACATTAGAACAAATGCAGCATTATGAAACACATAAAACACATCAGAGTTTCCACTGAACAATGTGAGATTTATTTTTCTTTACTGAGTCTGGCAGGTAGAAAATTTACTTAGATGGAACAGTCTTTGATGTAGCCACAGAGGCCAAAGCAATGGCACACTTCACTTAATTCAAAATCATTACGGAAAAATAGATTACTACATAAGAGATATATAACCGACTTTAAATAAAGTTTAAGGCATAAAAATTTACAGTCTAGTTCCAGAAAAGCTGAGAAAAAGAATACTCAGATCTTATGACTTACTCTGCTATTGTTTGGAAAAGGTAGGAAAAGAATGACTTCTTGCATGTTTCTCTCATTTTCTGCATATAATTCTCTCAGCTTTCAAAGCTTCCTACCAGATATTGGCTTCCTTAACAAAGCCTTATGCTATCTAATAATAAATATCGTTGCATTAGAACAAGCTTTTATTGTTGAGAATTTCCTAATACAACTTCTTGTTTCATACACAAATAAATACATATTGGAGAGGATATAAGGGGGGAGGAGAAGATGACGTGCAAATTATACAATGTAAAAAAAGGGACAAAATAATTTTGAACATAATATATACCATTTGGTTACCAAACCAATATTACTCTTGTTTGTTGCTATCTTTCCTGATTTCCATCTGTTAGAAGATTGTTGTTTCTCACAACAGCCATTTCTCGTAACAGTGGTTTGATGGTATACTAAATGTCCTATAGAGCCCAGATTTCACCAAGTGTCTGATGAAAAAACCCAGAATATAGAGAGGAAGAAATAAATCCCGGCTGCAGTACTCACTTGGCTGTGTTTGCTCCACCACCGAATAGTTAGTAAAGTGCTTAATTTTACACACTACGGCTCCCTGGTACTTACAGTCACCTGCTGTGCTCAGCAGGAAGGAAGATAGGTTTGACATGCACCCTGCCCTGCACCACACACCTAGAGATTTTTCTTGCTTATCTTCATATACAAAACCAGTTCTGCTGCTGCAAGTGGGAAACAGCAGGAATGCACAGCTGTTTCTACACCTTCCTCTGAAGTTCCTCTGTTGCAGTCCTAGTGGTGGCCAAGGGATTTCATTAAAATGAGATCTCTATGACTGCTTTGCTGCACCTCTGTTATGCAAATACAGTATCTGAGTCATATACAAAGCAATAAGGTGTAGAAATGTAAATATCACATGATATAAATAAATTATAGCAAGATTTGTCACATCCTTACCTTGCATATCATTGTGTCTGCTCCATTCTTCAGTGAACATCACCACCCCAAACTCCATGGAGAATAGGACACAGTGTCTGAAACAGAACTAAAAATCTTCTGACTAAAAAGTGAGAGCCTCTGCAGTTTGGTGCAAGTTTTCAAGTTTGCACTTATTATCCATCTGCATACTCTCTGTGCAGAGGATAAGTCTTTCCTCTTCAGAGGTGATAAGGATATAAGAGAAAGTCTATAAATCAAGGAGATACAAGACTTCTCTCAATCCAGCCATGTATGAATTAAATAGGACTACTGGAACAAAGACCGTCTAATTTTCAAGGTGGTCTTCTCTTACAGTAAATCTAAGCAAACATGAATTAGATTTCCACATAGTAAAGCTACAGAGATATGCTTGTGCACTCTATTCCTTTAAAGCGTACCTGTATTGTATTATTTAACAGAGTATTCAAGACAACCCAATAAAAAGTTAATTTAATTCATTTCCCTTGCCTTATCCTTTGTGGCAAAGCTTCTGATCTACATTTTGCTGTGTGCATTCCTAAATTCTTTTAAGAGATCGAGTATGTAATTACCATGACAAAAGATACCGAAGTCTCAATTACAATTATCACCTCTGCCATAAGTAGTCTGGCAGAGCAAAGCAAAATCATGCAAAGCAGCCTTAGCTGTCCTGCCTAAATTGCTGTTAATGGACAAGTAGTGCTGAGTTGCATTCTGTGGGTACTCTTAAGTACTGAATTCACCTAAAGGTAGGACAACATATGTGGATGGAGGCAAGTCTTCAAAAAGATTATTTTAAATAACAACAACACCTACATCAGTGGACTCTTACTATCTAGTTCATTCCTCCTGGTAGCCCATTTTTTCCACCTCTTTGCCAAATTAGCAGGAGCTATTTAAACTTTATGGATTTATGGAAATGTTATAACTACAAGTGTCTTCTGATTACACCATTGTGACTTTTCAAGTTCTGCATACTAGAACCAAGAACAAAGGTTGCGTGAGATGAGTGGAAAGGTAGCCACAGATATCAACATGCTTTATATCAGACTGTTGGTAAAGCCATCTATTTGAGGAAGTGGAAAAAGAAATATATTCTTTTTCTTCTTCTGCGTTTTTATGCAATAATAACTAAAGATTAAAGCAATCTTTCAGAAAGATAAAAATTCTTGTAAAATTTCATTCATTCTTAAAATTTTCATTTAAAAAAAAAATTAAAACTCCATTACGTAAGTTACCTTAAGGATAAAAATAGATGTTTAAAAAAAAAAAATCAACAGCATATTAAAGCAACCAATCACTACCAAAGAAACATAAACAGCAAAAACAAACAAAAAAGATTTTATTAAAATATGGTTGGATTATCAACAGTGACATCTCTGGCTTTATTTCCTCCCTCTAGGGCAGATGGTATAAAATAAAATGGCTTCAATAGTCACCAGACAGCAACAGTAACCATTAAGCAAATGATGTTCAGTGAATACTTGCCCTTATGAAAGACTATTTCTCTCTACATCTGTTTCTTCATCATTCGCTCCTTTGGCCATTCTCATATTGCTCTGCTCACAGCTTCAACTTCACCTTCCCATCTTATTATAAAAACTTCGCAAACATCTTAGCTTATATTCACTGCAAAACAGAGGCTGAAAATGTGACTACAGTTTCTGGACTCATCATGCATATTTCTTTAGAACAAGATGCACTTCTAAAACAGTGAAGGACACTTTTTATGAATAGTAATACCATGAACATTTGAACACAAACTGCTGTGTTACTATGTTCTAGTAACATTGTACGTTAGCAAAATGTTAGCAAGTATTAAACTGGACGCTGATTGCCTAAATATAAAAAATATATAGCTTAATGTTCTCCATCAACTCAAAACTCTTACCTTTAGTTTTAATGACAGTTTCACCTATAGCATGAATGATACAGTGTCTGAGCACGTAGGTGTGAATGTTGTGGGGCTCCTACTGAACCCCTGCTACCAGTGCAATATAGTTGCTGATGACAAAGAAAATATCTTATTCGTTTTGCTCAGGTTGCATATTACAAGTGAGTTGTGCACATTTCCAAATGATCAGCTATTATCAAGACAAAAATGAGTCAAGATCTGGCTTTCTAACTGCTTTCTCTCAGTAATATTTTATTGTTAACTACAGACTCTATCAACATTTAATCCCAGCGGTAGAACATTTTCTACCAGAATGGGGGGTTATTCATTAGCACTATCTAGTAATTCATAAGGAAGAAAACAATGTTGGCTGTTCATTTCCACAAGAGACTGCATGTTATATTGCTTATAAACTTCCCAAACAACCACCTTGTGGAGATGTTTCAGATGGAGCAGGGCCATGATCTGCTGCAGCTGGAAGTGAGCAACCCAGTGTACCAAGAGGCTACTTGAGTTGACCCTAACAGGAGTTAATGAGGAAGTCTGGCAACAACCAATCCGAACTGGACATGATGCCAAGGGGAGCCAATCGAGGCTCAGCTGTGTTTGTTTAGCACTATAAGAATGTTCGCTTTGTGGGACGGTTGGGGTTTTTGTTTTCTTTTGTTCCGCATAATAAAGCTGGAAGACGAACATCACTATATTAGTGTCAGTCCGTTATTCTGTCCACCTAGCCGTAGGCACTTTGGGAGCTGTCTCCTCATCCATTCACCCTGATTGTCATCGCTGGCGGCGACGCCACCTTTTTACGGCATGAAGAACATTTCACAAACACAGCAGATATTCTGAGATACTCCAATAAGATTGATCAAATATCCCTCCCAAAAACAGAGCACAATTTTATAACTGCTTCTACAGTGTTGTGCTATCATTTCTATTAAAGTATTCCATTTTGTTTGAACACTCTGATGTTCAAAAGAGACACCAGTCCTCAAAATGCAGGAAGCCATCCACAGAACAGTTCTCTCCAGCTAGCAATTTGCATCAATAATGCACACTTAAGCATAAATTAAGCACTTCAATAACAAAGACGACCTCCCTATTACTCAACAAGAAGAACAGCAGAAATATGCTTTAGCAAATATATTTTGTATATTTAGAAATATGCTCAAGGCAGAGTCTGCCTTGAGTAAAGGTCTAACATTTTCATTCAAATTATGATCAGGGTACTTTCTTGGCTAAGAAAAGGATGGAAAAAGGACTGGACTGTAAAGATTCTTGGTGGGATATGATGTGAAACATCTGCCCCTCTTAAAAAGAAAAATGTCAGTCCACATTTAAACACAGATACCTGGTTAGAGACAATTGTTTCCTTTGAGGGCTGTTAAATGGATACTTCATCTTTTGCTGATCCTATACCACATACATAATCTGCTTCCCAAATTAAAGAGGAGATGTAACAAATTTCCTTAAAAAATTCAACCAGGTAATTCTCATCCAATGGGTAACAAAGCCAAGAGAGCTAAAGCAAAATTAGCCTTAGAATAATATTGGATCAGCCACATCCAACACACAGCCTGGCACAGCTGGCAGTGTGTCACATTGGTGTGCTATTAGTACCCTCCAGACTGAAAACTGAGCACCATAAGGGTGCAGTGCAGCACTAACTCAAGTTGTAGCAAATAAGCATATGGATTTTAAACCTTGCCTAAACACAGCCCTGTGAACAGTGAAAAACACGCAGCATCGCTTTCCATTTTGATAAAAGAATTTAAGATTGAGTTTCATAGATTGCTAAAAAAAAAAAAATCACAGATTCTTTGATTTTATCTGTGGCTCCATTTTCAGTTGACATAAATTACACATGGATTTTCAAACAGAACAGACTGAGCTGTAACCAAAATCTGATCATGCCTCCTTACCAGTCTTTCAGAACCCCCCCTCTTACCAGAGAGATTTTTATGGGTGCAGCATGCAGGCTCCTGTTCATCAGTGATGAAAACGTATAACTAATGATGGTGACTCTGCTGAAAAAGAGTGTTTTGTAGCTGAGAATTTTCTCTATTAAACAGCATTAATGTGCTGTTTGTATTGATTGTAGTTTCCATGGAAACAATTAGGAGACATTATTTTCAGAGCAACCTTTGTAGACGCAGCCCTAGGCAATTCCACTTCGTTCACTGCGACCCAGGCAAGTCAAAAGGTTGGACAACCACGCATTAAAATACAACCCCCAAGCCTGTGCAGCACTCTGTCTGCCTATTCACTTGTTGGAAAAATAACAGATGTACAGTGCCACTAGTGTATAGAACATATGGCTTAATGATTGATATTCCACAGTACGCAGCTGTTAAAAGATATGCACTGTTCTCTGTTGAAGAGGGAAGCACTTCCAAAGGAGAACAGCAATATAACTTGCCTGCATGATTTTGTGAGAAGACTTCAGTTTTACTAACTTCATGAAGCACTGTAAATAAGTATCAGCAACCATGAGAGGCATGTTTCTAAACTTTGAAAAAGTATAAATGAGCAACATTCACCTGAATTTTTGGAAAGTTATTGTTACTCCTCTCAGACTTTCAGGTTATTAGATGCTACAGCCACCTGTGCTGGTGTAGCATAAGCACACTAAATTCATCAAGATCCTGGGGGGGGTGGGGGGGGGGGGAAATGAGAGTGAAAAGGTCTTAACTGCAAAAGAGCTTGCAGTAGACCAAGATCACTTCAATTATCTTGATGGAATCTCTCAGCTTCAAAAAGCTTTATCTTCAGGACTCCAACAGTATGTTCTGTTTCACATATCTTTAAGGAAGAATTTAGGGAAGAATTCACTGTGAAGTACAGCAAGTCATTCTGACTTCTCTTATACACGTCCTATTATCATTCTTCTTGCACTTCTCCAATAAAATTACTTCTCACGTTCTTAAATTCATCACTCAGATGGTCACAGCTATTTGAGATATATTACTGAAGAAAACGTAGCTTGTACCTGCTACCTCCTGCAAGAAGACTATTTGTCTACAGGAATAATAGGCATCAGAGCATTTGGTTTTCAGATACCATATATACTTATACATTTCTATCTTCTATTGAGATATTTATACGTTCTACAATGACACGATGAAATAACTCAATGTTCAGTGCAAACAAGAAGTGTTTAGTGTTTACAGGTACGTGATTGTATACTTGGATTTCAGATGTAATCAGTCTCACTACAAACATATGGTGCATTTTATTAAGTTTCGGAAAATGTAATTCTCACAGAAAAATATAAATAAATATTCTTACAAGTGACCAGCACCATATCAGATCTGATTCTTTACAACGCTGCCTGATACAAAGAAAAATCTTGCTAAAATTGAGTCTAAATGTGAACTTTATGACCACCATTTGCAGTACTCTGGGGATCAGTGAGCCTTTTTTCAAGATCTGAAACAATTTTTATTGCAGGATAGGGAACATTTTTTGGAAAGTTAAGTCGCAGACTGAAATCAGCTCTCCTTGTAACAAGTGCTGTATTTATATATATCGAGAGATACACAACTGCATTCTCTTATTAGCAGGATTTCCCAAGCATTAAAGAGATGAAAGGAGATAAATGGCATTTAACATGTGTTACTCCAGGCTCAGATGCTGATCTGACACCTGGCTGTCATCTCTTCCTACATTTTCTCCTCCCTCTGATAGTTAAGCCCATTTCCAGAAAAAAAAAAAAAAAAAAAAAAAAAGGCAACACAAAGAAATTTAATGCAAGCAGATGCATTTTCAGAAACAAGTTCAAGGGTGGGAAGAAAAAAAAAAATGTATACCCTAGCAGCAAGATGAACTACATATGGTCTTCAAAGTATAAAATAGTAAAGAAAAAAAACATTTCCAGTTCTTATCGTAGCATATTTAAAAGTACAGGTGAAACACAGCTGCAATCAACACCTGAGCATTGTAAGAATGTTATCTCTTGATTCATTCTCATCTCTCCCATTCAGTTATGAAGAATTATTCTTTGCAATTTACTCAAATACAGAAAGTCTTCACTTTCTGTATAGATGGTTGCTGTCTAAAATAAAGCAAAATAAAAAAAAGGAGCAAAGTCTTCATGCTCAATTGTTTGTAACATAAGGTGGCCTTTGAAATGACTGTATTATATGGAAAGTCTTGTAAATGTAGATTTTTTAAAATGGAATAACCTTTTATTTACATAACCTGATATTTAATAGAATATCACATCATAAAGAAATAAGCCTTACACCATACACAATGGTGTACTACCAACTGAGGAAAACAAGAGAGCTCTTGTTTTACAAACCCTTGGTCACCTAGAAAAGATGAAGCTTTACTGAGAAAACATAAGTTGCATGTTAATGGCAGTGGAAACCTTTTGGGAAACCCGTCAGCAAATTCACTGAGCTCACTGTCTTAGGTGAAATTCTGGTATAAGCAATACCAGTAAGAGAGTTGGTGAATCATTCAGCAGAGACAGAATTTTACACTCTCATTCCTGACACATTATGTCAGGGTCATGATAGAGTTTATGGAAGAAGTTAAATCTTTGCTTTTTACCTGTCTTAAAGAAACAGACAATTTTGTATATTATTTTCAGTCGAAATCAAGAATCTGGATGCTTTGAAAAAGATTCTTAGAAAAGCTTGTTTCCAGTTATCACAATTTAAATCCAGTGTAACTTAAATGGTACCCACAGAGTTTACACAGAAGCCACTAAGAATCTGATTTTGTGTTCCACATAAGCAGATTTAGCAATTATTATAGTTTTCCTTTATAAAGCACAGTATTGACAATTAGTTTTCAGGAACATTCTGGTACTCTGTATGGCAGTTCCACCTACCTTGAAAGAAATTAAAAATGGCCTTGCATGTTGCTGCAAAATTGATTACCACTTTCTTGTAAATAGCCATGCAAGATGAATGTGCTTCTAGAAACAGGTAATTTCCAGACTCATGGGTAAATTTCTATCCCTTAGAAATTAATAGAGCTGGGTCTACTTTTGTATCAACTTAAATCTTCACAAACAAAAATGAAACGTTTTGCTCTTTTCTCTGTCCACTGCTTTTGCACTTTGATGAAGAGAAGGAAGGGAGGGAAGGCGAGAGGAAGGAAAGGAACGTAATGAACAAATTCTGTTGTCACTACTGTGGGAAAAGCAGTTTACAAAGTTGCTAGTTGGTATTGTAAACCTCAGTGCCACAATTGTGTTAAAATATATAATGACTCAAACCTTACCCTATAATGAGATGCTACTTTTTTTTTTTTAAATCAGAGCATCAAGCAAGTTACTTTCTTTGCCCTCTTTGACCCCTTAAAGATTTTAAAGAATTTTAAAAGTTTTCAAGAATTGTATGGGCTATGACCTCTCCCTCGCACACGCTTGATTCATCAATCATGTCCACTTTTTCTGTGTAGTTTACTACTCTCTCCCCCCTCCAAATTAAGATGTGCTTTGATAGCTCGATAGGAGTAGCATTCCCTAAAGTTGGCTCCCACAACAATGAAAATTTTCCAGTAAGAATGCAGGTCTTATTGAGACCTGCTTACAAGTCTTAAGCGCTATTCTGTAATAGTCTTTCCCATAAGTAAAGAATATCTACTTAGATCTGTTTTTCGTTTGCGAGTATAAAGCAATTCCCTTTCTAAATCTCTCTTTTTTCACCTACTACTTAGGTTGTAGAGTACCATGGAAACTCAGCTGCAACGTGGTGCAGCATTTGCAAGATTATACAGACAACAGGAAAATGTGACAAAGAGAGCCAGTGAACCTTGCTGTGTTTCTCTGATATGTGTGTTTTATTAACTTATTATTTCTCAATCATTAAGCAATTAAGCTATTCTTCCTGTTCTAAGTGAGAAAATAATTAACAATTTCTCTAGTTTCAAGAGACAGAAAGAAGATTAAAAAGCTATTTTTAATGGCTGACATAAATTGACAACTGGGAATCAGTAAGGAAATTACAAAAACTCAGACGGCTCTGGTAGCTCACCAGGACAGTATGGTAAAACTTCCCCAGCTCCTAAAGCCAATCATATACAAGCAATAGAGGCGAGTGGAAATGAGATGTGACATATTTAGCTCCCTAGTCTTGGTGTCTAACACTCATATGGATGTAGCTGAAATGAAAACCAGCACAAGAACTCAAACAGGTCTGAACTTAAGTGACACTACAGCAGTTAGCATTCCATATTACATGGAACACTTGTTTTGTAATGACTAGCTATGCAAGTCTGGATGTCCACAATGTGCCACAAAAGCGACTTCAGCATACCTTACTGTATAGTTGTTATTATACAAGGTTGTAACAGATGAATAGCTAGAGGTTATAGGGGAACAACTCACCCACTCTGAGTCTCACGGCTAGGATGGATGCTCACCACAAGGAACTCCACACAGAAGCAATCTCCAAAAGAGATGCTGTCTTAGTGGTGGTCAGTCCTTAAATGGGATCTAGGAGAGGTGGACTCAAGTTCCACCCCTTCCGGGAGCACAGCTGAATTATCTTCACCTGTGCTCCTGCAGCTGACCATCACTTGCCTCAGATGGTTAATCAGATGTTCAGGCTGTGATTAACAGTTTCCCATACACTTATATAAAACAGAGAGAAAAAAGAGCACTTGTCTGGGGAAACAGCACAGAACCTTTTCTAAAGAGCACCTGCATAGGGAAACAGGACAGAATATCCATGTCACAAAAGCTATTTCAAGATGCTTCTTTGTACAATATTCCTTAAGGTTCTGACCTGAACATTCTCCAACGTATATGCTTAGAGGCTCGAATATCAGATAAATCAACAGAGAAACAAGATTCACTTACTACAGTGGCCAGATAATTGTATGGTATGACAGAAATGTATGGTCTTAGTAACATAATGTTCAATATTAAGTAAGTATGACTTTTTTTTTTTTTTAAAGAAAACTCTTCCATATATTTAAGAAATTGCTGTACTCTGATATTGGTTAGTAAAAATTTTGAGAGTGCATCAGTTATATCACAGAAGGACCAGCAGTTGCTATCCAGGCTATTTTCAGCTCCATTTTGCTATCCGTACAAAAATTATATTCTAACGTACACACCACTACACTACTATCGGTTAGTGTAGACAAAGTCAATGCTACCTCCTACTGTTTGTTAGTGGGACATTGCTCTGAATGTAATTTGCTCCATCTCCAAGAAATAAAGGTTTATTACAACAGTGGAGTAAATGAGATCAGCTTACATAGCCTGGGGAGAAAAAATAAAAAACAAACAAAAGCCCACAAAAGAATCGATCATACTTTATATATTTACACCCAAAATCAGATTTTTGGAATTAAGAGTTGGGATGGCTAATACATTTTGAATAATCAATTACTGCTGCATTATTTTAAAGAGATTAAGATCTACAAATGTCTTTTCCCTAGATAGAATCCAATCACTTCAAATAAAATGGACACAGTTGGCACCTAAGTTAAAAAACAATAATAATTACTGAGAAGTGAGTTCAAATATGCTTTTATTGCTCATTTTCTATATCATGCGTTTCCATTCCTAGTTCTTTACTAACTTCCTTAACTGACTTAATTACACATTATTAAGACATGTCCTGCAGTTTGGAATTCTGAATTGTAATTCCAAATCTTAGGTTTCAGACAGTCTTCTTGAAAGCAGGAAACATCTATGCAACTGTTCACAGCACATCTGGCTCTCTGCATAGCATCTCTCCGCATTCCCTATCCACTCACTTCCATGATTTTCAAATTTGTTCTCCAATTTGAGAGAAGATAGTCGCATGATGCTATGCTAGAGTAAATTATCCCCATCATGTTCCCAGAAAATTCCTAAAACATGTGAGTGTAACAGTGAGCTCCAAATTAGTGCCCCTTATGGGAATTGGTACAGCATACTCTGATCTACATTGGACATCAGAGAATAGAAACAGGACAGCTGCATTATGAACACTCAATATGAATTTACACCTAACTAGACATGGGATCAAAAGCTATGAAAAAATAAATGTAGTCTTTTTGGTTACTCACAGATGACAAATTAATTTGTTTACTTGCTTTATAGTTTGTGGTATTGTTTGCTAGTCTTCAATTTCTGTATGTCCAATAGTTTTACGAAACTGCTCTGCAGTTTGGGGCAACACAGTGTGTATCTAAGAAAGACAAAAACATTAATAGTAACACAGAACTGATGAGTTGTTTTTTTCCCCTCAACTGTTGTTTTCTTGTTGTTTTTTTTTCTTTTTTCAAATGGAAATGTCTTTAAATGGAAATTTGGTTTAATTAAACACACTGATATTTGATGGGAAAAGATGAAGAGTGGAGCATTATCCTTTATCTTTCCCTCATTCTATGTAAAACATCAATATCAGAGGTCTTAAGAAAAGAGGCAGAGGTTTCCTAATCAGAAGAGTGTTTCCCCCATCATCAATCAAAAGTAAATCTAGCTCCAGACATCTTTATTTAGGCCATCTATCCAAGCTCTGTGAAAAGACAACCTCAGTGCAATGAGAGATGAGCTGAACCTTTGACATTTCCACAGATATACATCAGTGCCTTACAGATTTATGCAATCACTACACTTGCAATAAGCACATCGTTCTCATTGATTTTAACTTACATAAACAAAAACAAAACATTAACACTTCATTATATCTGGCTTAATGGTTAGCTGGGCGATCTTGCAAACCACACTGAAAGTCCCAGCGATGAACATCATCTTCTAAAATGCAATTTAATAGCAGCACCAACCCAAACATTCCCTTCCTCAGCAAACTTCTGCAAGTACAGATTTCAGAAACAGCACTAAAGTGAACCACAGAAGAAACTATGCAAAGGTATGCTGTTTTTTTTTGACCATTCTCCTGAATTTTTATGTTAAAAAAAGTGACGAGAAACTAAACCATAGGGATTCAAGGATGACTGAAAAAAATCAAAGCTCACAATGGCAAAACCAATATATTTCACATTGCAAAAATAGAATATAGATTCCACTATGCTTACAAATGATCTGTAATTTGAGTTTCATTTCTTTTTAACTCCTTGAGAAATTTTAAGAACAGTAAGGCATGGAGTGATCTGACAGAGATAATCAATACTCTCAGAAGTTCAATACTTGAAAGAAATGCTCACTGAGAGAAAAAGCTAATACAGTTAAAATCTTTCCCATGCAGTGCTATTCCCAGTGGAAGGCATGCAAAATAGCAGCAACAAACAATTCATCCTAATAAACTTTCAGTGAGATGGATGGATAATGGTTTGCAAGTAGCTTGGATTTCAATTAAGTTTTTCAGGCAAATTTCCTGAGGATGTTCTGTGATGCCTGAGGCATAATGTCATGAGTCGTTCCATGATTTCTTTCTGGAACTACACCCAGTTTGATTCCACTTAGTTTTAGGCACCTACTAGATGATTAAAAAAAAAGAGCACTGTTTTTCTTCAAACCTTATTCAGACAAGAGAGAGAAACAGTCTCTGAAAAGTAATTCAAATATTTTCAGATTCAGTCACATTCCAGAGTGCCTTTTCTGTCTCCTTTCTAGAGGACAGACAGGTCAGTACTTTTGTCTGACATTATGGGCACTTAATGTGCACACACCTTGACATCAAAGAGATGGGAATGACTTAAACATTAGACACTCACTGGAAACTCTCCCTTTTATATATTGACACTGTGTCAAAACTGAACTTAAGCATTTTGAAAACTCACTCCAGATATGCCAGCAGTAACAGCAAGGAAAGGTCTTTCTCTCTTGTCAGCCATACAGACCCATTTCATTGCATTACATATTTACTTTAAGGGCCTAAGGGACAAGACTTAAATACTGCTTTAAAAATCTTTAGCTATGCTTCTAGCTACATAATTACCAGCTTTCACATCACTGAAGAGAGTGATAATGGCAAACACATGATTTCTGAGCCAAAGGGCCAACACATCCATAAGGGTGCTCATTTACAAGATAGTGTGTTTGGTAGCAGAGTCCGTTAGGTCTACGGGCAGTGATCAGCAAGGACAGGATCCTGATCCCACTGAAGCCACTGTGAATGGTTCCATCTGTTTTAACAGGTGTTGAACCAGAGAATGCTCTGCTGGAGAAATGCTAACTATAAAAGCATTCAACTGACAGTGATCACTGTATGGTTGGAAAGCTTGCCAGATACATTTCATGATCACATAGGTAATCCTGTGAATGAACTCAGATTCCTGTGAACTAACCCCTTGCCTCGGCTGTAATGAAAATCAGAAGAAAAAAATTAAGTATTACTGACTATCTTAACCATCAAATCCTCATATGCAAGAACAGTGTGACAAATTAATGCTTTCTCCACACAGAGAATCTGGCATAGAAAGTAAGTGACGGAAGTTTCCACTGTTTTTATAGCAATCATTTGTGGAAGCCAAAAAATTCAGCAGGAAGCAACTATGTTGTTCTTTGGGAGGGTGTTTTGCAACAGGGATCTCTTACAGAGTAAGCTACTAAGCCACAGCGTTTTAGAGGAATCATACCATCTACAACTGAGATGGAGCGATTCCAACAGTCCTGTCCAATTACAACTCCACTTTGACTTACATGAGATACATGTGCAAATTAGGTAGACTTCTGCTTACTTCAGATTCTGGAATGTAAAACTGTCTGTTCAGGAATTGGCAAGTTCTCCTTGGCTTGCAGTTTTCTGTTTTTTTTTTGTGGGTTTTTTGGTTGTTTTTTTTCCTCTTCCATATTTCACAAAAGAGCAAAGTCCTTAACTTGGCAGCCAGGAACACAGCAATGGGAGAACAATATTCTAAAATTACTTCTGAGAGAGAACAGGGAGGCTTGCTGCCCCGCGTGCCTTTGACAGCTAGTCAGAAAGCTTAGATATAGAAATAGCATTCTCTATTTATAAGAGGGAATAGAGTACAAAACATTAAAATAGCTGAATGGACTGGGAATGGAGAGGTAAATGCAAGTCTTAGGGAAAGTAATAAAAATATCAACATTATCCATATCATAACACAGGGAAATTCTCTATTATGCATAAGGAAATGTTAGCCAAGTACAAAAAAAAAAGTAAATTCCAAATATGAATAATAAAAAAAAAAGAGTTTCTATACAGAAGTCATACTCCTGGGAATTGGAATTTACACCAGATGAATATAAAACATCTTCATGGATGGATGCAAAAAAAAAAATCACAAAATTACAGATGCCACAATGAAAGCTCACACTCATTTGTCATTTAAGAATTCAGATCTTTTGGTTTTGTACATGAGACTTTATGCAGGACATCAGAGTTGAATGTATACTGAAACACAGAGGACATAAAATGTTATCAAGCACATTTCACCACTGAAATATTGTATTCCTAGTGGTAAGTTGGTGGGTGAATTAAATGAAAGGAGAAAAAAGGATGTATTACACAGGAAAGAATGATAAATTGGTTCCCAATTCCCATCTTTATTACACAGCAGCATGATTACAACAAGCCATAGTAGGGGTAAACACGACTCTTTTTATTAAATTATATTTAACTGAAGAAAACACATGTAGAAGTAATAAGAAAATACTACAGAGGAAAGTGTGTTTGTTAGTCTGATATCCTGTTTCCAGTTGGAGCAATGCCATATGCTTCAGAAGGAATTAGAAAGTAAAAGTATTAATATGGAAAGGGAACATGAGTAAGAAAAGCTTTTTTAGCTTCAGAGGTTGGTTTATGCCTTTGAGTATGAGAGTTTTGATTTCCTACCCTTTCTGAAATTGTTTAATCTTTCCTAAAAGAACTGTAAATGTTTGCTAGACATAGAAAAATATTATAGGAAATCACAAGGCTTGCTGTGTCAGAATACAGAATGACTGTAAGTCAACAAAGAATTGCAGCTTAGACAAGAATATGATTTATTCAATGTGGTTATCTTGCACAGGACTTGAACAACAGCAGGAGTTGACACACTTGCTTCTCTGTCCAAAGTACCAGACAGACACAGATGCTCAAATGATCACCTTGCCTATGGCCTGGCAACTACAATAACAGAATGACAGCTGGGATGGGAGGCCTCCCAGCTCAATGTTGTTTCAGTAAAGTCAGAAGAGCAACTTCACCTCAGTATGAAACATCGGTCTCAGTATCAACGCCCCCACATAATTAACAGCAAGCTTTTCTAAGATGCCTATCAGTATGTATAACTCAGTTTCACCACAATGAAGAATATAAACCTGGCCCTCTGTCACCGCTTTGTTGAAAGGAGACACTCTAGATCTGTCTTACTCTCCTTTCCCCATTAGCAGCCATGCCTCCTAGAGTAAGACACACTGGCTCTGTTACTTTGCAAATCATATCCAGTAAATTGCTAATTAATTACTAGTAAGCCTTGAGATATGAGCAGTAAAGCAGACAGTGGATTTATCAATGGCAATCCAGCAGGAATCCATCTGGATTTCCTGGAACCCAGCAAATCATCAACTCTGCTACACCATGATGCTGACTAAGCTGAAGGCTCAAACTTCCAGAGTGGGGTCAGAAGATAACAAACCTATTCCTTGCAGACCCCATACCATACAGAAAACTGTGGAGTACCATAACTACGTCCTATCATAACCACTGTATGTATATGTGTATATATACAGTTTTGGTGCCTCCTGACTTCCATCTGTTTGGGATGATGAAAGATGGACTGCATGGGCAGCCTTATCCTAGTGATGTTGTCATAGTAGTTGTGAAACAATGGGTCATCTCCATTGGTACAGATTTATATGCGTGACACGCAAGCTCTTATTCATTACCGGCAAAATTGCAGTCACTGCCATTAGCTATGCATCAAAAAAATAACTAAATATTTGTTCTACCAAATAGTGCTATTATGCTCTTTGTATCCATTGTACTTTTCCAGAAAATAAATATGAGATATTACTTTCAGAGCAACCTATATGCATGTGTGTATAGATATTTAATAGAAAATCCTAGGATTCTTTATTCTATTGTGTAAAAATGGTTTGTCAGATACAAGAAAATTTCTTTGCCTTGATTCCAGGAAGTGATACATGATTCATTACTTAATTCTTTGTATGTTATAGTAATTAAGGCCAAAGGAAACGTGATAAATTTGACACAGAGAAGCAATCTCATTTAAGCAAAATCAACAGGGATAACATAATTTAGTCTTGTCATAAATTTAGACAAATGTATGACAATTTAGAAATAATCACCCTTTAATTGCTATGATGATATTCTAATAAAAATGTAACTAGATTCTTTTATATTTTAGAATGTGGATACCCCTAATGTGGGACACAAAAAAAAACCACAGGAGAAAATATTATAATTAGAAAAAAAATGTTAGACCTAATATACTAGAAAAGTCTAAGAACTATTGCCCCCTCCACCCCCCCCAGTTACTACATACATTCCTTATGCTGGTATATTGCCTTAAACTGTAATCCACTGTCTACTTTGTATTTCAGTGAAGAGTGGTTATCTCTACCGCAGATAAGCACACTGTAGCTTCTATTACACAAACTCCAGCTTCTGAAAGACCTTCACACAATTTCACCAGCTTCCTCACTTTCACATTCCTCTCAGTTATTAGCTCCTTTATTCTGCTTCCCATAAACAAATCTGACTTCTTTCACACAGTAGTAAACCCAAGTAACAAGGATGCTTACATGAATTTGCTTGTCCTAAGACATTTTATAATCAAACTCTGAACACCCTTGTAACATTGAGAAAGAAAAAGTAGAACAGAAGCTACTGGCATACATAACATTCAATGTTGTATCAAGTAGTAAAATCCAGATGTTGCACATTCTGTGATTCTCTATGCAATTAATCTCTATGCTCCACAGATGCATTCTGTGGTCCTCTCAATATTAAGCTGAAACCTCAGATCTCTTTGAAAACCATTAAAAAAACAGAACAAGTTTTCCAGATTCTTTAATCAGTTTTTCTTTCCACTCTTTCAGAAACTTTTTCCAAGTCAGTGAATATTTGAAACTGAAGAAATAGTTTATTTGTTGAGCAGTGATGATGGACACCATCACTTGCACCTTTTCATTATATTGCCTATTCTATACAAAACAAAATTATTCTTTGCTTGTCTTAATGTCAGCAGCTGCTCATGTATGTTTAGTTTACACTGCATCTTTAGAATAAGGTTCTCTCCTGTACTTGCCTCTCCAGTTGCATTCATTTAATAGTCCCTCATGGGTATATCCTTTAAACCTCTTGTCTGCTGCAAGATGCATTTGGCATGGCAAGCAGACTGCACCCTGCTGTGCTGTGTATCATATTATATCCCAGCAATATCTTTCAGCAGAATCTCTGCAGCACAGCAACTGCAGAGGACTGTAAGCAAAAGGGATAAAAGGTCATTTCCTTTCCATGTTTCAAAGCTGTTGTTTTCTTTTTCTTTTTAGACTAGCTACTTAATTTTTAATAATGCAGTATAGAAATACAGTGCAACATTGAAATTAAATGAAGAGAGACAAGCAAAAAAGAATTTCTAATGAAAACCAGATAATATGGCACGCTAATGTTTAACAAGTCAGCCTTAGAACAAAAGAAAAACCTTCATGCCATCAACAATTTCTCAGAACACCAGACAAGATGCATGCAGAAACTTTATGGATTGCTCATTTCACACAGAAATGACTGTAGGACAAATGGTTTAGACTGAGATTCCCGACAAAACTTCAGAAATCAAAGCTATGTTCAAGGTGTCAACTATATAATTGCCAACAGAGAGCTCCATGAAGCCCAGACACTCCCTCACACACAGCTCTACTCACTATCTCACATGCCCTGCCTGTGCCTTCTGAAGAGCCATAGTGACACACCAGATACAGGACTCTTCCCATCAGGTTTCATTTTTGCTAGTGATGTTGTAGCTCCAGTACCGAGCCACAACTTCTAGATTTTGCTTATTCCTCATGCTATTTGCATTGGTCTGCATCCAGAGTTTTACCTAGTTGTGATCTAAGCCACATTATAATAACAATTTTTTACCTTTTATTTATTAACTCTAGCATTAGAATTCCCAATTAAACAACACTTCAGTATTTCAGGCAGTTAAACATAAACCTCATTTTTAAGAGCAGTCAGACTGACAGATACGACACAGAAACAATTTTAATGTCTAGTATACAATAAGCAAGTGAGACTCAGTCTGCTATAATAACTTTATTGCTGCCTAAAGGCTTCTGAGACCTTAAGATAGAGCAGATGTTGAGGACTTCCCTAGTAATTATGAGAAGAACTAATTCCTCTGCAGATATGCTTTGTGCTTATGGTCACTTGACCTATTTATCCATGTCCTTCACAATGTTATCACATTCCTAACTTTTTAGAATAGCTGTTATACAAACAATACCTATACTATATTTCATCTGTACTGACAAACAGGATGAATAAATCAGCTGTTTCTCCTCATCTCTTTTAACCAATTAATATACTTAAAGCGCTTGTGGAAATGAGATTTCTAATATAGAAATTCCCAGCTAAAGTACAGACTCATCACCTAAGAAAGAATGGAAAATGGAAACAAAACTCCCAACTGAATAAAAATTTGAACATGTCTCAGTTGAGAATTATGATTTATTAGGGAGATGAGACTGTTAAAAAGCTAAAATATTAAGGAACAGTAAAAGAAGAGCATAGTAAATTAGAGTCAGCCAGCATCTAGTAAATTAGCATAGAAAATTCAAAATCTGACCAGCAACTTCCATTTGAGGGCTAAGTAACAGCTACCATCCTCACCAAGAACAATAATTTCAGGCTAAAATAAAGGAGAGTTACTGTCTTATCTCTTTAATATCAAAACAGCATACTACAAACAGCCTGCCAAACTCAAACTAACTACATCATTAACACAAAGAAAACAGGATGGTAGACAAGATCATGAAATTGTGATGGAACACAGCTACGTTTGCTTCAGACTTTTTGCAAGAAAAAAAACATCAAGAATAGAGAAAGTATCATATTTTGTCCAGAAAAAAAAGTAGTTTTTTTTAAATCTAAGTATCTTACTTAATACGAAAGTTATTGATATTCTATAGGAAAATAATGCATAGGAAATGGATCCTGAGCTCTGTAACCATGTTACTGCTATTATCTCATTAAAATAAACTTTTGCTGATTTTAATGCGCGTGGACCTCAAAAAAGGTTATAAAATCAGAAGAAGCAATGCTCTCCTCTCTAGATGCCTGGCACTCAAAAGACATCAGCAGATAGAGGCATGCTCTGATTGCTTAATGATATCAATCAATTAATTGCCAGCACTTTAACAAGAACATGACACGGAATTTCCCTTACCATTATTGGCAATAAGGGACAACAAATACATATACTTGCCAGGAGAAAAAGAGGATTGAGGTGTTCATTTATCTCCATTTAAAGTATTGTCACAGCCATTGATCTATAAGCTTTTTTCAGAACCAAGATCATAATGTTTTTAAATTTATGTAGTTTATAATTATTTTTAGCTAATACAAACAGTAGGGCTAACAGATTGTTAAACAGACTAATGTGTCCAGATGTATATAAGATTAACATACCAAACCAAAGCTCATTTGATTTTCATAGTCTGTAGTTACTTCTTTAAGTAGAATGCAATTCAAATCATAAAAATTAAAGTATTAATGAGCCTTTGTTTTCATAAGTGAAAAAACATTTGGGCCTCAATAGCAGATGTTTTAAAAAAAACTTAGATTCACTGCTTCTATCATATATATACATATTTATACCTGTTTTCCAAATACGTTCAAGGTGAAGGAAGAGATTTGTAGCTTTAAAATTTCAATTTCAGACAGAATTTAATAAAACATTTATCTTTACTATCTGTGGACTCATTAATTGTTCATTGGTGAATAACACTGCACATAAAATAAGGTAATAATATTTCATGGCAGGAAACTGCCCACCATCCAACACCACTTTCAATGTTTCCAAAGAAACACTGTAACCGACTCTTGTTCGATAGATATCGCAAGAAATGAATAGTAGTGTAATCTAACAAGAAGATAACATTCATTACAGATTTAGTACCTATGATGTAATTCTTTGTAAAAAAAAAAAGTTGTAATAAAAATGCTATTTAAAAATACTGATGGCTAGTGTCACCTCTAATTTTCTGCGCTAACACTGTGAGACATCATCTTCTTGTAAGTGAACATATGAAAATCTGTCTTGTTTCTGAAAATTTCAAATCAAGGATTTACTGCAGTGCTCTGTGTAAGAGCCGGTGACCTGGCTACAACTGTATCCAACAAGGATCTCTTAAATGAGGAAATATAATTTTACTTACCTGAACTTATGTCTTTTTTGATCCTGAAGGCCTTTGCTGACAGCCCTACCAGTATTGCAAACACCCCTTTCTGCAAACCAATCCAGAACTGTTTTGTTGTTGGTTGGGGTTTTTCTCTGTGTGTGTGTGTGTGTGTGTGTATTTTCCTTATCCCCCTTCCTGTGACCAAAAAAAAAGTCACTTCATCAAATTCAGTAGAATTATTTTCATCTTAATATGATACTTTAGGGTCACTTCTTGAATTCCTCTTTAAGAGAGCAACACTTAGGTAATGTAATAGTTTTAGACTGCTGTCTCTGTGTACATACAAAGAATGGAGTTCATTTCCTCATAATGCTGGTTAACAAGTTGCTTAGTTTAATCATTTAAAGAAAATACCTGCAGCAACCAATTGTTTCTTTAAAAGATTCTTTGCACCATTACGCTCTGCTTCTGCAACCAGTTGCAGGTGTTATCACAAATTGCAATGTCATGTTCCTTCATGTCTTCTTCCACTTTCACATCATCCTTCATCCACTTCCATGAGAGGATCTGGGGAACGAGTGATTTACCCTGCTAGTTATCATATCACTTTCAAACTTTCTCTCTTGTAGCTTAAAAGAACACTGACGCTTTCAGTATGCAGCTATTTTAAATTGCCCAAGGACTTTTCTCTGAATGTTGTGCTCTTCTGAGCACCCGTCTCTCTTCATCCAGAACAAAGCCTTAAAAAAAAAAAAAAAATTAAGCATGTCTGTTTGGTCCTAACTAGTTCTGCTTTTCTTTACAAGCAAAAATGGAAACAGATCTAATGCAAGACATTTGCTAAGAACTATACAATTGTAGGAAGCCACAGATCTATCAGCAGCCAAACGAATTTTTTCTCCTAGGAAGGGCATTTCCCCACATACGTTCACTACTGCAACAGGAAAAACAAGTTTTTGAAAAGCTTATTACTTGTCTATATCTTTCCTTCCAGGTAGTCGTAGAAAGCAATGAGGTAGGTCTCCCTGGATAATACTGTAGACTAAACACCATTCTCTCAGTCACTCCTCAGAACTCTTATTTATTTCCTAGCCCCTTTACTCTTCTCTGCACATGCTCAAGCTTCTCAATATTCTTATTACAGTAAGCTGCCTCAAACTGAACACAGTACTTGAAATGCTGTCTCGCCGGTGCTGAATACGGAGGGAATAATTAATTCTCTAGTTCTGATGGCCAAGTTATTTCTGGTTTCTATGATTCTATGCAGACCAGAATGCCACTGGCTTTTTGAGCCACCTAGGCACACTGCTGGCTTATATTCAACAAGCTATCAGCCAGCACACCTGGGTCCTTATCTGGTGGGTAACTTTCTAGCCTCTCTTTCCCAAGCCTATTAGGTTGCTATGACCTAAGTGCTGGATCCAGTACCAAGTCTCGTTTAATATCAGGCTACCAGACTTGGCCCATTTATTTGGGCTGCCAACATCCCTTTGTAAAGCCTTCGTACCCTCAAGCAGATCAACACTTTCACCTAATTTGGTGTCAGCCATAAACAATACTGTACTGAAGGTACACATAAAAATGTTAAAACTGTCCCTGATACTGAACTCTGGGGAATGCCACCAGTGACTGGCAGGAGTGAACTCCATTCACTGTGACTCTTTGAGCCCCACCATCCAGATAGTTCTTCACCCAGAGAATGGTACATCTACCCAAGCCATGAGCAGCCAGCCTCCCCAGGAGAATACTACAGGAAACGGCATCAAATAACTCTACTAAATTTTGGGTAAACAACATCCACAGCCTTTTCCTCATTTACTTATCAGGTCATCTTGTGATAGGAGATGGGATGGGTCAGGCAATCTCTGCCTTTCATAAACACATGGTGACTGCACCTGTTCACATAATCATCCCATATGTGAAAGAAGATGACAGATGCCAAATAGACAGGTGTGAAATTCACTGGTTCCTCCTTTCTGTCCTCTTTCTAGACTGGAGTCACGTTTTCTAATCTACAGTAAACTGGGACCTCTCCAGTTATCCAGATACCTGAAAAATTACTGATAGCAGCTTGGTGAATGCTTCCTCCAATTCCTTCAGCACCCTCACACATTCCTATCCATCTTTATAGACTTATGAAACTTCAAGTGACATAGCAGGTTACGTACAGTTTCCCACTGGATTATAGGTTCTTCATCTTGTTCCCTGTTACCATCTTCCAACTCAGGAGCCTGAGTTGGAAGAAAAGGTATTGATACTTTATTGTTTTTAAAACAGTCCTTTAAGAATGGGCGTACACTAGTTATCACCTCCAAAACAGTTGATAACATCAAGACAGCAAAATTTGGCCTTCATCATTGGTAATATAAGTTCTTTAGTGTACAAAGTAAATATTTCTCAGGTCTTCTGTTATCTGTAATCTTAGTTTATATTTTCCTTTCATAAAATTGTTCTTATAAGTGTTTTTATTGCATTAAATATCATTTCCATTACAATAATTTTCAATTGATTTTAACTTTCATATGCATAAACTCTGTAGTAAATCATCTGTCAGCGCTTCCACATTCTCATTTGTTAATAAATAGCTCAATGAACATGTAAATGCTTGCCATATTATTCATATTTACAGTAAACGAATCAACCCTATTTGAATTCTAGTCTTTCAGTCAAATTGTATTCATCTGTGTAGGAAAGGTCATTCACGATACTTGCATAAATGACTGACAGTAGACTTCAGTCTTTACAAGAAATTTTTTGCCACATCTGAAAATAATTCAATATTTAATTGATTCTTTGATTAAATATAGCTCAGAGATACCTTCATCGCAAAATTACAGAAATATCAATAACTCATGGAATCACATTCGCAAAAATCAAAATGCTCATAAGAGAGAAAGACTTATGAGTACTAACATTATTGGCTAGATCTGTGCAAAACATAGATGAGTAAAATTCACAACTGCTCTGAAAAGCCATTAGTGGATGTCCATCTAAAGCAATCTCCCTCATTTTGTGCATAATAAAGTCTAGGTAGGAGAATTTTGTAGTTATGAGGACATTCAAATCTTAACGTTGAGAGGGCTTATGGCTCAGATAGTGTGGTTGTACAGTCAATAATTGTATGATGAATATGCAAAGATTTAAACAGATGCTTTGTTAAGAAAGATTATTGTAATAGAAAAATAATCTATAATAAATGGAAATGCTCACCAATGTTGAAGGCTCACATTAAACTCCACAAAGGAGCAATCACCAGGGAAAGAGATCCTTCCTCAGTGGCAGTCAGTCCTTAAATGGGATCTAGGAGAGGTGCAGCCAGGCTCCACCCCTTCCAGTAGCACAGCTGAATTGCCTTCACCTGTGCTCCCGCAGCTGACTCATTGCTTGCCTCAGGTGGTCAATCAGAGGTTCAGGCTGTGATCAACAGTTTCCCGTACAGTGGCATACGATACCTAACAATCATAGTTACCTGAAAAAAATGTTCTTGTTCCAAATCACATAGAAAATATTTATAATTTCTTAGCCACAGCTATTGCGGAAATAGCACTTCTTACAAATATCACAATCTGATATTTGAGATGCAGCTCAAATCAACAGTGTGTCACCAAAAACACCAGGAAAAGAAAAATCTGCTTACCCAACTCCTGAGAATCATCACTCTACCAAGAAGAGAAGATCCATTCTTGTGAGCCACAGACTACTGCATAAGTAGCATTACCTTAAGATCACCAGTCAAATTAACTCTGTTTTGGTGTTTAGTTTTGTGAGATTTGTGCTTAAAAAACAAAACAAACAAAAAGCAGGGTCTGTTACACTATTCATATTGGAAAAAATCTTAGTTATTAAATAAGTCACATCATTTTATATTACTGGTTTCTGCAATAACATAGGCCATACACATCTTTATACTGATGTTTATTGTCAGTTTTATTTCCAGTTTTATGGGTATAGCTTCAAATACTGGGTATGTTTCTATGATTTTCAACACAAAGTTTTTATGCGATGGCACATTTGCTGAAACAATTCCTATTCCAAAAATGGGGATTCATTCTATTGGATGCATGTCAGTCAGATGTGACTGATGTAGGCTCTAATGACAGGTAATACTTCATGTGATGATGTGCATCTCTTATAAACACAGCACACATTGCCTATGCATTACATACTGTCAAAAGTACAAAATGAAATTTGCTAGACTTGTCAGTGAAGAATGAAATAAAATTCCTCAGTGATGGCAGCTCAAATACTCTATTTAAGTAGTAAGCACTACTAATTTTGGAGCTATTTAGCCACGTTTGTTTGCAATATCAAACAGAAATCAAGAAACTTTGAAGCCACTCGTTAGCTTCACAGTCACGTACACAAAGGAAGATGAAACCAGAAGGCCTAATCAGCAAAGCCATATGGGCAGTAAATAGCTAAGTATCCTCCAACATTCTGGCTGTAGTGTTTCCATCTTCACTGATCAGTAACTATTCTCCTTACCCTGCAGTAGTTAAGAATTGGCAACAACTAGAACTGCATTTATAAATGCTTCACAGTTCTTCATTATGCAGCTAATGAATGAAGTGAGAGCTGAGAACTTTGAGAATAAAATTCTAAATACTTGATTTCATCTTCGGAAAATATTGGCCAATGTTACATAACCACACTGTAGTTGAACAAGAGAGAGATTTTGCCCTGAGTAGATAATCAACTACCAAGAAAGATACAGTTGTTGGGTTTTTTTTTTTTGTTGTTGTTTTTTTCTTTTTCTTTTCTTTTTTTTTTTTCCAAAAGAAAGCTTTCAGCAGTATTTAGTTACTGAGACTATATTTACTACCTTAATTTGCTGTGCTTTGAAAATTATAACTGCAGCAGCACTGTAATAAAGCACAGATTTTAGTCATTAATTTTATGAAATGAGTAAACAATAGTTACAGCTGAACATCAAGAATTTAAGAGAAAGTTGTTTGAGCAGATAATGTTTTTCAGTTCCTACTCATTTAAGCCATTAGGGTCCCCAGTAATAACTATCAGTTGCATTCATCAGTCCATGAAGGTTATCTGAACACTGTCTCACATTATCACATTCCAATAGTCAATGAAAACCAAACATCACCTTCTTAAATCTTTATCCTATTTAGAGGTAATGGGCACCCTAATTGGGATTCAGTGTATTAAGAGGTGGTATCTAAATAATCTTGGGCTGTATTTTCCTTTTTTTCAGCATTGCACACTTGTTCTGCACAATGGATAACAAAATTATCTGACATATCTAAGCTATAAACTGCCATCTGTTAGCTACGACTCCCTTCCTCTTTGAAATGTAAGAGAGAAATCCTTTCACCTTTATGTTTATAGTAATGACAATTAAATGCGTATTACGGTGAATGCAACTTTCTCAGCATTTACCACCTGTATTATTTACCCTTCTAGAGCCAAGTAGGTACTACTGGAATATTACAGTAGATTATAAACCTGCAATTATTGGAACACGTCAAGTTTCATTATGGCAACATGATTTACTTACAATATAAAGGTATGCTGCTTACTTCAAAGGCTACTTTTATAGCTTAACTTTTGTTGTTAATTCTGATAAACTACTTGGTTTAGATGCCACAGTGGTTTTGAGGGTGTTGATAAAAGATGACAAACAGCATGACCACTACTCTACCATGTAAATAGGACTCAAAAATGCAGTGAAACAGGAACGAGAAAATGGGTTGTTCACCCATTTTAATCTTTGACTTACTTCAAGACCTAAGGCTGAAAGCCTCCATCAAGAAGAAAACAAATCTTAACAAACAAACAAACAAACATACACTAAAATAACTTAATCATCTGCCAATAATTCCCATTAAATAAGATACAACCTAGACATCGTTCTTCTACAGAAAACACCATCTCCAGCCTAAGGAGAAACAGATGGGCTGTTTATCAAATGTGTTGCCCTGTATTATTCAGCTTGGACTGAAAACAAATACATCTTTATATCTAAAACTGAAGATTTCTACATTATAAACCTTTCTGTCCTTTATGCTCTAGCATCCTCACTTTCTGTCTGATTCATTCACTGTCCAAGAAATCAAATCTCTGGAACAGACAACAGCACAGTGTACTTCATTCCTTACTTCCTATGTACCCAAACAACTATCTCATCAGCAGTCTCAATAGTCCTGATAATGTAACACAACATACGTCTGTGATCCAGATGGCATGTTTTATCCATACCTATATTTCCACTGTAAGGGTTGTTTGCTTTTTTGGTCATGGCCTCACGTTAATCTGATACACTTGATATGCAGAGATATTCACTACACCTAGCTTTCCTCAGTTAGCATTTTAATAGTCAGAAATCATAAATATTAGAAAATTCTGTTTAAGCACAACTTCTATCGTAGATTTAACATTATTCACATTGAATAGTTTATCTAGTGAAATTAATAATTTCTCCTCTTCTCCACAGATTACCTGTTTGTAGTTATTCATTAGTAAGTTCTATATGACAGTTTAGTTTCCTAGATACTCTGGGAAGTGAACGGCAGACACTTTTACATCTCCTCAAGCCTGGGTCAGTCTCACGAACATTGAATTAAGTTGATCTTTAATTTAATCCAGCACAGGTAGTCCTATAGACAGTTTCGAGTTTTATATAGCCTGTGCTGCTAATGCCCCTTCAATTAACAAACAAGCCATCCCTTCCCACGCACCTTATCTTTTTCAAGGACAATATCTCAACCTGCACCACTTCAAAAGAAAGCTGGGGAAAGGGAGGGGCAGGAGAATTTATTTTTCTTAAAACCTGCAGTTAAAATATTCCAGAGTATCCCTGTAATTGCTTTTACTGTTAACATTATATTCCCCTTCTCTTACTCCTTTGTATTTAAATCTCCTTTGAAACCCTTCTGTACCTGTTATTGGCTGTGAAACTGTACCAGATAATCCATGTAAGGTAATTCAATTTGTTTTGCATATCTGAGAGTTTGGTCAGGAGGCTGAAGTTAGAGGGTGATGCTCTTTTATAGTGTGAAACATAAAAGCAGAAGATTAATCAGTGCTGTGACACAAGTCCTGATGGATATCCATTAGTAAAATTGGCACTTTAGAAACATCGTTTTCAGCCTAAACAGAGAACAGCAGATAACGCAAAGAATGCAAGGAGCCTATGGGGCTGTCATTCAAGGGTTCTGCATGCTATAGGTCACTACACTAAATCATCACAAAATCAAAATGATATACATTTGTTTTACACTGACTCTTGCAGTTACCCACACCACGTAGCAACAGAAACTCAAGTTCTGTAGCTTTTTTCAGAAGGCAACATTAGATTTGAGCATTCCTTTTCTGCAATTTTTTAAAATATATATGCCTAGATATTGCAGGCAGAGGAGCAATCAGTATTCCTACATGGATTTTCCTAATGAGTGAGATAAGGCAGTGAAATTATCCAATGGCATAGATAATCTTCACAATGGAGTTACAAATTCCGGTGATCTGCAACAAGTCCAAATGCACACACTTATTGAAATCAGTGTCATTCATCACAGCAATGCATCACTCTCATTCAGAAAAAAAATATATCTTTACATCTTCCTGGAAAAGGCAACAAAGCAAAACAGAAATACTCTTCTGATCTAAAGTATTTTTCAGTATAATTTGTAGAAGGCTAAAATACCTTTCTAATCTGTATTTTTGTATACATCAAATAGGGAATTTTCCTGACCTGCGTATATATAGACTGTTATTATAGGTAAGAGGCTGTCATCATATCTGTTAGAGAAAAGAATGTTAACATAGTATTTTTTAAAGTGGAAATATATATATACTTAAGCTTATTTCTAAGAATCCACACATATAACAACCTACTTTATAGTTAAATATTCAATTTCAAATATACTACAATTTTAATCTGTTCAAGACATACAAGTCCTATCAATGCCAAAAGCACTTCCTCATGGTGAATTTTCTTAAGAAATTAATAGGTAAAACAACTGTTCTCTTCTGTGCATATATGTATATAAAACATGTACAGTCAGGAGCATTTGGGTATCTGTGCATGGACTGTACTATTAGTCTATAGTTCAGATAGTCAATTTATTACTACAAAAGGAATGATGTATGTTAATGCTACAAGGATGCAGCTGTGACGCAGATAGCCATAATCACTAGCTAACTGTAGACTTTCATCAATTTCTCTAGTGTAAATTACGTACATTTAAATTCCCACATTTTTAATTAAAAGGAAGGCAATTATTCATTATAAATTTCAGGAAGGTAGTTTTATAAGCAGATGACATACCTAGAGAAACATTCGTTTCTTCTGCCCAATGCAAGCAATGCTATCAACATAGACCTTTCTTTGTCAGCTTCTTCACTAAGTATAAGACTTATACTTAGTGTAAGTATACTAAGACTAAGTATAGTGATTTCTGTAGCTCATACTGCTGAGCAGCTGCACTTGCGCCATGCATAATGCACAATGTAAGAGCAGCTCCCTATCTGGAAGTCGCTGTATCATGGGCTTTAGAAAGGAAAACTGTGCTTTGCTTTGTGTTCATTGACACATACATATGAGAGAGAAGTTTGGCTATGAAGCTCTGCAGAGAAGGCGCACACAAGTCTAATACTGTAGATTTCATTACTGCTGTGATAAGGCAAAACTGTTCTCCATGTCAGCTGCTAACAAGTGCTGCTGCAAGCCTTGAAGTGATGCATCATTAGACTCCCTCTGTATCTTCCTATTTCCAAGCTGATGAGGCCTTAATTCATTGAGTCCTCAGGAGGGGGAATCACTGGTGCAGAAAGAAATGAAATTCTGGTGCTTGCTTGGCAGCACCAATCTTGTGAGAGTACACTATTGGAGAAAGATAAAGGAAAACAGAAAGATAAAAGAAACAGTCAAGGAAGATCATAAACTGTAAGCATCTTTATGCTAGAATCTAAATTTTGGGTATTCTAAAATATGTACTGCATTTTTGCAGTTTGTCAAAAGTGAGAAATTGCAAAAACCCTTTCTTAATATGAATTAAAATTTGTAAGTAATCAGTCTTATGCATGTACCTCCTCTGTAAGTCAGTACGAGATGGATTTCAAGTTCAAGCTGCTTTAATGATAGACATCCTAGACAGATGTTTCTATGTATTTGTACTTTTACATCAGTCTTCCAATATTGTTGTTTATGGGTAATAAAAGCTTATTCTCCATTACGCCTTTTTTGTTTATATTTTAAATATAAACAGAATTTGCATTAAAAACTATGTCAGTCATGAAGAGGTACCTATGTGGAGTTCTGCACTGTTACTCACTGTATGTGATTTCAGAAATGCAAGTGAGCACAGTACTCAAGCTGTGCGTATGAGTTTATTACTGGTGCCAGTGAGAAGACTGCCCTATTCTACAGTTCATAAATCTTTCCTGAGAAGTCTATGTTGGTACTGAGTTTGCTTCCTTCAAAATTTTTGAGGCAACATTTACAGAGCAACCATCTTGGTATAAGATAACATATCAAAATCATACTCTATTCTACTTTTACTGGATAAGAAACATTCAGCCATAGGAGATACCGAGGAGAAATATCAAGATATCAGGAGGAATCTTGAGTATTCAAATTTGGAAGTCACATCCCAATGAAGCACTGCAATTATTATTGTACTTTGAGTTTCCACTGAAACACTATTAATGACAATAATATTGTCAGAAGGATATAATGTGTGTTTCATTAGAAATTCCATTTGTTTGCACTACAGAGATCATGGCAGTTTGTGTTAAAAATGTGCCTTAATCTCTTCATCACAACAAGGAGTCTCTCTTATATACTGTCACTTGTTTAAAATGGCCCTTTTCTGCTTGGCTTTTAGATACTCTGTGATATAAAATTGTTCCTCGTTTTCATTAAGTGCAAACATAATATTCTCTTTTGGTAAACTATTACTATGATTGAAACAATTTTTTTTAATCAGTTGGTGCATTTGATTTACCAAAGGTTGTGTGCTTGGAATTACTTTACATTTTAATTAGATCTGCAGCAATTTGTTAGCTAGCGCTGAACTCTGATGAACACGAGTCTCTAGGCATGTTTGGGAAAGCTCATGAATTCTCTGCCATTTGCCTAATGAGCTATCAGAAAGGTTCCATCAATAGTGTCAAAAAATTTGTTTAAGGACCCTCCAGATGTGCTCAAGAAGCTTGAATGAATGAGGGCTAATACAAGATGAGTGCCATTGGGCTAAATATTTCTGTAAAGGTCCTTTGCTGCTGATAGAAAAAAAAAATTAAAGGTCAGATTGAATGCTTGCTATTGAGGGGGTGTTTTTGAAATGTGGATTGTAAAACATAGCTATTAATAGCTTCAACATTAGCTAGAGAAAAAGCGTGTAAAAATCAGATGAGGGAGAAGTATCTCAGGACACTAAGAAGTGTCATCTCAACTGAGACAGAACTTCCAGATGGAGAAAAACAGAAGAGTTGCAAAGATACAGAAAATTGACATTGTTCTTAGCCATGGAAAGAAATTAGAAACCTCAGATAAGATCTGTGCCTCCGTAAAGAAGCAACAGTCACCTAACTGACTTCTGCACAGCAAAGAGATTTCATCCGCCATACTAGAAAGATTCCAGCATGAGGAACTAGCCGTAATTTTACTCAGATCATGCAAGTCAACTAAAAGCTGTTGTTCCCACAATCTTAATTAGATGAAAAGAAATGCCTATGAATTTTCTGTCACGTCATGAGAGAAAAAATCATGAAAAACAACTGAAGAGTGAAAAACCTTAGGTTTCAAGGCCTGATGGGACGAACCCCTGCATCCAGAAGCAATTCAGATTTCTATTCTAATCTTCCATCACTTAGACTACTCCCTTTGTTTTAAAACACAAACTTGTTTTGCACATCTCCTACTCTAATGAGACCCTCACTTCACAGGAACATCTATTTTAGAGAAACATCATGACTGACTCTTAGTATCTAAATATGTGACTGTTCAGGCCCTACCTGCTGGCACTGACTTTCATAGATGGCAATACCCAATACTTGTGTTCTATTTTAAAACAAGAGCAATTGCTTCTCATAAAAACTAAAACAATCTTTAATTTTTCTGACAAGTTAACATAGTGTTAACAATCACTCCTTTTTAAGTGCAAACCAATGAATTGGAAACAAGCTCCACTGGGTGTTTAACTATCCCACCTTTGCAGCTCTGTAACTGGGTGACTTGTCAGCATATTCTTTCAGTGTTGAACTCAGTGATGCTGCTCAGCTCAGCAAATATTTTATTTTCCACCAATAACAGAGAAAAAGGATGCATGGCAAGTTTAAAAGATTTTCAGCATAAATAGCTTTTTTTTCCCTTCAGCTCTTTCCTAATTTTTTTTTTTTTGAATGTACTATTTAATCAGGAGACAAAGTCTTATTGCTCCCTAACTAATAAATCTGCATTTATTTTTCTAAAGATTGCTTTTCAGTTTTTCACACTTTTCCTGGCTTTATGTCCTATCAACAAATTTCTGTGAATGCTAGGAGAATTTGAAACTAGCATTTTCAAGGTTTATATTGTATTTCACTTATTTAGGGATTTCCTACATTCACAGAGAATTGAGGGGTACAAAGAGGATAAACTTCCTTTTAGGCACTGCGGTGGAGAAGGGCTGATAACTTGTATGACATAGAAATCACTGCATCTTCTCCGCACATCTCTCCCTTCTGCCACTCCAGTCTCAATGTGGGAAGAGACTTCCCACATTGCTCTTATGTAATGCATGGCTATCTTTCTGACATGTTTTATTAGTATTCTCCAATGGTTTATGACAGGGACAGATAGAATTAAGAACTCAGATTGAGATGCATTTGTTCCACCTACCATCAGAGAAAATTCTCCTTTACTATAGGAAAGCTTTTTTTTAGCAGCTCATATGTGTAAGAAAAGGGAGATAACTTCAGCACATGACACAGAAAACAATACTCAAGTTCTGAGGGAAGCCAGAATCCTCCCTAGTTGGATTTGAGAAACAGGTTGGAGAGTACACAGAAGGACCAGAACTGAAGTTCATGAATGCTGCTAGGGCCTCAGCTGAAGACTTGCCTCATGCATCCTGTGTATTTGGAACCAACAGGCTTTCCTGAAGCTGCTTCATACCAGATGTAGAAGCAGCGCAGTGCCTTATGTTCTTTGCTTCCATACCCTTACAGGCACATGAAGGAAAGTTAAAACTTAGATCTGCAAACACTAAAGAAAGATATAATTTGAAATAATAAGAGGCTAATTTCTCAGCCTGTTATTTGCTGTTCAGCATTTCCTACCTGACATCCTGAGATCAATTAAGGCAGGATCACAGCACTCGTTCTACTCTTTTTATGAATAAAAAGAAAAATGAAAAAATAAACTACTCAGTTTTCTCTTTTGAATGCCTTGGAAAGAATCCTCTTTAGATTCTCATTGCTCTGCCTTCATTATCCATTACAGGATAGAGCAAATGACTGAAACTACTTGATAATTCCCCGCTGGCATAGAGTATCAGTTAACTTCTGCTCTTTAGAGTAGTCTCTAGGTGTGTCTAACCTCACTTTAGGGTGAAAGCTAGGGCAGGAAATCCAGCAAACTGCCTGTGGTAGAGTACGTGGCCCCTGAAGCTACAAATGCTCTCATTTCTTTCCTTCTTTCCTTTTATTTTTAAAAAGTTCACAGGAGCATTTATTCCATCCTCTGAACATAATCACTGCATTTCATAAAGAACAAGATTCCCACAAGGCCTCATAAAAGTTATTCTCGGTGTTATAGCTCTACTTCAAAGGGCAAAAAAAGCCATTTTACAATAACCTTGCTGTCATAGAGTGCTTACAGCCAGGGCATACATTGGGAATAATCTGTAATAGAAAGGAATCCTTTGGGACTATCTGTCCTATTGCCACATATAAAACAAAGCAGAAAAAGTGCTGTATACTTATCTACACATTAAGGTACTGACACCCGCAGCATCAAAAAATAAAGGAGTAAAAAGATAGGCTAATTAAACAGCTATTTCTGAAGCGGCCTTCTTTGAGGGCTTTATTTTGCTTTACATCATGTCTTTTAGTTCCAATTGCTTTTCTTCCTTTTTATCTCAAGCTATCATTATCTCCAAGGCACTCTGCACAACTTTGTGCTGATGAAGTTCCTTTGAACTCTAAACGGACTAAAATCTGGCAAGTGCAAATGCTGGGTTAAGGGTTGTGTGCATTAAACACAGAAGTGATGGGGCACAAATCAAACCATACAGTTCTGACCTTCTCAAACACAGTGGCTGTTGTGCCCCAGGAAAAAGCGATCGTGCTGCTTTACTTTGATTATGTGCTTTTTTAAAGTATATATCTATAGAACTAAAGGGCTGGTGGTATACATCTTCAAGAGCCAAATCCATAGGGAGTACCAAAGTAAAAATTCATAAAGCAACATTGCTTTTCCTTACAGCCATTATCAATTTCAGCCTAGATCTAATTCCCCTTGACACAGCATTACCCTCTTAAAATCAGGTATTTGTTAATTTACATAATTGGAAACCTTTATCCTTCTGCTACAGGATATCTGCTCTATCTGTACAGTACAATGCTTACATGAAAACCATTTTGGAATGCTTCCATTGTGATTACACAATTACTGTGTTTCAAATTTAGAGCCACAAATAATTTTGCATTCCGCTTTTTGTAATTTTTTCCAAGTAGTTTCAATTAGGTAAAATATATTATTGCTCCTGTTTTTACTTAAAATTAATATTCAAGACTGATAATATCTCTTGGCACATCTATAAAGGGATAGAAACTCACAAAAGAAACAAACATGTCAAAAAGAGAAAACTTCTGATCAAAGTCACATACTATAGATGAGTTTTATGAGTAGTCCTGACCAAAACAGATCTCCTTCAAGAACTTCTGTTCTACCCTTTCATCTACACTCTTTCATCATCTTTTTTTCTGAGTGTGGGGAGATCCTTAACAGAATAAAGATTCTTGCCACTTCATTAAATATTTAATTTCTATGGATTATTAAGACTTTCTTAATGCCTACTACTCTCTCCTTCCTCTACACAGAAAATAGAATGCTTCTGCTTGTTTTACCTTTGTTGGCAAATAAGATTTTTAAAATGAAATCACAGTTCAGTAAAATAAAAGTGGCAAGGATTTTCATTCTACAGATTACATTAAGTACCACTTACTAACGATAACATCCAAAGCCTAAATGCATGGAACACTGGCTAGAGCCTCCAGCACAGATATGTAAGCACTTCGTTTTTGTAAACACATTGAAGGACTTCACTTCTAATCTCAAGCCAAACATGCAACTCAGTAATTTCACTGAGCACAGAGAAGTTACACAACATTTGCATTCAGGTGCTTGCTCTGTCCTTACTGCAGTTATTACTCAAATACAACTGCAAGAAGAAGAATTTCTTGGTTAAAATCTTCTCTCTTAATTTTAAGAGATGTGAAAGATCTCACAGACCAGTGGCTATTGTCAAATGCTTTAAGATAGAGTACGAATTTGCTGAAGACTCTTTTGCCTTCAAATTTTTTAGAGTCTACAGTTAATCTTCCTTCTGGTTGTTTGAAAAATCTCCATCAGGCACATCCTTATTGTAACGGAGGGCCAGCATGAAGATGACACAAGTTATTCAACCAAGTAAGACGGAAAATTCACTGATGTTTCCTATGGTTAATTTGAGGTTCTTCCTGAAGAAGTACTGAGCTAATACCTACTTCAAATAGAGGGAGGAAATCAAGCTTCATTGCAAATATTTGAAAAAAAATGTTTTAAAAGCATCAACAAAAGAAAGGGCACAGGAGATTCACTGTTCTTTAAATCAAATGAAGGATGATTGAATTTTCAAACAACTCTGGGTACAGAATCCAGCTCAGGATGCAAAATGAAGGAAGATGCAAGAACTTAAAGCAGTTTGTTAGATCTATTAGCACCTGGACCAGTGAACCAAAAGGAACACTTTGGAACCAGAAACAGAAGTCACAAGAGAAGAGAATGTTTTGAACATAATCAAGAAAGGAACAGAAAACATATGGGAATAAAAGAAATACCCAGAATGATTTAATAAACTTTGTTTGAAATGTCTGAATTTGTGAGGCATTTTCCTTCACAGAATAAGCAAAACAATGGAACAGATACCTCAGACTTTTCAAATCAAAACCTATAGGCTCTGTTTAAGTTACTGACAAAAGGCGAATGGGATTTTTCCATTCTCTGAGCTCCATAGAGGAATTGCTTACTTCTTGAACACTCCAAGTGAGGAACACTGAGATGCTTTTATAATTAAGTGTCCACTCATTTCCACGTTCAGAGTTCCAAATAAAAAAAAGCAGCTGTCCCTAATACAGAAGCCACGCAACAGGTAAAGAAGTTTTAAATTATAAAGCTGTCAATGTTCTGCCTTCTGGCAGATGACTGGAGAAAAACAGAATTTAAAGTATTTCTTGTTACACCTGTCATAAACACACCTCTGAAAATTTACATTTCTCACCTCTTGCTGTGGTGATGGCATCTGACTGTTACCAGCTGCAGACGCACATATCCCCATGACTACTGGACAAAATATAGGTCCTCCTATAACCAAAGCATATTAAACCCAACTCAGTGAGAAATTTGAAATGAGAAACAAGTTCCCTAATTTAGCAATGTCATCCTTATCTGAGAAGAGTAAATGATGAGCTACAAGCCTCTACACACTAAACCATGTCTCAAAGTGCAACACTACTCTGCACCTCCAAAAAGAGCACACTTCCCACTAAGTTTCCAGATCTCTGTGGCAATTAGAACAGTTACTGGTAATATAGGCTTTTTAAACAATATTAACTGTTCCACTAAAAGCTTTTATCTCAGATAAGTCTCCCCATGTAATTTTTACTTATGGAAGAGCTAATTCTAACAGTAAGAAATAGCACAGTTTTTAAAGGAGAACCTGGACTTGACCAAAATGATCTGAAAAACAGAATAAAGAGTGTGTTTAATGATCTGAGCTACTGTTTCATACTATTATCATTTTAATATTACTAGGTGAATATAATAAAAAGTCAAAAGATAACAAGCAATCATTAAGGTCTCCTAAACTTACCCTTGGGAAATAAAAACTAAGTACACTTTTGTGGAACAAAGTATTAGCAAAAACCATGAGATATAAATATGTAGATATGTACAGTATGATTACATTCCTATTGTCATTGACTTCTTTTACACTGTACATAACTTTTGTTTCTGTCTTGTTTATATCAGTGGCAAACCAAAGGACAGCTTTATTCTTTAAAAGATGAGTTTTGCTGAATGGAAAAACCATATTTCAAAGACTTGGCAGATAAAATGATCCATGACAAAAGTTTGCATTAATACTTTTTTCTATTTCCATAAGAATTAATTTCCATAGCAAGTGATACTTCTGTGTACTTTCAGTGTTTATCATTTTATGACACCTCTGAGATTGCTTACTAGAAGTCAAGATTTGGTTCTGGGACATTTTAAAGAAGTATTTTAAAATGTTGTGTCCCATAAAGGTGAACTGCAGATATGGACCATTTCCCTCATAGCAAAGACATAACACTATGACACAAGCCTTGGGACTTCAGCACATAAAAACCTAAATATTTAACAGTAAAATGTAAGAAGAAACATTTTGCTAGCCTTAGAGATACGAATTAAAACATATACAATATTTCATCAAAATTCAAAATATTTTAAATTTAATATTTAAAATTAATGGCATGTTATACTTACAGAAAATGAGGCATCATAAAGAAGAACTCACTCAATGTCACCAAGAACAAAGAAAAAGACATAGAACGGGCTTATATTTTCAGATTCCAGGCTTGTTTCCTTGAGCACTTTCTCCTAAAACCAGACTGAAATTTTACTCACTGTTTCTCTTCAGGATTCTCTTTCCTTTGCTCTCTCCAGGTTCATAAGTGAATATATCACTTCTAGTAAAACTATTCAAAACTTACTGTCTGCGCACAGAACACATTTATCGAACAAGTTTGTAGCAGAGGAAGATAGAAGCAGTAGATAGAAGTGCAGAAGGCTGATAAAGTCAGGAAAGTTAAACACTCAGTCACTACAAAAATAGATACAAACGAGGGACAGAGGTGCAGGGAAAATTGCCTGGCATTCTCATGCGTGCAATAACTTTGCTTACATAAACTTCTAAGTATTTTGTAGTTGAACTTACATAATATAGATAACACTTCCAGTATAGCAGTAAGAAAAAAACACTTGTAATGTAGAAGTCCATCGCTATTCATATGTAGATCGTCCTTAGATACTTGTCTTAGCTTAGTTTGATATTAACTATGTACCTTGTTTTATTGTCTACTGGCCTGTCTACTTCTTATTAATACTGAGAAACTACTAAAATTTAAGTGAAGAAGCTTTCACAAGTTTTCGTTCCTAGCTCTAATTCTGAATCTTTTTGTGTTAATTCTTTATAATTAGGAATAACTGAACGCTATTGTTTAAATGAAAATCTGTGTTAGCTGATGACCTCCAGAAATGCAGAAATTCCTCGAGCACTGTTTAACTTGATTTTCAGAAACAGAAATAAACTTTGTTCCTATAGTGCAAGAGGATGCATTACAGTGCATTTTCGCATGTGCATTTTTCCACCTGATCGAGTTGTGGATGTCCCTGAGCATCACAGCAGAAATGGATTTGATGACGTTTAATGGTCCCTTCCAACTCAAACTACTCTATGATTCTATGTGCATTGCTTTTTCCTTTTTTCTTTCCTTTTCCTTTTTAATGAAATGACATTGATGAGAATACCTTTCATTCCTCTCCGTAACCATATTATGAGCCCAAAGGTTGCTTCAGATTTTGAATGACGATGTAATACTGTCAATGGCACTTGACTTTCATTCTTATTCTTAAACCTTGTTAGTTATAAATTGTTCCCTTACAATTCAAGTCTTGTTACTTAAGAAAGAGATGATTAGAGTCCAATAGCTGCAGGGCTTGCTTTTTTTACTTGATATAGACAAACGTGAAGTTAACAGTTTTTCAACTGCCTTCATCATTTCCCAGATACTAGAAAAGTCTTCCTATACCAAGTCTCAACAGACTGTTAAATGTTACCTTACGGTTAATTCAGAAATGTCTGTCCTAGATAGTGATGATTCTTTGCATGTGTGTATGACTCTCATTCTATCTATCTTGCTTTATTTCTCTCTTTACAGTTCCCTAATCTCTAAGGAGGCAATAGTAGTTTTTATCCACAGTTCTCGACTGGATGTATCATCCATCTATATGTTTTTCAATCCAAACATTAATCCAAGCGGTGATGAAAGTTCTTACTTAACTAGTTGAATAAAACAATACTCAGGCCTTGTTGGAAGTGGAATACTAGAGAAATACCAATCTGTTATGCCTAAATTTTAAATTTGGGTAGAGGATGCAACATACGACACTGGCTTTTCCCTGCTAAATGACGGCTCATATCATCTTCATTTCTGCTACAAGACACATGAAGACCGTGAGGAAAATCTTCTCTGAAGTCACAGGGAAATAAGAGAAAAAAAATACATATGTATCAAATGATGTCAAAATAAAAGCAGAAAAAGCATGCATTCTGTATAAGTACAAAAGGAATAAGAAATGATCCCTGCCCCACTTTATGCCGATACACCCAAGAAACTCCTATTTGGGTGTGAATGTGACTTGAAAGCATCTTTCAACTGTTCATCACTGTAAAACACTGTCCTATTCAAGTAAGAAGTACAGAATACAAAGGGTTTTTTCCAGACACCGACAGCTAGGTGAGCCTGCTTGCTATTCCTGGGCTGTTAGCTTTACTTTTGGCACATGAGGCCAACAGAATGCCTCCAGACACACGGTGGATTTTTCCACCTGGAAGACAGAATCCTGCTTGGGGAGATTTCACTTTTCATAACACATCGTTGCTCTTTTCTTCCTCTTTCAAAAGGAGTTAAAAATGCTTAGCACCATTCCAAGTTGCCTGCAGAATCTTCCTTTCCTAATTTTATTGTTGCAGCCAGCAGGAGACAAGAAACCCTAAAATAACAACAATTCTGTTGCCCTGCATATATACACTGAAAACTGAAAGTTCAGAACACCAACAACGTTCTCAAAACAGTCTGCAGCAGTATCTCTAGCACACTTCAGTACATCTGTTTAGGAACTGTTGCTGTAGTCTTCAACTGATGGCAGTAAAATTAAAATCTGGAATTTGCAAAGGTGAGAACACAAACACAGAGAGAAAAGGCAAGTAAGGCAGAAATAATTTGCCCAGTGTTTGACTAAAGGCTTCTTGGTGTCTAGCCAAATTAACATAATTTAGCAACGTAACTAAGCACTTAGGGGTAGAAACTGTAGAACAAAGCACCATGTTTTGACTTCAGATGTCTAGATGAATGAGCATCCTTCTCCAGTTCTGAACTAGGATTTAACCTAGGCAAAATGAAGTGATTCTGTATACAATTGAGTTGTTATGGTGGTGAGGAAGAACTCCAAGTCTGAAATAATAATTCGTTTACAAAACATCAGAATTTAACATGAACAGTGATTGAACAGGGATCTGAAGAACGTAGTACAGGGAGAAGGACCCTGCTTCTGTCTTGGACTGATCACAGATTCCAACATCTGATCCCAGCATCTTCAGAATAGTTTATATCTAATTCATAGACTCTCATAGAGTTGATCAAACCTTTACAGAACTTCACCTTGACTCTCTGTGGTGTTGGTATGTTATTAAACAGACACTATAAAAATATATAATTTTCTAATTATTTTCCAATTTTCACGTAAGTAAAAAAAAAACCACCTTAGAAGTTGGAGAAAGAAAAAAGGCAAAATTCCTTCTCTTAATCCCACCACTTATTCCTTGGTAGAACATTTTTCAATTATTTTACAAAAAAAGTTTCTTTCAGGTTAAAGGATTCAACTCTGTCCACAGTAAGGGGTTGGAGCTGGATGATATTTAAGGTCTCTTTTAACCTAAGCTATTCTATGATCCTATGATTTAGATAGAAGCTCTCTAGACAAAGGATATTTAATCTTGTAATTAATGCAAATAAACTCATGGTGATGTTTTATGTCTGATGATAAGTCAAGTAATTTGATTCCAGCTTCACTTGTTTTGTATGACGGTGTGGCTTCATCAATCATACCAAAAAGTGGTGATTATTTTTAAAATGTTTCCCATGCAGTAAAATAACATTTTTAAATCTATCCTGGTATTTCCTTATTTTTTAACTATTTTCTATTTTCACACCCAGAGACTTTGCCTTCATTCTCACAGCATTTGCCAGTCTTTGTTCACGACTGAAAAGCATCCTCATCATTTCCCAGTTACAGCTATGACACTGAGTCATCATTCACGTCATAGCATATTGAGTTTATTTTCACATAATTGTACCATACCAAGCTTTCCATTATGGTACATTAGTGATCTCATTTGAATCACACACAGTTGAGATTTTCTTTATACTGACGCTGTCTAGAGGGCTTCCCCCCAGTTTCACAGCACAATATTTCTTTTGGCAATATCCTGCAACCATTCAACGCAACATCAAGGCTTCTGCCTCAGACACAAGTGGTGTCTTAATCCCTCTTCTCATCAAAGCATGAAAGAAAATTCTGTCTATACAATCTATCACCACGAGGTGATAGCAACTGGCTTACAAGAGATCATGCTGGAAATACAGTATATTATTTTGCTTGAAAATGACAAATATCAGATGATCCCCAGGAAATGACTTGCACTATAACGCAAGCATCCTAGAATCCTAGATCCACAGCTAGACCCCTGACTTGCTGAGGGTCTCTTTTTGCTTTTTTTTTTTTTTTCATTCAATTCATGTAGCTGTATGATGAGAGATGACTCACAAAAATACTTCTGGAAAGTTGGGAGTCTGAATCAAATAGCACCTCCACATGACATGAGATTAAATGCTACTCTGACCATAGAAAGTTTTGCTATATCTGTACTTTTTCTATGTTAGTATCGCAGGTTTGAAATTTGAATAATAGGAGAGACTCAGCTCCTTCGGAGTTTGCAAAACAGGGTCATCATGCCACAGTGCCAGGTAGGATAGCAGAAAACATTAAAATTAAACTAACACTTCCACACAGTTGTGAACTTCCCCTGGGAAGACTGGATCTGGGGATATAGAGCAAGTGATGCAATATATTTCATCTATAAACAAGCAGATAGAGAACAGGAAATAAAAAACAAGGTTTAGAGGTTCAGGTGACTAAAGAAAAAAATGTAAACAGGAAACCCGATAGCAAGTTACCACCCTCCTATCTTGAAGATCAGTGAGAAAGCAGAATAAAAACCTTGTAAAAGCAAACAATGGTGTTCTCCACTTTTAACCATTAAAAAAATCATGGCATGTATCTTACTGCTGAAGAAGCCTATTGAGACAGAGCAATAAGATTTAAAAGCACTCAGATCTAGACTTTGCTTGAGTCTTATAGATGAGTCAGATTCATCTTCAGAGTTCACATTTTTCAACATGGAATGGAAGTGTACAGATACAAAGTAAAAGAATATTCTTGATCAAAAGCAAATTAACTGTGTGAGTGCTCATAGTTCATACATGTGCGTTCATACATGTTCTATTTAGAAAGACTGTATTAACAACCACTTTCACCTATGAGTCAATTCAACTGCCAGATATAGCAGGACCTTTCAGACTTCTGGTAGAGATAAGGGCACATCTGACATAGTCATTGAGCATACAGCTGTTCACAAGCCTTCCTTCTCTGAAGAGAAAGCTACCAAGAGAAAACGTACCATTTTCTACCATGTAAAAATGAAGACAAACAGCTGTACATCCCAGCTGACACACAGTTTTAACCAGTAGGTTTTCAGCCTGTTTCTAGATTAAATGGAGCTTAAAAAAAAAAAAAAAAAAGTATTTTTAAAGTTCTGTAATTCTAAAAGGAACTTGAGTATTGATTCACTGCTACTAACCACTCCAACACCAGCCTGGCCAAACCAAGGTTTAATAATAATTATCCATGGAAGAGAGAAGTACATGACAACAGCATCACAATAGAGCATCTGAGTATTGATGGCTTTCACAAGCAGGTCCCTTGAGACTGTAAAATGTGAAGTTGTGTGTACAAGTTTCAAGTGAAGTCAGAAAAAGGAAAAAAATTGCCCCATGCCATTGTAAGCTGATCGAATCTCCACATACCTCTTGAAGACTGAACCTGCAATTATATTTTCTTCTGCTTTCTATTAACCTGCATAAATATACTTCATTACCATTTCCTGAATACTACAAGAATTATTTCATTTACATATTCTAGAACTTTTAAAACAGGAGGAACTGTCTTTCCTTTACACTGGAACCAACACAATCAGCTTGCACCTGGGACAGAATCGTTCAGTGCATTCTTTGAGATGTAAATAAACGAGATGACAATCACAGAAGCATCACCTTACTAAATATATCGTGAACTATTGTTTAGTGATTTATTGCATCATTCCTCAGTTTACTGTGTATTCCAAAGAACTTATAATTATTCTTGGATGCCATATGCAGGAATTGCGTCCAAGTATTTTTATGAATTGCAGTTTAAAATTATTTAGGCAGATATTAAACTGCAAATATATTATCTAACTGTAAAACATTGAAAGAGATTATAAAACTGAGAACTAAGAAGTCATTTAAAATATAAAGATTGATCTCTAGTCTACAGATTTTAATGGTGTAATATTTGTTTCGTGTTCTTCATGTTAAAATGCATCTGATGAAACAGAAATGTGAGGAAATGAATGAAAGAAAAAAATCACTTGTTTAATAAGGCCAGTCAAGGGACTGTGTTTGTATTACGAAAAAGTGCAATTGTATTGGAGCATGGAGAAGTACTTAAGAAGACTAAAAAAAATTTAGGAAGATATGGAATAACAGCGTTTCCATAGTGTTCTGCATTACTGACATTACAACAGCTCTGTTGCTCTACAGCATACTCTTCGCCTACCTAGCCTTGTATGCAATATCCCCCACACACAAAAATCCTAGACTGGAGCACTAACCACTGAACCCACCCATGTTCTCAACTCCACCTCTCCATGCATTCATTTTTACCCCTTTGTAACAAAGGTGTGAGCTTTCTTTCATAATTATCTAAGAATAATCTAAAAGAAGGCCAGAAGTGACTTTACAATATTGAGCCAACTGAAAAAAAGGTACGTTCTTCAAAAGCAAACCTCATATTCTCCATTGAACTACATCACAGTTCCCTGCATCCTCTCTCTGATATTTCTGAGTCTTTTTTTGATACAAATCCATACATTGCCAAAGGAATTAAAATTTACAATTGCAGCTTCACTGAAGTTAGAGTTATAGAAGAATTTTTGTAGCATTATATTTGTGCGATCGTTCCCAAGTCCATTGACCCAGGAATTCTCTGCTCCCATTTTTTCTGCTTATCTACCTTCCAGAGTACAGATTATGCCAAGCTCTCCATCTTCTGTGACCAAAGTGCAATAAAAAGCAACAACTGAATTTAAAATATTTATTAGAAGTGTAGAGAATGAGAAGAGAAAAGCAACCAAGGGAAAAGCAGCAGCAAAAGAGCATTGGACAAGGTTACTTTAACTGCCAATTAATGTTCAAAAATAACCTCAGCAACAAGCACAAACATGACAGTCATGAAAAAGAATAAGGCTGCAGCATTAATAAATACTTGATATAAAGTGCAGCTGCCAGAAAGTAGTTTTTCCCCAGGAATTCCTATATCAAACCATGTGCGTCCCTCACTTCTTCTGAGCAGATACTAAACATCCCAGGCAAAAGTTGGAAGCTCAAAGGACTCATCAGTTTTGAATTCCCAAGCAGCACAGTCAGAGCATGGCCTGTACCAGGCAGCCTGTCAGCATGTGAGTAAGAGAAATGAGACAGTTATGTACCAGTTGCCAAGATAACTGATATGAGGATCTACAGTCTGAAGTTTACAACTTTCTTGGCTGCTGTTCTGGTCCATTACCTATCCAGGGTAGCCTTGTGCCCCTTTAACCTCTTGGCCACTAAAATGGGATATTCTTTGAGTATTTTATAACCGCAGTAAAAAGTACTTAGCCTTACTTTAGGGACCTAAAGCAGAAAAACTATAAAAGCATCAGGAACATCAACACTTCTGTGATACCATTCTTTACTATTACCACGCTGAAGTATTTTGAAGTATTTCTCCTGCATCTTGCGATTTTCACTTACCAAACTTCTCTCAAAAGAGAACATGACAAGCCAGCTCTACCACTGCCAAGTTTGCACACATTTCACATTAGAATGGAGTTCTCCTTTAATTGTCTTCTCCTACATAGCCCGATTAATTACATGCTTCCCTCCCTCCCCCATCAGCCTCATGTGTTGAACACTGGGTTGAGTTTTGACTTTATCTAATGAGCCATAAATACTGTCTTTTATAATATATCAACTTCTGCCTGTGGGCTTCTGTTATCTAACACAAACTTGCCCCATTGATATTCCTGCAAAGTCCTTCACAGTTAAAACTGTTTCTTCAACACTATTTCAGTAACACTTTCCTATTTTCAATAGCTGACTTCCCTAGCAGTCATATTCATAATTAAAATTATCTTACAAAGTCTCAAATCCCATTCTGTTGAAATCTTTGTTAGTTAAAAAGTGAAAATATTTAAATGGCAAAATGAGCCAATTAGCAGATATTGTGCTTCATATCAAAGGAAAGAATATTGTTCAAATATTAGAAAGAAAACAGTACTTCAAACAAAGACCAAGTGATTTAGGATCTCTGTACTAACTTTTAGAAATACATTTGCATTAGTTAACGTTCGCCAAGTAAGTTCTCAGTTAAAGATATACCCACATTTTCAAACAGCTCGTAGAATTCTCTTTCTGAAATTGGTACTGGAAAAATCTTGGCCAAGGGCTCATTTTGGAAATGGGACAGTACTGAAAAGAATAAAGATCACTTATTAGAGAGCTTGAAATCGGATAGCGTGTAAAGTGCTGCAATTAAAGACAAGGCTAGTAACATTTTATCTCTTTTTTCGAGGTTGTTGCTTGGCAAAATATTTCTTGCCTAAGGATCCCACTAAAAATACATTTGCAAGCAGGCAGAGGAGATGGGAAACATCTAGTTTAGTTTAAAGCAACATTGGGCATAGGAGTCTCTCCCTTTACAGAGAAATACATTAACGAGTCACTTAGATTACACTAGCACTCAGTTCGGGCAGTAGTCCTTAGTTCTGAACAAATACAAGACTTTCAAGACAGATACATAGAAGAAACAGTGTAGAAAACCTGGGCAGCCCAGAAACTGCTCCTCTTTGCATTCCAGCCAAATAAGAGCATTCATATTTTCTAGAAGGAACAGGAATTTTCCATACCTCCATATCCTCAATATATCCTTTGTGAATGATGTTTCCAGCAGTTACTGTCTTAATGAAATATTCATTATGTAGAAAAATTAACAGTTAAAATTTATTAAGTGTTAAATCCAGGTAGTTCAACACAAAAAAAAACAAAACAAACAAACAAACAAAAAAAAAAACAAAAAAAACCTGTATTTTATAAAATGCATTGGAGAGTTGCAGTACCTTAACTTGAAATTATGTTCTGTATAATAACTGGCTTATTATAGAAGTTTTTACTCTATTAACCCTTCCAAAAAGGCACAGCAGCCCTGTCACCTGACATCTTACTCAACAATTCTCTACATAATCAGTGTGGCAGAATGAGTCCAACACTCAAGTCACTCATGTTACATATCCCAGAATGAGCTTCTAATTAGTTGAGAAACGTGAACACTCCCTTTGTCTCAGCATAAAACAAAACTTCCATGAAATACAGTTCTCTTCTTCCACGAGGGTGGAAAAAAGACCACCTTTTTGTACAAAGTAATGTGAGTTAACATTTGAGATAAATTAACAAAAACATAACAAATGAATATTCAGATTTTATCTCACGGATAGTCAATAAAGGATATAGCACTTAAAATTACAACACTCATAATCTAGTAGGAAATGTTAAAAATTATGTGTAACATGAAATCACATATAAAATATCAATATTTAAATGAAGTAATAGTTTAGTAGGCTAAAAGGTTTTTCAACAGAAACTCAGATACTCAGTTTCACTTCCTGCAAGCACATCCACAAATATTTCTTATTCTCGATATTTTAATTCATGACATGGGCCTTTAAGAATTGGCTGCAAAATTTTTCAGGAAAATGTGAAAACAAGACTACAGTAACCATCCAACAAAGACTGCAGTATCCCCTAGCTGATCAGTGCTTCCTTAGCTAGGTTTCCCGCCAGAATACAGAACTATGGCCAGATAAAGAGGAAATACTAACAGAACCATCTCTGTCAAAATGAAATTTCACTGAAGCCAAAACATTTCTTTCAATAGCATATATGGATTACCGGGCAAAAAACGGAAGAAGGCACTGTACAAGATGAAACACAGCCTTGACTGGGTGAAAGTGAAGTTCAAGTTGATTATTTAGAATTATATTTCATCCTGATTTAGAATTATGTTTCATCCTTGGTTAGAATTATATCGTTGAAATACTCTGCTGTATTTCAGCCAGAGTATCCTATTCCAGATCTTTAAAGTCAGGACTGAAATCTGCCTCTCACATCTACAGCCATTTGGCACCCATAGCTTTTTCAGCCAGCCACCATTTTCATAACAAAGTGTTCAAAAGCTCCCTTCCAGTGTAGCGCCAATAGAAACAAAACTGTTAAGCTCCAGAAGATGCTGCACAACAGAACCCCATTCTCTTAGTATGATCACATCCAAGCACAATCAGTTAACAACCTAAAAGGGAAATAAAGGAGACAAATGGCTTTGGGTGTCATTTATTCAGAGTACAGAGGTTTCAGGCTAAACTATGGCCTTTGCTTTATCCACCTACAGCACACAAAAGTTGCAGTAAAAAAAATCACAAGGCATGTATTCACAGTTGTAGGTATGCATTCCAGGAAATCATATAAGAGCCATTAAAGACAGTCAAGAGCAATGGTCCATATCATTATTTACATCTAAATAAATGCTAGTTCCATACATGGCCTTCAAAGACTTGAGAGAATTTGCCTACTAAAATCTTTAACTATAGCACTGATGTGAGTAGAACTAACTTATCCACAGCTTGGGCAAGATAGTGCTGCTGTTTTCTACCACTCAGAGACAAAATTCAGGAAGGGAAGAGATGGCTGCAATGACTTCTCTTCTCATGGACTTTTCTGAGCTATATTAAACTCCTCTTTTTCCAATTCCTCAAGTACTCCATAATCAAATCAGAGCAAGAACCTCTCATCTCTAAGCACACACATACAGAAGCAATGCATTTAAATCAGTTCTCAAAGAAACTAAAATTCAGACATGAATTCTGCATCCCAGGCTACTTTACCTGTTTTGAAAACCTGACAATAGCTCAAAAACAAAAGTGTTTTCCTTGAACTATAGTGTATTTACAAACCATTATACAACCAAATGTACTCAGGAGTAGACACTGATTACATACATTTTTTAAAAAGGCATTGAACTTCACTCAGTATCAGCTGCACACAAATTGTCCTTGAGGACTTTGATCGTTTTGCAAAGTGTCTCTACAACTGTTAAGAACACTGCATATTCTACTCACTACCATTAAATGAATGGATGTATTGCATAATGAACAAAAAATACTGAAAAATTGGCCAAGGTTGAGAGGTGATTCTTGAACAAGTCTAGAAAATTGAGCAATCTTGAAAATCCATACCAACAATTTATTTGAATTGAGTAATACAGAAGGCATCTGACATAAAGATACATACAATGATAGAAATCCCTTATGTATATAGAAAAAGCAAAACACACGAAAGAAAACATAACAGTGGATACACAGCTTATTTACTCTTCAAAATAAAAAGCACACCAAAACTTAAAATCAACATAAATTCTGCCTGAGGGGGAAAAAAAAAGAAAACGGGGAAAAAATCAAATTTTCAAAGAAAATCCACCCTTAAAATCAACAGAGAAAGATTCAGTCCTAAAAGCTATTTGTTTGGGAGTTTCATTTAAAAAGATCGTGCTGCAGATTAAACTCGCTTCATGTTCCTTCACAAAAAGGCTTTGAGAATGAAGGGTATGTCATCTTTCTACTTGCACATCTTTTTAAAAGTGCATTGACGGCTACTATTGGATCACAGGTGAATTTCAGGAACTGAAATTTCACCAGTAATATACTTTTTCGTTCCAGAGCATAACTGTAAGATTTGAAATTTATCCAAGTGCCTTGTAAAGCGGTTAAGCTCACCTGGAGAGTTGAAATGGGATATATAGCAAGATGTTTATAATACATGCATGTAAACCTCTAAAAGAGTTTACCAGTCACTTGGTTCAAAAGTTGTGCATTAGAGCAGAATAGATTATGATTAGACACCAGTGATGGAATAAAAGGGAAACAAGGAGTGATGAAAAAACATTTGGATAAATTAGATGCACCCAAGTTGACAGGACCTGATTCAATTCACCCCAGGATACTCAGTACACTAGCAAACGAAATCTGTGAATCAGTAATGATTACCTTGTAGAGCCTAACATGTAAAGAGAAGTTCCATAGGTCTGGTGAAGGGCAGACTTTATGAATATTTCCAAGATGAGGAAAAGGTCCTGGAAAATTATAGATCAGCCAGTCTACGTTCAGTGTTCAAAAAGATACTAGAACAAATCATTTAAGAGTCAATTTAAAAGTACCTACAGGATAATAAAGGTGATAAAAAGCAGCCAACATGGATCTGTCAAGAACAAATCACATCAAAATGATCCAATTGCCTTCTGTGACAAGATAATAGGCCTAGCAGATAAGGAGGAGGCATTAGAGACAATCCGTCTTGACTTTAGTAATGCACTTGGTGCTGTCCCTCAAGACACTCATGAGTAAACTAGGAAAGTTGGTTTCAGCGAAGACAACAGAAGATGGGGCACAAAACTTTATATAAGTACAGTAACCAACAGTTTGCTGCCAACTGAAAATGGACTTTGAGTTCTAGAGGAATCTGTTCCGAATCCAGTTCTAAACATACTTTCAATAATAACCAGAATGATGCAGTAGAGAATACACTTAAAACACTAGGTTACAATTTACTGAGTCCAAATGGACTATAAAAGAAGCGCTAGAAAGTTCAGAACACAATATGTTTAGGAAGATGTCCAAAACATTATGCTGGAGCAAAACGGCTGTGTAAAATAATTGCTAAGCTTTAAGTTTATGACCTCAAGCATAATCTTAGAAAAACTTTTGCTTTTCCTTACATATTCACATGCGTAGAGCAAATGAGGGCAATGACAGAGCCTTTATTTGAGAAATAGGTGCTGTAAGAAAAGATATCAAAAGGAATTAACTCACCCCTCCTGGCAGCAGTTGGGAGAAAGGGACAAGATGAGGAATGTGACCCTCCCCTGTTCATACAGTCACGCTGCAAAAGAAGGGTGGGGGGAAGGGGGAATGCACGCAGACTCAGATTGCGTGGATGTAGTGTGGCTCCAGATCCCCGCGCCACTCCAGGCCCTCATGTAGCTCACCCGTTGGTTCAGGATGTGACTCTGGAATTCCACTACAGTCCACCCCTTCACAGCATGAACCAATGACTGAGCAGGTAGGGGGTGAGCTCCTGCAATTTAGTGACTTAAAATACAACGTACATTGTGATGCACGTACAATACCTGCTGCAATGTAGAATGTTAAGACAATAAAGGCAATTATGGACAGTCTTTTCTGTGGTTCTGTTGGGCCAGCACTTGATGTTCTTTCTTGAGGTGTATTTTCTTCAAGGACCAGTAGCAGTTCTGAGCCATGCTTGCCAGTTCCCAAAAGTTCAGAAGTGCATCACAGGGTGTCACAATGTTTCCTCATGGACACTGGAGCATGCTGGAGTGGTGCTGCTAGTGCCAGCTATCCTGTGAACTTATAACCTCAAGGGGAATAAAACAGATGTTTAACAGGTACAAGGAGGAGTAGGTCTGCCCTCCATGGTAGGATACAGGCTGTATTTCAGTCTTGAGTCAACACCTCCGCCTGTACTGGGGCACGTCCTGGTCTTTGATACCATGCCCTTTAGCCTGACATCTGTGGCTGAATCATTATCTCAGGTACCAAAGTTGGGGGGGGGTCCTAATTTGCCACATGGGCATGATTAATGTCCCCTTTGCAATGAAAACAGGGGTGTCAACTACTACCTCTTCTGGCCATGCACCGATTACTGAAGGGTTTACTGATCCCCCAACCTCTAACAATCTCCCCCAAGGTGCAAGGAGGCCATACCATTTTGGTCCTGCTGGCACCTTCCAAGGCCATTTTACCCTGTGAATCTGCCTTCAGAGCAGCCTTCAGGATTCCGTTATATCTTTCTGTTAGGCCTGCTCCTGTTGGATTGTTAGGGCAGGTGAAACCGCCATTCAATGTTGTTGTCTTCAGCCCACTTCTGCACAGTTGCACCCGTGAAATGTGTACCTTGATCACTTTCAGTGACTCAGGAGTCCCGCGTGATGCCATCAACTGAGTTAGAGCTTTGATGGCATAGGCTTGGTTTGCCTTTGATACAGGATAGGCTTGCATCAATCCACTCACTGTATCAACACAAGTTAGGGTATATTTGACCCCCTCAGATCGAGGAAGAGGACCTATAGAATCGATCTTCCATCACTGTAATGGATTGTGTCCTCTAGCAAGATGGGCCATCGTTTCTGGCAGAGGCCTTGGTGTGACTCATGAGCAAGAGTCACAGTCCTGACATGCCTGGACAATATCTGGTAACTGTATGGGCAGCCCCCATGCTTTAGCCACTGCCCACATGGTTTTCTTCTTGCCTGTTGTAATTTCTGATGCAGCCAGTGGGCTATGTCTTCTGCTGGTGCACTTTCTAACCATCAGACTCGAACCAGTGTGTCAGCTTCATGGTTGTCTGATGACTGCAAGGGTTGATGTCCAGAGATGCGGAATGCTCATATGGTTCTGTGCCTAACCACATTCAATACATCAACCCAAATGTCTTTGCCCCAGATAGCTCGAGCATGAATCGTCCAATCCTGAGTGGCCCACTGTGCTATCCAGAGCATGAGACCTTGGTAGACAGCCCAACTATCTGTGCAGATCAAAATGATTTTCTAAAGCATAATTAATTATTTGATTTTATTTTAAATTTTGCAGTAGTGGCTGTGAAAACTTTTCCATATAACAAAGTTAGAAAATAAAATTAGGAAATAATATATGCAAATTACTGATGATACAGTCAGTGTTAAAACAATCTGACTTTCCTCCACATCACAGTGGATCTTTCTGGTTTGTAAGGTATCTTTTTGAAACATTGAGTGCTCACAGATTTTACCAGAAGAGACTTTTGATTTTTACTGATGCTCCTGTAAAGTGACACTGTTACTTTAAGGACAAATACATTTACCAAAGTCTACCTTAATATATTATGTCTTGGATAACATAAGCACATTTCTCAGAGAAAAAGAATATGCAGATCTTCAACGTACTTTCATCCCAACACAATATAGAGCTTGAGTGAGTTGCTTCAGTTCTCACTCTTTAAAGACTTTAAAGACAAATGATAATTCTTTCTCCATTTGTCTCCCTGTGCTATCATTTCAGGCTGTATAGAAGTGCTAAATGTTACTATTAGCATAACCCAACTGAGTAAGATAGAGAAAAAAATTCTGTTGCATATATCCTATAATATTGATTTGTTATGCCTTGCTGTAAAAGAAACACACTGGCTGGTTTGAAGTGAGACAGAACAGTGAGCAAGAGAAACTGACCATATTCTAAAAAAAGAAATCAGAAAGAGACCACACAGAGATAGCAACACAAAACTGACAGCTTGTTAGGACAGAGGGAAAAAAATACACATGACCCAGTCAGCAAGACAAGCAGACCTCCAAGCCAAAGACAGATCAGCTGGGAACAGATCAAAATCTTTAACAAACGTTCAGAGTGATTCATTTAAATGAAATCCACAAATTCTCAATCTTTAGCAGGTTGCAGCAAGTGAGAATTTTATTAAAAGTCTGGAATTTGCAGAACTGCAGAGATTCCTCTGGAACAGCCGTAGGGTCAGATGATGGGTCTACAGAGACCTAAGCAAAAACCCATATTCCATAGCTTAAGGGTAAAAAAAAAAAAAAAACAAACCACATTTCCACAGGCTGACATCATTCTTTATAATGTCCAGCAGATTATCTAACTTGGTCCAGTCTTTATTTTTCACTGCCAAAGGTGAACAGAAAAAGAGGGAGAGAGAAAGGCAAATAAAATGGCAAACACATTTGAATGCAATTTTGAAGTCTCATTGCATTAAAAAAAGTATGCTAGAACACTGCTACCGGAACATACTGGAGGGTGGATGGTAACCTCTGCTAGTGTACACCAAATACACAGTTCCCATGTGTTAGACAGAGGGTCTTTTTCTATAATGGCACAACAAATCTAGGTCCCCCTGTATTCAGGGAGATAGACATCACACTTTGATTTACAAAGGCATGCAGATATATTCTGCAATAGCCTTAAGTACAGCAAGAATATATACTGCTGATCAGTATTTGCTTATCCAGCTGAGACTAGAGACAGTCAATCAGAAGAGGACAGGGATTTGGAGATTACATTGAACTGTTTGGTTTTTTTAAACCATTAGTTATGTAATTTCTGTTTTAGTATTGTCCAACGTTCTTTTCCTTCACGGTCAACAAAATTCTAGTTCTTGCTGTCTTTTTCTTCACTCCATTAAGATAAATTTAAGGTATTTGGTAATAATGCACATTCAAAATTTCCATAGAGACTTCGTAGGTTTTTTACTGTTTGAATTGTTGATTTGACAACTTGTACAGGAAAAAAAAAAAATCAGTACTGCTAAGGTTGAAAAAAGCTCTTCTCCAAGGACAAACAGAGGTGACAGCAGTAAAGATACTAAAAAACAAAACAAAAATACAACTGAAAAAGGGCCTGTGTGTTACCCAAGAATAGATCAACCACCAGAGTTTATTTAGATTTAGGTTCACTCCAAGCTAGGGCTCCTACAGGGAGCAAGCAAAGATGAAGAGCACTTTAATGTAGAGTTGGGTTCTGAACATCTGCAGAAAGGAGTTTTCCATTGCTGCTTTTTGTTCCTCCAAAGAGAAACTTTGTCCTTTTCACCCACTCATCGCATTAAGAGGTATTGAGCAGTACAATAACTGGAGCAAAGTTTAGCAGTTTCAGCATGTGAGAAGAAACAATTTTATCCTTTGCTCATTAACTCAAATAGAAGATCACCTTCCCAGATAAGAAAATCTGTGTAAGAAATTGAGGGTAGTACAGACCACAGGTATAAATTACCACCTTTCTGTACCCATAGCATAAGCTATACGTTCAAATCCCATTTTATTCTATCTATAGCATCACCCACATTGAACAAAAGCTTAGCATTCTTCTTGCTGTCTGACTGCTCCCTGCAAATATGTTCATTACCACTTCCATTAACCTGTCCTGTTTTATTTAGCACACAGTTGCCATGGTTTTAACTCTTCAGAGCACACCATTTCTAACCAGTTCCTGGGCAAAACAGATTTCAGAATGCAAAGCCTCTGCTGACCAAAATCCTGATGCATTCTTACACCAAAAAACATTATCTTTTTTTTTTTTTTTTTTTCCCCCCATGTCTGACTGAAAGGTTTTCAAGGGGTCACCTCATTCCTGTGTGGTGCCATTGGATGAGTCACTACAGCAAGGAAAGGATTGCTGATTCATGCTAGTTGCTCTTCAGGAGTCAGGAGAAAACAGGACAAAACTTTTTCTCCCCTTTTCAGCTGCAACACATGGATATGCTAAATTCTATGCAGTTTCACGTGGCTGTTCTTGCTATTTGTTGGAAATCCACTTTGGGAAAATGAAGAGTCTAACTGGAATTAATTCCCACCCAAATTAGGTGAAGAAAGTAATGGATTTGTGTGCCTATAAAAGGAATTAATAGTTAATTAATAATGAGAAGCACTCTGGATGAACAAAGTAGTATCTGCTGACAACAAAAGCAATATTCCTGCTCTCGGTAGAAGAAAAGGCAGAATATATAGCTTAATCAGTGCAAGAAATTTCATTAATTGACTATATTTACAACCACGGAAACCGCACTTCTTGCCTTCAGAAATCTTTGCAAACACTGCTAGTCCCCACAACTACAGATAAAAATCAGAGATCCATTACACAAAATGGTATGCTGAAGGCAGCAGAAGTTTAGAAAAGAGAAAGACAGAGAATGTATCTATGAAGAAAATTTTACCTTCTGTCATTCTCCTAAGAGATTCAATGTTAAGGCATTTTCAAGCAATATCATAGATGTTCCTTGAAAGAAAGGAAATGGGGTTTGGACTACATCTCATTACAGAAATGCTTATATGTCAGAAGAGCATTTGTGCCATCACTTGTGCAAAACTGACACATGCAGAATTTAGGATTTTATTTTCCATTCCTGTAAACTTCACTGAAATCTGTATTATCCTCTTCATAAGGGTATTTCAATCTTCTGGGCAGGGAAAAACCAAACAAACATTCAATCATAAAACACCTATGTTGAGGAAAAAACTCTTCTTTCAACCACTTTGACCTCACCAGGTATACACGACGCATTGCTTTGTGCTGCTCAGTTACTCAGACCTGCTCTCTGCTTCTCAGCATGGGAGCACCAGCAGACAACTGCAGAATTCAGGCTGCAATCTGGAAAACACTGTGAAAGCCTGTCTCTGACAGCCTTGGTTCTGTTCTCCTTCTGATATGCAGGGCCTTCCCTTCTGCCTTTTACTTTTCAGACATTGCCTTTTGAACAAGTATTTCTTCACCCCATGGATGTAAGGTTAGGTCCTGTTTCTGCGTGACAGGCAATCCGCTTTCCACCCGTTCCTTACACAAAGAGGGGAGAAAGGAACACCTAACAATAATGTAGAAATTGAGAGGGATTTTTAATTACTTTTTAAACTGAACATAATTGAGTCATTCTCTGATCCACAGGAAACATGTTCTCATCTGGAGCACTTCCCATTACACAGGACAACACTAAAATCCCTGTATAACTGAAAATGTGAGAAAGAAAAAAAGTCCTGGTTGAACAATTTATGGGGGCTTAGGACGTCAGAAATCAGGGTAAGGTCAACCACATATCTCAAGAGTCTCTTAAGCAAGACATTTCAGTAATATAAATGGGATGGGAAACAATACTCTTCACCATCATTACTCTTTAATCTTAATTATTTTAATTAATATTTTTGGGGTTTCAAATGCAAGGGTTTATGTGCTTCGTACATTCAGTGTAATCAAGTTTCCTTCAATATTAGCTGATTAATCTCTGCTTTCTCCTTTCAGTGATTTCATCTGCTCCAAGTTGGAGTTCAGCTCAAAATGACACGCTGTGAGAATAACCTACTGAAAAAGCTAATCCTTGTGGGTAATTAGCTTGTGATGATTGTAAAGGGAAAAAAAAGAAGCAGCAAGAGAAAAACAAGTACGATTTTTCTCCACAATGTCTTTAAGAAATACTGCAGTAATGCCAGAACTCATCAGCTCATTTATTAAATCACAAGTGCTGTCTTGTTAATTAGCAAGCCCTAATGTGGCTACGTTTAAATTTATCAAGCTTACTCATTGTTCTGCCCTCTATATTTATTCTCCATATCTTTCTGAAACAAACACATACATACATATACAAGTGTACGCATCTGCTTGTCTTTAACGCAATCCAAAAGGAACTGTAGAGTAAGGGAGGAAAAAGAACAGGAAATAATAGGTAACACGATATTTGTTCCATTACTATCATCTCATCTCTATTAATTTTCCAGGTACTGCACGAATCTGTTTGCCTTAGGTAGCAGGGCTCCCTGTGGAAAAGAGTTGTTTCAGGAACTGTAGTTTCAAGCTACTGTCACAAGCGGGATAGAGGAAAGAATAACTCAGATTTCACACTGAGAAGGTCACAAAGATGATTCATATTCCTTCCCTCAGTCCTCTGGGACACTTTGTGTAACCCAGGGTAAATGGTTGTCATGCCCAAAGTACTTACAAAGGTGTCAGACTGTTTAGCATGAAGACACTCCTCAAAATCAGAAAAGAACTTTCAGGAAAATGGAGTGCACAGTGGGGAAAAAGGAGGGAAAGAGATTAGTGGGCATCAGAACAGAAGAAAACCAACTATGGAGAATGGTAAAATAGACTAGTTTGAAAGAAAACCTCTCCTCATTCTCCTCCCTCCTTTCTAGTTCACAGTGAAGGCCCTTTGAGCAAAAAGTGAAATAGAATCTAAAGACACCAATATAAAATACCGATAGAAAGGCCAGGGCCAAAATGACAGCTTGATGAGGATCAGAGGATAAAAGAAAAGTAACAGGAAAGTATCAGTGGAAGAGCAAATTAAAGGAAGAAAGACCAAAAAGGATGTGAACAGTTTGTAATTAGAACTGGATTTTTCCTCAAAGTGTTGCTGTTAAAAGCAAGGAAAATATTTAGTACTGCTTCTAGCATCATTAATATTCTCTGAAACAGCATAAGACAATCCTCCAGCATTCTCACATTCAGGGAGAATATCATAGTTTTCAGCTGGTTTTAACACTCATTTGATCATTTGTGCCTCAGAGCATACGCATAGGCTGTCTTTTGGTGCTGTGATTCTCATTGCGTAATGGGTTTACATTTAAGTGAAATACTCCACATATTTTAATACCATCCTTACAGATAAAACAGGTGACCAGTGTCCATTGAAATAAATGGAACAGTTCTCATCATTCAATTATCAAAGCAGAATGTTTAAATAATCATATTATTAGTATTATTAGTATTTCACTATAGAAAATTCTTATGACTAATCAAAATAAGAGATGAGGGAAAAAAAAGTACTTTTCCCTCTCCCCCCCCTCCCCCCCAATACAAAACAATACTTATAGAAAAAAAAAAGAGTAATGGCAAACAAAGAAAGATGTATAAAAAAGGCAAAGGAAGATCTTAAGAAAAAATATCAGTGATCCATATGATGAAGGTCAGATTGTAAAATCATCAGCTTTGATGTTCAGATCTCATCTCTGTCAATCATAGAGGGGTGGTGGGCAAATATCTCTATGACAAACAATACTGATTTTATTTCAATATGCAGCATCAATCAGAAAAATAAGCAAACAAAGAACTGCACTGAACCTCTACCAGCTATTTCAAAGTAGTTTCAGAGCTGATTAGATATTCCTTTTGTGCTCTCATTGACAGGAAGATATAAAAGCTACTTGCTTGCAGCACTGAAGTCACACCATGCTCCTCAGATCTCTCATGAACATTTTGTAATAATCTTAGTTACTCTGCACTTTAGAACAAATTTATTTTGTGCTTTTTTAAAATTATTTATTAAGTGGACAGTAAAATTCAAAATACTGAATTGTAACAATTTATAGGAAAAAGCCAACTACTGACATAATAGACACAAAGTTGTATTAGCTACTTCCTTGAGCATATAGATTCACATTCTAGAGTTCTTAATGGTCAGCCAGTATTCATTTCTTCATCATCTCAACTAAAACAGAAGAACCTAAAAACTTTGCTACAAATGAAACTGTAAATGGAGACAAGTTTTAAACCAGATCTATAAAGCAGAACAATTAAAACATAGAGAGAATGTTATAATATCAAAAGAATAAAATATAAACCATAATTCCTCGCAACACAGTCCTACATTCATTTTTCACCAAGGCTACCTAAATCTTAATTCCTCTTACTTATCCTTCCATGGTGGCTATCACTGGGGAATGCATTAAGAATCTGAGGTCCCTCTGTGGTTCGCAGACAGGAGGGAGAAATTTTTCAGCCTCTTCAATAGGAAGGAGAGTCTTAAACCTTCAATCACAGCATAGCCCAAAGCACCTACTATCAGGAAGTCAAGTTACTGGATCAAAGGAAAATATTATCTATGGAGTCCAATTGGTTAAATAGTAAGCTAAACAGTATTTAGCTATCCATGGGGCAGATAAATTTTAATCTATTCTCTCAGATAGATATAAGATGTCAGAGGTCTCAGCCCTTTTGCACATAATTCACGCACAACAATCTAAACTGGAAATGCCATATTCCTTCATGGCACTGCTAATGTACCCCTTTCCTCTCTCAAATATCACAGCGAGGGCAGAGAAGTCCAGCCTGTATTGTTAACTTCTTTCAGATCTCTACAAAAGATTCACATCTTTTGTGATTGCCACCTCTCACACCAAAAGCTTATTTCTTCATAAAGGATAAGTTATTTTCATGGTACCTTTGAAAAGCACAAGAGACTGGCCTGGCCAGCATATTTCTATTAGCTCACCAGGACAAATTTACTGTTCTTTGATAAGTTACATTTGGGACCTTGGGTCAAGAAAATGAGTTAATTTTTTTAATGTATATTGTCTGTTCCCATAGTCAAAGAACATCTAAATATGTAAAAAAAAAAAAAAAAAAAACAACAACAACAAAAAACAACACAGGGGGAGCTTGGGGCGGGGGAGGGGGAGGAAATTGCATCATACAAAGCATTAATTTCATGTGTTCTATAAAAACAGGCTTTCAGGAAGGCTTTCCTAATGAAGATTCAACTTGAGACTCTGGGTCACACAGCAATAAAACAATGGAATATTAGTGGGAAGGTTCAACCTCTACTGCCATACCACCAACACCTACCTCTGACATCATGGACCAACATAATAAAACAGGAGACATTACTTTCAGGATAGTCCTGCTAACTACATTTCAGTTATGGTAAGGATGCCACCGAGTCACAATTTATTTCAGTAGCTGGTAAGATAATATCAAAGTACTTGTAAAACAGCTATTGTATAGACATTGTGATACTCCAGATTTAATATTTTCCTTTTTTTTCCTACCCTGAGACATGAAGCACCTTATAAAAATATTTAAAGACGGTATCAAATACAAAATTTGGTCTTTGTTTTTTAAACTAAGATCAAAAAGGAAGTGCTGAAAACTTTTGTTTTTTTCCTGGAGAATTTTTATGTGAAGTCACTTGGAGTCTACCTGCAATGTTAAGAATAAAGTCTGAATGCTTACTATTACACTGAATAACTCAAGGGAACATGCAAAGGATAGACAAAGCAAAAATGTATGGGCAGTAATTAAGGAAGGAAACACGGGAGATACAATGAACACGACTGTATGCATACCTGGTCCAGCAGGAATAACAGCACTTCCTCAGTGCTCTGAACAGCAGATGGTGTGGGACTGCAAGGATTCCCTCAAATATTCAAGTTCTAGCTAGCTGTGTTTATAGTCCAAAAATCTTTTACCTAATTTGCCTTTCAGCTTCTTGAAAGCAACAGGCAGCAAAAAGTTCCTCAAAAACCAAACAAACAAACAAAAAAACCCTCAGCTTGTTTCCAGCTTGATCCCAGTTCTTCAACCATCTAGACAACTGGAAGAATATATGGCCTGTTGTATACTGACATCTGGAAACATGACTGGGACTTTTTCTCATATGTTATTCTCTTCTTTGTTGGCGCCCATTTACACCTGGTACAAAATTAATAAATGATATTGTACTAAAGTTTGGTGATGAATCATCATGATAACAGACTTCCCATTATTTTCACCATAAACTTTTAGTTCTCATATTTTGTTTCTTCTTTGCTTCAGATTTTTTTCCTTTTCAGTCATTCTGATTCAGTCACTCTGTGAATTACTGAGTTCCCCATGTTACTGGGCAACATCCATCTTCTTTTCCAGCCAGAATTTCCATTGTTCACAATGCAGACATGCTGTTACTTGAGTAGCTATGCCCCAATTCAATTCCTGTGGATCACAGTGAAAGCAAAGAAGCAAAGCAATAATGATATGAAGAATTTGCGTAATCATGTTATTGCAGCAATATTATCTGTATCTCCTAAACGGTGCTGAAAACTTCTGTCTCAGTAGTGCTTTTTATGCCTTCCTATTTCCACATAAAATTGGTTCACGTTATACAAAATCTCCTGTTTCAAAGCAGAAATCAGCCTAAAACAGTAACATGCTGGGGGCAATCTGTCTGTCAGGCTACTTCTGCTCATCTTTAATAGATTTGGTTCTGGACATTGCTTGAAAAAGAATGCTACAGTGCATGCAGCATTACATTTAACCAAGCAGACATTCTTGTATCTGTAGTAAAAACCCCGATTACGGCATATTAATAGGCTTGTAAGACAGAAGAAAGATTTAGAGCCCCATCAGATCACACGGGAACAAGAAATTCTCCTTTGGTTTTGTTGCAGAAATAGAGTTTGCAGCAAGTCCTCATTATCTTCTGTTTATCTCTTATGACATTGAAGTCTGTGTTTTTTGTGCTCTGAGTTCTCACTTCCTACTACACAGATTTTTAACTTATAGAAATACAAAAACCTAGGAAAGCACTTGAAAGAACAGTACCCAGGCAGTGACAGATCAACACCACACTTTCAGCAGTAGCAGAGAATCTGTCTTACACATTTCTAGAAGGATGAACACTTTTAGGAACCACAGCAACAAAAGACAAAGATCCATGACCTTGCATCTTGTCAAGACTGTACAATAGGACTGAGTGGCAAAACAAAGCTACTCAATTGTTTATTCTGCTGCATAATTTTTTTGTCTTGTCCTGTTGCATAATAGACAGAACTTTAATATAAGCGGATGTATTGTCCCGTATATTAATATATTTGACAATATAGAAATCCTTAGAAAATACCTCAGTAAAACTTCAAAATCCATGAATGACCACACCTACAAAATACAGATGACAACACTGCAATGCAAATGAACAGGAAAACAACGTGTACAGGATAAAAAAATATTTTCTGTGGGAATTGCTTAATGATCACTTTACCATTTACAGTTTTAGCAATTAAAAGGAAATTCCTTCTAGAATGATAGCTGGTCAAAATGTCAACGTTCACTGGAGTTACTCAATACAGAAATACTAACAGGAGCTATCTGCATGTCCATAATGGCATACTTGTCTTTCAGGCTTATCCTGCAGCTTGTGTCATCACATAGTGATTCATAACATGCTATGAACCTTTGAAAAAAGAAAATTGTACATTGCGAGTTCCTTTAGAGTACTTAGTAAGCTTACTTCTACTTTCTTTTTTTTTCCTTAAGAACATCTACTAATATGTAGAGGATCATCTTTCACTTCTTACTTTAGAAGAAAAAGATCTTACTTCTCCTTAATGGTCTTGTATCCTTGAAATCACAGCAGTTTCCCATGAAAATTATTATACGAATCCAGCAGCCTAACAGATACATAACTCCTAACCACCTTAAGTACATCCACTTGTGAAGCTATCCTAAACTCCTGCTGAGAAATGCATGGCCCATATAAATTTTTTTTACATCCACACATCATAGTCTCATCTTTGGAAGGTTCTCTTGCATAAATTTATCATATATTAGGCAAATGTTGTGATAAACAGGTGAGGAGAACTGGATAACATCAAAAATTTCTTGTCCATACAACACTACTGTGACATTTCAGTGAAACTTATGAACAAGCTAATTAAACGGGTTGGTCTAACTTCTAAATATATATGCTAATTTTTGAAATAAGAGAAAATTCCCTCTTTATTAAAGCACTGAAAACAATGTCCATAAGGACTCCTAAAGCATGTTGCAGAATCAGTAATACAGAACCTGTGCATCAGTTCCCTGGGAATATTGTATTATAAACAACTGTTAAATAAGTCCATCCATGATCTCATTGTTTTAAGCACACCATATGAAAGAATAGTTTATGTAACTTAAAATAGTCAGTTATCCCATATGTGAAAAGACTTCATTCCCCATCACTTCAAAAGTTAGGGTAAGTTAACAGTATCTCTGTTCTTGTCCCTCTCTGATACAGAGAAAATGAACACAATGCCAGACTCCCAACAAACAGGTATTTTCAAGTTTGCATAGCTTTTCCTTTCAAATCCAATTGCTTCAAACAAGGCAGAGTGCAGATTACTCATACTCATGCCTCCTGCTGAGCCTGATGCTTTAAAAGAGAGGCTTTTAGACTTACGTAATACACGCACCCAACATTTTCTGAATAGCAGAAAATGTTCTTTCCCTCACATACTTATGCTGTAAGTTGTGGATCTAGCTGGATGTTTGTGATGGAACTCATATCTGAGTTCAGATGTAGCACATGAAAACTCAGGAAAATCAATAGTCTGTAAAAATAAAGGGTTTGGAAATAAACGTCTTAGAAACTGAGTATTTATATTACTAATTAGACACTTCTGAGTATCTTGATACTGCACTGAATGACTAGCCTGAATGCCTAAAGCTGTACATAGCACACAGAACAGAAAGTTATTTTCCTACCAGTACCGAAGTCTAAGATAAAGGAGTTCAGTGGTATCAAAAAGGACCATCCAAAATAACACATGAACAGACAGCCTTCAACTCAGAAGAGAAAGAGTACTCTGCATCCATAAAAATACAGACTAAAAATGGAAGGACCAAATAAGCTCCAAATGCATGACACGGATTATTTTCTTAAGTTAGATGTCAAAAATTATGTTAATAGTTGGAGTTCACACATACTTCTTAAAATTATTAAGTAACAGTGAGTGTGTCCAGTGAAGATTTTATTTTGGAGTTACCTCACTGTCACAATGACATTATCCAGATACTGAAAGCACCAACCACACACTGAGAATTCTGCATTCCATTTAGTTTCAATAGCTGGTCAAGTTGTTTTCAGACTTTGGCTTTACAGCATCTACTTCAGTTTCTAATAGCCCATTTTGTGCAACCAATGGCTGTAGATGAAGTCATTAAGTATGCCATTTAAATGATTAATGAATATATTGCTGCTGCTATACTGGAGTAGTTAAAAAGCTTTTTTTTTTTTTTTTTTTTTTTTTTTAAAAAAAAAAAAAAAACAGACTTTCCAACTTGTAACAGTTGCACAAAAATCTCCATCGGCTGGCCTTCCACAGTTACCTGATCAGAAATAACAAAGAATCATTCTGCTTCTTACTTCAGTCATACAGCTCTGCTCTTTGTTCGCTTTATCAGCCAGGCGTGCTATCTAGAAAAGCAAGAAACTTAAGTCTGAAACTACTCTGTCTGTTGGAATCCAAATGACCATCCTGTCACAGTTCAGTCATTCAAAATGCTTGATATAATCTGGATTAATTGTATGAATTATTAACTCTGTACCCGTGTTCAGACAGGTAATGTTAAAATTGCTATTTTCACTCAATGAAATCAGCATGACCGAAAGTACGCAGTTGTACTGCACACTGTGAACACAAAGCCACTAAAATAAACATACGGTGAAGTTATGCTTTAATAGCTAACTTTGAATCATGCCCACAACTCCATCAGCAAGGCAAAACCAGAGGAATGAAGGATGAGTTGACATCACCACCAACACTGCCGTAGTGAGACAGAACATCCGATTTGCAGGTTTCCCTAAGTATTTAACACATATATTCAGCTACCTTGTAAAGGCAGGGTATAGTAATTTGCAATGAAAACCTCAAGTATTATGCAAACAAGATTATTCAATTTTATAAGAACACTGTACATAGCTCTCTCACGAGCATCACCAACTTCTGAAGTTATGTTTATGTTACCTCCACCACTCTGCTATAAAACCAAAGTGACCATAGGTCAGCGTAGTCTCACCCTAGGGGAACTAGTTTCAGACAACAAGAGTAATGCAGTTGCTCTATAATTACCATACCACAAAAACATAAGGGAAAGGACATGATAAAGTCTCCAAGCAGAGTCTAAGCAAAGCGCTGATGGGGCAGCTATGCAAAATTTGTATCTTAGCCTGGATAAACTCTGCAGAAATTGTACGTTGGGCACAGGAAATCCACATCTGTCCCCAAACCCAAGATTAGCGATCTATCCTATACAACCTTTTCTTAAGCCACATGTTCAGGGGATTTCAGTTACATTTATACTATATATATATATAGCCATGCACAGACTTTATGAGCATAGAAGTATAATATCCTTATCTCGTCTTTAGACAACTTCAAAAAAGGCAAAAAAAAAAAATCCATATCTTTTCAGACTCCTGGGGAAACAAATCTCAAAAATAAATAAATAAATAACACACAACAGCAGAACACGAAACCTGCATCAAGATGACAGGATCTGGAAGATATTCACTTATGTGTTTCCTTCACAGAGTCTGGTGGATGAGGCTTATTATTCTTCTTTCAGCATCTGGGATAAACAAGGATTAGTAGGAGCTAAGATCATCCAAAAATATGTCCAATGTCTGCTCAAGAAGCACATATACATTCGAGGCAAGAAGAGGGTTTATTCGGGAAAAGATTTATGAATTAATTTCAAGAAATAACCAAATAATGTTATCCTACTAAAATAAACAGAAGTAGCACCTTAAGGACGTTCTTTAATTGGACGAGACTAATATCAGTGTCCTTTTGCTGATTTACAAGGTCTGAGGTAATAAATAAATAAATAAATATCAAGTAACATTTGTACCAAAATACTTTGGCGTACCACATAGTTAAGAGATTTTGATGCTGAGTCTTCAGTTGCATAAACCAGAACTGTCTATATGGCTACTGTCCAAACAGAGGCATCTCTCCATCATCTGGAAGAACAAGACATGCTTCTAGCTTAGCTCCCAGTCCCTTCTCCCCTCAAAGCAAAATCCAAGCACAAACACCATAATCTTTCCTCTTTCCTATTTGTAGTCATTCCATTACTTGGCTGACAGATTATAGCCTGGCATGATGGAAGAGCAGTATCTTCTTAATTGACTTGGCAATACAGAAGTACAGAAGCTGGGACTGCTTTGTCATCTAAATCATGCTGTTTAGGCAGAACCTCTATTGCTACTTTGAAACATCTGGCCCTATTAAAGCAGGACAGTGTCCTAACTCATCTGAATGGCAGAGAAAGGTTAATGTTACATGCCCCAAAGGCAAAAATCTGTTATATGCAGTACCCAGACTTTTCTCACCTATTACAGAAATTTTGACAGTTTGAGGGAAGTTTGTCAAGCTGGGCAAGAAATCAAAAAAGCAGGGGGATGGAGGATTGGAAAAAGGGTGCCAGGTCAGCACAAATATATGCACACATCATCCTCTGCCAGCACTGTGCCTGTCCCAAAACAGGCATGATGCCTTGGGACTCAGGATTGAGGGCACATTTTCTTGGTTATTTCTAAGCTGCACATAAATGTGGTTTCTGCACATGAAAAATGGATGTCAGGCTAAAACCAATGAAAATATCCAAGAAGAGGAATTGCAAGAAGAGGCGGAGCTTCTTGCACTCATACTGAAAACTATTCATGCCTATAATGGACAATATGAATCTTCAGCTATGGGTTCAATATAGTCTTCAGGAGATCATTAAGCTTGCTTTATGTGTTTCAAACAATAGTATTTCAATAATTCACATCTTATTCACAATGGTAACAATGTGATCTGTTTAAGAGATAGAAATTAAAACAATTTATTCTATTAGTTAGCATCTTCCCTTTCTCTCTGAGATGCTTATTCCAAGTAATCTGACAATTTAATTGAGCAGATCATTGATTTAATTACTTTCTTTTCATGTGAGAAAAGCTGTTACTATTGGATGAAGCTGGAAATTAACAGCAGGAAAAAAAAGAAAAGAAAAAAAAAGATAAACCCTAGGAAAAATAGAGTGGTAAAAAGTATTTTATTCCCTCGCACAGTTAATGTAATTTGCCACCTTTTCCCTGGTTAGGCTGTATGACGCTGATACATCAATAACACAGGTGGAGTAGCACTAAAAAGTTCTAACATTGCAGACTATAATATCCCATTAATTAATCTATGTTCAGACTCAGATAAACTATTATTTCCTTTCAATGATCACCAAATTACTTTTCTTCCAATGATTAATTTTCAATAGATTTTGAAAACCTGATATGAGCTTAACTATTCCATTGAAATGATTTCTTACTCCAAACCATCTGCTTAATGTAATCAAAAGATTAGCGCCTTAACAAGATTATTTAAAATAATAGGATATGGATTGTTACTTTTTTTTTTCCCCCCAATTTAAAAAAGCATTCAACAATTTGTTGAGTAGAAGCCTTTAGCTCTGAAAACAGAGTTAGATTTATAGATGTAAACATTTGTAATTGAAGGGGCAGGAAGCCTCTTTCTGGTCTCGTAACAGAACAATACATTCCCAAAATCCAAGATGGCAAGAGCAGGCTCCTCCACAAATTCTTTCCTTCATTCTTTGACACAAGCCTCCAATTTGTCTAAGGCTGAAAAATAACTCCAATGCATCCCTGTGCAGATACAACATTCTGGAAAGGCAAAACAACATTTTTAAAGGCACTAAAATGTTTTAAAAGCAGAGCAGGATAACTCAATTGCTGTTTGTCAAGCTCAAAGAGCACTAGCACTTCAAAGAAGAGAGAAAAACATTACTAGATGAATAAGAACCAGCTCGCTAAACACTTCATAGGAAAACATCAGGGTTTTTTTTGTTTGTTTTGTTGGTGTTTTTTTTTTAAACTATTCATTACAAACCGGAGAGATGAGAGACACTCAAAGGATACAATCTTCACATATGCCATATTTTTGTGGCTTTTGCACAGAGGTGTCTATAAGTACTCAGGAAGGACAACTAGAAAGATCTAAATTGCTGTATTTCAATGTAAGCAGGCTCTTCAGTTATCTGCTCATCTGCATTATTCACACACAGTCATGGCTATGTACCACTTTATATACAACTAAGTCAATAAATTACTTATTACTAATTTTGTTCCAAGCAGATTTTGTCCCTGTTCACAGGGGGAGAAACACAGCTCCAATTAGTTTTAGACAGAGGTTTTAAATATTCAGTACTTATTCCTGTCCAAAAATAACCAATTCTTTTTTGTTTTGTTATTCGCAGGAATGATTATTAACGTAATTGGCAGTCTCCCATGTATGTCACCCAAAGCAGGCTTACTGCCCTCTGGCTATTTTTATCTGTCTTTGTGAATGAAAGATATCAAGTTAGAGATTTGTTTTTCCTGAAAAGGGTGAGGAAATAAAAGGCCATGTTAGCATTTGAGATTTCAGGCAGCATGCATAAGAACTGCCTGAGCTTCCTCATTCCAGCAACTGTGCAAAGACTAAAACTGGATACATCCAAAACGATACTCCTACTTCACCCTATCTCCCAGTTTCTCCTTCAACCAAACAGCTGAAGTCTGAAAGATTTTCTTTCACTTCCATCATACCCTCAGTGAGAGACCTTGACTGCTTCCTGCCCTTAAGAAATCAGATGCATGACATAGCACTCATTGTTCCAACAACCTTACTGATTATTTTGCTGTTAGCTCAGGTTATTGCTCTCGTTAAAGGACACTTTCAAAAAAAATCCAACTTTGGGCTCATTCCCAAAACATCTTAAACATAGACAAACATAAGAGCATATGAAGCCTCACCAGACTACCAAGACACTGTAAGTTATAAAACAGCTTAAGTACTTTTCTCAACTGGAGCTTTTATGACAATGTGGAAAGTTATTCAACTATTAAGAAGGTGATAAGATCTTAAAACTCTCCCAAAGAGTTTGTATACAGCACTGTGGTTCTGAACCACAAATACTTCACGGTCCAAAACATAACATTTCATTAACCACAAGGTGACACTGTACTGTCTATAACTGCTTTAACTGAACAGAGTGCTTAGTGATCAGAACACCAGCAATCTCTCTCATACCTTGTCTGCAAGTTTAGGACACATGTACATAACAGAAAACTTCCTGAAGAACTAGAACAATGTTTGTTTTTTAACAAACATGCTTGATCACAATGATTCCAGTAAAGACACTGGAAGAGAACATAGGCAGTAAAATACTTCTCACTTCTACTCCCTACAGCTGTGAAAATACCTCTTGCTCAGTTTCTCTTAATTTTAGTTCACATATTGCCACTTTAAACAAAACAACATATGGTAATAAGCTGCAGAAGGAACAGATCCAGAATGCCATGTTCCCTTCACCGGAATACAAAGCAGATAATGTAACACAGCAAAATTTTCCACTGGTTATTAACAACATATAAAAAAAAGTCTTTATTCAGTCTGAAATGAGAAATACGCCTAAGATTCAAGTTCAGACCATGGTCCTGGACAAATCAATTAAAGCATTTAAACTCAAGAGGCAGTTACCCTTTTAGATCATAGAAGGGGTAAGTCAAACTTAAACTAGTAAATGAATTTTCTCATTTGGACTAGTTAAATCAGTTGTCTTTGTTAAGAGAGAACTTACTGCACAGTGCAAGTATGCAAATAGGCACTCATAACTGATGGCTATACAGCTGTGTTGCCATAGTAGGGTTCCTTCCACAACATTTCCATTTGAAGAGGTGCTACCCAGATAATTTATCGCTTGCTTGTCTTCCAGGCTGCTTGTCTTGGCATATGTTACTACGCCCTTCGCTCTGTAAGACTGTTTCCATATGAGCCTGCTAATTATTCGAATTCCAAACTGCACAGAATCACTTTGTAGAGGAGTTGATGAAGTAGAAACAACTATTTTACTAACAGTAATTAAGATTATGGGACAAGAAGGGAACTCAAACCAAGTTTACCCTCTATTGAACTCAGACACTGAACTGCTGAATTGCAGCCAAGTATGCTCTGTGATACTGTGAAAATCTAATTTCTATTTCAAAAGAATAGTTTAAGTTTTTTAAAAAGCATTCATGGACATTCAACTAATTCCAGCTCTATCATGAGGTAAGAACAAGGATGAACTTGGCAAAACACAAGTTCTAGTAACGTCAACAGACTTGCATGCACACTCTCATAAGAGGCGCGCATGAATAAACTTGTTTAAAAATATATATATATGCAATTGCTGTGGGAATTGCTCTCCTAATCCATTTACCATTTCTGCTATAAAATGAAGGGAAACAATATATGGAACATAATAAACTGTGGGACAGATAAACAGCATTCATGAAAACTGGTCCCCACTGAAACGTATGTTGCATCTTCAGGATCATCTACCTCTCTTCATGAGAAAAATTTAGGTATTGTTTTCAAAGTCATAGATCTGAAACCCACCCTGTGAGGCTCCATACAAACAACTCAGAAGTTTCTGATAAATTCCAGACCACTGTCAGTCCTATGCTTAACTCTGTTACGGTGAGAACAGGAATTACTGATATCTCATGTAAATATTCATGTTACAAAAGCTACTTTAAAAGAAACAGTCAGTTTTCTCCAAGAAGCAGGTGAAAGCCAACTCCACAATGCCCGAGCCAGCAGCAACCTATGGCAGAATTCAGCGCAGCCAAAAATTCTGCAGCAGGGCTTCACATTTTTCAGTTACATCAACACTGTGATTCAAGCTCCTGAAGGGATTCCCTCTTCCTCCACAGGCAGACATACCACAAAATATCAATGGCAAACTGCCATCTGCATCTCCTCTGAGACACATTCCTGAAGCTGGAATACTCTCAAAGAGGTTTTGCTGAACAGTTCTGAAAAGAGCATTCACACAAAGTTTAGCAATCTTGCACATTTGATTTGATGCACCACAGGAATCATTTAGCCAAACAATAAACCTTGAGGGGAACTGTCTGAAAAAATGAGGGAAGCAGATTCAGAAGCCTGCATCCTGGAGGTGACACTCTCTGGGATTAAGAGATGAAGCAAGTCAGGCTGACCATAAATTCCAATGAGCTGTAATACTACCACTACACTGGGTGGGAAACAGATCATATTCTCCAGCAAACTGTCTTAATTTGGCTTTCTGAGGGGGGATCTGGAAACACATCATAACCAGGCTGCACAACCTGCAGGATATTTAAAGAGTTGGATCTCAAGATTGGTTCAGTAGGACTATTTGCATTCAGTGTAGTTCTAAACAAGCTTCTTAAGCTTCATAACTTCACCTGTAAAATGGAGATAACATATTTTGGTCTATCTCTTGTACTAAACTCTCAAGCATCTTTAAAAACGAATTTTCTCACTCTTTGTTACAGTACAGCTCAGAACTTGTCTGTAAGGCACAGAGCAGCAGCAAAAACAAGAAAATGCATCTCCTGTTAACAAATTTACTTTGAATCATTAATTATGAGTAGAAATCCGTATTCAAAGCACTCTCCATGATTATTTCCCAGATATAGCTGTTGCTACAAGAGATTTTCTTCACTAAATTTCTAGTCACCCCAGACATCCTGGCAATTACATGCAATCACTGAGTGCATCCAGATATAATTTTAGCAGCTGGGTGGGGGAAGTATCCTGGGAACTTCTTTGTGTGCTGGCAGGGTTTTATTTGGTTGCTTTTCGATTAAAAAAAAAAACACAATCAGAAAAAAAGAAAAAAATCCAACAATGTATAATAAGCCATTTGGAATCTTCAGAATTCATAGACAACTGCTAAAATCCCCATCCCTCTTCTCCTTCCCTCCAAAAGACAAAGACTTGATGCTTTTCCTCTCAATATTTCATAACACCCACTTCAAACAGACAGCCGCATAAAAATCACATTTCAGTCCCACCTATCATACAGCTGTGATAAACACTGTCCAAAGGTACTACCACTTATCAGCAGTGCAGATGTGCAAACTGGACTATACTGCTCAGAAGGCATACATTGTAATCCTTGTTACACCCCAAGTAGCACTGATCCACAAAGGAGATAAATCATCCCATCCTCAGTCAGCATACAGGTTAGCAGGCAAGTCAGCAACAGAACCGTGATTTTTCTTGTCCCTTCTTTATTCACTGTGCCTCAATATAAACATACACAGGATCACGAAAATACATATTTTTTAATCAACTCTCTTTCCATTAAGGTTTAAGTCAAGAATTTAAACTGCAAAACTCATCAGTTACAGCCCAGATGAATAGGATGACACTGCTGAAGCCAGCGTGCTGAACATCTTTCCATGCAGGTGACAGATAACCATCCTCTTGAGGAAGGCAGAGACAGTTCAGTGAACAGAAAAATCTCTTCTAAAGATATCAAAAACTTTGAGCTGAGCTTTATCCATGTGTTTACCATTAAGCACACTGACATTCCTACCGACTTCAGTAGTTCCTACAAAGACCCTCTATGGGCAGGTATTTAATCTTTGGACTCAAGCCAAGCCATGCTCCATGAACAAAAGCTATTTGTGTGCCGATAGTTTAGTCTGCATTTGAGTGCTTTTCTGGAGTGAGTCCAGCACCCTCCTTCAGAAGTGAGCACTTAATATGAAACAAAACATTTGGCATCCAGGTATTTTTTTTTAAGGATGTTTCAGAGGATTGTATGCATTCTGCCATCATCCTTTAAAGGGAAATCTCACTGTAGGCAACAGGAGTTTTGTATTAAAAAATAATGGATTATAGTCATATTCAGCCAGATCCTATTCGAGACTAAGGCATCCTATTGACTGTGAGATAGGCACAGTATGTGCTAAACTGTGCAACTGTGAGCCTCTGCTTCATCTACTGCAAATTTTATTGAGTTCTTCCAGAGAGGAAACCATTAGGCAAAAGCTGTATTCAAGCTGCAGGAGCAAATAGTGCAGATGGCCAATGCATTACTCTCAAACAGTAAAACTAAGCACCCTTCTGGCTACACACAAAGCTCATATATTCTCATTCCAGGACAACATAGCAATTTTGAACCAATCACTCCTAGTCAGAAACAAACTGCCAGCAGCAACCAACTTTTCAGAGCAGTCACATCCCAAACAGGAACAGTGAATGGGATTCAGAAACATTCCAGGAATAAAGAAGCCTCTTACACAGAGCATCTCAGTTTATTTAAAGATGATTTTTTTTTTTCCCCTAACTGAATCTTGATGGAACCATTGATCAATGAGCAGCTCTGTGCTGTTTTTCCTCTACCACAAGCAAGCATTCAACTTAGTATAACCACTTATGACAATGTTTTTCAAACATTTTTAAGATGCATCCCCTTTGGCCTCATCAGTCTCCCTGCCACCCTTCCACCCTCCTCCTCCCCAGGCATCAGCACCTCCATTTCTCCTGGGCAGGGGAACAAAAACAGGCTGTAATTACTGTCTGCAAGTATTTACTTACTCCCACATCTTAATGGAACCGAACTGCTGATCTTTCCACAACCTTAAAATAGGTCTCAATCCTCAGCTAAGGGAAAAAAAAAAGAAAAAAAGAAAAAAAAAAAAGAATACTGGTTTACTAAACGATGTGTTCTTGAAAAATCCTGACACTACTTATGTCTGTGCCAATAAGTTACACAAGAATATTAGGAGAATTAGCTTTACTTATTCACTGCAGCTTTTATATGTACAGAACTCTAAAATATACTGTAATACCACCACTGCTCATAGTATACGGAGATAGCACAGTGAAGATGCATGTGAGCAAGAAGAGCCTATCCTCTATTTAAAGAGAGACCCACCACAGGGGTACAAATACTGTTAGCCTGATGCCAAAAAAAGGGATAATTATATTTATAAGGGCAACATTCCCAATAGAAGTGAGAGGGAAACAGAACGGTTGCAAACATACCCTGTGGGGGTTCAAGACAACGCTCTGAATAGATGCTGAAAACCAAGTTTGACAGGGTGTGGAAGAAGAACACTGAGAACAAAGGCTGTCTGCAGGAGAAGAGCAGAAATCAAATAGGGCGCATAATCCCCGCGTGATGGCAACCCTGACTGGAGAAGCCCGTGAACAGAAGCAACTTGTGGCTCTAATGGGATGAGCACTTGCATGGGTAGTTAGTATCTAGACATGAAGGAGACTCTTTAAGTCTTCTGTTAACATGTAGGGAGATGGAAAGTTATAGGGGGGAGCCTGGAGATGTACATAAGGGAGTTTAGAACCTTCAATAAAGGATTTGGATCGTTCACATATCTGAGTCCATGATTTCAGACTCCGCAACACCCTAATCCAGATCTAGCTAACTCAGTGAAAGAAGCTAGAATACCTGTCTACTTAGCAGCATTTCCCTAGTAACAGGACACTCCTCGGCAAATCAGCTGCTGGCAGATGCTGCTTGTGAAAGTACTCCCAGATTAAACTAATTCAGACAAGGAACAAATGTTAAATCAGTTCATTACCATCCACTGTTAAAAACTATCCATTTATTGGGAGTCTTCAGGAGTAATCCAGGGAGCTCTTTTTGTAAGCACATACAGAAGGGTTACCCTTCCAGGGGCATAGAAGCCCTGACTACAACTTGATTTGCCCAAGGATGAAGGCATCATAATCCGTATCTATGCCAATTAGAAATCCGTATCAACCAATTTAGAAATGAATGCACCTTTTTCCATTCAAGACAGTGCTGATAGAAATATCGGTTATTAAAACAAAACAAATAAACAAAAAAACAGTTATAGATAAAAATCCACTTGTCTTCCTGTAGCTCTTCCTTAAGGAAAAGAAACAAACATACATTTCATTGGAGAAGAGCACAAGTTGTGATGACCGTAAGCATCACATTTAAGATGGAGCACCTTCTGTAGCTGTGAGATATAAAAGGACTCATCCTAATATACTGCTCACAATGAGGGAGAAAAAGACTAAAGGAGGTTAGCTTCCATAAAGACATCAATACAAGTCTAGATTTCTAGAAGTCTGCAGGTACATCAGATGTTAACAACTTGTGAAAAAGCTGTCCCTTTGCATCACACACTGCCAGCAGTTCAGCCAGCAGGCCTGCTGGTGGCCCAGGGCTGCTCTGCTGCCCCAGCACACAAACAAACTGAAAACAGCTGCTCAGGCAGTGGAGCCAGCACAAAAGCATGAGTCTCTCCCAGCACTTGTCATCCAGCATTTGCAACCTAGGCTCAATCACACCAAATGAAGTCAGGGCCCTGTCTCCTCCTGAAGTGAAGCATGGGAAAAGCCTGGAGCACCTGCTGCTGCTCCTGAAATGCCCCCAGATGGGCTCTATCTCCTACAGCCATACAGGAGGCATTGTCCTTCATACGCTGCCCAGAATGACAGGACTCCATTGAATAAGTGCTGAAGTTATCTCAGAAAGAGGACTGAAAATCCATACAGGAATGCAAAATAAAAACCAACAAACATTACTACAGTGACTGGGAAGAAAAATGCCTTCCACACACTATGCCTGGAAAGTAATTTAGCCCTATAGGTAAACCATGCCAAGAAAGCATATTTCTCTCTACTGTTATTTCGAGAATTCCCAGGAAAACTCTACAGAACAGTTTTTGCAGTCTCTCTTCACATGAGGACTGTTTTCCCAAGGTGGCAAGTAGGCAGGCTTTCTACAAAAAAAAGCTGAGACTATAATCACCAGCCAGGTTTCTCTAGGAGATCATTATAGACCCTTGGCCCAGTGAAATTGCTTCTGGCAAATTCTTTGCAACACCACGCAAAGCATCATCGGAAATATCAATAATCATATACATAAAAAAAGTTGACTCACCAAAATGGTGGTACACAATACTCCCTCTCAGGAAGCAGCCTTCATCCAGAAAGCACTCTCCCCCGGAGGCCAGCCCTTAAATGAGTCCGGTAGGGGGGACTGGGGAGGGCCCAGGGTCTGCCCGTTCTGCTCATGTGGGAAGCACATGTGAATTCCTTGCACCTGCACTTCGTGGGCCAGCCACCCCTTCACCAGGTGCTCAGTCATCAGTTCAGGCTGTGACATAACAGCTTCCTTACAAATGCCTATTTCATACGTGCAAGAGGGGCATTTCTTCTCTCACCTCTGTGCAGAATAGGTAAATGTACTTCTTTTTCCTTATTTTTGTTTTGTTTTAAACTTAAGCTTGTAGCTCTGTTAATCTCATTTTTAAAAGTTTTTGCCTTCTCTGGTTCCATTTCCTACATCGCTGCGAGACTGCATCTCATCACACACAACTAATTCATCATTTTAGTTTGAGTCATTAATCTTTGCCTCCCCTCCAAAAGATAATCCATGTTTAATAGCTATATTATATAATGTGCATCAAGGTGCTGAAGGACTATTTTGCAAACTTTGGGAGAACACTGTAGCTACACCAAATTTAATTACACATCCAGATATCATTTTCAGGAGGCCAAAAGATCTCTCTGTAACAGCAAGAGCTAGGAAATATATTATAAATAATTCCTGCTTGACTTTTGGGAGAAATAAAAGAATGCAATCAGTTCCCTCATGTCTCTCCTCCTCCAGGCCAGTAAGCGTTATCTTTAAACAATGAAGATAAGGATGCAGTTTTAAAAAGATTGTAGCATTGATAAATATTTACTAACTCAATAGCATCCTCCTTGAAAAAGCAGAACGCTTACAGAAGATTAAGTTGCCAAATAAATAAACGAGACTCAAGCTTATCTTGCATACCTTGAGACAGAATTTAACCTGTAAGAAGCAGCATGCCTTCAAACGTTTCTTCAACTGTCTGCCACTACTTGCTTGCCCCGTAATTAGTGACAGCACAGCCTAAGCACTTCCAAACAGCATTAAGGCATTGTATCCAAGAATTATAATACTTTCATTAATTGGCACATTTAACAGTTTTGTCTTTTAAACTAGTGCTTAAAGCTTCATAAACTTTTCTGGACTACAACAGAATCAGATTTCTTCCACTGAATGTTTTAACTGCGTGCACTCAGATATTACAAGCAATCAAGTTCATCAGTTCATAAGATTCTGTCAAATAATGATAGATTGCAAGCCACATAGTTGCTTCTCTGGTTCCTGAGTTCCTAAATCTGAGGGTTTTTTCCCAGCTTTTCTTTAATGAATGTTAATATCTTTCTGGTCCTAAAGGCTCAAAAACTAAAAGACAGATAAAAAGTAATACATATTCCTTGCGTTTCAAAACCTCATTATGTTCTAAGCCAATCTTATAAATTGAATGTCTAAGAGAGAAAAGGTAAATAGTGAGTTTTGACTGCCTGAGGTTCCTATTGCCAAAATGGCTTTGAGGTGAGAAAAAGAAAACTAGAAACATCATAACTCACAAATGAATTTAGATGGTCTACTGCTATAGCCTTTGCCGTTGATGAATTTAATAATCACATTTAGTATCAACAGTCAAAAAACACCTCAAAAAGAGCTGGTAGTTCATTTTACGTTTACTTTAATGAAATGCCATAGTACTTTGTGATTTCATCTCCCACGTTATACATAAGTATAACTGCATTCTGTTGAACCTTTGTTAAAAATGTTCTAAGAAATTTCTATAAATACTGAAATTATATTAACCATGTATCACAACTAATGCTATTTCAAACTAGCACTTTTCACCTGATGCTTTCTGAATTGTGCACGGTTCACAACACTAAAAGAATAAGTAAATTATAGGTGATCCACTTCCAATTAAAAAATGGAAAACTGAGTGACAGACTTTCTTACCGGGACTTACTAATACAGAGCTCACATTATCCTGCTAATACTTATCAGGGGACCTGATCCAGGTCTATAAATATCTAAGGTGTGGGGGGCAAAGTGGTGAGGCCAGCAGTGTGTGGAGACCGGACAAGGGGAAACAGCCAGAAACTGGAGCATAGGAAGTTCTGCACGAATTTGCGCAAGAACTTCTTTACGGTGAGGGTGCGAGCACTGGAACAGGCTGCCCAGGGGGGTTGTGAATATCTCCTTCTCTGGAGATATTCAAGACCCACCTGCAAGCTGAGCTGTGCGACCTGGTGTAGGGAACCTGCTTTGGCAGGGGGGTTGGACTCGATGATCTCTGGAGGTCCCTTCCAACCCCTACGATTCTGTGATCTTCCTTTCCAAGGAATATGCAGTACTACACATCTCCATTTTGTAATTACTACATTTGTATTCAATCACTAATTTTCTTATTTTAAACCTTGTTAAGTTGAAAATAATTGTTGTGAGTCCTGCCTTTCTCAGTCTGACTCCAAAGTTCCTTATATTTCAACGGCAGTGTTCACATCAGTGTAAAGCCTATGCTTCTCTTCTTCCCAGAAGTGATGCTGACCAGCCACTTCAATGGACTCTCAGGGCACAAAATAGGTTGCTCTGCAACCAGGTGCACCCCACAGCTCCTGCAGCCTTATATATAGGAGTGAACTCATAATCAGTTCTAACATTATCCCACAAGGAGGCAAAGTGCTCTTGCAGTCAAAATTTATGAACCTCGCTTTGTCTCTTTCCCACTTTCCAAGCAATCACATGTCTGCAATGATGGGATTCAGGGTGATGTGGGATTCACTTACAGATTGATTTATCCAGTGTTTTCCTCATTGGTGAATGACCCTCAGTTTCATCCTGTCTACTCTCATGGACTGTTTTTGCCATGGAATACTTTTCTTTTGTGTCTGCTATTATTCATTCTCAATACTTAAATACATTTCACCCTCCTCCTTTGCTGTCTCTAATTAGCCAATATATGTATGTAGCACTGAAAGTAATGCATCTCATTTATTTTCATGGAATCTACAACAGATACGAAGAGCACAATAACACATCCCTGAATATGGCTTGTCTTTCATGTCATTGTCACCATTGCTGAAACACAGAACCCATTGCCTCACTGTGCTCACATACACTGAACAAGAATTCAAAATTGTCTCCCTAGCAATATTTGCTAATTTCAAATACAAAAAGGTGGATCTTTTTGTTTTGAAACCCATGCTTCAAGCATACACTATCAGCAATTTCTATTATTTGATCCAGACCATTAAAGTAAGGAGACTTTCACTGGTTTTCTTAGAAACTAGCCCTTAGCTTTGGAAAGCATATTTTCTTCAAGCAAAGGACTCTGTAGCTTCCCTTTGATTCAGGCTGAAGCACCTACTTAGCAAGTCTGAGCATCTAGATCTTAGTCACAGCTTTTTCCTCTGAGGTGAAATGAGCACCTGACAAACATCTTCTAAGTACTTTTTTTTTCTTTTTTTTTTTCTTTTTTTGTGCCTTCACAATGGTGTTAAATGATGTAAAGTTAATATCCATACATGCCGCACAGCTATGATTTAGCTTTATGAAACTGAACTTTTATATTGTAAATGCACGTACCTATAATATCAAGAAAAAAATGACTGAAAATTGCAAGAGATACAGCATGTTTTCAGTGTTGCTTTTTTCATGGAACGGTGAAGCTTCTCACTAATGCTATGCTCTCCATTAGACAGCGTACATGGTATAGTGGCACAGTTTGCTGCAGTTCACTAAGAAACCAGTAAGCATAGTACTTTAAAATGCTGCTAATATAAATTTCCCATCACAACAGTCAGTGGTAGTACCCTGCTGACAAATTACAACGTCATTGCCACACATCCTAAAAGTACCATAATTACTACTGTTTGCGTGAGGGCGTATAAGTTGACTTGAATTGAATAAGTAAAGTTCTTGGAACAAAGATACTAAAATGACTGGAAAATTGTGAGTGCCGTATTTTTAGGCACTAGTAGCTCTTCTGTAAGATCCAGAAGAAGAGATATATATCTAAACAGGAACATAAAAGCTTTTGCCAGCAATAAGATTTGTGCCAGTTGACCCTAAACAGACACTGTGCGTGTCTGGAGAGCTAACTGCCAGAGGACTTTGTATGCGCATTTTAATCTGGATGGTACCCCAGCATGCAGCTCTGGTCTTGAATTCGCTTAAGGTAAGACTGTGTGGAAAGCACCAGTGCTGGAGTCCATGTGGTTTACTCACAAGCACAGGTGGAGCTGCAGGGTAAATCTGTAACAGAAAAGTCATGCACCCTAAATTACCAGAGCTGCAGCCAGGATGTTATCCCTAAAGCACCAGGGCACATTTTGCTGCAAAAAGTACCCCAACCTTATTGATCTTGGTATAACCTGCATGTGACCAGGCATTGAGCAGATCAGCAGTATTAAAACCTTGGCACTTCCAAAATTAGCTATCAAACAAGGGATGTTACAGATATAAGCACAAATGCATTCACTACTAGGTGTAGATAAGTATGATTTTTATGTTGATTTTTACATGCCTGTTTCAATCAGGCATAGAAATCTCTTGCTGATCTAAGGCTACTTGATTTTCACATGTTCACATTCTGCTCATGTTTATAACCTTTAGTACAGCTACGTGTGTAAAATTATCAGTTAAGAAATGCAGATTGCAAGCAAGACATCTGTAGCAAAGTATGGGGCACAACGAAGATACTGGAGCTAGAATTTCCACATTTAAAAAGTCTTAAGGGCTTCCATTTTATCAGCAGAAATCATCAAAAGGTATGACAATTCATACAGATTCTTACAGAAGCTGTTCATAAAAAACATTTAAGAAAAAAGTCCAGACTGGGGACATGAGGAAAGAAGACATGGTGGCTCAGGAACTTTCTGGGCTTACAACAGACATAGAAGCTTGTAAGAGAACTCAGGTCTGTTTTCTTTAAAATAATCAGCTTCAAATGATTACAGGGGTGCACAGAAACATTATCATACTTTATTTTGACACCTCTTGCCTATAGATGATTTCCCATTTAGAAAAAAGCCATATCCAGTGTAGGAAAAAAAAAAACATAGGTCTGCAAATGAAATCAAACATCTCTATCCTACTACTAAATTGACTTTTTAGAGTTATATTGTGCAGCTTTCCAGCTTTTAGCCAAAATGAATTACATTTCCATAGTCATTAAAAATACTTTTCCTCAGCTGATTCAATACCGTTCAGCTTGCAAACACTGGAAAAGAAGCTATTTTATGCCTTGGGATAAACCTTTCACTAGTCAGGCATTAGAACAACTCTTCAATAACTCCTTGCTGATCTTGAAAATTTCAAGCCTATTTTCTCTGCTACTGAAAAATCATACCGATATATGGTTAAGATTTACTTGATCTCAATTACAGGAAGGTACTACACAGGAAATCCAAGTGCATAATTGTACAATAAGACTCTACAGTTTGCTCTCCCTCCTGCTTTTTTTTTTTTTTTTCCCCCTTCAACATTATGGTTGATATTGCAAGATATTATTCAACAACAAATAACTCTTAACACCTGTGAATGGAATGCTTAAAATCTGCACAAAATGAACTGTTTAGAGTTAACAAAACCCTCAGTTGAAAGGACATCTCAAGCTATTCCAATGCACTTTATGCTTCATGTTGATGTTGCAGTAACTAGCTGGTAAACATACAGCTGGGAAGAAGTGATTTACTAACTATATGAAGTAATTTCAAAGAGGATTTGCTAAAAGATCACACAAAGATAAAGCATAATGAATTGCAAAGAGAAACAATGCATCTTGGGTTTACACTCATTTATATTACAGCTGCTAGGATCCAGTAGGCTTCTACTAAGATAAATCTTGATGTCCTCATATGAGAAAGCAAAACTCTCTGTTGTGTCAAAACAAACATGTGACAAGCATCACAGTTTTTCCTTCTAATGTTAAAAATCAGAAACTAAACAATGCAATCAACCTAAGTCAAAGTTTGGTTGAAGCCAAAGCTGAAACTTGGTTGTATTCTTAAGGGTACTTATTCTTGTAAAACAGTCACTTTAAAAAAAGATCACAGTGTTAATATAGATAAATATTAACACTGATATCCACTAGATCTATATGATAAGTGCAAATAACAAAAGACCTTCACATGCACACGTTATTGCTTTTAAAATCAAGTCTGTGGTCTTACATGACCACCATTGCTTTTTCAAAAGGTGTTCTCTCATGCAGACCAAAACTGCCAGGAAACTTGCACACTGCTTCAGCTCCAAAATCCCCTCATGATTTACTCCCAGAAGGTGCTTTTACAGGCACAAACATTGAGAAAAAAAAAATACCTGTTTTGATTAACTGAAAGAATCCTAATATTCCTTTAAAAGATTTGAGACTTTGAGTCTTCATCTGAAGAATAAATGTAAAGTCTCTTCCCTGCCTCCTGCTTTTCCGAGCCTTGCTTAACCAGGTTGTCCTCCCTTCATATTTTCAAGGCTATCTTTAAACAATGGTCAGAAGCAATTTCACTGAAAACGAAAACAGGTTCTCATGAACTCTGTTGACCACAGAAAACAAAAACATGAAAAGAAGCACCAGAAAACCACGACAAAAATCTGACAGCTTTGCAGCTATTTCTTTCTGATACACTTTAATGGTAAGCAGCACACACTTGTTTCTGTTTCCTATAAGTACTTCCCCTTTGTGTGTGTATTCACCTGAGTTTTTCTGACAGATTTCAAAGTTATATTTGAAGTTAGGTTAACTTCTTGTTCTACCAAAAGGAATAATTGATCTCCTTGCAGTAAAAGGTCACCCATCACTTTTTAAGACACAGGTAAAAGAAACTCAAATTGTTTATGATACAGTGTGTAGACCCAGCTACATAAGGCGTGATTCATTTAGGCTTAAAAAATTCCTCCATTCACCATTCTAGCAACAATTTAAGCACTGTTACTTGACTTTAGAAATGCAAAAGACAAGGTGTCTTGATTTCAGTAAGTGGTAGAGGAACAAACATTCGTAAGGAACTGTAGAATGCAGGAACTAACACATTTTGGAGTCACTTCTGCTTTGCAAATCAAACCATGCCGATTTAGCTTTTAACATATCTGATAGATGGAAGAGACAGGAGTTTCACTTACCTTTAGGCCTATGGTGCCCTTTTACTATAAGTCACACAGCGTCAGATGCAAATACCTACAGAATCAGTACTGACATGCCTCCCAAACAGGTGATTTAAATATATTATCCACCTGAAAGGTCATTAAGTTCTCTTTTTGTTAAATAATTCTTAAACCAATATAAATACCACTCATTCCAAGTCACTTCTGGAGTATCTTGTTAAGTAATTTTCTTACACTAGAAAAAGCAAGAAAATCAGGCCTACACCCTTTAAAAAAATTTCTTCTCAATCTCAAGACTTGCATTCTATAGGCTAGAATATGTTTAAATATATTTTCTCAAAACCCTTAAATGTCTGTTTTTCACACATCCGTGCTAACTTGCATTCTCTTCCTGAGGATGGTAGAGATGAACATTCCACTGCTAAATAATGCACCAGATTTTCCACTTACACATAAAAATGGGTGAGGGAGGGGCACTAATAACAAAAGTTGCATGTTTCATTAATACAAATATCATTTCCAGCAACTGTTTCCAAAACAAAATGCAACTTCCAAACAAAAAGACAAAAATCAGATAATTGTTATTGTGGATTAGATACCTTGAGAGTTGTATGAGAGAATTTTATTTGCAGATGCCAATACACAAAGTTACAGAACTACATACTATTTTCTTCATTTTCTCCTCAGTCAAGTAAAACATATATCATCAGTATCTTTTTTTATTAAAAAAAAAAAAAAAAGTGTTTTATAATATATGTGAATTAAATACGAGGAAAAGTATCCTTTTCTGTCTCTGTCTCCTAAATATAAAGTGGTGGGCAAAAGCTAGTATTTAATGGGAAAAATGCTTATCAACAGCTACCTATTGCAAAGACATAGAAACACACTTTCAGAAATGAAGTCAATCTATATTTATTTTCATGAAATTAGTCCTAAGGAAATGTCAGAGTATGAAACGATATGAAGATAGCACCAGACATTTCTTTGATGACTCTCTAACACAGAGACAACAAGCTCTGAAACCAGATGATTTTGCTAAGTAAACCTCCCAGTTCAAGAAATAACACATGCATCAGAGAACAAGCACACAAATTTTGGTCCTGCATTGTTTCCCATGTTACTTTTCCCAAACTACTCTTGCAAGCACACCATATTTGTTGCTGCACTGCTGCACCTTCACTGTTTCCCACTGCATTTTATGTTCTGCACCATTGTTATACTTCCTTTTAGAGAGCCGGTGTGCTTACCGAGCAGAAGAAATGTATTTTATCACCTAGCCAAAAGGCAGTTATCAGAAGATAATACAGTCATGTACTCAGAAGCAACTCCCTCTCTCCATAGGACTGCGCATCTTATGGGTTTTCCATGTCATTAACTTGTTTAACTGGAGCTTAAAAATGAATCAGCAAGCACAGTTCCCTTTTGTGAGAGCAAAAGAATCCCACTGCGATAAGATTTGCAGAGCTGTTGTAGTGCAAATCCCTGACATCTGTGTGTCTTGGAAGACCTTGACCCAGTGATTTTCTTTCTGAGTCTCCTCACCTGGATCCCTTGCACATCAGCTGTGGAGCCTTTCCACAATAAGATGTCCAGATTCTACTCCAATACTTGCTAAGAAATGCTAGAATCCTATTATCTCTCCTAGTTTAATTGCTAGCTGTAATTCATCACGTATTGCACGTAGCAGGCACAGAACAAGTCATTTTGCGACACAATTCTTAAAATAGTTCTAGTGATGTAACAAAGCTATTTAAAGAACAAGTTCCTGTTCAGTCTCAGTTTGTTAAAATATATTTAAACTTCTCTGTTTATATAATGCATATATTTATATCTGTGCATACTTTATCTACACAAGTTCATTCATATACTAAAAATGGCTGACACATAACACATGACCTGTTAATTCCCATTAGAGTTATAAAAACATCAGATTTGAGGAAAAACAAAAACATAACTTAAAGCCACATTGAAGGGTATCTTCAAAGCATAGCCATGCATTTTGTTTTTTAAAGGGAGCTTTTACCAGCTTTATGTCAGCTAGAAACTGCTTTCACAAATAGACAATATCAAGACAGACGTTCTTTTATTACTCTCTTTTTTTTTTTTTTTAACACATCTTTTTCCTTATCTTTCCAAACTAAAAGTGTTTGTGGTGTTGATCAACCATACAACACAGGTACTGTGGGACATAAAAATGTTTTCAAACTTTGGAAATGGTTAATATTTAATACCAGGTCTGGACAGAGAGGATTCAACAACGATATCAGCCCTATTTATTACAGCAATCATCTTTATTCTCAAATGAACACTACACAAAAAAATGAGTGGTGAAATGGTCACATTTCCACCATGTAAACTGTATTATCACCTGAAACAAAAAGAAAACCTTGTATAAAAGTAAGGTTGCTTATGAATCTTTCAATTTATTTTTTTTTTCCAAAAGTATGAATTCAGAGCAACGCTCAGAAGCGGCAAGAAATAAATCCCAGCTTAGTAAGATTATATTCACATTTACAGTAGTCAAAGATTGTCACAGGTCAACTGTTTCCTACTGCCATGAATCAGAAGTTGTTTATAATAAGACTTAAAAATTAAGTGTGTACGTATACATCAAAAGGAGAAAAATCAACTGTCATATTCCCAGTCATCTTCTCCTCTTGTTTTCTGCTACACTTGTGGTTCTAATGTCCTGAAAACAAAAGATCAGAGAGGGAATAAATCCAGAAGAAATAAAGAAATCATTATACTATTATCCACTACTGGATTTTCAATATCACAACCTACTTAGTGGTGTTATCTGACATGTACTGCTGTCATGAGACCATTCCGATACTTTCCAGAGCAATTCCATTGATGACACTTCTACAAATACAAGCACATACACGCTGTGATGCCTTTCCTATATTTAGGTAACTGTTGACAATTTTCATATGTTTGTTTGAACAAAAATTGTTCTTTTCTAATTCATTAGTTGATGTTTAATATTAAAACATCGTATATAGGGATCCTACTTAAAATTCAGGTGACATCTGACTTGAACATTACCTCTCTGTAATCTAGAATTTGCATTCTTGATTAGAATGTTGCATTATGCACATTTACCATATTTGCCTCAAAATAACTGAAGGCTGAAACTTATTCCAGCCCTGAGATCATCTCTATTTGTCTGGGTCTATATACAGTCCAACAGGACTTCACAGGCACTATCCAATTTGTGTCCATTAGAGTCCTGAGTCCCTTATGGTTTAGGTCTTTCTGCACATAATTCTGTTGCTGTTTTAAGTCCCAAACTGAAACCTGGGTTTTCTGCCCCAACTGTGATGACCAGGAATCCATGCTAAACAAAACCACTCCTCTCATGTAGATCTAACTCTTATGCCTATGTGCTAGTTTATGCCATTCTCCAGATTTCAATCTCCCATATCTGAGGACAGAAGGGGTGGTCCAACAAGATAGTAGGACTTTCTTCCAATTTTACCATTCTTCCAATTTTATCATTTCATCTGCTGCTTTTTGCAGACAACCTTCTCCTCCCATTGTTTTGTGGGCACTCAAAGGAAGTCATCTTAATGCCACAATGGTGCTGAACCATTTAAATTCTGCTTCATTGAACTGTAGATCATCGTCTACAAATTCAGTGTCAGCTACCTTTTATACTGCAACACACACTTTCAGCTTTCTAATCATAGCACTTGTCTGAGTGACAATTCATCTCCCAGAAATGGGAGAGGTAATGTTCCGAAACATAGTTTCCATCATTAAAGGGAACAAAGAGTAAAAAGATTGGACTCAGAGTTAGGACAGAATTTTATGGGATCAGACAATCCCTTTCCACTATCAGTCCATAATTCTACATGACTTGTAATGTTTTATGTATGTCCTCAGGGATTCACAGCTAGCTATAAGATATACTCCCTGACTCACTTCAGTCATGACCAGCTGTGATATGTGTATTTCTCCATGATGTGAGCTCTTAAACCTCCTAGCATTATTCTGTTTATACCAAATCCTGTTCTGCTACCACAGATTACTCATCTCTTGATACGAAGACTGGACGCATCTTGTCATTTGCTGTGACCAGCTGTCAACTTTGAGCTGTTTTATTGCTTGTAACACCCTATGCTGTCTACTGCAGAGATTGATTAAAATACCTCATTTAAAGAGACAAATGCAGTTACAATAAGCTGATGTGTGCCATCTTTGAGTTCCATCTGTCATATGCTTTAGAAGGTATATCCAACTCAGTTTATTCATCATTAAATGTGGTTACTTAAGGCAATACTTTATCCTTCCACCACAAATCCACAGAATCAACATCAAGTTAAGCAACTGGTTACTGGAGCTCTGTGGTGGCTTCTTTGCAACAGTTAATAGTAGCTTGTCATCAGGCAGCATAGCCTCAATTTGTCCAGATGCAGAAGAGTGGAATCGTTCTCCTCTGATGAAAGTGATTACAAATAGAGCCCGAGAAGCTAGTTTTAGAACACATTTCAGCTATTTTAAGTCGCATGAAATACATCCCACCACAGGAGCCTCACATTCATGTTGAAAAAGCTTAGTGATAGCTCTACACAGATAATTTTCTTTAACTAATAAGTGCTGGTTTGACAAAATAATTTCCAAAATTGATTTGAATTGCCTTTCTTCTTCTTCTTTTATTAGAAGTTGTCCTCAGGAACTGAGGACTTGGTGAGTTGGATTGTTTCCTTAGTGACACAAAACCAGTGCTTCTAACAGGTAAAGGACATTCTCACAGGAGATGTGAGTCATATCTTCATAAATCTGCTAGGCTTAGGGCTGCATTTAAGTGTTTCTCAGAAAGAGTGGTGAGATAAGAGCAAAAACCTAGCAAGCCTGTAGCAAGAGTACCAAAAAAATACTGAGAAGTGTGTTAAAAAGCCCAAAGTACAGCTCTTGTAACTCCTGATAGTTATAAAGAGGGAAATAAAAATTTACTCTTACTCTTAGCAGATTTTCTTCATAAAGAACACACCTCTTAACGGCACCTGAGTTTCCAAGCACCAGGGTCTGATTTATAACTCCCTCTTTCCATCCTGGCTAATGAATTGTGCTAAATTAATAGAAAGCAAGCCACTCAGTCAGAAACCTTTATCTTCATTTTAGTTTCTCAAAACAAACTGTCTTTTCTCCATCAGGACAGAAAGCTGGCATAAAGATTGAAAGTAGAAAACTTATACAGCAAAGAATACAGGCATTGCAAATTCAATTAACTGTTTTCATTTCCTTTACGTCAAATATTCCATGTACATTTTTGATTGCAACTTACTTAGAAAGGCAACTCCAAAGTGATATTGCAGAATCTTGTACATTTTTATACAACATGAAGTCTTTAAAATGAAATGTATATATTTTTAACAGGTGCAATATGGGAGAGAGAAGTGTTTCTTGTTAAATTCCTGACATGACAAGTTTTGTCATTTCTTATTAGGCAACTTAGTGCAATGCCATGGTGGATTACATCTTTTGATGCAACAGCAGCTAGAACAAAAGTGCTCTTAGAAAACTTTTAATAAGCAACTGGAAGTAGCAAAATACCTGCTGCAATGGCAGGTCACTATAAGCTTGCACATCAGTACTTTCTACAACTCTGCAGTGCTTGAGGGAAAGGGAGGCTGTAAAGATGCTCTGCTTCAAGTAAGAACATTCCGAGTCATTAAATGCCAGATCTTCCCTACACAAGACACTTCTGAATTTTTCTCCTTAGGATGCCGGCATTGATATTCCTTCATCACTGTCCAGCTTTCCTTAGTGTAACAGATAAATATTGAAATCACTCTTAGTAAATGTATACCTTTATCTACATTGTCAGTTAGTGACATGAGATTTATTTGTATAGGTGGGTGAGCACTGTAACACCTCATTAACTTCTGCTTATTTGAGTGGATTTTGGATCAAGATTTAAAGCCCCATATTTCACTAACTGATTCTTAATATGAAACACAGCAAAACTAACTGAATTTCTATCTAGTCATTACATCAGTCAGTATACAAACATCAAGTCAGACTGCAAGTGAAGCACCAAACCAATGAGCTACACAGAAAAACAACTAGAGCTTTCTATTATCAAGTTTATATTGTCCTTAAGATGAAATGCCACTGAATATGCAAACTTTAAGAGCCTTTATTTTCCACAGATTCTCAACCTTCCAGTATACAATTAATACATTTTTACTCTCATAGTTGATTCCTATGACTTGTTTGAATGCTTAATTGTTTCCACTTCCATTTCCCTTTTCTACCTTTCAGTTCCTTTATTCATTAATGGAACAAGCCTATTCCTCAACTTTTTCCTCCTCTTCCCTGGGTGTCAACAGAATCAAAACAAATGAGCAAACAAACCAACCTCCTACACTGTGAGTGGTAAGTTTTGCCTACATAGGCACGTCAAGCCCCTTTCCAAACTCATCAATTCTAACTCTACCTAAAAGCCCTGGGAAAACGTTATCATTTAGTAATTCTTACAGATTACACTTTCATTTCTAAATAACTTCATAAATGTGTCCTATGATTTCTGTAGTAGCTCATTTTTGCTTGACATCATTACTGCTGTTCTTGGTATCATATTTCCAGGCCAGTCTCTATCTTTAATAAAATGAATTGAATTATATATATATATATATATATATACATATATATATATATATATTAACATTTCTCACAAACTTCTTGTTTCATTTGCAGCTTTCTGCTGCCATTTGCTGTTTCTGACTGACTTCATAATTTTATTTTATTTTTTTTGCCTAAATCACTTGCTCTCCTTTATTAAACTGAGCTACTAACTTTATATTCCCTGGGCTACGACAGGATTTAATTTTGCTATTCACAAAAAAAAAGACAGTAATGAACTTGCCATTTTTCTTAAAATAACCAAGATGTTCCAAAACAACTTTCATCTTCATTATTGCTTGGGCAGCTCTAATTATTAATTATTTTTTAAAAATGTGTGCTTTTCTTACAATCTGAGGATCTTCTGAGGGGAGTGGAGATATAATAATATCCATTTCACCATTATAGGAGCTATCTTTTACAAGAAAATAAAAATAAAGTTGCTGTTGACACTCTGACCCCAAATTCCTCCAAGAATTTTATTTCAGCCATTGCCTGACTTATGAAGCTATCTACAGGAAGTGTCCTTTGAGTCTAGCACATCAGGCAAGACTTTTGCCATAGGAAAGGTATATGCTCTAACTCACACTACCCTTCTTCTGACGTCCTCCTCCTCTCCCCCAAGATCATTCATCTCAGGGACTTCATACCATTCCCAGTTAGCTCACTTGTTTGGCCACAAATTCCCCTGCATATTGAGATAGTTTTCTCACTAAAGACTCTGAGATTTCAGAACGCCCTTATTCTATGCTGGATGGAGTCCAAAACCTTTGATGTTTTTCTGCTAATTAAAAGATAGTTATTTTGGGGAAGGCTGTCTGTCTTCTGATTAAAAAATAAATTGATCAAAAGATTTGTCTGGTAATGGACTGACTTCACAGATAGATATATTAGATAACAGACCTAAAATCATAGAAAAAGAAAGCAGCTCTAATCTCACTATTTTTACAGAGAAGACAAAAGCAAGATATCTTAGGTCTCTCTTCACGACAAGATCATGAGGCAATTGGTGCCCCTGCCTACCTCCTTAAGGAAAATCCTTTTCCACCACAAACCAACAGCACCCATGGGCTCTTTATTATGAAAACCATGTTTTAACCAAACAAAAGGTGGTAGTAAGAAAAGCAAAGATACATGAGGAGAAAGACTAAAAGTTATCATGAGGTTTGTATTTCTTTAGGGGCAGAAAACAATTTGCTCATAATGCATGTATCTTGGACATCCAAATTTTTCATCCTGGCTCCTCTGTTTTCAATTATGTGGTTTAGAAACAGATCTTAATACCTCCAAGGTGCAGTACATAGCTGGAGGCCCTTGTTAACAGAGCCAGAGTTTTTGTGCATTGTTAGCCAGAGGCAGACCACTGCAACCACCCAAACTTATGCAAGACCCCTCCCGCAGGAAGTTTCATTACCCAAAGGAAATTATGGGAATCTTGTTTACAGCACAGGTCATGAAAAATGTAATTCAACCCATGGAAATCTACAGCAGAAGTCCAAAGCTTAATCAGAATTCAGAGGGATGAACAGATGAGAAATGAACACATGAAAAATGAAAACTGAGCTAGTCTGAGAGTTCTGCTGTCTGTAATACTCCACAGTATATAACACACGCACTGCAGTAGATTAGATGAAGCCTTATTGATATAACTATCTACTATTCAGCTGCCAAGAAATGGCGTGAATCAGGCTTGAGAACTGCCAGATTAGTAAACTAATAGAGCAGAAGGCAGCAAAATCTTATTACACTATCAGCACTAAAGTATTTCGTAAGTAAAACATAAGAACTTTTCTGGGGCAAATCACAACAAAGCCAAAGGTAGGTATCTCAGTGCTCCTTTATTGTACTAAGGAGAGGAAAGCAGATTAATCATTAATCAGCTCATTAATGATCAATGATACACTGTTGAATTATTATTCTATTTATATCCTAAACTGCGCAGCTTACAAAATGATATAAGTGCATGTGCCAAATCAATGCAAGACATGAAAAGAATGGTTTCATAACAAGTGAAACTAAAGACAAAATTTTGGGACGTCATTTCTCTTCAAAGGACAATCATTTGCTCGTAGCTACATAAAAAGCCTAAGAGAGCTGGGAAGAGAGTCCCCATCAGTTGACTACTTCTGGCACTGAACCAAACCCACTCCAACAAGATTCAGATCAACACAGTAAAGAGATTTGATCGCTGAACTGAGCTCACTTTTCCTGTTCACTGATAATCGTTCAATTTGATTCTTGGCTATAGCTTTTCCCAATGTTCAGTAAAAGGTATGTCGAAAAGGCAGGAAGATTGCAATGAAAATCCAGAGCCTGGTAGCTGTTCTAAATCCTACTAAGGTCAGAACTTTGCAAGGAGTTAGCTTTCTTAAAATGCATGAAGGGAAAGAAGAATCCTAACGAAAATACTTTCAAAGGCATTTCACTTTGTCAGACAGAGAAGGGCATGGTAGCCCACTTTAAAAAAAAAAAAACACCAAAAACATTCCCTTTACTTTATCTGAGCCAAGAAAAGCACCACAGCGAAACACTGCAATCATAGGGAACTGCCAAATTTATCTTTTGTGATTTAGGATGGCATGCTTTAGCAAGATCAGGGAAATTTTTTTAGTCACATCATGACAAAACATTGTCCATTTGGCCAGGAACAGAGCTCTCTGGCTTCCACACTACAGCATGCTGCTTGAATACTAACTTCCCTCAGGAATGCAAGTGAAACTGGTAGGAATCCTTACCACTAGTTTGGCATACAGCCTGTCCATCGTTCCCAATTCCCCCTTCCTGCACAATGTTTACATCTACAAAAGTATATGGTAATTCACAGGGGAAGAAGAGGGAGAAAAGATAAATATGGAAAATAGATTTCACTATATATTTTAATGTAAAATGTGTTGAGGGAAGGCTGATCTTTGAAAAATACAACATGGAAATTAAAATAATTTGTTATGCCCATTGCAGCTAACTTGCTGAGGATAAGTGACCTTACCAAAATTCCATGTCTGAGTTCACTTTGCCTTGGGAACGTGTTTCTCTGTTGCTATGGCTTACGTCAGGACTGTTTGAAGCACAATCCAGCACAAAACATGTATGCAAACTCAAAGAACTCATACTTGGAATATATTACATCCATTATAATATTGACAAATTTAATTACATACTTAGAACCAATTCTTGAATAGCATTTAAATGGAATTAAACTTAATGAGAAACATCTTAAAGTAATAACTAAAATGAAAATAAATTGATAAAGTAAAATTTAATTTTAAAATTTGATATTCTGTCTTATGTTATATCACAGAAACATACTTTATTTCTCCATTGGTACACAAATGTGTCACAACATAAGACAGCGTTAGTTTTTGGCATCCTTACATTATTCTCTTACTAATACAAATCAAACTGCACTCAATCCATGTTTACTCATTTAGCATTTTATGCTACGCAAGTTATAGCATTTGGATTGAGTAATCACAGCTAGAAACCATGGCAAGTGGAACTCTAAGACTCAGAGCCACATACTTGGCTACAAAAAAAAACTGACAGCTCCATTGATGGCAGCAAATCAATGGGAAAAAGAATCTAGAATCATGAGTCTCATCACACAAAGGTCAAAAGGTAATATTTCATTTGTGCAATTCACTGGAATCTGAATGTTATTTTATAATCACTTATTGATTAAAAAAGAATGATTATTCCTTCACAATGTGTTGTATCTGCAAACATTTTAAGGAAAATGATGAACACTATCTTGGGATAAAAAGCACTTTCTACATTAGATTTTCATACATGGCAACTCCATAAACATGCACTATGTTACTGAAACCTTGAGGAGTTAAACAAGGAAACAGAATGACAAAAATGGATAGCAATGAAGGATTTACATAGACCTAGTTACATGGTAGAATTCACAGTCTCAAATACTACATAAGGGCATACTATTTACAGCCAAAGGGATACTAATTGCACAGACTGAATAGCTTCATAGAGCTCAGAAATGAGCTTGTATTTTAGAATACTTACTAAGAATTTATTACTTCAGGCATAGTAATATGGGTGTCTGAGACTGTAAATGCTTTTCACCCAGGCTGCTTAGAATGCTAGCAGAGAAACTCAGTTTCAGGAACCATTCACACAGATGAAAGAAGAGTCCAATATATCATGGATATTTGGATGTAGAGTCTTACTAAATGAAGTCTGCATCCATACAAGCCAATTTCTTTCTTTTCTTTTTTGTTTTTCTATTTCTATCTTCTGTCCATTTTCTTCTAGCACTCATTTCTTTAAAGCAGTTTCAGAGTTTGTAAATATTCATCAGAAGACTTTGTGAGATGGGACATGCAATTTTTGTTCCTACTCTTCTATTAAACTTAATTCTATGATTATCCAGACATTGATCCGTGGATTTTCTTTGTTCTATGTCTACACGATGGAATTGTGCTCTACCACAGAATTGTCAATCAGGAGATCAGAGGTCTAGTCATGACTTTACTGTTATCCCTACTTAAATATCTTTCTGGGCTGGTTATCAGTCATAATGACAGATTGCGAAAATCTCATTAGTCAGACAATATTTAGACATGTCAGTCTCCTGAAACCAATACAACAAAATTCAACTGAACTCAAACAGAAGAGTGATAAAATTGTGTTTTATTTTTTTAAATACATAAATGAACCAAACCATTTCATGAATTTCATTTATCTAGTTATTTCGTAACCAAAACACAGGCCATGTACCTTGGTATGCAGGCTCTTATTTTCACTATTGTCATTCCTAGATGTGCAGCGCATCCAAATATGATACTCTATGCCTGCTACTCTTATACCATTGCTCTTGTAATGAAGTATCGGATGTAATGAACCATATCAGATGCTTGAACAGTTTCTCCCATAATAATACAACAGAAATGTTTCTCAGCTTGTCCCCCCCTCCAAAGATATTCCAGCCATAGAAAACCTTTCACATTAAAGACAAAATAGCCTTCATTCAAATAGCAGTTCCAGTGGCCTGAAAAGGAATTCTTCCATGAATGAAAATTACTTATATAAGGATATGCAGAATGTCCCTTATGCTCTGCTTAAGAATCTGCCATAAGAAAATAAATAATCAAGCCACATCTACTTTTCTGAAAGAGTAAAGAACTTCTAGATTTTTGTCATCAAGTGATCTTTGTCTCACTTTAAAAATTATATTCACAAAAAGAGCAAAACGACAGTATTTCTCTGGTACCTTTAGTGATCCTTTTATTGAAGCTTTCAGCCAGGCTGTTTCATTCTGAAGAACTTCACTTTGCAAATCTAAAACTTTTGGATTTACAGAGTATGAAAGCTTTTGGGACAGAGCCTGAGAAGTCTGTATAACTACTAAAAGCGCACTAAATTATAGTCATTGTACGTATCAAGAAAATCTAGTTTTCATTAAAGAAAAAAAATTTCCATCTAATCTGATGTATTATCTTGATGTTTGACAACTAATAGCAATGAAATCTTCCAGGATATCAAATTTTCATCTCCAGAAATTGGACTTCTTTAAGTTACAACTATCAGTGATAAACAGAATCATGGTATTACCTACATTAGCCATAATTTAAAGTATGAACACGATTACTTCATATTATATAGCGACACAACCTATACACTGGCTATTGCTCAAGATTTGAAGTGTGATCACAAAAAATCAGTGGACTCACTAGTTGCTGTAATATGGTTTATAAAGTTAGTTAGCATTTTGTGAGACTTAAAAAAGCTCATTGAGATTGAATACTCACGCTAGCAGCTGCTCTCCAGCCTAGTTTGAAGGACACCTGTATTGTTACTATGCATCAAGAAACAAATAGAATGGTAGTTCAGGTTTGTGATTCAGAGGACCTAAATCCAGATCCTACATTGTTTTAATGGAAAAAAAACAAATACAAAAAAACGGATGTCACTATGATTATCTCTGAATATAAGCACTGTCTTTGACGTCACATTCACTAAGCTGCTGAATGCCAAAGTTCTTTTACGCTTCACATGTCTTGTTGAAGAAGCAAAGTAAAGAACACCTGATTGCTCATGTTTTACACTTTTCACAACAAAAACTGCAAAAAGGTCCACTTGTGATTGGCTGTAATTTCCATGCAACATCTGTATAGTATTGGGCCTCCAAAGCATCTCTATGATATTACAACTTATTCTTTATTTTTTCCTCAAGTACAAATCAAAAATTAATGTCACCATATATGTAAAATAGTTTTAGGAGGCAAACTGACACTGAAATAAATTTCTCTTGGTAGAAAAATCTGTGTTAATCTCCTTTAAAACATGAAAATAATATTCTATAGCATAAAATGGGGCTGACCCTTAACCAATTAAGGGCTCTAAATTAATCCATCAGTGGATTACATCTCTGTAAAAAGGTTCTTTCCTCTGTCTAAAGGTTGAATGCCCATGTTTCTCCTTCTAACAGACAAGCTATTTTTAAAAGGAACAAGTAGAAATGTTAATTCCAACACCATGAAAAAGCTTTTTGCAATTTTGAGGAATATTTTGCCTTTATTGTAGCTACTTCTGCTTTTAAGGTGGACTCATAGTTGCCATTTTGGTACTGTTGATGAAAAAAAATCTATTAAGAATTATTTTTCCCATGCACTATAAGCACCTCTTTTGTTTCATTCACAAGTCGTGAAAAGCACATTTCATTTGCTTAACGGTAAGTGCAATATATGAATGTATATTTTCTAGCATGATAATAGGAAGAAAAATGTAAAAAATAAAAATAAAAATGCTAACTTCGTTTCAGTGTGAGGATATTTCAATCAATAATTGTGTTCTTAAATATCATTTTATGTTCTTCTCTGCTAGCTAGTATAGTCTAGATGCACAGAATCATTTTTTAGGCTAAACATAAAACTGAATGCTGTCTTAGTTACACAGTCACTTCAAACTGATAAAGTAAAAATCAGTCTGACTGTAAAAGAAATCCCAATCCTTTACCGTTGGTGGAGTGGAGACGTTTCATTTAAGTGAGTTGCATAAGGAATTCTTACCTTTTTCAGTTTCTACTGATTTCTTCCACTAAACAAAAGACATTTTGATATGCAGGCTCCTTAAGGTGTCACAGCAAGCAATACAGACTGCTATGTAGTTCCTTGGGGAATAACAACAGTATAATTCTTAACAAATTTGTATCCAGAAGAATGAACTGCCATTGTTCAGCTTCATCTATTCGTCTGAGAATGGCACACAAAGGAAATTTTGAGTCTGAGGACCCCAGCCAGTGTGGACCTTTCTACTTTCTTAACCACAAGAGTTTAGAGACTATTTTCTTTCCCTTCCCCAGCTTTTAAAAAGACTTCAGTTTGACAACTTTTGTCTGCACCAACAAAAGCAGAGACATTCACAAGCAAGATCAAGGCACAACAGGGAACCACTTAAACTTTATTTCAAGGCACCCTTTTGCAGCAGTCTTAGAATCTCAACACTGAGAATTTTCATCCTTTTGTGAGCTTAAGCCACACCAGGAAATTTTGATGCCGTTTTTTTGTCTGAAAAACCATAAAGTATTCAACCAACATACATGACTTATACAGCCTCTTGAACCCATGCCACTAAGTGAAAGGAAGCTCTAACTGAACACAGGCCAAAACAGACACATGTATTATAATTATTATAATAAGACTTATGTATGCAAATTCTTGCTAAAAGGATGTGTACTCCAGGCTCTTAATTTCTAGTATTCCATATCTTAAGTGTTCTAGCAGAATTAAAATAATCAGCCCTATTGAAATAGAATTAGCCTCTTAGAAGTAAGTTAACTTTCTGTTGTCCCTTATCACATGGAAAACTGCCTATAAAATAGAAGCCTCGCTTCATTCCTGAAAATTTCCCCAGATGGACTGTTTTAGACTGTGAGGAACTAAAGTTTCAGCAATGATCTGCTACCAACAACTAACAGGGATTTAGTAATCCTGTTTAGGATTTAGTAATTTCCTGTTTAGGAAAAAGATGCCATATAAAGGAATGTCTGAAGTTTTTTCTCACCTCCACAGAAATTTATTCCAAGAATAAATTACATAAACGCAGCTCACCGTGATGAATATCATAAATAATGAATACATTATGATAATTCCAGGAAAAAAAAATCTCTTCATTGTTCATTTCACAGCTATTTTATGTGAGTAGGGATTGACACATCCCTTCCGTCCTGCAAGCATCCTTTCAAAAACATGGCTACAATCGTGATTAGCCCCACAGGGGGCTAAGCACACTCATCCCTGTTAGTATATCCATTTGCCCCTCCAGAGACTTTTGTGGGAAGAAACCGCTAGGAAAATAAAGTGATGAATTTTTATGGGAAACTGACTGATCTTTGAATAGTTCCCCACTTCAATTGCTTCTGAGGAAAGAGCAGGAAAAAAAAAAGAAACAAAATCAACACTGCATATCATCTAGGAATTATGAAGAGGATTGGATGAGGTCCAGATATTTGAGTAACGTCACTGATATACCAGTTCTTTAATATCATCTTAGTCTCAATGGAAATAATCTACCATTTCCCCATTGAGTAAGCTATGAAGATTTTTTGTTTTCTGAAGAAAATGAACAAAGAACTAAGAAGATTATATTTGTAAGAAATAAAATTGATAGATTACTTTATTTATGCATAAGTTTGAGTCTATTCAAAAAAACTGAATACTTCATTAAAATATCTTTCTGCTCAGGGTCGTCCAGACATCTAAGGAAAGATTTATTTGCTGGCAGCAAAATTCGTGGAGAGCTCTATTCATTAGTGAAGTTTGACACTGGACAATTTAGAACATTCATAATATCTACATCACATTCATACTTGGTTACAAAGAAATGCATCCTCAGGTATTTAGAACTAGGTTGTAGTGCATATATCCATATCCATAACTTAAAGTGTACTGAATGAACAAACTGAAAGGGATATTTTGATCTACATCCAAGTTATGTTTAAAATTTATAAGTAAACCAAGAAGTCATTTTAACTTCCTAAACAGGCAAAAGAAAAACTGTTGTTAATATCAGAATAAAAGATCATTGCATGTACTAAAGTAATGAAAATCCTTTGTGCTTCTTATTCTGTCAAAAGCAGCATAGCTCCCATTGGAGTATTTATGCTTTGTCAAAAGATCTGCATCCATTCGAAGTATTCTACACAAGCAAGAAATCTCCAATTTTAATGCTTCTAGTAGGGGCAATCCCATTGTGGAAGCAACTGACTCTCTGCTTAAAGAAAAAAAAAATCATTGTTACTTTGCATTCACATTCTGTGTGTTCCAGGTATTCTCTGTTCCATAGAAGAAGCATCATAGGCTTCTTCAAGATCAGCTCCATAGGCAGCTTTGATCACCATCAGTGAAAGCAAGCTATTTTAGAAAAGGCAAAGGGACAGAATTAACTTGAAAGACAGAGTTACTCTGTAGATAGTGGAAGTGTTTGCTGGCTCCAAATGTCTGTAGAAACTACTTTGGGCTTTGTGCGGGAAGGAAAAGCTAGAAGTACACTGTGCATGCAACCTTATTTTAACACAAAGGCAGCTCAGCATTTGAGCCAGAAAGAAGTCGTGGATGATAAAAGCATAAAAGCTGTGAGATATTTTGCAGGATTCAGCTGCCCTCCAGCATATTTGGGGCCTACACACATCAAGATGAAAACAGTTCATTCTGAAGTCAATGAATTCAATCAGATTTATACAAGCATTTCGGTACTGGACTACTACTATAGAGATAATCCCTGACTCATGAGTAAGCACTATGTATTCATTTTCTTCAAGTATCAGGTCATCAAGAGAACTCTAAAACCTGAGCAGATATCACATTAATTGCGTATTCTGTTAGGAGAGATGCAATTATGTTAATTTCCTTCCATTAAAAATAATCTAGCTTTGTTTCCCCTGCTGTCCATCAGCATTATTACTTACTTTTCCATTTATAACCTAGACAAAACTAAACAAAATTTAAGTTGTGGAGAACAAAAAAAAAAGGCTGAGAACTAAAGTCAGAAATTACTTGGGGGGAGGAGGGGGAAGGGAAACGGGGGTGGAAGTAACAGAAGCTTTCTAAACAATGAGGTGACTACTTCAGAGAGATTATCAGGCAACAATAGTTCATAGCTTTGCTTGAACTATTTTGAACTATGTTGTTGCCACCAGAATGAAATCAATTTTAAAAATTAAGGCTTTCATAATCCTAATGCAACACTTATTAGTGCAGGTTACTCTGCCTAGGGGCTAAAACTATTTTATTCTTAGTTTCCATGATAAGTGCCATACAGAGTGTTTGATGCTTGCTGACTGAACTCATTCTGTCAGCAGAACAGTTGATATTTCACACTAGAATGCTAACTGTACTTCAAGGACAAGTCATCTGATCAAAGGGTACCACAAATCTTCACAGAAGATGACAGATGGGAAATGGTAAAGTGTTATTTATGTGAATGACCATTATGAATTTAAGATGCTCTTCTAAGCCATTTCACCATTACTCATTCACCTTTTAAATAACCCCCAATTCTTGGCATTGCAATTATCATTCAACTGCATAATATTATAGCTGAATAGTTAGTTCATGTGACAACAGCATAAGCTACTGTATGCACACAAATACAGAGATGCACACATACGTATATTTTTGGAAGTATTTTGTTTTATATTTAGATGTTATAAATACTCATTGAACCAAGACAGAAAAATGACCTGACGTTTTTAATAACATGAGATAGCCAAATACCAAAACCAAACCATCTTCCCTGTTTTAATAATTCTTATTTGGCATGAAGGAATTTACTCAAAAATGACCAATATTCTCATTTTAATGGACTTTATAATCTGTTATAAACTTCAGAAGACCAGTAGCTGAGTTAAAAAAAAAAAAAAAATCCTAAAAAATAGGATTTTAGGAGGTTAGTGTTGTTGAGCAAATGAAAAAGAGAAATGAAATAGAACTGTCAAAGAGGAAAACACAGATATCCAATAAATCCTTAGCCTATTCTGTGGATCCAAAACTTGTGTCTTTGAGACGGAACATTGCACTAGTTAGGAGAACTATGCCTCGTACTCATTCTCCAGCTAAATAAATATGCTGTTTACTATTTGCTTACGAAGTAAATCAAACTTCATGAGATACTGACATCTTCGAGATACCGAGCACAAAATCCTAATCTCTATGATATTCCAGATAGCCTCTGAAATTCAAAGCAATGATCTCTTACTCAAGAATGAATGTATCACCTTCAATGCATCTGGAAGCGGAGTAAGTATTCTAAGAGTAGCTTCCCTATTTATAAAGGGATTATATTCAGTGGCTCAGAACACGAGCGGGTATCAAGGATCCTTGAGTCACATTGCCTTGCGGAAAAAGTTCCATTGTTTTCTTCACATAATCCAGATAGACAGAGGTAATGTTGATTGTTTAAAGTGGCACATTTTCATGCTAGCTCTTCATCATTCATCATTTATACTTTAGAAAAAGTTGGGAGAAAATCTTTTTAATATAGGTAGTACAGAAAAGAATTTTTTTTTTTTATCTTCACAAACTCTGTTCCTTGAAACATTCCACATTCCTGAAGATCTGATTTACAACCTGATCCCTAATCACTGTATTTACAAACTCAATGATATTTTGTTTTTATTATCTGGTTCTATCTAAGAAAACGTCTAGAATATGCTGCACCAAACGACAGATATGAACTGGACATCTAAACTGAAATATACCAACCAGTTAACAGAATTTATATCCGTTTCCTGAAAATAAATGAGATATCTAAAACTCTTCTGCATCTTGTAATTTTCATGTTCAAAGTGGTTTGTACAAACGTTGTACAATCAAAAATCAGAAAGCATCTACAAAAGTCAGACCAAAGGTGTCTAGACTGAAATGTTTCTAATCATTTTTAATATTTTAAATAACACTCAACCTACATCAGTTTGATCCTTTGCTCCCTGTGTTCTCCCACATCTCACTTTACTCCATCTGTCATCAAAATGCAAGATCATGTGGATGATTTCTAAGTCAGAGAGTTATTCAGCATTGCATGTTGAGTTACCCACAGTAGAAACCACAAGTAAAAAAAAAAAAACAACACTACAAAGACTGCACACTGGTACACAGTGAGTCTAGATCCAAATTCATGAATGGTAACAAGTCTGAATTGTTCTCTATATCTGAAAGATATTATATAATGTCATAGAGTACCCGGTAGGGATTAGTCAGTCCATAGTGTTTAAATTACTCCAGGTTATCAGAAACAAATATCACGTACATCTCTAAAGCTAGAAATTCAAAATGGCTTTTATACTAACTAAATTAAAAAAAAAAAAAATCTAACAGCTTAAAGATCATGACTAAATTTTGCATGCAAAAAGTCACAGCTGGATCTGTTTCAGGCAGATCAGTAGTTATGAAAATGTAACGGGTCTAAGAACTGCTGCCAAGCAGGAATGTCATTTACTCAATTGTGCATCAAAGGTAAGACACTCAAAACAATGAGAAAAAAAACTTTTATTTTTCTTACTTTCTACTTCAACTCTCCAATGCCTGGAATGAACTGAACTCATTTTAATCGAAATAAACTATAAGCTCAACCTAAACTAACATGCACAAGTGCCAACTAGCGATGCAAATTATTCAGTTGCTATAAAAATCCTGTACTCAAATCCAGACAAATAAAAAGGAGATTTTTGTTTTGAGTTCTGATCCAAATTTTCTTACTGGAAGGATTACTGGTGCTCTTATCTGAACTGAATCATACTAGCAGAGGCTAGTAGAGAAAATATCCTGTCATGTACAAATGTGGATTGCTTTAGAGACACCACATCTTTTGTATCCTTACATTCCAACCATGCAGCAGTTCATCAGTGATCCCCTTGGTTTATACACCTTGACTTTTCTCTCGCCAGAATGAGATTGTCAGAATATGGCTGAGATCATGAAGAAGTGAAAGCAAAAGCAAAAGCAAAAAGGCAACAACTTCTGATGAATGTATTAATCCAAACAAAGTAACCTCTCTTTTGCAAGCCAATGTCCATGAGAAATCAGCATGAGGTATGTTTGCATTGACTCTTTAAAATTAAGCACTTCAAAAATAATCTAACCTGAAAATGACAAATACCCTTCCTGAAGGAAGTCTGAGAGTATACTAATACAGCACACATGAGAACAATAATCAATTCTTCAGCTTCCACATCGTTTAGATTTTCTCTCTTCTGGTAGAAATATTGCAATTCTTTTCCCTCTATAAAGCCCTGAAAGCGATAAGAACCAGCATATTTTAGAATAGTTATGAGGATGTTTGAGATAATGGCATCGCACTGACTGATGTACCGATATTAGGCAAATTTCTATTAACAATATCTTCCTGAACAAACTTCCAGTTGACTGGGAAAAAGTCTACCTGGCACATGGGGTCTTATTCAAGTATATAGCTCGGAAACCTTCTAATCTAAAAATAAGTGCTACCATGCAAATTAGAAAAGCAACTAACATTTTTCTTAGCTTCTTGTGAAATCCCAACCCCTTTAATGTTATCCCAAGGACAAGAAACCACACTGATACTTGCAAATGATATGGATGAAAGGTGTTTCAATTTGATCATGACTTTTCTAGATACATCAATGCTACCTCCACAGCAACGTGTCTAAACATCCAACTTGTAAGAATGATAGGCATATTCCAGTATACCATCTGTCAAGCCTTTCAATAAACCAGAAGAATTCACAGGGAGGAAGTCTTTCAGGACAAACGATCAGAACAAAAATTCAGAAAGAGTTTTGCCAGCATTACTGCTCTCATCTATCAGTTTGCCTCTAATCTGACCTACTTTATGAGGAAATCTCTCATTCATCTGCCCTTTATGGTCTATTGTCTTACCATTTAAGAAATTAAATTAGGCCATGTTTTCTTTCTGTGACTCCTCCAATTTTTCACAGTAATATTGACAGCTTACTTCATAGATCCATCAACTCACTTTTTCCTTTACCCACTTGAAATATCTACCAAAGTCTTGGAGATAAGGACTCCAGAAATAAAGAGTATGCAGGTGTTCAAGTGACTTTCTCTCATCATCCAGATCCTATCAGAGGCACAGTGAGGGCTGTTGTCTCAGCTGCTTATAGTTGCTTTAATCAGAAGGCAATCTTTCACCTCGTGTTTAAGGAAGTAGAGAACTTACATTCTAGATTTATCTAATGTAGGAATAACATGCAGAACTGTCTTCTGTTTTCTTTAACACTAATTCATTGCTTTAGTAAAAATGTCCTGTGCCTTGAATAATTTCGTTACCAGTTTTCGTTGTGTGACTTCTCTAACGAGCAGCAATACTCAGCCAGATTTGTATCTTCTCCTATCCATTTCTCATCTCTTGTTCTTACTTGCAGCTCACCATTCTCCTCCAGGATCATTATCCCAACCATTATCCACACAACCCTAATATTCCTACCAACTCTTCATTGTTGTATTCTTAAATTCTGTATTCTTGGTTAAACATTGGAATAGGCTCCCCAGGGAGGTGGTTGAGTCACCATCCCTGGATGTGTTTAAGAGTGGTTTGGATGTGGTGCTTGGAGACATGATTTAGCAGAGGGTTGTTAGAGTTAGGGTACTATGGTTAGGCTGCGGTTGGACTTGATGATCTTTGAGGTCCCTTCCAACCTGAGTGATTCTATGATTCTTCTGATCATAATCACCTTGTTCAGCTAGATTCAATAATCTCAACTCAGATTTCCATCATGATCTTTAACATGTTGACAGCCCTTACAGCTTTTCATTGTGATTCAGTTTATCTCCCTACATTAAGATAATAAACTTTTATCTGCATTTAAGGAACATGAGGGGTAGTTGGTGTTGTGGTTGATTTTAACATGTATATGCATATGTAGCTCCTGCTAATCAATAAACCTGCATTGTAGCTTGCAGTGCTCAGGAATACAGAGTAACTATAGCAGGTGGCAGAAGAAAGGCAGAGAGTTGGAGTTACTTCTAAAGCTGAGGGCATGACAACATGAATTTGGACTCTTGGACTTACTAGTGGGAAGCTACTGAATTTCTCTTGAAAGAAATACTCAAATTCCTCATCTGAGATACTCAAAACTAGTATAGAAAAAAAAATTGATATTATAAACTATATTATATCACCTGAATAGAGAAAAATCTACAAGGCATACACATGAGTTACAACTCTGGGTCACAAAAAACACGCAATTATAAGTGAGCTGCTTTATGATTTTAAAGTCAATTCAGGCACACAGTGTGCAGTGGATAACTCATTAATTTGGCATGTTGTTACCTTAAATCGCAAATTTAGGAACAAAATGACTCTATGCAGGTCAGGCTTGCAGGTGAAACAAGTGGATAAAGAATACAAATTAAAAAAAAAAAAAAAAAAAAGGCTGAGCATATGTGAATAAAGAGAATGACTTCACCCAGCAGACTCAACAGTTTTGACAACAAAAGAGGATCACTGATTCATAAGACAAAAACAGAACAGAAGAAATATATGGTACTATAAGTTTTGTTTAATAGTGAGTTTGTTTGTTTTTCTCCTGTAATAAAACTTCTTCCTTCATTAAACCAACCATTAAAAAACATGTCAGTTGCAAACTAGGCTTGCACAAATAAACAGGAAAATAGTTACTCAGCTAAATCAGGAATTTGGATTGTGACCTTAATGAATAATTCTTGTTAGAAACTGAACATTTTGTGCAGTGAAATTCAGGTAATCAGTCCTCTGGGATCAAAGAAACTGTCTTTAATCCAATCCCAGAACAACAAACTGGCTTGCCAGCATCCCTTCAGAGGGGAAAGAAATACTACTTTGGGGTGGTGGAGAGAAAAGGCAATGCTGTATTTGTGTTGAAGCTCTGATTTCTACATTAAAAAAAAAAAAAAAAAATACTTATGGAGTAATTCTTTTGAAGTAGCCCTCACATTTGAAGGTCAAATTCTTCCAAAAACTTTATCATAGATGGAGAAGAAGATGGACCAAAAGGCTACACAGTCTCTAGAGAAAACAAATAGTCTTCTCCTTTTATTCTCTCTAGAAATAGCTAATGAAGTACTTAACTAAGAATATAAAGAATAAAAATAAGGTGACCCTTCAAGTATGACCTCCATTAAGAGCAAACAGTGCCTTAAGGTGAAGCAAAGGCAGTAGCCAAGCCATTGTTTTAATGGCCACTGATGGAGCTGGTATCCATAAATATTTCTAATCATCCTCATCTAAACGTTAAAGATTACAGCGTCTAACTTAATTTACACAGAACAGCTCAGCATTCCATTCGTTTTAAACCCACTGCCAAATGTTTCATTGCTAGACAGTTACTCCAACTTCAATGCATGACTTAAACAGTGTTGAAAATGTTTCTTATCCTGCTTGTATCTTCCTCTTCTAATAGTTTCTAGCATTCTGGGGGCAATAAACTCAGTCATCAGCTGCCCTACAAATATCATAGGAACCATAACAAATGAACAAACAGAACTTTGTTAGGATATATGCATTAGCAGCCATAAGAACCAACCTGAACTGAGTTTTTATTCTGTCACAATGAATTACAACTAAATTTTGGATTAAAAAAATTGTTATTCTGAGCATTTTATATTCATTATAACCCACGGGGATCTCAGAAACTTGGCAGCGTGTATTAGATTCCGTAACAACCATACAAGCGTGGTCTTTCTGCTTATTTTATCACAAGTTCAACACAAGTAGGCACAGGATTACATACCTAGATGATTCTATTCTTGGAAAGAACACAAATTGCTTTTCTAAAGTTCATCTGGTATCTGAATTACTTGTTGTATATTCTTTCAAGTTCATCATCCTTTCAGAATCTTTTTCCTGTTCTATTTTTCATGCAGAATTTCAGAACTAGCTTGGAAAGATTAAGCAAGGGCTGCCACCATGTTGACAATATGAAAATAAAGTAATTTGTTTGCTTGATTGATGGCCACAGTGCTCTTCCAAGATGTGACTAACACAGTCTAAAGAACAGTGTAGGGAGGTCATTAAGGTTTTTAATCGATTTTCTCTGAATTCTGGATAATGTATCAACAGTCTTCACTACTTCCACTTGAAATTTTTAATTTAAATAACCAGAAACAAAGCTGTCAATCAGTTTCTTTCTTTAGAAGCTGGGACAACTTTGTATTGATATTTCAGATAGAATAGGAAGCATAATGCTGCTTTGTTATTCATACCTAGTAACACTATTGGTCCTACTAGAATAATGGCATTAGAGTAGAGCAAGTAAATGAACGAACGACGCGCTAAATGCAAGACTTTTTACTCATTCTGCTGCTGCCTGAAAAATAAAAAAAAATTGAGTAGAAATAAATACAGTTCAGCATCTTACCAAGAAGTAACAAGATGCAGGAAGCAACATGTTTTTACACGTGAGAGAGAAGATGACAGGCAGACCACATATTAAAACACTACTGTGCAAAAAAAAAATAAGCAGTGCTGTCTAAGTGTTGGAAATTTTCTAAAGGAAAAAAAACTTGAATGTCTTGTGGGGTCAAATTCACTAAGTTTTTATGAGAGCTGAGTTTCACTTTTCTGAACATAGTATCTGCTTCAGAAAGCTACAACTTTCACATTAAAGGAAAAAAAATAGATATACAATAGTCAGTATTATAAGAGTGTTTTCAGGATACAGAAGTTCTAAAACTAAACCTGAAACTTCTTTCTCGGTGTCATAGATGCTATCTTTTCATTCTCTGCACCAGTGAAATCATTCTTAGATGGGCTTCACCGGCTTTAGATTTTTATCTTTTTTCATCATTGTCTCTTGCAATAGTTTTCAGCTCAGAAAACATCAGAATTCCTTCCTTCAAAAATAAGCGGTTGGCAGGGAAGTTCATAACTGATGTACTCTTTCTAGATCAAATCATCCAACCAGAAAGTTTTAAGTGGGTTTCTAGATACATGTTCCACTTACACTTGAAAGAAAACAAAGACTGCCAAATACCTACTCTATTCAAACCATAATATCAACTTACAAGAGAAACTAAAGCCACACAGAGAGCACTGAAAGTGTCTTAGATTGTTTCCCTGACTTGAATTCATCAAGTTCAAGAATATAATTCACCTTAGGAATGTACTTTTTTTCCCCCTAGGATACATCAGTAAAAGTTGTTGCTGATTGCTACAGCAGCCATGCTGGAAGATTGGTGGAGCCACTCTCCCAACTGGGAGACACTGCTGGCAGAGAGTGTGTTTTTTTTTCTGAGAAGCCACATATTGGTACCATCTACTGTTGCTGGAAAATAGTTTCACAGGTGAAAGCAACAGGGTAAACCAGATATGTACTGACAGACCAGCATCAAACAAAACAGAGGAAAATAATTTGTTTTCTGGCTACAGGGAATAATTCCAGCGCAGTTTTGTGATAAAGTAATCAAAAGTAACTACTAGAAAGAGAACTACTGAGTGGTACCTTTTAAGTTCAATATTTTAAAATGATATTTAACTGCCGAATAAACTCTTCTGCAGTCACAGAAGTTCTACAACCTCAAATATATTTTATTTCCAAGTTGCTTTGTGATTTTTCTGTGTTTCTACATGACCAATGACATTCTGGTTTCAAGGTCTGTTCAAAGCCTCCCTTGAAAATACTGCACTGAACATGAGCATGAAGCGGAGAGCCACTGACTTTGGAAACAGCATTTCCCAAAAAGAGCTGGGAGGCACTTGTCAACTTCTTAAAAAAAAAAAAAATTAAAGTCAGGCTATGTTTGCATTTAAAAGAGTTCCCTTAAATTCACATCACTGATGCAAAGCATATTTTAATGTTTTTACTTCTGACCAAGAGCTAGCTGATAGGAACATAACCAAATAAGTCATAAACTGCTAACACATTACACACCAGGAAGGCCGAAGTTACCACTTACAAGAGATGCCCTGGATTCTGACATTTCTAGTTCCATTTTTGGATGAGCGCTAGAAGACTTTCTATCAGCAGCTTGCTCTTTCTTAGATGAATTCTCCCCCAATAGCACCACCAGTTCACCACACCTCCAACCGCCAGGACTGCAACCACAGCAGTGTTCTCCCAGTGTTACAGTGGTATCATTCCGCTACAAGCTTCAGCTATGGGGTGACATATCAAGAACTGATGCCGATCTTCAGACTCGGTGTGAAGACAATTTCAAGGCCTCTACATAAATGGCATTATGAAAATGACAGAAAAAGCACTAATTCTAGCAACTTGTAGATTTAGATAAATGAGAACTAGAGATACAGTGTCCAATAAAGAGATACAGTGTCCAATAAAGCACCCTTTCCTTACTTCCAAAAGCAATTCTGTCCTTTGGCACAGCGGATACCACACATCTCTTAAAATAAGAGGATAAAATTAAACTAAATTAAGGCTGATTGTCTGAGGATGTAAACGTACCCTTAACATTTACTTTGGTGTGGTAGCCTGGTATTTGAAAAATATTATGTGCAACCATTCACTCACACTCAAGGAAGGATGCTCTTATTATCATCAAACTACTCATAAATGATAGCTCATTTCTGTATTACTTCATTCAAAGCAGTTTGAACTGGCTGCTGGAGGATGTCCTATAGCAAAACGATCACTGTCCTTTGAAACACTTCTTTTCTTTGACACTTTCTTCCCATGATTTACTCTGAATGCATCTTACCAGCATTCATGACTTTCTTGTCTCTGTCCTAATGAGTAAATTACTAATTAACCAAAACCTGATTTTAATCGGTAACATTTGAAAGATGATTGAAAGAACTTCAAGTCAAGCACCATCTTCTGTTCCTCCAAATAAAACTGAAGCAAAAATTCCCTTTCAAAGAAAAAGAAAGGGGCTTCATCTTAAATTGAGAGACATAACACAGCAAGAAAATAAACTTCTAGAAGAGTATTTTCATAATAATTGACCAAATCAACAGGAGTGCAATAAGCTACAAATTCAAGAACATTCAAACATAAAAATTGCTTGCCAACATTAGATCACAATATTTTGATAGCCTTCTTATGAGTCTAACACAACATACGATCACTCTGACACCATTTATAATAAAGTACAAAATAATGGCAGGATCATTATATTATAGTACTACATGCTAAGCATTTCCAAATCGCTGTATTCTCAAGCAGATTAGTCTGGCCCTCATGGAACTTATGATGACTGGCCCTTGTTCCAGTTCTAAGTAGAAGTTGGTGAAAAATTATTGTTCAGCTCCCTGATATCTTGCCTGGGTAAAGGCTGTTGCTAGCGTGGAGTTAGAACAAACATCACTGCACAGGAACTACCCATAAAGCATCTTAAGAAACGGGAGTGAAAATAAGAATATTTTCCCACCATGCAAAAATAAATAAATAAAGTAAAATGCATTAAAAACAATTTGTAGATTAAAAAAAATTCAATCCTTCCTGAAACAAAGCCCCAGAAGCCCAGAGGTAAGTCAATTCATCTTCAGAAATTGTTGAACTAGATCACTGAGGCCAAGACATAAGACTCATATTTTAATAAGATCCTTATTAAAATTAGACTGATTTGTTTAGACACTGAGTAGCCACCATCTATCCCCTTATAGCTTCCTGAAGTACTGGACAGAACCTACAAGAAAAGCCGCTGATTCTCAAGGTCACTGAAAATCATCTTATATTTTAGAGTGATTTGATTTGCCAAATGTCAAGTACAGCAGACACTCTGACCTCCAACAAGATTTACATCGTTCAAGTTTTAGAGCCCAGATATGTTAAACACCAACACCTAAAACTGCTGACCTAAATGCTGACCTACACAGGTGTTGAATAATGATTATATGCAGCTGTTATTTCCAAAAAATATTTCCTGCTTGAAAACTTAGGACTGTTTTATTGCCACTTTCAATGTTATCGTGAAGCTTTTTGAGCCTATGCAGAACATTTTAATGTAAAGAGCTGAAGTTCTGACATGTGAGAATATGTTTTTAATAGAATAGATGATAAGAGATTTACTTTGGAGCATGTTTACCTTACTGAAGACTTTGCCTTAAAAATGAGTTTCCTGTTTGTGCTCCAGAGAGTATCCCAAGAACAAAATCAATTTATTTTCCCAGTTCTTAAGAACTACATCTTTCTCTATCTGAAGGATACAGATTATCTGGAATGAAGGATGTGGTAATGCTACAATAAATGAAATAAGGTGGTGGTGCGTTTGGAATGGGTGAAGTGGTAGTATGACTGGAAGGGTGTTCCTTAGTTCATAACTCTATCCTGAAGTCAAAACTTGTTCCAATACCTGCAAAATTCTGACATAATAGAGCGATGAGAATATCATTTTGAGAGCAGACTGAACCCTGTGATTTTGAATAGGAACTACAAAAATTCTACAGTACTGGATTACTGGATTTAAGTTAAAGGACAAAAGAAAAAAAGCAAAAAACCCTACTTTATCATCATCTCTGCTTGGTTTGCTGTTTTCTAGTCAAGCATGATGACTGCAGCACAAAGCCACACTTCCTTATTAAAACGTCAAATTCTATTCTGTCCTGAATTCCCCTGAACAACAAATGATGTTTCTGAAGAAATATCTGACCAACAGTTGGATATCTAAGTATTAATGTAAAAAAAAAAAAAAAAAAAAAAAAAAAAAAAAAAACAACCACGGAATAAAACAAAGGTAGGAAAAGCTACTGATCTGCATTGCAGTTTTATTTTACTTTTCCAAAACTGATGAATATTTAACATAATAAAATAATATACACAGACAAGAAGGCACCAATTTCATATAATGCATAGTTATTGAAATAATACAATTATTGGAACTAAATGCAAGATTATTATTAAAGTGAGACAGTAACACAAATTTATACGGTATTTTGCCAAAGTCTAAAACAGAACAGATGCCTATTCTGCAATCTAAATATGAGTCAAAGCTGGTGACGGGTCTGGAGCACAGGCCTTATGAGGAGCAGCTGAGGGAGCTGGGATTGTTCAGTCTGGAGAAGAGGCGGCTCAGGGGAGACCTCATTGCTCTCTCTAAGTACCTGCAGGGAGGTTGTTGCGAGCTGGGGGTCTCTCGTGTAACTGGTGATAGGACTAGAGGGAATGGATTCAAGCTGCAGCAGGGAAGGTTCAGGCTGGACATTAGGAAATACTACTTCTCTGAAAGAGTGGTCAGGCAGTGGAATGGTCTGCCCAGGGAGGTGGTGGAGTCACCGACCCTGGACGTGTTCAAGGAACATTTGGACGTTGTGTTGAGGGACATGGTCTAGTAAGAACTATTGGTGATGGGTGGATGGTTGGACAGGATGATCTTGTAGGTCTTTTCCAACCTTGGTGATTGTGATTTTAATTACTACACATATGAACAGAGGAAAAGGAAAAAATAACTTTTTTCCCTAAACCCTGAAAAATTTCCTGATTATTTATTTAATTAATTTGGAAGTCATAACAGTGCTTCAGGGATAAGCATGTGCTTCCACTGTAGCTGAATCACATTTCCTTTGTACCAATCAGTGCTGTGATGGTAAAGTGTTCCTCCATACATCTGGGTGTAGGATGAAACTGATTTCTCCACTGAGATTTGCTGCTGAAAGTTTACAGATGAAGACCCAAAAAAGTTATAATAAGTTTAACTACTTTTAAGTATTGTAGAAAGTTTCTGTTGAAAAAAACCTAATTTCTATCCACCAAACACTAACCCAGTAGGAAACTCACTAATTGGCCAACCAACTAGAATTCAATTTTTATTTCTTACACATGCCAGTAAGTTAAAATTATAGAAAAATAAACAACAACCACCAAGCCTGTTTTAGAAGGTCTCATTCTCAAAAGGGCATGACTGAATAAAGTGAATTCACTGGCATTCATATTTTGCTTGACCAAAGTTATAATGGAATATCTCGCTTGTCAATCTTGTCTACACTAACATTTTTCCACTGATTACCCTGGACTAATTTCTACTGACTGAGAATGAAGCTCAGCACATCATTATACTCCATGCTATACAATTCAAAGACAGATATACTGTAAATACACTTTTATTTATTTATTAATCACTAAGTAGGATAAATCCAGAACAAGCCTTCTGAAATTAATTGGGGTTACTGCAGTCTTATTCTGGTGTCATTCAGATGTGCATTGTCTCCAACAAATATTTGTACAACAGTAAATGAATTTCACTGGAGGAAGGGATTTGGATATTTGTGAACAGAAGGGCAGATCACCACCTAGGAGAGAGATTAAGCAATCATCACCTAAATAGCAGCCATGTCTACTTACCTAACCTCTCCTCAAAGACATAATGCCTCCAACAACACAAGGCTGACTTTGAACCAGCATCTCAGCCTTCCTAGAAATGCCAACCGTTCTGGCAGGAAGAGTCTCATTATTTAAGGAGATTACATATGCATGACATCACGTAGATCTGCTCAGTGATATGAACCAGAGAAGGACACAGATAACATTCACAGGGGATCAGCACTGGTCCCATTGACGCTGATTGGGTTTTAATTGTTCCCCTTAGTTAGGCTGATAATTTTAATAAAAAAAGAGATGAAATCCCAGAGTGAATCTAGCTTTATCATCCAATAAAACTGACACTGCAGGAAGTGCAATATGCAGTTAGAAAGACTATTAACTGTGTTCTCTATAGCGTATCTATCATGCGCAAGTAGTATAACAACTTTGGATAATCATGACTGCTTTTCATTTAGCTAAACATTGAAAACATAAGAATCATCCTTTCTGGAAAAAAACAAGAAAAAACAAACAAAGAAACACATTCTATGTTAAATCATGCTGACAGCTGTCTAGTTATCAGGATGCTCTTAAGCAAAGCTCCTTACTAAGGAATAAATAATAAAAGATTTTTACTTCTCCAGAAAACCAAAATATTATAGGAAGGATATAAGATCCTTCCTATAATATCCTTCCTAATTGGTAGATCCTCCATGTCTATGTAAGCCTTTCTTGCTAGCAGATAAACTACTCATTTCTATCTGCATGCAGTCTGCTTTTAACACACAAGCATTCAACTAGATATCATGTTCTCCTTGGGACACTAACCATATTTGTGCACACTAGCACATTTACCTCTCCTCTATATGGCTGTTTATATGTCCATGAGATGCATTGATTTGTAAAAGTTTTGTATGGCCCTGCACACTCAGTGTTGACCCATGCAAAGGTATGTATATCACTGATACGCAACATCCATCCATTAGCTAAACTGACGCAAGAAATTACCAACATGCTCAATGTGTTAACAGCAGCAACAAAGAGAACAAGTAGCATTATTTATATGTACATCTATCACTTTTTGTGTCTCAGTTCTCATTCTTAAATGCAGTAATTACTGGCACTGACTTTCACAAATGGAGGAAACAGGAAAAGTATTTTTAAATTCAGTTGTTTACCAAACTAATATACTGGAAAGCATTACTGACGTGTTAGGAAATACTAAATACAAATGGCACACACACAAACCAAGAGCCCCAGCCATTACAACCCACAGACAGCACTACTGTATATTGCAGAAAACTGTCAGTTCTTTTGGATAGAGGCAGACAAAATTGATTTAATGAATGTCTGGTATATAAATGAAGAGTTTACCATCATGTCTGATAAAAACTGTGCAAGACTTCATAGTGAACTACAGATTAAAATTACAGGTTACCGTGGTTACAGCTACTAATGAACTTCAAAAGAAACTAGAATTATCTAGAATCATTCATTGCATGCATTAGCAAGTGTATAAAAGAAAAAACTTTGACAATGACTTATCACTTAGGAAGGCAATTTTGTTCAGAACTGATGTTTCACTAAATGTAAACAATTTTTTAATTAGTTTTTTCAGTGACTTCAGGTTATGCTATTATTGATAGTATCCCAATTGTTATTTGCAAATAAGCAGAGGCTTTGCTAAATAAGTTATAGAAGACTTTGTAATTAATTTTGGTGTGATCTACTCTTCTTGCTAAATCCTCTGGGAAATTAACTCAGATAGATACTAACACAATTATTTGTATTAAACTGCCTCTGATCATCAACAGATAATTTTACTTTGACAAAATATATAGACTTCCTCAAAGCTGGATTTCAGCAAGCCATTTCAAAACTCAATGAAATATTACAAAACCTACTGACAGAGTTTAATTTTTATTACTTTGACAACTGTGAGAGAATTCAGCATTTGTACAGATGTAAGAAAGCAGACAGAAGGAAATGGCTTTCATAGCAGCCTGAGTACAAGAGCTGACATGCAAGAATGCAGGAAAAAGCCCTGATCTTTTCTCCTTTCAGAGCAGGCAGCAGTGTGCCACTGGAAGAGAGTAAGTCAGTGAAATGGAATATGTTCGAGAAATTTTCTTACTGTATAGCAGTAAATTAATAGAAGAATAAAAATGCATTGTCAGCCTGTCATGTATTCAGGACAATGCCTACAACATAACTAGGTAAGTATGGCTTTTGTATACCTGTTAATGTTTTCTTTAAGAAAGCAAACTTCTGCACAATTGAATGACTTTGCTCAAATGACATGTAAGATTTCCTACTGTGTTCTCAGTTCATCAACTATCTGTGGAATTTATTGTCCATAAACATCCCTATATCATTGTTTCTTTTGATGGATTGAACAAGCCTGTCGAGAGCATCTCTTGTCAAGGGCACCATGCTGTTAGGAAACTGCAGTGGAATAATACTATTAATGCCAGCTGACTCTAGCCCACACCGCTTATTTTATCTCCTACAACTCCTAATAAAATTGTAGTATCAGAAAGAGAAAAAAAATACTAAGTAAATCAAATTTAAAATTTAGAATACAGTGGATTTTGAATATTTATTAGCGTTAACTTAGAGTTAAGAAGATGATCATGACATTTAATTAAACTTGACATTGTATTATCACTAAACAAAATATCGGTAAAGTAAGACCAAAATAGTTTTTTGTTACTTTCCTAGAGAATATCAAGATCGTGGGTTGGATACATATTTGTGTCTACATAAGCAGCATTTCAGACTGTTGGTATCAAACAGTTACAAGCCAAATCTAGACAAGGCTGTAAAACTTGTATCTCAATATCACAACCACTTCTTTAAAAAAAAGTTCATAAATTACTCACTTTTATGATTCCAGCAGCAATGAATACAAATAAGATTCACAGAACTCTTTAGACAGACCGTTGTTCTGTAGAAAGAAAATGAGAAATATACTTATTGCAGACATCAAAAATAAAGAAATATGAAACTATCGCTAACTTAAATCTTTGTAATGCATACAAAGAGACAAAACAACAGCAGGAATAGATGGAAGTGATCAATCTGCAACAATTTCAGACTATTTAGAATCTGTCACACATAGTAAACTTCCCTTGAAATATGCATGCTGAATATTTATTCATACAGTCTCTTCTATAGCTAACATCTCCAGTAGCATACTTCCCAGGAGAGTTCTTGATAGAAAGATTTAATGCTGGACAAGAAAGATTAAGCAATTCATTTAGAAAGACTAAGAGAATTGCATAGGAACATTTACATAATGACAGTGTTTGATGTGCCCTAAGCTCAAGCAACTATGAGGATCAAACAGACATCCTCACAAGCCATTTTGCCCACCATTCATAAGATATCATTACAAACGACCTCAGCAAACAAGCAAAAGTAGAACCAAACACAACATTCTTTCTAGGTGAAAGTCTCCTAATGAAAGCCATCTGAAGATCACTAATAACCTCACTCCTACTAAAAGTCAATAGTATTATGAATGGGAATATTTTCTAAGCCAAGACCAAACAAGGCAAACATCTCCTATCATGCAGTCTTGTGAACATCTGCTGTCAACAAATCATATCTTCCTTTGTTCTATCATTCTTTAAGAGGGAAAGAAACAGTGGGTTTGCATGTATTTGATGCCAGATCTCGTTTGAGCTTTTCCTCTAGTGGTCAACAGCTCATTAAATGTAACTGCTTTACAAACAAAACATTTAAAAATAAAATATGTAAGTAAAGGTATTTTAATTGTTAAGCATGCATGAAAAGAGGATGGGAAGAGGCTGCTGTTAGCCTTGAAAAGTGTTTCATGCGCACACACCTTGGTCCCACAGTGTAGACAGACATTAGGAACGCCTCTGGTTACTTCTCGTACTGTGAGAAAAGTGTTGCTGCTGAGGCCAGTAGGAGTTTGCAACCTCCAGAACCTTCTTGGAGACGCTCAGTATCAGGCAGGGATTTAAAAAGTGATACTGTTGATCCTGGCTGCATGTACCCTGTACACTTTCTTGCATAGTTTAAGCAACCATTATTGTTTAATACAGTAACCTTCTTTTGAACTAATGGATTAAGACAAACAGTCTTCCTAAACAAATAGCTTATACATATAGAATTATGAGTTGACAACAAATCATCTTTCTTTTCCACATCAAAAATGATCTCTGCCTGGTACCTTGTAGAAATAAACTCAGCTATCACTCGGAGCTAAAAAAGATCTATAAAACATGCCTGTAGTCTACATTTTGTCCCCTAAAATAATTCCAATGCAGTGCTGTAGTGGAGGTTTTTTCAAGTGTAGACAGAAGTTCATTAAATAAAACAAACTAAAAATAAAGGTTCTAACTAATACAATCTGGCTTGATAAATTGAGGCACAGAAAAATTTTCTAATACACTGCACGTAGCTAGAGAACTAGGAGATGGAAGCAAAAACCCGCTTTCCTGTATGTATTTAATCTGCATTTCATTTTCTTCGTAGATAAGAAAAAAAGCAAAGAAAAAAATGGAAAAAGTGGAGAAACTGGAACACATAATATTTGGAAGAAGGGTATAATAACTTTCAGCTGAAGCAGACCTGTAGCAAATAGGAAATTTTTATAAGCTGTGTTTAGTTTCACCTGCGATGAAATCTCAGTATGATTCATGCTTTCTATTTTCTGAGCAAGCACGTTAAAATTGGTTTGATGAAAGAGAAAACAAATTATAGAACACTGTAAAGTATTTTTCTAATTGATTTTCAAAGACCATTGGAAACTGTAATTTATTCCTAGACCTTTACACTTTTCTACAAAAACATCATTAATATGTACAAAATTATATACACAGATGGTTTTATGAACAAAGTCAAGCTCTTACATATTTGAGAGGAAAAAAAAGAGCACAGAGCAGGCTTCTGAGATTGTTCCTTGACCTAAAAAATTCCACTTTGGGGCTTCTGCTTTCATTTCACAGTGCTTATATATCAGGTTAATTCAGCATCACTTGATTTGCAAGAGGGTTTCATTGTCCCCCATCTTTATGTATCTCAAGAGTTAACTAAGGTGTAACCTCACAAAGGCTACTGAGTGATAGGGACACCTGCCTAAGATGCATACACCTTCCCACACGTTGTGGAAAGAGTGAATGACTTCATTTCTCTTTGTGCTAGAGACACATAGCTCAGTATCACCATGTCCAGAATTACGGCAGCCATATCTGCTTTGGAATCACTCAGTGGCGCTATAATCACATACTTGACCCAAACTGGAGCCATAGACATGCATTGAACAAGTGCCTGAGAGTTCCCAGTGCCTCCCATACTAGAAGACAAATGCTAGTACTGCAAGCAACCAACTTTTGTCAGCGTCTACCTAACATGAATCTAGATCTAAAATTTGTTACCCAAGCTTGCTTAGTGAACTAGTTATCACTACCCAATGATAACAACATTAAAATTTTAACATTCCATTTCTGTATGTTAGTAGTTTGCCTTCCCCCCTCCCCCAGTAAAATTTATTTAGGTACAATTCTACTGCAACTTTCATCAAGGCTATAGCTTTTAAAGACAACTTAGTATGTCATCAAATCAGTATTAGTATTTTCTGAAAACAGAAAACTCTACCCTCTAAAAGAAACTAAGGAGGAGACAAAATTGTCTGAGATATTAAAACGCATCCGCAGTGAGTTATTTAAAAAGCAGTAGCAAGACAGACCTTTATTGAAAGGATAATGAGAAAATTACTCTGCAGTTGGTACAGAGAGTGTTTATACTTGAAGACTATTGTAGCTTTCTGGTTACAAGAAAAAAAGCTAAAAAAAAACAATCAAAAACAGAAGTTGAAGGATACCGACAGTATGTTGGGAAAATAAACTGAGAGATTATTTTCTTCTCATATGAAATGGGCTAAATACAGATAGATAAACTTGCAACATGCATAAACAAACTGATGATCCACAACTTTTAATAACTTATTAGCTAGTGATCATCTGTTCATTCCGATCATCCTGAAACTAACTACACTTTACTGTAAATATTGGTTGGTTTGCAAATGTTGTAGACACACTGCCAAGGTTTTCCTCACTTACTTTGCTTTCAGGCCCATATTTCTCTAAGAACTGCTCTGCAGAAGGGTGCATGGATTATGGAAGGATTTTAAAGATTTTTGCATGTAATTTCGTGTAAAACTTAACTGAAAATGATGAAAGATAAGAAACAAAGAGTAGGACCAAATGCAATAAATTTTGGGAAAAATAGTCTTCAGTACTGAAGAAATCTGCTGTTCCTCAGCTTCCAAATCTTGTAGTGTTGCACTGATAATAGTGACTCATGCAGCTTTAGAAAAATAAGGAAATAATTTCTTCCATTTCTCAGAGGAAGAATTGAACCTGGACCCAGGGAGGGGGCACCCAGTGGTGCGGGCAGCAGTGCCAGTGCCTCAGCAGTCGTCAAGTACAAAATTTCTTCATCACATCTAACCTAAATCTCCCTGCTTTTTGGACAAGAGTAATGGCTTTAACCTATTGTTATCAGATAGTGTAAAAAGTTCACCCATTTCCTGCTTGTAAGCTCTCTAGCTTGTGACAAAAACCAAACTTTGTGTGTGTGTGTGTGTGTGTGTATGTATGTGTGTTTCTTTTGATTCTTGAATAATTCGTAAGATCTCAGTCTGTTTCCAGTTGACACATGGCCCATCTCAGTTAATATTCCTTTGTCTCATTTTTTCAGGGCAGGGGAGTAGGGGCAGCTGCACCAGCAAGTTACTTCTAAAGCTGATTTACCAGGTCAGAAGTAATAGATATCCATGTTTCACCACTGTGTTATAACAGAGGATTTGAGTTCAGAGGTATCATATGAACACTTTCTACGGCATTAAACTCATTTCTCAAATAGAGAAGAAATTCAATGGGGTAAAAAAAAAAAAAGCTTCTATTGACTAACATTTTCACTACACAGCACCATACAGCTCAGATAAGAATGCTGTTATTGCTAGCCTCTAATGGATATTTGTTATCCCCTGCTATGCTCCAGTGTGACAGTACTGCTGGTGATTAACAATTTTACCTACTGCACAAGAGAAATTGGATAAATATCTGTGGGGATTTGCTTTATTTTTATTCTATATGAGAAACGCCATTAAACTAACCAAGTACTTGTAGAAGAGAACATAATTAGTACAGAACAGAATCAGGCACCTTAAAAGCTATATGTACAACCAACAAATGTACAGTTAGCAGAGTGGTGTGGTTAGGATGGTATTTTACTGGTTGTATAATTAGAAAGATAATCACAGTGGAAAGAAGTAATCAAAGATAAATGAAATGCTCCCCCATACCCTAGGCTCACAGTAGAAAACTCCAGAGGGAGCAATCTCCAGGAAAAGACCCTACCTCAGGTCAGCCCTTAAATGGGATCTAGGAGAAGCGGAGCCACACTCCACCCCTTCCAGTCACACAGGTGAATTGTTTTCACCCATGCTCCCATGGCTGACTCAATGCTTACCTTAAGTGATCAAGCAGTGGTTCACACCGTGACTCAGCAGTTCCCATACACCATATAATCCAGCGTTTGGAAGTAACATTTTTTATGGACAGACTTTCCCCTGCTGGTGTCTGAGTTACAGAATAGCTTCATTTTCAGATAAAGATGTTTGGAAGACACATTGTTGCAGAAGGAGCTATCCTATCCCTGCTGAAAATAGACCAACTAGTTTGGGGATGAGTACACCAAAAACATTACAAGTTGCGGTGCTTTTAGTCTTGCAATAACTCTAACCCTGGAGTCTCATTTAAAACTGGCTCTGCAGAGATGGCATGGTTCTTGTCTGTGTAACTCAGCAAGGTCTGCCTTCCTCTTTCACACCCACCAATATTTTTGCACCTGCAGTTGCCTAGCATAGTTTCCATTCTGCTAGCAACTTAATAAATATCAAAATTAGAATTCTCATTGTTAATGACAGAGAGAAGGAGTAACTACAAATCCCAAAGCTCAGACATTATGGCACAGCTAATACAGTAAAAGTACAGGTTCAAGATACTAATTTAGAGCATTAATTAAAACTTAACCTGAAGTATGATGGATTCTAAGTATTTTAAGTGTCTGATGCACTTCTCAAGTAGGTGATTTTCTGTTTCATTTCTATTGTGCATATTGGACATATCACTTTTTTTTTTTTCCTCTCATTTGGACCAGACCTTCCATTCTGCATCTGTTCAAAGTTCAGGTCTGGAAAGATTCAGTTCATGGGAATCAGCATTTTTCAACCTGAAAGCCTCTAAATCTTTTACAGAAAGATCCCAGCTGATTTTCATTGAAAACACTTATTACCTTGAGGGCTTCCACCCTACTGAATTTCAAAGGTCTTTCGCAAGTAGCTGAGGTGTTGAAACTGTTCAAATAAAGGTTACAAGAACACTCTATAATAAGAAGTGGCAAGCAGCCTAAGTTTAAGAACTGCTACTAGTTCATCCAGTAAAAATTAGCTAGGATAGCAATGTAATAATGATAGCATTAGAGAATATGAATGTCTCTAATTCCCAGATGAACTGCTGTCCTTTAACCTGCAGATCCATCTGGGATAATTTCCTTTTTCATTGGCATTCCTATCTAAGTACCCTAGCAGCTACTCATGCAGCCCCATGAAAGTCATGACATTGTGAAGGATAGCAGATCAAAGGATTATCTGAACACACCTGAGCTTCAGTCTCCCTGCATGCCATGTACTAAATCATCAATAAAACTGCATACTTCATGAAGCGTCACCCAACTAATAGTCAATATCATCCATTATTGTTTTGTTACAGCTTTTAGATCATCATGACAACAATAAGAAAAAGGATATCGTAGAGGTGCTTGTCAATACCCCTGGCAACATCCATAGTGCTACTGTGTGAACCATCATTCTTGCTTAAACTTATTGCCAGGGATTTAAATTTGAGTCTGAAGATTTTTTTTCAACCAGGAAACAGAAGTCCTGATCCTGACTTTATCCACACCATTTTTAACCCAGTGCAATTCCGCTGACTCCTGTGGAGTTTTCTATCACACTGAAGTGAATAAGATCAGAACTACACAAAACCTCTCAGAACAGGCATGCCTTCTTCTATCATGTTTCATTGCCACTAGTGCCATCACACTGTGCCCCTGGGTCTTGCTGATGCACTGGCCGAGTTTCCCCTTACAGCAGAAACGCATTGCTTCAGCACTATATTTGTTCCTCCCCTATCTTGTCCTTCTTTAATGGAATCATTCTTGTTTCCTTTTGCTGCACTGACTTTTTCAGTGTGGAAAAAAAAAAAAAGAAAATAAAGAAACCTGTAGAATGAATCTTTCAGCCTTCTCTCCTTGCTTCACCAAACACAGACTGTTCAGAGCCCCCTCTCTTCAACAGCAGTGAGTAAAACAACACATCACTGTACATATCACTGTCTCATCCCTTGCACTCAGTGCTCGTGGCATACTCTCCTACTAATACTCACTAATTTCTTTCCACCATTTTACATCTCATAAAAAATGGACAAATGAAGTTACTACCAAATAAAAGCAACAATATCTTCTTAGCTTCTGGCAGCCCTGTTATTGGCTTCTCAAACCATGACTGTTAAATTGCCCATCAAATCTCTTTTTGAGTTCTAAAGTATCTACTTGCTTCTTCTCAGCCTTGACCTTCCAGCTAATATGTGGTCTACTAGAACATGCAAAAGCATATGGAAGTGAACCAGGATTATATTTCTCTGGGTTCTCAGATGTTTCAGCAAAAACAAACCACGTTCACTTTGCAAACAGCTAACAAATCCACAACATTCTGAGAGTAATTTTTATATGTGTTTCTCAAATATTTGAACACAACCTTTTTGCTTTGCAGTTTTGCTTAGTGAGAGAAATAATGTGTACAGCTTTTCCCTTCATTACAACCAGAGAAACTCACATATTTACTATCTGTGATACGTACATGGTCATACTGGCAGGCAGCTTGCATAAAACACATTTGTTTACCTAAATAATCACATTACCTGCCAGCAGAGTGTATACAACAGAATACACAGAGTGTAAATACACAGAAACAGATATAAATTAGATTAATGACAATAAGATAGGAAGAAGAACACTAATTTCTATTCTAGAGTATGTGAAAAAATTCTAGCAATAATGTTTGAGTCAAACTTTGTTAATATCAAAACAAATTTGCAGAGCACCTCATTTTGATCCTCTGAGCACCAGCCAAATCATGGGATGTTCACAGGAAATCAGAAGGCTCAAGACAGCTATTAGAGACTAAATACCTGACTTTAAGGCAACAGAAATATAATGACAGGAATCCCACACTTTCTAACTTTGTAGCTTACCTTTTATTAAAATCCTTAAAATGTATTTTACAGGGTAAGTAGTTGCAGATAAGAATTGCAATGTGTCTCTAAATAAATAACGTGTAATTAATCAAATGCATTAGTAAAGCATTCACTAGTTTTCTGTCCTTGTCTAAATCCTTGTCATATATTTGTCTTCTCAACACACATCCTCACAAACTGGCCTTAAAGCCTTATATAGCCAGGCAAAGAAATACCAGAAACGTAAAGGTATTCCAAACTAACAAAAAATAACAGAAGAGAATAAGGAAACAAAAGATTGAGAAAAGCACGAAGAACAAAGGAAAGAGAAATGGGAGGAGAGAATAAATGAAGGTTGTCAATAACCGCATAAAAACCACAGTGGATCTTCCATGAAGATCACAATGAAGTTAGTCTAGTAAAGCTTAACCTGGATATCTTGCATCACTTCCTAAACCACTTGTTAGAAAATGTTATGTACAGCACTGTATGGAACTGGGTTTGGTCCAGATCAACACATAGTGAAGTGCTGTAAAAGGTTCAACAGAAAGAGTATGTAGGCTATGGGCATCATCCTGAACACAGTTCTGTGAACCCAGAACTCAGTAGACAAAGATGGACAAGTATCTTACAATGTGCAGCAGAACCAAGTCCTGTTCTTTTTATTATATTTAAATTCTGAAAACTATTAAGCAATAACATTACTCTGTCACATTGAAGAAAAAAAACCTGACAGCCCACAAACAACCAACAATCTAAGCATGGGGCTGAGACAGTGATAACAGCAAGATTTACTTAGCACATTATTCTGATATTGATTTCAAACAAAATATTTTGACCTACCCCATCAGACTACTATGAAAGAAAATAAATATTAAAATGCATTCAGCCTCCTTCTGTAGTCTTAATTCAGACCAAACATGAGATGAAAATGAAAATTTAAAATCATTTTTCACCTTGTGCTTTAAGAGTGAATCGATGTCCCCCTAAGAAAGATTTTGGAATATTGTTGTGAAAGGCTCCATCTCTGCAAGAAAGCTGTGAAATAGAGAGTGAATTCATAGGTGAATGAATAATATAAATGCTCTTGTGAGAACAAAGGATGAACAAGAGATGCTAATATCTTATTCTGTAAGTAGCCTCAAGATTTTGCATAGCATTTCAAGTAGAAGCGAAAAGTATAAAAAAAATTTTTAAAGATGTGACCTTGCCCACTATTCCCCTGTTATTTCCTCCTTTTGAAATTACATCCCTACAGGTACAATAAAATATATCCAGGACAGAATTCTATTACATGCCCTTTCAAGGAACTATACCTAAAGTCACTTCAGAAAGTTGATCTGAGGTGTGTTCTCCTGAATGTACAGGGAATGTTGCTATTAGCCTTAATGAGCAGTGTCAAAGCTTTAATGTGTAATAAAGCAGCCCACTGACTTAATGGTGCTTCTCATGAAAGCACATTATATCTGTGCTCTGAGATTCGTGCATATTTCTGAGTGACTTGGTGTGCAGTAGGATTTATCAAATAGTGGTCTGAAACTTTTTTACATCAGCCAGGAATGTGAAACTCCAACAGAGCTGGCATGAATGAGTTTCATTAAGTGGGAGGGAAAATGAAAAAGGACATTCGGTGAGCTCTTGCAGAGGGAATTTTAAGGCTCCGGGACCCACTAGAGGTAGAGAAGTTTGGCTGTAGAAACAAAGGGAGAACAGACAGCAAGGGATGAACAGCTGAAGTTCTTTAATGCAGTCCATGATAGATAAGTGATATTGAGGAAGAAGGAAAGTGGCCTGTAACTTTTCTCCTATCTTAGAGCAAGAGAGTTCAAATCTTTTTACCATATAACACTCAAACTACAATCCGGTCTCACTTGCCAATGTAATTCCAGAAACACTTCTACAAACAAGTTGTAGAACACTTCTCAAACAAGTGGTAGGAGAGGAGTGGAGACGTCAAAACAGTATTCCCATACATTATAGCATGGCTGGGACTGGAGGTAGCAATGCCCAAGAGGGTCTCAGTGGGAAAGGAGTCAAACACCCCAAAAAGTAGAGACAGTGCAAGGACATCTTAAGCCACATACAGTGGTCACCTGTTTCCTGCCCTGGGACTCTGGTAGACTCATCACTGCCTTGCTCCCTGAGGACCTCCACAGAGTCTTTTTGACACCACTGTCTCTGTTCTAGAGCCAGTTATGAAATGGTCCCTCTCCTGCTTCTTACTCTTCTTACACTCTTCTTACAAGCAAGACAGAAACTATCATTTACATGTTCCCTGATTTTTTCCAGCTTTCTGTTAAGAGTTTTTAAATGTTCCATGCTGACCCCTTTCATGCCTCTTTAATTTGACACTGTCATGTTTGGGGGGATCACATGACAGTGAGGAATAAGTTAAAAAATGTTTAAGTCAGATTTAGCTCAGCATTTAGATTACACAAGAAATTAATCTGCTTAGTTGTACTCAGTCTACTAAGGTTGTGTTTCCAATCAATGTGCTCTATTGCATTTATGTAGTCCAGTCTCTTGAAATTACAATAGAAAGTCAAAACCTGTATCTCACATTTAGCAAGAATCTCTGCTGAGTAGAAAAACTCCACTAAAGAAACACTGACACAAGCAACACAGGGAGAGCTGGTCCACACTTTTGGGTTTGAGAAGACAGACTGCAGTGTGAGGCAGTGAGTCGCTACATCAAGTTAAATAAAAGTTGAAATTTAAGCAGATGCAAAACTTCAAACATCCACAATTCTCAGCCAAACTCTGTTCTATTTATGGTACAAATTTTCCAAACATTGCAATATTAGTAAAAGACCTAGAATTTTCAGTATTATAACTCTAAACAAAAACAAGAAAGCCATAAAAGTTGTTATACAAATTGTATAGATGCAATTATACACAATGTACAGTTCTAATTACACAAAGGTAAAGTGGATGGATAGCCAAAGGTTATATAGGAAAGACTCACCAATGCTGAGGCTCATGGTCAAGATAGATGCTCGCCAGTCACAGAATCGTAGGGGTTGGAAGGGTCCTCCAGAGATCATTGAGTCCAACCCCCCTGCCAAAGCAGGTTCCCTACAGCAGGTCACACAGGCAGGCATCCAGGTGGGTCTCGAACATCTCAGAGAAGGAGACTTCACAACCCCCCTAGGTAGCCTGTTCCAGTGCTCCGTCACCCTCACCATAAAGAAGTTCTCGTGCACATTCATGCAGAACTTCCTATGCTCCAGTTTCTGGCCATTTCCCCTTGTCCTGTCTTCACACTGCTGAAAAGAGTCTGGCCTCACCACTTTGCCCCCCACACCTTAGATATTTATAGACCTGGATCAGGTCCCCTCTCAGTCTTCTTTTCTCAAGGCTAAACAGACCCAGTTCACTTAGCCTGTCTTCATAGAGAAGAGACTCACCACAAAAACTCCACACAGGAGCAATCTCCAAAAGAGATGCTGCCTTAGTGGTGGTCAGCCCTTAAATGGGATCTAGGAGAGGTGGAGTCAAGCTCCACCCCCTCTGGGAACACAGCTGAATTACCTTCACCTGTGCTCCCGCAGCTGACCCATCACTTGCCTCAGATGGTTAATCAGAGCTTCAGGCTGTGATTAACAGTTTTCCATACACAAATCTTACTTCAAATCTTTATCTTCTTATTCTGGGAAAACATTTTTCCATTATAGTAACTTCCTGAAATTTCCCAAAGTAGGGTGTGGTTGTTGTTCTTTTTTTAACTGCTTTCCAGTGTAATATCTAGTTACACAGAAATGTTTCAGATAAACTGACATAAATTTACTCTTTTAATAAACAAGTAAATTGTGACTTCATGGTAGGGGACACATTAAATGCTGCAAGGGGAAAGCAGTATCAGTATCAGGATTATGTTTCATTGTGTTTTCGGAGTTTATTTTCCATTCATATGCTCAAATGAATGAAAGAAATTAGGAGGGGAGGGAAGGGAAAGGGAAGGGAGGGGAGCCCCCTATTTGCTTGCTTATTTTTCGTACTAGAAAGGTAGTTGTTTTCAAATAATTCCTGTGCTCTCAAAAAGCTATTTTGTTTCTTAAGAGCACAGAGGGGGGGGGAAAAAAAAAAATCAAACAAGTGTATGGAGAAGGGTTGTTGGGTTTTTTTTTTCTCTGCTAGTTCATTAAAAGCACATTAATATCTGCTTCAATTTGTATCTACACAACACAGCGGTTCACTGAGTGAATAGAGATGCTCAGGCTGAAGTTAAATAAATTTGGCTGGATACTGGAAGCCATGACTCCCTGTTAGCACAGTATTATGTCTCAGTTCATTAGCACCAGCGACATAGCTGGTAAATTAGCATAGGTGGAGGCATGCTAAAATGGTTCTGCTGTCTTCTGGTATTCAATCTAGTGTATCTAATACAGAACAATCTAGAGCATCCCCATTATGATGTTCTGGGCTTGTTTAAACAAGTATCTTAATACAGAAGAGGGGCAAATAATAGTAATTACTTCCACCTGAATTTCATTGCTGTGGTCATAACATTTAATTCTCAAAAGGAGAGAATAGTTTACAGAAAAAAAAAAATCTCTCCCCCAGGTTCTTTCTAAAGTTGGTTCTTAAAGTACACATATATAGACAGAGACAGCCAAAAGAGGAAATAAATATACAGTAGCCGGAAAATATGAACATTGTCTCTATAACCACTGAGGGAAAAACAGGGTGGTACAAATCATAGGCCCATTTTACTAAGCTCTGGAAAACACACAGCCAATGTTTTTATTGCAAATCTTCAAAACATACTGTTGTCTTTCTTTTTTCTTGAAGAATGTGTTTTGAGGAACTATGAAGACTGTATGAGAATTCTGATTCTCTTTTATGAGAAAAATATTTGATCGTTACAAGACAACTGTTTGAAACCTTTAATTCTGAATGCTCAAACATCTACCCTCAAATGCAGTTCAGTCAACCACATCTTAAAGTATCATTTCATTTTTAAGATATCAGTTGTTAACAGGATAATAAATTCACAATGACTATGCCCTTAAGAATCTCAGTTCAAATGGTAAAATACAGAAAAGTGAGTGGAAGAAAGAGGCTGATGTCCTCCTCTGCTCAGAAGGAGATTCCTGAAATTCCTGAAAATTCTTTGAATTTCTCAACTAAGACTATTTGTTAAAGATTCAGCATAGATCTTTAAGAGCGGAAACGTGATTAGACAACTTTGAGGCTACAACATAAGAGTTACTCCTCCCCCTGCTCTCTACAAACAGTTGTTTGGCTGCAAATCTCTGTATTTATCACTAGTATCTGAATTTACGTTTCACATTTATTACTTTTTATTCACATGCAAATGATATCTACTTTATACAGCCTCTACCGTACCATTACATGTTATTAAGAGCCTTTTAGAATCTTTTCAAAGTAAACAATTATTGGCTTTTGTATGGAAACTGTTGATCACAGCCTGAACTACTGATTGACCACCTGAGGCAAGCAATGAGTCAGCCGTGGGAGCACAGGTGAAGGTAATTCAGCTGTGCTACTGGAAGGGGTGGAGCCTGGCTGCACCTCTCCTAGATCCCATTTAAGGACTGACTGTCACTGAGGAAGGATCTCTCTCTGGAGATTGCTCCTTTGTGGAGTTCTATTGTGAGCCTTCAACATCAGTGAGCGTTTTCATTTATTATTGATTATCTTTCTCCATCACAATAATTTTTCTTAACCAGCCATCTGTTTGATCTCTGTTTACTTATTGATTGTACAGCTTTTCTGAAGTTTATCACGCAACTTTAGCAGGCTAGGTGCAACAAACATTCAGAATTTAATACATGTGAATACAAAACTCTTGCAGCCATTCAAGTGGATACCTACATGCAACTCCTTTGGTGTTTGACATCTGGCTTAGATTATGAAAAAATACATCAGAACACAAAATATTTTCCTATATTATTTGTTTGACGGGTTTATACATTAGCTGAAATTTTCTCTGCAAGGATTAACATCTGCCCACCTCATCAGGATACTTAAATACTTAATATTTCCAGCAAGCAAAGTACATTCAAGACATGATAGCTCTCAAGCGTTTGTAGCAAAACTATAACTAATCTTGTAGAAGCACAGAAGGCAGGCCAGCAATGTCTGGTCAAAAAGGATACAGCATCAGCATCCACACTGATTAATATCAAGTTTTTATGGGAGAGAGTCTGAAACTGATGGCTGCCGTGAAATACTGTGATTGCTGTTGAAGCATATGTAGGTCCTCCTCTCAGCCTCCTTGAAGGAGCAAGGAACAGTAAACCCAGTTGCATCACCCATGCACCACTCATAAAATATAGATGCACCAGGATACTGGGTAAGTAAAACCTAGGCACCTGTGAAAGCATATGAAAATTCTTCTTACTTCTATATCTTTATTCATTTAGTACTATCACGAGGAGTTAGCTGGATCCCATTAAAATTCAGTGGCAGACTACAGAGTACTAAAACGTGAATTTGCATACTAATTAACAACAGAAAGTTCTGCAGTCAGAATTATCAAAGACACATTGGACTAATCTCTAAAGGGAAGAAGTCCTGATTCTACTTGATATTTACTAAAAATTATGAACCAGCTAACTATTATAAAGTATTCCTGACTGACAGATAAAATCAGTTTTGCTGTAAGTAATTTAAGCACATCTATCTCAAGCATGTCTAAGGAGAAACTTGTATGACAAAATTTTGATGCATTTACTAAATGAAGAAAGACATTCAATGAAAAGATACTATCAAAGTTGTCCAACCTGTTTCTGTGCTGAAAAGAGAGAGTAAGGCAGTCTTGCCACACATCAGCGCACTACATCAAGATGTATCCTGAATATGGGGAAAGGGAAAGATCATCTTTTTTGCTTGAATAACATGGTGTAAGAGACCCATTTCAAGGGGCAGCCAGCCTCTTGGAGGCAGCTCATGAGTACTGTATTTTTTTAACCACTTCAGGGATGACTTTTATCTGGACAATGTTTTCTGTGTCCTTTTATCCCTTCCCATTGCATTCTTCATTAATATTTCAAAATATTAAAATATGACATTCACCACTTCAGTTGGAGTGTCTGTCTGGTCTATAAATTTGCTCTTGCAGTTCTAGCATCATTTAAACCTTTCATATACTTTGAATCAGGCTGCATCATCTACTGGACAACAGGAATAGCACAAGCACTCCTCAGAAGGTACTTGTTAGTCAGATGTTGGCTCTTCCTTTTATGCTTCCATGAAAAACTTGCAGGATATGCAGTGTGTAATGACAACAGGATCTAGCTTCTGTGTTTGAAATCCTCTACTTGAGATGCATGGAGAGGCCCTCACACAATCCTTTGCTATTGCATGAAGAGCCTTTTGTGGTGGAGAGTCATGTTTGTGCCAATTGTGCAGTCACGGTACCCAGTGCAAAGGGCTCTGAGCCAGCAGCATCAGGGCAGTAAGCCAGAAAATGCTGCAGAAGGCTGAATTGTATCATCCTGCTCTCCATCACTATTCCTTATTATTTAGGCTTAGCCTAAGCTGCTCCGTAGGAGAACTACTCTTTGCTCCTTCATAAAACAGTACTGCCAGTTCAACATTTCTGATGGTAAGTGCTAAGGCCAAAACCTAAATGAGGTGAAAACTGGAGTATTCTATTGTAACTGTAAGTTTTGGTGGCTGGTGACCCTTGGTAAGGCCTGCAGTAGCATCACAGGCTCATTCCTGCGTCACAAAAGTTGGATAAGCACAGAAATGCTAGGGGTGCAGGAGTAAAGACCCTTACATTCACTCTGCCTTGGAGTCAGTATGATAAGATCTGAAGTTCTTGTATTTAATCTTCTAGCTGAAAGTTTAATAGATATGCACTGAGTCACAAAATCACCACTATATAAAATAAAAGAAAGCAAAAAAAAGTATACATGACACCACAACCTCAATCAATAAAATTCAGTATCATTTATACACAAAGAAATATTGAACTAAATTTGTACGACTTAGCTCTTCCTCCTGTTCATATTAGTTCATCAACTGGTAGTATAATATACTTTACATTTGGTTTCATTTTTATTTACTCCTGTCTGAGCATTAAAACATCATAAATCACTTATGAAAGATGGATCTCTTCCTTTTGCTTCACTGTAGATGTTTTTCATTTGCCATTTGAACTTCGTGAATGAATGCTGTCAGCTTTGCTTAACTTCAAAAGCTACACTTCTAGTCTGTCTTACCAAATCTTTTGATTTTAATGTATAATTTTTTTGAGGTTTAATTCACAAATTTCTTTCTTCTATGCTGATGGAAGAAAAGGAGATGAAAGATTTTAATTCCAACATCTTAAATTCCCCATCCACTTCAATACACCAAAAAAAAAAAAAAAAAAAAAAAAAATCCACTATATTGGAGGATACCAGCAAGGTGTGTTAAGGCATTCCCAGCTCACACACTACTATGCATTGTCCTTACTTTCAGGAATGATCATTGTGGCTGCTGGCATTACTAGCAATGATGTGCACGGGTAAGAATTTTAGCTTCTTTAAAGCATCAAATAAGATGCCTTAGGTAAGCATTAAGTGTCTCTCCACAGATTTTTGCCTAGCCTTAATTAGCCTGTTACCTAGCATATCCTATCTGGCATGTTGCTGAGTAAGTTCTTATGTTCATTTCTTGCATATCTTTAACCAACTCTATGAGAAGAGCATCTCCAGTTTTACCTCAGCTAAACCTTTGCTCACTGTGCGAATTCTATCCTTCACAGCTAGCCAAATGTTTTATTAATTTGCAGTATACAGATTTTTTTTTCAGTTCTTCATGTTTCCTCTGCATTTATTTCTGCCCTAAAATGTTGTGACATAATTCTGGTATCACTGTGGCAACAAAGTCCTTACTGTTTTCTGATACCCAGATTCTTTTTAAAAGGCTGTTCACCATCTCTTGCGTGTGTGGGGGGGGGCATTTTTCATATTTCTCGGGACCCCCTACCCTGACACATTCAGTTGTACATACTGCACCTATTCACTACAAAGTAAGTGAACAGAAAGCAGAAATCATCAGCATTTGGCTTCACTAGAATTGAAGCATTAAGAGGTTCATCTCTATTCTGCCTGTCAGTAAATTTCTTCTATCATAACAGCAGCTGCTTTGCTCCTTTGACAAAGTGTATGCTCTGTATTTCACTCCTTCTATTACTCTCTGAATGCTCTGCTCTGCTGCCCTTTATCTGTCTTATTACCACAGCTCTATCACAAGAGGCTGATGACATCTGAAACGGTGTAGCAAAAACTGACACATAAAGGTATATTCAGAGGTAATTCACCACAGCGGGTGACTATCATAATGAAGTTGATTGAAAACTGGCACCAAGTGCGGGGCATGGCAGAGATGGACTGCTCGGTGTAAGTGATAACGCTGCATGCGTGAAGCGCTGCTAGGTCATCAGAACCAAAGAAAAGACGGCTGCAGGTCTCAGTGCTACCATCTTCATTCTCACCTCCAACACTCGCTGTGAAAAGGCGCATTAGGAAAGTGCCATCTCCGAGGTGTTAAATGCACCACTCTTTGTGCTCACGCACTCTCTGTGACAGACACCTGACACACGGACAAGCAGCACGGCCACCTGACACTGCTCGGCACCTCAGCACTATGATACACATACTGAGGGACCGATAGGACAGACTGAGATCAAATGTTTTCTCCAGCTATCAGTGAATGAGTTATTGGTGCAGCGAGGTTCACATGTTTTTACAGCCTTTCAGTTCTAGGTGTAAGAAAGGCAAAATGACATCCAGACCGATTCATGTTCACACACCACAAAAAAGAGCAGGTCAGCGCTTATAGAGAAGGTGCCAAGCAGGAAGGTGTAACAGGCAGTGATAGCAGAATGATAACATTGCTGGAGTTGAATCCAGAAAAAGAAAGTAATATGCAGTGTAAAAAGGATATTAATGAGGACAAATGATGTCTTCTAAATGAAATGATAGATTGAATCTTGCCTCCAAACAGGGATGGAGAGGTGAAGGGAAGGAGGAATGTCTGGTGGAAAGGGAACAGCCACAAGCAGCAGGAAGCCCCTTCAGCCATCCCTATTTTAAAGCATATGCCTGTAAAATAAATGAACAGTTACACACGTAAGAGAGCTGGAAAAACAGTTCTTCATTTCATATTCTTGCATTGTTTTTGAGCTTTACAACAAAAAGACGTTGCTACCTTTATATTATTTATTTTTAAAATCATGTTTTGGCAAGGAAGCAGTTGATGTTATATTACTTGCAGTTCTGTTCTTTCTGAAGGTATATATACATTAAACAGAAGAAGATACTGTGCATGTGTGATTGCTCTTGAAGACATTTTATACTCCAGTACTTTGGAAAAGGCCACATTTCTTCCAGGCATGTAGCATAATCAGAACTCTTCTTTGCTTGATCATCCACTTCTAGGGCATAAGTAAAATCTTAACTATTAAAGTATCTCATCCGTGACTGGTACTTGCTTTTATCCTCCCCCTCTACTCTGTCCTGGTGAGCACTGTGCCCAGTGATATGCTCTGCAGTACAAGAGGGACATGGATCTACTGGAGTGAACTCGTAGGAGAGCTTCAAAGATGACTGGAAGACTGGGACATCAATCTTACAAGGAAAGGCTGAGAAACCTGGGCAAAATCACATGCAAAAACAAACAAGCAAACAAATAAATAAACAAACAAAAAATGGTGCAAAACCATAGCACAGAACTTAATTTCAGACTTCACAGTTTTACAGCTACAGGAAAGAGATCTAAGTCAGGATCGCAGAACAGTGCACAGCCTTGTATGCTTCTTCAGGTATAAGGTCTTGAGGGTTTTCCAGCCAACACTGAAGGTCTAGATTCCAGCATTCCATATTATCCAGCTGTAAATCTCATCATCCTCCACCTTATGTGCCAGTAAAGAAGCAGCTGAGCAAACATACAAAACGATCCCAACAGTTCTGTTTGAAAACTCTTCAGAGGAAACATACGTTGCTCCCATCCCTGCTGTAGTTCTAAGCTATTCAATGAATAGAGAGAAGTTCATATTTTCAGCTTGGCACCATAATTTCCAAAGTACAATAATAATAGGTGATGATGAAACATTTCATTGAAAACAAATTCTGTTCGATATAAAAAATGCATTGTCCACTTGAGATAAAATGTACTACTGCGGCCATAAATCTGCAACTGGAGCTGAGCGAAAATAAGTAACTTCAGGTAGAGAACTGCACCGAAGTGGAGGTGGTATAGATCATTTTATAATTTAGAGGCAATGGTTGCAAAGTACTTCGCTCTGATAGAGAGAATTATTTACAGCAAGTGCAGCGAATAATCTAGTGATATGTGAGGCTCCACAGTTACATAAAAGAGAGAGATTGCCCTTTGATCCAAATGTCTGTGCACTCTTATAGCCCTCATTACAGACACTGATCAACTAAGCCTCCTGCATCGCTGCTAGATGAAAAGAGATGAGAGAGATATTATCTCTCCTGCTCAGCAACTTATCTATGGAATTTGTGGAATTATTTGAATAATGGCACAGAGGGCTGTACAAAATATAGAGCCCATAGTGACCACTGCTTCTGGGTGACTTTGCCTTGGAGAATGAATGCAGTGGGTTCTGCCACATAAAACCACAATGTTTGTAGAGGAAACAATTGTTCATCCTGAAATAAGCAACTTCTCACATTTATACCAATATACACGTACACTGTTCTTTCCACTTATTGCATTATGCTCATTCTGTTCACAAATCAAAACAGATACTTTTCTCAAATAGAACACTTTCCAATCCAAAAGTCAAAAATATCCAAAAGGTCATAAAACCATGGGGGAAAATACCACAAAACACACCTAAATCTGGGGATGTGAACCTACAAAAAGAAAGTATTCTTCTGTCAGAGGAGCATCCTGTTGTGCTAAGTGCTGATTGCTTACAGAGTTTAGCCAAAGCTACTGAAGTGCGTTGGGTTTGAAACCGTCCTTGCGTGGATCTCAAACCTCCATTTAAACAAAAAGCAGGAGGCATAAAAGCACAAGCAAGGCAGGGTTTTGTGTTTTTGTGGTGTTTTTTTTTTCTTTTAATGTAATTTTCCTCTGTAGTTAATAAGATCAATTTTCATGGGAGCTCTCACTTCTGTATTTTACCGGATAAAATAATCTCTCCAATCAGTCTGTGTTACGGTTGATACTCTTAGAGATTTATGTGCTTTTAGTTGAAACAAGAAAGCTTTTTTGAAGCCTGTTATTAATGTATTGATGTGATTTTTATGATGGCAGGCCAACGATTCAGTAGTACTAAACAGGAGATAGTCAGATAGGCACAGCTTTCCTTTGGAACACTCTATATTTTCTAATTTGTGTTGATTCAAATACTGATACTGCTCATATACCAAAATGAAGAACACACTGAATTCTCAGTATGGTGTTGGAGCACTACAGATTTATTTATATTTTAAGGAACTGGAGCTGCAGAGAAAATTGCCATTGATTAAATGATATATGATCTCCAATGCAGCGGAAATAACTAATAGAGCTGAGACTGCACAAAAGTGCAACGTTCATCTTACACAAAGCATTCTTCAATGAGACAATATGCAAATCATTTTTTGTGTGTGTGCCGTTGAAGATTCTGATTAAACTTATAAGTTAGGTTTTCAATTGAACTTTTTTATTGGATTGTTGACAATAATTCTACATCATATATATAAATTATTAACTGCTCTAATATAATTTGCCAAAATAAATTCATAAATTATGTATATACATATATTTTAATTCTGGCAAATTTCTGCAGTATACAAACTCTGGGCACCCTGTGACTGGATTTTACTAACATAGATCCTAGATGACCCTAATAAAACTGAACACAAAGACAGAATTTAAACAGTCTATATCAGTAAATGGTACAAACTCACTGCCATACATAAACAAACAAATAAATAAACAGATGTACAGATGCATACATAAAATAAAGACACAGAACAGCTAGCTCAATACTAAGGTATTTATGATATATGCTATGGTTTGGTATCTTAACCTTCATTATTTTGGCAATAGGAAAAGAGGAAATAAGGACACATTAGCATTAGTGCTTCTGAATTTAGCACTGGTTTTTCATTGGCTTGCAAATGAATATCTGTCATCTGAGTTCAATGAGGCAGTAACTCTTATAATGCTAAACATCAGAGTGATGTATATTTGAAACTCCAACGGGATAAAGGAAAACAAAGTAAAGCACATTTGATGTGCACATTTGTGAATAAAATCTAGGAGAGAAGCTCAGCAATATTAACCAACAGTAAAATTAAATCACTTGGTTTTTAGTATTGTTAAAAGCCAAGATTCTCCAGGCAGATAAAAATAAGATTAAAGCAATCATGACACTAACATCAGACTGAAAGGAAAATGAAGTCTCCTGCTTTGTTTGTGTATAACAAAACTTGACACAGTAACATCTCATATACAAAGAATATGTCATTTGAAGGGTTTTATAAATGATTAATAGCTGATAATGTCATGTGAGGTGAAACTGGAATATATGATGATTTTGCATACACAGTCAGAGAATGTTAAAGGCTGTCCATATCTCTCAGCAGCCTATCAACCATTACACATCAACCTATATGAGTTTATTAACTGTTTACTATCCAGAGAGAGATCTAGTAGACCAGCTTGAGAAAGGGAATATAAAACAGACACTACTGAAAACAGAGTGCTAGCTACAATGACTGCATTACTGTAGAGAGAATTCATGCACCAAGCTGTTGGAGCAGGTCCAGAGGAGGGCCACAAAGATGATTAGAGGGCTGGAGTGCCTCCCCTATGAGGACAGGCTGAGAGAGCTGGGGCTCTTCAGCCTGGAGAAGAGAAGGCTCCAGGAAGACTTTATAGGAGCATTCCCGTACCTGAAGGGGCCTACAGAAAAGCTGGGGAGGGACTTTTTATGAGGCCAGGTAGTGACAGGACAAGAAGAAATGGCTTTAAACTGGAGGAGGTTAGATTCAGACTAGATGTTAGGAAGAAATTCTCTGCTGTGAGAGTGGTGAGATACTGGAACAGGTTGCCCAGGGAGGCTGTGGATGCCCCCTCCCTGGAAGCATTCAAGGCCAGGCTGGATGGTGCTTTGAGCAACCTGGTCTAGAGGTGTCCCTGCCTATAATAGGTGGATTGGAACTGGATGATCTTAAAAGTCCCTTCCAACCCAAACCATTCTATGATTTGCAGGAACACCTAAGAATGACTGCCATAAGTGAAGCTTCTTGGGCACTTCAGCTACCAACAGCTGTAGGGACTCTCTCATAGTCCTGCAATGACTGAGCTGAAGAGGCATATTTCTGCCTATGTTTGTGCCAAGCTAGGAATGAATGCTACTAGCATTGCTGACAGTCTTCTGGTTAAACTGAGATTACAATGCTTGTGCCACATTATACCATGTCTTGGGAAGAAAAAAGATGGCACAGCAATATAGAATCAAGGCTCAGAGCTCTGTGGGGTTTGTTAAGAGAAAACGGCTCTCAGTTAACTGTCTACCCAGAAATATTGAATTAATTTATAGAAGTACAATTCCAGAGAAGACCATTAACTTCAATGAAATAATTACACTTGCATTCTGCTATAATTTAGGTCAAATTCTGACTCACTAACTTTAACATTCCACATTATAGGGATTTCACATTTCTTTATATTCAGAAAAAAAACTCTGCTTTACTCCTTACTGTACACGTGATTTTCATGCATTTCTGTGGTAAGAAATCCGTCAGTTCTTTTACTCGGAACTCCTAATACTGAATAGCTTTTCTAAAGAAAGACAGATATGCAGCTGCTTGTTCATCATTTACATACATTAGCAGAATTAAAATACAGCCCATAAACTGCTGTATGAAACTTCTAGCAAAGCTGAAATTGAAATTGGAAATGCTACATCAAGAAAGTGAAGTTATTTTAAGACAGTCACCTGTATAAGTGTACTCATTTATAAAGGCCTAGCTCTTAATTCATTGTATATAACACTAATGAATACAAACTGCTAATATGCCTTGAGCCCTTGCTGTGGTCCTCTGAGTAAAACACCTGACTGCGGTAGCAGCCACAGCCAACCCCATGCATTATTGAGCAAAGGACCATGCAGGGGACATAGAGGGTTTAATGCTGTACCTCCTGTGAGATGTCCAGTGCCTTCAGTCTCCAGCAGAATCGGTGTTTTCTATGAGGAAATACATAAATACCTTTGTTGTTTACCAACTCTGTAAAAGCAGACCACTTCTTCAAAGGCAGACTCTTGTTCAAAGTCAGAAACCACAGGCTCTCTTGGGTGATGAAGACACACTTGGAGGTAAATGTCCGAGCCAGACACTTAATCTCGTCAAAATGAGATCCTACTTAGACTGTCTTTCCCCATTATGGTGAGAAAGCTATTCCTGCTTGCTGATGCTCCAACCTTCCCCTGTAACCACTTGTTACTAAGAGGCCTGCTGATTGCCCCCAAATACCTCTGCCATAAACACTCCCTTTGCCAGTGTTTCCAATAGAGGCAGGTACAGAGGGGAACCAAAGTGCAGAGCTAAGAGGAGAGGGAAAAAATATCCCAAACTAAAAGGAAGTTTTTCTTTTCCATTAACTGTTTTCAGCCTCCTAAGTGACTTTGTGGAATCACTGCAGCAAGTTGTGAATGATGTATGAAATGAGAAATCCCTGCCCACCCAGCAGAAAAAGAATTTACAGACAGTGCTTTGCAATCACTTCTGTGCTCTGCTGTTTGAAGTAGCATTTAGCCAAGCCACAGCCACAAAACCTGGCAGACACTGAGATAGCAGCTTTTTGAGCATTGAAAGCAGGGAAGTCTATTCTGCACTCTAGAAGGGTAGCACAAAAGTTCAATATTTAGTCTGCATTTTCAAGCTACACTTCAAAATAATGTTGATATCTAAGCAACATATGTTAAATATAAGACTGAAAGAACATTCTCATCACTTGAGTTATACTATTTAACATTTATGAAAGTAGAAGAGTCTCCATTTCATTCCATTTTCATAAGCTGATTATGTTACACTTATTTTCTCTGTGTAAACAGAATCTTTCTTTGAGACACAACAAATTGAGACACAGTAATTTAGGACTATGAAAAAAATTCAGTATTTACAAAGGAGTGTATAATTTTTTTAATTGGTTTGTCTTTTATCTATAAAAATGCTGCTCAGTGAGCACAAACTAACCTCTTTTACGACTTAGAGACTTTTAATTTAAAACACATTTCAAGTCTCCTCCAAGGTTTTCTCACTGAACTGTTACAGAAGTTCCAAGAATTCCAAAATCCTTCACATAAACCTTAACAATTTCAAGCAAATGCATTCTTTTAATTCTCAATTTTGATTTAAAAAGTAAGAAATTTGGTTTTATTGATAAGCATTGTAGTTCATCAAAAACACTAATAAAAGATATATGAAAGAGATATTATTACTATACAACATTATTAATAATTAAGAATATCATAAGTCTCTCTTTTAGTTTGAAGTCACTCTAAGTGAGAACTCTTCCAGGTAAGCATCCATTTTTGATTTACAAGCCCTCCACTCCTCAAATCAAAGATGTAATCTTATCTCTTCTCTGCAAAAATAAGGAAAATTTTCCCTATTTAATTTAATGAAAATTTTGTTATTGGCTCAAATACAAGATTTCCTAATATAAATCAATTGTCAAGAACACTTCAGTTAACCTCCTACTTACTGAAAGGCTATAGTTGACTCTGGGTTAAGGATGATATTAAGATGGAATTTCTGCATGATTGCATGCATATTTATACACATATTAATGCAAGCCCCTGTATGTTTTTATCAGTATAAAAGACTAATAATTAGACATCAGTATTTCTATTACATCCTTTTACATGGAAGAGTTAGGGAAAAAAGAACAGATGTTCCATTGTTTGAATTTAAGCTCTTCCCTACATAATAGGAATTAAGCAGAACAAAATACCCATACAAATATAAAATATCTCAATACTATATTTGCAGGAGCAATAAAATTATCTATGCCCAACAGCAATAATCCAAATCCCACAGAAGCTACGCAAGCTCTCAGTACTAGCAGTAGCTCCCTTTACTACTTTGACTACTTGCAACGTGAAGTCTTGGTTTCATTGCTAGCTTTGGTACTGACTTACTGTGGCCCTGATTTCAATTCATATGCACAAGTCAAAAATGTGCATTAGAAAGTGAAGGCTTATGGTCTATTGTCTAAATGATAGAGTAAATAAAGTCAGCAAACCAGCACAAATCAGCTGGCTCTCAATTTATTCTCTTTGGCTGACTAAATCACTTCCATTAAGATTCTGATCCTTAAAAATGAATTTAATTAATAATAAAGATATTATTTTTACATTGCTTTTGAACAATGAATTTTTAAACACTGGGTAGAGGAACTTTTCAATATATTAATTTTCAGAAAGTGGGAAATCTGAAATGAGAGCTTTACTCATGAGATTTGAACTCTGTCGTAGCAGGTTCTTCTTGCTAAAGAACAGGTCCTATTTTCACTAGAAGATACTAAATAACATCATAGAATCATAGAATCACAGAATCATAGAATTGCTTAGGTTGGAAAAGACCTTAAGATCATCAAGCCCAACCACAACTTAACCATGCTACCCTAACAACCCTCCATTAAATCATGTCCCTGAGCACCACATCCGAACAGTTTTTAAACGCATCCAGGGATGGTGACTCAACCACCTCCCTGGGGAGCCTATTCCAGTGCTTAACAACCCTTTCTATAAAGAAATTTTTCCTGATATCCAGCCTAAACTCACCCTGGTGAAACTTGAGGCCATTTCCCCTCGTCCTGTCACCTGTCACTAGTGAGAAGGGACCTGCCCCACTCTCGCTGCAATCACCTTTCAGATATTGGAAGAGAGCAACAAGGTCTCCCCTCAGCCTCCTTTTCCCCAGACTAAACAGCCCCAGTTCCTTCATTCGCTCCTCATAGGGCACATTCTCCAAGCCCTTCACCAGCCTTGTTGCCCTTCTTTGGTCTTGCTCCAGCACCTCCCTGTCCTTTCTGTACTGAGGTCCCCAAAACTGAAAACAGTACTCCAGGTGAGGCCTCACCAATGCCAAGTACAGGGGCAGGATGACTTCCCTAGTCCTGCTCACTACACCTTTCCTGATACAAGCCAGGATGCCATTGGCCTTCTTGGCCACCTGGGCACACTGCTGACTCATATTCAGCCGACTGTCCATCAGTACATCAAACCTACTCAAATTAGCTATTTATTGCACTTTTATTTAACAGGTCACAACTGAGATGAACTGAAAGTGCAGCTAATGTTAAACTGTATATAAACTTCCTAAAAAGTCTGTTGTTTATAACTTACATTACTATTATGGAATTATTTCTTTTTCTCCTCCTTTGACCTACCACATGTCTAAATGCAACAGTCTTTCTAATAACCATAGTTTCATATTAAAAAGACATTGCTTCCCAGCATTAGAATTCAATAGAACTTTACAAATACAATTACGGAAGCTTTTCTTTTGCAACCTCATGGTCATCAGAGCTCCTTAGAAATAATCATTAAGAAAATCTTTACCAAGAATATTTCAGTTGTCGAAGACTTGCTGAAAGGAAGATATATTCAAAGTGACAGTAGATTACAGCAAGGTGAGCAAAACATTTGGATAAAGATTCCACAGGAAAGTCTACTGCAGTCCATGTGGTTTAAAGATGAGTGTCACTTATTCAGAATGTCAGCTGCACAATCAGATTGCCTCAAGCTCTGTATTAACAGCTGATTCATTCATTGTAACTTCTCTAACGGCCAGAAGCAGTTCGTGATCTTTGTTGTCCAAATGCATTTTGTCACAGCAAGTCCCAGCAAAGAGCTAATATTATATCTTCTCTTTCATGGGGCTTTGCGTTCATGTTTCTGAATCTGATTTTAACCTCTATTAATTGTAGTATCAACTTTTTAGTTAATAAAAGGAGTCATATTTCAGGAGCATATTAGAAAGTATTTCTTCATTCTTTTCAAAGTTGAAGCACTTTGGAGTTAGACGATTTCCTCTGGAAAACTGCAAAAGATCTCTTTTGTGGAGTTCTAAGTATAAGTATGAACGATACACGTCATGTAATGAAACTGTTATTACTGGCACTTAAATGAATTCTGCTTTTATGCAGTACTTCACTATGATTTCAGAATTAAAAAAAAAAACTTTAAATCTGCGCTCTGCTGGAACTGTGGATATTAGATCCACACTGAATTTGCTTTCTGCTACGTGGAGCTCCTCCAGTCACTCAGCAACAGAACATGCTCTATGTAGCCATGAACTGATTTGGCCTAGAGCTACTCTTCTGGAGGAAAGTGAATGCATCCTGTCAGCAAGAATCAGAATGGGTTTAGGATGGAAAAATAAAATATAGTTCTTTTAAACAGACCCCTTCAATGTTGATGATTACTAGTAAAAGAGAAAAAAAAAAACACTGTATGCAAAATTATTTACCTACTCAACCCACTTTAAGTGAAGAATATGGATGACATCTTGCAATGACCATTAAAAAAGTCCTGGTCTGGGTATGACAGAAGAAAATAAATCTGCTGGCACTTCTGTCCAAGGCCTGAGGTCTGAAAACAAAGACCCAAGTTAGCACAAGGGATTCAGAGTTTTCCTTCTCTTCTGTTTCCGAATAGTACTGAAGACACTTATGAACTATTCAGAATGCAAGTGAAGAGAAACAAGGGCTAATATTCCCTGCCACCATTTATTTTTAAAAAAAATCTGAGTAATTATTAAAAGGTTTTGCTTCTGACACTAAAAAACTTGCGATCAGATGCCTCAGAAATAGACAGCTGTATGAAACCTAGCTTCTTGTCAGTGACTGATCACAGGTTATTTGCAGCTCTTATCACTTCCCAGCAGTGGCAGAATGTTCAAGCATTGTGCAGCATCCACACTGTCAACAATAGCAAAATTATCTAATTCTGGCCATCAGCTTACAGCAGCTGCTGTTGTGTAATGTAGTGTTGCAGTCACACAGACGCCATTGAGCCAGGACAGATGTAGGTAACACTCTGATTTTAGCAAAGTCTCATGCAAATATGAATCAAGATACAGTATTCTTGTTCCTTTCTGTGAAACTGGTTTGTTCTCCCCTGATTGTCATCTGAAACCGATTCTAGTCTTTCCAAGAACACAAACAGTGTATAGATTTACTTGAGAGCTATCATAGCACACAAATCCTGAGAAATATGAAGGATGACTTAAATTGAAAGGGACTATTGGACCTGGGAAATAACACTTAGCCAAAACACTTTTCTCCAGCAATTTAACAAAATCTGCTGTTGTTCAGAGGGTGTAGTGCCAAGATACAAATTATCTCTGCTGAAAGAAGCTGATAAACCAGAGATGCTCAATTGCCTGTAACTCAAGAAATGAAAGTCCAGGCATCACTAAAAATAAGACAAGTGTATGAAGGGATATTTGGACTTGTCAAGAAAAACAAGCAACAAATGCTTCATGCTGGATTCCTAATTTTTCAGTCCTTTCCAACAAATTGTGACCCAAATGCACTTATTTATCTTACTTAAGAATACGCTGCATCTCTTATGGCATGAACCATCTCAGAGAAACTTTGGGAAAGCACTCTGGTACATTTCAGCACTATCGTCCAACTGTACAGTTAAATTCTACAGTAGGAACTTCTCAAAGCAGTTTGCAGTACACATAGAAAACATCCTTGAAACAGTTCCTGAGAGAACATTCACCCGGTATCTGTTCATCGAAGACTGTTTATTAAAGGTGGAGCTTTAGGCAAAATACACTCCTTTCCCAAAATGCATTATGATGACAAATATATATAGTACATATTGCACCTAGATCCAAATAATATAGAAAACATGATTCAAGGAAACACCAAATGTTGCTAGTGTTCTCAAAATAAACACAATTACATTTGAAGTTTGCCAGGATCTAGAAGAAAGGAATTTGCTCAGACACCTGTCAGTTGTTCCCTCAGATTTCCTGCAGAAATAATTCATTTGAAATTGGCAACGCACAGAGAACTGGTAACAGTGTGATCCCTGAAAACAACAGGCATGCATATCTGCTACTGAACTCAGTGGAGCAATACCTACGCCTTTTTGATTTTGGTAATTGTCAGATGGGGACACCTACTGGAGTTATTAAACTGAAGATATGGACTAAAGTTGCTTTTAAATGACTTCAACATGTACAGTTTCACAGTGAACCCATACAGTGTTCTCTTCCAAAGAGTGGTTGTTTGTCCTGCAAGGACTATGTTTTACTAACTTTGCCATAAGGAAGGCAAAAATGCAGCCCGGTTTAAAGTATTCTCCCCATCACTATTCTCTGTGGATAATCTTCATGATGCGACAAACATTAAAGTATTCAGTATAGCTGTAAGACAGGAAGGTAGACACCAGAGTGGTTGTAGAACTTATGGAGACAAATGAAAAGCAGCAAGAGTTCTGAACAGCATCTATTAAAGTATGATTTTTACCATATACTTTGTACCCTTGATTTTCACTTGATATTTGCTTTATAATTTCAACATATAGTAGGAATGTAAAAAAAAAAAAAAAAAAAAAAAAAAGCAAGACAAGCATTAGAACAATAAGGATAAAATGGTTTGCTTAAATATGCCATTGAGAAAATACAGAAAAATTCAACCTTGGGAACTATTTTCACTGAAATCCTTTCTCCCTCGTGCAGTGATAGAAGCATAGAATGGCTGAGATTGGAAGGGACCTCAAAGACCAACTAGTCCCAAACCTCTGCCATGAGCTGGCTGCCCCACACCAGCTCAGGCTGCCCAGAGCCCCAACCAACATGGCCTTGAGAACCTCCAGGGATGGGGCATCCACAATTTCTCTGTGCGACCTGTTCCAGTGCCTCACCATACTTTGTGTAAAAAATTTCTTCCTAATATCTAACCTAAATCTCCCCTCTTTTAGTGTAAAGCCATTCCCCCTTGTCCTATCACTACTGAATGGTGAGAAAAGTCCAACCCCATCTTGCTTCTAAGCTCCTTTCAAGTACTGGAAGGCTGCAGTGAGGTTTCCCCAGAGCCTTCTATTTTCCAAGCTAAGCAAGCCTAGCTTCTGAAGCTGTTCTTCATAGGAGGTGTTCCAGACCTTTGACCACTATCATGGCCCTCCTTTAGATCCGCTCCAACAGTTCCACATCCTTCCTGGGCTGGGAGTCCCAGGCCTGGACACAGTAATCCAGATCAGGCCTCGCAAGGGCAAAGCAGAGGGGGACTATCTCCTCCCTTGCCCTGCTACCACCCCCGGCCATGATATCTAACACAACACTAGTGTAGACCCTTACCAAACAGGAATAGCTCAGTGTAATAAAGTAAATCAAGATCTCATTGCAATCCTCAGTTCAGCCTTCAGCTAGGTGCCCCAAAACCACCTGCAAGAATGTGCAGAGAGGGGAACCAGTCTGGTATTCTTAAGGTTGTATTTTTGCTACTATTGAAGTGCTGCTGTAACTTCAGTGGCCTACATGGCTCTTGCAGCACCATAGGCAGAGTAGTCTTTGTATGGTTCTGAAAGTTTTGCACAACATACTGTACTTCTTTTTAATGAGAGTGATTCTTTTAGTCCTTAGATAATTAATTAAATTAAAAATGCTATGCTTGAATGTGTCGTGTATCAATTTTGAAGACTTAATTATAAAAGCAAATTAAGCTTTGATTAAGCTTTTCTTCTGAGAGCAGTAGCTGTCGTTCTCCTTTGTGTTAAAAGAAGAGAATCATTCTGGCTGAGTGTACAAAAATGCCACCGTATTATTTATTCCTGACAGCAGTCTAGAGTTGGCCTTGTCTGAAGGCAAAAGCTGCAGGTGCAATGGTCATTTTCTCCATTCTGCATCCACAGAGAGCCATGACATTATGTTCCCCTTGCAAAAACTAGGAGAAAAGATCAGTGCAAAGTGGCAACACAAAACATTTAGAATCACATTGTTTGGATCATTTTGTTGAAGGAAACTGACATATGAAAAGGAAATTGTTTCGCCAACCTAAGTGCTGAAAATTATATTTTTTATTTTCGAGCTCTTAGCATGATGAGATTGCCTGCAAATTGCAAAGGCTCTTGTACTTGAATTAATACGGAAAAATCTAAATAAATGAATTTAATTAGAAAAAAATTCAGGAAATTTCAGAATCAGAACTCTGAAAAACAAAGCAATACCATCTGAACAAATCTTAACTAGAATGAGGATAAGGGAGATTGGACACTGTTTACAGCAGCGCAGTCCTTAATTTGCATGTTGAGAAGATTACTTGGAAACATAAGGCAGCTTGAAATCCAGCTAACCTGCTTCACCTATTTCCATGAGAGCAAAGTGCATACCGTTTGGCAGGGCAGTATGTTCTCAGGCACTGAGATCTTCTGAAAGTGCTCAACAGGGCACCCAGTAAAAATTATCCATCAGCGGAAACAGAGGCTTAGTTAACAGAAACTGAAGGCTATTTAAAAGGGAAGGAAGAAATACCAGCAGAACAGGACCACTTTTGCACAGTGCACATGCCAATCATCCCACTGGACAGATTCCTATCACTTGAAGTACTGCCAGGGTTATGCGATAACTTTAATCTGGAACTGAAGGTGCTAAATTTAATGCCAAAATCATAATTAACAGCTTTCTCTGCTTTAAAGCAAATTAAATAGTTCCATACTTTTGCAGTGGAAATGTAATCTAGTTGATGCCAATTTGTATTAACACAGCAATTAAAGGGCACTACCACTGTATTTAGAAATTGAAAATCAAGGCTCCATTTGCACAGATCTATACTATTGCACTCCACACTTGCCTTAGAAAATAACAAGGAATAAAAGTAGAAAAGGCAAGCATTCTTCGTGTTATAAACAGTAGCAAAGACAAGGAATTTGGTTTCATACCACCTAAATACAGTCAAACTACTTGAAACACCTTAGTTAAGAGTGCAGAAGCTTGAGGCTTTTTTTTATACACAAGGGAAGAGATCTGTACACCACAGATCTTAGGAGGGCCAATTAGCTACGCAGAAATGCCGCACTTCATCCATTAACTATGCAGGGAGCCTGAGGCAGAGCCATGACTACTTTGTGTCTCATTAAATATCAGAAGTTAGGCGGCATAAAGCCAAGCCAGAGAGGTTAGAAGACTTGCCCAAGGTTAGAATGGGTGATTTGGCAGAACAAAGAACTGAATCCAAAACTTGGTAGTCTCAGACCACTTCCTTGGTCCCAAGTCATCTCTGATACCATTAGCAAAACTAGAGGTACATAAAACTGAATTTAGAAATATTCTTGCCTAAATGAAGCTACAGTCTAGTAAAACCTGGACATGCTGAGAATCCCAAGTACACAGCTACTTTCTGAAAAACTCCCACAGGGAGCAATTGCAATAAACCATTGCTTCTGCTCTCAAATTGCCCCCAGGAAAATGCAGAATGCCTCACAGTGCAGATGACTTTCTATTCATTGTTATATTTGTTGAATGTCATGTATAAACCCTTATGGCTCAACTATACCTCAGAGAGGAAGGTCACCAAGGAGGCAGGTCAAGCCCTCAGGAAGGGTGCAAGTGTCAATTTGTATTCTATTCTGCTATTTCTGTCTATTTTTCGTATCAGAAGAAAACTCCACTGGAAGTGGGAAACATAATGAAGTACTGCTACTCATCCAAAGCATGTCAACTCCAAGGGAATAGATGAATGACATCAGGAAGAATGAGTAGGTACTATCTGTAATAGATGCCTTAGTAGTTTTCATATCTTGTCTCGTTATTTTTTCTTGAAGTAAGCATAAGGAAAGTTAACCATATAATTGAGCTGAAGTTATGGACACACAGGAAGTAATAAGGAAAAATAAACCACAAGTATCAAGAACGGTTATTTAATGTATCATCTGTGTGCAACCTAACCAAATATTAACATCCAATTAAAGCATCTAAAATACATGGATTATTATTTTCTCAGGACTTGGATGAACTCCCATTCTGAACCTGTACAGGAACTTCTGAAGGAAATTCAGTGTTCCACTGGAATCTGCAAGTCCAATGAAATATATATTAATGATTACTCCTCAGGTTCACACTAGAGACCTACTACTAACAGTCATTAAATTGAGAGGATGCTTCATCTAAAGACAGTAATGCAATCTATAAAATAATCTTACTCTATAAAATAACACTAGTTCTACAGATAAAGGTGACAGACAGTTTTCATTAAGGTCTTCACTCTGCACAGATGTTTGTTTGTGGCAGAAGGAGAGAATTACTAGCTGAAGGTCTGTATTGGGTGTGACTGGTCTGTCAACTGCAAATGTCCCATAGTATTACCAGGCAAACATTTAATATTCTAGTCAACTGTAGGAACAATTACAGTATAGAGAGCTTATGACAGAAATGGCTTTGTAATATTTATTTTTAACAACACCAAATAAAGAGTTACATAGGAAATACAATACATCATTTCCAATTCTATGCATATACTCCCCAGAGCAGCCACAACAACTCAGGAATACAGGATATGCCATATCGCAGCAGATGATTACTCTATCAAGTCCAGCATCCTGCCTGCATTTCAATGATGGGGGAAAGTATGCCTTGACGTTGTTTGTATTATAGTTTTTCAAGGTTATGAAGTACTTTTGGATCCTTCTGAATGAGAAGTGCTAAGTAAACACTGATAACATGCGGTTATAATTTAGCACTAAAGGGTGATAGGCCATGGAGTGCAGTAAAAACTCTTCCAGCTGAGAAGAGAATAGTTTTTATTACATTTTTGAGCAAATAAACCAAGTGGGAGAGCCATGAAATCATTCTAAAAATGTGTTTATTTTGAACTATATTGTTTTTGAATACAGACTGAGTCAAACTGATTAGAATGGAATCATGATATAATATAAAATAAAGAAATAAGTTAGAAGTGAAAAATAACCTCAGTAGTATCAGTGCTTACATGGTCTTCTTAGGTAATTTCCAGGTTTCTTTGATTTGAACACATTTACAAACACGCATCACAACACAGAGCACATACTTCAAATTCTCCACACCTAAACCAGCTCTGAGCTGAAGGGCATAACATGCAAGGCAGAAAGAGGCGTGAATTACACAGCAGTTTAGTCTCACTTCTGCATTTGGCCTTACGGTTGTAATTCTACACTAAAGACATTACATGAAGTGTATTTCAAAATACCAGGTGTAACTACATTCATCAACACCTTGGTGAGGCTTTGGAAATATTTATTCAATGGGACATGGGAATAGGTATGGCCGTTCACATACTTAATGCAGTTATTCCAGCATTCAGCTGACAGCCCATCACTATTCAGTTAGAAACAGGTAAAAGAATTCCTCCCATGTCAAAAATGTAAAGAGAATTCTAGGAGCTCTAGTTAGTGATTTGTAAAAATAGCTACCCTCAACGTTTTAAAGTCTGAATTGTTCACCTTACAGATGCCCAGGGGATGGCAAACTCTAGAAGACAGTCCAAGGCAAGTCACAGTGCCTGGCCTTGCTGCTCCTTCACTTCTATTTTCAGGACTCACAGACAAGTCTTTCAATTATTCTGTGACCATTTATCCATCCATTCAAAAAGATCAGGAAGGGGTTAATACAAGACTTTATTGAAAAGACCTTTCTAATCATCACATACTCACTGATATATAAATATTGCATATTCCAAGAAACACTTGCTGAGCCTGACTGTTGCAATTTCAAACCCTATTTTTTCCTGTCTGCCTTGAAGGAATATTACAACATAATACGCTTTTGAGAGCTCCTTCAGTGAATTTTTCAGCTTTTTTACTTCTTCAAAGCACAATGTTATTCATTTCAGTATTATCCATTTTGCTTTTCCCTTTTTATACTGTTCTTCCCTGATGCTGTCCTTCTTCATTCCCTCCAGTCACATGGCACTCTCATTTATCAGGTTTTTGCATACACATTTCAATCTTAATCAAAAAGATTTTACATGCATATGGGCCTAAAAACACTCAAATTCCTCCTACAGGCATAGTTTTATCACAAACTTTATGTGAAACCATACTGTAGTATTGAGGATAAGTAATTCAGGAGACACACAGTTCTTATTTTGCAGTGAACAATTCTATTCTCTAATTTTTTTTCTCCAGCTTATTATCCTGGAAAATGACAGATTTTTTTTTCCCACCACTCCCCTCCCCTCACAGCTCACATCAATCAAACATCTTCCAGTCTGTTTGAATGCATCCACTCACTGTTTTGCAGGTTGTTATTTTGCATTCCACTGACTCCAGTATTAATTTTTATTGCTGTCGATGAGAACTCAACAAATTCATTAAAGATCTATGCAGAAACCAATCCACAACAGCAAATACAGGCACAACTTTCAGATTCCATAAAGAAAATAAATGAAACCATAGACGCATCCTGACAACACAACAACACAACATATCTACCCTGTTCAGGGGGTGGAACTTGAAATTATTTTATTGGGTAATATAACTAACTACCGTTTTCTTCAAGCATAGTCAGGCACATCCCACCTGTACCTTCTGCAGAAGACGGTTTATTGCTAATTACAACATATTATTAGTAGACATAAACAGTGGTAATACATTCACAGTTCACTGACACTGACTGGAATACACATGGCATACTTTCTACATGAGTTGCTCCGAAAGTAATGCCTCCTACTGATTTCCACAGAAACTACAACTGATGCAAAGAGCACAATAACACTGTGTGACAGACACGCATTTTTAGTTGTATGGAAAGCATCCAAAAAGTGAATAATCTTTGTGTAAACTTTTGGTTACTGATTTGGACTTGTGACTCAAAGTGGCAGAGGCGGTTGAAAGATATAGGTCAGTTCAGATTTTCTGTTTGGTCTCTTCCTCTGAAGTCCACTGCCCACAGTGACTCAGCCATTACAAGTACCAGGGGGGTAAACTCCTGGTGAGTGAGTGGATAAATTCACATTTTGTTCCAAAAAGAAAAAAAGAAAAAAAGAAAAGAAAAGAAAAGAAAACCCCAAACCTTTTCTTTTTTAGTATAAAAAGCCAATTTGTGATAATACTTATCTCATGTGATTTTAACTCTGATTTTTCTAAAGGGATTTGGTTTAAACATACTCACAGCCTTTAAAGAAAACCTTCCAGTGGATAGATAAAGTATGTGCAATGTGTTATTGGCTTTTACTTTAGCCTTTCTGAGCTCTGTTTTCCAAGCTGTTTTTCATTCTGAATACATACCACTTCACCTTACACTATCCTTGTCTTTTTCCTCTTTTCCTTAAGAATCTGTTCTCATTTAACACAAATCCCATCACATCTGAGTTAACATAAAACATTTAAATGCTTGAAATGAGATGCAGTAACCTTACATAGTCTTTATGCAAAAATGGTAGATTTATCACAAACACACACACACAAAAAAACATGACAATGGGTGCCAGAAAGCCCCAGCTATGATCAGACAGCTTGTTGCAGCTTCCTGGTATTTGGCAATAAAGGAAAAGTAATGGCATTGTGACACGAAAGTCGAACATGCAGTACTTTGCACTGCTGTAGTAATCATCCAGTAAGTACTAGAAAATGAGACGTGGGTTTGATTTTTCAATTCCTAAACATAGAATGACTTGCAACAAAGTCTCCTTTCAGTTAAGCTCACTAAATAAATAAATAAATAAATAAATAAAATCATATCTGGAGTTGAAAAAAGGGAATCAGTCTTGAGAGAAATGCTTTTCATTTTGTTGCATCTCTAGTAAACTCTGCCAAGCCAAAGGAAAGATGTTTTAAATTTTGCTATATAGCAATTCAAGAGAAGTTCATTCCAATGTTGCTCTCAGATTCTAGAAAATGAGTTTTTTAATATTAGTGAGGGAAAGAACACACAGATTTACTTCAAAGGTAAAATCCTTAACTGAAAAGGTTAAAATATCTTTTACTCAATGCGTATTTATACTTCACTCAATTTTAAAAGTAGATTTCATTCCCATATTCCTCTCTCCTTCATTCTCCAAATATATCAAGAGAAACTTAGGTGCCTTTTCTTCTGAAATGTAACCTTTGTTCTTTACAGTGTAGGGGGCATAGGGCCCTGGTGCTCCAGAAACAGCCTGAGGTTTGCAAAGCAGTATAGGGATTTAGGATTAACACAAACAGAAAACTTGCATTGTACAGCCAGGGCAGCTATGAAATCTTAGCTATCTATTACCAGCTGTGGTTTGTATACGTGCAATTTCTAGTTTGGAGTCTTTAACAAAACTTTTGGTTTCACTGAGGGGTGGTATAGTGATGAGTTTTACCTGTAGTCCTCCAAACTAAACACATTTTCCATTCTGATTACAAACGATACTCACTAAATAACAATTTGCGGAGTTTTTATTGAGGTCTGGAAAACTAGAACTTGAGTATTTCAACAGAATACAATTTACAGCAGACATGATGTTACTACGAGAAGGCAGCTCTCCCACAAGAAGCAGAGCAGTACCAACAGCCCCACTGAAAATGTCATTTCCATTTGGATTTGGAAAGCAGACACATGGTGTGAAATGGGCTTTGCTACAGAAAACTCACAAAATAAGAGTGGAGCAAGGAGGAAAGCAAGTTGCAGAAAATCAGAGAAGCCAGTTGTACTGCTGGGGGAGGAGGGAATGAAATCCAGATTTGTACTCACAGTCACTACAATTGCTAGACCCAATTCTAAGCATACAGTTTAACTCACGATGCATGCTAGCATTTTCCCTTCTCGCACGTTTCTGTATTTGGCTGCTTTTGTTTGTACTCTCCTCTTCCCACATGCAATCTACAAAGTCAGTGATGTCTCTAAAAACTATGCGTCCATATGCCTGAATGCAGTCTAAACATTTTGGGCCCTGTTATAAATAAAAATGACTACTTAAGTCTTGCTAATTAACAGATTAAAGCTCCTTTTGTAAATAGTTCTGGACACGGATTTTATTTTTCATGGAATAAATCTGTTTGAATATTTGGCCTTTGGGGACCTTTTTGTTTATCAGCGCCGTTTAGCATTTTCTCAGCTTTTAATACTCTGTTGTTCATCCATGCATGACATACTTCCAGTGGTAAGTTAGAGTAGCAGCACATGTTTTGTCTGCCTTTCGGATTGTAAATGTTTGTACTACTGCTATCAACAGCTCCCTGACTCTGTACCAGGCTGTGTATATATAGAACTAGATACCGTATTTATACTTAGAGAAGCATTAGGCAAAACCAATCCCTGTATAACAAGAAATAGTGTAATTTGCAAGAACAGACAGGTCTTAAAATGGACAGACTCAGGATCTTTGTGGTTAGGGTACTCACCCTTAAAACATTAACTTTCATCCACAGCAGCAGGACAGCAGAAGCTGGCAGATGTGATTTTTCTTTTACTAACTCAATAAAGGCAGGTCAATCCCAGTTAATAAATCAGCTATCACCATGCAGCATGCAGTTCTGCTGCTCTGAGAGAAAAGAGGAGATGAACAGGTTTCACTCTTCTCCGTCTATCAGATGCACACTCCTCTGACTGCTGTCCTTGCAGAACAGGGAAAAAAGGGAGGGTTTGACCCAAGCTCATTCCTTGTTGCTCACACTACAGCAGGACTGATCCAGCTCATTTCTTGTAGGGCTCAGCTTGATCAAAAAACTGGTGGCCTCAGAGTCCTGACAGCAAACTCCTTTGCAGACCCTTAGACAAGGGCCTCCAGCAGCTGCCCAATTATTATTAACAAATAGCAACAATTTTATCCAAAATGGCTTCCTAAAACATACAATTCCATTAATATTTAAATCACTGACTAATAAATGCATTACTCACCACTCTGATGCCTCATACACGTTTCTCTATCTGAATAACTAACAGCATTGAGACAGGGGACCAATCGATTTATCTTTTCAAAGGCACAGTTTCTCTACGTGACTACACTGACTGCTGGGAATAGCAGCTGGTGTGGAATTTATGATGACATTCGCTAGCTTCTGAGGTATACCTGCTCATTTCTCGTCTTTGCTTCACCTAAACTGAAGTGAGGAATGATAGATTTTTCTATAATTAAATTTGGAAACAGTACGATCCCGATCTCAAGTCACTGATCATAGAATCATAGAATGGCCTGGGTTGAAAAGGACCACAATGACCATCTAGTTTCAACCCCCCTGCTATGTGCAGGATCGCCAACCACCAGACCAGGCTGCCCAGAGCCACATCCAGCCTGGCCTTGAATCCTGCCAGGGATGGGGCATCCACAACCTCCTTGGGCAACCTGTTCCAGTGTGTCACCACCCTCCGTGTGAAAAACTTCCTCCTAATATGCAACCTAAACCTCACCTGTCTTAGTTTAAAACCATTCCCCATGTCCTATCACTGTCCATCCTCGTAAACAGTCTTTCCCCCTCCTATTTATACGCTCCCTTCAAATATTGGAATATTGATGTGTTATTTGAATCCAAAGTTTTTTTCTTGACTTGTTGAGAAGCGAGTTAGGCCCAAATACTGGACAGCTGCTGACCACCAAGACATGGCATAGAAGAAGTGTAAAGGACTGGTATGTATATACAGGACACAAGCTGTTTAGCATAGGCTGTTTTTCATTTCATTAACATTGGGAGAATGGCCAAAACTCAGTTAGCAGCCTATACATAAATCTACAGGGCATAAAATGCACTGCAGGGCTCATTCTGCATTTTTTTAAAGGTAACATTAATCACATCTGACAACAGGCTATCAGTGTATTATCAGAAAACACAGGGGAAGGTACAGGGTCGTGAGTCCTGTGGCTGGAATAATCCAATATTTGGAAAATTTGCATTCACAATAGGACACATCTAGTAGGAAAATGCATCCTAGGTGAAAAAAAGCAAACGTGGGCATGCTGAGCAACTGGGAATGTATTTCATAGCCAGTAAAAAAAAAAAATCACTGGAATTACACAAGGGGTATGTGTTAGAAGGGAACATGCAAAAAGGAAAACTAAACCTCACACACTCAGACAGACTCCAGACTGTGATGAACTCAAACATTGGGTTCAAAATTCTGCACATTTCCTGTGAAAATGGATAAATATTCTGGCAAGAAATCACAGACCGTATTGATCAGTGAGCTGCATTCATTTTCTTTTTAACCATCTCCACTGATCTCATGTGGCTTTGTAGCATGCATGGATTTCACTATCTAATGATACTTATATTGGACAAATCTGGGGTTCGTAATCACATCTAACTCTTCTGGGACTGCTGATGCAGAGGCACAGAAAACAAAGACTTCCTTTGAATGATAAAGGAAAGGTTGCTAAGGAGAAGGACACAAACACATTGAATCGGTGCTGCTTTATAGATTCCCAAATAGATTTCTCCACTGAGATGAATGGCCAGTTAAAACCTCACAAGATATTGTTTTTTTTCTAGGATTGTCATTAGCTGAATAAAATGTCACCTCTTTGGCTATATGCCTCATTTAAGTTTCATGATTTATTTTATTTTAATAAAAGCTGTATTGCTGTCATCTGTCTGGAAATTTGAACAGCATCAAAATCTATTGTTGGGCAGAACAATATGGTTTTCATAGAAAAATAACTGGAAACCAAATATGAAAATAATAGAGGAATTATGATGGGCACAAAATTTTGGTATAGTCTCCTAAATAGCATGTATTTTTAACAGACTGGAACAGCTCTTAGTAGAATCCTAGATTTCCATTAGTAACTCTCCCAGCAGCAGGGACCAACACTGCTGCGTACTAGAACTTTGCAGCCTTCAGCAGCAGAAGTAGGATCAGTCTCCTAAAGCTGGGCTTGCTCCAGAATTGTCCCAAAATCATTTTTTGCTGTTGCCTTAAGTCTCATGGTTGGAATATTTAGGAGATGCTGTAAGATCTGCCATACTATATAAGAGTAAATCACAGAAGACTAGATATAGCATATAGCGCATATAGAGCTTCGTTGCAACCCCGGAAGGCTTTGCTGCAGGTTCCAGCAATTCCCGCCCCTCAGAGCAAGGCTTTGGAGCACACCAAGGTGCGCACAGTGCTGCAGCCGCCCCTTCCTCCTCTCCCCGTTTCCCTCTTCCTGCAGCAGAAAGCAAAGGCCGAGCAAAAACTGCCCTCCAATGACCACGGAGAGCAGTGATGCAGTGGGAAAATAACGGGCAGCCGTGGGGGACGGCTCTGCAAAACTGCACTGCAACGATGGGAGCAGCGCTATATGCCATACTATATAAAAGTAAATCACAGAAGACTAGATGTCTCCTATCACCACTGACGTGGAAGCCTCACCATTACATGACCAGTAGACAAACTGGAGTGTGCTGTGGCAAGCTTTTTGAATTACACTGATGCACATAAAATCACCTCGATGGCCATCAATGGAGAAGTATGTCACAGCTTGAAGACATTCTACAGTAAATCAATCACATTCCTATCCTCTCTTCTCAGTGTCAAATTTGGATAAGCTGGAGGGGTAAATCCAGCAGAGAAGAACGCAACAAGGAACAATACTGGTTTCATAAGACAGACATTAAGGAGGTTTGAGATGGTTTTTAAATCCTAGTGCAGCGATTTCATCCACATATATTAGAAACAAACCAACCAACCAACCAACACCTCCACAAAAACCAAGCCTGGGTAATCTCTAGAAGGATCCAAAGATCTAAATCAATATTGAAAACGGACATTTGTTTATTACATAGAAAAAGGGGTAGGCCTCCAGGTATGCTTATAGCTTCTGGCTATAATCTAAGAGGCATCCATGGGGTGGGTACACAAATAGAGCCATGGTAAGGGACACCCAGACAAGTTGCCACCACTCACTGTGGCAGAAGCAGCCCTGTAAAAAGAACAGCCACTTCCCTCATGGTTGAATTAGCCCAGACTTGGCACTGTCAATGCCTAGTCCTGGGGGCAGCTTGCTCAGATCCAAGCGAGGAACAACTACAGAGTACCACACTGCACAGTATTATATCTGCCCCAGATAGCTTGGAAGCTGCCTAGATGACAGATCGTCTGAGATAGGGATGGAACAATTAAGTTTGAAGTAATCAAAAGACAAATATCTCTTTAAGAATAGCAGAGTATTTTGGGACAGAACTGTTTGCCTGTTTTTCTGATACAGATTTGGACCATGTCAGCCATTACCTCACCCTCCTGTTCTATGTCATCCCCCGAATCTCTACTACTCACTTCAGACGTCATGGCAGGACCTCAAATCCCACAGACCTTTCTTGTGGCTGCCACAAGGGACTCACTCTGTCATGGAGCAAACCTCTAAGGCTCTTTTTGAAGTTTATAATGCTTTGAGTTTATTTTGCAATGTAGTCATCCCGGAGGAAAACTGCAGTCAGGACAGCAATGGTCCTTTGTGATGCTACAAAGCTCTGTATTTGCCTAGCAGGGATGCAATGCTTCATATGTGTATGTGATGTTTTTGCCATCTCTATCTCCTTCTGTATCAATAATATTAAAAAAAAAAAAAAACCACAGATAAAAGAACAGAAGTGTATTTTTGCTTCCTTCCTTTGCACTTTTTCAATTAAACGTTAAGTGTAATGCTTTTTCAAGCCAAAGTGGCCTTAAAAGCTAATAGCACTAAGATACAAATCATTGAAGGAAAACGTAACATGCCCAAGGAGAAAAAAGAAAGCAGGTGCTGGCATGTGCTTCTCATCCAGCAGTAATGTGGGTTTTACAAAATGCTGTCAGGCAGAAATAAAACTCATTCACCTTTCTTATAGCCCGATCCAGATTACTGCAGTTATATTATAAGAATGTATTAAATATAGAAAGAGAAGATATCAGCTACTGCATATGGTTATTTTAATTAGGACTTTGAAAAGCTTAGTAGTGAAATTTCAAGAGTATGTACTGACTTTTAGGCATATGCATAATGAATATTTAAAGAATCCTGTGAAATACCTGCCTAGAATTAAAACTACTGCCTTTATTATGACCGGTGCTATTTTTTTCTGGCACAGGTTTAGACAGAGTAATGTTTAATATTTTAATGCAATAAAAGGTTGCCGTATTAGGTGGAAGTGAGTTTTCATTTATGGATGCAGAATGGTAGATATCTAAGAAATGACCTTGTTAAAGTTATTGCATCACATTGGATAGTGACCATACATTTCCCCTGTGCTCTTAGGCGCACCAGAGAGTTCAGATGTCTTCAAAACTGCATATTAAAGACAGATTTTTGTACAGAGAAAGCATACACATTAAAAGGTAATTATTATACCTACAATATTCAAATGGCATACTGACAATATCCTGGGTAAATATCTGTAATTAACCATGCACAGTCCACAGCCTTCTTTTTGTGTAAAGCAAAAGAAAATGAGATTGATAATTAGGAAAGTATATAGTGTACCATTAGTAAACTAACTAGTATTTAGTAAGTCATAGCTTTGAAAATATTCTGCTTTCCATGTTGCACCACGGGAACATCCTGGCATTGGTTCCCAGAATATAGGGCTGTATTAATATCTTGCAGAATGCTTGCTAGTATTAATTGTGGCATTCATTATTTACTTCACGCCCAGCCTCAATCACCACTTTTGTTTCTGCTGGATGCAGAGGCTCCATGTCATAGCCTCTCTAGCCCACCGAAAAGACAGAACTCAAAATTTTAAGTCCCAAGACAAACTACAACAGTGGTAATACAGATTTATAGAGCAAAAGAAATAAAATGTTCTTGGTGTTAAACACATCTGCTAAAGAAATATCATTTGTATCCCTTCCATTCTTGAAAAACAGTTTTCTTTTTCTTTCTGCACACTAAAAGAGCAAGTCAAGCTAACGCTGCTTCAGAGCCAGACAAGACAAAGATACAAGGCTGAAGAATGTATGTTTCTTTAATTCCATCTCCTATATTTCTTTTATAAGAAAGGCACAGTAACTACACTTAGATTTTTTGAAGGTTTTTAATAGTAAAATTGCTACTGCCTCCTTTGAATATAGATTTCTGCTGGTCTAGTTCTGTACTCATAAAGTAGTGAGATTTCTTCAAGTGCAGATAAACAAAGCTGTGGTGAAATCAATACAATTATGCCCATTTATACCACCGTCTCTATCTCAGAGGACTTAAAAATGTATAGCACTTTTTATCATTTCATTCTCCAGTTTTAAACAAAATGCCTAAATAAGAACAGTTCTCAGAGTAAAACCAAGTAGAAATATTCACTTCACGAAAAGGACCTGTGGCTGGAAATTAAGCATAATATCTGATATCATGGCAATAGAAGGGATTCAAAGGCAAACAAGAACTGGCTTATATACTAGACACGTATTGTACAGTTTGAAAAAGTGTTTACAAATTTAAAATTACAAAGTGTTTTCCTTGATGGTTACCTGAGTTCAGAAACACAAATCCAGTCAAATTTCAAAGAACTGTCCTTAAGTTTTCTTTTGCACTGAAGGTTTTTTCTTCCATCTAACAAGTGAAATAAAAAGTGGGTGTCAGGTGAGTTGCACATGTGGCCATGGCCCGGTTGCAGAGAGAATCTGAACCCAAATGTCACAGAGCTACTGTCTAACCTCTTTTGAGCATCAGCAAAAAAAAAAAAAAAAAAAAAAAAAAAGAGCAAAATAAAGCAAATGCAAGCTTAGCACCTCTCTTATCACTTGCAACCAACTGGCACGTGCAATGGTCTTAGCGAAAAGCAGAGTTTAAATGAAATCTTCTTTAACAGATACTTTTACACTGTATCACCATCTGAGTGGTAACAAGCAGCATTCATTGCACTTTAAGTGTGCACATAACAGTAAAACACTGAAGCGTGAAATGGAAGTCATAGACTGTGGGCTATCTTGCTAAGTAGTGCTTCACATGCCCACTGGAAATGGATCATTTTAGAAAATGGCAGGAACTTTGGGAGCTATTGAAGCATAGAAGCTTTAAGGCTACAACCTCTGTCCCAGCTGAAAAATCTGTTCATTCCAACTACACTGTAAAGCCACAGAGAAGGTTATCATATAAAATCCATTACTTATGCTAATGCTTTATCAATATTCCGCTAAAATCAACATGTTTATTCTTTAAAACCTTACTTGGACATAAGTACACATAATGCTAGAGAAGTAAAGACAGAAAATATAAATGAACATAAGACAGAAAGAAAAGAATATTCATATTACTATTCATTATATCTCAGTACAACCAGTCACTGAGAAGTCAGTTAATGGAGTCTGACTAATACTGATACACTTGATCGTGCTGTGCCACAAACAACAAATTTAGAAATATTAAGGAAGGCCATCTTCTAATATATTCCAATGTAATCACACACCAACAGTACTGGTTGGTTTTAACAGAAGCCTGATCTTAATCTTACTGTTAGCAGATTCCCTCTAGTAAAATAAGAGATGGCAGAAGAATGGGAAACATCATTGCAAATGGACGTGACCCCTTCATGACTCAGAAATTACTATAATTAGTGTGCATATACACACATGTATAAGCTTAAGCATGTCTGAAATACAACTAACAATAGTGAAAAATGAGCATACTGGTTTCAGAAAGCTAAATTTGCTTTCTGCTTAACTGTGAAAATATGAACATGAAAAGGCATGAATTTAGAGCACCATCTGGAAATCTCTCTTTAAAAAAGCATTTGAATCTTAAGTCATTAGCAAGCAATGCAAATATTAATAACAAAGTACAAAATTGATTTTGTACATAAGTAAACAGAGCAGATTCAGAAAGATCTGTTGAAGGACAGTACTTGTGACAAGGACAGAATAATAACTGTAAATTGGCAGTTAGTCTAATAGATCTGTCTGGTATAAACTTGGTTCTAACGTACAGCATTTCTGGTTCTTTTGGCAGCAGCAAAGTTGCAACTTGAATCTCCTCAGCTCTTTGTCTCTTGCAGTTTTCCTGACAACTTCTGGACTTCAGGTATTTATTAATTCCCAGCCCTGCCCACATAACTGTTAGGTGTCAGCCTCTACAGGCACAAAGTAGTAGGAGTTACACAGAAGAACAAGGGAGTGAGTACATTGCTTTTTGTCACTCTGATAGAATTCTTTCATTTAGGAATATATTTTCCACGTCCTGCTCCAGAGCCTAAATAGATTCAGCATGTATGAAATGTCCGCAAAATGGAAGAACCTAATATTCTTATATATTTTCTTGAAATACGTTACAGGATAAAGCCTTTACGCTTATCATTTACATTTCATGAAAAAGGTAACCTTTCTTTTTCAAAGCCATTGCTAAAATCAACAAAATTGGCCAGATTCACTGCTTTAAAAATGGCAGAGGTCCACACCGTTGAGAATACGTCTCATCATTCATTATGTGATGTAATAACAGATTAAAATATGGAAATTGGACTTCCAACAAATCACTGTTTTCAAAAATATATGAAATAGACCACTTTTTAACTGAAGTCGTGAACAAAAGCCATCTTTTCTAATGAGAACAAAAGATGTAGAGAGAAAAACTAGCATGTGTGAGGGGTGGTTTTAAATGAAGGTTATGACTCATCGTTAAAAAAAAATCTTTGGACTTACAGAAAAGTTCTTTTTTCAAACATTCATTTACCAGACCTATTCAGAATAAGTGCTTTTCCTATATTACACACAAGTTCGAATCCTAAAAGAATCGATATTCATGCTTTTATAAAAGAGCTTTCACCTAAATAGTGTTTCTATTGCTGTCCACACATTGAAATAGGTTTTCATCATAACAATGGTGAATACTATAAAGCGTGGATAGAACCACTACCGAAAGCAATAAGAACAGACTTTGACCTTAGTCTGAAAATGGAATTGCATTGTTCAGGCCAGACAATGGCATTTGACTCCGTGAGAAATGGTAAACAAATTGGACTCATTAAGGGCTTGGTTCCAGGGAATGTGTTTCTTGGCTACAGAGGAAATTTTAGATTCCAAAATGCTAAACCCAACTGCATTTTCAGTTATACTCACTATTCTCTTAACATTGAGGTGACTGGCCTTCATTTAATATATTTTTGTAATTGGGTGATTTGTTATTTGAATTTTTTCTTTTTGAATAATTGCTTTTGGAGGGGAGGGAATCCCAAATTCTTTTAGAGTTGGGGCTTGATATTCTTTACTCAGTAGGTGCTTTTAAAAATTGCTCTGAAGACAGTCATCCAAGGTAAAGAATCTGAAGTTATCTTGTGAGTTCGGTAAAACTGTCTTGTGACTTACAAAACAATAACCATCAAAAGAGGAATACAACACAAAACACAGTGGCCAAAAAGAAGAATATTTAAGTAGCTCAAGTAGTGAAAAATCTTTAAAATACATGGTATATCTCTATGAAAAATGAACACAGCACCAGAAATTAATACCCACTGAGAACAGCAAAAAGATTTACATTCATCAACTAATCTAGCATCCAAGATTAATCCAAGCTACCTCTCATTTCCAGTAACCTTAATTGAATCCCTCTGTCTAGTTTCATGAGCTGGTAAATCTTTTTAAATGAATTCCAAAGTCCTGTTTGCAAAATTGTTTTACTTTTAAACATGGCTAGTGTGGCTGAGAAACCGGTACCTAGTGTATATACTCATTTGCTTCCATATTTAAGTAGGCTTTTAAAAATGTTTCATCGTGGCTAAAAATTGAGTTTAAATCTATTTTTGAATATAATCATAGAGGCTTACAGTCATACCAGTTATCTTGAAAAGGCCACATCCTAAGCAGTTTAATTATCCTATAAGGACCGAAGTGATTTAAAATCCCACCCCAAAACAATCCTGTAAATCATTCTACAATGCTTTATCACTTTTAAGTACTTTCCCATTTCTCTTCAAACATGAGAAAAGTTTCCATCCATTATTCTTCTACTTTATGGGAGTCAGCAATTTGTTTTAAAGAAGCTGGTTGAATTTCAAATTGGAGGAAACATAAATCTGTTCTATGTTTATATCATTGGGGAAAGCATGGAAAACTCACAATTCAGTTGCATCCTCTGGTCACACTAAATGCCATGCCAGCCTCTATGCTCTGCTCTCTTCTTCTTTTCATGTATTTCCTATTGTACAACAAGGAGGGAAATTTCTATAAGCCAGGCTGCCTATGGCACCTTCCCCCTGACATGCATGGAGACACAAACTACATGTGAGAACCATCAATTCAGATAGATATGGCTGAATATCTCTCTAAATATGTAACCATAACCCCTTCATAAATAATGGAAATGATCAGCAGTTTTGTAAGCAGTACTACACTGTATTACAGGTTATAATGTGTCCCTGTAGTCAGATACAAGCAACGCCTATTTTCAACATAGAAGCCTATAGACTACCTATAGATATCTCAAGGTGAACAATCCATAGTACTGTGGTCCATTTCTGTGCAATTCCTTGTAATGATGTAAGCATTGAAAAGAATTCATCATGAGAAATCATTAAAAAAAATTGCCGTTTGCAGAGCAGAATCACATCTCCCTACAACTGCCTCGTTACAGCTCACCGCTATTCTCAGCTTCCCTAGATCTGTCAGGAGGAGGCACATGCTGTGAGCTTTCCAACTCCATTGATTCTGACACTCCTGCCATTTCCTTAGCAAAATAACTTGCCTGTTTTCCACATAGAACCCAGGCAAGAGAACATTTACCATCTGGCTCTTGAAAAAGGGTCAAGAAGCCAAGACATATTGTTCTGCTCAAACATGTCACTGAACCCTTTATTTTCAGATGGGATTTGGTAAGTTGCCTTGACTAGCAGAACAGTATCTGCTGTTTCTGTCTCAGAAAAAAATTGAATGCAATAAGTCATATTCTGTACTATCTTATATCAGTCAAAGTAAAGAAATATCCTGTCATCTGTACCTCCTGTGGAGAAAAAAAATAAATAAACCAATACTCCATTCAGCCTAACAGGGATTTTGCAAATGCTCCTGTTGATACCTGCAAATATCTCACCTGAAGCATTGTCCTGCACAAATGGAAACGTAAGCTCTCCACAAACAGCGGTGGTCCTTAGAGCAAGTACTATCCTATTTTGCAACATGCCTGGCACAACCATGCCTGTGTGGCTGCACACTATGGTATTCACTCGGTAGTGGCGTATTGTTGATAGAAGAAGAAATTGCTTCACAGAATGGAGGGGCTGATTTCCCAAATGCCTTTTCAGGAAGACAAAAATTAGCACAATTGAATTTACATTTATGCGGGCAGCTATTTTGTGTCAATGTCATAATGATGTCAGAAAAGAACAGATTAGTAAAAACAAAACAAAACAACAAAAAAAAAGTCTGAATAATGTATAAAGGTTGAGATAGTGCTTAATATTGTAATAATTAAAGGCCAAAGAAGGTGACAACATTGCTTACAAAGGTGCATATAAATTTGTATGATTATGGCAATTAAAATGATTATAATTAATAATCGACAGACAATATGCATTAATTCATTAATATAATTAATTAATTAGTTCATTAATTTAATTCTGATAATTCAGGCAAAGAAGAGTGAACACAATCTAAAAGATCAACCCCTGCTGAATATCACTGAAAGATGTAAAATAAAAATGCTCTATAATATGATCTCTTCAAAAGTATGGGAGTTATCCCCCCTTCACATGAAGAATTAAGGATATCAAACATTGCTGAAACATAAGACTAATTCAGCAAATTCAAGTCAGAAAATTATCAGAGTCAGAAATACCCAAAGCTACAAATAACAAACAATTTGGAATTGCAAACTTCAGTACTATTTAGCTTTGACAGGAAGGGTAAATATACATGCACGTTTGTTTTCCAAATTGTCAGTGATATATCAAAGGGAGAAGGATGAAAAGCTTAGGACTTAACTGGTCCCATCAGAAAGAAAAAGAAACCTGCAGTCATGGTGTAGATCCAGAAGTCTGTGGATCCAGAATGGTGTGCTGGTTCCAAAGATGGAATATGCCTTCCAGAAATAGACTGATAGGAAGCATACACTACAGCTGAAATTCCCTCTGTTCTGTTAGGGAGCTTAAGGAACCAAATGGAACTAGTCTGACTATACCTCCTCAGCTACATAATTCTTCTAAGAAAAAAAATCAGTTTCTAGCAGGTAAATGTCTAGGACATTTACCTTTTACTGGGAACTCACTCTGAAAATAATGATTGAAGGTCAATTCGGAGACAGAAGTCTTGAGCCAGAATTTGGCTCTCCCTTGCTTTCTACCTGCATTCTTCGTGACCACCTGGCTCTTGCAGGGTTCACTTTATGCTCTTTTTCCAAAAGGCGAACAAATTGCTGACCTTGCAACTCTGCAATGTAACACAGAACTTCCTAAAGAGACAATGTTCAAACCTCATGATGGGTGTATATTAATTGTATCTATTTCCTGAGAAAAAGTTCTGTAAACTCAACGTCATGGTAAAGAACTTAAGATAAAGCAAGAAAGAAAAAATAAAAAATAAAGAAGAGGAAGAAACACAGACTTTCCATCTGGCTTCCCAGCTGCTTCTGGAGAGACAAATTTCTCTTTGCTGAAAATGAAAAAATTGTTGTTGTAGTGCAGCCTTTTCAGAAAAAGGCACGAGAATTCTTGACTAACGAGCCCTTTAAACAATGGCACAAGTCAAATTTTGCCTTGCTCTCATTACATTATTTGTATGTAAGAGACATTCGCAAATTGCACTTGAGAAATGAAATAAGACTGACGGAATAGCAGTAATGTGCTATAAACAGAATGTTCTATTTATCATATATTTATTTTACAACACGAAGGAAGGAAAGATGAGGGAATGTAACAGTTTTGACTGGTCAAAAATTGACTTTTTTCAGAAGAATTTTTTTTACAAAAATTTGAAACCTTTCTTTGTTGTTGTTGGAATGTCCCACAGCAACATTGGATGGTTTGGCTAAATAAATATAAAATAAAGAAAGACATATAGGAAAAGGCATTGCTGCTGAAAGCCAAATACTTCCACTCTACAAATTGCTGTTGCAGGTCCCTTGAATGTTAAATGACCATTCCTCTCTGCAGTCTAATCTCCTTGGTCAGCACATTCATCTGGAAAACAGACCCCATGTTGGAGAATAAGGATATTAAGAATCCCAACTTCATTTCAAGAGTATTGCTTTTAGGCTTAATATTGCTTTTCTAAAAAAAACAATACCACACTATCATTAGATACTTCATTCTGCAGAATGAGACTGTACTCAGCAGGGAGAAGCTTGCTCTTTTTTCCTTACTGCTTGCAGACTCACTGCAGGAGGCAGAGGAGGCAGAGGAGGCAAAGGGCAGTACAAGAGTGCTTCCCACGAGCTGCAGCTCTGCACAGAGCTCTGTGTCACGAAGCTTCTTCAAAATCCTCGTGGCACCATGTCTGGCCCCTTTCTGAACTCCCTTAGTGAGCCTCTTCTGGCATGCAGCGTCCTCCTCAGTCTATAATCATCCATTGCTCCTCTGCTTCATATGGCACATGGTTATAACTGCCAGCTGTTCAGGCACAGCCCATCACCACACTTGGCCTTCGTGTCCCAAGTGTCATTCAAGACTCAGAGATGGATCTGGACATCCTATTTGCTTACTAGGGTAAGAAAGTTGGTTCACACTGTCTTTTTCTATTGCAAATACAACTTGTTTTATATGAGAGAACAACACAAACTTTTCCCCAATCCAGTCAGATCTCTGCTTCCACCATGCTCCTTCCTTTTCAGACTCCATTATTGCTAAGCTGTTTTTGGAAATGCAGTGCGAGTCTTGTTCTTCCCATTTTTGAGGCAGGGTTCTTTGTACTGAGTGGCAAATCCTGGGATTAGTTAATCTGTAAGTTCCACAAGATGCTCTTCATTTCTAAAAGATTATTCTTATCTAAGAGAAAGCTGCTTTGCCTATTTTTGCTGTCTCCCTTCTTGTATCTCAGGCTGCTGGGAGCTGATTGCTAGCATCACAGCTCAGAGGAGGTAGTGAGTAGGGGCAAAGTTCAATTAATTTGAAGCTGGGCAAAGAACGTGTCACTAGACCTCTACACATCCCTAAAACCAAACAGCAATATGCAGATAAACTCCCCACAGAGTATTCTAAGGATTTGTACTTCTCAAATTCTTTGCTGCACCAACAGTCTCAAGGCTGATGACTTTTCACAAAGGACTGAAATTAATGAAGTACCCCTTAACACTCCTTCTTAACTTCATAAGAGATGTAAAGTAGTTCTTTCTAATTCTACTCTTTGAATTTAAAATGTAATTTGGGATTGTTTTAGTTAAAAAAGCAAGGGCTGTCAGCAAAAAAATCAAAAGTTCTCAAGACAGACTTTGTTAATGCATGATGCTCTCACTTTTCTCATTTCAGGAACTTCCCCCATCTTATTTAATTTCTCAGAATATTTCTTCCAGGAGTAATAAAATGTTGCTGGAATACTACAGTTTATCAGTAAGACATTTTCATACTAGCAAGCAGAAGTGGAAAAATACAGGCAAGGAATCAAAAAAATGGAGAGTGATGAAGAAAAAAGAGGGAAGAAGAGGAAATGGAAACTGTAGAAAAGACCAGCATACAAATAAAAATGATGTATTTGCTTCAATGCTTAGTGGAAATATGAAGACTAAAGCTCACAAGTAAAATTTCCCGTAGCTCCATTGGTTTCAAGGGTCTACAGTTTAACTGATACTAAAATACAGGTATGTAGGGTTTGTTAAATACTATGTAACAGCTCTGGAGATGCAAGAACATGCAGGTAAAATGAAATGTCATTCCACTTTTTCTCTAGAAATCTGACCACTAATGCTACTCTTTCTTCTGTATAGTATGAGAAGATTTATTTATTTATTTATTTTATTTACAGTTTTGCAAAGTACGTGAAAAATGGATTACTGTGAAAAACAGCTTCTCACTTTCCATATTGCAACATTAGAAAAAAAAAATGCTGCAGTATGTAAAAGAAATGAAACTTACTAGATGCTGTGGGAAATTTTCTTACAAGGCTTTCCACAAGAAGAATTATGTCCTTCCTTTAGGTCTTTGGAACCATTATGTGAGACTATCAGAGCAGGGCTGTAGTTTTCTATTAACTTTTATGGGATGTTTAAAATAAAATCTATGGAAAATTAATTTCTTATTAAGTTCCATAATTACTTCTTGAGGCATATTGTGCTACTATTATAAATAATGATGATGCATCATTTATATAGCACATTTCACCTTCAAAACTCTTTACAAACATTAGGTGTTATTTATTTTCTTCTGATACAGTAGAAACATCAATGCTTTCCAGAGAGCTCTATCAACTTCTCAGAGCTGAATTTAAAATCATGTCTGGTTTTTCTGAATTTCATCACTTCAGTCCACTGGGGCTAAAGATATGGAAGTGAATCTAAATGATGTCCAAAACTCAAAACTTTCAGACATGTACTGCTAGAGAGAGGTACCAAATAAATCTAAGCCTCTGAGCCTCAATATTGTTTTCAAGCAGCTGTCAGCACTAGGAGATGCAGAAGAGTTACACAGCTCAATCAAAAATATCAGTGTTGAAATATCTGAGCTGTTAGAATGAAATGGGGGAAATGTGAAAAAAAATGACTAAAACTGTCTACGCCCCATAGAATTCCCACTTAAATCAAAGGCAAAACTGACTTCAAAGGGAGCTGGAACAGCCACAAACAGTACTTGTAAAAAATGAGGAACATTTTCCTTATAAAGATAGCTAATATTTTATAGCTGCGCCTGTTCTGCCTGAAGCTTATTTATTTCTGCAAAAATATATTCCCCAATATATATATCCCTTTATATTCACAAGCATTAAGAACAGTGGAGCTGTCTCAACCAGTTAGTAAAATCTCCCATGCAAACACTGTAATCCTGAACGTTACTAGAGTTGAACGGCAGACCATGACCCTCAACGAAGTCTGCAGACAACAGCTCTCCCAAATGAGCTTCAAGATGGCCAAACTGGACTAAACCAGCTCCAACTAGAAATAACTTCTACATAAACAATATAACATTTGATGGTCCAAATCAGTGTCTGGCTTGCTGCCACCAGCTGCCATGCAGTTACCCCCGGGAAAAAATGTCCCATTTTGTCTAAATTAATTTGCTCATATGTCTTGAGGTTACATATTTTTATGCACGCTTTTGTGAAAATCCACGTATAACCTTCAGTAATTGAAAAGAACCTCAAAAGACTAGCATACTGAGCGAAGTCTGAGCTCAAAACACCTTGTGCTTTTAGAATAATCTCAAGTCATAAGACAAGCAGTTAAATAACCAGATATACACTGCAGTCTTATCTTTAATTCTAGGTACACCAATGCCTATATTGCTAATAGTTTATTGCTCAGCTATACTACCATTTCCTGAAAGGTAATTGCACAAAAAAAAAAAGGTAGTAAGGCTACATAACAGACAGGATTTAAAACCAATTGTGACATGAACACAAGGGAAATAAGGTGCTGTTACTCTTAAAGTAATGTGATTAGAAACTAGGAGATAAAAATACCAGGTTCTCTTTTTTTTAAGATTATATAATGCCATCCTCTCAGTGTTTGTGCACATATTTTCATTCATGTATTTGTAAATACTGTATGCAATGTCTTTCCATAACTTGGTTGATCTGAGCCTAGGGAGAGGACTTGCCTACTGAAATCAGTCAGAGTTTTGTTATAAACCTCCTTGTGAAAAAGATATCCTTCCCATGTAAGTCACAGTAAGGTCCAGAAAAAGTAAGAGGAATCTGATATGGCACGCAAGTATTATTTTCGTACTTTTTAAGCTGTACTTTTTTAAGTTGGTACAAGTCCTTGAAAGAAAGATCAATCTTGGTTACTTCAAAACATATTTGAAGTCTTTTTAGTGTTCAGCTATAAATCTAACCACAATTTCACTTGTAGAACAAGTTGCCATCACAAAATTTGTTGAACTGCTGTGGTGATCAACAGGATCCATACTTTTGGCATTGCATTCTAAAGAAAGGAAATGTTTGTGATTATATCATGTGTATCTGTCAGGTGGTGAGTGCTTAAGAGCTCATAACTCAGATGTTAGAAAATCCAGACAAGCACTACAAAGCACAGGAAAGCAGGCTCCAGGGTTTATCCTGCTTTTGAAACTACCTGGTTCAGATAGGCAAGCTTATGTCACTTAAATGTGACAGGATGGGTTTTCAGGAGTAGGCCATTAATCAGTGGTTATCTTTTAAAGCTCAACATCTACTAATGGAAGAGGAAAACTGAGTAAATCAGTTACTGTTTTGAACTTGATAAATATCAAGTACCTACTGATAACCGCAAAGCAAAGGAAGAGAAGTAGCAGAGAGAATTTCTGATTCCAGCATATTTTCTAAATATATATTCTCTGATAAAGAACCTTCATCACTGAAAACTCTCCACAAAATGCCAAGGAGAGTGTCACTCACAAAGACATCTTCACATTTCAGGGAAAGTCTTGGTGAAAGCAGCCCATGAACTGCACTGCCTCACAGCATCCCTAAACCACTTTATACTGAGGAGAGATTATCACAGAACAGGAGAGAGATTGGTAATGTTTACTTCCTTTTAGTTCTCCCATGAAGATCAGAATGCATCTGTTCTTGATTTACATCAGTTAATCAGTTTCTCTGTGACTACCACCATATGCATATAACAGTGCAATGCTACATTTTCAATATGTGAAACTCCCATGGTTGCTTACAAGAGCTGATCAACAGCACAAATTCTGAAAAGATCTGACCCTGACCTTCTTCTTGGGTTAGGCTTCCTCTACTATCAATGGGAGCTGTGTTTCAGTAAAGATATAAGGATGAATTTCCTGATTTTGCTGAACGAGAAAATCTACCCCTGCCACAGTATGTCCATGTTATTGTTGCAAAACAAGCCACTGAAGCACATGACTGCAGTAGAAGTATCATCTTGGCAAGGCATGGACATGAAGAATCAAACGTCAGGAGATAGTGTGTTGAGTTTAATTCTGAGACTTATTTTCTACAAAGAGACAAAGGCCATGTTCACAAACAACATTAGTATCAGAGACCTTTATTGCATTATGAACTAATTTAATTTTACTTTCAGGCTATTTGAGTAAGTCTAACTTTCAGTTTTCATCAGTGGCTCTTTATTAAGAGCTTGAAACAGAAAATTATGGCAAATCATTTTCTAATTTTTAATTTAACTGCAAGATTGTTCAGATAACCATATTGGCTTGGAAATAAGCAACAGTAAATGCAGACTGGCACCCACCAAAAGGATAGACAGTTCTCTAACCACTGTAATTAATATTTCTAGGCTGAGTACTTTAAGGTCCTTGTGTTTCTCAGAGTTGTTGTGTGCTAGCTGAAATCTGTTCAGTCAGGCTGATTTTGGCATTCATCCACATATATTAATTTTGCCCAGAAGCATTCCAGAAACTTAATTAAGCTGGCAGGTTGCATGCTCTTACGGTCCATCCTGAACACAGTCACTTTTAAAAAACTTGAATTAGAGAATTAATTTGGGCTACCTACTTAAGACTCTAACAGAAAAAGAAGCACATAAATGATCTTCCCTTAAAACATGATTATTTAACTTTCCAGCAAAAAATAAAATAAAAACAGTATTGTTTAGATTAAATTGTGTTTTTCGGAAGTAAAGATGCAGAGTATGCAGTAAATACCTGATTAATGCCTCAAAGACAGAACATACTGCTGCCGGTTCCTTCCTTCAGCAGCACAGTTCATTCCCTGCCATTTTGTGATATACTCAGACCTTGACTGTTTAGCTGCTGGCTCAGCCCTCCTAACTGTTCTAATCAGCCATGAAAACCTTTTTATTTACAGCTAAGCACAGTGAGAGATGGATTTGAACCAAAATTTCTGGTTCGGAAGCGTTCCACATTCAAGCCAAACATCCATGGCTGAATCTGACTTCTATGGAAGAAAACAGGTAGCTTTTTATCATTGTAATGCATTTCAGTTCTGTCTCCAAGCTGTGGTTGTGCTCTAAATTCAGAGGCTATGGACAGTCAAGCTTTTTCTAAAGTTTTGTTCTGGGACGCCTGAATATATTTCTCTTTTACTCTACAAGATGAGGAATACAGTGTTTAATTTTTGTACTCATTTATGATACTCACAGACCCTGTTCAGGTGTCCAGCGGTACATGGTGAGCTGTGAGTCCTGGTTCATGTTCTGTGATAGAGAGGGGCTCATTAAGGAACAACAGTGGAGTTAGCACAGGAGAAAACTGATATCCTGGGGAAGGACTGCTAGCCAACAGGAAAAATGAAAAAAAAAAAAAAAAAAAGAAAGAAAGAAAAAAGAAAGAAAAACCTGACTTAATTCAAGATAATAGGAAATTTTTGAATGCATGCAGATAGAATTCCACCAGAAGGGGAGTGAACAGTGGTTAGAAATGTCTCTTTAGACATTGGGTTAGAAGGTGTTCTGGTTTCACTGAGTTCCAAATCAGTTTGCCTCGGTAAGGGTTAATAAACCAGGCTCTTAAAATATTCGGTTAATATTTGAGTCCCTGTATGTGCTGTATCTTGAAGAACAGTTTCCGTAGGAGGATTTGCATGCATTATTGCTGTCAATTGATATCCCCATTGAGAAACTGAGCTTCACTATTACTTCACCTAAAAGTTTTTTATTAATAGCTGTATAATATGTTTATTGAAAAAGATTTTAAATAAGCTCACTGAATAGTATTTGATAGCAATTATATGACTTCCCCATGCTGAACAGAAGCGTTCAAACAGAGAATAGATCAAAACAAGGAAGCTCTTTGTTTTCCTAACTCAAGAAGTCCCGAGCCGCCTATGTTCAAATGACACATTCTCTTCTCTCCCTACAGAGGATTTAACTGAAAGAAAAGTTATTCCCTACCCAAAAATCAAATTAAGCTTATTCAGGAAACAAACTTAAAAACTGAATTTCAAATAATTTAATTACACTATATAATTACTTTACAGGGTCCATAAAGTATTCATTAAACAATAGGAATTCCTACCTGATTCCCACCACGACACGCATTATGCCTTTAAAACATAAAAGACTTTAAATTCTTTCTTTAACTGAGCTAATGAAAATGTTAAATTACACCAGCAAGTGCCAACTGAGCAATTGAAACAACCATTCCAAACAGATGATCTGGGATGATTCTCTATGTTTCAAGGTGGGAAAACATTATTAAGTAAATTGCCAGGGCATGAAGACACAACACCCAGCAGTTAAACTCAGTGGGCCATAAATGATTCTAACTATGATTTCAGCATTATTAATGCATACTTCTATCTCTCCAAAACAATCAGTGGAAATGTGGATGAATTTCAGTAGACAACTATTCTGTAAGAGAAGGAACACTCATTTTGTCATTTAGTTAAAATATGCATCTAATAGAATTAATATTCCTATATATAATTTAGATAGCTACCCATTAAAACAACAACAAAAAAGAATATAAACCTGCATCATCTTTAGTTGCTATTTTGTCGTTCTAGTTCAGTGGGTATTTAATTAACATTTGGAAACACATTTTGCACTTCATAGTCCCAACAGTTTCTTTGGAAATGCTGCCTGAAAATATTCTGCAATAACTGCCCCCTTTTTCCATCAAAATTAACACCAGTCACAGTCTCTCCTCAATATGAGAGTCAGGCCTGTATATTCTTCTAAAGGAATTACAGGGCAGTTCTTTTTACTTGAAGTAAAGATGCGTTAGTACTGAAAATTTCATTTAGGTAGCGGCTGTCACTGAGCAGATCTGGAACTGGAGCCCATCAGTTTTAATGTTCGGGTCACCTTGCCATGTGTTGGGGCGGAGCACTGCAAGAACCAGACAGGACTGCTCTCAAGACCTGAGTTCACATTTATCTCAGCACTACACTGATCAATACGTTGTGCATCAGCATCATAGGATAGTGCAGATACATTCACAGAAAAGGTGGTTCTGTAGCTGAGGGTCTGGGCTCATTGGCTCCAATCTCTGCCACACTTTTCCTTTGCAAACACTGGCTATTCACTCTCATTATTTTTCAACTTCCCATATCAAACAACAACAACAACTTATGAATTCAGTTTCTCTGTCTTGTCTTCATGGACTTCCTACATCATTCTAGGCTACATCCTTTTGGGCATGTGTATTGTTGTTATTATACAAGATTGAAACAGACGAATATCCAGAGGTTATAGGGGAACAACTCACCCACTTCAAGGCTCAGGGCTAGAATGGATGCTCACCACAAGGAACTCCACACAGGAACAATCTCCAAAAGAGATGCTGCCTTAGTGGTCAGCCCTTAAATGGGATCTAGGAGAGGTGGAGTCAAGCTCCACCCTTTCTCAGAGCACATCTGAATTACCTTCACCTGTGCTCCCGCAGCTGACCCGTCACTTGCCTCAGATGGTTAATCAGAGGTTCAGGCTGTGATTAACAGTTTCCCATACAGCATGTTTATTTAAATTTAAAATCAGGCCCTATATTTTGGTTCAAAGCATTTCACCTCTGTGCTGATTTAACTATAAAAGCAAGTTACTGTGTGACTCCAGCCTGAGGAACTGAGACCCACCTTTCTTGGGATTGCTGTTACATTGATACTGAAAACTGAAATCCCAGTTGGCTTAAGATCTGTAAAAGCCAAAACCTACCTCAAATGCAGACTGAATGACTGAAAACATAAAGAAAGCAAGAAAAATGTTCAAGAAGAGCCATGACCCCCAAAAGCCCATACCACAGTGTAAAATTGCACTGACAATGAACAAAAAGGTCTTCTGAAATGTGATAAAGGCATCCCCACCCAAATACCAATAAAATACACCATAAATTTAATGACCACCACCACCACCATAATAATAATAATAAATAAATAAATTCTTAAAAAGAAAGGTATCCCCCTCAAAAAACTGCAAGAAAAGCTTGACAAAACTGGAACAAATGCCTAGAAGCCTGCTGAAACCACAATAAACACACATCAAAAATTGAAACAGACTATGACCGTTCCTGTTTCTTTCTGTTAAGTTACTACAGAGGAACCTGGAGCAGGGTTACACTAAGCTATATTAATATCCATAGGAGGAAGCCACTTCTAACACAGAGAATTTATTCTCATTTAGGAAAACCAACTTCATTCCTATTTTATATACAACCTGGTAAGAAAGAATGAATTACTCAGGGTCATAGATAGAAATTTTCTGAGTTCACGTCCAGAAATAAAATAAAAACATGCAACCACCAACAACAAAAATGAAAAGAAGAAAAACTACTGAAAAAACATTCCAACTGAACTAAACTGAGAGTATTTCACAACAGAATAAACTAAGACTGTAACACATCATTGAAGAAGTTGAGTCAGCCTAAGCAAAATTGAACCAGATGCAACCTGTTATACTATGGGTTGTCTAAATTGCTTTTGCAAGTTGAAAACAATATGGCGCATTTCCAAGGACAGAGAGTTGGTAATAAACAAAAATAAGTGGTTACAAAATCTTATTTGCTGCAAAACAATTCAATGTTCATAAAACTGGAGATTTTCCTGAGCTTTTGTATTTGAGTTAAAGGCTGGACTTGAAACATTCCCTGCATTTATATCAGAGGGTAGGCAGTAGATGTTACTGCAATATAAATGATAAATACTGGTAATTGGAAAGATTATAGTGCTGCAACATATTCTTAAATATTCTTACTTATTGCAGGACAGGAATACAGAAACGCTGAGAAAGCTGTGGAAGAAAAATTTCTAGTACATAAGAAATCAATATAATATGTTTATCCTGTAATTTACCATAGTAAATTAGCCAAGCTATGAGTAGAGACATTATTTAAATCAAGACCATTGCTTTTGGATTTTTGTTTCTTCCCCTAATTTATTCTGGTTACTTCATACTTGTGTAAATGCCTACCTAATTATGCAAGCTCACAATTTGACAAAAATGGCAAGGTAACAGAAAGAATCTATTACTAATGATGTGAAAGATTGCTCCCTGTCTATATTTATTGTTCAATTCCCTGTGCATTAGCTCTTTAGCATGTCTAGAAAGATGTATTCATATGAGTAGCAGTGCTATGATTTCGTCTGCAGGCAGATTTGTATTTCAGCAGCATGAAAGTGATCTATAGATAACCAGCACTCTGTTCTGAAGGATCACTTGGAATAAATGCATTGTAGCTTAAGTCTAAGATATTTTGAATGAAATACTTCACCATGAATTCAATTACAAGCAGAGCAACACCTTTTCTTTATATAAACTTTCCCGGTGACCTTAGGAAATGGCAAAACAGAATCATTTTCAAATAAATAAACTCACCATTGATTTCTTACATACAAGACAATGCAATCATAGGCAGTGTTTTCTGAGTATGAAGTTGAAGGATATCTTACTTTCTGGTTTATATCAGGACTAGCAGTGTACTTCTTGCAGTGTAAATGGGCACTCACTATCAACCATTTTTTATTCGATATCAACTACTGCTATGAGTTGGACTAGATAATCCTCACGGGTCCCTTCCAACTCAGGAATTTTTAGGAGCAAAGAATCAATTCACCATCGCCATCACCAAAGACAGATGGTTGTGGTACACGTTCCTGGAGTCCGTTGCATATTCAAGGTAAGGAGAAGCAGCTTAATTTTTATTGAGAAAGATTAGGCTAAAGTGCAGCTGTGGCAATTCCTGCAGACTGATAGCAAGCTGGTGCTTAATTAAGGCAGTTGATTCACCGCAGTTTTTTAAACCAAGGTAATTTGGTTGTATATTTAAGTCTAAGAAGAACTTTCACCATGCCATCCCATGTCAGCTACAGTAAAAGAAATGTATGAGGTGTTTCAAAACTGCCTGAAGGACCTAAAATTTAACAGCTGTTGCATCCATTGGCTCATCTACCCTTACAATAATAAATGGAATAGCTTATCTGTACAAATTGTTAAAATGTGCTTTTATGCATTGCACCAGAATCCTCAGATTTCCATGGCACTGGCTTGGAATAGAATCTATGCAATGTCCTTAGCTTTGCTCACCACTCTCCTGAATGCCTTCCCAGTAAGTCGAGGCACTGACCAAGAAATGGATTTCACCTGGTCTCCGCTTTTTTTTGACAGAGATAAAACGACTGTCAGCACCCAGAAGACTGAAATGGCTGATACTCTGCACTTTGTTTTGGGAAGGAAAAGGGGACAAGGATTCAAGTAAGTTATTTAAGGGTGCTGTGGTTTAGATCCGACAGAGAGCATAGAGCTATCCATCACCATCAGCTGATCCCTACAAATATGGTTCAGATATTCAGCATGTAATCATGAGCTGATTGCACATTCAAGGTTTTACTTTAGCTGACGAGTCTCGGGATTAAAATCCATGGTCCGAGCAAAGAAATCCTTAGCTGTAGCTTTTAGACTCTGCCACCACCAGCGGTGGCTCAGAAGCTTGCAGTCTCCCAGCCCTGTACAGACTGTCTCTATTGATCGAGTGTTCTTAGTTTGGAGACTTTCTCCTGCACAACATCAGCCAATAATCTGTCTGCCAGCATCTCAGTCATGCTTCATTTCCTTGGGATCATGTTCTCAGACCACGAGCTTGTGCTGTGACAAAAAATGCTTAATTTGAACATTGGATGACTAAGCACTAACAACTATATTGCATTAATGAATACACAGAAGTTTGTAACTGCAGTTTGGATAATGAAATCTTAAGTCTAGGTATTTATTTACACTTTTCAAATCTCTTCTATCAATGTCTCATTCTGGGGAAGAATTTGAGGTGCCAGGAACTTATTAAAAAATGTCAGGGCCTTTATCTATGCACTTGGAAGTCTTTAATCATACACAATAGCTGTATGAGACATTCATTAACTTATGAGTAACTAACTCATAAGCCACTAACACTGGCTTTTAAATTGAAGAGAGTGAAGATCTTTAAGCAAATCAAAGTAGATACATACGTTTTTCCTCCAATCATTCAGTAGAGAAGCTTGGTCAAGGCACCTAACTTGTGCAGGAGAGGTTATAAATGCTGCCCAAGATTGCTCAGGTTAACTGAGAGCCAAGTTCTATTAGAAGCCCAAAGCATCAGAAATAGAAACTGATAATTGCAAATTTGCAGAAAACAAACCCAGACATTTATTTCAAGGGCACTCCTTTTTTTTCCTTTTCTTTCTTTTCTTTTTTTTTAACACTATGGAATACACACACACAGCAAAATGGCAGTATAGCAGTCTCTTTAGGGGTGTGCTCCTCAAAACGTAGTACGTGTTCTGAAACAAAACCAAACATGATGGATTCCAATTGCTTTATACACATATAAAATGAAGATCAACCATCAAGAGTGGCTACTAAAGGTTTGCTGTGCTTTCAGACACTAAGGACAAGATCATATAACAGCTATTTGTATGTGTATCCTCCACCGACTGATTTAGTTTTGTCTTTACAGTCTGTCTTGTTTTGAACATACTACTCCAAGGGTAGCAGCAGCATTATTTCTAGCAGAACAGTCTCCTATTACTATGATTTAGCTGACAACAAAAAGATTCCAAGAATCTGAGTCCTAGCTGCATATATTCCACCAGTATTAGCAAGAAATAGACTCATATATATTAGGGATGTGATCCACTGTCATTTTCAAAGAAGCACTGAGCTAACCAGCAAAACTCAGTTTTTCACACCTTAATGCAGTGTTCTCACTACCAGATTTCATCTTTTGAATTCATTGTGCACAGTCAGGGATTTGATTTTCAGAAGAGAGTATTTGCTAGCTGCAGTTTTCCACTGCTTATGGAGACTTGGTTCCATCAGGTTAGATGAGTGACTTGGACATATAACAGAGAAAGAGAGACAGTATCTCAATGAAAACTTAAAAGGATCTGAGGGACTTGGATCAGGAGAATAAAGCCTTTGCCCAATCCATTTCAAACACAGTCTGACAAGGAGACCTTGAGATAGCAATTGGAGGGAATAGCCATGAATTCTGATATCTTGCTAAACCCATATTTACTTTTCTTTGATGAAAATAACTGATAAGTCTCCCAGAGATTAGCACAGAAGAATATTCCCAGGAGCAGTGCTAGACATATACATTGGGGCAGTCGATATTTAACGCAACTACAGTTAAAAACAATTAGCTATAAGCTGATATGGAATAGAAAAGCAGAGCACAGTTGTATTTTGTTAATTCAACACATAATTAGTAGTTTGGAAGTACAATTCGATCCTTCAGATAAAATTTAGAGAAGACGCTGTTCAGTTAACATATATTTAAAAGCATTTTTAAAATGTGATTGAGATATGTTTGTTCACGTGGGCCTTAAAATTACATTTTAAAGGTAGCCACACTGGCCCTATAACTGCACATTGGAAACCAAAACCAAAAAAGGGGCAAACTTCAAAGTGAAATGAGTCACAATTGACAACCGTTCAGTAGGAAGGATGTCTATAAAGCCAAACTATGCATGTACATATATATAACAAATGTTTATATTATGTATGCATATAAAGATATTTTATATTATACCATGTAAGTATGTATATAAATCTCCTAAAAAAAGAGTAATAACACCAAAAGAAAACCCTACAAACAGACGAAAAAGTCAAACCCAAATAAATATCAGGGAGCATTGCACACCAAGTCCATTTCTTCCAGCACCCAATTCTGGGGTAGAGTCATCATTTAACAGTGACATCTTCAAGCATAATAACTTTCAAATACATATTTTTCTTACATTCATTATAATGCATAGCAAACGATACAGGTACATTAGATAGATTTACCCCTTGGCACCACTGCTATTTGCAGTGGGTTTAGATCCTGTAATTAACAAGTAAGCTGTGTGAAACTATTGCTTAGACTTCAGGGAAAAAGGTGGAAATTTCTCAAGGTCTAAAAATCAGCCATTATACAGCATCCTGTGTAAGAATTTCTGATGCTGTTAATTATATAGAGAGAGACAGATGGATTTAATGCATACACACAACATATGGAATATACATAAAAGCATGTATTTTGAAACACACAACTGTATGTAATGCATAGCATACATATATGCATGTGTAGGCATACATATAGATACATATAAAATGTAATCCATATGCAGTCAAGGAGTTCACTTAGAAATTAGAGAGACTGTATGATTAAAGCAAGAGTTCAGAAAAAGCAAACTTTCTGATGATCAGCATAAAATCAGCATTCTGGAATTTGTTACCACTATATGCTATCTACCAAATATCTGATTTCTTTTGTAACTGACATATGAACCCACGGTAGGAGTGGTTTGAGAAGTTCTGCTTTGAATTGCCCTACATTCTAGAATGATGAAATTATTCCACTTCCCTTTGTGTGGCATTTGTCTCTGGCATTTGGGACTCCAGCTTGTCAAAAACAAGTTTCTGGGATGATTACTTCCAAATTCAGAAGATTCAATTACCTCATTATGGAAATTAAGCATCATCTGATAACTAATCCTGCTGCATCTTATTATAAAATATCATCAAAAGCAGGCACAGTGTGATATTAAATACAAATTAGTGTTAGGATAACGTGAATGCTAAGAAATAACCTCCATGTAAATAAAGATTTAACACTGCATAATACTAGAGGAGCGATTGTGAAGTCTCACACAAATACATCATTATAGATATTTTACAGAATGTGTGTTATGTTCTCATTGCATTATAATGAGACCGCTGGGGTCCAGCATTTACAGCTGCATTACAAAAGGGGCTCCTTCCAGCTGACAGAGGAAAGAATAACTGAGTAAGAACACCATGGCAAAGTTTAATTGAAATCTTATTAATACTTCTGCACATCACGGTTCAATTCATTCAATTTATAGCAGATAAAATTTAAGACATTATAATTTTTGAATTAAAATAATCTCCAGTCTCCACGGTGTGCCAACTTTTTATCTGCTGCCTTCCATTTTCTAAAGTTTTAGCCTCCATGGGTATGGAGATGCTGTGCAAAAGTTAGCAATCAGTACTCATCTCTCTACAGAGATATTTATCTGCTCTATCTCAGGAAGTTTTTCATTATTTTTAACTAGATATAGATAAATGGCAAATGGCAAATTCCTCACAAGCACAGCATCCTTTTGAACATTTCTCCAACTTGTTTATTGACAAAGAAATACTGAAATCTTTTTGCTTCTTTTGACCTAACTACAATTATCCCCAGTGGTACAAGGTTAACAGCAGGCACACATAGGAATGGTTACTCTCCCCACTGGGTCCACTAACACAAAAAATACAGCTTGAATATCACTAATGGCCAGTTTCCTGCAGCATTTAATCTCATGATCATATCGCAGTTAAAGAGAACAGTCCATCGAGGCGCTTTACTCCTTCCTCAGATGCACAGAAATTCTGCATACGTCTAGCTGCCCAGGCTACAACTGACATCAAAGTGAGGTGTAGCAAAAACAGACCTCAGAGGACTGGGAAGAGCCCCCTGTCCTATCATCTCCTTTATGCCATCACAGGAACTAGATATGTGGCTCTGTCAACAACATCCTAACAAACAGTCCCATGAAAAAGAAAACCAGTCAAAAGCAAGTGACAGAAGGTTACAGCAAGCAAAATTGAGTGCAGTTCTGTTCTCATATGTGCTAGCAGCTGTATGATGCTTTAGATGACTAGTAAGAATCACTGTACAGCAGCAAGTGTCTCACATAACTAAGTGACCACATAGGTGGTAATAAAACCCTTCTCAATAGGGGTAAAATAACAACATGAATAAGAAAGCTAACCAGAGCCATAGGAACTGTTTATCAATAAAAGCCTTTGGAAACAAGATCGTAGCCCATAATAATAGAAAAAGAAAACTGTAAGTCAGATAGTGATCCTTAGAAAGATGGAGCATGCAGACCCTCCTAAGTGCTCAACTTAGCCTTCCTACATGGACTATTCAGGAGCAGCAGGCTATCCACATCTCTCATCAGTTCCTTGAATTCTGATACCATTGCACATGCCCAAATCCATCGCACAGAGTAGTCTGAGTATGGCCAAGAGTGACTTGAATGCAAGAAGGGAGTGGGTGAGGATTAACCTTTTTCACCTGCCTTCAGTGAAGCAATGCTGTGCACTCTGGTTTTGAGACATCTTTGGAATCCACACTGAAAATCATTTTACTTCAGTTATTTTGCTGTATCATTTGCATACATTTTTCCATCCTTACATAGGCTAGTGCTCCAACTGAGGGACCCAGGAATAGCGAGGATGCAAAAATACAACTGAATCAAGTTTTTGGAGCTGTGGTTGAGAGAAAGAATAAATCTAAAGATTACATTTTCAGAAGTATGTGTATGTTTGACTTTGTATTTCTGGTGTGTATAGGAAAGCATCGTCTTCTAGGTCTAGTTAAGGCAGCTCAAGGCAACACTTTCCAAACCCTGGGTACTACCACTTCCAGGGTCCACTACAAAGGATGAGACACACATCCTCAGTACTCTACAGTGCCATGTCAGCTACTCAAACCACCTTCCCTGGACATTTTAATTAAGACAGCATACACAAAGTGTGAATAGGATTCATCCAATCCATTCCCTGCCTCTACACTAATCCTACAGAGAGACATCAACTATTTGCTGGCAGAAGCTTGCAATATAAAATTTGCTGTAGTCATCTGCAATGAGAAATGGGAATATGTCTGTCCATCAGATGTCTACTGAAATTTATTATTAGCCTCCTAAGAAAAAAAGGCATTTTTGAACATTGCACATGGAGCTTGGGCATCATTGCATTTACCTCTAAATACAACCATAAGAACTATCAATATATGTTCATCTGAATAATTTTGGAAAAAAAAGCAAGACTTTGTTTTATTTCTTTCATATTATACATATGTTGCAGTAGTAAGTCCTATAAAATGGCATATTCGGGTATCATTCACTTGATAAGTCATCTTGGGAGCTTCAATTCACTGTGGTCTCCTGTATCAGTACTTACGGAGAGAATATTTTTATTTCATAGTCCATTGAGTCAACGGATGGAACAGTTTCAGTCTGCTGGGTTAATGTGGGTGCTGTTGGTACACAGTAAATGCATTTACTGTATTAAAGAGCCTTACTAATTTTTTTCCATGAAATGTCATGTACTCTATATTCAGTCCAATATGTTGACAAAAATAAAACAAGTCAATTATTTGTTTTTTGAAATAGGAAAAGCAATTCATTTATACTGTAAATTATTTGCAAGCTTTGCCATCTAGATTAAAAGGGAAAAAAATAGGTTTTTTTTCTGAAATTATGATAGCCCAGAGAGTATATTCAAAAGGCCAGTGCTGCACATATCTACTCATATAAGGGATAATTATGCACACAAATTGTTCCGCTTTGATGGTTGAGATTATTTTCATTAATAAAGTTTTGCAAGGTCAAGTTGTTGCTAGTTGAGACTGAACAATCTTATATGTGAAAAGAGGCAAGCAGCTTTTGCAATGGCAGCAGAAAATAAAGTTGATTTGTGAAATGTCCAGTCACATCCATGTTCTGTGCAAAAGCAGTTACATTATTAAAATGAGGGTTTAGGAATGAAACTGATGTACAGACTTTGAGCACTGGTGACAAAAATGGTGCTGCTTTAACGTCAGCCCTTCTTCAGAGTCCTGATAACTCAATGACAATTCCATTTAATTCATGAAGCATGTGAAAGCCTTGAAGGGCTGGCAGTCTCACAAGAGACACTTCATTGGCGTTTGTTATCTCCTGTTTTGCTGACTCTTTCTTTAGGAAACTTTAATACAATATGATAGAGGTTACTGACAGAAGTTCCACTGACTTTACTTGTGAAAGAAAGTAGATTGAAAACTAGACCAATAGCAGCTGTCTAGGGCTTAATAAAATAATATTCCTTCCTGAAAGAAGGCTCATAATCTGCATGAGGACAAAGGAACAAATTAGAGAAAATTGTATGTACCTGTGAAAGTGTGATTCAGTTATTTATACTTTAAGCATAATCTGCTAGGGAAATATTTAACCTTTGCCCACTGGCAGAATTATTTCTCTGCGACGTTAATCAAAAAATTTAATCATCTAGGGAAAATGTGCAAAATCTTCATGTCTTAGAGCAACATTCTTTCTTGTCCATTATACTTTCATCCCTACATTTGAAAGCATTACAGCAAAATAAACATTTCTAAAAAGTACGTTAGAGATGCTATAATACTTACAACTTTTGCATGCAAATATTTTCAGTCTAAATATACGTTTATTGGCTAATTAACTCCAGACAACAACATTGTTTTCCAGACTGCAAAACTGTCTCAAGATTTTGGAGAGCTGGAGAGTGCTAAAGCTACAGAGAACCTTGACTTTTCTGGACTTCACTAACACTGGCACAAGAGGCATCGTTGCTGAAGCTATCTCACATAAAGACACCCTGGCTGGTGTCCACAGAAGCTTCTGCAAGCCAGGTAGTCCCTGTAGGATACTAAAATGCATTGTCTAACATATCCAAGCCCAAACCAGATGTTTTTGCCCTTCTTCTCTGCTTATATACTCCACTTATAATATTTACTGACAAGGATCATTCAAGAGCTATGGCAATTCTGATTTTAAAACAATCAAAATACATTCCAGCAGCAGCCAGAACTGACATTTTTGTGAGGTGAACCAGGGCATTTTACATCATCTACAGTACAACAAAACTGTTTCTTTCTAAGGGGATGAAATCCTTTGTTTCCTATCTCTGCACAGTTTCTTGTTAACTTTAAGGAACAATCACAGCATTATTAATTGAAGGAAACACATATCTCTTACTGCACAATCAAGGTTTAATATGTCAAGAGTCAAAACTTGCTTTGCAAGACAGCAAAAAGAAATGCTGATAAGAAAGATGAATGGAGGTAATGAAATAAATCCCATTTCATTTTATAATCCCATTAAGAGTGGAAAAATAGGGTTGACCAGTTTCATGATGAAAGCCCTCTTCTCTGAGCTTATGAAGTTTTTCTTGGTTGTTGATTTTCTATGTGTGCTTTTACTGTCTGCTGATCTCAAATGCTTAGGAAATAGCATGACCATATTCTATCTTACATTGCATCAGGGCAGGTATTCTACAAAGTTAGCACATGTTTCTAATTTTATGATTAGTATTATAGTCTATTTATGACACAAGAACATAGAACAAAACCTTCACTGTTTCAAACAGGGAATGTTTCATCGTCCCATCTTCTGCCACTTCACTGCAGCCAACTATTGAATCAAATATTCATGAGTAAAATTTGAGCAAAAATAATTTGGCTGAAGTTGGAAGTGGTGGTTGCAGCATTATGTTCAGACATTATGGAGCAGAGTAATTATTAATTTATGTTTATAGAAAAGAAGGTTAACTATACATTTGGTGCTTCCAGTGCAAACAAATACAGTAGATATTCTGTGTGCATTAACCAACTTAGCACACTGCTTTATATTAATTCTGAATTATTTTGCTTGTTGCATAGCCTTTTTGCTGCCTGGAAGGTGAGAAGGGGTCACCAGTCAGCTGAAGGTGTACTTCTCTAAAGTAATTCAGGATCTAAAATAAGAAAACAACTGCATAAGCCTCAGTTATCCTATTTTAAGAAACAAAACTGTCTTAATGTGAAATTGAAAGTCAATTTTCAGGGTAAAGAATTCAGAACAAAATGTAACTGTGTTCAAAATGTGCAGATTGCTTTTTATTCACTTACACTGGTATAAATCTATAATAATGCAGTGACTAATTGTGCCCTGAGTAGGCAGAAGAATGCCTGACTAAAAAGATTGGAAATGGCAGTTAAATAATTAATGTAAAAATATGTTGATGATCCTAAATAAGAAAATGTGAGATATTTGAAATGAAATAGCTGAAATCAGGCAATCTACTTCCTGCATAAGAGGCATTAGAAATACCCATTAATTGCATTTCCCACAAATAAACAAATCTATGAAGAAGACACTAACATTTTTCAGTCCTGCTTAAGAGGAATGTGTCACACAGCAGTTATTTTTTCAACAGTTAGATAAAGAAACCCAGTCCATATACATCTAAATACATTTTTAAAGTACAAATAAGAACCTCATGGCTTATATGAGAGTGAAATTAAGAAATGAAGTGCTACAGCAATTTTGGGCCAGGGAGTAGTGATGGAAGAAAACAGTCCGTACACACTTACTTGATATTAAATGAAGACTGAGATTAATGTCTTGGGTGAATATTGTATGCAAAATTAAATTAAAAATTGTAATCAAAGACAAAGCCAAAACAGCAAGGAGCTGTAAGGCAGCTGTAACTGCCTTCTGCAAGTCTTTGAGAGCTTGATGCAGAGATAAATGACTGCCCTCAAACACAGCAAACAAACAAACAAAAAATACAAGAGCATTTTGAAGACTTTTCAGGGCTAAATGTCATAAGATTGTGAGGCTGTGGTTCCTCTCTGACAGATCAGTAGTATTACTCTGAATAGTGAATATATCAGAGAAAGGTGAGGGGAGACACCTGAACCTAACAACACAATCTGGCAACTTTATCAGCATCAGAGTTAGCATTAAGGGTCTGCAGCAGCCTATGAAGCTTGGAGAGCCCTGCCTCATAGAGCTAATGAACCATTGCGGTAAGCAACAGTTTCAGCATCACTGAAGAAGAAATCACTTGGCTTCCTCTCCTCCACATTTTCCCTTCTTCATTTTCTTCTTGCAGTGATAAAGCAGAGTTGGGGGCTGTATTGTGGCTGGGTTTTATTACTGATTGCAGAGATATATTTGTATTTTTAGATATATTTTGAAACCCAGACTCCTTTTGCAGTGGAATTTAGGCCTAAAAAACTTCTATCCGTGTTTTAATGTGTACTCTTGGGGCTGAGCTTACAGCAGCCTGTCAGAAGAATGAGTGCTTCAAATGATGCTATTCATCTTGTGGCGATGCATTTTGCAGGTGAAAAGAAGGATAAATGATTTTAGCCTAATCTAGTACCTGCCTTAACAGTCCTCTCATCACCATGGTAACCCTGAAGGAGAAACACACAACTAACCTTTAAGTGTTAGCAGCAAGAAAAGCATGTTTTATTCTTTTCTTTGGGATTTTTTTTTTTTTTCAAAGAAGTATATAATGCAAAAGATTCAACACCAGTGACTCTTAATTGACTCCCCAGGTTTTGAGAGGTGATTCTGGATTGTTCCTCCTTTTGCTTTTGTGATTTCACACTGTACTTCAGGGAAGAAATATTCTTGACAGACTTGCAAATCAGGAATAATTGAAGACTTTGACAGAGTAAAGCTCACATAGAGCTTCTGTGACCTTGGCATCATCTCTATGAATAATACACGCTTTCTCACCTTCACTCCATTTAGTACTCAGATTAAAAACAGTGTTGAGAAGCTCCAGCAGAAAATTATGTACACACAACCATATATGAAAACTAACAGCATCCCAGCCATTAAAAAATGAGTCCTGCAAGACTAAAATAAGAAGGCATCTGTCTTTAAAACTTCCCACGTACAACCATCAATTGCTTTGGAATGAAAACAGTTTATATGAAAACTCACATGGGCCCACAAAAAAAGTCTTTCCTCTTTACAGGTGTCAAGAGAAGAAGTCACAGTGACACGGCCCTGTTTTCCACAAAACTTGTCAGAATCATGCATTTTCATCGGGCCAGCAGCCAGCAAACACCCAGCATGTGGCCCCAGTTGACATATCACAGTGGGAAAGAGGCTGGAGAATGGCTAAGAGGATTAGAGCCCCTTTCTAGGTCTGATGGTGGTATCCCAGTGCAACACAATTGTGACTAAGTGTGTGACTCAACAAGGACTGCGAGGGGGCTCTGTTATGGTTCCCACATCCAGCGCCTCTCTGCAGAGGAATTCCCTGGGCAAGCAGCACAGCTCTCAGAGGTTTTCTGTCCTGTGAATGGAGCAGGAGTCAACAGGAGTCCACAGCTCCTTGGCACTTGCTCCCAGCAGACATCTGTGTCCTGTTAGCCTGCTCATCACCTGGTGGTTTTAACCCAGGCACAGTCAGTGTTGTGAAAGGCAGCATGCAGTACAACCGTATTTCCCTGTTACTTCTAGTGTTTGTAGCAGCAAACCAAACAACAGATGTATAGTGTCTGGAGTCAGAAAATGTGTTATGTTCCAAATAGTTTTACTCTGCAAATACTGGAAGATATTTTCAATAGCTGATATTATAATTTCTCTGCTTTTTAAATGAAGCCACCAATGTATGATAATAAAAGTGACTACGTACATTAAATTTTAAAAATATGTATGTTTTCTCTTGGAAGAAAAGAAACATTACTTCAGAAAAAAAAAAAAGCAGTAAATGTCACTGAACTGTGTATCTGTCTTGCTCTGTTTTATACCTCAATAATCAGAATCTAAAAGTAATAAGTACAACTCTCAAACACAGAAAATCTTTCTATTTATAGCACATATTCATTTGGTAGAAGAGAGATTTAATTAGCATTTTCAGATACTTAAGGTGAGTGCAATACATGATGACAGACTAAAATTATTATTTTCCCTTATAAGTTTCCTTTTAAGTTAAATATTCAATTTTCTAATTCCAGATTTGTCTGCTAGTCCTACAGGAAGACACTGGTAAAATGTGCTTAAAAGAAATTATAATAAAAAATTATCAATTAAACTTAGATTTTCTACAGATTGAAAATGGAGAAATTCATCTAAATGATCGATTTTAGCAATACATAACACAGAAAAGACAGAAAACTGAAGAAGGACCAGAAGTCCACCCTTATTACCACGCTACTGCTCGTAACTGAAACTGCAGCCACACTCAGTCACTCAATATCATAAAGGAAGAAGATTGAAACTAGGCAAACGCATAACGTTTTGAAAATCTCAACCATTCCCAGCCATAGTTTAATCAACAACAGTTGTTGCATATAAGATGTTCTCTGATATTTGATAGCTGCTTAGCCAGCACAGACTAAAGATTATAACAGGTAAGATTCAACTGCACTTAAAATAAATAAATAAATAAATAAAAAATCACACCTTATTAACGATTTAACAAAAGGACATATGTGACCTCTCTCCTTCAAGTCTGCTGTTTGGTGGTTGCATTATGAAAGGCAATTTAGCTAATGATTCAGTTAATCTTTTTCTAACCACCCTCATAAATCTTTAATAAACCCTATGAAAGTTCAAGAACTATTTTAAATTACTCCTATTTATAGTCACATCCAAACAAAAATTTCAGACTATATAGTTAAATTCTAACAAAGGTTTATGTCCGTATGGTACGAATCTAAAGCAAAGAATTCTTCACATTCTTATTCCCCTTTTCCCTGTCATTTTAAAGCTTATTTCCCTCTTCCCTTCTTGGTTTCTTGTACAAAACCAATCCACAAAAGACAAAAATGGGCAACAAACCTTTAGATGTTCTGTAGTTAAAGTCTATTTGTCTTTTATGGTAAGCAATGCAAATTTTGGCTTGTAGAAATAACCTTATTAGGTATGCAGGCTTTTCTTTGGAAACACTATCATAAAACCCACAGCTAAGTCATTAATCTTTCCAAAAAGCTTGTTGAGATCCCCATAGGCATTTAAATGGATCATAACAGCCTCATATATGAAATGTGGAGCTGCAGCCAAGGATTTGACAGAAGTGCAAATTTGGACAAATAAGACCATCAAAGCTTCAGCTGAAGAGCTTTCTGTCCTCTCCACAGGACAAGGGCTTGATAAGACCCATCATGAAGAATGAAATTATAAGTAAGGAGAGAAAAATGCCAAATTCATGCCAGCAACTGTTAAAAGCTTACCTAGTTGAAGATATGAGATATTAAATGATTATACTGTTGCAGAGAAACTGGCACCATAGGATAAATAATGGAGTAGTTGCCCAGAGGTCAGTATTCTCATTTGTCTTGGCAGATAATTATATTGCACTCACAGGAGAGAGCTGAGCACTTGGTGTAGTAAACTAACCCAGTTATGAAATTCTCTTACAAGAAGAGGTATACAAACAGGAAAAGACAAAAACAAAACAAAACAAAATGAACATTTTGGGGGATAAGCCCCACAAATAAACCATTATTGTATCCAGGGACAATGAAAACTGGAGCAAACTACTTAGAAATAAATTAGCCCTCTGAAAGAACAAGCCCAGATTTCATCACTCACTTCTGCACCAGCTCTAGGCTACTGTCCAGATCAGGTATGTTTGCTCCAGGAAAAAAATATTTCACCCAGACATCCAGACCCAAACCTGCTCTACTTTAAGCTGAGACGGATTCATTTATCAAAACTGTTCAGACAGAACTATAAGCTGAATCAGATTTAAAGAAGCTGAGAACTTGACAGAAGCTTCACCATGAGACAGCATAAGCTTTGCCAGATCCTTAAAAAAAAATATGGATTTGCCACAAACAACAACTGCAAAGTGTCGTCAATGAGATTTGCAGGGTAAAAACAACCATTGACCATGTAAGAGACAGCAGGTGTGAGAAAAACGAAGAGGGGTTGCAAAACAAGCCTCACCACTGCAGCAACAGTAGCCAATGTTCTGCCATGAAATTTCACAATCTTCAGGAAAAACTTTTCAAACACTGACTCTATTTGTTTTCATAAACCATCCCCAGTTTGCTTTTTTTCTCAGCATTAGCCAGGTAAATATGGAGGACTTTGTTATTAATTTAATGTATAAAGTACAACATTTCTTCTCGCTTAATGTTGTGTAGGAAAATAAGCAGCGCATTTTGAAAGACATACAGCAATGATACACAGAAGAATGAGAATATGTGTTTGCATTCACGGAGGAGAAATATGCAGGCTTTGTGATAAGTTTCACTCTTTTTTGTACAGGCATTTTTTCTGAGATTTCTGCAACCTCAGTAGTGTATAATCTCCTTTTTCTTTTTAACCAGACTGTAAAATAACTTGGAAATATTGCGCCAGCCACATGGAGAATTATTTCCAGTTATAGTTAGCATGCAAATGAAGCATCGCTCAGCATCTAATCACGCCGCATCTTGTTACAGGTCTGAGGAACTCATCTGCTTTAAGCACATGCAGTATTTTGGAGAAACACTTCATAATATACATAAAAGGCCTATAAGCAAACAGGATTAATAAGCAGAAAAATAGCTGTAGTCTTTAATTTTTTGCTGCAGCTAAGAAATCTAACGATAGCTATGTGGCCCAGACTCTTCACTCCCAACGCATGTCTAACTCTGGCCTCACTGTATCATCCCCAGCTGTTTTGTACCACACAAACTTGATTTCTATACAAAGTGCTGACTCAATTCTTACTAATATATCTGGCCAGAGAAGAGGATGAGCAGCCTGGGCTGGCCCCATCCAACCTCAGACACTCTGCGTGTTGAAGCCCAGTATACAAAAACACTGCCTGTAAGTAACTCAAGTAGACGATTCAGTTTAATGTTACAGGAGATGAACCCTGAAAGAACAGCAGAAAAGAAAAGAATAACAGCTCTAGAACATCTTGCAAAATGGAAGATGAATCAGAATGACTTCTTCCCTGTGAAAATGACAAATTGGCATTTCACGAGAAGCAGATAAGAGAATACCACCAGTGACACACATTACAGCTCAGCCATGAGGCTGTGTGGGCTGAGGCACTCCCCAGCCTCCTGCTTGGAGAAGCAAGCTGCCAGAAATAGAGCACAGACTGGACTGCCCTCTGGATTGCCCTCCTAGGGCAAATCTGAAGTCAGACTTCCAGCTCCCTTTGACATCCAGTTCTGTATAACAGCTGCATTTTTCCAGGATGCATTTAGAAAATAATAAACCAAAAAATTGAAGCAGCAGACAGATTATTCTTACCAAAGAATTAAGCATTTCTACTAAAGTAATGCTTTCTACTGTCTTTTTTTTTTTTTCTTTTTTTTTTCTAAAAGACTGCTTTGTCATTTACTTTCTTCAAGCTGTTCGCTACCAGAAAGAAGTAAAGAGTATAATTTGCTTAAAGATCATTTGAGAACTACAAAACATCACATAGAATTCCTACAAAGTCCTTTCTGGGATATTGTTCCTCAGCTGTTTCAGTTTTTAATAGACTGCCATACATTCTGTTGTCTTGTCAAACTGTCTTGTGTTTAATTTTGTAAATTTACATAAGGAATGCAGAATCACAAAACCAAAGTTACAGATGCTTTACAGCTGGTCAAAAAATGAACCTTAAATATCATTTTCCTCATCTTTCATTTGTCTGTGGTCTTTTTTGGAGATTTCATATAGGTTTTGCTTTTCATTTATACAATCAAACTGCTTTTTAATGCAACAGAAAGCTTCCTGCTTGAAATGCACTTGTTTAACAAGAAAATGCTGATTTATTCTAACCAAACTGCTTCACTTTGCTGTGACTGCCTGTCTCTGCTCCAATTAATATTTAAATATTTATTCAAATTAGAGCAGCTTCCATGGGAGAATAGCAGCCCAGAATAGTCAATAAGCTGGGGGACTGAACAGCAGTTTGTAGGGGCCCAGAGTTCAAATCCCTACCGTGATTTAATTTTGAGGTGTGAGAGGCAAGGCAGTGACCGTCTCCCCTGCGATGAGAAGAATCAGAGACGAGCTGATTTGAATTGCTGCTGAGCACCTCAAGTCAAGTTCAAATTCAAATCTGTTGCCACGTATGTAAAGTGGGGATGATACTAAATTACTTCACAGACCTGCTGAATAATTGGCAGTTGCAGTGTTTTGAGACTGTGTGTTTCTTAAATGGAGAATATAATGAATGGATATTGTTATGAGTAGGAGTTCGTAACAACTGTTCATGTGTCTCACATTGGTCAATGCCAAACATGACTACCAATCTGAGTTTCACATGGGTCAATGCCAAATGTGAATAGCAAGTCTAAGTCACAAAGATAAACAGAAATAACCCATTTGTACCTGTCTAAACTTACCTATGTTGTTTTCATATTCAGGACTTCCTGTACCTCGTGTAATAAGTTCAGTGAAACTATCTTGCATGCAGAAATCATACAATTTTAGTTCTGCTCTTTTTTGCCTGGAAATACTGCATATAATGCCCCCTAATATACATTAACTTTTTGTACGCACATAGCCCCACAGTAAGAACTCCTCCATCTGCTGGTAGAAGTATTCACCACTTATCCTAATAATGTTCCACATTATAAAACTTTGTGAGCAGCACATAAGTGCCAAGGAGGACAGAAAAAAGAAGCAGTTAAAAGAAAGTGCAACATCTATGACAGAAGTATGAAACGAGATGATTTTTTCTTCTTTTCTCCAGGAGTCATTTCCTAATCAAAGCCCAGAAACTGTTGAGCTAATGAAAATGTCACCTGCGATTTGATGGAGATAGTTTTGATTGCCTAGGTGTCATCACACATACTGCAGTGTATTCTTAATGACTGCAGAATATCTCATTTTCCTCCCCTGAGTACAAGGTCATCGATAACTGCAGGAATGATGTGGAGAAGCGTGAGCTGTGTGGCTCGTAGTTAACAGCCCCACATGCTGTGCCAGTCCCTAAGTGATGATATCTATCAGAACAACTAAAAGCTGGTTAATGGCTATTCAGTGCCAAATGAGTTAATTGCTAATTGTATACCTACAGGTTTAAAACCATTGCCAAGAATAGGCTTGGTGCACACAGTGAATTTGAGGAACTGTGCACTATTGCTTTGTACTAGACCCAAGCTAGGACGCAGTCCAATCCGTACCAATGTTACACTGGGGTTGAAAAGCAGTTTGTTTAGTTTTTGACTAAGAGATATACATTTTTTATAACAAATCTCCCACTTATTCCAGTCATATTCCCTAATCTGTGAGGTTAGAAACAAAATGAATGAGAACAACATTTTTCCAGAAATAAAATATTTGTTTTAAGAAATGAGCGGTGAGCTTTCCCTTTCAGTTTTCTTTTTAAAGCCCTTGTAGAATAAGTTTTAAGATAGTTTTTTTCAGTTTGTTTCAACCGCTCAGATTATTTAATATTTTTTTTTAACATCAGTTAACATACACTTCCTTTTCTATAGAATGTTAAATCTATACATTACATGGACATGGTTTACTCACAGAACTTTTCACTATTTGAAGGTACCACTTACACTTTCGTGAGTTAATTCAAGTACATTTCATAACCCCATTAGGCTTCAGTTTATTCTTGAGTGAATTAGAAGCGGTAATACTTCTCTGGCTCATTTAGAGGGCTGCTCCGAAAGTAATACCTCCTATTTTATTATGTTAGCCCTCAACATCAGAGGTGGATGTTGGTGTTATGGCAGTAGACACTGAACCTTCCCATCAACATTCCATTGCATTTTGTTACTGTGTGACAGATTGCAGAAGAGGGGCAGTCTGACAAAACGGCATCTGACATGAAAGTGCACATACTGCAAAGGGGAGGAATTAAAATCCCCCAGTGCAGAAAAAATGGCATCCATCAATATTCACTGATGCCTGCTGAATACTTCTGGAGAACAAACAATGAATGTAGCACAGTGAGGTGATGGGTGGTGCATTTCAGCAGAGGTGACAGTGACTATGGATCACCTCCACTGGCACAGGTTTTGACAAGCATGGCGTGCAGGCTCTTGTTCTTCACTGGTGAAAATGCACTGCTAATGGTGGTGATTATGTTGAAAAATAGTGTTTTTCTAGCTGAAAATTTGCTGTATCAAACAGTGTTACTGTTTTCTATCTGTAGTAGTTTCCATGGAAATAAATAAAAGGCATTACTTTTGGAGTGATCTATGTAATTCCAACTCAGCGGGAGCTGAGCTTCTAATTCTACAGTACGTTTTGTGTTGTTGTTTTGTTTTTGTTTTGTTTTGTTGTTGTTTTTTTTATAAACCACAATTGTAAAGTTTAAATGCAGAGATGATCAGGGTATTTTAGTAATTTTTTTTCATTTGATAAATGATATTTTAAGAACAGAAGCATGTTAAAGTAAAACACTGAGAAAAACCTTTGTTATATCCCTGACTCAAGAGAGAGCAAGACTGGAAACTCCAACTGCTAAGCCCTATGCTGCTCACATAGCAACAGAAGTAAAATCTTGAACTCAATATGCTTCCTAAAATTATAATCAGAGATCCGCTATAAACAAAGGAGTTTGCAGATGAATACCATGGCAATTATGCGTGCAGGTTGTTCTCAAGATGTTCATACAAGTATTTTCATTCCTTAGTGCCAATGGTAAGTGAAATAAAACATGATAAATGAAATACAGAGGGGGAAAAAGAATCACCAAGATGAACTACAATTCTGTTGAAGATCAGGAAAGTTTCACCTCAACATTAGCGCTGATGAATCAGCAAGTACTCTCACAAGCCCTTTAGAGGCATTGGACAAAGAAATAATTATTTACTGAGACAATCCCCTACAAGACTGTTGTTTTGATGAATTGGCACATATGGAACTCAGGGATGATGAATTGCACTGACGTTAATTATATTAAAAGTTGCCTAATATACGCATAACTTGATTTATTATTTTATCAACTTAAAAGAGCACCCTCATCTCATATAAAGCAAAATAGCCCCATTACTAAAGCACAGCACTAGTACAGACACTAGATATTGAATGACATCATGCACTCTATAGCTCTTTACGTTCTCAGTTGTTTTATTGTGGAATGTGACAATCAATACATCTATCTACGTACTCACAGTCAGACTTGTCTTGTGAGAGAGATAATGGTGAATACAACTAATAATACAGTCAGCAGTATCTCACTTAAGTTACTGCTTGCTAAATAAATGCCAGTGAGGTGTGTCTATTTCAATACATGGGGATGTATAACTTTTTAGGTTCTTCTAGTCATACAGTTCTATGATTCTCTGATCCATAATATTCATAACAAAGCTAAGCATGGTGGAATAGAATAATTTATAAATGCTGAAATACTGTATGTTTATACATGTTTGATTTACAGTCCTCTCCAGAGCCTTACACAGGCACTACAGACAAGCTAACATAAATGCCTCTTTCTATGGAACTACATCTGAAACCTCATACAAATCCATTATTATAGTGGTACAAAATGAAGAGGAAAGAAAAAAGATACTTTATTTTATCAAGGGAGAAATTGTTTTTTCCCTTCCTCAGGGGTAACCCTGGCCATGAATACGTGGATAACAGAAGTTAACTCAAAACAAGCTGAAAATCACCTGGGGAAATGAAGAACTTCCAAGATGAGCCAAATATCACAGATGTCAGTTTATATGCTCTTGAGGACTCATCAGAAGCTGGAGCCAAAAGGTTTAAAAGGCATACAGCTAGAATAAACTAGCAGAAGTATTTTTATTTCAAACAAATACAGCGGCAAATGAAAACAGTGGCAGGAAACACACGTTTGTATGTATACCCCTATGCATACAGCCTTTTTCTTGCTTTGTGCAGGTTGTCTCTATTCAGAACACCAGAAAACTTGCCTTTGAGAATATTTCAGAGTCTCATGGAATGAATCTAAGCCTATGCAGGCTTCAAGTAATCTGAGACACCTATATCAGCCTTTCCATTTAGGCAATATTGTGGAAGAGATTATTTTGATCCATTTTGTTTTCTTTGTAAGACAGCAGAGGACGAATGATACTTGGAAATTCACCTACTCTAGGGAAATTTCAATTAAATACAGAGAAATGAGTACCCATTAAGTTACTCTGCCAGTTCCAAAGCTATGTTCCTCCAGCATTGATATGATCATCATTCAGTAAGTTTCACTTTCCAGAAAGAGTAACTAGTGCAGAGTCCTACACCTGATTCCTACACCTGGGGAGGAATAGTCACACAGATCAGTACCAGGCTGAGCTGCTGCAAAGGAGCTCTGCAGGGAAGGACCTGGGTGTCCTGGCAGACAACAGGGTGGCCATGAGCCACCAGTGTGCTCTTGTGGCCAAGAAGATCAATGATATCCTGCAGTGCATTAAAAAGAGTGTGGCCAGCAGAGCAAGGGCAGTGATGCTCCCACATCTGCTCTGCCCCCGTGAGGCCACAGCTGGAGCACTGTGTCCAGTTCTGGGCCTAACAGTTCAAGAAGGACAGGGAACTTCTAGAGAATGTCCAGTGGAGAGCCACCAAGATTATTAGGGATCAAATAGGTTATTTTTCTCATTCAACAAAAGCCATAATGAACGTTGGTGACCACAATGTGTTATCTATACATTTTGGCTGCCCTATTAAAACTGAAATAAAACAAAACTTGGGGATGAGTATGCAAAGGGTTATAAATATTTCCACTTCCAAAAGGAAGCTTATGTACCCACAGAGTAGCTGTCCTTTAACTATGACCTGCCTTAATATTTTGACTGCTTAAGACAGGTTTGATTAACAGAAGGGAATTCTGTGAATGCTGGTTTCTGTGGAGTTGTTTCTCAAGGTGGACTTGCTAGAAATCTGAAGTTTTTTTTTTCATTTTTTCTGATCAAAGCCTTTGTTGGCATATAGTCAATAGTTTTTTCCTCCATGTAGATTGCAGGAGAGCTTTTAGACCTTTCCTCACTGAAATCTCTAATAATGTTTCTTTTTGCTTTTTCTTTGTGTGAAGGAAGGAGAGGAAAAATAAGGGGGGGGGGGGGGGGGGGCGGTTAGCCAAATGCAGGCAGCATTTAAAAAAGCTGCTGTCTTGGCTTCACTACCTCAAAACAGTACAATAAAAGAAGAAGAAGAAGAAAAAAAAAAAAAAGACAAAGTGCTGCTATTTGTTGGTGATCTGTAGCTCTCAGAATGCCCCTTTTGGGATCTCAAGAGGAGATATATTTCAACTCACCCAGTGTCAGAGAGATTGACCTAAAGCAGATCAGGCAAGAACATGACATCTCGAAGACTTTTGTGCACCTTCACCTCATAGGTCTATCACCTCTGCCCAGGTCAGCTTCTACCCAGTTATACTGATATGCCATCAAATATATCAGCCAGATAAGAAAAAAATGTTGAGCGCAAAAGAATAGTTCATGTTGTAAATTTTATCAAACTTGTTCAGAAAGCTGTAGACCCAGAGATGGGTCAAATCCAGGCAGCCACAAACATTGGGGCATCTCAAACCAGTTGAATAAAACAGGAAAAAAAAGGCACGGGGCGGGGGAGAGGGCAGAGATACTACATTGAAAAGCTTCTCGAAGAGGAAGGGTACAGGACCAAAGGATGAAGCAGCTGGCCACAGGTAGCCCTGGGAAAACAATTCATAGTATATATGACATTGAATGGATGAAATAATCACTACACTGAGAGTTTTCTCCTTAAAAAGAAAAAAAAGATTTTATTCTTAAGCAAACAGTTAAACAATTTTAGCATTCATTAGACCAAGAGTGCGGTCTAATTTGGCCTCATTCTCCCCTTACGGCTCCCAAGAGTGTCTTAACAAACCTTAAGTACCACATGACGTCAGACAAACATAACTGTGTCTTGTTTAAACTGGACATTTAAGCTACCATTCCTGTCATGTCAATATACTTTCTTGGTTAGTTAGTTAAACTTGCATTTGCCAGTATGAAAAAAAATACCTATATTTCATGAAAATAAGTTCTCCGTATCTCCATTTTCTCAAAGTTTTTCCATTTTCAGGTCTGAATTCATTCTGCAGGCAGGCAGGCAGCAGCTGGGGTATTAGTGAAATACTCCAACATATATCATAATTAAATGCCTATACTGCATCTACTGTTTTAGTGCTCTTTCCCATCTCCTCCAGAGGTAACTGCGTGCAAAAACTTGCATTGATACAATCTATCCAACCAAATTTTACGCACAGAAGACTCCCTGCTTAGGGAAGGCTTACAAGGCACATTCCTTTCATCTTAAAATATATACGTATAAAAGCTTATATATACATACATACATAGAGAAAGGGAAAGACTTCTCATAGCCACTGCAGCAAATTATAAATGATGCATGAAATGAAAAATTCCTGCTGCACCGAGAAGTGAATAGACAGTGCCCTGGAATCAACGTTTGCCATGTTACCCACTTAGTGAGAGCCACTGACTTAAAAGTCAACAGAAAAAAGCCTCTGTAGCTATACATTTTAAATTGCACAGTATTTGTGCATTTGTCATTTGTTTCCAAACCAGCTCAAAAGGAGCATACTGCAGATTTTCTACCGCCCCACACTTTCCAAACTTGCAATAATCGGAATCCAAATTAGCTCTGAAAATCACCTATAGAACTCTAAAATAATGAAACACGATAATCATTAAAAACAGACTGGTAAACTGGAGTTTAAAGCTTCTGTGTTAGAAACAGGCAGAGATGGCCCATGATCCCAGATAATTAGAAAGGAATCTCAAGGATCAGTGGATTGGCAAATTGGGTCTTATCAATGCAATTAAAAAAAGAAAAAAATCAAGACTTAGTATACTCTGAATTTTTATTTGCAGATGAGCTATACTTATTAGGTTGGCTTTTGCCATCATAGCTAAACTGAGCAAAACTTTAATTTCAAAAAATTTATAATTGCATATATATAACTTTGTGATCGTCAAAGCCAGGCATCTTCGTTCTAATTTCTATGGAAAAGCAGTTTCACATTTCAAAACTAGAGCAGAATCTGTGAAGAATCTGCTTACAATGCACGTTGATAATGATTTCTCAAGATTTGGGAATTGGTAAAACACTGGTGAAACAGCTAAAAGACAGATTCAAGAAACTAATTGCTAGTTGGATTTTGGCATGTAAGGCCAGATAGGAGCACTGTTAATCTGATCCAAACTGCAAATCACACTGATTCTCTCCTTATGTAAGCAGAATATATGCAAAAGAATACACAGGGCATATACTACCAGCTGGAGACAAAGCACTTTCATATATCTTGCTGCCTACAATAATTGAAAATATTGTTCAAATTTCCCAACAGCCAAGTAGCTATTCAGGATCTTAATCCAGCTTGCATTGCACAAAGGTCACAATATAAATTATCTTGCTTTGAGAACTAAAGAAAGCATCTCGAACATCCCTCAGATATTATTGCTGTATATGCCTCAGAGCTAAAATGCCATCATTTCACAAGTCTGTCTCCTGTTCTGCAGGCAAATGAGTCCCTGCAACTTTAATTCAGGCCCAGGTGCAGTTCCAGATACTCATGTTTCTAATTAAATAGCATTGAGTTGCAGGTGTAAATCAGTCAGAAGCTGATGCAAAATTTAGTTGGACTTCATTATTAGGTATGGTTTTAGCCTTGGTAAAATGTCAGTCTTAAATTTGTTCTCTGTATGCAAAGATAAATTCAAATAATTCCTGGCTCCATTATATGCTCTGGCATAATAATCGTAGCTGACCAAGTATAAAAACAAGGGATGCATTAACTTTGAAAGATATAACATACTGGTATTATATACAGTCTAGAAACAGGGGGGGGGAAGGAAGGAAGGAAGGAAGGAAGGAAGGAAGGAAGGAAGGAAGGAAGGAAGGAAGGAAGGAAGGAAGGAAGGAAGGAAGGAAGGAAGGAAGGAAGGAAGGAAGGAAGGAAGGAAGGAAGGAAGGAAGGAAGGAAGGAAGGAAGGAAGGAAGGAAGGAAGGAAGGAAGGAAGGAAGGAAGGAAGGAAGGAAGGAAGGAAGGAAGGAAGGAAGGAAGGAAGGAAGGAAGGAAGGAAGGAAGGAAGGAAGGAAGGAAGGAAGGAAGGAAGGAAGGAAGGAAGGAAGGAAGGAAGGAAGGAAGGAAGGAAGGAAGGAAGGAAGGAAGGAAATCTGACCACAGTCAGTTCCTTTCAGCATTTCCATTTCATTTGTTTTTAAGTGAATAATTAAAGAATTATGATGCAAAATGCTGCTTAAGAATTTGCTTAGTGGGACAGAGAGTAAGATCATTATCACAATACCTTCTCAGAAAGCAACCCAGGATAGCACTTGCCTTTATCTCATTAAGTACATGGTATTTTCTCAGATTTGTCTTTTTCTTTGCTAACCAGTTGAGACATCCGAAATCCCACAAGCTTCACAGCTAGGCTGAGTCTTGAACCAGTGGATTTATAGCCACAGTACAGTTGCAAAACCTCTGACATGTATTTTACCACCTTAGCTGGATGAAAAGCAGAATCCAAAAGGAAAATAGCCTTGAAACACCAGTTTAACTTAAGTTCTCTCAAACTCTCAGATATTAATTATGGATTCTTTACATTGTCAGCTTTGTAGTTTTCCTTCCTTACATCTTTGACGGTCCCCAGTAGTTAATGCTCAACAGTAAGACCCCTTCAAATTCAGCAGAAATATTTTATTCACATACTTTCATGGTGTTTCAAACCCTGTTCATGAACCTTTTATCTCTTAAATCACATAGGAGAATTAGACACAGAACAACAATCATAGAATGATTCTAAGATTCCAAAGCATGTCTCGCTGGTACCTGAAAACCTGAAATGATGGTGTCTATCACAGGACAGGGAACTCAGCAGATTCTATGTAAACAGACATCGCAACTGAACAGGCCTTTGAAACTAATGTACAACAGCAGGATTACAGACTCAGATAAGGAATTTAACTTCCCTCCCAGCTGTGCTTCAACAGCTGCCCGGAAACAGCACAGATACATACATGTATGTAACTGAGCAAGATGCAGGAAGGGCAAGGATTTATTTGTGATAACCATAACTATCAGTACAGTTCAAGTACTGTCCTCAGATGCCTAGGTAATAAAATGGGGATTAAATCTCTTATATATGAACATTTTCGGACACAAATTCAAGGCTTAACAAAGAGCTTGTCTGTGTACAGTTAAGCATAATTTCAAGTGTTCTGCTAGGCTAGAGCCTCTATGTTCAAGGCAGGCAGTCCACAAAGTCTCATAGTGCATTTACATGTGTTGTCAAGTATTCCTAGGCAGACAGAATAAACTTCCATTCTCACGAGAAAATATTTTTCTTCTTTTTTCCTGTCTTGCTCAGCAAGAAAAAATGAAATAACAGCACTTAGTTAACGATTTTAGAGATGATAGTTTCGTACAGAATTTATCTACTAGCAAATTCGTGATCAAACAAAGGAGATGCTGAAAGGAAAAAAAGTGAAATGAACACATTCACTGGTATTTCAATCTGCCTCTTCCATTTCTATATATTTTCACTTTCACACCTTGATAATTTTTTCTTCTGAAAATGAATGTGGGAGCCATGGAGCTGTGCTGTGGCAATTACACATAATTTTTGGTATTTAATACTGCATTAAGCACATTAAGCACAGCAGTGACATATTTAGGATCAAATGCCCAGATCAAATGCCAATGATATTAGACTGACTCTGTTAACATCAATACCCAGAGTTTCACACTCTTGACTTTTAAAATTGGAATTCTTAAGCCTAGGCAGATAATGCAAGACAATTATCTCCATGAAAATGCTGATTCAGTGAAATTCAACATAATTACAAGCTGAGTCAGACACAGGGATATAGTATTTCCACTGAATTAAAACACTATGTTCCACTTGTTACATATTCTATCCCAGTATGATCTTTATGCCCCTGAAATACATACAGTCACCAGTGAAAAATACACAGTCTATCCTTATCCTCATATATGATAAAGTTGTAAGTCCTGGCCCAGCAGGTTTGTCTGTAAGTAATTTCACTTTAGCACAGGGAGGAAGAGAATATGTGGAAGTCATTCAATTTCTCTTTGATGCCATAAACTCGCAGCAGACTTTAACAGAAATTGATTGTCAACATGTGTTTTCATGTTACTTATTTCTTCCACATTCATCTTTTTGAAACATCATCTTGTTCTCTTTTACACCTTGCCCAAATATCCTCTCCAACTATTCTGATTTCACTACGATGCTGTCCTATTTTTTAAAATTGTCTTTGCTCTGATGAAAAGAGCTGACATTTGGGAAAATAAGAATAAAAACACCAAGCTGAACATAACATTGAAACAATGACAAAAAATCCATTTGTTAAGGAAAGAAAAGGGAATGCTATTGTCCGAGAATCACAGTGGTGTTACATTCTTACCTGCTCCTTTGAAGATTAAAGAATATATACAGACAGAATAAAAACTCAGATTGACAATCTCACTCCAAAACATCTCTCTTATAAAGAAAAGCAAATCTCATAGGTAACATTTATACTACTTATACTACTTTGTAAATAGTATTCTTTGAAAAAAATAAAAGCCTAATTTTTTTCTGCCTGATTACTTAACACAAAACAAGAGAACAAGTTTATTTATCCTTAATAGAACTAGAAGATGTGCATGCTTTGTATTAAGGAATGTAAACATACTTTCATTATAATGTAATATATGAAATTACACATGACGTTCTTCCTTTATTGCTAACTTTGCATTCATTAAGCTAAAGCACAGCAAAACCAACTCTTCGATAGAAAAAGCAAGGAAGCATAATTACAAATCATGCTGGTAAATTAAAGCCTATTAAATAATTCATACACAAAGCTCATCAACATTAAAAGTATGCTCTCAAATAGCACCATACACTAAAACTATGATTAGGAAGAGAGAGAAAGGGAGGAGACAAAATAATGACTAATATTATAGGAAGTGCACTAGTACTTCAGTTTAGTGAACTCAACTTGTAGATTTCCAACAAGCATCCTAATTATCAGAAAAGCAAAACACATTTGTGATGAAAAGGCAATGAAGAGGACATGTAATGGAAAAACGTAGCTCACATGCTCTGTGTTTGTTATCAGCAAAGTATACTAGCACATACATCCAGGATTTGCACCAGTCTTACTAGTGCTGATAATGAATACTGACATTCAGGAGCTGTAGGTCTGAAGGGAAAAAACAGCCTTTCACTAAAAGGTTGATGATGAACAGAGTGGATCTCTGACAAGTTTACCCGGTCTGGCAATGTTTGCATCACCTACGTTGCGTGGAAGGTCCTCAACATCCGCAGCAATACTTTGTCAGCTAACTAAGGAAGTAAGACCTTCTAAATCAGTGTTTCTTGCTGGATCTCCATGAATTTAAACTAATCTTCCTGCTAAGTTTCCTTAAACAGTTTCATGGAGGACATGATAAAATGGGCCATTAATCTTTATGTTACATTTTTCAACCTTTTCTCCAGACAGAGGTATACCAGCCAGATGACATCCATGGAGGTCTTCCTAATTGTAAATAATTCAGAGTGCAGGCAGTAAAAAGTGTCACTCAGTGGAATACAAAGTGTAAGAAGTGAAGAATCTAAGGACCATGAGAACAGCAATAGTCAGAATCACAAAATTGAATTCAGTCACTTGTTGAAGCCAACTGGCTCATTGGGAAGCTCTCGGTTTCTTCTCAGTTTTTACTCCATGGTAAAGTAAAATGCTTAACAATTCTGACTGAGTATATTGCCAGATCACAAACTACATTTAAAAGGTTCTATTTGACTACAAAAAAAGAAGGGAATCAAGTTCAATGTCTCCATCACCCAAACACTATCAAAACAGTATGTAATTTTCATAGCAGAAAGGCTTCTCATAAGCTAGGTGGACAAGTTCTACTGATGTGGTAACAGCTTTAACCAGTTCAGACTGAGATTAAAGTGTGAATTCAAAATCTCAAAGACAATGGTATCGGTATTTGTTTTCTTAGTCAGTGGTTAGGCTCCAATATCCTACATACGCAAATTAAACAAATTAACTTCATTGTCTGAAGGTACTTCCCTGATATTAGTTGTATATACCCTTTTACCTCTAGAATTTAAGGAAGGGATTTTCTTACCTGTTTCTTAGCAGAATAGCTGCTAAACAGGCATAAATGATCTTGAAATTTGGAGTTGGGGGTATCAGAAAATTCACAGATATAGGCACAGCAGAAGAAAAATCCTCCGGCTTCCATAAAGAAGAGTGGGTATGACCGCACAGGGTGTGCTCCAGCATAGGAGGTCTACCTTTGCTTACAAGAATTGTCACTGATGGACTGATCTTTTGTTCACTATCGTAGTCTTTATCCTCCAAACAATAAAATTATCCAATACACAAATATTTAATTGAATAAACACTTAGAGGTTTATAATCATGCCCCAGGAATGATGTTCTGAAATTTATCCTCCATTTTCCTACCATAAATTCAGCTTATTTACTCACTTAAATTCTGTTATATATGAATTTCACTGAAAAACTTAGTAAAGAAAATTTAGTTCAGTAGGAGTGTGTTGGCCAGCCCTGAGCAAAGAAAATAGAAAATAAATAGAAGCAGTATTTTGTCTGCTTCTCAAAACCAACAGACTAAATGTTGGAACAGTCTATAGTAATCTAATAAAAAATATAATTATCTACAGAATAAAAGTATGTTGCATGCATGTTGATCATCCCTTCACACTTGAGGCTCTGCTGATAAAACTCAGAGAGCTGAGACACATGACAGGGATGCAGGGACTCCTACAGATTCTAGCACAGCACAGCATTCACATGACAAGAGGAGTAAGTTCTCATTTCTGGGTCTAATCTACAGTACAGAACTGAATGAGAAAAGGAAAAATAAGGAAAGGAAAAAAAAGAAAAATCAGGTGATTGCAGATGGATCTACATAGTCATCCTAAAGCCCGAGAGAAAGCTAATATATGCAGCTATGAGAAGATGTTTCAAAAAAAAATAGATGTTTTGAGCCAATTTGAGAATGTACAAATGTGTACCTGCATCCAAAGTCTATCTTTGTTAAAATCTGGGAAAAGTTTCTTGAGAAAAATGGATGTATGAAAACACACTCATTCTAGCCACCATTTTGCTGTCACTGCAGATTTTATTTGGGATATACCCAAATACCATGCTGACAGGATGAATCCTAAAATCTAAATGCAGACCTTTACAGATTTGATTCAAAGCCACCGTTGTCAGTAAAGGCATTTCTGAGGACCTCAATGGGATTTTCTTTAAGTCTGTTACTTAATCCTTATTTTACCATGGTATTTTAAGAGTAGATAAAAGTGAATGTTCATGTGAGTCGTTACAGGATCAGAGCACTATGTTTATCTCTTTTTGCCAAGGGCTTCTTGTTTTAAATGCTGCTAATGAGAAGAAAAGAAACAAGAGAAATCTTTAATTGTTAATTATCTGAATATATATTTCAGAAGTGTTCACTTACAATTATGAATGCAAAGGGATTTATTTATGAAGCAAAGCAACATGCAATATGCAGCAGTTCTTTAAAGTTAGCTTATGGTTTGCTTTCATTAAAGTTGAATAATTTCTTGATAAGTAGAATTGCTGTATATCTAATTTTGTTGTGACTGTGATGAATACACAATAAGCAACATTCGTAGATTTTGGAATCAGGTTACCACAAAGATCAAAGTTATTCCTAGCAGTTATCATCCTGTTAAATGGAAATAATGCTGTAAATAAAAACAGCAACGGAAAGCTCATATTTTAGTAAAAGAGCAGAATAGTTTTATTTTCTGAGGCAAATGTTCATCTAGAAATTCTAAGAACGGAACAATTACACTAGAGTTAAAAGCATAGGCTAGCTGGGCCTTACATGTCGACATTAAGGAGAAGTGTGCAAGAAAAGGGGTGCTCTTCAGAGGCTGCAGACTTCCAAAGCTCTTACTATGGTAGGTTGTGCCACCTTTTTCCAAACAGATGCTTTGAGGAACAAGTTTGTCATGGATAGAAAGCAGCGGTGTTACTCAAACTGATACGTTTCGAATCTTTACAGACACTGAAAAGAGGGGCGGTAGGCATAACTAGTTAAAACAGCAGCTGAAGAGTGAAATTGAAAAACAAAGAACTGAAAGCAGTGAGAAAGCTCCTCTGTATCGGTTACATCCAAGACACCTAAGTCACTTTTGCTAAATCTTCATGTTTAACCCAGACTAATCCACAGCCTGTAGCCATAGTTTTACAAACTTGAATACAAGTGCGTGGCTTTTCAAAAGCACTGAAGATTTCCAAATTCCACTAAATTTCAGGAAGTTTCAGAAGTTGTATGGCTTTAGAAAAACTGCTTTTTCTTAACGGGGCTCCCCCAGTCCAGCAGGATTGCTGCCACCTTAGCAGAACGCAACATACAGTCACTCCATACCTCTCCTGTTTATTTAAAGTGATACGTTCATGGTTTTATTAATCCCCAGAGAGAAGCAGTGAAGCATAAGGGAAACAGGGTTTGCAATACTTAAAGATTATTATAATCCCTCTAGATCTGTTAAATTTATTTATGTTAGTGACTAAATGAAAACAGAAATGTTTACAGCCTATATAGCATTATTAAAAACAAGAAGGACTGTTTTCTCATTTACAGCAGAAGAATGCCTGGCAATGTAAAAGAGCAGAAATGCAAACCAATATTGTGTTGTGCCTGTTTGATCAGAGAGCTGCAGAGGTAGCTGTGTGGGTGGCCATGCAGCAAGAAAGCGACTGCCAACTCTGCTCTGCACAAACGTGATAAATGAAATAAGGAAGTTTCATCTGCAACAACAAATTTCACAGTTTACAAAGTGCTCAAGTGCAACATCTGTGATAGCACGAAGGAAATGAAGGTTTCACTCTCCTCTAATAATAAAAAGTGACAATTCATAATTAAAAATTAAAAAAAAAAAAATCCAAAATACTTGTTACCAAACTTTGAATTAAAACCTGAGTAGGCACCAACTCATGAGCTAAAATGATCACTATGCAACTATGCAGCAAAAATATTAAAAATTATATGGACTCAAACATGGAATGTAAGAGCTTTGAATGAAATTCTATTATCCATTCAAAACAACTTCAATTGTCTATGTTAGATGTGAGCTATTTTCTGGAAAGAGACTTTAAGGGGTATGAATAAATACACCAAACAAATTCAATATTCATTTTTCTAACAGCCAAAGAGCACTTAGGGAAAGGCAAAGCACTTTATGGAAACAATGCAAACAGAAGTAAGCAAATTCCATCATGGTATTAAACAACTGAGAGCACAGCCAATGCAGAAATGGCACCTCCTTTTAGCAAATACCTTGTAAAATTCCCAAGAACACAAATTTAAAAATAATTTTGCTGTCAGTAATAACTGCTTGTGTAAAAGCAAATATGCAAAGATGCAAAGATCTTCAGGTCATCATTCTTGGATCCCACGTAAAGCTAGCGTTTGGCAAAATTGCCATTTCTGAATACTCAGTGTCATTTGTTAGCAAATAAAGTTGAGTTAAATCTAATCAGGATGAGTAAATGTGGCTTTGGCACTTTCATACCTTGTCCACACATTGTAAGGCATTTGGAATTTCTTTTCACTGTTCAAGTGACAATTTCATTCAATGTCTCATCCATTTATAACTCCTCTCATCTATGGTGTACAACACAATCCACACCTAAAAGAATGATTCCCAGAAAGTATCCTTATGGACAGGCCATAAACAAAGCATATTCTGATACATTAGAAGGTGTTTGCTAGAGCATTTACCTCAAAAATACCAGATGCACAGCAATGCACACTGCAGAAATCTGCAGAAGACTTTACAGATCTTACAAACCTCCTAGTGCTAAGAATACCAGGAATGGCTGTCTTTTCACTAGACTGTTAAAAGCATTAGCTTGCCTTTACCATACACAGCATCCAATTTCCCACACATGGAAGAAAGAAGCAGAATTTAATGATGAAACAGAACCACCATAGGTGCAGTCCCTTCCCTTTCAATCATTTTATGCAAGTTTCAAGGAGTATTTCACCTTTTCACATCCATCCCTTTCTTTAGGGAACCCCATAAACCACTGTTAGGGCTGGGCCACCGTGGCAACATCTGCAGGGCACATGATGCTGTTGTGATGCCATGCTGGAGGCCGAACTCTGACATCAGCCGGCTGCTTAGCTGGTGCAACTTGTCCAGGATCAACTGACATGCACTGAGGGAAAATCTTGCATGCAGTAACTGCTGCCCTGTACTTGTGGGTTCTGTCTGTGGTGCAGAGAGGTGGCAGCACTCTGCAGTGTGACCCCTTTGTGCCTCAGCAACCCATAAGGAAGCAGCAAGTTTCAGAAGCACTACAGAATCACAGAATCATTAAGGTTGTAAAAGACCACTAATATAATCGAGTCCCACTGTCAGCCCATCTGCACTGTGCCCACTGACCGGGTCCCGCTGTGCCAGAACTCCACGTTTCTTAGCACCTCCAGGGACAGTGACTCCACCACCTCCATCAGCAGCCTGTTCCAATGCATCACTACTCTTTCGGAGAATAAATTTTTTGTAATATCCAACTGGAACCTCCCCTGCCTTCAGTATAGCCTCTAAAAGAAGAAAAATAGTTTAAACTCTGCACTGATGCTGAGGATAGAGGGCAAGACACAAGCAGCAGTCAGGTACACTTATGTGCCCACAGCATTGTTAGTATTCATAAACATGCAGCTTCCTTCTAAAGCAGAAAGAGCCAAGTCCTTTAATCTTTTCTTCTCTAAAGACTCTGAAGCAGAATCTCATGAAACAGGTTTCTCTTGAAACATTCTTCTCCTGCACTTCATTTCTTATAAAACAAGTTATTGTTGACTTGATAAACTAAATGGGAGCTTGGAGCATGATGGCTTATTATGCTAATCCAGTTTCTGCACCTTCTTAGTCCTCTGGCTAAAAATATGTAAATGGTTTTGAAGTGCTGGGTAAGCCTCTAAAATTCTTTTGCTGAAGCAAAGAAAACAAGTCAATCATTTTTGTCTTGCCTTGACGTTATAAGCTGAGTTTAAGCTATAAGGGAATGCAACAAAACATGCTTTGTCAGAAGTACAAATGCTACCTGTGGAAAAACTTTTCAGATAGGCATGCATAAAATAAGGTTGACATCATCACAGTGCTTACAGGAATACAAAGGGATGCAAAGTCCTGGAAAAAGATACTAATCTGTTGAATATCTGGTTTTTAAAGTATAGATCCATGTGTATCTCGACACATGCTTATATAAGTAAATATACGTACAAGCAGCATGATACCTCAAGATATGTACAATAACTAGGGGCGGAAAGGAATGTAGGGACAAGCATTTCTAATGATGAAAAACAGAGTATATTGTCACTTTCATATTACATAAATTATTTGCAAAGCATCCATTCAACTTCTACTTGATATATTTTTTCTTACTCTGCACTGGCTTCATAATAACAATAACTGTCTTGATAAATTACTTATAGCATTATTCAATTTCAAGTAGCCACATTTGTTTTCTTGTTTCCAGCAAAATTATGACAGTAGAAATAGATAACTGTAATTGCATCTTCAAGCAACAGCTACAGGTGGTTTGCTTACTTCATGACTAATAACTTCCATTTTTCTCTTCATTTGCTGGCATTCTGAATTGGGGATGTGGGGTGTTATTGCAGCAACAACAACACAAGATTGAGCCTTAAAAATATTTTCTCGTTATATGTATACTTAAGGGTGATGATGATGAGAAACAGAGAACAGCAAAGCTATTGCAACTTCTTTCTAGAACACCTTTCATAAATAAAGTGAAAGAAAAAAAAAATGAATATATGAATAGCTTCTTCTAGTTTTAAAACAAGCTGGTGTAAACATATCACAAAACTGCACTGACAGCATTTGAGCTATACAAAAATTGACATACAAACAGCCTTACACATTTAGCTCCTTTTCATAAGCACATACACAATTTTTAGTCTAAACTGACCACTGTAATTCTTAAGAAACACCAGTGACCTGTAAATTCCCTCTGAGCAGGGCAGGATAAAGAATCTTACTAGGTTTTACTGTTTCTACTTTGCTTCATATTTGACCTAGTTTAAGTCTTCTAAGTAGTTGTCTATACCACACAATCACATCTCAGTTACCAGCATGTTTGTTACAAGCTGCAATCATTTCCACCTAAGTCTTCCTTTGTATTTTTAATAAAGCAACAGCAACAAAATACTTGGGAGTCACCTTAGATACAAAAATAACATCTGCACACAAACGTTAGCTGAATTAAAGCCGCTACATATTTGAAAGACTGCTTACAAAAGCAGTTTCAGTATTTTAAGAGGCTGGTGAATACTGAAGGGTTAATCAAAGCCGCCACATAGGTACAAAACCAGGAGGTAAAGAGATGATCATAAAAATCATCGTGGTTTTGACAAGAGAGAAGAATGACAAAACAGGAAGGGAGAAGGTCTCTGAAACTACTTTCTAAATCACCTCCTAAAATGTCGACAGACCCAGAATTTTTTGCTGCTCTTGGCAAATTGGGAAATCCCTTTAGTGTTCCCAATCACGTTAATGCACAGTGAACTGAGCTGCTGTGGACAGAAACTCATCCTGCCAGTGGCACCCTCCCATCACAAACACGAGTGTCACTGGATGACTCCCACATGTTGCATGGCCATCACTGGGCACCTGCAGGTGAAATCGATTCATGTTTAACAAAACACTTGGAAAGGAAGGTCAGACACCATGGCAAAATGTACAGTTGCAATGTTGATGCATTTTTTATAAGGTGTCCAAATTTTATGTGACCAGAATTTTGAAAACTTGCAGCACTAGCTAATTTTAAATGATGATAATGCACCCAGGTTTTGCAAGTGATTTAATTCAAACAAAAGCCCAACAACACATTCTGCCAGGGATTTAAAACATAGGGATTATAATAGATTTCAAATGTACTTATTTAATATAATCTACCACAAACAATAGTTAGAGGAAAAAGTAAATACGTTTAATAGACCTCATGAAAACTGTAAATAAGCAGAAGAGGTGAAGTTAATAATAGTTAGTCATACAAAAAACTGATGCAGCGTACTGCAGCTAGCAGCACAAGCCAGTTTATGATAAATTACTGTATCTGAAATTTTTATTAAAAACAGTCAGGTTATTGCAGAAAATTAGTAACTGTGAGTAATACATTTTCACTGTAAGTTCATTAGCCTTCTTTCCCCACTTAGCTCACATTCTCTTTAAAGAAAAAATTCTCTTTCTCAGCTAACAGGAGAGAATTTTCTTCTTCTTTTCTCTTGTAAAATTTGCTGACTTTTTACTCTCATGTTTATGTGAAAATCTCTCATAAACAAGGCCCTGATAAGGGTTAGGCCATCTGCAGAAACTTCTGTGCTTAACTGCACACATAACCAGCTCCGTAATAACTGGAAGAAATAAGAATGCCAGGAGTATGGCCACACTACATTTCCCTGCCTCTTTAATGGCCCCTCAAAGTTGCTGACATTCTGTCCGAGATGGAAAGGCCTTTAGGACTGGAACTCATTGCAAGGAAACCTGGCCAAGGGCAAAAAGCAATAGGGAAATGCAAAGGTGCCTTAAAGCTACCTTTACAGACAGACTTCAGGTTGCTTTCAATGCTCTCAGCTGGAGCTGGGAATGGGAAGTTTATTATTTGACACAGTAGCAGCTTTTTAATGCAGCCACCCTCCAACAGAGAATCTCTTGCACTGAGAAACGATACCCATGAGTTCCTACTTTAATAAAAAGAGGCACAGAGCTCCTGCACTCTCTGCTTTCCTGAGAAGTAGGAATTTAAAGCTCCAGCTCTCTGCATAGGTATTTGTTGAAATCTGAACTCAGCACAGCAGATCGGAAGAGATGCTGCAGTGCAGGCAGCACAGCCAATGCACTAGAGTGCTTTTATGTCCTCTGCCTCAGCAGGGCTCCTCATTTATGCATCCTGCACTGTGTATCTGCTCTCTTTTACCTTTGCCTCTTTACAGTCATAAGAATAAATGAATGCACTGTAAGAATGACTGAAGGCATTGTACATTACCAGTCTCTTCTTGGACTCCGCAGTACAAGTTATTCATATTCCAAACTGTTTCACTTCTAATGCCTTTATTTCAAACCTAGGGCTTACAGCATTCAAGACTAGTTTGGTCTCCCTAATAGTTCTAATGTAGTATTTACAGCAACAGATACCAAACCAAGGGCTATACTTGCCTGCAGACCCTCACTGTTCTTTCTCTTTTTTCTTTCCTTTCTCTCTGTTTCTTGCAAGATGGTCTCAGGCAGAAGCCAGATGATATGCTAATCACATTTTTTTTCAAGGTTTGAAATTCACAAGTACTCACTGTGTCAGTTCACTTGGTGTGGGTATGGTTTAGAATAAAAATAATCAAGCTCTGATTTAATTCTGATAGCAATTTTTGTGTGGATTTATAAAACGAGATGGAATAGAATACATACCTTGTGGCTGCAAATTCCAGAGCTATGTATTTATACATACAGTTACAAAAGATCTTTATGGATTCTCCATCTCCTGGGATTTCTGAGATTCTTTTATTTTAGGACTCTATCGAAAGTCTTAAAGCACATCTTTCTATCCTGTTTGTTATGGCCAGCATAGAACTACTTGCTACTGAGAAATTATAATTTGTTTAGCCATGCATGTGCTGGAGTTTGATAAAAAGGTAATAAAGGGCTGTAGTTGTTGAGAGCAGGTCCATAACCTCTATAGGAAGAGATTTTCACCATTCACTGAAATTACTACTTACATACTGATCTGATGTAGTTACTGTGTCCTTTAATAGCATGAATGCCTGCATACAATGAGTCACCAGAGAACTACAGATCTCAGAGCATTTCATTCTTTATGTATATTCCAGTAAAACTATTATTTAGTTATCTAGAATGGTCTGGGTGTAACTTGCATTTCATGAAAGATACTTCCCTTAAATAGAAGGCAAAGCATTAAATGTTGTGGTTTCTGAAGCATGTAATTATATCAAGCATGACATTTATTTCATAACTATAAACATAGTATATGCTCTTTGTTATAAGGAATTCTTGCACATCAGCAACATTGATTAGTAACCTTTAATTAAATCTAATCAATAAGCACCAGAAACCACAGCAAACAGTATTATTTTTAACTTAGACTGCCTTGAGGATTTATTGGGTGAAATGTGTACAGACTGCACATGTTAGATGAAATGGATACTCTTTTACTACACAGAATTAAACCAGGAGTATATTACTCCAATCCAGTACTCAAAGACTTAGAGATAACCGAGATCAATGTGAATGCTGCACATGCATACTGGTGCTGTCTGAAGAGAGATTTTACTCTTGTTTCATTTCTCCTGCTGACAGTCTGTAGGGTTACCAACCTTCAGTCAATGCAATATATGAAATTGTTACTTGGATGTATCCATGACTGATGATCATCTGTAAGATTTACTGTTGGTCCTCAAACAGGAATAATGGTCTTCTGCAAATCTATCACATTATTTCACAAGTATGGAGGATTTTCATGCTTTTGAATACTTCTCAATGCATCTATTGAATGTGTTTGTCAGTGGCTTAAAGGCTTGCACATATTTACAGTTTCTGGACTTAATTATTGCAACATCATACATGATAAAGCCCTGCAGAAGCTCCAGACGGAAGAAATCTCAGCAGCCCATCTGCTCTGCAATACAGACCACTGACAATGTCTTTGTTTTTCTCAAGGGCCTAACCCCAGTGCTCTACAATACTCTTTGTCATCCACAGACACGAACCCCACCACAGCTGGCTTCTGCCAACCAGTGCAACTCAAGAAGAGCCTCACATTAGATCAGTCTGATCCAGGCACTTGGGCTCTGATGTCAACTTCAGAAAAGATGAAAGAGACAAAAGATCATGCAGGACTCTGTCTAAAAAAAGGAAGGATGGTGCTGCAGAGGGAGCTGTGGGGTTCTAGCCCTTGCTTTTCATGCACTTACTACAGAACACTGCAGAAATCACTTGGCTACCTCAATAAAGAGGGGTGATAATTATTCTGCTGTAAAGAGAAGCTAAAAATGTCTTTAACAGGAAAAAAAAGAAAAAATACACAGCAAGTAACATTGTTTGTCTTTCTCCAACACAAAAAAAAAGTTCTGCGGTAACTGAAGATCAAGTGAGGTCAGCATTTATTTGCAGAGACAGCAGAATTTACCACATTAATTAGCACAGGCCACGCTTTCATCCCGGGATGAAATGCTGCAATGCTGGGCCTATAGAAACACTAATGAAGCCCACCTTGTGTTTCACAGAAAGTCAGGGGAAGTTCAGGCCTCCTTGAAAACCTCAAGGAAGCATTTACTTGCACCCTTGGCTTCTCAAATGCCTTCAAGAAACTGGTTTAATGACTCGATTTCCACCCTCTCTGAGCAGACGGATAGTCCTTACAAATGGATGCTAAAATCATGGATTTCTATGCTCTTGCACAAGACACCGGATGAGTTATGTGGCACAGGTGAACACAGATAAATGAAATGCTGTAGCTGATATCTGCCAGCCTGATGTATGCATTTTCTGCTTTTAGAACTTAGCCACAAAGATAATCTATTACAAATAAAAGTTAATGAAGATCATATATTCAGTCTGAATCTACTATCCACACATTTTGTCTCTGGACAAAAATGACTCACTCTTACAGCGAGTGCACTGCCTGCTGGTTGCCATAGCCCCGCAGCAGCATATTCTTTTTATAATGCAGTACAGAAAACAAACACATGCACAGTAAAGCTCCAGCTGTGAAGAATAATGAAGCATTTAGCAAACCAGACAAAGACCACATGGCTTCATCTCCCTCAACACAGCGGAACCTATTACTGGATGCAATAATTAATAAGCTAATGACAGACATTCAAACATCCAACAACTTTTTCTGAAAGGTATAGGCTTCTCCCCCTAACCTTGGGGGCCAAATCAGTCAAACGTCTAAAGACTGTAAATGCTTTTGGCACACACCAAGCTCTCTGCTACGCTCAGGCAGTAAATGTTAAACACAGCCCTAAAGACATATTGCAGAACCAAATGCTTGTATAGAAACTTGCAGAAGGATGAGCACTAATTTCAGGTTCCTGACTGAAGCTGACTGACATGGGACACTGGAATTCCAATAGGGTCAGCAGCGAGAAAATCAAGTTACCTAGGGAAATCCTCCCTTTAAAATGTCATTTCTCTTACACCAGCACATCTGTTAAACCCACTGCTGTCGCTGAAGAAAGAAGAAAAAGACAAAATTAACTGGGAAGATCTTGCCAGGGTTTCTGCCAAACTTCACTTTGGAATCCTTCATCATTCCCAACTCCAGTCTTTTACATGGCACACTACTATCTGTTGGACCGAGAATGAGTTTAAGCAAAGAATTTGCAGCAAGCATGGCAAGAACTCTGATTTCAGAACTTTGTGAAGAACAGAAACTGTAAACATAAAGCCAAACCATCTTCATAGACCAACTGAAGTTCTTACCCATGCTGTGAAGGGTTTTTCTCTAAGTAAAATCAAGCCACTCATCCTCTAGTTAGTTGTGTGAGGTTTTTTCCTCCCAGGTCTATTCCCTGATTACTGTAATACTATGGCAAGAAAAGAAATCCACATGCGTTTCAGGTCTTGGTATTGAAGGAATGAAATAGTCCTTTATCTTACTGGAAGCACAGATACATGCTCTGCCGAGTCATCCATTCATGACAAGCACAGTGCTGGTTTGGGTTAGCAAGCTTCATGCTGAGAGAACCTGTGATCACTCTCTAAAACAAAAAATAGTAGGGGACTACGGAAGCAAAATGTCTATTTAAGCTCAAGGGTTATTTGCATCAGAACAAAAGGCAGATGAGCTTACCAACTGCAAGCTAGAAAATCAGAAGGCAATTTCTAACAGAAATGTTGTCTGGAAGCATCTTCCAACGTAAGAATGGAGATGAAAATAATAGAAATAAAAAATAAAACCAGTAATTGCTTTTCAGTTTCTGAACAGGCTTATATAAGCATCTGTTAAACTGGGGATTTGGACTTGGCTTCCATTCCTTTCTCTGTGCCTCCCCTGCACAGAAGAATTACACAAACAAATAAACAGTTAATTTAAAATAGAGTTAGAAACACTGGAGTGGAACATTACGCAGAACATACAGGTGCACGTGGAAAGTAACTGACTTCTTGTCCTTGATCTGTCGCTGAGCCACCACCAAAACACTCTGGATTTTGGTTTCCACCTTCTGAGAAGAATGTTGAGACTCCACAGTGCTGCTATGGAATACTGTTAATGCGCCTTGAGAATTTTATTCATTGAGTGCAGGATACTCCGCAAATCTAAACTGCACCGTTTTATCAGCCTACTTCTAAATCTGAGTAGACAATGCTAAGTGGCGATGAACACATTACAAATTACTTGGTTTTCAGTGTGAAGAGGCACCTAGCAGATCAGGAGATCAGGCCTTTTTTTATTATTATTATTGTTATTATTAAGTGATTATCTATGACAGCCTGCAAACCCTGCAAAGTACTATGCCAAGTCACTGCGCAAACACAGGATGAAACAAAAATAACGCCAAAAGTTTTCAGAGTCCAAAGTTTAGTTTTTGTTACAGACTGAGACAAAAGAGAAAAAAAATATTGCTTCTTGTCTGCGCTGATGCCTTTAGCTCATGTCTTAAATGGAAGCAGCAGCATTAAAGAATTTTCTTTTGATACATTTACTCCCACATGAAAAATTTTGATTGGAAGCCAAACATCCCATATTGTTTGACTTAAAAAGCATTGAAGCAAAAAATTTGCTACTGTCAAAGTGATGAATTAAAAAACTTAAAAACAACTTTGAAAGAAATATTTAATACCCTTCCTCTTTAATGTTTAGTACAATTATGATCCTTTAAGGTTAAACGGTAACAACTTGTCTTTTGATTGTTCTCAGCTGGGTGATAGAGAACAAGGATCATTTATGGAATTTTTCAAGTCTTACTTTCCTATTCCAGACCATAAATGAGATACAGAAAGCATTTCCAAAATTATTCCTCTAAAAAGAACCAGTTATCACTGCAATTTATAGGCAATCTTTATATTTAAAGACTTCAGATCTTTCGGTATCTTAACTCAATGTATAGAAGTGTAGGTGTAGATTTTCTTTCACAGGTATTCCAACAAATGAATTAATCATATTTATCTAAGCAATTTTATTTTCATTCCTTATTTATCTCACTCCTCTTGCAGAGAAGCCTGCTTTCCTGGGTTCTTTGAAATAGCTCTCAGCAGAAAGTGAAGAAAGTGTGTGTTAACTTCAATACGTACATACAATTCTGTCTTTCTAGCAGGTAGGCAGTGGTGTTATATATGTGGATTTATTTATTTTTTTAAACTCTTTTTGCCAAACATCAGTACATTTTTTTGTCAGTCTGAAGTTCTCCCTTTGTAACTCTTCACAGTCACCCCCAGCGCTCTCCCAGCTTGGCCCCTCTGGCTCAGATACTGCAATAAGAACATCCCTTGCCACAACCCTTTAAAGCGCTGTGAACAATTTCCTTGCCCGCACCACTAAGCTATAGTGTAAAGAATATCTGAGTTGAATAAAGAAGGAATAGTTCCTATTTTGTCTTCTTGGGTGTTTTTTTTCCCCTCATACATTAAACTTCAGTGCCGTGATGTATAAAATTATTGCAATTAGTCATACAAGGCCGTAGTAATTGCTGTAAGCACTGCTGTAGTTGTCCAGGTCTGCAGAAACAGGCTGACTTCTGATATATGAAATAACTGATATGGCAGCATCTGCCTGCATCAGTAGATACTGTTTTTCAACAGGGAGCTCTCAGAGAAGAGCCTGTAAATGTTTATATCTTGGTTGGGGATGCATTGGAGGAAGCTTAATACCAATTTGGATCAGTTAAGTGGTTGTGAACTTCCAAGATGATTCATCACCGGTAAAAAAACAACCCAGTTTGTAAAACTTGCTTCCTATTACAAGTTTACAAGTATTAAACAAAAGCCAGCGATGGATAAATTGTCTTCTCTACAGTTACAAGTGACTTTTTTCTCTCCATTATCAGCAATACAAATTTGGGCAATGAAATAGCTTTGCTAAGGTTGATTAATTTCATGTTTATTTTTAAAATATCATGAATGTGTAGATAAGTTCTTAGAAAAAAAAAGAAAAAAGTGGATTTGAATTCATGGCAATGCATAGCTTGAAAAAAAAAAAAATAAAGCAAAAGATTATTCTTTAAAGTCAGGTTGAATGCATGCATCCGTATTCTCTTCTGCACAACTGACTGAACTTTGCTTTCAAAATGTCACGGATAAATATCTTTCAAATGGTTCCATTAGAAAGATGATAACCATAGTAACAGCGTAGTTTGCTTATGCCTTTTTTTCTTTTCTTACGTTTTTTGTTGTTGCTGTTCTTATTATGTTTGGCATGTGTTATTTGTAAAAATGTTGCTGTTAAAAGAGCTAAAGAAAAGTGATCCCTACCAAAGCCAGACCAGAATGTGGGTGTTTATAGTCTTCATAAATTAAGCTATGAAATTAGCTTTCTTTTGATCATTTAAAGAAAAATGAAACCTGAACAGGACATGAAACTACATGACCACCTGGCACACTCATCAGTACAGAGGCGATAGCAGTTACTACTGCTTTTCTCCAAGGGAATTGCATTTCCATAACACATTCAGAAGAGGAGAAAGTATGAAACCAGAAAATGTTAAAATTAGATGGCTAAGACATCCAGCCATACAGCCTCAAATTACTACCAATACCAGTGGATTTTAATGTTTCAAATCTTGAACATCAGGTGCAGGGCAGGCGGACCACCTCTCATTGCTTACTAATGCATCATACAGTGGCAGTATGTCTGAGGCACTAACTAATAAACGTAGACTCAGGTCTCATTCAATCATAGTAATTGTAATACAGGGGGAGAAAAGGCAGCTTGTTAACAGAGCAACGAGGGCAAGATTAGTCAAGAGAGTGCAGATGCCCCAACAGCCCTGCATGTGCCATTGTTTAAAAGAACCATGCTGCCACAACTACTGTGTACAGATGTGGGATTCTCAGAACAGCAGAGACACAGACCTATCAAAGTGCATCCAGAGGAGGTCCATAAAAACAATATGAGAGATGGAATACCTCCCCTTTGAGGACAGACTGAGAGAGCTGGGGCTGTGCAATCTGGAGAAGAGTAGGCCCTGGAGAAACCTGAGAGTGACCTTACAGTATCTAAAGGGGGGGCTATAGGAAAGAAGGGAACAGATTCTTGTGTCTGTGGTGATAGACAAGGGGAAATGGTTTCAAACTAGAAAAGGGTAGATTTAGATTAGATATTGTATGGGAAACTGTTAATCACAGCCTGAACCTCTGATTAACCATCTGAGGCAAGTGACGGGTCAGCTGTGGGAGCACAGGTGAAGGTAATTCAGCTGTGCTCCCAGAAGGGGTGGAGCTTGACTCCACCTCCCCTAGATGCCATTTAAGGGCTGACCACCACTAAGGCAGCATCTCTTTTGGGGATCGCTCCTGTGTGGAGTTCCTTGTGGCGAGCATCCATCCTTGCTGTGAGCCTCAGAGTGGGTGAGTTGTTCCCCTATAACCTCTGGGTATTCATCTGTATAATAACAACACCTTGTATAATAACAACTATACATTTGGCAAGCCAGGCAGGAGAGATAATGTCGTTTTTGTGGTGAATGTATAAATGGGTCAGGGGGGAGAACATCACCCCCTTAGACAAAATCATTCCGGGGCAGATCCCAGGGTTTATGTGTTCTCCCTATTATCAACTGGCCACTATAGTTGAAAAATAGGGTCCCCTGCGGGTTATGGGGAATTTTTCTCCATTCCGCATAGCAGAATACTTTGAAGGACTAAATAAGGACATCTTGATTACAAAAGAAAGGCATTAGCTGCTTCTACAGTGGCATGGCCACTATTAACTGCCTTAAATCAAGCAGAAATCAGATTGAACGTATTAGAAAGAGAGAATCAATTATTAAAGGACCGTATTGGAAAATTAGAACAAGAGCTTAGTATACTGACAGGGAAAAGACCCCTATTACATTCCTCGGTCTCTCAGGTCCGTAATATTTTTGATAAATGACGATTGTTTATCTGAAACAATGGACCTGGTTAAACAAGAGGATGAAAATACTAAAGTTGACTTGGAAGAACCTGTTATGATGGACTCATTACAACTCTGTCCTATTATAACACAAAAAACAAAAAAGGTCCAAGATAGACTGGCAGGGGTGCCCCCTGATCAATGGCCCCCTGCTGAAACCCATTTTCATGTCACGGCCCGACCATGCACAGCCACAGAATTAATGGCCCTGGCGCAGTAGTTTTGACAAAAACCCAGAGAAAGTGTGCCAACTTGGTTGCTGCGCCTATGGGATTCAGGGGCGGAAAGCGTTACGGTCAGTGGACCTGAATTATCTAAGCTGGCCACTGTAACTGTTCACCCTGCCCTTAGGCAGAGATTATATGGTGGAACCCAGTTCCCAGAGGAGAACCATTCTATTCTGGATTGGTTGACGGCCGCATGTCTGGTCTGGCCAAATAAGTCAGATATGCCATTAAATGCAGGATTATGGTCCTCTATGGAGGACCTTCAAAACTATATCAGGGTGCTAGGAATTAGAGAGGCCATTTATGAAGACACCTTTGATAGCCCTGATATGGTTAGATTCCTCAGGAGAAATGAGGGACCTAATCTTGCAACAGGCCCTTTTTCATACGTATGGCACTTTGGTGTCTACACTAAACCCTCCAGTAGCATCAGAGGCGGCAGCTCAGCTAGTAGCTGATCTAGGGGAAACAGAGCGCCTGCGAACTAGACGTAATATTCGAGTGTTAGAGGAAGCTGAAGTTATGCCGGTGGTTAGAACTAAGGGGCCAGCTCCATGAGCTCCTCTGTTGGGACCCATAAGGGTATCCCGAAAGTGAATGTTCCCTGATCTTATCAGGGCTGGCGTTCAATTTGCAAAAATTGATCAGCAGCCCAACCACATTCTCCTTCAGCTGTGGAAACAGTTGAAGGATGATCAAAAATTTCAAAATTACCCTAGAAAATCAAGGGTAAGAATTATAGACAGAAAACCGTCAATAACATGGAATTTAGCGGACTTTATTGTTCCTGGTAAGAGAAAGAAGCCACCTCAGGTGTCTCGGGCCACAGTGCCTGAGCCACCAGAGGTAAAAGACCTGAACCTGGCTCAGTTCATGGCATGACAAGGGATGTCAGTCCCCCTAGGGCTTCCAGATGGGACTGGAGGCCCTATGTAGAATTGACGATATTCTGGTCCCGAAAAAATATTCAGTGAGTTATGGCCCTAGTCAATCCAGGGGCAGAAACATCGATAATTTATGGGGATCCAGCCAAATTTCATGGTAACAGAGCAATGACTGGAGGTTTTGGGGGACAGACTATTCCAGTCACCCAAACCTGGTTAAAATTGGGGGTTGGGCGTCTTCCACCTCGGGAATATAAGGTATCTATTGCCCCAGTCCAGGAATATATTCTAGGCATAGATATCCTATGGGGTCTGGCTCTCCACACAACTGTGGGAGAATTCAGGCTCCAACAAAGGTGTATTAGTGTCCGGGCGGTACAGGCAATACTAAGAGGCCATGTGAAGCATGAGCCTATTTGTCTGCCGAAACAGCGCTGGATTACTAATGCAAAGCAATATAGACTCCCGGGTGGGCAAGAGGAAATATCAAGAACAGTGCAGGAATTGGAGAAAGTGGGTATCATAAGACCTGCACATAGCCTGTGTAATTCCCCTATATGGCCAGTGCGGAAGTCGGATGGAACATGCAGAATGATGGTGGATTGCAGAGAATTGAACAAGGTCACGCCGCCTATCCATGCAGCCGTACCCGATATTGCCTCCCTAATGGACACATTGAGTAGAGAAATCAAAACATATCATTGTGTCTTGGATTTGGCAAATGCATTCTTCAGTATTCTGATTGCTGAAGAACCGCAAGATCAGTTCGCATTCACGTGGGAAGGCAGGCAGTGGACCTTTCAGGTCCTGCCTCAAGGATACGTGCATTTGCCAACATACTGTCATAATCTAGTGGCGTGTGACCTGGCTAAATGGGAAAAACCAGATAATGTCAATTTATACCATTATATTGACGATCTCCTGTTAACATCCAACTCATCAGAGGCAGTGGGACAAGCGGTAGATTTATTAACCACCTATCTGCAGGAATGAGGATGGGCTATAAATCCTCAGAAGGTGCAAGGCCCAGGCCTATCTGTGAAATTCCTGGGGGTAGTTCGGTCCGGGAAAACCGAAGTACTACCCAGTGCTGTAATAGATAAGGTTCAGTCGTTTCCAGTCCCTACGACACCAAAGCAGCTGCAGGAATTTTGGGGTATATTGGGGTACTGGCGCTCCTTTGTACCTCATTTAGCGCAGCTGCTAAGACCATTATACAGACTCACGAAAAAGGGGCAATTATGGGATTGGGGGAAAACGGAACAGGATGCTTTCCAACAGGCGAAACTGGCAGTTAAACAAGCCCAGGCATTGGGTATATTTGATATATTTGATCCTACCCTCCCAGCTGAATTAGGTGTTCATGTTACTCAGGATGGCTTCGGCTGGGGCCTGTGGCAACGCCAGAGTTCTGTTTGGACCCCTATTGGATTCTGGTCTCAGGTTTGGCACGGAGCAGAAGAAAGATATATTATGATCGAAGGTAATTCAGCTGTGCTCCCGGAAGGGGTGGAGCTTGACTCCACCTCTCCTAGATCCCATTTAAGGGCTGACCACCACTAAGGCAGCATCTCTTTTGGGGATCGCTCCTGTGTGGAGTTCCTTGTGGCGAGCATCCATCCTTGCTGTGAGCCTCAGAGTGGGTGAGTTGTTCCCCTATAACCTCTGGATATTCATCTGTTACTACCTTGTATAATAGCAACTACACAGATATAAAGAAGAAATTTTTTACAATAATGGCTGTGAAGCACTGGCACAGGCTGCCCAGAAAAATGGTGGGTGCTTCATCCCTGAAGACATTCACGGTCAGGCTCTGAGCACCATGATCTAGCTGTAGATGTCCCTGTTCACTGCAGGGGAGTTGGACTAGATGGCCTTCCAATTCAAACAATTATGATAACCTCAATTCACAACGTCTAGGTTGACCACGAGTGACTTTTAGCATTGACTTTGAGATCAGTACAGTCTAATTAAGTATGGGAAGCCAAAGGAAAGATATTTCCCAGTATTATCCTTTCTTATACTTACATTTTAGACAATAACTAAAGGCTGAAAGTAAACACAACATCCTACTACATCAGAACAATTCTTTGTGAAATTACAGATTTGCGGCAGCTATATTTCTGTCAAGAAAAGAATAGGCAAGAATTGCATTCTTTTAGAATAACCAGATAAATTAGTGTTTTTGTTTTCTGTTTCCTTGACAGCAGGAAAGGAACGGATTGTGCTGTTATAGCATGTATATAGCATGTATATATAAACTATATCCAAGAACATACTGTTCTCATCTAGTGTAACTATCTGTGCCGATTTTTGCTGCAATAAATAGCTTGGCTAAGGTTTTACTCGCTTATTAGCAAAAAGAATTATAATGGAGAACTGAGCTATGTTCATCTTTCTTGGTTCATGTACCAGCATAGCTCTTAAAAGGTGGATTTTTCTTCCCAGGGAAGAATCATGACTACATCATCCAATGTCAAATTATTCTATGTAGGAAGGATGCTTTCTTCTCATATCCCCTAAGAAGCCAGATAGAACAATAACAATCTATTTTATTCCATTTAGATTGCAATCACAATAAATATGCAAAAAATGCAGCATTAAATGTACACAAAAATTTATTTAAACCCACATAATTCCCTTGAACGTTGGTAATATTTATCACTGAATTTTTGGCTAATGCAGATTCACTTGACATCTCTAAGCTCCACTGATCTTTAATTCATACGATTTTGACTGAAGATCAGAAATAAAATCTCCTTATGAGATTTGAGAAAAACTAATTCGGCATTTATTCTCTTAGTACATACCCTATCAAACTCTGCAGGTAAGATTTTCGTGCTACCCTTCTATTCTCAGGGAATGTTGTTTCCCTAAATAATTTCACTTTTGGTCTTTCTTTTTTTCCTATTATATTTTTTAGTGTGATATTTTATCCAGCTATTTCTACATTAAACATAAATTCTTAATTCTGATAATCCAGTAAAAATAGAACACTTCCACACCTATCTCTTCATATAAAACAGAATGCCGTGAACGATGATTCTGAAAGCAATAGAACAAAGTTTTGCAGTGCAGTCTCTGTTTGGTGGATTATTCTGAAAATTAAATAACTACTGATGAATTTGAGATTGAGTACAAAAGCTGTCCTTCCACATTGCTACTATTTCTATACAATACACTCAGCACTTTCTAACTGCTTTAGCTAAAGTGGATATAAATGAGACAGTACTCATTAGGCATGATTTTTCACCTCAAGATGCCTCTGCCCTTCAAAGTCTGAAGTTCCAGAAAGAGAATTATCCATGCATAGAATGCTAGACCATTTAGTTTCATAAGAACTGTTTTGCATAAACAATAAGGTTGTTCTAGTTTCTCCTTTTTGTTAAACCAAAATCTTCTGGTGTTCACAGTATACAGGACATATTTAAAGTGAATTCAGGATGGACAGTATGGTTGAGTGTTTTTTGTTTTGGTTTGGTTTTTTGGGGGTCATTTTAATACACATTTTCTTTTCATTCACTTGTCACGTACCCATCGCAAGCAAATAACAGAAAACTCAGTCTAGACCAAAACTATTCTTCCTGAGCCTATGTCCAGATTGTGACCTTACATATGTTTTCTACGTATTCAATTCCAAGGCACCACACTGTTTGTAGACTGTCTCCAATTTTAGGTTAGTATTCAAGAAGATGGTCAGGGAAATTCACCAGCTGCCTTGGTGCTGCCAGTAGGAAAAATGGTGACATTAGACGATGAAGGGCTTTCCTAATTCATCTGACAGGTTATTCTTAAGAGGTCAAACAAGCCTTTGCAAGTTTGTGTATAGTTGTTGTATAGTTGTTATTATAAAAGGTTGTAATAGATGGATAGCCAGAGGTTACAGAGGAATAACTCACCCATACTGAGGCTCACAGTTAGGATGGATGCTTGCCACAAGAAACTCCACACAGGAGCAATCCCCAAAAGAGATGCTGCCTTAGTGGTGGTCAGTCCTTAGGAGAGGTGGAGTCAAGCTCCACCCCTTCCGGGAGCACAGCTGAATTACCTTCACCTGTGCTCCCGCAGCTGACCCATCACTTGCCTCAGATGGTCAATCAGAGGTTCAGGCTGCGATTAACAGTTTCCCATACAGTTTGCAATACAAAATCACCTAATTTGCAAGCTTTTAGAAACACAACATAGCTAAATCAACCAAATGGCTCTTCTTTACCACACGGTCAATTCCTTTATTCCTGCTGCAAAATACTTGCAAATGGTACACAGCCTTTCTCACTATTGCTCAGTGTTTACCAACACATTCTCCATCCTATCAAAAACAGGCGTTATGGATCTTCCACTCCTTTAAACAGTAATTTTTTTTGTTAGTAATGCACTTCTCTCTTTTATTCTCTGAATATACCAGTGAAGTAAGAACGATCTAACATCTCCATTTTTTACGTGTGTTCTATAACATATTGTAATTGACTTCTGAAAAAGGAGGATATTTTGCAGTACAATCTCATTAAATCCTATCCAATAAGACAAACAGGAGGGTTTGTGTTATCTGACCAAAAAAAAAAAAAAAAAGTAGAAAGAAATAAGAAAAGGTTTCAACTTTCAATATACATAAGTAGAATGGCTCACCTGCATAAATATTATTTTTAGTGAAATGTTTACACATTGGTCTCACCACGTGAGTGATGTTTTCATAGAACAGAAGCTGTAAATTTCATCTTGTCCATTCTTGTAGAGAGCTTACAAATATCTCGAAGACACTAAATTATAGAGATTTTATCATATTATTGGATTACTTATTCCAGAAAATATCAATACTTGCTCTCTCTGAAGTAAATGGTGCATTTTTTTTTTTCAATTTGGATTTGTCACTTGATATCAGCTGTTCTTTTTGTATATCTAATTTCTATGCTAAAGTTTCATTGACTATCAAGTTTTTGTTTTTTTTCCTGTTTTGTTTCTTTCATTCTCTATATTCTGACCAGAAGGTGCCCTTGCACTAAATATCTCCAGTCATTGTACTCTTTTAGTGAAGTCTGTTTAGCCAGTAAATTTTCAGGGTTTTTTCCCCCTCTCTAGTTTTCTGAATTGTTTTACAAGCAATATAGAAGCTCCCAAGTGCTTTAAAAATTTTCTTGGAAACTTCTACCTCCTAATAGCATATTTGCAGTCAAACAAACGTCCTTTTATTTTGTTACAACCAAGTTCTATCTCTCTAAAGCCTCCAGAACAGACTGGCACTAAAACATCTGTCATTTTCCAAAAACAACCTGCATTTTTTTTCTTCTAAGCATAATCACAGGGAAAACAGGAAGGGCTGCATGGCAGGTGCATGACAGTCTTCTCTTTTAACACTGTGGCTGGGCAACCTCCATATCTGACCAAACAGACAACTTTTGTTGCTGTTTTCTGAGTCAGGAGAACAGTACACTCCACATAAGATTCGCAGCACTGCTGAGGACAAACATGCAAGAATTCCAGGAATCTCATTTTATGATGAGTAGCATGTAATGACATGAATTTTTATCTGGGGTAAAGTTTTATCTAGTTTTAAGTTCCTGAATGATCCTTTGCATGTCTCTGCACACAAACACTTTCAACACTTCCTCTGTAGGCAGATCAGCTTTATTCCACTTTCTACTTGTGACTCAGACTAACAATTCTGAGTCTAAATCACAGAGAAAGCTAGCAGAAAACGCACCACCTACTTACTGTTTTGTTGTGTAGGTGAAACATTAGATCTGTCTACAGTTCCATGCCACCTACAAATGAGGAAAACCATGCTGCGTTTCCACAAGAAGAAATAGGCCCCCATTAGCAACAGAGAACAGTTATACAAATTACAAACAGAAGGAAAGAAGAGCACCAGTAAGAACTGGGGTAAATGAAAATAACCCAGTTCTTGAACTGGACAGTGTCCACTTCTACATAGTTTTCAAGAGGGCCAAGTCGCGTACAAGCTTCCTTCCCATCTAACATATAAGGAAATTAAATTGCCTGTAGTGAGTGGAAAGCATGACATTAGTTAATAATATGAGGAGTAATTTAATTACAATTCCTTAGATATCCATTTAAAAGAAATTTCAATTTTGATATTTATTTCCTGGACTTATTAAGGCTATTCAAACATTAGTAAACAAACGTATACAAACATAAATTGTTGAGAACAGATTTTGAAAAGAAATGAGAGCTAATGATCGCATGACTTAAAAAGACAAACCACCATAATATAAGTCCATAAACATCTCTCTTCATGTTTAAGAGAACATCAATCTTTTGTCCTTTTTTTTTTCCCCCAGAGTTATCAAAGGATTACATTTCTAATGCAGACCACTCTTCTGCTAACAGTAGATGGTCAAAGACTGCAATTTCTGTAGCATTACTGGGAGACTGGCATTCCCAATAAGGCCATTATTAGACTGACAAAAGTAAGATCTCAGATGACAAATGAGTGGTAAATAATAAATTCACTTGCATGGCAATGATATTGTTTTGCAATTACAATATCAACATCTTATTTTGACTGAAAGAAAAGTAGCTTGAGAGAAACAGCAGAAAAAGATATCAAATCTGCTTAAACTGGAGCCCTTCTTTGCTACTTTGCAAAGAACCCAGTTTAACGAATGACAAGTAATTATATTGCCAGGCATTCTTGTTAAAATACTCTATTTACCTAGGAAGATAGGAAAATTTCTCAAAGGGATTATGTATTGACAAACACACATTCCTTCCACTTCAATGCATATCACTCTAAAAGAAGGAGCCTGGATTATCAAAGCCTTGCACATATCTAACTGCTGGAAAAAAGCTCAAGTTTCCTAAAAATTTCATAAAAAAAATCAGATCATATGGGTACAACTAGTTAATTAATATATTTAATTAATATAATTAATTATATTATTAAAATATAATTACAAAATTATATTATATTATATATATATTATAAAAAATATAAAGTAAAATATTAATAAAAAACTGATTAATATAATTAGTTGAATTCCTGTTACTTTGAAGAGTTTTATAAATACGAGTGATGAGCAGGACAAGGGAAGTCATCCTACCCCTGGCCTAGGCATTGGATGGCCATTCCTAGACAACAGTGACCAGTTTAAGAACACGCTAAGAACACGCTAAGAACCTCTGGCCTAGGCATTGGATGGCCATTCCTAGACAACAGTGACCAGTTTAAGGACACGCTAAGGACACGCTAAGGACACGCTAAGAACCCCTGGCCTAGGCATTGGATGGCCATTCCTAGACAACAGTGACCAGTTTAAGGACACGCTAAGGACACGCTAAGGACACGCTAAGAACCCCTGGCCTAGGCATTGGATGGCCATTCCTAGACAACAGTGACCAGTTTAAGGACACGCTAAGGACACGCTAAGGACACGCTAAGAACCCCTGGCCTAGGCATTGGATGGCCAATCCTAGACAACAGTGACCAGTTTAAGGACACGCTAAGGACACGCTAAGGACACGCTAAGAACCCCTGGCCTAGGCATTGGATGGCCAATCCTAGACAACAGTGACCAGTTTAAGGACACGCTAAGGACACGCTAAGGACACGCTAAGAACCCCTGGCCTAGGCATTGGATGGCCATTCCTAGACAACAGTGACCAGTTTAAGGACACGCTAAGGACACGCTAAGAACCCCTGGCCTAGGCATTGGATGGCCATTCCTAGACAACAGTGACCAGTTTAAGAACACGCTAAGAACACGCTAAGAACACGCTAAGAACACGCTAAGAACATGCTAAGAACACGCTAAGAACACGCTAAGAACACGCTAAGAACACGCTAAGAACCCCTGGCCTAGGCATTGGATGGCCATTCCTAGACAACAGTGACCAGTTTAAGAACACGCTAAGAACACGCTAAGAACACGCTAAGAACACGCTAAGAACCCCTGGCCTAGGCATTGGATGGCCATTCCTAGAAAACAGTTACCAGTTTAAGAACACGCTAAGAACACGCTAAGAACACGCTAAGAACACGCTAAGAACACGCTAAGAACACGCTAAGAACACGCTAAGAACCCCTGGCCTAGGCATTGGATGGCCATTCCTAGACAACAGTGACCAGTTTAAGAACACGCTAAGAACACGCTAAGAACACGCTAAGAACACGCTAAGAACCCCTGGCCTAGGCATTGGATGGCCATTCCTAGACAACAGTGACCAGTTAAAGAACACGCTAAGAACCCGCTAAGAACACGCTAAGAACACGCTAAGAACACGCTAAGAACACGCTAAGAACACGCTAAGAACCCCTGGCCTAGGCATTGGATGGCCATTCCTAGACAACAGTGACCAGTTTAAGAACACGCTAAGAACACGCTAAGAACACGCTAAGAACCCCTGGCCTAGGCATTGGATGGCCATTCCTAGACAACAGTGACCAGTTTAAGAACACGCTAAGAACACGCTAAGAACACGCTAAGAACACGCTAAGAACACGCTAAGAACACGCTAAGAACCCCTGGCCTAGGCATTGGATGGCCATTCCTAGACAACAGTGACCAGTTTAAGAACACGCTTAGAACACGCTAAGAACACGCTAAGAACACGCTAAGAACCCCTGGCCTAGGCATTGGATGGCCATTCCTAGACAACAGTGACCAGTTTAAGAACACGCTAAGAACACGCTAAGAACACGCTAAGAACACGCTAAGAACACGCTAAGAACCCCTGGCCTAGGCATTGGATGGCCATTCCTAGACAACAGTGACCAGTTTAAGAACACGCTTAGAACACGCTAAGAACACGCTAAGAACACGCTAAGAACCCCTGGCCTAGGCATTGGATGGCCATTCCTAGACAACAGTGACCAGTTTAAGAACACGCTAAGAACACGCTAAGAACACGCTAAGAACACGCTAAGAACACGCTAAGAACACGCTAAGAACACGCTAAGAACCCCTGGCCTAGGCATTGGATGGCCATTCCTAGACAACAGTGACCAGTTTAAGAATACGCTAAGAACACGCTAAGAACACGCTAAGAACACGCTAAGAACACGCTAAGAACACGCTAAGAACACGCTAAGAACACGCTAAGAACCCCTGGCCTAGGCATTGGATGGCCATTCCTAGACAACAGTGACCAGTTTAAGAACACGCTTAGAACACGCTAAGAACACGCTAAGAACACGCTAAGAACCCCTGGCCTAGGCATTGGATGGCCATTCCTAGACAACAGTGACCAGTTTAAGAACACGCTAAGAACACGCTAAGAACACGCTAAGAACACGCTAAGAACACGCTAAGAACACGCTAAGAACCCCTGGCCTAGGCATTGGATGGCCATTCCTAGACAACAGTGACCAGTTTAAGGACACGCTAAGAACACGCTAAGAACACGCTAAGAACACGCTAAGAACACGCTAAGAACCCCTGGCCTAGGCATTGGATGGCCATTCCTAGACAACAGTGACCAGTTTAAGAACACGCTTAGAACACGCTAAGAACACGCTAAGAACACGCTAAGAACCCCTGGCCTAGGCATTGGATGGCCATTCCTAGACAACAGTGACCAGTTTAAGAACACGCTAAGAACACGCTAAGAACACGCTAAGAACACGCTAAGAACACGCTAAGAACCCCTGGCCTAGGCATTGGATGGCCATTCCTAGACAACAGTGACCAGTTTAAGAACACGCTTAGAACACGCTAAGAACACGCTAAGAACACGCTAAGAACCCCTGGCCTAGGCATTGGATGGCCATTCCTAGACAACAGTGACCAGTTTAAGAACACGCTAAGAACACGCTAAGAACACGCTAAGAACACGCTAAGAACACGCTAAGAACCCCTGGCCTAGGCATTGGATGGCCATTCCTAGACAACAGTGACCAGTTTAAGAACACGCTAAGAACACGCTAAGAACACGCTAAGAACACGCTAAGAACACGCTAAGAACACGCTAAGAACACGCTAAGAACACGCTAAGAACACGCTAAGAACACGCTAAGAACACGCTAAGAACCCCTGGCCTAGGCATTGGATGGCCATTCCTAGACAACAGTGACCAGTTTAAGAACACGCTAAGAACACGCTAAGAACACGCTAAGAACACGCTAAGAACACGCTAAGAACACGCTAAGAACACGCTAAGAACCCCTGGCCTAGGCATTGGATGGCCATTCCTAGACAACAGTGACCAGTTTAAGAACACGCTAAGAACACGCTAAGAACACGCTAAGAACACGCTAAGAACACGCTAAGAACACGCTAAGAACACGCTAAGAACACGCTAAGAACACGCTAAGAACACGCTAAGAACCCCTGGCCTAGGCATTGGATGGCCATTCCTAGACAACAGTGACCAGTTTAAGAACACGCTAAGAACACGCTAAGAACACGCTAAGAACACGCTAAGAACACGCTAAGAACACGCTAAGAACACGCTAAGAACACGCTAAGAACACGCTAAGAACACGCTAAGAACCCCTGGCCTAGGCATTGGATGGCCATTCCTAGACAACAGTGACCAGTTTAAGAACACGCTAAGAACACGCTAAGAACACGCTAAGAACACGCTAAGAACACGCTAAGAACACGCTAAGAACACGCTAAGAACACGCTAAGAACACGCTAAGAACACGCTAAGAACACGCTAAGAACACGCTAAGAACACGCTAAGAACACGCTAAGAACACGCTAAGAACACGCTAAGAACACGCTAAGAACACGCTAAGAACACGCTAAGAACACGCTAAGAACACGCTAAGAACACGCTAAGAACACGCTAAGAACACGCTAAGAACACGCTAAGAACACGCTAAGAACACGCTAAGAACACGCTAAGAACCCCTGGCCTAGGCATTGGATGGCCATTCCTAGACAACAGTGACCAGTTTAAGAACACGCTAAGAACACGCTAAGAACACGCTAAGAACACGCTAAGAACACGCTAAGAACACGCTAAGAACACGCTAAGAACACGCTAAGAACCCCTGGCCTAGGCATTGGATGGCCATTCCTAGACAACAGTGACCAGTTTAAGAACACGCTAAGAACACGCTAAGAACACGCTAAGAACACGCTAAGAACACGCTAAGAACACGCTAAGAACACGCTAAGAACACGCTAAGAACACGCTAAGAACCCCTGGCCTAGGCATTGGATGGCCATTCCTAGACAACAGTGACCAGTTTAAGAACACGCTAAGAACACGCTAAGAACACGCTAAGAACACGCTAAGAACACGCTAAGAACACGCTAAGAACACGCTAAGAACACGCTAAGAACACGCTAAGAACACGCTAAGAACACGCTAAGAACCCCTGGCCTAGGCATTGGATGGCCATTCCTAGACAACAGTGACCAGTTTAAGAACACGCTAAGAACACGCTAAGAACACGCTAAGAACACGCTAAGAACACGCTAAGAACACGCTAAGAACACGCTAAGAACCCCTGGCCTAGGCATTGGATGGCCATTCCTAGACAACAGTGACCAGTTTAAGAACACGCTAAGAACACGCTAAGAACACGCTAAGAACACGCTAAGAACACGCTAAGAACACGCTAAGAACACGCTAAGAACACGCTAAGAACCCCTGGCCTAGGCATTGGATGGCCATTCCTAGACAACAGTGACCAGTTTAAGAACACGCTAAGAACACGCTAAGAACACGCTAAGAACACGCTAAGAACACGCTAAGAACACGCTAAGAACACGCTAAGAACACGCTAAGAACACGCTAAGAACACGCTAAGAACACGCTAAGAACCCCTGGCCTAGGCATTGGATGGCCATTCCTAGACAACAGTGACCAGTTTAAGAACACGCTAAGAACACGCTAAGAACACGCTAAGAACACGCTAAGAACACGCTAAGAACACGCTAAGAACACGCTAAGAACACGCTAAGAACACGCTAAGAACACGCTAAGAACACGCTAAGAACACGCTAAGAACCCCTGGCCTAGGCATTGGATGGCCATTCCTAGACAACAGTGACCAGTTTAAGAACACGCTAAGAACACGCTAAGAACACGCTAAGAACACGCTAAGAACACGCTAAGAACACGCTAAGAACACGCTAAGAACACGCTAAGAACCCCTGGCCTAGGCATTGGATGGCCATTCCTAGACAACAGTGACCAGTTTAAGAACACGCTAAGAACACGCTAAGAACACGCTAAGAACACGCTAAGAACACGCTAAGAACACGCTAAGAACACGCTAAGAACCCCTGGCCTAGGCATTGGATGGCCATTCCTAGACAACAGTGACCAGTTTAAGAACACGCTAAGAACACGCTAAGAACACGCTAAGAACACGCTAAGAACACGCTAAGAACACGCTAAGAACACGCTAAGAACACGCTAAGAACACGCTAAGAACACGCTAAGAACCCCTGGCCTAGGCATTGGATGGCCATTCCTAGACAACAGTGACCAGTTTAAGAACACGCTAAGAACACGCTAAGAACACGCTAAGAACACGCTAAGAACACGCTAAGAACACGCTAAGAACACGCTAAGAACACGCTAAGAACCCCTGGCCTAGGCATTGGATGGCCATTCCTAGACAACAGTGACCAGTTTAAGAACACGCTAAGAACACGCTAAGAACACGCTAAGAACACGCTAAGAACACGCTAAGAACACGCTAAGAACACGCTAAGAACCCCTGGCCTAGGCATTGGATGGCCATTCCTAGACAACAGTGACCAGTTTAAGAACACGCTAAGAACACGCTAAGAACACGCTAAGAACACGCTAAGAACACGCTAAGAACACGCTAAGAACACGCTAAGAACACGCTAAGAACACGCTAAGAACACGCTAAGAACCCCTGGCCTAGGCATTGGATGGCCATTCCTAGACAACAGTGACCAGTTTAAGAACACGCTAAGAACACGCTAAGAACACGCTAAGAACACGCTAAGAACACGCTAAGAACACGCTAAGAACACGCTAAGAACACGCTAAGAACACGCTAAGAACCCCTGGCCTAGGCATTGGATGGCCATTCCTAGACAACAGTGACCAGTTTAAGAACACGCTAAGAACACGCTAAGAACACGCTAAGAACACGCTAAGAACACGCTAAGAACACGCTAAGAACACGCTAAGAACACGCTAAGAACACGCTAAGAACACGCTAAGAACACGCTAAGAACACGCTAAGAACACGCTAAGAACACGCTAAGAACACGCTAAGAACACGCTAAGAACACGCTAAGAACACGCTAAGAACACGCTAAGAACACGCTAAGAACACGCTAAGAACACGCTAAGAACACGCTAAGAACACGCTAAGAACACGCTAAGAACACGCTAAGAACACGCTAAGAACCCCTGGCCTAGGCATTGGATGGCCATTCCTAGACAACAGTGACCAGTTTAAGAACACGCTAAGAACACGCTAAGAACACGCTAAGAACACGCTAAGAACACGCTAAGAACACGCTAAGAACACGCTAAGAACACGCTAAGAACCCCTGGCCTAGGCATTGGATGGCCATTCCTAGACAACAGTGACCAGTTTAAGAACACGCTAAGAACACGCTAAGAACACGCTAAGAACACGCTAAGAACACGCTAAGAACACGCTAAGAACACGCTAAGAACACGCTAAGAACCCCTGGCCTAGGCATTGGATGGCCATTCCTAGACAACAGTGACCAGTTTAAGAACACGCTAAGAACACGCTAAGAACACGCTAAGAACACGCTAAGAACACGCTAAGAACACGCTAAGAACCCCTGGCCTAGGCATTGGATGGCCATTCCTAGACAACAGTGACCAGTTTAAGAACACGCTAAGAACACGCTAAGAACACGCTAAGAACACGCTAAGAACACGCTAAGAACACGCTAAGAACCCCTGGCCTAGGCATTGGATGGCCATTCCTAGACAACAGTGACCAGTTTAAGAACACGCTAAGAACACGCTAAGAACACGCTAAGAACACGCTAAGAACACGCTAAGAACACGCTAAGAACACGCTAAGAACACGCTAAGAACACGCTAAGAACCCCTGGCCTAGGCATTGGATGGCCATTCCTAGACAACAGTGACCAGTTTAAGAACACGCTAAGAACACGCTAAGAACACGCTAAGAACACGCTAAGAACACGCTAAGAACACGCTAAGAACACGCTAAGAACACGCTAAGAACACGCTAAGAACACGCTAAGAACACGCTAAGAACACGCTAAGAACACGCTAAGAACACGCTAAGAACACGCTAAGAACACGCTAAGAACACGCTAAGAACACGCTAAGAACACGCTAAGAACACGCTAAGAACACGCTAAGAACACGCTAAGAACACGCTAAGAACACGCTAAGAACACGCTAAGAACACGCTAAGAACACGCTAAGAACACGCTAAGAACACGCTAAGAACACGCTAAGAACACGCTAAGAACACGCTAAGAACACGCTAAGAACACGCTAAGAACACGCTAAGAACACGCTAAGAACACGCTAAGAACACGCTAAGAACACGCTAAGAACACGCTAAGAACACGCTAAGAACACGCTAAGAACACGCTAAGAACACGCTAAGAACACGCTAAGAACACGCTAAGAACACGCTAAGAACACGCTAAGAACACGCTAAGAACACGCTAAGAACACGCTAAGAACACGCTAAGAACACGCTAAGAACACGCTAAGAACACGCTAAGAACACGCTAAGAACACGCTAAGAACACGCTAAGAACACGCTAAGAACACGCTAAGAACACGCTAAGAACACGCTAAGAACACGCTAAGAACACGCTAAGAACACGCTAAGAACACGCTAAGAACACGCTAAGAACACGCTAAGAACACGCTAAGAACACGCTAAGAACACGCTAAGAACACGCTAAGAACACGCTAAGAACACGCTAAGAACACGCTAAGAACACGCTAAGAACACGCTAAGAACACGCTAAGAACACGCTAAGAACACGCTAAGAACACGCTAAGAACACGCTAAGAACACGCTAAGAACACGCTAAGAACACGCTAAGAACACGCTAAGAACACGCTAAGAACACGCTAAGAACACGCTAAGAACACGCTAAGAACACGCTAAGAACACGCTAAGAACACGCTAAGAACACGCTAAGAACACGCTAAGAACACGCTAAGAACACGCTAAGAACACGCTAAGAACACGCTAAGAACACGCTAAGAACACGCTAAGAACACGCTAAGAACACGCTAAGAACACGCTAAGAACACGCTAAGAACACGCTAAGAACACGCTAAGAACACGCTAAGAACACGCTAAGAACACGCTAAGAACACGCTAAGAACACGCTAAGAACACGCTAAGAACACGCTAAGAACACGCTAAGAACACGCTAAGAACACGCTAAGAACACGCTAAGAACACGCTAAGAACACGCTAAGAACACGCTAAGAACACGCTAAGAACACGCTAAGAACACGCTAAGAACACGCTAAGAACACGCTAAGAACACGCTAAGAACACGCTAAGAACACGCTAAGAACACGCTAAGAACACGCTAAGAACACGCTAAGAACACGCTAAGAACACGCTAAGAACACGCTAAGAACACGCTAAGAACACGCTAAGAACACGCTAAGAACACGCTAAGAACACGCTAAGAACACGCTAAGAACACGCTAAGAACACGCTAAGAACACGCTAAGAACACGCTAAGAACACGCTAAGAACACGCTAAGAACACGCTAAGAACACGCTAAGAACACGCTAAGAACACGCTAAGAACACGCTAAGAACACGCTAAGAACACGCTAAGAACACGCTAAGAACACGCTAAGAACACGCTAAGAACACGCTAAGAACACGCTAAGAACACGCTAAGAACACGCTAAGAACACGCTAAGAACACGCTAAGAACACGCTAAGAACACGCTAAGAACACGCTAAGAACACGCTAAGAACACGCTAAGAACACGCTAAGAACACGCTAAGAACACGCTAAGAACACGCTAAGAACACGCTAAGAACACGCTAAGAACACGCTAAGAACACGCTAAGAACACGCTAAGAACACGCTAAGAACACGCTAAGAACACGCTAAGAACACGCTAAGAACACGCTAAGAACACGCTAAGAACACGCTAAGAACACGCTAAGAACACGCTAAGAACACGCTAAGAACACGCTAAGAACACGCTAAGAACACGCTAAGAACACGCTAAGAACACGCTAAGAACACGCTAAGAACACGCTAAGAACACGCTAAGAACACGCTAAGAACACGCTAAGAACACGCTAAGAACACGCTAAGAACACGCTAAGAACACGCTAAGAACACGCTAAGAACACGCTAAGAACACGCTAAGAACACGCTAAGAACACGCTAAGAACACGCTAAGAACACGCTAAGAACACGCTAAGAACACGCTAAGAACACGCTAAGAACACGCTAAGAACACGCTAAGAACACGCTAAGAACACGCTAAGAACACGCTAAGAACACGCTAAGAACACGCTAAGAACACGCTAAGAACACGCTAAGAACACGCTAAGAACACGCTAAGAACACGCTAAGAACACGCTAAGAACACGCTAAGAACACGCTAAGAACACGCTAAGAACACGCTAAGAACACGCTAAGAACACGCTAAGAACACGCTAAGAACACGCTAAGAACACGCTAAGAACACGCTAAGAACACGCTAAGAACACGCTAAGAACACGCTAAGAACACGCTAAGAACACGCTAAGAACACGCTAAGAACACGCTAAGAACACGCTAAGAACACGCTAAGAACACGCTAAGAACACGCTAAGAACACGCTAAGAACACGCTAAGAACACGCTAAGAACACGCTAAGAACACGCTAAGAACACGCTAAGAACACGCTAAGAACACGCTAAGAACACGCTAAGAACACGCTAAGAACACGCTAAGAACACGCTAAGAACACGCTAAGAACACGCTAAGAACACGCTAAGAACACGCTAAGAACACGCTAAGAACACGCTAAGAACACGCTAAGAACACGCTAAGAACACGCTAAGAACACGCTAAGAACACGCTAAGAACACGCTAAGAACACGCTAAGAACACGCTAAGAACACGCTAAGAACACGCTAAGAACACGCTAAGAACACGCTAAGAACACGCTAAGAACACGCTAAGAACACGCTAAGAACACGCTAAGAACACGCTAAGAACACGCTAAGAACACGCTAAGAACACGCTAAGAACACGCTAAGAACACGCTAAGAACACGCTAAGAACACGCTAAGAACACGCTAAGAACACGCTAAGAACACGCTAAGAACACGCTAAGAACACGCTAAGAACACGCTAAGAACACGCTAAGAACACGCTAAGAACACGCTAAGAACACGCTAAGAACACGCTAAGAACACGCTAAGAACACGCTAAGAACACGCTAAGAACACGCTAAGAACACGCTAAGAACACGCTAAGAACACGCTAAGAACACGCTAAGAACACGCTAAGAACACGCTAAGAACACGCTAAGAACACGCTAAGAACACGCTAAGAACACGCTAAGAACACGCTAAGAACACGCTAAGAACACGCTAAGAACACGCTAAGAACACGCTAAGAACACGCTAAGAACACGCTAAGAACACGCTAAGAACACGCTAAGAACACGCTAAGAACACGCTAAGAACACGCTAACTCGACGCCATCCCAAGCCACAAGTTTAGTACTTGGTCTTATGATCAATTTACACTACCTTGTTTTACCGACTTTCTAAGTCTAGCTCTGTCGGAGTGGGTTCTAATGAGTGAAGTCATTAGTAACAAATCACTAACAGGAAAAGGATAGCAGCAGCATTTCTACTCATGGTTCAAACACTTCTGCGTGCTTGACTTGAAAAGAACAAAGACAGACTAGGTCAAACCCAAACATTAACTGCTTTGTGAAATGTTATTTGTACACAGTGTATTCCCCATTAATCTATTTCAAATGCCTACTACACCACTGTATTAATGCAAATTCTTGTATATGGTGTTCAGCCATTTTATCTTTTTGTATGCTCAAAAAAAATAGCAGCAGAGAGAAAAAGATCCAATTGATATATATATTCAGCTACCACAGAAAATCAAAACGTTTTCTCATCATATTAACTACGAATATGTTTTAATTAATACACTGGAAACCTTTACTCCTTTTTCATGCACTATTCAGTCCCTCCCACTGTGACTCCTAAGAACAGCACACCAACTTCTTTCTCCTTTTGCTTTTCATTTATTCTCACAGAAAGCATTTTTGCAGAATACATTTAAGACTTATCTTACCTTGTTTACATTTTCCATGAAGCTGTATTAAATTCTCCGAAGATTAAAATATCACTTTGATAGGGTGTTATCATTTTTTTATATTAATATATTAATTTATTTTGTTTCCACGTATATCCTCAAACCTGTCACACAAAAAGATGAGGAGAATATTGCAACAATAGCTTCTAAACCACCCAATTCCGCCCCGCTACTCTGAACCTAAAAGTTTTTTCTGGGTAACGTGACTTGTCAAAGCAGAGATGTGAACTGCAAGCAACTCTTTCCCCTTTTATCCAAAGACTCATATTCCATTCCTACTTTCTCCATTTAAATTCCTAACATTTTCTTCAGCAACTCTTCAGTATTCCACCTCCCTTTTCAATTACGGTGTACAGAGCTAAATAAACAACAATAAAAAGACAGTTATCTTCGAGTTCACCCTGTGTTTCCTGTTATTAACTATCAGACTTCCTTTTTGTCTCAGGGTGTCTAGTCCTGAGCAATATGCTATTTTAGGACATGCATATTTTGTGAGCAATTGCTTTTGTGCCAGATTTCTTAAAAGAACTATTCCATTTAAAACTATTATACATGGAAATCGTTGGTACATGGCCATTAACTTGAGCTATTACACCTTGCATCCACAATTTGACTCTCTGCAATGGACAGACAGTGCTCAAAACGTTGAGAATGGGAAGACATGGGCAAGGCTTCTCCTCACACCCTCCTAGCCGTAAATTGTTGTGGTCAGGTTATCTACCACTGAACATTGCTTGGAATAAGTATACAGCTCTTCAACAAGAATGCATTCCCAGTTATATTCGGAAATTCTCAAAATCTCTCTCCAACTCTTGAAGCCTAAGTAAGGAAGCACTTAGCTTTCCTCTAAAGTTTTTGTAGACAACACTAGAAGTAATAGTGCAATTGAAGAGGTTTTGCTCTTTTGCCTGTAACCTGTGATGACTACCCTTATAGCACCTGTTGTCTTAGGCATAGCAAGAGATTTTGTGTTCAAGTTCATATTTATGTAACATAACTGCACATTCCTATAGATTATCAGACTTTCACCATCTTTGTTTTCACACAAGGTTGTAGGAGATTATTTTGAATATGATACTGTAGGTGTGGTTCTGCTGGTATACGAAAGTATCAGAATATTTAGCATAAGTAAAATGACAATCTGGGGCATTACGATTTAAATTAAAACAGCAGACATTGGGCAAAGCATGAAATTGATTAAGGAAAGTCTGAAAAGCTATTAAGCTATTTAAAACTGCACGAACAAGAAGGAACTTTTCTGCACATATTCAAGGTCCTTACTCACAGTTTACAGTCAAAAAGTCCTGTTTTATTACTTTTAAAATCAGAGAGATTCTGGTCACTGATTTTCTCCCCAATTTTGCCTAAGTTGCAACATGACAAAAACCTAAACGTGTAAAGATAAAATGTCTGTCCAAAACAGGAAGTTTTGTTTAATTTTGTCTCCTTGAATTGCAAACGAAGGTAACTTTGAGGAAGAAAAAAAAAGGAAAGAAACACACAAGAGCTGCCGGGAAACAAAGGCAGTAGTAAACCGGGATATGGTAGACATGATAGAAGAGTGTCTACTGAGGAGAGAGAAAGGAATCAGAAAGTCTTATGTTCAGTTGATATTATTTAGCTCTGAAGACAGGAGACATTTCAGACAGAACACTTTAATACATCAGACTTTACAATTTTGATTAATACTGTTTTCAGTGAAATTGTTCTATTTCACAGAACATCTGCACAACAGTAGAGATATGAATAGAATCTCTAAAACGGATTTGTAATATTAGTCACTTTATCTGCCATCTGTTGGGAACTGCAACTGCCACTTCATTTACTTTTCTAAAAGCTGACCTTAAAATAACTTACTGTAGAGTTATACTATCGTCACACTTGCTGTAAGGAACAGGCACCCTACTTCCTTTGAGTTAGGACTTAAAACTACCTGCAAAATATCAATATGTACTTAATAAAGACATACTAGCTCATTCAACTGATGAATAAAGGAGGAGAGACCTTTCATATCCCATTAATTTTACTATGCAAACCCTTCTCTGAAGGGAAATAAACAGCCAGTCTACAGAGGAATCTTTGTGCTCATTATTTCTTTTATTGAAATTGACAAATTATTTTATTGAAATTGACAAAGAACTACACCACTTTCTCTTCCTAGGATAAATTCACTAGACATTCAATACAAGGCACAAATATATATAATACCTGAGCTTCCACGGCTCTGTGTTGTAGCAATAACTAAATGTCAGGAAAAATAACCATGCAAAAATCAGATTTCTAATGCATAATCAAAACAAAGCAAGAAAGAGAGCTTAGAGAAAAATAACTTATTAGACAATTTTCTACAGAATTTAGAGGAAGAAAGGGGAAATGGAAAAAAATGTATCTAATCTCAGGTCCACATGTCATGGTTTGAATTTAAATTCATTTAATTCATTGTAGTCTGCCCAGATGCCACGCTTTTTAAAATCACAGCACTACCAGAAACCATTCATAAAGTTTAAACACACGCTGACAGTAAACAAAGTGACTTGTCAATAACATTATTGACAGTGAGGTACTGGAACTTGCTAGGAAGCCAATAAGAAAAAAAACATTTAAATTAAGATAATGTTTCTGTCTGCTAATGACAACTATTATAGTTGTATGGGAAGCTGTTAATCACAGCCTGAACCTCTGATTGACCACCTGAGGCAGACAATGAGTCAGCTGCAGGAGCACAGGTGAAGGTAATTCAGCTGTGCTACCAGAAGCATAGATCTCATTTAAGGGCTGACTACCACTAAAGCAGGTTCTCTTTCTTTGGAGAAATGCTCATTACAGTGAGCATTTCCCATTAATCATTGATTATCTTTCTATCACAATAATCTTCCATACAAAACATCTGCATAACCTCTGTTTACCTATAGCAGTACAATTAGAGCTGCACATCTGTTTACCTATAGCTGTACAATTAGAGCTGTACAATAGTGCTGCTTACCTCAATATCCAAAGCACCAACCCAAAATCAACAGTTGCCCTTAACGACCTGAAATAGTCCTGCAGACAGAAAAACCCATGTCGCCTGAACATAGATGACGGTTCACAGAACTATGCATCTTAGGTTTTTCAAATATCAGTACAATAAAAGAAGTGACTTTTCCAAAAATTAACAATTAATTATAAAAAAAAAAGATTAATTTTAAAAATTAATCAGACTTCACTTGACCTCAAGCCAAAGCAAAACTGTAGAAAAAGAATGCCAAGATATCCATTTTCTTACACTGATTTTGGAACAAGACATTTAATGCAATAACATTAGTAAAAAGCGAGTGAATTCAAGCAAACACTGTGTTCCAGCATTTAAAAACAGAGATAGTTAATTTTTCCTAAATGCAGCTTCTCATTCCACAAATTGATTTCAGTTTTAGAATCAGAATAATTCTGGTTGGAAGTGATCTCAGGTAGTCAATTAGCCCAATTTTCCACACAAAATAGTCAACACTGAATTCAGACGAATCTGCTTGAGACTTCTGGTTGTAAGGTCCTAGACAATTACAGAACATACTCAAGTACAAAGAAGATGCACAAGGGAGGAATTGTACCAACGCATCCTCAGGATGAGATTCTGTTATTAAATGTATCCATTTTCCTGATTGGAGAATCCGGTGGATAAGGAGAGTCCATTATGAAGTAATGCTTCACAGTAAAACACGCTGAAATCATCAAGTTGTTCTCTTTCTTCCCACTCCACTGGTTTTACATATGAATTTTCTTAGTGCCGTCCAGAGTCCTTTCCTGTGCCACTTCACATTTTCTGTCTCCATGTCTCGGAAGTACATGCATTCACAGATGTCATGGATACTGCAACTACATTACCTACATGTGCACAAGCACACAGCACTTACTGCGCATCAACATGAGTTCATGCTGCTGCGCTCTATCTGGAGGTTCTTAACAAAGTGATCCTTTCAGAAACAGTAACGTAACCCCTTTCTCAGCCTGGTTTCCGCTCCCCATTTTGGAAAGAGCTATAATTTCCTCTTTCAAAAATCTAAAGGAACAAAGTAACTTTGAAGAGTCTCTATCCCCAGCTGTGATATGAGAATAGAACGCTTCCCAGCTAACAGGAACCAAAACATAAAGGCAGCAGTTGTGAAAGAAATTGCACTTATTTAAAAAAAAAAAAAAAAAAAAAAAAATTACATTCCTAGTTAAAACAGAAAACCTCTCTCCAGTGATGTCAGGGGATATCCACTGTTTAAGGTGACTTTTGCTCAAAGTTCCAAGAAAAAAAAAAAAACTCAACTCACAAATATTTACCATTTGCTTCTACATTATGATAATAAAGATAAAACACACAACAACACAGAATATCCAGCTTCTACATTTAGCGCCTACTTAATTTCCAGGCTAGATTTTCCACAACCAGATTATTGTTGTGATCCTCTGCAACACAAGAACTGAAGATGTCCCTGGATGATAAACTGTGATAATGCTTTTATTTCTTTGACAAATTTGTCTTTCCATAAACATGTCTACTCACACCTTTACTTACATGCAGTAGTATTGTTTTCATACTGACTTAAGTCAAGGACCATTTTCTGCCTCCCTTAAGCTGATTTCTTACCACCATTTCTTAATAACCTCTCTTCTCCTAAAGAGCTGGTTTCTCTGTTAGAATTTGCACCTTGCCGTTATATACTATATGAATTTAAGTTGTCACATTATAGTATTCTTCAATTCAGTTTTTTATACTTGAGTTTTACTTCCATAAAATTCCTTGTTCCTGGTGTGAGCATTGGGTTACCTTTGTGTTTGTTTATCTGCAGAGGCTTTGAGGAAAAGAAACTGACAAAACATTCCTGTGAAAATCCCTGACCCAATTCCAACTGTTATTTTGATCTCAACTTGGTTTATGTCATTCATTTTTATCCTCAGATGTTTGGAGTATGTTTCAGAGAACTAGCAGAAGGGGTTTTCATAGGCAGCATATCCTTTTGAAAATGAATCAGAATGTACAGTTCATATGTTTTTCCTCCTTAAGAGCAGATGTTAAGGGAACGTAGGTTAAGCTTTAGATCCAAACTAGTCTCTGCAGAACTAGAATTTACATCGATAGACAAATGAAGACGCAAACCAACAAGGGCATCCAAGATTTATCATGCCTACTGTTCTTCCTGAGGCACACATGACTCTGTCACTTGCAGATACACTTTGCTATTGTGGTAGTCAAAAACAACACAGAAATATCTCTTGATTGAAAGGCTGTTACTCTTATTGAAAGCTGTAGACAAGCAGTTTGATGGAGATTTAATTTTTTAGGTATTCTAAGTAAATAGAAGCACACTGTCCAACAACGTAAATTTTCCTCTACGAAGCAAGAATATCAAAAAAAACCCCATACATGTCACACAAATCCACAAATGAACAAAACCTTACAGAAACACTCTGTAAGACTGATAACTAATTAAAGACTGTCAAGAAAACGCTGAGGGTTTTTTGGTTTTTTTTCCATTGTCTTTGGAAATAGGTAAAAGAAATGAGAAGAATTTGTTCTTGCCTCCAGTCACTGCTTAGTTCTGCTTGGTACCTCCAGCAGACTTGCAAAGCGTGCTGGACTGGGCCAATAACCAGCCTTTTAAAAATTCCCACTTACCTGCATTTGTTTTTAGGCAAATAAGTTATTAACTTTTCATTATCATAATTAATGTACTATGGATTAATTTGCTGAATTGTGCACCTGAGTGATGGTATTTCTAAACTGTGGGAGAATGCACGCAGCGTATCTCACTTCCAGATACTTTCTCTATTGGCATCTGTCTTGGGATATGCCCGTCATATTTGTCACAGTTTCCATAATTTCTTTGACACGTCCTTTGAGGAGGTAAAGTCTTACAAAAAAAAAAAAGTCATTTTACTAAACAACAGCATTTGGGAGGTTGTGGTGAGCTGGGGGTCAGCCTCTTCTCTTGTGTTATTAGTGACAGGACTAGAGGCAATGGTTCCAAGCTACAGCAGGGGAGATTCAGGCTGGACATTAGGAAATATTACCACTCAGAAAGGGTGGTCAGGCACTGGAATCGACTGCCCAGCGAGGTGGTGGAGTCACTGATCCTGGGGGTGTTCAAAGAACGATTGGATGTTGTGTTGAGGGATATGGTTTAGTGGGAGTTATTGGTGATAGGTGAACAGTTGGACCGGATGATCTTTTAGGTCTTTTCCAACTTTGGTGATTCTATGATTCTAGGGCTGAAAGGGCCTACCACAACACAAAAGTAACCTAAAAAGGAACAGAACAAAAGAACACTTCTGATGTTTTAGTTCAGCCTTTGTCTGTGCTGGATCTCCTTGCTGGAAAATACTGGGTGCACACCTGAAGCGCTGTTTAATGTCATTTGAAATTAATGCACATCACATGACCCAAGTCCGCTGGAATACAGGATGTGAAACAATATGCAGTAAGTGGGGACAATCAGATTTGCTTCACAGATGCATTCTTGATCAAAAAAAGTTTAACTAAGAAGTTAATGCAGACGCAGTCAACACATATGACTATTTTTTCTAACATCTGAAGTGAAAGAGTACAGAACCTCTGACCCTTCACTTGCAGTATTATCCCAAGTACTTGTTCAAAGGAAGAGACAAAGCTTAAGAGCTTCATGTATCCTTTGTGTGTCTTCCAGAATTAGCCGTAAAAAGGGTTTTGTAATGCTAACAAGAGTATTTTTGTAAATAAAATAACTCAGTAGCCCATTACAATACCATACTGCCACAAGACAACAGATGTTTTCACTTACTATGTCTTTTTTTTTTTCCAGGATTAATGCAGAAATGAAGTCTTTTTGAAAATAAACCCGTATCTTGTCAGGAATTGTTTGTAGCAATTTATTCAGTCTCAGGCATACATAGCCAAGTGCTTCCTACTAAAACTTATGGCAATTATTCCTTAGTAACTTCTTTAACATTTAGGTCTTTTCCCTGACACACGCAACATAAATGCCATCTCCTTTCTGCAAAGCATAAACAACCATGGAATTACTTTGCAAAAAGACTGCAATTATCATTTAATCACGCATAATTATATGGGTAATGTACCTTGAACAAATGTAACAGGAACTGAGAAACAGATACTTGGTCACAGTTACAAAAACAGTATTAGATCTAACAGAATATTCTCTGCCACACCATGTTGTACTGCTACTGCTCTCAGAGATATCTAACAGATTTTCATTCAAAAGCAACTCACACTATGTGAGTGGGGAGGGGAAAACCTGCTGCTTTCCAGTCTCTGCCCTCTGAGAACCTCAGCAGAGACAGGGCCTGTTGCTTATGGTCAGTCTGCAAGAAAACAAACAAAGTAGATGCATCATAAAAGTAGGAGCTAGGACTGCAATAAGTTTCATATCTTCAGTTTTAAGAGTTTCATTGCTGCTTGTACTTAAGCTCTCTTTAAATCCACTGAAGACCTACCATCACCTTTTCTTCTGGTGTCTTTGGCACCAGGTACACTGCCAACACATAAAGAAAGGACCATGGAAAAAAAAAATTCTCTCTTCTAAAGGCTTTACAAACAAGACAAACTGTGCTATCTGTGCTGCTTCTGTAGAATATCATTCTCACAACACTCAGATCTTTTTCATCAAAATATGAGATGTGACAATCTGAGAATCAAGACATTTTCTAGCTATTAAGCTATTAAAGAATTTATTTCCATAAGGCCAAAGTACTCTGGGCAAGCCTGAATATGTTAAATAGGACCACAGATTCATTTTGCAGCTGACTGTGTTTTCAGCAAGCATTTCAATGTGTTGTGTCACCAAATTAAGCTTTATAGAACAAGCATTATTACAATTTTTCTTTTACTTACTCTTTTTTCTCACCCATGACACTCTAGTTAAGCCCCTTAAAGCTAAATCCTTACTGATACAAACACAAAGCAAGTCCTACAACTGGTACCTAAGACATCAGTTCAATGCTTTGGTAATACAAATGAGGATCACACCTTAGGAAAGATAACATTAATGGTCCTCTGATGTAATGCTGTCATATAGTAATGACATTTGTAAAGATCTTTGGCTGGATTGCTGCTACCCATTGTTGAACAAGTAATTCGCAATGCTAGGAGTGAGGGGAAAAAATACCCTACATACCTCTTTAAAAAAAAAACAAAAACAAAAACAAAAACACTGTATACTTCTGGCAAAAGTTAGTACTACTGAACAAATAACAGTTGAATAAGATAAGCTACCTTAATTTGCTCCTGATGAAGCCCAAGGCAAAGATGCACAATGGAGAAGATTTTATCCTGTGTTTCTGGTCTTTCTATGAAAGGGACCAAGGATTCCCCCAGCAGAGGCATTATGCACAGCTACAGTTCTTGGGTTTACCAGCTACAATCTGTGCAAGACTACAGTGATAAGGAAGATAAAATAGCAGACATCAGATTAAAAATTGCTTTCAACTCCAAGAACAGGCAATTTGACAGTTCCACTGAAGTAAATGGAAGGGTTTTTAACAACCTCAGCATAACATCTGCTATTTAAATTTTGCTCAGCCCAGCTCTTCCGGTCTCAATATCACAAAAATAAATGGCCAAACATTATGAAAGTAGTCATATGAGAAGATCAAACACATTTTTAACTACATTCTGTTTAGTGTCCCACAGCTCAAGAAATAGGTTTTACAACTAATGACTTAAATTCTGTTTGATACTACGCATCATTTGGTTTTTGGTTTTTTTTGTTGGTTTTTCTTTTTTTGGATCTTAGACCATTATTTACCTTGCAAACATTTCATGCCTGCTTAGCATTCTCCAGAGCTGTGAATCATGCTGCTTTATCTTCCTCAGAGCCGTTCATTCCTTCTCCTTTATTGATCTTCTACCTCCTCAAGGCACCTGATCTTTGTCCCTTTATTGATGTCTCATTGCATGCCTTTTTCTCTATAGTCAAACAGGTTTCTTGAAGACTGCACAACACACAGTCAAAGCAAGACATCTAAGAAATACTGAGAAAGACACAGGGCAGGGGTTATAGAGCACAGCTAAAAGCATGTTGGCCCTGGGGAGACTGGGAATGGCCTGGTAGACCAATTAGCATGTGGAGGGGAAACACAGGAAGGCAAAGAAGGATCATATATAAGATTAGGTTAAAATTCTTAGGAAGGAGAAAGAAAGCCAGCTATTGATAAAGGGAATGCTGACACAAGACTGAAAATATGGGACTCAATTAGTAATACTAATGCCTAGTACCTAAGATGCCCAAAAGCATTGCTAAACATTGAAAATTATCTAAATTCTATTCACCCGAGCCTTCTCCGTCATTTCACTTACAGCAACAGGTTATAGCCAGCCTACCAAAGCAAAGAGGTGTTAGTTCTGTGAGAGGAGAAGCCCTTGCTACTGCCTGAAATTATCATTCTGCTAACTGAGACATTGGTATGATGATGATGCTGCTTTTCTTCTGCATGATTCTCTCAGTTCAGGTCTGACCTTTAACTGCAGGGAGATTCTTGGGGAAATACAACCACCAGGCAAATGTTAGGGCCCGGGCATATTTCAGCCTGTTAGAGCCCTGTCTCAATGCAAAGCCCTGTACAGCTGTAAAAGATAAGATATATCTCTGAAATAAAAAGGTCAATTTCAATACAGTTTTGAAACTACAAGTTGAGTACTTAACTCACCACAGTGACATCTTGCAAAATTTATCAACAGAGGTACACAGATCTGATTCAGTCTCAGCAAGTCAGATTTCTCCATTAACCTCAATAGGATTTAAAACAACACCTGAAGGATCAGCCAGCAAGACTACACTATAGACAAATCTACTGATTTCCTTCTCTCTGGCATCTAACACTTCTTCTACAGGAAGATGCAACCAAGCAGGGCTGAACGACAGAGAAGAAATACAGAAGGTAACAGCATCTAGAGCAAGCCCCTTCTAGAGCACAGGGATGTGACAGCAGCAGCTGGTTCATAGCTATTGAATGGGACTGACTAGCTGCAGCTGAAACACAAAGTTGGAGTGCACAACACAGTGCTTCAAGTAAGACTTCAGAGCAAGGAAAACAAAGTTAGTGTCATGTGTTGCTCCACCAGTTGAAGAAATTTGCATGAGGTGACCTTTGAGTGAGATAACCTTATGATCAGACATCTCATTTAATGTTGCTGAGCTGGAGGGTGGTTATTCCTATATCGTTCCTCATATGTATAAAGAAAAATCTGCCCAGCGAGATGTAATTATGAAAGTAGAATCATACTACCTAAGTATTACTTGTAATGAAGAGCAACTTAAAAGAAAGTGTTTTCTCTGTGAATTGATTTTACTTTATTTTTTGTCAATTATCTAGTTACAGTGGCTAGTGTGAAGAAAAGTTAATTAATATTACCTTCTGTCTCCTTGAGTATAAATAGCCATCAGCAGAAAAAAATTGAGTGGAAATACATTTTATCATTTATTGAATAAAGAAGTCAGAACAGATTTGCCCAGACTCTCAGGCTGTTTAATTAATGGTGATCATTTTCATAAAAATGGCTTTTTTGTTCAATGTTAGGTAGTCTAGAAGGTGACATATGTTGTATGAAGTGTTAATTATGTTCCTTTACTTTACTATGCTTTAGCAGTAAGGAATCCAAACTGAGTTTATAAGGTTTGAGCACTGTACTACTCAAAAAAATTAAAAACATGTTCTGGTTACGTAAGTACTAATGATGAGGACCATGAAATGGTGGCAGATTTGTTTGTCGATAACATTAGCATTCCACTTAACCTAGTTCCATCTCCTGTTTCATAAAGATGAGCTTAATATTGTAGGAGGTACTTCTTTTATGAAAATGATCTTTATGAAATCATTCAAATTTAATCCACTACAATCAGGGATCAATTTCAGGACCACGATATTTTCTTTACATCATACAATCACAAGGTTGGAAAGGACCTCCAAGATCATCTAGTCCAACTGTCATCCCATTACCGTAGCTACAACAAACCACTAAACCATATCTCATAGCTGCTCCTCATTCAGACACCTCTTGAACACTGCCAGGGACAGTGACTCCACCACCTCCCTGGGCAGCCATTCCAGTGCCTGACCACTCTCTGAGAGAAAAAAGTTCTTTCTCATGTCTAGTCTACACCTCCTCTGGTACAACTTGTGGCCATTTCCTCAGGTCCTGTTTGTTACCTGAGAGAAGAGGCCAAACCCCTCCTCATCACAACCTCCCTTCAGGAAGTTGTAGAGTGCAATGAGGTCTCCTCTAAGCCTCCTCTTCTCCAGGAGAAACAATCCCAGCTCCCTGAGCCGCTCCTCATAAGACTTGTGCTCCAGACCCCTCACCAGTTTCGTTGCCCTTCTCTTGGCATGTTCCAGGACCTCAACGTCTTTCTTGTAGTGAGGAGCCCAAAACTGAACACAATACTCAAGATGCTGAGTACAGGGGGCATCATCATAGATGGGTCAACTTATAATAAATATTAACTTTATTTCATGTTACCCATTGTAAAATACACCAAAGTTTGAACTGCTTCTGCTGAAAAGATATTGTTTTCCAAAATAAAGTATTACTTATTAATCTAAAAATAAACAAATGCCCTATGCACACAGTATTGGGAAAAAAAATCCCAGTGATTGGAATAGTAAGGATGACGAATAATACCAAAGCCTTGGGGTATTACATTTCTCTCACACCTTCAGAGCATCTATATTTTCACATGCAAGGTCACTATCCCTATGCAGAAAGCAGAAGGGAAACATGAACCCTAATTAGTGAGACCACAGCTCTTAAGTCATATAGCTATAATCTCCCGCAAGTCTTTTTCTTTTGCTACTCTTTCTCTGACCTGGTTCTGAAAGAGATGTCTTCGGGGAAGGTACATCTATAAGATAAAATGGCATCTTAGTTCCAAATGGACATCTCAGATTTTTCAAAGAGATCTTAAACTCTCCTGTAAAGCAAATAACAGTAAGAAACACTGTCTTGAATGGATAAATGAATAACGCTCTTTTTGACACTTAATGAGAGAAGTGGAAACATAGCATAATATGTGTTGTATCCAATGAAACAAATGACCGTATAAATGCAAGAACCAATAAAATTGAGGGTAAAATACCATGGAAACGTTTCTTGCAGTACTGCAGCTGATTGCTAGGATTACTTTGCAAGGAAAATAACTTCCCTGTCTATATAGTTCTACCAAATATTAAATTACGTTGCCACTAAGGGCAACTGGAGAATATAAATGAATGTTTATTACATGCCTCTTCTGATATCATTAGTTATTAAGCTATTGTTTCAGCAGTAAAAATAAGCAATACGTATATTTTGATCTTCCAGTAATTTGCCTGAAATGAGGTTTCACAATACTGTTTATATATTAGTCTGATCAAATGCTACATTATCTTTCATGCTTCTTGGTGGTATTTTTATATTAAGCTTCTTTTTATTAAGTTGCTTGCTGAAATATGATGTATTACGTAAAGGCTCCCTGTAGTAAATTACGTAGGCTTCTTGGTAATATCATTGCATTACCCTGCTCTGAATGTTCCTACATGCCTCATTAGCATACCGTGAAGTGCAATAGGGATTTTAATCTCCAATTCCACAGTTCTTTATGCACATCCTTTTCTCCCCATAACTTTTCATTCCCATAGGCTAGGAATTTAGGCTAATCACCAAAGTGGAAGAGGAAAAATTTTGTTCCAAGACAAATGAATGTGACAGACTACGGGAAAAATATCCAAATGTTTTCTCAATGATTGTAGCAAATGGGGCAATGGGATGACATATGAAGGCATAACTGCATAATTTTTTAACTGTCCTACACATTTAATGACAGGAAAAATGAAATGCCCACTTTTAATGTAGTGCCATAAAAGAGTATGAAAACCAAGAACCTTCCTATGCAACTCATGCAACTCACAAGGCCATCTGAGTGAGGAGCAGTACTTCTATGGCTCAGGATGAGAGAAATAGGAATTTTGTATAAAAATATTGAGTTACATATCGCTCTGCTTAAAATTAAGTCCTTTTTCTCCCTCCTGCTGTTTTAGAATAAGCTTCAAATGATTGACTAAGGCCAAGCGTGTGAATAGCACTGAGCACAGGGATTAAGTAAATAATTACAGATAACTTTCATCTCTAACCTTAAGATCCTATAGGCTCTTATATCCACACTTCATAATTAGATTGAAACTTTGTCATTTACAAGTCAAAAATCTGAGACTGATCCTTCAATGAAATGGCTGAAGTTGTTATAGATTCGGCTGATCTTCACTGTTACTAGCTTGCGAAGTACAAAGTAGTTTGGATCAGTGCTATCAACTTAAAGGGCTTTGTAAAGATCCTTAAATGCACGTTTATCTTGTAGATGTTAACGTTCCCAGGGCAAAAGAAAAAAATCATTTTCTAGGTACAGAGCTAGCATTTTTTTTAAAAGCTCAAATGGGTGTTCGTACAAGAACATTGTTTGGCAAGAATCTCTATATCCCCGCAAGGACTTAATATGTTGTTAGCCTTGTTTTGAAAACGCATTCTACTAAGTGCATCGTTCTCAATCTTTGAAGTAGGACATTCTCTAAATAAATTACAATTCCAGTGTTTTCCTGCATAAATCGCATTTTTGATTTATCATTCTGATCTCACAATTCATAGCACGTAGCTATCGGTCTCTTTAGGGTGATAATGTTTCTGATAATATGAGGCTATAAATGTTTATATTTGTCTAAGTTCTAGCACTGGAAAGGGAGCTGAGCCAGCACAGAATTTGCTCTCACAGCCCCCTTGAGGCTGTATATCGCTTCTGATTGTCACTTAACCTCTGGATTTCTATATTTAAATACCGCAATTGCTGTAGTGGTGTATTTAGGAAATTTTCAGATTCAAAAGAATATAGAGTGCATATACATATATATATACACACACACAAAATAGTGCTGTGCACCACCAGTACAAAGGTCATTCCTGCTTGGATAGAGTACCAGGCCAAATTCAGGCTTCTGGTCAAGAACACAAAACAGAGCAAAATCAGTTTGTTATTTAAATTAATTTGAATAGAATTATGACTATTTTCAGTAAGGTTGAGTTTAGTCCAAAATCCAGAAGCTATTTCTAATATACATTAAAAGTATTTAATTCGATGGTGATTTTCATATACTTAAGTAAGAGAACACCCGCTTATTATCTCAGAAAGGCAGAAGAAAGAATAAACACTGGAAAACAATGTTGCCCCACCCCCCCCCAGTTTCACTGCTTGCCTTCTGTGAAAGGAAGAAATGAATTGCAAACAGTATTTACAGGCAAATCTAGATAAGCAGTTTTGCTGGATGGTGGTAGACAGTTACTGATGCAAACAGCAGACAACAAAAGCTGGGGCAATTATCATCCACCAGCGCTCAGCTCCCAGAGAATCTCCCTCTTCATTTAGAGATATCAGTACTCCTACTCCTTTACCTCATCCCCTTGGGATTATTATTAATGACTCAAAACACTCCCGGCATTTCATTTAAACAAAAAAAAATAAATGAAATGATAACTCTATATATAAAAACACTCTGCTGCAGGATAAAGTTTTGTTGCCTCTGTTAGTTTTCCTTCAACGTGACTATTTGTTAGCAGGTGAAATCAAGAAAAAAAATATCTCCTCACTGCCCATAATTAACATCAGTAGGCTGCACGTCACGCGCGATTATAAGTTATCCTCTCCCCTGAAGAATCAACACAGAAATATAATATATAATGTTAGTTTCTGTATTCCCAGCAAGCTTTTCATTCTGTTTATCTAAATAGCATAAGTCAATAATGGTGGACCATACAGAAGTTAACCCCTCCCCCCCAAAAAATAGTAAAAGCATACATATAGTAAAACAATCTCACAACCAGGAATGTAAGGATACAAGAAAATACATGACTGTGCCACTCAAGCCAATTGCAAATATTCAGTAGAGCCACAGGGATAGAGAATCAATGAACAATTCACAGACAGCAAACCGAAACAACAGAAATTTCACATATGTCAGAAATTACTTTGGTTTAAGCAAACCACCATAGTGAAGGCATGATAGGTTTTGCAGGTAAAAGCATCCAAGAGAGCAACATTTCACTAATCAAGAGTTCATCTCCCAACCTAAACAGACAAGTACATTCCCAGCTCAATCAGTGACAATTGACTTCTAACATATACCCAAAACAAACCTGTACAATTAACAAACAGACAATAAGCAGAAAAATGTAGTTAGGATAGTACTCTACAGGTCATGTAATTAGAAGGATTATTGTAGTAGAAAGTAATAATCAAAAATAAATGAAAGTACTCACCCATATCCCAGACTTGAAGAAAAACTACAAAGGAAACAATCTCAAGAAAGAGATACTTCCTCAGTGGCAGTCAGCCCTTATATGGGGGTCTAGAAGAGGTGCAGCCAGGTTCCACCCCCTTCTGGTAGCACAGCTGAATTACCTTCACCTGTGCTCCCACAGCTGACTCAGCGCTTCCCACAGGTGATCAATCAGTGGTTCAGGCTGTGATTCAATAGTTCCCTGGAAGGGGTGGAGCTTGACTCCACCTCTCCTAGATCCCATTTAAGGACTGACCACCACTAAGGCAGCATCTCTTTTGGAGGTTGCTTCTGTGTGGAGTTCCTTGATGCAAGCATCCTTCCTAACCATGGGCATCAGGGTGGGTGAGTTATTACTCTATAATCTCTGTCTGTCCATCTATTGCTACCTTGTCTAAATACAGCTATACACCACCATTAAAGGGAAAAAAGAAAAAAAAAACTTTCAGCTAATAAATTCTTTTTTTTCATTTAAATGAAAAAAAAAATTGGCAGACTGGTAAATGCTTCTGACAATTCTGATCAACAGGATATTCACTTTACAAATTACTATTTTGATAACAAACATAAATAGTGTATGAGATACTATAAATTAAAAATACTATGAAGTATAAAATACTATATAATACTATATTATTATTATATTATTATATAATAAAATACTTTATAATACTATATAATAAATACTATATAATAAAATATAAAAATACTATAAAACTACTATAAAAGATCGAGTGTCATTAAGCTGTGCATTCAACAAGGCACCGTCAGGAAAATACAGTATGTTTATGTGCCATTGCACCAGCAAGCAAGTGACTTATATTATACAATGATGCAGTGGTAGTTTCTCACTTTTAACTACTGCCAAATGTATTTGTGTTTGTCTTCAAGCATGAACTGATATGCATGATTTGGTACCTAATTTACGCATCAAAAGTCCCCAACTTCAGTAAAATCAAAACCATGATATTAAAAAGAAAAGAAGCTTAAAGATCAAAAAGCGTTTTGGGCAAGGATGTGTAGTACATTATGATAGAATTCTGGGGTGGTTATCTTCAGCCTTCATTAAATGTGCTGAATAGCCTTCAAAGCTTAATTGGCATATTGTGATAAACACTTGCATTGTTAGTTATAGCAGCAGTTACTTGAAATGTCAGCTCCTCCTGCTTTGCTATTGCAAACAGGCCTAAGTAATAGAGGATCCGGTCTTAAAAATGCAAATTTACTTTAAAATTGTTACACGTGAGCATTTGTTCATTGTTGGAGCTTTGACTGCATTTTATTATTGCTACATTTTGCTGCCATTACCTGAAAGCTCATGTGCTACTGGTGACAGTGTTTGACAGTTTTATTGCTTATTTTAATCTTATTAAGACAGATACCAAGTCGCTGTCTATTAAAAAATTCCTGTGTATTTATTAACTTCTCAGTTTGACCAAGCTTATTCAGTCCTTCACAATTCATTTTAAAAACAAGAAATATAGTTTTCATAGAAAGAAATTTGTCAGAATAGTTAGTCTACTGGTAAGATTAAGGGTCAAAAGTGAGCTTTCTTCTAGGGCTTTTCCATGATACAGTGCTGAGCCAGTTGCTTAATTTCTCTGTGCATCTTTGTAATTATCTTGTGTATTGGGCATGCTAATAACTTCACAGCCAGTCACTTTCAGTACCTTTATTTATATGCAAATCCCCGTTGTTTTCTCACACTATGCAGAGAACAAAGTGTGTCATCATGATTTTAAGAACTTCTTAGAGAACTGACACTGCCAGTCCAGTCACCCCCAACAGCTGTCCTTCACCTAGACTATAGAGCCATAACAATCCCATTTCTTGGGAAGTGTCCTGACCTCAGAATTAAAAAAAATGTTCCTTCCAACAAAATGTGGGTAAATTGGCTAGATTGTGCTTCTTCATAAAATGTAGGACTCCCACAGATTCACAAGAGGGTAAATTGAACCATTCAAGATATGGGCTCCTGCTTCAGGTGGGGTTGGTGGATTTGTAAGAACCATATGGCATAAATAATTAATATGCGGTAATTATAGAACACAATAGAACTGTATGTATAGATACTGCAGCTAGTCCTAGCATCCTATTTCATCCCTGTCCTAATTCTGTTCTGACACAAATATTAATCAAGACGTTTCAAGTGGAAGTCATTGGAAAAAGTGAAATGGACTAATGTATCTTACCAACTATTAAGCCAGTATTAACAACCACTTCTGTACTCACAGTACCAATTTAGGCCTATAGCCTGTTATTTATAGCCTTGTCTCACATAAGAAATCTTGATAAATACAGTGGACGAAACTAGAAGTTTTATTTCTCTTAAATCAAGGAAGTTCAGAGCTGTTATCATAATCTTTATTGGTGTTCAAATACAGTCCTCAATAAAAAAATTAAAAAAGAAAAACAAAGCTATGAATCTGTGTTTGGATTAGCAGTTACCACATCCTGCAAAAATTCGTACAACCTCTCTCATCGTGTAATACTGAGGAAAAACAGGAGGAAAAGGATATATCTCTCAATCAACTGGCATAAATCTAGAAGCAACTTTAAGGATGCAATCAATTTTAAACATGTGTTATTAGAAAAATTAGTAAAAATCTTCTGTTAGAATGTTGTTGACTTGTACCATAGATTAGTCTCCACCAGAACATAATAAAACACAAAATCTTAACACCAGTCAGCTAGTAATTCTTGTTACAAATACTGTGCAGGACTGGATTATAAATTAATGCCAATAATTCACTGAAGCAGATGTTCATTTCTCTAGAGACCACTGCACAAATCTTAACTTGTACTGATACTTACAGGAACCAGCTCCCTCCAGAAAGTACAGTATTCTCTCTGTCGGCTGTAACAGCAAGGCCTACAGTTTACTGTTCCATGTAATGCAAGAACGGATGTCATTGAGTTTGAACATGAAGGGAATGTGTGGGCTAGGTCAACCTAAAATAATGAGAATTGTCCTTTCTGAGTGTAAAAAACTTAGAAATGCTGCCTTTTAAACCTCCATTTTATTAACCTTTACCAGCTGCTGTGAAACCAGCACATGATGAGATTTTTGAACTTTGCTGTCAGCAGCTAAAGGGTAATACTTGTAGTGATTGCTGTTTTGCAAAATGATAATTCTTATGTGTAAAAGGTCTTCTGTTAGATTTATTCTCAAACGATTGCCAAGTGGCACAGGGAGAAAAAAGCATGCTTGGGTGGTTGCATCACAGGGCAGTGTCAGGAGAGAGGTACAATTACTGACTTTCAGCCCTGTCTCCGGAAACGAGATCAGGGTTAGAAAATTGCTTCAGGTGAGAGGGCTGCTTCCACTTTTAGTTATGGTCAGTGCCCCAGAATATAGATGTGAGACTGACTGCTCCCAGCAGCCTACAGCCAAATCCCCATTGATGTCAAGAGGACAGATGAGCAAAGAGCTTAAGTTAAAACAAAGCCTGTGTGAAGTAATTAAATTTGCAGTCACACAGTGAGAGCTGGTCAGCACTAGGTTGAGCGGGACAAGAACAGACATGAAGCTTTACTCTTCCACATCCTTACAAAGCTTCACTTAGGGGAATAATTAACCCCAGCTGTTCCAGAAGGGCAATCATCCATTACAGGGTCACTTTGGAGCTGTCTTATGGATATCCATAAGAAGTCCATAAATATCCATAAGAAATTATCCTAACTCTTTCTAGGATTTTTTTTTTTGTAGCAGGTTCAGGAATCACTAAGGGAGATGGGCTGGTGTTTGGCAGCTAGACAGAGCCAAGAAGCAGAAAGGGCAGAAGTCAGGCTCAGTGGTTGTTTAAAAAAATAAAATAAAAAATAAAAAAGATTAAAAGGGAAAAATTGTCTGAGCAGCCTCTTATAACTGGAACTGAGCAGCTAGAAGCTGTCAGGGAGTGAAGAGGCCCTAGATGTGGGGTCAGACATCTTCAAACAAGCATTGAACTTCAGCAAGAAAAAAAGACCTGAGAGGCAGCAGGTAAAAGAACATTTTTGCTGCCAGGTTGGCCACTGAGTGTTTTCCTTGTTGCATTTAGTTGTTTGAGAGAGACAGGCCCAATGACACACATTTCATGTAGCAGATTGCAAGGTCTCTAGCAGGCAAAAAGTGCAGGATATTCATTTTTTTTTCTCCAACGTTTTCAGTATACTATTCATCTTCAAAGAAATGTTATATTTGGTTCCCTGGGCAGCGAGGGAATGTATGCCCACCTGTCCTTGCCCAACAGCTGTAGGAACACTGGTAACTTAAAAATAGACTTTAAATTTTTATTTATTTATTACCATCCAGAAAGCAATAACTTCTAGCAGAATATCCTGAAGTAGAAGGTTAGAAACAAACTGGGTGAGAAGCAACAAAGCAGGTAGAAGAATGCAGCAGACTACTGGCTGTTGACCAAGGAATTAGCACGGTCAGAAAAATAATCTTGAATCATTTCTGTTTCCCTTATATTGAGCCTCAGCATTAAAAAGCAGGAAGAGATGATTCCATGTTCCCCAAGAAAGCAGTTAAATTAGGAAGAAATGGCAATAATAGAAAAGTATCAGTCAAACTGGCATATGGTGACAGCTTTTCTATCTTCCGGTGTTGCTCATCTGTGGACAGATGTCATTCTTCAGCTTGGATTCTAGGATTTAATCAATATCACAGCTATAGCAGATCTGTATTAAATCGATCCTTTTTTCTGTGTGTTTTGCAAAAGGGTTGATTAATTCTTTCCACTGTATATTCAGGTAAAACGTTTAAAACTTGATATGTCCTTTCTAAGAGATGCTGAGAGAGGATGAGCTGCAACGCAAGTTCTTTTCATGTGTGAAACCTAGCTATAAATAACAAATCTGTAGATCCTCTCTTTTCCCCAAAACTGATCAGTTTATATAATCACTTTCACATGTAAAACTTTCTTCACACTGTCTACTGGTGCCCTAGATAAAACAGACAATTCTGGTCTGAAATTACGGCTGTATAACTGCATCTGCTTCAAACCAAAGCTAAAAAATGGATCCAGCATAGGCACTCCACATTGGAACGTGGCTGAACAGGGAAGTTGGATTTATGGAACCTTGCCATTTTGTTCCTTGCTTCATCATTTTTTTTATTTTTTTTTAATGCAACTAAAGCTGTCTGCCAAAGGAAAGTATCAAACATCAGAAGTCCTTACTCGGGGAAGGAAAGAAAAAGATCCTCCTAACTTCAGAGCAGTTTAAAAGATAGAGAAGCTACACGTAGAGTGTGAGAGAACTGTACCACAGTTGTAAAAAAGAAGAAAAAATAAGAAAAGGAAACTGGAGTCTGCATTAAGACTCAATGGAGATCAATATTATCTTTCCAGCTGACTTCACAACAAACCCATGAACATTTATATAACTCAAGCTGCTGAATCTCATTCATGCTTTTTTTTTTTTTTCCCCAGAATAGCAGATTCCTATTGGATTTTAGGTGAATCCTACTGGCTCCTGTTTTCCTTATTGGTAAAACAGACGTGATCTTTTAAAAATACATTTGGGAAATGCTTTCAAATCCATGCAAATGCAAAGCATCAGTAATTACTATAATTCTTATCTCTTTTAAAAATGAGTACTTATGTATCTATGGCAGGCATTTCTGTCACGATGCAGAAAATTAAAGACAGGTACATAATTCTGAAAAAAAAGGAAAGTACCTGGATGACATTTGTACACCTGCCTCAGAATTTTGCTGCACACAAATTGAACATAAAAAGGCATCCTGCAGCAGCTCCTTGTCATTACAGGAAAATGAAGTGTTGTAGACCAGAAGTGAAGATCTAAGCAGAGTGCGTTAGTATATGTTTTTATAGTTGGCCATAATTAAGAGATACACTCTGTAATCAAACCTTAGTATTTGACCACATATTCTCATCTCACAGTATACTTATTTAAAGTTACATCATTGTAGTATAAATGTCCTGCACATTGCATGTACACTGAGCATTTATTCTGGGGGATAAGAGTCTGTCTGTTGAATTGGTTGGTTATGCATTCTCCACTTAAAGATTCCAGAAGGAAGTAGAAAACATTTGTTTATTCCAGTGTACATGAAAATTAAAACACACAAGACAGAAAATGTAATTACCTAATAGTATTACAGTGACAATCACTGAATTCACTGAATTTCTCTTTAGGCATTGATCCTGTGCATCTAAATTGTAGTCAGAGAGAAAGGGTAAAATGCATTTGTGTGTGTGTGTAATCCTACAAAGAGAAATCCTTCCTAAGAGAAAACTTTGTCTACATTTTTAAAAATGCAAGCTGCAGCCCCCCCCTCACCCCCCCTCCCAAAATACTGGACTATTATGTTCAAAGTTTGCATCTGACCTTAAATCAAATACTTGGTTTACTGTCACTTGCAAAACATTTCTCACTTGTTTACTTTTTTCATTTAAACTTGGTGACTTGAAAAAGACCGTGTGCTACATTCATACAGTTTTCATTCAGCTCAGAAGTGAATAATTTTGTTACAGCTTTACATTAATTTGTTGTTCAAACCAGATTAAAGAATGTACTTTTTACTGATTTCCTACCAAACCCACACAGAAAAAGCAACAGCAAGAGGTATGGAACTAAACACAGTCATAGAATGGCTTAGGTTGGAAGGAACCTCAAGGCCCACCTAGTTCCAAACCCCTGCTGTGGGCTAATTGCCACCCATCACGTCAGGCTGCCCAGGGCCCCCATGCAATCTGGCCTTGAATTATTCTTCCAACTCGCTCTCTTCAGACTCTGTCATTCATTCTTAACAAAGTTAAGTTTTAGATTATTTATCTGCAGCTGTTGTGATCATTACTCACACAGTACTATATAGCTTGTCTTTATCATCACTGATGTCTTATGGATGTTAGAATTCTATTACCCATTTTCACTATTCCCACAACAGATATTTTGTTCTTAATTATTCCCACCATTACAGCAAAGATGACACAATGCAAATATGCATGTATGGCATACAGTGTGGGAGCTTGTTAGATATGACAAGAGCTATGCTGAAGATAACTAGTAGAAAGGTACAGAGAGAATCTCCTGTAATCGAGCGAGAAAGGATATTTAAACTGAAGAATGTTTCTGCAGGAGATACTCATACTTGATAAACTTGAATTGGAAGCAGTACTAAAACACAGTTCTCCAAGGATTCCAGTAAAGTGACCTTAATATTCCAGTTCAGGCCACATTAACCTTAAAACAATAAGACATCTCTCAGGAGGCCAGGGAGGCTGAACACAGGAATATATAGGGGACAGAGTTCAGCTTGCAATTTTTTAGCAGACAAGCTTTTGGTTGTAAAGTATAAGAGTGCTACAATTTACATTTAATTTTGGAGAGTAATTTAGAATCAATATATGTGACTACCAGTGGTATCCAAAAGAGCCTGTGCTTATTCCAATAGTAGTAGTTAAGAATTCAGGACAAGAAGAATAGAAAATGTTGTGTGAGACAGAAGTGATGAAGCTGAATGGTTCCCAGCATAGATTCATGCTATAAATTTAATCTTTCACTTTTAATATTAGACAGTATATTCTGAGATGCGTGTTGTGTGCCATGCTTTCTTGCTGTTTTATTTTTTTCAACAGAGCAAGAAAATAATAAAAGATAATAAATAATAAAATATTTTCAAGCCATCTAATTAAGATGGCAAAGGAAAAAAAAAGAATATATGCAGCAGACAGACCTAATACAATGAGCAAAAAAAACCTAAGAAAACATGAGGAACTCAGAGTGAACAGGAAGACAGCTGAACATCAGCAAATCAAAGATGTATTCATTGGCAAGGAAGGGAAAGGCTTTAGTTAAGTTTGATGACTAGTGAAGATAGAAGATAATTTTACACATTGTATGCAACCTTTCCTCCTACAGATCTTCTCAGCTGCATGTTCAAAGCAATTAAAGTATATACCACCAACATTCACCTCTGCTGTTGTAAGCCAACGTCATAAAATAGGAGGCATTACTATGGCATTACTCCTATACAAGCAATTTCAAATTCAGTTCTCCATAGCAATTAATTTGGATTACATACATGGTCTTTCACGCTCTTTTTTCTGAACTTTTTCTACATACATAAGAACAAAATTTTCAGAATTAAAAGAAAGACAAACTATGATACTTTATTATATAAGACACAGTAGGTTACAGTTTTTTTGTTTTGTATTTGGAGCTTTGTCACATAGTGAAATCTTATAGGAAATCTCAACTATTCTTTTAAATTATTCCTATCAAAGTATTCCTATCAAAGCCACCAGAAGAAAAATGTATTTCCTTTATGTAAGTGAAATAGTAGTTGATCTCTTCAGAGATGAAAACCAGGCAGTCTTTAATTAGTGTTCACTTTGTAATCACTTTCATTCCTCTGCTGAGATCTAAACAAAATAAGATTTATTATCCAGGTTTAGCTTTGACAAGCCACATGTCATTTTCCTCTCTGTACAACACCACCTTGGGATTTAACCTATCAGTAGGCTGCTATTCCATCACTCTGAACCTGCTCCAATTCCAGTTTTACCATAATGTGACTGCATTTGCTGCAGTCTTTAGAAAAGAAAAGCAGAGTCAGGCTCAGTGATTTTGTGCCAAACTTTCTTGAGTCTGACTATAGAGATAGGATATTGAGTTCTGAAAAGAAAATAAGTAAAAAGAAAAATATTTTCAGTACTTGTTTTACAAGTGAGCATGTACTTTAACTGTAACTTGAATACTTGTACATGGATACAAATGGCGTAGGTAGTACTCTCTTAAATACAGTTTTTTCCATAGCGTTCACTTTCTATTAAGAAAATGAATAGATTAAATCTCCCTCAACACTGACTGTGGTGCAGAAGTCATTGTCAGCCCTGTGAGCTCACTCAGGAGATGTCTTCCTCTAATAAATTCCTGTCTAATAAGGGAACACTTTAATGGCTACAATACATTCACACTGGAAAATTGATAAGCAGCAGTACCATTTCTTAGGTACAAAAAATGACGACTTCTCCTCCAGAAAGTCTCATGAGAACTTGTTGATTTTTTTATGACAGCTTTCAGTCTACAGAAAAACTTGGCTCTCATTTCATTTTGGAAATGCCAAAATGTATTGTTTCTAAAAGGTTAGAATAATGTATTGTTTCTAAAAGGTTAGAATAATTTTTTGGTTCAGTTTTATTGTGTTGATCCATGTTAATCCATCTCACTTAGGCATTTGTACTATGTATTACTATAACAGAAATAAAACATGAACATTAAGATTATATTAAGTCAGTACGACATTAATTGTTATTTAAACAACCAGCTTTACTACACTTGGGTGTCTTGACTCATATGTATACAATTGTAGATAATGAAGAGCATTTGGCACTTGGAATTTTTAAATTCAAATTGTTGAACAACTGAATTTGAACAGATATGAAAAAAATTCTGAAACATTTCAGTTTGAAATAGTATTTATATTGAATAAAACAAAGAGAGCAAGAGAACCCAAAGATGCATATTTTGCACATAAAGAAAGAGGCTTCAGAGTGAATTGAAATTTACTATCTTCTTTCACCAAAAGAACAAGCACAAACAAAAATAAAATCAAAATATAATTGAAGGATTTCCATCTGGACCTATTTTTCAATTGAATTTTCTCTTCTTTTTTTGCTTCACATACGGCTCTACAGTTCTAATCGCTAAGTGATTATTTGTCAGGTTTTTTACCTGGATAAATGTCATTTTTCCAACATAAGGCATCTATAAGGAACAGGCAAGTTATAAAGGCTGAAACAAGTAATTCTTATCTAGCGTTTCCTTTCTTCCATTAAGTACTCTCACATCTGATTTTAGTCAACTAATTACTTGAACACACTGCAGGAGGAACCAGTTCTGAAAAATAAGAATTGGAAGCCTTACTGAAATCTGAGGAGACTGAAGAAAATGGGAATATTGCTATAAGAAGAAAAATAAGGAAAAAATAATTGTGTGTGGGAGGAAGCAACAGAAGGCATCAATCAAAGAATAAAGGAAAGGCACAAGAATTAATGACTGCTTCTTAACAAATCTCTCTGTATTTACACTTGACATTTGTGACTAGTTCTGTTGCTCCTGCTTTTTTTCCCAGTTATGTCCTCTTTTTCTGCCTGAAAATCTTATATAGAAGACTTGAAATCGCTATATTTTTGAGTTACTGTTCTGTTAGGTTTGGTTTTGTAGGCTTTTCTTGGCCCCACAAATGGATATTCTCCAAACCAGCACAAATTCATGTGTAGTGGCAAATACACGCTGATACGGTATACAGCACGTAGTAACCCTTCAGGTACAAGAGAATCACTGTCCTCAGTCCTTCCAGGTCTCCACAGCCTCCACTGTCATTGCATCAGCATAGAAACGCTTCTCTATGTCTTGTAGATAGAAAAGACTAATGTAGGTGCACAGTGTGGCCATAACACAGCCTGTCAGAATGCCAAGGGCTAATTTCCTTGTGAACTGTGCTATATAATTTGAGGCAGATGAGGATGCATGCCAGTGACATCTGTCAGACTGTTCAGGTGAAGAAGCAAATGTCAGAGGAAAAAGGGTTTATAGGATCAAAGCTAATGCTCTGAGCTCTCCTCTCTGCTGTTTGGACTCAAGCTCTTAAAGTGCAATTTGACTGAATTTCAATTCCAAATGGTGTTCTTTAAACATGAAGGATATACGCTATTTTAACTCTTGAATACTGTCATTAGGTCCTTCTTATATATTCGTAATTCAATCTTATGTCAAGTAAAAATTACAGTTTTTCAGCATTAAAAAAAAAAAATTATTTTAATGTATAATAAAATAGAGGCTGAAAATATATATACACATAAAAACAGTCAAAAAGGAATAAATGATTGAGCATTACATCAAAGTTAGTTTCCCAAAGACTCAGCCATTTTTATAACATTAGTAACAGAATTTAGACAAATACAGTCCAGAATTATTCTATTAATTATTCTATTACATGTTTATGTGAGAAAAGACTCAAAGTATCATAGCTTATTAATTAAATAGAAATTGAACTTGTGCCTGTTAAATGGTGATGACAGTGACTAAATTGCTTGCAAGTTTGCATGAAACATCTGCATCCGCGTCTCCAGTTCAAACATCCAATGACTTCATAAAGATGGGGTGATTACCAAGTCTAGAAAATATCCATTGTCTTTAATGAAATCTCAGGACTCACACCAGGAGTTTGCGTATATGAACTATGAAATTATTAAAAACTTGTTATCTAAATCCCAAGTCTCCTAAGCAAAGTCCTCATTAATTGTCATGCTATGATCATTCATATTTGTTGGTTTATTAAACTCAGACACTACTGATAATTCTAACTTGTTTTTAACAGTATTTTCTTAATGGGAATTTAGCATCTATGGAAATCTTCTGGCAACTTCCTTTTCTGTGTTTTTTTTTCCACGGTGTGGTAATTAAAAATTCGGCTGCAAAAGATGCCACTGGATTGGAATATCTGATAAACTATTAACTTCATGAAAATGAGCCTAACTAGCAGCCTTAACAGCAAGTCCTAGGAATGGAAGAAGGTAGGAGAAAGACCCTTATTTTTGCTCCCCACTGCTCCACAAAATGTCAGAACAACACCTTCAATCTCTCTTCTCAAAGTAAATGTACGTATGCCAAAAATAATGCAGAAAAACAAAACAAAAAAAGGTTCCGGTCCAAGTGTTATTTCACCACTGCCTGGAGTGGACCATTTCAGGACAAGTCCACCATGTGCAAAGAAAGAAAGACTAGAAAGGGCCTCTAAAATCAAAGTTCAGGGGTGCCCACTTCTGTACTTTGGGTTTTAGGTCTCTGTTGCTAAAACATGACACATATCGCTATGTTCAGCCTTACGGGGATTGACCATTTTCTGATTTTCCTGGAAAAATCCGCTTACATTCCCTAAAAGGGAAAATTAGTACAAAAAGTTCAATTCTCTTTTTTTTTCTTTTTTTTTTTTTTTTTCCTCTTGAGAATCAAGCAAACACTACAAAGCAACTGGGTGCGGAAATATTTTTGGCTGCTTTTATCTTATCTGCATTGGGAACACTTAAAAAGGTAAGAGAAACTTCAAAGTCCTTCCTTTTTTTCCTGCAGTTTTACATTTTCTATGTATTACATTAAAACAATCACCATTTCAAAGATACGAAGTCAGATTTACACAAGTTTTCAAGAAGTAAGAGTGTACCAAAAAGAGTCATGAGAAAAAAGTGAAGGCAACAGCACCTCAGAAAAAGAACAAAACTGTGTAGTAGTAAGCGTTATTCTTGATGCTATCCAACCAGCATAAGAGTGCATGTAACAAATTATGTAGGTTTCTAAACCTGAAACAAAGGCTGACGCCGTTTTCTAAAACACAGGCAGAACAGTAAAGCCGAATATCAGCTTCTGTTTATATAATGGAATATATCACGCTACAGGAATCATATTCCAACACAAAATCATGGAGGAGCACCAGTGTTCCACACCTACACTGCAGTGTACAGTCTGGACTGCACCAGTGTTTATCTCAGATAACTATGATAACAGGCTCTGCATCTTCACAGACACTCGTGCTGCTCAATGCATTTGCATGGCAGTGTGGGAATTCACATTTTACTGTTTTTCTACAGTTATTATTTGCTCTGGTAAATCGATATTTATATTTTTGTAAAGTGCATTAGTTAGCCTAAGATGTGTAGGCACCAGTTCTACGTTGTTAATGTTACATAACATTGTGTAAAACAATGGGGTGGCTCTGGTTAGCAAAGCTGCAAAAAAAACCTGGCTTTCTGCAAGAAAAAACACTAATTAAAATATCCTTTTGAAATAAATTGTTTTAAAGAGAAAGATTTGGAGTGCTGCTATTTTTACCAACTTAATTACATCCCTCTCAGTGATGTAAAAGGATTGCAGGTAGAAAAACTTCAGTTAGAAAATTATAATTAATAAGCTTCTCTTCTGAAGTAGTTATAGGGATTCAGCTGTGCATCAAGAACCGTGCTTGGGGCTGCTGCAGTGACACAGTCACTCCCTCCCACGAAATATAAAAGGTCACATAAGGAGAGGTGGGGAAATCAAACTGCCTTGAAAAATGCAGACCCTACCTGTTATGCAAGGATTCTGTCTAATATCGTGAAAAATACCTTACACTGGAGTTTCACTGTTATTACCCTCCACTACAAGTGTAATTCAAACTATCTGAGTTTCCACAGAACGCATGAAGTGCTTTAGAATTATTTACTTGTCTAATGTATCTGCAAAATGTGAATTTCAATACCAAATGTGGGCTTTACTCAAAATTTTCCACATCTGTGGAATGACAGACTTTTTAGAGTCCATATTTCTTTCTACTCATAAATGCACTGATTCCCTTTTTTTCCTGCTCACCATTGTGCAAGGTCCCAAGACAGCCAGTGTGTTCACATCCAGAGAACCCACCTTGATGCATTTTTAACTTTTACTGTACTGCAGTGCTAAGTACTGCTCTCTTTTTTGGCAATTCTAGAGCTTTCTTCTCTTCATTTCATCTCTCCCTTTCCACCTGTGCTGTTACAGTCAGCTCAAAGCAAAGATGAAGCAGCGAAACCTGACACAGCATTACATGCTGCTGTGAGGAGGTACTCAGATTCAGTGACTGAGATTCAGTTCTTATTGACCAGTGTTGAAACAAATGTATTCCAACTGGCTTCACCTAGCAGGCTTTAAAAAAAGGACACCAGGTGACATCATGTCCAAACTTCTATTTATTTATTTTTTAATCTTTCAGTTATTCATAATCCTTGATTTTGTAAGTGCAAATAATTTTCATACTGCTGCAGAAAAGAACAGATGACAATGTTATGAGCATGATCATTTTTTCTACTGACATTTTTAGTAGCCACATTATTCTCTCCTTTCTCACCCATGTTTTTTTTACCATCTCGGCTCCTTTCCTACACAGTGCTTCTCACACATTATTAGGCGCATTCTCATCGTTTTAAACAAAAGCATCACTTTATACTGTGGCACACTATACATTATTAATTTGTGATGACACCAGTCATCTGGGGATAAAACACCCTGAAAGTATGTCATCATTTCAAAAGGATGCACTGATTTATTTGAGGTCAAACAGTAAGTGCTTACCCAGGAAAAACTCTAATGGCAAACAGCCCTTGACAACAAAACCTTCTGTCAATTAGTTATTCAGAATGCACCTGCTTCCAAAAGGTCCAACTCCCAGCATACAACTACGTTTCTTTCAAATTTTGCTTTGTTACAATTCAATAGTCTGTTTACTTGATTTTGCAGTTGCTGCTCCTGGATCTCTCAAATGAATTTCAATGAGTAATACTTAACAAGCGTGTTTCATCTGTCAAAGCCAGCATTCTAATTGTATCCTCATTTTCAACTCTATACTCAAATACCGCATTAAGCTTCATAAAACAGATTTTTACTATTGGTATTTGAACCGTTTTTAAAAAATAACCCAAAACAACAGTTTCAGAGGCATAGAAAATTTCCTAGTATTTTTAAAGCTCATAGGGAGGTCTAAATGACACCACCTCACATCCACCTCTCATGAAGCATTTGAGTTTATGGAGAATCAAAATCACCAACTTTGCTGTCTGTAACAAAGCCACGAGGAAGACTTAGCCCTATTATCTTTCTTCTCATTTAGCATAGTGTTTTTAGGGGAAGTAGCATAGCAAGAGTAGGGAGAACTAACCTAATGAAATTGATCGTTATCCCCAACGGACATGCATATATATATAATATCAAGGTCTTTCTCTACACGTGCTCCAATAAAAAGCAAAAAACAAAACAAAACAAAAAAACAAAACAAAACAACAAACAAAAAAAAAAAAACAGAGAAGAGAAAGAGGAAAGAGCAAAGAGGAAGAGAGCAAACCTTAGTTTATCCTCCCACTTAAAATTGCAGAACTCATCGCTATGCATCAACATTCCTACACTGGAATTTCAAACAAAATTCTGTACAAAACTTTACATATACATTACTGGTTCCTTCTTCAACAGTATATATAGTATGTATTTGTAATTACAATGTATGCATGTTAGAAGAAGAAATATAGACAATGCTCTTAAATGACATTTCCTTTAGTGTAGGTCGCATATTTAATATCACTGGGGTTATATCTTAAAATACTGAGGTACACTTTAAATCTGATTTCTTTAAAATGTTAATCCAAGGCATAGGATGATAATTAGTACAACTAGCCTTTCCAAGCTTGTAACTGGCTCTTTTAGAAAAGCTCAAAAATGAAACTGTAATTATGAGAAGGTAAATCAGTTTACGAGATGTTAGTACTCAGTCGTGCAATTAGATGCTGTTTCCAGGCAGAACTTCAGCAAGGTCAATAAAGATCCTTGCAAGATCTGGTGTACTTCAATTTTTTTTATCTATCTGTTTGTTTTTTATTATAGGCAAAATATAATTGGGAATCTTCTGTGTCACTCTGATAGCACTAACACACCCCTTCTGGATACTGGAAGATTGTCCTCTCACTGGACGATTCAGGAAGCTTTCTGGAGTCTTGCAGGGAGCAGCTCCCAGCCTGTAACAAGGGGAACACCAGACCTTTGCCTGTCTTCTCCTTGGTTATTCAGATTTATTTATTTTTCTAAATCAGTGAAACTCCATGAAAACTGACAGCCAGGGTACTTTCAGAGGCCTAAAGATTTTAGCTCCTTGCACTTCCGCATGTTCGCAGCAGGAATTCTTTATGAGAGTGCAGTGCTGTCCAATATGAGTAAGAGGAACGTTTTCTGATTCCCTGTTGGATGCTGCAAGCCCCAGATGGATTGCTGATTCAATCTACGTACCTCTCCAAATTGAGAGGGTATGGATGGGTGTTTTTTGATATCCTTTTCCTGCTGGAATTAATACCTCTCCCACATTGAGGTTCAACAGCTCTTTGGTGTATGAGCCTCTTCACCATCTGACATGCAAAAAACAGATGTTAAATACTTTGCAGCTGTGTAGTGTCTCTGCAATTTAGAGAACCAGACCATTTTGTCACTGCTCCTATCCATTTAAAAGCAAGACTGCATCTCTCTAAGTGTTCTTTATCCTTTCTCTTCCACTGTTTGAAATGCCTTGGCAGGTCCCCCGCATAACAGAGATGCATTAAAAAGCATTTCTCATCTCAGTTGGCACGTCATTTTCTTCTCATTTTCATTAGCTTCCCTTGATGGATTCTTACCCAAGACAAGTGGGTTTTCTAGTTGCTTCTGCTGGCTCTGTTGCTATTTAAGTAGCACAGACTCATGGCTACTCAGAATGTCTTGCAGAAAACAGGATTGCTGCCATAAGGAATTCACAGTGTGTGCACTCAGAAGAGTAAAGCTTTCTAACTTGTCTGCTGTTAGACAGGGTAATGGGTGGGAGGAGATTCAAGATGAAACAGCTTTCAGCACTGTTCTTTACTTCCCCCTATTAGGATTCCGTATTTGTCCTTCACTTTAGTGTTGTCTTTCATAATGTAAATCATCCAAACCCACTTTGAGAAAAAATGAAATGTGCCATGATAATCATTATCTTCATTTGTACTTGCAACCACTTTAAAATTATACATTTTGGCTCAGATTCACAAGGCTTTCTTAAGCCTTTTTTATTGACTTCCTGACTTTTGAACATTTAGAATTCATATTTTCAAACTATTTCTTGTAACCAAGGTGACATTGTTTGAGAAGGCAGACTGTACTGAACTAGGCACATCATGGACTACGTGATGTGTTTAATGCCCTTTACTTCAAAGATAGATCTAAAAATTACATAATTGCTACTAGTCATCATGAAAATCTGCATCCCTGCCAAGGAACAAAAGTAAATACTAAACTCCAAGTTCAGCTGACCCTACTGGAAAGTAAAACTCATTCAACTCAATCTCAAAATAAAGTAACATTTTCAGAAGGAAACTGTATATTCAAAACCTTTTGTACCAAGGTACTACTTTGTCAGCCAAATTCTATTACATACAATTATATTTATTTTTTAAGTCAGAAAGTGTTTGTCTCCAAAAACAGAGAACTAGACTTGAGTAATTCAGAACACGTGAGCATGTTATTTATGATATCTACAGTAATAGCAAAGTGCACTAGCGCTGCCTTTACTAGAATAAGCAGAAAATTATATTCTTAGAGAACTTGGTTTAGTAAACATGAAATATTTGTTATTTGGCAATAACTTGCATTGAAATTGTCTGTTTACATAAATGAAAGCATACACAGTTCATTTCACATTTTTCAGTATTTAAAATGTACTCTTCCCCCCCCCCCCCCCCCCCCCATTTACAAAACACAGTAAAAGGATTTTAAAGGGCATATTTAACTATTATAAAACTGAGTAGCCCATTTGATTGGTTCGTACATTCACAGCAACATTAAATAATTACCAGAACTCAGGCAGACGAATGCCAAATGAATAAATGCTTTGTTTTTTAAACTAATACCATCTTGACCGTGCCCTTTTCTCCACTGCTAAAAAGTATGCAATCTAATCTATGTCTGAGAGGGCTGGAGGAGAATATGAGATATATACAGTCCAAACTCTGGTTAAAATATGACTTTTAGCTTGCTTAATCATTACATTGGTTTTGCTCTCTTGTATGCCATGCCAATCATTCCAGCATCTGGACATTAGGAAATATTACTTCTCAGAAAGGGTGGTCAGGCAGTGGAATGGGCTGCCCAGGGAGGTGGTGGAGTCACCGACCCTGGGGGCGTTCAAGGAACGATTGGATGTTGTGTTGAGGGACATGGTTTAGTGGGAGCTATTGGTGATAGGTGAACGGTTGGACTGGATGATCCTGTAGGTCTTTTCCAACCTTGGTGATTCTATGATTCTATGATTCTATCTTCAGACATATATGTACATGTAGCACATTAGTTTTCTACTCTCTAATCAAGTTTTTTCTTTTTCTCTTCTATACTCTCACGTTAACATCTGCTCTCATCCATCTTTCACAGAAGTTTATTTTTCCACTCCTTGTGTTACCTCCCTTACTATAGTTCTTTCCATAGCAGCTTAAGGTGATTATTCCTCTGAGCCCTAAAATGAACAGTATGATCACAGGATCTTCATTTCTTAGCTATCTGATGAAATGCTCTACAGAGAAATGGATTCCTTACACCCCAAAAATATTCACTTTAACAAAATCAAAGCAACAAGCAGATAGAGTCAGAAAAATACACTTAAACTAAGAGTTTAGTAGTCATTCTGGAAAATATGGAAGTATCAAGCATACACAGCATATCTGCAACTTGAGCTCACTTCAACAGATGAAACCATGTGGTAAACACCACTCAGCTTGGATATATGAAAGATAAAGTGAAAATATAGCAACCCAGAATACAAGAATCTCTACTTTTCTGCAGATTTATAGGATGAAACCCCAGCCTCAGTGAAACACGTGCAGTTTTATTGCAGGTTTTTATGAAGACAATATTCTTTTTAACCTTCAGCCTCATACCACTCAAGAGCATGAAATAGGGATTTTCCACATTTAAGTCTTGGTTTGAATTTGATTATACACATACATTTTAAAACACCACCCTACTTTGAAATGACTCTCTGCTTTATTCCAAAGTACAAGACTCATGCTGTGGAATATGACCGCAAAGGAGAGGAAGAGGAGGAAGGAAATCAGAAGCAGAAAAGAGTGTTTGGCAGGAAGTTTCAACACTTAAATATCTGCTACATCCAAAGAAAGTTAACATTTACCCTTAAAGAAATCTTCCACTGTTTTTCTACCCTGTTTCAACTTCCCCATCTGGGTGAAGTGAGAAGCAAAAGATGAATCAGCAGTGTTTTAGCCACTTTGCTGCTTTCCTAGATCTTGCAGATATGATACACAATATGGAGAGGAACTCAGGCTGCTGTACTTTCATCAGGTTGCAGACCTTTCCATCCTAGCATTCCCATACTAGTCCTTGGAAATCAATAGAGCTCCATATGGACATATAGGAATAGAAGGAAGCAAAGACTTTAGTATCACTCTTTGCTCTGTAATATTTCCAGCTTCTATGACATTTTAATATATTTCAGACGAGTACATCATACAGTAGCATTTTTCAAATCCATATTATCTAAAGTACAGAAATAAGGTATTAGACACATTAAAATATGGCGTTCTTGCTAACATCTTCAGAGAGTAATGGACTCAGTATAAAATTAGTGCAAATGAAACAATTATCGCTGACCTGTTCAACAGACAATACTAGTATATTTTATCATCATTTACTTATTTATAGAGCTACTATCTCAATAAATACTACGATTCAATCTTTTTTGTATATTCAAACCTGAAAAAACTCTTTCAGGGATTTTCAGTGAATTTTGCTTTCTGATTCATCTCCATCAGGGAAGAACTGAGTTACACTTAGGTCCTTATTGACATACACTGCACATTAAGCAACATTTGACTTCTTTAAGAAAAACCCAAAATTTAGCCTTCTTCTACCACATTAAAACTAACTTTTTGCACATCATACTCTAATTATTTCATACCGGTTTAAATGGAAATAATATATCAGTGAATAAAGCCCAGAAGCTTCAAAGTGTGCTTACTTCAAAGGAAGTACTATGTGGTATAATGGTGTCACAGCATTTTGAGGCAGCACAGTTTTAGTCAGCAGTCTAAGTCATCCAATACCAGACATAATTATTTTATTACAACAACATTAGTTTGAAATACTTCTTTCTTTAGTCTTCCAAATTCTTTCAACTTCTAATTCTTTCATAGCTCACCCTGAGGCTTGCCTGCATATCAAGTCTCCTAAAGAAAAAAATGTATCTAATGTATTAACTCCCACATGGCCACTGCTTAAGAGTTCTGCTGAACCTGTCCATTGCTGTAATACAGTACAGATAAGTGATCCATGGAAAAATGCAAGCAACACATATACACAAGAGACATCATAAAGCACATCCAGTTACCCCAAATGCTTATTTAACTACCAACACGTAATTTGCAGTAGGTATTACAGGAGAGTTTCATGGAAGAACACAGTAGTCAGTCACTGAGGAAGTCTTTCTGGGCCTGCTAGGTTCGTATTTAGTGCCTAAGGCTGACTCCTGAAAGTTTCCAGCGTCCTCTTTTCTTCCTTTACAGTCTCATCTTTTCAGCAGACTGCCTAAGGCAACTATTGTTCATTTAGCTGATTCATCATCTCTTAGATCTGGGGAGAAGGGACAGTGGTTGGGGGAAACACGGAGGAAAGCTTTATTTATATATTTCTCACACACTGCTGATAAGTGATTTCACATACAACAGTGTGAATCCTCATCAGGTCCGTATCTGCTACAGCTTTCACAGAAGGGACCGGAGGCCATAATGCTCCTCCTCTTTTTTTTTTTTTTTTTTTTTTTTGCAACTGCTTTGTGGACATGCTCGTGTTCCCAGAAGGACATGCTCAGCATGTTGAGAAGAAGCAGATTCAAAGGAAAAAAAGAGGACACAGTGATAAGAGGGTGTTAGCTGTGGCAGGAGTGGCAAGGGATGAGGAGAACAGCCTGCACTTGGGCCTATGATGTCTGACAGCAGCCAGGAGTAGTCCACATCCTACCCCAGCCAGAGAGGGCTCTGCCTACACAACAGACACTGGAGATACTCAGCACCAGGCTATTCTGTTTTCCTGGCACCTTAGCTCCATCAGGTCTGCCAATTCCTGCAATAGACCATTCCTCGATTTGGCCATTTTAAAGTTCAATACACAGAAATGTGTTGCATCCATCTCTCAATAAGAACGCCTAAGAACAACTACAGAGCAATCAGGATATGCCCACGGAGAGCTAAACAAATAAAGCAGAGAAACCTCCTGTGATGTAGCATTAAATGATTTCGTTACTCACTACGAATCTGTTTGCTGTATAAAAGAGGATATCCTCCTCTTCAAGACAGTCAGTTATATCTTGGGAGGAAAAGGGTTAGCAGAATAAAATAAAAAAAAATAAATAAGGGTGTTTGTTGTTTTTTTTTTCCCATATCCACACTTCAGATTTTTAATTTCTAGCCTAACTTCTCCTTTATGTCTGCACTTCTTTGTGAGAGGTGAAACAAATCGCTCTGGGGAACAGCATTTCTGGGAAAGTTCATTTACTTGTTTGTTTTTATTTTTTGCCAAGTCCTGTGAATTATAATGAAACCCTGAATGAAACTACAGTGGAGATTCAGCTAGCTCAGCTTTTTAGCTCTCACTCCAAGAGAAGAATTTGACCCACAGAGCACAGAGTAGAAAGGAGGCAGGCTAGGCCAGGGAAGTAAAATTAGCCACGCTGAGTTATGCTCTGTACAAAGCCAAGCTAATGTTACCAGCTGATATCTGTATAATCCTAACATAAGAAGCTTGTTGATCAAATAGAGGAGATAAACATACATCCTTTTCATCAAAGGGTGCTGAACTCCCTGCTTGGCTCTCTGTTCTTCAACTCCCTGTTCAGTGGCTTTGAACACTGGCTCACAGCACTGTCTATGAAGTTAACTGAAGAATAGAAACCACAGAGCCAAAATTTCCTAAGAATGCTCATACAGTTAATTGGCATAATCCACTTAAACAGGAAGGACTTGGGGGGGGGGGAACCTGGAAAGAAATAAGAAGTAAAGCAAGGCGATTGGGAAAGGGGGTAAATAAGCACAATTGTTGCTGAATTCACCAATTACAGAAGCAAAATACTTTCCCTCGGAATAAACTGGATACCAGCTGTATATTAACTTGCTATTTATGAACTGGGACTGAATTAGTTCTAGTTTAAACACTGAAAGTCTTGAAACATAGGGTTGCAAGAAGGCCTAGGGGGTGTGTCAGAACCTCTTACCCTTTCTTTCCATGTAATACTTATGTCCTTCTAAAGCCTTTAAACTCCTCCTTCCAAGCAATACCAAGATACTGTTGCTCTATTTGGTGAATGCAGAACAGAGTCATTTTCAGAATTCAGACTGTCTGTTGTGGAATGACTTTGCCATGAAATTCAGAATAATTTTTTCAGACACGTTAAGCGTTAAAAAAAAATCAGCAGCTATAAAGCACAACTGGGCTAACATACCACTTGTATCAAGTGGATAAAAGAAAACTACAAGTTCGTAATTTGAAATGTATAAGCACATCAGAAAGGCTTAAATATGAACTCAAGTATCTTCACAATTTTAGTGAAAAATAACAAGATGATATATTAAATTCCAGGAAAAAGAATCACCAATTTGCTATGCTGAAATGCTAATATGTTATTCTTATCAGTCCACTACTGATGAAAATTTGTTGGAATGTGCCTTGGCTTACTGCACCTGGCTGTTTTTGTAAGAGCAGAGCAACTAGAGCACAGCAATATCACGTTAGCCATATCCACACTGCACACATTTGGGAGAACACATCAACAATGCCACCCGTTACCTGATGCATGTGACAAGCTAGTAAAATCTTTTTAACCTTATAGAGGAAAAGTGAATGCATGAACCACTGGAGACCAAGCATAAGAATCTATATTTACATTTAAAAAGGTACTACTGGAGATCATCATGCTCTCCTTTATATAAGAAGTGAAAGAAATTAGCCTCATCCACACATGACAGGGCCTAGAATTAAAGACAATGTACATGGAAGGAGATGTATTAAATAGAGTAGTGGGGCGGATTAAATTTTTTCCATAAAATAAACCATAAAAAATATTAAGCTAAAAAGAGAAATCAAAACAATGTAAAAGCAGTTTTTTCCCCACAATCGTAAACACTGCAGCCTCTCTCCTGTCACATCCTCCTTCTATGTTACACAACTATGAGCTGTATCATGAACAGTACTTCACTTCCACGTTGTTCTATTAGCAATCATATTTCCTCTAGCATAACAGACCAAAACATAAATAGGTTTTTCTATTAGGGTGTAGTTTATATGCAAGTCCTGTTCTGTCTGCTTAAACCAAACAGTCAGTGGAGAAACTAAGGTGGACAAATTCGTTCAACTAAATGAGGAATTATAAAGGTATTAATCCCGTTGTGCTAGTTTTACTAATATGAAGTAAACCTTGTCCAAAATCACAATCTTCTGGTTTACTAGATAGCTGCAAGTACTACAAGGGGCTGAGACTGAACATTAACATGCTGCTGAAAGATTACCCTCACTCATAGGGGACTTGATACCAAATTGTCATTTCAACCTGTCTGAATAGATTTTCAGGCAATATTCAACTAGACACACTGTCAGAAGATTTACTTCAGATAAGACTGAGCCTGGGTTGGCTTTTGCTGTTAGCTGTCATCTTAATAGGAAGTAGCAAATCTCAAAAAAAAATTGCTTGAGGTTAACACTGGGACTACATCCACGCTCTGTAGGTGGATAACACAACCTTCATACATTTTGTCTCCTCTTGATTCCACTGAATTAAGCACCAGTTTAAATAACAAGCTGCCACTAAAGCAGCATATTAAAGTGAGGCAAATCAGAAATAGCTGAACAGAGGAATATCAGACTTGAAAACAAAATTTATGAAGAAATGTTTCTATGTTACATACTATCAGAGAGACACTAGTAAAAAGCACACAGGAGAACAGTTCAGAATAGATTCTCAGTCTAGCTTTGAGAATAAAAGAATGGACCACTCATCCCAAGGCAGCTCTTCTCATCTAAGGAAAGTCTTTAAAAATGTATATAAAACTATGTCTGTCTGGAAACTCCTAAGAAACAGAACTTTATTGTATTATGAATAAAGATAAGAGATGAAGGTACATCTGAATATTTGCAAGTTTGCAAAGTATAAAACTAGTAAGAAATATTTTTCAAACTCTCCTTCCACAAGAGATGATCTCCTGTTTTGTATCCTAGCAGCCTCAAGCAAACAATCTGCTACATTTTTCCAGGTAAAATTATTTATTATAAAACAGTTGCTGTTAATACCCTGTTAATGTGTGATATAAAGCAACTAACACATCAAAGGAGAAACTAGTAAGCAGCATGGTAATATGAAAGTCATAGTATCATGGGCTGTGACAAAGGGCAAGGAATAAGAACCATCAGAGATGCCTTTTGATCCTCATTTAGCCACCGTTCTTTTGATTAAATAGGCATCAAAGTCCTGCTGCTTTCACTGTCTCAACTTCAAACGTTTTGGGGGCACACTACCGATAGGAATATTTTCATCCTAGAATTGTTGGGCAACTAAAACTGAATTAATATAGACCAAGGTATATGTACCTAAATACAGATTGATACATGTATGAACATATATAAATTCCTGTAATATATTCTAGTGCATTATACTAAGGTAAAGTTAACTGTTCTGCAGTATGAATCACCTTAGAAGCAATTAAAGAAAGCAAAACCATAACCTGATTTTAGGTTTTAGGCCTAGATCAAATGTATTTCCTGAGCTGGCATCTAAAGCTGTGAAAAAGGATGTCTTGGGAGGAATCAAACGTATCCACTATGATAAAAAAAATAATTTCCTACAGATAATTCATAAACAGAAGAATATATAGGAATAGTTCAGTAAAGATTCATGTGAAAAAGTATTAGCATGAGGTTGTTCCCATACAAGCCATAGTATTCCAGCTTTCATGTGGTCCCACAGTTTTTCAACAACAATCTTTGAAAAGATAAGCCTCAAGTATCAGATACGTAAACCTTCTACCAACTCTTCTGTTCTTTTAATATGTTAGGCATTTTGTCTGTGTACTGTCATGAGCACCACATTACTACTGCTGTTCTTGTACACGTATATCAGCATAAACTAGCAATTACAAGCTCAGAGCTCATTTTCTAAGCCAGACTAGAAGACACTTTGGGAATTGTATAAGGTTCAATTCTATCCTCAAAAGTCACATTTACATGCAACTTACTAGCCTTGGGGAATAAGGGAATATATTTTTGCGTGTGTGGCAACATGAACAAACTGACTTATTCCAAAGCATCATTATTGAAACTTTTTCACTACTAGGAAAAGTAGAATACTCTGTCTAAAATAAAACATCACTACAGAAAAGAGGTCACAAAAAAAATTCTATTGGGAGAAAAAGATTCCTATTTTCTTGCTTCTTATAAATCTAATTCATAAGCCAAATAATCCTAAAATGCGTAGAACAAAGTTCAAGAACAAATACCTATGTTTAAGAGAACAGATGAATAAAAAGAAAAAAAAAATCACATGACTATTTTCAGTAAGCTCATTTTTATAAATGTTTTCAGAAGCAATGACATTTCTGCCATTCGTTTTGTCACAGAAAATGTGCAGTTTAGTCAAGAAATACAGTAATTCAAGTACTAGACTTATCTGCTATCTCTCCAAGTTGATTTGAATATTATCTTACAAACTGGCTTATAGGTAAACAAAATGCGCAAACAAAGAAAACCACTTGCAAAGGGAAAAAGCAATTGTAATGTCTGAGAAAATTATGCAAGAATATCTGCTGTGACACCAACATTTTATTCCTTTGACCACTTATGAATATTAACTTGCTAGAGGAATAACACTCTTGTGCTTATAAACGCATTTTCCAGCACAAAACATCACCTGGATATAAGCATTAAGCATTGCACCATACTTTCATTGAAGCAAATGTCTTACACTTCTTTCTGGTATGCTTATAACTTCATTGCCAAGCAGCTGTGCCACAAACACAAATTTCAGCTTCAGTCTATGCAAAGATGTAATATTCAGTTCAATCATAAGTTTCCTGAGAATAAAATTTCTACCTTTTGGTTAGAATTTCAAGCATTGATGCATTGTATTTCCACTCTGAGCAGTACCAGTGCTCAAATTGTGCAACATCATGATATATACCTTTATCTTATTTTGGTGGCCAAATTTCCCCTCCCCATTAGCTTATATCTAACACTTTATAATGTGTCAGAAATGGCGGCACATAAAAAGTACGGGCAGGCTTTAAAGGCTCAAGGACTTGTTTTTGCAGTTAAATACTCCAGATATGCAAAACAGACCTCTGTCTACAATTCACTCCTTTCACACTAAGACAAAGAAGCAACAACATGGCCTCAGAAGAAAAATAAAATAATTATAATAAACGAAGAAGGTAAGAGCAAATCCAAAAGGCTAAACAGCAGAGCGTGAATGCTGTATTGTGTAATGCTTTGATTCTGAAATCTCTGGAAGGAGGAATTATTGACTTCAAAAAAACACTGCTTTTGTTTCTCCCCAGTCACTTTTATTTATTATTATATTACTTTTCCATTAGTTGTAAACTACCAAAAAGCAGAAGTAAGCTATGATGCATATGACTTATTCTCATGCTGCTTATCTTCTCTTTGGAAAAAGAGTTTAAAACCCTGATAGTTTTCTAATTAGACACATGCTCTTTTTGATGTGATATATCACATCAGATCAAAGTAGCAATGATCACCTTGCTGCTGATTTAATGAGAACCTAATTTATGGCACTTTACATTTAGCAAGTTTGGGGTTTTTGTTTTGTTTTGTTTTTATTTTTTCCTGGAGACAGCTGAATTTAATAATGAATTAAAAAAAAAAAAGGCATTTCTTTCTTAACCTGCTCATTTCAAGGTAAGTCAAAATACTTTAAGGCAATTGAGAAAACTACTCGATTTGAATGTCTCTGAAGTTATTACAGACTCACAGTGCTGTCTGTTTAAGGATATGAGGTAGACCTGGCTAACCTGCTAATGCATGCATACATTAATTTAATATACTACTCTCCTAACATATTTTCTGAAGCGACAACAGGCAGCAAATGAAAAGGTATGCGTTTAAACTACACATGGCAAATAATGCTCTAGGCAATTTTGAAAGTGCTTGAAGATTTTGAGAAGACATGAGAAAGGCTAGTCTTGCTGCAGGAAAACCCATAGGAGAATGAATATTTTCAGCTCCACGTGATGAATCCTGAAGTGCTTCAGAAAATTTAGGAATGAAGAGATGAGGACTGTATTTTCAGTATTTACACTATATTCTATAAATAACACTGCTCAATGTTCTCTATTTCAACAGAGATTTAGCTGCCTGAACTACATATAAAAGATTTATTTGGATTTTCAAATGAGTAAGATTGGCTCAGTTTGTACTAATAAGATTATATTCTTATCATGCGCTGTAAAGAATGTTTCCTGGCAAGAATAGTTTTGCAGTGTGGGCTGTATTACTGCAAATTGTACCAGCTTTTAGGGCCCAGCAATCACAAGGAGTAGCAAGTCATCACATTTCAGACACCTGATCTTGAAGGTTATCCTTAAATAAACGGAGTTACTCACCAACAGCCAAAAACTTACTTACGCCATTAGATACAAAAGAAGCCTTCAGAAATTGAAAAATAAATGATGCATATCAGCTGGCTCCACAGAGTAGACACATGTGAACATCCATACCATGCAAGCATGTCATTGAGAATGGTTCTTTCAATACAGAGCAGGCTGTTAAAAAGCTCTTGCAAGTGAAGCTCCTTGAAAGATTAACTATTCCAAAATTAGAATTTCCTTTGAAGTCTGACTTAAAGTTGTTGGTTTGTTTTTGTTTGTTTTTTTTTTTTTTAACAAAACAACCAGGCTGTAGATTAATTGACAGCTTTCTCAGCTTCAGAGTTACAGGTACGTGGAGTCTTGATATCGGCAGAAATAGGATAAGACTTCTGTTGTTGTTCTTCAAAACAGGTTTTTAGATTCGACTAAATACACATCCTGGGGCATTTACATCTTCAAAACTTAAAAAGAGTTACAGTCTGTGCAGAAGAAGCTTGGCAGTGCACAAGGTGGCCAGTGCAAAAAAATGAAAAACTCATGCATGCGTTTTACTTTTTCCTCATTTGCTACTTAAATTCAGTTACCCTAAAGGCAGAAAATCCTAATACTAAAAGTATATTAACCACTTATGTTTATTGTACTTCTCAGCAACTCAAAAATCGAATAACTACATTTTCAACCTTTATTTACATTCAAACATCCTGCACTTCCAATTTCTCCCTCGGTTGAGAACTGTTTTTAACAGCTGTTTTTAAGCTGTTTTTAACACCCTTAAATAGTCAAAGCAAGTAAATTTTGTCATAACTGGAGTGAAGCTCTGACTGCAGACAATCAACTTAGCCTTGAATGCAAGACCACTTTCTCCAAACATATCTTTAACTCTTTTCAGATTGTATACCTAAAAGAATCCATCATCCTTTGCTAAGCAACAGACAAACGTAAATTCAAATGATTATGTCTGAGATCAGTCAGATCAGAGACTCTCAGTTTTAGGCCCTGCACAAATATACTGCAAAAAGCAAACAACATTGCTCATGTTCATAACTTTTAATTGATTTTCTTCCACCCTTCTGAAGCTCTTGTAAATCCTTTCTACTAAACAGAATTTCTACATAACATCTAAAAGTTAAAGATTGTGTTTAGAATAGAATATTTCAATCAAAAATGACCTATGAAAATTTAGTCCAAATTGTCAAATTGAGCCAGACTATTTCAGATTTTACCAAACATTAAAACATTATTAAGGGTATTATCCAAATGCCTCTTGAACACTGGTAGGCATGTGACATCAAACACCCCTCTAGGAAGACCGTTCTAGTGTATGACAACCCTCACGGTAAAGAAATTATTTCTAACATCCAATTTGAACCTCCTCTACTCCATCTTTGGACCATTCCTGTGCCTCATTTCGTTGTTTACAAGGGAGATGAGACAGGCATGTCTCTCCCCACTTCCTCTCCTCGGGATGTTGCAGAGAGTAATGAGGTTAACTATCAGTTTCCTTTTCTTCAAACTACACAGTCCAAGCATCCTCAGTCTCTCCTCAGAGGAGTGTAGAAAGTGTGAAAAATGGGTTCTCCCTAGAAGTTTTCTAACAGGCTTATGAATGGTTGAACTGCGTGGGAAGGTCCAAACAGTCATATCATGATGGCAATAATTTGGTCTCTGTTAACGCAGCATGAGATAACTGGGGTTACCTCAACCCACTCCACTTAGCACCTTTTTGTGCTACCTGTATTGGATATAGCAGTTAAAAAGGTAAGAAATATTCAGGAAGTTAACCCATTGGAGTTCAGTTTAATCTTCCTTGTTTTTTGGTGTGTTTTTGTTGTTTTTGTTTGTTTGTTTGTTTTTCCCTACCATTTTTAATAAAGCATGCTTTATATCTTAAAAGGTAGCAGATTGCTTCAGGGAACAAACAGTTGCCTGAGCACTGGAACTAGCGAAGTCCTGTTTCCAATAGATTTGAGTCTCTTGATTGATTGCCTTTTTAAACTGAATTATATCCATTTTTTTCTAACGCTTTCATAAATCTATAGTCTTTTAATGGAAACATATGAGCTGCCAAGATCAGCTATAGGAATAAGGTGACAACATCAAAAATTATTAGGGGAAAAACTCTGAAACATTCATTCTGTGCTTCTCTGTCAAGTATATTTGAAATAGATCACGAAGCCAAGCAGCTTGGATGTCTGCTCAACTTTTACCATGCTCTTGAATTTTTAAAACTTGCCTTTCATGACTCCAATATAAAGAATAAGACTTTTGTTTGTTTGTTTTTGTTTTTTTTTGCCAAGATACAGTTCTCAGCCCTGTAACCAATCACCTGAGAACAGCTTCAAGTCCTCCAGTCAACTAAGGAAGACAACATGTATCCTCAGGAGATTGTTGGCTTTTTTTCCATTTCAGAAAGCTCCTCCCTGCAGGCTCGAGGCCCTGGGGACATTACCAGACAGCCTGTGATCCCAAGGGGATCCCCGAAGGCAATTCTGCAGACTTTCCTAAGTTTCACTGGCTGCCATAACAATCTCTCGAGTTCTTTTGTAATCCTTGCTCAACTACTCCATGCTACCTTAGACTTTCCTTCAAGTTTTCTGATTTATGCAGTTTTTACAGACTGTTTTGACACTCAGTTCTCCAAACAGACTCAGCAGTACACAGGCTGCTTTTGAGATTTGGTGTCCCTGAGATGCCAGAAAGCATCTTCATCAAGAATTGTACCACTCTTGTCTCTGTCTGTTTTTTTTTTTTATAAGCCTTCTCCATACTTCTTCCCTCCCTTGTCCAAACATGTCATTACTGTCCTTTCCACAATACTGTATCTTTTCCCACTGTTGCCATTCAATTCTTTTTTCCCTTTGTTTCCCCTATCAATCATTCATCAGTTTTACCAGAGGTTCTTAATCGCTTTAAATTGCCTTATATCTGTGCACTCTGTTTTCTGATTTCAGTACACCCATGCTCTCACTGCTGCCTGTATTTTCCATCACTATTGACAGAGACTACTATATTTTTATCTATTATACTACTATATTTTTATCTATTTCAGATTGATGAATTCCTTATAAGTAAATTCAAACAATAGGTGTCATCTCAAAACAATAGTAGTTAAGCCTTAGGAAATAACTTCTCCTATATATAGGCTTATAAAAGTTCAATGCAAAGCTTCTTCACAACATCTCCAGTAGAAAAATTTCTCAGACCTGTAATGACATCAAAATTCCCTCAAAAAAATTGCTACACATCCTTCAAGCTGTGGTTATGATGGCTTCTGATGGGCAGAGGAAGTGTGTGAGAATCAGTAGGTTTTGGAGGAGGGTTTTTGGTGGTGATGGTGGGGTGTGGGTGCACAAATTCTTTTGTCTTTCCTCAACTACATGGACCCAAATAGAATCATAAAATAATTTTGACTGGAAGGAACTTTTAAGAACACCTAGTTCCAATCCCCTTCCTATAGGCAGAGACATATCCCACTGGACCAGGTTGCTCAAAGCTTCATCCAACCTGGCCTCGAACACCACCAGGGAGGGGGCATCCAAAATTGCTCTGGGCAATGCATTCCAGTGTCTCACCACCCTCAAAGTAGAAAACTTCTTCTTAACACCTAGTATAAATCTACCCTCTACCAGTTTAAAGCCACTTCTTGTCCTGTTGCTATGTGCCCTTCTAAAAAGTCCTTCCCCGGCTTTCCTGTAGGCCCCCTTCAGACAGTGGAAGGCCACCATAAGGCCCCCCCAGAGCCTTCACTTCTCCAGGCTGAAGAGCCCCAGCTCTCTCAGCCTGTCCCCATAGGTAAGGCACTTCAGCCCTCTGATCATCTTCACAGCCTTCCTCTGGACCCGCTCCAACAGCTCTACGTCCTTCTTGTGTTGAGGGCCCTGGAACTGGATGCAGTACTCCACATGGAGGGTCTCACGAGAGCAGAATAGAGGGGCAGAATCTCCTCCCACAACCTGCTGGTCTTGCTTCTCGATGGAACCCAGGATATGGTTGACTGTCTGAGCTGCAAGCACCTTCTCCTTAGGGCAGCTCTCAAGCAATTCTCTGCTCAGCCTGTATTTGTGCTTGGGATTGCCCTGACCCAGGTGCAGGACCTTGCACTTGGCCATGTTGAACTTCACAAGGTTCACATGGGCCCTCCTCTCAAGCCTGTCCAGGTCCCTCTAGATGGCACCCTTTCCCTCTAGCTAAAGTAGATAATAATTACAAGTTATACAGGAGAAAACTTTAATAATAGCCATATAGGATTGTTCTGTCTCGGTGTGTTTGCTGGTTGTTGAGGTGAATAGCTGTGTATGGATTGAGAAAACAATGCACTGCTTTGTGTTGAAATGGTTTTTCTTTTATGTACACATTATTCTGGATGTAGTGTGGAAGAAGAGCATCTTCCAGGTGATTAAGGAGGTTCAAGGGACATTTTCAAGTCATTTATGAATATTCCTTTTTCAACTTACAACATATTGTGAGAGATTTTAGGTGAATGGGAAAATCAAATGCTTATTTTCTCGGATTGTGCGCAAAGTGGAAATTATGGCAAGAGGAAATTCATTCCAGTGGCAATACTTGAGCAATGGGCTGGCTTGGTCTCCCACACAGGCATATGCACAGAAGGTCTTCTTTTATCTTTCCTGAGCCACAGCCTCAGATCATTTTCCCCTTCTCGTACTCCTAGTAACATGATAACCTGACTTTTACCATTCATCTTCAGGACACTCAGTTTCACCCCCAAAAGAACCAGTCAGTGTATTTTATTACTTCTCTGGCACTTTTGTTTCCTGGTACACTGTCATTTCTACTGTTTCCATAGACCTATTTTATCATGTTTTGATAACACTTCCATAGAGCTGTAAGCTACTCAGCTATTCTAATCAAACAGACTCACTACCACAGTCTTTTGATTCCCTTTTACACTCTTCTTTTTCTGTATTTTCTGAAGGCCCTGCTTTCTCTTACCTTCTTCTGAGGCCAAATGCAGCCATCTGATACATGCTTATAACCCTCATTTATTTATAATAGGAGAGAGCACTGCTTGAGCAGAGCAACTTTCATGACCTTTTTGTGCTTCATTTGTATCTGATGAATAGTACTGACAGAGTGCTTATTCGCTTCATGTTTGCTGTAAATATTTTTTCAGGACAAAACAGTTCTTAATTCATTGTTAATGTCTAGTTGGACTTGAGTTTAATACTAATAATTTGAAACTATCTTCTTAACTACATATTCCCTTGATAATTTTTTTCATTTAACTTAACAGCAAAAAATTCCAAAGAAAATCAATTGTTTCAAGAAAGAAAATGGAGCCAGGCATCTGTCATTTTGTTAACCAAAAGTTTTCATGTTCCTCCTAAAGAGAATTGGAAGAGATTGACACCAACTTTTCACTATGAGCAAATAAACTACTGAAAGCAATTTGGTACATTTAGTACTACTTGTCCATGGAGCAGATTAAATTGGGCTTATACAGTGGCAGGAATTGCTGCGGGAGGAGAAAAGCTCTTCTTCAGATACTCTGACAAGAAAATTCTTACAAAAAAAGAAAACTACCAGCAGCAAATAAGGTGATTTGTTTTTCTGGAAATCTTTACCAGTATTTAGGGAAGAAAAACTTCAGATCACAATAAATAACTTACCTGCTACATGCAGGTCCTGAAGCTAACAGAGAAAATTGGAAATGTGAACCAGAGGGAAAATTAAAGTTTGCATTATCCTTAACTTTGTGTTAATACTCTTTGCTGCACATTTTTACAAAACAATAATATTACCACAGTCACATATTTTTTGGATTATTGCACTGAAAATATATATACATTATTTTGTTGAGTGTGTAACCCATCATCCACAGGAGGGAGATCAAAGTCAAGAATGCCATTGCTTGTCTTGAACATGAAAGAGCTCACAAAAAAAGCGTAATGGTTTACCTTGTTTTAAGCGTTCCCAGTGAAGCACTGTAGAAAGTACATAGAACATTAAAGATTCTTCACTTAATTTGACAAATTCTATTGATGATCAGAAGGAGGAAAGTAGATCCCTTTGAGCTAGTTCAAACAAACAAATAAGCCTGTGATCCACGCTCAGAGAAAAAGCAGTAAGGCATTCATCTTGTATCCCAGTTCCTAAGGCAAAGCCATGAACCAACCATATGCAAAAAGACAAAAAGATCTTCAATAACCTACGGTCCATATTCTTTAATTTATAATATGATCGACAGATTGTAAAATGTTTGGCTTGCAGAGCAAATACTGGGAATTGCAGTTGTATAGTTTTTTACTTCATTTATCTAGATTGGAATTTTGAGAGAATAAAGAGTGAAATACGATAGCTCTAGAACTTCCGTATTTCTTCACAAACTCAGGTCCCTGCTCCCCAACCATGACCACTATGCGAAAGGAAAGGCATGGCCAGTACGGCATGCACACAGCTCGGGATACTGGACACTCTCTGCCTGGCAACAGCTCCTGGCCCAAGTGGAAGGGACCACCATATGGCATTAAAGGCATTGTCAACATCACAGCAGGCAGCACACACCACACCACATCCTCAACCACTCCAGGAGGAGGACTGATGTAGAGGACTTCATGGGAGCTGCAGTGATGACTTCCTTTTCTTTCCTTTTTCCTCTCTTTTCTTCTCTTGCTCTCCCCGCTTTTAATAAATGAAGGCACGCTTCTATTGTTGTTCTAATGTTGTTCTAATGAACAACAAACCTCTACAGTTTGCAACATCATAATTCTAACAATGGTCTAAAAACGACTTCTCATGACGCTCACACAAACTCACACACACCACACTTCCTACATAAATCAAGCAAGATCCTGCCCTCCCTCCTCTGAGTTGTTTCTCTGCCCGTGTCCCAAAACAGACCAAGAGATCAGTAGTGTAACTAACCTGCCATCATTCAAGTGTGACATCTGCCAGGACCCTGACTACTTCTGGTCATTTAAGATCCTGTAATATTTTTTAATTAACTCCAGTGTCCTAGCCAAATCCCATTTTTGCTAATTATATTCAGTCTGCCTAACATGCCCCCTGCAGTTTTAGCCTGAATAGGTTATTTTTCACTTTTCTGCCCAAAGATTTATGTAGCTATCTTGTGCAAAGCAGTGTTTAAGGTTTTTAAAGGGGGGAAGTCATTGTAGGTCAGACAGACTTACTGCATTAATCTCTCCTCTCCTCTCTGTAGATTTAAAAATGAAGACAACGATGACATCATTGTATTCTGAGTTTGTGTTCAAATATCTTATCACAACTTCTCTTTAAAAAAGCCAGTATGAGAAGTGATATGGTTTCCCAAACATAAAGATTGAGTACCTTCAAAAGAATCAAAAGGGACAGAATTTTTTTATGAGAGCCTTCAGCTGCAAAACTTCCAGTCAGTAACAGCAGTAAAATAAACTGTTTTTTGTCTATAGATTATTACTGACCAGGATATGCTTCTCTACTAAAAGAAGGAAAAAAAAAAAAAAAAAAGAAGTGTCCTGATAATGTACTTTGAAATATTGTGCTAAATAAAACAGGCCCAAACCACAGCTACTTCTAATTGAAGCTTGAAATCACTATGTTATTAAACTCTTTTCATGATTCTGTGTCCACTAGTCGTCTGTCAGGTGGCTTCATTCCCCACAGCATAATAGCTAAGATACTATATTCTCTGTGACCAGTTTCATCAGTATAGCTTGATCATTTATTGTCTTAGAACAAAATTGTTCAGTCATCCCCACAATCTCCTAAATTTCAGGAAGCTGCGTACCTGGCTTTGCTCTGCCTCAGGCTCATTAACCTCCATTTCCATTGATATCAGACCAAAAAAAAGCACTGAACTTCTTTTAGATTCTTGCTCTGTATTGAAGGGGGTTTTGCAGCTACGTGCTTCTCCTGTCTGCTGAGTGTTTTTTCGACATGCCCCCTAGCACCTGAATGACTTACTCAATGCACTGCTCTCTGAATCCTCTGCATGGATTTTGCTTGCACTGAAGGCATAACCACAGCCTTCTCTGCATAAGCGGCATGATTACAGATGAAGGAGATGGCTGGAAATTTCATTATGACAATAGTAGCTCAGTAAAGCTTATCCTAACTTCATACTATGTCAAAGTTGCATCGTGCTGGGGATAATGCCACAGAAAGTGATCAAAAGGAAAAAGGTTATCTAATATTCCCAATGTTATCTAATATTTGAAAATCTTGCTAAAATGAAGAAAACTCTGTTGGAAAAAAAGGGGCATGCATATAACTGTCCACCGGGAATTTTTTGCACCTTTGGGAGACCGGTATGTCTGCCATCATACCATATTTAGATCATTTATTTCCTTCCTGGTAGACACTATTTAGCACAGCAGTTTGTCTCTCTTGATCACCAAGTGAGCTGTCTTTCCTGCTAAAGTACTGCGTCTTTGTAGTGTAAATTCTCACTGTACGATTTACTTCTGTATTCTGTTTCAGAAGAATCCAGGAAATTGTGAACTGTTATGCTGACAGTAGGAAAGTGCTGAATCCTACTAGGATCAATAGGTTTCATTGCTGAAAAGCTATGGCAACTCAGTCTTGTCTTCACAGGAAACTTCGCTTAGATTCATCTTGTTATTTTTAAGTCAAACATGCCCAGGGTTTACAGAGTTTCCCTAACCCTTGGTTAAGAGGAAGGCACAGTCAAGTACAGAGTAAGCTTATTCCTTAGTGGTAAACTATAATTTATATAATTAAATTTACTCTTTGGTGGTCCTGTAATCTACTTATGAATGACATCGACACGTTCTTTGACTTTGACCAAAAAGTATCTCGTCATCTTGTTCAGCACCCTCAACCCCAAACTGCTTGTAGTTTCTGCAGATTTGATCCTCTGTAGGAGAAACACAATTAAATACAAGAAACCCCTAGCAGTAGTCAGTGCTTCACTCACAAGTTGCTTAGCACCTGCTGGTCAATAACAAAACCAGACAGTTGCAAAGCCCTACACTGAAGCAGAAAACAAGGAAAGAGAGAATATCAGTATTATGTTTTACAACAGCAAGAGAGGATTCTTAAATCCATGGTTGTTTGACAGTCTAGCTACGTGACAAGCAGTGGTAAGAACACAGACCCAAGCGCTAACACAGACTGCCACACGGGACTGCATTCGTGTTTTGGTCTTCTGAGACATTTCCTGCTGTCATCCCCTGCATGGACAGTCAAGTTATTTTAAAGATCACTGTGAGGGAAAATTACAGCTGAAATATACAGGTATGAATCATAGGGATATGCTTCCAAAGAGCTGTTCCATTTCTCACAGAGACAGTGCTGCCTAGCATGGAGGTGTGGTGTGACAGCAGCATCCCTGTATGTATAGTGTGGATGCATTTTTTTCTTATTAGGTTTAGCCAGCCCATGATTGTTTAACTGATAGCAAAGCTGCACTGAAGCCATACTTCCGCAATGCACCTCTGTCTCACTTAAGAGCCAACAACTTCTCCACGAAACACAAGTCATAAGACTGGTATCCAAACACACTGCTAAAAACAAAACACACACACAAAAAAAGAACTTGCTTCATTTTGTTCAATTGTTTTTAAACTCTAGTGCCAGTTGGTCTACTAAGAAATCATTTTTCCTTGACAAATTGCAAGGTCCTTTCAAGGATCCATTTCATAAAATGAATTCCCAGCACAGTCAAGTCAATTACTCAACATTTACCATTCATCAGAACTACCCAAATAAATGGATCATTTAGTAACAAAAGATATACAAAAAGCACATCAAGATCAATTTGCCTTCTACAATGCTTTCACATCTATTCTCTTGTGAATTTCAGCTCAGGCATTGACTTTCTCTTGACTATCTCAGCCAATCCCCTGGGATGCTCATTTGCACAAGGGACTGCAAACTTTCCAGTCTTTTCTTCTAAACTCTTCAAACTGCTATAGAAGACAGATGCAGCCCATTTCAGCCATAAGCCACTAAAAATATTCATCTGCACACAATGTGTCTTTATTAATTCCCCCATGAAAACGTAAAGAATTTCAGCAGCTGCTCACTAATCTGTCCAGTACTTTCACAAGAATATGAATACTACCAAAGTTTCAACTTTCTTCTAATTTAAAGAACATAAATAAACGCATGCCCGTCTTGGATGAAAATTTTGCCCATTTGCACAGCTTTGCAACCAAGTATTAATGGGTGCAAAACACTTGCAGGCAAGAAAAAAAAATGGAGAGTACCACTGAGTCACACTGACTCTTTTGCAATGCTACCAATACATTACACAAACTGGAGCAGGTCATCTATAGCAAGTATCAAATTTAATAAAATCCAGAAGCAGAAGGATTGCTTCAATCAAGTTCCCAAAAGGCAAAAATCTCACACCCTAGCTCTTCCCAAAGCAATCTATTACTCAGAAATGACAAAAATGACAAAAATAATTCTTTTTCCAGCAGATAATGTTTTCAGAGCAACCTTTTATTGTGTACCTTCATACACTAGCCTAAAGACATTTTTTCCCTCCTATGGAAGAACTAACAACATGCTAGATCGAAGAATGAGCCTGAGGGAAGCAAATGGGAGTGTTGTTAGGTATAAACCTGTTATCAGTCACGGGGATTCCTGATCACTGTCTTTTTTTTGTCTTTATCAGTGGTAGACAAATATGAGGTATAACTGTAAAAGACACTATTCCAACATCAAACACCCAGGGAATCTAGGATACCTACAAGACAGAAATACTAGAAGAGAAGACAAGTATAGCACGAAGTAGCAGCTTCTTAGGTCTATCCTACAAAACACTGAAGTGACAATATGAACATACTAGGAATGAGAAATAAGTTGTTAAAAAACAGTTTTTCCTTTCAGCCTGTTCTGCAACAATCTGTCAGGGATCAGCAAGGTTCAGCTCTTCCCTAAATTATGGGGAGTCAAGGGATGGAAAGACTCACGGCTGAGCTTATTAATGACCCTGGATGTGTATACGAGGGTTGTGTTGGATAGAGTGGAAAAGTTTAGAGGCCTGTCAAGCCCTAGATGTGGCTCATCAGGGCATGACACTCTGTTACTGTCATCAGAACTCAGACAAAGCACATAAAATATATGCAAAATGATGCGGTCAGAATTAAGAAAAGTGTAAGCTTGTACAAAACATATAGGAAGTCTGCGTTGTTGCATGAAATAAAAGTGAGCCAATTTTATAGAGATTGAATACAAATGGGAATAGTTTCATCTGGGGACAAATCAAATCTAGATGTTCAGATTTTGCTGGTTGTATGGGAAACTGTTAATCACAGCCTGAACCTCTGATTAACCATCTGAGGCAAGTGACTGGTCAGCTGCGGGAGCACAGGTGAAGGTGATTCAGCTGTGCTCCTGGAAGGGGTGGAGCTTGACTCCACCTCTCCTAGATCCCATTTAAGGGCTGACCACCACCAAGGCAGCATCTCTTTTGGAGATTGTTCCTGTGTGGAGTTCCTTGTGGTGAGTATCCATCCTAGCTGTGAGCCTCAGCATTGGTGAGTTATTCCTCTATAACCTCTGGCTATCCATCTATTACAGCCTTGTATAATAACTATACACTGGTACATATTACAAGAACTGTATTCAGAGGTAACAACACTGTTCAGTGTTCCAGCTTACTGATGCAGCGTTTCAATGACACTTTAAAGCATTTAAAAAACTCAGAATTTCCTCAGAGAGAGCCTTCAAATTGCCTATGGTTAAAAGATGTTAGGATACAAGCTCTTGGTTTTGTGAAATTTTAGTCACCTCAAAGGAAAATTAAGCTCATTCTGGTGTCTTCTGTTCATGAACATTCCAGTTAAGTAGTCTAATGAGAAACAATAGTTAAAGAATATAAAATGGTCACTACTGAACACTTTTTTTTTGTCAAAAATAACTGTTCTGTGAGTGTGGCCATATGTTTCCTTAGAACAATTCTAGGTCTCCTTCAGTGAGTTCTTGAGTTGATTTAGGAAGATTTCCCTCTCAGTTTTGAATTAGTATAATTTCAAGGTATTGGAAGGTTAAGATTCATCTCTACGAAAGCCTCCTTGATAAAGAAGAGGAAAATACATAAAGTGGTTAATGTAATTACTGCTTAATACCTCTCCTTTCTTTTCAAGCTTTCAGAGCATTCTCAAACAGTGTTAGGGAAAGTTTTAATGAAAAATTGTTTCCTTTTATTCAAAATTTTTAACAATGTGTATCAAAAATTCAGTTTTCACCTTTTCCTCAAACTGCAGTACATCATCAGGAAGCAAGGAAGGGGGGTTGCAGAAAACTGAACTCTGAATTCACTTTTTGAAATAATTGTTGGCATTTTTCAGCTAACTCCAGAGCTGACAACATCTGGCATTCATCTGTTCTCACTTTCTGTCTCAGAGCTGTCTGTTCTGGTTGAGCAGCAAGACAGTTAGACTTGTTAAGTAAAACCAGAGTCTTCAGTACAATCCAAGAAGGCTATGCAAAATTTAATAGGCTGCTAAAGGACTGCTACCCAATTACAAACAATCTGATACTACCTATCATAGTACATGAAAACGTGTTTGCCCATTACCTCCCTGAGCAGAGCATCCAAATTCTTATAATTGCTGTTTTCCTGTTACCAATGGAATACAATGGGAGGGAGTCCCTTCCTATGCATACAGATTTCTGTATTACAGAATTTAGTTAGACTGTTTTCATGGTCTTTTACTCTTCACAGTTAATAACATTTTAGGCAACATCAGTATGAAATTTAATCATGTATCTATCTACCTTCACTTTAACACATTGAGTGCTTAATAAGATCATTGTCATCAAGCTCTTATCACTCATGATGTATTCTGGATGTCTGAAGCTACACGTTTCATATGCAATTACCAAGCAAAATTCAGACCTTGATGAAATTGTATTCTTTGCAGTTGTAGTAACTTTAATAGCTAAAGACAACTGGTGATACAGCTGAATGCATCATAAACCGAATAGCTCCCCTTTATAGTTAGCCAAACAGCTTCTTCCTCCCCCTCCAGTAAGTGAAGAACAAATTATCAATAATAGGCAGATGGCCATTAGCATAATCCATAAAGCCAGAAGACATTACAGTACTTTGTATCTATCAACACTGATTAGCAGCATAACATTTAATTACCCTCTATGAAGAGAACAGCAAGTAACAGAGTAGGGATATGACAAAGGAAATGGTTTTAATAATATACTGGATGTTTTTCAAAATGAAATGATTTCCAACTCACAGGCTATCCAGTGAAGTGTGCTTTAGCAAGGATTGGTTCAGAATGCACACACTGATCAAAACAAGGAAAATTACAAGTTTTCTTAGGCTTAAACTTTAAAAACTAAGCAGAAATATTCTTGTATAAGCTGAACTAAATCTAGCTTGCTAATAAAAAAGCAAATGGATTAAGGGGTAAAAGCGTTTTCTGTCTGCAGGAAGGTTGCATTCTGAAGCATGGTCAGTTTTGTTAAACTTTCACTGAGATACATCCGATAGGCCTTTGACAAATCCTTTTTTGCTGGCCATCTTTAAAGCTTGTTTATATCTGTATCTTGTTATATGCAACTACGAACTCAAAGCATAACAGTTTACAGCTTAAGTCTCAAATATTTATTAAGGAAAAGACAGCCATTTGTCCTTTAGAATGTACTGTTTCTCAGTCTTCTTTACATCCAGTAAATAATGTAATCTGAGCCTTTTATAACAAGGTTTAATACAGCTTCATGCAAACAAAATGCTAAAAGCACAGAAGACAACATTCATTCATAAGTATTGGATTTAATTCACTATGAGATGGAACTTACATTTCTATGTTCAGTAGAAAAAGGCTCTGAATGAGGGAAGACAGAATATCCTTTTCTTCTGCCATCTGTGTTTTAAATTTTAGTGTATCACCATAACAATTGTGAGTTCTCCAAAACGATCTCTTGCACAGTACCTGAATGAGTAAACAGGCACTGCCTACTTATGGCCAAGATGAAACTAGAATATATTGAGGTTGTGTGGACATGTGTGGTGGTGGGAACAGGGATGTGACATCAAATTGTATAAAAATCATGCTCTTATGGTACAAAGCAGTTATACCAGTCTGTTGCTACTATTTATACTGAAAATGCAGCTACAGAAAAGTATGCAGCAATGTCAGTGAATGTGAATCTAGAGTATCTTCTTTCCTCCTTTATCTGAACAAGATAGTTATTAGACAGTGGAGAATGAGAATAGCTGAGAAAGCTGAAGCAAACTGTCACTCAGAAGTAATGACAGAGGAAGAGAGAGAGAGGGAACTTTCTAGAGTTGCCAGTAACATTGACAAGTGCCTGAAAAGAAAAAAAAGAAGGAAAAAGAGTGGTATATTTTTCTCTCTTGATCCAAAATACAAACAGCTCCTAGTGGAGGTAGTATAACATGGGAGAAGAAAGTTTCTATGTGGAAACATTCAGAGTAAGAGCCCATTTTATCAGTAACTATCCAATGAAATTATCGGTGCAATGAAAGTATCTGTGCAGGAAAGAGCAGATGCAGTCACAAGCCATAAGCACTTCAGGGGACTAGCACAAGTTGGGAGCAAACAAATGGGAGGCATTGTTTGTTAGGGATAAGCTGTATATTTACAGAAGCCTCATCAAATGGCATAACCTTTATCTGCTAAAACATACCACCACTTGTCACTGGAGAAAACAGTTCGTAGGCAGAAGGTACATCAGATGATAAAAACTACTTCAGCAGAAACTCTTGCAAGGGAAATTTCCTGGAATTAGTTTGAAGATTAAATAGGACTTCTCATCCCTACCCATTTCTTTGTGACAAGGACAGTCTTTAGACAGCTAAGCAATTGCAACGTTCCCGATAGGAGCTGCAAGAGAGCTCATTTTACTTCAGAACAAGAACTAACCCACTCACAGAGTAACTTCCATAGCAGAATTAGGTGAGTATTGGTAGAACCAGTGGCTAAAATCCCACATATTGCTCCCGAGTTCTGACAGTGGGTTCCCAGATTCAGGGAAAGGAAACATCACCAAGACACAGAAACCAGGTCTCCTCTAACTCTCTGGTAGAGTCTATTGAAGTCTCCTGACTACCGTCTATCATTGTTTACAAAGCGTTCTGAATATCTGTGAAAGAGCACAATATAAATACACCGTTTCGTTCAAAGACAATTATCTTTACTAGGCTATCTGGATCTATAGCAATACTTCCATTTGATTTCTTAGCACTGGGCTGCTTGAGTACATCATCAGTTAAGCTCTGTGTTTTTATCTGTGTTTGGCCACCTCTTTCTCAGTTCATCTTTTCTACTTTGAATGTGGATAATTCTGGCCTTCTCTCATCCAACAGCTACCCTCTTTTTAATAGAATGAAGCTTAGAAAGTATTTTAGATGTAGAGCACAGTACCTTGAATATCAATCTATTACATGGTTCCACTGGCTGACATAACCACAGATTGCACTTTCTTTTTGCATATTAATATGCAGTATGTTTCCCAATTAGTCACAGAAAATTAACTGTCCTTGCCTTATTGTAGACAAGGACAGTTCAGCTGGCCTTGCTGAAGCATTTCATCTTGGGAATTCTTAGCTAAGAACAAAAGAGTTTAAATTAATTTTGTAGTTAGCGTTTTATTAAGAGGATCTGTTCTGGCACCAAATTTTACTTGAATGGATAGATCTTCAGTTGTGTGATGCTTTGCCTGTTTTACTTATTTCAAATTCAGTGAATTTTATGTTCAGAAATCACACGAGTAAATATGAACAAATTCTGTCTACAAAACCTAATTTAATTCAGATATGCGAATAAACATTTTGTTGGCTTTTTTGCTGTTGCTGCACATTAAACACTGATTTTACAGAACTGTCAGTGATGTCTCAAAGATCTATGCAGTGAAATATAATTGACAATTCTAGGCTGAGCATCCTTCTCTACCTTTCCTGTATCACAAGTAAGCTGACAAAACTTGTCTATTCCACCTCTAATAGGGTTTTGATATCAGATGTTTATACTATCAGGATTCTTATCTGAGGTTAGGCTTTCTAATCCCCCTACTTTAATATTTAGTTTGGTGGCACTAGAGCAGAAGCACTTGCCATGAATTTGTTGCAAGTGCCAGTCAATGGATGTTCCTTTCAGTCTGCCTTTTCTATTTTGTTGTGATTGTGTTATTAATTTCCATCGCAGCTCTTCCAAAGTGATAGGGATTATGCAATCAGCATCCATACTCCTGCAAAACATGTATTTGATACCTTCTCAAAAAATGGAAAGAAAAGTCTCAACACAGAGAAGGAAGCTTCTCTTTTATAATGGATTTGCTTAATCCTTTGATATTTGAAATTTGTATGTAAAGAAAATTTTTTTAGATAAAGTACAAATCCCTTCAGGCAGTATCTTAATATGAATTTTATTGCATATATTTTGGGTACCTACTGTCCTGTAATATGCAGAGGAATTCAAATGAAAGGAACATCAAAAGTATCCAATTACATGGATAAAGGCAAATTCAGAGTAGCTTACAATTTGTTCCTTGATAATTTTGCTAGTGTTAGGATTTTGTTTTTCTTACTATGAAACTAGAAACATGTCTACCATACTGGCTACAGGCGTACAATTAACTTCTTTCAAATACTTATAAAAGATATTTGTGGAAACAGTGGCCTGTTATTCATACAAAAGGGCAAGTTCTTTTACTGCCTATTTAATCTGTAGCTTGTGATCTTGATGCACAGAAACCTGACTTCATGGTGTCTTGCAATTACAGGCCCCTCTGTATAACCCCAAGCAGTGGAAGTCCTCTCCACAAATCATCTCCAGATCCTGGTTCAAATTCAACTAAGATCTAGTTATGTCCATGCATGAAACTGTACAGAAAATGAATCTTCCATTTCACACTGAGCTCAGGATCTGATTCAGGCCCCTTCAAAAGTAACAGAAAAAGCATTCCTTGACAGCAAAAGGCTTTTAATATACCCTGAATTCTTGACCTCTCTGAACAAGTCTACTGAGTAAAACCTAGTAGTATTAACAATAACGTCTCTATGTTTTTACTTAGGACTAAAATTCAATTTTTTCCAATTAGTTCTGATCAGGATAGTAAGTTATCTGTGATCAGAAATCAGTGGACCTCTTGAAATGGATCACAGCTGTGAAGGATCCAGGCCTGGCGTAGTACTCTCAGCTGCTCTTACCTAAGATGTAGGAATGGGATTGACATTCAGTCTTTTACATCACCGAGACTGTATAGATGATCAGGAAGTGAAAAGGATGTGATGAACTATTTGTCATCTTCACTGCCTATTCTCTGACCTGTGAATTTTTTCACTGTAGGTGTATTTCTTAGTTAAGTATTAATACAAACTCAGAAAGTTGTCAGATGAATCAAATCAGGTTCTTCCTTAGATCTGAGTGAAATAAACTCGTATTTCTTTTGTTTGAAATTAGCAGAGGCACTTTTCAATTGCTCAATTGACAATTTCAATCTTCACACTTGACATAAAATTTGACATATTTTTAGACAATAGAACTGACTAGAATGTCTTAAGTATTTTAGAGTGCAGTAATTGCAAATCTGCTGGTGATAAATCAAACACAAGAATGACAAACGTACTTAAATAATTTGAGGCAAGTGACATCATGTCTTCTGCTTATGTCAGCTTCAAATTGCCATGTCAGTAAACATCTGCCCATTTAAAACCTATGTTTGCTTATATAGCTATACTTAGTTTTAATTTTGCTATAGGAATTATTTCTTCGTGTGACAAGTAGAGTTTGAATGCCTTAGAATATCCTTTGTTTTTGGTATCTCAAGAAGCTATTTTTCTCTGATAGTTTATGGTACATTTGCCTTTAGCAATGACAATATACAGAATGAGTCTAAAGAGATGCAGAGGAACATTAGCATATTAGCGTTCTCTGTCACATAGACTCTATGTATGGTTTTTAAACACTGTGTAAGATGGCAAGATTTTTACTTGGAATCACAGCAAGGGCTACTTGATCTAGCTCCTTTACCATAATTATTTTTTGAACTTGTAGTTGCACTTCCAAGGGAGTAGGAATATGTTGACAGTGACCATAATACAAATGTCAAAATTCTGTCATGCACTTAAAATGATTATAAGGACTGCAGGTAAGACAGAAAGAGAGGAAGGGCATTTTCCAGAAGCAGTTGAAAGAAGCATTATGACAAATTTATTAAATTGCTCTCAATTGAATATTATTTGCTGTCTTTCTAACATCCTAAGGATCAGAGTACTGTAATAGGTAAAATCTTGCAAGAACTTTTGGAAAAAAGAACTATGAAGTTATTAACAGAAAGGTTATGCTGGACTGCAGTTAATTAAGAGAAATCAGATCAAAAAACATAAAATAGGAGTTTCACACTTTAAACTGAATGTAAGCAGTCAAAATGTAGTCATCTTACTAGTTCAAAGAAGTCAATACCTGAGTTTGGTTGAGGGAATATCTATTCCCACTAGTAGGAAAGAACTAATTAGTAATGTGGATCTTTACTGGTCTAAATTCCTTTTTAATTAGGATCAGATTGTACATGACTGTAAGCAAGTGGCAAACTGTTTAGCAACATTTTGGTTGGCTAATTCAAACCTAGGATGAGGGTAATACATATTCTTAAATTTCATTGCCTGTTTCGAAGTGTAATAACCCCAAACAGACATATGCTCTAAGCAAATATTGAGTGTCAAAAGTGAATTTTAAAAAGGAATGTATTTATAAGGAACATTAACATCCCAAACAGGAGATTTACTGATGTGCACACTTGATGGTTAGTTGAATTTGCTTATTTGCAAAATGGTAATAATAAGCTCTGTATCTTAATCAGACAGCTATGTAGCTCAGTCTGTAATACTGAATTAAATCAAGGTATATTGTTCATAAATTAAACATGCGGAGAATAGCCAGCTTTGTATCTTGAGTATTAAACTATGCTTTCAAATCAGCACAGAAGCATAAGGATACAACTATGCAGAAAGATCAAGGGCATATACAGCTTTATCAGCATGTTATTCTTCACAGTTGTACAACTAAGCAAGGGTTACCAGTGGTTTCTCTAGAGCACAGCAAATATGCAAGTAGTTGGTTAATGTACAGGTGAAAGGTTGGAATTTGCTTTCTGTAACATGAATTTTCCAGAAAGCCTTCATATAAATCTAAAACAACTACGATACTGAGAAACTGGTCAGCAGAAAGCAGTAAGCTATTAAAAATGGCAAACTGTAATAACACAAAGGTGAGTGTAGGCTTGAGGGTAACATTAAAGTCCAGGTCTGAATTCTAAATATATATCATCTCTGAGCAACCACTGTTGTAGACTGTCTTTCCTAGGCGTGGGCTATTAAATGCACTGAAGCATTTCTATAGTAGTAGTAGACACTGCTGTCTACTGTTCCTGTAGAATATTAAGAACAAAAAATGCTTTGAGAAGGAAATGAGTACTTGCAACACTTACTGAGATTTGGGTGTAATAGAAAATCCTGGCATGGAAAAATAGTTTGCAGGAAAAGGTAACAAATATAATTGTAAAAAATGGGGCTTAACTAACAAAGAGGACTTCACAGCTTAAGCCCTTACATAACAACTAAAAGTTATAGCTAAAGAGTGATTTGCTGTAGGCTGGAACAGCAATTTAACAGTTCAAATCAGGAAGAGTAATAAGGTTCTTAAGGGATGCATCGTTCAGGGTAGACCCAATGCTGCATATCATGACATTATGCAAGCGCTCAAAATATGGTTTGGAATTTGGAAATAAAAATGCCTAATCTAAGATTTATCAAACATTATCTAGACAATAGCATAATTTTTAAATGAAGCATATATCTAAACTGTTTTTTTTCCCATTTTGGAGAAGCCAGGATTTTGAAGAACTAGAATGCAGAAAAATTACTCATTTCCTCTTCCCCTAGAGACAACAACATCTCCTTCACACTAAAACTAACCATAGTTGCAAAACATAAAAAGTTTTCAATGTTTAACCTGTGATCATTAGAGTGACTCTTACAAATACATTTGCAGATGTGTAAGTAGTACAAGTATTTTTGCAAGCACAAAAAGATGTTTTTGACTCTCCAGTCCTTGTATATTGCAGCTGCCATTCATAAGTTGCACAACTTTGTTAGCCAGCTTGAAGGGAGTTTGCTACCATCTTTTGTCATGGTTTTATGATCTTGGTTATTGGTATTCCACATTATAACATCATGCAAGGCACTGGGGGTTAAAGTGTTAGTGCTCCAGTTCCAGGTACCTGTCCATAAGAGAAGAACTACATTCCCGAGGGGGCTTTGCGGTCGGAGAGAAGATATAACTCCTGGCAAGGTCACCTGATGGCTCTCTCTTCTCTCCTCTCCTTCGTCTCTCCTTGCTGCAGCCAGTCCCGACTGTGTGCATCACTTCAGTATTAGTGTAAGGCCTTCAGCTTTTCAGACAGTCCTTCTCTCATTATAGTTGATTTATGAGCTTCAATTCTAATTATATTGTATTATAGTGTGTTGTCTTGCATTCCAATACCATATTTAGTAAATCAGTTTGTTTCTCCTTAGATCACTGCTGCTTCTTTTAATTATTTTGGGGTCTCCTGTTTCCCTTTTCCAGAGGCACGGATTTTGAGAAATCCCTCTGCCCCACTAGTCACAGAACTGGGCCAAACCAGCTCATAAACCATTGACACTTTTTAACCCAGTACTTCAGCAACACGCTGATAATTCTGCAAAATATACTGAACCGGTAGTGGGCTTGGTTTGGGAAGTCTTTGTTCACTGTTTTGTTTCTAGAAATTTTTCAGAAGTCATATTTCCAGTAATAGTCCTCAGCTGAAGAGGACTGGTAATTCAATGAACTTCCATTTTAAATTGAAAGTTGTCATTGTAGGTCGTTAATTTGATAAACAGAGAGTAGATCCCTTGTTCTCCTGGTTCTGAGCACAAAAAACTGGAACTCAGTTTTTAAACTGCAGTAAATGAGGCCAGCCTGATCCTGAGAACAACCTTAAGCAATAATTCTGAGTACTCTGAACAAATTCACTTAGAAAGCCAGTTATGTTGTGGGTCTAATATCCTTTCTCTGATTTATTGAAGAGTAAAGAAATAGTAAGTCACTTGATAACCACAATTTCCTTACTAGTATGTGAAATAAGAGCAAATGTTTCTTCAGAACACCTACCTTACCTTTCTGCAAATTATGAACCATTAGACTTTGATACAGATATGGTCAAATTAAAGAAAATTGTTTGTCTAAATGCAGTCTTTCTGGAACCAACCACTTGTTTCACAGACAAAGAAGAGCATAATTATTACTTTTTTTTTTTTTAGGATTTTATACTCAACTATGCTAAATAACCTTACTTTTATTCTTTTCATGCAGCTAAATACAGATTTTCTTGCAATTAGAGCTCTTCTAAAGCTCTCACCTACACATTTTCTCTAGTTTTGCTATTCTGAGGTTCTTGATTTTTTTTATTTTTTTTTTTCCCAGCTTCATCTTTTAGCAGAACTATTTGTTAGATTGGAGGCAGGAGTCCAACGCTGTCTTCTCTAATATCTCTCATACAGGAGGTCTGACCCCGGTTGCACTGTGTGTACTGTCCTTTTGTACAGACAACTCTTTCTTATGAGTCAAGTAGTATTGAACTTGCATCCTTCACAGGATCACTGCTTCTCATCATCTGTAAGTCTGACTTGAATCCTCTGTTACTCTGGATATAACTTGTGACTTGGCTCCCTTGCAGTATATTTTGTTTGAATGAGTCTAGCTTACAAAATCGTCCAATTTCCTCTGTTCTCATCATTGCTTACCTGTTCTTGTTTATAACATTTGCAGGTAGCACAGGGACTTACTACTCCCTGAGCAGCACAAGCAGCATTCTTGATTAGCATCAGCCCTGATTACAGATTTCTCAAACCCCATGCAGAAAGCACTCTGCTTGCTGATGCCTGCATTTCAGATTTGTCAGTACATCAGTCTTAATACACAAAAAGACTTATACTTTATTTAATGTTTGCCTTTCACACCCTGCATAGTATTTTGTAAGTGAAATGGGTAATTCTAATTTCAAAACAGCCAATCTACCTTAAAATATCATTTCTTTATTAGATAATGATATTCCATGCAAGCTACTGTACTTGGCAACGTATTCAGATTTGCTTTTTCTGCACAGCAAGAGATTGGAGATTGCTCAGTTGGCAGAACTTGGGAGTAATTTTCTTTTCCAACTGAACTGGAAGGAGCATAACATAACAGTGTAGGCCCCTTTGCATAAAGAACAGTGGATTTCAAAGTAGCTGCACATTAGTAAGAAAATTTACAGTTCACTTAACTGATAAATATAGGAAAAAGACCCTCCACTTTATGCAGTGAGAGGTAATCTTACAGGAAGAAAGAGACAAATAGGCATTCCAGAACTAATGTAACCCACTCTTCTATGATTTAATAGGATAATTCTAAAAAGCTATCATTAAATAATTGAGATAGTATAAACATGCTGGAAATAACTATGTCCTCTTGACTGTGGTTGAAGAAACCTGTTTCCTTTTCCCCCTGGGCATAGTACAAGCATGCTTTATATGCAGCCTCTTCTGAATTCCTTTGTACTCTGATGTGTCTTATCATGGCTGTCCATAAGTGAGGGCTTTGCAAAAAAAAAAAAAATCCAAGAACTGAATAAAACTTGATCAGTATTTTGTCTAAGTTAAATAAGGGCTTATTCATATCGTTCTGTTTAGCATATTGACAGGCAAAATTTACACTACAGTTTAAATGAAGAGTTTATATTTAACAGTGTTGCATTGCTCACTAAAACTTACTCTTCCATGTGTAGTAAAGGTATTTAACTTAAAAGCTACGAGGAATCATCTACCACTTCAAATACAGTCTATTACCAAGCAAATAGATGACATTTTCATGCAGGGTATCATTAAAATAAAGTCAACAAACTCAGCCAATTAGTCAGGTTAGTGTAACTAGCAACAAAGTTAGAAATCTTCCCACTTGACTTCCAAAATAGACTTGATTAGACACCAACGAGGATCTCCATCAACATGTGCATGTTTGCCTCATTAAAGATGAGTTCCTGCAGGGGTCCTGTCCTGTCACAGGAGACATTTAGTGACATGTAAACATAATGGTTAAAAAAAGGAATCTTCTTATATATCAAATTTTTAACATAAGAGCAGAGATACTTTATGGTATTAGAAAAAAAGTCCTCTTAATAGTCTAGTGGCAGTAACTTCTTAAAGATGTCATAAATACTCTCTGTGGAGTCTGGGCTCATTCATGGATATTTACCAAAAAATGTAGTGCTGTTACTTTGACTTTCCTATCAATTTCTACTATAGCAAAGATTAATCTTGAGATTCCACTGATTCCTCATGAGCTGCAAATTATAGCTGCAGCCTACCTAACTGCATTATAAATGGTCGCCTCTCTGCGCATATAAATAATAGGAACAGCAGTAGATAGACATCCCACATACATGCTTTCTCTTGCAAGAATCCAGACAACATACATCTCTCCCACAAAGCTTAAGAAATCACAAGAAAAAAATTCTTACTGCATTTCAGCAGCTTCTCTCTTCAGTTACTTGAATGCTATTCTCATTGGCACTTAGCCAAGGCTTGTTGGAGTCAGTGGGAATCCTTCTATTTGCTTCAGTAGTATTTGGATTAGGTCCATATTAGCTTTCAGATTTGCTCAGATGTTTCAGATATATCTGGCATTTATTTTCAAGGACACAGTGTGAAGAAGAATAGCCTGTTTGCTGAATGCAATTTGACGTAATGTAGTTTTGCATGATAAATATAAATTTCTTCCCCTTCTTGGTTTCTTACTTACATTTCTGCTAATCAAATTGTAAACTAATTTGTATTACCTAGGCAATAAATGAGTTGCCTAAGGAAATAATAGCTGAATTCTTCATCCATTCTTTTACGTGAACACATAAATTAGAACTTTTTCTTAGACACAAAGATGTGAGCTCAAAAAACAGTGATTTTTATGGATGTATTACTCCAATTTACACTTTCAGAGATTGTATTTATTGTCTGTAAAGGTAACTTATAATACTTAATCTCCTCTATAATATTTAAAGAGTCATGTCTTCACACTGTAGGTTGCAACCTAAATTTTTTAGAATTGCCTTAGTGTTCTTAAAGTGTTCTGTCATCATTGTACAACTTTACTCAAAGTTCTCCCATGATTCTGTTTAATGATATTGCAATACAATGGTATATTGTACGTATATATGACTCAACAGCTGACATTTTATATTAGGTTGCAGAATGCAAAAGGCTGAGAAATCGGCTCCTTCTGAACTGTCTTTTTTCACATCATGCAGTCCAGAATAATACTGTTCTAGACCTACATGGTGACAGTGCAGTAGTGTTACACACCATTTAAACAGAAAGCTGTGCGACTACAAATTAGGTATATATGATAATCCTAAAATAGTATAATCTGTCATACATTCTAATGATTAATATATTGAAATAAATGGCTGATTAATAACCTGTTAGTTTCAATTTTTAATTTTAGTGAAAATACGAGTCTGTCCAGGAGAAGTCTAGAAGAGAAGAGATGCTAATTCTCAGCACCCAACTCAAAACCTGTGCAGGCACAGCTGGACAGACAGGCAGCGAGGGGGGTAGACTGATCCCTGGTTCATCACATATGCTGCATCAGAAACTTGAGTTGTAGTTTCTCAGAATTAAAGGTGCAGATGTCACTTTAGTTCATTTGGATTCAGCCATATCCCTCCAGCTGAGCAGGTTTGTTCTGATTCACTTTGAAAAGGAAAGGACTCTAAAACCAAGCTGTGAGGAGCTTTGGTTGAAGCAGTGCAAAGAGCCAAAGAGGACAAGGAGTACAGCTGCAACTAAAATAGTCTCTTCTCTTGCATGGAATATACCCTACCATATTATGCATGCCAAAATACATTCCAAAATTTAAGAACATAAGATACAGCTGTAGTGATAGGACAGGTTGGAGGAATAATTAAGAGGTTAAATTACTTGTGCGTCTTCTCTAATATTAAGATACAAACAAGTCCTGCTTTTCCAAATATGGTACCCCCTTGTTAGATCTGTATCAGCAATGCACTTCATTGCAGGTAGTTCAGGATACAGTTTAGCTTACTAACCACAAGTAAAAAGGATATAAATTTGTTACATTTTTACATCACACAGCAGAAAGGACAGGTATGTTTGTTTACTGGGACTTCAGTAGTTTTATAAAAGCAGAAAAAAACAGATCAGAAGAAGCCTGGCAATTGTCAAATCTGAGTGAATCTCCTTTATAAGTGAGAGATGTTGAAAATCTTCCACATTAAAATAAGGTTTTTTTAAAATGTCAATGAAACTGTTTACGTAAACTGACTTCCTCTAAATTGTGCTAATGCTTTAATTTCTTTCCTGTATTTCAGAAATAGCTACTGAGCAAGAACTTTTGAAACTCTGAATAATCAATAGACAGACATTTATATTCTCACTTCTTGTTGGTTTCAGTATTTGATGAATCAAAATATCAATATTGACAAAAAAAAGAAGTTTAATATTGTTTTGTATTTACTGTTGGTACTTTAAGAGAAAAGTATACTTACATCTTCATCTAGGCAACTCTTTCTTGTTTTCAATACCATTATTAAATTATGAGCAAGTTAGTAAACTTATGAAGCATTTTTCTTCAATTGTTGCATGTTATCATTCGTTAAAAATGGCAGTCAACTGTCAGCCATATTAAAACATCCTTGTTCTTAAAAACTGAATAGAATGATTCCATCATAATTTGCTGCACCTGAAAATATTTCTCATTACAAAAGTATATGTATGATGGCACTAATTGGAAGACTTTTTTTAAATCAAATTTGTTGGGCGGTACATAAGGCAAAACAAAGCAGCCATTTGAAAAAGCGATTTAGAAATCCGATCAGATTAAACAAGTAACTGTTAGCACTATGCTCTTCTAGTGGTTGACATTCAGTGACATATTCAGAAGCCACCGTTTTCCAGCCTGCTCACATTTTGCCAATAATTGTTTAAAATAGCTGTGATTTTTTTTTTTGATAGACACACCTTGTTCCCTGCATGTTAGTGACTCACCACGAAAAGCTGAGTTTTATAAAGTTAAACGTCAAGGACAGCAGTTATATGTATATAGAAAACAATAAAGCAAGTAGTGCAGCCTGACAACAAGAAGACACTTCACAATGCCCAAAGAGTCAGCAAAAGACAATTTTCTTTTACCGACAACTGTGTGACTCCATCTTTTAAAATAATTCATACTGAGTTGCACATCTAGGGTAGGAAATTGCTTTCTGCCGTTCAGGAATTTAACTTGTGTTTTTTTTCCTCAAAAATGAGTTCTTTCAGTTTGTGCAAAACAGAAATGTTGATATGAGAAAAGTTAAGTCTGGGAGAAAAATCATAAGATGTATAATCTGTATGAGAATTCTTTAGACGGTCTTCTGTATTGACAGCACTTTTTGGTAAGTCTCCCAACACAAAATTCAAAGTTAGAGGCTATATAATCATCAGCTTTAAAGGTTATAAACAATACCATCCATGATGTTGAAATTTCTTCCTGGATATTCTCCTAAAGATCAAACTTTTGATAGCCTTAAACATTACAGTATCTTTAATGTAAAAGAAGGACTGGCAAAAACTTTCCTTTTTTTCCAGTTAATAATGACTCCTATCTCTATTTTAAAGAAAAGTCTTATCGAACCATGTTACAAACCCATCAAAATCCTGTCCTTGCTAAAACATATGACATTGTATAGCAGCAAATTTAGGTGTTGTGACCAGTCTTCAGCAAGGAGTGCCTGGAACTGGCAGCAGTTCAGCACTCAGACCACAGTCCAATTTATGGTTTTGGCAACAACTTCCAGGATATCCTCCAAATTCTTACTACCGTCTCTGAGAGAAAGTACCTCTTAGCAAAGAGTGATCCTGGATGCCAGATACTTCACTTCTGAGAACAAAAACAAATCACAAACTGCTTTCAGTGCACTAATGGTCGTTGAAAAATAGCTTCTTCAAGGTAATATTTCCAAAAATCTTCACTGGCTGTACTAAAGATGTCAGTTCCTTGTATAATCCTTTTTCACCAACAGCATAGCGAACCATTGCCATCAGTTAGCAGCCACTTTACTTCTCAGCAATGTATATAGCAACCTTTAGAAAACTTGCAGTCTGTTACTTGCTGACACCTTTAAAAATATGTGGGATATTGTCCTTGACATTAAATTATCTAAGGATTTTTATTATTATTATTTTGCTATGGTGTACAATTTTCTTGCTGTCAGGAATGACTTCGAACAAGTTGTTAAAACCACTCAGCAATAACCTTGTTGATAAACTCACTATCCAAAAGCAAGTTCCTGAGTTTTATATTACAGTGTGGAAGAAGGAACTGTCTTCCATCTCCTGGCCTCAGTTTACGTACACGCATGAGCCCAACAAAATGGTACAAACTGCACAAGTGCCTCTCAGAGTCTTCTTTTGATTATTATGTACAAACCAATCTAATTCTTTTAGAAGGTCTAAATTTATGGTCATACATGCTACTCTGCAGTAGCTCAGCCCATTCTCCTGTCATTTATACGCATCTCCGTTTTCCTTCATGAGGTATTAGTACTTCTTCTAGCCTAGGCAAGAGTGATGCCTAAACAAATTCTTCCAGGAATGCCATTGTTAAAAAAATAACAAGTGAAATTTATCATTGCCCTGGTCTCCGCTGGGACAGAGTTGAGTTCCTTCATAGTATCTGGTATGATGCTATATTTTAGAGTTTGGGAGGAAAAGTAATGTCAATGACATATCAATGTTTTAATGCTTGCTTAACAGTGGACAAATTGCTTGTTTGCAGTGAAGCTGAGGGTTTTGATAGGAGAAAGTGATTTTTAAGCAGTGATCCATCAACACTCTCAGTTTTCACCTGTGTTTTGTCTTGCTGCAAGCTACCATATGCAGACTTTTCTCATAAATTATAAGCCCAGATGCCTCCATAAACGATCACAGAGATATTGATCTGATGTTAATGTTATGAGTGATTCCTCATCTCTGCATTTTTCTCCCTGGAAGAAGCTATAAGGTAACCACCTACAAGGCCTTGAGTTTCTTTTGTAACTCTGGGCTTAGGTATCACTGCTTACCAGTATTGAGATGGTTGAACAGCATCAGTTCTCTTTTGTTTTCAGTTTATTTTTATTGTATCTACAGGTGTTTTCACTAGCTTGTAATTACTGGTCATGTATCTACCACCCATGGTGAACATTTGAACCTCTTTCTGCTTGGACCCTTTAAACAATAATAATTAGAAATATCAACCTCAGGAAGAATAAATGCCTTCTGTAAGAATGAGGTCCAAGAAGAGGTGAAATAAAAAACATTCAAAATTGTACTGCCTTCATTTAAAAATGTTTCTTGTTCTAGATGCATCTCTTGAGGAACCAAAAGAGGATGGAGGAAAGTGAGATGCAGACTGGAGATGCACACAATGAGACCAGAAAGTCTTTGAATAAATGAGTGGGAAAGTAAACTAAGGTAAAGGGTAACTTAAAGACATAACATTGTGGTGATTATATGGCTCATTACAACAAGAAGAGAAAGAAATTGTAACTGGTAGGTTTTAAATGAAAGCATGATTAGTATAGCAAATTGAAAATGCAAATAAAATAGTAATTTCATAACTGCAAGATATAGGAGTATAACCTTTTCAGAGTAATACATGGCATTTACAGTGATTTGCAGACTTATTAAAAAGAACAGATGTAGTTACCCTCTTTTACTTTTTTGACAGTTACTTAAGGTGAAGTGCAGGAAGGTTGACAGGAATTTTAACAGTGATTATAGGTAGTTACATAGTGCTGCTGTGCATCTTCCTCTTTTACACAAGCAAAGGAATACAAAATACTGCTTTTTCCAGGTCTTTTGTATATTCTGATGGGCTTCTCACCTAGTTTTAAGTTGCGGTAATTGGATACATTTTGAATGTTAATGTACGTTAGTCTTGATGTTCTTGTCAATTAAAGATTTGAAATATGCATTCCTATGCCAATCTACAAAGCAAGTATGTTAGACAGGGCTATAAGAATAGAAGGTAAGTTTCTGTACTTACCAAAACATCTGAAAGAACAAAGTTGAGATATTTGGAATATGAATTTTACTACAGGATTACTTACAGGTTACTACAGGATTCACACTCAGCAGTGAGAATTTCTTTTTAGTTGTAGTTTGCAGATATACATTCTTAAATAGCCTATAAGAACAATTAAAGTACTAAAAGAAAATCAGAGAGGGTAGAGGTGTCTGGCACTATTAATCACCATAATACCTGACTTTTTTTCGGAAGTAATCAAGACCCCCTGGAAAGCTGCAGCTTTGTTGGTTTTTTTTTTTTTCTTTTTTAAAAAAAGAAACAAATTCTAGCACATAAAATGAAAAAAGAAAAAAGCGTGAAAAAAAACAATGACTTTGGATTAGGCGTGAAAACTAAACATAAAACTTATAAAACAGGAAACCTAACAGGGATTACACAGTCATCTGGTGTCCAGAATATAATGTAAGTGTCCATGAAAGACACTGCCTGTTCTGCAAAGTTACCCGTACTGAGAAAATTAACACACTGAAGGATTTATTATCACAGAATCACAAGATTGGAAAGGACCTACAAGATCACCAAGTCCAACCATCCTCCCATTACTGTAGCTACAACAAACCACTAAACCATATCTTGGAGCTCCTCATCCAGACGGCTCTTGAACACTGCCAGGGATGGCGACTCCACCACCTCCCTGGGCAGCCATTCCAATTTACCTCAGATAGAAATGTTAATGTGAAGAGCTTATAGAACAGATGAACAGTTTAAAAAAAAAAAAAAAAAAAGGTGTCACAATCAGACAGTATTTACCCAGCAATTCAGAGCAACTTAAAAAAAAATAAGATATAAGTACAGCATGTAGTCTCTCACTTAAATCTTACCTTTGTTACCAAAGGACTAGATAGGATTAGATATATTACACAATATAATATATACTATATATTATAAACTATATATACGAACTATATATATTATATATAATATTATATTTTAATATATAAAATATTAACTCATTTTAGTTATGACAGTATTTGTGACATTTACATATGCACAGAAGAGATCTATATAGATTCAGAAGACACTAAATTAATGAAACTTCATGTTGTGTTGCAGCCAAAGAATTAACATTTTTGAGTCCTGTCACGTAAGTTGTAGTGAATCTGTGACAAATTATGATTATTCCATATTCTCCCACCTTCCCAACCCTTTTTCTGGGCCTAGATGAAGGGTTTAGCTGCTTATCTATCAGACATTCCAAGCCAGTGTCTCAACTTATGCTTGTCCTCAATGGTGGTTTAACTTATGACCCTTAACTACAGGTCAGTGTAGCCAGGGATGCCAGAGTTCAGCTCTGCAGAGAAGCCAGCAGCATTTGACTACGGCAAAGAGTCAGTAATGAAAACAAACATAGAGATTCATCAGTTTTCTGACAAAGGACTAGAAGTTTGATTTCACTGTTCTTAGTGGTAGGCAAGTCACTGCAAGAAAGACATTAAGGCCCTGGAGCGTGTTCAAAGAAGGGCAACGAAGCTGGTGAGGGGGTCTGGAGCACAGGCTTTATGAAGAGCAGCTGAAGGAGCTAGGATCGTTCTTCCTGGAGAAGAGGAGGCTCGGGGGAGACCTTATTGCTCTCTATAACTTCCTGAGGGGAGGTTGTAGTGAGCTGGGGGTCAGCCTCTTCTCTCATGTAACTGGTGATATGACTAGAGGGAACGGCTTCAAGCTGCACCAGGGGAGATTCAGGCTGGATGTTAGGAAATACTAGTTCTCTGAAAGAGTGGTCAGGCAGTGGAATGTGGCTGCCCAGGGAGGTGGTGGACTCACCAACCCTGGAGGTGTTCAAGGAACATTTAGATGTTGTGTTGAGGGACATGGTCTAGTGAGAACTATTGGTGATGGGTGGATGGTTGGACTGGATGATCTTGTAGGTCATTTCCACCTTTGGTGATTCTATGATTCTGTGATATGATTACTCTTAAAATTTCCTCTGATTAAAGTTTCCAACATTTACATGTATTTTCCCGTTAAATCACATAATTCTCACCCAAATTATCCTTTGTCAACTTCTTTGCAACATGAAGAAAAAATACAGAAGAAGTAGAAAACCTCAGGGATCTCAGAATTTCAGATGCAGAGTTTCTGTGAATTGAAATAAGGCTCGGTAGTGTAGCAAATAAATATTGATAACTGCAATGCTAATTTAATGTAGATAAAGATGGTATGCATATGTAATGCATGGGTGTTTTTGGTACATGCATACACCCATATGTTATTATTTTATCAATACAATTGACAATATTGCTTAACCTCAAGTTGATGAAGATTGCTATAATAGGAACAAAAATGTAGAGTCTCAAAATTATTCAGAATGATTTAATATATTGTACAGAACAGTTTGCAAATAGTATTCTGAAACAAATTCTTAACTGCTGCTGCACATCTTGCATTCCTGTTTCAATATCGTCGCAAAACCCTAAATATTACCTAACAACTTTTGAACAATTTTGAACTGTCTGGCCTAACACAAAACATCCCTGGTTTTCATTATGCCCTTGCTATTGCTGCTATAGAAGGAGAGCAAGCATACAGCACTTTGTATTGGTACAACATCTTGGTATTTCATTATTTTTATTAAATTGTGCTTTATTAATATTTGCAGAAATTGCTGACAAAACAAGAATCTTACAAAATCTTTGTATGGAGAAAAAAAAAAGTCATACAGAGTTCCTAAGAAAATATGACACAGAGATGCCATTGAGATGTTAAAACAACCTATTTCTGTTTCCTTTAAGTGAAATGATCTTCACACTGCATTGATTAATCCATATATATTCTCAGGGAAGCTCTTTACATAGCATATGCATAGGTTAAATTCATCTATTGTGGAAGGTATTTTAAAGTCAAATTAATAAGAATTAGGTTCTTGAAGAGAAGTTGTGCCTGTGTTCTGACTCATAACCTCTGGGAAAAAATTGTCACAGCCCAGAAGATGATAAAAATGATTGAAGTGAGCAACTTAAGGAGGAAGAGACAAATGTACAGCAGAAAACTCTAGTAAAAACTCATTCAATTAAATCAATAAATCTCCCAACAGCATGAAAGAGAACAAGAGTGCTTTAGTGGTCAGGAGTTAATCTAGAAAATCTGCCATCTAATCGATGTGAAGTTGCCTACTGAGAAACAATTACTGTTTTGAGCTGCTAAAATATTTTGTTTGTGCACTCTGTTATTTGCCAAAACTTCAGGAAGATTACATTTTCAGGGCAAGGCACCGGGTAGAAAGTAGAGCTCTTATTTTCATATCAAAACTTCTGGGAAGTCAGAGCATCACATAGGTAGAACCCATGCTACAGAGGAAATAACAGGTTCATGTTTTTGATAGGGACAGCTGAATGTTATGTGCTTCAGAATTTCAGAAACCAATTGGTGGTATCTATAAAGAGAAGAATGACATGCAGATAGAAGTCGCAAGTGCAATTTCAGTTGCAGAGAACACGCGTTTTTCATATTCAAGTAGAAAAATGAATTTGTTCACATGAATAGATGCAAACATGCAAAACTTGGCTGGCACTGGCTTAGTTGCATTGCTGTGTTAACATTAACAGAAACCGTGTTGGAAGCTTCAGAGTATAAGGACCAGAATAACCAAAGTGTGGGGAGACATTTCAGGAGAAATAAAGAGTAAATAAGGATTTGGATACAAAAAGTGCTGAAGAAAATCTGACAGCTATTCTTTTATTATACCCTTGCTTTTTTTCTGTGTATTTGGCGTTTATCTTTTTTTTTATTATTATTATAGCTCTGCTTTGTAAATGACTGGTCTTCTGGATGTGATTCTGTCTCAGAATAAACTACTGGACAGGTATGGGTGGGACAATAGCGTTATTTTCCATGTGATATCTTCTTTCTGTTTTGAACTATTCCTTTTACCATGAATTCTGATGTTGGAAATATGTCCTGCAGTACAACATGTAGCTCATACTATAAAATACCTGTGGTGAGATTATTCTTCTACCATCAACTTCTGATTCCTACAGAATCTTTTCATTCAATATAAATTCCCCAGTGGATTCTTTCAGAGGTAGCTAGAGGACATCAAATATTTCTTGTGGATTTTTCACCTATAACTACAGAATAGACAGTGACCAGACTTAACTCTCTTCAGACTATAAATGCGTCTGTGTGGCTCAGACCTTCTATCCCAAAAACATGGGAAGTAAGTATTACACAACAGAAGCTGGCTGTCTGCTGGATGTTACTTCCGATATGCATGGGAATGTACACCAAGAGTAAAGTTGCAGATCATATTGTGAATGCTTTTCAAACTGAAGTAATATTCCTACGTATTTCAGCAGGGGGAGATTGACGTGTATTGTTTTTGAGATCAAGAGTAAATTGTTTGAATTTAATGGGAGCTAGGTACAACACAAACTACTTTATTTACTTTCACCTCAGGTACACGCTGAAAATAAAAGATGTATTTATAAAACGAGAAGAAAGGCAAACTAGGGTGGTTTTTTTTTTTTTCCTTTTTCTACTAATCTGTATTGTGCATCTACATTACAGATATAACAGTCAAAAGCATTTTTATTTTTTTCCCCTCTTAGAGACCATCTGGTACTGTTAAATTTTTAGGAAAGACTTCATTCACCTCAATGCATGGATTAGATTTATTCATTACGGTACAAAGATGCAGAGGTTATTCTTGATAATTGAACTTTTTAATCAAGGCCATCACAGGCAACCTTTATAAATATCAAACAACCTGAGAATATGCATGGAATATGTGTTGTAACATATTTGCATTTCAAAAAGGAGTATGAAGTATACATTTCTGTGCTATTTACTTTTTATCTGATGTTCTTTGTTCTTTTTAATTTAGACAATCCTGGATCAAACAAAAGTCAATTATTGTCTTGCAGTCTTATCAAGCAAAACCACATCCAAATAAGGATTTTATTTTGTAATCAGTGTCATAAAAACAAAAATTATTAATAATAAAAATATTAACTTATTTTAGTTATGATAGTAGTTATGACACTACATCTTTAAGCCAACTAGGCCTTTTAAGACTAAAAGTTGAGAACTCAGTTTCACTTCTAAGAAAGCCATTATGGGATTGTTTACAGGTATTTTAACCTGTATTTATAATACTTTGCAAAACTTATCCATGCAGCAGTTTTCTCTTCAGACTACGGTAAATGAATCTGAACAGATGCATTCATACCAGCCTGGGTGCAGTCTCATCCAACCATTTAACGTTACCACTGGTAGACCTGGTATCTCAGCAACAGGCACCCTACAGGAAGACTGATTGCAAGAGACACTAACATGCTCTTAGAGAACTGCAAGAAACCATGATCAGTAAGAGATATCTTTAGATGAATTCAAAATGTATGTATTTTTCATGATTAATAAATCTAATACAAAAAGGTTTACCAAGAAGTTGGCCAGATCTCAACAAAACATTATGTAGTATCAAATCAAGCATGCAATTCTACCCAAGTGCAATGGCTCATTCTGTGATCACCACAGCTCATGTGAGCAACAGCCTCACTTCATGAGTGACAGCTATTCCATTCCTAAAGAAATCAATCAATAAACCAAGTTAAAAACTAATTCAAAAATTAGACAAAAAGAAATACTATAAGAGAGGTAAACTGAGGCAAGAATGTTTCTTGAAATCATTTGGTTGGAAACAGGATACAATTTGCTTCTCTTTTTAAGCTGTTGCATCAAAAGACTGAGACTGCATTTTTCTATGATAATAAACCTACATAAACTATAAAGGAAAACTATGTTAATATGTTAAACTATGTTGTTTGAAAATCTGAAATAAACCATCCGTACTGCTCAGTTTTAATAAATAAATACAAGCTACACTTGTTTTACCTAATTCTCTAACAAAACCAGTTAAATATCCAACCAAAGATAAGTTCCAGGGAATTAAGATGTTTTATTCATGAAAAATGCTAATTCAAATGAAATCAATTGATTTAATTCTTTTTTTTTTTTTTAAGAATACTTCCAAAAAAAAAAAAAAAACCACACACAAAAAAACCCCTCAAAAAGTAACACCTACTTCCCATAATCATTCTGTACCTTACTCTATTTATTTCGTATAAGTAAAACACATGGGGAGGAGAAATAATTTTCTGATAGTATCCATACCAAATAACGTCATTAATCAGAACATCTTTGAAAGAGGTGAATGAATGAACAGCACTACCCTGGCAGAAAAAAAAAATAACAAAGCACACGCACAAACCTCTGCTTTGTTATTCAAGAGCATTTTGGTCCTGTAGCTCAGAAATAAGCAATTTTTATTAAGTAAAAGGCAAACACTCACTAATCTACATCTGTGTGTGAGTACACATGAGTGCAAAAGCATGCTGAAAAATATGTTGGTTCTAAAGTATCTCATACTAAATCTTTAGCTAACGTTTGTGAGTATCTGTTCAGAGAAGTCTAAATAATGTACCTTAGATTGTGGCCTCCTCTGTTTGATAGTGATTAACTATTTTCTCATTCTCCATAACATGACAGAGTCTTAATGTATTTTGGGGGGAAAAAAAAACCTACACATAATTACCATTTTTCAAAAATTCTACAGAAATTGTCTTTTCAAACAGGGAAACTTGTTCCAAATATTATCAGGATTACAGTAAGCATTTAATAAATGAGTTAAAAAACATCCTCGAGTCTTTCCTGAATCAGAACAACTTTAGAAGCAATTTATCACATTCCCAGTAGGGTGATGAGAATGCACATGTTTAGATCTGGACAGAACCTTATGAAGATGAGGTCAAAGGTGAAAACTATGACAAGAAGGGATATTTCAAACCTTCTAAATAAAGGCAATGCTATCAATAGGTCTATAATTATAATTATATAATTATATTTATTATTTATATATTTGTATTTATATAAAAAAAAACTTCTTTTGTATAACAATAGAATAATTTACTGACTATTTGGAAGAAAGTGGTTTGTGCCCCAAGGATGGTATACACAAAATTTTTGAGCATAAGTAAGTGTGAGTCAATGGAGATTTTTATTTAAAAACTGCTCAGGATTTAGAAAGATAATGTTTTATGTACAGATCAGTAACATATCAAAGCATCTGTAATAGCTTGCATGCAGGTAGAGTGACTGAACTGATTTGTCAGCCACATGCTATGAGTGATCGTTGGCTACTTCATGGTATTCATCAAGTGGCCCTAACAGGCTCCTTGGTCCTGAAATAATCCATTGCTAATTACGTGCACATAAAACACAGTTCTGCCCTAAGCACTACAGCTGAGGAATTATTAAGTGAGCACAGGGAGATACTTTTCTTACTGGCAACATTGTCCTCAGTAGGTAAGATGCAGCCAACAGTGCCCAGCGACCCTGGGACAGGACAGCAGTTGGTACAGTTTTGCTAGGGCAGCCAAACAGGACAGAACAAGGAGAGTGTCACCATGGCTTCCCAGCCTGGAACACTTTCTGAAGCAATAGTGAGGAGATGTAGTCATTTTCAGCAGGATCAGTTTGCTGCTAACTGCCCTACCATCCCTCTTCCATCAGGCTTGCAAATACCTAGCTTCCAATACAATGTCATGTCATGGTACACTGAACACCCTACAGCATGTGCTTAGATAGATAGAAATATAGATTCCATTCCATGTTGTGTACATGATATACAAGTTTCTTGAATGCATCCTACAAAGAAAAGTTTCTGTAATTGTGATTATAATGCCACAGTAATTTGCTGTACTGTAGGTTCTGCGTTTCAGCTGGCAATATGTATTTTTCAAGTCTTTTCACCGAATCCTTTGATTTTCCCTAATAACCTATTGATGAATTGTTGCTCATTCTCTTTCCTGTTTTAAGCAGATCACTTTCTAAAACAGCATATTAAAAATGGTTCCTCATGGTTTATTCACACAGCAGGGCAAACTTTGAAGCTACAAGAACTTTATTCTAGTTTAACTCCGGGTTATGCAATCCTGATGATTTTCAACTCGCTGCTTTTTATTTTGGCAAGACAGTTATTACACAATAAGACTCATATCTCACCTCTCTGTTCAAGTTCTAGCTATACTTATTTGTACCTTAATACTTTTGTGTGCAGAGTCAGAAAACCCAAGTGAATAAAGGACACAGAAAAGTTAAGTTGCAAACACTGAATCTTCATATATGAAGGTAAAAAATAGTTACTTGGTGATCTAATGAGCTGGCAGATTATTATGATTTTGTTGAAATTAGCTTTCTAAACACTGGATCTACAAGCCTAGTAACTGCCATTTCGTTATCAAAAGAAAGAAGAGAAACATGAAAGCTGGGCTTAGGCGAGTATTTGTAACATTAAAATAAGTCTCTAAAATTGATCTCTTATCTTACAGAGAGAAACCAAAAGCAGGTTTGTTTGATCATAATAAGCAGTGAAGACTACAGCTGCTTTATGGACTTTTGCTTTGGACTGAACTAACCTCCAAGATCTTCCTGCTGCATTTTTTTGATTACAGGAGTATTACAGTTATCTTCAAAGAAAAGGAACCATTTACAGCAGAATCATGAAGCCGGGGTGAGTTACCGGACTGCTTAGCTTGAGAAAATTATAATATCGGGTATTATAATTGTTGGGTCCTGCATTTTGGCCACAACAACCCCAGGCAACCCTACAAGCTTGGGGAGGTGTGGCTGCAAAGCTGCCTGATGGAAAGGGACCTTGGTGTACTGATGGACAGTCGGCTGAATATGAGCCAGCAGTGTGCCCAGGTGGCCAAGAAGGCCAATGGCATCCTGGCTTGTATCAGGAATGGTGTGGTGAGCAGGACTAGGGAAGTCATCCTGCCCCTGTACTCGGCACTGGTGAGGCCTCACCTCACGTACTGCGTTCAGTTTTGGGCACCTCAGTACAGAAAGGATGTGGAGGTACTGGAGCAGGTCCAGAGAACGGCAACAAGGCTTGTGAAGGGCTTGGAAAATCAGCCCTATGAGGAGAGGCTGAGGGAGCTACAGCTGTTTAGTCTGGGGAAGAGGTGGCTGAGGGGAGACCTTATTACTCTCTTCCAGTACCTGAAAGGTGCTTACAGAGAGAGCAGGGCTGGTCTCTTCTCTGTGGTGACAGGTGACAGGACAAGGGGAAATGGCCTCAAGTTGCGCCAAGGTAGGTTTAGGTTGGACATTAGGAAACACTTCTTTACAGAAAGGGTGGTTAAACATTGGAATAGGCTCCCCGGGGAGGTGGTTGAATCACTGTCCCTGGATGTGTTTAAAAGTCATTTGGATGTGGCACTCAGAGATATGATTTAGCAGAGGGTCGTTAGAGTTAGGGTACTATGGTTAGGCTGTGGTTGGACTTGATGATCTTTGAGGTCCCTTCCAACCTGAGTGATTCTATGAATATGTCCAATTTACATCTCTCCTGATTTGTTTAGGATAAGGAAATACAATAACAAGGAGAAACAAACATCAATTGATAGAAATACACTACAAAATGCATGTGTTTAACCTGGCGTCGCTTTTGTGAGATTTTATTCAGAAAATAGATCTGAATTTGAAATACAAATAGAAGTAAAATTGTACTGGTGGGACAGGATCAAAAAATAAAAACATGAAATACTTGAACATGTAACATTAGGTGATTGCTTTTGTTTTTATTTCAAGGGAATACTCTGTGCACAAAAGGTGACAGAACATTGGCAGAAATGAAAGCACTGCATTTATCAACAAAGACAACCTATCTCAGAGGATATAACCAAGAAAGTTTTCCCACTCAAGTGTTACCAATAAACTTTAAACAGAAGGGATCAGGCACACATTCATTTTACATGGCCAGTCTACTACCAATTATGTAACTGAATTCTTTCACACAATCTAAAATTTCTTCTCTCTCATATTTAACTGTGGACTAATTTGACAGTAATGTTGATGAGTGCTTTAAAGTCAGTTTAGAATAAAGAATTAGAAAATGCTTCAACATAAGACAAAGAACTCTTTAGACAGACATTCAGTGACAAAGAAACAGCCCTGTTTCTTCTGGCCTGGAGCTCAGTAACTTAAAGATTATCTTTACAATGGTAAATACCTTTATAATTTGTTATAAATTTATGGCATATTATAAATTATAAAGATACAATTTATAGCAATCTTGCCACCGTAACACTAAGAAACAAGAGCAACTTCTAACATTGATTTACAGAAGGCACGAGACTGAAATTCCATAATGCCCAGCTAAATCAAGACCACGAGAATACAGGCAGAATATCTGCCTTTTTTTTTTTCTTTTTTTCCTTAGAGCCTCTTCATTCACAGAGCACCCCACAATGGTTTCTCTTAACAGTGTGGTAAATGAGATTATTTTCTCACATTAATATTCCTGTACTCATTTATTATTTTTCTTCACTGATTTCGCTAAACCTCAGTTAAGGATTTCGGAGCTGTTTTTCAGGCAGTTCTTACAGTTCCCTCCTTACTTTTTAATGCTCTGTCACATACATTGACTGGTGGAGTTCTGTTTAGTTTTCTCTTGAATTCAGGAAGAGTTTAGAAGGAAAAAAAAAATACAGAAAGAGGTATCAATATGCACTTTTACTGTAGCAAGCTAAGTGAAACCCCTCTAAAAATGCATCAAAACATCCAAATGTTCTTTCTTTTCAAAAAGGGATATAATAGGCATCTTGTCATAAAGCAGCTTCTTCCAGCACTGCTTAGAGAAAGCTAAGGTCATGTTCCTTTCACAGATAATAAACAGAGTCCATGCAACTAGAAATGCAGCAGGTGGTTTAATAACACCTTTTGCCACAGTAAGAATGTGTCTGTATTGCTTCTTTTCAGAAAAGCAATTTTTTTCACACTAATAGATCTAGGCAGAGAAATATGGCTTTTGTCACAAAAATGTATTGCAGCACTGTAGTCTTTATCACTGAGGTGAAAAAGGGCTTTTATGTTTATTACCACAGTTTCAAAAACGTATTTTAAAAACATAAACACTGCCATTACAGATATTCAATCATGACAAGTGCATTATTCATGATGTATGTGATAAGCCACTCATCCAATAATACTTTATCTATGTTATGACTCTTCAGTATTGACTTTCAAACTTAGAGAAGTGCAGCCATTAATGCTTACTGCAAGTCATAGTCCTGGTTTCCTGCAAGTGAAATGCTGAGCATGCTTACTGCAGCCACTTATCTGAAAGCTCTCCACCTGTAACAGAAACTAGTGTTTCCTGTAAGGGTTAATGTGTCCTCTGCATGTGAAAGTGGACTGGAGCACCAGAAAGGATGTTACGCTGTGCATACACTGCATGCTGGATTCTCAAACCCTTGAGCAGCGAGTACAAATTTGCTTATGTATCTGATAGTGATGCTTGCTATTTGTATAGTGGTGACACCAGAGTTGGGATTCAGGAATAGAGATCACTATTTACATACAAGTGGAAAGAACAACCAAGAAATTGAATATGTAATTGGATTATTTTAACTTCAGCTTTAGAAATTCAGAATACAAGCAAAAAAAGATGCACAAATTTCAACATCTTGGAGCTTCATCTAGTTGAAATGTTTCTGTAAATCTAAAAATTTTTTATTGTTACTGTCAATGTGTGAAACATAGAAAGAGTATAAAAGAATGTTGGGGTTTCTTCATTACTTTTTTTTTTTTTAAAAAAAACATCTCATTCAGGAATGTTTTTCATGAAGGTCTATCAATGAATTTTCTTTACGACAAGAACATGAAGAACAAGATGGAAACAGAAGAAAAATTTAAACAGGAAAGTAAAATCAAAGGTGCTGAAAGTTGTAAAAATAAGAAACAAAATCATTTACATTCACAATTTAACCAATCCGTTGCACAAGCATTTATCCAGAATTCAGAGATGCTACTGTATCAGTGTCAACAGGTTCCAGATCTTTTGATCCTCAACAAGTAGCTGCTTTCACAATTAGAAATCCTAACTCACTGAGCAAGGACAACAATCCTACTGGACCCAAAGAGAAAAACATCAGCCTAAGGACCAGTGAGAAAGCACAGCAATCCAGGCAGTTCTTGGGAAATCCAAATACTATTTAATTTCAGTCAGATAGAACGAGCTCTACCTGGCACTGGACCGATTAGAGAAGGACTCTCAGAGGACAACTTCACAGAATTGCTTGCCGGCTCTGCTTTGCCTCAGCAACAGCAAACTGGACAGTCTCTTTCTCTGGCCTTCTTAGCTAGTGCCTTCTGTACTAATAATTGGACAAGTAAAAACTTTGCACTTCAATTTCCGTCCTATGGTTGGAAATGAGCAGTACACAGCTTCATCATTCTCTGATGGCAATGAGACTTACATGGATGAGCAGCAGAGTAGAGAATTTGCAGCTCACTTCTCTACCTAGCTGACACAGGAACAGTGCTACCCTCACCAAGCTGTCATAGCTAAAAGTACAGGGCCCCAAGCATGTGTTCTTATAGAACTACTAATCAGTTGGGAAGGGTTTGCGCATGACTTACTCTGGAAGTGACTTTAGCAGTAAAACTCTCTCTAAACTCATAGGTAAGCAGGAATTCTGGGAGTAACGGGTATTAAGCAGCTGGCACGTACACGTGCAAGACTTGGACCATATTAAATTTTCTGCCTCTGTTTATCAAATAAAAAGTAATTATGTATAATATTTGCCTGCGAGAATCTCCACAAGTTATCAAGAAAGATTCTTGAAGTAATTGAAGTTGGAACCCATAATTGAATTTGAGATGCTTCTAATCTGTGATTCTTTGCGAGATGAGGGATATTATCTTTCCAGTATACTTGCTGGATTCAGCACTGTTCCTTATAGTGCACTATTACATTTGAAGAAGCAGATGGTGATGAACATACAGCACTTCTTTTGTCTAATAATAAGTGTATAGAACTTAATGATTTTGGCAAACATTTAACATTTTATTGCTGGCAATGTGTTTTGCAATACTCACGTAACATAGCAATAATAAAGAAAACAAAACTGTTTTTCAATGTTTACAGTGTGAAGATTCACAAGTTGTTTGAATATTTGTTAGAGATCTGGAATAAATAGACCTCTTCCACTCACATTCTAGAAGATTTATCTGAAAAGCAAATAATGGAACCAAGCATACTGTGGAAAAGGTCCTTCTCCAGAAAAAAAAAATATTGACTTTCACTCCCAAAGCAGACTTCTTCATAAAGCTCCATCCATGATAAAATTCGTATATTGAAACTAACATGGGGGTACAGTCAAACAACTATAATACAGCGCCCACTATACCCAAAGAAGACCCAATACCCTTGAAGTTCTCTAAAGCTATATAAATAGCAGTTTCTAGAAAAGTGATGCTAAACAGCCCTCGATTTTCCCTGATTTTCATTTGTTAAGGGATATTTGTAGTCACTGTAGTTGGAAGAGTGATGTGAGTAGTTAATATTGTTCTGTAAATGCACTGGAACTGGAATGTCAATGCCTCACCATCCTTCTATAACCAGACATGCTGTTTCATCTCCTTTCCTTACATTTATGGTGACTTCTGTCTGATTTGAGCTGTTGAAGAACGTCCAATAAAAGTATGGACAATTGCTTAAATACCTGTTATGGTTTCTGAAGGTGGTTTTTTTTCCCCTCTGCCAACACTTCGCACATCCTCTACTGTTAGCATCAAGAAGATAGGTAGAAGAAAATACTTTGCAGATCTACAAAGCCACAATTGGATAAGAATAACTTAATCGTACAAATATATGAAATTAAAAGAAATTACCACAATAACTAAGTTTCCTAATGTAGGTTTTTCATGTTGATGAGGCTATGGTGTGCTTTTATATTAAATGCTAAACTGTTCAAGAGAACTTCTGTGTATCAAAAAGCTATATAAAAGACTCCAATTGAAGAAGCTCACATTAAACAGAGCATTCTCATATTTGGCTCACACTTCCCCTCCCCTCCAATAGACAATGCCAATCTCTAGAGTCTTCAATCCAGGAATTAGAGGAGTCAAACAGAACAGTTACAGGATGTGTGACATCTGTTTGTATACCCTGGCATTTGCAGAACTTCCTCCCCCCCCCCCCCCCCCCTCAGCTAAGGCTTTTTTTCCTAACTCAGTATTTCCACATTTTTCTCCAATCTTTGATCTTTGATCAGGGAAGTACAGATACTGCAAACTCTGCCTTAAATTCATACAACTTTTTCTCTGTAAAATATACCAATAATGACTATATTCAAAAGAAGATTACAAGGCTAGTAACGGCAGAGTGAATAGCAGTGGTTTAGAATAATTCTCAGACATGAAATTAAAGAACCATTCAAAGACTCAATACTGTATTCACGGCAAAGGAACATGGAAACAAGCTAGTGATTCAGTTTCTACAGAGGCTTTCTCCCATTTAAATGCATGTCATTCTTCTAGATAAGAAAAATAAAAAAGTTATTGATATCTTTCCTTCCTAAGCAAAAAAAAAAAAAAAAAAAGGTTCACAGCTCCATTTTGTGATTTTTACACTTTCACTGTACCCTTTTAAAGATGAAACACAAAGAAAATTTGCTTAGTTCACAGTAATGTATAAAAGCATAAGGCAGCCTTCTTATAATCATAGAATACTGTGAGCAGGCAGGGACCCACAAGGATCAACTCTCAGCCCCACACAAGACCACTCAAAATCCAAACCCAGCGTCAAAGAGCATTGTCCAAATGCTCCTTGAACTCCTGCACTGGGACTGTGAGCACTGCTCTGGGCAGCCCTTTCCATGCCCTCTGCACTCCAGTGCAGACTCATTCCCTGACCCCCTGGCCCTCCCCTAACACAGCTCCATGCTGTTCCCTCAGGCCATATCACTTTCACAGAGAGCAGAGCTGAGTGCTGCCCTCCACTCTCTGAGAGGAGCTGCAGCCACCACGACTCACCACAGCCTCCTCTAGGCTGAAGGAACTAAGAGAAGTTATAACCAAGCACTTTAGTGTAAGCAGGTAGTTTTCTTAGACCGTGTTTTTGATGCTTGTGGTTGGATGTGTTTTTCTATAGGTTAAGTCTCTCTGCTGTTACTGCTAGGAAAATACCAAAAAGAGTAATAAGAGCAATGCAAAGAAACGTACCTTGAAGTAACCCACGTGGCACTGGGACTACTGGGTCATTCTTGTTAGTGGATTCCTGTAGAGACAATTCACAGGAAATATTTACTAATCAGCTTTCCTTAAGTGAGCATTTATTCTGACGAAAGCCCAGTAGGTTCAAAAGAACTCAGGAAGCAACACAAAAAAGTTCCCATAAATATACGTATGAATATTATAAGTTCTGTACTACACACCCCACTCTTATTATTTAAAGAACTGATGTTATTAAATAGTTGTATACTTTGGGGCTGTGAAATGACAAAGTAATGTTGATGAAGTGGCAATAATAAAGTACTTCAGTTAATTTGATTCTCATTTTAAATATGTTATGTGATAATGAGTAATTCAACCTTTTTTTTTTTTTAATTTGATCTAAGAATTAGTAAGCAAAATTAGGAAAAAGCAGCTCTTTGGAAGGCATTCGTAAATGTATTTTTATGAGTATGTTTATGATCTGCTTATTCTCCCAATGAATGTTCAGAAGATTTTACAAAACTGTTAACATGCCACAGCATTTTGCTGTAGTTACTGAATATGGTATATATATATCATGTAGGTCTATCCAGAAGTAATGTCTCCTATTTATTTCTATGGAAACTACAACCAATACAAAGAGCATAATAGCACTATTTGATTTGAATTCTCAGCTATAAAACACTGTTTTTCAACATCACCACCACCATTAGCTGTGCATTTTCACTAGTGACAAACAAGAGCTGGTGTGTCACTCTTATAAAAATCTGCATCAGCAAAGGTGACCCACTGGCTCAACTACTTCCCTGTGCTCACACCCACTGTTTGGTCTACATAAAAGTTCAGTAAATGTTGATGAATGGCAACGGGTGCCATTTTTTTATGCACAAAGGAATTAAATTCCATCCTTTTGCTTCATATGCACTTCCATATCAGACACCATTCTGTCAGACTGCCCCTCTGCTGCCGTCTGTCACACAGCAACAGAATGCCATGGAATACTGGTGGGAAGGTTCAACCTCTACTGCCTCATCATCAGCATCATCCTCTGATTTTGTGAGCCAGCATCATAAAATAGGGGGCATTGCTTTCTGAGCAGCCCTCATATATTTCTCAAACAGGAATTATATAAAAATGCGCATCTGTAAGAAGTAATCCACAATTTGTTCTAGATATTACCACTAGAAAGTTGAAATCAATTATTAAAATTTTTTCAAGCAGCAAATTATGTTTTACCCAGTTACTGCATTTTATTATTTATACAAGCTAATTTTTAATTGCATTGCATACAATCACTAAGATATTCAAGGTCAGTGGTTGGCTTTATACTCCCTCAAAGAGTATTAAATACAGCACAGCCCAGAGCATCTTGCTGTTCAGTAAAAGCAAATGTTCAGAAATACAATCATTCTTATCACTAGGAGGGTCCTTGGCTTCTCTTTTCTTTTTTGATCAAAAGTATATGCTATGAAACTGAAAATACATCTAGGAGTTTCATTACACTGGCTGCTTGGTCATAGTCCCTGAGGTACTCTCATGTCCTTAGTAGAATGGAAACAACTGTCAGTAATATTAAAGTGCAAGTAATGTTTCAATACCCTTTTGTAAACAAAGGAATACAGTGAAGTTTAATACCCAGCTTAGTGATGCAAAGACAGGCAGCCCCAGGGGGAAAAAAAAAAAAAAAAAAAGAAAAACACCACATGAATTCAATGACACAGGCTCTGTTCTTGTTTCTTTGAATGTACTGGCTGTCCTCAAGAAGTCACCTGACCTTACCTCTATGTCAACATCAAAATAGGAATGTTATTAATATCTTTTGAAATGACTGATGATATAATGCCCAACAGAAATGAAAAACGTTGCTTTGCTCTTTCTTTTGCATCTTTAAAACGTATGTATTTGAAATAGTTTCATTTACATTCTCTAATAGGAAGTGATTTTAACAAAGAGAGGCATGTATGTGTCCGGTTTGCAGGACTGGTCCTTAAATTAATAAAGAAAAACTGCAAACTGTTCTACTTTAGGCAGCATGACTGTGCAAACACTGTACTGCCTATTCAGCTCATGCAAAGCAGGTGTGTGTATTTAGAGGATGCATGCTCTTCATCTTTAAGGCAATTTATTTTAAGAACAAAGTGGGTAATTTCATTTTCTTTTCATTAGTCACTTCCTTTCAGTATCAGGAGTTAACAGAGCTCTTGTGCTTCAGCTTACATAGTTGCGGTGTGTTCTTGAAACCATGTTTTACCTGTTTATATCCACAGAACTTTGTTAGACGATTAGTACATAATGCTGCTTTCTAAGAAGGTTTTTTTTTCCCCCCACAGAATAAGTTAAATACTTAATTCACAGCCTCATCTTCTCATTTTAATTCACCTACAGTGCAAGTTTAGTCTCCAAAATTATTTTATAAAACAACTTTTTTGTGTGTGTAACGCCACTAATATACCCTTGTTGTTATCTGAAAATATTTATCTTTCCTACAGTGTCATTCTCAAATGATATTAGCAGATTTTGGTTAATATCTGAAAAGCATGAAAGAAAAGCACCATACATACGCATTCAGAAATGAGAAAGTGTAATTTAAGGACTACTGTGTTGTGCCTCTTTCACCACACATTTCTAGCTATCATCACTGAGATCTTTACTTTGGCCAATGATAGGTTTTTACTTTGCTAAAAAAAAAAATAATAATAATAATAGGAAGAAAGAACATCTCCACAAATATCTGACATTCTTCTGCTCCTAACTGAAGGCACCTATGCTGGTACAGCTGCTCAAAGAGGAAAGTCTGTATTTATTCTAAGTTTAACTCTGTCGTAGATATTAGCACTGTATCAATCTCACAAAGAAATTGAAGTTGTCAATCTATTAAGCAGCTTACACACAATATTTCCTGTAAAAGGAGACATATTTTCACAGCACTGTGTATGGAACCCACTTCAGCAGAAGTCCCTTCCAATTCCTATGATTCTGTGCTCTAAAGGACCCATAAACAAAAAGGAGAAATATCTTGAGCTCAAACCTGCAAATTTGATTGAATTTTAGAACACAGTTAATGCATAAAGCAATTAACCTAAAAAAAGAGTGGAGCAATTCAACCTTCTGAACAACTGCAAAATCAGAGAAAAAGAAAAGAGATGTTCACCTTCCCTATAAACATTCTAAGCATCTTTTAAGATACTGAAGATAAAAATCCAAAAGGAAAGAAGGAAACAGTAAGTTCTGTCTTTAAGAGGAGTAGGATAATAGAAGGAGTTCTATATTGTGAATATAGAAAAGATTTCTTAAGCCAACTTATCTTTGGATGAAGAGGATTTTCAGGTACCATCTGCTAAGCTTGTTAAATTATTAATACAATTTTAGCTCTTGAAGCTTATACGTGCAAAAAAAAATCTCAATTTTATCCGCCTACATTAATTGGCACGGTAAAAGACATTGCATATAAACCATGAGACTCTGTACGTTCTGAGGATCAGGCTGAGAATATACTGTATCAACAGCAGTTTCTTAATGTTCACCTTGAAGCAAAGGATACAAATGGGATCCACACATAGTCAAAATTACAAAAATCTGGGAAAAAACCCACTCAACTGTTAGCTTTTAAAACCGTGTATTTTAGTAAAAGTTATCAACATTGTGTTTTACCTCTTATCTTCATAGGACAGAATAAATTTGTTGCAGCACTACTTCTTACGTAGAGATGTTTTATTAGACAAGTACAGCACGGTAAATGCTGGTTAGGTATATGAAATATCATGACTGTGCTCTCTCATTCCTATAGCTTCCAACCACAGTTATATTGGATTATGATTACCAATAGACTGTTGAGTTAACTATGCATACAAGAAGTATGTTCTTATCTTCTGCTTTAGTCATCTAAACTTTGATCTCAACAGTTTTGAGAAGATACTTCAGGCAACATTGACATTTAGAAGACCTGAGCTTTCTCTTTCAATAATAAGTCATAGTTGGACAAGATCCTTGTAGGTCTCTTTTAGCTTGTGATATTTGATAATACAGCCAGACAGAAAGACTCAATACTATAAACAAACCACTCATTAAAAACAGGCATATCCTTCATGTAAAGTATGCAACAGCCAGATATGTTGATCTAATATCCAACCATTCCAATATCTCATTCAGAAAGCAATGCATGAATTCATGAACAGGAATACCAATAGTTTGACTTGTATCAGTCAAAAGTAGGCTGTTAGGATATTGCACACGCGTGATTCTCCTTTCCTTGTGGATATGGAATATTTGACTTTCAGTTTAGCTGCACAGATAAGCTCACAAGCCTAAAATACATTCAGGCAACAGCATGTCTTTTCCTGCACAAAGACCCACTGCTGAGCATATACAGATACAAAGGTGCTGAACATCAATGGCTGTATTATGCAAATGTACTGCTTACATTATATAAACATTCTCTGCTGTCATCCTCTTTGTAAACACGAATAACATCTTGTCTTTGTAAGCCTTAAGACTCCACAACTTCCTGGTAATAAAACTTTCTTTGGATAAGTAATACTTGTCCAACTAATACAGAGGAAGAATAGAACGCCCTCTGTAAATGAACAACATCTGCTTATTTATGATTTCTCTCCTGCCAAACACTGATTTACTGTAAATTCCCTCCATCTGGCAGGAAGCTAATCTGAATATGAATCAATCTATTCAAAAATAACTTCAAAAATGTTTGGCATTCATAACTTTTTTCCTGTACAATACCATTTTTCAGTTGTTGTTCTCAGACAAGCAAGCTTTTCAAAGCCAACCAAGCATGAAATATTTTGAAGGGACTCTGCAACTTATTTTTGTGAATTCTATCACAATAGTACCAACTTATAATTTCTTTTGCAGGCCAGAAACATGTTTTGAGTAAATTAAAGCAGAGTATTAAAAAAAAAAATAGAAGGGTTTGGGGGTAATGTTAGTTATCTATATGCAGTGCTTGTAAAATAAAAACAGCCTTGAACATAAAATACTATGTTTAATAGACCTACTTTAAAAATCACATTTTAAAATGCTAGTTTTATAGTTCTGATCCCTTTTTCTCATATGTTCTCTTTCACCACTGTAGGATACAAATAACTGTATAAGTGTATACGCATTTCAATGGGAGCGGTTCAGGAACTGCATCCAATAAAAAAGTGTTATAACTAAAGCTCAGTTGACAGCGTTGTTTAAGCATAGCTTACATTTGTGTATATTCAGCAGAAACATCTTGGCTACAAAGTGAGAATGATAAGCAGATTCCTGCCAAATGGGAAAATACAGAAGGGAATTACTACAAAACTCCCTCCTAATTACATGTAAAAATCAGTGCCTTTCCTAGCTAACATACTTCAGATAATTGGAAAAGCCAAAACATATTTCTTGTTGGAAGGAACTTACATTCAGGGTAAATGACTTCTATTTAGGAAAGCACCTAAGTACATAGGTGTCCAAAATGAGTGCTCAATAATCAATGAAAATTTAATGACTTTTATCAACCCGCCTATACAGGATTTTAGCCTTCCATTCAGAAAACTAACAAAAGTACTAGAGATTCTAAATTGTGAAAAACATGTGCTTAAAGCATTAACACTTAAAAACAAGTTGTATTTCAAGTTGAACATCTGCTTAAATATACTATAGTACCAGGACTAAAACATTCAGCATCTAATTGAAAGCCTATATGAGGGGCAAGAGATGTATTCTTGTGGACTAAAAATTGCATACTAGACAAAACCAGTAAGATAAGCAAGAAGAAAAAAGGAGTTACGAGCCAAAATGAGTTGTAGAACCCAGATGGGCAACAGAAAGGAATTGCAAATGAAATGAACAGCAGTCCTAAAGAGTGCTGCAGCATTGTTTGGAAAGAAAGTGACCACTGTAGGAATAAAGAAACACAAAATGAGGGTGGATTTATTGAAGGATGGAAGGAGGAGAGGCGACTGGCCTTCCATTACTGTATCTCTCTGCCAAGCAAAAGGAACACTGCTCCATCTTCAAAAAAAAATCAGAGGGATCACTGTCAACGTGGTCAGAGAACTGAAGATTATCTCAAACATTTTTACTGTATTGAAACAAAACAAGGTGCTTATAGGCTCCAAGAAGGACAAGCCTTCAGAGAATTATAAAATACTGCATGCACAGTGGGGGCTGCAGCAGTGGAAACAAACATTTAAGTACCTACTTTTGACACCTAGGCAGGAGGTGTTATAAGAAAGGCTGAAAATTTCTCAGTGGCCCCAGTGTCCTCCCCAGACTATGTATTCTCATTTGGAGACAGATTACCATCAGAGGATTAAAAAGAAACACTTCCACTCAGCTGTCTCCTCTCCCTGTAAGGACAGACCTGGAGCTCCTGCTGCCCAGAATGCCTAGCAGTGCAGACAGCCAAAGCCACACAATACAATTCGCAGGCAGCTGTGAACACAACCAGCTCAGGTTGGGGCTTTCAAGCTTCAAGGTGAACTTCTCAGGCTAATGAACACATTAACTGGCTCCTACATTTGCCTATTCTTTTTATTTAGGACAGTTCTTTCTCTGACCTGCTCCTGATTTCCATAAAAAATAGAGCTGCTTCTTTCCCACTCTAAATAAATTTTCATCAGATATTTACCTGATTCATGATCTACCCATAGCTGTGGCCTGTTTTATTAACTGAAACAGGATCAACTAAAATTAGGTTTGCAGAATCGAAGCAACAGCACAAAAAAAAAAAAAAAAATCGTTATATAAACAGCAAAATTAACTAGAAACTCTTTCCCAATAGTAAGTGTATATAGTTAAAATATACTACTACATCCCTGATGAACTATGTAAAGGAGATGCATTTTCATTTATTTTATTGGTGTGATATACTCATTATTATAAGCTCCTTATAAATTGATATACTTCTTAATACTAGTCAATTAAATGTGTTCTACTTCTCACAGCATTAATAGTTCGATAAAATTCTTTTAATAAAGTTTTTCACCTAAGGTTTTACATATGCAAAATGAATTAATTACTTAATATATTTTCATGTAATTTAAGGCATTACATAACTTTGGATGAAAGTTCAGGGATAAGTTAATTTAAATTGTGAACTGTATCATAATTCAAGAATCTCTTTAAGATACAACTAATTTGAATAATCGGAATTTAAATGTATTGCATAAAGTCATGACCCTTACAACTACATCGGCTGTTCCTTACATGCTTTTATAGAACATCAAAGTCCATTAAGAAATAAAAAGAAAGCAAAACAGTATAAAACTGTCTACTTATGATAAAGCTCCAGAAGAAGAAATACAGACCAGATTTGAATATAAACTTCACAACAGAATATACCTAATATGACCTTAAAAACCTCACATCATCATTAGTGCAGCATTATGCAAGGCATACATCTCAAATATTACACTGAGGAAAAAAAAACCTTCCTTTAAAACATAACCAGTACATTCAATATGCTTACAAACTTACCCAATTTGAAGACTGCATTTTCCAGTTAATATCATAATTTTAAACATTTAGATGTAGCCATTGTCACACCGAATTGCAGGCATCATCAAGCACATGGGATATGTATAGTAGAATTTAATTTCGTACAACATTATACAGTATAACCTGCTTCCTACTTAGCTATTTCCTATACATATTCTCTATGGAAACTGCAAGCTGAGTTAACCTTGCTTTTCTCTTAGTCCTTGAACACCTTCAGTTTTCCCAGTTATGCTGTAAGATCTCTGAACTGTTGCTGACAAATTATGAAAAAGCAGAGGAATAAGCACTTACAGCATGATTAAATTCCTTACTTGCAAGAGAATTACATCCAGCCATGGAAATGAAGTGTAATACGCCATGTTTGAAAAACACTTAAGACAATACATCTACTCAAAACAACTAAAAGAATTATTTAATCGTTAGTGATCAACACCTTGAAAAGGAAAAGGAAGCAATGCAGAAGAGCACTGAGAGATGGAGCTCTGTTTACATGCTGTCTGTTGTACCTATGGAGGAAGACGATGTTCCCACCCCATGCCAAGGCCAATCATTACCTTCAGCTGGCAGAAGGTATGTGAGTACCACCTGAGATAGATCAGTCATTATCAGCTATGTTAATATTAGCTATGTTAGCTAACATTAGAATTTGTACAGATAAGGCGAGCTAAAGGCAGTCTGACAGCAACTATAATTCATTGTTTCATGGGAACAATGACTTTCTGCTAAAAGGAGTAAACTGAACTTACATTTGGAACTACTACAACCTTTGAAGTTTACAAATCAGCTGCACGGTGTCTCCAGCTCTCCCTTGTAGACTCTACAGCTCCCAGATTCAGACGCATCAGATAGAATGACTACACTTTGCTAAGCACTTGCTGTTCCATTCTATTTAAAGATAAATATTTCATGGTCAAATTCTACCTCATCATTTCACAGAATGCACATACAGACTTCCATGCTTTACATCTAACCTCTACTGAGTGATGCTGGAAATGAAATACAAAGTCAAATACAGCACCACCACTAAGGAGCTCAGAACCTAATTAAAGGTGACATACCCAGTTGGTTCAGCAATAGACAAAGAGGCAAAGCAGGTCAGAATATTGATCAGAAAAGCAGATGGTTACACAGATCACCTAGGCAAAAATTGAGTGGAACTATTTATAAAGACAAATTTAACCAGGAACTTGTTGAAAGCCTTGAGAGTCAGCCCTGTGTGATCAGTTACAAAATGTTTTGTCACATCCATTGTTAATGATAATTGCAATTTTCCATGCTTTGAAGAATCACTATCCTTCAGTGGGGAGGCTTCAGACCATATAATTAACTGTCCTTATCCAGGAAATCCCTTGTGTATTGCTGATAATGCACTGTAAAAACATCACAATTTTTTCTGCCTCTGTCTTTAAGAGCTCTAGCTCTTCTAAAGTTGACTTACTAAAACGTTGTGAAAGGATGCAAGTCCCATCAATTTCTGAATAATAGATGGTGAATAATAGATGCTAGTCTTCAGTAGTACTGTTCCGAATAACGCAACAATCAAGAACATAAGCCTGTAATCAGGATGATTCATGAGCCTAGAAAGCCTTTTCTGAAATAGTCCCAGTCCTTTTATTAATCAGAAAACTTCTAAATCTCGGGGGAAAGGTATTTCCATAGCAAGGGAGGGCTTAACTGACACATGAGGGAGATGACACAGCATGGTTGTCTGTGGCAGGAGATAAACTATCAAAAACCCTCAAACTTTTCTTCCCTAGTAAGAAGACCAAAAGAACTAGAAGAAACTCAAAGATTTTTACTACAAGAATATCTTTAATAGCTGAAATTATAAACAGTTTGCACCTGTAACAGTGTGGATTGTAAGAATAACTATGACATACATTTAGCTGCTCACTGTTTTGCAAACAAATCCTATTTTTAAAAAAATGAAGATTCAAAACAGTTCTCCTACCGAGACTAGAAGACTACTGCAGATAGCATGACATTATTTAAAGTCGCCAAGTTTGAAGTCAAGTTATTTGACATTTTCTTCATTTCACATAAATACCATTTGCTAAATAGATCTCACTTTTTTTGGCAAGCATAAGAAAAAAATCGCTGCAAAACCTACACAGCACACACCTAACCTGGGGCTTCTGTTTTGGGCAAATGGACAGCTTCATGTACTGTTATTTTAGGAGCTACTTTTATTACAGAACAATAATTTAAAGGTCTACAGGAGAATTTTAATTCAAGAAATCCCCTAAAAAAGCAATACATCGATATTCCTGGAAAACAGTGAACAGAAAAAATGCACTATACAATGGGTGGGAAATATTGTATAATTATCTGTTTCATTAAGTTATGTGTTATTTTTTAATAACGTTAGGTAATCGTATCAGACAGAAATATGATGTTCCAATTAACAGTGTCCTGAATAATAAGATTTAGCAGGAAATGTGTTTTCATAGCATCCAGACAAATGCTGTAGGTGATTAGACTCTAGCTGTTTGAGAACTGCTGTATCTGGCATTACTGAGAAAAAATCATTGTATATAATGACACATTTCCACCAGAGCACCTCAGTTATTTTTCACCACAGGACTATTGCCAGTATTCCAATTAAAAATAAGTGAAATATATCTTGCAATTGTACTGTTTTGTTTGTAATTATGCCACCAAACATGCTTTTCAGTGCATTTAAATAGACTGCATTGCAGTTGTTCTTGAAAATACAAATGAATCCAAATTAAACAAAATAAAAATCACTGAAAAAAAAATGCTTGTAAACAGGAAAATATATCATGGACATACATGCAGTTCAGAATCTAGTAGTGTTTCTTTTAGAAATAAATGAAGACAAGGAAGCCACAAGTATTTTACATACAAGCAGCATATTTTACCTTCACTGACCATAATAGTGTAAATGGACCTGTAAGAGTATAAAGGGGAAAAAAAAAAATGGATGTGCTAACATTTATAAAGGTTGACTGAATCTAACTGAAGTCATTAAACAGTTCACCATGAGCGTTCACCCTCCAAAATTATCTTTCCTTTCCTCATATACATCAATAATATAGATTAGTTCCCCAACTGGATTAAAATACCTCTCAGGCAAAGAACCAAAAGTCTCCTCGAGCCCTTCCCCTCACACAGCAAACTTGGAGCAGTTTCAGAATCTTCTCTCTGCAGGACTCTGGGTTTGTTTTAAACTGACAGCCCTTCCTCAGGGAGGCTTATGGAGATTCATTAACATTTTTTAGATGATGCGAACCATTAATTCTTAAAAGCTCAAGGTGTACTTTCCATGTATCTACCTGTCATTTTCTTCATGCATTTCGTGTGTGTCTATATCTCTGTTATCATGTTTATCCACCAAACTTAATCCAGTAGCACACAGGATAAAAGCAATCTAAGCAAACTCTTGGAGCAGTATTCACAGAATCACAGCATCTCAGAGGTTGGAAGGGACCTCAAGAAATCAACAAGTCCAATCCCCCTGCTAAAGCAGGTACCCTACAACAAGTCACACACGTAGGCATCCAGACGGGTCTTGAATATCTCCACAGAAGGAGACTCCACAGCCTTTCTGGGCAACCTGTTCCAGTGCACACCAGCCTTAGCATAAAGTTCCTCCACGTGGAGGTATGGAATTTCCCGTGTTCAAGTTTTAGCCCATTACTCCTTGGCCCACTGTTATGCACTACCATGAAAAGCCTGGCCTCATCCATTTGGCTCCCACCTCCCTTTAGGTATTTATACATGTTTATCAGATCCCATCTCAACCTTCTTTTTGAACAAATACCAGCAATATTTTCTAAACACTACTAAGTATTAGAGCTTTGGATCTCCAAGCTTGCAAGCACAAGTCTGCTTCTGGGAAAAGTCTATCGACTATAAATGCTGAAGTCCAATTTTTCACTGTATGCATGTATTTAAATTGCTATATGCTCTATAACATGAATGACAAATGTTTTTCTTCCTAATTATAGTTTGTCCAACCAAAGAACAGGAAGATGGCTTTCTTATACAATGTTTAAATCTTCTCAATGAAGCAGCATCCAGTGGTTTGCTGTTAGTATATCTGCAACATGTTGTTTAGAATTAAAATGCACAATTTCCAGAACTGCACAGAAACAGAATATGTAATGCAGAGTTTAGACTGAAATTGCAGGCAGAAGTCTCAGAGGAGAATAAAGAAAGCAACTGGTTTGTGAAATAGGAAAACTAATAATAATGAGTGAATTTACATATGTCTGGAGTTAGCAAAAGATTTATGTTAAAACATGTGGTTGCATTATTTCTCCTGTTATGGAGAAGAATTATAAATGTTTTATTGTTTTGTCACATAAACTATCCCTGTCACTTTAATATTTGATGTTGAAACATAGCATCAGCTAAATGGTCCATAGAGATAAAGACATATCTGTTTCTTTCCCAGGACAAAAAGAACAATCTGAATACACGGTTAGAAGGGACTGGCTGATTCCGCAGAGGAAGCGATGAAGGTTGTGGTCCTACCTAACTAAAGCTTTTTTTTAGGGGAAGATTCAAATTACGTCCTAGAGAACCCAGCAGAAGCTAAGAAGGGTAGCTCATGAATCTCACCATTCAGTGCTACAGCCCTGGCCCACTGTATATAAGCATAAATTTAAGCAGCCTAAGAGATGCTTTCAGTTGATAAAGCCATTAAATTACTTCTGCATTCTAGGGCATAAGCAGAAACTTCTACCTCTACCCATTCAGAGCCCAGATTACAGGAACATTGTTTAGGATTCTCCAGGCTAATACAAACCTGCTCCAAAAAGGGCAGAAAATCTGGGCTGATCTTCCTGCTGTAGACACACTAGTTTTTGTGCCAGACTCTGCTGGCAGCAGTGGAACAGATGCTGCATTCTGGTAGTCTGGCAGGAACACAGGGCTCTGCCCATAGCATCAGGAATTTAATAGCTATATAGGAATGACAGCATTACATAGCAAATACCGAAAATATGTTGCATGCAATCACTTGGCATCATTAATTTATATTCTTTTAAGAACTCTAGAAGAACAGGGTACAAGGGGGGATTTAACGAGTGAAATGTCTGCCATCTATTTAATTTTTGTGCTCATATTTCCACATAAAATGCTGCATTTCAGCTAGTCTTTTTTTTTTTTTTTTTTCTCCTGTTCTGATGCCGTCTTTTCTACAGTGCTAAATTCCTCACTGGCTTAACATGCTTGCTCCCTTGACTGATCAGTATGCTCTGGATGCAGGGATCTAAGAAAAAGACAGTGAAGCCAGACTTGCATGCTAAGGATATTTCAGCGCTGTGAAGGGATGCACCATGCTGTGATCCCTCTGGTAATTCTAACGTAAACCTCATTCCAGAGCAGGATGGTGGCATAAAAACAGAATGGTATATATGAGTATATTGGATACCAGATACCACTTCCAAGATCTCTGCACAAAGCTGTGTTTTGTTCTGTAGACACGGAAGTTATCCTAGCACTAGCTAAGGAATGAATCTAAGGTAGCACCCAGCACAGAGATGCCCATACTTATAACAGGGCCATCAGCATCTCCAAGCCTTACCAACTCTTGGCGTTCTCTTCTACTAGCACTACAGGTGAGTCACTTTGTTGAATCAGTTCTACCTAATCAGCAGAGAAACTTGCTGAAAGGGGTACATTCTGGTAAGATTAGTGTTTTGCATCCACCTTTGTTGCATGTGTAAAGCGGCAGCTGATACTTGTTGCCAGTGTCAATTAGACTCAGAGCTTGAGTCTCAGGGGACATTACATAGGATGCTGCAACTATAGCACCGTGGGTTGAAAGAGTTGGAAAAGGTTCAGTGAAACAAAGGATTGTTACTCCCTGTAAGCCACAGCACTACGGGCCATTTTAAAAGTGAAAAGATTGTGTTAAAATGATAGTGTCGTTTGATGGAATTAAAAGTTTTCACACCTTCACCGCTTCACAGCAAAATATACCAACCACAGCAGTCCACATTTTGATGCCCTATTTATGACCTTGAGCTGCACAGTGGTTAGACATGAAAGCTACTTTAACATTTTTCTTGGCTATTGCTGTTGCTAGCATTATTGCTGTAGGTTGCTTTACAACTGGGCTTAGGGACAAGTACCACACAAAGGGAAAGAAAAGCATTGAAGTTATTTTCCACATTGACTTCACTGTGGAAAAGATTATCTTCAGCCTTTTTTCCCCCCAATAATACATTCATATCCCAATGAGACAAAAAGTAGGTCAACTCATTATTCCAGCTGCACTGACTCAGCAAATCTGTAGCCATTTTTGTACAACTAAAACTGGCACTGCACAGAGGAGTACATCAAAATTAGGGTGGAAACATCAACATTGCATAGCTCAGTAAAACCGTATGATACTTAAATAAGATACATGCATATTCAGAAATGCTGGTATTTCAAGCTGAATATAAAAATTCAAAGCATAAATAACATAGCTTTGCAGCCCTTGCTTCTTTTTTCCATAGTATATTCTAAAGTTAACTCAGAGCTCAAAATATTCTGGACTGACAGCTCTGGATACTAAAACATTCAAGCTGCAGTGCCAACTCAAGCTTTGCCATGATGTTCTGCCCACCTGATCTGGAAAACCACCTGTCTGGCTTAGGAAGGATTTCAGCCTCCGTCCTTAATCAACTGGCCTCTCAGCTGAAGCTGACAGCAGGATACTACAGTGGTAGTCAAAGATAAAACCCACTGACAAATTGAGAGAGGTTCGTATCCAGTCATAATATGAATGCGTAGTGACTTAGTGGAAAAGCACTAAAGAATGATACAAATTCAAATCCCTAGAAGCCCTTCTCTTACATTCTTAATGACTCCACAACATCAGAAATTATTTTCTGAGGACTACAACATTTATTCTTAAGACTGCTCAATATGAGACATTCTGTTGTGAGGCAACCACCACTCCCAGTCTCAAGACAAAGCTGGTATGGAGTCCAGAACTGGATTTCTTATCACTCAGATCACTTTAAATCTTGATCCCAGGTTTGTAACACACAATATGTATATTGAAGTCCATATCTGCTGTTTCAGTAATAGTAACAGAATTCCCTGCATTTCCTTGAACTCCATCATTGCTCCTCTTCCACCAAACTGAAAACAAGGCTGTCTTAATTCTTAAGAGGTAATAATGTGATTCTGAAAGGAACTCAGATGTATCGTGATGTAGAAGCCCTAGCATTAGGCATGTGTGAGCACTGGGATACATACTGATCTGCCGGAAAACATGGCTTGTTCCTCAGCATTGAACAGTGTTAAAAACTTCCAAAGAAACTTAGAGCTGCGGTACTTAAGTCTCTTAAACTCCTCTGAAACAAATCTAGAAACACTCTATAAGGCTCTAAAGTACAGAAGCGGCTATTGAGATGAAGGAGAGGTATAATACGTTGTCTCTGAAGCATGGAGGCACTCCATTCCTTGCTCTGAAATTCCAGATGTAGTTTCACTGTCTCACGTAAAATGGAAAGTGAAACTGTAACTTTTCATTGCTACATTGCATCCCTCAGAGCTATTAAAAAAGACATTGTGTACTTCTACGGCTTTTAATTTCCACTGGTTATTGTTTTACTTCCCCATCTCAGTAGCTTTTAAGTACAGTGACTCACAGTGAGACTGTAGTGTTGATGAGCACACCATTGTAAAAATCTTTTGAAGACTGAGCAGCGGTATTTCTTGTAGAATACCATTAACCACTGAATGCAAGAGGCAGGAGAACAAAGTTACTGTAAGAGCCAAAATTTAACAAGCAAGCCCAGTGAAGGCAGCAATGCAATTTCACTCATTAGGACAGAACAAGACAACCAATAACCAACCTGAATTGTTTTCAGTCCCATAGAATAAAAGGTGGCAATTTTCTTTAACACCTTTTTTTACCAGAAAATATTGCAATAGATAAACTGATGTTAGAGTGTCTAGTGTAATTTATGTTTCTCTTTGATGTACATTGCTTTAGCATACAGCTACTGATAATATACACTAATGTACAGTAATATGCATTACCATCTGCTGACTGCACACCATGCAGACAAGACATATCTCAGGCAAACCATGAGTGCTTATTTCCCTTGCTTCCACTTGGTGGGTCCCAAGACAAAACAGAAGGAAGGAAACTGCTCATTGGACTTACTACAGGTATTAGCTGACTTGCCTTGAGCACTGCAAAAGCATGTAACCACCCCTGCATATTTGAACTGGGCTGCCAGAGGGAATAGAGTGTGATAATGCCAACAGCTATAGGAAGAAATTTGACAAAGCAACCCAGAATTTTTGCAATTTCAGTGTCAGAATTACAACTCTGAATGGTAAAAATTCTCTTATTCATTGCAGCTGAGAGCATAGGGTCCCAGCAGTTGAGATCTGGGTATTGACATTGGATCAGTATTTTTCTGTAAATGAGAGAATTCTGAGATCCTACAGTGCAGCTCACAGGAACAAAAGCTGGAAACTTTGGTGACCTTGAGAGGCTGGAATTCTGGGCTGACAGGAGTTTTCTGCTGAAACAAAGACAAATGCAAAGTCCTGAGGTGAGGATGGAATATCTGAATATATCAGCATCAGCTGGGGCAAAATGGCTAGAAGCAGGTCTGCAGAAAAGACCTAATGATCCCAGTGGACAGGAAGGTGAACATGACTGGCCATGATCAGGCTATACTACTACAACAATCAGATCTAGAAAAGTGATTATTTGGCACCAGTAAGACCACATCCAGAATCCAGTGCCCCATTTTGGTCTTCCCCACATGAGACAGAGATTTGAGCATGGCAAATGATTAAAGAGACAGCTAAAGGGCTGAGCACTATTCCATAAATTAAAATACCATAAGTGAAGCATAACTGAACTTTTAAAAGGTCAAATCCTGGTAACACCCATTGGCTTTAGCTACAGAAAATATGTTGACTTCAAACTTGAATTTCATTTTAAAAGCTGGTTCTCTAAAAACAGCAGGGGAAAAAGAAACAATTCATACATTGTACGCAGCATATCTGAGTAGTGCATAGAGTATAAAGGAGATCTGCTGCTTTGAGGAAGTTGTAAGTCAACATAGAGTAATTAGGAAAAGGAAAGAATCTTTCCCATGATATCATTTGCTGTCCTAAAGGATACAAGTCAAAAAAAAAATCGCAGAACACAAAGGGTCAAGATGACAAATGCAGGGGAGTGGGAAAACGAACTTGTTCAGTGTTTCACTAATAAGTCAACTGTTTCTTTGGCAAGCAATTTCACTTCTTACATGACGTTCAGTTAAGTTCAAGTTTGTAAGTCAAAGTGTACAAAGAGCCAAGTTCACAATAAGCTTATGTTAAGTTCACATTCCTTATTCTCAGTTCTGTGGCATGAACAATTCTTTTCAGAAGGAAAGCTTGTAACTGCGTTATGCCAGCTGTGAGACCCTGCTGAACTGTAGTGATAGAGGCTGCTTACACCTAAATAATGCGCTATTAGCAGCAGACTGAGCAAGGGCTAGAAAATAAGCTCGAGGTTTCCCTTTGATGTACTGTGCCATTCTCCCTTAAATACTATTAATATTAGCAAATGCCTACTCTACAGGCATGTGGGACACAGCAGGGCTTCATTTTCACAGAGAAAAGCCTCTAAGATAATTAATTATACCTAATGAAAACAATCAGTAAATTTAAGTAATTAAACATAGGATTTATTTCACTAGCACAAAATTAAAATATCACTCTTTCCCAAGCTACAGTGAATATTGTACTTTAACTTGGGCCTTCATTTTCATTTTGTTTGATCTACATGTGAAGATAGAATGGAGACCAAAAAAACCCATCAATTTTATTCTTTTCTTCTCCTACAGCACATGCCAGACAGGATGCCACCGCACCGACTGTAGGCTCCTTCAAGCACAGAATGGGCAGAGCAAAGCCAAGCAGTACATTTTCCTCGGGATAACTTTTCCTTTATGCCAGGAGCGACTAATGCAGCCAGCACAAACGGCAGAGACTTCTCCAGGCAGTGTCAGTGGAAACTCTCAATACAAAAAAGAATTCCTTGGTGACTCCAGAGAGTTTCAGGTACTGTTTACCTAAGCATTCAGCTCACACAAAAGCTTGCCTTTACATGTTTTTAAAAGCCCTTGAGATTGTCTAGCATCATCTTTAGAGCATTCATCATCTTTCCTCTATGCATTTTTTGAAATCCTAGCATCTCAAGAAGTTTGTGTACGTCACTATACAAGGCATCTGTAATTTTGTCATTTTAGAAAAATTCACCAGTAACAAGTCACACTGAAGTACACATACAACTGTTGTGGTTTTTAAGTTTTCTTTAAGAAACTGTTTTAATACTTTCTGATGCAGAACTATTCATCTGCCATCAGCATTTGTTTGCCAGGCTAGAGAAAAACAACTGTGTAACAGATTTCCTCTAAAAGATTAGGAAATGAAATTTGCAAGAACTAGCTTTACATTTTCTGTCAGTTAAGTACACAGTGGTCACAACTGACAAAAGTCTCAGATCCATCTCTAGATTTTGACAGCATTCACAATTCAAAAAGAGTTATGCATGAATTGCAGTTAGGAAGAAATAGAAAGAGCTACGCAGAATTCTATTCTTCCTAAAAGTACCTCATGCTCGAAGAGAAGGTGCAAGAGATACTGTCATAACAGAAGCCAAACAACCTTACATAGGAAATTCTAACCAGAGACAGTAAGAGTATTTGGTAGCAAGGACAACAAGCAAAAGATACGCGGGAACAGCAGCCTTACATGTCTGACTTTTTGCTCTAAAAAACAGAGGTATCATTTAATAAGTAAATGTGGGTTTGCAACTGACCTTGAAATATCAACTTTAAGAAACCCTTCTTCTTAGGTTTGAGCACAGGAATACATACAAATTTCAATTTCAGTTCAGGGTATGAAAACTAGTAGTTGCATCCCCCTCCACAAATAGCACTGTTAGAAGCAGATCTTTGAAAAGGCTTCTGGTCATGTCGCATACCACCATCACCAAAGTACCTGCTTCCATCGTATGCACCTGTTATTAAGGCATTCCAGAGTGCAGGAGTTTATTTCGGGATAGAGCCTCTCTCTTGGAAACTACTGAATGCTTCTGCATTTAAGTTTGTCCCCCCCATACTACTAATATAATGCTAAGCAGTTTCTGCTGGAGCAGCATTCTACCTGCTCAGTTTGACTTGTGACAAAATAGCTACTCTTATGTCTGTTTGTATTCTCAATATAATAAGATTTTGTTGTTGTTTCTTATTTTATCATTCCTTTTTTGCTGTTGCTGTTTTTGTTTCTTCTTTTTAGTATGCCTGCAGATACTGTCTCATTAGCATACAATTAAATTGTTTCTTGTTAGCACCCACTGACCTGCGTTTTTCTCACTAGGGCACTAAAGTCAGCATTAATATTAAAGCTTCTTATTGACTGCCACATTCTACTCTTCCTACTACAGCTTACTGGATTCATAGACTTCTGAGACACAAAGATCATCAGCCTGGTATCATACATAATGTAGGTCATGGCAAAAACGTCATCATTACTTCTGCTAGAATCAAGTACATCTTCTAAAAAGAAGTTTCCTTCTCACTAACATTAAAAGTTTTGAATGCAGCAAGTTACAACTCAGAAATCGAAAGGAGTAGGGAGGTTTTTCTGAACCTGGAAAACAAAATTACGCATTCTTGGCAAGAAAAGTATCAACTTACCTTGGCAGTTATCAACAACTTATACCTCACTCTGATAAATATGAATCTTTCCATTTTCTGATACATTGGCCAAAATGGCAATGGCATACTTTAAGGACTACTGGCAAACTGAGCAAGTAGTTCAAAAATGAACAGGAATCTGGGCTTAGGCTCATACATGCATTGTCAGAACATGCTTAGCAAAAGCTTGGTATTGATTAAAAACAAATAGAGTTCAAATTTTGACACAAATCCTGTGCATCTCTTTCTAGACCACAAAGTATACAATTCAGTATTGGGTAGAAAATTTTAACATCAGCAGAAGCAGATTCTGTGTCCAAACAATTTAGCTATGAATCATAGAAACATCACAAGCTACGATTCTCTAAAATGTGAAGTTTAGCACTCTGAGAAGGGAGAATAAGATAGGAGACAGATTTCATGATGTTATGCCAGTACCAGCATTTCAGGTTGTTCAGCTCAGGCACAGTGAGCCAATCACTACAGATTTAGCTCTGCAGGAATTGAACTTAACTTGCATTTGCTTGGCTATGTTAATTTAGAATAGTTAGTTGCTAAGGATATTCAGATCATTGTCCATTCAAAGCATAAAGTGAGTGTTTAAGTTGTTTTAATGCTAGTCTGAAGGGCTAAATCCTATGTTCTAGAATCTGCATTTAGGAATGTATATCATGTTCAAGTGCACCACGTAATTATCCAATGGCTCTCAAATCTTTAGTTGTTCATATAAATTTCAAGAATAGTGATTCCTACTGTCCTTTTTCACAGCAGCTTTTCCTGCAAACTACTGTCATAACAGGCCAGATGTCAAGCGTACTATTTAGCAAGGTTGTTCCTGGATTCCATTTAAGCACTCTGACATTTACGGCAAAATCCATACAACTGCAAGCTGTCAGACACCTGTGATCTTACCATTCCATTATCACTATTCAATTACTTTAATGTATATGAACAACCCATGACTCAATCCTCCAATGCCAAATATTGGATATCACGTACCATCTGCTTTTTTGGAGATGATGCTGACTTCTGCTATTGTAAGCATATCTGATCAGGTACACAGAATCATAGAATTACTCAGGTTGGAAAAGACCTTAAAGATCAGTGAGTCCAACCACAACCTAACCATTCTCCAACCCTCCACTAAATCATGTCCCAGAGCACCACATCCAAATGGCTCTTAAACACATCCGGGGACGGTGATTCAACCACCTCCCTGGGGAGCCTACTCCAGTGTTTAACAACCCTTTCTGTAAAGAAGTGTTTCCTAATGCCCAACCTAAGCTTACCTTGGCACAACTTGAGGCCATTTCTCCTCGTCCTGTCACCTGTCACCAGTGAGAAGAGACCTGCCCTGCTCTCACTATAGCACATTTCAGACACTGAAAGAGAGCAATAACGCCTCCCCCCAGCCTCCTTTACCCCAGACTAAACAGCCTCAGCTCCCTCAGCCTCTCCTCATAGGGCTGATTTTCCAAACCCTTCACAAGCCCTATTGCCCTTCTCTGGACCTGCTCCAATACCTCCATGTCCTTTCTGTACTGAGGTGCCCAAACCTGAACACAGTACTCAAGGTGAGGCCTCACCACTGCCGAGTACAGGGGCAGGATGTCTTCCCTAGTCCTGCTCACCACACCATTCCTGACACAAGCAGGATGCCATTGGCCTTCTTGGCCACCTGGGCACACTGCTGGCTCATATTCAGCCAACTGTCCATCAGTACACCAAGGTCCCTTTCCATCAGGCAGCTTTGCAGCCACTCCTCCCCAAGCCTGTAGGGTTGCCTGGGTTTGTTGTGACCAAAATGCAGGACCCGACACTTGGCCCTATTGAAACTCATGCCGTTAACCTTGGCCCATCGATCCAGTCTATCCAGGTCCCTCTGTAGTCTCCCCTCTGGGGGATCAAGACTCCCTCCCAACTTGGCGTCATCTGCAAGCTTACTGAGGGTGCACTCAATCCCCTCATCAAGATCATCAATGAAGATGTGAAACAGAAGCGGCCCCAGCACTGAGCCCTGGGGGACACCACTTGTGACCAGCCACCAACTGGATTCAACTCCATCGACCACAACTCTTTGGGCCCAGCCATCCAGCCAGTGCTTCACCCAGCAGAGCGTACACCCATCCAGACCATGGGCAGCCAGCTTCTCCACAAGAATGTTATGGGGGACAAAGTCAAAGGCCTTTCTGAAGTCCAGATAGACCACATCAACAGCCTTACCCTCATCCACTAAGCAGGCCACCTTGTCATAGAATGAAATCAGGTTTGTCAGACAGGATCTACCATTCGTAAACCCATGCTGACTGGGCTCGATCCCCTGGTTGACCTTTAATTGGTCCATGATTGTTCCCGAGATTATACATTCCATAACCTTCCCGGACACCGAGGTGAGACTGATAGGTCTGTAGCTACCAGGATCATCTTTCTGGCCCTTTCTGAAGATGGACATCACATTTACCAGCCTCCAATCCACCAGGACATCCCCGGTTAGCCAGGACTGCCAAAAAATGATGGACAGTGGCTTGGCAACCACATCCGACAACTCACTCAGCACTCTAGGGTGCAGTTCATCTGGCCTCATGGACTTGTAAGCATCCAGCTTTCAGAGCAGGTCCAAAACTGTCTCATCATGGATCATGCAGGGCTTATTCTGTTCCCCATCTACCAGTGCAGGGGGCTGTGTTCCCAGGGAGTAACAAGTCTTACTATTAAAGACTGAGGCAAAGAAGGCATTAAGTACCTCAGCCTTATCCCGATCCTTGGTGACCAAGTTGCCCTCAGCATCCAACAAGGGATGAAGATTCTCCCTAGCCTTCCTCTTGCTGCTGATGTGTTTGTAAAAATATTTATTGCTCTCCTTTACCTTAGTGGCCAAGCTCAGTTCTAGCTGCGCTTTGGCTTTCCTAATTTTCTCCCTGCACAGCTTCACTACATACCTGTAATCCTCATACGTAGCTTGCCCACTCTTCCAGAGACCATAAACTTTCCCTTTGTTCTTGAGATCCAGCCAAAGGTCTCTGTTCAGCCAGCCCGGCCCCCTTGCTCATCTTCATGACTTGGGGATGGTCAGCTCCTGCATCTTTAAAACAATTTCCTTAAAGTATTCCCAGCCCTCCAGGGCTCCCACATTCTCCAAAGTTACCTCCCAGGGGACCCTTCTCAGCCATGGTCCTAAAGAGGTTGAAGTCCACCCTCCAGAAGTCCAAGGTGGCAGTTCTGCTGACTCCCCTCCGTGGTTCAACAAGGATAGAGAAATCTAGCATCTCATGATAACTGTGCCCCAGACCGCCTCCAACCTTTACATTCCCCACCAGACCTTCTCTGTTAACAAACAGCAGGTCCAGGATTTTGCTTCCCCTCATTGGCTCCCTCACCAGCTGTGTCAGGAAGTTATCTCCCACACACTCCAGGAACCTCCGGGACTGTTCCTTGTCAGCTGTATTATAATTCCAGCAGATGTCTGGGAAGTTGAAGTCCCCCACCAGAACAAGGGGGAGTGACCTTGAGACCTCATCCAACTGTTTATAAAGGCATCTCTTCCACCTCTTCATCTTGGGTGGGTGGCCTGTAACAGACTCCCACAATAACATCAGTCTTGTTGGCCTCAGCTTTTACTCTGAGCCAATAAGCTCTCAACCCTATCATCACCGTCGCTGATTTCCACACATTCACAGTCTTTTTTAACATAGAGAGCTACACCACCGCCTTTCCTACCTGGCCTGTCTCTTTTAAAAAGTCAGTAGCCCTCAATCACAGCACTCCAGCTGTGGGAGTTGCTCCACCACATTTCCGTGATGGCAACTATATCAAAACTTTCCAAACACAATGGCCTCCAGCTCCTCTTTTTTATTACCCGTGCCACGTGCATTAGTGTAAAAGCATCTGAGCTTGGCCTCCTTGCGAGTGGCAGTAACCCTGACACCCTCATGACCACACTCAAGTGTTTCCACAGCCACCAACCTCACAGCAGCCCTTGTGTTCTTCCTACAAAGGGGTGAGTCGCCCTCCTCCTTCACCAAGGCACAAGACTGTGGGGGTCTTACAAGCACATCCCTCTCTGGCAAGCACAGGGACATTACGTACAGGCTCCGTTAGTGACCCCAGTTATACCCCCACCCCCCTTCATACCTAGTTTAAAGCTTTCTGAATGAACCTACCCAACTCCCATCTTAAGACCCCTTTCGACTGGTGGGAGAAGCCACCCCCATCAGTCGCTAGCCGGCCTGGTCTCATGCAAACAGAGCTGAGGTAAAAAAATCCAAACCCCTGCCAGGCACACCAAGCTCAGAGCCAGGTATTAATCCATTGGCCCATTACATTAAGCCCTTCATTATTCCCTATAGCTGGAAGGATAGAGGAGAACACAACTTGTGCACCCAAAATCCTTTTTCAGAATCCTTAGGGAAGTTCTGTCCAAATCATCACCACCAACCTGAAACAACAACAGGGGATAGTAATCAGTAGGCCAGACTAGGGAAGGAAGTTTCTTCCTCATATCCTTAACCCGGGCTCCCAGGAGGCAGCAGACCTCCCTGTGTAGAGGGTCTGGTCTACATATTGGCCCTTCTCTTCCCTTCAGCAGAGAGTCACCAATAACAATGATCCACCATTTTTTCTTAGTCGATGAAGTTCTAATGATAGGCAAAGACTGGTCAGATTTGGGGAGCACCACCAACTGGGGAGAACCATCATCACCACCATCATCCAGTTGTCCCTGCAGAGCACTGTACCTGTTCCGAAGGGGCAGCTGAGGGGCTGAGGACTCACTGGGAGGGTGCGCCTGCATCACCAAGCAGGGGCCTTACACCACTGCCCTACATCCTCCAATTCTTTGCCGTTGTTCCTGGGAGGAGAAGAGGATAGGGGGTTCACTGCAGCAGGAACACTGTCCACATGTTGGTTCCCCTCCGTCACCTGTTTGCAAGGCAGCAGGGGGTGACATACTCCATGCAGAGCCTCGTCTGGCTGCAAAGATCTAGGGGCCAATAGGGTTTAGTACCAGCAATCAATCTCCCTCTCACAATCCTTTATGCTTCTCAGCCTCTCCACCTCCTCCTTCAGGTCAACCACAAGGCTAAGTAAGTAGTTTACCTGGTCACATCGCACACAATCACTGCCTCCCTCATCCAGCGCTGCAAAGGCCAGGCTCTGGCACTCACTACAGCCAGAGACCTGCACACCAGCATCTTGGTTTGGGATCTCAGTCTGAGTCTCCTCATTTTTCCTGGCAGCAGCCTTCCTACCATGCATTTGCAGGGCCTCAGTCTGGGTCTCCACAGTCTTCTTGGCCAACGCTTTCCTTTTGTGAGAGCATGGGACCTCTGTCTGGGTCTCATTATTTCTGGCAGCAGCCTTCCGCTGGGGCACGGCCATGGCTAAGCAGAATACTTAGCAGCACTGTACAGGAAGCCACGTGATCCACAGACCCCAACCCCTCCTTTCCATCGCCGCCCTCCTCGGTCTTTTTCAAGGCACATGAGCATGAATGAAGAGCCGTTGCCCAGGCAATGCCCACGCGCTGAGTCTTACTCTCGCAGGAGCTGCTGGGCTACTCTGTTAGCTCGGGGCTCCCTGTGTGAAGGAACAGTCTGAAATCCCCCTGGACCACGTGGTCGGTCGCTGCTGATCGGTCCGGGATGGCTCCGAGGCAGCTAACTTCAGTGATCAAAGGCTGAACATAACTATGTGTTGTTGCCACAGGTGGCAGATCACAATACAGACCATTCCAGAAGAACTATACTGTTAAGCCACCTGTTACATTTTAACATTGTTTGAATTTGAACTGATGTTTCATCAGTGCATTCTATACAAAAACACACGAATTCTGTAGGGTTACCTGCACACATGCTTCCCACATTTTCAGAGATACAATCTAGTACTACTGGAATTCAAACCAAAATAAAATCAAGTGAGGCTGCACTCGATGCCATCATCTATATCGCTGATGAACATGTTGAAGAGCACCAGCCCCAAGACCGACCCTGAGGGACACCGCTCGTGACCGGCCCCCACCCTGACACAGAACCATTGATCACAACCCTTTGGCTGCATCCAGCCAGCCAATTCCTATTCCACTGAACAGTCCATCCTTCAAATCCATACCTTTCCAATTTAGAGAGAAGGATGCGGCAAGGGACCGTGTCAAAAGCTTTGCAGAAGTCCAGATAGATGACATCCATCACCCTTCCCCCATCCAAAGCCATCACTCTGTCACAGAAGGCCACCAGTTTGGTCAGGCAAGATCTGCCTTTGGTGAAGCCATGTTGGCTGTCTCAAATCACCTCTTTGTCTCATATGTGCCCTAACATAGCTTCTAGGAAGATCTGCTCCTCTTCCCAGGCACAGAGGTGAGGCTCACCAGCCTATAGTTCCTCAGGTCTTCCTTTCTCCCTTTCTTAAAAACAGGAGTATTGTTTCCCTTTCTCCAGTCACCAGGGACTTCACCAGACAGCCATGATTTTCCAAATACGGTGGTTGCCAAGCCACTCTCCATATCAACCATCTCTTTTGGAACCCTAGGTTGGATATCATCTGGACTTACACATGTTCAATTTCATGAGGACTCTGACTTGTTCCACTGTTACAGTGGGACAAAAACCACTCCCCATACCCTCACCTAGAGGCTCATGGTCCTGGCAGACATGGAAAGCCTGACACCCTTGAAGAATGAGGCAAGGCATTCACTGAATACCACAGTTTTTTCTATGTCTGGGGAAGCCAGCTCCCCATTACCTTTTTTCCAGGAGGCAACTAATCTCGTATTTGAGTATTTAATAACTATATGGAAAAAAACACATCTTCATTCCACTGACTCTGAAAATAGCAAGATTTTGGTTTTTTTCTCGCAAGATTTGTAAAGGTATAATGAGCAAAATTTGACCATTTTACCACAAAACACCATCCCATCCTGACTATATACTGAAAACCAAGAAACAAAACACTTATTTGGAAGAACATTACCTCTTTGCAGTTTTAAAACTGCATGCTGACCAACACAACACTGTAGGGATCAGGCACCACTGGGAGATTAACAGTTTTGAAGACTATATGTCAAAAAAGAAACCACTGCCAAATACAGGCAAACAGATGGATCCTGATCAGAGAGGAGGAAAGGCTGAACGCAGTGCAGCAAGTACTGAAGATTGATACCTACTTACAAAGAAGCAATCTGAGCACAACAAACAGCAGATTGCTACAGACATTTGGCATATTTATTGAAGCATTAAGAGCCTTCTGTAATGACATTAACATATATGCAGGACTACATTAAAAGCATGCTATATCAGGCATCCCGCACAGAAATTTTGAACTATAAGTTTGTATATACAAAGCCTAGTCCTGTTTAATCTTGGATAGCCCATTGTTGGTGCTGCAGTATAACAGTACTTCCATTTTCAAAATGGAAATCATACACAATCTTACAGCTTCCCCAGTATTGTTCCAACAGCAAAATCAATTATAGTTTTCCCATCATCTTGTATCTAAAGAAAAAATCAGACAAAACTGTTTCTGCTACATTTAAGGTACAAAACATGTGACAAACATTTGCAGTTAAATAAAACATTTGCACTATAAACGACAGCAGAGACAGAATATCTTTGCTTCTTCTTTTAAAGCATTAATGTTTTTACTCAAAAACATCATTGAAGATACTCTTGAGGTAAAGTTGAGGAGGCTTAAAAGATTTCAAGTTATTTTTACCTAATATAGAGCTTATCCAGAAAAGTCTTGTTTTCTAACATGGAAAGCTTAGCATCCTCCATATTTACTGGTATTCTGATTTTTCATTTCTTGTAACAAGAACAGCCAGATCAGTTTGTGGCTTGAGCTCATACAAAGTGAACACAGTTGTGAAAGCTTACGTTTATTGGTATAAAGAACTAGCTACTGTCTCGATGTAAAAAGGATTCTTCAAGAAAACAAATTATATATATGAAATGACCATAAAATGCTACTCTTTGGAAAGTAGAACTGAAGTGCACCACAGAAGCTTATCTTTTATTAAGAAATACAATAAATAAAATCAATGTATTAAAAAGTACTTTTGTGCAACATCTGTTTCTTCAGAACTTTTCCTTGAAGGATCCTCTACAGTTTACCTTTTGGTACCTTTCTAGATCTTGTTTTGATTAGCATTAGTATTCAGGAGATCTGATCTTAGTAAAGCGTGTCTTCTAAACCAAGGTTTTAAACTATGGAGAACCACTGTTCAAAACCATTGCAGATCAGCTCAGAGGTCTTGATCTGAATAAACAAATGGTGCAGTTAAGTGTGTATTTCAGGCCTCAATCTGAAATGAATGGAATTAGTGATAAAATCAGGATCTGACCTGTAATAATTTCTTCAAGATGTCTGAACAGAGTATTAGTTGGATGTAAGTGTGAGAAAAGCAGATTTTGATATTCAACTGTAGACATACTGTGAAATAATTCTAATCCCTACAAACAAGTTCAGCATTATTTTTCTATTGTGCAGTCTTCTATATGTGCAATTCCCTATAAGGTGGTTAAGTTTTATTGGTTTGAGAAATGCATGCAGTTGTTCATTCCATGAAATAGCTGTACTTGTCAAAGAACTACAGCTCAATCTCTAAACTACATTAGCAGAAAAATTAAGTAATAGTTTGGAGGAACAAGAAAAGAAAACAAAACTTCAGAGCAGCAAACTATTCATCTGTGGGGCACATGGTGTCAAAAGAAAGAATAGTAAAATAATAAAAGCAACAGCGTCCTCCTGTATTTATGTGAATGAATAATTATCTACTATAACTCTGTACTACTTCATATTGAACGTTTCTACCACTAGCAGGAAAATTATTTTCTGTCCTCAGAAAGTTCTGTTGTGCAACTCGACAGTGGTTTGTTGAACTTAGTGCATATTTTTTCCTCCTACTGTAAGTACAATTCTACATTACTACCACATTCATCATCCACTGCATTGAAAAAAGACAGGTTACATTACTTCTACACATACCCAAAAATAGCAACGCTCCCCATTTCCAGTGGAGTTTGAAAGATTTTTGTCACCAAATTAAGCAGTTGCTATATTAGGTTTCTCTTTTCTTAGGAGAGTAAATTAATATCATTTATATCTGTTTGTTATTCCCAACCTTTAGCTTGCAACTACTTTTATCACAACCTGATCTTAACTTGCCTGAAGATAATAATCCAGTGTTATAATTTGTGAATGAAAAACAACATTCCCCACATCTTATATGTCCTCTAGTTTGGCTGTTCTGGTCTTAGTGCTATTGTACTCCTTGTACTAGAATACCTGCCATGAGCAGAGTTATTCTCCCTGTTTGAGAGTGTTTCAGAAATCTCAAGTTTGAGTGACACAAAGGAAAACAAATATTGAAACACATGTAAATTTTCTGAGAATCTTTGGATTTAGTGACTGTTTCCTAAGCTATAACACCATCAAGATCTTTTACTGATTGATTGTTACACCAGCAAAGAAAAAAATGGGTATGTTGTCAGTATTAGCAACATAAATGTCATCTCTTAAGCATGCAAAAATTTACAAGCAATAAACCAACTGTCTCTTCAGCAAAGTAATCTCTGTTAAGAGTCTTTCTGTAGCACCTTTGAGGTTGACTTCCTTGTTAAAAATGCAGATCTCATTCCCTCGAGATACTTATCTTTTCCCATGATGCACCAGGCTGGCAGAACAGCAAGCTTAATGTACAGAAATGCCACTGGGGTTGACAAGCAAATTCTATCAGTATGCAGTGTTTACACGGAGCAGTTTAGTAACAGCAGTTCACACAGTCCATTGCCTTAGAATAGAATTATAATTAAGCTTTAAATCTTTAGAGTTCAGATTAATTCTTATCACACAGGTCTTACACATTCTGTCTGTAAGTCTGGAAAAACTTGTCAGTAAAGAAAACAGCATAAAATGATTAGCCAGCTTTGAGGCTGTTGTTTGGAAGATATCCAAATACAGTATTTCTATGGCACGAATATCTAGTCTTTTCTACATTAATTATGACATCCAAAAGAATCTCAGCAACATTTTGTTACTCTCCTGTGGTCTATTTCTCTCCAGTGACACATGAAAGAAACATTACAATATGTACTATCTGTAAGGTTTTGGGAGCTCTCTTCACAGCTTAGAAGCATCCTCTGTGTATTATCAAAAAGTATTTTCTAAACATTTTTAAGTTTGCAACAAAGGTCTAAATCCAAATCCTATATGTACTCTCAAGCTTCTGAATAACACTGGTGTAAAATGCCAGAGATCACTCTGAGGCTGCTACATTCAAGCAAGACCATGTCCTTCTCACATGTAACTAGAGGACTGTTGTAGCGTATCACCTAGCACTAAATAACTCCATTGTGTTTTAGCACTTCCTTTTGCATAGCCCAGCCACAGAGACATGCTTGTATGTTCCTCTTGCGATAAGGCTATAATACTTTGACTAATTGGGGAAAAACCTCCAACGACAGCTGTACGGGCTAAATGTCATCTCATTCCCCTCAGGCTGCTTTACTATCTGAAATATATTACACCAATATCTTATACATCAGAGCAGTGATTAATTTTAACTCTTTTCAGCAATGCATGAAGTTCTTCACAGTTACATGCACAATTTTTCCATAAAACTTGCATCATTCTTGGTGTATGGTAAGTAACAACACAAGATCAGATACTTCAAAAATAAAAAAAATAAAAATTTTCCTCCTTCCTCCACTGCCCTTAAAAATATTCAGCCTTCAGAGATTGCTTCTTCAACTCTTACAATCAGTGTATACAACCATGTCTCACAGTCATATCCAACTCCTCCTTAACATTTGTTTCAGACTAACCTAATCTTCACTGACTTATTTCTACTCCATATCCACTGACCTACTGTAACTGAAGCCAATAGGAACCTTCTGAGACTTCAACGCTGTGGGCTTAAACACACAGAATAAGCAGCTCCTTGTTTAATTCTATGCTTCAAGCACTGCCCATTGATCACTTGATTACATTGTTGGGGCTGTTTTCTTTCCTAATTATAGGACATGTTCTCATATCTATTTGTGAGATTCCACCTTCCTACTTCTGCAGCGTTATCACATGGAGGCATGGTGAGATGCAATGAAATAAGAAGAGTTCACAAATCAGGATGGAATCTAATTTTTCCATCTGCATCCTTTTTCAAAGAAAACATGCTCAAGATGCATCTCACAGCAAGCAAAGAGAAGGAGCTCATGCAGTAGGTACTGTTTTCATTAAGTTAGCAGAATCAGAATATATTTTGCATGGGAAAAACCTGATCATGAAAGTCAATCAGAATTTTATCCTTCTTCAAGAACATTAGCAGAGTGGCAAGCAACTTTTGGAAGTATGCTTTTTATAAATAAGACTTCCAGAAAAAGCAGTAGAATATAGGAGGCCAAGAGCTTTTGAATCCAGTCAAATGAGTCACTGGTTATCTTTATCATTCTGGCATGATACCAAGTGACAAGTGAGGCCCTATAAGCCATGTTACTTGTCTAAGTCAAACTCTGCCTATCTGTCCATTCACAGAGGAATAAGACATTGCATTTACATAATTCCAACTCAGGAAGGCTCTTTATCCTTGTTTTGGAGGGACAGAATGGAAAGTATATCCTTCTTGCCTATATAGGAGAGTATGAACATTCAGTTGGTATTAACTACCAGGTAATTGGAATTATGCAGTAGACATCACAAAGCACTTAGTCATCACATATCATTAAAATGATGTACTAAATCATACCTTTCACTTCAGATTTCTTCCATTTAAGCAGCAGCCATGAGTCAGAGTATTGGAATCAGAATCAAAATCCCAGGGCAAATACTGAGGTATCATCTAGTAGACCTCTATGATCCAAGGCCATAAAGCTCTTAAAATTCTGTCAGCGGTTTGCCTAATCTTTCTTACAGGCCTAAGGACTCCAGACCACTTCTCTATTTCATCATTTCATTTCCCATAGAAAATTAAAGAGAACAGCTTGCTCAGAAAGACCAGCAAGAAAAAACAATTATGTCCAAAAGGACAACGTTTATTCTGATGCTGTTTATAGAGAATGAGAATGATGTTTATCTGTTGAAGATCACTCTCTAGAGAAGTATAAAATAGGAGAAGTTCACAAACACAATCAATGATGAGTGTTTATATTGAGCCCTAAACAATAAAAAAATCTGTTGGATAGGGGTTTTTTTCTTACCTGGCAATGACAAGCAATTTTAACTACAAAGGCAGCTGTTGGAAGAGCAGTACAGCAGGACACTGAGTAACCAGCAGATTCCTGAATCCCCAGGTGTCTGTTTTTCTGACAGAGATTATGATGAAGAAGAGCTACTCTTGATGTCGCACTGAGTGACAAGTACAGGTTGAAGATGCCAAGGTAGAAAGTAACTTTTGTTAGTGACCATGAAATAGCAGTATATTACATACTGAAAAACTGACAGAAAACACAAGAAAAGAATTGCCCTTCAGGAATGCAGTTCTCAGAAAACAAGAGAACTAGAAGTGGGCTCTCCTAGGGCACTGGCAGCTCCTTAAGAAACACTTTTAAAGGCAAGAGTACAAACAGCATCAAGGAAGAAGAGGCAGTCTTGGCATTGCCATGAGATATTTTCTGATCTTAAGTTAAGGAAGAAACATACTAGAAATACAAGTCAGATCAGATGACTAAGAAAGAACACAACACTGTCTTATATTTGCCCGTATGGATCCATAGGGAAAATCAACCAAGAAAAAAAAAAAAATAAAAGGGAAAGAAAGACAGCTTGTGCTCTACATAACTGATGATATGAGGTCAACTGGTCAGCCTTGCACTGAGAAGTTCAAATTAAGTCCATATATTTCTCCATTTTGTTTGAACAATTAATTTTTTAAAAAGGAAACAGAAGAATCAAGGGTTGTCAGGCTATCATAATCAGTTTAAAAAAAAAAAAAACTACTACAGACACGTAGAAGGAATCTATTGAGAATGAAGTCCAAATTTCTCACCCTTCCCAGATACTCTGCCAGTCTATGCACACTTCTGAAGTCAAGAAACCAGCTACAAATATGCTGAGATCTGTCGTATTGCAGTTTCGTACATTATGCAACCACGCATGCACACTCAGTTTCTGTACAATACAGGTGATTTCCAGGGAGGTCAAAGGGAGTTACTTAGTTCAGGCCTTTGGCATATGATCAACTTTCCAGAACGATGTGTGAAACGTAGTCTGAGATGGGACAATCATCACATGCCATCAGTGCCACCTTGTGGTGCACAGCATACCACACTATCGCTGCTCAGCCAAAATTCATCTTGAAAACATATAGACAAGTAAAATTACGCTGTTCAAATGCTTTATCTTCAAAAGGACTGAGTTTACTTCATGCATTTTGAGATTTATATCATGCTAGGAGTGTGAGAATAGTTACAGTATGCACAAGCCTCAGGAAAGAAATGTGTACAACATACTATACAGCTTATTGACATAGGGGCATGAGCAAGGTAATCTAAGGGTTAATTTTTTATTTTTATTTTTTTAAACTGTCTGGATCCATGGGGGTAACCATGGATTTAAAATACCTTGAGAAATGATACAAAAAACAAAAACAACAACAGAAAAAAAAACCTATTACTCACTCTTTTTTCTGGATAGCCACTAAGGAATACAGATCTCTAGAATATTTTTCTTTTAATCAAACAAGCCAGACAAAAAAAAAAAAAAATACCCTGAAATCACAACTCCAACCTGTCTCCAAACAGAGAAATGTTTCCTCACTGACATTAGCTAATCTCTCCTCTGCTAGGACAAGCCTCTGACAGCTCCAGCCCCGAGTAGTCTGATGGGCAAATTGTAGCTTGCTCCAGAGCCTTGTGTTGCAGCAACGCTGAATGGGTTTTCTGGCAGCATCTCTGTTCTCAACTAGTCTCTCTGGAAAACCCCTGTAGATTAATTCATTCTCATAGTCTGACAGTGCATGTTTTCCATGTAGCAGACCTTTCCAAAAGTGTTGGAAATCAAGATCTTATAATGTAGATAATCTGAACAAAACAAGGAAGCTAAATGTAATGTGTTATAAGTTGCAGAAGGTAGAGAGGGACAAATTATTTACTCTTCACTCTGACTTCCTAATTTTTATTTCCATAACAAGCTACTGTTGTATGAACTGGCCCGTAACAAGTTCGACTTGTTTGGACCCAGACTGAATGGCAGCAAAAAATGCATCTACTACTTCATTATGTAAATTAGGTATGTAGATAATTTCATGTTTTAGCTTATGGTCTTGATGTCTTAGAGCAGATGGCAGACAATGAATCACAGTGGAAACAAAACCAAGTGAAATTTTGCAAGTCATTACTTTCAGTGACTTGCTAGCATGCCTTGCAATACAGTCTTGACATTCAGTCTGTCCTCACCTGATCAGATTGCATGTGCTGCCAGCCACCTCTTATCAGCAGCGAGCAGAAACTACACTCTGGCCTCAATAAACTGGCAGTTCTATTTGCAGCCAGATTAAGAGAAACAACTTCAAGTTCCATAATTCATGGAAACAGATGAGTCTCTTCTCCAAAATCGTGATGTACAGAAGTGCTCCTCCTAAAGAATGCATTAAACATGCATATTTTTTTGTCATTGCAAGAGAACGTACCATGATATGTCCTGTCTATAAAACTTAGAATAGATAACAATGATTGTAATCTTCAAACAGTCTGTGCAATAACATTTCTCTTGGTTCATCCCTTTTGAGGGATTTTGTTTAACCTGCTTTACTTTTATTATTATAAAAATCAGATACAGTATATCTATATGCCACATAAGTTTCCAGGAGAATATAAAGACTAGTTTTTACAGCTACATTGTATTTACAAGGAAAGCATTTCAGTGCTAGGGGTTTTAAATATCAGTACTGCTAATGATTAATCAAATTACCTAATCAAGCCTGATTAGGTCACGTGCAGAACTTTGTTTTGTTGCACAAGAGCATCTACTTTCTCCAGCCATCCCCACCTGAACTTGATAGGCCACTTCCCAATTAATAGTTCCTGCTACGAGCCAGTCAAGCAAACACCAAGTTGATCTCTAAAGGATTCTATCTTCCATACACTGTATCAAAGCAGTAGTATATATTATTCTATGCCCCCTGCCTGAAGTTGAGGTGCTAGTAACAGATTTAATCTGTATTTTCATGGAGCTACTAACACTTAGAGCCTTGCACTATGAAGTATTTACTTTGTTACCTTTAGTTCCAGTGCACTAGGTAACAGGCAATGTTTTAGTGTGCATCCATGAAATACATTTCAATACTTCTTTTTCACCTAAGCATACTTCTTAACTTCTACAAATATAATTTGTACTACCATCGTTATGTAAGTAGGTATGGCAATAAAATATTGCTTTGATTTTCTCTGTATTTAAACTGATTCATTGCTGATGAAATCAAGACAAACTCATTTAAACACCTGCACACAGTTCACAACTACAGATAATGCTGGACCTTGTATAAAAGTTAGAGGTAAAGCTGTATTCAGCAGAACCAACTGAGGCTATAAGAGATCACCTATGACTTATAAAAGAAAAGTATCATCCATCTTAAGTGAAACAATGACTTACACAGCTCATCAGAAGCCAGCAAACAGCCTCACATACGGTTCTCATCACCATATTCTGGGAAACTTAACTCATCTTCAATGGACTGCTCTAATTTTAATTCAGAATTAATCCAACTGGAGCACTTTTAACTTCATTCTCCATGGACGCCCTAAGATCCCCTTATTTCTAACGTCTGAGAAGCTGGGATTTCCACATTTCTTTATGGACCTGTTTGCCACTGAAGTCAGGCAGGGTTAAGCAGATTCTTACAGTAGAAACCAACCCAGTGTTGAAGACAAATGTAGGTACAAGTAAATTATTTTACCTCATGGTTTCAAATTCGTGTATTTCAAAAATACACTATTTCATTCTCTCCCAAGTTATTTTGGATCACCAAGATCAGGACAGCCTGGTTAAAAATTTAGTAGACCTGCTACAACTTAAAATTACTTCCATTAAATGGCCATCCACTGGCTATTTGTTCTCCCATTTCTAAATATTTTTATTCTCATCCTCCACAGATATACGTTTTTAAAAAGTTGTCTTAAAAAGCATATTTTTTAATTATGGTAAAGCACAGTTTAAGTTGCATCTCACAGTCCATGTCACTGCACTGAGCTGAATGACATGTCTGAGAAACCAATGTTTCTCTGCCCTAAGTTACTAAACAAGGAGCACACAGAGAGCAGTCATACCTCTCACTGGCCCCAGCTGCAGCCATAAGCATTGAGCCAGCTCTTCTGCCAAACAGATGCAATCAGCCTACACTAAATTTACTCAAGATTCCTCAAAGTATAAAATGAGTTGCACAGGGATTTGGAGAGTACGTTGTAAATTTTATTCAACCTTAGCAAGATGGTCCCCATAGAATCACAAATGTCAAGTATTTCAAAACTTAGCTATGGCTGCATCAGGTAGAACAGTCATTTGGACAGGCTTGTTTGTCATTCTGACACCGTGAAGAATATGCAGATACTTAAACAATTCTCTGTGAAGGAGAACAGCATAAAGAGAAATGTATATAGAAATACATCTAGGAAGTTACAGCACTTCTTTTATAGAGCATGTGTCATGTGTTTTTAATAAAATGCCAAGTTTAATGCTAACAGCTGTTAATAAGTGCCTTCTTCAGTGTAATTTAAATATATTTCATTTCCCCATTTAAAGTTCAGTACTACACAATCTTCTCAATTCAGAACCTATGTTCATCTCAGTATGAAATATTCATTATATGTTAACAGTATTAACAGCAAAATATTATTTCACAGTTTCCTTGAAGTATTACTACACTTGGGAAATACACTGATTGATAAGAAGCAGATTCTTGTAGCACAGGTAACTATCAGGTGGGTAATAAATCCTATTTCCTATTCTTAGCAGAAACAGCAACTGCACAACCAACATTCCCCAAATGCTGTTCAGCATTTCATAAGTGGATGTGGAAAAACAAGAAAGAAAAAAAGGATGCTTCAGAGAAGCATTCCTGTCAATGAACAAAAAACTTACATCCTGTTTGTCTATATGTTGCCAAATTTAATCAAAATGTCTGAAAACCAGCTGTTGCAATACTGTCTCCATTCCACAGACCTCACAAGAAACTGCCTACAAAATATATGCAATTTTACATTTTATGGAGGCTGAAAAAGTCAACAATGCTTCTGAAAACAAGGCTTGCTGTGTTTGTTTGAGGTTGGAAGTATTCTTTCTTTTCGTGGTTTCTTTTCCTCTCCACATAATACAAATTAAAAAAAGGCTCCATTTCATAACCTGACACAACAAAAGTAACTGGGGAAGTTTACAGAATTGAAGAGGTTACACTGAAGTCAAGAATCGGTTAAATCTATTTCCTCCAGCATTACCAGAAATAACAAAGATTGTTATCCAAAAACCAAACCCATATCCTAAAATAAGCCAAAGAGTCACTGCTCAAAATTCAAACTGGGGCCCAATCTATCTTTTAAATTACTCCGTGTTCTCGTAGTTCGTAAAATAGGTTCTTTTTTTTTTTTTTTCCTTTTGCTGCCATTGTACACAGTCTTTAAGTTTCCCAATGAAATACCAAGGTGTAGAACCTTCAGTTAAAGAAAACATCTTAGCATTCCAAGAGTCACACAACTGCTTTGGGGTCTCTTCAGCAAATGCAGATGAGATGGTTACCTTGAGTACTCATGCAGGCACGACTATTCTAGAGATCTACATGCAAGGCCTTAAGCAAATTTGTTCTGAGTGTTGTTCAAATATGCACACAACTAGTAAGCACATTTTTCAATCTGAAATTTGGTGTTTAATATTTAATTTCCTTTTTCAGACAGTTGTATCTGAAAACCACATAATTTCTTGAAGTCCAATGCAAGAGATTAAAATCCATCATCAAAGCTACCTGCAACAAGACCTTACCATTACCTAAGCATCTACACACTAATAGCACTACACAAACCCACCTGAAAAAATATTTGGTAAAAAATGCCTTTATTATGACAAAGGTTTCTATAGCCTGCATACCTCACCCACAGAAAGGTCTCTGCCAGCATCCACACTTCTCTGTGCAGATTGCTAATTATAAATTGGGTATTTAGGTAAGCCTTGCAGCAAGTAGAGAGAAACAGGCACTTCTAAGGCAATGAACCCATGTTAGAGAACATTTCTGAATTAAATGAGTCACAGTTTATCCTTTACTAATCTTAACTGGATAAGCTGCATCACACAAACAATCAAACCAAACTCAGAACCAAGCTTGGAATTATGCATCATCAATTCCAGCATTCTTTTATTATTTGGGCAGTAGTTTTCAGCTTGCCAAAAATCCAACATCTAAACTGATAGAATAAGGATAAGCTAGTAAATACCATTGTAATAGTTGTGACAAATGTGTAGCTTCATTAGGAATAAGACCATTCAAAACAAAGTTGCATAATCTTTAGGAACATTTTTCCCACTGAGTGATGTTAATCAGAGTACTTTCAAACAGCACTGCTGCTACCCTTGGTGCCATGTAAATCGTGAGTTGCAGCTCTGAAGCTTATTAATTACATAAAAAGAAGCTGGATGTGCAAGTCACAGAAGATTCCTTTGTACACATTAAATACACACTTTCTCTTACCAGAGCAAAAGTTAAATCATCTCAGGGTCTTGCAAAAGAGACTCAAACTCCCAAAGCTGGATTTATTGTATTAACATCTTAAGCACATTTTTGTTCATGCTGTAAGACAAGAGTCACAACAAATGTCCTGAAAAACTGTCCTTTGATAGATTATCCCAGACAATACACTCCCAAAATACCACAAGAAGGTCAGAGATCAAGTGAGTCCTACTCTGCACCATTTAAGTCATCTTTACTCTCATCATTAGTGTAGTTTATTGTACAAGAAAAAAAATAGATTAAAATACCTAAGCGACATTAAGGACAGTACCCTGTTGTTGGTTTATCCCATTCTACCCATTACACTGGAAACTGTAACTGAAACACATGAATACCATTAACTGTGTTGCCTCTGCACATAAAACTTACCCTAAGTGCAAGAATATGCTGCATTAGCTCTTCATTTAGAAAGTGATTCAAAAAAAATTCAAACCATCCTTATTACCTGTTGTTTTCATATACAAGGTCACTGAAAGCTGATAATGACACAGAAATGCAACCCTTAATGAGATTTTAAACTTCCAGCCTACCCTGCCTACCATGTAATCAAGCATTTAGTACAAACTCAAAGCTAAGGAATTGGGAAAATGTCATTGATTTGGCATAATTTCTTTTCTGTACAATATGACCTTGCAGATTTTCTGCTTTCAGAGTTTCCTTGAAATCTTTATTGAAGTGACAGAAAAGGCTGTTGTATTCATACTGATCTGAACAGTACAGTACTTTGGTATTAACCATAACAAAGGCACAACAAAACACTTCAAATTCCAGAACACATACCCACTGCTTGAGGTAAAAACAATAAACAGAGAGAAGTCACAGTGGCCTTCAATGCTTAAAAATAGCTTATAAGAAAAGAGGGGGACCGACTTTTTATATTGTCTGATAGTGATAAGACAAGGGGGAATAGCTTTAAATTAAAAGAGTATTAAAAGAGCAGAGAGTTACGTAGGGTGTTGGGGGGAAATTTCTCACTCAGAAGGTGAATGAGGCACTGGCACTGCTCCCCAGAGAGGTCTTCCTCAAGGCCAGGCTGGATGGGACCCTGGGCAGTCTCAGCTGGTGCCTAATCAGTGATTGGGAGCCCTGCCTACAGCAGGGGCATCAGAATGAGAGGATCTTGAAGGTTCTTTTCAATCTAAACCATTTTATGTGAAAGAGGTGGACATTATCCCATTAAAAGGAGACATGAGACACTTTGCTAATATTACACTTGTACAGCACCTATCAGAACATCCAGAAGTAACACATTTACTGCTTTGAAATTTAATAGCAAGAAATATATTTCTGCTTAATGAGTAAAATGACTTACCAAGAATAATGGGAAGGCTACAGATTCCAAAATAATTCTTAGTGCATCTCACATCCAGTTAGAGAAGCAACTGGAATGAGTGCAAATAGGGCTATATGGAATCATTGACTGAGAAATCTTGACATTTCCTGACAAAATTCTACTAGATAAAATAGCACGTAAGAACTAATAAATGGTGTTTTTCTAAATACAAAGAGTGCATGCCTGAAGATTACATGAAGTCCTCACCACCACTCTTATTTTTGACATTTTATGAGTTACTAATAAGAATTCAGTTGTCAAGTATATATATGAAACTCTTCACAGCTTTAAGAATTTTGAACTGTCCAAACATTACATTAATAATAGAGGTTTCTCAAACATACTAATCAGGAAATGGAACCATTAATCTAGGTAACAGTCAGCATACACTTCACCTATGATCTAACAGGCCAATAGAGGACCACCTGGACTTGCTTTCTAAGCAGCCTTGCTGCTATTCTACACTTAGCTGTATGGAATTTTTTTTTTTTCCTGAAACTGATGAATATCCTTTAAAATAAAATGCCTCAAATATTCCAATGAAATAATCTCATAATAACTAAACAGCAGAACAGCTTCAGCAACGTTACATTACTGCTGTTCTCAGAATATAAAACTAATCATAAGCAGGCTAAATTATAACAGTGGTCAACTTGACACTATTAAGGAAAGGCATCTTCTGCAAATGGACCCTCTCACAATAAGCAACATGATCAAGGAGAAGTATTTCACAATTAAATTAGTAAGACAACCCTGAGTAATGGCTCAAATTCAGAAAAAGAGAAACTGAAGTTAAGCTAAGGAAAATCATTGTATTCGACCAGGTTGAGAAACAGGAAAAAATGATATGTATGTTTCTGTATCTTACTATCAGCATTTATTTATTTTTTTTTATAGTGACTGGTAAAAGTAACAGCCATGACTTTGTAGGTCATGTGGCAAAGGATCTTGGAGAAGATTTACTGTCTGGAAGGAAGAAAGTACAAACAAAATCATAGAATGGAATTAATACAAGTGTACAGTTTTGATGCTTTTCTCCCAGGAACACATTTTGTCTATTTCCTAAGGAATGGATACATAATTCTTCATTTTTCTTTTTTTTCTTTTTTTTCTTTTTTTAATTAGAACATCTATATTGATTTCAAAGGTCTGATTTTAGTTGCATTGGTTAAATAGTGTATTATGAAAAAAATACCTGATCCGCTTAAGCATTCCTCCATTCACAAAAGTTACGTTTTATTAACTTGCTAATCATAAAAGCTCATTAAATAACACTTCAAAATAAGTCTGCAATATTTGTAGTTGAGTATTATTAATGATGCATGCTGTAAGTAATAATATCTTGTGGCACTACTCAGGCAACATAAAACCTGACACCAAGGAAGACCATCACTGCAAGCAATTTGACTACAATTGTGCAAAATAAGCAATTCGTACGCTACTTCCCACAAAGAGCTTTCTTTGCACACACGTTTTGGACAATGGAGTTCTTTAGAAGATCTCTATTCTGCACAAATGCCTGCAGGGAAAAAAAAAACCATACTCATCTGTTCTCCCAAGCCCAACTGCAGTTAGTTTGGTAGATTGTTTGGAGACTGAAAGCTGGATAAATGTGGCAAAACATTCTCTAACAGTAACTGAAAATGCATCTAGTAAAAAACAAAAAAAAAAAAACCAAAAGCTAGTCACCTAAATTAAATGAATAAAATGTACAGGTTTCATTGAGCACAAGATTTCAACAGGAAAAAAAAAATACATCCTTCACAGGATACTAGGACAAGAGTCGAGAAAAAACTGAAATTAAGTAAAAATATAAGATATGGCAGGTAACATGTGTGAGATATGAAACATCTTTCGGACCACTCCTTCATCCTAAGTCAGAAAACACTTTCCATTCTGCTCCAACACCGTTGTTTACTCTCCTACACCCCTCCAAAATGACAGTGCCCACCTGAGGTTCTGCCTGCCCTGAAGAATCATTGATTTATTAACTCTGTACACAACAATCTTCCTGGTCTTACTCATTCTGGTCACGCTGCCCTTTGCCTAAGATAGAGGAAGAGCATGATTTCAGCTGCAGTTAAGCTCATTATTGTACAACCTATGACATTATAGTCAATGAATAAGCTAAGTTTCAGCTCATATGGTGTTCCTTCTAATTACTTTCTTGTAATAGTTTCAGGCTAACTTTTTAAACATTTTCCTACATTTCAAGTACAAACACTGTGTTAGCAGGAGTAGGGGGAAGGTCAAGTCATGTTAAGCTGTAGAAAATGAATTAATAATTCAGAGAAAAGCATCCAGAATCTACCCAGATCCACTTCAAATATTCCACTAATGTTTTTAACACTCACTACAAAGCACTACTTGGATTTCACACGGTGCTTTTCAGTTAAAAAAAAAAAAGTCTATTTATGTTCTATCAGCATGGGCAACACTTTTAGAAAGGCTTCTTTCTAAAAACAGTTTCTCCTTCCTCCTTACTTCTCCAGCTATGAATTTCATTGCTCTGACATGCAAAAGCCTCCTAGTTTCTAGCCAGCTCATATGAACACCTTAGCTTCAGGGGCAATGAATTCTTTTCTAAGCTCTCTTCCATTCTCTTTATTTATTTATTGAACAGGACAAAGTCTCCTTTCTCCTGAAATTCATATGAACTCCGTACTCCTGCTTCATTCTCTATTCATCACTCTTCAGTATGAGTGACTGGAACTTGCACAGTACCCCAGATTAGATCAGTAATTTTCTGGTAATGCTCAGCTGTAACTCACTTTGTGCTTAAGCGAAAAATTAACACAGGAAATTTCAGTGTGTTTGTTCCAACTATAGGCTGAGCAGGAATCGCCACAATTACCATTCGCACCCTATAATACAATCTATTTTTACATTAATTGCTCGTATCATAGCAGGCTAACACTACACCCAGTTGGATAAAGGGACATCTTAAAATTGCAAGGGCTGCTCCAAAAGTAATGCCTCCTATTTCATTATGTCTGCACACAACATCAGAGATGAGTATTGCTGGGATGGCAGTAGATGAACCTTCCCACCAATATCCCAATACATTTTGTTGCAGCATGACAGCAGCAGAGAGGCATTCTGACATGGAAGCATGTATAAAGTCAAGTTGTGTCACTGAATTCATCCATTAAGAATAAAATTGCCCCCCTTGACACTCACCAACATTTTCTGAACGTTTATGGAGACCAAACGTTGCACATGCACACAGGGAGGCAGTGGGTGGTGTGCTTCAGTAGTGATAACAGCAACAGTGGGTCATGCCCACTGGCACAGAATATTATGTGAGTGGTATTCAGGCTTCTGTCCATCACAGGCAAAAATGCATAGCTGATGGTGACGACTGTATTGAAAAGTTATGTTTTGTAGCTGAGAATTTATATTAGATAATTTATTGTGCTCTTTTTGTCTGTTGTGGTTTCCATGGAAGTAAATAGGAGATATTACTTTTTGAGCAACCCATGTACTAGGCGCCAATGAGACAACTATTAAGAGACTAATTGGGATGCAGTTTTTCCATCAGTTGAGTGCAAATTATTAAAAATAAGAGCAGAGTCTGATAAAACAAACCTTTCCAGAATTTTATCTGTATGATGCTGAAAGAACATTTTGGAAGTAATTCAATAAATTAGTTGCACCAAGACATAAGACACTTACTTTGTGAACACTTAGAACTAGAACTGCTGGGAATATGACAAAAAAAGTAAGGGTAGTTGGTATATGGTATTCAGCTGATGCTAAGACATTTCACAGGGAAGTCATCTGTTTCGTCTGATACTGGAAATGAGAAGCAGCAAAGTCAGATTCTCACTTCAGGGCAGTGAGTGACTGCAATGGAATGCTGCCCTCATTTTAGTAGAGCAAAAGACTTACTGGCTTTGCCATGCCGCAGACCCATATCCTAATTAATAAGCAACAAACAGTAAGGAAATGGTTGTGTTTTCACTCTATTAGAAAAAGAAAACAAACTCCTTCATTTCAAAGGTTTGTCATCACAGAATCAAAAATCTGCAATTGCAGAGCTGCCATATTGTAAGCAGCACAAAATGTTATGAATGAAAATTCTTTCTTTCTCTTCTTCCAAATATCTCAGATCTTCAATATTATTGAAGTCTAATGAAATATATTAGAAAGATTTGTCTAATAGATTCTCCTTATAGCTTATAAACAATCAACTGCATTACGTAAGTTACAATTAGTAGTGTCAAAAATAACTGCTGAGTAAAGATACTGATACTGTTCTTTATGGTTTACAGCAGATTAAGTTGATCCTGGTAACAGTAGTAAAGAGTAGTTCAGGTTTGGCATGAAGTTATCAGGGCTTAGTTAGCAAATTAAGGTTTCCTCGTATAAGCCATCTTATAATTTAGTTGGAGGCATGAAGTTGAGTATGAATAACATTTAAGAAGTCGGTGTCAATGCTGTAATTTGTTATCCATATTTTCTGGTGAATGACAACCCATAACTTCAACTTAATTTCAATTCAATTAGAATAAGAATGTGTGCCTCCGTGTAAAAGTTGCCACCAGGAATCTCTCTGATCTGATAAAAAACAAAGTCCTGCAACACAGTACAAATCTAGCACAGGAGATATCATACAAATTGCACATCTGAAAATCAATATGCATATAACGCCTTGCTGATATGTGCCATTCTGAATAAAGCTCTTTTAAAATACAGCATCACAACAAGCAAGATGGCTGACTGCATTAAGTATTATTAGTACAATAACTGTATTTTTAAAAGGTATTTCAGACTGTACTATTCTATAACTGAGGGTAAGAAGCAGAAGAAACTGAAGTTAATATTAGCTGACTATTAAATAAGATATCACTGTAGCCATTTCCTGCATATTTGCTCTAGTTTATAAGGTAAAACTAAAAGCTGCATTAAGTAGCTCAAATGGAAGACTATCCTGCCTATGTGATGTGTTATTCCAAGCATGAAGTGTTTATCTCAGAATTAAAATGTGGGTGGAGGATTAAAGCAAAGAGAATACAAAATATAGACACTTTCATAAATCAGAGTAATAATGCAGTTCAACTGCATTCAATGCAGTGTATGATATTACTTCCTAAGTGTCAATTTCACCTACCTTCACAAAGAGAAAAACCATAACTGGTACAAAAACCATGGTTCCAATACTGATGTGGTAATTGGGGCATTTTTATACAAAATAAATGTAAATGCGCTCCTGAATACCTGTTATGTTTTCTTTTTAAACAGCAATGACAGAGAGGAGTTCAGAGATGATGTGGAGTAGTGACAAAGCCAAGCACTAAAGTGTTCGTAGGGTGCACAGGAATAATTTCTCTACATCACAGTAAATGCAAGTCAAGGTCAAATTAACATCAGAGTTTGAGTGATTCACATGCCATGAATAATTTATTTAATACGTAGTGTTTTTTCCTTACTTGTTACAAACACACAAGCAGATTTGTTTCCACTTGTCATACTGTTATAAAGTGCAATACATTACCTATAATCTTCATAAAAGTTAGGTTTCTTTGGCTGTGGTTATTAGCCAAATAACATACATTGCTATTCACAGCCCAATTTGACACATGCAGAAATGCTCCCACAATGAGTGCCAGTATTTTTAAGTTTTATTTTGGTCGGCATGTTTTTGTAAGCAAAAAATTCACTTTACTGAGCATTCAAGCTAATAAAACTCAGTACTTTAAGTAGCCACCAAAACAAATTAGAAAGAAATTGAACACCACTAAAAGGCAACAATTTAATAATAATTTTAAAAGTATAAGTTGTAAATAAGAATTAAGAAAGCAATAATCTAAGGTACAGCAGTAAATTCCCCAATATTCAGAAATACAGCATTTTAAAGCCCACAGCATATCAGTTAATTTGTCTGACTTTGACCCCCCTTGAAGGTTGCACACTAGATTAAAAAAAATGAGCCAAAAGCAATTTGTTATCCAAGGCTAATAGCAAGTACATTATGTATCCTGAACAGGTGTTCATGACAAATTAGACAGCTAAGCAGTCACCAACTGCTTGAAAGTTTAACAAGAACAAGGGCTGAATTCTGCACCTAGGACAGGGCAGCCCTGGAAGTTCACACAGACTGAGAGAACTTCAAGAAGAAGTTGAAGAGCAACCCTGTGGAAAAGGGCCAGGGGATTCTTTTTAACAACAAGCTCAACACAGGTCAACAGTTCACCCTAGCAGTTGGAAAGGCAAACCGAGTCATATTGCTTTATTCACTTTCTAACCCAAACTGCTGAGCCAGAGTAGCAACCACTTAGAATCATAAAGGCTGGAAAAGACCTCTACATGATGATCAAGACCAACTGTCTACCTACCGTAAATAAAGCCCTGTAAAAAACAGGGATAGTAAATATAGCAGCTTTAAACCAGCTTAGAATCACCCATAAAAGACTAAGAAAAAAGCTAATAATAAAGGAGGAATTACTTACCCCTTTCTGGGGATCAGGGCTTGCCAAGCACTGCAAAGGAGGCAATCTCTAAATAAAGAACTTTCTCCTACAGCAGCCAGCCCTTAAATGAAGTTGGGCAGGAGTGGAGCCTGGTCACACAGGTGAATTGCTTCCACTTGTGCTCCCAGGGCTGCCTGTGTCCCTTCACCTGGTGCTCAATCACTGGTTCAGGCCGTAAATTAATAGCTCCCGTACATGCCCACTAAATCACATTCCTGAGTATCACATCTCCACAGTTCTCGGGTGCCTCCAGGGACAGTGACTCCACCACCTCCTTAGGTGGCCTATTCTGCTTATTTCTTTGCATTCCTTGTACGCTGTAGTGAAATATGAAGAGCAATACCTCCTGTGTGAGAAGAGGAAGAGGCAAACCTATCTCTGTCAGGTTCCTGCCACGTCCATGTTCCTACCTGCTGCTTCCCTCCTGCAACTGCAGCCTCCAGGGCCCTGAAGCGCCTGTTGTTTTACGCAGACCCCTCTCAGGTAATGCTCTGAGCTCATATCCAGGCGAATCTAAAATCTATGTTAAACTGCACAATGGAGTGCAGGCCCAGTCCTTGGTGTGGGGAGAGTACAGGAAGAAGCTCTTCAGTGAGCAATAATTTCTCTTAAGAAATCTTCATATTTCAGCAGCAATATAAGGAGCTTAGAGAATCTCTCAATAACTGGGTTTTTTGTGTGGGGTTTTTTTTTTTGGGGGGGGGGGGGGGGGAGGGAGGGTTGAGGTAATATTATGGCCTTTCTGATAGTCAGGTGGGCAGTGTTAGTTAATTAGAGCCTCTCCAGCAATAGCAGCACTAATTTTTATCTAGGGAGCTGCTCTGCCCTGCTTGTTGGGAGCAGCTGTGTGGTGAGGCTTTTCCCTCAGCACTGCCTGTCCTGGCAGCTGTGTCTGCTTTCGGGCTTAATGATGGTTAACCCTGAAAGCAGATGGGCAAAGCCCAACCTGTACTGTTTTCTCATAAAGTTTTCCTTTGGGTGAGCCTCAAAGCTCTGCGAGGTGAGGCAAGATGGTGGGGAAAAACCAAGCTCCTGAAAACCAGAACAGGATGAGAGCATGAGGTGACATAATCATAAAGCTTAAGTGCCTTCTGGCTGTACCTCTGCTAATGAGAAAGTTGTTAAATACATTATAAATCTGAGTTGCTGGCATGCTTTGGTATAGCTGATGGTGGTGGCTTTGAGGACATGTGATGGTACTGTTAGTCTTGTTTCTGGAACTGCCTCTTAGGAATACGTAAGTGCTGTAAATTAATGAACCTATTTATCTTCAATGTTAGGTGGATAAATTATCATTGAACTGGATGATATTAGATGCTTTTTCCAGCCTTAGGGGTTATATGAAATAAATCCTACAAGAGCATTTACGTTATTATTTAACATTATCTAAATATTTTTAACTTGAGAACTGTTGCTGCTAATTATTTTTCTGATTGCGCTGATGAAAGAAAACAGTACGTAGAAACTCTCATCCATGCTTTTGGTGAAATACGCAGTCTGCAGTACATACAGTTTGCAGGTGGTCAGACTGACTGTAGCACTGTGTGCTCCATCTGAATCTTAAGGAGGGGGTGGGAAGTTTTATGATTAGGTCTGGATGATTTCTGTGCTTTTTTTTTTTTTTTTTAATCCTGTTTCTCTTACCCAGGGGATGGATTATATGTCTCATTAACAAAACCAGAACTCAGACTAGTACTGCTTCTTATTTTTGGTAAAGATCTGATGCTTTTCTTATACTTTCTCTCTGAGTTTCATCCATGTGAGCTTCAGGTTTTTTATTTTTTTAATTTGGTGTCTTAAATCTAGAATTCACAAAGGCAAGGTATGGAAGTCCTCTGGCTTCTGGGATATAAAATTGGGCCAGAATTCATAACCCATGTTTATAACTGGGCAGCTGGTAGGGTTGTGTTTACAATTTCATGATGATATTTTTTTGTTTTTGTAAGTTTTACGGATTAGTCAAAACACCTTGACCATCTTTATCTCTAATTCTTTTGTATTCACCATGTTCTTTTTGTCCCCATTTATAAGTATGTAAAGGGAATAATTAGCTCCAGAGTACCTTTCCTTAAAAACAAAAGCACTGCTTGAATACATTGAGGGTTTTTTCTGGTGAATCTGAAAACATAAAAATACTTGTGATATTAATGGAAAGTTTATTACCCTTTTTATTGCTGATGATAAATACTACTGTATAATTTGTTTGCTCTGAGATTTTGGGGATTGCTGTCATTAGAAAAAAAAAAGTGCAAACAAAATGCATTTTAATGCTAGGAAAAGGAGAGATTTTCTGCCTTAAGGACAAAAGTTTAGAATTGTATATTAAAGACATGATTTAGCTTACCTGCTAATATGAATAGCTAATACAGCATAATAACAATTTCAGATACATCTGGAACATTATGTATGTGCTCATAGATTAATATTAAGCTATCAGACCTCTGACTCTCATTATGCTAAGCTGTTTCAGATGCCTTTCGATAGTGTGTGTAAATGACTGATTTTCTGTAAAAAGAAATAAATATAGATTATATTATAGCTTGTAGACTGCAGTTAATTTTCGAACAACAGCAGATGTGCTCTGAGATGTTGTGGGATAGACAAGTAGCTTTATAACCAATAAAAAATACTTGTCAAATATTATCTGTCAAAAGCTATTGAAAAAAACACTGCATTTTTCACTGCAGATTTCTTGCTTTCTGTGTTTTAATTACAAACAGACATTCTCTTCCTCCTGTGTTTGCTTTTGTTTTCTTTAATACAGTGAAGAGCTTTCTGGGTGTTAATTTGCACTGATTGCTCTACATAGTTCCATTTAGGTCTGTAAAAACAGTGCCTTCCTTTAGTTATGTTAGGTAGCTCTCTGTTAATAGGTAAATAAACTGCAAAGCCTTTATGAAAATGTCCAGATGAGAACGTACAAAAATAGCGTTTGTCCTCTATTAGGCATGACAGTGTCTGATTTTGGTAGAACTGGTGGTTTCGTTACTAAATATTGTTGTAGCTCAGGCACAACTGCTGTAATGCATGTTGAGTGCCTGTACCTGCTGTGCTCTGTTTCTTATAGATTGCAGATCCAAACTCTGACCTCGTATCAGTTGTACTTAAATGGAAAACCTCCCTTCATTCACTCACTAGAAGTTTTTAGTATCATTGGAAAAAAAAGGTTTGAGGAAATTGACAAGTTATATCTCAAAACTGCCACAAGAAGAAGATCACCAAGGACACAATTGAATATGAATGTGAGACCTCTGTCCTAAGGTGATCCTCTTCGTGTATTAATCAAATGTATCTCATTGCATTAGCTGCCCACAGGTTGATTTTCTTCATTTTCTTGAGATGTAGTTCATATTGCTGATGGAGTCAAAGCACATTATAAGCAGTACCAGGAATTTTCTAGTGGAAACAAAAGCATTTTATAATACAGTGAATAAGGCAGGCCAGAGAACACTTGCTGCTATTTATATGCTGATCATAACTAGGGATATAAAGAGAAGAAGAGTTCAGGGCTGCGCCTTGCTCCTGAGGACAGCTTCTATTGATTTAATCATCGGTCTCAGAGTAGGTATGCAGTTGCAACAGAGCAGTATGAAAGTTCCAGGGCTATTGACTCCCCTGCCAAAGACACAGGACTTCTGGCTGTGTAACAGGGAGTGCCTGACGTGGGGATGCACACGCGATGTGTGTGACACTTTGTGGCAGCAAATGATGCCAGGAATCTTTCATATAAATATTGTGTCTTCAGCAGCCTGTATGGACCTCAGAGGGAAGAATACAATCTCAGATGACATTTCTTTTGTAATGATTTCTTCTGCATGCACCTAGTGAGAAAGTAGCTCCAGCTAATCATTTTAGTAATTTATTCACATAATGGAGAGCTTAATTTGAAGGCACAACGAATCTTCTCATTTTAGTCCCATGTGCGGTGGATGAAGGGAACCTAAAGATAATGTTTCAGTGAGGAACTCTTTTACAAATGGCAAAGGTTCACAGAGTGACCATGTGAGTCCTGATGTAGGTGGTGGAGCAAGCCTGACAATTTTTCTAAAGGAGGTATCTCATTTTTATTATCACAGAATCACAAGATTGGAAAGGACCTACAAGATCACCTAGTCCAACCATCCTCCCATTATTGTAGCTACAACAAACCACTAAACCATATCTCATAGCTTCTCATCCAGACGGCTCCTGAACACTGCCAGGGATGGTGACTCCACCACCTCCCTGAGCAGCCATTCCAGTGCCTGACCGCTCTCTGAGAGGAAAAGATCTTTCTTATGTCTAATCTAAACCTCTCCTGGCACAACTTGTGGCCTTTTCCTCGGGTCCTGTTTGTTGCCTGGGAGAAGAGGCCAAGCACCTCCTCATCACAACCTCCCTTCAGGAAGTTGTAGAGTGCAATGAGTTCTCCCCTGAGCCTCCTCTTCTCCAGGCTAAACAATCCCAGCTCCCTGAGCCGCTCTTCATAAGACTTGTGCTCGAAGATATGTATGTGTTGTGTTGCAAATTACAGTACTTTCTTTTTACACTATTCAACTCTCCCACAGTGTATATTATACACAATAAATTCCTTAAACACACTCTTTGCAGTTATTTATGTCGATTTCATATGCTTTGTGTGCTTTCTTCTTTATATACTTTTGACGTAACTTACTGAAGATACAGTTAATTTTTTAACAGAGAATATGAGAGAAGCAATAAACACGTTAACAAGTAGCAGATTGCCTTTCATATAAGGAGCAAATAAAATATGTTGAGTATCTTTCCTGATAGAAGGCTGAGGGGGTTGCCATGGAAGCTTATTCTAATCTGAGATCTACTACATCAACAAATGGCTATACTTCCAATAAGATCTAGAAATAGAAAAAATTCAGAATCTGACAAAGATAGTCAGGAGTTCTGTGGTATGTTTTCAAAGACTGGCAACAGCTTCTTGTGGCACAGTCTCTAAGGGAGTTCCCAGTTAACAATGCAGTTCCGATTCGTGCTAAGGAAATCATGAAGTACTTTAGAGCCTTCATATCACTGTCCAAATTGTATTTCGTAAAGTCCCAAATTCTGTAGCCGTCTCCAGGCCTCATTCATAGCATCTTTCCTGTACGCTGCTTTGCAGGAGATTATATTTTCTTGATACTATTTTTTTTAAATAAAATAGTTAAATGTAGATTTGAACACTTCTGAAGTTCATGGTAGTTCATGTCAAGTGTTGAACTTCATATCTATAAAGCCTGTTTTGTTAAAAGAAGATTTTGTGCAATAGCAGAATGAATATTCTTTTGGCAATAAAAGCCAATTTCTAGCCTTGTTATCCTACCATTTTGCGTAATACTGGCTTAAGAAATATATAAATATTAAGTAATTAATCTTTGATCCTATGTTGAAAAAACTGCAGTCTTCAAGAGCTCGGGATGTAGCTGAGGGCCACTGCTCTCGTGAAGACTGCTTTCAGAAAAAAAAATTACTTAAGCATCAAGATTCATGGTGACAGCAATACTGCAGATAATTTTCCATCAATTCATACTATATTGCTTCTATTATTCACTATACTATGATAGCAACATCATTCCCACATCTGCAGCTGATTTAGGGCTTTCACTTTTTTTTAACCTACATTTATAGTTTGCTTTTTTTTTTTTTAAAGCCTTCCTGTCAAATTCTCCACAAGGAAGTCTTCTGCAGTACTGTGAGCTCCAGAGAACACCTTTAATTGCGAGTTCTGGAGTTAGCTGCTTTATGGTGGTTTTCTCTTTTTTCCTTTTTTTAATTATTTGCTTTATTTTGTTTGGTTTGTGTTTGTATAGCAGACGAAGTGTCTGCTTTCATTTTTAGTAAAAAATATAAAAGCTTAATATTTCCAGTAGAGAAGGAATACTACTGAGCAAAGCATTTTAAGCATTGATTTAAAATAGCTCAATTTCCTCCGCTGTTTGTGGCTATGAGGAGCATTGATTTTTAATTAAGTAAATTCCAAGTGAGGTGGGAAGCTTTCAACTTCACCAGAAAAGTCAGCACGTTGGGACAAAAACGGCAGTGTTTGCCTTAGAGTTAAGTGACAAAACTAAACATCAGCAAGAGGATTACTTTATTTTTACTGATTTATTTTTTAATAAACCTTGTTCATTTCCACAGTTTTTATATTTTTGTGCACACAATATTGCCCAAAATAGCAAAACAGGTAACATTCCTGTGTTGGTGTTGTATATGGAAGAAAAATGCAGGTGTGCTGCACTTTAATAAGATGGGGTTTTTTTATTAATTTAGTTCAGCTCTGCTACATGTGGGTCTCATTAAACTGTCTGTGATGGTGGCAAGCTAACCTTGGCCAAATGGCACTTACCACCACTAGGAATCCCTAGGTCCTTGTCAATATGAACACTGCTATCTTCCTCAAATGACCTCTTTGATTTCAGTGGTTTGTTTACTTGGGCAACTGTTTCTGCATTGGGTAACTTTTTGTACAGCTCTACTAATTCATCTGTCTCTTCTTTATTTACATACCCAGTCTAAAAGCTTTTACATTTCTGAATTTTTTTTCAAAGATATATTGATGACTGTAGTGGAAATGCAAGTCATGACCTGAAATAGAGATTGAGCACCTGGTGGGAAGGCAGGGCCAACCCAGGGGAACTCAGGTGCATGCAATGCCTCTGAGTGCCCAGAAGTGGGGGAGCCAGGATCTACCCCTTCCCAGACCTCATTTAAGAGTTGGCAGTGGAGGCAAGGTTATCCTGTTGGAGATCCCTGCATACCCCAAGCCCTGTAAAGGCAAGCAGCTTTGTTTCTGTGCCTATGACTGTTGCACTGAAGCAAGTCCTCACTTCTTGCAGCCCAGGACCCGGCTTATCCGCTGGTAGCGCAGGGCATTCCCTTGTGTTACAATGTTTTTCAAAGATAAATTGTTTCAGTGCATAAGTCTTTTTTCCTGAAGATCGTTGCCTTCCAAATGTGGGATACTGAAGTACAATTCTAAAAATCTCTGTGGTTTTAACTTGCAACCCCAACAATAACTTTAATTGTAACTTGCAGAATCTCTCTAAGTAGGTAGAAGGATTGCGGTTTCTAAGCCTAAGCATCTTTAACAGAAAAAAAACACAGTTCAGCTACCACACCAGAGGAATGTACCTGATGTAGTTCTAATAATATTGCTTTTTCTGCATTTATGTTGTCTGTAGTCATGCACTTAGTCATGCTAAGAACACGCTGAGAACATGTTGGGAACACGCTATGAACGCGCTGCAAACATGCTAAGAAAATACTAAGAACACACTGCGAACATGCTAAGAACATGCTTAAAACATGTTGTGAACATGCATAGAACATGCTAAGAACCCGCCGAGGACATGCCAATAACATGTTGTTAACATGCTAAGGACATGCTAAGAACATGCTAAGAGCATGCATAGAACGTGTTAAGAACATGCTACGAACATGCTAAGAACACGCTGAGAACACGTTAAGAACATGCTAAGGACATGCTAAGGACATGTGAAGAACGTGCTAAGAACGTGCTAAGGACATGAAAAGTACATGCTAAGAACATGCTTAGAGCATGTTAAGAACATGCTAAGGACATGCATAGAACATGAAAAGTACACGCTAAGAACATGTTAAGAACATGCTAATGTGTTGAGAACATGCTGAGAACATGCTGAGAACATGCTAAGAGCACGCTAAGAACACGCTAAGAACATGCTAAGAACATATCTTTTATATTCCTATTCAACATTTTTCATTAATGGGCTCTCTCAAATAATTTGAGAGGTCTGGTGCATCACAATATGTATGCATGTGTGGTTTACCAGCACAAATTTGCCCAAGTGTGTGCAACAAAATTATCTTTCTAGCAGAATGGCAAAAAACACTGCAATATTCAGAGCGAGGCTTTTGGATATTGCGTTAGTTTGTCAAAAAGTCTAGTATTCTCTTTGCTACTGTAGGTCAACTGCCCAGTCCAGATTCCTTACAGATATAGGAGAATTTCTGGGTGAGCTATGAGCGCGTCTGACTGTGATGGAAAAACTTGTACCGTTCTGCATTTTGAATGAGTAGAATCTTTGAATAATCACACTAATGGACAAGAATCCCCATTTCCCCACAGTAAGCTTTGAGCTGGCTTGTTGTTGTTGAGATGTGAATATTCTGACCTTCAACACTGTCAGTTTTGTTTTGTTTTTCTCGGTATCCTCTGACTGAATTTGCTCTGCTTTGTCCTTTTGCTAGACTACAGCATTCTAGACCTCTGTTTATAACTCAGTATTTAGATGGCAAGCTTTAATGAGGGCCTTCAACTCATGCTGTAAATTCAGTGTAAGAGTAACAGGCATAGATTCCTTTAAAATTTTGTTTCCCTTCTCTTTTTTCTTCACTGAACAGAGTAGGCCAGATAAAGTTTGCCTACCCAGGTTTTTCTTCTTTTACTACCTTATACACGGCGGCCATTGGTGTTAATCGGAGATACTTCTTTCTTGTTTTGTTCATTTTCTATTAATATGTTGTCATTTACAAAGAGATAAGTATCCTATGAATATAAATCCATGGTTTTCTTTAGAACTTTTACATAAACAACCAAAGCTTCTCGTATCATTGCAGTTCATTAAAATTTAATGCTGTGTAAAGTTCAGTGATCAGTGTATCCATTTAGTAAACACGCCTTTTTGCATGAGCTTTCAGTCCTTTTAGTATTCAGGTGGAGTCACTATGGAAGTATTCTTAAAAATGTATACATAAGGTGATCTTAAAATCTTTCCCTGCCTTCTGAAATTATACTCTTTTAAATTACTAAAAGGTCCTTTTGTTGTGATGTTGTGTTTTGTCAATGGTTGTTTGTTTTTCTTTTGTTTTACTGTTATTTTGCATTTTGAAGCAGTTAGAAGTATTTTGTTGAAGCTGTCTCTAAAAGAAAAAAAAATCTTTTTTTTGCCATAATTATAAATGGGATGCTTATAAAGAGCGATCTAAATGCTTATGTTGCTTAAGCATTTTTAATTAATGAAGATGCAGTTTTGCACAGCAATACTCTCATTAGTTCTGTCTCTTGTTCCAGACCAAACTGCTTTCATACCCTGCAAGATCCATGGTCTTATCCCACGTATGCCTTGCTACACAGGCAGCCTTCAGCTTACCTCTTGAAGGTGTTATCTGGTTTATTCTAGAGTAGATACGTGCTTCAAAAGACAAAGTTGTAGGATGACATGGGAGCTGGAAATAATGTGAAATTGTCTGTCTACATCTCATCTTTTTTCGTGTCTTAAATTGGAGTAATACTGTGGCCTAGGATCAGATCAGTCTACACTGCTAGATTCTGCAGCATCAAAGTATTAATCTATCATACTTCTGAAGAGTACTTTCTTTTTTTTTCCTAGAATTGGTTTGTCATAGTTTTGGCACTTGTAAAACAAAAGCTGTTTCAGAACGGTTCTATTAAAACAAATATTAATTACATTACAAGGAGATTTAGTTTTTTTTCACTTGTTGATATCCAAAAAATATTCTATTATACATGTAATGCTTATAGAAAACTATTCATAATTAATTGCGAGCTGGCTTGATCTCAATTTGAACCTCAACAGAAAAGCTTAAATAGAGGAAATGCACCTTCACAATGAAAATCTTGGTACACAGGGCACAGAACTGAATGTGATTGGAGAATGACAATTACCCTCATCACTTCAAGTCACTGCTTAAGCATATTGCAATTGAATAAAGGGAAGCTGATGCTCTAATCTATTCACAGTGGAGGCATTGGACTGACAGCAAAGAGCTTTAGTGTATCACATAGTCTCTGAGTGACATCAAGTGTATATGTGTACACTTTTATAAAGATATGCATACAGATATTCAAATGTGCATACACATATACAAACAACTGCTGTATGAGAAACTGATCAAAATGTATATTAACACATATCCTTGTGTAACGGTGTCTGTATGTTTTTAAGCACTGTAAGCATTCAGTTTTCCAGTTCCTCCTCAAGCTTGTGGTTCTTGCCGTAAGAAATGGGTGGAGTTTGGCTGTCTGACTTCCAGGCTCAATCACTTCAATCATGAGAGAGAGAGAACTGGACAGGGTTGAGTAGTGGATCCATGAGAAACACATGAGGTTGAACAAAGCCAAGTGCAAGGTCTTTTGCACCTGGATAACGGCAACCCCCACTTATCAATACAAGATTGTGAGGTGAAAGGATAGAGCACAGCCCTGCCAAAAAAACTTACTTAGGAGTATTGGTGTATGGCAGCCAGATGTGTGCCCTCACAGCCTGGAAAGCCAACCATACCCTGGTTTGCATGAAAGGCAGTATGGTCAGCAAGGTGAGGGAAGTGATCCTGCCCCCTCTACATTGTGATGTGAGACCTCATCTGAACTACTGCTTCCAGGTGTGGAGTCCTCAGTACAGGAGAGACATGGACCTGTTGGAGTTCATCCAGAAGAGGGCCACAACAATGATCCAAGGGATGGAATATACCTCCCTACAAGGACAGGCTGAGAGAGCAGGGGCTGTGCAGCCTGGAGAAGAGAAGGTTCCAGGAATACCTGAGAGCGGCCTTTCTGTATCTAAAGGGGGCTGTAAGAAAGATGGGGAGAGGCACTAGCAGGATCTGTAGTGACTGGACAGGGGTTTCAAAGTAAAGGTGGGGAGAATTAGACTGGATATAAGAAAGAGTTTTATTTATGTATTTATTTTTCACAGTAAGGGTAGTGAGACACTGGCACAGGTTGCTGTGAGATGTGCTGGATACCCATCCCTGGGGATATTGAAGGTCAGGCTAGGTGGAGTTCCGAGCACCTGATGGAGCTGTAGCTGTCCCTGTTCATTGCAGGGCAGTTGGACTAGGGGACCTTTAAAAGTCCATTTAAACTCAAGATTCTGTGATTCTATGATAATTAAGAATGCATATTAAACTTCAAGTGAAAATTAGAAGCTATTTTTCAACATTTGACCTTAAATTACTGAGATTTTTTTGTTCTTATTTTAAACGGACTTTTGCCTTTTAGTTAAGAAATCAAACTAGGTTGGAAAAAATCAATAGGAGCATGTTTGGGTTTTTTTGACTGGGATGAAATAATTATTTTTTCCTCCAATCAGTTGTTTTTTTTCTGTTTGTGATGAGTAACAAGGCTTTTGTTTAGCTTGTCTTGCAAACATCCACTGAACAACGTATTTGCGGTTCTAATCTTGTATGGGAAATAACTCTTTGTTTTCACGTAAAACAAGTTCTGATGAGACGGGTTCAGACAACAGGTTTAGGTAGTTTGCTTGGATAGCTAGGCTGTCTGTCACAGAATAACTTATATACGAATATGATGCAGTCAGAACACTTTCTTAGGCCAAAAGAATAAAAATGATGAGGCACAAGGTTGTTTTTCGTGGGGAGTTTGTTTGGGGTTTTTTTTGCCTTTCTCTAGTTGAGGAACATACAGACTGGTGATGCCTGAAATGATGACTTCTATTTTTGGACAAGGTCACAACCTGATATTTGAGTTTCATCACATTTCCTGTGTTATGGTGAAGTTCTGCAAAGTTGGTTTTGTTGAGTTCTTTAACTTAAAGCATTTCTGCATTTTTGGCTGAATTGCAGTCAGGCTATTAAAAGGTCCATGATTCAACATATCTTATTATACCACCATGCTCTAAAGAGAATGCGCTCTCCTATCCATACACTAAATCTACTGTGAGTTTTAAGAGTCCTTCTGTCATCTTGCCTCCTGTTACATGTGATTTATGTTTTCGACTGGAGACAGTCTTTCCCGAAGGATTGTGAATCACATAGCAACAAGGAACAAATCTTTGCTGGTAAGAATATCCTCTGCAGGATGATCTATCATGTTGGTATCTCTTCAGGCTGTGCAAAGGCTGCTGCAGGTGTTTGCTTATTCTTTCTTCTACATTTGATTTTTATTTAGGAGTCTGTTTCTACCAAGGTCTTGTTTTCTCTCATATTCCATTGGGTTTTTATTTAGCAGCTCAAAAGGTACTGACTGGGTACAGCAGTGCCTGGAGTCACCTGAGAGCAAGATTTTTCTCCTCAGCTTTAGAGATAAGCAGCCCCTATATTCTATCCGTTTGTTTTCTTTTACGGTTTCCCAGATCAAAATCTGTGCATCTGAAGGTAACAGAATTCCTTGACATGTGAATGTGCTGTGACCTCTCAGGAAATTATTTGAAAAATCTCATTAATGAAAAATGCTGAATAGAAATACAGAAGAAAACTATTTTACTTTTTTTATGGAATAGTGAGGCAAGTAGAGACTTACTGTCCAAACTCCTTATGATCCTGGGTTTTATCTCAGCCTTGATATGTGATTGCACACTGATTTCCTCTCACAATGGCCACTGCTTTTTTTTTATTAAAAAAAAAAAAAAAAAAAACCTCTTGTTTAAGTCTGAAGATCCAGATTGTAGTAATTTGCAACATATATACTGGGCTAGAATCATCCCTCTTGTCTACCAAACTCAGATATATTTTGCTAGTAGAGAATGCGTGGCCTGTCTCTGCTATTTTTATTATTTGTCTCCCCAGATTTTATATCACGCATCCTTGCTCTAGCATGAAACAAACTTTATCACCTTCTAGAGTAATTGATGTACAGGCCGACACCTCAAAGAATCTGCTTTGCACTGAAGTCTAAGGGCTAGATTTCATTCTTTGGCATTTTGTGCCTAAGGCTATTTGCAGCTTTTAAAGCTGCACTACAGGGGGAAGCAGCAAGGAGAGGGAGACCCCAAGAGAGAAGACACAAGATCTTGTCAAAAAATTATTTTTACATGTAATTCTTCAGTCACAGTCTGTCACACTATCAGAGCACGCCTTTTTATACCAACAGTCTCCTGTATCTTCAGTCCAAAGAGAAAAAGTATTTCTCATTTATTGTGCAAAATCATTCTTGTAAACAACAACATGCTGTGTTTTGTTACATATCATGTTGTTGCTCTTAAGCTTGGAAGATAGATTTTGTGGGTGAAAGGCTTTCTTTGTATTCCGTGTGGCTCTACAGACATGTATGATGCTGTCGTTCACAGTCTAACTAAGAACTCTTATCATTATCTCTGATTGAGTTCTGGCTTATCTATGAAGAAAAACATTGGGCTTGTCTGTCTCTGGGATTAGTATAGCTGAAGTTTTCCAAAATAACAAAGTAGGACAGGATGAGCTCTCTATAAAATCAAAGCTTAAGCACAAATGAATAAAGGTAAAACTGTTAATTCTACCAGTCCTGTTACCTTCAATATCCAACTTGAGAACAACTGTTCTGAAAATTGCAATTAGGAACTGCTTAAGGAGTTATTTATCCCAGGATGTTTTTCAATATATTAGGATTGATTAGCCTGTAGAACAAACTGTAGTCCTTAAATATGCCTGTAGGCTTTGTCTTCATCTGCGTTTAAAGGTATTTGTCTTAATGTTTTCTAGAGCTGTTCTAGAGTATCTCACTATATAACACAATGTCTCTGGATATACCAAGATTTATGGGGTGTTCACATAATTGGAAACTATAAATAACATCAGTTAGGATCCCAGAGTATACAGATGAGATGATAAGAGTTGCTTGACTTAGTCTCTTCCAGCTGTGATAAGCGGAACAGCAGTGCTGACTGCAGTGTGTTACTTGTGGCCGTGGTTTGACACTGACAGAACATTGTGGTATGAGACGGGAACCACAGAGATCCTAATGAAATTAAGAACACTGCTGGCTTGCTGATAGCCAAATGTCAGATAACTCTGAAATGGCTGTCAAGCAGACCACAATCCAGTGTGGTCAGATTTTTAATGCAGATTCTCTATTACTGTGTTCAAACTTCAAGAACATCATTCTGTTCTCCCTAGGAAAATTCTGACACGGTTAGTGGAGATATTTACAATACTGTTTTCTTAACAAGAAAGCCATAAGGTCTAATTTTCCAATAAATTTCAATATTAGCATGTCCCAAACAATTTAGTTAATGGTACAGTTAAGAGCAGGCAGAAAATAATTATGGATCTCAGAAACTGTTTTGTCTAAATTAAAACTGGGAGTTCAGTAATTCTTTTTTCCTTTGATCCTCCTGCCTGCATTCTTAGAGCACGTGTGAGCATAAACATCTTATTGATCTGGAATCTTATTAGGAACCATACTGACCATATGAGTACAACATATGGTGATCCATAGATTCCTTTGTGAAATTTCCAATAGTAAATTAGGGAACTAATGCAGCTTTTCCACTTCCTGTAATCCCCTATATCCTTCTAAAAGCTCCATGTAGAAACTTCTTACTATCTGGTAGAGGTTTAAATCTACTTTATATAAATATAAAAAGAAATCTTTTGAAATCTAGATCTAAAATGTTTGAAAATACATTTCTCAATGGTGTTCCACAGTTCACCACGCTATTGCTTACAGATGCAAATACTGAGGAGCAGAATGCAAGACATAAGGCAAACAATGTCACCCTTCTATACACAGAGATTTCAATTTTGATTTCTAATTGAACAAGTGACAGTGCAGAAATAGGGGGTTTATTATTTTTTAAGGTACTTGGACATTAAATTCAAATTCTGTTAATTTGCCTGTTTATTCATAGGTAAAGTAGTTAGCAGGTAGTCTTGTGGTCTAACAAGTTAGACTACCTGCTAAATAATAATTTAGGGCTGACCTACATCTTTGGTCTTTCGGATTTTTCTAGCTAACTTTTAAATGGCGTTGTGTGGACTCATGAACCTGCTAGAGATTAGTTTGGTGTGGGCTTATCTCTGTCTTCACTGAACTAATACCTGAAAAAGTCAAATTTCTTTAAACATTTCCAATAGAAAACCATAAAGGAAATAAACGGGGGAAAAATCTGAACGCTTTTATGCAGCAAGCTATAACAGATAGTCCTTGAGAGAGGACTGAATAAATAATAGTAGACTAAATCGCTTTGTAAACTTGGTTCAAGAAACTTTAAAATGATAAAATAAATCTCATTCTCTCACAGTTAATGTTACTTTTGTTTTTTCCCTCTTGCCCTTGCAGAAAATGTAAGTCATTTGTTAAATACAGCAATACAGTTAGTCTGCAGGCTACTTTACCAAAGCAGTCCTTGTTCTTACCTATCAGGTCCACACTTCGGTAGGATAGATGCGCTTGACAGATTTTTGATAAACAAATGCATAATAAAAATGTGGTTAGACTAAATTTTTCTGTTTTATCGCTAAGAGCTTGGCAGGTACTTTAACTTTGCTGTGGTAGGTATATATATAATTATTCTTTATCCTCGCAAATATAGAAGAACAAACAAGGAAAAGAAAAAAAACAGTTTGCTGGTCAGGATTGAGATTGCCTTGTGTTGTGACATGAATACAAGAATTAATTTTGGTGGCATGAATTTCGTCACCTAGCTATTCCTGCCTGGCACAGGTTGCCCAGAGAGGTGGTGGATACCCCATCCCTGGGGATACTCAAAGTCAGGCTGCACCAGGCTCTGAGATCTGATAACACTGCAGATGTCTCTATTCATCGCAGGGGAGTTGGAGTGATGGATTTAAAGGTTCCTTCCAACTCAAATGATTCTGTGATTCAATAATTTTAAACTATTTTGAGAATAAAACGGAGAGAGAAAGTGTTTTCTGATGACTCTATAACTGCTGTTACTTTTGACTGATCTTACATTGATTGACACAGGAACTGCATCCCTCTTCTCCTTCTCTAATACTGTTTTCTGAGAACTGTCACACAAGAACCAAAACATTTACATTGTTATTTTCTTCAGGATTTGTGCATAAGTATCATTTATAACCGTACTGTAAGGACATAACAGATCCCTAACAGACAAGAGTGATGGGAATCGCAAAGCTGCTAATTACGTTGGAGAGGAAGTCACTGTTGTGCAAAGATGATAACAAGAAGAGAAGAGTAGGTAGGGGACAGAAAGAAGTAGCGGTTAGTAACAATAAGGGAAAAATTAGAGAAAAACTTTTGCTGAAACATTGATTGTGTGAATACTGAGTAGTTAAATCACTGTTGAGCAAAAGCCTTGATTCAAAGTTGAGAATCTAGTGCAAGATGTCAGGAGAGGAAATATAAATTTGATCACTGATATCCCACAGCAAAAACTGTATAGTGAATAGGAGAAAAGTACAAGTTAAAGTAGAAGACTTAACCAGAGCGTATGGTCATTATTATACAAGACTGTAAAAGATGAATAGCCAGAGGTTATAGGGGAACAACTCATACAAACTAAGGCTCACAGCTAGGATGGATGCTCACCACAAGTAACTCCACACAGGAGCAATCTCCAAAAGAGATGCTGCCTTAGTGGTGGTCAGCCCTTAAATGGGATCTAGGAGAGGTGGAGTCAAGCTCCACCCCTTACAGGAGCACAGCTGAACTACCCTCACCTATGCTCCCGCAGCTGACCCGTCACTTGCCTCAGATGGTTAATCAGAGGTTCAGGCTGTGAGTAACAGTTTCCCATACACCAGAGAAAAATAAATGGGTTGTGAACAGATTGTTGGGAAAGCTTGATCACTTGAAAAAAGAGGCAAATCTCTTATAAGTTATACAAGAGTTAAAAGAAGTTGGAGAAAATGTCATAGGAATCCAGTAAAAATATAGATATATCAACCAAGAAGGATGTAAGCTTGTTTACAGAGAAGAAATTACAAACAGTCTTTGATTCTGAGGAAATCCTCAGATTCCACAGTGATTCTGAGGATTCCAAAGCAAAAGCAAGTACGCATGAAGGTGAGCAGACCTAATTGGAGACTTCCAGGGTAGTAATTTTATGATCCATAAGACTTAATATTGTGTAGAACATGAGATTCAGTAGCTCTATTCATGTTACTTCACTTTTGTCCTTGATTTTAGAAGCTACAGTTCCTAACTGCATTCTGTTTTTCAAATAGCTACTTTGCTTAACCCAGAGTTTTCTACCGGATTAGCTGGTAGAATCTCTTTTGGGATCTCTTTGCCTAGAAAGTTTTTTCTTGCATCTCCAGCAGAGCCTGATGCCATTTTGTGTGATTTCATTTTGTGATTGTTTTCCTTTCTATTGCAGAAAGAATTAGTGTCGGCTTTTTACCCAGTAACAGTGAAATCCTTAACTTTGTATAAATCAAAACAGTCATAAATACACTGGAGGGATACAGAAGCTGCTGTTAGTAAATACGAAAATCCAGGGAGTTTAATTTTAAAGTAAATTTTTGCTGGCAAATTTAACTATTAAAAATTGAAAGCTTTCTTCTATTAAAAGTAAATGCAAGTACCCTTTTAATAAACAAATTGCTACTGATGTGCAGTTAATCTAGTAATTACGTAGTTTGCTTTAGTTCAGAGATTTTATCTTTTAAGACAAATTATACAAGACCAAAGCTATTTCATTAACTTCCCAAAATAAGGCAATAATTAATTAGATAAATCACCTTTCCTTACTGATAAAAAATCTATTTTGTGTTTTGTTGCAGTGAATCATTAGTTATGCTAGCTTCGAGCTCTCACTTCAAAAACAGCTTTTATAGGAACACTAATCTGGGGAAGTTCTGAGCAATTGTGACCTCTTCTGGAAGCATTCAGTTTGATTCCGATAGCGACCACAGGAAATCTTTATTGCTACTTTAGGAACTAATCTGCATGTACTAGGAGCTGTAAGAATGGATTGAGAGATTGTACCTACCCTGAGGAGTTTACTTGTAAATACAACATAAATCAAAAATAAAAATGAAAACAAACAGGAAATCAATGGTTGGACTAGATAGAATCTCAGTCTGCTGCATCTTAGATTGCTTGTTCCGCCTCTGAAGCAATATGGGCTACTTTTTTGTGCCGTCACTGTGCTTATGCACATGGGCATACATGTGAAAAGGCGAGAACTCCAGAGTTGTAGTTCAACGTAAACAATGCAGAATATAAATATATATATATATATATATATATTTAAAGCGAAACAGGAGCAAATCTTTGTTCAGCAAAGGCTTCAGTATTGAGTTTCTGCTGGAAATAATAGGAAAGTCATAACTGCGTGACAAAAGGAGCCTTTAATGGAATTATCAAGAACTAAATCATTGATCTGGAAATGCCTAAGTCATAAATTCACGATTCCAGCCCAGAGAATCTTGAAATGCTCTTACCCTTAATGTTTGAAGCGATGCTACTCTGAGGCTCTACTTCAGCGTGAAATGTACAATAAGTCACAAATTTGATTTATATTCCTGGAAAGAGATGTTTACATTTTACTGTCAGCTCATGCTTCATTGCAAATTGTCAAGTTTTTGAAAAATGTAAATGAACTTGCCACTTTTCTTAGTGGAACATTTGGCATCCTGAGCATATGGTTCATTAAGGCTTCAGCAACTGTTTACTGCAGTTTGGTGTCTGTGGGAATTCTAAGTAGCAGTACAGTAAGATCTGAGCTCTTGAAATCAGAAGGCCCTGAAGCAAAGGCCGCCTCCCCCTCCCTGGTGCATCCCTGCCTTCTTTGATGATATATATAATACTTCACCTGTTATTTTTGAAATATATATTGCAATTGTCAAGATCCAGTCTTACTAGTTTGACTTTTATGTACAAGTGTCGTATGTGATGAAAAAATATTGTTTGAAATTAATTGGAAACTAGTGTTTCAGGAGAGTGTAAAAATTTCCAAGACTTATTCAAAGTATTATTTACCGTAATAAACTGGGTATATTTCTGTCTTCCTCAGGACAATAAGCATTCAGACAGTGTCTGTGAAGAGTTTAAATGAAATAAAAACCAAACCACAAAATAATCATGTTTTTAATTTCCAATGGAAGTCAGTCATGTATTCATAGAACTGCTTAGGTTGGAAAATACCTTCAAGATCATAAAGTCAAACTGCAACCTAACCATACTACCCTAACTCTAAAAACTCGTATGTCAGTTCAACCCGTGTTCTTCAGGGTGCTTTTGTGTTGTACCCTTAATAGCCATGCTTCAGCAGTCTGCTCTGAGTTATTTTTGGTCCCCTTGGTACAATAATTTCATAGAGCAGAAGTTTTTCAGTTTCATAGAATGGACTAGGTTGAAAAGGTCCTCAAAGATCATCCCGTTTCAACCCCCTTGCTTTGTGCAGGGTGACCAACACCAGACCACGCTGCCTGGAGACACATCCAGCCTGGCCTTGAATGCCTCCAGGGATGGGGCATCCACAACCTCCTTGGGCAACCTGTTCCAGTGCGTCACTATCCTCTGTGTGGAAAAACTTCCTCCTAGTATCTAACCTAAACCTCCCCTGTCTCAGTTTAAGACCATTCCCCTTTGTCCTGTCACTATCCACCCTCATGAACAGCCATTCCCCCTCCTGTTTATTCTCTCCGTTCAAGTACTGGAAGGCCACAATGTGGTCTCCCAGGAGCCTTCTCTTCTCCAAGCTAAACAAGCCCAGTTCCCTCAACCTTTCCTCATAGGAGAGGTGCTCTGATCATCTTAGTGGCCTGCCTCTGGACCTGCTCTAAGAGCTCTATGTCTTTCTTGTACTGAGAGCCCCAGGCGTGGATGCAGTACTCCAGTGGTAGAGATGATATAAATTTGGTGGCAAAACTGTGAATGATATTGAAAATTAGATTATATTCTTACTCATTCTTTTACAGATTCTAGGATAAATGAAATATTTTTTAAAAAATTGATTCTTACAATTTCCGGGATGTGATGTTGTAAAAGTAACTTCCTTCATGTCCTGGCAGAACACTTGGAGCGAATTTCACAAGCTTGCAGGCAAATGAGGCTAGTATTTTTTCATAAACTTATAGTGAAGATTGCTTTAATCCCTTAATGTTACAGTTAGTTTCGAATCAGTTTGGGCCAACTAGAAGTTGTGGTTTGACACAGAGCTCATTGCATGTAATTGTAGGGGTTTCTGTTGCATTTTTAAATGTTTTTCTATATTCTTAATGCAAGCTTGCACTTTCTTGAACATAGATATCTCTTGGCCTACTGTCTTTTAATCCAGATGTTTCATTTGATAATATGCAGATGTGTTTACTTTCCCCAAGGGAAACAATTCATGCAACCATTTTACACAGTCCTATGTCATTTTTTTCTTCACTGTCTCTTAGGAATAATTTGTTTTTATGGATAGAGTCCATATTTTGACACAGTATACATGTCAAAGATGTTCTTTCTGACTGGCTGTTTCATATATATTGTGTTTTTAAACATCACTGCTTTTTGTGTCCCTCTTCTGTATTGTCCTCTAAATTCTGACATAACTGACTTGCTTACACATGTACTTGAACTGAAGGTTGTCCGTGGGTATTAAAGAAGTACTTTATTTTGTATACCTAATTATCTAATGAGAAACTAAGCCATCAAAATGACCTAATGAATGATCCAAAAAACTATTTAAGGACGTTGAAGTCTGTTGGAAATCCTTTAACTCAAATAGCATATGAAATGTGTGAAATGAAGATAGGTCTGTTTCTAGGCAAACCAGTAAATAGCTTGTAAAAATACTACATACCAGGTTTAACTGCAATTTCATCTCATCCCACGCTTTTCTAATAGCCAATAAAGTATGATGTCACCAGAGCTACAATACACAGTGCTCATAAAACTTCTTGAGCGGTTCTTCCTTGCCTTCATCAATGGGAAGGAAGGGGACTCTGATATCTAGAAGATGTTGATGGACTTTAATATTTAATAGAAATTGAAGGATATTCTTTCATCAATTTGTTACTCTCTTTTAATACATTAGTGCTCTTAGTCTTCCATAACATTCGCAATTCATTCTCGGTATGAAAAATATTTTTAGTTACAACCTGTAGTTGTTTTAAAACCTAATGTCAGGTAATTTTATTGGCTAGTTTAGCAGTTCCCTGCTCAAGTTTTTCACACTATTTATAGGTTTCCTGGGCCACCCCTTTTCACAGCAAAGAATCCTAGACACTACATCGATCTAAGAAAAACTTATCAATACTTACTAAGACCAACATACATCATTTCCCCTAACCTTAATGGAAGTGTGCCTTGTCCAAACCGAAAATGTGATCTCTAAAGACAATGAAAAAGAAAGTGTGTTGGTATAGATAATGTTGAATAAGTGCCCAACATGACAGAGGAGATTAATGCGATATAAACAAGTAGCTTTCCAGCTGAATCTCTGGTCACTTGTCACCATCTTAAAGACGTCCTTACACTTTTCTTACAGACTACTGGTTTCAACCTCATGATTTTGCCTAACTTCTAGATTAGCCAGAATTTCTTCATTATCCAGATGCTGTGTACTCCTTGCTACCTATTCTGAAGCATTTATCTGTACTAGATGAGCACAATTATCATGCTAGAATTCTGAGGCAGCAGAATTGGTGGGTGCAGGAATTTCACCATGTAGTTAATGAAGCACTCTTTCCTGGGTGGGTGGGGGGGGCTGGCAGGTGAGGGTGATTTTCTTTTTTTAATAGATAAAAATTAATGTTGTTTTTGTTGCTCCTGAATGAGATTCTCAGCAAAGGAATCAGGCTGCCATCAAGATATAGTAAATCATGAATCAATAGATTAGTGTTTTAATAATTAACTTCATTCTAGACAATGTGTAAAATTAATCGAAATTTGGCATAAAAGGTATTTCAGACAGTTATTAATTCTTCTTACAGGTGCACTGTTCCTTGAAACTTGAAAGGGATTTTTTTGTTTTGTTTTGTTTTTGTACCTGTTTCAGTGACAGCTGCTAAAGGTCAGGCTGTAATAGCTGACCTTTTCACAAAAAAAATTGGGAGAAAGAAATTAAAATAATTGTTGTGATCATAATTAGTAGCAAAATCTTTGTCAATTGCTTCATTAAAGAGATTAATCAGTAAAATAAAATTTAAAAGCCTTCTGCAAGCTCATTTAGTAAATTTCTATATGCCATACTAATGAATAAGCGTCTCAAGTCTGATGAGAATTTTTTGCTTTTTTGGTGGGGTGTGGGTTATTTGTTTGCTAATCTGTACTTTGAAGCCAAAGAAAGTTTCATACACGTGTTACAGGGATATAAACAACAAATGCTTTACTTTGTGAAACTGCAATAAGAACTCATTCTTGTCTTTCCAAGAAAATAAATCACGTCAAAAGGAAATCCGTCATTTCAAAGCGTATATTGAGACAAAATTCTGATATTTTTGAAATTATGATGGCATTCTACTAAGGGCCTGAATGATTCAGGGCATATTCAGCCTTTCTGCAAGTCTGGATTTTTTTGAAGCCTTTCAGAGTTTTTTACAGTAATCTGTTGGATCCAGCTTTGAATACGGAATTCTTCCAAAGCAGAGACTTTTGATTCTACCTTAAACTTTGATATTGAGCGGACAAGTGGCATAAAATTGGACAAGCCTGGTAAAAATACTAAAATGGACGAATAATCATGCCAGGCTTGTTTTGTAATTACCGGAGAGAAGAAAAGTCTGTCATTGAGAGGATCTCATCTGCCACAGAGCCAAATGTTACTGGTTGGACACACGGTCACTGATGCGCCTGAATTAATGGGAATCTGAGTCTGTTCGTAGATAAAAAAAATATACTTGGAGACTTCAGGGAGGACAGTGCTTATGTTTTATTGGGACTGTGAATAATTAAAACACTTAGAAACAGACTTTCTGCTTGAGTGTTTATGGCCCTAGAGAGATCATTGGTTAGATTTTGCCACAAACAGTACAGGCATTACAGATGAGAAGCTGAAAATGTAGCTTTCTTATAAAGATGTACACTCAATTTTTTGGTGGTAGTGTTCATTTAGATCTGAGAAACTACAACGTTTGTTTGTAAAATCTTAATGAAGACCTAAGGATTCAAACTGTGTATTGTGCCTGTGCCAACCTTTCTCAAAGGTAGGGATAAAATATCTGAAATTGAGGTGTGCAGGACAAATACTGACTAACAAACACCAACAGTATTAAGCTCTAAACTGGAGAGAAGGGGGATGGAAGAAAATGCATTTCTCAGCTCATGGTACATTGCATGAAGCAGAGAGGTAAAAAGAGTAAGTTTTCAGACTTAAGTAATATTTTCCACAAATACTATTGTTTCTATTTGCGCTGTCTTCTTTATTAGCATTCTGAGTCCTCTGCACTTTCTTTGTGGAGGAAGTGCTTCCTAACTTTGGCAACAGCAGTTTTCTAACTCTAAGGCTAATACAAAGGGAACGCAAGAGAAAACCCTTTATTTGCTTTGTTTCCTATTGCTGGAAAGCCAGTAGATGGAGCTTAAGTAACAAACTCTTCCCAGAGCATATTAATAATACAAAGGTACATAAGTAAACAAATGAAACTCTGCCATGATAGTCTATTCCCGATAGGAAATATAGGAGGAAGAAAATCAGTAGCTGTCGAAAAGGATGAAATGAGAAGTGAAAGGAATTCATTGTTCTAGTAGATGAGTGCACTGAAATTAACAGCAAAAAATAATGATCTTAAAATCTAGGAATCTGCAAGATTTGCCGAGGAAAATACAGTATTGCCTAGTTTTTAACTTTTCTACATACCTAAGAAACGTACAGATTTCACTGGCTTTTGTTTTTTAATGACTGTTCAAAATTTTGAAAAGTACTGACTGACTTCTCTCTCATTGAGTGTACCACTGACTTACGGGTGCTGGGACTCAGGAAAAATACTCAGAATATGTTTCCATTGGGCTTTCTGATGCAGTGCAAGACAATCCTCAGCCGCCTTACCTCTTCACTTACCTCAGCAATGCAATCAACTATGCAGAAAGTAAGAGATTAACAATAGGAAAGCATTGTTTATCTCTTTTTTTCAAGGAGCTACATGAGAAAAACTCAGATACTGAGTGACCAACTAAGGCAAGCAAATGCTCTGCTCCCAGATCTCTTTTTCATAGATGACTTGCTATGCCAAGCTGGGGACGCACTTGTGCTTTTTTCAAATATAACATCTTAGAATTTCAGGCATTTGAATTGTTACCTATTATTGGCATACTTGGGTAAAATAACTTTGGGAAAGAATTCAAAGGCCTGGAAAAGAGATGAAATATTGGAGTGATTTCAGGTGATTGTTTTAATGTGCTCAATATTTATGGGAATATTTCTGATGTGGAAAGGTTGCATTTTTACTCAAATTTTCTTAATGACTTATTTAAGACTTGGTAGGTTTCTAAGAAGTCTGAGTATCAAATAAGAATGTTTTAATATCTCTGCTGTTAGAGCCCAGTACTGATTGTAGAGTTTGTTGTAGAGCTGTCCAATTAACGCATTGTAGAAAGAGGTTCTCCCTCCTAATTTTTTTACTGGAAGCATCAAATCAAAGAAGACTTACCTAAGCAAGTGTCAATGTTTTACAGACTTGTTGAATGTATGGTTTATTTCCAGCTCCACAAATAGTTTATTTCACATTGCCTCTTCTAGGCGTCTGGTTTGGAAGTGTTCTGCTTGAAAATGAAATCTTTTCTGGTCGTGCACACTGCTGTTGTTTTTCATCTCCATAAGTAAATTTGTTTTATGGCTTTGATAACAGAAGTCTAGTCCCTTCAATAAAAATTTCCTTTCCTTCTCAATGGGTCAATACACCACTTGGCTGGCTGCCTCACAGCAGACATAGAATCAATTCCCCTCAGAAAAGACTGAGACTGAATTCCAACTTGCTGTATAACTAATAATTGGCCCAGTTTATTCCATTGTGAAAATGATTTTATTTTGCTGAGATGATAACCTCTTTCCAGTAGTCCTAAACTGTCATCTTGTGGTTAGTATGGGGTATGATTTTACCTGATCAAGAGAAAATGCATCTAAATAACAAATACAAAAAATCTGTAAGCTTTCCTCTGGATATTCGTAAGATCAATTTGGGGAGTCAAGATTATTTTAGAGATTGACTCATTGGGGTTTACTTTGAAAATAACTGATTATAGGTACTAGCAAAAACTTACTAATCAGTTCATAATCCATTTGGAAGGTACTGATAGACTTCCTGTGGTTAAATGGCTTCATAGACCATAAAAAAAAGTGAGAAAAAAGAAAGTCATAATAAATTATTAGATCTTTGAAGTTCTCCTCTGATTGCTATATTATATGTTTAATTTTCAGACTCTAATGAAACACTCAGAATCGAATCAGACTGCAGAATCATCAAAACTGAAATAATTAAACTATCACTCTTCTCCCAGGATAACAAAGCTCACATATAAGCTCTCTGAAATTACCACACAGCATATCAGCTTGCTCAGATATGCAGTCAATCTGATGTTCCTTCTGAGGTTACAAAAACCAGTCTGAGTATTTTGAGACTGAATAGCCTGCAGCATCCTGCATCAAGCAAAGGAATCCAAGTCCTCTAGAGGAATTTCCTCTGGGAGCTTTGAAGGATGAGGTGGGGAGGAGCTTTAACTGTTCCAACATTTTTGTCTCAACGATTAATTATTTTATTCCTAGTAAATGTTTATAGTGAATCAGAAACAGTTTTAGCATTAAACTCTCACAGTTTTTACATATCTTTTTTTTTTTTTCCTGAGAAATCTAAAGTTATGTCATAATCCCAATTCAAATTTGTGCCAAACTCTGGAATTTTCTATTTATAATCCCTTAGATAGCAACCATCTGTTCTCTATGCTTGCATATAAATCACTTGCTGATATATATTACCTAGATCATGGGGCTTTTCTGTATATTTTAAATTCTCTTGGCAAAAAGACATTTATGCTTGCTGCAAAATTGTATGGGATCCAAAACTATTTACAAACAAGCAATATGAAATTTCATCTCACTTGAATATGTAACAGTCCATTTGACTGCAAACGTAGCATTCTACTTTCAGGCACTTGCTTTTTTTTTTTTTTTTTTTTTTTTTTTTGGTGGTTCTTTCTTTTTCCTTCTTACTTTAAAGGCAAGGAATAAATAATTTATTCATTGGAATACAATTTAACATTTCTAGCCTTACTGTGCCTGCACCAAATGAGAGCGATCCAAGTTCAATTTTTCTTCCTTGAGGATTTGAACAGCTCTCTCTTTTTCCTGTGTAGTTCTCAGGTTATGAGCATTTTGGACTTACGGTAGCTTTGTGCTCACTCTCTCCTAGTGGTAGTGTGCCACTTGCTCTGGCCACAGTAATGGGTACAGATCTGTTTCCCACCTCCTGTGTAACTGACCCAAATGTTAGGACAAAACCATTCTCTATCCCTTCAGCATGGCCTTTGATGACTGCTTGAAATGTTCACAAAACATAAGATGCCACAGCATGTGTCCTGATGGGTGGAACACTCCCCTGTGAGACCTAGGTTCAGCTGAGCTGCACAATGCATGCATTTGTTTACTACAAAGACTATCCTGATGTGTGGTGTTCACCCATTCCATGGTTATGCAAGCAGTGTATAATAATCTCTATGGGGATATCTCAAATGGGTACAACTGCTTCAGGGGTACAGACTGTCTGTAACGTCTTGTGCTATCAATAGAGATCATAACCTCATTCCTGAAGACTTGTGCCAGTGTTAACAGTGTGCCTTTGGAAAAGTTCGTAGTAACGTGCAGTATATTCAAAAGTAATCTTCTTACAATGAGAAGATGGTTGGTTCGTTCAATTACTTTATGGACTGAAGTTAGAGCAGCTGCTGAATCTGTTTGGCATATGCTACATAGAAACATGAAGATTTTCTGTGTCACTGGTCTTTTGTTTTAAACTCTGTACATCTCTTAAGATGTAGAAAAACGTAAGGATTTCCTGCAGTTTCTACCACCAAGGAGTTTTAAAATTCATGCAAGTTCTTGGGTTTGTCTTTAAGAAAGATGGTATTCCATACTTATTTATACCATAGTGAGACACTGCAGCTGCTAAATTATTTCCATTTTAAAACAATCATGCATTCTTTGTCCCAGAGCACATGAAATCTAAATTCAGTTGCACAATAGGCAGTGTAACTAATGCATACACAAGATCATCCTCTTGAGATGAGAGTTGCTAAAGTCCTGTTTTAAAGAAAGTATTGGGTGTTCTTAACAAGCCCATTTGTGTGTAATATTTTCCATGTCAGAAACTCCCTCTAAAGTAGATTTTAGGCTTGCAAGCCAGGAATTTACTAGCACAGATATCCGCTAAGGTGATAACTTCCAATGAATTCTGCTTCTGAAGTACTGCAATGGTAAATAGATATCGATTAAAGGTATTGATTTCTGACAAAATAGGAGACTTGACTCATTGCTAGATTTTGAACTTACACTTTAAATAAGAAGACTTTGATAGGTGGTGCTAAAATCCATTGTTTGTATTGGAATGATATCCAGAGTCCCAGACTGAAAGGTTCCACTTTACAGAATGCATGTAGAAGAATAAAAACAGCCACCAGAAGAAAGAGAGATCTGGGTGAAATCTAAAACTACCTGTTTGGTGGATTAATCCTATCCTTTTATTTGTGAGAACATTTGGGTCTTTGTGTCCAAAAACTAAAACTTCCTAGGTCAAATCTTCTACACCTGATCACGCAGGAGCAAATAAAAAGATGACTTTGGGTTTCCCTGGAGATGATCATTCAAATATTTTGTCAAACCTTGCCTACTTTATTACTCTTTTGTGATTTCATCCAAGCTGCTCTGTCTTCTTTAAGTGTGAACAATTAAAATGTGTTATTTATATCATCTTTCCTGATCTGGCTAGTGAAACACTGTGAAGTCAATAACATCTTTGTTTTATTAAACCAATTTAAAGTCTTCGGAGAAGGGATTTTGTTGTTTGTGTTTTTTAATCAAGTCTGACCCAGAGACAAGAAGATACAATCTCATATCACAATTGCAAAGAATTTGCAAATCCTTCAGGCACAGCTGCTTTCTCACAGACATCCATAATCCTGATACTCTTACAGTTTCCACAGAGAATACAGAATGTTATTCCTGGAAATATTTTACACTTGCATTACTATGTTATCATGTTCGTTGCTCACCTGGCAAATATTTTATTAACACTGATATCATGTTGCACATAGAATTAATTTTCAGATTCCGGAAGCTGTGCACAAACTTCATGTCTTCTTTCTTTGTGCTTGAATATGCACTCTTCCAGCTACTGCAGCACTTTTCCCTACCATGCCTAAGTATAACTCTTGCTTATGTGAGTTGCTGTATGATCTTATGCTCTGTGTTACGAATGTGATCAGATTTCAGGGTCTGACCTAGTGCTCACTGAAGCCGATGAGAAGATTTACGTTGACTAGAGTACTTTCCATTCTTAAAATTTGGTTATGTATATATCTGATGCAGACAGGCATTAATGCAATTTTAACTGTGCTAAATTCCTTAAGGAGATTGTCACCGGTTTATGGGCTGGTTCAGCCTGGTTCCATGACTAGCAGGGCGGAGGGATCTGCAGATCCGCGCCTCCAGAAAGGGGAAATAGGGAACCCTGATTAAATAAACAGTGGCAACGATCTGAGGAGAAACAAACTAATTTACTAAAAATGATATGGGAATGCAAGATAACATGCTATAATACAATATAATTAGAATTGAAGCTAATAAATATAATGAGAGTGTGTGAAAGGTGGAAAGGCCTCACCATAACCCTGAGGTGAGACACGCAGCCAGGTCAAGCAGCAGGAAGGTGAGCCGAAAAAAGGGAAAAGAGAGCATCAGGTGACCTACCAAGGCCTTATATCTATTCCCCCTAAGCAGAAATGATAACAGAACAGCGAACAGTCTTCTGGGGAATGTATTAGTTCTTCTCTTCCAGAGTAGGTACCCAGACCTGGAGCACTAACTCTTTAATTCCTAGTGCACTACATGATGTTGTGATGTGGAATACTGATAACCAAAAATCGTAAAACCATGACAGAGTTTGAAGGAATCTTGAAGGAATTCTAATATGATGTAATTGTTCTTGCATTAAGCTTAGGTAAAGGAGCTCAAGTCAAACTCATTTTACATGTACCAGAGCATAACATGAGGAACAAGTCTATTTTCAGATATTTGTTGCAACAAAGTTAATGAGATTAACTTTTTTTATTACTTTTCTGACAAAAATGTGCTTCAATATCACTGAATAATTCTGTGGTTTAAGCAATGACTTGTCATTAGCAGTAGTACACAAAGTCTTGCTACTGAGCATGGAGAACTCATTCATTCTGGGAATTTAGCTCTTATTTCTTAGAGCTTTCAGACAAACTAGAAATACATTAGACATTCTTCTTAATACTGCTCTTCAGTGTCAGTGCTGTGGTTTTTACAGGACTGTTTTGCTGCAAAACTGACTCTGAGAGTCAGCAGTTTAAAATGATAGTGAGAAACATCAATAGATATTGAATGTTTAACTTACCACTGTCTTTGTTCTCTGCAGAGAATGAGGACCATCATCAATCAAAGTACGGAGCATAATTTGAAATGCAGGTATGTACATACGTTCATTCACCTTCTCAGGGAGCATGAGGATGTGTGACACAACTGCCTGACAACAACAGCTATTCATACTTTTCTGCATACACAAGAAGGGTGAACTGTGTGCTTGACCTGCAGTAGCGAGTCTCCAGTGAACGCAATTCATCTGTGAAATTATTTCATTAGAGTTTCATCAGAATGATGAGATATAAAATGTGTCAAGCAAGGTTTGGCTGCTTCCCTCTGGAGGTCTCAGCTGGATGCAGATATCTTCAGTTTTATTGTCCCTGTACTCTGCAGGTGTCCAGCACTGTCTCTACTTGTATTATAATCTACCATGACTTTGACTGCGTAGCTCTGCCGTCAAGTCCAGTTCAGCCTTATAGGGTTTTACTTGACATACTTCCTTTGAAAATAAGGCCTTGTGTAAAGATGAAATCCAGCGTACTACTTCATTTTGAATGCCCTGTTATCATTTAGTGCCAATATACTGTTAAAAACTGACAATTTTTTTTTGTCCTAACAAATAGTGTTTTCTTTGCTTTCCTAACATATTGTGTAAAACAAATCATGAAATTGATCTCTTTTGAAGTAATTCTCATATCCGACTGGGATCAAGATCTGCTTTGTAAATAAAACCTTTTCTTTTCACTTGTAGAAAAATATGTAAAACTGTATCTCTACAAATACTCTCTAGGTCTTCTCCCAAAGCAAATTATGATCCCTTCACTGTTTTCAGATTAGTAAGAGAGGGGCAATTAAAGGAATTTTATTAGAAGTAAATTTTAATACAAATGAGCATCGAAATGTGTTACTATGTCTCAGAAGATGTAAAGATAAGTTTAAGTATTTAATTTGAGTCTGCAGTTCAAAAGGAGGAAGGGAAGGCCATCCTGAAAATGTACTTGAAGTTTTATTTTTTTTTCCTATTCAGTTAAATCTGTTAGTGTTTGTGGCAGAAATGCTAAGGCACAGCTAGAACCAGTGATTGAGCACCTGGTGGGAAGGCAGAGCCAACCCAGGGGGAGCACAGGTGCATTAAATGTACCTGAGTGACCAGAAGGGGCGAAGCCAGGATCCACCCCTTCCAGACCTCATTTAAGGGTTGGCAGTGGAAGTGAGGGTACCTTGCTGGAGATTCCTGTCCTGAGGCATTCAGAGAGTAAGCACCACCCCTCTTTTCGTCTGCGTCTACAGCTGCTGAGTTTGGACTGATCCTCATTTGCTGCAACTTAGGCCTTTGCCAACTGTCTACCCATTGCACTGTAACTTTACGTTGTTAAACTAAAGCTTTTTTCGGGATGTTTATTTACCCAAATTACAATCCAAAAAAATAGGACTATTTTCAGATGCCTATCACAGTACACTTCAAATCCATTTATCTAGATATAGATTCTGGTTGTCTAAACATTTATGGAGTCTGTTCTTTGCATGGGATTAAAAAGACATATGAAGCAAATGTTTTGAGTGGACAACTAAGACTAGGAAGAATCTTAATCTGCCCTGTACTGCCTTGCTGTGTGTTAGTCTAATGGAATCCAGTCCTAAGAAATCTTCCACCGGGCCTTTAAAAATGATTAACGTGAATGGGAAAGTGTGCAATTAACAGGTTGCTCAGGGATGTACACTGCATGTAGACTGCAGCCATTAAAAATGAGTGATCTCAGTACCTTATTTATTTATTCATTTCAAGGAAAGCTTAAGACTTTCTTTAAGAAACAAGCGGATCACAGTGATCATTTCTGATGGAATTTTCTAGACTCAAAACATACAGGAGGCCTCCACATCTCTCTCTTTATGATAGCAATGTTTTCTGATGGTTTTTTTTTCTTCACCCCAATCCATGAGAAAATTTTGAACCTAAAGGCAAGTTCAATTCCCACCTCACTTCTCCCTGCCTAGTTTTCCTTGCTGCAGTGTCAGCAGCCATGCTTGCTGTGGCTTTGCTGTGGGAGCAGACTGTTTTCAGCATGAGGTGATCACAGTACAGTGAGGCGGTGCTGCATGCGTTGTGCCATGTGGTGGTGTGCTGCATCCAAGAGGCAAATTCCCTGAACTGACATTTGATGCCTCTTATCCTTTCTCAGTGGATATTTCAGTACAGCCATCATCATAAACTTTCTGTTCCCATCGCGCTGCGCTGATGCCTTGCATCAATGGGAAAGTAAGATGAGTGTTGGGTGTCCTTTCTCTCATGTCTTGTTTTGCAGGCACTGAGCACGTGCTTCTGCTTGAGTTGTTTGAAAATACAGAAGTTTGTTCCTTGACCTGTTTTTCTTCAGTAGGCATCTCGAATAGACCGTAATTCCCCAAATGAGAATACCCTAGCAAAGGCCCTTTGATACTGTATGAAAAATTTCTAGGTAGGAACAAAAGTGCATCTTGGGACTGAACAATGAGGTAGGTAAGAAAATCATGTGAGGTTTGCACTGAAATAGCGTTTTCTTTACGGATCACTCGACGACTTTAAACTCTCATCCTTCTATTTTAACTCCACCCCTTAACAGCTATAATAACAATCGCAGTACCCAAGTATGTGGAAGGTGTTCTATTCTTCTGTGCATTACTGTTGCACTTTACAGTGTGGTGCAAGTATTTTTAAATGAAGTAAGCCCCAAGAGCTAAGAAAGACAATAAAAATCCAATTTAAACTTCAAGAAAGTGTGATGCCAAGCATTAATAAAGCATTAGTTGGATATTACAGGGTCTTGATTTTATTTCCTCCTGGAAGCTCTGCATGCCTATGGATGAATATGTTATCGCTTCTGACTCTGAAATGCCACTGTAAGCACCTGCATCATCAAGCTGCACTGTAACAACCACCAAACTCTTTGAACGTGACAATTCTCCTCCCACGGTTTTAGTCTTTTGTGAAATGACATGTAAATTATGCCTGTGGACATGAAGGTTACATTATATGTTCCTAAAAGGGGTAGCCAGCTAGATATCCTTTTGTACTTGATTGATGCCATTTAGAAACTACCATTAGGTGACTGTTAATTGGGTTTATTATATTTCCATTATCACAGAAAGATCAGAGCTATTATAGATAGATAGAACAAGCTCTGTTTCTATAGAGCTATTTTTAATGAAATCCTTCTCAACTTCTATAAAGAAGTTCTAGAAAGAAAGCGTGTATACCAATCACTTCAAAGCCTGAAATGCTAAGCTTGATTAGCTTGAAGGCTTGACTAGTCATGCTTTCTTCCCTTAGGCAAAAACATTGTCACGGTGTGATCCCTAGATATAAGTCCGTGACAGGGGGGCACAGGCCACGGGGAAAAAAAAAAAGAAAAAAAAGAAAGAAAGAAAGAAAGGAGAGATAAAGGAGCGAAGGAAAAAAAGGAAGGGTTTTGCTGCATCACCCGGTCAGCCCCAGCCGCGTGCTCCGGGAGAGGGGGAAAGGCAGAGACCTTGCCGATTTAATAGTTTTAATAAAGAGAAAACACAAGGGCAACGATCAGAGGAGGAACGGTAATTGACTAAATGTAACCAAATCAAACAAAATGAGAGAGACAAGAGTACCTGAAGTACGAGTCAAACCGCTACAGTGTGAGGGAAGCACGTGCTTTTCTCCGCGGCAAGCTGAGACGGCCACGCGCAGAGAGTGGCTGGGGGTCCGGTCCGGAGTCCCGCCCCACTTCATCTTCTCGCCAAGTCCTCTGGGGATGCTGCCTCTCCCCTCCGGGAACCCATAGTGCCCAAAAAGGCATTAACGGAACGAGAACACGAACTCTTTTACTGCCACTGTTCTGCATGATGTTCTGATGTGGAACACCGACAACAAAAGTCACAAAACCACAACAAACAGAGTAACAGGTGCTATGATAGCTTTTAGATGAAGATTTGGTTTATATATATGTAAAGACAAAAAAAAAAAAAAAATCTTAAAGGAATCAGCACTTAGAAGATGAAGAATCTTCATCATGTAGCTGAGTGAGGCTTCTAAACATTTTCTGGCTGCAAATTTCCTTTTAGCCAAACCAATTTCTTGGGGGTGTCAGGTTATTTCTGACATGTGAAGAAAATTACTAATGGCCGTGGTAGCACTCCCTGATTCGAGTGTTTTGGGGGACTGTAAGCAGTAATCAATCTTGGGAATTACAAATGGTGAGGAAATGTTTCCAGACTATTCCCAACAAGTAAATTTGGCATCATTTTTTCTCAAGAACCTCAGGTGGATTTCTAACCAGATGCGTGGTTCACAAACTGCATGTTTGTGACTGGAAAGTGGCGCGTTCAGAAATTAGTTGTTATTAAATGTCTGCTATCTGCAAATCTGTGCAAAATCAAGAGATGCTACTAAATCAAGAATTCCAGGTGAACAGTCACTGATAGTTTAAGATAAATGATTTTAAAATGAATTGTGTAGCAAAAAAAAATAACTTTCTTCTTCTCTGTTTTGCATTTAACATTTTAATATTGAAGTTATAAACCCTGTGTGGAAATATGTGATAAGATTTTGCAGAATGTCATTAGTAATAGCATAACAATACTAAAATTATTTCTATGGAGCAACACAAATTTGAATGAGCTAGACCCTGAGTTCAAAGAGAAGAGGCAGCTTTAATGTAAATTAAAACAGATTCTTGCTGCCCACTAATCAAGTGTTTACCTGTTTCCACTAAAACTACATTAAATTTAATCAGCATGCCTTCTAATGCATGCATTTCTCCCTAAATAAGAAGCACATTTGTCATGAATATTTAAATTGGATTTTAAATCCATGAAAGTTTAATTTAAATAAAAAGTGAGGTGTTTTTTCAGGGTTGAAAGTTTAGTGCCTTCAAACAAGTTTAGTGCCCACACATTCTATTCAAATTCTAAAGTTAGTAGTCTTGAGGGAATTAATCTTGGGATTAAATGTCTTTTAATTACAAAAAGCTTAAATGTAATGACGCATTATATGTAATCTGTATATAAAACTTCAGTAGTTCTCTAAACAAAATTACTAACAATTAGTTTAGAAATTAGAAGAGTACAGAGTATCATATATGTAAAAAAAAAGTATGTATGCCAATAAGTTCTGAGACATGTTTTGCACTTTTCACTCTAGCCACCTAGTAGGATCTGGGAGTAATTTTCTTCATATGTTATTTCCAATATATTTTGGTTTTGCAAAATGAGTTATTCTATGAAGTGGTATGCGTATGACCTAATTAACACATACCATAAGTTTCATTTTACTGAAAAAGGAGGAAATGCAGTTGACTAAAACGAAAAGATGTCATGGTTATTATATTATAGTTATTAGCTGTATTAACTGGCCACAATGAATCCTTCTGAAAAACTGGTTATGCACTGAATCGCAGCCTGCATTGTAGTTTACATATCATTTTTACTGATGAATAATTCCACTGTTCCTGGATTCTTCTTTTTTGGTAAGGATAGCAGTGCACCAGTTATTTTTGATATTTTGCAATTACTAATTTATACGTTCTTACTTCATTTGTAGACATTTTGTTCTACAAAAAAATACTATTTAAAAGCAAACAGATAATTGAAATTTGAATTGTGTACTTGATTTGATTGACGTAAACAAAATAGATCGGTGCTGAAAGTTATCAAATGTTTGGTATAGCAATTACTGAATAAATGCCACATCTTAACACAGAACTGTAATAGATGCATCCACAAAACACACACAAATCTGTTTAACCAACTCAAGTCCTACACAAAGTCTAGTGGAAAATGGGTCAGCTTATTTGGATGAGGTTTATCCTTAGAGTTGACAACAGTGAAAATGGCAAAAACCTGAATCAAGTCTGTAATTATGGGGTTAGAATTTCTCATTTTTGACAGCAATGCAGCCACTGTCAAGTTTTCAAATAAACACAGTTTTTTAGAGAGAAGGCCCCTGATAAACTCTAGTGTTGAAAGAGCACACCACAGGTAACTTTAATTCCCCTTTGGACCAGGTTTGCGCCACTGTTCTCACAGTCATCAGAATGAGTGTTGGTTCTGGTATATGTTGGAACATAGTGTATAAGCAGAGAGAAGTGCTTAAATAAACCTGTCTGCATCTTATTCAGATCTCCGTGGAGAGGGGGGAAAAAGGCTTCCGTATGGTAATTTCTGTGTTATGTATATTATAAATTCATACACATAAATATTCAGCACTTCATGCTCTAGGTAGAAGTCAAAATTCCAGGAAGCAAGGGATTAGCAAAGTGTGAATAAATTAATAATTCTATCTTCTTTAGCAATTTAGACCACATACTCCGTGAAACTTATCTGCCCTATCTCCTTGCAATAAGCTAAAGAGGCCTCTGACAACTCAACTTCCTGTGAGCAGTTGATGTTTTAAGACAGATAAAGTGAAGCACTTACCAAAAATCCTGGAGCTGTTGACACTGAATTGACAGTTACAATGGTTTTGAATGAGGCCGGGAGAACACCACCACTTTCCCAAAACAAAGACTGCATTCCAGTATGGCTCTGCTGAATTACTTCTGTTTGGCTGGCTGTCTAACAGCAATGGGGTTCTACTGAAGGCATGGTGTCATTAATGGTGTTCTGTAATCTAGCACAGAAGTGCCCTCAGCAAGGGCTCTCAGCAGGCAGGGTATTGCTGCTTGTCCCTGTCACAGAGGGCTTGTCTTACCCCACTGTCACGGAGTCATTTAACTGTTGCTGTAAGAAGGAAGGTTGGATATAAACGATCTAAATATCCTTGAACAGATGCATTGTACCATGATTCTCTCTGTCACTCAAATGCACCAGGTGCAGAAAATGTTGTTCCTTGTTAGAGGAATATGGCTAGAGCAGTTTGAAGGGTTTTCTCACTATTACAAGCTAATGCATCCTGATAGACTTGATAAGATGCCTAGAAGTCACTTGAGGATGTAGCAGTTATGGGTAGGGATAAACTTGGTGGGGATAAACTTTGAGAAGGGGTTATTTACACTATGGGCAAACACAATCGTGAAAGCCTTGGAGTTGATTGCAATATTCCCTTAATCTTTAATGCAACTGGGATTTCATTCTTCGTTCCTAGATTTCACATATGCACCTTTTGTATGTCCTCTCTCCTTCCTTGCCTTTCTTTTCAGTAGTGGGATTTGAGGACCTTTGGATAAAGCAGCACAGCCTCTTCTATCCCATGGGTGAAGGATTTGGGCACCAGAACCCATGAAAGTCTCAGAACAAAGCCCTGAATGCGTTTTTCAGGTACTAGTTAACATCTTCATAATTGGACTGCACTTCATCCTATGCTGCCAGCATTCCTCTTTGAGTTTTTGAGAGTAACTTGGCCCTGCATTGTCTGATCATGAAATTCAGGTTCTGTTGTAGGAATTTGATGTTGTTTTTAGTAAGTTCTTGAATAGTTAGAAACCAAAATGAGCCTTTCAAACCTAGAAGCATTGAAGCGTATTGGAGTTATGTTGAGCTAGCTGAATCTGAGAGAAATTCAGTTTCTCAGCTGAAATGTATTTGTATCATTTATTATTTCTTCCATCTATTATTTATTTGTTAAATATAGTAACTTCCTTGTGTGTGTTTTTTTTTTCTTTGTTTGTTTGTTTGTTTTTAAGTACAGTTTGGTACTTCACTGAGGTATCATTAACAGCCATTGAAGTAAATGAAAGTGATATACTGTTTTCTATTACTACCTTCTCCGGACTTGCCTGGGAAATGATACATGTATTCTTGCTTTACTACAGTTTCATTTTACCTGTAAAGACTGTGCTTGCATGTGAAGCTCCTCTCTTTCATAGCCTTCATCCATTCCAATACTCTTAATCATGAAATTTTCTTGGCTTCATCCTTGAATTCCTTTGCAGGCATCTCGTCCTAGCTTTACTGACTTCATTGTTAAGTTTTTATCAAATATAAATTTGTTCTGCTTCATTTGTTGTTTTGATCTTTGTGGATTGGCTTCACTGTTGAATGTTATTTATTTATATATCCCTCCCATATGCATGCCTTTTTAACACGCACAGCTATTTTTTATGTCTTATTGTAGAGAAATGTGGTCTATGCTCCATGGCATGTAGCTTTCAGGGGTGATTCACAAACTATGCCATATTCTGCAAACTGTAGTAGCTCCAGTAGTTAAGTAGAACATCCCTATGCATTAAACAGTTTCTGCATGTTTCTTTGTACAATAAAATTTGGTTAACTTTTTGGAGGGTTAATAGTATCTGTAAATAGAGAAAAACATGGGTTTGTTAGCTTGGCTATATTTAATCCTAGTGATGGATAGGCAGTCAAACTGTCAGTGTGTGAAGTGCCCAAAACAATCAGTTCACTGAAGTTTTCAGAAACATCACAGCAGGAAGAAAAACTTTAGAATCTCTGAAAGTGATCAACAACATGGATGGTAATGCTCTGCCATCTGGGATCACTGAAGATGTCAGATTGTACAGGGATTTGAGGTGAAAGAGGAGAAGAGCAGTGTGTTTTATGCTCTTCTAGTGCTCCCTCCTTATGTCAGTGGAACAGAAACCTCAGTGCCTACAAACAATATGTAAGAAATTTGTGGAGGTGATTTCTGCTTTAGAGCTGCTTGTACAAGTTGTATGTTCTGAATCTGACCATCACTTCACTGTAAATATTGAATAACTGTATGATTAGATAATTGTGATTTGGGAGCATTTCTTGTCACTTGCTACAGATAAGCATGGTTACATGTAATTCAGTAAAGTAGACATTTGTTTAGTACTGATTTTAACACAAAAGTAGTAGAGAAGCATTTAACATAGATTTGTTTTATGCAGGGAAACCTACTCTTTGACTTACTGCTGCCTCTCTGTATCCATCTTCCTGATTTCCACTTCAGTACCTTTCTTCTAAACATCCTCAAAGAGACAAGGAAGGTTCTAAAATAAGAAATGAAAATCATTCTTCTGATTTTACTGTTGAAATATTAGTTAAATCAAACTAAAAAAAAAAATTAAAAAAATAAAATTAAATAAATAAATAAAAAGCCAACAATTATATTACTTTATAGTAGGACATTTCTCTTAAATTCTTAAGCATTTTACCCAGTAGATCATGTCAATAGTGACCAAAACTGAACAGATTTCCTTTGCTGGCAATAGTGATATTATAAGAATCAGTTTCTTGCCAGTCAAGGAGCAGCAGTAGGGAGGTGGGATTATTCTTGTGTTCCTACACTTGTATGCAGTTGTTACACTCATGGGTTCTTCCATAGAAAGAAAGAAATGTATGTTAATTACCTTCTAATTTCCAAACTATGGAGAATATATTTAAGAAATGGAGGGAACGCTCAATTTTATTTACTTTAACCTCCTGAGGAAGATGGACCTTGTGTGTCAGAGGGCACTACCAAGATTGAAGGTAGAGAAAGAAAACGATTTTAAAACTATTTTCAGTCTTGACAAATGAACAGCGGCTTTCCTAAATGGCACCTGAAAATGCCCCTTTCCCATCCCAGTGATTGTAAATTGATTGTTCCTATTGACTGCCTCGCTACTATTGTGAGTACGAGGCACATAATATAATCATAACTTGCCATCTAGTGGCACAACTGTGAACTATCGCACTTCTCTCAGCAGCAATATCACACATTACAGTCACTTTAAATTAAAAATTAAATTTTATTTAGTAGTATCTTTTGCCCTCACATAAAGAATATTCTTATGCCTTTAAAGGAATGCCTCTCTTCTCATGCACCTGCAACAATATTGGCTTCATTGTCAGTTCCTTTGTTACTCCTTTATTTTTTATTCCTGTGACAATATTCATGTAAGGTAGCTTGCAAACAGGGGGATGAAGGGTACTTCAGAAAACTGTTCTAAAACAGCTCATCGCCTGGGGAGTATCTTAAGCAAAATGTTTGACTGTATGGATAATTAGCTAAGAGCAATGTAACCTTTGGCCAAAATAATTCTGGGAAATAGAAAAATATTTCTACAGCAGGCAATGCAAAATATTGTCATATTTTCAAGTTGAAATGTGTACTTGTTTGCCTCATGTCTATAATAACAACTCATCCCCATGATTTGGAACATCTGGCTAAACTGTGTGATATGGAAACCAAACATTAGTGTTGTTCAAATAGAAATAAGGTAGTCAAAATAAAGTATAATCTCTAGCAAAAGTACTATGCCATGTCAGAGAAGGTATGGTGAATATCAACTTCTGTGCCAGTTGGAAAATGTCACTACTGCTAAGCAGTGACGCATATACAATGTGCTCCTTACGATATGTGAAGGTAAACCACTCTGTAGAATCTCGCTGTTCCTATTACAGAGAATGGAAAATAGCTGATCTCTGGAGCACCAGAAATACTTAAAATCTGCAATGCAGTTTGTTTGAAAGAAAATTATTTTTTAATTGCATACCTAAGATTCAAACAGTTGAATATAATATAATGGGTACAGCAAGCTTTTCAAATGTAACTGGGCACTTTTATAAGGTCAAAAACGCATAACTTTCTATGGGTTGGTAACTGACTACTTACTAATACAGCTGTATATTCAGTTTTTAAAAGGCAGTAAGTATTATTGAAAGACAAATCCAGCAGTGCGTGTTTGGAGTCATGCCGTTTATGGGCTCCTAGTTGCAACTTCAGATGAAGAAAACTTTCAGCAGCATGGTTGTTCTATTTACTGTTTGGGGGGACAAGTGTATGGGAAGCTTGCTTGTAACTTTGTCTCAGCTGATCATTTGTATCCATCACAAACTGCCACCTTTTTTGCTTGCTTTCAAACCCGTGTTGTAGAAGTAGCATTTAAAAGCGTACAGTTTGGATCTGCGCCTATAAAGTGCCTTTAACCTGGGATCTCCACCACAGCCAAACATTCTGAGCTGTGGTGATCAAATATGTAGCTCCACAGCGGTTTAACAGGGCGCAAGTGTGGTTTCATAAGCAGAGAGGGGGAAAAAAATCAATTCTTCTTGGCAGGAGCTTCCTAAATTTCTGACTGGAACTGCTTCTTATGGTCAGAGAAGGGCATATGTAACCCAGAAAAAAAACCACCTACAAATAAGAGGCTAAGCCATCTAATATGGGGTGTTAGGGAAGGGCCAAAGTATATTTGATATATATCTAAGGCTTTTTTTCCATCTTTTTTCCTTCCATTTCAATTTTGGTATGGGAATTTCATTTCCGATTGTGAGGAAAATAATTTTCCTGTGCCTGGCTTCATTGTATTGTGTTATTCAGAGAATGTATTAACCAGATCTAGTACTTGGGGTACATTTTGGATCACCAGTTACAAAAAGTCTAGGGTAATGTACATAGATGTAAGGGGCTTAAACCCAGCAGCAACCCTCATTGAATCAAAGTACGTGTCTCATATCACTACCTGGGTGATTTGGAATCAAAATTACTCTGAATAGGCTCCTGTTCAAGTAAACTACTGAGTTACAATCTGGGTCTGGAGAAATGGAATATAAGGAGATGTTCATTATTTTCCATCATCTTCATTTCAAATAAATTAAAACTAGCTAGTAAGAAAGAAGAGTTGAAAATTCTGGTTGTGTACAATGCATTTACTTCTGGCAGCCTAGAGAAGTCCTGGATTTGTACTGTTCTTGTACACAAGGTCCTTAACTGACTGCAATTTACATGCACCCAGGGGAGCCACTGTTGAGAGAAAGTGTTCATACCTAAAATTCCTATTAATTCTTTACTTTTCACCTGAAATCAATAAGAAGTTGAGAAAATTTCAGATCAGAAACTTTAATACAGAATGTATTTAACCTATTGTCGTCCTTTAGGTCTTCTGGATTTCTTATGTGTTTGTGAATCTGTGGGATATTGTGAATTTAATTCTGCCCTGGAAATACTAAAGCTTATTTTTAAATGGAGGGAAATGGGTGGGAAAGAAGTACAACTGCTAACTGACCAGGGCCATCCTTCCTGGCCAAAGCAGACATTTCAAGGAAAAATTTCCTTGTTAAAAACTAGAGGAGGAATCATTTGTCATGTTTTGCCTTCTAAGAATTCAAAATTTTAAAATGGAATCCAATTGAAACAGTCTAATTTCCCCATGTTCTTGTAATACTGTGAATCATAGAATATAGAATCACGTAATCATTTAGGTTGAAAAAGACCCGTACAACCGTGAAGTCCAACCACCACCAAACACTACCCTGTCCTCTCCCTAAATGCCACATCTGCACATCTCTTAAACATTTCCAGGGATGGTAACTCTACCACTTCCCCAGTAGCCTGTTCCAATGCCTAACCACCTTTTTCATGAAGAAATTCTTCATTATATCAAATATAGAACCACTTCATTAGGAAAACATTGTAGACAAGAGGCAGCAACTGTCAACACTGTTTCTAGCACACATGGGATAGTAGTGTAGACTTCGAGAAAAAGAGGGAAGTGAATTTAAATGTCTGAAGCCACCCTGTAATGAAAATGTTCCACTGAAAGATTGCAGGGAATGCTGTAGCAACTGAAAATCACAGGCGTGTTCTGATCTCTTTAGAATTTCTGGAGTGATAGATGTCCCATAGTTCATGAGCAGGTAATCCTGATTGTCATTGTGCCTCCTTCTAATGGGCTTTTACTGTAGAACTTGCAGGCAGTGACAGCTTCCAGGCTGACAGAAGCTTCATGCAGAACTTAGAGTCTCATATCTTCTTCACAAGATCAGTCCACTGGAGCAAAGGTTCCCATTTTTTTATGTTACCTATCATGAAATGAAGTCATATTCCCCAAATAAGCTTTCAGCAAAGGTGGCATGTAATCCATCTCAAATTGTCATTGAGGCGCCATGTCATCTGTTAGAGGAGATGGATAAAAAGTAATTGCTGATCACGTTGAGCTTAGCAACTGCTTCTTTTGAGGGAGAGTGGCGAAAGAGTATTTGGATGATTCAGATGAGTTTGAATGTTTTATGCACGAGACATGCTAATCCATTTGCTAACTGATCAATACTTTAAAATTCTCCTTAGAACTAATCCACATGGGTGTTCATCCAAAGTTACAAGTAATAAAGCTGATCCAGTTCTGATAAAAGTAAGACAAACTTGTTACATTGATGTAGAACTTTTGTTTAATAAAAAGCTGAGCAAAAAGAAAAAGGTAAAAACAACACGTGAAGTTTTTCAAAAGGCATAGTTAAATTTATGGTTCACTGTGGAATGTTCTGTGTTAGTACAGAGTACCCTGATCATCTATTATAGGATTGTCTGAATAATGCTGTGTTCTCCTAAGTTGGGATTTAAACTGGCTACTCTAGGCCAGCTTTACATAAGAGTGAAGCAGTCTGAACAGCATCTTTATGTTTGCCAGCAACTTCCAAAGAAATTGGCTGTGACTAAGAAGTGTGCAAAACCATATGTCTTCCAAGCTACCACTTCTGTGCTGCAGGGTTAGTAAAGAAAGAGTTTGGCCAGGCATTGGTTCCTACCAAGAGTATACCTGAAGCAGAGGGAAATTCTAAATTAGCTGAATATTTCTGATCAAGTCTAGGAGCCTTGAGCAACTCAAAGGAACCTAATAGGTATTTTTGTCCTGTCCCCAAGTTCCATTAGATGAAGACTGTATTGTAAGACTTTTCTATACTGCTGTAGTCTTAACACTTCTGTTCTGAATTAATTAATAATACTCCTAACTTTTGGATTCTTGGCTTACACCTTACTACATTATTCTGCATCAGAGTTGAGTCTGAAATCATTCCAAACATGATTAGCAAATGTACTTCACAAAAATAAAGCAAGGGGGAAGGAATGCTTAAATACATGTCAAGCAAAATATGTCTAGGAAAAGAAAAAGAAGGTGGGTAGGGTAGCCTTTACAGGTGAAACATGGGGAGCCTTATTTAAAAGGTGGTGTTAAAAACATCGGACTGTCTTGCTCCCTCATATAACCAGATACAGTAACCTTCCTAATCAAGGGTACCAGCAAAACCTTTTCTTTGTAATGGTCAGGGCAGCAGGAATATGGATTAAAAAGATCAATTTGTATCACTTCTTGGTACCCCTGATTAATTTGCTTATTGAGAAAAAGGAATAAATGCTCCTCTGAGAGAATTAAAGACTTATTCTCCCAAAGAAGGGGTGGAAGGGGGAAAGGAACAAAAACATACAGATCTTCTAACAGTTTTTGGGTATCTTCAAGACAAATATCCAAGTAAAAGTAAAAATATTTGGAAGTAAGACATTGAAATAACTACGAGTTCAACTGTCTTTTTTAAAGAAAAATATAATAGTAAGTATATTAATTTGAATGTATACACATAACACAATACCAGTATAAAGTCAGTGCACTGTCTTACACTGTATGTCTGTATAAGAATTTTTTGAAAGAGTATGAAACAGAAATTCTGTTCAATCCAGGATCGTATGTTAATTCTGTAGCAAAATGAATTTTTTCTTATGTTTTATGACCATTGACCCTCTTCATCCTATTGTAGCATTTATGGTCAATTTTCAATAGGACTCGCCCTCAAAAGGTAGCCAGGACTTTAAGCTGTTTTGAAAATCTGACTACTTTTGGTGTCTAAATACAGAGTGTTCCGTTCTGTCGATCTGCTTCATCGTGCTTACAGAATACTGCTTCATTTAATAACACTGCCATTTTTATTAGAAATTGCAATGATTTGAGAAGCCTTTTCAAAAAAAAAGAAGTCTAAAAGACTTCTAGGAATTCTGGTGTTCTCTATTCCTTTTACCATAGTGGTGCTAGCTATGATTTACACAGGATGAAGTTCAGTTCTTTTCCTTGCTATCGCACTCATCAAGGAAGTCAGACATTTAATATTTCATCTGATAATCCCTTCTAAGAAAATTCTATTTTTCAAATAAGCCTAAGGGTTGGAAGCTGGAGTGGTAAGGATAAACACAAAGCTTATTAACAAGCCCTTGGAAATCCTGAACACTTTATCCTTTCAGATATTATTTTATGCCTGATCAATCAGTAGGTTCACTTTTTTCATCTGTTTTAGAGTGTGCTTTATAGATGGCTTGGTATAGGGTCTTGATGGGTGAACTGCTAAAAATGCACGTCAACTTACCCTTGAACAGGTTCATGTCAGTGTGTTTTTTAAAATTGAACAGTCTACACAACCAAAGACAGGCATCTCTTTGCCTCTTGTGTCTTTATAATGTCTTCATCAATGCACTACCATGTCAGTATAAAAATGGTAGCATTTTGAATGTTCACTGCATCACAGAGAACTGGAGGACTTTTGTTGTACCTGTCGCTGTAGGATCACAAACCCACTGTCTCCCTCTAAGTAGTCTGTAAATTCAAATGGGGGCAATTGTCTTTCTGCGTCATTTGTATCATGCTGAAAAAAAAAGTAAGTTGGATATTGCAAGATAGATGCAACAATTTTCAGATCCTCATCAAAGTAAATAATTGAATGAGCTTAAGTTCATGAAGTAGTCCAAAAACCCTGTAAGGTCTCCCCTATGTTTGAGAAGTAAGGACCATTAAACACAGCTGGTTCTTCCTGATTTCTCTATTATCATATCTCTTCAGGCCTTAACCAATTTTAAAGTTTAGTTTTAAAGCCCAAGAGGAGGAAAAATTGCAAAAAAGAATTGAGGGCTTTTCAAATAAGGGGGGGGGGGAAAGGGACAGAAGGAAAAGAAATGGATGTCCAAATGTCAAGTAAGGGAGGAATCTGTCAAACCTGGAGATGTGGTGTAACTGCTTAGTTTATCTCTTCAAATCTTCGGTAAAACTGTCTTTGTGTTTGCTGCATAATGGTTGGGGAACCCAGTGTTGCAAAGGAAAAGATGTGCCTTAAAGACTGCAAGTTGAACAGGGTTGTACAGGAAGTGGCCATGAAGAGGGGAGATGTATAAGTAGCCTTAGCTTAAGTACACATGTAATATATCTATGGTCAATAGGATATGAAGGGAATGCTCTTACGTACGGCATAGTTCTAACTAGAATACCCTAATCTAAAGATGTGGAAAAATGAGTTTTGTTGTGTCAATTAAAAAGAAGAGCAATCAACATGTGTTCCTCTTCAAGGACACTGTGATCAAATCTTCAAGTAGGGAAATGACCTTGCTGGTAGCATTCTGAGTGATCATTAGCACAAGAAGTCAGAGCTTGTAGAGCTCCTGGAGTAAACGATTTCTTATTAACAGCTTCCTGTGGTTATCTTCCCTGTGGAGGAGCTGAATTCATCAGCACTGAAAATAATTTGTTCTTTTCTCCTGTTATTTCTCATCTTCTTTCTCTCCCCTTTCCCCTTCAGAACAAAAAGCTGGGCCTCACAAGCTTTGTTTCAAGAAATTAACAAGTTCAGACATAATAATTATAGCTAATGGGAAGTAAATAATTATCTGTGTTAGCCATTTTGGAAAGGTTCAGACAGACACGTAAATAAGGTAACACAATAGAACTTGACTCAGACTGCTGAAATCAGTGGATCACTATTGGTTTCTCTACTCCAAATGAGACCTTGGGCCAAGTAATTACATCCCACATCACTGCCTCTTCTGGTGATAATAGTTACTTCCTGGTTAGCTGAATTATTTAATAGGGAAGCAGAGCATCTTGTCTTGTGTTCCTTTTGAATTTTATTGTTTGTTGTTCTTTACCTTTTTTTTTTTTTTGGGGGGGGGGGGGGGTGGGAGAGTGGGGGGGGTGCAGGAAAGACCAGGCTGGCAGCAGTGGGATTTTTAACATCGGCTTGAACCTAGTGAGCTCTGCTGGCATAGCTGTGCTGTTGCATGGTATAGGAATCCGTGTGCTCTACTTGATAAAACAGTACTGGAAAACGCGGAAATTGGTATCATGTGAATACATGCTGTCAAGCAATGCTTCCTACCGCTTCGCAGATATAATTCAGGAAAGGAGTATGAGGTACACCAGCGATCTTTCTACTGGTATGCGCTGCATCTCCACGAGAGGGCTCTCTCAGTGTAGTTGTACTGACAGCAAGGCGGTGCTCCGTTGCCGCAGAACTCTCGTACTTAGCTTAGTTCACGTATAAACCCGAGCACTGAATTACACTGCGTGGATGCAGAAACAGGGAATCGTTTCCATCACTACAGTGCATGTATTCATGAAGTCTTACCTACATATGTGAGATACCGGCTCTCAGCAATGCAGGGACGGGTCCTGCCTTGCCTATCTGTGCATCTATTCCCTGCCACCTGCCTTCTCCCATCCCATCTGGCAATCTCATTAAGAGATGTCCTTGGTTGTAAAGAGGGTTTGTTTTGTGTTTATTCTTCCTTATTTTCAAATGAGTGTTAAAGGCGGATAAATGGATTTTAAAAGGTTTGGGAACCACTACGCTAGATATGCTGTTCCGAACTTCTTCTGACCCTGAACAGTTGATCCGTTTTTAATATTGAACTGCTTAAGCTATTTTAATTCTACTTGTCAAGTACTTATAATTTAAATTCCAGTGTTATGAGGCAGAATTAAGGCTGCTTGAGTTGCTGCGCTTTCGCTGCTGAGCTGCTCCTGCGTGCAATCATGCAATGTGACCACCAGAGGTCAACAGCGAAACGTCATAGAGTAATGCCGGCGGCTTGGGAGGTTGGCTGAAATACGGTGAAACAGGAAAAATATCAGACTGGATTTTCTGGTTATTTTAGGGTTTGGGGCGGTTTTTTTTCCCATATCTTACGAATTACGATGACACAATTCTTAACCTCCTTTCCTGTAGGTTTGAATGCTGTAGTCTAGAATGCTAGATAAACTCATTTGCTGTTTGCATTTAAACAAAACAACTTTTCAAAAGCTATTTAAGTGAATTACCTAGAAATTCGAGCTTTCCCAAATGACATGATCAGCCTCATTCATGGAATAACACAACAAGCCTCGTTCGTAGTGTGAAATACAACGGTAGCATACCATTCAAGTGGCATGTCTTCTTCTTAAAAGTTGTATCTGTCAGGACTAAGTCTTGCCAAGTGGTCATCATATGACAGCATTTGCTGTGGCTGTAGCTATTGATACCGGTGTAAAAGAAGCATGTACAAGTGTCTGACACTTATGTGATTGGCAATCAGTCTTCAGTCAATCACTGTCCATGCAGTTGAAGACCACGTATTTTCCTCACAACATGACTGTTTATTATTCTACATAATAAAACCTGCTTCTCCTTTACAAATGGGATTGGGACCTCTAGATTAACTTTTGAAAGAAGAAAATATTCGCTCTAGTCATTTGTGAAGAGGGGAAGCAGAGGTCAACAAACCACAGCACTCTCTGATCTAACATAAATAATACCTAAAAACTATTTAAAATAGACCCAATCTACTGCAGATTGCCTTCTCATTAGCAATCAGAATTTATCTGGATGAGAATATACCAAACTTTTGGTAATATGCCTAATTTTTAGTGGGGACCAGTTAAGCTCACAGTAGTATTGTTGAACAAAAATCACAGCACTGATTTCATTATTTTTGCTGGGTTTCTTTCTTGTTTATTTATCTGTCATAGGGATAAAACATAGTACAGTCGTGATCAAATTTCTCAGTATCTGTAATGCTTTCAAATAGGATAAGAAGGAAAGAGGGGGAACCCCAAACACAGCCAGCAAAGCGGAGCCTTTGCATATGTCCCATTGACGATAGATAGGCATGCATCTGGATTATTTTCCAAAGAAATAGACAAAACATGAGCTCTTGGTGCAGCAACCAAGTTTGAAAAATAGTTAACAAATAACAGATCAAAGCAAGTGAGGAGAAAGGATATTTAGGGAAACTCCTCCAAAACTCCTCCTTACTTTGATTCATGTATGGATAAACCCGGCATAAAGCAACGGAAAGTTTGTTGCAGCTGTTTCAACCCAAATATCGCTAGCCTGATATTTACTACTGTAACTAGTAGCTATTGTTGCTTATTTGCTCCAGCTAAACACACGGGTAATACAGAAAGTTATTTCTTGGTTTTCAGGTATATGCTTTCAGCAGCTTAAAAAAACAGAAGATGCTCTGAATAAAGAGAGTTCAATTAAAGGAAGTCATTTCAAAATGTAATTGATAATTTTTAAGTAAATGTGGCCTTGTAACAGAATGCAGATGGCAAGCCCACTATCCAGCTGACCCCAGGGTGCGTTGGAGAAACAAACAGGAGGTGCAATACATTCTATTAATTATTTTCACTGCTACAGTTGTTTGCTATATAATACAGGTCAACAGGGGTTAGCCTGAAGCTTCTCCTAATATATTAGTAAATAAATTTGAACAGATTTTAATTTGCTAATGGAAAGGTCTGAGCCAGTTGCAAATAAGAGTGGAGCTACTTTGTCTTGCTCATTAGCATGCAACATGGCTGCTCCAGCCATTCATACAAAATGTTACATTTCCATAAAGCACGGTGTAATTTGTCACAGGGTTAAAAAAAAAAAAGGGGGGGGGGGGGGGGGGGAAGGGGAAGGGGGAGGGGAAACAACTCTGTAAACTATATTAGATTAAAGATAAATGTGTATCATGGAGCAATCATTCTTATGGAGTCTGTAAGATAATTACACATTGAACACCTGCCTCTGAAGGCTTGCCAAGTAATCCAGCATGGGCAGTACTTTGAAAGAAATACTTGGGAGGAAAAAAAGAAAGTCTATGTTATTTGCAAATAGTGTAAACAAGAATGGGGAATCGCAAACTTAGTCTCATCTAGTTTTGATTTAAAGAGTATTTACACAAAATATTTATTTCCTACCTTGTTCTTCATTAGATTTTCTCAAAGAGATAATGAAGATTTCCACCTTTTCTCTCACTATCCATGGTTTCCAAAAACAAAACCAAACTTTATAACCGCCTTGTGCAGCCTATATACCCCACAGCCTCGAAATGCCCACGTGGCATCTGCACCTGCACAGAGGTTGTTGCATAAAGTGCCACAAAGAACACCTTCCTGTTAAATAGCAGGTCGGTTATGAGAAGCCATGTTTCACGTGCTTTCTAAAGATTTCTCACCTATTTTGAAGGTTTGTTGTGTTCCTGTTCCAGTTCACACAGAATGGTGAGAGTTCTGTGCTCACAGAGGTGTAACACAGCACCAGATGCCACAGGTTGTTCGATTCTCATTCTTCTTCCTACAATAATAATTCCTTAAGTGTTACTGAACTACTTTGCAAACATTTATAAACGTTCTCATTTTACAGATGCAGAAACAGAGGCATTCAAGTCTGTATCTTGCCCGGCATTGTGATCGTTAGCAGCACAATTGCGTGCTGTCTGAGCCCAGTAAGCACTGTTTCAGTTTTCCTGCCTTATTCTTTACCTCGCTTAGAAAACCGCTGAGAGCAGAGAGAATGACGGCCCTTTTCAAATAATGATTGGTGATGAAGAGATATAAGCTGTACACTGCTGAAGGGTGATTTAACCCAGCAGCGCTATCTTGTTGCATCGTGTTACTACTGTATGTGTTTCGTGGCTATAGCATCTCCCATGAATCTCAACCCTTTTCAAATGGAGCATGAAGCTTCATTGGTGTACATGGCTACCTGACTGACTTTAACACCTCCCTCCTGCTTGAACAGTAAAACTCACACGGGCCTGCTCCTTATTTCTGTTTGTCCACTTAATTCTTTCCCCGTTACGAAGATAAAGAAGGCTCTTCAAACGCTGTTGTTTAGAAAATCCTGTCACTGATGGTTTCTTAAGAAGGAATTCTAAAGGGGCGAATGCTGCTTTCTTGTCAGGGGGGATTTGTGCAGACAGGTGTATGAGGATCAGCGCAAAGACAGCTCACAGACTGGCAGCTTAACATGTATGTCCTTGCGTTGTATTTGCCTTACCTGTACACAGAACGTTTCTTACAATCAACTATTTTCTCCATGTTTAAAATCTCACGTGCTTTCCAGTGGTTTGTTTGTGAGGGAGGGATTTCTGTGGGGGGGATTTTGTGGTTTTTTTTTTGTTGTTGTTTTTTTTTGTTTTTTAATGGCTTTCTGCTTTTAAATATTCCACCTGTTTGTATGGCTCAGATGCATGAGCTGACAGGAAGAGACGTTAATGTTTAAACCTTTGCCATTTTCACCTCCTCTCCTTCCCTTTGTGATGTAAGAAGCGGCACTCGATTTTAAAATGGGCACAAATTAAGAAGCGTCTAAGGATTTACTCCCTTAATTACAATAATCCCTAAAGGATTATTCAGAGATTGGCCCTAACTAAAGTTTTAAACTTAGCCATGCATTTTAAATCAGGAGCAGGCCGATCTCTGCTCCGGCAGCAGAAGGCGATGCTCAGGTTTGGGAATTCTTTGGTTAAACTTTGAGGTTGAGAAAACAGTCTGCTTCCGACAACACAACCACTGATACGCTGATTTTATTGGTAAACCGCTTGCCCAGCTGTGTCATAGCATTTTATGATTTTTCAACATTCAGTTTCTCAGTGAGGTAGAAAAGGCTCGAGTAAGCAAAGAGAGAAGTGTGCGTGTTGGGGGGTGGGGTGGGGTGCGGAGGTTTGCTGGCTGCCAGGGTCAGGGGAGTGAGATTTCCAGGCAGATTTCTTAACACCATCCCACCTTGGATGTGAGCAGTAGGTAAAGTTCTGCGGTTATTTTCAGCTGAGGGGATTCCTACCATCCGGATGTTTCAGCCGATTTTAGTGAAGCATCGATCAAAATAAAAGATTGTCCAAACTGGATGAATTGCAGGGCTCATCTGGTTGGCCCTGCCTGTTTGATGATATCAAGAAGAGATTTCCACAAGCAGTGGAATTTACACACCTTAACTGATCAGGTTTCCAGAAAATTGCATTCACTGTATGTCTTCTCATGGTGCCCAAAATTGTAATCAACTGTGATCTGACTGTTCCGCTGGGAGAGAGGGCAGGAAAGAAGGAAGAGCAGATGTGTGTGGTGTTGTGCGTCACCATCGGCATTCAGCTTGCCTCCTTCCAAAGCAGACAGAACTCCTCCTGTCAAATGGCTGAGCAGTTAAGCCAAAGGAAGAATGTTTGTACATAATTCCACCCGGTTTGGCTCAAGGCATGAATAGCAAAATATTTAACAGCAGTATTTAACTCCTCTGCCCTTCTTAACATCCTTCCTTATTCTGATCTACATCTTCTGTCCAAATCTTGTTCTAGTTGCTCACTTTTCTTTTTACTTTCTTTTTCTCTTCTTATTTGTCACAGAAAACCTCTTTTCCCTGATGTTCCCATCAAGTAATGAAATCCCTACGTTGAGGTGTACCAAAAGGTGCGATGGCAGCGTTTAAATGATGCATTTGCCCTACTTAATAAGCTTGTTGGTGTTTCTGATACTTACATATATATATATATGTTTGATATTTTTCTGATAGTTGTCATTTGTTTCTAATAGTAAGAGCATAGGCAGTCATGAAATTGGCTGCTTTACTGCTCGTGCTTTTTGTGGTTGGGAAAGGCAAGGATTCTAAGACTCAATATTTGGTGAGAAATACATTAGCAGCATGTTGCACTCGAACGTGGCATTGGAGATAACACCTCATAACGGTTAAAATTTGGAGGAAAAGTATTTTTTTTCAGTCAGACCACAGTGCTGTTTGCTCTGTCCTGTCACAACTGTTGTAGTTCTTTCAATCTGTAGAACTGCCTGGTTGCCAGAAAACTATTCAGTCTGCGTTGTCCTTCACAAAATGCTATTCCCAACCAAAGCGAATAATAATGGTAAATATCCTCAAGCATTGAAACTAATTTTCCTGCTCAGATTAATGTTCTGCTAGGATTCTCTTCATAAGCTGCCCCATGTTATGCCAGAGAATTTTTCTGCATTCGTTTCCACCCGGGAATGTCTTTGCCTCTGAAAGAAATTATACCGTCCCTTTGTAGCTGCTGAATACAGCTACAGTTATTATAGAGCTTAAGCTGAGGGCTGTGTATCTACAATTTTAATAACTTCATTGTACAGGAGCGGTTTGTATTTTAGAGTACTTTCTATTCGCATTTCTCTGCAATATTTATGGGTAAACCAGTGCAGAGGAAGGCAACCACCCTAAAGTTTCTAAAGTGTCATTGTTGTATCTCGGTTCAATAAAACAGTCGTGTGAAAATTAAACACCAGCAAGAATTGAGGGGAATAAAATTAATTTCAACACTATGTTAAATATTAAGCTTATAAATAACTGTGTTCAGAAAACTATCCTGAGGGCTGTATCTCCAGTGGAAACAAATCATTTTATGATCACAACTTTTTAATCACTAAGCTTGTTACCTTCTAAACGCTGTGCCTATACACATGTTCTGCTGCAATCTTGATTAGTTTTCTGCAGCTTTGATTATCTCCTTTGAAAGCTTGCATGAAGAGGTTAGAAGCCAAGGATAGCAATACAAATTAAAAACAAAATCTACACAGCTGAAGTTCAAGAATTTAGGTTTGTAACTACAATAAATATTTTATTACAGGCTAGAGAGCTTATGAATTATTTTCCTGATAATAGAAAAGATTAATATGAACGTATCTGATGGTAGATACGGCACATTGGAAACTCTTCCTTACATTTTTGTACAGTAAACACCAATTAGAAATACAGTGCTAAAACACTAAAGCATTTTTTGTGAGTGTACTGAAAATTACATACATTTTCATCTTCTATGCAGGTTAGTAATAGAATTGCTTTGCTTATATTACTCAAATCTTAAGAATGAAAGCAATTACTTTGGTAATAAGCTTGAAAAGAGTTAATTTTGAATATGAACTACACATCAGTTACTTATTTGGGATAACATTTCAGCCATTGATGCTTGAAACTAGAGAAATAATTCTAGAGGGCAATTCCCCAACATGAAGCAGAAGTTTAGAAGAGAAATATGTGGAAAAAGCAACAGGCTCCTAAAAGGAAATGGAATTGAATTTCCTTGAGAGTTCTGAATTTCCTTGAAACTAAACTGTAATATTGTAAGACCTTTAGTTCATTATCGTATGTGTGTAAAAATTAGTTGCATGCATCTTTCCCTTACATAATAAATGAAAATGCAAGCTGCTTTCAGAATCAGGTTGTATTTCTATCCATTACTGCAGACAGGTTTTTCTTTCCAGTTTCAACACATAAATATAGGAAAAAAAAAAAAAAAAGTTAGATGATAATAATCGTGATTTTTTTTAGGGGAAAAAAAAGGAAATTCGTTGAATTTTTTCATTTTCTCATACGTGAACCTAAAAGATTTTTCTCCATTTTAAGGAAAAGTATGTAGGGAAGAAAAAAAGACCCAAAAACCTGTATTTTAAAACAATGGAAATAGCTCAGTCTTTTCTAATCATGCCCTTGTGTATGGTAGGGCATCTTACACTAGAAGTTCCTTTACAGGCGCAGTATTGAGAGCTTTTCTTCACTACCCAGTTTTCATCTCTCTGTTGTTGGTTTTTATTTGTCTGCCCAATGTTTCTGCAACACCAGTGGAGTGGGGGGAAAAAAAAAAAAGTAGTAGTGAATCAAAACAGCTCTAAACAGATAGAAATGAAATGTGGATTTAAGCTTTTGGGACTTTCTTGTGAGGTTTACAGCATTGTTTAGGAAACCCGATTGCATTACGCATCCCAGCTGCTCTACCTGGTAGGATGCTCAGAGGCTCTTCAGTGCACTGAAGTTGCGCCAGTTTTCATTCAGAAGCAGTCAGTGGCGCTTTACTTGAACACACCATACTGAATAGCATGAAGGGCCCATGGTGATTTTAGGACAGGCTCAGCTCTTTGTATCTGGCTGGAAGAAGAGAGAATATTAAGACAGCAGCTGCTTCTCCACTGCATGCTGCCCTCATGACCTTAAATTGAGACACTGATTTAAAGCTCATCTGTAAGTAGTTGTTCCTTACCAGCAGCTGTAGGTCAGCTGTATCTGCGCTTATGCTGCAATGGTTGTTCTAAACAAGAACAAGTAGTTACAGTAGCAGTCTGTTTATATTTCTGGTGTGGGATGCTGTGGAATATCTTCAGTATCTGAAAAAGAGGATAATGATGACTGGTCGCTTAATGGGAAAGAGAGTATCATCTGTTTTCACTGTGTTTTCATCAATAAATGCTTAGAAATGTAGAACATCTGAGAATTCTGTCACTGTATCAGGTTTGTCTGAATTTCAGGAGCAGGAAGGGAGCTGACTCATTGCTTTTCTCTACCTATTTCCCTTTCACTTCAAACTCCATAAACAATACATTGACGTTAAGACTTATTACTTGAGAAAAGCTGGTTAAAAATACGGCAGCAGGAAGTGGGCAAGATGAGGAATATCCATTTCCCGAACAATTAAAGACATATCAATTACCAGATAGTTGTTTTGAGACATTAGAGAAAAATATGAAATGTTGTTATATTCATATGTGGTTCTCGGATATGGCACTGGTCTGGGACATGGAGACAGACTTTGTTTCCTGTTTCACTACATGTCTGCTGACAAACCCCTTCCCTCCTCGTGTTGATGCCCTATTTTGCCTGCCCTGCATAACCCATAGGCTCTTGCATGACAGTCTTTCTCCTATTGTTCAATTGTATGGCATCATTCGCAGTAGGATTTGGATTTTGGTGGAAGAATCTTTAGAAAAACAAACAACAAAACAAATCTATTGTAATACCACTAAGGAGAAATAATATGGAATACATTACTCCCTGGAACTAAAATAAGAGGTTGCTACAAATTCACTCCATTCAGATGTGTGTCCTTTGCAAATTGACAGAATACAAATAACATTTTTCCTGCTCCCTCTGACCTATTTTCTAATCTGCTTCTGCTTTCAGAAAAGACATAATAACTGTCTTATTTTTACTCACCTTCCTGACCTTGCTTCATCTGTGCTATGTCTTTTGTCCTCAACAGTCAGCTTTCATATTGAGAATGAGTCCTTAAAGAGAGGACATGTCCTGTATGTGTTGCTTTTTCATTCCAGGCTGTCAATTCTCTGGGTTGTTCTGTGTATGAGTGTATGCCTCCATCACCTTGTCTGTTACAACAATTAATTACTTTTCTCTTTGTCAGCAGACATCAGAAATATCAGTATCAGTATTTATAGGACTTATATCATCTAACGCTTCCCATAATTTTCACTATAGCTGTTAATTGTCACCAGACTACTCATCTTTTTGAAGACCATTTACTTTGATGAAAACATCAATATTTCATGGCACTTTCCTAAGTGCTGTATGTCAGTCCTCTAAAATTTAACTTGTGATCCAAGAATGACAATAAAATACACAGGATGATGATGGGTGAAAAAACTCTGAGATGATTCATGAGGTGAGCATCAGTGGTAAGACTCAGTCTGCCTTTGTGCAAAGGGAGGGATATGCCTTTGTGCTCTATTATTCCTATCTGACTTGTAACTTCTGGAGAAAAAAACTATTTTTTTCCAGTTCCACTTCTGCAATTTTTCTTCATTTTTATTACTATTATTGAATGCTAGAAAGTCACTAAGGATGTAGCCGTTGATTCCTTGCTTTGGAGCCAGAGCAAAAGGGTATGAGCAGGCCAGAAAAGACTCTAACTTGAATTTTCTTATGAAAGTTAGATCCCAAAGTATTCCAAAACTGCTGGCTGCAAGTTGCTTCCCATGGGGCTCTTAAGTGAAAATAAGCAAAAGACAGAAATGTTGTAATAGCACACAGTGCAGAAGACGGAAGAGAGCTAACATTAAGACTTGTTTTTGTGACTATCAGAGATTTGGGGGATATTTTAAAGCAATTTAAACATGGGTGTCACTGTTTCTAGGGCTTTTCCAGTTACTGATTGTCTTTTGAAATCGTGGTCTTACTCCTCTAGACAGCACGTATGAGTTTATCTCTGGTCAGGTGTAAAAATGTGAGTGTTACCTCCAAATGGGTGGAGCACAAGTCAGAAGTTTACACTCACTGCCCCATAATCCTATATCCCACATTGCGTACATGAGCTGAGCTTTATTTGAACTGTATCAACTAAGAGATCAGGTACATGAGTGTGTTGGTATTGATACTACTTTCCATATATTATAAAAGAACTAGAGAGCAATTAAGAGGAGACACCCTAGTTTTCACGGGAGACTTGAGGAAAATTGAAGAAATGTCAGCAAAGTGAATTAATAGCTGCCTCATCAGATGCAATACCATGTATTACACTTAGATGAGACACATTACTGCAGGTGACACTTGAAATTATTTATTTGTAAGACAAAAATTTAGGGGGTTTGGTGCTGTTCAGTCCTTACCAGCACTGACACACTGCCTGTGCTATCTTCAAGTGGAAAGTTAATGGAACTAATGCATAATCCATGAAACCTTTGTACATCATTTCAGAAAGCAAGGCCATCAAAAAGTTCATGCTAAGTAGACTGCTCCATTCAACCACAAAGTCGCATAAAGCAGCAACTATTCATTCAATATAAACACTTAAAACAGGGGTCAAAAGTGTTACAGAAATACATGTTTTGCTACAAGCAACTATAGCCGCATTTTTCATCTTTCACCCAAACCTTTATCATCAGTGTGAGTACTATTTAACTGTTATAGGAGATTGGCTCTTTCCTGATAATGTTTTTTCAGCCTCTTTGCTGATGTCAAGAACACTAAGCTGCAATATCTCTCTATTGCAGCTTGGAGGAGGTGAAAGACAATAAAGGCTTGGAGTCAACCGCTTCTGGTGAAGAAGAAAAAAACCCCAAACATACACACTTAAATATTCTTTTATTTCAAAATGATCTGCACTGTATTAATCACCGTAGATGCTTCAATTTAACTTTCCATTTATTTACAGTAGCATTTTTATTTGACTTTCCTGGGCTAGATCAAGTAAAAGGAAGAACTTATAAATGGGCTAAATGACTCAGAGTTTCAGGGAGGTTTTGTTTCTAGGTTTGTAGGAAAGAAAAACTACCTCTAAGTGGAATGAAAAGCAATTATATGAAATGCTGATGTGAATTGAATACCTCAGGTCCTCAGAGCATCTATCGTTATGGGAAACCCAGTGTTCCTACACAGAAGCTAAGCCATATTCTACTCTTAACACCCCATCGAGTAGACAGTTGATCATTTGAAGTGTTCTGTTCAGGTAATGCCATCCCTTTGCTCCATTTTTTCACATGGAGTCTGGTGCCTTTCCCAACAGTTTAACTGCAGATAGAAATGAAGGGGATGCAGGCACTCCCACACTAAAGATTTACTGAATGATTAGTCAGCATCAATTGCTTTTCTGAATCAGGTATCAGCTTCTTTGATTTTGCCCTGAGTCATTCATGTTTTCTTAAAATAGTTCAGCAGATATGAAAGAAGGCCCATTTCAAAGGCAGAAGTCAAGAAGGAAATCAACTACCTAGAAAGGGAATCGTCAAAGCAGTTGGATGGACATCATCTTTGAAAAATTATTTTTCCTATTATTCTTTTAATAATAATAATAATAATAGTTGGTTAAAATATTTTGCAGTCCTTAAGCTGCCATTCCCAACGCATTGCCTAAGCTCTGGCCCTAGGTCAGTAATGCTTGAGAAGTCCTCACTTGTTAGAGTCTGTGCTGTGCCCCGTATAAAAATGCTGGTGTTCCCAGTTCAGTTCTTAATGGACAGGTGTTTGCAGCACAAAACCCTCCATAACAATTGGTCCTAATTAGCACCTTTATCAGCAGCCTCCCCAGAGAGGCCAGAGAATGAACAGACTCGGAAACTGAGCCGCCAGCCCGGCTCATCGCTAGAGGTGAGCCCTGCAGGTCAAGGTTGAGGGGCGGTGTGAGGAAGATTTGCTGCTACAGCCCGGGTCTGGCTGTTCCATGAATAGAGGACTTCAGACTCAGAACTGTCAATCCGGTACCTTTCAAAAGCACTAAATTCACTTAATTAACAGACAGGAAAAAAAATAGCCTTCCCTAGCAACTCTTGCATCAAATGGTACTTATGTTACCTTATATTCTGAGCACCTAACCCTATTAGCATTGCATTGTGTGTTTCTGTTGGAGTGCCTTTATGTACACACCAATCTTAACATACACACTAATGTATACTGGGAGATTTAACGACATTTTAAATTAAACCAACATCATAAAGTACAATCTATGTCTTTTTAAATTTTATTTTCCATTAGCTGTTACACCCTAACATGCCATAATAGTTCCACAGAGGATTTTTTTTCCCCATATTAATACGATTTTTACATGCAATTAAAATTCCTTCTCTTCTGCATTTCATGCTCTCCATTATTTTCTTTTCTTTTTCCTTACTCTTGTCTTGACACAAGGCAGTGTTTTGCATTCCTGCTCATGATTTGTCAGTCTATTGAACATTAACTCGGCACAAAAAAGCCTATGCTTACCTTATTTTCAAGAGATACGGGATATACTGATTTGTACAATTATGTAAAATTGAGATAGAAATGAACCATTTTTAACCATCCCCTGCATGTAACCGTGCGTAGTTGTGCCACTCTTAGAGAAATTACAGAGTTACCTTTACAGAAGTAGGAAGTTTAACTTCACAAATATATTATATCAGCTCTCTGTAGATAAACTGAGTTTTCCTGGTACAAAACTCCAATTTTTCCTTCTTGGTATATTTTTAAGTTCCTATATTTATTCAAGTAGATTAGGAAAATGGTTCTCACCTGATAGTTTACTCTCCACTGTAGGACAGATGATCATGCTCTGCATTAGCTCTCAGCTAGCCAAGCTGTACTCAGAAATTTTGATTTTTCATGTTAGAACCTCCTTTCACATCTCCATTTTTGTTTCACTTCTTAAAGCTCTCCCTGGATGATCAAGACCATTCCAGGCATCCCAGAAACAACTAATGAGGTCTTTCTCAGCTGTCTGTGACCTTTATTATGTCACTTCTTTATTCTGCATCTCTTTCTCTAGACAAATAAAATAAAATAAAATAAAAGTAAATTTAAAAAAAAGGTAACACTCAGATCTGAAAGTTTTAGGTGAAAACTATCTGGAGTGCACAAAGTCGTTTTGTGAGGCTGGGTGGTCCGGACAGTAGGTATTCTATGAGGTAAGATTTACTGTGCAACTCTGTATCTTTGGCTTTTCCTGCTCTGGAGTCTGTGTAGGTTATTTCCTCTTGGAAGTTCCATGGAGCAGAAACTCCCTTGCTATCTCTCCGTAGAGGCAGCCGCAACAGAACCTGGGGTCAGCAGGCCCTTGGTGTTATATAATACAAATTCATCCAGTAGAACAACGCAGTACATCTGATGAGATGTAACAGATTAGTTACCCATCTTTCATTCTGTAAGGAATCCAAACTGGCAGCTTACAAGTATATTGTACCAGCAACTCAGATATACTTCTCTGATTTATGGCAGATGAAGGAGGTTTTCCTCCAAAAAAGCAAGGTTATCTCCCAGATATGTGTGATAGTTTATCTTAAAGATTACAAAGTAAATCTTTCTCAGTGAAACTGTTTGCTGTTACAGCCAAAAAGCAATGTATTTTTTGCACTTCTGTCTTTGATCTTTCAAAAGTTAAGTGAAGATACTTGGGATAGGTAGTGAGGTATTTAAAAACGTGAGATGGATTTGAATTCCAATTAGAGCAATCCTCAATCAGAAACAGTAAAAAAAAGGAGGAAGAGGAAACATGTAAGATGGCTAACAGACCTGCATGGAAGTTTTCTATATTTATGGCTGCCTTTCAGTGGATAGTTCCTCTGTTTTCTGTTTCTGACACTATATTCTTATCCACCACAAATCAAGCAACCTGCTGGCTAGGGTCAGTGGGTTAACACTAATACCCTGCATTCATCTGAAGTATTAGTACATAATTTTTGATACGTCTACAAATGTGCCAGTAATCTATATTAATGACGCTACAGCTGCAGTTCAGAGGGGACTTGTCAAGTGACAGCAGTCTTTCATGTTCCCAGTAGTTGCCTGCACTGCAGCTGGAAATCCAGTGTGTATTTGTGACCAAACTGCTCTGGCTCAGGAGCAGCACAATTGACTAACAAGTGACTTGGAGATAAATGAACGTGAAACAGCTGGGCCAGAGGCTGCACACTGGTGGTCCCTAAGGCCTTGTTCCCAAGACTTATTGTTTTTACCTTGTAATACTTAACAAATACCTGATTTTGAGGGGTAGAAAACAAAATAAGGCACACTCATATGACTGTGAAGCAAACCCAGATATACCAGCAACTACCAACAAGTCAACTCAGGGACTTACCTTGACCTAATTAGTCCCTCGTCTTATTCTCCTTAATGAATTATCTTCATTTTTTTCCCCTCAGAAAAAAAAAAAAATTATATTAACTAATATATTTATTACTTTGGTGTAAAAGTTTATTTTTAAACAATGAAGAATGGCTTCAAACTACAGCACTGCACTGCCACTGTTACTACCCATCTCCTTGCCTGAGATTTCAACACAGGAGATGTTACAATACTAAGAACAAGATTGTTAGAATTATACTGCCAAATACCACTTAGTAAGTTTTGGTGTATAATTCCTGAGATGATTCCAGTGCCTCCCAGTTTCAGTTGATGTTTCAGTAAATGGCTATCACGAGCTCGCTCTGAAGTTTGGCCTTTTTACCCCTATATGTTCCAGTTTCATAGCTGAGCATGTCAGCAATATGTCTTTTGTAGCAGAACGGGGTGACAGCAACATTTACATTTGCAAGAGAATGATCAATGAACTCTGAGTGGCATGCGGCAGTTTCCCCAGAGCTCCCCATTGCAGGCACATTTCCAGGGGAGGCAGCCAGTCTACCTGTCTTCCCCAGCAGCAGCAAGAGGTATGCATGCCCTGCAGCAACAGGAGATTTCCTGCTGAGTCCGAGGACTTGTTCCTTTCAGGCGCATCAGGATTCCTCTGTTAAGGTCACAGGCAGGACTTCGGGAAGGCATAGCTCTGCCTTCTAGGATCGGTCTTTTCTCAGCAAGTTTTATCTTCAGGTGCCCAGTGACTGTTTCTCTTGTCCCTCGTTGTTTCTATTATTTACTATCTACGTTGTGTTCAAATAGGGCATGATCCAAATCTCTGTTGCACTGTTTCCTTGTCTCCATTCTCTATTCTGTTTCCTTGCCTTTCAGTTTTCTCTTTCTCTTCTCTTCAGTTCATGTTAGTGAATGATAGATAGTTCTTGGAGTGAAGGAGATAAAATAAGGCACGTAACTGAAAACGTTGCTACCATGAGTTTAAAACATAATGACTAGAAAACAGAATTAAATTTGCTGAAGACACGATGTAGTATCATTAAAAAATCTCAAAATGAGTAATCAGGAAAAGAATGGAAAAAGCATTTTTGTGAGATACAAGAAGGGAAGTTTGTGAACACAACAAAGTAAAAACAGTGGTGATGAAGCACAGTGTTCTGTACCAGTAACTGAACCAGAAGTATATTGATAGGAAAACTGGAGAATTACCTAATGTATATTTTTGATTGCACTACCTATTATCTAAGTAGCTGCAAAAAGGAAGTCATAAATGTACAGCAACCATATTAGAGGTACAGTGTACTTTTGTTTTAGGTTCTTTTCTAAATTGTGTTTCTATGGACTAATTGAGAGCATTCTGGACTCAATACCATCAATCACTTCAAGCACATGAATTTTGGTTAATACTTTTCTTTGTTTTTAACTTAATTTGTACTTGATTTGAAGATTCTAAACCAAGGTAATGTAATAATTAAACAATAATGCATAGATAAGTCATTTATTACTAGCATAAAATTCATATGACTGACATAATTGTAGTGAATTGATCCCTTGTATAAAACCGGGAATGATGAGAAAACACTCTTCCAGCTAAAAGCACAGTTTGAGCACTGAAGATCTTGAGAACCAATCTTTGCTTGCTACGTTTGCTTGGTAAAGTCTAAGCTCGTAGATAGTTAAAAGGAGACATATAAATGGTTAGCCCAGCTGTACAAGGCAGAGCATACTTTTATATCAAAATGAACTGTGTCTGGTTATCTGTATCAAAAGCTGACTGATTCCTCTGTGTGTTAGCTTCCCTAACTGTCAAAGACAGGTTACCTTCTAAGTCTGTTGCTTCATTCAGTACTGCAACTTTCAGTAAATTGGGAATGCAGTTGATAGCACAGGATATGAGCATGTTTAATCGTATCTGTATGCTGCAACTTACAGAAAAAAGAGGTTCTGATTTATCTCTCGTAGAAGGATTAGCAGAATTCAACAGACCTGCATGTTGCTTTCAAGTGCAGTTCTCTTTCTTTAGAGCAGAGTAGAAAGTGAATGCAGTAACTGAATTTTGTAACTCTGGAAATTATTAGAACTTTTCTTTAAGCAGGAAAGTCTAAGAGTGACCAATAAAAGATTTTGGAAAGCGTCTGATCAGCTGAAATTACTTATAACTTTTGTACTGTAGAAACCCGAGAAATGAGATTTTATGCCCGCTGTGGTCTTCTCTAGGGATGAAATTGGATGCATTCTTTGATGAAATGGGCCCCAAAAGAAGAAAAAATGTACACAATTTTGATAAACAGCTTATTCTTAAGTCAGATTTATGAATCTGAATTCACAGCTGAAAACAAGGCCATGCTGTGGGTGTGAAGATGAATATTTAACACAAAGGCAAAAATAGCTTTCTGAAAATAAGAGATTGTTGAAGTTACGATGAACTTGTTCAAATTGCAAAATATCAGCAAGTCTTCTCTGCTGCAAACTGATCTAAAGCAGCTTTCCTGTTTCCCCAGCAACCCTAAGCAATGCTAACTTGTTTCTTTGGAAGTAAATTAAATGTGACTTTCAAGTAGTTCATTATTTCAGTAGCCACAATGCCTTTCGGAAGTAAGGACATTCGATAAATCATGTTAGGATTTGCTGCACTTCTGAAGGGAGGCAGATAAAGGAATTTTGCAAAAATAGTTTTCAAATCTGGCAAATTTTTTAGAAATTGAAAAAAAAAATTGTTTTTATTGGTACAGGAAGAAATACTATTATATGTTTTGGAAGTGTAAACAAAGATAAATGTTGTCTGGTGCTGCACTAAAAGCCAGCAGGACATGCATAGGATTTACATGCATATAGCTGGTGCATGTTGGTTTGTGGCTCCTAAATACAGATCCACTTGATAGTTGAAACCTCTGCAAAAATGCTTTGATAGATGCAGTGTCCACATTCAGCCCAGGTTTTGCTCTGTCAATATGCTTAGTAATCCCCAGCCTCTTCCTTGCCCCAGCCTGGATATGGCTCTCTAAACTACAGCACCATACTCTTCAGATTATCTATATTGTGCACAAAAATGGATGTAAGATTTCCCTAAACACTCTCTCAGTGACTTTCAGATGCGAAGGCAGAAGCCTCTCCATTTGTTGACTACACATTTTTTAATCTGGGCTTCAAGCTTACACTGTTCAGAAAGATTGCCTTGCATATCCACTTGAATTTCCTCATTAGTTGCTGCCAATCTGTAACTGCTGAAAGTCAAGCCGGTGCATTTTTCAGTTTATTTCGGATTTGAATGTGACTGAAGTTGTTTTGGTTCAGCCCTGAGTTCAACAGAACTTGAGGACGTTGCTTCAGATTTAGGTTTAGATTGGAAAAAAGGGTTCAAACTGGGTCTTGTTTGGTTTAATCGGTTCACCTTTGCATTGATGTTCAGGAAGGTAGTAGAATCATCATGGTAGAAAGAACTATCATGGAACCCTCTGCTTTGGTGCCCGATTTTAGTGCAATAGCAGGCTGTTAGAAACTAAACAGGCCTTTCGGTTTTGTTTTTGCCTTCAACAAATGTTTGTGCTTTGTCTTGGTTGTGCACATTTGGAGCTAAGATACCGGGTAAAAGTAAGTCTCATTTTGACACGTGGTAGAGGCTGTGTTGCCAAGTGCACTTGACTGGTAAAATTTGGTCACGGAAATGTCAATGGAAACAGGTTCTCTCTGAATGACACTGGCAGGAAGACGGCAGTGGAGCTGCCCTACTCCCTCCCTCACTCCTACAGAAACCCAAAGTCTAGTGGTGTCCCAGAGTATGAATATTTTTTCATGGTGTTCTTATAAGTGATTGCTTGTGGCGTCTTATGGTCTTATCACACCTTGTGCAGCTCCTCATGAATATTCTGTACATATGGAAGAGTTTTCTATATCATTGCCCATTAACAAGGAGGATAATCACTCATTCAGTTATCAAGAAGTCAGAGAAGGCCTTTCCTTAAGCCCTCGGTGCAAAGAATCATGGGAGATCAAAGGAGGTTAAATGTGGCTGACATTAGGATCATTACTTTTTTCTGTGTAATTATTGTATTATAATAAATATGGTTTAAGATAAGGAAAAGGCGTATTGAAGCCTTTTAGAGCTAAAAGACCAAATTAGTGACTCTTTGCCTTTATTCCCAATGGGACAAAATGCGTGTTTTGGCTGATACAAATAAATGAGCATTCTTTCACTGAAAGTACAGTAAGGTCATAAGTGTACATATAAGTCATATGTTTTTTTTTTTTACAGAATTGATTTTAAGGGAAATTAATCCAAAAGGGAAATAGAAGGTGTAATGTTGCATTGTTAGTAAAAACAGCAGCACTGAATTCTAAGTTCAAGCTGAAAAGTAGCTTTCTCAATCTTTAGAGAATCTGAAACTTTTAATAATAAATTAATTTTTTGGGTTTCTTTTCTCTGCATTTTCTTGGCTATCTTTGTCACAATTTAATCATACTTCCAATGAAAGAAGATGTATTCACGTGAATCAGCGAAACTCTATTTTTATAAAAGAAGCATGCCCTGTGTAAATGGTATAAATGTGGCCTATGAAACGGCTCCTTTACTCTTCTGGTTGTTTTAGAGGTTACCATCACTGCAGCACTGCTGGTAAAGCCGGCTGCCCTAACCCACTAAGGTTTGTAATGCAAAATCAAGTTTTCCTTAAATTCTATTTCTTGTCCCCCCAAGAAGAGCAATAGTACCTAGTACATAATTATCCTGTAGTTATTCTGCATTTATCTGCAGAAAAGATTTCCATCTTGTCCTTATTTTTGATTATTTTTTCTTTACTTGTGAACAACTGAGTAGAAATTCAGGTTTTGAAGTACAGGGTTTGAACTCACTTTGCAGGATGTCCCTTTTTCACAGTCCTTAAGAAACTGTCACAGGATTTTAATTTGGTCTCTTGCATTTGAAATAATTTTCCAGTTTACTTCAGAAGACAATAGGCTGCTGATTTCATGAGTCTCCTGCTGCAGCTGCCCACCGCCCACTGTTGCTATTTTTGAGAGCATTCTGTAGGGCACATAGGTTATGCCTGATTACATGATACATGGATCCTGCTGGCAAGAGGCAAAGGGGAAAAGACAAGAGACAGCTTGAATTTGCCAGAGTTGAATACTTGTAACATCTTAGAGCAATATACATACTATTTCACTCTACTTCTTCATGTAAAGGCTTCATCTGGGAGAGGTTAGTCATGTATTGTCTCCTTTCCCTGACACAAGTAGGTTCAATAAACTCTAACTGCTCATAGTCTCTATACACTGGCAGAGGAAGTGGATTTTAGTTTTATGTTTTGTTTCACTATACCCAAAATGCTTTATTAAGTTTCTCGGATTTTCTAAATTTATGCCTTTCTGAAATTTTTCTTCTGATTCAGAAATCACTGCTAATTTTGCTAATTTTTCTGCATATAATAATAAAGAAACAGCAACAGCAACAAAAGCCCTTCAGTAAGGCAGCAAGACCTTTATAAGGTAACATTTAGTAAATGAAGGAGGAAAAAATATAAGACCATTGAAACTAGATGAGTCAAAAGTATCAGCTATGTCATCTCTTAGGAGCATTAATCCAAGAGTTACTAAGACAAAAAAAAAAGAAAATGTGAATATTTTCAAGGCTCTTGCTGTAAGAATCAGGTGAACAATAATTTTCTCAAGTACATTGCGTCAGACGTCTGGTCAAAGGTGAAATTTCCTGGACTAATAAAGTTATAATGTTCAATGTATGACAATTTTGGTGGAACTGTGCTGCCCCTGAATCTATTCAGTCTTCTATTCTTGTTGAATATCTGAGCAAATCATGCAAGAGCCAAATTTTGCAGCAGACTGAGCACTCCCATGCAAACAGTTTATGTTATAAAAAATATACAAAAATCAGTTTTCAGAACTGTCTTCATTCAACTTTTTTCCAGTCATAGCTGATAGAAAATAGGACCTTTTAACCATGTAAGTAACCTCCGTGTTTGGCTGTCATCTGCAGAATTGTTTTTGAAGAGGTTTTTAATAAAACCGGGAAAAGGTGTACTATGTGTTCATGAGCTGGTTAAGATTTCTGACTAGAAAACGGATATGCCTGAACACACGATTCCAGTTGGTCATGTAATTATGCATAATGACTTTCCAATAATAATTATCATCATCATCATCAGATGTACACCTAACCCTATAGGTCTTATAAAATCTTCATCACAGCACCCTACCATCATATAAGTGAAGTACAGGAGTGCGACTTTTTCATTTACATTTAATTTTTTTCTGCATTTCTTCTCTGTTCTCATTCTACACTCAGGATTGAACTACATCTCCCATCAAGCAACACAGTCTCCTCCCTGACTAAGGTAGGGGAGCAGGACAACAGTCACTGAGAAGGTTTTTTCAGTTCTTCCTTTGTTAGAGGTTGGAATTTACTTCACAAACTCTCTTGAGCTTGACGGTTTATTTTCTCCATTCCTTTATCTATTATAGATTTTTTTTTCCAGCACTTCTAGGCGGCTATAGACAAACATCTATTAAACTAGATGATCTGGACAAGGAAACAAAACATGTGCAACTTAGTAATTCTGCCACTAATGTTAATGAGGACAAGTTGGTAAAGTCTTCATGGAAAGATAGATAAGTGCCAGAAAGCATATTGTGACAACACATGCAACGAGTTCTTCAGTAACTCTTCCATGGGAATTATATTTGGTCAAATATACGTTTGTCACATTTAAAACACTGTCATGCAAAACTCCTGTTGCTAAAACAGTCAAAGGCATCTGGCCTGTTTGAAGGATATCCAAATTCCTCCAGTTTTAAACCTCATGTTGCATAGTAACCTTTGGAAAACAATATAATAAAAAAATTTTTGTCAGTAACAATTTCATGATTTACTGAGTATCCATCCATTAAATCATTTCTATTACCATTTCTGCAGTACCACTTGCTGTACTGTTGAGGTACATTTTATTTTTGCTTGAAACTTAAATTTAAGTAGCCCAAACTATTTTCTCCGTTTTGTCATTATTTGTTTATTTTCATCCTGTTCTACTTCTGCTGTACTTCTGTAACTTTTCAGTCTGCAAGCTGAGGAATATGTACAGCATTGTACAGATTCCTCACCTGCAGCAGGCAGTAACTTTCTGGGGAGCTTTACTTTTAAAAGTCGGTGGGGCTGTACTTATGTAAGTATTCCACGAAAGCAAGACAATCTGATGGAGAGGTCTTCTTCAAATTCTACTTTGAAACGTTAAAAGTTAAGAAACATAATTAAACCGCAACTGCATTAACATTTATATAAAATATAAACCAAGTGCTTATCCTGATTCACCAAACAAATTACAGTTTGAACATTATAGAAAAAAATACCCAGCTACTTATCAACGGCACCATTTGAAATTATTGCTAGTACTACAACTCTAAATGCATAAGATGCCTTAAATACAAACCCTGAACATTTACATACTGATTTCATGAGCAAAGCAAAAGGTATTTGCCAGTAACAGTACAGGACTCAGCATTTTTATTGTCTGAGTAATCCTGGCTCGCTCTGATATGAAAATTCAATTATTTTAGAACTGGCCGTCTCATTAAATTTTGACAAGGAGCACAAGCTCAGTACCAGCTCTAGCTCTGAGAAGCTGTGGGTGCCTGACAGCTCCACGGTGAATTTTAAAATGTAGTATTTTTGCAGGACAAGATTATCTGACAATTTTATATTAAAAAAAGAAAAAATTAATCAAATACATTATAACAACCAACACTGGTAACTTGGCCTTTCCGTAGATAGTTTTATGAAAATGCATTGCGGAAAAAAAGACTCCAATGTTTATTACATCTTCTCCCAAAGCCCACCTCCATGTCTTACACTCTGCAATTGTGCTAGAAAAAAAATACTTGTGTCTTTATGTGAGCAGCACTATTTAACCACTCAGTGTTTTCTGCCCCTCCGCAACTGAAATGAGTTTGTAATTATTTTTATAAATATGATTTCTAAAACCAGAAACATTTAGCTTATATATTTACCTTTAGCACCTGCAAGGAATCTTTAGACAAAATATTCTTTTCATCAGAATATGCCAGTTTGTCAAAACTAAAACTTTTCACAGGATTGTAACATTTTGGTGATGCTAACACTGGAAAAGGCTACTCAAGTTCAAGATGAATTACTGTGGAGAAACAGAGAGTCTCAAGACTGTTGGGCTATTTAGACTTTGAAACTGAATCACTTTTATGACCAAACTTTCACCACCTGGACAATTACAGCCTGACTATGAGGTTCTTGCTTATTGTGTCATAGATTTTTCCTCCGCTTTCCTGTTGAAAGTGCTGCACTCTTTATAATCCACGCAAACATGTGTTTGTCCATGTCCACATGGACACCACGGAAAGAAATGTGCTGGGGGCTACATTTGTGAGGGTGTAAATAATTACATAATCTTTTAGTGCGGAATTTTTCATGCCGTGCTTAGATCATTCTCTTGAGTTGTAGTAGATTTATGCTCCAGTTAATATGGAAACAATATTTGATTCGTTTGCAAAGTTGAAGAATTCCAGTAAGAAAGATGAAAGGATGCTGTTTCTTAGACTGCTCAGTAACACAATACTTACAGTACTCAGCTATGGTACAATGGGCTAGGAAAACAAACATATGAACAAAGTCTCTAGCATAAGTAAGCGCCCTAATACCAGTGTTGCTTCAAAGTTCTGGAGTGTGTGTTTTGTTTGTTTTATTTTTGGTTCGGTGGGATTTTTTGGGTACAGAGGTTGGAATGGACATTTGGTATTTATTCTCTCCCAGTGTAGAATGTGTAATCTATGGATATTGAGCACAACCACCCTGGCTGCAACTTTCCACCCAATTCCTTATCCATCAAACAACGTACCCTTCAAATTCATAACTCTCCAATTTAGATAAGGTTATGGTGTGGGACCACATCAAAAGCTTTGCAGAAGTCCAGATAGATGACATCTATCAGTCTTCCCTTGTCAGCTAATGCAGTCACTCCATCACAGAAGGTCACAAGATGGGTCGGGTATGATCTGCTGTTGGTGAAGCCATGCTGGCTCTCTTGGATCACCTCCTCATCTCACATGTTCTTTAACATAATTTCCAGGAGGATTGGCTCCATGATCTTCCCAGGCACAGGCATGAGGCTCATCAGCCTGTAGTTCACTGGGTCTTCCTTTTTCCCTTTCTTAAAAATGGGAGTGATGTTTCCCTTTTTCCAGTGACTAGGGACTTCATCTGACAGCTATCACTTTTCAAACATGATAGAGAGCAGTCTGGCAACCACATCAGCCTGTTCCTTCAGGACCCTGAGATAGATGTTATCCAGCCCCGTAGATTTGTACACATTCAGTGTCTTGAGGTGATCTTGGACTTGCTCTTCTTGTAGAGTAGGCGGAATTTTTTCTCCTCAGTCTTTGTCTAGAGATTCAGGGACATGACAGATGTGAGAAGCCTGACTGACAGTAAAGACTGAGGTAAACAACTTGTTGAGTACCTCAGCCTTTTCCTTGACTGTTTTGTGCTGTTTCTAACAGTTGTTCATACTGCTGTAAAAAAATTCAGCAGACCAAATAGGCTGTAACCTGATCACTGCTGATTGAAGCTAGGAGGAAGATACATCAATCAATTGTACTTCAAGGCCAACACAAACTTTCCACTTAAGATCTACCCACAGTGTCTTGTCAAAATGTAGTGTCATATGTGGGCTAAAAAGAGATAATTTCCTTCAAAAATGTAAAATCCTGAGAAACAGAGGGCATCCTCACTCTGATAGTCTCTAGAGGAAAACTATTCAAGGGGACCTCATACAGCAGATAGCAGATACATTGAACTGTCCCACATATTAGTTAGGGTCAGGGACATTTGAAATACAGGCTTCTTAGGAAAAAAAAATATCAGACTGCTTTTCTCTATATTTAATTAACTTATGTGAAGGTCATACATATCTCTATCTCTAAAATGCATAGAGCGTCAGTCATTTAAAAATCTGGATAGTTTGCATTATCTTACTTTTACAGTCCAACTTTTTTATCCAAAGTTTCATTTTGGTGATCAAATTAAAGAGACGACAAGCTCCTTGTCCTTACAAGCTAAGCATTTTGTGTGTTATACTCAGATATACTCTGTGTGATATAAGATGAGACTTCATAATAGGATTCAATGCAGTTGAGTGCTAAATTATAGCAGGCTTATATCACAGAAAATTATAACAATGAGAGAAGAATTCATATCGTGGCTTTAGTCAGAGAGGAAAATTAAGACTTTGCAATTAAAGTGGTAACCTAAAACTTTAAAATAATTTAAGCATTTACTGAATACATGTAATGTTCTGTACTTATCTGGAAGCAGAATTGGCAGTTGTTTGAAAGGATCCAAATGAAATGTGGACAAGGTGTATGTTATGTCCTCAGAACACAGATCTGTCATTTTCTTCATTGTTCATGAATACATTGGTATTGAATATCTCTTTCCCACAAATTCACAGGCTCCATGCAGGACTAGAGAGAAAAACAGTGTAATGTTATCGTTAAATTGATGTTGCATACAACTTTATGATAATCCTGACAACTACAGCTTGTGAATTTGCCAAGAGCAACCTGGTAAGTGATTTTCAGAGATGAACACTGAACTATGAAGTAAAATAATCCTTTCCTTCAGGAGGACAAAACTGCAATTTTCTTGTAGACATAATTTACAGAATTATTACTGACAATTTTAGGATTCCACTGGGTGAAACACTGGGGGTTTGAGAACGGAATTTCTTATCCTTTTAAGAACAGACAAATTTTAAATGGACTATGTGTATACAGCGTCTTTCTAATAACACAGAAGGAATCTGACATGGAAAACTAGTGGTGGATTCTTTCCTTTATTCAAATGCTCTGCCTGTTAACAAAAGCTAGGGTGTGCTGTGATTCATAGCTTTTGATAAGATGTAAAAAGAGCTTAGGTGCATATTCTGATTTCCTCTTGCATACCTTTGGAACACAGAATATAATGCACTTTAAACTAGGTTTTTATATGAGTACTACAAAAAAAAAAAATTCTTGCCACAGCCAGTTAGCATGTTTCCTGTTGTTCCTTCAGAAGTTTATGAAATTGCTTAGACTGCAAATCTTGAAAAGGAATTATTTTAAGTGACGAGAAGGAAGAAAGACTTAAAATGAGATGATACTTACTTGCTGAAAGTTGTTTTAGTATTCTCACAGGAATAAGAGAAAAAGCAATAGTGTTCAGTATAGATGTCATACTCCTAGTGACAATCCTGTAGACTTCCAAGCATGTGAACATCTCACCTGACATGTTAACTGAAATTGGTTGAAGTAATTAAAATGAAGTAAATATAAATATATTTGTGCTACTTAGACTTGAATGACCATTGGAAGGGTCCTTAAAGATCACTAAGTTCCAACCCCAGTGATGTGGGCTGGCTGCCCCCCACCAGGTCAGGCTGCCCTGGGTCCCATCCAACCTGGCCTTGAGCACCTCCAGGGACAGAGCATTCCCTATTTCTTTGGGCAGCCTGTGCTGGTGTCTTACCACCCTCTGAGTAAAGATTTTTTTCCTAACATCTAAGAAAAATTTGCCTTCTTTTCATTTAAAGCCATTCTCCCTTGTCCTATCTCTTTTAGACTGTGTAAAAAGTGGATCTCCCTCCTGCTTATAAGCTCCCTCCAAGTACTGGAACGTAGCAGTGAGGTTTCTCTGAAACTTCCTCTTCTCCAGACTGAGCATCTCCAGCTACCTTAACCTATCTTCATAGGAGTGGTGCTCTAGCACTTTGATCATCTCTGTTGCCCTCCTCCCAACCCACCCCAAGAGCTCTACAACCTCCCCGTGCTTCCCACAGCTGGAGGCCACACAGGCAAGGCCTGAACCCAGCTACCAGTCCTTTCGATATGTGTATTCAAACCCACTCTTCCCTGCTGCCTTAAAGTCTGTGCATAGTCATCTGTTGATCAGTCCTTACATTAGTCATACTCACTGGCTCTGGAATGAGCAGGGCTGCAGGGGCAGACAGTCTTTGTAGACTCATCATCATCGTAGACATAGTGGTATGATCTCTTTTAAATGAGTGAATAGAGGAGTAGGAGACAATGACAAAAACATAAATATTTTTTTTCATAAGAAGTACTTCACATGAATCCATTTTCTGAAAAGATGACAGAAATGTATGATCTTCTCAGCACAGCAGATGGATCTCTAACAGTTAAAGAGACTATCTTTCAGTGATTTTTCAAATTCTGTTAATTTACGTTAGTGAGTGGTGTATATGAACCATGGAAGTGCGTGTTTCAGTGCCAATGTTTAAAACTGCACCTAGACTTTAACAGATGAGGGGGGAAAAAAGACCATATTTTATTCTTCATTTAAAAGGTGCGGAATTTCAGCTTTGTGAAGATCAGTTAATTGCCAAGTACAGGGGAATTAAAAATGAGAATTGCATGTTTATTATCCATTTTTATGTTTTTTCCTTTCTGAACCCAGACTCCAGGCCAGCCTCCCATCCAAGTTTTCCTTCATGCCTTATTGTCTATTCTGTTCAGCTATTTAAAAAATGTTGAATATCAACAATGGCTTTCAGTAGGGTATTGTCAACTTTTGTATGAAGCAATCTTGGTTGAATGAGAAGATCCCAGAGCTTATAGTTCTATCTACTGTGCTGCACTGGGTTTCTGCTTGAATGTGTGTGACTGATAACAGGACAAATTTCTACCTTCGTTATTACATTTCAGCTACATAATTCATTTGCCAAAATCTTTTAGGAAATATCTTTATAACACATTGCACGAGACATCAGGTAAGTGCTTGCAACATAAGAATAAGTAAAGATCCAGCAAATGCCTTGTCAAATTTGTTTGTTAATTGTACATCTGCTTCTACGAGGTTGTTTTGCAGACTTGTAGTGTTTCGCGGACTGCTGTGTGCCCTGAGACATTTCTAGCAGAGCATCTTCTCTCACATAAAGAAATTCATGCTGGATCTGCATTGCTTTTAAAGTCCAAAAGCAATATTCAGAAATATCTGGGAAAATGTTGCATATATGCAAATAGCTTCTGAATTTTCAAGTAATGGATGTTGGGAATGTTATTGTTAATATACAAGCTGGTTTGTGTCTAGAATTGCAGTACTAAATGCTTTTAAAACATTATTTGGTTTGTGTCTAGAATTACAGTTCTAAATGCTTTTAAAACATTCTTTTAACTCCTTGTTAGTCTTCATAGTCTTTAATTTTGTATATGCGGTAATTGTAATTTAGCTTCTATGCAGTCAGTCATGAACCTATCTTTGAATGAAAGAGAATTTCCTAGGTGCTGCTTTCAGGAAACCTAAGAATTCCTCAACAGTATTCAGTTTATTCATACGTTTCTCTTAACAGGTGGTAAAGCAGGTAAAACATAAGAAAGAATTTTCACTTCACATCTCTAAACGGCTTGATTGCTAAAATGACATGAAGAGACAGTGCTGTGTAACACCTGATCCTGCTGGGGTAGCTGAAGAAAATCTCCATTGCAACAACTATTTTGCTGTGATTAGGAAAGCAGGATCTGGCCCATCATCTTGCATAACAAATTAATTAATATATTCACGAAGTATCACATTTGATATTCTTTACATAAAATAGTTTTGTGTTTTGTTTTGTTTTTCTTTGTGGTTTTTTTTTCAGTAAAATAATAAGTGAACTGAGAAGCAGTGTTCATGGAACAAATTGACACTACTGAGTATGAGAAAAGACCTTACTTGCCAAAATGGGTACTGTAGCAATACTAGCTTTGTACACAAAAGAAAAAAAACTTAGATGTGAAGCATCCTTCTGGAGAGAATATCTAGCTACTCACACAGTATTATCAATTTCCCATTAATTCACTTGCTTGCCTCTTTGTCCCAGTTTCTGGGCTCTTTTCAATGCCTGTGCCCACATTGTTTGGGTACTGTCTGCAGACAAACAAAGACCATTAAATATCTTGCAATATGTTTGTGTGTATATGTGCATATAATTGCAGCCTCTTCGGTAGGCGCGTAATGTAATACTTCTTGAGAGATATTTACGCAATTATATTCCTGTTGAATACACTGAAGATTTCTTTATTTCAAAAAAGTATCTCAAAAACTTCTTCAAAGCAAATTTATTTAAGCAGAAATTAAAACTTCAGAAGTAAAAACTGTCATTTTTACACCTGTCCTCTGATACTGGGGTGACAACAGAACTTTCTGGAGCAGTGTACTAACGGTACAAGTTTTCTTTCTCCTTTGCTCATTGATACCTGGTATGTTTGTAGTTTTAATAATACTGAAGCATTACTCAGATGCTATTCCATACTACAGTTACACTGGTTACTATAATTATGCCTCTCGTGTAGGAGGATTTAATGAAAAATTCATTAAAAAATTTTACTTCTACCCAGAGGTGTAAGAATTTGCATTACACTGATGGTATATGCAGTGTGATAGAGACATATATAGGACTGTTTTACACCACAAATTAGGAATCAACATCTTCCAGATTTTGCAGAGGAAAATAACTTAATTTCAGCTTCAAGTTCTGTTGCTCGAATGACTTGAACTGAGCTTTCCTTAGGAAAAAAATACACAAATTTGATTCTAAAAACTTACTTTCTTTTCATTTCAGTCTTCATCTTTAATTAAAGAAGATTAAAGACAAGAAAGCCGTAGAGAACTGTTTGATGAACGTCTTGAGGAAGATATGAAAGCAGCAGTAAACAAAAAGGTACAATGCACAGTACAGCTATCAGCTTTTTTGTACACAATGTATAAAACACTGCCTTTGCAAAAATGCCCAACTGACAAGCTAATTGCTACATTTATTGCACAACTGTCTTTCTGGAATTCATTGATTAAGAGATTTACAAGTTTTTGAGTCAGTATCTTAGCACTTACTTTGCACTTTGAAATCATTCACATATTTATTGTAAAATACAGGTTTACATTAGGTGGTCAGAAGAAGAGACTGCAACCTCCCAGTGATACTTGTGATGCAATTTTGATTCTTTGAATATTTATTTGTGATTTCTGATGTTGAAATAATAGTCTCTTCAATGACATTCTGCTTTTACAGGACACTAGAACTTTATCAAGAGAGTAACATAGGTGTTCTTGTTGGCTTTACTCTGTACAATATAAAAGTAGGACAGATTTCTAATCTGTTTTTTCACTGCTGTAAATCTTTATAGTTTTGCAGTGACAAGTTCATTCAATCCCTTTCCAAAAAAAAAAAATAAGAAAAAAGAAAAAAGAAAAAAGTGCTTTATGTGGTAAATGAAGTTTAGGAGACATTCAAGTTTTAATTATGAAGAGATTCTCTTGTAGTCTTTATCTGGAACCCTACATGTGACCAATGTTAGTTGTCCAGGCAATGTACTCAAACATTGTTCTTATTTAGACGCTACGCATATCTAGAAATGATCCTGTTTAAACTGTCTGTGTAGCCTTGAATATTACGGAAATTCATCTCTCTAAAGCCACACAATCCATGTTACCAGTCTCTGCAAAAACCAGAAATGCTGTATGCTGTAAAATTCCTACTGCTTGCTGAGACAAGGTTTCTTCGTCAAAATTTGCATGGAGCCTCAGCAGGGCTACTATGTCAGGGGCAACTTCTGGTACGCTGTGACACTTGACACAAGTTGAACCAAACGTTTTCTGTTTCTTTTTCTTCCGATTTCTGCACCCTTTGAAATTAATCCAGTACAGTGTTTGTTTTCATCCCCACTAGGGGTGGCAAGCGGGACAACCTACCCACCACATTGTCCTTCTGATGTGGCTGGTCAAGGTTACTGTTTTGCTCTTGTGACACATTATCAATTATCCTGCCAACAGACTGATACTGGACCTGTAGTTTTCTTATGAAATAAAAAACTGAGTTTAATTAAACCATCAGTAACTTGGACCTAATTATTTCAGACAGTATTTAATTAATGTTTCATGGATACCTAATGTAATTAGGGTTCCTTTAATAAGACCTTCTGTGACATTAAAATATATGACCTTTATCTTTCTTATCTACCATAGTCTGACAACTCAGATTTGTCATTTTCACTAAAAGGTATAGTTTGATTAAATAGAACAGAACATAAAATTAATCTAGCAAATTATACTTGTTTGTTTCTTTTTTTGCTTCTTAAAGACTAATAAGTTAAGTCTTTTAATTAGCGGTGTCGGTACAAATGTTCATTCAAGCGTTTTACCTTTGCGGCTTTTTTTCAGAGTGTTTCTTTTGTATATCAATTTTTATGACAAAAGTAGATAACAACCAGACTTTATTAATCACGGTGAAGGGTTCAATCTTTCAGATATGAAAACTAAGGAGCTATTCTTTATAGTAACAATGACTAGTAACTGTTTAAGACAGTTCTGCAAAGGACTTAAATTTTCTTGTCACAAACTTCCCCAAAATAAGCCTGTAGTTCGAATGGGAGTGAATATCAGTGAAATTCTAGGTTGATACGAACATTAAATGTTTACTTTTAGGACCTACAGGTTCTCTGTTCTTTGCTTTTGTTACTTTTTGGTGTAGATCCCACGAAGGAGCAATTGTCATCCACAGAGCCTTTATCATATTCTCTTTCTCTAAGGAATATTATAAGCTTCCTTGGAACAACACCCATCCAATCTTGTTTCTTCACTCCCCAAATAACTTTTATGTCTCACCTTCAAAATTAGAGTGGCTCTACTGAAATCACTTGTGGCTAAGTTCCATTTCTGAATAAGAACTTGCTAATGTGTCTAAAACTTAGGTAAGAGTTTCGCTCAATCATAGCACTGGCATTCGTAATGCCATTAATTCAATTGAAAAGAATTATAGCTACCTTGAGGTATTAGAAAAGCAGAGTAGAATTTGGCTATTTGATAAGCCAGCATAGTTGTTCCACGTGCATCAACATTTTATGTAGAAAGTACAGAATTCCATAAAAGAAGTAGTTTGTTTACTTCTATTTACATTTTGGCTATTTTGAGTGTTAGATCAAAGGATCATGGATAGTTTCCAATAAATGTGAGCCTTGAAAATAAATTAAAAAAATAAAATTTCTTATTTTCATTTGTTCAATTGAAGTTTTAGGTAAATTTATAAGTAGAAAAACAACACAAATCTTAAAATCATCAGTGAAATATGGTGTGCTTCATTTATTGCAATAAGAAGAAACTGAGCAGCGATCTGCAGAAGTGAAACTATTTATTCGGTTTTTCGTTTCTCCTCTCAATAAAATCCAGGGGGACAAAGAAACCACTTGGTGCAGAAGCACCAGTACAGAGGCAGAGGTCGAATGATTTTGTTTTGTTTCCAGTGGAGAACGCAAAGAAATGAGCAGTTTACTGACTCATGCTTTTATTCTCTCCATAGCAGAGGTGTTGTCCAGAGGGAGACCATATTGGGCAAGCACTACAAAATAGATTTCAAAAATACTCTTTGAGAAAGAGTTCTTCTCTGCTTCACTCCAGAGAAGGACTCAAGCACATGCTGAATTTTAAGCCTGTGAACAATGTCACCTGTGATGACATTCCCACACTTAAAATTTAAAATACACTGAAGGGTTTTGTCCCGCAGGAAGCAAACAGGCTTAGAGAGCTAGCTGATCTACCCATGGACTGCTGGGGTGATAAGGAAATAAGAGGAAAGAGCAGTAGTTTTGGTAATCAAGGGTGGGAAAGCAGCCTGAGCACCTAAAGGAATAAAACTCCAAGTTAAATCCGGGTATTTCGTTCCCTTGGATTAATTCCAATATTCTGCCCTAGCTACCTGGAGTGCTTTGCAGTTGAATGCGTGCGTAACCCAGAATTTAACCGAAAGGTTATCGAGCATGTTCTTCTTCACATTGAAATTAAAACTGTTATGTTCGGCACACAGTAACCCGTTATATATTAAATAAATAAATATATACTAAATAATTGTTACGTATTAAATAAAACTATCATGTTAATGTAATAAGTCTCAATCAGTACGTATGTGTTTTTGCTGATTGCAGACTGTGATAGATGTTGCTAATACAGCCACCAACCAGGACTCACGGTATTCAGTTCAGATTTTTAAATGTAATAAAGACAGTGACCAAGATTCAACCCCTTTGAATAAGTTCCCAGTATGGGAAGAAGATGTGAAGGGGTTAAGTTCAGAAATTTATCACTACACAAGCAGGCAGCTGCAGAACTCCACTCCCATTGCTGCAGTGAGTCTGTGCTGAGCAAAGCCTCCCACTGAACAGCATCTTATGGATAGGAGAGCAGAAAAAAATATCTCCCCTAGCCCTTTTTGATTCACCCATCTTACAACCTTTCGCATTTGACGCGGTCCCAATCAGCTGAAGACCTGATGATTCTCTCCTTGCAATTACTTCTTTAATATTTTACATCACAAATCTTTATAGTCACCATACAGTTAGATTTCTCCATTTTCTTCATTAACACGTTGAAATTTGAATTACAATGAACATCTATGTGAATAGAAAACACCTAATCAATCCGGAGATATTCAAGAGAAATATGATTAATATAGAAAAATCTACCAGATAAAAAAAATCTTGATCCAATCATGTAAAAATAAATTGATCTGATTACACAGATTACTGAGAACTGGTCACCTTGGCTACATTAGGGACTTCAAAAGCAAACACAAATCAGTGAATCATTTTAATCAAATTTAATTTAGATTATACACTTTCACATAAAATCTAATTTAGTTGGAATTACTCGGTCATGACTTGTCTGCTCCCCACAGGACAAGGTTAAAGAGATTACATTTGGGTTCATGTCAGCAGCATCTGCTAGTTAGCCCTCTGAATGCTGATTTAATGAGAGGGGTTATGCTTAGTCTCTCAGAAAGACTTCTGGTTTAGGCAGGTGCTTGAGAGATGTTATTAATTTAGTGTGATACAAGCAATGATGTTATCGTACTTGCAAAAGACCTTGTATCATTATTTTCATTTGCACAAAATACCCTGGCATTTTCACATCTGTTTAGCAGATTTTTGAGAGTTTTCCTCTAATCTGTCTTTAATATACTGCTTTTGAGAGATAGAAGATTGTACTAGAGAGAGAACAGATTCTTTAATATGAGCAATTATCTTGAGACTTGTTTACAAGAGGCAGTAAGTGAGCTTCAAGCCACAGTATGAATATACAGAGATCTAGAAGGTAGCAGCTTGATACATAGGCAAATACTTACAGTCTCTCAGCTGTGCAGTATCTACCCCTGCAGTCAGACCTTTCACAGGATCACCTTGCATGGTATCCTTCTTGAACTGCAAACAGACTTTTTATTTCTACATATTCAGCCTACGCAGAGCCAAATTTGGTCCTCATGCAGTGAACTACACTACATGAGTTTCTAAGTTGAAAAAAGTAGGATGTGCGACAGAGTTTGATACTAACTGATAAAAAAAAAGTTCTAAGGGAGTTAAAGCCTTTGAGGGCAATCTCCATTCTGATGTAGCACTACTCTACAGCAAAAACAGATTCTTGGTCACTTTATTCTTCAACCTTGCCACAGAAAATAAGGTCAAAATGGATGTGAAAGCCTGTTGCTCAGTTCACCCCTCTGAATCAGGAAATTTCCAATGGCATGGTGAATCACCAGAGTCGTCAAAGCTATGTCCATTATTATCCAGGCTGAAATCAGTGCAACGTGCAAAATGCAGGGTGCAGTAGGCATGCTTGCTCAGGTATCTGCCACTGCTGTAGATGTGCAGATATCAGAGAGAAAGCTGGCTTCAGAAATTCCTCCTAGAAAGGATTTCCATAAGGAAAGAGAGGACAGACTGAGCATCCATGGGCATGTGTTATCTTGACTGATTCCCTAACCCAGCAGGCAAACAGAGGACTTAGACGTCCTTAACTGTCCTAAAGTACCTCTCTGCATATCCAGGAGCCTTTCACGTTAAAATAGTTTTCTCCTACACATAGAAAAGATGAGCTAAGAATTCATTTGGGGTAAATCAGCACCATTTCACTGAAATCAATGGAGTTGCATCAATTTTAGATGTACAGCATGTTTCCTGCTGGTTTTTTTAAGCACTGTTTGTGGTTTTTCAGAAGAAAAAAGTACCGGAACTATTAATCCCTGAAGTTCTGATAAAGAATTTTGAATAACAATTGAAATTCATTACAAAATTTCACTATTTCAATGCATAATTTTCCTGGTGGAGGGGCTTAAAACTCCTTCTGTAATTACCATAACAGCATAAGGGTCGAGCCATTAAAATAATCTCTGGCAATTCTGTGTGATTCACGTTATTTATGAAGAATGCTGCAGACACAATGTTCCTTGCTGCACCCTGTTTCCTGTATGTCTCTCTACTCTTTCTCTTCCCCTAGATATAAATGGTTAATTCTTATATATGTACTAGAGGGATGTACATCTCCAGAATTAATAAATCCATGCAGAAGAAATAGCATTTATATATGAAGTCCGTAATAATATCAAAGAAAACTGGGCAAAATTGAGAAAATGGAGACATACCTTATTGCAATTACCTTCTATTCCAGCATATTTTTCTTATTAACAGTGCAGACAAAAGGTAACTCTCCTATTTTATTTTAAATGAGCCTGATAGAAGGATCTTATCCACTTCATTTTCATATAAAATTGCTCCGTGGAGCCTGATCTTCCTGTCTTTCCTCAGCCAGAATGCCTACTGCAGTCCCTGGAAACGGCTGCACCAAGCTAACAGGGCTGGGAGCTGGTATTTACACTTCTGCCCTGGCTAACCACTGTTATTCACTGTGTTTCACATGGCTTTCCCAAATGGACTTTCAAAGAGGGAAACGTACATGTAACGCACTGAACTTGGTTGGCCTTTGCTAAGAACAAACATAGGGACACCAGTGTTTCCTTTGAAACAGCACGGTTCTGTCGCAGTGACAAGATAAACAGGCTGGTTAAGCCTACGTGAACATCCATTATTTTTTGAGGTGATACTAATGTTGAAATACCAAACACATTTTGCATACAAATTACTGAATTAAGCGTACAGGAGTTCTACATTCACAAAATAAGGATACTGAAGTTCTCTGTTAGCCTCCTAGAGATAGACAGCCAAACTCTTGGCAGGTGAAGATCTGTGAAGCACCAGCAAGGAGAACAGAACCATGCTACTTCACACAGAGCTTAGCTATAGCCAGAGGCAAAAGATAATGAGAATTTCTAATGAAATAACGTAAGTCTGAATTTGGGAAATAGTCTACAGACATGTTACACAGGCTTAGTTAGCCAACACAGCTATCTAGCTTGCACTGATGTTCTCATTACATGGACTGTGCAGCTCTAATCATACAGTTATAGGTAAACAGAGGTTATACAGATGTTTTGTATGAAAGATTTTCATGATAGAAAGATAATCTATGATAAATGGGAAATGCTTACCAATGTCAAAAGCTCACTGCAAACCCCACACAGTAGTAACCTCCAGAGAAAGAGATCCTGCCTTAGTTATAGTCAGACCTTGAATGAGATCTGGGAGGGGTGCAGCCAGGCTCCTCCCCTTCCAGTAGCACAGCTGAATTACCTTCACCTGTGCTCCTGCAGCTGACTCCTAGTTTGCCTCATGTGGTCAATCGGAGGTTCAGGCTGTGATCAACAGCTTCCCATACAGTGGAAACAAACTCCAGATGTGGTTATGTTTGTGTAATCCTTACAGCAAGTTGCTGCTGCCCTGAAATATGCTTCTGTCGCCACAGTTCAGCCAGGAGACATTCAAACAGACAAAATGGAAGTGAAATGTAGCCAGATTGTGCAGTGTTATATTCTAAACTAAAAATCTGATTAATTGATAATTGTCTTTGACACATTCTATGTCTAAAAGATAAATCTCCGTGTTAGAATATGGAGAACAAAATGTAATAAATAAAGCCAAAATACTGACCCAACACTGGGTTCTGAACTTCCTGATTTGAATCTCCTTCTATTAAATTAATAGACAATAACCCACACAACAAACACACAGCCTAATCCAAGATGTGTTACAGATACCAAATATTCCTGGTTAGTTCACATTCATGAAGGAAAAATTAATAGCACTGCCATTTATCAAAATTAAGGTTTTTAGAAAGCTGGAAAAAAAAAAGTGCTGAGTTTAATTACCCCTTTTAATTGGCTCACTAGATGGTTATTATATTCCTGTGACTATAGAACAAGCACAGCCCTTTGCATACGGTTTTTGTCAGAATTCTTCAGATGCACAAAAATTATCTTTCCTGCTATTGCATTCTTTATGGACAATTTTTAATGCAAATACTGCCCCAAAAACAAACGCTGAGGAAGCTGGCTGGCTTGGCAATGGAGATGGAGTAGGAATGTAAAGGATTAGAGTGCTTAATGTACTGGAAAGAAGTTTATCAATACTGACAATTCTCACAGTGCTTAATCAAACATTTAAGACAAGTGGAGAAGCAGAGAGTAAAGACTTTGGGGCTTCGGAACAATACGTGCAAACAAACTTGTCTTGTCAGAACATGTCAGTGTGTGGCGGAATAAAGAAATGCCTGTAATTTAGTTACTGTTTTCGTATAGATAGCTCATGGTTTTAGTTAGCTAGGTAGTTCGAGTTCAGTGGCTTTACAATGACAGTAAGCAATTCCCGAGGGAAATGAAGTATAACTTCTGTTGTCCTATTTTAAATCAAATTTTATTGTTAAGCATCATTTAAAGCTTCAGGAGCTGTAAATTAAGGAAGATTATAGGGTTGTTTTTCTTTTTTTGCTTTTTGTTTAAAGTGATTTATTACTTTATTTATATTATTGTTAACACATATTAAGGGGTATTAGGGTCTTATCCTTCAGTAACATATCCTGTGTTATTGATCCTAGGCTTTCCTAGAGCTTGTCCCTGTGCTCAGACAAGGCTGGGAGGCAAGTGCTGCTCCGCATGTGCCTGCAGGTTAATGTGGGTGAGCCTCGGACACCTGAAGCTCCTGTGCTAGATCTTCTTACCTAATAGTCTGCAGATTCCCTATATGTAATTTTGCTGTTGATCCTGCCTAAAAGGCCTGACTTAAATCCTACTCTAGTTTTGAGTCAGATTAAATTCTGATGAGATTAAATTCTGATCATAGGCAGAATGTGTATTTGAGTTTTCTTGATATTGCTACCAAACTTTGAAGATATACATCATACCCATTTGTTCATGAACGGTATGCAAGTTTACAGCCAGCTGTAAGCAGAGTTCAATAACAAAAAAAAATGCAATTCTGCATTTTGACAACCCCGTGGTAGTTATGTTTTCACCAGCTCTTACAGCTTGGAGTTTAATACTACTTCAGGTATGTCACAGTTGGACCTTGTAGGTACAATACTCAAAACTGTCCAGAATACATAATGACTATGTAGATGTAAGCTTAATTTGTATGTATGTTTACCATGATCACATATGCAAACAGACAATTACCTTGTTGGCAGTTCACACCTTCTAATGGTTCACACCCATCCACAGTCATGGTAATTTCACAAGCAGATTTCACACACTGTTGCATACGCACTCATGTCTTGAACACCCATTAGTCCTGTGCATGTACTGCATCTTTACGCTACTGTACTACAAAAAGTAACACCACTAAACATTCTTATTTCATAGAATTCATACCAAGACACTGACATTTGCTTTCTTCTGTTCTTTTCTTGTCCTTAATTTCTGTGTTAGGGAATCCTATTTTTCAAAGGGAGTATGTGAATGGAGTTATCTATTAGTTTTAAATGGTTTTAAGAAGTTAGTTGAAGCCACTTATAAAATCATAGCATAAACATTAACTCAGTGACTTGAATTGTCATTTTTGTATCCATTTAGACAAAAGTATTTTGTATTTTCTTATGCTGTAAGTTGCAGGCACAAGAAAGTTGGTGATATAATGACATTTTAAAACTTACATCAACAGAAGGTGTTCTCTGAAGCTCTATGCCATACTATCTATGGTTTTGATGATGTATGTCTTTAACTGCCCTTTCCCCAGAAACATATATTCCCAGAAGGGAATAATTTACAACACAATAGAATCTTCTCAAACTGTCCCACCCCTAGGAATGTCTTCAGAAATTAGAATTCAAGCCAGCCTGTTTGCAAAACAAAGATTCATAACTGCATATAACATTTCCCTGAATTTTAAGTAAAAGGAATAGCAGAACAAAATCTGTTCTGCTATTATTAATGGAGTCTGTGCTACCCTGAAACTTCACTATTATTTCAGTGGGAATCCTGATCCAGTCTCAACTAGCACGTAAAGCAGAGAAAGGTCTTTCAGTTTTGTTTTTTCACTTGTTCTGAGTTGCTTGGTGATTGTGACTGCCACTCTGTGTGCACATATGCAGATACATACATATGTGTCCTCCCTTTTGTTATCAATCTGTAACCACTAGAATCTGGGGGGGGGGGGGGGACGGGGGGGGACGGGGGGACACGACTGTAGGCATAATGTGAGAAGCTAAACAGCATTGATCACACTAACAATCTGTGTGATCAGATTCTCTATTTGATCAGTGCGTTACCAGTATCTGTCATCAACATCTTTTACACGTTACATGACCTTGAAATATATAAGCTGTCTTCATCATGACTCTGAAACAACTTATCGAGCAAAATGTGTGACCTGGCCTGATGCCAAACTCATAATGAGTAAAAACCAGAATTTTAAAAAGCCTTCTTTTTGCAAACATAGAGCTGACCAAAAAGGCAGGGGTGTTACAAGTAGAAGCATTTCAGCTCTATTCTAAGCCATCAGCCCAAGGTCAGGTATTTCTTCAGGGTTTCTAAATAGTTGCTAGTTGTCTAACTACCTCAATGAAAAATTGATCAAATGTGTCCCTACAAAGAGATGGAGTACAGCTCTGGAAAGACACACAGTGGTAGCAGAGTCAGAAGCTGATCAATGGCAAGGAAAGAATGAACTATATAATATTGTGGGAATTTTTCTGATTTATTTCTGAGCGTGGAAATGTTACTTTTTATGTGTGTGATGTTGACTCAGTAATAAGGAAAAATGCCCTATTGGTAACATTTTCAACTTGGAAGTCCTCTATTTTGTTGTATATTTAATGGTATGAACAGAAACAAGACCTGTGAATCTACACTTTCTTGGCAATTTAACTTGGAGGGCCCTTTATGTGTAAGAGAGGTATATTACTGTAAATTTATATATGTTCTATGGCTTGTGATTAATTTTGAATAGGAAGAATAGTAACAATTTTCTCTTGCATGACAATGCTCTACCTGGAAGTGTTGTGTCCTGTGGCAGCACTCGAGAAGAACAGAGTGCCCTCTCCTGGGTTAGGAAATAATCAAATCAGTGAAAACGCACAGGAGCTGCAGGAGTTTTGCTGGGGAGTAACATCTGGTTACTGTTCCCTCTTACTTTGACTGACACATGAAAGTGTAGAGACAGGATTTAGACAGCAGTGTAGACAGGATAGATAACACTTGCTCCACACTCTGGATTCTTTTTTCTTGGCATTTGGTTTGGACTTTTTCCAGTAAGTTACAAAATTTAGTCCTAAATCTTCTCTCCCCAGAAATTCAGCTTTGCCATAGAGGACATAAAATGTCCTACAGACTGTATGGTCTCCCATGTGGCTTCTCTTCTATGCCACAAAGTTATTCCTTTAGAAGTCTTTTTCTCCTGTAGCTTCTCCTGAATCATGCAGCATCTTCATCTTCAGCTGTACTTGCCCTACTAGAAGAGCTGTTATCTACAGAGTCAATGGAGATCTTGACCACTGACATAGGTAATAACAACCTTGAGCATATTCTTATTTGTTCATAGCTCTAACCAGTCATTGCATCTGTAAGGCAGCAGTAACGGGTGGAGAAGTTTGATATTGACTAGTCACAAGTCTTTGCATTGTTCAGTGAGGGCAGTGATTGAGCAGCTGCTGGGAGATACCTTCATTATCAAGTAACTGGCATAAGCTATTGTAGAAGTAGAGGATGAAAGTTGAATAGGAATTTAAATTGTGTAGTTATTTGTGACTCCTGCTAGATCAGAAACGGGGTTTGAGCCATTAAGACAGCCTCTATAATAACTAATTCTTCAGTGAATTCCATTTCTGTTACTTTGTACCTACTGTATATGTATAGACATAGGTATATGTACTTCTCTGCTTTACAAAAGGTTTCTGAATACATATTATCCTTATTTGTCAGTGTGTAAGGGAGAAAAAATAGAGTGGAAAGGATGTTCAGGCCTGTTGTGTTGCTCTTGCAGACAAGCACATCATCTCCATAGTGGGCTGGAAAGGCTGAAGGAATTGCAGGCTCTCCCTGCTGAGTGAGCATGTATTGGTTGCTCATAGACCTGATCAGGCCCAAGCACTCCAACACATCCCCACTTACCAACAGCTTACTCTTGTGCTCAAAGCTTTTTCAGTTCCCTACTTCTGCATTTGGAACTTTGCTCTAAAATCTTGTTCTGAAACTTGGGCAGTTTTAGGTGGCAAGGAAGTTATTTACCTTCCACATGTTTGCAAGGATTGAGGATAGTAGCAGAAGCAAAACACTGCTGTGAGGTCAGGGCTCATCATTATGAGAGAGTTGCTGCATCATTACTGAGTTTTCACAGTTACTCTTCTCAGAGATGCAGGTTTTATGTTATTAGCTGCAGAAGTCTCAATGACACTTAAGCTTTGCAAGGAGGGAAGACTTTCCTACTAGCTAATATGACAATAGCAAATTTTCTCTGACCAATCTCATTCCAAATAAAATGAAATTTTAACTAACATCTTACAAAACAAATGGAAACTTTGCCACAAGCAGAGACTTGCATTAATCATTATTTTCCATCTACACCAAAAGAAGGGGGATTTCTTCAAATTATTAGTGACTCCATTTTGCAAGCTAGGAGATCATTCCTAACTGATTTAAATATTTCTTATTGTACCTATATTCTTATATGTCTTCAATTTTGCCAAAGCAAAATTGAAAGGGAATATTGACACTAAATGAAAAGCTGGTGTTCACCTTTCATATCAAAATCACAGACAAGTATGATTAATTTTTTGTATCAGAGAAAGCAATTTTTAATTGAACACTTACTTGTCTGTGGGTGAGAAGGGTAATTATAAAACATGCTATCACAGCAAAATCAACCTGTGTAAATTTGATCTTCCATTTAAGTGTATATATTCAGTCTTTGAATTAACCATGGAGATTTGTTTGTAAGCAAATAGTTTTAGGGGGGAGATAAACGGGAGGGAAAAGGAAGGAAAGGGAAAGGGAAAAGAAAGGAGGAGGAAGGGAAAAGGAAAAAGAGGAAAAAGAAATAAGAGGAAGAAACTCTGTGATTCTATGTTTTATTTCTAAGGAGATCTTTATAGTCTTTAACTATATAACTTTATATAGTTAATATGAGAACAGGACTTGTTCATAACAAAGCTTTGTGGCTGTTACTTGTTCAAATAATCACTGAAAGATTATTTCCATACAATCTAATACGTAGTCAATGAAAAATTATCATCCATTTGCATCACAAAGGTATGAGCAGGGAGAAGTTCTGGAGGAGGAAAGGTGTGCTTCCATGTTTTTTTCTAAGACTCGTGGGAAAACATACATTTTATATCAAAGAAAGAGAAACAGTGTTCAGAAAACCATATCCAAATGTGATATTTTGAAAGAGAATACATTTTAAAGTTACTGAAGTTACTGTTCAGTTTTAAAATGAAAGTAAAAGTAGGATTGCTAAAATAACCAGGATGCTTGAGTTAAAAGCTTTACAGGGAGAACAGGTCTAAAATAATCTTTCATTCTGGAGTGCAATGAAAGAATGCGCAATTCAGTTCATGGGCAGTGAAATTAATTTTTCTGTAACCAAAATGCAGTGGTGTTATTCGGCAGTTCATTTTCCTCGAGCTCTTCATTCTTGTTTCGTTTTCTGCAAGAAAAGAGGACAAGGATGTGATGCGTGTGTGAAACACATTAGTTGGTGTGCAGTGGAAACATCCAACTACCCAAATTAGTGTTCCTTTACTGAATGTAGTCCATCTTGGTAGCATGTTTGACCTAGAGAACGCTGTACTGGATGCTCTTGGTGTCATAAAATATACAGTGTTTGTTAACTGATTCTACCAGAATGAAAGGGAAATAGGAAGACTCTCCCCATCCTGCCTCAGGCTTCTTGGTGCAACAGAGTTTATATTCCCTGTGTTTTTCCACTTTTCTTCTATGAAATGAACAGCTGTAATTGAAAAGCAAGAAGATCCGTGGTTTATAGAAATAGGTGTTGTTAAGAGCCTTGGCCATCTAATTTTCTTCCTATTGCAGGGCAGGCTTCCTATTGTCTGTCCTTTAGAGCTAATTTCTTTTCTGATCAAAAGGCCCACATCATTGAAAAGGTAGTAATGACTATTCATTTGGTTGAAACCTCCATTCTGCAGCCCGCAGAGCTTTATTTAGAAACTGCTATTTATTTCTAAAAGGAAAACCTCATTTGTGTCCTCTATAATGTCAATTAAAGGAGAATATATTTTAATTATTTGTCCTGAAGAGAAACCTTTCAGGATCTCTATTTGCTGAGCCAGTGATACAGGCTGCAGTTTGAAACAATATGTGCCTGCAGAATTGTGTGTCAGAGAGGAGAAATAAGCTGTGTTTTGATTTAATTTGCCACTAATTAATAGTTTATTTGCAGCTAATTAGCAAGTTCGAGTTTTGCAATTAATGTCGCATTTCTAATATGACTCATAAACAAGACGCCTCACCATCATTGCCAGCAAATGAGGTGCGTTACTGAACCCGAACAGGAAACGGGAAGGATTCACCGTGTTATCGATGGGTAAAAAACAGGTGATTAAGTGGGTTTGTTTTGCTGGAGAATGAGTTCTGCGACCGCTCAGCTGTCACCGGAGAGTGGAGGAAAGGGTCGGTGAAGCGCCGCTAGTGGGGATACCCCCAACCCCTGGGGCTGTTGGGGACACCCGCGGCAAAGGGCGCTGCGTGGGCACCAGGGGCCGCTCTGCTCCACCCCGCGCTGTGCCCGCGTCCCCGGGGCTGGTTGGGACACGGACGCGCTGCTGCGCTCTGGGCGAGATGCGGGACTGGGAGCAGCGGGGGGAGCTGCACAAAGTTCCTGCCGCCGTCTTTAGCATCGGGTTTCTTGCTCGTTTTTTCCCTCCGTGTTCTCTTTTCTCGTTTCCGCGGGGCTTCACAGACAGCCCGGGGGAGATGTCCTGTGCTGGTGGTGGTCTCCTCTGCAGCTCCGTAAATTGGTAACTTGGAGATGAGGGGTCCTTATTAGCAATCCGCTCCCCCCCCCCCCCCCCCCGCCGTATCCCTCCCCTCCCGCAGAAGCCAACCCCATGAGGCGATTACCAGGAGGAGCTGTTTGTCAGAGGCTAATAAACAAATTCCTGGCGAACACCTGAATGAATGAGCGAGGGCCGGGAACAGCCCAATTAAGACACGGAGCTCCTGGTTGTTTTTGTGGCGGTGGAAACAATCCGGGCCAGAAAAGAGTCTATTCAGCGGCGCTCCGAGAGGTCTGTTTGCAGCCCGCTATTGTTGGTAGAAGCCAAATAAAAGTTCAGCTGGGAGGAAGAAGTGATTAAAAACAACATTCACTGCTGCCCCCTGAATACGATGGGGGGCTCGATTCAAAGGAACTGAACTGCACCCAAACGACTGCCCGGGTTTTACTCACACTCGTGAGATTTTTGTGTTTAAATGTTGCTGGTTTTAATGATGTTATCAAAGGTATCCCTCTTGCTTTGGGGCAGATGAGCAGCAGGGATGCTGCAATCGCTGTAGTGCTCTGCAGCGGGTACGGGTGAAGCTGCAGAAGGAATAGGGGACCCATTCAGGGCTGTGGTGGTTTGTGCCCTCAGCTGAAAAGAGAACTCGGTCCGAGGCAGCTCGAGAAGCTGACTTGACGTGACACCACTGGGAGGGGAATAAAAACAATCCTGTCTCGACTTAGAGAGCTGGGGCTGCAGCACCAGCCCGATGTGACCCACTTGAGAGCTGCGTTACTGTGTGGAAACTTTGGGGAAATCTTAAAACAGAGTCCAAGTGCGAACCTTTCTTTTAAGCATCACATGCCTATTTTGGGGGAATCATCCAAGCGAGGGTCAGCAGGAACCAAACGAACAGGGCTCAGCTCCGGGTCCGGGCACACTGAAGGCTGAGCCCATTTGGGACTGGTGATCGGGGTCAGGGGGGATGTTTTAAAAATGGGATTAAATGGGGCTTTTTTGGTGCATAACATTGCTTTAAAAGCCAGCGATCTTCCCTTTCCAAGAACCCCCCTCCCCAAGTTCTACGGAGCTGCAATTAACAGATATTAATGGCTACGCTTATTAAGTGCCGATCACATAGGAAGCAGATTGTCCCTTATCAGCCATGGGCTTTCTCTCACGCCCAATTCAAAGCGTGCTGTAAATTCCTGCTTTTGCCTCATGCTCCTTTGTCACCAAAAAGAAAAAGAAAAAGAAAAAAAGATTAAAAACCAAAACAGAACCGAGAGCTTTTTTGTTTGACAACAGTACTTCCATACCCATGAGTGCTTCCATCTCCCACAGGGTACAGGGTGCTCTCAGCCCTGGATGGCTTTTCCTCATCCTGGCCACAGCCGAGGAGGGAATTTAGGAAAACGACTCCATCCAGGCGTGGCGCTCCCCAGCCCCGTGCCAGGAGCTCGCCGCCACCTCTCCTGCTTCTGCCCCTTCCCTGCTTGGCAGCAAATCTGCTCACGGGCAGGACCGGGGACCAGGCTGGGACTGAGATCGGACCTTTTAAAGCGCTCGGCAAGGCGTTTTTGGAAATAACTTGTGATAACTTTTTGATAACTTGATAACTTGATAACTTTTTGGAAAAAGCTTGTATAGCGGGACTTGCCTCGCTTTCCCTTCCTTCCCTGCTCTGACTCAACAGCAATCTGTAGCTTCCAACCTAGGCAAGGGTCCCTTGCGTTAGCAGAGGGATGCTGGCAGCGGAGCCATTGCTGAGCCTCACTTCGCTCTTCTGGGACCCGCGCCCCCTCCCCAGATCCGCTCCCCGGGGAATCCAGCCTCACGTGCTCCCCCAGTACACGGCTGGGGAGGAACGCGGCTCCCCAGGACAGCACCACGCTGAGGGCGGCCTCTCTTGAGAGTTCAAGTCATGGCAGAACCGTTACCGAGAGGCAGAAGTTCCGAGCTGGGTGCCCTGTTCGCCCCTTCTTCTGCAAATAGAAAACGGCCGCGTTTTTAAGTACGTCTCATCAAAACCGCAGCGCTGTGAGAGCACTTCGTGCACCCGTGAAATCTGGAAATACCGACCTATACTTACACTTCTTATTCATCCGTGAGGAGATGTGTGATGTTTCAGGAGAAATACTGCCTGGTTTTCAATAGCGTGGACTGTGAGATGCTAAAGGATGTGTCCTCTGGGAGAAAAAAAAAATACATTCTAACAATGCAATTGACTCCTCAGGCCGAGGGAAGACAAACTGGAAGACTAAATAAGAGTTTGAAGCTTGTACTATTTATTTAGATCACTGAGCCCGCTCGCAGGTCTGTCGGCATGCCCCAGTTCTGTACCCCGCCGAGTTGTTCGTTTCGTGTATGCGTGCTCTGTCGCTCCGACAAACGCTCGTATCGGAACATTTTAGAGCAGCCAAGACATAGGTCAGTCCGTCTCCCACCCCTGCCTGACAAGGTTTAGCCCTGGACTGAGCGGTCACAATGTTTGGAGGAGTTTGAACTTGAATAGAGCTCTTCAAAACTCTCCCGATGTGCTGCAGAAGTTCCTCCCGCGGCGCGCTGACAGCGCCATAAGTAAAACCCGCTGTCTCCCTGCAAAGCGTTCACTTCGTCCAACACTACTGAGCAACAAACCAAACAGACGAAGCTTCTGTGGCACCATAGCTTGTCCAAAAGGCGTTATTTCCCCGTCTTTTTTTTCAGATGATTTTGTCAGTAAAGAAACGCGTACAAAACGAGCGACAACTTTGCAATGCAGTGTTCCGACCCACTCCGATAAAACCCCCACCCAGCACACCGGGTTGGTTCCCCCCTTCCACCACCGCCGTTTGTTTGCAGCCGGCACGTTTCGCGTTACCCAGCCGGACGCGGGGCTGTCGGCACCGGCCTGGGCAGAGCCCCCGGCTGCTTCCTCCGTGTCCTCCCCACGCCCTGCCGATCAGCGCCGTTATCCTTACGCTCTTTTCTTACCGAGGGCTGCCAAGCTGCAGCTTCCCTCCTCGCCGGCCCCCCTGGACGGGACGGGGTGCCCAGACGTGTCTGCTCCGCGCCCCCTGCCCAGTCCCGCGCCCCCGTGGCAGTTTGATCGGAAAGAACCGGCGGTGATGGATCGCGCCGGCACCGGGCAGTCCCGTGCCTCTGCCCGTGAGGAGCTGGAGCGGGACACGGCCGGAGGACGAGGAAGAGCACAGTCTGTGTGCCTTTCGGGAGCTCCCGGCCCCGGCCGTGTAGGTGCGGGCGTTCGCGCCTCCGAGGGAGGAAGGGAAGGAAAGGGAAGGGAAGGGGAGGGGAGGGACGGAAAGGGAAGCCCGTGATTGACAGCTGCAGGGAGCTCCTCTCCGGTCACCCCAGCCTTCCCAAGTTTTCTTTCATACGGAGGGAACTTCGCTGTTGCCATGAAAACGGTTTTTACAAAGCACCATGCCCCTTCCCCCTCCCTCTGGAGCAGCCGAACGGAAAAAACTCAAGTGGCCGAGGTTCGGCGAAGGGTTGGGGAGCCGAGAGAGTCCTGCCACATCCAGCCCGGCCCAGCAACACAAAGGGGGGCACAGTGCTGCAGCGGGGCACCCGCCTGGCACCTGGGCGGAGACCCCGGCAGCCGCCCCTGGTGCAGGCAGGGCAGTGCGGCTTCCCTACGCAGACACCGCTCCGGAGGCGAAAGTTTAGTTCTCGTCCCCTTCATCCGCTGTGTGAGTTACAGGAACAGCTGTTCGTACAGTCTCGAGGCAGCGGATCCAGCCGGAAACATCAGATTTCTTTGTGCCCACCAAACTCGAGGATCCGCTCGCGGCGGTCCACCCCTCCGCTCCGCAACCCCGACTCCGGCTCCCGGCTTCCAGCCCCGCCGGCAGCTGCACGATCCCCACTGCCCGCTCCGCACCCCGCGGCGTTGCCCGCTGCTGGTCCAGCACCTCGGGGGTTGCGGCGGGAGGGGCTCGGTCCCAGCAGTCTCCGGACACCAACTTTTTGCCCATCCCCGTCCGCTCCAAACCGGCCCATTACCGGCGTTGGGGTTGCCGGGAACCGCTCGCTGATTGGCCGCCGCCCGCTCATTTATAGCCCGTCAATCAAATGCCCCCGGGAGAGGTGTGCGCGTCTCTCAGCTCTGCCCGCGGGAACCTCTGCTGCACCTCGGGGAGCGGCACGGGAAAGCTCCTTCCTCCTCCTCCTGCCGCCCGGACCGGTTCTTTCTTTTACTATTTTGAACTTCCTTTCCCCGAGCTGTGCCCGTCCGTCTGCCACCCTGGCGCATCTCTTACCGGCCCCGGCCATGTACAGCATGCTGGAGACCGAGATCAAGACGCCGCAGCCCACGCCGGGCAGCGCCGGGGGGAACCCGGCCCCGGGCGGCAACGGCAAGGGAGGCAGCGGGGCCGGCAGCGGAGCGGGGGCCGGGTCGGACCAGGACCGGGTGAAGCGCCCCATGAACGCCTTCATGGTGTGGTCGCGGGGCCAGCGTCGGAAGATGGCTCAGGAGAATCCCAAGATGCACAACTCGGAGATCAGCAAGCGCCTCGGGGCCGATTGGAAGCTGTTGAGCGATGCCGAGAAGCGGCCCTTCATCGACGAGGCCAAGAGGCTGCGGGCCGTGCACATGAAGGAGTACCCGGATTACAAATACCGGCCCCGGAGGAAGACCAAGACCTTGCTGAAGAAGGACAAATACTCGCTGCCAGGCAACCTGCTGGCCCCCGGAGGGGGCAACGCGGTGAGCAGCCCCGTCGGGGTGGGCCAGAGGATTGACACTTACGCCCATATGAACGGTTGGACCAACGGGGCTTACTCCCTCATGCAAGACCAGCTGGGCTACGGGCAGCACCCGGGCATGAACAGCCCGCAGCTGCAGCAGATGCACCGCTACGACATGCCGGGCCTGCAGTACAGCCCCATGATGTCAACGGCGCAGACCTACATGAACGCCGCCTCCACCTACAGCATGTCCCCCGCCGCCTACGGCCAGCAGCCCTCCACGGCCATGAGCCTGGGCTCCATGGGCTCGGTGGTGAAGTCCGAGCCCAGCTCGCCTCCGCCGGCCATCACCTCGCACTCGCAGAGGGCCTGCCTGGGAGACCTGCGGGATATGATCAGCATGTACCTGCCCCCGGGGGGCGACGCCACAGACCCTTCGGCCCTGCAGGGCAGCAGGTTGCACAGTGTGCACCAGCACTACCAGAGCGCCGGGACTGCCGTGAACGGCACCGTACCACTAACTCACATATAAACAAACTGGCCTCCTCCGGACGGCTCCTCATCGCAACCCCAGCTCCGGGACGTGCGGCTCAGCAGACTCGATACTAACTTGAGAGAAATTTTAAACAGAAAATCCGTTAGTTGTCTTCATATATATATTTTTTTTCTTTTGTACAAAAAAGATTTGGGCAATCTGTTCTTTTAACAGAGCACAACCGCCTCCTAAAGCCCCGTGAAGTTCTCAAGCCACGGCGACTCTCCCGGTCTCCGCGGGATTGGGCGTAGTTTTGTTCGCTTCCAAGTCTTAAAAGACGGTGCATCTTCCCGTTCGATTTTAGCGTTGCAATGACAAAACGAAAAACCGACCCGGCGGGTGTTGTTTTCAAACTCAGTTGTTCCGTTGTTTACATTTTCGTTGTGGTTACTGAAAGTGTTGTTCTTCCCACCTTGCCGAGTGCCTCTCGGTTCGTGTCCGCAATTCGTAGAGTTTTTAACTTTAGGGTTTTGTTTCTACGGAAAGGGGGCGGTGGGAGAGAGCTGTGCGGGTCGCAAACCCTTTCTTTTATTTATAGCAAGTTGTGTGTCTGGGTTTTTCTTAAGCTGTAAACTTATGTAAATCGGTTTGTGAATTTTACTGTGAACGATGTTTTGACATATCAGACGAAGAAACGTTTTATTTTTATTTTTGTTTTTGTTTACCGGATTTCTTCAAAAAAAAAAAAAAAAAAGTGATCGAAAATCTCCTTTCCCCGTGCCTCGTTTTCTTCTATCTTTAAAACGAAGAGCGCTCCGTACGCTTTACACGGCGGTTGTGCGGGGCAGCTCCGCTGCTCCCTGCATCCCGTCCCACACAGCCGCTCCTCGGCCGGGCCCGATGCCGTCGCTTCGCCGTGTAGCTTCGTTCTTCTTCGGAGCCCTCGGGCCGTTCCCGAAGGGACCGAGGAGCCGCTCTGCTCCCGCACGGCGGCCACTTGTTGCCGCTTCGGCCGACGGGATGGAAGGGTTGAAACTCTGCGCCTCGCTTCTTCTATTACATTTCTTTTTTTTTTTTTTTCCCTCTGGAGGGTTTGCCCAGAAGCCCGAACTCATCTGAAATATTTACGAAAGTAAAACCCGCTGGGGAACTCTTAATTAGGCTCGATTAAAAATAAATGGTTACAGGAGTCCCCAGAGGAAATAAATAATTCAGACTTTTCGGTGTGTTTGACGAGTGTGTTTTGAGTCTGGACAACTTTTTCATTTTCCTAGCAGCCCGCGTTACCGGGGTGCGTTGCTGCGGACCGGCCCCGCTCCCGATTGGGTCTCATCCTTCCCGCAGCGCTCCGTATCCCGCCCGGCTCTGAGCACCGGCACCCGGGGTCACCGCAGCGCTCCCGCAAAGCGACAGTGCGCGTCGCGGCGCAACTTCCCCCCAGTCCGTCTCCGCCTTTCTTTTGATTCGAATGATGGTTTCGCTGTTTGCCTTTCTACGGAAGGGAAACGGAGGGTGTTTTCTCTCCTTGCTTTTGTTTTGCTCCCAGGGCGCCTCCGCTGCCGCTCGCTGTCGGGAAGTGGAAGCCCTGTCCTCCCTGCCTGCTGCTTGCAGTCTCCCGGGCCGGGCCGGACCCCCGGCCTCCCGCCGGCACATCCATCTCGTTCTCTGGCAGAGGTGGGCCAGGTCCTTCCTCCGGCTCCTCGGAGGGAAAACTGAGTGTTCTTCACAGTGGACCGCCTGTCCCGTTCCCCGGTGTGCTGCCCAGCTCCCGGCCTCCCCGAGGAGGACCGGTGCAGGAACAGCTGCTGTGGGTCTGCAGCCTTGGGAGAAGCCCTCTCTGCCAGGCTGTTCTTCGTGTGATCCCGGCCCCTGTGCTCCCCACTCGGTGCAGTGCGCTGGGATGAGCCCTGGTAGCGCACACCTTCCTCTCGACTCAAGAGCAGCCGTGCAGGAATCCCGTGTGCCCAACACTCTGCTCAGCTCCTTCTTAACATTGCTGGTTACATCTCTGGCAAACTGAAGGCTGTGTTTCCTCATGTTGGCTCTGCCATCGCTCAGGTAGAAGCGTGCCCGCTCTGTGAGAAGTGGTTGTACACCCTGAGATCAGAGGGGAGAGATGGGGTGAGATGGTGAGGGTGGTGCTGCTGTTCACAGAGCCGTGCAAGGGCAGCATGAGGCCCCGCAGCATCTCGGTGCTGGGTGAAGTTCTTTCCCCAGAGCTCTCCCAACGGGCAGTGCCGGGACAGCCCCGGCAGGGGAAGTGAGGCCATCCCGTTCCACCAAACTGCTCTCCCTCAGTATTTCCAGAAAGTTGTGTAATGAAAATCTGACAAAAGCCAGGGCTTCTGCAGCAGGTGGGCTGCTGCAGTCGCTGCTGCCTTCACAGCTGAACTGCACCTGCATCACTCTAAGTAGTTGCTCTCTTCACCTGAGCTCCCTAGAAATGGATTCTCTGTCACGAAGTGGGAGAAACACCGCTCTTCAGAAGGTTTGCAGCACATGAGTTCAAGTTATCCCCCTTTCTGTCAGGGCCTAAGGGCAGCTTCTCAACAAGTCCCTGAGGTGTCAAAGGAGATTCCTCTATTTACTGATGTATTCTCTGGGAGTTCACCTCAGTGTCTGGCATGCAGGTGCTTTTCCTGAGCTGTTAGTTTTGAGAGCTAAAGCCACCCTGCAGCTTTCAGCACCCTGAGGCTGAACTTTATCATAATCCTCACATTGGTGGTTGGTGGGAAGCATTGGGAACAGGCGCGCACCTCTGCCCAGGGAGAGACCCGCTGCGGGCTGAGCCATGAACCCATCTGTGCTCACAGGCATAAGCACAGCTCCAAACACAAGTGCGTTTTCCATCAGGGAAACATTACCTGAAAGATAACTTCTTTTCTGAGACCACCACTGTGTCCTTCGTTGGGACTCAAGGAATTTCCTGGGGAGCAAAGGCAGAAATGTGCTCTTTCTAAAATTAATGAAGGTATGCTTTGTCTGTACTGCTTTTGATTGCAAAATGTTTGGTTTATTCCCGATGTGGTGGGCATGCATCCTGCATCTGTTAAAGCCAAGAGCCTTTTGAGCAGTGCTTGTGAGGGATTTCACACTCCTGCTGGCATGGAATGAAAGTGCCATGTTGGTGTTGGGGAGAGCAGGTGAGGTGGCAGCAGCAGCCAGGTGCTGTGCATCAGCTCTGGGGGAAGGACCCTTCTCTCTGGAAGCCCGCAGAACCTGGTGAGACAGAGCTGCCAGTGGGATGCCCAGCTGTTACATGTGCAAAATCAGAAGCAACTGTTTGCACAACTGAAACACTGCAGCCTATTCTGGAACACCTAGAATAGATGAAAGTGCATCCCTTATCCTTAGAAATATTGAATTGTCAGCAGAGCTTTAGTAATGTGTTAATGTTAACATTTAAGTGTAAGGACAATATTTAGGCTTTTGCATTCACACTTTTTTGAATGGAAGAGTGGGAGATCACACTTGGCGCTAGTGTTAGGCTGCTGTAAAAACAGCAGCTCTGGTTATACTGTGGTGGTTCCTTCCTTTACCAAAGAGGACTGGAGATCATTTATCTCCACAGCAATTGGTAAGTAAAAGTATTTTAAATCAGACTTGAGAGGCATTCTGGTCGCAGTGTAAATTTGAATGATCAGCAGAGGACTTTGCTTGTGAGAATATTTTTTTAAACAATCATTTCCCCTTTTTTTTTTTTGCTATTAAAAGACATGAATTTTAAAAAGGCGCATGTGTGACACAAGCACTTTGTGAAAGCTCTGATGCATCAGCGCTTCCCTATACCAAACTTGAGGCTAAGAAGGTACACTTTCCAGGCACATTAGAAAGACAATAACATATCTAACCATCTCCCAGTGCTAATGAAAGAACTATTTCACAGGAAGGCAGAAAGCTGAAAAGGTGAAGTGACACTCTGGACTGGGTGCTGCCGCAGCAACCAGTACCTGCAAAAGTTAGAAGTTCTATGTGACTCCCTTTCTACTTACGTAGAGCTCCCTCCTCCACTTACTGCAGTCGGCTCCAGGTAGTTTACATGGAGCACTCAGACTCATTCAGTGTTAATCCTGAAGTGACAAAAAGCAGAAATCTCAGAGAGAGATGTGGCACTTGGATTCATTTGCGTTACCATTTCTTAGGAAGGAGAGCTGTTATGGCAGGTCTGCTCGCATTGGGTCATTTAGTGATTAGTGAAGATAAAGTATTCCAGAATAGTTTTCTGTTGTGACTTTTTATGGATGCCGCTGGATGCAGTAATAATTGTGACACAGTGACTTTTAGTTCACAACAGAATGTCTCTGGATGAGGAATTAATTATTCTTTGCTGTGAGCACCATTCATAGTGAACTTCTTTGTGCTGCTGGCAGAGCAAACAGGCTTTCAGGTTTGCCTCCTTGAAAGACATCCTCAGAAGCTCTTTAGTCATTTTATACCTTGGTCTTCCAGTTTTTAAAATGAGATCTATACCTGCTTGGTGTAGTAGGGGAGCATAGCGCTGAGAGTGTGAGTATGAGGAGGGTATCACTGTGATTCCATACTTCAGTAATTCCACTCTTGAAATGTATCTTGGATTCAGAGATGTATCACCTACATGTTACTTACACCTGTGTTATTTGCAGGATGTTCATCTGTTTGAGAAATCTTTTATTGCTGTTGTTAAGTTCAATTAACCCTTGTTTATCCCTGGGCACTTCAGTTGTACGTCAGCTAAGAGGAATCACTCTGACCACGATCTGGTTTAAAAATGCTTGTGTTCATGTACTAGGAGTTTCAGATCCATCTCCACACGAGGAAGCAGTCGTAGGGAAGCATTACTGCCCCAGAGCTGTTTGCTCAGTTTCTCTCCTGGAAGTCTCTCCTGGAAATCACTACATCTTGTTCCATGTTTTGGCCATCACAGTTCACACACTGATGGCTCTGAGCAAACTCACCTTGGCTGATAGGGAGAAAAGAAACATGAAACATAAACTAAAGCATAAGCTGCACTGGTTCCAATGAAATGCAAACCGAGCCAAGTCCTCAGAGCCCCAAACTGCTGTGTGTATGCTCCACATGCACAGCAGCCCAGAGCTTGAAATGTGTTAGGCATAAGGGGGGAACAGCTTAGGAATAAGTGGGAAATTAAGCAATGTTAATAACACGTGAGCTTCTGTCTTCCACTTATCTCTTCCGGGGCTTCTGATTGAGACTTCTGCCCTCTGTGAGCTTTTTTCTTTGTCTCCTTGAAGAATATTATGCGTCTTTTCTATATAGGCCACTGGAAATAGTAAAGCGGTGATTGCACCAAGCCCTCAGGATTTCCCCTTTGTACTACACTCAGCTTATTCATTTCATGCACCATCATTCACAGCTTGCTGCGCTGATTTCAAAAATTCTATACATCTACTTGACACAAAGGGGAGAGACAGAACATAGAGGTGGACGTGGTTTAGGTGCATCTAACGACCGTTCTTGAATATCATTTGCAAGGGAAGGGATCCTGAAAGTCAATGGGAACTTTGCCCATTCAGAGTTCAGAATCTGGCACTTGGCACTGATTTCATTTTCATTGTACTGTGCTGTGCTGCCGAGTCAGAAAAGCTTCTCCAGCAAGTTAAGAAAAGGAATTTTAATCTAAATCACTCTTTTTTTTTTTTTTAACCTTTAAGATTCATCGAGAGATTCACATTTTACAGACTGTAAGCAGTACACACGTGATAGCAGCAGGTCCTTATAAAAAGTAATTTATACGTTTAATATTGGGCAAAAAATGCCTTTCTTCAAAACTTCAGACTGCTAAACAGGAGAACAGCTGTGAAACAGGTGTGGAAGTTTTATGAGCATCCCAGAGGTGGGACAGTAACAGGAATTGTCATGATCTTAAAGTAAAAGGAAGTGAAGGAGTTGAATGTGCTAAGTGGAAAACATGTGTGCCAAGGCAATGCTGCGCAGTCTCTCAGGCATCCAGCAGGTCTGCAGGATGCTGCGGTGAGGATTAGCCCTGTCTGCATTCCCTCAGGGAATGGTCCGAAGTACAGCTGAGGGTTTTTTTTCTGACATAGTCTATTTTGCACAGAGCATGCAAAGTTATAACAAAAGGGTTTTTTAAACTAGTTTCACGGCAAGGATGCTAACTTCTTGGAAGTATATATATATATATATATATATATATATTTTCCAATACGTATTCTACTCTTTTTCTCCCAATAGATTTAAGTCTGTAATTGTATTGTGTGGAAATAATTCCAGTCAATTACAAGCTGTTTTGGTTTGAAAGTCCTGGGTAAGCAGGGACTGGTAACTTCAGTTGAATTAATGAAGGAAATAAGGTTTATTCCGTTGCTTCTTCCTTAGACATCAGTATAACAAAAAGATTAACTAAGAAATCAGGCTGTGCTATCAATGAAATATCTACTCAATATTCTGAAGTAGGAAATATTACTGGTTTGGCAGCTAGCAGGGAACTGTCCTTCTGTGCACCTGACAGCTGTTCTGTTACTCTGTTGCTTGATGACTGATGAGCCGATTACCAATAGGAGGAGTTTGGTGAGCTATGCAGAGAATGGCTCTGCCAAAATTTGTAAGATCATACGGCTTTTTCATTATATAGAAACTTCTCCTACAAACATTTTCTCTTTGTTTATTCCAAAGAGGATTAGAATTTAGGTCAGCAACTTCAGGATACTGCTCTGATACATGCGGGCTTAAGGAATTTGGTTCATCCTACATTAAGGTTTCATCATGGGAAAGTCCCTCATTTTCTAACAGAACTCCTGATCTCTAGTTTTCATCAAATTACACTTCCAGGCAGCTTTCCCCTCAGCAGTGTCGGTGGCCCCTACCTGGGTACCAGCATTTCTGCAGAATGATTTCTCAGATGCTCTCTCCCATTAAGATGTAAAGACGTGGCTGTCATTGTGATGTTAGGTGCGGAGCACCTCTGTACACTGCTTGCTATAGGACTTCTAGAGAAGAAAGAGGGACTGACTGAAAACAAGACCCAGAAGTGGTGTTGGGAAGGCACTGGCAGACATTTGGTGCTCGGTTTGCTTCACTTCCAGTGCAGAGTACGTCCTTCTGTGCTTAGCCACTTATGGGCAAGGCAGTTTGGATTGAAAGCACAGCTAAGTGAACTCAGAGGTCTTGGATCTGGGTGGAAGCCAGAAGAGGGACAACTCAATATTGAAGTAAGGGCATAACCATCTTTGAAATTATTTTGTGGTTATAACGCTTGATTTCCTGTCATGATTTGTGACAAGGAGGGAGGTGAACATGATCCTTGAGCAAGCAGCAGTCAATAGAGCAGCTTCCTTGGTGATTTTCAAAATGGAAACAGCTGAGATCATTACCAATCCATGGGAGAACTTCCTAAGCAATAGCTGTTAAGAACAGCTGCTACCTGTGGGTTTTACAATTTCTGCTTTGGTTTACTCATAAAAGTACTGGGAAGAGAAGAACAAAACGAAGCAGACCTTCTTCAGCAGGAAGAGAAAAAAGTCGTGAGGAAATTGGAGTTATCACTACAGAGCAAAGAAGCTCAGGTGGCAGGGTGAGGATTTAGGGTTACCTTGCCCATATTGTGAGAAAAAAAGAATGTTTCCAAATAGGGAGCAGGTGTCTAATAAATAGCATCACGGATTTTGTTGCTAAAGTAACCCTTCAATTCTTGATTTTTAACATGTTTTAGACTGCAAAGTTTTCAGAGGAGAAGGACTTGTTTTCTCCCAGCTTCTAAAGCATTAGCTGTGATTCCGATAGTCACATTCATATATCTAAGTAGGTTTAATCACCGTTTGTGCCCGTCTTAATTCCAGCTCTGAAGACTGGAGGCCCAAAGGGAAGTGTGGGAAAGCAAATAGTAACCCACAGCATGGGAGGTAAGCGAAAGCAGTGGCTCTGTGAAATGCATTGTTCTGGCTAAAACGAGATCCTTTCTTTCAAGTTTTACAAGGCTGCATTCGTGCTCTGCAGTGGTGCATCTGGAAGGAAGGAACTAAAGGCAATCTCAGTTTAAAACTACATTTCCATGGTTTAATCACAAACATCATTCTCTCGGTATGTGAGCATGCACATAGAAAATGATACTGTGTTAAATAGTACCAAGACTTTTGTCTTAGTCTGTTTAGTGAAGGCTGGGCAGGGAGGTGAGATGTAAAAAAAAGGCGAATGATACAACTAAAGGAGATGGAAGGGAAAGGCTTAAGATAATGAGGTGAAAGGAGTTTATCACCTTGAAACATGTATGTTTCACTACGGAGGATTATTTAAAATTGTGAAGAAAGAAATGCAATGTTATATTTTGTTTAAATGCACCTGAATATTGTATTCTTGTAGTTACTTTTCAATACTCACATGACCAGAATCTTGCTTATCCTTACCTTGAGGTGAGCACAAGAATCTGTTGTAGTTAATGAATGAAGAGGAACAATGAAGATCTACTGACAGTTGTTCCCAAAATCTCAGTGTCAAGAAGAAGACAGGCGAACTCTGGGAGGGAGCTAGCTCAGATATGCTGAATTTTGATGAGTATTTCTCTAGGTTGTCTCCCATTCTGGTTGGATGCATTATTATTTATTTCATCACTCAAATTGTGGTAGGTGCTGCTTGCCTTACAGTATGAATAACAATCTTCCGGGCTCAATGGAGTTCACTTATGCAGTAGGAGAGAATAATTCACTCCAGAAACTGCTGGGTAAGATTTAATAGTCTCAGCTATGTCACTGGGGGTGGGGGGCGGGCTAGGGTAAAGAATCATAATGGTTTCTTCTGACCTTAGCATATATAAGTAAGCATATAACGATATGTGAGTACATAACAGGATGGTATCCTGGCCTCAGTGATGTCAACGGAATCTGCCTGTGGCAAGATGTGGTCTAATAGCTTAAGAAAGGCACAGCATGGAGCAGCACGACTGCAGCAGATGATGGGAGAGAACAGGCAAACTACAAAGAGAAGGTCCTTTGCTTACTTGAAGGTGTCACATAGCATACAAATATGAACATATCCCATTCGGCACATGAAGTACTGGTAGATGACTCATAAATGTACTACACGTTTTTATGTTCACTACCTACATAAATTATTGATAAAGTGTAAGCTACTTCAATTGCATCCAGTTATGCAGAAAACAAACATATACAGTCAGGTTCCTGCCTTATTCTACCATACTATGCCATATTCCTACTTCTCTGATGGCGTAATTCGTTTAATAGTTAAAATCAATCTGAGGAGGGACGTTAGTAAGAGTTCCTCGGTAAAAAGTGGCTAATCATAAAGTAAACATGTGGAACATGGGTTCGAGCACATTCTCATTCCCTCAATGCAGAGAAGTACATAATCTTCAGATTGGGATGTGTGTCAGTAGGATCAGCTGCTAAACGTTTGGCAATGTTACTGTTTAAGTGGCCTTAAGTACCTTTAACATTTACAGGCTCCGGAGTGAAGAGGGAAAGGGAAGATAACACCTAGCTAGTGCTAATTATCCTGACTGCCGAATACCAAAGAACGAGTTAGGATTGCTTTGTCGAGGTGTCTTTAGAATCAATCGGCTAGGAAACTAGTTTTATCACAAACTTTAGATGATGTAGGAATTGCCTTGTATACCAGATTTCTTTGGGGTCCGTGGGTTTGTGAATCTTTGCTGGCAGGTTGGGAAGGTGGCGATTTCGCTATACAATTATCCTAAGGAATCTCTGCCATGGCTGTGCTGGAGGTACTGTACAGGTACACGGTGCATATGCTTTTAATAAAAGAAAGCTGAATTGGCTAAATGGAAGGTAAACAGTATAGAGTTTTCCAGCATATCCGTAGCTGGGATATAGCACTGTGTTGCTGCCTCACATTGCCACTTGGAGCAGTTGGAGAAATTTGAGACTGGAGATTAAAAAAATGTATTTGGTGCAAGAGGTCTCCATGACCTCAGGAGAGATACGAAGAGGTGGTTTGTGGACCAGGTGATGTCCAGTGAATGGAGGAGGAAGTCTGTAAAGCACTTGAAGGATGTAAAAGGAAGAAAAAAAGTGGTTCTGCTGGGTGGTGCCCTGTGACACAACCAGGAGAAATGGGTTCGATTTGAGCAGGATCTTAGCAAAGGAATGGCAGGAAAGTAAAAGACAAGAATACAAGTTTCTCTCCAGGAAAATGTTTCAGATGTTGAAGCAGGACTGTGTCAAACGCTGTGTGCTGGACAAAGAGAGGCTGGTGTTTCACGGATGTTCTCTGCATGTAATCAGTGCGAGTCAGTACAGGCTTGGTCAGTTTGACTTATGCTTCCATTAAGTTTCTCTGTACTCTCTCACTAGTGAACTCAGGCTTTGCCTGAACTAGAGCACTCCACCATTTGTAAAAGAATCGATTTGCTTTGACTGAATTGTTAATGATCAGATGCATCCCCTAATCTCATGGAAACCCAAAGCCCTATGCTGGGACAGAACTTTTGGTTTGATAGTAATTCCTGGAGATTTCTGGTTGTTTTCTGAGTTAGATCTCAGGGCAGTTTACAAGGGAAATTGGTGTAACTCAGTTATAACCACAAAGATGGATGCCCAGTGAGGCAGTGGCAGGGGGGGAGCAGTGTTTTCTCTCAGATGGATGCTCTGCCCACTGTTTGGAAGAGAAAGATTCGGAGCTGGGCTTATTGCTTTGCTAGGTCTGTCTCCAGCATTTTCACATGATGATGGTTCCTCCAGAAGAGATCTGGCAACCTGTAGAAGAAATTGCTCCCGATATAATATGTGTGCCTCTGTTAACAATTGCTGGCCTTGGAGAGGGAAATGCAAAAATGCCAGCTCTTCAACCAGTGCCTACTAGCTTAAATCTATGGTGTTTTCAGAGGATTCACTGGGCTATTTATGAGAGAGTTAATAACCTCACTTTGTCCAATGGAGTTTGTAGCTCCGGTAGAGGGAGAGTGAACTGATGCCATTTTCTCCCATTTTTCCAAGTCTGGTCTGCCTAAGTGGTGGGGGTGTGTCTGAGCCACTCAGCACCGGATCAGCCCTCCCTGGAGGCTTTGTGCAATGGCTTTGGAGATCTGAAAGATGTGGGCTGCTCTGCAGGCCCGCCTGACGCTGATAACCCTCGGTGTGTTTGTACTTTGCAGAGGGTGCTTCTTATTGCAAGCTAGGTGGAACGTCTAAAAACAATTGATACAAAATCACTCACATGTTTTCAACTCAAAAACACCCGTCCTTTGCTCAGTAAGCAGCGTCACTTAAATGGCATAATTTCACTAAAATCAGTGTCTATCATGCTTTATTTGAACACAAAAGGCATTTTCTTCTCTCCATGTTTTGCAGTAAGATATACGAAAGATTATCAGGAACTGAACCGTATTGGTTTTCTTACAAAATTTCTTTATCATGGGAATTTTACATAGTTCTAGTGTCAGAGCAGTTCTATGTCAGGTTAACTTGTAGCTGAGTTTGCTGCTGCTTTGCTGCACCCACTGAATCTACTAGCAGCTGCAAAATTCCAGGAGCTTGGCCTTTTCATGATTCAGTGACCATGTCATTGGCCATGGGATTTATTCAGCCTTTTCATTCTGTGTAACCCATCCGTACTGCATCCTACCAACATGTCCTGGTTACGTTCTATGGCTTTATGCTGTGTGTTCTGAATTAACAGCTAACGGTTCAGATTCCACTTTCCTTGCATGTGCAACCAGGCAAAATACTGACTGCCCAGTTGTTAGCATTGTTAAAGCTTTAAAGCACAGGGAACTGGGCCTTCGCAGGGGAAAAAAAACCCATCAGATTTGTTTTCTGTGTCTGTTTTGGGTACAGCCTGGAGTCAACTGACATCAGACATTTCTGCAAGCCAGTTACCAAATGGACCATCAAGAATGGACACAAGCATGTGCATAGGGATAAACAGAGAGGGACATACTCAGACTCCCTGCAAAGCTTGTGACTGTATCATTTAGCAGCATCGATTGAGCGATTGCAAATGTAACTACTCTTGGGAGCCAACTCCCTTCTTTTTATCTGCCCTCTGGCTGGGAGCTGTGGGTGTGGGAGGAATGTGGGATAGGATGCTTATCTCTTCATCTCGTTTCTGCCGTGTTTTGAGTTGCTAACCGGAGTGGTGATGTGACTGGAGACGATTGGCAGGGAGAGGTCAGCTACTGGCTGATGGACACCAGCTGGAATGGAGGTGGAGATACAATTTTTTTATAGTATTTTTATTTATTTTTTCCCCTAAAAACACGTGAAATAAATGAAATTCCCTATTTTCACATTTTGGCACAACATCCTCATGGAAGTGGTGGGTCTCAGTTTGGAATATAGCCAGAGCTTATCAGCTGTGCGAGAGCTGTTGCTGCCAGCACTAATGGTCAAGATTTTGATCTCTGTTATACCCACTGGTGTGGAACAACTAGTTTTACAAAGGTGGGGCTGACATCAAAATTTCCTGTAGGTTTCACTATCTCTTTCCAACGCTGAGACAGGATTGCAGCTGCAACGTCATCCAGCAGAACTCTGCAAGACCATCTGTAGTGTCTTCTATGTGTGAGAATTAAAGTTGTTGTGGGTTGTTTTGGGAGACAGGAAAAACAGCATCTTTAAATGCTGGCTTTTTTTTTGTTGTTGTTGTTTTTTGGTGGTTTTTTTTTTTTAATTAAAAATAGAAATAGAAGGAAGTCTTACAGAAGTTGGGTTCCCTTCCTTAATCTAAATATGGGTTGGCTTTTTTTTTTTTTCTTTTTTTCTTTCTTTTTTTTTTCCTGCAGTAGATGTCATCCTGTAACAGTTGTTGCTCACTCAATAAGGAAGAGGTGAAATAGGATGATGCTGTGCTGTTACTCCCCTAAAGAAGCACTGTCAGTGTCTTGTGGGCACTGACTGCTGTGCTGTACACAGGTGGAGGGGTGAAGAGGAACTTTGCACAGGTCTTTAGTAAAAGGATAGTTAAACAGGATTGCAGCTCTGGCAGCAAGCAGGACTGCCTGTATCAGAATGGGGTCTGCCACTTGTTGGTTCTTTTTTGTATTTATTGTGTTTGTAGACGTTGTTTGTGGATCCACAATCTTTGGTGAAAAGAACACTTTTAACCCCTCAGCCTTCATGATGGAGTTCTCATGACTGCTTGGTGCCTATGTATGAGACAGTTCTCCAGCCACCAGGTAGTGCTGAGCACTTGGTGTGCTGGCCTACCTGATAAGCCTGGAATATTGTAATATGGGTCATGTGGTAGGGCTTGTTTGAGTCCAGGCTGAATGCTGCTGTATAGCTCCTCACCTCCATCCTTGTTTTCTGGTTCTGTGGGCTAGCAAAGGAGGACAATAGTCTATCAACCAGGGGAGAGCTAGAAAAATCCAAAGGGTTAGCTGTAGCTGCAAGGGATCCATTGCAACATGAAGTAGCTTCATCAGGGAACACATGAGCCTTGCTATTTTCACTCTTAAATGGATTTTCAACATTTCAGGGTTAAAATGGCAGATGCTGCATGGTGATAGCAGAGGCACAGTGCCCTTGTTAGCACTGGGGTAACCCCAGGGATGCCAAAGTGCCCCATTAGTGGTAGTAAGAGCAGGAGCCACTGAAGGACTGGAAGCTGTCAAGTTGTATCCTGCATCTGCATTGGTATCTTAACAGGTTTTTGTTTCCCACATCACATTCCAGCCAGGAGTGGTCTGAAATCACTGTGCAGACTGAGTGAACTCAGCCACAAGTACCTGTATTTCCCGGTACCCAGAATCCCAGGCACCCTGACAGCATCCCTGCATCAGGGAAGACCAGAGATTACAAACACATCACTTTCACATGCGCTTCAAATCTGTAAGCCCAAATTGTTTGAACCTAAATGCATAAAGAGAGGATGTGTAGGTGCACAGAAGATAACTCCGTTTAAGATCATGCCTTTAGCTGGAATAATACAGCTTTTGGTAAACCACATTTTATTCAACTTCTTTAATAGGTTAGACAATCTGGTTGTTTTTTCTTTTTTCTATTCCCTCCTACAAAGATAGACGCCTACTTTATCTTTTTTCTATAGGTGTTACATATACATATATATTTCATGCTTGAGAGCTGGGCGATTGATTGAGATTCAAACGAACTTAGGTACTCAAAAACTTTGTTTTCAGAAGCCTTTCCCTTGAGCCAGCTAAACAGTGGCAGATTAGAATTAGAACAGTTGTTTGTTGGCTTTCAGTCTCAACATCAAGACCGTTGATTTCCCTTTCTGTTCAAGTTGAATATATATATGCATATTCTTCTCTACCGTTCTGATAACTGGTGGATGCCAAGCATTTTCACACCAATCTCTATCATCTTGTCTCCAAAGACAGAAGCCACATTCTCCTAGGCTCCAAACCTCTGGTAAATTTTCCTCTTCCTTTTGGTGGTGACTTGCTTTCCAAGCTTATATGGCAGGTCAAACAGTAATGAAATTAAAATACTGTGATTTTTTTATGACACATGAAAGATGCAATTGCAAGATTGTCAACAATCTATGTTGAAAAAAACAACCAGTGGCTGACTCATTTCAAAACTCTGATATACATGATAGTCTTAAGTGTTAGAAAATACGTTAGGAAGGAGCTGCCAATAAATAAAACCCGTTTGTCTTACAAAATACGCGAAAGTCAAGTTTTTAATTTCTTTTAATTTCCTTCCTCTGGGCAGTAGTATTTATGTGGAAAGTGAATTTCAAATATTGCAATGAAAAATATAAAGGTGTTATTATGTTATTACAGTTTAAATGATTAACAATTACATTTAATTTCACAAATACTGACCGCAAGCAGCTACTCCCTATATATGTATCGGGAGCACTGTCTACAACAGGCCAGGCAGGCCGGGCCACCTTTCCTGCTCCTCTGCCTGAGGTTACTGGGTGCTGAGAGCTGCAACTGCAGCAAGGATGTTCTCCACAACTGCTGCCATTCACAGCTTGGTTTATTAACATAAACCACCGTTATCCCCCCTTATTGTTCACAGACCAGGATATTTACATAGTGTTTGGGAGAAGTGATCTCTGCTGCTTCCACTGCCAAATCCAATCAGAATTGCATGTCAGAGCCCTCAGGGATATACAGCACTTTTTCTAACTCCCAAAGGAACTGTGCAGGATGTAACTCTTCAGAGCTTATAGCAACACATCACATGCGGATGCAATTGTGTTGTTCTGAAATCACTCAGGAGAGGAGAGTTGGATGCAGATCTTATTTATTTTGTACCAAGCTTTGGGCTGATCAATACAGTGCAACAACTCCAGCTGGCTGCTCAAAGATGTGAGCCTTTGACATCATCATATGGTGCACTGCTGGACACAATCTCCATCTTGTTAATTCCCAGATCTTGTGTGGTAGTTTTGTAAGGTATACCATGAGGCAGTTATCTTTGCATTTCTGATTTTAAAGACTAGGAAACATGGTCCAGAGAAACCATTAAACATTTTATGGTGTTGGCTCGTGATGTCAGAGGAAGATGGTGGTGGTATGGCAGTAGAGGTCAAACTTTCCCACTGACATCCCAGTGCAGCCCTCAGCTCCTTTTGAAAATTGCCCTGGAAGTGAGGCCCTGTGTGCTATCTGAGTAACTGCTAAGCCAATATGGAGGATATTTTGGGGGTTGTGGTTTCCATGCTTGGTGTGCTTGTGAGATGTGAGATGCTGTTAGGTCTTCTCCTTATCCATACACTTAGAAGCGTAAATTACAGTTACAATCTGGACACAAATGTTCCAGCTCTCAAAAGGATTTACAGGAAGGATCTGAACGAAGGGAGGCAGCCACATGTTGATGGCTGTTTAAGTAAAGGGACTGAGGAGGGGATCTGCAGCTCCAATGGTGGACCAGCTTACCTATCCCAGTTGTCCACCCCACCCACACTGCCCAGGCCACGTGATGAAGCTGTGATCTCTAAATTAAAAACGTGACAAGCCTACTGTTGAGCCCTAAAGCAATCTTTGGTGTTACCAAATGATGTTTTGGTGTTATCAGTGATGGTCAGGAGCACCCTGATCTGTGAAGTCCCTGTGAAGTGTGCTGGCCAGGATGGGGGAGGTGGAGGGGAAGAGGAGGAGGTGATGAAGGCCCACCCGGTCTGGAGGTTGGGCGGGGACTGCATTCCTCTGCTCCCTTCCACCCAGGGGTGGAGCACAGATGGAAGCAGTGTGTATGCTTTCATCTGCTCCGTGATAAGCAGACATCATCCAGGTAACCTGCAGAATGCTCCTTTGGCCTCTTCTCTGGAAAGACAACATCCACAGTTCTTCCTCTACCTGAGATTAATAAAGATATGACTGAGAATATGGAAAAGAGATGCTCAGGTTTGGATCACGGATGGTTTAACTTTGCCCTGAGATGCATCAGAAGAAGCCTCTATGTGGTAGCCCAGACTTCTGCAATGAGCTGCTTGGCACAGCTCCACACACCGGCCATGTCTGCGCTTCCTTGCAAAGGGGACAGCATCTTACCTAGTGGTGGATGTGATATAAAAATGTGATTTCACAGAGACATGTGGAGAAAAAATCCAAACGTCTCGAAAATGGTGCGATGGCCAAGATTGGCCAAGCCATGAGATTGACAAAAATGATAAAAAATATTAGGGAGTAATATTTCTAAAAGTGATTCAAAGAAAAATTACGGGTTTGTCTAGAAGCAAAGGCTTATGTTCTGCACTCTGGCTATAGCGCTGCAATCGGTTAGGTAGGGGAGCAAATATCTCAACTCAATACCTTTTGTACAATGTTAAGCTAGAGAAGAAGTTACTTTTAAGATTGACTGAAAATTTGAACCTGGAAAAAACCTGAATACATAGGTATAATTAGATTTCTGTTTTCCTGAGAAGGTAACTACAGGTTCTCTCTCTTTCCCGTCCCCCCTTACCCCCCCCCCCCCCTCCTAGAGGATCTGTCATTGCATCTATGCAGGTAACATCACTTGTTTTCCTGCTTTTCTCACCCTCCGTGCTTTGGTGAATTGCTTATTGCTAGGAAGCACTGCTTAGATGATAGGCATTACTTTAGCAGAGATGTAAGGCACTGAGCACAACCACGAGCTGCAGATCTGACTGTGGGTTTTAGCAGGTATTTTTGTTGTTTGGTTGGAGAATTTAATAACATCAGGACATTTAGCTCCCAATGAGATTTTTAAATTAACCCTTCACTGAAGTGAGGGAAGGTGATAAGGGTGGATTTCATTGTAACAAATATATGAGGGCTGCTACAAAAGTAATGTCTCCTATTTTATTACATTGGCCTACCACGTCAGAAGTGGATTTTGGTGGTGTGACAGTAGAAGTTTAACCTTCCCACTGATACTCCATTACACTTTGTTGCCATGTGACAGATGGCAGCTTAGAACTTGCTCTATCAAATATTGTTTTTGTGCTCTTTGTATCTTTTGTAGTTTCCATGGAAATAAATAGGAGGGATTACTTTCAGAGCTACCTATGTAAATAGCTCCTCCCACTGTTTTAAAGCTTGTCTGGAGACAGCCTTGTACAGTGGCTTGGAGAATAATTTCTCTGAGTGCTCATATTTTCAAAGGGTCAGTAACCATACTTAAAATCTCTTTTCTCTATGACACAAACTTAGGTCTGTTTGGAAAGTAACAGCCTGGACAGGTTGGGACTGATTGAACAGGGACATAGGGGAAAAAAATAAATATTTTGTGGAGGATTTTGTAGAGCTGCCACTGCAGTATTTGTACAATGTAGGTAACAGATAGCTTTTCATGGTGACATTGTTCTTAGTTCTCATCTCTTTCCAGGGATGAAGATTTTCTGACTTTGGATGCATGCACTGAATTGGCTTTTTTTTTTTTTTTTTTTGTAAATCATGGGCACCTTTTTCCTATTTTTTTCCCTCCTGTAAGTGAGGGAAAAAATCTCTGGAAAAAAAACTTGATTTTTTTGAGGTCCTGAATAGAGGTGTGCATAAATCGATCCAGAATATACTACAACTACTGAACTTGGAAATCATCGTTGCACACGTTGGGTGGTGCGAGTCCAAGCATAAAGGCATGGTGTATTCCTGCCTAACACTCCTGAATTCTGGGCTGGAATTTTGTTAATTGTATGTGATATTATGCTGCCTTAAAGTTCATGCCATGGCAGCGCTGGTAGTTCTTCTCAGAGAACGTCATGTCCAGTTTCTATCCTAGTTTGTGCTGTAGCCAAAGGTGACTTTTTCCTTGTGCCAAGGCCAACGTTCTTATGGTCATCTGCATCAAGGAGCTGATGTTGCTGGAAAGTAATCTTTTTTTCTTCCAGAATGATTTTTTTTCCAGCTGAATTGAACTCTAGCTAAGAACAGAGCAAGAGGAGAACAGTTGTAAGCAAGGATTGTGGTGTGTGCTGTTTTAGTGTAGCACAGATTTAAGGCAATGAAATCATACGTGTGATGCGCTCTGTCTCAGACGACACTCAGGCAAGCACTTTACTGATCCAAAGTTCGGCACAGTGTGGGAGGACCACATTCCTTTCCTTTTTGTACCTTTAATAACAACTTGTGTCTTACTGTCCAACCTGTGACAAGTGGGTGTTTGAGGACACACAGTTTTGGTGTAACCACTTACTTGTATTTCCTGAAAATAAAGGCAGTGATCAGTTGAACTGTCCTTGACAGCATGTTTTGTAGATTTAGCATGTCTATCTTATCTGTCCTTCTGAGTATGCCATGCCTACACGCAAATACTGACTGGAGATTTCCTCTGTGCCATTTCATTTTTTTGCACTCTACTTTTTAAAAGAAAGCTTAAGGAATTTAGGGTTTCTCAGCTGCTGCCAGCTCGTGATAGAGGAGGTATGGTACCTTCGGTTCCTCCCCAGATAAGCAAATAAGCACAATGCATTTCCCCAAATGCACCATGTACATGGATGATTTGGGTTCTTCGTATCCAGATTTGCTCCAAATGATCACAAAATAGCAAAGGGAAGCCCTCAGCATAACTCCTTTGCTGTGATTCACTCCACTCCTTCTCTGATCGGTTCAAAACTATGAAATACATTTTCTTCAGATTTTTTTTAAGGAAAGTTTTTGTGCAAACCACATCACAAGAAATGTCAGCCTGCAAAGTTTAGATAAGTCTCCAAAGCTAGTCATAAGAACACGGTAAGTAATTTCAGACTTCCCACTGTTATTGCTGAAGTACTTCAACACAGCATTTGACTGCAGTGAAGGAAAATCGATTTGAAAGCCCGTTTAATCTTGAAATATTTTAAAAGTTCTTCCCCAAATGTCAGCACTGTGACAGGATTTTCTTGGTGAAGCAGGGAAGTTAGGAAGTTCCCTTAGAAAAGACAGATTGTCACTTAGTGCAGGGATAATACTCCAGGTGGGAACTCTGTCTGAAGCACACATTGAAGGGTGTCTCAGGGCAACCACCCTTTGTAGATGAGTTATTAAGGGCTCTTTGAGGGTTAAAAGTAGTGAGGTTCAGAAGAAAAGTGTGTTGCCGATAATTTTAGAGCTATAATCTATGTATTTCCAGATACATCTGTTATTTGCCATGGGGGGAAACCAACTGGAACTGAGGCATCTTTTTGCACGCGTTTAGCTCTGATAATTTATTTTATGAAATGAGAGAATTGTGAGGTTGCATTATCGGCTTCACGGATTCCATACTGTGTCATTTATTGATTAGGTGCCATTGCTAATTCGTCATTTTTTTCATAATTTTGTCCTAAAGCATTACCGTTAGCCAAATTTGTCAACTGGACTCATGTGACTAGACATGCTGTCAGTTCAGACATTTAGAAACAGAGTTGATGCACAGAATAAAGGTGTAATGATTGTTGGAATACACATTGCACTTTTCCACAGGGGAGATAGATGAGCAGCCATACTGAAACATATCTGAGCCATTCTGAAAACCTGCTTTTTAAAGGACGATTGTGTATTACTGATATTGTATGAATCATACAACTCACCATCTATTTCTGGGCCAAATATCATTTTGAACTACTTCCTTCTTTTCTTCTGTGTCACACAGGAAATATGTAAGGTGTGTACAGAAGTGAGAATGGCCAAAATTTCTGTTAGGGAAGTATTGAATATTTTATTGTTCTCTGGTTAATACCAGGCTGTTTGCCCACCTTGTATCCAGCTGGGACCTCTGAGCAATGCTGCACAAAGCAGAGGTATTTGCTCCATGTAAAAATTCTACTGATGTGAGTGCACAGGACTATTTAATTCAGTAAAGGAAAGCCTTTACATGTCAGTTGCTTGTTGGAAACCTACGCATGGTATTGCATGCTGTTTTTTGTAATACTGTTTTATTTGCTCTTTGAATGTGTGGAGAGTTCTGGGAGACCTCTGGGAATTCTGTCACAGCATTTTAGGAGACCAGATCCCATTTTTACCCCTTCCCACTATTTTGCCACATGTTGCTGCTTTCTAGCAGGATGATTTTCTTCCTATTTTTTGTACTAGATAATACTAGTTTCCTTCAGCCTCAATTATGTGGTATTACTGTGATCAGGTAACATAGTCAAGCTTCTCACGGGGTAGTGTTTATGGAGTACAGACACAGTGCACTGCTTGGAACCAGCATACCAGCTGGTAAGGAATTCTGTTTTCTGTATGATCAACACAAGAGATACAGGTGCTCTGCCTCAGAAGAGCAAGTATTGTGCTCAGGTGGGACATTTGACAAGGAGATTTTTATAGGGAAATACTGAAACATTCTCAGCTGACTTCACTGAGTATCACGAACTTTCACTGGTGTCAGAAAAACTTTGCTTCTGTTAGGTTCATTTGGTGATACTACTGAGATTCCAGCAACAGAAGCTATCCAGGAGCAGTCATGCTTTCATTTAGCCCATTTCCTGATATACTCATTCTCAGAGAATAGGTTACTTCTGCATGCTTTCCATCCTTGGCTGTGTGATGTGCATTACTCACACAGCTGTCTTTATTGTGCAGAGCCCCTCAGAAAGGCTGCTGGGCAATGTGAGGCCTCTAAGACTAGCAACTAATTACTGAGGTGAAGGGTTTCTTCCACAAACACTGTGCTGTCCCAACAGAAGATTTTAAGGATGGTTTCCTTACTCTGTACCCAAAGCAACCTTAACAATCAATACACAGATGCTATGATAACAGGAGGCTAGGAGAGCTCTGCCTCCTGTTTCTGGCAGAAGTGGAGGTCTGTGCATTGCCTGTTCATGCTGCCCAAGTGTGGTCCTTGATTTCTGTCTTGAAGCTTCTACTTGGCTGGCAGGGAACCTTTTAACCAGACATTAAGATCCCAAGAGCTGATGAATTCTGGCAGGACAATGGCACTATTTTGCAAATTCTGCCTCTGTCGTAAAAATTTCTTCTACAGAAGTAGCAAGGCAAATGGCCACCACTGCTCCTTCACACTTGATGACACCTGTGGACACTTATGTGCATTGACAGCTGAACTAATGGCTTTCTTCTAGCTTCCTCCCTTCTATTTGTTATTACTGAGCACACGGTTAATGGGAAGCATCAGCATCGGATTTGGCAGAGCCAGTTAGCTGCAGTTGAGAGAATCCCTCATTGACTTCCCTACCCAATAATCATTTATTTATTTATTTATTTATTTTGTACGTGACAGGCTTTTATTTACAAAGCTATTAGATGAATGTTGTATTTATTACAGAGAATAACATCTGAGACATGTCATATAACATGATTCTGTACAGAGTTCCTGTTTTTCTTGAGAAGCTGCTCAAACATTTGCAGAGAAGGAGGGGTGGGGTGGACAGATTAGGACCTTCTTTGCATCCAGAGAACAAGACTGTATTGTGTGGCTGGGTCTTTGCTGATAACTCCACAGCTGGTTCACAGTTAACAGCTTCATGGGTACAAACTATAGCAAATCAAACAAAATCTATTTCCCTGTGAATATTGCTGCAGCAAGCTTTCCTTTGTTGAGTGGGAAAGAGCAATTGGGATGAGAAAGAAGATAAAGGTTCTGTCATTCCAGGTCTTAGTCTAGTGTAATGAGCTTTGCTGCCTCTGAGGGGAGGTGTTGTGGTGTGGGGTTGGCACATACCCCTCAGCTGATGCTTCATTTTCTCTCCACCCCACCTGAATGTGCTCCGGGGGTGTTTCACAGCACCTGTTCGACTGCAGAAAAATCTGCAGAGAGGACATCATATAAACCATGGATTGATTGCATGAGAAATCTGATAGAATTGATCCTTCTTTAAGAAGAACAGCAGGAGTAGTTTCACTATTCTAAAATGGATTCAAATGAAAACAGAAAAGTGTTTATACTGCTATCCCAGTAGTTGTGCTGGAGTAATTACATCACATTTAGTTACCAGTTATTCCAGAACAATATCCCCATGGCCATTTATTACCAAGGGATAGCAACAGATGTATTCCCAGAGGCTGGACTTGGAATTAAGCTATCGGCTCCAGGCTGAGCTGTATTTCCAGGGCTCATGGCCATCTGACCCACTGGGTAGGTCAGAAGCACCCATCAGCCTCCTGCTTGCAGAGGGGGGCAGGCATCACCCACCAGCACAGAGCAATACAGCTCTCTGAGTAGTTATAGCCAGCAATACCTAGTTAGTTATGAGTGGGCTGGGGGCAAGAACTCCTACTGTAGTTTGAATGGATCTGGGACTGGACGCGTGCCCTGTCTTCACATACTCTGCTTCCATCATGCCTATTCAATTGGCTTCTGCCCATTAGTATCACCCACTGGTGTTGTTCCTGTCCTCCCTGATAGCTCATTGTTAGCTTGCATAGCTCCAGCTTATAAGGATGGTTAAGAGCTGACATAGTGAATAAATTACTGCCTGTAATAATCAGCAATTTAGGAATTTGCCTCTATGAGAAGTGTTTGGCAGTCTTGTTTGGTAGGGGAAAAAAGACAAAGTGATAACTTCTGTAACTGGAAGTCTCTTTTCACTCAGTGAGAGGGGACTTTTACACTGAAGTCACAGTAATGTAATTCTCACAGCATCTTTTTATTCCAGTTTTAATTGCTATTTAGATGAAATAATGCAGAACAGAAGAATCAAGTTCAGTTTTTCTTTTTCTTTTCTTTCTTTCTTTTTTTTTTTTAATACAAGTCTCAGTAAAATGCAAATAGAAAATACTGGATGAGGAAACTTGGAAGTAAACATGCTGAGATGATGTGAAGCTTAATGCGAGGCAGCAAACAAGTCAACAGTAATAAATGATTTTATAAGGACTATTAAATCTTAATCTAGTATTTGTACAGCCCCGTTGGCAAACATAATTTCTTTGGTACCTAATTGGAGCGTTCTGTGACTGTGAGGCAAAAATGGTGATCCAAACTCATACGTGTTCTGATAAATGGAGATATCATTAGTGATATGAAGTAGGTGATCACGACTTCTCTCTTTTTCATAAATTACACTAAATAACCATAATGCTGCAATTTAGTGGTCCAAAGTTCATCCTATTCAGCAGGCCATCCATAGTCAACAGTTTAAAGAAAGGGGACCTGCTGAGAAAATGATGGTCTAATCAGATGCCATAAAATCTGGCTGATCAGATGAGTCCCATTTTCTTTTTTTGTAAGGAGATCCTAATGAAGCAGTGCATTGAGGGGATTCTCAACTTTTGTTCCTCTGTTTCATTATTCAGGTTGACTGCACCAAGTCCTAAACTAAGCAAGTGGAGTCTAATCCTCAGGGCTGTTTGCATACATGCTGTGTTTTACAGGAGACTTATTAAATCCCACTTTGCTGGCTACCAAATTGTGTGCGTCTTATCTTCAATCCAAGTGATCAAAACACTGAAAGATGCATCAAATCAAACCGAGCCATCAAATAGGAATCTGCTGTTATTGCCTACTCCCTGCTTACTGGCTAATTTACTAAGCATAGCAAAAATGAACAGCACTTCACACTGCGTGCTTCATGAATATCTGAAACAGTGCAGAGCAGATGGGATGATCCATGCGCATCGAGACAAAGGTTAAACCTACAAACTTTGGGGCTGTTCTTAGTTAAAAGTACATATTGAAGTGTCATTTGCAGCAATGGCAATGTACACCATTTCTGACCAGTTGTGGGTACGATGGTTTTGATTTGGCTACTGAAGAGAGAGATCCTATTTCTTTAAAAAAAGACAGTGTACATCCAACCTGGCCTTGAGCACCTCCAGGGATGGGGCACCCACAGCTCTCTGGGCAGCAGTGCCAGGGCCTTACTGCCCACTGAGTAAAAAACTTTCTACAAGCATCTAATCTAAATCTCCCCTCTTTTAGTTCAAAGCCATCCCCCCTTGTCCTATCACATAAAAATGTCTGGCAGGCAGTAGCCTGATCGAAAACTCAATGAAGTCAATATTGTCTAAGTATGAGCCTCAGGCCTGCCTCTGTAAAGTGATGAGCTCCTGCACCCACTGTGTGATGGGAACAGAAGTATCCAGCCCCCATGTACTATCTCAGTGAATCAGCACATGGGAAAAATGCTGAAAGAAACCTCCAAAATTCACAGGGAACTTGGCTCCTCATCCTGCTTTTTGGAGCAGTGAGGTTTTCACAGTTTGTCAGAAGTAATGAATACAAGTCAGTGCTTTTTTTCTTTTCTTCTGTACATAATAAAATCAGTTCAGGAAACTGCATAGCCAAGTGAACAAAGTAAATAACCAACAAGTTGCCCAGATAGGTGGTGGGTGCCCCATCCCTGGAGACACCCAAGGTCAGTCTGGACGGGGCTCTGAGCACATGATGGAGCTGTAAGTGTCCCTGTTCATTGCGGAGGGGTTGGAGTGATGTTAATGGTCCCCAACTCAAAAGATTGTATGATTCAAAGTATGTCTATGCGAGATGTCACCATACCAAGTGGTTTTCTCTGATTACAGATGGAGTGGGTTTCCTTTGCAGCCATGGAAATAAACGGAATTCTACCTTCAAGTTGCAGGAACTCAAACTCTTGCATTGTGTTAAACAAAAAAGATAGCATGCTACCATGATATCTCAGACTCCAAATAAATCCCACAGTGATGATGATAATCTAAGAAAAGTTGAAATTACTGTTTTTTGAGTTTTCTTTTTCCCTTCCAGATACCTATTATTGTGATATATACTTTGATTTGGTTTCTCAAATCAAGTAAGTTTATTTTTGTGGGAACACTATGAAAGTGTGGAAGAAACTCAACGTGTTGCTTCCTCCTGACACCTGTAAGTGCCTTTACATAAATGCACACTGATTTGTTATGTAGCTGAAGCTGGGTTCATTTCTGGACTCAGCTCATCGTGTTGGACTTTGGGATGTCCTTCACAGGAGCACAGCAGTCATCATCATCATCTTGTTTTGTGAACAGTTCCTGTGTGTGCTCTCACCATGTAACATGTCTCGCTTTGTTTTTTTATGCCAACTACTAGCAAGTCAAAACGCTGTTTGTCTTCTTAAACTGCTGTTCTAATGACTTTCATGACCGTCTTTTCCATATCTTCCTATGTAAGCAGTTGACCACCTACCTTTTTTCACCCCTCCTAAATTCAGCCAATCCCAAATGTCTGCTTTTGTTAGGCATTCAGTACCCGGTGCTGAGCTGCAGAGCCAGCTCAGAGGACAATCTCCTACACCCGCTAGTCCTCACCCAATGGCTCCGAAATTACCAGCAGAAAATAGTCTGAAAGAAACAATAGGGATCTCTGATAATTACCTTCCTCATTTATGTCCTGGTTTTCAACCCACCCAGCCTCAGACGACCTAACTGTGTAGGTGAACACCCGTGTTTTATGGAAACCTACCCACATAAGTCTATGGCTTTAATTAGTTACATGGTGTCTCTGTAGGTCCAGCTGTGCAGGTATGAGTGCATAAAGATTTATAACTCAGATTCACCAGCAAAGCTGCTTACAAGAGCACTTCCAGGCTGGCTGTAGGTTAAGCAAAGCGAGCTCTGTTCCAGCTGTGGCAGCAAACCTGCCTGGCTCTGACTGCAGCAACTCTGGAAGCAAACACATGCGGAGTGCTGCTGGGGCAGAAGGGGCGATGACCTCTGGCAGATGGTGTTGCAGAGGTTCTCGGGGGCAGACAGATGAGCATAACCTTTTTCCTGCAGTTGTTCATAGAGTTTGCTTGTCTCACTTTACTAGAATATTCACCTATGAGCGTGTGATCATACCCAAATGATATCTGTTTCTGTTTAGTGTATTACTGCTCCATAAATGACTGCAACTGCACTCAGTATATCAGTATTGTGCAAACAGAGAAATTCTACATCTACAATTTCCCCTGTAAAGGAAGCCAGAGATTACTAGTATCCTGAGACTGAAGTTTTTCTACTCTGCATTCTAGCCAGATTATGGACTTTCTGGAGGCAGCTATAGACACTGCTGTAAAAAAAAGAACAAAAATAATAACCTTGGCTGATGAACTCTGTGCCTATGCACGATAAGACTATCTTCGACAATAAATTGCCTTAGAAAAGCTCTTAAGAGAGAGGCTGTGTGCATATGACAGAGGGGAAAGATCTCATTTCTCTAATTACTGCTGTTTTCGGTAATGTGAATGATTCTTCTTTTCTTTCCCCAGAAGAAAATGAAAGGGAAATGATCAACATCTGTATTCTGAGGATGAAGGAGAACTCTGGTGTGCATCGTTCACTTTTTAGATGTGACACACCCAAGGCTCTAGCGCATCGTATTTGGTAGAAATTTGCCCAGTAAAGCACTTTATTTATGTCTGTGGTTTCCAAAGCCCTCAGGCTGCTGGTCCAAAAATCCCAGTAACACCACCACTGCACCAGTGGGGAGTGTTTGGGGGAGAATCGCATCCTCTGAGGCCCTTTTTCATTTCAAATCCCAAAATGGTCTATTTCCAAGCAGCTGAGTTGCTGCTCTTTCTGCTGACTGTGATTATACTCACGGAGAAGTAATGCCCTGAGGTAGTTTTGGCCATATTTCTCTGTGGTAGTTGTGGTCACCTGAAGTAGTTTCTAATCCCAGATTTGAAACTGTCACAAATTGTGTTGTCACTGGTTGGGATCTCTCTTTGCTGTTTCATGATGTTACAATACTTCAGAGTTTTAGCAAGTCAGACTGCGCGTGCTGTGATTGTATCATCCCCTGTTCATTCAACGCTGCTCCCCTTGAATAAAGAAAATATCCTAACAGTTTCCAGTGTTGAACAAACTGCTGATTAATGACTTTCAGTCTCTGGTTACACTGGAGAGTGCTAGATTGGCTGATTTCACTCCTGCTTGCTTCTGCTTTGTGCATGTTCAACCCTTTAATGTATGTATGTTGGCTGTGTCACTTGTAATAAGCCAAGCACAGAGCTGTGAGAGGTAGAGCAGCGGCTCCCCAGCCAAACTACAGCTGAAGTGTGAGTCTGCCACAGCTGCCAGGGCTAAAAGTTCCTAGGATTGCCCTTTCCCTTTTCTCAAACCCTAAGTGTCTTAAATGAAGAAGCTGAAGAGATGTGTAAATGCCTGCCTGTGGTACAAGATGACCTAAAGGGTGCCTCACAAGTCACTGAGAAAAATACTTTCTGCTTTATTTTGGTTTGGTTTTTGGGTCGAGTGCTGCTGTGTTGCTCAAGCATCCAAACATAAATAGCAAAGTGTGTTCGAGTTTAAAGACCTCTGTTGCAGGTTGTGCTGTTGACAGGTTGGAAAGAACACGTGAAAGATTAAGAGTATAATTTCAAGTTAAAATGTTTACGAGGCTATCATGTTACACTCTGGTGTGTTTTCTTAAGGAAAACAAAACCAAAACCCCCCTCACACGTTCATCTTTCGGTAGGTTCAGGCTGATGCGATAGTTGCAATAGCGCTTGCTTGATGTTTGGGATTCCCTAATTTCCAAGGAAGAAAAGCTGATTATCCTCGGAGGCAGCCCTGCACAGAGCTGCAGACCCCCACAGCCTTCCGCTCCAGACTGGATCAATACAGAGGAGAGCTCTTTGATGGACTTTCAGGCCCTGTGATCTCCCAGCCCTGGGGGTTTAAAGGATGAGCATATCAATCCAGGACCACTGAACTGCATTTCCATTGCATGAAGGCTCCTCCTCCGGGCTTTGTCCGGACAAACTCGGCTCCTCCCACTTTTGTCACCGTTCTTTCATGCTTTGTTTAGCAAACACAAAAAAAAAAAAAAAAAAAAAAAAAAAAAAAAAAAGCTTTGTTTGTTGCTGGGTCTTTTTTAAGCTTTGCATAAAACAGTTTAAAGTGCCGTAATGCTGTGTACCTGTGATCACCTTCAGGGTCAAAATCAGTTTACAACAGATTAACCCGTTTTTTTGTTTTTATTTTTTTGTTTTGTTTTTTTTGTTTTGTTTTTTTTTTCTTTTCTTTTTTTCCTCTCCCCCTGTATTATGGTTTGCTCAAATACAGATTGTTGTTCTGGTGAGTGCTGCCTTCCTATTTTATTCCGAGGACTTTGCAAGAATTCCTAACTCTGCGGTTTTCCCTGGGAACAATCTTCTAGAAGACAGCACATGTGTGCTGCCTTTCTTTACTGCTGTTGTCCCGCTGTGTTTCAGCATACTGAGCAAGAAGAAAACTGGCCACACGTAATTTGTAGAAGTTTGGTAGCACTGGTGCAATTATTATGCTTTCCTAATAGGTGGCATTAAAACTGTGTGTGCTTAGACTTAGGTTTTGATTTCAGTTGCATGGTCTATTGCACTTAAAGTGTTATAGATCCACTACTCATTTGTGGTATCATCTAACTTTAACACACACAAACAAAAACCGGGCACTGTGTGATATACCCATCCTGCACACTACATTGCTGTAGATAATACCCAAATCCTGAAGTGAGAAACAATGCTAGTTTTGCATCTTTAACAGCACAGATCAATGCAATAACTCACCTGGTGTGTAACTGATCCTTCATTATTTGCATTCTTTCAAACCATCGCTCATGCGAAAGATCTGAGTCTACAGGAGAATAAATTCACAGTTATTTGTTTCAAACTGGAAATAGCAGTTCAGGCGTTGTTGTACTTAACCCTAAACCACAACGTGCCCATCCCTTAAAAATGCAGGTGTTGAGTGGTTCCCCAGGTTACCAGAGAAGCAGAGGTCTAAAGAAAGAATATTGTCAGGTACTGTCTTGCCATAATGCACTCAACCTCACCAGAGATGGTGGTGACAACACATTAGATGGACTGTTAGAGTAATCAATTGCTTTTGGATACTTCGCTCTCTGTGTGAGTCCTCATGTGTTGAACTCAAACCACTTGTTCTACATTTTCTAAGAAAACAAAGTTGCCTTCCCTACCCCAGAATCCCTCCACCTTGCGCTCCCTTTACTGCAAAGGGCAGAGGAGCTACAGCTTTGTGCTGCTCTTTTCATATTCTTAGATTATGATTTGTTGAAGAACTCTGACCCTAAAACACTGCAGTATCCCAGTAATAAGGACAGAAAACCAGCTTTGAGGAAACTTCTGCCAAGAGCCCTGCTTTCTCAGCATGCCAGTCAAGAGCCAGGATGGACACTACAGATCTGTCTCAGCCAGGCCTCGGGCTATAGCAAGGCATGGAAAGAGCTCTTGTAGTCCTGATGGATGGGCTGATCCTAATGGACTCACTGTAGCACTTGGCTATTATTGATCCCTGTGCATGTTCGTCTGTCCTATTTCCCAGATCTGTACGAGCGTGAAGGAAATGTTCTGAAATAGGTCAGCTCTTGTTTCTTAGACTTGATGAGTTGAAGGTCCTCTGAGCTCAGACTGCTCTCTGGTGATCAGAGTTCCTGCCCCAGGCACTCTCAGAGGGCTCAGGTACACTCTCAGCGGGCTCAGGTACACTCTCAGCCCGACTGCAAGGTCTGATCCTTATACCCTTCTTTCCTGTACTCAGCTCTACAGCCCTGATGTGTATTGACTCAGTGGAGGCTGAAAACGAATTTGCAAAAGGACAGTGAGCAGTTTTCTCTCTGTTTGCTGAACTGTCTTCTGAACATGAGGGTCGTGACTAGAACAGGTGATTGGTAAGACTTTGTGATAGAGATTAGGACCAGAGATACTGGGACTGCAGTACCAGTAGGGCTGTAGCTAGGCTCAGCCAACTTCTGTCTCTCTTACCCTTAATTATAATTCTCTGAGGTGTGAGGAAAGTAGGAGAACTGGTGAAACAAGACAATGCCAGCGAGCCACACACTAGATCAGTTTGCTGCCTCCTCTATGTCACATATTCACAGCATGGTTTCTTGGCTGACCTTGTGTTAAATCTAATCTGGCAGGGCTGAGGCTGTATTAAGTCAAGAGATCCCTCTGCTGCATATTTTAAGGAGAGGTACGTGTTTAGAGGTTAAGGTGAGGAGGCGTGGGACTGGGATAGGGCTGTATGCAGCCTTGTGCTCCTTTTGAACTCCTTGCTGCTACAGATGCCTACAACCATGGCAGCAAATTTCCCCTTTCCATCTGCCATGAGAGGTGTCCCATTCAATTGGGTCTGGCTCTGACCACGATGACCTATGCATTCCTGACCTCCCGACCATTCAGCGAGGCCACACATCCTGAAAATTTCAGCACAAAAGGCAGCTATCAGCTCCCTTTGCTTAGCAACAATCATTACCGTGAGCACATCAGCCTGATGTTCTCCGCTGAGGGCTGACTCTAACGCAGAGTGCAGTTCAAGGTCTCTGCCTTAACACTCCAGTGTCCTTTGCAGCACTGGTTTGATCATTCCCTCAGGATAACTCTTCTGCAAAGATACGGTGTTGAAATGTGAGGCGATAAGAAAACCTCTGTGGGGATTTCAGGGCTGTGGAAGCAAGACAGGTTGAGCTCCTTGTCAGATGGAAATGGCACGGATCTTTCCCTGAGTTTTTCCTCGATGTCTCTCTTTCTTGCTTATATACATGCAAAAAAACCCACTTAGTCTGCCCCAGATATTCCTCCTGTGAAAGAAGTTTAACCGATACAGTTGTTTGAGTTAACAAGTGTTTCTAAAGCATTTACATACATCTGTGATGGGGCAAGAAAAGTACCTAGAAAGATCTCAAGAGAAGCCCAAGTTATACTGAATTTGCTAGCCTGAGTCAATGAGTGATACATCCATAAATCAAAATGCTTAAACCAGCGCCTCTGGAAGGAAACCATCCTGTAAGGTAACATTAAAACCTGCAAACTGAGACAAAGCAATAAATCCAGTCTTCAGTAATTTGCTTTGAGTAGCCCTGCTTTATCTACTGTCTTGCTAATGAGTGAGTCCCTAAGACTTAAACATAACCAGGTAACTCTTGCTTTTAATGTGGCAATGAACTACTGCCTGAGAAAGCTTTCTGTGTTAGCTTTAGCAATGAAAATAACATTAGTTTTTTTGCTACCTGACCTCATTTTGATTGAAGTGGCATGCAAGCAGCTGGAAGAGGCAGTTCAGCCTGTGGATTTCTGCACCACTGTCCCGAGAAGTCAGCCAACATTGTTGTGTGGAAAGCAAAACTGCCCAAAGCTGATCCTCTTTTCTGTCTCTCCAATTATGTATGTAGATGCTGTTGCTGTTATGGCTCCTCGGTTCTCCAAAGGATTTCTTGCATAATCAGTTAGTGCTGAATCCTGACCTGCATCATCATTCATGCTGGATGATGGTATCATGTAATCACAGAATCATAGAATTATTAAAGATGGAGAGAGCACTAAGATCATCTAGTCCAGCCATAATACTCCTGCAAGATAAACATTTCTTCAGCAGTTATCTGCTAATTAAGAGCGCGTCATAAAATTCATACTACATTGACTGATAAGAGTGTTTGAAGAGCAGAACTTGTCTCTTGTAAATCTAAAGACCAACTCATCCTGTTTCTTCTCTTTCTAGTAAGTCTTCCACTTTCTAAAAATCCAACTGTACAAGTCCTGCAGGTTCCTGAGATCGTTATACAAACCAGTACCATGTGTTGGGATCAGTGTATCAGGGGTGGTTTCACTGGTCTTAACCATGTCACCTCCAAATCTTTGTTATACCATAGCCAAAGCACAGCAGTGGAAATGCACCCTGCAGTCTGCATTCTGTCATTGAGGGAGGGAGTTGTGCCAAGTGCACAGTGGGAGCAGGTTATAGGAAAATGGGTTGTTGTGAATACTGTTCTGGAAAGGAGAGACTGGCAAGCAAAATCAAAATAACCAGAATTCACAGAGAGTAGCACACTCAGAAATAGTCATACTGTCTAAAGTGCAAGCTTTAATGTATGTTTTTTATTAATTATATTAACTTACAAGTATTTCTTTAACTTCATAGGATATGAAGCTCCTGAAAATGAATACACCAGCAGTCCTTCTTATGCTACCAAACCCCTGCATCCCTAGACAAGTGATCTTTCAAGATCAAAGCTGGACTCTCAGCTGGTCTGAATCCAACATTTTAATTGGGAATTATTTCTCAGTTCAAAAATTGTAGTGATGGGCTAATTCTATGGAATAAAATAGATAAAACCAAAACATAGAAGGAAGTTGTTTTTACAGAAGGAAATGCAACGTGACCACAGCAGTGAGTTTGGCTGCTTGAGGTCACATTTTAAGAAAATAAACATTACTTGTTTCAATGTAGTTGGCTGCAATCAGGGAGAATATTTCCTAACGATCTAAAATTACTGAAGAATATCAGATAACCATTAGAGGCATTTGGAATTGCTAGTTTATGGCTATTAAGTTCTCATCTTTCAATCACAGATACTACGTTTGAAGTCTTTCAGACTCATCCTGGTTGCAATTGTTAGCTGGAGCCCCCAGCTCAGTGTTTTTTTCCCCTTTAGTAAAGAAAAAGATGGGATTAATTCACTGACTGTGATGAACTGTTAGAACACAAACAATGATTTTTAATGATTGAAATCAAAGCAAAATGTGGTAGATGGAATACCAGTATACCAGTTGATGGAATACAATGGCATATCTCTGCATCCTCAGAAGGAGTCAATTTCTTTTTCATAATTTGAGAATACTGTGCAATAAATGGGCAATATCTTACACGGAACAGCCAGCAAATATTGGGAGAATACTCAGGCACTCATTCCTACTTTTAATTTCTTTCTGTTATAGCTTTAATATTGTGTTTCAGCAGGGCTATGTTTGTACAGTGAAATCTAGAAATAAAACAGAAGTTTAAAAACATCATTAGAATTGTAGCTAAAAATTAACACAGACATGGATCAAAGAACTGTGCTTTCTCCTTTGCAAAAATGAGTTAAAAATAATGTGATTGTGTTCCTGTGGCACTGTAACAATTTTGGCATCTGTGAAGTGTCATTCTATACTATTTGTGATAATTTATTTTTAATAAGTATCTTCTTAAAGCACCTGGCACCAGTGATTGTTAGAACTCCAGACGTCATGTATTTATTGTGAGGTCAGACCTGCAAGAGTAATATCCATATCTGGTAGTTTGAGTAATTAAGGACATTTGACTGAACAGGAAAACCACATTTATTTTTTATTATAAGTGTAATTATTATTGTTATCTTATGTTTTAGGATGTAGTACTGCTCCCAGGCTGTTCATTTTAATACAAGCAATCTCCTTTCTTCCTTAATAAAGGTATCTCATACCACAGATTGTTTTAGGTATTTAGTCTACTTGCTACCAGTTATTTTACAACAGAACATTGATGAAAAGTATATGGCACAGACTGAGAACTGATTATACAACTGGAACTGTGGATTAATCCCTGCAATTAATTAATGGTATGTCCTACCCATATTTCAGTGAGGGTATCCTGAATAGCTGTACTCTAGCTTTGAGTCCCAGGACTTGCAAAGTCTCGGTCCTCTACCTCTGCCTTCTTTCGTTAGCGTTGTGATGGAAACCACCAGTAGGGTAGGATCATTCAGTGCTAACTTCTTACTCTGTGTACATTTAGAATGCATTTCAGCATACAATTTTTACATCACCAGTAGACTGACAATATTTTTTGCCATTTAGGTGGAGCTTTCTGTATGGAAGGGGCAGTGTCCTGGTTATCCATCAAGATGAAGACCCTACCTTGTCAGAGCCAGGTACTGCATATGTAAAATCCATAACAACGTTTACAGATTTGCTTTGTAGTCAAACAAGAAGTGCAGACAGTTAAGCACTATCCAACTTTCATTTCTGGTTATACTAGAGGTCATAATTCACAGTGACTACAGCTTTGACAAATGAGTTTCCAAAATTCAACCTGGCTTACCAAAGGACTCTCACCATCTCAGAAAAGCAGCTTGCAAACAGTTATTGCAAACTGGCTTGGTGTTTTCTTATTTATTTCTTATCTGGTTATTTAAAAGAATCGCAGTTCTGACCAAACATGTGCAGCGAATCCCTCTTGCTTCAGCATTCTAAGAGGATTTTCTTTTTCATTCATTTTGTCTTTCAGACTTTTTACAGGAGGTTATATCTGTTAAGATTATTTTCTCTTCCGAAGCTGTCATTGCTCTTTTCCTTCACAGGCTTATCTTCTGAAATACAAGTTTCCATGGAGATTTTATTTAAATAGCTCCCAGGTTGTATGTAATTCATAATTCAGAAACCTATAAACCACACCTCTCCCTCTTCTGTAAGTGTACAAGGACATTTTTGAAAGAGAACATCATTCATTGGCATGTCAGTCAAAGGCATATTTGCAAACATTGGGACTTAGGTCTGACAGAGCAGAGCCTCCTGTTTGGAGTAGACCTAATTTGTTCATAAAACAGACAGAAGAGAGGGTGACTGACAAGACCATGTTAGCCACAAAACAGTTCATAAAATTTTAAAGCATTAAACATGCTCATTTTACCCCAAGATTTTTCCATACTTAATTTGAGTGGCATATAATGTCTTAAAAATAAAACCTTTAATTTTCATCTGAATCAATAGAATCTTAGAGCAAAAGATTTAAACAAACATAAATATGCCAAACAAAACAATATTCTGTGTTTTTCTGATGTTTCTAAGCGTATAGTTGTTATTATACAAGATTGTAACAGATGAACAACCAGAGGTAATAGGGGAACAACTCACCCACACTGAGGCTCACAGTTAGGATGGATGCTCACCACAAGAAACTCCACACAGGAACAATCCAGGAGCTCAGGTGCATGCAATATACCTGAGTGACCAGAAGGGGTGGAGCCAGGATCCACCCCTTCCCAGACCTCATTTAAGGGCTGGCAGGGGAAGTAAGCATTTCTTGTTGGAGATCTCTGCGTATCTGAGATCTTCTGAAGGTAAGCAGCTTCTTCCCTTTTTTGTTGTTCTTGTGGCTGTTGCATTTGAACAAGTTGCCATTTGCTGCAGTTTGGGACCTTGCTGCTCTGTTATCATTGCTGTGTTTTCCACTGTGTTATAGTGTTGCAAGAAAAATGCTTTTTTTTTTTTTCTTTTATACTAACGTTAGGAATCAATAAGAGAAAGGTATGCTAGATTAATGTGTGTGTTAGGCACCTGTGCAGGCAGAAGCCAATTTTATTGAATAATAATTGATCCTTTGATAATACTTCCTTTGCTTTCATAGTTCATAGGTCTACACAGTGGTGGGTGATTATTCCACTTTTACTACAGGGAGGAAACTGAAGCTTATAGCAGGTGTAGCAATACAGAATCTAGGTCCTTTCTTCCTTTGGATCACTCTGCCAGATCACAAAATCAGAGGATCATGGTGAAGACCTCTAAGATCACTGAGTCTCACCATCAACCCATCCTGATTATGCCCACTAACCACGTCCCTTGGCCCTGCAACCCCACAGTTCTTGAATGCCTCTAGGGATGGTGATTCCCTCTCACTTCCCTTGGCAGCCTGTGCCGCAGCCTGTGCCACTGCCTCACAGCTCTTTCTAAGAGTAGATTTTTTTCTAATATCCAACCTGAACCTCTCCTAGTGCAACTTAGAGCCATTACCTTGTCACTGCTCTAGGCTTCTGTTAAGCTGCTACCTGTACCCTTTGGAGAGGGTGATGTTGCTGTTGGTAAATAAAGTCAATGTAGAAATAAAAGAAAATAATAGATAGATAAAAAGCATATGGGGCCCTGAGCAGCCTTGCCTGATTGGGATTGGGTGAGCTTTAAAGTCTGTTACAACCTCAGCGATTCTATGAAATAAGAAGAAGATAGGGGAATTGACAGGTAGTGCCTGTGATCACTGCAGTACCCTGACTGCAGTGTGGCCATTGTCAAGGAGCAAAGACTGTGCTCATGGATTGCTTTGACTTGTCACAGGAAGTGCAGCCAGATCTGGGGAAAACTGGGGAATGTCAGCTGATGCTTAATACAGCCAGAAGACCAGTAGGTCCTTTTTTGGCAGATATTAGGGAAAATACTGAGAAATCCTGCTAACAGATAAAACTGTATTCTTGGGCAATATTGTGCCACTTGGAGAGAAACATCTTTTCTGAGCTGAGAGGGCATATTCTGAGCCACAAACAACTCTTTGAGACCACCTTAATCCTAGTATTGTTCATCAGAGCATACAATATCCTTCTTCAGTAAGATAAAAATAATCCTTTGTATTAATATTTTTCTTATTCTTCTGGGATTGGAAGAGAGGAGAAATAAAACTGCATTTCAGTTGCACTGAGATATTATTCTAAACAATTGTGTGATGGAGAGATAGGAAATGCCAGCTCAGTGCAGTCATTTGCTCCATCAGTTGAACAGTGGTCCCAAATGATGGCTAATCAGAGATAAAGCAGGCACCAGCAGTGCAGTTTCAGTATTGCAGCTCCAGCAGATTTGCAAGGGAAATTGAAACCGACAGGTGGTCTTTACCTTTGGCAGAAGGTCAAAAGAACATCACAACTTTCTTGTCTCTTTATTTTATCTTCCAAAGGTAGAGGGAACTAGAGAAAATATCTGAGTGCATTTGTAGTGTTAACCCATTATACCCTTTATAACCTTACAAAATTTACCAAGGTTAAAGAAAATATTAACTGTTTTTTCACAAAACAGAGTTCTACTTTGGAAGCCCGAGCTCCATAATAAAGCTGAATATCTATTATTAAAATATTGCAGTGTTTTTGGCATCTTTTTTTGTAGAAAAGTGGGTTTTTAATGAAAATCAATGAAACCTGCGCTTCACCTGTATACTTTTCCCTTCACTCCTGTCTTGCTTATTGTACTAAGCAATGCTGGTAGTTGGGGTGAAATGTGATGGTCTGTCAGTGCAGCCCTTAATGTCAGGTTACCTGGTACTGGGTGCAAAGGTTAGGATTTGTATCCACATTTCTGTTGTGCCTGCCAGGAAGGGTTGGGGCTTGGAGCATTAAAGCAGCCCATTAGCAAAATCCTTGAATCAATCACATCAATTAGAATTTTCCAGTTTATATGAATCCTACTAAACTATCTTTGGTGTTAATATCAAAATGTAATTTGTTGGTGATCTATGAGAGAGAAGTTTTGACACTGTGAAGTGGATACAGTTGATGTTGCAGCAAGACTTTCTGACTTGAAGAACTTCTTGAAATTACACTACTGGATAAAGCCATTGTGTGTGCTTATTCACAGAATCACAGAGGGACGATCACATCTACTTTGGTGATTGGTGTCTTTCTGTGTTGGAAGTGGTCTCTGACATGGGTTGATGGTGCAGAAATCCCCTGGTGTTTGATCTGTTACCTTCTGATAGGCAGCAGGTGATGTGTGGGTGATAAAGTGGTTGCAATGACACTTAAAAATATCTAAAATATAATTGAAAGGAAAATAATTGGATTATTCTCAGATGAGCTGGAACCCTTCTTTATAGAAGATAATTTTGTGCTCAACTATGAGCCAAACGTTTTTATTTAGTTCTGCTTTTGAAAATCCCCTTTCTTTTTTCTGTTGTGGTTCTGGGTCATTCACAGCACTGCTGCACGGTTGGACCAGGGGGCCCCAAAGTATTAATTAAAAGAAGAAGAAACAGGGTCAGGAGAGGCATATTGATGTGGAGAATGGGATGACTTGTCTGCTCTGACACTTGTAATAAATGTTAAATTTGCTGTTTAAGAAATGTGTCACGATTGTTTACCCAACTGCACAGCTATCTGACATATTTACACCCTTTTACATAGGTAATTCTTCATTGAGGAGGAAAGTATTTTTAAACAGCGGCTTCAAAGTTAACCAGAAAGTTTGATCCAACAATTGATTCTTGGTGCATTTTTCTTAGCTGAAGTGAAACAATCATTTTTGAGCAGGTCTGTGTAGGATCTCTGAACAGGGAAGATTGGCTTGAGCTCCAATTTATCAAATTAGAGCATAGCATGTAAATCTTTGGTCTGCATCTCTTGGCTTTTTTTTTTTTTTTTTAGGAAACCTAATCAAGGTAATTGGCATTTAACAATCAGTTTTTAGGATCTTGACAGTTCTGCAATGTGGCTTCTGTCTCTGCTCTGGGAAAGCAAGACTGAGGAGGAAATGGGAGCTATCATGTCATGTGGATGAGTAACTGGCTCAGACAGAGCTGCTTTTGTATCAAGGCTTGAAGCCACACTGCTGTCTTATTACAGCCTGTGGCTATTGCAATAAAAAGCAGGTGCAGAAGAGAAACAGGGGAAATGGGAATCTTTTTAAAAATGGTTGGTTTTGTATGTTAGCACTGAGGTTTTTAAAGCTAGCTTCAGACCTCTGAATATATTTAAAATAAAGTCTGACAAAATACTTTGTTTGCGACAAAATTATATCTATCAGCAATCTCAGCATAAAACAGTTTTTTAGCAGTCACTGTTAGCCTTCTGTGCCACTATTAATCACACAGGTAAATATTTTTAGCTCTTAGGAAAATGACTCGCTTGCCTGACCTGTTTGTGGCTAACCAAATGAAAAGTATCCAATGCCCATTTTAAACACTTGCTGTGTTTTAAAACAGTTTATTTTTGAAGAGTAGTATAAAAACTAAGTTCAGAGTTGAACATATATAGGTAACTCCAAAAGTAATGCTTCCTCTTTATTTCCATGGAAAGTACAAGAGATATGAAGAGGAGGACAGCACTATTTGATGAGCAAATTCTCAGCTTTAAAACATTATTCTATTTTAAACACAGTCATCACAATTACCGATGTATTTTTTCTCAGCGATGAGCAAGAGCCTGCATGCTTTGATTTGTGCTTGCACAAATCTGCACCAGCGATGATGTGATTGCTAGGAAAATGTTGCTCATGTAGCCCATCTTTCATTGGTCTGAACAGATGGAAGCCAAAAAAGTGCCAAATCCAGACTATATGGTGGGTGTGGTAAGACAGGCCACATGCTCCATGGTCATTGTACTGGCACGGGGCCTGGCCATTATTGTGTTGAAAGAGCAAGGTTGTCTCCTGCTCTGGCCTGACTCTGGAAGTATGAACTTTCAGCTTAGTCAGCACAGCAGTGTGTTGGTCAAAGTTGATGGTTTGTCTGGATTGTCACCATTGTTTCCAACGTGTTGAAGCTGACACTGAGTTCAGTACAGAGTTCTCTGGTCATAATCCACTGATTCATGCAGATGAGCTGATTGCAACACTCTTCATTTTGTGTTGTAATAGATGTACATGGCCATCCAGAACATGATTTGCCTGTCATGCTGTTATTACCATGGCTGAAACACACTACTGTTTCTACTACTACTCTGTTCTACATCCACTGTTTGGTCTCAGTAAATGTAAGCAAGCATCAATGAATGTCAATAGGTGCTACTTCTTCATGGAGGAATTCAATTACCCCCTTTGCTTCATCTGAGCTTCCAAGTCAGGTGCCATTTTGTCAGACTGTTCCTCTTCAGCCATCTGTCACATGGCAACATATGTAAGGGGATATTGGTAGGAAAGTTCAGCCTCTACTGTCATCCCACTAACTTCTGCCTCTGATTAGGTGGGACAACATAAGAAAATAGGAGGCATTACTTTCAGAACAGCCTTAATGTACCTGCCAATTCTCTTTACTATTTGATGAAACAAAAATCTCTAGGTGAGTGATTTCTCATTCAATTCTTGTTTGCTGTTTGTTTCAAGTTCCCTTTATGTCGTCTTTGGCAGGAGAAACTCTGAGAAATAATAGAAGTTCAGGACTGGTGCCCCAGTGGAGTTTTTCAGGCACTAGAGGAGTATGGATTTGCTGAACCTGTCCTGTGCTATCATGTTGGTGCATGGTATAGCACAGAATTTCAGTTTTTCTCATAGCTGTGTAAGTTGCTGTTCAGGGTCCATAACTGCACATTGACTGACACTTCTTGACAAGGGGTTTTAGGTGTAGCGTCTCATGGATCTTCAGAGAGGGACCTCCTAACTTCAGAACTTTAAGTATGCTTGCACAATTTTGTTATAGATATCTGTTTAAAATTAGAACCCATAAATGTGCTTCAGGTAGCTGATTACCAGAGTAGCATCTCTATATTTCCTTAGTAATTGGATACAGCAGGAAATATACGTAGGGAGGTGGTAATAGTTTTGCTATGCTGTCCTCTGACATTGGTAAACACAATTCAGCTTCTCATCATTGGTCCTACATAGGATTAAACGGTCTTTGTCTTTAAGTTCTTCAGTGATGCTGATTGTTGGAAGACCATCTCATATAATGTGTGTTAATTTTCAAAGGTGTAATGATCAGAATGTAGACACTTATTGAGAAGATATCACTGAATTACCCCGAATCAGGGGAAAATATCAGCGCATTTTTTTGGCAAAACTTCTGTTATATTTCTATGTCTAGATTTCCATCTGTAAAACAGGGTAGGCAATCCCATCCTCTGCACTGCTGAGGTGTGGGGTACTTGCTTTGAAAATATTTGACAGCTGTAGCTGCAAGTCTTTCTCTTGTGAATGCCAGGATGTCATGCCTCAGTATCTTTTATGATGACGGATCAGGGCAAATAAATTAATGCATTTCTTAATTCATTGCTTTTCTCGGTATGTATAAATGAATAAGCTTAAATTAGTTAAGAAAAATTCAGAGTTCTCTGTGATGGTAAGCTGCCTCAGCTAAGGCCATGTGAAAAAGGTGCGTCTGATTCTAATATGGTAAACAGAAAAACCATGAGCCTACTCATCTTCCTCATGGAGCATTTAACAATGTCTCATTCTGAGTATTTAGGTAGGAGAGGCACACAGCAGTGTATTTGAAATGGCTATGCTCTCTGCAACACTGCTCTCCTTCCTGTGCTTTTTAGGCACAATAAAATACAAAGATGGGCTTTATTTATAAAATGTGTTTATATATATGTTATGTCAAGTTTGGGAAATGAGCTGAATTGCAGAAAATTTGTTAGAGAAAACTTGTCAACTTTTTTGTCACTGTTTTGAAAAGAAATAATAACAAAACTAACTTGTTAGATCAACAGCAAATTATATATAACTACATGGAAATACTTCCTAGATTGTCCTTCTGTGGCTCACCAACCTTTCAGGTACTATAGTAAAGGCTTGTTTCTTTTTTTCCATTGGATAAGTACCGTTTTGTTTGCCTGCCATGCATTCTTGAAATATCATGATGATCCCAGCAAAGGGAAACAAATGTGGCTTGCCTTGGTTTCATTTACCTATCCTTACACATATCTGAGAATCCTGAAAGTTATTTTTGTCTTGGGTGTGAAAACTAGAGGTAAGTTTGCCAATAGGTTAAATTGTGGTATGGAGAGAAGAGCACTTATTTTAATGTTAAAGTATTCCCAGTTCAGCTTGGGAATAGCTGCTGTGTATCAATTATGTACTGAGTAGGAAGTTTTAAGACAAATGGTATTGCTAGAAATTCTGCCTGTCAAATTTGTTATAGTTTATTTAATTACAAGTATGAAGAAGAAACAACCTAGTAGCTTTTCACTGTCTCTCCCCCCTGGGGCAGATGGGTATTAAAGCCAATTCAGTCTGTTTCCTGATTGCCGCAGGCTACAGAAAATTGTTCCCCAGGGAAGAGAAGTAAATCAGTTATGATCTTTAGTCTCTCAGAGGGAGATTAGAGCTACCACACTGGTGAAACAGCAGTAGGCTTCCTCTGTGTAACTGATTTCACCTTTAATCCTACCATTGATTGAATATTGCTAAGAATGCTGCCATGCATTTTAAGGTCAAATCAATGATGAACACCCCAGGCAAAGGAAGGTATTTACACAGAAAGGTAAAGACGAGCCTTCAGCTTTACTATTTCAAAAAAAGCAGTAAAACACCTACTTTGGGTTGTGGGGGGTGAAAAAAATTCCAATTTCAGCTATCAACCTTTCCCAAGTTTTCTAAGGCTGCTTATTGCAGTGGTATCTGAACATCTTCCAGGTGATATGAGTAGCAAAGTCTTTTGTGGGCTTCCACTCTGCTCACACTTCCAGGTAAAAGTCTTCCTTGATGTGGGGCTTTTTTCCTTCTGGTGTTAATTTCCATTTGGTATTAAGTGGACATAAGGCAAAAGATACCATCAGAGTTGCAAGAGTTAATTTATGGCAGAAGGTGTATTTATAGAAGATTAAAAAAAATAATCTGGAAAAAAAAGGATCATGCCAGGTACTGTTGATTTCCCTTCCCTTTGCCTACCACTTTATTTATGTAACACAGGTAGGTCTTTTGTTATTGCAGCCTATTTTTTAATTAGGAAAAGAGACTACTTTTGTTTCCACTGAGTTGGAAAGCCCCAGGTTTGTCTGACAAGATAGCCTTGTGCAGTTGTATGCAGATTCTGTGTATATTAAAGCTACTGAAAATTACTTTGAGTAGCACTGCCCTAGGCCATGAAAGAATAGAATTGATATAGCTGCAGGTGAGGTCTGGTGCAAAACCATTTGTTTGTTTACTTTATATTGCTGTCCTAAAGGTTTTTCCTTGTTAAGAGCCTCATTTGTCTTCTAATATAGTGTGCACCAACCCCTGGATGGACAGTCAGGATAAATCTTCTGCACTGTGTTCATGTAAAGCATGTAGAGCCATTGGTTTGACATCCTTACTGCAGGATGCTTGGCCAAGTCTGCTGAGAATCTGTGAGCCTATCTGGCAAAGATACCTTTCACTTTTTTGTTATTCTTTTGGCATTTGTATATCCATCTTTCACACTGTTTATTTCCATATCTTCATACTTGAAATGAATCTTCCTAATCTTCCATCACAGATTTTCCTGTAGAAAAAGGACCTATATTTGGATCCTGTGATCACTTCTGTCTCTGAGACTTGGGAGATCTTATCTGTTGGGTGATCATGAGCAAGCCACAGGTCTTCTGCTTTCCTTCCTAGATGACATTGTATGCTGCTTACTAATACTGAAAGCTGTTGGGAGCAGAAATTTGGAGCCAGCTCTTAAAAGGAGTGGGAAATACACTAATGAGATATTAAAGATATATAAAATGGATTGGGACCCAGAAACACATGCAGAGTTACTAGCTGGACTGGTTAGGAAGAAATGACTAGACACAACTGAAGTCCAAAATATACTGCAAATGAGAGACAGTCTTTATTTAAACCAGTTTTGTATTGCTCATTGGTTGGGTCACCATCAGACCTTGCTTCATGTGCTCACAGCATTTTTAGAACACTCTCAGCTGACTTAGGTATCCTATCTGTCTGTATCTTAGCACACTGGTTTGTTGGTCTTTACCTAGGACATATCTCACATAATACTGCTTGATTCTGCGTACCCTTTATCTGTAGGGTATATCCATGTCCTTTGCTATCCTTAATGCCTCCATTGTTACTCTTTGCGTTGTGGGGATCTTGTTGGCTACTTCTGTGTGTGGGAACAGGATTGCATTAACACTAACAGATCCAACACTGGTGGTGTATGTTCAGTTTTGGTCATGCCTTGCTGACAGTCGTCTTGAGCAGGGCTTATCCTGACCAAGTCAGCCAGGATCTGGTGACCTTTCTGACTGCTCACACCATGCTGAGCCCTGGCTATGATGGCCAACTAGCAGTTGACTTGAAGATCTGGGCCCATTTAAGACCTGCTACCAACACCTGTGCTACTAGAGGGAGCTGGAGAGATGAGGACCAAATACATCACAAATGCAGTGATCAGCTGGTGTTTTGGGTCCCTCCAATACCCAGCAAAATTCAGGGCATTTACTTCTATCCATGGCAGCAGGTACTGCGAAGACTCTAAAAAGGGGTGCAGAAAGGTCTGCTCTGGAGGTCAGTGGTTTCGCTGACCAGCACAGAACAGAAACAGATCCCTGGGCTCAGAGCAGGATTTCTCTTCTGTAGAGTCAAAAGGCACCCAACAAAGCTGGCATTAAAGCTGACAGAAGCTCTCGGTAGCAGGAAAAAGCCCAGCTCCTTCCTTCCTCCCCCTTGCACATTGGATTAGCTGGATTTGCCAGTTCACTTAGCCAAGTGAAAGCCTCAGTCCCTTCCCCCTTCTCCTGCCTCCTGCTGGGATGAGGGTTAAGGCAAAATCCCCTGCTTGCACCCCTGGCACCTCCTGCTCCAGCACTCTGTGAGGAGCAGCAGGCAGACAGGCTTGGGCAATGCCTTGTCAAGGAGGAATTTGCAAAACTTTGCAGAGTTGCCTTAAAAAAAAATAAATAAAAAAAATCCAGCAGTCACCATGGGAAGGGATGTGCTTTCCAGTTTTTCTTTCCTTGGTATTTTCCTGGCTTCCTCATGCTTGTTCATGCTCCCGAGCATTTCTCTGGTTTAGCCACAAGGTGCCATCAGTAGACACTCATACAACAGTTTTATGCCTGCTGGAATTACAGAAAGGCAGCAAAATGTCCCTAATGTTGTGTAAAGGGAAAGGCTAATTAATGTAAACTGTGAGCAGAAGGAGATCCAAATAAAAAGCGAAACACGCAGGCAAAAGGTAACTTAAACAGTGTATACCATTTAGGTGTAATTCTATTGCATTGACAACTTCCTCAGATTTTATTTTACAAATAAATGTAATACTCAGTGTTTCTAATGATAATGGCATCAGGCAGTGCTCATGATGCTGTTCGTCCCATTGTGTTTGCTGCTGTGAGAGGGCAAATCAGAAGGCGTAGCTGCTGCCTCTGAGCCCTCCCAGGCAGATAGGAGGGTGAGAGTACATGAAGGGGGAATAACTGGGAGAAGGGGAGTGAGAATAAAAGTTATAGGAAGAGTAGATTGTCCTGAACCATCTTCATGTTTCTGAAAGAGTATTTCCTGCTGGCCTTTTGTCTGGGCAGTATCACATGTTTCACATAGGTAGATTTGGAGGAGAGGTCTGACGAAGGCGACTTTACAGAGCAACCTTGGAAGGAGGCATGCTTGAGGAGTAGCAAGCAGGAAAGGAGGCCCAGTACAAACTAATGAGGCCAGCAGCAGACCTAGCAGGGACAGGTGTTGTTTACAGTGCGGTCCAAGACCAAAGTATTTTCAAGTGTGTGACAGCCACAGGATGGGCAGATATTCTTGTTTAATGGGCTGAACTTTGGAAACCAGAATTTAAATCTTGGAAAAGCAATTCATGCTCCCTTGGAAAGCAGAGGACACTACAAAATGTTCCCAGAAAACATTATTACATTTTGTTGCCTATAACAGTATCAGGGGGCTGATTCCCACTACCTGGAAGGGAGTGGTCAGGATGCAGGCAGGTAGCAGTGTGTATGGGGAAAGACAGGAACATAGCAATGATTTTGGAGAAGCTACAGTGCACAAAAGCAGAACCAGTGATAGAGCAATGAAGTGAACAAGGGAGCCTGGCAGGGTAGGGGCTATGGCTGAGAGTGAGGCACCTCTGCCTTCTTGGGTGTGAGGATTTGCTTCCTGATTGTGTTTCTGACTGCCTCTGATGCAGCATACTTTGTTTGCTGACTTTCTTTTTTGGTTCCTTACAAATTGACCCATTTGCTTTACTTTGTGTATTTTTAATTCTCCATTGCAGAATATCTGCACTTTGGGCTCATTTGGTAAATTAATATCAGCGTTTCATTAAGACTGCTATCAGTCCTTATTTTGCACGAAGTCTTGCCTACAGGTTTTTTCTTTCTCCCTCCTCCTCTCTATGACTAATAGATATCATTTCAACAGTTTGACTAACTGCCGTGTTATAGAAAAGGCAGTAATTTATACTGATGTAATGGCTGTGATAAAAATCATTTGTGTGCTGATTTTATAAATTAGGTAGGAAATGTGAGTGCCTCTGAAAAATGAAGTGCTACCACATGAATTCCAGTGTTGTTAATGCTTCATACCTTTCTGCTTCATTAAACCAATTTCACGGGGAGATGAGTTAGAGGAGGAAGCTGTGCTGCTTAAGGGATGCAACAATGGTTTATTGAAAGAAATGGGGATAAGATTAAATTAAGTGCTACTTGAGAAATATGGAAATACAAAAATATTCAAGCTTATAGATGGCGAATTCAAAAATATGATAAGTTAGCTCTTTCATACCCAAAGAACTGTCTCATCATAATTACACAGGCTGAATTCACAGGCTACTAATTAATATTGAAGAGTTTCTCAAACCACACTTATAAATGAGTCAGAATGCCCTAGAACTAATTTATAACTATTTCCTTTTGGAAACCAAGACAACTTAAAATGCTGCTTTCAGTGCATTCCTATCTTGGCTGCTAAATCCTCTGAAATGATTTCTGCCATATATTTTTAATTTATTTATTATTTCATGAATTTAATTTATCAGCTGAATTTAAAGGGGGGGTGGGGGGGTGGAGGGAGGGGGGAACTGTAAGATTAAGAAGCCTTGGGGTCTGATAAGATGCTTCTAATTTAGGATAGTGATCCAAAGCAGCCTAAAACAACTATTTTTTTTGTCCAGGTGTGATCTGAATTCAGCTGCATCGAAACCAATATGTTCCAGTTATATTTGCATGAGAGTTTTTTTCTCTGCTAGGAGCTGTGGGATAAATCAGGAATGTAACTTAGGAAAGAGTGCATTTGTGACCACAGAATGCCTTGAAGATCAGGTAGGATCTAACACTGGGAAGACAACTAATTCTTTTACCACTTCCATAAACTAGCTTGCAACTATTTTTTTCCCTTTCCCTCCTCTTCCTTGAGGACTAGAAGTTTTCTTTCTCAAACGACTAAACCCTATTTGTTCTGTGGATGGTGGAACATGTAAATACAAAGGGAGTCATTCATTAAATAAGAGGCTTATGCATACACAAGTTTTAAAAAATGCATAGTTTGAAAGCGCAACCGAGAGGCTGCTATTTTACCCCTGATTCACAATGAGAACTCTGTGTACAAGTGACCCAAGTACTGGGATTTGGTCCAGCTCTCAGATTAGCACAGAAAACACGTAGAGACACGGACGTCCCCCATCCCCCTCCCACTGGAGATAATAGGAGCTCATAAATGTGCTCATCGGGAATGTGTGTGGGATCTTATTGACAGAAGCATATGCATCACTACCTTCTGCTGGGAAAGACCACGTTTCTTCTCATGTATGATGTGTGCATCACCTAACATTAGCGCTACTGCACGAATAACACTTGCTATCCGTATGCTTTCACTTAAAATAAATCACTCTATGAAATAGGATAATGTGCCAGCCAGCTTTAAGGCTGGATGTTGCCAAGTGCTCTCAATTCCCAATGAGAGGTAATCAGAGCTGAGGACACTTAGCCCTTCTCTGGATCTGTTCTAGCAGCAAGTATGTAATATTACAGCGCAGCTCATTTCAGCACTGGCAAGGATCTTCCCAACTAAATGCTGGGCCCTGTCCAACCTTAGAGCTGCTGGATGACTTTAGCAGGATTTGGCACCTTGTGGGATTGGGCTGTAAGATGTAATTAGTGATTCAACTCATCTCCAAGTGCAGTTCATACGATTTCCTTCTTCCTTTCTTAAAAAATCTGTTTGTTAAGGGAGGAAGGAAGGAATACAATGGGAATAAAAGTGGAATTTCTTCCAGCGGAAGAATTCTGTGGAGTTAAAACTGTTGTCACCATGTATGACAAAAAAGACCCAAACATGAAATTTGGAATTTAATATCTTGTGAAGATATGCTTTTTTCTTTCAACTAATAGAAGCAACTTGCTTCAATAATTTTCTAGGGAAAAACAAACAAACATAGAAAAGGAACCTGTACATTCCCAGTAAGATTTTTTTACTGTAGATGTTATGAGGAAGAACTGTGCTTTGAACTAGCCCTACTTGCACAAGACCCACTAATTACCCATTCTGTGATGCTCTCTTTTCTAGCTCTACCAACGTATTTTCCATCATGCTGCAGAGATATACAGCCATTTTCTGTAAAATTTAGTGGATTTTCAGTGGCTCAAGAATCAGATTTCTTTCTCTGTGCAAGTTTGTGTCGTTCCTGTCTCTCTCCCCACAGCTATGCTCAGGCAGGAGCCGTGGCTTGGTGTGAGTTATGGTTGTGGTGTGCTGAGCCTGCTGGCTGTGGTTACCCAGGTTGGCAGTGCTTCGATCTGCCTTTATGCACCACTGGGCACCTCTTGGTAGCAGTGGGAGCACTGTGTCTTCCTGGAAGAACTCAGGGTATCCCAGATCTGAGCTTGTTTTTAAGATTTTGCTTTCTTTCTCTCTTTGACCATGTATCCTCTTTTCTCCTTTCTCTCTTTTTTTTTTTTTTTTTTTGGGGGGGGGGGGGGGGAGGGGGGATATTTTTTCTTCTGTTTTCTTATTCTCATTCTTTTCTTAGTTGTTAACTTCCTGTTTGCTTTCTCGTCTCTGCTACTCTGTCTTTATTGTGTACTGTTGACAGCATTTTGTCTTTGCACATGTTGCCTTACTGCAAGCATTGAGTGCAAACTGCTGGATACAAGAGACAAATTGCATCAAAGACCTAATGAGTAAAGGAGGCTGCTCACAATTGCTGAAGTATTTAGTCCAGTCAGACACTTTAAAAAAAAAAAAAATCTATGAAAAAGCTGTATGTTGTGCCTGTAGGGACTCTTGAACTCCATTTTTTAATATCAGTATGCATTTTGAATCACTTCACTGAGGGAAAAATAAAGAGTGGAGTTGGATTTACATTGGCTGTGTGATCTTGGCACATGTTATAAAATACCTGACCATCTTTGAGTTAAGTGACAGAATGTGACAGCCTCATTTCTTACTATTTTTCCTGCCTCTAATTACACTTTATGATTAGCCTGATTGGTTTAATTTGAAGACTTCTTAGAAAGCAAATCCTTTATGGGCGAATTGCAAGGCAGCTGTTGTTAGAAGCTACTTACAAGTGTGTAGGCAAATTTTGCAGTGGAAATGTAATTAGTTTAGGTTAGAAACATCTTGTGTTTACCTCTGTATTTTAGGCTGTCTCTATTTTTAGCGATTTAATGCTGTTGGGTAACTTCAGAACTACAGCTTTGTAAAGAAGTATGACATTTTCAGGATTTGAGGTACTTTTAGAGTAAAAATGAGATACATGTAAATCTTAAAAGTGCGTTGACAGAGGAAATGTGTGGTAAAATTGAATTAGCCTTATTTTAAGGGCAGACTTTGAGAAAATATTCTTGGTGATATACTTATCTATTCCATTAATTGCTCCAGACCGTGTATGCATTACTGGACCTGCAGTAGAGACTGGTGCAGCAGTCTCACTATGGCACACAGCCAGACATAGGTGCAGACACTCACAAATGAAGGTGGGAAACAGGTGCATACAGTCTCTCAAAAAGGGGCAAGTCAGAGTTTAGGAATAAGGGTGGGCAGGGGTCCTGACCCTTGACCATTCAGAATTGCTTGGTCTCCCACAAGCTGTATGCTCATGCTCCGAACTTTCTTCTTGTTAAAGCCATGACTCAGCACAGGAAGGGACTGGAGTGCCCTTATCTTTCTTTGGCTTGGCCCTTCTCCCTCATTTTCAGCAGCTCTCATCACTGTTAAGTAAAGAGTTTGTGCAAAGACACAAGCTCCAATGTTCTGCTCTCTTGCTCACCCCAGGCAGATAGCAGTTGACCTTTGTCATATTAATGATTTCCTCTCCTCACTGCTACACAGGAGGAGTTGGTTTCTTTTGCAGATAGAAAATACGAGGTTATGATGTGTTCAGACTATGGGAAGTCTGGACACACTGAGATGTTCCATGACCTTATCTGTAGGTGAGCCTCGCTCCCGTCTTTTGCAGAGTTCTGAAATGAAACTCTCTGAAGCACAGAAGGAAAGTTTGAATAGTGATGTGACATTGCTCATCTGCTGGGGAAAAAAAAAAAAAATCTGCTTATTGAGGCTGGATGCCTCATGCTGTACACGGCACTTTTTCTGGAATGTTTTATTCAGTCACTGAGCATTTTGAGCTTTGGAGGTGACTCATGACACAAATCCCAGTACATTTAACCTTTTTGACTTTAGAATGTGTGCTTCCACCATCAAACGTTTGTTGGAATTTCCTGTTAGAACAGCAATCTCTAAATGTGTAGATTCAGTGCCAGCATCAGAACTGACTGTTGAAAACTCCTCTGACTGCTATCGGCGTGGGGCAAATAGCCTTATTTTGCTATCTTCCCCTTTAAGATACAAGTTTGGACATTAGAAAACAGCACCTAAAATTTTGGATGTACTTGCACTTTATTGGACTTAACCAAGATGTTATGCAGAAACAACCAGGACTTTAGTTTAGCCTTTCCCCCTTATTGAACTTGACCAGAGCTTGTCCTCAACCAGCTTTAGTCGGTCATTGCCCACTCCTGTGCTCACAAGGCTGCTGTTCATTCAGTAGGTGGACTATTTGTCTCACCGAAGTGTTAACAGATTGCAATAGTTTTTAAACAACATGCTTGGCCCTGTCTTCATTCCCGAGTTCTTTTCTGTTAGGGCTGTGAGGAGAAATACTGCACTCAAATGTCATGCAGTTTATGACTTAACAGTGTTGAGCATCTTTTTGGCATGACCTGTTGTAATGCCTGGAAATATTTTGCCTAGAATAATGGGTATGGATTTTAATCCTCTGTGGAAACATTCACAGGAAGTGTTTTAAGTTATTTTTAATATCCATCTTGCCTTTCTGTAGAACTGTACATCTTCCTTCACTAAGAACTAAATCAGACTGTAGCCTAGGTAACCTATTACATAGACCCTGGCAAATGAGGTGCTTATGTTGGAAACAGTGCCAAAATATAACATCAGGAAGGTGTTGCTGTAATTAGTGTTTGTGCTGAAAGGGATAGAAAGGCATTCTTAGGTTTCTTTTCTTTTTTTTTTTTTTTTAAATGGGTAAGAAATATAACGATATATTATCTCATGATAACATGATTCCAATGCAAATGGCAGAGACTGGTGGCTTATTAATAGGCCTCGTCTGTAGCAAGCCTCCTTTCCCCGCTTCAGTTTGAAATTGATTATTTTAATACAGAATTCCTGAATGAAAGAGGTTCTTGGCCTTTTCCTGGGCTGTTGAATAATGTATGTGGGAGAAAGCAAATAGAAGCAGAGGGTCTCAGCTGCCGGAACAATGGGCCGCGCACAGAGCTGAGGGGGCACATTAGTTTATCATTGCCTTGTCAATCCTCATAGGCTGGGAATCGTGGGATAGCCTGGAAAGAAGCAGCTGCTGAACGTGTGGTAAACTGACCGGGGCACTTTAGAGAGACGACTACATTTACACATCTGAAAACAAGATATTGATTTTTTTTTTTTTTTTTTTCCCCTCTATAAAGCTGGAGAGAAATAGTCATCCTTCAAATATATCTGAACCACAGCTTATTTGCCAAACCACAACACTTTCTGGCTGTTCTGAGAGCCAGGAGAGCCCTCATGATGGGGCTGGGTGTATTTAAACCTAGTCTGTACCAACTTTGCACTGATCGGTGCTCCTCCTGATCCTATTGGTGATTCATTGCACGTAAAATGCAAATGCAAGCAAACTGGATTTGTAGACATTAATAAAAATATTTTCCCTACATGAACTGATTTGTGTAAGGCAAAAATATTTTTAAAGTTACATATTCCCTCTCTGTGGGCCAAACTGATCTTGAAGGTATACACGTGGGATAGCCCTGGTATCACAGGCTCTGTTCTTTTTAACGGAAATAGAATTCACTTCTGAATGCCACTTAGGGTTTGTTTTACCTCCTCAGGCAGGAGAATTCCTTCATGGCTTTTGGAAGTGATGAAAATAGTGAGGTGAAATGATACGTAGTGTGAACAAAGCCGGATGATTAATTGATGTACAATTATTTTAAATAATAGATTTAAAGCAGAAGTGAGCACGCGTGTCCAGGTGTGGTGATTACTGTTTCAGGGAGATGCTGATTTCTCATTAGATTATTAGGATCTTGTTATGTGACTGTGGTCAGAATTGTTGACTGCTGTTTTAGCTCTCAGGAATCCCATTTATGGCTCAGGATTTTCTACAGTAGGTCAGCACAAGGCTGTATTCGCGATGTGAATCACAGTGCATTGAGAAGTTCCAATTGAAACAATACACCTTGTCAGAAGGAAAATATTTTTTCATCTATAAAGGTCTAATTACAGATCCAGCTTCCCCATGGGTACAAAGTGTCTGCTTGCTGTCCTTATCTGTACAGCTTGGGGGACAGTTACAAATATGAACACAATTCAGGAGCTGCTTTCTTGGTTTTGTCTGTCAAAAAACCAGGCCCCTCAGCCCTTACCAGCAGGTGTAGTCAATGCACTTTAGCATACAGTATCAGGACCTTGCGGATGCAAGTTGTAAAAGAAAGAACTTTGATTATCCTCAGTATCAAAATACAACAGCAGTCAAAAGTACCTCCATGAATAAGGCCAAGTGAGGGCAACTACTTGCATAGTGTATTTTTCAGACCTCAACAGTGTTTTCCATCTTGATAGGTGTAGGAAATGAAGTTCCTCTTTGCTTTCCAATCTAATACTGTAATGATAGGAGTAGAACTGGAATGGAATAAAATGATTTTGCTGTATCTTTTTAAAGTCAGGGTAAGTATAAGAACCTAAGTTTAATTTTATTCCCAAATCTGTGAGCTCAATTACAAGGTATTACAAAATAGTCACTTAAAATTTGTTTTTTAAGTTTAGATCCAAGAAGATGAATAAATGCTTGCATTTTCTAATGCTCAGTGAAGCCTATTAATCATAATGAAAGTTCAGTGCTCTTGAAAGCAGTTTCACTTACTCATATTTGGACTTAAAGTATATAGGTTTAGACAACTATTGCCTTAATTATTTCTGAATAAATAAGGCAGATTTTGCTTTCAAAACTTGGTAGAAGTTAACCTTACCCAGTACAGGCCCCTTCAGAGTTTTCAGGTTTCCCATAGTAAATTAGGAGCTTCTTGAGACACAGTAATTATGTTCTTGTCTTCTCCTGGCATCTCTGTACTCTGGTTTAAATTGGTCATTATGAATAGTGTTTCTTTGTGAGCAGTGTCCTTATGAGTAACCACATCTGTGAAATTCTTAGGTGAAAAACTTGAAATCTGTGGTTAGAGAATGCTGACTAAGCAACAAGAAGAAAAAAGCTGAATGCCATCACCCAAAGAGGAGGTTCATCACTTACTGGAACTCTGCATTGTATCTGCTTCAGAGATTTTCTTGTAATAACAAAGAGCTCAAAAATGCCTGATCTTACGTTCCTTTCCCAGTGATTTCAGTGCAAGTTGTGTCTAGGATGAGTCAGAAATGTTCCTCTTGAACTATGTCATGACATACAGAAAGGTGTTAATGCAAATGAATGATCGGGCTGGTTTTGGGCAGCCCTGTTGTTAGAATCCTGAGAAACCCAAAAATCAAGGGAGCCTGGCACTGTTTGATGATGTGTGTAACTTGCAGTTGAGGCAAGATGGTTTCTGTGTGAGAAACGCTGAAATAAGTAATTGCATTACAAATAAAGTATTGATTTCTGAGTGATCAAGTAAACAAAACATCTCTAAACAATGTATTTTGGATATGCTTCAGATGCTTAAAATGTGTGCAGTTACAGAGCTATGAAGATAAAATCAACAGACATCCAAATGCTAATTTGAAAGGCACGTCATCAAATAGTTCTCCTTAAATCTTTACAGACAAAGGCAACAACAATCTGTCTTAAGCCTAACTCTGTGAATATATGGCAGTATGAAAACCCAAAATTAATGGAATTTGATACAAATTAATTTTTTTTTCCTATATTTGTTTCATAATTGTAAATGAAGTCCTTTAAAGAACTTCCTACTTGGCAGATTGGTGTCTACCTTGCTTACGTGGCCTGTCATCAAATAGTAAGGCTAGAAGCATATGTTAACCACTGCCAGGAATGAGGACTTCATTGTATGTAACGCTGAACATCCAACAGAACACATGACAAATACCATGGTTCAGAAGCAGAGGAGTATAAATGGAGAAGTAGAGATCATTGGAGGATGTAGTTTGAAACAATCTCTTTGTTAGGATGCTCTTTATGTAAATCTATGGGAATGGAATTCAACCAACAATGTTACATTAAGGAAAACACAGGAATACGATGCCCATTTCTTGAGAATGAATAGTTTTGACACTAAGAAAGACAAATTAGTGTTCTTTAATATGCCTGGGTACTGTGATATGATGAGAGATCACCAAACAGACTGAAGTAAAGCCTAACTGAGACAAGGAAATTCACTTTTATTGTCACCTCCTCAGGGGAAGAAGTGGTCATCTCTTGATACCTTCTAGAGTGCTAGAGACATTTTAGGACAACAGAATGCCAACAGGAATTCACAATGTAAAGCTCTGATCCTCACAGTTTTTTTTTCCTCTTTGCTTCTGCAAAAGTCAGTGCAAGTCCAAGCTGGAGTTAACAGGGAGAACTGGGACTTAATTGCAAACAGCATGCAGTGAGAGAGATGAACTTAATGAAGGCTGTTTTGCCAGGAGCATTAAGCCATTACTCCATATTACTATATGCACTGTAAGTAGAGTGCTGAAGCTCTTAATGTATTGTGTTGGCAAGTAATGGTGATGCTCTCCTGAGTTCTTTCTTATCCTTCTTGTAGAAGGACCTGTCTTTTCCTTTCAGTCTAGTTTCAGTCCTGCTCAGCAATGGAGACAGCCTTGGTTCACAGCAGCTTGCGCTGTGCAGCTGAGGATGCTGCATGTCTAGAACACAACTATTAAATACATTACATTAATTAGCAGTGACAGCAATGCATTTGGAGGAATTGCTCAGAATAAGAGCGTTGTTCCTCCCCACTGGCACTATTCAGAATGAGAATCTTCCTCCATATGAGGTTTGTTTTGACCTCATCTCTTAGTGTACGATCTCAGGCAAATTGCTGGAGCTCCTCCTGTTACTCTGCTGAGCATAAAGCACAGAGCTGTGCTAAAAACCAGGTGTTACATCTCCGCAAAGCTGTTTTTTAAGGTTTTGCTCATAGCAGAAGGGAAGAGGTAATAAGAAAGATGCATCAGCAGGGCACAGAGCTCAGGATTCAACCCCTGGTCCCCCTTGCAGCTTCTGCAGCACTGGCAGGGAGGGACTGCCCTACAGGCTTGCTTCGGTTAGGCGGGGCATCATCAGCTTTGTGCCACTGGTTCCTCTGGCTGTAATTTAATGCTCTTTGCCCAACTTAACAGAATCCCTGATGTATCTGGATACAAATCCTGGAGATGAGTTACAACACCATCAAATGATAACCGCAGACTTATAACTTCATCCTTAATCTCCCCCTGGGCAGGAAAACCCTTCACCCCTCTCCTGTCTTACAGATAAATGCAAGTAGCGTGCTGTTAGGGGGGTGACCACGGAGGAGCACCACCAGCTTTCTCCTTTCCCCGCTATCCTCAGCGAGGAGGTGCTACCAGAGCTGCATTTCTCATGCTCCCCCTGGGGCTGGCTCTGCAGCGCTGCAGCTCCCGCAGCACTGCTTGCTCAGGATTGTTCCCACGCAGCTTCAACACTCAGCACTCTTCTTTATAACCTGTAATAGCACGTCCCGATTTTGGTTCGCATTTCCATTCGCCAAGTTTACAAAGCATAATGCAAAGTTAAACATCAATTTGCCTTCACCTTCCAGCCCCTGTAATGTACTGCTGTGCTCTGAGTCCTGCCTCAGTAACAAGGACTCTATTACAAGAAGAATATCAATATTAAAGTAATTTTCTCAACACATTTCCTTTTGTGCTTGTGTGGTGTGAGGGAGAAGCAGGAAGTAATACCTGCATTTTCATTCAGAGTAAATGTTGTTTAAATTACTCATTCTGCTCCAGCAGCTAAATACATTCTGTGTTCCCCTCAAATTTCCTATTAAAATATGATTCATATTCTCCCATTTCAAAATGTTTTTGGAATATAGGAACAGCTGTAACATAGAACAGTTGCAGTCTGGTTTTGTTTCCATGGGTTTTGTAGAAACATTTTGATATCTTCCTGGGTCACTGGCCCTCGGTAGCATGCGGCATTATAAAAGGCAATCTATCTACTTTTTGTTTTAATGGACAGAAACAGTGATAACTCAGAGCTACCTCTGCAGTAGGAAAAAATAATTTCACTTTAACTTCTAACAATGAAACAATACAAAAAGTCATATAAAGCTGAGCTCTTCTTGTTCTTGTTGCCCGTAATGTTTTTCACAGTGGTTGTACTCTTTGTCATTTTCTGTACATCTCTGGTGCCAACTGGATGCTCTTTGAACACACTGTTGAAAATGCAACTGCTTATTTAAGTGAAGCATTTATATAAAATTCATTGCTTTGGTGTCTTTGTTGCTGTTTTAACCCAAAGAAGCAGAAAACCTGAGATTTTTTTCTCTTCCTGCCTATGATACTTGTCTCTAATACAGTTATCTCCTTAATCCGGTCCCCACTTATTTGCTAACTGATAAGGCTCAATGGTGTAGTTAGTTAAACACTTCACTTCCAACTGGTTTATTGTGATTTATTGACTGCTTATTGTTCAGTGAAGATGCTGAAAAAGTTAGGTGCAAATGCCATAAAGCTGTCAGTTGCTACTACAGATTTTGTTGATATTTGTACACTGTAGTTTCTTACTGTTTCACTTCTTTTCACATCCATCCTTGTTGAACCTGAAGGGCTGAAAAGAGCAATATGCACCAGCTGAGCACAAGACTGTGTATGTCTGATTGTACTGACAGCAGGACTGTGTGTGAATAGTGTTAGGGCTGAGAAGCAAACCAGGAGTGCACAGCGGTAACTTCTGCTAACACCTGTGATGTAGCTAAGCCATGGCAGTAGGTGCTTTATGGAAGATGCTCTGGAACCTTTGCAGATGCTGACAGGGAAGCGTGGTGCAGATATCTGCTTGCGTGTCAGACTGCTGCATCTCCTATTTTAATGTGGCACCACTTGGGGGTGATGTCCTGGACCAAAAGCGACAATCACAGCCTATGCCTTATATATCGTGTTGATGTGAGCTCATTTATAAGCACATGAGCTCCACCACAACTGTATTTGATGGACAAGGTACTTATTTCCCTTACTTCCAATTACAGTCCAGTGGCTGTAGGAACAGAACAATCTTCTGCTTTCTTCTGAGTCGTTATGGCACACAGGCAGGTTAAAGAGGAGAGTTTGCTTATGCTGTCCCTCTGGATTTAGGCTAGTAAATGTTTTACTTTTCCCTCTGACTGACAGTGAAGTTGATGAAATGTAATTCTACGTAAATGTCATCTAAGGGAGTACTATCTGTATTTCTATGGGATATCTGCAGAAGCATCTTCTTGTCACGCCTCTGGGTGGGTGTTCAGACTTCATCTCAGCAAAGCATTTATCAAAAGTTCACCAGCTCTTTCCTTTCAAGATCAGGTATCTCCAGCTGAGAAGTGACTGCAGATTCTCTGTGCTGTCAGACAGGCGCACAGGGAAACTGCTTCTTGACCTCACCAGTGGTGTGGAAATTAAAAAAAAAAGAAGAAAAGGAAAAAGAAAAAGAAAAGCAAGTAAAAAGAAAGAAAACATTCCAAAGTAAAATGCAAATAAAATACCTCTGTTACGTTATTGCTGCATTATACATTTTAGGCTTTGCTAAGTTTATCAGTCTGGTAACAATTTTCCTGTATGAGACAGGTTGAAATCGAAGGATGCTTAAGTTGAAGATAACCAAAGGTAACATCTTGTAAAATCTTTCCATGATAATAATGCACTGCCCTCACCCAGAAATTACGCTGCTTTCCTAAAGCCCGATATCGTTACGCTGACATATTAAAGTCCAAATATTTCTCTGTAAGCATTCCTTGTACCTGTGCCTCTATGGGAAGAGCATTTAAGTGGTCTTTATGTTGGCACTCTGCTAAAGAACATACCCATTTATCTATTTCCGCAGATGAAATCGCCAGCCAGAATTATGTATACTGTTGAGACAGCTGTAAACAAAAAAGGCCTCTGTGTTAATTTGTCCAAACATTTATGTTATTGGCACGTATCTGTTATTACCTGTCTTAAGATCAAGAAGGACCTCCCAGTCTGGAAGTCAGCAGGGACATTCATGAAGGAACGTTGGCTTCCTCCATTCTCCAAAGATTTTAAGAAGTTTTTCAGGACTGTTTGACTTTGCTTAGTTTTATTTTATAATGAAATGTGTCCTTTCTGACTCTACGACATTAGGAAGCATGGGTTCTTCCTGGCAAATATGGATCTAGATTAGTGATGCCGATCTCCATTGACTTCATCTGGATGCTTAGTGCTCCTGAAACTTGGCCATCCATCCCTGCCTTCAGACAGTGTTACTCTGGAGCTGATTCCACTTCACAGATAACTGCGAACAGCAGAAAAGTAGAACATTAAAGATTGCTTTATTATTATTATCATCATCATCATTTTCTGCACAGTCCAAGGGCCGTATAAGCCTTTCCAGCTGTACACCCAGCCAGCATTCTGCCTTTGCTCCTCTACTTTGAATCATTGCTCATACTTTGAAGAAAGTATGAGCAATGTGGCGTGACCTGTCATTAATCAAACTTTTGTGGTCTGCTGACCTAGAAGAGTATTTAATGTACCCCAACAGTCTCTGGCCAAAAAGTGTAGTAATGTGGAAATATAGGGGGAAAGCCAATGACAAAACTCAGTTCTCAGCCTTCCCTGAGGCATGGAATTTGTACATTGATAAGGCAGTCCCATAAATGCAAATGTTTCATCTTGCTTATTCTTTCATCATTTCATAAAGTATGGAAAGAAAATTTCTGACTTTTTTTTGTTAGAGGTTGCCTCCTATTTCCCCAGTTAACTGCCAGCTTGTCTAAAATGCTAACATTTGCAGCTTAATCCACACAATTTGAACACGGTATTCAATAAATGAAAAAAGTGTAGAGCTAATTTTTAGAATATTCCTGTCTAAGCTCGTTTTATGAATGATCTCTGAGTAGAGGAGCAGGTCTTTATTTCTAGTTTCTTTACATTCTTTCTAACTCACAGCCTAAAGCTTATTTTCTTTTCCCAACACTGCTAGAATTCAAGATGCATCTTTAATTGGTTTAATGGAGCCACAAGGCATTACATTAGACAGCTTTTTCCTAGTTCACAGAGGTCATATTGACATGTACCTCGTGGTATTTCCTTGTTTTCAAGATAAGATAAAGCAAAGGGGAAGTGTTCAGTTCCAGGTGAGTGGGAGAGGGCACAAGAAATGAGAAGGAGATAAGGGTGTTTGATGCAGGTGGGAATTTATCATGCAGTGTCTTTTTACACTCAGAGTGCAATTGCATAGGAGTCGATCTGCTTATAGAATCCCAGTCTTCCTATTTTAAGAATGCAAGAAAATCAGAGGCTGATATGATGGTGCAATGAGCAGTTGAATCAGTTGGCATCTCCTATCAAATATCCTAAGGCTACATTAGGTTACATACAGGTTTTATTGATAGAGATGACATGATGCTGGACTAACTCCCAGTCACCTTTTATGTTAGAATAGCAGAATAAATGCAAGGCAAAGCTACTAGTGACTGGTTTTCAATTCTGTCCTCCTTGCACAGCCAAATATATTCTGCAGATGTAAAAATTTGGACTGAATAACTGAATGCAACTCATTTTCAGCAAATAGATTTATAAATCTTTTCCTCTATCCAGTGAAGTGTTGTATACTTCCAGACCTTCTATACAGCATTGGTCAATGGTTTATCAGTATTTAGTACTGTCCTGCAACTAATTGATAGTGCCAGCTACATAATATTCCCATGTTCCAGTTCTCCCCTTCCCACTGGGTAGTGTTTTGTTCATCTTGTGTAGGGATGAAAATGTTCTGCCAGTCTTTCTTTTAGGATTTTTTGTCAACTCACAGCTTTGAGGGAAAAATGAGTTCATGGTCAATAGTAGGCACACTATGGATGTTCCCTAGAGTGGTTCCTAAAGGCTGGCTATCTTGAGAATTATTTTTTTTTTTTTCCCCAAATTTAGAGTCTAATCTTCAGCTAGTGTTGTAGATTTGAAGGTCAAGGGGGATGAATGTGATCATCAAACTTAACTTCCTGAGTATCCTATGTGATGGGACTCCCTTCATGAATTGTTGGTTGAGGGACAGAATTTGAGCTTCAACTAGAATATTGTCTTTACAGAGCCATCCATGCACAGGAAAGAAAAAAAGTCTACATTCACTCTGTTCTTCTACCCGCTCAACTATGGAGTGAATCTGATCTTTGTGGTTAATGTAAATTTATCAAATTTCAGAATCCAGCTACTGCACCTTTTCTCTTAAACACAGCAGCAGCAGCTGTCAAATTTCTCTTCCTTTTGTGCGGTGATCAAGTCTGATGGTCTTCTTTGAAAGGAGCTAAATAGACAGAGCTCCTGGAGCCTTTCACCACAAAGCATGTTTTTGTGCCCTTTGCTCACTCATGTGCCTCTTCTCTGGACTCTTGGATTCTCCAGCATTGAATTGTAAATGCCAGAACAGTGGACAGATTTCAGGAACAGTAGTATCAACACCAAGTAAAAAGACAATAGGGCTTGTTGCTCTTCGGGATTCTGCTGCTTTTATACACCAGGATTACACTTTTACCTTTTATCCTTCTGAGCAGGAAACTAATTTTCATCTACAAACCCACAGATCTTTCTCAAAGTGAGTGCTTTCAAGGATAGATTCCTCATCACATTACTGTGGCCTGCATACTTCATTTTCAGGTTTGTGATTCTATATTTGGCCCTACTGAAACGCGTATTTGCTCTTTGTGCGTGATTTACGGAAGCATCCAGATCACTTGGCATTATTGGTCTACTCTTTATATTATTGATCATTCTCCAGTCTGCATTCTTTTTCAGTAACATTTTTATATTACACCCAAATCATTAATAGAAAAGTTAAGTAGCGCAGAACAGACCCTTAGGGACTGCACTTGAAACAGCTGTTAGACAAGACTACTATCTACACATTTGGATTCCTATTATTTAGCCAGATTTTAATCCACTTTATGTATGTAACTTAAGGTTTTCATTTGTTCTCTTTATTAACCAAGTTGTCAACCATAAGCCACCACAGACATGCAAACACTTTGCATCAACCGCTGGCGCATACATTTTGCACTTTCAATCAGACAACATAATTTGTAGATAATCCAACACTGATTAGCTTTGGGGCGATGCCTTTCTTGTTACTACAACCTAAATTTAGTAGGTGTTCTGGTGTTTGACTTTCCTGTAGAGAAGGCTCTTAGCAAGTCATGTTCAGCTTCCTGGAGTTCATGGAAAGGTCTCAAGCAGGAGGTGGGTGGTGTCCATGAGCTGTAAAGGCAAAGCATGTGTCCTTTGTTGCTGCTGCTGTATTTCTTATTTGGTTTACTATTCCCATACATAACTAATGAAATTCTCAAAAGAATATCATTACAACCCGATCCATTTTCTTTCCTGGTAGGTTATTTTTAAATAGGTAAAAGACCTAAAATGAGGATTGCACAGACAAACAGTGATTTTTTTGAGGTCTAATCATCATGTACTGCAAGAAAATAATATTACTTTATGATGGTATGGTAATAGCTAATGCTGAAATGTGTTACTCTCTACAGGTAAAATATCTGCATTATCTTGATGCAGCACAATTATTTCCATGTTGTTAGATTATATCTGAGTAGATACCTGGACTAGCTTTTGTTAAAGAAAGCACAAATCTGTGATGAATAATACCGTGTGTATATTACTTTGTGCATCTCTTTTCCTGCTTAAAATAAATAGTAAATTACTTTCAAAATGTCACGAAAAAATGTTGCCCCTCAAGAAATATATCCCAGAACATCTGTGTCTTGTCACTGGGTTTAAATAAAAGGGAGAAATAATCACAGGTGGCAATTAATGTTGTATACCCCCAGATTTTTCATCAACCAATCAGCATTTTATGAAAACTTCTCATATCTAAGCACACAACTGAAAGGTTGGACAACCAAATCAAAGAAATTAACTTTCTTGTTTATTCCACGCGAGTCTTGAGCAAAATATTCTGGATTTATTATAAATGTAATCCTTTACTGAAAACAATTCTCATAAGGGATACAAATCCACCGTCTGGTATGGTATCGCCAACTCAAAAACTCACTAGCTTATTCTTCAGACATTTAACTGAATCAGCTCACTTTCTGAATAGCCACGCTTCTTCCTTACACCTCCAAGTCAACGGTCACCCTCTATCATATCACCGTAATGGAAGCATGCTAGTGGAATTTGACTCTGAGCATTAAGGGTTAAGCTTTCTGAAAAGTGCATTGTTTTAAGCTTCCCAGAGGGTGAGTCATCTCACAGCACATTGGATTGAGGTGCATCAGTCATCTAGCTTTATGTCTCCCAGTCATAAAGTCACCTAATCAGATGTGACTGACACTATTTGACATGACAAGTCACCCAGGAAAGTGCAAGAAAACAAAAAACATGTTTTTCTGAAAATTCTGGTTAAAGCTGCTGTCTTTTCCGATGCTTTGTTTTACACTGCACTGAGAAACATATGTTTTATAATGGGTAGGGAGAGTGAAGGATATGTGAAAAGATTTTCTGATGTAGAAAAAATAGAAGCTATTGTCATCTTGGCAGAGTAAAACTTATACAAAAAATGTTCTTGCAGTCTTTTCATAGCAGAAGCCTTTGGGAACATTATTTCTCTTTGGATTTGAGATGAAGAGGCACAGAACTCCCCGTGCTTTTGCAATACCGGGAAAAACACACATGCATATTTACACAAAGGTTTTTGACAAGATCCACAAAGGGAATTAGACACTTAGGTGACCACGTGGCACCGCATCACGTATGCAGAAGATTTCTTTCACTTTTAAGTGTCCACACAAGACAGTTCTAGCTGAAGAATGCTGAAAAATATAAAGCCAGGAGATTCATAGAAGGAAAAAGGCTGCTCTTTAGTTCTGGCTCAGTACCATGCTCAGAATATGATAAACAACATTTTCACAATGCTCCTAAAATTGCACTCAGGATGAAGTGCAACCTTCTCCAACTCCTTTGCATGAGCACCTATGCACATAGACTGCAGCATGAAAGTATTCTAAATGCTGTTACACATGCTTATAGTAAGTGGGCTCTTCAGCTCTCCTGAAGTACTGCATAATTGGAAACAGCTCACAAGTTTGTGCCAAGAAGGGTTATCTACTGCTTGGTTTTGTGAAGCTGTTCTCGCTCTCCTCTGTTTTGTTTTGTTTTTTTTTTTTTTTTTAAATGATAACTTAATTTAAAAATGGCTTTGTAAGAGTTGCCTAATTTTGACATGATGAGAGTCCTGTAAGATAAATACTTGCAAGGGGTCCATAAGGATTCAAATATTGAAAGATATAAGAATAAAAATTACCTGAAGTGTTTAGGCAGCTTGGCTCCTGACTATTTGAATTCTTGTGGTAGGCAATAATAAAAGAAATTGAAGGGTCTTACACTAAAAAATGTTCAGGTCTTAAGAAAATTATACCACAATTAAGTGATCAGCTCTGTATTTCTACTTACCCGTCTTATTCCATGTCGTTTTCTTCCAGCAACTCATGGGCTCTCAATGGAGTGAAGCAGAAATCAGTTTATAGATGTGAAAATATAGAGGAATAATGTATAACATGCAAAAGTTTCTGTGGCCAGGCAATGAAAAATCAGCATTGGAAAAATCAGTTTATCTGTTTCGTTGTCATGTTGCATAAATTTGGATACAGCGGCTTAACTGTAAGCCACTGGGCTGACAGTTTGTGTCCTCCAACACAAGATCTGTGCTGTGATAAAGCAGCTCCACAAGGAGCAAGAAACTGAGCCCAGGTGAGGTATCAGCTTTCAAGAAGCTGGTTTTATTTTGCATCTGCAGTATTTATCTACTGAGCTTGCTGTCAAGCATAGGAAGAGAGACAGCTGTTTAAAATTAGAAGGGTACATGTGTTAACAAGTAACTGTACATCCACGTGCAAGAGCATGGGAACGTGCTGGAGAACATCTGACTGCTTTAAGACGACTTTAACAACACTGAAAGTTGCTGATGTCTGAGAACCTGTGGTTTCTTGAGATTGTGTGTTTTCCAGGCAAGGCGTTTTAGCTGCTGGCATGTAGGTAGACATGCGGACAGGCACGTTTCCCAGCTATGTACCCAGCATAGAAGTAACCTGCTGGGCGGCTGGGAGGACAGGGAGCAGGCAGGGGTGGCAGCTGCCTTGTTGGCTGTGCACTGGCTCTTCACGTTCCCACTTCCCAGACAGGCACTGCCGCAGGGCGTTCAGGTATAGGAGTTTCTGTGGTGTGTGCTTTGTTCCCGTACATAATGGAGCAATGGAAACATCCACTTCCCACAAGTTGCTGTTTCTGCTTTCAGCCAAGCATCAGGGAGGGTTTTGAATCTGTGACATGCCCCACCTGTGAGCAGGAGGATAGCAGGGGGACAGCTGGGCCCAGCAGGGCTGGTGATCCTGAGGGTTGCGGCATTTGTGCTGCCACCATGAGAGGGACAAGCATCACCAACTCCTTCTCTTTGCACTGCCCTGGCTGTGCTTGGCCACCTGCTGCATAGAGACCTCCCAGCCCAGGAGGTGCCTTGGCCTCGGAAAGACCCTCAGCAGATTCATCTTCCCCCAGGGACTGGAAACCTGAGCCGATAGCCTGCAGCTCCCACTGGGAAGCATATCACATTAGCCTGGGATGATCACCCAGCAGCCGCGTTTCCCTTGGGGTCCCTTACAAGATACCATTTCAAACCTGTGATCACCTTCTCACAGCCTGGGTATTGAGTGTCAGCAACATCCTTTCTGCCCCTCCGTGTTTCCATACACCCCCCAGGAACATCAGTCTCCGCTCTGATCCTTCATTTCTCATTTCCCTTTCCCCATGCCCCTCTTTCCCCCTCCCAGCAGCCCCGTATCCAGATGAAGCTGTGTATTCTGGGGCTGAGTTGGTTAGTGTTTGCATTCTGTAAACCCCACTTCTCCAAAAATGTGGATTACTGAAAGCTGTTAAGTATAAATGCATTACAGTTCCACGTTGTTTGTGAAGTTTGGCACATTTAAAGCTGCTTTTTGGGGTTTCAGAGTATTTAAATAGAAAACATACAAATAAAGCGCTGTCAGGTAAAAATAAAAGAGATTTTGAAGAGGACAGTTGAAGCCCATTAGCAAGAATGAATCTCTTTTGCTTTTGTTTGAATCACATGGAGATTAAGACTTTATTTTAGACAAGTCCTTGACTACTCCTGAGAAGCGGAGCAGTATCTAAAGGAGTCCTTCCCAAGTGTTGTGGTTACACCGCCTGTTACACTGACAAGAGGTTGCAGAAAATAATAAGGCAAAGCTCTATGTTGCTTCTTTCAATTTCCTTAAAATTCTGTCTGTCGTGTGCTATTTGTTGTTACAGTCTGGATGAATGAGGCTATCTTGCAGAAGCACTTCTGAAGAGTTGAGTTCCAGCTTAACAGATTGAAACAGTGACCTTAATTATTCCGAAAAGTATGCAAATTGAATTATTTTTATTCTCCAAAAATAATAGACCTTTCTGAATTCATCTCTGTGTGTCCCTGTTTTCAGAGTGGATTGTTTAATTCCTGTTTACAAGTGTTTGGCTTTTGTTCCTGTGCTTTGCTGTAAAGTTCCCCCCCCCCAACCCCAACACACCACACATACACACTCTTTTTTTTTTTTTCCTTTCTCCCATCAGAAAGCATTGCTGCCACCTATTTGTTTGAACAATGGTGTTTTCCCTCAGTAAATAATCAGATGAGCTATTGGCTTCATAATCTTTACTTAAAAACAAAACTATCCACATGGGTGCACAGCATTTGGCTAATTAATTTCTGATAATTTGCAATGTTAACAGCCAGCTGCCAGGGGCTGGTGTGACTGTTAATCTGTGGAAGAAGCCATGGTGAAATGATTGGAGATCTGCTCCTGCTGGTTGCCAGATAAATTCCTCTTATGACAATGTCACTAGGTTAATTAATTCAATTAATGACTCCCAGTGCAATGTTTCTCTTTGTCTTTTTCATTTGCCACAGGCTGCTGAACAGGTACTCTTATGGATGTATTCTGAAGTTATGTCACAGATAAGGAATAATGTACCATTTTCATTTCTATTTCTGAAGTGTCTCAATTTTTAATGAAGTTTGGTAGCTGCTAATTCCTCTAGAAATTAGGTTTCTTTCTGTTCTCTTTTTTTCTTAAGTGTGAGCAAGGAAATTTCCATGGCTTTGTTACACTCAGGAGGCACGTTTAGTTAACTTCAGTATTAGATTTTTAGAAAATTCCCTTAATGTAAGAAGCTCCGAATTAGGGTGGGACCTCACTCTTTTCATGCCATGAACAAAATGTTTGCTTTGTCCTTGAGAAAAGGAATCACCAAAGCAGATCAGACCTCAGATGTATGTGGCTTATCATCTCAGCTCCAGTGACAACAAGCACCGTGTGATTCTAAGTTCAAGAAACAGAAAAATGCATTTTAAATCTAGCTGAATTGTTTGATCAAGGAAGAAGTTAAAGAGCAATGCTCCCAAAAGGAACACTCAAAGAATCACAGAGCTATCCCCAGAGCCCGCTGTCTTAAGTATCATCTCATTTTTTCTGATCGAAACCAGGAGAATTTGGAGATGGTGCTTTAAAAGCAAAGCTGTCACCTTTTTAGAATAACTTATATAAAAATGCGAGCAGTACACAGAGCAAATAATGAAGTGTGAATGACGGTAATTTTTCTTCTTGACCATTAACTAAGGAGCGATCCAATGGCAGAGCTTCATGACACTCACTCACATTTGCTCTCTTGGACTGCTTTTGCATTGCTAGGCTGTAGAGTTCTGACAAATCATTTTGCAACGATGCTGTACGTTGAGGTCATCCTATGGCTCTCTGTCTTTAGCAACAAGGACAACAAGTTGAGAGCTGAATGTTTATAATATCCTTTGCTTATAGACTGTCCTTTTTCTTTCTTTCTTTTTTTTTTTTTCCATCAATATAGTGAATTTCCCAATGAGTTGGTGCTGGAATTGAAAACCCATCAGCCATGGTCCTACATGTGCGAGAGCAAAAATCCCCCTGTATCCATCCCTATCTAAGGTTTGTCTCTGCTTTTCTCTATTTACTATATTTCCCATTCATAGTTTTAATTTGAATTGCCTCTCTTGAATATGAGTTGAAAACATGTCTGAATGTGAATGCCAGATTTGAAGGGTAATGGAAACAAGTTGTAAATGCAATTCCACTGGCAATCAGGTTCTACCCTCATAGCATTTCTGGGTTAGAACTGAGGTATGTAACATTAATTATGGTACATGAAAAAATCAAACTTAGAATTATTTTAATCATCTGATGACAGATTCAAACCCAGCGAAGTCTTGAAAAGGCTTCACGTGAAGGCTGAATTTTGCGCAGGGGCATGGCAGCAAATGAAAATACCTGGAGAAAAGATGTAGTGAGGGGCAATCTGAGCCATTGCCAGGAGCAGCCTGATGGAGCTGTACGTGTCCCTGTTCATTGCAGCAGAGTTGGACTAGGTGACTTTTAAGGGTTCCTTCCAACTCAAACAGTTCTACGATTCCATGTGCTCCATTCCTGCTATTTGGGTTGCCCATCACCCTCCTGAGTTGAGGACACAAAGCACAGGCCATCTCAACAGGTGGGCAGTGAGAGCTTGGCTGCATGGTGTGTGTGGTGCCCACTCTTCCCAACCCAAATGCACGCATGTGAGCAGCAGCTCAGGGAGAGTGGGGGCAGCCCACAAGTTCACTGCTGTGCTCCGTGCAGTGTTGCACGGTGACAAAGCCTGCGGTTAAGTTTATGGCATCTTTTGACACTTGTTATCTAATGAAAAGGCTATTATCCCCCTAAGGGGGAAATCACCATGTGCTTTTCTTTCAATTCAATCCAAACATATACTTTTTAAATAGAAACACTCTGGTGTTTCATGTCGAGGCCCTTTAGCACAAGCAGCTGCCCAGGCAAACTATACACAAGAAGCTTAATTTGAGCTGTCATTTCCCTGCAGTAAATGCTTTCCTTTGTCTCTAGGAGCGGAGTGATACAAATCAGGATATGTAAATTTGAGCAATGGATCTTAATTATGAGCAGCAGGTGTCTGTGCAAGAGTGCTCAGGTGAGGGGGAGTGCAGCTACTGGGACTTGCTTGTTGTTGGTGTACAAAGGGAAGGCTACAAAGCTCCAATTAATTATCCACACTAATGAGCTCAGCGACCCAAGTGAAAGGAGAGTGCCTTGTCTGCTGCTCCAGTTTAGTCTTCTCAGCAGACAGTGGTTTAAAAACCAGTTATGCAGCTCAGCCTCCGAAGTGCCCCGACAGTCAGCAACAAGGATTAAATTACCATAATAAGCCCTGAGAAATCAATTTGTGGGAGTATAGGCTATGATGAATAAACCTGCTGGAGAAATGAATTGTCTGAGAAACATTTCCCTAAAACAACTTGAGCGGAGGAGCATCTTCCCAGCGTGTTTGTAAACGTAACTGTCTTTGAGGAGACAACGCTATTTACCTTCTGATGATTTAAAAATTGGCAATTATTGTGCTTTTTGTTGACACATCACTCATGGTTCTCTCAGTGAAAGAATCAATGCCAACTAAGCTGGAGGAAGTAATTCATGCCTGATGTAGCAGATTGGTGTTGTACTGAAGTGTCTCTGTCTTGTGCCTAGACAGGCTTGGGTAAGGGCAGGCGGACAGGGCTGGTATCTGCTGATGCAGTCCACACTTTTCAGTTACTCCTAATCTGAGAGTATAACTTAGTCTCTATGACCATTCAAAAAGGACTTTTCTAGCTGAGATCAGAAGTATTACCGATCCTTTTTGTTGATGTTACTTGTCTGCTTCCTAAGCAAAAATATAAAAGTGAACCATTCTTAAAGAATGATAACATCATTAAGGTTGGAAAGACCACTAAGATCATCTAGTCCAACTATCAGCCCATGCCTGTGACTGCTCTAGACCATGTTCCTCAATGCCAAATCAAAACTTTTCTTGAGCATCTCCAGGGATGGTGACTCACCTCCCTGGGCAGCCTGTGCCAGTGCCTCACCACTCTTCCTGAGTAGAAATTTTTCCCAACATCCAACCTGAACCTCCCTGGTGAAACATGAGCCCATCACCTCTTGTCCTTATTTGTCCACCTTGTGGTGGCTCTGACAAGGAGGCACTGCACTGAGACAGTTCAGCTTGCTGGCCAACAGAAAGCTAAGCTGGAAAAAAATAGCAGGTGACTGAGATATTCCTTCCTTGTCTTCTGGTGATGGACCATTCCTTCTCCAGCCAGCAGAGATCTCATACTTCTCTAGGGGTGTGGATGGTCTGTCACTGGCCAATGCACTGTAATCACGTGTGTTCTCCTTGCACCTTGCTTCATTTAGTTTGGATATTAGGAGAGATTTATTCACAGAAAGTGGTGAGTCAGTGGCACAGGCTTCCCAGGGAAGTGGGGGAGTCACCATCCCTGGAGGTGTTCAAGAACCATGGAGATGTGGCACTGAGGATCATGGGGTGGGTACGTGGGGACAGGGTGATGGTTGGCCTGGATGATCCTAGCAGTCTTTTCTAACTGGAATGATTCTATGATTCTCCTGCTCTGCGTTGGTGGGCTGAGACCTTGGAGCATTCTGGGGATAAACCGTTTTTGTGCCACTTCTGGCTTGAAGCAGGTCTTCTCAATAGGTTTTATTAATTCGTATTTTTAGTTTGTTTGGTTTTTTGTTTTTTTTCCCCTCTAACTGTGACAATATCTGCGTGGACCTCATTATGGGGTCATATGGGGCCTCATTACTTATTGTCCTACACCTTGTGTGGCCCCTGAGGCTGGTGCAAAGTGGGTGTTAAACAACATCATTCTTATGTGGCAGAGTTTTACACCTCCTTGGTAAATGATTACTTGAGGTCCAGAGAAGTAAAGTGTCAGCTCCAATGCATGCACCTCCGTGTAGTTTTACTCCAAATTTGGAGCACTCTAATTAGAAGAAACCAAAGCCTTTCCTCAGTTGGAATATGAAATGAAACAGTAATGCTACTGCTAATAAAAATGCAAGACAAAATTTGTAACCACTGCAATAATGTGACGGAAGGGCATTTGCTCAGGTTATAGCACAGTAACAGAATGGGTGACCTCACATGTCAAGCAGTGTCTGTACACAAATAATTGTTATACAAAACTGCTTTGCTGCTCCAGCTTTCCTGCTTATGGCAAAGCAATAATCACTTTTTTGTTTTTCAGTAGAAATCTTGGAGAGGCATCTGCAAGCTCAAAATTTTAAGCTCCTATCCATTTGCAAACCTTTTGAAGCCAGGAATATTTCTGAATAAGGACTGAAGCGCCTCCAGTTGTTTAGAGGAAATGTTATCACACAACAGCGGACAAAACAGGCAAGGCGCTTTACAACAGGATGCACGAAGGAAGGCTCCAAGGTAGGAAGGATCAGCTGTTTATTTACATCTATTCTTTCCTTGTTTCCCACACAAATATATTCTGTGTTTAAAATTTATAAAGCTGGGAAAGCCCTTCTCACGCTGTTCTCCGTAAAATATTGCTTGCCGCATCTCTCTGAGGGGCTGCTGACAAATAGGCTCTTGTTGTCTAACTTTCTCTCTGCCGAGGTTAATGATTAAGTGGTTCAGAAGGTTAATTCCTGGAGATAGTGTTGTCTTTGGCTTGAACAGATGTTGGTAGTGCTTTAATGTGGTTATCAAACTCCGCTGCCCTTCATTCTTTGCTCTGCCTGGTCTTGGGCATTGTTCGCCAATGCATTCCAGGCCCCCATCTATGGAGATCCAGCAGAGCTGAACATACCATCGTGCTGCTTCTGCAGAGCATCGCCTCTCCTGGGGTCACGCGGGATAATGTGATATATAGCACATAAACTGATAACGATGGGCTTGATCTTTAAAAGATCTGTAAATATTTGTGTATGCATAAAGATACAGAATGCCTTTCCAGGCTCTCATTGAACGATCCGCAAAGCTACTCGCAGGCTTTCTATGGGCAAATCTCTCAATAGCCCCTGTGGAGCAGTGCACTGGGTGTAATCCCTGCCACTCCTCCCCTCAGCGCCTCGTGGTGATACGAACCTCAAGGGTGTCTGCAGTAATCCCTTGTGTAATCTGTGCTTCTCTCAGCCTTCTAAGACACCCAGGGTGGGACCGGTAGGCAATATTCACAGTGCCTGAAGCTGTGCCATTCTGGCAGTTGCTGGATGCATGTAGATGTCCTTCATTCCTATATCCACTGTGTCATAACTACACATCAAGTGGTGGAGGAGCATTGTCAGGAGTGTCCTACCAGGCAGCCCGGCACACACCTCCTGTTGTCCTCCTACCTACTCCTATATGCTGCCTCACACCTGTTAGCAGAAAAGCTGCTTAAGTTAAAGGCATGTTACTCTGCCTGGACATCAGAATGTTATCATTTTAATTATTTCATTGATTTTCTTTGCAAAAAAAAAAAAATGACGAGTCAACATCTTGGGACTTTACCTGTTCATTACTGTTTGTGAAACTATAAACAGAGAGGAATTGTGGCTTTTTGCTTTTCTTTCTCCGCGACTGGAGATTAAACTAAAATTGCTGATATCTTTGTCCCTGCTGAGCCGTGCTGTGTGAGGAGCTCTGCTGTCAGGATGCTGTGTGCTCCCAGCTACTCACCAGTACTGAGCAGCACAACACTCCATGTTTAGGTTTCCCCTGCAGTCTGTAGTTTTAAAACTGCTGGAAGAGATGGGTGACATTGCACATAATCTCAGGCAACGCCTTATGGCCAGAGCCTTTACAAGAAATGCAGTACCTGCTTTTAGCTGGTTCTTATCCTGACAGATTCAAACACAATGTGCCCAGAGGCTGTTCTGGCTAAGGCTCTTCTTCAGTGCTTCTGCTGTGGGACAGAAATGAGCAACAACTGGCAGGGCCAGAAAAAGAGAAAGCAGGAGTGCCTGCAGAGTGCTTCTCTGCAGAAGGAGTGCCAGGTGCCCAGGTCCAGACACTTTTGCAGTGAACTTAATTTTCATGTCAGATGGTCTTTTGGCAGAAACAGCCCTTGCTCTCCCTGTTTCTTTAAAGAGCAATTTTGACCGCAATTTAGTTGCAGTTAGCAGGAAGACCTGCTCGCATACAAGCTACTTTTCATTTCTTTGCACTGGGTTGAGGTTAGAACCCACTTTTTAAAACAGAACCGTGCATAAATTCATCTGCTGGAGTTACATTGATGCCCCGTGCAGCAGAATTGGTCCCTCCCCACAGCACACAGCCCCACCAGCTGGGCCTTGGGATCACCTCTGCCTTCTTCTGCAGCTGCATCACTTCAGCCCACTTTTGTTGTCTTGTGATTGATGAGAAGCTCCCTCCCGCCCCGGCTTGCCTTTTCTCTGTCACTTACAAGCGATGAACTTGCAATCGCTGCTTTTGCTCCTTACTTAAGGTTCATTACATTTGCTCTCGGTGCTACGGGAGGCATAGCTCAGGCTGCAGCATGCTGTGCCTCGGGCTGGAGGGCATTTGCGGCTCCGAGGAATCACCAGCCTCAGAAGCCAGCCGGAGTGGGCACAAAGCTGCACATAGGGGCAGCTGAGTCGGGTGGGCAGTCAGGTTTCCCAGAGCAAACTCTTTCCAAATCCTCCTCCTAGCCCGGACTCTTTGCCCTGCCCTGTATACAGCTGCGAGCGATTTTATCAAAACCCGGTCGCACATCGGCAAGCTGCTTCTGCGCAGAGCCGTCGCTGGAACAGGGGCTGCCCGCCGTGCTGCGGGCAGCAGCCCGGGCACTGCCGGAGCCGGGCTCAGCGCTGCGCTCCCGCAGGCGCACGGCAGAGGGAGCAGCGGGAGGTGCTCCTTTCCATGGCGCCTGGGTCCTGAGCGTTTACGCCGTCTGTTTCCCACTCCGGAGGTGGCTGCTTTGCAGAAAGTCTTAAGTGACTCACAGAAAAATAACCTTGTGTGCCCACTGCCTGCCCCCTGCTCTTCTCTGGCTGTGGTGCTTTGGAGCCACATCCTCTGCCGAAGCTGGCCCAGAGGTGGCCCAGCGAAGATAGTCAAGATGGATCCTGTTTCAGCTGCATGAGCACCATCATGATGCAGGCAAATGGATGAACGGGGAATGAAAACATCAAGATGAAGAGGGAGATATGGCTGTCAGCACTGGACGTGATACGCAGCAAACCATGGGCCAAGTCCTTTTAGATGAGTTGGTGCTGATCAGAAGTAGTTCTGAGCTGGAATGTATGTTTAAATAATGCTGTTATCCTTGCAAATATAGAGTCCATGATCGGTGGTTTCCCACAGTAAGGGAGAAATGTTGTTTAGAAATAAATAGTTTGGTTGTGATGGAGTTTGATGAAGGTGGTGTTCTGCTGGGTGCCAGGGCTGATGGCAAGCGGCTACTTCGAGCTAGAGCTTGCGGTAGATGAAGGAAGATGTTCAAGTCATGTCCTTAATGACTTGTATAAAAGTTGGTCAAAAGAAGAAAGTTGAAGTGCAATAATGCCATTTGGTGAAGTTGCAGAATGGAGGAAAACAGTTTTTCTTATTTGAGGTGCTATAATGAAACACTGAAATTTTTCACAATTTTCCAGATGTTAAAATCAACAACCAAGTAAATACTTGTTGTCAGGCCCCTCTGGAAGGCCCCACTACAGCTTCAGATTGTGTGCACTGTATCTGGATGTGCCTATCCCAAGCCATTTACCAGCATGAGGAATAAGCCCCTCTCTGTGGTCATCCAGGCAGCCCGGTAGCTGCTGCTATGAACGCATATGGCTGTGAGCAGCAGTGAGATGGCTGAGCTATACTTTTAGGGAGGTCATGGAACTGAGAAATGTAGGATTATTTCCTACCACAGGACATGGGGTCCCTTGGGACCTCTGGAAGTCCTTTTTAGATCACTGTTCTTCACGATATCCAAGAGAAGGGAGTGCTGCCCCATTATTTAAATGCCTGCTGCTCTCTAGAGGATGAAAATATTTGTGGTGTGAGAGCACGCCACAGAGCTTCTGTTCTTTGTCCATATTCCTGGGTGCAGTGTTTTTGCACTTTGAAACAATGAAAGTTCACAACAGAAATGTTCAATTAACTGTTAAACACTCTCATCAATTCAGGGATCATTTCCAAATCTGATGGATGAGTTCAAAATATTCAATTCATTCTAACCATCAGGCGGAAAAACAGTCGAACTCCTGAGGAAAAAAAGAGCAGATAAATGCTGAAATGAACTTGCATATCTTTAAGAGGTACAGTGCATCAGAGACATTGAATTATGAACATGAAAACTTCCCAAATGTGTGCTGTAAGTGGAATAATAATGCACAATGTCTCAAGCTCGGCATTTTCTCCTCTAACTTTGTTTCAATCCAACTGTAAAAGGCATGGCATTTGTGCACACATAGGGCATCATACCGTGTACAATGCCATTATTGGCCATGACAAATAAATGGTAAATAGAAAATAACAATTAGGATATTTTTTTGGATTTTTAATTGGTTCTGTTTCTCGCAGACACAACCAATGGATTCATACTGCTGAATCTTTTGAGAAAGCTTTGAATTGTTACAAGTAGAAAGAGTGGTGAGGCACTGTAATGGGCTGCCATGGGAGGTGGTGGAGTCACCGTCCCTGGAAGTGTTCAAGAAACCTTTAGGTGATGCACTGAGGGACATGGTTTAGTGGGGAATTGTTGGTGGGTGGTGGACAGTCAGACTGGATGATCTTGGAGGTCTTTTCCAACCTTGGTGATTCTATGATTCTAAGTTACTGAAAAGTCAGAAAAGTCAGAAAAAAATGCACTTTCCTCTTTTAAAACAGTATGATTCTCTCTTCTATCAGCAGTTCTCTTGAATTCACATATTCTATGTTTTTTTAAAATAGGCTACGTAACATGGCAAAAAAATGTCATGGAGTGCTGAATTCTGTTGCAGTTTCCTGTAATGCTGCATTATGTGTCAATTAATAAGTCCAGTTTTATTTCCACTGTACTCTGGTTCCATTGGCTTCCATTTAAAACTGCAGTTTGAATATGATGAGCTATGAATTGTTTCAAAAACAAACGAAGGAAAACCCCCGGAAAGCCAGTATCCAGTGCACTGATAGCAGTAGAACAGTTTTGCTGCCTGATACTATCTTTACTTTCTCAGAATGCCCGAAGTTTCCATAGCTGAACTATTTCCCTTAATGTGGAGGGATGTGATGCCTGATATAAGCAATCTACATGAGACAGAGTAGATGTCATTATGTTTGCTTAAATTATCATTTCAATAATAGTAATTTTAATGAGAAATGTATCGCAAGTGCTGAACAGATTGCTGTGAAGACAGTGTGCATACTTTGCTTAGGATCATACTTAAAAGCTTGGGAATTTGGAAGAAAAGAAGCTATTCTTCCAATTTTGTGGGTGGAGAAGCCTAAAATTAAGAGACCAAATGACATACTCAGGTTTACTTGGAAAGTGGGAAAGGAGTTATGAATGGAGCCCAAGTTTAGTAAGTCTCAGGGTGCGGTTTCATAGAGCAATTCCCACAGAAAAGAGGAGATCTCATTTCCTCCTGTCTGCCAATACTGCTCCCTGTCGGACCATCCATGGAGCCATCTCGAGGGATCCAAGCAACAATCCCACCTTACCCCTACAGTGAAATATGGATTGGTTTTCTCCTTACCAGCAAGCTAGTGCGGAATGGAGAAGTTGTGGATACTTGGAAATGACATAAATTGGCAGCAAATGTAATTTGTATTCTACGTATTTATCACTTCCCATTGCTTGTCAATCAGTAAAATAACTTACTTCATCCACTGATCCAAACGTATGTACGAAAAATAAACAAATTAGCTGCCCTTTGCTTGGTCTTCATGGAATAAAAGTCTTCTGCTATTTACAGAGCCCGATGTTCCCGTTTCCCTTGAAGCACTGAACTCTCTTTACTGGCCCGCTTATTAGTGACACTTACTGTTGGGAGATTGTAATGTTGCTGAAAGCACACAAAATACAATTCCTCCAGCCATTAATCCTTGTCTTGATGCTACTTCGCCAGCACAATGCCTCTCTCTTTTACCCCTGGCTTTTTTCTTTCTCTTGTTTCTTTTTCTATCCCCTCTATTTACCCCAGTGCAGCCACTCCACAAGGTAATTCCTTTTGAGGCAAGATTGCCGCAACCCAACTCCTATTTACACTGGCTGCAATTTTCAATTAAACACAAGAACTTAACTTTAGCGGAGGGCCCTATGTAAGCCACAGGGTCCAGCTTTGGGGACTCAGATTTGCTTTCCCAGCTTGAGACTTTGAAGTTGGGAAGCATGAGAGAGCGCTTGGATGAGGTGGTAAAGTGTCTTTCAAATAAGAGCTTAAAGCAGAAAACATGTTAACCTAAGGGCTCCGGGGTTAGGGAAAAACAAAAGGTAGGAAAACAAATCTCTGAAAGAAATGATGTGTAGGTCTGGTATCCAGAAACATGATTTAAGACAAACAACTTGCTGAATTACCCTTTGTACAGTGTAATACCGTGAGGCATAAAAACTGGACTTCTTTTAAAGAATATCTCTGAGGTGTCCAGTCTAAACCAATTAGGCTTTGAGCAGGGGACTGTGAAATGCAGCTTAACACGCTGCTTTTAAGATTTAAAAAAAAAACACAAAAACTGCTGTAGTGAGAAGAACTGTACGCTTTTCCTTTTGTTAAATGAACGAGCGACATGAGAAATTATAAGCACGCAACAGGAAGAATTTCAGTGTGTAAACCAATTCTCACTGCAGTTTCTGATTGAACTTTCTCTCTGTTGGAATAGTTTGGTAGGCTGCAAATTATTTTCTGGCTACATGAAGTCCTGTGTGTCCTACAGTGGTAAGAAACGTTTTTGATCGTGTCAGTTCCCCTCTGCTGCAGCTGCACGCAGCCATAGGACACCCCTATGGAATCATGGAATTGTTAAGATCAGAAAACACCACTAAAGATCATCTAGTCCAACTATACTGAAAGCAAATCAGACTTAGAAAGCTTAAAAAAAAAAACAAACAAAAAAACCCCTACACGTTGTCTGCTAATGAGGATTAAATCACATTGTAACTAGTGAGTTAGTGAATAAAAATATGAGCAGCACACAAACGCAGTGCGCTGCTTGTGATGTAATTTTACTGCTGTTTTGAGGCATCCGAGAAAAATGGGTCTGAAAAGCCTTAAATCTGAATTAGCTTAACTGCTTTTGACAAGTTTACACATGAGAGACATGGAGACTGTGTGTACTACTTGCTGCTTGCAGTTTCCTCCTGGCCTCTATTGGCGAGATACTGGCCAGAGTTAAATCAATCCACCCTTTGCTGATTTCCAACATTAGACATGTCCCAACTTCTTTTTTTTTTAACCATGCTTTCAGACTGACTTTCTCCCAATTGAAATTCAGTCCCTCAATAGTTGGGTTTTTTTTTTTTTTCCCCCCTTGCATTGATAAAAAAGGGTTTTCTTCACTCCCTCAATTTGATGTGACAGGGCCTTGACATGAATAATGGACGCGTTTCTTTCACAGGCAAATCAACTTAATTTAGCATGCCTTTATACTTTCAATAGCAAAGCCACAAGCCTGTAAATTCCATGAGATCCTTTAGGTTTGCAGAAATCTTTAGAATTAGCAGAAAATGTATAAAGTAAACAGCACTTATTTTGTCAAAATACTTGAATAACTTTTATACAGGAGTTAGAGATGAATATATCACTTCCTAATCAGATTGTGATTTACATACAATTGAGGATGGGCTGCCTGGGCTCAGGCTGCTCTCTGCTAACGGAGAAATACGGGTAGGGGGAAGAAATCATCACAAACCTTAAACAGAACTAAAGTCCTGAACTTTCTTCCAAAGCTGAAGGAGAGGAATGGGATTGGGATATGAGGTTTGTGCAATAGAGGCAATGTTAGGAGAACCCTGTTCCATCCCCATCTCCCTGAACAATCGCTTTAGGAGGGACTGCTGTCCGAGCAGGAAGCAGTGAGCAGAGAGAATTATTATTTATGAAAAACAGTTCTTTATGAATAATCATTTGAGGGTGAGAGCTCAAAACAGTCCATCAACATTAGAAAATGACCTGTGTATGTGCAGCCATGGGCAGTGATTGGCGTCACTATACAGAGGTGAAACGTAGTGACCTGCCTGGCTATGATGTCATCGCTTCAAGCAGCTCCGTCCTCATCTGCATGACGCTGGAATGGACACGTTAATGAGATGCTGCAACATTTGCCTTCTGTTGAGCAATCAACAAAACTCTTTGAAGCATCAGAGGGCAACTTTGAATTTCTGCTTGGTTGTGTGGTTCCAGGATCTGTCAGGCTATCATGGTACCTCCCTGACATGGTGACATAGCATCAACCCAACACAATGCCAACAACTGCAGGGGTGAGCTCTGCTCATTTCCTCACACGATTCCAAGGAGAAGAAATTATGGTAACTTTCTCAGCTGTCCCAGTTCCCCACTGGGACTAATTCCCCAGGCTAGCTGCTGGTAAAAAGCAGCCTGATAAGGCTACCGAAGAGAAGTAGAGATTAATTCTGTTGGCATTACTTGGTATCATAACATCAAGCAGCTGTAACAACTCGAAATACCTTGATGGTGGTGATACCAGTGTGCAGTCAATAGGTTAGTTTGAGGGGTACAAACTCCATTGCTAGAAATCATTCTGTTTACATAACAACCTGTTAAACAACTCTTCCATTTCCTGGTGGTTGTTTATTAAATAAATAAAATAGAAGCTAGTTTAAAAAAGGATCTTCTCAAAAGAAGTTCAGCTAAAGTCTAAGCAATCAGACTGCCTAGGAGAAAAACAGCCCTTGCAGCTGCCCTCCTGCATTCAGCACTGCTTCACAAGATGAAATCAAGTTCCGTAGCTAACGGGATCCCACATACCTCCAGGTCTGCCTGTAATAAGTAGTTAATCAGCCAATTAGGGGAACCAACAATTACAAATTGGGAAGAAGAGAGAAAGGAAAGAAGAAGGGGGGAGGGAGTGGGGAGAAGAAATGAGTATGAGTCAAGGTAGGCTGTAATCCCTTTGAAAAGGTTTCTAACATTAACTCCTAGAGAATTATGTTCTACCATACCTTGACTGATTTGTTTTCCCCCCTTACTCCCCCTTCCCCTTTTCCTACTCGTTGGGTCAGTTAATTGGCTGATTAACTAGCAATTACCTCTGGGACCAGTTCTATATAGGGTCTCTTTTAATCTAGAATTTTATTGACAAAGGCACCAGAGCAAATTCATCTCTGGCATAAGCTTGCTGAAGTGAATGGGCTGACACCCAGGACAAAGTTGAGCCATTGTATTGTAGGCACTGTGTTTTTAAAGCATTTGATTAACTTGGGACTTTTAAAATTACATTCCCTTTCTGCAAAATCTGTTCATTTTGGTTGGAACCGGGAACAAGAGCTTGCAAGCCAAGTCTGTCAGGGGGCTGATAACTGACTGCAGTGGCAGTGCTTTCAGGCCCTGTATGTGTCGCGCTGGGACAGCTGAACAGGGTGACACCTCCCTCCTCTCTCCAGCTGCACTATTGCGGCCCCTCACTGACACAGACTGAAATGGGACTCTGTGAGTGGAAATCCTTCGTTCTTGCAAAAGCCTGAGTTGTCTGTGGCTGAGGGTCTGACTTCTCCCTTGGGCTGCCCTGCTTGGGAAGGCAGTGCTGAAGGGGATGGATGGATCTGACATGCTGTTACCAGGCAGTGGGGAAAGCATGATGCTGGAGGGGACAGAGGGCTGTTTTGGGAAAATTCACAGCAAAGAGCCCACTCTGAACGCTGGAGCCAAAAGGCAGGCATCAGCATGCTGAGGGAGCTGGCACCTGCCCTAGAACACTGGGAGCTGGCAGGAACACATCCCTCCCTGCATGAAAGGGACTCTGTGTTTTACGGTTTCAAACAGTGCACAGGTTAAAAATAGGCTAGCCTGGGAATAGAGCAATGTAAAGACAATAATATGGTTTAGGGAAGGGAGAGGCTATTCTTTTCTCCATGATAAGTCAGGACAGAAAGCATTGCTACTTTCTGAGCAAGCACAGGAGCAGCTTTAGCAGCAGCTCTGCAGCCGTTGTCCTGTTTGCAGTGCTGCAAAGGCTGCAGGAGGAGTGTGGGTGGGATGCAGTCATTTTGCAAACACAGAAGCAGAAAGCAGAGGCGCTAGCCATAAAAGTGACACCAGCTGTTTTATAGAGGTAGAGGGCAGAAGTGGGAGATGTGGTTGCATCCTGCTGCTCTGCAGTTGTGCCAGGAGCAATGTACATCTCCCATAGACAGCTGGAAATATCACCACTTCTACCTGAAGGTCACCTCTGTGTGGGAGTTAGCTGTCAGGCCTTTGCTGGGGGCATGAGTGTTCTCTCACTTCAAAATCTCCCAAGTTACCTTGTTATAGATTAAATTTAGTGTGCCCATAACAGTTTGAGGAAACTCCAAGAAACCATCCCACAGATCAAGCAAATGGAGCTGAAAACCTCCAACAGAGGGTGGTAGCAAGCATTTGGGCAGTGGTGGCTTGTAGATGGGGCAGCAGCTGTCTGCAGAGCAAACACCTACTGCTATCTGCAGGGGCTGCAAAAAGGATGTGGGGTGGTAGCTTCAATGTAGTCTAAGTATTGCTGTATTGCCATAATTGGTCTCCTTGCAAAAGAGACTTGCCTTGCTGAAAAACTCTGCTATGCTGAGAAACTTGCAATGCAATTGCCAGTGTTGGGGTTATCAGAGGCCAATTTTCTTTTCTGCTGTCATTGAAAGAAGTTCAGTCTCACACAGTATTATTGAGCCCGAGGAAACATCTAATACCCAGCTTATCTTTTTATTAGTAGACTAATAAATTTCTGAGTATTTCCTGAGTAGACTAATAAATTTCAGTATCAACAAAGTGATAAGCTGTGTTCCTCAGACCAGCACAGACTTGTTACTTCAGACATCCTAATTCTGGGTTCCCTGAAACACGGCTCACCCGAAACCAAGCTGTGAAGGGTGTTAGCGGAGAATTTACCCAGTGCCCATGTGGATTATTAAAAACAGTCCTGGTTTTGCAACTCTGAAAACTCCTTACTATTAAGGGTTTGGAGGCATCAGAGTAAGAGTAGATATGCCTTAGATGCCAAGATTTACTAAGTACAGCATATGGGCAACACTGAGGCCAGACATGATTTTGAAGTGATGCATATTGGCCTTATAAATTAAGATCACAGTTTGCAGACAGAAACAGTAATACTGTTACTGAGCGTGAATGGAGGGAAGAAGTGTATGCAGGAAGAGAGTCTGGTTTGATGTAGTGGCTCTGATCCGTTTATTGGGGAATGTATTGCTGGGACCATGTTTTCCTGTAAGGTCAGAAAGTGCTTCTTCATGCTGAGCTTATTGAGGCAGGTCTAGGAGGTGGTTGCTGTGCTTGGCTCTGCTCATAAACTGTTTACAAGTTTCTGTCCTGGTAAAGGGAAGGAGGGAAATGTTTTTTTTGTGTGTGTGCAAATGAAATGGTAGAAGTCAACCTGTAAAAGAGACAGTAAGGAAGGACATCAGTTAGAAATGTTCAATAGGTAGGAAAATATACAGTGTGTTAGAAGTGATACATAAGTTATTTATTACAGCTTTTGGAATTCTTCTTGTCATCTTGACAGCTGTCATTGTCATCATAGTGGAAAGGGGTGGCTGTTTTTCCTGAGGTTTGCTTTAGAAATAAGGTGGCAGTTGCAGATTGTGGAATTGAGGTTTTGTTCATCGTGTTCTGGTATTTTACTCCTGTGATATCTGAATCTTGTACTGCAGTACAAGTCAGTGATCTCCTGTGTGGAGGGAGAAGGAAAGGAGCATTTACCAGGTGCTGGGCTCCTGTGCCTGCATGGGGTCATCAGCAGTGAGGTGCTTGGTACATGGTGTGGGATGGCAGGTTCCCTACAGTGCTCACCTGGGACTTAGACAGCTTTTGTTCACTGCTACACATACATTAGAATGTGGAGAGAGTCAGCTTACAGTGTCAGACCTTCATAACAGATGTGAAAACCTTACAAACCAGGACAATAGAAAAGAGCCAATTGCTTTTTAGTCTATCAGTCAGTTCACCCTCTGGGCTGTGCCTTTGCCCCATGTCCCTTCTCCTGGGATGCTTTCCCTTCCCACTGACACCGAAGGTGACTACAGTAATGCGAACACGAGCAGAGCAATGATATCCTGTCACATTAAAAAAATATATATATTAAAAATCCCGTTCTGTTTTCTGTCTCATGCCCCCATGTATCATTGTACTGGCCCTGAGTAGACAAGCCCACTATTACAATGTTGTCAGGGCCCTGCTAGTTTTCTAGTTCAAATCCTTGTTCATGCTGTTTGCTAAGTACTTGTTCACTGTGACAGCTTTCAGCCAAACAGAACACACTGAATGCTTCTTTCCAAACAGCTCTGTCCTGCTGGGCTTCAAGTGAAACAAGCCCTTCAGACTCCATCATGTGAACTTTTCATAAGGAACAATCTCCTTTAGACAATTCCTTTCAGAGATACTATCCGTGAAACTGGGACTTGGGGATGAGGTGACATCACAGCCTTCTTCCTCTGGCCAGGGTCATGGCCACCAAAGTTGTATTTGTCAGGAGGCCTCCACATGGCATGGTGCATGATTTCCTTAATTGCCTCATGTTTCCCCATTAAAAAAAAAAGAAAAAGAAAAAGAAAAAATCTACAACAACTTTAAAGTGGGTTTTAATATGTTTTCTATTGAAAGAAAAGCACATGTTTTCATGCAGATAGTCAAAGCCTGGGTTGTAAAATCAGCACTGATTAGTGAAAATGTAACTCACATGGAGCTAAATCTCACAGGCAGATGTGCCAAAGCTGGTGGATCAAAGCAGAAAGATCTCTGCTCTTTCTGTTGGTGTCTGAACACTGTGCCATTCCCCTCCAGCTCACTGTCAGTTCTCCTCTTGGTAAGAGTCATACGCAGAATCAACAGGAGGTTTGGTGGACCTGGCAAGGTGTGTACGTTCTCACCATCAAGTTAGCAATTACTGGGGGCAAAATGGTCTGTGTTACAGAGCCTGGGAATGTGCAATAGCTTATGTGCACTTCAGTGGCGAGGACTTAGCCTTGGGTCTCCTCCCACCCCATTGCTGAGAGACCTTAGGAAGATACTGCCACCTTTCCAGGAGGTGATGGTTGAACCCAACCAACTATGACCCCAAGCATCTGCCATGCATGACCAGGGCAGAGATAGTAATATGGCAAAAGCACAAGACACAGTCATATGGAGAAAGCTGATGGAGAAGGAAGTTTTTAGTGGTATGGTTTGGTGTGGTGTAGAAAATTGTACTTACAGTGTGCTTGTGGCCATGATGAATGGAGCATATATGTGGATTTATGCTTTTTCCTCTCCCTAGTTTGTTAAGATACAAAAAAGCCCTCATGAATGACTTAATGTCTTGTACTGCTATTTCTTTTTTATTAGTATATTGTGAAAGTACTGTCCTTCTGCACTGCTATATTAAAAAAAATAATAATATTAAGATATCCTCAAAGTGCATTGAGAAGGCATTGGCCTGAGATATCTTAAATACCTATTGGAAAACAAATGCAAAGAAGTGTCTTTCAGTCCCAAATGGTGCCTCGTTCTTCAGGAAAACCAGTTCAGCTCCCCATCGTTGAAACTGGTAATGGAAAATACTGCTTTTCCCACCTTCCATGATGGAACATATTGCAGTTGTGAGCTCCAGAGAGCCTCTTTTCCATATCACTGTTGAATGTGATGTTGTTTTCCAGTAATGGATATAAATACTACGACTTCCAAGAGAAAGGAGTCTGATGGGCCTGTGAGAATTGTTCATTAGATGGAGTTCTGAAATCTCAGCATAACTTGGTGTATTGGAGCATGACAGTTATGACACTTAGCTCATAGCTAAGGTGTTTGAAGCAGATATCAGCTCAGGGCTGCAAAGGATGTACACAAGCCCTCAGCTGCCTGAAAGTTGCGCCTTGACTGGAATGTCTTTGCTCCACGCTTCTATAAATGTTAGTTTGTGAGCAAGGCTTTCTTTATCTGGCTGACAGTCTTTCTGTGAGTCAGACAAAGTCAAGGGAAAAGTGGTTTAGATCAAAATTTGGTCATCAGTGTGTACTCTTTAGGATATTTTGTGTACGTTTTGTTTTGTAAGTTCCCTGAGAAGTTTAGCACTCTTCAGCTCAGAAGTAGCAATTTGGTTCTTCTGACTTGTAAGTTATCACCCATTTTCAGTCACATCATGGAACAGCACCCATTGGTATGAAGCTGACCAATGATTTAGCACTTTGACAGAGACAGCTGTCAGGAGATGGGCCTTACAAGGTTCAGCAATGACATCTCTGTAGGAAAGCCCAGAGCATAGGTTTGCAGATGCTGTGGGTGTGGGGACGGGCAAACCCTTGCTAACCTATAGCACGTCCATACTGCTGCTTTTATTCCTTTCCCTAAGGGAGCCGGGCTGCCCCAGCTACATGGTTCTAGATCAAATTAGTAAAAGATTGGAGCATGCTTGGAGTAACTTCACACATCTGTGTAAATGAGTGCACACGAGGGGTTTTACCATTGCTGTTCCCTACTGTGGAAGCTGTCCTTTACGGCTATGTGCTACCTTAATGAGATCGCTGCCACCTGCAACTTCATGGCTATTCCCATACCCAAATAAAGAAGGAATCTTTAAGGCCAATTTTTAAAGACACTGAACAGATCATTGGTGTTACATTGTGTGAATTCCTCATTGATAGTGGACAGAGATCATCTTCGCATTCAGTTGTTTATTTATGCATCTTTTCAGAACTCTGGACCATGATGCTGTGCAATTGCCATTGAGGCTACTGGGAGCTTTCCACGGGCTGTAATTTTGCAGGACCTCATTGAATAACAACCACTTTCCGCACGTTCTTTGCGTTTTAAATTTGTGTAAGTCCTTAAGTATACACAGAGGAAAGAAGAATAAGACAAGGGATGAACTCCAGATAGAAGGACTTGAATGTAGAGAGAATTAACTGCAATCCCATATTGTATTTGTTTATGCTGCTTAGAGGAGCATAACTTCTGTGCTTAACTGTTTTCCTCCAGAAGTACATATCACAGATTTCAAGTGAAGGCTGTGATAAATGCCAACAAATGCTGTATTCATTCTGCTGTGGTTCTCTCCCGTCCACTCCTCTGCATTCTCTCCTCACTCTCATAAATGAGAAATGCACGTTTCCAAGTGGAGGGGGAGTGAGGGGGCACTGGGATTGAGCTCTTTCTATGCAACCCTTGCTTTTTCACGATTCATTAAACCTTTTCTCCCTCGCGTGTAATTGGACCCCTCTCATTTACATGCATGAGGGATGCATAATTCTGAAGGTGCCGTGGTCCAAAGAAGGGGGGAACAGGAGATTGGGAGATGGCCTCTAGGCTGGGATGCAAGAGACAAACTGGGTGAGAGTGAGCTGTGTAGCAGTGCTGCATGTCTGTAGCAGGTGAACTGGGCATGGTGTTCAGTTTGCAAGGCAGGTCTGTGCTCACCTTGGCTCCAGGATTTGAATACTGGCCTTTGGAGCTGAGATCCTCCTTCTTCTTTCCCTGAGCTGTGAAAAGTAGCTTTCAGTACTTGCTATTTTTTCCTTGCAATGCTGTCGGATTTAATAGCATAGTCCTTCTATTTGTGGTGGGGGAAAACATCCTGCCAGAAAGTGAAATATTGGGGTTGACTTTGTGCTGAGTTAAATTTACTGAGCTTAGAAAGCTGTATCTCATGCATGGCAGAACTCCTCACTGCCTTTGCACGGGCTCTGTGCTGCTCATCCCCACACAGCTCCTGAAGTTGTTGGGTCCTTGCTGGTCTCTGTGAAATACTGCCCTACTTTGTGTCTCTCACCAGTGATATATCAGTCACATGAGGACATGCTCATGTCCGTGACAAGCTAAATAATAACAAAGCTTTTTTTTAAGCTCTGGTTTTGAACACCAGCAGCGTTTGTTGACTGACACTATGGGTAAAGTATTTCATGTTTTGGGTGCGTGTGTTGCAGGAGGATCTGCGTGGAGCCTTAGGGATTGGCTTCCCGAGAGAGCAGTTTCCTTTTATGTCTGGTGGCATGGAGCTTTGTGGTGGCCACAGCTTGGTTATTTTCAAATAACCAAAAAAGGAAAAAAAGAATGAAATATTGCCCTGTAGTGTAGGGCATGGGCTTATGCCCGTTGTTAAGTGTTGAAACTCGATTTAGATTTTTTTTTTTAAAATCTATTTTTTTTTCACCTAATTATTCTTTATAAACTGTGCACATGGGGGGTGGGGGGGGGGAGAAAATACTTAGAAACTCTCCGGGATGATGTTGATGGGAAAAGTTTTAAAGGCATGAAATAAAAAAAACACCCCCAAGTGCACATAAATATATTAATGAGTGTTTCTGCTAAGCTCTCACTTGATATGCTCGAGCCCATCTTTTAGCTTAACTTCTTTTTAGAAGGTTGAAAGAAGCTCGGAAATCCCCACAGAGAGCGGCCAGCCACACTTCTGCATCTCAATGCGTCCTTCTGCAGGAGCGCCTTTGATTTTAAATGGAAACGTTGTTGCTTTAATCGGGAGACAATCCTATATATTAGTTGTACTTGCCTATAATTGTAGGAGCTAAATGATACACAAAACTGGATACACATCTTTGCAGGGCGATTAATGGGGAGGACTGAAAGCACAAGTAAACACAAACCTTGCAAAATAAAAGAAGTTAAAAGATAAGTGTTAAGGACCTTTTTCCTTTTTTTTTTTTTTGGGGGGGGGGGGGGGAGGGGGAGCAGGGGGGAGAATAAAACAAGATTTAGTAGCTTTCCACTTAATTTAAATGAAAAGAATCGCTACCTTACATATTGCACTGATAATGCGGGGGAGAGCGAAAACAAAACCCTCTTTGTGGCACTGACACCTCCTATAGTTGTTGTGAAGAAACTTTTCCCCTCAGTATCTGCTCACCAATTCTAATTAATGCTGCACATTCCTCCACTGAAATCATTTAATGCATAACAAGGGGGGGGGGGGGGGGTAGGGGGGGGAAGGGGGGGGAGAGGAAAAAAAAGGGAGAGAGAAGGGAGCGGGGGGGAGGGAGAGAGAGTGAGAGGAGAAATTCTCAATGCTCACGATTGCCCTGTTCGAATTATGGGAGTGAAAGCCCGGGCCCCCTAACCTACTGTCTATAAAGCAGAGCTTTGAAAGAGAGCTGCAACCTACAAAAGCTGTCAATCTTCCTTGCCCCGAAAGCCTGGGTTCACATGGCTTCAAGTGACAGCCCTCCTCCCCCGCACACAAAGCATCAATCTGGCTCTCCCCCGAGCACCCACAGCCCATTGTGTGGCCGCAGGTGCCTCACACAGCACCCACAGCCCCCAGCGCCGGCCCGGCACAAAGGCAAGGCAGTGAGGGTGCCAGCCCGCTCGCCGCACTGATTCTTGCTGTTTTTAGCCTTCTTTTTTGTGGGGTGTTTCTGCTTCAGAGCCTCCTTGGTGGTTAGGACCGGCTGGGGGGGTTGGCACTGAGTTCCTGGCAGATTAAAGTGTCCCAGGTTCTCTGCAGAGCTTGGGTAATCTGCTTTGTCGCTTGGTGGCTCGGTTGCCTCTGTGTAAAATTGAGTGATGGTTTCTCTCCTCTATCCACACCTCTCCTTTTTCAAAGAAACTGCACATCCGAGGAGATGGGGATGCGTTTGTGTGATGGCCCGTGCCCAGAACAGGGTGACACTTCTGTCATAAAACAAATTATTGGTAGTGGTAATGAGAGGGGAGATATAGAGTAGATATTAGATATTAGGAGGAAATGACTTACTCAGAGGGTGGTGAGGCCCTGGCACGGCTGCCCGGAGAGCTGTGGGTACCCCATCCCTGCAGGTGCCCAAGGCCAGGTGGGATGGGGCCCTGGGCAGCCTGAGCTGGTGGGGGGCAGCCAGCCCATGGCAGGGTTTGGGACTGGGTGGGCTTAAGGTCCTTTCCAGCCCAACCACTCTGTGACTCTATGATTCTATGCTGTGTCATATCCTGTAGTTCTAAAAGTGGAACTACTTTATCTCATGCCATTTCCCATATCTGAATTGTGAATGATTTTTTCCCAATCAGATCCAGCAGAACTGAGTTGGGTTTGGAAAATCCGGAAGGCAGCTATAGAATTTATGGTGTCAGGAGACCGCGCAAGGAAACTGGATATGGAGAAGAGGGGGCTCACCCATCCACCTGCCAATAGAAGTGCTGTGTAACTGGCTATTACTTTTAATTCTTTTCTTACAGCACAGCTCTTCTATTTTGATCTCTTTCAGCAGAAGTGCATTGTTTGGTGCAGGGCAAACCAAGAAGCCTCGTGCATGCATAAGTTGCTCAATAACCTTATTTTCACTGAGTTAGGATTTCATGAAATGAGCTTCTTTCAACTTCCCTTTATGCATCAGATAAAAAAAACAAGCAAGCAAGCTTTTTCACTGATCATTTTTGTTTTTAAAGGTCTCAGCAAGCCTCCCTTCATTACTGCAGTGACACAGCTGTGTCATTTCAGAGCTGCACCCCAACCTGGGCTCTGTGGGCTGGATGCTGCAGCAGTGTAACTCCTGCAGCACGGAGCTGAGTGCAGGCTAATTGCTGGAGGATTCCCTTTGCTTTTGGGGAGGTTTTGCTTCAGTGGCTGCAAATTAAAGTGACACTGCGATTGAAGTCAGTGCAATGAAATGATGCACTTGGTGCTTTGATCTTGGCCCTTAGATAGATTGCTCCTTAAAAATAATAATAATAATAATAATAATGATAAAGGAACTGCTGACTAATTTGGTACTAAGCATCAGTCAGAGATGGAAAATGTCAAAACACAGAGCATGCTTGTAGATGTGCTGATAACACCTGTAGGAGAAAGCAAGTAGAAATTGTATGTTCTACTTTTCTGTGTTTCATTTCATATGGATGAAAGCAGCAGCCAGAGCCAGGGCTGAGGGCATCATAGAATCATTAAGGTTGGAAAAGACCTCTTAGATCACCCAGTTAAAAAAACCAACAACAACAACAAAAAAACAACAACAAAAAACACTTCTTCTTTGAGCTCATTTAAGGAGAAATCACAGCTGCAGAATGCCAGCTCTGCGGCAGTGAAGCACAAAGCTGAGCGTATGAAAGGAAGCAGTTTCATTGCTGTTGGCTTTCTCCCTGTTCAAATGACAGAGCACCTTCAGGCAGAATTTGAGCCTCCTCCCAAAATACATGAGAAAAGCAAATTCAAACTGGCGTTGGCTTCTCACAGCAGTTTCTCACAGTATGTGATCAAATGATTGTGTCTTATGTTACTTGTGGTTTTCTTCAGTCACCTTCAAGACCAGATAGAATGAGTGGGTTATCCAGAGCATCAGAACACAGAAAGACTCAGCTGTTTCAAGCCTGGCTTCCTGTACTACCGATTCCTGCAGTTGTCAGTAACAAAAATTGTCCAATTTCTGGTGTAGGATCAAGTCATGAAATTAGAGGCTTATGGCAATTCTCATCTTTTTGGGAATGTTGCTCTCAAGTAGCAGCTTTTGCTGCCTTCTCAGGGCTGAGTCAGTTCCAGAGGACTTAAAATTTATGCCCTATGCAGGAAATGGCAGTCTAAATAAGGCACCTCTTACTGAAGGTAGCTGTCATCACTGAACAATAAATAAAAAGACTTCTAGGGCAACATATAGGGTAGATTTATATGCTTCTTTCTTGTATGATCAACTTTTCAAATGCACACAAGTGATTTAATAGAAACACTTGCATTTAAAAATAAAGCCACCAGCCTGGGAGCTAAGCTGAGTTTAACTCATGTGAGATATAATTTGCAGTAAGGAACTGGAACTGAACTATGGAAGTGATATATTCAGCTCCACCACAGTGTTGCAGACAGTTATGCTGGGCCTTAATTGCTTCTGTTAACATCATATTCTAGAGCTCATTACTGATAAACAGTGTGTATTAATATCATTCAGACAAGAACTGAAGGTTGGGGTGGAAATCCATATATTGTGATGGCCATTAGTCAATGCAGAGCTGTTGAGTGGTGCTTGAGAATCTGAGTTGGGGGAGTGGATATTTCATCAGGCAGATTCCCTCACATTCCTATGAGTAGTTCTTTGTCTAAAAAAGTTGCTTAGTGAAAAATGTGGCTGGGAAGGGACGTAGTAAGCACTGTCCTTTTGGTCTGCTAAACAAAGTCAATTATAGAAGAGTGGATGGAGCCAATGCGGGGGTTGACAGAAGTATATCCACCTCAGGAGAACTATGCTGCTTGTCACAATGGTTCATTTGGCCCAGTCTTGCTAACTTCAATGTTTTACACTGTAAAACGACACTTCTTGGCTTCAATTTTGCTTGCTGGCTCTGGGCAGGTCACTAGTTTTCAAGTAAGCAAGTAGATGTTGGGAGCTCTCAAGATGTGTTTGACTGACAGCACAGTTAGTTCCTTCTTGTTCTTAACTCGCAGCGATATCACATGAATGGCTCAGTTTCAGGTGCACGAACGCGAGATGTGCCAGTAGCACAAATAGTCCTATTCACACTGCTGTGAAGTTCACCTACTCTCTCTCAACATTTCTTCTCTGTTTTCTTGAGTGCCAAAAATATCCATTTCTCTTTGTAGCATTGATTTGAATGTATTTTTCCTTAGGATGTAGAAGCCATAGGTTGCATTCTCTCTACTAAAAATTCATTCATCTAAACTTTTAGAGTAGAAATGGTCTCCACCTCCAGCAGTACCCAAGACACAGGACTTGGCAGAGGCAGCTGTGCAGTGCACTAAGAGCAGCACCACTGAGGAAGGAGGGACTTGGTTTGGGCAAGGAAGAATGCTCAAAGCAAAGGAGCTCTCCAGATGGCTGTACCTGCCTGCTTGGCACGTGGACTTTAGCAAAGCTTAATTGCTACCAACACCAAAGAGAAGTTTTGTTTCCCAAAATGCCAGGTTTCACTTTGCCTTCCTTCTTAACTATTTCATCCTACAAATGTTAGCTACTCACTGCAGGTGATAGCCAAATAATGTGCAAATAAATAAATAATAATAAAAAAGATCTGCCAAGTGTTGTTATGTGTTTGACTGATGCCCCTTAGACAATACACAGGGTGTGCTCTGATAGTCCTAGAAATCCTTTGGGAGTCTGGAAGATCTCAAACTAGCTGTTTGAACAGAGGAGATGCACGTAAAGATGTTTCCACTTTTTGGTTTGATTTTACTTTCTATCTGCTTCTTTCCTGTTGTGCAGAGGTGTGCTGGGGATTATGGATGCTTTCTGCTATGTACTGCTGCATATGGCAGCCCTGCGGCAGCTCATCTGAAGGGCAGGGGGCTGTGTGTGGACTCAAGTGTATGGCTCTGCCATGAATACATGCCCACGTGGTTTGTCAGTAGAGTGCCATGGCGAAGCTGCAATATTCTAGTTAAAAAAATGTAAAATAAAAATCAAATGAAGGGAGTAGTGCCTCGTATATTTCAGTTGGAGCCCAGTTCTGGTGTACAAATTTATAGGAGGATCTGGAACACCCTGAGTGCCCAGTACGATTTAACAGCTGGAAGCAGAAACTAGTTACATTCAGTGAAGGTGGATATCTTGCTTGGGTGAGCTCAATAGACCGTCAGTGTTTGGAATGCATCTCCATGATAGATAGATTTAATTTAATTTTTGGGGAAAAATAAAATAAAATTGCAATCAGCCTTTGCAGGAGGTTTGAACAGATCAACTTAATGCTATCCCTCAGATAGGCACAAAACTGGGTACGGTTTTTCTTGATGAGTTCCAAATATGTATTCCATGTCTGTCACCAAATAAACTCCAATTTCTGGCTGTTTTTTTTTTTTTTTTTTTTTTTGTTGTTGTTCTTGTTTTGTTTTTGTTTTTGTTTTCTACCTGAAGAAATGACTCCAGCCTCCACCTGAGGAGTCACATAAAGGTTTCAGTTATCACAGGTCACCAGTTCCCCATGCTGGATGCCTGCAGTGATGCTTAAGGTGGTGACTGCTAATGACAACACAATGATCCCACATTCAGCTGCATTTCGTATTTATCCTCTGGTGCATTCATTTCTTTCTCTTTTCAGAGGAATGAAGAGGGCATTTCAGTTTACAGCAGGCAGCACAGCCGATCTGTTGGCTGTAGTTGCCAAGCCCCAGACTTTTCAGGACACAGAATGCCTGAAGTTTACCCTTCTCATATCGCTGTCCAAAAGGCTCTGGGTGTCCAATACCCACCGCTAATCCCGCTTTTATTTTTCTCAGCTGAGACTTGGATCCAGTCTGTGGCTTCCGTAGGAATAACAGAACAGCAAGGGGCTCCTTGCTGCAGCTGGGAACGGAGGGAAACACTTTTGCCCAGGTTCTGGTGTTTAGCATGCACCCAGGGACCGCCTCTGTTGTATTGGCATGGGGTGGTGGTTGGACTGGATGATCTTATTGGTCTTTCTTTCCAACCCTAAAAAGACTTTGGTTCTATCATTTGTAGGTGGGGAGCGCCACCTGCTGTGGGCAATGCACCGAGCGACCCTTCAACGACTGTTACATGGGCATCATAACTGCATTGATGGGAAATGAGTACCAAAGTTGTGGTATTTTGTATCGTAAGCCTTCCATCAACTATTCCAGCAGGTAAAGAGCAGCTGATCGCCACTGTCAGTCAGAAGAACATCTTAACTGACACCACCTGAAGATATTAATTTTCTGTTTAAAAAGATGAACGGCAAAAACTGATCTGTTAAAATGATCTGTCTGGGAGTTGGGAACTCCTTACCAGTGTGTGGCCTTGCAGACCAATGAGACCATTGACTGCCAGAGCCCTGTGGGCACTAATGGCCTTAAGCAGCCCCACCTATGGCCATCAGCAGTTCTGCTGTAGCCCTAGAGATGCTTGCTGCTGCCTGTCCTCGTGTAAGGCTGATCACAGAATCACAGAGTCACAGAATGACCCGGGTTGTTCGAAGTGCACTTAGTCTTTGGAACAGCACTGTCTGAACCAACACAAGGTAAGGCACTATATTCTGTGGGTTTTATGGTATGAAGAAGTTGAATTTGTTTGTACCCCTTTGGATTTCTTCCATCTGATGCTGGGCAGTATAGATACGTTTATCATGTTGTGATTGCTGGAAGTAGGGTTTATCACTGAGTGCTTTGGGCTCTGGCATGGATCTCCTTTCCTTTAAAAAGATGTTGCTTGAAGCTGTCTGGAATGGTTCTCTTGGAATTTCTTACCTGCGCAGTAAGAAACCTTACGTAGGCTGTAAGCTGAGTGAGGAAAAGCATTGTTGTTCCATGCTGTGAGCATAGCTCCTGGGCTTTTAAATCAATTGTTTCATAGGGACACAGTATCCATTCCAGTTCAAACCAAGCCTGTCCAACACCTCTCTGCCAACAGGAAGGGTGTGCAGAGATTCTGGAGCAGAACTGTTTGCAGAGACTGATTTGGAACAGATGGGTCTATGGTTTTGGAAGGGACCTCTGAAGGTCACCTCTCCCATTGCACACACAGCAGGTTTAGCTCTGTCAGGTGACTCAGGGCCTCATGCCACTGAGCTTCCAGCTGTCTCATGCTATGAAACCTTGGAGTCCTTTCTTTATGTTGTTGCAGCCATTGGGCTGTGTGAAGGTTAATGGGTTCTGCGTGACAGCTGGGCTATGTGATGGTGCAAAGTGAGTCCTTCTGCGTGAAGAAATAAAGCCATGTCCCTGTGCAGATGCTACAGAGGTGCTGCCATATAGCGTCATGCCTTTCTCTTTACCATTCTAATTTTCTGATAGGGTCTAGGTTTGTGAGAGGTGAGAGTGGCTCTTGATCTGCAGGTGAAAACAAGTGCCTTCCCTGCCTGCAGCAGAAATAATAAGAGCAGGTCTTTGATTCTTCTGCCATCGTGTGGCTGACAGAAGGCTGCAGGTCTGGTTATGCTGTGTGGTAAAGGCTTGATTCCCTTATTAGTAACAGCTGAATGAATAAAAGATCTTCTAATAAGGGACATTACGAACATTCTTCCTTTCCTCAATCCTTTAGCAGGGAAAAGGAGATTTTCAACACTTGAGCAGCTCTCCAATCCCTGCTGGAGGAGAGGAGCAGTGGGAAAGGCTGCTCATCCCGGAGAGAACGATGCTGGAGTCCTGTCCCAACAAGAGTCTGGGGTACAGGGCACACATTGGCTCACAGAGTCCTGGGTGTGTAAATAAGTGACTTGTTAGGCAAATGTGCCAGCCACAATTAGTGCTCCGCTGCACTAATTGCGAGAGAGAAGGGCTGCACCACCCTCCATAGCCACTGCCCATGCCATTCAGCCCATTTCACACCATATAGCCACTGCTGAGGCCGCGATGGGATACTAACATGGCAGTTTTTGGAGGAGGGAACTGCAGGCTGGGCACTCGGACCTCATCAGAGTTGAGGATCTGTTTCTAAGCTCCAAAAGATGGATTTGCATGGCTGAGTGGTAACTGCTTCCTCCTGCCACTCCTACAAGAAAGTGAAGCAGAGAGTCTTCAATTTCCAATATTTATTCATATTGAAATGGTGATATTAATATTGATTTATGACAATGATGTAGGGATTTGCAAATAGAACCTCTTTAATACAGAAGTGATGAAAATAGCAACTCCAGCTGAAAAGAAGGATAGACTAAGGTCGTACAAGAATGTGATTTGTAAAAGGGGTGGGAGGGAGGGAAGGAAACAGTGGGAAGATATTTCCTTCCCCAGATGTGATGCACTGAGAGGAGAGGAGTGATGCAGCTGGGAGGGGAATGTGGTTGGCAGCTGTCACCTCTTGGGTCCGGCAGCACAGCAGTGAGATCTTCCACCAAGGACCTGGGTGAAAAGCAGGGCATGAGGAGAGAGTGTGCTGAAGGCTGGGATTCTCCTACCCATAAGCATTCACTTTCTTTCTTTCTTTCTTTCTTTCTTTCTTTCCTTCTTTCCTTCTTTCCTTCTTTCCTTCTTTCTTTCTTAAAACACAAGGCTCAATTTCATCCAGGACAGCATAATGCCATAAAATCATCAAATACTTCAAGTTGGAAGGGATCCATAGGGATAATTGACTCAAACTCCTGGTAATAATAATAAGTCTTTAAATAGAAGTTTTATCTGTGATTACCCGAGGCCAGATTTTGGTCCTTTCTGTTCTGAGTAGCATATTACACCATAGGTACAGGACAATCTTACAGCAAGCTTTGCTGTCTCATTCTGGCAGAACTCAGCCTGCAGCCAGCACAACAGGCTGCAGCAGCAGAGCTGGACACAAGCATGGATGCTCATGGCAGAACACAAGGACAGCTTGTGCTTCCTTTACCATGCTCTCAGCAGAAGTCTGTGAGACTTATCTTAAGAAATACAAGTATCAGGGAAGCATTTATGCCTACTAGATGAACGGCAGCTTACGAAATTCTTCCTATGATGTCCTAAGGCGTTCACATTTTTCTCTTCACACTTCTCTACCTTGTAACTTTCCTGTCAGAAAAGAAAGGAAAAGAAAAGAAAACTAAAAAAGCCCTGCTCCAGCTGGAACACCTCTCACCTAAGCCAGGTGCTCCTTTTAATTTAATGATGTGTAGTGTGGTAGGGCACCTCTCACAGCTGTGAGCCCTGGGATATAACCTAGATCCACAGGGTAAAACACAGGGAGTTTATAACATTGTTTGCCCAGAGAGTTTGTGGATGCTCCATCCATAGAGAGGTGTTCAAGGCCAGGTTAGATGTGACTCTGGGCAGCCTGATTTGGTGCCTGATTTATTGGTTGGCAGCCCTGCTTCAGCAGGGGCTTGGAACTAGATGCTCTTTGAGGTCCCTTCTAACTTAAGTAAGTCATTCTCAATGACACAGTGATTCTGTGGCTTGCAACCAGCTGATGGTACCCTCATGCCAAGCTTTTGCCACATCTCCAGCCCTCTGCTGCTAATTAATGCACTGTCTGTATAAATGCACACCTGTTATTTGCACAAAACAAGCACTGTAGAGCTACATCTGTAAAAGCTCGTTCTCCTATTGGAGAGCCGCAACAGTGAGGTACAAGAGGTGATACCTGCCACTGTGTGCTGCTTTCCTTCACTCTCTCCCTTCTTCTCACCACTAGGACATTACTTTCTCAGTAGACTGAATACACCCATTTTCCTCATGGCCCTTCTTTCCCGATGCAGAAACTGAGACCTCTTGCATTTCCATGCTTAAGTTCAGGTACTTGTGGCACAAAAAGCCAGAGCTACTGCCCCCCCCCCCCCCCCCCCCCCCCGCCCCTCCAATTGTCCTTATGGAGTCATAGAATTATTTGAGCTGGAAGGGACTCCTGAAGGCCATCACTCCAACTCCCCTGCAGTGAGCAAGGACACCTACAGCTCCATCAGGTGCTCAGAGCCCATCCAGCCTGACCTTGAGTGTCTCCAGGGATGGGTTCACCACCACTTCTCTGGGCAACCTGTGCCAGTACCTCACCACCCTTACTATGAAAAGCTTCTTTATATCCAGTCTAAATCTTCCCTCTTTTAGTTTGAAACCATTTTCCCCTGTCCTACCACTACAGACCCTGCCAAAAAGTTTATCCCTTTCTTTCTTAAAGCTCTCTGAGGCAGCACTTCTTAGTAATTCACCTACTCTAAACAAGACTGTGTAATCTATTCCTGTGACTTGCTGAAGGATAGAGAGCACAGATAAGGGGTGAGTCTGGACTTCCTAACAGCAAATCTACAACACACCACAGAGCAGGCTGTCATTCATCTGCTTACAGCAGAAAAAAAAAGAAAAAAAAAAAAGAATACCCACCATCCTACCTCTGGGGTTCTGTCTTTATTTTAGCCATCAGTGCCTTTCCTTTGTTCACATACAGAGGTAGCTTTCAGGGCTGGATTCCATGGTCCCAAAGTCACCGTAAGTCAGCATACAGACCTAAATTACAGTAAGAGGACTCCAATCTACATAATGAAAACACAGGACAGGGAAAAAAAAAAAAAAAAAAAAAAGACTGAATTGCCAAGTGATGAAGTCATTACAGCCCAAATACAACAATCTGCTTTGATGCAGCTCACAGAGAAGGGCCCTGTGGATCTGAAAGGCCCGTTTACTTATTAACCAAATGACTGCTGCCGGAAGGTGGGGATAATCCAACACCCAGCATCCATGTCCTGAAACAAATGGACATCTCTTTTCTGAGTCTGGCTGTTCCTAACCTCAACTGATTTCAAGGAATTGCAGCAGTGTGGATTTCAAACTGCATTTGGTACATTACCTATATTGCTGCTGTCACGTTCCCTCAACTCTGACACATAGGATGTGTCTGCATGAACCACAGTGTCACTGTGGTGGATAAACCCACTGTGGATGAGAGAGAACAATCAGCAAGGATGAAACATTGCTCTGTTTTTCAATTGTAAAGGAAGTCTGGGATGTTGGAAGGCTGTTTTTGTTAAAAGCTGTATAGTGTGTCAGGGGAAAAAAAGAAAAAAAGAAGAGAATGAGCCTTTTGCATGTGATTCGTGTCTAAAAACACCCACGCAGCTCATCCCATTGACCTCAAAAGACAGAAATGCTGCAGCAAGCCACTTCCAGAGAGGGAATTCACGGGCACGAAACCATAGCGAACAAAGAGCTGATGAATTATCAACTCTTCAGGGCTAATCTGCTCAGCAAATATTAATACAATTAGTCTTAATCCCTGAGTCTCATAGTTTTTAAGTTATGCTTCATTTTTTAAAGTACGGAAGCTTATCATTGGCTTCAGCTGGAAGGAAAAACGAGAAGAAATAGGTGAATCAAGAAACCTAGAAACCATTTTTTCTCTCACCCTGTAAGCAAGCAGCAACTGGGCATGACCAGAATAGCAGAGATGACGTTCGACGTGGCTCTCATCAGGCTGTTCCAGAAATACTGCTCTGCTGGCTCCCCAGCAATGGGATGTGCTCAGGGCTGCCTGCCACCATTCCCACCCACCGTGCATTGAGCAGGGAGGGTCAGAGGGGCTGTGCTTGTGCTGTGGGTGCTGCTCAGAACTCCGTACACCCCAGCCAGGTCAGCCAGCACCTAACCACCCCCTTGAGTGTGTTCATACATATGCTTGCTGTGGGTGCATAGATGTGCCATAGGAGCAGGTACTGGGGAGCAGAACAGATAACGGAATTCAGAATAACAATACAACAAAATGACGTCCTTTGACAGACTGATAGGCACCTTCCCCTCCCCCCAAGTTATCACAAGACAAGACATTTCAAAGGCTTCATTTTTGACACCTACTCATGGAAAAACAATTTAAAAATAGCAGAATTTCCTTTGATACATAAAATCCGTCTCCTGCTCAGCGGCAGTGTTGAACAAGCGCATTCTGCAGTGCTTTTCCTCTATTGTTTTGTCCCAGAGATGAGCTCAGCGCTGTCCCCTTTCCAGGTGATGGTTGTTACCAGTGAGAGGATGTGACAGGCAGTTTAGAAGTTTCCTTTTTCGCCTACTCAAGAAAGAAGAGCTCGGAAGCTTGCAGTGGTGAAGTGATTTCTTGCCATTTCTCTCTTTGTGCTTAGCTGCAGGTTTCCACCTCTGGTCTGCAGCACCCCAGGGAAAATACATACTCCTTGTAAGCTGTCAAGACAAGGTAACTCACTGAAGGAAGTCATAATCAGGAGGCTTAAATTAGCTGTACAGAGGGCTGTGGCTTCACTGGAAAATACTTAGGTGCTACATACTGATAGGAATTGAAAGCAGAGAGAGAAGACCTGGATGCTGTGGTTGGCAGAGAAGCAGCATTTCTTCCTCTCCCTCCTGTGACCTGGCAAATCGCTGTTCTTATCTTTTAATTTATGCACATCTCCCATCTTTCTCCATTTTAACCAGAGCAGCACAGAGGATTTACTCTTTGCATTTTTTTTTTCCTTCTTTCCATTTGCCCCTTTCCTTTGCTCCAAAGGGATTTCTTGCATGAAAGATGGCAGCCACCTGCTTCTATTGTGAGGCTGCAAATGCAAACAGCCACTCACTGAGCACAACTGCCGTTGGGCAGGAGAGGGCCCAGCTGGGACTGGGATCTACAAGTGGACTATTAGCAGCCAAGTAGTGGACTGAAGCTGGTTATTTTTATTGCTGCCCTGAGGAGATAGGTCAGACAAGGCAAAACATTAGTATAACCAGCAAAGTGTAAGCATCTGAAGGCTTCTGCAGGCTCTTAGATGCCCGCATGCTGCATTTTTGCACAGCGCTGGTTGGCAGCAAGGTGTTTTTTTCATGATAGTGTTTGTAACAAGAAATCTATTGAAGGAAAAGCACGAAGTGCACTTGACTGATTTCTCGCATCTCAGTTTTAAAAGCCAATTCTGCATTTTTCTTTGCTTGATAAGCTGCAATTTGTCAATATCGACCTCATGCATGAGGTGGGATTGTGGCATGTGCTGAGCCCACAGCTCCAGAACTGCCCAGAGATGCTCTGTACTACCCAGCTGTCCATCCTCTGCCAGACAAACAGGAAAGAAGGTGGCCATGCTTCTCTTGTGCTGCTTTGGGCATCAGCAGCACCAACCAGCATTGCTGCTTGGCGGAGCTGGGCCGCCCTGTGGGGTGAGAACATATGACAGAGGCAGATGTTGTGATACAGAAATAGCCTTAAGCTGTGGCTGTGTCAGTGCAAAACCACCATGCTTGCTGCAGCCACTGCCCTCAGTCAGACACAGGCTGTGCTTTGTTGTAGGAAGTGGGACAGTAGAGACAGAACTGAACCCGCCTGCCTGAATTCTCCACATGCTGTTACGGCAGCTCTTCAGGCCGCAGCGACATCCCGCGTAGTGCCAACGCGGCAGCTGAGTTCCCAGAATAGATGCACATAATTTTTTAAAAATCTGTTGTGATGTCAGAAAGCTTCCCTTTTTAGCTCTTGCCTCATCTACCAGCTATAACTCGCTTATGGGTGCTGAGCCATGAATGTAGGCTAGCAGCTAACGTAGGCTCAGATTTACAAAATCGTTTGAAGAAGATCAGTGAGGGGGAGTCAGAATCTCCAAGGTGGCCTTAATGGCCGTAACCTCACGGCACGATGGGAACAGGAAAGTGTGATGGAAATACTAAATACGAAGTTGCGATGCAGGGGTGCCATTCTGACGTTCTCGCTATCCATCATCAGCAAAGAGTTCAGGCGTAGAGTAGATAAACGTTTTGCTTGGCCTGTAAAAGTCAAAGGCCACAACAGACAGAAGAATTTCTACATTACCCCCGGAGCTCAGCACATCTCTCCCTGCAGAAATAAGCACTCCACAAAGTGCTTATTTCTCTCTAAGACTGATAAACATGGCTTTGGGTGAAAGCTTCACATGGACACACCTGAACCAACAATACACATCCGAAGTGAAACAAGAGATTGGATTCTGCCCTCTGGAACCTTCAGAGGCTGTGCCAATTGGCATGGCACTGACCATTCATCTTACCAGAAAGAGCCCACCTCGCTTCCAAACACCTATTCAACCAAAGCATTGAACATCTCTTCTGCCACTGCCAATGAATCAAAGATATCATAAAGTCCAAACAGCAATGTGAACATGGCTAAAAGGCTGCTACAGATGTTGTGTACTTAAACCAGAACTGTTTGCTGTTCTTTCTTTATGTGTAAATACCACAAGGCAAGAGCGTGTGGCGTACGCATGACATAAATATAGGAGGAAAAAACAAAAGTTAAGTAGCAAATCCTGACACACCTTATGGATAACTCCTTCACACAGCAAGCACTTTTCTTCAGCACAGGTGCAGAGCATTGTGCTGCATCAAAGGAAACAGTGAAGGTCAGAGTCACATGGGGGCTAGCATTTCAGATAGGCCTGTTTTATTTTATTTGTTAAATTGGTTTGTCAATGGCTGGTATTGATCATTTCCAGCTCCTTTTTTTTTCTTTTCAGCTGCAGTCTTCACTCCCTCATATCTACAGTTAAAGACACATCTATTCTTCTACCACTATACCTTTAGCACCTTTAACAGCAAAACTCTTTCTGTCTGATCATCATACTCCTTCCCTTCCATCCCTTTTCTTTTTTCCCTTTCTCCAAACAGTTGAGGTTGCCAAGCTACTTCTGGCTCCTTTTCCAGCCATATTTCCCTGGGATCCCTTTGTAAGAACGCAAAGTCATGAATCAGCAACCTGCTGCACAGTTACTTGCTTCTAGTTGCTGTGATGCAATTAACCATCAACAAAATGGTTTGACGTAAATTCAACTACACTTAATCAATCAACAGTGCATGCGTGTGTGACAGGGCTGCTTGGAAGATTTCAGTTTCAGATTAAGTATTTGTGAAATTCCCATCAGTTGACAGTACAGAAGATTTGCAGGTAATGTGTGCAAAGGTTCTGAGTATTTGAGGGCAGAGCTATCTTAATCCAGTGGTTTATTATTGTCATTTTTAATAAGCATGGGACGTACATCTTAGAAATGCTCAGATATACAGCTAGATTGGCAGTCGGATTGAAAACCAAACATCAGTACATTTACTTATCTACTGCCCTTCAGTATGAGCTTTGCCAATTGCAGATCAAACCAGTACAGAGATAAGGTCAAAGATGGCACATTAGCACATCCAGAGCCCCTGGGAAGTTCCCTCTCTTCAATCCATCCCAAATTATTTTCCAGATAATTTATGGGATGTTCATCCTCTATAATTTGTTTGCTGCCTTCAAGCTACATTTTGCAAGAGGCTGTAATGCCATGGGAACCATGGGTTGTAAAACAAGTGTGTGTAATCCCTTTCACATGGAGATTTGGTGTTGAGCTTATGGGAAGCCAATAGCTAATGGAAAAAATAATGCCAAATGAATCAGTGGGGGGGGGGGGGGGGGGGGGGGGAAGAGAGAGAGAGAGACAGAGAGAGACAGAATGATGAGGTATAAGATTCTATCATGCAACCTTCTGAGAGAGTGATTTCAGACTTCAGTTCTCAAGTTCTGCCACTAGAGGGTAATAAAAACTAAAATACTGGAATTCACGTGGCATTGACACCTCTGTCAACCTCAGCCGCAGGAGTGTCCCTGCACCGAGGCACCTGTAATTGTTTGGGGCCACGATCAGCTGAAGTTAACTTGGACAGAACCAGAGACTTGGCTGCAAGGCTCATTGCCAAGCTTGCCACCTGTAGGGAACCTCAAGGTGTTCTGACTAAACAAGGCCCACCTAAACACTGCTTTTTAAAACTCTGGATTCTCATAGAAAAGTACTAGATTTGGACATGAAAAGCCTAAAAAGCAGGAGAAGCTCAAAGCCACTTCACAACTCTTCTTTCATTACATCATCACCGATAGAATAATTGCTTTAGTACTGACACCCAGGTGGATGCATCTGGTTTGTCTTCCTTGCCCCAAAACCACCATATCTCATTTCCACCAGCTATCCCCTATAGCCCATTCCTGGGATTATTTTTCCCTTTGCATGCTTTTTGGCAGGGGGGATATTTGCCTTTCCTCCCAAGGAAGGTCTCCAGGAGCTTCCCACTCAGGACAGAGTACATAGCTGGGGAGGACTTTCGCCTACTGCCACTTCCACAGAGATCACCATCTCCCTTCAGCAAGACTTGAGCACTCTGGAAAGAAACTCTTACGCAGAAGATTTAAAACACTGAAATAAATGAGACTGCTTGAAGCACCGCACTGCTTGGAAGGTGTCAGGAGCTAAATTATTCTGGAAGCATCGAACCATATGCTGTCAAGAATAATCCTATGTTGGCAACAAGAGGATGGACAAAGCAGCCCGATAGATCCCTTCTTCCCATCCTAGCATCTATAATTTCTCTGTTAATGACTTGTAATCACAACCTACATGTCAGGGCACATTTTGATTCCTTGCTTGATAAAGCACCGAGGCCAGTAAGATCATTCAATTAACTGCATGGTCCAGTGCCTCCTCCAGCGCCAAAGCCTCCCATCCCACAACAGCCAGCACTGTCCTCACATGTTTCTGCAAGGGCCCAGGGGGAAAGGAGCCGAGCAGAGAGAAATAGTCATTCTCCTCATTTAAAAATATAAAACACATTCAGGACCACATGTAATAGCGTTGTATATCTTATTTCCATGAAGCATCTCCGGGGCTAATTCACAAGACATTAATCATATTCCATCTTCTCCCAGCTGTTAACTCATCTGTATGGTTTTTAATAAATGATTGTGTACGCATTTTCAAGAGACAAATCTGTGCCAACAAGGGCTGGTCTACTCAGTGCAGAGGTTTCTGTGGTCTGGAGGAACAAAGGCCACCAAGCAGGCTCCAGAGCCTGCACGGCAGGTCCTGGCCCCCAGCTGAGCCCTCACAGTGCCGGTCAGGGTTACCTCACCACCATTCAATGACGCCCTATGGTGATGTGGTTTGGCTAGGGGACAGGCGCTAATATATTTCCAGGTCACTTCCTTCAAGTGCAATCTGATTTATTCCCAGTCAGTTCATTGGCGTCGTTCAGTGGCATAAGCTTTAATTATTCCTTTAAATCTCATTTCAAACTCCAAGCACTGCCTTCCATCTCCTTCTTGCCTCCTGGATGCTGCTTCTTTTTGCCACACCTGTCAGAAAGATCAACTTTCCAGGAAAGGCCTCATTTCATCTCCATGTAGTGCCAAGGGGGTAAAGAGCTATCAGGAGCTCTGGGTTCTGCTGTTTTAAGAACCAGGATACATGATTGTCTCCAACCAGAGAATGCAACAGCGTATCCAGAGAAAAGCTGCACCTCTTTAAAATGCTGCACATATAAGTCTTCCTTGGCAAGACAGCAAGTGACTCTTAGCTGAAGCAGTGAGGTGACCGACTGGGCAATGGTGTTTTGCATTACAAAGTCTGCTCAACACCCTCCTCCACTCACATCCCAATGCACAGCCCCACTGAACATCCCATGGCCCTCAGCAGGTTGATCTCTTTTTGCTCCTTGAAAAAGCAGTCTCCCAAACTGCCAGGCTTGTGCCTCACTATTAAATCAATGTGTTTTTCCTCCTGGCTGCCCTCCTATAACCAGCCAGGCAGCAGGCTTGCCCTCAGCCCCTTCTTCCTCAGGCTTCCTTTCTATATGTAAAGCCAGATTTGGAAGGATTGCATTGTCTAACTCCAACCCCTAAATCAGCTTGTTGGCTAATCCTGTTTTAAGTGTACATGTTTAAGGGAACATCATCATGGCTGAAGAAGCCCCTCTCTTGCACCAATTAATTACACAGAGTAAGGTTAACAGCAGCCTCTAAGTCCAGGAGCCCAGGTATCAAGGGGAAAGTGTCAGAGGTTTTCCAAAAGCAGTTTCCTCTCTATTGTGAAGGCTATAAGAATTAAAGGCTGGGAGCCACATGCTTTCATCAGAAAGGGAAGAGCTAAGTATCTTGATAGGACAAGGGGAAATGGTTTCAAACCATTTAGATTTAGACTGGATATAAAGAAGTTTTTCACAGTAAGGGTGGTGAGGTACTGGCACAGGTTGCCCAGAGAGGTGGTGGTGCCCCATCCCTGGAGACACTCAAGGTCAGGCTGGATGGGGCTCTGAGCACCTGATGGAGCTGTAGGTGTCCCTGCTCATTGCAGGGGAGTTGGAGTGATGACCTTCAGGGGTGTCTTCCAACTCAAATGATTCTACGACGAAAATCAGCAAGTATGCATCAATTTCTCCAACTATGTTTTTAGAAAAAGGCGGAAATAATAAAAAATAAAATCACTCATTAAATCTAGGGAAATCTGCATTCCTTTACAGGACACAGGTAGTAGTAAGCTAGATTAAGGATAAGTGGGACTACATTAGATTTGGACAAAGCCATAGTGCGATGAGAAATGTGCCTTGGTGTTTACTGGAGGAGTAAAGTCCTAAAAGCTTTGGAATAATTGTTGGTGGGCAAATACAGGCTTTGTGTTTCAGCCTGTACAGCTTTCCTTGCAGCTTTTCCTTAAAGATCAGCTCCTACTTCCTAATCATGAATAGCTGTGCTATTAGTGCCCTTACCAACTACATTAATTCACCCTTCTCTTGATCCTGGATGACCAGCAGCCACCCCCAGCTTCTCTCCCAGCTGCTGTGTCAATTTGGAGAACTCCAACAACTGGCGTAAGGCTAACAAGGTCCTCTGCCTTGGCGTTGGCACAGGCAATGGACTTGGGAGTGCAGCCTCATTTCTTGCTCCCTCCTGCAGCTGCCTCCTCTAGACAGCTTGCATTATCACTCTCCTCCCTTCTCTTCACCTACCCTTCTACCTTCCTGGGAGCCCTCAGAGGTGACAGCCCAATACTGTCACTATTACAGATAAGCCACTCTCCAAAGAGAGGAGAACATTTTTCCATTATTAGAAGCCTCTCTCTGACTAATCCATTGCCCACCATGCTCCAGGCCTCATCCTTCCCTCTTTTTACATCTCAGCTTAATCTTCAACACCATAAAACAGCGTTCCGGGGATAAGTCATTAAAAGAGGAAAAAAACAAGAGCTTGCCATCTAGCACCCTGACCCTATGATGGCTTGCAAGTAATGCAGAAATAAAAAGTATCACAATGATAAAAAAATAAATATCAGCAATTCCCGTTCCTATCCCCTTTGTTTGTAAAAGATGGTGCTTTTGTTTTAGTATTTCTGTAGGTTCCCCACTGCCCCACATAGCCTTCTGCTATGAGAAAATAGACTCTGCACATCCTTACCAGACAACCTTGTTCACAGTCTGAATTTGTTTTCCACGTTTCACCTTGGAAATTACCACTCATATCACTGCTATTATCTGTGTGCTTCTTTTGAACCATAAAGAAAGCCCATACCAAGTGCTGTTAAGCCTGTTCCAGCAGTTATCTTCACATTTTCCACAGAATGAAGTGCCTGTACTTCCCTCCTCCCTGCCTCCACTAAAGGACCAATCCTCCTCCCAAAGAGCCCCAACGCACCACGCGGTTGGCAGATAGCAATAATATTTCAGAGACCCATGGCAGCAGCAGCCCAAAACCACCATAAGCTCTGTGAGCAGCTTAATTTGGTCATCTTGAATAATCTATTTGTTTTCTTAGCATTATGTGGTTTAAATTGATTTTGCTATTATTTTCAGCTCCACAGGAAGGAAAATTGGTAAATAACTTTTTTTTTTTTTTTTTTAAATTGTGGCAATCATTAACTGTCATCAGACCATTGGACAATCAAACTGCCGCCAGCAGAGATCACTCCGTAGGAGGAAAAAGACCACAAACTCCATAGGCACTTTCAAGCCAGGCTTAGGCAGAGTTGGCACATGGTGAACACAGCAAAACCAGACACTCCTCCCACTTCTGGGCCCACCCAACCATGGAAATCTGGTTTTCCTCTGTGAAAAGAGGCATTATGGGCGGTGTGTCTGTAGCACATCCTTGCACCTCTGTTCAGATTCCAGGCATGTACAGGACATAGCTCTAAACATGACCCATTCATCTTTTTCCAAGAGCCCAAGACCTGCCTGGCCACATCCTGCACCCAGGCACTCAGCAAGCTGCCTGCCCACTGCCCTGCTTGGTTATTGGTGCCCACTTTCATCCCCTGAGAAACACACATCTGGGAACTGCAGGAAAATCAAAGCCACCCCCAGCTGTGATCTTCATACTCAAGATACTCAAATCCATCTTTTCTGTTCCCCAAGTCACTTCTTACATTTTCTTCTCTGATTTTTCTTTATCCATCTCTCCACCTACCTGAAATCCCAAGCAAAACTTTAGCAGCAATTCTGCATCTTCAGATCCTCATTTGAAATTCATCACCAAACTCTTATGCTCCAACTCTGCCTATAGCTAATAATGCAACACATGTACCTGCTCTCCAAAGCCCACAACCAGCCTAACCCCCCTCCTAAAGCAGGCCCTTCCTGGTGGGCTTTGCCCCTTTAACTCTGCATGGTGCTGATAGAACAGGGTGAGTAGCAGCAGGGTGGTGGACAGCCCTGTTGTAGGTGAGCATGAGGGGTTCCTCAAGCATGGTGGGGGGGGCAGTCACACACTCTCTCTTTTTTTCCTCCAAATCTGAGATTTTAGGAACTCAGGGGGAAGTACACCTCCTATTTAGAAAGTATTGTTCATAAAGAAGCATGGCAGGGCTTGATGTTCCTCCACAAAGCATCTGCAGGTATGATACACTGCTGCTTGTTCCCAGAATTAACATAGTTGGAGGACTGGGACATGACTCTCCTAGCAACAAATATCTCTCTCCGTATAGTTCCTAATTTGTGCATTGTCAAAGCTACCTGCTATCTCCCATCCTTAAGAAGCAATCCACCCTCCATTTTGCTCCAGCTGGTCTACCCATTTCCTAGCTCAGAACAGCGCACAGCCCTTCACTTGCTGTTACAGTCTGCGGCACAGCTGAACCAAGGGCAATGTTCTTCATTTCCCTGAAGACCATATGAAGTCTTTAACCAGGCCAAATACTTTAAATAACCATTTGAAGACATGTTCCCATTCTGGGAATTCTTCAACACAAACAGATGGATTGATAGATGCAGTAGATTAGTTTGGGTACAATGTGATCCAATGTGATACTCAAGTGATTCAAGCAGAGGAACCACATGCAATGCACTGCTCCAAGAAAAATAATATATTTTCTTGTCAAGAGCATCACAACATTCTGATGCCAACCCTCCCCCCTGCATACGCTTCCCATAGAAGCTTCCCTGCTGTCATCCACGGCCAGATGGTCACAAACCCCTTGGTGTTTCTCTAAGTGAACTTCATGGGGCAAATTTTATTTTCATCTACCCTGAATTACAGTGATTCTGGGAGAGACTAAAGTGGAGCATCTCCAGTGAGGTCAGTGGAGGACTGACTGCACAATCAACAGATCAAGGAGACATTTGTAAGCCAGGCAGGAAAGAGAAGCAGCAGACATGAAGGCTTATGTTTATGTAGGTTGCTCCAAAATTAATGCCTCCTACTTATTGCCATGGAAACTATAACAGATGTAAAGAGCATAGTTGCACTGTTTGATAGAGCAAAACAATATTTTTCAACACAGTCACCACCATTAGCTATCATTTTCGTTTGTGGAACAACAGCCTGCATGCTGCACTTGTAAAAGCCAGCACCAGAGGAAGTGACCCAATATTTCACAGCTGCTATGATAGCATCATTGCTGAAACACACTACGCACTGCCTTGTTGTGCTCACATCCACTGTTCGGTCTCCATAAACATTCACCAAGCTTCAATGAATGTCAATGAGTGCCATTTTTTCCACATGGAGGAATTCAATTTCACTTCCATGTCAAATAGTATTTGTCAGACTGGCCCTCTGCTGCCATCTGTCACACAGCAACAAAATGTAATGGAATATTGGTGGTAAGGTTCAATCTCTATTGCCGTATCACCAACACCGACATCTGACACTGCGGGCCAACGTAGTAAAATAGGAGGCATTACTTTCAGAGCAGCCACTGTATGTCCAGTCAGGTTTCTAACGGCCCATGCACAACAATTTCACTGACTTCATAAAGATGGAGGGGGTAAGACCTCACAGCCTACGTGCTTGACCATGAGCCTACAAGCAGCAAAGGAAAACTGCGCTTCCAGGGTGCAGCTCAGCTCTGGTGAAAGCCTCCGGTAAACTCCTACAACTTTCAGTAACACGCATGGAGAAATCCAGAAACACCAGGCACTGTGTTGATGTAGCTTGATGGATTTGTCAAACACATTTTTGCAATTTTACTGTGTTTTTATGTAGTGCAGAATCATGAGCTTTTTCTGTGTTTGATACAGCTTTAATGTCTTCAATTGCTTATAATGGAAACCTGACCTTTAGCGTGCTGGTGCCGTATCGCAGCACATTGAGGCAGGGAGTTGGAGGCAACGTGTGCCAAGGTTAGTAAGAGAGCAGTTTGCCACAGTGGGAACAAACAGACCATGGCAAGGAGGTGGCTGTCTGGACACAGTGTGGGAAAAACGCGTCTTGCTCTGCCTGGGAAATCAGATGCATGCTGGGATGGGAGGAAATGTATTTGCAGCTCCGTGGGTGAGATGCTGATCCCCTGGGTCCATTAGTTAGGGCTCTTCACAGCCTGGCTCTGTCCCAAGCCCTCCTGTCTCTTCTGGAGAGAGCAGCCATGCACAGAACATAACTCAGGGTTTGATCCCTCTTGGGAGGGATTTCTTCCAATTTTGCTTCTCCCTTTGCAGTGTGCAAGGGCTTCTTGGCCACTGATGTATTTGATGACTTAGTTGAAGAAACCCACTTTCCACTTGCCAACCTTCAGAATAGTCCCACTTGGAGCACTTGTAACTTTTCCCCCTTAAGTAAGACTTTGTCTGGCGGCAGCTGTGCTGAGAAGTGGAGAAGATTGTGGGGCTGAACGTGCAGGGGAAGTAGAAGGAATAGCAGTGGACAGCAGCAGCGTTGCAATGGTTGTTAGTTTTGACATCAGCTAAACTGGAAATAGATACTATCCGTGCTCACATCAACAGGGACTGTTAGCTGGGGACAGCCAGTGATGCCCAGGAATAGCTTAGTGTTGGAGACTCCTTCCCATCACACAGAGCCTTTTGGCTGCTCCCAGCCAGGGACCATCTGTGGCCTCGTTAATACTGGGTGGAAAGCAGAAGAGGTGGAGGAGGCGTGGGTGCTCCTTGGGCACCAGTGCAGGAGCTGGGCCTGCAGGAACTGACACATGCTCGTTTGAAGCTTAGCCCTGGTTGTTGGACTCGGTGCAAGCAGCCTCAGACACCAGGTACACTGACAAGCGGGCTTTAATGATCCCCAGCAGGCAGCCTTGGCCCATCCAGGCCCCTGCAGCACAGCTAGGAAGATCAAAGCTGTCACATGCAAGTTCCAACCTGACTGATGGCAACACAGGGGAACAAGCACAATTAAACAGGAGGTACAAGGCTCTGCTGAGGATCTGACCCACTCCCCTGACATCAGTGGGAGTTCAGAGAGCACCTGCCATTGACTGATGTCATGTCCTGGGTCAGGAAGGATAAGGAGAACACAGGGAAGGAGCTGACCCCAGCCCACTGTGGTGCACTCTGAACTCAGGTCCTTTCCAGACCCTCATCAGGAACTTGAGAGGGGGATGGGGAATTTCCCTGTGGTGATCCCTCTTCTGATGCTGACTTTATAACAGACACTTATCATGAATTAATTATGCATTATTAGCATCCATTATTCATTTCTATTATGTGTACATACATGTGTGGCACTGAATAATAAGGGAATTATGCCAAACAATGAAGTGGCCCTCCACCGAGGAGCAGAGTGGGGAGGAGGGAGTGTATCACAGCGGAGGGGGTTTGCTGAGGGCCAGCATCAACTGGGGAAGGAGTCAAGCAGACTGTGTTGGCTGAAAGCCAGGGCAGAAGGCAAGGAGCTGGAAGAGATGGATGAATTACATCTGGGTGCACAGACTATTTCTCGTCTGAGTGGCTGAACATAAAGCAGTTCAGAGGAAATTCGGGTCAACATTTTTGGCAAAACAAAACAAGACCCTGAAGATCACTAAAGTCAAGAACCACTTAAGTGGAATAGAAACAGAAATTGAACAGGAATAGAAAAGTTCTGTTATCTAGTCTGGTTTGTAATCTTGGTCTAAACAAAATTTGCATCGGTTTTGAATTCTCAAAAAAGGCCACTTCAAAACATTCCAGTCTGATGTCAAAATAAAAACGTTTCAACATGGCCTGCCTGCTTTCAGCTGAATCTGTTTGTGGATTTGACCCAAATTCACACACAGGTTACGCCTACCTCGAAAATGCAATTTTTTTTCTTCAGAAATTTGGCATGTATGTTCTGATTATTCATGCCATGGTGGGGAGGGGAGAGGAAGGACTCACTCAGTGCTCAGAGGATAAGGCACTGCCAAGAGATGCACTCTGCACGTAGAGCGCCATTGCTGCAGCTGAACCAGAGGGAGGGAGCTCATGTTTTCAGAATCCATCTCAATTGATGGAGATAATTACAAGTGCCACATTCCCAATTTCTTCTTCCGGGAATTCTCTTCTTTAATAAACTCATTTTAACAAATTGATCACAGCCTCTCCGGTGCTCTGCACATATCAAAGCCATTTATAAGATTGAAGGGAACACTCTGGGTGAAAAATAGGAGCCAGTGCCAGAGATCTCAGTCTACCTTCAGCTGTAATAAAATTGAATTAACTCACTCTCCTCGCATGCCTACTGTTTAATGTGGTCTTAGGTGTCTGCTTTTGAGCTTCAGTCAGTGCTGAATGCAGCATCCAGAGATCTCAGGAGAGGCAAAGAGAAGTGGGACCTGCCCCATGGTGAGTGCAGAATTAATTATGTAGTACGGTCACCCACCCAGTGCAGCATGGAAACGTCCTGACTTCAGTAGGCTGAGCACAGCAGAATGAGTGCCTTCATGTACACCTGCTGGAGGGCTCTGGTAGAAGACTGCTTGGTTGGGTCTTGGGTACTTCTGGTCCTTTCCAGTTCTCCTTTCTAGATGCTTAGTGGAGTGTTTGTATAGCATTAATTCTAGTGAAAATTAACAAGATAAAGAGTAACACGGAAGCATCCAACACACTGAAGACTTTGTGTTCTAAGCCAATGTAATTGAACCATCTTCAAAAAGGAAATCTGCAAAAGTCTAAATGAGCTCTGAACCTAAGCTTTTAAGTGCATTTCATTAGACCTATGCTAATATTGTGAGGATACCCTAATTTCCTGTTGCAGTTTAGTGTAAATCCATATAGAAAACATTAAAATTAGCTATCTTGCTTCCAAAATAAGCACTTCTTAACCTAAACTGAGAGACTCTGGACAGCATTGTCCACTTGAACACCCATCTGGGTAAGGGATGCAGGCAGACCCTGAGCCAGGTGAATTGATTGCTGACCATATAAAAAGCTATGACTCACCCAGCTACGTAACCTGGCCCAGGCTCCTATAGCAGCTCTTCAGCTGCTGACATGAAGCACAATACAGAAATATGCAACTGTCTCATATTTCCGTACAGGAAGATTCCCCTACATGGAACCTGCTTTGGCAGTGTGTTGGACTTGATCTCTCCTAAGGTCCTTTCCAACCCCTGTGATTCTGTAGCAGCTGAGATTTGCAATAAGAGCAACGAGTCTCGGGGAGAGAAGTCCATGGCCCAGAATGGCACCTTCATCTGCTGTAGCTGCAGCTGTGTTTTGTCATAGTCATATCCCATGGGGAGGCCGAAATCACATTTCCCTGGGATGCAGGAGCTGTTTTTCTGCTGCTGGCACTCCCAGAGCAATGAGGCAGAGATCCCACCTTCCCCTTGTGCTCTCCTAAAGCTGTATCTTCCCTGTACCCTTTCTATGAAGGAGCGACTCCATCTGCACAAGTTTAATCGGTTTTACATAACAAGGGGTTGCAGCCAGCACAGACACCTGCACAAACCCCACATGCAGAGCCTGAAGCACCTTGTCCTGCTTCCCAGCAATGGCATCACTAATCTCATAGCAAGCCCCAAGAAGGAGAACAGCAGCCTCAAATCCCCCCATTGCTGTACTACCTCCCATGGCAGCAAGGCTCAGACCAACTCAACTATGGTGTCAGGGGAACCCGTGAATGTACCCTACTAGGTGGCTAAAGCAGAGCCATGGACCTTGCAATGAGCTTTGTAAGCTCCAGGAGTGTGAAACTACATTAATAAGCTGAGAGATGGATGCAGAGACAAGGCACAATGCCAGCCACCAGCCCCACAAGCCCCTGGCTGGCAGCAGCCCAGCACTGTGAGCAGGTGCAGGCAGACTGGGGACATGGGGAGCAGCGTGCATCCAGCAGCCCACCACAGCTTATCAGCAAGGTGCTTCTTGGGGCATCCCACTGAGACATCAGGCCTTTATGCAGACAACAGCACTGCTTTGCAGACCCAGGACTGCAGAACCGAGCTGCTGGCAGATTGCTCGTGCCCAAAGGGATTTTGCAAAGAGCTGGGTGGGTGGCTGGCAGCCTGGGAAAAGAGCCACTCAGAAGCAGAGGGAAATAATTTTTTCCAGTTCAGGTGTGATTTTGATGTTTCATATGGATGTTTTGTTCATCCAAAATGGGGATGGAAATTTCAAGTGGAAAAAAAAAGTCCTAAAATAAACCAAATATACATATTTGAGCTGTGGAAGATATTGTCCCAGTAATTCTTGTGTTTCATTTCCCCATTGATATTTTAAATGCCATGTATTATGAGCTATGAGTTGAGATTCATTTATGGAAACACGTTTGGTGTTTTTATTTAGGGCATGGCTAAGTAGGTTTTTTATGCATATTTTTTGAAAATACATAATTTATTGAGACCTTCCCTCTCCCACATCTACTTTCAGCTTTACAAAAGGCTTTTCTTCTTTTGATTACTAAAAAAAGAAAGAAAAGGTTTTCTGAAGCCATTCATAACCCCTCTCTGGGTTCCTTGTAAAGCAAGGCCACGACTGCATTCATATACTCAGAGCTTATAAGCAGGAGGGAGAGCGACTTTTTATACAGTCTTAGAGTGATAGAACAAGGAGGAATGGCTTTAAACTAAATGAGAAGAGATTTAGGTTAGACACTAGGGAGAAATTCTTAACTCAGAGGGCAGTGAGGCCCTGACACTGCTGCCAGAGAGCTGTGGGTGCCCCATCCCTGAAGGTGCCCAAGGCCAGGTGGGATGGGGCCCTGGGCAGCCTGAGCTGGTGGGAGGCAGCCAGCCCATGGCAGGGCTTGGAACTGGATGGACTTTGAGGTCCCTTCCAACCTCAGCCATTCTGTTACTGTTCTTCCCACCCTGTGTCTTCCTTCTCTGGCCCCAGAGGACTGGATGGGGATTGTCACCTTTCTGAGAAACCCCATGGGAACCTCCAGTGAGGGTGAGCATGCAGCTGTGCCACTTCCCTTCCAACCTTGGTGCTATTTCATTTTTGTCCAGAGAGATGGGACAGGGGGAATTTCATTGTTCTACTTGAAATGTATGCAGGCTCATCAGCAAAGAGAACATTGCTGTAGTCATTAAAAGCAAACAGAGCATGCTGACTCCCAGCATCAACCCTGCTGCAGAGTGAGAAGGTGAGAGCCAGCAGCTCTCTCAGAGAGGCTGAGACTTATCCCAAGTGGGGACAGTGGGACTACTGTTTGATTAAGGCACAGGTACTCGCAGACTGGGTTCTGGATAAGGAGCCCTGACTCCAGCCAAGTTGGCCAGATGTCCTCAGCCTTTCCAACAGCAGAGTCAGAGAGTTTCCCCAAAGAAGAGCAAACCCAGCAGCTGGTAGGCTCTCCTACACCCTTAGCTCCAGCTCACAGCCCTATAGCAGAAGATCTGTTACGTCAGAGATAGAGCAAGGTTGCACTGTGGTGTTGCAAGGTCCCAAATTAGCAATGTGTTAGCGACAAAGCACCAGCACCGTGCAGGGTCAAGTAAGAAAGGTCACATCTATTATGACAACTTCCATTTTGGCTGAAAATATATCCGCTTTTAGCACTAAAAAAAATGCTTCTCCTGGGGTTTGTGTTTTTGTGGCTTTTATGAGAGAAGCGGACCACCACTGTCTTGCTTTTCAGGAATATTTTTGGATTTTTACTGCTCCTAGGGTGTCCAACACTAAAAATAAAGTTTAGATTTTTGGTTGTTACTGCTGTCAAAAATAAACTAAATCCCCAAATGAATCCCATTAAGGGAGGTTTAAAGGTCAATTTAGCGTCCCTGAAAGATGCATCATTATGAGGAACCTGGCCTGGAGCTCTGCAGGGGGCTGGGAGGTCACGAGGCTCCCTCTCCCCACCAGCACGCTGCCTTGACCTTGTGCCCACCGGAGCTGAGAGCAGCCTGTAGCTGGGCACTGAGAGCAGCAGGGATGGCAAATAACAAAGTGACATTTGAGAATGAGATGAGCACCTGGAGAAAAGCTGGTGGTAGGGAGGGACGAGACACAATGGGGGAGAGGATCCATGGAAGCTGTGATGGGACATCCCCGGCTCTCCTGAATAATCTGTTACATGCAGTGGAACTCGTGATGATAATAACAAGTCTTCAATTTACATCCTTGAAGCTATCATCATAAGGCAAAAGGTTAGGCTGTTTTTTGTTTGTTTGTTTTCTTAAGGGGTGCCTCAGATTAGAGCTGACACCAGAAGGATGAGCACTGAATCTGGGGCTAAATATTTCATTGCCACAGATGCTGGCTTCAAGTTGGTTACAAAGAAACTCTCTTGAATTGTTTTCCTTTGTTGTTTTTTTTGTTTGTTTTGTTTTGTTTGCAGGCTTTGATGTTATTTATTTATTTCATTTTACACAACTTTCTGCTAAATATTAATTAGGATGAGGGAAAAGTTTGGATGAGACCATGGGCAGCCCGATTTAGTGGCTGGCAGCCAGCCTGTGGCAGGGGGTTGGAACTGGATGATCCTTAAGGTCCTCTCCAACATAAGCCATTCAGTGATTCTGTGAAAAGATAATGGAGTTCAGACGAATCAGCTTGGAACTGGAAGGTGCCAAGTTACAAGGAAAAAAAGGAAAAGACTGATGAGATAAAACTTCATTGTCTCTGCCTCTCTTGCAATTTTCACGTACTCAGCTGATCTGCCTCATGCAAAGATCAAGAACAACTTTGCCGTAATTCATGGCGAGAAAGATATTTTTTCTTGAGTATCACAAGAGATGGAGCTCCAATTTAGACAGAAGGGATTGTGAACAGGGTCATGGTAGGCCTTTCAGTTTGTCATCCCTGTCCATGACTTATATAGTTGATGTCAGAGAGCCTGCCCAGGACATGCTGGACTTCCACAGTCCCAGAGACGTGCTCCTCTGTGCACTGTACCATATATAACATCTTGTTTCTGGTACAATCAGCAACGGGCAGCTAAGGAAAGAAATGATGTTAAGGAGCAACAGCTTCCTTTTGTTATGTTTCAGAGGTTCGCAATAAAACTTCACATGGGAAATCATGTTTATGCTTCAGTGCGGTGAGCAAAAGCATCCCATTTCCCTTTTCTGCCATTCAGGCTAAATTCGGCTCTCCCTGACACCGGTATCTTTGGAATACATCCACTGAATTTATCCTGCCTTTCCACAGTGGCATCTGGGAGCAAAACGTGGATCCTTATTTATTTATCAAGGCTATATGCTTTTGAGACTCGCTATTGCAGGAGGAAACTTCCTCAATGCTTTTTTTTTCTGTTCAGCTGCAGAGGATTCAGCACTGGGCATAAAGCAGCAGCATCCAGAGGAACAGAGCCAATTAACAGAGAGAGGGCTGCAGCCGTCTGCACACCGCAGTCCTCCCATGCCAGCTTCCAAGAGAGCCGAGCGGGGTCTTTCCTGGCTGAGCAGCCTTTGACGTCGGCACTGATACTGAGGCAAGGGAGACACAGATGGATTAAAATAGCACAGCTTTTATCAGCTTTGCGCAAAATTCTGCTTCAATTTAAATTCATTTGTCAGGAGAACAAGGAAACTGACGTTTTCTTTGAGCGGTTGTTCTCCCTGTTGGCTTCAGAAGAACCTCAGAGCCAGCAACAGCCAAGTCCAAGGCCTCACAATAGAGGCATCATTTGGCTCCTGGGCGTGCTCCCAACTTCTTTCTAAACAGAACCAAGTGCTGGTGCTCAAGCTGAATGAACCATTGGGCAGCAGTGAGACACAAGAGCCAACCCATCCTACTGCCCCAATTACTGCTGAGTTAAGGAACCAGCCCACACAAGGAGAAGTCCTATGGGCCTGCTGTGGTTAGAAGATATTCACTGAGCCAGGAACTGCAATTCCACTTTCTCCTTCATTTTGGGAAAAGTTCTTTCCTGCCTTTTCCATCCCAAGTTGCAGCAGCCGTTAACAGCGCTCCCCACTTTGCAAAAATTGTCCTCTCTGAATGCAATGAACTGTGTGTAAGCTGGGGATGTTCTCTAGTTGGTCATTAAATCATAGAATCATAGAATCATGAAGGTTGGAAAAATCAATAAGAAAGATCATCTAGTTGGATCATCAGCCCATCATCACTATGCCCACTACCCATGTCCTTCAGTGCCACATCTCCATGTTTCTTGAGTACCCCCAGGGACAGTGACTCCACCATGTCCCTGGGCAGCCTGTTCCAATACCTTACCACCCCTTCTGAGAAGAAGCTTTTCCCTAATATCCAACCCGAATCTCCCCTGGCACAGCATAAGGCCGTTACCTCCTGTCCTATCGCTGTTACCTGGGACAAGAGGGTGACCCCCACCTCACTACAATTCCTTACAAGCGCCTTCAAGTACCGTGGACTCCAGAGCTTGAGGACATCTGGTGGAATACTTCGCCTGTGTATTGGTCTGGCCTATGACAGTGACCCCAGTGTTGTCTCCTCATACCTACTCTGCCCTCCCTCCCTGTTCTGGAGGCCATAGGGAAGCGAGAACTGAGTGCATAATGTCAGCTTTCCTTGTATTACCCCATACCTCATTGCATGTGGTTCTTTTTCTAGCCCCAATATCTGTTCTATCTGACTATAAGCACAAGTTGTGTCACCCCACACAAACCTGCACCCCCAAGGGAAGCCAGTCCTGAACGTGCTAGTGCTGTGGGCCTGTCACTCATGCATCCCTGGCTCTAACTTTGCTCATGGTTTCTGCAAACCCCCTGACTCTGACCTGATGGATATCAGGCTTTCACCGGCCCTGCTCGCTGCCATGCCAGAGTTACCTTGTTGGATTGCAGGTGCGCTCTGGATCTCAGTTCTCCACTGAAAAGTATAACCCCTTGTCAAAGTGCTGTGATGGGCACAAACAGAAGGTGACTGAGGAGGAGCATTCAGCTGCCTTAAAGATGAATTCAGCAGATGGCAATGTTTTTATGCAGCTCCTCATCAATCCTGGTCACAGCTTTCTGCAGAGCAGAGCTAACAGTGCAAATTTTGTGTCAGAATAGCTGCATTTGCCCATGGTGACACTTAACTCCTCTCTTAGTGTGTGCCAGTGCTTCAGTGTCCTTGAATCCTGACCCCACCATAGAGCTGGCTCCTGTTGGGTGTTTATGTGTGACCCAAAGTAGTGCTGAAGTGCACAGGCTGAAATGGCCCCACCGTTAACTGCAGTGAATCTATGTTCAGAATTCTTCTCATACACCACCTAGCACATGAATGAGTCTCCAACCTATGTTCTTTTATGTGTTCACTTAGGTAACCCATGAAGGATTTCCCCCTTCCACACACAAGAAGCACCATTGTGACTCTGGGCAATGTTGATGTGTTAACGACTGTACCACATCTACTCCATGAATATCAGCCATGGGCTGCTAGTTGCTTGTATGAGAGTGTATCTGGAAAGAGATCACTGTGATAGTTCTTTGGCTGCCCACTCCAAAAACTGGGAACATCCTAGATGAACTTATCTTGTTCAATCCAAACCCAGAGCTTTAGGACCAGACAGAGACCGAAAAGTAACCAGAGGAGAGGAAATCAGGGTGATTGCAGCCCTTTGGAAAGACTCGTTCCCCCTGCAGGGAAAGTCAGAAAAGCTTTGGAGGAATTGCCCACACAGTTTTGATTTGGCATTTCTCACCTCTCTCCCCCATTTCAAATCCTTGGGCCTGCCACACCTTCCACACTGGAAACAAAGCCTTAGAATAAATTAGAGCAGAAAAGGAAAAGAAATCACACTGATCTCCCAATTAGCATGGAGTACTTAAGCAGTCAGATCTTTGCATTTTAATTGTAATCACTCCAAACACAAAAAGCTGAAGTGACAAACCCCACAGCTAATTCCTACTGATTAAGTCGCCCCCTAGTCCTCATTCCAACATTTGTGTGGTTTCTGCTTTAAATCCTTGGCCTCTGGACACAAGCAGCTGAAAAAGGCAGTGCTTTATTTTACTCTTTCATCCAACTCATTTTGCTTCACTGAATCCTATTCCTGTGCTGTGTTTGCATACCCCAGTTCTTTGCCCTGGTCTGACACATGCCCAAGGACCTTGAGGTGCTGGGACAGCCCCAAATGCTGGCAGCATGGAGCAAACAGCAGAGGAAAGCAAGGCTAGAGCCAATATAGAGTTCACAACATCATGAGAAATGCAGGTGGGAACGGAATTCTGCAAGTCCAGTACGCTCCCAAAGCAGGACTACCTGGGAAGTTAACTTAGATGTTATGGGTTGTCCTGCCAAATAATGAGTATTTTCAGGTGCAGAGACCCTACAGCTTACTTGGGACTATGTTCTGTTGAGTGAATGCTTTCTCAATGGAAGCGTTTTCCTTTTATCTAATGGATTTTCCTCCGTTGCCATTCTGTCTCTCATCCTATTACTGTGAAAATTAATTAGGACCAAATTAAATCAGAGAGGGAGTATGCTGACCTAAGAAGAGCTCTCAGTCCTCTGTGAAAAGCAGAGCGCACAGCACAAACTTGGCTTTGAGCTGATTCAAAACCAAGCCTTACAGTCATGCTTCCTGGAGGTTTATCTCAAGATCAAGATGTGTGTGCTAATAGACATCACGCTCCACAACACACCCCTCTGCAGAATGGGCTCCTGTCCCCAGTACTCTGCATAGGCACAGAGTTGGTCCTTGAGAGATAGTTGGTCACGATGGTGATGGGCTAATGGTTGGACTGGATATTCTTAAAGGTCTTTTTCCAACGTTAATGATTCTATGATTCTGTGACTGAGAAGGAAAAGAACTGTGAAAAATGTGAAAGGTTAGAACAGAGGCTTGAAATGTATTTATTAAAGAAGATAGTAGAGGAGCAGATAGGAGATGTAAATCTAATGAGACATTATATGGGAAATTCCTTCTGAAGTGGATCTTAAAGGGCAGCATGAGTTACCCCAGCCCTTCATGGCAGGATGTTGTTCTGGGTTACCCGTGACCAGACTCAGGAGCACTGGCTGCTGATGGACCCACAGCACTGAAGGTCCACATGAACTCAGCTGGCCCCTGTTATTCCTGTTCCTTCAGCACAGAAGTCAGCATGAAATGTCAAGTTGGTCTTTTGAGATTAGTAGCAATGAGGTGCTGTGATTGTTGTACAAAACTCGAAGAGTTTTCTTTGCTTACTGTTGCTTTGTAAATAAGCTCTTTTAATCGAAAGCAGGAGTGTTCTTTACCTAAGAGCAATTCTTGGAAGCAGAAATATAAGTAGATGTGAGGGCTTGGTTCTCCTCAAGCACACCCCATTCCTCTCAGGTCCTGCAGCCAGGTGGAGAGGGCCAGCACAGCATGGAAGCCAGTGAGTGAGAGAAAAGCAGGGTCTTGTCTCTGAGCATCACTGCCCCATAGAACAAGGGATGCACAGTGTCACCTTGGCTCTGCCCATTCACTTCTGTAGGTGCCCATCCTCACCCAGGATTATGTCCCACATATTTAAATATGCGTATTTAAATATGCATCTATTTCTGTAGAAGGGGTGGCTCAGACTCTTCTGTTTGTACATTGTGTTTAAAAATATGAAAGCCCAAAACTGTGGCTGATGCTGAAGTCTCATTTCTTCTTGTAAGTAGAGCTATGCATGCACAAGCACATTATTTTGTTATCAATCAAATTAAGGAAGTAATTCCCACAGGAGGGTGGGAAAAAAGGTACATGGCTTTACACTGAATCAGTCATTCCATACAAAGGCTTAATTCTTTTTTTAGCCTTTTAGGAAGAAAAATGGAGAAACTTACAAGTGGTAGACTGCATCCCAGGTCTTTTCCAGGTCCTTTTCTGCATTTGTTTGTGTACCAAACAAAGCAGACATACCGGAGGAGACAGGAGAGGACATGAAGAGTCGAGGAGCATGTTCTGCAGCAGTATGACCTTGTGCCTAGCAACAAACTTATACATGGTCAGGCTCAATACTGTCTTTACTATTCAATTGCATTATCTTCAAGGCCTTTTTGGCTGTGTGTTACAGGGGAATTCTTCACCTCACAGAACCTGGTTAACTGTCATCAGCACCAAGCTCTTGCAGATCTACTCTCACTCTTCCCTTCATCCTTTCTTCCTTTCTTCCTTCCTTCCTTTTCTTTTTTTCTTCCTTTCTTCCTTCCCTTTTTTTCTTCCTTTCCTTCTCTGCACCCTGCAGTACTTTTTCTTCTCTGATGACTATGCATCTGCTCTTTGTTTCATTCATACTCTTAAGAGCCTTTCTCTTCTCTCATATTTATATCTCTTCTGTGTTTTGTTGCTGTATAATGTATCCTGTCTTCCCCATTTGCCTTCAGGCTGAAAAGCTTGCCGAAGTTTCTCCCTCCTAAGGTTCTTCCTCCTCCTTGAAAGCCTACAGAAGTTCTGTGGCTGCAAACTGCATCCCCCAGGAAGGTGCACAGAGCAGAAGGGGTTGCTGTCCTGGGACTGTGGGGCGAACCTCAGGTTAATTTGTGAAATTAACTTCAGGCACAGCAGCAGTTGCTGCTGCTAGTACTTCAAGAGAGAGAAGTAAAATGCTGATGGTAACATCTGCCTCTGTGATTGACGAGTGGTACAGGAATGTCTAGCAAGCTCCAGAGATTTGTACACGGTAGGGGATTTTCTTGTGAATGACTTTCTTTGAGAAAAGTTACATAGAACACGTTTGAGGGGAAATTGCAAGAGTCCAACAGCAGTAAGCAGTTTCTTCTTTCCTTTGCCTAACTATGTATCAACCCCCCGCCCACTATAAGCAATTGTGAGACAGTGGTGATCGGAAGACATATTTAACAGTAGAATCCTGTTCTGTAAAACACTGTTCACTCAACACAAACGTCCATGAAGAAGATGCTTTTCACTATCCTAATTTCCACATAATCTCTGGAAAGTGGGTTAGTATCTGTGCAAATATATAGGGAAGCGAGAAGATGGGTGAAATATCCTCTTCTGTTTTGTCCTTTTTGACACCGTTCTGTGGACAGCTCCCACAGATGCAGGGCTCACACTGTTAGAATAGGTTGCTGTAGGAGTTTTTCCCTAATTCGCGTAGCAGACACCTTATCCCATCCCATCTCTTCAGAAGAGCAGTGCTTCCACCTACTCCAGCTGGACAGTTCTACCAGTAAATAAAATGGACTGATGTGATACACAGGCTGGATGATGTGACCAGGCTGGATGTGGGTCTGGACAGCCTAGTCTAGTGGTTGATGACCCTGCCCGTGGCAGAGGGTTGAAACTAGATCATCTCTGAGATCCTTTTCAACCCAGGCCATTCTGTGATTCTGTGATTCTATGATGGCAGGCCTATCTCTTTTTCCCACACTCTCACTGAAGGGGGACAGGCTCTTTTCTGCAGCACAGTCCTTAGAAACTCCCTGGTGAGACCAGAAATCCTCTCTGATTCTGTTATGCACCAGTGGATACAGCACTGCACCAAGGAATCAGAGACCTGAACTCCATGTTTCTAATTTTCTTGTTTGTACCATTCCTGGGCGCTCCCTCTTGCTCTGCTTACATACCTCCCAAGGCATTCACGTGATCCTGCAGTGTGAGTCATCGCTGCTGTTTCATAACTTGAAGCCAGGTGGAAACTTTATCCAACAGAAACATAAAAATGCACAAGCATGCACTTCTCTGCCACCCTTGCTTCCCCTGGATAAATTGCAGTCATTTCCTTGTCCAGTAAAGCTAAGCAGAAGCACTGTACAGATATCTCAGATGAGAAAGTTACATTCTGTGGAATGTGTATTCTTGTGTACATGTATGTGTCACACTGCAGGAGAAAAAAGCTTGGGAGATTTGGGGATAGAATAGAATAGAATCGTTAAAGAAGAAAGACCTCTAAGATCTCCAAGTTCAACTGCCAACCTAAACCACATGCCCACTATACCATGTCCTTCAATGCCACATCAACCCTTTTCTTGAACACCTCCAGAGATGGTGACTTCACCTCTTCCATGAGTAGTCTGTTCCAGTTTATCACCACTCTTTCAGAGAAAAAGTTTTTCCTAATAGCTAACCTGAGCCTCCCCTGGCTATAAAATAGAATGGAATAGAAAATAGAATAGAATAGAATAGAAAATAGAATAGTTCAGTTGGATGGAACTTTGAGACATCATTTAGTCCAAGCGTCCGACTGTGTCAGAGCTAACCAAAAGTTGAAGTACAATATTGAGGGCATTGTCTGAATGCCTCTCAAACACTGACAGTCATGGGCTTGTTCCTCCAGGAACAGGTACAGAAATGCTCTTAGACACACGATTGGTAATTATTAGTTATTTGCCTTTCCACTTCCTGAAAATTTTGATTTTGAGCTAAAACCTATTACGTGATTAATAAACATATAATGTCATATTTCATTAATTTATCTTCTAATAACAGGTTCCAACAGTGATATTTGTGAGAGCTCTTCTCTGTGACAGAAACTTACTTTTTGTTTTTAATTGCAAGCACAGCCTTGGATGTATTCCCATGAATCGAAGAACATGTTGTTGTTTTTTTGAAGGACTTAGAACTAGGCTCATGATTAATTCACCAAATTAAATTAAACCAGTTGGCAACTCTGATTTAAAGTTGGCTCATTTTCACCCATCTGACTTCAAAATGGCAGAATGGATTTTTATCAAACTTCAGAAGAAAAAAAGAAAAAGAGTTTGCCTTTGGGAAAAGGAACAGGGACCAGAAATAGAAATAGGAAACAGCAATAGTATTTGTGTATCCTCCTTGACCATTCGTGTTACATACAGGAATTGGTGGTTGATGACACTGCCTGCAGATGCATGGCAGTGGTGGGATGCCACTGCCAGAGGATGAGATTCAGGTGCAGAAACGAGACACTGAAGCAATTCCTGCTCCAACAGGAGTGCAACTGGTGCAGCTCAGCAGGGCTAACTTTCTGACCCTCTCCTAAAATGAGGCTTCAGCTGTACACGCAGCACTCTCATATAAACTCATAAAGTTAACAAACTGGGCAGCAGCTCCTGTTGTGATCTTCACAGCTCCCCAAGGAGGGTGCTTGACTGCATAGCAACTGAAAGATGAATCCAGTTGAAAATGTGCTTATCATTCACCAATAAACCCACGGAGTGAGAGAATATACAGTGTGAGGATGTGGGTGGGTGAGGACGGATCTACCCTGTGGGATTGGGTACGTGGTAGATGGGCCATCTCAAAGCAGTATCTCTGTGAGCTCTGCATCATGCCATGAGGTGTTTTGTTCCAGTCAACATGCTGAATTTTTCTGCATGCAGCAAGTTAGAGACATAGAATCATAGAATTGTTTGAGTTGGAAGGGACCCCTGAAGGCCATCACTGCAAACCCCCTGCAACGAGCAGGGACACCTACAGCTCCAATCAGGTGCTCAGAGCCCATCCAGCCTGACCTTGAGTGTCTCCAGGGATGGGGCACCACCACCTCTCTGGGCAACCTGTGCCAGTGCCTCACCATCCTGACTGTAAAATCCTTCTTCCTTATATCCAGTCTAAATCTCCCCTCTTCTAGTTTGAAACCATCTCCCCTTGTCTTGTCACAAAAGACCCTGCTCAAGAGTCTGTCCTTTTCTTTCTCATAGTTCCCATTTAGGTACTGAAAGTTTCTTCCTGGGGGTTTGTACAGCAGTGATTTTTAGACCAGGAGCATGAAAAACGCAGTCTTATATCTGCTATATCTGCTGATATTGCTTCTTATTTCAGTGAATTATTTTTCTAATTGGTCTTGCATGTTTACATGATAACGTCTCCTAAGAGAGAGATGTGAGGGATAAAGCTGAATTATTTTATTGTCACACACTGCAAGTAAAGGGGAAAGGGACAGGAAAACCTTTCTACCATACAATGGGTACAGTTTGAAGTTAGGACCTTCCTTGATACAGTGCAAGTAGCTTTATGGAAGCTCTTCTAAATCCTGATTTAGGACCTGTAAGCACACAACATGAATGAGAGTGGTATTTAACATCCAGTTTATCAGAGCAGAATTTTCATTCCTCAAACTGAGGTGATCATTCAAAACCAGTGTCAAGAACAGCTTATGTAAATCATTTTTTAAACCAGGAGCTCCTCTGGAGAATTTTTCCAGCAACAACCCTTGCTATCAATACTTGTGTCTTTGTTATTGCAGTGCCAGACTCCTGTATTGAGCTTAGCATGATGTCAAAGCTTCAGACAACGCATCAGCCAAAGCTGGTGCAGACCTTGACGTTGCACTTGGCAGCTGTGTGTTGCTGGGGAGTTCAGTCTTGCCAGCCATACTTACACTAGCTGCCTTGTTTAGGTTTTGTTTGTTTGTTTGTTTCTGGCCAAGATGCCAAAAGTCCCAAACCTACCTGTTCATGAGGGAGCAAGTTCCCATCTTCACGAAGGTGCCTTCAGCCCTCCAGCAGACACGCTGTAGGATGCCAAATTTCTTTTGCCTTGTGTTTGCAGCAGCCTGCCCAGGCAGACTCTGCTGTCACAGGAGAGACCTCTCATCCTACACAGCACCTTTGGAGTAAGGAGCAGAGTAACAGAGCTGGCTGTGGATGGGTCTGTGAGCTATGTCATGGCTGTTTGTAACAGAGCGGCCTTGCTTGGGGGAAGAAGTTCCACGTGAGGTATTCAAGGTTGAATTCTCTGGCTGATCCTGCATTTCCCACGGGCTGGTGAGAGCGCATGGAACAGTAAATATTTAAACTGTTGACACAGTGCCCGATTTAGACAGCAGCTTCAGCCTCACCCTCATTTGGAGAAGTGTATTGTCTGGGGGAATGCTGCGTGACCCGAACAGCCAGCACAGAATGTTGACGCTTCTTCACCTTGTGCAGCCAGGCTGCGGCTGGGTCACCTCCACTCTGTATGTCCAGGGAAAGTGTGACTTCCATTGGTTTTCTAGCATAAAGTCTATTAGATGAGACTTCGCAACACAACTGGCTGGACAACGTTTGTGAGTTTTTCTTGGGTTTTTTCTTTTTCGCCCTTCAAAAATTCTTTTTAGAATTTTTGTGAAATTGCAGTAACTCCAATGAGATGCTTTTCAGCTGCCTTAAAAAGTAAATACTTAAGTTTAGTAACCGTTTTGCTCCGGTTTTTCTGAATTTCCCTCCTTCATTTGCCTGCCTGAAATTTTGCAATGCAAATTTTGTTGATACGACTCAAAACATAATTTATTCTTGGACACGAATGCTCCAAAGATACATCAACAAAAACTGAAACCTTCTTGACACCGATGATTTCACATGAGCTAAGGAAATCAGTCTGAAATTTCTAAAACAACTCTTTTTTTAGACTCTCTTCTTTCTCCAGCTTAAGAGGGCATATGTTGACTTTAACGCGTGGTTGCTGGCAGAGCAATGCGCTGAGCTCTGCCCTCTTGCCACCACCCAAACTTTTGGAGGTCAACCCGCAGTTGTATTTCCTGTAAATATGTTCATGCTTTTTAAAACTTTGGGTAATATTATGATGTTACTTAAGTGCCCAAACCATTGAAAAGTCAGAGGAGCCTGGATGTTTAAAACTTCTGAACATGTGGATCTCTGTCATTATTTGAATGTTTAATAGGTCAGCACAATTAATGCTGCAATATGCCTCCTGTTATCAGCAGAAATTCAGTACCCTGTAACATATGTAGACATGTATTGAATTTAATGGGGTGTTTGACTGTTGCTGTACAGCTGCCTTATCTGAGCTTCCAGGAATGTCAGGTGTGGCTTACTGTGGACATGGATTAATATAATACAATTGCTGGAATTCTAATCTAGACAAAATTTTCTTCATAGCAGAGTAGAGAATAGGTATCTAGGGTGGTTGTGACCTACGTCTATGGTTATGAAGGGATTATTAGCATCTTCTGCCAAACCACGACTGGAGGAAATCATTAAATGCTTTTCCCTGTTGCAGCGTGAGATCTTGCCATGGAAACCCAGAGTACAATAGATTAAACAGAAGAGAACTGGGAAGCAAGGTGAGATTAACAGAACTAAAATCTCACTTCAAATTAAATGAGACAAGAAGATGAAGTAGTTTTTCCAGCAGCTAAACGTATGCGCTGTTATCTTTTTAATAAAATGATGGCAGGAGGAAAAAAGCATCACGGAACTTCTCCAGAGTGATAGATTAGCAGGAACTGTAACTCACCACCACAGCTCAAAAAGATTTACGTTGTGCTGCTTCCTTCTTCTTCATTCTCCCATTGTTTAACCATCAACACTGCAGACACTGCCCACTTGCTATTTCTCTTTTAAGCTGATCAAGTAGTTGGCTTTTATGTTTCTGATTGGGTGGGAAATTCCTCTAGGTTGAGCTGTCCATCTATGATTTTGGTGTGCAAACTGTGGAAGACTGAGCCCCTCAAAGTGTTTGGACCCTTGAGACTGAGAGCTGGATGTTCAGCTTCAAAGAGCTTCAGTTTTAAGCAGGATGATGGGAAGGAAGTCCAAGAGGAGAGGGTATCAGGGGCATAAGGACACATGGGTGCAGCCTTTCAGCTCAGCAGGGCTTCAGGGCTTTTGATCGTGAGGCAGTCCTTAATGGCTTGTGAGAGAGTTATGAGTTGAGTTGTCACATGTGAAGAAAGTAAGGTAATAATTTTACATTAGACACGGGCTTTGGACACAATGGAAAAAAAGAGATCCAAAGGCAAAAGAGAAAGCCTCCTTCCTCTTTTCATCCATGATCATGGCTGACCACACATTCCCTCTTCCCCATGGAACCCCCTCAGGGTTTCCACAGCCCTGAGAGAAAAATTGTAGCACCTTGGCCCCTCTGCACATCCTTAATCTGCACATCCAAATCTTCTTGGTGACTTCAAGAGGCCAGATTTTTAACCTAAGATGTTTGGAGCTTAAGACTCAGACTATTAACAGATTTCAGTTAAGTATCTCAATGCCTTGCATCAGTCAGTTCTGAAAATGATGCTGTCTCAGCTACTTTTGGTTAGCATGAAAAGGTCCAGCAATGCTTGAGTACTTCATTTGCTTGTGGAAATAAGAGCTTAGATTTTTTACTCCTCAAAATCAAAGTAAGTTACCTCATAGCAAAAGAAAAATAAGACTCAGGATTTATTCTGTTTCCCCCCTTTGCTCTGAGCAATAGCATGGAGTTGTGTGCATCCAGTTCTGGTACAACCGAGCAGGATGCTTGGATACGCAGAAAACTTTGCTTAAGTTGTAGCAAAGTCCTTTGGACACACATTTTAAATGGCATAACAAGAGTTCTGTTGTGAAGTTCAGGACAAGTTTGAGTGCTCTGGATGGTAAGTTCATCGGTTTCTTCATAGCTCAGTAACACGAATTTGGACTAAAGACAGTGCCTTAAAAATGGAAACTTCTTGTATTCAAACCAGCAGAGAAAAGGTTCTCCTTTAAAGGCTGTATTTGTTATATGTTACTTTTGTTCTGGGTAGGAAAAAAGAAAGCAAACCCAAAAGCCCAAGAAAGATTCCTAACCAATTGATAATTAACAACTTTCAAGTACATTTATGTGCACATACATTTGTTTGTTTAAAAAAAAAAAAAAAAAAAAAAAAAAAGAAGAAGGAAGAAATATTTTTAGTATTTTAGAAAGAAAAAAGAAAAAAGAGAAGAAAGTAATGTACATGTTACATTATTTTGGCACTGGTATGGATCATTTTAAAAAACATTTTTTTTGTTAATATTTATAATGGTTTGTACAAAATTGTAAACTATTTTCAAGTTTGTTTTTACTTTTGTTCATCATCGCCTTTCAAAAACTGTCACTGCAGGAACAGAAATACCCCAAACTAAGCCCCAGAATGAAAGCAAGGCAACTCCCCTTGGCCCTGCCCATCCTTCTCCCTGCCCTCGTGCTCACTCTACCTACAAGAAGATGGAAGGAGACAGTTTTTGAAAGCACCCAGCTGTAATTGGTGAGCACGCTTGTCCTGGGAGCCATTCCATGGCACAGAATGGGCTTCAGCTCCTCTCCATCTGGCACAGGACGGCTATGAGAGCAGAGACTGCCACCCACCAATCACACCTTCCCGCCTCTAGAGTAGACAAAGATGGCTCTTTAGGTCATTTTATTTTATTATCTTTGTTGTTTTTTCCCTTTTTTTTTCTTCTCCCCCCCCCCCCCCCCCCCCTTTTTTTTTTTACAAAAATTTCTACATCTAAATCACTTTGCTATAGAAACATTATTTTCTTTCCTTTTTTTTTTTTTTTTTTTTTTTTTTTTTTACATTAGTTAAAGCAGAACCTGCTTTTGTGAAAAAAGACAAGGATCAAGGTCTTATTTCATGCAGAAAATGCAAATTAAAGAACATAAAAATGGGTGGTTTGTTCTTTTTTGTTGTTCTTTTTTTTTTCTTGTTTGTTTTTGTAATGCTGTACAGGATGCAACGCAGCCACTCAGAGTATGTCAAGATGGTTCACAGCAGTCCCTTTGATAATGTATATTGACATTGCCATTGATCTCCCTGTTCTGTTGTCATTGCTGTTCAGTTAGGATTTCGTTTGAAATTCTGGCCACATAAGACGTCCCCAGTTAGAGAAGATGTTGCCACTTCTTCATCACTGAAGGGAAGATGGATGAGTGCAGTTTGAGAGGATGATAGATTGGCATAGTCTAGCCTTTCCTGGGAAGGATGCCCCAGACTTAGAGGTCTAATCTTGTTTGCTTTCATACCTCTTGGCTTAACATCCCTGTGGTAAGCACATCATGAGTGGGCATTTGTTCTTCAGAAAACAGTTTCACCTCTGGAAGGGGATGTGATTTCACACAAAGACACAATATTATGACATGCCAGGCAATGGAGAGAAAAAATACTGTAGATCAGACAAAGGTCATTCTACCAGGGTCATGAGTACTTGCCTACAGGTGGTGTTTTTCTGGTAACTCCTCAATCTCTCTATTCTCAGATTTCTCATTTTCTTCTCTAGTACCTGGATATTCGTCTTTCTAAGTGTTAGAAACTCTCCTCTGTGACATCTGCTGACCCTTTCTAGGGGTTTGCTCATGGGAGATCATCTCTTTTGGTCTGTCAAGCACAATGGCCCCAACCTGGTGAAGCTGTCAGAGCCAGGTATGATTTTAAACAGATGAGTGGTCATCAGGACTGATCCCCTGCTCAGAGGTGAGCATGGGATTGGGCTTTGCTGGATTGAGGTTTAGTCCTACCCTGTTCCTCATTTTGCCCCTCCCCGTCTTGCTTCAGTGCTCCTGAAATGTGGGAAGCAAAAGGCTGGAGCAACCTCATCTCCCCCTTGCCAAACGCTTTCTTCAACATCACCTACTTTTTAGCTGAACCTCAGATTTATGCCCAGTATCTCCCCGTGAGACGCTCTGGGGCATATCTCCCCCATTTCTACCTCCATATTTGTGGGGCGTGAGGTTGGTGAGATCTCTAACAGCCTGGAATCTGCACAGCAAAAGACAAATTCCTGTTCAAAACATCCTTAATAGGTAACCAGGCGTCTCTGTGGCAGGTGGCACAATGCCCAGAACTTTGGGCCTGTTGTCCGCCATCCTTGAAGAAATAAATTAAGCACAATTAATGCCATAAGCAGCACAAGTTCTCTCACAAGGTGCACCTCCTCCTTGGAGTGCCACCTGACATGTCATGATATTGTGTGGTAGTCACTGTTGCAGCGAGGAATCACCAGTGGACCACACTGGGTCTCATTGGGAATGGTCATTACCTTGGCAAGGCTTGGTGCTGCAGCAGCGCAGGCCCCACAGCCCTGGGCACAGCCAGAGGGTGGTGATGAGAAAGGAAGGACCAACCAAGCACATCATTCCCTAGTGGAACACATAACAAGGAGAGAAATGCCTCTGCCAGCCTGAGCAAATGCATCCCTCATACTGAAAAACAGGACATTGCCTGTCTCACTCCCCAGATGCTATCTGCATGACACCAAAGGCAGTCATGTTTTCCTCCCTTGCTGACCTGGTTTCTCCTAGCCTGACTGTCCCCAAATCCTCCTCATTTGGCTCAACAACACTCAGGGCTGTTCTGCAAAGGGTGTTCTATTCAGCTGGGAGGTGGGAGCCACATGACAAAGATACCCAGAGAAGCACACTGCAGTCAAAGTCTCTGGCACTGGCAAGCTCTGGCTATCTCAGATGGGAGCAGGGCAGTCCTTAGCACGGAGCTGAGAATAGGAGGTGTGGGATGGCAGATTCAGTGCCTCTAGAGTGAGATGATGACGGCAGACCTTCTCGGATGGAGCCATTTTTTTCCCCATGATTTTCTACTGCAGAGCACACTGTAGTGCAGGAACTCATACTCACACAACTTCTTGCTTTGTTTCTGCAAAAAACACCTGTTTCTGTGTACTCACAAATCCTGTCTTTGCTGTTCACCAGCAGGAATGGCTGAGTCAGGGCTGTGTGGCCTGCATCATGCTGACACACTCTAGCTGGAGTGGCAGTTGCAGTGGAGAGAAGCCTAAGAGAAGCCATTCCTAAGAGAATTGAGACTTCCCTTGGTCCACCTTCCATACAAAGATTTTTCTTTTATCCTCGCTGCAATAAACAATACAGCGTTTGCTGGCTGCAGAAACCACACTCTCCCCACAGAGAAAGGACTGTCCTCTGTTTTTCCAAAACACTTAGGTAAAACAGACAAGCAGTTTTTCATCTTGTTTTTCACCCTTGGCATTCTTCCCAGCCCAGGCAAAGATTGGTTATAATACAGAGGGTTACCCACAGGTCTCAGACCCACTACCATTATTGTCTATGACATTCCCCTATCACTCATTTCTGCTAACTGGAAGTTGCATGGAAACCAAACGTCCGTTGGTCCAAAATCAGTCAATGCCATAAACTTGAGCCTGTTCATTTGCACTTCTGACCTTCTGTGCTGCTTCTGCTGAAGAATTTTTCTCTGCAAGTCCAGTGGCCACTAAAACAGATAGCTAAGCTTAACTCAAAGTGTCTGCTTTGCACTCTCTCTTCCAAATCCATCTTTCACCATCTCTTCCCAAACAGCCAGGAACTTGCAGACAAAGGTCTATTGAATTGCAAAGGCTCTTAAGAGAAGTCTGTCAACATTGACAGCTTCCTTGATAACTCTTGTCAGCAGCTGGGCATTTCCTAGCACTTGTCACCCTAGACCAAATCACAAGGCAGAAAGCAGCATCAGCAACAGCAGCTTTTGCAAGACTGTTCAGGCTCATACTGCCTTTACTCCACATGCATTCATTTATACAAGTGATACCTGATATTATTTTCATCCCTTCACTACTACATCCCAGGATACAGTAAGGCATAGTACAGTTTGGCTCTCCAGGAAGAGGCCAAATGTGCAAGAGATTACGATCTAATACACAGCCTCCTCTCACTGACCTCAGGGATGGTGGGATCAAACACTGAATAGTTACTTATACAGCATAACTTCCACCTCTACTGCCCGCCTCTTCTTTACTGCTCTTGGAGGTGGATCAGGGAACCAGCCCTAGGGTCCCATCTTGGTGGGCTGCACTTCTGTGCAGGCACAGTCACAGGCACAGGTTCACCTTCCAATCCCTGTGGGAAAGTCTGGGAAATGGTGTTGATGTATCAACCTGGAGGACAGTGTTTCTTTATTACGCTTGTCACCTTTCAGCTGTTCTTTACTTCTGAATGTACAGAACCATTTTTATTTGGTTTACATCAAGACATTAGAAATCAAACATTTATTTTAAAAACAAAAAAAACAAAACAGAACAACAACAAAAAAAAACCACCAAAAATCCCGAACCAACAAAAAACCTCAACAAAATCAACCAACCAATCAAACAAAATAAAACCAAATGAAAAAGAATAAAAACCAAGCCCCAACGCTATATACATCTTCTTGTTCCCAGTCTCCACTCCCCTCCCCCCCTCTCTCCCACCCTTCCTCCCTCCCCCCCAGCATCTGCATTAGGTACTGCGTCCGCCACATAGGTTTCACATCTCTCACCCAACCCATGCCCCCAACCCAGTTTCCATGACTACTGCAAAGACATCCCACCCTGCTTGGTAAGCCCAGTCTCATCTCCAAGAAAGCGTTCGGTAACCTGCACAGCATTTCTTGCCTGGTTATCTCTTATCTCTGACATCAGGGTGAAGCCCAGCCATTGCCCCAGCTTGGGACAGTGGTAGCTCCTCTGCATATCCCAGCCCAGCTCCTGCGACATTGTCCAGATGCAAATGATTGTCCCTGCCTAGAGGGACTAAGCTACTTCTGAAGGCAGAGCACCACGAGTCTCCCTCTATTTCCCAGTTCCTGACCTCACCATCTCCCAGAGTCCGCAGTCTCTGTCCACCAGGGACTGCTGCCACGGCTGGGTTTCCTTGAGTGCTGCCTGCAGCTGCACCCAGCCCATCTGGCTCACTGCAGGTCCCCAGTTTCCAGTGCTCTAAGCTTTTCAAACCTATTGTATTGCACATATATTTCCACTACCTCTGTCCTAATCATCTCTGAAGTTCTAGCTCATTCTACCTCATCCCATCCTCTCCGCTAGGATTTCACGTAGCTATTGTCCTTTGGTCTGCACAGCTCCAGACGTTTCACTTCAGCTTGATAACAGTTCAGAGATTTAAAACCCTTTCACCCTCCCCATAAAAAGGAAAACAAAACCAACTCCCTCCCCCACTCCTTATCTCCTCACACCAGAGCCTCTGGAGCAGATCTGGTCAAACAAACTGGCCCAATCAGGTCCTCACACGGCTCTGTTTCTGGGAAGTGGATGTGCTGTCCATTGGACAGAGGAAGCGCCAAGCCTTGGCAGGTTCCCTACTTATTTGCAAGACATAAGCTGCTGGAATGGTGTCAGATGTGCATGCAAGAAAGCTGGATGCCAGTTAAGACCTATAGTCCTGTTTGTTTCATGCACTGTGAACTTATCCTATATACACTACGGGCTGGTTTATGCTTGAAGACATGAATATAAAGGTATACATTTTCCTTTTATCGTAGTAACCAAAGCTTTACTTTCACCCGTGGAATAGCAGGGGTTTGCTACCAGGGCTCTTATTTTCCTCTTCTGCTCTTTCTCTCTTCAGTTCTTAATACTGAAGGTGAAGGGGGGATAGGAGGGGGACAGGTAGGATTACAGTCCCAAGGTCCTAGTTCCTAAAGGTCCCTGAGTGACAGCACTATACAGTATCAGAATATGAAGCGATAGGGTTGTGTTGGCCATTTATATCCTGAGAGAGATTTCACTTCTATTTCTCCTTTTCCTCCTCCTCCTCCTCCACATGCCTGTGTTAGGCTGTTACACATGGGAAAGGTGCAAAACATTCTCCTCCAGCCCAACCCCCTCAGGCTGCCCGGAGTTTCCCTCATGCTCAGCTTACATTCTCTGACAAAAAACACAAGACCCAACAAAAGGCAACCCTGTCTCAAGCAGCAAACAAACCGAGCTCCTTTCAGAATTGCCTCCTGCACCACTGTAGCAAAAGCCAGATCACGCTTCTTCCTCTCCGCTGCTCTCCCTTCATGAAGAGAAGGTGGACAGCAGCATGCACACAAGCTACAGAGTGGAAATCTCCTCCAGCTTTCCAACAACGTGGTCTTTGTACCCACCCCATTAAAGGCTCATGTCTTTCCTTATGTTTGTGACGGCTTGAAACCTCTCAGCCTGGAGTTTGAGTAAAACTCTTTTTTCTCCACTGTCTCCTTTCAGAATCACCAGACCCCAAAACAACCCTTGGATTTGTTGCCTTTCTTAGGGTGGACACGGATTGCTATGGAGGGGGAAAATGGAGGTGCCACCTCGGTCCTGGAGGAGGGCATTTCTGAAGGCCTCCAGCATTCTTCCCTCCCCCCTTTCCAGGACCACATATTCTATTACTCATCTGACTTACAGGACTTGATTGTTCTCCATCCTGCCATGCCACCAGAAATTATAAGGCAGTTCCTGAACTGTGAGAAGTCCTGACCGCACACTCTTTGGCAAAGATTATTGTGTAGGACCGAAAAGTCCAGATGTCTGGATATACGAAGACAGACTCTATGAAATAAAACTGGCCTGGCACGGACAGGTCAGAAACATTCAGAGAGAAATTAGGATGACTCCTGATAAGAAAGAGAACCCAGCCAACAGAGAACCGAGGCAATAGCAAAAGAGTCTGGCTCCAAATCCCAGCAGGTGAAGAAATCATCTGAGCAGTGCTTTTTCCCTGGAAGGCTTCTGGATTGTCGCTATGAAATTCTGGACTCAATCTCTGATTGAAGCCTTGAAAAGTAAAAACAGACCCTCCCCCGTGCCTGATCTCCAGCTGCTGGAGGCCCCAGGCTGTACCTGCTGAAGCCAGACGGGGTTGGTCAGTGGCTGGCAGGAACCCCCTCCATGCAGGGCTCACTGCCCAAGCAGCAAAGAGCAGAGGTGGGCTTTTCATCATTTCTGTGTGCTACTGCCACTGCTGGCCCTTGGGAGCAGCTGAGGGCACTCTTGGGTGCCTAACTCCTACCACAGATTGGTCAGGCTTCTACTACAGCTAGCAAATCGCTGGAGTTCCTGAGTCATCTCCCTCAGCTTCATCATTTCTTACCACATGGCTATTTGTTCCCCCTCCAGTCTTAACAGGCTTTTTACAACTGCCTCTTTTTTTTTTTTTTTTTTTTTTTTTTTTTTCCCTTCTGTCATTCTGACCACCCTTTACATTGCAATGCCATATATAAAGGGTACGTGTTTCAATATTGTATTTACTGACCAATCAGCTAGTTAGACTTCCCTGAAAGGCCAAACCTGCTGATAGGCAGCCTCCCTCTGGCACGCATATTACCACATTATACTGCTGATGTCATAAAATACAACTTTATGACTTCCATTACAACTTCTAAAAGCCTTTTCCAAATTGAATCCCACTAGAAAGTGCAACAGTCTCTTCTGGACAGCCTTTAATTTCCTGCACATCAGGCAGAAGAAACTAACCTGATTTAGCACTAGTCCTACCATCCAGTTCTGCTCACTCTTCAAACTTACTGCTGTACAGATCCATGTCAGCAATAAACTGCAGCATCAAGAAAACCTGTTTTCAACAGTATCACTCCTGAATGTGGAAACCAGCAAGAGACTGTTCTGTAGGGCAGCTGGGAAGCTAAGCCTGATTTAACAATTGTGCTAACACCTTGGTGAGCCCAGTGAGGCCTGGACTGAATGTGTGCATGCAGGAACATGGGAGAGGGAGACAGAGGTTGGGGATGAGTGAGAAGGATGGATGTTCTACTTTTATGCTTAGGAGTCTAACGGTAGAAAATGCGTAAAGCACATTACTGAAATAAAAATAACAATACTTATCACTCTGATGAGCCCTGATCCTGCTTCCTCCAAGTCAAGGCAAAACTTTCCATGACTTCAGTATTACTAGTTCAGGCCTGTAGTAATTAACATTTTCATAGCACTGTGCAGACACGAATTAGTAAATGAAAAGATGTGCATTAGATGCATCTGTTCTCTGACAAACAGGAGTTTCCCTGGTCTCAGAGAATCACTTTGCTCTCCCAAACAATGGGAACTTAAGAAAAAGGAAGAGGATGCTAGCAGTAAAATAAAGGGGTGTTTGGATTCAAGGCAGTGTGCGTGTGGCTGGCATGTGAAAACCTCCATCAGGTAAGAAAAAAGTTCTCGTAATTATTCCATGAATGGCAGAATGACCCAAGGGTTAAAGTTTTGCACTTGTGAATTTATTATTTTCATGGCTTTTATTAACATTGTAAGGGAGATTATCAATCATCGGTGATTGCCCAAGTGACCAATAATTCAGTGATTTATCTGAAAGTCACTGGCTCCTTTGGAAAAGGAGTACCCTTTTGTACTTTAACATGTGCCTGCAGATGGAAGCTACTACAGACTTAAGGGCTTCCACAAGCACTGACAAGCTCAGCACTTTCACTGCAACCTTCATTCTGCCCAGTCTTTGAAGACCACTGTCTTCCAGAGGGATGATGCTCCACAGAACTCTACTGCATCCTTAGTTGCATCTTCTGCAGGAAGGGACACAAGGTGCTCTTCCCTGCGTGGTTTAACAGACACAAAGCAAGGCCATATAAAAGCAGAACATATTAGAGGGTGGTAGATCGCCATTTGCTTCTGAAGCTCTTAGGAAAGGGAATAGTTACCATTTCTGGATATTTTCATCATGAAATACAACAGAGTTAAAAAAACCTCCACCCCTTCCTGCACCTTGCTGTAGGCTATGGTCATTTGGTGGGCTGGAGTGTGAAGTCCCTTGTCTGGCACAAAGAGCAGGTAGAGAGGGGAAATGGCTGAGTTTTCAGAGTCCTGTAACTGCCTTTCTCCCGAAACTCAGTAAGAAAGATGCAGGGTGGAAATGATTAGGAACAAGCCCTCATTTCAGGACTAAACCAGCTTAGATCTGATGCCAGCAGCGGACAATGGCATCATCCCATTGCTGATCCCCAAAACCCTCTCTCTCCTCAGCAAGTGTATTTGCACAATCTATTGTCCCCAGCCCCGTGTCTCTAGTACAAGCTAGGACTCCAAGTTTGCAAAGTTGCAATGAGCAAACAAAACCCTGCTATCCCCCCCAGAACATTGCCAGTTAAATGTCATCTGTGTTCTCTTTCTACAAAAGACATTACAAAACCCCCCTCCCCTGCTCCCCTCCCCAGAAAACATGCTTGCACACACACATCCACATCCACATCCACACTTTCACACTCCCAGATGTGTCTCACATGCACACACTCATTCACACAGGAAAAACAGCTTGCAAACTCCTGAAGGTGGAAAAAGGCAACTTGCAAATGTGCCTTTGCTTTTGATAAGCTCCCTCCTCCCACCCCACCCCCTATGCCCCACATTGCCCCTTCCCTCCCAAATAATTACCCTGTCCTCCCCCCTTCCCAGCTCTTCCAAAATAAATATTCTTTTTATTTGTTGGTTTAAAAGATTCTTTTAGGCTTGTAAGCAAGAGAGAGGGAGAGAGAAAAAGAAAAGAGAAATCTCATAGCATGAGAATGAAACCCCACTATCTCATGAATCCATGAAGGAATAGACATGAAGGAGTTGGGAACAGTGACAGAAGAAAGATTTTAAAAAAATATATAATAATACTGAGAAGAGAAAGATGAAATTATGAAATTCAGTAGTGAAATGGAAGTGAGGATAGTGCATTAGTGAGCACAGCCAAAGATAACCTATCCCCCCACACCAGGTTTTAACTCAATTTCTTTATATCTCCCTCCCCCCCCCCCCTTTTTTAATACTTTTTTCCTTTTTTTTTTTTTTTTTGGTCATTTTTCTTTTTTTTTTTCCTATCCTTTTTCTTTTTTTCTTTTTACTCCTTTTTTTTTTTTTTTTTTTTTTTGGATTTTTTTTTAAAACAATGGTTTAAGTCCTTCAGCAGGAAACCAAAATCAAGACAAACACGTCCCTCCCTGAAATCAGTCCCCTCCCATATACCTTTCTTTCCCTTTCCCCCCCCCCCTCCCAACACTCCGTGGTTCTATATGTGCTGAAAAGAGAAGAGTAAGCTTAGAATAATTCTAATGAATCAAAGGAATAAATGATAATGATAGTAAAGAGTAAAACCCAAACCCAAAAGACCACAACACTCCTGTGTTGTCATTGTCTGAGTGTCTGTCCCTATCTCTCTTGGAGGCTGCAGGCATCAATTTACATAGTACAACCAGTAAACAAGGTTGAAGAATCCAAAGGTGATTGGAAAAATGATTCTTGACCACTTGTCAATGGTGCTGACATCTGTTAGGTCTGGGATTTTGAGCTTCAGCTTAGATGACCGCCGACGGAGACGGCAGTTGGCACGGTTGCGGGCTGCGGCATGGTGGGTCAGTGGGACATGGCGGTCCAGGGTTGGGTGGTGACCGAATCCATCCCGGGAGGCCAGCTGCTTGCGGAACTGAATTCCTGAGCCTTCAAAAGACATGACAGAGTTTCGAGAGTCGCCAACACTGCTCATCATGTCCGTGGCCAACAGCTCGTTGTTCATATCCAGAGTGCTGAGGAGGATGTTACCATAAGGGTCAACCTAGAACAGGGGAGACAGAGAGAAAGCTAGCATGGATGTCTTGTGCACTGTGTGCATAGCTACACCACCAGGGATGATTTTGAATTGTTTTCTGTATATTGATACTGGTCTTTGGGTTGTAAGTGGGTTCTGAACCTGGACTTCTGCATTTGCAAAGGTCATCCATTGGTGTTGGTTGCCCACATGCTGGAGCCTGTGCTTGCAGCAAACTTGTGAGTGGAACAGTGTGTTTGTGCCAACGGGGTAGGACCAAAAGCCACAAGGGTACCTTAGGGTACACCTGCCCTTGCAAGAGGATGGTCCTGATGAAAATGGCTTAAGGTTAATGACCAAATGATCAAAGAGAAAAATTCCCAGTAAACGATGGGAAGAGATCCTTCTTGGCATCTGTCTGCAAACTTCAGTAGATCTATCAGTTATCAGACAAGGGGACTGGAGTTTCTTGTGGTGAAGAGATAGGCTGCTCCACAGCTCATCCAGGACTGAATGAACAGTGGAGAGTTTGAATTCTCCTGCCACAATGAAAGAAGGGGACAAACCTGCTCTCTCACCCTCTTTTCTTCATAACGATGGCGCTCATTGTTGGCCTTGCTGATCCGTTCACTCTGTTTCTTCTGCTGCCGGGGGCCTCGTCCAAAGAATATGTAGTTGACAAAAGCATATTCCAGGAGTGCCAGGAACACAAAGACAAAGCAGCCCATGAGGTAAACATCAATAGCCTTGACGTAAGGAATCTTAGGGAGAGTTTCCCGCAGATGAGTGTTGATGGTAGTCATTGTGAGTACCGTGGTGACCCCTGTAAGAAGAGGGTAGGTGTTCTGTTATCAAGGTGGGATGGTTTCCTGAAACGCCGTTCTCAGCTTCCCCGTCCCTTCTCCCATCTGCACTGAACCTCAGAAGGGTTGGAAGCAGCTAAACTGTGAAGAAAATTGTCATAATTCTAAGATCAACTGCCCATTGCAGAAAATAAGCTATCAACAGTGGGAGAAAATATAAAAGCTCAGTAGCATTAGGACAATGTGAATCAATGTTCTCTGGACCTCAGTTCTCTGAGTCCTCCCTGATCATCCTTCTTTCACTCACTGTGATAGGAAATACACAGTTTTGCCTTCAGTCTCTCAAATTTTCTCCTCCATCTTTCCTACTTCATGAACTCATCACAATTCCCTGGGCACTACTGAATGCCTCAGTATCCTTTACATGAATTTCTAATATGCTGTGACTTTCTAATGCCATAAATATGAGAAGGAGATAAGAGACTCCCACTTCATGATTCCTTCTTCTTTTACCTGCCTTAAGGCTTCCATCTATTTCCTTGACTCCATCAATTCCTACCTTTCTCTCACCAGCTCCACCACCCACTACTTCAATTATCTGAGCTCCTTTCACAGCTCTCATGGTTCTCCTTTTTATGTCTGCTTGTATTTCCTGCATCTTAAATAAATGTTTCTTTGACCATCTACCTGGTCTACTTGGTCTCCAAGAGCTTGGTGCATCATGATTATACTCTCAGTTTCATTCCTTTCCTTCAGTTGTTCTCAGCCTCTGACCTGTGAACTCTCAGAATGGCTGCAGATTTGTCTCTTCTGGCCTTCTGCCAGGTTCAGAAAGTAGCAATTGAACTTCATACTTCTTTTGGAGCAGAAACTTCATCCCTTCGACCTAGTCTTCTTTTTACTCTTCTCAATCTCAGCTGCCATGTTTTTGTTACTACTTCGCTGATTTCCTCAAAGGTCCTTCCTCCTCTTCTCTGTTGGCCATGTTGGCCAGACGAAGTTCTTTGTTTCTAGCTCTCTTATTCTACATGACTTTAATTTGCTCTTCATTTTTTAGCCCTACCTCTACTGTGATTGCTCCCAAATCTATCTGTGCATCCCAGAGTTGTGCTTGTCCTGTTTTCCCATCAACTTTATTGTTTCTAGTGTCATTCCCAACAAAAGGCTTAGAGAGCTAATAGTCTTCAGTTCACAGAAGAGCAGACAGAGGGAAGATACAACGATAATTTTTGAATACCCAGAAGTCTGGTGCAAATTAAGGGGGAATAAAATGTTCTCCATTTCCACCAAAGACAGACAAATTGCCACAGAGATTTAAAACAGAGGAAAAGGGGGGATTTCTGATTTTATGAGCAGGCAAATCCAGAGGTATATTGGTTAGAGGAGGCTGCAGATTCTCTTCTTTGAAGGTTCTTAGGAACAAGTTAGATAGAGAGCTGTCAGGAATGGCTCATTGAGAGCTGTTCCAGTTCTGATCTACAGTGTTTTTCTTCCATTTTCTCCTTTGAATCCAGATGTCAGCTGAAAATGAACAGCTGTGCATCTCACGTCCACCCTTCTGCTTGTACTCTCCCTGTGAGAGTGCTATGTCTACTATGTCTAGCAATGTCTACCGTGATCTTCTTACTCTCACTAATGATACTCTTGTCATTGCAACTTACCTTTTTAATTTACCATGTTCCTCTTTTCCCTTCCTTGCTCCAGTCTCTCCAAACAAGCACAGGCAAATCATTTCTTTTATACGTCTCTGTACAAACCACCACTGTTCTGCCTTCTCCTAAAACTAATTTAAGCCCCCAGCCTTCTCCGTAAGACCCAGCCTCTACCTGTGCTCCATTCCTTATCAGAGCCTTTTCCCACCACAGCTGAAATCTTCCGTCCTTGTCTCTCCTATTTCCTTTGAACTTCCTATCATGTTGCTTAGCCCCATTCTGATATGCCAGCCACCCCACTTTTCCCGTGTTCCTTCTTCAAAATCCTCATCTGCAGTCCACCCCCACTTCCCTTCTGTTGCTTAAAAGATCTCTTTTTTTCCTCTTGTAGGAAAACATCCCTATTTAGGGGAGCATATGTTTAAGAAAATCTTTTACTTTACTGTCCCACATTTGACTTGGTTATGAAGGTCTTCAGTCACATCATCCAACTAACCTGCTCTCAGCACACCTATTAATCAAGAGATGCTCAGACTTATCTTCTTAAGAAAACAAGTACAAACTGGAGTGAGGGAGCTGGTGGGTTCATAGCGTGTCATAGTCTCATGCATCTGAGAAGCTGTGACCATTTATACCTTTGCTATAGAGAAACAAATTTCCCACAGAAATCTATACTGTAACTTTTACTGATTCAAATAATACAGACTCAAGCTTGGGAGATAACGATATTTCCGGAGAAAGTAACACTTCAGGCTGAAAACTTGCAGTTTGTTCTCCAAGGAAATGTCATTCTTTTGGGATGACAAATTTGACAGAACTATCTGTCTTGTTTAGATGCTACTTCATGAAGAAAAAGATCTTTTCTTTCTTAGAATTGTCCTGTTTGGTCTCTCTCAGATCTCATATTCTTCAGTGTATAATGAAAAGGTACCTACCCAGTGCTACTCGTGCAGCAGAAGCATCATAATTGATCCAGAAGGACACCCAGGACAGAATGGTGATGAGGATAGATGGCATGTAAGTCTGCAGGATGAAGTAACCAATGTTCCTCTTAATTCGGAAACTCAAAGATAAGCGCAGGTATGAACCTGTCAATGAGATATTAAAGGGAGATGTCTGAGAGGAAGGCAAAGTTGTATTTATAGTAGGAGCTTTTATTTGGAAAATGTTCTCAAGAGGCAGTGATAATGAGGAATCTCTCCTCTTTTTTTTTCTTAGATTTTACAGACTCATCAGAGAAGAGGGTCTCTTCAGAGTCTGCTCGATTGGCTCAGAATGTTAGGAAGAAAGGAAGCTCTACACAAGTTATAGTATTATATCAGACGTGGGAAAATGTCTGTTCAGTACCCAGTTGAAACTGCCGTTATGGTTTGTGTCAATAAGATGTGGGCTTGCACGGGAGACTTCAACCCTATATCTGGATGCAATAAGATCATTTTCCATTGTTTCATGTGCTAGTTTTTCCTCCAAACAGCAATGAAGATATGAATAGTATTTTTCCCATGCTGTTCTAAAACTGGGTTATGGTCAGACTGGGCAAATTCATACACAAATGGAGTACCATTAGTTAATCTGTAATCTTTTTTCTTTTTCAAGATCCTCCTAATCTTTTAGCAAATCTAATGAGGATAGTGACAACAACAAGTACTTTTACAGCTCTTCCACTAGAGCACGGTCGTTTTGACAGGGACAAAGCAGCAACCCTCTCATTGCTGTGAAACAAAGTCCAAGCCATTCCTCCTTTTCACCTCCTTCCCTAAGCAACACAACAGACTGAAATATGAGTGTTATTGTGGGTTGGCAGCTAAGCTAACAAGAGAACAAGTCTGTAATGATCAGGGAGGAAGACTGGGAAAAGGAGGTTATATTTTCTCATCACTGTGTACCATTTATGCAGTTTGAATGTAGTACTTCACCAACCCTTTTTAAGGTCATATACATCCAGATTGCAAAGTTCTTTTGGAAGGAACATGGCTTCTTGTAGATGTCTATATTACTACTGCAATGGGACCCTGCTCCTGGCATGTCCATTGAGGTACAACTGTGACAACATCTCCATCTGCCACTGCCATGGACAGACTTTGGCTGTTACTTCATGGCATTTCAAAAATCATCCAATTTAACATGTGTGGAACTCCACTTAGGCAGTGAACTCCATACCAGATCAAAATTAAATCAGCAGCCAAAATCCAAACCGTGAATTGTCCAAGGTGTTCTCTCCAGATCTTGTTGTTGCAGTGCGCAGATGGGCCGTAGACCACTTGCTGTTCAAGAGAAATATTCTGCTTCTTACTGTTGCACCTATATTGACTTTGAGAGCCAGTTTCAAACCACATAAACACAAGATAAAGGCTGTGTACCTTCTAAGGAGGTTCTGTTTTGGATTTATCTGGTGTTTCAACTAAGAAATGAAAACAACTGCAATAAAAATAAAAATGATTCCACAAGTCTTTGAAGAGTTAAATTTGGTGGGTAAAGATGGCTCTTTTTCAGATGAATAAGACCCAAAGCCTGGATCCTAATTTAATACCTCAGAATCTAAATCAGATGAGCAGCCACATTGACCTAGATCAACAGAAGGTTTTTGAATTCCGTCACATCTCTTGGGCAGAGACTCACCGGTGGTGAAGACCACTTCCCTGCTGACCAGTCTCTGCTCGATAATGGTAAACTGGGGCAGTTCTAGCACTTCCATCCCTGTGACAGCAGAATCATTTCCTTGCCAGAAGAAGACAATGTCATCAACCGTGTAACCATCTGCAGAGGTGGAAAAGCACAGAGAGAAAACTAAGCTGACAAGCTGAAGCAAATGACTCCCCCATTTTCTCTAAGGTGATTTGGAACAGGATCCGAAGGAAAGCCCACACCACCAGACAGCAAGCACAGCCCCTCTGTGCTGACGTCATTTTTTTCAGCTGAGCTGGGCAGTACGTCCCCCAGGAGGAGAGGAAAAAATTGGTCAGAATTCCCCCTTCTGGCTAGGATTCAGGAGCAAAGGGTGGGATATGGTCCATCAAGTCTTGACTCGTGCTGCATAATCTCCGTGGCTAACATGACAGGGAGTTGCGCATCGGAAGCTGATATCAAATGCACAAAACATTGCATTTTGCTTTTTAAAAGCTGCCTCCTTTTACCAGAAGGGGGAGATCACAATACATTCTGATGTGGACCAGGTAAACACAGCCTCCAAGTATTAAGGATTCCCAGAGAGAAAAAGATTTACAACGATGTTGAGAAGAAATCTGACTATCAGTACATCTCCCTCTTCTAAACACTCTCAGTCACAATTTGGAAGCACACAGAGCCTCTGAGACTGGGGGCTGCTTTTGCCAAGCTCTGGCTGGAAAGAGCACAGAGGGAAGAAGAAAGTAGGTGAAATCCAGCTGGTGACAAATGCTCATTCCTTATTTTTCAGGGTAATGGATTTGTTCAGAGGTCAACTCAACTGAGGGCACAGCCTTAAGCTTTTTAACCCCAAACAATACAAGGCAGGCAGGGCTGCACAGGCTGTGGGTACTGAGAAGCCCACAGCCATATCCCAGGTGCTTCAGCCTCATTTGGAACAAGGCCTGGGTGATGAAAACACACAGCTCCTCTCACATTGGTGTGATGATCACAACCCTGCCCACTGCACTTGTGTGCAAGGATAGATCTCCACTTGCAATTCAGTGCCGCTTGTGGCAAAGTGGGTTTTGCAGCACCACAACTGTTTCCGGACATGGGGCAGCCTCTTATTCTAAGAAAAGCATGGAGCTGCATGGGAACACCTCTGTGCTCAGACAAGAGCTGTGATATGCACAGGCTTTGGTACAGCACTGCAAAGCTTTGTTTAGAGAATGATCTTCACCTGTGCCCCCAGGAAGCCTGTATTTACAACCTACACTCCAGCACAGCAGTCAGACTCAGCTATGAGTCCTGGCAGTAGAGGAGGTTGGCTAACAACACCCAGCAAGATCAACATCTGCTACAGAGAGCCACCACCAAGGCCAGCACCAGTTTATTAGTGACAGCATGGGAACAAAGAGCTGTTGAATGCACCATAGAGGAGAAGGAATTATTCAAATTGGCCTCAGGGGCCAAGGATTCCCACTGCTCATGGAGCTTTTGAGGACAGTGTGATGCTGCAGCTCCTGGGTGGACAAAATTCTGAGCAACCTGTTCTGGTCTTCGCAGCCAATGCTGCTTTGAGCTGGGGGCTGGACTACGACACCCTGAGGTCCTCCCTTCCAAACTGCATTATTTGATGACTCTGTAGCCTCCAAGCCCACGTCCTGTGCTCTCAGTCATTACTGTGCTTATTCACCGATGCTAAAAAAGTGGAAGACTCTTATCAAGTGCTATACCAGATCTGTTTTGCTATAAATCAACCAAGTCAGGCCTCCGCCTCCTCCCTGGTGGCAGCCTCTGCTCCATGGATGACTGTGGTAAAGCACCCAGACCCATGAGCTCAGGGAATCAGAAGGACCCTGAGGTCACCTCCCCTACTACAGACACTGTGGTGGCACAGGTTGCTGTGGTGCCTCCTTACCATAGCTTTGTGCCCCTGTCCCAGAGCAAGGTGCTGGCACCAAGCATGGAAAGCATTGCTCCCAGCGGCTGGTTCCCGTGGCTCAGAGCCTCGCAGCTAGCAATCTGTGTGAGCTTACGTCTGAATCCATCAGGCTCAGAACTTCAGACACCAGTGGCCGCTCTGTGTTTTTCAATGAGGTTATGGAGTCCTTCCCACCCTCTGCAGAGGTGCGCCCAGCCTGTAAACAAGTCACCTCTCCACCTCCCTTGCAGTAAACAAAGCAGGCTGAGCTATTTCAGTTCCTAACTGCAAAACATCTGCTCCAGCCCTTGAATGCTTTTTAGCATCTTTTTCTCAACCTCTTCTGATTTCTCAACTTCCTTTCTAAATTATGGAAACCAAAATTAGAAAGAGCCCCTTTCCCAGTCTCACCAGCGGCACATGCAGAGGCCAATCGATTCCCTGCTCTGAGTCACTGCTCCCCTGGTTTATATAACCAAGGCTTGCTCCAGCCCTCTGTGCCAGAGCCTTGCTACAAAGGCTCCAGCAGTGATCTCGGGGCTGTGATCCCTCCATCGTTTCCTGAGGTCTGGGCTCGTGAAGGTCCCATTCCTCAGTCTGGCAGCCTGGCTACTGCACCCAGCCACAGACCTCCGCATTTAGCTGTACTCAGATGTATGCAGGATGGATGTATTCAAATTGGGATGTATTCAAATGTGCAGCGAGCAGGCCACGCAGACTGCTATCTTCATCATCCACAAATTTAACAGCAGTGACTTCAAATTTACTTCCTGATCAGCAATGAAAATGTCAAGTTACAGTAACTAATTTTAGGATATCTCGCAGTTAACTAGCTCTATCCCATTCATCCTATGACCTGCTGATACTGGGGACCAATCTTTTTTTCTAATGTTATTATGCAATAAGAAATCAAACGTTTTTCAAGAAGCCATTTTTTTTAAAGCGGTTCTAAAGGGAAAGGTTGCTCAGTCTAAAAATAAACGTTCCACTTTGATTTGCAGCTTTAGAAAAGAAAACCAAGTTTCCACTTTAATTTTAAAAAGCAAAACAACTTTCAGAAAGTCATTTCAACCTGAAATATCATGAAGTATTGATACAACATCTTAAGATGCCAGATGAATGGCCTGGTTGTTGCTGGCCTCATCACTTTTTTATTGAGTCCTGGCACACAATCAGGAGGGGGGTCATGGAATGAAGGCTGGTTTGGGGGCAGGGTCTTGGATCACCAGGCAATGCTAGCATGGGTTTATCCCCTGCAGGTAAGTTCACCACACTGCTATGGGAAGGAGACCCCAGCTGCACACTGCTACTTTCTTCTCAGAAAGAGCAGCGAGGCAGTGGCACAGGCTGCCAGGGAGGTGGTGGAGTCACCGTCTCTGGAGGAGCTCAAAAACTGTGGAGATGTGGCACTGAGGGATGCAGTTAGTGGGCAGTATTGGTGGAAGATGGACAATTAGACTAGAGATCTTAGAGATCTTTTCTGACCTTTATGATTCTATGATTCTACAAACCCAACACTCCTGCACCACGTTTTGGTGGGGTTTTCTGTTTGTGTTCATTCTGGTTTTTTTTTAAGCCAGGCATGAGAGGAGCATTGTTCCAAAGTTGTGTGGATGCGGAAACAAACAAAATGGAGCCCTGTGGATTTCCAGCATGCGTGAGTGTGAGAGACAAAGGCTCTTAGCAAGGAAACCGCAAGTCTCTTCATCTCAGTGTGGATCTTAGAAATACTGTAAGGAAACGTAACTTCAACTAACAAATTGGCTTGACATGTCCCATTAAGAACAAAATCGCAACATGGGGAACTGTGGGTAATTCTCTGCCTACTGTTTTCTTGGTTGTACCGTAAACTGTTCTCAAAATACGAAGGAGTGCCAGAAATGACATGCCATTAGTGCCTCCAGGAGGACCTCATTTACATCCTATTACCTGCCACGCCAAGAGCTGCTATCGCTACACATCCCGAGCGGGACCAGGGCTGCCTGGCACAGTAGAGGCTGGGGAGGCAGTGCCGTGCCTGCCGACTGCTGATGCCATGGGACCTCTTTTATGAAAAAAGCAATTCTCTGATAATCACCACTGAAGCTGCATCATCATTACTGTGAGATCTGCTGCTCTGGACCGCTCCTGTGGGGATACTGCAGTGCATTTTTATGAGGGAGTGCTGGACCTCCCTTGGCCAGAATGGTCAGGGAGGCTTTTCATGGGAGTTTAAGGAAAATCCAGGTGGGGAGGGGCTGCGGGCTCTGCTCCCACCTTCTGCAAAAAGCAGGCTCAGCCACCACTGAGGGCACCTTCTCAGGGCTATCTTAGGGCTGAGATAGCCTTCTCCACCCTCCCAAAAGTGAGAGTGATTTTAAGTGCCTAGCCTGCTGCCAGAGCTCCACTTTCCTGAGCATTTCACCCTGGGGATGGAGTTTGGATGAGGGAGCCCAGTCCTGCCCCGAGGGACATCCTTGGGAAGGGGTGGCCTTAAAAGCCCTGGGAGGCAGCCCTGGGGTGGGAGGGCTTGGCTTGGGTGGGTCAGCATTGCATGGCATACGCACAGCTCTCAATCTCCAGAGTGCAGTTCTGCTGGTCCAGCGGGTACCTCCGCAGGTCCATCATGCAGGCGGCTGTGGTGGTGATCCTGAAAGAAGATGGGAGGAAAAAAAACCAATAATGATTATTGTTTAAAAAAGGAGAAATGAAAGGCAGATGTGAAAGTCAGGAAGCATTTGGGGCCGCTGTTTCCCTGGAAACCATGGAGAGCCACGGTGGGAGGGTGGAGGGAGGTGTGCGGGGGGCTGGATGCGGCTCACCCTCAACTGCATGGCTTACACCCTCTGTGACTCACGTCAGTAAGGCAGTATCTCTATTAGCAGGGTGGGGAGGGATTGTTCTCTTCTCTCTGTCTCTCCAGGAGAAAGACAAAGAAACTGGAAGTAGGCAGAGCTATGGACAGAGTGGGGAGAGGAGAGAGATGTCAGCTTGTGAAAGAGAGGCTGAGAGCACATGTCTACTGAACAGAAAAGCATTGATTGCATTGTCCTGCAATGACCTCTTTCCTCCCAAATTGCCCCAAGAGCCCCACCGCAGCCCTCACCTATCTGTGCCCCTTCATCACACTCACTGCCCTCCTGCTCCTGCACTGTGTGCTAGTGGCTCCACTAACAGATTCACTCCTGTGCAAGTGATTCCATGGTTGAGATTCACCTGACTCGTGCGTACATGCGTGCATTCCCTAGGAAAATAAATATAGGGAGAGAAAGAGGGCTGGGGTTGTTTTAGGGGTGTCAGTGTCACATAGTACCTGTGCAGGGTTCACATTCATGTGGGTGCGTGTGTATTACATGGTGCACACAAAGGAGCATTGCTGTCTGGGTTGAGGCATTTTGCGGTGGGGCAGGTGGGGTGCAGGCAGAAAGCAGGGAGACAGCAATTCAGCCACTAACTGCCAGCCTTGAATTTAGCAGGTTGCCCCCATTTCTCAAATTTATTACTCCCCTCACCCATTAATGCAGTTGTCTTCCTGTGCAGTGTATGTGTGCAGAGTGCTGAAAAGGGGGGAGAGATTGGTGCATTCCTGCCCCCCTCCTTCCGCCCCCCCCCTTCTTTTTTCAATTAACCATCTGGAAGGCATTAATCAAGCTACACATTTTTTACTATGTAGGCACAACCAGTGAACTGTTAACGAGAAAGCTTTATCTTCTGAGCCCTGTGGATGGGGAGAGAGAGAAAAGAGGGGGAAAAAAGGGAAAAAAAAAAAAAAAAAAGACAAGAAAGCAGATAGGATGAGATGGCGAACCAGCAAAATAAATAAATAAATGAATAAAAAGAAGCAAAAGGGAAAAAGCATCAATGAAAGAAGAAAGAGAGCAGAAAGGGGGTGTGTGGGTGAAGCTGGACAGAAAATCAGAGGGGGCGGTGGGGGGAAGGTGGGTGCGGGCACCCGTGGGAGAGCGCAGTCCTGGGGGCACAGGGGTGGGGGCTGAGCGGGGCGGGCGCGTGGCCCCGCAGAGCTGCTGGCTCTTTAAGAAATCTCGTGTGCTAAATTTATCTCTCTGCTGTCTGTGAAGACTGTTTGTAGGAGATGAAGCCTTGAGGAGAGCCTTTGCCACTGCCTGCCGTGCTATAAATAGATCCAAAGAGACGGAGGGAATTTATATATATCCTCGCTGGGTCTAGATACAACACTGCAACTGCCCTCTCTCAGAGCAGGGGGCCCAAGTGAGCTCTTAACCCTTTTATCTGTAATGCAGTTGAGGTGGAGGAGAAAGCACAGAGGGGAGGAAGGATGACAGGACAGGAGCCACTTACAGATGATCACTGCGGCTTTGGGACCGCACGAATGGCTTTCGCAGCCACCGCGTTTGGCCCCTCTGGGTGGATGAATGGAAACGCAGAGCCTCTCCCACCCTGACCTCAGAGCAGGGTGGGCAGCACAGGGGGCTGTGGTGTGGGAGCAGATCCAGAGTATACCTGGGGAGTGCACCTTGTCAGGAGAGCCCCCTGCAGCAGGTGCAGAGTCCATCCTGGCCAGGCACTGAGAGCAAAGAGTCACGAATGGGTATGACTCATCCCCCTGTGCCACACACGGCATATACTGTATATATTATACTGCACCCGTGGGAAATAGCAGCTACAAATGCGCTCTTCTATTTTCCCTAACGTGTGAGATGCAAAAAAAGAAAAAAAAAAAAGAAAAAAAAGAAGTATTAAATGAAAATTTTCCACCCCATTTGTGCAACCCCACAGGCTAAAACCTTTCCACAGTGTCCATCCCAAAACTGCGGCCCAGCTGGCTCACTTGGCCACACGAAAGACATCCAAGGGAAGCCTCTTATGCTTCGAGAGGGACCGGCTCGCCTCTCAGCAGGATTTGCTTGTCACCTGCAGTGCTGGTTGGAAATGCAGAGCACGACACAGTGAGCTATGGCCACTGCATGCCATGCGCCAAACCCTGCTCGCACTAACAGCCAGCATAAATCCAGAACCACTCCAATGATTTTTGCAAGATCACACCAATTTACATCAGCAGAGATTTACATCAGGGCAGAATTTAGCCCCGTAGATTCAGAAGAAGAGAACTTCAGGACAGACAGGACAAAAAGGAGAAAAATGAGAAAAAGAGGACATCATTAGTCCTCAAAAATGAGATAACAATTTTTCTTTCCCTCAAATTAAAGGCTGGGCAACCTCTGCAGCTCAGCATCTTCCAGAGATAAACCAGCGGGCTCGAGGTCCCAAACTCCCAGTGACCTGCCCAGTGACACTGCTGGGACAGGTGAGAACAGGGGCTAGGCAGCATGCAGATCTTATTTATTTTTTTTTCAGAGCAGGTGTAGCAGTGACACTGGGCTGTAACCACCTGCTTGTCTGGAGCATTTGCGCTGCAGTATCGCACCCATGGTGAGGTGCTCCCAACAAGCACCAACACCACAGGGACTCCTGGATGTGGGCTCCTGCAGCATGATTAGATGTGGGGGCATTGGGCAGCTGGCGTTGGACACTGGGTCCTATCCTGGGGCTTCTTATAACTTGATAAACCTTTTCGGGATATAGAAAGTGACAACATCAAGGTGTTGGTAAGGCATTGGAACAGGCTGCCCAGGGAAGTGGTAGAATCACCATCCCTGGAGGTAGGTGCTCAAGAAGAGGGTCAATGTGGCACAGAGGGACATGGTTAGTGGGTACAGTGGTGATAGGTCAATGGTTGGAGTAGATTATCTTTGTGGTCTTTTCCAACCTTCATTCTATGATGCTATATGTTTCATTATTTTGTCTTTAGACATCAGAAACCATTCTGGACACCAGTAGCACCTTGCCATGCCCTGCTTGGAGACCATGGGTGACCCACAGCATCACAACTCTGTTCCAAAGTGCGCTACCAAAGCATACCTACTTGCTATTGCTGTACTCAGCACCCACCACCATTGGCAGAATGCCTGCCTGTGGTCTTTCTCCCTGACCCCACCATTCAGTCACTTCTAGGGAGCCACCAGGGGGTTTTTGCATCTCCTTAAGTGGGTGTGTAACACAGGAGGGTTGGACCTGGCAAAGGGGTGAGAAGCTTTCCACCCTTCATGGCCAGAGGGGGACAGGAGTAAAACTCAGGCATCCCAGTGACCTTGTGGGGTCACTGTGCATATCCTGTCGGTTCTTGAAGGCCACATTATCAGTCTCTGCCTCATGCTTTCATGATTTTTAACATATTAGATACACTCTGGGCTGCTGTGTAAAGGGATGTACCACGGGAGATGGCATGGAGAGAACTGGCCAGAGGAAGCTAGGGGGTGTTCCGTGTTATGGGTGTCTCCACAGAGTCAATGGGCAATAAAGGAGGGGGAAGATTAAGAGCTGCGAAAGTGAGGAGAGGACGAAAGAGTGATGACGGTGTGACAATGAGGGAGATAGGAGTGGAGAAGAGCAGGATGGGAGAGCAAATAGTGCAGGACAGAAGGCCACTAGGGTAAGGGAGCAGCGGAGAGGGCTCAGGGGAAGCAAGGGGTAAAGGAGCCTGGGGATGGGGAGCTGCACAAGAATGAGAGCTTAAAAGAGAAAGCAGGGGAGTGGTTACTCACTCCATGCAAAAGGAGATGAGGAGACAGAGAACAAACCAGCACCCTGCGCACAGCTCTAGGCAGAGCGCATTGCCCACAGAGACGCGAACAAAGAGGAAGGGAGCATTGAGTGGGGGCCACAGGGGACACTGGGGAATGATGCCACCTTCCCCATGGCACTGGCACAAGGCACTGGCACCAGGCCAGGCTGCGTCTTCTCCCTCCCTCCCTGCCGCTCCTCCTCTCTTGCTTCTCTACCCTCCCTCCCCTTTTAAATTCAAAAATTTGTGTGGTGTGAAATCTCATCTGCTTTGACGGCGATTCACAGAGACACTGCCCATCAGAGGGGAGCGGCTCGCCTGCTCTTCACATGATGCGCTCAATGATGCGGCCAAGCCTGGCCAGCACCACCCACCTCCTCATTCCATCTCTGCCCCCTCTGTCTGCTTCTAAGTCAGCCCCCTCATACCACCACCTTCTCAGCTCCCTCCCCACAAAGAAGACATGTCCGTGCCCTTGCTCTAGTCACTGCTCCTCAGGTCTGTGGGCAGCTGTGCTATCTAGCAGCCAAGTCCTTGCTGCCCTGCTACTGCGCTGCACAGCTGGCAGGCAAACACAGTTCATCTAGGGGGAGGCAGAGCTGTGGAGAAACTACTGTACACCACAGAAAAGGAAAAGGAAAAAGAAAAAAAAGGACATGCATTCATGAGATGTCGAGCAGCCCTGGCAGGCTGTGGGCTGATGGACAACCCCCTTCTCTGCTAGCACCAGCAGATCCAAGCAGAAGCTGAGGTAGCACAGATACCTCACTCTGGAAAGCATCCTTCTGCCCCAGGGGAGGAATGGATCATTTCAAGAAGAGCAGCCAAAAGCTCAAAGTCACACCAGGCAAGTGCTAGGTCTCCATTTGTTATGATGAGGAAGTGATGCCCACCTGGAGTTTGTACTGACAAAGCAGATTCTGGCACGGAAAGGGCAGTGCAGTCTCAGTGTGCTGTCCCTCCACCACTGCCTGCCCTGTGACATGAGCACAGGGGTGTCCCACCATTGCTGAGGCTCAAAGGGAGTGCTCAGTCTTCTGCTTATCATCAGTCCTCCACAAGTTCTCCAGTTTGAAAACCATCAGACATTTCATTCCCTCTCTGATCCTCCTCATCGCTGTTTACTTATTAATGGCTTTCTTCTGTCTTATTTAGAATGATTATATAAGTTCACAGACAGCATAGAGCTCTGACCTGCTATTAAAACCTACCATGGTTGACAGTGTCTCCTCCATCTCCCTCTTACCCCACTGCTTGCCTCCGCATTAGAAGGCACATGAAGCTGCCCCTTCAGCTCCTGCCTGAGCCTCATCTCCCTGTACCAAACTCTGAAGGCCCTCAGCCACCAGCCCATCCTCCAGGTCATCTCCAGGGTGCGAGAGGACCAAATTCATCAGCTACAAGCAAAAAATGACTTCCCCAAAATACCACCTGGTTTCAAAATGGGTAGGTCCAGGCTCTGGAAGGAGGACTGGGAGGGAGAAAGGGGAAGACTCTCATATTTGAGGAGTTCCTGAAGCAAGCAGGGTCCCGTTCCCCTTAAGATCATCCTTAAAAAGTAAACTCTATGCACCATATATATATGTATACCATGAAACTAAATGTGCCTGGGACTGGGTTCTAGGGCTACTGTCAACCAGTATTGAACAGCCTGTGCCTACACTTCACTTCCGGCCCTCCAGAGAAAGGATCTGGCTGCATGCAGAATGGGAGAACAGGCACCAGCCTCTACTGGGCTCTAAGTGGGAAATGTCCAAGAGACTGCTTGTGGACACAGACCAAACCCAGGAAACAATCTGGCAGAGTGGATTACCCCTGTCTGGTGCCCCTGTCCACTTTTTAAGATGCTGATTGCAACTTTCTGGATTTCAGATTACTGGAGATGTTGAAGATGTTGCTGTCCACCAGCAATACAGACTCCTGAAGCTGAATTAGTGGCAATGAGAAGGTGTGGAAGCCACTCAAGTTTTGCAGGACACGTGCAGAGCCCCTATGGGGCAAGTTAGGCTTGTACAGGAATTCCGGTGACTAAGAGGAGAGAAAGGCAAAATCGCTGTTTTGCTGAATGAGGGAAAAAAAAATGAAATTGAATTTTCACTCTGCACATTCTCAAAGTCAGTCATAAAATCATGCTGGCAAATGTCACCTTCTGCCTGGCAGTAAGCACAAACTTCGAAGGGCCTGGAGGGATTTATAAACCCGTGGTGAATTTTGCCATTCTTTTAACACAGTCTGCTCTTTGCAGACTCCCGGAGGTCACGTTAGAACCAAGAGCAAGGCAAGGATATGGAATATTTCCCTCTTGTGTCTGTGTGCCTAAAACCAACTCCATAAGCCTTGGCACAATCCTGCTAAGGTCACTCTGTTTCCAAAAGCATCTGTGCTTGCATAGGCTTCCTTTGATAAATAACACCATGTGCTGCATTCCGATTAGATGGAGAGAAAAAAAGCTCTTCTAAACTAGTACTTCACCCATGGAATGAGCCCTTCTCCCACTCCCGAACAAAGCACTGTACCAGACACTATAGAATCACAGAATGACAGAATATCCTGAGTTGCAAGGGACCCACAGGGATCATCAAGTCCAACTCCTGGCTCCAAAACCAAATCTGTCCCAGCAGAAACCAGGACACGGTCTGGGAGAAAATTGCTCAGTAGACTCAGCACAGCAAAAGAGCTCCTCAGTTATAACCGGTCAGGACTCTGCTTCATAGGGAGCCAGATAACACCTATGGAGAGAACAAGGACATGGCTGCAAACAGCAAGCTTCAAGTGTGATGTGAGCAGAAGAATCCTTTCTGCCAACAGAAGAACCAAAAAGCCCAGGCTGGAATATGTAGAATGCAGCACAGACAGGGCTGGGCCCTGGTCAAGAGCTGGGCTGGTGATGGGAGCTCTAAAGAAGACCCCAGAGTGAGCTGCAATGGAACCCAAACCATGGGCACCAGAGAGAGCAGCCTCAGCAGCATCATGCAGCAGCATAGCTGGTGGTGGCTGTGCAGGAGATGGGGATGCTGGGCCAACCTGCGCTGCTCCCTGCACAAGATAAGCTGGAAGAGGTGTGTGAGTGCTGCCTGGCCCAGCAGCGAGCACAGTGCCAGGAGTGGGTCGGCTCACTGCGGCACAAGGGCTGCCCTTCCCTGGAAGTGGTGGGAATGCAGTCCCGTGAAAGCATAAAAGCAAGCGCTGCCAAAATGGGTACACCTGGATTCATTCAGGTGCGAACTGAGAATGTGGAGCGGTTTGAAGTATAATGACTCTCTCACCTTTGCTTCAAACCCTGTACAGACATTTACACCAATGGGGACAGTGGAGGTCTGCACTCCATTGGGCTCAACACTCTGCAATGCCTCAGCTCCCCTGTATCCAAACTGCCTCATCTCCAACACTCCTCACTGCAGTGACTCTCATGGACAGCGATACTAAAAAAACAAGCAAAGCAAAGCAAAACACACATACACCCCACCCCTACCACCTTCGCAAGAGGAGATCCCTCATCCTCCCTGCACAGGATTTAGTCTGTGTCATCAAATTCCTCTGCAGCTCCCAGTTGCTCAGTTCACATCTACCAGGCTCCTTGCCAGCCCGGTGCTGTGTCCTGCCTGCTGTCTGCTCTGCTCTGTGCTACTGCCCGCTGTCCCAGCAAGCATAGGCCTGCAGCCCCAGCCCCCCAAAGCACCTGCTCTGCTGGAATTCGGTATTTCCCCTTAATTAGAATGCAGTCCAAGAGCTTCAATATTTCCCCGAAAGACGTTTTTTAGCTGGTTTCAAATACAATTTCGCATTGCCGTGTGAGAACTTCAGTGTCGTTACAGTTGTTTCTATTTTTAGGCCTCTGAAAACAGATAGGAAAATACTGATGACATCAGCATTTGATGAGTGTCAACTATTGAATGTTTCGTTACCGAACGGAAGCTGCATGGTCTGGAGACAGAAATCTCACACCGTTACATGTAGCTTCGAGCTGTGATAATGCAAAGCTTATTGAATACTACAGCAGAGGCTGAACAGACAGCCTCCAGAGGTCCAGAGAAATGGTCTGATGGTCCTCCCTGCACACACCAGCAGTGGAAGTGCCAGCAGCTGGAAATAGCGAGGGGAGTATTGACACGAGTGAAAAATTCTCTGCATAACATCGGGAGTGAAGCATCAACACGCTCTGAAGCACTCCTTCTTAAATGAAAAATTTCTCCCTAATTTTTTTTTGTTGTTGTTTAAAATTGGATGAAGCCAGTGCAATTTCTGACAAAAAGCCATTAGGAGGAAAAATGCATTAAATCCAGCCAGTTCTATCCAGCTCCTCCTCACTGTTTTATTCACCTCTCTCCGTGACACCAACAAACTGCTTTATCTTGGCGGGCAGTTCCCTCAAGCCTCGGTTCATACTGCAGACCTAACGTGTTGTTTTAGCACTTTCCTGCTGTGTGCCCCAGGTATCTGCCTGCGCTTCGTGGGCATTTTGTAACCCCTGCAAGATACAGAGGAGGCCAGAGGAGCCCAGGCACAATCCCACTGCTTCATGCTTTTTAAAACCCTACTGGCTTTGTACCTTCCCATAGCAGACCTCAGCCGCTAGGAGCATCCCTTGGGTTGGATCTGGGTTCCAGACCCAAGGATCTGGGTCACCTGCTAGCTTGGGGGAACAGAGCTGGGAAATACCCGTGGCAGCCCCGTATCGCCTCCCAGCACAGCCCATGGCTGTTTATGCATTCCTTTTGTCAGAGACCTGGCAACCAGCTTTTAATCCTAGCCCAGTGTGAATTAATTTTGGAGTAAGCTTTTGTATGGAGCACTTTCCTAAGATGTAGCTGTATTACATCTGCTGCTCTCCCTTCATCCACTAATTCGCTAATTCTATCAAAAACAAGCATATGCTTTTCTGACACACAGCTTCCACAATGAAACAGAGCAGTGGAATAAAGGGCTTCATTTACTCATGGAAACGAGTTATCTGAGGCTTGATCTTGTCCTCACTGAGGTCAGAAACAAAATACCCATTGACTTCCACGTGAGCTAACTTGGACCTTGTGGTCTGCTCTGGGGTTTGAGCCTGATCCTGCCTGAATGCTTGCTGGAGCCGGGGCTGCCAGGGTGTCATCCTCCCCGCTCTCTGACATCAGAGACTGCTGGAAAGAAAAATGACTGTTGTGCCACAAATAGCACGATTGAGTCACTTTGCTACAGGATCAGCTCAAAGGAGGGGGAAGCGGCTGGTGAGAAGGTAGAAGGAGAAGGAGCAGAGCTGTGCTATCTTGCCTGGGCAAAAACAAACAAGAGGGCTGACAAAGGTTAAAAAAACAAACAAACAAAAAAGAACTGACAGAAATTGCTTTCTTCAGCTTTCTTCTATCAGAGCAACACCATTTTAAAATCCTTCAAAAAATGCAAGACAAGACAGGGCTTCACCCTACAGGAAGGACCTGCACTTCCCTTACTGTTTGCAGGGCAAGTGCAGGTGCACGTGTTCGAAGATAAAGGGTGCACAGGTGAATGTTCAGCTTGTTTTCCTACCTGCTTACACCTGCTGTGCACGTGGCTGTGTATTTTTGAATGCATTCACAATTCTTTGCACCTGCAAAACTGCACCTAGTGCTTCTGCGGTCAGCAAAACCACAGGTGCAGGAGGCAGTCCAGACTGTAAGACTTAAAGGAAACGTTGTCTGTACCACTGTGAATAAATTTTGAGGGACTTCAGGCATTCAGGGCACCTGGCTTGTCCCCCCGCACCCCAGTGCCTTCAGGGCATTAAAAGTCAGCCACCCTAGCCAGAAACACAGCCCAGGAACAGCAGTTGCAATTGCTTGCTGCTTCATTTTTGCAGTTGCAGTTTTCTCCAGAGGCAAGAGAGAAGCTTCCAGGAAAACCAGCCAAAAGTTAAAACAACACAGGCAGCTCTTACTATGGCCCTGGAAATAACAGGGGCAAACAGCTGTCATTTTCTTTCTTTTGGCCTGGATGCAGCTTTCCTCAGCTCACCCATTTACGCAGGCGCCGGGAGGGAGCAGAGCTCCCCTAGCCATGCTGCAGGGTCCTGCAGGAGGACAAGGGCAGGAACAGTGCTGGAGGTGCTCACGTAGCATCCTTGCCCTGCAAATCCTCCGTGGGCTTCCACTGCTCTTCACCTGTGCGGCAGGGTTCACGCTGTTCGCTCTTCAAGCTGATTAAATGGCAGCTGACAAAAATATACTACATACCAGCATCTCTGCTTCTTTTGCTGTGCAGGTGCATGCTAAAGTCTCCTACCAGCCTGGGGGAGGCAGCTCTGCACTCAGGTGGGCTGGCTCAACAGCTCCAGCTTCACGGTACTTTGTGCCCCCTCCTTCCCAACAGCACAGGGTTTCTGCTCCTACATACCCTGAATCAAAGCATCTTCTTGCCCAGCCCAGCCTTCATTCTTTGTTTAACACAATGGAGAAATCTGGGGTAGCCAGCTCGGTGAAGATTACAATCTTTTTGGTGAGTGAGTAAAGTTCAGAGCAGTATCAGCCAAGCAACATCACTGGCACAAGGTCAAGAGATGGATGCTCCTGGGAAAGGAGAGGTGCAATTGGTGGAGGCTCGCAGTTGAGCTTATTTCATCTTTTGTTGTATCGGAAGAGCAAGAAGCATTCTCTATTCAGAAGGATAATTAAGTGCAAACATCGCAAGATCTACTCCAGCCTGCTCCTTACCACCGGCAGCCACTGCTTCTCTTTTGGCTTCCCAGAGCTCTGCCACAGGGAAACACTGGGTACAGTCACCCCATTGTCCCTAGCAGAACAATGCCCTGCTTTGCTGTGCCCACACTCAGCCCCTCTCTCTCAGAAGCAGCTCTTCTACTTAAAAAGGAGGAAATCATCACAAAAAGTCAGACTTTGCCACAAAGCACAAGGCAGCAGAAGAGCTGATACTGTAAATGGGAAGGGTGGGTGTACCCTTTTTGAAAGAGAAAGGTCTTTCCTCCCCCTCTGCTGCACTGGGACGTAAGCCCAGAGCTGCTATCAGAATCATTTGTGAATGTGGAGGCAGGTCTAAAAGCCAGCTGTGAATTTTGGTAGTCAAAAAGGGAAAAAAGAAAAAAAAAACACACAAAAAAAACCAACCACACACAACACACACACAAAAACAAAAAAAAACCTCACAAAAAAACAACCACCCACAAAAAAAAACAAACCTAGGCAAACAGCTCAAAGCAAACACAGGGTTGGGGAAATCATTGCCTAGATCTCAGCTACAGCATCTAAAACTGCGCTGTACTTCTACTTACAGCTGGAGACTTCTCTTTTAGCCCCTATCTGCCCTGGCATCCCCACAGATCCAGGTAACACAGCAAGCCAGACTTTGCCACCTTCATTGCACTCAGAGCACTTTCAAATTCTGTGGACTGCCAACACAAATCTGTTCCAGACACCACAAGAAGCATCCTCGCTGTGGACCATTCCCCTACTAAATATCAACTTTCAAAGCACAGTCATCAAAATTGCTCTGTTAAAGACAAGATACTTTTTTTTTTTTTTTTTTAATGATCCAAAAACATTTCTTATATTTCATGGTCAAAAATGACTGAAATGATTGTATTCAAAAGTTACAGAAGTTAGATACCGGAGTAATTAATTCTCATCTCCCTAAGCCAAACATACAGAAAATTATAAGCAACTGAAAATGAGTGTTTCAAATGGAAGTGAATACACTGTATGACAGTAACCTGAAAAGCACAGAACCAACTCTTCCGATCTCCAACACCTGTCTATAGCAGTAGAGAGAACTTTGGCAGTCTGAATGTAACAACCATTTCCAGCCTGGAGAAAGATGCTTAAACACGTGCAGCACCTGAGTATGGCTTGGGTCCCTGCCTGTGCCTTAAGAAAATACCAGAATGTCATTCAAATGGGGGAAACATATATGAGAAGTCATTCACAAACACAACCAACAAGAATCCCTTTCACACCTACCTCAGGCCGTACAGGACTGTCCCATCAGGATGGAGCCGAATCATGCGATTCTTCACCGTCACCCCATGCAAAAAGGACTTCTTGTCATTCAGGAAATAGGTGTCTGGCAGCCACAGCTGGTCAGCCACCCGGTTGTCCAGGGTCAGGTTGAGAGGAAGGTCATTATATGCCAGGCGTTTGTCTCGCCAGCTCTGCTGGAAGTACATGGTGATGGTGTAGTCCTAGGAGAGAAACATGCAGGGACATAACTCAGATCCTCTCTGCTGCCACTGCAGAGACATCTGGTGGGTCTCCACCTTTGCTGGCACCCAGATGCTTCTTTCTGAACCACCACCAGCTGGGGAGGGCTGTGTTTTCTTCTGGGAAAATGGAAACAAGGCAGTTGCTAAAAGCCACTTCTAGTGTGAGCAGAAATTCAGGAGGTTCCCAAGGGCACACGGAAAATCTCACCTCCAGGCCAAGGATTCAAAGTCAGCCCAGGCCAGCCGTGACAAGCTATTAGCGCCTGCCTTGTTGTATGAGCAGAGTTGGGAGCTCATCGTGATTCTCGGCAAGGGACATATGTGGAGGAAATCTGTCACCAGTGGAGCATGATCGACTGGGTAAGGGGCAGTGCCCTAACCATCCCCAGCCACCTCAGAGCTGTACATATCTCCTGCTCCTTTCCACTCCAACTTTACAAAGCTGAAGCTTAAAACAGCAGCTAAGTCAAGATTTTTCTAAAGGGCAGGGAGAGATGTTTTGTGGCCCATAGCTGTAGCCTTGCAGAAACGACTTTAGATGCTCTACAGTAACTGTATATCCTGGAGAGGCCCAGAGGCCCCAAATCAGTTTATTCACCAAGACATACACAGCATTGCAGCACTGTGCTGGAAGAATAATTATTTCCTTTCAGATAAATGAGTAGTTCAGGAAGGGGTCTTGTACAAAATGACAAAATATTCTCTCAACAGCTCTTAAATAGGCCAGGAGCCAGATTTTTATGGGTAACCAGCTAACAAGATGTAGATTAGGAAGTGGGCAGGGGAAGCCACGTGCACAATCTTACAGAAACCAGTAACTTTTCACGAGTCCCCACATAAAAAGCGTTCTGCAAATGCATGCAAATGAACTGTTGGGGTCAGAGATATGTTTCTTCCTATGCAGATACTGACAGCACCACAGGAGCCCCCTGGACCATGCAAGTTTGCTTGAGGGGCATTTCTGCTGTGCAGGGAAGGGCTGGTGACGACCTTGCTTCTGCACTAGCATCTGGGCGGAGCGCAGAGGCATCCTACCTGCCCACCTTCTCCAACTTACTTTACTCAAAGTGAGGTTTGATTAGCACCTCTGAAACAAGCTCCAATAATCCCACTGTATAGGCATGCCAAGGTTTGAGTGCCTAATTCTGATTCAGATATCTAGACCCACATGCACATCCGAAAGGTCATGGAGCAAATCTGTGGTGTTGTCTGGTTACAAAAGCTGTTTCTGTTACCTTTGTATTATACTGAAAAGAACAAACAAACAAAACAACAACAGCAAAAAAAATAGTGCCAGCTTTCTGGACAAAAAATTGTTTTGCTATGATTTTTAAAGGACTGAACTCTTGCTTCCCAACCTGTCCCTCATTCTGATTTTGATTAAGGACCCTGCTAAAAGAAAATGTTCTCCCTGCTTACCTCTCCCAGAGAGTGAGGAAAGGCAAGACGCATGCTGGAGGGAGTGTGCACCTGCCCAGCCCTCCACTGCAGCCTGGTGTCTATTTAGAAAGGGGAAGCAAAAGAAGAGCAGAGGAGCCCACTCCTCATCAGAGGCACAGTGCAGGTGGCACTGCAAAGACCTTAGGAAATTGCTAAATGTGAATTAAATTTCAGTTTTTGGAAAACACAAGCCGGGACATGGGAATGGGGCTTCTGAAGGGTACATGTGTTCAGAAGTCAAATACATCCACTTGGTTATCTGCGTTTTCCATCCCCAGGAAATGCAAGCTTTCCAAAGACAGCTGCAAGCCTTCTCCAGCTAGGTTTTCCCACCATAGCTTGCCATTTCAGCCTGCACTCCACTGAGATGCTACAGCCAGCAGCCCTTGCAAAGGGGAGAGCCTCTCTCAGAGCCAGCTGATCCCTTCCAAGTTTCACTGACCTATAAAACACGTCTCTTGCACCAAAAGGGCCACATGTTTTGAAACAAGATACACTTCTCTTCCATCCACAAGTCCCTCTACTCATTTATCACATGATCTTTTGGTTTGCCCCACAAGTCTTGAAATGATAAGGCTCAGGGGTTGCCCCCAGCCCCATCACTTACTGCAGGACCCCTGTGTTGCCCACCCTGCCTCACAAAGTGGACCTTACAGCCCAGCTGTGCTTGGCACTGCAGCTCCATCCAGCCCCTCGCAAAGCCAAGGTGGTACCTGATCTTGCTGAAAGCTGCTCAGCATGACCATCCCCATGGGACCCCCTTCACTTCCTTCCACCCACTTTGCTCTGCCCAGCAGCTCCCAGTGAGTTGTCAGCCCTGAGCCCCCGCTCAGCCTTCGCAGAGGCTTTGCTCTCTTCTCCTGCTACCCATGTGATGCATGCACAAAGCAGAGGTGAGAGCAGCACGTGGAGCTGGCAAACACTCCAGAGCTGCCTCCTTGAAAGGAGGGAGGGCAGCACGCGTTGAGGCCAGCAAAAGCCCCAGAGAATGAAGAGGAGCTTATCTGGAGGCCTCACATGTTAAAATGACAGTGCATCCTACCAGCTAGAGGACAGGACTGTTAGTGTACATCTGCAAACAACAGAATGGGACTGAAATCTCATCCTTTCTGATGCAGCAGAGACCTCAAACCAAAGACAATGTAAGTGGACTTGAACAATGAAAGGCTGGAATGTGGACACGAGGGGTATGGATGAAGGTATCTCCTGCAGAACTCCAGAGAGGAGAAATGCAGAGCGACACGTGTGAGGGTCTCCCAGCTTCCCCAGTTAACAATTGTAATCCCGTTACTTCAGCTTACAGAGTTCCATCTTCTTCTGTAAACATAATGGTTACTGAGCAGTATACAAATAACTAAATACACCAAAAGCAAACAAACAAACAAGCAAACAGTAGAAAGGCTCTGATAGAAGAAGGAAGCAGCAAGGGAAGAAAAATATTGCACAGATTAAATACTAAATACTAAGCAGAGACTTAAGATGATAGTGTCTGATTTTCTGCAGTGGGTTGCTGTACAAGAACAGTCTGAAGGCAAAGTAATGAAAAAAACTTTCCACAGAAGTGATGGAACTTGTTACAAAAGCACGAGGTCAGGTGCTTAACGGCGTTTTGGAACGCCCAGGCATGATGTGGAGAAAACAGTCCTCCAGGTTATACAAGGGAGAAACTATAAAAGGGAGAACAGCCCAAGGATGCAGAGCATCCTGCTGGAAGGCAGAAGCTCCAGTTCCCAACAGACAGACACCAGAAGCATCCCTCCTGGGTAGGCTGCTCGTAAACCCTCAGCACAGCTCCTGGCATATCTGGATCATTGGAAGGTTGAATCTGATTGGTTTCCTCTGTGCTGTGACCTACACAGTCCCCAGTACAAAACCTGACCAGAGGCAGAAGTGTGCATTCTTGTTGCAGGCTACAGTAGATTCAAAAGCCAGAATTAGAAATTGAAGGAATATTACATGCAAAAGAGTCAAATCTTTGCTTAGTATACAGTATTTCTGGCAATGTGGATGTCTCCTGTGCCTAGCCCATGTCTCTGGTACCTTTCTTCTAAAGTGAGAGAGCTTTTAAAGTGAAGGCAACAATTCCAGACAGCTCATGGAGGCTACATTTCACCAAGAACTTGAAAGGTGCTGGAAGAAATGAGAGGAATAAAGGCCATTTTACAAATTACTCCACCATTAGATGTGCCACTTAATTTTGTCCCCCAGTTCTCCCCCCACACCTAACTTTGACGAAACGCCTCCCTTTGGAGAAGTGACCAAATAAAAGCCCTACCTCATGTAAGCAAATGACATATGGTCTCCTTGTCCAAGATCATAAAAGAACATTAGGAAAGCCAAGATGCTTCAGAAAGAGAGAAAAAAATGGAACATCTGACTTAGTAAAAACCAAGCTGCCACTGCCAGAGACTAATGAACAGTTTGTTGGCTTCAACTTCTTTGATGATTAAACACCAGCTCCTGTTCCCGTCATTCCTGGGAGAGAAATTAAAGGACAAAGTAGTCCTCCAGTATGTTTTATTTTAAGGAGAGGGCAGGGAAAATAAAAATTATTTTTGAGGGAAGGAGACAATGTGCCTACAATCTTTTGCAAAGAAACAGAGTAGTGTAAAATGCACAAGAAAATATATGAAGGACAGGTCAAGATGGCCACAGCTCTTAGCAAGCTTGTTTAAGGAAGCTCCTTTGCCCTCACAATGGATTGTCCATTTCCATGCAGATAAGACAAATCAATGTGTTCCAGATCTTAAAGCACCAGTTAATCTGGCATTAGTAAAGACATGATAGCAATCTTTCCTTCTCCAAGACAGCACGAAGTCTGTCTTAGACTCTCACCTTTGCCTTGGGCAGGAGGCAGCAGCTCTCGTACTTACTGTGCTTTTCATGGGGAGAGAATTCTGCCAACATTCTGCTTTTAATTTATCTTCTGGTGCAAGCCAGTGCCCAATTTACAAGTCTGAAGTTCTGCATGACAACTCCTATACATAAAGTGACAACTATTTTAGATATTGTCCTTCTTGTTCTTCAACTTAGAAGGAGTGAAATCCAGAATCTCTTTCTATCTACCCCAATTTTGAATAAACAAATATCCCCAGATTTGGGTGACAGGAGAACCACATTGTACCTGCAATATATCTGTCAATAATGCAAGGGAACGAATGCGATTGCTTCTAGGACAGGCTTTGTGCACCTCTGTGCAGCAGGTCTTTGTGATCTTGAACTCATTTTTCTTAGGACCTTGGAAGAACTTTGCATGGAGATGTTTCCCCTCACCAATCTGATCTAATTTTGTAGTAATTTGCATGTGTTTAATTGCTGAATGCATGTCCAGAAACTGGGACATATCAGCTGTATCCTCAACAACTAGAGGTGTGCAAGTGAAGTGTCATCTTGTTGCCCTATTTCTCTCCTGCCACGCTCCATCTCTATAGCATCTGTACTGGTGCTAGCCCTGCATTGTGTTAGCATGCTACATACTTGCATTTTGTACACCCACAACAAACCATAGAACAGCATTAGTGGCTGCATCCCATTTCTTCACCCATTTCCCAGCTTCCCCCAGCCCATCTATTTGTACTTCCTAGGAGCTACCCTTACTGCCTCACAGCATATTACCAGTGCTCTGCTGCATACACATTATGGGCATATCTAACATACAGCCATTAAAGCTCAAAAATATGTGTTTAATAATCATTTGTATCCAATTAAACATGCAACAACTAGCCTATTAAGCTAAATTGAATTTGAGTGAGACATTTAAACGGCAACTAGTGAAGATACGGGTTTCTAAAGCCCTCAGAAGGCTGAGGGGAGAACGCTGGACCATGCCAAAGGAAAGGGAAAGCTAGAAGACCAATGACACTCCCCAAACTCTTTCAAAGGTGCTTCACAGCCTCTGCATGCATCTTCAGACGATTTTCATTTTACAGTGACTTTCTTACCTCTTGCTTGCTGAGAGCTGCTCAATTCAAGTGGTCAACACTCATTATGCTTTCTAGCAGGAACAACACGGTAGCAGAAAAATGCAATTTCACTAAAACATTCCCAGAACTCTTCATTCCTCTGGGCTATTATTTTTTAAGAATTATTATTATTTTTTAATGAAATGTCCTCTTCATCGTCTTGTCAAGAGGTTTATTGGACACCAATCTAGTCAAACCATACTCCAGACAGCAGAGTTTCTGAAGCCTTCCAAACAGACACTGACTGCCAGACACTATAGGAAGAGAAGGGAGGAATGGCAAGGAGAAAAGGATACTTCTAAATCCTTCAAGGGACTGAGAAGCCCACTGGGATTAGATACTCTAGAAAACACTTCTGTGTTTCTCTTTCAGTTCAGTCAGTGCTATTCTGTAGGAGACTTTGGGCACTTTAATCTGTGTCCCATTTTCTCTTACCCGTAAAATGGAGACAGTGATGCTAACTTGCCTCTGTGTTGCAGTTTGGGATCCTACATCTCTAGGCAAGTGCTGAGTGTGCAAAGCACAGAAACTATTTTTTTAATTTTTTTTTTTTCCCTGGGAGAATAAAACTTTGAACAGAGTTTATAATTCACTTTGGCATTGAAGACCATCATCAGTGTAGCTTAGAGCTGCATGGATAGGGAATCATAGCGTGAATGAAGCAATACTACTGTTTTACACGGCAGAATAAAATATTGCACACACAGTTCTGAGCACCAAAACCATGGCTCTTTCTACATTATCAAGGCGTACTATGCTTGAAACACAGTTTTAACTTAGAGAAAGAAGAGTTATTGTTCCATGCTCAAAAAAAAAAAAGCTGCAAAGATGTTATTTCCATGGAGGCAGCTGGAGGCAAACAAATCCTTTAAATGATGTAAGACAACTAACTTGTCCTGGGTGGAATAATTGCCACCACTTGGCTGGCAACTCACTTGGTGCAGAGTGGCTTGACCAAAAGGTAGAGCTAATTTCCCTTAGAAAACACAAGAGTTTCATCACATAGAAAAGATGAGTGGGACTAGGCAGAGATGATGTGGAATCAGGCACAGAAGATGCAGAACATTTTTCTGGCAACATGGCACAATTAGGCCAAGTGGGGGGATATCCTAAAGGGAGAGGATGGCAGCCTGTGGTCTGAAAAACAAGGCTTGCTTTTCAACAGGCCCATGAAAACTTTAGCAAATTATTTCACTCAAAAGGCACAGGACTTTTGTACACACAGGCCCATTTCTATATCTGATATGACAGCTTCTACATGAGTACTCTGCATAGCTGTATCTATAACTTCTATGCTTGCAGATTGTATTAGAAAATAAAAGGGCTAGCAGTCACTTGTGGTGTGACCGGAGAACTGTACAGTCATTCTGGGACAACTGTAAGGTAGAAGGATACCAACTGATAACCCATTCTTGGCAACATCTATCATCTAGGGCGCTGACCAGATGGGGCATCATACTTCCAGGCTACCTCTGCTTCCAGTCATGCCCTTGATTGTGCCTGGGCAAAGCCAAAGGAGCCAGACTGAGCAGCAGCAGCAGCACACAAGATATGGCCTACGCTATCATTCTCCCACTTTAGCAATCCAAGTCCTGGCTGTAGGAGCATAAATCTGATGGATGGGTGCAGTGTAGTTAACTGACGATAGCCTTCAAAATGCAGCTTATGAAACACTCCTGATCCTGCTGAACGAGTCAAGTTTATTACAGGATGCATGAGGCAAAAAACAGATTTCAGCAGGCTGTAGAGGTCCACAAGCAAGCAGACTTGGACTTCACAGCCAACTGGATGGCAAAGAACAAGCTGCAGTCCTTGTCCATGCTGAATGAGTGCTCTCTGCAGTACCAGGACCAACAGTCCTGGAGCCAAGGATCTCTATTTGCAGAGCTGGCTGAAAGTTGTTGGCAGGGAGCCCATGTGAGCTCGGTAAATAAAGTATCCAGATAATAAAAATACCCAAAGGCACTGTTTAATTTTTCTGAGGTTTCTGATACAGCCAGCAATATTGCGAGGGAGCAGAAACCTTGCAGACAGGAACATGAGCACAGGGTAAAGCTGACCTTCCAGAAGAGAGGAACAAAAGACACCTGGTAGATTTGATGGTGCTCAGCCTCTACAGCTAGATCCCCACACCCATTTACAAAGAAGAAGATCCGTATTCAGGAACTAGACTGAGATTCAGGAGAACCAGGATCATACTGGAGCTGGTGTGTTGTAGACCTTCAAGTCTGCTTGAACCTCAGTTGAAAACTTGATGAACAAAAGGGTCAGTACTTTGTGCATCCGTGACCTAGGAATGCGAAGAGCATGGGAAGGGAGATGAAAGGCACAAACTGTTTTCTCCTGCAGTCACAATGATGTAAAAGGAAATCCTGTGGCAGCAGGTTGCAGCAGTGGAAGAGGGAGATGAAGTCCAGCTTGCAAGATGTAAACATGTTTGGGTTTGCATTCCTCTTCACTAGAGCCTCAGGTGGGAGCTCATGGCATCCTGCAAAGAGGTGAGTGAGGGATGTAGAAGAGTGCACATCCCAGCCTGGTGGCCCACTGCTCCCTGGCAGATGGAACACAGCCAGCTGCATGTGCCCTGCAGGCAGTGGTGTGGAAGGCAGCAGGGGCTGTAGGATCCTGCCTCTCACTTCTTTCCCTGTCAGTTTTCTGGCTGGAGATGCCCCAGGACTGTGCTTGTGCCAGAGCAGCAGAGACTGTCCGCATTTCATCCCACATGCATGCACTACCTCCTTCCCCAGAACGATCCCTTTCATCAGACTGGAAGGCCTTTCTGGATCTACAAACAGCTCAGCAGATCCTTTCCCTTTCACCATCATTTTTCCTTGAATGTTCATTTTTCTCTGTAGCCTAGCAACTCCGCACAGACTCAGAATATTAACAGCTCCTGTCCCCACACACAATCTTCTCCAGAGGCCTGAAAAATGTGATAGCAGAAAGGCTGAGAGTGGTAGAAGCAAGCACGAGAGATGTAGGGAGCACACAGGGAACCTATATCAGCATTCAGAAACAGCAAAGCAATTCAGCTGTCATATCTGCCACCTTCACTCAACATGTACATAACATATAGAGCTATATATAGTCCCATCTATTTACATATTCAAATAGCAACACGACATGCACGCCCTTGTATTCAGAGCTAGGTTCTATATCGAGGTGCTGGCACTCTTGCACACGTACATTCCATTGCTGCATGCTATAAATATATATATGACAAGATGCCAGCAGGTCAGATCCTCAAGATCTAATACGGTTTTCAATCAACCAGATGAAGCTTTCACTTGTGGGAAGATATTTCTGCTGTAATCTTCTCCAATGCTGCAGCATTGCTATTGAGACAGGTGGCCATTTAGAACATTGTTCTCAAATACAGAAAGCTTTATAAAGACACACACACACATATATATAAAGGCTGTGGGAGTTCTGCCTGTAATATAAAAACCAAAGCAGGAAAAAATCATCCGGGACAGTTTTCTGCAGTAACAATTCTAACTACTACAGGAATGCCACGGTGCACGCTGAAGTGGTTCATGCCACTGCCATACAACGCTGACATGTTCAGATCTAAAGATAACTTGGCTTGTTCAGGAACAGATGGAGCACTGCAATGCATAGCACTGTTCAGCTGAAAGCGTGTTGCAAACCATATAGCCGTGGACTCTCATCCTCTCCAATATGACTTCTTTCCTGCTGTGGGGTGGAGTCATCTATGAAACACAGAGTGAACATAAGTCTCTTCAGTGAGAGTACAGAATATTCTCATGGGGGAAATCACCCGTTGAGCCAGGCATCTGAACTCATTCTCAGTCCTGGAAGTGGGGTTGACTAAGCCCTGCTGAGGTTCAGACTTGTGATAATGGAGGACTTGCAGAGCTGCTCCTTAGGAAAAATGACACAGTGGAAAGATACTTAATGGGGATGTGTAAATGCTTATACTCAATAAGCAGCACCATCGTGTCTTATTAGTGCTGCAAAACCCTGGATTTGGCCTAGGAATCAGCCAGTCCGTCTAACTGCTTGTCCATAACCAAGCTATTCCAGTTGCACAGATAACAGGCTTCCTGCATACCCTCCCATTAATTTATCCTGCGAATGCTACAGGATTTCTAGGAGGAAATCAGCATGGTAGAATAGAAAGCCTCAGGGGGAAAGAGTCATACTCTAGCTCAGCAGCTCCCAGTTTTTCTTCAGCTGAGAGTTAATTTCAGCAAGGCTTCCACAGCTCATTATCAATTGATCTATGTCCATGGTAAAATCATGCAATTCAGCCAACAAAAAATATTTCATTCCAGAACATCATTAATGACAAAGGCATTAGAGCCTTTCAGCACAAACACAGGGGACTCCTTTATAGGGGATGCTATAAAGCTTTCCCCCACTCACATGAGGACAGATCCAGGCAGGACTGCTGCTTTACCAGACTGCCCTCTGCTACACACACCTCAAGTCCATGGGACCTCCATCTCAAAAGGAGTTTCTGGCTCCTTCTGCAGGTCCTAGATTTCTTCTGGCCATTGCATTTGAAGCAACGATGTAGTGATCTTTGGGTTGTTACTTAGCAACTTGAATCTAAGATGTAGTGAATTCACTGGGCTGTCTCTACAGGTAGCCAACATCAAGGCCAAAGATGTAGAGAGAATTTTGTCATTGGAACAGGATAATTTTCAAAATATTATGGAAGATAGATAAGATTTTTCCCTTCTACGAGTTGCCATAAATACAGTAAATATCGACATATGAGTCACACTGACCTATTTTCCAGTTTTTCACCCAGGCCAATCTCTTTGTAACTAATTTCATAACCAAGAATGTGGAGTACATCAGGATCCTTCACAATGGTTTGCTTTTTTCTTAACTACTTTGTGCAAGATCACCACCCTATTGTGGAAGAATCATGTTTTGGGGCAGGGATGGGAGCACTGCTTGTTTGAATTTCAGCAGCCACTCCCACATCTCATCACACAGAAGTTCCCTGAGACCCAACACTTTACTTGTCTCCATGCAGTACCATAGTCTAAGGGATATCAAAAAGGACTAGTGGATAGCAAGCTGGATGTGCAATGCACCGTCATGGCCCGAAAAGCCAACCTTATCCTGGCTGTATTAAAAGCACTGTGGTGAGCAGGTCGAGGGAGGTGATCCTGCCCCTCTACTCTGCACTGTGAGACATCACCTGGAGAGCTGCATCCAGATGTGGAGTCCTCAGTACAGGAGAGACACAAAGCTGTTGGAGTGAGTCCAGAGAAGGGCCACAAAAATGATCGAAGGGATGAAACACCTCTCTACAAGGACAGGCTGAGAGCTGGGGCTGTGCAGCCTGGAGAAGGGAAGGCTGCAGGGAGAGCTGAGAGTGGACTTTCAGTAGCTAAAGGAGAGCAATAGGAAAGAAGGGGACAGATCCTTTAGCCGGTTATGTTGTGACAGGACAAGGGGAAATGGTCTCAAACTAAAAGAGGGAAGATTTACATTAGACATAATAAGTTTTTTTTTTACAGTAAAGGTGGTGAGGCACTGGCACAGGTTGCCCAGAGAGGTGATGGTGCCCCGTCCCTGGAGACACTCTAGGTCAGGCTGGATGGGGCTCTGAGCACCTGATGAAGCTGTAGGTGTCCCTGCTCATTGCAGGGGGGTTGGACTAGGTGAACTTTAAGGGTCCTTTCCAACTCAAATGATTCTATGATTTAATTCTGCATCTTTCAGTATAATCAGTAGTGTGAGCAGATATCCACAAGTGACTCTTGGCCTTTTAAACTATATCAGTGCTGGTAAGTCACCTTGAGACCCAACAGTCCATGATGGGATGACAACTGGAACAATAAGCAAAGCAAGTAAGGTCTAGAAACAGCAGGGTTCCTGCTATGGTTTAGAGGTCTTTATTTCTTCAAGCAACTCACGGACAAGAGGAGAAAAACATCATGATGATGCTTCTTCCCTTCAGCTAGCATGGGGCTGTGTGTAAATGCAGAAGTTACTTTCCATTGCTGTAGAAACATGTGAGAAAACCACCCAGGTGACTACATGTAACTGATGGCAGTCTAAAGAGGATACTGCTCACAGCCATAGAGCAGGACCTTCCTTCTCATTCCCTGCTAACTCTCTCCTTCAGGAAAATACCATTTGATATGCACAGAACTGCCACTGTTTGATTTTCCAAGCAAGCAGCCACCCAATGCATTACAGCCCTGCTCACAAGTGACAATTGCTGCATGACCTAAGTGGTACTGAGGCAATCTTTGGCAGAGGAAGGCACAGACCATTGCCAACTCTGAAGAAACCTACCATCTCAGCCACATGCTTGCAATATCACAGTTTAAATCACAGCGTACAGAATCCCCTAGCACATGAAATAAAGCACAACTCCTATTTGTCCATGCCACCATAAAACCTAGGTACATCAGAGCTGTACCATTCTTATTATGCTACACCATAAGAACGTGGCCATTCATTCACCAAGGCATTCTCTGCTACCTGCAACACTACCATCGTAGGAGCCTGCAGCAAATCCAACAGGACTACAGCCCCTGCAGTACTATTACAACACACCACCCATTCAGCTCAGCACCAGAGATGCATCTTTACTGTGTTTTGGCAGTCTTCAATATTCAGCAACCTTAAATACTAGGATGTATCATACTCACACACACATTTGGATACTGCAGTGCTGTGAAGCTGGAGATAGCTGAGGCTAGAGGGACACCATTACATTACTGGAATGTTCTGTCATACTTACAGCATGTAACCCAGAGACCTCTGACTGTAGAATCTAAATACTTGAACCTTTAAAACTTTTGCATGTCCAGAGATATAGAATAGACAGACTGGAAAATATCTTTATCTCTTTTTTACCCCCATTGAAAGTAGTTGCCAACAAGGCAGAATAATTTCAGATAAATATGAAAAATGCTGATATATTTGAAGAGAACATGTGCTACTATAACATCCATAGCAAAAATCTCTCCTTAAAAACTTGAGTTTTAAAACTCAAGGCAACCATATCAATGGAAAATCCTCTCCAGATGTGCATTATGGTTCCTGTCTGCTATTGCAGATGTACAGTTGGTCCACTGGAAAGGACTCAAAGGCAAAGAGATATGTCCATGTGTCCCATAGTCTAAGAAGCTGCTGTCTCTCAAAGCTTAGAATCACAGAATGGCCTCTCATACCAAGTCTATCCATCTACGCTGCCTTATTTCACCAACTATGTTCAGCACAAAGCAGAATCACCCATGTTTTAATGTGTGTGGGTTGTATTGATATGGGATTCAGCTAGGCAATGCACGCTCATACTGCAGTGAAAACAGGACTACAAAGCCTGATCTGGACAGATTCCTCTACAAAATTCCTCTACAAAGGCTATTTCAGACATTCCTGATAGATGGAATCTTTGACATAGTGGAAAGAATGGTGCACCCTGGATGGTGGCATAACAGGTTGTAGGATGATCTTGTCTAGATAAGAACACCCTTACACACGTGTAGTGGAATTGCAAGGAAATTTAAGGCACTCTCAGCTCATTGCTTTTGAGGGACATACATTACATCCCTCTTGAACAGGGATAACTTATTTTCCTAAGAAGACAACCTGGTTTCTTAGATTTCAATCAAACTTCAAGAAATTAGGAGGCATCGTGTCTGCTGTTTTCCTGTAATCCCCAAATGATCAGCCAAGTGCTGGCAGTCCCATCAGGCAGCAGCATGGTGAGAGGTGATGATAAAGGAGTAGGGAACAGGAGGCAATGAAGTGAAATATCGAGGTTAGCTTTGCCAAACATCCTGCACCAACCACTAACCTGTCTGCACTGCGGACTGCTGCCCAGCAAGATGCATCACCAATCCCACAAATATCACTGCTTTAACACCTTGTATATCCCTGCAAACAGTTCTTTATGGAAGGCTTGCTTCTTAACACTAGCCCTCTACAATAATCCTCTTGTAACTTTTCAACTTGTCACCAGGTTTATAAAACTTTAAAGCTAGTGCTATAACAAACTGAAACAATGTTATTGCAGATGTAGGAGAGCATCTCGGGATGAATAAATTATAGGAGCCACAAAGAAATCATGACGACAGCGGCTGCATGCTCCAAGTTGCTTATGGTGAGCAGATACACAGGGAGAGCAAGCTTAGGAATGCACAGATCATAGGGCAGGGAAATTGAAGCATTACGAAGGGTAACGATCTCTTCTTCCAAATGCATACAATGCTTCTGGTTGTTTTACTTATTGAAATAGTTCATGAATGCCTGAAGGGAGTCTGAACTGTTTGGTATTGGAAGAATACATCCCTGAAGATTAGTGAGGCAAGACTGCAGGTGGAAATAGAAGCCTCCACTCCCACCCAGCAGAAAGTGTCCAGATTGGGCCAGTTCTCAGCTGTCTGCTGGAAGGGCATGCAGGGAAGACTTCCAGCTCCTGAAGCAGTTGGTGCTAGATACCATCAGAGCTGGATCCAACCAAGTAGGCTGGCTGAGAGAGACCACCAAAATGATGATGACTTTGTGGCACATGCCACAAGGACAGAAGTCTGTGCATTTTTCTGGCTGTAGAGTGACCTGAGCTCCAGGCTGGCAGCACCCCTTACTCTCCTGGTTCAGAAGTACTGCTGCCTGCTCAGTGACTGAGCCACCAGATGAGGAGGTCTGCACACAGCACTGTCCACATACCATAATACATCACCAACTACGCATAGTTGTGTACTCACTGTAATTCAGCCACCTGTAGCAAAATGACATTTGCAAGATAACTTCTCCAGCCCGTTTCCTCAGAGGACAACTAGGAAGTACCATCCTTTTGTTCTTAGCAGATCCACTGAGCTACAAAACATCATTACGAAGGTGTTTCTCTTTTCAAACTGCCTTTAAAACCCCAACTTGCAAATTCATACAGGATCTGAGAATTCTCCAGCCAGGCCTTTCATCTTCATGGATCAGCACTTCCCAGAGGGTCTGCCACCCAAATGTGCCCTCCCCAGTACCTACTTGGCCTGGCCCCTGCCACCTTTTCCCAAGCATTTCAATTGATGTCACAGATCTTGGCTCAGCAAATAATCCTTCTAATCAATGACAAGAACAGAGGCTGCAGCTCAGCATTGCTTAGCAGAGCTAAGAGGAGTACACAGTAATAAAGCATTACTTGAGCAAGTGAGCTTGAAAATACGGCTGACCACACACAGGCAGCAGCTGTGGTGAATGAGATGTCATTTTTTAAAATAAGGACAATAGTTTTGGTCCCTCATGATTAGGAGATCATTACAAAGCCAGCAGTGCACCTAGGAGCCTCTTTTAACCCAGCATGACTCTATCTGCACTGTACCATGTCATGGTGTCAGGGCATGGCCCTCAAGAAGATAAGATGCTTTGCCTTTGTATAACAAGGAACCAGGAGACATTGAGCTTGTACAGGCTACTGCAATGCATTCTGTGCATTGGTGTCTGGGAACTTGCAGTGTAAAGACACAGTTGTGTTGTCTTTGCATAGCCCTGTAGCCTCCAGGATTGAAATGTCATCACAAAATAATTTCAGCAATACCATTCTCATGGGAGAGGAGGCAAAGAGTGCCACTTAGATCGTGGGTGGAGCTGCATTCCTCCAAAGCACCACATCCAGCCAAACTCCTGTGGAAAACAACTTCTTGAATCACGCCATGGCCAGGCACTGGCAGCACTTGCTCCCCACCATCGTGCAGTCAGTAAATGCCAGGAGTCCCAGGGATAGGCATGGGAGAGCTGGGGGTTCTCCTCAGCCCAACCCATTGTTCCAGAAAGGATGTCTGAGGATTAATTAATTATCCTACAAGGGGCAGTAAGTAATAACACTCCTTGTGGAACAATAGAAGCTATTTGGTTGCCATGACAACTCAGCTCCACTTGTGTGCCTTTAATTTATTCATTGCACAGTCCCTTCCCCAGTCATACACAATGCCAAAAAATGCCTTGTTTTTCTTGCCAGTCACCATATCCAGAGTAGGGGTAAGACACAGCCCTTTCCCAGGGGCATTTGTCACCCAGAATGATGCACATAAATCTCTTCTGCTTGGAAAATTGCATCCCATGAGATTCTGCTCCCTGTAGGTTTGATTTTGATTCTCATCTTTTAACCCCTTTTGAAGCTGCCTCGCTACATTTCTTATAGATCTTGATCTTGAGTGAGTTCTCCTGCAAACACATGGAGGAAGGATGACCAGGAGTTTGTGCTTGTCAGCCTCTATGGAGAGCCAGGAGAGATGATCAGAAGCATGGAAGTGACATTCCATGGCAGCATCAACAGGAGTGTGGCACAGGCGGTGCCTAATGCTCACTCTGGTTACAGCCATGCCATGATTACAAAAACACTCAATGTCCATTAGTAGTGCTGCCCACTTTCTGTAAGACCCAGAGCAATGTGCAGATGAAGGTCGGTGCAGGTTCAGTATGCTCTCCCCTACACTTCACAGAGGTTACTCTACAACCTCAATCATACACTTTTGCCCCAGCAGTCCTTCTGCAGAGGAAATATGGTGCTCACTGGAAAGGGGAGAGCATTGCTCTCACAAGGAAAGGGTTAAGTGTTGCTAAGAGAATGGCTGCTAACACAGGATACAGCATGCCTGACTACAGCAGGTATATGGCAAAAGACTTGAGAAGACTTTACAGCCCATGGACACACCTCCAGCAGGAGCTTCATCTTGAATCTGCAGCACTTAGCTCTCTGCTGATATCTATACAGGAAGATCAGGGTAATTGTAGCACGTAAGCTGAGAATAAATCCTTCACTTCCTGCAATTACATTTGTGCAATCTGGGGTTTTATACAACATTTCCAGACCACAGATTTTTCATCCTGACTTTAGCAAGGAAGGTGACAGCTGCCACATAGGAAAATTCAGGTCCAGCTTGAGGCTGGGGGAGGAAGTGACTTAAAGTTGAACTATGTCCTGGCAGGCAGGATAGATGGAACTGGGTTAAGCCATCTGCCTTTTCTAAGTTGAACTTAACCTCAAGCACAGTTACCCAGTGCAATGGGGACTGAGGGCTTAATCTGAACTTTTGTATGTACATTCTGCTCAGTGTCACTATTAACACCAAGGTGTAACATGCCATATAGAGAATGATAGTAAAGGTTGGGCTAGAGAAAACAGGGCAGGGGAGTCCAGAATCAAATAAATAGGACAGGAGCATTGGGAGACCAAGATTTTAACAGACTTGAACAGCAAGAGCTCTAAGCTGGCCTAGGATTCTCCTGCATGGGTCAGGACTGAGGAATAGGACAACTGCTGCCAAATGGTCCCCATCCATCCTCATGGCAAGCAGAGGGACTTGGAGGAAAAGCCTCTGGGCAGGAGGGAGAAAAGTAGGTCTAGATGACAGATCAGTGCAATGCAATGGGGTGAAATCTGTTATCTGAGCAGAGAACATTTTTCTTCAGTGATAGGAAAAGCTCCAGCCTATAAATGCCACTCCAAGCAAGCAGATTGCCCTGAGATGCCTCTTCCCCCAGTACAGATCTCCAAAGAAATGCCAGATCACCACCAGCAAGCATACAAAGCCACTGCCTGTTTTTCAACTTTGCAGTCACAGGCTGACTGTAAAGCTACTCCTGCTTTTGTGCCACTGGAAAAATACAAGTATCTGCTTTGAAGGAATAAGCATTAATGGCTAGAGGAGACAACCGGCACAAAATACTAAGAGATGATTATCTGCTCTTGATAAGTTGTAACTAGCTCCAGAGATGCCAGCCAAGTCTCTCCATCCACACACTGACAGATGACACCCAGGATGCTCCTCTGAGCTAGCGGATGCTAACCTTACTAGGACTTATCTCATCAGGAAGCAAACTACAGTCCTTCAATCACATCACAAATACTACCAGCAGAGACAGGCATGTACCAGAGGTCCATCACGCAAGCCTTGTTTTGCAAGGGCTTAATTTCAGAATTGTTTTGGTCTGAAGCTGGGCTGTGGGGCCAGTTGTGACACAGGCCAATTAGTGGGTGGAAACAGCAAGGCTCAGACAGAAACCAGTATGCCGAGAAAGAAATTTGGAGACCTCATTTTGTACAGCCCAGTGATGTGCTGAACTTTCTTTTTTATCACACCACACACCAAGAAATCATGCTTGAACTCCTCATGCTCTAGTGACAAAGAACTGTCTCAAGTCAGAGTACAATATCTCTCACAGTCCTATGTCCAGTGAGAAAAAACCAACACATTTTGTATCAAAAAATGACCACTTTTCCTCCAACAACTTCCCAACAGTTGCAGGGAAGATCTGCAGGAGGAGCTTAAGGAAGCCTGGCCTTCTTTTCATCAGGGCACCCTGACAGCTCAGGTGACTCCAAGGAGACATTGTCTAGAATGTGCATCTCAACCCGAAAAAGGGAATACATTTTAATAGCCTTTTGTTTGTTTTTCATCCCAAACTCACCATGTTGACTTCAGAGATCTGGTCAATGCTGGAGATATGGATGCTCATTCCCACTGTGACAGGGTTACCTGAAACACAAACAGACTGGGTTAGGACCATATCCAGACTCTCTCCTTCTGCCTGCTATTACAGCATTGACTAGAAATGCATGGATATGATTTGAAGCAGCCTCACATTCCGCAATATCCAGAATTTCAAAGTCACATGTGCTCAGATTATTAGAGAAGAATAGATTTGTCTGACTCCCAGCTTGATTCTTTAATTCTTGGAAGTAAATCACTCCCCCTCATTATACAATTATCTATGGTCGTCATTCCAAATAACACCTTCAGAGACATCAGCAGGCTCTCAGAGGTCTTGCAGAAGGTATTGCTGATTGACCATACACAGAACATAGCAATCAAACCCATGCAACACATAGGCAGGAAAGATACTCCAGCTCACTTCTCCATTCTCCTGCCAGCTCTGCTGTACCAAACAAAGCCCAGATGAGTTTTAATACTCAAGACACCAGACAAGTAATGGAAACAGATCCATTAAGTAAGAAACCAGCATTTCTACTGTGGCTTTTCAGAGAAGCGAAGAGTATTGCTGGGATTAGAGAACAAATTCCCCATTTTACCATTGGCATGAGGATACACCATCCCTCACTTAAGCTGTGTAAAATGTTTTGCAGAGAGTTACACATCTGGTGCTAAAACTAGCACAAGGTCTACCTACAGCAGCTAGGGATAGGATTTCTGAGAGCCACCACTCCCCCTTCATTCCCACTGCTCCACAGTCAAACTCAATCCCACTGCAGCTAACACCCCTCTTCTCATATGTGCCAGGTAGAAAATGATTCCTTGCAGCATAGTACAAGAGAGGGAAAGGCAAGCAGCTCTGCTACTCAAGGTATTAACTCTTCCATGGTCTCATTAGTAGATCTAAGTGCTGAAATATTTACAGATAATCATGAAATGGCTTAGAAAGTAATTAGGAGATTGGGGTAGAGGGGAAAACCACACAACTGGAAATGAAGTGATTTTTTAATTATATGTTTCCAGAAGTAGGGAAGTAGTGTCATTAGGGCTGCCTTGTGATTGGGTGTACTGTTAACCAAGACCCTCTGCTGCAAATTAAGCAGTATTATCTTTTAATGGAATATGAACAACACTGAAAACATCGGAATCAACAACTGTAATTAGACCCTGCTAAGCAAATCCCCTGAAAGAGGCAGTGCTTTTCTGCAGAGCTCCTGGCTCACTGTCAGTGGTGATGGGGACAGGGTGCTCAGGAGACCTTGCAGAGCCTCCAGAAATTCCCATGCAGGGCAGGCTCCCAGCCACATCCTTGTATTGCTCTGCTCATCTATCACAAGGGAACCAGGTGGGAAAATAACCACAAGTTATTATGTGACAGCCAACCTCCTCACATCCTGCACCAGTAAAGCTCTTCAGGAAGTCTGCCTTCAAGCAGTTTGTCTTTTCCTGCAATCAGGACCTTGTAGTGATAGCAGCCATAGCAGGAAGTATCACTGCCCTGAAGACCTTACTGACTAATTGGCTGCAAGGGGAAAGATGGGGCCATGTCAGGGCTGCAGCAGAGCTGGGGAGAAGCCAGCTCCTGACTCCTGAGCCCTGCTGCATGCCAGCGTTGCTTCTTCCAAGAGATGCCCTGCTGTCTTCTTTGCTTCCAGTTTGTCAGCACTGGTGAATGCCGTACTGTGGTTGGGTGTCCTTTCCTTCCTTGGTAAAAGAAAAAAAAAGCTTTTCTTCACCCCTGCTGTGCAAGAGACCCACTGAAACAACTGGCCTGGGTGGCAACAGGAAGCACTGACAGCGGTGATATGCAAATATTTGTCAAATGCAGAGACTATCCAATCTAATCTATCTGTCTAGACATTTGTGCTGTGTTCATCACCATGGTATCTGAGTGCCTGGGGTCATGCAGTGACTCAGTGTCAGAGCTGTGGATAAGATCCAGACCTTCCAACTCCCAGCTCCAAGACAAGTGCTGGAGCGGAGATTGGTCGCGCTGCTCCCCATCAGTCTGTGCTCACCCGCACCCAGCGCTTGTGCCCAGTCAGCAATGTTCCCAATGGCCACCCTAGGCACTGCCAAGACCACTACACACCATCCATCACAGCAAGTGGGAGGCTCCACAAGCTACTTCCATCCCCTGAACTGTGGATTTTTCAACACACTCCAGAGACAAAGGTATGCAAAGTCCTATACTGGATCTACCCTTGGCTTGATTGCCGGGAAGCCATTTTACCTCCATTCGAATTTGAAGACTGCCCTTCCACCTCTTCAGGACAGCACACATGCATATACAGCCAGCAGAAAATACTCGCCCTACCTCTTACCACAGCCCGGAGAGAAACTAGACCGGCTGCTGTCCAACATTCAGGCTGTAAGTAGTACACAGAATAAACAAAGGACATCAATTCTGCCAATGTTAATAGCTTCAGGCAAGAGGGATACAAAAAGTAGGGTATTTAAAATACAGGATAACGTCATCTGAATTTGTTCAAAAGGCAGAGCTCTGCATCTGCAGATCTGAAAAGATGCAAAAGAAAACCAGATATTAAAGATTTATGCTTTTATCTGCAAACTAGACCTTTACCCCATAGAGAAAATGCTTATGCCTTGGAAAGGTTTGTAGGCAAGTTTACAAGTGAGGGAGTGTGAGAAACTCTGCCACTTCCACCAGTGAACAGCACTGTCACGCATCTCCATTTCTCACCACCACTGGAGAAGTCACCAACATTTTGTCCTCAAAGCAGTTTGACGTCTGTGAAAAATGTTCTCAGGGGAAGTTGGAAGGAAAGCAGACAAAAGAGTTATAATAAAATCAGTCCTTTTTCTGCAAGTGATACTTGTCAAATACAAAAACAGCCAAGGTAGAGAACAAGTTGTGCTAATCTGCAATATTTTTCCAGCAACCAGTTATTACTTTCACATTTTATTTTATAATGTTTCAAAGCCCCAGAACCCAGCATCGTGTTGCTACAGAAGCCATCCCTATGGCACAACTGCAGAGGAAAGATCATGTTCCCAAGCCTGTCTGCTTTCACTGCAGCCAGGGGTGATGGCAGATTGGATCAAGGCATTTCTTCCAGCTTTCAGCCTTGTAGTTCAGCTGCAGGAGGAAGCAAAATCTATAGCACAAAATTCAGTGTATGTAATGTGCCTCCAAACACAAGATGGTGTCTTGGGCAGCTGGACTGCACTATGGTCCACGCTGCCCTTTCTTCACTAAAAAAAAGTTAAACTAGAACAAGTTTGGATTTCTTGGCCATTGAATTTCCAATTACAATATAGAAACAGTCAAAGACTGAAGAACAGTGGGCAGACAAATAGAACTTATATTATTGTCCATTAAAGACACATCACTTTTGTAAACTACAGCTCGTGCTTTGAGAAGCCTGGTTCATGCATCTCTGAGCATGTGAACCTGGCAATGCTGGCACAGCAAAGGCTTGCAGTTGCTAAGGGACAGGCTTCAGCCTCAAGTCTACCCTCCAGCCCAAACTATGGGAACAAAGGGTTGACAAGGATCTTGGGAGGTTGCACAGCCTGTATCCTTCACAGAAGCAGACTCAAGTAGACTTAAAACCTCTTTAGGGGAGGCTTTCTTTAAAATCACCAGTATCAGAAATTCCCTCGCTCCCCTGGACAATCTCCTGCATTTGACTGCACTGAGAAAGCTTTTCTTGAATAACCAAATTAAACCTCTCTGCAGTGCAAGCATAGTTGATTGTGTCTCATCATCTCCCACCCTCCCCCCCACCAGTGATAGTGAAAGAATAAATCAATCATCCTTTGACAACAGCTTTTATGTACTGAGAAACCATGACATCCTTCTCCCTCCCCCACTAATACCGTCTTTCCTAGATTAAATGCACCTGAGTTCTCCAACCTCTCCTTGGAGGTCATGTTTTCTAAAGCTCTAACAATTAGTGCTGCTCTCCTCTGGTCTTTTGCCAATTTGTCTACATCTCTATTTTAAAGGATGGTAGCCAGACTCTGAAGTAAATACAACATGTCATCAGCACGGAGGGAAAAAAAAAAACAACCTCCAATGTACTGCATTCTCCTAAACCACTTTGGGTGTATTGCTGCCCAGAAACCACTCCAAACCCACTGCTCCCATCCTGAGACCTGCTCACTTTGGGTAGGAGTTCAGAGATATTAATGGGGCAGTGCTGTTCTTAACATTCAACTGCATCACATGTAGAAGAGAGGGAATGTAGCACTGTCTTTTGGCCAAGAGTGAGGATCATCCAACACAGCTCCCTGCATGAGTCCCAGTGCTCCCTGCTAGCACCCTGCCTGTGTCATTACCAGTCTCCAAGGTTGCCTGGGAAGATCATGGAGCAGATCCTCCTAGTAGCTATGTTAAGGCACATATGAGACAAAGAGGTGATTCAAGACAGCCAGCATGGCTTCACCAAAGGCAGATCTTGCCTGACCAAACTGGTGGCCTTCTGTGACATAGTGAGGCTTCAGTGGACGGGGGAAGAGTGATGGATGTCATCTACCTGGACTTCTGCAAAGCCTTTGACATGGCCCCTCACCACATCTTCTCTCTAAATTGGAGAGGCATGGGAATGAACGATGGACTGTTCAGTGGATTAGGAATTGGCTGGCCGGATGCAGCCAAAGGGTTGTGATCAATGGTTCTGTGTCAGGGTGGAGGCTGGTCACAAGCAGTGTCCCTCACGGTCGGTCTTGGGACTGGTGCTCTTCAACATCTTCATCAGTGATATAGATGATGGCATCGAGTGCACCCTCAGCAAGTTTGCAGATGACACCAAGTTGAGCGGTGCAGTCGATACACTGGAAGGAAGGGAAGCCATCCGGAGGGACGTGGACATACTGGAGAAGTGGGGCCATGAAAACCTAATGAGATTCAGCAAGGCCAAGTGCAGGGTGCTGCACTTGGGTCGGGGCAATCCCAGGTATTTGTACAGAGTGGGGGAAGATCTCCTTGAGAGCAGCCCTGTGGAGAAGAACTTGGGGGTTCTGGCGGATGAGAAGCTGGACATGACCAGCAGTGTGTGCCTGCAGCCCGGAAGGCCAACTGTGTTCTGGGCTGCATTAAAAAAGGGGTGGCCAGCAGGGAGAGGGAGGTGATTGTCCCCCTCTACTCAGCTCTTGTGAGGCCCCATCTGCAGTAATGCATCCAGGCCTGGGGCCCCCAGTACAGGAAGGACATGGAGCTCTTGGAGTGGGTCCAGAGAAGGGCCACTAAGATGATCAGAGGGCTGGAGCACCGCTCCTGTGAGGAAAGGTTGAGGGAATTGGGCTTGTTTGGCTTGGAGAAGAGAAGGCTCTGAGGAGACCTCATTGTGGCCTTCCAGTACTTGAAAGGAGCATAGAAAAAGGAGGGAGAACAGCTGTTTACGAGGGTGGATAGTGACAGGACAAGGAGGAATGGTGTTAAACTGAGACAGGGGAGGTTTAGGCTAGATATTAGGAGGAAGTTTTTCACACAGAGGGTGGTGACGCACTGGAACAGGTTGCGCAGGGAGATCACGGATGCCCCATCCCTGGAGGCCAGGCTGGATGTGGCTCTGGGCAGCCTGGTCTGGTGGTTTGTGACTCTGCACATAGTAGGGGGGTTGAAACTAGATGATCTCTGTGGTCCCTTTCAACCCATGCCATTTGATGATTCTATGATTCCTGAAGCAGCATTAGAACTACTTTAAAGGCTACTGCTGAGTGAAAGCCAGAGAAAATGAGTTTTCAGACACCAAATCTATGCAAAGAACAGGTCTGTGCCTCAGCCTACAATGAGGCAGAATGCTCTGTCCATGCATACTCTCCAGAAACCAGAGGACAGCAGTGGCACTAGAGCCCAGAAGCAGCAAGTCCCAGACAAGGTTGCCCTGTACTGGCTGGCAAAAATGTTTCTGCAAAAGCAGGGCAATACAGACAGACATGGAGAGAGCAAGGTTTCTTGGTAGATGCTGCTATGGGACTGCAGTGCCTTACTTGCATTTGCTCCCACCTCCCTCCCGTCTCCCACCACCAATTAGAATATTCTCAGGCTTGCCAAAGGCAAGACCAGCACACAGATTAATTTAACTCCCAGGACTTTTTCCTTCAATATGACTCCCACTTTGCTGAATGCAGGAGAACTGTTTGGTATCTACTTGCTCTTTCTGCAGGAAAAGGCTTGCCCAAGCCACTGGCTCTGCTTTGTTCTCTGCGCTGGACCCCAGGGCAGCCTGGCTTTATGTTTACAACTTAAAACCGTAGCTCACGTCACTGCTGCGTGCAGTGAGGAGCTGGTTATACAAGTCTGACAGACACTGTTAGTTAGAAGGAAAGAGCTACCAGGTAATCAGTGGCACAGAATGGACCAAGGCTTGCTGCCTGGATCCAGCCATGCAGGCTCCCAAGAAATCCCACTCTGTCCTATCCAGAAAAGCTTTCAGCCCAAAGACTATTCCACAGTTTCTTTTAAATCTTCCCAGAAGATAATTTAGAGTCCTGTGTAGCGCCTGAACACTCAGTTTCACTGCAGGGAAGTCACCCATAGTTACCATCAGCACCAGGGGAATAATAGTGTTCCTGTTTTATCCCTCCACAACATTGGAGGACTGTAGGAGGAGTTTACAGTTATTTTCATGATAGCTGTGCTGTTGAGGCTCTGCTACAGCAGTTAATGGGAGAATGTCGAGAAGATCACAGAATCGTTGGAAAGGACCCTTAAAGACCATCCAGTCCAACTCCCCTGCAATGAGCAGGGACACCTACGGCTCCATCAGGTGCTCAGGGTCCCATCCAGCCTGACCTTGAGTGTCTTCGGGGATGGGGCACTCACCACCTCTCTGGGCAACTTGTGCCAGTGCCTCACCACCCTTATTGTAAAAAACTTCTTCCTTATATCCAGTCTAAATCTCACCTCTTTCAGTTTTAGACCATTTCTCCTTGTCCTATCAGACAAGGGGATGCCGTCCCAGCATGCAATACATCAAACCACGAAGAAGTTTCCAATAACTTTCCCATTCTTTTCCCTTTAGCTTAGGTACAAATGCAGCAAGCACCTCCCCCATGAGGACAGGCTAAGAGCGCTGGGACTCTTCAGCCTGGAGGAGGCTCCAGGGGGACTTTATAGCAGCTTTCCAGTACCTGAAGGGGCCTACAGGAAAGCAGGGGAGGGACTTTTTATAAGGGCAGGTAATGACAGGACAAAGGAAAATTGCTTTAAACTGGAGGAAGGTAGATTTAAATGAGATGTTAGGATGAAATTCTTTACTGTGAGGGTGGTGAGACACTGGAACAGGCTGCCCAGAGAGGCTGTGGATGCCCCCCTCCCTGGAAGCATTCAAGGCCAGGCTGGATGGAGCTTTGAGCAACCTGGTCTAGAGGGAGGTGTCCCTGCCTATAGCTGGGGATTGGAACTAGATGATCTTAAAGGTCCCTTCCAACCCAAATTATTCTATGATTCAGTAACATTAATCCTGCTGGATGAGCAAGGAAAGTTGACCACATATCATGAAAGCATGAACATTTTGGTAGCAGCTTTCATCCAGCATCTCTGATTTGTGGTGACATCTGGAAGTGCCAAGATCAGCAAGGTCTCTTAAGCACCTACTTCAACTTTTCAAAAAAATCGAGGTTTAAATACCAACTAAACATCCTCCAAACATTTTTCTTTTTTTAATTCTTACTTCTATGACTCACTGCTGACCTCTCCCCCATCCACATCTGATAGCTGCGCAGTGAGCTTGCCAGGACCAGCACAATGGCCAGAGCAATCACGCATCCAGAGGCTGATATGAAAACTCTCCTGCTGCTCCTAGCAGGTCACTCCTTGATATCCATTGGATGTACAGGAGAAAATTGTACCATAGCAATAGCCTTTTAGCCAGCCTTGTAGTTTACCAGAGAGATGGTCTTATGGCAGGTTAACATTCACTACTACATTCACTGCACTGTTGGGAAATAGAGAGGCAGAGGGACTTGTGCTATGGAATCTCCTTGCTTCACAGGAATAAAGAGTGGTAGTTTGGAGCTGGAAGTCAGAGCCCTGGTGTCCAAAACATATAGATCTATCCATGCCTGCTGCTTCCCCATGGATTTAGTCTTCTGCAAGGTGGGAGGGATACCCACCACCACTCACGGAGATTGCAGCCACTCTCCAGGTAGGCCTGGCAGAAAACAGTTTCTTCTGTCTGACAGGCTTGCTGCATTTTGCCATGCTTCTTTAGGGACATGGCTTGGCACATTTTGATCTTTCATGCAGAACAAGATTGTGCCTAGCCTTGCTAGGCTTCCATCTATCCCTATCAGATCAGGCACAGCAGAACAGTGTGTGAGGAGGCTAATGGGGGTTTCCAACCCACATTACTCTGCTCCAACAGTGTAACCAAACTACATATGGCCTCCTGACACTACATATGGGCCTCTCACTGCAAGAAAGACATTGAGGCCCTGGAACGTGTTCAGAGGAGGGCTACGAAGCTGGTGAGGGGTCTGGAGCACAGGCCATATGAGGAGCGGCTGAGGGAGCTGGGATTGTTCAGCCTGGAGAAGAGGAGGCTCAGGGGAGACCTTATTGCTCTCTGTAACTACCTGAAGGGAGGTTGTAGTGAGCTGGGGGTCGGCCTCCTCTCTCGTGTAATCAGTGATAGAACTAGAGGGAATGGTTTCAAGCTGCGCCAAGGGAGGTTCAGGCTGGACATTAGGAAGTATTACTTCTCGGAAAGGGTAGTCAGGCATTGGAATGCACTGCCCAGGGAGGTGGTGGAGTCACCGACCATGGGAGTGTTCAAGAAACGTTTGGATGTTGCGTTGAGGGGTATGATTTAGCTGGGAAGTATTGGTAATGGTTGTACTGGATGATCTTCTAGGTCTTTTCCAACCTTGATAATTCTGTGATTCTGTGATTCTGTGACACTAGCAGCCCATGAGCCTGGAGAGCTGGGCTGCTGTGTTTCCTGAACAGGTATTTGGCATATCCAAATACTGAACAAATCAAGAGCTTAGGTAAGAGACAGGTTTACCTCCAAGTAAGCACTGAAGCTGATCTTTCAGCAAAGAGCCAAGAGATGCAGCACTTGCAAAGTACGCATATCTGACCACTCAGGTACTATCCCATAATGCTCTCTGCAGACACACCAGTTAATCCTGATAATAGCTGCCACATTTCCAGTATGTTGTCAAATGAAACTGTCCCTGCAGATGTGAGCGGAGAGAATATTTTCTCAAGCAAGCTGTGCCTGCTTGTGAGCCAGAGCTGAGGGATCCTTTTGGAGGAACAATACTTTCCCAGTGCTGATGTAACACTCATTCTGCGACTGTTCTAGGGAAAGCAGAGAGCTAAGGAGCACAATCGAGCACAATCTGTGAGGCACAGTGGATTACCTAATCTATCTCATGGGTATTTTTAATGGATTAGTAGGTATTAGAGTGGGATATTGCAAATATCCCATGGAAATTTGGAAGTGAGAGACAACAATCAACCGGCTGCAAAAACAGTGTAAAGGTTGTCCCAGCGGTATCGAAGGATTACAGAGCAAGCTGAATCAAGGCTGACTTTAAAAGATGTTGCTAGACAGCTTCCCAAGCTGAATAAAAACAAGATCTCAATGTACAGGCTTAAAAATGGAACAAGAGAGTAGACATCAACCTTACAACACTTGTACAACTGATGGACTCAGCAAAGCACCTGTACATGCACACAGGGCTTTCAGCATTAAGAAAACTCAATGACTTCTCAGAATATGATCTGGTTTTGGGAGAAACCTGGCCCAACATTCAGGAGACATTTTTAAAGCTACTTCTCCCTCAGTGAGGAGGGTAGCCTTCCAAAGCCAGGCTTATCTCTTGCCTGAGTGATACATGCTTGGTAAGATAACAGAAAATTGAAGATAAAGGAAGTTTTCAGTTTTATCATAAACTATATATTTGTCCTCATTTACAGCCCTACGCAGCTGAATCACCTTACTAGATCTGATAGTTAACAACCTGACATCATTAGTGGGACTCGAGCAATAAACTCTTAAAGAGCAACCTGACTGAGAACACCAGTTCCCACCCCTTGAAATAGGCAGCACCCAGCCCAAACCCCAGCAAGTTTACTTCGCAGGGATGCCACAAACATTGGTTTCTTTGTTAGGCTGATTGCAGAAGGTAGATCCAGCCATCAGGAGATGCGGGTGCAGTACTCTGTCAGAACAAGGATCAGTCACCCATCCTCCCTGTCCAGGCCACATACACTCAGACAGACCCCTGGCTTTGCATTCTACAGAGTTGTCATGGTTTTGTGTTTTGTAATTTTTGCTATTGGTATGGGCCTACTGCCCCCTCCCCTGTCACGGACACAGATTGATCTCAGTAACCCCGTGACAAGAGTAAATGCTTTGTTTGAAGGATTTTTCTTTTACACCCTTGCTGCAGAGCAGGGTGCTCCTGTAAAACATTACATTTCCCTGCAGTTATACTAAGCTGGCTCTAGAAAAAGCAGAGGTACTGAATTTCCCAGACTCCTTCAGCTCTTAAACCCCTCCAAAAGTGGTAGTGGGAAGGCAACAGAGCTTCCCAAACAAGTATTTGTCGTAGACTGACAGCAAATCAACTGAAGCCAGGTATTTTTCTTCCAGCAGCAAGAACCATCAGACCCACACTGATTAGCCACCTCCACATTTCTCCACCTGATAAAACTCCCTCCTACCTCTGCTAAGATGCTGGCAGGCAAGTGCATCTCCCTGCAGGCCTGCACAGCAGCTGGGCACAGCTCTATTCGACTGGGGAGGCTGGGGAGAACTCAGGAGGAATCCATCCTTTCTGCTTTTGCTTAGGCCCTCATTGCTCTATCTACACTTCCAGCTGGTGCACCCCTTGTGCTCTCAGAGCCATCATCTTCCTCCTGCTTCCAGAGCTACCCAATCCCCAACTCAGATAGGCTGGGAAGCCTTTGGTTCCCATTTCCTAGCCCACTGCTAGTTACTTGGCTTTCCAGGACTTGCAGACTAGAGTCGAGCTTTAGAAAGCATCCACATATAGTTAGCATTTTGAGCCACACAAGAGGGAGCAGAGTACTTATCTGCTGGGTTCAAGTCTAGTATTGGATGCACCACACCATGACTCTCCTGCAGCAGCCTAACAGGCAGGAATACAGCAAACCACTGGGAAAACCACAGCACCAAACCACTATCCTCCTACCCACAGCCAGAAGGGGTGCAATAAGCGGGGCATCCCACCCCACCTCCTCCCATTGGGTAAGGCTGCCATGGTGGCACAAAGTTGAGGCCATTTAGCCATTTAACAGTCATACCAACCAGCAGCTGTAGAAACTTCTCATACATTGCCTGTTAGTCTGTCTCATATCCATCTCACCTCTCAGAGCACAAAGGTCCCAATCCACGTTTTCAGCACTGGGCTTTTGTTAATGAATGTCTCCTACATGGAAGAAGCTTGCTGTTGTGATGCCCTGGAAACACCATCCTCTAAACAACTACAGACCCGGGCTGTATGTGAGGATGTGACCTCTCTAGGAAAAATGTTCTCATACATTACCAAATCCTGAGCCATCTAATCCCCTTAGCTGAAAATGAGCCGAACCAAATTAATTTAAATGGGTTAACACAAGCTTCTCCATTCATATCAAATCCATTACTCTGTCTTGGAAGTATTTGTAACAACAACAAAATATCTGGACTTGACATTTTTATCAAACTAATGACTGGAAGGTGTTTTCCTTTTCTCCCTATTTTCAGTCATTAATGAGTTAGTCACACTTCCTCATCACTGTTATAGGCTTGTGTCTTTAAAGGATACCACAGTCTCTAATTTCTGGGTGAATCCAATAGGATGATCGCAGCATGGGGAGAAAAAGGAAACGAAAAGGAAGGGAAGGGAAGGGAAGAAGGGAAGAAGGGAAGGGAAGGGAAGAGAAGGGAAGAGAAGGGAAGAGAAGGGAAGGAAATACAATGGCCAGGTCAGGACACATCAGACTTATGCAAAGACCAAACTCAGGGCTGAGACCTCCGGTGGCAGCAGACAGCCCTGCTGTGCCCAATGCCGTACCTGTTGGTAGGTGACTTCTCAGTGGTGCTTTGTCCCACAACATGATGCAAATTCAGTGGCTGGGGTCCCCATGAGATGGCCATTCCTTCCTTGTTACCTTTGTCAAGTCTGGAGATACAGCTTTTCTCAGTGCCTAGCTTGGCCTTCCCAATACATTGCTATTAGGGCTTTAGCTAATGCTGACTTCAGACACTGCCCACCACCACCCCCCTGTATCACACACCTGCTTCCTTCTCTCCCCTACCTTCCTGGGTATGTAGATCATCTCAGAGGTAGAGCTCTGGGGTCACACAGTGCCCAAGGTTTATGCTCAGTGGAGGTCAGGATGATTTACAGTGCAAGTATTGCCAGTGAAAAAAGCGGTGAGCCAGGCCTGAAAATATAATGGAATTCACATTGAAATCCTGAGCCTGAGTTAGAAATCATGAGAGGCAAAACACACACAAACAAGCCTCCCTCTTTCCAAATGTTAGATATGGGATTGTGTGTTTTTATCTCCTGGTTTCTGGGTTGCTTGGAGGTGCTTTGTTCAAGTTCTGCTTTTTCTCCAGCATGAAGACGGAGAAAATCTTAATAACGTAGGTGATGAGTGAGAACTGCAATACTGCTATAGGAAGAAGGATCTGAGTTTGTAAGTTGGTCAGTTTTGAAAGACTGACACCCAGGCTGGTGTTTCCAGCATTCTGCTAATTATCATTTTGCAAAACTGTCCTGGAGATTCATCAGGACCAAAGTTCCCAGGCCACCCCTTACCCCAGCACGTCTTATTAAGAGATATCACTGCCATTTGTTCACCAAAATAATTGCTTTCACTCAGGATTCATGGATGAGCAAATCTTGCAGAGCTTTTACATATATATTCATCTCCATCAATTCATCAACATAATAATCACGCATTATTAACTTGAGTACTCATCAGTTTTTTTTTTTTTCCTCCAGCTTCAAATCCTAGCAAGGAGCTAGTGTGCAACAGAGAAAAAAACATGTAGAGGAGCTTCTGATGAATGTTCTATTTTTGCAATGAAAGGAGAATAAGAAGAAAAACTCAGATCATCACATACCCTCTCTCTCTCTTCTAAAAATGTCCTGCCAACCCAGGACCCTTCCCCAGAAGCCAGCAGGCTGGGCATTTCTGCAGACCTAACACACAGCCTGTTTGCCTTGTGGAGCTTCCTCTCCTTGTCTGGAGGAGGTTTCCTTCTTCACGTGACAATGTTCCCCCAACAAGGTCCTGCATAGAAGCTAGGAGGCCTCCTGTCCTAGAAGGAAGCTTCTGGTGTTGCACTTGGAGCTTTGGCAACTGTGCGTCCCCTGCTGAGCTGCTCAGTGCAGAACCACAGTGCCTCTGCTGGACCTGCCCTTACCCAAAACACAAACTACTCCAAACCTGAAAGAGACTTCTTCTGTGGTCTCACTAATGCAAAGCTGCTTAAAGAAAGAAGTCTGCAGGTGGGTTGCCTGGTTGAATCACAGAATCGTTAAGTTTGGAAAAGACCACTAGGACCATCTAGACAAACCATCAGGCCATCACTGTCATGCCAATCTGTAAGTGCAAATGCAGCCAACATGTAAGAGAAGAGCAAGAGAGCAAGAAGTTCATCAAGAAGATGTCTGGTAGTTGAAAGGAAATGTGTTTGGAAAGACCTCTGGATGAGGAAACCTTTTGTAGCTGCACAGCACTTCTGCAATTATGACCCATGGAAGGGGAAAGGGCAATCTGGGGTTCTTACTTCCCAGCTGCCTGATGAGCCTTGGTTCTAAACGCTGGCACTAGATGATAAACTGCCATAGGAACTGGATAAGATGCAGTACTTCTGGGTCATTATTCTTGGTAGAAGTTGGTCTGTGTAGCGGACAAAAGCCTACCACTGCTTTTAAAGGCTGAGATAACCCTGCTGGCTCAGAGGGCTGATACTTGCTCTGGGCAGGGAATGGCAGGGTGTCTGTTCCTGCTGGCACTGATGGTCATTACAGAAGCACACAAACAGTAGAGGCTGGAACTAGTGCAAAATCTGGGACACCCTTCCCAGTTTCTCTAGCATATGGCATGATCATACCCAATGAGTCTATTACCTGCATCATGGCTTATTTTCCAAATATTCAGCCAATAACTTTTCAAAATCTCGTATTTTCTGAAAAGGCTGATGGGAACACTCTCCTGTTCTGTCTACCAGGAGGGGAACTATTTGTGAATAAAACTAATACCCACTGCATGTCAGAGCCTTTCCTATGGCCCTTCCATTTCTCTACAGCAAGAGAAGGGCACACATACCCATTCCCTCTGCAGGTTTTGCAGGCTATTTGGTGACCAAGCAGTGGACCAGAGCACTGACACTGTTTGGGTCTGCTCTTGTGAACAAAGAGCAACAGAGGGAAGCAGATCTTCCCAGTTCCATGCCTTGCTCTGCCACAGGTTTTGCTGTGCCACCCCCAACAGGCTGCCACCTCTTGGTGTCTGTAGATGTACAGTGGGGCTAGCAGAAACCCATCAGCCCACAGGTAGTGGGGAACATCCGTTAGTCAGTGTTTGTACAGCACATAAACCTTGCTGCTATCTGTCACACAGAGCCCATAATACTACCTGAGAACAAATTATATTCATGCATAATCAAAATTACATTCAGTTCAGCCGCAATTCAAGAATCCTTTTTGGCTGGTGATGATGTCCAGAGCAGAGAGAGCACAGCTTGATTTCCAGAGCCCAGGCTGAGCTGGCAGAGCTGGCAGGTAGAAATATCTTGTTTTGACTGGTAAACTGAGCAAATTTGACGTGGAAACCACTGAGGGAGAATAAATATGGAACAACAAGATGTAATTTTTACAGAGGCTCTTTTCTGACCATAACTGTACTCCGAGCCATCCCAGACTTGAACTAAGAGGTCCTGAGGTCTGGGGAAAGAAATTCAAGCCATGGTAGGTTTGTCTGAGGCTCACCCCTGTCACAAGCAAAGACATCTCTAAGTGCACAATTACTTAACGGCACTATTCCTTCAGGACTACAAAGAGCAGAAGAAATAGAAAGGAACAGAAAAGGAAGGGAGGGAAGATCAGAGAAGAAAAAGAGTTTTTAGCTCTGACACAGAACCAAGGATAAATGCCAGAATCAGAAGAATAGCCTATAGGAACTGCATGATCAGTGTTCTCCAAAGCGGCCTGAAATTCATACCCAGCTCAAAGCAAATAGTGGTGCTCCTGCAGCCTGGGAAGAAGGGCTGACTGAGCCAAGCTTAGCTGCTTTCCATTTAATGGGAACGGGATCTGTCACTGGGTCAACAAAACACCTGTTTATTGCACAGATCTGTTCATGCTATGGGGCTCCACCGTGCAGCATTCCTCCCTTTCTCACATACATGATGTGAATTCCTTTAATGGGCTTTATGCCATCATTAAGCACATCATTTTCCTTGTCCATGTTTCTAGCGATGTTTTTAACAAGTGCATGGTATTTCACATGAAATATCAAGATATAAATAGACACTTAACAAACCCCACCAAGGGCTATCTGCAGGAATGGATCTTAGTCTTCCACACAAAATGCTGTCACTATGGCTGAAGAACTGTGTTACATCAGTTCAGCCTGACACTTCAGTAGCCTTCTGCTTATTTATTTTTGAACCAGATACAGGTGAGAAAACTGACGTGCACACACAGCCTGTGTTTTATATTTTGTGCTCTATGGGTTAAGAACATTCTTCTGCTTCACTGGGACACTGGGATTCTTAAGAAATGAACAATATGTAAATGTAAAGCTGCTCTGATGAACAGCTCTAGGGCTGTGGGAATGTATTTTGAGTAATCAAAAGGACTTGTACTAATGAGTTTTGCACTCTTTTTACATTTTGCTTGCAGTGACACTCCCTAGAAGGCAAGCTTACTGGCAGGAATAGTCTCAGAAATGGTTGGGTGTTACATTGATATTAATCAAGGTGGAAGATGGGTCCAGGTGAGATGGCAAACATCCTCCAGTCTTGCTACAAACAACAACCTGCTTTTGATTAGTTAATTAATTAAGAATCATTAAAATTTTTATGCCAATCAGTAACTTGAATACATTGTAATCTGCAATAAAAGAGAAAAAAAAAAAAAAGTGACTAAGAGAAGAGGCAAAATTCCTGGAATTGACGCTTTGCAAAAAAAAATGATGACATCTTTCTTTTAGAGATAGAGAGATCTCAGAGCCCTTCACCAGCCAGGGTGGCTGTGTCAGGGGTGGGATGGAGCAGCACAGAAAGGCTGCACCAGCCAATGGGGACAAGGAAGGAGGGGGGCAACTGAACGCAGTAATCCTACATGGAATTTGTCACAGACAGAAGAATCAACGTCTGTTGCTTTGAAAGTATAGTGGTTTCATGGATGACAGTAAGCCCTTATGTCTTTCATTGAATACTGAATCCAGCAAATAACACTCGATGATACCGAGCACTTCTCTAGGGCAGGCATTTGGATTGCTCAGACACCCAAATCCAATATTACTTTGCACTGAGAGTCAGGGGAACTCATCTCCATTGCATCTTTGTCACACCACCGAGAGCTTCCAACACTGAAGGGTCTTCTGTGGCCACAGATGGATGCACAAATATGTTCAGCATGCAACAAGGAGTTTTCAAGATGTGTCACATTGGAGGATGGGACTAAAAATTCTAAAATATTACTGCGCCCCCCAAAAATACATGGGTGAAACACAAGTGGAATCATGCCCACTGCTGAATGGAAGTTACACAGGCAGTTCTTAATTAGAGAGTCCACAGGATTCTTGTTCATTCCTCTTCCTTGTTCAGTAGAGGATGGATTTGCTCTAACAATGACGTAGGATTATATACAGGAGGACAGTGTTGTCAGTGGGGTCCCTGGCTGCTTTGCTGAAAATCTGATGGCCATGCAGTGAGTGAGAGGGAGGGCTCCTGGAAAGGAAAGCTGTTTGCATAGCTGTGTCCTGTTCTCCAGCGCTGGATGTGTCACAGTCCTATACCCAGATCTTTTAGGTTTTCACGAACCTTGCCTGCCTACTAGGGTGTGGGGCTGAGTACTTGCAGCTGTGGCTGATATCAGTAGGCACCATGCTTTGAACATGTTATGTGCTGTATGCAACACTGCTAAGCATTCTGGAAAATCAGGTGGTTTGGCTGGGCACCCCACAGCAGAGGCTACTTTTGACTCCCCAGAGGGAAGCGCGAAGATATTCACACTCTTCTTACATTTTTGACAGCAGAAACTAAAACAATTAGTTCTGTAGGAGCATATCTCAGTATGGAGCAGTCAAGAAAGCCTAAGCATAAGCTGGTGTCTGCATGCTTAGTCCGAGGCTTTGCACCAGATGTGCAGCTCACCCAACCCCTCCTGGCTCAATCTGTCCTAATCATTTGCCTTGACCACCTCAGTTCATGCCCACTGTCATGCTGACAGCTTGTGCCCCTTTTGAGTGAGAGGAACATGAAGGAGTATCTCCACATGTAACAGCATCATCCCCCGGGTGCTCTGTGGAGGTGTGCATGAGGAAGCAGTTATTGGAGCTCTGCTCCAGACGCACCCTCACAAGAACAAATGCAAAGCCAGAGAGCAACTTTGTGGCTTTTCTGAAGTCCCAAGTGTTTGACTTTACAGCCTCAAAGTCCTTTTCACAGTATGTATTTCCTATAAAAAGAGCAAAGAGAAAAAAAATAGAAATCCCATCATGTGGCAATGTGTTAACATCCACATATGTCCCAAGAAGGACTGGATCCTTTCATTTCCTGCCACTTTGGCTAATGAAGTAAGACACAACAGCAGGAGGTTGTCATCTTCTTTCTGGATTAGCCCTAGAGAGGATGTGACCCATGGTCTGGAGCCAGAAGTCACATACATGGGGGAGGAAGCAGGGGCTGAGCAGCTGCAGCCAATTTACCAACCAAGGACACACTTTACTCAACAACCTTTCCTTAGGAAGAAGAGTGTAACGACTGGTAGACCTGGTGGCATATCCACCTTTGCTTTGGCCCTGGATGGCATGAGGGTTTGCTAATTTTTCCATACCTCTCATTCTTCCATTTATTCCTTTCCTCCTATTCAGCCCCCTGTTTTCAAACCCAGAGCTGTTCCCCATGGGTACAGAGGAGGAAGGGTGATATCTGCCACAGTGGTCTATCTGCAATGTGCAGCAGGTTAATGTATGTTCAGCTCTAAACAGCCTCTCCTGCGGACAATGAAGGATGGCCATGGATAAAAGGGTGCCATCCTGCTGGGACCCAATTCTCTGCTCCAAGGCATGCAAAAGTGTCAGCTGAAGGCACCTCAGAAGCACTGAGGAAATTGAATCTGGCCACTCCGAGAATTTAACAGAGAGGAGAGTTGCAGTGCTGAAGACTAAGCCCTGGAAGGGCAGGATTGCAGCTCCATCTTGCAGGGTGCCCTCTACCTCCCTGCCATGCTGGGACGGATGGAGGTGGTGGCATCGAGATGCCCGTATCATAATGCTGGGGCAGTGGTGGCTCTTGGCAGCAGCTCTGTGTGCACCAGGGCCAGCCCTGCTGGGGTGCTGCCGGCTTCACCCCCACCATTTTGAAAGAGGGAAAAAAACCTATCACATATATGCCTCAGCTTGTTCTCAGAAATACCTGAATCATTTTGCCTAAAATTTCCCCTCTTTCCTCAGAAAAGTGAAAGCAAGCAAGTTGCATGGAAAAAAAACAACAAACAACAACACAACAGGAGCACAGTGGCCAAGCCTTATACGCAGCAGAAAACAGGGACATTTTCAGGGAGCCCTACCACTATGCAACACTGCCAGCCCTGCCTACACAAGGCACCAAATTCCCATTCCTTCCAGTACAGTGCCACTGGGACCAATTGTTTCCCAGCCATACTGGGCTGGAGGGCCAGGGCTCGGCCCTGCCTCCTCCTGCTGCATTGGTGCCAGCCAACACCACCGCTCCTGCCAGCCCCGCTGCTTTCTGAGCCATGAACTCCTGACAGTGCTTCACTGCAACACTTTATGCATCAGCAATCGTTTGTTTTTACAGTTCTGGATTTTAAGCCACGTCGTTACACAGGGAATGGCTGAGGATTTTGTCCCCAGGCCCACTGAACTTGGGGTGGCCTTTATTGCCCCTGAGGAAGAAGTGCTGTTGAACAAGAAAGGCATGGGGGAGGCTGGGACCACAGGAGGGTGCAGGTGTGATGGAGCAGAGAGGGATGAGGACTGGAAGGACGTGGAGGAGAAGCAGGGAGAGAAGCTGAAGGAGGGGTTCATGACTTAAAGGAGAGGGGTGAGACGGGGCGAGGTTGATGGGAGCAGGGAAGCCATGTCCGTGCTGCACAGCAGAGGAGAAGCAGAGCTAAGAGCCCTAAGCCCAGGTTCATTTGGCTCCAAGACCCCCTACACCCTAATTCTTCTTAGAGAAATTTGAATACAAACTGGAGTGGGGAGAGCTGCTGAACCCACAGGCATGGAAATATAGGAAACATGTAAACATATGCCATCATTCCCTAGGTAGGCAGGGAACAAGAAGCAGGGAATAACAACCCATTATTTTTTTACTAAGATCTGTAAAAGATTCCATGCAGGGTCCTCTTTCTATTAGCTCCTTGGAAGAAGAGAAAGTCTTGCAAAGTTTCAGGTTTGAAATCTTGCACCAACAGAGAGCAGCTGAGTCACTGAGCTCAAGAGGGATCCTCCTGCCATTCCTTTACTGGCTTCTCTACCCTGGGGCAAGATAGTCTTCATCTACTTTGTCTTGTTTGGGCTTTTTTTTTGTATCTTTCTTGTTTTTTTTTTTCTCCTATAGTACTAATGCTTCTGAAAGCGACTGCCTAAGAGCACTTACAAGAACCAGGGTACTGCTCTGAAAACTCTCTCTTCCCCACCCGTAGCTTTGTGATGCTTCCCAGAACAGATCTGCAGCATCGTCCAGTTCTACATAGAGGTTTGCTATATCCTGTTTGCTGTGCCATAGCCTGGCTTGCAACCCACCCAAAAGGAGACATAGAGCTCTGTGCCATTGATCCCCCAGGATAGGGCCAATTGGATCCCTGCCACTGCCACTTGGTCTCCCCGTAAGCTGCCCTGCTTCCCCAGAGCTGAGGAGGCTCCCCAGCACCTCCCTAAAAAGCTCCTTCCCTCCCTTCCTCTGCCTTTCTTGCAGTACCAAGGCAGAGATCTACGCTTCAGAAGACTGACTTAATCTTTCTTCTGCCATGCAGATATTTCCTCCAAACCTGTTCCAGATCCTCACCCCTTACAATTCTGCTGTGATGACATCCTGCCCTTCATTCATGCTGAGCCCATGAAAATTGAACATTGCTGTCCCTGCATTTGTGCCACTGTCCCACATCTCCTTGACCTGGCATGCTCACCTAGGGTTTGGAGGACAGTATCTGCAAAGTAAGAAGGAATGGCCAGGGCTCACCAGGCTGGAAGGGTTTATCACCTGCATCCCAAGGATGGATGTGCCTGCTATCCATGCAGCATCCACTTCAATATCACTCACTCCACTCTACTTCTCCTGGTTTCTGACTCCCTTGGGCAGCCTCTGCTGACCCAGGACAGCTTTCTGGAGGAGGTACTCCCAGACTTTTCCATCACCCCCACACGGCTCCAACTTTTCCCCCTTTTTCCCACAATTCCTGCCTTTCAGCTCGGCTCCCAGGTGAACACGTCACACTCGGTGCCACCACATCACCCCTGAGAGCCGACCTGCTCATCGGTCTAATGGGTATCAAGGGGGTGGGGGAGAGGGGAGGAGAGTGAGTGGCTGACGCTTCTCAGCCACTCAGCTCTGCCCAGAGCTAACGAGGCATCTCAAAATTAAAAAGTGAACTGCAATCCCCAGCAGGCCTGTCCTCCTTTTGGCATTAGCCAGAGTTCTCATTCTCTTAAAAAAAAAAAAAAAGGAGGACTGGGGAACCGTGAGTTGCATTTGGAGCTGTTGATGTACCACAGCCCACGTGCAATGGGGGTGCTGGGACAAGGAGGTCTATGGTGCTGCTGGAAATCCTTTCTTTTCCAGGGAAAGGAGGGAAGCAGCATTCTTCACTGTGAGGCCAGTAAGCTGATTTCTGCACCCTTCTGCCTCAAAACTGAGCCTAGCACTATGGATGAACCAGGGTCAGATCATGGTTGTGGATAGAGTAATGGACCAAGGGTGTGAAGGTGAAAGTGGGGAATGTGATCCTTTATGCCAGAAGGGGAGAGGGGCTGCTTTGCTCCCATTTCCCTGTCCAGCCAGAGACTTCGATCACAGCTGTGCCAGCCATAAGACAGCCTTGTGCTGTTTCTCCTGGGCCATAGCTCCAATCAGGACTTACCTTTTCACCAAGATGCCATCTTGGCCATTCATAGCTCACCCTAATTGGTCTTCTCAGAATGAGAGGCCAAGTGGGTAAAGAGTAATCACCTTCCCAAGCAAAGATGGCTTACACCCACCTCGCCCAGCATCCAAGGCATGGGCACTGTCCTGGAGAACAGATCAGTCCTCAGGTCTCTTGGGACCAGAAGCCACTACAGGTTAGATGAGTCTTGGTGTCATCTCCCTAGATTTCTCCTAGCAATGGATTTGCCCCAAAATCCCAGAGAACTGGCGAGTTCTGGGGACAGCAATGGTGCAAGGAGACTTCCACCATTTTTCCTTGGATGTAAAAAGCTTATGACATCCAGTTTTCAGACCCACCTCTCAACCCATCTTTCTCTTACTTATAGGTGAATTTTTCTACACAGAAGCTTATCCTCAAGAGCAGAGGGCCAGACATGCTGAGAGTTAGGGTGTCTCTGTACACTGAGCACCGAAGGCACGATAATGGGTACTACCAGAGGGGTCTTTGCACTCCCAAGCAGAGAGAAGGGCATGAGAGGCTGAAAGGCAGCAGTGAGATGCGTACCAGAATTAAGTCTACTGCTTTCTTTCTCTTGCTCAGCTTGAGTGAGGAAAATGCATTTTGTACTTTGGGAATTCAAGGTAAAATCAAATAAACTGCAATGGTTTCTCAAAAACATCCATTTTATAGTCAGGAAGGAGGCACTGCATGCTCAGCCCAGCCCATGCACTGCGCAGACCTGGCAGTTCCAGTAGCAGCGCCTGGACTGAAGGATGGGGTGGTGTGTCCCAGGGGCAAGCTGGGTGTCCCAGGGGCCTCGGGGAGCAGGACCTCCACAGTTCCCCCACACCTCTCTGCTCTGTTTCCCCATGCAGCCGGGTCACCTGCTGTTTTACTGTATCGTAATAATCTCAGCGGCTTAGGAGATGGTTTTCCTCACTGTTTTTATGTCATCTCTGCAATTCTCTCCTCCTCATAAAATGTGACTGCACCAATTCCTCTGATTGGGGCAGGTCAGCTAATAGGGGCATTTCACATTTCCCAGATAGACCTTTAAAACAATCCAGCCATATCTCACATCTAAAGGAGAGGAGGGAGAGGGAGGAATCCTGCTGTCTTGCATACACTCACAAAGTCGTACCCCACTGCACTGAAGTGACGCTCAGCTGCACCATGGAGGAACAAGCATCACCCCATCCCACAGCCCCCAATAGGCAAGGGCCATCAGCGCCTTGTGCTGCCCTCATGTCACCAAGACAACTTCAAAACCTGAGGAAATCCAAAGCAATATTTCCCTACCCATGGTTTCAAGGAGATTTAGATCAAGCTCTTTGGGAGAAAATTCCTCCCTTGCCCCCCATTGAACTGACTCTGGCATGTCTTCCCCTCAAAAGCCCATAAATGAAGCTGCTTCCCAGCAGTTGTCTGGAGAACATCTGACCTCCTTGGGCTGAAGCTCCCCCAGTCCCACACTCCTCCTTCTGGGGAGGAACTGGCATTGCTCAGAGAAGACTGAAAACAGCCAAGCACTGCAGGTGAAGCCAGGAGTGCTCCAACCCCCACACCTTCTTGGGACGTTCTCTGACCACATGGTCAGTGATGGGATCTCCAGTGCCCACAGCTTGACAACAGATAGACCTCAGCAGTGCCCTGCAGTATGACAATATACAAGGATTATTTCATACTTCGTCTCCACCACGGTGACAAAGAGCAAACCCTTTCCATTCTCCTTTGTGTTCACAGAATAGAAGAGAGGAATTTGCAGATTCTTCCATCTCCTGCTGAACAACAGTGAGGTCAGAGGCTCTCCAGGTAATATTTTACCCCATATTTTCATTAAAGGGTACAGTCCAACTGACAACCTTGCCAGTGGACATCCCAGTCCTCTGCAGGGAAAGCAGCTATAAAATCTGGCACCAGGAACAGCAGAAGTTATGGAGATACGAACTGAGGTCCATGAGGGAGGAAAGTTCAGGGTAGGGAAAATCCATAGTGTCTCAGCAAAATGTCCTCAGAAACATCCTACCATGAACAATCCCCCACCTGTCTGCAGACATTGCAAATTCAGGATAGAGTTTATCTTTTTTCTACACTTCTCATCTCCAGTGGCACTCAGCAATGTTGGACCTGGACCAAGAGAGTTGGCCCATGCCCCGCAGAGCTCAGTGCTCAGTTGAGCCAGGGGCCAAAGCAGGCAGTGGGGAGGCCAAGGAGCCTGGGATGTGGAAGGACGAGGAAGAGCAGGGAGGGCAGGGTGGGAGGAGAGAAGGAGGGAAACCATGGAGAAGAAGAAAACGTGAGGGAGGAGGCAGCAGAGAGCATGTTGCAGGGTGATGAGTGGTGCAGGCAGGATCCCGTGCTCCGCTCACCACAATCAGCCATCACCATACCTCCAAAGTCAGGCCTGAGGCGGACGTCATAGCCCTTCAGCAGTTTGTCCACAATTTCTTTCACCACAGAAATATTCCCAGTGGATGGGCTGAAATAAAAAGGAGAAAATCCTTGTCATCCTTTCGTACTCCCAGGCCCGTGCATGGGGATCCCAACCAACCAGCTCCATCACAGCATCCCTCTTATCCCACAGCATCCCACAGGACCCCTTGCATCCCGCAGTACCACGCAACCTGCACTGCCTCCCAGTGCATGGCTGCACCCCAGCCATCCTACAGCCTGGTACACCCTGACCACCAACTCGCCTTTCTGGGCACCCTCCCCCGACTTCACAGTGCACAGCATGGACTACCATGCACTGATGTCCCCCCTGCACACCTGTCCCCTAACACACAGCCTGTGCTGCCACAACCCAGTGCAAGCTCTGCTTCCCTGTGCACCCAGATATGTCTTCATGCTATTAAAGCACAGGAAAAAGCAGTGTCATAACACACAGCCAATCTTTGCCGTGTAAAAATTCGTTTTCTGCCACTCAGCATCACCATGGCTTCTTAGCAACGCAAATCAAGAGGCAGAGATGGGAGGCAGGGTCCATCTTCTGCTGTGTGTGCCGGGGCATGGTGCCTTGCCCTCTGGCCCCCTGACTGCCATCCAGGGCTGCCCCTGCTTCAGCAGTTTCAGGCCCCCCAGACATCTCTGTGAGAATGGTGCTCTCTCTAAAAGCAGCCCGTGAGGCAAAGCAAAACCAAAGGCAGAAGACCAGAATGCAGAAGATACTAAAAATATTGAGCCTATTCTACGTTTTGTGGCATATAGGTTCCGTCGCCTGGAACTCAGCCCCTGCGCCACCCTCCATCCTCTGCTCTGCATGAGAAATAGGGTCCCTGGTGGTAACAAGCACTGCTCCTTGCAGTCACCCACCAGAACAGCATGTATCCCTGTCAGCACTGCCTCCCACATCCATCTAAGTCAAAGGAAAGCTGCACCATGGCACTACCTCTGCCAGCCAGCCTGCACCTCACCGGACATCAGTGTCTGTCCTGACATGTCCATCTGGCTGCACACACACAAGCAGAGCAGACTCTATGGGGCATGCATGGCCTCCTGCATGGGCGCACGGACATGCAGACACATCAAAGCACTGGAGCTCAAGGCTACAGCTGTAACAGAGGTGCACAAATGCATGCATGTGTGTGACGACATCCTGGTCTACATGGTGGGAACTACAGGTGCTCTGTTGGGTTGTGAGGACAAGCTGGGGTGTGGACAAAATTTATGCAGGTATACAGAAGCAGGAATTGATGGGTGCCACGGCCTGGGGCCAGGTTCTCTGCACAGGAGTGGGTGGAGGCATGTGGGACTAGCAGGACTGAGCGTGCAGTGAGGCTGTGAATGTGCAGGGTTCTATCAGCCAGATAGTGATGTGCAGTGTGGGCCAGCACACCTCTCTGGCCCAGCTCTGGTGCAGGCACAAACCCTTCAGCACTTGTGCCAGGGCTGTGACTGAGCTGCATTCCTGACTGGACACCTCACAAAGAGATATCCTTGGAGAACAGTTTTCATCACTGTAAAAAGGCCGGAGAGGTGCATGCAGGTGGACATTTTCACAGCAATGTGCCTATGCTTGCAAAGGTGTTCACACCTGTGGATTTCTATGCAGGTATGCAAGTTTTTGCTGTGCACCTTTGTATATATATTCACTGCGTTAGTGTTCATTGGCATTTTTCATTTCTGGATAGTCGTTGCTCAGCACAAAGATTTTTATGTTCATAGATCTCCATATTCAACATATAGACACAGAACACATTTCTCAGGGGGCAAGGCACTTCTGCCTCACACAGGACATAAGCTCAGGAAACTGTGATACCTCATTGATATGAACAAAGAAACCAAAGCAGAGACAGCAGCCAGTGTGTCAGGGGCCATGAGGTAAGGGGCAGAGGGGGGAAAGGGATAGAGGGACTTGTTCCTTCCCATCAGTTGCCCCCATGAGGGCAAAACCTGGCACTGTGATCAAGGGCATGGTTTCTTGTCTCTCAGCGCTCTTTTTGATCCCAAAAGCCACTTCCCTCGTGCTGAGCAGGCAAGTTGTGCATTTGCCCAGCTGTGGGCGAGCAGCTGCATGTCAGTGCTATTCCTGGCAAATGTGGGTCTGCATCCGCCGAGGGAGCACATCCATCCAGCCTGTGAGCTGAATTTGTGAATACTGTGTCCCTGGCTGTGTGGGTGTGCATGTGCTTTACATACACACGCACACTTGCAGCCAAACATCCACATATATGCGCACGGTGCTGTTGGAAGGGATGAGTGGGAGTAGCTGGAGGCATGTGCACATGGGAGAGCGGTTTGTCCCCAGGATGTGCAGAGATGTGCATTGAGACTGGAGGTGAATGTCTGTCTGGGACATAAGCAGAAGAAATACACAAATAAATACACATGCAAGGACATGTCTGAGCACAGGTTGCTGATGTGAGCACTGCTCTTTACACATTTGCTTCTAAGCATGTCTGTGTGCGTGTCCATACACATTAGAATCATGCACAAATAGTGTGCAGAAGGTGGGCATGACTCTGCGCATGTGCATGCTTATAACTATGGGAACATAAATCTTTGTGTATACGGATATGCAAGCCTGTGCAGGGAGCTGCATATGTGCTATGGGAAAGCTCTGTTAGCATGCATGGCTGAGCATCCTAATGCCTCAGCTGCCACCCCAGCACACAGGTACAAACCCACCTGCCTGCATCTGTCAGAAGAAGGGTAAGGAGGAGCAGTCAGAGGGCTCTTGCGTGTGCAGGCAGCAGCAACGCCTGTGTCAGAGCAAACAGGTGTGCTCTGTACACCTTGTCCAGGCTGGATGGGTGCCTGCGCCTCTGGCTGCTGGGATTGCTCAGAGTGCTCAAGGCATGTACCAGGAATAGCTGCAGCCTGGGCATGTAGGGAAGCAGTGCAAACATTGACATGGCTACACACAGAGCAGGTAAACCGTGCTGTGCTGTCAGTGTGTTGCCATGCACATGTGTGCAGCCAATCAGCACAGATGGATGCGTGCATGCAGGGCTGTATCTGAGCCGGTTGCACCCCCAGATGATTATGTGGCATGCCATAAATCTGCGTGTAGGCACAGACGTAGGCATCGCCTCCTGTGCACTGCGGAGCTGGGCTCTGCTAACGGCACAGCACGCCTGGATGTGATGTGACTGCGTGTGCACCGTGTGTGTGCAACACAGGCATGGCCAAGGCAGCCCTGTGCTGGGTGCGTATGCACGCAGCTCGGCTCCCACGGACACCATGTTTCCCAGCAAAATGCTTCGTTTTGTTGTTTTCCCCCCAGGTTGAGCAGGAAGGGGGGGGGGGGGGGGAGGCGAACGCGCTGCAAGTGGGCTGCGAGGTGGTCTCCGTCTGCAGCACATCGCATGTATGAGCATCCCTCCTCCCCCTGTCATGACACAGGCTGGGGAATAACAACAACAGGCGGTGGGGGAAGCAATTTGGGGAAAGGACCCCCTCCCCTTTCCCACACGCAGATCGATGGAGAAAATCCCAAAGAAAACAAACAAGCCCTGTATCAGCCCCCAAGTCCCTGCAGCCTGGGATCGCAATCCTTACCTTTGCGCACAGCAGGCGACACAAAGAGCTGCTAAAGCAGAGACAATTCCACTCAATCTGTCTGCCTGAAATGTCCACATTTCCACAAAGACGAAGGATGAAAAAAAAATCTTTGGAGGGGAGGGGAAAGAAGGATGGATCTCCTGAAATCCCCCTCCAAAGAAAGGGGGGGAGGGAAAAAAGAAACCGACCCCCCCCAGTCAGTGATTTCCCGGAGAAAAAGAATAATGAGAAAAACTAAAAAATGTGGGGGAAAAATATCCCCCCCCCTCCTTCAGTGCCAGTCAAAGAATTCGTTTCTTCTTCCTTTCAGCATCCTCTCAACAAGAGACATCCTCTGGCAATGGAGAAAATCCCAAGAGAAAGAAAAATAAAATTCCCCAAAATGAGCTTAGCAAAATGCGAAATCGAATCTCACAGGTACGCGGAGAAGAAGGAGAAGAAGGGGGGAAAAAGGAAAAAAAAAAAAAAAAGAAAAAAAAAAAGAAAAAAAAAAAAAAAGAAGAACTCAGCGTCCCTTGAGCACTCCACTTGGATTATTTTTCCTCCTGCTCTTTTGCCATCCGGTTCTGCAGATGTTGCATGGCTCCTGCTACCCACCTTCAGAGAAGAGGAGGAGGAGAAAGAGAGTGGTGTGTGTGTCTGTGTGCGTGTGTGTGTGTGAGGGGGGAGGTGTGAGTTATCGAGCAACACAATTTTATTCTGGATTTTATCTACCTGCTCCCCCCTCCCTCTTTATTTTCCGAGGGGGAAGGGGAAGTGGTGCCACCCCACTGTGCCGTTATTCTATTTTATGGCAAGCTCAGGCTCATCACTTGGATGGTTTGGGGCTTCTCTGAAAGGGTTAAACAAAAAAAAAAAAAAAAGAGGAAAAAGGGAAAAACAAATGCAGCCCGGTAAATAAATACATATATGTGTGTGTAAAAAATAAATAAATCCCTGTCTGTGGAAGGAGCCACTCTCTGAGGGAGGCTGGATGTCTCCCTAGTGCTGTTGCCGCAGCTCCTGTGGAGTTTTGCTGCTCATTGCAAAGTCACAAGAGGAGGGGAGGAGAGAGGGAGTTTGGGGATGGGGAGGGGGACTCTCCAGGCAAACTGCGATCCTGACGTCATGGCTGACAGCATTAACCCCTGCTGGCTTGCAGAAGGGAGGATTTTGCTTATTCCTGGGGAGGTGGGAGCAGGGGAGAAGATGGAGTGGGAGGCAGGGGGATGCGCCTGAACAAGGGTGGCTGAGCTGCAAGAGCTGACGGTTACCGTGGTTGTCTGGAATGGTGTGATCAGCAAAGGCTGGACTTCTCCCTCCAGCCACAGAGATAAAGGAGAAGGTGATCTGCTGGAAGTCCTTCCATGCCACAGGGCAGAGGGTGGCCTGGCAGCCTCCTGGGGAGCTGGGGAATACCTTCTGAGGTCTGGTGGGGCTGGGGGCCTTTCCAGGCTGGGGAAGCCCAGGTCAGTAGGGATGCTCAGCTTTCCCCAGGGAGTGTTGTCCTATGGGCATAACGAAGTTTGGGCAAAGGGAGCCAAAACTGCCAGAAACGCTGCTGAGTATCAGCTGCTGATGCTATAGTTTTGCCCACTGAAATGGTAACAGTCATTGAAATCTTCAGTCTCAATCTCCTGTGTATCGGCTTCTGATCTTTATCTTAAAAAAGTAATATAATTAAGGAGCTCTACCTCTCTAGATCAGGCATGGAGTGATGGATTTCCATGGAGGAATTTTTCCTAGGAAGAAGGAGAGCCACGGTGGCACTGTAAGCACAGAGCAGGGGTGGTAGCCCTGGGAGGAACCGTCTGAGCCCACCCACCAGCACCATCCGGGCAGGGGATGCAGGGGGGGAGCAGACCTTGAAGCAGGGTTCTCCATTCTTCTTGCACCCCACTGGCACTGGCTGACACCTGTGCGAGGGTGCTCTCCAAAGCCCTCTGGGCCTGAAGGCAGAGCAGATGTGTGACTGCAGCTGGGTAGAGCGAGGCTCAAAACACCCCTGGAGAGGCACATGAGGCAATGAGGGTGGCAGCTAGGCAACACTCTCATCTGCAGTTTGTCAGTCCTTGAACCTGGAGGGCAACTCTGAGCAGCCCTTCTGCCCACTGCACCTACCAACCTACCAACCCATTGCGGCTGTCCCTTTGCAAGCCCTTGGGAAGATAAGCAACCCAAACTGATGTTCTGTGCATCAAAGGAAAGGACACTACCCTGGTGTCACAGTTCTGATCATCCTCCCAGGGCAGCTCTTCTTACAGCAGGGGACTACTGGTCCTGGGGCAGCCAGCATGGAAGGCTCAGGGGGAAAACGGGGACCCAAAAGATTTTGCATCCACACCAAGGGTTATGAAAGGTTGGAAGGGGAAAAGGTGTCACAACAACTCCTGAGGCTGGTGGAAAATGAGCCCTCCTCATATCTGATGATACTTATGGCTTGGGGGGGTCTTCCAAAACAATATGGTTTCCCTGCATGCTTGTTGCAGAGGAGGAACCAGCCCAGCAGATCTGAGCTTGTGCTTTGTCAGGTTCAGCCTCTAGCCAAAGATCAGCCGCTTCCACTGTTTCCACATAGCAAATTGTCTCCTGTCTGGTTGCTCACACCTCATCTGGAGCACCTGGCCCTGTGGTGCAAAGCACAGGTATTGCTGGCATAATATCTGGATCCTGTGATATTTCCCCATGTGCAAATGTGCCACCAGGAACCTCAAGTGTGGGAGGTGCAGCTCCAGCCCCCCTCACTGCCCGCTGTCACACAGGTGTGGTATTAACCCCATCCACTGCTGCAGCAGTGCACAGGTCTCCTGGCAGCAGCATGTTTCTGAAGCACTTCTTCTGAATTAAGCTGCTGGGTACCAGAGAGGATCTCCTGGGAGAGATGAGAAGCCTCTACCTCTCTCAAAGCTCTGGACACCAAGGGCCCCATTTAGCCCCACCCTGGGCTGTTCCACTCCTTCCCTCCCTGGTCTGTTAGCAGTGTTTCGTCCCACCAAATGTGACTGCATGTTACTGGCAAAAAGGTAAGTGGAAGGCAAATGTCAGGGGCATACATGAAGGGGAAAAATTATGCTCACAAATGGTGACATTTGTGCTTGCAAGTTCACCCAGTCGGGAGCAGAAACCATATCACATGAATTATCTGACCATTCAGCCACAACATGGAGCTAGGGAATGCCAATTGCTTAGCAGCAAATGCATTCAAAGACACCATCGTGTGCTCTTGAATAATCTACCTGAAGCCATGTTCACGAATAAGTGACTGCTCTGGAATTAGTCACCCATCTCTGCTGAGTCTCATTAAGGCTGATGCACATTCAATACACGAAGATGCTCGCTGAGGAGTTTGTTTCTTCCTCTCCAGAAGATAGGCAGCCTCGAGACCCTCAGAAACCCACTTCCTCCCCTCCTCATGGGTTGTCCCCTCTCCAGAGAGAGCCCAACAGTGTTTATTTCTGAAGTCCATGTTCTGAATAAAAAAGGAGCCACTGGAGGCTGCTGGAGTTAGCATGCTGTGGCTGCAGTCATCCTGAAGAGGCCATGGAGGAATTTGTTCACAGCTGTCCGCTGTCCTCTGTTATTAAATCATTCATTTGAAGTACCCTCCTACTTGTTGCTCCGTGGCAAGCTCTACACCATAACCTTTTTATCCTGTGGACACCCCTGTCTCCAAGTCCCCCAGTCACAGTGTGATAGCACTATGACAAAAGTCTCTACAGATCATGGCTTCTGGTCTATAGCTACCATGGTGCATGGTGTCCTATGGTTCAGCACTTGCTAGGTGTTCATCTGTCTACTACCTTCATCTTTGGGTTCAAGACATGGAAGGAGAAATCAGTGCTGTCCTGAGGGGTCTGCACAAGTAAAGTAGCCAAGAAATGAATCAGATTGCATGTACCTTTCTGTAAAAACAGGGAAAGAAAGAGAAAGAGGGGCTTTGCCAGCACCAGGGCATGTTTCAGACCTCTTCTTCAAGCACATAGATGCATCTAGCAAATGGAGCTTGGATAGATATTTCTGTAGAAAGTATCGCACATCAGTAAATACCATAATTAGAACTAGCACTAGGGAGCATCCAAAATAAATCTCTACCAGTACCACTTAGCTGTGTCACCTCTGGCCCTGAGGAGCTGTTGTGGCAGGGGGAACGAGGAGCTCTTTCCCTTGCCATCGCAGTTTTCAGCTAAGTGCCACTTCTCCCCAGGCCTTGCCACAAAGTGGAAAATCTTACTGGTCTCCATGCACTGCTGACAGGAGGTGACAGGACTGGCTCTTCTGTCAAACCAGCAGCTCACTGAAGGACACAGTTATTCTTCCAAAGCAGGAAAAAATAATCATCAACAACAGCAATAAAAAAACAACAACAAACCCAATCAACAACAACAACAACAACAAAGAAAACAAGAAACAAAACAAGAGAAGAGAAAGCAAAGCAAATCGGACACTATACCAGAAGTGCTACTGATCTTCCTGCACGGAAGACGAAAAACACCCCTCAAATAAATGAAGCATACCACATGATGTGGAAATAGGGAAGGGCAGATGTAAGGGAATGTTTCCTGCCCTGTGTAGGACACAGCCTTTTCTTCCTGCACTTGCTGCAGCTGCACTTAGGCCTGTTCACACCAAGACAGAAACCTTTGGCAGTTACATCTTGTGGGTTCCTAGCAGAAGAGGTTTTCTTCAAGACCTTCCACAGGACAAAGTTTCTACCAGCAATTACAATGCCACGTAATCACCTTTGGGCATCGGCCCTGGATGAGAAGACCACATGTAGTGATGTAGCTGACAGACACCCACAACTGCTTGAACAGCTGGGACCATCATTTTTTGGCAACTCTATGTCCTTTAAGCCACAAATCCCTCCTCACATCAGCCCCAAGAGCATGGACACACCATATGCTAGATGCTGTATATTTCTAAGGAAATATCCCAAAGGCATAGTCTATATCCAGGGCTCCCCATCTTTGCTGAGTTGAAGATCCTTCATCTTGCACTTCTGCAAGATAGTGCAGAATTCTCAAGAGCGAGCGGAAATGTTTGCTATTTTTAGGAACTGTGAATGGGTGAACTGGTGAGCGGAGCTTTGCATACAGCAGTGCATCTTGCCTGTGCTCAAATCTCTTTTACCAGAGGATGGAAACTGGTGGGAAGGCAGAATGAATTCTCAATGGAGAATTCTCAGGCGCTGCCTCCCATTTCAGCCGTCCTTTATTACAAACCTGCAGTCTAGTTTGAGCTTTCATTCATTTGGAAAATGGTATAGCCAAGTGACTGTCCTTCAATTATGGATGCCAAAGTGCTGAGATAGTTGCAGTTACTGAGAAGCTTTAGCTCCTACATCTACGGTGAAAGAACAGCATTATGCATGGCAGACTCCCCATGCCACAGCCTCTCCTGCCATGCAAACATCTGCAGAGTGACAGTGACACTAAGGCCTGCTCCATGGTAAAGGCCTACTCAGGTTTGAACTCAGCAAATCAAAGGCCCCATGTTTAATTTCTCTTCACAGTTCCATGTCTGAAGTTAGGAACAGTAGTGATGCCTTTGGGACTGACATTTCTGATAGTGTTACGACTGGCAGTGTGAAGGGCCCAAGGCAACGACAAGGAGCTCCAGCCCCTGCAGACAGTCAAGAAGTGTCAAAAAACATCACCAAACTTGTTATTGCAAAGGGTGGAGATCTGTTGTGTATGTCTCTCATGAGGCTCCCCAGTTTCAGGTTCTGTGGCACCCCTCAGTGCTATGGATGTTCCTTCCCATTTAAGCTGACAGACAATTCCCCTTCAGAATCAAGCCTCCAAGCTGCAGTCCTGGAGAGACAGCAGAAAGTACTGGGAGCAGTGGAGAAGAGGACTGCAAGGATCCCTCAATAAGATTTCTGGGAGGAAGTAAGTAAGAGTAAGCATTTTTTGTTGGAGATCTCTGTGTATCTGAGATTACATACCTTCTGAAGGCAAGCAGCTTCTTCCCTTTATTTTTTTGGTCCTGTGGCTGTTGCATTTGAACAAATTGTCATTTGCTGCAGCCTAGGAGTTTGCTGCTCAGCTGCCATTGCTGTGCTTTCCATTGTGTTACAGCAGGGTACCCATTTCCCCCGTTAGCCTGATGTTGATCAAGTCCACATCTCCTTCAGCCCAGGCACATAGGACTCTGTATTTTATCCCATGACAAAGCTCGTGATGGTCTCCTTCACGGGCAGTGACCCAGTGGCTGGAACTACATCAGCTAGGAGATCCTGTTTGTTCCTGCACCAATGAAATGCTCTCCAGCTCTTATGTGTTCAGTCATTTCCTATGCTAGAGCCCACCATAGAGCTCAGGCCCCAGCAAGGTCTGGCTGGGCCACCAGCTTGACATTTGATTGTAAGTACTGACCATACACACAGGGTTTGTAAGGGTCATCCAGTCTCAATCATGTTCTGGAAATAACAGAAAAAGATGACCCGTGCTGTCACAGAGTGGAGGACGATGGAGAGTGATAATATCACAGAGGGAATACACGGAAGGTGCCTGAGTAAGAGCCTTACTGAGGGGAGCATTGCAAAGACTGAGAGCTTCAGAATGACAACCAAATTCATAACGTCTTCTGGCTGGAAGATGACAGACACTGGTGTTGCAGAAATCAAGGTGCCCATCTTGCCTTTCTAATCTGAGCAGAGATAAGAGATAACATAAAACTGCTTTCAAACTTTTCAAGACTGTAGAAGGAACAACCCTACTCCTTTGTGTGTCATAAATTTCTGTTTTTATTTTTCAAGTGGGAAATTGAGGCAAATATGTGTTTCCTCCATGACTGCTCTTGACTGGAATGGGGAATTTGTAAAACTGTTCTCACTGGGCACATGATGTGTGCTCCTCGTTAACTCAGTGTTTTATGTGAGATAATATTCATATGTGCTTTCCCATGGCCTTCAGCCACTCTAGTGTTTCCAAGGGGCTTTTTCTGATGGTTCTAAAACAGGTGACTGAGAGTGAGTGACTTTTACGACCTGACAAGGGTGATAATGGTGCCAAAACTTGCTCTCAGGAGTGTTATATTGCTGTCATGAAATGCAATTTGTACATTACAGGATGGAAGACAGTGCAACATGTATCTTGGTCCTGAAATAGGACTGACAGTCCATCAGCCTGCTGACAGCTAATAAGCTCTGGTCATGCCTCAACTTCTAAGTCATTTGATCATTCACTTTGCAAACATGAAAGCAAAACTCCTGTGTGAGTGTGCGAAGCCCCATATCTGTGTGTTAGGCATGCCTCTGTCATGGAAAACAACTTAGATGGGTTCTGTGTTCCCTCTCATACTGGTGAGAAACAACCCTGAGTAGAACTAGATTAGTCTGGATTTGCACCAAGCACAACAAACAGTGACAGCTGGGGCACATCACTGTCTTGGCTGCACCAATCCAATGTCTATGAGGTTCCTCTCTGGATAAGCAAGAGGAGAATCCCCTGTATACACACTTCATTTTGGAGATTGAGAGTGAGATGTGTGCGTTGCTGTGTTGCCTGGCAACAGGCTGGGAGTGATGGAGCACAGGGCAGATCTTCTTGGGGGCTGTGCTGGAGAGGAGCATCTCCAGCCTGTGCATATGGCAGAGGGAAGGGGTGAGTGCTCCAGAAAAGAGGAATGTGATTGGAGCAAGGTAGAGACACGAAAGTGTAGGAAGGACCATGGGGGAGATGAAAGTCCAATCGAGGAGGAAAAGAGAGAAGACAGAGAGGGGAAGATGGAAGAGGTGCTGAGCTGTGAGGGCTCATGGCCATCGCCTTCCAGGGAGTGGTTGTATCCTCTCTTCAAATGTGTTGTGGCTTCAATCCAAAGAACAGAAGAAATAGGCAGTTTTCCTCTGAATTGTGCCTGTTCTCCTCTAAGGAAGTCATATATTCCTGATGCTCTTGTGATCCCTGGATATTCTACACAAGTTTCAAAGTTGATTGCAGTCACTTTTTCTGAGTGACAAGCATCTGCACAAGGCTTCGCTGGGAAAAACAGCCTCTCTGATCAATCCCAAAAGGGTTCCAGTCCAGCTGTCCTGAGGGACCACACTTGGATTAACAGGTCAGTTTGGTCAACACAGCGTGAATCTGTCCTTCATGTCCTTTACTGTAAATTGTTTCGAAATTACAATTGGAAAAAGAAAAAAATATCTAGAACTGGGGGAAACAGACATGAAAAGCAATTAGTTTCCATCCACAAGAAGTGCTCTTGGTCTGGGTATCTCCCCTCAAAGCCACAGGTCTCCCTGATCCTCTGTCCTCCCATGTGCACCCACAAAGACTTTTGGGTGTGCTCTCTGCACACAGACAGGAGAGGACCCTGTGCCCTGGCTGGGTTACAGCTGAGGGAGGCACTCAGGGCATTAGTAGCCCTTGGGGAAGACCCAGGGAGACCACTTCTCCCCACTGTTGGGGCAGTGCCAGCTCATCTCTCACTGCGAATCCTTCCTGGCAGGTTCCTCCTGCACCACTTCTGACCCCGCCAGGTGGGGGACTCTGGGATTCCCTATCTGGAGCACAGCACTGTGAGTCCTGGCTGCAGACCTCCACCCCCAAAGAAAATTTTGGGGATGCTGTATTGTCCTATGCATGAGTCTTCCGTATCCCCTACTTTTATTTCAGTCCATTTGCAGCGTTGATTTGGGCAGGAGATAGAGCTCAGCCCCCTGCATCTGCCCTCTGCTTCCATGCAGGACGGTCCCTACACACAAGGATGTCAGCCAACCCTCTGGCTGCTCACTGCCTTCCCCTTTTGCTTTTTTCCAATAAGCACACCATCTCACAGTGTCCTCAGGAGGAGGCATTCATCCACTCTGCCTCTGGGACACATAAAACAAGCTATAGTGTTCGCACTCACACGGCGAGCCAGTAGCAGCAATGCAATAGACTGTGGTTTCCCTGTACTCTGGTCTACAGTCTTAATAATTAAGGTAAACCTTTTAGCTCAGTTCTTTCCATCTTGATACTTCTCCTGACTGAAAGCAGCTTTGTAACAGGACTGCCGCCTGGCAGGGAATTCCAAAACTTGTACTTGATTTATCCCAACTTAGGAATAAGAGCAAAAAATACTTTTCTTGACTACAGCTACTTCTGAGATGTGCAGGATAAAGTTTTGTTTTGCCTTACTCATTGTTTCCGATATCGTACAATACTATATTTAAACTGACAGGGACTGTGACACTTATCAGAACAAAATGCGTGTCCGCCATGCAGGGCACAGCGTGGAGGAGCTATGAATCCTTTCTCAGCCTTCCTCCTGACAGGCCTCTCACTCCACTGTCCTGTTCTTGGGCAGGAAGATCTTTTCCTGGGAAGAACTGTCTATCATGGGAGCGATAGCAGAAATGCCTGATTTCCACCAGCCAACACCTCCTGCTGCAGCTCGCACCAGCTTAAGGTGTGTGCGAAGGCAACTCTTGAGTAGCGTGTTACCCTTGCTTTGTGCTGGTGCCAGCTGCTGCAGAAGGTAGCAGAAAGCGAGTTGAAGCTAGAACGAGAGCTTTGGGAAAGCTGTTGACTTAAATTTACGCTGTATCTCACGCATTTTGAACAAAGCCATGGTAGAGGGGCACAAGTTTTTTCATTGTACACCCGTTCTTTCTCCACCAAGGTGGAGAATTAGTATGGAAAGGATTATTTCTATTCAGCTTCCAAATTGAAGCTTTCTCTGCTCGCCAAATCTACTGGGGGGAAAATGTTTACATCTAAAGGAAGCCCACGGGGAAAATTAAGTTTTCCAAGGAAACTACAGGGAAGCAGGAGTACAAAGCGGCTGGAAATGGAGCTGAAAAACGTTCCTGTGATGCTGTTGGAGTACAGACCTCATCTGGGAGGGAAAGGCAGTTTCCTATGTGAATGGGAACAGCAGTGGCAGCAGTGCTCACCATCTTTGATGTCCATGAAGGCAGGGAGCAGCCCAAGTGAGCAGGACTGAAGGCTGTGCTGTGCTGGGACCAGCAAGTAACAGCTGGGTCGGCAGTGGGTGACCACACCGGGCTCAAACTGGTTTGTGCTCCCATAAGCTAATGTTTGAACCTGAGCTCCCTGTTCCTAGAAACTTCACCTTTCCCTTTTATTTCTTTCTGGCCCTCATTTAAAAATCGAAGGGCTGTAGGAGGTGGCCCAGGCTCACAAATCCTAGAGGTTCACAGCTGAAACAGAACTCTGACCTTCCTCTCTTCCTTCCTTCCCTCTTCCCTTTCACCTTTCAGTCCTGCTGCCAGCTTGCTGCACCTATTTGCACCTCCAGAGCACCATTTCTCTTCTCTGTCAGTTTGGTGCACCCTCAGCCTTCCCTCCTCCATCCCTGGGACCTCTTCAGAGCCAGCAGCCCAGCATTGCCCACACTGAGGTGATGTAACCTGTATTTCTGCTACTTCTTTCTTCCAAACTCTGCTGCCTAAAGCCAGGGCCACTTTTCTTCCACATTTGGAGAGAGCAAAGCACTTTGTTAATGTAACCTTAAGTGACATCTGAGCTGGATGTGTGTCTCCCAGGCACAGAGCGCTTGGCCAACAAATTATCTAGTCTGCCAACCCATCCCCACCATGCCTGCTAACCCACGTCCCCCTGTGCCACATCTACATGTTTCTTGAACGCCTCCAGGGACACTGACTCCACCACCTCCCTGGGCAGCCTGTTTCAATGCTTTACCAGTCTTTCGGAGAAGAAAATTTTCCTAATATCCCATCTGAACCTCCCCTGGTGCAACTTCAGGCCATCACCTCGTTGTTCTATCGCTAGTTACCTGGGAAAAGAGACAACCCTCACCTTGCTACAACCTCCTTTCAGGTAGTTGTACAGAGCAGTAAGGCCTCCCCTGAACACTGCTTATAAGGGAGCTCTGGGGATCATGTAGTCCAACCTCCCATTCCCTTGCAAGTAATCCATACCTCCTAACAATCAGACAAAGCCCTGATCTAAGGGGATTTCTCAGGTAAGTGCTATCGACCAGTGTGCTCTCAACTTCTCTTCTATCATGAGTCCTATGACCCCTCCCAAACTGTCATGAGGACATTCCTCCCTCCGGAGAGGACAGCCTGGAGTGTGGGGACTGGGTGACAGAGCCACTGCTTCCCCCTCCTCAGCTCCCTAAGGGAGGATGCTGTCTCCTGATGCAGTCTCAGATCTACAGCTGCAGTCCTCCCACCAGCACCTTCACCCTGGTGGAGAGAAGCAAAGATCATCAAACTTTGTGTTTCCTGAGTGGCCCTGCAGGACATCTGCTTGACAAGTTTTAAACATGTTCTAAAAGAACCCATGCTGGCACCCTCAGCTGCCCCGCACTGTGGGCTCTTTCTACCCCAGCCCTGCACAATCCCTCCAGCTCTGCCCACTCCGCAACAGCAGTGAGGGCAGGGAGGCAATGTGATGTTTCAGGGAGCAAAGAATTGTTTGCTTTGCAGTATCTGATTTGCAATGGAAGTGCAGGGGTCAGGAGAAGGCTGTTTATCATGCTAACTTGTCCTGATTAAGTCAAGAACTGATGATGACATCTTAAAGGAGCAGATGAGAGGTAGATCAGTTGGGACTGGAAGATCTGGGGAAAAACAACCCCAAAATGCCCTGGTGAGGGGTCAGCATCAGTTGGGCACATTGCCACCCGTGGTCCCCAGGAAAGCAGAGCATTCTCTCACAACGCGGGGATGACAGCCTCTGTTGGCATGGCAACGTGGGATGCTGCGGCGGGGATGGCCGGGCAGGAGTTTGCAGTCGGCAGAACAGGGAAATGTTTGATAGATTAAAAAACCACCAGCAGCACGCCATCGTCCTCCCTCACTCACTCCACCTTGTGCTGCCAAGTTGAATAACTATGTTATTGTGGTGGGAGAAAAACAGCATAATCTGAGCCCAGGCTGTCAGGGAGGAGGGAGAGGGAGCATTTTCTTCTGATATTCCCCCCCTTTTTCTTCCCAGCACCTCTCTTGGGGAAGCAAAGACAAGCAGTGAACAAGGATCTGGAGTACAAGCGGAAGACCCAGGCTCTGTTTGGGCTGTGGTATCCCACAGATCTCATCATCACCCTGCACAGCTTTCACATCCCTACTGCAGGTTGCACTCTAAATTATATTAAAAAAAAAAAAAAAAGGAAAAAAAAAAAGAAAATTCCAGCATGAGGTATTACTTTTTCACTTAGAAAGCCCCAGGAAACACAAGAGCGAAGAAGCAGTGGGGTTAAAAAGCAGGTCTGTTTGCTTGGCCAGACCTTCACTGCTTCCACACAACATCTCTGAAGTAATGGTGAGGACACCGCGGTTTTCTGTGCAATTGGCAGTTGCAGGGCTCCCTACTCCCACTCTGGGTGTGATGTGACTAAAAGGGGTTTGCCCATGCACCCTGAGCAGGAAGGTGTGTGTTAACCTCAGGCACATAATTTAGGATAGAAACAATTCACATTGTTTTGGATAGTGCCAGGATAAACATTTGCTGCCTTTTGTTCAAGTGTCTCAAAGGGATGTTCTGCTTTCTCCCTGCCTGGGTCACCAGATTGGTCCAGGCTGCACTTCAGGTCTCTTGCTAGGGTTCAGTGAGGTTTCCCTCCAGCTTCTGAGCACCACCTGACTTTCTGAACAGCTCTGCAAGGCTTTTATTTCACACCTGCACTTTGCATACTGCTGCTTCCTGAACCACGATAGCATAAACCAATAGACAACAAAAGGAAAATTCATCTGTGACAGCAAAAAAAAAAACAAACCCACAATCTCAGGACACAGCAGCCTCTGGGGAGTTTTGTCTCATGATGTTGCAGCTGTGCCAGGATCATGAGTGCATCACCAGACCCTGACTGCCCTAGCCAGCTTCACCTGGGACATCCCCCACCCACTGGGCCACGGCTCCATTTAAGCTCAGGCTCATGCACCCACCCTTCGCTTTGGGTTGTGCTGTGGCTACCTCTGAATCTATCTCTTAGATTGTACCTAGGTGTGCTTTGTAATCTTGCCTCTAGCTGGGTATTCTGATTCTCATTTGTAACCGTAGGTGGGACTGTGTTCTGGTACAGTAGGGCTGTGCGCTCTGGTCTGTTTGGTTCTGGTCTTATCCCTTCTTGTGGGGCAGTTCTACTTTTGCTGCTTCCTTGATACTGTGTGGGGCAGCCTGCTGAGGAACCTTCTGTAACCTGCATCCAAGAAGAAAGGTGGGTACCAGGAGTATAAGGAGGTGCTTAGCTGAGTCCCCTATATCCCACTTTCTCTTTGTAGTTGGGCAGAGCTTTCCATGGGGCTAGACAGAGCAGGAGACCATTTCCTAAACAACCTTTAAGATAATAAATTAAGGGTTTTCACTTAAAATGAGGTACTATGCCTACACAAGGAGCAGGTGTCCCAAGGTCACTCAGGAAGTCTATATCAGAGAAAATCAGTGGTTAGTTGTTAAGATTCAGCTTGAATTTAAGATAGGGTTTTAGGCTGTAAAATTTCGCACTCTGGTGTGGTGCAGCATGATCTTGAATGTGTGTGTGGTGTCACAGCTCCTTTTTACAATGAGGAAAGCCATAAGGGCTGGGCTGTGGGAATCACAAAGAACAGGGCTCGCGTCTCCAGAGCTGCTTTGCTCGCCCCTGCTGTGCATGCGGGAGCACGACGGCTTTGCAAGGCTGCTTGGTGCGGGCTGGGGCTGTCCTAAGTGCTGCAGGATGGGATGCGTTGGCTCTCGCTGGAGGCTGAGCATCCAGCACGGCACGGGGAGAGAATGCATCTTCTCCAGAGGGGAGCGTCGGGGGGGGGTGGGTGGGAAGGGGGTGAGGCTACTGTTCACCGTGCGTGAGGGGAGAATTCCACTCCAGCGGCTTATCGCCGGCAGTGGGTGGCGGAGGGAATCCCTTTGCAGAAGGAGCACGGCTGAGCCCAGCTCCTGGCGGAGAATCTCCCACGGGCCGGTGAGCTGCGCCCTGCCAACCCCTCTCTGGAGGAGCCTTTGAGCATCCGCTCCTCTGTTCTTTTCCATCTCCCCCAGCACAGCCACCTCCCTCTCCTGCATTTCTTCTGCCTCACTCCACACCGCTCTGCAGCTTTCTCTGCTCAAAATAATTTCTGCTCAGGGAGTTCCACTCCCTCCCTCTCTGCTCTCCTGCAGTATTTCTCTCTGGCCTTTGCCCTGGGATATGTAGCTGAGCATTAGCACAAACATCATCTCTTGCTGGTGATCTGGAGCAGACGAGATGACTTTAAAGCCCAGTGAAAAACCCTTCCTGCGGAAACATCTTGTTGCAAAAGCAGGGCATTAGCGAGGAAGGCTTTGCTCTCCAGGTGGGGTGTTTGCTGAGGAATTATTCTAAGCACTGATCGTCTCGACAAAGTGCTGCGTTCACCCAGGGTGCTCACAACCTGAGCAGGAACAAACCCCCGGCCTGGCAGCGGCAGCCCTAGGCACTGCTGCCAGCATCCATCTCCTGTGCTGCCACTGGGCGGTGCCAACTCCAGCAGCACACCGCGATACTGTGGGGCAGCCACCCCGAGACTGCAGCAAAATCTGCAATTCATCACCGGCTGATCTCAATCAGGGCTCTTACTGATTGTAAACGCTGTGTTTTTGTGGGAGGTCTCACAGGTTGGATTTGTTTTGTCTCTGTGGTGGGACTTCGGGGTAGAGAAGAGACCTGGGTCCGGGTGGGGGTCTGCAGTCTGGTCTCATTCAGTGCTGTTCCTTGTTTCTGCTTTTCATTTTGGACTTCTTCCTTTTGCGCTTCTGTCTGCTGCTACTTTGTGGTTCTCCTGCTAAGTGCAGAGGGGACCTGAGCAATTACTGCCTTATGGCACGCGTTATGTCTGAGGTAAACCTATTTTCATCACCAAGCCCTACAGGCAGAACTGTTAGGGGGCTGTGCATGCCACAGAGTGTTTGCTGCAGTTGCTGATCAGAAATTTCTTGAAGGAAGAGAAGAAAGCTGTGTCTGTAACCTTTCTTTTTAAAATAGAACAGTCTAACCTGAGTGTGTGATGGGGTTAGAGGAGCTATTTTTAGCAAAACGCTTCAGGTGAGTTGGAACTTTCCCCTTTGCCTGTGTCTTCAAAGCACTGCTCCCAGCCTGGAGAAACAAGGCCAATAAGGTTCTGGTTCTTTTCAGCTCTCCTGGCGCTGAGTTTACTGTCTGACATGCTGCTGGAAATTTGGGCATGGTCTTTCAGCTGCAGCCTGAATTGCTCCGTGTCACAGTGCTAAGTACTAAAATGAAGAGAATTATCATGGGTATGCAAGGTTTGCCAACCTTGTGGTCTTTCCTTGAAAACAAGCTAGGGTGTGTTAGCAGCTGCTCTTCAAGGTTTCCAAGGAGAGTGACCTGCATGAGTTTAACATATTGCAAAGGGAGGTGATGCTAACACTGTAACCGCCGCAAAGATGCGGGGTGTGCCCTAACCCTGCTGGGGTAAAGCCCAGATGGCTGGAGGTGCCTTCTGCCCAGCTGGTGCTCCCAGCTATGGAGAGAAGCCGTGCCGATAAAGGGCCATGATCTCAAAATGTGTAGGACAGCACTGAGAGTTGTGTAGCTTTATCTAAAAGATGCTTTCCCCTGATGACTGACAGACCAGCCCCCTGGGAAAAGTCCCATCTAACCCAGTTCGATACCCTGCACTTAACACAATGGATCTCCTTGCTTTCCCACAAATCCTCACTTACAGCAAGCTCCCTTGGCACGTTCCTGGGTCAGAGAGGTATATATATATTTAGTAAAAAGTCATGCTGCCATGCCATCACTGGGCTGCTCTTAAAGTTGGCACAGATAGCAGCACAGAGAAGAGCTGCCATGCAGTTTGCATTCAGTTAGTAAATATTCATGCTGACTTTCTTAAGGCAAGTGATGTGTTCCTATGCTGGTAGCATAGCTAGTCTGGTATAAGAAGTGGCTAGCAGCTCAACCTTTAATAAAGGTGAGAAGCTTCAGCTCTTGGAGCTTGAGGACAGAAGGGCTGATTAGGTTAGTTCTGTATAGGGGGTCCTTAAGTTTTGGATGATTGACACTCCTCAGCTGATGAGCCCAATAACTTTATGTGGATGAAGGCAGAGTGTGTTTGGCAAGGCTGGCTTGTTACAGCAGTTGCTTTGATTTGCAGATGTCAACAGAAGCTCCTGTGCAACCAGCTAAGTAAGGAATGCAGTTGCAGGGAATGTAATATTTAATTATCCTTGCCATTAACAATGTTTTATTTGTCTGTTTTTTTTTTTTCTTGGCTATTTCAAACCACAAAGGTCACTATTTTATGGTAGAAATGAGGAAGCAAGACTTGTTTAGCCATGGGGAGAACAAGGGGTGAAATGAAGTCAACTCTACTGCTGAATGTAGAGCTTTGTATTTGAAGCTTAACTTTAAGCAAAGGTGAGTGCTTGTGGTCCAGCACGTTGCCAGGTGTAGGAGTTGCTTAGCTGGGAGAGCAGGTCTGTAACTCATGGGAGTGTTTATTTGGCATTTAAGCTCTCCTCACTGGTAGCTGATAAGGATGTCCTGTGTTGGACCTGAAGTCCAGGGGATTACAAATGATCCTGAGGGAGACTGAGGGTGAATGCCAAGTAGTCTGTGCTGTCAGCGTGATGGGATATTACAAATGCAGCTTATCCTCACTGACTGTCTGGGGCATGATGGGTCAGGTAAGCACAAAGGGGCTGAGGAAATCTGTAGCTAAAGCTTTAACCAGAAGGCAGATGCTAACTGTCAGGGCTGCCACAGAAGCAGGTCCTGACCTGTAGCAATCCTGGGGCCTGTTTGCAGTGTCTTTGTTCCAGCTGGGCTGGTTCTGTGCTGCCAGAGCCTCCTGGGGCTGCAAAGTAAGGCAGGAGGAACTGTGTTGCTTATGTTAAAGGCAGCCCCTCAGCACTGTTTGCTGCAGTGCAACAAAGCTCTCTGAGCTGGTCTCTGCGCCAGGGCAAAAGTGATGCATTTTGGAGTTTTTGTTAGCCAAGCACCAGGCTCCTATGTGAGCACTACAGCATCTCCCTTCTGTATGCCATTACTATAAACGTATGCTTATTCAGGGTTTGTCTGCTGCTCTGCCTGAATGCAGTGGTTAGAGCTGAGAGACAATGTGCTACCCACCATGCCTTGTGTCAGCATTTGGTTTTGAAGGGTCACTTAAAATACAGCTTCAGTTCATCCTATTGCGCTGGCTGTTCTGTGCCAGGGGATGTTGGGGGGCTGCATGTCTTCCTATAAGTCATCAAGTTAAATCTTCAGTCTTTCTGGAGCACTGATGGTTGGACATCAGACCATAAGACTGTGGTGCAAATTGGACAAGAAGCTTCTCCAGCTCAACAGTGGAGGTACCATTGAGGTAAGGATCCTGGACCAGTAGAGTTGAAGGAGACTCCTTCTGAATGCACTGTTCCTCTGCAGCATGTCTGTAGGATGCTTCTTCAGGAGATAAGGAAAGGAACTCATGTAGGACTTCTGGAACACGGAACTGAAAAGACTGAGATAGCTGGGAACTGGATCAGAAAAGACTTTCCTTTATCAGACCAACTTCGTCTTTCTTCTTTCCTCCTTCCTGTTCAGCTGAGAGCACACTAGCAATGTCTGAAATCTGGCTCTTTAGCTGAAGAACTTGATTTGTAGTTAAAAAGGATGCTGAGGGGAATGTAGACCTCTTTGACCTTTTTTTTTCCTAAATTCCTGTCCCTAGTCTGGAGGAGTTATAATGGCAAGCTCTGTGTGAAGCTGCCATGGACTCATGACAGGTTTCTTGGCCCTTCTTTGCAACTCACCTCCTTCTGCTTCTGCAGAAACCACTACTACTGAGACACATCGAAGACTTCAGTGAAGCAAAAAAAAAAAGCTGGGCTCATCTGGTGAGGCGTTGTTGTGAATCTTTCTGTAGAAAGGTATGTAATGAAGACAATTTATATACCACTATCACACCTGGTAACATATAAAGACATTTAACGCAGGAGAAACTGCCCACTGCATGGGGATTGAGGACTCTGTTTGGCAAAGTAAGCACTCTGCCATAAAATGAAGAGATCAGCTATGCTTGCTGGAGCCAACAATCCTCTGTTCTATTTAACCCAGCAGTTTTCACACTGTGAGAATAAGTATGCTCTTTATATCTCATTTCTGAGCTGGGTGCCCTGTTGCACTGTGGCTGTGACAGAGGTGATACATTTCCCATTAACACCTTTACAGGCCGCTTAGTGCATCTAGGGCTTCTGGAGGGTGGGAGAGAGGGAGATAGCAAAAGCTACTCTGGAACCTGAAGCCTCTGGCTGTAGCTTATAACCAAGATCTTCTCCCAGCCCTGGTGGCCTGACCTCCTTCCAGCCCTTGCAGGTAGTGCAGAAGAACAAAAAGTTGAGTTCGCTCTTGGTCTTTGTGTAGCGAGGTGCTAATAAGACAGAGATGAAGAGGCACAGGCTGCACAGAGAGGTGGGGGAGTCAACGTCCCTGGACGCTGGAGGTGTTCAGGAAACATGAACACCCTGGAGGTGTTCAAGAAACATGTGGCTGTGGCACTGAGGGACATGGGAATGGGTTGGCAGTTGAGCTTGGTGATCTTAGTGGTCTTTTTCAACTCTAAGTGGAAGCTGTAAGGGAAGTGTGAGCAGACTTGGAGCATGGAGACTTGCTGGTGGCTGCTGCAGCTGCCCATAGGGTGTTGAGCAGCACAGGAGATGGGCATCACTCCCTGCTTCTTCATCCCTAGGGCATGGCAGGTTCAGAACAGATGTGGAGGAGAGGTAAGGCAGTAGGGTATGGAAGTCCCTGTGAATGGGGTGCTGCCCAGATGCATGCTACAAACAACAGCGTGTGTCCTGGCTGACAAGGAATTGCTATTTGAGAAGTGGGATTTAGGGTATAGGGTAGAAATGGGGGGAATGCTGGCAGTTTCATTTCAGGTTAATGAAAATATGATTAACAGTTGTAATTAACTGATGAAACAGTGTCTAGTTCTCTGCCCCCTCCTGATGATTTATGAGATGCCTGTGCCCATGGTTTCTGCTTATGGCAGCACTCTGTGGTATCTCAAACTTTCTGCCATAAAATCCCCTCCAGGCACAAGTTGCTGTGGCTTTAACTCCTGAGATGCATGTGGGAATGCGCTGCATCCCCAGCATAACTGCCTCTGATCCCAATCCTGTTGTTGGGAGGTTCAACAGCAGAGGCAGAGGGTGTGTGTGTGCTGAGGGAAGAGCTGAGAAAGGGTGGCAATCTGACAGAGAAGCTTCTCAACAGCGAAGCTGAGGGAAACTCAGCCTTGATCTTAGCTGGCTGAGGGGCTGAGCACCTGGGAGAGGTGGGTACTTCCCAGCTGCAGGAGATGCCTTTCAGCCTTAAATATATATTTAAATATCTGGGTGGGCTTGTAAAAATGTGAGATCTTTGCTTAGGGGAGAAAGAAACAGAAAAGCTCTGTGTGCACAACTCCTACCGTGAATAGGACAACTGCACGAGTAACAGACAACTTCCTTTGGCATATTCAAGTATGAGGGCAGCATTTGTCCCCATGATGGAGACAGATGGCACTTCTGGTGTGCGTGCCCAAGGCAGATAAGAAAGTGATCCTCTGTCCCATCTGATCAGCTACTGCTTTCTTTGGAGTCATTGTTAGGGATGTGCTTTTGGCTGTAGATGGGAAGAACAGGTGAGCTTTGTCTTGTTTGTCTGATTGCATATGCGTGATCTAAAAAAAGTGACTATCCATTTCTCTAAGGATACCTGATGAGCATTAAAAATACAATTGCAAGAATAATCAGGTCAGACTTCAAACAAATGCAGGGAAGCAGATCTGTTGAAGAAAGAGATACCTTGTTATGTCATTTTCTCTGAACAGTTAGTTCTTAAAGGCTGATATTTCTCTTGGAGATCAAACTAAGGTTCTTCAGCCCAGGGATGGAACCCAGTGCTCTTGCCTTCAAGCTGCGGGCAGATAAGTCCTAATATGAAAGATAAACAAACAAAAAAACAAGAGGTGTCTCTCCAGAGCTTGCGGTAGTGTAGAACATGGCAGGAACAGACTTCTAGGGATGGCCTGTGCCTCTATGGTTTATGTGTGTGCAGACATATGGTTAAGGGAGCACAGTGGGCTGCAGGAACTACCCTGAGGTCAGTGAATTGATCTGCAGGTGATGGGGCTCTGTCAGCTTTGGGGGACCCCTGATTTGTAGCCCTTGGAGAGGCGTGAGGCTGTTGCTTGTAAGCCCATGTTATCACAGAATGTCAGGGATTGGAAGGGACCTCAAAAGATCATCTAGTCCAAGCCCCCTGCCAGAGCAGGAACACCTACATCAGGTCATGCAGGAATGCATCCAGGTGAGTTTTGAATGTCTCCAGAGAAAGAGACCCCACAACCTCTCTGGGCAGCCTGTTCCAATGTTCTGTTACCCTCACTGTGAATAAGCTTTTTCTCATTTACGCAGAACCTCCTGTGTTCCGGCTTGCACCCCTTGCCCTATCTTTGGATGTCACTGAGAAGAGCCTTGCTCCATCTTCCTTGACACTCACACTTTACATATCTATAAACATTAATGAGGTTACCCCTCAGTCTCCTCTTCTCCAAGCTAAAGAGACCCAACTCTCTCAGCCTCTCCTCATAAGGGAGATGCTCTACTCCCTTAATTATATTTGTGGCTCTGTGCTAGACTATCTCAAGCAGTTTCCTGTCCTTCTTGAACTGAGGGGCCCAGAACTGGACGCAGTATTCCAGATGCAGTCACACCAGGACAGAGGGGAGGGGGAGGAGAACAGTTCTCGACCTACTAACCATACCCCCTCTAATACAACCTGGAATGCTATTACCCTTCTTGGCCACAAGGGCACAGTGCTGGCTCATGGTCATCCTGTGGTCCACCAGGACCCTCAAGTCCTTTTCTTCTATGCTGCTCTCTAACGGGTCAGTCCCCAACCTATAATGGTACCTGGGGTTGTTCTTGCCCAGATGCAAGGCTCTACACTTGTCCTTCTTGTATTTCATTAAATTTCTCCCTGCCCAAGACTCCAGCCTGTCTAGATCTCACTGGTTGGCAGCACAGCCTTCTGACGTGTCAGCCATTCCTCCCAGTTCTGTGTCATCAGCAGACTTGCTGACAGTGCACTCTACTCCCTCATCCAAGTCGTTGAGGAATATATTAAATAGTACTGGTCCCAGTACTGACCCTCAAGGGACTCCGCTAGATATAGGCTTCAAACTAGATCACAACTCTCTGGTTTCTTTTCTTCAGCCACTTCACAGTCCACCTCACTACCCAATTGTCCAGACAACACTTCCTCAGTTTAGCTGTGAGGATGCTGTGGGAGGCAGTGTCAAATGCTCTACTAAAACTAAGATAGACCATATCCACTGCTTTATCATCATTTATGTACCTGATTATGTCTTCATAAAAGGCTATCAGGTTGGTTAAGCATGACTTCCGCTTGGTGAAGCCATGCTGACTGCCCCTAATGATCCTCTTATCCTTGATATACCTAGAGACAGAGCCATGGATAAGTTGTTCCATCACCTTTCCAGGGACGGAGGTGAGGCTGACTGGTCTACAGTTACCCAGGTCCTCCTTCTTGCCCTTTCAGAAGACTGGAGTGACATTCACTTTCCTCCTGTCCTCAGGCACCTCTCCCATTTCCCATAACGGTATGTCTATACTGGCATAGTTGGAAAAAGTCTAGAGCTAAATTGCTGTTTGTAGCAGAAATGCTAAATCACAGCCTGAAGCAGTGACTGAACACCCAGTGGGAAGGCAGGGCCAGCCCAGGGGAGCTCACGTTCATGTAATGCACTGAGTGACCAGAAGAGGTGGAACCAGGATCCACCCCTTCCAGACCTCATTTAAGGGTTGGCAGTGAAGGTGAGGGTGTCTTGCTGGAGATCCCTGCCCACCTGAGGCTTTCTGATGGTAAAGTTTCTTTATTTTTGTGCCCGTGACTGTTGCATTTGAGCAAATCCTCACTTGTTGCAGCCAAGGGCCTTGCTACTCTGCTGTTGTTGCTGCACTTTCTGTTGTGTTACACTGGGCATGGCTGAAAGCTATGTGAATGAAGCCAGTCTGCGCAGAAGCTCCTCCTGCCAGCAGAGTCAGGGTTAGGTGTGCTTTAACCAGCTGTCTGGGGTGCTAATGCAGCTGTGGGGAGTTAAGGTTTACTGTTCCTCAAAAATACACCTGAGGAAACCCATGATTTCCCAGATGTCCTACTGAGACATTGAGAGCTGCGTAGGCAAGAAACTTCTGCAGGTCTGTGGTTGCTGAGTTGAGAGGGCTGGCCAGAGGTTCTCTTGGCTTTGGCCCTAACGTTGATGGGTAGGTTGACAGACTGTGGTCTGCCCTACCCGGGTTAGTGGAGCCTATAGCTTGAACCCTGACTCTCAATGGAGGAGGAAAAAAAACAAACCCACCTTCAATAGCTAACCATAGCTCAGCTTTTTTCTTTCTTTCTTTTCTTTCTTTCTTTCTTTTTTTTTTTTTTTTAAGTCCAGATGCAAAAATATCATCTCATGGTCACTTCACCTACAAGAGGGACACTTTCATGCATCAGTGGGATGCTAACGCTTGAGTAAGCCTGTGTTTAAAGTGGAAGTTCATCTGGGAGAGCAGAGGCCTCCCATGGACATTTCCAGCTATGAGAAATGCACTCGCTGACCTGAATGGCTGTGACACGTGTGCAGGTGATATTATTTATCTACAGCCTCTTTTAGCACGTGAGCATCCACAGAAGGGCACCCAGAAGCATGTGTTAATGGCTGCCAGAGGTGCTGTGTCTGTGGAGGGTGGAGTGGTCTCTGAAGACAGGAGCCCCCATCTAACTGAAGGGCTCAGGTTTTGCTGGAGTCTGGAGAGCAAGCAGTTCTCAAACCAAGCCTCCTTCCTCATCAATCAGCTGCCAGTGTTGGGCAGTGATTCCCAGTGGGCGCTGCCTGCTGTTTGATCGCTTTTCTGCAGGAATGTGGCTAAATAAACACACTTTGTACATCCAGATCATTGCTGCTTGTACTTTGCAATACTCATCTGGCAGCCTGCTATCATCACTCGAGGTTTCTGTCGAACAAGCGCCTTGCTCTGGAAAACGGATGGGCTTGTTGTGACCTGGCTAACGCCTGGTTCTCCGAGCTCTCGCACTTGGTAAGCGAGCGAGGGCTCCGAGGTCTCCCTGCCGGATGCTGCTTTGAGTCTGTTCTGGTGCAGGGCGGGATGCTTCCCACCTCCCTACGCGGACCCGCCCCAGTCCCTACGAAGGAGCGTCCCGAGGGCCTTTCTGCGGCCGCAACTGCGGCGCTTCCCTCCCGCGGCTGGCAGAGGGCAGCAGAAGCCGCGGAACCGGCGGCGGAGCCCGAGCGGGGCGGGGCGGGCACGGCGGTGCTCCCTGCGCGGTGCCCCGCGGCTGTCCTGCCGCCAGCCTGGCGCTGGGGGGGCTTTTTCTTCGCGGGAGTGCGGAGACCCTTCAGGCATCGAACTCGGCAGCATCCGTTGCGGTTGGCCCGGCGGCTTTGCGGAGTTCCTCCACTGCGCTCGTGTTGTGTGCCCCTCCAAGCTCCCTCCCTAGGCAAGCCTGCAGGCAGCGCTGAGGCTTTCTGGGCGTGGGCATAGGTTCCTAGTTATAGGGGCGGTCGGTGGCTGGAGCCCGAGCACGAGAGGGAAGAGAGCAGAAGGCAGATACACGGGAAAAACTCACTGCTGTGGTGAAGGGAGGTGGAGCACCCCCTGATGAGCTGCTCCCTCCCCGTGAGCCATCTGGGGCTATGGGATACCCCTAGGGTGTGCACAAAGGATACCTAGGGTGGTGCACAAAGGAGCCTTGGGCTTGGCTCATAGAGCTTTTTCTCTCCAGAGCAGTTCACTCCAGCCTTGCATTGATTTCCATTTGAGTCAGGCACTTCTTAAAAGCCCCAGTGGGAGCTTGCACAGCATCTGTGCCTCTGACGTTTCCAGAGAAAGCATCTTGCCAAGTATCTCGGTGTGTCAATAGCTGAGGGAATCCCTCGGTAACCTCCTTTATGTGGATGCTTCTCTCCAGGTCCCCTGAAACAGGGCACTCTGGTGCCAGATATTCCCACAGGAACAGCAGCCCTGTTTGGAAAGAGGCCATCATCAGCACACTCCACGGCCGCTCTGGATGTGGCTCTCCTTCCCTTTGCATTTTAGGAAGGCTCTTCGCACACAGTCAGTAATCTCACAGTATGTGTTTAACCCCCTGTAGAGCTCCTCCCGCAGACGGTGTTGTTCCCTGACCCCATCTTCTTGGCTGGCACTGGGGCTGCTCCTTGCAGCACATCTATCTGTGTGCGGCACTGCCTTGTTTTGGGGGCTCGGAGCTTTCTGTGAAGGTGAAGGCAGCTTTACCATCTCCATACAGCACATGACTTAATTCTGTAATGTTTTACAGTGATGTGATTATCAGCCCAAGTTAAAAATATTTTTAGCAGCAAGCACTAAGCCCTCTTCTTTAGGGGAATGTCTTGGCAGAGGAGTTGAAGCAGTTTTAAATAGGTGGCTTCATGGTGAGAAATAACCTTTCTCTGAATTGTCTCATCTGTTTTCACCTGACAAAACTTTCTTTGTTCTGGTTTAATTTTTTTCTCTCTCTCTTGGGGAGACTTACCAGGCCTTATCAGCTTCCTCAGCGATGGAAAAGCCCACATCACTTTTTGAGGTAAAATGAGAGTGGAGAAAGAGATTAAGGCAGGAGCTACTGAAAAATATTCTGACTTCTTTCTGGTTCAGGTGGGGACGGAAAGATGAAAAGGAAGAAATTTTTCTCTGAAAATTTTCTTACCGCTGTTCTGTCTGGGAGAGAGCTTAAAGTAGGAATGCAAGTCCTTAAGCAAAAATTCAAGTTCTTAAAAACTTATATTTCTGAAGTCATTGAGGCGTCACTTCTAAAAGGTGATCTATTTTGATCTCAACAGGCTGCCAGCAACCCATCCATGTATCTGGTTCCTGCTAGCAGGGCAGTGCTGGAGCCCAGGGCAGTGCTGGAGCCCAGTGCAGCTGGTACACAGTGAGGTCTGTTTGGTTTCTGATAGCGGCACCATCGTCTGGCTGCAAACCACTGCCCAGTGTCTGTGGTGAGAGCTGAGGGGTGTTTCCATGGTAGGAAGGTTTAGCAGTGCTTGGTGAGCATGCCTTGGATGGCTTTTAGGATGACTGGAGTCTGATAGCTCCTCTTTCATGTATGTTTTCCTACCAAGAGATAGAAACCTCCCCCCTTCCCCCTTCCCTTACCACACTGTACGTGTGGTACAGTGGAGTGTTCTTTCACAGCTTTCCTTCACAGCTGCAGTGTTTAGTGAATGAAGTACTGTCTCTTCAAACAGCCTTCTTGAGAAGCCATGCTTCTTTGTGAGCAGCCAAGCTATTTTGCAAGCCTGGTCTTCTTTATCTTGATTTCACTGGTCTTCCTGGCCCAACCTTTTTGTTCTTAGTTTCATTTCTAACCTTCTGTTCTTTGAGAAAGGCCTCAGTATTTTGCATGCTGATGTTAATGAAATGTTTGGGCAAAGAAGCCTAATCTTTGGGAGCTGGAGGAAGAAAATTAAACCCACATCTCCTTACCTTATCCTCTACCCCATACCGTGCATTTGCATCAATATATCCCAATTATCTGACCTCCCTATAGATCTTCTTTGAAGCACCTCTGCCTCATTGAATGCACATGATACCTGGTGCTTGCATTCAATGTGGCTCTTCAGTCTTTCTTCTTTTGCCCATGGTAGGTTCTGCTCCTTTGCCTATTCAGGTGCTGCACAGTAGTACTCATCACCATTGTATCAGACTGATTCACACATGGTAATGAACTTAATTTCACACCACCACTACAGGGAGCCAGGTTATTTTTATCTTACATTAGTGAAAATTGACATGCAGTGCTTAAAGAAAAAAAAAGCAGCGAATAATTTTGGCTGTCAAACCGAAGATATATAGGGTTGTGATTTTGGAATACTTTGCCCCCAGAGATCTCTCCACAGTGAAGCTTCCCCTGGGTAATAGTGGCTGCCCAGCACACCTGTAAGGCAGACCCAGGACATCTGTAAAACAGGATCTACTGCACTTCATTGTGCTGATTCAGTCTGGGATGGACATGTCAGGCTGTGAGGTGTAAAAGAAGTTGCTGCAGTGCCTTTTCCTGCTGCAGCTCCTGGCGCCTTGGCTGGCATCAGATCTGCAATCCACTGAGCAAGGTTTGCTGAGCTCCTGGCAAAGCACGTGGCCATGCACCCTTTGTGTAAGCTGACTGCAGCCTCCTGGAATTAGTAAAGCTTTTGTTTTTTGCCTTTCTGATCACCCCTGCGACTGGAAATTATCAAGTTTTCATCAAAATCTTGGTGTTTTGGATGCAGAGAAATTTCTGCTTATGAAAGAAAATGTCCTCCTGAAAACCTCTGGTTGGAGACCTTTCAGATTTGCTCCAGAACATGTGCTTTCCTAAACACCACCTCCACATCCTCCCTCCAGCCAAGGGAAGTTGTCTGGGGGTTGCATACCTGATGCCCAATGCATCCCAATGATGGCTTCCCCTTTTGTCCAAGAAATAAAACAAAGTAACCTGATTAACTAGAATGGAAGGAATTAAGCCCGTGTTTGTGGAGATAAGGATCGACGAGGTCCCTTAACAACACTTGTTACTCTGGGCTTCCTTTGATTGGCATATCAGAAGCTAGACACCATAAATTACCTGGATGGATTCTCCTGTGCATCTGAATGCAGAAGAAATTAGGCAGAGGGTTATTTTAATTAATATCTCGTGCACGATTTTCCAGGTGCTGTGCAGCTCCTATCTTGACTCATAACTTCTGTTCTTTCAATTCTAAAGTTCTGTCTGTGCTAACAGTACTGCATGCCATCCTTGAACCTGCTTCTGGCTTTCTGTTGCCCCCATGTGCCTTGACAGAGACCTTTCTTTAAAATGAATATGTCTGTGATGCCCTGAGGAGATAGGAGGGGCTTAGGGGCTGAGTGACATGATCACTTGGCAGGTCCTAGGAGTTCTCCCAGGTGACGGGCTGGAACTGCTGGCATGGATTCTGGAGTGAATTAGCTTGAGAGGTGTTCCTGGATGCCTGTGGGTCCACAGCAGAAATCTTGGTACTCCCACTGTATTCCATTAGTAGCAAAGTGTGAGGTTGCCTACCTTGGATTAGAAAGCACTTGAGGATGTCATTTACTCGGGCAGATTTCCCAGCTGACTGAGCATTCCTATTCCACTAATTACAAACCAAGAGGGTGTTGTATGCAGTGGCACCCAGACAAGAGGAGCTTTCCTCCCTAATGGGGGCAGGTTGGGAAAAAGCAGAATGGATATGCTAATTGTTATCCTCTCCCATTATATGCAATCAGTTGGAACAAAGTAAAGCTTCCTTTGGTAGCTCCTGAGAAATGTGGTGCTCAGATGCTGCAGCTGGCTCCTTCCAACAGCTGGCATCCGAGTCAGCACTGTAGATGAAGTGTATCAGAAAGGGATAGCTCAGAGCCAGGACTGGAACTGGCAGCTTTTCTGAAGTCACCTGGAATAGTCAAGGATTGGGGAGCAGATGAAGGAGCTGTCCTACCCAAACCATTGGTAAGCGTTCAACCAAACTGGTGTGGGACTGCGTTGTTTTGTTTCTAACTGGTGTGGGACGCAGAAGACGAAGTTGCTTTTTCAAATTTCCCCGAACTGAAGGTGTGGGGCTGAGAGGGAGCAGTGACCCACAAAATCCTACCAACCTCTGGGCTTCCCTCTGCGTAGGGCTGCTCTTAGTCAGGTGATTTGATCTCAGTCCTGCCGCTTTGGGGCAGTTACATCATCCCTCTTCTCAACTTAAGTGTCCTTTAAATCCCTGGGCCCGTGTTTTCCTGTTTGGCATTGCCAGAGGCTGTGCATCCCCTTGCCAGGCAGCTGATAGCAGCAGAACATCTGCCTGCCTTGATGCCCCGTGGCTCTTCCTCTCGAGCATAGCTGCTTTGCTCTGCCATGTGTCTTCCTATCATCAGATGCACAACTCCTTTTGCTGGCTTGTGCTGTTTGTCTCTGATTTGGTTGCACTAAAAACCCTCCTAAAGCAGATAGGCCCTGGGAGGGCATTGCCTGTTGGTGGTGCATTTGTAGTAGCAACTGGCAGATGGATCCTCAACGCTCTGTGCAGGAAAAAGTCCCGGATCCTGCCCTGGTGCTTAATACTGTTTGCTGGTGGGCAGCCTGGTAGGGCTACAGGGTGAAGGGAGACAAAGAGGACTGTTTAGGCCTCCACGTTGCCCCAGTTCTGACAGGCAGCTGGTGTAGTGGTTTCCAACATACATCTGAAGGTGTTTCTGAGAGTGGGAATCACTGACAGTGGTAAGGAATTAGGGATGGAGTGGAAAGGAACTGGTGGCTAAGCTGGTCCTCCAGCATGCTTTCACCCCTGTTACCAGCAGTTGCATATGGTGGATGCATGAGAAACTGCCTGAGTGCCAGGGAGATAGCCCTCGGGCATGCTTGGAGCTGGAGCTGTCCCTTTTTTGGTTACTTTACCGCATGCCAAGAGAAGGTTATCACAAACCTTTCTAAACAGTTCTTTTTCTCATTAAGTACTGAGCCTCTGGCTCAATGTTGGCTTCCCATGGGGGTGCTCCAGGAGGCAGAGATTGGAGTGTCCTGTCTCCTGCAGCCACCACTCACCTTAATCTCGTGAAGAGCACTTATCACCTGAGTCTCTGCTGTTTTGTTTCAGCTAATTAGTGCTGATGAGATCCACTCACTGTCAGGCAGTCTCCTGTCCTTCAGTTTCCTGCAGTCCTCATAAAGTTTACCAAACATGGCAAGATACTAAACCTTTCAGGCACCGTAGCACAGGCACTGCAGTGGCATTTAGAGTCCTTGTTAAAGCAGCAGATTCAGCTGATGTCTTTAGGAAATGTCTTTAGGAACTTCTTTCCTGCTGACAGGCTCTATCTACAGCTAAGTTGTGTGGCTAACTATCCTGCTTGATGGAGAGGATCCTAAAATTGCTATTTCAATGAAAGTACAGCCAATCTCCAATGCAATAAGTTCTGGAGTACGTCAGAATTGATACTTCCCTTAGAATTTATGGTCATTGTGCCCAAAGCTCAGCCACATCTTTGCGCCAGGAGGTTTGCTGCTGTTTGGTGTACAACTATAAAAAGGGCTCAGTTTCATCAAGCTGTGATGAGACCAGATTTTCCTTAAAAGGAGAGACTCAAGCTGGCATAGAAAGCTGAGGAAGATGTTTAGAGGAGAGGTAGGACATGGGATAGCATTCCATGTAACTTGAGCATATGGCATTTTCCTGAGACTTTGGCTAATGCTGTCAACTCCTGCAACTTAGTGTGAATCTCCTGTTGTTTGGCTCTGTTTCAAGCTCCTGGTTTTGGCTTTGTGTCATGTCACTCTACTTTAAAAAAAAAAACAAACAAAAAAACCACCACACAAAAAACCAATCCAAACCAAAACAAAACACCCAAAAAGAAAATCACAACAACCAACCACAAAATAAGTTCAGTTTTGTGGGGCCCAGAAGGACAGAAGGATCCCAGATCAGAAAAGCAAGCCAGCAGCCATCCTAAAGCCAGCCCTCCCTAAAGCCAGCCTTCCTGTGCAGTTGATTTATTAGCATTATGCACCTAAATTGCTTAAGCATATTTGGACTTCACAAGCATACACAATGTTAGAAATAGAAATGCTGAAGCATCTAAAACCTCATGACTCCACAGGGGTTTTTTTGAACTGATGCTGCTATTGTAACTGCAAAAGAGATGTGCCTGCGTCTAGGTCTTTCTCTCCAGGTTTAGTTTTGCCCTTGTCAAGGGACTGCAGGACAAATACAGTTTCTTTCAGGCCCATTAGTTTTTATGAATTTGTTCTACTGCCAACTTATATTTCTTGAAATTCAAGACAGTGAGCTAGCCCTCCTAAAAGAGCTCTGGTGCTTCTCCACATAGCTGGGTCTGCCTTCTGGAGTTTTGGATGGATGCGTTGTCAGAGAAACAAGGCTCCTGCTCTTTGCTCTGCCAGCATCTGCTGGGGCACAGACCTGGAGTTCAGTGATGGCATGTAGGAAGCTGTTCAGCTCTTTGAGTTCTTGGGTGGATGTATGAACTAAGCATCTATATAAGCCTGAGATAAAGCCATCCCAATGACCATGTGGATTTTATTGTACTTTGTTACATTGTATATTGTATTTGAGAATGGGTAAAACTCCAGATAGATCAGGGCTCTTATCTGAAGCAGCAAGGATTATGTGATTTTGTATATGAGCGTTGTGTAGCACCTCAGGCATCCCTTGGCGTTGCATGTAGATCAGCATCTTTCAGGTCTAGCAAAAAAACCCCTGTAATTTTCCCCAACCTTTTCACACTCCCTGTCTGATCTGTCGTGACTTGCCTTGGATCTCAAGCGAACCACCTGGCCCATCGCCCTCCTTTTTCCCTCCTGCACACTGCTGCAATGCACCAACACCACCTACGGGTGGTGCCTCCCTTCTTGACTGCTTTGCCGGGTTTATGGAGACTGCGCTCCTGGTGCTGGGAGCCACCTCGGCGTTTGATTCCAAGGTTAAGCCCCACCAGTGAGTTCTTGAAATGTATGGGTGAAGTGACAGACTGCATAATGTATGACGTGGGGTATAAAGATAAAGCTGTCTCCTTTCACAAACCCCGAGAGTTAGGGTTGGAGACTTTCAGTGTGGGAAAGTTTGCCTCTTCTAGGAACCAGCAGGTTTTTAGCTCCACCTACTTCCAACCACCCAGTACAGGAGATGCTGGCCAATGGGTTTACTGGTAAAGGGGTACCCAGAGGGCAGTCCTGCTGAATGAAAGCTTTGAAGAGTGCTACCGCTTTGCACTATGCTGGGGGAAATGTTGTTCTTAGGTTGTTTCTGAGGCACCAGGGAGAGCAGAACACTTTAGGTGGCTCTTGTCCCCTTCAGGAGCTTCACTGTGGACATGCTGGAGTGGAGAATGGAGGAGGATTACTTGCCATGGGGGAAGTTGTTACCTTTCTGCCTCAGCCCAGTGCTGTGCCCACCTGCTACGTTCTGACCAGTGGTGCAGCCCTTCCTGCACACTGCATGAGACTGAACCTCAGTTCTGCATGACTGCAGCAGCAACCCAAGGCTCTTCTCCCTGAACAAAGGAGGAAGAGTTTGCACGGGTCCAAACTCCAGTTTGCCTGCACACTGGGAAAACCGCCATCTTTTTGGTTCTGTTTCTTTGCATCACTGCTAGACTGTGCTTGAGGGCTGCAGTGTGGTGCACAGCACTCTGCCTGTGTGGGACAGCCCTGGAGGTTGGGATGGCAGTTGCAGGGCTGCCAGCAGCGTGCAGGATGAGCTGTGACCCCCATCTCTGACCGAGGATGCAGGCGGGTGGCTGATTTATGGCCATGGTGAGATAGGGGTCTCTCAGAGTTAAGCTGTAGGCGAGTTGCCATGGAGACAGGCTAATAAAGCACCAGGCAGCAGCCGGCTCTGACGATGGAAGCCCTGCTACGGGTGCAAGGAGTGGGTGGGTGGAGAGAAGGAGCAGCTGGCATGGTGGGGATGGAGGGTGAGCACCAGGAGAGTGGGACAAGAGTTGGGTTTTTGAGATGGCTTTGGATGCTCTGAGAGGGAAAGGGGTGAAGGGAGGAGAGATTCCCCTTCCAGCCCTTTGGGGAGGAGTATGTCAACATGGTGCTCCTTGGGGTAAGTGGCAGCCCTTGTTGAAGGAGCTGGCCCCATGTGCAGCTGGAGCATGTCTTGTTTTGGTCCCCTGCCTGCATCAGCTACTTGTTTGCTTACTGTATGCAGGTTGGTTTCTTCCCCAGCAGCTTAAGAGGGTCTCAGAGTGGATGGGGGTGTCAGCTTGCAGAGGCCACCCAGTGCAGGACTGGTGTAACAGACTTGTGGCTATACTCATGGTTAGATTGTTTGCGGAGAAAATGGGACTTGCCCCATGCCAAAGTGGGTGCCTGCATGAGAGTACCACTCTGACTGGAGTACTCTCCTGTTGCTAATGAGCCTTCAGCGTCAGAGCAGGTTTCCAGCACCCAGCAACTCTGGGGAGCCACGTGTCACTGGGTCATACCTCCATCAGCACACTGCTTCTGCCTTTCGGTGTCCCTTGGATCAACACTGTACCCTGCTGCTACGTAGGAGCTACAGCTCCCTTGAGTGCTGGATCTGGGTGTCAGCTGGAATGAATGTGGATGGCACAAGCTTGCTCCAAAGAGCTTGGGTGTGCCAGAGCTGTGCTGCACATCCCTAATCCCTTGATCCAGCCTGTACCTTCAGAAATGACCGTCCAGTCTAAATGCTTCACTAGGCTAGCAGTTATTAAATCTGCAATCCCTCTCAGTTCAAGGGCACTGTAGTATGGATCTAAAACTAAGCACACTTCTATTCTGGCTGGTTGAACAGGGTGGCAGAAGTGAAAGGCTTAGCTAATTATAAGCAAGATATTCCCAGGCTGCTGTACTTCCATTTTGAGAGATTACTCTTAAGTAATATGGTGACAGCCTTAAAGTTTAACCTTGATCATCATAAAAAGGTTTTTGCCTCAATACCATCTCATTCTGGAGTGTGCCAGAGTTCAGGTAGGCATTTCAACAAGTAAAGGAGAGGGGGGGTTTCAGTAATATATTTTAAGAAGGAAATAAAGCTTTATGATGGAGGGATGCATTAGAAGATAATTGATTACAGGTTTCATGTGATGTTTTTATGCCTCTGAAATAGATGGATGTTATCTACAGAGACTGATGTTTAGGGGAGGGCTGTATTCTTCCAAACAGAGCAAAGGTCAAGACAATTCTGGCTGACTATGAGCAGAAGGTTTCCTAAAGCAGGGTTTCCTGAGCTGGTTAATGCCTTCTTCCCTGGCTGGAGTCTCAGCTCCCCTGTCGATTAAGGCTATCACATGCTTCTGCAGAAGACCCTTGTGTCATTCTGTCACCAGCCAGATGACAGGAGTACTCCTTCTCTATGATTAGTTGGAATCTTCACTTGCTGGGATGAAAAAGGTCTGTTTCCTTCATTAGGATTGGGACTTCCTTTGATATCCCCATTGCAGGAGGGCCGGACAGCCCTTAAGAGGCACAAATCGTGCAAGGCTTTGGAGCCTTTCCAGGAGGAGTGGTGTCTGGGGCTTCGCTGGTAGAGATTCTGATTGCTGCTGCTTGGCTGGCTGGAGGTAGACCTTGCTGTGGAGCACAGGTTCCTGCTCTGCCAAGGGTGTGAGAGTGATATGACCTGGATCCAGCACATCTGGAAGGATGTTGCAGTGTGCACATCCACTGACCTCCTTCTCACTTATGGTGGTTTTAGGTGGGGTACCTTTTGCAGTGCTGGCAGCTGTTCATGTGACAGCATCCTTGTAGCCCTTCAGCTTCTGCTTCTTTCCGTCTGGCCCCAGTTTTGGCCACTTCCCCCACCTTTACAAAGGGAACTTACTGTATGTTATGTCTGCAAAAGGAGGAATTTTGTATAATTTTGGGGTTGTTAGGAAAACTTTTTCAATAAAGAGCTTCATGCCCAAGACTATTTCAGGCTGCTGGCAGTGGCAGAGAGACCTCTCAGTGAGCCAAGAAGGCATCTGGGAGTGGAGTGAGCTATGTTGTTCCTGGGGAAGTCTGTACTGCTGTTGCTTATGGATGAACAGGCCTCAAGAGAACCACAGCCTCTGTTGCCTGAGACTATTGTTAGCACTACTTAAACCTATAAATCTTGGAATGTTCTTCAATATGAGCCATTTAAATCTTGAGTCACTTGTCTCCGGATACGCTCGTCTCGCTGATTGTGTTTCATGACTGTTCTCCTACCCAAGGCAGCTCTTGCCAGCAGCTGAGTCAGTTTGGAAAGGAGGAAGAACAAGCATGAGGGCCTCCTCTGCTCTGATCCTATAGAGAATCAATGCCCCTGAGTTATCAAGGTCCTATGCATTGTCCTACCCCTGGGCATGGTTCACAGCAGTGTTTTCCCATGGAGTGTCACTTCCCCACGGGAAGGTTGTGGCTCAGGTCCTCGGGACTTTTACTTCTGTGTGTGTCGGGCCTCCCGTTGAGCTCTCTCCTGTTCCCTTGCCAACACTTATTTACGAGTGTATAAATTAGGAACAGAAGGAGATGTGCTGTGGAAGAAATTCTGAAGTAAGCAGAAACTTCGTGTCAATAAGTATGGCTGGTTTTTGTTGTTCTCTGGACTCTTCTGTGTGCTTTGAGTGGGAGATGGGGCTCGATGATCTCCTGAAATCTCTTCCAGTGTGAATTTTCCTATGTTTTCCCATGACTGTGGAGGAAAAAATGAAAAGCTCCTTTGCTGGCTTGCACACATCTCACTCTTCTCTTGAGCGATGCTTTAGATTCTTCTGGGAAGCAAGGACTGGGCTGTTTTCTGCTACAGAAATGCAGAGAACTGATACTTGGACTGGATTTAACTGTTTACATGCTCCCCTTCAGACTCTTGCCATGATGTTTGTGTGTTATTTTTAGTACTCAAAAAAAGGTATTTTTGAGATGTGCAGTGGTACTTATGGTTATCATCCTTCCTCATCCCAGACCCTCAGTGGCAGGGCAATGGTTATGTACCACAAAGTCACAGCTGCGGCTGAGTCCTGCAGAGTGTTCTACAAGGAGAGCTCTGCAGGGACAATATATTTTGAGTGCGCCTTACTGTCAGCTGTTGTCTGCCCAGCTTCAGCTGTGGGGCTCTGCAGAGCCTCCTGATCCCAGCTGGCTCTGGCCGGTGCGTCCTGCATCGCTTCGTCTGACATCGCGTTTCCTCCGGGATCCCCGCGCTGCCACTTCGTCCTTGCTTTTACTGCCTACTCCTCGAAGCATCTGAACCTGTCTTCCTCCCGCCTCCCCCCCCCTCCTTCCTCTGCGTTTGTTTTCCTCCGCTTGCCTTTTTATTGCAATATAAACCTCCGGCAATTCCAAGTTGCAGTCCCAACTTTCCTGCCAGGATTTGGGCCTCGCGAGGACGAGGCAGCAGCTTGATAGGGTCTGGGGCACAGCGCCCTTCGGGGTGCTAGCCGCCTCCTAGCAGAGCCTCAGCGCCTCGGGGAGCGCCCACCCTTCAACAGGTAGGTGCTGGGAGCAGCCTGCTGTGCTTCACTCGTCCTAAGCTGCTGAAAGGATGCTGGACACCGCCGCGGCTCTGCGATGCTGGGCATCAGCGAAGGGCTGTGACATCTTTTGGGGCAGGGAGGGCGGCGAGGTAGGGGAGCTGCCTCCCGTTCTGCTCTGCACAAAGCGGGTGGTTAAACCCTCCTCCGGGCCGCGGGGAGGAGGAGGAGGAGGAGGAAGGCGGGGGGATGCTGCTTCCCTCCCTCCCTCTCTCCCTCCCTCGCCGCGGCCGAAGGAGCGCGCAGGCGGCGGCTGGCAGCCCGGGCACGGCGGGCTCGGGGCCGCGGAGCGGTGCGGGCTCCGGCCCCCCCCCCACCCCCGTCTGGGGCAGCCGGCGCGGCGGTGAGTGCTCCGCGGGGGTCTCCGCTTTGCTGGGTGGGTATCCCTCGCCGGGCATGGAGATGGGCGTGCGGGGAGGGGCTGCACCCCCAGCTATTGTCTGTCGGCCGGTGAGCGGTGGGGGGAGAAAGGGAGAGGACAGGGCGTTGAGGAGGAACATCCTTGATGCCGCAGCAACTCCGGAGCGCGTTGGTCCGGAGCAGAGCGACAGCCCGAGCTGTGCGGGGGACCCCCAGCCCCAGCCCACCCGTGCGAGGAGCAGGGAGAGAGCAAATGCCCGAAAGAGAACAAGATGAGCCCGGGTCCTGGAGCTGGACGGCGAATGCAGGGGAAGGGCTGAACAGGGGGAACCACGTAGTAAAGCAAAGTCAAATTTCCCCCTGAATCCCATAGCCAGGCCTAATGGGCACAGATGCTGAGTTGGGGTTGGGATGAGGAAGAAAGGGAAGGAGTGGGGTGGTCTCTGTGAACAGCATAGGAGGGAAGGGAAAAAGGCTCCAGATCCTCCTCCGGCAAATTAATGGGACTGAGATATGGATCATTTAAAAGGAGCGGCATAATGCAATTAAGCATTAGACAGTTCCCACTGCAACGTTTATCCATTGTTCCCTGCTCTGCCTTCTACCAGAATGATTCTGGTCTGGATGAGGGGAGTATAACTGAGAAAATAGCTCATTTTCCCTGGCCAGTTGCAGCCACAGTCTCTCCTGAACCTTCAGGCTGCCTGCATTCGCAGCAGAGTCCTCAGACAGAGAGGGGGATCTGGGACCCTCTGCGAGGCCGCTGCCGCCATGGGCCAGCTGGTGGGAGCAGCTCTGGTCCCTGCTCACCTGAACAGCTCTGACAGCAGCAGCAGCAGCACAGGTTTGTTCCCTCACCGCTCAATCCTTGCACTGAGTGAGAAGAGGAAAAATAACAGGTGGTAAGGCAGGAGCAACCTGCGACTAAGAGATGCTGCGTGTGCTTTGGGCAAGTCCTCTCTTTTCTGTAGTTTGTTTCCTAACTCTCTTTATCCCAACGGCTAAAGGATCTCAGACCCTTTTGAGAAGATGCTGTTGTTGTGGAGGATGGAGCTCTGTCTGCTGCCCTTCCGCCGGTGTCTGTGGTGACTGTCTGCCTTGCAACGTGTGCACACAAGTGCAGTGCCAGGAGAACGCAAACGTGCCACTCCTGCTTACATCCAGAGATAGGAACAGCTGGGGTGGTTGTGACTGCACCTGGGCCCAGTGGCACATGCTTGGCTGGGGGCTGCATCCCTTTGCCTCCGATCTCCTCCCAGTTCACAGCAGTGCTCAGTGCCGTGGATATGCACACATGCATTTGCTGCACCGCTGCACTGGGGGGCTGCTGCTTTTGCTTCTGGAGCTTTTATCATCACTCTGCATCAAGCAGCTTTCCTCCTCCTGTTTTCTCCTCTCCTTTCTTCTTTGTCTGAAGCTGCCACCTGTCCCACTTCACTGTCAGCTTCCCCTTTGCCTTTTTCTGCTTAATTCATTCTTTCACCTCGGTTTCTTTTTCACTAAGCAGACCTCTTCCTCTTCACTCTGCTCCCTCTCAACACTATAGAAGAAGCCCAGCTCCTCATCTCAGTAGGAGTATTCCTGCCAACTGTTTACAAAAAGTAGCACAATACCCAGGCTGAATGCTGACATAATTACATACCCAGCCAGAGTGTAGTAAATAATCCTGCTTTCAAGCTTTTGCCCAGTGGAGAGTCTTTTGCCATCTCCTTTAGCCCAGGGGTGAATGTATTATACTTGGCTGCTTTTACTTATATTCTGGAAATAAAGTCAGTGCAGTCAGTGCACATATATCGTATTGCCATATAAACCTCCCATGTACACGTTGCATGTCTGAATGTGCATCATACATCTCTGCTCCTGGTGCGGGCTGTGATAATAGTGCTTGGCAAGCATGAAGTCAGGGAAGGAGCAACTGCTGAGCTGTGGTTATTGTTCCATCAGTAAGGAAAGATGGCTGTGGGGTGAAGGTCAGGAGCACGGGGTTGGCTGGCTGCTTGGTTGGGGTGCTGGCTGGTTTCCCAGGGATTTGTGTATGTACAATGTGAATGCTGACTGTGGGCACTGTCAGCACCGTTGTATTTCCAGTAGTGCTCTGAGCCCGAGTCTGTCTGCAGTTGCTCTGATTGTGAGTCAGTCTGTCTGCAGTTGCAGTAGCCGTGAATCAGTGTCTGCCTGTAATTGTGTGGGTGAATCAGTGTTGGCTTGTTACACTTGTGAGTGCAAGCGGTTTCCTGTAGCGGCTGTGGGTGTGAATCACTCTACAGTCCCTCTGGATGTGTTTTCAAGTGGAGAACTGCAATACTGAGATTAGTTTTGTTTTGATGAGAAACTGTCAGGCAGCTTCTTGTTTTGAAAAATTAAAGCTAAGCTGGGAGTTGGGCACGGAACTCGCTTAGCTCCATCACCAGCCTTCTGCAGCAGGGACCCAGATTAACGCTTGCTTTTGCGATCTGTGTTAATCTGAACCTTTAAATTTCCTTCTCTCGTGCCTCTGGTTTCAAGTGTCCCATTACGCCGGTGTCTCTTGCAGAGCCGCAGACAACGCATTTGGTAACCATCACGTGTGCCTTGTACCTTGTGTGGCAGATTGATGGGAAGGTTGTTTATGGCCTTTGCGGGGTGTGCATTGATAGGGGCTGCTCGATGCGCTCCTTTCGGGTGGAAAGCACAAACATTTTCATGTCTGAGCTGAACGCTGTGGTTCCTCAGCCATGTGCTGCTTGCTGTGAGCCAGCGCTGTTTCTCTGAGATGGTAAACAGCAAGTTTGATTCAGGTAGGCAGGGGTACTGCTGCCTTCTCCTTGTTCTCTGATCCTTATAAATGCTCTGGTAGCTGATGGGCTTCTGGCAGCATCTATTTAGCACAAAGCAGAGCTAAGCAGAGAGCCAAGTCAGAAATCTGGGCTGTGTTGGATGCTGGAAACAGAGCACTCCCGTTGGTCCAGGCTGACAGACAGCCTTCCCTGAGCTCACTGGTACAGGTGGAGTGGTGCTGGTGGGGCTGGAGTGCTTCCAGCGCATGCTGGCTTGGTGTCTGCGCTGTGCAGCGTGTGTGTGCCTCCTGGTTAGCTCATCTCATAGCAGGGAACCTGTCAGACAAGAGTCTTGTGGAGCATCATGCTTATTCCATGATTTCCAGGCTCCCTGACAAAACATGTCTGCTCATTGCAGCCCCTGCACCTCCCCCAAAAATAGTTTTATTCAAAGAAACTCTTCTTTTTTGCTGAGGCTATTGAGATCTGAAGTGAAACCTCCCCAGCCAGGGACACAAGGCAGCATGTGTATCATCTGCATTTATTGCTGCTGCACCGTGCACTCACTGGCTGCCCATCTCTGCCGAGAGCACTGAGCCTTCCCCACAGCAGTGATGATCTCAAGGCTGGTGTGTTGCAGAGAATTGGGGCCGGTTGTGTATGGCTGGACTGCTCTGCAATCTGTGAGGGATGTCAGAGGACCTCTCCCAATGACTGGCACCTGGTTTGAAAGGCTCCAGGGCAATAAAGAAGGGTTCTAGGGGCTCTACTTGAGCTGTGCAAGTGCACCTGATCTGGGGGTAAATACACAGGTGTTGTGAGGTCACCTGCAGTGCTTGGATGTGCTTCTGGTGCAGGTGGTGGATGTGCTTGGCACCAGTCGGGTCGAGATAACCCTTTTTTTCCCCCGATGTGGGAGTGTTTCTATCCGAGCCTTTGAACTGTGGCTGCCTCTGCTTCCCAGCCTGTTTTCCAGCTGGCTACCCAGCACCAGCTCCTCTTTGCACATAACCCATGAGATACCTGATTTGGCAGAGATGCAGAGCAGCTGCAGGTCCTGGGGGTTGTGGACTGAGTGGAAGCTGCAGTGCTCAGCACTCCTTCAGCTGATGCAACCAATAGAGGTATGTGGCACGTGGGCATGCCAGCTCAGTGACACTGCAGGTACACCGAGAATCTTGGTGTGGTAACAGGGGGCAAATGTGTTCTATGGGCTGCTGCTTTATCAATGCCACCTGCATGATGAGCCTGGCTAAGTGAATCAAATTGCTCCCTTGGCTGTGTGTGTTTCAAGGAGCTGGTAATTTGAGGAGGACACAAATGTGACTCTTGCAAATGTACCTGTGTGGCTTTGCAGGGCTCTTCACTCTCTATTTGCTTTCCTTTGCTTGCATTCTCCCTCCCTGAGTTGTTCTCCTAAGGTTTTTTGCAAGCTTTACCTTTCATTCTCCACCTCCAGAGCTCTTTCCCTTGTCAGCATGAAACCTGTGCTAATCATAATTTCCTAGGAAGGAATTTCAGAATATTTAATGGCTTCTACGATAAGGAGTGCTTGAAAGATCAGGCTCAGCATGCAGAGTCAGGAGATCCCAATTGTTTAACATAGCTACATGGAGACCTTGCTGATCCAAAAGGTGCCAGCACCCTTTGGTTCCCAAATCCCAGCACAGGAAGAACCTGTGTGTCACTATCTTGGGGAGAGGGAAGTTTTTCCAGTTCCTCCTTCCAAAACTGCACATCCAGCAGGAAAGCTGTATTTCTTGGGAGTGTTGTTTTGCTATGGTGCTCTGGAGATTGGGCAGGCAGCGTGTGTTGGAGAGGAGTGGGCATATTTATGATGCCTTTAGGTATCTGGCTATAAAGAAACCTGCCAAAATCCCGAGTGCACTGAATTGTACTTTAAGTATTGCTGAATCCCAGCTGCAAAATGTTAGTGGGGCTCCTTAGAAAATCTGCATTTGATTCAGCTGTGGAGGTTACCAGCAACTGCAGAATTAGCAATGAATGTGTTTGCTAAGTATGCCATTAAGAAATGAGCCATGGGCAGATGGAGGAAGGAAGTGCAGAGCTGCTTTGAGCACTTCCCATCCTTATAGAGATAGTGCCAGGGGCTGCTGTGCCATGGGGACCAACAGGGCTCTGGCTAAGGTGTATTTGAAATCATACATTTTAGGGGAAGGAGAAGTGAAGATGTCCTCTGCCGAGATTCCCCTGCATCCTCCAGAGATGCAGTCCTCACCTGGCAATGGGGTGATGAGCACCAGACCTGGAAGGACTGCTCCTTCTGTGGCTGCCCCAGTACTGCTTGGCTCAGCATCTTAAGGCCACCAGGGTCCACCACCAGCAGCCCCTGTGTCAGTCAGGAATACCAACCATAATACTTCAGACTGGGTCTTCTTTGCAGTCCATGTCTAAGAAGTGTAACAGAACCAAAGAGTAAGGAAAATGCAGCACAGTCTCTTCTCTCCAAATCCCCCAGGCAAAACATGAAACGAGCCAAAAGAAAGAGTTAGAAAACAGTGCCAAGCTATTTCCCATGCTGTGCAGTCCTTCTTGAGCCCATAAGAGCCTCCACAGTGAACCAGACATGCATGTGCTCTCATGCCTTATCTCAGGGTCCTTATCTGTGTGCCAGAACACTGAGTGCACAGAACAGGGGGGTGGTGAGAACAGATATTCTCCTAATGCAGGTATGCAGAGCTGTTCTTTATCCTTAAAATGAGACTTGAGCTTGTATTTAACCTGATTCAGGTAGCCCTGCTATCCTTGGCCAGCACCTTCAACGGAGCAATCCAAAGTACTGAATTGGCCATTCATCTCCACGTAAGGAAAGCTGCATGGACCAAGGTCAGGTGCAAACATGGTTGTCTTGAGCTTCTTGGTTCAGACAGCCGCCAAGTGGCTTTTAACACTGCTCCTGGCCTTATCTCTTCCTGAATTACTTCAGCTGCCCTGTCCTAGCCTTGGTGCATCAGCTTGCCGGCCTGTGGTCTCACCAAATACAGGAGTCAAGAGAAGAGCCAAGAGGCAACCAGGAGGGTCCTGGTTCTTGTGGACAGCACTGGTTAAAAATGCTGGAAGTGCAAATTCTGCCAAAACAAATAGTTTGTTGAAATCTGTTGAATGGGAAAGTGCTTTCAATGAGATTTCTTTAGTGGTGATGTGGGGGAGAGGGAAGCCAGCAGCGGGTTTTTGCTGTTGGCTAGTGATTGAAGTTGTCTTAGGAAAAAAAATATTTCAATTAAATCCTATTGTATAATCTGCAAGTTTAAGAGAATTGAAAGGAAATCTGTTAAGGAGCTGCTAATTGAAGGAGTTCTGAATTTGCCTTGTAAGAAACATCAACACTTTAGCTGTCCTTGTTCTGTTTTGGAACAAGCTTCCCCAGACTGATGGAGTTTCCCACAGAGCAGATGTTCATTCCCTAATTTGTGCTTCATCAGCAAATACTTGAAATCCAAGCCCGTGTCCCTTCTCAGCTATAGAGTGGTAGGAGCCAAAAGATTGATTCCAAAGCAAGGCTCATTTCCTACAGTGGTGTAGGTGTGCCTGTGCCAGAAGGACAGCTTTCCCCAAAGTGTTTGCTTATTGGTAGTGGGAGGGTTGTGCTTTGATTGGTAGCATTCCACTTAAATAAGGCCCTGAACCTACAGCCAAATGCTCAACTACACAACATTAATCCATGCACTGATGCAGAGGTTTTAAATGAATAGTGGGGAGGAAGACAAAGGTAACATGTGAAATACACTCCATGCAAGGCTGTGGTCAAAAGGAGCCCCTGGCTGTGGCTCTGGGCTCATGGCTCTGCTCAGCTGATGCAGCACCAAGCTGCCCGCATGTGCCAGGCAGGAGCTGTCTGTCGGGCAGACGTCATGACAAGCTGTATTTATCCAGGCTGTTGCTTGGCAGTACTGTTCCAAGGTGCATCAACATAATGAGATACATAAAAGGGGAAAGGCAGTTAGATGTGTAATAGCATCACAATAAACGTAAAACTGAGCATTAATGAAAAAATCTGAGCAAGTTAAGTGTGGTACAGTTGAACACTCCCACGGCTTCGGTACCCTAACTTTACGATAATTTCTGGTGGTGTCATTAGCAGAATTAAACGAGGGTCTAACTGTCCAGGAAGACATTAGGAAGGGGAAAAAAAATGGGTATTGAGGCTTGTGGGTGTACCTGGGCAGCATGGGTTGGGGGAGCAGGCAGTGCCTGAGCATTAGAGATGAGGAGGAGGAAAGGATGGGTACAAGAAGCAGCGTGATCACTTTGAAAGTGGAACTGTGCAATGTCTGGGAGGGACCAAAGCACCCGATGAGCTGCTGGATGCTCTATGTGCATCCGCATATACACATATATATCTGTATGTACATTCCTGGCTCTGATCCTACAGTGCTGCCTATGGTCCAACAAACGTGACGCTCCAGAAGGAGTATAATGCCTGACCGCTGGGAAAAAAAATGGAACCAACTTAATTGCTTTCCTCCTAGTAAATGAAATCTCTCCTCCTCTCTGTGCCCCCATGGCAGGGTTTGGAGGCTCACTTGCTGTGCAACGAGGCCATGGCACCACAGCTCATGGGAATGGCATCTCTCTCTCTTGCTGCCCTTGGACTCCTGCTCCTGCTGTCAGCTGTTCCTGCCGATGCTGGGTAAGGTGGTGAGAGGCAAGGCCTTTGGCCAAGGCTGCTGTTCTCTCTCTGTGCTTCAATATACCTGCGCTGGTACCTGCATGAAGCAGTTCAGGGCAAAATCCTGAAAAGATTCTCTGCTGTTTCTTTGGTTGTGCTCTTGGGCAGCCTTTGTGGGCACATAACATGACAACAGTGACTGCTGCCAGTGCCTCTACTCTCAGTCCCTGTGCCTTTCACCCAGTGACTGTTCAGTCTCTCACAGCTGAGCTGACTGATTACGTTAACACTACTTGAGCTGCTCTTGCTAAGGATGGTTGTCAGCATCTTTTGAAACAAAACCGGTTTTCAGACATAGCCTCTCTGCATTTAACTTTGGGTGAGGAGTGGGCTTGGATGATTTCTAACCTGAAAGTGACACACACGCCTCTTTCCAACTCTAATTCTTTAAAATACTCTTTAAAAACAAGCAATCTGGAACACAAAACTGCTTCAGCAGTTTGGCTGTTCATGATGTAGGGAGAACTGGGCACGCAGGATCATAGAATCATAGAATGGCCAAGGTTGGAAGGGACCTTAAGCCAATCCAGTTCCAGTGGGGATGTAATGACTTTTCCCCAAGCCTCTCCTAATTAAATTTGCTGTATAACTGTCTTCCCCGCCTAAAGGTTTTTAATTCATCCTTCCTTGGAGTGTTGCACTGGGGCTGCTGTTTCCCGCTGCCCATACCGCTCCTCTGGTGCCTTCCGAGCAAATCCTGCACTGTTCGTGTTGAAGTCAAAACCTCAAATGTCAGCCTAAGTAAAACCACTTTGAAATTTGTAAACTCATTTTTCCCATTGCTGCTGAGCCTCTGCCAGGAGTTCTTTCACAAAAATCTGTCCTCTCGCTCTTTATATTATGGGTAATTTTTAAAGATAGCTTATAAAACATTAATGAATGAGCTTTCACGAGCGTGCTAGCTATTCATAAGTTATAGATGGTTATATACCCATCAGCAGACACGGTTACAGATTGCTTTTAACTGTGACATCCAGTGAAAGCTGGCACAATGGAAACCTCACTAATTACAGCAGGCACTTGTTAAATTACACAAAATCCCCTTTACATGGGGGAGTGCAGATATTTCAGATTTCCTTTATGATTAAGTCCAGGTGAAAAACCAGAACCACTGTTTTGGTTCAGATAAGTCTTAAAGGCTGTGATGCTGAGGGATTTTGCTGTTTCAGCATTGCGATGCTGCATGGGGGCTGGAGGATGCATCTCAAGTGCTTCATGGCCTTGTTCAGCTGCTGGAGGCTGAGTTTCCTGCCTTGACCACTGCTCCCATGAGAGCTGGTATTGGTTCACTACAAATCAGAGACCAAGAACCCTTGTGAGATGTGAGATCTGATCCCCGGAGAAACAAACCTCAAGCACTTGAAAGCCAATTTCCCACTGTGTTTGGTCATTGATGCAGACAGATTAATGTCAAAATTGCTCAAAATGAGATATTTCAATTAACGGCGACATGCTGGATAACATCGATTCAGCCTCTCTTGAAAAATAACTACGTCCTTCCCTGCTCCTTTTTTTTTTTTTTTTTTTTTTTTTTTTGGTGGTAGAAAACAAATGTTATTATTCCTTCCTCTTATAGAAGAGGGGATTTGGTGTTGGGGAATGATTTTGGTACCAAACTCCCAGCAGCTCTGCTGCTCGTCGCCCTCTCAACCCCTCACAGAATCTTTACACGTGGACTCGTAGTGCCAGAGGTGGCTCACCTAACCAGATGGGATGCTGCAGGATTGCTCTTTGAACAGCTTCGCTGATATTGCACCCTTCCTCTTCCTTTTTGTTTGTTTTTTTTTCTTTTTTCATTTCTCTTCATAATGATTTCTTAATCCTTGCACTTCATTTCCCCGCTTATACCTCAGCCGTGGCTGCACCCCATGAGCTGAGCAGAGCTGATGGGCTGAGCGAGCCCTGTGCTGCGCTCTGGGGCTGCTCCCACCTCCTGAACAGACCTCTGGAGCCCTGGTTTGATGGCACTGACTTTCCTCATGCTTTGCACCTAGAAGGGGTTCGCTGGGCTTTCTCCAGTGTTATGCTGCATGTCTCTTATTTTTTATTTTTATTCATCGGTATCTCTTTTATTCCCTTCTCCATCTTTCCTGCAGTCTCAGCATCTCTACTGAGTTTTGTTTTGTTTTCTGTTTCTCAGTCTTCTTCTGCCTTTCCATTAGTTTTGCTCCTGCCAGCTATTTCTGCTGGGAAAAGCTGTACTTGGAACTTCAGCACTGAGAGATACCCTGTGCTGTCTAAAATCTTTAGGAGCAGCCAGTTTTGTGAGGATTCGTAGGTTTCTTTTCTGTTGATTGAAAGAGAGACGCAAAATGCAAATGTGCTATTTGAGCCCCCTGGGCTTGCAAAATTGCGCTGGATATTTTGTTTGGTGATATGAGTTTTGTTTGAGAAATGTGCCGCTTATTTTGTTCCACCTGGGGCAGAAAATGCCCCAAGGAAATCATCTTATTTAGGGCTCCTAGGCTTCTTGCATTGAGCGGAGATAGGAACGTGAAAACTCATTTGATTTTAAAAACAGGGAAAGTTCAACAAACTGCAGAAATGGCTCACATAGGGTTTTAATGGCAGACTCAGTCTCTCAGCCTGCTTTACTGATTTCCCATTTTTCTGCCCCTCTTTCGTTTTCTCAAGGGAAGAGCATTTGGAAATGGGCTGATACGGTAAATAACTGGCAGCACTTGCTGCATGCCTTCTGCAAGGAGAAAGCAGCTCTTCAATAACCCTGAGATTTTCCAAACATCTTTTCCTCCAACTGCCTTTCTTAGGGGTAGGAGAGGGACACAAGCGTAGGGTACTCCTAGTCAGGCTGGGACATGGATAAGTGTCCTTTCATTTCCATAGGCACTTAGAGTGTATAAAGAGTATTCCTATTCTGATTGTGGGTTTTTTTTCCTCTCTCCTCTTTTCCCCAAACACACCAGGCTTTCTCAGAAGCATGTTTCAGACGTCGTTGATGACAGCAAAGACAACATCACCATTTTCACGCGCATCCTGGACAGGCTGTTGGATGGCTATGACAACCGCCTAAGGCCTGGACTTGGAGGTCAGTTGGTTGGAGCGATGATGTTCTCTGTGTCTGTACAGCTTTAGAAATAAGGGGCTACACAGATGACTTTTTAACAAAACGGATGGCACTGGGAGGGGAGCCAGAGCCAGTCTGTTGCCGGTTGCTTTGTTTTGGGTCTGTTCTATCTCATTGTTTGGTATTTTGTGAGAAGAGAGGTGCAAGTCTCCATAACTGCTATGGCCTTCTGTGACATTACATTGGTAGGCCTGTAGATGGAGCAAATATTGTTTTATTTATTTCCACTATTTTAATAGGCAGTGTTGTGTCCTAAATTATGACACCACCAGCTTGCAGAACCTTTCATCCACATTGGCTTTGCTTTTTAGTTGCTGAGTTTTGCTGCAGAGCCTCTCCCTTGATGTCTTCTCAGCTGCTTCCTAGGTAGCTGTTACCTGGGGGTAGCACCTGTGTGTACCAATCTGGGTATCGTGCACTCAGCCAGGCTCTGCTATCTCCTGACCTTCCTTCAGCACTGCCATTACAGTGGCTGCTGAGCTCTTCTCTAAGCACCTGCAGGTGTTTAAGTACTTTAGAAAGCAAAACCGTAGATAGTCACCTTCCAGTGCTCATGGCATGCATCTAGCATACTATATGGAGGAAGAAGCAACAGGGAGATGCTCCTCCCTGCTGGAGGGACTGCAGTTCCTACCCAGAGCCAGACTTGCCATGCATCTGTCGTTCCCTGTACCTCTCACTGCTAAGCTTTCCTGAGCTTTCTATCTTCCTGCATGCTGGTTGTAAAGCAATAGCCAGGAATTGCACCATGTTCCTCTGCTCACCCCCTTGTCCCCACTTTGTCATGGCCTTCTTCTTGCATCTCTCCTAGAGGGCTATGGCCCTAAGAGAGGCTATGCAAAATCTGAAGAAGGGTTTCTCCAGTGAACATCCTCACTTCAGATGGGCTGCCATGCCGCAGAGCCCAGCTGGGAAAGGGTTACTCTATCTGCATAGGCTATCCATCAGTTTTATTGCTTTTGTTGCTTGTTTCTTTCCCCCAGAATTAACTGCGGTCCCACTAATAGCTTTGCTTCCTCAAGTCTCCCCGATGGCTCTATTGATTTAACTCAAACGATTCTGAGAGGGGACTGAGGGGGCATTTATGTTCACTGTAGGCTCAGTTGCAGACAGCCCTGTGCTAAGTATTAACAAGAGGACTCCCAGGAGCCCCCTTGCTGGGAGAGTTAAAACCTTTCTTGGAATATCACTGCTCTGTTGCTCTAGATCCTTTAATAATGTGCTTAACATAATAAATTGTCTTTGCCTGAGCCAGACATTGCATGCTCAAAGACTGCTTTCACCTCCAATTTCCCCTCGTGGAGCACTCTGGCAGATGCAGATAGGAGGTTTTAATAAAGGCTGTGGGTTTGGGGGGCTCAGGCAGAAATGGACCTGCTGCAAACCACAGACCTGGGGACTGAGGAGCCATTCTGGGGTGACTGTCAGCAAGAGATGGGCTTCCAGTGTCCAAGGTTATGCAAGAACTGGCGGGTAACCAGGCAGCAGGGCATGCAGGCTCACTTCTTGGCCTTATTTTCCTCACTTTGTGTCAGGTGCATCCCTCTGAACCCCCTGTCAGCACATGGGAGTGGTACGGGGCTGGCTGTGCCCAGGCTCCTGCCCCCGCATCCAGCAGAGTCTTTTCTGTGCCCACTGGGAACTGAGCAATGTTTGTTTTGACTTTGGGAAAGGAGTCTGTGTAAGCAACAGAGTGTTGATGTGGCGACTTCTCCCCTCAAGATAGCCTCTTTGTATTTATTTTCTTATCCCCTCTGTTTCCACCATCTGCTGCCACCCACTCTAATAGCTGCCATGCCAGAGCTCCTCTTCCCACCAGGATGCTGCAGACTCAGACTGAAGCACAGCAGTGCTGAGGCTGCTTAGGAGCACCCAGCACCGCAGAAACTGTGGCCCCATGCCTGGGCTCTGCCCCATCCCTGAGATGTGGCTCAGGGCATCCTCTTAAGTGAGGAGTCCTTGCAGTCCTGATGATTCTTGGATGTTTGGGAGCAGGCACCAAGCCGTGTTGGAAGAAAGGCTGAGGGGGAGAAATGTCAGTCAGACCCCTTCTTCTCCAGGAGCATGCACAGCACTGGGGACACAGCCACTCGTGTCAGCAAGAAGTCTTCCATGGCTGGTAGGAGGTTTTTCCCCTGTTTCTGCCATGTGTCCTGGGAGTGGCTTGCTCCAATGGGCTGAGTCCTCTGCTCTATCTGACCCCATGGCCACTGAAATGGTGTGGGCTTGGGAAAGGGGTAGCTACATACACGGATCGTGTTACGGAGCTTGGAGAGGAAGGAAAGGAAGGAACTTTCATCAGATAACCTGTCTTTCCCCTGGGTAAACACAGTGCAGATGGGTTATTAAGTCAGAAGAGGAACAGAAATGGACCCTGAGGGAATGGAGACATCTGTTTTCAGGGCCAACCTTGTGGGAGAAGAAAATCTCCTGCAGAGCAAGATTCTATGTGGGCAGCTTTGGCCTCCCCTCTCAGTCTGGTGCAGTGCAATCACATGGATGCTCTGCCTGGCCCCGCAGGGCTATGGTGAGGGGCATCTATTTATAGCTCACAAATTCTTTTTGCTGCTGGGGCTTCCTGCAGAGCTGGCATGCAGAGGCCTCTGCTTTGAACCTGGTGCTTGCCTTACTGCAAGGGTTGGAGAGAGAAGATATGGCCAGGAGAAATGGGTCTGGTTGACAAAAGGAGAGATGTCATACTCCTAGAAAGGAAGGATGTTCAGGGTGTGAATGTGAGTGATGGGACACTGAGTAACGCTCTGAGAATGACTGATGCACAGACAACTCTGTATGTTCTTCGGCTGCTTACTGTGAAGAGTGATTGATATTCTGCAGTCCTTGCACAGCCAGCTGGATGCCCACACCATCGCCTCGGAGAGGTCATAGTGCCTGTCGTTGGGTTGTTTGAGGTTCAGCAATGGTCCCTGTGCAGCTCTCACCTCCAGCAGCATTATTTCCATCTGGTGGTTGTTTGGTTTGTTCTGTTGCAACCTAAGTACATTGATCCTGTGAATGCCAGGGGAGGAGTAGAAGGGAGGTTTCCAGACTTTTCACAGCCTTTTCCTTCCTTTTAATGCTCTTTGGAAATACCATGCTGCAGAGTTTCAATGTTTCTTCCCTTTGCTATCAGCGAGGAGGCACAGGGGCCTTTCTATAGCCCTTTGCAAAGCAGGGGAAGGATTTCTCCCATCGCAGCCTCCTTAGCCTTTAAAGCTGTCTGCTTTGGAGGAGATAAGGGAGTCTGAGGTGCTGGTTGGTTTAAGTGTGAAGTTCTGAGCATGTCTGGAGCAGCGTTGGACAAAACTCCCATACTGGGTGGCCAGAGAAGCCTGTACTCCAAAAAGCTGCTGGCCTTTCGTAGGGGCTGCCAAGAAGGGCAGGGTTTTGTCACAAGGAGAAGGTCCATGTTTTTAAGAGATTGACTTTAAACTTTCTGGATAAGCCAGTTTCTCCAACTACAATTAAATAGTATTTTGTAGCATGTTAAGCAGTTGGTCTGGTCTCGATGGCTGTTCTCCCACCTGGATGCAGCATCACCTTCAGGGTGATTCATGGCATTTCCATAGAAAATCTCCTACCTCATCACGCTGGAGTCCCCAGATGTCTGACCTGGTCCTGTTGATGGGGCAGTGTCTGGACAGACTTCTCGCTGGTCTGTATCCCCATGATGCGATGAGGGTTAGGCGGCCTACTGAAGGGCAAGGGATCAGCAAACACAGGCAGCTGAATTAAAGCAATGCCATTCCCTAAGAACAAGGCACGTGGCCCTTCTGGTCTCTTCTCCCCTGGGGGCGGAGCATCATCCTCAGGGCTGGCGGCAAGTGGGTTCCCCCAGGCAGAGAGGAAGTCCCAGCTTGTGCCCTCACAGCTGGGGCTATTGACTGCCTTCTCTTCCTCATCTCCAGTGGGATGTTGTTCTTCATGCCTTGCTGTCAGCATCTTCACACCCGTAGTGGGCTCAGCACATAGACCCTTCGGCTCAAACGGGTTTCAGGCTCTGCCTCTTGTACAGAACTCAAATCAGGGATGCCCAACACAGGCACCCCTGGCGCCTTTTATCTGGGCTTGCTATGTCAGCTCTGTCTTGCAATTGGTTTTGATCTGTAGCCACCTGTTAATATTTATCCTGCTGATAGATTCTCTTTATTCTTTTCTAAGTGAAGCGCACCCCAACTGGAGCCTTCCCTGTTTTCTTTCCATGGTTCAGTGTTCCTTCCTGTTTGTTTTATTGATGGTGCAGTTTGGCATGATGTCTTCTGAGCAAGCAGAAGTCTGTATCCCTCTTTTACCACCCATGTTTCACCAACTCAAGCACCGATGGCCAAAAGGTTTTGGTCTTGGGTTCAGAGAGGCTCCCTCTAGGTAGACGCACTCCTGTGAACCACTCAGTGTGTTACACCCCAATGCCTCCATCTTCTTGCCATGACCTCCTGCAGGTAACGGCTTCTCAGTTATTATGTGGCCATCCAGGCAGAGGGGCTGAGATAGAAAGAAAGAATTACAGAATTGCTCCCTGTTGCTGCAGCTGATGCCAGGAACCAGTGGGGCTGGGCTCTGTCTGCCCTCCAGCTCCTCTGCTCTCCAAGGTGCTGTTTTTCACCTGTGTGTCATGAAGCTACCTACGGCTCATGTCATAAACATTATCTCGATCCTTTGTTTGTGCAGGAGAAGCATTAGATGACAAGCCCAGTGGTCCGTTGTGTTTTGTTATGATTTCCAGGATTTCAGGGCTATGCTTAATCTGTTTTTCTGCCTTAATATTCTACCTCTCCTAACTTCTCATCTTTTCTCTCTGATCTGACTTCATGCCTTGCATTGATTACTCCGGGGAGGAATTTTCCTCTTTCTTAGAGGAAAATCCATGTCTTATCTCAGCTTTTTGTCTTTGTCTGAGATTTCTTGATGAGTTTTAATTTGAAGCTGAGACATTGCCTGAGCAGTGATTTCTTCTATTTACCTTTCTGGGCAACAGGGACCCTGCTCCGTCTTGTCAAATTTCTGAAGTTAAGATCTATGAACAAATACCAAAAAAAAAAGAAAAAAAAAGAAAAAAAAGAAAGGTTGTCTTCCCCTTGAGTGCAGCTCTCTGAAGGCAGCTTTGCCATGGATTTGCACAGCCCCTGATGTTCCCCTCTCTGGTGCAGAAATCCCTGGTGCTGCTGTTTAAACCCCTGGTGCAGAGGGAGAGGGAGCTCAGTGTGTAAAGGCATGTACACATCAGAAGGGGAGTGAGGAATACAGGCTTGACAGCTATGCCTAAGGGTGAAAGTCTTCTCTTAAATAAGTTATGAATTTGCTTAGGGCAACAGGCTTGTATTTGAGCTTCAGGGATATCACAAACACTCCGGAGGGGTCAGAAACCCATCGTGGAAAGATTCATCGCTGCCAGTATGAAGCAGCAGCTGGGCTTCAGGCCGGTGCCGTGTCCTTTGGGAGCAGGTGGGACAGGAACCATGTGGGTCCCTGCCAGCAGCCCTGTCCAGGCAGGAGTTGTGCAGCTGAATGACCCCCACTGATGAAGCTGTCCTTGGTCGCCTGGGTTTTTCATGGGGAAGTGACCGAGCCTTCAGGCTGCAGGGAACTGGAGGGCGTAAAGGTGTTTCTCAAGCTGCTTTGGGTGCCTTTTTTAGATGGTACCTTAGTTTACTGTGTGCGTTTGCAACAAGGCACGTATTCCAAGCCACTTACCCCACTGTGCATGTGTGCATGTTGGCATGATTTTCCCAAAGGGTGAGACATTTTTCCAGGAGAGTGTGAATTTTTGGAGGATTTTTTACCCAACTCATTATTACTGGAATACCTCTCAAAGTTTCAGACCTAGACTTGTCCAAAGCCAGTGCTGAGATCAGGCAGCTCGTCCCTCCCCAGAGGGGAAGCTGTGGGTATGAGCTAGAGACAGGATGATGCCATTTGTTTATGATGACTCTGGAAGGCATGAGCTGGTGTATAAGCATGCTGAACATGTGTTCGATGGTTCTAAGAACATTAGTAGATGGTGTTATAGATGGCTATAAACTGCTTGCAAGGATGTCTTTATTGATCTGTTGGACCATGGCAGCTAGACATTTATTAGAGTTTCCATCCGTTTAGTCCCGTGTAAGGGATTTGTAATGTGTCTTTAATTCAGATTGTGAAATAAGATTTTTTTTCTTTTTATTAGCTTTTACTGAGTTTAAAAACAACTTTAATTGGTTCATTCTGGGAAATTGGTGTTGAAACAACTGGTCAAATATTGAGGAAAGAGCAGTTATTTTATTCATTGCACCAGAAGACAAAATGCTTGCAGCAATTCATGTATCTATACAGAGGCACTGATTGTGTCTGCTTGATGAGGAAAAGTCGTTGACTGTGCTGGTGGTGGATTTCAGACCAGTTCCATCTGGAAGGAGAGTTCAAATCACATCTGCATGGCTCCTTGTGACAAGGGGACGGATGCTGCTGATTTAGACCAGTTAGCGTGTTAATGCTGTTTTGTTTGTTTAACGGTTATTGTCTGATTAAATGAAAGTATTGGAGCATTTGTGGGGCTTTGGGAAGTGAGTTGCTACAAGGCTGTGTGGGCTGAGCCTATGGGTTCCCTTAGCCAAGCACCGATGAAAGTGAAATTCTCGCTTTGTTGTCAGTAAATAGCAAAACTCTCACTTAATTTGGTGGGGCTAGGAGTTTACTCTGCTGATTTATTTGTCTCTGCGTCCTACTCTGTAGCTTACTTCAGAAGTGTGACTCTGAAAGACATACAACTAATGGATATTTAAAAAAAAAAAAAAAAAAGAAATGGTTTTGTGGTGTACTGCTAATTTCAAACATAGGGCATAGCTTAGTTCTGAGTCTGCAATTTGCATTGTGAGAAAAGGACATCCTGTTCACTTTACTTTCTAGAAGAGCATAATTCAAACCAACAACAGGCTTGGGTAAAGCAAGTGGGTTTTTTTTTCTCCAAGTCGTCTGGAAAATCCCATTGATGACAAAGTTCAGATTGAATCAGTGGATGGGATGATTCATGGCTGGAGCAAAACAAATTGAAAATTCAGGAGGCATTATTTCAACTGCAAAAGTAATTTCAGGTGCTTCTTTTTCAAAGGGATCAGTCGCAATTCTGGTAATCTTTGTAAGGGAAGGGATGCAATGACAATAAAGAAAGAACCCCCACACAAGGCAGTTTGCAAAGGGGGAATGTGGTGAAAGATCTGCATTGAGGAAGTGATTTGCACTCACACAGACCAGGTCAGATTTTTGCAGTCCTGAATTCATGCTTACCTGAAGGCACGTCTCCTGTAGTGCTGTGAATGCGGTGTTAGCCACTTACAGCCACCGTTCTGCCGAAAAATGAGGGTGTAAGCTTCTTGTTTCAGATGTTGTTTTCTATAGGGGGACTTGCACACGTGGGAATTAAATTAGAGGTGTTCCAGTTAGAGAGATCAGAGCTCTTCCCTCAGGAGAGATGTACCTGTTCTCATGCTGAGAATTTGGAAAAATCTTTTCCTAGAAGAGGATCCTGCCTGCCTGTGGGAGCATTAAAGAACAAAAGTACGAAACCTCAGCTCTTCTTCTCCCATCGATCTCACTGTCATTACGAGAAAGCCTTTCTGATCGCTTTTCTTTGTCATGTAACACTAATACCATTAGGTCCACTTTGGCAAGGAAAGCAACGTATAATTAATTTGCACGTCAGGAGGGTAGCTATGTGATTTTTGTACAAACGAGAAGCTCCTCGGCTGTGGAAGGCTCTGCTTGGGCATGGCCATGGTGTAGGTGGGAACACTGCCTCTACCCAGGCAGGGATGGGACTGAAAGGAGCACATGGGAAGGGAGAGAAGAAGATGGGGCGGATCAGGAGTGTGCAGTTGGTGTGAATATGTGCTGAACAGTTGTTGGAGGCAGGTGGAAGTATTTTCAAGCCTTTGCCTCCATCCACTGTTTTGTTGGCTTTTTTTTGTTGTTGTTGTTGTTGTTTTTTATCCACAGCTGTATTAGAATTATTATTTTGATGCACAGTGCATTAAAAAGTGGAAGAAGAAAACCCAAACCCTATCCTGACTGATTTGTTCCCAGAAAGATGTTTAATTTTGTATGTATAATTGAAAGAGGCTAAATATAGCTGTATTAATATTTATGGGCCTGCTGCTGGAGTCAATACAAGAGTTGCTGTTCAAGGCAATTAAGCTTTACCTTTTCACATCCAAGATTTCGGTGTTTGGAGATGACATTAGCTGTGTGACCTGCATCCAAGAGAGAATAAACTGAAAGCATGCCATTATCTGTTGAATATGATACTCTGTATTTAATGCTGTTTGCTGACAGGCAGTTTGTCTCCAGCACAGGTGATCTCTTGAAAGGGCAGCTGCTTGAATGGGGTGGGGATCAGTAGGCTCGGGGTTTTGCAGGGCAGTACCCACAGCAGATGATGTGGATGAGGAGGAACTCAATACCTGGACTCTTGTAGGATTGGAAAGTGGGTACTGTTCACCTCTGGGGATAAGGGGAGGGAGTTAGGGTTGCAGTCTGTGGGCTGTATTCATCTCTAGCCTGGAACTGGGGCATTGGAAACAAGGTTGTCACTGCCTTGGGAGGGCAGGGAGTGTTCTTTGCACCTTTTTCTCAGTCCTAGGCTTTCTGGGGCTAGTCACAGCCTTCATGTCACGAAAGCACAGAGAAAGCAAATCCTGTCCAGAGATCTGAGCCGCTGTAGGGAGCGCGTGCACGGGGAATTAGGTCGAGGCTGTAACGATGAAAACAGTCAGTTTGCGTTAATAGCAGAGGCAAAATGATGATGCACTTGATTTCCAAAGAACTGCCTTTCAAGAGTAGGGTATCACTCGGATAACATGACAGCAGTCCTGGCAGCAGTTGAATTGCCCTGCATTGCCGCTTTTTGGAAGCCGCAGCTTCTCGCTGCTCCAGTTAACAATGAAGCTGTTAGACACCGTAAAAGTCCCACACTGATAAGGGCTGTCTGGATCCTGCCTTTCTACTAAATTTGATCAATGTGTCAGGTTTTACTTTCTTCCATCTGGACACTAATAGCTGCCTCTGTGGGGGAGAGCTGCAGGAAGGAGCCTTGGGCACTGCTGTCCCGCAGCAAGGGACTGCAGCAGGGGGTGAGTGCTGGCTGCAGGTGCTGCAGAAGAGAGGTGGGCCCCATGGGAGTGAGCCTGGTGCTTGGCTCTGCTCCCAGCTCTTGTGCCCTGTGCATTTCGAAGCATTGTGTGGGTGTGTTTCACTGATGTGTTAGCTTGGTTGCTTTTCACTCCCTTCAATAAGCATCCAGGAGAAGTATTTCCCATGGCTTTCATTTGCTTTTGGAGCACAACAGTTGCTTAAACAAGGACGGAAAAGCATAAATCAAATGGCACACCCGTGGAGGTAGAAATGGTGGCCATGCTGTTAGTGGCTTAACGTGAGGTTTGCACTCCAGGTAGCTCTCCTGAATCCAGCTGTGGCTCTGGGGATTTGCACCAGGTCACAGTGACCCCAGCAGACTCATCTTTCTAATGACAGCATCCTTGCCAAAAGGTGTCGGCCTGAAAGCAAGGCACTTGTTCCTTGGTATGCCACCGAGCACCACAAACAAGGGCAAGGCAAGCTCTGTATTGAGAAGCATGGGAATTGCACCAGTTAATTTTAAAAATCTCGTTTAGCTAAAGCAGCACAAGCCTCCATGAATATTTATCTGGTGTTATGGAAGCATGTGGACTCCCACCTACTTTATTAAATTGATTTTCAATAAAAATGCCAGTGGAAGACATTTGATTAATGGCTGGTAGGACGGCACAATTAATGTGAAGCCTGGAGTCAGCAAGAAGCGTCCCTTGGGCTGCATGTCCATGCCGGAGGCTGGGCTAAGAAAACATGGAGCGACTTCTCTGGGGGGCAGTGGTAACATTTATCTGTGTGTGACATGAGCAGGAGATTTACTGAGGGCTAGTGGGGCCTGCTCTCTATTCTCTGCCTTGTTTTGTGCTTCCTGCTCAGGCTGCACCCAAGAATGGAGCAAAGCAGTGAGCTTCAAGGGGTCGTGTAGGGTATGAGAGAGGCTCCCTGGGCCTTTTCATTTAAACATGTCTGGGATTAGCTCCGTCAGCTGGATCCTTGCAGCTCCCAGCGATTTGCCTGCCTGGATTTGTCTCCTGGTGGCAGGCAATTTGAAGCTGTGATGTTACAGCTTTATTAGGGAGCTCTGATGTGGTTTCCTGCCAGGATGCCCTCTAAGACCAGCACTGCCTCTGTGCTGTGCGCTGGTGGGAGGTGTTGGATGTGGTGCTAGCGGGGGTCACTGACTGTGACACCCAGGGCAGAGCATCACCACCACTCCTCTCCCTCATCCCTTCTCTTGGGGTGCAGCAGGGCAGGGGCAGCTGTGGGCAGAAAGGGAACCGGAGCTCCTGATGCTGCTCTACCTTCCCTTCCAAGGCTGAGAGGTTCTTGCAATAGTTTCTATTTTGCAATCCTTTTTTTTTTGTGCATTTTTACTTTTTTTTTTTTTCTTTTTTTTTTTCTTTTCTAAGCGTTCTGAGGCCTGCTGCAGTGCTATTCCTGCAGGTAAAGAGGGGATCTGTGGGTATCACTTGCCATGGAAATACAGCTTCCCTTGGAGGTTGATGCTATGTCTCTGCCACTGCCCTTTGCTGCATCAGAGCCTGAGAGAGATGGGTACAGGGGAACTGAGTGGGACTGAGCCTGGCTCAGCCCCTGCCCAGTACTGGGTTCCCTACAGTGTGTTTGCAGAACTCACAGGCAATCCCTGTGTCAGCAAAGAGCTGGGCATAGGGGAGTGATGAGAACAAGGGACTGAGGGATAAAAAAGGAGACAAAAAAAAACCAACAAAAAAACAGGTTCTGGCTAATATTTATGTGGCAAGTAAAAAGAGAGAGTCTTTGCTGAAAACAGGCAGAGAAAAGGCAGCGTGGCAGCCAACATATTCTGGAGACAGCTCTCTCCTCTGTAGGCTGCAAATCGCCAAAAAACATGTCAGTAAAGAACACTGGCATACACTGCCTCTAATAAATATATATTTGAGAAAGACATTTCTTCAAAACTTCTGCGAGGAGATGTCTAATTCTGATGGGATGGGATGAGAAATGACATCTAAATGGAAGCAGGGAGTTGCTATGGGAACTGGGATGCTTTGAACGCATGTTGCTAAAACAAGAAAACATTATCCCCAGCAAAGGAAATTAAAAATCACATCTGGAGGCATCTGCCCTCTGCGCTTCTCAGCGGGGGGTGTCAGAGTATGGTGCAGCACATCATAGCTCATGTAGTGGGCAGGACTCAGAATTTGGTATTTATTGCCCTGTGTAACTGCAGTAAGCAGAGAGCCTTCCTGCCCACGGGGCAGGCAGTGCTGTTGTCTGAAAGCTGCTGCAGAGTGGAAGATTTGGAGTCATGATGGAATCTCCTCTCAGAAGGTTTTCTTCAGTTGGGGGTGAAACAGCAGCTGAGCTGGCCGGGGCCAGGCAATGTGAATTTAAAAGTTTATTTGTACCTCGTATCGGTATGGCTGCCAACTAAATGAGCAGTGGCTGTGCAGCCAAGCAAACCATGCATCGGAGGGGAGAGACAGCGCCTTGAAACCTTGCCTCAGCCTTCAGAAAGGCAAAGGCAGTGCTGGGGTGTGTGCCACTACCTTGTGATCAATGAGGGATGCCTGCAGTGTCACCAACAACACGCTGCTGTGGGGGCTGATTGAGTTCTCCCACTGATGGACATGTCAGGCAGGAGCTCACAGGGGAAATAAGGGATCCAGCGTGCAAATTACCGTGCTGCTCCCTGCTATGGTTTTCTTGTATCTTTCTCTCTGTACCTGGCGCTGGCCTCGGGGGACAGGCTTGAGAATTAAATGGACTTTTGCTCTGTGCCGTACAGAAAGCCCCAGGAGCTGCTGCCTTTTGCTTTTGCTGTTTTTTGTGCACTGCTGTCCATCACACAGCCTGGGACAAGGTACAGCCAGGGACACGGGAAAGCAGTGCTAAGGCTAGGGGACATGAGGAAACTGAGGCACGGCAGAAATGTATGTCTCTTCCAGGGCACGTTGGCACTGCCGGTGAGCTCAGAGCTCACACTCAGCCTGCAACCCACATGCTCCAGAGTGCTTGTATTGTTCTCTCTCCCTCTGCATTGACATAAAATTAATGTAATGCAGCAAGTCTCTCTGATTTTTTTTTTCCTGCTTGTTTCCTAGTGTTTCAGCCTTTCCAGCGGTTTTCTACATCTCGATGACCAGGTTAGCAATAGCAGTTCTGTATTTCACCCTCGTATTATCTGTTTCTTGGAGCTCTGATGAGTTACAGACCTCAGCAATCAATACTAAGCTGAGGATTCCACTGGCAGTGTGCTGAGGTTTTTGCAGCTCCTATCTGAGCATGTGAATGGCCTTTGGGGGCCTCAGAGGTGAGTTTATGTTAAAGATGGGCTTCCTGAATCTGAGCTAGGCGGAGTGTGTGACAAACCAAAGGGGTTGGGGCAGAAGGGGCCACACTGTGCCCATGCCAGGACTGCCTTCCCCACGCACCCCGGGCTGAGCTATTGAGGGCAGATATCAGTACTGAATGTGTTGTGTTATGTATTCCAATCAACATTAACACATTTTCTCGCTGTATTTATAATATTTAACAAACATGTTTGTGTAGCATCCCTCTTCCATTACCGCAGGGCTTCAAAGAGCTGGAGCTCTAAAAGCATGCTCACACATACATATTCCTCCTCTGTCTTTACAACATCTGAGGGTGTCCTGAGTCCTTAAAATAGTAACTACAGTAGCTTTGTTCATTCTCTTGTTTCTGTCTGTAGCAAAAATAGCTCAGCTAATTTGTAGTCGCTGTTTGTAGTCTGGATGTGTGAGGATGAGGGCTGTGTGTGAAGCCTCCATGACTGCACATCCTCATGCATTGCTTCTTCTGACTCTTCCCTGCATGGGTATTTTAATTTATATATATATATATATTGTCAAAAGCTTGCACCATATACTGATTCTAGTCTCTGAGCCTGTATTTGATGTCACTCATTTAATGCAGTAATAAGAATATGTGCGTGTCTACATGGAGCAATGAGGGAAAGCTAAATTAAATTACATGAGCCGTGCACGTGGTTCTGTGAAGCCTTTTTGGTAGTTTTTTCTGCCTGGGCTCCTAATGGGGTGAGGTTTATCACAGCTTGCTTTCTGCCTTTTGTCTTCTGAAAGCTTTAGAGCTGATTTGCCGATCTCAACAAAGGCTGGCAGAAAAGCAGGTACCTCAAAGACGTTAAGTCCCTGCAAGATCTGTGAAATTATGCAGATGAATGGAAAAAGTAAGAGAAAGGGTTGCTGGATGGGATCAGCTTGGAACAAAGAGGCAGGGAGGCTGCTCTGTTCCAAAGGCTGAGCTGACCCTCCCCATGTAACCTGCAGAGCTCGTGCCCAGGTGGCAGCAGGGGTCCTTGGGGATTGGCATCCATAGGCATGAAGGTGCTGTAAGTCCTGGATGCACCATGCTCAGGTGGTGACTGGCTCACCTCTTGGTCCCCTGTCCATTTTCTGTAAAGGGCACTGGGTGCAGCCAGCTGATATTTTCAAGGAGAGTGACCAGCAGCCTTAATTCCTTTACATTTGTGAGGTCTGTTTGATCCCAAGCTTTCAGCAGTCACCAGAAGTGTAATGGAGGTGGATCAGATCCCTTACATGAGCTGAGTTATCTCCGCTTTGTGAGACTGCTTCTGAAAACAAGCTAACAGCCAAGCAAACCACATTAGACAAATAGTTGATGACATATAGGCAGAGCTAGATACGGATCTGATCCAAACGTCTCATTGGCAATCCCCTGCAGGCTTTTACTCACCCCTGCTTTTGCTGAGATAAGACATTTATTTCAGACATTTATATTGTTTCTTTCCTCTCTCTGTGGTTTATTTTGCAGAGAGCAAATTTCCCCGTGCACAGTCCTTGGCTGACCCCACTCTGCAGTGGGTGAGCATCCCATTGTTTTTAACCCCATTGTCCTATTGCCCTTTATAGGTGGAAGCATGAGGCTAATGCCAGCCTTCATCCATGAGATCTTCACACTCCTCTCCTTCGGTACTCACTAGAGAGAGGCAGATGGTGCCAAGCCTGGGCGGCACACCTGCCTCCAGGATTGCCCTCCCTTTGGAGACAGCAAGCTTCATCACATGGCTCTCTACTGTTTGTGTTCTTCATGGTGGTGGTGGTCTATTTATTCCTCTGTAAGGAAGGCAGATTAGATGACCAAAGGATCTTACGTATATTCTTGTTTTCTTTGACATACCTGTGCATGCTGCCATCCAATTTGGGGAAAGATTCGGAGGATGAATTTGTGAAAACTAGGCACATGCATGTGGTGTGAGGGTGGCCACTGCTTCTGGACAAGTCATTTCATATTCAAGGATGCTGAGGCACTAAAGCAGCCAAATGGCATTTGGAAATACAGGCGCTGAGTTCGGTGCAGTGGGACCAGGATGCCAATAAGCGGAGGAGGCTCAGGGTGAGGTGTGGGCTGGGGTTGCAGCGTGCCACCTCCAAGGGCAGCACAGCCAAGGGCAGTGGCATAGGTCAGCTCTGTGTGCCTCAGAGGCTGCTTTCCTGAGGCTGCAGCACAGGATGTGGGAGGAGAGGATGTCCTATTCCTCCTTTGTTCCAGAGGCTGACACTGGAAGGAAATTAAATCCCCACAGTAAAAAGCTGAGAAAATGAAGATGAAGACACCCAAAAAGCAGCTACAAAAATGATCTGCTGCTGCTTATTAGTTAGCGAGGCAAGAGCCTGGGGGAAGGCAGGAGGTGGGGCTGGCTGTACTGGCTGCCCTTCTGTGTTTCCCTTCCTGGAGGTGCTGGGCTCCAATGCAACATGCCACTCGGCACTCTTGCTCTGGCTGACGTGCTGCAGGGATGGCTGTGCACGGTGACGCTGCCCCCACCACATGCATGCAGAAACTGTCCGTGAGCAGATTTTAGGCTGGTACCCCCGGGTGCTGTAACAGCACCGTCCTGCTCTCTGCTTGCTGCAGTTATCTCAGAAACCCCCGTCCCTCTCTCACCCTGCTTCTCGGTGAGCTGAGGCTGCGCAGCCTTCCCTACGTCAGCATGGAAGCCCGGAATCCCCAGCACGGAGCTGCTGCGGCTTTGCCCCCCTTTTAGCAGCACGCAGCAGCGGGGAACCTCCGGTGCATCACTCTGCAGACTGACGGCAGCGCTCCGAGCAAGCCCGGCTGGGAAACGTGACCGTGTTCGGCACGTCCAGAGCCAAAATGTAACCGGACGAGTTGGTTATAACACGGCTGAGATTCTTAAATAAGCAGCACTTGATGAGTGCATCAAGACGTTTACAAAGAGCCTTCGCAGCCGTTCCCTCCCCCGCCCCTGAGCCCCCCTGTAAGCGCTCAAGGCAGCGCTGCCATCCACAGCCGGGAGGAGAGAGGCACAGTGATTTGTATTCCAGCTCTGCCTCTGCTCCCAGAGCTTCCAAGAAGCGAGTAAAAATAGCACTCAGTCATTTGGTAAATAATAACCATCTCCTCACGGGCCCGGGGAGCTGTGAGCACTTAAAGGGGGGAGTGCGGGGAGGGGGATGCCCGCCTCTGCCTGGCTGCGTGCAGAGAAACCAGGGCTGGGAGGGGATGGGCGAGTGGTTGCTGTGGAATGGGAACCCCAAAGCACTTCTTTACACTGCATATGAAAGGGAGGCAGCCCACCCTGCTGGCATGGGGTGGCAGAATCCAGCCCTCTGCATAATGCTAATAGAGGGTTTGTTGCCTGCACGGGGGACATAGCAAATTCCTGAAGAAAGAAAGGAGCAGCTTTAAGGAGCAGGCAGGTGTAGGGAGTGCCATGGTAACGCTGTGGGAAGGGATGTTGCAGCATTTGTTTTACATTTGCATTGCAGATCTGCCCAGCAGTGGGATGTGTGTAGTGGGAGCAAAGCATTACCCACAGGGAGGGACTTTGTGCCTGGGAGAGAAGGGGCAGCGCTGATGGGTCGACAGTTGGACTAGATGATCTTAGTGGTCTTTTCCAACCTTATTGATTCTGTGGTTCTAAATGGCTCAGGAGCAGGACACGCCACTTGGCTGACTTAACTCTGCCCATGTTCAACAATGCTGAGCCCCAAAATCCGTAGCTCTTCTAGTCCCATGGCTGTTTCCAGGTGTTGTCTTCTATTCCCAGTCCTCAGGTGGCAACAGCTGGGAACATGGTACTCCTAGGTGTTCTGCAACAGGTCTGGGTATACCACCTAACCCTCTGCTTAGTTATCGTATCTCTGTTGGCATCTGGGCAAAGGGGCTGGAAGGAATTGGCGTGTCCCTGATATACCTCTCAAACTGGGGCAGGCAGTTCTGCTCTGATGCTGCCCAGGTGTGTGCAGATCCTTCTTGCTGGGGATGCAGGGGCGTGGAGATCTCATTGTCATACGGCTGTGAGCCATGCTTGCACCTCAGGTTGCAGCATCATGCAGGAAGCAAATCTCAGGGGCTGGAGCTGCTCTGCTGGTGTTTTCCTCATCATAGGATTCTCCTGCTTTGCTGAAATCCCTGCTTGCTCATGAATGGTTCAATTTCAAAAATCCCTTTGGATCCTGGCCAGTGCCTGCCCTGCCTTAGGTGCACATATTAATGGGAAGGTTCAGTCTGGTTTTTGGGGTGCAGGGAGCCCAGTGTTCCCAGTTTTCTGGGGCAGATCAATAACTCAGTGTCTGAGCCCACAGCCCCAGCATGTGCCCGTGATGGAGCTGCCCTGCAATATGCAGAGCTCCCACCAGGCTCACCTGGCTGCTGCATTGCATGGCCAGCGGTGGAGCTGCTCTGAGATGTACAGCTGCAAATTATTTATGGTGAGCAAGCTGAACACCAGGAACAGAGGAGGGGAGGGAGAAATATTGTGTTTTCTCTGAAATATAATGAGTTTTCTCTCGCAGCATACGTTAAAGAGCCTCGCTTCACTGGAGTTTTCTTCTCTGCTGCATATCTCATTTGGGGACTAGCTTGGAGGAAGGTGAAGAGAATACCCCAAGTATTTAAGTCTTACAGAGTTCACTTTGCTCAGGATGCTGTCTCATTTGCTTCTGGGTGTTTCAGAAAGATATGTATTGCATACATATTTCTCTTTAACCTTCTTTTTATCACATCCAGACAAGTTCAAGGGTTACTTATATAGCACAATAATACCAGCCACAGGCTGCGTCAGATGCTTGCCAGCCATAATAACTAAAGACATGTATACGTATAGTTGAGCCATTAAGGAGAAAACCCTGACAGAATGCATTATCTTATTTTTGGATACAAAACTTTGAAGCACAAAGCTAAGCTTCATAATACAGCAAAATAACTGTCAAAGGATGGAAGGATTTCCGTAGCTGAGCTGAGCAATGGGCCATCCAGGCTACCTTCGAAGCTGCTGCAGTAGCCACGATGGGACACTACAGATAAATACATATCATAAAGCTCTTACTTGTGGTTCTAAATTGATTCTTCCATTGGGAAAGTAGCTCCCAGCCAGCCAGTGCTATACAAAAGGAGCACGACTGCATGATCTATCCCTAAAGCAGAAAGGATTTATGGTAACATAGTGCTGAACTCATCTCATTCATCATTTTCCAGTATAAGCCAGTGGGCAGAGAGCGTAGCGATGTGAATCCGGAATGTCACCCACTTGCTGTGCCTTGTTTTCCCTGCAAATTGGGACAGCAGCAGAGATTTGATTTAGTAAACATGCCGAGATTGTAATGAAGGGAGTCAAAATGCGAGCAATGTGTGTGCTGCTTGGCGTGAATAATGCCTGCTGCTGGCCTTGTTCGGGGCAGCACTTCAGTTCATCTCAACCTGAAGGCACATGAGTAACACTGCCCCAAGTTTTGCTGCTCCAAGAAGGAACTGAGGCAGTGGGCAGTGTCTGGAGCTCAGCATCCATGAGGGCAGTACACTGGGGTGCAGCTGTTTGTGCAATGCATGGGGGCAGCAGCTTTGCAGGAGCAGTTCCTTGTCAGAACAGCAAGCATGGCATGAGAAAAAAAGGCAATCCGAATATTGATTCTTTTTGTGTACAAACAAGCCTGAAGCTGTAACAAAACCCAGGTTTCCTAAAACTGGTAGAACACTGCTCAGCTGTTTATCAGGCTGGAAGGCACAAAGGGATTGCAGATTAAAAGGCATTTCAGCACATACCTCTATATTGAAAATGGATCTGTACTCTGTTGTGTATCGAGCAGCTGTATGCATTTCGTAAATATACAGCATTAGACTGCATGGGACAAACTCATCTTGGTGTAACTGGAGAGCAGTAGAGCTGCTCAGAGATGGATTTGCTCAATTGCAAGTGATAAAGGCAGCTGTCATGCTGAGTGCAGTAGGGAGTGTGGTGCCAGCTCACCAAGGGCTTTGCCAGGGTGGCCATCTGCCATGAAAACACACCACACCAAAACCCAACCTCCTTACTGGACAATGAACTCTGTTATCTAATTGCTTTTTCCTCTTTTTTTCTTTCTTTCTTTCTTTTTCTTTTTTTTTTTTTTTTTTTTTCCAGACAGTGTAACTGAAGTCAAGACAGATATTTACGTGACAAGTTTTGGCCCTGTCTCAGACACAGACATGGTAAGTGCCACTGGGAAGCTGCCTGGCAGCGGAGGGTTGCTTGGTCCTGGGAGAAGGGAGGACACTCAGGCCTGGCATGTGTGGATGGCAGTGCCAGAGGAGGATGGATTCCTCCAACAAACAGTCCCCAGTGCTTGAACCAGAAAGGAGGCAAGGCAGAAAAAAGAAAAAGAGTGAACTGACTGCAATATTTTGACATGTTCAGGGAAAATTATTAATGAAAAGGCCTGAGGTCTGAATCTAGGCTTGTATTCCCACATCAGTTTGTCTTCTAATTAAAACAGGACTGTGGAGCATAATTAATAGTGAGCTTTTTCAACAGTGCTTCTTGCAGCCTGGGTTCCATGTGCGCCCTGCTGCACAGGAGCTGCCTGGCCATGGCTGCTCAGCATTTCAGGGCTGCCATGTGAGAACATTATGCATTTATGGCTGGGACCCTTCTCCAGATGGGACCTGACTACTGGGGCCAGGCAGTGGGAAGCTTGGAGGGAGCCTCTGCCCTCTCCATTTGGGCCTAGCAATGCCCTCCAGCCTCCTGCAGCCGCTCCAAAGAGAGGAAATTTTAGTTTTCTGTGCTCACATGGTTTGAGCATCTCTTTGGCTGCCTCACCAACAGTCTGGTGGAGAACTAAGTCTCTCTGCAGTGCTAGCCCCACCACACAGTCCCGTGTGGCTTTGGAAAGACCAATTCTTCTGGGGTGAAAAGTTAATGTCGAGTATGAATCTCGTCTGAGTTCTCTCCATCTCTCTCACTATCCTGCTGCAGCAGAGACCCATAATACATTCAGCAGTCTTAGCCCGTGGGGAGTATCTGATAATTACTTCCAAGGTGGAGCATATTTGATTAAGGGAGCGTGTATAATGAACTGTGAAGAAGAAATTTGAGGTATCAGAAAGAGGAAGGTATTCTCCACGACGTGATTTGACAAAATGAATTTGAAATTGGGGAGACTCTTAAAGAATAACAAATTATTTCACCCATGCGTGCTTTGGTTCTGTGTATTTTACAAATGCGTGGCAAATGTGTTTGAGCGTGCCGTTCTGGTGTTAAATGTTCTCAGGGATGTGTGAGAAAAACCCCATCTCCCCGGGAAGCGTGGGGAGAGCCCGCTCCTCCGCGGGGGTTCCTTTCATCTCGGGAGCGGGGAAGTCCCTCCCTCCCCACTCACATCTGCCTGATGAGCTGGCTCCGTCCCTCCCACAGCCATTACTCATCGCGATGGAAAGCTGCTCCTGTGCATCGTGATGCAGACACAGACTGTAATTATGATGATGGAGGAGAGGCAGGTAGAGCCGCTGTGCAGCGCGGAGGACAGCAGCTGGTAATGAAGAGCGGAGGAGGACGTGTGTGCTTTCTCCCAGAGATGCTCCGAGGGACTTCTTGTCTCACTTTCAGTTTGGCTGGGAAAGAGCCTGATGGGACCTGACATACGCCCAAATCTTCAGTAGTGAGCTCCTGCAGCTTTGCCTTAGTCCCCAGGAGATTTGAAAAAAATAATAATAATAATAAGTAATCAAGAGAATTTCATGCTTTGGTGGATGGAATCAGGAGGACTCAGTTGTCATGTGCTCAGTTACTTCTATAAGGCAGAGAAGAACATAGCCTAGAAGTTAGTGTTTTCCTTGGAAGGAGTGACCTGGAAATGATGCTCTTGTGGAAAAGAGGGATCAAAAAAGAGGGGAAGAATGTCTACATGGTATCTCTTTTCTTTGGGAGTGTTTCCTTATCTTTAATAAGAATGAAGGGTTCTAATTAAGATAGCTCTTATCCCAATAAGTAGTTTACCAGACCTACCTCCTGTGGCTGGATACAGACTCATTCATTTGGACTGATGACTTTACTCAACTTAAGACCATTAAGGGAGAGTCATCTTCTGTGGAGGGGCAGAATATCCCCTATGGGTAAGAGCCATGGGACCATAGGGTTCTCTCTTTTTCTCTTCATATTTGGGCAGAATGGCTCTGTAGCCAAGGAGTGAGGCTGAATTTCTTTACTGAGATGCTTTTGCTTAGCTGCCATCTGCTGCAAAACCTGTAGGAATTTCTGTGACCTATAGGAAAGTGATGTGCAGCAGCTTTTAAGTGCTGCTGAGAAGAGCTGCGGGAAAGAAATCACTCACAGTGATAAGTTTAGTTGGTTCTGCAGCCTCCAGGAGCCCATAAATAAAGACTATGAAACTGCAGCGGCAGGGGAAGAACAGCTGGGACAGATGTTCCAAAGTCCCCTTCTCTCTCTGAAAACCTTGGGAACTAATGAGATCCTTTGTTAGCAGGACAAGGCGCATGTCACAGAGGTGAGCAGTGGAGCAGCTCATGCTGATGGAATCAGGCAGTTCCCTTGAGTGACACAAGCCCAGAAAGGGCATGAGGTGGCGTGGCTCAGAGGAACGGCAGCCCACATGTGAGCGCCACATACCAATCTCATTTTCCTTGAGGTCACCACTGAGCTGTAGGGTTTTTGATGCTCCAGTCTGACTTGTGGCTGTCTGACACTCTTGTAGATGACCAGTGCTCCCCCAGTTTGTATCACTGACTGTGAAGTATTAGAGGTGTTTACAGAAAAGGGTAAGACTCACTTCTCTCTCCTTTCTCCGCAAAGGAATACACCATTGATGTCTTTTTCCGGCAATCCTGGAGAGATGAGAGGCTGAAGTTTGATGGTCCCATGAAGATCCTTCCTCTGAACAACCTGCTGGCCAGTAAGATCTGGACTCCCGATACTTTCTTCCACAATGGGAAGAAATCTGTTGCCCATAACATGACAACACCCAACAAGTTGCTGCGCCTGGTGGATAATGGCACGCTCCTGTACACAATGAGGTGAGTTCGTGGCTCTGGGCCAGGGTCTTCCAGGTACACATGCAAGCTACTATGGGACCCCAAGGGTATGTAACAACTGTGTGAACTGACACCGGCTGTTAGCATAGCAGAGTGTCAGCCCGCTGCTACCCCTACTATCCTTATTTCTTACCTATGTAGCATCACTGGCCCTTAACTTCAGCAAATTTGTGCAAATAGCTTTTTTCTCATCATGCATGTTGACTTTTTTCTTTTCTGTGATGAGGTGGAAGTATTTAATTCTGTAGTTTGAGGAATTTCCTTGCCACTGTGGTTATTTTTGTTCCTGATCTCTGATGGGATATGAAGTCAGGATTTTGGTGACAGCAGGAAACTTTAGGAGGGGAGAATTTGGTATTCTCCAGTAGCTTGAGAACAGATCTGAATTTGTTCAGTGTATTACCCCAGAGCCCTGTGAGGTTTGTTTGTGAGAACAAGGGCTTTCTTCCTACTTCATGGAATCCAAAATCCCAACCTGTCTAGTCGGTGATCATCACTAGGAAAAAAATCACCAGCTTTTAAAGAATGGTCTCCTGCAGAAGTCCCAGCCACAGGGCAGCCATGTGCAGCATGAATCCTCAGGGTGCATTACAAGCTGTGTTATTCCTCTGTGAGCCCCAGCAATGTGGCCTTCCTTCTGCACATGGGTGGTTGCTGGGAACCATGCTTGGGGAATGCTCTGCATCTCTCAAGAACAGCTCTTGGTATGTACACTTATCACAAACTGCGACAGGTGGAGGTTGGGTTAAGTGTGTGTTCATTCAGGAGCTGTTGAGAGGTTCCTGTATGCTTGATAGCTATTCACCCATGTAAATAATGTTTGCCACCTGGGGATGATGTGCTAATCCACTTTCCAAGGTAAATAGACCTATAAATGAAGCAGTAAGCTACTCATAGATGCACAAAAATGGTACTTTGGTGTTTCCAGGAAGGTGTACATTTTTGTCTTCAAAAATTATTTTCTCTGCCTCCATCTTCAAGCCAATCTAGACTAGTAACACACTTCTCTGTGAGTTTGGTTGGCTGAGATGCTGCTCTTTCACCTCTGCTTTTTGAGGACCAGACGGGATTTCATCTCTTCATAGCAGCACTGGCTGCTGATCTACGATGTCAGCAAGTTTTACAGCCTACATTGATAAACAATGCTCTGCTTTTGTGCAGCAGCTCTCAGATATGAGCTAATACTGCCATTGCCCCTGGCGGTTTGGATCTCTGAACATCAGGGATCTCACGTTACCAAGGCAGATGGGGTAAATGAAGAGAGAAGCCCAATTTGACTTGAGGGCTCAGTTCTGTTTCTGGCTGTCTGACCTGCATGTGGATGACTAACACTCCCCCAGTTTGTATCATTGTCTGACTGTACAGTATTAGAGGAACTACTGGCATAAGGCAGAAAAAAGACCCAATTTCAGGGTTTTTATGTCACTTCACTTGTTCTTTATTCAGCAAACAACCATTACCTTCAGCAAGTTTTGCGCAACAGAGAAGGTATTGAATTTGCTCTTCCATTTAGGGCTGGGCAGGTGCCGGCATCACAAGGCTTTTGGGAATGAGCTTCTTGAAGGAAGAGGAGTCATGGGGGCTTTTAAGTAAATTCAGCACATCCTTCAGCTTAGCCCACTCCCATGGAAGGAGGGGGGATGAAGGAAGCCACAGAGGATCTACCTTTGCGTTTGCTCTTGTCACTCTTAAATATGTCTTTGCAAGGTGAAGACCCCGCTCAGGTGAGAACCGGATATCTTATCGCATGTTGTACTGCCCATCACTGAGAGCCATAGTGCATGTGGACCTCCTGCTGTCAGGACAGACGGGCAGGGCTGTCAGGGCTGCATGCTGCCTCTGGCCCAGGCAGTCCCTTTCAGGTTCAGTCAAGACTGGAACTTTGCCATGCAGTTTGACTCCTGAGACATATCCTCCTCCTTTACCTTGTACCAGCCAATATCCTTGAGGGATCAGCTCTGCTGATGTGCAATTAGAGACGTGTTTCTTGCTATTTATCCTGCTGTGAAAGCCAACTTCTCTTAGTCAAGGCTTACATTTATGGATGAAGTTGCTCTGGTGGAACAGAATATCTGACACATGCATCCAGTAAAATTACACCTGTGTGACAATATTTATAACTCCCGGAGAGAGCCTCTTTGTCACTGAGCTGAGCTTCAAGGAGTCACACACCCGCTGTAGCTGGGCATCCAGAAACTGCCCTTAGTCACAGCACAGACTCCGCACAGATCAGTGCAGTGCCACAGTGCAGACATCTGATCCCTGGCTCAAGTTTGGCACTGGGGTGATGAGATGACCTTTGTGACCATGGCACAAAATGGTGTTTCCCTATTCCCTTCCTTCTGGCTGCTGAGCCACGGACAGGGTTACTGATCCCTCAGCTTCTTCCCTGTTGCTCTGGCTGCCTTTGAGGGTGTAGGAAACACAGCCTTATCATGTAGCCCTGCCTCTGCTGTCTTGTTTCTTGAGCTCCTACATGATCTGAGTAGCTCACAAAGCCCAGCCAGGGCCTCAAAGCACTGGTGTCAGAGCTGAGTGCAGCAAACCAGGGATTGCGCATGGATTTACATAAGGCATGGACAAAAACTCGACTGCTGCGGCAATCTCTGGATGTAATCTCTGCCTCAAATTGTGTAGGGCACATCAATAATGTTCTGGTTCTTCCTGGCCTTGAAACATGAAAACGGAGAAAGCTTGGTGCTGTGCCGAAGGGATTCAACTGTATGAATCCAGGCTTTAAAGAGCTCTTCTGCTCTTCAGAGGGGCTGTCAGAGTGGCATGTTGAGGCTTTGTGCTTATTGTCAGAGTGCTTCCCAGACAATATGTGCTCAAGTTATGCACTCAGAGGATGTTTTCTTTAACTGCCGGGCTGACGCATTCAGCTGCATGCCTTAGGAACCTGTATTGCTAAAGGCAACGTGCACCTGGAAAGGAGAAGTGAAGCCCTGGTTGAATTAGGGGCACGGCAGGAGGGGAAGTGAGGCACAGAGGTGCGCAGGGCACATGAAGTCCTGCTGGGCCATGGCCCTGGATAACAAGCCCTGTACCTCACTGCAGCATGCTTAGGGCTGGTGATACCCAGGCTGCTGTTTGAAGTCACAGGGTCTTGCAGGGTCACTCCCAGCCAAGCCTTTGTGTTGTCTTTACTGTCTTTACTCCATATGATGGAGGTGCAACCATAATTCTTTGCCAGAAGAGCAGCTCAGACACCACAGAACCAGCTCCTCTGGGCACTTTGGACTACTTTACAGCTCTCTGGCTTCATCCCGCCTTAGCCTTAGTTGTAGACAACAGCACAAATGGACCCGAGCAGACGAAAGTAGACTGCTGAGAATGCACACTGCTGATTAGATGGACTGAGGTTCGCAGAGCCAGTTTGAAGCTTCTCTCTTCCAAACTGTTTCCAGTGTGGATCCAAAGGCAAAAATGACCTATTTTCCAGGCTTGGTTTTCTGCAGGTTGTCCCAAGAGGGAGAAATCTTCAGAGATCACCTCATCTCCCTGCATTCCTGCCATCACGGGCTGAAATCTCTGGGGGCTGCAGAGTGAATTTGGTGCTTTTATATCCATCACGAGGATTCCATTAGCAACATGGCTTTCAAACTCAAACCCCGGCAATTAAACCTAACGTAGATTTGAGCTCAGCCCGAACCATGAACACCACCTATCCATCCTGACTGTGGTTATTAGTGAATCTCCTGGAGGAGAAATCAGGACAAAACTCAAGCAATATCCTCAGCATAAACAAAGTTGGCTTTGCTGCGCAGGGTGCTGTCATGTTTTTGTGCCACGCGTACACCGAAGGATTATTACTTTTTGCATCCCAGAAATTGGACCACGGCTCTCGCTCATCCTGCAGCACGAGGCAGGTAACGACAGGGGCTCTAATGACACATCAAAGGCTTCGCTAAGCTGCCGGTAACCATGAGAACACAGCTGAAGAGGTTTGTTGTACCGCCAGCCCTGGGAGAGGTATGTTTAGCCTGACTCACGCTTCTTGCCATTGTGCTGAGCAGTTCAAAGGGCTTCCTGTGACTTGAAAGAGGAAAACATGGCTTCTCGCTGGGTGTTCCACTTTTGGTGCTGTTGTGGCAGCAAAGCAGAGGGAAAACACGAGGGGTCTGCAGTTCGATTTCAAGACAGTTCCGAACAAGTTATTGTTTGTGGCTGGGACAGAAGAGCCGAAGGATACACCAGCTGCAGGATGTGGTTGCTGGCAGTCCGGCTATTTTTCACATTCTGGTTAGGCTTTGTGATGGCATTTCAAGGCTCAGATGTCCAGACCTGAACCTGAGTGATGAAGCAAACCTCCGTGGCAAGCTGGTACAGGGTCAGGGGCAAAGATGAGGCTTTCTGCAACAAACTGTTCTATCCAAATGCTGCAGAGGCAGTGGTAATTGTCTGGGAAGTGAGATACATTCCTCTTAGTCTGACATTTTGACGTTTCATTAGGCAGAGCATATGGTGCTGAGGAGCCCTCTTCCAGCAACAAGAGGTGGCAGGGAAGGCTGAGGTGGGGGAGGAGGATGTGGGTATTCTGCTAAGCAGTGATTGATGCCGCAGCTCACCTTAATACCGCTGCTAATTAGTACTCTGAAAGATGAGCGTGTGCTGGAGAGGGCATGGTGAAGGGGGGTAAAAGATAGCCAAGGGGTGCAGAGGGGTGGTAAGGAGTGAGCAGTGCACACAGGGTGGTGGGACAGAACTTCTCAGGGAGCCAGTGCACATGGGGAAAGGCAGAGGCTTCAGGCCAAGGAGAATATCTGAGAACAGGAATGCTGCACTCCTTTTCCCTTCAGCAAGCATTGTCTGTGAACGTGCTGACTTCAGGCTAGCTGAAATTGCTGAACCAGACTCATCTCACTGGGATGATATGGCGTTTTCCTTTTTATTTAATTTCAGGAGACTTAAAAACCCTCCTCCAGTTGTGGGTGGTAAAGGTGGAAGATTAGGTTGCTTTTCCAGTAGTTTGTTGATGGATTTATTGTATTTTGTTTTTTCTTACTGACTCAGCTATTAAAACACACTTCAGATGTAAGATGTGACCGCTGTTTTCCCACACAACTAAAGTCATCCAGCGCTATTATAAAGCTGTCTCCTTCCCTTGACAACAGTTGCTTATGTTGGCCATGACCTGGATTGGGTAGGAGGGTATGGCCAAGGCCAACTTGTGCCCAGCTCTATTGCTGCCTGGCCCCCTCTGAGACTCTTCCTGGCTGTTCTGAATGGCACTCAGCCACCGGACCCATAATCTGTGCTCCCTTGAGTTTTTGGTGTTCAGCCTTATTCATAGCGGTAGATCACAGCCAAAATTCGCAGCCAGTACAGTGGATGAAAAAGGCCATTCTGCTTTTTGGGGATTCAGAACACATCAGAAGTAAAGCGCTGAGCAGGTAGAAAAGTCCTTTGGAAAAGCTGGCTTTGGGAACACCCAGCTAAGAGCCTTTTGAAATAACAAAGCAATTGGTGAAGCCAAAGAAATATCAGGAAGGTTAAAAGGAAAAGTCTTGTGTGGCCTCCTGAGGGAGACAGGTGGAATGCTAAATTTTGTGCATCAGCATTTCCTTTATGCAAGTGACAATGACAAATACTAGAAGCAAAAAGTCCAGTGCAGTTGTAAAGGAAACAGAAAGAATGGAGTGATAAAGCTGGTGAGGACATGCTTGCAAACAATGAAGCTCTCCATCTTCAAGCTGGCACAGTTCATGAGAAACAGAATGAGAGGAGCAAGGCTGTCTAACCCACACCTTGCTTCCAGGTTTTTATACCTGCTTCATGAAGTCTTAATTTTCATCCAGATTGCAAAAAAAGAGTCATCAAAGTGAAGGAGCAGTTGGTTGGTAGCAACTATAAAATAATTGCACCAGTGTGCTCACACACTTGTCAAGAGCCCTGAATTTGCCTGGGTTTTGTACTTCTCCATAAACTTCTACTGGTCTCCACTGTTGGACGTGGAGTCTACCTGCACAGATATGCTCAACCTATGACTACTTGACCAGAGTATGCAGCCTTGCATCGACTGTGATTGGGCTGAGAGCCCAACATCTCTGTAAGCGTGTATGGGGCCATGTCCTGCTGGTGCTGAGTTAGCTGAGAAGAGCTTACCAGAAACTGAGCCTGCCCTGACTGTGGGAGCTGCTGTTTGTATGGTTGATTTGGGGGTGGATGTGCCCATTGTAGACAGGACAGTGGTACGTGGCAGTGAAAAACAGCAGAAGTGAGCATTTACATCTGTTGAATTACAGAACAGAGAGGTACCACTGACCTACCCTGGGCAGAGATGCAGAAGGCCACAGGAAACCACTTTCCTCACTTGTTTCCTTTGCCACAGCATACAAGGCTAAGACGTAGACTGCAGTGCGGCCACGTGCCTATCCTTGCAGACCTCTCCAAAGGATGGATTTGCTGGATTTTATAAACATCGTGAGTGCTTCGGGAGCTCCTGTTCATGCACTTTGGCCACCCTACACCATCGAAGTTGTAGCAGCATCGAAGTTGTAGCAGCTTCCAGCTCTGCTCCTCCACCTCTCTAGTGCCTCTGCCTGGGATGTCTGCTTCTGCACATCCTCCAAAAACAGCAAGTGAGACTGAATATGGGCCCAAAATCACCAGATTCCTTCCTTCACCCGGCAGAACAAACTTCATCGCTGGCAGGGTATTTCCATGCTACAGCAGCCAAAGTGGAGCAGCTCTGCAGGGGTGTGCTGTTGCTCCATCCCTGGCACAGAGCTCACTCCTGTCTGTCATCTGCCACCTGCAGCCATCATCACCACAGCCTCTGTCCTCGCTGAGCGGCCCCGGAGCCCCACCAGCCCCAAACCACCTTCCCTCTGCTTGGTTTTCCCACAGAGGTGCTTAGAGTGTTTTGGGAAGCGCTTGCTTCTGTCCAACAAAACTCTTCGATGCCAACTCTAAAAAATAATCCTCTTTTTTTTCTCTCTCTCTCTTTTTCTTTCTTTTTCTCTCTATTAAAAAAAAAAAAAAAATTTTTTTCTTGATTTTCTTCTTTCTTTGTCTTCATTTCTTGCAGACAAAATCTGCACCCCTTATTTTTTCTAAGGTTTCTTTCACATTTGACAAAGCCTCAACATTTTCTGTGGGCAGTAACTAATCCCAGCATTTTCTTTTTTGTTAGAAGACCATTTTGCAGCCAAAGGAATATGTCTTGCTGGAATATTTCCATTGTGTCTCTTGACCTGAGTTTTCCACAGGCAACCTTTACCCTTCAGGCTGTGCACTTGCCCTTTCCATCTCTCTCTTGCTTCTGTACGAGGCTGTTATTTCTGAACCATCAGAAGTGGGTATTTTTTAGACCAAACTGTACCACCAAAGAAGATGGTATTAGAAGTCTCCTGGGAAGTCATCTGTTCTGGCTCTCCCTCCTAGTCTGCAGGCTTTTTAATACTTCAAGAAGGAAGAGTTTAGAGCTTCCTTTTTTAGAGCCCTTTATAACGGATCCTTTCATTCCTGGCCCTGTGTTCTGCAGCATGCTGTGATGATAGCTGCACCACCCGTGTGAGGCTGCTTCCTGACAGGGCATCCCACTGGGATATGATGGATGCTTAAAGAGCACGAGTTGTCCTGCAGTCTCAAAACAGCACCAGGATGCACGATTCTGCATCTGCTGTGTGCATCCTCTACAGTGCCACTGCCACTGGCTGGGGACATGAGCTGTGGTGCCCCACGTGCATGTGGCTCTGACTTTGTACCTGAAGCACACTGTGGCTTCACTGGGTAATCTGAGCCCTCAGCTCCTTCCAGGCCACTGGGAAGAAAAAGCTCTGTTAGTTGTCCCTGGAAGCACTTTCCCTCTGTTTCCCAGCACAGTCCATGAGATATCCCCTGGCACCAGGCATTAATGAGCTCTTTGTGCACAGTTCATAAGCAAACAAACGTCCTGGGCTTTGGCAGATTTTCTGATTGCACTGAGTGGATAAAGATGAACTCAGTCAGTAGGGCTGAGTTCATAAAACACGAAATGTGGCCAGCTTGGTGTGCCTGCTGCTCTCAGCAGCTGATGGCCTTCTGCCCAGAGAACCAGAGGTTAGTGACCACATTGAGGCCTTTGTAGCCTTTGATGGATGCAATGTAAAGATGTCATGGCAGAAGGGCCAGGTAGGATCCTCTGCAGCCTGGTGTTTCTGATCATGCCTTGTGTTCTGTCTTGTAGGCTAACCATTCATGCAGAGTGCCCCATGCACCTGGAGGACTTCCCAATGGATGTGCACGCATGCCCACTGAAATTTGGGAGCTGTAAGTACCTTGATCAGTCTCTGTAAAGAGGTGGATTCAGAACTAAAGAACAGTCCTTCACGTGGCCAGTGCCTTCCAGTGTTTTAGTAATGGTGTTATTAATTATAGCATTCTTGCTGATGGGAACACGACCAAAAATTTATTTGTGGTATCTTGCACATAATTCCTGCTGTCATCAGAAATGAGCAAGGAACATCATCAGGCAACCTGCTCTTAAGTGAAGGGCAGGCAGACTGGGAGTCTCAGGCCCAACACCTACCAATTTAGGGAGGATTTGCAGTCTGTTCGTGAGGTGAAGGCTGCTCCCAGCCTTACCAGTCTTGCAGCTGCTCATCTGCCTGACTAATTATTATCTCTGGGGATTCTCTGGGTATATTTTACTGATTTTTCCTCTAAACATTGGGAGGTCTGACACAAGCAGCTCAGAGAGCTGTGCCTGATTCCTGCCAGTATGAATATTTCCAAAGCGCCCACCTGCGTGGTATCTGAGCCCACCTCTTCTGTTGGAGCAGGATTCAATCAGCGTTTGCACCAAAAAGCTGCCCACAGCTGGAAGCCGCTCCCTGGCCAGAGGCTCAGCATGGCTCAGGTTGGTGAGCAGAAGGGCAGTGCTGCTGCCAGACACATGCTGCTCGCAGGACAGCCGAATTCACCCCCAGGGATCCCCACAAGCTGAATGGCTCATTGCCACGGTGCCATCCACCCAGAGAGGACAAGCAGAGAGAAGGCAGGGGATCGAGCACTTGAGGCAGCTCCAGCTCACAGCCTGTACCTCCCCGCTCCCACCGTGTGCTCCCATCATTGCTTGGACCAGGTCAGAGAAATGAGATCCCCCTGAAGCACCCTCCACCCTTGGGCACAGGAAGACTGACTGCCAAATGAGGAAACGGGACAGGACAACTGGAAAATATTCAGAACATTTAATTCAGGAACTTCTACAGTCTATTTGCTTGGTACCTAGGATCTCTATTTCCTATAGCCTAAATTGTGCTGACGTCCAACTCCGTCGCCTCCAGCTCCGCTGTCTGGTCCCAGCCCTGGTGGAGAAGGACGGTTTCGTTCGGGAGATGGAGGAGCAGCAGCTGCAGCAGGAGCAGCATCCTGGTTGCTACCGGCGGGCTCAGTGCCCGCTGTTGCTGCAGGGCCTCGCCGTCTCTTTGGAGGGCTGCTCAGGGGGCCCTCCTCCAAATCCAGCTCCGGTGGGAATGCAGCTGATGCTCTTCTTTGTACGCCAGCGCTTCGCTTGAACCATCTTAGCAGATATGGGTAATCTTTCTTGAAATTGGGGTTGTAGTAGCAGAGTAACTGCAAAACGCAGAGGAGAAGAGTTAGATGCCACCATTTCCAGACTGGAAAAGACAAAGCTACGATAACTAATCATTCGAATTCTTAGGATTTTGCAAAGCAGGAAAGTGGGTTTGGAAACCCAAATACCACCAACTTGCAGCCCCCGCAGGCCGGACCCGCCACCAATCCCACCTGTCCTGAGGGGTGTCCGATGGGCTGGGGGGCTGCGTACCTCACTAGAAGCAGACGCGGCTCCGGCTGCTGGGAATTTTGCCCGTGAGGCAGATCTTGGCAAATCGCTGTCCACGATGAAGAATCCGTGCAGATGGAGCTGGCGAATGAAAGCTTTCATGCAGGCAATGTTGAGAACGTGGAGAGGTCCTGTCCTTCCCAGCACTTCAGTTTTGAAGAAGGTTTCCTCAATCACAATGGAGCTCTCATCGTCACCCCACCAGATGGACTGAAAGTGATCGCTGTCCACAATTTCACGCAGCTTTTGTAGAAAGAGGGATGACGAGTCATGGGCTTTGCAAGAGCCCTTTGTGGGAAGACGAAGCCGTTGTCTTTTTGCACGGGATTCCTCCTGCGAGCCCCGAGAAGTGTTTTCTTCTCGTGCCGGCCCTAAGGCAGCATCCCGAGCTGTTCTTTTACCCCGTCTTTGCGGGACAGGAGAAGCCGAGTCTGCCGACTCAGCGTTTGGAACAGAAACTTCAGGAGTTTCTGATGAAGATGTCTCCATTTTAATCAGTAATTGTTCGCCCTGACAGAAATTTCTGTCCGCAGCGGTCTCCCCGGCCAACGAGGGTCGTCCTGCCAGCAGCAGGATGGAGCGCAATGGCACCCGTGGTGTGACGAGTGGGCGGTGGGTTGGGGCGTTCACAAACGTCACCGCGGTGACCGTGCTGCGTCACGGTGACATCACAGACAGGTGATTGTTTGCTGGGGAAATGGGGTGGGGGAACCTCGGTAATTATGGAAATATGTAAGGAAATATGATCCCAGATACTTACGCTACCTAGACCAGTAGGCAGACAGAAACCTATAATTTCCCCAAGGAAGACTTTTCCAGCAATGCCTTCATCGGGTACACTTCTGTAGGAAGTTTGTTTCCGTCTGTGAACCTTACTAGGACTAGTATTTCTTCTTTGATCTGCTTCTAGGTGGCTTTATGCCACCGTGAGATGCTCTCAAATTCTATTAAAGATCTCTAATTTCTCTAATCTGAGCCACTGACTGAGCAATACTGATGTGAAAATTCCCCGGCTGCTTGCTGCTTCCTGGTTCCGGTTTCACAAGCTCTTGCCCCCTTCCTCTTGGCATACAGGGGTTTAATCTGCGGCTGGAGCACCTCTCCTGTGAAGAAAGGTTGAGGGAACTGGGCCTGTTTAGCTTGATGAAGAGAAGGCCCCGGGGAGACCTCATTTTGGCCCTCCAGTACTTGAAGGAGCGTATAAACTAGAGGGGGAAAGTCTGTTTACGAGGGTGGACAGTGATAGGACAAGGGGGAATGGTTTTAAAATGGGACGGGGGAGGTTTGGGTTAGACATTAGGAGGAAGTTTTTCACACAGAGGGTGGTGATGCACTGGAACAGGTTGCCCAGGGAGGTCGTGGATGCCCCGTGCCTGGAGGCGTTCAAGGCCAGGCTGGATGTGGCTCTGGGCAGCCTGGTCTGGTGGTTGGCGACCCTGCACATAGAAGGGGGTCGAAACTAGATGGTCATTGCGGTCCTTTTCAACGCAGGCCATTCTATGATTCTGTGAATCTATGAGTATGATTGCATTCTCAGATTTCTTATTCTCAGACATAACGTTCCGTTATCAGACGGTGCTGCAAAGCACTGCTGTGTATCCTTTGCTATGGGTGGAGCTCTTGGGTTAGTCACACACTGCCCTGTCGCTGAGTCTTACAGAACGCAGCACTGGTGACTGGGGCCTTTGGCTCTCCTGAGCTGGAGCAAAACAGACAAATGACGTTCCCCTTGAGGGAACCGGGATTGTTCAGTCTGGAGAAGAGGAGGTTCAGGGGAGACTGTATCGCTCCCTGCTGTGACCTGAAAGGAAGTTGTGTTGAGGTGGGTGTTGGCCTCTTCTCCCGGCGAGCAGTGATAGAATGAGAGGTAATGGCCTTAAGATACACCAGGGGAGGTTCCTGCTGGATATTAGGAAAAATTTCCCCTCAGAGAGTGCGGTGAGGCAGTGGCACAGGCTGCCTGGGGAGGTGGGGAGTCACCGCCCCTGGAGGTGTTCAAGCACCGTGTGGTTGTGGCACTGAGAGACACGGTTAGTGGGCATGTGGGGATGGGTTGGCAGTTGGACTTGTTGATCTCTGTGGTGTTTTTGAAACATTTTCATTCTGTCATCTGGTTACCTAAGGATACTATCAAGAACAAAACAGGAGTTGAGAAATTTCCATAGTAGGCTTGACGTGACCCCAGGCTGAGATGTCTTAGTACAAGAAGCTGGAGGTAAAAATGAATGAAAAACTTCTTGCATTTTGCAGATTGTGAACTTTGTTCTTGGCAAGAGCAGTACTGCAAAGTGAATCTGGACAGGATGCTTCAGTACTATGAAGTGTCATAGGCACCTGGTAGCATGTGATGGAATTTAATTTCTAGATACTGTAGGACTTGCAACATTGAGAGTATGGGGTTTTTTTGGGGGGAAAGGAAGCAGCTGTGGGGACAAGCCGGCGTTTGGACAGGAAGGTTCATGAAGACCGTTATGACCGTGTTGGTTTTAGAGAAGCGCTGGGCAAGCTGGATGGAGAGTGGAGCTCACAGATCCCTGGAAGCCTGCCCTGGCTCTGAGCCCAGTACTGCCCCTTACAGCAGTCCAGCAGCCCTTGCCGGCTGTCTCTGTTGCAATGTGATGGCGAGCTCTGCTCAGCAGTGCCCTACCTCACTGCCAGGAGGGCTGCCTGCATTCTGGCAAGCACAGCATCACACAGCAGAAAAAGCAGATTGGTGGAAGGGCACACCACCTCCTGAGCTGTGAGACTTGGAGGGAATTTCTCCTGAAGGTAAAACACTTTTTATTTTTGCTTTTAATTGAAGCAACAAAAAAAAAATAATCAACCCTGTCTGTGTGTTAGCTGTCTTCACAGCCACTCCTAGCACGTCCGTCCCCATCTTTGTCAGGTCATGGTGGGGCTTTCCCATAACTGTAGCTCCCTTTGGCTCATTTGATTTGCAGCTGCTGAACTGCCTTGGTCTCTGGCCACGCTTGGCTGTGCTCATCCATGTGGCTCTGAGGAATGTACAGCAAGGATTAGTTTGGCCACAGGCTAATTTTGGTGTATTTTAGGTCAGCCAGAAGCATGAGCTCATTCTTCCTTTTCCTCCACAGATGCCTACACAAAGACAGAGGTAATCTACACCTGGACACTGGGGAAGGATAAATCAGTGGAAGTAGCAAAGGGCGGATCTCGCTTGAACCAGTATGACCTGCTTGGCCACGTTGTTGGGACAGAGATGGTTCGATCCAGCACAGGTACTTGTGGGACCATGATAAGATGCACAGGTTGAGGACACTGTAAGGCAAGATGGACCCGTGGCCTTTGAATGCCACAATTTGGCATAAAGATAGTGGTAGTACCTGCAGGCTGCAAGCACCATGGTGCTGTTGGAGAATGTAGCTGGGGATATCTGGGGCACTACGAGGCAGTAGGTTGTTTAGCTTTTAGTGTTTTCACCCATACCCTCTAGAAATGATGTGTAGTGTGTAAAAGCTGCCCTATTTTGCCCAGCTAGTCCTTGGTACTGCAGGTTCATTTGTCTTGGATCCGTTTTCTGCCCCTCAGAAGAGCACTGTAGGCAGGGGAGGCAAGTGGAACATGATGATGTGTGATTTTCACTGCATCTGCTTACACAAATATTATCATAGCTAATAGAAGATTCTCCCAAACAACTGCTTCCTCTGATTAATGACCGATATTAATCATCTTTCTCTCCCATCTGCTCCTCCTCTCTTTCCCTCTGAATTCAGGTACTGATAGCTTCTGTTATCTTGTGTGTTTCTCTCATTTCTCCCATTTTCTGTGCTTTTTTTTTCTTTTTTTTCTTTTTTTTTTTTCCTGCTGTATGCACCAGTAGTTCTCTCATTTGAGGATATTTCCTCTCTGTTGCACTTGATTTTAATAGTGTCTGTCTGTAACAACTCATATCACCTCCCTTGGGGAAATGTAGGGAGTCCAGGGGACTAAATGTCATCATATCTGGCCCATCTCTCTACTTAAGCTGTAGTAAAATGTACAGATGAATAACCTGAAATGGCAAGAAAGCTGCTAAAGGCTCTTGTGTGTAATGACTTAGCAGAGCCATACTCACAACAAAAAGGCACGATAATCCAGCAAAATATCCAAAGCTTTGGTACATTTCTTTGTGAGGATGAATAGGGCACTGAAGGAAAATAGAGACAGCTGCTCTTTTGGTCTACAACCCAGACCTTGAACCACAGAACTTGCTCTATTTTCTGAGGTTGTTAAAGTAAGGAAAAGCAGAATATTCTCAGACTTGTCACAGAAAACTTAAGAGTTTGCAGGTTCACTCAACACAGACCTTTATTGCTTTGGAGATGGGTTAGTGCTCAGTTGGCCCATCCTGGAACACCCAGTGGATCTGTGCCTCTAACTGGTTGTGTCCCTAGGGGAGTACGTTGTCATGACCACGCACTTTCACCTCAAGAGGAAGATCGGGTACTTCGTCATCCAGACCTACCTGCCCTGCATCATGACCGTAATCCTGTCCCAGGTCTCCTTCTGGCTGAACAGGGAGTCCGTCCCTGCCAGAACAGTTTTTGGTGAGTCTGTGAGCATGGGGGTCCCCAGACAGACTGGAGGGAAAGGCAAATGATATGAAATTAGCCCTTTGTCTGGATTCATAGGGCAGAACAATTTAGTACGTGCAATGGACTATCTGCCTCCACTATCTCTTTGGCAGGTGGACAAGTTCAGTGCCCTCTGGAGCCAGCTCCCCTTGCCCGAGTGACCTGGGGGTTTGCAGGGTGTTGGCCCAGGCTGATGGGGCTGGTGGCATCTGTGGTTCAAATAGCAGTGTCCACACCCACAGAGAAACAATCTGAGGCAGTGTATAGGTTGCTGCCTTCCAGGGAGTTTCTGACTTGGGACCCCAGTGGATGGTTTCTCCTTCCGTGGGATGCCTTTATTAATACATAGCAGGCAGAAAAAGCCAAATTATCAAGAATCCCAATTTCCAGCACACATAGGTTGCCACAGCGTGTCCTGCTTGGAGCAGGTCTCAGAGGGGGAAAAGAGCCAATGGGAAGAGAAAGAAACAAGCTCCAGGGGATGGCTGAGAAACAAGAAAGGAAGGACCAGCCATCAAAGCTAGTGTTCTCCAATCTCCAAATCACTGGCATTGAGGAAGCTGACGTCCATTTCTCAGAATAGCTCTCCGTGTCTTCTTAGTGCTTCTTCCACTAAATCACTGCAAAAATACTCCTATCCATGTTTTGCTACAAGCCAAGTCATAAATATTAACAGTAATCGAGGTATTGATCATCTAATTATATGTATTTGACTGTGTCTGCTTATCTGTATTGGCTTTTGAGTTGAGGAGAGGATAGATACACGGGGAGGTATTTAATGCACTACCTTTGAAGTTGCTAATGTGCCCCTGGTCAGACCTCCATGTAACAGGCTCCTGAGCTGAGGCAGTATAACTACATGGTAAATATATTATTATTTTCTTCAACTGGTTTCAAATTCCCTCTCTGAGGCAAAGTCTCAGGCACTGCACTTGCATTAATAGCTTTCACAAACATATAACAGAACTGCTCTGTACTTTCCTGCCAAGACCTTGAGTTCAGGATTTGCACCTTATGCACACAAAGCCCCCTGCCGTACCACACTGCCAGGGGGCAGGCAGAGCCTTGGTACTGGAACACCATCCCAGGCATCTGTCCTGGTACCCTGATCTGCTGATGCCAAAAGGAGTGTTTCCTGGAAATAACAGTGCCCTACAGATACAGCCTAACAGAGCATACTGCACAAAAGTCACCAAGCAGAGGGGGGGTATATCTTACCGCTAGCTCATCTTTTTGATTAAGACAGAAAGTGGTGTGGTTTCCAACATCTCAAAGATCAGACATATCACAAGAACAGGACCAGTGCCTGCATGAAGAGACGCACCGATGAGCTCTTCCCACTCACCTACCTGTGAATCATTTGCAGTTTCCCCCTCCAGAATCCCCCACACCCAGGCACCACCACCTGTCTGTGCCCCAGGTGGGCTCCCACATCTGCACCAGCTCGGGGTGTCTCTGCTCTCCCAATGCCTGGGGCAAGACCTGCACTGAGGATATTTGATTCCCTTTTATGTTATCCTGATATTTGCAATTAGAAAGGTTTCCTCAAGTAGCAACTAGGATTCAGCAGGAAAGAGCTGATTGAAAAATTAAAAGCTACCTTTGTGAAAAATGTCCTAGCTCCCAAATTGCTTTGCTTTGCTATTAAGAAAATAATGAGAGTTCCAATTGTTTATTCTTTTTTTTTCCTCTCTGAAAGTATTGCCAACAATATTATTGAAACTCTTCAATTACCAGGAGTATAGCTTAAGGGAAGTGAAATTTAGTCAATATTTTTATAATGTTTTTAATGCATTTTTAATTGAAAAGCATATTATTGGGGAAAATGGATAGCAGTGGTTGCTTGCTTTAATGAAAAAAGCTTTAAAAGGCATTTTGCTGCAGATCATTTTATAAGATGAATCCTAGTGACTCTCATTCTGGCATCTTGGGCCACTGATGCGTGCCTGGCCATGTAGGCAGGACCTGGAGTCCCACTGTCCATCCACTTGGGCTGCTGCCCACCGTTCTTGTCTCTGTGTCCTTGTGTGTGGTGGACAGAATCTCCCCCTTTCTGTGGGGACAACATATCTGTGGGCCACGTTAGTGTAACCCATGACAAATTTTCTTGCTGACTCTTTCCTAGGAAGGGCAGAGGACAAGCATGCCAGGGATGGGTGAGTGCAAGTGCATGGTCTGACAGCATCCTTGTCTTCTGCTGTATTTCCACAGGTGTCACCACTGTGCTCACCATGACCACGCTAAGCATCAGCGCAAGAAACTCGTTACCTAAAGTGGCGTACGCGACGGCCATGGACTGGTTCATAGCCGTCTGTTATGCCTTTGTGTTTTCTGCGCTGATTGAATTTGCCACTGTCAACTACTTCACCAAGCGCAGCTGGGCTTGGGATGGCAAGAAGGTGTTGGAGGCCCAGGAGATGAAGGTGAGCACCATGGCCAAGGCCAGGGTGGAGTGAAAGAGAAGAAACGCTGCACAAGAGAGCTGCGCTGGGATCAGGAGTGGGTAGCATGCAGCCCCATAGCACTTCAGGAGGCTGGGTGCTACTTACTGGGGTCCCCAGTTCAGGTCTTGACTGGAGCGGTTCTTGAGGGATGATGGAGGAGGGCTGGTCATTGTGCTTAGATGGAGAAAAACACCCAGATCGAACTGCTCGCTTTTCCCTCTGTCATTCTGCATGAACATTTGCCAGGGGAAAAGGAAATGCATGCATGTTGTGGTCTTGCTCCACTGGTGATCTCCTTTCTCCATCTCTCTCTATCCCATAAATACTCCACTGTATGTTGCCTGCATGCTGCACGAACACAAATATACCACAGGATACCAACCTTGCTGTGTCCCTGCAGCAGATACCCCTCGCTGTAGGTCTCCCTCCACATGGACAAGCATGGTACAGCAGTGGGGAGCTCCTAGCACTCACGTTATTGACCACAGCTGCTGCTTTGTAAGCTTGGGCAAAGACGGTGGGTGGGAAGCAAGCAATCGGAAACAGCAACTGGCAGCAAATTAGTGCCTGGCATCACCCACGTTTTCCCTTCAGCCTCTCTGGTAGCATCCTTCCTGACAGCCATCACTATTCCTGCTCGATCCCCCTCCCTCCTAACTGACTTAATCTCAGCTGTGCAGAGAAATCGCTTACTGTAGCATGCTGCTCCTTGCTTTTATTTATTGAATCAATTTGAAAATCACATTTGTCCTTGTTCTTGGTTCTGGAGCCTCCTTTTTTTTTTTTTTTTCTCCTTTGCATTTTAATGTGTTGTTTATAATTGTGGGGCTCTACCTGGCAGAATCGCAGTAACATTTAGGAGGACAGCAGTCAGACTTCTCGCTGGTATGGAGGTCGCAGCAAGAAGACAGAGGCCTTATGGAGAACCACAGCCATCACTGGGTGCTGAATGCCTCTGTCTTGTATTTCTTGGACTCTCTCCATTTGCTTTTGCAGCTGTGGTCTGAGCACTAGACTCATGGCAGAAAGGCGCCAGAGGAGGCTCACTGGTGGTCTTCCACCTCCTTCGTGTACAATAACTGGGTCTCTAGAGATGGGAGGAAAATTTCTTGGGGATAAGAGGAACTTTTCTGGGGTCATTGGCATGAACAAAGAATCAGAGCAGGTCCTCAAAGCAACTGTGCCCCTTTCAGTGCAAAGTCAGGATTCACACAGATGTGGGCAGTTGTGTGAATTGAGCACAGTCAAAAAAGCAGCAAGGGCTCCAAAGGTTTCGATTCATCATAAAAGTGGCACTCTCCTCAATTTATTTATTGACCTGACAATGAAAAAGTAATCATGCTGAAACAATAGAGTAAAAGTGTTTGCACATATGGTAATTGAATAAGAAAACAATGCAGGACCAGAAATGTTTCAGAGGGAGCACTCTTTGTGAGACTTAGCTGTCAGATGAAGAATCAGGAAGGGCTCCAAATCTGTAGATGCTTTTTCAAGCCAACCCTGTTCCTTACCTGATCCAAAGTCAGACAGCTTACCCACTCCTGGTCTCTGCAGCTCAGAAGCTCTTACTCTGCCCCATTCTCTCCATCACAATTTTATATGTGCTACAAATAGTCACATCTGAAAGCACCCCTCGGAGGAGAATTCCCTGACCAGCTGTGGAATTTCAGAGAGCTTGTGAATATGATGTGTCACCATATTTGCTTTCATCTTTATTCTACTGAATATTTCCAAGCAGTGAATTTGCTGCAGAATTAAGGTGCCTTATTGGCTCAGCTCCAGCCTTTAATTAGCTCTTCTTGAAACAATTGACAAGCCAGGTGGCTGAAACCACAAAAGAAAAGAGGAGGCAAAAGAATAACTATTGGCATTTTTAAGCATTGGTACGAGGAGTAAAACTGCCAGTGACAAGCCCACGCTGAGCGCTGGTCTCTGGAGAGCCTTCCCCCAGCCAAAGAAAGCGTTCTTCATTGATGGGATGGAAAGGATCCTCACTCAGTCCAGGTCTGATTGTTTCCTTACATGGATGTGAGCAAAATCAATAGGTGACAGCCCTGCCCTCGCCTCAAATGTGGGCACAGCAGCAATGCTTCCCTTCTGATTTAAAATAAATCACTGCCTTGCAAAAGCTGCTGGTTGCTGACAGGTGCTCCAGCATGTCCAGTTTCTCAGGGCTCATCCTATTCTTTCTTTCTCCTCGCCATCCATTCCATCAATTTAAAGGGAGAATTCTGTGGGGAAAAGCAAGATTTGGGGAGTATAATCTAAATAATGGGCTGATCTTGGTGAGTCACTGATCTCTGCATCGTAAATGATCGTGCTATGGCTACAGCCACAGATGGGTTTTGGTTCTGTCTGGGAGCTACTCTGCACACACTCTGCAGTCCTTCTCTAATGCAAGTCAGACAGATATAACCATAGATCTCACCAAAAATTTATTTTAATGCACACTCTAATATGATTTGACTAACGCGTCTTGGGCCCAAATATTTTTCAAGCTTTTCCTGTCCTCTACTACTACTTTTTCACTGTAGATGATTTCTTGTTTTTTTTGTGTGGTGTAGTGGCTTCAACCAACCTAGAGATGCCAATTGAACTGGAAAGAGTATCTGAATACAATGCAGAAAACTTTTTAGTAGAGATGAATTTTAAGAAAACATCACCAGGAAGAAGGTAGAAAACAACAGTAGCTGGGGAGAAGTGAGAGGCCAAAGAGATTGGCTCCAGTAGTCAGTGAAACTCCCTATCTCCAGTGTCCTTAAAGAATCTTGCTAAAAGGACCCACTTCAGGACAGAGGGACTGTGTATGAGGCCCTGCTGCACTTCATCCATCTCAGCCATGGGGGTGGCCATCTTTGGAGCCAACAGGGTCACTTCTCAGGAAGCTGACATTGGGAATCTGGAGGGGCAACCCTTAATGGTGATTTCTCCATTGGAAACTTAAGAACACTGTCATCTCTTCCTCATGATGGAGCAGACTTGGAAGACAGTAACCTAAACCCATTTCCAGTGGCAATGTCACAGCTGTGCATAAAGTCCATTTTAGCTCTGTATCTGTGCGCAACTCTGCACTGAAGCTTGGTGGAAAGACACAATAAAAACAGTTCAATTAGCCGTACTCTGACACGTGAGAACAAATAAGGACACACTTCAAATGGAGTGAAGCCAGGCTTTTTGTCCAACCTACCCTTCAGCAACTATGAAGTTTGCCCCTTGATCATGGTCATCTGAGAATCATTATTTTTTCTCTTTTGTTTCTTTCTACCCATGGCATCTTTGTTTCAGTTCCCTCCTTCCAATAGAGACAATCTAGAACAAAAACTTCATAGGCCTCCATCTTCAACCAATTTACAGACTCACAGAGTGATTCAGACCCATCTCTCTTTTTCTCTTTTTCCTGCTTCATTTTGATAAATATGTTTTTGATGGGACTTTTTCCCTTGCTCTGCAGCCCATGTCCTGCCTTCGTCCTACTGCATTCACAGTCACCTGTGCTCCCCATAGTACTGCAAGTGATTCTCGTTTTCAGCATCTTCACTAGACTCCATGCATCATTCTTCCACACCATTTCACCCTCTTTCTCTCCACACTATCCACATGGCATATTGGGCTGACCCAACTTCTGATCCTTTGTCTGCAGATCCAGAGATCATAAAATCATCAGTCAGTCACACATAATCGGAACGAAGATGAGATTGGGGGGGTGATTGATGCACCACAAATACTGTGTTCAGTTTTAGGCCTCTCACTACAAGAAAGACTCTGAGTTGCTGAAATGCATTCAGAGAAGAGCAGTGAAGCTGCTGAAGGGACTGGAAGACAAGTCTGAGAAGTGGCTGAAGGAACTGGGGTTGTTTAGTCTGCATGAAAGGAGGTTGAGAGGAATCCTCTCTGCTTTTTCTAATTAGCTGAAAGGACATTGTAGTGACATGAGTATCGATCTCTTTTCTCAGGTGACAAGGGCTAGAATGCAAGGAAACATCCTCAGGTTGCACCAGAGGAAGTTTAGATTGCATGTCAGGAAGCATTTATTAAGGGAAAGGGTGGTTACACATAAAATAGGCTGCCCAGGGTAGTGGTCGAGTCACCATCACTGAATGTTTTCAGATGTGTGGATGTGGTGCTTACAGATGTGGCTTAGCTGTGGACTCATAGTGATGGTTAGACTTGATGATTGTAAGGGTCTTTTCCAACGTAAATGATTCTGTGACACCAAGGGTCACACCAGCAGGTGACAGTATCCTGACTTCAGCACAGACTGCTTGTTAGTGCAATATTGCATTGCCACAAGCCCTTGGCTCTTCTCAGTCTGTGGACACATCAGTGTAAAACACCTTATTCGTCAGACACAGTCAAGGTTCTGGCACACTCCAGAGGGCAGCTATGGCTGGCATGAGGAACGGGTGCCATGTTTGCTGGAACATCAACTGCAGTTACTGTGCTTTGAATTATAGAGTACAAATACACCCCAGACTGGAGCTACTTGGAGGCATTAAGGTGACTTTTCTCTGCAATAGTGAGAGGCACATACACTGCATTTCTCCAGTACAATCCATGACCCAGAAGTGAAGGTGACTCTCAGTGTCCCATCTGGACAAGAATGCTTCCAACCCAAACTTCTAACCAGGGAGCAGCAGCAGAGAGCTAAGTCTCCAACAGGTCATCAGCAGAACCAGTAATTCCCACAATGCAGGCGTTTAGCCTTTAGCTCCTCAACAGAGGGCCTGGGAGACAAGAATATTTGACAGAAATGCCATTGTAATCCAGCATTTTTGTTTGTGGAAGAACTTGTCAGACTACAGTATCCAGGGAACATGTTTATCTTTAGACCAGGTTTCACAGCTTTTCCCTCCAGACAGCAGCTCAGAAAGACTTGGTCTCCCAGAGCCCAAACTGGGCCACACAATCAGGAATAGCTTTTCAGCATAGATGTTTTAACTAGGACAAGTTTTCAAATGCAAATGTGGGGTTTCCTCCTCTTTTTCTATTCTCCTTCTGTTCCAGTCTGACATGGAACTCCTCGCAGATAAGTATGCAGGGGAAAAGCGGAGGGCTACTTTGCAGCTGATAAGCACATTTTGCTTTGTTTAATTATCAAAATCTTGCCTGAAACACTTATTTACAAAATGCCGTCTAGTGACTTTAGGCTGAAACATTCCTTCCAATATCTCAGGAGCCTGTTTTCTCATGTGTGCCTTGATGGAAAGCTGGTGCCCTGGAGGTTTAGCAAAGGCTTCCCAGGCTCCCAGCTCTGTCCAGGGCAGAAGATACCTGTGGACAACTGGAAAAAGTCACTCTAAAAGTTCTGGGGCAGAAAAGCTAGTCAGGCTGAGAATGTCATGTCACTTACAGACATCTTATTCATGTAACGTGGCTGATTAGTACTCAAATAATCACAGTGCACTTCAAATTACATTCTGCAAACAAGTGTTTTTCATTTCATTACTGATTATTAATTATTGTATTACCTCCAGTAGCTATGTTAATAACTAATCATACTAAAACATACTTGAATGTTTTAGAAAGTAGAACATCTTTTGTCCTTTATTTGCTTCTTGTCAGCTCTTTAGCAGGAAGAGTTCACCCCCCGTACAAAGGGTAAAGTCTGACGTGGTTCCAATCATTGCAGGAGTCAGTCACTCAATTAATCATTAAAGATCATAACAACCTCTTCCACATTATCCATAAAGGAGTATGAATATGGTCTGATCAGTGGTTTAGTCTGATCTGGACTCTAAAGACCTCGTTCTAACAGCAGGTTAATTTCTGTAATTGCTGTAATTACTGTGAGGCTGCAGTCTGAGCTACAGTGTTATTGGAGAGGGATTTAAAGATTGCACAGGAGTCTGCTTTTCCTAAGGTAACCAGAAATATTCCTGGTGGTTGTGGATGCATTTATAACAGAAGTGCAGCCTGAAAGCTAAAACCCTTGGAGCATCTCTACTGGATGGATGGTCAAGCTGGCCTTTCCAGTTCCCACTGCTACCCAGAGGTACTGCCTGCTACCAGTTCCCAGGCTGGGAGGCCGAGACAAACACGTCCTGCTGGCTGTTTGCTCTCCCCTGTTCCTGGCTGTCATTTTGCACATGGTTCCCATGTGCATACATGCAAGACCATACCAAGCACTTCAGGGGAATGGCTGGACAGGCCTAATCTTGTGTTCCAGTTGTTTTTGAATAGAGGATGAGATACAAAGTCACACTTTATTCTGAGTTTAGATTTTAGATTCCCACTATGAGTCATTGCTGTGTCTAGCTCTGACTCTGGGTGTCATTACGGTGGACACCACATGGAAGCACAGAGGTGCTGGGATGTGTAGGATGTCTGATGTCTGCACACAAACAGGTTTCATTCAGTGGGCTTTTCCCAATAGATTTGAATTGCTTCATACACTATAGCCTATAACACAAGTCCCTGACAGCAACAGAAAGATCCCCAGAGTAGGGGAAACATCCATCATGACTTTCTAGCTCAATCTTCCTGTCCACTCATCTTTATTACCATTGGAACTGTCTGCTTTAAACATTCTCCTTCATCCTTCAGCACACCACATCAAACGCATAAGTGCATCCTTTCCATTTCTTATAGAAGCTCTCCACCCTTCAGCACAGATAGCATTGATGTCCCTGCAGCCAGTGGCAGGGCTGTACTTATCTGCCTTGATTTGCAGCAACCCTTAGATATGAAGGCACGATGAAAGGTTTCCTTCCACTCCTACAGCATCTGAAATCCTCAAATCCAGGGCTACGGCAAGTGCTTTCTGTTGGTTCTATATTATACCTGGGAGGCCATGCAATACCCTAAAGAATCCCAGAGGCATTTTGGACATCATGATGTCCCTGTGAAATATTCAGGCCACCAAGGCAGTGTAAGATATGGCTTTTTTTAGTACTGTGGTTCAAAAACATTGCAGTGCGGTCAGACACATTATTAAGGCCACTGGCTTGCTGCTAAAAAACAAAACAAAACAAAGAAACATAATTGTCAGTGGGTGTTTCTTCCTCTCACCTGATTCAGGGAACAGACTGGTAAAGCAGAAAAGCAAGTTATTCTCCTTAGGATGACCACACTGGTTCTCATTCCTTTCTGAAGAGTGCATTCCTGATTCATCTCTCCATGGCTGAACCTTACATGCAACAGAAAACAGAACCCAACTGAAGTAGAAATCAAGGAGTTTGTACATAGTTTGAGCTTGCTTTCACTTCTACTGACCTGGCAATATGCAAGATAGACTTGGTAGTACTCAGCCAACCAAAGGGTCACCCATCTTGTGCAGCTCTTGCTGAAGTGCAGCTGCATGCAACTTTTCATATCACAGCCCTGATCTAAGGGGCTGCAAGGAGGCTACAAACACACTTGTGTGGCTACAGTTATAGGACCTGGAGCAAGACCTAGCACCTAGCTGCTAGGCCAGGACCTCTTTGCACTCCGTGCTTCATGCCAGGCTTACACAGAACAGCTGATGTAATTGAAGGAGATGTGTTCCAGCACATCCCTCTGCTCCAGCAGCCGTCATGTGGTGGATATCACAAGTTCTGGTCACCTTCTCACCACATTCTCCTTTCCTTCCACAATGCTGCCTTCTCAGCCTGTTGCTCCTTGCATCCTTTCCCACTTTCTCATCCAGTCAAGCAGGTGAACTCAGAGGACAAAATGTTCTCTGTGCAATTCTACAATGACCTCATCTCTGTTATATTTTTTCTTCCACCCTCCCTAGAAAAAAGAACCAGTGGCACTAGCGAAGAAAACCAACAACACCTACAACATAGTTGGCACCACATATGCCCTCAACATTGCCAAGGACCCCGGCCTGCCCACCATCTCCAAGAGTGCTGCTGCCACTGCTGCTGCCACCAACATACCCCCCAAGATGCCCCGCTTAGAGGAGAAGCTCCCAGAGAGTAAGAAGACATACAACAGCGTCAGCAAGGTAGACAAGATGTCCCGCATCGTCTTTCCGGTCCTCTTTGCCATTTTCAACTTAGTCTACTGGGCCACCTACGTAAACCGGGAGTCAGCTATCAAAGGAATGATCCCCAAACAATAAAACCAATCACACAAACCTTCCATCAGTGAGCACCATCCAGGCAGGAATTCTCCAGGGCTTTCTTCTTTTCCTGTTTTGTTCAATTATTATTGTTCATTTGAAATTAGTACTATTATTACTATTAGACCGTTCTTTTATAATGTAAACAAAACTGTGATTTTAATTTAATCCTGTATATGTCTATTTTTGTTTTACTTTGATGATAAAAGGAAAGGAAAAGGATCATAACAAGTTGTGCCTCTGACATCATGAGTCTGACGTCCCTCATCCGTCCAAGTCACCCTGTGCTTCCATCTCTTCCACTTCCTGCCATCTGCACGATCTGCACAACACTGCCATCCCATGCTCCACTCCACTGGGGGCTGCTACTATTGCCTCCCTCCTCCTCTTTTGTGATGGACTGCCCTAGCGTGGTAAATTCTCCTGGTGGCTTGGACTCAAGGACATGGAGGCCTCCAAGAGGCCTGGGCTGCTTTTCAGTGCCCAGGGGGTCAGCAGAACCATGGTAAGGGTAGAACAGGGTGATAGCATCTTGTAGGTATCTACAGGGCTTCCTCTTCTCTGTCACCACCAAACCCAGCTGCTGGTTTCCTCCACGTCTCTTCCCAAATGAGAGCAGGTGAGAAAGGTCTTGTCCATTGGACATCCTGTATTCTTGGGGCAATTCATGTTAGAGGATGAGATGTTTTCTGCCAGAGAAATAATTTTTCTCAGGGTCAGACAGCAACTGAAGTCAAGTCTAATGCCTTGGAGAGGATACAGTAGCTTCGAGGCCACATGCATTCAGCCTCAGGACTGGAAGCCATAGAGATCATGTTCAGATGGGTGATTTATCACTTTCTCTCTGTCCACTTCCCCTTCTTGGCATCTCCTGTGCTTCCCATTCATCTTCCTTTGGTTATTCAGCAACCCTCAGCAATATCTCACTGTTTGAAGGGGGATTTAGGCATAGAACCCCATGCCTTTAAGGGAGCCTCAACAACAGGGAGGAGCACAGTTGTGGCATGTCCCATGGTACATTCTTCTCTGATGTACTAGAGCAGCAGCGGTGCTGATTCAGGCCCTTTCCTTCCCTGGTGCACCAATTCACCTTGCCATATGTGGGAGCTGAGGCTGCAGTTGATCCCCAAGAACCTACCTGTCCCCCATGAATGCAGCTGAGCATCCTCACTACCCAGGGAGAACAGCAGAAGGAGCCCTTTGAAACAGCAGGGATTCTGCTGTCCCAGAGAGATGTGTGAGTCAGGTGCCACCCCACAAAACCACTGAGATGAGACCTAGCTCTAACACCTGCAAACTCTTCCAAGAAAAGCCCTCTAGTACTTTCTGCTGCCCTTCTGGCCACCCCCTCGACCTGCCTCCAGCACATTTTGGGTCCACGCATTCTGCCCAGGGACTCAGAACCCCCAGGCTGATGTCTCCAGCATTGCTTTGAGCCTCTGCAACTAGCTCAGTTCTCCATCTGGTGCATGAGCAGGGCTCACCCCACCTGGAATATCCATGGGGACGGTGCAGGGCAAAGCAGGATGCTTCATCCTGTGGTGTGTGGCATTGGTGGTGTCCTGCTTGTCCCTTACCTCTCTTGCTGGCTCAACAGCAGTGCACGAGAAGAACTCAGAGTCATTTGGCTCAGCCCCTGGCATGGCCCATCCATGAGCACATCCCCACCAGCAGACAGCATGGGGTGAGAGACGGCACATTCCCAAAGCAGATGCTGAGGAAACCGCCTCTATCCCCAGCATCCGCACCCCAAGATGCCCATGACATTTCTACAGTGCCTTTCATTCCCAAGGGCTGTGAGGAGGGAGAAGTCCCAGCATCAGGTTGGAGGATTGGAGGGAGGGTGTGCACCATCCCCAGCTCTTATACTGGACAGGGGGCACAGCCATGCTGCTTTCAAGCCACCCGAGCACTGCCCCACACCCACTCCTCCCCCAGGACCCTCCTGCTCTCCCCATGCCAGCACTGTCCCCTCCAGCAGCAAGTACCACTGCTGCCACCCTCCATCTCCTGGGCTCCCCGGCAGTCACTGCTGCACTAACTGCTGTGAGGCTCTTTGGTTTGTACTTGGATGTCATTTTCTTAAATAAGCTAGATGAAGTGTATCTCATAAAACATTCATGTCACTATAATACTCAGGCCTAAGTGAATGAAATAGAAACCCTATAAAAAGCAAAACAAACACAATAAAATGGTAACAAAGAGTATATTGTGTTTACTAATGGAATTATGTCAAAGGCAAGCCTAAATATGGGATCCAGTGACTTGAGTCTCCTCCTTAGTCCCCTCTGCTCGCCCAGGCATCCCCCAGAATCCCCTCTGCCTGAGGGTGATCCTGCTTGGCTCATCGCACTGTCAGATACACTTCTCCACTTCTTCTCCCCTCCAGCTGCCCGAGGCTCTCATTCCTCCACAGGATTCTGCCCTCCAGTGCCACCCACCTGCTAGCCTGCCTTCACTCTCCTGACTCTGAAAACTTTGCTCTCTGCTGGGTAAAAGCTCCCTCACTGGATCAGTGTGAACGCGCCTTGAAAGCCAAATCTGTTCCCACCACAGCCTGGCACTGGTGCCGAGTCTTCCTGCCAACTGGAAGCAGAAGTACCGGCATCCTTTGGTTAAAGACAACAAACCAAACAGGATTTGTAGTTTGGCTTCCAAGCAGGGAAGCATTTCAGGAAGATAGTTATAAATAAGTGGTTTAGCATCTCCTGCCAGCAGACATCACAGAGAAGATAATGTTCTTTTTTTAAAACCTGTCAGAGGCTCAAATTGGGATGTTTCCCTCCCAGCTAACATGAGGCTGCTGATGGGCCCTTTTTCTACAGAGCCAGCCCAGCACCAGCTACTGGGGTTGGATCCTTGTTGTGGCAGTAGCTAAGGGCTCTGCTTTCATAATTGGGACTGTGCAGGAATGGACCTGCAGACAGCCACGAATAGTTTGCTCCACAGAAAGCCAGTTGTGCACAGTGGGCTCTACGTGTCACTCCAGTGCTCCGGTGTTTCCTTTTTGCAAGACACAAAGCCCTCCGACTTGAGGAGAGTCTCCCAAGAAGGAACTAGAAGTCTGTACAAGTAGCCAAAACGATTTGTTATTCTGCACCCCTGCCCTGTAGCCTTAGACAGTGCAGTTCCAACCTGCAGCTACACTGCTCCTGAAAATGGCAGGTGGATGTCTTGACGTTGGCACCTTGCCTCTTCCCTGCTCTGAAACCACACGTAGGCACAATCAATGTGGTTTTGGGGTGCTCTGTGCTCAGGGAGGCAGGGGCTGGCTGGGCTGAGGCCATCCAGACAGGCAGGAGAGGCAGTGCATGCTGTTTGTGGTGCAGGAGGGAGGGGAGAAATCGCCACTGGGTGCCACCTGCTATAAAGGGCTGATAAAAATACCCCCACATGACTGCTCTGAAAATGCTTCTTGAACATCACCGAGCAGGACTGTGACACCTGAGGCAGTGCTCCTCCACACACCAACTCAATGTAAGCAAAGACAGTTCCACCAATTCCTAAGTTGTACAGAAAGTGTTGAGGCCAACACAGTTCATCTCCTGACTTCCACCAGCTTGGTGGCACTGGTGAGGACCCAGTTCATTCATTGTAGGACCTTGCCAGTATGAGCAGACCCCATGCTTGCTGTTCCCAAACACATGGCACATATCCCCTTCGTGCACGTCAGGTGCTTGGGACAGTGGGCAGCCAGTATGGAGCCACATGAAAGGTCCATTGCAGCAGGTCAACCCTTGCTGTAGTCCTCTTCCCTAAATGGTGTGTCTCTCCTGACCCCACCCAATCAAGTATCTACACGGGCTTTGCAGCCCTGAGTGAAACATTTCCCTGCCTCCTTGGTGGTGTGGAGGGCTCAGCTAGGGGGAGAGGCATATTCATGAAAATGTAAATGCTCTATTAATGCTGATGTAGGGGAAAAAAACATTGAACAGTTCACTAAGCTTCTCTCTGTATCAAGCTAAACTACCCCAAAGGCATTTTTGGCGGGATGCCACAGCACAGATGGGATTGATGGCTTCAAGGTATAAATATTTACTGTTTGACCTTGTTGTTGCTCAGTCAGCCAAGGTTTTTTAACATATATATACGTGTGTGTGTGTGTGTGTGTATAGTTATGCTCACAAACTCTTTATATCTAAAAGTCACACTTCTTTCTCTTTGGGAGGGAAAACTGCCACTTTAAATTGTTTTACTTCACTCTCATTCTCTTTGCTAAATCTTCTGTAAAGAGATTCATCTGTCTCTGCAGATCATCTTATGGCTTCGGGAGGCAGAGGGAGTGAGGGGAGCAAGGCAGGTGAATCTCTGCACACCCAGCCCTTAATGGAGACATGCTAACTGCGACCAAGGTCACTGCTGGCAGCATTGCTCAGCACCTTTTGGGAAAACTTCGTGCTGCACGTCACACTTTCTCTAACACAGCCTTTTTATTCCTGCCCCTGGCGCTAGGGCGCACTCAGGAAGGCAGCATGGCATTTTCAGCAGATGAATGCCATGAGCCTTTAGCTCTCCCACAACAGCACAACCTGGGTGCGTGCAGCTGAGGTGCTGCAGCAAAGGGCTGCAGACTGGGCCTGCTCTAGGAAGGAGCACAAAGCCTGGCTGGATCCATTTTTGTCATGCCCGTGGCCAAAGGAATGCTGCAGGTAAGAGCAGCACTTGAGCTTTTAAGATCCCATCTGCCTTGAGAGGGAAGCCTGGCCTCAGTTGGCCATGTGAGCCAGAACAGTCTCACTGTCTTTGAAGGCTCTTAGCTCTTCACTGCTGCCTGAAGGTCCTGTCAGCTTGCTAAGCCCACTGGCTCACATTACACTGCTGGCAGCACTGTTTCCTCTGAAATGTCTGTCGCTTTCTCTCATCTTTTTGTAGGGAACCAGCAAACGTAAAGGCAGTCATATATGGAATAACTTGATTTTGCAACCACAAAAGTAGTAAGAGTAGACTTGGGAAACCTGAGTCACTACCTGAGTCACTATCAGGTTGCCTTTGCCAGGCTGTCTTTGGAGTGGAAAAGCTCCTTTGGCACAAGGCAAGTTCTGAGCCCACCAAATCTGGGCAGGTTGCCACAAGTACCCCCACATCAGCTAGAATTTCAGCTAGAGCTCTGGACACCCACAGGCCAGTGTCCGTTCTGAAGGTGAGATGCCTGCTCTACTGCTTACTAGCTGAAGCCTTGGTGTCTGCTGCTAGGAACATTGTATTAGCATCGCACTAGGGCAGCCCATTGAAAGAAAGAGCACATCACAACAGAATGCCAGTAGGTATGCTCATTTTCACTGCCTCAGGTCGAATCCATGCTCCCGCTATGTCTTCTGTTTTGTTTTCCATCTTGTGAGACTCTTTTTCTTCCACTATGAGAAAGAATCTAGCTGGCAGCAGATTAATGCATGACAATCCTGTTATTACAGCTGTAAATAATTAACAACTAGGGAAAAAAAAAAAACATTTTTAAGTCTTTTGTTGACTTTCTTTTCTCTATTTACTATCCGGTAGCCACTTTCTTAAGGGGTTTCTCATGGAAACTGTGACTTTGCTCTTTCACTCTGTTCTCCCTTTCTTTCTCTCTCTCTCTTTCTGAGGTTTGTGTTTCAAATGCTTTTTGGTGCAATGATGTTCAATGCCTGTTTGTATTTTTGAACCGTATTTTTCAACCTTTGCTGGAAAAAAAAATAATAATAATAATATTGCCCATTCTAACGAGCAGGATTTTGAGTCCTGCGATTTTTTTCAGCTTTTAGCTTTTTCAGCAAGTTAAAGCAGCAGAAAAATGTCTCAAAAATTACAGTGAAGTTCTGAAGAGAGATCAGAAAACGTCAGAAACAAGAGCTATGTGAATGACGTCAACAGGCTGAGTGGATGAGGAGGACTCTTCTGACCACCTACTGACTTCCTGACCTAACAGTAAGGCAGGACTAGACCTTTTCACTGAATGAATTCACTCCGCTTTTCCACTCTACCCACTCTCTTGAACTCTGATCAACAAATAAAAATTCATATTTTAAAAAAAAACCACACCTCTGCACTGTTGGTTTTTTTCCTTTCTTTTTCTTTTCTTTTTTTTGTTTTGTTTGGTTTTTTGTTGTTTTTTTTTTCCTAAGGTCTGATTCTCAAAACCAAAGAGAGAAAGTCCTCCGGGCTTCAGGCAGCCTGTGCAGCTGGAGAGTTCGTCCCTGTGATAAGCAGGCAAGTTACCTGAGGAAAAAAACCCAAGTATTCTAGGGGAAAATAAAAGAGCTTGAAAATATGCTATGGTTGCCACTGCACCATATTTAAAATGCTTTTATTTCCAGTGGCAGGGGAGCAGAGAGCACAATATACATTCGAGGCCAATTGGCTGGAGAGTTTGGGATCCAACCCAAGGCAGGACAGTGGTGGTGTGACAGGTGGGCAGGGAGGAGACCTGGAGGTGTACTCCTTGCCTGTAGTGTCAGCTATAGATTGGTTTTCTAGTGATGCACTTTGGTATTTCTGTATGTACAAAATGAATTGTGCTTTTCACTGCTCTAGGAGCAACCAGAAGAGGCCCTGGCCAAGATGCTGGTTTATGCTGCATACCGTCTACGTTTCTTCAGCTGAAACATACTGTAAAGTGACCCTGATGTGCAGAAGGACACGGAAGGCCCTTAGCTCAAATGTCTTAGGCCATGTGGCAGACTGAACACACAATAAGGAAAAGTGGTGGGCAGTTCAATCCATGCTACTGTGCTGCTCAGCTGTTAATGACATCCACATCACTTGGTCACTCATGCAGCTTCCAGGTGTGATTTAAGATTTACCATAGACCAGATACCTTTGCAACAGTGGGTTTTGATTGTGGCTGCTCTGGTTCTAGAGAATTAATAGCAGCTACCTGACCATGCCACGACACTCAGACAGTAGTGGCATGTCCAGGTGACTGTGCTGTCTGCTAGCAAGGAAGTTTAAGGTATAGGGAATTCATTTGGCCTTCCGATCCCAATTCGACTAGGAAATAATTCCAGTGTCATCATTAGTTTTCTGCACCTGAAGGAGTGAAACTCTCTCCCCTTTCCCCGAGCACCACCTGGAAGCTGCACCAGGGACTTGCTGGCGGGACAGTATCTCTGAACATATTGCAACCTTGAACAGGAAAGTTGCACATTTGAATTTGCTGCTTTCAGCTGAATCCTCCTCCTTGCTCAGACTCGGATGACAGAAGAGGCTCGGGAGCGGCGGGCTCGCAGCTGCTGTGGCAGATGGATGGTTACCACAGGTCTTAGCAGTAAAGGCTGCATATTTATGTCTTCCCAAGGAAGGAGCATAGCTCGTGACCTCGGTGAGAGCATATGAGGAAGGAGTGCACTATGTTTTCAGTGATTAAAGCTGGAACCTGGAGCTTTCACCCCTTTCCCCGAGTCCTCCCTCAATCAAAACAGCACAGGGTTGGACCCAGCCTGAAAAGATCTTCCTGACTCAGGAGACAAAAATAAACAGCGATGTAAAAAGCTTCCCTGCATTATCACTTCTCTATTTGAACCTGGAACAAGGGCCCTGAAGAGGAACAGAGTGTAATTGCAGTGTCCACAGAAAAGAAATACTAATGAAAACAGGCAGAGCCAGGAGAATTCACAAAGAAAGGCAGAGCAGAACAAGTATTTATTACTCTGCCACTTAGCGCACAAGCTGACAGGTGTCTTAGGGAAGCAATAGCCAGCTTTTATTATTAGGTGCTTATAGCACAGCAGTGCTCAGGGAGGGAACTGCTGATGTGTGGCTTCTGCGGTGCATGATACCAGGAAGAGAGAAATGTGTCCCCTGTGTCCAGACAGCCCCACAGCCACAGTGCTGCACACTGCCTTCTCATGCAGTGGGGTGAGAGCCCAGTGCCGGCCTTCAGTCAGCTTTCATGCATCCATGTGGTGAGATCAGAAACCCAGCATAACGCAGGGTTCCCTCTGTGCGAGCTGCTCTCCTCTCTCCCTGTAAGACAGGTAGGGCTGATGCCTCAGGACTCCTGCTTATGGGGCTTTTCCATTTCCATGCTTTCTTCTGCAAAGCCCTGTTCCTCCTGAGCAAACTTGTCCATCAGCAGCTTGTCAGCAAGAACATGATCTGAGCCTTTACAGTTACCCCGCTCCATGGAGTACGTCCGCGCTTGCTGGATTTGTGGCTTGCTGGAATTCACTCCTCCTTAAACTTTCACACATTGGCAGGCTGCAGGAGCCTCACGGGGAGCACCAGACTTCGGCACCTGAAGCACATCCTCGTGGGAACTGGAGGTGGGAAAAGGCTGCAACTTCTCCCCTGCCCCATCCCAGCCTCCTCTTGTTGCAATAGGCGGACAAGTGAAGTGCTAGCAGCAAGGCACACTGCTTCCAAGCTCCATCTGCGGATGCTCACACTCCTTCATGGGAATGGAGATGCCCTCCTCCACCTTCACACCACCATCAAGCAGTGGGCTGCAGAGGGGTTGCGCGGTGCACTTGGAGCTGTGGCTATCAACCACAGGAAATCTCCTTCCCTGCTGTCAGTGGGAAACATCATCCTCCTGGGTGCTAGAGAGAAAACATCTGAAAAACATTACTGGGTGATTTCCTTTGGAACGGAGATGTGTAGGAACTGGCTGAGCATTTGGCATTCAATAAAAGCACTTTGGAGTTCTTGATAAATAATGATCTAGGAACAGCCAGCCACGGTTTGAGCAGAGTTAGTACTGTAGCCATGATAGTCTAAGGATGTATGTAAGTGAAGAAAGGCTGGTAGGAAGAAGCAATATATTTTTATTATTCAGACAACACAGGCCGGGAAAAGAAGCCAAGCTGCCAGGGCCACAAACTCCTCTTCTGATGTGGTGCCATGAAGGAGTGGGTTGGGCTGGGCTGTCTTCAGTAATGAGGCGATCAGAGAGCAAAGGCTCCTCGCTCCAAGCAGCATGGCAAGTCACTTACAAGGGGAAAGGTGTTCCTTTGGTGTTTGTGAAGAATGAAGGAGAACAGGAGGCAAAAAACAAACAAACAAAAAAACAAACCCCAAACACTGTCGAGTTTATTCAAAGGAAGAAAGAAAACTATGTAATATTCATGACCAAAAAAAAAAAAAAACAACCACCAAAAAACAAACAAAAAAAACAAGAGAGAGAGAGGGAGAGAGAGAGAAAGAGGGAGAGAGAAGAATACATGTAGTTCAGACAGATTCCTCCTCTGAAATCAGCGCATAATTTTTCAGCATGTGCCGGGTTTGCATTTGCACAAGGAGCAGTAAGTCTCAAGTCTGATCCCAGCCCTGCACTGGAAATGACTGTAACTCATAGGCCCATCACCCAGAGCTCAAGGGGAGCTGTTTAGGCTCCTCTTACACTTTCTCTTTGCTGTTGTGAATCTTTAAATATCTGTGCCAGACTGTAATCCCCAGTTTGACCATAAAACTAGCCCTTGCCTTCACGCTGCCTTATTACACCATGCTTAAATTATGAAGGGTAGCGAGACAGGGTTGATAAGGAGGATTTATTAAGCTTGAATAACCATTTATAGCAATGTAACGTAGTGCTGAGAGATTTCTTTCCCTGAGAACAGCTGTTGTCAGAACACACTCGTCATCAGTTAGGAGACCTCAAGCAACTGGTGCTTCGGGACCTCACTCAGGTCCCTCCAGGAGGGGTGCTGGGATGAAGCCAGCTTCCTCAGGAGGGTTGGAAAGATATTAATGATTAGGATTGGGGTAACCTTACTTTTCTGAAGTTGAGGGTAGTTGCCGTGTTCCTTGTTGGACTTTTTCCTGTTGTTTAGGGAGATCATTTGCATAATTTTGTTGGTGCCCAGCTAATAATGACATCACCTAAAAAATAATTCATTCTGCTGGACTGAGTGGGCTCTGTTGTCCTGGTAACCTTTGCTTTGAAGGCTCATAGGAAGGAGGCAGGTAAGTGCTTGAAATTGCCATGTTTCAGCATGGCTTCAAATACCTCAGAAGGCTCAAGCCAGCTTTCCATAAATGAAATTTTGAGTCCTGTTGAAACACTTGGTAAACAAAATTCATTTGTTGCCTGAGGAAAACCAAGCGGAATTCAGTTGAAGAAAATACTTTGTGGAAAAAGGAAGGTTTCGTGAAGCACTCCCCCAACTACCAGGAGCATAACACAAATGAGATGTGCAGTGCTTCATCACTCCCAAAGCCCTCCTTGCCCTGTGAGGGACGCTGGTCCCACAGCCAGGAGAAGGGATCTGTTCATGTGCTGCAGGGCCTCTGGAGTTATGGAGAGGGATGGATGCATGTGTGATAGAAGAAATCTTTAATTACTTTCAAATGCAACCGGAAGTGTGCTGTGCTTTACTCATCCTGGATCAAAGAACCTCTCTGTTCCCAAAAGTCATGTTGCATTAGCCAAAGCACTTTGGATGGCTCTTTCAGATACAGAGGCTTACCTGTTTATAATGAACCATTCTGACTGTAAACACTCATGTCTTCTGTGGAAATCAGTCTCATAAGGTGTTAGCCCCTGTTCAAGGCCGGGTGGGATGGGGCCCTGGGCAGCCTGATCTGGTGGGAGGGCAACCAGCCCATAGCAGGGGGTTGGAACTGGGTGGGTTTTAAGGTTTCTTCCAAACCAACCATTCTGTGATTCTGTAATATGAGTCGACCAGATCTAGGGTTTTAGAGAGATGTTTCTATCTGGAAAGCCCTAGCATTCTGATGGGAGATATGCAGTTTGGGGATGCTGTGTGCCATCAACAAAAGCTGTATTGATCTGATTTCATTTCAAAGTGAAAAATCACTAATACTGTGGTCAGGGGCTTTGTTTCTGCAGTCCCTAAATATTTTCCTTGGGGGCACCCAAGGATCTGCAAGCAGAGTTATTTGGAAAGGCCACAGCATGTTAGGAGGGATTGGTGTGTTACTGTCAGTAAGAAGTGGGTTGCAGCATTTATCTGAGCCCTGCTTAGTATAACTGGTACCTCCCTGAAATGCTGCACCTCTTCACTTGCCTGGAATAAGGTGGTCATACAGAAAGATATTTCCTTCAAAGCTGAATCATTTGGCCCGTAAATTTATGTACAGAAAGACACTTTTTTCAAGGCACGGAGAAGAGCGAGTTATTTCAGCTCCATAATTTGGCATCTCCATGACAAAGAGGACCTTCTTGTGAGGACTTTAGCAGAGCTGGCATCACCTCCTGCCCATTCCAGGTCCTGATCCAACCCAATGGATGATCAGAGCAGCTCCAGAGAACAGCACTGGCTGCAGCAGGTGAGAGCAGAGCTGGGGCAGCAGCCCTGAGCTCTGTAACCCTGGGGAGGGCAGGGAATGGGGCCTGCATTTCTCGTGCGCACAAAGAGCCTATTGCTGGTGGATATAGAAAGTGCCTGAAATAGAAGTATTTTGGAAATAGTGAAAAAAGGAGATTTCGGAAGGACTCCAACCGTTCTCCATGTGATTTGCTCAACACTTCAGAGCGTTTGTTGCTTTTTTTGGTGGTGGAAGCTATTCAGGGAATTTGACCTGGATTTTTGCATCACTTTGGATGCCCGGAAATTGCATGTATTTAAAGCAAATAAGCCAAGTGTTGAAAAAATATTACCCAGCTATGTGTAGGGGGAAGGCAGGTATTAAAAAAAATTAAGCTAGCTTTAGTGCAGGTATTTTCTGAGCTCACAATTTCCTAGGTGCCACTGGTAAAGTGGGAGAACTAAAATTCTTGGCTGAAATGTATCTGCTTCCTGATAGTAGTCAAATAGCAGATGCATGAGAGGCTAAAATGCATGAGAACCTCAGCAGTCGCAGAGCCTCTAGCAATCTGTGGCTCAGGGATTTGCTATCAGAAGTCCTTGTGCTTCACAGTTCTCAATGGATTTTCTGCTGTTGTTCTGTGAGTTGGTTTAGCAGCTCCTTAAACTCATACCTGTGCCCACATCTCGCAGAGAGGAGTTTCCTCACTTCTTTTGGGATGAAGAACTTTCCTTTAGGTTTGGGGACTATGTTTTTTCCTTTTCATTTGATGGTCATTGGTGAGCTTGCATTAGAACAGAAGTCCTGGATCCTCACCCACCCTTTCCCTGCCTCATGCAATCATGCAGTTAGCATTTGTGCTAGTAGTTAGCTTTGTGCATTTTGTCTCCATGTAAGCACCTCTTCAGCTGGAGGAGATGACTTTGGGCTCCTTGGGGTGCCTCCAGTGATGCTTCCTCCAGCAAAGCACCCAGGACTCTGTGCTCATGTGCCAAGTCTTCCCTGTGACCAGTGGGATGTGCTTCAGAGCACGGATAGCTTCTATGCTCCAGGACAGCATTTCCAAAAAACATCCTAGGCAGCCTCAGAGCATGCTGAGACCTCTCCCACAGCATCCAGGCTCAACCTTCTTGCTTCTTTTATTTCTTGCCCTCTGCAAGGACTGCAGCTCTCTAATGGTCATGCCCTGACCAGGTACTCACCTGGTGGTGCAAAGCAGCTTCTCAGCCCACACTTTAGTAGCAGAAGTTGACCAGAGCACACCGTGCAGAGCAGGGATCACCTCTCCCTACTTCTCAGGCTGTGGGGGCACCCCTGGAAGATGCTCTGAAAGAGCAGAGCCTGTTTGGCAAAGTGCTGCTGTTTGCCGAAGCCCATTGAATGTGTGTTGGCCGTCAGCAGCTGTCTGCTTGCGGCACTTGAAGTAAATGAGATTGACACAAAGGACGGACAGACAAAAGCTACATGTGGGCAGCAGAGTGCATGGAATCACTGCCTCCAAACCCCACCCTGCAGCTCTGCCCTAACCCAACAATCCCTGCCACCAGGGCTGCTAATGGTGCTGTCAGAGCTCCGATGAGGCCTCTCCACCCCCAGGAGCACCCCTGCCATTCCCACCATCCCCTTGCCCTTGCCCTGCCCAGCGAGGCACTTTCATCTCACACCAAAGGGCTTTGACCACTTTGCTCCTGGCTGCTCCCTGCCAGCAGCACGCAACAACAGGAGGGAGATTAAGTGATGTAGATAAATATTTCTCAAGAGCACAGTTTTCTTTATTAGTGATCAGGACAGCTTTTTGAGGACAAAACATGGATTTAGAGCTTAATCCCTGGCTCTTGCTGTGTCACAAGCACTCTCTAACCATAGTCGTTTTGGAGTTTCAGAGTTAGACAGTCCCTCTCTCCCCCTCCTTGTAATCACCAGCAAGAGGTCTGGGGAACCCAAGACTCAGATGTGAATGCATTCTGTTCTTAAGGTGTCTCCCTGCCTTGAACCTGCTTGCATGGCATATCTCCAAATCTCCCAAGCTTGAGCTGGTCGGAGAAGTTCAAAGCAATCACAGTCCCTCTGATATATGGATACGTTACAAATAAAAGTGATGATGCGTTTTAGCATAAATAAATATTAATTTGTATTTTTTTTCCCACCATTTCATTTATTTGCCATCTGTGGTTCTCCTGATTAGAAAAACATACCATCATTTAATCAAGGACAGGGAAGGATGTGCTGGGGCTTGGCTGGCTGGTCCTGCAGCACAGGGATCACCTTGCAGATGGATGAATCCAGTAGTTAATCTGTGGCTGACTTGCTCATTAAAATTACAGGGCAAGGAGTTAAAAGTTTGCTAGGGTGAGTTCAAATGATGCAGTTCAGCTCCAGAGCAGAGTTAATGGGTCCCTTAGCAGTAGGGATTCAGATCCAGAAAGTCCTGGCTGTGGATTGCCAGCCCTAAATTTCTGGAGATATCCTCCAAACTGAGCAATGCAGTGGTTGGAGGGGAAGGGGGGGGGGAAGGAGGGGGGGGGGTGGGGGGGCAGGACACAAAAGGCAGCCAATGAAGTAATCTGCGAAGGGGAAAAAAAACAGTGGACAAAAGGCTTTGCTGTGCCAGCATTACAAACACTTAGGCATCCACAACAGAGTGTTCCCTCCCCATTCTTTGCACCTCAGCCCCAGACGTTTGAGGTTATTATCTTGCCTGGACCAGATGGATGTTGACAAACAAAAATGCAGGTAGCTCTGATTTTTCTTGTGTGCATGGTCAAAGGGACAGAGTCATCTGCCCTTCAGTGTCTGATTTTTCATTGTCCTGGCAGTGCTTTATTCCCTCTGCTACACAGTGTGAAACAAAGACCTGAATTATGGCAGAAGATAAATGGAAGCTTTGAGAAACTATTAGAACAATTAGGCACTGAGGCTTAGAACTGGGGAGGGGGGGGGGGGGGGGGAGCAGAGGGCTTGCTGCTATGAGGGCCTGAGAGTTAGGAGCATTGTGAAGGTTTGGAGCGGCTCCTCCAGATGGGAAGAAGGAGAGAAATGAAGAGCAAAGCCTGAAGCGGTGGCAGCTACTGCCATCAGCTGCGCTGTGACTGGCCACTGAGGTGAGACAGCCTGACAGCAGCCGAAGTCTGAGCAGGGCACTGCCATGTGATGCCATTTCTATGGCTCTGCACCTCCATCCTGTATCACCTGAGCCAGGGTGAGCAGTAACTCCCTGCCCCACCAAGGAAGAAGGGCAAGCAGGAGACTGGGAAAGCATAGGGCCATGGGGCAGCTCATCATGGGTGAGTTCTGGGAACATGGGAGCTTCTCCCAGAAAGGAAGGAGGACTCCATACATCTGCCCCTTTCCTCAGCTTCTCCTCCAGGTGGCTGCTGGAGATGGTACATGGCATTATCTATGGTGGCCTCTTCTGAAATCACAAAATTTAGGTAGCAAAAGATGACTAAGATCACCATGTCCAGCAGACAACCCAACCCCCCATGCCCAGTGACGGTGTCCCTCAGTGCTACTTCTCCACATTTCTTGAAAACTGCCAGGGATGATGACATCCCCACCTCCCCAAGCAGCCTTGCAAAGGAAACTTGTACTGTTATCCAACAGGAAATTCCAAAGTGCATCTTCAGGACATTCCATCTCAACCTATCACTGTTAATGGAAAAAGAAGCAGATCACACTATGATACAACTTCCTTTCTGGTCACTGTAGAAAGAGATATAGTCCTTAAATATTTCCATAATTACTGAGGTTGTCCCCACCCCATTTCACCAGCAAACAATCCCGATCCCCTGCCTTCTTTCTGCTTGTCCTCTCTGGGTGGATGCCACCGTGGCAATGAGCCATTCAGCTTGTGGGGATCCCTGGGGGTGAATTCGGCTGTCCTGCGAGCAGCATGTGTCTGGCAGCAGCACTGCCCTTCTGCTCACCAACCTGAGCCATGCTGAGCCTCTGGCCAGGGAGCGGCCTCCAGCTGTGGGCAGCCTTTTGATGCAAACACTGATTGAATCCTGCTCCAACAGAAGAGGTGGGCTCAGATACCATGCAGGTGGGCGCTTTGGAAATATTCATACTGGCAGGAATCAGGAACAGCTCTCTGAGCTGCTTGTGTCAGACCTCCCAGTGTTCAAAGGAAAAATCAGTAAAAAATACCCAGAGGAGCCCCAAATGGTGTTCTAGCAAAAATACGCACATCCTACTCTAAGGCGTGCTGGTGTGCTGGCCTTAGTGATGTCTTGTGGCAACTCGTTCCACATTTGTTAGGGACTGCCTGAGAAATTTCTTCTTCATAGTAGTTCTGATCAATCCAACTTCAAGAATGCATTTGGTTACGTGGAGGGGGGGCAGACGCACATGCTAAATGTTTTTTTGTGGTGCCAACCAAACTTCTCAACTTTCTCCTCAGTTATCTCCCAGATGGTTACAGGAAGGAAGTATCCATTGGAAAAGTTGTGGTATCTCTGTTTTCTCAGAGTCCAAGAGAGGGATTACTGGTAGGGGCTCATTCTGTAGGTGGAAGTAGGTACCTCTTCCACCTAACGCAGATGTAGAGTGAGACTGGTGCTCTCTTTAGTAAGCTGTGGAAGAGATTCGATACAGAGCTGGAGTAGGAAATGAATTTCTACGTTACGATGAACCAGTGGCTTGGAATCTGGTTCACACTGCATTTAGGAACAAAGCTGGAAGAAATATTACTTGCACGCTGGAGAGAGAACAGACCTTGTTTCCAGGCAGGGGACAGGAAGCCCAGGCAGATAAGCGGCCACAAGCCCGGTAGGTGGGGAGCAGCCTTCACCTCGCCAACAGACTGCAGATCCATAGGCATTGTATCCTTAGGTAACCAGATGACAGAATGAAAATGTTTCAAAAACACCACAGAGATCAACAAGTCCAACTGCCAACCCATCCCCACATGCCCACTAACTGTGTCTCTCAGTGCCACAACCACACGGTGCTTGAACACCTCCAGGGGCGGTGACTCCCCACCTCCCCAGGCAGCCTGTGCCACTGCCTCACCGCACTCTCTGAGGGGAAATTTTTCCTAATATCCAGCAGGAACCTCCCCTGGTGTGTCTTAAGGCCATTACCTCTCATTCTATCATTGCTCGCCGGGAGAAGAGGCCAACCCCCCACCTGAACACAACTTCCTTTCAGGTCACAGCAGGGAGCGATACAGTCTCCCCTGAACCTCCTCTTCTCCAGACTGAACAATCCCGGTTCCCTCAAGGGGAACGTCATTTGTCTGTTTTGCTCCAGCTCAGGAGAGCCAAAGGCCCCAGTCACCAGTGCTGCGTTCTGTAAGACTCAGCGACAGGGCAGTGTGTGACTAACCCAAGAGCTCCACCCATAGCAAAGGATACACAGCAGTGCTTTGCAGCACCGTCTGATAACGGAACGTTATGTCTGAGAATAAGAAATCTGAGAATGCAATCATACTCATAGATTCACAGAATCATAGAATGGCCTGCGTTGAAAAGGACCGCAATGACCATCTAGTTTCGACCCCCTTCTATGTGCAGGGTCGCCAACCACCAGACCAGGCTGCCCAGAGCCACATCCAGCCTGGCCTTGAACGCCTCCAGGCACGGGGCATCCACGACCTCCCTGGGCAACCTGTTCCAGTGCATCACCACCCTCTGTGTGAAAAACTTCCTCCTAATGTCTAACCCAAACCTCCCCCGTCCCATTTTAAAACCATTCCCCCTTGTCCTATCACTGTCCACCCTCGTAAACAGACTTTCCCCCTCTAGTTTATACGCTCCTTCAAGTACTGGAGGGCCAAAATGAGGTCTCCCCGGGGCCTTCTCTTCATCAAGCTAAACAGGCCCAGTTCCCTCAACCTTTATCACAGGAGAAGAGCTCCAGCCGCAGATTAAACCCCTGTATGCCAAGAGGAAGGGGGCAAGAGCTTGTGAAACCGGAACCAGGAAGCAGCAAGCAGCCGGGGTATTTTCACATCGGTATTGCTCAGTCAGTGGCTCAGATTAGAGAAATTAGAGATCTTTAATAGAATTCGAGAGCATCTCACAGTGGCATAAAGCCACCTAGAAGCAGATCAAAGAAGAAATACTAGTCCTAGTAAGGTTCACAGACGGAAACAAACTTCCTACAGAAGTGTACCCGATGAAGGCATTGCTGGAAAAGTCTTCCTTGGGGAAATTATAGGTTTCTGTCTGCCTACTGGTCTAGGTAGCGTAAGTATCTGGGATCATATTTCCTTACATATTTCCATAATTATCAAGGTTCCCCCACCCCATTTCCCCAGCAAACAATCACCTGTCTGTGATGTCACCGTGACGCAGCACGGTCACCGCGGTGACGTTTGTGAACGCCCCAACCCACCGCCCACTCGTCACACCACGGGTGCCATTGCGCTCCATCCTGCTGCTGGCAGGACGACCCTCGTTGGCCGGGGAGACCGCTGCGGACAGAAATTTCTGTCAGGGCGAACAATTACTGATTAAAATGGAGACATCTTCATCAGAAACTCCTGAAGTTTCTGTTCCAAACGCTGAGTCGGCAGACTCGGCTTCTCCTGTCCCGCAAAGACGGGGTAAAAGAACAGCTCGGGATGCTGCCTTAGGGCCGGCACGAGAAGAAAACACTTCTCGGGGCTCGCAGGAGGAATCCCGTGCAAAAAGACAACGGCTTCGTCTTCCCACAAAGGGCTCTTGCAAAGCCCATGACTCGTCATCCCTCTTTCTACAAAAGCTGCGTGAAATTGTGGACAGCGATCACTTTCAGTCCATCTGGTGGGGTGACGATGAGAGCTCCATTGTGATTGAGGAAACCTTCTTCAAAACTGAAGTGCTGGGAAGGACAGGACCTCTCCACGTTCTCAACATTGCCTGCATGAAAGCTTTCATTCGCCAGCTCCATCTGCACGGATTCTTCATCGTGGACAGCGATTTGCCAAGATCTGCCTCACGGGCAAAATTCCCAGCAGCCGGAGCCGCGTCTGCTTCTAGTGAGGTACGCAGCCCCCCAGCCCATGGGACACCTCTCGGGACAGGTGGGATTGGTGGCGGGTCCGGCCTGCGGGGGCTGCAAGTTGGTGGTATTTGGGTTTCCAAACCCACTTTCCTGCTTTGCAAAATCCTAAGAATTTGAATGATTAGTTATCGTAGCTTTGTCTTTTCCAGTCTGGAAATGGTGGCATCTAACTCTTCTCCTCTGCGTTTTGCAGTTACTCTGCTACTACAACCCCAATTTCAAGAAAGATTACCCATATCTGCTAAGATGGTTCAAGCGAAGCGCTGGCGTACAAAGAAGAGCATCAGCTGCATTCCCACCGGAGCTGGATTTGGAGGAGGGCCCCCTGAGCAGCCCTCCAAAGAGACGGCGAGGCCCTGCAGCATCAGCGGGCACTGAGCCCGCCGGTAGCAACCAGGATGCTGCTCCTGCTGCAGCTGCTGCTCCTCCATCTCCCGAACGAAACCGTCCTTCTCCACCAGGGCTGGGACCAGACAGCGGAGCTGGAGGCGACGGAGTTGGACGTCAGCACAATTTAGGCTATAGGAAATAGAGATCCTAGGTACCAAGCAAATAGACTGTAGAAGTTCTTAAATTAAATGTTCTGAATATTTTCCAGTTGTCCTGTCCCGTTTCCTCATTTGACAGTCAGTCTTCCTGTGCCCAAGGGTGGGGGGTGCTTCAGGGGGACCTCATTTCTCTGACCTGGTCCAAGCAATGATGGGAGCACACGGTGGGAGCGGGGAGGTACGGGCTGTGAGCTGGAGCTGCCTCAAGTGCCCGATCCCCTGCCTTCTCTCTGCTTGTCCTCTCTGGGTGGATGCCACCGTGGCAATGAGCCATTCAGCTTGTGGGGATCCCTGGGGGTGAATTCGGCTGTCCTGCGAGCAGCATGTGTCTGGCAGCAGCACTGCCCTTCTGCTCACCAACCTGAGCCATGCTGAGCCTCTGGCCAGGGAGCGGCCTCCAGCTGTGGGCAGCCTTTTGATGCAAACACTGATTGAATCCTGCTCCAACAGAAGAGGTGGGCTCAGATACCATGCAGGTGGGCGCTTTGGAAATATCCATACTGGCAGGAATCAGGCACAGCTCTCTGAGCTGCTTGTGTCAGACCTCCCAGTGTTCAAAGGAAAAATCAGTAAAAAATACCCAGAGGAGCCCCAAATGGTGTTCTAGCAAAAATACGCACATCCTACTCTAAGGCGTGCTGGTGTGCTGGCCTTAGTGATGTCTTGTGGCAACTCGTTCCACATTTGTTAGGGACTGCCTGAGAAATTTCTTCTTCATAGTAGTTCTGATCAATCCAACTTCAAGAATGCATTTGGTTACGTGGAGGGGGGGCAGACGCACATGCTAAATGTTTTTTTGTGGTGCCAACCAAACTTCTCAACTTTCTCCTCAGTTATCTCCCAGATGGTTACAGGAAGGAAGTATCCATTGGAAAAGTTGTGGTATCTCTGTTTTCTCAGAGTCCAAGAGAGGGATTACTGGTAGGGGCTCATTCTGTAGGTGGAAGTAGGTACCTCTTCCACCTAACGCAGATGTAGAGTGAGACTGGTGCTCTCTTTAGTAAGCTGTGGAAGAGATTCGATACAGAGCTGGAGTAGGAAATGTATTTCTACGTTACGATGAACCAGTGGCTTGGAATCTGGTTCACACTGCATTTAGGAACAAAGCTGGAAGAAATATTACTTGCACGCTGGAGAGAGAACAGACCTTGTTTCCAGGCAGGGGACAGGAAGCCCAGGCAGATAAGCGGCCACAAGCCCGGTAGGTGGGGAGCAGCCTTCACCTCGCCAACAGACTGCAGATCCATAGGCATTGTATCCTTAGGTAACCAGATGACAGAATGAAAATGTTTCAAAAACACCACAGAGATCAACAAGTCCAACTGCCAACCCATCCCCACATGCCCACTAACTGTGTCTCTCAGTGCCACAACGACACGGTGCTTGAACACCTCCAGGGGCGGTGACTCCCCACCTCCCCAGGCAGCCTGTGCCACTGCCTCACCGCACTCTCTGAGGGGAAATTTTTCCTAATATCCAGCAGGAACCTCCCCTGGTGTGTCTTAAGGCCATTACCTCTCATTCTATCATTGCTCGCCGGGAGAAGAGGCCAACCCCCCACCTGAACACAACTTCCTTTCAGGTCACAGCAGGGAGCGATACAGTCTCCCCTGAACCTCCTCTTCTCCAGACTGAACAATCCCGGTTCCCTCAAGGGGAACGTCATTTGTCTGTTTTGCTCCAGCTCAGGAGAGCCAAAGGCCCCAGTCACCAGTGCTGCGTTCTGTAAGACTCAGCGACAGGGCAGTGTGTGACTAACCCAAGAGCTCCACCCATAGCAAAGGATACACAGCAGTGCTTTGCAGCACCGTCTGATAACGGAACGTTATGTCTGAGAATAAGAAATCTGAGAATGCAATCATACTCATAGATTCACAGAATCATAGAATGGCCTGCGTTGAAAAGGACCGCAATGACCATCTAGTTTCGACCCCCTTCTATGTGCAGGGTCGCCAACCACCAGACCAGGCTGCCCAGAGCCACATCCAGCCTGGCCTTGAACGCCTCCAGGCACGGGGCATCCACGACCTCCCTGGGCAACCTGTTCCAGTGCATCACCACCCTCTGTGTGAAAAACTTCCTCCTAATGTCTAACCCAAACCTCCCCCGTCCCATTTTAAAACCATTCCCCCTTGTCCTATCACTGTCCACCCTCGTAAACAGACTTTCCCCCTCTAGTTTATACGCTCCTTCAAGTACTGGAGGGCCAAAATGAGGTCTCCCCGGGGCCTTCTCTTCATCAAGCTAAACAGGCCCAGTTCCCTCAACCTTTATCACAGGAGAAGAGCTCCAGCCGCAGATTAAACCCCTGTATGCCAAGAGGAAGGGGGCAAGAGCTTGTGAAACCGGAACCAGGAAGCAGCAAGCAGCCGGGGTATTTTCACATCGGTATTGCTCAGTCAGTGGCTCAGATTAGAGAAATTAGAGATCTTTAATAGAATTCGAGAGCATCTCACAGTGGCATAAAGCCACCTAGAAGCAGATCAAAGAAGAAATACTAGTCCTAGTAAGGTTCACAGACGGAAACAAACTTCCTACAGAAGTGTACCCGATGAAGGCATTGCTGGAAAAGTCTTCCTTGGGGAAATTATAGGTTTCTGTCTGCCTACTGGTCTAGGTAGCGTAAGTATCTGGGATCATATTTCCTTACATATTTCCATAATTATCAAGGTTCCCCCACCCCATTTCCCCAGCAAACAATCACCTGTCTGTGATGTCACCGTGACGCAGCACGGTCACCGCGGTGACGTTTGTGAACGCCCCAACCCACCGCCCACTCGTCACACCACGGGTGCCATTGCGCTCCATCCTGCTGCTGGCAGGACGACCCTCGTTGGCCGGGGAGACCGCTGCGGACAGAAATTTCTGTCAGGGCGAACAATTACTGATTAAAATGGAGACATCTTCATCAGAAACTCCTGAAGTTTCTGTTCCAAACGCTGAGTCGGCAGACTCGGCTTCTCCTGTCCCGCAAAGACGGGGTAAAAGAACAGCTCGGGATGCTGCCTTAGGGCCGGCACGAGAAGAAAACACTTCTCGGGGCTCGCAGGAGGAATCCCGTGCAAAAAGACAACGGCTTCGTCTTCCCACAAAGGGCTCTTGCAAAGCCCATGACTCGTCATCCCTCTTTCTACAAAAGCTGCGTGAAATTGTGGACAGCGATCACTTTCAGTCCATCTGGTGGGGTGACGATGAGAGCTCCATTGTGATTGAGGAAACCTTCTTCAAAACTGAAGTGCTGGGAAGGACAGGACCTCTCCACGTTCTCAACATTGCCTGCATGAAAGCTTTCATTCGCCAGCTCCATCTGCACGGATTCTTCATCGTGGACAGCAATTTGCCAAGATCTGCCTCACGGGCAAAATTCCCAGCAGCCGGAGCCGCGTCTGCTTCTAGTGAGGTACGCAGCCCCCCAGCCCATCGGACACCTCTCGGGACAGGTGGGATTGGTGGCGGGTCCGGCCTGCGGGGGCTGCAAGTTGGTGGTATTTGGGTTTCCAAACCCACTTTCCTGCTTTGCAAAATCCTAAGAATTTGAATGATTAGTTATCGTAGCTTTGTCTTTTCCAGTCTGGAAATGGTGGCATCTAACTCTTCTCCTCTGCGTTTTGCAGTTACTCTGCTACTACAACCCCAATTTCAAGAAAGATTACCCATATCTGCTAAGATGGTTCAAGCGAAGCGCTGGCGTACAAAGAAGAGCATCAGCTGCATTCCCACCGGAGCTGGATTTGGAGGAGGGCCCCCTGAGCAGCCCTCCAAAGAGACGGCGAGGCCCTGCAGCATCAGCGGGCACTGAGCCCGCCGGTAGCAACCAGGATGCTGCTCCTGCTGCAGCTGCTGCTCCTCCATCTCCCGAACGAAACCGTCCTTCTCCACCAGGGCTGGGACCAGACAGCGGAGCTGGAGGCGACGGAGTTGGACGTCAGCACAATTTAGGCTATAGGAAATAGAGATCCTAGGTACCAAGCAAATAGACTGTAGAAGTTCTTAAATTAAATGTTCTGAATATTTTCCAGTTGTCCTGTCCCGTTTCCTCATTTGACAGTCAGTCTTCCTGTGCCCAAGGGTGGGGGGTGCTTCAGGGGGACCTCATTTCTCTGACCTGGTCCAAGCAATGATGGGAGCACACGGTGGGAGCGGGGAGGTACGGGCTGTGAGCTGGAGCTGCCTCAAGTGCCCAATCCCCTGCCTTCTCTCTGCTTGTCCTCTCTGGGTGGATGCCACCGTGGCAATGAGCCATTCAGCTTGTGGGGATCCCTGGGGGTGAATTCGGCTGTCCTGCGAGCAGCATGTGTCTGGCAGCAGCACTGCCCTTCTGCTCACCAACCTGAGCCATAATGAGCCTCTGGCCAGGGAGCGGCCTCCAGCTGTGGGCAGCTTTTTGATGCAAACACTGATTGAATCCTGCTCCAACAGAAGAGGTGGGCTCAGATACCATGCAGGTGGGCGCTTTGGAAATATCCATACTGGCAGGAATCAGGAACAGCTCTCTGAGCTGCTTGTGTCAGACCTCCCAGTGTTCAAAGGAAAAATCAGTAAAAAATACCCAGAGGAGCCCCAAAGGGTGTTCTAGCAAAAATACGCACATCCTACTCTAAGGCGTGCTGGTGTGCTGGCCTTAGTGATGTCTTGTGGCAACTCGTTCCACATTTGTTAGGGACTGCCTGAGAAATTTCTTCTTCATAGTAGTTCTGATCAATCCAACTTCAAGAATGCATTTGGTTACGTGGAGGGGGGGCAGACGCACATGCTAAATGTTTTTTTGTGGTGCCAACCAAACTTCTCAACTTTCTCCTCAGTTATCTCCCAGATGGTTACAGGAAGGAAGTATCCATTGGAAAAGTTGTGGTATCTCTGTTTTCTCAGAGTCCAAGAGAGGGATTACTGGTAGGGGCTCATTCTGTAGGTGGAAGTAGGTACCTCTTCCACCTAACGCAGATGTAGAGTGAGACTGGTGCTCTCTTTAGTAAGCTGTGGAAGAGATTCGATACAGAGCTGGAGTAGGAAATGTATTTCTACGTTACGATGAACCAGTGGCTTGGAATCTGGTTCACACTGCATTTAGGAACAAAGCTGGAAGAAATATTACTTGCACGCTGGAGAGAGAACAGACCTTGTTTCCAGGCAGGGGACAGGAAGCCCAGGCAGATAAGCGGCCACAAGCCCGGTAGGTGGGGAGCAGCCTTCACCTCGCCAACAGACTGCAGATCCATAGGCATTGTATCCTTAGGTAACCAGATGACAGAATGAAAATGTTTCAAAAACACCACAGAGATCAACAAGTCCAACTGCCAACCCATCCCCACATGCCCACTAACCGTGTCTCTCAGTGCCACAACCACACGGTGCTTGAACACCTCCAGGGGCGGTGACTCCCCACCTCCCCAGGCAGCCTGTGCCACTGCCTCACCGCACTCTCTGAGGGGAAATTTTTCCTAATATCCAGCAGGAACCTCCCCTGGTGTGTCTTAAGGCCATTACCTCTCATTCTATCATTGCTCGCCGGGAGAAGAGGCCAACCCCCCACCTGAACACAACTTCCTTTCAGGTCACAGCAGGGAGCGATACAGTCTCCCCTGAACCTCCTCTTCTCCAGACTGAACAATCCCGGTTCCCTCAAGGGGAACGTCATTTGTCTGTTTTGCTCCAGCTCAGGAGAGCCAAAGGCCCCAGTCACCAGTGCTGCGTTCTGTAAGACTCAGCGACAGGGCAGTGTGTGACTAACCCAAGAGCTCCACCCATAGCAAAGGATACACAGCAGTGCTTTGCAGCACCGTCTGATAACGGAACGTTATGTCTGAGAATAAGAAATCTGAGAATGCAATCATACTCATAGATTCACAGAATCATAGAATGGCCTGCGTTGAAAAGGACCGCAATGACCATCTAGTTTCGACCCCCTTCTATGTGCAGGGTCGCCAACCACCAGACCAGGCTGCCCAGAGCCACATCCAGCCTGGCCTTGAACGCCTCCAGGCACGGGGCATCCACGACCTCCCTGGGCAACCTGTTCCAGTGCATCACCACCCTCTGTGTGAAAAACTTCCTCCTAATGTCTAACCCAAACCTCCCCCGTCCCATTTTAAAACCATTCCCCCTTGTCCTATCACTGTCCACCCTCGTAAACAGACTTTCCCCCTCTAGTTTATACGCTCCTTCAAGTACTGGAGGGCCAAAATGAGGTCTCCCCGGGGCCTTCTCTTCATCAAGCTAAACAGGCCCAGTTCCCTCAACCTTTATCACAGGAGAAGAGCTCCAGCCGCAGATTAAACCCCTGTATGCCAAGAGGAAGGGGGCAAGAGCTTGTGAAACCGGAACCAGGAAGCAGCAAGCAGCCGGGGTATTTTCACATCGGTATTGCTCAGTCAGTGGCTCAGATTAGAGAAATTAGAGATCTTTAATAGAATTCGAGAGCATCTCACAGTGGCATAAAGCCACCTAGAAGCAGATCAAAGAAGAAATACTAGTCCTAGTAAGGTTCACAGACGGAAACAAACTTCCTACAGAAGTGTACCCGATGAAGGCATTGCTGGAAAAGTCTTCCTTGGGGAAATTATAGGTTTCTGTCTGCCTACTGGTCTAGGTAGCGTAAGTATCTGGGATCATATTTCCTTACATATTTCCATAATTATCAAGGTTCCCCCACCCCATTTCCCCAGCAAACAATCACCTGTCTGTGATGTCACCGTGACGCAGCACGGTCACCGCGGTGACGTTTGTGAACGCCCCAACCCACCGCCCACTCGTCACACCACGGGTGCCATTGCGCTCCATCCTGCTGCTGGCAGGACGACCCTCGTTGGCCGGGGAGACCGCTGCGGACAGAAATTTCTGTCAGGGCGAACAATTACTGATTAAAATGGAGACATCTTCATCAGAAACTCCTGAAGTTTCTGTTCCAAACGCTGAGTCGGCAGACTCGGCTTCTCCTGTCCCGCAAAGACGGGGTAAAAGAACAGCTCGGGATGCTGCCTTAGGGCCGGCACGAGAAGAAAACACTTCTCGGGGCTCGCAGGAGGAATCCCGTGCAAAAAGACAACGGCTTCGTCTTCCCACAAAGGGCTCTTGCAAAGCCCATGACTCGTCATCCCTCTTTCTACAAAAGCTGCGTGAAATTGTGGACAGCGATCACTTTCAGTCCATCTGGTGGGGTGACGATGAGAGCTCCATTGTGATTGAGGAAACCTTCTTCAAAACTGAAGTGCTGGGAAGGACAGGACCTCTCCACGTTCTCAACATTGCCTGCATGAAAGCTTTCATTCGCCAGCTCCATCTGCACGGATTCTTCATCGTGGACAGCGATTTGCCAAGATCTGCCTCACGGGCAAAATTCCCAGCAGCCGGAGCCGCGTCTGCTTCTAGTGAGGTACGCAGCCCCCCAGCCCATGGGACACCTCTCGGGACAGGTGGGATTGGTGGCGGGTCCGGCCTGCGGGGGCTGCAAGTTGGTGGTATTTGGGTTTCCAAACCCACTTTCCTGCTTTGCAAAATCCTAAGAATTTGAATGATTAGTTATCGTAGCTTTGTCTTTTCCAGTCTGGAAATGGTGGCATCTAACTCTTCTCCTCTGCGTTTTGCAGTTACTCTGCTACTACAACCCCAATTTCAAGAAAGATTACCCATATCTGCTAAGATGGTTCAAGCGAAGCGCTGGCGTACAAAGAAGAGCATCAGCTGCATTCCCACCGGAGCTGGATTTGGAGGAGGGCCCCCTGAGCAGCCCTCCAAAGAGACGGCGAGGCCCTGCAGCATCAGCGGGCACTGAGCCCGCCGGTAGCAACCAGGATGCTGCTCCTGCTGCAGCTGCTGCTCCTCCATCTCCCGAACGAAACCGTCCTTCTCCACCAGGGCTGGGACCAGACAGCGGAGCTGGAGGCGACGGAGTTGGACGTCAGCACAATTTAGGCTATAGGAAATAGAGATCCTAGGTACCAAGCAAATAGACTGTAGAAGTTCTTAAATTAAATGTTCTGAATATTTTCCAGTTGTCCTGTCCCGTTTTCTCATTTGGCAGTCAGTCTTCCTGTGCCCAAGGGTGGGGGGTGCTTCAGGGAGACCTCATTTCTCTGACCTGGTCCAAGCAACGATGGGAGCACACGGTGGGAGTGGGGAGGTACGGGCTGTGAGCTGGAGCTGCCTCAAGTGCCCAATCCCCTGCCTTCTCTCTGCTTGTCCTCTCTGGGTGGATGGCACCGTGGCAATGAGCCATTCAGCTTGTGGGGATCCCTGGGGGTGAATTCGGCTGTCCTGCGAGCAGCATGTGTCTGGCAGCAGCACTGCCCTTCTGCTCACCAACCTGAGCCATGCTGAGCCTCTGGCCAGGGAGCGGCTTCCAGCTGTGGGCAGCTTTTTGGTGCAAACGCTGATTGAATCCTGCTCCAACAGAAGAGGTGGGCTCAGATACCACGCAGGTGGGCGCTTTGGAAATATCCATACTGGCAGGAATCAGGAACAGCTCTCTGAGCTGCTTGTGTCAGACCTCCCAACATGAAGAGGAGCCCCAAATGGTGTTCTAGCAGAAATATGCAGTTCTGTCTCCGTTCCTCCCAGAGAAAATAATTAGCTATACAGTTATCTGCCCTCTTGAAAGTCTCATATTAATCCCAAACTTTAAGCCTGAGTTCTGAGATTTTATCGAGCTTGGGGAGAGATAGTATTCCCCCCAGATCAGACTTTGTGGCAGTTGAAAATGGGATCAAGACCCTTGCTCCCAGAGTGGTGCATAACAATTGTGACATAAAAAAATAATAATCTTTTTAGAAAGAAAAGGCCTGGTTTTGCTTGGCAGGTGTTCTTTATTTTTTCCTAGCAGAGGGTGTGAGAAACTGCAACTGGAATCTCTGGTTGGCTTCCCAAGATACTACTGTGACATTTTAATGATGTAATTCCCCTCAAAGGTGGCATTTTTACTTGTTCTCCTGACCTATTGCTGTACATTTGGTGTGAAAGAAACTGCATTTCTATCAGCCCTGACATCTCAGTATCAGAGAAAAAAACAAGGCTGTGATAGTGATGCAGTGAATAGGCTCTTCATCCTGTTAATCCCTCTGCGGGTGCAGGAGGATGTCTTGCCAGCACACTCCAGGGCCATGGGCTCTTCAGATGAACACTGGTGTGATGCTGTTCACCTTTGTAGCTCCCACTGGCAGAGGTTCTGATCCAAGGAACAATAATTTGGTGCTTCCTGGCCTGATTACACCTTGCTCCTGCAATGCTGCAGGTTATATTCATGCTGTTTGGACCCTTTTCTCACCCTGCTCCATCAGATGAGATGCACCAGGGCACAATTTGGATGCAAGCCCTTCCCATGCATCCCAGCTCTCAGAAACACCCCCGGAGACATAGGAGGTTCCCAGCAGAGGACAGGGCTTTGCATGATGTCTTACAGCCAGCACTCTGCTTTCCGCTTTCCTGGGACAAACTAGATGATGCCGGTGTAAAACGCATACGATGAATAACACAACTACAGCAAAATAGTTTATGTAAAGCACTGATGTGGGAGAAGTTTCATAAGAGGTTTCATACCTCAAAAAGGCCTTTTGTCAAAAATAGAAGCATTTTCTCTGAGGAAAAAAACACTCAAGATCTTCTTGCACAGCGCTCCTGCCGTGCTGGTGCAGAGACCCTTTTTGAGAGTGAGAGATGCTGTCACTGCTCCTTTCTGAGCAGGTCAGAGCACAGCCAACCCCCAGTGCTCAGGTTGGGGACATGGAACTCCCACCCCATGGTGGCTGTGGTCACTAGGAGAATCCAGGCCATGGAAATCAATGCAAATGACTTCTCTTGCCAAGTTTCAGTCCATTTGCTCTGTAGGAAGCAGGGCTGTCAGCGGGGACAGGCAGTGAGAGGGGTGGGATCTCACAGCTTGGGAGAGGAGATGGGAAAGGCAGCAGATGCAGGTTTTCTGCCTTTGGAGAGGATGTCAGCTCCGAGCAGGCAGGCTGGGTGTGGTGGGGGCATGATGGGAGCAGCCAGCACTTGGGAACAGGGAGAAGTGCCCCCAGATAGATAGGCTCTGCACCTCAATATTTGCACTGGTTGTTTCCCTTGTGCTGGGAAAAACGCTGCTTGCGTCTCCGATAATCATTTCTAGATACTTTAAAAGAACAGCTCTCCCTTTGGAGAAGGGCTCTGTTTGCATTCATAGCTGCATGTGATTAGATGCATGCCCCAGCTACCACTGTCATTGTAGGTTAATTATCAGTAGTAATTAATCATCACTGCTTTCAGAAGGGCTTTTCCTGCTTGTCGGCATTCTCAGCTTTTCCCCTGCCAGTGAAGTTCCAGCTTGGCAGGGATTTCTCCAGTCCCAGCAGGTGCTGGGATTGTGACATGGGGAGCTGGGTTGTCCTTCCTGATGGATTCTTTAATTCTTAATTTAAATATAGCCAGCTGACATCTCTCCATGCTTACATGAAGCTTTACACAGGGTGTTCTACAGTAAGTCTTGTTGACTTTCTCTGCCTGAGGGGAGACCTTATTCCTCTCGAGGGGAAATGGCCTCAAGTTGCACCAGGGGAGATTTAGGTTGGATATCAGGGAAAACTTCTTTACAGAAAGGGTTGTTAAGCACCGGAATAGGCTCCTCAGGGAGGTGGTTCAGTCACCATCCCTGAATGTGTTTTAAATCCATTTGGATGTGGTGCTCAGGGACACGATTTAGTGGAGAGTCGTTAGGGTAGCATGGTTTGCTTGCGGTTGGGCTTTATGATCTTTAAGGTCTTTCCCAACCTGAGCAATTCTACAATTCTATTATTCTAAGTAGTGAAGCAACGGGAACAAACCCAGTGGGATGGCTGGTAGTAACGTATCAGTTCTCAAACACCTGTAGGCAACGTCAGCTTAGAAGAGGAGGAATGAGGTATCAGGAGGCTCCTGGTGAGGCCACCCCAGGGATGGAGAGCCCCCAGGAGTGCTGCTGGCCGCAGGGCAAACAGGCATAACTATGGCCACAAGCATCCACGCCTGGCAGAAGACACTTCCAGCATCAGCCTCTCCTCAACACTTTGGTTTTCTTTTTTTTTTTCCTGGCAGATCCATGCGCTGGATCCTAAAACGGGGTCAGGCATATGGGATGGTGACATAAACAAATCCAACTGGCTCAAGTTCAGGTTCATAAGAAACTCAGTTGCCTTTTTATCTTTTTCAAACTAAATCTCAAGCACAAATGATACGGACGAGGCACCTCCTGGCGCCTGCAGCTGCTCCCCAACATTGCCTTTCCCATCCCCATTCCTGCTGGTGGCAGGGAGCTGCCAGCTGAACGCCGGCCCCCCCGCAGCCCCACTCACATCCAGCAGCAGTTCAGCCAACTCAGAGCGCTTCAGACTCAGCGAATTATTTTCTGACAAAATGTTGGTTTATTGGGAAATTTCCGGCTGGCTCTAATTGGGACAGCTGTTGAGGCGGCAGTTTTCCCGAGAACTAAAAGTTGCTTTCAGATGAGTACGGCTCCTAAAATGGTGCTGCTTTGATAGCTGCTCGCTGCCTTTCTTGTCTGATTATTGAGCTTAGCATCTCCTTGCGAGCTTTAAAAAAAATCCACTTTGCCTGTCTGATCTTCCTTTTCTCTTTGCTAAATATCATCTTCTGTCCTCCCGCCTCCTTCAAGGAGAACCTGTCAGCTCCCGTTTTATCCTAAATTTGAGCTTTGCAGAAATTAACATGAATAGCATTTCACATTAAGAGAATTCCCATTGTTTTGGGGTTTTTGGTTTGTTTGTTTGTTTGTTTTGTTTTTGGGTTTTTTTTAATTCTGTAGCAGAAATGCTCAGTCGTAGCCTGAAGCAGTGATTGAGCACCTGGTGGGAAGGCAGGGCCAGCCCAGGGGAGCTCAGGTGCATGCAATGTACCTGAGTGACCAGAAGGGATGGAACCGGGATCCACCCCTTCCCAGACCTCATTTAAGGGTTGGCAGTGGAGTTAAGGGTGTCTCACTAGAGATTCCTATTTGCTTATGGCTTTGTGAAGGTGAACGATTTTTCTCCCTTCGTTTCTGCATCCTAGGCTGCTATGTTTGGGCTTGCCCTCTTTTGCTGTAGCCTAGGATTGTGCCACCCCACTATTATTGCTGTGATTTCCATCACAGTATAGCATTACATGCCACAGGCTTCCCGGTGTTCACAAACACTGTCAAAAAAGTGAAAGCAAATGTTTGCATTGTTGCTTTAGCATGGGAGATCCTGCCAAGAAAATTAACGGGGCCTGTCGCCGCAAAGGGAACAAACTCATCTCGTTCTGCTGGTGGTATGAGACACACCGCCTGCTAGCTTCTGTAATGACTTGCTTAGAAAACATAATTGTTTTTTTTTCCTTTCTTTCTTACGTAGACTTTTGCCACCAAAGTAAACGAATTGAATAAATGTGCATGAAGGTTCCCAAACAGCTCATCAGCCCCAGAGACCTTATCTGTGGAAGGGTGTGATAGAAGCCTTTGATAAGACAATATTACAAGTCTTACCAATCTGCTGGTAGTGCCAGGGAGGTTCAGGTTGGATATCAGGAAAAACTTCTCAGGAGCAGTGGTGAGGCAGTGGCACAGGCTGCCCAGGGAGGTGGGAGAGTCGCCATCCCTGGAGGTGTTCAAGAACTGTTTAGATGTGTGACTGAGGGATGTGGTTAGTGGGTGCGGTGCGGATGGGTTGAACTGGGTGATCTTAGTGTTCTTTTCTAACCTTAATGATTCCACGATTCCGTGATGTGGAAATTTTGCCTATATAGCTTTTCAGCAAAATGAGGCAAATGAGAAAAAATTATCTTGTCCTCTTGGTATTTTGTTCAAGCCAAAACCGTGGTTCTTTCTCTGTTCTTTTACTTGGAGAAGGTCACGTTTTAAATGAACAGTGGTGTGCTGAGGTGGAAGAACTTAAAGCATTTAATTTAGAAAATGGATTGATGTAACATTTTGGCATTCTTAAGCAAAACATTTCCTTTCAAAACAGTGGGGGAAAAAAAAAGTGCTTTGATTGCTGCTCTTTATTCTTGGATTGTGATTTTGTTTGTTTTTCTTCTAGCTTAAACTAATTGCCAAATTCTGCCTAAATTTGCTAATTGTTTAGATGCCGCAGGACTCCGTTGTGCAACTAAATTTGTGATTCATTTTAAATGAGAGATGTTTGACTGCAAATCACACATATACAAGGAGTTGAAGGGGGAGTTCTTATTTTTGGGTCCTGATGCATGGTTCTGCGTTGCTTACACCAAGAACCATTACCTGGCAGCACCGCATCATTTAATTCCCCACAGGCAATGCAGAGTGCTGATCCTGTTCACAAAGGCTGCTGGAATGTCAAGCAGTGCCAGCGCTATCTCCCCGGGCTCAGTGCTGCTGTTTGGCCCTTTCTCATGGGTGAAGAGCCTGGCAGCCCCATAGGGGCATCATGGTGGTGGAGGGCCTTTTCTTGTGCCTCTGCAACCTGTGGGATACATACAGCACCTCACGCTCTGCTGCTGACCACAGTCAATGGCAGCAGGAAGCAATGCAAGTAAAGAGGAGTGAAGTTTATATTTAGAGCCAGAGGATGCTCCTTCATCAGATTACGACAGTTTTAAGTAGGTCAGGCTGGAGACCCGAGAAACCCGAGTCCCCTTCAAAGGCATCCGTCCGTCACTTATTATTCCAGGCATTTCCCTTTCGCTCTGCCTTCCTTTCACAGCCCTTTGTCACTGCTTCTGGGCTGTGCTGGCTCTCGCCGTGCTTCCCAACACTCGCTTCTTTCATTGCTTTTCCCTCGTGCCCCCCCCCAGCCCTGGTTCCTCAGTGCTGGGACAGTGATGGCACTAAGCCAGGGGATGCCCATGGGCACTGTTCTGGATGCAGTCCTACAGCTTGTGTGCATGGGATGCTCTGCAGTACCACATCCCCACATCCTTTCCATCCAGGCGGGAACATTTTTAGGTGACAGAAATGAAAACCTGCTTCCCCCTATTTCAGTTCTCAGTGGGATTTATTTATTTTTTTAACTCCATGCCTCCTTCGAGCTAATCACAAGGGAACGCTGAGTGCTTGTTTTTTCACATTCTGACAGGTGCTATTTTGCTATTTGCTTGTGATGATTCAGGACATTTGCATCTCTTTGTCCTTAATTAAAAAGCACTTCACCCTTGCTGCGGGGATATGGCACATTTCTCTTGATCTAGTCATTTTTGGGGATTTTTAATCAACATATCCACTCCATCAGCACGGATATGTTTCTGATGGGGGGGGGGGGTGAAGCTTAGCGCGGTGTGTGGAGAGCTGTGTGGGTGTAATTATGGCTTGCTCTTTTTGGGGGGATTTGACTGCTGTTGGGAAGCATTCTCTAACAGCCTCCTGGGAGACAGAGTCTCTTGTCCACCAAACTCATAGGCGATGACAGAAGGGAAAATCACTGCCTGGCTCTCCCAGGAGCCAGTGGTTTTGTTTTGCATGCTGCTCTTTTGGACCCCCCTGGACTCCATTCTGCTTTGATGCGTGCCCTGCACCTCAGTCTCTTTACCACATACCCCAGAATTGTGTGCTGAATGCATGCAGCTGCCCAAGAGATGCTCCCTGACCTTCATCCCAGATGCACTTTCAGTGAGGTGAAGGGAAGTGCCTTTAGGGCAGAGCCTTACTGAACTGCAGTGCATTGCCTGAGGCTGTTGAATGGGTATGAGTACCCACGGCAGCAGGAGGTGACAAACACAGGTTCTGGAAGCTGCATCTGTGAGAATACCTGGGCAATGGTTGTATGGATGGGGGAGACCCCAGTACTGCAGCCCATATGTGCTCCCTCTGTTCCCTCTCAAAAGTTCCCTTTCCTTTATATCCTACAAACCTCAACACCAGGCACTCCACTCCCATCGCTGTTCCCTGACATTCCAGCCTCAAATCTCTCTCCTCCCACAGTCTATTAAGCTAAAACACACCCTGTGAGGCTTCTGCTGCTTTCCCAATGTTTATCTGTGCAGCTCTCCCTGGCCAGGGTGTGTGGGCTCGTGGGAACCTTTGAAGATTACTTCTTTTCCGTTTTTTGAACAGGCTTCAGTCTCCTCTCCAATCTTTTTATTTCACCTCCTTTCGACACATCGGCCTGATTTTTGCTGAGACTTAACAGCGACGAACAAGATTAAGACTGGAGCTTAGCCAGCATTAGGAAAAGATATCTCCTTCCTGATGTGCTGGCAATTACTAGACCCCAGTGCCAGAATCTCTCTCCAGAAATGCAGGCGTTTCTGCCCAGTTGGTTTTGCAGCGTGGAGGCTGCAGGGCACTGAGCATGGCTCTGTGTCAGCTTCTCTGTGCCTCAGCTGCCACTGATTGTTTTTGGCAGCTGGAGGGGCTGGGGTGGTGGGGGAGAGCACCAAGAGGGTCAGGGTTGGATGTTAGGAAAAAATTATTCTTAAAAAGTGTAGTGAGGCAGTGGCACAGGCTGCCCAGGGAGGTGAGGGAGTCACTGGCCCTGAAGGTGTTTAAGGAAAGTATAGATATGTTGCTGAGGGATGTGGTATAGTGGACATGGTGGATGCGTGTTGATGCAAGACTGAATGATCTCTTCCCTTAAGTGCTCCAGGTGGGAGCAGCTCGCCCTGCAGAGAGCCCATCAGAGTGCACTGAGGTATGTCAGGTCTCATCTGCCCAAGAGCCACCTCCTTGGTGAGCTCTCACCAAAATAGCACTGATGGGGGGGCACCAGGGACTGCAGCATCCCATGCATTGCATCCCTTGCCCGTGGCAGAAGCCAGCCCCTCCAAAACATGTCCCTGGGGTTCAGGTACATAAGTGTGGACCTTTCCCTCCTGATGGAGGGACACCAGAACTTCACAGGGGAGGGAAGTAAAGAGACCCTGAAATGCCTCACAGCTTCCTAGGAGAGGTATGAGAACACAGGCTTGCTGCAGGCATCTGTTGCAATTGCAGCAGCTGAGCTTGGCCACAGATGAGCAGTTAGCATTATTTACTATTGTATAAACATTTCTGATACAGCATGGAGAGAAGTCATTGAAACCCTGCAGCTCCAAGCAGAAATGCCTAAGGACATTAACAACAAATAAACTGTGCTCCTTCTTTAAATCCTCCTAGGGAGGCCAGTGGGTTCCTGTGGAGCTGCAGTACAGAGACAACTGGGCAGCATTCTGGCCAGCCACATCTCCCTGTGGGGTCTTCCCATGAGCCCCAGCTTGTGCATGTGCAGGCTCCACCCTGAACTCAGCTGTGCCCTTTGGAGAGCCTCAAACCCACCTATTCCCCAGCTACTAGGAAGTCACAGTGTGAAATGCAATTGGCATTCCAATCCCAGTGTTTTCATCAACTTCACTTTCCTGGTTCCTTTTCCCCCATGCTGAACTACTGTGACGAAGGTTGACAAGGAGCCAGCTTGTCTGTGTCCAGGGGCAGACACGTTTCTGCAGTGAAGGGGAGCAATTGCTTCTGTTCCTGCAGCTGTGTGTCCCCAAAATTTACACCAGGAGTTACAGACCTTTCAGAACACATCCTGCCTGGGAGTGATGCGTTGTCTACACACCCAACCACAGTTCTTGGTCCTGTAATGGACATGTGACATTCTGAGCATGGATGGCATAGCTGCGAATTCCCATTTGAAGCTCCAGTGGAGCTCCTGCTGCTCAATTCGCTGAGATTTTTTCCTTTTTCACCAAATGCTGCCAACTCTCTTCACCTCCGCACTCTTTCCTACGTACATGTTCTCTTTTTATGTATTGATCCCGAGGAGGAATATAGCATTTTAAGCCCCAAGCTGGGGAGAGAGCCAGAAGAACAGAACCATAAAAAAAGAGCCAGTGATGGCATCCTTCCCATCCCCAGAATGACAGCAAGAACCATTCTGACACCCAGGATCAGATCACGTATCCGTTTGGTGATCTCTTCCCACTAACTAGCTTGAAAGTGGGATTGTTCACACTGGAAAGTGACAGGGAGGCTCCTTCAGGCCCTGCTTGATGTAGTAGCAGAGACTGAAAGCAAAGTTCTTGCTTCCATCAATACCCCCTGGGACAGCTTGCATCAGCTCTCGGCCTGGGCTGTCCTCCCACACTTCATTCTCCTTGGAAAATCTTCATGTCACATTTCTTCAGCCTCCAAATGATTTTATTTCTTTTAATCCACAAGTTCACTCCAGCACCTAAAAATCAAACCGTGTCCTCTGTGCTTCATCTATCATCACTGTCCGTATCGGTGGGAAGCTGGAGACCAGCTGGAGCAGTTATTGATGTCATGTGAGCCCAGATGCAGCATCTGCTGCTGTGCCCGGTCTGCCTGGTGAGCCTGAACAGACAAAACCTGGATGTGTTGAACAAATGCCCTCAGAGAGGAAACAAATGTTTCTACCACGCAGGACGTGCCCCATCTCAGAGAAGAGAATTTAGGCCTATTGGGGGGCAGGGTGGTTCGTCCTCTGAGTTTTCCAAGTGGGCCCCTTGGACCAGGCTTCTGCTGGAATGTCCCACAGCTCTGGGAAAGGGGAGGGAACCTACATAGCTGCCGGGTCACAGCATGGCCCCGTTTTATTGCCGGGAGGAGAGTGAGCATCAGCAATAGCGACTCAAACCCTCCTCTGTCCTCCAGCGGATGATGTGGAGCAAGGACGGGAGGCGGGAATAGCAAATGCCTCTCCGTGCCTCCCTCCAGGGCCTGATTTTTCCCAGCAGCTAGCTCTTAAACGCCTCGGGTTAATACTTCCCTCCACTTGCATCGCTTTTCCATCAGCGAAGCCCTCCCCCCGCAGCCCAGAAGAGCGGCCGCTGTCCGTGGTGCTGCCCGCGCCCCGAGCGCTGCGGAGCGGAGCGCTTCGCCTCCCGCCTCCCCCTGCAGCTCCAGCCCGCGATTCCAAGCGCCACGCAGCACAGATTGCACGGCTGACACTGCAAAGGAGCTTTGGAGGGAGACCGGTAGAATTCAGAAAGGGCTGCAGGTGTGCCTAGACTTACACGGGGCTCTGGTTATGGGGCAGCTCCCTCGGGAATCCCGCTAGCCCTGCACCATAGGGGACCTGGCACAGGGCTGGAGTTGCCTCTGCTTCTGCCAGAGCTCTTTCTGCAGCCGCTGTGCAGGCGGTGAGGAGAGCACGAGCAAAGCCTCATTCATTGTGGCAGCAGAGTCCCCGGGGGTCTGTGTTCGTGAGGACTCTGTAAATAATTGGTTTTATCAGTTTGCCAGCTAAACCATAATACCAGAAGGGACAAAAAGCTACTTGAATGAAACATTTCATCTCCTGTTTAAGTTCGGAGAATCCCACAACAGAAGACCTCAAAACAAATGTCTCTTCTAAGTGGAAAACAGGGACTGTTTCCTCCCAGCACGCTGGAGTAGGACATTTTGTGCTTCTCAGCATTCAGACTGAGCATTATTTCTTTTCTGTTCAACCATTCACTGTGAATTTGAAGAGGCTTCTTCCTGCCTGAGCCTGCACTGTTGGTAAATCAGGTGTTGGAAAGGCAGTGCTCTCCCTTTCATCTCCTATGCATAGCATCGGCATGCTTCATCCCTACCTTAGGCACAAGTAAAAGAGCAGTTGAGTCAAGAAACCACCACAGAAGAAGAAGAGCAGGAAGGACAGCTTCTCAGTGCTCCCAGTGAATACAACCACCTGGAAGGTGTCCCCCAAACAGCATCATCATACTCTGATCCCCAGCCTCTGTTCAGGCCATCCCCAGCTCTGTGATCACTGTCCTGCCCCAGATCTCCATTCTCATGTAGCAGAAGGGATGGTCAAACAAATTTGTGCTATGAGTTTCCACACGTACCACTTCACATCCTGCGTCTTGAGGGGGAGCTGAGAGCACATGTATGAACCCCTGGATTTTCTGTGATCTGTTCAAGCCCACAATTCCTCAACAGCTGCACCCTCCTGTTGCGTTTTTCCCTACTTCAGCTTCATCTGGGTCTCTGAAGGACTTCTGGGGCAATCTGGTGCTTTGCTTTGAAGTTGAAAGAGCTCTTTTCACCTTCACTGTTGCTTTGATTTTCATTATTTACTCTTTTGACATGTGCTTCCTATAAACCCATCAGCCCAGAGTGGCTTCTGTGCATGCACTAAAAGCAACATCAGCTGCAGCTGCTCAGTTACAAGGAAATTCCATCTTGGAGCTGCGATGCCTACAGCTGCCTCCTATGGCTTTGATGCTGCTCAGATCTCATGCTTGAGGGTTAAGGTGATCATTGCAAGAATCAGCAAGGGAGAGCCTGCGTAGGAAGAGCCTTGCAAAATCCCCTGGGTGCACTGCTGTTATTTACTGCCTGTGCTCCTGTAGCCCTTCTCATCCCCACTGAGACTGGTCCTGGCTGTAAGACAGTGAGTGAGCATGGGGAAATGACACATCTCTGTCCTGCTGAACTGAGTCAATGAGACAATGGTTACCAGCATGCTACTGGTGGGGAAGGAAGAAGAGATTTTCCTGTGTCTGGGGGGGAAAGGCTGTGGCAGAGCCAAGGGAACTCCTTGCCCATGGTGGCAGCTCATCAAATGGCATCAAATCCCAATTTGTGATCTTAGCAGAGGGTGGTGAGGCACTGGCACTGATGCCCAGAGAAGCTGTGGGTACCCCATCCCTGGAGGTGCTCAAGGCCAGGTTGGCTGGGGCCCGGGGCAGCCTGAGCTGATGGGGAGAATGGCAGAGGGTTGGAACTGGCTGGGCTTTGAGATCCCTTCCAACTTAAGCCATTCTGTGACTCTATGATCTGTGCAAGAGGCAGGAGCAGGCTCTTTGGGGAACAGGCTCCCGCATCTCAGAGGCTGCTACCAGCTAATGAAGGATAATTATTTCTTCTGCATGTAGCTGAAACAAAGTTGATTCCCAGTAACTCTGATCTACAACGTGCCAAGAAGGAATCTGCTATTCCTGTTTACAAGGAGAATGCCTGCAGCAAAAAGAATACACGAGATCCTCGGCAAAGCAGGAGAGCAGGAACGAGGAGCGGCAGACCAAAACCCTCAGCCCCTCGTGCATCTCAGCAGCTTGTTTTCACAGGGCATCAGCCCAACAGGTGGGAGAGGACCCACTGTAACACCATATGCCTTGCGGTTTTCTTTTGGATGATGATGACCCTCTCTAAAAATAAAATAGAATAGAATAATAAAATAAACGAAGGAGAAGAAATCTCTATGTACTAAAAGCAACAAGGTGAGGACCTCGCTGCCCGCCGTTCCGCAGAGGGGCAGAACAAGCCCAGTGCCAGCTGCCGCTGTCGGCTCCTGGGGCGCGGTGGCGGCAGCTGTGTGACGGGGGCTCTCCGAGGAGCCCCCCCGCTGCCGCCCGGCCCTCTGGGGGCGGGAGGCGGCCCCTCGCGGGGAGCTAGGACCCTGCGCAGAGCCCCTCCTCCGCCCGCCGCCGACTCGCAGAAGAGATGCCCAACTTTCCCCTGCCTCCCCGGCGGCGCGGAGCCGGGCGGGAGGCGGCGGGGCTGGAGCGCGGCGCAGCGGGTATCGGGGGGGTCCCGCCGCCGCCGCCTCTCCCCCCAAGCCCGGAGCCGGTCCTCGCCTCGCCGAGATGCCCGCGATGGTCCTGCTGCTCTGCCTGGCCCTAGGGCCGGCGCTGCGTTCTGCCAGGTAAGCACCTCGCCGGACGGGCGCCCGCCCGCTGCCTCAGTTTCCCGTCGGGGTGATAGGCGCGGAGGAGGTTGGAGTTGCGGAGCGGTTTCAGTGGAGGTCTGGGTACCGCCGTGCCGCCGGCGGCTCCTGGCAGTCCGCCTCGAGGCTCCGCGTCCCGCCGCACCGTGCCCGCGCGGTGCCTTTGCGCATCGGGTCCCCATTTTGAACGCCACGAATCGAGGGGACTCCCCGTTCCCCACATCGCCATCCTCTCTCCGGCCGAATCCCGCCGAGGGCTGAGCTCTAGGGGGGGGGGGGGGGGGGGGGGCAACCAGATGAAGCTCGGCACCTCCCGGTTGTTCCGCGCATCACCGGAGCATTTCCACCCGGAGCTGCGCGGGGCGGAAAGAAGCGCAGGGCCCCTCCGCTGCCCCCGGTCCCTCGGCACCTGTCAGGAGGGAACAGCTCGGGCTCTGCCCCGCTCCACAGGTTGGCCCCGGTGTCGGTCCGGGAGCGCGGTGCTGCGCGGATCGGGGCGAGGGGGCATCGGGGCCGTGGGGCCGTGGGAACGGCTCTCCCCCAGTGCCGGCGCTTCGTAGCGCCTTTCTGTAAACAGCAGTGAAAGGCCCCACGCACGAGGGGTTTTCAAGTTTCTTTTTCTTTTTTTCTCTCCTTCCTTTTTTATTTTTTTAAATTATTTTATTTTATTTTATTTAGTTATTGTTATCATTTTAACAATTGCTATCCCCTCTGGTGAGTTTAATGGATGGATTGGGGAAGGACATGTCAGCAGATTGTTGCCCCCGAGGCTCGAGAGAAGAGGGATTTCACTGGCTGAAGCTAATTGACAGAATAAGCCGCCTTAAAGCCGATCAAATCCCATTACAAATGCAGTCAGGGGCAGGGAGCACGAATCCTGCTACTGATGGTCTTCTCTGCCAAACTCCCTGAACTCAGGGTGGGCAGGTCGGTCCCTGCTGCTGTCCTCCAGAGCCCGGCCATGCCAGCATGGAGACTGAGAAAGCAGCCCCACAGCTCACGCCTGGCACCCAGGCTCTAATTGGGTGGTTCAGGGATGAGAGGGACCCGTGGTGGTCACGGTTCCTGTCATGCTGTGCTTAGAGAGGACAGGCTGCAAAATTGCACAGAGGTGATGTTAAGTCCTATTCATGTGCCCTTAAGTGAGAAGCTGTACCCTACGGCTGGCCCGGGTTCCCTTCTGCCTGTGCCTACTTCTTCACTGAGCTGCAAGGAGAAGCGGCTGTGCATGGTGTGGGGGTGATGGAGCAGCAGAGGAAGACTGTGGGAGAAGGAGTAAAGGATCAAGCAGTACCACTGGGGTCTCATCCTGCACTTACTGCATTTTCCCGGCTGCAGGCGGCCCTACGTTGACAGTGGGTGCCTGGGTGACGAGCTTGGATCAGATGCAGTGTGTGCAAGCTCTCCTCTCAGCGTGTGCTGTGAGACCCCAGTGCGGGGTGGGCTGGATGCTCTGTGCTGTGACTCAGCACTCCCCAGGCCATTTCCCCATCAGCATTTCCCACGGCACTGCCTGGCTGGGACCAGGCATCCAGCTCAGAGCCCTGGAGGTGTATCCAGCACAGTGTTACACATCCAGAAAGCTGGCACTGACAGTGCAGGCTTCACTAACAGGGCTTCAGTGGGTGTGCTGTGCAAGGAGAGGTACGACGACAGGTGAAACACATCGAGTGCTGTTCAATGAGCCCCCTGTCCCTAAATTCTCTGCCTACTTCTAATTTAGATTAATTTACCTGAACGTTCCCAAGCCTACAAGCCCTTGGAGGCATTGGGATGGGTGACAAGGACACATTAGCATGCAGTAATTGGGATTGAGCGCAGTGTTATTTCAGCCAGGTGAAATGTCCTTGCACTGTGTTGCTGTCTGTTCCTGTGGTGCAGGCGAGGCATTGAGCTGCATTCACAGAGGGGTGGGGCACTCACAGACTGGGGTCAGCACCTTATCCTGGACATCTCTGCTTCAGGACTAGGGATGGTGTGCAGGGCAGGCATCAGCAACCCAATAGGGGCACATTTAGTGTGAAATGTTACCACCTCGGACTTTGTCTGCATACCCAAGGCTGCTGGGCAGGGTCATGCAGAGCTGGGAGAAGCATTCAGTTCTGCTGGTCTCCCTGCGGTTCCCCAGCCCATGCCACCAGGGGAGGACAAAGCTGAGATCCCCAGCAAAGGAGTGGAAGGGCAGCAAATACCGAGCAACCTGGGAATGCACCTGCTGGGAACCACTTAGCTGACCCTGCTTTTAATCTGCCCATCAGCGTGCTTGGGAACCTCAGCAAAACAGGTGCCTGCTCCAGTAAAGCAGAATAAGGGAGGCAAGCAACTGTCAGTGTCCTTCAGTGCAACTGAAGGGTTTGCCCAAGGAGGTTTTGCCTGGGGTTGCCCAAGGAGGGTTGTCCAATCCCATCTGTGCACATGGGCACATTGGACAGAACACTTCCCTGCCACGCTGCCTGCTCAGAACAGGACTCCCTGCAGGTCTCCAGCTTTGCCCTGCAGTGTCCCCGTGACCTCCTGTGCCGCTGTCCTCATCACTGAGATCCCAGCTGCACCCCGTGGCTGTGAGCGGCAGTGCTGTGAGGTGGCTGTTTTGACATTTCCACGAGCAGAGGTGAGGAAATGCGGCTCTGCCTTTCCTCCTGGCTGCACGGAGACATATGGGAGCTGGCTTTCCCCTGTCACCCAGCCAGAGCTGCGTTGTGTGAGGAGACAGAGCCACAGGGACAGCGCTGTTCACAGGAGCATTGGGCATCGCTGCAGGTTTGCAGTGTGACGTTCCCATCTGCAGCTGGAGTGGGACACACACAGCCTCCATCCCTTAGCTCCCGTCCTCCGCAATAGCTCCTGGGCTCTTGCCTCATGGTTTGAACTGGGGCCTCTGGGGCAGGGGCTCTAGAGTGGCACCAGAGTCATATCTGGCCACGAAGAGCTGCTCTGTGTCTTACATGTATTCACCAAAAGCATATTTTCCCCAGCAAAAGCTGGCTTGCTTATGCTAAAATGGCTTAGTGTGGTTTAGTAGCCCAGGATTAGCTGCATTAGGAAAAAAAAAAAAAAAAAAAAAAGAAAAAAATATTTTTGGTAGTGTCACTGCATCTGTAATATGGATGTGGCTCCTACCCCAAACTGCAAGGTGTTCAGCAACAGTGCAAAATGGGGAAAGCCAGAAAGCTGAGGTCAGGGTATGCAGTCTGGCCTGGTTTAGCCCAGGGGGACATTTAGAGCTTTGCCACGGCCCTAGAGATGCAAGAGCGGGGTTTGGAGGGGCAGCAGGAAGGCAGAGTGCTGGCAGGTGATGTATCCTGGGTTGGGTCCCAGGGTCAAGGGAACACTGACATGAGGTTTTGCTGTGTTCCCACTCTGCTGAAGGCAGCAAGGGAAGTAGCTGGGCTCACTCCCCCCTGCTGGGCTGTGGGCAGAGACACACATCCCTCCATGACCCCCCTGTCCCCAGGATCCAGGTTTGGGGTGGGTGCAGCCCCAGGACTATGGAGCTGCCCCTGGGCCGCAGTTGGAAGGCAGCAAGTTGGCGCTGCTGCAGCTCAGATAGGGAAGCACAACCTGACAGCCCTGCTTAAGGCTCCTTAAGCCTCGTTAGGAAGCGCAGCGCACAATCAGACAGGGAACAAGGAGCTGATGTAGCAGCACCTAACGTGCAGAGGCAGGCAGGCAGTCACACACAGCCCAGCCCTGCCAGGAGATGCGTTCCAGCACCTGAAAGCTGGGGAGACGCAAGGAGTCAGAGAGTGGCTGTGAAAGCAACTTTCATCGGGTGGTTAAAAGAGGAGCTTCTGATAAACGAACGGCAACACGTCAGCGTAACACTTTTTTTCCCCTCATCATCTGCCTGGCACTGAAGGCAGCCGTGCAGCAGAGGTGCCCGCTCACACCTCATTGCTGCGGGCTCCAGCTGGGAGGTGTCAGCAGCAGGCAGCTCCTGCTGAGCCCCTGCTTGGCACCACAGCGGGACACGCTGACATGGCAGATGATGAGCGGGGTGGGATGTAGGATCACTCGGCATCCTCTCACCTGTATGGCTGTGTCTTTGTAGGGACAGCGTTGTGATTGAGCTGCCCAGAGCAGTGGCAGGTGGTTGGAGCTTTCCCTGTGACCGCGTGGGCCTTATTTAATTAGATGGGTGTAGGAAGGCTCTTTTAGGAAAAGGGGAGGCACTAAAGGTTTAGAGAGGGCATTTTTGATAGACATGAGGAGAAACTGCTGCTTGGTGCAGTGTGTCCAAAGGAGGACAAATGCTGGCTTGGAACTGAAAGATATTCCACTTCCCCCGTTTTTAAGTGGGGAGGAAGGGTTGGTGAGCAGGGAATGGGTTGTGGCAGATCATGGCCTAAGGGCAAAGGAGTTTGCATAAGGCTTTAATTTCCCGGGATCTGTGCAGGGCAGATGGCTGCGTGCCTGGTGAGCCAGGCTTGCGTGCTGCCTGCTTGGTGTCTTTAGGACCTCTTCTCTGAAGTGTTTTCTTTATAAATGCTTTTTTTTTTTTTTTTTTTTTTTTTTGCCCCAGATACTGTTTGGTCTTTGTTGCCTTCCCCTGAAGATGCCCACTCCAGGTGTCAGCAGCCATGAGCCCAGCTGAGGCTCCTGGGGTCAGCAGGCAGCCCCTGGCTGGGACCCTGCAATAGGCAGAGGTGTGTCATCTCCACAGCACTGCTGAGAGGAGATCCCCAAGCTCCTCACACTCATCATCCTCCTCCCTCCTCTTTAGTGCCTCTGAAACCCAGCTGTGCCCCCACTGCCACCGAGCACTGGAGAGATGTCACAGTGACGTTTTTTTTGTCTCTGCTCTAGGTGTGAGAGCACAGAGGAGTATGATTACGATTACCTCAGCATCAATAAAACCTGGGTCCTCACCCCCAAAGCACAGGAGACAGATGCCACGCAGATCCTCAACTCGCTGCTGAAGAACTATGACAACAAGCTGAGGCCTGACATTGGCAGTAAGTATCCCTGAGCTCTTGTGGGCAGCCTGGCGGTGGGTGGTGACCTGGCCCAGGTTTTCCATTAAAAGAATGAGGCTGCTGTAGTTGGGCTTTTTGGTGTCAGGTGGTCTTCACTCTTCTCCCTGCTGCACACCTGCACCTCCCCCTAGTCCTTCACTAGTGATTCTGACCCCTCTTACACTTGTTTCATTTCCTTTATAGTCAAGCCCACATTTATCGATGTGGATATCTACGTGAACAGCATTGGGCCTGTGTCTGTCATCCAAATGGTGAGTGGTATCGCTGCTATAGGAGCAGAGCACTGCAACTGAGGGCACGGGATGTGGGAGGCAGCTGGCCCTCACTGCTGGCTTGTGTCCTGCTGGCGTCATTACAAGAAAGGCATTGAGGCCCTGGAGCATGTCTAAAGAAGGGCAGTGGAGCTGTGAAGGGTCTGGGGCACAAGTGTGATGGGGAGTGGCTGAAGGAACTGGGATTGTTTATTCTGGAGAAGAGGAGGCTCAGAGCAGACCTCATTGTTCTCTACATCTCCCTGAAAGGAGACTGTAGGGAGGTGCAGGTCGGCCTCTTCTCCCAGGTAACGGCAATAGGTAATGGGCTCAATCTGTGCCAGGGAAGGTTCAGGTTGGAAAATTTTATTCTCTGGAAGAGTGGTGAGGCACTGGAACAGGCTGCCCAGAGAGGTGGTGGAGTCACTGCCCCTGGGGTTATGCAAGAAAAAGTAGATGTGGCACTGAGGAACATGGTTAGTGGGCATGGTGGGGATGGGCTGATGATTGGACTAGTTGATCTTACGGATCTTTTCCAACTTTAATGTTTCTATGATTCTAAGAGGTGGATTTGTTTGATTTCCTTGGGAAGAGGTGCTCTGACCTATTGATAACTTGGGCCAGGAAGGCTTGACTGCTATTCCTGGTTAGGAGCAGGGCGAGCTCAGTGATCCTGCTATCCTCACAAGCTTTCTCATCTCCACCAGTCACGTGTGGATGGACATCTCTGCCTGGTGCCTTTTCCTGCCCTGCCAGGGCACCAGGATGCTTCAGGTGAACTGCACTGCCCTGCCCAATCTCATGTAGCTGGGAGAGGGAGAAACTGTTGCCATGTATGGCGAGAAATTTGGGTGCCCAGGAAGCCTGTGATGCTGGGAGGGGGAAACAGAAGGGGAGGGCCTCACGTCCAACACCGTGCTTCTGCTCCTGCCGCCTTAGATAATGCCACCATCTTCTGCTCATGGTTCAAGCCTCTGCTGCATTGGGAGCTCTGGAAACACTCAATAGGAATGCTCCTTGCTCTGCAGAGCCTCCAGGCCGTGCACCGGAGAGCAAGTGTTGATTATTTTTCACAGGAAGCTTTCATTATTGTTTTCAGTGTGAAGTCGTTTTTCATCTTCTGTCACACTTTAAAAGACGTGGGACTATGTGGTAGAGTGGACAAAAAAGAGAGCCAGGACAGCCTGACTCTTTTTGTCTCTCTCCATGCACAATGGAGCAGAAACAACCCCATCACCCCCAAAACAAACAAACAAACAAAAGTTCTCAGGATGGGGAGGTTTTTGTTTTATTTTCCCAAGTAGAAATTTTCCATTGAGCAATGTCTTCAGGGGATGAAGGAATGGCACTGTAGATGTAGGACAAGTTTCAATCCAAAAATCATTTCAAAGCAGCCCTTCCTGTCCTTGTATTTGTGGGTCTGGTCCCTGGGAAAAGAACCACAACCCATGGTGCCTAACTCAGGCTGTTGCCCCTGGCTGCCAGCACACATCTGCTTTGACCTGCCTGAAAGTGTGCCAAGGAAATCAAGCCAAGCCACAGAATATTTCCTCATGCTTCCTTTTTCCTCTTCATCTGTTTCCTTTACCTCTTTATAGATCTCTTGGAAACCCCTCTCCTCTTGGAGATCTGCATGACCACACAGGGGGTGGGGAGCAAAGAGTGGCTCAGAAGAACCCATTCAGAGTTCAGCTCTTCAAAGCAGAGGCACTAGGCACTGTTAGTCTGGTTTCCTAAGAAACAAAGCTTATGCCATGGTGATGCGTATGTGAGAAGTACGTACGTCCATTCCAGTCGTTCAGTAGTTTTCGATCCACTGGGCTAATAATCTGGCAGCAAATACTGGGGCTTCAGGCGTGTTTTTTCAGTACATTGTGAAATCAGGCAGATAAAACAGCTGTCTCTACTGCTCCCTGCCGATCGTTGCCCCTCAAAGGGGTCACAGGACTTCCTCCCAGCATTGACCAGAGATCTGAAGACGCCACCAGGTGACATCCCCAACTAGACTTTTTTATGGGCATTTCTCCTGCCCCATCTTCTGAAGTAACATCTTAAGGGCATCCCTGATTCCAGCTCAAGCTTAACCTTCCTTCCTGAGATGCTGGCTGATACTAAAGGTCCTGAGGATGGCTAGACCTAGGTCTTGTCACCTTGGTTGGCAGCCTTCTGCCATCTGCACTGCTGAATTCTTCTCCTGGCTTAGGAGAGAGACTGCACCCACCTGTAACTTCTGAAGAACAACAAAAGGGCTGTAACAAGGCTGCCACAGTGTCACGGCTGAACTTGGCTGCTCCACCTGTTTGTTCTTCCCCACTGATGCAACAGATTAAGTCATTCAGTAGGTCGTGCCAGCCACTGGCAGGCTGGCATCAAATGTATGATCCAGACTGTCTTTGCTAGGTATGTACCATTTCCATTTTTAGAGCTTCTTCTGTAAGGGAAGCTCTGCCTTCTCTCAGCTGTCAGGCCTGTCCCATATACCTGATCTTTCCTTTTTTTCCCCATACACAACCTGAGGGAATGCACATTTCCATGGGAAGGGAACCAGAATCTCAGATCTGGATCTCTCCAGAGCCCATGGTGAGATTTCCTTAAGCTGCCCTGCCTGTGCATCTGTGGTGCCTGCTGCAGATACAGAGCCTCATGCAAGCTGAAAGGCCCACTGGAGGGGAATTGTTGCATTGATCTCTTTCAGGTGCATTGCAGTGACAGCATTTTGGGTGTAAATATTTCTCTTGCATGAGGCCAGACTGTATAGAAGGTAAACACCTAGTTCTGCCTCAAGAAATACAGCACTGTGTCTATGGCTACTAGGTTACACCTGTACATCTGAAGGCTGCAGGAGCATCTGATGTGCTGGCAGAGGAGGAGGCTCCAGGAAAACAATGTAGTTTGACTACTGGTGTCCTGCGATCTTTTTCTCGCCCCTCACAGGGTTAAGCACTCACTGCTGCCTTCAGCCTGGTGATGCTCTGTCAGTGCTTGGAAGCTGGTCCCGCATAGCTGCTGCTCAACCTCCAAATGATAAATCACGTCAGGATGCAAAACTGATTCCGGTCCTTAAAAATGAATAGGTGATTTGAAAATGCCCTGTGCCGGGTGTGAATTCTGCATCCTTCTCATCAATCACTTGTCATAAATAACATTAACATTCAGGAGTCAGCAGAACGCAGGCAGGTTTGGAGGGGGAAGAAATGTAAAGTGATTTCCTAGTATCTCTTGTAGATCAGAATGGCGGTCTTGTTTCCTATTTAGGTACTCAAGCATATTTTACATTCTCTTCTATCCGTGAAAAGGACTTTCTAAGCAGAGCCAGCTCTGGGGCAGTTACCAGAAAGAAAGCAAGGAGATGGTTAAATAATAGGAATAGGGTTTAGGAGCTTGTGGCCTACAGAAGGATACAACCCTACAGAGGAGGGCTGAGACAAAAAGGTGTGAGGATAAGCAGTTTCTATCAGGCCCCAGTGCTTCATGCTCCACTTGCTGAGCAGGGTGGGATTTCCAAAGGGATACAAGTGGCTTCCCTATCCCCTGAACCTGTTATGTTTGAGGCACCTGCACTTCCCAGGGTATTGAGAAGATGCCTTTGGGGAAAGGCACATGGCTGCGAGCTCTTCCAGGGCCACCCGCTGCCGCTGGGTGCCAGCCAGCAGCACCTCAAGCCAAATGAGTTATCACCCACAGTGCTGTAGCTTTCCAGGCTGTGCCACAGATTTGGATGCCCAATTAGATTCCCATTAACACAGACGGTGTTAGGTGTCCTTGGCATGTCACTAAGCCTGGTGCTAAAACCTGCCTTGCTTCTTTAGGTCTATTTGCAGGCAAAGATGCCAGGGAGGGCTGTGGCAGTTGGGGATCTAGGGATGGGGCTTTGGGTTCAAATTTGTCACTGACTAATTGTTTGCTGAAAGTATTTGTTCCTGGTTTTGTTTAGTAATGGCATTATCACTATAGATTATGGCTTTAACTGGTGTCAAGGGCACCTAGAGCTCTGGATCACCTTCCTTTAGGGATGCTTAACACTCAGGACATGGTTCTGTAGAAAAAAAAAGCATTTGAGAAAGGTTGGAGCTGAGTGCCTTTCAGTCTTGAGGATGCCCATGCAGTGTCCATGAGGGTCATCATGGGTGTGACTAAAAAACTGCTTCTGTTCCCAGCTTGACAATGGACAAAGTCCTGCTCTCCAGTTCCTCCTAGAGGTCTGAGTTACAGCGTACTTTTCTTTCTTTCTTGAGCAAAACCAAGCAAGGCTCAAGGACTTTACATAGAGAATGTGGTACAAGCACTGCAGCAGCCTCTTGGCCAAGTGGAGGGACACGTGCTTCTCAGCCAGGGGCTTGCCTTGGTGTCTTCAGGTGCTCAGGCTTAGAGGTAGTGAAGGCAGAGTTAGTTCTGGTGCTGGAGAGACTCCTCTGTGGTGCATGTGAGGGTGTTAAAAGCAGAGAAGATGCCCCTGTGTGTGCAATTCTGTAGCTAAACTTGTTAAAAGGTCTTCTGCAGGGTTGTGCACCACGTTGGTCTTAATGATGCCAAAGACAAAAAGAGCAAAACGGGGCTCTGCCATTCACCAGGAGCCAGATTCTGCTGCTCCTGAAGTGTGTGCGATTTCCACGGGGTAGCACTGAGCTCCTGCCTCCACTATTGCAGCAAATTATATTGCTACCTCCCCCACTGAGGGGGAGACTGGTACCCGAGGAGGGTGATATGTCCAAATGCACGTGTTGAATATTCTCTCCCTCCCCTCTTCAGGAAGGAGAAGCTACGCACGATTAAATTCATAATGCTGTGCCTGGCTGCAGTAGTTACCATGCAACACGCTAACGAAATTGAGGATGAAGAACGTATTTTCCCATGTCGAGAGTACCGCAGAATAGATTTAATAGATTTGCATGTATGATGCATTTGTGAAACCCTGGGAAGAAGGGAGGAGGGGTGGGGGAAAAACAGGGGAAATGTTTATTCGTTATCAGATGATGAATAATTAATTTACAAACGTTGTCTTGTTAACTATAAATTAAATCCTCATTTGACACACTTTATAATTTAAAAGTATAAGCACAGCGTGAATGAAGAGAACTCCCCACTGACTGCTTTCATGAAATCCTGAGGAGCCAGGAGGGAAGGTCGGGCTGCCACAGCTAAAGCTGACATGGGGCAGTGGTGAGGAGGGGGCTGCAGCCCTGGGGGGCCGGGGCTCTTTGTCCTCACCCGCGGGTGCTCAGCGGGGATTTCAGCATGGGGTGGGGAGGCAGGGGCTGCCCACTCTGCCCTCTTCCCTCAATGCTCCCTCCCTGCTTGGAGCTGCGGGTGGTTGAGAGGCTGAAGTGTGGCTCTTGGAGCAAAATCCCCATGAGTGCCACGGTGTGCGGTGAGTTGGCAGCTGTCTGTGATCGGCTGAGTTGTCCCAGCAGTGAGGGCAAAGATCTCCAAGAGGGGAGAGCCGGGTTCTAAGCCTCACTGAGAGCCCTTCGGCATTCAGTGGCATCTCACTCTGAAGTGGAGCTGTGTCCTGAGGAGCAAGCTGGGCTTGTGGGAAGGCAGCGTGCATGGGAACCACTGCGGGAAGCCCTGAGCGACAGCCCTGGTGTCAGGCTGCAAGGCTCGGGTTAATATCTTCATTTCTTCTTAATAGATGGGGAAAGAGAGACCGGTAATAATTGTCTGGCTCTGAGGAACACTTAAGTCTTGATTATACTTAGCTTCAGCTGCTTTGGAATAAGTAGGAAGGAAATGAAATGAAAACGGCTCGCTTTTTAAGATGCTTGAATGTTGTGCTCTGGAGCGCAAGATAAGCCTATAGGTAAAGGGAATGTGTTACCTCCCCCTCCTTCCCTGATAATACTCCAGTAGTTGCACAGCGCTTCTCAAATGAGAGGACTTAAAGACGCTTCACAAATCATCTGTTTAGGAGGCAACAGCCCAGATGCAGCCACGGCTGGGGTGGATTGCAGTGTCTGCAGTGTGCAGCAGTGTTCTGCCAAGGACCATGCGTGGCTCTTGGCCTGCCTGGTGCGCAGCATAGGAAACACGTTCATGTAATGAGCAAGGTCAGGTTTTGGTCTCCAATAAAGATGTATGTTGTAGAAATGTAAAGTGCTGGGAAATGAGTATGAAGGGTCCTGATGCTTTTTCTGGCCATTGGTTTCCACGCCTGAGTGGCGGCTCGGCGCAGCTCCTCACTGGGGCTGGCGGTGCGTTTATAACAGCTCCACAAATACTCATTTGCTCAGAGCGCTCCTCTTTCTCAATTCCTTGGCATTCAGAATCCGCTGCCTGAGCCCGGCCCTGTGTGCCCAAGCATTAGGAGAGGGACTGTTATCTGTGTAGCCGCTCATGTTCCCATGGTGGTGCAGTTGGGTGGGCAGAGAAGGGCACCGGCCCTCCCGGAGCCAACGTTTGTCATTGTCTTAAGAAAAAGTCCATGAGGCCACTGAGGAATAGCAGCGGCTGTGTGTTACATGTGGGACAAATCATGAGCTGCACAGAAGGTCTAATGAAATAAATGAGTTACTCCCACCCTGAACGTATCCCAAGAGCTTCACAAGTTTCAGGGTCTGCTCCCAAACCAGATAAGGGCTGATTTATTCACTATGAATAATTCAACCAGCTCCATTTATTATCTAGAACATACACTAATCCCCTCCAGATATTTTCTGTGTGACATCCATGTCGGCATTTTATTTATAGGCTGTTTATTGTGCAGAAAACATGAGGAGCCTGTTATCAGCAAAGATGAACAAAAAGCTGGGGGTTTGCCTCTAAAATTTGGAGCTCGATATAAGATGAAAATCTGGACAGCTGGATTCTGGAGTGGAAAAGTGCTGTTTTTTGGAAGCATTTCAGAAAGCAAAGCCCCAAAGTTAATTAACATCCCTAGTCAGATGCCAAATGGGGATGGTGACTGCACGCCGTTGGGTTTCTCAAAGTGCATTATCAATACGGAGCTCAGGAAGCCTGCAGATCTCGGACAGTATAGGATAAGTCAGCATTCATAATTCATAGACTATCCTGAGTTGGAAGGTACCCATAAGGATTATGGAGTTCAACCCCTGGATCCTCACAGGGCCACTCAAAAATCAGACCTAAAGCAAGTAATTAAGCAAGCAGCTTCTGTAAATTCTTTCACAGATCTGTTTTTCTGTCCTTCTGCTGGCAGAAATGGCTCAATTCTGCATTCATTTTGTGCCAGCTGGTGGAGAAGGCTCCCATTTCTTCATCCAATCTTAATGTAGGGTTTGGTAGCCCAGAGCCCTTGCAGGTAGGGAAGGATGTTTATTGTGGTGAGCTGAGGTGCTTGTGTTGTAATGTGCAGTTCCTCACCCTTAACCACAGAAAATCTTTCTATCACAGTTCACGGCACCAGCAGCTGCATCTAGGCCTGCCTTTCCAGGGGTCTCCACCAGCACCAGGGCTCCTGTTTTTAATAGACTCTAATGACAGCTTTCCAAAAGCAGGGGCTCTCCTTGCTCTGGGTGGGGTAGTCAGGCTGCAGGGACATCCCTGAGCTCCAGTGCAATCTGTCTCAGTCAGTAGGAGCTTTGCCCTCTGCCAGAGCATCAGAAGGGGCTTTGATGGGGTGCACAGGTGTGGAAGTGGCTCGGATCAATGAGAAGTAGGAATTCCGCCTGGATGTGCCTGGGGGATGCAGGCTTGGAGCAGCCGCACAGCTGCGGCTCATTGAGAGGAGTGCGGATGCGGCTGTCTTCATCACAAACCCATCAGCTAATGGAGCTGCTCTTCAGGTACCCAGAGGCTGACGTCTCAGCACAGACATGAATTTGTGGCCAGGCCAGGAAGCATGTGTTTGACTCTAGTACTAATCTGTGCTCTGAACCTCATTAAATTGATTCTTCCAAGTCAAAGGGAAAGCACTATTGTGTCAAATTTGAAAGATATAGGCTCTGAGCTGCACCAATAGTTGTCACTTGATGGGCTGAATTATTTTTAAAGCAGTTGATTTATCTGAGCTGAAGGCTTTAGATCTCTCCACAGGAGAGTTCAGGATATTTAAGGTGCATGAGAGGAAAGTCAGTGTGGTGGTAGAGGTCAGGGTTTGTGATCTGGGGTTCACAGCCAGCACTGGGGGAGCAGCTCTCTCTCCATCTTCCCACCTTAGTTGGGACAAACAGACAGAATTAGTGAGTATGCTGAGGGCAAATGGGTTGAGGGTCAACCAAAACATTTACATGTGGCATCGTCAGAATGCTTTGATTTGCTTTTCATTTGGTGATAAATTCTGCCCTATAACTAAAGTATCAGAACGAGGGCTGGGAAATAGAAGTTGAAATGAAATGAATCAGATAAGGGTAAAGCAAAATATTTTGTTAGCTTACTGATGGAGAAAAAGTTTCTAAGCGAAACGATGTGGTTGCAGTAATTCGCTTTAGATTTTGACGCTTTTAGTTTATTTTCAGAAAAGTTTTTTCGGTAGGTATTGGTTCTATTTATTTCTCGCACCCTCAGATGAAGCCATCCTACCATCTCCCTTAAAGGCTGGCGTGAAATCTGCCTGCAGTAAGTGTGCAGTGAAATGGCACGTTTCTTCAAATTCAGCAGCCGCGGGGGACCACAGGCAATATGCATCACAAACCTCTGTGTGCCTTGATGCTAAATGCTGAATACTTGGTCTGTTACTTCCCAGCAGAGGTGCTGGGAGATGGAGACAGAGCTTACGGTGTCAGGGCAGGGCTGCTTGCCCCAGCTTCATGTGATGAGGCTGTCAGTGAGGAGCTGCTGTATAATCACCCATGACACAAAGTGCATGAGAGCAGGCCTGAGCTTCCACGTGGGGCTGTGGCAGCGCTCCGCTTCTCTCTGCCTCCCCCCATGCATGTCTTGGGTGCCTCAGTCTTCAGCCTTTTGCGCTGGTGGGAGATGTGTTAGGGTCACAAGTGAGGGGGCAGGCAGGGCTTTGCAGCCATACAGCTGTATTGCATACAGCAGACCAGCTTCCCTAGCGCCGCTTTGTTTTGCTGCGGCCATTTCACAGCCATGTTGCTGAGACAGGTCTCAGTAATGCCAAATATAACAGCTCCTCAAACCCTGGAGAAATCATGCTTGCTGCACAGCGGGCACAGGAGTGAGCTTGGTCAGCAGCCTTGGGCATATGCTGGTGGTGCAGAGCTGATGGTAGCTGGGGACATTATATGTCCATCTTCATGCAAAGAGAGCTTCGTTGTGAGGGTTCTGTGGTTGCTCTCGGGCCTGCAGTTAGCTGGAAGCAGTTTAGCCATCTGATGATCTCGAATAGCAGGTGGTGACGGCGGCTCGCAGGCAGGTGCACAGGGTACGTGTGAACCAAAACACAGGAGTGGGGGAGGGGGAACACCTCGTTTCCAGGTGGAACAGGGGAGGTCAGAGCAGGTATGCCATGAACACAGTAAGCCTTGTTTCTGACACTTCCTCTTGGATGTGCTTCTACAGGAGCTGGGGTGAGTTTTGGAAGGGGAGCACGTGTAGAATGGATCTCTACAGAACAAAAGTACTTTTTGAGGAAAAGAGTCATTTGCAGCAGCCAGATGCTATGGGAAGTAAGCAGCCTGGAGCAGCAGAGCTGCAGGTCCTGCTTGCCCAGTGGCTGGTGTCCTGGCTTCCAAATGGCAGTCACACCTGGCTGAAATGTGGTTGTGTTGCTGGAGAGTCACTTGTCCTGATGTCCCTTCTGTAACTGTGGTCCAGCTTGCTTTGTCCTTGAATATTCAACAACTGACACAGAAATTGTCCTTCTTCTGTAACCTGATTCCTTTCTCCCAGCTGCTTCCCTGTCTGTGCTCCCTTGAAATCACATTAGGCTGGGCTGTGATTTTATGGTAGCTTGAAAAGAAGAACTGAGAAAGGAAAAACAACATGAAGCTAGGAGAAGGAGCTAAATTGAGAATCTGGCAGGGCCAGGAGAGAAAGCTGGCAAGCACAGCAAGGGGCATGAGAGACAAGATGAAACAGGTTTCCTTGAAAGAGTCATTGGAGCAGAGTACACTTGTTCTTTAGCTAGGACTGGGAGGGAACAGTGTCAGGAGTGACAGTTTCTGCAGAGGGCACAAAGCCCTCCCCCTCTGTGTAAGCAGAACTTCCTCAGATTCTCAGATTTTTTTATTTTTTTATTTTATTTTTTTTTACTTTTAGTTACGTACTTTTTCCTTGGAGATGAGGTTTAGAAAGGGATTTTTACATGCAAACACTGGTTTTCCTCCTGGCCAGCATGTTTTTCTTTACGATGGACGACAACCCAGGGACATGGGCTGTGGGGTTGCACTGTGCCATCTGAGACCTGTTTTGGTCAGAGCACAGAGTAGCATCTGCATCTGAGACATGGCCTGTCTCTTAGGTGTCATCCTGGCTCATTGTTTCTTGGAGAGCTGAGCCATGCTGCCCACCCAAGGCTTTTTCCTCGTGAGGCTTTACGCTGTGAATGTAACCGTTAGGGATGTGGTTTACTGGTGGACTTAGTAGTGTTAAGTTGTTGATGGTTGGATTAATCTTAAGGGTCTTTTCCAACTTAAATGCTCTTATGACTTCTCATGTGGGGCAGCCCTGGGAAGTCTGCTGGCCCACCACACTGTGATTTATCCCCTGGGCACAGCACAGCTTCCATGGTCGGTGGTTAGCATTGCTTCTTCAGGACATCCTGCCAGCACACTGCACGAAAAGGCAGTTTGAGAGCTCAGTGCTTATTGGGAACAAGTAGGTCAGTCAGAGGAGAGCATAGTTAGGAGAAGCTTGTAGTGCATTCCCTGTTCCACATACTCTGTCCCTAAACTCCTGCAGCTGGCCATAGTAGGAGTCTGCTGGGACAAGAGGACACTACCTGACATCATTTGCCCATTCTTATCCTCTCTGGTTTTGCACGCTGCTGTGACACGTCATGCAGTTTCTGTGCTGAGAGGATGCTTCCAGCTCTGGTCTACATAGAAAGCAAAGCTCTCATGGCTCCATTTCTCTGCCACCCTTCCCTTGTCATCTTGACCTCAAATCACAGCTTCTGTAGCAACTTCTCCATCACTTAGTCTGGAGTGGGAGGGACTTTCTTTATTCTCTCTGCATGACAATTAGCATCCAGCTGAGATCATTAGGCATGTTTCAGTCCATAGAGAGAGTCAATCCCTGCCCTGGAGAGCGTACGCCTTACTCGATGAAGTGAAGTCCCATAAGGAGGTAGCAAGGGGGTGGGAAATTATGATGTGATGCTTGAATAGGGCCACTATAATTGAAGCTGTTTCTGTTTGTGGGGGTGTATGGGCAGGGTAGCGATGCCTTCTTGATGAGGCAGAAAAGCAGAGTCATAAGCTACAGACTGAAGGGAGCACAGAGAGGGATAGGGAAAGGAGATGAATGAAAGCAGAGTGCTGAGACCACTGTAGAGGTCTGCAGTTTGCAGCAAACTGCTTGACCTCTGTAAGATTCTCAGCTCTCCCCAAGTAGTGCAGAAGGAACTGGGTGTAAGTCTCAGAGGCTAAGTCTCAGAGGCAGTGCTGAATTCAACACCTCCCAGTCCATTGGGTGAACCAGCAGCAGCAGCAGGCTATGTTAAGGTCTCGTAAAAAAAAAATAAGGTCTCGTAAAAAAAATAGTGGTGCTGCTGAACCAAAAGTCCCTTCTGCATAAGGTGTCAGGTTGGAGGTAGAGGGATACACCCAGTTGATGAGCCCTACACCCAGCAGGATGCTTGATTTAATGCTTTGAAATAATACAGCCATATGCTTAATGTCACTTGTTAGCCTTTGGTGGACTTTCCCACTTTTCTTCACTTCATCTGTGGGCCATTTCCCTGCAGCAGGACACAGCCCTTGTTCCTGCATCTGCTTTTGTGGGAGGCAGAGCTGGGGCAAGGAGCAGTTCCAAGCAGGAGGAACAGACCATATTTCAATCAATAGGAGCCTTGGAGATGTCCCCACAAGGAGGGCCTGACACCCCAGACACCCCTTTCCAAGGGTGTTCTGGACTGCATTCCCTGGGAGGGAATTAATGGGACCACCCACCTTGCCTTGCCTGGAACAGGGGGCTGCAGCAGCTACTTCTGCAGTCCTGGTCAGCGTCAGACTGCCCATAGTGGTGCTTCATTTTAATTGCACTGAGTGGTATGGGAATGGGAGGTGCAATTAAAGGAATTCCAGCATCTCGTCTGAATCTTACCTGGCTGTCCTGGGGGAGCAACCTTGTTGAGTTAATTACACACAGTGAGAAGGCTCAGCTTTTAGCCCTTTCAAAGGAAATCTCTTCTTGTCTCATCAAACACCCTATCAGCTTAAAGGACAAATAAACAAGAGCACCTGCCCGAAGCGCTAAGTATTCTTTTGCCATTATCCTATGAGGTTCTGTCCTCACCTTGTCTCTCCTGACACTTGCTTTCTTCTTCTGGCAGAAAGTTGCTGCAAGACCAACATCATGCATTCAGAGGTAAGGTTTGATACGCAAGCAACACTTCAGCCATGAGCGGCTTTGCTTTGCAAGCAACCGAGGCATTTCCTAGAGATCACAGTAACTGGCTTGCATCCTTGCTTGGCTCTGAAGGTGTTTACACATCACTTTCCACCCAGGCCATGCCCTGTCCAGAGGGTGACATGAATACAAACTGAAAGGAGGCAGCTTCTTCACTGTGGTGCTTTGCATAGTACTTCATTAAGTGTTCAGGATCTTCCTTTTTAATCAATTCTGTCCCATCTGTATATAGCATCCCATGCCTCTGCCTTTTCAATAATAGCCTCGTCGGGGACAGTGCAGACAGACCGTGCTTCTATAAACCAGAGTCTGGCTGATGTCATGTCTCGATTCAAGGACTTTCCTTGATCCTTTGGGTAATGATTGTTAATCAGATGCTACAAAACACACACGTCTAGGTCACATGCCCCTGAAACTCACAGTGACAGATCTCTGTACTGGGTTACATTCCCATGAACAGAGGAACAGGTACAATGAAAATCATCACCTGTCGTGGGGGTTTCACCATAGGGAGATAACATACTGAAGGACAGTACGTGGCATTACAAGGGAACAGCTCAGACTAAAGGGTTTAGGGGAAAGCAGCAGTCTGGGATTGTTGGTGGGTATAAAAGCCTGCTTTTCCTGGTCAGCAGGATTACTCAAAAGCAAGATGGCTAGCATTCAGACATGCTCAAAGCACTCTGTGCCAGCAAACCAGTTAATTTTCATGGCCTCGGGTGGTCTGCAGCTGGGGACCTGGAAGTTACCAGGACTACAGCTGCCTATTTTGGAATCTGTAACTCTGTGGATCATCCTCACCATTTTTGCCACTTTTATGTGGAGGAAGCTCATACAGGGAATTGCACTATAGGAAAGGTATCACAAAGTTTAGGTCTCTTTTTTGTGCAGCTGGGACTGAGCATTGTGTCCCTGTTTGCACATGCATGGGAGCAGGCATGAGCAGAGGTGTTTGGCAGCTGGCAGGCAGAGATCTCAGGAGGCAGCGCTTGGTGTTGAAAGCCCTGTCCAGTTCCATCTGCAGAGACTGCAGAGGTGAGCAAACCATGATTGGGGAGTTTGCAGTCGACAGCATAGAGTGTACAGCATGTCTTGTTTGAAGGCACCTGACAAGAGCACAGGACATGGTGATGGTTTTTAACAGCGAGATTGTATTATAAAAAGAACGCTGTCTCAACTGAGATTCCCAGGGCAGAGGCAAAAGACATTGAGACAAGGACGGCACTGCAGAAGTGAAACAGATGGGAAGTTCAGTGTGTCACCTTGAAAACACAGATCATCTCTGTTCCTGTTGTCCTTGAGAGCTCCCCCAGTCACTCCAGCATCATGGCCAGAGAGCTTTCTGGCATGTGATTTGGAGAGGACGATCTTGCAAACATAGTGGAAATTATATTCTCCTTTCGCTCTTTGTGTTGGAAAGACAAAACTGAGTCTCCCTTCACTCTGAGGTTTGCACAGTTCTGTTGCACTGGAGGTTTATTCCTTCCTTTCCATCACACCCTGCATTCAGGAGCAGCACCAGAGCAGAGAAATGGGGGCATTCAGAGCAAAGTGGTCATTACTGTGGGTCAGTGACAGGACTAGGGGAATCCTGGCACTGCCCAACCTCTGGCAGGCATCAGCCAATGCTGTTAGTAAAAGTACACTCTGCTGCCTTTTAACAGTGCTTACACATCATTCCAGAAGGATGTTTCTGCTCACAGTCTCAGTGGACAAGAAATTCCACATCAGATTTGAAGGTTATTCTGAAATAAGGTTATTTTATTTAGCTATCAAAGCATGGAGAGCTTCTCTAGACCTTTTTGTGTGTTCCCCACAACGTGAAGCTGACTGCAGGGAGCAGCTCAGGTGTTGTCAGATCTGTTTGCAGGCAGGGAGGGATGCGTGGGATGCTGTGGAGAGGGAAATGCTCGCCTGCACAAGGCTGTGTGGGTGAGGAGTTGCTCAGTGCGGCTAGATCTGAAGAAGCTTCCTAGCGTGAGCTGCACCCACCAGGCCTTGAAAGAAACATACCCCATTCCTGGGTCTCCTCCAATATCTCCTGAGATTTTACTGAGTTGTGCAGCATCCCAAAGGGTGTGCCTGAAATAGTTGCTTTGTTTAGCTCTATGATGAAGTGACAGCGTGGACCCATCGAATTCATGTCAGCCCACCTGAAATGCTGGCCATGCTTCCCAGGCAAGCAGCTTGCTTTGCTGTGCTGCACAAGGGATGTGCTTGGAGATGCAGAGAGAACTAGGTGCCACAAATAGAGAAAAATATCGAAGCAATAAAAGCTAGAATGAAAGCTAGGGTTTTAATCCCTCATCCCAGCTGTTATTAGGATTTTTCCAAGGTCTCTCTCCAGTAGAGGAAAATGAAAGAACCTGTTTCTTGGTCTCCATCTCCTCTATTTGGAGATCTCTTGTTGCTACTGAATGCAAAAAAAACCAGCACAAAACAACAACAAAAACATGCCCTCAAAAAACAGAATTTGCAAAATAATAATAATAGATCTTTAAATCCTTATCTTTATCCTAATTTAGGATTTGCTTTTCTCTTTGGCATTTGTCAGAAACCTGAGCTCTAAATAAAACAGAGGAAGAATCTCATAGACAAATACAGAGAGACAGGTGCCAATACAGGTGTCGATTTGCAAACTACACAACACGGGGATCTTTTGGCAGTGCATAACTGTGTTTATCTGGTGCACAAGGTAACCTGAAAATGCAAAATGTGGATTTGGGGCTGTGTTGTGCTTACCCTGTGAGTTTAAGCTGTTAGTCTGAAACTGCGCAGCCCTAACCCATATTAACTCTGGTGATATGTGTTCCACAGGGTGGAACTTAATCTCGGTTAGAGCTCCTGGGGTCAAATCCAACTGGAAATGCCGAATGATTCCTCAAGTGTGCACGGAGGTGAGAGAGGAGGCACAGGAAGTAGCTGACTGGGGCCAGCAGTGCCTGCTGAGGGTGCCCAATAGCCAGCAGGTAATGCTGGATGGCTGACCAGATCCAAGCCCACACAGCCAGCAGTGCTGATGCTGCAGGGTGTTCCTTGGCTTTAGATAAATGCACGTGACGGTATGTACGTGTTCCAGTGTATTTCAGTGTTTGCTCTACTGATAGATTACTGTATTATTTTATGACTGAAGTTTGGTGTAAGATTGCATTCACGCCAAAACGTGTGTGCTACTCCACATGTGATCCAAATGGCACAGCCCAACTCTTAGAGTGATACCTCTTTTTTCTCTAGTTCCTTCTGTTGAAAATCCTAAAAAGCCCATACTGTTACAGAGAAGTTAACAACCTCCATGTGCCGCACAGCAGATGGTACCGTAATGTTGGAGGCGTTTTTTACAATAACCTTTTTTCACATAGGGAAATTGAGGTGTAGAGAAGTCTCCTTCTGATGCTTGAGAATGAATCAGTGGCGGAGAGAAAACGCACGGGTGCAGGACTTCAAGAAACAGCACTTCCTTAAGCTTTAGGGGCTGAGCTCATCCTGCTGCCAGGTCCCTTGGAGAGCAGGTTGTTTTCTGGGAGTCCAGCTTCACAGAATGGATCTCACTGAAACATGGTGGTGCGAGTCTTCTGAGGTAGGATCCATAGAAAGAAGAAGTGTCACTCCACACTGTTTTTGTTGCTCACTGCTGGTGCTTCGGGCAGCTTTGCAGCCATGTAAAGTGATAGTCTCCTGATGAGAAGTGAAGCACAAGGTCAGAAGGTCCTTGTGGAACCGCAGAGAATTCCCTTCACAAATAATTCCTTGGAGGAAGAAGGAATGTGAAAAGCACAATATCAAAAGGATCAGAGGGCTGGCCATCCAGAAAAGGCAGCGAATTATTCATAGTAGTAGCCAGAATTATTGGTGAGATGCCCAAATGCCAGGTTTATACATTTTCATATAAATCTGACCTCTGATAATTCTGAATGAAAATACATTTGTAAATACCAACGTTTCCCAATGGGCTCCCCATCTAAAGGCAAGGGACCTACCTCAGCTAGTGAGCAATTCCTCATGAATAAGAGCCACTGAAATTAGATCAAACTACAAGACAGTGACAATAACAGCTCTGATTTTTCAGAAGAGCTGAATTACTCGTGTGCTACACTTTCTGCAGAGGCTGTCAGTGGCACAAGAGGAGCTCTTTAATGCTGATCCCTTCTGAAAGCCTGGGCTTGACAGCAAGTGCTAAACCCCTGGGATGTCTGACCCTCAGCTCTACTGAAACTTTAGCATTGGTTGTCCTAGACCTGAATAATGAACTTCGCAGCAGGGCCTCTGACCTGAGCAGCCAACCCTATGTTGAGATCTCCCAGGATTTTCCAGTTAAGTGGTAGAACTGATGGGTGGCATCTAACCTGGATATATCATTGCATTTGTTGTTGTTGTTGCTTTCTCCTATGCCTATTCCTGAGGAGGAGAAATGTAAACTTCTAGTGACTCAAACAGGGCTTTCAGAAGTTTGGGATGAACGTCAAGCGTTATTTTGGCCCCAGCAGCTGGCAAGGAAAAGAAAATGGCCCCAAGGAGAACGAAGTCAGCCCTCCCCATTAGTGTTGGTTTTTGGGCTTTCACTCCCAGCTTGTCTGTGCTGTGCCAGTGCTTCTATGCCTGCCTGTGTGCTCTATCTCACTGTTTCACAGCATAAGCCATGCCTCCATCACCACATACCCTACTTCCCAGCAGTATCCTTTGTGATCCAGAGCATTCAGACACTGGAGGGGTCTTTCCCCACCACCTGTGTTCAGGCAGTGGGCACGCCTGTGCGCCTGGCTTTGAGGACTGCTGTTGTCCAAGCTTTGTGACTCTGAAAGGGAACACTGTGCCTCCTCGTGTCTGTTTTGAATCATCTGTGGAGGCAATGCCATCACTTTTAACTTGCTTTAGCTTAATGTGCAGCATCTGTTTCTATTTAGAGCTATTTTAGGACCCCATTTTCATTACCTTGGCTCATCCCCTTGTCTAACAAGGGTGAAGGATCAGCCTAGAGAGTGAATTGACCACCTGATGGCAAATGCTCTTTTTTCATGATCTCATTACTATGCAAGGGACATTTTTGGTACCAATCATTCATTACCAGTTGGCTGACAGTGGAGCAAGGGTGAGGAAAATGAAGCAGAGAGCTGTGTGCTGCCCTGCTCTGCCTCCTCCAGGCAGGACACCATGTCCAAGGGAGTGCCCTAGGAGCACCACATTTATTTTAATGGCATGGTTTGAGAAATGAGATCTGAACCAGTAGTGAGGGCAGCAGAGGGAAGGACATGGCACAGTTATAAAAATTACACTGAGATAAATCAATAGAGGGAGGAGGAGAGATGGCAAAGTCAGACATTGTTCCATTGCCCACAGGAGAAGGAAACAATGCTTCCATGGTCATGGTTGTTTAACAATGAAAGGGAGCAAAGACCAAGTCAAAGAGGAGTTGTCAGGGGCAGGTGACAGCCATCGGTATGGGCTGGTGGACCTGGATTCAGGCTGGGGGCCTGGTTCCGACAACTACTGAGTGCCAGACATGTTCCCGCATGGCGCTAATTAGCACCTTCTCCGTCAGACTGAAAAAAAGGGTAAGGAGCAAATTGATTCACAGCAGCAGCAGCAAGCAGCAGAATGCTGGGCTAATGATGTGAACAGGTGCCAGTCCAATCCGAAGAGGAGTTACCTCCCAGAAGTGCTAGTTATGGGTTAGCTGGATACTCTGTCTTCTCACTAAAACTGAAAGTTCTCATTATGCTGGAAACCCTGTTTTCTGTCTACAAAATACTCAAACAAATGTTGAACCAATTGCACCAAAAAAAGAGATGGATCCATAGCAGCTCTTCCCAAGCTCCCTTTTCTAATCCTCAGCAAAACGTATCTGTCCAGGAACCCTTAGTGTCTCAGTTATTCATATAAATGATTTACACTCTGACTTCTTTATTTCACAGGGTTAATGCACAACACCACTATAGTTACATGTACAAATTAAGTGTATAGAGCACTGCTGGGCTTTGTCCTGATAAACAATAGAAAAAGCTGTCTGTTTGCATTCTCTGGCTAGCTGGCAAGCGACTTTCCTTGCCTGTGTTTGAAATGTGTACCTGAATTTAGGACTGGATTTAGTCGATGTCTGCACAGTGCTTGGCTCTTCCTAAGTGTGGTGTGGATGTCCTGACCCTGAGCCAGAAATGAGCTAGGAAAGTTGTCAGTGGATACAAACATCGTCTCCCAAACTCCAGAGGTAAATATTCTGACTGTGACTCCAGATCGGTGGCCTCCAGACCAGGGGACATGGGTCTGCTTTGCCTGAATCCATCTCAGAAAGGTGTATTCTTCTTTCTCTTTCACAGGAATACACCATTGATATCTTCTTTGCTCAGACATGGTACGACCGGCGTCTTCGTTTCAACAGCACCTTGAAGGCCCTCACATTGAACACTAATATGGTGAGCCGCATCTGGATCCCAGATACCTTTTTTAGGAACTCCAAGAGGGCTGATTCTCACTGGATAACCACTCCGAATCAGCTCCTCCGCATTTGGAATGATGGAAAAGTGCTCTACACACTCAGGTATGTGCAGAAGGTACTATAGCTGGCTGCTGAGGTGAGGAAGCAAGATGGACAAGGTAGCGTTTTCCAGCTGTTCTGGGACAAAGTAGTGGAGAGGGTTCCCAGTGCTGATGTTCCCAGACACGCAATGCTGGTTGCAGAATAGGCCTCCTCTTCCTAAGAAAAGAGCTCCCCCCCAAAATGTTAAACTATTTTCCTGCATGGTACTGAAACAGAAGTCAGAAGTATAAATGGTTTCCAACATGAAAATTGCTTTAATTTTTGTGCTGGTCAGCCCAGTCATTTTGATTTGATAATAAACATCTGTGCTTTTTCCCATAAAATCCCGCTCTCAGAAATGAATCTGAAAAGCTCACTAAACAAAAAGGCTTGTCGAATGTGAAAATTAGATGTTTTTCCTCACTTTGAAAATATCCAAACACATGCTTTGTTTTGCTGCTGTTTTGAAATGTTCCCTCAACCAGACTGATCTTCAACAAATTAGTGCCTCTCTTTTAAGGAAGCGAGAATCCCTCTGTCACATTATAGTGTTGAAATCAAACTACCTTCACTAGCACAAAACATCAGCCTCGCTCTCTCTCCCTTTCTCTCTCAGGCTGACGATCGAGGCTGAATGTCTGCTCCAGCTGCAGAATTTCCCAATGGACACTCACTCCTGCCCTTTGGTTTTTTCTAGTTGTGAGTATCCATATTTTAAAAATAGTTTTAGAAGGCAAGTAGAGAAACTTCAGCACAGCAAAACTTTTTTAAAGGAGACCCTCTTCCCTTTTATCTACATTTTCCCCTGATTTCCGTGTTCCTCTTCTAAGGCCAATACTGATCATTCCCTAGAGCATCCTCCCAATCTTGGTCTAGAAGAGGTTTTCAGACACAGCACCTCTGAGTTTCTTCTTCATCTGGGTGGACAGTTGGAGGTGTTTATTTCACTGACCCAGTCATTCTGACCTCCTGAACAAGATATTCTGCCTTGCAACTTCATTCTCTTCCTAGTCTCCAAGGGGACACAGTAAGGGAGACTCCAGCTTTGGGTACTTTCTGTACCCATTGGTACAGAAATGCTGTATCTCCATTGGTAATTTTGCCTTCCTGCACTGAGAGATTCCTGTCCTCATGCGTTGGTTGGAAATCTGATTTAGTCACTGCAGTCCTGTTTTGGCCTCTCCCGCTTTCCCTGCCACAGAGAAGATGCAACTCACATGGCTCTGAGTTGCTTCAGAAGGAAGCAACAAGCTGAGGAGATATCATTGCCTCATTTCTTGCCATCCCTCAGTCTTTGCTAATTAACTGTACGTGCCATGCGTTCCTGATAATTAGAAACACACTGTGATTTAGCTGCCAAGCTTTGCTCCTTTCCTCCTCTGAGGAGCTTTATTGTAGGTGTCAAGTTCTCTTCTTCACAGTAGGCTTGTTTCTTTGCCAAGAAAGCCAGAACCAGGAGAAGCCATGCTCCAGCCTGCAGGAGCTAGATCTCCTTCTCAATGCAAGACACAACCCTTCTTCTCCATACATAGATCTGCTCCCAGGTTGAGAGGTACAGAGACCCAGAGCAGGAACAGCCATGTTTGTTCCCACATTAGCAGCTTTGTATTCTTGGTGTACTGATATCTGGGAAGGAGGAGTAGCCATAAGAACTGGTGAAGGCCACATGCTGCCAAGGGATGTTGAAACGCTTAAAGACTTCATGCTAGGGGAGTCCTGCTACACCAACTCAAGTCTAACTAACTCCCACCACTGCAGTCCTCGGAAAGGCTGCATTTCTAGCATTGCTTTTCCCCTCCCTAGGACCGAAAGGAGATGCAGTCCCTGCACCCGTTGAATGCAGGGACATCTAAGGTGATCTAATCAAGGGCATCAGAAATATCTACCTGAAAACTTCATGTTTACAAAGGATCTAGAATACAATGCAAGTACTTTTGTAAACCAAGGTGGGGTATGAGAGGGAGGCACACCACGTACTCTCTTGCTGATGTCTTTCCCCTCTCTCCAGATGGCTACCCACGTGAAGAGATTGTCTATCGATGGAGACGCTATTCCATTGAGGTCTCTGACCAGCGCACCTGGAGGCTCTACCAATTTGACTTCACAGGGCTGAGGAACACCTCGGAAGTTCTCAGGACTGGAGCAGGTGAGGCAAAGGGAAACAGCCCACAGAAACACCAGTACGTCAGAGACCTTGTGAGACACAAAAAGGCCACCAAACAACTCTGTGGGTGGAAGGGGAGGTCACAACAGTACAGTTAGAGGAACATTAAGAAAGGAAAGGCGGACCTTTGCTAAAAGGAGCAGAAGTAATAAAGATGAAAGGTGCAGTGAAGCCAAAGCAGCGTAGGCCAGAACACAGACACTTAGGAATTGTAGGATGACAATGCTGATGTGAATGAAGCTATCCCTAGTCAAAAGGTTATGAGGAAGAAGAGATGGAGTTCAAATTCCCTCTTAACAGAGTATGTGGATGCTATGTAGATTCCTGGGTGATTATCATCAGAACAGATGAATCAGAAGGAGAAATCAGAACTTGCAGATCTCAGTTCTGTCTTGGTCTTTCCTTCTGTAAAGTGGTGTGAGGCTGAACACCTGAACTATAATTTAAGAGCCAGAAGAAATGCTGCATGTGTGAAGGAACAAAGAAATGGAGGCCCTTCAGCTCCTCACATCCCACTTCCTTTCCACAGACAACCAAGGAAAGCCTCTTTGGATTGCTGACTATGCAGTCAAATGTGCGTGGGTCATATTTTTCAGTCCCCTGAAGCAGCAAGTTCAAGCAGTGTTTCTCCCACCCTGGAGAGAGCTACTATTGCCACTCCTGTCAGACAGCCTCTAACTTGGATAGAAAAGCAGCACAAACCAGGGTGAGGAGTGATGCAGTAAAAGTGTCTTGAATGCACCAGTTTGCCGTTTATAATTCTCTTTCTTGGTAATTGCTTGCAGGCTCCATCTTAACCCTAGAGTTGTCAGGTTGCTTTCTTTCAATCCTCATTATAAGCCTCTGAAAAAGAGGAAGAACTTCAGCTGTGAGTTGCCAAATGAACAATTAGGATGTCTACCACCACGTGCCTTTTCCAGGGGAAGAACCAGAATCTAAGAACTGATTGAAGGACACCTCTTTTGTCGCAGCTCAGGTAGTTAGTTGACAAGACAGGCCATGTAGCCTTGTTATAGCTAAAAAGCTTTCTATAGAAAAGAAACCATTGAAGCAATCAGCTGAAGATGAATACTCTCCTGAGTTTCTTCCCTGAAACTTTCCCTGACAGAGTACTTTTCAGTGTGTATGGCCAGCCAGCTGGCCAGTTAGGCAAACACCAAATCAGCTGTTAAATTGGTCATGAAGCCAGAAAATCAGACAGCCACAGAGCCAGCCTGCCAGGGAGGTAGCCACAGAACCCACTAACTGCTAAAACAGCAAGCCAGCACAATGCCAGCCGGTCACAAAGCCTACCTCAACCAGGCACGTTGCTATCTGTGAAGCTAGCGAGCTGAGCAGTCACAATGTCAGGCACAAGAACAGCCAGATGAGCACTTACAAGAACTAGTAAACTGCAACAGAAATACTCCAAATTTTGAAGCTTTCTGCACCTTAGTAAGCTACACGTTGTGATTCCAGCGTCTCTTTCACTTCTTTTTTTCTAGGGGAGTACATGGTGATGACAGTTTCTTTTGACTTAAGTAGACGTATGGGTTATTTTGCCATTCAGACCTATATTCCCTGCATCCTCACCGTTGTTCTCTCCTGGGTTTCCTTCTGGATCAAGAGAGACTCTACACCAGCCAGGACATCTCTGGGTAAGAGAAGGGCTGTTTCATACATGTTGCTTGTTGACCACTGCTGCAACACTAGCAGACGGGAAGTGCTGGAGTATGAAAGCTCCTAAAGCAATTAGGCATTATTAAGCTTAGTGACGTCCACCCCTCTTTCTGTGTATAGCATTGTTCTCAAGCTCAGCTGAATTTCTATCATCTGTGCTTGCCTGGACTACTGGACTAATATAAGATGGCAAAAGACTCATTTCTTGATCTGAGTTCTGAATGTGGCCTTCTCAAGCTGACAGTGTAGTATTCTTATGCTCCAAAAGGGAGAGGAAAGGGATGTACTGTGGCATTGCAGTGCTGACTGAAGATCTCCGTCCACATGCATGCCTTTTACATCTCCTCATCACTTCTCAGGGGCTCAGTGTAGGTCCAGTCACATGAAGGTTGTAGGGTAATGAGCAAAATTTCTTGGCCATATAAATAGAATCCCAAACTGGCAGGAGCTGGAAGCTCAGTAGGTACAGACTTTGTCAACTACACCATAGCGGAAGCTCAGAGAATGGCAACAGTTCTACCTATTGTTTAGATCTGCTCCACAATCTGCAGTGGCTCTTTGAGGCAGGATAAAGCTCATGTTGATTGAATCCTGTTCTGATAGGAGCTAGAGAGAGCTTTACAAATCTTTAATGCACTTCAGCTGCATCTGTATTTTGCAGAAAGCTCAGCTTCCCAGTGCTGTCCCTCCAACCAGCCCAGCTGAATTTCCCTTTAATTGAAAGTAGCATTCCCAGCCCTACCTGCAGGCCTCTGCAGGGTGAAGAGAGACATAGGACTGTCAGCATCAGGAAAGGCTATTCAGAACCCATCCATTCTGAACATTCCTTCCCACCTCTTTATCAAAATCAAATTCTTTAGAGCCCTGGATAGGGCCAGGAGGAAAAGGAGGGTGTCATTTCCAATGGAGGTGAAGGTACACCACAGTCCATGGATGTGGAAGGAGTGAACAGCAAGAAACAAAAGGACACCACTGTGGTGAGTGTCTCAAAAAACAGAGGCAGGCTCCCTCAGGAAACAGGCCTTTGCTGTAGGAAAAGATCTCAGCATATAAAGAGTAATGTGTTCTTCATATATATGATCCCCACTACATTTCAAGCCCATCGGCCTCCATTAAAGCGATGTAAACTGGACCAGTTCAATTGGCATTTCAAATATGTGGGAAGTCACATCACAGTTGCTAACACAAATGCAGTAGGAAAATATGAAAATCTCGTGCTATGCTCCCACCCAGAGCCACTGGGTTGAGCACCTGTGTGACAGGTGGATTTAGATGAGTGCTAGAGAAAGAGGAACAGGTGAAATTGCTGCAGCTTCCTCCACATCCTAAAAGCAATGGCTGAGAGCGCAATACCAACTTTTGGAGCTGATCGTGTACTGGTTCCTAATGCCTGATCTCTGAAAACAGGTTTGTGAGCACTAATGCTACTTAGAAATCTATTCCAAGCCTCATTTGAGCCACAAGAGATACATTACCATCTCCCATCCAGTTGATGAGCCATTGGGCCAATTTCATCCTGGGGACAAATACTCAAAGGGAGAACAATTCATCCACTGCCTGCCCAAAGACATCTGCCTCGCAGTTATTTCCTAACATCCAAGCCATTGCACTCTGCACGCAGCCTTAAACAGAGTTCAAGTTCCATATTCCCTTACCAGTACATGTTGATGGCCTGTGCAATGTTCTGGTTTCAGACAGCTCTTTTTCCATGGTGCGTTGTCAGAGGTTACTGCAGGACCAGAGTCTGGTTAAGCAGAGCGAAAAAGGGACCAGATGTCTAAAGAGGGGAAATTGAGGTGTTAGAGGGACTGAGAGCATTCTGAAGACAGAAGTGCTTTTCTTCATTACCCGAACTAGCTCTTTTTCCTCTTAGGTATCACCACTGTGCTAACGATGACCACGCTGAGTACCATCTCCCGCAAGCACCTTCCCCGTGTTTCCTATATCACAGCCATGGACCTCTTTGTGTCTGTGTGCTTCATCTTCGTCTTTGCAGCTCTCATGGAGTATGCTACACTCAACTACCTGGTGGGAAACAAGAAGCCACTGGAGCACAACAGCAGGAAAGCCAGACTGGTAGGTTGAAGCAGCCAGCCAGCAGAGCTGTATAGTGTTAGAACTCCAAGCCCTTCAGGAATCTCTCTCCTGAGCCTGCACTGGAAACTGCTGAAGTTGTTTAGTGCCTGACATGTACTTTGTTCATAAGGTCCTCAAACCAATCTGTGTGCTGGGCCAGAGCACTTGAAATTCAGACACAACCAGAAAAATCCCTCGAAACTCCCATAAAACAAGGAGGTCTTTGTCGGGGCCAGGAACCCTGTGCTCAATCGCTGGAGAGCTTGTCAGTATAGTTTACATGACTAAACATAAATGTCCACTTTAAGATAGAGCAATCCACACCCAGGCTCTTCAGTCTTTACTGATTTAATCTTTAAGGATTACATAAGTATCTCAGGTCACAGAGATGCAGAGACCTACTGTCTTTTGTGGTCTGTCATCAGAAAATCTGCTGAGTGTGGAGACAGCGAACCCAGAGATGCCATAATCCTCTTGCGATCTGCCTAGGCTTAGTGCAGATACATCTGACACATCAGATGAAACAGGCCCCTGAGCCGACACACAGCTGAAAACAAAAAGACAGACTTCTACCTTCCCACTCTCCTTTCCCAGCACAGGTGGAGAGAGCTCCTCCGTGAGGTTGGTGATATGCCTCCTCTACTGGGGCATGAGGTTAAGAATTGCAAACAGCCTTGCCCCAGCTATCCTCCAGCAATGAACAGCAACCAGAAGACATACCTGGACTGTGTGCTCCGCCCTCAGAGACAGCAGAGCTCAGGGGAACGAGGGAAGGGGCTAGTACAGCTGGAAAACAAACACCCTACTTGCTGACTGTGGCAAAGCTGGGGAATCATAGCAAGTAGATTTTTGCTTTCTAAATCTGTGCCCTGGGATGCCAGGGAGGAAACTCACAGTCGTGCAGGTAACTGCCAAGTCTCCACAGCATGCCAATCAGATGCAGAGAAGGGAGATGAACACTCCTGTCCCTCCACTGAACTATGCCTATGTTAAGAACTGACCAACTGACAGTTGGATAATTTTTGGTGTATAAAACATGTTTTCTTGCATTTTCTTTTCCTTTAATCCTCTTACCCTTCCTCATTTCAGCCACCTGCTGGCGCACAGGTGATGCCATCCTTTACTGCAATCAACATCAACATCAACAACATCATGCACTGGCCCCCAGAGATAGAGGAGGATGAAGATGATGACCCTGGCTCTCCGTGCCTGGAAGGAAAGGAATGCGAGAGGTTCTTCTGCTGCATTGAGGACTGTCAGACAGGGATGTGGCGGGAGGGGAGGGTCCGCATTCACATCTCCCGCCTGGACTCCTACTCCCGTGTCTTCTTCCCCACTGCCTTCCTGCTCTTCAATATTGTCTACTGGATTGCCTATCTCTATCTCTAGCCATTCTTCGTCCTCAGCTGGAATGGACTGGAGGCCAAAAAGACAAACTTTTCAAGGAGCATAGAGAGAACAGTGTCTCTTCTGTTTAGTTGATTGTCGCTCTGAACATTCCAACCTTCTTCCTACTCTCATCTCTTCTAAGAAGAACAAGACGGCTTATTTTTTTTTTTTTTTAACCTTCAAACCTATCTTTTTAGAGAATCTTCCCTTCCCCAAAACCCTATCTCCAACACCACCAGCATTTGGCTCCTTGTAAGATTGCCCGAAAAATTCCTATTCCCATCTAAAACATTAGGGATTTTGCCAAGAACAAAAACCTTGATGCTTCATTTTCCATGCATACGTTCCCCAAAATTCCATGAGAAGTGATTGCAAATGGAGTATTCTGTGTAGTTACTAAGTCTGCAAAGAAAATAAAACGTATTTTACAACTTCTGTACCACCTACACCAGAATAGACTTTGTGGAGTGCTGAGGGCTTGGAAAGGTCAGAAAGAAAGAATGGTGAAAGAAGGTGATAGTACAGGTTTCCCACAGTAGCTGTACTTGATTGGAATGTTTTGAACCTGCCCAAAAACTGAGAGTGGCACAGACAAGGATGGAGTAGCCACAAGCCTCCACCAGCTCCTTGTAGGATATCTGTGGAGCATTCTTAATGCATCACTTCGCTTGTTGTACCAAGTGGCATCAAAGGCACTCACCCAGGGAGGCATTTTTCTTTAGGTGGTGGTGAAAAGCACCTCACAAGTTTTGGAAGGCCTATCTGCTTTACTGGAGCAGGCTTTTCAGTGCTTGTGTTGGCACTCAATTTACGATCAAGACTTCGAGCAGTAAACACAGCTTACACTGAGCATAGCAAAAACAGGTAGAAAAGTCCTTGTGCTATGAAGACTAGAAGCAGTCCCATGAATCCATAGAGCAGTAGATGTCTTTGGCTTGTCTCATGTGATTGGGGCCCTATTCTCTCATACGTGGTAGCAGGGTAGTGCTCTCATTTACAAGGACATTTGTTGAAACCATCAGATCTGTGCATGGTAGTAGATACTAACTTGAAAAATGGGTATTAGAGAAAGGAACACTATCAGCTACACGTGCAGCACTTACTGGTAGTAGAGAGAGCAAGTTCCTGCAGTTCAGATGTTTCCTTCCTTTTTTTTTTTCTAATTAATATTTAAATTAAAAAACAGACTTAATTAAAACTGAATGAATCCTTCTACTTGTCACCAATCCCTACCCCTTTCCTTCCCAAAAAGAGGAAAGGGAGCACATCCTCCTTGGCAGCTCTCCAGCAGGTCAGGCACAGAGATGGCTGCTGTGCAGGACCCTGTCCACTGCAGTGGGATTCTTCAACAGCCCTAAAGAAAAGGGCTAGAGAAACGCAAAATGTAGTCTCAACTAGAAAGAAACTACATAATGTAGAAAGGCAAATTCAGGTCCAAGGCCTGTACAGCGTAAATCAGCTGCCTTCCCATTTATATTAGCTGCTGAGGTAGACCACAGCATGACTGTGAAAAGCAGTGTGCCATTAATATTTGCTTACTCTGTAAATTACAAACAAAACCAATCTTTCTAAGAACAGCATGTATTAGACAAATTGCTACTTAAAAGGCTCATCATGAGAAAAAAAAAGCTGGCATGATTGCAGAGAAAAGTTAGGAATGGTTGGCTCTTCGGACAGCTAATGGACAGGAGGTTTTATACATTCTTAGAGAGCAATTTGATCTGGTTTAAAGATGGATTTTGACACTGTTAAATCTGATCTGAATAATGAAGTGTCACTTTTAATTCATTCATAAATACAGCTTTACCTTGGTTCCAGAGAAACAGCTAGAGTGCCTAATTAAGTATACAATAGTACAACACTCAGCTAAGTATAACCTAATGGGGTCAGACCAGCATAGCTCTGGGAAGGGGAAATTGTGCCTGTCTAACCTGTTACAGTTCTTTTAAAATACCAAGTAAGAGATAAAGGTTACCCAGAAGCATAATTTGCTTAGCAACTCCGACAGCTTCTGAAAGGATGGAAAGAAATTATGGCGGGTGGTTCTAACTAAGGAAATTGATTTAGCAAAAGAATTATTAAGGAGGTTCTAATTAGAGGAAATTAACTGAGGAGAGGGGAAAAAGAATTGTTAAGGAGGCTCTAATTAGAGGAAATTAATGTTTTAGAGAGAGACACACAGAGAGGGAGAAGTCTAAGAAAAGAATCAAAACAACTTCCAGACAAGGAGGGCTGCTGGGTGACAGTGCCAACTCCTAGCCAAGCAGGTTGATGTTCTTCTCCTGATAGCAAAGTACTGTTAGATGTAGCAATAGAAAAAGCTCCTATGACTCAACTGTACTCAGACAGGGAGCTGAATTAGATAGGGACCTGTGATCTCAACAGGAAAGAGCATCCTAGATTAAAATTGGCTCACGTGACAGCCTCTGAGTGAAGCATGTCTTCAGATGTCAGAAGACAGCTGCTAGCGTGTGTGTGGGAGGGGACACCCTGATAGCAAGCCAGGGCCCATGCCAAGTATGATCATTAACAGAATGGTAGCATAAAAGGTATGTGGGCAATGTTGGCTATGGTGAACACAGGCAGCAATACCTGGAAGGGGAGCATCCAAGACAGGACTGCTGGACAAGATAATTTATCATGCTTGCCCAAAAGAGTCCAAATATCTCAAACTCATTGGAGCTTCAGAGCACTTGGGAGCCTTGATGGATGAAGATGGTCATCACGGACACCAGAGTAAAGGTTTCAGCCCTAACAGCAGCAGCATTTTGAAATTAGACCTCTAACAGAATAAGTACCTCAGGAGAGAAGCACAGCGTACAAGTGACCTAAGAGGATGATAGGGACTTGGGCAAAGTAGACTTGAATGATTATAACATTTCTCACACACACACATACGCGCGTGCACACGCGCAAATAAATAAATAAATAAATAAATAAATAAATAAGACAAAACCAACACCTCGGTTATTTAACCAGTGATGGAGGATTTGATAGAGGAAAATAGCCCAGTGTGGGCTGGAGCACAAGGAAACTGATTACTTAGGCTGGGTAAGGAGGAGGGAGGGGGCTTGTTGGCATAGGGAAATCTATGCCCATCACAAGTAGCTCAATAAATAAAGGCATGCACAAAATCAAGTATGTTCTTAGGTAAGCTTCAACAGTTTCTCTAAAAAGGAAAGACAAGAAAAAACAGATACATATTTTAAATTACTTTGCAAAGCTTCCATTTCCTAAAAACAGGTGCAGGGAATATGGGGGGCAGAGACCTTCAGCAGCCTGAATTCATGGCCCTATTTGAGCAGGCATGGGGAGCCAAGCCCCACTGCTCCCTTCTCAAAACTGCTTCAACCACCTGCCTTTCCCTGCATTCTGTAGTTTCTGCCATCAAGCTGGAGTGCCTTTTTTTGTATTGCAGCATCTTTCAGCCCGGGACAGCTGTTGCCTTTTCACCAGTCTGACTAGCTCGCTCCAGGGTACACAGCCCAAGAACATCTGGCTAATGATGGGGACTGAAAATGATGATCTCAGCATTTATGTATGATGGTTTTTGTTTAGAAGACAAAACAAGTCAGAAAAAAAAGTTGATTTCTCATTTCTCTGTCTCCAATTCCTTTCGTTTCCCTCCAAATTATACCAGTTAAGGGACCATTTTTAGACTGTAAGCTCTTCAGGGCAGGGACTCTCTTATTGTGTATTTGTATGGAGCCTGGTACACTGGGGTTTGATCATTCATTGAGATTTTGGGATGCTACTTATTATAGATAATAAACAACAGAATGGACTCTCTGTCTCCAACGACACTCTCTGTCTACACCATGTAAGATATCCCATTTGAGCTTTATGAACTTGCCAAGGGGACACATATCACTGCAGACACGTCCTCATCCACAAGTATGAAGGGAGGCTGAGGGAGGGACCCTGCCTCCAAGAGGACGCATCCCATATGTGCCACCTCTCATGCCATTATATTATTCCCTCTCTTCCTTTAATTTTTCCCTAGGGCCATGTTTTCTACATTTCTTCCTGACCCACACTGGTCCTGGGGTTTTCCCAATACATCAGTGTGGGTTTTGCCATCCCCAGGATCATTTCTCCCACGCGTGGAGCAGGGCTGCAGCAGGGCCTCCCCATCGTCATGGAAACCATTAGGCCGCGGAGCTGCTGCCAGTGCTCAAACTATAAAATCATTGTGCTTCTAATGCGCTTTTATATTCTTTTTTTTTTTTTCTTCTCCTACCTTTTCATTGCTAACAGGAGGTGTTGTTATTTTTACTCAGATTGTGGTGAGGGACTGTGCTACTTTCTGAGCAAGGCTGGGCTGCCAGCACATCCCAGGGCTGCCCCAGCGGATGGGCCTGAGGGCCCCATGGCTCGAGGCCCTTCTTGTGCGGGTTTCTTTCTCCTCTTCATGCCAGACTCCTCATACAAAGGGAGGCTATTGATAAAATAAGATGTTCTTCTCTTTCTGTTGAAATGTGCTATGTCTCTGCCCAAGCCTAGAACAGCACAGCAGGCAGACACGTGGTCATTACTCGCCTCTGGGCTTAAGCTCTGATCTAGAAGGAGGGGAGAAACTCTCTGCAGGCTCAGTTCACACCATCCTAGAAAGGGAAAATCTCTCTTCTCTCTCTCAAGCACACATTATATCCCTTCAAGATTTGACAGTTGCCAAAATGTTAAAAACATGAGACTGTGAATGAAGGGGGGGAGAAAAAGCTATATTAAGTCGTTACTTTTTATATTGCTAGAATATATTCATAATGTCTTCTTCCTAATGCCTCAGATTTATGGGCTCTGGGAAGACTGAATTTAAGTAGAATAAGCACGGCCAAAATTTTTTCAAGTTCTGTGCTGCAGCACAGGAAGGGTAACAGAAGCACTTCTACTTCTGCCATCATGGCAGGGGCTCAGACGCTGCCATCCAGATGACTGTTGCACTACACTAAATTTGTTGCCTCTGCTGCTCTGTGTCAACTGAGAGAGGCTGTGTGACTTCTCCTCTCCAGCAAGAGAAACTCTTTTTGGAGAAAGGGTGTCAGTAGACAGCACAGCACAACCTCTGACAGCCTATTAGCAGCAGGATGTACCCCCTGAAGTGGCAGGGGATATAACATGGCTAGGTGCTTGGTCTTCCCATCGGAGTGGGTGAGGAAACCAGGAAGAACTGCCTGCAGACCTTCAATGAAGAGGTATGTTTAGGAAAAAAAAAAAAAAAAAAAAAAGTTTTTTGAAAGGGTTGTGGAGAAAGAAAATTGACCCTTTTTTTTTTTTTTTCCTTATCCCTTTCCGGTGAAATCTCAGGTTTGTGCAGCTATTTCTTTTTTCCTGCTGCTGTTGCAGATTCTTTATATGATTGCCTGACATGATATTACCATTCTCACCCTTCTTTCCCCCTCTTCCCCATGTCTTCAGAGAAACAAATAACTGAGACCAGGCCCCATCTATCCGAGACACAATTCTGGCACCATCTGAGCACATATGACAGTAACAGCACTGCAGGATGGGAGAGAGCAACTGAAACTTTAATAGCTGCTGTAAGCAGGTCGGCATAGCAACATCTCCAGAGAGGGCTCTCCATGGGGTCATTTTCATTCACTTTAAAGCCCACTTGGGCTGTTACAGAGCACTATAAAATGGACTCAGAAAAGCTGTTAATTAGGATTAGCAGCTTTAGGAACATCAAGCCACAGTGCTCCAAGCTGAGCCCTTTATTTGAAAGAACTCAGGTCTCTTGACTGCCTTCTAAACCAAGACACGGGACAGCACATGTCAAGGCATACAACTTTGGTGTCAAATGACAGAACCACCTGGTTAATGGTAAAAGAACACTCTTACCTTAGCTGATGAATAGCACTGCAGCACCTCTCCAGCAATCAGATGACCCTTTGCTGGACTCATATGGTTGGCAGTTCTAAGAGGTACCACCAGCTGTACAGAAGCAGAGGAAGAAAAACAGTAATATAAGTAGCACATGGTGTGAAAATGCAGTGGGCAGATGATGGATGACCCTGCCTAAAGTTTCTGGCTAATACGTATGTCATAACAGGGCTGTAGGGCTCCAAAAGAAAGCAACTACAGTGAACAAGAGAGTGCGCCTATGGGTGTCAGCATACTCTTTCAAGCCCAGTCACAGACTCCAGAACAAAATAAAGGAGTGACTTATGTTTCACAGCTGCTGGAAAATGACTTTTATTCTATTGCCTTAAACTTTCTGCCCCTCATCAGTCTGCAGCATTTCTGGTTTGTGTCTCTTGTGTGTTACTGACCCTGACAAAACTCCAATCTTTTCAGACACCTCCTCTTCCTAGATGCAAGGTGAAACAGAGACATTCCTCTCACATTACTGTACTTTTCTTGGTGTTTTCATTCCTTCTGGAGTAAATCACTATCATCTGGCCAGAGACAAGTTGGAAGCAAAACTTCCCAGCATACAGTGTAGTACCAGCTTCTTTGCATACATCACTCTTCCTGGAGAAACACATTAGGTCCGATCAAAGAAATTACTATGACACCACTTCAGGCATTCAGACTGCAACCTGTCTTTGCCATAATAGAGATCTATTGTTCCTCTATGTAAATGTCCTTCACCAATAACTCAATCACAGCGCTTCAGCCAGCCCTGAATAGCATCCAACGGGGATCAACATCTCAGGGAAGAAAGCTAAGACAAAGTGTAAGAACGAAAAGCTGCAGAATTTAGTGAGCTAGAACTGTCACACCTCAAAAAAGGAGCATGTGCAATGCTAGCTGTCTACATTCATGAGTAATCCCAAGTGCGAGTGATTTGGCCAAGCAGGTACTAAACCAAAAATCAAAACAAAGCACACAACTCTTGCGGGACCATCTCAAAGTGCCTGCATGCCCTCTTTGTTCGTTGCAATTCAAAAGCCTAACAGCTCAGTGGAGAAACATACTGAGCTTATGCAGACATTTCTCAGACATTTCCCAAGATTTCTCAATATTCTGTTTTCAAGATATTCATCTGGCAGCAAATTGTAGGAAAAAGCATCTCTCCCTAAACCATCTAGAGAATACAAAGCAAAAAACAAAAATCAAATCAGACAGGGAAACTTCTGGAATCATCATCTTCTCTCCTTTCCCTCTCCCTTTCCAGCACTGCTGATAGCCCCAGGATTGTTCCATGCAGCCTGGAACCAGAAGGTCCTTCTGAAGGCATAAACCACTTTAGTCCAGAGTAGAAAAGAGGATTTTTAAAATATAGGTAGATAGACTTTAATTTTACATAGATAACAAAAGAATGATCACATATAATGTCTCTCTCTACTTACCCACCTTGCATATGTTCTTCTGAGTTTGATGGCCCACTTATGCCAAGTGCATGAAATAAAATATATATCCCTTTCCCAAAACACCTGCCATCTTGCCCAGCAGACAAACAAACAAATAATGCATAAGTGGATACAGCAAAGAGAACATAAGAGCACTTGTGATCAATGCAAAACAAGCCAGAGTGACTACACATACATGAAATCAAATGAAAGAAAAAGAGTCTGATGTCTACAGAACAGATCTTCAGATCCAACTGGGCAAACTGCATGGTGGTTTTTGTTTTCAATATTTTTTTCTATATTCTACCACATATTTCAAATTTTGGCTTGATCACCAACATTTACTGATCAAAAAGGAAGATAAAAACTTACTCTGGGCTGATATATTTTAAAGAAACACATCTAATTTCTTTGGCCAAGTTTTCAGAACAAATACATTTGTCCTTGAGATAAGTTTTATTTGATCTGTATTGATATTCACAAAGTAACCCCCATCTCCCTGGCTGAAGAGACTGAAATGTTTGCCACAGAGACTTCAGATAAGTCATTAATATATGTCACTGGTTTCAGGGGTCAAAGAGTCACCATTCTATGTGGACTATACACAGCCAACATTTTTACAGTACTTAGGACTTGAATTTAAATTCAGCATCAGTCCATATGTTTAAAATAGGAAAAAACTTGGCAGGCTGAAATACAGTTCATCATATTTCTAACACGGTTTCCTCATTGAGTTTGTCATCTCCCAAGAAACTTCAGACTTTGGTCCAAGAGTAGGACCAGCGTACCTCCTCTGAGGATGCTCTGAAGCCATCCCAACACAAGAGGTTGCTCTCCCTGTTTATTCCAGGAGTACCCCACAGCACAAACACACACTTTTTGCCACCAACTATCTCTTGCAGAAATAGCTTTCACCTGCTGATTCTCTGGGCTCGTCTCCAGGGAAGAGCTTATCCTAGTGTCTCTACAAAATGCCAAGTATTTAGATCACAGGAGAGACCTGTGGTGTACATGATAATTTTACTGGACTGTATAGAGCATGCTGGGTTTCACTATTGCAGGCCAGCTACAGTGCCAGGCTCTCCAGGTCCCTTACAATGAGGGAAACAAGAGTGGCTCAGCAAGGGTCTCAAGGGAACAGAAATGCACGTGGCTGACACCTGAATTTACAGGAAAAGCAAAGTATGTGTTTAGCAGTCATTTTACCCAAGAAGGCATCTGGTAAAATCAGATAAAGCATTTGCTCTCACATGTAGTTCATGACTTTGGGTGAAGCAAGCAGAGCAAAAAAAAAACCCTAAAAATCCAAAAATAATGTAAAAAAGTTCGGCCATCTAAAAATGTGTCAGAAGAGAGGCAGTTTCTCACTGTGATCAGATTCCAGGGCAAAGCCAGACTGCTCTTTAGAAGATCAAACTCTTTGTAGGCTGCCTAAAACAAACTCTATGAGGATAAAGCATGTGGACCACACTTTGAAGCAAGTAAAGAGCCTTCTGACCCCAGGCTGCACAAATCAGCATGCTGTGATACCTCCCAGACTCCTGTTGAGAAGAGGGCAGCAACTCTTACCCCATCCCTCTTCATGGAGGCATCTGACAACTCCTCCAGGACGTCTGGTACCTGGGAACAGGACCACAGGTCCACACTGTATCCCAGAGCAGGTCTCTTAATTCATACACTGTGTTCAGGAAACCTGATCAAAGGCACCTAAAATGCTCACAAAAGCTCTAAACTGAAGAATAAACACTAGATCCAGGCATTAATACCCCATGCTAGGTAGTCCAGGCATTGCACTTACTTACCCCTTCCTCCATACTTACAGCATCTAACTTCTCTGGCATAGCCAGAGCTAGGACACAGTTCTTAGCAGGGCCTGCTCAATGCCTTCTTTCTTCATCTCAGCAACTGCTGCACTGGCACTGTAAAGGCAGATTATTATACTGCAAAATTTATTTTAGCTATAACTGGGAAAAGTAATCAAAGCAAATGCAACAGCTCAGGAGGAATCAGAGTAGGATTAGACGTTTGTATGAATAAGAATAACTTCTGTACTTTGACTTGCTGTGATAAAAATAATAAGAACCTCAGTGTTCATGCTCCAGGGCAGAAACCTGATCTCTGAACAAGATGTTAGGAACAAATTTCCTCTCCCAATAGCAGTTCCCAACTGCCCAGGCCTCCGCATGGGGGTCTTACTGGCCACTGCTAGTGGCCACAGCTAGAAGCAAAGCTGGCTGGGTAGCTAGCCTCACTGTGAGCTTTTGCACTAGACTCCAGGGATCTCTTTGCTTTGTTGGTTTGTTTCTGTGTGGAAATGGCTCAGAGCTTCCCCCGTGCCCCTTCGCAAGCTGAGCCGCTAAGCTATAACTGCCTTAGCCTCAGCTGATTAATAAACTGGCTTGAGACTGCTGATCTCTTTGGACCATTAAACCTTTCCCCAGCGACTAGTCATTAATCCCCCAAAGAGTTATCCTAGATGAGGTTGTTGTTAGCCCCATCAATCCTTTTTAAGGCCTCAGTTTGCAGCAGAAAGGAGCAGAGAAAGGGGGGGGGGGGGGACAGTATGCATTTGTCAGGGCTTGCCATCTGTTCCCTCAGGTTACAGACAGCTACACAAGCTCCTGCATGCCAGAGCTTAGCATTTCCACAGAGGTGCAGACTGTCACTGTGCAGCAAAGACCATCCACCAAAGAGCAAGAAACTACTGCACCAGACATCTGGAGTATTAAGCAAGGCCAAGAGGAAAAAGTCAGAATTTGTTTCCTTAATTGCAGTGTCTCTGGTTGGGGCCAGAAGGCACCACAGCATACGGTTAACATAGGAGTACTTGCCGTATCAATTTCAGCAGAGATGCTTTCAAACAAACAGGTTTAGGACATGAAATACCCAGAGCATTGCTACCTATAGGCCTGAGCAAGTCTCCTTGTTTTCTCAGCTTCTGTTTCTAATCCCAATGTCTTCATTATAAAACAGCTCACATCTTCAGTCAGAAGACTGGATTTGCTTTATTGATGACTCTGGAAAGTGACATTTCCTCCATTCCAGCTAATAGTTCCCACACAATTTTTCAGCCTCATCCCCCGGTGTCAGCATACTATTCCCGATAATGTTTCCTTATCTCTTCTGGGGCTGTCTGATATCCCCGAATTTTGTTACCGCAGGCCACGCTTGTGAGCTTGGTAGGGGTGTTGGTGGGATCAAAGGTGTCAAACTTCACACAGTAAAATCTAAAGCTCATCTGGATTCAGCAGAGAAATCACACCTGCAAAACCACTGTCAAATGTTTCTGTGTTTTCACCTACAAATTCACAGTTGTTTGTTTCTTTCCCGTCTCTGGCAAGTCACAGCCTTTGAACTGTGGGTTTCATGTCCTTGTGGGGTTTTGAGTAAAAGAACGGTGTATGCTTAAGCTCAGATTTTTAGAGAGATGCAGGTGGAACTAAGATGCATTCGTAGGACTTCACACACAGCAAACTGTGCCCTGGTCTGGTTTGTGCTGCTGCAGATTTCTCTGTTTCTAATTGGCCTGCAAGAGCAATCATAAAGAAGGAGGAAGGGAAGGAGGGAAGGAGTACACTGATGCAAAACTTCGCTATGGACAATGGTTTTCCTCTGCAACAAGTTGTGTCAAGGATGGGAGCTGTTAAAGTCAAATGTCAGGCAGAATGTACCGATAGAAGAAAGTTTAGGTTGGTAGCTTGAGTTAACTCTGATGTCACTAGTATCATGGCATGTCAAAGGGGGGCAATGAGAGGACAAAACCCTGGACCCAGCACAGCTTAGAAGAGGACATCTCAACTCTCAGTGCTCTGTTTTTCATCAGATTTCCCATGTGGCTATGACAATGTTGCTTCACATCTCTGTGCCTCAGCTGTCAGCTATACTTCAAGAGACAACCATGGCAGTTCTGTTATTTCAGTATCCAACTTCTTTGGCCATGAACTACATCTTAACATCAATAAGCCAAACCTTTACAGGTTCTCACCAGAGGTCCCAGTATGCCCCTTTACTACCAACACTGTCCATGACTTGGCAGTCTAGCCAGCTCTCACCAGATTAATGTGAACATGAGACTAGAGAAATCCTTTTAGCTGTAGCAATGACTTGGCTGGTGCTGAGCGCAACAGCTGGACTCCATGGGGAAGGAGGGAAAAGAAAACAGCCACACACACACACACACACACACACAAACCATCAGTCAGGCTCCTTTTAAATGATTAATGCAGCACACAGAAGAAAGCTTTTCAGATCTCAATTCTTCACATGATTATATAAACCTTAACTCGTGTCACAGCTACCGCAGACCTGTGTTTGTTTGTGAGCATTAACAGCTACTATCATGTTATAATTAGACCAGAGAATGAAGAATCCCACAGGGAAATGGAGGAAACCCCACATTGCTCAAATGATTTAAACATTCCATTCAGGGAGACAAAACACCATAGAGAAGTTCTGGATGGAGAGAAGGGTTACAGCCATCACAAAAATTGGTTCTTCCTCTCTTGAGTTCATGCAATTATTTATGGTTATTAATTATTTAGGATGCTACAGTAATAATTAGTACAAAAGAATAATATCAGACATTGAAATAGGTCCTTCCAGCCCCTGAAGATCTCAGAGGGTGTCACAAATTCCAATGCAGTCTATTCCTTCTCTGCCTGTGGTCTTAGGCTCACTGCCGCACCCACGGGAAAGGAAAGGCTGGTGGCCCAGCAGTGAGGAGAGAGGACCACCCCAGCCAGGGCCCCACTACCCTCTAGATACATTAACAGGATCCTGGATTGGAGGGTGATGAGACCTGCCCACATGGGAGGGAAGCAGGGAGCATGTGCCCGGAGAGGTTGTGGATGCCCCGTCCCTGGAGGCGCTCAAGGCCAGGCAGGAAGGGGCCCTGGGTGGCCTGATCTAGTGCTTCATCCAGTGGTTGCAACCCTAGCAGGAGGTTGGAACTACATGATCTTTGAGGTCCCTTCCAACCCAAGCCATTCTATGATTCTGCTTGTTTTAGCTGCTGTGGCTTTCCTGGGAAGACTCACTCGGTGCCAGCACAGAAGAACCCCAAGGGACTACTAAACCAAAGCCTGCCTTGGAGCAGTGGGGGACTGTGGCCTGAGCCTGCTGGCCCTATTCCCCAGTCTTCTGTTGGGTACCTGTCTGCATGTGAACCTAAAATCATTTCAAGAGATTGGAATTCACCAAATCCATCACTTATCTTTGTGCTAGTGACTCCCATGGCCTGCCCTAGGAGTCCTCACATTTGTAGCACAATGCTACCAAGGAACTATATTCCTCAGCTGGAAGTCAGTGGCCAGAGGTCACTTTTCAACCCCAACCCTCCTATCCAGAGGGTGAATCCTGGGGACCCCAACTTCCTTCCAGCCCAACTTCTCATCACATCAAGTTTCCCCTCGCAAGTAAGGATTTAACTCCACTAGTAATTAACTTATTTTACAATGCCCAAACCTTGAAGAAACACCAGTCGACCCATAGCATCAAAGAAACAACTCTGAAAACCAAGAATCATCCCTCTTTCTCCACTTCCAGTTGCTCCTTCCTCCCCCAGAGCAGGTCCCTAGTGCTGCTCACAGCAGCCGGGTGCTCAGTGTGACCCAGCAGGTCTCCTGGCCCAGCCTCCCAGGGACTTGCGTAATGGGAAAGTGTCAGAGATTAGAGACAAGAGAGCAGCGACTGCAATATAAAAGCAAACTGAATAATTAAAGAGAGGAGCTGTTCCTCGCAGAGAACAAAATGAAAGAGTTGTGTGATTTGAGCAGAAGTGACCTTTACACTTCATTACAAGGAAGTGGCGTCCTTATAGGGTTATTAATATTTCCAGCTGAATTAGCTTAGGTTAAAAATGGCTCAAAGGAATGAAGAGGGAGAGGGAGAGTGTGCACAAAAATATATCATTCTGTCTTTTTCTCCTCCTCTTTGCTTTTTAGCTCTTTTGTAATTTGCTGAATTGAAAGCAGAAGGGCTGAGTGGTCACTAGGAACAAGGGTTCATTAGAAAGGGTGAAAGCCACAGAATGACCTGGATGACAGCTTTTCCCTCCACATTGGCTGTGCTTCAGCAAGAAGTCTGTGCGATGCCTCTGCAGCTGCTTCCCCACATTCTCATCTAGAGGACAGAACACATCTTCATCCACCAAGGTGCAAACTCATCGTTGGACTCATGGCCAGGGTCTTTTAAAGTCAGTGGCGGAGCTTTGGTGCTGCAGTCCTTGGGTCAGTGCAGAGGATCACCAGGATCAGCTAGGGCATTGCAGATCTCATGCCTGCCCTCAGGGTTACTAGCCACTTCCCTGTGGGCCAACTGATTCCCTTTCCTGCTGTCCTATGATGCTTCTTCCCACCTTCATCACTGGGGAAATGGGCAACTCTGCTCAGCAAACTTTACCTCATCAGATTTTGGAGGTGTTTACTTGCTGGGACAACAAATGGACATATATCCTCCCAAATGGAAACAAAGCCAAGGCCTTCACTAGGATTATTTCAGCAGAGAACAGCCCATAAAATGCCATTCAAAGCAGAGCTGATGCTGTAGCTGTTGGAAGGTCATACACAGACACTTTTCTCCCAAATGTAAGCACAGAAAAGGACCTTTACTTCAGCACGTCCCAGCAGACACAGGCCCGTACAGGCTTACAAAAGCATAACTGCCAGTAACGTTCCAAAGCATTGGGTGAATTACATAAGCAAAGCTGAACGCAGCAATCAGAACCTAAACCCAAGCTGCCGTTATGCTGCTCAGAGCCTCGAGGTGTACACAGTTGTGATTTTGCTCAGATCGCTGTCTCGTGTTAGACCCATCACTTTAATTCTAGATGGAAAAGTGCTGCAATCTCCAAAGCCCATCCAGATACCTGGTTGCTTCTCCCCAGTCCTGATCTCAGCAGCTTCTTTTAGTGTGCTCTCTTCCCATTGATAACAGACATCAGGAAAACTCACCCAAGCAAACAGAGGAAACAAACGTGCAAACAGGTGTGCATCAATAAGGAATGAGGATGCTGTGTTGGAGCCTGCTATCAGTATCATGGGCTGTGTCATTCCTGCAGTGGTTACTTCTACACCATACTCCCTGGAGGCACAGAAGATCACTTCCCCCTGTTCCACTTGTGGATGGGGGCTCTTGCAAATTTAATGCAAAAGAAAAAAAAGAAAAAAAGAAATGTTAGGCTTTTGAGATCATGAAATGGACACAGTGGCAGCTCCTCCAGTGACTGCTGAATCACAGCCCCTCACTTATTTATAGGCCTCCCCTGGGTGCTTGCAGCCAAACAGATGACAAATGCCAACAAACATCTACACTCACCCCCACAAGGTGTTGTTATCCTGGCTGTAGGGGAGACACAGAGCAACTAAACGACACGCCGTCAGCTACAGCAGACAGATGTAGCAGAGACAGGCAGAGGGCTCAAGATACCTCACCAACCAGCTAGTCCTTCCAGTGTCATCTTTTGTTCCCAGCAAACGCACAGGCTCCAGTTTCTCACCCACAAGATTTAGCTGGTGCCTATGACTACAGCTAAGCTCCAGAGTTTCTAATGTTATTTTCATTCTGAAGAAGGGTGATGCAATGGCAATGGAAAAGAGGACAGTAGAGCAGAGGACTTACTTACATGAGCTCTGCAACAAGCAGGAAAAAATCCCAGGGATGGAGGTCCAGATGCTGATGGCACAAATGGAGGAGCAGGAGGATCCTGGGCTCCATCAGGAGAGGGGTGGTCAGCAGGGATAGGGAGGTGATTGTCCCTCTCTACTCAGCTCTTGTGAGTCCCCATCTGGAGTACCGTGTCCAGGTGTGGAGCCCTCAGTACAAGAAGGACATGGAGATTTTGGAAAGGGTCCAGAGGAGGGCCACGAAGATGATCAGGGGGCTGGAGCACCTCCCCTATGAGGACAGGCTGAGGGAGTTAGGCTTGTTCAGCCTGGAGAAGAGAAGGCTGCGGGGTGACCTCATTGCAGCCTTTCAATACCTGAAGGGAACCTACACCCAGGAGGGGAATAAACTCTTTGAAAAGGCTGACAATAGCAGGACTAAGGGAAATGGATCCAAGTTGAAGGAGGGAAGATTTAGGTTGGATGTTAGGGGGAAGTTCTTACTAGGAGAGTGGTTAGGCCCTGGAACAGGCTGCCCAGGGAGGTTGTGGATGCCCCATCCTTGGAGGTGTTCAAGGCCAGGTTGGACGGGGCCCTGGGCAACCTGATCTAGTGAATGTGTATGTTGGTGGCCCTGCTAGGCAGGGGGGTTGGAACTACATGATCCTTGAGGTCCCTTCCAACCCGGGTCATTCTGTGATTCTGTGATTCTGAGGAGATATTGAAGCCCAAACTATAGCCAAAGTTTCCCCTTTTTGCTGGAGACAATATCATGTGGGACAGGCAGTGAAGAGTACTGAGGGTAAAAAAGGAGAAAATTCAGACCTAAACTGGTCTTGATGCCAGGAGAAGGCATGAATGTGAAAGAAGAGGAAGGGAGAGGCTAAGCCTCCCCCATGCTGGGTCAGGAGAACAGGAATCCCTTCTAGGCATAGGAAGGTGAGCTCTACCTCCTGTTGCCCAGCAGAGCATCCCTCATCCAGCAAGTAGAATCTAACAAGGCAGTGCTGCATCTCCTGCTTTTTCTCATTTGTCCTTTCAAAAGACAGAGAGCCTGAGCAAAGCATCTGTATAAAACAGCCTTACCTTCTTCAAAAGCTGTACCTCCACCACCAGCATGGATGGATACCCAGCTTTTGGTGGTAGCACCAAAATACATTCCTACTGTCTGCTTGCCCTGTACATATTAAAAAAGAAAGGCAAAATCTATCCAGACTCCTGCCACAGCCCCAGAATTGTACCTAGATCCCAGTGAGAGAAGAGCTAGGTGTGGTGTGTATTCCTGGTGCTACACAGATGGCAGAAGTCGGAGTAAGCCAGCAGGATCGCCATTATCAGTGATGATTCACAGGCCATAGAGATCACAGCTTGACATGTAGATGTCACTGGGATATGGCAGTCAAGGGAAAACATCTTATTTATAAATGGGGGAATTAAGTCTGCTGAGGTACAGTCCACATGGGAGCTGCTCCCTGCTTCACAGAGCAGAATGGCTCCATAAAAGACACACAAGGCTACAGGATTCTGCTGAAGGGCTTGATAACAGGGGCTGGGGCACTCAGGGAAGGTATGTATAACCTTGTCTTCCATCATAGCCAAACCTGGTCTGGCCTTTCTAATCATCTTTTTGGAGTGTTCCGGATGGTGCCACTGTCACTGGTACGTACATGCCTTTTGAACAAATCTGAGGTGGCCATGTGGGATAGACATGTTTCCTTTGAACTTTGTGAAGGGCTGAAAAAGTAGCAAGTTTGATAGAAAAAAAACCCAAGCAAACAAACATGGAGTTGTTCTAGGGAAACACAACTGTGCAGCAGTAGAGAGAAGAAACAGGAAAGGGTTAGGAAAGAGAGATGAGAGGTGAACCCTTGCTCATCTCAGTAACCAAACCCGACTTTAACTCCACGAGCACAGAAAACATTAGCAGCAGTAGCTCATCATCTGAAGTCTGTGACATGAAATTTATCTTTTTTGCTTGCTTTCACAGCAATTTTGCACAATGTTTGATTGCTGATGTGCATACCCAAATTCACACAGCCCTCCCATCCCTCTCTCTCTGCCTACTCACACTCTCCCACGCTCCTTCCATGCGTGGCTCAGGATGAAAAGGGATTTAGAAAGATGCAGGGAACGTTTACAAGCCAGTCACCATTTCACTTTCAACCTAGATGGCCACATAAGCATCTCTACCTTGCATTTAGATGCCAGGCTGGTCAGCATTTGGGGTCAATCTCTGCAACGGGAATTTCCTATCCCCAGAACGGGTGGACTGAGAGAACTTCAGTGACTGCTGTTGGCTGAGCATTGCAAGGCTGGATTTGCACTCTGACAAGGCAAGTGCCCCGACTTCTGGCTCAGTGCTTTGTCCGTAGGCTGCACTGCAATACTCATTCAAGAGCTGTCACTGCAGCAGACCCGGTAGACCTGAATATGGTCTCAGGATAAGGAGTTACCTCTGTCATCTTGGGAAGCGTAGGAGGGTGGGAGACTTACAGCTCTGGAGAGCCACAGCTTGTACCTTTCAGGATTACCAGTAACACTGGGATTGTGTGAATGACTGCAGTTTTTTATGGGCTGTCTGAGCAAGGTGTGAAGACCTGATTCTGTGAACTTGACAGGAAAATACCTGCAGCACAGGAGTCTGGTGCAGGTGCCACCAGCAAAGAACAGGCAGGAAAAATCCCCCTGGCAGCAGCCATCCAGGATTGATAGGGCACAAACTAATCAGATTTGAGTGAAAAACTAAAGCAAGGCTCCCCCTTCTAACAGAGCTGCTGAGCAGCCATTTAGGGGAGTGCGTCACCGCTAACATCATCTTGTCTCCATGGAGACCAGATTAACAGCATGGTGAGAGATGCTGCACTCCTAATCTCTCTGAGAGAAAAGAGCATGCTAATACAAGAGACTTTCAGACATCTTTAATCCAAACTCAGGGTTCTCCTTTCCACATTCTCTCTAATTCTGCTAGAGACGAACATTCCATGCAGCCCCCAAACCAGCACAAAGTATGTAGAAGCAGGCTATGAGAAAGGAGACAGACCTTTCAGCAAGATTTGTTGTGATAGGGCAAGGGGAAATGGTTTCAAACTTAAAGAGGGGAGATTTAGACTTGATATAAGGAAAAAGTTTTCTAGAATAAGGGTAGTGAAGCATAGGAACTGATTCCTCAGAGAGATGGTGGATGGCCCATCCCTGGAGACATTCAAGATCAGGCTGGATGGGTCACTGAGCACCTGATCAAGTTGTAGGTGTTCATTGCAGGGGGCTGGACTAAGCAACCTTTAAAGGTCCCTTCCAACTAAAACAATTCTGTGAGTCTATGGTCCAATGGCATCAAGACATTCACATACCCACAGCCTCTGCAATCCCTTGTTTAAACAAAAGCTGCCCTCCCTCTCTGTGTAAGTTTATGTCTTAAAAATATATCACTGAAATACCTCAGTTCATCATGTGCAAGTGGCCTGCAAAAAGATGTCTGCATCTCGCAAGAGCACCAGATAGTTTGCCCAGTGTAAAGGCACGCCACAGTTGCACAGTTTTAGCTAAGGATGCTGATGATGACTTTCACAAAGCTGAGTCTGATTGGTGTCACTGCCAAGGAGCATCCTGCTATTTACACTTATAGTCATGTTCACTTTGGTTGTGTTCAGTTTTGGTTCATATCCATGAAGAAGATGAAGACAGCAGTACAGCCTAGTGGGAGCAGCCACACGGCAGTGGGCAACACACACACACTCACCCTGGCTGGATCTCCGCACTTCAGTTTGCTTGTGGGAGGCTTTGTGTGCCCCAGGGCAGGATGAGCTCTGTCTGCTGAGCTGAAAAACACACTGAAGGCTCGACCACCTTCCTATTTCTTCCAGGAGTTGAAAGGAATTTGACTACTTGCTTTCTTTTACTTTTACCCAAGTTCATTGTCTGGAGTTTCCTAATGAAGTCTGAAAGTGCCAGAAAGAGATGAAGGAGGGAGTGTGACCAGGAAAGTTCATTTGATCTGTTTCATTCTCATTTTCCCTGCCAGAGGTGTTGATGATGTACTGCATGTCCAGAGGCACAGTCATGTTTATGTGTTCACACAGCCTCAACCCAGAGGGTTGGAGCTTGTAAGTCAGCTGTAGTACAAGGTCTCACTTGAGTCAGCCCTCTGGCCTTCCCCTGGGATCCCACAGTACTGAGGTTTCTCTTCTTTCAGGTAATGCATACACAAACCCAAAGCTTCCTAAAGGCACAGCTCTGACACAGGCACTAGATGTCTTCAGAAAGGACCAGGCATCGGCAGATGTATCCTACAGCTGTGGGCAATGAAGGCTTCCGTTTCCTCTCCAATCTCACTAGCAGCACATCTCTGAAGCACAGGACTATTTCCGATCAGTCTCTTTGATTGCAGACGAGAGTTCTGCTGTGGGATAGAGCTGGCATGTGGGATAGGAAGGAATGAATATTCCTATTCCACAACATATTCTGGGGCATCTTCTTCCATGAGACTCGTTTGACTTACGGGCCCCTGTAGTTTAGCTCATGGCTGTGTATAATGGCCAAAGTTCATAATGGCAGGTGTGGAAGCAAGGGGTGCAGCTGCACAGGCTGTGATGGCAACTGCATATGCTGGTGATTTTTTTAATGTTTTTTTAATTGGCCAGATTATAAGCGCCTAGGCTTTGCCTTGTATCTGCAGCCCCTCTGGGTCTGACAACCAAGACTATTTCATCTGAATGTTGCTACAGACTCCAAGCTCATCCCACTCATCACCAAGGCTAAGTCTTAGAGTCCCATATGGGCCATAACCGAAGACTTCCAGGAGGACGATCTGCAGCCTGATGATGTCCAGCAGGGCCAGCACCACAGGGATCTGTCCCTCAACCTGAGTAGCTTCTTCTCACACACTGGCTGGGTGCTGAGGAGCATGAGTGGGGCCCAGCTTTGCTGACTCGGCCCCGGCTGTCGGGCCCAATGTGTCTCCAGCAGGGTCTGTCACGCTCTACTGCTGAGGCTTGTTTTCGCTGGCGGGCAAGAGCTGAGCTACGGCCAGGCAATCAGAGGGAGGGAAGCGGGGAGAAGAGGGGGCAGATGAGATAAATAGGTACTGAGAGGATAATAAAGGAGGACAGCTGGCCTAGAAAGCTCAAAAGATAAATTGGCAAGAAAAAAGCTGAAGCTAATTCCTCAGCGTGAAGCTCCTGCCGAGCCCACAGGAGGGGCTCCTCGCTGCCGAGTGGGACCGGTGGCCAGGGCCTGGCCAGAGCTGGCAGCCTTCGAAGCTCTTCACGTCAGCAAGACCTGTGGCCAAAGAAAGCAGGTGGCTGCACGGTGCTCACCATGAGCAGGGGACCTTCTCTGCAGGACAGAAAGGGGCTGTATGTCCACTCTGTACCAAGCCTTTGCCTACCACCAGTATGAAACAAGGCTGAGGTAGATCAGCAGCAACTTGGGGCCTCCTTACTCCATTCTTTCCCCTATGGTGTCATTACCTGAGACCTTCAGCCCCACAAAAGGAAGTAGGCAAGAGCTTGGTGCTACCTCAGTGCAAACCCTAATCCTCACAAAGCCCTGGGGATGAGGACTTGCCACCCTACAGCACCAGAGGCAGGAACACAGCAAGCCTCCTTGGTACCACAGCACCATGTCAGTGACCTCTGGTGACCTGAGCAGGATGCAACCTACTGTAGGGATCCTTCCAACCCCTGTGAGGAAGTCTGTGGCCTGTGCAGAGATGAACCCACAACTCAGCTCAACCGTTTGCATGTGATGAGGTCTGCTCCTAAACATGTAGCACTGGTACTTCCACAGATGGCATGAGCAAGCTAAGTCATTTCCCAAGGCTGCAGACAAAGATGAAGGGGAAGTTAGGGCAGGAGGCAACATGAGAGTAGGGAGCAGTCCGTTCTTCCCAGGCTAATGCAAAAGGGGCAGAGGGGTTAATAAAGAAACCAGAGCACTGCTTCAATTCCCTACCAGCCATCACATCCACAAGCCTTTCTCTCCCAACATAGGAAAGGCTGCTCACACTTAATCTCCCCCACACGTATTCACACCCCTCCCTTCAGAGCCTGGAGCCTGACTTGGAGAAGTGAAAACAGCCGCTACAAAGTCGAAACTAAGTGGCAGCTTCCCATTTAACCAGCTTTAATTGCCAGCTGAGCAGACGGTTAATCTCTGAGAACGTGCTGTGATACGGGTGTTGCTGAGTCCCCATAATTGCTTAAGAGCAGCCATCGAGGATGCCAGGAATCGGCCAATTATTCTCCCTAGTTTCTTTTTCCTTTTTTTATCATTTTTATCCTAGTGTTGTGAATTAGCAAAGAGCTTTCTTTGCCTAAAAGCAGTCTTTGCAGGATCTCTCAGCAGTTCAATAGGGATAAACAGATTATACCTGGGCTGGCTAATCCTGTGTGGGTAGGAGATGCAGGGGCAGCAGTGGGAACCCCACACAGCTGTGCCCACCGTGAGAAGGGGAAGTCACTGTGAAAGCTTTGGTATTATCTTCACTCTGGAAGCAAAGGGCACGGAAGGCAGGAGTCACAGGTGACTTTCTGAACAGAATTCATCCCTGCAAGCCAGAGCTGGCCCTGAGTACAAATCACATCCAATTTCCAGCTCCTCAATGGCTCTATTGAGCAATAAATCAGCTCTGCATCCAAGCTGGCTGAGACACTTGAGCTTGCACAGTTATCTTACTCAGTGCTGAGAAGCTAAAGCCTTCTTGCCAAGGCCAGCAGGCTGGGGAGAGTCAACCATCCAAATCCCTTCAGAGCTCACCAATAAAAAACAAAACAAAACATGCCAAAAATACACACAAGACAGAAAGCAAGTCCCTGAACTGCAGATCACCTGCACATCTCCATTCATTCAGCTATTTTTCTCCACACTAGAAGAGGGGATGCAGTGGACCACATATTCAACTGGCACGATCAACTCTCCACACCTCTGCAAACAGCCAGGGCTCTGCCCAGTTCCATGCTGATCCATGTGCAGCAGTAACACTGCTTACCTCACAGACCTTTGTTATCCTGGCAGCTATTAAACATCTAGATTAATCCACAAGCACTACATGGCCATCCCTCAGTTATGACTTTTATGTTCCAGCAGAGCAGTCCTTCTTTAAACTGACCATACAGGCAGGAGTCAAAGCCACCAAAAGGTCTGAAGGACTCAAAGTCTATCCATTGAAATGGGTTCAGGTTTGTTCTTCTGAAACCAGTTCCTGTAAGTTTGGATAAAAAACACACTGTAGATACTATAGTGCTAAAGCAGCAAAGACATCCTGCATCAGCCCTCATCTGCCTGGTAGAGGATAGCACACTCAGGTAGATTTTGATTCTTTTCTACAAGTGGCCACTGGGACTACCTGGCATGGCTGAGAAGCTTGAGAACAGAGACCATAGGAAGATCTACTAGGGGAAGGGGGGGGGGGGGGGGGGGGGGGGGAAGAAAGAAGAGGGAGAAAAAGGCCTGGAAAGGCTTGGTCATCTAGTTTACAACAAGGTAGATGAAAAGCCAGCGAGCCAGCTCCCACACCTGCTTCTCCATGCAATCTCATCCAGTGGTTCTCATACATAGCCCCTGGGCTGGGGTCAGCCACCACTCCGCATCTGCCAGCCCCTTTCCCAGCAGCAGTAGCAGCAGCCAGTGTGATTTTCTTGTTTCTGCCGTGAACAGAGCGGTGCAGACACATGGCAGTCAGCTGCTCAGAGTACCCTTTGCAGATGCAAAATTCAGACACAAGTGATTTTCTCTAGGTCTCACAAGGGTCTCACAGTGAACCAGAGTGCTCTGCACCCCAGGAATGCATCCTAACTCAGCTGCAAGCTACAACACCAAAAGAATCTGCAGCTCCACTGTCTTACATCTGTAAGTGGTTCTCCATTGCGCAGCCCATCCCTTCTATCATTCCTGCACTTGAAGACACTGAGAGGAATCCTGCACTGGCTTAGCACTGGGAATCTCAGTCTTGAGCTAACATTGGCGTTGGGACAAAAATCTACCCCATCCCATCTTACTCATGGCAGGCTGGAAAGCTCCCTGAAACAAGAGGATGCAGGATCTCAACAGGAAGAAGAACAGAACAGAACTGGAGGAAAGACAACTTAAAATCCCCGAGCATACCTTCATCTCAGTGATTGCCAACCACAGTACTAAAGCCATTATCACAGCAGATTGAGGAAGACTCCTTCAGTAGCACCATCAAAACATGCCCTATGGATGCTGCCAAGCCTTCTAGGCAGTGAAAGGGGGAAGGTCCCCTCTGCCAGGGCAGGGTTCTGCTTTTACTCATCAGCCAGACCCCATGGCAGGGGCTCTGGGAGGCAAGACTGCTCCAGGCGTGGATCTGCAAGTGACCAGGGCTTATGAGCAGCCACAAGCACTGCTCTATTCCGCCTTTCAGGTATATGCAGCAAAGACAGCATCAAATGATGGACCATAAACACAACACCAAGTGACAGCCTTCCTAGAAGAGGATTTTGTGCTTACTCAGGGAGGCCTCTGCTTGCATTGAAGAGTGACTGTCATGGGGCTCACCAAAAGCCTTCTAGGACAGAAGAGCTAAGTTCTGGAGTGTTCCCATCCCAAGTAAAGGACTGTCTTTACCCTCACTACACCCTCAATCTCCTCATTCCCTCCTCAGCAGCTCTCTCCTCCCTCTGCAGCTCCTGGCACCCACCATGCCCCGGGGCTGCTCACTTCCACCCTGCAAACATGATCATGCCTGAACCATAGCCAGCCCTACGACACCTTGTGTGTGCAAGCTCAAAGCAAGTATGAGGGAAATCATACATCTAAAAAAAATTAAATGAGAGGGATGACTTTTCCATCCAAAGTCAAACTGACCCTAACTGTCAAGCTCATACCAACCGTCATGTGGCGATCCAGCAACTTCACGACCTAAAAAGCCCCAAGCACAACTACTCACTGCAGCCAGCCAAGAATTACTTGGAGGGTGATGCTTTGCCTAGCAAGTCATGACAGCCTGTGTCCTGGACAGCTCATTTGACCCAAACCTGGATGTTTTTTTTCCTTCTGTACTCTGCCTTGAAGATACGATTACCACCCTATCTTCCTGCCTTGTCCCCAAGGAGGTGCTGGGACAAGGGTCACAGAGCCCAGATCAGCAACAGGCTTGCACTCCCCTCTTGCAGCATCAGTAAATTCAAGGAAACCTTCCACCTGATACCTCCCTTTGGCTCCAGGGAAACAGTCCTACCCTACAGAATTGCTTTGGTTGATGCAGTAAGATGATCCTGCAGGCATGAAAGGATCACAGGACTTTGATTTTGCACAAACATGAGGCAGCAGCCAAGATCTCCTCTCTTTGCCTTCCCCAGCCCTACCTCATCTTGCTGCTACCCTCTGCCCCAGAGGCAGCTGCACTTCTGCAATGGGCAGGGCCACACTGAGAGCCGTCCTTGGATTCTCGCTTCCTCTTCTTGCCATGCAGTTGCTCAGTGCGCTTCCTCGAGGATACCACACTTGGGAGAACCACTGAGCCTTCTCACAGCTGCTCTTCATGCAAAACCCTTCGCACAGGGCAGCGTTAAGGCAGGAGACCATATGCTCCAGCACAGGGGACAATGAGACACTCACTGCAATGAACATTGCTTACATGAACCATTGTCATGACTGACGGCACAAGTATTCTTGGGGAGTGGGAAGGGAGCAGATTTTCACAGCAAATAAGCCCTAATGAGCAGAGAAATAACCTCAGCATGCTGCAGGAGATTGACAGAGCTCTGACAGGCATGTCCAGCCTTGCAAGGGAGGAAACACTTCGTTGCAAGCAGAGCCAGGGAGCAATAGTTGGGGCGGAACAGAACGGCATGCTGAGAAAGTGTATCTTTCCTCCAGGTTTGAGAGCAAGTGAAGGAGCAAAGCATTGCATGGAGGAATGAAAGTGAAGGAGGATGCCACAGAGCAGGATGGGCTCTTTAGGAGCAGGATGAGGTCTCCACTGAGCAATTAGAACACATCCACACAGCACCCAGATTGCCTCACAGAGGGGAAACCAGAGCACGGAGCAATACAAAGCCAAGCAGCCATTCCCCCAGGCCAAGGCACCCCTGTGCTGGGAAAAAAAAGGAAACTTCAGAACTCAATATTGGCCTTTGTGCCTCGCAGACAGTTGCCAGCAGAAATCTCTGTTGTTTAATACTGGCACAAGCGCACACGGCGGCCTTCCCAGCGCTTCAGAGGGAGCTTCGCCATGGGAACTGCTGCCGAGCCATCTTCTATTAGAAGTTACTACAGCTCTGCCAGGAAGCCTGCCCCGCACTTTCTATTTTTAGCTGCAGGCAGACCTATTCATATCAGTCACTGCTGAAACCCAGGTCCTCACGCACATGTTTGGTGCAGTAATTCAGGGCCACGAAGTCAGTCCCTCAGCTCTGGGCACAGCTCGCCAAGATAAATAACAAACCCATGAGCCGAGCGCTCCCAGCCCGGGGCGATGCAGCAGGGCTGAAGACACTCCCCTCACACACATTTATCGCACAAGATCACACCACTACCTACGTGCAGTGCAAGCACTGGGCTAGATGTGATTTACCAGCTCAGGGCCATAAAACGCAAGGGAAGCAGGAGAAATGGGACGGGAGAGAGGAAGGCTCCTATGGGAAGCGTAAACAGATTCACAAGGCTCCAAACTGATGTTTGTTCTCCTGCTTGCTAATTAATCCATCTTAAAACGCTTTTAGAAGGGAAGTGCTTCGTTTGTGTTTAAAACAGGACAAATGAAAGTGATGTCTTCTTTTACAGCTACCCACTGTAAACATATGGAGGGCAAATCCCAGTGGCCCACGGTAACTCAAAGTTATTTGGGTAAACCAATGCAGGGAGAAGATGCACACATTTGGTGATGGAGCTCCCAATTAGTCCAACCGTGTTCTAATGGCACTTCGTCATACTTCCTTCTCTCCCATGCACAATAGCACCTGCCAAACCTAAAAGACCCCAAGCCAAGTAGTCTCCAAGTGTAAAGATAAAGATGTTAATTATGAATAACTGTAATTCACAATTAACCTCCTGGAGCTCTCAGCAGAGGAAACATGAGAACCACAATGCTCTTCATGGGCCTTCAGATCCCCTATTTGCAGTGCAAAGTCTCCTGGGGCTGTTGTGCAGTTGGTGACAAGATGCTGGTTGGTTATCTGCCTTTCTCCTTCTCTTCCCCAATTGTTTTCTGAGTGACAAAGCAGAACATGTAAGTGCTCCCAAGTGTTCCTAACTATATCTCTGTGCTTGGGGAGGCTTAATTCAGAAATCTTTTGTCTGATTTGATCCAAATTTTGCAGAAAATACTACCTGGAGCTCTGCTAGCTATTTGGGGGATGATGCAGGTTGTTTTTCTTGCTACACTTGGACAAAGGAAATCTGAGTTTACGCTCAGCCCACAGACAGCTCTTCTCCATGCAGTGGGACAGGAGGAGAGGCTCAGCCAGAAAGTGCCAGTCCAGCTGACAGGCGTTCATGGCCAATATCTGTAGGTTTAATCCCAACAGAGGCAGCACATGGATGTCCCCTGCTCTCACAGCTGCTTCACTATCTGCCACAGCCCTGGGTCCCTCAGCATCATGCTGACAGCAGCCCCAGCCCTGCTGACCCCAGGTGCTAACACAGCAGATGGGACGAATGGACAAATGCTCCTTCTCCCATCCATGCATTTTCTGGGAGGGGCACCGACAAATAAATGAACAACAAAAGCCCAAAAACAAAGCGACAAAGAGCATGAGCATATTAAGACATTTTTTCTCTCCAGTTTATGCTTCAGCTGCTACCTTGAGACTGGCACAGAAACCAACGTGCCGTTCACTCCGCACAGCTCCTGGGATCTGCGTGGCACACTTTCTGCTTGGGTACATTCACTTCTGGAGGCCATTAGGCAGGGTAATTTCACCAGTTCCTGAGCAAATGCCTGCAGGGGCCTTTGCAAAGCCAGTTCAGCACAGCTGAAATATGGAAGAAATGTTCGTTTGAATCCTAAAGAGAGATGTAATGACTGCTTTATAGTAAAGCACATTAAAATCAGCCCCGTTTTGGCCGATGGAGGCACATCACCAGCACTCTCCAAGAAGAAGAAATATTTCTGATCCAGCAAGTGAGCTTAACACCTTTATGGAAGAGTTTTCATCGACTGACAACACCCAGCTTGCAAAGAATTAGCTCACAGCACCATTCAGATTCAGATTTAAAGACACAAGTGCATTTAAGCTATTTTTCTTCTTTTTCATTTTTTCCCCTCTTATTTTTCTCTGTAACAGTACTTGGAGTTTGCTTGGCCCTGCTATGCTTAGATGCCATCTGGATGAACACATCAGCTGAGGTTTGCCCTGCTGATGGCTGCAACCTGTTTGCTTGCCGGCACGCTGATGCATGGGGTGCTGGGGTGCTGACCAGGAGTGGAATGAAAATGGGGAGGAGAAGACCTTCTTTACAGGAACTGAGTGAGAAACTCAAGGGAATCACTGTTGCTTCACTGGCAATGTACAAACATATAGGAGAAACAGTGATGGGGTATTTGTAATAGCACAGCCAGAAGGATGGAGGGGCTACAGGAGACAACCTGCAACTCACTTCCTTCACACCTGCTTCACTGCACAGCCACAAAGACATCCTTCCTCTTGTCCCATCTCTCATCTTAAACCACAGCTTTGCCACCTGTGTCAAAAAAATACATTGGAGGGAAAGAGGGAGCAGACAAGGTGTTAGAAACTGTTTTTTCAACAAGGAAACTTGTGAACATACAATGCATATTGTGTTTTGTTAGAGTCTGGGGACCTGAGGGCATTAATTACAAGCAAGGTAGACAGGGCTTTCACCAGGACCAACATGCAGAAGATGTTTGTAGATTGGGTCAGTAAGGGAAAGGAAATGGGGCTGTCAGTCTTCCCCATTGCTGCTGGATGGGGGCAAAGCCTCATCCATGGCAGCTGTGAGCACTTGCCTGTGCTCATCTGTGTGTGTGCACTGCTGTGTGCGGGATGGCACACAGACGTAAGGCTAGCAAGGAATTATATATATTTTATAAAATAATATATAGCAAACACTTGCCCTGAAACACGCTTGTGGTCATGCACAAACATACGCCAGAAGGAAGTCAACACCAAGAAATAAGCCTCCTCTGGCTGCAGTATGGAATGTGGGGCTGGCTCCTGCAGGCTCTCCCCAGCACAGGGTGACCACCCCCAAGCAGAGCACCCCCGTGTGTACCATCAGCACAGCAAGGAAAAGCTGGACTGAGCACCCCTACAGATGAATTTGTTCCACCAAAGCAAACCCAATATGTGAGTTTCAACTAGTCCCCTCCAGATGGGGGGTTTCTTTGCTGCTTGCCCCAGGCTGATCCCAAGCAAGCTTCAACATGTACCAGCAAGCAGTCAATGGCGAAGGAGGACCTGGACCCTGGTTTTCACGCTCTCTCCCAGGTACCAGCACTGTGCCACTATTATCTCATGTCTCAGAGTCTCAGTGTGGAGAGGCTGCCACTAGGAGGAAGGAGAACTCAGCTTCAATTTGCAGCTTCAAGGACTGTAGCTGATTTCCCTTTGGTGACTCCCACCTGGTGTCCCTTGATTAAGGGAGATAGGTTACCTGATCTACGTGGGTTTTTAATCTCTGGCACCAACAAGCCTCCGATACTGCTTGCACTATTTTTATCCTATTTTTAACTAACCATAGCCCTGAAGTTGTTGCTCATATCAAACTCTCCCAGTCAATCTGATTTTCAGAAAACATATCATGTCTGGGGAGAAACCTTTAAAAAATAGAGCACATTCTCCATTTGCATCTGAATGCTGAAAAACCCCATTGCTCCTCTATGATACATCATATCAGTGCCACCCCTGCCATGAAATATTCATGGCCATTTATTATGATGTTCTCTATTATCCCTGTAGAACTCTCCGGTGATCGGTGTCTCTATTTGCCCAGCCTCCAGCCTGGATCAGTGCTCCTGTCCCTCCTCCAGCGCTGGCAGGGTTTGCATTAATCCCCATCCCCGTCAGCACTTGGGCCAGCCCCGCTGTGCTCCAGGGGTTCGGTGCGTCCCACTTCCCTCTCCATGGCATCAGCAGGGACTGGGAGGGCAACCAGGACATACTCTGCCTGCATTAAGTTGCAGGAAAGGAATGAAGTTAAAGCTAAAACTGACTTCCTGAGCCCAGTGCGACAGCACACAGAGCAGGTTGTGACGCAGAGTGGTCCTTTAGAGCTGGACACATAACAGTCCCATTCTGCAAACCTTTTATTTCTTCTGCGGGAGCTTGCTAGACCTGCCTGTTACGTGTAGAGCGGAGTAAAAAAGATCTACGAGGACACTGAGCTCTGCTTTCATAGAGGCTGCAAAGCTGAATCTCGTAGGGGTGACCTTGATACAACTTGTTTCAACACAGCAAATAGTTCTGCACCGAATAAACTGCTGCAAGAGGATTCGGGGCTCCTTGCTTGCCAATATCCTGGCACTGCTTTTCCCCAGAGCAGTGTCTTCCAACAGCAAACTGCATCAGCCTCGGAAAAATAAATAAATCTACTTTCCACATCATTTCATCTTCTGATAACAGTAATGAACTCAGTCCAAGGCATTACTGGGAATTAATGACTGGCTGCCTCCTGACTCACCAGCTCTTCCTGAGCTACCATAAATTCCCAGGAACCCGTATGAACCACGTACAGAGCAGGAAGCTGAAAATAAAGCAAAGCCTTGGGACAGATATACAACATGCTGCCCCATGGGAGGCTTGGGAACTGAGATGGGCTTGGAGGTGCCCACCAGCAGCAATGCCACAGCTACTTGAGCTGCATTACTTCTCCAAAATAAGCTGAAAACAGCAGACGTCACCCTCAGAGAGCTGCTCCTCTGGATAATTAAACTCACGTTGCATGTATACCTTTAACCTTTCTTCTGGCTAACTCTCCAATTTCACTGTGCTCTTGTCTAAGAGATTAAAGAGTCTCCCAGAAGCCCCCCCCCTGGATGTAGGTACTTCTGGGCCATTATCACTTCACCTCTAACCCACTCTTAATAAACTAAAAGAAGATGCTTCATTACTGAAGCCAAGCCCGGCGGCTCATACCTGCTTGGCAATTAGCAAGCAGGGCACCTCCCACACACAAGACTGCTCAGGTCTGTCCTTCCAGCTCACATTGCTTCTGTGGGGAGAAGAAGAGTTAACAACGTTGGCACATTCACACGGTTATTGGAATATCTTGATTTCTTGCTCTTGCGGTTGCAAATGTAAATTTGGATGTAACCAGCTCCAGTAATTAGATTTAATGACTAAAGAGCATTTTGAGACGGTGCAATTCATGAAGTTCTCCATCAGAAAGGATGGATTAGATTTGTTTCTGGTTTTGAAAAATATGAATTTCTGTCATCATCTAAGCACTGAACACGTTATCTTAGCTGTTAGTCTCAAGAAATTTAACGGAATTAGCACATGATTGTTAGCACTTATTAAGTGCAGCCCATGTGCAGATTCTTATGCACCAGAGCATTCAGCTGGCAGAAGAGACAAAGAGAGGTACGGCTGATATTGGAATACATTTTAATTTGGAGAAAAAATAGCTGCTACATTAAACCAAGAGGCTGAGCAGTTCCACGCCAGCCCATAGCTACATTCATTTCCCGTTGGGTCTCACTTCTGCTTAGAGTCACGCATCCAAACGACCCAGGCTCCAAGGACAATCACTGTAACGTACAGCCCAGCACAGGAAAGAGATTCGTCTCATGATGGATTATCCCCAGGCACGAGCAGCGTGATGCTGCAGGTGCTTTAAGAAGACGAGCCCTGAAAACTAATCCTGTGCTATGGATGTGTCCTTCTCCCCCCACAGGCGCTGACCCTGTCCTTGGGCTGCTTGGGGCAGAGGGGAAAGTCGAGGTCCTGGGGCAGCGGTCATGCCCCTCAGGGAGCTGAATGACAGTGCTGCAGAGGTACCCCTTGCCTGTCCAGGAGTTGTGTCCCTCTGGGTCTTTAATTAAGGCAGCCTGGGCTTCTCAAGCGATGGAGTGTGAAAGCAGCACCTCATAAAAATGTCCCAGCCCCAATAACACTTCTAAATCAGCTTCTTGGGACGCAGCCGCAGTACGCCACGTGGAGAAGCCACGGCAGCAAGGGGAAGGTTTTACGGGCTCTTAATTATGAGGTCTGGCACAAGTCACTGGAGCTGGAGCTCTGGAAAACAGTGGGGAGGAGAGCTCAGCACCCTGCTGCCTCTCAGCTGCTCCCACACCTCCCCAGCTGCAGAGTGAGAGGAAAGGGCAGAGGCCTCAGGTCACCAACAAAAGGGGGTGGGATTGATGTGCACCTACCTGTGGGGCAGGTGGGCTCATTCGCAGCACAGAGCGCACATTTCCATGCACATAACTGCTTATCTGCTACACACAACTACATGCACTGGTGCACATATGGCCATATGCTGCTGAGAGGGGATCTAGAGCACAGGCTGCCCAGACAACTGTGGGTGCCCAATCCCTGGAAGTGCTCAAGGCCAGGTGGGATGGGGCTCCTGGCAGCCTGAGCTGGAGAGGAGCAACGAGCCCATGGCGGGGGCTGGGAATGGATGGACTTTAGGTCCCTTCCAACCCAACAACTCCATGATTCTGTGAAGTGAACAAATCCCCAGACAGAGAACCTCGCAATTAAGGGCTGTTTAACCCAGCTGAATCCCTGCCTGCAGGATCAAAGGCTGCAGCTAGAAGGCTGGATGTGTTCAGAAAGATATGGTTAATTGTGAGAGCAATTAGCCTCTGCAAGAATTGGATTCTCCGTGCCTGGAAGTGTTTAAATCTCAGTGGAGATCCTTCTGAAAGATACGCTTGTATTTGGCTGGGATGGATGAGCTTGATACAGGAGCAGCCCACTTTATGCAGAAAGCCAGAAGAGATGAACAGAATGGTCCTTAGAGCCAGAAAATCTCTAAAATCTATGAAACTATTAATAGAGAGTGAGACATTTCCAGTGGGTTTGACAGCTAGATGACAAATCTGTGTTAAATTCCACAGGATCCAAAGAAACTCTGCTTGGCCTCATTTTCCGATATCCTCCAAGGGGTTTCCCAACAGGGGAATTTTAGTTTTCTTTTTTCAAACTTTAAAATGATATTCCAAACTGGAAAACTTCTCCACCTCCACTCCCCTTACCTTCCTCTGCTCCTCCATCTCCTCCCGCATCTCAGCAAGTACCCGCATGTGTGAGTGAAGAAAACACGGGCTGTGCTGCCCACCAGCCCTGGAGCCAGCTCCCCATGACAGCCCCCAGTTCACAGCCCCTTCAGTTCCACACAGAACTCTGCTCATCTCTACAGTTTCTGCAGCCACCATCACACCTCATTGTCCAAATCACTCAAATTGGACTGGAGAAGGAGCTCACTTGCACTTTCCCACCACAGAGCAACCTCAGAACCAGGACACGATCCCATGGGTACCTTCTATTGCGCCCAGAATAGCTCAGTTTATCAGTGCTTCCCTATCAGTATTTCCCTTTTAGCTCTGCTGTGAAGCTTTATCCTCCCAAATTCAGCCTGGCACAGCATCTCTCAGTATCCTCTGCTGGGGACATGCTTTCACGCTGCCTCACTGCCTGCTTTCTCATCTCCCTCAAACAGAACAAGCGGTCGCAAGGCATATTACATGATGCAAGTGATTAAGAATTAATAACTTCTTCTAAGGCCAATCATTTCAGCTGGGACTGCTATGAGTTTATTATTTTATATGTATGTTTTGAGAAAGATGACAGATAATTGAAAATGTAGTATTACTCCCAACTGTTCATCATTTTCCACTGAACTTACACACATGCCCCCACGTACAAAAACCTCACTCAAGCATGCTGCATCCTCACTCCCAAGCCTTCATTTGTCATGCTTGCTTTAACTCTTCAGGGAACTCTGAGTTACAAGTTTGTACAATGCCAAGATAACAAGCAAAAAGCATAACAAGAATGAGAATAGCAATACCTCGTTTGCTGGCAAGATTACACTCATGTGAGATCACATCTGTTCCTTCAGCAAGACTTGGGAGGAAAAAGCAGGTTCAATCCTAGTAGCAATCTTTTAGCAACTAACGGGAGGCTGTAAGAAAGAAGGGGACAGACTCTTTAGTGGGATCTGTTGTGACAGGATGAAGGGAAATGGTTTCAAACTAACAGAGATTTAGACTTGTTATAAAGGAAAAAGTTTTTACAGTCAGGATGGTGAGGCACTGGCACAGGTTGCCCAGAGAGGTGATGGGTGCCCCAACCCTGGAGACACTCAAGGTCAGGCTGGATGGGGCTCTGAGCACCTGATGGAGCTGCAGGTGTCCCTGCTCACTGCAGGGGGTTGGCCTTTAATGGTCCCTTCCAACTGAAACAATTCTATGAATCTATAATAGCACTAACAATGAGAGTAAACCTAAAGTGTGACCAGACCAACAGGACTACACAGGGAAGAATAACTCAGAACAGTGACCACCACTGACTGGGCAAAGGAGACCACTAAAAAACACCTCAAGGGACTCTTCAGATGGTTTGTGGTGTGCTGCAGGGTCATTGGGGTCACAGATTGGGAAGGAGAGGTCTTCCCTGGGGAAACGCCTTTGGTGGGAGCCATCAAATGGAAATAGAAGAGATGAGTTTGAGCAAAAAGCTGGGCAGATCCACCAATAATAATAATTTAGAGTGTGACTGAAGTTCCTAGTTGCAGAAGGAAAATAGAAACCACTTAGAATATTTAACCCGGAAGTTCCCAATTTAATGCATAGTTATAACATGGAGTCTATGTAAACCCACGAAGAAATACATAAGCATCCAAACTACTCAAAGAGGAGCAATTTGCAGAAGGATCCCCAGCTTGTTTCTCTTGGACACTTATTTTGAAGATGACAATCTTCCTTCTCTCAGAAGGAACTTCCCCTTGTGAGCATCCTCCACGCACCACTCTATGTGTCACACAATGGGGCTGGTGGGAAGGAATTCCCTGTAGCACAGAGATGGATTTCAAACACGTGCTGCCAGGAAAGATGCATTCTGGTGCCTGAAGATCAGTGAGATGTGGAGAGATCCCCCAACACAACAACAGGTTCTTGGATGTCAGATCACTGCTGGGAGAGCTCTCAGCACCTGCTACTCTCTGTTCACAATCATAGAATCACAAGGTTGGAAAGGACCTACAAGACCATCTACTCCAACCATCCTCTCATCACCACTGGTACCACAAGCTACTAAACCATATCTTGTAGCTCCTCATCCAGATGCCTCTTGAACACTGCCGGGCACGGCAACTCCACCACCTCCCTGGGCAGCCATTCCAGTGCCTGGCCACTCTCTGAGAGAAAAAGTTTCTCCTTATATCTAACCATCCTCATGATGGAGCAAGGCCTTCAAGAGCAGAGGACCTTTGGCAGCCCCACTTGCAGGTTGCAGCTGGCACATACACGTGGCTCTGCCAGATGCCCAGGACACAAAAAGAGTAAACACCACAAGACTGTCTCCCTGCGTGCCACAGAGCGGCTGCATCAGCCAGGTCCACTCTGGCCCCATCCCTGGAGCTGCTTCGCAGTGCCCCAGGTGCTGCAGCATTAAATCACTTTTCAAAGGCAGAGCTGTGCCTGGAAGCATAAACAGGACCTGAGGGACGTGACAGCGGGAGGAAAGAGTTGGTTAGTGCCTAAGACTGAAGCACCCTGTGTCCAAATGCCAGAAGCTTCTGCAGCACCTTGCTGACCACTGTCCCTCCGAGCACTGGGTGATGCAAGACCAGCATGCAAGGATTATAACTGTGGTAGAAGGGTACTCAAATGGCCAGCCTCAGCAGGTTTGGTGCAGGTCTCCGGGCAGAGCTGGAGCTCCAGGACACAGAGTTCATCCCCACACGAGCTCATCCCTTCACTCATCTCTCTGCTGAGCTTCTTTCTCTGTACTGCAGAGGCAGCATACGGCAAGTGTTGTGTCCTGAGGCACCTCATGGAGCAGTCCAAGGCAGGAGAGGATTGGGACAGAGCTCCTGCCTTCAGAAGCCCTTCAGCACGGCAGAGCAGCCCGCGTTCCCTCGGCTCTTTGCGTTCAGTACCTTCTATGCGCGCTCACCACCCAGAGGGTCGGCCTGTCACACCCTATCTCCTCTCCCTCCCAAACGCTCTATTATGCAGATAGAAAACCGCGGAGCTGCCAGGCATTCTTCCCTCGCCTACAACCAAGCCAGCAGTGCTGCCCTCTGGAGGCCTCGGCTTCCTCCTGCAGGAGATGGGTTTTGGCAGCGCGGGGAGTTTCTCTGCCTTACTTCGCAGGATCCATTTGTGCCCCAAGGAAGAGCAGAGAGGAGATGCCCACCAAATCCACACCCACATACGGCTCCCCTGGTCCTAGCATCTCCTGCAGGATACAATAATGCCATTCCCGCGCCCTAAGAAAGACAAACACCTTTGTTCTTCCTCTGAAAAGCTGAACTAGCCCAACAGTCCTTAGCCGTGCCTCTGGCTTTGCCCATGAGGAGCTGTCTGATATTCACAGAGCTGCTCTTAGGCAGCAAAGCCTTTTTTTTTTTTTTTTCCTTCCCCCTCTTTCCTACTTGTGCCTACTCTTGGTTCCTAAGCACTGAGCACAACCAAATGTCTGCAGGGGGGGCCGGGCTGCAGCTGGTACAAATCAACACAGCCGTGCTGATTCAGAGTGACCGAGCATCTGATACGAATCCTCCTGCATCAACAACACATACTTGGTGACTACTGGCACTGCAGAAGAGGAAACCGCGCAGAAAGACCCTTCCGTCACATTCGATCTCTCATCCCTCCCCACACAGCGCGAGCCCTGGAGCCCAGCAGCCAGCCTTGCCCACCACTTCCAGCCACCTCAAGGGCTGACTGAGCCCACGGAAAGGCAGAAGCACAGCACCCTGTTTCAAACACATCAAGGGATTTGGGACCCTGAGCTCGCAAGGAAAACAAGCATGAAAGCTCCTGTGTGCCAGGAGACACGTGTAAATCAGGGCATCCCCAGGCAGATCCTCCTTGTCCTTCTCCTGCAGCAGTGGGAGAGAGGTGGTGGAGGTCAGGCCTTCAAAGCCAGAGGACAGTAAATCCATGTGGCACTCACTTCATTGTCTGAAGATTCATGGCTTTGTTCCCTGAAGGTCAGCTCCGTCTGTTCTAGTCAATTAAGGATAATCTATGACTTTTCCCTCTGCACCCTCCCTGGCCGTATGCTCCTTGTCAGCAGGAGACCGTTGGTCAAAGAGAAGCCAGAAATGCTCAGTGTCCCAGAGAGAGGCAGGGAGAAGAGCAGGAGGAGGCAGAGAGCCCTTCATCTCACAGCAGGCTCCCAGGGGTCCTACTTCCCTGAAAGGCTGACGACTGGCAGAGAGAACAGTCTCCAGAGTGATGTAAATGCCCAGAAACCACCTGTAACTTGGGACAGCAGAGTCCTTCTGCTCCCACAGCACAGCTCTCACAGGTATCCGTCTAGCACCCAAGCCACTTTGTTCTCTCCATTATTATGACACCATTAAGATTGGAAAACACCACTAGATCACCACGCCCACCCATCAACCCATCCCCACTAAACCGTGGCCACAAATACCATATACACATGCCCCTTGAACACCTCCAAGGACCAGTGACTCCACCACCTTCCTGAGCAGCCTGTTCCAATATCTCATCAATCCAAGAAGGGCTTTTTCCTAACATCCAACCTGAGCCTCTCCTGGTGCAACAAAGCCATTACCTCTGCTCCTTGACCCAGTGCCACACCAAAAAGGAGAGGTGGTTACCTGGGCCATGCCCTCCACATGGTACCCCTGGTGGGCTGCCCTACCTAGGGCAGGAACCAGGAACTGGGGCACATTTTCCCTACATGTTTTCTATGGGACAAAAAGAAAGTGGAAGAATGTTTAGTCTTCCCATTTGTCCTCATTTGCTTTGCTAGCTAGCTTTGTTTTTCTGCTTTGTTTCTGAGCAGCCCTCAAGGCTGTGTTTTGGAGAGAGGGTTTCATCAAGCAAAAGAAGGTACAAAGATGAGTTAATGAGAACGATTATTCAGTGACAGCTGCTACTGTTCACCTCCTAACAAGCGTAAGGCAGTGCCTTGCTAAAACAAGGCTTTCTCTGGTGATTATGTGCAGGGGGATTAACTTTGAAAACTTTGCTCAAGACCTGCAGTGATATTATTGGAAATCCACTCAATGAGCAGACAAGTACAGGGGAAACGGACCATGTTTGAAGTGCGCCTGCTGCGAGCAGGCAGAGCCTGGGGATGGATTATAGGCACAGCAGAGATGCACAGTTCCCTTCTCTGCCACCCCAGGATGTACAGCTGAGGGTATGGCCCACCTGGGGCTCAGCGAGGCACAGTCTATCTGCAAAAGAATTTTCTCCCCCACATGCCGCAGCCCACAAATCAAGCCCTCCATCTCCTGCCCAGACACCCCATGGTTGGGCTGGGCTGTGAGCTCCTGCAATGAACACTGGCTGTTCCTCACTGCCATCTCCTCCACAACTGCAGTCAGCTCCAATAATGATTATATCTGCATCCATGCCTGAGAACAGCTCTTCATCAGCTCCTCCACACGGGGATGAGATGCCTAAGCTTGGCACATAGCGCCTGCCATTTAACGTCCCCATCAAGCCACAGGGAAACCAAATGGAGCAGAAAGCTGGCCCAGGAGCTGTGCTTTCTTTCCCAACTGGCACCCACTGAACACAGGACCCCTCTTCATTCCCAGTTTGGCATCCCAAGCAGCTCCCTGCCCAGGTTGGCACTGGCAAGAAGCAGTGCCCAGTGTGGTGCTTCCACCTGTGCTGCTGCAGCATCACACACACGCAGAGATCCCAGCTCCTGGGGGCTTTGCTCTGCAGCATCACCCTCAGGCTCAGCCGCCTCCAGACCCAGCATCACAGCCCTGCCACAAGCTCAGACAGATGGTGAGCAAGCCCCATTCCATCTCCTGTGGCTGTTTGGCCATTACAGAGAGCTGCACTCAAATTTGACTGGCAGGTATCCATACCCCACATGCAAACATTTTGGCAGGGAAAGGCTGCAAGCTGAGTAGGTGAGACTGCACTCCCCATACAGGCCAGGAAGGCAGGTCTTCCCACCACAACTCCAGGGAGCTCTTCTCTTGGAAGCAGCAGCCTCTCCCTCCACTGGCCCCGCTGCATTTCAGACATTGGTGGCCACAGACTCACCACCAGCCCTGACCCTGCTCCATGGGCAGAAAGACCAAAACAGCAGCTATGGAGTGGCTTCCTCCTTTGAATCCCTTCTCCTTGACTCCCAGCTGTTCCACCTCCCCTACTGTCCACTCTGCTTCCTCCTGATGATCAAACAGTAGCTGCAATACATCAGCCCCTTCACCAACACTGATTTTCTACAGCTGGCTCTTAGGAGATCCTACTGCCATCTCTGCAAACCAAAACCAGATATCTCTCTTATACAACGTGGGGGGCTGGAGCTTGATGATCTTTAAGGTCCCTTCCAACCTAAGCTGTTCTGTGATTCCACAATTCTATGAATAGAGCAGGCAGTCCTCATGTCAGTAAAACTCCCACCACTGGTCTGTACTGTTCTGCTTCCAGAGAAAAGGAAGGAGCAGGGTTACTAAGCTCTCATGGGATGAGAAAACCATTGTGGGCTCCTCCACACACTCAAATCACATCTTTCACAGCCCACATTTTGGGCCAGAGGGCTGCCAAAAGCAGTGCTCTTAACATGAAATAAGAAGCCTTGACAAATATTTAATTGCGTCTCCACTCACAGGCAATTAGGGGAGAGGACATGAGGTCTGGTTTTATGCGATGTTTTCTTTTCGTTCTTTCTTTCTGTTTCCAGTTTGTAGCTCTTGTACCACAGAAATGTGTCTTGCGTCATAAAGAAATAGAGGAAGAACCCTCATAGCATAAGGAGTCTGATCAATACTACTGGGCAGGCAGAGCCAAAAACATGACAGAAATGAGCTGGGAATTGGAAGAAAGCAGCAGATATCATTCAAAGCCCCAGGGCTGATGAAGCATGAGCTGTGCCTTGCCTAGATGAGCAGCCCTGGTGCAATGGGACTTGTGAGATCAGAGCTTGGGAGGGGAGAGCTCATGGGCATCGGACACTATGGGGTGGGTGGGGAAACTGCATGAGCACCGGTGGGGAAAATTGCATAGCAAGTGCTTTTGCTCCTGCAGTTTGTCCTGTCATTGGGGAAGTGAGAGGGAGGGAGATGCCAAATGATGGAGAGCAGAGGCACGTGGAAATGGGAGCAGGTGCTGGGGTGAAGGCAGTGATGAGGAAGTGGGGAGCAGAGGAGCCCCCGCTGCTGCAGAGAGTGTGGGCAGCGTGGCTGATGGCAGAAGCCTGTCCAAAAGGGGATGCAGGAAGGATTTATGAGCACAACGATAATGAAAGGCAGTTATCCGTGACCATCTTAAATCTTTTCAGAGGGAGGAGGAGAGGGGCCATCTCTGGTGTGAAGATTGGAAGATTGAACGCTGCTGTTCTGCAGTGGAGTTGCAAAATGAGACCCCCACAGAAGTAGCTGCTTTATGGGAAGGGGCTGATGTTCCTGGGCTGGGGCTGAGCTACAGGTGCTGTGCTCAGGCTGTGAGGGAGGGGAAGGCAAACAGCACAGGCGTCACTGCAGAGGGGCTCAGCATCCCTCCCAGGGAGGAATCGGAGTGCTGCCAGGCTGTCACAGCCTGAATGCAGAACAGGCTGAAAGACTCACCTCAAAGGCTCGAGAGACAGGGACATCATTTTGGTCCTTTCCAATGCACACCAGTGCAGTTCAGCTCCCACAGCTGTGATTAACTCCGCAGCACTTCCAGCCCACGGTGCTGCTTATCCCAGCCACGAGAAGGAGAAAAGTTCTGTGCCTTTCCCTGCCCCATGGCAGCTCCCTGGGGCTGGATCCTGAGAAATTTCAGTCCCCTCAACCCCACCAGCTCCACCTGGGGTGATGTTTTAGTCCAGGACCCAAGGGCACAAGGTGGCAGGGGAAGAGCCTTCATGCTCCTAGTATCCAGCACAGGAGATGCCCGCTTCTGCCTCTGCAACGGAGCAGCTGAGCTGCACTCTCACTGGGAGAGAGAGGAATCAGGTAAAGCCGTGTCTACAGGCACATATGGAAGGGCTGGGATGCTGCCCAAGCTTCGGCTCAAAAAAAGTGCACATCTTATGGTATAAATATTTTGGTTCGCCTCCCCCTCTCCAGCCCACGAGCTTCAGCACTGAAACCACAACAGCAGCCCTCAGCACAGCCGTTCTGGCACTCGCTTCCCTCCGATCCCCACAGCCACCAATGTTTGCTGCAACACAAGCCTGTGCCACCTGCATTACCCCAGCCCTGAGTGTGGCTCCAAAGTGCTGCACAGACCCACGTGCCCACCTCCCAGCGACTCACCCTCCGTGCCTGCCTCAAAAGTTTCTCCAAAGACCTGAGGAAAAGTGATACAAACACGGTGGTTTGGGAAATTATTAAAATAGAGAAGAGAGGACATCCCTCAGAGGCTTTCTCCACTGATTTCTTTTGGAACAAGAAAAAGATAAGGAGAGAGTCTAATGAAAAGGGGAAAAAAAAAAAAAAGAAGAGTAATTTTTCTCCAGCATGTACTACTGAATGGTTCTTAGTTCTTGAGCCGGCTGAGAAGAGAGGCAGCTTTGGCTGTAGGTGAGCCGTGCACCCCATCCCCCAGCACAGAGGGGACCTGGGAGAGCCCAGCAGTGGCAGTGCTCATTCAGAAGCTAGAGAACCAATGCCAAACCTGAGCTTGGGCTCTGTGCTTACCTGGGCAAACATTTGTTTTGTGCTCTAATAGCAAGGCGGATGCGCTATTCCCCTGTGTAAACATCCACTCTCCAGACATAAGCACTTCTGAGCTGTGCTGTTCTGTTCAAACAGCCCCTTTCTAGGTGAAATCTGCTGCATTCTCCTGTGTCAACAGCCTGTGCTGGGGGCTGTCCCGGTCTCCTCTAAAACACCTCTTAGGATGGGAACGCTCCAAGGGTGGCTGTTTGTCTGTGCAAACACCTCCTCTGTAGGTGTAGAGCTCTGTGCCTGTGCCATTCTGCGGCTGCCCGCAGTGGGCTGGGACAGGGTTTGTGGTCCCGTTAAGCTGTATTGAAATGAGCCTCCATAAAGGATCAGCACTTTTTTTTTCTCCTGGGAAGGAGAAAGCTCCTACATTTCCTATAGCCAGCCCTTGCCACAGGATGGAGTCACTGTTCTCCCCATATAGGGAAACTGAGGCAGGCAAAGCAACTTGGCTTGCCCAAAGTCACCTACTGTGGTGATTCAGCCAGGAGGATGCCCACAACAAGGGACAGTAAGGAGGAGCAGAGCAGGGCTGTGGGCTGAGCCAGGGCACGTGGCGGGGGAAACAGATATCGCTTAGCCCAGATGAAGCAAACTGGCAGCGTTGTGATTTTTTTCTCTATAAATACATCTGGAGGGTAAACATAAGGGAGGGGAAACAAGCTATTTAAGCTGAAGGACAATAGGGGTGCAAGAAAACATTCATATTAATGTTTAAAGAAGTCAAAGAGCGCGTTATGGAGAGAAGGAGGGGAGGGACACAAAGCCTGGGGGAAGGACAGGGGAGACACAGGCTGTGCCCACTGCATCCAGACAAGGCACAGAGCTGGGGATCTGCACTTCCACTGCACAAGGATAAACAGCAAAGCAAAATGAGACAGGTGGGAGATGGAAGGGCTGGTTGCTGTTCCAGCACAAGTGTGGGTCCCACAGAAGCTGATTCCTGTTGCCCTCATCCTGCAAGCTTTCCAGGCAGGTGCCATGGACAACCACGATACTTGGTTCTCCATGGCACCTGCCAACTGGGGTTGTGCAGGGCCCCCCAGAATGCCACCACACAGGGCCCTCGTGCTCTGCTGCCTACTGGGTTCAGTGCACAACATTTCCTCCGCTGCCTCCTGGGAGCAGCAGGATTTCCATCGCCATTAAAAACAAGCCTTTGTTATTAGCCCTGTGAATTATTTATTCCATCATAATTAATGCAGGACTGTTAACAGCCATGGCAGAGCTCCCCAGCTCGCCTGTCTGCAAACAGTGCTCTGCTTCTGCTCACCACTTCGGCATTAAATATGCATCGGGACTGATAAACGGCTCCAGCACAGCGCAGCCCCACAGACAAAGTGCCCGGAGCACAGATTCTTCCCTGGGGAAGGACCACACTGGGAATGTCCTGGCAGAATGGGCTCGCCCGATCCCCTACCTCCAAATCAGACACCTACCAGTCCCCCAAGGGCACTCCCACGTGCACAGAGAGAGGGATGGGCTGGTTTCTTTCAGTGGTTTCATGCCCAGATGCCTATGGAGAAGAGGGACATGGACAGTAGATCGCCTAATTAATAAAAATTAATAAAAAGAAACGAAAATAGATAGGTGCTCTGGAGCTGCTGAGCTTTTTTGCTCCCTTGTCAGACCAGCCCCTGGAAGAAGAAATAAAGCAGTGGTACAGTACCATGCTGTCTCAAACTTGGGATTTTTGTAGGTAGAGAGCTATGCTGGGAATGCCTGGGGGTAGGACCTCCTGAGGGCAGGTGATATGGGATGGCTCTGAGTGCCACAAAGCAACCAGATGGAGAGCCACACCTGGGAAGGCTTCACTCCCCCCCACCAGCTCCATCCCTCTGTCCCACTGCAGCCTCTAGGACACGGCCTGAGCCCCCATCCTATTGCTCTCTGCTGTCTCCTTCCCCACAACCACTGCTCTCTTGGTTGGCAGTGGCTTGAGAGAAAGGCAGCCCTCAGCTGAAGTCTGTCTGAAATCCAGACTGCGGCTGTGCAGCATATGGATCAGGTCAAGAGATGTGATGCAGCCCAGTTCCATGAGGTCACCCTGAGCAGCACCATGCAGGCTCGCAGGCCCAGAGCAGCATCCCTATCTTGGGACAGGGTAAAGCCAGGCTAAGCTGTGGTGGGAGAAGGCATTATTGCAGAAGAGGAGATGGGCTGATGCTGAGATGGAGTTCTGAATGAGGTGCTGAAAGTAGGGCTGGTGGTGCTGCTCCATCCTAGCACTTGGGTCTAAAACAAGGAGAGAAAAGAGGAAGCATTAGCCAGGTATTGTCTGGCTAATCCTGGCCCAGCACTGAAGTGCATTTAAAGTGACCCTTCTCAAAGCCTCATCTCTCCCATTTGATGTTTCTCTGATTCAAGGATCTTTTTGCCTGCAACATCTATTTCTCTGTCAACAGCACTCAGAGCATCTCTCTTGCTATCTTTAGTCTTGGTTTATTGATCCCTCATTCCTATCTATCCATCTAATTCTTTTGTGCTTATTTCTGCCTGTCACTCCATTTACTGCAGCACACCTGGCCTGTTTTACAATGTGCAGCTCCTGTTGGGCATGAGCTCAGAGCTGAGCAGCCGGGGGGATAAAACTGCTTTGTGTAGAGAACTCCCCTCTGCAGACCCTGCAGTGTCTCCATAGCTGTGTTTGGGGGGGGGAGGGAATGAACACAAATCAGGCAGCAGCCCATGCTGTTGGACCCTCTGTCCTGCCGTGGCATACCATATCAGAGATTTGTCAGAGCCTTGATCCTAACACCATCCTGAATCCGAAAGGCAAGCCATACCCTTGGAGATAAGGGCATCCTTGACAGCAGAGTCAGCTCCCAGCGCTGGCAGGTTCAGGGCATGGCAGGGCACAGCAGGGAGCAGGAGAGGTGGACGTGGGGGAGAAAAGCCTGGGAAAAGGGGAGGGGGGGAGGGGGGAAGTGTGCCCACAGAGCCGCTTTTGTTTTGTTTTCACCTTTTGTGTCTTTAAAGGTGAAGTGAGAAAAAACAAGGCTAAGAACAAAGCCTGTTACTTATCCCGGCTCGTTAACTCATTAACCTTAACACAGGCCATGCAAGCAGAACAGGAGGAAAGAAAATGGTTTGAACATGACTCAACCATAGCCCAGCCAGCCAGGAAAGCCAATTTTATCCTGGCATGCAACAGTCTCAGCACCGCCACCGGTCAAGGAAAGGGACTGTCCCACTCTGTAGGTGTCCCTGCTCATTGTGGGGCATTGGACCAGACGGCCTTCCAACTCAAACAGTTCTGTGAGTCTACGACCAAGGCTTTGGGGACAGGACAGTTTAGGAAATCAAATGCCCACTCACATTCCAGAGAGAACAGCAGAAAAGAAAGGGGGAGTGGGGCAGTAATTCAGGCCTAATTAGCCTCATCAAATATTCATCTGGTAATTTCCGTGAATTTACAGAGAATGTTAACAACATCAATACAATTAATTGACTTCAAGATGCTGCAACATAAAGCCCATCCCCGAACAGTGAGGCCGGGCGACGGAGGCCCCGGGCACTTGGATTTGCTACAGTAAAGCCTATGGGGATGCTGAGCTCAGCCGGGGGTTCCCCTCTCCAGCACCTGAGGTTGCTCTCTGCAGCCTTCCTGCTGCTGCTGGGCACATGGAGCCAGGATGGCGCAGGCGCACCATCCTGTGAGCCCCATCACAGAAACCAACATTGACATCTCTTGCTCAGGCTCAGAGCAGTTTGGGTTGATCGGGTTCCCAAGCACCACCCAGGATTTCCTCTCAAAATTTCAGCAGGCCAGGTCCACGTAAGGTTATAGCAGAAAAAAGATCGGAGGAGGGAAAAGGAGTAAAAGCTAACTGCTTTATGCAGGCAGGTCCGTAAGCCTGAGTTCTCACAGAAACACCAGCTATGCCCTTTGTGTCTGACAGAAAGCAATCAAGCCAAGGCCAGCTCACAGGAACCTTTGCCACTGCTTTGCAGCAGAGAGATTTTTCACAAACAGCGTCTGGTTTGTTGGTTGGGTGTTTTTGTTTCATTTTCCCTCAATTTGTATTTCTCAAAAGGTCACTTTTAAAGTCAGCAGCCCACTGGTGCCCATCACTCCAAGGCTCTGACAAGCCAGAGGAACTGCCAGACCACACTTTGCCTCCCAGCTTTATTCAATGCTCTTTTATTCTCCTAATGGAGAAGGCCACTGCACTATTAGAAACCCGAGAGCACCAGCACAAGGCAGGACTTTGCACAAGAGAGGCCTTACAATTATGTTTTCTCTAAGGGAGATGCTATGGGAGCTGGTTGCCGTGGGAAATCTCAGAGCAGACATTCTCCACAGAGGGGGAATACAGCTGCACTGGAGTTGTACCCAGGTAACAGTGAGATTTGCAGTGAGCAAATGGAGTTCTGGAGAGCAGAAGTTCTACACACATACAGTTGGAACAACGTCAGCTGCACTGCAAGCTTACGGACCAGGGAAGAAAGCTGCGTGCATGATGCGTGTTAGGAAATGCATGGCCACGGCCCGAAGTGGACCCAACAATGGGAGGTGAGAGCCCCATGTGCAGCACGTTGCCCCCGGCAAACACATCAATGCCACTCCTCTGTGCGCAGCGGTTGGGAATAGCAGTGCTGCTGCTGACATGTGCTAAGTGTTAATTACAGAATTCAGGCTCTCTGTGCTAGTATCATTTTAGCTGGACTAATAACAACAACGGCTCATTGCGTTTTTGGTTATGTTGTTAAAAGTTTTAATTACAGCTGCGGTCCTCCCATCATTCTCTTGGCAGAGACCCTCGTCAGGGCCAAGTGGGAGCTGACACTTGCTGCTCCCTTCTCCAAAGGGGTGTTTGTGGGTCGGGGGCTGGGCTCAATCCACTGCCTCTGCCCCACAAAGCCCTTCCACAGCCATTCCCAGCCACGGAAGGATGCTGCAGGGCTGGGAGCAGGAGCCAGGCATTACTCCAGCCCCTCTGCCAGCCCCCAGCCCTTCCTCTTCCAGCCCCTGGCCATAGCCCCCCAGCCTCTGGTGCCCCCCCCCCCCACCCAAGGCAAGCAGCAGTGCCTGCCTGCAGCCCTCCCTGGGGAGCTGCTCGCTGCAACATGCTGGCTTTTAATTTGCTTACCCGAGCAATAAAGTGGAAATGAGGAATAGCAGCTAATTAAAAGTATCGATTCATGTGGCATTCAAAGACATGCAGAGAGGGCCAGGAGGGAAGGCGTGGTGAGGGACCTGGAACAGAAGAGGGGAAAAGAGGACTGCAGCCCTCCAGATGGGCGCACCTTGTTTCCCAGGACTTCTTACCATGGGGAAGAGCTTTGTCCTTCAGCAGTCCCGTTCCTACAGGGCACTGTTTCCAAAACACCAGGTCTTTTCTCTACTGAAGTTCCCAGGCCTGCCATTACACCAGCCCTGTGCCAACACCAACTGAAGCTTGCTATGCTCTGTTTATATCTAAGACTGATGGCAGGCAGACAAAGATCATGGAATGGGGGAAGCACACAGCTGCTGCAGTGGCACAGCCCGCTTAAAGGTCACTGCTCACCATCCCCTCTGACCTTCACATCTGTAATGCTGTGTGCAAACACACAAAATACATTGCCTTTGTGACTCAGTTACACATGGCCAGGCGCACACAGGACATTAGCTGGGGAGAAGCTGCTGGAGGGACTGAAAGTGCCTTGAAGCAGCAGATCCAGACAGTTCCAATCTGGCTGGTGCACAGTTCATCCATCCTACGCATCATCAACCATTCTCCACTACGAGAGCGTGGCTTTAAGTACCAAAATCTGTGTCCGCAGCTCCCATGGGAATGTAAAAAGGGAGGATGGAGGCCATCACCGCGGACTCAGGGCTCTGCTGTGGCTGGGTTTCTCTCAATAGAAACATCTGGTTCATTAGATGAGGCAGGTGCTGAGATTGCCCGTGTCTGGCCAGCGCATGTCTGTCTGCAGAGGAGGGTGTCTGCTGAATCCTCGCTTCTCAACAGGAGTTAGAACTTTGAGTCGTAATTAAAAAAACAAGCAGAGTGAAGAGCATCTTGACAGCTCTCTGCCAGTGACAGAGCTATGAATAGACTCAGAAGCACCTGCAGACATCCATGAGATGAGAAACCAATGCTCTTCTGCTCATTACCAAACGTCACCATCTCCCCACCCCTCCATCCTGTGTAGCTACCAACAGCTGTCCTCATGGCGTGGGAGAAGAGCCAAAAACATGGTCCCCATGTTCCCACACACCAAGCAGATCCACGATGGCCTAGATTTGGGAACAGGGCCCCCAGGTGCAGCATCATCATCTGGGAACTACATCATCTTTGAGATCCCTTTCAACTCAAGCCATTCTATGATTTATTATTCAGGATCACCCTTGCTCAGCGGCAAGGGTGATCCTGCAGGCAAGGACTTTTCTACTGCATACGGTCCAAAAACTCCTCAGAGAAGTACCAGAATACCTTCAAAACTCATGACCTTCAGAACAGCCCTGGCAGCCCCTGCAGCAAGGTTTGCACCCACACCATGGGCACAGGACCTGGAACATTCTTCAGCCTCCACCTTGAGTGTTTTCTGGGTTTCTTCTAAGCCCCAGGGAAAGCCATGGGGGGACTGTATGTGCACACTCAGCCTCCCTCTATCCCCAGGCAACAGCAACTAGTGGGGCAGGGCAGGAGAGGTGCTGGGAAGGTATCCCCAGTCTTTCCTTCCATCTCTCCAAGGGAGACGGACAAGGATTGCTTCACCTCCTGCTCACCCTGAGCCGCTGTCATGGTAACACATGTTCCCATTTGGGAAAGAATGGGTACTTCTGCTTGTTTATCCAAGGAGGAGGCAGCACTCCAGTATTTCAAGCAGAGGAGGAGCAGGGAAGCAAGCAAGACAGTCAGAGGTGGATCTTGGACAGGGTAACCCAGATGGGCCACTCTGTGCTTTAGCAAGGCAAAGCTTACTAACATCACACCTGCAAGAGGGCTGCAGCACTCAGCCGCTCCACTTCTGCTCCTCATAGCTGGGCAATGTGCCCCTGGGGCCAGAGATGCTCTCTCCAGAGCACACTGAGACCCTGCACGATGGGTGACAGAGGACTTGAGCTCCACAGGACCAAAGAGGACCTGAGCACCAACCAGGTTGTATGGCACAGTGGGTGCTCAGCAGCCACCTTTCCTCCAAAGGGCAGAGCCCACATCAGTGAGTTAAGACTCGGTGAAACATCTCAGGAAGGTTTCTGTCTCTTCAAAGTCCTTACACGTCCATCAGGGCTGCAAACAACACTCCTATTGCTCAACCACAACAGACCCCTTGGCAGAGCTTGGAGCTTCAAGAGACAGCAGCTCTGCTGAACCTCAGCAGATACAGTGCAGTTAGGAAGAGCAAGTCTGAGGTTTCAGCATACATACCAGACCCAGGGCTCCATCTGGAACTACTCTGCAATCCTAAAATCCAGTGGTCCAGGCCTATGTGAACCTTGCACCCAGCTTGCTGACCTCTCTCTGAGTGGCTAACTTACCTCTCTGGAACAGGAGCAAAGCCAGGTTGCTAGCCTGGTTGTCTAAGGAGAAGAGATCAGTTTGGAGCCGGCACAGTTCACCAAAGGGCCTCTTCATGAGCATCTTCAGAAGGACAAACAGCAGGCGGGCAGCAGGCAGGAGTCATCCCCGTCGTGTCCTGGCAGGACATCTCCATTTCCCCCAGCTGTGAGATGTGCACTTACCTTTCCCAGAGGCCCACGGGAGAGATTTTCTGAGCATCATCTCGAGATGATTACTTCTTTCCTAGAAACAGTGCTCAGAGAAGAGAAGGAAAGCCCAATACCAAACAAAGCATTGATGGTTGATTCACCCAGCCCCTTTTCTACAGCTCTGGTACAGCAGATTTGCAGAAATCTGCAGCAGAGGTCAGCGGTCTCCCCCAGCTCGACGGCACTGGAAGGAGCTGCCTGGCAATCCCCACACTGCCCCCCCTCTGCCCTCTCTGGAGGCAAAGCCGCAAAATATTTGCTCATATCTGATGTCTCCTGTTCACAACACACAGCTGAGTAAGAGCCTCTGTTATACAGGGGATTACTTTTATTTATTAATTTTCAATAGGAGAAATCCAGCAGAAACAAAACTATTGATCATATACAGCCAAAAGAGCTTAAGGGACCCTCAGCTTTTCCTCCTGGGTGCCAACCAGCATGCACAGCCTTTGGCATCTCCAGGAGAGCCTTACAGGGAGAGGTTCGTACTGCGGCCACCTGCAATGAGCAGCCCCAGGGTGCATCTGCTGTGCTCCGTGTCCTCTCTGCTGGGGATGCAGGCAGCCCAGCAGTGCAGCTGTGCCACTGTGCGCTTCTCTCCAGCATCTGCATGTCGGCTCGCCGGAAAAATCATGGAGCTACCGCTAATTTCATTAGCAGGCCCATCAAGCGGTTCATCAATCTGTGATTTCCTGGCTTGCTGCCTCGAGAAAACAAGCGGGATCTGTTCTGCATTCGCAAAGCCATCCTCCGGGGTAATTTGTCTGACGGCTTAAAGTTTCCCGAGTGGATTATTATCTTGGATTAAAACTGGGGGGGGGGGGGGAGGAGGGGGGTAGGGTAAAGGAAGATTTTTTATTTCTTTTTCTCCAGCAAGAAGCGAGGATATCCCCCAAGCTGTGAGCACCTCCCCCAGCCTGAGGCAGGAGCTGCCCCGCTCCGGGGACGGGCAGGAGAGCAGGCACCGCGCAGGGCTGCCCGCATCGCCCTGCAATCCCTGCTCCAGCGCAGGGAAAAGCAAACCCGGCGCTGCTCCGCCCGCCGGCACGGGGCCGTGCGGTTGTTCCGCGGCTCACAGCTCCCTCTCCCGGCAGCACAGCAGCAGCCGCAGCCTCCCTCCCGTCTCCCCGTAACCGGGGTGGCCCACGGCGCTCAGTCTGGGCGGAGGGAGAAGCTGGGAGCCGAGGGTTTGGTGGTGAAAGGGGATATCAGAGCAGAAGACAGTTCATCTCCAGCCACAATCAGCTTAGGTCTGACAGAAAGTCCCCAAATTTCATTGAAGCATCCGAACAACAATGACAACAACCCCACATTATCTTGCTCCGTGCTCTAATTTTGGTAATTTACTCTTCCCCCTACCAGAAATCCCAGAAAGCGGGGCCACTTCACTGCAAACAGAAAATCATCCAAAATAAAGGAAGTTAGGCTCATTTTGGAGGGAAACGAAAGGACAAAGCAAATGCTCTCTATTTTCCCTATTTTCCACCATGAACCTTTCTGCTTTGACATGCCCTCATCTGTCATCCCATTATTTTAACCAAAATATGAGTTGAATTTCCCAGCATATGAATTTCCCAAGAATTCCCTTCTCTTAACAAGCTACCTCCTCTTTAGAAGCTTCTAATTATGGGGCTGAGCTTGCAGGGATTGCATGGCCACTCTTACCTGCTTGCACCATGGACTCACAGGGCTTTGCCAGTGGCCACAATGATATAAGGACTTTGTCCTTGCACACTCGTCCCCACGACTGCCATCCATTTCTCCTCCAGACAGCAACTGGCCCAAAACTCCCACCGACTACATGAAAGCCTCCTGCCTAAGAAAATAAATGTGTTCTACACTCTTTCTGAGCTACCCACAGTAAAGCAAATACAGGCACAGTTGGGTCCTATCACCGCTTAAAAATGTCATTTCAGTCATACCCATTGTGGCACATCCAGCCATCATTAGATAGATGAGAGGCAGCTGCTATCTTCGTTCCTCTCACAGTGCAACAGGCACTGTCATTCAACAAGGAGTGGTCTTCACATCCACAATGCACTCATTATCCGAGTCCTGTATAGTCCAAATGGAAATCCCTCCACCTCTGCAGCAGGAGAGCAGGAGGGAATGCTGTTTCCTGGTAAAAGAGATGCTCGGAGTACCCAAGTGTCTGTGTTGGGGCAATTTGATGGCTGAGTACTGAATACAGCAGAAAGATCAGAGCGGTGGGCAGCTGCCTGCTCTTCCAGCTGGATGCCCAGCCTCAGAGTAAGAGGCAGAGGTGACCTATGGGGTGACAGCAACCCAGACAAGCTTCTCTGTCTGCAGACATGGGAGGCACGAGTTGGACTTTCTCATCTGAATCCAGGTACCCCTCCATCAAGGTCCACATCCCACCTTCTACTAAGGCAACAAAAAGAACTGTGATTGACAGAGACTTTTTCCTGAAGCTGGAAGGAAACATCAGTAGTGCCATTAGCCATCCTCCCCTTTTTTACTGACCCAAGTCGGAGGTTTCACAAGAAATGAAACAAGACTGAGGAGGAGCTAGGACAGCTGCCTGATTTGGAGCCATCTCATAAGCTGCCACTCAGTAGCAGTGCTAAGAACATGAGAGAAGTCCTATCAAGGCAGTCAAAGGTGCTGCCACGGGAAATAGAAACTGCCTCAGCACAAGGCAAGACATCATCTAGCTGAGATCTGCACCCTCTCATTGCAACCCAGTAAGTGTAGCTTCACCCTCAACCTCAGACAGACCATCTGAGCTATCTGAGAAGAAGTCCTCCAGATCCTGCTGCCTCATCTGGGACTCCAGAACAGTGATGCGCTGCTTGAGCTTCATCTGGGCATCATTGTACTCCATCAGGAGCCGGCCAAGGCGAGTGTGAAGTGTGTCCAGGTTCAAGGTCAGTCTGTCCAGCTTTTCTTCCACACTCTTCCCTTCCATGCTTTCTTCTTCAGCTGACTCATCCAGCAGGCCTTCCTTGGTAAGGATCTCCCGGCCACGCTCTTCCAAGACCTTTTTGGCATCAGGATACTCTGTGACCGCTTCCATCAGATCTTCCTTTGACAGGCAGAAAAGATCAGAGTAGCCCAAGCTACGGATGTTGGCTGTGCGTCTGTTGCCCATTTTGCTCCCTTTAATGTTCAGGATGCTGATCTCACCAAAGCAGCCCCCTGCAGTGAGCAAAGCATATTGCGTCGTTCCGTCATCTGCCACCACAGCCAGCTTCCCCTCCTTGATGATGTACATCTCTTTTCCAATATCTCCTTTCCGGCAAATGTAATCCCCTGGGCTGAACACCTGAGGGCGAAGCTTCAGCACCAGCTCCACCAGTAGACCTGCCTCACAGTCCTGGAAAATCCTCACCTTCTTCAGCGTCTCCAGGTGAACGTTGATGGCAATCTCTGCCCTTAGCTTATCAGGGAGACTCTTGAGAACTTCCCGTTCATCTACTGCCTTCTTGTTGGTCCACAGGTAATCAAACCACTTGATGACTTTGGTTTCCATGTCTTTGCTCACCTTGCGGAACTGCATGTAGTGTTTAATGGCATCAATTTTTGCCTGGAACTCTGCTCTTGTGGCATTCATGTTGGATATCATGGACCCTACATTCCCCACAATGGTAGCAAAGATGAGGACACCGATGAGGAAATCAAAGATAACGAAGAGGTATTCTTCATCGCGCACAGGAGGAGGGGTCTCTCCGATGGTAGTCAAAGTCAATGTAGACCAGTAGAGACAGTAGACATACTCCCGGGCGAGATACCCATACTCAGGGTCTGTGACATTGGGATAGACCCAGGTATCTTCTCCAAAGCCTATGGCCTTGGAGATGGCGTAGTAAATGCATGCATTCCAGTGGATGATCACCAGGATATAAAGAACCAAGTTGGTGATGCGGAAGATGTTGGGGTAGCTGGTTCTGGTCTCCGTCCTGTCAAAGAACTCAAACATGCGGGAGAAGTGCAGCAGCCTGTTGAATCGCAGCTCGGGGCTGTGCAACCCCACAGCAAAGTACACCAGGTCTGTGGGCAGGATGGAGAGAACATCCAGCTTGAACTGCAAGGTGTAGATGTAGTTATCCCGTAACTTCTTCAGGTCTTTCACCAGGAGGCCCTGTTCCAAGAAACCTAACAGAAGGGAATGAGAGAATTATTTTGGCTTATGTTAAACTCTCCTGTAGGCTTAAGCACTTCTGATAAATATTTCATGGTATACCATGCGTATGTGTGCATATATACAATCCTCCAAACATTACCAGTTCCACCTGTAAGACAAGTAGATAGCTTACAGACTTCTGCTATCAAGCATCTGGGGAAAGCCATGTAAAGACAATGCTCAGGAATTCACTCTGTTCCAGGAACAAATAGGAACAGAAAGGTTTTCCTTCTCCAGATCGGGAATTATTGCAGTTCCAGACAGAAGGTGCACAGCCACATCCTCCATTACAAGAGCATTAAATACTACCATTTTTCCATGTAGATAATTCACTAGCTGAACTTGTGCAAAATCAGAGATACAGACATTCAACTCTGCCCGAATACTAATAGTAATGTGGGTAATTTTGTACAATTATTCAAAGGTGAAATTGGAAGCCACGATGATTAATCTTTCATTCTGAAACTTACCTCATTTCTCAGATCTTTAAATTAGATTATTTCTCTGGAGACTTGCTTCATGCTAGTGAGAACCAAGGTAGACAAAACCTTCCTTTTAATGGAGCTGTAGATTAGGTCCCTCCACTTTTAGGATATTAGAGCAAAGCACTGACAAGCCAGGATGCTTACCTGTGTGCAGGCGGATCACTATGTCCCCAGTGTAAATGCAGTCTGAGATGTAATCTAGCACCAGCCAGAGGACAACATAAGTCTTCTGCAGGTCACTGAAGCAAGCCCTGCAGGATGAGGTGGTGAGGCCAACAAATCTCTCTTCCAACAGAATATAAGCTGATTCTTTCCTTTAGCTTCCCACCACCCCACAGTCACCAGCACCAGCTGTCTGAGCCTCACCTGAACCACAACAAGGAGGTGAAGATGAGGGCTAGAGGAGACCAGAGCCCTGCAATATCCCAGCTCACCTGGCCACAAGCAAGCACCAGTTGTAGAGGACAGGAACGGCAATGACAGCCAGCCAGCGGTAATACCAGTCCCCTGCAGGGTCCACCACAAAGGACTGCCATTTCTTCCTGGAAGCAGAGAGACGCCAGAGCAGGCGATGTGTGAATAAAGAACTAAGCATAGAAAATAGGGTTGGAAGGAACCAGCCACGTCATCTCCTTCATCCTTTGCACTAGCCTGGATCAAACAGCTGCAGCTTGACTGCCAGTCTGTAAGCTAAATCCAGTCCCAGGAGCGATAAGTAAAAATGTCCCACATTATTTAAGTTCCTTTATCCCCAAAGCAGTGCTCATTAGCATAGCAGAAGAGAAACCACAGCATGGCAAAGCGGAGCAGGTGGCCTCCATGCGCCACAGAGGCAGAGCCAGAAACAGATGTATGGAAGAGGGTGACCAGAAAACTTCTGTTAGATGACCTTGCCTCTCCTAAATGAGGCATGGATTGGAGCCAGACAGATCTGAGAGAAGAAGATTAATTAGAGCGGGAAGGAGAGCTTGCTGCACATCAGTGGGAGCACCACAGGGCTGCCCAAGCCCCAGAGCAGTGGCCGGCATCACAGGGCTGCCGTCCCGCACTGCCTGCCTGCAGCCTGCTCAGCCCTCTGTCCAGCCTTTGAACTGCTCCCAAGCATTTGATCCTGCTCATCTTGGGGTTCTGAGATAAGATGCATGTGCTCCCATGGCTACATCTCACTGGAGGAGCCAAGGAACAGGAACTCTGCAGCTGGACTGATAGGCTCAGCCGCCACCACCTGCTAGGGCAAAACACCTCCCCCTACATCCTCACCTCCCTTCCAGCTTTGGAACGTGCAAAGCTCCCTCCAGCAACAGGAAAAACAACCCACTTGCCAGCACATTCTCAGTGCTCACCCCGCTGCTTCCAACAGCTTCAGAAGCAGACGTGTGCCTTAAAGCCTCCACCAGTGGTGTGCCAGGTGGGACCAGAGCTTAGAGCAGGGCCAGCAGTGCTCCTTCACTCTCAACCATGTGGTTCTCCCCACATTACAGGTGGGGAGAAAACAATTGTGTTTTGCTCAGAACAGGACTAATGTGCAGCATAAATACTTTCTGAGTAAGGGACTCCTTGCTCTCTGAGACATATAGTAACTGGCACACGGGAAACACCAACTCACCTGCAACCAGCCAGCACTGCTGTAATACCTGTATCACAAGTACTAATAACCTCAAAAGCAACGTTAATCATGTTGGTAATTTCAGCTTTAAGTCACCAATGCCACCATCTCCCCAGGAGAGCTGTGGTACTCTCCTTTCTGAAGTCTGTGGGGCAGCACCAAATGCACACACACACCCCCCCAGCCCAGGGACCTTTATCCTATCCCTTCAACAGGCATTTACGGGTTGTAGGGTGATGGCACTGAACTCTACTGTCCCATCCCCTGCAGATACATTGCAGATCGCAGCTTTTCCCAGGGAGCCATAGGCACGGAGCAGCCCTCTCAGCACACATCAGCTCCTCTCCCTCCAGTAATTAACAAGCTCCTTTTCACCTTGCAGGGCAGAGCACTTTTTTTCCATGACTAGCAACAGCCCTGATACAAGGCTCAGATACTTTCCTCCTTTAGAAAAGGATCATTTCTCGGTGTTTTAATTACCGTGTACAATGGTAGGGTCCAGACTAGTCCGTGAGCTTTGCCCCTTAATTAGCCAGCAGAAGAAAAGCCAGGTTATTGCTTTTCACTGGCAGTGCACGCTGAGGAGATGAAAGCACTGGGTCTGAATGAGCCTTTTCAGAAAGCTGCTGTCACGGTGTCTGCCCTCGGAGGCGGGGAGACGGGCAGCAAACGCACTCCCTTCATCTCCCTTCCTCCAGCAATGATGAATGAGGCTGGAGGAGCCCATGGGTTTGTGCTTGCTGTGACATGGAGTATAGACCTTCCATGTCCCTTGGCTCCTCGCATGTACAGCTGCCAGGACAGCTTTTTGCAGACCCATCTTGGCTCAGATGCCAGCAGAGCACAGCAGAGCCCTCCCACTGCTGCCAGCCCCTGCCCCTGGGCAGAGCTGAGCCCACCGCTCGTGGCACTCCTGCCCCTCACCCTGTGTCATCACTGCTGGCACAGCATCACAATGTGGCCAATCTTCAGCCCAGGGAGGCTGTATCACAGGGAAGGGCCCTACTTTTTGGTTTTCTCCTCGGCCTTCTCATCCTCTGGATCTCTGCTGGCATCAGCAGGCACTGTCTGTAGCTCAGGGCCCTGGAAGCGCTCAAGGAAGGGGTCTGGCTGCTGCTGCTCCTCCTGTAAGCTCTTGCTGGCCCAGTCCCGCAGCACCAGCACCAGCCTGACAATCCTAAATAGGGGAGAGAGGCAGAGTCAGGAGCTGTCCACACAGGGAGAAGAAAGCAAAGTTTTGTGACAAGCAAGGGGTCAAAACCACACACAAAAGGCTCAGACAAGAGCCTATGCAACAGCTCTGCAGCTTCCTTCCATGCTCTGGAAATGCATAGGATCCGACCCTGCCCCACAGCCTGGTCCCAAACTGCTACCTGGCCAGGGCTCGTCTGCCTTGGAAGGGGGGAGCAGCCGGCTGCTCCACCCCATATGCAGGAGTCCCTTTGTGCAACTCCAAGGTCTCATCCTGGGCCGAGCAGGTCCTGCAGAGGAGAGAAGGGAGGGTCATGGCTTCATTGCAAAACTCAGTGCCAGCCCACACCCTGCTGGGTGAGCCAGGGGAAGCAGGCAGCTGGGGTATGCCATTGTGCCCTGAGACTCAGCCATGCCCCACCAATGCCACCCTCCCGAGCCATCCTGACCTGCTCATGCTGAGCTCCATGCTCTGTGCATCAGTCCTGGGTCTGGTTGGTCGGGGTGGGCAGGGGCCAGGCAGCTGCAGGCCATTACTCCTGGCCATCATCCTCCCAGCGAGCTGCCCCAGGGACCTAGGAAGAGCAGAGAGCAAGAGCACAGGGAGCAGGAGGCAGTGTGTGGTGTGAGCACTGAGTTATGGTACAGCGCCAGAGGAAAGAGGGGCAGAGCCTAACAGATGTGCCCACCCCGTGTTTTCCATGTAGCTCCCACTGCAGAGCTCTACAAGGCATTGCACTCTCCCCAGAAGGCCCTAATTCTGCCCCTGAAAGATGTTCTCCCCACCACCTGGGCTCCTCAGCCATTGCCAGGGCAACAGCATCTGCAGCACTGTGCCCTAGTGATGAGCTGCAGCTCTCCTACAGCCCAAGGGTGAGAAAACAGCCCCCAGGAGGGATGGGAAAGCATGGCCACTGAGGGGGGAAATGCTGTTCACACAGCAGCACAAGATGGCTTTAGCATGTACAAGACCCTTGCATTTGACCAGCTACTCTTCTGCCCAGGCACTGTGAGCTACTGACAGTCCACCCAGCAAGCCCCTCCACATCCCTGCAGCCACAAGCACGTGGGCAAAGCAGGCTCCTGGGGACAGCTCACCAGAGCTCTCCCACAGCAAATCCCACTGGTGATGAACTGCATGGTCAGGGGCAATGCCTTGCACAGCCCTGCCCACGTCAACATTATGCACACGCATTGTGCTGGTCAGGGACCACGCACGCAGAGCTGCCCACAAACCCAGCCACCTCCCCGCAGTGGCAGAGCCACCACCAAAAGGCCAACACCTCCCACTTACGAGCCTGATGTTCCTCGAGGCCTCCAGCAAGCTAGCAGAGGTTGGCAGGGGGCATCTCCTCATGGGAGCCTCAGCAAACACCAGAGTCACGTGGCTGCAGAAGTGTCCCCACAGTGCCCAGGACAGGTGATGCACAGTGTGTGTGTGTCCCCTCGCTGCAGCACGCTCCTGGCCCCTGGGCTCCCTCTATGCCCCAAGCAGCACAGTGTGCGTCAGAGTAGTCAGCCACAGCAGCTTTGTACCCAGGGATGAAAGGGGAGGAGGGACACTGCTCCCTCCCACACATCCCCTTCTTCCCCACTGGCCCTCCCTCCCCTCCATTCAGTTACCTGTTCTCAGGCAGCAGGAAGCCACATTTGCTTCTCAGGAATCCCAGAGAAGAGAGCTGCAGAGTTTGACGATGATCGGTGAATCGCGCCTGTCACAGGTGTCTGCCTTGTTGTTTTGCACACAGAGCCACTCTGACAAGCAGCTGGCAGAACGTTTGCGTCCCCAAGAAAATAAGGAAGGGGTTAACTTTCATTCTTTCCTACTCCCATCCAACTGTATGCAGTGACTGAAGTTGGGTCAGTCCTTTGCATGGGCGCGGATTCAAGCACACTGTGTAAGTCTGATCTGAGAGCACCAGCATCCCGGGTCCATTCAGCACCAAAACTTTACCTTGTCTTCCTTCAAAGCCTCATTCCCCACCTCCCTGAAAATCTTGGCAGCAGTGAGCTTGAAGAGATGTAGAACTTCTGCAGCCTTTGTTAGCATCACTGGAGGGACACACCGCCTTCCCTCGTCCCCATGCCACAGAACCAGGAACAGGCCAGAAGCAGTGGCAGCAGCTCATCCCCCTTCCCACCTCTCCTTCTGCTCCCTGCCTGCAGCCACCTCCAAAAACGTGGGAGCTCCAGGAGTCTCGCTACTTCTGTCCCTTTGGTATACGCCGCACACCCCCCTCCAATGCCAGATTGCACGAGACGCCTCTTTCTCTAAGCATGTTGCTGTGGCAGCCTCCCCAGGGGTGGCCCAGCCCTCCCACGTGTGCCTGCCCTGGGACAACAAAGGAGGAAGTCTGCAGCTGTGCTGCAGATGCACCAAGGTGCAGGGCAGCGTCCTGCTGCCAAGGGGGAAGACCTTACCCACCTCACACCAGGATTAGCTGGCACAGGAGACACATCCAGCACACGCAGAGTTTATTAAAATATGCACTTCATGGGTCAGTGTTTCTAGATTTAATGAAGGACTTGTGCCTTAGGCACGGGGTTTGGGGTTTGACCCAGTAGCATCTCAGCACCGCACAGCCCTTTGCTCACAACCTCCCCCCAGTGGGATGGGGGAGAGAATCAGGGGAAAGAAAACAAAGAACTCACAGGTGGAGGTAAAAGCTATTTACTAAGACAGAAAAGGAAGAGAAAAGGAAAACAGCAATGATAATAATATATATTTACAAAGTAAGTGATGCACAATGCAATTGCTGACCACTCGCCGACCAATGCCCACCAGTCCCAAGCAGCAGCTGTTCCACCAGCTCCCCACTGCTGTCAAGGCTTTCCACATGATGCCATGTGGTATGGAACACCCCTGCTGTCAGCTGAGGTCAGCTGTCCTGGCTCCATCCCCTCCCAGCTCCCTTTCCCCTCCCCCCCCCCCAGCCCCTCACTGGCAGCGCAGTGCCACAAGCTGAAGACTGAGAGGTCCTTGGTGGTTGCAGCACTGCTCAGCAACAGCTAAACATCGGTGTGTTGTCGGCATTGTTTTTCTCCCAAAGCCAAAACACAGCACCATACCAGCCACTACGAAGGAAAAATTCAACTCCGTCCCAGCTGAAACCAGAACAAAAAGTCACCTTCTACCCAATACAACCTGCCAATAATTAGCCTTCAGGAACACATCCCATCTGATCACCACACCTCCACGTATTTCCAGCCTGTCCACATCCCTGAGCCATGCCAGGAGCCCTGCTGCCATCCCTTACACACATCCCGCTGCAGCATGGCCCCCCATCCTGCTTTCACCTGCAGTAAATCCCAGTGCTGTCCTCAACCCAGACATCAGCCACGAGTTCAGACCTGCAATTACTTGTGGGACAGTTATTTATTAGTAAATGTCCAGCTGCCAGATTTACAGCCATGGAGGCTTGATGCAGTGGCAGGCAGGGAACAGCTAAGCATCCATGTCTGTAAATAAGCCATTGGGACATCTGGGTGATTTGCAGATCCAGCTACCATCATTTACAGGTGAAACAGAGAGGTCCTATTGCCAACACCTGCCCCAAGCCTGCAGGCACCACTTCAGCAGACATGTTGGACGAACCACTATGAGAATCTCAATTCACTGTGAATCCAAGTGTTCCTAAACATCAAGGAAGGAAAGAAACAGAACTGATGAATGGGCCTTGGTTTTTGGCACCTGAGCCAAGGATTCCCCTCACCTGTGCTGTTGTACCATGCTGAAGTTACAACTTGGCAGTAGATTAGGAGTGATCCTGCCCTCTGGCACTGGCAATCTCACAGATACCCACTGCTGCCCAAACAGGCAACTGTCCATAGTCTGTCCAATGCCTGCACTATTATTACAAGGTCTTACAATCACCCCGGGGAGGTTTCCCATGTATATCTCTCTGGGAAAAAACCAAGCTCCTGGACAAGCCCAGAGCTCAGCAGTGCTCCTACAGCCACTTGGGATCTGAGCACTTACAAACCCACTGCTGAGAGCCTCCAGCACAACAGGAGCCGAGGAGGTGGTGCTACAGCAGTGGCCATAGAGATCTTAGAATCATAGAACTGTTTGAGTTGGAAGGGACCTTTAAAGGTCATCTGGTCCAACTCCCCCCTGGATGGCAGCCTCCAGGTCCACTCCTCCCCTGGAGCAGGGGCCACCCTGGCACAGGACTGCTCACACAGTTGCTCAAGGAAGAAAAGAAAACCTAGCAGAAGTTCAAAAACACCCAAACACTCTGCACAAGCTTTTGGGGTGGAAGCTGAAGAAGAGACCACAGCAACTGGCACTGGCACTGCTGCCCAGAGAGCTGTGGGTGCCCCATCCCCCAGAGGTGCCCAAGGCCAGGTGGGCTGGGGCCCTGGGCAGCCTGAGCTGGTGGGGGCAGCCAGCCCGTGGCAGGGGTTGGGACCGGGTGGGCTGAAATTTCCCCTCCAACCCAAGCCATTCTATGGTCTTATGAATCAGCTGAGGAGTTCTGTGGAGACAGAACTAAGTTGTCCAAGCTATGACACAGTCAGGGGACCAGCTCAACCATGGCCTAAGACTGTAACAGGACCTTATGTCCCAGAGACCTAGCATTTGGCTTTGCGCCTCCTCCAATACACAGCCCAAGGGCCAAAGGCTCTCCCACTGATCTGCGCAGGACAAACACCTCTTGTGTCATTCACAAATTTCTTATGAGGCTTGGGCTTTTCACAGCAGCTTCCCACATGACCACTGACCCCATCAAACACACCACATAATTGCTACCATACACCAAACACAGTCCAGCCCAGGGACTGTGCACGCTGGGCCATGCTCCCTGTCACACCCCACTGCTCCCTGTCATCCATCTCCAGCTGCTGTGGCACTGGGTCCAGCTTTATGGTTCCACTTCAGATCCTAAAGGATACCAAGCAGCAGGTCAAGTTCAGAAGAAACACACAGTTTTACCATCCACAATATACGAGCAAGGATCCTTTCCCTGCTCTCGCCCAGGGTAGCTCAGGGAGCCCAAGGCACAGAGTCATCTCCACAGCCAGAGCCAGGTGTTGACGAGGCAGGCAGAGAGCAGCATGGAGTACACCAGGGGCTCCTCTTTCCGCCAGGCCTTGTGCTGCTCCTCCAACACATGCAGCCGCTCCGAGATCCTCGCCAGCTGCAAGGAGAGCAGCGTGAGGAGCACCACCCAGGGCTAGCTGGCAATGCCAGCAAACCAGGCCCTAGCAACAAGCCCTGGAGCACCCTCATACACCCTCCTGCGGCTTTCCCAGGAAACACCTGCAGCCCTACACTCCTCCTCTCACCTCCTTTTTCATTGCTGCAGCCTCAGCCACGACGACCTCCTCCGGGGCTCCGCCAACCTCCTGGGAGCTGCGGGAGGAAAACAGAGATGCACACTGTTCAGGAGGTGCAATTACCCTCCCGCACACATGGCACTGCTGTGGGGAGCCCAGCCATGCAGCACTGTGCGCACCCAGGTTGTGCTGGCAGCATGCAGAATTGGGAGAGAGGAAACAGCACTCACACAGCATCTACCAACTTCTTCTTACCCCCATCATGCTTATACCTCCACCATGCAGCCCGCAGTGATCACAGCAAAGCACTCAGCACATGCTACAACAGGCAACAGGAAAACCACATGCTTATGTCTCTTTAGAGACCCAACAGAGAGAAAACATATTTACCCAGAGTCCATTTCCTATAGCCAGAGGAATCCACTGAGGATTGGATAAACCATCATTAGAGCAAGTCAGGCAAACTGAGATCCCACAGCCAGTGCCCAAATGGAGGGATGGTATTTACCCAGCAAGAGAGGACCCAGTGAGTAGGAAGTAGCTACCAGTGGGGGGACCTATCAGAGCATGTGCCAGCTTGCCTGGGTTTGCTGGCACCAGGATTTGGTCCTCTACAATACTTCCCTCACAAAAAGCATTGTCTTTTGCCCTCACAGCAAACATTATTTGCAACCAGAAGTATAAACAAGCATTCCAACCATGCACTGCTTCCCTCCTTCCCTGAAAACAAAGGGACAGAGGCCACGGATGAGCATCTCCTGCAGATACAACCTTGCTCCAGGGCTCACAGCACAAAGCCACAAATAAAGTAGATCCACACCGAGAAATTAGAGTTGCCATGTTCATCTGTTGTTCCCATCACTATAGGGTAGCGCTCCATCAGCTCACCTGTAATCCAAAGTTCTCCTGTACACACCAACATAGCAGATGCTCCATCCCTGGAGATGCTCAAGGTCAGGCTGGACCGGGCTCTGAGCACCTGATGGAGCTGTAGGTGACCCTGCTCACTGCAGGGGAGTTGGATCTGATGGCCTTTAAGGGTCCCTTCCAACTCAAACCAGTCCATGTTCTGCCACAGGCCCTCACTGACATGTTATGGGTTAACAGTGTTGAACAAGTTCCTCTGGTGACCTCAGGGAGGGAGGAACTCACTCATGACATTCAAGGAATTGGCCTGAAAACACATTCATGAGATAATGCATCCACACAATGCAGCAGTGGTAAATATGAAAGTCACAACAGAAAGAATATCCAATTTCACCCAGTACAAGGCCATTAAAATTGGACATTTCCTGCAGCTTTTACTTGAAAAATCCCCATTGACACAAGTGAACACCCTTTACAGTAGAGAACAGAAATTACCTCTGATGACTCATACCCTTCAAGAGGTCACTGCCATGGAAATATTCCAGCCTCTCTCTGAGGCCAGATCTTTCTTTATTAAAATTTCAGGATAAACAAGTCAGCTCAGTCACTTTTAGTGGGTGGTACGAAAGAATGCATGCATTTGAAATGATGCAGAGTACCAAGAAAAGGCATTCCAAGTTGCTTGGTTCCAAAGGGAGATAGAGAGCTGGAAAGAGCTCAGGATTCACCCCACTCTCTAAGTCCCCTTCTCCACAGTACCATGGCTAAAACTCCTCCACATCAGACAGGAAGATGTCTATGTGTGCAATAACCAAATTTTTAAAAGCTAAAAAAAAAAAAAAAAGCCACATTTGGAGATGTCTCTGCTTCTAAGCAGTGTGCTGGCCATCACCTGGTACTGCCCACAGAGAGAAACTCTGCTGCCTGCAGCCCTGCTCCAGCCTTGGAGGGAAGGTACCATGCGCCAGGGTGGCATGGATGATGGATGGTCTCCCTCCTCCCCATCTGCCTGGAGGTTTTGCTCAAGGAGAATTAGAAGCATTCTGACAATTCAACCTTGGTGATTCTGTGATCCTATGATTTTTGGTTGCTTCTGTATGGAGCCAGGAGTTGGATTAGATAACCCTTACAGGTCCCTTCCAACACAGCATAGTCAACGGTTCTATGAAAAGGTTACTGAAGAGCAACCAAGAAATGGCCATGCATGTTGCAAGGACGTGGGAGAGGTGTCTTGGTGACAGGATCAGGACTGGGCCATCTGTGCTGGGTTTTGATTCCCTTCCCACATTTCTCTCCATCATGCTATCAAGACATGCAGAAAGAGTAGCACTGAAGAATAGCTGAAACCCAGTAGTGTCACAGGAGCTGTTAGGTCCCTTGGGTGGCACAAAACCAAGCAGGAGGCACCCAGCCTGATCGCATCAGGCACCCAGAGCTGGCAGGATAGGTAAAAAGAAGGGGCTGGAGCAGCCATGTCCTGTGAGGTTAGAAAGCTCAGGGCTGGTTCCTGCCTCAGCAAGGCAAAGCTAGGTCTGAGTAGAGCAGCAGGGAGGTGGCTCAGGACAAGCCAACATCACCTGGATGGCATCGGGTCTTGAAGAGAGTTCTGGACACGGTGGAAGAGCACCTGGCCCAGCAGGTACATGGTCTGGAAGATGTTCTGCATGGAGTAGATCCTGCCCGTCCCAGCAAGGAGGGGAAGTGGGGCACTGTGAGCAGGTGGGGGGCAGGTGTCCAGCCTGGGATGCACACAGAACCACACTGGTTACTGCCTGGCCTCACACAGCACAATCACAAGGCCCCGTGTTCGTCCGGCAGCTCCGAGCACGACAGGGCAATGCCATCAATACCCAGACCTCTGTATCACCGGGTGAGAGGAGCTCTGCCAGCAGCCCAGGTTCCGTCACTTGGATCCTCCAAAGGCAGCAATGATAGTGTGACAACCACACCTCTCTGCCAACCCAGAACAGGCTTTCTTCTAGGCAGAAGATGGCTCTGCTCTGGGATTAAGCTTAAGGATTTTCTCCACTGGAGAGAATGTCAACCACATTACCGCTCACAAAAAGCACGTGTGCTCTTTGCTCACCCTGACTGCAAACCCAACAGCCAGGCAAGGACCCACATCACTGCCACCAAACTCCAAGCGGAAACATGCTGTCCCATGTACCTCAGGTGGCAGCAAACCTCTCCTTACTGACACCAGAGGACAACTTCCTCTTAACTAGCTTCATGCAAGACTAGAGCTAGCCCTGATTTGGATTCCCCCCCATCTTGGGGCACCAACACAAAGCATCAAAGACCCCGCGGATGCTGGTCCCTACCCACCCTGCACCACTCCAGGTCCACACTCACCGTTCATGGTGTTGAGCTGGGCTGGGCAAGACCAGCTGTGCACTGTCACTTGGGGACTGCCGTGACGCGCTGCTGTGCTGGCTCTGCCGCCGTGACCTGCTGCTGTGGTGGCCCTGTTGGCATCAAACACAGATGCATCAGGGTCAATGAATCATTAAGGTTGGAAAAGACCCCTAAGATCATCCAGTCCAACCATCAATGCATCACCACCATGCTCAACTTAGGTAGAACCAGCCTTGTGCCCCATGAAAAGCCCTCAGTGGTGGGGGCATTGCGTGAGCCCCAGCCCAGTGAGATGATCCCGGACCTCCAGAGCAAACCAACCACTAGGAACGTGCTCCCTTTGCCAACACATGCAAGCCCACCCACTCTCATTACAGTACCAGTCGTCTGCGATTCTGGGCACTTGATCTGCCAGCCATGTGCATAAAAGGGATCTCCCTCAGCGAGGAGTGCTGAGCCAAGGAGTCTAGGGACACGCACACCTCCGCGGAGGGGACGTTCCTCTGCTGGTCCAGCAGGATGGGTCTCAGATCCGCACCTAATGTTTCCACAGAAAAGAGAGAGGGAAGAATGAAACAACCCGAATGTGCCCCATTGTCCTCAGGGCAGCAGGGAAGAAAGATTCTCTCATATAGGGCTGCCAGCCCTGTGTCCACTGTTACCGGATGTACATCGAAAGCCTCATTCTGAAGCTGTGAGCAATTGGAGAGCCTGGAGAGGCGTGGATTGGAAATCAACTGGATGTACCACTCCAGGAAATCAAGGTTTGGGAACAGTTTGTCAAAAAGCAGGGCCATATGTCTCAGCATCCCAAAAACTGAGAGGAAACTGGAAGACATGGAAGGAGATGCCTCCAGATTTTCTCCTCACATTTTGGATCGAAGGCCCCTCTTGCCTTCTGCCGGTCACCTTCGTCCATCTTTCCTCCTTAGACACCTCTTCACTTTCCCACACTACCTTCCAGAAGAAAGATGACTACAATATCTGACTCTTTCCTCTCTTGCAAACCAAACCACTGAGTGCTTTAGAAAATAGTTCTCCCTACAATGTTAGAGCCCCGCCAAACTTCAGGCACCCCAAAAAACCCAGTACATTACCTGCAAGAGAAATCCTAACAGGGACGTGTGTTGGAAAGGAAGGGGGTACACCTTCAGACATGGGCTCCTCATCCACAGAGCTGAAGCTGTTTGCCACGGTGAGTCTGTTGGGGACTCGCATCCTTCGATTGATGTCCTCAGTGAAGAGCAGGTCACAACGGACTACGTTCACTTTCTGCTCCAAAAGTGGCCACATCTTGTTTGTTTTCCCCAGAGTGCACGGGCAGCCAAGTGACACCTGCACAGGGGCAGCACGCGTGCTGTAAGGCACCTACACATAGGCAGAAACAGCAACAAACAGAACCATAGGAGATGTGCTGGAGAACACGGAGTCCTATGGAGCCCAGCTGGCAGGGGCAAGAGCATGGGGTGGGAACAGCTGCCAGCAGAATGAGATGGAAGAACTAAATTGTCCCCACATACACTTTCACTGTAGTATCCCCTAGGGCCGTGTTGCATCCATGCCCATCTCCTGGAGGGATCCACACCAAGGAGCTGAACAGGATGGACTTTGTTTCAGGCAGTGGTGTCAGACACTGACCATCTTCCCACAGGGATAGGAAGCCTCTTCCAGCAAGGACACAACAGGGACACAGGTCCCCAGCCCCTCTGACTCTCTCTGCTTTCTGATTTATTGTTTTTGACATTACTGATGTACTGTTTTGGGTTCTTCCAGAATCCAGCCAACCCCATTCCCCTACAGCCCCCTTGGCCCTCCTTTCTGCCCCCCTTTTGATCATGAAATACCGAGGAATCCCCCTTTGCTTCTGAATCAAAATCCCCCAGCACAGCCCGAACCACAGCGGGAAGGGGACGTTTTCCTCTTCAAAGCTCATTAGGGGAGAACGGCAGGAGGCGAGGAGTGGAGCACAGGGGCTCTGCATGATGTGATCACGTCGGGCTCTATTTTTAGTGCGCTCTGACGCTGCATTGCCAGCCCAGCAAGCCACTCCCAGCTGGCAGGAGCCAGGGCTCCCCACTGCCATCCCCATCCCCATGCCACCTCCCGGGAGCAGCAGCACTCCTAGAGCCGCACAGGCGGCCAGAGATGAAGCCCCAGAGCACCAATCCCATCCCACAGCACCGGCAGCCCTGTAACTCCAGGCATGCCAGGGCGGCTCCCCGCCGACAGGAATCACTGTTCTCTGTTCTCTCCTCCTCCATCGTTAAAAAAACCTTTTAATTAAAGGGACAGCAGCCTGCCCAGCGTCATCAGTTGCGGCACTTCGCTGCTTCCAAGTGCGTGGGAACGAGATCTCCGTTCCTGCAAATCGGCTCGGCCCCGACACCGAGCCCTGGGACTGTCCCAGAAAGGTGCCATTCCCGCAGCAGAACGCAGCCCCACAGCCCACAGCCATGGCATGCACTGCGTTCCTCCTCCGGTTTGGGGGTTTTAGAGGAACAAACACCCTGCGCTGTCTTTTCACCCTTCTCCCTGGGAAAGCAGCATACGAGGAGCAATAAACAGAGAGGGGACAGATTCACGTTCAAATCACCTATGGAACTGCCTCAGCGCCCAAGGAGAAAAGGGATGAGAGGGGAGCGAGGAGCGGGCTCTGACAGTCTAAGACACACAGACACAAACACCACCAGCCCACCCCCTCTCCCCCCCCAAGAAAAAAGTCAAAATGCATAAGAAATGGATTAAATGGCCGGATTTCAGCCTTTAACTTTCTGTACGGCTGTCTCTAGCTGCTGCCGAGCAATCCTGCTCACGCCGATGGAACACAACCGATCCGCACCTCCGCGCTGCGTTTCTCCTGACATTGGCAGTGCGGGGGATCCGGCGCTGGGGAGGGGGGAAGCGAAGAGGACCCCCCCGTCCTGCCCCGCGGAGGGACCGCCGCCTCTTCTCTGCCGCCGTGGACGGGGGGGCAGCGGTATCCCTCCGGCCCAGGCGGGTTGGCACCCCCCGCTTGGGGTTCGTGCTCGCAGATCTGCTCCGCACTGCTCTCCCAAAGCGGCGCTGCGGGCACCTCCTAAAGACCCCCGTCACCTCCCCGCAGCCGGGCTTTGCCCCAGCGCAGTACCCGCTCCCCGCTGGTGGAAGGGCGGAGCAGGGTAGGAGTGGGCACTTACTTTTTTTTTTCTCTCTTTTTTTTTTTTTTTTTTCCGCAGTTTAAAGCAACTTCTCAGCCTGTAAGCAGCCGCTCTTCCTGCCCGGCCGGCGGGGAGGTGATGTCAGCGGGGCGAGCCCTCCCCTCCTGGCACAACGCCGGGCTTAAAGGCACAGCCGGTGCTTATGCCGGCGGCCCCCGGTTAGCAGAGGCCACGGATCGCCGAGCCGGGGCTGAGCATTTCCGCCTCTCAGCGCAGCGTGCAGCGATAAAACTATCCGTTTGGGATGAATGACGGTTTTAAAAGCTTCTGAATGGGGACGGAGTCCAAGGCCTTACCATAAAATCCAGTTCTGAAAGGGCTTAAAATAAATCTCGCGCTGCCCTAGTCTTGCTATTTAAAGGGGATTATCTAAGAGGTTTAGGCGCGCGCAGAGGAATGCCGAGACGAGCTGTGCGCCCAAATCCCCTCCCGGCCGTCAGGAAATCCCTCACACTCACATACCAGCCGGGCTCATAGGACATTCTCGGTTGTTACCGTGCCCGGTGATGTGGGGTGCAATGCCCCATCCCGCATCCCTCTCCCAGCAGTTTGGGATAAAGCCACCCTGTGCCGCTCAGACAGTGAGGGTTTTTTAATAAATACCTTTTTGCACAGAAATATACCAAGTTTTACAGAATACAAACCGCAAAGGTAATGACCGCGCATCAAAGACAGAGGATCCAAGAGTGCCCTCTGACTCCCTCCGGTCTTTCCCAGCTCTGACCCTGGCACTCACTGCCAGGTCCTCCCATCACCCGTGTTTACTAAGGCCAAAAGGCAGAGTGAAGGCCTGGGAAGGGACAGACAAGATGCCGGCAGCTGCAGACCCCACGGGCTTGTATCCTGCCCCAGGGACAGCCATGCTGGGCAAGCCTCAGCTCCAGGCTGAGAGCATCACTGGGACGGAGAAGGACAGCGGGCGTGGGTAGCCTGCGGGTACACCACAGCCTTTTGGTGCTGGTGGAGACTGGTGCTGGGGTGAACGCTACAGGGTGGCAGTGCTACAAGGTTCTGGGCTAGTAAGAAGAAGCCCCTTACAGCCCATCAGACATGACTGGGAAAGGATAACCCCATCGCATGGACCCCAGAAGTGGCTGCCTAGAAAAAGGGGACACACTGGTCCCACGGCAAAGCACATTCTCTACTCTGCCCTGGCTCCAAGGGCAGGATTCGGCCCTGCTCCCATCCCATCAGCATCCCCAGCTGCCAGAGCCTGGTTGGTCGCACAATCATTGTTCACCTTTGCAACCATCTCTGCCAACAGGCCCTCTGCGCTGTGGCCATGTGCTCTGCCCACCAGAGCAGCTTGGAGGACAAGAGCCCTGCAAAGAGAGCCAGGACAGAGAGGTTAAGGGAAGGCTGAAGGGAGGTTTGGCACATCTGCAGCCTCCCTGTGCCTGCATCCCACACCTGGTGAGGGCGCCAAGCAGGTGAGGCAGGCACCTGCAGGAAGGAGGCACATTCCCACTGCTTAAAGCTGTGCAGCCATCTTGATGGTTCCAAAGCAACTTACCTCATGTGCAAGACCACCGCAAACCTTTCTCCCTTTCCAAAGGGTTCTAGATCACAAAGCACCTCCTTGGCCAGTCCATCCCCTTTCTCCCAACAATAAATATCACTATAGGCACTACAGGATGGACTGGGCTCCCCACTCCCACCAGGCAGCAAATCCACACAGAGGAGGAATTTTCACCCCAGTCACAAACCGTGGGGACAGAAACGAGCAGCCCTCCTGCCTCCTCACCTCCTCAGAGCACCAAGCATCAAACAGAAGACAGTGAGGACCGGGGTCTCAGCACATCACAAACGAGTCCCTGCTGATTTGGGTATGGAAAAGACCAATCCCAACACCAGCCCCACAAGTGCCTCAGGTCCATGAGCCAGCATGCACACAGGGTAAGGCTGAGCAGAGACCCAGGGAGGCAGTGAGGCTGTTTTAGTCATGGGAAATGTTATGTCTGAGGGGAAGTGAAGAAATCCAACGCATCGAGGGGAGGACCCCCACGTTGAGCCAGGAACAAGCTGCTGCTCTGCTCTGGCTGCTGCAGCACTTATGTGAGCAGGGAGCAAGTGGGAGGGGGATGGCTGGTCGAACCCAGAGACCCACATCCCACCCTCACCCTGCTTGGGGACAGCTGTTTTTTTGGTAAGGAAGGTAAGGCTATTGTGTGATGGCACCAGCTTGTACAAGTGAGACAGGGACATCAATGCCACCTGAACAAAGTTCTGGGCATGGCAAGGGGTGTGGGTGCATGAGCATGAGTGTGTGAAGAGGCAAAAGAGAGGCAGACCCTCTATTTGCCTGCAGCGGGAGCAGCAGCCACAATCTCCTCATACTTTGGTGGAGGGTCATTGTAGGAGATGCTGGTCTCTTCACCGCTGCTGCTCTCTGGGTGCCCTGTCACCTCCTCGTAAGAAGGTGGAGGGGTGGCACTGGACAGTCTGGAGAGGACAGAGACCGAGTGCTCTGGTGGACACAGAGTGCCATCTTGCTGGGGGGTGTCCCCTGCTCTGCTGTCTCCAGCCCCTCGGTTGCTTGCTTCTCGCTGATACTGAGTTTCCCCTTGGCTTTGTGACCGCTCACGGTACACCATGACCCTGGGGAGGCTGCGTCCCGTTCGGCTGGCCAGGTAGCGGTTCTGGGCGTAGGAAGGGCGGTGACGGGTGGCCTTTTGCAGCTGGCACCTCCAGATGATGAAGAGGGCGATGACTATCAGAAGAGCCACTCCCAAGAGGGGCACCACCACATACATAGCGTCTGAGCGCTCTGTGTTATGCCCAGGGTCCTTGACAGAGTACACAGAGTTGGTGTAGCCCTTCCAGAACTCCATCTGCAGCAGGAACAGAGAAGGAACTACCACGTGTTTGTGCATGGGACGAGCAGCCCCTAACCATCACATGCAATAAACACCGCTGTCCCCAAACCCACAAAAAGAGGTGTTTTCCAGCTGCCTTGCAGCACTCTCACCAGGGCTGTGAGTGGCTCCGCCGAACCAACTACAGGACCCAGCAAAAAAGAAGACGGGAACAAACCTCAACAGCGGCCACCAGCCCCCACATTAAGCAGGGAGAAATATGGCCAGCGTCAACACCCACCTGGAGATGTGGGGACAGCAGTATAAATCTCTTGTACATGCCAGTTCCACTGCAGCTGTGCTGGGTGTCCCAGCAATGATAAGGAGAGAACATTGCCTAGCAAGGGTAAATCATGCTGGAAAGTCAGGCTACAGCACGCTGCCTGTGGAGTGAAGAGGACAGAGGGAACAGGAGAGGCCATTCCCACCATGCTTTTCTCCACCCACAGCATACTAAGGTGTAAGTGCCTCACACATCCACTGAGGAGCAGGGTGGGACAAACTCACTGTCTTCTCCTTGTTCTCGAACACTTCCTTGACCTCCTCATAACTGCAGACCTCCTCCATGCACTCCCGCTCGATGGTGCCCTGCCGAATCTCCTCCAGGAAGCTGTTGGCTCGGGGAAAGCGCTTCAGGATTGAGTGGGCATTCCTGGCCCCCAAGAACACTGCAACACACAAGGCACAGATGCTGAACAGTGACAAACCCACACCTGGCCTCTGTACAGCCAGGTTTTCCCACCTGCTTTTGGTGGAACAGGCATCCCAAACACCAAATGGCCTATGGCTACAGTTCAGTTAGCACAGCAGTTTGCCTGCTGAGGAAGTGCACACAGCGGGGAGCAGGGCTTCTGGGGTCTGTCCAGAGACACGCAGCACCAGCAACATCCTTCCAACAGGACTAGATGCTAGATACACAGAAATTGGCAGTGTCAGATCACACAGGACAGCTCCAACAGACTTGTTTTTAACCTTCTGCCCTTGACGGGATCTCACCTTACTGCCCTTTTACTACAGGAAAACTACTTCAGAAAGAGGACCCAGGGTCAGGCAGAGCCTCCCTGGGGAAAAGGGAGTTAGCACAGGAAGGGTGAGATGCTGTCCAGAAAGCGATGCTGCGCACAGACCATGACCCTCCCACGATACAAACATCCCACACACATTTCACAAGGCAGCCCTTCTGTATGCAGCCGAACACATCCAACTGTAGGCTGATACTGACTCTTCCCACCCAGCCAATCTCACTGCATCCTTTGAGTAAGATGAATCAGGTCAGCTGGCTGATCTACAGAAGCCTGTTTACCTCTTTCACCCTCAGGCTCAGTCTTCCAGTGGATCAACCAGATGAACCAATTCACACTGCAGCAACAAGAACAGATGCAGGACAAAGAGGTAAGGGGACTGACAGAGTCTCCCATTAGACCAACTTGGATGGAACAGAAAAGGATGCTTAGTAAATGATCAAACATAACATTCAGTAGCAGCGTGCCACCAGGGAGGTCAACGTGTTTCCTTCAACTTTACCTTCCATTTATCCTGCTCCTAAAATAATATAGAAAGGTATTTTTGAGAATACTCACAAGTGCCGAGGCAGGGGAAAGATCACAGTGTAAGAAACTACTACAGTGCTTTGCAACCACTCTGTGCTTGGAGATATTGTGCTCTTTATGTGCTGTGTAGGTGCATTTCCCCCTAGTGATTTATTAATGGCTTGCTTCAGTGAGAGAGTTCGCAGAAGGCTGAACCACTGAGGTGTGAATGAAGAACAGCATGAATGATGTGAGTCAGAGACTTTCCTTTCAGAATCAACTTTATTATGCAAACATATCTTTTTTTCTTTTCTTTTTTTTCCTCTTTTAAATAACAAGGATAACCAGAAAAAGCATCTTCAAGAGGCACAGAAGGCATACTGCTGGAGGGCAGGGATCAGCTTGCCTTGGCTTTCCCAGTCAAGGAGGGCTGTCCTGGCTGAAGATAGAGCAGGCTGGCTTTCTCCTGACCCTTTCCGGAACTGGATGAAATTTCACAAAGGCACCATCCATTCTGCAAATCTCCCATCTTTTGCTGGAGAAATCTGGCCTTACCTCCTTGGCTTTCTGCCTTGATCAAGCTGTGCTATTAACTCTCCCCTCCTCAGCACTTGCGCCTGAGATTCTTTCCATCTTCCTTCCCACCTTGGAGCAACAAGCTTAGCTGCAAATCTCACTTGCAAGGTTTTCCATCCCTGCAGATATCAGTCACTTGACCCTGCTTTGCTGAACTGATCACTATGATGGAAATAAAAACAGACACGCAGGCAGGTATCAAAAACAATGTCTCAGTTGAAAACATGCTGTGACGGAGGCATGTGCCTCTTCCCCCAGAGAATCTCCCCTGAGGACCTAGAAATGACAGGAGAGCAGAAACTAAGTCACTGATCCTTCTCCTCTTTTATGTGGAAAGCACAAACAGTTCCCACATGCATGGGAATCAGGGCAGGAAAAACAGTGGCCTCCAGGACACAAGGGCCTTGTAAACTCTCCTCTCTGACTTGGGATCCTCAACTCACAGGAAGAGCAGACAGCTGAGCAGGAGCTGTCTCCAAACCACAGGACAGAGGGAAGACTTTTCAAACCCAAGCAGTGTCCGTACTGACTCCTTGTGCCTCTCCAAGTCTCCCCACACCAGTTGGAGCACCAGTGCACAGGAAAGATTAGAGCTTTAGGCTGGGGGAGCAGGAGTTCACTGCCATCCCTTCTAAGTTTCCTAAGGTGATGCTGGCCCCTGGTGGTAGGCAGGCTTAGCCATACCTCTGCCCAGGGCTGCCTTGCCCAAATGCCACATGGGTGCGCCTGGAAAGGGGCAGCCAGGGCTGCAGTTTTGGGGAAGCACACGCAGGTGAACATGCTGACCACCACAAACCACTCCTGCAAGTCACATCCTTCAGGGTTAGCATGACAGAAACTGCTTGGCAGGGGGCACTGCCACCACAAGGGACAGCTTCCACAAGGAGCAAGTGCTACTAAGTCAACACCTAAGGTCTATGAGGGCGAGAAGGTGCAGGAAGGCAGGGCAACAACTGGGTACCCTCCTCATAAACACACGATTAAAAGTACATTTTGTGGCAGAACCTGCCTGGAGATCACTGCTCCCTCCCCCCACCTAGCACAGTACAAACAACAAAAGGAGGCATACCTGTCATCCCTGGAGTTCTCCTGTCCAGCTTGGCTACTGCCTCTACCTTCAGAGCTGGCTCTGGTGACACCCTGAGCAGATCCTGAGATTCCAGCCAGATCTGTAGCATCTTCCCGTTCACAACCACCATCCTCTTTAGAGTTCCCATTGCATCACTGCAAGCAGCCTCTGTGCAGGCTGCCCAGATAAGCGAGGACAGAGGGTTGAGTCCAGCCCTTCACAGATCACATGCTGTTTTCCACCCTGCACCCTTACTGTTCTCAGCCCAGCTTTTGTGAGGCCGGTCCTCACAGCTGCTGGCACTAAATGGCCAAGTGTGCTGGGCACTCACTCACCAAGATGCAACATGTTCCAGCAGGGCTGCATTACACCACTACCCAAGTCTCTGCCAGGAACACAGAGCTGTAGTGTCCCAGGCCACATGGGCTGCAGGACAGTGTGGCCTGAATCATGGGCCACCTTCCTGGGGAGCACCATGGCTGGGAGATCTTGGTGCAGACCAGCAATGCCTGCAAAGGAGTCAGTCAGTCCAGAAAGCCTCAGGGAAGCTTTTGCAACAAGCCTCACAGAAATAAAGGCAGTCCTGGAGAGGTTTGCCTTTCGATACCTCCCGTCTTGCAGAGAGGAGAGAGGCACAAGGCAGGCTGGACCTCAGACAATGTACAGAGATAAGAGCCAGTGGCATCTGACCCACCCCAATAATGCAGGTGCCTCTTGCTTGTGAGGCGTCTGCAAAACACTCCCCCACTGCAGATGAAGAGGTGGTAGTGCTGCTGGGGGGGAATAGGGAACACTTACTTGCCATGCTGCCTCACTCGGCTGCAGGGGATTCCCACCTACCTGCAGGGAAGAAAACAGGAGAGTCATCAACAGCTTCAATTGCAGCCCAGCAGACACTAAAGCCCAAGCCCTCCACCATTCAGGGTCAGAATGATGCAGAAAGCAGGGTGCTATCTGTAAGACCCATGAAACTGCCAGCCAAATATTACCTCCCCTTGATCTCCCCACCTGGCATGTGGTTGAGGGGGTTAGGGCACCCCCAACCCTCAGATCAGCCCATGTTGCTGCATACAGGGTCAGCAGTTCTCACCCCTAGCAGGGAGCTGATTGGATGTGGCCCCTGGACCAGTGGGGCCAGTAGGCCCAACCTTGCAACTAGCTAAGCTCCCAACCTTTGAGTCAACAGAACCAAGAATGCTCAGAAAGATACAGTTCCTCTGAGAGAAGCAAACTCCAACACATCCAGCACCAAGAGAAAAAGGAAGAGTCTCCCATTCATGGAATCAAGGCACACCCAATGAGGACATGTAGTTAGCAAATAATTAACAATGCTCTGCTGGACACAGAGCACACCCGGCACCAAAGCCTTCCTCTGCCTGGCATGCTTGCTACCACCAGCTGCCCAGGGCAGGACCCTGCAGGACATGCGCTGCCCCAGGAGGCAAAAAGACAAGCTAACTAGAAAGGGAAGAGCAGAATCTGCATATGGGACAACCTGGGAGTTGGAAGCTGCTGGGAACAGACTGGTGTTCTTCCCTCCAAGACAGGATTGATGGGTACAGGTAAAGCTATCAACTTGTTTTGCATCCATTGCATAGTCAAGTAAATTCTCACTTCTGTAACTCTTACCCACAATCTGCAATAAGGATGGCTGGATTGTCTTCTCTACTGCCATCAAGTTGACAACTTAGCAGGAGAGAAAAAGATACGCATCTTCTAAAGGGTGTCTGGCAAAGCTCAGAGTAGCAGCAGCACTCCGTGCTTACACAGGATGTCAACTCTCCTGCTAGAAAAGCACCTTTCACACTTCAAAAACAAAACCAAAGAAAACCCTGCAACAGTGAAGTTCGGAAGAGGATTATACTATTATCTGCTTGCAGGAGGAATTCTGCTCACTTATTTTCCATGTTTTGTCTTTCCACTGAGCTCAAGATCCCACAGATCAGATCATCCTCGCCAAACTCATCTCTCACCTTCTGTGACAAAACCACAACTCCATCAAAAGACCGAGCCAGTTCCCACAGGGATGTATTGTGGATGTAGGAGCAAAGGCAGTTTAGAAACAGCAGGAACTAAAATGAGCTGATCTGAGGTCCAGGACTGCAGATATTCAGAGTAATCCCAAAAGCACTTCAATTAGCTCTCTGCTGGGGTGAGGTCAGTGGCAGTACAAAGCCATCCTCTGGGTCAGAAGCACAGGAAACACACTTCCCATTTCACTCAAAAGGCTGGAATCCAGGCACACAGCAGTGCTGGTGTATCGCCACATCAGGAGGTATCAGATCTCAGCGACACACACCTTCTCAGTAAAGCTAATATCTCTCACTGCCAAAATCAGGTTTTGCATGTTTTCTGTACCAAAAGCAGCAAGAGACCGAGGGTGCCCGGAGCTGTTTTCCATCAGCAAAGAGCAGTTTCTTTTAAACAGACTGAGAAATTCTGCAACACCTAGCCTGGGATTTAAACAGGACAGAGGGGAAGCAGCAGAACAATTACACGTGACAGGTCTACCATCTCACACTTCCCAGGCTGGGCAGTCATCTACGTTTCTCTTCACAAGGAATGGAACACTTGATCTTGCTCCTCCAAACCACATTCCCAAGTCTGATCGGAGCACACGGGAGCCACACATTCCCTCATAGGTTCTGTCAGCTGTGAGCAGACACTGACCTGATTTTGTTGCTGTCAGTATTAATGAAGAAACTCAAATCCACTGTCTCAAAGAATAGGCTGCAAAGAAAACCTGCCCCAGCATCCACACAGCACAAAAGCTTTGTAGCACTCATTATTAGAGGCAATGAGCATCACACCTTCTCTACCTGATACACATGAGAATCTGAGTCGCAGAAATAAACATATTCAAGATTAGACTTGCCAGGATCCCAGGCTCTATGAAGCACGCTATACATTCGTGGAGCCTGACACTGCAGGCATAAAAGTACAGTAATGATCAGTTTCATCATCTTTAACTTTTTTTCCCCCAAACATCTGTGCCAATGCACCACCCAGTGTCAGAAACAAGAGACGGTTTATTCCAGCACAACAATAAGCCTGCTCTGCACAAGCCTGTAAGCACAAGAGATGCTTGCCCGGGTGCGCGCAACAAGGGTGAGCAACACAGATATTTATTTTTAATTTCCACACACAGATCCCTGACCGCCCCCGGGTGAGACAAGCAGGAGGGCCGGCAGCCGGCGTGCAGCATTTTCTGAGCACCCACCCACCGTATGAGAGAAGCTGGAGGCTGACCCCGGCAGACACCCACCCAGCCCCGTCACCCCCGCTTCTCAGCGCTCATCTATAAATACCCCATCGACGGGAGGTTGCTACAGCAACAGCGAGGAGGCGGGAGGGATGCGGCCGTGAGTGTGAGGATGCTGCAGTCGCACATTTGTGTCTCCCCCGGGCTCCCCCCACCTCCGCCCCCACTCCTCTCACTGATGCCAAAGGAGGAAATCGTGCTGGCAAAGCCTGGCGCGCGATCGCAGCCCGCAGAGCCCGAGGAGTGGGCAGCACCGCCGCGCCAGGGTAAGGGCACAGGTGTGGCGAGGGACCAACCAACGCCAGAGCCGTACCCCAGTAAGAGGGGATTCTTCCTGCTCCCTTACCGCCGCGCAGTCACAGCCGCCAGCCCCAGCGATGCTCTGTGCCAGGATCCACAATGCGGGTGCCAGGCTGCACCCGCTCCGCACACCAGACCCCACGGGGGCGGCCCGACGCTTCACCCCAGAGCAGCCCTCAGTGCTGTGATGCTGCGGCCCGGCTCTGCGCTGCCCGGCCCCCTCCCGCTATGCCCAGACCCCGGCCCCACCTGGTGCCCTCAGCTCCGGGCGGTCCCGGAGAACGCGCTTCGCCCCAGAGGCGCCACAGGAATTCCCGACCCCACAGCACCTCCTGCACCCAGCGAGGCCCGCCCTGACCGCAGCTTCCCCCCCAAGCCCATACTCCGACCTCCGGACCTGGCATCCCCCCCCCCCACAGAGTCTCAACGCCACAACCCGAAGTCCTCCCCACACCCCCAGCCCGAGTACCCCACACCACCCCGAGCACCCCCTGCCGCCCCCACAGCCCGCCTCACGCCACCCCGCCCGTACCTCATGGCGGCCTCACACCCCGCCGCAGCCGCTCCCTCCCGCCGACGGGCTGGAAGAAGGAGGCTCCGCCCCTGGCCCGCCCCCCAGCCAATCGCATCCCCCTGCCTCCTCCTCCCGACTCTACAATAGGAAGCGCGGAGCAGAAGACTGGGCGGGCCTACGAGCTCTTTCCCCAATCAAACGTGGACTCTGTGAGTGTGCAGCCAATGGGAGAGTGCGATGCGGCCGCATAGGCTGCTGGGAGTAGTAGTCCCACGCTCGTTGAGGCGCGGCTCTTCGTGCTGCGGGCGGCGCTGCGGGGCCGCGATCGGGGGTCGGTCACCGTCTGCGGGCGGCCCCGCCCCGTCTTGCGCACCGCGAAGGCCATCGGAGTTTCACACGCTTTATTTCTCCTCAAACTGTCTGCCAGCCCCGCTGGGCCCTGTGCCCGCTCCACGGGGCTGGGCCCTCTACCGCGCTCAGCGTCACAGCTGCTAGGGCTGCCGGGCCCGGCTCACTGTGCCCCGCGGCACAAGCGCCCCGCACTGCCCAGCGCCTCGGTCATCCTCCATCCCTGTGCCACGTGCGCTGCCCTCAGGCCGGCCGCGGGGAGCCTGCCCCAACCGCGGGCACCGCACCTCCGGCCTCGCTTTCGTTCCCCTCATCCCCCTCCTCATCGTCATCTTCGGCCTCATCCCCCTCGCTGTCTGAGTCGTCGTAGAGGCAGAGCGTGGCCTGCACCGGGAAGTTCTCCAGCAGCTTCTCCCCCACGCTGTACAGATAGTCAAAGCACCTGGACTTGGGCCAAAGGAGCCTGTTGGGGAGAATCACCATGAGGACCTGCCTGTCCCAGCCTTGGGCATGGCACCGGCACAGGGACGTACCTGACTGGGTGGCGGAACAGTGCTAGCGCTTTGTCACTGCTGTGGTCTCCTGCGGCATCGAGGGGCTGAGCCTGTGGAGACAGAGACGAGCTGGGACCTGTCCCATGTCCCACTGCCCCTGCTACTGCCATGGTGGCAGTGACGCAGACCTCGCCCTCCTAACATCAGAGGGTTACACACCACCTCACAGCCCCTGCATGGTATGTCTGTGGGGCCAGACTGCATCCTGATTTTCCCTGCTCCTCTGCTGAATGGATTTAATTCCCTGTGCTCCCGCAAAGGAAGCTGGCATCTAAACCCCACACAAGGGCTTTTTGCCAGAGTAATCTCCCCCATTGTGCCCACACGTCCTGCTAACCCCCTGAGGAATGCCCGCCAGGCTGGGAACAGTCATCCCTTTCAGACCCCACAGAGCAGCTGTGTTTGCTGCAGCTGGCGCTGCCCCAGCAGGCTGTAGGCTCGGGGAGTGGAGAGGTGATACTGGGAATGTGGGTACCCAAAGCACCCTGCTCACCCCTTCTTGCAGCCATCCTCCAGTGGGCTTTGGGCAGGATGTTAGGGTGCAGGCACCCCTGGGGACAGTGCCCCCTGCTCGGTCCTCACAAGGGGTAAAGGAGTCTGGGGCCAGAGGCTGGTGACCCCAACGCTGCCAATGGAAAAAAAAAAAAAAAAAAAAAAAGTGGGCCCCAGCAGGAAGAATAAAACTCACAGTGTCCATCTGCTCCCTCTGCTGCCTGGTCGTGTACTCCTCCTGGGGCAGCCATGGTCTCCAGAGTGGCTTGGGTCTGGGGGAGGACAGAAAGATAAGCATAGTGGCAACCCTGCATTTTCCCCTCCTTGCCTTGCTCACCCACACCCCAACCGCCCCCCCAGTCTTGCCAGTACATCCAGAACCCCTGCCCTGGTGCCAGGCACATCCACCACCCCATTTGTGGTCCCCTCCCTGCAGGAGCTCCCAGCTTTTCTTCCCAGGCTCTGCACCCACAATGCTGGGATCACGGGAGTCCGCACCTAAACCAGGAGCAGCACAGCCTTCACCCAAACCCATGTGGAGCCTTCCCACCTAGCCACTGCTGCCCACTCTGGCCCCTCCAGCCGTGCTGCACCCAAAGTACCTTCCCCCCTGCTGCAGCCCTGGGGCTGGGCAAGCACCAGCTGTGGACGATGGGAGCCAGTGGAGAGGCAGGCAACAGGCAGCAGCTTCCATGGTGGCAGTGGTGTCCCCTCCAAGGCTGCAGGCCCTTTGTGAGGATAGCTTTATATACAGCCCTTCCCTGGCCAGTGACTCACAAATTCTTTGTGGGTTGGGGTGGGGGCTCAGGGGTAGCAGTCCCCAGGGTGTGAAATTTGTCCCAGTTGTGTAAACAGAGGGCTGGGGGGGACTGGAAGCAGGGTGTTCTGGAAAAGCAAAACACAGAAGGGAAAAGTTAGACACCATTTGTGAGAAAGTCCCCAGGAGGGCTTCGGGGGGGGCGGGGGGGTAAATAGGGTAGGGCAAAGACAATTAACAAGGATGATTAAGTGTTCTTAGTAGCAATTTGCGTAAAGGAGAGGGGATTTGGGGAAATGATCAGGAGTGCTGGGGCATCGTGGTGGGCAGGGGATGGGGATGGCATGATGGTGACAGTGTGATGGGCCGCAGCAGAAGTGAGCACAGACCAACCAGAAGGTGAGAGAAAGGATGCTCGAGAGAGAACAGAGGTGAAGATAGGTACCAGGGGATTGCAGTGGTCCTGCTCAGGCACACATGTCCCTGCTCAGGTCCCCAAGGGAGGTCCCAGGTTTCACTGCTACAGCAGAGAGGTGCTGTATGTAATGTATAGTGTATAATGGCTGTCGGATCCCCAAGGCTGGCTGCAGAACCAGTCCCTAGGTGAGTTGGGCACAGACACAAGGCAGCTTCTCCCCAAGCTTTAGCCCTGCAGGGCTGGGCACAGCTGCAGCATGAAGCTGGCAATCAAGAGCAGTGGCAAACTGCTGATTTGACACAACCCACCCAGAGCTGGCCGTCCCCTCCTGGCAGAGTGGTTCAGTATGATCTGCTAAAGTGATGTCCATGCCCATAGCATGGCAGTTGGATTAGATGATCTTCAAAGGTCTTTTCCAGCCCAAACAATTCTATGATTCTGTAATTTGCTGTTGCAGTGTTTGCCAGTGATCTTGGCCCGCCTGGCTCTCCCTAGGCTCTTTGGGATGCAGACAGTATTGGGAGGTGTAGGAAAGATTCTCAGTAAGAGGGTGCAAGGCTCATACCTCTATGCATCCCACCCCTCGTGCTGCTCCTGCCTGGGCACTTGATGTGAGGTGCCACTTGCAGGCAGGTCACCTCCTGATCCTGGGAGAGTTTCAGTTTGGGACAAGGAAAGAAAATAGCAAATGGTCCCTGCTGTATCTCTGCCAGCAGTGTCCAAACATTGGCCAGGATCGGCTTGGCTCTGAGCACAATTTGTCACCAGGGGCCCTCCCTGCCCCTGTCCATCTGCAGCAGCCAGGGAGCGGGAGGGGGCACCGCACGAGCACAGCCCTCATTACCGTCCCCATTTGCTCCTCATTTGGGCCAGGAGTCTTAGAATAACAAACCCCACAGAGGACAAGCAGGGCTGGGGAGCTCAACCTGCTGGTGTTTTGCTGCCCTGTGATCCCAGCACACAGCCTGGCATGGACAGGATTCAGCTCACAAGAGGGAAATGCCGTGGTTGTCCATCTCTTGGAGTACTGGTGTGCGGTGGGACACCTTGCCAGCATGCACACTGCACTGCCCTATGTCCAACTCGATCTCCAGCCACTCTCTTCTAGCACTGGCCAAGCCAGGTCTCAGGGGCTGCTGAATCCTGCAGGAGAAAAGAAGTGCCCACTGTGCCCCTGCCAATCGGGCATCACCACTGAGAGCAAAGGGCCCCTGGAGCCAGTGCAGATGGAGGGCAACAGAGGAATTTGGCTTCATCTCTGCAGCCGGTTTCCAACCTTGGCTCTGCTCCCTTCACTCCACCCCATCTCTTCTCACCGCCTTTCCTCCACACACCACTGCCCCCGCCCTAGCCTGGTATCCCAAGCCACTTAGGCAACCACCTACCCTGATAATTAATAAAAACAAGCAAAACAAGGCATCCCACCTCTTCAATCCTTCCTGACACCGAAAGGGTTTAATTCTGATCTGCAGTAAGCCTCCAGGCTGAGATTTGTGGATGGATTTTGCAAAGCCGACGTGAACCATTCGCAGTCCCTGATCCCCAGCCCTGACGAGCCTCTTCCTGTAGGACTGCAGCTGCCCTCGGTCCCGCACCACATCTCCAGCCATCTCTGTAAGTACACAGTCCCTCTCACACCCCAGTTTGCCAGCACCCAAAACCTGGGTGTTTTGTAGCAGCACCCCTCAGATTGAGAGGTTGTATCTTGGTTTGCGCATGGGAAAGGAGATGAAAGTCAGGAAATTTTGATAGCAAACATTTGATGTTTCAAGGCCGGGGAAGGGGAATGAAGGCTCTGGGAGGGGTTGCACCCTCAGCCGGCAACTTTCCCAGGGCAAGAGGCCGCTGGCCAGGTGGTATCTGTGTGGTTTGCTGTTTCGCAAGAACCACAGCATGGGGAATTTTGAAACAAGGTGAAGGGAAAACAAACTGCCCTGTGTCTGCCAGATCCCTGTTGCCCACCCCCAGCTGGGGCAGAAAAAAACCCCATGGCACTAGCACCCACTTGGGGAGCACGCACTGCATGCTGCACCCCGCTGCAGGACAGAACGCTCCCAGGAGCTGGCACGGACTCACCATTAACGCACTGTACCCAGTGCATTGCTGTCCTTCGTGGACCTCCAAGCTCACCCAGGGATGTAGGTGTCACTGTCACCAGCCATTCCTCCCTGTCATCATGACATGGGAAGGCTGATAGCTGTGATTCAGCCACAAGAGAACGCATCGCTTGGCCCCATCCCTGCTGGATTCTTTGTGGGGTGGGTGGATAGCAGCAGATGCCTTAGGAACCCCATTTCTCTGCTGAGGAAACCTCAGGGCCACCACTCTAAAGCAGCTCCAGCAGTCCCAAACAAACAGCACTCAGTCACAGTGTTTTGGCTTTTTTTTTTTTTTTTTTTTTTTTTTTTTTGCCTTGAAACAGGGAAAGATAAAGATTAGCTGAGTTTGCAAAGGCAGCTGGAGGAGTGCACAGCAGCAAAAGAATATTTCCATTAAGCAGGACACAGGGTGAAGGAAGAAGTGGCTGGGGAGGCTTGCACCAGGAGACACCATGCAGTAGGAGATGGCCCAGCAGAGACCTGCTGGGGACTGGCCAGCTCCCCTTCCTGCCTGCAGCACAAAGAAGGGCTTTGGCGGCCAGCCTGGGCTGTGCTGTGCTGCCTCTTGAAGCCTGCCTGGGAAGATAACAGAGGTGAAAGGGTGCTTGGCGCTTCTCCACAGGCTCGGGTCAATCGTTAATCGGGGAGGGATTGCTTTCCACTCTTGCAGGTAACCTCCCCCCGGCTCCCCCCACGTGCCTGTGCCCTCACAAAACCAGCACCCACAGGAGCAGGGTGAAGCTTCAGCAGGGTGAGAGGAGCCACTAGCAGGGCCATGGAAAGGTAAATGTGTGGGAGAGGTGACACCCGGCCCAACCATGGTCTCTATGGGACTCCAGCTGGTGGGCTACACTGTGGCCTTCCTGGGCTACATCGGCACACTGACGACCACGCTGCTGCCCAACTGGAAGATCAGCTCCTACATTGGCTCGAGCATCGTGACAGCTGTGAGCTTCACCAAGGGGCTATGGATGGAGTGTGCTACATACAGCACGGGCATCACTCAGTGCGACATCTACAGCTCCCTGCTCAACCTGCCTCCTGACATCCAGGCAGCCCAGGCCCTGATGGTGAGCTCCTGTGCCGTCTCCTCCCTTGCTTGCCTTATGGCCGTGGTGGGCATGAGGTGCACCGTCTTCAATCAGGGCTCACCAGCCAAGGACCGAGTGGCAGTGGCGGGTGGTGTGGTCTTTATCCTTGGGGGGCTGCTCTGCTTCATCCCACTGGTGTGGAACATCCACGTGGTGCTGCGAGATTTCCACAACCCCCTGCTCCCCGACAGCACCAAATTTGAGATGGGGGAGGCTCTATACCTGGGCATCATCTCCTCTCTGCTCTCCCTCATTGGTGGCTTCATCCTCTGTGCCTCCTGCCCTCCCCGTGACCCATCTGGCCCCTACTCGCCCCAGCTGCTGGCAAGCAGGAGTCCCCAGCCCTCCATCAAGCAGATGCAGAAGCCCAAGAGTGAGTTCAGCTCCTACAACCTGACGGGATACGTGTAGCAGCAGCAGGGCGCCTGGTCAGCACGTTTCCTAGCTCCCAAAACACTTGGGCTGGCACCGGGGGCACACAGTAAGAGGAGAAGACACAGCCGTGCCTCCCGCGCTCATATCTCTTGCTTGGGGATCTTGACATATGACTGCTCAGAAATCCCTGCTGATGGTGAAGGACCCTGAATCCAGCTTCTGTTACCACTTCGGTGCCATCAGCCTGCTGGAACTGCCTCTGCAAGTCAGCTGGAAGCATACCTGTAGCCCCTGCATGGCAGCTTTGTCACAGCCAAACTCCAGCCTGCAGCCCACAGCCCAGCAAGGACAGTGAAATTGTGCCACTGGGGCTCACCTGCTCACCTGAGGCTCTGGAGAAATTGGGGGGCTTAGGGCACCCACAGGGGCCCAGAATCTTCGGGGGAGAGTGGGGGAATGGAGTACTGATTGCAAGCTGATATCACAATAAACCTATGTTTCTAGATGGGCTGTGATTGAACTTTTCTCTGGCACCAAAGAGCACCCCAGCACCTCACCAGTGGCAGGGCAGGCTCTGGTAGGTGAGCCATGCTCACCTGCCTGCTTCATTCATCCTGCAAAGGGAGACCCATCCCTTGCTCTTGGCCATAAAGGAGATGAAATAAAACACAGAGGGGTCTTGCAGGTGAGCCTAAGCCCATGGGTCCCTGCAGGGGCAGGTTTGGGATGGGAGGGCAGGGCCAAACTTGCTCCCTGCAACTCTTTAGCACCAGTGGGATGTGCTGTGCAGCTGCAGCCCCAGCAGCCAGCAAGGGTCTGCGTGGGGGCTTCTGGTTATGCTGAGCAGAGCCACTTGTGCCAAGGCAGGGGGGACAGAGGGAGGGTGCAATGTGCCCATGGAGGAGCGAGCACTTTTTAACCCTCGGTCCACCTCCTTTGTCCCTTGGTACTACGTCCCACTGCCGGATGCAAAATAACCCCTTTGCCCAGGGAAGTTTGGTCCACCTGCCAGCCCCTTGTAAATCGATTTAGATTAGGTCCCAGAGAAGAGGGCACCAGGTTCCCCGCTGAGGCAGGTTCCCCACCAAGGACCTTGTCACCGTTAACCTTGCGTCAGTGAAACTGCATTTACCTGCAGGGCTAACGCTCCTGATAACAGTGTGAGTCACACTTTCTTCCTTCCTCACTGAGAAAGATGCTCATTATCAGGGACCATAGTGGATTTCAAGGCAAAGGCCATATACCCGCTTTCCACAGCCAGATGACAAAGCTGAGTTTCTCACTGCTGCTTTGGGAAAGGAGAGGGCCGAGGTGATGGGGGCTGGTGTGCAGGGCAAGCAGGAGCTGCAGCCCATGGCCACGCAAGCTGCCATGCTCAGGCACTGCCTTTCATTCAAAGCTTTCACTGCAAATGTTTTGCTCCTTGGCAGCTGATTCAGAGAGGAGGCAAGAAAATATTTGGCAACAGACTTCCTGCTGGAGAGGAGGAGGAATGTTCTGCCCTCGCTCCTTGCTCCCACTCAGGGCTGACAGCATGGCCTGTGTCTGCAGGCATATGCTGGCTTAATTAAACGCGGGTGCGTTGGAAACACTCTATTCAGAGTTTTACCACTGCTGGACTTATTAACACCATTGTGTTAGTGCAGAAGGGAGGATTTCTGGCTCCTGCACACCTTCCCTAGGGAGCAGCATGGGCAGGTGCAGCCAAAACCAACACTGACAATGCCCTCAGTGTGGGCATGTGAGCACCAGGCCATGGCACTGCTTGGGAGTGTGATGCTCCTGGGGAAGGTTTCTGGAGCCCAGCCCTACTGCAGGCCCTGACTGCCCCACAGCCCAAGGGTTTCTCTCTGGCTCATGCAATACCGGTCCCTTGTGTCAGGAAATTTTCCCCTGTCCAATTTTTGTGGGTTCTATCCAAGCTGAACGCACCCAAAGAAACTTGGCTCCAGGGAAAGGCAGGCTGGAAAAGGTTTTCCTCTTCTAAGAGCAGGAGTGAAGACAGGGAAACTGAAGGACAGCAGGTGCACGAATGCAGCAGCGGTTATCTCTGCCTCACGCAATAGCCATGTTCCCCATTAGTGAGATAAGCCGGGTCCTTGAGGCCAGGCTGGATGCAGCCCAGCCCAGGGCCAGAGAGGACGGCAGCCAGGATGAGGCCATGCCTTTGGGCAGCAGAGCCAGGCAGGCCAGGGTGCAGGGTCAGCCCCACAGCTCCTCGCCTGCACAGCAGGAGCGGGGAGGGCACAGAGGAGTGAGATCACGTAAGGGACGTGAACAGGACGGGTGGGATGGTACGCAGACAACAGGGTGGCCTTGCAGGATGGCAGGAGCCCCTCACTGCAGGGCTGGGCGCTGGTGACTAATCCTCTGTCGTAAGGAGAGAACTTCCCCTCTTACTCCAGACAGTGCCTCAGATGAAGAAGGGGGGCAATAAAGGATTAACGTGCCCTTATCTTCAGAGGAGACAGAGGTGCCATAAATGCCCAGCACACAAACCAGCAGCTGCACCTGGGGTATGGGCCGAGACCTGGAGGGACAGTTACAAAGAATGTGTTTCAGTCACACCGCTTCCTTCTGACCTCCTGACCCCTGGATCAGGGGGGTTGAATGTGAGCTAGCAGTGTGCCCAAGTAGCCGAAAAGGCCAATGGCATCCTGGCTTGTACCAGAAACAGTGCAGCCAGCGGGAGCAGGAGGTGATCCTCTCCTTGTACTCAGCTCTGCTGAGGCCGCACCTTGAGTGCTGTGTTCAGTATTCAGCCTCTCACTACAAGAAAGACATTGAGGCCTTAGATTGAGTGCAGAGAAGGGCAGTGGAACTGTGAAGGGTCTGGAGCACAAGTCTTATGAGGAGTGGCTGAAGGAACTGGGATTATTTGGTCTGGAGAAGAGGAGGATCAGAGGAGACCTTACTGCTCCCTACAGTTCCCTGAAAGGAGGATGTGGCAAGGTGGGGGTCAGCCTCTGCTCCCACATAACTGGTGATAGGACGGGAGGGAATGGCCTCAAGTTGCGCCAGGGGAGGTTCAGGTTGGATATTAGGAAAAAATTATTCCCCAGTGGAGTGGTGAGGCAGTGGCACAGGCTGCCCAGGGAGGTGGTAGAGTCACCATCCCTGAAAGTGTTTAAGAAAAGGGTTGTTATGGCACTGAGGACATGGTTTAGTGGGCAGTATTGGTGGCAGATGGACAGTTGGTACTTAAGGACAAGGTTTAGTGGGCAATACTGGTCATAAGTGAACAGTTGTACTAGATCATCTTAGAGGTCTTTTCAAACCTTAATGATTCTATGACTGTGTCTGAAGAGGAAGGACAAGTGCCTGGCTGCTACCACTGGTCCAGTCAGCATGGAGATCCTTCCATCTTCTCTGGGCATCCCACAGACAAAGGGGCAGCCCTGGCTGGATCTCTCAGCTGCACATATGCCTCCAGGTAAGCGGAGGTTTGTTAGCTCTCTGTCATCCCACATCTTGTTCTCACCAAGCACCTGAAGCAGATAATAATTCACACAGACTCTTTAAGCAGCATCAGACCAGATGATAAGAGAGGCCATCCCTGTGCAACCCAGGGAAGCACTCAGGGAGGAGGGGAGGGAGGGGAAGAAAATTCAGGCCAAGATCCTGATGGGCCAAAGCACTTGGAAGCAGCCTCTGCATTCCTCTGCCTTCCTCCTTCCTAAGCTGCTTCCTATGCCATGCTGCAGCCTCAGCACAGCATGGACACAACTCCTCCTCTGGCATCAGTGGCACCCATTCCTCACTTCCAGAGGCTTCCTGCCTTCCCCAAGCCATGGTGATCGGCCTGTTGGTGCCCAGCTCTTCTGGTTTTAATGGAACACTTCACAGTGCAGGTGAGGGTTATCAAGAAACCAGCTCTTCCTCAGAAGACACCTTAATTTGGAAGAAAAGTCTGTCCACAACCTCAAGGCTTCTCCTGCAAGTGGGCTGGTTAAGGAAGCTTTAAAGGATCTTTTGATCTTTAAAGAAAAACATGCGAGAAATATTGAGGAACAAACACCATGACACAGCGACACAGAGAGGAAATAGTCCTTTGGGTGCACCCAGGGAGATTGCTAGAAAGCACCTTCCTGGCTGGGGTTGAACAGCAGTTCAGAAATTTATCAGGCGAGCTATAAAACTTATTTACCTTGGAAAATTACATATTAAATCTGTTAAGATGACACAGAGATTTGATCTTCAAGGCATTTCATTAATGCCATGATTACATTTTTCCGTAATTTAAGTCTAATCTACACTAAAGGAGCTCCAAGTTAAGAATCTCAGCAAACCCAGCACATTTACAATCTGCAGTAGCAAGAACAGTATCACCACAGCCTACATCAACTGAGCCAGCAAAGCTTTATCAGCAAGAAACATTTGTACAGAAGTGTAAACAGAAGCTATACCAGGGAACTTTACAGAATTTTTGGTGAAAGCAGACATCTCCAGACAAAACCTCTCCTGGAGAGCTGGGAAATGCCTACAGAGTTGAGCAGAAGTTGTACTGCACAGCCACTGCGCAGCCCCACTGCTGAGCTCTGGTTAATTGGCAGTTTGCTGCAAGGAGGAGATCAAGACCTAAAAGTCCTAAACACATTTACATGAATAAACCGAGTTGAGATCACGTAAACCAGTTCACAGAGTCATACCTAGCAAGTCTGTTGGCTCCATGCTCAGAGAATCATAGAATCACAAGGTTGGAAAGGACCTACAAGATCATCCATCATCCAACCATCCTCCCATTAGCGTTGCTACCACAAGCCACTAAACCATATCTCGTAGCTCCTCATCCAGACGTCTCTTGAACACTGCCTGGGATGGTGACTCCACCACCTCCCTGGGCAGCCATTCCAGTGCCTGACCACTCTCTGAGAGGAAAAGTTTTTTCTTATGTCCAATCTAAACCTCCCCTGGTACAACTTGTGGCCATTTCCTCAGGTCCTGTTTATTACCTGGGGGAAGAGGCCAAGCCCCTCCTCATCACAACCTCCATTCAGGAAGTTGTAGAGTGCAATAAGGTCTCCCCTGAGCCTCCTCCAGATTAAACAACCCCAGCTCCCTCAGCCGCTCCTCATAAGACTTGTGCTCCAGACCCCTCACCAGTTTTGTTGCCCTTTGTTGGACACGCTCCAGGATACGTGGGAAACTCAAGAGCTGCAGTCCAGGGACACCAACATTTTGGCAGCTGTAACCTGGTTTTGTACTTAGAAGATGCTCAGCCTGAGACACAGCTGACCCCTCCTGGCTCTCAGCCATGCACACAGACCAGGGAGGCTTCAATAGCCCTGGGGCTGCCTCTTGTCTCTGCTCAGGATTTCAAAGGAAGGGTGTGATTTCATGAAGATTTTCCCACCCCAAGGAACTAATCCTTCCTTGAAGCAGGTGCCTTTTTTCACAGAACTTGCAATAGCTTCTATTTCTGGGATGTCCGGCTTGCTGAAAAAAGGCTAAAACCAGGACAAGACCCACGTCACAGAACAGCACAACTGCAAGGAACTTTCTTCTCAAGAAAGCCTCTCTCTAGGTTCCTCAGTTCATCAGAGCAAAGTCCCACAACACCAGCTGCACCTGGCTGACACTCCCAAGATTGCTCCAACAGATGTATTTTCATTACCCAATTTTTTAGTCATTTCCTTTTTAGGGGGGAAAAAGCCATAGAGATACCCAAGGAGTGTGCAGGCATTACAGAACTAAAGCTCCACAACTTTGATGCTCCCATACCCTTTGAGCTATTCCAGCATGGTTTAACTGGAAACAGTGCTGCCCTTGACCTTTGGATTTTCCACTGGCTGCAGCATAGGCCAGGCATCAAATCTGACAAAGCAGGGGGAAAACAGAGCAATTAATCTCTGATCAGCCCTATTTTCCCTGCCTTCAAAGACTTCCTCATTGGCCATCTAACGTTTTGAACTCACCTTATTGTAATGGCGTTACCAGATTGCAAAGCTGCTCTCTCCATCTGCTAGCAGAGGCAACAGGACTGTATCCCACCCTGGAGGGGAAGCCGCAGATAAGACACAGCAGGTGGCAGAAGCAATTTACTCCTTGCTTTCAAGGTGAGGGGTACAGACACTGCGGGACCTGGGAGTTTCTCAACACAGGATGCTTGCATACAAGGGTCTTGCTGTGAGTTACAGCTTGCTCCCAAAAACTGAACTAGCCCCTCTCTCAGGTGTGCTGCAGGGACTAGCATCCCATATATGCTCCACGGGCTGATTCTGGCTTTTAAGTCCACAGATGAAAATAGGTTAGTGTTACTGCACAGGTCACCAGCTTAGAGTCACAGAATTATTTGCGTTGGAAGGGCCTGTTATAGGTCATCTGGTCCAACTCCCTTGCACTGAGCAGGAACGCCTATAGCTCAGTCAGGTACTCAGAGCCCGGTCCAGCATGACCTTGAGTGTCTCCAGGGATGGGTTATCATCACCTCTCTGGGCAACCTGTGCCAGTGCCTCACCACCCTACTATAAAAAAGCTCTTCCCTATGTCCAATCCAAATTTCCCCTCTTTTAGTTTGAAACAATTTCCCATGGGAAATCTCTGTAGAAGAGAGGGAAGCTGCCTACAGAACACAGTGTGGAACTCCCAGCTGACTGGTGGGATGAAGCAAGCTGCACTACTCACAGCAGCATGTGCTGAGGGGAAACAGAGCATTGCTCTTCCCTGGCTCCTTCCACCTGCATGGGTCACACTCAGGGCTGGAAGCAAAGGCAAGTGAGGCTGAGTTTCCCCACCGAGCCTTTCTGGGCTGCCTGGAGCCCCACAGCTTCACAGCATGGTACTGACAGGGAGGACCTGCAGAGCACTAGGAGCTGGAAGCTCTGCCAAATGGTCTTATCTTTTAAGATGCTTTACTGACCTCCTCGCCTGCAAAAAGTATTTACCTTCACTACACAACTTAATTCCCCCAAATGACTACGGCATCAAGTTTTTGGCACAGGCACTACTCACCGTGCTTTGAAAGATGCCTGAGAGAAGTGCCAAGTTTCAGAATCAGGTACTTTGATAGCAGCTTATCTACAAAGGAAAATAAATAGCTCTACTGTTTGCCAAGTTGTATTCATTTAGGAAATGCTCCATCACAAAACTATTTTCTGTGTTATTTCTTTAAATTAAGCAAAAAAAAAAAAAAAACAACCAAAAAAAAACCAGACAAAAACAATTCAGCTGAAGAAATGTCAAAGACCCACGTATTGCTGTAAGGAGTACATATTTTGCCTTGCTGGCAATGTGAGACACGGAGAGGCGAGAGTATGACACCTGCTCACTGTTCGCAAGCTGTTAAACATTTCTGTAGGCTCACAGATCCCTGCCGATCGATGCTTGCATCAAAGCTGCCCTTTACTCACCACCTCCTCATTCAGAAAAGCTCGTTCCCATCACTAACACCCAAGTGTCTGCTTTCTGCACGTCATGCATTCACGGCACCCATTTCCTGAGCTGTAGGAATGAAACAGGAGCAGCTTTGAGTTGTGTGGGCCCTGCCTCGGCTCTCAATGCAGCCAAGTTCCTGGGGGCGAGGTGCAGCTGTGCATCACATAACAAACATCACGGACGCCTGAAAATAATCTTATAAAGAAGTAAGGTCAAGTAGGATTAGGGAGAAAGTTCAGATCCCAGAGCTAGCTATAATGGAATGGGATTAAAAAAAAAGTGCAAAGAAGAGCAGCAGCCACTGAGATGACTAGCTAGTGCATGCGGAGACCAAGCCTAAAGAATATGTGGACGCTGCCTGCTTCAGCAGCAGCTTTGGAGAAAATAAAGCTCTGTCTCATGCCATACCCAGGGCAGAGGATTCAAAGGACGACTGGCTTATGGGATAGAACTTGCTAGCATGGCCAGAAACATAGCTGCTCCCCAAGGCTCTGGTTATACAAAATCATATTTCACACAACTGCAAAATTCATGTAAGCGTCTCTAGCGCTGTGAAAGGAAACTTTGATTCACTGAGATATGCTGGTGTAGATTCGATGTCCTGAACAGCTCTACTGAAAATTAAATGCCATGAGGGTACTGTCCTGTGGTTTGAGGACCAGCCAGCAGGATCTTAAAAAGAACAAGGAAAGAAAAAAAAAAAGAGAAAAACAAACAAACATAAGCGGAGATAAGAAATGCTACCTTCAAACCATGAATGGAGGGAGATAAGGGAGCTACCTTCAAACTCCAGTGTTACCACCCACAGTATTGACCTGAAAACACAGTAGGCAGCACAATCTGAAAATGTCAAGAGAGCTCGCAGAAGCAGATCTGAGATCTGGAAACACAAACTAGAAACAAACCAGGATTCAGCCAGAAAGACAGGAGATCAAAGATTGTAGACGCAGGCACAGTACCTACAGACTGCAGGAAAAAAAGCACGCTGGCATACACATGTCCTTTCTATCTGCACTAGCAACAGTGAAAGTGAGCAGTGCAGTAATGCACACAAGTCCAGACGCAGGGGAAAAGGACACAGCAAAGTCCTTACCATGCAGGATGAGACACTCTCTATCCACATAGCCATGTTGCTCAACCCTGACTTTCGGGCAACACACACGACACAACTGGTGACGCCATCCAAGCCAGCAGTTTCTATCACGCGGTCTCGTGACTCTGCAGGATAAATGAAGTGGTGAAGTCAAGTCAAAAGAGCAGTGCTGTGCTGGCCACACACACCCTTGTCCTTCCACACCCAGGGAACGTGCTTCAGGAAGGAGGGTGAATTCAAGAATTTGAGAAGGTGTTCTCAGCTCTTTTATACTTGTAGGAAACCACGTTTGATTCAGGAAACTTCTGAGCAGGAGATAAATACAGGCTTGAAGAGCACTGGCAAACCACCACGTGCACTTGCCCTCATTCGTTTCTTCACATGAGCTGTGCTGAAGGCAGCTCAAACATCCCTACAGCCATGTGGCATGTGTGGCCTCTGGCTGCTCTCAAAATCCCATGTTTTTCTAAACTCCTTGGGTCATAAGAGTGGTTTTGCTGCCTAAGAAAGCAGACCTGGAAGAAAGGAGAAGCTCCCACGCAGGATAGCATCTGTGGAAAGACACTGGGCTTGGCCATACTAGCCCAGAGCCGTGCAGCAGATCTCACTGCAAGCCCCAGCGTCACCATGCCACCAACTGTTCCCATAGCTACATGGGAAGATAAATTTAGTTCAAGGAACCTTGTGTTGCTACATTATTTAACAAACAGACGCACTCAAGAGGAAAATGCAGGCAGGGACCCAGTTTAGCTGCTGCGTGGGCTGACTGGGCTGTGGACTCAAGGCTGCTTCCCAAGCTGAAAAATCCCAAATCCTGGATCTCACACCATGCTGCCCTAACAGTGTTCCTCCTGGGATACTTCCTACAGCTTGCTGGTCCTGTTAGATGAGGGGAAGGCAAGGAGGACCTAACCATGCTGCCCCACCAGAATGATGGCCCAGAGCACAACTGAAGAAACCAGAGATTTGTTAATAATACTGTACAAAAGGCACAGTGGCAGGAGAGACATGGCTGTAACAACATGTGTATTTTCTCCAGTACAAGATGTTATCCACATGATCTGACTCAGAGTCAATATGTCGGAGCTCCGAGTCAGAGACAATGAAAGAGAGAAGCCAGCTCACATTCATGCACAGGTTTTTAAGTTTCACCCTAGCACTGTGGGTAAGGGAAGAAAGATAAAGAGAGGAGTCAGATGAGAGTCTGGATTTGATGCCCCCATCCCATACACAGCTGCCACCCTCCCTGCCAGGAGTACCATGTGCACTGAGTTTCTTGCTGCATTCCATTCTTATCTCCAGCACAGACCCAACACTTTGCAAAGACTGTGCCACAGCGTAGGACTGACACAGCATAGACAAGCACTTTTCTGTAGGGCATCTTTGAAACCTGATCAAGCAATTTGGATCCATTTGCTGCTTCCATTCCTTCACAACAGCAGAGCCCCCCGTTATAATCCCACTACCTACACAGTGGAGTGATGGATACAAGGGATGCGGGGTCCTATGGAGATGGCAGCCCGTGGTTACTCCAGCCCTCTCCCTAGATTTTAAAGACAATAGGAACTGCCAGTCAGCCAGTTCACAGTTCTGACCTCTTCATATCTCCCTCCTCTGGGTTTCTGTAAGCAATCTGTGCCTCTTAGCACATCTCTAAACACATCTTTGTATTTTTGAGTCTTTCCATCAGTTCAGATGCCTTCTCCTCTGTGGAATTCACCAGCTTTGCTTTCAGCTCCTGCAGCTTAGTTTGGCAGTGAACCATGCAGATTTTTGCTCCAGTAAAAGCCTTCCACCTTCGGAGCTCTGAGCACTGCCATTTCCTGTTGGCTTTTGAAGAACCTGTTTTCAGGCAACATTTCTCACATTTGATTTCCTCCACCTGAAATGCAAGGAGAATGCATGCACAAGAACAGTATATAAATCAGCAAGATAAAATGAGTTTTTCCAGGCCTGAAGGAGCAGTGAAAAGTCACACAGATCAAGGAAGAAGCCCACTATGCTCTTTATAGAGATGTCATCCCTCCTCCTCATTCCACTTCGACCCACCCTCTCTGAATCCCTCCCAACTAGTAGGGATGCACAGACATGTATTTGCTACCTTGCACTGGAGCAAATTCCACTCTGCAGAAATGTTCTTCATCTCCACTTCTCCTACCCTCCCATTATGTCTTCCTGACACTCAAGGTCAGGCTGAACGGGGCTCTGAGCAGCTAAGTGAGCTGTAGGTGTCCCTGATCACTGCAGGGGAGTTGGACTAGGTGGCCTTTAAGAGTCCCTTCCAACTCAAAAGATTCTATGATTCTGTGATTCTATGATCCAGCTCCTGCATGTTGAGGACCTGCAATTCTTTTACTTCTCTCTTCATCACTGAAGCATAGGGCTTTCTCCACCTTTCATCTGTGAAATCTTGTCTTCCATCCAAAAGGGCAGAGCTGAATGGGAGCTTCACCACCTGCAGCAGCCTTCAAAACAGTAACAGCTGCCAAAAAGGGTCTCTTGTCTGTGTATGTCCTTTGTTCTCCTGTGTGTGTTTACAGAAGCTCTGATGTCCATAGCCCATCTTTCTGTTTTTAATTTTGGCATTTAATCTTCCAGCACCCCTTCCCCCACCCCCAGACCACAACAATCTCCTTCTAATCTCTTGCTGACCTAAGAGCATCTCTGCCTCAAGGTAGCATCACTCCCTGCATGATACGCTGTTAGCAGGGCTGGTGCCCAGCTGCTCTTTGAGCGGAGAAGAGTGCAAGCTGCCATGTACCTTCACATCCTCCTGTTTTATGTGTAAAAGTTTTTTCCTTTCTTGGTAAGGTACTGCAAAGCTCTTCTGAAGCAGGAAAGAATAGAGGCTGGGAGAATTCAGGTCTGAGGGTAAAACCACCTCAGGGATGTTCTCATCCCTCTCCAGTACTGCTGCTTTTATGGTCAACTTGAGCTCACTGGCAGAAAAAAAAGGAGGAAGAAGAAGGTGAAAGCAAGCAGGAGCACCTCCCATTCACAACACAGCTGACCTTATATCTCAGTAGCTGCAGCTGTAGCAAACTAACAAGTTCTTGACTGTGGGGATAAGTCCTTCTCCTGGTCAGGTGCTTGCTGCCCAGCACAAGGCATTGCCACTGATGAAAACTCACAATAGCAATCTTTTGTGCCATATTATTCCTCATGCTCCCTCTCTTACCTTACAACCAGTGGTGGTAGGTGGATGGTTGGACTAAATGACCTTAGAAGTCTTTTCCAACCTTTACAATTCTGTGGTGACAGTACAAGGTATGGGGACCCAAGGAGGAGAACAGGAAGCAGCAGAAATGGGGTTAATAGGCGTATTGGAAGAGATGAACAAAGATGGATTGCAAAGATATTGGTGGAGCTTGTTGGAGGTGCTCTGGAGAGCACGTCTGGAAAAAGCAGTTCAGTATGGTAGTGGTAGAGAGATGCATGGGGCCCAGGTAAGAGCTGAGGCGTGAGGAACAGGAACAGCAGGAGGCAGCTTTCAGAAATACTCTTCTGAGTCAGCTAGTGATGAGCAGGACTATTGTCAAGCAATGTTTCCAAACTTGAGCTTCTCCCTCCCCAGGATCCTGCACAGAACAGCAGGTCAACCAGCTCTGCCATACATTAGCCAGGAGCACAGGGTCCCATAAAAAGAGGAAGAAATGTAACGGTCCACTCGACTGCACCCCATCCCTTCTCTGACAGCCACGCAGCAGCCTCAGCACAGCTCCGATGCGAGCCCTGCTTGGGCAACCGGTGTGCAGAGAGGAGGGACAAGTGCTGGACACAGAGTGGAAGCCCCCCTGGTGTCACCGGGGGCAGAGGTGGGCTGGGAGTGCCACCGTGTGGGGGAAGCCCGTATTGTTCTCTCTGCTTCATTCGTAGACAGAATTCTCCGACTGGCTGTGGGAAGGTGGTCAGCTTCCGTCCAGGACTGAGCATGGGGCTGGAGAGCTGCGAGCATCGGTAAAACATCGGCACACTTTTCCTCAGGCTCCAGCTTCGCACTGCAGGACGCTAACGGAGGAGACAATATCAAGGGAAGAACTGAATTTTTACAAGTGTAAAACAACAGCCTTCAGCATGTCAGCTGTACTTTGAGAAACCAAAACGTCGCCAAGAGGCAAAGTTAGACAACCAAGCCTCTTGGGGCTGAGCAGGTTCCACCAGAATCATAGAATCATTTGAGTTAGAAGGGATCCTAAAAGGCCATCTGGTCCAAATCCCTCGCAATGAAGAGGGCTTGATCAGGTGCTTGGAGCTCCATCCAGCCTGACCATGAATGCCTTCAGGGATGGGGCACCCACCACCTCTCTGTGCAACATGCGTCAGTGCCTCACCATCTTTACTATAAAAAAGAAAACCTCTTCCTTATATCCAATCTAAATCTCCCCTCTTTTTATTTGAAACCATTTCCCCTTGTCCTATCGCAACATGTTGCTAGACAAACCCCAGCCCAAATAAAACTCCTTAAAACCATTGTGGAATTAAGAACCAGACATTCTTTAATAGGGTGCTGGATGCACGTGGGATATTTCCTTCGTGATGTTCTCCAGAGAAAAGGTTACATGCATTTTGGTTAACCAAAGTGTCTACATCTTTGGAGAGAGGTCTGCCGTGGCCATGAGATCTCGACCCCACCTCTCCCATTCATTTATATTTGGTTAGTTAATGATAGGGCTAATCCCCCTTTTAGCAGGCTAGATAGATGAATATACTGATTTTCTAGATGCTCCTAAAGGACAAGGTTAGCCACCTTGACAATAAACAGATCCTTCTAAAGTCTGCCTGCTTCTTTCTTATAGCTCCCCCTTTGGGCACTGAAAGTTAACAACTAAGACAGCCATGTCCAACCTCAGGGAGTTACAATCAAAAATCTGTTCATGTCTCTTTACCAGACTTTCAGAAGCCCTCTTTTACCAGAGAGAAATACCCATTGCTTCACAACCTTATTCATAACAGCGCTTTTTGGCAGTACATGCATTTGTGAACAACTGTTTTCAAGGATGAAGCCCAGGAAGAGTAAAATTTCATCAAAAATCTCTGACAAACACCGTGAGAACTCACTAAGAATTGCAACCACTGCCACTCAACCAGACAGGGCCTTGCAAGGTAGGTCACTAAACTTCGGTAGCATTTACACTTTCTTCAAAGTCCAGTTTGTTATGTGCTGGTTTCAAGAAGCTACATTCAATTACTCCAGTCACACCTATAACTTCTTCCTGCACCAGTAAACAGATAGGAAGAGAAAGGACTGCTTTAGTTAGTTCTGCTTGAAACAGAAAGAAAGCAGCTCTTTGGAGAGTGTAGACACCCCAAGCCCTGTGATACAAAGGCTCATGGCAACATCGTGGCCTGTGCACGCTGAAAGCCTCACCCCATGAGGAGATGACCCTTGAAGACAGACAGGCTGCCTGTCCTGTAGTAGCATCTCCAGCCACAGCACTATTAAACAGTAGCTGGACATCCCTAGTTACGTAAAACTTGCACAACCATCTACTGTCCAGACACACGCATTGGTCCAATTCTAGAGACATGGCCTTGGGCATCAGGTGTAGTTCAACTCTGGACACCATGCATTGTAGGTACAAGGATCTAAGACAAGACTGCTTTCTGCAAAGCTCCGTATAAAAAAAGGTTAAATTATATGTCCAACTACTCACCTTCCTGTGGCAACCCACCTTCTCATAAGGTCTGCTGAGCCAGTTGTTGTAGTACATCATGATCCCATAGCAGTTTTTGGTGTTTTTGTTTTTGCAGTGGAATCCAAAGGTGATCTTTACCATTTTGCTCTGAAGGAAAACATGTCAAGGAAGAAATAAACAAGCTGCAGAGGAGGAGTGGGAGAGATGCACAGGCTCCATGGGAAGGAGTGAAGCACGCACCAGGCAGCCCACACTACATTCCTCAGCACAACACCTTCCTTCTTCAGCAGGAAAGCAGCACTCAGCCTTGGCCTACTAACAACCCTGTGCATGTAGCCAACGATCAGACAAGAACAAGCGTAACTGATTGAAGGTGAGCTGGTACAGCTGTGCTGAATGGAGCCACTTTGTTGCTGCCAAGTCAAAATATGCTTTCATCATAGTCTTAATAAAAACTCTGATACTCATTTATAATACCCTGATATCACAAACAAGATGACCAGTAATTATAATTGTGATTAAAAGTTAAGTAACCAATGTTTATGAAACCAAAGCAAGGACATTCAGCGAGGGCTGGAGAATTCTTAACAACTAATCAGGTTGAATATTAGGAAAAACTTAGTCTTCAAAAGAGTGGTCAGGCACTGGAACAGGCTGCCCAGGGAGTCACTGTCCCTGGAGGTGTTAAAGAAAGATGTAGATGTGGTACTTAGAGATGTGTTTTAGTGGGCAGTGTTGGTGGTAGGTGCATAGTTGGACTAGATGATCTCAGAGGTCTTTTCCATCCATAACGATTCAATGATTCTGTGATTCTAATAAAGTTAAGGTCCATCAAAGACACCTTCAGTAGACTGCAGGTGCATGAATTCATTTCCAGATAAACTTCTCCTTGATAGGGAAATGTGGTATTAGAATTAAAAAAAAAAAAAAAAACCAAACAACAAATAACCACTTTTTGCCCAAACGTATTTTAATCCACTTATTTCTTAAAGTCAGAGTACATGTCTTTGCAAAGTACAAAGTCATAATGTGATTTTCAGTTCAATGCCACTTTATCTGTACACAGTGGATGTTAGACTCCAGATCCTAAGGATCTGTTATTTCATGCATACTGGGTATGAAAGGACTAAGCATCACAGAATCACAGAATCACAGAATTGTAGGGGTTGGAAGGGACCTCCAGAGACCATCGAGTCCAACCCCCCTGCCAAAGCAGGTTCCCTACACCAGGTCGCACAGGTAGGCGTCCAGGCGGGTCTTGAATATCTTCAGAGAAGGAGACTCCACAACCCCCCTGGGCAGCCTATTCTTGGTAGGAAAGCAGAAATCCGCTACTGCTTGCTCACTGCCATTATGGGTTTCCCACCCACGCTTACGTGGGGGATATAAAAGATTCTCAGGGGTAGTTCAAAGCAGGTGACACAGTGTTTTTTCTTTAAGAGATTTGAAGGGTAGATTCTTCTTTGCCCTTGGCTTACATTTTGGGATAATAGTTTTTACTTTGTGGGCACTGATCTCCAAAGTCACCTGTCAAAATCTAAGCCCAAAATTGCCATCTTACTTCCATAGAGCTGACATGGAGAGGAGCAGGTGTTGGGAATGAGAATCAACACTCTACAAGAACTCAAGTCAATTTGTCTTCATCCGGGAAAAGCCAGTGATAAGGGACAACGGAAGGGTTCCAGCCCGGATGAGACGCGCTTGGTGGGCACCCAGCGCCCTACTAACCTCCGCTCCGCAAGGCGGCGCCCTGCAGGGAGGTGGTGCAGCCGTCGCCACTTCCGCCCACATCCGCCTCTCACCGGAAGCGGCCGCGCTTTCCCTCAGGAGCGCAGCGAGGGTGGTAGCGTGGCGCCGCCGCTTTCCGCCGCCACCTGTGGACCTTCCCCCCGCGGCACTGGGCACGGCGGGAGCCAGCCGAGGGACCCTGGAGAGAGTCTTTGGTACCCCACGGCGGTTATTTCCCGCACGCAAAGGCCAGGGCAGTACAACGGGTAACATAGGCGCTTTTATGTGAGAGAAGAGACAGTAGCAGAACACCTGGGCTGTGCAGGGCGCGGCGTGGCTCTGTCCAAGGTGCTGTCGTGCTCCGCTCTCCGGCGATGGGCCGCTCTGCCCCGCCTGCCCGGCTCTGAGTGACAGCGACAGGACGGAGCACCGGACGGCCTGGTGCCGGCTTCACTCCTCCCGGGGTTTCTGTGCGCGTCCTGTACGAGGACTGGAGCATAAGAACAAAATTTCGATGAAGCTGTTTTTTGTTTGTTTGTCTACTTGTTTAAGTACCAAACTTTGGACGTTGGTTGGTGTTTGTTCGCATTGCTGAAGGCTGTGGTCTTCGTGTCTGGGAGGCAAGCCCTGTGCAAAAAGGCTGCAGCAGGGTAGGAGCGTGCAAGCAAGAAAATGAGGTCTATGCTCAAAAAGCGTACCTGCACACAATGATCTAGGAAATTTTTGCCTCTTGGACTTTGTATACATAATTTGTGAAGGGAAGAAAAAAAATCTGTGCTTACCTCTGCGTGATTTGGAAGCCCTCCATCCAGTCCAGCATGCACACAACATGTGTGTAATGCTGTCAACTCAGATGTCTCAGGCATGTTAGATATGTTCTAAGTGATCTAGCAAGACAAAGAAAATATTTCACCTCTTGGGGAAAAAAAAGAGCTTAAGGCGGCAAAATGAGTCCTGTTCAGAAGCATGCTAACATGGAGTTTGTCAAACAAACACATCCACATTTCTGTGATTGATAAGGAATATGGTGTGTGAATATTCTGATTCCCTATGAAAGTGTTGTTTCAAGTTGAAATAAATTGGTGGTGGACTCTGAGCAGTGACATTTCTGCACGCAGTGAAATTCTGCAGGCAATACCAAACTATATACATTGGGACTACTGCAGAATATTACATTTACCTGAAATTCTGGAAGTTAATCCAGAAATCACGAAACAAAACCACAGTGCAGGTGATCAGGACTGTTCTCTGTCAAGACACTCTTGGGCAGGAATGTTCCTGAGTGCTCCAGGCATCAACCCATCAATTGCTCTCACTCAGTCCTAAGAAAAAATAAAGCCTGCTTTTGTGCTTCCTCCAGGTTTGGAGAAATATAACAAAATCATTGTTATTGCTGTTGGGGGGGAGGGGGACAATTTCTTATGAATACGGACGTAGGAAACGTCAACTTTGCACTGGAAGGTGGCCATCAGGATGCAAGGTTTGTCTGGATTCATAAACCATCCAGTGTGGGGATGTTGTTCAGATGTGTGGCAGGCAGCAGCTCCTTTCTACCCAAAACAGTGCATTATAGAGCAGTTGTTCTTTTTCCTGTCAGACATAAATAATAAAAAAAACAATCTTCTCAAATATGAATCAGCTTGTTAGTGTGCAAAGTTAGTGTTGTTAGTGTGCAAACTGCCACGTGGTGCATACAAACAGTTTGCAGGCCTTTTGGTTGTTCTTTGGAGGAAAACTGCTGTAATGCTCTTCCCCTCGCTGCCACAGGGTTGTGCCATTGCAGTGTCTGCATCCCGGCTCCAAGAACTTCTGCCTTGGCCGTCAGGAGGCGTCTGGACAAGGGGACAGGGGCCTTCCCTGCCCTGGGGAAGGGATTTGTAGCGACCCGGGGCATAGCTGAGCTGTAGCTTGGATGTTTAAGGCTACCTCCCACCCTCTGGACTCTGAAAGCATGGTGCAGAGCTTGCTGGGATAGGATCCAGCCCCAGAGCTGGGTCCCAAAGAGCATGGGGCTCCCTCTGCACAATGGGAACACAGACAGAAGGATGCACATGGGATATGTTTATCGGGGCAGCTGTAGCGAAGTGATGGAAGTAGTGATCTAAGTGGGTTTTCCATTTTTCTTCTCATGAATGAACATGTTAGTGAGTTGGTGTCCTTCGACCACGCTGAGTGAAGAGGACTTGTTTTGAGCTACATATACATAGGTCACTCCAAAAGTAATGCCTCATATGTATTTTCATGGAAACTGCAACTGATAAAAAGAGCACAGAAACAATATTTGACAGATAAAGTTACCAGCCTGAAAGCATTATTTTTCCACATAGTCACCACCATTAGCTATGCTTTTTCACCAGCAATGAACAAAAGCCTGCATGCCATGCTTGTCAAAATGCGCACCAGTGGAGGTGACCCACTGTACTGTCACAGTACAGCACCCACCTCCTCACTGTGCTCACATACACTGCTTGGTCTCCATAAACCAGGTGCTGAATGTCGATAGGTACCATTTTTTCCACATCTTTGGTCACATGCCCTTCCATATCAGACACCATTTGGTCACGCTGCCCCTCTGCTGCCATCTGTCACATGGCAACAACATGTCATGGAATAGTGCTGGGAAGGTTCAACTTCGACTGCTATCCTTCAAACACCTCCATCTAACATCATGGGCCAACATCATAAAATAGGTGGCATTATTTTCAGGGTAGCCCTCGTGAAGTATATAATGTAGTTACTGTACATAGGTAACAAAATTTATTTTAACTTTTTAAAAACTGAAACATTTTTTAAGAAGCGAGCAATAAGACCATAAAACTAGCGGGATATATGACCTTGGTTTTGTGAAACTGATGCATGGGGCTGCTTCAGCGGCAGTGGTTGCAATTCTCAGTGAGTTCTCAAAGTGTTCATCAGAGATCTTTGATGAAATTTTACACTTCCCATGCAAGGAAGCGTGCTCTTCTTGACCGTGTTTTTTCACAAATGTGCATACTACCAAAAAGCACTGACATAAATAAGGCATGACTGTGAAGCGAGGGGTGTTTCTCTCTGGTAAGAGAAGGCTTCTGAAAATCTGGTAAAGAGACACGATCAGATTTTTTAGCTGAATGTCTGATTGCAACTCAATACGTTCCATTTGAAAATTCACAGGTAATGAATTTATGTCTACTGAAAATGGAGTTTCAAACATAAGTTGATGATTTTTTTTGCAATCTTGAAACCTATTCTCAAATTTCTTTTTCAAAACAGAAAGCAAAGCTGCATATTTTTCACTGTTCACAGGACCATCTTTAGCCAACGTAACAAAATGCACACAATTACTTGCCATAACTTGAGTTAGCACTGCACTGCGCCCTCGCCTTGGCTTGGTGTCAGCCCAGACAGTGCCCACTGCACCCTGATGTTCAGTGGGACAAGGCGGGTCAGCAGAATGGAAATCAGCTCAAGGCATTTGAGGTCAGGGATGCTTTAGAAGCCATATAAAGAGTCTTACCCCTAAGGCACACAGGGCAGTGCTGGAGCTGTCAGGCCTGAGGACACAACAGCTGTAGCTCTAAGGCACCATACAAGGAGACAGCAAGAAAGCAGCTCAGGAAGTGGAAATTCTCAGAAGCTGTGCTGAAAGCAAAACGGGTCAGGAATGTTTTGAAGCCAAAAAGTATTGGCTCAGCCAGTGACAAATAGTAGCAATACATCATAGCATGGGACAGGTAGACAGAACTTCTTAGGAACTGTCCACAGCTAAGTCTGGAATGTGTATCTTCCAAGCTCTGCTAGAGGAGCAGACAGAGCTTGCAGTGCCTTACTGCCTTTTTTTCAGCCTGGCTCCTGCCTGATGTCAACTCCAGGATGCTGAAGGGACAGCCTGCTCTCCTTGTCTTGGTTCCGGCCTTGATCTTCTTCTTTCCCCTGCAAAAACATGGGGGTGAGCCTTTGTTGTCCATAATTCCCTTTCATGGGCCATAATCCCATTTGGTGTGCTGTAATCCCCTTTGGTGGGCCATAATCCCTTTTGCTGGGCCCTAATCCTCCATGGCACTCAGATCCCTTCCCAAGGTATGACAGGGCTGCCCCAAGGACCCCGTGACTCAGCTGCAGGACAGGGAAGGGTTCCCAGATCCCAGAGCCCCCTGGTATCTCCGAAACATAGAGGCATGGTGTTAGGCATTGAAGGGTGCAGCGTGAGGGCATGCAGATGTTATGGCGATGCTGTGGTTTCCCTCACTCACAGCTCTGCATTTTGGAGGACGTGTGGTACAGGAGCATGTTTGTACCCAAACTGACATTCACGTTTGGCATGAGAGCTCCTCACAACATGCCCATGGGAACAATTACACTATGACCAGAGCAGGCTCACGGTGTCCCCCCCAGGGTAGTGACCAAGTCTGTGTCACCCTGCATGAAGGCAGGTGGGTGCTTTCTGCTGAGCGCTGCACATTCCTCATTAAATAATGAGGATTTTTGAAAGCAATAGCGGGGGAAGGAGACACTGAGGCAGGCAGTGAATTACATGGGTGTTTGTGGTCTGTGTGCTGGCATCCATCTTCTTCTTGTGATCTGCAAATGAAGGAGAGGGCATCAGCTGCTGGGTTTCCAACACTGTGTGTGCTTCATGGGGCAGGGGAAGGAAATGGGACCGCAGGGTGCAATGGGTGTGAGAGGCTTTCACTTGGCAGAACCCCTCCGTTTTCAGAAACACAAGATCTCTGCTTCAGATGGAAAGCAAGAAGGCAGCACAGAAATGGACACCCACCTTGCCTGCAAGCCCTGCACCTCTAACCTGTCACCCATTGGCTTTACCCTGTGTAACGCTTTCTCTGTTCTGGACTCTGAAATGCTCTGTATACCATGGGAAAGTGTGGGATTCCCTTTCCTTAGGAGCTGCTGCCGGAGCGTGAGAGCTGAGCCCAGTATCTTGGTGACCAAGCAGCTATTTAGGAAGTGAACCATTGGGTACTTACACCAGAGGGAGAACAGCAGCAGCAGAAGAGCTGCCAGTACAGCAAGGACACAGCTGGCAATCACATCAACAGGCTCTGAGCAGCCACGCTCTGCCAGGGAGACAGCGAAAAATGTCAGTGGTTGCTCTTCCCTCCCCCTTAACCAGCTCCAGAGCTGGAATGTCCCAGATGAGGATGGAGAAGAGCATCCTTAGATTTCACACATTTGAGCTCCAGGGGCAAACCTTGCCCTGCTGTTCCCTCCCTGCTCAGCACATGGCTTGCCTTGGCTACACCAAGTGCAGATCCCCTTCCTGAATCACCAGCCTGCAAAGCCACCCATGGAGTCTCTCTGCCCAGCCCCACAAACACCGCAGCCCTCCCAACGAGGAAGGCAAGCAAGGGCACATGCAGCGCAAACCCAACTAGCCCTTACCGTGGACCTGCTGGAAGTTGTGGAGCAAGAGGCAGGAGAATGACAAGTTGACTGCCAGTGTCATGGCTGTACTGCACAGGATGACATGGTGGCCTGGAGAAAGGAGAATTTCTGATGGATGAGAGGGCAGTGGTGAAGAGGAGCTGGTACAGGGAGGAAATGGGCATCAGTGGGGAGCAGGGCATGGGCACCATGCATGGATATGCCCCACAGCAACATTCATCCCTCCTGCAGTGATAACCTCAGAGGCTGCTCCTGGGCTCTTATGGGGCTTTTAGAACCAGTGGTTTGTGTCCCCACCAGCAACTCACAGGTCTGGGCTGGACACTGGTTTAGTGCTTCTGGTCTGCACCAAGAGATCATGGCTGTCAGCACCACGGTCATGACTGCAGCAATGAAGCAAAGTCCATGCAGGATGAAGGCAGCAGAAGGACCTATGGGAAAAAGAATTAAACAAAGAATTGGGATGGGAACGCTTCTCCTGGCTTAGGCTGAGCAGTGAACCCTAACACTGATTTCTACCAATCAGCTACCAGGATATCGGACAAGGATGCACAGCTTCCGTGAATCTTACCTTCTTCCTGCATCCAGATGACAGAGGTGACAAACAGGAGGAGACATGAGATGCCCAGCAGCCCTATGATGGGTGGAGTTAGCCATGTCCATGCTTCTTTTCCTGTTAAAAAAGGCGATCAGACTTGAGTTGGAGCTCAGGACCTCACCAGTGAGGTGCAGCCTCTGAAGGAAAATGAATGCAAGCAGACATTTTCTTTGTAAAGAATCAAATCCCCAAGGTTTTGAACCCCAATGACAAAATCTGGTGGACTTCAAAGGGTTCTGACGGGCTTACAAGGGCTCTGTTTGACTTCTGGAGAGACAATGAGATTCCAGCCAGGTCTGGGGTTGCTTTAAGCTGAACAAGACAGCAATTTCATCTGTTTTGGCACCTTAATACACTTCTGCCCAGGTATTTGCCTCTTATAGTAACATGAGAGGGGCTGGATTTCTTCTGGAGACCCAGTTTACAAAGAACCTAGACAGCACAAGCTCTCACCACGAGCACTGGGCATGTAGAGCTCTTCAAGAAAGATTACCCCAAAAACAGGACCTAATTCACAACTCCACTGTTAATACAGGGAGACTGATTAGTCTAGAACAATCTTCCCATGTACAGCTGGGCTTCACCTCTATTCCTCAGAGGGTCTCACTTATATTGGCAATCATTCTTTATGGGTAGAAGAAGATATAAGAAGACTACAAAGTCTGCAGGTGTTCTTTCTTTTGTCTAGGTCTTACAGTTTGCTTTCTGATAACCAAAATATTGGTTGTCATTGAAGCACCCGTGTTAACCTGCAGGCTTGGGTATGGATGCCCAGCATTACGCAGAGTCCTGACCAAAATGCCAGTGAGCTTGGTCACCAAAACCGATGCCACACGGTATTGGGTCAGCTCTCGGCACCTTCACGCAGGAAGCTTTTTGTATCCTGCCCGTTCTGTTTCAGCCCAGGGATGCCTAAGAAATGGCAGAGGAAGGACTAGTATGCTTCATACCGTGATACCATGGCATGCATTGTATACATAGTGTAAGTAGCATGATTTCTCCCAAAGCCATTTGGGATTAACTGCTGCTAGGAAGTTTTATTTTCCGTGCAATATACAGATGCGTAAGAAAAAGTTAGGAACTCCATGAACATTGAGCAAGGTTCCTCTAACTACCAAAGTGAGTTAGTAGAGAAAGGCTTTACTGCACCCTCTGTCCCCTCCATGGCATGGAGAGAGGGCTCAGTTTGGGGATTTGAGTGTGTGCACTTACCAAGTCTGTGCTTCCTCAACTGCTGGAGCCAGATAACAAAGCTGATGGCAGCAATGACAGAGAGAACCAGTGCAGCCACTGTTGTCCTCAGTGCAGCATGGAGAGGAGGCGAGAGACCTGCAAAGTGAGGTGAGGGGAACTAACACTGAGGACAATGTCAGAGACATGTGGCAAAGCACTGGCCCCACTTGCAGGCTGATGCTTACCTGTTATCGTGAGGTTGACGGTTGCCTCTTCCCAGCTTACAGCATTGCTGACATTGCAGGAGTAGGAGCCACAGTTTGACTTCTCTCCTTTCCTTATCCACAACTCAGTGGAGTTCTGAGTGACCTGATAATAGTAATTTTGTGGGGTAAGGGAACGTCCATCTTTGTTCCAGGAGACAGCGGCCATGGTTCCATTGGGCAGCAGGCAGATCAGCTTGATGAGAGAACTGTTTAGGTTTGAGCTCTTCAGGAGCTTGGGCTGGGGCACAGGCTCTGGAAAACAGAGAGTGACATGGCAGCACTCCCTTGGATTGCCTCTGTATGAGGTATTTTTGACTAATGGTAACAATCAGGCCCCTTGGTCCCTAACACAGAGGGCTGCCTATTGGGCAGCAGTCCTACCCCACTAGAAAAGAGAGACCCTCTTGCCACTGCTGGGAAAGGTGACCAATTAGTAGAAAGTGTTCAAAAAGGCTGCTTCTGTTCAAATATGTATGATAGAAAGCTTCTCTCTCTCTGATAATCAGAGTGAGACAGCCACTTGCTTCTCCCTCCTTAAAGCCAGCCCTGGTTAAGATGCAAGAACTGTGAGCCCCATGGGAAGAGCAGCACCTTTCCACTTTGCAACTCGGCCTTGGTTCAGCTCGGAGAGGTAGGAAATACTGCAGGAGCAAGGCAATTACCACAAAGTTCAACAGCTGCTGCCATCAAGCCACTATGCCATACCAAGGATGGGTAGTACTGACTCTTGGAGGTCAGGTATGGCACTCCTGCATCAGGGTGAAGGAGGTGCCAGGTAGGATTATGCTGGGAAGTGATGACAGGGATCTTCTGGACACTTTCTTCCAAGAGGAAAGGGCTGCTCACACATAGCAGTGGTGTGGTGAAGGATGGGGCATAAGAGAAGCCATCAAGTTGACAAGGGCTACACTCCAACTGAGAAGGAGATCTTAGCCGCATATGAGGGGGTTCGGGCTGCTTCTGAAGTAGTCGGTACTGAAACGCAGCTCCTTCTGGCACCTCGACTGCCAGTGCTGAACTGGATGTTTAAAGGAAAGGTTCCCTCCACCCATCATGCTACTGATGCCACTTGGAGCAAGTGGATTGCGCTGATTACACAACGAGCACGGATGGGGAACCTCAGTCGTCTGGGAATTTTAGAGGTGATCATGGACTGGCCTGAAGGTAAAAAGTTTGGAACATCACCAGCAGAAGAGGTGTCACGTGCTAAAGAGGCCCCACCATACAATGAACTACCAGAAAATGAGAAGGAATATGCCCTGTTCACTGATGGATCATGTCGTATCGTGGGGAAGCATCGCAGATGGAAAGCTGCTGTGTGGAGCCCCACACGACAGGTTGCAGAGGCCACTGAAGGAAAAGGAGAATCAAGCCAGTTTGCAGAGGTAAAGGCTGTCCAGCTGGCCTTAGATGTTGCTGAACGGGAGAGGTGGCCAATGCTTTATCTTTATACTGACTCATGGATGGTGGCAAATGCCTTATGGGGGTGGTTGCAGCAGTGGGAGCAAAATAACTGGCAGCGGAGGGGTAAACCAATTTGGGCTGCTGAACTGTGGAAAGACATTGCTGCCCGAACAAAAGATATGGTTATAAAGGTGCGTCATGTAGATGCTCATGTGCCCAAGAGTCGGGCTACTGAAGAACAACAGAACAACCATCAGGTAGATCGAGCTGCTAGAATTGAGGTGGCTCCAATAGACTTGGTCTGGCAGAACAAGGGTGAATTATTTCTAGCTCGATGGGCCCATGAGACCTCGGGCCATCAGGGAAGGGATGCAACATATAAGTGGGCTAGAGACCAAGGGGTGGACTTAACTATGGACGCTATTGCACAGGTTATTCATGACTGTGAGACGTGTGCCATAATTAAACAAGCCAAGAGGATGAAACCTCTCTGGGGGGAAGGGCGATGGCAAAAGTATAAATATGGGGAGGCGTGGCAGGTTGATTATATCACCTTGCCACAATCTCGCAGTGGTAAGCGTTATGTGCTTACCATGGTGGAGGCAACCACTGGGTGGCTTGAAACATATGCAGTACCCCATGCTATGGCCCGAAACACCATATTGGGTCTTGAGAAACAAGTCCTGTGGCGACATGGCACCCCAGAAAGAATTGAGTCTGATAATGGGACACATTTCAAAAATTCCCTTATAAATACTTGGGCCAAAGATCATGGCATTGAGTGGATTTATCATATCCCCTATCATGCACCAGCTTCTGGTAAAATTGAATGATACAATGGGTTGTTGAAAACTATGTTGAAGGCAATGGGTGGTGGAACATTTAAGCACTGGGAGAACCACCTGGTTGGTCAATACCAGAGGATCTGTCAATCGTGATGGTCCTACCCAATCCAGCCCCCTACATACTGTAGAGGGAGATAAGGTCCCTGTTGTACACGTAAAGAACATGTTGGGGAAAGCAGTGTGGGTCCTTCCAGCCTCTGGAAAGGGCAAACCTCTCCGTGGAACTGTTTTTGCCCAGGGACCTGGGTGCACATGGTGGGTGATGCAGAAAGATGGGGATGTTCAATGTGTACCACAAGGGAATTTGATGTTGGGGGAGTGCAGTCAATAATTCCATGTGTATATATGTATATAGACCTATACGTGTAATGCATTTTTAAGTATTGTTGATTTGTATATATATATATATATATATGTATCTTAAGCATGATGTAGTGATGTAGAATAAGGGGTGGAATGTCATGGTTTTGTAATTTTTGCTATTGGTATTCCACATCATAACATCATGTGGAGCACAGAGAAGAAGTACTACACATCCCAGGGGACCTCGCGGTCAGAGAGGAAAATACGTCACGGAAGCGACGCTCGCTCTCTCTCTCACTGCCTGGCAGCGAGTGTGGGTGTGCTTCCAAGCCGCGGCGCCTTCAATTTCAAAGTCTTCTCGGTCTTCGGAAACCTCTCTTTCTCTCTCTCTTATTTCACTTGATTTATTAGCCTCAATTTCAATTAGATTGTATTATAGTAAAATAAGTTTTACTCCTTAGATCGTTGCCGCTGCTCTGTTTGTTTCCTTGAGCCCAGCTCCCATCTCCCTACCCCTTTCCCTTTTTCCCTTCCCCTTTGTCAGGGGCCGAGGGCCCAATGGCCTACTCTGCCCCCCCTGTCACGGACACAGATTGATCTAGATAACTCCATGACACAAGTTTAGCCAAAAAGCAGCCTGGTCTAGTGGAAGTTGTCCCTGCCATGGACAGGTGTTGGAACTGCATGGTCTTTAAGGTGCTTTCCTACCCAAGCCATGCTTTGAGTTTGCGATTCTAAGGTCGGAGGGCATTTTAGGACATTCACCTCCTGAGAGCAGCTGCTAATCCTGAAACAAGGAGGTACATGTTAAGGAAGAGGGTGTCTGTCTCCAGTCCATGTCTTTCAAAACAGTGATAAAACCAAGAAAGTCCTCCAGTCCAGTCAGGAGGATGCATACCTGTGGTCCCATCTGTCATACTCATGGCAAATCTTTGTCAGAGCAAAACATCCTTTCAACCTATTTTGACTTACTGATCACTTCCAGGATAGTTGTCCTAGCCGTATCCTGCATCAGGTCAACTGTTGCTTTATAGATGCCACTATCCACCTCTCGCAGCCGCTGCAGGAGAAGCGACCCATTTGTTTGGTAGAAAACCACTCTGCCTTGGTATGCAGTGTAAACAATTGGATCTGGCGAGTTGGCATAGTACTGCAAGATGAATTTGGGTGTGCTGCCCTCTATGTATTCCCACTCGGTGATGTTCACATTGCTGATTGCCGGTGCATGCATCATGACAGAGGATCCTTCTGCTGCAAGTTTTCGTTCTGTGATTTCCACTGCAAGGGAGGATCCCAACAAAAGCAACAACACATCTGGAAACAAGAGAGATGCCACAGCATGGTGGGTTAGTTTAAAAGAAAAGCTGAAGTACAACTTGATTGGTTCATAGACCCTTTGATTTCTTGGCCCCCATTATGCCACGTCTGATTTGCTTCCTCCTTTTTAAGGTAAGAACACATCACTTCTGTAGACCTGTTATATAAACACTTCTTAGCAAGCTCAGATAGTTCTTTGCCTTTGGAAGGAGAATAACAGGACTCTGGACTCCTTGAGTGCAACACGATGGAAAGTGCAACAATGACAGCAGAGCAGCAAGATCCCAGGCTGCAATGAGGGAGGATTTGATCAAATGCAACAGCCTCAAGCACAGAAACAAAGGAAGGAAGCTGCCTACCCTTGGAAGAGCTCAAGTAGGCAGGAATCTCCAGCAAGATACCCTTGTCTCCACTGCCAACCCTTAAATGAGGTCTGGGAAGGGGCGGATCCTAGCTCAACCCTTCTGGACACTCAGAGGCATTGCATGCACCTGAGCTCCTCTGGGTTGGCCCTACCTTCCCACCAGGTGCTCAATCACCATTTCAAGCCATGACTTTGTGTTTCTGCTACACCGGAGGTTACTGCTCAGTGGGACCATGTTCAGCAGAGCTTCACCCCCAGGCCTCATGCTGTCCCAGAAACAGGACCTAGTGGTACTCAGGCACAATGATGCTGCAGCACCTGCTGAGATGTTCATTCCTTGAACAAGACAGAGGTGCAAGGGAGCATGAAAATGCTTCAGGACCTGCCCTCATTCTCTCCCAGATCTGCCAAAGCAGGACAGCGGCCCTACAGCACCCAGCCCAAAGATATGCACAGCTGAGTTCCTCTCTCATACTCACAGTGTGTGATGGACATGGCCAAGATCTGCGGGTGCCTTCAGGCCTTCATTAGGTCTGAGCTCCTCCTGCAGCGATGTACCATTGGTGGGGTTCTCTAGGAATAGTGTCCCCACCTGCAAATGACACCATGCAAAGCACCATCAGCACCTTCCACTGGTGGCTGATGGCAGTGAGACCAGCACCGCAGCGGTATGCTCTGCACCCCTTCCCATGCACTGCGTATTTGTAATGCTGCAGCTCCATCTTGTCCCTTCAGTATTCATTTATAGAGCTGCTGGCCATTGTGGTCGTGTTCCCTGCATATACTGAAGCACTTTTCCTCAGCTTGAATGCATTCCCTCATCTCCTCAAGATGACTTAGCTCTCAAGTGGTTGCAGGCACTGCATCTCCTTATCCACCTTCTTAATGACTTGGAAAACCTCAACCCCACTTCCATCCCAGCCACTTCTCTCCAAACTGAATGCTCCTGGCCTATCTGAGCTCTGTCTCACAATTCTTTTAGCTTTTGCTCTCTGGAGTTTCTGGATTTTTAGGAGACTTTCCTTCTTTACTCTAGAAACTCCAGTATGCACAATGCTGATCTGTTTGCATGGGAGATCTCAAGCACAAACTGCTGGTGCACAATGTGCTTTGCAATGAGGTGCAACCATGCTCATAGCTGCCTTGCAGAGCCCAGACACAAGCATTGCCATCTGGACTGCATTTACTGCTGGGATTTGCAAAGCTCTGGAAGAAGGATGATGATGGAGGAGCTCATATTTTCGACAAAGGGATTTCACTGCCCTGAAATTAAAGTCTCAGATGGAACCAGAAGACGTCAAGGTGGTCTGCTTTAGGGACATGTTCTGGTTTAGAAACAACATGAGGCTGAGTGTAAGAAGCTGGACACAGTTTGGGGGGTTAATGGTTACCATGAGCACAGCAGTAAGAGAACCGTACAGGAGAAACCTTTTGGGCTGTTGCTTCTTTTGGGCATTCAAGCTGACTTAATGGGAGTCGTCTCAGAGGAGAGGTCCAGCATGCAGTCAGTGCCCACACCTAACTGCCCACCATGCGATAATCGCATAATCAACTGCCCATTACCCAACGGGAAGGACATGTACTATGGACATGCTGTTGCAAAGCAGAAGTGCCCCTGGCAACTACCATCACTCCTGACAAACCAAACAGAAGTGCCCCCGACAACCAACTGCTGCCCCTGGCAACTAAAAGGACTCTACAGAGAGAAGATAAAAACCCAAACAGTTCTGGGGTAGAACAGGTACCCCCTCCACAGAACTGCTGCTATGCAAGTCAACAAGATGTCACTGACCAATTTGCTGCCTCCCTGTGGACCAACAAAATGTCCTTGGTGGTGACTATCCCTGCTTTGTAAACTGTTTGCTAGGATTTCTCTCTTTACTACTGCTAACTTCTCCGCGTTCCTTAGTAGCTTAGAATTTGTAATAAATCACTGGACAACATCTGGCCTCTTTTGTTGCCTTAATCTTCCTCCAGGTATGTATATGTTGAAATATCCCCTCCAACAATTGAATCGAGACAGTGGGAAAAGAAGCTCTGATGCAGAGATGAGGCCCTGTACTGAAAGCTGATCCTACTTCAGTCATTACCTCCTGGCAACATCCAGTTGTCTTCCATGGGCCCCAGCATAGTTCAGAGCAGCATCTGAAGGAAAGGGATAAAAAAAAAACATTTCAATTATGGAGCTGCTCCTGGACCATTTTGAGCCCATTCCCAGCCTAGCATCCTAACCCCAAAAATAGCCAAAACCCAAGGAGAGAAGGATACAGGCTGGGTACATCATGTTCAAGCCTGCGATGGAAAACTCCAGTCCCAGATGTCCCGACCATCCAAGGGGCTGATGGCTGTTCTGTGGCTTCTGCCCTGACCAAAGGACTTCAGGAAATGAGCTTTTAGAAAAAATCACGTGAACTTCTGTGCACTGCATTATCTGAGGCAGAGTGGTTGCTGCAGGCCACAGAGCCCTGGTGGCAAGGCTTGTATCTGAATGCACGCATTCAGGGCTGCAGGTGGAGCACCATGGGCTCAAAGAATATCCTCTGCGAATTCTCTGACGTGAAGAAAAAGTGGGAAATGAGGTCTGCTTTCCCTCTGCAAAACGCCTGTGATCTTGGAGGACAGTATGGAGCAAAGGGCTGTGGGAGTGCTAATGCAAAAATCAGCCACTTTCCAGCCTTTTCTCTGGCATCCTCTTGCTGTCTGTGGTTTGGGCAAGAAACAGTTGAGGCTTTTAAAAGGGAAACAAGAAAAATATTCTTTACTGGTATATGCAGCTATTTTAAGGATGCAAGGGTCGTGGAGGAGGCAGGCACCATTTAGAGATGAAGAATTTCCATTTTCCAAGCAAATCTCAGCAGGCAGGCTCTACTTCCCAATATGGGCATCTGGGTCCTAGAGTCCCTCCCAGCTCCCCCTGTGCACACAGGGAGGGGCTGAGGTTCACTCAGTAAAGAATAAGGCAAGTTTGCAAGAAAGGCTCCTCTGGAGGAAGGATGGTGGTTTGGAGGGTCCTCCTTCCGTGGCTCAGGACTAGGAACAGAAATGTCCTCCAGCTCAGGCGAGTTATGATGCAGTTCCTCTGCAAATTGCTGCTACCCCTTTAAAAAACAAATCCCTGCTCCATCTTCTCAGGTTGTGATACAGAGAAATAAATATGGGCCCCCGGGGAAAGGAATTCATGTCTACATCAGTTTGTTATGTCCAGGCTGTTGTCTCTGAGGAAGTCTGTGCCAGGAACCAAAAATCACCTCCTCCCACGGATGTTTGCTATAGTGCAGGATTGATAGCAAAGGCTAAAACTTTCCACGGGGGCAGAGGTTAGAAGTTTTAGCTGAACATGGAGGGGGAGGACAGGCCCACAAAGAGAGCTTTTTGTTAGAAGGCAGTGAGGCTCCCCACTGCCGGCCTCGCAGGGAGCTGTGAGAGGTCAGGTAGTTTGGCAGGAGCACAGAACGCTGTCTCTGCTGTTGTTCTTCTATACTGGGAGCTGGAACATGGGCAGGGTCAAAGAAGAATATAAAGCCCTGGAAGCACAAGTGGAAAACACTGGCGTGCAAGTTATCTTCTCCATTTTGCAGTAGTCAACATGGATTTACCAAGGGGAAATCCTGCTTGACAAACACGATAGCCTTCTGTGATGTCATGACCGGCTGGATAGGTGAGGGGAGATCAGTGGATGTTGTCTACCTTGACTTCAGCTAAGCTTTTGACACTGTTGCCCACAACATCAGCTTACCTTACAGGTAAGCTGAGGAAGTGTGGGATAGGTGGGCAGACAAGAAGGGGGATTGAGAACTGGCTGGCAGGCAGAGCTCAGAGTACTGTGATCAGCAGTGCAGAGTCTAGCTGGAGGCCTTTAACGACTGGTGTTCCCCAGGGGTTGGTACTGGGTCTGGTCTTGATATCTTTATCGATGAACAGGATGAAGGAGTAGAGTGTATCCTTAGCAGGTTTGCTGAAGATACAAAGCCAGGAGGAGTGGCTGACACAGCAGAAGGCTGTGCTGCCATTCAGCGAAACTTGGACGGGCTGAGAGCTGGGTGGAGAGGAACCTGATGAGGTTCAGTGAGGTCAAGTACAGAGTCCTACACCTGGGGAGGAATAACTGAATGGATCAGTACCAGCTATGGGCTGACCTGCTGGAGAAGGACCTAGGTGTCCTGGTAGCCAACAGCATGGCCATGAGCCAGCAGTGTGCTCTTGTGGCCAAGGCGGCCAATGGTGTCCTGCAGCGCATTAACAGGAGTGTGGCCAGCAGGACGAGGGCAGTGATCCTCCCTCTCTGCTCTGCCCTGGTGAGGTCACATCTGGAGCACTGTGTTCAGTTCTGGGCTCCTCAGTTCAAGAAAGACAGGGAACTTCTATATCCTGTGGAGGGCCACAAAGATGATGAGAGGCCTGGAGCATCTCCTTTACGAGTAAAGGCTGAGAGATCTGGGGCTGTTCAACATGAAGGAGAGAAAACCGAGAGGGGATCGTATTGAAGCTTAGAAATATCTAAAGGGCGGTGCTGTGGTTTAGCCCGGAAGAATAGAAAAGAAAAAAAAAAAAAAGGAAGTAGAGCTCATGGGTTGAAATAAACATATATATACTAAGAAAGAAAAGGGAAAGATTGCAACGATAATTATATATATATACACACACACACAAAACAAGTGATCAAGCGATACACAAGGCAGCTGCCCAATGACCATCTGCTCCCGAGCAGCAGCCACTCAGCCAACACTCCCCATTTTTCACATTTTTTCTTCATAATGTCATGTATTACGGAACGCCCCTGTGGTCAGTTGATGTCAGCTGTCCTGGTCTCATCCCCTCCCAGCTCCCTGTGCCCCCCCAAACCCCTCATTGGCAGCACAGTGCCAGAAGCTGAACATCAAAAGGTCTTTGGCTGTGCGCAGCACTGCTCAGCAGTGATAAAAACAACGGCCTGTTTTCAACACTGTTTTTATCCTAAAGCCAAAACAGCAGCACAGAAGGCACTTCTGTCCCAGTTTCCACTTCTGAAACCAGGCAGGCACTTCCCTGTCAAGTGGGTGAGGGGAACAGGCTCTTTTCAGTGGTGTGCAACAAGAGGGCAAGGAGCAAATGGCACAAACTGGAACTTGAATTCACGAGGAAAAACTCTTTTACAGCGAGAGTGATAGAGCATTGGGACAGGCTGTCCAGAGAGGTGGTGGAGTCTGCTCTGGAGATATTCACTACCAGCCTGGACGCTTCGCTGTATAATCTTCTGTAGGGAACCTGCTCTAGCAGGGGGATTGGACTCGGTGACCTCCAGAGGTTCCTTCCCAATTTTGAGATCCTCATATGGGGCAGTATCAGCAGCCACTCCAATAAACAGGAACAGCATGAGATGAGGAGACTTCCTTCTGTGGCTCAGGAAAAGGAACAGAAACATTTCCGAGCTCAGGCAGTTAACATGGCAGCTGCAGCCCTTGAAAATAAAGCCAGATGTTCTGCACAGATGCTGCTCAGAGAAATGGGCTGCTATCAGCAACACCCAGGCAGAACCACCACAGTGCTGGACTGGGCCAGCACAGAGAGTGGGTGAGGGGGATAACAGCAGGCCAGTGGTGGGATGGGCAGTCAGTAATTATCTGCCCTTATCAGGAGGTGACCTCCTGCATACAGCATGTTATGCATCGTGTGCTGTAAGGCTGAGAAGCAAAAGGGTTCATGTACCAAATACTTGCTAAAAGAGAAAAGGAGAGTTGAAGCACTTTCCTGGACAGACTTCTCTTAATATGCAGACCTATTGCATCGTAACAGGCAAACTTAGTTAAGGAGGGGACATCTCACAAATGATGCCTGTGCCCAAGGAGGGCAGGAGAGAGAGACCCACGAAATCCCCTTTGACCCATAAACAGATTATTCCAAATCTCAAGCTGCACTCACGCAGTGGTAAAGCCATGCCTTGACCACACTGTTAGAGAAGGCCTGCTGACAGTAAGAGGCCTCTGACTCATTTGCAGCTGCTGACGGAAGTCTTCCCTGGGGGCAGTGGGTGGGGGAAGCACACAGGAGGCAGAAGAGTGGCAGTTCGGGTGCACGTCCACCACCAGAGCAATGGCCATAACTACATGGCATCGCTGGATCCAAGGGTGGTGACATCTCTCTACCTTTACCTTTCTCTTTTCAAATCATACCATATCATCACGGCTCACCACCAGTAAGGAATAGATATATCAATCTAAGTATTGTAGTGGGATACAAATAAATATTTAACCGACTGTTCGTTGCCGTTGCACCTGAATTTACCCTTAAGTGATCGCAGCCCTTGCCATGCCTGTACCTTTGTACATTTCCCAGGGTAGCTCGGAATCGGGTTGTGATGCACATCACACTGAAGCACTGTGCACACACTGCCCCTCAGCCTGCCGATGACGGATCCTCAATTGGAATAAATGCACTCAGAATCATGTGGTACCAGCGTGTATGATTGGGTACAGATACGGATGGAGCTGGCATATAGCAGGCAAATATTTCTTCGTGTTGACAGCCTTCCTGTTTTGCAGCAGTGTGCTGCAGAAGCTATTATCTATGGACTTCCTCAACAGGAAAAGGTCTTACAGCTTCAGAAGGTTAAAACGTTAGCAACCAGGAAACCCTGATGTCTCCCTCAGCCAGTTCTGCCTTACTGAACAAAAGAACTGTCAAAACCAGTGAGAAAAAAAAAAAAAAACACCAACAAAAAACAGAAAACACCGCTTTCTGGCAGTTACACGGTAGGAAAAAAGAAGCTTCATCCTCTGTAAGCAGCAAGTTGGGGAAAGAAACATCTAAATAGGAGTTTGATGCAAAATTGCAGCCCTAAGCCCAGTGATGGGCACCTCTGCGTGTGAGGGGGCTCTCCCCGGCCTCACAGCCAGTGCTGGAGGTATGGGGGATGCCAGCCAACGATCGGGGGTTGGACGTAGTTCCCTTGCAGGCGGCTGAGGCTGGGGGAGCGCTGGGCAGGCAGCGAGGGGTTGTTCGTCAGCTCTAAAACGGCTTCAGACGTACTTTTTCAGAAGTGCTATTGATTTGCTACTTATAGGGCTGCGCAAGAGGGAAGAGCTGAGCTAGAGGTACACAACCGGGTTCCCTAAAGGGCAGAATGGGAGCACCATTTGGGAAGCAGTACGGGGTCCCCCGCCCCCATCGCTTCAGTCCCACGGCTCTATCCCCTTCATTCTGCCCCTACCCCTTTTGCTCTGCCCCTGCTCCCCTCCCCACCCCTCCGCCCCTCCCTACCCCCGGCCAACTCAGCCCATGTGCGCACTCACCTCCTCTTGCAGCTTCTTTTGAAACGCCTCCTGCTTTCACTATGCGGGGTTATTGTTCGGCTTTCAACATGGGCGGTGCTTCTGGCAGCGGCTGCCTGGTGCTTCATCTTCTTAGCCTCGCAGGAAGCAGTGGAGTCAGAACGCTATTATGTTTTGCCTCAGAAGGCTCAGGGAAGTTTTCTTCGGGTTTATATTGCTTTAAAAAGTGGCTCATTATGACCTAATAAGAAACGGAAATTTTCCGAATTGGAGAGAAGTGGATAAAAGTGAGTCACAAGTCTCAGTGATGAAGCTGATGGTGAAAAATGGGGAAGAAGGTGGGCACTCGCCCACCCTAGATTCCACTGAGCATGCCCAAAGGGATATTAGCATATGCTAATGAGTCATTGAAAAAGCATGACTATGTATGCCAGTGTACCGTATATGCCAGTCTTAACTGTAAACGTAGAACCTGAACTCTGCCAGAGCATGCTTGTGCTTGTCAAGTCACCTGGTACCTATCGGGAGGAATAAAGGAAAGCCACTTTCTAACACCAAATTGGTGTTAAAGAGTTTTCTTCCTGGATTTCAGCTCCTGCAGAGGATAAGAGGCTCTCAATCAAAGAAATTGATGCAAAGAGACTTAACAGCAAAAGTTTTATTACCATAAAGCGGGTATTCTCATGGGCAGCACTGGATGCATGGGGGTAATCCTCCTGTCACGCATACCTTACACAAAAGATCTCCTGTTTATATACATAACTTCTGTTGTCTAAGCAGAAGTTTTCCCCGGAGTATGTTACGTATTCAGTGACCCATTCCAAGCAGCACCTCCTATTTCCTTGGTACTAAGACTCAGCAGAACTTCTGTACCTCCTTGGTTCAGAGACACGGCTCTTTCTGTTACCTAAACAAATTGCAGGGCAGGGGTATCCATGGACAGACATCAGCAAGCTTTACTACATTGTTATAACCTGTATCGTGTTAAAGCACAACAGTCTTACAGCGCGCCCCCCCATCCACAGCGCTACATCACAGTTATCATCCATAACATCTGAAGGTTACTGTGGTGTTGTAGGCAAGCATTACTTATATTATACAACAATTCAGCAGCTATGCTTGTAAGGATATATTAACAGAATATTTTGTGCTGTTACTTCTTCAAATCAGTGCTGGCAAGAGGTCCCTTCTAGGTCCCACTTGTATACCATGGGACTGCTCCAAGGCTCTGCTCACACCCATGCAGCCCCAGCTACCAAAACCTTGCCATGTAAACCCAATGCACCAGCATTACCTGCCTGCTAGAGGTCCTGAAAGCTGCTATGCCCTGCTTCCTTCTCTGTCCTTCTACTTGTCAGTGTTGCATTGGGCAGGCAGAGGGTTGTGAACAGAAGGCTGATAACCAGCAGAACAGCTTAGTCATGGGCAGCAGCGCAGCACAACTGCTGGCAGTGTGTCCTATGGCTCAGTATCTTCAGCAGTGCCACCAAGCTGGGATAAGTAGCACCAATGCTGGCATCCAGGGGGGAACTAAGTGGGCTGGAGATGGGGGCTGAGGGACCTTGTGGGGCTCAGCAAAGGGAAGTACGAAGTGCTGCCCCTGGGGAGGGACAGCCCCACACTGGGGCACTCTGTGCTGAAACCAGCATCTCCTTCCATGGTCTGATCATTGCATCCCATTGCCTGCCTTGGCTTGCTAGATTAAAACACTTTTCTTTTTTATTTTTTTAAAGCTTAATGGTATTGCAGAGAAACCAAGACTGCTAACAAAACTAAGCAAAGACAGAAAGTCAATAGGTAATTTCATGCACCCACAGGTATCAGGGCAACAGGGAAGTGTGACAGAAGGCAGGCAGATAGACAATCATGGCCTATGCCCCTCAGAGGGGGTACTGCCATCTGTAACCAGTCAGAGTTTGCTGTTGCAGGGAGACTATTTCCCTTACAAACGGCAGCAAAGTTCCATTATGGGTTTGTGTTTGCTTCCCCTTGGGCCCCGAGGATCCCTCATGCAGAACTGTGAACGCTCAGCTACAGCTGCGTGGGGGGTGAACTGAAGGAGAGAATTTTAAAAGCTGCAGAAAGGAATGAATTCTTAACCCTCACCCCTAAAATAGATGCATTCTGGTCCAACAGAGTATGCTCTCCAGTGCTGGCAAAAAGCTGAATATCACACTGGCATCCTGTTGGGATGGGGGCATCTTGCCTACAAGCCAATTAGGCGGTTGCTGGGTCCACACACTGCTTTGTGCAATGAGGTGCTGCTGAAAGGTGCAATGACCTCTGCACGCTCCCAGTCTAGCACTGCTTAAACTTGCTGAGCTCTGAAATACAGTCCTCCTGCTGAAGTCAACTCAAGTGGGTGTGGGGGTGTGAAATGGGAGTTGGACATGGTGCCAGAATTTCAGACAGGAATAACAAAGAGAAGAAGCAAGAAAATGAAGTCAGTGAGCATCCAGATTGCTGTTGGCTGCCTGGAGACAGACCTCCCCCCTTCCCCATGCTGCAGTGTGGACAGGAAATCCTCTACACAAGCAACGCTCATATTTGGCCTACATACCACACCACAAAAGACCCCATATTTTCCCTCCTGTGCAGAAAAACCCAGCAGGGAACAGAGGAGCCATTGTCAACAGCCAGTGACAGGCACAGTGCTCCTACAGAGTGATTTGCATTTAAACAAATAGTTTTAAAGTGCGTGAAGGTTTCTGCAGGCATGGATGCTGCCGGGTGAGAACAGCAGTCCTTAGGGGATGCCATCTCATTCACACAGGTCTTCAGGAGGTGCGCAGGGAGCACACAGAGCTGTGGATAAGGGGGAAAAGAGCCTGAACCTGCCTTGCAAATCACCCTGAAGTCACCTGCATGCGGAGAAGAAGCAGTCAAACATGGCCCTGTGTGGCAGCGGGAAGAGGCTGGAGTGGGTATAGTTGGTTATCTGCACATACACTCAGAAACATACACAGCCTCATTAATGCCAAGAACTAGTGAGGGACATGCTTGTAACTAGTTTTAAAGGCATTTCTCTAACTCAGTCTGGTTTCAAAGCAGAAAATAATGTGCATTAGAAATCCCTAGTGCTGTGTTAAAAAAAATAAAAGACAGAAATGATTCATTTCATTGCTGTTTACCACCAAGATATCACAGGCTCAGACCTATGAAACTGAGAGCTATTAACACGTTGAGCCAGCCACACAGGAAACATCCTCGGTGTCTAGGAAGTTAAATCAGGATCCTTGCTGATGGGCAGGGACATCTCAAAGGACCTGGAGGGAAGAAATGTCTCACAGTGAGGGTGCTATGTAATAGAGCAGGTTGCTCTGAGAAGTTGTGGGTGCCCCATCATTGAAGGTGCTTAAAGTTATGTTGGATGGGGCTTTGAGCAACGTGATCTGTTAATAGATGCATTGGACCAAACGATCCTCAAGATCCCTCCCGACCCAAACCATTCTGTGATTCCACATGCCGACCATCAGAGGAGCCACAGGTGCAGCCCTGCCCCATGCCTGAGGCCCCAAACCTTGCACATCTCCAAACCCAACAAGACCCTATGCACAGCTGTGACACTCCTTCCTTCAGCTATGGATGGTTTTAGCTGGGGCACGAAGAAGCTGACTAAGGCTATGCATTGGATTTGCACTGAACGTGGGCCCCACCAGAGCATCCCATCACAAACCCAGGGTGAAATCAGGGACTGGGCGGTGAGAGCTGGTCTGCACCTTTCTTGGGGTCTCAACTTCGGAACAAGGCATGTGTTGGTTTCCATATCCCACTCTTTTTACTCCAAGATGATATTCATGAATTTACACGGGAAAAGGCAAAGAAGGCTGTACCTTTCCTTGTCTGCACAACTGGAGTTGTGTTCCTGCAGCCACCCCTGTGTTGTGTGATCTGTGAAAAAACACATTTGCTCCCAGACATCATTGAAAGCAATCTGAGAGGCACAGCATGGGGCACTGAATTCAGGGGATAACATCTGGGGCTGGGATAGGGAAGAGATATTGTCACTAGAGAGGTTAGGAGGACTTCTCAGAAGGAGAAAAAACAACCCTTGAATAATTCACATTGGTGCTTGATGTCATATGGGCTCAGGGAAATAAGGAGGGGCACTTACAGCAGAGGAAGATGGCGAGGATTGGCAGGGCCAACACCGCTGCTGTGCTGACCACAAGGGTGGTGACATCCATGAACGCCACACAGCCTTCTTCTGCGGTCAGACAAGGAAAAAGCAGCAGAAAACTCAATCAGAAGGAAAAGACAAGAAAAAAAAGCAGTTGGCCACTATGAAAACATGCTTAAATACACTTAGAAAAAAGCAAATCTCTGGAAAAACAACAATTTGATGGATTTTTTGGAGCAGTTCCCAGCCCTGAATGGTAGTGCAGAAAGGCTATGGCAGACAACTTTCTCACCATGGCGTTGGTGGATGTTCTTCATGTGGAAGCTGCTCGTCAGCACCACCAGGAGCACCCCTCCTGGAGCAGCGTAGCCCATCGTGCGCTGTGCTGGCCATGGGAGGGACAAGAAAGAAATGTCAGTGTGTTCTCCCACAGGTGGGCAGGGGGTGCCAGCATGACTTGGTACATGAGTGATAAGATCTGTGGCAAAATAACCCCCTTCGTCATTTGGTTTTATCTCCATTCTTGCCTTTCTTGAACAGCTCACCTGCTGTGCTTTTAAGCTGGATGAGCTTTGTAGGCTGGAATGTCACAGTAGAGGCCACTAGGAAGGTGATCACAATCACATACAAAAGGAAAATCTCTGGCAGTATGACAGCAATGGATGGGCCTGGAAGAGAGCAGCACAGAGCTGAGCACCACTTTTTCCATTTGCCTACCACTTTCAGGATTTTATAGATCTCCATCATGTCCCTTTCTCATCCTCCTGGACTTTCCAATCACTTCCCCTTCTCCCCCTTCCTCCCCCCCGTCCCCCCCCACCCAGCCTGTAGCTCTATTCCTTGGTCATTCTAAGTGCCCTTCTGCAGTTACCCACTGGGAAAAGGCTTTGTGAAAAAAGGAGAACAAACATATTAGTAGTATAAGTGAGCGTCTAATCCACACAGTAGTTTCTCACGTTGTCCCTGAAGGGTCCATTTACTCTACGAAGGGCCCTTCTCTTCCCCAGCCAACACAAGGATGGATGTTCATCTTCCATAAGGTCCCCACCCTAATGATTACTCTTGCATGTTGTACCCCTTGTGAGGGAAAGAATTGGGATCTGCACTGCAACACTCTCAAAAATACCTCTTACCTTCTTCTCTCATCCAGAGCAGCCCAGCAGTGCCAGTCAAGATGGAGGAGATGCACACCAGCCCACAGGTGTAGGCACTGAGCCACCTCCACAGCTCTCCCCCTAGACATCAGAGCAGAGTGGGGTGACATCTGTGTCCCCCCAGGCTGCCCCACACCAGTCCCCAGCCCTCCTTTTGCAGGGGATGCAGCAGTGGGGCATCCCTGCCTAGAGTATTGTAGGTTGACCCACTTTAAAGAAGGAATAGCTGTAAAGGGCTCTGCAATCATGGCACAGAGTATATAAGATACTTTATTAAAATGGAGTCTTAGAACGAAAATGCTCGGAGATGCTACAATTTTCTGTTGAAGTGTCTCTCAGTCACCTCAACGCTCTGAGCAAAATTATGTAAGGATATGGCTAGGGTTCAACCCAACCTGAAAACATAACAAAATCAGTTTTCTCCATTAAAACAAACAAAAAACATCAACCAAGGAGAGTTTACTCTTAAGCCAACCCTCCAGATGAGAAGGGAAGATGTTTAGTCATCAGGAAGGAGGCGTGAGTTGGTTACCATCTCTTCCCACAGCATCGTTCCTCACTCAGCACCACTGGAGGACAAAACTGGGTGTTCAGCTGTCCCCAGTGCAGACTCACTTATTCTTAGCTTTTCAGACTGGCAGACAGGAAAAATTATGCCCCATCCTGAGACAGCAGCAAAGACCACAGCAACCACTGAAATCCTCAGCACATCCTGCAAGGGAGGGGAGAGACCTGGGAAAAAAAGAAAAACAATCTGTGAAGCTGGGAGCAATATCACAGTAGGATCAGCATGGAGAGCTCTGGTAGGCCATGGGGCTCCTGGCTAGGTTGGATTTCTCAGTTTACCCACTGGTGGATTTTGTTTCTGCTGGAGGCTGTTTCATGGACCAGAACCAACTGGGAATGAATATTGCCCACAGGCACCCTGCCCACCACGCTGACCATATCCTGCCCACTACTGTCTTGGCCAAGTGTTGTGACATTGACCTAGGCTTGGGGACATACTCCAAGAAGGAATGGCCAAATTCTTCTGCCCATTGCACCAAGATCTGTGGCTTGGCGCCAGCTAGAGGTGGGATGGAAGACTGCAGATTGCTTCCCATCATCCTACGATAGTGAGCACCGGTTGACAGCATGAGGACATCCTGGGTGGCAAGACCTTGGGAGATGGAGGAAGAATGAAGTGAAGTAACCAAGGGATACTGGGGACAGGTGGAGCAAAGGAAGAGCGTTGGGTTCTGGAGAACAGCATCTCTCCATGTCTCTCAGGGCAGCCCATGGGAAGCATATTTTTAGCCACTATTTTAGTGATCACCTGCAACAGTGACGTTCAAGGAAGTCTCCTGCCAGCTTATTCCATTGCTGGCATTGCAGGAGTAGGAGCCACAGTCTGACTTCTTTGCCATCCTCAGGTGCAAAACACTGAGGCTTCCGGAGAGGTGGTAACTTCTGTCTGGGGGAAGCACCTGCCCATCCTTCTTCCACGTGAACATGTCTGCCTTGCCCTCTGCCACCTCACACAGTACCTCACCGCTCGCCTTGGCCACCAGGCCACTGCTCCAGAGCTGAGGGTGAGACACGGGCTCTGGAAAGGAAACAGAAACACCATCATCTCTCTCAGACCTGAGCAGGACCATCCGCAGTGGGGATCAGGGCGGTAGTGTTCATTAAAGCATCCTTGAATCTGCAAGGATGCCATCGCAGGTGACTTTTGCTGGAAAGTCTTGCACTGCACAAGGTTGCTGGGTTTTCTGGCATTTATTTACTTCCCCTAGTTAAGTCTTTTATTTATTTATTTTAATCATATTTGGGTTAATACAGCATGTTTAGTACATGAAGGGAAAAAAAAAAAAAAAGAGGAAAAGGAAGGCAAATTTCTCTGCAGCAGAGGAGCTGCAGTAACATCATGGCAGCAGCATTACTAGAAAGAAAATAACCAAAGCAAATTAAGGGAATTGGCAAGAGCAACATCAAGAAGGGATTTGTGTGTTATTTAAAGCATGCTCTTATCTCTTCAACAGCACTTTGTGCCTGGAAAGAGCAAACAACCACAGACAGCATGGTGCGTGGGGGAGGATTTTGGTGACTTCTCCATAAAGACCACCCTGCTGGGCTTCACTCCATTAGTGATGCCAGCTTCCCCTTTGAAATTATGCAGCATGGGTAACACTGGCCACAGCACTGCCAGCCTTTCCATCACTTCTCAGAAAGCAGAAAACAAGGGATGGAAGAGATTTTCCAGTAGGGGGTTGAGCCCTTTGTCACATCTAGATGCTGCAGAAGCATCACCACATCTGGTGGTCTTCCAGAGTTCTCTGGGAAAGTCTCTACCCACGGCTGGTCCAAGCTCCCTATGACTGGTCTGTTCAGCTTAGCCCGAATCTCTTCCCCAAACCCCTTTGCTTGGCTTATAATCCATATATGTTCAAAGATACTGCCTGCATCCATTACCCCACTCCTTTCTCTCATAGCCACCACTTACTGAGGACATCCAGCAAGACTGTCAAGCTCTCCCTTTCTGCTCGGTTGACAGTCACTCTGTAGATGCCACTGTCACTTTCCTGGAGGTCCTCCAGGAGGAGAGATCCATTGGACGCAAGCAGATGGGCTCGTGCAGTGTATGGCATGTGGATGGTCAGGTTGTGCCTCTCATACTGCAGGATGGTGTGGGAAGCAGTGCCATTGAGGCGCTCCCATTGTATGGAGTGGATGAGTGTGATGTTAAGCGGCACCTCAAGCAGCACTGAGGAACCCACCATGGCCACTCTTCTCTGCAGGGCTCCCTCCACTTCTGCAGCCTGTTTCAAAGGCACCAGCAGCCCTGGATGGTAGAAGAAGATGAAGAGAAGACAAGCCAGGGAGATGAAGCAAGTACTGGGAGTGGTACTCTCTGTACCAAGGACACATAGGTAGCATCTAGACAGCTTGGTCTTCATGTCCCATGACCCACTGCCATCAGGCAGTGTGATATCCCATCTGGAGCTTATACTGGATGGTCTGAGAAATCTGCCTGCAGGGCTGAGACCTTTTCTACTCAAGTTCTGTGTGTTAGGGTGGCTTTCCCTACCAGTCTGTGTGCAGAAGGCACTTCCCAAGCATCTCATTCCCAGTTCCTGATCTAGTTTGGAGCTGAAAACATCTATTTGCTCCCACCTGAGAGGGATAGAGCTGCTTTCCCAAAATGCATGTCAATTTATGGGTTTTTCATGAGGCTCTGAGGACTTCAAAGGGTCACGGCTCCCAAACCAAATGGAATAGAGTGTTTTCAAGGAAAGCCAGGCAGAAATAACGGCTAAAATCTTGGGTTGTAAAGTGGAGCCCTTACAAACAAACAAATAGAGAAGATGAAGGTAATTAGTTTAGAGGAAGAGGAAATGAGAGGAATGGCATTTGTTTACCTAGAAATGATAACAGTCATGAAAAAGCGGTTATTCTTTAGCCAGGCACAAACCCAATGAATCGCTGGTGACACTCCTAGCATAACAAACACACCCACGCCTCTGCTGATGGAAACTCCAGGATTTCTGTTTGAGGCCCTCTTCCCCTCAACAGGACCGCCAGGCTAACCCTGAGCATCGGAGGTGGCCCAAGGTGAGGAGCAGCAGTAGAGACCCAGTGGGCAGTGCAGGCTGTGCTTCCTCCTCTCCCTCTGCCATGTCTCAGTTCCTGTCCCGATGAAAGCTGTTGCTGCACATTCACACTGCAAACCCTCCTAAAAACCATCCTTCCTGAGCAAACTTGCTATTTCCCTTAGAAACAGCACAGGATAGAAGTCAGTCATAACAAGGCAAACAAAACAAGCCCAGCTGATGGTTTTTCTAGTTCTCATACAGGTAACCTATAGAAACAGCCACCAGGTTTTATTCCTGTGCCTTCATCATCTGAGAGATACGTGCAAGAATAAAGAATAAATGAGCTTATAACAGAAAGTCCCCTTCTTATAGAAGAACACTCTCCACACAGCATCAATGTGAAATAAGAGAAAATACTCCATTACAAACAACTTTTTACAACTGCAATAGCCCAGGCTCATCCTGCAGGTGCTCAGCACCCACGAACACTACGATATCTGGACAACTGTGTATTTTTTCCCATTTTAGATGCTCAGCCTGAAAACCTTCGTCCATTTGCTCTTCAAACCAGCCAGTGCATACGTTAAGATCACAGTAAGATTATTCCTATGACTGCAATAAATGTTGCGTTGTCACGTATATTGATCTCTGCATAAACCTACCTGCAGAAAACTTCTAGTCTCAGTGCTATTCTCCTGAGCTGTTTCTATCTGTCTCCTCTGCCTTTGACTAACAAAGCAGAAATACTCCTTCCTTGCAAGACAAGCATTTAACCCCACTTTAAAAAAGCCTGACCCTTTATAGACCAGCGATCCCCACGCACAACTGCCCAACTTCTTACACCTGTGCTGCTGTGCCCCAGGTGAGGTTGCAGACTCGAGCCCACTGGGTGGCATCAAACCCCCATTTACCTGCTAGGAGCATGCCCAGCAGCTCCACGGGGTGGTGCAGCAGCATCCGTCGAGGAGAAAAAGATTCAAAATTGCCGTATTCAGAAAATACTAATTCCAAGTTAGGTTACTGCTTACGAGGAGCTGGATGGACGACGCTCTGCTCTCTAGGGGAGTGCCGAGGCTGGGCTGGCTCCCGGCTCACGACTCCCCTCTGGCCGCTCCTCTGCCTTTGCTGCCGCTTCTCCTCCTTCCTGGGAGGCTTCTGCCGGCAGCAGCTGCACCCGCCCCAGTTTCGTGATGTCCATCCCGATCCCGTTCCCGCAGGGAGCAGGGCACCTTGTCCTAAGGAGCCAGGCTGTGCCCCGCAAGAAGTGCAGCACTTGGTGGCTAAGACAACCCAGGGAGAAGAGCCCACCCGATTCCAGGAGGGGTTGCGATTTCCATTCTGAAAGCAATATAAATCCCAGATGAGGTCAGCAGATCCATTTCCATCTCTTTGTTACAGCTCAGGCATCTTCCCCCGGAGAGCATCCCAGTTCCCTGAGGTGGTTTCTCACCCCTTAATGTGTTTCTATCAGGGTTTTTTTTCTCCACCAAGGCAGATGTAGAATAGGATCACCCATGTGCCAGAAGCTTTCTGCAAGAGGAATTTAGGGAGCGTGATCTGAAGGAGCACCTGGGGACCACGTGTAATGGTCAGAGAGATGAGAGGCTTGGGGAGGTTGGAGCTCAGAGCCAGAGCTCCAGAGAAAGGTTTCCTGCCCTGCTGAGCATGGTCAGCTCCATCTGACTCCTCTGGATCATCGAAACCAGAGAGAGATGGATGCTGGGATCAGGCTGCCCAGCTTTAGGAAGTGATGGGTGGATGTCATCAAGCCCAAAGGAAGCACCACCAACATGCTGATGTCTGGCTGCTCCGTCACGCCTGTCCATGCTCCACCTGAGCCACGGAAACTCATTTGAACCACCTGTTGACACCAACCCTTTTCTGACCCATGTTTGGCTTTCATATTTTGCTGTTTTCTTTCCCACTTCTTGACCCTTCCTCTCTCCGTCTTTGTCTCTTTCCAAATAAATACACCCATAATTACTTTCCCCGCATTGTTCCTCATTTTGCTACACAGAATCATAGAAGCACCAAGTGGTTTGGGTTGGATGATCCTCTGGTCCAACCTCTTGCCATGGGCAGGGACATGTCTCACTACATCAGGTTGCTCCAAGCCCTGTCTAACCTGCCCTTGACCACCTCCATAAAACTTCTCTGGGCAACGCACTCCAGTGCCTCACCACTCAAATTTAGCATCTGGAGTACATCCACCCCTAAATTTAGTATTTCTGACACCACTGCATAGGCTGTCTAAGCTTTCTGTGGTGCTTCTGATAGAGTTACCTCAGCAACCTTGGCCACGTGTGAAACCCATGCATACCTTGCAGCCCCATCTCTGAGTTTTGATGCTTCTCACACTATGATTTGTCACAGTCTGTGATCTCCCCCTTACTGGTTTTTTTTTGTTGTTGTTGTTTTGGTTTTTGTTTTTTTTTTTTTTGTTAAAGCAGAGGCTGTTCCCACTTGGATATTTTCACACTGCTTTGTTGCCAACAGTGCATTTTCATTTTTAATAAAACTTCTCTATTTCCCTGTGCCTAGCAAAGCGCAGGCTCTCTGTTCCTATCTCCTCAGTTCCTCAGGGCAGGGTCACGCCACTGGACATCTGCACTGCACCCAGGGTGCTCAGGAGAGCTGCAAAACTAAAAGCAACAAAAACAAGCGTGAAGGTGCTGGTGGTAAACTGCAGCAGAAAAATGGGATTTGTCACTGGGAGCAGCAATTCTTTCCCCTCCCTGGAGGCAATGTTCCCACCACGTCCCCAACATCCATCCCCACCTCTCCAAAGAGACATACTTATCAATCAGGATACTCTGCCACGTTATTCCTTCCACGACTTTTTGGAAGGAAATTCTAAAGTCATGTCCTACATTTAATCTTAAATGGATGACATGAAAAATTAGTTGACTCCTTTCGTAAGTCCTTCAAAAGCTTTTCTGGCACTTGTGTTGCACCCTGCACCTTTTAATGGTCTGGGAGAGATAAAACAGCAAACACAGCAGCACGAACCTGTAAATATTGGCCGCAAGGAACAGTTTGCACGCATGTTGCTTTGGGCCATAGCACCTTCTTGCGGTTGGAGAGAGATAAGAGCAGCTGCCTATCAGCATGCATGTACCTAATGTTGCAGCCTGTCCACAGGCACAGCCTGTCCAGGCACAGCCCTATGCTGCTGTAACCCAACTCGTCACAAAGGGGCAATCATTGGTCTCTGCTAGAAGCCAGAAGTGTCTGGATGAAGAAAAAAATCGCGTTTGTTGGTTGATCTCAGCATTCCTTTTGCAGGCAGTTTGGAGCACCCTGGCCTTTGCCAGGGGGGTGCTTGGCTGAAGGGTTTACCCAGAGCTTTTCTAAATTCTCCACATAGTTTTAAAATAGAGGGGAAAAAAATGAATCAGTAACGTGACTTCTCTAACCAGATCAGCTGAAGCCCTGTGATGCTTTTTCTCTCTAATTAGATGTCAGAGTTATGGAATGGCAGGGCAGTGGAGGCCTGTAGGCACTTTTTCTAATCCAGTGCCTTGCTCACACAGGGTCTCTTAGAGATGGTCACCAGGACCATGTTCTGTTTGGGCTGGCCTAGCTCGTCAGCCCCACCAGCTTAATAAATTCACTTCTCCAACCCACACTTTGTCAGCTTCTCTATGAGGAAGTTTTGGGAGATGGCATCAAAAGCCTCGCTAAAGCTGAGGTAAGCATCATCCACTGCTCTGCCCTCATCTACCAACCAGCCACTTCAATGCAGAAGGCTGTCAGGTTGGTTAAGTGGGATTTCTCATCCATAAATCCACTCTGACTCTTCCCAGTAGCTTTCTTGCCTATCACGTGTTGGAAAGTGGTTTCCCTCACCCACTCAGGATTCAAGGGGAGGTTGACCAGCCTGGAGCTCTCCCAGGTCCTCCTTTCTGAAGGCGGGAGTGATGTTTGCCCTCCACCAGCCTTCATGAACCTCTCCCAGTTGCCACAGCCTCCCAGAGATGATGAAGAGCAGCCTTGCCACACCATCAGCCTCTCCCTCAGAGCTTGTACGTGCATCCCATCTGGCCCCATGGGACAGCTGGTTTGGGTGCTCCCTAACCTGCTCCCCTCCCACCAAGGGAGACTGGTCTTACTGGTGAAGACCAAAATGAAGAAGGCATTAGGTATGTTGACATTTTCCATGCCCTTTGTTACCAGGTCCCTTGCCCCACTCAGAGCAGGTCGCACTCAGCAGGAGATTACTTTCAGCCACATGGGACAGGTTAAAACAAGGAAGAAGAAACTAGGACAAGCAACAGGGCTGCTGAGTGGAACAGTGCACTAGGTGAGTCTTTGATACTTGCACAAGGCTGCAAGTATCCGGCAGAGGAAGCTGTTCTGAGATGCAGTGAACCGTGTCTGAGGGGGAGGCCTGCGAGCACCAAGCCATTTGCAGCCACAAAGAAAGCCACACTGACCTTTAAGAGCTACAAAAGGTAGGCAGAGAAGGGGCCAGAGAGACAAAGCCCTGTGAAGAAGCTGCTCAGAGGAGGAAATGGAAAGGCAGAGGCAGCCGATGAGGCTGCAGTACAAGTTGGAGGCCATAACATGGTGGAGGTGGGGACAAAATGTTGCCGGTAGAACATGAAGCAAGAGGGGGAGCAGAATGTCAGGGCAGGGGAAGGGAACTAGGCAGCAGACAAACCTCACAGAGAAACTGCGGCCAACCATTCCTTCTCTTTTAGTCCGTGCTCTACTGGTTTCTGCAGTTTGCTCTGTGTTTTGCACATAGCATGGGATGCAAGCGGAACCATGGGCTTGCTATGGGGAATCTGCAATGGGCTAGCACTAGATGATCCTAGAGGTCTTTTCCAGTCTTTACGATTCTGTGATTCTTTGACACCCAACACCTCTCTGCTGTATGAAGACCTGCTTTCCAGTCCCCTGAGCTGCTCTTGCAGTCTACCAAAGAAGCGTAGTTTCAACCACATCGTGCTACAAGCACAGCTATGCCATTTGTGTATGACCCAGCGTGGAGGGCAGGACTTGGCAAGCCTCATTAGCACAAAACTGCAGAGAACTGGTGTCAGTGTTGCATCTTGCCACTCACCAGCAGACATCAGCCTCTCTGCAGACACGGTCTTTCCATTGTTTGCTGATGTACGTTCTCATGCCAAGAGGGAAGCTGCTTTACCTTGTCCAAATCTTAGTGTCACATCCCAGCAGCCTGTAGCATGCTCCTACAGAAAGCACTTGAGCTGAGATCAGCTCATTATGTGTTGGGTGCCACATTTGGGACAATTCCTGGACTTGAGAAATACCATGGAAGAATGGGCATTTCTGCTCATTGTGCATTAGCTGAGCATGGACTTGGACTTGGACCTCTTACAAGCTCTCCCTGCTGCCACCCTACAAGATCCTAGTCCTAGAGGGAGGATTTAATGCCTCCTGCCCTGCAGATCCTCTTTACGGATGGCATTTCAGTGGCTGGGTTCCCCAAAGATGTCTTCTCTGAGAAGCTGCTCTGGCAGACGCAGGGCCCACAGCGATGTGGCTGTGCTTCTGAGTGAACGCTGGTTGTTAACAAATTTAGATCTATGTATTAATTTTGCTGAAGTACTGAGGTTATTTTGTTGCTTAGCAGGCACCAGAGAGACTTTTCTGATGGGGCTCGCAGCTACGGAAGAGCAGGTCTGTGCACTCAGCAGTCCTCCCTCTCCCTCCCCCGCTCTCAACGGATGGTGTTTCCAAATCTTTTAGAAGCTAGGCAGGGACAACTGTAGCTGTGCTTAAGGACAAGCAGTAAGGCAGTGACCACAAGTTCTTCAGACTCAAAACTGACACCCACGATTCCTGTGCGCTTATTTCCTGCTGCTTCACTTTTTTTGTTCTTTCTTCTTCCCTGATGCTTGAAGTCTTTTGATAACCACTGCAAACGCACTGTTCATACCTAAGGCAGCTTTTCAGCTTTTGTGGTTTTATTATCACAAAGCACTTCTGTTTTCGGAAGAAAAACTGCCATAATGAACGTCAGCAGGGTTTCACAAGGGTAGAGCAGCCCTGCACTTCAGCTGGTGTCACTAAAGGGGCTTTGACCACCATTATCATTGTCATCCCTCTCGAACATTATCCCAGACAACGCAGGAGCACTCAAATGGGAGGGAGGCAGCAGTAGAGGCTTCCGTGCTGTCTCCAAGCCTGGTTGTGGTTGGGAGATGCCTAGCACTCTTATCCGGTCCTAATGTCCGTTATTACCAATGGGACCTGAAGTTTCAGTACATGTTACCTAGTTTTCCATTAAACCCAAAGAGGAACAAAATTATCTATGCTCTCATTGCATTTTTCAGAGACCCTAAAATGCTACTGCTGTGGGAGCCCAAAGTTGAGCAAAGTTTATTGCAGAAAGGGTCTGCTCAAGTATTACTTGGCATGCTCATTAAAACAAGGACACCGGGTCCAAAGATCTTCATACATTCTTTTAATATGACAAGACAATTGGTAAGGGACCCTGGGATGCAAGATTGAAATACACCCACTTATGTACAACTCCATTACCCCTCAAATTAAGGTGTGTCTCTGGAAGCAAGCTTTTCATGGGTGAACTGGTTTTTTGCCTTTGCTTTAGGCATCTTTCTCTTGCGTTCAGTGTCTCTGTGCTCTCCGGAAGTCTCAAGATGAAACTAAAAGCAGACCATCCCTCAAATTCAAGAGAAACTGTGGTTTGAGGCAAACTAATGCGTTTCCACGATCGGTTGCTCCAAGCACTTACATACTCCATGGGCAGGAGTGGGCTCACCAAAGGTCTGATCACAAGGGACAAAGTGGCAACAGCATCACCTTGGCTCTGCCGCACATCGGTTTCCTGCAAAGTTTGGAGCCGAAGCAGAAGGCAGTTGAGGGAAGTTTATGGATGTGTAGAGAGTCTCTGGTAATGCTCTTGGCTTTGTCTCTTCAAAGCGTTCTCCAATTGTGGTGTAAATTGTTGCCACGTCCCCTACCACGGGGTTTTCTATGTGGATATCTTCTGTGTTTGAGGCCTGGAGAAGTACAGAGAAAACACCGAAGGTGCTGGAATTAGAAGGGATCCAGAACTGCTGACCACACACAGCAAGGAGTATTTTACCCAAGGACCTTTCAGACAAAGCCAGGTCCTAAATGAAACACGGCCTGCAGAACAGCTGGGGCTGTCCTGTTCTCATGTCTCCTATTGAGGCTTCTTTGCCTTTTCCTCTGGGTTTTATTTCTCACAGGTGGAATCCTGCATGAGATGAGTCCCTAGATGGCCCACAGGGACTCCAAAGACATTCTGAACATAAATTTACAAGTCTGGCAATCAGGGAAGAGATACTGTCTCCATATTTCTCTGCATGTAACCATCCTTCCTCATTGCTGCTGCTGGTCAAAGCTGTCCTTAAACTTCTCGGGTCCCTAAAACCAGCTCCTTTGGGAAGGAGGCAAAGGGGAACTGTGCAGCTGGGGGAAGGGCAGGCACTCCACAACTTACTCTTACAGCACTGAATTAACTTCCCAATTTTACATTCAGCAACCTATTCCTGCAGCTCAGTGCATCATACTCAAGCCAGCAGTTAGCATTTACCCAAGGAGCTCTCAGAAGATTTTCCTGTACCTGCTGCTGTGTAATGGCTCTCGTCTTCTTCCACACTGCGCCTGAGAAAAAAAGAGTTTTAGTACCTGACAGACACACATGCTGTGCCCTCTTCTCCCCGAGCCCTGGGGACCTGGAGGTGCACTGTTGGCACTTTCACCAGGGGCTGATGTGGATTTTGTCATCAAGATGGAGATTTCTGTGGCTATTCTACCCAAGTACAAGTGAAATCTCCTACTTGGAAACTAACGCATTTCCTTCCATCCTCAGGGGTGATGGTGCTGATGGAAGCTGTGGAGACCTGCATCTTGCAGGTTTATTTTCAAGCGGACACATCCCGGGATATTCTCCCCAGTTGGAGTTTTAAGGTGTCTACAATAAAATCATCACAGCCACGCTCAGAGGCTGCATTTCTGAGTCCATCGATTGTACCACTTTTATGAATTGGATGTGATGCTGTAGCTCAGTTCTGGTCTCAGCACCAAAACATCTAAGTTCTGCAGAAAACCACAACTGTCCCATGCTGTACTTCTGCTTCGGTTAAACTGCATCACAAACTTGGAACCTTTTAGGAATGGCAGGAGGGGCACTTCAAAGGAGCTCTTAGGAAAGAATAGTTTTGGTGAGAAGAGTCCTCCACTGCCTTTATGCCCCAGGAACATCTCCAGAGGTGCCGCCTCAAAGGGAGAAATGCAGGAGCTGATCCACCTACCTCGCCGCCATATGCAGAGGACCAGGAACAGCAGAAAGAGGCCGATAAGGGAGCAAACTCCGATTGTGTAGTAATGGGAGCTGTCTTGGTCCTTGGTGTCTGGTATTTGGAAGACAACACGTGCTGTGAGTGCTTCCTAAAGGAATGCACGTGTGGCAGATACCACAGCAGAGATTATTTGCCTTGCTTTGTAAGTAGGGTGGCGCCAAAGTGGAAGAAGAATATTTGGCGTATTTTTCACAGCCTCTGTGGCTATTGATTTATCCGCAAGCACCCAATTAAACCCTGCAAATAATGGATTTCCCCAGGCACAGGACTCAGACCCAGTGCTTCAGTTTCTGAGCCCATCTCTCCCTTCTGCAGCCATTCATTTCACATAAAGTCAATCAGCTGCATGTACAAGAAACTCTCATACTTCTAATTTAGCAGGTAGAGCAGAACAGGGTGGGTTTCCAACTATAAAAGAGCAGCACAACCAGCACCAGTTGTGATACCCCTGGAAATCCTCCTTTTGCTGCAGTAGGTTACCCCAATAGAAAGAGGGGCCAAATTCCTGCCCATACGTGATGTTCCCATGTCCAGGGAAATGCAGGAGGAGTCTGTCCAGGCACGTGGGCACTTACCTTTGTCAGGATGCTTGGAAGAAACACGCTGCTTGTGCACGGCCAAGGTGATCCGCCTGCTTTGATTTTGCTGTGTGAAGATAACACTGTACACCCCGCTGTCACTGAGCTGCAGGTCCCGCAGCAGCAGGGATGCGTTCTCTGGGAATATCTCAATGCGGTCCCGGTATGTGGCATGAGGGAAATATCGTGCAGAGCATTTCTCGGGAGCTCCCCAAGCATCCAGGGAGCAGTTCTGCACCGCGCACGAGATGATCACTTGTGGGCTGTTCCCAAACTTCCACAGAATTGACAATGGGAAGGGAAGGGAGCTGTTGACTCTGTAGGAGACGGGCAGGAGCACGGACTGCCCCACGGTGCCACTGACGGCATCATGCGGGATTTCGACGAGAAGACCCAGGTTTTGCCCTGCACAACAGGAGGAGGCAGCTCAGCAGCCATTCAGCCCCAGTCTTAGCGCCCGGTGCTCGCAGCACCCCATCTCCCACCGCCCCTTGCCGAGCGGCCACGCGCCCAACGCCGGCCCTTGGCTTCACACCCAGCCCGGCAGCGGCTGCAGCCTCCAGCGAGCCCCAGCCCCGACTCACCCAGCAGCAGCTGCAGCAGCAGCACGAAGGAGCCGAGGCCCCGGCAGCGCCGCCCGCGGCACATCTCCTGCGGCTGCCGAGCTCTCCTGGTCCGGGAGGAAGTCAGCGGCTCCGGCTCAGCCCCTCTGCACCATTTGGGTTCGCTGCGGGTGGGTGAGACCGGGCTCCTTCCTGTGCGTGTAAGTGCAGAGGGGAGGCCACGGGCACTGAGTGTTGTGCGGGGGGAATCCCAGGTACCGGGAGTATCACAAGGCCAGGCAGATCCCAGTTGAAGAGGGCAGGAGCCCATGGGAACTTCTGGACACTCCTGTGCTGGGGCTGGATCAGGAGCCAATGCTGCAGCTGGTGGCTGAGGCCGGGACTGTCGGTGCTACTCACACTGACCCTCTGCCCTCCTTCAGCCTCAGAAGCCGCCCATCTCCTGCCCTGCACATCCTCGGGGCCACGAGCCCCAGCCTGAGGTGCCACCACGACACACAGCAGGCCAGAAGCTTTGGGAAACTGCTTCCCACCTCTAACTTTGCTGAAGGGGCTGTTTCAGATGATGCTGCAGCCTCACATCAGGCACTTGGGAGACAGTTTTGGTGGAGGAAGGGATGTTTATTTGCCCACGGGAGGGGTTACTTAATGGTGGGGGGAATGTGAGTGGGGAACTGGTTGCACACTGCAGGCAGGGACAGGTGTTTGGGGATGCCTGGGTTTCTCCAGCACAGGGGCTGGTGTCAGGGAAAACAGCCCAAGGCACTGCTAAGCACACTCATTCTGCCTGGGTGCTGCTGTGTCCTGAGGCACCAGCTCTGTCTGCTCCCACTTGCCAGCTCTCTTCTCCCCAGCAGCAGCCTCTCATTTCTCCAGGTCGGCTCTGCTGCTGGCAGCCGCCCCGCAGGCACAGCAGGTGGAAGAGCAGCTGCAGGAGCAGCAGGATGAAGCAGTAGCAGGCTCCAAGGCTGTAGCAAGGGATTCGTGCAGCTGTGCCTCTCTCCCCTTGCTCTGTGCCTGTGAAAGGAGAGAGGAGAAGCAGCTGTTGGAAATGACCACCTCCCCCAGAGACATCTCTGCTGTCCCCAGGCTGTGCCAGAAGGGCAGGCATTCTGCTGGGGGAATGCAGGAGGAGTCTGTGCAGGCACGTGGGCACTTACCTTTGTCAGGATGCTTGGAAGAAACACGCTGCTTGTGCATGGCCAAGGTGATCCGCCTGCTTCGATTTTGCTGTGTGAAGATAACACTGTACACCCCGCTGTCACTGAGCTGCAGGTCCCGCAGCAGCAGGGATGCGTTCTCTGGGAATATCTCAATGCGGTCCCGGTATGTGGCATGAGGGAAATATCGTGCAGAGCATTTCTCGGGAGCTCCCCAAGCATCCAGGGAGCAGTTCTGCACCGTGCAGGCGATGACCACTTGTGGGCTGTTCCCAAACTTCCACAGAATTGACAATGGGAAGGGAAGGGAGCTGTTGACTCTGTAGGAGACGGGCAGGAGCACGGACTGCCCCACGGTGCCACTGACGGCATCATGCGGGATTTCGACGAGAAGACCCAGGTTTTGCCCTGCACAACAGGAGGAGGCAGCTCAGCAGCCATTCAGCCCCAGTCTCAGCGCCCGGTGCTCGCAGCACCCCATCTCCCACCGCCCCTTGCCGAGCGGCCATGCGCCCAACGGGCCCTTGGTTTCACACCCAGCCCGGCAGCGGCTGCAGCCTCCAGCGAGCCCCAGCCCCGACTCACCCAGCAGCAGCTGCAGCAGCAGCACGAAGGAACCGAGGCCCCAGCAGCGCCGCCCGCGGCACATCTCCTGCCAGCTGCCGAGCTCTCCTGGTCCGGGAGGAAGTAAGCGGCTCCGGCTCAGCCCCTCTGCACCATTTGGGTTCGCTGCGGGTGGGTGAGACCGGGCTCCTTCCTGTGCGTGTAAGTGCAGAGGGGCGACCACGGGCACTGAGTGTTGTGCGGGGGGAATCCCAGGTGCCGGGAGGTTCCCAATGGAAGTGAGCAGGGTCTAAACCACACTCCCTTTATACCGTGAGCACCAAGAACAAGGCTCCATGCTTTAAAGGAATTGAAGAAAGCGTAATGCACTGATAAACAGAAGATGGGAATTAATGAGGATTTTTACTTTTAGGAACTATAAATAACATTGGTCTCCGTGGGCAGATGAAAGAACCTCTCAGTAGCAAGAGAAAAACTTCCACCTTGCAGGCAGAGAGAGTCAGGCTGTCAATAACTACAAGGAAAAGACCCAAGAGTCTTCTCCAGAATGGTTTGTCTGAGATGCAAGTCCAGAACCACCAGCTCTGTTTCAAAACGCGGGTGAAAGAAGAGGTTGGTCTGGAGTCCTGACCTTTGATGATCAGGACCATAGGAGATGGCCACCATCCTTTCTCCGTTTTCACTGCATGGATTTCTTCCACAATCCAGCCCGCATAACAGATGAAGACACATGGATATGGAAGGTGTCCTTGCCAAGGCAAGGGGGTTGGAAATACATGATCTTTAAGGTCCCTTCCAACCAAAACCATTGCATGATTCTACAGTTCTATTATATCTCACCTGATGGGAATATTCACATTGTTTAATGAGATTGCCTTGGTTGCTGGCTCCCAGGTAGGAAAAATCAGAGCAGTCTCATCGTCAGACCAGAGCTTGGTCTTCTCCGTGGAGATCCAACATGGTGGGAAACACTTGGCCCAGGGAGAGCCCAGGGAGGGATGCACATGGTCATCTCCACAAGGTTAAAAGGCACCTTGAACTCCTGGCCGGAAGACCTGGACAGATCTCCATGGTGATGCCACCCTCAGCGTGCAGTACCCACTTCACACCTGTTTTTCTTCCATTCCGAATATCTCTTGGACAATGGCAGCAATTTGCTGTGTCCAAGAGCTGGATATGCAGCACTGGGCTGTGATTCTCACTTGGTTGGGTCACTCATCTGGGAAGGAAATGATGGGGGACTTCAAAGCCACAGCACTCACAGCTCAAAGAACAACTCTTCAGTGACAACCAGAAACTTCACACCCCTTCACACCTTCATGTAACCCAACCCTTTGCTCCCAGGTTTTCAAGATTCGTCACGGGTTTTGGGACTTCCTCCTGCAATTCAGCTTGCATGAATTGAGATCACTCAATGAGTTTGGGGTATGCTCAGGGTAACAGGTCTTGCCCCATCTTCACCACTGCAGTGCTTAGGTTGGTACTTTCCAACCACAGCTTTTGCACAGCTGTCATCACACTGCAGATACAGACTGCAGCGTGACCCTTGCTGTAAGACTTGTTACTGCACTGATGAGAAGCTCAGGAGAAGGAAAATGTTTTCTGCTTAATGCTGCTGGGCACAGCTAGCCAAGAAGGGCTGAAGTTCAGTGCTGGGGTACAGTCAGACCAGGGGGTGCTGGATGGGTAAGGGTGAATCAGAGGTCTTCACTGGGGAGGCTGGAGGGCTGGTGCCAAAGAAGGCAGGTGAAAACGATGGTGACAGCAACATTTGCTTACAAGTATGCTTGCAACTTTCAAATCAGATGCATGTGCAATCTCACTGTATCAAAATTAAATCTGAAAAGTAAAGTATGAAAAACCCACGTGCAACTTCTGTCCCTCTGATTTGCTGCAGACTTGGTGATGCAAAGCCTTGTTTGGGCAGCTCAGCCAGTAGAGCATGTGAGCTTTTCCAAACGAGCTAAACTGGAAGTCCTCAAAGGCTTGGACACACATAATCTGTTAATTCAAGATATACTAATTTCTTTCCTCCCTACACCTTTGCAGGAAGATAGCTTAGCCCTTTCTTGTGCATCTCCGAACAGAAAGCATTGTATTGGTTTAATGTGTACTTCATATTATCATGCATATGAAATCATTTTTGCCACCTTTCTGCGGGTATTTAAGAACATGACATAATGAAAACAGTGTCAGGAAATGATAATATTTAGTTTCTGAGCAGAAATGAATAAACAGATGGGCCAAATCCTGTTCCTGTTCACTGTGCTGCACCCTAGGGGTGTCTCCCACTTGGTGAATGTGGTGACAGTGCAAGCTCTGAGAGCTGAGCTTGGCCAATTTTAGGATCAAGCAAAGCTTACATTTCCCTCTTGAGCAAAACCATGTTTCATAAGTCCATGCAAGGGCTTCATCTGCCCCAACAGCTTGGAGGGGAACAGGAGACTTTGCCAGTGCAGCAGCCCATCTGCTCAAACACCTCACCGCCACAGGCAGCAGCTACTTCCTGCGATGAGATGTGGTGGGATAAGATGCAAAGCCCTCTGTGAGCAGTATCACATCTTTCATCAGGGTGATGCTGACCACAGCCCTCTGAGAGCCCATGCTAACCACAGCACGCTCCTATTTCAGCTTCCTGCCTCGTTGGGCTTGAGATCAAGAACTGAAGGGCTGACTGCACACACTGTGACATGTAAGCACTGAGGACAGAGCAGAAAACCTGCCTTCCTCTCCCATCTTCCGCATTTCTCTGTCTCATCGGTAAATCTACATACAGGCATTTGCTGCAAGCCATCACAATACGAAATTCAGACCTTATCAACAGAGCTTTCACACAGGCTTTCAGGGTTCCCCAAGAGCTCAGGGAAGACCTTACCACTCTCCACAGCTGCCCGAAAGGACGCTGTAGTGAGATGGGGGTTGGCCTCTTCTCCTGGGTAACAGTGATAGGATCACAGAATCACATGAGAGGTGATGGCCTCAAGTTGTGCCGGGGGAGGTTCAGATTGGATATTAGGAAGAATTTCTTGTCAGAAAGAGTAGCAAGGCACTGGAACAGGCTGCCAAAGGAGGTTGCAGTCACAATCCTTGGAGGTGCTCAAGAAACATGGAGATGTGGCATTGAATGCCACAGGTTAGTGAACATGGTGGGGATGGAGTGAGAGTTGGGCTTGATGATCTTAGAGTTCTTTTCCAATCTTAGTGATTCTATGATTCTGTGACTTCATTCTTCTCACCTGTTCAGGTGTTGCAACCTGTACTACTGACCAATATGTATTTTTAATTATATATTAAGAAATGGGGAAAAGAAAAAAAAAAAAAAGGAAATTTACTCCAGAGATGTGTGGAAGGAGGGCACCTGCTTCTTTAGAGGTATCTGGCCAAGGACCCTTTTCAGTGCTACACTGGATAATAAGAATGGAAGGAACCCACGAAGAACATATAGGAGCACAAACCAGTGGTGGGAAGTCATCAATGAGCTACCAAGAATCATCTAACATCTTCCAGAGAACTTACAGCTCTAGGTCACACGCCAAAAGAAGTCTACAGAGGTCAAATCTCAGGAGCAGGAAGACCAGTCTGGGCTTTGACACTGATGTGAAGTAGGGGAACCCCAGTTTGTGAGAGCGTGAGGATGGAGACTGGTGCACAACGGGAGCAGGGAGGAACCAAGCTGGGGAGGCAGAACAGGGTATAAAAGAGGCAGGTCAGCCCTATTGCCTGAGTCTGGGACTTTAATTGTCACTTAGAATTCATCACTATATCTAGAAGGTGAGGGGAAAAACAAATTTGACGGAGGAATAGGTACAACTGTCTTGTGCGGTTGAAGTTTGGGGATAGGTTGGCATCGCTCTTCATGCACAATGATCCCTTCCTTCCCAAATTATTCCAGTGAGCTTTTCTGTTGTAAGCAACTATACTACGCTGTGCCATGCAATTAACTGGGGTTGTTAAAGGAGGGCTGCCATGCTCTGTAGGTCAAAATGAATTCATTTTGGTTAACGTTAGATCTATGCTTCCAATAGCGAACCGGAAACGCATGTTTCCCATTAGCAGCGCACCCATAAATTAAAAGTAATTTCCCTGTCTAATGAGGCCTTCCAAGTTCTAACAAAGAAGGGTGAAAAGAGACACGCAGCAAAATTAACAGGTACAAAGGGCCCACTGAAGAGAGACTGCTCACAGACTGCTGCTCTGAACTACTGAATCAGACACATCTGTATTGCTGCGGATTACTTAAGAATCTGCAAAACATACATAGAGCAGGAGATGAAGGGAAACATTTCAAGGATAGTTGGTTACTGCAATGTTTACTACGTATTCTTCACATTATTTTTTACAGGCTACAAAGAGCAGTCCACCCTTCCTGCATGTCTCAGAGGTCAATGACAAAGAATTTCCCCTCTACCATTTGTCAAATGGTGGTATCTGATGAATATTAATTTGCTTCCACTTTTTATTTCCCCATGACTTCATATTTTCCCACTTCTACAGAAAATCCATTCCTATCTGCACGATCCTGATAGTTCTGGTTTGAACTAGTATTAAATGAAGATAATTGTTCACTGTAATATTTTTTTTTTCAGTTCACTTAGCTGAAGGAGCCTACTAAAACAGCTTGTGTTTCATATAACCAAAAAGAAAAGAAATGAGGAGACAACAACACAAATTTTTTCAGCCTAGCTGAGAATTTGAGCATGGCAAGTGCAGAAACAAAAGGGATTTTCCAGGGGCAGACCTTGGTTTCACTGAAGGACAGAAGACTCTTCAAAGCTGAATGATTCCAAGGGGACAAGGCCCCAAAAGAGGACATGGGGAGGCACTGCAGGGCAAAAAGAGGCATTAGAAGGGACCAGAGGGCAAGCAGAGATAAATGAAGGTGCATGCACAATGTGGGAATCCTCCAGTACACAAGTTTAGGGAGAGCTGACCCCTGTGAAATCCAACTGTGAGTCCTGAGACACATGTGGGTGGGAACTGAGGGCCTCAGGGTAGATGCTGCCTTCCAACAGCCACCTGATCAACTCCATTTCCCCCTAGCCTATGCTTAGTTCAGATTCCTTCCTCCCCCCCCACACCTTCAAAACCAACCCATTTCCTCCACAGTCCCTCAAATCCCCCACGTGCCCTCACAACATCTCTGCTCCCTTTGCCATCACCTTTAGTACAACGTACATCATGTCCTGCTGGTCCTTAAAAATATTCATTGTCTTGCAGATGTTTGACCAGAAGTCCCTGGGCTTTTCAAGAGAAATGGATGTAGCACAGCAGAAGGGACAGAATCAGCACCAGCCCTAGAGCCACAGCTGGATATGACTTGATACTGAGTTTTTAACACTCACTTTTCACGCTGTTCCACGCATCTTCTGCCACCGTGTGGCCAGTGCAAAGAACGAATGACAAAAAGCCAAAGGCGACGCAATTTACCCTTCTCAGATTTATTCCATCTTTGATGGGTAACGTACTTATCAAATTCATGATTGCTAGGCATAGACATCTTGTTAACCTGCCCACTTTATAATTCATTTAGTACATCATCACTTCATTTTTTGCTTTTGGGAAATGTTTGAAAAACACATACGGTGGAGCCCTTGTATAGCGGGAGGGAGAAAGAAGCAGTTCATCATTTATTGGCTGAAAGAACTGGTAAAGCTTGATTACAAAAATTGATCTGATACCATTACAGCAAACCACCTGTTCCATAACACAACGCAACAGATGTCCAGATCAGACAGACTGCAGCTGCCAAGAAGCCCCGTTTCTACCAATGAAGCCTTGATGATCACAAGATGCTTAGGAACAACTCGGTCCGCTTGGGAAATGAGGAAGAGGTGGAGCACATGATTAAACAAAGCTCCCTCCCTATTTTCTTATGAAATGGCTAAACTGAATTGAACAACACACCTGTGAGGAAATGTGTTTCTGCTACATTCATGGTGAAAAATTTCCCCCCCAAAACACATTACACAATCACCTCAAGGAGTGTGCTGGCTTGGAGATGGCTCAAAGAGGAGTATGGTGGCTGAAGACCACAACTCTTGGCAGCTCCGCACTGCTCAGTGGGAGGCAGAGTTACGATCACCACATTCCTCATCGGAAAGGCACCTGTATCACTACAATTATCAATATATTTTGAGTCAGTCCTCCCTTGTGTTAGCCATAGCCCTGCACTCTCCAGCTCAGAGTAGTGGCAGATTTTTGGCTTGCAGCTGATAAAAATGGAAAGTAAAGCTCATTTCAGCAACTAAGGAATGGGTCCCATGTTAACCCAAATGCTTTCACTCTGACTCTAGGGGGAACAAAGAGACAAGAGGAGCTCAGAAATCTCTGACACGTCCTGAAATACTAATGAGGCTCCTTTGTCCCCCTCCCAGGGTCAATTAACAGAGAGATGATTTTGTCACGACCTCTCCCCAACACGCTCCAGGTCATAGTTTCACCCAGAAGTACAAAGTGGAACAACCTTGGAGCATCTGAGATGGGTTGTGTGAGAAGCATATGAAAATGCATGGGTTTGCTACTTCCATGTGGTTAATGAAGATCTGCAAAGCTTCACACTTAAGTTATGCTGGTGTAGCGGGCATCTATGGAGAACCATTAGACCAAGTATTTGGTAAAGAAATAATAGAAGTAACATATGCTGCAGGGTGCTTGAGAAACCCACTGGCTTAGCCTAGAGGAAACCTCAAGAGCCTGCCTACGTCTGAGGCTGCTCACAAGCCTTGGGAGACACACCTGACAGAAGCCAGCCCGCTTCAAGCTTGCTGCCATTGCTCATATTTCACTTCTTTACGTATCCTCCGATACACAGCTTCCCCTTAGCCTTCACTCTGAAACCCTTTCAACTCCTGATGGAGTAATGGCTCACTGCAAATGACAGCATAAGTTAGCTCAGTCCACAGGAGCAGGAGCTTTTAAGAGTGCTTCCTAACACTAAGATGTATGCATTCAATATTTAGACTAAACGAAGGCAGCAGGTTTGGCATCTGCACCCCATTTATACCTTAGGCCTAACAGCAACTTTCTTGTACAGGAAAGCCAGAAGTGAATAGGACCATGTTTTAGGGTCCAGTCAAAGCAGAGCAAATACCTCCCAAACATATGGAAGAATTAAAAATAAAACCTAAAAAGAGATTTTCACTGTGGTTGTTCGATGCGCCACTCTACAAATTTACCTTCTTGCTACCAGGAGTTGAAATTTATCTGTGTTCATTACCTTCATATGCAGGAAAATCTGGTAGAAAAAGTCAGCTTCATCCAGCAGCCGGTGTAAAGATGCCCTAACAAAAATTCCTCCTTCAAGAAAGCCAGAAGAGTAGGCAGAGTGGGAAATGCATCAAACACTGTAGCTTGTGAGCCTTCACCCTCGACTGAAGTGTGGCATAACAGGCAGACAGATCACTAGTTCATTACATTACATTACTGAAGGAAATGTGAGAAGCACACTCATCCAAAGCCATTACTCCTTTCCAATCTGCAGATCTATCTCACTACTTTCCCCTTTCTGTCTACCCTAAACCTTTACAGATACTTTAACTATATGAGCTTGGCTTTCCAGGCCAACTCTCAAGCAGCATTGCTTGCACCAGAGCCCGTCAGATAGGGGTGCACAGCTTGTTTAAGAGGAAAGAAGTCACAGGCACATGCCAACAGCCCTCAGTTTAAGTAGTGGCACTTTCATCAAATAGTGATTTCCTTTTTCTCTAGAAGGCATCTGGCCTGAGGTGAAACAAGATCCCAGATACATCCATTCTGCTCTGTTATGCCAAAAAAACAAATATGGTAGCTGACAAAAAAAAAACAACAAAAAAACAAATATGGTAGCTGACAAAAAAAAAAAAAAAAAAAAAAAAGAGGCCAAACAACAGGGAGAAACAGATTTCAGATCCTGAAGGCACTTGACTGGGGGAGCACTTCTCATAGTATGATCACCCCCAGTTCACTGGAGCTGAGACAAAGTGGCTGTCTGAAAAGACCAGGCTAAGTGCACAAACAGCAAGAGCTGACCAAGCTCAGAAGAAGGCAGAATACAGTCCCATAAAGCTCCCATAACCTTTGGCTTCCACCTGCTCCCTCTCCCACACAGGCAGCGAGAACTGCTCAGAGAGGGCGGAGGTGTCTGAGGTATGTGCAACATGGTTGTGGTGACGCACCAGCATGGCATGGAGCTCTGTCTGCCTCTCCACAGCAGATGGCCCAGGCTAAGCTTGCAGTCCCAGTAGGCGTGCGGTGTTGAGCACATCATCTCTTGTCAGATAGCAGCCACACAGCTGGCGGTACCCTGTGAATGCTTCCCGCCCGTGCAAGACACGCCAGTTATCTATGAACAGTGCCTGCATGGGAAGAAGAAAAGCCAACAGAACAGGGGTGAGCGCCACACCGAGCCAGGACCCTCTGAATTGACAGGTCCTGGAGATCCCTATCTGGAAGAGTAGGTAGGGATACACCACCACCTGTCTGACCCTCCCTGTTCAACACTGTCAGACACAGTACGAGACTACAAACAGACTTTTGGTGTGACCTAGTACATATGTTGCACCTGATGCCAGCAGCTCTGCTGCTAACCATAGCAATGTACTTCTGGGTTATTTATCTCCTTTTTTTGCCAGAGAGGTTGGGTCATAGTTCACCAACAACAGAAAATGGCCATCATCAGCCTCTAAGGCCATTTTCCCAGACGTTATTGATAACAGAGAGGTGCTGAGGCTTTTTGATATAAATACTTCTGCTTCACTTTCATTTCAGGGGCCCGGGGCCCAAGCTGAATCCAGACCCTGCAGGAATAAAAACTTCTTCAAGCAGGCACAGCTGGTAGAGGTGTTACAGGGTATGGCTCCATCTAAGTCTACAACTGCAGCTCTAGTTTTTCTAAAACTGCACCTAACATCAGCCTTTCCAACTCAGGGCACAGCTTTTATTCTCTTAACACCAAGATGTCCTAAGGATTTCTGGGACACTGAGGACATTCTCAGCTCTCCTGTGATTCACCAGCAATGCTAGGATTCAAATATAACCTCAAAACAGAAGTAAATTTGGCCTCCCACATGTGCTCTTCATGCTTCCGTTAAAAGATTTTCTGCTTCTGGAAGAAGTCAGAGGCTGAGCACTAATTGCTCCCAGCCTTCCTGCCTCTGAAAGTCCTCATTCAGTGACTGGAAAGATCTTTCTCCTCTCCCCTACTCAGGGCTAACTTTCCTCTGAGGCTGTGTTTGAATTAATTACTTCTACCTTGTCTGGAAGCCAATATTCTTTCACAACAGTAAGAATACACATACAGGAGCAGCCAGTACTAGAATACAAAGCACATGAAAACAGCTGTAAAGAGCTGCAGTACAAGGAGTGAAGCATTAACTTCAGGCAGAAGGCCTGCACATCCATAGGAACACCCTGCTCCCCAGCCCGTACCAAACACACGAGCCTCCAACTCCAAAGTCCCACCTTGCCTGGCTTCAGTTTGACCCACAGTTCATTTTCTGGTCTCCTGAGCTCAGTGGTGAGTGTGCGATGAGCAGTGTACCAGCGATTCACAACATCATAAGGCACAGTGTTGATGACTGCACGGTCATAGTTATTGTATCTAGAAATAAAGAAGAGAAAAGATCACTTATGTGGCCCCATGAGCACAGTGCAGCCACATGTTTCTAGAGGGAAGCTCAGGAGCCGTAAGATTAGTCAGAGTTAAAGGAGGCAACAGCAGTTACGCAGCCAACATTTGGAGCAAGGAGGAGTTCACTGTTAAGTCTAACACAGTTTTTACTGCTTTTCACAGAAGGATGCCCTGCACTTTCTCAGCGGTGGACAAAAAGGTAGGAATGAAAGAGAAGCCCATAAGCACCGAGATATTAAAAACCTCTTTCCTTTCAAGAAACAAAGCCCACATAATCTAGGAGTTTGCTGTCTGGTCAGCCAGAAGCTCCTAGTTAGTGCTAAGCCAAGCTGGAACTTCAAAAGAGCAGCAGTGTTTCCTACACTTTCTTGAAAACATCACTGCAAAGCCCAAAAGGAAATGCACAGTGTTTTTGTGGTCATCCCCTTCCTCCCCCCAAAACATGCAATGGATTTCCTTTGAAGCTGTCTTCTGGAAAATCACTACAGCCTGCCCAACCCCATCTCCTCCCCATCTTCATTTCTCATGTTACCTGATCAGGTAAAGCTCATTGTTCCAGGGATAGACGTTAAGGACTGGCCCAACTCCGATCATGTGGTTGTGACAATCTCCCACATTCTCAATGTACTCATGCTTCAGTGGCACTTTACTTAGCAGCTCAAACTGATCAGGGGCTTGCCGGAGAACCTGCTCCGCCGCATAGAAGCCATCCACCAGCAGTGTACGCCCGCCTGTCCCCTCATGCTTGAGGCAGTGAAACACCTGGATGCTGTATGGGTGAGAGCACAAGGGGAAAGACCTCAGCTACCTGTCCTGTCAAGAAAATGTACTCCCTGTGGACCCAGACAAATGCAGATAGATGCATTGCCTCTCTGTACTGGTACTACTGACAAGTCTCTCACAACAATTTATTTCACTAAGACCTGACAGGGAATGGAGACAGTCCAGCAAGAAGCAGCTCTACTTGCCGTATCTGCAGCTCTCAAATATTTTGCTTTTCGAGAAGAGGGCTACTGTCTACACAGTCTCCTAAACCAAAAGACATGAGGTTGGGAAATTTCAAGTGGTGTAAAATCAAGCATGTGCCACCCAAGGTCCGACTGGATGTGCCATCCAAGCTGTCTGATTCAGCTGAACTGCTTTTGCTCTTACACTTTTCTGAAATTTCTGAAGTTTCTTTCTTCCCCTTTATCCAAGCACGTCAGACCTTGTACTATTAGGAACAGACAGCTAGGAGCTGCCTTGAGTTACATACTGTCAGTTTTCATGGTGTATCAACTTCACTTATCAGAAAGTCAAATGTAACCTTTCAGGGCAGCCTTTATCTCCTGATCTTCCTTTGAGGCCTCTTAACCCCACCTCACAGCAAGTGATTTGGCAGATGCTCCTAGCTACAGCCTCACCAGTACCTTTTCACCTGAACTCTTAATTGTCCCTTACATCCACAGAAGGATCAGAATAATTACAGCAAGTCAGTCCACAAGTGCAGGAGCATGGGTTGCCCAACCCCTCGTGCCTCTGTGCTTTCAAGGCAACAGCCTTCTCCTGCAGCTCAAGGCACTAAGTTCTTCACTGCCTGCTAAGTCAAATAATATTGCACACCCTCACATGTCTTGGGCATTTTCTCTCCTCTACCCTTTGTAGTAATTTGAGACTTGTTAGATCTGGTTGATTTTACCCAATACAGTGGGGAAAGCAGACATTCAAATAAACACGTCTTTCTTGAAAAACACCTCACTTCCCTTAGAAGCAGGTCAAAGACAGTTTAAAGTGCTTAAAACATTTCAGAATAAGCCTCCAACAGTCTGAGAAAGGATTTCTGGCAGAGATATGTGCTCAGGAAAGCCAGAAATTCATGTTTTACCCGCACAGCTACTGTTTGTAAGCACTAATAGTTTAATAGCCCACTAGCCTAGCCCACACTGCCATGGCTTGATACATTTCATTTTGCCGCAGACTAGAATATACCTATCCAAAAGAAAGGTATAAAAATAGCTAATGAGCTCTGCAGTTCTCACAATAAGCAGTTCAATTAAAGTACAATTGTAGGCTGAAGCTCTGATTACTAATTAATTTTCACTTGATTTTTGTGGAGACTCTGTGAGCTCTTAGAGCAAGTCAAGCAAGCAGGTAACTGCACAAGCCATGAAAGCACAGGGGTTCTACAGTCAGCTGTTCACTGGAAACCAAATAAGCCAACCTGAAGCACATGGCAGGATTTAAGTTTTATATGTACATACTTCTAGCTACACAAAGCAAACTAGAAACTGCTTACCTTGCTCCTGACACCTAGCTGCTTCAGAACAAATGCTGCCACCCAAAAACTTTGTGCTAAGTTGGGCACAGGCAAGCAGGGTGCATCCTGGATAGCACTACTTTTCCTGCTTTAAGTGAGCTGCTCTGAAATCCACATTCAGCCAGAACATCTCACACGACTTGGTGCTCATCTGTTTTACCAGCTCTTCCTAACAGAACCTTTCCATACCAATGCTCAGGTACTCATTAGGAACAGCTTCATTAGGAAGAGCTAATCCTACTCTAAGGCAGGAGGCTTCAACAAGACGACTTCTGGCCTCTGTAGCCCTACTTCCAGACAAAACCATCATGCTTCCATCAGTTCAACCCCGGAGCCTTTTCATGATTCCCACCTTGACTGAGATGAAAGCAAAGAAACAAAACAAAACAAAAAAAAAAAAAAAGAAGAATTAAGGACGAAATTAAGCCTTCTGCACTTCAGTGAGAACTATGATCAGGGCTGCTGCCTTTCTTTCTCCAACTGGGTACAGAACTTGCAGCCCACAGGCCATACTGGAAAAGCAGTTTGCAGACTTGCATTTGGGAAATGTTACAGCTACAAACCTTTTCTTTTCATGTTTGGAAGTGCAGACAGGTGTAAAATTTGAAGGGCCAGATTTGAAGGGCCAGATAAACTCTTCCTACAGGGATGCACTACTGCCGAAATACAAATCCCAACAAGTCTGAAGCAAAGAATCTGCAAAGGGCAGACATGAGGACAGCACACACCTCTGGTGCTGCTCATGCAGCTGTGGAAAGCAGAAGCAGACAGTGCAGTCTGTGCCAAGACAGGCTGCTCCCTTCTTCCCCAGAGGCTACCAGTAAAAGAGCTCTGCCAGTGAAACACAGTGCTGATGTGGACAAGGAAGGCTTGCCCCAGGATTTAGTTGAAGCGAACTTCTGCAGCAACTTTGTACAGCTATACAGACTACCAAAACCTCCTCCACTGCCTGCATTGTGGAAGACCTGGGAGTTTCAAGCAAAGGCCATCTACAGACTACCTCACTTCAAAGGAATCAAGCAGGATCCAGAAGTACTGTGTGACTAGCACCACTACATCGCATCAACAGTACTGGGAACAATCAAGTCTAAACTGCATCACCGTGAATCACTCCTGCCTTCCATGCTGAGTGTCTGTGAACCAGCAACAGCACATACCCACAGGGCTCCTGGAAGTAGGTTGTGTCAGTGTGCCGATCCAGAGCCAGTTTTGTGTAGGCAGTGTCACCCCGGGAGAAATCAGAGGTGAAGTACCACATTCTGCCATAGATGGTCTCCCTGCAAAAGAGGTGGGTGGTTATCACTGAGTGCTGAGGGATCAATGTTGTTGTAAAACAGATCTTCTCTTTCACTTCAAGGTCACTCTCGTCCATCTCACGTAGAGAGCAAGTCTTACTTCTCCTCCACAAATACAGATCTTCCTTTTACTCCAAAGACAAGTCCCAGCCAAATCATGGAAAGACTGAGCAACATTAGAAATTACCAGAGTGCAGCTAGCCTTTGTTTATACCCACTGTGGACACAACTCCCTTTCTTGTTCTTAAGATTTGGAGTTTTCACTGACCTCTCCCTGCAATGTGCATAGCACAGTTTAGAGAAGGCAAGGACCCAGGAGAGACAAACAATACTCAAGGGATACAGGATGAGGGTAAGGATCTGGAGAAAAACATGGGATGGATATTCATCAGAGCCCTTAGTTTCTATTTGGAGTGGCTACTCATCAACAGAAATAGGAATCCCTCCTCTTCTAATGGCCAAGGCAAGTTAAGTTGTTTCTGCAGCTTGGATAAAACTTGAAACTCAAACCCAGGCTTGCCATGCTGTTGGTGTGTTTATAACAAACACAGAAGAAACGTTTCCCAGTATTTTTCTTTAGCAAGAGCTAATAATTGTTTTTGATCTCCCTTGGCTCCCAGGGCCAGGGCTGCCCTCTTAACCTTTCAAGTCACAACAGGAAATCTCTCTCCTTGCAAAGCTCAAGTCTTCCCAGACAGGCTACTTCCTTCAGTTACTCCTCTCCGTGCACAGTCCCACTATCACAAAAGTCACTGTATGCTCCTGAGGCAGCTCTAACCTAGTAGCCCCCTGACTTCCCCCCAAAAAGGAGCCAGATCCCTCTGTACAATACACCATCTCTGTCCATGTGGTCAGAGACTGCAGAAGACCCAGATCCTTTGTGTGCAGAACGTGCAACACTGCACAATACAAGGGCATCACCTTTCCATACAAAAAGGAAATAACAGCCTATCATCCACAGTTCTACAAAGCTGTCTGCGGCCTTCCTGGGGAACTACAAGTTACCTGATCAAACTGATCCTTTCTGCTAAGATTTGTGTGTCCTCTTTGGTGGGAGTGACATTCTCAACAAAAGCAATCCCATACAGAAGGAAGTTCTGCAGGAACTCCTTCAGCCCCTCGTCCGTCTCCAGGAAACTCCGGCAGTCAACAGAGGGGACCTGGGCTTGACGGTAGATTTCTGCATTCCAGAGGATCCGTGGGTGCATGACCTGCTGCTTCTGCCCCTCGTAGCTGTTCTTCACCAGCCACTGCAGCCCATACCGTGTAACGTGTCCATCCGGCCCTGTGACACATGAGGAGGGTCAGTCAGTGCAACAAACAGCCTGAAATCACAGCCAGTGCAACCATCAACCTAGGCCAGTCCTCATCCTTTCAACTTTGCCTAACAATGTAATATTTTGGCTACTATCAAGAGGAAAAGTAGTATCCAGTTTAGGCCATAAGTACTAGAAGTATTGTCAGCAACTCCAAATTCAGAGCCATGTGTTTCTACTTCAGTAGTTTTGCTCTCTAGTGACAGGACTCCACGGAAAAGTAAAGCACTGATGACTAGACAATAGATGAAAGCAAATTGCAGCAAAAGGAAGAAAGCAGCAGGGAACCACAGGAGAAAGGACACAAGATATGAATTCTGATAAGGAACATCAGTTCAAATAAAACAGAGTAAAGAAAAAGTCAACCAGTTCTTGCTATGTTCACTATCTGCACTGCTGTCACATTCCTGCAAACCAATAAACTACACAGATGCTGGAGATGCACACATCTCTAAGCAAGAGGAGAGAGAGAATGTAAGAAGGGGAAAAAACAGACATAAATAAGACTGAGTCGTGTTTACAGAAACAGCCCTACTCAGAACATCAGTGTTTAAAATCTGCTTACAGCTAAGCCTCCTCCCAAAACAGCTCCTGATTTAGAGATAAGGTTTTCTGGGAGGGGACAGCCTTAAGAGTAGGATGTATCAGCCAGCCTCACTCCAACCAGGGCTGCTCCTTGACAGACAGGGTGCAGGTGCTTTGGTACTCACACGTAAGGAAAAGCGTGGTCTCATCCACTCGGACAGCCTTGGGCTTGATGCCTAGGTCCACACTAGCTGTGTCCAAGCTGCGCTGGTTTGTCTTGGCGTTGTAGCAGGAAGCTGAGCGGCAGTGGTCCCGCAGCCAGACGAAGTCAAAGCGCATCAGGGTGTTTGCATACCTGAGCTCTGCCAAGAGTCACGGGCACAGAAGATGCATTGGTGTGAACAGTGAGGAAAAAAACCCAAAACTCAAAGATCCTACAGGTTACAACCCACTTATAGGAGATGCAGAGCCTGGTAGTCTTAGCACCTGTTTGTGCAAATTAGCTTGTCGCATGATGACCAGGCACAAGATCTCAAGAGAAGAGCATCACTGGTAGTGATTTTGCCATGGTCTCCTGTCTTACTATGTCCACAATCAGTCTCATACTGCAACAGGAAGCGGTATGGTTAACAAACATGTCTACCTTCTCTCTTCAGTGAGTAGTAAATTCAGAGCTACCCAGCAGCTGCTGTATATAACAAGGTCCCCCGTGCTCGTGTAGCTGCAGACCCCATTGCACAAACACAAGTAAGAACCAGCCAAACATTCTAAACTTAACACACATTACAAACAACATCACAACTTCTAATTCCCACTTAGCATTGAAGTCCTCACCTCCTTGCTCCCTCCAGAGAAAGCTTAGGAATACCCAAAGTCCTTTAGAGGGAAACCAGAGCTGGCAGAGGAAGCAGGGAGCCCTTTTTGCTCAGCTTTGGAATCTAAATAACCATGCAGTAAAACAATATTATTTTTCAGAGGACCACTATGTTGGATAAAATATTAAGCAATTCCCTTTTGAGACAGGCTTACAAGAGACTCTCGAGTAGCAACACCTTCTAACCAGCCTCAGCAGACAGCACAAGGTAGCGGCTGTACAACTGCAGGTGACAAAGACCACAGTGAAATGTGTTTCAATTACTAAGTTGTGTCCAAAAAAACCAAACACCCAAAAACAAACAAAAAAAAACAAAAAAACAACCAGAGGACGAATTGACCTTAGACTGCATTTATAACCAGTTTACTTCACACAAAGGCACGCATTCCTTGCTTTTTCCTTCAGCATTCTCACAGGGATGAACGACTTACATACAACTTACAAGCAAAAAGGTTTGCTCATGCCATCCAGACACACAAACAGGTTGCCTACAAGCCTGCTCTCATCTACTGTTTCAGAGATCAGTGTTTTAAGGAAAACCTGCAAGTGAGGACAAGGCAGAGAGCTGAGACATACATCAGCAGCCATCCCACCTGCAAGACATACTGAACAACTAGCAGACAGGGCAATGTTCAGATACGACAGTTCAGGAATCACTTACTTTTCGAGTTAGCACTGCCTCACTTATTATAAAAGACTTACTGCCAGCAGACAAACCTGCTCCACCCTGCCTTTGGGAATTCCCAAAGGGAACATAAAACGCCAATTCCAGCACACATCTCTCTAAAAAACAAGGGTTGTTTCAGAAGGGAATCACTGCTGGGGAAACAAACTTGGAAAAATCTTGCTCCTCTTCCCCCAGAGATCCAAAAGCAGGTTCAAAAGCAAACACCTACCTAAATGATCACCGTGTAACTGCCAGGCACAGCTGAGGGACTCTGAGGCTGTGTGATGCCAGCGAGCTACAGCAGTGGTGAAGGTCCTCCTGCCACAGGACAGCCTCAGCAAGTGATGTCTGGTGTGTCGGCAAGGCACACTGAGCAGGCACGCCAGCCTCTGGCACCACATCCTGAACAGCCAGAAGAAGGAGAACAAAGTGAGTCAGCTGTACTGTTGTTCTGGGTAAAAACATGTAGAGCACACAGCCTTCCCTATGAAATTGGGTGCTGTACCCTTCTGAGGTCAGCTGCAGCGAATACTTTCACAGACACCACTGCTACTGAAGACAGTGAAGACAGCAAGAGAAAACTCCTAAAAGCCCCTAAAACCTGAGTGTAATGGAAGCAGCAGGGAATTCAGCACTAGGGCAGGTGATGAATTTTTAAAACAAATAAGCTAATCCAATCAGAGAACATCAGTTGGAAACAGGAGGAGAAACAAGGGCATCTTGTTTATTTTGTGATCAACATAAACTCCAGCAGAAAATTGTCCTGAGGACAAGTAGATAAGATCCTGGGGTTTATCAGGCAAAGCACTTCCAGAAGAGACAGCTGGGTGTTCAAAGCCCTTTACAAAATACTGACTAAACCTTATCTGCAGCAAGTCTTGTCCTCTCTCTGGTCTTCCCCAAGCTGAATTCCTCCTTGCTGGACAGAGCTGTAACCATCGGGGAAGTGGAGAAAAGTGACCTTGGTTAGGAAAGCAAGTAATGGAGGAATCAAGTAATTAGGTCAGTTCTAGAAAAAGTATGCAAAACAATGAGGAGGATGTCCTTTACTGCCAAAGGACACAGCAAGCTTGGAAGAGTAACCAGCCATGGTTAACTTTTGACCAGAGTCAAGAAGGTGAATTCCAGAGGTTGGTTCGTAACAACAGTTCAGGACAATGAACAACAGCAAAATCCTGCAAGTTTTAAGACATGAAGCTGAAGCCACACTAAGCACTCTGCCATGCGTTCATCAAGTTCTGGAGGTCAGGCCTAAACCCAGCAGAATTTTAACAATGCTTTGATCTGAAGCACATAGAAACGCGGTAACACTGAACAAGACACAGGCACAGAAAGAATTTCTTATCCTGCTTTTCTGATTTGCCTTCATTTTCTTATCTGAAGAGTACAGACGTTGGTGCCTCAGCTGTCTAACCTGCTTCTCCACTTCATAGGTGACTTAGAGCAGAGACAGTGAAAGTTAATAAGAACAGCAAAATCAGCACAGAAGGGGATATTCCCAGAAAATTTGCTGAGTATGAAAAAAGTAGACTGCCAATCCCAAGGGGAAAAAAAAAGTAGAAACTGTTTTATAAATATAATGCAGTTTGAGATTAAGATGCAAGTCACTGAGTTGTGTAAGGTACTTGGCCTCAGCCTGCGTATCACTTACTGACAGTTTCAGAGCTGCAGAAAGACTGATTTCTGTGGCTGCTAATATGCAAAATGCCCTCCTCAGCAGGCTGCATGGAATCCGGCTGTCTTGCAAATCAGCTGGATTCAGGTTAGAAGCTCTGTTTAGCTCTGCATACCAGGCAGAGGAGTGCTGGCTGCTCCTTGCTGTCTGCCTGACACCTGCAGACAGCGAGATCTCTGCTAAATGATCTTGTGCCCTGCAAGGCTCCTGGATCTCCTTCCAGGTGCTGACAGAGCTGCAGCATCCTGAGAGTCTCTAGCATCTTCACTGCAGACAAACCGTGCACCAGAAAGTCAGGTTCTGCAGAAATAATCTGGCATCTAGTTGTGCCAATGCTAAGTTTTGGGAAAATGCTTTATAAACTCCCACGACTTTGTAAACTGAATGCAGGAAAAGGAATTAGCCAAATTTGATACGCAATAACAAAGTGAAGGAAATCTGCAAGAGGACCTACAGAGAACCAGGAGTTACCAATAATGGTTGTTGGGTTTACAAAGTTTAAAGAAATGAGTTAACTCACCAAACCAAGTGGTAGCACTCACGTTACTTTAAGACTGTGCTTTACGAAAGAAAGATGACTCACTCCATTTTGGCTTTTGGATCTCAACAATATCCACTAACTGAGAGAGGATAATAAACAAAAAAAAAAAGAAGCTTGCTTGCACACGCCTGATATCTCCTCGCACAGGACACAAAACTGATAGGAAAAGCTCATCCATAAATCCATTTAGAAAGCGGCCTCCGCCTGGGGCAGCTCCAGCTGTAGTTATCTCTTTCCGCACATGTCCTTTTTTTTATCTCTGTCTTCTTCCAGTATCAAAACTTACCAGAGAATAAACACAGGTAATGGTAAGTGACCCAGATATTTAATCTAATCACTGTGACCTCTTGCTTCTCTGCTGCTCTTCCTGGAAGCAGACACCACAAACAGCTGAAAGAACCTATAGTTTTAATGCCTTTTGGAAAGGTTTAATCTAAGAAGAGTCAAACACACGCACACACAAAAAAATCTGTATGATTAGAGAGAATTTACATTTTGTCTTTGAACATGTTTAACAAAAGCTAACAACACTCTCCTGGCTGGAATTAGTTATGTGAACAGCTAACTCGCTCCCTTAGTCCTCCTATTTACCTCCCCACTGTACTTCTGATCTTTACATTGCCTACATCACACACACCTTACCTGGGTAGCTGTGAAATACAGCAGCTGCAAGGTTCCAAGACCAGATTTCCCTTGACATTCATAGAGAGCAAGCAGAAGGAAGGAGAAGACACTAAACTACCCTTTACATGAAGGCAAGTGGACTTTGAGATAGGAGAGAGCTTCAATTTCCAACTCTGCCCCTCTGCCACAGGGAGATAAGATCCTGTGCAGCCATTATACACAAAAACATAATCTGGCTCAACTCATCCAAGAATCCACCAACTGGTGAATGAGAGACAGGAGCACACACACAACCCATGGCAGAGCTGACAGGCTGAGCAGGAGGAGCAGAGCTGCAAGAAAGGCAGAAAACTCAAATATATTGTGATCAGAGGTACAGCACAGGGCTCTGGGGAGAATAAAGACGAGAGAAATACAGAGGGAGCAGTAAGAAGGAAGAATGGGCCTCATCTGTCTAGGAGGCTTCCCTCAGGGTATCTAATCACAGAGACTTCCACAACCTTCAGTGGTTTCATCACTGCCAATGCAATAAGCATCTGTAGTAACAAGCTGTGCTTTTTAAAGCTCTTAGATAAAGTGCTACAACTCCACGTTGAGCAAACAGGCACGCCGAGCTGGAAAACAAATAGTAACCAAATAATGTCATCTATATAAACACATATCTACGGGGAAAAAAAAGGAACCACACGAACCCACAGACTTCGCTCTTAGCAAAATGCTTCTAGGGGGACAGCGGCCTGCAGGTGCCAAATCTTTCATTTCTACCCTCTTTGGAAGACGCACCCAAACCCCACACGACCACAGACCGTCGAGGCTGGAGAAGCCCACCAACCCCAGCTCAGCCCCAGCCTCCCCCCGCCCGTCCCACAGCACAGCCCCTCGCAGAAAGGGCTCCAACGGTGCGAGGACCGCCGCAGGATCGCGGAGGGTGTAAACCTGTTACCGAATCCCTTTCACGTGCCTCAGTGTTACCTGAGGGCGCGGCGCGGCCGGGCGGAGGCTGCGGGCTGCGCCTGCGGGGCTCCGGGCCGTCCCCCGCTTTGCCCCCGCTGCTGCGCGCAAGGCGCCGTTCAACGCGAACAGCGGGAGAAAGCGCGGCGATAAATAGGTGGGAGGCCGAGGTGCAGAGCGCCGCACACCATAGAGAGCTAGGAAGACCTGAGAGCAAAAAGCCTCCGGGCACAGAGAGGAGAGGGTTGTGATAGAGAGGCTCCCGCCATAGAGCGAGCCTGAAGTGCGGAGAGCGCCGCTGACGGGGGCGGACAGAACCAAAGAGCACCCCGCCGAGAGACCATAGAGAGGAGCGTTGCGGGATAGAGAGTCACCGCAGGGCTCTGGTTGCGCATGCGCTACGCTCTGAGTTGTTAGGACGGTGCCGCGTTCCGGGCCTGCGGGTTGGGGGTCGCGGTCGGAGGTGCGGGCGGGGTGGAGGTCCAACTTTTGGGGGTAACACCTGCAGGTTTTCATACTGAGAAGCAATGGCTCGCGTGTGGGGCGCTTAGGGAACTGTGAGGCAGGCGGCGGAGTCAGTCCGGCCGCTGGAGGGCCGCCTCGTCCCGCCGATGGCAGCCGCTGGGCCTGGGTGCGCTGGGCAGCAGCGCCGGGACCTTCTGTCCTTCAGCAGAGCAGCTCCTGAGGGCAGGTTATGGATGCTGAGTGCTTTGGCTGCTTGTGGTGGGCGCAGCCCTCAGGGAGCCGCTCTGCAATGCGGGCCCGCAGGCACACGGCACAGCGCTCTGCGTGTGGCACGTAGTTGCAGGGTGGTGGCACCGGAACTCCCGCAGTGGAGGCACTGAGCTTGTTTCTGTCCGGGATGTCGCTTAATGGGACAGCCTGTAGTTTCAACAGCGCCATCGGCAGTGGTGGCAGAGCCCCCACCACCACACAACCGAATCGTGGGATGCAGCATGAGCAGTGCTGACCCCTGGCACTAGATCTGCACACGCGTGGATTTTCACCCACAGCTTTCCAAAATCAAGGCATTCCAAGCTTTTTTTTCTTCCTGTGGCATTCCTGAGCGGTTGCATGTCAGCACAGCTCAGTTTTCCAAGCTTCTTTGTTACCCTTCCCCTCCCCCCCCCCCTTCAGGAAAGCAATGGGGAAGGCGCCTGGAACAGGCGGAGGAGCTGGCTGGGCTCTTCTGGTTCCCAACAGCTCAGTGCAGCTCCCAGAGGAGATAAACGAGTTAGTCACTCACTTAGCTCACAGCAGAGGCATCTCAGCCTCCATGAGAATTTGTCACTGGCCCTTCCTGGGCTGCTGGGTACCCAGAAGAAGGAGAGAGACTGGGGATTTGGGGGATACACTTCCTGTGCTGGCCAATGGGGTGGGCAGCAACACTGCAAGCTTGTGGGGTTGTTTCTTCACCTCAAGGAGCGAGGATGGCGTGGAGCTTACCAGTGCTTATGGTCCCACCTGCTTCCAACTGCATAGGGGTTTGTATGCTAAGAAAGGGGGCACCAGGGAGCTTTCTAGGGATTTCCCTGTGAGATTCGGGAACTGGGAGTTTTCCCCAGTTTCCAGCCCTCCTTGCAGCAATGCCTCTTGCTCACATGCTCCTCCCAGGGTCATAAGTGGTTTTAAAAAAAACAACATCATACACAATGCTCTTCCCTTCTTTAGCTGGGTGCTGCTGACGAGATACCACATCCGGTCCTGAGGGTACAGAATTAGCCCTCCATATGGGAAAGGCCCTGCCAGTCGTGGCCACCAGCTTCAACACCCCAGGGCTGCGAGGTCAGCAGCATGTCACTGCTATGCATCCTACAGATGCATCCTCCAGTCCCTTCCAAAGGCTTGGGTGAGATGTTGCTATTCCTTCTCTGCTTGCGAGATTTCTTGGAAGTGACATTGCTGGTGCTGATGTCAAATGATGTTTTCCTTGACGTGCAGGGCACATGCAGGTCTAATCTTTAGGCATGGCTTTGCACTGACAAAAATTGGGAGATATTTCCACAGGTCAGGACAAGGAATTAACGTGTTACAGGAAACACTGCAGTTTCCACACAAACTGCAAGAACAAAGAAAGTCTGAGTAAATTGGGGATATTCCTGGAAGCGGCTCTTGGAACAAAATGCGGGTGTAGGCACTGCGTCATTCTGATGCGCAACTGCCCAATGTGAATGTCCAGCCCAGCTAAACCCATTACCACCTGTAATACCATAACACTGTGGGAAGCACTGCAATGACAGAGTAGTATTAAAGTCCCAGGCAAATGCAGCAGCTATGGACACAGAAACAAAGGAAAGAATCTGCTTACTTTTGGAAGGCTGCAGGCATAGAGTGATCTCCAGCAAAATGCTTTTGCTTCCACTGCCAGCACTTAAATGAGGTCTGGGAAGGGGTGGATCGTGGCTCTACCCCTTCTGGTCACTCAGGTACATTGAATGCACCTGAGCTCTCCTGGGTTGGCCCTGCCTTCCCACTAGGTGCTCAATCACTGCTTCAAGCTGCGACAGCATTTCTGCTACACCACTCAGGAGCACAACTCAACCCAACCAAAATGGCCATGTCAACCCAACACGAGTGACACAACCTAACCCAACACAAGCTAAATGGTGCAATCAAATACAACCCAATCAAATATGCCTCAGTGATGCAGCCCAGCCCGGCTCAACTCGGCTTAACAAAATCATGCATGGCACAGCATGATTCAGGAGGACCTTTTAGAGAGGTCAAGGGGGGAAGGGTTTATGGACTGTAGCTCCCCTTGCTGCAAGGCTGTTGCAACAAAATGGCAATAAGAGCAAAACAACTTATATCAACCAGGACTGCGCCTTCACACTGGCTGTGAATGACTGAAAGGTGGCTGTGTGTTGAAGACATGGGAGTCCGGGTGGATTTTCTAATGATTTAAGTGAATTTAAGCCTCCTTCTCCTCCTAATTCTCCCTTTCCATGGCTAAAGTCACCTCCAAACGTCTGTCTCTCGCAGTGATACTGGATGGTGGGTTTCAAAGTGGCTGGAGGACCAGCCAAAGGGGCAGAGCCCGAATCCCCTTGGGGACTGCAGTCAAGGCAGAGAGCTGATCTGCCTTGTCCCCAGGAATGCATCACATACCCATGGAAACATAAATAAATAATTAATTATTTGACTTGTTTCAATCTTTGGAAAGTTAATCTAATCCTCTGCCTCTTTTTTTTTTTTTTTTTCTGGTTATTCGAAGGAAGGAAGGAAGCCCAAACTCGGATGTTTATTTGTTCTGTCCTGGCCGATGTTCCCTTGGTCGTGCTCCAGTGGCTGATAAACTGGCAGGGAAGCAGAGTGTGGAGCACGGCAGAGCCTGGGAAAGGCCGGGACCCTGCTTCCCCTGCCCTTACGTCACGGTTTCTCTCTGATTAGCTTGGCCTGGGGGCTGCCAGCTGCCTTCACTCCCTTCTCTCCTCCATGCTGCTTGTGCCTGTCATCATGTCCCCATACCTGAGATGTGGGTGGAAAGCATGGGAAGGCAGCACAAGGCAGGACCAGAAGGATGATGGTGGGATGCCTGGAGCTGATAGGGGTGGAGATCAAGAAGAAAGTGCTGGAACACCACAAGTGACAAGCTCTGCCTGGTTCATGAGACCTTTATGAGGGGAGCAGTGCAGGTATCTGCAGCATCTCCCTTTTCTTCTGAGTCCTGTGAAGTGGCTGGAACCTGTGCTTCATCCTGGTTTGATCCCCAAGGGATCAAAGATTGGGAGCCTTCTGAGCGCCATGTGTGGAGAGGGGCTAAAGACCCTTTCCCACTCCCTTTCCAACCAAGATTTCCACCTGAAACAGATCTTCCTAGCAAATTAAAACAAGGTGACTGGGCCATACTCTTCTAACAGGCTTTCACCTTCTTCTTCTTTAGTCCCAACCATGGTCCAGGCTATACCATTGGTGGGCCCTGCTCAACTGCAGTGATGTCTGAGGCCATTACAGACCTCTGAAGGTCTCCTGGGAAGAGCCCCCACTCAGGAACATTAGGGCGGGAGATAAATTTGGAAGAGTTCAGGAGGCTTTTGCAGGATGAATGGAAGATGCTGCAGGGAGAAGTTAGGTGGGAAATGATGGGGCAGAAGGCAGCTGGGTAGGTACTCCATATTTGAAATGGAGAAATAGCTACCAGTGCTCTTTGTTTTAGAACAGAAGAGAAACCCTGAAGATAACTGAGTGCTTTGGGGATCTTCTCCTTAGGAGAGGATGGTGGGATATATGAGTATCCACTCCTCCCCATCTTCTGCCACTGTCACTATGCAGAAGAGAAGGGGGACTTGAACCCAAACCCCTCTGTGGTCTCAAGCAGCCACCCAAAGTCCCACATCCTTTTGCAGATATGGGCACTGGGATACTCAGGGTTGCAGGTCACCCCCAGTCACCACCCTGACTCACTGCCTGCTGGCTCAGAGGATAATATGTAGCTTCAACACTGCAAATTGGAGCTCTTTCCACACACTTCCTCCTCTCAATCTTCTACCCTTAGTTCTGCAGAGTCAATAAGTGAATTCACAGTAAAGCAGAAGTCTCTGCCAGTTCCCATATGTCTGCAACAGCCAGGGGGACTGCAAGGAGGTGGAGTGAATCCTCCAGCCCCCCAGGGGTGGGAGATAAATCCCCATGGCTCTCCCCTGCCCAAACCTTCTCCTGCTTCCTTTCCCTTTGCACTCCTCTGTTTCTCCTCCCTAGTTCTCTCCCAGGCTGTGGTCCTCAGCAGACAGCTGCTAGTGATTTTCCTTGGTCAGCAAAAGCCAGGGCTGGATGACACACGCAAGGGCAAGCCTGCAAGCTGTGCTCTAAGGGGAAGGGACCCTTAAAAATTCTCTGGCCCTACCCCATGATATGGGCATCTGTCACCAGCCCCATTCAACCTAACTTTGAGCACCTCCAGTGATGGGGCATCCACAACTTCTCTGGAGAACGTGTTTTAAAGTTTCACCATCCTCACTGTAAAAAAAAAAATTCTTCCTTATTCCAATCTAAGTCTCTTCTGTTTCACTTTAAAGCTGTTGTTGCTCATTCTGTCAATGCAGTCTGGACCATTGTCCTACTTGCAGTCTGCTCTGAGATAGTCCGTGCTGAAGATACTTAGGATCATGAGATCTTGAGGGATGGCAGCCAGCTCTGGTCATACCCTGGACATCTACATGTCCCAAAGCATGGGAGCAGGAAGGGTCCTTCCCAGGTGGCTAAGCCATCATACCTACCGGAAAGGGAAACTGAGTCAGGAACCATGAACTAACCTTGAACTTTCCTGATTTCCATGAATTTGCCACGCTTCTCCATGGGGAGATGGGAGAGATTGGTCTTTGCACTCCCAAAATAGTCTCATTTGGAGCATGGGGCACTGCATTTACCCTGCCTATGCATGTGTTTGGGCACTTGGCACCAGCCTCACATTTCTTTATCCCAGTGAATGGCCTTGCAGAAATTTTATTTTCAGAAGGGCAGAAACTGGGGCCAGCCCTAACCTTGTAAGCCCCCACGCTCAGCCCACACTGGTAGGACAGTGCAGAGTAGCAGCAACCCTGGGAGCATCCCTGCGCTCAGCAACTCTGGGAAGCCCTGGAAGAACCAAAGGACAGCCTGGCCTTGTGCAAGGAGCTTCATTCTCCTCCGGTCCTTCCCCAGGCCACTATGGGGCTTTGAGCCCAAATCTTCCACAGCCTCCAGCAGAAAGATTTTAAGACATGGAGCTGCATTTAAGGTCTCTCGGAGGTTTTCTGCATTGCAACACCATGAGAGTCAGCAAATAATTAGGACCGTGTCTTGTAGGCTGATGAGCTGCTGATTCATGGGTCTGACCACCACCCTTTGCTGGCAGCAGCTTGGGGCAGTTTGGGGGTAGTAAGGGACAGCCTCTGTTTTCTGATGTGATGGAGATGGGACCAAACAACCTATCTGTCTCCATCTGACAACCTCAGCTTTGCCAGTTGTTTCTGCACTTTGGTGGCTTGCTTTCAGGCTTGGTGCAACCTCTGCTCTGCTGTGTGCAATGGGTGGACATGCCCAGGGGCTTTTGGGGGACCTCGTAAGAGCAGGACCTCACTGCTTGGCCCAAAAGCGCTTAGGCAGGAGAGGCTGAGCCTCTAGATAATCACTGTTATTTATTTTTTCTAAATTAAAAAAAAAAAAAAAAGAAAAAGAAAGAAAAAAAGAAAAAGGAAGGAAGTTAATAAATAATGTAAAGTGGAGAATGCATTAATGAAAGAGAGAGCGAGGGAGAGAGAGGAAAAGAGAGGAAGGGACAGGGCAGAGTGAGAGCACAGGAGGGAGGAGAGATATTCCTGCCTATATCGATTGGATATGATTACATTAGACCTATCAAATATTCATACTACATTCCACAAGAGGTCATTGTGTGTGTTTTTCCAATTTAGCTCTGCCTTGGCGCAGGGAGCAGGCTCTGGGTGGGAAAAGGGCTGTGCCAACAACTTCAGCCCCACAGCCCTGGGGCTGTGTCCACCAAGGAGGTACTGGAATGGCCTCAATTGGGACAAGGGGACTTGAGCTGGGGTTTTTGGGGTGGGGGTGAAGGGATACTCCAGGTGATGCCATTAAACCTGCTTGTGGTGTTCCTTTGCCCTGGAGTTGCTGCTGGGGCACTTCAGCCTCTAGGAAAGGCACTTCTCCTACCCGTGCCTCAGTATCCCTGTGAGTGATGCCTGGCTTGGCACACACTCTGGCTGCAGAGCTCCAAGGATGTGTCCCTGTCCACCAGGGTAAAGCAAGACATGTGCTTTTCATGAATGAGACAAGGTAGCAGGAGGCAGCCCAAGGCCACCCCATCCACAGGGCCCTTCCCCGAGCAGCAGTGCTGGAGGTGGCAGAGAAGGGACTGTGGTGCTCCTGCAAGACTGGGAAGCTGAAGCTGTACCAAAGGCTGAATTTCAACACAACCCCAGCCTGGTGCTTACTTCTGTGTGTGTCCTCAGGGGATGCCCACCACCTTCCCACAGCATCCTCGTGTCACCATCCCCATGTCTCTTATCCCCAGCTTCTCCACCAAGGCAGATGCCCCCCACCCTGGTAGCCCTGGACCAGGGCTGCGTTTCTCTCCTTACATTAATAAAAAATTTTACAGCACGGTGGCAGGAAATGCATTTTCAGTTCATCTGCTGCGGCTATTAGATTACCAGGAAATGGCTGGCTGGCTGGCGGCCAGTGGCTCCAAAGGGCCGGCGTGCACCCAGCATGAGGCAGAAGGCAAGCGCACCATCCCTGTCCCAATGACACTATCCCTGCTGTCCTCATGGCATGCCAACTTGCCCCTCCTCCAACACTGCCCCTGTGTCCTATCCCTGTGCCTTTGCACTGGATGTAATGCAAAGGATGCAGAGATGGTTCTATTCTCCAGTTTGGAAGAACTGGGAACTCTTGGAGCATCCTTTAACAAACCTTTGGTCTTGTCTTAATGGCAGCAGAGCCCAGAGCATCTAGACTATGCTGGGAAAAGAGAAAGAAGGGATATTTGGGACTGGGATGTACATTAAGAAGGGAAGAGCTTGGTTATTCCAAACCGGGGTGTTTTGGATCACCAGGATGAGCTGGAGGCAAGAGGAGCATCAGAAGGAGTTAAATTCATGTTTTTGTTAAAAAAGCAGGGTCAGTGCGGGCTATAAATGGCTATAAAAGACTATAAATACCTGTGGGGTGACAGTGCTAATGAAGGAAGGGAATTGCCAGCAGCCCATGGAGAAATGAGGACCAGCAGTGGTGGTTGGACACAGTTTTTAGGCTATGCTCCTCCTAGACATGCCCTGGGCTCTTTTGTTCACTCTTTGTGAGTGAACAAAGCAAGGTGCTGCTGCTTTGCAATTGGTTTGGTGGCCCTGGTGCTCTTGCACCTTCCTGGGACCCCCGCTTGTGGGACGATTCAGCAAGAACCTTGGATGGGTTCTCAACGGGTGGGAGATGGGAGAGAGCACCCAGGAGGAGGAAAATGAAGGATGGAGACGGGGCAAAGCAACGGGAGTGGAGCATGCAAGGGGGCAAAGTGTGGGGAGAAAGCAAGGTCTGAGCCTTGCTGAGGTTTATTAAAGTTTAACCGAACAGAAACCCTGGTTTGCGTGGAGGGGACCAGCTATTTTTAGCTGTGGGTAGGATGTCAGCTCTGAAAATAGCCCGCCACCAGATCCTAATGAAATCCCTCTCCCTTTGGCTCTCAGCCGGGGCGAGTTTGGAGGGGGAGGATCGCTGTCACACCCGCAGCTGAGGAGCTCCTGACATTCACAATGACTTGCCTTTTTTTTTTTGTTGTTTTTTTTTTGCCTTTTTCCCCCCCTATTCTTCGCCGGCTCTGCCTTACGCCGAGCAGAGGAGTCACCAGCCAAAAAAGTGAATGCGGGGGTGGTGCTGCTTAGCTACGGCCAAATCCCAGGCAACATGTGACCAGATTGGCAATTTAATACAAAGCCTTTCTCCCCTGTACGCACACGTTCAAGTTAAAGTGACATTGAAATGGGAGCTCCAAGGGATGAAGGCAAGGAAATAGGGTGGAGCTGCCCTCCTGCTTCATTCCTAGGGATGAGTTGTGTCCATTGGGTTGGGATTGGAGTGGGAATTGCGGTACCCAGGTAAGTGAATCTGGGTTAAAGTGTGGAGCCCCACGGAGCAGCACTTGCTGCTCGCCAGATGCAGCAGGGCACAGGGAGAAGTGTCTACATTCACCAAAATAAAAGCATGAGAAAGGGTTTGCTTTTTCCCCCCTGCTTGCTGAGCAAAGGAACTGCACAATGCAGAAGGGAAATGATGATTCTCCCCTCCCTGTGCAGCCGTCTGTTCATTCTGTGCACAGTGGGGCGGATGTACCTGGTGCCTCCTCATCGAGGCTTGTTTTGGGATCCCCACCTCTCTCACCCTGGGAGAATCACAGCCTTTTAATTCCTCCCCAGCACTTGCTGCTGCTTCTGAAGAGCTGCTGGCGCTGTCTGCCTTCAAGTGGCTTTCACATAATACAGACTGTCAGGCTAGATGAACATCACCGTCCCTTCTGGCCCTAAAATCTGTGAATCTAGAAATTAGAGGGCACCAGCACCTCTTTGTTTCTGCCTGATTTAATCAGGGGAATCGTGCCTTCTCTTCGCCCCCCTCATTCCTTCTCCCCCTGCCTTGTCTAACCGAAGATGAATCTTCCCTCTGCTGGTGCCCGAGTCTGGCTGAGAGCACCAGAAAGGATCAGACACCTTCAGCCTTGCTCTGGGATTTTCTCCTCCCTGGGCTGATCACAGCAGTGAGCTGTTCTGCACAGGGAGACTGGGGTGTTTGGAGGCTCTCCTGTCTGCTTTAAATCCCAGCTGAACACTTCAGGCTCCAGATTTAGCCCTTTTGGCTTTGTTAAAATTGGTGTGATTTCGTGCGTAGATCTAAAAAGCTTTTTTGAGCTGTTATTGAGGATGGGAAGATGGATAACTCCATGCTGTCAGCTGTCCCAGGAGGAGATGCTCCAAAATAAGAGCAGAGAACAGGGCCTGGGGAGCTACTTAGGATGGGACCCCAGGGGTGCTGGAGGGGTGAAGAGGTGACAGATTCCAGCTGGAAGCAGTGACCCAAAGGGCTGGAGGGGGAGGTGGGATCGGCAGGCACAGGTAGCAGGGGACACAGGGCACAGCAGGATGCTAAATCCTCTGCTCTCACTGAGAGACGCTATCATAGAGCAGGGGAGACTCACAGCATCCTCTGTGCTATGACTGCACAGTCAGGGAACCACATCCCTATCCCAATTGTGCCCTTCCCCCCCAGATCCTGATGGAGGATCTGTCCCAGACCCTTCCTTCGGGAGCATCCCTCAACTTTTCTCCTGTGCAAATCCATCCCAGTTCCCAGCCCTCCACAGCATTCGGAGATGCTGTGGTCAATAACTCCCCAGGAGGCTGCTATTCTCCCTTTGCTTCCCACCCTCCCACTTGTCTCGGCATCTCGGCATTCATGCCTTTCGGCCCTCCCTCGGCAGCAGGCGAGGAATAAAGCGGCGCAGAGCACGACGCAGGCTGCAGGGATGCTGCGAGACGGTGGAGGGAAAGCCCAAATTGCTGCACGCCTTGAGGTGGGAGCGAGAGATCGGGGCTGGGAGAACGGGAGGACGCGCACACGTGCTTTTTTGGAGGCGGGCGCTGGGGTTTGGGCACCTCGGTCCTTTCTGTGCCTTTAAAACCTGAGCTGGGAGCAATGTGATAAAGAGGAGGGGCTGGTTGGAGCGGGATGTGGCATTTCGGCTGTGGGATGATGCTGCTGAGGGTCCGTTCCCCACTCCTGGAGCAGCACCTCTGGAAGCATCCCGTGTGGATTGGAGGGATGCTCAGCACTGAAATGCCTAAAAACGAGTGTGGATGGGCACATCTGTGTACCACCAGAGAGCAAGGTGCCTCACCACTGTGTTGGGCTTCTGCTGGCATGCACTGGGAGAGAGCCACTGAGCTCAGTGGGGTCATCCTGATTGAAGCCCATCTGTGGGGCAACAAGTGGCAGAGCTGTTTGTCACCCTTATCTTCTCCAGCCACACACCCAGCCTTGCTGGGCCAGCTCTGAGTGGTGACCTGCCCTGGTGTGCAGGCTCCCATGATGCTTGGGCTTGCAAAGAGTGCTGGTTCTTGCTGCCTTCACCCTAATTCCTTGGAGATGGGTCCTCAGCCCCCTTGAGCTGCAAATGCTGCTTCACTAAGCCAGAAAGCACTGCTTGAAAGGATCTGGGAAGGGCTGGGGGTAAATAGAGAGGCTAGGAGCTCAATCTGGCTCCAAAGCTGTGTGCAGTGTCACACCAAGGAGAAGCCTCATGTCCTCGGGACTGCTAACCCAAGTCCTGTTGATTTCTAGATGAGCCCCAGGGGTGTCATAAGGGTCCTCAGCGTGCCCAAGCCTCACAGAAGGCAGCACAAGGGGGGAGTGAACAGAGAGTATACAAGTGACGGAAGGTCCGTGTCCTTCTTGGACCCAGAGTCTGAGGGATTTTGATCCTGGGAGAATAGCAGCTGTGGGGCTGATTTTGGGGAGTGTGGCAAAGAAAAGCCTCTTTCCCTCCTATCTGAGCTTTGGTCACTAATTTGGAATTAGTGTGGACTTTCTGGCAGCTAAGAGGTGGACGGCATCCAGGCTCCCATTGATGCCTCCCAAATACCCAGAAGAGGTGGCTGGGTCTGGGGAGCAGGTGACAGTGCCTGAAGCACAGTGATTTATGCATCAAGATGACAGCACAGGTCGATGCCATCCCCTGCTTTGTGCTGCCAAACCCAAGGCGCTTCCGACACACCATGCCCGTGGTGATGACAAAATAAACCGAACCCACGAGTGCCGATGGGATGGGGCTATATGGGGCTGTCCCCTGTGTCCCCCGGGGCCGAGGAACGGGGACGGCGGGGCTGTCCCGGTGGGCGCGGAGGGGGGAAGCAGAGCCGGAGAAGAGACGGAAATGTTTAAATAGCGCCTGCTGCATCCCGCAGCGCTCGGCTCTGTTGCAGTCATTATCTAGGGAGCGGATGCACAGGGCTCTATGGGGACCGCTAATGGGCCGATTCAATTTCAGCTGGATGACGCCACTTAGGTAAGCATTAAGAGCTCCAGCTCCGGGAAAGCGAGAGGCAGAGAGAGAGAGGGAGAGGGAGAGGGAGAGATGCTAACGGGCAGCACTAAATCCCTCCCTCCCTCCCATCCTCCACGCTGCCCCCATTCACAAGGACCTGCCTGCATTCACAAACCCGAGCCGGGCAGCCCTGCAGGGCTCTGCCTCGCTGCCCCCGGCTGCGGGGCCGGGGGGGGCGGCCGGTGCCCCATGCCCGTGCCGCCCGCCGGCCCCTAGGGCTGGGCACGGCGGATGGAGCGGCGGCGGGGTGAGTGGGGTACGGGACGCGGGTGGGTGCGGGACGTGCGTGGGGTTCGGATCACGCGTGGAGTGTGGGATACGCGTGGCTGCCGGTGGCGGTGCTGGGTCGTAGGGAGCATTCACGGGGATGTACGCGTGAAGTGCTGGACACGAGTGCGGTATGCGCGGGGGAGCTGCAGGTAGGGACCTGGCCATGCAAGTGCCCGTGCATGGGGAATGAGGGGGTCTTGCATGGAGGAAGCCCCCTCTGTTCCCACCGGAGTGCTCTGCAGAGCTCATCCCCAGCTCGCAGCCACCTCCAGTGCCTGTAAATCATTTGCTTTTACGATCCTTCCTCTGGCCCATTATCACAAGAACTTTATATGTTTGGGGCTGCTGCCGGTCATAAAGCTCGCTTCGTTTCCGGGGCTGGTGTGCCCGTTTGGCAGGCAGGGTGTGAGGAGGAGGAGGCAGGGGACACGCTGCCCTGCTCCCCGCAAAGGGCAGGTAGGCAGGGAGGGGGTGGCAGTGCCGTGGGAGGAGGGCAGGGACCTTCTGTAGCGCCCCCGTGCCTCAGGCAAGGAGCGACGGGAGCAAGTGGGGTTCTGTGGGGCAACAGCAGGGTCCTCAGTCTGGGTGTTCAGCCCCCCTTCCCCCCACTCCACTGGACCAGGGGACCCCCAGCTCCTCCATCTCCCTGTGAACACCCCAGCTCGTGTTCACTCAGTTCACAGAAAGAGACATTTTGTCTAACTCCTATGTCTGGGGATTGCAGGTCCAGGAGCACCTGGGCCCAGGTTCAGTGCCATGGGTTCTCCAAGGAAATGTTGTGCCCCAGGTGCTGCATCCAAGTCCAGGACCCACATCCTAAGTGTTCAGGTTGCAGTGTGCTACATTCTATTGCCTGCTCCTCTCTGCCTCCTATCACCCCCATGTTGCAGCATCCTCCACACTGCTCCTCCTGCCTAATCATGTCTCTACTTCTTGCGTGTAGGACTGGATGGGAGTAGTTGCCCTTTGGCTGCTCTCAGTCTCCCAGTTCCACCATCTCCATCCCCACAGACCCTCTACTGTCCCAGGTCTCTCCCTTTGGATCACATCTCACTTTCAGCCCCCCATGTGAACCTGCCCAGAGCCCCCAGTCTGTCTGGTTTGAGTCCTAATGCCCAAGCACCACCAAACCCAGCACCCAGATGAAGGGGATGGACCTTCATCCTCTCCTTCATCCTCTTCTTCATCCTCAAGATGTGAGGAGCTCCAGCTGCACTGGGTGTCAGTCTGCCTAATGCCCCTTGAGATGGGATCCGGGTCCTGAGAGATTCAGGAACCCACTGAAGCTGCTATGCTCCCTGTTGCATGATTCCATCTGCAGACTGAGATGCATCACATCCCTTCAGGGGTTCAGGAGGCTGCAGCTCCTTAGCCCGTGCTTCAGTGAGAGCTTGGCTTGCATGGCCCATTCCCATCCTGGAAACATGCTCTCACAGACTATGCTGGGTTAGCCATGCCCTCCTGGCTCACCTTGTATTCCCACTAAAGAAATCCATTCCCAGTCAGCTGTGGGTATCCAACAGTGACCCATTCACCACTCGCATTGCTTTGCATGGGGCAAGCATCTCACTCAGGATGGCTTGGGAGTGGGCTCCTTACAAAGGAAAAAAACAAAAAACCCCACAAAACTAAGCAGCTTGCTTGCATTTTTTTTCTGGGAGGGGGAATGGGAGAGGGCACTTCTTGCTTTAACTGTCAAAGTAAGTTGCCTTTGCTTTTCCTGCTCTTCAAGGTCAGCCTTAGCTAATGAAAATCAATCTTCCCTCTGCCTCTCTCTGCTGCATGAGCAGATTTACCTGTGGCCCCTCACCTACTTGCTGGCCTTTGCTGGCCACGGGAGCTCCTATAGAACAGCCTTCCTGTGGGCACTGTGACAATGCCGGTGTCACCCGCAGATCAGATGTTTGATCTGCCAGGGAACGGCTTTGTTCCAAGGAAGTTGGCTGTGCACACAAAGCACACATCCAACTGAAATCTGGACTGGAAGTTCTTGGGGGTACTGGCATGCAATGAAGCACATCCGCATGGCTGCTCCATTTTTGCATAGCAGCTTTGGTGCAGGAGCAAGGCAAGTTGCTTATATCAGCTTTGCCTTTGGGGTTAAGTAGAAGTCTGCCCTTTTGTGATGGGCATGTGAATGGGAAATCTAGGCACTGCACTGCGAAATGTGAGGTCTTGGGGAGTCCCAGTCCCTAGCCAAGCACATGTTGTATTAGTGGTGATTTGTTGCTGTTGTTACTTGCAATTAAATGTGTTTGGTTCCCGTCCTTCCCTGTGCCCCTGGCTCATGACAGTTTCCTGAGCTGGAGATGCTGTTCCCAGCACAAGTCTCAGCACTGAGCTTCCCCTCCTCAAGGGAGGACAGGCAGTGCCCATTGGTGCTGGCAGAAGTTGGGGAACCTTCCCTGGAAGGACACAGAGCATGAGGAGATGCTGCATCCACCTGAGCCAAGGGACAAGTCTCATTGTCCCAGTGTTTGGAAATGTCCAGCCAACATCCTCCTGGGCTCAGCAGTGCCTTGAGTTGTTTGTTAGGAATATAATATTAGGAAGAAATTTTTTACTCAGGGTGGTGAGGCCCAGGCACTGCTGCCCAGAGAGCTGTGGCTGCCCCATCCCTGGAGGTGCCCAAGGCCATGTGGGATGGGACCCAGGGCAGCCTGAGCTGGTGGGGGGCAACCAGCCCACATCAGGGGTTGGAACCCCTTTCTGTGATTCTATGAAATTCATTAGGAGTTCAATGGGCTGCAGGGCTGGACCGTTATGAAGCATAATGTGAATGTTCCTCTCTCTTCCCACTGCATCCTTTAGGACTTTTAGATGTGCCCTGATGCCGCAGGCTCCCCCAACTCCTGGCGATGCAGCTCTCTTCCAGCGTGGCTGAACTCAGCTGTGACGAGACGATGGACCCCCCAGCTGAGGACTTCCAGCAGGTCCTGTCCATCGACCAAATCCGCTCCATCCGTGCCAGCAACAACTACGTGGAGAGGCCAGCCACCTGCTTCCAGCAAGCCCGCTCCAACCCATCCCTCTCGCAGCCGTCGCACAAGCAGGAGTGGACTCAGGACCGCCTGGCATCCTCCACACTGCAGGACCTGCACCGCAGCCACAGCCAGCAGCCCCACATGCCGCCCCTGCAGCAAGCCATGAGCCACTCCAGCACAGCCAGCTCTGTGTCCCAGAGCACCACGGCCTCTGAGCAGCGCCTGCTCAGCGCCCTGACGCCGTCCCACTCGGGCCACTCGCTCATCCGGACGCAGCCCAGGGCCGGCGAGCTGAAAGCGGAGGAATCTCCCTTGAAAGGAGCGGTGGAGAAGGGCAGCCTGCATGGCGGGCACCTCTTTGTCTGCGAGGAGTGTGGGCGCTGCAAGTGTGCCCGCTGCACGGCCGCCCGTGGCCTGCCCTCCTGCTGGCTGTGCAATCAGCGCTGCCTCTGCTCCCCAGAGAGCCTCCTCGACTACGGGACTTGTCTCTGCTGCGTCAAGGGCCTCTTCTACCATTGCTCCAGCGATGACGAGGACACCTGCGCTGATGACCCATGCTCCTGCGGGCCGGGCTCCTGCTGTGCCCGCTGGGCTGCCATGAGCTTCCTTTCCCTCCTCATGCCCTGCCTCTGCTGCTACTTTCCTACCTTGGGGTGCCTCAAACTTTGCCAGCGGGGTTATGACGGCCTGAAACGCCCCGGCTGCCGCTGTCAGACCCACACCAACACGGTGTGCAGAAAGATCTCCTCCTCCAGCGGCACGCCTTTCCCCAAGGCACTGGATAAGCCGGTATGACCCTCTTGGGGACGACAAGCAGACAATTCCTCCTAATCCTCTCCCCTTTGTCCCCACCCTCCTCTGGCTGCCCCTGCTCTGCAGTGCTTCCCTGTCCCTGCCTTCCTCCTAGGAATGAGACTCAGGGTCCCTGGGCCATGGCTCTTCCCATGGGAGGAGGAGCTGGGGCCATGCATCCCAAGCTAGAATCCTCCAGAAGCCTGGACCTGTTCTCTCCTTCCAGCACTTTTCAGGGGTGGTCTCCATTTTCTCCCACTGCCTACATCCCTTATCCTCCAGGTGCCGCAGGGTCCCACCAAGCAGCAGCGGCCTCCCTGCCTGCTTGGAAGCCATCAAGAGATGCCAGCCAGATGGCACCTCATTTCTCCTGCCTCCAAGAGGATGGTAAATTGTGGGAAGATTTCAAACCTTTCAGCTGCTGCCTTGTGTGAGGGGAAGGTTCCCCTGGGATGTGATGGAGAGCAGGATGCTGGTTTGGAACAACTATTAATTTCTCCATACCTGGAGGTGAAGGGCCTTCCTCCAAAGTGCAAACCATGGTGGGATGGGAGAGAAGATGATATTGTCACCCATCTCCATCCCACCACTGAGCAGATGCAGCTCCCTTTCTATACTTCCAGGCTTGTCCTCGAGGTAGGGTGAAGTAGCCATGGGGACAGAGCTTTGTCCCACCACCCTGTTCCCTAGATCTGCCTTCTGCCTGTCTGGTACCTTCCACCAGCACTGAAATCACTTTAAAAAAGTCCCCAAACCCAACTATTGACAGCCAGCTCTTCTCCCCCCGCTGCTTAGCACTGATCTGAGGTGGGGCTCCTGTTTTGTCTTGGGGAAAACGGAGAGTCAAAGGGGGTTTCCACAGATGGGGCCCCAACCTTCCTCCCCTGCAGAAGCTGCCTTTCAGCCCTGGTCTTGCTTTCCTTGGCCATGAGTATGCCACAGCACTGTCACTGCTGAGGGTATTTTGTAACAGTGCGGATGGGACTGAACAGAGCCCTTGGGCTGGGCCATCTGCAGACCATGATTTGGGGTCGGTGCTTCATGGTTTATGTGCTGTGACGCTAAAAAGCCAAACCCACTGCTGCAGCTGTGGGTAGATCCTTCCAGAGCTGGGCTCAGCCCCATCTCTGTTTGCCACTGGTGGGTCAGGGGAGCTTGGAGCTGGGATTATGTCCCAAGGCTGTCACTCCTCTGAGATGCAGGTGGGTGCAGAGGGAAGTAAATAGTTCCCTTGGAGAAATATATGCAAAGTCTCCCTTGGCTTCCTCTAAGACTCTGCTGTCCAGGGCTTGCCCATTGCATTCACTCAGCCACTTCTTTCTGTAGAGTTCTGTGGATCTATTTTTGTATATATAAATATAACGTTAGGATGGCTAGGACTATTACTAATAATATCCATGATACTGCTGTGAATGGTGCCAGATGCAAGGTTTGGCTTCCTGGTACACTTCCACGTTCTGGAAAATGATTTCCCAGTCTGTTTATCGCTAATCCTAGACCTTGAGTTCCTAGGTAGTCAGGAGAGGGGGAAAGGGAGGTGTAGAGGTTGCAGAGAGGGAGTGGGATTTAGTGCTGGCTGTGGGATGAGCCAGGAGGTAGCATTTCTTGATGGGATTCATCTTCCCATACACTTGCTATCTAAAAATCACAGCTGATCCAAGCTCGCTCTGTTGCAGGAAAAAAAAAAAAAAAAAGAAAAAGAAAAAGAAAAAAAAAAAGAAAGCAGTTCCAGGGAGTGATTCATCCTCCTCAGAAACATTAATTAAAATGTGTGCTGCTGGTGCTTGACTCCTTTGATTCTAAGGGAGCTACATGTTGATGGTGTGAAGCAGAGGTGAATCCCATCCCTGGTGGGGAGTTTGTGCCTGGGGTATGGTATGGGCATGACCAAAATCCTGATCCTGGTTTCACCCAGAGCCCAAAGGGCATTGATGGAAGATGCTTCTAAAGATGCAGAGCCCACCTCCGTGAGTGGCAGGGAATTCAGGACGATGCTGTGGCTTACAGCAAGGATCTTGTACTGTTAAGCAGGGAGAAGGTGATGCCTGTGCAGTTTTGCTGTTTGGGTTTTAAGGCAATGACCTTCTCAGCCTGTACATGTCTGTACCAACACAAGACCAGTCCATCTCTGTGGCAATCAATTATAAAATACATCACAAATATATTTATCCATATGCAAGCATTTGCTTGGCATCTGGATATTTCCAAATGATGTTTGGAGGAGAGACTTCCACCAAGAGGCATCCTTCCTTTTCTGTTCTCTTATCTATTGGTGCTGATTAAACTTATTCCTCCTAAAAAGTATAAAACTTTTTTTGGGGAAAAAGTTCCTTTTTTTTTTTCATTGAGGATTTGAGGAACTGGCTCACTTCAACAAGAACGGGAAATACTTCATTGAAACTTTCAGAAGAAAACTAATGAACAGAATTTTCCAACTTGCTCTACTTTGATTTTTTTTTTTCCTCCTCCTTTTTAAGTGGAGCTGTCTTATAAATTTAGTTACCACCTCTGTATCTCTGCAATTTGTTGCTTCCTCTCCTGATGGTGGAATGACTCAACATGTGAAGCTTCATCATTTTCACGGCCTCTCAAGTCATGCAAGCATGGGGTTATCTCCTCCAGGTGCTGGAGCCACAGGATGAGAAGATGGCTGTCCAGATACCATCTCCTCGGAGCCAGTTTGGCTTGGCATAGTGCAGTGAGGTGGAACCCAGCACTACTATTGCAGCATATTTACCTTCGGCAACTGGTAGGAGTCCAGGATGCCGTCTACCAAATGGGCTTTTTCTGGGTCAGCATGGAAGTTCCATTCCCAATAGGGAATCATGCCATAGCCAGAGTGCAGGGCTGAGGAGTTCGGCCAGGTCTCTTGAATGTCTCACCTCCTAGAAAAGCCAAACTCATGAGATATATTTTATGGAATATGAGGCATGGAGAAGGGAATTGGAGAGGGCCCAGTTGGGTGCAGAGGGCTATCAGACCATGCAGAGCCTCAGCTGGACTGTGTTGAAGGTAAATCAGAACCATGTTGAGGTCTTATAGTTGCATGGACTGGAGATGTTCAGTGCTGGTATTTGCCAAAAGGTCTCAGAAGATGCCAGCTCCAGTTCACTGAGCCCATCTGGTGTCAGGAAGGCTGTGGGTAGCCTCCGATCGTGTTTATTTTTCCTGAGCTTTTCCTAATGTCTTCAGACCAGTTCCATCCTGTTCCCTTCCCTTTCTGGCTGCTGGATTGTTCAGTTTCCCTTCAGAGAGGGCTCCAATTTTGGTTGGAGTTGTGAGCCCCTTTCCTGCCCCACCCTGTAATGAGTCAGATAACATCTGCTCCAGATGTTTGTATGCGGCTGCCTGCCCTGGCAGTTTGGGACTCTCTCTGTCCCGAAGTGTCTATCTTGGTTTTCTGTTTGGAGAGTTGCATGACAAGTCCTCTGTTTTCCATGCACTCCTGGGACCTGACAAGGATGGAACTGCTTCGCAAGAGAGCGTTTCTCCACATGGTGCATCTGTGCTGGTCATGGGCTCCTTTCCCAGGATACATGCAGGGCTTTAGGGCAAATTTAAGGAGAGATGCTCAGGTGCCAAGGAGCAGGAGGCAGGGCAGGAGCTGCTGAGCAGGACCTGAGCTCCCCCTGCTCTGCTCTTCCCATCTTCTCCAAAGACTCCTGATGGTGCTTGCTCTGTGCCATGGCTTCTCTCAGCCCTGTTCTCCTCCTTTAATACTGTGTGGTCAGTCCCAGCACTGTTGAGGAGGAGTCACTGGAGACCAAGCTGAAGCGCACATCCTATCCCAGTTCCCCCAGTCATCCCAGTGGAAGTAGGTGGTGCTTGGGGTGTAGCTCAGGTTGGCACCCATCCCTGGGAAACCTCTTTGCCTCACACCAAAGCTGCTGCCAGCCAAGGACATCAGAAAACAGTTGGCAGGGTTGGAGTTTTTGGGGAAGGTCTTTGAGATTGCATTCTCAGATTCCCACAAAATCCTGCTGAGTCAACTCTCCTCTATCCTCACGTATGATCCGAAAGACTGGTGGGGAAGTATCATTGGACAGAAGATGCCAAAGCACAAAATTACAGTTTATCAACAGCCGCTGTAGTGCAATAAAGAGGGATGAACTGGGTTTACACGAGTGGGAAGCACCAGGAAGGAGCATGCCATGCCCCAAGCTTGCTGTTTCCAGCACCTGCTCTGTTAATTTGCTCTCTCTCTCATTCTGGCCCATGGGTATTTTGAGGCTGGAGAACACTGAGAGGTCTTTGGATATCAGAAGGTCTATCTTTCTGTGATCAGTATACAAGAAACGTAGAGAAGAGATGTTCCTCTATCCCATCTGACACCCCATTCTTGGTCTTTGGTGGAAATGAAGTGAGGCTTGTCTCCTAGGAGCCCACGGAGCCCACTCCTCTAGGATACGTGCAGCAGCTGGAGGTGGCTGGTTCAGATCTGAAGCAAAGCTGTGACCTCCTATTGGACTCACATGCTTCAGGGTATTTCTCAGTGAGCACCAGGACCTTTTGCAAACACCCAAAGGGCTTCAAAAGGAGCAGAATCAAATCCTCCCCGATGAGTTGCTGGTGCGGCTGGTCCCCTCCTTCCCTGCTGAAGTCCCTGTCCACCTTCTCTTCCTCTTCTTCCCATCTCCTGGCAGTTCCCTCAGGCCTTCATGATGCTCAGTGGACAGGCAGCCGCCTGCCTCCCCAGTGTCCTCAGCACAAAGCTCTCCCAAAAAGACACGTCCCCTTGGCTTCAAAGGAGAATCTCATACCAAGAACCGAAGCCTCTAATTCTCCATTTAACTGGTACAAAGGCATTCTGTACAGTGTATAAAGAGATCCCTCCCTGGCTGCCTTTATTTGGGTTCCTTTCTATAAGGTATAATACATGTTTATAACCCAATGGCTGTTTTTTTGACAATACTCTTGTAAATTTAAAAGGAAAAAAAAAATCAAAAAACAAACAAAAAAACCCACAAAAACAAAAAACTCTAAAAAAACAACAAAGTATTTATTTCAAAAGTTTATTTTAAAGATAAGAAAAAAATAACCTATTTATTTTAATGCACCTCCTTCTGTTTGGTTTTCTTCTCTTGCAAAGCTAATAACTGATAACTGAACCACTGCTGAGATGAAAAGTAATTCTATGGGTGGCTTCACAAGCCAACTTAGAGCAACTATTCAATAAATATATATATTAATTTTGAAAGCGTCTGCTTGTCTTCGTGACAGCCAGGGCATGACTCAGGCTCCTGCTTTGGCAGGGCTCTGAACAGGTGCTGGCTCTGCATTTGCACTGCTGGCATGGGATGGGTGTTGGTGGGGATCCTTTTTGGCTCTGTGACATCTCCCCTCTGGTGCTCAACGAAAACCTCAAAAATCTCAGTGTTTGACTCCCTGCTGTGGCTGTTCCAGGTCCTTGAAACATGGTGGGTTCCTGGGCAACAAAAGAAGGGACTGAGGTAAGACATCCCTGAGATCTGTTGGCGTTTGGTCCCCAAAACACATTTCTGAAGCCCCTTCTGGAGTGCATTCTCTAATGCCTCTCCACATAAAGCCTTTTCTCATGCTGTTTCATTGGCCTTGGAGCCTGTCTCTGGTACCAGAACATGCTTTCCAACACATATGCCAAGGCCTCACCACAGCATTCAGGATCTGCCTTGGGGTTTTGGAGGACAGATGTGAGTCCAGTCCCTGCTGTGACTCATTCTTCCCCTGCTTCTAAAACAAAAGATGACTTTCGGCCATTTGTAATTGCCAGAGTCCCTCTTAGGCACAGCAAACTAGATTGGTTCCTAGATGCACAGCTTGTTTTAACTGTGTTAGAGCCTTTTTAGTTTGTATAGTACCACCTTCCCATGCCTACCCTGTCCCTATCAGTCCATGCCACCAATCTTGTGGGTATCCACAGACCTTTATGAACAAGGCAAGGCAAGGCAAGGCAAGACAAGGCAAAGAATGGTAATGCAGATTAACAGAGAACCAGGAGCAAGTGGCCCACAGGCCATCTGGATGAGATGGTCACCACTCACTTGGACACTTTCGTTCTCTTGTACAGAGAAATTCATAATAGCCCAGGAATCACAAAGAGTCCTGGTGGCTGGGCTTTCTTCTTAGAACAGGTTGACCCTTTAAACTGCATGGTCTTCGCTATTTGCATCCTTGTGAAGACCAAGCGCTCCACAGGCTCAAGTTCATCCCAGACCAGCTGGTGTTGGCACTGGGTCACAGTCACGGAGTGATGCCACCAGGGTGACTGGGCCACTTTTGCTGGTTTAGCTCAGAATAATAAAACACCTCCTCTTGGCTAACACCGCCCATTGACATTCAGACCTGAAATACCCTCTGCCAAATTGTCACAGCAGAGGAAGCCCAGCTCCATGAAACCCCCCCTTGGAGGTACAGCAGAAGTGGGTTTCCACCCTTTTGGTGTTGAAATCCTTCCTTCAGAGGGAGCAAAGCCATGCTGAGTGCACATCTTTCCTGGATACTCAGGTGTGAGCCAATGCTTTGCTGGAGCGGGGAGCCCACCATTAGCCAGCAGTCCTTCCCAGCCCGAAGAGCAAGGGTAGGCGTCTGCAGCTGAGGGCTTGGCTGTCTAGACAGCAGTAAGAAACGGGCCCTCTTAAGGACTCATTCATCTCTTCCTAAGATGGCTAAATAGGTCAGATGACTCATGCCCTGAAAGCGCCTATTTCTCTTTGCTGACTACAAAGGGGAAGGAGCTTGCAGCAGCTCTGTGCTGAAGACGGCTGAAGGTAAAGGATCTGAAGGCAAACCTGTGGATCCAACACTCTGTCTGTGACTTCATTGGTGACGTGGATGGAGTGATGAAGGAATATTTAAATGCCAGCTGTTCATTAACCTGCGCTGAAGGTGATGAGCATGTAGGAATCCAGGCACGCAGAACTGCATAGGAGGAGGTGGAAGGTCAGATCTCGTTTCCACCAGAGGCTGTAGGGACCACAGAGTGGGAATTCTGGCTGGAGGAATTTGCTAAATAGCTTCTCCATGACCACCAGCACCTCGTAGGTCTTCCACAGTCATCCTTTAGATAGGGCCGAGGGCAGCTTATTGCCCTGCAAATCCCTGACCACTGCTCTGAAGAATCCAGTGCTGGCAGGTCTAAGCAGATGCAAGATCACAGTCCGGTGGTGTCCCCAGCTCTGCTTTCCATACCAGTGCTCAGTGATGTTAGGGATAGGGGGCCTAGAGGAATCACAGTTTTGGGATTTACCGGGGGCAGTGAGGAGGGCAGCTGGGAACCTTGGAAACAAGAAGTGACACCTGCAAAAGCTTCTCCCACAGCCTAGCTGTGATGTGGAGGGGCTCACTCCCTACAAGAGGGTCTCCATGACCCCCGTGATGGTTGTGTGCTTGTGAAAGACGACCATTTTTCTTATAAGCACCCCAAAATGCCTGCAGTTTAATGGCACTGTTCTGATATTACAGACTCGTGCTTTGGCCCTGCAAAGCATCACGAGGTTGGCTTAAAAAAAAATCAAGATGCAGCTCACAGCAGATTCTTGTTTTTTCACTGCTGCTTTTGGAGGCTGACTGAGTCATGCTCACAAGCCTCTTTTGCCAGACACCCGGGCTAGCAGCTTCAGTGAAATAATTAAATGAGAACGGAGGTTCTCAGATGAGCCCCAGGGTTGGTGTTTAGCTTGTGGCCCAGATGCGGCAGCATGGGGAGCAGAATGGGACTGGACACACCAGGCACAAGTCAGAGAGCCCAGGAGACTGCAGCATGTGGGAAGGACCCAAAATTGGGGTTTGCTGCGGAACCCCACAATGAATAACTCCAATTCTGGCTTGTCAGCCAGATCTTCCTTCAGGATATCCACCGGTGTCTGAAAAGGTGATGCTTTGGTATGGCTGAGGCACACTCCTAGCCCTCCTCTTTCTCCGTGTTTCTGGCACTTAGGAGGTTGAGGATATTTCTTCCAGACATGTTCAGAGCAACATTGTTTTTCCAAAATGGAACTCAAGCTCTGAATTCTCCTGGGCAGCGTCTTAAAGGATTTATTTCCTCTACCCACTTCCCCTGTGTCTTGCTGTTATTCCTGGGGACATTTGCATGAAACAGTAGGATCCCTGTCTTTTGATGTGCAATTATCATCTGCAGAAATGACTAATCAATTAAGGACAGTCACTACCAGGCTTTCTATTTATTTCTTTCTCATTGGAACCAGAATGAATGTGCCCTTTTTCACAGAGAAATTGCTGTTTTTTTCCAGCCATCACTGCTGAAAACTCCCCAGCGGATCTGAAAATTACATCATGCCCTCTTTGGTCCCTGCTGTTGTCACCACCAGAGATGAGCTGGCCACATGGCTGATAGCGAGCAGACCGATGAGCTGCTCATGTCACGCTGGGGACATGCCAGGTATGGCTCAGTTCATGCTTGGACAGGTGAAAGCACAAAAGCCTTGTGCAGTGAGCAAGCACAAATCTACTTCATGGTGGTCCACCGTGAGAGGTTCAGCTGGAGATGATCCTTAAGGCAAAGAGGCAAACAGCAGGTCAGGACACCCCTCGGGCAGCAGGGAATTTGGTTTTGAAGGGCTTTATGCTGTGCTGGAAAGCAGGAGAAATCTGCAGCTAGAGATGGAGGGCTAGTTTCTCTCTTCTGCATGCATCTCATGGCATTGATGCTTTCTTCTGTCTCTTTATGCTACCATCTCTTCCAGCATCTGTCCCCACCCTGTTACATGGGGTTGGGCACAAATGGATGGACACAGAACCAGAACAAAAGGGTTAAAAGGAGAGTTCATGCAAGGAGCATGATGAGTCCTGGGACTACCAGCAAAAATCACCTCTCTCTAGAGCCAGAGTGTCTTTGGGGTGTTGGTGGGCGCTCTCCCATGTAAAGGGGTGGAAATGGCTGTTGATCAGAAGTGCATTCTTAGAGGCAACTCCATTTGAGCTGTGTACACACAGTGCAGGGAATGAAATGACAGCCCAGGAGGTCCTGGGATCTCACCTCCATCCTGATAGCACTGAGAATCATAGCATTGTTAAGACTGGGAAAGACCTGTTAGATCAAGCTGTCCAGCAAAAGTTACAAAACCATGACAATCTGCCACCAATACTGCCCACTAAACCATGTCCTCAGTGCCACAACCACCCTTTTCTTAAACACTTCCAGGGATGGTGACTCCACCACCTCCCCGGGCAACCTCTGCTAATGCCTCACCACTATTTTGGAGAAGAAATTCTTTCCTAATTTCCAACCTGAACCTCCCCAGTGCAACTTAAAGATAGTACCTATCATCCTGTCACTGTTACTGGGGACAAGGGACCAACCCCCATCCATCACAACTTCCTGTCAGGGAGTTGGATTTGGGAACAAGGTTTGCTGGAAGGCTTTACAGCTTGTGAACACTAGCACCTATTGCTGCAGTGTGCATAGGGACGGCTCCTACCCCAAAGGCTGCACTTCTCACCTGCTTAAGCAGGGGGTGGCCCAGAAGGTGAGAACAAGATGAAGCTGAAAGAGAAGCAGAGCTGTTTTGTAACGATGTCCCCCGGGGAGAGATCACACCACACCAGAGATGTGCCTCTGGAGAGGTGCAGCACACATGGAGGTGACCAAATGAATTGACACCAGGCAATTCTCACCAGAGCTAATGAAACAAAGTAATTGAAAATAAATGAAGGAACATGACACCTGGCTGGCAGATCAGTTATCTATAGCATACCTTTCCTGAAATAACCGCTTCCTGAACATCATACGCTGAGGCAAAACCAAGGAAATGCACACATAAAATAGGCCACTCCAGCAGGGACCTGAAGGCCCCTTTATTTTTAATCGAAGTTATCAGAAGGGTTAATTGAATGGTGCACAGCAGTGCCCTCTGTCTGGGGCACTGGCTCCCCTTGCCACCCATGGGTATGGTGCACTCAATCAAAAGGATGAAGTACCCCATTGCTCTTGTCCTTGGGTGAACTTTTGGATTGCAGCATAATGCCAAATAGGGAATTCTCTGCTCTCCAGCCTCAGGGAATATTCCTGAATACATCTTGGAGAGAGCTAGGATGTTTTCATCCTTTGGATAATTAGGGTGAGAGAGCAAGCTCTCAACTCAGAAATGCCCCATGAAGTCTGCTTAGAGGCTTATAGAAACCCCTGACCCTAACCTGGTGGTCTGAGAGGGTCAGCTAGAGTACTGTTGCATGGAACACATTGTTTGTCCCACAGAGCTTGGCGTGCCCATCCCCTTGCAGAGGTGGAAGCAAAGGAGAGGAGAAGGCAAGAGCTGTATCAGTTGGGTGCACACAATTGTGCTGACCCCAGGTATTAAACTAGCAGCCAATTGCATTCCAACCAAATCACCCTGCGGTCCCCATCACCATGGGAATGGGATCCACAAAGGCAGACGCAGAATGTCCTGTGCCAAAGAAACATTCATCTCCCCACCCTGTATCACTTGGTAGATGGCTGATCCTGGGTGAGTGCCTCTCTCTCAGAGTTGTTTTGGGTTTTCCTCTCTGAGGAAATGAAGCTGGGTTGAATCTCCCTTTGGAAGCTGTCCCATGGAGACACTGCAAGCTTTTCCCTTTTTATTCCTACTCCTTGTTCTAAAAAGGAAAGGAGCAGGGGCAGAAAGCAGGCACATGTACGTTCTTGCACAGAGCCAAAAAAGAGATGACCAAGAAGCAGATCTGTGCCTTAAAAAAGGGTGGCTTCAAGATGCAGTGGCCCAAGAAGGAATGGTTCACACTCATTGGAATGGACTGACCAGCACTGCCCCCAAGACTGAAATGTAGGGTCTGGGGATAGGGCACCCCAGCTGGGTGTCCCCAACACCTTCCTACAGACTCTTCCTTTGGACAGAGGCCACGCAAGAGGAGAGAAATTGGGTGCCTCTTTTACAAGATCTCCAGGGCTCTTCTGTGCAGACCAAGCAATTTTTAATGGATCCCCCTGTTTAAGGGGTGACCAAGGCATTGCACAACAAAGCATCCTGGCTATTTGAAAAGGATGAACACAAACAATCCCTTTCCTCCACCAAGACATGCTGCTGATTTTCCTATTTCCAAATCCTCAGGCATCTTGATTTTCAGCTGTTCTCTTGCTCACTTTCATTAAATGAAGTTGAGGAGTCAACAGACAGCCAGGAGCTCTGGTGTCTAAATTTCATGAAAAGAAAGCAAGAAAGAAAGTGAGAAAGAAAGGCTCTCCCTCCCCCTCCAACAAATGCAGCTGAAATCTCGTAATGAGAACATGGCCAACACTCTGCTCTGCCCTCTGCCCTTTACAGGGCAGGTTGCAAGGTCACAGGGACGTGGCCCTCTGGTATTGATCAGGGCTCTTTGGGGCTGGCATATGGCACCAGGTTTCAAAGGCCGAGCAGCTAAAAAAGAATTAAGTGGGGGCAAAGAGTGGAACGTACCAGATTGAACTCCTGACATGCAGGGGTCAGAGATCACTGGAGATAAAGCGGGTGCTGGAATGGCCTGTGCAATGTCAAAAATAAATAACTAAGCATTAAAAAAAATAAAAAAAATAATAAAAAAAATCAAATAACCCCCCCCCCCCTTCTCACCACACAGACCAAAATCCCACCATATTCCAGAGGGAAAGAAACAAGCTGCATGAGTCTAAGGTGCCAGAGAATAAATAACAGGGAAAATGCTTTTTCCTTGATCAAGGGATGAGCACATTCATGCCTTACCTGAAAGATGCACCTCTGGGATTATACAGCCTGTTATTTTTGAGGGAAGGTTGTCTTTATTTTGAACGTCCTTCAGCACAGAAAGACAAACTTCAAAAAAAGAAATGGAGGGAGCACAAGAAAATAAGCATCCAGCACCTCTGCCTGTGCAAGCGGCATTTCTTCTGGTTGGTGACCCTACCTACAGAAGGGACAATACAGCTCAATAATCTTTAAGGTTACTTCCAGCCTAAGCCACCCTATGATTCTGTGACCGTTTACCAGAAAGATGAGAGCATGAGAAGAGAACAGCAGCTTCAATCCAGGTTTCAGAACAGGAGATGGGATGCATGCAAGAAGCCAAAGAGGACCAAAATTTCAAGCTTGTCTCAAAGCTTTCTTCCTCTGCTATGAGAGGCTATGGCCAGAAGGAGAAGGCAATGGGCAGAGCATATGACATAGGACAGGTAAGGAGGTGCTGAGGATAGAAACAGGCAAAAACATGTTCTGCCTCTATTCATCAGTGAATTCTTTTTGTGTTAGGAGACAGCAGGCACGAACATCAGTGAAAAAGCAGCCTGTGTGATGGGTAAATAAAAGAAAAAAAAAAAAGCTAACATTGCTCATGGGATGTTTGTCTGGGTTACATCGTTACAAAGGTTTTTGTACTATGCTGTAGGGAAAGACAAAAGAAGATAACCAGTTCTAAATTACCCCCAAGCAAAAGGCAATGGTCATAACCCAGTTACGGAAAGATTTGCTTGCCCAAGGATCACCACTCACCAAATACTCCAGAAGGAGAAATCTCCAAATAGAGATCCACCCCTCATGGTAGCCAGCCCTTAAATGAGATTATATTAGGTTAGCCCCTTCCAGTCACATGGGTGAATTGCTTTCACCTGTGCTCCCAGAGCTGTCTCTCCCTCCGCCAGGTGCTCAATCATCGTTTCAGGCCACGACTTAGCAATTCGCATACACGTGCCAAGGGTCTTGTGGATGCTTTAAGTCCAAACTACAGCATGTTGAGGATCTTAACCTGTTCTTCAAGCTCTTCTTCGTGTCCCAGTGCAGTGCTGGCCATACAGAAGTTGATCAACTGGAGGAAAAGGCATGAAAAGGAACAAACCTCTCAGTTAATGGACTTACCCAGAGTATCTTGTTTCAGTGCTGTGATGCAGCATAGGAAAGCACATGGTAGTTCTGTATCTCTGTCCCTCCTTCCTGTCTAGGTCACATAAGACATGAATGAATCATGTGGTGCCTTTATCTCCGCTACTTCACCCTTGACTGAAGCCCCCAGATCTCTAGTGCTCCATGATGTCAGTCTGTGGCTGAAAAAGTCAGCAAGCGCATTTTCCCCTCTGATTTTTGTTGCCTCCTCCTTTTCTTTTGCTCTCCTTTTACACCCTGCCAAGGGGCTCTATCTCCTTCTGCAGCTCTGCCTGCAGGGACACACTCTGCTCAGTTCATTAATGCATTCTTCTGGTTGGTTCTTGATAAAGCAAACTCCTTGGTGCTGTATGCAGCAGGGCTGGATGTGTTTCCAGACACAGGTGATGCATCCAGAGTCTGGTCATTGTACAGTTCCACCAACACTGACACCAAAGGAGGAGCAATTTCTGCACATTTGCTCTGTGGCATTACCAGCTGTGTACCGAGCAACAGGGATCTCCCATAATACTGATCACCATCCAAAAATTTTTATTTTCCCGGTGTCAGGGTTAAAATCCATCAAAATTCAAGTGGGCTGAAAGGTAGCTCAGCAGCCAAGGAGACCACCAAATGCTTGGAGGAATGGGAAAGTAGCTGGTGTGAAGCCGAGGAACACATATAGGAGGTTAAGCTATGTCAACCATCTCTATTGGCCTCTCAGGTGTGGCAGGCTGGACAGGCGGAATGGGATTTTGTGCCCTCACGTATTTCCTTTACATCTGTGTGGGTGGAATACTCTAAATGGCATATTATCCCTTCCTCTCTGCGCTTCCCTCTGGATTTGTACTTCTCATGAATGTTAGAAAATGTGCTCTAGAGCTGCCATATGATGAGCAATCAATGCTTAAAAATGCTGCCTTTCCTTCCCCCCCTCCCCCCCCCCCCATCTTTCTTGGTGAGTTCAGTACCAGATGGCAGACTCTCAGCCCTGAGAATGAATTGACAGCATAACATGACTAGCAGCAGCAAAATCTTCCTCCCCTCTCTTCCACCGCTGAGACTCCAATAGTGCAGAGTGAATAATTTAGCAGCCATCTCTCATTCAGCAAACACTGCCGGTGAGCTGTGTGAAGATGATTTTTATTAACTGGACGGCTGGATGCAATTTTCCAGCAAACCCTGTGTGCAAACAAATTGTAGCTGACTGCTGGGTAAGTGCCAGTGCTTATGACTGTCTCCTGGTACGGAGAGATTAGATGCCCACATCCTGTTACACCATCTCCTCTGCTTGTGAATTATTTCCCAAGCCCACGAGTAACTTTGCTGGTGAACAATCATGGTTTCAGATTGGAGGGAGTGTTTTCAGCAAGACGCATGTTTGTGATGTTGTTTTGTTCCCTGGGAACATGAACAAAATCACGCCGCCCAGCCTGCTCTGTAAAAGCCATTGCGGATGCTGCTGATGGGGCTCATGGGATCTGATCAAGAAAAACATTTCTGAGCCCTTTTGTTTTTGATCCATTTGTCCATTTCCGCCTCATTCCAGCAACAGGGTGACCGTGTCACTAGGCAAGAGTGGCATCGGGTCTCATCAGCCCCTCTGTTGTCATCTACCATGAGAAGTTGTGGTCATATAGGGGCCATGCTGGATCTCCAATAGAAGTAAAGCTGGGCGGATGCCACCAGCCAGCAAGAGCCTGAACTGGTTCCAAGAAGATTTGGGGATTTTACTTTGCCTCTTGCATGCTGCTTGTTGCTTGCAACCCACTAGAAGTCCATGCAGACGACTGGTGGTAGGGATGGGAGATCCTCCTGACCACATTCCCCATTACAGACAAATGTGACAGTGGGTTTGAACTCCTCCTGAGCCTTGCAATTGTGCAGTGCCAGACTAGATGCTTGCTGGGAGATATGAGGGATGTGAATCCTGCAGTGGGCAGGTAAGAAAAACTGAATTTGTTGGACAGGTGCCTGGAACATTAGGCTGTTATTGGAAACACGAGGCTTTTATGGTAAGTAATAGTAATGCTATTGGGCGTTTTCCTTAAATAGTCTGCCATGCTCCATATGCTGACAGCTAATGCAGAGGGAAAAGGTGCGTGCAAGCTGTTTTATAAGGATGCAGGAGTCCTGGTGCCTCAAGCTCTGAAATGCCCACTGTTACCCTACTCTGTCCTTCCAGCGATGTGAGACACGTGTCTTCCATAGAGAAAAAAAGCAACATGCCTGCAATGCCAGCAGGACTCCCAGTTCAACTGTCCTAATCCCAAAAGACCCAAATGCTTAGTCCTTCCATGGACACCATGGTCACTATGGAAAGGCAGAGAGTCTGAGGTCCCCCTCTGTTTCTCCCTGTGTAAGAAATGACCGTTCTGTCTCTTGCAGCATGGAAACCCATGGTAACAGGTCCCCAGCCAGGGAAAGCCATTTCTCATTTAAGAAGCATCCAGGACAGAACAAGCAGAGCTTTGAGATGTACAGAAATGTTGTTCAAATACAATATTTACCCTCTCCTGAATACTGAAGGAAGAACAAGAGCATCCCCAGAGCTAGAACCAGCAAGAAGAGCTACAGCAACTAGGCCATCTTTCCTCGAAATAGCCCGTGGTGCAGGATTAGCATCATTCCTCCTGAGGAGAATCCCAAATGTAGAGAGATCTCCCTGGTAAACTTTGTTGTTTATGTGTGGTTTTTTGTTGTTTTTTTTTTCTAATATCCAGCGTGTTGTTCTGTTCTTCACCGCCCTCCCTTTGAGATGCTGCCTCACATACAGGGCTATAGGCAGCGTCTCGTCACTTCCACTGCTCTGAAGTTACTCCAAGCAATGAGCCATTTCCATGTGCACATCGTGCAGTTGTCCGTGGAAGCTGGGCTGCCAGAGTCTGACACAGCCATCAATAGCCCTGTGCGTGTAGGAAGCAGGAAAACACCTTTGAACTCCCTGAAAATCAGGTGGAATTAGAGAGCCACAAAGGGACAAACCATAAATATTGGGCTAAAAATGTATTTTTCCCCGTTGCCATCTCCCACCTTCCTCCCCATCCTCCTCCTCCTCCCGTCGCCCTGGAAACCAGAGGCCATGGTGCCTCGCCCCGGGTGACAGCCCCATGACAAAGGCAGCTTTCACAGTGCGGGCGGGATGGGGCCGTCCCCGTAGCCCCTTCCTCCCCACACAATGCCTGGGGTGGCCCGCTACGCTGGGGGACACTTGGTGGCAGCCAGCCTCTGCGGGTTCTGCCGTCCTCCTCCTCTTTCACAGGTCAAGGGACAGGGTTCAGTGGCTCCTCCAGGCCATGGGGCGGAGGTGGGTGAAGAAGAGGGCAAGGGCTCATTCTTGTCTCTGTTGCAGGGTGGAGAGCAGGTCAGCCATCCTCAAAACCCCTCGCACACCCTGGTGGGTCCCCAAGTGTCACTCAGCCTGAAGGAAGTTGTCCATCAAAGCTGGGGAGGCTGTGGGAATACCTGCAGGGCAGGAGGTAGGGACTGCATCAGCAAAGCAAACTTCTGACCCCACTGCTTTTCTCCCAGCCAGGACCACCAGCCACAAGGAATGTGCTAATGCAAGCCTGGAGACCATTTCCTAGAATCAGAGAATTATAGAATCATTAAGGCTGGAAAAGAGCTCTATGATCACCAAGTCCAACCGCCAACCCATCCCCACCATGCCCACTAACCACGTCCCTCAGCACCACATCTCCATGTTTCATGAACACCTCCAGGGACAGTGACTCCACCATCTCCCTGGGCAGCCTGTGCCACTGCCTGACCACTCTTCCTTGAGAAGCTGTTTTTCCCAATATCCAACTTGTAGCAGGATAAATGTTGGAGGCTGGAAAGCTTTTTTAGGGAAAAACCTGAACTGCAGCCAAAGTTTGGTCTAGCAGGTGAGTGGTATGTCAGCAACCATGGTTGGAGATGTGCTTCTGAGTCCTGGGGACCATCACTCTGCTAAAGTCACGGAGGTAGCTCGGAAGGACTTGGAAGAAACCCCAGCATCCTCTTTCAGAGCATCTCCTTGCCTAAAAGAAAAGTAAATCTGCCACAAAGTCCCATGCTACATTAAGTCTCCCTGCAGAAATTTCAGATATGCAGCAAAGATAAGCACCTCGTTTTGTAGGCAGAAAGACCACTGAGGCAAGTAGGATTTCCCAAAAATATGGGGCACACAAGAAGAAATGCACACCAAATGGATCAGAGATTTATACGGTGTAGGAAAAAAATATCAACCAGTCTGTCCCTAGTTACATCTACTTTATGTGCATGCAGAAGAAGGACCCCTGTGCTGCCCACATTTTTGCAAGGAAAGAGGTTGAGGATTTGCCATGGCAGTAGTTGCTGTTGCCCAGGGTTGGCAGCATCATCCAGGTTGGGGTCTCATGGGGTGCTCTGGGGGCTCCTCTCCTTCCATCACTCCCTGCTCTGTCCTCTCCTCTGCCTTCTCCTGGGAGTGTTTTCTGGGATGCTGGTGATAGAGGAAGGAGCCGCCGCGGCTGCAGGCTGGGAGTGCTGCTCGCACCCACCCTGCAGCTTCTTCCTGCCTCGCTGAGCTCCATTTTCCTGTGGCTGAGCCCAAGCCCTTCTTGTCCCCTGCCATGCAGTGCCTAAAAATAACTCCCCTGTGCAGGTCTGGATAGAGTTCAGCCCTGTGAAAATGAAATGCAGGAGAGGCAGGCAGGGCCCCATGACAGGATGGTGCCCAAGGATGCTGGCCCCATCAGCATGGGGACCCATTGCATGGGACCATGGGCACACCCTGCATTAGCGTACCAGCTCTACTTTCCTGTATCCCTCCCTTCTTCTTCAGGAACTACGTATTGCTAAAAAAAATGGGGCATCTGGTGGTGTTAACGAGCCTTTCTGGCAGAGATTTCAACAGACGCTTCATGCTCCATGCTATGGAGCAAGTGGAATTTCTCCCATTGCTTCCTTCTCTCAAAAGAACACCCTTGGCTGGAGCAGCAGTGGACCTGAAGCTAACAGTTTTCCCTAGGAGTGAAATTTTGGTCCTGTTGGATGATGGCCTGCACTCTGACGGGATGATGAGAGGCCAGGCTGGATGGGACCCTATGTAACCTGATCTGGTGGTTAGCAACCCTGCCTGGGGTAGGGGGTTGGAACTAGTCAGTCTTTGAAGTCCCTTCCAAACCAAACCACTCTATGATTCTGTGATTCTATGATTCTTTGATCTGAGATCCCAAAGGCAATCAAGCCCCTGCTTCCACCAGGTTTTGCTGCAGGGATTTTTGCCAGTTGAGCTATGGCTTAGTATAGAAAATATTTGAGGGCTCTTCCTTGCAGAAACACTGCCTTCATTTCCCTTGGCTTTATCTCACCGTGGAGTCACCTGTCCACCAGCCTCAAAAAAGGAGGTCTTGATGGCTTGGACAGCATCAGTTCTGCCCCTTTCCGCACAGCCTCAGACAGCCAGTGTGCCCACCTTCACGAAGGACAGTGGCCAGAGGGGCTGTCACAAGCTCTTGCACGTCCCATATCCTGCTGCTCTGCCTCCTGCTCTCCCTGTAGCCAAGGCATCCTGTTTGCAGGGTGTGCAGGCAGGCTTGTGCTCCCTCACTCTGCCTTCCCCCTCCTGGCTGAGGGCAGGAGGCAGTCAGTGTCCTGGGAAAAGCAAAACTTGAAAGTAAAGCTGAGCTTTTCATTGTCAGGAGGAATTTTTTTTTTTTTCTTTTTGATGCGTTTCCTCTGGGTCGTTTCCTTTTCATTCAAACGGGAGTTAAAAATATGCTTCCGCTGACATCACTCACTGTCCCTTTTCGGAAGAGCTCTGCACTAGTCTCCCAAACACCCCAGGGCTTTGCATTCCTCCACGGCCATGAGAAACATGCCTGGAATGAGCAGCTGGGGCAGCTGGTGGGGGTGGGAAGGACCAGTCAGGGAAATGGGACTCTGGGGCTTTCTGTGAGCATGGTTAATGGGGTCTGGTGGCACTGCCGTTCACACAGGGGACATTCAGCCTCATTGGCTACCCAGCAGGTGAGGGCAGCTTGGGAAAGTCCAGATCTCATCCCATCTCAAGCTGGGGGTCTCATGGAGAAGGGGGTGAGAGGCAGCGTGCTGCCACATGAAATGTTTGTTGCTCCATGGATGTTAGCAAATCTTTGAGCTCTGCTGGGGAAACCCACTGGAGTTCTGGGCCCAGGCTATCCCATACAAGTGCTAAGGGATCCTGAGAAGCTTTGTCCCCTTAGGCCCCATTGCAGCCCCACCAGCCATCAGAACAGATTTCAGCCAAATATTGTCCAGGTGAGATGGTGACATCTCCATCCATCTACCTCATGGTGGAGGGACCTTGTGGAGGGCTGTAGCTGGGTGCAGGAGGTCAGTGGCTCGGAGTTACATGGAGGGTTGAGCAGAGGGGTTGCTTGAAAAATCAAAACCTTCACTGCAGACCCAGCTGCAACTCCATGGGAGAGAAAATGGAACGTTTCCCTTTCTGGTTCCCACTGGGAATAGCGGGGAGGCTCAAGCATTTCTTCCTCGCACACGCTGAGAAGTCCCAATGATTCCAGAGGAAGGCTTCTGGCCAGGAGTCCAGATGTTTATACAGCTGTGGCTTTGTGCTGGGTGGCCCTGAACTTCCACAAAGTATTTGGCATGGGGTCAAAGGTTATGTGCAGCCATGTCTTGCCTGCTGGCCTGGGTGGGGAGCAAGGGAAGTTGCTGGCCTGGCCTCTGATGGGCTAAGTTGCTGAGAAAGGGTTTTTCTTACAGTTTTCCCAGCTGAATGAGCACTTATGGGAAGTGAGACTCGACCAGTCCTGAAATCCCTGAGCAATGGGGCAGCTCTTCCCCTGTCCCCACTGCTCCTGGAGATTTAGGAGGTGCAGCGACATCCTAAAACTGCAGGCTGTGGGCTCCACATCCCACATGGGATCCCAGTTACCCTCTGAAGCTTGAGTGGGTAGAAGATCTGTGCCTATTCTGTACACTCACGTTCATCCTTGACAGCCTCGCTGAGACCTGAAATCTGCGGTCAGGGGTATTGTTGGGTGCTGTTCTGAGATCCACGCTGCCCCAAATCCCCGGAGCCAGGGACCGAGGTCAGCAAGAGGCTCTCCGGCCAGGAAAAGACAAGTAGGGCAATTGCTCCCTCTTGTGACCCAGCGTACAAATGCAGCAGAATTGTTGGGAAGGATGGGATTGGCGTCACAGTTTCCACCAAGTCCAGCAGAGCTCAGGCAGTGATCCAGCAGCAAACTCTATTTTTGTTGGGTCAGCCGTAGCTAGGTCCAGTAGAAAAACTGCAAAAGCTGTGTAGGACAAGAGCTTTCCGAGCCTGCGGGCCACCCTCCTGCTCTGCACTTTCAACAGGAGTTTCCCTCAATTTGAGCTCTTCCCACTGCCCTTTTGCAGTGATGCTTGAGGAGTTTGGGTCCCCCTTATCCATGATGCCCCGTTACCAAAATGATGTAACTGGATTTCCTCCTTTAGACTTCTTTTCTCCAGGGCAAGAAATGGTGATTGCCTAGCATCTCCATCTGCTTCATCTACCTGACCATCCTGTTGGACATCCAAGTGCTGGTAGCTTCTGGAGGAGAGAGGGATGGGTAAAGCATTGGAGTAACTGGCAACTGAGAAATTATCTGGGCTTGTGTGGAGACAAAATGACACGTGGCCAGAACCCATGAGGGCAATAGGTTAAATGTTAGGAAAAAATTATTTACTCAGAGGGCGGTGAGGCCCTGGCACTGCTGCCCAGAGAGCTGTGGGTGCCCCATCCCTGGAGGTGCCCAAGGCCAGGTGGGATGGGCCCTGGGCAGCCTGAGCTGGTGGGAGAATTGGGAACTGGATAGGTTTTGAGGACCCTTCTGACCCAAACATTCTATGACTCTACGATTCAATAAATAGTCAAGAGTATCACCGTGTGCTGGTGGGAGACTGGGGTGTCCTGATGCAAGCCAGCAATCAGGGGCATGTGAAGGGTGGAAAAGTAAAGCAGTAGCATCTGGGTCATTGCAGAAGGGGAGGGTTAGAAGGAAATGCTCTGCCACTGGTAATGAAAATAATGATAATGAACTGGCACAGAGGAGTCGGAGGTCCAGCTCCAAAGGCGTGATGCTAACATGTCACTATTAGAAATGCAATTAAGGACTTCTTCCCCATCCCCAAAACCTCTATCCATGGGGATCCCTCCCAGAGGGCCGGTCTTGCCCAGGAAGAAGCAGCTCAGGCACTGTGAAGCTGCCTGCAGCCTCTCTGCTTTTCTATCCATGCCAGCTCTGTGGCATCACTGGAGAAGGAGCTGCTCTGTCCATGTGTGGAGGTGTGTAAAGAGGGTCAAGAGCAAAGGCTCCACATTTGCTTTTGTATTCCTGAAGTGCTGATTTCCATTTGAACAAGCTACATCTCTTGGATGCAAATATGAGGACTGTTGTCTTCTTTGGACAAATCTTTCCTGAGTCCTGGGCAAGGAAATGGTGATTTGAGATGTTTTTCTATGTCCCATAGGGATGTAGGAACCACAGCACTGCAGCTGGGAGTACAGTCAGTGCCAATCCTCCAGCCAGATGCCCAAAAACCCTTCCCATCTCTAGGTGGGCTTTCTGCTCATCCTCTCCCCAGAGGATGCCCAAGCTCTCCTTGTCTCAAAAGGATGCAAAACAGCTACCTCTGCTCCAGAAGATCCACCTACCTACCTCTGCAGGATACCCTCCTTCTGTGCATGAACAGAAAACAGCTCAGCAAGGACAAACTGAGTCTGAAGGAGGTATCGGATGTTCAGGGGATCCCCCAGCAGATGCAACTGCACCTCCATTTAGGACTTCACTGCCTCCTTTCTCCTGCTGTGGCATGAAAGAGGCCATTATTTGACACTGGCTGCATCCGTCTGTCTCCAGGTTGGTCTCAGGAATGGACTTGACCGACAATGAGCCTCCTTGGCTTTGCTTTAGGGCTACCCATTAATGGGAAAGCAAAATACAAAAGGCTGAGAGGTGCCCAGGAGCTCTGTGGGAAGAACCAGCGGCAATCTGTTGTGTTATAGATCCTGCAGTTCCCTCTTCGAACATAAACACGAAAATTAAAACCATTTACGAGAAAAGTCACTTGTTGGTAATTTATAGCCCTTGGCTCTGCAGCAGAGGAGTTCAGGGCTGTGGCACAGAGGGGATGTTGCTCTCTCTACCTTCCTGTAGTATTTTAATTTGGGAAAGATGTTACTATTTAGATCAGTGCCCAAATTTCCACCATTTATGCTATTCAGAGGGATCCCTCCTCCCAGAATGGTTTGCAAAGTTAATTTAAAAGTCATTTGGGTCCGTGTGGTTTGCAGCTTGCTGAAGCATAATGAATCTCTTAGTCTCACCAGCCTGGGACATTTGGCTTCAGACCTGTGCCTGTGCCAAAGTCCCCATGTGAAGCCAGCTGTCCCCAAGCCCTGAGTGCCATAGCTGTGACACATGAATGGTCGCATTCCTTTTGATGGGGCTTCTCTATTCTTCTGGACACCTAGAATCTCAGTTCCTCTTTCTACTCCCATAGCCCATTTTGAGGCTGGGGAGCAGTGGTATATATATACATGTGAAGTTAATATCCAGAAATGTTGGCCTCTTTGGAAACTACTGTGTCTTTTAGCAGGAGCAAACCAGAAAGTTCAAAAGCAGGTATTCAAACATCAGATTGTCTTTTTCTTCCATTTTCTTCCGTTTTCTTCCTTTTCTTCCCTTTCCTATCCTTTCTTTCTTTTTCCTTTCCTTCACTTTTTTCCTTTCCTTTCCTTCCAGAAAACCATGTGTTTTCTCCTAGGAAAGAGAAGGAAAGGAAAAAAGAAAAACAATGTGTTATCTCCTAGGATGTATTGCATCCCTCTGAACTGAGTACAGGAACCATCACCCTCAGCAGTGATGGGTGTCCCATGAGAGAGTGCCACAGAGAGGCAGCAAAGCAGAAAAACCAGAGGTGTCACAGTATGGGGGAATATGGCATGCCTCATGCATCACAGTCTGGGATGTCATGGCTCTCATTGAGATAAATGGGGAGGCGGCCCCAGGAGAACCTTGGAGTCACTTCTACTTAGCAGCCTGCAGGGACTGGCCTGAGACAGGTGAGCAGGAGACAAATGGCTCCATGGTGATTGCAACCTTTATGAAAGGGTCCCACCCTTTAACCTGGCTGTGCAGACACAGCACATGCTTGGGGACAGTGCTGTGTGTCACTGGGTGAATATCCTGGGTAGCACACCACACACGACATGCAGGGCATAAGTTGTTTGCTAAGGGCATGGCAGATGGGGACGTCCCCTTGGCGTAACTTCTGAATGTTTCATGGACCTTCAAGGTGCGGGCAGTGCTTAAAGTTGTTATGCACCAGAGCAAAAATCAAGGCAGAGAAGGGAAAGAGGACGGGCAAGGTGAAAGGACAAGGTGCACAGATGGATTATATGCAGGATTGGTTCTCTGACTTGCTATCAAGCAAAATGCATGTGCAGTGAGGGAGAGGAAGTGTCGAGGCATAAAGAAAACACAATGAAGAAGGATGGGGCTTTTAACTGAAAATGAAATGCCCAGGGAAACGTCTTGACAAAGGAATGTGTCGGGCCATGCAAGATTTCCCAGGGAAGCGCTGGAGGTCCCATGGGGGGGGGTGTCACTCAAAACAGGTTAGGGAAAGTGCTCTGGTTGTAGCAAGCCATCCAACTCAGTGCAGGGGTGAAGGAACACGGCTCCTTCCAGCCCAGTCACTGCTGCTTCCAGCTGGGGTGGGCTTCCATTCATGCAGTTTTATTGCTATTTTAGGTGGCAAAAGACCAGTCTCTTTCATCTTTACACCAAGCTCAGAGACTCTCCACTTCACAGAGAAGCTCCTAAACTTGAGAGCTGTGATTTCTTGAACATGAAGGAGATAAAGTCCAGCCTGGTGGAGGAGGGTAAGGAGATGTTATTCCCCAACCCCCTGGGGCATGGATCTGCCCAGATTCCACCAAAGCCTGGACCAGAGCTGCATTTAAGGCCTGCATTTCTATGTGTCTCCTTTGATTCAACTAATTGGCCAGCAAGCTGCAGGGAGACCAAAGTGTCGTGTTAAAAGGATGAGATGAAATGAGAGCGCAGAATAAATCATGAGCCAATTTCCAGCATTTTCTTGGCTGAAATGGAATGGTTAATCATTTTGATGGTAAAATTAACATAATTACTCTACCCACCAGCCCAAGCCAGGCTGAACAGTGAGAAAAACAGGCTGCTGTTTCACAGGGAGATGTTTATGGAAGTGTTTGAAGGAGTCATGGGATTTGGGTCTGGGAAGAGACTGCCTTAGCCATGCAGAGCCGTGATTGCTGTGCTTATCCTGAGCATCCCATCTGCTCAGTGCAGTTGTTTCCTAGGAGCCACACGAGCCAGGTTTCACATGAAATATTTCCCCCTTTCACATACAAGATTTGTGAAGAGATGACTGAAACCAGAAGAAATTTGAAATAATGAAACAGAATAAAGTTGACAGCATTGTGATACTTGGGTTAGAACAAAAAGACCCCACCCCTTTTCTTGTGAATCTAACATATGGAGCCAAAGCTCACAGGCCTGTTGGCACCTCTCTCTCCTGCTTTCAGTAATTTTGATTTTGCTGCACGTTACTTCTGTCTTTGTTTTCTTCTATTTTCTGATGCCATACACCTATTTGTTTATATGTTTCTGGAAAAAAAAACCCTCATGGATCCCATACATGTTATAGAGTAGTTACCATGGTTTTTGGGAAATGAGGTGTCTGTAGGACATTGATTCATTTGAGTCAGGAAAGTTCCCATTGTGCGATACTTTGTCTTTCTTGCCACAGATCATCTCGAGATGTATCCTACTGAAAATTGACACACTCCTTCTTACCCAAGTGCCCTGAGGTGGATGTTTCTAATGAAATTTTGATCCAAGATCTTGCATCTCCCCAAATCTCTTATTTCAGCATGTCTCCCACAAGCAGCCAATCTGAGTAAGACCTTTATAGAAGGGTACATTCCTTGAGATCAAGCAGCGGAAGACCAAATCACCAACTCCTGGTCTCATCTCCCTTTCCAAGCAGAGAGGTTGTATGGCAAAAGAAGGTGATGGTAATTCCTTCAGATGGGATACAGGCACTACAGAGCAATAACGGGTAATAAAGAAAGAAAATTAGTTCACCCCTGCCACCAGTGACAGATCAAGAAAAGCATGGTCTCTATCCAAAGATGCTCCTCCCTTGGCTTCTAACCCTTAAATGAGGGGTTGCACCTGAGCTGCCCAGGTTAGCCACATCTTCTCACCTGGTGCTCAACCACTGGTTCAGGCTGTGACCTGGCAGTTCCACTGCAGATGTCAAGACATTGTTTATGATGGTTTCAGGCAGCTTTCTGCTGCTTTTTTTAGTTGCTACAACATGACTTTGTGGGGCAATGAAGCTGTAGTCTGCCTTGCCTATTGACTCTACAGCCTTGGTGCTAAGCTATAGTCTTAGGGTGGAGGACATCCTCACTCCATTAGAAGTATTTGAGAGTTTTATGACAGCTCCCGAGACTCTAGGAAGAGGTCTGTGCTGTCCTGTGAAGTCCAGAGTTTCTCTGATCCTCCTATAATGTTTGAAATAAATTCTTATTTCATTTTTGGGGAAAAACTAAAAATCTTATCAGTAAAGCAGAAACCTTTTAATGACAAGGTGAGTTAATGTCGTAACAGAGCCTCCAGCCACTAGAGTTTCCTATGAGGTTATTGATTGTAGAACAACACTTGTAGATTGTGTTAACATCATTTATAAGAAGGACAATCCTTGTTTACTTGTGTTGTTAACACTGGAAGACTCCAGGGCCTTCCCACACACATTCATTTGAATATTCCAATGAAAAGTCATAAAATATTAATACAGTTAAAGGAATGGGGGATAGAAGGAAGCCTTGGACTGCTCCTCTGATTGACTGAGTGGGTGAGCCACATGTTCTTCAGCAGAAGAGCCAGGGAGGACTGAGGGCAGGGAGCACACCCAAGTTTTGGTCACCTAGTCCTTGCAACTGAAGATACACACAGCATCCCTCAGCACCTCACCTCCCTGTTCTTCACTCAGGTGGCCCTGTCTCACACCCATTGTACCATACTCATCAGCAAGAAGGTCAGGAGGGCTCCTGGACCAGTAAGCAACCTGTGCCAGTGCACAAATCCAGTGGCTGTGCAGGATGGATCATCAACTTTTATTTCCTTGGTGAGGAGCAGAAACACCCTGGACACAATGAGCTGAAGCCATGGGCTAATCAGGATGTATAGCCAGCCACAGAGCCCATGAATATTTAACGAGCCCTGCTAAAGGATTTTTAGAAGTGCTCTCCCCACGGACAAGACGATGACTTCTTTGTTTATAATCTTTTCCCCTTTCCTGTTGCCACTAATCACTAACTCTCTGCTCCTTAATGGCACCTTTGAGGATGACTTATTTATTTATTTGCTCCAGCCCAGAGAAAAAACACCAGCATAGGTGGTCACAGCCACAGGGTCTTCCTACACCGCTGCCCAGGCTGAAGCAAGTAGCAGGGGGGAAGAGATTGGGATGAGCATGGTAGAGAGCTGACGAGAACCCAAGCCATGAGTAGATGCTTTAAATTTACATATGATACCTGCAAGGAAGGACTAGCAATGCTGAGCACTGGTGTTGGACTACCAGCCTCCTCTCTCCCTCCCTAGGATAGAAAAACCCTCCTCTCTTCCTTCCTCACTCTCTCCAGCACCCACCTCCTGTGGGCAAAAGGCTCTGCCCATCTCCAGAACCACCCCCCCCATGCACACTACAGGGGCTAGGCTCTCAGCATCTCTTCCCAAGGCCATCCTCCTTCTTCAGAGCTTCACTAGCAATGGGAGGAAGCAGCCACGTCCATGGGGACCCCATGGGAGGAGCGAGCGACTCATCATGTTAATGTCAATGCTAATGTTAATGGAACACCAGAGCATCCCGTTTCGCTCAGCCAGCCTCTTGTTGACATGACCTACTTTGCTAGAGCCGCACTCATGCACTTAGTGCTGCCCGTGTGTGAGCATGTCAGCTCACGTCCTTGACCACATCCTTCTTTTTTTTTGTTTGCTGAGCTCCCTCTGAGACAGAAAACCATGACCTGTCCATCACCATAGTGCAATACCCCAAGGAGGATTTGAGTTATGTTTTGATGCTCCGAGTTTCACTGTGACATAAAACCAAGGGAATGAACATGTCACTGCAGGGAGGGCATCGTCCTCAAGTCTCACTGGAGTCTGCGTTCCCTGTGAAAAACAGATAAGATTCTAACCTCAGCAGGATGTCCCAGAGACATTAATGCTTCCTTAATCCTGATTCTGAAACTCTGGGGAAAAGCAAGAACCTAAAGATTCCGGGTGAAAATTCCCTTTAGACCAAAGCAGCCGGGAAGCATATGGGCAGCACTGGTCATTCTTGATTAATTTGGGTGGGTACCTCATGACGTCCAGACTCACCCACATACAGCAGGAGAGAGAAGGCAGGCTCTCTAGCCTTTGGGATTTAGTTATTTCGAAACATCTGAGTATTTATCTTGCTCTTATCTTAAGCTATCAGTCCTGGGATTTGTATTCCTTTCTACCAGATCTGAGGACAAGGGACCTGGGAACCAAATGAAGGGTCAGATCCTATACCGGGCAGAGGAGACTCATTGTACATCAGTTTTTGATGCAGAAACACAGATGACCACACTGATGTCCTGGATGACCCTAGATGGATACCTGCTTGTAATGTTAGATTGTTGGCCCTCTTCTGGAGGGTCTGAAGGTATCTCCTGTCCTGCACAATCTAAGACATTACTAGCTGGGTGTGACAATTTATTTCAGAAGAAAATTTGGTTTTTGTTCTTTTTTTCCCAAAAACTTAGGATGTCTTTGTAGCAAAAACACAAAACTTTCTCTCCTTTCAAAGGAGAATGTTACATCTTTCATTCCACTGAGAATAAAAGGAGCTGAAACTTGCTAAGGCAGGTTCCTAAGCTTCTACCTCTGATTCAGTGCCCCCATGTCACTCAAAAATCTTCCTTTCTGTGAGTCCAGACACCAAATTGCTGAGGAAGGCTGCAGTCTGATCTGCCTGTGGCCTCCTGCTAAACAGGCCAGCTCATAGCAGACTCCCCCATCCCCATCTTATATAATATAATTCAATTAGAGAAAAGCAGAGCAGGTCTTGGCCTCATGCCCCTCAGAGTTTGCTTCATGTCAGGGCTGCACAGGCTGCTGAGTGGCAGAGAGCTCCCCTTCCTCCTCGCATTAATTTGCTCTTGGTTCAGTTGTTGGCTTGTCCTCCAAGCCAACCCATAGTGCTTTTTAATTGACTGGAGGGAGCCAGCTGAGCAGACAAAGTGCTCTCAGGGGCCCAAATCCTCCCCCCTATAGCCCTCCTAGCCACCAAAAGGTAGAGCAGCAGGAAACCAAGATAGGGATTTGATCTGGCACCTTTCTGTAAATGTTTCCATATACCTGTGGTTGGAAGTGTTTCTCCAGCCATCTAACCAAAATCATGTTTTTCAGCTGCAGTTTGTAGTAAAACTAGTGAGCTTTATCTGTCTTACCACAAGTTCTCCACAGGCTCTTGGGACACTTTCCTTAGTGCAGTGAGGGATGTGGCCACCCCATTTGGAAGACTGCTGCATGAATCCCTCTGCTCTTAGTGCAAGAGGTGTCATGAGGCAACCAGCTGCTATTTGCAGAAATCCTGATCCTTCTTGGTATGCTTCAGTTCAACAGGAAGCTGTGACTAGTCTAAGACAACAAGTCCTCATCATCTGAGCAAGATCTCTTGAGTGTTCCTGAAGTTACACCAACCTTCCTTGTTCATTTCAGGTCACAAACTTGGCCCTGGCCAATGGAAGCTGCTTACAGAAGTCAAGAGATGTTGATACGTGGACCTGCCACTCACCCAACCACAAAGACCTCCAAGAGCTAAGTAGCTCACTCAAAACCCTCAGCCCTTGGTTGAGCTTACAGTGCCCTTCCCTGATCTCCCAGGGATGAGGCTCAAAAGCAATGCAAGAGCTTCTTGCTGTACTGAGATGTAGGGAAAGGCAGTGGCAGATAACTGGTACTAATTTATCCAAAAAAGGAGCGATAGACGCAATCCAGTTAAAGAAAAAAAGATTTGCTTACCCATCCCAGGGATAAGAGCCTACCAAACACTCCAAAGGAGAGATCTCCAGATAGAGATCATTCCCTAGGGGCAGCCAGCCCTCAAATGAGGGTTAGGGAGGAGTGGAACCAGGTTCCACCCCTTCTGGTTGCACAGGTGAATTGCTTTCACCTGTGCTCCCAGGGCTGGCTGTGTTGCTCCACCAGGTGCTCAATCATTGGCTCAGGCCATGACTTAGTAATTCCCATACATGGGGTCAAGACCAAGGACATTGTGGCTGATGACATAACCTGACCTGAGGCTACCATGCATAGGCATTCCTGGTCTAGTAGTTGGCAACCCTGCACATAGCAGGGGTGTTGAAACTAGATGATTATTATGGTCCTTTTCAACCCAGGACATTCTATGATTCCATTCTATGTTCCTCTGTGCGGCCTGCCTCATCCACTGAGATTTCTATGTGCATGGTTGTATGGGAAACTGTTAATCACAGCCTGAACCTCTGATTGACCATCTGAGGCAAGTGATGGGTCAGCTGTGGGAGCACAGGTGAAGGTAATTCACCTGTGCTCCCAGAAGGGGTGGAGCTTGACTCCACCTCTCCTAGATCCCATTTAAGGACTGACCACCACTAAGGCAGCATCTCTTTTGGAGATTGCTCTTTTGTAGTGAGTCTCAATATTGGTGAGTATCCATCTTAACTGTGAGTCTCAGCATTAGTGAGTTGTTCCTATATAATCTCTGGCTATCCATCTGTTATGTTTTGTATTATTACAACTATACAACCTTGCACAATTACAACTATACAATGGTATATGATCCATATCTCAGTACATCCCAGGGTGAGAAGTTTTGTCTCAACTAGGTGTGATCCTGGTGGCACCCAAGCAAAGCATTTCCCCATTCTTTTTTTCTATTGCTAAACTAGCATGAGGACACTGAATCATAAGATCATTAAGCTTGGAAAGACCACTAAGAACATCTAGTCCAATCTTCAGTACATGCCTGTGACCACTCTGGACAGCGTCCCTCAGTGCCACATTAGTCCTTTTCTTGAACATCTCCAGGGACAATGACTCTACCGCCTCCCTGGGCAGCCTATTCCAATATCTAACCACTCTTGAGATGTTTTTCCTAATATCCAACCTGAACATCCCCTGACACAACTTATGGCTGTTTCCTGAAGAGAGCGAAGGCAGGAAGCACTCAAAACCAGCCTGGCATTTTTGTGTGTTTTGCCCTGAAGTCTGTACTCCCAACCCAAGGATGCTGAAGAAATGGCTGCACCTGAGCCCTTACTCCTAAGACCCTGCACCTGAGTGTGCGGATATGCATCTGTGCATGTGTGCCATGCGCAGAAAGTTCTGCAGCAATGCTAATGGCACGGAGAAAAGCCATTAAAGGAGGAAGAGTTGAGGTTACAGTATTGTGCTGAAAACTTTATTGCTGCCTGTAGAGACATCAGGTCTGTACTTCCAGGATTACTCAGTGCTTAATGCCGAGTGCCTGCACATTAGTTTTGCCGGGAAGCCCATTTGGGGTTCTTCCAAAACGGAAAAATTAAAGGGCTTCCCTAATAAAAGTGCTCTCCTAAAAAAAAAATAATATCATCCAAACCTACACCAAGCACCCAAATCGAAGCAGCCAATGTGGGGGAAAGACAATGCTCTGGAGCCAGGGAACAGTGCTGTCTAAGGCTGGTACTTGGGGGAAATTCGTATCTGGTCCCTTCCTCTGCTAGGTTCTCCCAGGACTCAGCTATGTGGACGAAGACGCAGGTTTACACCAGAATTTGAGTTAACAGCAAGTAAACTTGGGAAGTTGCTTGGGAAATTCTTCTCGCTATTTTTCCAACATAAGGAAACTTACATCCTAAGAGGTGTGGTGACTTGTTCACAGCTCTCCATCTGTTCCCCATATTTATAAGCCAGGCCTTTTGAGTCCCAGTCTTACCTCCAGACTGTTGGGCCACTCTTTTCCCAGCAGCTGCTGTGTGTCTGGGAACACAATTAGTGCCTGAAATAGATGCAGACTGGATGGTGTGGGAGCAACGATTTGGGGAAGTGGCAGTATTTCTGCCCTAAGCCAGGTGGTGTGTCTCCTTCTTGCTCCTCTTCTGGCACCTAACTCCTATCTGAAATCAATGAGAGTAAGGTGCCAAGATGCAAGTTAGACTCTGTGTCTCTTTATAACTGGTAGATATTATAACTTCTCTCTCATAGGCACTGACTGGAAACCAAGTTGAGCATGGACCAGAAGTTTTGCACTGTCCTCAGCAGATCCTTCATCTGCCCATGGTAACAGAGAAACCTTCAGGCTCTATCTTGCATAGGTCAGAGATTATTTGTCAGTGCCAAAAAGTGGATTTGCACACATATCGTTGCTCACTGTTGCCAACCTGCCTTGCTCCAAAGAGCTGTCAGAACATTGTTCAAGTCTCTGTACTTGAGGAAAAGCAATCTCTGTAATGCAGGCTTGGTTTTGGATGTGCTTTGGCCACCCATGTGCAGCACTGCAACATGAGGCTGCAATGGGATGCTTTGGATCGAATGCACACACTGGCTTTCCCTTGCAGAATCACAGAATCATAGAATCACCAAGGTTGGAAAAGACCTACAAGATCATCCAGTCCAACCATCCACCAATCACCAATAGTTCTCACTGAACCAGAAGATGTGTATGACAGTGCTTTCACTGCACCTCTCCTTTCCTAACCCTGAAGGCTCCTCCGAGCACATCTTCTCTAAGGCTTCCTGGTTTTCAGGAGGACTGAAGGAGGATCTGTTTGATTGTTCCTTACAACTGCTTTTTCCAGACCTCTCCATCCATTCCCACTAATGGACACTCACATGGATGCTCCCCTGAAGTTGAGTCTGACTCTCTCGACGAGCTATTTGTAGAATCAGTAGGCAAATCAGTAGAAGGTGGGTGGGTGAGACTGCAGATTATAGGGAAGGAATAGAGTTTGGGGAAGGGGAAGAAAAGTGTTTTATCCTCATGGTGCTGTGAATTTCCTTGCAGAGAGCAGCAACATTGAAACTGCAGATAAGCACAAGCCCAGGGTAGGCAGATGATTCCCTCCTGCCCAAAGCCTTCCTCCCTCCCTCTTCTCACTTGCTGGCCCTGAAACAAAGCAGGGATGGGGTTGCTGGCAGCTCACAGCCCTTCAGGAATTGTTGTGTTGTGTGTTATAAAATCCATGGGGGAAAATAATGCAGTCTTTCACAGCTCATGTGTCAGCTCTGCCTTTCTCATGAGCCTTTAAGGCAGCTCTCTGATTAGACTAATGCAAATGAGCTTTTAGCACTGGTAGCACAGAGCGTGGGGTCTGGGAGAACAGGACGAGATGTCTAGTGCAAGAACTAGACTGCTTACAGCCAAAATGCTGCCCTGAGAGAATGGGCAAGGGCTTGAGCATCTCCCTTCTACTCTTTCTACATTGTTTGTACTCAAAAATCTCCTTTGCCTTTAGGGAAGAAGATCCATTGCTCCTCTCTTGGGTCACAGTCACAGAATCATTAAGGTTGGAAAAGACCTCTAGATCATCTTGTCCAGCTGTGCATCTACAACCACCATGCCCACTAGCCATGTCCCTCAGTACCACATCTACACATTTCTTGAACACCACCAGGGACAGTGGCTGCACCAGCTCCCAGTGTGGGTCCCTCTCTGCTGGGCACTGTGGAGGGTCTGCAGCTTGCCAGCACTGGGTGACTGGGATCCATCCCCCCTGGCTGTCCTCTGGTCTCTTGCACTTGGCACTGCTGTGGGACAAGTTGCTGATGGGCACATGCTTTTCAAAAAAGGCTCTTTCCACCTGCCAAGTGAGGCTCCCATGGTACAGAAGACATCCAGAGGTGGATATAAGAGGAACATCCAGTCTTGAACCATCGTTTCTCTAACCAGAACTGCACTTTAAAACCAGGCATTTCCTTTGCGAGCCAAACACCTGTTTCTGCTAAAAACCCATCCGCCACTAGTCTGTCCTACTTGAGAAGCTAGTATTTTATTCAGGGCTGATCCATTTTTCTTTTAATTCAGATCAATGCGGGTTAATTGAGAGCAGCTTATTTTTACTTCTGCTGGTCTCTGCCTGCCAAGATCAATACCAGTCATTTCCACTTAAACCATTGTACCTTTACTGGAACTACCAGCACGCCTGAGCTCTCCACGCAGCGCCTTACGGACCAGCCCCGTAGATGTGGTTCCTCGTGTGATAATTGAAACCCGTCTCTCGTCAGTCTGGCTGCAGCGGCATCCTCGTAATGCTGGGAGGAAATGGATCCATGCTCCATCCCCAACCAGGGGATATATATTACAGCATGAAACATCTGCGCACTAAAAATACTCAGAGAGGGGCAACCGTTCATTGATCCTCCCCTGCCTTAATGGGGCCGCAGCCATCCCTCTGGCCGACCTTTGCCGCTAGATGGGGCGATGCAGCAGCTGCTGCAGCCCCAGAGCCGCGTGGCTCGAGAGGTAACTTCTCATTCCCTATCCCAAAAACACAGAAGTGCCTTTGCTCAGCCCAGGAGAATGAGGAGCCTTGCATTCTCTTACTCTTTGAAACACATCTTTATTCATTTATATGTTTCTTCTTTTCTTTCTTTATTGCAAAAATCCCTGCAATGGTCACGGGAAGCTCTGGCACACAGACAAATTGGAAGAGGCATGGGAGCTCTGTTGCTCACTCTGCATCTAGTTTGGATGGGAGCTCTGCAACCTGTGTCTGAGACATTGTCACCTCTCCCCCAGCTACTGCACATGGGTGCAAAGCAGTGAATACCCACAAGCCCATTTTAACTCCTCACCCCAGTTTTCTAGATACGGGGAGCCCTGCCCACAGATTCTGATAGGATACCAATAGCCCAACCTGTCCTGGTGGGCAGGCTGATGGACTTTGTGGCATACAAGATAGGCATTGAGGACAAGCTGCACCATTTCTTTTTGCCTCAAACCATTTGTCAAGTGTGGTGGCCCAAGCATAGCAGCCTCTCCATTTTCTTGCCCGCTTCCTTCTTTCCCTGCCCAGCCACTGTCCCTGTGCTACCCGGCTCACTTCTCGCTGTCTGCATTTACATTGGCTGAGCACTGGGTCCTGCTCTGAAGGAGCCTGTGGAAACTTTTTAAGCTTTATTTTTGGCATTTCGTTAGCTGATACATTAATGGAGAGAAAAATCAGGCAGACATAGGGGAGGCAGAAGTTCTTCTGTGATGCATAAGGACTCTTTCCTCACAATCTGCTTACTGAGTTTTAGATGGCGCTTTGCTTTTGTGTCCACCCTGATGGCAGTCCATCCGTCCGTACAAAGGACGGCTTTGGATGTAGCTGGGGGAAGTACAGGGAGAGGAGTGAACCATCATAGAGATCATAGAACCCTTAATGTTGGAAAAGACTCTGAGATTACCAACTCCACTTGTCAGCCCATCCCCACCATGCCCACTAACCCCGTCCCTCGGTGCCAAATCTCCATGCTTCTTGAACACCTCTAGGGATGGTGACTCCACCACTTCTCTGGGCAGATGGGAAAATCTCTGCCTCCTTCTCCTTCCCTCACAGATGGTTCATTTGGTGTCTTCCATGTCTCCCATCCATGGTGGCCGATGTTTAGAGAGGACAAGAATTACCCATTTCCTGGTAGGCAAACCCAGCAGGCTTGCAGGACAGAAGGGTCAGTAAGACCTGGTCGTAAGTGTCACAGGATAATGGCTTTGAACCATATCCCTCAAGCAGAACTGATTTAATGGGTCATTAAAAACTGTTTGTGTCCATAAGGGTGGGACACTGGGGCTCCAGCTTGTTCCTTTTATTCCCTCTAGCTGTATCCATCAAGGTGATGGACTTGTAGGAGCCGTATTTCAGCTAAATGTGTCTCTAATTGATTTGTGGATCTACGTGGGGTGTCAATATTTTTCTACCCAAGGAGCAGCTGATCAGGAGAAGAGGAAAGGGGTTGATGAGAGGGGAAGGGATGGGAGAAAGTCTGCTGTGAAGCAGTAGGAGAGTTTCAGGGAACAACTTCTGTCTGGGGCCATCAAACACCAATTTGCCACTACTCCTCCATGGGGTTTCCTGGTAATGGGGTCCATCCCAGGGCAGAAGTTAACTTCAATTAGAGGGCTTGAAGGCTGGGTTTTCGATCCCACGCCTGCCCACAGCAGCCGTGTCAGCTCCCGTTATGGAGATGGGCAGGAGAGCAGCTGGGAGCACTGTGTGGACAATGAGAGCCACCCTGGGAGCCTTCCTGTTGCAGCCCAGCCACCCCTCCTCCTCCTCTTTCCCAGTGATGGACCATCAGCTGTGGGCTTGCTCACACTTGGCTTGTTACATCTCACCTTTATGAACCCTCCATAAAGGTGAGTCATGACCCACCCCATGTACTTGCATACCATATCCCATGTAGCTTCATCTATCTTCATCCCACTTCCCATCTATCTCAAACACAATTTTTATGCTTATCCATAAGCAGTGTTCATGTTCTCATCACTTTTGGCCACCTCTCCATGCTGGTGCCCACTTTCCAGTGTTTAACACTGGTGACTGATGAGTCTGTTGTCATCACCTTCTGGTGGTGGCAGTTACAGAAGAGACCTTTGAAGATGAAAAGGGTGATATTGCACTTCAAAGCCCATGGACAAGAACCAGAGAATAGGTACAGGCAGTCAAGAGCAGGATGGAGGAATGGGATGTGAGTGTGGGAACAACTTTCACCTGTTGGGTCACTGGGATTTTCCTGGAGCAGTGGCACTGAGGTACAGAGGAGAATCAAAGGCACCATGTTACTCCATGTGAGAGCCCTGTGACATCTGAGATTCCCCCAGCAAAATCTCTCCCTGATGCCATCAGCCCCACCAGGAGGGTTCCCAGGGTGCCCCCCGTCTGTGTTTTCTTTCCCATCTTCCATGCTTTCTCTACTCTCCCCTACTTTTTTTTTTAATGGATTATCGTGGACCATTTTATTGGAATAAAGCACAACCGATTGTGCTTCCAAACATGTATTCTTTCTGTTATTTTTTCCCCCCAACCCTCCGTTACGCAAAGTTTTGACTTGATTTGCATTTCATGAACAGCTTTCAGTTCTGTTCACCCAAATAGAACTGAAACTCATTCATGAAATCCAGATCAAGTTAGAAGAGAAGATTTCGTGATAAGAAAGTGGTGTAAATATTAGAAAATATTTTAAAGTATTGATTAGGAGGAGGCACTTTTCCAAGAGCAGTATGATTTTAAATCAGTCTTAAATAGGGAAGTGACCAGCTGAAAACAAATTGAAGCATAAATAGCTGCAAAATGAAGTACAGTGCTATGTTCAGAAGCAGGATAAGGCACCCTTTTCATTTTTTCCCTGAGGAAAAAAAATCCAGAGTTCCCATGTATCGACACTGCTTTTTTCCCAATGATCAGGATAGCGCAGGAGCTGTTTTAGGAATGCGCAGGAGCCGGTTCTCTCTCCCCATCTCAGCATCCCACCAAATAACCCAAGCTCCAGCTCCGCTCTCACCCCTCTCAATCCCCACCTCCTGCCTGTGCCCCCTGGCCGCCAGCAGCCCTGCCTGACAGCTGACGCCGGCTCCGGTGACCCCACGGGTCCCCGCGCCGCTGCTCGCCCTGCGTCTGGCGCTGGACCAGCACACGTGCGATGGATGGGAGCAGCCACCGCCCGCAGCAAGGCAGCCCCACCACGCTCCTTTCAAGCCCGGGCTGAGCACTCAAGCTGCCGGCTGTCGGGTGTGGGGCGGGGAGAATAGCTCTACACGGTAATTACGGCGAGTTGGAAATTGTCGGCAATATGGTGAGCATGGCAGGTAGCGGCGCAGCCCCCAAGCCAGGCAGCAGATGGAAATCCGTGCAGATGAAGAGAGCAGGACACCCGGGTTAAAGTGCTGGGAGGGAGGGTTTGGGGATGGGCCAGTACTGAGCGAGAGGAATCTCCCGTGGGAGATGACCCCACTCTTCCCCTCTCAGCCACCCATGCTGATTTTTATTCTGGTCTCACCGAACCGTCCTCTCTGCGGGTCTGGAGGTGAGCATCCCTTGCACATGAGCAGCATGCAGTGCCAGCCATGTCTGTTTGTCCTTGTAGTGCTGAAATAACCCTCACTGCTGTCATACCTGAGAGCATCGCCATCTTGCATGGTCCCTCGCAGTACCTGATGCATTTTGCAAAGGAGTTATGCCCAAAGCCCACCTGGTGTCATACCATAGCCATGCAATGATGGCATGGGCCACAGGGGACACCATACCAGAAGGTGTCTGCACAGTGTCCGTGAGTGTCAAAAAAATGGAAACTTCAAGCTTCTTTTGCCTTCTGAGATTTGCAGCTTGGCAGAATTCTGTGTGGGTTATACAGGACAGCTCCCAAGATTAGCTCCCATTACACAGTCAGTTATAGTGGCATGGGAGAGGGATGGTCAGCCCCATGCCATGAAGACTTCATAGGCAGCAGGCATCAGTAGGTCTTGGACATCCTTCCTCATGCCCTGGATGCTCAGGTGGGTTGTTTCACCATCCATCTGTCTGAAGGCTCAGCTCACTGAGGATCTGGTGGTCTTTAGCTTTTCCCGGCTGGATGCACCCTTTGGTGGTGCCCAAGCACTCAGGGGTAGGGAAGGAATGCAGCAATTGCAGTGCTTGGGAACAAGCCTTCTCTGAGCCTCTCATCCTCATGGGAATGATGGGAGAAAACTGCAGAGTGAGGGGAACAGAATTCACAACAGCTTGGGGAGTGCCGTGTCCCACTCAATTTCTTGGCATAAATTGAGTAAAACAGGTAAAGATGCAACAGAAGAGGAATAGTTGCTCTGGACTCAATCATGGTTCTTCTGTGAAGGTTTAGGTGCCCAAATCCCGTGAAGGATGCTGAGGATGTGCCATGTGGTGGGGAGGGAGCCCACCAGCCTCCAGCTGGAGTGCGCTGGGACCACAGCCGGGGGGATGGCAGCAGGCAGGGCACGAGCGCATCACAGCTGCGAACATCAACCTGTCCCCAAGAAACCAGGCTCTCATTTCCTCCTCGGTAGACGTTTATTGGCCAGGCACCAGACCGTGCTCGAGGGATGGCCTCGCAGGCGTATCGGGTGGCCGTGCTTCGCATTATCGGGTGGCTTCCCTGCTCCATTTCTGTTCATGTGTCCCTGCCACCAGGATCGGATTACGGGGCCTTCACAAAGCACCAGCCATCTATTATTCAGCCGCCGTGTGCTACCGTATATGTTGGCGTACAGAGCAGAGCTGACCCACGAGGTGGGCAGCAGTGCCTGTACGGGGGGCGGTGCTGTAAATCACCCTCTGTGAGTTCTCAGGATGCAAGCAGACGGCTGGCGGAAACCACTCAGAGGTGCCTGACTCCAGTAATGCTTTATATAGCATGAGCAAAACCCATCCCATGAATTCCCGTCAGAGGGATGGGTGGTGAGACCAGAATCTTCCCAAGAAATGTGGGGAACCTCTCACTGGGTCAGGCGATGGGAAACGGGTCTGACCTTCCTGACCACCAGATGGATGGGGGGCAAAAAGCCATTCAGAGGGATGAACCTCAGGGCCATGAGTTTCTGGTGAGATCATTCCCTCCTGATGGCCTGAAGGTGTTAAGTGGTTGGAAACCAAGGCAGAGCAGGAGGGAATATGATGTCTGCAGTATACCTGGGGGGAAAATTCCCAAGGGCTGTTCTTGCTGGGAAATGTTTTGCTGCCACCGAGTTTGGGGGTGGGAAGGGATAAATCTGTTCAGATGAGATTTCAGCTGGGAAATAAGCAGGCAAACAAAAATGAGCAGAGTTACTGGTGATGAACTTCTGGCATGTTATTAGAATCCAACACTTCTATTTTCTTAATCGAATTTTTTTTATTCATAGTTTTGCTTTTAATTTTTTCTTCCTTTCAAGCCAATGCAAGTAAAAACATCTGCATTGCAATGTCAGTGTCACCAGACTGGAATATCCCCAGTACTCTCCCCGACTCCCTCTCCCCATATACTGCCTTTTACAGGGAAATCCAGTCTTCGCATTCTCCATCAATCATAAATACAAGCTCCTTCCTGTCTCTGTATTCTTCACAAACACATCTGTAAAATGTACTGTCCTTAATGTCAACAATATAAGAAAGCATCGGATGTCATTGGAGGAGAGGGGCTCCAGCAGCCCAACCAAAGCAAAAAAATCTCTTTTTTTCCCAAAACCTCCTGTTCTTCTCTCCTTGCCTTCCAGGACAGCCTATCAGGACACATGGGCTCACCCTCTACCTCCTCTCTGTGGCTGGATTTCCACAAGGACCTGCGCCTGCTGGACTGAGATGTCCACTCTGCACTGCGCCGCTCACCTTCCATGCTCAAGCCTTTCCTGCCCAGTATGTTATTTCTCAATGGACAAGCTTAACAGAGATGTCTTGGGTTTTTAAAAATAGTTAATATTTAAATATTAATTGAGCCATTAATTACATCTGAGCCCCAGAACAAAACAGCTGTGAATAATTAATGAGAGGGCCTATAGTAAATGCCTCTAATAATTCACAAAGCAACTGAACCAGGTATTTTCAGAGTATTCAGTGAGAGGAGAAGCAGGGAAGAGGGGAGGCAAGCAGGGGCACGAGTGATGAAGGAAGGGGCTGAGTAGAAATGAAGCATCATGGGCTGCTGGGTACTGTTCCTTCAAGGATTTCTCAGCATTTGCAGCAGGGGATGTTCAGGTTGGATATCAGGAAGAATTTCTTCCCAGAAAGAGTTGTGAGGTATAGGAACAGGCTGCCCAGGGAAATGGTGGAGTCACCTGGAGGTGTTTAAGGTAGATGTGGTACTTAGATACATGCTCCCCTACTGCTATGTCTCAGGGGTTATGGCCTGTGGCTTCACACACCTGGCCACACGAGCTCCTATCCCTCCCTCCTGGAGCTAGGCATCAATGATCTCTTTGTGCTTCAGCCTGTTTGTGCAGGGCAGTGTGATCCCATGGACCAGCCTCTCACTGTAGCTGGCAACGTCTTCAAGGCAGAGATGTTTCACCACTTGTGGCCATCCACAAGCTCCACATCTCAGAGGTGAATGCTGCATTTCCCTCCGAGGCTGCTGAGGAGAGGATTCGTCACAGCTCCCCACGGTTGATTGACAGCCATTAAATGAGCACGAGTTACCATTCTTCTTGATGGCCCAATAGATACATGACACGCACCCCACTGTTACCAAAGAAGCTTCCCTTTGCAAGAGATGAAAATGATACAACGCACCATGTGCTTGAAAACTGTGACCCTCCCGACCATATTAACAACCGTGTAATCAGCAAGCATCAGGGCCTTTCTAAAGAAACACTGCCATTCTCCCCAAGCCACGCAAAGGGGTTGGCTAAATGCGGCTTTGTTCCTTTCAACAGATGAAAAATTCAGTCCCCTTTCTTAGCTTATTGACCTCCTGCAAATACAGGAGGGAAAGAAGCTGCTGCCTTTCTGGTTCTGATAGCATGATATTCACAACTTAGAGCTATAGAGAGAATAACAAAATGGATTGGAATAATTATATAAATTTCTACTTCTCTATCTATGTGGATGCAGAGTTTATAAATTAACCAAAAACACTTGCAAATCTGCATAACCAGTTACCTATGTTCCTAATGCTTTCAATTTATCCTAATAGACATTTAATGAATACTTTATAAAGCCTCAGATAGGGTATTTTAAAATCAATGGTGCTATTTTATTGCTGTTTGTATTATCTTTATTTGGACGATGTCTTAGCACTCTGATGCCCATTGATTTCAGGCCTTGATCAATGAAAGAAGGTTTTGGTTTAAATACATGGAGATGCAAAAGAGATGCTGGGTTTGGGGCTGAAGGTCTCTCTCACAAGGGAGAGGTTGCTGAGATCATACTCATGGCTCAGAATTAGGGCAATCCACTGCCTGTGCATAGCTCTCCTCTTCCCTCTTTATCCTCTGGGGTAACAGTAATAAACTGTCCTCAAAGCAGCACTGCATGGACTGAGCAAGCAGCGGGTTTATGCCCCTTCTTCTGCTTGGGCTAACTCAGGCCCAGATTGCCTGTGTGTTTTATCCCCATTCACATCATGGGTATTCTTCTAAATACCTCTGAAAGCCTCATGCCAGTGCCAGCTCAGCTGCACTTACACCTGTGGCAACGGTGCCCAGATCTGATGGATAGATATGAAGCTTGACAGCTTCTCCCATCAGTATCAGCTCATTCAGCTCCACATCCATTGATTTCTCTTTTCTGTCTCTGGTTCCCTCCAGACTGGCTGAGTGTAGATGAAACCCATAATGAAATGGATGAGCTCCATGGGAACACAAGTGCTTTTTGGCTGAGTTGTGGGGGAGAGTTGTCTGAACAAGGAGACATTGTGGAGATTTCTCCTTGGATTTGAAAACAAAAGCAAATTGCAGGGAAAATTTCCCCTGACATTTCATTCAGTAAAATCTCATTCAGTTGTCGAATTGGGAGAATGTTGCATGAACTGTAACTGTTGATGATTTATTCCAGATTGGCATTTTTTCCTTTCTTAGCAGCAGAAATTTGAATTACAAACTGGGAATCGGGTCTCACACCGATCTTTGGCAGTAACCTCACGGCTTCTAGAACTGGGAATGCTGGTGCAGGCTGAAGGCTTTCAGCCTTCTATGATTATACAAACAAACTGGGGAAAGCTTGGATATTTCCCCAGGTCTGGCTCCAACCAGAATGAACTGGAGAGCTGATTCCATTCAATACAAGGCAGACCCCCCAGTATGGTACTAGATGATCTTTAACATCCTTTCTAACCCAGTACATTCTGTGATTTTGTGACTTCCCTTGAGATGAGAAGGGAGATAAACCATTATATGTATAAGCCACTATGGGTAGAGACAACACCACGTTCTTGCTCAGCCAATGGGAGCTGCTGAGTCCAAGTCTCCCTTTGTGCTGCAGGAGATCACGGTGATGCACTTTCCTCAGAAAGCTGCCTTCTTCTGTGTCAACCATTTATGAAATCGCAAGTGTAAGGAGCCAAGCTGAGATATCATAACCAATAGACTCGAGTCATGGTCACCCTATGGTCTGAGTGGACACTGAAGTGTTCCTGACAGAGTGGAGGTTGTTTCGAAGTCATGGAGAGGTCTGAGTCCCTGGATGACCTGAGATTAGGATTCAGCTCCAGCAGCAGTGACTTTCTTCTCTTAAATTCCTTTGGGAAGAGGTGAGAATCATGCTGAAGATTTCCCATGTGATACTGAAACTTTCCATCATAAAAAAAAGCAATCTTTTCTCATCTCTCCTCTGGTGAGCAGCGTGCACCCTAGTCCTGCCATCCATTCATAATCTTGTGCTTTGCATAGCTCATCTGCTTTGCATGGACATAATGGTTTTCTTGATGTGGGAGATTTTCAGGTTTTTTTTGCAAGAATATCTGAAATCAAATCGCTTAGAATATCTCTTTTTTGTTCTCCATCCCTGATTTCTCAGTTCAACCAAACAGCCACTACCTGCAGAGCCCTGCTACCGTGGCAGGACTGTGGCTCAGCTGCACCCTTCATGCTAATGCATTGCTGAGGGCATTAATTAGGGCTCACAGGATATAGTTCACAGCAGGTTCAGCCCGTTTCATGTCATCTGGGCAAGACCAGAGCTCACACCAGACTTCATGTGAGCCCTCCCTGACCTGTGGGCAGCAGCTTCCCCACCTGACTCAGCCTGCTGCTGAGCTCCTCACTGCCTTGTGCACCTCCATGTTTGTCCACCTGATGACTCCCATCCCATACCTGAAGCTTCTGCACCTCCTCAAGGGGACCTTTCTTCTTCTGAGGTGCTGTTCCCCTTTGGGAATACACAGGTTCCAGGGGATAGACCTCTCTCCCTTAGAGCAAAAGGCAGATGTGCCTGGTTATAATTCTCTATGTCTTTGTGCATCCTTCCAGCCCTCTGAACCATGGACATACAAGCATTTTGGAATTCAAAGATCAGCCTCTCTCTCCCACACCCTTCATCTCCAGAGTGCTAGTGAGGCACAGACCAGGTTAATCTGCTCCCTGCTGATCTCTCCAGAGGTAGGGGATAAGAAAAGGAACAATGCGGGAAAGGGCTGTGCAGCAGCCTGGAGGGCTCTTAATCCTTTCCTTTCCCCTCCTTGGGTCCTGCCTGCAAGAATGCAGCCTGTCAGAAAGGACAACGAAGACTTATGCACAAAGATCAAATAAATCATCTTCCTGTAACACTTCCCCTGTCATTTCTCTCCTCCTCCTCTCTGAAAAAAACAGTCTCTCCTGTAGGATTTGCTGGATACTTACACAGCATCTCGAGGGATAAAAGCCCCCAGGGACTTTTAAACACCTAAGTGCTACTGCCATCTGAATGGAAGTTTCTGCTGTGTGTTCTGGGCTAAGAGCCTGCTACTGTGGCGGAGGTGGTCATGGACGTTTAGTTGAAGTGTCCATAAACACCTGGTGGGAGATTTCTGATTACAGGCTGAGGCTCCTGCTAGTGATGCTGGCATCTTAGGATTTGCAGTCCATGGTGTTGAGGGGAATGAAAAACTGTCATTCCTGTTCCAGGTGGTCTCAGGAATGCTGACAATGGTTTGGTGTTGGTCAGCAGCTGCTGGCTGTAGTCAAAGTGTCAAGGGCAAAGTGTGGATGTGAAGAGCTTGAGAAGAGATGCAGTGGGGTGATATTTGCAATTAAAGCTGCAGAGAATAGTTGTCCACCTGCCAGAACACAGCTTAGTTGCCTTCACTTAACTCTGTTTTGATGACATGACCTCTTCCTTCACTGAGTTTCCATACTACAAATGTCAAGGACCTGTTGGTGCTGGAGTGACTGAAGGATTGTCATGAAATCACAGAATTATTAATGTTGGAAAGACCACTAAGATCATCTAGTCCCATCATCAACCCATGCCTGTGATTGCTCTAGACCGTGTCACTCAGTGCTATGTCTACCCTTTTCTTGATCTCCTCCAGGGACAGTGACTCCACCTCCTCCCTGGGCAGCCTGTTCCGATGCCTCACCATTGCTTCTGAAAATACATTTTTCCTAATATTCAACTAGTTTGTTTTCAGACTGATCTGAATCCAAGAGTGTCTACCAAGTCTTGGACCTGGCCGTGCTCCAGAGTCACAGTAGAGGCAGCCATCATGCTTCCAGGAGCAAAACACTGCAGCAAAATCCAGTACATGCAAAACCCACTGGATGAGTCTTTGTTGGCCCCAAATGCTGCCTTGAGTGCTGACATGTCCTGGTTGTCTGATTTCTTGATAGCATGTGTTGATGTTCTACATTTCACAATGACTGTTTGAAATGAATTCTGTTGTTTCTGCTCATTAAAATATTTCCAGTTGTTGGGAAAAAAAATCAAAAGGAAGGTGCTGAATTGCTAAATCATCTGATAAGTCTTGTATCAAGTCCTGATGCTTGATGTTAAAGATGTGTGTGTCCGAAGAGGAGATTTTCTTTTCATGAGAAGAGGCCAAGCAATACTGAGCACCAAAGCAATTAGTGTTACTCATGCAGATGTACTTCCTCAGATCTGATTGCGAGGTGTGGTGAGAGACATTTGCTAGAACTGACCAGGAAACTCAAATAATTTTTACTTTGACCAGGTAAACCCAATTATATATTTCTCCACTAATTAAATTCTAAATCAAAAACGATTTCAGAAGAAAGTTAAAGGGGGTGAGAAAACAAGAAGTGAGGGCTGGAGGGGAAACATTTTAGCTTTTAGGCCCTTGGTTTTCCAGTAAATAAATCTTTAAAGAATCAGGGTCCCTTCCATGGACACTTTAATTTAATCAAAAGGGCGCTTCTATGAAAAGCAGGAGTGTAAAAACTTGATATCCCCCTTACACAATTTCTTCAAGGGCTCAGTTTGGAAAGACAAATTTCTGACTAGGGGACATTTTGGAGAGAACCGGGGACATCCCCTTGCAGTTTTGTGTTGAGCCCTGATGCCAGGTAGCAAGACTCAAGTTCTGGCTGGGAGCTTTCTGAACGACATCCAACCTACAAGAGGTGCACAGGGGCTCCGCACCCTGGGGTGCATCCCAGTCCATGTGGGGGCAGTTAAAACCAACTGCACATTCCTGTATGCTATCGATGTTCTTGTACGCTGGGGATGCTTTTATACACTGGGAATGCTCTCAAATTCTGGGGATGCTTTTGTATGTATGCTGAGGATGCTCTTGTGAAGGGGAAGCTTTCACACAGGGGATGCTCTTCCTTATACGAATGTGTGTCCCAAGGGGCTAGCCCTGGGGGTGCACCGCGGGTGTCCCTCATGAACCACAGTAAAGATGCTCTTACATATACCCACCAGCCCTTCTCCATTTTCTGCATCCTGCCCATCCATGAGCTGTGGCTGGAGGAGGCTGCGGCTGGATCCCCCCTCCCCTTCCCCCCATGACCCCTCCTCCTTCTCCCAGGAGCCCTGCCAGCCCCTGCTCCTCCAGGGGTAATTGAAGCAGCACGTAGAGCATATGGCCAGGCAGGGATCCCTGCTGGTGCACCAGCTGTGAGCTGGGTGCCGGGAGAAAGCAGGCGGCAGGGGTTCCGTCTCCCTGTCTGGCTGCCTCCCTTTTCCCCAGCAGTTGTTCACATGACACAGTTTGGAGGTCTTGTTTGCTGTCCGGGTATTCATGAGAGCGGTGGTCTTGGTCTCACACTCAGCATCCCTACCATATTCCTTCCTCTGTCCCCTTTGCCAATGCTCCTTCCTCATCCCCCATCCGTCTGCTGTGGGATTCAAAGTGCTGGAGGCAGCCTGTGTGCCTGACAGGGCAGCTGTAGGGTCTTGAGGCAGGACACGAGATGGCACAGCACTGTGGGGGAGACGTTCCCCTGGCCATGTAGCCAAAGCGATGGCTCTCCATAGGGAGTTTTCACACCATATGGAAGAAGCCATGTGAGGTGGTCGAAGTTCTCTAGTAGCCTAGTGTTGCTTCTCAAGTAAGCTTGATTGTCCTGGCTGGGTGAGTTTTCAGCACCTTCATTTCAGAAAAACTTGACAAATGTCATGTCCTCTGTCCTCCTTCCCACTCTACAAAGATCCTTTTGTCTTCAAAGTTTGCCTTGTGCATTAAGGAGGAGAGGAGACAACAGCAAGTCTGGGATGTGAGCTGCTTTTCCTTCAGGTAAAATACTGCCAGGAGAAGAGGAATTACTGCCTACAAGCATGGTCTTCATGTCCTCTTCAAAGCTGTGGTTAGGAGTGCAGCATGGTTATGATGTAATGACTACAGCGTTGTCAGAGGTGAGGAACCCTGCCCTTACAAGAACCAGAAATGATGCAGAAACCAATCCTACAAGTGGAAGCATTTGGGATGGGACATTGCTGGTCTTCTGGATCAGGTTTCCATGGCCTGATAAAGCCTGAGGAGGTGAAAAAGGCTCCACTTCCTCCAGCACCAGCCAAGCCCACTTTCTAGGATTATCGCAGAGCCTCTCCCTTGGGGAGTAAGGACAACGTCCCAGCCCAGAGCTGGGCTCCCAGATAGCTCCCCACAGAGGGGTGGGGGCAGGGGAGACTTTATTGAAAGGAAAGGGGCTTCATTTGGACCAATTATTCTCAAACTGAAGTGGAGGAAGCCGTCATTTCAGTGTTTCCTTCCCCCCCCCTCTTTTCCATTTGTTGTGTGTATTTTTTTAATGCTCTGGCAATGGCTGAATATCACACAAGTGCCCTGTCAAGAGATATATTCAATAAACACTTGACACCCAAGCTCAGGAATACATGGCCCGTGGCAAACATGAATTATTCAAGCGGAAATCAAGATAATTTTGCTTCTAACTCAGAAAACCAAGACTCTTTCTTTCCTTCCTTATTTTCCTTCTCTTCCTCTTCTCATTTTATTCCTGTTCTTTCCTTCTTCCTTTTTTTCTTATCATTTCTTTCTCCTTCCCCTCCCCCCCCCTCCTCACTCTGGTTGGAAATCCAAAATGCGTTACCATCTAGGGAGGTCCCTTTGCTAAATAAACCAGGGTGAGACCCAGAAGGAATCTCCTTTGGCTAAGGAGATAGTCTGCAGGTTTGTCCCCTGTGGCTGCTGTATTGCTTTGGCTGTGTCTCAAGAGCATTTGAACGCTGTGAAAGGGTGTCATAGAAGTGTCATTGCGGCTAGATGTTAGACTATTCAGCCAAAAGCTCACTTTTAGAAAAAAAGTATTTTGTTCAGGAGAAGAGGGAGGTTACAATTGGCCTTTCTTGCAAGACTGAGCCCTTCACCTGTTCAGGTAAGTTCTCCAGCTGTGGAAGTTGGTAATGATGGAGTATGCTTATGGATGAGGGAGTCTGTTGGGGTTGCAGCATCCCAGAAATGGGAATGAAGTATCAGGCTCTATTCCTACTTCTATTCATAGTTGCCTTTCCCCTTCCTCTCCCACCCTCTCAGAAATACGATCTCCAACTGATCAGCACCGGGTTGTACCAAAGGCATTGGCTCTGGCAGTTCTTCCCTTTCTTGTGAGTGGAAGGGACTGAAGCACCATTATGCACTGAGAAGAGCTGGAGATGGTGCCTTAAGAAGGCTTTAGGAATGGAATGCCCTGATTAGAGTCATGGGCAGCATGTGTCCTTTTTATTCTCACTATTAGGAAGGTCTCTTCTAGCCAGCCATTCATGGGCTTCTCTTCCTTAGGTTGATAGAGCGTTGGCCTCTTGGTTGATTAATGACTTTGTGCAGATAGATGCTGAGATTCTCCATTGATATTGTGCTTTGCCTAGCAAAGAAATACAAAACACTTAAGCCATCAAGGGACTGTTGAATTGGCATTCTGGGCTATTACAGGCTTTGGGGCAGAAGATGTGGGGTGTGCAAACATATGTCACGGTGCTATCTCCATCAGTATCTGTAGTGCTTTAGGAGTAAGGTAGGTGAGAGGAGAAGCTGTCCTGCCAGAGGTCCATGGGGTCTCAGCCACTCTATCCTCACAGCCTCCAAGGGCAAGTGGAGCACTGAAGATGGTTTCTACATCTCCCATGATTGCTTTCTTCTGGACAAAGCTGCCAACTCTTCCTCCTCTTTCTCCCCTCACTGACACCATCCCTCCTGTGCGGGAGTAAGCTCTAGCCAGCTCCATCCTTCCTTCCTATCCCCAATTTTTCTGGCAGTGCCCGAGTTTCCCTCTGGTAGTGAATGGTCGTGGTTACTTGTGAGGTTAGGACTGGCTGTCAGCCAATCACAGCCCAGCAGCAGGGATCTAATAGCCCCGGCGCCAGCCATTTGAGAGGAAGGAGAATATAGGTCATCAGTGACGTAATCTCTCAGAAAGGTGGGGGGGGTGCTGAGAGTAGAGGGGGAAGCAATCATTTAAATTTGGAGAGGAGCTAACTGGAAATTTGGGCCATCAGGAGAATAATGGGCCGAGAGGAAGAGATGGGGATATTAATAGAGCTGGTTTCTGTAAGAGCTGGAGCAGACAGCAAGGGATGGAGAACCACAGAGAGTCTTGGTGTCGGGAGGCTGGGAGTCTCCAGGGGCCTGGGAGCATCAGCTTGGATCTCTGCTTGGCCATGTTCTGTAAAACCTCTGTCTGCATCCCAGGAGCGCACCAGGTCTCTCCCTCCTGCTCCTCATCTGATGGTCTTCCATCCCCATTTTACCCCATCAAGATCAGCCATCCCTACCTCCCATTGACCACCACTCCAAGAACCCTCTGAGAAGCCCCATTACTTTAGACCCCCCCCCAAGAAGCCCCAGTGTGTTCACAAGGACAAGTGTATGGTTTGGTGTGGGTCTCACTTTCTCCTCTCTGCCTGGGGTGCTGGCTCTAGCTGAGCCTACTCCTTTCATCTGCATCCCCCTGCAGTGTTTGCATGCTAAATCAAGCAAATGCAACACCCCCAGGCAAGCTTTGGTTGGTTAAGATCCTTGACAGCCTCTCCCTGCTTACTGAGCACGGTCCCTAGAGAGAGTAGGGTATCTCCATCCCTGGAGATGTTCAAACTTCATCATGCAATGCCATGAGCAACCTGCATCAAATAGGGTGCTGGCTGGACATTTCCATCTTTTCCAATTCTGGGTCACTATACCCCTCCAAACAGTGGAGGACCTGGAGAACCCACCACTATGGGACATGGCTTGGTGGTTGTGACAAGGATGTCATTTCCAGAAGGTAGTGTAGCTCTGCCTTATCTCACTTTTTTGATGGACGTCTGAATGAAGCACATCTCACTGTGTGTTTGGATATGGCAGTGAGTGAAGGAGTGCTGGGGGATAGCCTTCATGGGTGCCAAAACTATTAGACTAGAAGGTATAGTACCTTCTAGGTAGGTAGAATATAGGTATATACCCAAACCAGCTGTTACCCTGCCTTGGCAGACCGAGGTTGTATTTTGGGCTTAGCACAAGTTTGTGAAAGTCCCAGAAGCACATCTGCAGAAGGCAAGGGTGTCTGGCAGTGGGAACACAAGCTATTCCACATTTGTCTACTGCTGGACAAACACCAGTCATGGTAGTCACTGATCTATGGCTACCTCAGTTAAGGGGTTCGGCCTTCCCTGCTGCTGCTCTGCCATGGCACTGTGATGGAAAAGCCTGAGAGCTGAAGGGCAGAGCCACCAGCTGAAGGAGATGAAGGAACTGTATGGAAGGGGGAGGGAGGAAGGGAGGGTTTTTCCCCTTGTTAAATATTTACCATCCCAGACTGGTGACATGATATTTCCTGCCCTCTAGGAATTCCCAGGGACTGGTAAGTTTGACCAGAGAGGTGTGAGGACTTCCTGAGGAGTCTTCCAGCTCCCTGCATCCTCCCCAGGAGTAACTTGGGGCACTTCTACCTCCTATAGGCAGCTCAGTGTCTGTATGAAACCCCACAACTAGACGATCTTTCAGGTCCGTTGCAACCCAAGCAATTCTATGATTCTATAATATGCAGGTGCTGACCTCAGTCCTGATCTACAGTAGAACTGAAGCTCTTCAGCCTCATGTCTGCTCCAAGCTTTCTTCTTTGGTCTGAGTGGTGGCTGAAGGAGGTCACCACTTGGGTACTGGAAATAAAATGACGCTTGAGCTGGGATATGCCACAGACGATATCTGAGAGTTGTCTTCCAGAAGGCTGTGCCCTGAAGTTTGTCACCTGCTCCCAGTTCAACCAGGGCTGAAATGCAGGTGGTGTGGTTCTCCCTGCATAAAACAAGGACAATAATCCATTCTAGACTGTAGAGTCTTCTGGTTTAGGAATAGGCCGTGCAGTGTTTGCATGACTGTCTTTCTCAGAGGCTCTGCCAAATCAGTTATGCTACAAATACACACAGAAAGAGGAAAAACTGTGAATATTCTTGGAACCAAGATGGTCCTCAAAAGCTATCACATGAAGTGAAATTGTTCCCTCCTCCAGCATTTCATTAAGCAGCTGGATTCATCTCCTGCAGTGGTGGAGAGCATTAGCAGAGAAGTTCCCTTACAACCAAACAAGTCATGTCCACATCTCCCACAGTCTTTCAGCCTAACCAAACTGCTGATCTGAGGAAAATCCACATGGCAGGCAACAGGCTTTGCAGGGTCAGATTAGTCAAACGCTTTTCTTTTCTCCTCTTTTAATGAGTTAAGGAACAGTTGCCTTCTTGAGAACAGAGCTGTGGATGTCAAAGTCTGGAGCGGAAACATCAAGGAGCTGAGCAGTGCTCTTACAATTAGTTTTTAGGATGAGCTGCCCTTCCACACTTAGAGATCAGAGTTGGATGCAGACGTGACAGGGAGGAGGGACCCACTATGCCCTTCCCATGGAGGCATGCAGCAGAAGTGTATGGAGCAGGATTAAGAACTTTTGTGCCTCCTTAGTCACACGTAGATCACTCTGAGCATGTCCACCTTGCACATTAATAATATAAAGGCCGTAAAAGGTTGATTTGGAGCTGAGCTGCACAGTCTGGGACCCCTAAAATATGTTTTGCAGTCCACCTCTGCTGTTGGTGCCTACAGACCCTTCTGCTCACATATCCTCGTCCCAACTTCCAAACTGAAGCCAGAGTGTGAGCCAAGAACAGACCATCCTGTGGTTGAAGGGCTGCTTATGCATGAGAAAACCACTGGCACAGGGGAAGAGCCCCATTTTCTGGTGGAAAGCATGTATTGCCACACTACCTAAATGTACACCCAAAAAATGGGCTAAAACATGCCCTTTGCAGTCCACATGGGCTTAAAATAAGCACTCTTAGCACCAGTTACACAATGGAAAGGGCTCAGGTACTCTCTGGCTGCAGATACATTCGATACGCTGAAAGGGTTGCAGGAGCGTATCAGACAAAGTTCCTTACTTTGCTCAGGCAGCCTATCAAATATTTAACGGGCTGCCATAGGCAATTACATTAGAGGAGATAGTTAAACACCCCCTACCCTAGGGCACCCCCCTGCAATGTAAATCAAACAAATTGGACTCTTTTCACAATTGACACACACGATTTTACTTACTGTAAATAATTTAGCATTAAAAAGTCGAGCTACACTTTGCCCCATCTGGATTTTCTTTTCTCTTGCTCTCTCTCCCTGCTCCACCGAGTTGAGCAGTGTGGACTCTGGGCTCCTAATGCAATATATGGAGTGGAGGAATTTTGCTGCCTGGGTGAGCTGTTAAAGGATTCCCATTTCCTAATGGAAGAAACCACACTCAGGAAACTTGTGAAGTTGCCCATTTAAAACAGTCGGAGATGCTCCCTGCCAGCTAACAGCAAGGGATGGGAAAAATCCCTCCCTCCGGAAGGAGTTTGGTCTATTGCTGGTTGGCATCTCCCGGGGTCATAGCAATCTCCCTGTAAAACTTGGCTGAATGTTGCACTTTTTAATTAAATGCTATCTTTCACGATTAGGCTCAGCGGGGTTTTAATAAGGATTTTTACAAACTGGCGTGCAGCGTTGGCCTGCATGGATAGGCTTTCCTCTTACACCTCAAGTGCTAAATCTGTGCAGTAAAACATGCTCGGGTATGCGGGCTAAGAAAGTCACATTGTCATCATTGGGAACTCTTCCCATAGCCCTCACCCAGTCTCCTGGAAAAGCTGCTTTGATAGTATGATATTTTGAGCTGCAACTTGATGATTTTTTCTAGTTCTCCTAATGTTGAGTGAGAAAGCGTGCAGAATTTGGCTCTGATGAGTCATTTGCATTGCCACTGTTCTCCAGATCTGAATGGGGTATCACTTTATCTTGTCCTGGGCCTGTTCTTCATTACACACCTAGTTTAAATAAGTGTGAGTGCCTTGTGAAATGTTCTCCTTGATGCCATTGGCCTCTCTCAGCAGCAAGACAGCTTATAGAGTTTAGTGCATCTGTTAAAAAGCGCTTGGGGCTTGATTTTTCTGCTCCTGCACTCAAGCAAGCCATTTAAACCATCACCCGTGCAGGTACAGCCTCTTACACATTTTCCGACAAATCCAATTTCCATCAGAAAACATCAATTCCGATGAGATCGAAGCATTTAATCCCTGAACATCTTAATTCTGATGGATGGATCCTCCCCGGGGATCCCCACAGATGGTGGGGATGAGACGTGCTCTCAGCAGCCTGGGGTGGAGAGGATGCTGCTGGAGGCATCATCCTGTGCAGGAGCTGTGATGGCGATGGGAACAAGACATTTACTGTTTCAGGGCTGGGTTGAAGCATAAACCTAAAATTTCCAGTGTAATAGAAAATCATAGAATCATAGAATGTTTGGGTTGGAAGAGATCTTAATCCCATGTAATTCCAACCCCCTGCTATGGGCTGACTGCCTCCACCAGCACAGGCTGCCCAGGGCCCAATCCAACCTGACCTTGAGCACCTCCAGGGATGGGGCACCTACAGCTCCCGAGGCAGCAGTGCCAGGGCCTCACCAATTCAGCATTTTGGCTCAACTCCTGCTAAAGCTCTGCAAAGGACCAATGAGGAAAAAGCAGTGGGTATACGCCATTGGCTTCCCACTAACACACCCACCTTTTGCATCCCACCATTGGCCAAAGTGTCTTAGCTTACACAGAGTGAGCCTAGACAGCTGATGAGAAGGATGTGGCAGTGGTCACCTAGGTGCAGCTGTAGGGCCTCTGATCCATCATTCTGCAGAAAGTCCTTCATGTGCCTTTTCCACTGGATCCTCTCCTGGAGGCCTGGAAAACTGTGTCCCCTCTGCTCTATGTTCCTATTAATCGCTGCCAGTGGGTGTAATTGGTAGCTAGAGCACACAGACCCCATTAAAGCCCACGAGGGTGCCAAATGCTCTCATTCAGGCACAAATGAAGGAGCAATCAAACCCACTTAGGTAATAAAAACAGCTGGAGTCTGCAGGCAACTGCCCGAGGCACCAACCACATGGCAGGCAGGACAATCCTCTGAAAAGTCTGCATTGAGGCGTCCTTTGATAGAAAACGTGGGGATTAGGAGGAGCACCACAAGGTTTCATTGGCTAAAGGCAGACAGACAGAAGGAGAAATTATGAGTTGTCTTTGAAAAACAACAGGAAGAAGGAGTTTCTTAGGCACGGAGCTCGCTGAAGACAATTGGTTCCCTATGGGAATGATGAGTAAGAGCGTCTGTAAGTGTCATGGTACCACAGTGTCCCCAACTCTTTTTGCTAACTGCGTGCTGTGGCGGATAACCAACACATCTGACCCTCACAAGGAGCAGCAATGAACTGAAGACCTTTCTCGCTCATCACATCTGTCTCAGGATGAATTTCCAAAGCCAACCAATGGGGCTGTCATTAAAATGTTCATCATTACTACTTCTTTAGAAGCATTCCTACTTGTTTTTCTGTGTTTTTGCACATCCTGGTTGTAAGGTATGTTCTTCCCAAGGAGCTGGTAAGTCCTAGATAAATCCAGAGGAGTTGGGACTCTTTATGAAGGACACCTGTTCTATTCCCAGCCTGGGCTAGCACAGGGGTACACCACAAACCACAAACCCATTCGGGAGGTGGAAGGAGGACAGGCTCATCCACGGGTTAGAGCTGGATTAGGTCATGGGGAGTGCCATTGTGGGTCACTCCTGCTCAGAAAGTTCATAGCCAAGGTGGAGCAAACCCAGGGCAAGGTGCTGAGAGCTGTGTCCTCTAGACAGGGCAACATTCAAAGCTTGAAGGCCTGTGTGCTTGGAAAAGCACATTGTACCCGACCTTCGGGACATATTCTGGGCAGAGCCTGCAGTTGGTTCCTTGCAGCATCACTCACTCATCTTGGCGAGATGCTGGTGTCCTTGGGGGCAGTTACATCCAGGAGCTGCTGAAATGCAGAAAGTGAGAAGGGCAATAGAGTGACCACCAGGAAGAGCCCAGTGAAAGGAGGATAAAACCCCCTCAGGAAAGCTTCTGGATGTCAAAAGAGAGTGAATGAGCCCAGGAGCTGCCAGCTGGAAATGCCTGGGCTCACCACAAGGCACCCAGGAGGGCCAATTCACCTCCGCAATAATTCTGCCTACGTCTCCACCAAGCAGAGAGCTCCCAGAAAATGGCTCTGGCAGCTGCATCCTCCCCATCACCTGATGCTGCAATCTCTGTGCAAGCAGCAGAGGGGAGACCATGACTCAGAGCTGTGCTGGTGGAAAGCAGGAGGGGAAAAAAGCTTCTCAGCTCCTGGATTGGCAGAGCATCAGCGTGTTGGCAGAGCTTCACTGGCACTCGGAAGATGAGAAGGAAGTATGCTGGGCTAGGGTGTGTGGGGACTGCCCGTTGTCCCTCTGCCATCCCTCAGGCCAGCAGGGATGAGGTTTTCTGGTGGCACCAGAGGTGCAGGATTCAGGATTTTGCCCCATGAGGCCTCCCCTCTGCCCCTGCGTGCAAGCAACTCATACAGTGGCTGTGCCTGAATCTGGAAAGACACACACATCTCCTATTGCTGGATCTGTCTTTCCCTGTGCTGATCCAGACCTAAAGTACTGTACTTTTGGGGCACTTCAGCTTCTCAGATGCTGGGGATGGGTTTTCTGGCTAGGATTAATGCATGCTGCTACCTCCAGAAGGGATTTGCTCTGAGCATAACCAAGCATGCTCCTACCAACCCCACAGCCTCCCTCTCCATGTCCAGCATTTCTGGGGGTTTCCTTGCTCTGGGGCAGCAGTTCTGCTGCCCATCACACCTCTGCAGGGCTGGGAGCAGCCATAGGGGTGGCAGACACACAGCCACCAAACACTGCCTGTGAGCAATGACAGGATCTGGGCGTGGGGGCACTCAGAGGAAAGGAGATGCTACGAGGTGATGCTGCGTGCGTGTGCGGATGGATGGAGAAGGGCTGGAGGGGCTGGAGAGAGGGATGCACAGATGGAGGTAGGCAATGGAAAAAAAAAAAAAAGAATTAGAAAAAAAGAAAAAAAGAAAAGAATTAGAAAAAAAAGAAAAAAAAAGAAAAGAAAGAAAAAAATAAAGTTGGAGAAACTTTTCCTTATTTCTCTGTTCGCTGATTTTATCCCCGGGTGCCTTTTTTGCCTCTGGGAGAGTGGAGGGGGCCCAGTCGGGGGGTGAGCGGAGTGGCCACGGGGCGGGCGGAGGGAGGGGCCTGGCGAAGCCCATCCAATGAGCGTCCGGGGGGGCGGGGGGGCCGGGCTATAATGCCCTCGATGCCGGGCGGCAGAGGCAGACAATACCGCGCCCCCGGAGCCGGGCAGCCCGGAGCGCCCCTGGCCCGCTCCCAGCCCAACCATGATGTCTATGAACAGCAAGCAGGCTTTCAGCATGCACCCCATCCTGCACGAGCCCAAGTACCCCCACCTGCACACCAGCTCAGAAGCCATCCGCAGAGCCTGCCTGCCCGCTCCCCAGGTAAGCCAGGCGCCCCCCACGCTGGGGTCCATGTCTTTTTTGGGTTTTGCTTGGGGTTGTGTTGGGGTTGGGGTTCCCAAGTGGTGCTATGGGGCAGGTAGGATCAGGCGTCCTCGGAGTGTCTCTGTCCCGCTGCCCAACTCGGAGATTCCTTGGGATTCCCACCAGCTCCATCCTCTCTGCTTTCTTCTGGGGGACAAGGGTCAGTGCCCGGGGTACTGTTTCCATTTTTGGGGTGGGAGGCTAAGCTCGGTCAGCTCACCTGGCCCAGGGACAGAGCAAGATGTCTGTAACGCCATTTGCCTTTAACCCTCTCCCATTCTTCTGGTTTGTTTTCTACTCCCCTTTTTTTCCCCTAACCCCACATCCAGATCCAGGGTAACATTTTTGCGGGCTTTGATGAGACCTTGCTGCGGGGCGCCGAGGCTCTGGCCGCTGTGGATATAGTATCACAGAAAACCCACCCGTTCAAGCCGGATGCCACCTACCACACCATGAGCAGCGTGTCCTGCACTCCTACCTCGTCCTCCGTGCACCTGCACCACCCGTCCGTGCTGACCACCCACCACCCCCACCACCACCACCACCAGCCCGCGCAGGGCCTGGAGGGAGAGCTCCTGGACCACCTCAACTCTGCCCTCCCCCTGGGAGGGGTGCCGGGTCCCGACGTGGGCTCCACGCCGACCCACCCTCATTCCCACATGTCGGCCATTAACCACATGGCCCACCACTCCCAACCTATGAACATGTCCCACCCCCACGGCCTGGCGTCCCACGCCGTCATCTCGGGCCCCGAGACAGAGACGGACCCACGGGAGCTGGAGTCCTTCGCCGAACGCTTCAAGCAGCGGAGGATCAAGCTGGGGGTGACCCAGGCAGATGTTGGGTCTGCGTTGGCCAACCTGAAGATCCCGGGGGTGGGCTGCCTTAGCCAAAGCACAATCTGTAGGTTTGAGTCCCTCACTTTGTCCCACAACAACATGGTGGCCCTCAAACCCATCCTAGAAGCCTGGCTGGAGGAGGCCGAGCGGGCCCAGAGGGAGAAAATGACCAAACCAGAGATCTACACGGGAGGCGACAAGAAACGCAAGCGCACCTCCATCGCTGCCCCCGAAAAGCGCTCGCTGGAGGCTTACTTTGCCGTGCAGCCACGGCCCTCGTCGGAGAAAATCGCCGCCATCGCTGAGAAGTTAGACTTGAAGAAGAACGTGGTGCGGGTCTGGTTTTGCAATCAGAGACAGAAGCAGAAAAGGATGAAATTTTCTGCCACTTACTGAAGAAGGGGCTGGGAAGGCGGCGGGGGGCAGTGCCTGGCCCCCCAGCTGATGTGGCCCCCCCCCCCAGCCAATATTTCCCCCCCAGAAACGGGCAGGGTTTGGGTTGATTTGTTTTGTTTTGTTTACAAAAAATGAAAAGGAGGGGAAAAAAAAAAAAAAAAAAAAAAGGAAAAAAAAGAGGAAAAAACAAACCTCAAGAAGGAAACCCGCCCAAAGCGATGCGAACAGCTCAGTGCCCGCTCCTCGCCCCCGCGGGCAAAGTGGCCCCGTTGTCATGACTGGTACAGACTGCTTTTGTAGACAAAACTGGAGGGGGAAAGAAAAGAAAAGTGGAGAAAATGGAGAAGCTGAAATGAAAGGTCCGGGGAGGGGGGGGTGGGAAGGGAGGGGGGAGATGTGGGGGTGCTCAGAGCCAGGGCAGCGGCGGTGAGAGCCTGACAGGGCTTTGTCGCAGCCTCTTCCTGGTTTGGGTGGGCAAAGGGGATTGGGGCACCGCTCCCTCCTCAGTGTCCCGTCTTCTTCTTTTTAAAAACTAAAAGGAAAAGGAAAAAATGACTTAAAAAAAAATAAAAATAGAAAAGAAAGGGAACGAGCTGAAGCCGCCCCGACGGCTGTAAATACGAAGGCGCCGGCCCGTGCCCCCCCACCCCCCGCGCTCGCTGCCCGGTCCCTGCGCGCACACACACACACACGCACTTGCATGGTTTTGTTCGCTGTCCCCTCGCATTTTTGCAATAATGTTTCTGTTTCTACCTCATCAGCTACATAAAAAAAAAAAAAAAAAAAAGTTAAAAAAAAAAAGAAGAAAAAAAAAACGGAAAGAAAAAAAAAAAAAAAAAAGATGGTTTTTGGCACTTCCCTGGAAGTCACGATTTATTCGGGGGGGGAAAGGAAAAAGGAAATTTATTTTGCTTTGGTTTTTGCCCGTATGATTTCACTGTAACGTATCCTACGCTTTGACAATCAAACCAGTGGGGCTCCCGGGGGCGGCCCGGGGCAGCGGCGCACGGCGTCCCCGACAGTACCGAACTCTGCACTTTCTAAGGCAAGAATACCCTTTTTGTTTTTTTCTTTGCATATTTAATAGAGAAATTTGCCTCCGAGTCCTTCGTTGTTGGGTTGTTTTTTTTTTTTAATTATTATTATTATTATTATTTTTTTTACTTCTGATTATTATTATTTAAACGAGATTTCGTTTCGCTGTGTGTGTGCTGAATGAAATTTGGTGTCTGTGTACGCTGCAGCATTTCAAATAAACCATGCACGTTTTACCTCACCCTCCCCTCCTGCCTCCTGCACTTACTGAGCCCGGGGGCGACGCCGGCTCCGCCGCGGGACCTCACCGCGTCGCTCCGTTCTTCCTCCTCCAGGCCGGGGATCAACGAAATAAGGCGAAAAGCAACGAAAATAAGGCTAAACCGCGTTCAGAGCCCTGGGGTGATTTTTTCCCACTCGAGCCATGCTCGCAGCGAAGCCCCACGAACGGATCTGGGGACGGAGCCGGGCACGCTCACCGGCCGCGGTGCCGCTGAGACGGAGGAGTAACTCCGCTCGCATCGAAACCGCACCGAAAAACGCACTGCAGCTGCCCCGCAGGGGGGCCGGGAGGAGCTGTCAGCGGGTGGGGGGCACGGCACGCACCGAAGGGGTGACGGGTCCTCGTGCTTTTGTTTTGTAACTTTTTATTTTCCAGGAAAAACAAAAACGAACGCACCGCGCGCATCGCGGGGCGGTGCTGCACCCCCAGAGGCCAGGCTCTGTCTGGGGGGTGTGAGGGGGGGACCACAAGTGACGGCGGGGCTCCGGAACCCGCAAAAAAGATGAGAAAAACATCCGAAAGAGCCGCTCGGGGAACGCTGGGTGAGGAGATGCTTCCCGGAGTGAGCACCGCACTTTGCAGCCCCCCCGGCCCGCAAGGGTTTTACAAACCCCATCCTGTCCTTTGTTCTTTCCCTCCGTTCTGATTTTTTCTTTCCTTCCTTCTTTCTTTTCTTCTACTTTTTTTTTTTTTTTTCCTATGAAGCGAAAAGCGCATTTTCATAAATAGACCTTGGCCAAGTGCTGGCAATGAAATTTTAATGAAGGCTGGATGCTGAGTGCTGCCCGGGGGGGCCTTGGAGAATCAGCTCGGTGCAGCATTAGCAGCGCCCCATTCGCATCCCTCCCTCTGCTCCCTCACAGCCATAACACACTCTGCTCTGGTCCAGTCTTACAAGCTTCCCCGGTGGCCCTCCACCCTAAAACTGGGACCCCCAGGTCCAAAACCAGGACTTCCACCGCAGATCTGGGATTGCTGCCCCAAGCTTACAGGTGCTGCTCCATCTCCTCTTCAAAGTTTGTGAGCGATGCAATTTTCCTCACCTGCAATCCTAAACTGGGTATTTCCCCGATGTGAATGCATGTGAAGTGAGAGGAACCTGTCCCCTGTGGGGTGTTGTGAGTGGGTTTATTCTGTGATGGCACATAGGGGTCTCAACACAGGAACAGCAGTGCAGATACCCAAACCTTCTAACGCAGTCTCTCTGCAGTGCACTCAGTGTAGGGAGAGTTTAGGGAAAAAGTCCAGAGCAGGGAAAGGAGGCAGAGCTGTGTGAGAAGGAACAGGATTGCACACACAGGTGGCATGGCACATGCACACTCCCTGTTTCTGGAGTGGAAAGGAAGCCCCTGAACTGTGACCCTAAAGCCAAAATAGCATTGAAGGAAAGGAATATTGATTGGGCTGGACATACATCTCTCTCTCTCTCTCATTTACTTTTTCTTCTTCATGTGGGGTTTAACATACAAGCTAGCTCATCAAAGCTGTGGCTTTGGCAGCCAGTCCATCTCTAGGTGTGCATTCTCACCCACTGCTACTGCTGGCACTGAGGTCAGAGGAATGGTGAAGGCCACACTGGAGACCTGGTCCTGGGGTGGGGCAGCTGGAACACAGGTCACTCTTGGGATTCAGAAACATCGTACGCAGCTCACAAAGATCCAGGGATAGGACTGGGGCATTGATACAGATGAGGCTTCAAAGTAGAGGTGCACAGGTGAGTATGCATTGTCCACTGAGGGGAACTAAGGTGTCCACATAGCAGTTCATCTCTGTTTGACTGTGAATGGTACTCTACAGGTAGCACACTCACAATAGAGATGATGTATGACCGAGACACATGGAAACATCCCCAAATGGAGGCATGGCTGCAAAGGCTTCCTGAGGAAAGATTCCCACAGGTTCATGGCTGCTGAAGCCCTCAGACATCAGCTGCAGGAGCTCTGCCCAGTGAGCCCTGGGAGATGGATCATTTTGCCATACTTTCATGCTGTTGAGTTCCATGCCATGTTCACTGTTGCATTTTTCTGCCATAAAAGTCAAATCCCACAGAAAATTTAGGCACCAAATTCCCTTGAGCACACAGGCAACAACTGAAGTTTATATATGCTCTGCTGAACTGAGCCTGCTAACTCCAGGCAAATGCTGATGTGGTTGAAGACATCTGGGGGAAGCAGTGTCCCTCATTTATTTCTTAAAGCAATTTGGTGGAGGGTTGCACCAAATCACACTGCCATGGTGCTGGCTGTCCCTCCGGGAAGGAAACTGGGGCAAGGCAAGTTGCTGAGTCCCATCTCTCCATCCCTAAGCTATGTGGTTGGACCCCACACAGACCTGTAAAGTAAAGGACGTGGGGCGTCAGCAAGGTGATCGCCAACATCAACCCCCTAGTTCATATATTGCCAGCACGTCACAGCTTTGCACTCAGCTTTGGGTCTGGAGGAGAGAAAATGCTCCATGTTCTTTAAAAGATTCCTGCCTTTGAAAGCCATGCAGGTAAAGGATGCCCCTGCTGACGGACTCTCTTCTATTATTCTATGTGTTTTAGTGCAGAGCAGAGCAGATGTATTTTTAAAGAGGCCAGTGCTTGAAGTAGGCTCTGTTCCACTACAGGGGAAAAAGGAGTAAAGCAGTAATTACAGGCTTCATAGGGGCCCAAGCAAGCAGGAGGACAGCCAGGCTGGAGCCCAGGAAGATTAGCAATTAGCTGCCTTTGGAAAGATTTGGGGCAGGGCAATACAGGTATGAGGGACAAACCCCACTCCCAGTCCAGATATTTCCCCAGGACATTCAAACCTCAGCTTTTGTACACTTGAGTTCCCATTCACTGCAGAAATTGGGTTCCTTTCCACCTTTCAGCTCAGAAGATGGGAGCTCTGGGGAGCAGCAAGCAGTGGGGTGTCTCAGCCTTGAGGCATCTCCTGGGCTGCCTTTCCAATAACCAAATCCTGAAATTCCTCCTCATGAGCTGGGTCCTTGTGGGTGCTCAGTCTCCCTACAGCCACAAGCAGCTCTAACATTTAACTCTAGCAAGACCAGAGCCAAAACATATTCAAAAACACAGCAACACAGCTGCATGCTTTACACACTCATTCTTTCAAAAATAAATTTACATATATATTTTTTTAATGTTGAATGAAAACCTCCAGAAATTTAACATGATGCTTTTTACCCATGCAAACACCAGGGTCTTGGTCTCACATCACACAGAAGAATAGTGCTCTGCTTACCAACAGTTCTACTGAAGCCCTTCAGGATGAGTCCCAGGGTTGGGGTCTGCTCATGTCCCCTTATTTTCAGCCATAATCTCTCAGGAAGGGCTGTGGGATCCGACTTCGTGTCCCTTTGTGGGTCAGAGAGCAGTGAGCTCACACAGGACTTCAGAAACATTGGGATCCTGGGGATGGAGAGATCAGAGCTGAAATCGGTATTTCACTGGCAGCACCTCACCCAAGTTTCCAGCAGCCTGAGGTAAATGAGTGCTTTCTGAGATATATGAAAATGTCAACTAAGAACCATGTTTTATTTATACTAGGCAAGGCAGGATTTAGTTTTACAGAAGAAGAAGCAGAGCATATGTATTTGTACAAAACCTCACTTAACCATTCTGTGACTGCCCGAGTGCTGCACATGAATCAGAGTCTGCTTTGCAGAGCATGTTCTCAGCAATGCAGCAACACCTGTCTGAACCCTCATAGCAGAACCTCTGCCTCATTCATCACCAACTCCAGGAAAGCACATCCTCTCCTCTCTGCATGTATCTATTGGTTAAATGGAGACGCAAACCCACATCAAACGAAGCTCCAACTGAAAGAGGAAACGGCTGGTGACCTTTCTGTACAGAGGGGTGGGGATTCTGTAGACACAGGGAGGTTTTAGTGCTGTAAAGCACATGGAGGAGGAGATACACTAGAAATCATAAATCAATGGCATTGAGGTGTTCTCAGAACACTCACTGCGTTGTCCTCACCTGCATTCTCCCATTATCAGACAGCTCTGAAGTTATGCCCTCTACTCACCTCTCAACTTATTTCAGGACAACATAGACTCCTCTTTGTGCAAGACTCTGCTTAGAAAGTGAACCCTATGTACTGTCAAAGGGTTAATGCCCTGGCATTGTCTAGAACAGGTCCTTCAGCAGGATCAGGAGGGGCCCTTCACGCTTCCCACCCCTGCAGGTTAGGACAGGTTGGGAAGAAGGCTGGCTCCCACCAGCTGAGCACCCCTGCAAACCTGAAGAGCCTCACACCCAGCACCCTGTCCTGATGGTGATGGATGCTTGCCAGATGGCACAAGCTGGTGCAGACCCCAAAATCAAGTCAGCATCAGATGAGCCTCACCTTTTGCAGCCCCTTGGGAAACCCCTCAGGGAATGGGCTAACCGCATGCTCTGAACCTCAGGGTTCATCTATCCCATCCCATGGGTCTGCTCAGGCAGACAGGCTGGGGCTGAACCAACAGCAGAAAGAGTCCCCGGCTCCAGTCTCTCCCACCAGAGACCAAAGGCTCCCAGCTGGGAGATGCGCAGGCAGCACAGCCTCCTCTATATGGTCTAATGGCTCCTGATGGCTCTTCCCGGAGTTGCTTCAATAGTCTTTGCCTGAGTTTCTCCCTCGCAGGCTGCTGTACTTGGTGCCTGCCTTGCACAAGCTTAGCACCACACTGCTCTCCTGCAGCCAGCATAAGGGAGTGCTGACAACCTCTGGGTTCTCGCATGGAATTTTCCCTTACCTTAGCTGTGCTGTGTGGTTCAGATCTAAGCGAGCTCTTCAAGCATGCTGCTTCTATGTCTTCATTAAAAGACACAACTTAAGGAGAGGGGTGGAAAGTGGATCAGATCTAGATACTCTCTGCAGTCAAAACCATGGGAATCTTCTGCCCTGCAACTGTTTGCAGCCTGCAGCAGCTGTGCAGTCCTGCCAGCAGGACACAGGGTCAGTTCTCTGCCCATCACTAATTTATCTCCAAGTGCAGCCACTCTGCTTGCCATCTTTGTGCTGCAGGTGTGAAGGCAGGTGGGGAGGCAGGGACACAGCCCCTAGGGGTGCAAAGCAGAACCAGGGGATGCAGGGGGCACGCTGATGGAATGCTCAGCTGTGTTTGCCATAGCTAATGGACGAGCCCAGCTCTGCTGTGAGACAGGAAGACAGGATGAAAGCTGCTCTGGCTATTTGTGACATGTGAGGCATGTTCATTGGTTGGCTGGTCTGGCGGGGCTTTTTTGTTTGTTGGTTGGTTGGTTTTTTGGTACAGGAAGTTTTCCCTCTGAAAATTTTATTGTCAGCTCTCTTGGAATGAAGACCATCATTCCAGGTGGCACTGACACTGCTGAAAGCCAGTTCTGCAGTACCCCTTAGGGCAGCAGCTTGTACAGAGCAGGTTCCTTGTGCCAGGCGGGGTGTGAGGACTAGCTTAGACCACAGAGACTGGACCTCCCTTCTTGACATCCTACAGAAGTTGCCAGAAGTGACTGTAAAGGAACAGAAAAGCCAGCTTGCCTTTCACATGAGAGCTGGTGTCCCATCAAAACAAGATGCTGCACCAGCCTGGGAGGGCACAGCTATGAACTTATCACCATAACGTACCCAATCTCAAATCCTGCCCATAGCCCTCCCCAGATCAACCCTATTATCAGATTAGAAGCAATCTTTTACCTTTGTTCTTCATCTGGAATGGTGCTATTAAACATCTGCTGTGCTGAGCACCAGGAGCAGCTGTACTAAGCCTCCTCTTGCTGCTGGAAGGGGCTGATGTTTGTCATGGTGGCTGTGCACCCCCCCTGCTGAACAACTGACTGTTGGGAGGTACTCGCTAAGCCAGCCACATGCTTTGTGATGTCAGCTGTAGTTCAGTGTTAATTATTTATGATAAAACTTCATAATGTGCTGTTAAGTGGGCTGCAGGATATTTTGGTTAAATTAAGGAAACCTTAAAGCTCCCTCTACAGGGCTTTGTTCTTTGTGCTGTGCTTAGAGCAAAGGTTCAAATAGAGCTTAGGAAATACGTCCTCTGCCTATGGCCTTCAATCGCTGAAATCATGGGAGTGTGGAGATTTCTGAGTCCTGGCTGGGCAGGCTCAGCAGAGCCCCTGGTGAATGCTCTGTTGGATGGTGGAATGGGATTTCCTCTTGGCCTGACCTTACTTCCTCAAACAAATATCTAAGCTCAACAGGCTGAGTCTTTGTGAGACCAACTCCCAGTGCTATTACACCCCCCGTTTAGGTTATTTTATTTCAGACTAGGATTTTAAAGAAAAACTTCAGTTTATTTTTTTTGATTTTTCACTGGGACTAGAGCATGGTAGGACATGTTGTATGACATCCTTGGTGACTCCCGACCTCCAGGCTTTAGCAGGCTGTGCAGATAATAGAATCATAGAATCATTATGGTTGGAAAAGACCTCGAAGATCACCAAGTCCAACCATCAACCGTTCCCCACATGCCCACTAACCATGCCTGTCAGTGCTACATCCACACATTCCTTGAACACCTCCAGGGACAGTGACTCCGTCAACTCCCCGGGCAGCCTGTGCTACTGCCTCAATACTTTTCCTGAGAAGTTGTTTTTTCCTACTATCCAACCTGAGTTGGGCCAGCTTCTTCACAGATTATCTTCTCCCTCCTTCACTCACAGATGTGCTGGATTTCACCATCCTCCAACCAAGTGCTTCCCAGCAAACAGTTAAGGAGCCACTTGCAGGGCGTCTTGCTTGGTGCATTTGTTAATGGAGCTTTGCCCTGCATGCTTGCCAATGGGTTAGACTGTGCTTTTCCAGCTCTCTGCCTGGAAAGGAGCCAAAGCCACAAATTCTTCTCAAGATGGCTGGGTGAATGCACCCTGCATCAATCCTCCCACAACCTGGGTCTTACACAAGTGGTCCCTCTGCTCTCTGGAAAGCCTATGGGGACACAAATAAAATCAGCAGCTAGGCTCACGGTGGGCTTTAACTCTGCTTTTCTCGTTCCAAGTACTGTTAAATGAGAGCTTAACCGAAATAAGTCCCTTCCTCTAACCCCTACGCTGCACTCAGTTCTTACATGCTGAATGTTTGTCTCTGTTCAGCTTGACCACCTGACTATAAGCAGCAGGTGAATGCCAAGCTTTGAATTTTCTGCAGATTACATCCCACAGCAAATCTCATGGGGTTCCTAAGGTCTTGGATTTTCCCATGGATATTCCAGTAAACCATGCTGTGTTCCCAGCTGTGGAACAGGGAGTGTTATGAAGTGGAGGACCCTAAGGGCATCCCAAGCCTTCAATGAAGTAGTGGGTGGCAGTGCCACCCTTGGTCCCAGAGATGACACCTTTCTAAGACTTACACCTGGTATGCCCATCTGCATCGTATCTCCCCAAAGATCACTGTCATTACATGATAGTGCTTGCAGATCCTCAGCAAGAGGAGGAATTACTACAGGGCTGAATCAAGTTAGCGACACAGAAATGAGCCCACACCTGTACTGCGTTTCCTGCTACAGCTACAGTGACTTTCAGATGCTTCAGACAGACTTTGTTTGAAGCCTCGTTAAAGAAGGTGATTGACACAGTTCTGGTAGAAGAAACACTTAGAACTTGTGCTTGAGTATCCCCTTCGGATGTGCTATTTCTTCCTATTCTCCCACCATTTATTACTAATGTATTGTATCGACATGGCTTGCTATGCTGCTCATGAATGAGGGAACATCTCCGTCTCTTTTCTGATGGATCAATGTCCTTCCAGACCAACTTTCATGCCTTCAGTTTTTGCCAGCTTGCTGTTTCCTTGCTCTTTCTACGGCCAAGAAAATCCCTTGCTTAGCAGAGGGTTGGGTCTACACATTTTTTTCTAAGGACCAATGACACAAAAGTTTGGTGGCTGGGGACAGATCATAGCACATCATGGTGGAGGTTGGAGTCAGGCAGTCACTTTTGTGTTACAAACCATTACTACTGGCATAGATGAGTTGCTAGGAACCTGCTCCCAGGCACCTTTCCAAAGGTGAAAGAGGAGAAAGGACACAGGTTGATTGGCAAAGAGATGCTGGAAACAATGAGCACCTGAAAAACAAGCAGGGATAGAGAGAATACCAGAATCCACTTAAAACAAGCCAGGAGGGAGTTGCAGGCAAGTGACTGTGCACTTTGCAGGGAATGGAAGTGCAGCTTGCCTCTGCGCCAAGCCTTGATGGCTGCAGTGTGTTTTGTAAGGCTCTTGGCTCCTGCATGCCAGGGCCAGCATCCCTCTGTGGGCTGGTGAGGCCGGAAAGGGGAGCTCTCCAAGCTACTCCATATATGTAACTCACCCAAACACTCCCCTCTTCACTGGACTGAGTTCTGCTGTGCATAATGGTAATAGACATGAATTGTCTTTAGAGGGGCTAAGGGGAAGCTAAACGCTGCCATGGGCAAATACCGCCTCCATGCTCCTACTCTTGCTTTATTCCTCTTAATCACGAACAGCAAAAGATATGTATAATTAAGGAAAGCAAGGCAAAAAGCATCCTTGGACAACCCCAAAAGAGGGTCTTTACTTTAGCCTGTAGGAGCACGCAAGCCTGGGCTGTTCCCTGTCTGTGCTTGCATGATGGAAAACACTTTCCCACAAACTCCCATCTCAGTGCTAGAGAGTGTATATGCTGCTGGCATTCAGCACTTCCAAGCACCACACAACCCTGTCCAACCTTTGCTCACCATGCTTAAAGTCAGATCTCTCTTTCCTACATGCGTCCCCTTTGGCGTATGATCTTGGGCTACACTAAAGGCAGCAGAGAGGATGCTCCATTTTGGTTCTGGATGGAGAGCAGCAATTCCCACAATATCCCAGATCGATACTCTGTGTCCTGTGCCACAGCAATGGTGGAAAATTGTTCCACGGACAGTGGCAGCCTCTCCAGATGATTTGGAGTGCTCTTCCCCTTCTTCCTCTTGTTTTCTTTTTTTTCCTTCCTTCTTCTTTCCTTCTTCCTCTCTCTCTTATTTTCTTCCTTCCTTTTTTCTTTCTTTTTCTCCTCAAGCTTTTCTCATCTTTTTTTTCTTTTTCTCTCTTTTTTTTTTTGCCCCCCCCCCCCACCCCTCCCTTCTTGCAGCCTCTGTTCTTCATCCATTATTTAGGCTTTTCTGACTGTAACAGCAACATTCGCCTTGTATACCTTGTGTGGGGTTTAAAATATAGATAAAAGCAGAAGGTCGGACTTGAAACACAGATTCTGACGGTTGCTGCTGACTTTGTCTGGAAGCTACAAAATCCGGAGCTGTCTGTGCCCAGTGATGGTATTGGTACAGTTGTGTGTGTGTGCTTTTCTCTTCCAGCTGATATTCCTGCAAAACTGTCTTGGTATTTGATGTTTTCATTCAGCCTTTCAGTTTCTAAAAGTTCTGGGGCCTGGCTGGCTGCAGGACAGGAGAGCTGGGCTCATGCATATCCTGCTGATGGGCTGCAGGTGTGGTGCCTGCTGCTCACCTCTCTGCAGCGAGCTGAGAGAAGCGGGTAGGTGTCTCTATCCAGGATCCAGCAGGCTCTAATTGGCACCTCCGGTAGGAGATTCAACAAAGCTAAGGACTTTCCCTTTTAATTATAAATGCCCATGTTTCTTTTATGCCTGCTTTCTTCCACCGTCGAAGCAATTGGGTTGTGAGGACAAATGTTTGTGGGAAACAAATTTCAAAGTCAATACGTGAGCAGCCCCAGAAAACATGCGTCTATTTGAATGGGTGTCCTTCCAACCAGGAGACAGAGATTGACCATGTGATATAGCCAACCAATTGCAAATGAGCTCCAATCTCAATATTCATGGTGGAGTGAAGATCTGCTAATGAACATGACCACAAACAGCAAGCAAGGAGATTGCTCACCTTTCCTCAAGCATGGAAAAAGAGGTGAAAGACAGTGAATAAATCCTGATTGGAGATAAGAAATAACATTTTTACAATAAAGGTGGTGCGGCACTGGCACAGGTTGCCCAGAGAGGTGGTGGTGCTCCATCCCTGGAGACACTCAAGATCCAGCTGGACCGGGCCCTGAGCACCTGATGGAGCTGTAGGTGTCCCTGCTCATTGCAGTGGGGTTGGAATGGTGGCCTTCAAGGGTCTCTTCCAACTCAAATGATTCTGTGTAATAGCTGAAATATACTCATATATAACTCCTTATTCACTTTACTGGTGCTGAATGTAAAAGCCTTATGGAAGACACCTGTCTGACAGAAGGATCTTAGGAAAGAGGCTCTGACTTTTGATGGCTGAGAGAGCTCCTAGGAAAGAAATCACCTCATGCCACATAGAATATCCCCAGTTGGAAAGGACCCATGAGAACCATCGAGTCCAACTCTTGGCTCCACACAGGACAACCCCCCCCCCAAAAAAAAAAAAAAAATCAGACTGTATGTCTGAGAGCATTGTCCAAACACCCCTTGAACTCCAGCAGCTTGGTTCAGTAACCGCTGCCCTGGGGAGCCTGTTCCACACCCACCACACTCCGGTGAAGAACCTTTTCCTGATATCCAATCTGGTATCTCACAGCACTGAGTAAACTGTAAGGATGAGAACAGCTCATCAGCAGAGGGACCACCAGAAGGGAGGGACACACAATCTGATGGCTTTGCTGTATGAATTTAATGATGAGGACCATGCAAATCATCTGAATTGCCTGTGAGATGCAGAAGTCTTGCTGCTTGGTCTTTCTGGCATTGCTTCTTCTCCAAGATGAGAGCATCCTCAGAAAACATGCTCATTCTTCATGTCAGTGAGATCCACACAGGTAGAGAAATCCACTGAGTAAACGGCAAACGCTCTCAGGAATGGCTGAAGTGCCACTGTAAATGAAGATGCTGATGGAGGAACACCAACCATATCTGACAACACTCATCAGGAGCCAGGTGACATCACTACATTCTGCATACTGGGAAGCTAATGGGGCATGTTCTCACCCTGCACAGAGCTTTCACAGAGAACAAGGGGATTGGCTCAGCCAAAAACAAACCTAACACCCGCAGTCACTGGAACTCTGCTCTGAGCTGCCTCCAATAAAGGTGCCTGCATCCTTTTTCTCATTCAGGTTAGGCAGCACCTGACCCTGCAGGGATCTGTAGGGTTGGTGTGAGTCAGCCTGGAAGCTCTTAGGTGAAGGAGCACTGGATATGTTAATAGCAGGTATTGTTAGGATGTTTCCATAGCCCATCTGGCACTCTCAGAATAACTTTTCTTCACCCTGGCCCCAGGGAAAATTTATCTGTCAGGATTAGGCTGGCTGTCCCAGGCTCTGTCCTTACCCAAACTAGATTTGGAAGAAAATGTATTTGGAACATGTATTTGTCTGTGCTGTCACAGCAGCTCTGGGAATGGCTGATGGAACACAGTCCATAAAGAAATCCATCGCCAGAGATCAATGTATATAAAAAACAAACATTTACAGGAGAAAAAGAACAAAGAAAAAAAAAAAAATCACATCAGGAAAGGATACCCCCAGGACCAATGGCTGCTGGTGAGCCAGCATCTCTGGATGTGGGGATTACAACAGCAGTGCTTGTATTGAAACTGGATGGTTATGGGTTTGTGGGGCCTTCTGAAACAGCACTAAGGAACATCTCTGAAACACACAGGGTGATACCTTCAACTCTTCATCTAGCCAGCCAAGCCAGGCTCACAATTTGCTCTTCCTAAGATCTTAGGCATCCAAAGGAAATGAAGAGTAAACCCAGGAATCACAGCACTGTTAATAGTCAGAACCGATTAAAATGACATCACTAAACTCAGAAAGTTTTGTGCCAGGAGTATGGGACTCCTTTTAAAAACTATTTTTATCTATATAAATGTCTCACTTGAAATCTTACTGAACTCCTTGCAGACTGGCACTGAATAATTATCCCTTTATAAAGGGCTTTCTTTCCACCTATGTTCAGTACATTTGGGAATCTTTTTCCATTCTGATGCTTTGAACGTTCAACTTCCTGACACCAAAAGCTAGGTGACTATCCTCATGCTTAAACACTGAAATATAAAAAAAACACTGAATATCCAACTGCCCTTACTGAGTTCAAGCAGGACTTTGAGTGCCCAGTGCTCATGGAGGGAACCCAGGGTTATTACCAAGACTTCCCTCAGGCTCTTTGTAACGGAAGTCCAAGGTGCCAAGTTGATCCTCATGCTCCTCCACTGGTCCTGAATGCTTGATGCTCCCATTGGTGGCTGTGAGACACCGAAGACACTCCAGACTTCCAAAACATGTCCCTCTGCATGCAGTAATCTCTTAGCAGCCTGAGAGTTAGTTTTGTTTTCTTCCACTGGTGCTGTCCATTTTGCCTTCGGCAAGCATCAATTTTCTGCAATTCCCCTAAGCCCGCATAAAGCAGCTGCCAACACGGCTCCCTCGTGGGAACCACTTCTTTTATTTGTTGAACAAAAGAATCATCAACATTGTCTTCAGTGATGCTGGGCGAGTGGAGCCTGGGACTAGGATGCCGAGCTCCCTCTCCTGGCTGCCGGATCAAAAAGAATAGCTGAAGAGTCCTTCGGACCACACGCTTCTGAATTGCCGGGCTCTGGCTGGAGGAGAAAGAGCCCTTACGGCTGTTGTGCTGAATTTCAGGTGTTGACATTCTTCCACCCAAGAAAAGTTCTGGAAACTAAGCACAACGTTTTGGGGAGAAATATTAATTATCTGAATGCAGAACCTACTTCCCCTTTTCTCTCATCTGTCACTATTAGCAAACAAATCCCAGTGGGCAAATAGCACTGGGAGCCTATGCGGAAAATCCACCTTTTGCTTTCACTGTGAATTACCAGTGAAATGTTAGTCCACAGGCAGGGAGCAGAACAGGACGTTCACACGGAGATTTGCCAGGGCAGAGAAAAGCCCTTGCTTTCATAGAGTTAACATTTCTCTCTGGTCCCATCTGAAATCATACCAGCTCTTATATGCTCAGCTAAGGGCATGCATGCAGTCAGGATAAAGCATCTGGACCTTGAGAGGTGGTCAGTGAAGACCCTCCAGTGCGTGCACTGAAGAGATGGGTCTGCAGGACCAGCATGACCCAACAGGGTTCAGTAAGCAGTACTGAGGGCTCACAGAGAGCTCGAGGCCTCACTGCCTTTTCTGTTCACCAGCACACTCCCTTCTGCACTCACACACATCTAAAAAGTTTCAAATCAATGTCAAAGAACAGGTGGCAACTATGACTCAATTCCATGGGACCATTAAATATTGCTGTTTCCAAACCAGGACTATCCTCTCCTCTCTTTAGCAAGATGCACTGGCCCAACACATGCTGCAGACTTGGAAAGCCTGATTTTACTCCTGAGCCAGGCCCCAAAATTTGGACTGAACCGCACATGGCTCTATCTTTACTCCTCAGAAAAGGTTCAGAATAAGACACAGCCCAGATTGCCTGTAGCGGAAAAATAAATTCTTCTGGTTCAAAAGCATAGTTGAAACAAACCATCTATCTGTTCTGGGCTGTTTTACATGGCTGACCACAAGGCATCCATCTTGGCACAGTCTTAGGATGGGCCTGAGCTCACATGCATCAACATGTACACAAGTAGTGAATACCATGAAAGGCTGCACCTTAAGCTCATGACGGCTGGTCTGCCTATTTGCTCAAAACTTTTCTTTGAAGCAACTTTACTGCCTCTTCTCAAATAAGACCTAGAAGAACTACAAAAAAGGCAGACAGGAAACAAAAGTGGCCAGAGGTACACAATGGTTCCCACTTTAAAGCAGATAAGCTGCCATGCTTCTTCCACCAGCTTTGGTAATCTGGCATGGGCTGCCCACCAAAGCTCCCACACTTCTGCAACTGTCCAACACCTTACATCCATTCCTACTTCAACAACTCATCCTCAGCAGCCGCTTATCCACTGTAGCCCAACTCAAGGTTTTTTTGGGGGTAGAAAGGACCTGGTGAGAAGTAGATAGATGCCTGGGAGGGGGTTGTATGTCCTGGGCTCAGACGCAGCACACCATGGCCTTCTGCAATTGCAGGATGGCTAGAGAGCAGGCAGACTGGATGCTGCTTATATGAGATACAACACCCTCTCTTTGGTGTCTTTCATGGCCAAATCCTGCTTGAGCTAGACTTGTTATGACAAGAGGGGAAAACGAGCTTCACAGCACAGTGACGAGCGGCTCAAAGGAGGAAGAGTCTTCCCATGTAAAAGGGAAACGAAAGCTCAGCAACAAGGTCACCTCCACTGCCTCAGGCAATCTGAGGGATGACAAAAGTTGAGACGTGTAGCACAGCAGCAGAAGACAAAAGCCATCCCTGGAGGGCAGAAAGACAAGGGGAGCACACAGCATATAAGGAATTTAATGTGGGGAAAGCCACCAGGATTGCTTTCATTTAAAGGACGTGCTCCTGCCTGGATAATGTAGGATAATGGCTCGCAGAGGTCTGACCAGAATTTACTCAGAGCCTTTTATGCTCCAGACCCTGGCACCACCACCAGGTGGGCAGGTGGCCAAGCAGCATGCAGCAACACAAATAATTGTGGGAATTTGGATCTTGTCTCCAGCTCTACAGCTTCTTATCCTCTCATAACTGTCACTTTCTGCAGATCCAACAGTTTCTAAGAGTGGAATGTTCAGGACAAGTGCTATCTTGCTTGGACTAATAGTGCAAACTGCCTGAAAGCCAACAGCAGCTGAGAGGCAGCTGGCTCCAATGCGAGTGAACAGCTGGGACATGCACAAGTTTTCCAGCAGCACAAGGGAAAACCAAATGGAGGAGCCTTGATCTGTGCTGCAAGTTTTAGCAGAGCAGAAAATTGGACATTGTTCAGTGCAAAGTGCTTGGCACAGAGGGAATGACTGGGAATATGGTTTGGGGTAGCATTGCAGACTGCACCAAGATAGTACATCTGGAGTCAGTGCCCCAGGCACACAGTACAGCCCTCAGCATTTTAGTGCTGGGGGACAGACTCATCCAAGCACTTCTCTGGAGCAGTGGAGCAGTCTCAGAGGTTTTGATTCAGAGCTTCACAGCTGTGAGTGCTCTGAGAGCAAAGGGATGGGCAAGGAGAAGCAATGTCTGAATTCTGCAGCTGTCCAAGACCTGCTCAAGGCTCTCTGTACCATCCTCCATTTCCCGTTCATGTCTTGGGCCCAGTCTGTTGCACAAGTGTGCCTGCTGGAAGCTCCAGAAAGGAAAGTCACCTCACAATCACAGAACCATAGAGTCCTTTGAATTGGAAAGGAACCTTGAAGGCCATCAGTCCAACCCCCCCGCAATGAGCAGGGACACCTACAGCTCCACCAGGTGCTCAGAGTCCCATCCAGGCTGGCCTTGAGCGTTTCCAGGGATGGGGCACCACCACCTTTCTGGGCAACCTGTGCTAGTGCCTCACCACCTGTATTATAAAAAACTACTTCTTGATATCCAGTCTAAATCTCCCCTTTCTAAATTTGAAACTATTTCCCTTGTCCTATCACAACAGATCCTGCTGAAGAGTCTGTTCCCTTTTTTCCTTACATCCCCCCTCCCCCCCCTTAGATACTGAAATCATCTGTGGACACTAGAAAATGCAAGACTTGCACTAGGGAGCTGAGCTCCAAATAACCCTAACATTTGAAGAGAACTTGCTCAGGCACGAGGGTAACCAAAGAGCCCTAAAAGTCTTCACATCCTCTCCTATCACCCCAGGTCATTTGAAACCCCTCTCCAGGGTGTCTGAATTAAGACCCTTAATGATGCTACCATAGAGCAGAATTGTCTTTGAGCTGCAAGTAAGAGTTAAAGTGGTGCTTGGCAGCTTGGAAGCCAGTACCACAGCAATATCTTTCAGTGAGGCAGCTGTATTTCCCCTTTCTATCACACACATTTAAAAGCTTTTAAGACAATAATCCATCCCTTCTGCTGGCAAACCCAATGCTAGGCTATTCTTTGGGTTCTTAAATCATTTTAAAACACAGGGCAACATTGTCTTAAAAGCCTTCTCTCTCTCCCGGCTTCAGGAAACCTCAGTGCAGCTCTGCAGATCTCACCACACTTGGAGACACCAGCTCAGGGCATTCCGGGGATCCATTACAAGCCAAAAGGGGCTGAGCACTGCCTGACAATGACAGTGCACTGCCACGGGCAAGGATCTTCTCACTACATCATTTCTAGGCACTCAATGGGACTGTCTACATGGCCCAGAGATTCCTTTTTTTTTTTTTTTTTTAAATAGGATTTAATGTGTTAGTTCTCTGTACTAGAGGTAGTATTCTGTATTTTCTGAGTTGCTTAAGGGCAGCAATAGATGGCTTGGCTACAAAAATTCAGCTTCAGAGAAAGAACTTACCCAGTTGCTCAGGCAAAGCTTTGGCTACGATGTCCTTTATCTTGCTGTCCTCAACCCAAATTTGATTTCAAGCCCAGATAATTCAGTACTTCAACTTTATCAGTGCTGCATCATCTCAGATAGAGGAAAAAAGGTGATGAAATGGAGACACTGAGAAGACTCAGAGGGCAGCTCTGCTACACAGGGTTGTTATTTCTATTTACCTTTGTCAAAATCAGATGTTTTCAGCCCACTTAGCAACTCCCAATGCCAGAAGCTAGCATGATCCTCCCCATGAGAGTCAGCCACCCCTCCCAGTAATGGAGGTAGATCCTAGGTTCAGCCACCTAAAAAGAAATAGAAGGTTTTTGCACACCTCTTGGCATAGTTTTGGCAGGCTTGTCGTTGGGTGCGAACAGGGAGATGACATAACTACAACCAACCCAGCTGAGAATGATACTCCTTACCACTTGTCAAACCCCCCGGTTTGCCAAGACAATCCAAGAGATGCTATTTCATGATTTCCTGACTCCCTTATCCCTATTTCTGCTACCTTGGATATGAAGGAACGGTGATGTGAGGCTGCTCCTGGTGCAAGACAAACACCCATACTCACCTACCTAGCACACCCCTTACAGAACTGCACACTCCCTTTGCCAACTCATCACTCAGATAAGCAGAAAAAGGGTTGCTGCTTCCCCTTCAGGCCACCAGCCAGCCCTGCAGGCAGCCCATAGCCACCATGCAGGAAGGATTCCAGATTCCTTTTCTGCTCTGTACCCGGCAGGTTTATATTCCACAGGACAAGCCTGCGTGACTCTCGCCTCCTGGGACTCAGGGCTCTTCCACAGTGCAACAAGTGGTCTGTGGGCAGTGATGCTTTGCCCTAGGGCTCAGTACTACACAGCCTGGAGCTCTTTTCATTTTCTTTCCTACTTCAAAGATAGCATATTTTCTTGCCTGAATCCTGCTCTATTTATGGAGATATTTTTGGGAACTGCTGAGGTTGTGGGGTGCAGCACGGGATCAACCCAGCTTTGACTGAGAAGCAGCCCTGGAAGATGAGGATGAAGAGGAGGGAGACTACTTTTCTATTCAGTTGGGTAAAATAATCTACCAGCAGGGAAAAAGGAGGCAGTGGTGAATATGGCATAGTGATACACACACAGCCCCTCCTGCACATAGTATCATAGAGCTATAAAGGTTGGAAAAGACCACTAAGATCATCCAACCCAATCATCAACCCACCCCACCATGCCCACTAACCATGTCACTCAGTGCCACATCTCCACATTTCTTGAACACTTCCAGGGACACTGACTCCACCTCCCTGGGCAGCCTGTTCCCATTCCTCACCCCCCTTACTCAGAAGTTTTTCCTGAGAATCTCCTATGCCTCAGGGCATTTTCAGGGCTAGACCACAGCTCCCTTTCCTTCCTGACCCTCTCCAAAAGTGCTTTGAGCCCGTCTAACTTCTGCATCCCTCTTCAAGTTGCTGAACTTTCTCCACACTTACTCCTGCTGCTGCCAGGGATCCTCCCCCTCGCCAGCACTCGCCGCTTCATTTATCTGCAGGATCAGTTGTAGCCGTATTGATTTTTCCTCTCACCCTCTCCTCTCTGTGTTTGCTTTCTGAATTATGCAGCGGTGCAGTTTTTCCTCCTCGCGAGGAGCGGGTGAATTGCAGAGGATCAATTGAGCCCTGCCATAGTTTAGTCAGGAATCCCCAGTAGGGGCCAGAAGAGAGAAAGGAGAAGGGGAGATAATGAAGATGGGGTCGATCAATCCAATCGTGGTGCGAAGGAAAGAAAGGAAAAGAAGAGAGAAAAGGGTTTGAATAATCAGGCACTTTTCCTCATGCAGTCCTCAGATCCCCCAGTCTCAATCAATAATCAACTTTGACACTCATTGCTTCAGAAACAAACACAAAAAGTCCTCCTAAACTCAAATAATGTTGTGCTTTATAGCATGAGAATAGCCAATGATGCCCTGGTAAAGATGAGGATAGGGATAAGATTTCTTCCCCCTTTTCCTCTTCCCTTTTAAAAGTATGTGTTATGAAGGCTGGCTAGATCCTGGCTGAGCCAAGATGAAAGGAGTGCAAACAGGGCTTTTAGTAGATTTGTTGTTGCAATTATTTTGCCAATAGTAATGATTTCAAGACAGGACACAGGATCTTTGATGCTGTGCTGGTGACGTGGATGGGTGGACAGAAAGTTGCTAGCTTTGTTACTGCTCCACATGCAAATAGAGAGGGAGATAAAGCCTGAGGGTGTAACCAGACATTGGCTTTCATAGCTTAGAGCATGCAAATTAAATACAGGAAAAGTGCCTGAGACAAGGCTCAGGTACCATCTGCCTATCAGGACAAGAGACACCACTAACCACTTCCATCAGTGAGGTGCCTGCGAAGACGCTGCAGAATTCATTTCCATCACAAGGCTCCTGTTCTGAATTCACAGGCCAGAAGAACAAACACACAAGGTATTTTGGGCTCCTGCTCTAACTGTACCATTCCTTCCAGACAGAGAAGTGAACTGGAGCTTGCAGAAGCATAAAAAAAAGCAGATAAACAGTGCAGGTGTGAGTAGAAGCTATGGATGATCAGCCACTACATCAGGAACCCAAGTCAGAGGACAAGTAAATTTCCTGTTCTGTAGGTCTTGAAATCAGGACAAATTTTTATTTCCCCAGAACAATTTTAGCCAAACAGAGCCTCTCTACGGTGAAAAAGATGCTGGGAAAAAGACTTTCTCTCTAAACAAAGTTCTCTAAATAAGAATAAGTATTGATAGTTACTTTTTCCTTCATCATCCGTATCAGACTTTACAAAGAGAAGCAATACCACCCTTCCCTACAATGCAGGAATTAACTTCATGGAACCAAAAAAGTCAGTAAGGCTGGTGTAACGCAAAGGGAAGCATAGCAATGACAGCAGAGCAGCAAGGACTGAGGCTGAAGCAAGTGAAAGTTTGCTCAAATGCAACAACAATGGGCATAGAAACAAAGAAAAGAAACTACTTACTTTCAGAAGGCCTCCAGTAAGCAGGGATCTTCAGTAAGATACCCTCATCTCCACTGCCAACCATTAAATGAGGTCTTGGATCCTGGTTCCACCCCTTCTGGTCACTCAGTGCATTGCATGCACCTGAGCTCCCCTGAGTTGGCCCTGCCTTCCCACCAGGTGCTCAATCACAGCTTCAAGCTGTGACTTAGCATTTCCACTACAGTTAGAAAAGACCACTAAGATCATCTAGACCAACAATCAACCCATCAGTCCAACCATCAATCTAACAATTTAACCCCTATCTTCTATACCCACAAAATTTGTAGGAACATTTTATGTCTGAGATGTCCCACCCCAGTGTGCTGACATGAGCCAACAGGTTTGGAAATTACTAATGAAAAAGGGAGAGCCTGCTCAACATGAGATTAAAAGCTGTACGTGAAATAGCTTGTTGTAAGCTGTGAGAAAGGAGGGTGGGATCATAAGAAAGCTATCGATGGGATAGTATGGGAAAGAGTTGAAGCTGTTAGAAAAAGTGTACAAACAATTGCTGCCTTCATCAGATTCAGAATACGTGTGTGTGTGTGTGAAAGAAGAAACTTCTAAGATGATGCTTCCAATATAATTTGCTTTATTATTTTCCTGATGTTCAGTGCAAGGAATGGAGGTGCAGCTCAACTTGATAGGGGTGGAGGTACAATTTAACACTCCCTGACCCCATTATTTCTGCCAGTGACTGCTCACACTGGTGTTTGTAAGACCTTGACACACCATACCACCTCACTTGTCCATCTTGCACAGATGCAGTCCTGCAGGTGAATAGAGCCTGGTCAGGCAAGTGTCACACATAAACAGGGGGGTGGACATGCTTTATGCTTCCTCCAAATGCAAATGGATGATAATGTTGAAAGAATCAGTGTTAGTTTGCATGTGTGTCTGTGTGATGGGTTATACCCATGAATTGTTCTACAGAAGGCTGACCTTTGCTGGTGCTGCCCACGAATGGATCCTGCTTCCTTATAGTGCCACAGGGAAGGTGCAAGCAGAGAAGACTTTGCACCAGTTTTCTTGGAAAATCTCCTATCACTTTCACTCGGTGTCTTCCCCGATGTTCCTGAGCCCTGCCACTTCAGGTATCTTGGTCCAAGGAGATACATAGCTTCAGCAGGCTTTTCCAAGACCACCTTCATACCAATTTCCTTGTCCAGTCTCTCCACTAAGGAGAGGACATCCTCAGCCCATTCTGGCAGCAGGAATCCCTGGATTACAGCTGTCCAAGGAGGGCAGGAGGACAGGACAGCCCTGATCATCATGACAGATGAAGCTCCTTCCTCTCCTCCCAGAAGTTGCTCCACGTTTTCTGCTAATAAGGGCACAGGGAGAGAGAGACAGAGAGAGAAGAAAAGAAAAACTGCTCTAAATTATTCATTGACAATATCATTATGTGTCATAACAGTGTGTCTGTGATGGGAAAGAGTGAGTGTGGCAGGGGCTGGGGTAGCACAGTCCAGGCTGCACAATAGCGAGATCTGATTAAATATTGATGTGCACTAATTGGCTACAGGGTTTCAGGACAGCTTGGGCTTTGTTGGGATCATTTGTATTCTTGCTTTGGAAATGGACCCCCCCCACACACATAAACCCTACATTTTTTCATGTGCAAGTCCTCTCCCTCCTCCTCCTCCTTTCATCCGCCCTCCCTCTCTCCCTCCCCGGCTTCCAGTCCTTCCCGATCCCCTTGTGTGTGTACAAATTAACAAGATCTTAACCTCTCCTGATTTTCTACAGCACTGACATGCTGCCAACACCTCTGTGCAATTAGGCTAAGCTTGCAGAATCATTTTTTGGTGCAGAAATCAGGTCTTGCCCTCACAGACCATCCTGTCTTCTCAGTTGTGCCTGGACTTTTCTCTGAGCCATGCTCCTACTCTTGGCCTCAGAGCAGATAGGAAGTTCTTCCTTGGCACTTTTTCCTTCTGAAATGGTCCAGACCTTGAGGTGGGAAGCAGTGGCAGTGGAGCTTCCCGTAGAGCTTGTGCCCATAGATCTGATAACAGTCTGGCAGATGCACACATTGCAAGCGGTAGGCGGAATTGAAGTTTATGAGCCAGGTTATTTCTTGGTTTAACTTAAACATCACGAGGTCTCCAGTGCTTGACAACCCTTGCCCATGACTCCAGCTGTTCTCAGTGTCTCTAACAGACCCATAAGTTGGTGGTAGAGAAGTAGGCTCCCTATTGCAATCAACAAGGAGGTTGCTGCAATCTCTCTCCTTTGCCTATGGGCTCCCCCACAAACATCATTTTTTTCTGCTACAAATCCCCACTTTCAGGATGCCCGACTGAATCTTGTGATCAGCCTAAGGTCCTCTCACCCCCTGATTCATCCGTAAGAGACAGGCTGAGATCTCTGGAGGCTGAGGCTGCTCCCAGCAGAGCAGTGTCAAAGTAGGGGATATATTCCCACAGTCCTTCATGCTTTACAAAACGTTCTTTCCCGGAATTTTGGCATTTTAGTAATACTATTTGCAAAAGACATCCCCAGTGTCAGATTAGATTAGCTAGAGGTAGAAACTGGAGATGATGACGTTGTTCTGGGTTTTTTTTCCCTCCAAACTCTTGTTTTCTAATAGTGACAAAGACTTAAATAAAGAAGGACATTCATGATCTACACTACCTTTCAGATGAATGGCTGAGAGAGATGGCCTGGGAAAATGCATCTGTTAAATATATTTCCCAAAGTATCTTTAAATAAATCAGATGGCCCTGACTGAAAAGTCTGAAGCACCTGATGAGCTCTGATGGACATGTCCAGTATTGCTCAGTTCAGTTTTTACTGCAGGGAATGAAGGCAGAACTTCCCAGAGGGGTTTGATTAATCCAGCCAGCACAGCAAGAACAAGAACAAGATATGAATTGCTCGGAGAAAAAGAACAGAGAAGCACACAGGTCTGAAAAAACAAACAGCAGAGCTTTGCAAACTTCACCCTTTTCACCAAGCATCCAACATCATTAATTTTAGGACCACCCTCTCCATAATGCTTGCACTTTCCAACGCTGTGTGTAGATCAGAGGAAGAGCAGTGCACCAGCTTTGCAGACTCACACAAAAACAAACAAACAAAAATTCTGAATATCATTGGTAACTTTTTTCCCCGTTGGTTTTCCTATGGAAACCAGAAAATCTGAGAAAATCAAAGTCCCATTGGAATAAAGAGAAGACAAACAAAAAAAGATCTGATGAAATCCAGCAGAACTTTAGTCTGCCAAAAATAAAAAATTTTGGCTGGCTTTATTGGGAATCCAGAGAACAAGAAGCTAGCTGAGGTACTTGCATAGTAAGTATTTTTTCCAATAGTTAAAGAGAAATGAGATAAATTCATAGCAAGCCACAGAAGTCCTGGATGAGTTTTTCAGTCCTGCTTCCCATGGCTGAATGCTCACTCAGTAAATCCTGTGGAAGGACACAAATCTAAGCCAATTCAGTCATCTCAGTGCCAGCTAGATGGCTGGTGACGTTGGTGCTCCCACATACAGATGGGAGGGACTGTGCTTTTCCCTTTCCTGACCCACAAGCACAACCCTACTGTAGGCAATACAAAGCACAAGTTATTTTGGCCAGAAGTTATTTTTTACTCTGATCTAACTGTAGAAGTCAGTGCTGTATTTGATAGAGTCTCGCCAGGAGAGAAAATCGGTTGTCACTCTCGAGTGCCTTTCATCCCAATACCTAACGTGACTCCAGTTCCAGTTTGAAAGGTATCCAAACAGTCATGGGAACTGGGGGATTCTCCATCTCACCATACCTTCCCATGGAACTTTTCCAGTGTCCAGTACCATTTGGCTTGGATGTTTCCTTCAGAAGAAGTAACATCTTTATATGATTGCTTCCTAGTGGTTCTCTATTCCCTAGTTTGACTGATCACCTCCTGAACCCACACAAACCTCTATCATGAGAAGCATGCTGAGGCCAACTTCTCCCTGTCACGTGAATTACGACATCCTCTCATTTGTGTCAAAAGGCTCCATATTCCTCTCAGGAGAGATGGTGATCACCCTTGTTAACTTCTGAAGTGCCTCTGCTCGCAGGATGAAGCTTGAACTGTTTGTTCTCCATGCCTTAACGATCCTTCCTCCTCTTCTTTGAAATCCTTTACATTATTCTTTATAGGAAAAAAAAACAACCCAAGAAACCAACAACTCAAGCAACAACAAAAGAAGTTTAGTTAGTTAGTTTGTTTACTTATTTAGGACTAAACTTTCTTTTCCCTCTTGCCTTGAGCAGAGCCCATTTCAAAAGGGGCCACGTGTGGGAGAGTCTCTGGTGGATCCCACAGTCTGGGGAGATGGAGAAAAAGGCCTGACTGATAATCAGAAAGGAGCTAAGTGAGATGAAAAATAGAATGACGGGATTCATGTTAAAAGGGAACAGACCTATCTCAGCGACTAAAATGTCATCAATTTTTTATTAAACAGAATCTTTTCAATAGACAAAAATGAGCTCTTCTGTCCTCACTCATTCACTCATTTTCTCTTTCTTTTCCCCCCAGATCTGCTTTTGCAGCAGTGCCTCCCATGTGAAGATATTCTGCTTTTCCTCTTTTTTTCTTGCTCCCAGGTTTGGTAAGAGGTGGGGGTTAAAATAGAGGCCTGAACATGTATATAAGACTATTTATTGCTGCTTCACCAAGCACTGAAATGTGGGCTTCCACTCACCCTTGCTGGGTCAAAGCTGTCCATCTGAACCAGGGAATGGACTTCGGTCATCCCTATGGTTCTCTCTGGCATCTCCTGTTCTGTGAAAGGGCATTCATCCCTTTCTTTGTAACCTGCCCGTGTGCTCTGTTTACATTATAGCTTGGACCCTGCAGCCCTGTGCACTTGGACATTCATAGAAGCCAGCCATGGCAAACCACAGACGTTGCCTAAAGCCATGGTGATGGCTTCTCATCAAAAACCCTCTACTCGTTTCCTCTGAAAATACTATCCCCAGTCGATGTAAAAAGCCATTGCACAGGGATAGAGCTGGGGATAGCAAGGTCTGCTCTCCACACCTTATAAAGAACTCCTGCGTGACCATTAGTCATTGCCTAAGATGGTGTTTTCTGCTTCTCATCTCCTATGTCTCTTGCCTGTTGAGTTACCAAGATCTGTTGGTCTTGATATTATGAAATTTGCAACTTAAAAAGTTTTTGAGATCTATCCCACTTTGTGTGTGTGTGTGAGTTTGTGTGTGTCTTGTACTACACTGGAGCTCTGAAGGCTTCTTCATTTTAAGTATCCAAATGTGATAATACCCCCTTCCCTTGCTCTGGTGCTTTACAGGCCATCAGAAAAGAGGGGCATGTTCACATGGGAGATGCAGGAGGAAGAGCAGGAGCCAGACATGAGTTCCAGCAGGACAGAGCAGCAGGAGACATGGATCTGCACAGCTAAGCAGGTGACTGAAGGGTAAAAGGCAGCAAATGGAGAGGATGGAGAAAACAGGGAGGCAAGCAAAATAACCCTTTCAGTGTCTAAGGGGGGATGTAAGAAAAGTGAACAGACCCTGTAGCAGGGTGTTTGTGATAGGACAAGGGGAAAGAGCTTCAAATTAAAAGGGGATATTTAGACTGGATATAAGGAAAAAGTTTTTACAGTAGGGGTGATGAGGCACTGGCACAGTTTGCTCAGAAATGTGATGGGTGCCCCATCCCTGGAGACACTGAAGGTCAGGCTGAACTGGGCTCTGAGCACCTGATCTGAGCTCTGAGCAGCTGTAGGTGTCCCTGTTCATTGCAGGGGATTTGGAATGATGGCCTTCAAGTGTCCCTTCCAACTCAAATAATTATATGATTCTGTGAATAAACCTATTCACTTCCAAGCAACACCGCATAGCAGTGACTGAGTTTCAGAGCAGTTTTGGGTCCACTTGTCATCACAACATCACCTGAGATCCTTTAAAAGTCACTTTCCATGTAGTATAAAATATACATATAGTGCAGCTCTCCCACCTTACTTAGCACCACGTTGCAACTTGCACAACAAGTTCTGCTTCTCCTCCAAACCTGTGCTTCAGGTCCCAGCAGGGTTTATTTATTTACAGCTCTGGAAGAAGGTCCCATCACTCGGGAAGCCCAAACGCTGCCCCTTATTAGCAGGTTGGTGACTACCTCCAGAGCTGAGAGAGGCTTCCAGAGAGCTTTTCAAGCACGTCAAAGAGCTCGACACTTTTCCGTCTACCCGCAGAGCCAGCTGTCTGTCTGCAGCAGGTGGGCATCTCTCTGGACGGCTGCATCCCAGCTGCTGTCTCTCAGTCTGTCCTAAGGGGTGGGCAGGAAAAGACTGATTTGGTGAAAATTAGCATGGAATTTGATGTTTGCCCTTGTAGTTGGGGAAACTTATGTGAATTTAGTAGTTTTCTTTCCTCCACACATGCTGGTGCATTTGGGGTGCGAGCAATTGCATGCATGTTTGTGCCTTTGGGTGCTGCTTCCCAAAATAGACAGAGAAAGAAGCATGACCAATTTCAACTGTGCATTCCATTTTGTGTGTCAGTGAGTTCTGAGCTTCTGTATTGGGGAATACGTGTCTGTGTGCTGCGTGTATTTGTGGGCAAGTAAGCAATGCGGCGTGCAAGGCGGCTGCTGCTTCTCGCAGAGACTGCCTCTCATTTGCTACATTACAGCTTTATCCATGAGCTATCAGCATGGAAATCTTGCTATGAGTCCAGAATGTATCAGGGTAAAGCCCTGCTGACAACAATACAAGTTTAGGACCCATTTACCAGGGGGATTCCCCCCCCTCCCTTAATCTCCCTTGAGCCGAGCAAACGTGAGAGAAAGAATAAAAAAGAAAATACAGACAGAAAGAAAAAAAAAAAAAAGCTAGAGTGAGGGAGAAAGAGGATTTCCTTCAAATCTGCTCTTTCTGCCCATGATGGAGTCTCATTCCCATAATCATTTTGACAGGTGTGCAATGGTTGAAAAGTTGGGGGGTATGAGGGCGAGGACGGGAGGAGGAGCACCAGAAACCCGCTTTCTCGGCACAGGCAGCCCAGTGCACCCAGCTCGCTGATTAGAGATGACAAGCACACCTGCCATCCCCATGGCCCTGCAATTAAAGCCTCTTTGAGGTCCCAGGAAGTGACCGCATTAGAAAAGCCCCCTCGCAGCCAGCTCCTTAGCATATTTCCAGTGTCATTAGCAAAACGGCAAAGGCAAGGCACATCAGCGGAGGGCTCTGACATGACCCGTGCTCCCTTCCCGCTCAGGGAGGGGATGCAAAGTGACTTTTAAAGAGGAGTCTTTTTTTTTTCCCCTATTTTTCTTTTTCCTTTTTTTTTTTTTTTTTTTTTTAAGTTTATTTCCAAGCCCCTCTCTCATCACTCCCTCCCTCCTTCTCTTGGAAACGTTCCATCTTCTCTGGGGTCGGTGGGGGAAGGGAGCCAGAATTCATTAAAGACAGAATAGGACTTTGCTAAAACTGGGCAGCTTTCAGGAAAGAATTCTTAATTCAAGACGCCAGTGTGTATTTCTTGCTCTGCTCCCCACTTTCTAGACTGGATTTTTATTTTCTTCTTTTGTGCACCCTCTTCCTCACCCACATTCTGTTCCTGCTGTCCTCCATGGGATGTCGTCTGTCTGGTTGGAGGTATCTGCTGTGGGTGGTTGTGAGCATGGAAACCCCACTCCACAAAACCAGTGTCGTGGGCACCCATACCAGGCATCAGACTGCCCAGAGAGGCTGTGGATGGTCCATGCTTGGAGGTGTCCAGGCCAGGCTGGATGGAGTCACGGGCAACCTGATCTAGCAGTTGGCAGCTCTCTCCACTGCAGAGGGTTTAGATCTACATGGTCATTGATGCCCCTTCCAATTCAAGCCATTCTATGATCTAATTCTCAAAGGACTTCCCAAGCTTTCAGCTCTAACCCACAAAGGCAGCAGTCTCCAGGACCAGATCCCAGTCCCAGTGATGCCAAGGATGAAAAAGACATCTTCTAAACCTGCCATAAGGCTGTACAGTTCTGGGGGATATTGGTGGGCTTGTTACACATCCAGCCCTTAAGCTAGGAGGTCCCTAGAAGGAGTTTGCTAGCAGACTTCAACCTTCTTAAGATCTTCTTGAGCAGGAAGTCACGGCTCTGGAAATTCTTTAGTTTTTCACAAGTGGACCATTACACCCATCTCTATTCTTACTCCATTTGACTGCTGTGGAAATGGGAATTCCCCTGCTAGCCTTCACAGAACTTTCTGCTATGCTACTGAAGATAGCTAGGAGAAACCTTTCCTTCCTCCCACAAGCCCTCCTTGCTGTCTCCCCTTCATCCTCTGGCCTCATTGAACAGCTCCCTGACTTTTTGTCTAACACAAGACTGCCTGCAGCATCCCTCACTTCTGTGAGCACCTGGACTCTTTCTTCGGCAGGGAAAAGCCTGGATCTGTCATGACCTTGCCACACTCATGCTAACCCCATACTACTGCAGGATGAGGCCATGCACCAGTGCTACTGTAATCATGAAGGCGTTGCATCACCCCACAATACCTGCAGGATGCAACGGGCAGGTGAATGTGACTCTGAAGTGTAACAATCCTAACAATGATAAATAATGCACACTGAATGCTCCTGCGAAAGCATTCGGAGTTGTTATACTCAGCTAAGAAGCCCAGGGCCTTGACAGCAGAACAAAAGGGTCCCTCAGGGACTGTTGCTGATTCCCTCATGAACAGTAGGGATTAGCAAAGCCATTTTAGAACAGTACTGATAGGTCCTTCAGCTCCGGAGCACTGCAGAGGCTTTAATGGATTCATGTGCGTAGCACTGCAGAGGTGGAGTAGGGGCTGCTCTGAGCAAGGAAAGAAGCAGCTCACAGCACACCAAATAACTTCTAGAGCAAAGCAGAGCCCAAGAGCAGCATCTTGATGTGACTCAGGGCTGGCACCACTCAGCATGATGACACTTCAGCAAGCAGCACACATGTGGAGATGCAGCCAAGACCACCTTGGCAGTCCTCATCCCTCTGATGGTTAACATCACTTGGGCATGCCTCCTAGTGACCTTGGTGCCACTCAAAGAATGAAACTTGGCTCACAGTGCCACAGCATCACCCTGGGATTTCCCTGACTCTGCTTTGTATCCCACTGTCCTTCTGGGCCCTTCATCCAAGGTAAGCTCAGAGCAAACTAGTGCACTGGTGGGGCGTGAATTAGGGGTCAGGAGTCTTCCTGGTGCTTGTCTGCCATGGGCATCACAACAGGGAAAAAGAGTCTTTTGGAGAGAAAAAACTTTCTCTCCAAGTTTGTCTGTGGAAGTCATAAAAATAAATCAGAATATGTCCACTGCCTCTCCTCAGGCTTTCCCTCTGGACCAGCATGAGGCTGAAGACAGGCAGCACTGGCTTTGAGCCTGGCTAGCTCTAAAGGGCACTGCCTGAAAGAGTAGAGTGCGGTAGCTGTGGCAAGAAACACCACCATGAACCTAAAATACTGGCACAGAGAGCTGCTTTTCAGCAGTTTTGTCTGCTTCACAGTCCTGTACATTAAGCCCCTTGTACTCACTTAAGGAGCAAAGGTCTGAATCAGGTCCTTTATAGTATACGTGGCAGCATGTACAATATGACAGCTCCACCAGCCAGCCCTTCTGCCTCGATACGTATCTGATTTGCACACAGCCTGGGGAAAGCTCCCTTCCCTGTGGGGTGGGGTTTTACAGATGCACGGGCAGGACAAGAGAGGAAAGTCCCATGCATGGTTTAGGGTAGATATAACCCTACAAACACTCTAGGCATTAATGCTTGCCTGGTTTCTGAGAGCTTCCCCCAACTCTTCCAATCCATAGCAGGTGGATTTTAGCCTTATAATGGTACCTAATTCCCAGCTCAGGCTGACTGAGAGCAGAGTAGTGCCCAGGTGCTCCATATGCCACCACCTGCAGATGTGAGTGGTACAGCATGTCCCCAGGGTAGCTTCAGACCTCCAGTGGTTAATTATGTTAATGGTTAATAGTCTAGAAATGAGCTGGTCAGTTCCCTTGTTATCCAGAGAGAAGCAGCTCAGGGACCTTCCTGGTGTATCCTCTCAGGATGTTCCACACAGCAACTATGCTTTCCCTAAATCTTAGAATCATTAAGGCTGAAAAGGATCACTATCAACCATCAACCCATCACCACCATACCATGTCCCACAGTGCCACATTTACCCTTTTCTTGAATATCTCCAGAGACAGTGACTCCACCAACCTGTTCCATGATGCAGAAGGTACAGGTTGGATTGCTCACACACCTTCAGAGGAGGGGAGGTGAAGACCACCTGGCACTGTTCCTCATGGGATGTCTGCAGGCATGCAGGTGGGACATTCCAGGCTGCTGCTGCATCTTCAAAGCACGAGGCTGTGGCAGCAGATGGGGCTGGTGGCCAAAACAAAGAGCAGAAAGCTGAATCAGAAGAGGAGGTGGATGAGAAGGCAAAGAAGAGGAAGAGTAGAAAGAGAGGAGAGACAAGTACTGTAGAGAGTGAAACAGAGCCCAAGGACGAGCTCTCAGCCTGCTCTGTCACTCCTGGTGCCCTCAGGGGACAGGTATCCAGCCTGCAGAGCAGGCGAGTGCTGTTCCAAAGTAATGGTTAAATCAATGTGTTTACAGATGATGACACTAGAGTGACATACAGTGGAGAAGCCTCATGAAAAAATAAACAGGTAATAATCACACTGCAATGTGCACACTCCACTTCTCATTACTGCAGAATAAAAAAAAAAAAAAAGGCCCACCAGGGTTCATAGCTTGAGGAGATTAACCATTACCTCCCTGGATGAAACACCCCCGGGGGGATTTGCTCTCAGGGCCCCCCTTACTTCAGAGGGAACAGGTGCAGCAGTGCTTACAAGCAGTGAGGTGCGTCACCTAGCACAAGCTGAGAGATGTGACTTAAGGGAAAGCACAGGGAAGAGGTGCTTACATGAATTGGCAGGAGGAAGGCAGCTCCAGTGAGAGCTTTCTGACCTCATACCAGAGGAGCTTGCACCCTACTTCCTGCCCCAGCATGATACTCTTACGGGCACTGTTGGCCTCCATAACCACAGTGAAGACCATTTCTATACCCACACCTTCCTACACATTTCTGGAGAGCTACTTCCATACAGCTTATTGCATGTATAAACCCTCCAAGCAGACTTGCCTCCATAGATCCTTCCCAACCATCTGCCCTATAGTCACAGAAGTCCCTCAGCCAGATAAAAACAAAAAGGCTTTTTAGAGATGTTGAGTACATTTATTTGCAGATAGCTTGAGGAGAAACACTCCATGAAATTGAATTCACAATGGGGAATTAATAGTTGCAAGTACTTTCTATATTCTATCAGAATGGATTTATAGGCAAAAGTTTCCTAGATATCCACTTGTCATCCAGAGGTCAGCAAGCCAAGGATATTCAATTTCTGTAGTTATCTCTGCTGGATAGCATTGTAGGGCTGCAATAGGTGTTTGAGACTTGCAGAAGTAGCATCTTCTAGATTTAACATGAGGTTGAATGCACTGTGTGTTGGAGAAAAGTGCTCTCACAGGGCTGAGTTTGTTCATCCACTGCTCATTCCCAACATAACTACTTCATAGTGCCTGTATCCATGAGATTGCTGACTGGGATGGTTGGGCACAGAGTGCAATCTCTAACTTCCATAGGGCTGGAGTATGATATCTAACCATCAGAGCAAACCACAAAGCAAATACCAGATGCTCTGCAGTCTTCACAACTCCACTCCATCCTCCAACAAGCTTCAAACTTTCATGAAATAGCCCAAGTCCCCAGATTCACACGTTCCAGGAAGAGCGCACCACAGTTAACCCATGGCCAAACAAGAGCTGGTGTTGTCTTACATAGCCCCAAACCCCTCTGCCTGACGTGATTTTGGAATCTTTACTGTGCTAAAAAACCTTAAATCTTAAAGGGCTAGAACAACATATGGAATAGCTACCCAGAAGTCAAGTTATACAGTGAGAAATGGTAAAATCCTCCCAGAAGACCAAGAGAAACACTGAAACAGTTTGAGGAGTGGGTCTGGAGACACTTGGTTCATCCAGACATCTGCCTTTCAGCCTTCTGAGAAGACCCCAAGGGGCAGATGCCACTCTTAAGTGCTGTCTCCAAAGAGCCTTCAAGCACCAGTCCCCTGTCCACTCAGCAGCTTTGCCAACAGGGGAGGTCATCACAACAGGTTGTCACCTATGCACATTAAGAAGGTTTGGACAACATGAACAGGGACAGCTGATTGTCACTAATTGTGATGCCATGGACATGAGGGAATGTCAATCTGTGTTTCACCCATGCATACCCAGTGCCATCAACCCTGAGTAGAACTTGAGGCTGACTGACATCAGCTCCTTCCTGCCTGCAGCTAGGGGCTGTGTGCCTGTCTCCTCCTGCTAGCTTCATTCCCTGAAGCGGCTGAGCAGCTTCAAAGTGTAAGTTCTGCCTGTCTCTCAGGGAAAGAGAGCATTTTGTAAAATGTCAGTGGTGTCCCTACTCATCACAAACCCATGAAAAGCCCTGAAGCACAGAGCAACTCCCCAACATGGAGGGGCAGAGCTGGGTATGACCTCATATGCCTCATTCCATGGGATGTACAGTCTCTTCCCACCAGGGCACAAACAGCCCTGGGTGCCACTCCCAGCCCCTTAGCACCCGTGAACAGTTCTGGGGATGGAAGGTGACAGCAGTTCAGCCGCTTCTCCTCCACCCAGCAGCATATGGGGGGCAAGGGAGGAAGCAGGAATGGAAGTGGAAGCTCAGCTACAGCTCTTTATTTAACCAGGATATCAGTACTAGACACAACATTGGTATCTGTGCAAGACAGCATCCCCACCATCTCAGTAATTCAGATACCACAGGAATGCACACAGGACTCTGCAATGTGAAGGAAAGCACAGCAGTGACAGCAGAGCAGCAAAGACAGGCTGCAGCAAGTAAGGGTTTGCTGAAATGCAATAGCAGTGGACACAAAAATAAAACAAAGAAGCTACTTATCTTCAGAAGACCTTAGGTATGCAGGGATCTCCAGCAAGATATCTTCATGTCCACTGCTAACCCTTAAATGAGGTCTGGGAAGGGGTGGATCCTGGCTCCACCCCTTCTGGTCACTCAGGTACATTGCATGGTTGCATGGCTCCACCCCTTCTGGTCACTCAGGTACATTGCATGACAACCTGGGTTGTCCCTGCCTTCCCACCAGGTGTTCAGTCACTGGTTCTAGACGTGAACCATTTCTGCTACAGACCCACAGGTCCTTGCACTCAGATTTCCATTAGTCAGTAAAATGGATGTGCACACGTGAGCTTTCTGCCTTTTGGCTCCCAGATCTGCTCACAACCCAGAAGAGCACAACAACATGTTGGCTTCAGGCAAAGTCTCAAGACAGGCATGTTTTGCTGCGAATAGTTGATGGCTTCCGCTGACATGCAGTCAAGCCAGCTGTAGTTCTTGACTACTACAGATACACTGTTTGAATGAGAAATTCGAATTTTGCACTAAATCTGCACAGAAGAGAGTGCAAATCTAAGTATGAGGTTGCACTCCTGGATAGGTCTGGTCTAGGCTGCGTGATGTCCTTAGGATGCAGATTGTTGTCAGCTGCAGATGTCACTGCATGGGGACCGCAGCCCCACACTTAAATATCATATGAGAGTTCAGAGACCAAGGGAGATGCCTAGGAGCTACCGAAAAGCATCTGAAATCCGTCTATACCTGCCTTGAAGCATCTGTGTAAGCTCCTTTTGAGAGGGATTTTGCTAATGCAGAGGGATTACACCAACAGCTCTCTTGTGCCACACTATTTAGTTTGGGATGTTTGACAAGCAAATCAATCAGCCTCAATCCAACCCTGAGGAGCAGATAAATGTATCTTGCTTTTATTATGAAGATTGGAAAACCAAGGCACAGAGGGATTTAAGTGGCTTTAAGAGAAGAATAAACAGAAGAAAATCTGAGTATTTCAGGCACAGAGAGAGGGACTGACAGAATGCAAACCTCCTGGGCACCAGCCACCAGCTCATCTCTCCTCCAGCAGATGAGGCTCCTCATCTCTGCACAGCTGCTCAAACACAGGGTCCAGGTTTTGCTTCTCCTTGAGAGCTGGTCTTAGTCATGGGCATGTGGGCAGAGGGCTGCTGGACAAGGACACGTGGACAGACAGAGAGAGAGAGAGACGGGAGAGCAAAACTCCAGTTGGGGTGGAGAAAGAAGGCGAGGTTTTAAGACAGTGGCTGGACCCTCAGGACTGAAAGCTCATCCATATTTCAAGTACCAGTTAAACAAACAAAACAAGAACCAGAGAGGCAAGCAAGGAGCCCGTTTGTCATATCAAAAGGGGTTTCAGTGGTACCTTCCTTGCCCTCCTGTCCCCTTGAAGTTTGTAGCTGGAGGGGGGAGAAGGGACAGCTCCCTCTCCAGCCGAATGGCTCCTGCCACAGCTGGAGACGGCCTGTGTGTAATTAACCTCCAAGCCAATCCCCCAGCGGTGGCTGCCAGGCAGATCAAAGAACTCACACATCTTTGTCTGAAATCGGCAGCCAAGGGGAGCTGGGAGGAAAGCAGAGTAGGGGTGGGAGAGGGAGTGAGAGAGCGCGTGTGTGCTCCTAATTGATAAAAAGGGAAGAGCGTCTTCCTCCGAGAGATCTCCAGCCCCATCAAAATGCAGGAGAAGAAGAAGAGGAAAAGAAAAAAGGGTTTCCTTTTCCTTACAGGAGCATGCCAAAATCTAGCTGCTTTCAACACTTCAACACTTGGGAGGTAGTCAATGCTATGGGGTCAGCCCTAGGCAGGGGTGGAAGGAGAGGGTGTCGTTGGCTGTAGGATTGCTACTTTTTGGATGTGTTGAGCCAGGATGCTGGCTTCCACTTCTGCCCAAGGTGGGAGCATGCAGGGACCCACTGAGATTTGCTGGGGGATCCTTGGAGAGGCAAAGATGTGCCTTGTCTTCTCTTGCAGCACCAGGAAAAAGATAGATGAAAACCAGCACAAGTGACATCTAGCCTTGTGTGCTATGACATGGGGCTTGGCCAATCCATTAACCCTCCAGCTATGTTTTCCAGAGTATTTGCATTGGGATCATAGGCAAGTGACTTGGTCACTGATTAGATCTCAGCCTTTGATTGCACCAGCTGACCAGGATGAGAAGAAGTGCCAGTCCTGGCACGAGGAGCTGCCGAATGTGACAGACAATAGTGTGAAAAAAAAATGACAGAAGAAAAACGGCATTGTGAGGGACAGCTGGATTTTAAAGGAGGTTGAAGGGAGTTGGCATGAGAAATGCTAATCTTGTGGATAACTGAAGGGGAGTACTGGGTGTCACTCAGGACAATAACTCCAGCATCCTCCTAGACCAGTAGAGAGTGCTGCCAAAGCTGCTTCACCCACCGAGTCAGACACGCAGGATGGATGAAAACAGCTGCCTGCCAAAGAGACTGTTCTTTTTCATCAGTTGCAATGAAAACCCAGACTTCTCACCTCCATAAGGCTAAAATTTGAAGATACGTTAATATTTTCTACACCGCAGACCATGAGGCTCATTGGGAACTGAGTTCAACAGTTCGTATTTGGCTGAAGCAAAATGTTCATAAATAGAATATTCCTTGATCCATAATATTCAGCGAAAATTAGCCTCCAGGTTTTTATCAAGAAAAGACAAGTCCACACCGTTGTATAGAGATAAAAATGTAGAGATACAGAGATAAACATCTCTGTACGGTCACCCCTCAAATGCAGGAAAAATCTTCTGCCACAGAGAGCCTTGGGTTGCGCATACAATTGCCCCAGTTGCTGCTCAAACTATTACTCTTATTTTGCTCTATGCAAAGTCTCATTTGGGAATAAAGATTCCTGGTTTGTTTAAATTCACATTTTTGAAACTGCACTAAACAAATGGGTTGAAGCAAGAATTTTGGTTACTTACAGTAATGCAAATTGCAGTGAGCACCGGCCTAGCATCAGTAAGTTTCAGGCAAGTAAAAGTCAGTTCATGAAGGAGGAGATGCCAGATTTATCATTTTGGTTGGTAATGGTTTACGTAGTTGTAAGTCTCATTGAAGAAGCCTCCTGTTTAGCTTTGTTTTGCTTTTAATTTGAGAAGACAAGTCAAAAGAGAAACTCACGGGTGATCGGGCGATGCAGTATTTAAATTGTCAACATGGGTGTAAGTAACTGAGAAGGGAAGAAGCAGGAGTTGTTTGTAGATATTGTGCTCTGGCAATATGCAAAGAGCCTTCAAAGGGACAGCATGACCTGATAAAAGAGCATATTAAAACTGGGCAACGTGTCAGGTTACGTGCACAATGTGTTAATCAGAAGCCTTCCACTCCTGGACTGTCACAGCCAATACTGAGGAAGAGACTGCCAACACTTTCTAACACCATTCCCTTTAAAAACCGTCCCTTTAAAAAGCTTCAGTCTGAAGATTACACAGCCTTTACCACTTGGATCTGAAGGGGAGATGGAGCCTGAAACCAGTAGACATTGCTCGTAGAAAGACACAAACCCTTGTCACCTTTCTGTATATAAGCTCACTTTGGGGATAGGGTCCCTCCTTCCAGTGCTTGTCTCTTCACCTGGAGAAACAGACATGTTTATTCTTCTTGTGTCTACGCTACATGTGGAATTGGACCAAAAATGCCACTGATGCATGCTCAAGATGTGTGATTGCATGGTACTTCCTGTTTGGTTTGACACTGGCACCCAGGATCACATGTCAACTTGCTGACATTGGAACAAAATCTTGCCTTGAGTCAGAAGAAAAGGCATTTACGAGCTCAACACCCTCCAAAGCATGATAGCTGGGCCTGGGGGTGCAGTTTTCTAGCTTCAAATGATAGATGTCAGTGGTCAGCCCATGGACCATGGTGAAACTCATGGGTGGGATAAGGTTCCTCAAATCGAGCTTGGTGGGAATGGTTCAGCTGTGCTTCCACCATCTGCAGGACAAAATGAGTGATGTAAGATGGATAGCAGAAATAATAAGTATCTGGTTTAGCCGTAAGACTTCCACAGACTGTACTTTTACCTTCAAAAATATCTTTTTGGCTTGCTCAGGTTTAGGTTAAGCCAATACTCATGTTCTTTTCAGTCCAGAACAGCTAATGAGTCCCTGTCCGTGCTGCCTTTCCAAAAGCTCCCCTCATTCCCTCTTATGCTCACCCTGCTGGTATCTCAGCCTAATTCAGCTATATTGCAGTAATATGAACCATAAGGCTTTTCTAACCCTGAGATTTCCCCCAGGCAGATTTTGTACAGTATCCATTTAAAAACATATTAACGAAAGAACTTTTACTTAATTAAAGCCAATTATTGACTTACCCATATGCTCAGCAATGCTCACTCACTGACCGGTATAAAATGATTGGATTTCCCATCTTACCATCTGACTCTGAGCAAGGATTTCAGATGTGAGCTGGTTCTCTGCATCCTGCTGCTACATGGTTGGGCACTTCAGTAGATGGACGAGAGCCAAATAAGAGCAATTTTTTGCAGATTCTGGAATTTAGGGTTACAGATTTGTTGTCTATTTATAGTACCATCATAATGAAACTTCATAATGAAACTTCATAATGAACTTGAAGACAATTCATTTTTGAAGACATGTCTGCAGAGGACAGGTCTACCACGAGGCAAAATGATCACAGCAGATAAGATTGTGGAGGGGTGGAGGATGTTTTTTTATCAAAATAGCTTTTGTACCTTAGAATAGCAAATTCCAGGTTTCCTTCCTACCTGCAACATGGACTTATTTCAGCTGTTCATTTTGGTCCCTTCTAATCAGAAAGAAGGTTCATGCTCTCAGAATCTCATTTTGAGGTTTCTGGTATAGAACAGGGTTTACAGGTAGTTCTCAGGCCTGATTCACAAGCCTCCTCTTCCTGTCCAGTCTGAGTGCCACCTCCCTCACCCAGCCTGAGGGTTCAGCATCCATCAACACAGTCACAACTCAGATCCCATCCCTGTTGGATTCCAGCATGCTCTCTGAAAGAGGGATCCTTGCTACCACCATACTGTAGCAGCACTCTAAGCCCTGTCATGAATCCAGCCCTTTGTTTCCACCACTTGTGTCCGAAAAGAGATGAAAGATGCTCCAAGAAAACAAGGTACTCCACAAGCAGAGGTACAAATGAAGCTCAACTCCCCATGGGTTTGCTTCTTGTAGTTGGCTTCTCTGATGTCTGGAGCAGTGTGAACTCAGACTTGAAGCTGCCCCACACCCAGAGCTTTCCCAGCAGCTGGATTCTCCGGTGTCTCATTAAGGTTGAACATGCGCTGCTGGCTTGCCTTATCTCAGTCTGTTTGTGGGCTTGTGGTGCTGCATCCAATTGCTTTATTTCATTTTATCTTTTAGACCACTTCTACCAACCACAGTTAAACATAGTTGAAGGTGGCCAACAAGTTCATATACCATTGGGTGTAAAGATAAGTTATGCAAACACCACTGCGATTACATACCTTCCTCTCCTCCCCCACCCAATAGTCCCCATTTTCCTCTGGAAAACAGACAAAAATAAGATTTCTGTTTACACAAACTTACAAGTGATTCCTGTTTCTGGCTGGCCTAAGACCAAACAGAAACAAGTTTTCAGTTCTATCCATAAAATTAAGATGTAAGATGTAAACAAGCTCAAGGTCCTTTTCCTCCTTCCATCCCCTGCAGGGACTGCAGCTCTAGCAAGTCATAAAGGTACCCAGAACTCCATCTCAACTCCAGCAACTGGAACAGTATGGCTGAGTTGGGAAGGGTCCTCTGTGTCTATCTGGTCCAATCCTCCTGCTCAAACAGAGCCAACTAGAGCAGTTTCCCAGGACCACTTAGAGCAGAAAGGATGAAGGAAGTGATACAAGGGCACAAGCGTATGAGGGTGTTTGCACAAGTCAGCTTGCATGATCCAAGCTGATTTTCATCCACATCCCTTGTACTATGGATGCTGCAAAGTTGGTGTGGGTCTAACCAGCTCCACAGTGTTCAGAGATGTTACTTGTGGCAGAATAGTGGGAAACAGCTGCTGAAGTGCAAAGCTGACTGAATCATCTGGTGAGAAAATAGAAGTGCACATTACTTTTAGCAGCAGTCTCAGTTGTATTGGAGGGGTGTCTCTATTGCTGGTCCAGAGAAACGTGGCTGGTGTGTATGGTGTGTGAAGATCAGGAGAGAGCTCACTGTCACAGATAGCAATGGTGGGGTGTAGCCCTTCCACGAGGGAGGAAGGAATCAGTATCAAAATCAATAGCTCTTCTCTGGGAGGAGAATTATCTAAGCAGGGAGAAGTGGTTCCCTTGCAGCTGGTTGATTTTGGTAATCCATTATTAATGCTTGAGTTACAGGCCCCATAGAAGATGCTTGGCACTCTCAAAGGTCATGTTGGTATAAGAGCACGTTGTTTCCAAACGTTTCACCCTGCAGCACCTTTGCTGAGGCCAGGGGAGTTAGTATGGCAATTCTTGATAGCTTTTCTCCACAGTTTCTATCAAGACCTCCAAGAAGCCTTTTTCAATGTACGGTGAAAAAATCTTGATATCAGGGCAAAGATCAAGCCCCTTTGGGGCCGCATTTCTATCATAACCATCAAAGATGAAACTGCTGGGCAGAATTTTACCTTCTTCAACCCAGACTCAACAGTCCAGAGATCTAGTACTCATGGAGAATCAAAGCAAGTGGGTAAAGCCATCTGACATCATTTATTCCTATAATTTTGAAATTAACTTTCCCAAGAACATCCCAAGTCTTCTGAGAGCAGCGGTATCACAGAATGAAATAGGTCAGAACCAAAATCCCAAGCCCAGATCCAGCTTCAAATCTGAAGTCTTCAGCTCAAACCTATCTTTAAAACTGGCCAGCTACAAAGAGTCTGAGCTCGAAGAAAGGTTATCTGAAATTCAGTTGAGAAAGAGATGATAGGACCTCAAAGGAGCCCTTGGCTAATAAATAAATAAGTGAAATCAGTCAGTAGTATAAGGAACTCTTTTGGTCAAGCCTGAAGCTGTATCATAGTACTAGAGAAGATCTTCACTATATTTTATGGTAGTGAAAATTCACCCTAAGCACTAAGACTCAGGATAGGACAGAAAATAGTTGCTCTTCTATTCACCATCACAATATTTTCCTCTACTCATGCACCTTCTTCTTAGCAAGTAGAGGAGAAGACTTGATTTTGTACTGAATCTGCACACAGGACAAGTGCTTCATCCTGGAGGAACACCAAACGCTTGGTGGGCCACCAGCTAAATGAATATTGCTTTGCAGTGAGTTTGCATTGTATGTCAGGAGTCTCTTATACATAATTAAGAAGCAGGTGCCTGATGAGTGCTGGCCTGAGACAGCAGACCCTTGTTCAATAAGTTCATGAGATCAGTTTATTTGTATGGCTTCTATTTTCTATGAAATGTGCAGGATCACAGTATCATCGAGATCTGTATGCTCCTGCCAAATCTGTTAAATCGGCCTGTAGGAGTAGCTGTTACTGTGGTGGAGCACACAGAGAAGGCACCATGATGTAGGCAATGGTTACTCACAAAACTAGGATAAACTAGCAGGCTTGTTGCAGAAATGCCTGCAAAGATGCAAATTCTCCATGCCCAAAGTACACTTACAAGGTGTGTATTGCTGGGGCTAGCCTTCAATTCAGGGTATATGCTGATTTCTCTGACCAGCACTTCTTTACACAGTGAGGCTCAGACCCTTACCTCATTCCAGCTGAAAAGAGGGACACACCAGCCATCCCCTGGTGGAGATTTCATTTCAGACAAAGTGGGGGCCAGCTGATTTATTTCAGACAGCCAAAGGCTGGCAATTGAGAGCCTCCTTGCAGATGCTGGAGATGCTGGAAGACAGGACTAAAGGGCTTGCACCACTGTAGAGTTTCTAGGACTTATTTCATATGTAGTGCAGCCTGCAACTCTCTCCTGAGAAACCCCCCCTCACCTCTTCTACAATTGTTTCTGTTATGCCAGGAGCCACCTCAGCCACTCCTTAGCCAAGAAAGTGAGGTCTGTGCAGTGCAGCATCCTACTTCAGTCTAAAGTTGGGCAACAAGCAAAGGGCAAATCAGCCAGCATTGAGATGGCTGGGCACAGGAGGTGGGCAAGGGAGATGCTGAGGAATGGTAAGACAAACATTTACCTGCAAGGGGTTTACAACCTCCAAAACAAAAGATGAGCTTTGTGAGGCCTCCATCCTGCTCCACTTACCAGAGTTTTATTAGGTCAGTAAATTCTCTCTCTAAAAAAGCTTTGGACAAATTTCACCTCCATCAGCATTTCATGCTTTATGCTGAAGCCTTTGCCTAGCATTTTTTCTAGGAAGCACAGAATGGACTCTGTCTACGGAATACATACCAGGATAGGGAGACAATCTGTGGATTGCCTTTCTTTTTTCTCTTTTTTTTTTTTCTTTCCCCCTGTGGAGAAATAGAGAAGATGGCTGAACAGCTGAGAGTAACTGCTGGCATACTGCATAAGCAAGTGGGACAGTCTCCATTTTATCAGAGGAGCTGGTCACCATGCTCAGAAAAATGCTGTTATCGATAGCTGAATACACTCAAGCCAGCATATAAATGACTCACATTAGTGTCTCTATTGCCCCGTACCATGTCATGAGGTCACCTATTGCACATGTTAATGACCCCTAGGGTGAGAGAGTCGTTACTGGTGTCTAGCCCACACTTCTCTTTATTCAGTCCCTGTGCATGCCCCGGGTTTTCGCCTTTGTCACTTATTTTATTCTGAATCCAAACACGGCCACACAATGCATTTGACCTTTGCCTTGGAGGGAACACACTTGGGATGAAGGAAGAATTCACTCTTTCTTCCTTTCTAATACTAGTTGTTACTATACCATTGCGGACAAATCCCCACTTACACAATAGAAATCAAGTTGTCTGTTCTTGCTAGTTCTGGGACATTCGACAGGGGTTCCTCCTCCTGCCACAGACGGCCCAGCTTCTGCCTGCATCTGGTTTTCACATTCTACACCCATCCCCATTAACCCTTGTCATGGCATGGCAGCAGAAAGGATGAATGGGCTACAGCCACGAGGCACGGAGAACATCAAGCAAGTGGCCACCTTATCCTATTTCCTCAACAACCTCGACTCCTCTTCCTTTAAACTATGTATTTAATTGAGTAGCCATGTTGTCTATGATTTCCTTTCTGCCCAGTCATTGATTCTGTCCCTGCAAGATATGAACAATCCTTGCTTCTACTTCTGGCGCTGCTACCTGGATCCCCAGGGCACCTTCCATTCTTTCCATTCCAGCTTTTCAACATACACTGAAACCTCCTGGTTTCCTTTCTAGTGGGACACTCCTCCTTGATTTCATGGACAGAGCTGTATAAGACCAGCTTTTCCACAACATCCTTTGCTCTTAAAGAAGCTGTAATTTGTACAGAGCCTACGTACCTGTCCCATGACAAATTCATGTTTACTCACTGAGTATATCTGCAGGACCCCTGGGGTGAGACACGAACCTGCTCTCAGAAATCTTATCTGTACAGATTCAGACTTGCTACATCTTTCCAAGTCCCAGTTGCAACTTCAGACGCTCATTTGCTCCAAGTCATTTTCATATTAATGACTCCAGTAAGTAGCTGGACCTCAAATATTCTTGTAATATATATATATATATTTTTTTTTTATAAAACAGTTGATTTACAGCGCTGAGGTTGCACAAATGGGCTAAGACTTATCTGTACCAAGGGCATCAGAGATCCTGCACACAGAGATGACTCCTAGGTCGAACAGCACCCCCCTAAATGCACAACAAAAGGCGGCAGATGGAAGGACACTGATTTCTAAAGAGCTCAAAATGCAGTGACACCTTGCTGAGCACACTAACAGTACAACCACTGTCACATCTCCTGAGGTGTCCAAGCAGAGAAGAGTTTAGGGAGGGTTTGCAAAATGACCAGAAGGAAACTGTGCAGATGTTCATGAGGACAGTTTCTAGGGAGTCACCTATCCCTGCGGATGGAGTGGGTGGTTGTATATCTAATATCAGTCCACACCTAGGGCCATTCCACCTGCACCAAACCAGCTGATGAAGAGCCTTGCACATTCCCTTTCTCAGCTGTCCATCACTTACATGGGTCACCCCATGGGAGACACAACTGGAGCCAAAACGCTTAACCCCCTGAAAGACCAGTTCCTGTTTGCCTGGAGAACCAGAGAGCAGCCTCCTTCTGCTGCAAGCATTAATTCATCCTTTCTATTTCTTTTTTTTTTTTCTTCCTGTTGTGTTAACAGAGCATCTAATGTGACTAAATAGGACAACCTGCTCTCCCGTCCACATGAAAAATAAATGATGTGCTTTCTCTTGACTACCTTCCCCCCCGTCCTGGCACTTTTCCCACCAGGCAGCCCTTGGACCTGATCTCCCTCGGGCAGACCTCATGGAGGGTCTGAGAACTACCCCCCACCCCTCCCCAAGCAGAGCATGGTGGTGGGAGCCATTGGCTTGACTCAGAGTAGAGTGGCAGAGGACAGAGTTTGGGGGAGCCAGAGGGTGGGAAGTAGGAGGGAGCTGGTGTGTGTGTACGTGGGGGTGGAATCTATGTGCAGAAAGCAGCCAAGTGGCAGCTTACCCTGTTAAATATTAATCATCTCTGCTTCTGCAATTTCGGCAATGCGTCTAGGCCCACCACTGCTGAATATTTCATTAACACCACTCACTTCCAACTGCACTTCTCCCACTTTTCTTTCTCCCATAGACCCCTCTCCCATCTCTGCCCCATTTCATTCCCCTACCATTGCCAGTGCCAGTATGGCCGTGATGCCCATCCTCTAACCCTGCATTCTTTAACCCCAGTGGTGAGCACTAGCCCAGTCCTGGTCCATCCACAGCCCACTGATCATGGCGTCCATGCAGAGAGAGAATGGCAAGGCTGTTAAGGGGAAGGAAGATCATCAACTCCACTGGGAAAAAAATATAAGTGCGCATCAACAAGTCCGTGCTAAATAATACATGAGGCAGGTCAGGGTAGAAATGCTGACTCTGGGCCGGGAGCTTTTTAAACTACGTAGTCTATGTTTCTTCATCACTGGCTTGCTCTGTGCAAGTACATTTGGAGTGCAATCATACGTGCCACGGTGAGCTTTGTTGAGGCTGAGCAATTTTCACCTCAAGCATCTAATTGCAGCTTCCTTTTGCCTGCTTCTGGCCACCAACAGAGGCCCACATGGTGTGCTTGGATGGCTGCAGCTGGACAAGATGACGGCAGGAATTGGGATGAGAGAAGGATTGTGCAGGAGACAGAAAAACCCAGTAGGAAAATACAAAGTGACTGAAAGCTGATGTGTTGGTGCTCTGATCCAGACCTGATGGGTCAGATTTAACCCTGTATTCACCCAAGACGCAGGCATTTCTGATCTAATGCCAATGATGGTAGTGGTGTTTGCGATGAGAATTAGTACCATTGACCCTGGATTTCTACTGAACTGTTTTCATGGTTCAGAATGAAACTTGCCTTCCATAAGGCTGGTAATAAATAAATACTCAGTCCCAATGTAAAGGCCAAGAAATCAAGGTTGGAAGTCTTTAGTCAAACACCAAAACATCAGCTCAGAAGCATGACAGTGACAGTGATATTTGGGAAGAGGAGGAATTGTCAACATGATCAGCAAACTCCACCACGGATGACGATGAGGACTTCATTCCACTGCTCCTCCTAGATCCTCCACGGGTATTCAGAGAATCATCAAACATGCTCGAGCAGGCAGATGGACTCCAGAGGTCCCTTCCAACCCCTACTATTCCGGGATTCAATGATTCTGTGAATTACAGAATGGTTTGTGTTTGAAATGACCTTAAAGGTCATCTTCTTCATCCCCTGCCATGTGCAGGGATATCTTCCTCTATACCAGGTTGTTCAAATCCCCACCCAAGCTGGCACCAAAGTCATTTGTTCCATCCATTCCATTACAACCCAGTTGTGCTCCCCACAGAGCTGATCAAGGTGTAGGACCAAGGAGAGAAGTGGGATTTATTCTTCCTACCCCACATGATAGGACAAGAAGGAAGAGGAGAGGAAATAACTACCCCAGAACCACCTAGTCCATTACCTCTTTCCACTGGATTTGGGTTTAAATATTTCTAAGATCCCATTGTAATTTTAATGAGGTGGTGGGGGAAAAAAGAAACAAGCTAATCTGGGTCCAGACTGTCTCTCCCTATGGTGCACATAGGTATCTATCCAGTAGATGGAGATTTCTTAGACTGGTGCTGTAATAGGAACAGATTCACACACTCTTGCTCCGAGCCATAGCAAACTAGTTCAAAAAAAAAAAAGAGCCTGACACCTTTGGGCAAGACAAGGAGGCTTTAGGACTCAAAAGCTCTTTTTTCAAGATTGAAATAGAAACAGGAATTATCAAGCAAAGTTCAGGCCAAAAATAAACATGCCTAATTGAACTTTGTTGTGTTAATGACCTGAACGGACAAACAGAAAAAAGTACGGTGGGGAGGGCATTAGCCATGAAGGAGGTGGTCATGGTGGGATACCTCTGTTCTCACTTGATCAACTGGGGGAGAATCTTTTAATCTGAATGGAACCCCTCTTCTTCCCAAAGCTTAACCTGGTGTGTATATTGATGCCAGTGCTGATTCTGTACGACAGTTAACTACCTACTTGGAGAAAGACACTCAGGCTTTGGCTAGGCGTTAGTCATTCCTCTTCCAGCTAGAGAAAGTGCAAATCCCAGGCAAATTTCAGTGCTCTTATCTGTCAAGAACAAAAAATAGGATTTTGATCAATAGCTCAGGAATGCCTTAAGCCAATGCTGTGTTTGTTGCAAGAGAGGATTTTCTGCACAGATCTCATTGGGGGATCAAGTTATTCCTCTTGTATAATATATTAAATAAAATGTGCACTGGAGAAGTCACTTGAAAATATTGAATGAGATAACCTCATCTGATTAACGTAGTGTGCTTTCTTTCCCCTTTTTATTAAAAATTCACAAGGCTTCCCATCCCTTATCTCAATTAAGCAACTTGTTTGTCAAGATTATTTGTTACGCATTTTCATAAACATTTGATGAATTATATGCAAACATCTCACTAATGTATTAACAAGACTGAGGTTTTAATTACACAACACTCAAGGAAAGCAGGCTTTAGGCTCCTCCAGAGAAGTTAATTGTGCTTCCTTATATGCCTGTGCATTGCAACAGGAATTTTCCTCTGGGGGAAATCACATTACACTCTGCAGTGGCAACGTACCCACACAGGCTCTGTTAGTACAAGCTGGTCCAACATCACTGAGTTCAACCACTTCATGAGCTTTGGCTAAAAGAATGCAACTTCAGCTCAGACATCCAAAGCGAGGCTTGGGAGGTGATACAATCCACTTTACACCAGTTCTTATACATTGTTTGTCACACAGACATGGGATCTTCAAGGCACTACTAACAAATTTGGAGCAGAGTTATGCTTGGTCCCTCTCCTCAGACTTTTCTGTTCGAAGACCAAGAACGTCTCAGACCATCTGCTCTGCAAATTTGCCATGCCCTGCCTGCTATATAGTTACTCTAGAGATCCAGACACAATGGTCAGTAACTTCTGCAGATGATCAGAAGGCTGCACAGAGAGGTGGTGAAGTCCCCATCCCTGGAGGTGTTCAAGGAAAGTGTAGATGTCACATTGAGTGACATGTACCCACAGCAAGTCCAGCAGGCAAGTTGGGTGAAGCTCACAAACAGACAAACAAGAAGTAGTTGTCCAGATTTAACATGCCAAGAACTGAACAAGAGAAGCCTGAGGTAATGGACTGACCAGGACATCATGGTCAATGTGTCCTGGAGTACCTCATGCTGATGATGTATCATTCCTTACCTTGCAATCTACCTGTGTGCTGAGACTGATTGAAGAACTGTGAGTGGAAACCCGGACTTGTCCAAGACAATGTTTGCTGTTGTTACGGCGAGATCAGCTGCTTTGTTCCGACTCCAGCCTGGGTTTTCTTTAATTTTTTGAAATTTGACAGCTGGCTGTTTGCAAGGAACACCCACCGTGCGGCCGTCCAGTCTACATCCACATTGTCTTTCCAGTTGGCAGGGACAAGCTAAGCAATGGGCCATCTGCATGGAGGACACACACTGCCAGGGAGTCACCCACTAAAACAGACATCAAACCTTTCCTGTGAATCTATTCATTAGAAGCTCCTGCAACTGTCCAGCTCTCTGCTGTGGACCCTTAGAAAACCTCAGCACTGAAGTTTTCCTTCTAAAAAAGTCCAAGCCAAAATAAGAATATTTTTGCCAAATCATTTGATTTTGGTTTCCACTGGATTTAGGATCTTTGAAATCCTAAAAGTATTTCAGAAATTCCTGAAACTGCACTATGATACAAAATATTAATTGTGGTCTAATGCTTGGAACAGCGTTATTTGATCAATATGATTTCTTTCTATTTCTTTTGGAACTCCTCATGTCCCAGTACTTGGTAGTATTAATGACAAGTCAGGACATGTTATGATATGACAGTACAGCTACCTATTATTTCTTCTATTCTTAACATCTTAAAAGCTTCTGGTTTTATTTTTTGTTCTTTTCATTTTGTAAATTAGAATATTTGCAGTGTTTGATATCCTTGTTTTAGCCAGGCAACAATTTCAGACTTTTTTTTTTCTAGAAATCAGCTGCTACTCTAATTAGTGCTGAGCCCTTATCTCTTTTTCTTTTTTGGAAGTATTAAAACATCAAGCTGTTTCATTAGACCACTGACTGTTACTGCCTTTGATTAATAAAATAAAGTCAGCGTGTAATGCTAATTAGAGTATTAGCCATTCATTGTTGTGTCATTTATTTAGTGACATATAAACAATAACAGGTCTTACAGGATTTGCCCTAGACTTCACTCACTTCCTCTGCAGGTCTGCCATGATAGCTCATGCATTTAATTCAATTATATCATTAAACTGAAGAGGCAAAAATTTAATTATATTAAATAAAACAAGGGAAAAAATAATTTTGAGACTTGGATTGCCTGGAAGAGGAGACTCCTTTATTCTGGTCACAGCAAAACCAAGTTTTGAAATTTTTCTGAATTCTTCTGCAAAAGAATAGTGAGTTTTAACCATGCAGGTGGTGATCCCACCAGTCATGCTTTTGGAAGTCCCCATGCCTCTGATGGCCAGGAGCATGGGATGGAGAGGGGACAACCTGTCCCTCTGTCCCCTTGACTGCTCCTTGCTGGGGAAGCCAGCATCCCACCCAGGCATGAGCCATATTTTTCTTTCACACTCCCAAAGTGTGCCCGTGGTAGTCAGTGAATACAAATCAAGGCAGTAGCGTTAATATTCTCACTACATTTAAATCTAATGGGCTTTTTTAATATTCAGAATCAAAGGCACTTCATCACCAGTAGATTTTTTTATACTTTTTTTTTTTAAAGAACCCTGCATCTTGTTCCACTCTTCCTCCCCCTCTTTTACTTTATTTTATTTTAAGCCAGGCTAAACCACCAGGGAAGGGCCATGCCTATAAACAGATGCCACTCACAGAGGGTTTGGGAGGCCTTCCCATCATTAGATGCTGCTGAACTTTGAACCTGCGACTGGGAGGCTGCGTTGGCGGTGAGGAGGAGGAGGAGGAGGCAGCAGGGATGAGGCCGGGGCGAAGGATGGGGGGAGCTTGACGGGGTCTCTCTGGTGAATTGCTGGCCTGCCCAGCACAGGAACGCTCAGGACTTCAAATCCGCTCCAGTCACTTTGAAGCTTCTCTCTCTTAATCTCTCTTTCTCTCCCTCTCTCTCTTCGTCTTTTTCCCCCCTTGCATCTATGAATCATTCATGGCTTTTTTTTTTTTTTTTTTTTCCCCTCAGAGGTTCCTTAAAAAAAAAAAAAGAAGAAGAAGAAGAAAAAGGGAGAAAAAAATAAACACAAACGCTCACACAAAGCCCTGTGTTTATGTTCTTATTGCTCCGCGCAGCTTATTATCACCAATGTTGAACAAATTACTTACACGATGTCTATGCTCTGCTGCCTTCCCTCAGAGTGATGCTTGTGATGGGGCTGGCGATTTTGTTTTAAATGTTAATGTACAGTGGGGCAACGTTTCAATGTAAATACACGGTGAGCAGCATTTATGTGGTGCATTGAAAAGAGCTCAGCCCTAGCGCACAAGTTAACTAGCACAGGGTGAATTTACACATAGATTAGCCAACGTCAAGAATCCAGAGGAGGGATCTGCATGGCAGAAGCTTTTTTTTTTTTTTTTTTTTTTTTTGCTTTACAACAACCCACGTGCTCCTCTGGAAGTGGTTCAATGATTTTTTGGGGGAGCGTGTAAGTTTCATTGCAGCGGTCAATGAGAATAATGGGATTTCTAGTCTTGGAAAATTTCTTGTCTAGGAAAGACTTTCCTTCTTTTCTTCTCAGAAAGAATGGTGTGGCACTGGAACAGACTCAAGAAATGTGGAGGTGTGGCACTGAGGTTAGTGGGCTTGGTGATAATGGGCTGATGGCTGGACTAGATGATCTTACACGTCTTTCCAACCTTAATGATTCTATGAAAATAAAGATGGTTGAGCCTGCCCTGGTTAAACCCACCCTGAATCCTACTTGGGGCCCATCTTGTAAGGCTCTAATATACACAAAGCCAAGCCAGGCTAGTGAGTGTGCTAACATATGCATAGTCTGACTTGGGTACAAATTGAATTGGCTGAAAACACAGTCTCCACCAAGATAGGATAATGAGCCCAGCCAATGGGGGATGTTTCACTCAGATAGTCCAGGGCTGGCTCTTGTAGTGAGGTCAGGATTGGGCAGAAAACGAAACAAGAAATAGTGAAGAGAATTTGCAGAGGGTTGGAGGCCCTATGGTTTCCATAAGAGGATGATGGGACCAGAGATGACGAGCTTGGGCATTCACAAGGATGCAGCAGGGAAAGATGTACTCAACCAACGCTGCTTACAGCTCTGAAGAACAAAAATGTCTCAGACCTATTGGAAACAGCTATCTTTCAGAAACACCAGCACCTGTCTGAAGGCAGCAAACTAAACTCAAATGCCTATCACAACCCTACAAGACTTGTTCAAGCCCCTGTATTTCATTCATGTTACTTATATGCTTCCCAGCTCTGCTCTCCTATATACATAATCCTGACAGATAACTAGTAATAGGACGAGAGGGAAAGTTGTGCCGGGGAGGCTCAGGTTGGATATTAGGAAAAATTTCTTCTCAGATAGAGCAGTAATGTAGTGTCACAGGCTGCCCAGACAGGTGGTGGAGTCACCATCCCTGGAAGTGTTCATTGGAGATGTGGCACTGAGGGACATGGTTTAGTGGGGATAGGTTGACGGTTGGACTTAATGATCTTAGTGATCTTTTCCAATCTGTAAGATTCTGTGATTCTAAGGCAATGGATAGTTAATACGTTTATATTAAACTCTTGGAGTAAGAGGAAATTCGTCATTTGGAAGGTGGGGAAACTGAGGCAGGAAGGGTGGATATGGGTTGTTCAATACCACTTGGTGGCTAAAGGAGAGTCAACTCTCCATCTCAGTGCCACTGCTGAGAGGCTAGGAAGCTTCACTGCGTTTGGAAAGAAATTCAGTGAGGATACTCAGCTTTTCTGAGCTCCTGGAAGACTTAGGCAGATTGATGTAGGGTTAATGCCACTGGATGGGGATTTTAAAATGCAGGGGGCTTTGAACAACACTTCGTCCACCCCCAACAGTTAGACTTGGCAGCAACTAGGTCCTAATGCCCTTAAGCATCCAGCTAACTTTGAGCTTTCGTCTTCTGAAGCTGGGGCAGCTTTGTAGATATTTGCTTAATGATGTCTCCTAAGGGGGAGAAGAGTACTCACTGTCACTGTGTGCCTCCCATCACTTTTATCATCCCAGTGGGTAAACTGGTGCAGTTCCATTTCTAGAATGAAACCCAGTCTAGGTTAAGTGGTTTATCCATCCTGACACAAGACGTCCCTGGATGAGACAAGACTTGAACCCATATCCCCTGCTCTGATCACACTTCTGGGAAGGAATCTTACCAACTCGAGCAAACCAAAGGCTTTAATTTTTATTTTCTGAGTAACATAAGAACTCCTACATTCTCACTCTGTTCAGACCTCAAAAGCAAAATCTTTTCCCAGCCCAACAGAGCCAGCACTTTACACAGAGGTTTTATTAGATGAGATATATGACCTATTTAATATGTCAAAAAATAAACAGCTTTGGTATTAATAATAAATATTTAGGGCTCATTCCAGCTGTTCATGTGCAGCTCTGCAATACACTATTTACCATTGATTTTTGTTTTCCAGGAAAATATTTCTACCAGTGCCATAGTTTGGACATCCCTTGTCTTTATTCTGTTTATTCTTTAAGTGCAACATAATACGTTTTCTAGGATGTTTAGGGCAACGAGTTAACCTGCTGATATGGGACACCCTAAATGCTCCATTGCTGGAAGCTAGAAAAACATCAGAATGGTTGTTTCTAAATACACACTTTTCTTTTGCCGAAATAGAAGTGATTTACCCTTTTCAGCATCACCCTAAGCCAGGGCTTGGGCTATATCTGCTGGACATCAGTGCTCTGTGATTGAGCTGCTGAGCCTGGGATCTGACCTGGGCTCCAACAGCATCTTCCATCGCTACACTAACATCTCCCCTTTTAACTCCCCAATGGAGCCTGACCAACTGCTGGGAGTGACAACCCCACACCACACGAGCATCACTGGAGCGCTTTTAATCACAGCCTCCAAAGAGAAAGCTCTGCTCTTCCCCAGCCATCTGCCAGCACCCGCTCCAACTGCTGGATGCAGTGACGGAGGGATGGATGGACACAGCCTCCCGCTGCGGGCAGAGCGGGGCACCAGCTGCACAGCCTGGGAGCGCTGGGGGGAGGGAGAACAAAAGTGTTGTTTGTCCTCGCCCCAGAAATAGGCAGAAAAGGCTTTTTGAGGTATTCAGGCACATTAAGAAAAACTAATTTTCTTAGTCTTTATTTATATCAGGGCCAGGCTCATAGCTCCAGCGCTGTATTTTCCAGAGGAAGTGTGATGCTCAGAGAAGATGCAGGCAAAAAACAGCTCCCAGCATCCATGCCTTGGGAGATAAAACCACACCAGAGGGAGAACCTGCATGGGTTTAAACACCAGAATTAAGGGGACGCTCCTCAGACTTACCCAGTCCTTGTACAGAGCCAGTAAATACATGGACAGCACGTGTAAAAGCATTAGATCTTCCCAAGCTATTGATTTCTGCCTTTCATTCCCCGACTCGTTAGCTTCGGATCAGGCAGCTTAATCTGACTTGATTCTCAGATCTGAGGCTGGAGGATTTGAATAAAAGTGGCCTCCCCAGCCCTAATAGGCTATCTGCATGCCTCCAGGGACCAGGGGATTGCTGGCAGCTTGTTGGCATCAGGAACGAAATCTGTACCTGCAGGTTTGCCAGGGTGAGGAACAGGTTCCTCCCAGGCACAAGTTAGGATCAGGGTTAAAGGCAGGCTTTGGAAGCAAAGCCTCATGTTCAAGGGCAGAATGGACCCCGAATGTGTCCCTTGGCATCCAGAAGCCAACAAGTCCTGCTGGCACCCACCATGAGGAATCAGACAAAGGTTTTTTGTTCATTTGTTCAAAAGAGAAGGAAATAGGCTGAATAGAACTTCTGTGGAATACAGCTGTTTTAGACCAAGTTCAACCCTATAGCCAAGTTTGCTGAACTTTCAGGCAAGTGGCATTCAGATGACCAGCTCTTTTCCTAAGCAATTAATTCCCACCCTCAGTGCTTCAGTTTCTCCACCCAAAATGAGTTGCACCCATGGGTTCTCCCTTCACTTTGGGACCTTGAGAACTGCCCCACGACACTTACACTGCACATTTTGTATCAGCAAGCCACATTCTTTGTATGGCTCAGGACCACCAAGCCTGCCCTGCATGGGTACTACTCTCCAGCCTTACTCACTGCTTTTGGTGGCAGTTTGCCAACCACTTAGGACCACCAGCAAGATTTCCCGAAGGTGTGAGAAAGCATATTGGCTTTATTGCTTAAAATATGACCACATCCCACCAAGACTGCTATGGCAGTCTGTTCCACCTTACACAGACCAATTTTCCCACACCTGAGGCATGCTCTCATCCTACATGGGCACGAGGAAGACTTTGCCCAGAGAGGCGGTGGGTGCCCCACCCCTGGAGACATTCAAGGTCAGTCTGGGGCTCTGAGCACCTGATGTAGCAGTGGGTGTCCCTGCTCAATGCGAGAGAGTTGTAGTGATGGCCATTAAGGGTCCTTCCCAATTCATTCTATAACTTTCCTCCACTCTTAGGTTTTAACCCAGCATCTGTGTAACTGATAACTATTAACTCAAACACTTCTGGATCAGGAGAAGCTGCTGCCCTCTCCCTCTATCCAGGACTCTCCGCATCCCTTCCCCACCAGCTTTCAATTATTTAATTTCCCTCCTCCTCCCCCAGCATCTGAAAACCAAGCATCTTAAATACAAATCACCTCCAAATCATTACGTGCAGGACCTTTCAGCCCTCTTCAGAGCAGTGGGCCGTGAGTAATGAGCTCTGCTGAGAGTTTGCTGGATTTCACATACAACAGATGTAAAAGATGGGGCTAGAGGAGGGGGAGGGAAAGCATGAGAAGGAAGGAAGGCTGCTTCAGCAGAGAGAGACAAAATATTTGGCACCTTTTCCTTCATCTATAGCAGACAGAGGAGGTACAGATCTCATGGGACTGGATGGTGAAAAAACAAATAGGGTACAACCTGAAATTTAAGCTCTGAGCCCACCAGGCGTTCAAGCATCCCTTCAGTGCTAGGATCCCACCCAGGGCTTTCTTCCCAGGAGGCTTGGATCAAGTCCTGGTCTCCTTCGAGCTGTCCTCTCCTTCTTGCTGCAACATGGGATAGGGAGAAGTGGCCACAGATAGACTCCAGATAGGCAGTGCAGAGATAGACAATCCCTGAGCTCACCCCTATAAGCCACCCCACCTGTCATGGATATCCCAGTGACTGTGTGCCTTTCATGCATCCTCTTCTGGTGCAGAGTCATGTGGTTTGGATGAGGGCTAATGGCAGAAGAGAAACACCCTCCCCTTCCTGCCTGGGGAAAGGTGGGGATGGAGGTGAAGGGGGGGAGGAAAAAATGAGAGCAAACCCTTTTGCCACAGACTTCAAAGTCATCATCAGCAGGAGCCTTCAAAACAGTTTAAGTACAAAATGAATTGTTTTAATATTTAATCAGGCTATAATAGGCCCAGGGATCCCAGTGGAGATGGTTTGCAGTAGAAAGGATGTCCAAACTGAGGATCCCCTACTCCAGGGGTTACAGTAGTCCTGTAGGAGCCCCAGTCCCAATATACAAGGACAAGCCTCTCTACCTTTGACACTGCTCAGCACCTGGGACTGACTCACACCTACTTATTTGATGTGGTCCAGGGGCCTTGGGACCATAACCATGCACCCATCCTAGAGGACAGTGATTTAATTCTCTGATAAGCTCAGAATTAGTTCCAGACCCACCCCCTCACCATAACACCCTTTCAGGAGGGTTACACCCCCTTCAGCTGCCAAACTCCCTTTCCTTGCAGATTTGTGGGTGCAGATTACTTTTTGACTCTTGGAACAGTCTGGCTCCATGAACATCATTAAGGTCATGCTGGAGACTTTCCAGCTCATCCTGGGTCAGTGCTCAAAGCCATCTGCACACAGATGGATGGTCTTCAAGGTCAAAGGCCAAACTACATGAAGAACCAACACCAGCATTTACTAGCTTTGGAAGCTCCATAGCCCATCTCACCCTCTTCCTTTACACCCTGCCCTACAATTCTACAGAGGAAAGACACCCAAGGAAGATGCAAGACTGTCCAGAGCAAGTACCGACCTTCAGGAATAATAGATGCTATTAATCCATGCACAAAAACCTACAGGGTTTGATTTGTTTCCCCAGACACAAAAACTGCAGGATTGGCCCCACTAATGATGCTGTATAGCCCTGATTGCTGTGCTGCCTTGGAGAAGCCAGAGGACTGCAGAAGCCAGGCAGCTGTGAGCTAGACAAGTAGAGGAGAAGGTACTGCCAGCTGCTCTCAAATAGCATCCTGGATCAGTCTTGGTCCAGAATTAAATTCTCAAACCCAGTGTGGATATAAAGGGATAACAGGGCTTCCCTGCAGGCTGCCTGGATTATGGTGGCAAGTTTGATTTGGATGGTGCTAGATGTGGAAGAGGAGAACATGGAAAAGCAGCCAGTCTCAGCATCTCTTGGAAGAGGGACACATTCTTAAACTGCCCCTACACTGGCTTGGTCCCAGCATAGGAACCCAGCCAAATGGTGTAATCATCTCCAGAAGTGATGCTTGGTGGGCTCAGGGACAGCTCCGACAAATAGCTCTGTGTGTCCCCTCACAGCCAGAGATCTGCAGCTTATCAGATTGAGGGTTTTCTTCAATAGAAAGCCCAGGGCACAAAGGCAGGATTCAGCTCTGGTCCTGTTGCCTGACCCTTAGTATCTTCACATGAAGGTAGGGATGCCAAGGGACAGCTAGAACTGGAAAGCTGCTCTCAGTCACCAACAGGAGCACACCGACTGTACTGGTCCCCTCAGTCTTGTTGGAATTGGAGCAACACATTCCGGCACTGGGGAGCAGGGCTTAGTGTGCTTAGGGTTGCCTTGTTCCCTACAAGCCTCCTGGGTGCTTCAGGAATAGGGCTTCAAGGCTCAATTCTGCAGTTTGGGAACAAGCATGGAGCCCCACAGTGGCCTTCTTATGGTGCCCCAGTGGAAGTGAGCCCCCAATCAGATCACTTCCAGTTAACTCTTGAGCATGATCCTGGTAGGAAGACTCAACAACACGCTCCATCAAGCAGCTGGAAATCTGCCATTTATATTATCCCAGCTTGGAAGGCTCACTTAAAAGACCGGGCACAGAATCAGCTTCTGTGCAGCAACTCTCAGCATGCAGCAAGCTCTGCTCTGGGTAGAGGCTGCTAGACATTCACACGAAAGCCACTAGCAGGCTTAGGATGTGATAAAGCAACAGCACTCTGACTAAAGCAGAGCTCTGCTCACCATTAAAGCTTTTTAAATCTTGCAACCACAATGGCAGTGAGCGATGGGTTTCATATACAGCAGGGGTCAGGTGGGAGCTAGCATCTGGTAGGGATGTGCAGGAAAGGGTGCTGCTTTCACCTCAAGCAGCTTTGGTGAGTGCATATCAATGTGAGCATACCTCAGTGCGAGTAGTGTCATAAGCTCAGTCCCTGCACCGTTGCTTAAGGCCAGAAGGACCTTCCACCACTTCTGCCTCCCAGCAGTCTCAGACAGGTGCATAGATGCGAGGAGTCTGTATTGAGATAGTCAATGGCTTTACCACTTCCTACCTTGGGATAGGGGCAGGTTATGCACTGCGCTAGGAACCAGGATCCTTGCATGCAGGAGAATCAGAGCACGGCCACAGTGAGCAGCAGCATCCAGAAGAACCAGAGATGCTGGTATGGCTCCGTTACCTATTGCAGAAGTGACAATGCCCCAGGAAAGCAACGCTGCATAGGCACGCCGATAGCTGCAACAGAAAGAGGCAGTTCTGCATTTCTACTGCCTTCAGAAGACAGATCTCACCTATCCAAAAATAAAAATAAAACACCTTCCCAGAAGTGGGGCCCAGCTCACTGTTTGCTACTTCTTGGGGAATCCCCAGAGTTACCCCACCGAGGGGCAGTCTGGCCAAGTCAGGCAGGAGGATGCTATGAGAAGGATCCTGGGGAAAAATAAATAAGCTTAAAACCATTATCAATCAGGGTTATGCTTCCATTAGTGACCCAGAGAATCCTCTGCCCAGAAGCAGCCTTTGCCTCGCGAGTATCGAGTTACTGCAGTTTAGCTCTCAGTAACCTGCTGGATGTAATAAATAACTCTGGTGGTAGATTCGGGACCATTAAACATGTTGAGTTATTTTTACAGCATCTCGTATAGGAGGAGGGGGAGCGGGGAAAGAATTCCAAACTATGCTGGCAGAAACGGAGCGACATCTTTAATCACTTTCCTACCAGCACCATCTTCTGGCCGACACCAGCCCCTCGCCCTAAGGCTGGGTGCAGGCAGCTGGAGGCTGCAAGAATGAGTGGGCTCCTGGTGGCTTTGGTAGCACACACACGGAACTGTGTGCCCAGTAGCATCGAGGTCACTGCAGTCAGCTGCAGTGCAGAGCAGAGCCTCTCACCGTCATTACCCCAAGATGCCATTCAAATTTGCAGCTCTGTGGTCTAGACTCCCCATTCTGGTAATACTGGGAGAAGTCCTCGGGAAGCCAGCTAGGATGCGCAGGAATGCTTGGCCGTACGACATGTTGTCACCAGCAGAAGCTGAATGAAATCAGGGGCAGGGCTGTTCCATGAGGACCCACTTCTGACTCACAACAGGGCTCCTGTTATTTGCAAGCTCTACTTTCAGGCCGCACGGCCCCGACACCAGATATTGCAGGGCAGCTATGCAATCCCTCCCCAGACAGCCCTTCATCCGTGCTTTTATCTCACCGTCTTGCTTATTAAAGAAAGAGGCTGTGAAAATGTGTTTCCAAAGGGAAAAGCTCCTTCCCTCTTCTTGGGTAGAAGCCTCTCCTTTTCCCTCGGATGATCTCAGTGCCAGCGGCTCCAAAGCTCCACATGGCCACAAAGTCAGTCCCCAGGAGGTGGCAGCAGCCAGCAAGGAGCATCCCAGCCCCGACGTTTTCCTGCTCTCCCAGAGCCACCCTGAACAAATCACACTACAACCCAAGAGACCAACACCAGGTTTAAGCTGCCAACAGAACAACCAGTTTGACTTAATTTTTGCTTTCCAATCCTCCTAATTGGGAAAATCCGTTTTGCCTCTCTGATTTTTCCCCAAGGTATACCCATTCCCTCCCCACTTTCAATAAGTTTTCCTGTATCCTGCTGTCTACTGAAGCAAGTCCCCATGGGATCTTCCTTCCCACCTGCACACAGGGCTGTAATCAGCATGGGTTTGCTGCATCTCTGCCACACAGCTCTATCCAGCCAGAAAGTTGGCAGGGATCTGAGCAAGGATGCAGGTTAGCATTAGCATCTGTGATTAACTGTGCAATTAGCAGCCATTTCCTCCCCATTATCCCTGTTTGAGTTATATGTGGCAAGTGTGAGCAAGAGGCCAAGAGCCAAGGAAGAGGCTGGTTGACAAAAAGAAACTGCTGGCCCCATTCTTCTTAAACGTCACAGAGGCAGGCTGACCAACCCTTACCTTTCCACACCACGAGGCCATGATTTTTCACTCCTTATTCTCATGGGTCAGGCGGGTCTGCCCAAAGGGACCTTCTCTGTCACCAGCGCCACCCAGTGACGAGGGACACAAGGACCCACTCTCCACCTCCTGCTTGTATTCACCACTGACCCTGGGAAAGGCCAAGAAAAACTCCTATTTATTTACAGCTCAGAAAACATGAAGTTTATTTTCTCTCCTCCATCATTTTACCCTTCAGGAAGTCCATTCCTGGCAAGACCAAAAATAGCCACCTGAGCAAGGTGGTGACCAAAGCACTCAAGTCAGGGCCAAAACAAGCAGCGACAATCTCCAAATAGCTCCGGTGGCAACCCACATTCTGAAGGGGAGGGAAGGCCTCCTTGTTCATCCATTGCTCCAGTTCCCACCATGGAGGAGTTTTCCCAGCTTCATGGGAAAGGGAAAGCAGGAGTTATCCCACATTCTGTCCTTTGACTTGGTGCCCGGTGTTCTTGCCACAGCAGTTGATACCCATGGAGCCCAACTGTAAACTTTCCAGACCTGTTGTTATTCAGCTCAGTGTTACATTCAGAAGACTTTACCTTCAGCTCTCCCTCCCAGCCTCATCACCTTGCCAAGGACATCCCTGCAAGGGTTCTCTGCCAGTTCCTTGGTGGCTCCTCAGCATAAATATCAAGTTGGTGCAGACACACTGAATGATATAAGGCAATAGCAGCAACCACTTTCAGTTTCTTACCACCCCCATGCAGGGGACACCATACTTGAATTAAACTGCTGTCACTTTGAAGCAGCAGCTGATAGCAGGTGAAGGCTCCTGAGTGCCTCATACACAGTAGGAACCTAAGGGCCCCCTTAATCCCAGTCCCAGCTGTCACAGGTGCTAGCAGGTTTTACTCACACCAGCTGGGACTGGTTCTTCTCTTTGGAAATCCTGACCACCACCTGTTCTGGCTTTGGTACAAAGCCATGTTTTTGGGTTTTTTGTTTTGTTTTGTTTTGTTTTGTTTTTTTTTTAAACCTCTGTCAACTTCTTTGGTTATGCCTGGCCATGGTTTGAGGGTCTGAGGAGCCTACTACTACTTTATCGCATTCACGAGTTAGGGACAGAAAGGCATGAGCAGAAAGGCCAAGTACTCGCAGCTATGATTGGGTTGTGGGCAGCCACCCACAACCCTGGCTACGCATGAGCCTGGACCAGATTGCCTCCAGAGATCTCTTCCAATCTCAATTATTAGGTGATACGAGAGGCATCCATGCCATGGCAGGACACCAGAGAAAAGAAAAGCAGCTTCTAGGAAGGGAGAGAGAAGAAAGGTGAACAGAGTTGTAGCATTACTTAACCACTGATCACACCCCACATGTGGACACTCTCCCAGCACACCACATACCATACAGACACCAGGACTTAGAGCAGTCCAAGTCCATCTGTGCCAATGACCTCATATCTCTCTGCACAGACAAGGCAGGATATGAGCAAAGCAGCGGCTCTGAAAGAAGTTAAACTCAGGGTAAGTGTTCTGGAGAATGAATTAATGAATTCCAAAAAGTCCTTTCTTCTCTCCAGTTCATTGACACATCAAAGCAAGATGCTCGTGCCCTGCCAACAAAGCTGGGATAAGCCTTACAGACCACTGCACTTTCAAGGAGGGCTTGGGGTGACATTATTTCACTTGCGCTCTGTCTTCTGTATTTTTCCTTTCCATCATATGGCTGTGGCCCACAGAGATGCTTTGGCTCATTCCCTTATTTTGCCCCAGAGCTCCCAGCTGCTCCTGGAAGAGAGCTGATGCAAAACAAGGTGTTCAGGAGCACTACTGGAGAATGTGGTAAGTATTACGAAAAATCACTTAATTCCTATAACAAAAGCTGAAGAGACACTGACCAAGCAGATTTGAGCTTAGCCATATCTTCCTCAACCCTTGGGGCTGCTGACAGAAAGGGCTCTGGGCAGCAAGATCCCTGTTTGGGCTCTCCGTGTTTCAGAGCAGAAGGTTAATTAGGTAGCAGGGTAATGAGCAGTCATTAAGTCTGCTTGCACCATGCTGTTAGCATAACAAGGGCAGACCAAGAAGGTTAAAGTTTGAATTCTTGTTTTCCCATTGCCTTCAATTAACCTTTCCATGCTTTTGCAGCACTCCAGGCCCCAGAGATGGGTTCTGGGTGCCTCTCAGAGGCTGTTAATTAGCAGGACAGGGGGACAAACTTTTCTTTTAAGTAACTGGCATCACTTTGGTCTTCAGCTACAAAAATAAACAGGAAGGACCCAGCTTACACTTGGCACAATGCCACCATTCCCTCATAGTCTGCAAGGGTGAGTTAGGCTCCTAGGCTTTAATTCTAATTATTATTCTACAGTTGCTTCATACTCCTGAAATAGGAATAGCCAGGAGCTCTTCTCAGCCCAGAGGGCCTCCACCAAGAAGATGCCCTGCATCTTGCATCATGGATGGTGCAGGATGCCAAAAACTGGATGGTTGCAGGTAGGAAAGGGCTCCCGTGTCTTTGTTTCAAGCACCTGAAGTTGTTGGTCTGTGGGCCATCCAGAGACCGTGGGCTGCCTACAGGGCAATTCACTGTGGCTGAGTTCCCCTCAGGGAGCAAGGTTGGGATCTTAACTTAGACACTGAAAGTTAAGCAACATCAGCAACAAGTATGTCATAGAATGGCTTAGGTTAGAAGGGTCATGAAAGATCATCAAGCTCCAATCTCCCTGCTGTGTGCTGGTTGCCAGCCACTAGATCAGACTGCTCAGGGCTCCATCCGACCAGGCCTTGAATATCTGTGGGACATATCTGAATAGAAAACATCCCAGGGAGTCATGGTCTGAAAGCTCTTATCCACCACATGGGGCAAATTGCCTGCACAGCACATTGGAGAACACAACAGTACTGCACCTAGGTGAAGAGTTTCAATTACATGCACTTGTGGCCCAAGCTGAAGCAGAATCCAGTGTCAATCACTTGACAAAAATAAATTAATATAGGAATGTATTAAATATAGTGCAGAATACCAGGTAGAGGAAAGATTTTTCCTTTCTCAGTTTCAACAAAGCCTCAGCCAGCTTGGGAAATCAGAGTTTAAGGGAAGACTGGAGGGGATTTACAGTGAAGAGACAAAAGAGGCTGGAAAGTCCAGGCACTTTAATGTCTTATCAAGACTCCTGGCTCAGTGTAAGAAGAAAATGTTCATTTTCTATGGCTATTTTTTTTCCCCCCCACATGACCAAGATATCCTTTTGCCACTTGATCTTCACATTATCTGCTTTGTGTCTCTCTGTTGACACTCTATTCTTCTCCCAGCTTTGATCTACATCCAGATCAGTAGCAAGACTTCCATGGCATCCCAGATCTCCAGACCATGTCCTTCCCTTGCGGAGGCTGTCAGCTGCCTAAAAGGACACTGTAGTGAGATGGGTGTTGGCCTCTTCTCCCAGGTAACAATGACAGGACGAGAGTTGCACCAGGGGAGGTTCAGGTCGGTTATTAGGAAAAAGTCCTTCTCTGAAAGAGTGGTGAGGGATTGGCACTGACTGCCCAGGGAGGTGGTGGAGTCACTGTCCCTGGAGCTGTTCAAGAAAAGGGTTGATGTGGCAGTAATGGACATGGTTCAGAGGGGTCATGGGCTGACAGTTGGACTAAGATGATCTTAGAGGCCTTTTCCAACCTCGATGATTCTATGATTCGAACAGAGCACATGTAGCTCTCACCTGCCAGCAAACTAGTGTTTTCAGGGCCCGTGGTGCACTGAGAGGTGGAAAGACATCTCAGCATAAAGGGACCTTGACCACCATGTGCTAGGCAGATTAACAGAGGTAATCAATTACTGATGGTAGTTACTTTCCTGTCTCAAATCTCAGATATTTATGAGTGTCAAATGAAAAGTATCCACAAGAAAAGCTTTCTCCTCATCACTCCACAGTAGTGAGAAACATGGAGCCTTCCAAAGAAAATAAAATGATTTCCTTCTCCAGTTCTCCTTCTTGTGAAAGTTAAAGGAGCAGAGATAGGCTTCCCAAAACAGGATGTCCCCAGAGACACCAACTCTCATCTCTGCTACCAAGCTGGATGAGCCATGGTGAGGCCCCACACTGGGGTAACACTCTGCAGTCACATGCACTGCTTGTGACCCAGCAGCCCTATGGGACGTGCAGCCCTCCACAGAGCCCCAGTGTCTCCTCCACACAGAGAGGCTATTGAGAAACCTCACATGAAACCAGTCACTCCTAATACACATGACTAGCTTTTGTCTTGAGGCCATCCTTGATTTACAAGGCATCTCCTTTTGTGTCTTACTTTCCCTCCCCATTATTAATATTATGCCAGCACCGCTCTGATAGGATGAAAACCCCTTTGCACTCCTCCATATATCCACATCACTTGACTCACTCTCCCAAGTCTGCAGGCAAATATCATGTTGCCTCTCTCAGCACGTCCCCTCCCACACGAGGCATCTCCATGCCAGCTATAAATCTGTGTGAGATAACACGGAGACCTGGAGGCTAGTGACATGAGCTTCAGTAATGGAACTCAAGATTGGCATCTGCTAATGAACTGAAGAGGACCGTAGGTTTACTATAGAACATTTAAATGGACTCTAGTGGATGAATGGTTTTTTAACTGACAGTCAATTTGTAAAGCTACTTTATGCATGTATTCTATAAGATTTTTTCAACTCTTCCAGAATTACCTTGTAGCAGGAAGCAATTAATCATGGGGGCAAAATGATTCGTACCAACTTTCTGCTCTCTCAAACCATTTTGAGGACACCATTTTCAAGTACACAGTGCCTGACCCAAAGATGACCATCACACAGCATAGTGGGGAGCTGCCTATCTGGAAGGCAAAGATTTCCCAATAGTATGACTCCCTCACAAGCACCTAAGCATGTTTTCCATGCCAGATCCAATGGTCACTCTAGGATGGCTCTTCCACCAGCAGAGCTCAGGGCAATGAACTCAGGTGGAATCACACAAAGCCTCCTCCACATCTCTGTTGCCATGTACTGCAGGCATCTCTATTAATGGTCAGCTCAACAAATGGGTCTTCTAACAGTGGAGATTTCCAAGGGCAGAGATCACTCAGTGTTCTTTAATAGCATTCATGAGCTTGTTTTTCTTCCAACAACATCAAAAGTGAAGGCCTCAGGCTCTTTGCAACACCTTTGGTTTTGACTCAAGTCCAACAGTGAGAGCCAAAGCCCTGACTAAAAGAAAATAGCCTCCATCAGATGTTAAGGGAAGGTGACATAGACTTGTACTTCCCTCTGCCTTCTGCTAGCCCTGTAGCCAGCCCCTTGCTGGCTACGGGTCTTTTTGTGCTTCATCTTCCCCAGTTTCATCACTGGTAAACAACCGGCTAACACTGTCTATCTGCAAGCTGCAGCAAGGCGGGTGGTATGTCGGGAAACACATCAGTCTTGCTCTCCCCATAATTTTATGGGTTCTGAATTACATCTTGTTTACCCAAGCCATCTCCCACTGCATTTCCTCATTCCCATTTCCTGGAAAGGTCATCAGTACTCCAGGAAGATGAAGGCTGTTCTGATGGCTCTTGGAGAAAAGGCCATCAATCTTCATGTAATTAACTGCAGTTATTTCAGGGGCAATAACCAGTTATCCAAACTTTTCTCAGAAGCTTGTTAAGCAAAGTTAATGGAAGGAAGCTAAGAGAGACTGGGAAATACTCCAAATAAATTACTACTGAGTTTTGTGTGCTGCAGCTGCCATTGTTCTGCTGCTGGCACTGTCCTGACAAAGCCATCAGGAAGGTACATCAGTTGGATCTAGGGATCCCTCTGAGGGCTTTGCATGAGCTGGTGGATCTATCTGCTGTCTGTACTGACAGTACTAGGACTCACTTTCATTTAACTGAACTTTAATACTCCAAGATGACAACTCCATAAGTCAAAATATTCACATCCTACACAGGTTCTCCAGCTGGAACACTCAGATTTCCAGAGAACATGACAATAAGAGCATTCAAGAAAAAACACCAAATACACTTCTAGTTTCTTTGAAATTAATAGAATTAACACATACAAATTATTTACAGGCTATAGCAATTACATAGCACAGGAAAGTTTGCCTGATTCTATGGAGCTCTAAGATATTGTCAGCTTTAAACGGAATATTTAGAATTCAGCCAAAGAACTGGTAAAAGGGAATTAATACATTATTTACATCTCAGCCTTGTCAGCACAGTAGCCCACCTTTTCTCACAGTTGTTAGCTGCTTCCAATGGAGGTTCTTTGAGACCTTCCCAAAACCACTCAGGAAAACACCCTGAGACGTTCAAAGTTCAGACAAAAATTACCAGCAAATGAAAATTACCAGCAAAAATAACATCGGTGTGCACTGCACGTAGCGCACCTGGACAGCCCAGAGAAGCTCAGAAGCTGAAGCTCATATGGTACCCATGTCACACTCATTTACAAACTCTGAGATCAGTTATAGACCAATCTGTGAACCACTACAGGAAAAGCAGTTCCACGCTTACCCTGGATAATGAGGATTTTTCTGCCAAAAGCTCAAATAGTGCAGCACCAGAACTCCAGGGGGATATTTTGTAAGTTAAAGTCACCTCCCATTTCAATTGCAGATCCTAAAGGGTAAAACCACACTTGTGCATCTGCTCCGTCTCACCATGAGGACCTAAAATGCTCTTTTTCGTCCATCTACAGAAACTTTTTTCCCCTCCTATTAGTGTCAAAACATGCTACATAGTCTTTCGCAGAGTACTTCAGCTTCCTCAGTTCTCCTCACCCCCAAGATCAAACTCAGCAGGAGAGTACAGCTTTGGGGATGCCCAGAGAAGAGGCTGCTATGGGCTGCATTCTGAATGTATAGACTTTCAGGGTAAAATAAATAAATAAATAAATTATATATTCATAAGGCCAATCACACATGAAATGGGCTGTAAGTTCCTCTCCACCTTCCCAGCAAAAAGAAAAGCTGAAATGGTCACTTTTATTGACTGAAAACTTCTATCAGGTGGCTTTGTGTGTGTGCTAGAAGTCCCCACTCCATCAAGGTTGGGATCAACATTGTCCCATCACATTGGTTTCAGTGATTCTTTAGCAGTACACAGTTATCCCCAAGCCCAGTGGCTGTTAATCAGGGACTTACTTTAAGGCATCTGAAGATGAGCACCTTGTGCATGCTGCACATCCCAGTTCATCCAAAGCCAGGCAGGAATATATAGACAGCCTCAGCTGTGACACTGGAACATAATGAGCAGCCTTCAAAGAGAAGGAGCTGGCAAGCAACTCTTGCTCCTCATGGCCACTGTCATGAAACTCCTGGTGACTCAGAAGGCAGAGCTACAAACGCTCTGTCATCCCCAGCGTGCTTGACTTCAGCTGGCCCCAGCTGATAAGAACATTACAAGCAACAACAGAAAGAAAAAAACAGCATTAAAGTGCAGGGTCAGTGCAGGCTCGTGGGAACAGCAGCAATCTGGCTCTGCAGCACAGAGATGCTTTTTGATGCATCCCCGCCTCCAACAGGAAGGAAAAACCCCAGCAACCTACGTGCTTTAAATAAGGCTATTCCTCCTCACACCCATCCTGATGGATGGAAAGGGACATGACTGCAAGCACACGGGCAGATGCAAGCACTCAGTTACTGCTTTCCAGCCCTCTGCAATGGAGCACACTGCAGAGTTTGGTGGGGACCAGCCTGGAACTGTTGGAGGTTTTGTAGGGTGGGGGTCCACATGAGGTGGACCTCATGCAGCTCCTTGAGCTGCTGCACACTGGGGATGAGGATCACTGACAAAGATTTAGGAAAGTGGGGCTTTTATCCCACTGCTTCAAAGCCATCCCAAGGCAACGTGGCATCTCTTCCAAAAGAAGGGAAGTAAGCAGTCTATAGGACAGGCGTTGCTGCCACCATTTGTTTTCTTTGCTGTCACTGCAGTCATTGTATCAAGGGTTAAGAACAGATGATATCAGCCCGAAGAGGGTAAAGAATACGACAATGGTCAGAGATCATTAGCACCAGAGCACCCTGAAAGAATGAAAACATTCACAGAAACACCCCTGGGAAGTACCAGAGCTGTGCTCCAGGACTCCAAATCTCTCAGGGAAAAGGGAGAAAGCAAAGCAAGTATTGGCAGTAAGGTTTGAAGAAAACAGTCAGCAATGAAGGCATGACATTTTTCTTCCCTTATTTTCTTTTTTCCAGTAGTAACCCTGAAGATGTCAACAGCTCAGAAACCAGTTCCCAAACAGACATCAGTGTTCCTAACACAGACCTTCCTGGAGGATCGCTGAATGAAAATACACGTTTGTAAATCAGATGAGAACAGGCCTCACAAAAGCAGGAAGATTTGTCTCTCACATCCCTAGGGAAGCGTATTCTCAAAGGATTTGTTCATGCAGGTCCCCTGCATTCTCCTCTCCTGAAGGCTTTACCACTTTATATTCCTGACGCAGTGTTTCTGAGCTCTGTTATTCAAGTTCCTGAGGAGCCCCAGCATACCTGACACTTGCAGGTGTATCCTCCAGGCATATCGTTGCCATTACTATGTGCAGTACACTCCTGGAATCTGGAATAATGCAGACTCACTCTTCATAGAATTCCACTGTGGAGAGGATAAAAAGCGGGTAAGGGGTCCATAGCTGATTACCAGGATTAATTACCATAAGTTTTAAAGTGACATTGACTGAATCATATTGTTTCCCATGGGCAGGTTAACTTTCATCAAATCTCTTTTGGAGTAGACCATTAGAGCAGGTGAGGACATGGTGGAGGTGGAGCAGGAGGGCAGAATCTGCAGTAAGGGATAGAGGGACAACCTCAGCACTGTGACAGGGCAAGAAGGTAACAGAAGCAGGACAGAAGAGCTGGGATGATGGGAAGGATCTGGAACACACACTAAGGTTGTCACTGTGGCCAACCACCCTACAGAGGCAAGTTTTTCCCATGCATACCCACACTCAACCACAACAAAGGACCACTGCCACAGAGACACATCCCATCTCACCCTTAGGGCACCACAAGATGACTATTACTTGTCCCACAGTACCTGAGCAGAGCAGGACTCAGCAGCCAGGTTCAACCAAAAGCCCAAATCTTGTCAGCTCATAGTGACAAGGCACATTCCAAGTCCAAGCTGTGGGTTGCAGCTCAGCAAAGCCCACGATTAGACTCAAACCAGAGAGCAACCTTACAGGCTGAACTGAAATAGGTCCTACAGCTGAACTTGGCTATGGGTGTGGGTGGAGGTCTCAGGTGAGGCCGTTCAGGGCTATAAAGACCAATTAGTGCCACCAGTATCCTGACATCCACCTCCAGACCAAGTCTGAATGCATGCTAGGGGTACCTAAGTAAGTTCATTTTTGAGGTGGATCAGTATGTTCGTATGCAATCCTATATTAGGGACTGTAAGTTGAAACTCTCCAGTGATTCTTGCAGCTATTTCTCAGCTCTACAACCATACTTACGTGATCCGATTCCTCTAACATAAGATCACACAGAATCAGCACAATTTTAGAGAACAGTTCCAAGATTATTCTACCTACAGGTTAAATCCAGTGATTGAATCTTGAAACAGAAGTGATTATTTTTATTCACCAATGCCTTAAGGACTGTCTTTCTAGTGGCTTTGACTAGAAAGTCATCAATATGTTTCCACAGTTCCTCGAAGAGTGAATGTTGGCCCTAATGTTACTACTCAGAGATGGTCCCAACTTGGAACTTTGATAACCATTCATTTAATCCCACACCACAAAGATATCCTGAAACTTGATTGCCACTCATTTGATCTTCGACTGACCTCTTCCATCATGGTAGCTTGCTTTTGGTTACATTTATTCACAAAACCTTTGCTACTGTGTAAGAAATTCATGCTACTTAGGTTGTATCTATTAGCCCTTTCTATTGTGAATATCAAATATTGCCATATTTGAGGACCACATGGACAGAGATTGATGAGGTTATGGGAAAGAGTAGAGGCTTTCAAGGTAGATGGATACTAGCTGATCTAAAGCCAATGCTAAGAGGAATCAAGGGATATTAAGAGGATGAGCACTGGACAAGTCAAAGGGACGAATCAGGTGCTCGAGACTATATTCAGGTTAAAATATGGGTTTTTTTCCTTATCTTAGCTTCTTTCATGGAAAATAAACTGTGGAAACCATGGAAGTTTGTCTTCAAAGACACATTTTCACAGTGTATCTTTCCAACTCCCTAAACAAAAAACAAAAGCTATGTGTTCCTTCTTGTGATATGATGAAGCCTCAGTGCTACGTTTCACCACAGATCCATCTTTTTCTCACAAAAGATGACTGAAGCATCAGCAAGAGACACCAATGGACAGATGGCAAACTTTAGCAGGATCTCATATACATACTCTGTCAAGGACTTGAAAATGTGCCTGCTTTCCAAATCTTAGGCCCAAGCTGCACGCCTCAATCATCCAGCCTTAAAGGTAGCGTGAAGACAAAGTATCAGTCCTCTAGCAATATCAGCAAGGACTCTCTGAGCTATTGTTCTTCTGAGCTAGCTAGCCTTGCCAAACCAACTTCTGTGCTGCTTGCATGGGAATCATCAGTTCAGCCCAATGGAACAGAAAACAAAATTAATTACACTCAATATGTCACCTTTAAAATGGCAGGGAAGTTTGTGCCAAGCATGAAGCCTGCATGATGCTGAATTGCTGCTTGCTGCTAAGTGGTATCATGGCTTAGTTCAGTGGTATCTTCATTCTGGTCATTTAAATGACACTTATCATTGGCCTTTAAAATGAATTTTGTCTCAAGGACATCAGTTGACTGTACAAGAAGAGTGCTGTTTTCCTGGGGGTCTCCAAGGGGGTCTGGATACATCCTTTGTTTCCAGCAGAACAGAAAGTCCCATTCATCCTTCTGTCACATGCCAAAACATGACTATCCCAGAATAGGGCTGCAGGATACCTCCCCAGTGGGGTCGAGAGGAGAGGTGCCACGTGGACTCATGTATTCTGAGAAGAGGAAATGCTGCAGCCCTCCTAAGAGGCAAAAAAGTTGATGGAACTGATGTGCCATGACTTCTGCCCTAGGCTGAGATGAAGTGTTTGTGGTGTATATTTTCTGATCAGCCCAAGGAGCATAAATGTGCTCCTCATGGGACAGATTTACTCAGGGAATGATGAGAGGTCATCAAAAGGTCACCAGCATGTAGGGAAACTTTTTGCTTCCACACTGGCCAAGACAGATGGGCCAACTTTTGTATCAGGGACATCCACCAGGGTATAGAAATACTTCACTGAGACCGCAGGCTGTCAAGCTGGAGACACCTAGGAGCATTATGGTCCGAAAGAGGATAGTACTAGATGTCTGCCTCCAAACTAAGGCCAGGGATGGGCTGCACCCATCAGCACAGACAACTAGCTGGATTTACCTTACATTTCCGTGCAGTCTGCCTGGGAGCGAGGAATAAGCTAAGATGTGGTGAGCAAGGAAGAATGAAGCTGGAGAAAAGAAAGAAAAATGTCTGAATCTAATAACTATACGGCAGTGTCAGCAGAGAAAGTGAGAAGCAGGATCCTCAGGCAGACTGCAGAAGCAGCCTCTACCCCCTGCAATAGCATAAAGTGGTTTCAAGTAAAACATTCAACTTCAAACAAAAAGCTAAGCAAGTAAAATAGATCCCTCAAGATGTAACCACCGTTGCTTCTGATATCTGAGCTGATGAGATCAAAGCTGATGAGACCAGGGGATGTGTCATCTCTGCAGAGCAAGCAGTGCCAAGACTTGAGAAGCCACAGAGAGATGGTGGGTGATAGATTCTCCAATTTGGGATGCTTCACGGGATGAAGAGAGGAGAATCTAAATGGAAGTTTTGTTCTCTCTTCTGTGGAGGCGTCAACTCTGATAGATCAGAATAAGCAGTAAATAAAGATGTTAAATTTTCTATGGATTGTCCACAGCTCTGATTCATCAAAGCTTCAAGGAATCATGGAAATGATTCAGTGGAGAAAACACAGATAATTTGTTTCCATACAAAAAAAGAATAAAGTTCCTCCTCAACAAATATAGATTATCTCTGCCCTAATTACAGTTCTTGACCACTGAGCAAAGTGAGCCTGGTCAAATTCTCAGTGGCACCTTCGGCCAAATCTCAAGATGAAAAGGAGTTTCCTTCCAAGTCTGATCCATTCTTGAGTTTGGATCCACTCAGAAAAAAAGGCTGTAACAGCATATACATACAAAAACATTCTGTTCTGAACTTCTGCAGCTCTCCCATAAGTAGTAGAGATCCTGCACAGTTATTCATGATGCCCATGAAATGGGGTGAAAATAAATAGCCTCAAATTTGAATGCTATTGAAGTCACCTAGAAGCCAGGGCACCTTCTATCTTATTGCTTGGAAATGCCACCTAGAAAGCTGTATTGCCATTCTAGAAAGTTTTCTCTTCTGGAGCACCTCCCCTATGAAGACAGGCAGAAGGAGCTGTGCTTGTTCAGACGGGAGAAGAGAAAATTGCAGAGAGACATAGGAGGACTTTAGCATGGCTTTGATAGTTTTTGAACTTACTGGAAATTACACTTTGAAGCCTGGTAATGGAAAGGCAAGCTTGAAAAAAAGATTAAAAAATATCATAGATTGAAGAAAAAATGTAAAAATAACAGGTTATAAGTGGACATAGTTTGGAGATGGGCAGTCAGGGTGAGCAAGGGTATGGGATGGCTTCCTACAGCAGAGCTAGGTTGTTCCTCCCCAGGGGCAGGACCTAGCACTTCCCTCTTCTGGACTGCATGATGGATTGCCCAGCCTGCCCAGGTCCCAGTGGATGGCAGCAAGACCCTCCAGTGTACCAGTCATGATCTCATGTGCTTGAGATTCCTTCTACTTGGGAAGGAGTTTGAACCCATTCTTTTTATCCTTGTTTTGGGGCTAGAAGGGCATAGGGATTCCCATACCGAAGCAAAGTTACTTCAAAAATCAACCTGACTTTACCATCACGCTATGCCAGCACACCTTCCTGAGTCATCAAGGACACTGGAACAAGATGATTTGGCTATTCCTTTTTCTTTTTTTTTTTTTTTTAAAAAAAAACAATCTGCCCCATACCAAATAAATCCCCAATTCCTGAGCAGAGCCAGCTTCAGAGCACAGTGAGGAAAAAAACTTTCCTCTGTAAGCAGATAAGCCGAGGAGGCTGGGACAGTCTTTGTCCCTGGGGCTTTGTCCCTGGGGCTGTGCAGAAGAGGTTCAGGGGATTTGGAGGAAGAAGGGGTCCCATGGAAGAGCTGTTTGAGATCTTCTGCTCAGGGGCAGGTGAAACTCAGAGGGGAATCTCTGAGACCAGACCAGACCATCTCTAGAGACCAGACCAGAGGCATGAGGGAGGCTGGTGGGACTCTACGATAGCACTGGATTCTCAGCCATAAAGGGCTCTGCCCTATATCTCAAGAGCAAAATCCAAGCAGAGCTGGCATGTGAAAAAGCACCTCCTTGCAGATGGAGAGTGGTCTGAGCTCTCACCCCAGCCTGATTCAGACAGACACAGGCTCAGGGATGGCAAAGAAAAGTCTGTCCACCCACTGCACCTCAGTAAGGATTTACTGTGCCGAATGGGAAACAGCACATCCCCGCTGCTGTATCTGCACTCTGGGCACAAAAGGCTCTGATGTCTCCCAAAATTATTTCCCCAAAGCTGTCTGGGGTCCATTTGCCAAAGCACAGCCCTGTGCTGGTGTCAGCAGCTGCCCCCAGCTCTCTCTGCCAGCTCTGAGAGGGATTTGTTTATGATTTTCATCCCTGCCTGCCTTGCCCTCCTCCTCCATCCCTGTCCTGCCTTGCATTTATTGGTCACAGCAGCTGTGTTTGGGGGCAGCCCAGCGATTTTCTATATAACTAAGTGCTCTGTTCAGAGAAACCTCAGCAAGTCATGAGAGGGAAGGAACACAAAAGTAAACTCCAGAATCTACAATGCTGCCATTCTCCTGGGACCTGTAGGACGGGCAAGGGGCCATGAGAGTGAAAGAAACTGATCTCAAGAGCATCCAGAGTTCGTGGTCTCAAGGAAGGTAACCTAACTCCGATGAAAAGCTTTGCGTTTCATGCACTGATTTGCAAACAAAATGATTTCCTGCGTCTGGGTGAGTTTTTACATGGTTTTCAATCTCACGGTCTGATGGAGATGTTGGAGGGATCGCTTCCCCAGCAAGATCTAATAGGTGCTGCACACCTTTTAGGGGAAGGTCCACCATTCTGGGGACCGGGTTGGGTTCAGGAGAGGGAAGCAACTGGGGATGTGTGCTCATGCATGCCTTTCTTCCCTCTTCCTTCTATCTATGGCATTTTTGCTGCAAAAGATGTTTCTTTGCACCCTCCGCTGTGCAGATGGGATAGGGCCACGAGGCACCTCCCCAGGTGATCGGAGATGTGAACAGGGCTCAGAGGATTTGGAGTAAAGTGATGCTGGATTTGGCTTCCACCCTCTGGGTACTCAACAAGTCTCTTAGCCTTCTGTGCTTTGATTCCCCCAACAAGGGAGAATAAGTTATACTTGCAAGCACTCTGAGATGAGGGAACAGAGGGCAATAAATCAGTGTGCTGTTGAGCAGGAGAAAACAATGCTCCCCTTTTATTAAATTGTTGTATATTAAGGCAAGAAGGGGAAAAGCATTTCTTTTCAGTAGCGTGGAAGGGATGGGCAGGATCCAGCGAGACATGTCCTGTGATTCTTACTCACACAAGCTCCTCTGCCAAAGCCCTGGGGGCACAACAGCACCAGGCTCTGAGTCCTTCACCAGGGTGAGCAGAGAGGAGCAGCCCACTGCTGCCCAGCACACAGCTCTCCAGGGATGCTTTAACGCCTAAGCAGGTGGTTAGGTAAATAGCAAAAGGAAGGAGATGTTGAAGAATCTTCTTTCATCACAAAAACTCAGGTTGGGCAATCAGTTCTTAAGGGATGTGCTGGACCAGCAGAGGTGCCAGGAACTTTAGAGCTACCACCAAGGCTCTTCCCATAGCATTCTACAGTGGTCACTAGGTGATGAGCTGGCATCCACCATGCCTTCCTTGGGGAATTAGCTCTGCCCATGCAGAAAAGATTGTGTGGGATGAGGGATTCCCTCATGTGCATGTTACTTTGTGCTTATGAGTAGCAGGATACACCTGCAGGTATCTCTCAGTGCCAGAATACGCATGTAAGCTGGGTGCTCTCAGAACAGATATGGGTCAACTCCCAACCATCGTATGGAGAGGCTTTATTTTTTCTCTTTCACAGCCAGACATGGGCAGATAACTTCACAGTGGCCATTCTGGCTCATATTGATGTGGCTTATCTGCAAGATAAGTTTGCAAAGCTGCTTGAGAGTGCAGAGATAAAAGGAACGGTGAGCACACAGAATTGCTATGCACCAGGCATGAATATTTCAGCAGATAGAAGCGTGCTGACAGTGAGCTGGAAAGAAAGGAATGGGATCTTTAACTCCCCTGTGCTAAAACTGTATCTAAGGTGCCATCACAATGTAAGGGTCAAACTAGAAAGAAAATGTCTTTAAAAAGTAGTTGTTTTAACAGAACTGAAAACTCATCTCTTGAGTTCATGAGGTCTGAACTGTGATTGAAGGTCTGTGGTTATTTTATTGCTTCTATTTGACGTGTAACTGAGAATAAATGTCAGGTTTCCTACTAACACTGCCTGTTTGCAGCTTAATTCACTAAGAACCTGGCTGAAGGGTCAGAGAGATTTCCTGGCAGAAGCAGCAGGATGAAACTGAGAAAAGGGTAGGTCAGGTTAGGCTGTTTTGTTGGGAAAACATCCAGCTTCTTACCGGTCATGCTTGGAGACTCCCAAACAAGCTGGAAGGCACAGGTATTCCTGCAGAGCTGACACACAAGGCAGCTGTACCCGGAGGAGCTGCGGCTGTGCCTGGTGGGAATTGGGGATTGGCTTTCCAGGGAACAACAGCATGGTCCCACTGCACACACAGCACTGAAACCCCTTCCCCAAGTTCATACCAGTACAGTTCTGCAGTATCCTAAACTGTCCCATGGGATTTATTATTCTATGAGTATCCTAAGCTGCATGGGATTTGCTGCTCAACCAGCAATGCCTGAGAATACTGGCTGAGCTCTGCAAAACAGAACCCACTCCAATGATATTTATTAGCAGTGCTGCAGCCTTGGTCAGCTTGAGAGACCTTTTACTGTTCTCAGCAGTCAACGCTGCAAACAATACAGGGAGATTTATGTCTCCAGGTATTGAGTGGAACAGCATGGTGGATTTGGAAAGGAAGTGGTTCAATTAACGGCGATTAAGGATGGGGAAGGAGGAGTTGTTCTGCTTGCACATAAATTGGAAGAAGATGTCAGGTATCAATAGAGCATTTCTGGAAAAACCCTCATGGTATTTTCCCAGCACAGTTCTCAGGGTACTGCGCTTAGTTTTGTCTGTTTGCAATGAAAGATGGCATATGGGATCTGCTGATGTTCATGCTGCTCCAATTTTCCCATGGCACAAAGCGGAAGAAAAGCTGCTTTGTTCCTATGGATGATGCAGGGATTTCAGAATCATCCTGCTGTGCAGGTGTCAATGGAGCAAGTGCCCCAAAAACTACTTTTGCTCCACTGACTGCAGACAAAATACCTCTCTGCCATCTTCTTAAGCACTATCAGGCCCCCTCCTCTGCTAACCCACCTCTCTCCCTTGTCCCTTTCTCCATCTTCAGATCAGACCAAGACCCAAGCAAAGACATCCCAAAAGCACTACATCCTGCAGCCAGCTTTGCCCTTCGGTCCTCAATGGTGAGAATCCCAGCTCCCACCTCTCTGGTCATTCTCCTGACTTGCGTCCTCTCTGGGGCACATGGCCAGACCCCAGATGCTTTCCAGGTGACCTCCATCCCCTTCGAGGCACTCGGCCAGGAGCAGGCTTACAGCCTGGTGCAGCCCAGCCTGTTCCAGGATGCCAAGGCACCCAATTACTCAGAAAGTCTTCCCAAGAGCAGCGGGTCAGAGCCACCCCTGCTGCCCGTCTGTGCAAAGCCTGCAGATATCAGGCACATCTTCAAGTACATCAACACCATCGTGTCCTGCACCATCTTCATAGTAGGGATCATTGGGAACTCCACACTCCTCAGGATCATTTACAAGAACAAGTGCATGAGGAATGGGCCGAATGTTCTCATTGCTAGCTTGGCACTTGGAGACCTTCTCTACATTCTCATTGCTCTGCCCATCAATGTCTACAAGGTAGGCTCTGCATAACGGGAGTACTAGAGCGGGAATGGCATCTGCTGCCACCTGCCCCCATGCTCTGCTATCTTCTACCTATCTTCTATCCTAAACCTCTATCATAGGCTCCAGTTTTGGCAAAGATTGGGGGAGGGTGATCATGCTCTCCAAAAGAAAAAGGGAAAAACAAACAGGTACAAAGTTCATAGTAGGTTCCTGGGAAAGCAGAGGTGTTCCCAGCTACTGATGTGTTCTATTTACACACACACACACACATCCAGATCTTTTAAATCTTATTTAAAATTGCAAGGAAAAAAAGTGACTTGTAGTCTCTTGGCATTCACAGCTCAGCCTCTTGCAAACATCCAGCTAAATATGAAGACTCATCCAGGAACACTGAACAGGGCTGTATTATAAACAGGGTAGAGAGGGTTTGGCAGATGTTGGATGGAGTCCTGAGGCCCCAGTCAAGAGAAGGAGTTGTACTGTGTGAGAAGCGCAGTTTCTCCTTGCCCACCATGTAGGACAGGTTTTGGTGGTCTGGAGTAAGAGGTTTATAGGAAGGGTCCAGAAGGGTTGCAGAGAGGTGAAGGACTTGGAGCTCAGATGCACTTATGCAACTGGGCTGTGGGTACATAGGTCTGATAGCCCTCCTCTTTGGTATGTTTGCCTGGTTCTGTCCTGTTGCACAAATCTGTATGTCCTAAGGTCTTACATATCATAAAAAGGGGCATATGGGACCAGATGGAGACTGTAAAAACAACCTTACTGAAGGAAGCTGGCAGGTGAGCCTGTCACAGGCTAAATACCCAGCTCTATGTCCTGGTTAGGTAAGTATTGATGGCAGTGAGGGCTGTACAGAGTTCAAGGCTTATACCAAAGGCTTCATCCACAGGACAGCCCATGCTAACACAAGCTTTTGGCTTCAAGACACACTCAGCCATCTCTCAGAGCTCCCTTTCTCCTGTCTCACGTTGCCCCACTGATACCCTCTGCTTGCCTCAGTTGAGCTTAGGGTCACAAGTAGGTGCTGGCTTTAAAGGGAACACCAGATCAAATCTAATTCCAGAGGTGAGAAGGATTTTGTGGAGAATTTGCACTAAGGAATCTAAACGTGGTAGAAGGGCTGAGTATAGGGAGCACATAAGTCCACATGGCTGTGAAAGCTATCTGAAAGAAGCTGTCCTTGCTGGATTTTGGCTATTTCAGAGAATTATATCCACTTCCCCTCTGAAAGCATCCCGAAGCCCTTTGTGACTTTCAGAATTCTGATTCAGGATTCAGGACTTGGTGTCTGAACCATCTATCCATGTATGCGTAAACTCATCTCACAATGAGCCCTTGGGGAAATGAGTGGTTCCCAACACAACCCAAAGCACCAGAGAGCACACACCATGCCATCCCAGTGGAGGTAACCTCAGAGTGCTTTCAGCTGCTCTTTGTGGGCTTCCTGCACCTTGTGGGTAACCACCTGCTATTGCAGGAAGCCAGGCATGCCTTCCTGAAGCAGTCTGTTAACCCTGAGGTTCTTCCCCAGCTCTTGGCAAAGGACTGGCCCTTCGGTGTGCAGGTGTGCAAGCTGGTCCCCTTCATCCAGAAGGCTTCAGTGGGCATCACGGTCCTCAGCCTTTGTGCCCTCAGCATCGACAGGTGAGAAACAACTTCCACAGGTGCCCTGCTCAGCCTGGCCCATATTTAACCACAGTATATCCTTCTGTTGCCTGCAATTAGAAGACTGTAGAGTGACTTGGTTCCAGGCCAAATTCAGAGAAGGGGAGAGGGAGCTTTTATGTAGAGTTGAAATCCAACAGGAACCAGCTGTTCTCTGCGTCAAAGAAGTGTAAGTCCTGCTGAAAAAGGTTGACATGAGGAGCATAACATGCAGGAATAACTGCTAGGCTGGTGGGGAAGGATGGCACCTCTGCCACCAGGAGGTAGACATACTGGCCAAGGTCAGCTCCCTTCACATTTATCCCTTGAGGCCCTATTGCTGATCCTTCCCATTCCACTGAAGGAGAAGGCAAAGCAATGGTGAAGGAAGGAGGGAGGGAAAGGGACTCTGGAGATAATTCTAATACTCACCTTCCTAGCTTCATTCTGATAGCGGCTTTTCTCACTCCTCTCCACTCTTGTTGTATTCCTATGCACTGGGCAGGTATCGAGCAGTGGCCTCCTGGAGTCGGATCCAGGGCATAGGAATTCCCATGTGGAAGGCAGTGGAGGTGACGCTGATCTGGGCGGTGGCCATTGTGCTTGCAGTCCCTGAAGCCATAGCCTTTGACATGGTAGAGATCAATTACTGGGACCGAGACCTGTGGGTGTGCATGCTTGCCTCCGAACAGAAATCCAGCTTCATGATGGTACGTATTCCGACCCATCCCAGCTGCAGAGCAAGGCAGAGGAAGACACAGGCAAATGGGGCCTGGCTTCTTCTTGATTAGAGGGTTAGATGCTACTATATATGACTTCTAGCCAACAGGGAGAATGTGGGGAGAGATTAGACAAAGCACAGACTATGCAGGAAGTACCAACATGGGGTAGAGTTGCTTTGCATGTGAGGCCTGAAAACAGGCAGCATGTATTTTAGCTATGTTGCATCCTCATTGCCCACATCAGAAAGTCATGACCAATTTTGGGAAGCTTCAGGAAGCTGCCAGCCGGTCAAAACAGGCCAAGGAGCATCTCCAAGACCAGACTGCACAAAGCCACCTAGTGGTGAGCAAGGAGATGAAGGTCTTTGTAAAGCATCACAACTTGCCTCTCACCCCAAGTCTGCCTAAACAAACACCTTGCAGCCATTTCTTGTACAATCTTGCTAGATTGGCAGCCAGGTGTAAACCAGACTTCCCCTCTTTGGGGTAAGCCCTTGGGGGGACGATGATCCCATGTAAACTTAGCCCAGGGGCTGTTAGACTTTCATACATCAGAAGTGTCAGAGTGGTCTGATAAGTGACAGCATTGGCGTCAGGGACCAATGCATCAGCTACCTTCCTTCTTCCACGTTTCCAGTTCCTCTCTGTTTTGCATACAGTTCTATCGTGATGTGAAGGACTGGTGGCTGTTCGGCTTCTACTTCTGCCTCCCTTTGGTATGCACGGGCATCTTCTACACCCTCATGTCATGTGAGATGCTGAGCAAGAGAAATGGCATGAGAATCGCTCTGAATGACCACATGAAACGGGTAAGAAAACCAGGAGGGCAGAAACCTCATTTCCCAAAACAAAGGGTAATGATGTAGAATGGGAGAACTTACATGAGTTCCTTTAAAGGACATAGCTTCACAGCAGTCAATGGCTTCTTGACCAGCAGATGCATGGATTAAACAGGGAGAAGGGCTCTCACCTCTACAATCTTTCACCTCAGAGACAACTCAAACTACCAGCATTGTGACCACGGACCAGTTTGCTTTTCAGTTCCTATGGTCATTTATATCTGCCTTTGCTCTCTCCCATACCTTGGTGACCTGCTGGTTGCTCCAATAACGCAGCAGGAAGGGCAGACAGATGTGGCCACCTCAGCAAAGTGACTAGAAATGATAGTAGAATGGGGAGAAGGAGACCCTACCCTGGCCCATATTGCATTACTGCTACCTTACTGCTTTCTGCATCCTGGATCTCACAAGTCATCCTCATGATGTAGGAACTGGGACTGGTGGGCTGTGCTTTGGACTCAAAAGGGTGCCCAGCCCGCCTCGGGTTATAAAAAGGACATGAGGGGTTGATCAGCATGAGGAGAGGGTGCTTTGCCTCAGACACTCAACCAGAGTACACCTTCTCTCCTGCCCACCCACTCCTTGCAGCGTCGGGAGGTGGCCAAGACTGTCTTCTGCCTCGTGGTGATCTTCGCGCTCTGCTGGCTGCCGCTCCACCTCAGCCGCATCCTCAAAAAGACCATCTACGATCAGACAGACCCCAACAGATGTGAGCTGCTCAGGTAAGAGCAACAGCACGAGGGCACTGTGCCATAAGCCCCAATGAGCACCTGCAGAGGCTCACTGGGCTCAGAACAGGCTGAGGGAGCTGCCTTCCAAACAGCTTCCAAATCCTCTTCTAGAAGGCACTGCTCTGTAGGCAGGCACAGAGAAGGGAAGTGTGGGGCCACACGGAGCGAGAAAATTCAGTTTTCTCTGTACTATTTATGAGTTAAAGATGTCTCCCGGGCAGAGAAACATTTGGAAGTTTGGAAACTCCTTCAGCTGTCCACTCAGCGAGCTACCAGCCCCTTCTCTCCCCTCTTGCCACAGTTTCCTCCTCGTCATGGATTACTTTGGGATCAACATGGCCTCTCTCAACTCCTGCATCAATCCTGTGGCTCTCTACTTTGTCAGCCGAAAATTCAAGAACTGCTTCCAGGTAGGGATGGTACCCCCACTGCCATAGACTTTGGATGAGGATAAAGGCAGACATCAGGTACATGTGGGGCCTGCCAACAGCCCACAGGATGCCCATATTTGCTCATTGTAACCCTCTTCCCAAATTTTCACCCTGCTAAATGCCTCTTTTCCCAGCTTCAAGCACAACAGAGCTTCCTGCCTTCCTTTTCCCAGTGCAAGGCCTGTGACAAGCCCCAGAGAAGTCCCTGTCATTCTGAATCACAATCAACCCCACATGCCTTTAAATCAGGAAGTGGAGCTGCTATAAACTTTGAGCCCAAACTGCTCAGAGAGAAACCTAAGAAGGAGGGAAGCCCTGAGAAATGATGGGGATGAGATGAAAATCACCTCCCACCTGCTATGGCAAGGAGTTGAGCCCAGCTATTTTCTGTCCCTCAAGGACAAGAAAACGCAACTGCAAAAAATACCTGAGGCTTTGCTACCTTCATTTCCAAGCCACACCAGCCTTATTTTGACAAACCTATTCCCATCAAATCTGTAGGAGAGCTTGGCTCAGCGCACAACCTGGCACCACACAGGTTGACCTGCCAACAATGTTTCCCTCGTATCCTACACACATAACATTTGTGTCTCGACCCTCTTTGTCTCCTTGCAGTCCTGCCTGTGCTGCTGGTGCCAGAGACCTGCTCTGAGCATCACACCAACAGACGAGAAGGGCTCAGTGGGGAAGTGGAAAGCCAATGGTCAGGAGCTCGGACTGGACCGGAGCAGCTCCCGCTTGAGCAACAAGTACAGCTCTTCCTAAAGCAGAGAGGAGAAGGCACTGTGACAAGATGGTAGGACAACTCAGATTCCCTTGCACAACTATTTCCTGGCTGGGCTCAAATCGTTTTAACCTTCATATTATAACCCACCTGGGTAAGAGCTGTAGCATTTCACTGACCCCGGGATTAGCTCTGAACACAGCCTCAGGGCTTTGCTTGTCCATCCTCCAGTCCAAGTCACCTCTGCAGGAGAAAGAAGAATGGGATCCAGCTCCTTGTGGGATTTTTCTGTTCCTTGCAGGATAGCCAAGTGACTTACGGTCACTTGTCTTGTGTAGAAACACGGGGCAAGGATATGGGTGAGAAAAGTAAAGTTGAGATGTGATCATTTGGAGATGGATGTGGGACGGGGAAGAGAGGGCAAGGAACCCAAGCAACAATTTCCAGCTGAAAAAAACAAGGCATTGTCCCTTATGATCTTCCTCTGCTGGAACAGTTTGTCCCTGGGCAGAGCACCACTCTAAGACCCAGGTATCACGTAGGTCTTCTAGACAATCAGTGACCTGAAATCTGCCCAGCTATGGTATAGAGGGATGGGCAGCAACCCAGCATCACAATACAATCAACCTGACCTGGGAACCCCTGAAAGACCTCTCCTCTTTACCTGTTCCCAGGAAATTTGCTCCAGGCTCTCCACTCAGGGATGGCATTCAACCTGCCTGTGTATGGCACAAGAAGGTGACTGAATGCATGGGACAGCACAGCTTAGGAGTCCAGGTATCCTCAGCAGAAGCCAGTGGCGGCATCCAGCCAAACCACCTGCTCCGAATTCCCCCTCCCCAGTTCCTGGAACCCCAGCACTTCTTAGCCACAGCTCCGTGACACCAAGGTTCAGGCTATCTGTAAGGAGGGTGCAGATTCTGATCCTCGGGGTCAAGCTAAGGTGGAAAATACAATGGGGAAGACCTGACCTCAGCTGAAGTTGCTGCTGAAACAAACCAGAATATGGCAAAGAGCCCTCACATATTTACACTTTAAAGTGATTAGACCCCAAATGCCTTCTCCAGCATGACTTTCTAAAAATCATGCTTGCACCCCTTGCCAAAACTTCAAGAAAATCTGTATAAGAATGTGTTATTTACCAGGTTTTTGATAATTTTCCTGTTGTGTTTTTCTTCTCTCTTATACCCCTTTTCCCTTTCCTCTTTCCCCTTTTCACCTTGTCATGGGGAAGAAAAAGAAAAAGAAAAAAAAAAAAAAGGGAGAAAAGTCTTGTAAATAAAGCAAAACTTTCCAGGTGACATTATATTTTAGTAAACACCAAGCTAGAAACAAATATTTTACAAACAAATCATATTTCTGACAAACAATTAGGCTTCCAACCCCTACAATTCTGTGATTCTGTGATTCAAATCTAAGCAGCAGGACTGAGGGATACCTAGACCAGTAAGTTTTACATAATCTTACCTACCCACTAGAGTAGATTTGTCTGTGTTTCACAGCGCCGATGCCTCTGAGCTGGCTGTGCTTTGTTGGAAGACAAAAGTCATTGGAGAAAATTGATAGCAATGAAATGCTCCATCTTAGTGGAAGAGCTTTTAAATAATTGTGCTCATTAGAAAAACAGTAATCTGAATTCTACATGTTTCTGTAAACAGTCAACTTTTATCACATTGAAACAAGCATTCAAAGGTCCTCTTCCATTCAGGACAGCCTCAGTTGTGTTTTGCTTCCTCTAGCTCTATCCAAACCAGCAATAGGAACAGCTGAGTGCTGCCTGCCACCAGCTGGGCAATGATTGTTCTCTTACGTACACCACTGCATGGGGACTAGCAGGTTTAAACACACAGTTCCCCTTCAACTCAGCAAAGACTGAAGCATCTGAATGATTCCCCAGCAGCGACCCTTGGTAATAGCATGAGGAGCAGTGCTCCCAAACGTTCAAGATCTGTGATTTTCTCCTAAGGTCAGCCAGGACCTGTTCATACTCACAAGACAGCAATTACAGGCAGACAGGGAAATCTTTTTACCTTACTTAAACTCCCAGACCCCAAATAGCTAACATCCCTCTTTATGCTCCACAGCAGATTTAATCATTCCTGCATTAGCTACGCTCAGATCAACATTTTCACCTTAAATGGTTCAAAACCAGTCTCAGATCTGCACATGATTAATATTGCAACAGACTGCCATGAATTCATCCCAGCTCTGGACGTTGCTACAACTTGCTGCACAGGTGCTTAACACTGACTTCAGCCTCCTTTGCTTTCTTTCCCCTTGTGTTTTCCTCCCATGTGTCTCCTATTAAAACCACCATCATAAAATCTGACTAAGCGTGAGAGGGGAGGGAGAGAAGAGAGCTATCAGCTGCAAACAGTATCCTTTTAAAACTCTTACACAGTGGTGGCATTCACTTGGCACTTTCCCAGCTCTCAAAGATCTCTGTTAGGCTACAACCAAGACCAGGACAAACACATTTCAGCTCAAAGAGAAAGCAAGGAACATCAGAAATGGAGAGCACGTGCAGCCAGGTTTTAGCTGCTCACGGAATTGCAAATACAAACGCAGCTCCCACCTTCCAAGATCTTTTTAAAGTTACTCTCCGTGCTGCTGGGGCTTAGCAGTCACAGGACCGAGCCCAGGTATATCAGTCAGGTTCTTCTTTGCTCGCCCCTTTTCCCTTCAGCCAAGCCAGACAGGATCAGCCAAAATCAAAGCCGCCGCAGCCACCTGTAGAGATGCAGGAACCCATTGGCATGGGCAAGATGAATCCATTGCAGCAATCTGAAGCAAAAGAGCCTTATTATGAAATGCAGGGTTCAGATGGCTTCAGGACCTAATGCCTGTGAACACAAACCCACTGCCAGCCTGCCAGAAACCAAGTCTGTCAATTTGTATTTGAAAGAACAATTTTATTGAGAAAACCTGACATTTTACATCCTCTTATTCCTCTGTATGTTAATAAAACATGTTGGTGTTTGAAAGGAAAGTCTCTGGGTGTTTCTTATTAAGCAGCAGGGGGTCTGCAAAGTCTGCTAAATACTTAATTGAGTGCCAGCAGGTTCTTTTGGTAACTGCAGACCTCCACTGAAGAGACAAAGGTGCTCCCCCTGGGCAGAGCAAACTGGGAAGGTTCACACTCCTGCACCCAGCACGGAGCAGAAAGAACTCCTGTTACTTCATGCCACATTACACTCAATGAAAGGCTTTCCCTTGGCTAGCTGCCAGCAGATCTGAACAAGACCGGGGTTTCAGCACTGTGCTCTCTAGATATGCTCACAAGGAGTGGTCTGGGCTTGTGGCTGTCTGCATTCTTCAGGGGGTTGAAATGAGGCAAGTTCTGTTGGGGTTTTTTTTTCAATTGTCTCACCGTGAAATGATTCTCTGCTCCTCTGAGGGCGATCTGTTAAAAAAAATGAAGGCTGATTGTTTTACTTGAATACATCCAGAGGGCAATGAAGCTGGCAAAAGGGCTCGAAGGCATGTCCTGCAAGGATAGACTGAAGATACTCGGGCAGTCCAGTCAAGAGGCCAAGAGGCAACCTCACCGTTCTCTGCATCTTCCTCTGATAAATGAGGAATGACGCATAAGTCTCTCCTCCTTGGTAATCAATCACAGAATGCAAGGAAATGACAGAAAGATGTGTCAGGGAAGTTTCAGACTGGATACGAGGAAAATTTGACCACCCTCGAGGTGGTCAAATACTGAAACAGGCCTACTAGCAAGGTGGCTGATGCCCCATGACTATCACTTCTCAAAAGGCATTTGGCCTTGAGGCCAGTAACAGAAGGATTTAGATCAGAGGAGGCTATAGCCTCTCTCAAAGCCTGATTTTACACTGCACTGAACCCCTTTGCACCCCTTGTACACTGGAGCAGACCAGCTCTGTGCACCAGACTACGTTCACCACAAGTGATCTGAACATCCTGGGCAGAAAAAAGTGACATTTGGAGAGGGAAAGAAATAAAATGCAAATGTGAAAAGAGCTGCCTTGCAGCTGTCATTTTCTGTACCTACATGAGCTGAATACAACAACACTTCTGCAGCATCAAACTTCATATACTTTATTATTAGAGAAAATACATGCTTGCATCAAAGTCGTTATAAAAAAAAAACAAAAAACAAAAAACTCTTGACACGGGGAATTCAACACACAAACATTACGAACATCCACGAGGACCGCCATTCCCAAATGCTACTGCATCTCTTCCTCCCTCTGGGCCCTGTATTTCCTCATGCTCTTCTGCAAGCAAGAGCAAAGGACAAATGTTAACAGTAATATATCTGAGCGATTCACACACCAGTATCACCACATCAGTTTGTGCTTTGACTTCCCCGTCCGAATCCTGAAACAGCTGAGGGACCACAAAATGCTCTGACAGAGCTCCAAGCACTTCCAGAAGAGACGTGAGCCTTTAGTCACCACTATACAAAGGAAGTCGGGCCATGCTGCTGTGTCCAGCTGCAGGGGTAAGCCCCAAGGACTTTGTGCAAGCTCTGGCCTCATCCTGGTCAACGCTTTGAGAAGCCAACCAAGTATGCTACAGGAGGACATTCTCAGCAGCTCAGTCTCCAGTACCGTGTCTGCTCTTCACCCCCAGCTCCAGCTCTTGGCCACTCTCCTGCTGAAACGTACACCCTAGAGACAGCACTCAGAGCTGGGCAGTCCACAGACTGGCTACATAGCAGGGAACCTACAGCTCAGGCAAAACCTTTAGTGAGTGTTCTGGCATTTCTCACGTGGAAGCAAGAAGTTCAGAGGTGTTCCCATTTAAGTTAAAAGATAGAAAGTCTGAGAACTCCTTCCACCATTACCTGCAGGAATTTCTGCTCCTTAATGCTCCAGCAATAGCAAAAATATAGGCAGAAACACTCATGGGACATTAAGAAGCTCTGTTGGATCCCAAGCGGTACCTTCCACTGGAGGACACGCGGGGCTCTGAAAGACTGACCTGTCCTCTCCTCTTCCCAGCCCCAACGGCTGAAGTAGTGGTTTAGGACTTGGAAAACCACAGGCAAACCAAAGTCAGGCAAAGAATGCCTGAAAAAGCTATCAGGCTTTCCATGTCAAAGGTTCTCAGCCCCTCTTGACCAAGAAGCTCCCTGAGTTCTTCAGGCAGCAGTCTCACCTCAAAGGTATCAAGTACGTGTTGGCAAACACCCATCAGGTCGTTCAGCCCTTTGCGGAATGGCTCAACAGCAGGAAGGGACCCTTCAGAAAAGCAGATGCATTAGTGAAATGGGAGGTGGCTGGGGACCTTTCCCTCACCAATGCAAGCCAGCATGGCTGTCCCTGCAATGGGGAGAGGCTCTTATGGGACACACAGCAACGCGTGGGCTCCTGCCAGCCTATCACCAACAGCCCAAGCCCAGAGCTCAGTGAGGTGCTCTAAGCTATGGCCCAGGAGCAGCAGGTACTTACCCTGCAGTTAGTCCCATATTGGCAAAGCCAAAAGGCTGAGCAGCAATTATTTTTACAAAGTTAAAGAGTCAGCAAGCACAAGTAAGCAACTTGCTTCCAGGAACTGACTTCTACATATTTGATGCTCAAGGGATCAGCCCCACAGGGAATGAATGAAATAACAGCATCTCTCTAGACAGCAGACAAAGCTGCAGAGCACAAAGGGCCAGGTGTGTTGGGAGGAATGGGTGACTGCAAGAGGCTCGGAGCTGTCAGTGCTACCTATTGTTAGGGGACAAAGTCCTCTTCAGGAGGCAAGTCATTGGGTCGGCACACAGAGTCAGTGGGATGAGGCTTTTCAAGACAGCCTCAGGTCCAAAGCTGCAAAACAGCTGAGTAGCTGAAAGAAAAATGAACTATCTTGTTGCAGTTAGGTGGGTCAGCACAGTTACCAATCACCACACTGACTTAATGGCAGATCAGCTCTGACAGTGAACAGTGAATCTATTCTATCCCCAGCACTACAGTTCAGGGCCTGTTGCCAGCCAACTCAGACACCTGGGTCCAGGCAAGGCCATGGGATCCTCAGGCCTCAGCTGGCAGACGCTGCTCAGCCCTACAGCTGGGAAACAGAAGAGCTACAGCACAAAGCTCAGAGCAGCCCAACGAAGCAACAGGGCACAGAAGTTGCAGATGGCTAGCAGAGAAGAGAGAGAAAAGAGCTTTTCTTTGTTTGAACAACCCATGGCTGAAACCTGACACAAGCAAGGCGAATCCCACAGAAGTAGCCCAGACACAAAGGGAACATGCACATCCATACCTCTGGTCTGAATGCGGAAGTTGATCTTGCTTTCAGATGGGTGTGTGATGCAGTAGCCACAAAATTCCACATCAGGGCTGTGGCGGGGAGAGAGAGAAAAAGAGCAGTGGAAGCCCAGACTGCTCACAGCACATCTCAGGAAAGTCAGAATTTCAGGCCATCTCAGACCTGCTGGGGCTCAGGATTCTTCTGCAATGACCAAGGGGCTCCCAGGAGGGATATGCTGAAGGGAAACAGCCTGAATAACTTTACTCACATTCTCCACCTTTGAACTGCAGCTTTGCAAAGGAAGGATATGTCTGGCAAGCTCCTAGCACCACCAACTGCCCAGTGGCAGGCCACAGAAACTACAACATTCTCTGCATTTCAGAAAATTTTCTCCACAATTAACCACAAAGGAGCAGTAAGGACTAGCTGTTACCTAAGCGATGGAAGGCTGGAAGCCAAGAAGGTTAAGACAGCCAACAGGACAGTGATCTCATCAGCCAGCCCCATCCTATGGCATTCAAGTGCCATAATAATAATAAGGTAGGCCTAGAGATGGTAGCCGAGATCAACTATAGGTCATCAGGTAAGTCTGTGGGGGTAAAACAAGTCCAAGGTCAGGCCAAAAAGTCAATCCACAGGCCAAGTGAAAGAAACCCAAGTTACACACAACTGAGTGATCACTATATAGGCCTATAATGATAAGAAAGGACTGTGACCAGGTCTGTAAAGTCTGTAGCCAAGAACAAGCAATACTATTGCCAAGCTAGGAACTAATGCTCCTATCATACAGGCAACATCTGGAAGCTGTGAGTTCAAATGAGGCTCCTGAACCAATGGGCAGGGTATGGAGGTTCCAGGTGAGACCTGTCAGGCTCCTTAAGGCTTACAAGTGCCCTCTGGGTCCTGATTTAAAAAAAAAAAGAAAGAAAAAAAAAGAAAAAAAGAAGCTGATTTGGGGAACAGAAGTTATAGATAAAGAATCTTTGATATTATGTTTGATATAAGACCCTAACATATAAGGAGAAGACTTCTGATTACATGTTTCATTCTAACACCCACTGAGGTACAGGTAATAAAGTGCTCTTAACAGCACTAGACACTGTAGGGGCTTTACTTACTTTTTCATGACCATGTATCGGAGGGAGTTGCCAAGCGTGTGGTCCTCATCATGCATGACAAAAGTGACACAGTTTCCATCTGTCCCATCTGCCTGGACCTGCCACAAATTGAAAAAGAAGAGATGCCGTAATGTTTTCTGTGGTAATAAACACCAGGATGCTAGTGAAGAATCTGGCTGATTCTGAGCTACCAGAGGCTGAAAAAACTGTTTGTTTCTCTTTCAATAATGTACACCTGCCTGTGCAGGGCATGCTTCTGGGGGATGCTGTAAGAAGAGTCATTACTTCAACCCTGTAACACCAGTAGCAACCCCCTAATTCTGCTGTTTTAGGCACACAAAAAGTATGAAACTAGCCAGTGTTTCCTAAGAAGCCCAGTTTGGGATCCCCTCCAAAGCCACTGAGCCACCTAAGTAATTGCTCAGCTACCAGAGGGCTGCTGATCCCCTGATATTTCCCAAGGTTCCACAAAGCCTGGCGTACCCAGATGGCATTGATCATTTCCACTCCCAGCAACAGAGACTTTGAGGATAAGCATAGAGCCTGTCTGGATGAGTACTGATCTCTCTGCATCCTGCCTCTTGCCAAATCTTCAGCTGCTCCAGTGGTTTTATAACCTCCACGTGGAGCAGTGCTCCCCTTCCTCCTCCTGCAAGTACAGCTGCCTCAGGGATCTGACTCAGCAGCTTAGAAAGGAGATGCAATCTGCTTCCTGCAGAAGAGATCACCCAGATGTGCAGCATGACTCCAGGGCAGGTTCCCGCACACCAGCTGTTGCAGAAGAGCAGATGTGATGCAGCAACATGAGGATGTTGGCCTGATCCAGTCTCTCTTGCCTCCTAGCAATTTGCAATCCACCCTCAAAGCAGTAAGTGTTACTGGTGATTAAAACAAGGACAGGCAAAACTTTCTCTTGCCATGGCAAGGCAACGTGTGACTTGTGATGTCTGGAAGACGGCCTGCCTGCCCTCCTGCTTGCTGGACCCAGCATCTTCCCTCCTTCCAAGAAACAGCTGCTAGCCTCAGCTCCTCCTACTCTTGGGCTTTGCAAAGAACTATTTATTAAAATTGTCTTCAAAAGGGATTTTCTTTTTCGTTGAGAGTAGAGGCTTGGACAAGAGCAGGCTAACTCAGGAGGCAGCTGCCTGGCACGACAGGCTGCCTGGCACCCATTTTGTCCCCTGCATTCAACTGTACCTTAGCTCAGGTTTAAGTGTGCACACACAAAAACAAAAAGATGTTTCTCCTGGCTGAGAGCAAATCTTTACAAATGAGGTACAAAATTGGCATAAAAATAACTTGAAAAATAGGATGCTTGGATCTTTAACAGAAAGATTTGGGAGTTGCACCAACTTCAGAGTCCTTTCCAGAGCTGAAGGAGCTTTTGTATACAGGAAGCAGAGGAACAGGATAAGATACATCACCTGCACGATGGCTGAGTCTGCTTGTGGGAGAGAGCAGCAACACAGTGAGTTCAGCTGTCTGTGCCTCATTAGCACAGTGTAAGTAACGGTGCATTGATCTGGCAGATAAAAGCCAAAGCACCGCCATTTCACATAGCCACAAAGGAACATGTTGTGCTGAACCTGTCTGCTTCACAAACTCGACTTCTCTCTCTCCTTTTCTGTGGAGAGTCCCTTGATACAACTCAGGACTTCAGCAGGACCGTAAGCTTCACTCCTCATCCGGACACTGTCCTACCTAGTCAGTTATCTTACCTCTGGCACAGCCTGAGGCTTCAGAGGAAAACCAACACTTGCCCTGCCAGAACACAACCAGGTCAATTACTCCCTGGTCCCTGCAACGTTTGGTCCGCACCTTGAAGCAAAAGGCTGAGATTTCTCACAAGTCTCATGCTAGAGGTATCCTGGCATCACACGATCCACTGCACAAAGACTGGTTCTCCCAGGAACCAACTTTAAACAAATAAACAAATTTTAAAAATCAGACCTGATGCCCAGGAGCAGAGAATCCTGCCCCTTGGGAGGTTTTCCCCAATTTGTTTACATAATGCCATGCTGCTGGTATTTTTACTGAGCTGTCCTTATCCTTGTACGACAGTAGGGCAGTGAGAAAACAGCTGAGATCCTCAGGATTGAACAAATTCAACAGAGGCCTCCAAAGGGACAAGAGAGATGGAAAAGCCTTCACCTTTCCCTCCGGGTGATTCTGTGACCCCTTCTCCCCCGCACAAGGTTGGACACTGCCTTGGTGACCTGGCCACCCCTGCGGCCCACACTCTCTTTCACCATCTGTAATCTTGCATCATCCTGCTTGCAGGGGCTGGAATCGATGATGAATGATTATTTAACATTGCATTTGGTGCCACAGAGGATACAGTAGCACAGAGATGGATGGGAACAGATAGATAAGAAGTGGGTGTGGAACAGTCCTACAAATCACTTACGCTTTGCTCACTGCAGCTTACGAATACTTCGTATTTAATGTCAGAATACAAAGCCCTTTGCTGGTCTTTACGAGACAGTATCGCTGTCTATACGTCCTCCTACCGCTAGGAGAAGTTCAGAGGCTGCAGACCGAGAGGTTGCGGAGGACTTAACACAGGGTTTCACTGTAAGACGAGCAACACGCAGAGCCCGTTCTGCCCCTGCAGCCCGTTAACGTGACGTGCAGCGCCACCTAGCGGCTGCTGCGTGCAGTGGAGCCGGACAACCAGAGAACACCCCGAGCTGCAAGGGGCGAATCAGGATCACCGAGCGCACCTCCCGCCGCTCCCAAACCTCCCAAAGGGCAGGGTTTTAGTAGCTCGGGGCCGTGCCCGCCGCCTTCTGGAGCAGACCCATTCCCCGACCGCCCCTGACGCAGCTCCGCGCCGTTTCCTCGGGCTCCGCCGCTGTCACAGAGAGCAGACGGCCCAGCATGCTGAGCCCGGTCCCACGTGCCGCCTGCTCCTTAGGAGTGCGGGCCCTGAGGATCCTGCCCAGCTCTGGGCGCCGGGTTGCTGCGGTGAAGACCGAGCGGCGCCCCGGACCCGCTCCCTGCCACCCCCGAGCCCCACGGCCCTCACCATCTCCAGCGCGGCCTTTCTCTCGCTGCCCTCCGCCATGCCTGCCGGACTACATCTCCCAGCATGCCCCGCGGGAAACTACATCTCCCAGCATGCCCCGCGCCGGAAGTGCCTCGCGGTGGGCCCGTCCGAAGGGCGGAGCAGCGGCGGGCGGTGGGCTCCTCTCCCGCGTTTACTTCCTGCCGCGGAGGCCGGTATGCCAGAGGGAGGCCCGGTGAGGAGCCCCCCGCCTTAGGGTACAGCCGTTAGGGGGCGGGGAGGCCCGTTGGCGCGGGTGCCGCTCGCTGCGCTCCTGCCGTGAGGGCCCGGCTGTGTGCGGCCCTGAGGGACTGCAAACCGGTGGGGCTGCGGCCCGGAGGAGGTGGGAAGCGGCTGATAGCGCTGCGCTGCAGGGTCGCGGTTAACTTTGGAGCTTCGGGCAGAGGATGGTGGGGGCTTTACGGGTTGGGCGCTGAGGGATAAATAGTTGTTCTTGGGGGTTGGGGTTACAGGGCAGGTTATAATGCTGTAGTCGTGTTCGAGTGCCCACCTAGCTGTTACCTCTGTAGGGAGCTTAGATATCCTGCTGCTTTACCCGTCCTGCACGTCGTGCCCTATTGCCTTGCAGCAGGGGTGGTGGGGCTGGGAGAGAAGCGAGGTTAACCTCATCCAGCGCTGTGTTTGTGCCGAGGTGCCACAAATAAGCTGTGTGTTCCGAGAGGAAGCTGAACTTCTGCTCAGCACTGCTTGAACTTGGTGCTCCTCGGGCTTCAAATGCCCAGATAAGCTGCTGGGCTTACAGTTGGGATAGCCATTAAAGAAATAACATGTAAGAGGCAAGGAAGGGTTAAAGGGAAGTTTCAGCTGCTTTCTGCTGAATTCACCGTATTTAAACGATCTTTTTATTGCAGCTTTCAGAATTGCAACACCTACATTTGTTTCACATTTAAAGCCAGTAGTAACAAGATGCCCCTTGTTTTCTGTGCAGAGCGTTTCTGGAAATCAAACAGTAACCTCCTCCACCCCTCTGAGCGCTGAGGCTGTGAATGTTTTGTTTAAGAAGAAGGACTGTCAGTTCCCCTTGGTAAGGGCAGCATTGCTGAGTGACAGAGGCTGGGCATCGTTTCTCTCCCTTGACTTCTTGTCCCAGCTGTGCTGACTGCATCCAATAGCTTATTCCACACCTTCTGTGAAGTCAGAGCAACAGACAAGTCGTTTCCATCTAATTGAAAATAATGTCATTTGCTGTGCTCGGGGGCTTCGCTGCTGAAATGTTAAACATTGCATTGAAGACTGAAGCTGTGTAATTATCATTCTTTAAGATGTTACAGGAATTTCTTACCTTCATGTCAGATGTTAGGAGAGAAAACTTGTAAGCAGCAGCATGCAGCAGCTTGCAGCATGACTTGCAATGCTTCAGTAGTCACTGGGATACAAGTGCAACACTCGGCTCACCTTTGTACATCTCCACTGTCTGCCCAGTGCTTTTGGCGCAGCTTAAGGAGCTCTTTGGGTCTGTGATGTTTTCTGGCTGAGAAACACAGCCTCCTTCCCTTCTCCTTCCTGTTTTGGAGCCCTTCCATGCAATGCCTACCTGGTATCCCTGAGTGAGTTTGATTCCTTCTTTTAGGAAGGTTTTGGTTTAGTTATTTCCAGCCATCCCTGAGCTAGAAACCAGTTGTTTTCTTTAGGCTATATGAAGGGGCAAAAGTGTTCTAATGGATTTGATTCCTGACTCTTCTGTAAATGATAAGAAAAGCTGTTTTCTGGCATCACGGTGGATTTCTATTAATAACAGAAGTAATGGATGTTTTCTATAGGATTGGATGTGACACTGTTTGGAGAGAAAAATATATGCTCCCTGCTCATCTGTTTTACTTAAAACATTCTGCTGAAAGCTGAGGAAATGTGACTTACAAAGCAGGTGGTTACTGACTCCTAAGGCAGAGAGCTGTGAATTCAGGGGGTTTTGCTTGGTTTTGCAACTGCTCCTTTCTATTCATCCTGTTCATCGAGTGGCTGTGCTGTGAACAGATTTGTTTCTAGATTATTATTTTTTGTCAGTCACCTGATTGCTCAAGAGGCTTAGCTGTGTTTGTTTGTCCCTGGCTGTGACCTGCTGTTCTTCCGCATACCAGCACAGTCCTGGTTCTCTTGTTGAACTCGACGAAGTATTGCAGATGTCTGTGTGCTGGTGGGTCTCATCTGGCACGTTTATATGAACTCCTCTTGTTTTAGGTAACGTTGCAGATCACTGTGCTACTCACAAATTATTTGGATTGTAGTGACCAGCTGTTCCTGGTTGGTAGCTGCCAAGAGATCAGTCCCCTGCTGAAGAGTTGTAACATGTGTAGAAAACAGAATAGAGTGTATTTTGTGTAGCTTGCACCTTCTGGCTAAAGCAGTTAAAGCTAAGGTGTAGGAGAGGGCACCTCATGATTCTTCTAGTTATTTCTTTTCCCGGGAAGATGTCTGTGTTCTTTCTCCATGGCCCTGTCAGAAGGGAATGAGCTGCTGTTCCTTTAATCAGGAGAAACTAAGAATAGTTGCATGGCAGTTAATCATTTCTTTTTGCAGGATCAGAATCAGCCGTGTGGCTGCTCTTGTCTCTGATGTGATAAGCATTTAATTGGAGGTATCAAAGGTTTAGTTTTTTTCATCCCTGTCTATAAACTCGCTGGGTATGTTTTGTGGCTTGTCCTCTCTTCTGCTTCAGTTTCTTCAGGTGGAGGTGGTGGCTCCTGCAGAAAGCTTTCCGAAAGTCACTTACTCCTTTGTGCCTTAGCTCTGAGTAATCCCCCTTTCTGTTCAGTCCAGATATTCTTATCTTACACAAGTAATAGCAAAGCCTTCAAATTTGCAGAGAGGGACTTGTGCTCAGTAACTCACCCAGCTTGTGCTTAGCTGCAAATAGGTGAGTCTTGACTTACTGTCACTTTGGCCCTCTGATTTGTGTGTCTGTAGCAATGTGCTTTGAGGAGATGAGAAGCTTTTGGAGGCCAAGGTCAGCAAAATGTTACTGCAATTTGTGGCTATTTGTCATCCTCTGTGTGACTGATTTGCGAGGCTAGCGTAAAGAGAAGATGTTCTGGACTGACACCTTCCATCTTTTGTGGCAGGGTGTCGGAGATCTCAGTGCTGGGTGTGCCCTCAGGTATTTTGCATTGGTGTTTTTGTATGTTCAGCGCTCTCTAGGCTCTTCTAGGTATAGTTTTCTGGAGAGAGGTTCGGGTTTTCTTTACAAGGGCAGCTCTAAAGCACTCTAGGCAAGATGAGAACCAGCAGGCTGGCTCAGTGATGCTGGAAGGAAATACTGTGGTTAGGTTTGTAAACGGCTTTGCAAATGACGTGGCTCTCTGCTTGTCATATGATGTGCTTTCCAGTTGAACTTGGTGAAGTAGGGAAGAAATGTGTCAGCCTTGCTTTTCTGTGTTCTGACTGTCACGGTCTTCAGGTGGATATTGATACTGATTGACCATAATAAGCACCATCTGTTTCTGCCTTCAAAGGTCATCATCTCCAGAGCTTCTTAGATACAAAATAATGACTTTTTTTTCTGTAATGCTGGCAGACTTGATATTAGAGGGTGTTTGTGAGCCTGCAAGTCAACTTAGCTGCAGCTGAGGGAGGAAACACAAACCCAGCTGTTTTTTGCCTCTGTCTACTGGCACTTTTAAGTCTTTCTGTCTTGGAGGGGAGGGTGATCAGTCAGGCAAACAGCTGTTTTCACACCCAGTTCCTTCAGCAGCAGTAAAAGGGGACTGCTGGTACAGACACCCCTCACCCTCCTCCTTCCTAACAGTCTTTGTGCGTCAGCTGGATATAAATCTGATTTAAATCCCTGAGCCATCTTCAGGTGAGGCTGAGACCTAAGTGAGGGTGATGGGAGGGGAAACAAGTGGAGTGTGAGTACTTGGGTGCAGTGCAGCGAGGACAAAGGAAGTGATCTTGGAAAGAACAGTAGGAACAGTAGGTAAATGCAACAAGTTGTCTTTGTTCTGAAAATAGGGCTTGCTCTGAGATGGGGTAAATGCATGCATGCAAAGCAGACTAAGGGGCTTTCTCTGTATCCCTGGTAGAATTTATGTGGTATGTGCAAGGGTGCAAATCTCAAGCCAAGAGGAAGTGAAAGAAGCAGACCTGCTTGAGATGGTCTGCAGCCCCTCTGCAGTGCTCTGGTGCTTCAGTTGTTGGTCCCTTTTTGTGGTACCAGTCAGGAAGAGCATCTGCATAGACTTGTCTCTGTGTAGCGTGAGCCTTTCTTTGTGTTCTCCCTTCACCTTTATTGACACTGCAAAAGCTCCCAGTTTTTCTAGAAAGCACTTTGCTGGGTGCCATGCTCTAGAGCAGCGTTATTTGAGGAAGTTTACTGCTCTGCTTCCTGCTTTTTGTTTGCTTTGCTTTCTTGTCAAACTAATCCTTTGCCTTCTGTTCCCATAGATGGTGCTGGTTCTGAACTCACAGGTGCTCTCAAGTGATTAAGTTAAAGACTGCACTAAAATCAAGGAGTGTCTTGTCTGAATCAATCCACAGGTTTATTTTTTTTCCTCTCCAGTCTTGAGTTCTTATACCTGCAGGAGATTACCTGTTGCCATCCAAGCCTGAGTCTGTCAAGCAGCAGAACTGTGAGCCCAGTGCAGCAGTGATTGTATCTTCATGATCTCGTTAACATCCCAGTGTTTCTTGGTCCATCTTTTCTCTTATTGCTGTAATCTCTTGTGCTTCAGTCTAAATGAAAGCAGACAGATCTTTCAGTGCAGTCAATTCCCTCAGTGCCAGAGGGGTAGAAAGTTTCACTGGCAATAGCTTACATTCAGCCTTTCTGCCTGAGGTCTTTGGATCCTGAAGCTAAATCTGTTGTACCTAATTTCTAGAGAAGTCTCCGAGCTATTTGCTTGCAGTGAAGTTGGTGTGTGATCTTTTACACAATACAAATCAGGCTATATCAGGGTAATTGGATGCAGGGGGAAAATTAGGTATGTTTTTTTCTTTTTCTTGGTAGGGTCAAAAGTCTTCTCTAAGCAGAGAAGCGGCTTATGGATGTACTGAATCAACCAAGCAGATGCCACAGCTGTGGTGTGACATGTGGTTTCACATGTTCAATCTTAGGTCTGTCATTAGATTAATGTGATGATGCTTGAGCTCATTAAGCATGCCCCTTTATGTGATTGTCCTCTGACTTCACAGAAGTCTGGCTCTCAAACACTTGCATCATGCAATCTGTATGGCTTGATATACATGCAAGAGCATTGGCTTGTAGCAAGAGTGTTGCTGTAGATAATCAGTCTGCAAATGTTGCTCCTTCACTTTGATATCTGCAGACTATGTGCTCTTACAGAAGTCTTGGTGTATCAGTGAATGTGTCCAGGCTGTAAAAAGCACACAAGTGGTGTGACTAATCAAGCAGCAGCTTTTCTGCTTGAGTTTGAAAGCAATCAAGTCCAAGGTACTACTGTTGAACTGAAGTCAGCTGACGGAGACAGTGAGGAACTGCTCTTTACATAGCTGCAAGACAGTTGCTTTCTTTCTGAGGCGTAGCTTGCTGGCTGCCCCTTTGAGAAGCAAAGGAAAACCTGATGGGTCAATTGAAAGAAAAAAAAAAAAGCAGCTAGAAATCTGGGTAAAAACAACATAGTTAAAACTCATTATGGGGTCACTGACTGTAAGACAGTATGCAGTAGTAGTTTAAAACAAGAAAACCAACTCTTCTAGAGGTGATTGTGGTCTTTCTGATGCTCTGAACAGAACCTAAAGGGGAAAAAGAGAGAAGCTTTCTAATAGCAATACATTGTCGAAGTACTGAATGGATTTATACTTCCTTCCCATTATGCTGAGAACATATTGATGCTACAATGTTTTTTTTCCTGCCAAATAACAAAAACGTAATTCTTATGGTGTTTTTATTTCCAGATAGCGTGAAGTCATGGCTATTCTCTTTGCTGTTGTGGCGCGGGGCACAACCATCCTTGCCAAGCATGCCTGGTGTGGAGGAAACTTCCTGGAGGTGACCGAGCAGATCCTGGCAAAGATACCTTCTGAAAACAACAAACTGACCTATTCACATGGCAAGTGAGTGATGTTGCTCTTCTGGGTATCAGAGCAGAGACTAGCTAACGTGCATGAGGATAGGAGTAAATGGATGTAGCAAACTTCACTTTTTCTTAGATCAGTTTTGTATCCTGATTGCTTGAAGATAAGTCCTTCAGGCAGTATCTTTTAGAGTCGTCCTGAGGTATCACAAATGCTGTTGTTGGGAGAGAAGCTTTTATCCCAGGCTTATGTAGATCTCTGACCAGTCCTCAGTAGTAGTTGACAGAAAAGAGAATTTGAATGCAACATCTCATGGCACTGTGCTTCTTCTGTATTGCATTTGTGGAATATAGAAGTTAATGTGCTGCAAACTAACAATAGAACTGCAGAGAACACTGATTTAGCAGTGTTCTGTGTTAGTGCAGCTCTCTTTTGGGTTGGCATCGTGGCTGGATTCTCAGCATTGCCCGTGCTGTTGCGTTAAAGCTATTTTGGCTGCCTGAAGATTCAAAAGATAACAATTCAGGTAGTCTTCCTGCATCCTTCCATGTCTTGCAAGCACTAAGAGGCCCTGGGGAAGAGCTTTCAGAGGAAGCTGCCTGTTCTTTAAAGTACTTTGTATGCTGAATCATTTTCTACTGTAATTTTAAGGGCAAAGTCATTTCCTTTTGTTTTACCTTTGCCTTGAGTGCTGTTCAGCCATTTACAAAATTGAACTGCAGGAGTGCCAGTGTTCTTACAGTTGAGAACTTGAATTGTGATAGAGGTTCACTGTTCTTCAGTAGGAACAGTGAGAGGTAATTAATCACTGCATCTATGCTTGCAAAGTATGCTGTGAAGTGGATAATCTTTTGCTCACTACTGAGGACTTAATGAAGATTCAACACTGTAACGCTATAATGTGATGGAAAGCATAGCAATAATAGCAGGGTGGTGAAGATCATGGCTGCAGCAAATGAGAACAAGCCCAAATGCAGCAGCTGCAGACATAAAAACAAAGGAAGACAGCTTGCTTACCTTTGAAAGGCCTCAGGTAGACAGGGATCTCAAGGAAAATACCATTACCTCCACTGCCAACCCTTAAAAGAGATCTGGGAAGGGGTGGATCCTGCCTCCACCTCATCTGGTCACTCAGGTACATTGCATGCACCTGAGGCCCTGGGCTGGCCCTGCCTTTCCACCAGGTGCTCAATCACTGATTCAGGTTATGACTTAGCATTTCTGCTACAAACACGTTGCAGAAGATCACTGCATTTTGTGGTGTGATTGTTTTGTTTTGCATTAAGTTGTTAAAAGTTAGTAGGTGCCATTCTGCAGCTTTGGGCATTGAGCCTAGTGTCAGAGTCTCCGCTGCTAAAGTCTCTTCTGACAGGTTTTTTGTTGACGTTGCTTTTCCTGTGCATTTGAAGAACAGCCTCTTTGGTCAGAATCTGTCTTTTTTTGTTGTTTTATTTTTAAGAACTTCTGGGCCTTTCAGGTAATCTCCGAGGAAAGTCAGCTTTCTAGCACAAGTTGTTCTTGGGGTTCTTCTGTCTCTGCCCTTAAGATTCTTCTACCCTGGGGGGACTTAAAGGCAGTGTTGGAATAAGCTTTACTTCTCCCTTCAGGTAAAGGAACGGCAGCTGTAGATAAGGAGCAGGTTTACACTCAGTTGTAAAGCTTCTGTGTTCTGCCCTTAAAGCTGCACAAGGCAACTGCTATGCAACATGTGCATTACAATGCTTTTATTCTAGATTCTGTAAAAAAGGGTCTAAATGGTGGTGGGGAGCAGGTAGCATCACTTAAAAACTTCAGGAAAAAAAAAAGACAGCTAAAGCCAGTGAGCCGTCTGCTCTGATTGGTTCTGGGTTGGATTTAATGGTTCATGAACTAAGTTGATGGGATGTTGTTTCTTTCTGGTGGGCCTGGAAATAACAGCTTGGTTTCACTTTGAGAGGAAGATTTGGCTTCAAACTGGTTTGCACTGTCTTTCATGTTACTGAGAGTTACATTTAACAAACGTCTGTTTGCTCAGCATCTCTCAAAGCATCTTTATGTGAATAAGAGAATGCAACCACGTGCTTCAAGCCTGTTTAGCATGATCGTTGTTCTCTTAAATTCATTTTCTTATGTGGCTGCTTTTCTTTTGTAGTCTTTGCAGTAAAAACCCAAAGCAGTGCAACTTAGTGGTCGTACAAACATGGCTAAAGAAGCCAGTCACCGTACCAGCAAGGTTCACTGAAGCATTAACTTCCTTGTCACTCCAATCAACTGCAGATAATTTCACAAGTTCACTGTGTGTGGGTGCTTGTGTACAGACAGCAGGATTAGATATAATCTTACCCCCATGTCAAGGTGGTTGTTGTTTTTTTTCCCCCACAAGTAAGTAGCTGGAAGAACACGGAACTGAAGTTGTTCGGCAGCACGAAGTTGCTGTGACGTGTGGGGTGCTGCAAAGTGCATGATGGCAGTTATCACTTATGTGTAAGTTGTCTCTTATTTAGTGCAGCTGATAGAAGATAAACGCTTGGCATCTGATGAAGATAGCTAGGCTGTGTTGGCATCTGTGTGACTTGCTGCAGGGTAACTGACATGGTCTCTCACCCCGTCCTTCTCTCTAAATTGGAGAGGCATGGATTTGAAGGATGGACTGTTTGATGGATTAGGAATTGGCTGGCTGGATGTACCCAAAGGGTTGTGATCAACGGTTCTGTGTCAGGGTGGAGGCCGGTCACAAACGGTGTCCCTCAGGGTTGGTCTTAGGACTGGTGCTCTTTAACATCTTCTTCAATGACAGATGATGGCATTGAGTGCAGCCTCAGCAAGTTTGCAGGTGACACCAAGCTGAGCGGTGCAGTTGATACATTGGAGGGAAGGGAAGCCATTCAGAGGGGCCTGGACAGGCTGGAGAAGTGGGCCCATGAAAACCTAATGAGGTTCAATAAGGCCAAGTGCAGGGTGCTCAATTTGGGTCAGGGCAATCCCAGATATTTATACAAACTAGGGGAAGATCTCCTTGAGAGCAGCCCTGTGGAGAAGGACTTGGGGGTCCTGGTGGATGAGAAGCTGGACATGACCAGCAGTGTGCGCTTGCAGCCCAGAAGGCCAACTGTGTTCTGGGCTGCATTAAAAAAGGGGTGGCCAGCAGGGAGAGGGAGGTGATTGTCCCCCTCTACTCAGCTCTTATGAGGCCGCATCTGCAGTAATGCATCCAGGCCTGGGGCCCCCAGTACAGGAAGGACATGGAGCTCTTGGAGTGGGTCCAGAGGAGGGCCACTAAGATGATCAGAGGGCTGGAGCACCTCTCCTATGAGGAAAGATTGAGGGAACTGGGCTTGTTTAGCTTAGAGAAGGCCCTGGGGAGACCTCATTGTGGCCTTCTAGTACTTGAAGGGAGCATATAAACAAGAGGGGGAATGGCTGCTTACCAGGTTGGATAGTGATAGGACAAGTGGGAATGGTTTTAAACTGACACAGGGGAGGTTTAGGTTAGATATTAGGAAAAAGTTTTTCCACTCAGAGGGTGGTGACGTACTGGAACAGGTTGCCCAAGGAAGCTGTGGATGCCCCATCCCTGGAGGCATTCAAGGTCAGGCTGGACATGGCTCTGGGCAGCCTGGTTTAGTGGTTGGTGAACCTGCACATAGCAGGGGGGTTGAAACCAGATGATCATTGTGGTCCTTTTCAACCCTGGCCATTCTATGATTCTGACTGGAATTTGCTCTTCTGCTTTTTGCAGCCCCTAAATTCACTGCAGACGCTAGCATCTTCTCCATCATCTCTCTTCTTCTGGCAGAGGATGTCTTGTGGCAGCTTCTAATGACTTGTTTTTTCCCCTCTTTGCAGCTATCTGTTTCATTACATCTGCCAAGACAGGATTATATACCTCTGCATCACAGATGACGTAAGTATTTTGGTTTCAGCTGTTGTTCATGCAGGTTTTTTTATGAGTTCTAGCTTTTTCTGTATGTATGTCAACAAGAAATCAATAATGGGTGCCAATTGCAGATGGTTTTTATTCCATTGGAGCTTATAACTGATGGTAGTTAGAACACGGTTCTGAAACCTAAGCCTGAAACTCAAATGCATGTGTATAAGTATCTCTGAGGTTCAGTTCTTATTTAAAGCAAAATCGTCTCCCTGGCAGGAAAAGATACCAGGCACAGAATTAGATCTACATATACTTCAGTAATATCTGCTTCCAGCTGATGTCCAGGAAGGTGTCTGGAGTCTGGCTGCTGCTAAAGACCCAGGATAACCAGCCGAGTCCTGTTATGCACAGCATGCCTGTCTGAAAATGAGTATTTGTGGGTTTTGGACTGGCTACGTGCTATATACACTCCATGATCTGACTGGCTCTGGATGTGGTCTGCTCATTCTCTCCTAGGACTTTGAACGTTCCAGAGCCTTCAACTTCCTGAATGAAATCAAGAAAAGGTTTCAGACCACGTATGGCTCAAGAGCACAGACAGCCCTTCCCTATGCAATGAACAGCGAGTTCTCGAGTGTCTTAGCTGCACAGCTGGTGAGTTCTGTTGCTAAATGGGATTGCTTTGGCAAGTTAAACTTCTCCCCACAGGGTCTTTCTGTATTTTTCTTCATGTGTACCTGAAGTGTCACACTGCATCTGGATATGAAGGCAGAAGAATTTACTGCTTTCCCTGTGTGTTCTCTATGGCTGAGTTGGTTTACTGCTTCTGTGATTAAAAAGGGGCTGGGGTTAATAGTGATGTATTCGTTATTTGCACTGCACAGCTGCACTTGAGATTAGATCTTAAAGGTAGCATTTGAAATCTCAGAGCTAGCTCCAGTTGGCTCTCCATTCCAAGATAACTTCACTGTTGTTACGAGCAAGATAAATGGATGCTACTCTTTCAATTGAGCTAAACTTCAAAATTTGAGTATCTAGTAATTCCAAACTGCCCCTCACTTCTCTCCTTCTTACTTCATGGATATCTGTGGCATGCTGCTGGGGTGTGGTAGGGTATTTGTTTACAGTGCTGTTTCATTTTCATGAGACCAGAACACTGGGCTTGGGTTACGGGCAGGTTCTGTGTGCAGAATCACTTGGGAATGGAAGTCCTTGCTGCATCTGCACAAACAGCAGCTTAAAAAAATAGAGGATAGAGTGTTTAGAGTCTTCTGTTTAAAATTCATCACATTTTTCAGAGTTTTTAATTGACAACAATTTCATAGCTTGAGTGGTGCTATTTTTTGAGACCTGCCTTAAATTAAAAGGAAGATGTCCTTGGAACCTTGGTTTTCAGGGCTTGTTTGCAGACTGTATCTGGGACAGCTACAGCTGGCACTGCGCACGAGATGTGTAGGGGGCTCTCAGTCTGCTTTGCTGTGGCTGATGAGTGTGTGAGCAGTGAGGCTTACTCACTTTGCCCTCAAAGCTTTCCTTTTTCCTATTCATCTACTAAAAATGCCAGGTTTGGTGACATTCTGGATGCGGGAGGGGAGGTCCTTTGGCAGAAACTAAGCAAACTTCTAACACTCACCAGCAGTAACAGTTGTGTTTTGGGGTGCAGGGTAGAGCTGAGGGAAGGTGAAGGGAGGATGCACACTTGTGCTGTTGCTTCCTGAAGGTTGTACTGGATATTGTGAATCAATTGTGCTTGTATCCTTGATGGTGAACGGAGATGATTCATAGCTTGTGAGGTTGCACATACTTCACTGCAAAAACTGTTCTTCAACTTACGCAGTAGGCAGAAAGCAATGAATAATAAAGCCAGCATGTCTTCAGAAGAGCCCAATGGATCGTGCATAATAAATTGGATTCAGTCCCATCACAGATAGGAAGTTGGCTTTTTCCTCTACCAGCCCTTGATGTGTGGAGACTGAAACTACACAAAGTGATGATTCATCAAAATGTAAGCAGTTTTTGGCTGGAATCAGCGTAATGCTCTGCCTTATCAGAAGAGCCAGGCGGTGTTCAGAGCCATGGTTGTGTTATTCCTCTAAAAATCCCAGCGTTTCCATTTCTCTAAAGCATAAAGTAGAGCTCCTTACTTTAGCTTTTGCATATTGATGAAATCCAGGCATCTAATAATTTTTAATAGAAGTTAAACGATGGCAGAAAGCTGTTCCCCCAGCTTCTGAAGATTAGAGCCCTAACAATCTAATGCTTCGTGTAGTGGGAGAACAGGGCTACTATCAAGGTGGTTACAGAAGTAACTGAAGGAGCTTAACTGGTGTGATGCTGAGTGTAGAGATCACATGGCAGTTCAGAGATTGTGCTGTTGCTCAAGCATATCACACAGATAACACTGAAAAGGGAGGCCATGCTTCCAGTAAAACCAGTGACCAGCTCAGGTAGCGTGCCAGTTCTGCAACTTCTCCTAAAACCAAACTAATTTGTTTAGCATTTTTTTTGAAGGAACTGTTACTTTCAGTGCTACACCCATCAATTATGACATGAGTATGTGAGTGCTGCTAGAGCACTATGCTTTTGCTTCCCATGTGGTCAGAAATGGATGCAAAGTGAACACTTACTCAGGAGAAGATTGGGGTTTAAGAAACCACGGGGGTTGTCGCAAAGTACAGCAGAGATAATGTAGTCCTGGCCACTGCTGTCAGCAAGTCTGTTTAGATGGCTTCTTCTTAGGAGGTGCTTTGTGAAGCCGTCAGATACAAGAGTGGTGGCTACAAGTTTAAAGGAAGACTAAAGTTCATCCATGAGTTTTGTGAGAGAGACGTGTTCCTTGGGGGAGGTGACGTAGGGAACAGGACAGTAGGAGCTGTGGCTGGTGATGCTTGACTGCGTAGGACCTCTGAGGACAGCAGACTTAGTCCCAGAATAGCAGAACTTAATTATACGATACTGACTTCACCTCAATTCCCCTCCTTTGATTCTGAAACCATTGTGAGACTCCTTTTAATCCGGGGATTCTCTCACCTACCAGCCTGAGTCAGATAGTCACCACAGATTCACTTGTGATCCCAAAAGCTGCTTATGTCTTCTTTACAGGAAGAGCAGTTAGGCAACTCAGACTGACCATCTTAAACACCTCATATGATTCTTCCATTTCGCAGTCCCTCTTCACCCTTGCTGGAGCTCGTGCTTGAATTTCATCTATAGATACAGATACGTTCTGTCCTGCTTGTGTAATCGCAGGGCTCTTTATGTTTTATAGAGAAGTAGAGAGGACCACGTGAAGTTCTGACCTATTACAAAGACAACAGAAGGATGTCTGGGAGTGGAGACAGTGTGTTAATTTTCCTTGCTACGAATGTGATTTAACTTCCTAAAGAGGCTGTTACTCCTGGGCTCTCTGGAAGTTGCAGGCACTTGTCTGATGCACAGCTGCTGCAGCGTAGGAGTTGATGGGCATGTGTGACCTGTAAGGGGCTGACAAGTTGGTTTTGGGTCTCCCACACAGTTGTAGATGTCTCATGTAAATTGGAATCTCAAACGTATGCCCTCTGCCCTGCTCAGTAGGGAACAGGAGATTCACTTTTTGTGTGAAGTGCTATGTTGAGGATCCTTGTTTTCACTGACTGTTCATTTGTTACAGAAATACCACTCGGAGAGCAAGGGCACTGACCAGGTAGCAGAGACACAAGCCCAAGTTGATGAACTTAAAGGAATCATGGTTCGAAACATAGGTATCTGGCTTGTTCTTGTGCCACGCATGCAGCATTCCACTCGGCCAGAATGGTGATCCTGCGGGGAGAGTTACTGAGAGTGGAGCTGGTGGTGGGCTGTTCTCTCCTGACGGAACTGGCGATGGTTAAAGGGGCTGGGGAGCTCTGCGGAGCTTTGCAGTCCAGTGTGTTGGACGTGGTGGGAGCACAGCTTGGTGGGAACTTGTACAGCTTGCGCTGAGGTGCAGTGTGCTCTGGGTTTTGTCCCTGTCACTGCTGCCTTCCTGCAGCTGCTATGAGGAGAATGCTTCTCAGCATTTTGTCCAGTTGGACTTTGCTCGGGACAAATCTGATGACTTAAAATAAAGACCTAGATCAGGAACGGACTGAAATTGAGTGCATTTAGTCCCAAAATCTGAGATTGCTCCTTAAGTGCCACTGCTTCGTAATCTCAGAAAGGTTGAGGGCTACTTATCTCAGAAACCACTGCCAGGAGCTCCTCATGGCTTCCAGCTGAGCTTTGGGTATTAGAAGCAGCTTTTCACACTGGGATTCTACTTACAGATTGGGATTTTTCTCTTTCTCCAGACCTTGTGGCACAGAGAGGAGAGAAACTGGAGTTGCTGATCGATAAAACAGAGAATCTCGTGGATTCCGTAAGTTTGGGGAAGAACTTTTAAAATGGGGAATTAGTGGTCCTGCAGCTGCTGTGCTCATCAAAGAGCAGTGGAGGCAAACAGCAGAATCTAAAGCAACTTTTAAACAGACATTGAAGCATTTTAAAGTAAACATTTCCTTGTGTTAGAAACAAGTCCTGTCTTACTTATCCCCTCTGTATGGCTGTTTAACCAGCTACATCCCAGCCTTGCAGCTCCTTAACAGGATGAAGGGGTAAAGTAAGTGAGAAATGACTAAGAAGTCACATTGAATGTAACTGTGAAGCATATGCTATCTAGTCAAGTGGCCTACATATAGTCTGGAAGTTTTCCTGACTATTCCCTGGAAATCCCTGGACCTGATTCAGCATCTTCAAGGTCCTTGCCTGGGGCCTAATTCCTTTGGTGCCCTCAGACGTAGTCTTCAACCCTATAGAGTGCCAGTGTGTCCTGTATGGGATTTGTGGATATGTAGATATCTCAGAGCTGGCAAAAATGTTGTCACGCTTTAGAGAGATGAGCTAGGGATGCTTGCAGTTGCCCAACTGGGAATACTGTCCTCCTGCACTGAGTGTTTGAACCTTACTACTTCTTCAGGTGGTGGCAGTAAGTAAGTAAGTAAGTCTAAGCTCAGGTAATGCCTCAGACAAAAGGACTGGAATTCCTTCTTCAGTTAGTCTGAAGTCACATGTGCTCACTGTGAATGTTTGTTGTTGGAAACAATTCAGAGAATGAATGAATGGAATGTGGTGCCAGTTTGAATGTTTTACAGCTCAATGGTGAGAGAGTCCTTGGAAATTCAGGGCTGAAGTTTTCAAGGGCAGTGAACCAGTTTATCACTCCCACATGAGTCTTTACTACCAGAGTGGTGTACATAAACCAAGTGCATTGGATCCTTTCCAGCAGCAGCAAGGTCTTCCTTTTGGCAGGGAGGTCTGAAGAAGTCAGTACTCAGAGCAGTCCTGTCCTCTGGAGAACTGGTCTGAGCTGAGCTGAGGGGTGTTGCTGCAGTGTCTTCACCAGGACAGTTGTCAGTAGCCAGTAATTTGTTTCCATACCTAGAAACTGCACAGTTGAGTGAGAGAAGTGTTTCCAAAGTTCAGATGGTAACTTAGCATGGAAATCAGCGTTGAGTCAAAGTTACATTAATTGGGATGCACTTGTGCTTGATGTAGCCTCACTTGAAAAGTCTGGGAGGTGCTTTGTGGGGAAAACCTGAAAATAACCAGCAGAGTGTGCTGCTGAGTTGGCTCAGTCTGGATGTTGCAGCCTTTGTGCAGGCATCTCTTTGCATGAGCTGCTCAGGGAGAGTGTTTGGGGGAGGGGCAAGGAGGGGGAAGAGTTGTGCTAATGTTACCTGGTGGGTGTTTGAGGTCTTCTGGTGGCCACAGCTTCTGTTGAATGGATGGATTTGCAAGATACTGAGAGAAGACATGGAACAGGATAAATACAAGCTTTCCATAGAATGCAACAAGTCAAAATACAGGAGGCAAGTTCTAGAAGTTCTGGTGTTAGAGTTACTTTTATGGCTGGAGCAGAACTGATGTTGAGTGTAGGAATAAAGATCAATAATTACTTAGGTATTTTTGGAGTAATTCAGTTCCCCAAAGCTTGCAAGTCAAAGGAGAACACAAGCAGAGGTAGTCCAAGGTAAACTAAACCTTGTGGGCGGCTGACACACCTGATGATGTCCTATGCCCAATTCTTCCCAAGCTTACTTCAGGAAGGTACAAACCCAAACTGGTTCTGGATTCAGTATTACTTCTGTTATTTGGATGTTATTAATCTTGCCCTTCAAGTAGCGTAGGAAATCACTTTCCCTTGATGCCAGGTTGGTTTTGCATTATTGTAACTGCAGGAGTTAAATGGATCTGGAGGAGATTACTGCAGTGGTTTGGCTTATTAGGGAAGTAGGATGGTATGGGTATGTGCCTCTTCATTCGGCTTCTTGGGATGCAGCTCTCTGCAGTAGATCACGGAATAAAACAGCTGTTTCACTTTCTCTTCTAGTCAGTCACTTTCAAAACTACCAGCAGGAACCTTGCTAGAGCCATGTGTATGAAGAACCTCAAGCTTACCATCATCATCATCATTGTATCAATTGTAAGTATGGAGCATGATAACCTTCAGCTCTTAAGCCAAGCTTAACTACTGGAAAATGCTAATAGCGTATTGCTGTCATCAGATTTGCACTAACTCACGCTTGGTAAGGTCTTAGCTCTAAAACAAGTGTTTTTAAGGTCTTCTGTGAGATGTGGAGAAAGGAGCATTGTGCCAGGCAGTTTTTCTTGTCAAGGTGATTGCAAAAGTTTTCTTGACGATTTTGTCTAGCTTACAGATGCCTGCTGTAGATAACTGCCTTGCTAAGTCCTTAGAAGTTAAGGCATGGAGCTCATGGCTCCTCTACCTGAATCGGCTTTCTAGGCCTTATTGTTTTTGGTAGTCGTTACTTAGCTTGGAATGGTGTAATTCCAGCCTCTAATGAATGTGAACAGCACTAACGTGAGGATGCTGAAATATACTTTCAGGTTGGGTGTGTGAAGGTACTTTGCCACCACTGAAGCCTTTGCTGGAGGAAAATTCTCATCCTGTGTTGCTGGATGGACATGGAGAAAGAAGTCTTGGTGCAAAGTTCTGTAGGACAGTTGACAAGTTATTTTAGGGTGTTTGTAACCCGGGGTTTTCAGGCTTGTGTTTTGATACCAGGCCATGTCACCAGTTGACTTCCAAAGGACAGAATTCTCCACTGAAACTTGTTTTCTTTCCCCAGGTTATCATCTATATCATCGTATCGGCTGCCTGCGGTGGGCTTGCGTGGCCAAGCTGTGTGCAGAAGTAGCCAGAGACAGCTGGTGCTGGTCAGTTGGAGATGAGAATCACAGCAGTGTGAAGAAGCAACCTACAGAATAACTCTTAATCTTTCACTACTGACACCTTCTCATTCTTCATCCCTCCAGGACTTCAGACTTTTTGCCTTATCACCCCAAACAGGCCCAGCCGGTCGCTGTTTCTGTGCAGCTGTAACCTCAAGAATGGGCTGTTTTAAATTACTTGAAGGGATTTTTTGTTTTCTGTCCCACCTACAACCTTCTCAGCTTGCTGGTCCCGCCAGCTCTGGAGGGTACACGCATGCTTATCCATGCGTCCATGCAGCTTTGCACTTTCATGTGAGTGTGCAAGTGGAGAACAGCTCTGCTAGCAACTGTCCTACCCATGAGGATGACACTGGAGGATAGTTTGGGATGGGCTGAGCCAAGCTAATGGGAGAGACACAAGATGGGTGTGTGTATTTCCATTTTCCACAGACCATGGAGATCAGGTGCCCCTCGCTGCACATCTGGCCTCTTGTAGTGGCTCAATATGTAGGGGTTGCAAGTGCAATATTGGTAGTAACAAAAAGAACGGCTTTGGGGCTGGGGCTTTACGCACTGTAAGATGTAGGTGTTGCTTCTGTATGAAATCTCCCTTTTCCTGGTGGTCTTTCAGCAGTTGGTAGGAAGGTGACAGGTCACCTCAGCATTTCGAAATGGCCTCCTCTTGACCATCATTTCTTTCTCCTTCCTCCCCTTTAATTTGTGGCTAAAACAATACAGTAAAGGAGATGGTTCTGTATAGTTAAGGTTGCTGTAATTCATATCCTTTGCCATGTTATTTCTCCTGTTCTTCTGAGGGTGGACTAAAACGAATACTAACATTACCACTTGATAAAATGAAAATGGGAGCCAGTCAAGGCTGATTAATTCATCAGCCTTGATAAGGTGTCATATATTGGCTGCTTGTGCTTTTACTCTGAAGGTTTGTGCAAAAATGAGGACAGAGAAGAACAGAAGGCTGAAGTCAAATAGATTGTTACGTTCTCTACAGTCTGAAGCAGGAAAGGTCTTTCAGATGTAGTAACAGCTGCTCGTGCTGGGGGAAAAAAGAAACAACACAAAAAACAACACCAGAACTCCAAGGCTTATTACCAACTCTGGTAACGTGCTGTATCAAATGTGTATATATAGGGACTACTTTGCCTGGTGCTGGAAGCTGTGATTACCATGTTTCTGTCCCATCGGGCCACCCTCAGAAAGGGGCTGCACAGCAAGTGTGTAGGGCAGCACAGTGGCTGGAAGTGCCAGCAGGCTGGGAACAACTGAAATCAGGTACAAGTATCAGATGGTCTGATAAGGAAGCTGCACTGCTTTGGCCCGAGGAAGTGATTTCTGATGGTGAGTGAAAGCTGTGCAGGTACGGGAAACAGGCTCAATTTGGTGACTAAACTCCAGCACTTGGTGCCATGTGTTCCCTGAGTTCTGCAACACAGGCTTGCCGGGCAGGGTGGTGACATTCAGTGGCTGCTCCTTCATGTGACTTTTCTGGTGTGTTACACTTTCCAGCAGGTGTCAGATAAAGTTTTCCTATAAGCTTGCATGGTCATTTGGATGTGACTTGGAGGCTAAAACTTAACTAATGGTAATTAAACCTTGATATCCAGAAAGGGCCAACTGATCAGCGCTGCGGTCTGCTTGTACCCTGTGTTAATCCACTGTAAAGCAGAGAGACTCTGTCTTACCTGGAAGTGGATGTGAAGGAGAGCTGCCCTTCTCCTCCTGATCTTTACAACCACCTACAGCTCAGTGTAAGATTGTGCATGTTTTAGGGACTGTTGATGTTACTGTGTTAATTTCTATGATTTGTTGTCTCATGTACAAACACTTTTTAACGAAGACTTCCTCTCCTTTTAAAGGATGCACTGAGGTGTTAGTGTAAAAACAAGGTCAACCTGGTTTAAATAAAGTTACTGTACAGAAAGGAGATCTGCTTAGTTGTATGAAAGGCCGTCTGGCACTGGATGGAGGAGCTGTTTGGAAACCAGCGTGCGCCTGGGCTATGGGTCACCCTGTGCACTGCTGCAGCTCCCAGCTCCGTGACTGCTTGAGAAAACACATGGGGAAATCCTGCTGTGACACAGCTCCTGTGAGTGCTGCGTGTTCTCTCAGCTTTGAGAGGATTCTGACTTAGCATTGATGCAAATGGTAGAGCCTATCTTGATGACTTGACAGCAGTGGCTTTATTTATAGCGAGGGGAAGAATCTGCTTTTTCTTGGTTTTAGATATCTGTGAGTACCTGGGACAGAGGGATGCTAAACGATGCACGGGATGAGATGCTGATGTTATTTGGAAGCTACATTAAAATCTGTGTGAAAACTTGCTCTAAGGCAATTTTCAGTGACTTGAGATAAAATCCCACTGCCCTGAGCACAGTCTTTCTTTTCTCTAGTCTTAGTGGGGTAGAACCTACCTTCCTGGAAGAGTTCCCCACGCCGTGCCAGTCTGATTCACTGCAGCAGCTGCTAAGCTCACTGTCTTAGACTTCAGCCTCTGTGTTAAAAATAGAAGTTAAACAGAGTTTGGTAGCTTTTCATCTACCTCAGGAATGTTAAATAGGTGTTGTAGTGTTAGGTGTTGGAAGTAGGCTCATGCATCAGTACGAGGGAGTTAGTTAGTTAGATTTCCTCTTCAACTTGCAGAAACTGTTCAAGTTCAGTGGATAGTTATCGTGGTTCGAGGTAAAGAAATACTGCATCTTAACGATGTCTGCGAGGGCTTGGAGATGATACAGAATGTCAAAACTTGAAGGAAAATCACCCGCTATGAGGATGGCTTAGGGAATGAAGGGATTTATCTGGAATTAACATCTCATTAGTTTGGTAGCACTTACAGAGCCGAGCATTCTGTGTAGCGCTTGTGATTTATGGACCAAAAGCAGAGGGCTGTCCTTCCTCAGAAGAGAGCCATCCTCAAGTGCTTCTCAGTATCAGGTTAATATTTAAAATGCCCACGACTTTTGAGCAGAAGCTAATCTCAGAATGAGACCTTGCTTAACTTTCTTGCTTGCTTCTGTATTAGCCTCAGGTCTGTCTAGAAACGTCTACAGCAGCAGTTTTGTATGTACATCTGTCTTGCAGTTCTCATAGAAACAGTATCACATGCCTGGTAAGATTTAACTAGAATATGATGTTGAAACATTTAAACACTTTCACTTGTTCAGAAAGCTTTTGTTCTTTACTTTTCCTTAAGTATCTGATTGAATAGTAGCAGCTGTCTCGACTGTAGAGAAATGTCCTGCATGGAAAATGCAGACGTGTTCCTACCTTTGGATTTCAGACCATAATAAAACTCTCAAACAATAGAAAAGTCTAATGGAAATATGCTAGTCTCTTATTTACTGTCCCAGGGCACAGAAAGGTGAGCTCAATACAGTGAGTTTCCAGCTCTTCCACCAGGCAGAAGTGTTTAAGAACCTTCTGCGTGAAGAAAAAGCTTCAAGACAGCGCTAGCAACCTTCAGGGCTTTAGCATGGAGCAGCGAGAAACCTCTTAGTCTACTACTGGTCATCTCAGGCATTTTAATATGTGGCAGGGAGGGAAATGCTGGGAGAAGGAGCAGAACTCAGTCACATCCGTCTGTCTTGCTCATGTTATGAGCAGTTACGTGAGCCTTCCTATTGGTCCTTTCACTAGCTCAAAGTGCTTTTGAGACTTAGAAAGGGATCTGTTGGTTTTTTTCCCCCCACAGGGTTTAGCAGTTGTTGTAAAGTTGGAAGGGGGTTATTTTGGCTTCAGGGAAACTGTGGTATTCAGCTAATAGTGTAACAAAAAAATGAACTGTTGTTACTTTGGTTCTCATTAGCTTCCAGATACCTCTTTCAAGAAGTAATAACGGCACTCTTGAAGTTTACACACCTGCCAAAAGCTGTTCTTGTGTGACTGTTCTCTCATCCCCTTATACAGAAGAGTCAGCTTATAGTGTAGTCAGTTCTGTGCCAGCATTATCTTCTAGGTGCACTGACTGTTCAGCAGTGGAACACATACACGAGAGCTAGTCTGGAGCTCATTAATTTAATACAACTGTCTTTTTCTAAAGCACACAATGCAAAGAGGTCACTGCAAAGCCTGACTGGCTTCCAAATTGCAAGTATTGCTTCACATACTTTGTTTTGCTGAGGCCCCTTCTGGCTGTTCTATAAAAGACATGAACTGAATGCTGTGACTTGTTTTCCTTTGCTGAAACTACCTCATTCTTATGAAATGCAAGGAGCTGAAAGGTAAATAGCAATACTTGCATCACAAAGCTCTGCCTACGTAAGCAAGTCTCCAGTTGAAGTCTCTTGAAAGAGGTGAAAGATGGAAGCAGACTTCTGCAGCCTGATCCCTGGCACAAAAACACTCAGAGAGGCTCACTGTTTGAGTAAGGCAGATCTATTTCAGCACCATAACATTTTATTAAACTACACTATCAAACTCACATTGATGGCAGGGAGAACGTTGCTATCAGTGCATATTTTGTGTACTAAGATGGAATTCAGAGCCCGCAGCACTTGCTGAGGGAAAGGATGTTGAAACAGAATCCTTCATAGCCAAAGAGACGGTAGAAAAACTCTTCTACAAAAAGGAGGGCAGTTAGGGGCTAGCTGAAAGACCTAAGGGAAATGCTTCAAGTCAGGTCAGTCAGGGGAGCTGTTTTTTAAACAGTTTACCTGTAACCGGTGTTTGTTTGCTTCCTCCGAGCTATGAAGATGGTGACAAACAGCAATTTCCAAAGAGCATCCCCTGTCCCTGCTGTCTGCAAACCCACACAAATATTGTGTACTGCTCCTTCACTCGTGAACTGCGATGCACACGCTCGGAATACAACAGCTCGAAGAAGACTACAGTTATAAAAACCTGCTTTGTCTCCTAGAACACACAATAAAAATCAGCAGAAATACATTCTATACAGAAGTTTAAAAAAAAAAAAAATTGTTTCAAACAAATATTAGAGTACACCAGGTTGAAGTTAAAAAGTCTCACTTCTAACACCTATACAGCTATTTCTAGTCTCCCCCTGCCACTGCTGTGAAACATACCCTAGCAGCTGCTGGAAGCTGCTTTGTGGCCCAAGCAGGACACCTGGCAGCCTTGTTAAGCAAGCATCCTGAGGAGCGGGTCATAAGAAGTTGTTTTTTTGTGTCAGGCCTTCCAAAGGGCCGCAAAGAGGTTACTACGAAATAAGGCTCTTTTCAGTCTTCGTATGAAGACTCATTTCAGTAATGTGTTGAACAGTGGGAACGCAGTACAGCAGTTGTTTGTTCTACTGCTCAGAGGACGGGCTCGTGCCAGAGTGGTGGAGGGCAAGGATAGTTTGCATTCAAGAGGAGAGGAGCTATATACACATCGGTCCCAACGCGATCGATCTCTCAAACAGAAGATCGGTTTAAAATAACGTTCTCAAGCCCAGCCAGCTGGGGTTCTGCTTCACAGAGGTGTTTGGCAGTGCATCGGCGTTTCGGGTTGTGTCAGTAACACCCATCCTTCCAGGAATCGTCCACAGTGTTTGGTGCAGTTTTTGCTGACTGAAGAAATCTGGTTTGGGAGACAAAGAATCACTCACAGCTACAAGAAACAACGTTCCCAGTAACCTGCTGATGTGCACAGGAATGTGTTTGAGGATTTGGCTTACACTGGGCTTTTGGAGCACCTGCCTGTCTTAGGTAAACCGCAGCAGCCATCTCCCCCTTGCCCCCCCCCAGGTCTGCAGCTACTTCAGCAATGACACATTTAACCTGCTGTGCTACATTAGGATCACTACTGGCAGTTTTTCCTCATGCCAGAGGTCAGAATAAATACATTTTTCTGGCACGTGTGGCTAAATACATGAAATAGAATCAGGCTGTATATAGAGTACCGCTACATGTTAAGCGCTTACTGTGTTTTGTCTTAAAGTAGATATGATACAGGTTAACTTAAGGCTACAAAGGGACATCTACGCGTCAGAAAGTCACAATGCAATATTGCTTATCAATCTGATGTAGAATCAACTTCATTTCCCATTAAAAGTTTACATTAAAATTGCACTGCAAACAGCTGTAAAAAGAAAAAGTAGCTTTTGGCAATTTGGTAGGGGATTCGCCACAGATGGGAGTACAACACATGGCTGGGGATGATGGAATAAGAGAATGCTTAGGTCTAATGGCACAAAGTACTCCGTACGTATAGTTGGTACAACCATTTTAAAGGCTGCTTTATTCCTTGAAGTGTTCATGCTCTAAGGAGCTGTTGCTTTAGACTTCAGCTACCCACTGTTTAAATAGTTAAGTATCCAATCATAAAAACTAAAGAGTTAGGAATAATTGTTAAAACACAATCCAAATCGCACCACACTGAGTTAAAACACAGCCTCTCAATCAGTTCCTCGTGCAACAAGGACACAAATTATGGATCAGGGATACTTTGGGTTTTGCTTTCACCCTTTTGAAAAGGGTATGAAGTTATTTTAATGAAGTATATGTCTATTTATTTACTTTTCAGATTCTTCTACAAATTCTCTGGGCCTTGGAAAAATGTCCCAGTAAAGATGGAGGCATCACAGTCAGTCATCCGGGAAGATTGTTATACGACCAGTAAAAAGCGTTCCTTAGCCTTTTGGGAAGATGTTTCCCTTCCTAAAGCCAGAGGTATGCCCCAAATAAAAATACACCATAACATTCATTTCTTACACAAATAAAGTTGAGCCCACGATTCAACATTTTCCCAATCAAGTGGCTTACGAGGCGTAATCAGTAGCTCTGCCTCAACTCTATATTCGTGGCTCTCTTTTAAAAGAAATCCAAAATGAGTATCGCTCTATTTTAAAAAGATTTCTAATCTGTGGAATAAAGGCGGAGATTCAAGCCTGCGAGGCTTAAAGTCTTACCTCTTGGACGGCGGCGTCAGCTTGCTCTTGGGCACTGAAGTTCCTCCAACAGATGTGCGTGCTTTCATGGGTGAATTTTTTGCCACAGTGACCATGCTTCTAGTAGTGGAACTGCCACTGGAAGAGCCTGTGCTAAGGGAAGAAGCCTGCGGCTTTCGAACTCCGCTAACAGGAGCTGTGTAACTGCAAGCTTTCACCGGCTGCCTGGGTGTTAACAGAGAGTTTGTGCATGACCCAGCTTTCATTGGTTGTCGCACTGTAAGGGGAGACTGCCCAGCACTGGAGGAATACCTGAGCTTACTGGGAGCCAGACCTAGAAACGGAATGACAAATAACGACTCAGTATTTTAAGAACACGTCAGGGTACTGGGCCTCTTAAGGGCCTCCATATTTGTCAGGAAGTTTTATACAGTAAAAGAAAAAAGAAAAAAAAAAAAGGAAAACAAAACCAAAAGACATCCACTACTGCAGTGTGTAGAAACGTTGCACTGACTTGCTGATGGTTGCTGAATTCTTGAAAGTCGACTGCTGGGCACCTGCAGATCCGACTCCAAGCTCCGACTGCTTCTCACAGACTCCAAAGCTCGAAGGCTCGTCCTGGCCAGGTTGGGCATGCTGTGGCGCATCTCCTCTGAAATCAAGAGCAAGTTCACCATTTGGTGCTCCTGGTTGCAACCAAAATGTATAATAGTATGGACCGCTCCTACAAAAATCCACGTACTTAAGGTAGACAGGTGTGTAATTAATTCCAATCAACTATTCCTAACAAATAGCAGCACTTGAAATGAACATTTCAAAAAACAGACACACGTTTTAATTTCCTGATATCAAAAGCTCACGACTGACTCACCTTCACTGTTGGCATACTTCAGCCGGTCTTGCATTGGGCTTTGCACAGATCTCCGCGGGGGACGGATACGAGAAGTGGAGGCCCTGCTATAGTCTGCACTAGAAGAAGGGGACTGACATCTGGGGGAGCTGAGCGGAGATGGTGAGTATCTGTGAGCACTGCGGTACGACAGGGAACAGTCGTAATCGTCCTCGTCCTCCAGGCTGTACGTGTCAAACTCCTGGTCGCTGTAGGTACCCCTGCGCAGGGAGTGCAGGGAGGCACTGGAGCTGCGACGTGATACGGACGCTGAGCTGGAGGCGCAGTCCTGGCGGAGACCTGCAGGTGGGTGGTAACACAGCTCCAAGTCATCCTACATCACAGCAAAGTCTCCCCACCCGTGTACAACACTACATCAGGAGCAGTGCTTCCACTGGTCGGTCGTTTCACTTTGGAACGAGGCCTGGGCTAATATAACTATCTTAGCAAAGACATTCTCAGCATATTGGATCTCTAAGCTGGAACAGTGTCACCTGTATCAGTACTGTTTCATCAGAGCAAAGGGTTAATATTCCAAACGGCCCAAATTACTCTTTACGTCACATACACGTGTAGCAACGCTTGCAGACTGCATCACTACGCAAGCTGTTAGGTAAAACACATACATGAGTCTAATCGCCAGCATGAATATTTTAGTGCAATTAACTGTGCACCCACCTGCATTTCAACGGGTTGAAGCACAGATTTGAACTTTTGCCTTGCAAGTGAATAAACACCTGCTTTTCATCGTGTGCATCTGCCTGGCTTCCTTTTAGCTCCTCACCCAACTGGTGCCTTTACAGAAGCTTTCCTGCCTAACAGAACACAACCCACTTCTTACCAGTAGCTCGCTTAGCAAACTGGTTAAAGGGACTGTAGAAAAAAAAAAATGAGCCAGTTCACATTCTGAAGAACTTCTTTCTCTCTGCAATATAAAGAGTATATTGGGAGGAAAACAGAACTTCCTTCTTATTTCTTCTGAATCCAGTGATGAATTTGCAGGGACCAACAGATCCAACTGCTTTGTTCCACCTCCATCTTCAATTAGGACCTTATTCAAATCACACTGAGGTCAACAGAAATACACCAGTGATTTAATGGGAGCTGCACTGGGGCCCTGAAATCCCCCCACGCTGTGACACAGATGCTTTATGCTTGGTTGAATTTGCAGAGCAGTCTCTGAGCATTTTACCAGAGAAGAGCCTAAATTGTAATTTCAGCTCTTTCAGTTTTAGTACTCTCAAACTCTGGGTTTTACTCAACACAGCAGCAAACACAACTCAAGCCTTCTCAGCCAGCTTCCAATGTGATTTCAGACCGCAGTCAGGCAGCTTTGCTCCAAAAAGAAATAAACTTACAAGGAAAACACTCTGCTGGGTTGTTTTTTCAGCTGGATCACTTCCCCAGACCTACACATGCTGCAGCTGCACGGCCAGTCGTGTTGGCTAAGTGAGGTAACAGCAACCAGACTGGCAACTGCAGGCAACTGCTGCCACTGCCCTGCAACACTCACAAAACACCACATGTATTTGAGAGGCAGTCTGGGATAGAACACTTTGAAGGCTGAAGGCTGCTGGTATGTTTAACACGGTTGGGATTTTGGATAACACCCTCAAGACTATCCTCTGCTATAGGAGGTTTAGTCTTGAGAATGCTGCACCACTGCTAAGTTTTAAGTGGCAATTTGTGGCAAGACACAAACATTTCAAATGATCTATTAAACCCTTTCGTTGTTGGGGAAGAGAAGAACAGTTAAACACAACTACTTTTCTCTACAATTCTAAAACTGCACCACATAGGAAATCGCTGTCACGTACTTTCTTCCTGAAGGCGTGCCATAACCTGGACGTCAGTCAAGTCCTGCAGCTTATATCCCATCGAGATGGAGTCATCAGATGTGCTCAGCTCGCTGTCCACAGATGACTGTGAGCTCAGTGCAGAATGCATGCTTAAATAACCTTTAGGAGGGAAGAGGAAGAACAGAACAAGCATTCAGACATCCACGTACAAAACAAGGATGAGCAGAAAAGCATTTATCCCTGTACTAATAACCAGTGCAGTTTCAAAGCTGAGGTCTTGTGGAAATAACGAAGAAGTTAGCTGTGACATAAGAGTACAACGCCCAGCTTTTAAACCTGCAGTTCTAAGGAGGCAGACGGTGGTCTTCGGGTAGGGAGAAATTTGCCACCTTCTGCACAGAAGGCAACATAGATGTTACTGCTGAGTTTGAGCTTAGAAATAGTTTTTGTGAGGTCAGTATTCATTCTTTCTGCCTGCTCTGGGAAAGGGACACCTACTGATCTGCGTATTAAGCAGAAGTTGCAGGAAGTGTCTTCCAGGGTGTCAGTGGTCAACTGAAGGAGAAGGATCCAAGCGGCTTTCACAGTACGGCACCTCACAAATCAGTCATGCAAATTGCTTCTGTAAAGCACAGTTTATGTGGGGTTACCTCCTCCTCATCACTGAGGTTTATCTGTTTCCTTCCCCTTATCATTAACTCCATTCTCAAAGTGTAAGATAGAACAGGCAACGAAACCTTTACAAAAACCAAGCTGGAAGGATCGTTCTCCCAGCAAAGTCTTTTGTAAGTCAGGCATGAGAAAGAGGAACAAATAATTTCCCTTTAGAATAATGATGTAAAAAAATCATCATCATCATCACCAAGTGCAGAATGCTACCTGCTAGCACGTAACACTTCTCACGTAACCAGCCTGGAGATGCTCACAGGCTGCAGAAGTAGAGAAGTGACTGTGGCGTAAGGGCTGTGTGTGCGGCATGGCACAACACGCGATGCCCTCCAAAGCAATGCACTCCAGTACTGAGACTGAACTTAATACTGAGGATCGCGCCTGTAGGATGCGGCATAATGAATAACTTTGGGTGCCACAGAAATAGTTCGTTCTGATTACAAGAGGAAGGCTGAAGTGCTCTGATGCAAGCAACAGCAACGACAGAGCTCTGAGTGGCGAGCAGCAGTTCAAAACCAGGAGGACAACAGACTCAACTCGTATTAGTTCCATACCGCTCCTTTGCATGGTACAGCTTGGAACAGTTGGCAGAGTTTAAATGTAGGTGCTGATATTATTTGGAAATGCTCGGTGGCAACAGAAGCACAGAAAATCATCTCAGTAAAAAAGAAGATGGGAAAGAAGAAATTAAGAACAATTTTATAGACCGTAAGAATCATTCATCAACTGCCTCTAAAGCGTTTCATCCGGCTGACAAAACAACATTAGTAATAAAATGAGAGACGTGAGGTTAAGGCAAAGCTCCTCCTGTCACATTCTGATTGCCCACCACAACAGCTCCCTATGGCAAAAGCAGGAGAAATACCATAACAACACTGAGCCATTTTAAAGTGGAGCGCATGCTCTGTAGGCAGATAAACTGCTTGGAAAAAAGTCCAAGATTCCTGATACCAACCAACCTCACGTGAAAGACAAGGAACCTTTCTTTTATTACAGATGAAAGAAGTTGATTTAGAGCTCTTTTCCCCAGAGAATTCAACCTGCGAATATAACCAGGTGCATGTGCATCCTGCTGTTTACAAAACAGAGGCTGATGTTCGTTTCTATTTACAGCAGATCTCCTGCAGCTGGGAAAATACACATCTGCAAGGCACTGCATTGTTTCGAAAAAGGTTCGTTCCAAATCAAGTTTTAAGCCAGAAATTGTTAACGTGCTTTGGTTTTAAACATGCAAATTAGGATACAGTGATCTCCACAAAGGGAAAGAGAAGAAAAAACAAGGAAGATTCTTTTGATAAGGAGCCAAGAGGCAAAGCTTTTGGACTTAAACAGACCGTGAACTGCATCGGGATAAATGATGCTCCTTGACAGAGCCTACGTGGACCCTTCAGGCAGCAGCTTACAAACAAACGCAGCCTAGAGGCCAAGGCATTGAGGAGAAGCTTTGTTATTATACCCAATGCAGCCTTCCGACAGGAATTTTGTTGGAGTTGCCTCTGAGTTAGGAAGTCCTACCCCAAACACAACTAAGTCTGATGAAGAGCTTTAGCTGTTTGTGTTTAGTTGTTCACTCACCCCATTTAAAGACATGCCCTGGAAGCTGTGCCTTCTCTAACAAAGCACAAGGCTTCTTTTTTTTTTTTGTTGCCCACATTAACCAGCATTTTCAAAAGAAGCTTCACAGGCTTTAGGAAAAAAAAACAACAACACCACACACAAAGAAAAAACCCAACCAGAATCCAAGTTACTTTATAGAACTAATAGCTACATGTGATAACATTCGAGACCAAAGCGGGTCAGTTTAAGAATATATTAAATGCTCTAAAAACAAAACCACAATATAGCTACACGACATTTAGCATGCAAGGAGGTTTTCTCCCACATAATAGATGAAATCTGGATAAGAGAGCAAATTGAAGTGAGAAAACCCCACGGGTGGACTTACAGCTCTTGACAGTTTTTCCCTGTGTCCATTAGTAACACTCCTTGCATTTTTAACACCACAGGTTGCACTGCTCTACTGTCATGCCATACCTGAGCTGCCACAGGTTAGTAGTGCTTTGTTAGTCGATTTGAGATGCCCAGGAGAGTTTAGTGCATTGCTACAGGAGCCTGTTTCTGTATTCAAATTATGTGCACTTGGTGAGGCCAGAGGACTGCAATACAGGTTTTTCCATCTACTGGCTAGAAGGAAAAATACAGAAAAGCCACAAAGGTTATCAAATTGTGTTTCAAAACAAATAGTAAAAGATAAAGGCATAATCTAAAACAAGATTATTAAATGTCATAGAAGACGGACTTGGTCTGGGGCATCCTGCTGGCAACAAGGAGAAGGTGCAGGCAGCAAAACAGCACCCGTCCCCTTGACCACTTCTCCCCTTTGCCTCGTTTTGTCGCTTCTGAAGAATTCCAGGAATAACTTCTGACAAACCCTGCTCCGAAGACGCTCTGCATTCCTGCAAGTTTCAGAGCTGGTCTTCCAAGGCAGCTGTTTTCATAAATACCCATCACTGTCACACCTTCGTTTTAAAGAGCATCACTGAGCTTCATGTTTTATTTTGAATTCCAAACGACAGAATCAAAAACATCAAACTATAAAAAGCTGTGACTATAGATTAAAAGGAGAGCAAATGAGTATGAAAAACAGCCATTCTGAAACTGAAAATTCAGTGCACAGACTTGCATGCGAGTTACAGAAACACTCCAAAAGAAGGCAGGTAGCAAAACTGGGCACATCCATGCTCACTAAATGTGGAAATGCACAGCTGCAACACTCAGGTAACGACTCTCTACGTGATCTGCATGTATCCAAATTGCCCACCAAACCCTTGCAACGAGGAGAACAGTAGCAAGGAAAATTAATGAGGATTCGCTATATAAGCAGTTGTAGGTTCCCACCGCTAACAAACATTAACTGCTTTATTTTAAAAGGAGTGGGAGTCCCAATAAAGCCCAACGCATTTCAGCGAGGAAGCAAAGAGTTAATCAAACGAGCCTTCGTTTACATTGTTAAGCACAGATGTTTTATAGAAGCAAATGAAGTCTGAGAACAAACTATGGCCAGTTATCTTAAATCAGGAATTTCAAGGCTAAATAGCTGCCTGTATAGAAAGCTGTACGGTACAGAAAGATCCACAACACAGAAACACGTTATTTGTTCCCTTTAGACCCGTCAGTGCCTTGGCTATCTGTAATTCAGTGTATTAAAATTTAAATTCAAACCAGGAGCATATTTGAAAAGACAAAAGTGGGATTACCCACCAGACGGCTTCCAGGTGATGTACAGATACACAGAAATAAAACAACCTCCTCCCCCGTGTAATGGAGTAAACTATGCACCCGATCCAAGAGCTTTCACGTCAGAGAACTCTTAATATGGGATTGATCCTTCTGTGCTCTGAGAGACATCCCTGCACCTCATTTTAGGGGATGGTAAAACCGGAAGAAAGAATAGTTGCCCAATTCACACCATTTCTTCAAGTTTCAGATTTTAATACTTACTCATCGTAAGTTCTTAGCATCAGACAACTATTTTACCTGGGTAATAACAGTAAGATAGAGCAAAAATGACCAGCATTGGAAACACTCAGCCATACTAGAACTTTTTAGGTAGAAAAGCTTTACTAATTGATTTAATATAATCACTCACCCCCACACCACGTATTTTTATAATCAAGGTCTCTAAGTATCAATAGGCCTGAGCTAGGAGTTTGAAAGCCCTGAAATGTCTTGCAGTGATTTTAGGGTCTGTACATAAAAAGATGCACAGAGGCAAGACACAAGAGTTTGGCTGTTTAGTCTGTCATTTGTAATCATCAACACAACACTGTAAGGCTTACAAACTCTTACCTTCACCAGCTGATAGGGAGACACACAATGCTGTGCAAACACACAGCAAGAACACAACAACCCAACGTGCTGCCCCTGCAGATATTCTGCAGTGAAGCAACCGCAGACTTCACATCTTTTATTGCTCCTCAAGGATAGAGAGCAGGCAGGTGGAAATGAAAGAAGTGATGCTCGTGGCTTACATACCTTGGTCCAGCCTGCTGATAAGAGTCCGGCAGGCGGCTTCCGTCTCAGGGCTGGGATTGTCCAGCACCTGCCGGCACCACTGCAAAGGCGAGCCTGTCTTCTGATTGACAGCAGATTTCCTCGGGGACACGTACAGCCTTCGGGAGGAAGCGACAGTAACAACGCTCATTAACTCATGCACACAACCTCAGGAGTCGCACTTACAGAAGCGACAGAAACGTCACCCCAGAGAAGGAGAGGGAAAAGATTAAAATGCGAACTATGACCCGTAAAGCAAATTGATTGGCACGGCAGTTAAACTCTAATTTAGAGACAGCTTCACAGAGAAATACGCACACCGCTCCCAAAAGGCAAGGTTCAAGCCTAGCACGCTAAACTACGGCTAAAACTAAGTTGTTGAGCATCCGTTTCCATTTGGCTTACTGGCCATCACCTGTAACCCCTTCTTCCAGCTCTCCCATCCAAAAAACATGCCACAGAATGAGATGACAAAAGCTGGTAAGGATGAGGAGCTACTTTCATCTTCACGTTCATCTTCTTTCAGAAGTCTAACCGCTTTTTATGGTTTGTTTGTTTAAACACACACAAAAAAGCACAGCTCTGTATTGGGATAAACCATTTAATTAAAAGCTTTAGAAATCCTCAAACCATTAGAAAGTAGAACCATATACCGACTTTTCTTTTGTTACGCGATGCAAGCTCTTCCAAAGGCTAAGCTTTCGACAGCTGTAATGTACCTAGCATCATTTTGCACATACAAACAGGATAAGCCTTATGTATAACCAGATTTAAATCAGCTTACAGTCTTGGATGACTTACAGCTGATCACGTGTAAAGCAGCACCTTAACCATTTCAGAAGCACACAACTTCTCTCAAGCAAGGTCAAAAGCTAAGCTCCCTGCACATCTTCACACACACCTTACTTCACCATTAGAGTCCCACCCAAACAGCCCTAATTCAGTCTGTGCAGCCATGGCTCATACAAGAGTTTGTTTGTACCAAACTTTACATAAAACCACATGTAAAATAAAACAACCCCAAAGGCTACTTTGCTATTGACAAAGGAAATACTGAAAAGCATCAACGCACGGATTCCCATACGTACAACACTGTCTTTTATGAAGGGCCTCAAAAGCAGATCTTGCTGCTTGTGTACAGGCAAGCAGGCATTACAACTGCTCTGATCAAACAAAAGAGAAAGAAGAGCTCTCTCCCTGAGTTTATTTCACAGTTCAGACTGAAAAAGCTGCATAAAACCACCAAACCAAAACGTGGCCAGCAGCCTCCTTAGGGCAGGGCAGGTCATGCTGCTCTCTGCTTATTTCAGATTATGGGAGAGAACCTTGCTCCACTTTGGGAAGTCCTTGCGCTGCTCCGCTCCTCCTGAGAGGTTCCTCCTCGTGGTGCTTCTCCTCAGGAGCACAGCAGCTGAGAATGATGGCACCTGGAGAGGAGCAGAGCAGTGCAGAGCAGCCCATCCTGCAGGCAGCCAAGGGCTCATTCCTCAGCTGACAGCTCTATTGGCCACAGATGGTCTCGCTTATAAATTAACTAAACTCAGTTAAGTAAGGACAACTCCATTTTTCAGAGCACTGCCAGGCAATTTATAGGAGATGTCTTCCGAGGAATCCTGGCTCGATTTCACAGTGTCAGTTTTGCTCTTTTCCTTTTTAGCAGCTCTGGGAAGGCTGCAAGTTGCAAGGCCTAACACAAAACTCAGAAATGGACACTGAGCAAATGGGCACAGTTTGATACATCAGGATTCGCTGTGTAATTTATCAAATATCAACGAGATTTTCTACTGCGCCTGTAAAGAAATCCTTGGGCAATGCATGCTTCGTTCCTCCTCTGTACTGCCTGCGTTCTGCTGTCCCATATGAAGCATGCTGTGAAGTGCACCTCTGGTAAGAGGCAAGGCGCTCAGCTGTGCAGCCAGCACAACCTGAGATTGTACAACATTCACAATATGCAATCTTTGCATATCCCAGTTCACTCAAAGGAGAAAATCCTCCAGAGATTTTTCTCCTGGGGTTCACTTTGCAGGAGGATGGATGGAGCTTATAACCACTCTTGGCTGATTTTGAACGTACCGCCTTAAAGAAAGGCCTCATGAGTGTCAAAATACCATTATGGCAACTTTCTGAAATTGCACACTTTGCTATAAAAGCTCCCTCACATCGGTTCAATTATAAGAAGGAAAGCCAGCAGTGACTGCACATTGAGGTCAGAGCCATAGAGAGTATTTACACCAGTCCATCTGCAGACCGCAAGATGAGAACTGAGACTGCAGGAAGAGCTGTGACCGATCGATTTCTAAGTTAAATCAGAAACAAAACGAACCTCAGTTGTTACAACACCCTCTTGGTTTATTACACGTCACCTGCAGCACTAGTAGCTATAGCTGTTCCAAATACACGATACCCATCTGGGATGCAAGGAGAACCCGAGGTAGCTAAATACATTCAGAACAATGCAGACGTACGTGTACCTTTCTAAGGTACGCCTGAATTCCTCTATACCACGTGTAATTCAAGGTGCTCACATTCTGCTCCTTTCCACATCAGCCTTCGGAGACAGCTGATTCAGACCTACCGCTGTGCATCTGCTGCTCCAGCACCAAACCTAATGCTGCTGCTGAACAGAAACGCCAACAACAGCAGTGAAAAAACACCGTCCGGGTCTTGAAAGAAGAGAAACGAGAAAGGAAAGGAGAAAAATCCTCACACAAAACAGCACAGTATTAGCTCAAATAACGGTTTGAGCTTTCGTTCTCAGGAACCAGCATCTGCGGAGGGAAAATAACACCGTGTAGCAAATCCCAGAAGAAGCACTGCTTCTTCGTGTCTGTCTGGTGAGTAACCCTGCTGGACAAAATGCTGAAAATCGAGTCATGAAGGCAAAGCAGCTCTGAACACTGCGTTAGTTTAATGTTCTGACACGAGTCTGCAAGGTGATGACAAGGCAGCGTGGGATGCTGTGAGCACTGCACTACAGCACTGCCACGGCACCGAGCAGCTCCTGCAGCAGTCGTGCAGCAGATCTGTCCCTTGTGCTGTGGCAGCGCAGGGGAGCAGACATCACAACCACCATCAGAACAGCTTCCTGCAGCCAAGCAAAGGCACAACGCTCTGTTAAAACAAGCCAGGCAGTGGGGAAATGCTTGTAAGTCATCGATGCGTTAATGCCATAGAGGCAACTGATACAGCTAAAAATACCCCAGCAGCTTTTCTAAAGTCTGAAATGCTTGCAGGTTACTGCTGCTAACTCATGCAGTTGTCGGCAAGGAAAGATCACAGAACTACTGCGTGGCCTCTGGAACATACTGAGCAACTGCAGCTCTCCCCCAGCACTGTCTCCATGATACCGAGTTGGTGCAACACCCGAACTCTGCATGGGAATCAAATCTCCATTTGAGGGAACTTCTCCCAAAGATCTGTGGCTCCCTCTGATGTACAAACAGCTAACAAGAACATCATTCTGATTCAAACAGGAGACAGCACGAAGGGGAAGGCGCAGCCCATTTTCAGCTGGAATTTGGGATTTGGGGAATGGAAACCCTGCAAAGTGCAGACATAACAGCCACACAGGGGTTCCCAGAAGAACATACTGGGAAGTCCACCCAAAGCCCCATCACACACATTCTTCATCCTGATGGTGAATGAAGCGATGCACGGAGGAGGCGTTGCTACTCATTCCAGCAATGGAAAAACATGGGGTCAAAAGGGACAGGGGCAGAAATAGCCTAACCTAGAAAGCAGAAAGAGCAAAGTCAAACCTCTTCAATACTTCTACCGTTTGTTTCTCCCTTTCGTGCAGTGCCACGCTCATAGGAACGCTTTGTGTTTTAGGGGTGGCTGGAATCTGAATCATCCTACTGGAAAAGTGAGGGACCACTTGCAGAGCACAGAACTGGCAACATAGGAGTGCATAACAAGACTCCCAACACACACCATGGCACGAAGAACAACGAGCTACATTCACAGACAAAACACACAACACAGCCGTTACGTGGGGGGAGCCGACAGGGATGACAAACAAGGCAGAATTTGCCTGCCTATCTGGTGAACTCCCCCCTGCCCTCCCACAGCTGGAGAGCTGACATGCAGGAACGAGGAGAGGGCTGGAAACCAATACAGGGCAGGGCCCACTGCGGCCAGCAGCACACGATGCCCACGGCCACCGGATTGGCTTCGGGGAGATTTACAATTTTGAACAGCTATTTGAGAAAGCGACCTGAGGAAACAAGTCAAAGGACACAGACCCAGCAGTACCGAGTTACAGTCACTGCGTGCGGTGCCCTACCTCATGTTTCACTGCACGCGCCCATCCCAGCCCTGTTTGTACGTTACACAAGGCAAGCCCTCCCGATGCCCGTGGTTATGGGAAGGTGGGCCGGCCAGAAGGACAGTGCTGGTACAGGTGTGTCAGGGATGGGAGAATGCAAAGCCACCGTCAGCTTCCCAGATGCTGCCCGAAGTCAGAAATACCCACGTATACACGATGCGCTTCAATCGCAGCTGCAGGTTTTTTTTTTTTCCCCTTACATATAATATTTTAATTGACTGCCAAAACAACAATACAGTAAGCTGTTCATTCTGACTAATGCGCTGCCTGACATATCTGGTTATTGCTGCTGTCCAAGCCGTACAAAATCCCTCCAATCAGCAAAGCCACCTTATTAAAGTTGATCCTAAATCCATCTAGCATTAGGGGGTTTTCTCTTTAAATACGAAAAAACCCACAGACCCACTGCTATCTGGCTGCTGCTGACAGGACCCTGTGCATATCCGCACAGTGCACGAGATGTTCATACAAAGAGAATTCTGGATACTCAGCAATAAGCACAGGCCTTCACTATTCACTTTACGTACATTATTAGCTCCCACTTTCACACTCAGTAGAGAAGAACATAAGCCACCAACTCAAGGAAAGATCAACAAACTTAATGGCCCCACTGCCCAGCATCTGCTGCCTGGACAGATCTCCAGCTGTGTCTGCTTTCTTTGTCAAGACAACCGAGTTCTGACCGCCCAGGAGAAAAAGCACGCACATCGATCTAGAAGAGCACTTCTAACTTAACACATTCCTTTCCAAAGCTAATGCTGAAAATAAGTCTTCCCTCATCTTGACGTCAGAAAGATGCATTCGCCCATTTTTGAGTACAATTTGCAATTCAGATTTGAGCTGACATCATTAAGTTACCGAGCTCTATTCTGTCAACAAACAAAAGTTTATCCTTAAAAGAGCTAACAAATTTTCAGGCTCGTTTTGTGTTCAGCAACCAATCCGGAATGCTGTCTTCACGGACGGATTCATCTCCAGCTGAGTAAGTCGGAGACACCATTCGCAGATCCCCGAGGCCATCCTCCCAACTCTTAATTTTCAGAACTCTGGGTAAATCCTTAAGTCACAGCTACTGCACGAGCAGGAATTACTCTCAAACTTTAGCTAGTTGTGGCAGGGCGCTGGAAATTCATCTGCTGGTTTATCAAACAGGCTCTAACCGAGGCAGCTGGCAGAGTCCCACAGAGTAAGGGCAGTTAAGGATTACATCATTGATCTGTTTCAGATGACATCTCTGAACAAAAGAAACCAGCTAACTGCAAAGAAACCAGGTTCAGGAAATGGAAGCGTACTGTCATCTCAGATACTACCAAAAGCCACAGCTTCCCAGCTGTTTGTATTACCAAATCCTTATTTAAATACAACATTTGATGCTTATGCCTAAGAAGTTTAAAAATTCAGTGCATTATCCATAAACGCGTTAACAGGGCAAGGAAGTTTTATATGCGTGCTTCAGCAGCTTAAGGGGGAAAAGTTCAGCCTCAGAGCTCAACCCGTTTAGGGGAAAAAACATCCTGGAACAGTGGGCTTAAAATAAGAACAATCAATAATGGAAGTTGCATTCTTGCTGCTGAAATCAAAGCAGTACATAGGAACCACGGGATATCTTATACCAGAAATAAAGATTGCATGTTTAACCAGAGGAACTCAGCGCTGCGGCGCTGCGATCTCTACTTACTACCAAAGTTTCAAAATACTTACCAGCTATCTTCTTCTTCTTCATTGCAGTTCTCAAGTTCCAGCACTTTCACTTCATCCAGAGCGGTGTTACTCAGAAGGCTCGCTATATCTCCGCATTTTTCGTTGGGATTTTGTTGGTTTATTTTAACTGACGACTCAGTACCTGCAATGACCAGGTTCCCCATCAGCTCCGTGCTACCACTGCTATCCACACGTGACAAACACCTCACGTTATCATCAGTCTTCACCTCCACCTTACACGTGTCGGACAACAGCTCCCCAGGAGCACTGAGGCAACCGTACTGCGTTTGGGCACCCACGTCTTTTCTGAAGCAGTTGTTCTCCCCCTCCTCTTTTCGGATTTTGCTCAATTTGCTGTGCAAATCCGCCATGATTTGCAATTCTTGCTTCTCCGCCATCGAGTTGATGCTGTTGTTAATTTCCATCCCGTTGAGCCCAGAGTCGTGGTTATCCACGCTGGCGCGCATCTCGCTCTGCAGAGCGCTGCCGAGCACACTCCTGCGACTCCTCGTCCTCAGGTGCTGGTTCTGGATCTCCAGCCTCCTCACCAGCTCCTGCAGCTTCCGCACCTCCTCCAGCTCTGGGCCCACCTCGCCAGGCGCGGGCTCTGTGCCGGGGCCCATGGCGGAGCTCTGCGTCGGCCCTCGCCCCAGGTCAGGCTCCAGCGCACGGTCCTGCTGTATGAGCGGGGCGCTCCCAGGAACCACCATCATCTGAGACACACCGCTTCGCTGCGAGACAGGAAAAACACATCAAGCCTTCAGAAACGTGCACAGTATTACAAAGAAACTCGACTTAAACACCAAAAATGTTGACTTGCATAAGAATAAGCGAACGATATCAGGGCGCAAGGTGACTGAACTGAAAAATCTAGCAAAAAAAAGAACAAATGAACGCCTTTTAGGAGGAAGTTTTTCCCTTTAGGAGGAAGTTTTTCACTCAGAGGGTGGTGACGCACTGGAACAGGTTGCCTGAGGAGGTTGCGGATGCCCCATCCCTGGATGCATTCAAGGCCAGGCTGGATGTGGCTCTGGGCAGCCTGGTCTGGTGGCCCTGCACATAGAAGGGGGGTTGAAACTGGATGATCGCTGAGGTCCTTTTCAACCCAGGCCATTCTATGATTCTGTGAACGCAAAGCCTTTGAACAAATGCACTAATCACTCTGTTTTACACGGCTCGGATGTGTGAGTGCTCCGCTGCAAATCAGAGCGGATGAAAGGGTGCTGATTTAATCACGCACAACAGTTCAGCTTCCATCTGTTTACAAATGAAATACACGAGAAAAGCACCGACCGAGCAAAGTCAGGAAACACAATTAGCAAAGTACTGACGTCAGACAATGACAGCACGAAGCAAGCGGTAAAAACAGCCTTTGTTCGCTCCCAGGTTTCCCCCGCAGAAACACACACACACACGTTTGTAGACATCGGTGTGAGCCGATACAGAGGTGTTCCCAGCAACGACTACAGACAGGAACGCGAGCGGTGCGTGGCGCTGAGCACCACCGCTGTTTTACCGGCACGTTCTCCCGCTGCAACTGCTCTGATGCCAACACAGCAACACAACGATGGGTAAGCAAATCGCAGCACGGATTGGCTATCCCGGTAAGTTTTGCAGGGGGAAGCCATCTCTTCGCTCGGCCGTGCTGGCCGGCGAGCGTGCCAGGGGCAACTCAAGCTGCAGATGCGCTCGTGCTCTGCAGAAGCCACGAGGTGCTGCGTTCAGCTTCACCCACTGAGCGAGTAAGCGAACGCAGATTTCCCCGGTGATCCACAGGAGCTCTCGGTCTCAATGCGTTTCCGAACCGAGTCCTCCCCGAAAAGCCCCTGCTACCAGACGAGCACGCACAGAGCGAATCACGCAGAGCCCGGACCGCAAGGCTGCGGGGCCGCACGGGCTGACACGCGGCTCCGACCGCAGCACGCGGCCCCGCGCCGCTCCGCTCCCCGCGCCGCCCAAGTGACAAAGGGAGCAGCGGGAGACAAAACCGGTCCTCCCCGAGCGACGAGGAAAGCGCGCGGCGTGACGGACCGACCCGCGGCGAAGCGCCGCGAGCTGCTCGGCGGAACATCCGGGTGCCGCCGGCGGGGCGGCAGCACGCGCGGCGCGCTCCGAAGGCGCGGGGGGAACGAGGGGGCGCGGGGAACCGGCACCGCGGGGAGGGGCCGCGGAGACGGGCTGGGGCGCGGCCGGTCCTGCCAAACCGAACGAAACCGGGTCCGGCCCAGCCGAGCCCGGGACTCCGTCACCGCTCCCCGCCCGCCTTCTCGCACGTACCTGCGGGCCGCCGCCGCCGCTCCTTCCTCCGGCGACGGATGGAGCCCCGCTGCCGGGCGGGAGAAGGGCGCCGCCGCCGCGCGCGCATTCGGGCCTCGGCCACGCCCCCTTCCCTCGCGCCGGCGCGCGTGCGCGGGGCTGAGCGGGGCGCGCGGCCGCGGCCCCCGCGGGGATCCCGCCCGGCCCACGCTCTGCACCGGCCCCTAACGGGGTTCCCTCGGGCCGAGGGGGATGGAGGGGGGTTGCGGCTGTGCTTCAGCGCGGAGGGGCCGTTTCCGTGGTGACAAGCAGTGCTTCTTGTGGCCTTCACGAGTGCTTGGTTGGTTCAGCGCGAAAACAGAAACGTGACTTGAGATGCACGCGAGCCGTGGCTTTATTAGAGGTGTATACTGATGTTACATAATTGGTTGCTACAGGACCGGATAGCGCCAGAGGGATGGTGCACAACATACAGCGGGTGAACCTGTTCCCCAGAAGGCCACATACCCACCAGGTATTGCCAAATACAGCATTTCCACGGACAAGCTTCTCTAAAGGGCATCTGTAACGTAGGCCTCGTTCTGTTCAGAAAGTATCATCTCTTAGCATCTGAGTAACATAGAAGTGGAGGTTGCCCCCATGGTCTGCTGTTGTTGGGCCTCCTGTTGTGCTGTGCATGTGCAGAATGGAGCTTCAGAATTCCCCATCAGACGCAGTGTTCAGGTCTCACTCCGAGGCTTGCCGGTAGCAGAGCTGTTACCATTTCAGCTGGAGTTCCCCGCCTGGAGTACCTTTAAGGTCATGCTTACAGTCTGTTTAAATAAGTGGTTGTGGCCTAAAATAAAGCTATATAGTGCTGCTGCTGTAGAAACACTAACTTGCTAAGCTTTTCATGCATGCCAGCTTCCATCACTAAGAGCATAAAGAATTACCTGTCTAACAATAGTCTGCTTAGAGCTTTTGCCATCCCCTATTGGCATTTAAGAGCTACTACAGAACCGGTGTTTTGCAAACGTTCCTAATGCTTTAAAAGAGAAAACAGTAACTCTGTAGGCATATTCAGAGCCGTACGTTTAAGGCACAGGGCTTCCAGCTTCCAGCGTTCAACTTTCTTAATCTCTCAGCGTCTGAACTAAGGGCTAAAATTACGCAGCTCTGACTTGTAGTACGTACAGCACCTGCTGAACTGGAAGGTCAGTTTTGTCAGTGAGCATTTGTGATGTGAGTAACTTAGAGCAATCAAAGAGGCATTGCAGCAAGCCTTGGTGAGGTGGGGGAAAATTCAGATTTCACTCAAGCAGTGTTCGTCATCAGGAGAGCCAGTTGAGATCCTGATTCTCTGGCACATGTTGTATGGCCACCGGACACCTACCATCAGAGGCCAAGTGAACGCTCTTTCGCTTGGTAGTTTATCTTCCCCAGCAGACAGCAGACACGCTAACTGCTGAAGGAATCCACTAGGGAGTAGGAGGAGAAGGGAAATTAAAGCTGGCACACAAAAAAGTGAACAAAGTGAGTCTGCAAGTGCTCCTGAAAACCCATGGAAAGCAAGCAGAAATCAGGCAGAAGCTATTTCTAGGCAGAATTTGGGGGGTGAAAGAAGCAGAAATAGGCTTTGCTAGGAGCTCAGTTCAAACCCTCCCAAGAATCCAAATCTGGTGTTTAACACTTCTTATAGCTGCTTGCTTTGTGCCAGCTGACATGCACTAAGCTGCAACCTGATTGCAAAAATGAATGAAAAAAAATAATAATCAGAAAAGGTTTCTTGCAATTAAATTAAATAGACCTAAGGAGCTCTGCCTGGTTTCCAGCGCAGGAGCCATTTGGAATCTTAATGAAGTTAAAGACAGGTGGAGGGGCTCAGCACCTTTGGAAAATAAGCCCACCTATCTTTTATAGCTGACACTGCCTTGTCTCGTTCACACTGGCACTTGTCTTGCATGCAGCTGACAATATAAGCTAGCAGATGTTAAACTCATTCGTTGTGATGAGGCAGTGAGAGGGAAAATAATTTGCAGAAGAGGGAAGCGGGAATTCTGCTATCTTAGCCAGTCAGGAACTGGTAGATACATTCAGATATGTGCTGCTGAGGACTTTCCACTGGCTGCCTTCTCCAGATTTGCAAAACCCTGCAAGCAAATAAAGAGAAGGTGAACACAGGAGCTGAGTAGCACGCAAAACATGGCATTACAAAGGTCAGTGGAGCAGATGAACGTGCAGGAAGGGGCTGAAGAAGACTAGCTAGTCACATTGCATTATGAGATGAACAAAGCAGCCACGTACATGGTGAGGCAGGTGCCTCGTTCCTTCCTCCTTTCCAACGCAAGGCAGAAGAAGGAAAGGGGGCACCTTATCACAATTTCAGTGCACTGGCAGCGTTTCCAATTGCCACTGTGTCGATACGTACCCCAGCCAAACGGTCAGATAAAACAGAATGCTATCCAGCCTAATTCCTTGTTACTTTGTCAACAGAATGTACAACTCTTTAGTTTTCCCAGTGCTTTGCATAGAGCAGGTTAGACCAGGACAGGAGAGAGAACTTTACCCTCAGAGAGGACCCTCTGCCATTTTGTCTCTCAAATCAGCCAGTCTTCTGCTTGCTTCTGGGAGTGGGGCTAGAACAGTCTGTCTGTCACGTTATGACCCCAGGTTCTGACTGAGGCCCCTGGGGCCGGCTGGAACATGTTTCTAGCTACTCTCACAACAAGGGTCACAACTTCCCACTAAAAACCCACTGAAAAATTCAGTAATTGTGAGGGTTAAATGCTCTTCACTCAGTAAAACACTACATGAGCTCTCTCATCCAGTCCTGTATGCCGACACCATAAAGGAGGACTCACCTAGAAGAGTTTCTCGTAGCACTTGTCACAGTGGACAATATCCCGGTGGATGAATATTTTATCCAGAAGATCTCCCATTGCTTTGTGGCAAATTCCACACTGCCAAAGAGACAACAGGGTGGTTGAACAGTAACCAATGCACCACGTGCTGATTGTTAGTGTGATGGGGGCAGATAAATGAACAGTCTCTGTTCCATTTTTTGGAAGTATGAAGACGCCAAAGCCGTGACTTTTGAGACTAAACATCCTTATAACAGACAATTGGCACTGCAGGCTTCCTTCACTCACACCCACCACTTCCAGAGGCTCTACAGAGTTTGAGAGATTCAGCAAACCCCACACTGGTGAAAAGAGGCCGCAAAGCAGTAAGTCTAACACAGGGACATGAGGGAGGAGGGTGTTGCTGTCTACTGGATGACAATTCATATGCATTTATGTGAATTGAAAATCTTCTGGGGACACGACAAACATCTGTGTCTGCATCATTTTTCCTCCAGTGTGGATGCGAGCATTTAGCATAGCCTATAGAAGTTAAAGTTTCGGAATTTGCACCACCTCCCACCACTCTTATTTCACAGCAGCACAAAGAAGGCCATCAGCAGTATAGGTTTGTTTTTTTTACCCTGAAGCAGTATTCATGGCAGTAGATGTTAAGGTGTTCTATTATGATCTTAGGGCAGTCTCGGATCTCACGGCTGCAGTAAGTACAAACAGGTTCGCTGGACCTTTGAAAGAACAGAAAAGTAAATTCCTGCACCATGGTGCCTATGTATCACAGTTTCTTGCCTCATCGCTGGTAAAGAGGTTTCTTAACACCAGCACTGCTCCGCACCAGATTCCTGCTTCTACATGTATTTGACTGTACCAGGTGACAGTATGGAGGAACATGTGATAACCCAGGGATGCAGAGATAAGAACAGCAGGGCAGTACAGAGCTTTAAGTCAATATCACTGTGTTTTTCAAAGATCATTTAAATTTCATGCTGTGATTTCACCAAACACATACCAGTACTCTAAAAGTGTTAGTCGTTTCTATTCAAGAGTGTACCAAAACCCCTACACAGCCCCAAACTCTCCTACCTCTGCAGGGGAGCACTGGACACGTAGCTGTGGTGGCTGTAGGTTCCTCTCTCCAAATCGGTCAAATCTACAAGGCTACCACTAGAGACAGAAGAAAATGTCAGCACTTGGCAATTATACATGGGAGGAACACTGCAGATGGAATCATTAATGATTAAAGTTCTAACTGCAGTGTCCCAGCTGCCTGCACCTTGGAGAAAAGGATGGTCCTTCCAAGGTAAAACTGTCAGCAGCAGTATCTCTATCTTTGCACTCCACACTGCATACTCTGTGAAGGGGTGGCTATATCCTGCCCCTACTTCCATGCCACAGCCACGGGTGGGCCAGACCCACAGTGCTGCTCTTAGAGGTCCAAACAGATTTGCACAGAACAGGTACCTCCAAGGGTAGGCCAAAGGGGCAGCAAAGGTCTGGGGGCCACTGCACCCATGTCAGAGCTCTGAGAAATGTGTCTGGCTGCTGCTGTCAATGCAGAGAGGCAGGATGTGGGTAGCATGGCTGGGAAACTGGGGAAGTACCCAAAAATGGGGCCCCTATGAGCCTGAGGCTGAGGGAGGTGGCACAAGCATGGAGAAGGGGGATAGATCCCTCCTCCAGTCTGCTTCCAGCCACATGCTGTCACCCACTTACTCCTTGCTAGCCAGGAAAAGGCAAGAAGCACATCCTTGCGCTCACCTAGCTGAGTGTTCCCTCTCTGTCCCCCATTCGCCTGAGGTTTTTAGATGGTGCAGCAACATGCTTATCTTTGGCTGCTGAGATCTGCTTTTGCAGACCTACGGGAAAGGCTAGAGATTTACGGAGTCTGTAATCAGCTCCCACAGCAATGCCAACACAGCACTGGGGGAGGATAAATGCCAGCAGGGAGGCAGTGAATGTGGCATTAACTGGCTGCCACGTCAGTGTAAGCAGGGCATACCCAGAACCAAATTCTGCTCTCAGTCAAGTTCCAGTCAATCTGGAACTTATTTACCTGTGAGCAGAAAAAAGGAATGAAGATTTTAGCCTCAGAGTGGCATCTTCTCATAAAAGACTCTTTGAGTGAGATCCCACAAACCCCACATTTCCTCACCAATTGCAGACTTTTTGTTTCTGTGCATAAATGTGCAACGAAGCCTGACGGTGCCAAATGTGCAGCCTAAGGAACTGCCGTGAAGTGTTTTTACTGTCATCTCTCACAGGCTGACCACACTAAGCACGGGAGTTTAACCCCTCCACAAGGACTTACAGGACACAGGTCCTCCTGTCACTGCAATGGGACAAGGCAGCACACTGCAGCATTGTAGTGAGATCTCTCTGGGTCTCCAAAGCAGTATTGCTGTCTTAGTAAAACTCTTTGCCCACCCAGTGTAATAATCCCTCCAGGGCTAATTAGCTCAGGCACAGTGCCATGCTGACACAGTGCTAATGGTTCCAGCTTGGGAGATTGCCTGGTACGTGTTAGCTGGCAAAGTCATATGCTGTTTGTTTTGCACTTGTATATAGACACATGACTGACTGTCTCTGGACACTCCTCATACCTGCCATAGCGAGGGGAGGCTGATAGCTCACTGCTGTTCACGTACTCCTTCACAAAGAGGACCCCTTTTCTAGGAATAGATGGAAGCAGAATGAGATGCATTTGCATTATAAAAGGCTCAAACTAATGAGAGACAGTGCAAGGGACCACATGTGTGCACTTGGACACGTACTGCGCGCATGAAAAAGGAGTGAGATGCTGTTGTTCTCCAACAAATACTGAATATCAAGCATTCTTGCTAAATAACACCTAATATGCCCTCTGATTAACCCACCAAAACAAATCAATTTAATTAGAAAGAAAGGATGGATAATATAACACTTTCATCCAGTTATCCCCTGTTTTGTAGGGATAAGTCCTTTTCAAATCGTGTCAGGATTATGCACACAATAAGTATTTAGAGAGTTTGTGGTTCTGTCCTCTAACATTAAAACCCTACTGAAACAGCAATACCTACACTGACCATTTTGTCACAGGAATATCTCTGGCTCTCCCATGCATTATAAATTGCTACCGGTCTGTGGGATGTTTTTCCTATAGAGCTGACCTTTCTTGCATATTTCTCCCTCTTTAAAATTCTGATTTCAAAATGACATGCCCCCATCTGTCTGTCTGTCTAGAGAGCTCTGTCACAGTTTGAGGGGAGACACCGTGCCCACCGGCTCTCTTCCCAGAGCCATGAAATGAGCTAATCATGCTATTTCTCCATGGTTCATTTTCATCGCTGCCTTTAAGCTATGATTAATCCTTTCTTCTTATATGAGAAAACTAACCCGTGTCACAGATACAGAAAGAAAAGCTTTAAAGCTTTTCCTTTTTTTGTACTCAGCATTGACATTTTCCATGTGTATATGTGTTTCCGCTACTTAGACAGGCATTGTGATAAGCAGGCTGTGGCAAGGCCAGGAGGACCCAAATGTTGCCTACCAAAGCCTATGCTGAGCTGTCACTATTTTGAAACCCCTTCCTAAACTGAGTTAACCTGTTCATCAGTTTCCATCTATGAGATGGAGCACATGGAAACTACAGATCCCAGAATACTGATCTTCTGTAAAAGAGGACAGATCCTGTTCAAGGCTCAACAGGATCTGATGTGCTTGGTTCACAAGGCAAAGAGTCTTCCTCTACTTCTTAATGAGTACATGGCATGAGGAGCTCCATTGTGTCCCTCCAGCCACAATGTGTTTCAGAGGACTCATGATTTTGCCAAAGGCACAGCTAATACTAGGAGCTACATTCTAGTGTCTGAAAAAGACTGCCAGGAGAAATAGACTCAGTTCCTCTTTTTCTTTTGGGTGGGTCTGGCCACCAGTGTCCTCACTAGAAGAGGCTGAGAAATGTCCCATGGCCCAAAAGACAAGCAGCAAAGCTTGGCTTATGTTCACCAAACAGGATGGCTGCATGTAAGAACTGCATTACTGAAGGATCATGACCACCCATTGCTCTTTACCCGGCAGTGCTGGAATCAGGCTGGTAGCCAGAGGCTGCTGGGCTGTTGTATGGTAAGGTGGCAATTGGAGTGCAGATCCTCTCACTTGAACTCGAAAGAAGCCTGGCAAGAGAGAGAAAAGTCTGTGGGCACTGGAAACACAAGCCATAACCTGATCCAAGCTGGCAGCCAAGAAAAGACCAACCGCTGCTGTTAGGAAGGTAATTTGGGAAGGTGCAATGTTAAATCTTTTAACCACCCAGATTCATTTATCTTTATTGCAGATCAAAGAGGATCCTTCCTCTTTATATACCTGCCACATATCAGCAATATATGGCAGCACTATATTGGCAGAAGTGATTTGGAGAAGTCTCATTTATGGGGCCATGGGAGAAAAGATCAAAAGATCTTTGGATGAGCACAGACCAGAACGTAGCCTGAATAGAAGCAGTTATAGAAAGAAACTGCATACAGCATGTTGCAGGAGAGGATGAGAAGGGGCTTATTAGACAAAGTAGCTGGAATGGAAGGCTCTGTAGAATGAAACTGCATTTGGCATATTGCAGGAGAGGAGGAGAAGGGAGCATATTGGCCAGGGTCCAATATAGCAGTCCCCAGCTTAATCAATTCCAAAGCTGTAGTATAGTGAAGGTGGCAAATCAATGGCTACTGAAGCATTGTTAGAAAACAGCTTTGCCTATTCACTCAGCAGTGAGAGCTGTTAATTCTGCCTCAAAGGGATAAAGCTGGTCTTGCCTAGAGCCAGACCTGAGATATCAAAGGATCTCATGCCTCCTGCTTACACCCAGAACACACTTCCCCTTTATAGATCCAACACTGAGACCTACACTGGTGCTTCCATGTAGTGTCAGGCTGCAGGTAGATGGACTGACACTGCCATGAAGGACTACTGACAGCTCAGAGTACCAGTATTCCACTATGGTATTCCAGTATTCCAACAGCTTTGTTCTGTGACCAGTTCAGTTGTTTGATCACTGGCTTTCTGGAGAGAGTTATCTTCTTTCTCAACATTTCTCTTCAATTTTAGTGTTGTGGAACCTTCACAGAAAAATCTCCAGAGACCAGACATGTATATAACATAAACCCTGTGCTAGGTAGCTTTTGACTAGGAACTGTTTAAGGGAAGTTCTGTGACACATTTACTCCCTGGAAACAATTCTTCTCTTTCAGCTTTGGCTTTAGTTCCTAGCTCCTATTCCACAGCAGTTTCATGGAGGATCTGCCATAACCATCAAAACTACCCATTTACCTGGTGCTGTTACAGTTTAAGCTGTCCATGTAGAATGGCACCCTGTGGCTTCTCGGGGGAATGGACATGGTGGTATCTCTGGGAAGGGAGTGGTGGCTACGAAAGGAAGTGATACAATCTCAAGCAATGAACTTGAGCACATGAGCGATTCTTACAAGTGGCAAGAATCTTGGCTGAATATCTCTCTGCTCAGCATGAAATTACTCATACATCACAGCCATCCATGCTATCAGCAACTTTCTGAGAGTGCTTAGACCCAGGGAATTAAGAAGAAATGGGTCAGGATGCTCCAGATATTGAATAAATCTAGCAGTGGAATGTTCTTTAGTCTGTATCCCACCCTTTGACTCCTTACCTTTTAGTTATAAGGTTAAATTGACAGTGCCCCCTGGCACTAACACTGTCATATCTGCTGCTCCTAGGGCTGCTTCTCCCATCATAAACTCTCCCTTCATAATCCAAGATAGGTCTGGCAAGGAAGCACAAGGCTCTGATTACATTATACCAGGAACCACTGGAATCCCCATGCTGGCTAACTAATATTTTGTCTCAGCAGTTTCTCCTTTTGCTCTGCCTGCTTCACCCATGCTGGTTTTACAGCTGCAGCATGCATACAAAGCTCTGAGGCTAGGAAAACTGACTCAGAATCTAATGATAGAGAGTAAAGCTGAAGCAGTTCATAAATGGATGTATTGTGAATATTCTTTCCTCTCCTAATGCTCTCCAAAACCACCATCTGCAAATGTGAACTGCTGACCAGCTGGCCCATCTGGCTATCAGACCTGCACGTTTTCATTTCTCCAGGACAGAACTTATTATCAGAATGGCTTTAAACTGCAGGCAAATCTTGGGCTCTTTCAATGGCAAAAATGAGCTTATCGCTTATGGTCATTATTTTCTTACAAGTGCTCTGGGGTACAGATTATGTTTATACTGTGTATTAGCACTCTGATCCTGATTAAAGCTTCAGGCAACTGTATAACTTAAACAATACTGAAAAACACCAAAAAAAATCAATGCTGCATTGAAGACAGAAAGAGAGACAAGCTAAGCTTATCATGAGAAAAATCCTGCTATGGGCAAAGACATACACTCAGTCTGTGATATAAACCCCAGGGCAGGAAGGAAGTGAGAGTTTACTACACTGCAGAAAGACATGTTAGCATCACAGAGTGCCAGAGGGTGATGAAAGGCTATGAAGTGCAACAAAGGTCTATCCCAGTTGTTCTAGTCCTAGTCCACAAATGCGTCCAAATGCAAATGAACTTTCTTACACCAACTCTCTGAAAAATGATGGAAGGTGAAAGGCCACATTCAGATCACACAAATTTATATGATAGTTCTAAAGTGTACAGCTTGGCATGCACTTGTGTCATTGAGCATCATGAAAAATCAAAACCAGAACATTCTTGAGTCTGTGCAGTTACAGAGGAAAAACAGATGTGGTCTCTAAACATCTGTCAGGTGTCCAGGCACTATGCAGGCAGTCTGAACACAACCTGCCAAGAACTTTCCAGTGTTACAGAGCACTTATTAGCCCAGGTCTTATCTCCAGCCTTTCAGGTCCAAAAACGAGCTTTGTTGCATACGTTGTGGGACATGGCCATACTGTTGGTCTCTCTGGGAATAATAGCCTGTTCTTACTTCTTGATGCAATAATCATACAATCTGAATCAGAGTTCCTGTCAAATATTTCTGTGCCAGCAGCTTTCATTGTCTCCACATCCCTGCCCCAAACCCTTACCTTCTGGTGCTGAATCCTTGGCTGTCTACATAGGATGGTATCCTATGGCTGGGTGCTGATGCACTGGTGTCAAAAGGCTGGCGGTCCATGTACAGTGGCATGGGATGCTGAGTTTCATACGCACCAAGAGCACTCTCTTTTGAGCTGAAGTTAGACCTGCTAAAGAATTAAGGCCAATTTGACCATAAAGCCGATGTTTATTTGCTATGACCAGCTCACGAGTACTGATGCCTCTCTGCTGACAATATGGAAAGGCTCTTAAGGCTAGGAGAATGGCAGAGCACTGTACTATTTCCCCTCCCTAAATGAGCTGAATTCCTAGCACAATGAATGGCTGCAAGGTTGAGCAGTGCACTAAGCTAAATTGAAGCCCAAAATTAAAACTTAACAAGCATATTTGGGTGAAATCCTAGACCTAATATTCCCTTTGTCAGTATCATTGGATTAGTGTACACTGGAGGAGGAATTTACATGGGTTTGGGACTTCAGCCAGGGCTTATATCATTTGTGGTGGAAATGGAAAATGATGAGGATTTGAAAGCGGTTGATGGCCTCCCAAGGGGATCGTCCCACTGTACCTGGCTGCCATTGGGCTAGGCTCATTGTGTCTCCAGTCTCTTGGGCTCTCATGATGACTATCCATGGTGGGAGGGGGTTGTTCTTCATAACTGGGACTGGTCCTGCTCAGGGAGGAAAAAGCCTGTCAGCATTTAAAGCGCTTGAGCTGTCCACTATGAATAAACACAGTATTAGCATGATTATGTTGGTTTCCAAATTCTGCTTCCTCCATTTTCACTAAGCCAAAAAAAAAGCATTTGTTATGCCTTCAAACAGGGAGTTAGGAGGAGATAACGTGCAAGGCAGCAGTGAAGACAGGCTTGATTTCCTAGCTGCATACCTTTCCCAGCATGTGTTGGATTCATTTCCACTCTGGGTCTTTGGAGCAGTGGTGCTGCCTTCTCTAGGAAGGGAGCTGGATCTGCCAAGAAAGAAGACCATTACAGTTTTCAAAAGTGCCACTGAGCACATAATTATTGTAGGATGTAGATGCAACCTCTGGCGAATCTCCTCCCTCTAGAAAAGCATACTGTTACTGCATTTAAAGATGCCAAATAATTCAAAGTTAGGATGGAAAGAAAAGGAGGGAAAATACACATTTCTTCAGAAATAAGGCTGAAAGAAAAATGTAGCTTGTGATGAACATCAGTTATCTGTTTAGTCTTTCCAAATGTGACAGTTAATTCATATACCTATGTATATGAATGTATATTGTGGCTTCTCCAGTACCTCTGTGCTGAATTTGAGACTGCTAAAAGCATGAGCTGTCTCGTTGGGATACAATTTCAGAAGCATATGCAATATCTTTCCTGCATCCATTGCAGAACCACCCTGGATTTGCATATCTACACTGATTTAGGGACCCTAGACTAACTTCTGCTCACATTAGTGAGGACTGGGACCCTTCTGCCTCCCTACCTGATGAAGAACTACAATTTGGAGTATCTGCGGAGCATCCATAATAGCTCCATTTGCTGGAAGGACCCAGCAGGACAGAAAGACATTAGAATCATTGCTCTCTCCTTGCCTTCTTTTCCTCCACAGGCCCTTCCTGAGCTTCCTCCTCCACACTCTGTTGTCCCCCCACTCACTGTGCATCTCCATGCACTCATGAAGAAAGTCCGGATTGGTGACTCCTGATCTCAAGTGCAGCATCCTCAGTCCCTCCTCCAAAACTACCTGCAGTAAATAAATTCCCCACATTCTTCATCAGAAAAAGAATTCTATCATTTCTCTTGCCTCCTTGAAGCAAATTCTTCACTCTGCACATAGGATGATACTCCTGTATTGTTGTCTACATCACCACTTGTGCTGTCCTTGGACCTGGGGGAGAAGAGCAGTATGGTTTACAAGTTGATCTGGAGATAGATTGCTCACTGAAAGGCACACACGAGGAAGCAGAATTCTACCAAGAACCTCAACATTTCATGTTTACAAAATACAGACGAAAGTAATCTGTCCACAAAGTCTTTCCATTTGGCCATTTATCTGTGTACTGTTTTGCATGAGGAAAGTTGGAAACACTGAGGCAGCCCCTATAAGCCCTGCAGAGTCACAGGTAAGTGGGATGAAAAATGGTGCCAGCGTGACCAGAGTACAGCCTGAGATCTGATACTGTCTGGGTAAGTTTGGAAAAGAGCCCCAGTGCTACCACAGAGGCAGATTATTGACCTGTGTCTCCAAAAGAAGTCTCTGCTTCTAAATTAAAGGTCTAGGTAGCAGGTCCTGGCAGTGGACAGTGTGTGATGCCTTTAGCTAATCAGGATGTTTCCTCCCAGGTTTTCATATGAAACCACAGTAGAACTGTATCAGGAACACTAAGGGATCCTGAAACAAGATTTTTATCAAGATGTGTAAGTGGGAGAAGACACACAAGGAGCTAACTCTAACCCTACAGGAAAAGGAGGGATGGATGGTGAGCAGTTCCTTACACTGCCGTACTCAGGTCATGGTCATCATGTTTGTTTGACTTGGGAGGCTCTGGGTGGACATCAGGAGGTTCTTGCCCCTTCTCAGCTTGGTGGTTTGAGTGAGAAAACCTAAAATAAAAAGCTGTGCTTAAAACAGCAGAGAAGAAACAGGCTTGAGGCGGATAGGCATCCATTTTCTAGACAGGAGGCATAAGGCATGGAGCAGGAGACACTGTTTACTTGGCCAACATGATTCCAAACTGCCCTGAGGTCAAATCTGGTGGAAATCATGCATACAAATCCCATTCTAACATACAGGAGCTCAGCAAGAGGCCTTTCAGCTCAGGCTGTCACAGAAGAAAAACATTAGGTACAGGAGAAAGCACTTGGGTCAGAATTCCTGACAGACTGATAAATTCTTCTAACACCTCATGCATGATTTTGCAGCATTCATAATTGTTGGATAGTACTTGCTGATGTTTATGGGCAGCAAAAGCTACTGTCTGCCACTGTGGTATCAAAGGTGTCATGCCCATGGACTGATGACACATGCTGTCAGTGCAGGAATTAGCTCTTGGGCTTTACACACACACAATATTCAATTGGCTTTTCCTAACAACATGGGTGGGACTGCCTGCTGTAATGTGTCACTATAAAGTCCCTACTCCTGGGTTCAAGGCAGAGAAGTTCTGTGGTCTCAGCTACACTGAGAACAGTGTAAGACGAAGGATTGTGATGTGAACAGATACTACAGGTTAGTTCCAGAAATCACTTACCCTCCTTGGGCCACCTCTAGTTTATGGTCATGTGAGGCCAGTGTGCACTCATGCTCCCTGTTTCTAGGGGTGTTCGCCTCTTTGAAATCTTGGAAGGACCTGACAAAGGAAAAGGAAACCCCATTCGTGGCAGTCAGGCAGAGACATCTACTTAGTCCAGTGCACATTGAATTGTAAAAAAAAAAGTCACAAGGCTTTGGTGGAGGCTAAGCTGCGACGAGTACAACGAAGCACTGCCCTCAGCAAGTTTAACTGCTTGGAATTCAACAGATGGATCAAGCAGCAACGTTTTCATAGCCTGAAATCAGCTCTTTAAAATAGTAGTCCAATTTGTGTTATATCTAGACAAACATGCTGATCTTCAGCATGAAAGTAGACCTACAGGGTATCAGATTATTTATGGTGACTGTATCATGTCAATGCTATGTATGTCATGGCGCTATGTCTGATGTACTGACAATACCTGAAGCTCCCTCACTATCAGTCTTTTGGCAAAACACTTTTCAACTCACTGAATTTCTGTTTCCTTGCTTAGTGGGATAGGAACCCCTCTCGAGGAGAGCTGTGGCTGATGCACTAGGGTTTTATGGCATACGATGCTGTCACAGTGACAATAATAATGGTTCTTTATTTTTTGCCTATGAGTTTTGAGACCTTCACTATCTCTGCACCATGGTACAAAACCCAAAAGGACTCAAAACCTGAACGAGTCCATGAAAATGGACCCCTAGGAATACACTGTGGCCTGCTTTAAGTACCTCATCCCCAGCTGTCCAACCACCTCAGTTCCCATCAGGCTTTGCATCCTGGGCTTCCCAGTGCAGAAAGCAAGGAAGAAGTGGGTGATGCACGCTCACATCCTACACTAGGTCTGGGTCAGGACATGGCAGACATCCTGCTGGCAGACATTCATTCCCACCTGGGAAGAACTTGGGAAGTGTTAAATGCATTTGCTGTGTGATTTGAGTCTACATATGATATTTGTTACTACAATGGATATTAGACAGAGGAACAGTTCGTAACTTCTTGGACAAACAGCCCTTATTATTCTGTTGGTTTTGTGCTTCTTATTTCTTTTGGAATCAGCACCTCTAAGGTTTCCAACAGCGAAAAAGAACATTAGCAAATAGGCGCTTAGCACCCCAGGTCCTTACTTTGCTTCATTCCAGTCAGGTTTGCTGTATGCTGGGACTGTGGTGTCCATGAATCTGCTCTCTTGGGTGCTACTTCTCTCCTCATAGTTCAGGACAGATCTGGCAAGCAAAGAAAGGCCCATTATTTCTTTAACAACTGGCATATAAATAATCACACTGGTGAGTATAATCTACTCACAAGGCAATGCTCCTGCCAAGCTGTACCATTCACTGTCCTGCACCAGGGTCTCTCTCTAGGGACCATAATTAGTTGCATTTCAGCATACTCCTCCTATTTCAGCTGCCTTTCAGCTCCCTTGCTACCACTTCTGCATTGCTTAGCAGCCCACCATTCTCAGCAAATGAGAAAGCTGTGATTAAAGCCCTTCAAGAATGGACGCATCAAGAGGAGAATAAAGCTGGAGTACTTGATTCATGTCTAAGAAGATGGAAGCACTGTTTGTTGTTGTTGTTGTTGTTGCGCGATGCCCTGTAGACCTCAGCACAGTCCCTTTTATTCTTGGTACAAGAGCTGTAAAAAGAAGCCTCTTTCTCTGCTTCTCTTCCCTTAATGCTCACTATTATTCATACACTCACTAAATGTATCCCATTCTAACCTTTTAAAGGAATATTCTGTGTCCTCAAGGTGTGCAGGGGTGCCCTCAGTGGGAGAAAAAGGGACATCAGACTGCAAAACAGACCTGTCAAATAAAAAGAAAAGAAAAAAAATCAGCAGCTTGATGGTTTGCCAAAGGCTGTTAAAGCGCATCAAGGGGCGCTCACTGTATGAAATAATACCACACTTCACACAACACCAGAAAACAGAAAGTAATTTTCTCCAAGAACTGCTTTTCCTTCAGGTAGAAATACTTTCACTATCTCTAATAAAGAGGAATAGAAGCTGTAAGTGGAACTAATACAGTCCCTCAGCCTCAATTCACACACAGCCTGGCTGGATACATCAATTTTCTGGCCTGTCACAGGATCGTGCACCTGGGACAAAGCGCAACACAGATGTCTTTGGGGAAGATGCTTCTGTATTACTAGCAGCAGCTCTAGGTCTTGCATTTTACACCATCCTACAGGGAGCCTTGTGATTCTCTTCACATGGGGCATGGAGGCTGGAAGACAGCATTTACTCACTTCAATTTCTTTTGTAAGCCAATAAGCAGAGTCAAGTTCCAAAAAAACCGATTAGAATCATAGAGTGGCTTGAATTGGAAGGAACCTCAAAGATCATCTAATTCCAACCATTCTGCTGTGCCAGGGTTGCCAACCACTAGATCAGATTGCCTAGGAACCCATCCAACCTGGCCTTGGATGTCTCCAGAAATGGAACAACCACAACTTTTCTGGGCAGCCTGTCCCAGTGCCTCGCTACCCTCTGATTAAAGAATTTCTTCCTAACATCTAATCTAAACCTCCCCTCAGTCAGGTTAAATCCATTCCCCTTTGTCCTATCACTATCTACCCATGTAAAAAGTCAGTCCTGCTTGTAAGCTCCTTTCAAGTACAGGAAGATCGCAATGAGGTCTCCCCGTATCCTTCTCTTCTCCATGTTAAACATTCCCAGATCCCTCAACCTTTCATCAAAGGAAAGGTGCTCCAGCCTTCATAATAATAAGAGAGGAAAGCAGCATCAGGGAGATTAGTGTATTCAGTGTCAACAGCAGCGAGTGTGTTTGAGATCAGTGTTAAAAGCAATGATAATGCTGCCATATCTGCTCCTTAGCTGATTTGGTAGGAAAACGTTGATGTGAAACGGTGGCACTCTGAGCTTTGTTGCACAATTTGGACTCTACTTCCAACTCTACTGTGAACACATTATTTATTCTTCCTCCCAAACCTACCTGCTGCTAGCAGCAGCACTGTGAGTACCAGCACCAGGCTCTGATCTTGCAGGTTCAGACTTTGCATCATCCATGTAAGGAGAAGGCTTGTACTGTTGGTGCAGCTTGTCTACAGCATCTGCAGATCTGTCCCTATAACCAGAGTCAGACCTGGTAAGAAAGGGAGATTCGTGGGTCACAGCCTGAAGCTTAGCAGGCTGGAGAATGGAACAAGAAGTGAAAACAAACATGAGATTTGCTAGTCTCGAACAATTTCCTTCCTACTTCCTTCTTAGCTCCCTAACTTCCTTGCAGCAGATCTGAAGGGCAGAGACCATCCAACCATCTCAGGCTAGTGCAAAGAAGAAGCTGAAAGATCACAGATAAGCTGGTGGATCAGGTCCATTCCCTTTTTAAAGTGCATACAAGCACCTAGAACACATTTTTTAGGGTAGTGTAACATCAGGAAAAGACTGTTTCCACTTCAAACCAAGAAAAATACGTGCATTTTACACTGCTAATCTTCTTTACACTTACTTTGGTAGGTAAAATCCATTGTTGGCTTCTGTGTGTTCAGAATAACTGAAAAGGAGAGAAATCAGCTTCAGAAAGCATCCTTGTTTTGATTTGGGTAACAACCTGCAATTATTTTCTTATGCATTTAAAATAGGAAAGAAAATAAAATCCCTAATACTTCCCAGAGATAGTCTTAAGTGTATTTCTACAGGTAAAATGGCCAGAAACTTAGGGGTAATTCACTGTGCAAGAAGCAGTTAGTAACTCTGAAAATCGTCAATGTGACAGATGCTAGTGGTATTGAGTCATCTAGAAATTCAAGCCAGGACTCTTCCAAAATCAGTGGGATGTCCTGCAGGCCACAGCTGCAACACAGGCATTTCTATTTTCACACGCAGAAGGGAAGGAACAGCCCTTATGTCCTCTGTCTTGCCGCAAGGGAGTTGACAAAATAAGGAACTACAGGTGTCTGATCCTAAATTGTGCATTTCTGTTTTCTTGTTTCATGGCTGTGGGCACTGATAAAGCAGATGGGTGAACAGCTCTTACTGAACTTCTCTTCTGAATGCCATGGTGATAGCTGCTTTCCTCCTTCAATTCCACTTTCTCAGGCTGGACAGGAACAGAGATCTTTGCATTTGCAACTTTTTAAATTTGAGAATCTAATTCATGTTTTTCCCCCTCCAGTAGAGGTCAGACTCTCTAGAAAAGTTGTCAAATAAACTGTCTTACTGCCATAGAACAGGAAGGAACTGGGTTGTTTCAGTCACCTTCAGCAGATGTCTGAGAAGTACCTTCATACCTGCACTGATTTCTGGACCAAATTAAACCATTGTTTCCCAGAGAAGGAGAAGACCTTCCAAGTCCAGGACACGGTGGTGTACAGCAGCAGTGTGGAGTCCCAGTAAAGGAGCTCCACTGGGTATCAGCTAGTTTGGATGCCAAAAATACTGGTGCCCACAGGAAGGATCAGGATTCTGCCAAGGATGGTTCCCAGTAAGGTGGGAACAGGTGATTCCCATGCACGCAAAAGGCAAGCAGAGCAGTGACAATGGACTGCACTTGGAGACAACAACTGCACCTGTAATTATGGGATCTTTAACTAGTTTTCACAACGCCTTAAAGTCAGGACACAACTTTTCCTAGCCACTGAACCTTTTTCCAGACACTTTAGAGGAAATGGGAGTTTCTAGCCTTTATCTTTTCTGAGGAGAATCTTGTTGTAAAAATAAGTAGAGAGGTGGAGGCCTAGAGTTGTCTTAAATGTGAGGCTCTCTGTAAATAAATACATAAATAAATAAAATTTAATTAGTTTGCATTTGGGAATAAATCTAGAAAATGCGGAAACGACCCAGAAAAGTTATATTTTCCTTGTATAATAGAAGCTAAACTAAAAACTGGAACAATATCAAACAATTGTCTGTACAAAGATAATGTTCTCATTTTTAGCTCCCTTCTCAAATAAAATGTTAGAGAAACTACTGCAGTTCTGCAAAGCACAGATTGAATTGTGCTTTTCCATCAGTAAATATACTTTCAGGGCTTCCAGACAGCTGGAGTGAAGCAGTTTATTATCTACGCAATACTGAAATCAATAAAGGAATTTCACACTAAGTTTACCTTCCATTTGTGGGAACCGCAGTTGCTCTAGGTTTATCCCATGAGAATGGCTCAGACTTTTCCTTAAGAAGTTTGTCACTAGAAAAAGAAAAATGCCAGCAAGATATGACCAGCGTCTTACATTTTATGACCATAGGACAGTCTGCTAATGTTTAGTTTGGAATAGCACAGAATGGGGCTAGCCCAATCCACCAGGATAGGGAGAACTAACCTTTTATGTGCTGCGGACCTGACTGCAGCTCATGGGTTACTTAGAGAGATGTGCTGCTCTCTGGAGTGAGGAACTGATAAATCCTTTGCTCAGATAAAATTGCCCTACAACAGATGCTCTCTGCTCCTGGGCCAGAGAGATCTTCCTGCAAGGTCCACCAGCTGCACCTCTTTGTTGTGCCCAACTACACCCATCATTCACTCCCCAGACCTGTCAAGCTGTGCATGTTTCCCTCCCTGCCAATTATTTTCTCTCCAATTTTAGGTGGCTTAAGTAATGAGGAATCCTCTAATTTCTCTGGGAAACTGATGCACAATTAGGAGCAGCTATGCGACCCAAATGACCCTAAGCACAATGAGTGCATTGTAATCAGGCTGTCCCTGCAACAACATACAAGGATATATTTATGGTCCTCAGCTGAACGATCAAGACAGTCTCTACCAGACTCCAGCTTTTCTCAAGGACACTAGACTTTTTTTCACCAAGATATAAAGTTGGGAAGATTTCTGGCTTTATCTTCACTGATAGGGATGGAAAGTGAACTGTAATTAATTGTGTATGCTGCACAAACTCATTTGGTAGATCCAAGCTTTCTACAGCTGTTTAAGAACAATCTTGACACAGCCAAAAATTCAATGTGGCAACACTGGGAGCAAAAAGAGCCCTGCTAATATGGGAGGTATCTCAGAAACACCTCTTGCTGTTCTCCAGAAAGGAACTATCTCATCCTCAAAGGAAATGGGGCAAACAAATGACACCATATAGGATGCTGTCTTCTGCTCAAAATACATCTCAGCATAGGCCAGCCAGCGGCAGTCAGTTTGCAGTGTCACTGCTGTATGAGATACTTTCCACCTATAGCTAGGCTGCGTCCATCTGTCACTACTTTCTGTTTGGAGGCCCCCTCAGACTTCTCTGCCATTTTGCCATTAAGATAATCAGAATAAATGCCCTAATATGTGGATTTCTGTGCAGCTACGTAGCATCGGAGCTCTGTCCCTTGACATGTCCACCACTTGTATCCATGCCTTCCAGTTTTCTTTGACTCTCCTCCGTATTACAGAGCTTTTTGCACTTTCCCATTGTTCAGTCACCCCTGCAGACTTTCTACAAGGTGTAGAGAACCAGAACCAGTGTTGGAAGTCACCAGTGACATACGTTAAAAGCAACTCTTGAAGGTGGAAGGAACTCCTCAGGGGAAGGCAGTGCGAGGACAACTGAAACAGTGACAAATGTGTGAAGCAGATTCTTTATGGATTGAGCCATAGAGGAGAATCCTTGGGGGAGGTTGAGGAGGAACAGAAAAAAACTGACAAGTTTCAGCCTAGCCAACAGATTGCTCTTGGAGAGCAGCCCAGGACCATGACTGCAGAGATCCCATCTGTTTGAGACCACTAGCAGGCAGATAACATATCTAAGCAAAAAACAGGGTTATGCCTTATGTTCAGCAATATAGATCAGCCTTTCTCAACGTCTTACCCATCCTCATGCTGTGGCACAGTTTCCAGTGAGGAGTTCCCATTAGGAGTTTGTCTGCTTTCACCATTTCTGCAAGCAAAACAGCAAAAACAATTAGATAAGGAGATGTGGGAACAGAATGAGAAGCACAGGAACTCCATGGTACAGTGCTTGTTGGAGGGTGATAAGGACAGTGTGGGGACTGGACTGAAATAAAAGCATGATCAGTTTAGGAGATAGAAAGGTCTGTACATTTTGGACTCATTCTCATCAGAAAGAACCAGGTGATGTTTGAGCTGTGGGAGGCACACAAGCCTTCATCTGGGTATGTTTTCTCCCACGTTGTTAATGCTTTCATAACACCCTGCTTTCTTAGAGTTCCCATGCTACAGGATTTATTGTTTCATGAATGCACTGTGTCCAGATCACATGCATCTGGGAAAACACCACCAAGCAGGATCAATCTCTCCAAGGCAGCAAGCCTCTTGCTATCATTAGTGGAGTTTCAGGAGGATTCAGAACCAGCAGACCTACCTGATTTCAGCATACGTGGAAATTTTCTCTGAAGTTTCCCTTAAGGATGTGGTTGTTTGGCTCTTACTGCCTATTTCAGTGCTACAAGAGAAAACAAGGAAGGCAGCTGTCTTTCCTGAACAAACCAGCTCCCCCTTGCAGCTGGTCAAAATTATTTTGTGCAGAAGTGTCCCTTTCAGCAAATAAACAAAATTTAAAACAAACATCACTGCTTTCAGTACATTCACTTTAGAAGCAGTCTTATCAGAAGCAACTTTGTCTGCCAATGATACACAGGGAAAAAACAAACAAACAAACAAAAAACCACAAGGTCAGTGACCAATGCAGTTTGCAGTACTGTGGAAAAACATTTTAACATTTCTTTTTATACTATACTCTGAATTCAATCAAACAAAGTTGAGGGCAACCGAAAATTATTCCACCACACATTTAGCAAGAAAGAGTTTGGTGGTTCTTTTCCTCAGGTTTTGAGCACTTATATCAAAATGTCAGATTCTTTCGAGACACAGCATGGATTTCAGACAGAAAACCTTTGTAGATTCACACAGCTGTTTTAAAAGTCTTCCATGTACAAGGCTGACAAATTGGCTTCATTTCACCTCCTAGAGGTGTGACAACAGAAGTCTCTGACTCCAAGCTACGCATGTGCTGATACAGCACCAAAAGATGTCCAAGGCATCCTGGCTGTGCTGTAACGCTCACCTGGTGGGCGACACCGCTGTTGTCTTTGCTGCATTCCAGGAAGGCCCGACTGTGGGATTTTTTAGCCCATTGGTACTGACAGAAGGAAAACAAAGAAACCCCCCAAGTAACAAACCATAAAAAACAGAATATCTTTTAGTTGCCATCCCGCTTGCTGGCCCACAGCTCTCATGTTTGCCTCGTAGGTAGTTAGGGGACAAATCCTGCTGTGTAAGGACTCACACACAGCTGTCCCTGAGCACTGTTGCACTGATGCGACTAATATTAGTCATTTTGCTGAAATGCTCAGTCTAAGGACTGACTTGTCCTGTCCAGCACAGTTGGGGCTATTTCTGTCTGCAGTGTTTGAGCTTGTACCAAAAAAAAACCAGTTTACACAAATGTATAGATTAAAGCTCAGCGCATTTATAAAATTGCTTTAACTCTATGTGCCTAAATGTGAGCAAGGTTGGGTAAGTGCATCTCATCCCTGCCTCAAACCACAATGGTACAAAATAACCACCAAAATTCATGAGGCAGCTCCTTCACCCTGAAAACAAAGCACTACAGGCTGAAAGGCCACATCTATTGGACTCCCTGCTGGTCCCACCAAGGACTGGAGTGGCAGAGAAGCTAATAACACTACTGCTTGGCTTCAAGCCACCCTTCCTAGCACAAACAGAGAGCTTAATCCCAAATTAAATGAATCTGCTTGAAAACAGAAGGATATTTTCCTTCCTAGGACAAACACTGCCACCTCCACATGGGTCTCAGCCCCACACATCAGTGGCTTCTGACCAGTGTGGACTAGGAGAGAATATTATTGCTGCTTCTTTACATCAAAGACAGCTTATTCCCAGATTTTTCATACCACTTCAGGAATGCCTCAGTCTGTCTTCCACAGCTCCACAGTAGCCTGTGGTAGGGGCTGGAAGCTTGAAATGAGGCTAACTTTTACCATGAAAGCAAAGATCAATTTAAAGATAATGAACTTCTCAAACCTCCTAAGTCACACCTATCTGTTGCTATCAAGGTAGAATAATTAAATCTAAAGTCTAACAAAAGCAGAGAGCTGGCTCAGGGGACTGGAAATAATGAGATATTGAGTACTTCATGTCTAGGTGATGGGGTCATTCACACAGCCAAGTCTGCTAGTACAAGAAAATCATTACTATCTGATGGCTCCTTGATGGGTAGGTGAGCTCATCTAAACCTGTCCTGACTCTTCTTGCGTTTTGCCTCTCCAGAACTGCTGTCAGGCTTATTCCTGTGGCATATGAGCACCTCATGAAGACAGGGCCAACTGCTGTGGTGTGTGATCAGGAGAGGGGCTCAGTGGAAAGTTTATATCATGCAACACACTATAGCTTATGCTACTCATTTTTCCTTTTCAGTTGTTCTCCTTCTGCAAGAAAGAGGCAACAACGGCTTCATGAGAAGTCTTCTGAAAAACCTCCATCCCTGCTGCCTTCCAGCTAATTGGAAAGGTGGAAAGTTATTGTACCCAAAAATCAAAGACAGTCACCACACTTCACCAGAATGAGGTCAATACCTGTTGTCATCTACTGTAAACTTGCATGAATCAGACACAGTCGGATTCCTCCTCTGCTGTCCTCCTTCTTCTATCTCAATTCTTCCAGACAGAGGGGGGAGGTGAAAGTGAAAAATATTACATATATCACAATTTCCCATTCTCCACTGCTAGCTAATCCAGGCAGTTTACTTTAGCTTCCCCTTAAGCTATGTTTTCTCTGTTTCCCTCAGAGGTACATTTTTCCTGTCCTTTGTGCTCCATGCTGTTATTGGTGAGCATCTCAAATGGCTGAATGAAGTAAGACCTGAAGCCAAAATCAGTGGCATTTTTTTCTGTCACTGTCACTTTACAAATAAATAGCATCAGCTGAATGTTTGAGTTCCAGAAAATGGCTTAGATATCATTTCCTTATGGTACCAAGCGCTTCAGAAATTAAACGCCTGAAGAATATTGGCACTGCTGGTTGGAACCAGACTTCTCTGGAAGAAGAAAAGCAGTGAATGAATCAATACAATCCCTCCTCATTTCAGGTTACCCACAAACCAAAGTATCATCACATATTCTCATTGTTCATAACAATGTGAACTCTCAAAATGCAGTGTGATTCATTCCTAAGCATCCTTTTTACATTAACTGTCCCTCCTCTACTTTGAAACACATTGGCATCTCCTATCCCAGCATTTAACAGCAACCCTGGCATAGCACAGACACACAGCCCCAAGCAGTATTGCTAGAGCAGGGGTCAGTGACCTACCTCTTGGCAAACAAGGGTGGGAACTCTTGTGTTGGACTTCTGTAAGGGAAGCATAGAGGCAGTGGTTAGAAATTTGGAGGGAGAGACACACCTTAGGCAGGAGCAGTTCCCAAGTGGTCACTGATCTATATGGTGCAAAGCACTAAGCACCATTGGGCAGAGCTGACAGTGAGTAGATATGGAAATTACAGAACAGAGGAAATAAAAACAGGAAGAACAGCAATTTGTAACAGGCAAAGTGTAGAAGTTTTCCTAAAGTGCCTTTATGATTTGACACCTTCCCGATTCTGCTTTTCTTCCTGCACGCAAGTCTGCCTCTCTCCACACCACACAATACTTGATGCACCAGTAAAAACAGCAGCCAGTTCAAACTCCCTCAGTGTCCTTATAAATCCTATTCAGGCACTCCTCCCATTCTCAGCACAGTCAAATGCTTCTGGCACATCCCTCCCTGCTTCCTCCCACACTACCAACCTCCTGGTGCCTCGTTCCATCACACTGAGTTAGGTCAGGAGGAAGAGAATCTACAGTGAAAGCAAGCTGCAAAAAAAGTCACTAGCAAAGTTCCTCAGAGATTAGAGGCCTTGGAAATCAGTTTATTTCCTCCCAGGAAGGAGAAGGACAACACAGCCTCGAACAGCAGCTCCCAGACATCATTCATGCTATTGTTACATACCCACACATTAGTTAGGTTTTTGGTGTTGTTTTGTTTTCTGCCAAAAAGAATTATTTTGAAGCTGAAATTAAGATCAGGATCTTGTAAATCTAAGTATCACTCAAACACAACATAAACACAACATAAACACAACATAAAGGCAAACTGTACCAAAGAGGTAGTCCAATTTGGATGCAGTTTCTACCGATGGGCTGTATATGCTCTAATCTCCCCCTACCTTGCAAGTACTTCCTGCAGTGAAACTAGAGAGACCAGTATTAGAAAGTGACTGATAATCTGGGTCTTAATTGTGGGTCCCAGAGAATTAGAGACTATCACAGCTTTTTCTCCTGCTGAAATTGTAATCCTGTCAGTAGGGGAGTCTTCTCAAGATTCCTAGAAGACTTTCCCAGCTCTGCAGAAACTTGCAAATAACCTTGGTACTTCTAGAAAGAGAGCAGCAAAGTTTTCTCCACTAACTTGGGAGATACCCAGTATCTCCAGTGAGTCTTTGGATCGGACTGCTACCCTCATCAGATTACCGCCAGTAGCCTCTTCCCTGTCTCTTGCCCCATACTTCCGTGAGGAAAACTCACCCACTGCTTTTCTTGGCCGCTGAGAGGACGTAAGCACGTTCCCTGCTGGCAGTGCGCCTCAGGACACTGTTGGCCGCCTCTGTCCTGGAAGGGAAGGAAAAGGTCACACTCTGCTCATGCTGTTAGGGGCTGCTGGATGCAGCTGTAAAAGGCAATAGAAGAACAACCCAATGGAGACTTGTCCTAAACCTGACAGTACTCCCACGGCTCTGAAAATCTCCTGAAACCCAGCCAGGGCGAAGAGGAGAAACAGTATCGTAACTTTTTCTCTAGCATCAGTGTTACTCTTCATATTGGGCCACAGCACTTTCTCATGGATGTAACACATCATGCGAAAAAAAAAATTCCTTCTCTACCAGGACAGCAGAGAGCACTCTCCTTCTCAAGACCTGGACGGTTTTGATGTTGCATACTGTGGGACAAAAATGGGATGCCAGCTTTGTGGCTGATATGCTACATGGACTGCGCATGTTAATGCATACACCAGTACCACCAAATGTATCAAGGGGGAAAGTCCAAAAAGAAAGGATTTTTATTGGTTTATCACCACTGCTCAGATTGCCAAGTTTCACTGTAAAAGTCTTGCATATGAGAAAAAGCATCTTTAGAAACAAAACACACAAATGCAGATCTGCCACTGGAACAGAACTTATCCTACTCCTGGTGTGAGAACAAGACACTCATCTAGATCTGGACTTAGATGCAAATCCCCAGGTGGCCTAGTCTCAAAGACACAGGCATAGACAGCAGGAGGAGGACTCCTCTCTATACTTCCAGGCTATTTGTGCATCTCTATCGTTTCACATAGACACTACAGGGCTGATGGATTCCACAACCCGTTTCCAGCTACCAAATTAATTGGGGTATGCTGTCAGGTTGAATCACATCAGGCTTTTAATTATATTTTGTTGGGAGTGCAGTCGCCTGTGGGCATTGATGTGCTCTCTGTAGAAATATCTGCTTATTATTTTATTGCAATCAGCCCTAATGGCTTAGCTATAATCATCATTGACCTGACCCTCCCATTAAAGGACAGTTAATCTGAAGTAAGTCCACTTATCACTGCACCTTGCAAGAAAAAGGTGGTTACCTGGAAGGCATACCTCTTTTTATGTTCATCTGGACTAAAAGGCACATCCTCCTCATCCAAGTCCACTGATTTTTGTCTTACATTATAGGGAGCTCTGAAATAGGAAAGGAAGAGGAGAGCCAAAGTAAGGAAATTGCCTGTGTAGAATGTAGCAGCACAAGAAAAAAAACAAGCAACAACACTCAAGGTAAATCCAAGGGCAGGGTATGTGGAAACAGGTTTAGGCACTGGAAATGTTGCATATGAGTGGGAGGACGCTTGTATTTTTCAGCTGAATTAGGGTACACATGTCCTCATAAGATTTCGTTTTATTAGTGGAGGGGTTTTAAGACTAGAGGGTTTTAAGACTACAGGTTGATAAATGCTCAGCTGCATTTCAGAGTACAGCCACAGTCCCTGATGTTAAATGTTGTGGATGAAATGTCATGAGTGCTGTTCTGCCATGAGGCTCCTCCTTTCCTCTGATTTCATAAAAGCCAGCAATGTGGCAACCCTAGTGCCCAGGTTGCATCCTACAGTTTCTGCCTGAATTACTACCAAGTGGTAAAATTTGTTCCATACAGAGACAACTACCAGGTCAAGGAACACCTTACAGCCCATGCAGGCCTGGAGGTAACACTGGAAAATGCTTAAGTTTCCAATGGTAGCTCTCTACACAGCACTCAGATGATGAAGCCATGCCTGACTGAGCACCCACGCGTGGGTGGCTTTGTTGCTGAGGCTCAGGTGCTGCTGAGCCTGCACATGGGCAGAAGGCACTGCTTTTCTTTGCACACTCACAATTTCTTGTAATCCTCAGTTGTCATCCTGTAGCCAGAAGAATGGCATGAACTGGGTCCTTTCACAGCAGTGCTGCAGATGGCACAAATCACAATGGTTAACACGACCCTGCTGAGCTCTCATCCTCTTTCACCCTCTCCCCATGCTTCACAAGATGAAGAAAAACAGAGTGATCCTTAGTATCCACCCTCTGAATTTAGGGGTGGAATTCTTTCCATGGTCTTGGATTAGGATTTGAAGTCTATTTTGATTTTCCAGGGCCAGTGAGTTGTCAAAGCCAGTATGTGTATACTCTTCTGTGAGATGATGCTACTCTATCCCAGGATTAGCTAGGGAGGAGGAGGAAAGACACTTTGCAGCATCATTCTTCTCCCCAGCTGAAACAAAACGGGGAGGAAAGGGGGAATTCAAAAGTTTCATCTGACATGCAACAAACATCTGTCCTGATCAGAGCCATGCTTAGACCTTTCTACACTAAAATGTAAATGCCTCCCAAGAAACAGGTTTCAAAATAAATAAAACACCTTAAAAACATCAAAATGAATGTCACACCCTTGATAGGATTCCTTGTGATTTATACCCCACCCAAACCCATTTGCCAAATTAAACTCAAATCCACGAGTAGTTTCACAGTCAACTGCTATCCTATGCTTTGGTGGGGGAAATACAGAGTTTGACATCTTGTCTTGTTTCCATGTTCTGAGTAGAGCTGCTAAATCAAAAGCCCTGTCTTTCAGCATTATATAGTGATTTAAAGAAGCTCACAGGAAGCCTGCAAGCACCAGCCAAAGTAAAAGGGTTACTCAAAATATATACAGTATTTAGAAGTTCATTTTCATTAAGAACTGGAAGATATACATACTTTTTCTGTGCCACCTTAGAAGATGGAGAATTTGGCACGGAAGGAGTCTTATCGATGGTTTTTGTGAACACTCCCCTGGTGAGAAAAGAGACATACTTACATTGTTTTTCAGGGAAGAGCTTGGAGCTAAGATTAGGATTAAGAGTTTGGAACTAAGATTAGGAGATATGCAGCCAGTCTTAGGCCTAATAGCATCTACCTGTTCTGTTGGCTCAGGATACTGAAAAATTGTAAAATGCTTTCCTGGGAGAGTCATCCTGAGAAAAGTTCCATCTTCCTGCTCTATGGCCTTACACAACACACACTTGGGTGTGTGTGCATCACAGGACTTGCCAACCTGTTTAGGCTAAGTGGGGCATTAGGGTCTCTGCATACAATAAGCTACACGTCAGAGGAAGCTGAAGCACACAAGTCCCATCAGTAGCGATGTTCTGATCCTGATAAAGATTATGGAAAATTTTTGCAGCATGATCATCTTTCCATGTGTGATCATTATATCATACCGGAGAGATCTGATTTTCTGTTAACATCACCATCAAACTGCCGGTTAACAAAACACCCAGGACTATCTCTTCATCACAGAATGCTCACCTGTGAGCATTACAGTGTTCTGAACTGGCAGAAGAGACCAATAGATCATAGTATTTTTCATGTTTGCTGCTCCTGATATAGTTCTCCTTTCCCTCCACCCCAAGTGTTTCTTACCACTCTGTATACCAACCTGATGAGGTAACCGGATTGAGGCTTGGAGGCAGGAGATCTGTGCAAAGAACAGACATCAGTGAACTAAGAAACATCTGGAAAAGCAGGACCAGTATAGAAGAGAGAAATGTCCTCATGGCTGTCAAGCCAAAATCTAGCCAAATGGACCTTGGGTGATAACTTAGCTACTGCACCAAACTGACCTTGGAAGGATTCTTTTAAAAAATGAATAACTTTCAGAACAAGATCTAAGAAAGAGAGGTAAAAAAGGAAACTTTAGAATTAGCCAATTAAAGTTAGTCATGCTGCCAGTTTTCTGGCTCAGAGTGAAGTCCTCAAACTGATGTCACAGTTGGAAAAAAACAAAGTACAGATTCTAGCCACTTTATCAAAGGAAAAACATCAGCTTCATTCTAACTGCTCTGTCTGTCTGTCCTCAGAAGCTGAGTGCAGCATACTTCCAGGGGAGCTAGTGTAATGGGCTACCAACAGGCAGGGATCTGGGCCCTTCTGTCAGGACAGAAGTAAGTGTCCCTGAAACTTGATTCAAGCTGACTTGAAGAAGCCTACCTGAGATCAAAGTGGAGACCAAGATGAGCCTCAAAGACCTGGTTCCACCAAATAGGGCACAGACAGGCTCCTTCCATCCCTGTCCAAATGCAATCCCCCTTCTTTTTCTGCCTGTCCACATGCGTTCAGGATAATAGAGTTGCACGGTAGCTCAGCAGGTCTCTGGTCTAACCCGCTCCAAGCAGGTTCAGCCGTAAGGTCAGAGCTCAGCAGGAAGGCAAGTTTACATTGCACATCACCACATGCTTAAGGTGGCTGCCAAGCTCAAATTTATCCCATTGCCTTCAGACACAGAAATGCAAACTCACTGCAGGCTTAGCTTAGCTCTGGAGCTCTCTGGATGGGCAAGCTAAAGGATGATGAATGCTAAACATAGCCCCAAGCTCTTTTTTCTGCAGTGTCCTCAGAGCAGGCACCAGCAGTCTGTAGCCCGTCTCAGCCCCATTGCCTAGTGGCTCCCTGCGCACTGAGCTTTGATCGAAAGCCTCTGGCACAGCAAAAGGGTAGTGCTATAAGCTCCTGTGTTCCTTAGAAGTCCTCATGATCTGGAGCTGAAGCAAATTCAGTTCCACTACAGAGCTTCTATTGCTCTGAGGAACCTTCAGGCTTAGAGCATACAGACGTTGCTCCAGTATAGGAGTAGATGTGCACCATTAAGCTTTGGGATCTTGGCCTTGAAAGCACCCGTTCCTCTGCAGTGAAGATATTGGTCCATCCAGTCTCACATCTCTCCATCTAGACTTTGCAGGACCTAAGCTATGCTCTGTACAAGGTGATGGTTGGTGAGACATCATACTGAACAATGTAGGCTCTCCTCAAGAACTATATTTTTTAAACACAATCATAGAAGTGAGTGGGTTAGAGTAAGAAGAACAAGTGAAAACATGCACTGACACAATGAGATAAAAAGGAAGCAGTGGGATGGGTCCCTCAAATTACCTGTCACTCTGGAGAGCAATAGGTGCTGAGGCTGTGGATCCCCCACCAGTTCGCCCAGACCTGAGTACAGAAGAAGCAATCACATAGTTAACCCCTGCTTTTGCTGAACTACCTTGTCAAATGTGGCAAGGATGCTTTCTGAGAGAGCTGCCAAGAGAAAGCTGTATGGAGCTTGATTTTACTTCTAACTGAAGACATCCTGGTGCAGATTATTGCCATCCTTGGTGCAGAGATGGCTGCATGTCCCATGAGCTGCAGGGGGAGATGCAGACCTGACTGTTTTACATCCCTTAAAAACCTCCTCCCATCAAGGTCTGCCTTTTTGCTCGTCACTCCAGAGATAATGAAACAAAATCTGGCCTCAGAAACTTTGAGTTCTCCTGAGACTTCAAATTTGCATATGCTGTTGGATTCACAGCTCCCAGCAAATCCCATTTCTCAGTGCCTCTCTCTGGTCTGTACCAAAATGAAACAGGAGCACTGCTTCCTTGGGCAGCGCCATTTCCTGGCATCACAGGAACCCCACAACAAACTAGCTCAACGAGCGTTTCTCCTACAAGCTAGAGCTCTCAGTGGATGCTGATGAAGGAAAGGGAGAAGGAAAGCATTCCTTAGTGACAGCACTTACACTGGGCTGCTCTTCTTTTCATCCTCAGAGTCCGAATTCTGGTGGTGAATCCAGCTCTTATCTCCCTTCAAGGTGGTGCGAACCTTCATCTGCTTAATGATCCTCCTGCGGTCTTCATCCGTAGGTGTAATCACACGATCTAGGAGAGGCAGAGGGAAAGGAAGGAGAGAGGAGGAGGGCTGTTGAGAAGGAGCAAAACTTCAGTGTCAGCAGGTGAGCTGCTGGCAAATCTTAACAGAGAGCACGGGTCCCCTGTCAGTCAGACATGCAAACACTTTGTGAGTCTTTTGCTACTTCCTATGAAAGATGAAAACAAGCTGTCATCCAAAATTCAGGATCAATTTAGCCCAGCTCTACTGATGTGTCACCTCTTCTACAGAGAATCATACAGTTTTTTTTCTGCATCTTTCTGGGGACTGTTTAACATTAATGAGTTATGTTCTTCCAGGGAAACCAAAGAGATTCAGTGGGTGGCCTAATCACATATTTACAAGGCAATGCATTTCCTCTGGCATTTCCCATCAGATCAGCTCTAGCAAAGAGCTTTTTTTGGTTTGTGGGAGAGGATGATAAGTCTGGAGCATGAAACTGAGCCAATGGCTGGGGGAGAAGCCACAAAACATATAAACTCAGCTTTCTCTGGTGTCCTGTCAGAGAATGGCAGGGACGTATCTTATTAAATTAAAAACAAACGATCAAACAAACAAAACAACAACAAACACAGCAGTAATGACAACAACAAGGAAAACATTTTAACTGCAGAATTCCCCATCCAGCACTTTCTTGTGAGGAAAAGCAGTTTTTCCATAGGGAAATTATAGGAGAAGACCAGACAAGAAAATTCCTTTCCTGTGTATTTCTGGTTATCTTGCATCCTTTGCCATTTTGGAAATGACTGCTAAGTGTCGAAAACATCAGGCCTGCTCTCCTCGTAGAACTTGGACCTATACAGCTCAGGTGTTTAGAGACACTAGCAAGTTGTTGAAGCTTTACAATTACATTCGTACCAGCCAAGACAAGGACACTGCTTGTCTGTATACCCTTAGCCTCTGGCAAACATGGAATAATTTAATTTAGCTACCAGGAAAGAAGGGACAGCTAGGTCTCAGGGTCTTGTGCTCGTGGTAGGCTACAAGGCTGCTCAGAAATGGTTATCACTGGTCAGTTGACATGCAGTAAATTGTTTAATCATTGATACGTGATCATGTGCTTCAAAACTGTTAAGTCACAGAGATGTGGCAGTGGATTCTTTTTGGAGAAGCATTCATGTCTGATTTTTATTAAGGAAAACAGTTATAGGGATGAAGGCAATATCCTTTCTCATGTGGAATTAGCAGGAGAAAAGACGTAGATATACAGATCCATACGCAGAGAGTGTGGGGAACAGCAGTAACACTCTTCATGTGGAACATCTAGAAAAGGAAGGACTGCTTTTCTTAGTACTGAAATTTCAAAGTCTACTGTACCATGGAAATAAACAAGGCACTTCCACTCTTCTATTCACTGTTTCAGGTTATCTATGGATTTGGAAGTGTCATCCTCTCTACTCACAGCTAGAAGTCCAGTAACTGTCCATCACTTAAAAAGTAAATCTCAAGATCTGCTGCAGATTTCTGTGGCCTAGGGGTGTTCTTGAGTGAAAACAGAGTAATTTGTAGCTTCTATGAGTATTTTTCATGCTTCTTTGATAAGATATTATTAGGAGTGTATTACTAATACAGCAAAGGACAGATTCACAGTAGCTTGAGACAGGGAAAAGAATTACCCTTGCTGACACCCAGGGACATCATGGTTCTCAGTAGTGCCTTTCCCCTTCAGTTACTGTTTGAAGACAGCAGGCCTCTGGAAGAAATGAAAAGGGGGAAAAGCAGATTAGTAGTTCTCATATAAACAGTTCTGGAGTCATGGAGAAGAGGGAGCATCACAGCAGTGTCACAGCCACAGAGCCTAGAGTGTGGAAAGACCATGGCACATATATCAGAGTTGTAACTTCTCCCCATGCCATGCACCTTCAGCATCAAGGATGGAGAAAAAAATCCAGTGGATGTGTACTCCATACCAGTAAATGGAAAGATTGCTAATGACAAATGCATCCTTCCTGGTCTGGGAGGAAAGCAGAGGAGGAAACTTTAGCAAAGGCGTCTGGAGAGATTAAGGTGGAACAGCTCTTCTGGAATCTGTATAAGTAAGAGAAGCTGAGGATGTTTGGGTGAATCATGGCATTTTCACCAAGCAGGAGTACAATAAAGGGGCTATTTCAGTTGGCAGACATGTTCCATTATTCCTCATAAAATATAGCCGGGAGAATGTCTTACTCTCTTTCTCAAAAGAGAAAAAGTTAGTTCCTGCCTCCACAGGCAGTTGAGTCCCTCCTTGAAGTGCCCACAGCAAAGCAGCAAGGAGAAACTCCTGGATATACAACCTTGGAGACGCTTTTTAACATTTGCAAACAAACAAGCAAATGAAAGAGAGCAAAAACAAAACAAAAAGAAACAAAAACAACAACCAAAAAAAACCCCAAAACCAAACAAATGAAAAAACCCCACAGACCCCAAATGGACCCACAGGGTTTGAGCAGAACCCAGGTTAGTTCAGCACCTGGCTGCTTTCAAGTAATTAAATAAATAAACACAATAACATGAGAAATGTCTCTTTTCTTTCTTTACCCTTTAAAGTTTTTCCTTTCCCCCATTTGCTCCTTGCCAAAACTATCTGCTGAACCTGGATTCTTAAGTGACTATACTATTCATTAAGAGAAATGCCCAACCCTATTTGGGAGCCTGTGAATCTAAAATTAGGTTGTTATTATCTGCTGGTGGGCTTGTCTCTGCAACACTACTGCAAAGCCACACGCCCATCAGGAATGCCGAGCGCTGATCTCATAGCGTTGCTTCTTGGCAAAGCCTCCTCCGTCGCCTTGTCTCAGCTGAGGATCTGCCTCTGCTCACTGCATATCCACCCTTCATCCAGTTTGCACTCAGATGGAAAACAAGCCCTCTGCTATTACCCCTAGGCTCCCCCTCCCTTTTGCAAACACTCCCAAACATTAATACAGCTTCCACCATGAGCTGACGGCCCACCTCTTTTCTTATCCTTCCCAGATCCCCCTTCCCACGCAAAATGTAATTGTCCCTGCTATTTAGAGAAAAAACATTATCTAGGACAACACTGTTGTTTTCACGAAGAGCCTCTGAATACTCAGGTATCGTTCCACCAAAGACAGGAGACCTGACTGCAGTCTGTAGGAGCACAGCCAAAGGACGTATAATCTTGCAACCCTGGGTTAAAAAAGTCACAGCATCTTGGTCCTGCACATAGAGAAGCCACATGGCTTCACTACCCACAGATGGATTCCAACCACAGCTACCTTGCTAACTGCAATTCAGAGGTGCTCCTACATATTTGGTGCCCTCTTATACTTATTAAATTATTTCTTATTTCAGGACAAGGCAAAGTTGAAGGAAGTAAAGGGTGAGAAACAGTGAAAAAGAACAGCCCCAAGAGCTTGAGACAGTCCAAATCCAGGGCAAATGAGTGGCAGAAGTAGGCATGGGCTACACGTTGTAATGTAATGAAGTATCTAGAAGCTGGTACCTGTCTAGCAGCATAACTCGGGGGGAATTAGCCACCCAGTACACATCTTTTAGAAGAATAAGCAAAGGTTTAGGAACACATAGGGAAGATTCTCAGGAAGATGCAGAGTGAGAGATGGAGCTCATGGTGGTGCTGAACTCCGCTCCTGGACACGCAACATAGCTGGCATCATCTCTGCAAGAAACATCATCACAGTTTATTGCTTAAACAGCAGCTTCACTTCTTACTCACACAAATCCCCTAGCTTAAAAAATACACCCAAAAACGAAGGGAAGCCACAAAGAGTGGCACTCAGCATGCATATAAATACATATGCCAGAGACTACATGTTGGCCAAGCCTTTTCCTCTGGCGCTGCGTTCCCTCCTCCTGGCTCACATCACCTTGGGAAGGATCACAGCAAATGCTGACAAAACTCCACTGATATTTCTGGCTTGACAAACAGATGTTGGAACACGTCGATGGTGCTCCCCTGGCTTGGCTTTGGGGGACTGGCAGTATTTTCTGCCAGCCTGCTTTTTCCACTTATGATTCATTTAATGGCAGCAGCAGCCCAGCCATCCCAGTGCTGTGAACCGTCGGAAGGATCTGTACTGGTTAATGGACAGAAAGGTTTGGAGTTAGAGCCTGACTGCCCCACAGAGAGGATTCTTCACAAATGCCCTAACAAAGGAGACTAGAGTCAATCTTGCAGCAAAGCTTCTGCAACAGGCACAGAGTGGTGAAAAGGTCCTTCTGTGAGAGCTGGAGGAGACAGTTTTCTGCATCCTTTAACATAGTTTTCTCTCTTTCATTCACAAAGGCTGCTAAGCTAAGTGGCTATTTTTTACCTTTCAGCCAGGGATCAAGGCAATACAGACTAAATAACACCACTAGAAGCTGAAAGAATGCAGCAAGAACAGAGCAGTTCAAGTACTCTATTTCTTGCTCACATTCTTAACCACCTGCAGTCAGCTCCTGCTGGAGGTGTGACAGTGAGCTCTGTAAACCATTGTGATGATCAACGCAAACCTTACACATGTACTCAGCAATGAGAACACTGAAAGACAAATCAACAAAGGTTATATCGTGGCTCCTGCAGTTAGAATAACTCAACGTTTCCTACATGAGAAAGGAAAGCTCATCTTCTTGTTTTAATGTTTGCTGGCACCTGGCAGACAAACTAATGTCTACAGATGCTAAGACAGAAGCTGTGCTGAAGAAACGGGAACAAGAGAGATATATGGGGTCCAACAACCCAAACCAAAAAATAAAAAAAGGCAGATCAGCAAAGTAGAATCAGGAATATTATTTCCCAAAGCAAGCTAGTATTATTTCTCCATGCTTTAATATTCCAGGGGCTGGTGGTTAGAACAAGAAATGGGAGATGAAGCTTCTGTAGCTGCACACGGCTGCAGTGGGACCACAACCCAGTGCGTCTGTTCAAACCACACGGCTGTTTGGAAAGGAGTGTGGGATTCATGGGGCCAGAGAGGATTAGCAAATGGGCATCTGACTCCAGAGAGCTGACACAACACTCCTGGGAAAAAAGGGCTTCTCACTGCTCCGGGGACTGCTTAGAAATTGAAATAATTTCCCCTTTCTAGCAAAATCTGCCTTTAAACTTTAACATATGTACTGCAGGACCTCAAAGCATGTTTCAAAGCATTTCTTTGCAAGTCTGCAGTGCAGAAAATCTCAAAGACCTCCGCTCAAGATTTGGAGGAAGTTTCTTCACATTTGCCTACCATTATACTCTTGAAAGCTAGTGACAAGCCAACATAGAGTAATTCCAAAATCTTCCTTGTCAAAATGCATTAGGGGATGCAGTTTTTCAAAAATATGCTTTTAAGCTATTGGAAATTCCACTACAAATAGTAGTTAAATAATAAGGGAAAAAATATGTGTTTTTGTTGGCATATCTTATTTGCGAATCAATCATCAGCTACAGCCGCAGGCTCCAATAATTTCTTCTATTGCTATGGAAACAAATCCATTTGCCTAGTTCTAGGATAGATTGCAACTGATCCCAACAGCTCCCCTTCCCACCTGGAGAACAGGAACATTACCTGCCACTTGAATGAAGCTTAAAGATCTGAACTCAACAGGTGAGGGAAGTGAGGATGCTCTACGCATGTCTGGATGTTAAACAAGATAGATCCTTTTTCTCCCAGTGGGTCGAGTCCCAGGCTGTGTTAGAGTATGTAATATTTCTGGAGGTTTTAAGATCCAAAAGCACTGTTCCACCTGACTGAGGGTCATTTTGGAGCTAAGAGCATGGCCTGTGTGAGTCAAAGCAAACAAAACATGTGTCTCCTGGCAGCACTGAGGGATATCTGTGGACCTGGCTGTGAACTTAATTTCCAGCTATTAATCACTGCATGTATCTTTTCAGGGCAGCTTTTCCTTTCCTCTGTGCAAGATGCCAGAGGTGTGCCGCTTCTCGCCCACCTCTTACCATCACAACTCAAACTTTAGTTCAACAACTGGCTTTTGGGGGAATTAAATGGGAAACAAAAGGGATAAAAGGCAGTTCAGATGACTATCCATTGCAAAAAATGATGTTTTAGGATTGGAAACATGGCCATGGAACTCTAAATTTTGGGCACTCGTGTCCCCATGTCTATAGCATCCTATTGCTAACAGAAACCACACTGCATGCACAGGAGCTTCTGGACCCATAGCCCTCACAGAAACACATGTAGCACTGGAGAGAAGCATGACAGCAAGCAATTCACAGCTTCTTTTCCTGACACGTAAAGGTGATCTCTGAAAACCTCCATTCATCTATAAGCAGGTCACAGATTTTGAGACACTGGATTAAAGGCAAGCAGGTACAGCTGAAAAATCTGTAACCTTTCCTGTTCCTGTCCCCTCATAGCCACCAACCTTTTGCTATCCCACAGTTCTCTCTCTGACTCAGACTAGATCTATCACTTCCCCCTTACCTTTCAATTAAAGAGTAATTCCACAGGGCTGGACACACCTTTTTGTCCTCTGTTTATTCATTACCTAATAAAAAATCTTCTGCTGTGGGACTGTTCTGAAAGGACACTCAACAAGTCAGCAAGTCACTCTGCTGTAGCCACCAGAGCTGTTCAGGAATAGATTCTTCCAATTAAACATTCCCTACAAATATAAAATTTAATATGAAAATATCACTTCAGAAAAAAAAACAAAACAAAAAAAACCCAAACCATTTTCCTTTCAAAATATTTATGTGGAAGCTTTTCCTGTAGAAGCCCAGGGGGAGCACTTCACAGTCTCCTATTAAATGTCTACATGACATCAGTGCAATAGGCCCTCAACCCTAATTGACACCCTTGGGTGGCATCGCTATGTAAATGAGCAGTAATTCCTGATCTAAACACTTATTGCAGGCTCCATTAAGCACTGCCTGGTTTACTCCAAGATAACTGCACTTTGAGAGATGAATCCCTTAGACGTGCCTCCCCCAGACAACCTTACAGATCTACCTCAGGCTCAAAGTTTGCAAAATGCCCTGGGATACTCAAAATAAATGAGTGAATTACAAAGATCCTTCTCAAAAAGCAGTTGCAGAAGCATAAATGTTTGTAGAGAAAAAATATATTGGTAAATATGTGCCAATTTAACCAGACTTTATACCTTAAAATAAAAAGGGGATATAAATGCTTCTACTTGCAGAATTCTGTGAGAAGCCCCTCAGCCAGGGTACATCCCCTGCCTGGTATGAAGGTCTGCTTACATCACAGCCACGGAAACCACAATCCTTGGGGTGAGTCCCAGCCATGCAGTAAGTCCGGGAGCTCCATGACCTGACTCCTCAGCACTGTGACAGTGTCCCTACTGCAGCCTCTCCGACCGACTATCCTTTGGCCTGAGATCTGAGAAAAACATAAGAGAACTTCACCTACTAGAGAGACATCAAACAAGCAGTAAGAAATCACAACAGGCTGGACGCTGTGCCTAGACCTGTCCACTGGAGTGATTCCTTCCTCAGCAGGGTCAACTGGGCATTGCTATAGGCAGTGCTTAAGCATAGATACGTGCATTCCATGACCTACCTGTTAAATACTGCCTGGGAAAAATTTCTAAGTAGCACAAGGGTCAGAATTCAGTTCTTCCACACCTTCCTACAGGCTTCTGAGCTAAAATATTTTAGATTTGATCTATCTTAAAAGGCCTGTGACTCACAGAGCAGTGTACACCATCCACGCAGAGCACAGCTGGGTGTAAATTCAAATACCACCTACCTTCAAAACAGTTCATAGCAATGCCTGTGGGATACAAACACTGCATTAAGTGCAGCACACAGACATTTAGACCAAGAAGATCTGAATCCTTTTTGTGGCTTAATCTGTAGTTATACATTACACTTTGTCTATTTGTACATCTACGTTTCCTTTTGGATTCAGCAGTCACTGCACCCTGATATTTCAGCACACTCAGTCCTAACTGGATGTTTCCAGTCCTACAAAACACTGGGACTTGTGTTCATTCAGCAAGTGTTAAGAAGAATATTTGTAGTGTTTTCTGTTTCTTTTTCCATCCAAAAATAAATATATTGGAAAGAAATGGATTGGTAAACACCTAACAATTTCGCTCCACTTTACAACACCTTCCGCTATTACTGCCTTCAGGAGCAGCCCCTAAACGTGGTAATCAAATGCACACAACTGTAAAAGACCCCTCACGGTCTGAATCAAACCAGTTGGAGAACTGTTGAAGAAATAGCTTCAAAATGCTCAGCTAGCTTAATGGGCAGTAACTGAATCAAAGTGATTTGGTTTCCTGGGGTAGATGCTTATAGTAGTTTTCACATTCTGATCCCCAAAAATGTCAGGATCCTGCGAACAGGGCTCAAGAACAGGACTTTACTTAAAATAAGCCTACAATAGCTACAGCCAGAATGTCTTGTCCTCGGGTGATGACAGTGTACCCATAGCAATTGCTATCTGCAGAGTAGAAAAGGACAAAAAAAAAATCAGAAGTCCATTCTCTAAAGAATGGAAAAGTCCTGAGCCATTCAGTGAGGGAATGGTTGTTATAGGAGGGGTTAACTCCTGGCTGCCCTAGCACGAGGAAAAATCAAGTCCCCAGGTGTCATCTGAGTCTATTTAATAAAGAGGATAAAAGAAGAGGCCTAGCACGGTGCTCAGCACTGCACACAGCCTGGAGAAAACACCTGCCTCTTTGTTGAGAGATGCTGATGTGGCCAGTGTCAGCAAGCAGAGTCAGTGGCTCTGCCAGGGAAGGAAACGCCTACCCTGAAATGTGTTCCTGGAGCGGGTCCATGTCCTGCACAAAGCTGTCTTTTAGGGGGCTTGAATCATGCCCTGCTGCTGGCATAAAGGGAGATGGGGAATTCATCTCCTTCCCCTCTCCGTTAGCTGCTTTTTTAAAATGCAACAATGCAACGTTAGAGGAACGGGAATTTTGGGGGGGGGAAAAGAAGCAGTGCAAGTCTAACTACAGAGCTGTATCAGGTTTATCACTGCCAGTCCAAGTTCTCTAGGCAAAGCAGCTGCCAGCTACAGTCTCCTGAAAGTACTCCAAACATCTCCTTTATCCTGATCTCAGCCAGAAAAACAACCTGATAGCCCATGAGAAGCAACTTTTTCCTGTTAAAATTCCCTAAGTGCTCTACCCACAGGCCAAGCTTTGAATTCAGGGTTTGTCTTTCCATGAGAACCTAAGGACATATCTAATTCAGTGCAGCTGGCCTCTGCTCTAATCCTCCAACTGATGCACCTCCTTGTTGCCTTCTGCTCTTAAGCAAGAGCTGAAGCTTCACAGTTGTCATAGGAGTTTTATTCCCTTCCCACATGCTGGCTGGAGCAGCCTATCAGGGCAAGGGTTTGTAGAAATACTCTGGCTTGCTTCTGCCCCTGTTATTCTCTGTGGTGAAATTCACCAAGAGCAGGGCTGGAACAGTGTGGAAATCTGGATCTTTCAATCTGCCTTCTAAGCCTCACACCCAGGGCACTGGATGCCAGGTGAGCAGAGAGGCAAGCATGGACCATCTAACTCTGCTCTTCAAAACATTCCACCTTGCCTACTTGACTCACTGCAGGGTTCTCCATTCAGTGTTCATCTCCAACAAGTTGCTTAGCTGTGATGCCACTGCTTTTATCTGTTATCTCCTTGTTCCTCAGACATGTCCTTCCCTCTTGCCCATGTCCAAGGTTCAAACAGGCTGGCATCTTTATGGGATGAGGAGGTAATTTTCTAGCATAGAGCATAGCAACAGAGAAAACTAATGCCATGGTCCTACATAAGGGAGAGGTGACACAATAATTCCTGGATGGAGCCAATTTTAAACGAATCTCCCCTCCTCAGGTTCTCACAGGTCCTTTACAAGTCAGAACCTGATCACCTTCCAGGCAATTAAATCCAAATTGCCTCTCCCCTCTGTGTGATAGCAAGTCACTGGTATGCAGCACAGGTGGAGCTGCATGCTGGGTACACTGAAGAAGGCAAGGTTGATCATCTGAGCGATACCTCTGGGAGAACCAATGAACATCGCGGATGAGCTGGGTTTCCCTCTCCACCAACTGCACAGGGCTGATTCCAGGGGCAGCAGAGTACTTCACAAGCCAGACTGATCTCTAGGCCTCCTTTCCTCTTTTCTCTCCAACCCTCTCCTATGAACAGGGTAGAGATAATGGAAACTGTCTGGACATCCCTGGGCAATACAAATACATGACAGCTATAGGCTAGAGACTGTTCCTGATAAATGAAATCTGTGATTTACAGTACATCTTTACCTCAAGCTTCTAGTAGAACATGGTCAGCTAAAGTCACTCAGCCTACATGCTGGGTGATTGCAACAGGGATCTCCCAGACAATGGGTGACCCATAAGAACAGGTGTTCAGATGCTTAAATTCTTGCTGACAAAGCATTCGACGCCAGCACAAGAAATAAATATTCTACCAAAACCCCATTATTACATCATGTCCTAAGACTGCATGTTTCAAATGGAACTGCTAGATAAATCCACGCTAACTTTTACAAAGACCCTAATGTTCTTACGCACAGAGTACCACCAAGACTCTGGACAACTACAGTCTTGTAAATCACAAGCAAGATACAGAAACCCCAGGGTACAAAAAGTAGTTTTTGCTATGGAGCTGAATGGACAGACACCATTCAGTCATTGAAGGCAAGAAGGGCATGAAGACTGCCTCTGCAGCAACTTGTCACGTGAATGAAAGTAATTACAAGCTACTTAATAAGGAAAGGGGACCTGAAACCTCATTTAGATTTTAATCTTCAGGGTGTGCCTGTCTGCGGGCAGCCAGCCAGCTCAGCTCACTCTCAGTAAGGGGTGCCACTGGTGCTAGTGGGATGCAATCTCTTCCTCTCAGCAGTGTTTCAGAGGGCAGCTCCTGGTGAAAATCCTTGGCTTGGCAGGTGAAACAAGCTCCAGTGCTCAGTTTGGCTGCCATGGCTGGGTGACACACCATGACAGCAAGAACCATCAGTGGTACCAGCAGAGGAACTAATAAATTGCTCCCACATCACACCACAAACTTCAATCTCACCCCTAGCAAGGAGTGATCCCCACAGATCACAGCCTGTGCTCTTGTCCATCCCCGTGTCTACTGCCGTCCCCAGAGCCACAGAGGCTGCAGCTGGCCCTCAACAGCAGCAGGAAGGAGGTAGTGACAGATCTTTGCCTGCTCATGTAGTCCTCTGCAAATGAACTGATGTACAGCCAGAACAGCACTCTTTGCTAATAAATTCTCCAAGCGCCAGAAATCAGCATCCCATCACTTAATTGGGAATGATTCTGCTTTCTGCATAAGCCACTTAAAAAGATGTAATTATACTTCAGGAGATGAAACACTTGCTGTTCTTTAACAGCTGACTGCAGCTCATATTACCTGTAAACACACAAGAAAAACTTAATAGCCATCCCCCTTTCCAATGGCTCAACTTCAACTTTAAAATGTTAATAACAAATATTCAGCCTGCTTTTGTCAGGAGCTTGTAGGGCACTTGCATTAATAGCCCCTTTACACCTAATAGCCACCTTGCCCTCTGTCTTGGTGATGAGTTGGATCTGAGGTTGGAGCTAGTTCTGAGGACTAAATGACTGCCCTAGGAAAGGAAGCAGAGCTGCTTTGATCCTGTAAATACAGCTTTCCTGGAAAGCACCACGGGGTGCCTTTAGACTCCTGACCCGTCCACACAGCCCAGGCCAGCCACTGAGTTCATGCTACAGCCCTCTGGTTCCCTGAAGGGACATCCTGTCCCGAGACCAATGTCACTTTTCTGTCCTGGTCCCCAGAAAAGCCAAGTGATGAGATGCTGCTAGCTGAAAAGTCCTGTTGTACCTTCTGGGCGGAGACCCCATAGCTGAGTCCTGTGGTGTTTACTGAGTCCATGCAACAGGGAGGCAAAATCTTTAGGTTTCAACATAGAAGCCATTAATAGACAAGAAACTGTTTAAGCTAGTGTTATTCTCCTTCAGCCCAAAGCATCACCTGTGAGTCCAACTGCAAAGCAATCCTTCCCTGCCTAACTGTACCTGCATCCAGCAGCTCCAGGCTGCACTGCCTAAAGACAGAGACTGTCCATGCTGTCCTGTTTCCTTCAAAGCAATCTCTCACATTCTACTGCATAGGTAGACAAGTACAAAACTCATTTCACCACACAGAAACTTGTATACTCATGGCAGAATCAGCTGCAAACTGGAGGGCAGTTATGAAGACGAGTCTCATGGTTTAATGATAATTGATGCAAATTCTGACCTTCTGACTATCACTGTCCTCAAACTAGAAGGTATTTAAAGCTTGCAAAAGGCTTGAACTGGAACCTCATTTAAACTTCCTAAGCTTCACTGCGGATTTTGTTATCTAGACCTAAATCTCAGTCCCAGTGCCTATTCTCCAACACATTTCATGAAATATGGCACCTCAGATCAACACTCAGCAGACCAAGATGAACTTACAGAAACCTATAGAAAGGAAAGCCAGTGAGAAAATGCTTCTACACATAGCCTACACTCAGCCATGAGGCTCCCTGCCCCAGAAAGGCAGTATCCAGTTTTCGGGATTGCTAACCCAGGTCTGTGCACTGTCAGACTGCCCTCCGGTGATTTGGATTAGGCGTGCGCACATACTTGCATTTCTCTTGCATTAGCCAGAGCACACAATGCAAACCTTGTGCCAGTGTTATGCTTTCATGTCAGCTGTTACCTGATCTGCTATGAAGTTAGGGTAGCGTGGACAGACTGTGCCTGATCTAGCATAAAATCTGCCAGAGTGAAGTTAACTCTTTAAAATCCTTTCAGCAAGTTGGATCCAGAAAAGAAAGTTTACACTAGGTTAGCAATTTGTGCCCAGTAGCTGTGGTATTTTCTGAGAAAGCATTGCTAAAACTACCATTTATTTCACCCTTGAACTCTCACTTGAATGATATTCCATGTCTGGGAAGGATGGACAGCTTCCATCCTTCTGCCTGCCCTTGGGGGAAATAAGTGACACTTCAGGATTCACACTGTAAACTCGGAATCTACAGTTCAGAAACTCATCCCACCTCATCCACAGAAGTACCTGAGTGTTTGTGATGGTGGCCACCAGTTGTCTCTGAAGTCCTGAAGCATGCTCTGGGACTTGGACTCCAGGGCATATCTGTCATATCACAACAGTGGCTCTGCATTAGGAGCAACAGGGTGGCTGAAGGCTTTCAAACACAGATAAAAATCATGCAAAACGGCCTAGAAGCAGAAAGGCTCATAATGCTAAACCCTAGGTAATATTTAAAAGGATGCAATAAGGTTCCCCCAGAGCCTTCTCTTCTCTGGGCTAAAGTACCCCAGCTCTCTCAGCTGTTTTTCACAGAAGAGGTGCTCCAGGATGGTTACTCCACTGCAGGTGACATTTTATGCCTCTGTTGCAATCCTTCTGCGATGCCAGACAAACAATTTAAACCACACCACGGTCATTAACTGCATCCCCACCTTTCTCAGAGTGGCTGACATGACCCTAATATGAATCATAGGAGCTGAGCCCACTGGCTGTGAAGGATTTCTGTGAAGAGCCTCAGACCAACTCTGCAATTCCTTCAGATCCTGGTCACCTGTACCTGGGGACAGTAAACATCTCTTCTCCCCCAGGCATGAGGAAAAGAGAGATAAAGACCAACAGCTGTCATGGGGAAGCCTGCATAGAGCTCTGACATGAAGGACAGACACATTTCAGCTGTGTCTGAGACAACTGCTCTCAAGCCACAAATGCATAATTATCATTTAATTCACTTGCAACCACGTACCCCACATAGAAAAATTTCAGTCTGATGAGATGACATTGGCAAAGATATGAGCTACTGAAATTGGGAAAGCATGGTTTAAACTTAACTGGAGCAGCAACAACCCTGCCCATCTTGAGAAATCATTTTGGGGCCTTCCATGCTAGGAGCACAGCATGACCACCCCCATCACAGCAGCTCACTTCTGTTGTTGCCCAGAATTAATGAATAATTTTTCACTATACTTGGTATGAAGTTTCATTACTCTAATTACAAGGTATTAATTCTTAATTGCTCAACTAATTTCTGTATTTGAAAAGGAAGAAAGATGTAAAGGATGTTTACTGCACACACATGGCATTGACCTTATGCCTTGATGTCTAAAGATGAAAGCAAAACGGACGGAAAAGTTTCTTTCTTTCAAAGGCACTTTGCTTGGCACTTGCATCACAGACCTGCACACAGAGCAGGACAAAAACATCCCGTTGAAGCTTTGTGACATCTCAGAGATGCTACAAAGTTTCAGTGGGATAAAAAAAAGGTTTTAAAAAAGAAAATTGAAACTCGCTGGTTTTTTGGTGATCAAAAATTTCAATTAAATAATGTTGGGATTTAATAAAATTTAGTATTTTGTCTTTGGCTGGATGAATAGAACAAATCAGCCTAAGTACAAGACCCTAATCAATTTGATGCAGGAGGACATCACTGCTCTGAGCAACCTGTCCAGCTGCAGCCAGCTCATTCTCCTGGCTGGGGTTTGTCCTGGAGCAGCAAGGGCCGAGCAGAGGGGTGGAGATGGAGAAATGGGGAAGATGTTCACCAGGCTTCCAGGTAGGAAGAATCAAGGACTGAGGGAGGTGTTCACCTCCCCTGCACCAGCTTCACCACTCCCATCCTTTCCTTTCCAGGGTGCTGATTTCAAACCAATTCAGAGAGAAACAAAACAAGGCAGAAGATCAGAGAGAAAGATCTCCACCTGCCTCTCTCTGAAACACAAAGGTCCTGGGGAAGAGGGTAAGGTGTGGTGCAAACGTAGCATCTGACCCTAAGCCTCTCAAGAAGCTGTTAAGAGTCACATCACAGGCTCAAATTTTATACCTGTCCTACATGGCTGATCCGTCCTGCCAGCGCATGGACTTGTCCCTGCTGCCATGCCCCCACTACACCTTACAAATTAAGAAGGGGACAGATTTTTGAACGATAGATGGGCAGGGAGGGAACTCAGTGACCTGACGAATACAAGTAGCAAAACCTCCTATCCAAACCCCTCTATTCTGCCTTATGTTTATCTCTATACTAACACCACTTTTTTAGTATCTAAGTATCATTTCATATCCACACTTGGGACCAACACGCTAGCTTCCCCTCCTTCTCTGAGAGGAGGCTTCAATAGAAGCTTCCCTCATCCCTGCCAGATCCCTGTATCAGCAGGTTAGGAGATGACAGTCCTCCTCCTGCTCATACAGAGCGAGCAGGGGAAACACGGATTGCAGGGGCACCCCAGCTACTCCCTGCAGAGCTCAGAGAACCAGCCTCTCTGCTCATCCCTACCTGCGGAGGCTTCGCAGCTGCAGCCTTCCCTCAAAAGACAGATGTGGAGCAGTCTGCAATCAGTCTCCAAGTGCCTTTGCCCCCCAAGGGTTCGCAGCGGGTGCCTCCGATCCTCCCTGGCAGCGAGGCAACTGTGGGTGAGGCAGAGTGCTTACCTGCCGGGCGGGCCGAGAGGGTTGGCTCCTGGAAGCCAAGCCTTGTTTTGAGGAGGAGACTTGGGTGTGTTTTGCCCTTCAGGGGAATCAAACAGGTTTCTCTATTCAGACTGCATGGTCTCCCCTCCCGCCTGCTCTCCTCTACATTCTTTGCATTCTCCAGCAAATGTCACCTTCCCTAGCCTTGTGCAGCAATGGGACAGCAGAGATCAGCCCCTTCTGAAGAAATTCAGCCCCCTGAATTTCTCCCCAGGCCAAGTACCACCAAAGATTTCCAGGGACAGGCTCACTGCCCAGGAATGGGGAGTGGGCACCCCTTTGCTGCCTACATACTGGCAAGCCCCCGCATTTGAGAAAGTTGCTCACAGGGGTAATACTCTTGCAGCATTAGGGGCTGACACTGTAATTAGCACTAAGCAGCGATCCGCTCATTTTAACTAATTAAATGAGGGACATAGGTGTGTTTATCACCATTCAATGCAGAGGAAGCTGTCGGGTGCTATCATCTTACTCAATTTATTTTCCCTTTTAATTAATTGCTGTAGTTGCCGCAAGTTCCCTAAGGCCCAGCTCCACCAGTCTTTTGGACACAGCACCCTTGGATGCAGTTTTTGTGAGTTCCTAAAGGCTTGTGGTTAGAGACATGAGCGCTTAGAGCACTTCTGAGAAGTCAGGGCTTCAGCCCAGGACTGCCACAGGATGACCAAAAGGTGGTAAAGCCCCAGCCACACACGTTAGAACCTCTCTCCATCTCTGCACTCACCAACATCTGCAAACCCATCTGAAGTAGCAAGAACCCTCTAGCAGATGGGTCATAGAAAAGATCTGCCTTCTCAGTTTTGGGACAGATCTGCTGCAGGACAGTAAGCAAACCACCAGTGTACTGGACTGGGATGAGCTATAACAGAGCTAATAATACATCCCTGGCTCTCACCAGAACGGCAGAAATAATGTCTGAAAAGCCCTGATGCCAACATTGTTATTGCAATCGCAGATCTTTCTCTCTGATCTACTTGCGCAGGCTCAGCAGAGCTTTCTTCCCCAAAGGCTGCTGCTGATCCCAGCTAAGATAGGCATAGGAGAGAAGGCGATGTTCGCAAAACCACACCCTGAGCGTGCACACAGTGGTGTCCAATGCAGGAAACAGACTATTTAAAATACAGACCAGTCCCTACCTCCATAAAGCATCCACTGATTCAGGGCTCTAGTTGACAGTGCAGCTTTATTTTCAGTAACCCCTGAGTCATCCCATCCTTTGCTGAAGACTTGTTCAGGTTATTTCCTGAAATAATAGTGACTAACAGCCTGGCCAGCCTTTTAGGTGCACTAGGAGCCAAAGGAGCAGAAGGGACACCCCAGGGTCTAAGGACTACAATTCTTTTTCCAGCACGAACACACTGTTCTGCAATGAATGTTAATAAATAAATAAATAAATAAATAAATAAATAAATAAATAAATAAATAAATAAATACCTATTATGAGCACCATGACAGTAAACAAAGAAGAAAATGAAAAAGAATCCAAAACAATACGTCCAAGTTCTACTAGCTGCAGACAAACTTTGTTGAACTGGCACAAGTACAGTCTAAAGCATCAGTTGTGATGACGTCTATCAACATTGCTTTCTTCCTCAGAAGAAAGAAATGCAGAAAAGAATTGCTTTTTTTAATTAACTAAGAGGGGAGTATTGATAAGTAATATTTTGTTACTAGCTTGAAAATACTGGTCCAAGCATACGTACAAAGCTTCTGTGATATAAAGACAGGTCTTAAACTCAGGGTGTGGTAGAAAGGTAGAAAAGCAAAGAATACACTTCTGAGCTGGCAACTCTATCACAACTTGGATGCTCAAGCTGCTGGTAAAAGACTTGTTGCACAGCATGTAGCCAAGTGAGAAACGCAGAAATGCCAAGAAAGGCACATCTTTCCACCCAGCATGAACTACCCCCAACCTAGCCTGTCAATGTCAACTTTCTGAATGCTCCTCAGGTTTCATTCTCCCATGTTTCACCTCCTGATGTCACCTAGAAGCTCCAGTGACTCAGTACTGACCTCATGTAGCCTTTCTCTTTCAGGAATACAAACTAGCACTTGCTGGCGCCTCAGTCCCACTCCGGGCTCTTCACACTGGGCTAATCCTGTCACAACACTCCTGATAGAAGGAACAAAGGAAGACATTTTATTTCACTTAATTTAGCCACGGATTTCTGGTGCAAACACTAGCAACGCCATTTCAGCTGCAGGCTAGCAAAACTGTGAGATATAAGGCTGCTGCAGAACAACACATGAATGAAGGACAGCATTTGCCCACTCACTGCTACACATTGGACTGGCCACAGGAAGCTTCTTAGGAGGAAGGCAAGGAGATTTAAGGCTTATTTGTGAAAGCTAACAAGAAATATGGTAAAGCTAAAACTGCCACTCATGGACAATCTATGTTGGAATAAAAGGGTCCTTATTCTACTATACCTGTTTCTCCTTCAATTTATTTCCCATTTCAGTAGGAGAAAGCTGTGATTCATTCACAACTGGAGCCGTGGGGAGAGAAAATAACACACAGCTTTACCTTCCCCTGATGTATGTGGCGCCCCCAGTAGTGAGATACTCACATCTCCTTCAAGTGTTTTGAATACAAAACATCTGAGACTTACACAGAGAAAAATAGCCACAGTGATGACATCATTTGCCCAAGCCTCACAGTCATGCTGAGAAGCAGCAGCCAAATCCCAGTCATCCACAGCAACCGGGGAACCCAGGGACTGCAGCTTCCCATCAAGGTAGCAGGAACCCAACTCTGGCAATGCCCGCTCCTCACCCAGTGCACAGAAGATCCTGGCCTACTGTTGCAATTAAACCCGCAACCCATCCAGCAGTTCCAGTTCTCCCTCCCCATGAGTTTTGGTGCAGCATAGCCCTTTAGCGCAGTTGCTTTCAGTTGCAGTAATGCAACTGCAAGCAGAATCAAGTTTTGTGTATTTCAAAGATATGAGTTCTGCATGGGGCAACATCACGACCCCAACACACGCAGCAGCCTTGAAACCATTTAGCACATGGCTGTCAAACACCACTTCCTGTAGAAAGAGTAAAGCAAGGAAAATTCCAGCCATGGGTGTTACTAGAGGAGCAGAGAAGTGGATGCTCCAGGCACAGCATGGATGTGACAGAGCTCTCAGAGGGCAGGCTTCTTATTTAAAAGCCCAGAGAAAGAAAGAGATGGTATGCTTTTAAAAATCAGAAAAGGGGAAAATCATGAGCTGTTGTTTTCCAGTACCAGGAGACCACTGAGATGGACTTTCTGTCTTTCTTACCTAGACCAGGACAATGTCAGAGGGTGAGAGACAACGGACACCACTGGAAATGTAGTATTCACATATATACATGTTAGTATACAGATATATTAACATAAATTGCAGCTTTGTCTTTTATTTCTCAGTAAGGAGAGAAGAGTAGGATCATCTTTTTTCTTTAGAAAAAGGTCTTCATACTGTGCTCAGATCAAAAGAACCGTGACCAGCCATGCAGACAGTTTCTTTCAGACTAGAGATTTCCAGGGCTGTCGTGTCACCCCAGTTCATACTAATCCTATACCGCAAACAAAGCTCAGCAAGCACGTCTATGGTGTGCAGCAGCTTGCACAGTTAAAAGGACAATCACCCTCAAACAAATCATTGTGGTTTTATCCTAAAAAAAGCTCTTAGATAAACCTCTTTCCAAAGTACAGGTGAATGTCACTCACACCAGCAGGCACAGAATCCCTGATGGGTGTTCTTCTTAATTATAGGAGCATATTCATTTTTTAATGACATGGCATTTCAAAATTACAGCAGTGGCCAGAGGCAGTTTTTTTTTTGCCAGCCAGGGGCAGGCCTGTGTGACACTGGAAGGGCAGCACACCATAGGGTCACTCAGATGCAGTACTAGCAGGTTGCTCCAGACCAGAAGATTAAAGATCACAGTAAATCTGTGAGGGAAGTCAATTTGTTTAACTTCAGGCGTTGACTGAGACAAGCAGATCAGAAACCTCTTTTTTTTTTTTTTTTTTAGAAGCAGCTTTAGCATAAATACTCCAAAATGAAGGGATTCTTATGTGTGGTTTCTAATGTAAACATGCAGTGTGTATGCACACGTCTGTGTGGAGGTGGAGTGAAATCAGGCCTTTTTTGCCCCTTTCATTCACTAACATTATACAGCAACAACTACAAGCCTGATGCTGAGATGCCAAGAAAAATATAACTCTTAACTCTGCAAGAAGTAGCAGCTTTTCCAAGCTGGCAGCTACAGGTTAAATATTGACGTATTCACGAAACTTCAGGACAAATGCACCAAGCTCAGTCTCACCAGCAGGACCAGCCTCATCTGGAAACAGCAGCATTAACCTGTATACTTCCAGAACAAATCCCGAATGTGCCATGGTCAAGTCCCTTATCTTCATCAGTACAGGAGTAGAATCCAAAAAGGGCCTTTTTGCTCTTTACAAAGTTAAAATTCACAGGGTCTGGCTTAGAAACACCCCAACCTGCTGCAGATTTGGACTCCCTCCTCAGGCCATGAGCCAAAGGTGTGGTCAAGCTGCCATCCAGCCATGCTGGAGGCAGCCCAGCCCCACAGGAGACTCGTGTTGCTGTTTCAACAACCTTCTCCAGAGGCACACATGTTCCTCCAGTAGGGAAGGGAGGAAGCAACAGGTTAGAAGAACTTTCTTCCATCTCCAGTTAGGCAACGTGGTTTTTCTCTAACAGCTACAGGTAAATTTCAGCCCAGAGTATCTGATTTTATGAGGAAATGGATTCTCCCTGCAACTCCTTTACAAGAAAAGCATAAACACCTCTCAAAGATGTTTCAGTTAAGACTGCTTAATGCTTATTTCACCACTGCTTATACGACTTCTTTATATTCCTTTGTACACTGCAAAGCAGATCATTTGCGATCAGCAAGGCATAAGAATTACATCACACAAGGAAGCCGCAGACACAGAAACCATTCATAAACTGGAGAGAACGCCTAACAGCATGAGATTTAAAGAACTCAAACAGTGCAAGTAAAAAGGGAAAAAAAAAAACAATGAAAAAAATAGGAGTGACTTGACTATAGTATAGGAGAACTTCTCAAGGATAGAATGCAGCAAGCACAAAGGACACATGCATCCAGGAAATAGAAAAACTGAGGACTAAGCTTCAACTAAACACACTGAGCTTTCTGAGTTTGCAGGTGCATTGCCTTCGTTTTTAGAGGAACAATGACAGTAAATACTCCAGCAGATGAGCTCTACCTTTCCCTATCCAGAAATCCAGAAGCTGTCCCAAAGGGGATACCAGAGCCACAACCAGAGATGGGGAAGCTCGGGCAGACAGGTTGGCCTCTAATATGTAGACACTGTGCTCTACTTTCGGTAGAATAAATCAGCCTGTTCTAAGCTCCCTGCTGCCCAGGGCATGCTCCTACCACTTCCAGAGACAGCCAGTCTAAAACTAGTTGGCATAACTTTGTAGTGTGTTCCTTTGCAGAGGTGCAGTTCGTGCACCTTTAGAAACATCTACAACATCTACAAGGCAGGGACCTGCTGAACTTTTGAAATCCGGGCAGTCAGCTTTATAGGAAGGGGGTTGTATGGAGCAACAGAGCAATTCTTGTCATTCTGCTGACAGCAGTGGACTTCTGCCTAGAGGCACACAGTCTCTCTGACTAGCCCAGCCTGTATTTGAGCAGTTAAAGTATATTTAGAATTTGAGTCTTATCGTGAAAAATGAGTTACCACCACTCCAGAGCACTAAACTCCACATAAATACCTGCTGTATTTTGGGTAACAATTTCCCCTGTGCAACCATCTTGCACTGAACATACAAGGAAGACACCCAACACATCAGTATTTTGGGCCTTCACCGAGGTTACAGAAAAGCAAAGCCTCAGTAGAGAGCAAGCAGAGCTGTGATGAGTAGAAGGGTGTAAAATCGCTACACCCATTTGTTGCAAGGGAAACAAACTGGTTTTTCGTGAGGCGTTATTACGGAGTGCTTCTGAAATGCCAGACCTCACCTTCCTAATGGCAGGTAGCAGAACAGAATCATATATACTGGACTATTGAGGGCTAGAATAAAATAATCTTAACAGGAAACAACCCATAGTCATGAAAACATATCTGCACAGGAGGGCAGGAGCTCTCAGAATTAAGATAATATTGTCTTGTCAGTAAACATTGGGCAAAAGAGAAGCTGTGGCTAAGAGCCAGCCTGATGGTACTGCTAAGACAGTAAAACAATGCATGCAATCTGCTAGCAGAAACACCCTCAAACACGCTCTGTTGCAAGCAGGGAGATGCCTATTTATTTCTCATCGCCAGCTCAGCAAGCCGCCCCCAGGCTCTAAGGCAAACAAGAAGCTTTCCTTCTCCAATAATAAGGGCCAAGTTGCACCATCACATACATCTGCGGACCTGGCACTTCCAAAGGGTTTGCACAAGCATTAACGAAACCTGGTAAACAGTTCTCTTCAGGAGCAGAGTACAGCCCATCCATGTCACGTTTAGCTTTGTAGGGCTAAAAGCTGTGGAAACTCATACTGATGCTCTGAGATAACTACCACCAGCAGGTCTGAATAAGGTATGCAAGGATTTATAAAGTCAAAAGGTGCCACTTCCACAATTCCACAAAAAGGTTAGTTTGAGCACTGTGATGGATGGTAGGTCCCTGTATGCATAAGACACTGAAGATAGTGAGCTTTCATGTTGGTAACAGTATTCCTGCATGATGTAAACACTGTTCTCCTCCTAAAACCTCCTACATATTCACCTCAGGCTTGACACAAATTTGCCTCATTGCTCTCTGGACATACAAGATGGTTTCTGTCCTTTTTGCACCAATTGTTCCTCTTACTTTTTCTGAGTAATTACAACCAAGCCAATATTTTTCCCTTCTGGCACCAAGGTGTGTCTGGACTAGATCTCCTCTGCACTCCAAGGGCAAGACTGAATGGCATTTCTTAGACTGAAACACACCTACAATGCATACATTCCTTCCACAGTCTCTCTGTAAGGGAAGCGGGGTTTTTAGTTACTTCAACTTCATTTAGAGAAGCACTTGTCTTCTTCACCCTCTTCTTTTTCTCTAGGGAAAGAAACTGAGGACCTCATATATCTCTTCCATTGCTCGTTAAACCAAAAATCATCTCAGGTCAGCAAAATTAGGAGCTGCAGCAAAAGCCAGGAAAGCAAAGTGAAAGAGTTTACAAGACTGACAAGGGTGTCCTAGGGAAGTCTTTGAAGTTTCCAGCAGCTCCTGTTGAACATTACTAACAAGAGGGGCAGATGTGACCCTAGATATTTGGAATGAAATTTTGTCAACAGCAATTTTTGCTTTGTAGCTTCCTGCTTGCTTGAGCGCTTACATAAGACACATGCAAGATACTAGTTGCAAAGAGAAATCATGCAAAAAAAAAAAAATTACAGGCAGGAGAATGCAGATCTGCAAAGATCTCATTTGTTTGCATAGAAAACATAAGACAGGACTTGTGTGAGTGCTTACTGCGTTAAGAAGCAGAGTTGAAAGGAGGAGGCTTGATCAGGGATAGAAAGAAGCTACGGATAAAGCAAGGTTCCTCCTCTGTTGTGGCCAGGGCTATAGGCATGGTGATGTCAAGTTCCACCACAGCAACAACGCGTGTTTACTTCTGCTTTGCAGAACAGAAGCTTGTCAGCTTCTCAGAAGAAATGCTGGGAACTGACCTAATTACATAGGGAATACCAAGTCAAACCAACTTCGGCATGATGCAATGCTTCTTTCCATGCCCAGCTCTGGGACACTGCTTAACCCCATACAAGCAAAAATCTAGCTTACTCTTGTTGTATTAACCAGACACACGAGGGAAAATACCATCTGCTGGCTTTTTGTCCAGCAGACCTGAACTTCCAGTGCCTCTTGTTTCTAAAGCACCTTCTAGATTTGCTTTCACAATACACTGGGAGATGAGTAACTGCACTGGTGCTTCATCCAAGGACTGAGAGACAGCGCTTTTGAGTGTTAGAAGCAGCTGAGCAGCCTTAGCTGGGAAACGCCATCTAGAGGCCAAACTGTGTTTACCAGTTTAGTTTTTGAGAAGCAGTACACGCTCCTTTCCCTCCCGTACAAACCTACTCTCCCACCTCTTCTGGGTGAGCATGGTTATCCCTACCTCACAAAGAAGACCTAAAGTTGTGTGCTGCACCACACCATAAGTCCAAACAGTAGCACACCCATCTCCTCTGTGCCAGCTCCACCCTAAAGGCTTTTTGTACTTACCGGTTCGAAACCACCAGCTACTTCTACTGCATGTGGCAGAGGTACAACTGAACGGCCCATTTTCGCAAGGCCACTCTTCCAGTAGCGATTTAAAAGCTTAAAGTCAGCTGACTGCATTACTAAACCTGGAAACAGGCCCAGCTTCAGACAGAGGAGCATGAACAAACAAACTTCAGTCCTTACCAGTCCTTTAAGGTGAGATGCCTGGCATTTTATAAAGCCTGGGAATAAAGCCATGACTCTCAGCTAGGTGTGGTTTCACCATTGTGTCTTTTTATATGGCATAAACTGCATAGATATAAGTGGGGCACCCATAGCCTGTTCCATCACTAAAACAGCGATGAAAGAAAGGGTCTTCACATTAACAGCAAACTTTCAGCAGGACACTGACGTATCACACAGGGGGTAACTCAACCCAGGTATTTGAAAGCAGCAGGTCTCCCAGTGAAAGTGAATGTGGGATGATAAGCAGATTTAATTGGCCTCTTCTTGTTGGCGTTGTTGGGTTGGGAGGGGGGCGCTGGGAGAAGCTCCGCTTATGAATTGCATCCTAGAATTCAAGCTTTAAATATTTAACCCTATGTGCTGGGAAAAGAAAATAGCCAACGTGCTTGACCAGCACAAACGTGAATTGTGTGAAGTGATCAAAGCAACTGGGTATTTACTTCAAGATCAAATAAGAAAAATATTAGTAAAACTAGCCATAAGATAACCAAAAGCTTAAAAAAAAACACCGCCATTTCTATAGGACTCTGGCAGCACACTGAGCTCCCAGACAAGGTCAAGGCTGACTGAGCTAGGCACAATTATGAATACACAGAGAGACACTTCCCCCAGTTCTGAGATTTGGGAAGTTCCAACCCTAACATAAGCTCTTCATTTAAAAAAAAAAAAAAAAAAAAAGCTACCAAAGCACTTAGCAAGATTGTGGAGTAAAGTAAACTTGAGTGGCAAACTAAACAGCTCAGTGAACTTAGTATTATAATTGTTTTCTTGTGGAAGAATTTCCCATGTTCTGCAGGGTCAATGCAACACAATACCCATTATCAACAATAATGTGGCAGACAAGATGAGAGCCTTGTGCAATAGATCTTCCAATCAATGTAATTTCTACTGGAAGCAAGTAAACCATGGTAAAATATGTGCTGACTGACAATGGCCACAGCAGATTTCTTCCCCCCCACAAAGGGAATGATTCAAACCATCTGTGCTGAGATGCTCTCTATAACTTCCTGCAGGGAGGTTGTAGTGAGCTGGGGGTCAGCCTCTTCTCTCATGTAACTGGTGATAGGACTAGAGGGAATGGCTTCAAGCTGCATCAGGGGAGATTCAGGCTGGACGTTAGGAAATACTACTTCTCTGAAAGTGGTCAGGCAGTGGAATGGGCTGCCCAGGGAGGTGGTGGAGTCACCGACCCTGGAGGTGTTCAAGGAACATTTGTACATTGTGTTGTGGGGCATGGTCTAGTAAGAACTATTGGTGACGGGTGGATGGTTGGACAGGATGATCTTCTTGTAGGTCTTTTCCAACCTTGGTGATTCTGTGAGTAGGATCTGTGCTTTCAAAGATGGAACACAAACTTAGGAATTTCTCTTCTTTTATTTGTATTCTTTTTGAATAGAACCAAGCTCCTGGAGAAGTAAAGGCACGAGCTTCCTTACAAAAAGCCTAATATACCTTTTTCTCAGGTTTCCTCCTAATTCCTCAGTAAGAGACCAAATCAACCCATCAATCAGAGTGAGATCTAAAAGCAGTCCCAGAATAATAAAGTCAATCTCAATGGTATAAAAAGAAAAAATGGTGGCAGAGATCCTTCTTGGTGTGAGTCTCTATTTCATCACTCTTGTACTGAAAAGGTCAAACCACAGAGAAGAATTGGTTGTGAAGTATTTCATCAACGGATCTGTAGCTGTAAGAGGTGGCTGTTATCACCAGAGCAACAAAACAGAGGAAAAGGGTGGAGAGGAAAGATGAAGGAACGCTGATGCGTGGAGCTGGGACTGAAGAGGACAAAGCAGGGTATTAATTCATAGTCCTTAGAGTTAAGCAGCTGCTTTGGAACAACAAATCACATCAGAAGAAAGATCTGTTAGCACAGCTACTACATAAAAGTTTTTTCCAACCCAGAGAAATTTGTTTTGATAATAGTGATGAGGAGGAATGACTCTGGAAAACTCAGTTTCACAGAATTAGTGGAATTTGCTTCAGTGCTCATGTTAAGATGTCAAAACAATTAAGAAAATCAAGTAGAAATAAAATCCATCCAGGACTTCTCAGGCCTTAGTGCGGCGTAGGTGGGGGTAGCTTTGGAGAGTCCTGTCTATTGCTTCATCCAAGCTCACCACTGGCTTGTAGCCCATGTCCCTCTTGGCCCGTTCACAGCTATAGTAGTGAAACGTTCCGGCTAATGCTACCCTCATAGGGGTAAAAGTGGGCTTGATGGTGATCAGTGGACTTAGCAGCCACAGCACGAGAGACAAGAACAGGGCCAGGTAATATGCCAGCCAGTAGGGAATATAGTACTTGGGTGCATCGTAGTTCAAGCCAGTCAAGATACGGGACATGAAAGCCCAGAAAGGGATTGGTTCATCATTTGTGATATGAAATGCCTGAAAGATAAGACAAAAAGTCAGATAAAAAATGGTTTGTACAAACGGTCCAGCTCATGCTCATACCCAGGAGTATGGGATCTCTCACTCAACTGCAAACGTGTTTTCCACAAGAAACTACTTTTCACCAACCGCCTCCAGCTGAAAAGCAGCAAACCCCTTCTTTGCTATGAAAGCCAGCTACTTCTGACATTCCAGAGGTTAGGATACTCACAAATGGTCAAACTGAATGACAACACAATGCAACACACTAAAGCATGCCCAGAACATGACAGTGCTATGAAAATCTGTTAACATTTCTGTTACTCTGTACTTTATCACATAAAAGCTAAGTAACTGTTTCTTACACACACATTTTCCTTACCTTCCCACACACAGGAGAATCTTTCTGAAGGTGTTCTGCAGCCAGGATATGTCCATGGACCACGTTTTCCACATAGGTGAAATCCACTAAGTTCTTCCCATCCCTGAACAGATAAAAGGAAAAGAGGTTGGCCCAAAGGTGATCCAGGCTGAAAAATCTACTTGTAGCAAAAGGACTTTCACACAACATATATATATTTCATAGAATAGCTTGGGTGATCCTTGACATCCCTTCAAACCAAGTTCCAACACCCCCGCTGCAAACTGGGTTGCCAACTGCTAGATCAAGTACTAGGCCAGGCTGCTCAAAGCCCCATCCAACCTGGCCCTTACCAACCTATGTCCAGGGATGGAGCTTCCACAACCTCTCTGATCAACCTATTCCAGCACCTCACCACTCTCTCAGTGAAAAACTTCCCCTGACATCTAAACTAAATCTTCCATCCTTTACAGAATCACAGAATTATCAAGGTTGGAAAAGACCTAGAAGATCATCCAGTCCAACCATTACCAATACTTCCCAGCACAGAATCACGGAATTATCAAGGTTGGAAAATTATCAAGGTTTTTTAGTTTAAAACCATTCTCCCTTGTCCTATCACTATCTACCCATGTATAAAATTAATTTCTCTCCTGTTCACTATCTCCCTTTAAACGCTGGAAGGTTGATCTGATTCCTCTTCTCCCTGTGTTGTGTCACAACTTCAGGCCCTCTGATATAAAATGCACCTCATTTTGAGGCAGAGAAAGATACCATCTCAGTTTAAGACCCCCAGAAAGTTTATATTCCTGTATTAGTACCCTATTTAAACCTGCTACAGATCCTGCAGATCCCAGAATCAGCAGAGTGATCCACAGAAGCAGAACAGATAGGAACACACTGGTAAGTAGCACACAGAAAGTCACTTGAGGACAAGCTTTCAATTATGAATTTCTTGGCTCATGAAATTTTAAACTTACTCAGTAAGCCAAATTCAGTCCAAAACAGCTGAAACAGATTTAACCCACTGCATTAAATCCACTTCTACACAGCTACAGAAAATAGATGAGCATACCACTTTCAAGAATCCAGCTAAATCAAACAAATGGTTTGTTGCAAAACCATCACCACACTCATTTGGACAAAAACAACATTGCTGAAATCCAACATTCTGAGAATTAATACTTTTCACTTTCAACTTTCATGGATGAATGGCTATTTGCTTTCTTGGAAGGGATATGCAGATCTTTATAGCAGTAGGGAAACTCAAGTGAGGAAAACACGTTTGAGCTGAAAGAAAGTGGAGACAAAGTAGAAAGGTCAAGTTTATTTAGGTTTGCTGTTCACAGATCAATTTGGGAGATTAGTCTAGAAGTGAACTATAAGGAAGAATAAGAACAAAAAACCAGCCCCATTCCCTTTCTCTCTCTTATCCTAAGCACATATTCATTCACATGGGTATGTACACAGAACAGCTTCTTGCATGCAATAAAAATCTATTATAAATTAAAGAGCACATTTCTTTTCAAGATTGTAATACGAATTAAAAAAAAAAACTCCTTAGGAACAGCATGAACCATTTCTTGCTCTAACACTTCAGTGGTCCACTGGAAGCTGCGCAAGGCTTAACAGCAAGGCAAACATCTAATATTCATGACATTAAGATCAAAGAACGCTGTCATACTCACAAGATCCTCAATCGCCATCACTGTATATTAGTTAACAGAAAGCAATCTGAGCACTCCGATTAAAAAGAAAAGCCTTTAGACTGTGCAAAGAAAGTGCAAGCTATGTTTGCGTTCCCCACTGATATGCTTCTTGCAAGAACTCTTCCTCATCGGAGCGCATGAGTCCCTAACCCAAAAGGGCTATGAAAGAAGAATCCTGGATCACAGATGAAAAGTTACAAAAACTTACAATTTTCTTCCCCCAGAAATATGCTGCAGTTCCCAAAAAAAGAGACTGCCAGTGCAGAAGGTTAAATCCTGCCTTCTCTGACGTTGAACACCTCAGGATAAGGGTCCTGACTTACATATTACCATGAATTATCCTATTCTTATATCAGAAGATAATTTTATGCAATAACACCACTTTTGACTTAGTACTATCCCCTCCCAAAAAGGTTTAACAGAAGCCATAAAATGACTAAGCCTTGCTCACCCAATTATGAACTTCATTTTGCCACTCTTAGCTGCTTGGATGAGGATGGGAACCAGCTGAGGGTCTCTAGGGCCGAATATTCCATGTGGGCGAATAGCAGTAGTGAAGAAGTTGTTGTCTGGGTCATTTGCACTCAGCACTTCCTGTAAGGAAAGAAAAGTTAAGAAAAATACAGCTTAGTAATATAACCCAACAGCAACACTAGAGCAGGTAGGGTATTCCCTCATCATCTTGGGAAGAACTACTATCCATTCCTTTACATATGATCCTTCCTCTTTTTTCATCTCCTTCTTCTCTTTAATGAGAAAAAGAGACAAACCCTTTTCCATTACTAAACATTTAATGAATTGACAGGCAAAGGGAAGGAACTCTCTTTCAGCCCCATGAAGTCCAGAGGAATTTTCCAGACATTAAAAAAGAAGGGCACTGAACAATCTGATTTTTCTTGTCAATTAATGGAAAACTTTTATCAAAAACTTTTATCATGGGCCAGTTAGGAGTGTGATCCCTTTTTCCTGACAGCGCCAAGTGCTACACAGATTTAATTCTACTTGAGTTCCCAAACAAAGTGTTCTACTGATTTTCTACAGCTTTTCAAGAACACCACATGCAGATAAATACTGAATACTTTTACCAATTCACCCAAAATAAAGATGTAATAAGAAGAATATTGGCTTAGCTCTGTTACTCACAAGCTTCTACTCTGTTAGTCTACTTTACAGCAAAGTGGTTATGCTTGTGAATGAACAGTTGTTTTTACACTGTTTTTAACTAACCTCTTTTCAAATAACGTAAGAAAAATTTTTAAAAGCTAACACTCTATGTAAGAGGACTACTTCAGAAGGGCACTTTTTAGCATAGAAAGTAAGTGTTAAACAGATGGTGATGGATACCTTCTCCTGTAGGATCTTTGTCTCCGTGTAATAGTCAATAGGTTTTTTTGCATAAGGAAGGTCTTCTGTTCCATTTTTTATGTCTGTCCCCTCAAAAACAACACTGGCACTGCTAGTTAACACCAATTTCTGCAATGCATGTGAAAGAAAACCACAGTTTAAAGCTTAAGACAAAAGGGTAATTTATGAAAGTTGAGTAAGGACAATAGTAATCAAATGTTTCTATGGAGAATAAACTCTTTCTAAAATAACACAGGCTAACAGAAGATGACCTAAAACCACAGGTAAGAAAACTCTTCACTTGTTTAATGAACTCCACAACATCATTTACTGATTCCTGAAGAAAGTGCAAATATTTCCTGCCTCCAGAGTAACCAGTCGGTGGGAAAATACCTCAAAGAAAAACCACAGCATCTACTTGGCTGGGCATACTTTAGCATTTAAAGAGCAATGAGTTTAGCATTTAACATGCAGTGAATGTTTTTGCTCATCTTTATGATAACAATCTCATGCCAGATTACAACAACAACAAAAAAAAGAATTATGATCCAGGATGTTTTCGTTGGCTAAAAATGGGCCTTCAGTTTCAAAACAGAAATCCGGTGATACATTTGGATAATCAAACATGGTTTTAAACAAGATCTACATTTTAATAGAAAGATAACTAGATCCAACAAGTCCCAACAGGACTTCTTGCTCCGACTGAATCTAGACGAAGCCAGAAGGTAAACACTGCATGGCCCATTTCCTACAGCAGCTTGCAACTTGAAGAAGGGGAGCAAAAATTAAAAAAAATAAACAAAATCAAACCACCGTGGGCTAGGAGTTCTATGTATTATTTAATTCTAAACACTACAGGTCTGTATTTGTGTATGGACAATGTACAAAATGTTTTGGATGCAGCATCTCATCTCAGAGTAAGGGATCTTCTCAGACATTGTGCTTGACAACATGCTATGAGTTTGACTAAAAACTTAGGATATAGTAACATATCAATATTAAAAATGTGCCTTAAGAGCAGCCTGGTTTCTTTTGTCTTTCATTTGTGGGTAGATGACTTTCTAAACCAATTCATACTAAGACTATACCACAAGCGTGCTCCTTTTCATTAGACGTCAATGAATTCACATAAGCAAAAGATGCCATGAATAATTCCACTGCAGGAAAAGCTACCTTTGGAGCTGTCCCCCTCATTAAGGCATGAAAGAGTCCATTTGCCAGTTCTCCCTTAGGGGATTCCCAAATGTCTGATAAAACAAATTTTAATTGATACTTTTCCCACAGTAAGGAAAATTGCAACGAATGGACTTTCTGAGACAAATACAGATTGAGCATATATGAGATGCTAAGGACAGACTCTTGCTCTCCTACAATTAACTTCCACAAAACAAGTAGGAATTCAGTATCTCAGAGTCCTTTGCCCTTCTACCAAACCAGACTGAAACTGCTCCATGGTTCAGAAATCACCTACATGCTCCACAAACTTTTCTACCCTTACCTGCACTCCAGCTTCTTTGCAGGCTTCAATGACTGCTTTGGTTCCCATAAAATTCACCTTATAAAATAGCTCCCTGTTGTCACTTGAAGGTGCTGGCGATGCACAATGAAATGCTACTGAAACATCTTGTAAAGCTGGGAGTAAGGCCTAGAAGGAGAAATATTGCTCAAGATAGCAATGAAACAACAGCAACAGTGACCACTCGGGGGGGGAAAAAAAAAAAGCACAGTTTTTTTTCTTGTGAAAACAAAACCGCTAAATTTCAAGTCAAGTTCCTTCCATACTGGCAAGCAGCTGGAATAGGATTAGCCTTACTGGTCTTCACAGCACCTTTCTTGTTAGGCAAAAAAAAGAAGAAGAAAAAAAAAAAAAAGAAAAACAAAGTATGACACCACCTTTTCTTTCCAGACAAGAGCCTGGGAACCTTCTGATACCTGGAGGCTATCAAAGCTTAACCACATACGACAATCTCAAGCGCAGGCATGAGACTCAAAATTACTGGGGGAGAGGAGTTCAAAAAATCTGCATGCAATACATTTAACAGCCAACAGCACCCCATGGCACTGTCTGTCTTTGAGATGACTACCATATACCTCTGAGACATGATACTTCATACTGGTGCGGAGACCTCTCTCCACATTGCCTACAAATGCTTATACCAGGGCTCACATGCATGACTTAAGGCAAAACATCTCATCTTACTGCATTTTAACTGCGATGAATAATGCATTCTGCCATTCTCTTGCAGTGGAAGTTAGCAAGGACAGTACCTAAATGCAATTAATAATAGTGCCAGTAATTAGGCTGTCTATCTGAGCTTACAGTAATGCAAACTGTAATCCAGAAACAAGTTCTGTTCCTTTCCACTTTAAGCAGACATTGAGTATATTTAAGTGTTCTAGATGAGGCTACCCCAGAAAACTGTTTAGGCTACTGTATTCGCCAGGAAACACCGGGAGACACACACATGTACTCTTTCACAGACTGTATGATGCCTTCAGGCCTCTTAGTGTTTCAGATAAGGTTTGCTGGTCTGTAAGGACATTAGCATAAACAGCATCCTTCCCACCTACACAATTTTCAGTTAGTCTGTACCTCTTTGTTGCAAAGGTCTCCCAGGAAAAACTGCACTCTGTCATTGTCAAATCTCTTCTGAATATCAAACACATTGACTGAGTAACCCTTGTCCAGCAGCTTCTCTACCATATGCTGGCCTAAGAATCCAGAGCCACCGATCACGGCACATTTATTACCAGTCTGCAAAGACAGGAAGAAAAAAGGCATTACAGCAAGCAGACGTACACCAGCGGCACCCTAATGTGAAGCACAAAGAACTCACTTCAGCCACACAACTCAGGTAACACAAAACAGTAACATCGTCACAGCTAGGAAGGACAAAGCCATTGTCAGAGCATGAGGAACTTAGGCGCCTCCAAGCCAAAAAAAGCATTCAGGTAAAGGCAAAGCTTATCCTCCTTAATTAGTCATTAGTTGTTCATTTCTTTTAAATGCTTTTTAATTCAATGGCTAAAGTCACTAATTAAGGGATTCTGGTTTGGTCACTGGTCTAACTGGAATGACTCTGCTGACTTCACCACCAACACAGAACATGTAGGCAACGACTGAGGAACTTTTTGTCTCAGGAATGCTCTGTCTTCGTTGGAAATAGATTTGCTCCTTTTTGTTGCTACACAAAGACCCACCTCTGCAGTTTTTCTGGAGGGAATCTTAACCCAGTGAAACAACAAAAAGACAACAGTTGTTTGGAAGTTTCCAAGTGCTACACAGATCAACATAGATTCAACTGCAAAAGCGTCAGTCACCCACAAGAGAAGTTCAATGAAACTGAGCAACTACGGTAATACATAACCAGTTACTTGGAACTGTGCATGCAAAGCACAGACTGCTTAAAAGCATTAAAAACATAAGTTCTAATGGATTGGACCAACTGTGTTTCTGGTACTGGATTCTGGTTTTGATGACTGCAGGAGAACAGATGATATAGAAAGCCTAATTGAGTCTAAGGACTCTCTAAGAGTTCCAGCTCCTTGAGCTGCCCCACTACATGTCTGCATTTGCTTTGTTCATCTTGATTTCATGAACTCAGTTATACCCTTCTCCTCTGCAGTCCCCTCTCTCCACCTGTTCAGTCTCTCCTCAAAACGCAGTTGCTCCTTTTCATCAATACCCTTAACTTGCCCTTGCTTGCATCTCTTCTCATTCCGGCATGTTCTTTGTAAAATGAAAACACCAAAACTACACACAGCACTGAACCAAAGTTTTAAACAGTGGCAGAATGACGCCCTCTGTCTGACTAAGCAGCAGCATCACATTTTCCTTCAGCCACAGTTGATGCATTCCAGGCTTTTCTATACGAATGTTTCCCCACTTGCCCAAGCAGAACAGTATTCTAATTGGTGATGAGATTTAAATAAGGAAACTTTAGAGCATATTTATAACCTGCAAAATATGCACCTCTTGGGAAAGGAGCAAGAGAACCAACTCAGTGCCCAGAATCAACATTACTGCACCTCACAGTGCTGCTCCTGAACTCTTTGGCCCTTTTAGAAAAGGTTGGCAGAAAGTCAGGCTACAGATGAGTTCATTTCCCAAGGTAATATCTATGTAATATCTAATTAACATTGCATTACAAAGATACAACAGACTGTTCATGCACTCTAACACAACGCTACACTGATTTTTTTTTTTTGTTTGCTGTGCTTCTGTTTGTTTCCTAAATATTTGAGATTCATTGGTTTTACTTGTGTCTGAAAAGAAAAAGTGAGAAAGTGGTCCAGAACATGGAAATCTTCCTATAAACAAGAAATGTAAGTAACATAACAGAACAGCTTATCAAACTGTACTTCTGATGTAGTGCCCAAACAGCCCTCTAAGGGAAGCAAAATGTTATTCCTTTCATGTTGAAACCTCCTGCAGTCAGTGTAATAAGAGTAGAATGAGGTTACAACAGTCTGGTTGATCTCAGGGGCCTCATCCAGGCCCTCACCTGCATGAGGGCACAGAACAGTGTTAAGGTACATCAGAATGATCCTGACATAACAAGATCTCCATACCAATTGATTTGGCAGCACTGACAAAAGTCCCTGAGGCTTCTAGGGGGTTGGAGTACCACTTTGGGTCTCTCTGGAATGTAGTGGCAGGAAGTACAGCCCTTGGTAAACCACTTTTCCACCAGAAATAGCTTTGGCGAAGGCCTTAATGCAGAAGCAGCCTCATTTCACCTGGTTACAGAAGGCTTATCTATGAAAACACCTTCCCATCACACAAATCTTCCCACAGCAAGGTGGAAGTCCTCAACTCACCGATCTGAAGCGTGTGGCCATTTCTCAGATGTTTTAGGATTAATCTAATTCCTTTAAAAAAAAAAAAAAAGAGAGAGAATAATAATATTTTATTCACAATATAACAGCCATCTTAAGCATGTCACACAAGCACAACTTTTCACAAACAAACTTCTAGTTAACAGAATTGAGGCAAAGCCATTACACTAAAGCAAAAATATTAAAAAGTGAACTAATTCTCCTGGCCCTGTTGAACTAGACAAGCAACACAAGGCTAACACTGACATCAAACAGCTTTCTCAAAGGCATAACTCCAGTAAAACCAAATACACCTGATACCAAAGGCATCCTTTTTATTTTGGCTAGCACTAACTTCATGCACTTCCTTTAAATCCAAACATTTATACTACAAAACCACAAAGAACTCTTTTTTTGGCAGTTCCCTCTTCAAAAATAGTTGCTTGAGGGTGTTAGGAATAGCAAAACAGAAATGAAGCACCATGCTCACACACATCAAGGAACAAATGCCAGCAAAGACAGTTGAGATACTCCAAGTTTTTACCCTACAGGCTGCTGATGGCACCAGTTTCATTAAAACACATCCTTATGATAGCAAACAAAACTCCAGTATTGGCTGAGGTCCTACCGCACGGGGTGTAACAGAAAAGCAGAAAAAGATAACATACTTATCTAGCTCTGCTTCCATCACAGAAGCGAGATACACAAAGATTTCTGATGGCTTTAAAGCCACTTTTAAAAAATCAGCATGGTAACTACTGCCTTAGAGGCTGACTCCATCCTCCTGATTCTCAGCTGGTCACTCACTGCCTCCTACTGCCTGCACACTGAGGTGGATGATGGGTACACCAGCCACAGGTTAATCATTTCCCACCCGGGCTGGTCCCATGCTTTATATTCCCTGATCCACCTCACCTGACCAGTATGTGCTCACACCATTGGATGGGACTCAGGAATAGCTACACCACTGCTGCTATCACAGTACCACACCTGAGAGCATGGAGCAAGCAGGAAAACAAGAAGCTGTAGGTGCCCCATTCCTGGAGGGGCACAAAGCCAAGTTGGATGGCCCTGGGCAGCCTGAACTGCTGGCACCCCTGCCCATGGAACGAGTATGGAACTCGATGATTAAGGTTCCTTCCAACCCAAGCCATTCTACAGTTCTATGAGAACAGTGCTGTTGAATTAGCCCACTTAAGAAGCCACACAGCTTACTGTTCTTTTTTGTTCTCTGAAAAGCTCTCCGAGGTGACGAGGAAAACACTCAAGGAAGCAGGACTGGTGCCTGTACAGCCAGGAACACCAAACGGGGTGAGGAAAACAGGCACGAGGTGATCAGACCTCCAGCTGGCCTGGCCCTCCCCCCCCCTCCCCCTCCCCTCCCCTCCCCTCCCTTCCTCTCTCTCAAGGCAGGTCCCACCGCTCACCGACACTGCGAAGCCACTTTGCCTCCAGTTTCCCTTCAGTTCCTCCATTCCCATCCCACAGATTCCCCTCAATCTCGCTTCCACGTGACCCGAACTTCCCTCACACCCCCCAGCCGCCCCTTCCGCGGCTTTTTCCGCACCTCAACCCCCGATTCCTTCTCACCTCACCGCGACGCCCTCACCCCCTTCTCAGCTCCCCTCAAAGCAATTGTCCGACTCCGCCCCTTCTCCCCTTTCCCCCAATCAGCGCGGATTCTTTCGCAAAGCCCCACCCACCCCACAACAGTCTCCCGTATTCCCTCCCGCGAGCCCTGGGCCGAGCATCGCGCCAGACAGTTACCGCTCGCTGATTGGCTGCTCGCCCTTCTCACTTCGACCAACCGCGTTCACGAAAGGAGGAGAGGTGCCATTGCCCCTTGGATCCGCCCCAACCAGTTGCTGACCAATAGCCACCTTTTGAGCTCCTCCCGCCCTCGCCTCTCCACCAATAAGAGAGATGGTTACCATAGCAGCGGCGTGGTGGCAGTAGCCAATGGGGAAAGGTAGTATTGAGCACCGGCCTGACAGGACTGTGAGCCGCCCCGAGGCAGCGGCCGCCGGGATGGTGAGTGCGGTCCGGAGCAGTAGTGGGAGCGGGATTCGGGCTCGTCCCTGCTTCGCCCTCCCGGCAACGGGGCTGCGGGGCCGCTCCTGTCAGCCTGCAGCGGCCCCGGGGCGAGCTGAGGGGGCCGCCGTTCTGCGAGCCTTTCCCGCTCTTCCCGGGGCGGTCTTATGCCCGTTTGCTCTTGTTTTGCTGTGCCAAGGCCTCCAGCTTCAAGAAGCCCTCACTGGGAGCGGCGTCCCAGAGGAAGAAATCGAGTCCCAAGCCGGAGCTGACTGAAGAACAGAAGCAGGAGATCCGGGAGGCCTTCGATCTGTTTGATACAGATGGCACCGGGAATATAGACGTTAAGGAGCTAAAGGTAAGGCTTCCTATTGCTGAAAGCACAGTCTGGCACGGGTTGTAAGCGACCTTACACAGGAAGGGACTTGCAGATGTTTTTTTCTGGAGGAAACCCTTGCTGTCAGTAAGCATGTTGCCTTCTAGCTATAACTTTTACTACTTTCAGGTGCTCAGGGTGTTTGAAATCATGCAAAGTGTTTCTGTATGTTCATTAAGGCTTTCTCACAAAAATGAAAAAACCTGAAGTTTCCTGTGGTCTGCAAGCTTAAAAGCTTCCATTTTTGTGCTGTCAGATTAAAGTCTGCAAGGAGTTCAGTAGAGTAGCAAGTATGATAGAAACTTCTTGCATGGAGTCACTTGTATTAAAGCATAGTTAATTTCTCTTTTTTTAGAGGAAAAAACCCTCCTTCCAAGACATTTCTAAGTCTTACAGTTGCCACCTTGCTTACGAGAGTGTGAAATGAGCTTTTTTGAATTATTATTCAGTGTCATTTTTCTCATGACAAAGAGAGGGTTAGCTGCAATTCACAAGAAAGCAGCTATATTCTATTTTCCAGCAGCACTGGAAATTGCTACAGTACTACATGACAATATTATTTGGGGTTTTTTTAGTTTAAAATAAAAAATGAAAGCAGGATGCTTTTACTCTGAATCCCCATCATAGGATTTAAACTGGTATGTAGCAAAATGGGTATGCTAGGACTTATTAATCCAGATTTCTTTTGAGAAATTTTTTCTCCCAAGATTATTTCCATCTTCCTGCCAGTTTGGACAAGAGTGTATGGCCACAATAGTTAGAATGTGTTTAGAAAATTCCGAAGTTAATGGAAGGAATGACTCTAGAATACAACTGGTTGCCTGTTTTCTGCATCCCAATGTGCCTTTGTGCAATGAAAAACATTGCTTTAAGAGTGTTCCTTGACCTTGCTGCTTTCCTTGAGGACATGATCTAATACGGTATGGCACAAAGTTTAACTTTGTTTGTCACTAGGAGATATTTTTTCTGCTTCTAGTTTTGTATGACTAATAATTTCTTTTGGCCTTACAGGTGGCCATGAGAGCACTAGGGTTTGAACCTAAGAAGGAAGAGATCAAGAAAATGATAACAGATATTGATAAGGAAGGAACGGGAAAAATCAGCTTCAATGACTTCTTGGTTGTGATGACCCAGAAAATGGTATGTAAGTCTTGGAAGTCGAAGAAGAAGAAATTCTGATAATGGATGTGTCACTTTCACCTCCTCTTGGTTTTAGTGGAAGATGGGGGGAAAAAGCACAGATAGGGAGAAGGGGGAGGTGTGTGGTCTATCTTAAAGCTTCATCAAATTTAGTTACTAATATTAAGTAAGTTCTGTCATATTATAGCTTAAGTGTTTATTTATAGTTCACCCTTAAAGCTAAACAAATAAGTTAAGTCTTACCTGGTCATAGGCCAGTTCACTCATTTAATTGAGCAGTAAGGCTGAAATGTCACTAATAAGCTTCTTTAATAATCAGTTTTATGCACATGTGACAAAGGAAAACTGAAACTGGAACTTCTATCACAGATGAAAGACAACTCTGTCCTGCAGAACTCTGTCAGGAGTATTGATGCATTACATGGATAAAAGATATTTACAGATGAGATCTCTGCTTTTAAAAGTCCTAGAAAATATTGGGTAAAAACAAATATTTAACAGTGGAGGATCCTGACACTGAAATCCTGAAGTCACCTAACAAGATATGGGAAAAAAAAAAGAACTTGAAGCCCTGAGGTTCAAGCAGTATTACTGTGTCTTTCTACCTTCAGCTTTTCTATGTATGCTCGTGGCAGTTGGCGTATATTTAAAGTTATGAGAGTTTCTTAGTATTTCTAACACTTGTATGTTACTGCAATTTTTATTTTGAGTATTATATGTAATATAACCAGTGCTTTTCTCCTTAAACTGAAGGCTGAAAAAGATTCCAAAGAGGAGATTCTCAAAGCTTTTAAGCTCTTTGATGATGATGAAACAGGCAAAATCTCTTTCAAAAACCTCAAACGCGTAGCCAAAGAACTGGGTGAAAATCTTACGGATGAAGAGCTGCAGGTTTGTACCTGATATATGCAACCTTATGTTCCCCTCACAAATAAATAACATTGCTTCTAACAGGTTCTGGTTGGTACTAGGCAAAGTATTAGCAGGTGCACCAATAATTTCATACAGAAAAAAATCAAAGGGTGAACTTATCCAGCTGGTAAAGGGACTCTGTAGCTATGCAGCACTTCTCCTCAGGAAGTGGCCTACATCTAAGAGATGTCTTCCCTTCTGTGGCTGGCTCTTATATGAGCCCAGGGAGACTCCACTGTGGGTCCACCCCTTCTGGTTATGTGTAGAGCACAGGTGCAAACAATTTGCCTGTGCTTCCTGGGCCAGACACGGCCCTTCAACAGGTGCTCAATCACCAGTTCAAGCTGTGACCTAACAGTTCCCCTACACCATATAACGCACAAACACCCGTTGTCAGCCTTTGGGGATTGTCAGTGTTTAAAGGTCCAGATTATGCTTTCTTCATTGAATTAGAAGACAGTCACAGAATGTTTGTGTATTAGTTGGTTTCGTGTTTAGTTTTAAATCCATGTAAACAGTCACAATCCCATTATCGTCCTGTTAGAGAGAGGCTTCAGCTCTCCAAGCTCTTGAGAACAAAGAGTGGGAACCTGTTTCTCAGTGGGGAAAGAAGGCACTTTAGGGGTCACTAAGTTTTTAGGAAAAGGCAGCAGTCTCTCAGTTTTAGGTGCTATCCTCTAGCATTCCAAGGGATCTATACTCTTAAGCTGTAAGTTATTTTAAGTTCTTTCCCTAAAGAAATGGAAAAAGCTGCTGTCAATTTGGGAATAGGTTCTAAGGCCAAAGATGGGTTAAGCATATGTGGTTAAATTGTGTCACAGTGACGGTTGCTTTTGTGGAATTACAGTGATGTAAAAGGAACAACTCTGCTCCAAGCACTCTATTTCTTCCAAGATAGCTCTTTTAAAAGGACATAATCTACGTGTTTTTATATAAAACAAAAATGAACATATTGTCTAGCTTAAAAACTACTTTGAAGCGTGTTAGGTGTGACATTGAGCCAACATTGTCCTGTCCAATGCTGTTTACTAAAGAGTGATTCTAATTTGAATTCATCTAATCATTCTGATTCTACTCTCATCTGCATCTAATTTCTGAACACAATTATCTTCCAGGAGATGATTGATGAAGCAGATAGAGACGGGGATGGGGAAGTGAACGAGCAGGAATTCTTGAGGATCATGAAGAAGACCAGCCTTTACTGAAACTGAATTGTATTTTGTTTTTTTGCACACGTGTGAGTATGTCTGGTAGGTGCCTCATTAACTCCAGCTTTTTAGTTCTGTGAAGAGACCAGAAAAGTTAGGTCAGTGCTTTCTTTTAAGCAGATGATCTGAAACTTGTGTTTGTGAACAGTTACCAACCGTTAGCCTGTTTCCATGTAGCAATGTGGCTGCTTGTTTAAGGTGTTTACACCGTTCATTTTCAAGACAGGAATTGCATTTTTCAGTAACAGTAATCAGATCCTTATCTGACTGTAAGACACATGTCAAATCATTATGGTTTGGTAAGGAAAGACCTTTTTTTACTCTGTCTTATGGTGATTATTCCCTCCCCCTTTTTTATTATGCTCTTAAACTGAAAAAGTAAGTAAATGGGCTTCTGCAACTTAACTTCCTGCTATTTAGTTCACACGTTTAAAGAAATCTCATTGCAGGAGAAAGCTAGCAGTGCTGGTGATAGTATACGTTTGCAGGAATACTCAGTGGTTTCAAATGTAAGATTGTACTTAAAATAAAATGTCTTATTTTAAGCCATCGGAGTTGTGGAAAGAAGTATACGAAAATACATCTCCAGTGGTACAACACTGTCTGATCTTTGGGCAGATCACAAAAAGGATTCTTACGGGTACTTCAATGCTGGAGGGCTCCAGTTACTAAATGCTTGGTTGTAGAGACAAAGCTACGCTATATTCTGTCTTTGAAGCGGCATCTGTCTGAGGTGAGAGCAGAACGAAGGACGGCTTCTGCTTTTTGCTGGAAGGAAACAGGCTTCCACGTCCTTCTGCTACTTCTGTTTGTTCCAGCAATTCCTCTGTTATCCTCCCTCCTCGCTCTCAGATGAGGGAAGAATGAATTCTTCCTCTACAGGAATCTTAATATCTTCCGGACTCCTAAATTCAATCAATTCCTTTGCGTCTGACAGTCAGTATCTGCCTTTTTCCCTTTGCCAACCATTCCGTTTACTTGCACAATTCATAAACGTGGGGAAAAAATCGAAAACCAAGCTAGACATGAAAGAAAACAATAATTGAACTTGGCCTATATTACGTAGAATTCCTTTCAGACCTTTTTCTGCCTTGGAAAATAACGATTTATAGCAGCAGTGTGTCAGAAGGGAGCAGATTGTTGCAGTCTCTTGTGCCCCCGTGTGGCGAAGGAGAAGACACGCACAGGAAAACGGCGCTGATAAACGGTACAAAAGCTCTGATTATTTATCAAACGAGGTCAATTTATTAGCAAGTTGGTTGGTTTCTGTACAGTTTCCCATCCTTTGTCTGTTCCGCTCCAGTTCTCGAGTGACCTTCCATTGCTGCTGCAGTGATTCACGGTTTTGTTTAATCCTGCCATGCAGGAATCTGACTTTTAACCTTAAACCTCTTTTTGTTTTTTAAAACCCAAAAACTGCAGTGCAATACACAGTTCCTTGCTGCTGTCCAGGCAGGGGAGCCACCTGTCCAAATTTCAAATACGGGACAGCGTGGGCTTAATAGCGTGGGCTTAATACCGAATTATTTGCTGCCAAAGGCAAAAGGATTCTGGGCGTTTTTCTCCGTGAGTAAAGCTCCAGGATAGAGCCACGGTTGGAAACAAACCACGCAAACCCACGCAACACTCATTTCTCCGGCGCAAAGATGCATCCTTCACAACAGCGACCTTCTCTCGGGAAGAGGCTGGTGCTACCTGCTGGAAGCTCGGTGACCGCGCAGTGCGGGCAGCGGCAGGCGGGGAGAGGGCGGGGTAACGGAGCGGCGGCAGCAGCCCCCGCCCGCTCTGCGCCTCGCCCAATCAACTCGCATGATTTCCCTGACAGGCGGGTGTGATGGCCAACGGCAGCGCGGTTGCCATAGCGCCGGGGGGCGGGGCGTGGCCGGCGGCGGGATGGTGAGTTGGCCCGCTGGGCGTGAGCTAGATGGCGTAGGATCTCGTGGTCCTGTGAGCGGTCCCCAGGAGGGGCTGCTGCCGGTCTGATAACCCCGGGCCTTTCTGCCGCAGGCTGCTGGCGGCCCGAAGGCTCCGGGGAAGGAGCCGGCCCCCACGTTCCCGGTCAGCGCTGAGCAGCGGCAGCAGCTGCGAGAGGCCTTTGACATGTTCGACCCCGATGGCTCCGGACTGATGGATGTCAAGGACCTGAAGGCAGGAAGCCGTGAAAGTGCAGTGTGTTCGCGGGTGAAAAGGAAGCACAGAGAGTGCAGCGAAGGCTGCGAGGTTTAACAGCCCCTCCGCGTGCCCCTCTCCCCCACGAGGGGCCGCACTGCTGCCTCTACCTGCGCGGAGGCACACCGGGGTGTCTGAGACTGCTTGTCCCCGTCTACTGCTTCTTCCTTTGCACAGCAAGTTAGGGAGGAACGTCACTTTTTTTCGATAGGATATGCAAGCAAAGCTCTCTAGAAGCCCCTCATCTCTAACGGCTTTTACAAAGAACGGCACGTGCCCTGTGTAGCTGAACGGCACTCAGGCTGCAGGTCCCAGGGGATGTATTTGACGGTCTGAGCAGCCCGGCTCAGGAGCTTGGATCCCCCCTGGCTCGGAGAAATGACAGGGATGCTTTGTGACCACAGGTGCTCTCGGAACCAGAATTACTTGTAGTCAAACAAAGGTGACAGTCAGTAAACAGAAATGTTGCAAATAGGGTTAATCATTCACAAGCACAAATAAGCCTAATAATTTACAAGCCCCACCTGTTGTGGAGCAGTTACAGAGCAATTAGTGTTTGCTACCTATTGCTTTTGGATCACTTGCTGTGCTGTCAGGCGTTGCTGCTAGAACTCTGGCTTGTTATGCAGCTAGCAATCATGCAAGAATGGTGCCAGTGTTTTGGCCAGGTATTCTTAGGAGGGACAGAACCCTTCCTTCTCCTTGGCACTTGCCTGCAGATCTTCCCTGCTAGTTTTCCACAACCTTGTGCTGCTGACATCAGACAGCTACAGAACACTGTTCTCTAGGGACAAAATGGAGGATGAATAGTTTGCTCTGTGTTTTGTACAGCCCTTTCCTCTCCTGCTGCTCAGATATTTTGCACGCAATTCCTTCCCATTCACTTGTAGAGGAGAGTTGAGCCAGCTTGTCTGTGTGGAGGTGCTGGGAGACAAGCTGGTTAGCACAATTTTTGCCCTTCCATTTCTTGCTGTCTCCATTGTACGTGCAATTGTCCCAAGTAATTGTAGAAGCATGGAGGAAACTGCATGGGAAAAGTACCTAGGTTAAGAAATAAATTTAATATTACAAATATATATACACACATATGCAAATATATAGTCATTTCCTGGCACTGTTGAGGTGGAGGAATGCAGTGCTTATTGCCAGGGGAGCAATAAGGAGCTGATGGGAATGGTGGAAAGCGTTCATAGAGCAAGCAGGTAATGTGTCAGAGACTGTGCCTTGAAAAATCACATCATGGATCTCTAAAAGGCCTTCACATTCCAAGGATGGTTATTTTCAGAAGTCTGATTTCAGCAACTCATTTTTCTGTTTGGCCTGATAAATAAGTGCTTGTGTTGATAAGCTGCAGTATAGGAGCAAAAATGAGCATCTGGAATGGGGCTGTGGGACCCAAAATTTCTTAATCAATCAATCAGGTCTTCACCAAGTTGGCTTCATGAACATGCTTAGCCTTCTGGCACAGGCCCAGTTTCACTGCAGAGTCGGAAGGCTGCTCTGTTGTCTGCACAGTGGACAGGCTGTTTGTCTTGTTATATTTCCACTGTGGCAAAAAGTTGTTCCTCCCCCCCCCCCCCCCCTTACATGTACCTACTTGCTTCAAACATCTTTTCTGCTTTGTTTCTGTTTGATTTGTATAACGATGTTGGTCTGTTTTCTCATTTGGCAGATAACTATGAGAGCTCTGGGCTGTGAAGTGAGGAAAGCGGAGATGAAAAGAATTATCTCTGAAGTTGATGAGAACGGGTCAGGGAAGATAAACTTTGAGTCATTTCTGCGGGTGATGACCCAGAAAATGGTGTGTGAGCCCAGCTGGTCACAAAGACTGAAATTCCTCTTGCCTAACTTTACAATGCAGGTACTTGCAGTAGATTGGGTTACTGGTTCGCTGAAGGAGACAAACAGGACTTTCATCTGAGGTATCTTAGATATCTGCCCTTGGCTGAGTTGTCTTTACTACTCCTGCCTTTTTCCATGAGGATCTGGACTGGCTAGTTCAGGTAGTTGTGCATTTCAGCAGACAATTCCTCCCTATCATAGAGTGTGCTAAGCACAGTGCCTGGGATCTTTCCTTGGAGACCAAAGCACTTGGAAACCTCCAGGAAAGAGTCCCACTGTCAGCCCAAGACCATAGCAGAGATAGACATTACAGGAATGACTGCAGTCTCCCCTCTCCTTCTTTAAACCTTTCCACGTGTAATTTCAGTTCCGTATTTATAGTTGCAGAGTTCTAGATTTTCTTAAAACCAAAACAGCAGGGAGCAAATGTCACACATCAGGTGAAAATGAAAAATCCACCTTCTATGGGCAATAGCCACTCAAGCCTGTGGAGTGTCCTCAGATCTGCTGTTTGATACCAGCCCTTTGTTTCATATGTCCTAGTCTGTACTGCCCATTGGGATTCCTTTGGCTCATACACCTCTGTATCCTCTAGTACCTGGCTGCACGTAGACATAGGCTGTTCTCAAAGAGCACCAGCATGACTGGTTCTGCCCCTCACATCCTTGTAATTTCATTGCAAGGCTTTGTGAGATGACTGGGTCATAGCTGGCATTGCCATTCCTGTGTACATGCCATCAGAGTTGCCAGGGTGTGTATGCTTGGACCTATGCTAAAAGCAAAGTGAAGATCCACATTTTCCCCCTAGTAATACTTTGGAGTTCAGTCAAAGCCCACACCTAATTGCAGGCTTGTGTACACATTGCCTGTGTGTGAGTTGAATAAAGGCAGCAGCAGCCAGCACAAGCCTGGCTCACTTTTGAAATAAAATATAGCTGTAGCCATTGGATCGTTCTTGTCAGCTACTTTCACCTTCAGTAATGTTGCTAATCTCTCTCTTCCTGACAAAGCATGGCCAGGATGTTCCAGGCCAAGTCCCCATGCTGTTCAAACAACTTCTGTTATAGCTTTTCCTTTAATATATGGTAACACTGAGAAAAGAAGGGGAAAAAAGTAAAAGAAAAAGCAAAAGTGGAACAGCAGTGGCAAATAACCCTTTTCTGTGACCCAAAATGATGTCTTGGATTTTATTCCAAATGGTTGCTGGGTGAAGTGTCTGAGTAGGGATTGTAGAGTGGTATGATGTCATGCCTGCATGAAGACATTTTTCCTTTCCTTGCTAAGGCAGAGCCATTTTCGAAAGAAGAGATCCTGAAAGGTTTCAAGCTGTTTGATTATGATGGCACTGGCAAGATCTCTTTTAAGAAACTCAAACTGGTGACTAGTGAGGTAGAAGAAGACATCACAGACGAAGAGCTGCAGGTTTGTGAAGCACAAGCATATTTTTCTTGCTCAGGGAGGGAGTGTAAGGGCTTACTGATTGGGGAATGGTGCTTTGTTTCATTGCAACAGACACAGTCTGTTTCTCTTGTGTTAACATGAAGCCTTGCCTGAAATCTTCATTGGTGTTTAGGCTTTATGACCCTCCATCCTCTCAGATCCCACCTAATCTGGTCTTCCAAATCTTTGTTATCTGACAGGAGATGATTGATGAAGCAGATGTGGATGGAGATGGGGAAGTGGATCCAGAAGAGTTTTTGCGGATTCTGACATTGACTGACCTGTAACTACGTGATGTTCTTTTTTTTTCTCCCAGTCCATTGCAAACAACTGTTTGCAGTATCGCTCCTTTCCAACTTTTACCCTTTCTTGGGTGTGAAAACACACTGAGATGTTTCATTTTTGGTGTTGATTCTGCTCCATCACTGCAAGCGGTTTTCTATATCCCAGTAAACAGTTTTGTTGCTAGATTTGTGTCTGTGTGTGTTAATTCTAAAGGCTGAGATTAATTCAAATTCTTCAGCCTTCCTCTAGAGTTCTCTCTATTGTAACTGCATTCCATGGCTTTTCAGCCTATCTGATAAAGTTAGTCAAAACACTCTTAATCTCAGAAAATATAAATTTCAAACGTTAGTATTTATGACAAAAACTTCTGTACCTTTCCTGGTTTTCTGGCATTATGTAGAAGACAAGAGTTTGAGGGCTTGGGAGCAGTTATTTTCCATAAGGTAGTAAATATCTTAGACTTTGGATTTCCCTTCGTAAGTAGCATTACAGGAGAACAACTATGCAGCTATGAGACTTGAAGATGTAATGGGGTCAGGTCTCCCATGGATTTGTTCTTCCTTCCTAACAAAATGCAAATGCAGACTGAATTTTCTTCATGATTGGAATACTCAGCACAGTTTTCTCTGGGTGTTGTCAAAGGACCAGGGGATCTGTAGACTTTTATGCTAAGCTTACATTTCCCTCTTCTTCCTGGCAGCTACTGTCCCCAAACTGGCTGATCCTTCATGTCATGCAGGCTTTTAAATTTTTAGTAAACGTTATGGAAGGTGGGTAATTGCTTAAAAATGATTGGTAGGAGAAGCAGTGAAAAAAATACAGGAAAGAGTGATCATAGAATCGGTCAGGTTGGAAAAGGCCTTAAAGATCGTCCATTTTTGTTTAAAAACAAAACAAATAACATGGCACAATTGTCATTCTGGGCTGTTGTGACCCTGCCAAAAGGGCTCGATCTCCTCCTTGCAGCTCCACTGCAGCATGTGGGTACGTTCCATCCTACTTTGACCACTGGCATAATCTTGAAGGATCTTTCCATGTTGCTGAGAGTGCAAAAATGTGCATGTGTTTTGGAAAGGATGTAAAGAGCCTGGAGAGTTTGCTTAGAAGAGTCTCAGAAAATAATCTCTGGCTTAGAAAAAATGTCTTAATACTGTGAGAATTTAACACTTCAGCCTGTGATGATTACGTGATGCTGCATATAGAATAAGAGCCTATATAAGAACATACAAGCTACCATCTAAAATAGTTTTCAATCTAATGGAGACAAACCTGTCAAAATCCTGGAGCTGGAAGTAAGCTGTTCAACTATAAGAGAGAAATAAGGCATGGCTTATCTTAAATACCAGTGATTAACTGTAGGAATGAGCAATCAAATGGTATAGCAGCATCTCTAAGCAAAGAATGAATCCCCTCAGCAGGTTTGCTTCAGAAGAATGTGACTTACTGTGCTTCTCGCAGCTCCTGTAGAGCGGTTGGATTACACAGATGAATAGATCCTTCTGGCCTTAAAAATCAGCGCCTGGCCTGTTATCTGAACAACTGTGTGTGGTGCTCAGTTATTTTTAGTGTCTTCTTTTTGCCAAACTTCACTGTCACCCAACCAGTTTACAGCCTGACGTTCCAACTTCAGCTAGATGGGTATCTTGTCTGTCCCTGTTGCAATGCAGAATTGTTGCTTCCACATCATTGCTAGGAATTTTTCTGGAGATTGAAAGCAGTTGGAAATTGCAGCACTTTCCTTGGGATGCCCGGATCTTACCCCTGACTCCTTCTGTCTAGACAGCTTCCAGAATACCCCTTGCTATCATAACTGGTCTTGTGATAATACAAGAGAAGAATTCAATTTATTCTTGTTAAACCTTCCTGCTTATGTTGGTTTGCTTCTGCTTTTACCACGTCTGAGTTCTTAGGAAAACTAGAGGGTTTGTTACTGGTGATTTCCTTCTGTGCTATTTTCCCCATTTACTGTCCTACCAGTAGCACTAAGAGCATATCCCAGTGCAGAGTAAAAGACAAAAATAAAAGCAGAATTCAGCCTTTGTAAAATACGTCTATTTTATTCAGTACCAAAATTGTGCTCCTTCCTTTTGCCACTAATTCATCCATTCTGTGATTTGGTGAAAAGTAGGGAGAGATGGATTTATAACAAATCTCAGAACAATTCCTGTTCACACATGATATGTTTGTCAGGTCAGCCAAGTCAGAACTGAAAAGACCCAGGCAACTGCCCAGCTACTCAGAAACACAGATAATGGTGGCGTTTGAGCCCCATGGAAATCTGGTGTCTGTGTGTCAGCCTATGATGCACTGACACTCATTCCAGAGTCACAGAATTGCTGCTGATTTGGGGTCAGTACAGTAAATGATGTGTCCATGATAAAATATGCCAATCTTATATTGCTCCAGTTCTCTCGCCCCCAGCAGCCACCGGTGTTCCAGTGTGGGGAAGGACTCTGAGTAGCGGTTTGGCTGTTGACATTTGGCTTTGTGGCATTTAGGCAAGTCTGATCACTTCTTTGATCATTTTTCCGATACCATCGTAGATCTCATGAATGGGGGCATTGCACATGAAGGCGCTGGTGGTCACCAGCTTGTTCTTCACATCCACGTGAACCTCAGTGACGTGTTTGTTTATGTGCTTGCAGCCGAGTTCCTTCACAGTCTCAGCAGTCTTTGCATAAGGCCATCTAAAAGAAAAAAGACCCGCGTAGAGGATATGAGAAAAGCCTACAACGAAAAGCCCGTTTGCACCTCACAACAGCAGCTTCTAGGCCATTACAGAGACATGGATGCTTCCTGTAAAAAGCCTGCTTAATATGTTCTAAATCTTTTCCTGTCAAAAGATTTTTTCTAAGAACTGCAGCATCAGGAAAATCTGCAGATTACAGTGCTGAAGTAAAGCTGACATAAAACCTTGATGTTCCGGCATAGTTGTTCTGCTGCTTAATTCTATGCACTCTAGACTTATTCTGGGGTTTGGTTTCTTCACCAGCTTTCTAATACTAATAACAAGAGCCATCAGTTTCTTCCCTGCCGCTGGGAAAATTCAGTCACAGCTTTCATGGATGGATAATGTCAGTCTTAATCCCTGCCTTTTATACCAAAGTGTTATGCAAACCACCTTGTTCCTACCTAGGATCTGCTTAACTTTTAGTCAGTATTCTGGCATCTTTCCTGCCCTGGGACTGAAAGGTGCATGAGGCACAGTACAAGATATACTGGGGAGAGATTGCTGATTCTGTGACTTTCATGGTGCGAATATGTACCAGTATCCCAGGGTTACTTACTTCTCACACTCGGTGTCATGACCGACAGTCAGCTCACAGCCTGGGAAGATTTTGGCTGCCAGCACTGGGGAAATGCAGCACAGGCCAATGGGCTTTTTGGCAGCATGGAAAGCCTTCAGGACATCCTCCACCTCTTTGGAGACCGTGCAGTTCTTTCCTTGGGTGGCCCAAGTACTCAGGTTTTTAGCCACTCCAAAGCCACCTGAGAAAAGGGAAATAGGTTGGACAGCAAGATCAGTGCTCCAGGGCAGCACTTTTGTCAGGTATGGTTTGTTAGAATGTTAAAATGGATTTGGTGGATAGAAGCATTTGGGCAATATTGACAGAAGAAAGCAGAACCTTTGCAAGCTACTGAATATTCTCAGCTCCTGACCACCATGAGATACGATTCTAAAGTACCATCTCTGTTTCTAAAGAAAACTGAACTGGTGAGATATCAGCGCTCTGCTGGTTACCCTGTTCCACTCATGAGCTCTTCTCTTTCTGTTATGGTGGAACACGCTGACAAGCTTTTGCTTGTCTTTTAATCCGTGCTCCAGGTCTAATCCAACCCCAGTGAAATACTTTCACTGAAGACCGATTTCAGAAGAGATTGCACTTTTCACTTCTGAGTCACCCTCTGTGTCCCAGCTTTTGCTTCTCTCGATAATAGGGCAGGCATGTAGGTGAGGGAGGGGATAGTCTTACATCCAGTAGAAAGAAGCAAAGTAGATGGTACAGAGAGTAGGTCAATTGGTGGCTATCTATCTGCTCTCTCTTCTTGGGAAAAATTTCTGTGCATTGTTGACGCAAGCATAGATGGAAGATGTCCATCATTCCAGTCCCGTCTCCCAGATGATCCTCTTCCCCAGTGGCTTTGCCCAGTTTCTCTCAGCCCACGTTTTTCAAGGCTTACATACATCTAAGGTGTTCCGAGACCATGGGCGTGCAGGTCCCACATACCGACCTACCTGGTATGATTAAGGCATCCAGCCCCTTGACATCCAGCTTAGTTAGATCCTTGATGTTGCCTCTGGCTATTCTGGCACTTTCAACTAGTACATTGCGCTTCTCCTGAGTTGGCTGTCCTTTCACATGGTCTACCACATGCATCTGGTCAACATTAGGAGCATAAACCTCTGCCTGAGAAGGGAAGAAAAGTTCTGTTATCCCTCAGGCATGCATCCTAAACATGTTCAATACCATAGGTAGCAAAAGAAAATACTTGAGTTGCTTTGTTAGGAAAGACCTTTGTTGGTGATTGCAGTGACCCTCAGGCTCACCTGTAGCCGATACCGGGATCAAGAAGGTTATTGTTATATGTAGTATTATACTTTGGGAGCTGAAATGGTGGAGAGGGAGCAGCCACTGCTTTCCTTCCTAGGAAAACAAGCTGTTCCAAGAGCCATGCATGAAGCTCACTTCCCAGAGTTTTCCATTCATGTCCCAAACAATCACTTTTGCTGTGGTGGCTCCAGTCTGTTCTCATAAAGCCAGTTATCCCATACTGCGGAAGAGTTTTCTCCACTAGAGGTCCCTGCCAATCAAGGGATAAGCGCAGGGCGGTGCTTTAAGCTCTCCGATTTAGGGTAAAGCGGGAGAACTGCAGCAGCTGTAGGAGCAAAGAGGCGACGCTACAGACAGCAGAGAGACAGTTTGGACAAGTCTCAGCTTTAATCCACACCGAGAACACACTTTGAAGGCTTTGGAATTAGGTGGGCGGGCTCTGCAGCACATGTAAATCATCACTGTGCCTTCGTGTTTAGTGGGGCAGTATCAATTTCCAAGAAACCAGCTCTGACCCAGATCAGTGGGTGGCTCAGAGCTGAAAGGATCATTGCACAGGGCTCCTCTCTCTTTTCTTCCTCTCTCAAAGAGCAGCTGTTGTGACCAGTGGTGGGACAGCAGTTGCTGCAGGATCACCCTTTTTTGCCCTTTCTCCAGTTCATCTCACAAGGACTCATCTATTTTCTGTTTCAATCTTCAGTGTTTTAAAAAGATGAGTTGCAAACAGCCCAAGTCATTAGTAGTCTTTGAAACAGAAATACCAAAGCAGAAGAGAGGAAGTACAAGCCAGAAACAGAGAGGTTCACTTGAGAAAGTTTGCTTCAGAGTTTGAGTAGCTGACAGAGTTGCTGAGCACAAAGCACACAGCCAGTCCTCTCGTAGAGGAAAGCTGTGAGCGTGAGGCAGAGAGCAGAGCGTTCTTCGTGTTTGCTGTAGCAGCCCTGACACTGCTGCCTGCTTTGACTCCGCTCACTTCATGCTTTGCAATTGTCCCAGCAGAAGTGAGAAGCTTGTGACTGGTCCAGCGAGATGCAAAGCTGCTAAGAGCAGTACCTTGTGCCAGACAGACAAAGTGAAAAGCAGAGCCAGGGCAAAAAGGGGCAGGGATGGGGCAGGAACCTCTTACCTGTGCCCCCTCCCTGCTGAGATGCACCAACACAGCCGAAGACTCGTGGATCTCACTGCCATCGTACACCCCACAGCCAGCCAGCACAACAGCCACTCTCTTTCCCATGGTCACAAAAAGAGCAGGAAGATTCCCCGGAGAGCCCCAGATTGCTGTGCATCTCTGTGCACTGCCTGGAGCCTTTTATAGCTTGATCCCTCCCCCAGGAGCAGGTGGGGCCGGGAGGGTTGGGCTGAATTTCTTACTGGCAAGACCGTTTTATTTCCAGCGCTACAGGCAGGGTGTGTAAATATTATTTGTTTCCTCAACTGACTGCTCCCTTGCAGACATTCTTACCAGCACGTTGTCTCCAGAGCATCCCCAACTGATGTGAGCTGTTCAACAAAGCAGCTGTTTTTCCTTTTGAGATGTCGATTTTCCAGTCTACTTCACACTAAGGCACTAAAATCTTTGTGCATAAGATGGTATCACAGGAAGCTAGTCCACAGCAAGAATTCCAGCCAGTGCACTTCCTATCTGTGCCCCATTTTGAAAACCCTACACTGCACTGGCAGCTTCTCTCCTTTTAACACCAAGATATCCTTTTCTGACCTTAAGCGTCCTCAGCAGAAGTTTTGCAGTTGTTTCCTGGCCTTCAGGTCCTGAGTCAGGAATGAATAACACAATTCTCCATCAACAGCACCATCTGTCCAAGAAGGTAACAACAGCATTCTCAAGGAAAATGGTAATGGGAACTGACAGAGCCCTGACCAATATAGGTGTACATGGCTGCAAGGTTACAGCGTGTGGTGGGGATGCTTCCGTGCTCATGTGGAGACCTGTTCTCTCTCGTCCTTGATATGCTCACACCTGAAAAGATCATGAGTATTTCTGATTCAGCTTTGCAGTGTTGAAACAATCTCTTAAGCCTATCCTGCCATTTTTTCAGTGAACAACAAAATTCACGCATCTTGACTAAAGCTTATTTGTAAGCAAATTTCCTTGTCTCTCTCTCAGAAGAGATAGGAAGTGTATTTTGCTTTTAGTGAAATAGTTGCTTGGCAAGTTTTTAGTCATAGCAGGCATAAGAAAGATGTTCTTTTCTGATACGCGTGACTTCATTTATTGCATGCACCTTAAAAACAGTGATGTCAGGCACTATATACTCAACTGTACAAGAAGGAATAAAGCATCTGTTTGGTGGGTAGAAAAACGGCTGTTATTATCCATGAAAAAATTAAAATGTGAGATAAGTGGGGGAAATTCCCAAAGCCTTTTCTCTGCTGCTTGGTTTCATATCTAAGTTATTGTAAGCGTAATTTAGAACTGTATTATTTCCTCTTACCGGAAAATAAAAGAAAAACAGCTGAATCATGCTTAACTTGAAAAGACAGTTTCTTCCTCCTTCAACTGATAGGAGAGCAGTCCAGTTAATGATGGAAGAAAGACTGTTCAAGGCCAGGCTGGATGGGGTCCTGGAAAGCCTGATCTAGTCCTTGATCTGGAGGTTGGCAACCCTGCCTATGTCAGGGGAGTTGGAACTGTATGACCTTTGAGGTCCCTTCCAACCCAAGCCATTCTGTGATTCTAAGATAGATCGTGGCTGATGACTTAAATGAATTTAGGACTTGCTGTAAACCACATAACGTAGCTTTGCATATTGCAAACTGATGGCATTGTTTCCCCTTTCTGAAATAATTGCCTACGTGTAACTGGACAAAATAGGCTTGTTCTAGAGCTTGCTTCCTTGTGTGACAGGGTGTATCTCAATAGGCATATTAAACTTAAAGATCTACCTGCAGCAGATGTACTCTTGACAATTAATATTTTTCAGCTAAATTTTTCCATTCTGAATGAGAGTGTCTGCACACATCAATACGTTGCTTAAATCTGCATTAATGTTCTAGTGAAGATGAGTGTGAAGGAACTCTTCTGTGCCATAGCTATTCTTCAAGTGTATCCTCCAAAGCATTGGAGAAACCATGAATGTTTGGGGGCCAATATAGGGATCCAGCTTCTCAGTGGAAGCATGCCACCCCAGTCCATGTGGCTCAGAGAGCAGGAGGAGCAGCATCCTTTGGCATCATCTGTGGATCCTGCCAGTCTGGGACTGCTCAGGATTCCCATTTGATGTGTAACCAACATGATCCCATAATGACCATGGGCCACTGACCACTGCTTTCTATGGCCTCCTGCACCTCCCCGATCACATATTCTCACATATTCTCCATGACAAGCAGGAGGAAGCTGTGAATAGGTCCTTCATGTCGCCTCTGGGATACAGCAATGATCATGGCAATGACAGGTATCACTTTGCTGCTTGCACAGTTATCCCGGAAAGCCAGTAAGACTCTTCCAGATTTTATCCTTGTACTGTTGGTCTCTGGACTGCATTGACAACTCACTCATGAAAGCCCCTTAGGAATTAGTAGGAGTTCCCTGGGAGTGTGTGCAGAGAGCCTGGATGAGATGGACATGGAGTGGTACATGGACAAAAGTCACCTTTATGGCAATGGCACTGAACATGCCCTGGGCTTGCCCAGCACAGGACACTGGTGCCAGGCATTCATAGCTGTGACAGGGGCAAACAGGAGGATTGTGGCCGGTGCTGGGAGAAATAACTGGTCCCCAGGGATCTCCTGGGCTTGCAAAATACTTGTTTGCTCCAGCAAGATGGAGTCTTTAAAAACCCTTAATTTTAACCAGTGTAATTTCCTCACTGGCAATAGCAAAAAGGCAGTAATAGTAATAAACCGTAAGTGTTATTTTTCAGGTGTCTTTTTTAACAAGGGTTAATCAACAGTAAAATTAACAGGCCCCTGGAGGGAGCTACCAGCAGTCCATTCTGACTCAGACTGAAATTTATTGCAGCAAGAAACTCGTTTGCATTTCCTCCCGCATGCAGAAAGAAACACTAATAGAAGATGTTTGTAGGGAAAAGGGGTGGAGAGCAGGGAGGAACACAGGCCAGTGGAGTTGGTTTGGTTATAAAGAGCTAGGGAAGAAAGAGAGGCAGCATTTCAGCCCGCATCTGGGTCTTCAGCGAACTCTGCGATGGCAGTCAGAAAAGCTGAGTCACTGCATTACTCCATAGGGCTCTTGGGCATTTCCGCAGGTAGGGATCGAGTCTTCTTGGCACGGGAGGATGGGGTTGGGACTAGCTTTCATGGACAACCCCCTTTTTGAAGGGGTTAAAAAGTCAGTTTACTCCAAATCTTCTCTGCTTGGGTAAAACTTTTAGAGACGGGAGATCCCCCTGCCTGGTTCAGCAGCCAACAAAATATTTGTCTTGGCTTTAAAATGCTGGCCTGAATTTTTGTACTTCTTCCAACCCAGGTGGGAAGCAAATCAAAGCTTTTTGATAGTCGTTTCCATAAGTGACTATATTTTTTTTAATGCGCTTTCCTCTCTTCTCTATCTGTCTTCCCTGCCGCTCTGTTTTCTATGTCCACTCCCTTTCTTTTGTCCTTTGCAATTCATCTTTCTGAGTGCTGCTCCTTTCCATTTTTAGGCTAGTTTTCTGTAGTCACAAGGCTTATGTGATCATCTTCGGAGTGTGTCTGCGTGTTTGTTGGAATCGGAGAGCTGTTTCTCATTTTTTTCCAGCCATGAGGGCGCACTCTCCAATATGATTGAGTTCAAGTTTCTTAAAAGTAAGCACCCAGAAAGATGTGAGACCTTGGACACAAACCAAGTTACAACACTCTCCCTCTTGATTTTATTATTTACTCATCTTTTACTGTTAATTTTTTCTCTGTTCCTTACTCCTGTCACTCTGGCTGTCTCCTGGTGGATTGTTTTTTTTTTTTGGGGGGGGGGGGGGGGGGAAGGGGGAGGGGGGCAAAGTTTACAAGCTCTTTCTCTTTTTCCACCTCCTTTGTCACACACAGGATCACTCTTGCTGGCAGTACATTTCTACAGTTCACTCAGAGCAGCCCCCGTGATCCCCAGCACAGCTCTAGGGATTCTTCTGTTGATTTTATCATCTCTTTTGGCATATGCAGGTAAGACTCGGAAGGCAGCCAGCTTCTAGGCCTCTCCTTCTATAGCTTTACATGTGTTTGGTCTGCTTTGCCAACATGTTTGTACAAACTGTGGCAGCCTTGCCAAACCACTGACATCTCCTGCTTGAGGAACACATGAGCACACCACTTTTTTCTTACATAAGCAACCAAAGAAATTAAATGTTAGTTTTGAACAAATGCTTTATCATGATCTCTGACAGTTTTAACAGAGTGAATACATGATTTCCCTAAGAACTGTTTCCAAGCTCACTGAGACTAGTTTAGACATCTGTGGGTTGAAATGACATGTTGATGTGTGAGGCTGAAAGGGAAAAATCACTGATTATAACGAAACCCACGCTCTTCAGAATGAATGCTGAGTTACTTCTCCTTTTGTGCAGACCAACCCAAGCTCACGGTAGCTCTGTTGACCATCATGCAGCTCCATGCTCATGTGGTGATCGTGGTTCCAGAACACAACGTGCCTGTAGCGCAGCTGCCTGTCCTAAGTACTACTTTCCATAACCTACTGTGTTGAAATCACATTTCTGTCTCCATTGCCATTTGTTTCATAGGAATTTGGAGAAGCCTAAGAAATGCCACTCTATTCTCGTCTCTTTCCCTGACCGTCTCAGTGTTCTGGTGTGGCTATGGAGTGGTCTTCATCCTGCGAGGGCAAGGAGTTTTGAACGACACCGGTGACTTCCGCAATGCCTTGGTGCCTGGCCTGGTCACGTTTACTTTGGCACTACTCATTATTGCAGTGGTGGGCTTCCTTAACAAAGAGGTCGTCCTAGCTATGATTGCTTCTGCTGTCTCACTTGCCAGTGCTCATGAAGTTGCCATGCATTATAACACAGCTTTTGGTTCCTCTGCTGTGGCTTGCAATTATATGATTGCCTGCTTAGCTGGTGGTTACTTTGCTCTGGGAAGGATTCTTTATTTCCTCTCCAAAGAGAAAATTGCCATCCCTGGCACAGATCTGGCCAAAAATAAGGCCCATGAGCAGATCCAGTCCACCAGTGGCAGCATGAATCATTTCGCAGTCGCTGGTCTTATCCTGAACATGCTGTCTGCCAGCGTCTTCGGCTGTAGGCTCCTGGGTGTCACTAGCAAACTATTTATTGGTCAAGTGCCATGGCTGTGGGCTGCAGGGATCTACCAGATTGGAGCCTGCATTTTATCATACCGTGCAATGGATGTACTAATGGCCACATTCTTTGGTTTCACTTCCATCCTGAAATTTGCTGGAGGCTATTGCCTTCTGTACCCAATCTGGCAAACGGAGGAGCCAACTTTTCCTATCCCATTCCTTGTGGTTTTTTCAATTCTTTTTGCGGTCTTGGCTCTTTTTCTCACTCTTAAGAGCCTGGTGGATGGCCTGTATTTGCTGTTTTACGTGGCCTACTGCATTGCATTAGCTTGTCGTCCCAAGGGATTTTTTGAAGGTGGACCCCAAGGTGTGGATGTGGCCATCTTTGTGGCCTCAGCCTTCATGACTGTGATTCACCTGTACAATGCGAAAGCGGGTGCCAAAATTCCAACAGGGAAGGGTGTTGTGAAGGCCTTGGTTGCTAGCAGCAGTTTTCTGAAGCTTCGTGAAGGGGCAAACCTTCACACACCCTACCTAGGGTATTCCAAGTACGCAGATGCAGAAGTACTTGGCTATGCATGTAGTGTCCTTGCTTCTTTTGCAATAACAGTGACAGGGGACACACAAGCTCCTCTTGATACTGTTGTAATTCCATGGGTGGTGGTAGCTGGTGGGATCCTTAAGCTTCTAAGTGGCTCAGTCGCCTTTGCCCGGGGTAAAACCCTGGAGAGCAGTGCCTTCATTCTTTATGCTGTCATGTGGATCATCTGGGGCTTGACGAGATATGGTGGCCTCTATGGCACTAGCAGAAGCTTCCACACAGCAGTAGGGATCATTGCTTTCATGCTCTTCAATTGCTTCATTGTCTTCTGCACACTTTTCTTAAGCATCACCTGGTTCTTTTACTCCCTCACTTTCTTGCTTATTGCTGTCAGCTTCTTGTTGGATGCCACCAGTGCTCTTCCAGCCGGCTATGACATTGCTGCCACCCTCATCTTTGGTCTGGTCAGCTTTTACTGCTTCCTGTCTGCCCTTTTCAACAGCACCTTTGAGGGTTCCTGCTTACCAATGGGTAGGCCCCTTGTGCAGCTTAGTGGTGTGGGGGGAGGAATGACCAAGTGCCTTCACCTGCCTGCCAGGAAAGCTTCCTCAGTCAAGAGAATTGCAGGTAAGGGAAATATATAGGGGATTATGCAGGGTGGAGGGGTAATTCTGGGAGATTTTGTAGCAGAACAGTACTAAAAGGACATTTTTTCAATCTAGATGTGGAAACCATAATAGTCTGATTATATTTTGACCAAGTGGGCCAAGTTTTAGAAACTAAAATCACTGTGGGGGGAAATAGGACCAAATCCTTGAAGGACTTGGGTGTAGCAGTGAACTCACTGCTGTCTCTGCTATATCATGTCACTGTCTGCACATCCAGTCTAAAACATGTATCCTCCAGGCTAGGGCTACCACTGACAGCTTTCTACAGAGAGTGCATGGTGCTTGCTTTCTCCACAGAGCTGAATGCCTTCTAGCCTAGATGAACATGTCCCAGAATCCCCGAAATGCCAGTTCTCTTCTAGGGTGAATGCTAGAAAATGCCCCGTCAGAGGAATTACTTTTCCAGTTGGAAAAAGGAGATGAGAGCACTGAATTGGCTGTTTTGTCTGTGACAGCTCTCCCGTGAATTACAGATCCTCAGTTCTAGTCACTCAAGGGGTTCTGCCCTGTTCACATGTCAACAGATATCCTGAAGAATGGAGGGACTTGCGGCATCCCCACAGATACTGTGTATGTGCTTGTAGCAGCCTGTAATCGGCCCGATGCTGTGGAGAAAGCTCACCGGTGAGTATTTGCCTCATTGCCTTGGTGAAGGCTTCCCAGGCTAAGGAAGCCTGTAGGAGATACAGCTCCTACTGAGTCCTCGCTACAGCAGCCCTTCAGAGCAATGAGACATGTACCTTAATTTTCCCAGGAATAATAATGTGACAATCCCAGGGGAGAAGATCCAAATGAGAAAAGGAGACGGCTGAGCAGGAATTGTCTTACAGTATATTGAAGGCTCCCGACAGGTGTTGGAGCCATGTAGCTTGGATATCACAGGGAAACGCAAAGATCAAGAAACATCGAGATAGAGCAGGGGGTTACTGTACATATCTCTAGCTACATATTGTTGTGACTAAAATCCCTCGTGTGTTTAATGAATGTCTCCTGCTCTACTTCTGTAAGCAACTGAGGCCCCTCAGAACTTGGGAAACTGGGTCTTATACCTGTCACTACACGAGAAGCTAAAGCCTTCATTTGGAAAGCATAATTGGGAGCAGACCAGGCATTCAAGTCCCTTCCTCTCAGATTGTCTGTTGAAATGGTCCTACTTTCATTGCAGACTCTTGGCCTGTAGCACTTCGTCTAACTGCAGACCTGTCCAACACCATTTCTTTTTCAGCTTGAAATTAAATTCTGGCTTACTTCCAAACTCATTTTTCTTGCCTCCTGTCCAGCTCCAAGCGCCAGGCTCAGGAGCGCCCCATGTCACTCTGGATTTCTAGCCTGAAGCAACTGGAACCTGCAAAACATTTGTTCAGCCCCCTCCTCTGGGACTTCATGGATGCTGCCTGGCCATCTCCTATTAGCTTGGTGATTCCCAGAGGTGAGGAAATGCTGTTACTTCCAAGCTCTCTGGAGAACTTTGGGTTTGAAATTCCAACTTTAAGTCATGTTTCCCTGCAACGCCATATGTTCCACGGCAGTATCTCTAGAAAGATCGCTGTGTTTGGATTGACGCGCATCAGTAAGTGCTGTGTGACTCCTCCTTCTGCAGGTGAATGGGTAGACTTCCTGGGAATGAAGGACTCTGCTAAATACGTCGGTACCCCTCAGAGCGTTGCCATCCGCATCCCCGACTGCTCAGTCACCACTCACCTCATTGACTTGGTGAGTGGTCCTACCTCGAACACCTTTGTTGCAAGCACAGGTTTGTTTGAAGCCAAATGTGGCTTGTGGAACAACATCCGCTACAACCTGTACTATGAACTGAGCATTAACACTCAGTGGCTTTACTTGCACAGTAGCTGCTGGAGTAACAACCTGTTTTGTATCAGAAAACTTACTGAGAGCTCTTGTTCCCATTTTTGTTCTTTTTTTGTCACCAGGTTGGCCCCATTGTGGTCACATCAGCTAACCCAACAGGAGAGGCAGACACAACACACCACAACCAAGTGTATGCCAAGCTGGGAGATAAGGTAATGGTGGCTTTGTGTCTTTTCAGTCCAGCAGGTCCCAAAAGGTATGGGGATGGAAGAGCACAGTCACTCTGTTCCCAGTAGGCAAGTCAATAGATGATATCAAGAATATGGGAAAACATCTAATGAAATATGTCATTGACATTCCTAGTGTTGGTGATGGAGTGAGAGAACAATGTAAAATGAAAAACTTGATGGGAAACAAAAATGCTTCTGTTTTGTACAGTATAGTTATGGCTTGGCAACATATTAGTTTGTCTTCGAACAAAGGATGATACGAGCAACAAAAAAATGCTTCACTTTGTACAAGCAACAGAAACACTAATGCCTAATTGTGCCAGGGCTCTAGCTAACACTGAGTTACCAGAACACTGGGGATTCCCATCTAAAGCTGAAGCTAATCTGAAACAGGCACTGGAGCTTTAAAATATCCTGAGATCCTAAATCCATAGGACAATATATTCATGGCAGCTTATGTAAATCTCTCACCACTAACTCCTCAAAAAACTGTTTTTCTATACCTTTGCTTTTTGAATGTGAATCCCTCAAAGCTCCTCAGCTGATGCAAGCCTGTTTTGCTTGTACTACTGATTCACATCCCATAAAACTCTTTGCTTTTTCTGAGTTCATTCCAAATTCAACAGGTAGTTAGTGGCAATACTGTGATGTGGGAAGGAGCTGAGCTGCCTTTGACAGCTGCCTTCTGTTGAGAAGGGGAAACTGCCATCTCACTGCCCATGTGCCTGAACTTGGCGTGAAAATTTGCTGTTCTTCAGGTGGATGCAGTTCTTTGCGATGGCCCTTCTCCAGAGAATATTGCCTCTACTGTTGTGGACTGCACCAAAATTGACAGTGGAAACATAGGATTCTTCAGAGTTGGTATAATTCCCAAGTCTCAGGTAAAATTAATCTTGATCTCACTGATTCTCTCTTTCTTCCTCTGCTTTGCCCATTCCTGGGAAATAAGCTTCAGACTGGAAAATTCCTGTTCAATAAAGAGATGAAAAGATCTGTGATAGCATGAGGAGTTATCACAGTGCGGTATGAAAGATCTCCATATTGCCTGTGTCCTGATCCTGCAATCATCATTGCACTTCTTTGTGCTGGGCAAATTCCTGAGGAACGTGCGGCGTAAGACTGATTCCTCAGGGAAAGGGCTCTGAGGTCCAAGGTCTCTGAGGTCCAAGGTCTCTGATCTCAGTGGGGCAGGCTCTATTCCCACCTGTCCCAGAGACCTTTGAGCAGATAGATAGATATGCTTAGTGCAATCTCAAGAATGGGCCCAGACAGGTAGTTATGAGAAAGTAAACAGCTGGAGAAGAAGTTAGTGCTTTCCCCCTAACTAGTAATGCACTTATAGCTGTGTTTATTAAATCTAGGTGCTGCAGATACTGGAGCAGGTGCAGAAGAAATACTCACTGGTCCCTAACAGTGTCGGCTGCACCACAAAAGGACGGGAAGAACATCTGAATCATGTCCATGCTGTGCACAACGGGGTGGGCACGGCTGCCTCTGCAGAGAGAGTTGCAGTGCAGCCTGCTGATGGAGGCCGTGAGAACCACACTCGCCTCTGACTTCTGTTCAGGTCAAGCAGTTACATGCTCACTAGGGAGGTGTTTGCTGGAAAATGATGTATAGGTCGAACTGGGGAATGGGAGAGATTTCTCAGCTACGGGGGTGACTTATTCGCCTTTCTATGGATACTGCTAAAATATCCCTGACTTACAATCACATTCACCCAGTTTGTAGAAGCAATATTTTCACTTACAGAGATTGCCAGCTCTCGCTGAAAGGAAAGCGTTATGTCAGTGACTGGCTGAGCCCAGGGTAACAGAGCTTTTTTCTTTTCACTAGAAGTTAATGCCTTTGGTTTGGGGCAGAGAATAACTTGAAACGTTATGTAATTATATGTTAGGGGACAAACACTGCATGAGGCTAGAAATGGAAGAGGAAGAAGGGAAGATGTATTCAGGTACTGTCTTAGTGAATTCAGTGAACTTCTTAAAAAGATGAAGCAAAATGTAGTCTTGGGAATTGAGGCTGTCTTTGGTATATCTTCTCTGAATAGAAGTCACAAAAGCCAACACTAAAACAAGTGCTGTTGTCTGAGGTGCCATTTTCTGTTTTTCACAGTCACTGTGAGGGTAGAATTATCATTTTGATGACTCCAACAATATTACCTTAGAAGTGCTGGAGCACTGTGGAAGACCCTCAATTCTCATTTTATCTTCTGCAGAGTATGAATTTCAAAGGAATCATATGCACTGCATGTGAAAATGCTAGAAGCTGGTCTCTTGCCTTTTGGCGTAACTGTACGTACTTCATGGCACATTTCCTTCAGGGTGCCCATCTTGTACAGAGTGGAATCTGAACTGGAGGAAGTAATGAGAAATTTCAAACAAACTCAAGGAGTTTTCCTTGGTGAAATCTGCATGGCCATACAGTTAGTGGCTTGTTTGGCCTCTGAAAACTGTTGACATTACTCTTACCTGACTCAGGTGCAAGGTGCTGATCAAACTCCAGCTGAAACCAATGAACGATCTCATTGATTTCACTTGGAGCACTGTTGGAACTTAAGCATAAATGCTGTGCAGTCAGAGTAGCTAAACCTCTGTGAACCATGTCTTCTCAGCTTGTTCTTTACAGAACTGGCTCTCTTCCTGCAGAGAAAGAAACTGTCGGATAACTGAGTTTGTGAAATCATTTTACTGGTCTACTTACTGTATCTCTTTGGTGTCTCTTAAGCCCGATTTACAGAATTCAATAAAATATTTTCAATAAACAGTTGTAAGTCACACAGGATTGTGCTATCATCTGCAGCAAGTGCCAGAAAATAACTTTGCAAGTCACACAATCATGGCATTTTGAGGTTGCCAACGGCGCACAAATGATCTTACAGGTGGATCAAATTGTGTCCCTTTCAAGAATGTAAGAGAAGGGGGAAAGAAACCGTAAAAACTAACATCAACCCTCGGGTGTCAGCTTCCTTGCTGGGTACTGCTAATGAGCTCATAAACAACAAGGCTGAATTTGGCTCCTTTTCCTAACCAAGTTTTAGAAAAATAATAAACACTGAAATCTGAGGAAGCACAGTAAGAAATATGAATCTAGAAAGAAGCATTACAAAGCCTTTTGCTATGGAAAACAGCCTTGGCTTACATAAGGTACGGGTGCTGCTTCCCCATGCTTCACATAATGGTATGTTTTAGTGTGCCACAGCTTAAAAGAAGTTTGGAAAGCTGGATTCTTCACAAGGTGCCTTGCCTCTATCCATCTTTTCCTCTCTCCCTGGTGCATCTTTCTTACTCACTTTTCTTTCACTTTCTTACTCACTTACTCACTTTTGCTGCCAGTAGCAGGATGCTGGGAGAACACGCCAGGAACCATTTCACATGACTGGTGCAAGACAGGGAACAACTTCACTTAATTCAGTCCTTGCTGTGCCCCTCCTGCACCTCTCTTGTGTATGAGCAAATTGGGATGAAAGCAAATTGGGGTGAAGGAGGAGATTTCAATGGGATCTTTTGTTAAGGGAAAAATAATTTCTGATATTTCCAGAGTTTTCCCAGTATTCAAAGTTAAGCAGAACATTTTTAAAGAGAAATAGAGAAAGAAAAGAGCTGCTGTTACAAGTGACAAATCCAAAATAGTCCCATTATAAATTTTTGGCCTTTTTCAGCACAATTTGCTGCAAAAATCATTGATCAAATCTGTGCTGAGATGTTGACAAGAGTTTGTAAAATACATTCACCCCTAAAAATATGGGGTTTGGTCAAAAAGTGTTGCCCAGCCCTCCTCAGAGGAGACTCTTAATGTGCCTTTCTGGTGCTGTTCCTCTCACATCATGCTCAATAGCAAGGAGGCACTGCATTGCAGTGTGGCAATCAAGAGGGATGTAAAAGGATTTGAGACCCTCAAATATCCATCCAAGGAGAAGTTTGAAGTCACTGAAGAAAATCAAGAGATTTCCAAGAAGGGCCAATTTTGGTTTAATTGTCAGTGACCCTGAGGTTTTAAGGCCTGAAAGGTCACTCTGGGAGACAAAATAATCCCATGAATGGGCCTGTTTGTGAAAAAAAACAACACTTTAGTCCCACTGGGGTTGGAGACAACCCAGGAAGCAGGCCTATTCCTCCTTGATTTTGCCCTTTGTACAGTCCAGACATCTGTGTCAGTGGAAAAAAGAATGGAAAACAAAGAAGGGCATTTTCTAGTCACAGGAAAAGCCAACTCACCTTTCTGAGAATAGAACTGTGCCATAGGAACAGGAACTGACTCAATGGCATCTTCGTAATGGTGCGTGTTGGTATAGTGGGTGGACCTGATACTCCGGTGGGTAGAGTGGTTCAGAGAGGAAGGGCGGCATCACCACTACCTCCTGAGTGAAGCCAGCTGAGAGAGGGCTTGAGACATGGACAGAGTCAGATATGCCCCATGACTGCCTCTGATTTAAGAAAACACCAAGAACTGTGAGCTGAAGGGACACAGACCTCATCTATTTGGCTCCTTCTCCTGAAATATGAAAGCCAGCATCCACCTATGGCTGAGGATGGGACATCAACTGGAAGAAAAGGCAGAAGGAAAGTCCTCCTTATTGTGTGGAAATCAGTCAAAGCAAAACCTTTACATCTCCTCGGTACTACAGAGGGCATATGAAAACACAACCTGCAGTGACATTTTGTTGTACTCACCTTGCTGCATTCTTCCTGTTACTCCTCCCTGTAACATCAAGTGCTTGGGGTTATTACTGCAGCATGACTAGATGATCTGGTTTGTCACATTTTGAAGGAATATTAAGAACAACAATGAAACAGCATATCTCAAAGCTTGGGCCAGATCTTCAGCTGCTCCACAAAAGCCGTTTGTACTTACATTGGATTTCTGTCTGTGATGGCTGTGTTGCCAAGGGCCGAACAACCTGTAATGGCCCTGATTCATCTGGGTGTCCCCAGCTTTTGCGCCAGCTGTAACAATAAGGAATTTATGCAGCAGCTCTGTGCTGAAGCTCAGAATAAGGCAGAACAGAGATAACTGGTTGACAGAAGAAACTGAGTAAAAATCTTTCGGGAAAATACCAGCAGTCTGGAAATTGAGCCTCTTGAGTCAGGATGGGGAAGTCTGTCCTGTGCATCCAGTTCAACACTGCCTCTGCACCTGGCTGTGGCTCTGCAGCCCTATTAAACATCTGCTGAAATCATGACACATGCACAGAACCTGCTTCTCATTCTTACAGGTTCTGCTGTGACCTTGAGCAGGCAGTGGCAACACTAAGATGGCAGGAGGTGCCCACATTTCCGTTCTGTGCACTGTGCCATAGGATGAGGCATTATCTGCAGCCCCTGACCGAGCTCACCTTATCTCCTCAAAATTCCCATGAGCCTGCTGACTGCCTGTGGCATCCTTCCACCTGCAGCTTTGCAAAGGGTCATGTCACCACCCCAGGTTATCAGATCTTGTGTGGCCTACGGCTTTCCACGGCCTCCATCCTTGTTCCTATCTCCCTGCAGGTCTCCAGGCCCTTCTTGCCTGTGGCTGCCAGCAGCTGTGTTCACTTGCAAAATAAACCAAGTCCAAATTACTAAAGGAGAGCCATTAGTGGGAAGCAGAAATGGTGGTACGGGAGGAGAAATAGGGAAGGAGCAGACAAAGTAGCTTTGCTTGGACCAGATCCAGTGAACAGCAATGGCCATGACCAATGGCACACAGGACACAGGCATGATTCCCCTTGTCCATGACAGGAGCTGAGATGGGTTTCCTATAGACTTTCAGAACCAGTATTAGTGTCACATTCTCCACTGCACTTCCAGGCCCTAGCTCTCCAAAGATACAATGAAGAACTGATCAAGCTAAAGCCCTTTTGTCCACCTCTCCTCAGAGAGAAATGTCTGGTATGAAGCAAGGTAGATCTCAGGGGCCTTGTAGCTGAAGGCTGTCATCATACATCTGATGGTCCTTTGAGCTTATCTTGGCTGTGGTGCTACAGGTACTCCTGTATATGGAGGAATTGAGTCCTACTACATCTGTAGCAGAAGGGTAAGAAATAGCGATGTTTGTGCGTGCACAATAAATGCTAATACATTGATTTTTTTTTCCCCACTTCTCTGCATAAAATTATATTCCAAATGTTCACTGACAAAATGCCTACTCACTGAGCTATGATCTCACTGTCTCCAGGAAAACGCCTTATAAAATTGAGAGATAACATGAAACAATCAAAGAGTGAAAAACAAACAAACAAACACATGAAAAAAAAGCAACAAATCAACCAAAACCCCAAAAGCAAAACAAGAATAAGGAAGAAGGAAAGTAAGGAGAGTAGGGCTGAGCAGAACTGAAAGCAGATAGATAGCACAACTCTTTGTGCGTGAGTCAGCTCCAGGTGTGGCAGAACCAACTCCTGGAACATACTGTCGTGGCCATGTCCCTCTTGGGGTGGTGTTCCATCTATCAGACTTCAGTATCTCTCTTGGAACAGAGAAGTGATGCCCTTCACCACCAGTGATATTCCGTGCAATTTGCTTCCGTGATGATGTGAGTCAACATTCTGCTTTGCAACAGCATTTTGTACCATGTTTCTTTTAATAGAACAGAAACTTTCTTCCCCCTTATCTAAACCTTCTGCTCCTGTCTGTGCCTCTCCATTTCTTTCCTTCCACTGTCCGAATGCACGCAAAAATGTGCTGCTCTTCCCTGGCGGAACTGATGTTCTGTCCTTGAAAACCATCTCACTAAAGCTCAGCTAACTCCTGAGCAAGCGCTAAGGTTGAGAAGTGGGGCAGAGTGAAGAGACCATCCACAGGAGAGACTTAGGGTCAAATGTGACATGGTTGAAATCCAGTATCCCTAGTTCCCCTTTGGCTGGGATCTAAAGGCCTCATTACTCATTGCCAGCTTCCATCCGGAAAAGAGCCTTCAGCAATACATAGCATCTCACAATGGAAAACACAGCAAGAGGCATTAAGGCCTATTGCTAATAACCCTAATGAAAGAACCCTGTGTTTAAAGAGCATGAATAAAGGGATTGATGGCTCATGTTGTTGATCTATGGGAGGTGTGTTTGTTCCTCTCTAACCTTGCAAAAATGCTAACAGGAGTGGTCTAGGCTTGGGGAGTTTGTTTTGAGTCCCTGGGAAGAATTGTGAGGACACAACTACACAACAGTTGTTAATGCTCACCAAGTTCTTGAGCTAAATTTCTGTGAAACAAAGACTTGGTACATGTGTGGAGTCAGTGCTGCTCACCCACTGTGGGTTGCTTGCTGATCATATTCCAGGTTCATTTGTCATGGTAACAGCTCAGAGCACACTGGTGAATTTGATTTAATACTTGGGTAAGGTGGCAGAGTGGACAACATGATGTGCTAACCCAAGTCATGAAAGATGTCTGGACACCCAAAAGCTACTGGATTTAGAGATGTTCATACTGGGAAAACACTTGAATAAAACCTTCCTGAAGGCAGAGAACTTCATCGACTGGAAAATCAGGACTTTTGCTTTTCTTGAAGTTATTTCCTGGGCACATCCTCAGTCAGCTTTACTTTTACAGCATCTATATTACGGTGGTCTCACACGTCGAATTGGACATTTTGGACCGAAATCACTGGAGATTATAAACAACAGGTCACAGCATTTAACAACAAGACTTTGTCATGATGACAGTGTAATGGAAATGATGAGATAATAGAAGGGTGATTTACCCAAATCTGTTTTGATAAGGAAATGTTACTCTATTTAGCAGCACCAGAACAGCAGCAAGTAATAAAATTTATTTCCTTGTTTGCTGAAGAGAAAATCACACTTATTCCCGGCACAGACTGGGGAAGGGCAGAAGAAATCGTGCAGTTTGTCGTGTTGAATACAACATCTATTTTCCCTTTGTTATCTCTCACCTGATACTGGAAAATCGGTACAGTGCAAACATATCTTTGCCATATCCTCTCATCAATCAACAGAATATTCACAAGAGTGAGTCTCAATGTAATCCCAGGTGGTAATAAATGACTTTTTTTCTATAACCTCATTTGTTTGCTTCCCAATTTAGTAAGCGATAGAAACTCAATGCATAAAAAGTTCATTGTGTTTAAATTTATGGCTTTCACTCTAACTGTACATAAAGACTGTTTATTGATTACATAGTGTTCTGCTGATAGGTAATCCTTCGATTTTCAAGAATATTTCCTTGTTCTCAAGGAAATATCTCTGAAAAATCACGGTTCTCTTGAAAATAAGCCATCATCTGAAGCCAAGAGGGAAAATTTCACCAACATATACACATACATGAAGCATTATTTGTGAAAATATACAGTTTGGGGCCCCTCTATAGCTACTGCTGGCACTTTGGGCATCTCCAAATTACAATTGAGAGGAAAGAATGAAGCCTTCAGTGGGTTTATGCCCTCTGGGATGGAAAGAGGTGTCTGGTTGGTTTGAGGTAAACTCATTTCATAATCCAAACTCAAGCCATAGAGTTAGGCTTGTGGATTTCAGGGCTAGGTGATTTTTTATGGATCTAAAAACAGTCTGAAATTTACTCCCTCGATGAGCTTGTCCCAGAGGAGAGAAATGAAGCCCTGACCAGTGGACTCCAAGGGGCTGAGTGTTGTTTTGAGGGGGAAACAACCCAAACAAGGAATTTTTAAAGGGCCTTTCATCTTGGATCTTTACAACACTTTTGCCATCTTTGTCTGCCATCAGTAGAAAGCACGCTCTTATGCTTTCTTATCTTGCTCCACTTATAAGCTAAATTGTAGATTTGTCTATAGCTCAGAAGTTGCAAAATCGTTCTTATTTTAAAACCCGATTTTCTCATCATCACAGTGTGTCAGGTGCTTTCCTCAAGGGCTGAGACATTCCAGTCATGATTTACCTTCCAGAGAGCAGCAGTGCAAGGTGAGAGCTGCTCTTGCCACTGGAAAATTGTTCACATATAGAAAATCCTAGGAGATCACAGGCAATGCTTTGCCTTGGTTTACCAAATCCTGGGCTGTTTGTTGCACTAATCGCAGATGGTGGCGAAGCACACAGCCTTCCCTTGAGCCAAAAAGCTATGGTCACTCTCTCAGTCCTGTGCCGCCAGTATGGAGACAGTCTAATGAAGACATTGTGGAGGGCGCAAGAGACTTCCTACCTTTTTTCTTGTTATTGCTATAACAATTTATGGCAACCATTGGCAACCACATTTGTTTGGAAAGGTCAGGGAGTTTTTCAAGTATGGAAACATGAGAGAAATCCCATGTTGTGAAACTTCACCACATGCTTTGAAGTCAAGCATATAGAATCATAGAATCATGAAGGCTGGAAAAGATACCTAAGATCATTCAGTCCAACCATTCTATTTGAGTCCAGTATGCTGGGTGATGGACCTCATCTGGCCTTAAAGACATTTACTAAGTCCTTCAGAGCACTGGGGCTTGCAGAAGATCAACAGTTTTTTGCACTACACTAATGACCAGTTGTTAACAGTGGCTTTCTCTCCTTGTTTTTCCAATGTAGATACACAATTCATTTATATGCACATTTCAACTAAATATTCTGTGGCAGCATTTGCAGCTCAGATGCACAAGAACTGCAAGTAACTCCTGTGAAGAAGCAGGGCTTTATTGCACTGGCTTCTTCATGGCTTTGTTGCATGCCGCTGTGGGTTGAAGCCAGAGTGAATTATGGCATTTTGCAATATCCCCAGCAATCCCTACCGTTTCATCTCAGCCCTCCCTGTCTCCCATGGTTTCCTTGCTTCCTTCCCAGCTGGCCCAGCCTTGCTCTGGCTTTCCCAGCATCTGGGTCCGTGATGCCAAATGCAGCTGAACCATCTGACCTGTGTTGTGAGGTGCTTGAGGGGACAGAGAAGGGAGATTCCTGCTCCAGGATAATCTTGCCCTGGGGAGAAGGTGACACATGGACTGGTCATGTAACTACTACCCTAGCTGATGGTTCACCAGGGCATAATATGTGCTTGTGTGTGGAAGAAGGGTACAGTGTGTGCAGAGGCTTGTTTAGCTGTCTGAGGGTATGTGCAGGGAGGGGAGCATGACTTCATTCCACTTAGAGAAGTTGGCATGGGCTGGAAAACCAGAGGAGGCTGGGAATGCCCTGCAGTGCCCAGCACAGCCTACAGTGAATGCCCTCGGCAGAGGGTACAGGTGGGTTTTAGGGTCAGAAGGCTCCAGGTTGAAGCGTGAAGGGCAGTCTGTGTTCAGACCTGAGGAACAGATGCCAAAGCCTTTCAGTTGGGACTGTGGGTAGTGAAATAACATCCATCACCTGGAGCCAGAGTCAAAGCAGCTATTTATGGGGACTTCTGAGCACAGGCTAAATGGCAGGCTGCACCTCGAGGAGAAGCAGAGAGACAACAACTCCAGCGCCAAAGCAAGCCGAGCACGCTCAGAACCAGAGTCAGTGTTTGTTTACATGTTCATAATGAGGTGTGGGAGGAATGCAGCCTCAAAATCCTCACCAGGTTTGGCTGCTCAGTTTTTGGAGAAGCATCTGGTGATCTGAGAGGGAGGGAACTCCTGCTCTGATGTGACCCTGGGGAGAAGCCCACAAGAAGCAGAGAAGGATACTCCAAAGCTATGGTAAAGGGGAGCTGGAAAGGGGTTTGTCCCTTGGGTAGTAGGAGGTGATGTTGCATCCATGCCAAGGGAACAATCTGCCTGCCCAGAGCAGGAGGGAGGAGAAGGAACAACTGTAGGGAACTGGCAGAGATCTGCTGCTTGGACACTGCTTCTGGTACAGGGAAAAACATTACAGAAACCCTCCAAATCTGAATTGCACATCTGTGTTTTGAAGCCAGCCTTTGAGCCCTAGCTCACTGTTTTTTTATAAGGGTTGTCTTCTTTAAGAGTGAATTCCCCTCTTCCCCGATTTCCCCTCAGCCTCCATTTACCATGGACCAGCATCAGCTGCTGCTTTCTGCATGGAGTACCCCAAGACCAGCTGGGAAGTGCCCTGGTCCAAGCAGGGAGTGGCTGTGAGGATGCCAGAGCAGGGCAGGGGGTGAATAACTCACTGTACACCCTCTGTCAGGAGTGTGCCTTCCAATATTTATTTCTTCCCCTAGCACTTAGTGGCGGAACTCTGCAGGTTTTGGAGGATGAATAGTTTGGTGGAAAGCAAGTGAAACCCAAAGTCTTCTCCTTACATTCCAAAAAGAAGATTTATTTAGTTAAATTTAGCTGTTTAAAATACACAGATCTGAGTGTTGTAGAAGGGAGTATACAAGCAAGCGTGAAAGTCCACAGTCGAAGGCACTCAGGAAACACTGGTACTCTGGGAATTCCTGCAGTGCAGCATCAGCTCCTGATCCTGCTGGCACTCTGTGGGCAGATTTCCCAGCGGTTTCAGGCACTTACTGGAGATAAACAATTAATAGCCACAGAACGCTCCCAGGAGAGACACTGGGTGGGAAAGTGCTGCTGCTTCCCAAGGAGGTAAGTGCTTGATTAGAGAAGGTATGGCTTTCACAAGGCCAAGTTCTCCAGCGAGGTGTGGGACTCCTCATGTCTTTTTGTGAGAGTAGATGCTGTTCCTTTGCTCAGGGGAGGCTTTCTTTGGTGTCAGACTGCTCTGTTCTTCACTCTTTCAAATATCTGCATCACCTTGCTTGCTGGTATGCAGCCTTCTCTCAAGATGGTGATGCCACCTTCCCAGAGCAAGAATGAGAAAATTAGGATAATCCCCAAAAGGGGAAAGAAAGGAAAAGGGATTATGTTCCAACATAAAGAAACACACTGAACAAGTAAAGCCATCTAGATGCTTAGTGCCTCCAAATAATAAACTTTGTCAGAAAAGTAAAGACACCCACCAACACCAACACAGTGCTGAGTTCGGTTTTCCACTAAAGAATCCCACACAAATGATGACCCATAGCCAGCAAACAAGACAACAGCTTGTGTTTCTACATTGCTGTGGATGAAAACCTATTACCCTACCTTAATTCTTGTGTTCTGCAAGGCACATACACCCTTCCTTTCAGAAGCATTTGCCCTCTCACTTGAAGCATTTTTGCTCTTCTAAGGCAAATTTTGAGGCACGGCTTTGCTTCTCACTGCCTCATTCTGCCAATACAAAGGCCTTCCAATGACATCTTTTGTCAACACATCAGCATGTTTGTAAACGTCTGGGCACTCAAGACCTGTTACTCTTCGAAAACACTGTGCTGCCAGTTTGATACTATTGGAAAGAAAGGGGAGCAATCCTGGAATATTCTACTGGAAATGTGCTTCTGACACTCACTTTCATCAATCCTTGTGCAGTTGACCACAGTTGATGCTACCACTTCATCAGATTCTCCATCACAGAGAACACCCTCCAACTTATGGCCAAGACGCCTGTAGGGAAAAGAAGAATGAAAGCTGCGTGGTATTTCATACCACCTTATGTTGAAGTTCCTCTCAACATAGGGCATCAAATCATGATGGCTGCCCACCTGTTGGGTGGTTTGTTGGGTGGTTTGCAGAGCAGTAGAAATGCAGTGAACAGGGTACTCACGAGATGACCATGTCATGATGTGTGCTGTCAACCTCTCCACTAGGATTAGCAGATGTGATTGCCAAAGGCCCCGTCATGTCAATGAGATGCACCAGGACAGTCAGATCAGGCACTCTGATCATTATACTCTCTTGAGTTCCCACTCTGCTGTAGCCTTCTCCAACTCCTTGAAAAACAGACAGAGGATGCTGGAAGAGGTCAACTTGGCAAGGCATTGTAGGAAGACCTGCTACTCTCCTTACAAATGACTCTGCTCCATATGCCAAATAAAATGGAAAGACTCCTTGCACAGTTTCAGAAAAGCAGCATCTTTGATCAGAAATCCATGAGAGCAACTGTAAGATTTTGGGACTAAGAGAATAGTAAGAATCAGAAGGGAAAATATCACAGCCTCAGTGGCTGGAGATCAGCATAGCTCTTTTCATAGATAGTGGATTTACCTACATCCCAGAATCAAATTTCTTGTGATTGTTTCCCACCCTCCCTACCCTTTGCCATACACTTCCACCATGTTAGCACGCATAACTCCTATTGCTTCTCTGTTTTTTAACATTACCATTGATTCTCAGAAAACAGGTCTAAGTGCAAATCATACTGTTTCTCATAGTGTTTTCTTTTGGTCCATATATCAGGAAAGAAAAGGGTACAAGTACATCCTTCTGTTCTGGACTGCTTATCTCTTTTTGATCATCCACCCAGGGCTTGCAGTGAGCTTGCAAGATGTGACCCTCCCAGGCTGATGAGCCCACCTTTCTTTGAGTCTGACTGGATTAAAAAGACCACCATGCTGGTTCTCATTTTCTCTGAGTCATTCCATCTCTTTAACATCCTATGCTAAATGTAGTACTAAGATGTGTACGAGGTATTCCCTCAGGGTAAAATGAACAGAAGCTCTCCCCCTTGACATCTCAAAGAGTCTATAGATTGCTGAAATCATGAAAGGTGTCCTGTTCATCTCACCTAACTTCTTCAGCCACTCTCCTTTCTTGATAATGCAGCCAACGCCACCTGGGTAAACATTTTCCATGAATTCCCACAGCAGTGGGCTGATGGGGGGAGCGGCTGCTCGCAGCTGATCCAGGTTTGAAATGAAGATGCAGATGGGCTTCTCTTGAGGCCTGTCCTACAAAAACAAAAAAAAATAGAAACAAAAAAGTCTGCATTGAGAAGATCTAAGCCCACTGGAGTCCTAGTCTGTATACTGCCTAGGGACCACAGGCTCCAAGAAAGTAAGGCGCTATCTCTGCTGAAAATACTGAGCAGAGGAGGGGACTGCATGCTGTGATTTGTGCCACAGCTCAATCTGCATGTGCAAACTGAAGAAGAGAGAGGACAGTAGGCTGTTCTTGGGATCTTGGCAGGATGAACCCAGTTCCCCTACTTCAGACACCATCAGCCCAAGCAGGGCAATGTTCTTCTCATTATCAGTGTTTTTAATGTCTTATACACCAGAGGCCTGATTTTCTTCTAACTTATGCTGGTATAAATCAAGAGAAAACCAAACAGGATAGTGGAAGGGGAATCTAACCCCCTGAAACTGGTATCTACGTGACCGCTTCTTTAGGTCTTTGATGCTTTGACATAAACTTGTTATAAAGTGAGCGATGATATGGCGGGAAAATAAAAGAGCTCACAAAGCAGTGTCATTTCAGTCCTCAGTTGACATCACTTTCAGCAGAGCCAAATGACTAAGGAACTGGGCATGTATTTACATTCTGTTTATATTCTCTCATTGACAAGGAAGGCTAGCATTGGCACCAAAGCAGGACAGAAAAGACTGCCTTTGTTGCTGATGTTCACACTAAGTGCCAGCTGAGATAGTCTGTTATGCTTATTTCTCCAGGCTAGCCAGGAAATTGCCTCATGGAGAACAGAAGGGGCCAGGCTGCAAAAGATGTATTTAAGGTGCAAACTTTGGGTCTTATTCCAGCACTGAATGTCTCCCAAAGTCTGGGCAAGTATAAACCTGGGATTCTGATTCAGCACTTCATAAGGCAGAGAGGACAAATACAGGTTTGGACCCACTTAGGACACGTGTCCGGGCTGTTCCAGTTTGGATTTTTGTTTTGTCCCCTTCAATGAAGCAGAAAGTTGCTAATTCCCAGTGCTACACACCCAGATCAGTGAGTGCTCTTCCTGCCAGTTGCTCAGCTTAAAAAAAAAATGGTCCATGGCCTTTTGTGAAGCTCCTGCTAGACTCTACCTGCTCAGTTCTGAGTCAGAACAACTTGAAAGAAGGAGTTCCCATTCCTATTTGTGTACATTACTGATCTATGGGATGCCAGCAGGATCCAAGTAACAAGACATCAGTTTTGTATCCGCACCTTGATTCTGTAGACTTTCTCAATGGCTTGAGGGTGTCTGCAGGAGGCTGCCAAAGCATACACTGTGTCTGTTGGGACCCCGCACACCGCCCCTGTGTTCAGCAAGTCAGCGATGGTCCTCAGGCCACTGGTACAGTGGGACTTGGGGCAGATGCAGGGTGGGGGATCTTCAGCGTTCTTCTTAGAGCTCTGAGCCTGGCAGTAATCAAAGACATTAGTGTGGGAATAAGCCAACATATGAAACACAGGGGATGATCTGTCCCTGTTTGTTGCAGGGGAGTTGGACTAGATGACCCTTAAAGGTCCCTTCCAGCACAATTTGGTCTCCTTGAATGCAGGTATCTCACTGTGCCCTGCTCTCTCGGCCATCAAAGGGCAGAGGCAGCACTTTAAGGTGTGCTTCACCTAAAGCAGGTGACATTAGACTTGTAAGTATCCCCGCCTCTTCTCCAAGTTTCCATACACATTATTCCTAATGGAAAGGACCTTGTTTTTAGCTCAAATCTCCCTACAGCAGTACTGTGACAGGGATTTCAAATGGCAGTTCAATGGGTCACAGAAAGAGAGATAGAAACTCGAACTCCTCTCAGCAAGACTGAATATCTTGGAATATTGTCCTAAACAAGGAAGCTACACTGTTACACAAAACATCTCTTACTGTGAACAGAGAGGGTCCCATCATCATGAGGTCCTTCCCAAACATGCTGTTTGCAAGTGATGCTGTTGCTCCGTAGAAGCAGATGATGCTGAAGATGCATAACATTACAACTGAAAATCAAACCACAGAGGGTCAAAGGGAGGAAGAGTGCTGGCAAAGCTTTATTTTCTTTTGTGTCTCGTCTTCCCAGAATTGCAAACTTACTTCAGCTTTTCCTGTCACACTACATTTACAGTCCAGCACATCTGTGAGTCTAAAAATTCAAGGCATTTCCAGGCTAGTCTACCTGACTTTTTTTTTTTTTTTTTTAATTTGCTGGTGGAAAACTTTCTAAAAAAGTATCTTTCTAAAGCATTATGTATAATTTCACATTAGTCTCACTTGTTACAAAGCCAGAATTTGAACAGAACTACATCCATTCACGTCAGTGGCATATTTAGTTCACTCCAAGGCTTGGCTCACCAAACAACTACTAGAAAGTAGAACTGTACGGAACTTCAGGAGCTCATCTCGATCCAACAGTATCCGCCATACTAGACATTTATTAGGGAGCCCAAGGAGCTGGAGATGGTATGAAGGGACGTTTCCTCCTCCAGTCATGGAGCCAGAAGGCTCAGCATCTGCAGCTTGCACATACTCAGTCTTTTAGGGAAAGATGACACAATCTTTTGCTTGCTTGCTTTTTTCCATACTGAACTTATGCAGAATATTGCTCCCCACTCACTGCACCCTCTGGGTGAAGGTTTGAGGATCAAATTCACCTACAACTCACTTTCAAACGGCAAAGGGAGGTTCTCCAGTGTGAAGAGCAGAAAACAAACAGTCAGGAGCTCCACTGCCAGGGTCATGCAGAGAAGCACCACGTTAAAAGAGGAAGCTGCGGAAAGAAATATAAACAGGACTGACCCACATCAGAGAAACGCCTGTAAAAAATGTGTGTGAAACAGCAGAAGAGTTCATAAATGAACTTAATTGTATCCGATCCGACTTCCCTGTTCACAGAGATATGGATGTGGTTTAGTTAGCCCTTGGCATTCAGGAGACAAACTGCCAAGCCATTCATCTGCCAGTACTCTGTGCTCACATGGAAAACACTTATCAGGCAGCCAAGAAGCAGCTGATTTACAGCAGCTGGGCTGAAGTGTGACTGTGGTTATATGCCAGTGGTCCAGTCCGTCTAACACTTTCACCTCATTTGAACCGTTTATTTTCTTTGAAATGTTCTTCCTTTCCCATATGACTGTTTCTTCTAAGCCCAGCTCAGCTTCTGTTACTGGCTGTGGGCAAAACATTTCAGTTCTTGCCTAATTGGTGTGACAGAGAGGGCTGAGGCTCCCTTTCTTGTGCATTTCCTCCACAGAGTGCCCGCAAGATGAGAACAGTGATCTGGCCCCAAGCACTCCACAACAGTTAATAGTCTGTGGTACTGAGACTTACCTAAAACCATTAAAAAAGCATTGAGCACCAAAAAGGCAATAGCACCAGCAGTAAATCCTTCCCTGTTCCCTGCACCAATGTTCATCAGGTGGCCTGAAATAGGACCAGAAGGTTTAGCTGTGAGCAAGCCGTTAACAGGATGACAAATTTGCAGTTCAAATGACTACAATTCAAATTGATAGTGATTGCTAAGAAGAATCCAATTGGATTGAAATCTATTGTATCTGTAGTGCAAACTAGTTCAGGTATTAACCAAAGGACCGGTGATGGTTATCAAAAACCCTGATGATTTTACTTCCAGCTTGTAAGAGACAAGAAGGTCTGGCTGCAAAGACTAATAGCTTCCTGCCTTTTAGGCAATAGCTTTAAGTTTTCCCAGAGGTACTCATTTCAATAGGACCTAGCAGGGAGGCCATATGAAATGCTTCTGAACAAGATGCTGAATAAGGCTTCTTAAAGCCCAGACATTTTGAGATCTTGTTCCATGTCTACAAACAGCTGAGACGAATTGCTCCAGGCATCTGAAACATAAAGTCTTCTGCCATCTAAGAAGTGTCTACTGAACTATTATTCTGAAATAACAGTCCTGGGACAGTCTGAATGTTGTCTCACAACAGTTTAGCAGGGAAATCTTTACCTCAGTTGGGGTTGAAGACATAATTCAGACTCCTGTAATTGTCAGAGCACCAAGTGACTGCATCAAGACCAATCAGTTGCATGAGTACAAGCCAGGTTGTTTGGCCATTCTCTCTTTTTTTTTTTTTTTTTTCATTTTTACAAGAAACATTGGTAATCTTGTGTAAATCTTCTGGGAGAAGGAATTATGCAGAAGAAAGCGAACAGCATTTTCCTAAAAGCATCTCTTAGTTTTGGGACAGCAAAATAGAAAATTTGACATTTTGTTACCTGCAAACCGAAGCCAGGTCCATGCTCCCCAAAAGGCAGAATAGCAGAATGGGAGAATACAACCAAACCTTCTGCCCCCTTGAACTTGGATCCTGCAGACGTACAGCTGCACTATGGCTCCTGGGATGAGCACAGAGGGTATGGAGAGTTGTTGCCTGCTGGGATCACTGAGAGTACCCTGAATAGCAGAGACTGCTGCCAAGCCGTTGCAGATGTAGAACAAGGCATCTGGCACTTCAGCTTTGGTGCCACTTGGGAGGTTCTTGGACCTAGTGAAGCAGATTTTGGCAGCCATCAGTGTGGTTTGAAGAGCTGAACTGGACATAGCTTGTTTACCAACTGGAATCAAAGCCTTCTCCCCAATGGAATTGATAAGGCTGGCAAAAGTGGCATACATCGAGAGAGCAGTGCAGAGGCTACAGGCAGCTCCAAGGAATGGGTAAGCACCCAACACTGGGATCTGATGGATGAAGGCAGATGTGAGGATGATGAAAGAAGCATTTTGCAACATCTCCAGGGTGTCTTTGTGGGTTGACATCAAAAACAGCATGCAAGCAACAACCAAGAAGAACCACCCTCCAAACATTCCCAGCCTGCTCTCCTGAGCTTTTCCTGGCTTGAGGAAGGTGGTGAGTACAAACTCTTCCCAAGACATTACCAGCCAGAAGAGGCTGTGGGCACCAAACTTGGTAGTGTAGTAGACATCACCTCTGAGATAGCTGTAGAAGCTAGAGAGAAGTTGGCAGCTGGAGATTATGGATATCCACGCTGCTCCAACACAGAAGGTCTTCATGTACCCAAAGAAGTAAAAAGCAAATATAAATGGAGAGACAGTGTCACATATGTTGCCTAGGGCCATTGGCTCAGCATACTTTGTATTCTTTTTCTTCTCTTCCCCAATGGCCTTGGAAGAGCTCTTCTGTGCTGACCCCAGTAGCAAGACATTGAAGAGGGGATGCCCAAAGCCTGGAAGGATGTACCTCTGCGTGATGCCCTTCAACAGAAGAGCCATCGCACCATACAACCCGCACAGGACAATGACAAGCTCAATGACACCTGACACTATCAGGGCCCACTGGCCAAACAGTGCAACGGCTTCGAACACCAGGGCAAAAGCAATGGCCCCAAATATGAAAGGCATGATATAGTTCACCGTGGCTGAGCAGAAGGAGAGAATAAAGGAAATGGAGATGTAGGCCACAAGCCCTGCCACGGCACTTTGGCTGGTAGAGAGGTGCGTTATGGTGGTGGACAGGAGTTGACTGGCATTCCCTGAGGACAGTGTTATGTTCTGCAAGGGGGGATAAGCAGCTGAAATGATGCGTGTGGCTCCATAGCTACTCCACAGAGCAGAGAAGGTGAGAAAGGCTGCTCCTCCAAGGTGGTCATACTTCCGGAAGGCAAGAAATCCTGCCAGGAGCTGGACGAAGCCTCCAATCAGGATGAGGTGGACACCTGAGAAACACAGCAAGACATCAGGAGGGAAGCAAGCCACAGGAAGACCAAACACTTAGGGACATCCCACCACATATCCCACAAGTGACATTCGTGTCAAGTCCTGTGGCCTCTATCTTTTCATCAGCTCTCACCTTGATGACAAATTTCTGCTCTGAGCCCTGCTTGGTGTGTGGCCACTGAGCCCCTTGGTATGCTCAGTAGGAGTGGGGCCAGGAGAACCAGTCTGGTTTGGATCTATGAAGGCTGGGGAATGGTATATGAAGGGTTTGGACCAGGTTCCTGGTAGAGGTGTCCCCAAAGATCACTGTCACCCACCTGTGAGGACATCCTCTGCTCCCTGCGGCCTGAGGCCTGTGTGCACTGTGGCGAAGTTCTGCAGGCAGAGGAGGAAGGCGCTGACGACGTTTGCCAGGAGCCCCAGCACGGCCGGCTCACTGTAGAAGACAGCTGCAAAACCCACCGTGCTCACCATGGCCCTTTCAGACAAAACAACAGTGTCAGTGGTCACCCCCACAACCTCACTGTCTCTCCACATGCGGCTGTGTCTAGACCAGAGTTCTTCGGCCTCGGGCGCTCAGCCAGAGTCCAGAGCCTTGCCCCTGCTCCAAAAGGGAGAAGCTGGTGACAGGCTCAGGTGTTTCCAACGTGCCTCCCTCCTCATCACTTGGGACAAAGGCTCCATTCAAAGTACAACTTTAGGTGCCTACTTTCCGGAGGCCTATCCAGAAAAAACACACACAACCTATTTAGGCGACAAAGATTTCTGGCAAAAACATGTTTAGGTGCCCCAAAGCATTGCAGGTGGTGGTGATGGTTCCAGTCTTCTCTTCTCCGGGCTGCTGGAGATGGAGAGGAATGAATAGCCTAACACAAATGAACAAACATTCAGATTAAACCCACAAAGTATTTTTGAGCCAATCCAGGACATTTCTTATCCACTGTTACAGACAAACAGGCAGGCACTGCACACACATACACAGTCTCCCTTCCAGATGGAATTTTCCAGCTCCATCCCTTTCTTAAAACCCCAGTGACTAAATAGTCTATTTTCAAACCCTTCATACTTCTGCCATTAACTCGTCTATTTGTAAGCAGCCCCCACATTTCCATTCCTCTGCACTCCTGGGTACCATGAGCTGGAGTTTGCTCTCTGGAGGTTTCTGTTAGGAAACAAGGATGAAAATAAAACAGTAATGTTCTTGCTTTTTCAGTATTTTTAGAGTATTTTTGTGACCTAAATGAGCTGGAAAGGGAGAAGGTGATGTATTCCATTCTCAGCCATTCCAAAAAACCTTTTGGAAAGAAAAGAAAGCAGAGCTCCTGTTGATAGGGGAAGGGAGGAGGAGTGAAGGAGCAGATTCTGTACCACCCAAAGAACAATTGTATGACTATTAATGAACATAAATCCCAGTGTCTGCTCTTAAACACACAGTATTCCTGGGCAGATAGACGCTGTTTTGCAAATATCATTGGCTTTTGAATTCTTTTGTTTCATTGAAAAATGAACATTTTCCTTTCCTCTGTTGATCTTAAAGGATTCAATTTTCACAAGAAGAAAGAAGGGTGAACAGTCCATATTGACTCCTAACAGCTCTGAACTGATTTGACAAATTAAACTCTCATGAAATTTGGAGAGGAAAAATGTCTCATCTCTGGGGAACAATTAATTCATTTGATTGTTTGCTTGCACTAAAGGTTGGGCTTTTCAGTTCAGAAAGCTGCACCGTTTCACGGTGCTGCAGAAGGAACACACTCTTGTAACATCAAACACCGGTATGAATTACTGACCTGAAGGAGGCCCTCAGAAATGATGTGTGCTCAGAAACTTCAGATCAACAGCCACCTGTGCACTCCATGAGGTTCTTACATTTCATAAGGCACTCCGATACAAGCAAGCAGCTTGGTTTTAGTGGTTATATTTGGAATAGGGATACAATACTAAGTTCCTCCAGATGTTTCACTCTGAAGCAGCTCAGACAGCAACTTTCTAGGCACTCTGTTTTGAATTGGACTCTGGAGGAGGTTGAGAAGGATTTTATGGAGGAAGATGGGCTGGCTGGGTGGCTGCTTGGCTCAGAGGAGTGATTTCCTATTTGCAGACTCACTTGGTTTGTGTAATTAACCGTGGTAGCAGTTTTAGAGCCTGCAATAGCTTGGTTTTGGGAGGGATGGGAAGACACAACCCATAGGGCTGTTTCCCTCTGCTTACAGTGCTCTCCTTCGTAGGACATCTGAGAAGTACCCAAATGTGCTGTATCAGGATGCATAGGTATAAAGGGAAAGGAAACAAGAGGATTTAGATCAGGACATTAAAAGAAGATGATGAAGGAGCTTCCCTTGAGTGAAAGAAAGTTTGGGGGCTTGAAGCAGCTACAGACCTGCTCTGCTCACACTGGGGATGCAGACGTGTGCTCCCTGCCCCATGAACATTTCAGCAGCTGGGAGGCAAAGTCCATAACCTCCTCCCTTCATTTCAGGCAACATAAGGACACACCAAATTAATCTCAGTGGTAACACCGTCAGTAATGGACTGCACCAAGACTTGGAGAAACAAGGAAACAGTGGTGTTTTCTTTTTGAAATACACCCAAGCCTTGCTTGTGCCTACAATGAAGTCACTCATCAGTGCTGTTGCTATCCACTGTGTACAGCTGCTCCCTCCAGCACTTTATAAGGACCTGCTTCTCCAATTTGGCACAGAAAATGGATAGCGTAACACCTTTGCTTCTTACTTGGTGCAGCAGAGAAAGGAGGGATCAAGTCCTTCCTTGAGATTCATGCAGCGTAGCTCTTGGGGTGAGGATGGTATAGGCAATGCAGGGTGGTGCGGAGGCAGAGGAGGACATGGGAAATCCCTTTTTGCTGTCTGAGGGCTCTCTGTACAGGGTAGCAGCCAGCACAGCCACTGCCCAGGAAACCATGAGAATCAGTGGGGCACTGCCAGGCCTTTCCAGTCGTTAGCTTACTGAATGGATGCCCAGCCTGGGGTGATCCTCAGGCAGCAAGAGCAAAACTGCAGCCACCAATCTCCTCCAACTTCTCTCCTTTTCCCTCTTGCCTCAGGCATGCTCCAGCCTTAGTTTTGTAGTAGCTGGCAAGGTCCTGCCTCAACCACTGCTCTTCTGCCCTCAGTGTGGCCTCAGAGCACCCTGTCCCCTACAATAAATCCCCATCGTGCCCTCCAGAAAAGGCTATTCCAATCTGATTCCCCATCCCACCTTGCCTTTACACCTGTGCTTTGCAGATATCACTGTGTTCAGCTGCTTCACACCAACTTCTGCTGCCCATGCTTGTTTTCCTTGCCTACCATTAATGAGGATATGCTGGTGTCAGGACATCTTCTCCATGGAAGGCTGGAGCAAGGCATGCCATTGGGTGTGTATATAAGTACAACATTAAATTTTCAGACACTTATTCCCCAGTGGTACTTCACAATTGGTTTCCCATCCCACCTTATTAATGATAACCAACATTTACGTAACTCTGAGGAAAATACTGTCTTTCAAGATAAGCATGTTAAAAGAACGAAATGCAATGCCTTTTGGATAAGCACACAGCAAGATTAACAGTGCACTACAAGGCTACACAGCTGCAATAAATATCACAGCTCTGCCTCTCTACTGGTGGAAAACAGCACAAAGTTGCCTGAGAGACATCGCTGTGTTTGCAGTGACCAAGGTCTGGTAAGTATTTAGTAAAAAAAAAATAAAAAAAAATCAACCTGGCTTTCAACACAAGATGTACCACCCTAAACTGATATCCCAGACAGAATATGCAGAAAGTTAAACGTCCCCAAGAAGCACTGTTTGACAAAGAACAAAGCGTGGCATTTACCCATGGTCCAAAGATTCATTTGGGAATAAAAGTCCCCGATGTTCCCTGGAAGCCCCAGCCCACATTTCTGATCTGCAGTGAGATCTCAATGAACCGGCAGCACATGGCTGGCAACATCGCACAGCTGGCCGTTTGCGAGGAGGAGAATTAGGAAACGATTCAGCCAAATGATAATACAGTCAATGTATTATTGGGGGAAAAAAAAAAAAAAAAAAAAAAAAAAGCATCAAAGAGAAACACCAATGCCACACTTCTCCCTGTGCAGCTTGGATTACCTGGTTTGGTGACACTTCAGCTCAATGGGAGGATGGTCTTGTCCCTCTCATTTCCTGGTAGGTACCAGTTTTATAGTCCTCCTCTGGAGGAGGAGCCTGCAGCCAGTTGCTTCACATATTGGCACCTGTAGCATTTTGGAGACAGGAATTTCCTTGAACTTTGTCAGTTATCGTCCTAAATCTTTTATTATTTCCTGAAACCAAAGGGGTTTCCCTTCTGTTTAGCACAGAAAAACCACCCCTCCTCATCAATTCCCCCCACCCTCTTAGTCCCCAGAGGCTGATGTCATCTCACTTGAAATTCAGTTGCAAAAAAAAAAAAAAAAACCAACACCAACAAAAAGCAAATTGCCTTTCAGAAGCATATATAAACCCTGACACCAAAGCACCTTTCAGACGAACACCTCTCCCAGCCCTCGAATACAGCAGCGCAGAGCTGGGCATTAAGCAGTGGGAGCAGCCACCAGAATGGTCTTCTTAACTTTGCAGGTAAATGCTATTTTGTGTACAAAACTTATCCATCTCTGATCTTTCCTTTCTCACTTTAAGGAGGTCTTGTTGCTTTCCGGGCAGTTCCCAGAGTGGTCAAAATTGTCATGGCATTAAATAGTAACCTGCCCCAATATTAACAAAACCAGATGGTTTTCACAGACACTTTATTCACATTTACTAACCCCTTCCTTCCATGGCTGGTTCTTTCATACATCCCAAACGTGTTCTTCATGGTGCCGCAGTGGGGCTGCTGTTTTTGGGATGTGCTGTGTGGTTCTGTCTCCTCCTGCCCACTCGAAGCTGGTCCTGCTCACGGCTGCAGGAGGATCCCATGGCAGATCTGCTTGTCTGCGCGCCCCTTCCACTGCACTGCTCGATTTCCCTGGCTGTTCTTGGCACCCCTACCTGGCTGAGCTTGGGAAAATATTTTTTTTTTCTCCTTTAAATATGTTAGCTCTGAAAGTGAGCTTTATCCACTCGTTTGATCTGTGTCTTCCAGAGCCATGTTAGAGGCACAACCAGTAAAACAGATCCGAAAAAGTTCAGGCAGCTTGGGTGACAAATGATCTTTCTCTATCTTTACTCTAGAAGTCCCAGAAGTTCCTGGCAAGCTCCCGGCAAGTGCATAAAACTGCTGCTCACGGTTTGTATCTGTCTGCCGAACCCTATCCTTTTTTAAAGAGCATATCTACATAATTGTGTACTTACTAAGTATACTGAGCTAATCCTCTCAAATTCTTGGAAGATAAAGCGTGCTCGGGGGGGTCTTGTTACAGTGATTATTGCCCGGAGCGGAACAAATGATAAAAATGTTGATTACTAGCCTTGTGCCTAAATGGAGGCTTTAACTGGCTGAGAACCAGACTTTCCAAATTCTTACACTTTGGCCATAAATTGAAGATATTTAAATTGTAGCTGTCATTGCACAGATTCCTAACTCCTGTGTTTTCTCTTACATCTTTCTCACATCCAACCTTGCTCTTAGCGTTACTTTAAGAGACTGTCTGATTACTTTCCTTGTCTCACAGCTGCATACAGCTTCCCTCTTCAGACAAATCAAGCATGGCTGGGTGGTGCAGCCCCTTGGTCTGTTATAAATGTTGTTTATTAACTTCCATTTGAATAAGTTCTTAATGAAATAAACGCAATTTGTGGCACTTCAAACACTTGAAACAACAGAAATAATAATCTATGCAAACCCATTTGCTCTCAGAGAGTTTTATTAGAACAGAATCTTATTTTTTAATTCAATTCTGCAGTAGGGCTGTTACAGCAGGGTGAAAACACTGCTGTCATTAGGTGTCTTTAATTGACGGGTTAAAAAATATCACTACCACAGTGACAAAGAGTAATTGATTACAGTAAAGCAGCAAACAACGTTTCGTGGGTGCAGCACAATTCAGGCAGATTTTCCTCTGGCCTCTCCCATCCAATTGGAGTTCACAGTTCCCCCTCCTCAAGGGCATTGGTGCTCCCATTTGCAGTGTAAGCGAGATGCCCACAGGGAGGGCACTGATTTGGTCTGCAGAAGGGTTTCCAAACTGCTGAGTGGTACAGATTCCTATAGTGATCCATTCTGCAGAGCTGCTGTGAGGGGTGATTTTCTTTCCGTGAGTCACAGCAATGATGACATTCTCAGCTGTGTTTACAAGTAGATTTCAGACTCCCCGGCTCTAGGTGAGTCCAAACACCATTGCAAGCAAACTGTGAGTCAGTAGGCATGACATTTAAGAATGAATGCATCCTAGTGAAATTAGGGAATGGTCATTTTGTCTAATTGGGAAAATTTCTGTTTAAAAAATATAGTGTCATGTGTACTTGTTGATTTTGATGATGTTTCCTCTAAGGTATTGAAAGAAAGGAGTTTTATTTTCTTGCTTCACTCATCTTGTCTTTTTCATGTATTGGTTTCGTTTGGTTTCATTTGTCTTTTATTTGTATACATGCATCTACCCTACCAGCACACACATATATAAATACATATATGGAGTTGAAATCTTGCAAATACTAGCTATACTGAATTTTATAGTTTTCATACTCTCATGTGAGCTCTCATAATGATATTATAAATTATAGTGGATCATAATAACTGTAACTCTATAAATTCATCAAAACAAAGCAATTTGTCACTGAAATAAAAATGGTTCCAAATTGGATATTTTCCATAGAACTGAAACACCTTCAAAGATCTGGAAATGGTGACTTCCAAGTATAAAGGTGCCAATAGTCAGTGCTATCATCTGCCCAGATCTACCTTATAGGTCATAAATACAGTCACTGACTTTTCCCTGGGAAGCTCAATGTGTTCCTTCCTGTCTACCAGCAAAGGTATTTTCAGAGATGGAGAGAAACTTCCCTTTGAATACCAGTCTCAGGTGATCTTCTGTTTTAATGCCCTTCTCAAACACAGGCTATAAATCCCCTGATATGCTGAGCTGAATAATGAAAGGATATACAAAGGTATTTTTCTCTTTAAGCACTAGCATCCTTTTCAGTCCACAGGGCTTAAGAACTTTGCTGGCTGAGTCCAGATTCCTCACTACCTCATAGGACCAAGCTTATTAAAAAATCCAGGCTTGGAGTCTAATGCTGTTTGGCAAAAATAATGGAAGCTATAGCACATAACTGGGATGAAGCTTAGGCTTTCTCTTATGTGATGAGCTTTCAATGGGGGTTCCAATGGTAATGCAGCAGGGCACCTGCTCTGCCTTTTCTGCAGACACAGGGACATGATGACATGTCTGGGGGTGCTGATGCCCCTGGAAGATGGCTGCTTGAAGCCCAAATGGGGGGATGTGTTTGAGGCCTGGATGTCCTTCATTTGTACCCCCTTGAAACCACATGAGGAGCAACCCAGAGCTGCAGCTATGTGACCCAAGGGACATTCTGGCCACATCCTGCTTTCTCCACCTGTCTTTCCTCTTCATTAACTTCAGTAAGACCAGAAGGTGAAGAGCTGTGAGCTGTCGTCACATGACCCATAGACTTTTAACCCCCTCCTCTCTATTTGGTGCTGCAGTGGTGGCCAGGAGTGCTCCGGAGGAGACCGTGACCAGCAGCTTTGCCTCCTTCATCCATGCAGTCCGACCTGAGCACCTGTCCAAGATCGTCCGTCACAGAAGCAAGAGGATGATCCTTGACAGCATTGGTGTTGGCCTCGTGGGCAGCACAACCCATGTATTTGATATTGCTCTGAAGTACTGCCTGGTAGGAGCAGCCTCATATTACTGTGTGTTTTTGTGGTCCCCACTGTAACCCCATCAGCACATCCATGACCTTATGTCATGGATACTGTAGGACTTTGCCTTGCAGGAGCGTGTCATACAATCCCTTCTTCACTCAAAACTCTAATCTGAATCTCCTTTTCACAGGAGCTGTACTCTTCAGTTGCTGTGAGCAATGTCTACGGCAAGCCTGGTGTGAAGCTATCCCCAACTTTGGCTGCATTCACTAATGGTGTTGCGGTAAGACAGGCTTTTCCAGGAGAAACTCTGCTTTGCAGTGCCTTCAAAACACTGATTAGTATTAGAAGAAGATGCCTAGGTGCTTTGGAGGGACAATGGAGGCCAAGAAGTCATGGTTTGCTCTGTAGTCTTGCAAACTGTTTTTAGAAGGGAATAACCAGCAACCATAGGGATCTCTGTATGACAGGTGGAAGTTGCAGTAGCCTCAGTGATATTAGCTCTCACCCACCCAACTATCATGTTCTTATCTACATTTGCCCAACAGACTCACTCCATGGACTTTGATGATACCTGGCACCCTGCTACTCACCCGTCAGGGGCTGTTCTGCCGGCTCTGCTGGCAGCTTCTCAGATGCTACCTCTGAACTCCAAACCCAATGGCCTAGACTTCCTTCTGGCATTTAATGTGGGCCTGGAAGTGCAAGGAAGGCTCATGCATTTCTCCACTGAGGCTCACAATATTCCCAAAAGGTAAATCTTTTTATTCACCTAGTAGACTGGTGTGAATGGTAAGAGCTAGAGCATGGTGTAGTTATTTCAGGAACAAAAACAAGCATAGGCATGTGACTTATCTCCCTGTGGTAGCTCACACAGCTTTACACACTCAGTGCCACTATACCAAGCCCTCTGGGAAAATGTTCAGGTCTCAAACAAAAGCAGAGGTCAATCATATTTCCGTGAAGACTCAACATGGCCACAAAGAGTTAGCATGGGAAGAGGGTTGGTAAGTCTGTTTATGGGCTTGCTCAGGGTTTTAAAATGACATTCTAAGACCCTCTGAACTCAAGATGAGGATAAAGTTCTGCTGAGAGACAGAGGCCAATTCTGCCAGGGCTGATGAAGCACCACTTATCTCATTTCCATTTGGTGACCTTCAATGATCTTTCCCCCAGAATAACCACCAAGATGACTGAGATTCTAGTGTGGTCCCAGGGAGAACATCAACCAGGAGGTGCAGCCATTGGACGTGTTGCATGAGGACACTTTATTTGTATGGAAGGGTGAAATTTAGGGTGAAAATTTAGCTGTATGGGCACAAGTCATGCCACCTCTTAGGGAGAACAAAACAAAAATGCTTTCTGGAGATGGTAACCTTGCTCTTTTACTCCAGTGAAGTTTCAAGCAGATGCTTAGTCTGTATATGGCTAAATATTGAATCAGGTGAACCCCATCTGCCACAGATCCATGAGAGATTTCCGCTGGCTGATTTCCATTGACACTTCCATGCTCATACCTGCAATTTCCCCTTTAGGTTCCACCCTCCTTCAGTAGTCGGTACTTTGGGCAGCGCTGCAGCCACTGCAAAGCTGCTGTCTCTCAGCATGACCCAGTGTACCCACGCCTTAGGCATTGCTGCCTCACTCGCAGGAGCACCAATGGCAAATGCTGCCACACAAGCCAAGCCATTGCATATTGGGAACGCCACCCGCCTGGGCTTTGAAGCAGCACTGCTGGCTGCCCGAGGAATGGAAGCTAACCCTTTCATTCTGGATGATATCTCTGGTTGCTCTGGATTCAGTGCTTTTTACAGCATCTATCAACCCAGACCACTGTCCGCACCAAGTGAGCATCATGAGTTCCTCTTGGAGAAGCAGGATATTGCTTTCAAGCGATTCCCAGCCCACTTGGGGATGCACTGGGTAGTGGATGCTGCCTTGTCCGTTCGGAACCTCTTCATTAACTATGCGGGGTCCTTCTCTCCCTCTTTGATCCGTACCATTGTGCTGAAGATCCCAGTGTCAAAGTACATCAATAGGCCTTTCCCCAACTCAGAACACGAGGCCAGACATTCCTTCCAGTTCAATGCCTGTACAGCCCTGCTGGATGGAGAAGTGGGCCTCAGCTCCTTCACAGAGAGCAGCATCCACCGGCAGGAGCTGAGAGAACTGCTCCACAAAGTGGTAGTGGAGCACCCTGAAGATAATGTGGCTAACTTTGACAAAATGTATGGAGAGGTGGCAGTGCTCCTGAAGAGTGGGGATGTCCTGACAGGCAAATGTGACACTTTCTACGGGCACTGGAGGAAACCTCTCAGCAGGGAATCACTCCTGAAGAAGTTTCGATCCAATGCCTCTCATGTGCTTCCAGAAGAAAAGGTAGAAACCATCATCACTATGGTGGACAATCTGGAGAACCTGTCAGATAGCTCCCATCTGGCCTGTAGCCTGTGAGGGAATGTGTTTCTGATGAGGGATTTATCTCAGAGAAACTGATTCCTTTCTTTGGTGCTTTACTATTCTTTTCCAGTGATAGGAAAGTCCTTATCCCTTGAAGTCAAAGTAGATGCGTTAGTATCAAAGAAGTCCATGAGGCAAAAGGTGTGTCTGTGTAATTAATACACAGCTTAAATTTGACTCAGTTGTTTCTGAGTAGCTGAAAGCTGACTACAGATGCCAAAAACTCCCATCCAGAAAAACCTTCCAAACTGTCCAGTGTTTAAGAAGTTGTCACTTTTCTATGTACAAGGAATGGTTAAATGACTCTTAAAGCCTCTATGTCTTATATGAATGAAAGGCAGACATTGAGGAATCCTACATCAGTGCTACATCTACATCCTACACCTACTGCAAGGTGATCATAGGGCTGTGGCTCATCATCCCTCCTGGGTTTGGACAGATCACCCAGGCACCTATCAGAGCTAGCTTTCCAGAGGTCATCTTTGTAGTCAGTGAAGAGATGGGCAGCTCTGGATTGTCATTTGTGTACAAGTGTGCTGTGACTCACATTGGGAATTTCCTGTTTCTCTCCCCAGACAGGGGAGAAGGGGAGAAACAGGGGAGAGACAGGGGAGAAAACATAAAGAGGAAACCCCTAAATCATCTTTCTGGCTGTGGTAAAATCTGTGACTTGTACTCCTGAGTAACCATTCACTGAAAGAATTCTTACTCTTAGTTTTCTCTGAGCAGCAAGATGGAGAACTATGCAATTTTTCTATGCACATCAAACAAATACTGTGACTGCTGATCCAAAGGACTTGTTTCCAGTATGATCATGACGTAGATACAGAACCTGCTGGGAAATTCAGGGTTATCTTCTGCTGAGAGGATCGAGATGGGACTAGACTGGCAAGAAGGAATGTGGGCTGGTTTGTTTTTAGCTTGCTAGTAGTGGACTTTGCAAAGAACTTCCTAGCCAGAAGAAAATATTTGCCCAACTGATGTAATCCACTCATAATGTAATCCTCTCATACTGTCTAGCATAGTCACTCTGAATCTTTCTAAATAAAGAAATGAATTCCTTTTCTTTTTTTTTTCTTTTTCTTTTATCTATATATTTCTTTATTTTGCACAAAAATCTAACGCCACATTATGTAGTCTTTAGTTTTAATACAATAGAATGGCTTTTGAAATAAAAGGGGAAAGCAACAGAGGCTGGCAGAGGCTGGGAGGGGATGAGCTGAAGCTGAGATCATTGATTGTCACCAGTCTTCAGTCTGAGAGGAACTAGCCTGTAGATACTACGGGCAAGTTTGTCTGACACCAAGGATAATTCAGTTATTAATATGATGCAATCAACATTTATAACTTCTCCTTTCAGCTGTGTTAGAAAAGATCTATTGCCCTTCCTTCTATTGCTGTTCCAAGAAAAAGTACACTTAAAATTAAGAAAAGGAGACCTTTCTTCACAACCATATCCACAGTCACAAGCTCAGTGAAATAAACACTTCCAGCACAGAGCCAGGAAGGTCATCTGCTAGCAAGCAATCACTGAGGACAATCTCAGGCCCAGAATGAATGGGGCTGGGCTGGAACACGAGCCCGGGCAGGGAGAAGCTGTGGAGCTGGGGAGCCGGGGCCGGTAGGAGCGACGCTTCCTGGCAGCCGTCAGCACCCTGGAGAGCGGCCTCGGCCCCGGGGCTCCCAGACCGAGGTCCTCATTCCGAGCGGTCCCCGTTCTCAGGGGTCCCCTCTTGCTCTTCACGGGCAAAGCAAAGGGTGAAGTTCCATATCCCATGGGAAAGCTTGTCGTTCATTCCCACAGGGGGTTTGATCCGAATTGCAAGCAGCTTTCTCTCCTGACACTGACACAAGTTTTGGGTAACGCGAAGCACTGTGTTTATTAGGATTTGGTTTTTTTCCACTGTGGACTTCATACGATATACTATCAGAAAAATATTTTTTTCAGAAGTTCAATTCGCTGATAATTTTAGATTCAGAGGTGATTTTGACGGTAGAGGTCAGAAAAGTTCACTCTGTCTTCCAGCACTATTTCCTTGATGATAACGTTACTACCGCAGTGTGGCCAGCTGAGGAACTGCTCTCCTTGAAAAACCCCAAGTAACCCCTCTTTGTTCTTTTATGCTTTTCAATAATTGAAGGAATTAAAGAAAGAAGAAAACTCAGACAGTGACAGACCTAGACAACCAGGCTGGGCTGAAAGTGGAGCCAATTTAGAATTTCTTTGCCTGATACCACTGTCTCCTTAGCACCCTATTTCTCCCACAGCTAGATTTTTGCAGGGACTTGAAAAGTGACAGGGTTCTGTTCACTTGGGATGGGAGATGTCAGCAATGAGGTGTCCAGCGTTATACATCCTCCTCTCCATGCAGTCACCTCATTGCTGATTTCTCCCATCCCAGATGAAAAGAACCATGTCATTTTTCAAGTATTAATGCAGAGCTGAGTGCGACACACAGATCTTCAGCCTTATGAGCAATTTGTATGTCAGACATTGGAGCTCAGTTCCCAGTTCCTATATAGGAAGTGGGTTTCAGAAGGACACATCTTCTAACAAAGCCATGAAATCTCAACTGATGGTGATTTATAAAAGTAGGAGGGTAGATTTAGGTTCAATATAAGAAAAAAAGATTTTACAGCTAGGGTGATGAGGCACTGGAACAGGTTGCCCAGTGATGTGGTTGATGCCCCGTGCCTAAAAACTTTCAAAGTGAGGCTGGATAAGGCCCTGGGCAACCTGATCTAGCTGTGGTGCATCTGTTCATTGCTGTGGAGTTGGACTAGATGGACTCCAGAGGTCCCTTCCAACTCTAAGGATTCTATGATTCCGTGATTCTATGATTCATATCCAGAGGTAAGAGCTGAGCAAGCCAGAGCTGATCTTGTCTTGGGAAAGCTCTCAAGGTTCATGCAGTTCTATATTTCTAGCTGGGAGTTGAGCCTTGTTCTAGGTTTACAAAATGAATGCTGACCCCTGTATCAGACTTCCTGCTGGGACACAGGCAGAGAATGGGTCGTGGTTAGGGTTCCCCTCCACTGGCTCCACTCTTATCTGTGATGTATCTAGAAACTTCAATCAGATTCTCGTCAGGGTCTCGGAAGTATACAGATGTTATTGGACCCACAGCACCAGTCCTGGCCACGGGACCTTCTTCAATGGTCACTCCACAAGCCTGGGAGGAAAAATAAGAGCAGGGTTTTAATGCTTAAGGGAATCTTAAAAGATTCCAGTCTTGCAAATATGAGTTGTTGCCTGAGAAAATCCTGACATTCCCCAAAACACACACCTTGAAAGTGTCACTTGTGAGGCTCTGGCTTAATGCCTCCCAGGGTTACAAGGATTTGTGTATACTCTGAGCCTTCCTTACCTTCAGATGACCCAGGAGATGGTCCAGGGACGCCTCTGTGATAAGGCAGATATCTGCAGAGCCAGGGACTGGGCATCGAGCTTTGGGTTCAAACTCCTTCCCAACTTCATGCAGGTTAAACTTCTGGTTGCCAAAACGTAAAGCTTTGCGATTTCCCTGCCCCCAAAGAAAAGAATCAATCTCCAATGAGACTTCCTGGATTGGAAGCCTTTAGCATCCCCTCAGCTGTTCTTCAGACTTGAAAGTCCTGGGGACATGGTTGTAACCCCGATAACTTTGGGCCCTTTCTGTGGCAACTCAAGGCAAGAAGTGGCTGCTGCAAAGCTCCAAAACATCCCTCCAGATGCAGTGACCCAATGAAGTCGCACAGCCACATGTAACTACTTCCAAGATCTGATGGTACAAGTGCTCAGTTCTGGGAATCCTGCCTGTGAGACAGCCACACAAATAATGCACATCTTGAGAACAGCAGAGTGAACAAAACTGAGGCAGTCGGAAGACACTGAGGTTTGGGCACCTCTTTTCTTTGCAGATGACCAAGATTTCTGCAAGCTTACATAGCAACTCAGTGCCAAGCTCTATGGAAATGCAAGGCAGTGAGTTGCTATTTGTGCCCACCTGAAAAACAAATCATTGCTCACTGCAAACCCGGAATGTGAATAGAACTGATTTTAAGAGACCTGATGGAGCAGGAGACAATGAAATAGGTTTTGGAGATAACAAGGTGCAGTGGATATGTTCAAAACATGTCAAGTTGCCCTATGATTAGGCAAGAGATGCACTGGTGTTGTTCTGAAAAGATTAATTATCCTGTCTTAGGTTTGCCAGTGGACCCCCAGCACAAGGATTCAGAGCTGTTGGAGAGGTTTAAGAGAAGGCTCATGAAGATGATCAAAGGTCTGGAGCACTTCTCCTATGAACACAGGCTGAGAGAGCTGCATTTGGTTAGCCTGGAGAAGAGAAGGCTCCAGGGACACCTCATTGTGGCCTTCCAGTGCTTGAAGGGAGCTTATAAGCAAAAGGGGGACTAACTTTTTACAAGGCATCATAATGACAGGACAAGGGGAAATGGCTTTAAACTAAAAGAGGGGAAATTTATGTTAGATGTCAGGAAGAAATTCTTTACTTAGAGGGTGGTGTGGCACTGAGAGAGGCTGCCCAAAAAAATTGTGGATACCTCATCCCTGGAGGTGCTCAAGGCCAGGGGCAGCCTGAGCTGGTGGGGGAAGCCAGCCCATGGCAGAGGGTTGGAACTGGGTGTGCTTTAAGGTCCCTTCCAACCCAACCATTCTGTGATTCTATGAAATATCGAAACAGGAAGTTTTGTGAGTTTGAGTGGTCTTCTTCAGTCTGAGATACTGTTTTTCAATAAAATTTTCTCCTTTTCTGGGGGGGGGTCACTTTGGCTCTTTCTGCAGTGTGGTTTGAATCTCTCTTTGACTCAGCTTGACCCTACTGAAACTCCGAATTTAACGGCCTGAATCCTGTTCTGGTTCTACCATGCCCACACTATAGAAATGACCCATAGGCCCCATTAGATCCACAAGGACCAGGCACCGGTCCAGGACTGCAACTCCAAGTCCTAGAGACCTAAGACTTGCTTGACGCCCCTGTTACCTTGAAAGTCACCACCTCCATGCCCAGGACTTTGGAATAAAAGGCAACAGTGTCCTCAATGCTCTTAACAGTCAACACAAGGTGGTCCAGGCGCTGGATGAAACATAGGGGTGGACTCATTACTCTCTTCCAGGACATCATCTGAGAACTGGGAACACAGTGCAAAACCACAGAAAATGAAGGTTAGGAACATCCAGCTACTTAGGAAAATGATCCAGGCAGCTGTGAACTGAACCATGAATGGAGCATAAATGGGTTTTCTTCTGGCCTGCAGGTGGCACAAGTACAGAAGCATTAAATTTTCCGCTCTAGAAGGACCTCAGACCCCTGGTTACCTCTGGAAGGGTATGTCAGATCGCCTGGCTGGGGCCACATCTGGAGAACTAACTGGATCACTTCATTTATGGCTGAGCTCCCCAAGAGCCCTGTGTGCACTAGGGATGGACCGTGTATATTAAACTTCTGTCCCACCCTCTCTGGTGTCCTCTCCAGAGACTGGGAACATCTTTGCACCACACTATGGAAAATAAATGGATTTAGCTCTGACAACTTGATTTGGTATTTGAGGGAGGAGAAATTTTGATTTTGTTTTAGTTTTGGTTGATTTTACCTGTAGAAAATCAAGCTGTGGAAACTAGGAGAGTTGTGACAATAGCAAACGGAGTCAAGTTTCCTTTAAATCACTAACAGCTTACCTACATTTATTTCTCTCTCTCAAAAAGCCCCAAATCCTGACACAAATGACAATTCACTTTTCTGAGAGCCTCGCTACATTCCCCATTTACACCAATGTGCCAGGGAAGTCCAACTCTCCTGCTGCCTCTTACGGAAACAAATTGATGGAAAATAAACCCTGTTAACACAAAGGGAGCACCAACAAGCACACAGTAGGAAAATAAGCCACGACACTGACCCCTTTTTGCCTTGTTTTTTGCCTTTAAACTCATTTCAGCAGCAAGCAGTGTGTGAAGCTGATGCCAGAGGTTCATGGAAGTGCGGCATGCAGACGTGGGGAATTCAACAGCCTTGACTGGAAATGGGACTTGGCTTTTTCTTGTGTGCTGAGTTCATATCATCTGGCATTGCCCTTCTGTGGCAGAGTATGTGGGAAATGGCTGGCAAAGCCCTGCTGACGGTGTAAAACCAGTCACAGTTTCACCAGGAGATCTCACCCCTGCAGTCACAGGAACTCATTGTACTTCTTGTCACAGATGGCATTTAGTCATTGACAACCTCACCTCCAGTCTGACTTGACTCTGAACCTCCACAATGCCCTTTCCTCCCAGCAGGCTCCCGGGTGCTCCTCAGCTGCATGAGCCCTTTTGTCCCAGCTGCAGCAAACTCCCCCAAGACCTTCCTGTCCCCTGTGAGCTACAAGCTTGTTGGCCCCTCAGCAAACACAAGGGAACCAGGTTGCAAAAAGAGGCTGTGTACCTGAAGGAAAGGCAGAGAGCTGGGTGAGCTGGTGCTGGATTTACGACTGTCCTTTTCCTGCTTCCTGGAGCTGAGCAGTGCGAGGAGACACGTCACAGGAGAAAGGGGAAGACAATTAAAAAAAAAATAAAAAAAAATGCTTGGAAACAGGAACTCTGAGCACTGCTCCCTCCAGAGGTGTACTTTGACCTGAAGGTTGGGAAACACCTACCGCACAGACTTGCTTGAAGTGTCTGGAGTATTTAACGACTTACCCTTCCCTTCACTAGGGAAAGCTGTGTTCATGTGCTAAATTCAAGCGCACTGTTGAGCTTGGGGCGCAGACTGGGGTGACGTACTGCTAAGAAGACAGTAAGATTGTTCCTAGAGAAGCCATGGCAAGCAGCTGCTTCCCCTGCAGCAATCAACATTGCTCCTTAACTCTTTGCCTCCAGGATTATTTTATATCATGCAGTGTGCTAAGGCCTTACCAGCCTGTGAGACTTTTGCAATCTCTGGGAGCACTGCAGTCTCCCAGGTGCTCCCAGCTGGTAAATGAATCTCCTAGCTAAAGGTGTCACACTAACAGCCAGTGTAAAGCAACAAGCAATAGCAAAGGAGCCTGAGGGTGAGGTGCACAGCTCTGGACACATTTTGGACACATTTGTGCAAGCAGACTTGTCCAAAGGGGACCTCTATGGCCAGAGGCAGAGTTAGAAATCCACAAAAAATGAATCAGCCAAAAATAGAATGGAGTTTTTAAAGATCTGAGGCCTGTAAGACCTAACTATCTGCAATTTCTGCTTTGCTGTCTGCTCCAGATGGCATGATCAAGAGGTTCAATAGTCATATAGTGGGACTGGCTGGCAGACAGAGAGACAAACATACGTAGATGGATGTACCAACCCTCACTGTCAAGTGAAAAATCCTATTTTTTTTTATTAAAGCAATTCTAATAGGTGCCGATAATATTGACATTGAGGCCAGACTGGTCTTTGAGAGCACTAATAGCCTTTAACTGTTGTGGGACTTCCACCCACATTTATGGGCCCAGGAGCCAATGGAAGCTCAGCTCTGGGCCTTAAAACTCTTTTTGAGAGATAACGTATTGTTGTTGGTCTCTAGCACAGGCCCCGATATGCATGGCTATGGACCTTGTTGTCCTGAATCTTGACCCTGTGCTACTATGGACCAGCATGATAATGGTATGCATCCAGGTTCATTAGAACTACATCAGATGGTCTGATTTACAGGGCAACAAGTCCAAAGCCTATTTGTAAGAAGAGGTATGGACAAGGTCATCCTGCTCAGGGGAGGGAGAGGGGTTGTTTTCACTGGAGAAGATTGCATGGAAAAGGAGACTGATGCCTGGGCTGGAAAATGGTCCCTACCTGTTATGATGTTTCAGGGGGTTCTTTGAAATCAGACCATCCAAATAGCGTGATCAGTGCTTTTATTTGCTTTGATTGACACTTTGCATTGAACCAAGCAGTTCAAGACCTTCAGTTTTTTACAGATAAGGCTATCCTTATATTTGGATAGTATGGATAGTATGTTGGCTTCCAGGTCATCAACATAGGATGCAAGAATTATGCAAATGCCATATTTTTAAAAAGCAAAAATAGAACATCAAACTGTAACATTCTAATGGGAGGTTTCAAATAAAATGGGGTAGGAAGAAGACATTTGTTGACAAACCAGTTTCCCTGAGAAACTAAAACAGTAGCATTTTCTCCACTCCCAGTGGTAGAGCAATTGTGCATGCTCTGACATGTGGATATAACAACACTGCATACACAGGGGTAGCTTGGTACATTGCAACCCTTGTGCTTCAGCATGGGTTCACTGTAAAATATGAGGGTGAATAAAAAGGAGAGAATTTCTGAAGAGAAGATGGCTTGCAGTATTTAGCTTTATGTGGCACTGGGCAGAAGCCTGTTGAAGAGGCGCAGCAGAGGGACTAGCTTTGGTGGAAATTTGAGGTTTAGGAGGTTTTTTCATTAGATGAAGAATGATTTTTGAGGTGGAGCTCAATATATCAAATTCTAGCCTGGGAAGGCTTTTACATTTGAGTTTAGCTTCCTGAAGGTGCAGCTGCAGAGAATCCCTGAGCTGTTCTCCATAAACATCTGCCTCTACGTGCTGGACAGAGTGATGCAGTTGAAGTAGCTCAGCAAATCCTCCATAGTGAATTCCATAGTGATCCCTGACCCCACATAGCAGCGTTGGATCAGATCCTCAAATTCTTGGTACTGACGTAGTAGCTCCTGCTCCATAGCATGCCACACAACCTAGGGAAAAAGAACATCAGCCTATGATAGCTATATATGAAGGCAGAAAGGTAAGCCATGCATGCTCTGCCACACAAAGGTAGGACACGGCAGTAGTAAGGTACTAAGGCATTTCATCACCAGAAGACACTGCTTTGTAACCCCAAAGTCCCCCAAAAGATCATAACATCATACACAGATCACACTGCAGTTACCGGGAAAAGGTTTTCCTCTGGGGAAAGATGCTTGTGGATTTTTCTGTAGAGGGTCTCAAGGGCTCTTTTTACTTCCTTGCCAGGGTATCTTTCAATGACTTTCCTCAGCTCTTGCTTGCTGTAGGCCAGCTGGAAACTGATCTCCTCTTCTTTCACCCCCTGAGCAACACGGGCTTTCACCCCTTCAAAGAAGTGCTGGAAATGCAAGGAGACATCCACTGATGAGCTGCCCTAAGGTGGGCTCCTGTGTCAGGGCTGAAGCCTGGCTGCTCTCCTCAGTTCCCTTTCTATCACTGAGTGGAAACGAAGAGATTGCTTGTTTCGTTGGGAAAGCGTTAGGGAATTTCATCAGTTCTACCTTTCCTCCCTGCTCAGCATGTAGGATCCCTAGGGGTTACATTACTGTGGAGTAATTGCACTGCTGAAAAATCACTCGTGCTCCTTGGCGCTTCATACAGCTTTGCTCACTAGAAAGGTTTTGAGTTGAATGGGGTAGGGATCTGAAAATCTGCTAAAGTGTAAAGCAAACTCCAGTTTTCTCAGTTCTTCCAATCCGTAATGTGTATAAGCAGGAAAGGCTGGTGCACAGGGAGGTATTCCAAAAGGATCGTGCATCCAACCAGAGGCATGGCTGCTGCTTCTAAGAGATCAGGGCTATGCCAACCCAAAATAATACAGACCTCAGCTAGTTTCCAGGAGCAGTGGAGCTCCACAAAATCTCAGCTTGCTCAGTGCAATTACAGGTTTTTCTACCTGTGCTTTTATCAACATGGAATCTATTGGGACCTCAGGAGGTCTCTAGTTCAACCCCCTGCTAAAAGCAGGATCACCACTGACTTCAGACCAGGATGCCTTGGGCATTTCTAAAGATAGATTTTAAGAATCTTCAAGAATAGGCTGTAAAACCTCCCTGGACAGACTTTTGCAATGTTTTATTATCTTCATAGTTTTTTTGTTGTTGTTGTTGTTGGGTTCCCCACCCCCACCTAGCTGGAACTTTTCATTTTTTTTTCCCCCAAATTTGTTTTCTCATCATTCTGTTACACACCCCATGGACCTGGTTATGTCTTCTCAGTTGCCTTCTTGGACCCCACAGCTAGATGCAAGATTTCAAATCTGGCCAAATAAAAGCTAAGAAGAGTACTATCAACTCTTCCTTTCACCTAGAATATGCTCAATAAGCTGTATGCTGTCTGAAGTATTTCTGCTGCAGTTTGTAGTGGAGAAATGCACTAAATCGTAAGGATTTTCAGGGAGAAAGAGATTCCTAAACACGAATTCCTTTCACAAACAGGCATATGATCCTAGATTACATAGGTGTCTTTGCAGTATCTCTCAGCGTTAGTGAATCAAGCTCAAGCCTGAGAGCTATGTAGGCTGTAAGAGATAGCTATGCTGAGTGTCTGAGCAGTGCACAAAGCACCCTCATGTTACTTTGAGCAACGAAATCATACTTTCCCTCAGAGAGGAAGGATTTGAAGCTATTGACATATCACTGCTGAACATAGCACGAGATGCCAAATAGATCATTCAGTCAAACCTACAGGGTGTTTGACAGCAAAGACTGGAAACAAATTGAAAGGAACAGGCCCTATAAATAATTCAAATGGAGATGTTTTAGGTCGGTGAGCAGGTAGAAGAGGAGCAGGGCAAGGATGGGTCTTGGGAGCAGCTGCTGTCTCAGAGGAAGGGGGATGCCTGAGTTAGCAAAGCTAGATGCTTTTAGCTCAGTTAACAAAGCAGCCATTCAGGAAGCATGAAGCTGGGCTAGACTTATTGGTCCAGGCAGCCGTGTAAAAAAGAAACTAGCATCTGCTAGACATAGGCACGCAACCCAGAGTAGGAGCACAACAGGGCCTTGCACCAAGGCCATGAGTTGCAGAGGGGCTTCAGAAGACTCAGCCTCAGCTGGTCCCTTGTTCTTCCAAGGGAAGCTGGCACTGAGCTGTACCGTAAGAATCAGCAGTAAGCGGTCAGAGAAGGTGTGGGAATTTCAGCTCATGACTTCTTGTACTGTTTATTGTGGTCATAGATGAGTTGCTCCCTTAATCTTACAATACGTATCTTGAAACTATATTTTTAACCCCTTACTAATCTCTGTTGCATACAACCTCCCTTCCATCCTAAGCCATATTTTCTAGATTTTCTTTGGCTTTTTATCTCCTTTGGACCCTTCTCAGTGGATTCATAACTTTTGGAAGTGACCCCTTGAGATGTGGGCAAGGGTCAGTTTATTCTATACTCACACTGAGTTTCTCCAGCGGCTGGCCCAGGGACCTGATGACATATTTCTCCATGTGCTCACTATACCTTTGCTTGGCTTCTCTCTTCTTGCCATCCAAGCACTGGATCTTCTTTTGGCATAAGAAGCAGTGAACGTGGTAGAAATTTTCCATCATGACCATATCTGTGTTCACCTTCAGGTTTGCTGAGGACAGGCTATTGACTTAAAAAAAAGGGACAAAATGGGTATGGAGAGAAGACCCTATGGGATGGGTCAGGAAGGATGAGAGATACAGAAGTATTGGCCCATGCATGTAGTCTGCATGTACCCTGCTCTGTTGGCTCAGCGGGTGGCTGGTGACTACCGAGGCTGCTATGATTGCTACTAATCTTTGTACTCACTGCTGTTGAAGACACTGTCAGCCAATCGGAGGTGTGCCTTGTCCAGCTCTGCTCTGCGCTGAGCCGTCCTGAACACTGCCTCTGAGAAATTCACAAACTCCTCAAAGCGGCTCACAGAGGGCAGGATCCCAACCTTCAGCTTGCTGGGCACCTTTGCTTCCTCAGTCTCTTTGCACAGAGTCCCCTGGCAGCAATACAGAGAACACCACATGCTCAGGTCTGACATGGTCACCCTACAGCAGGTTAAAACACAGGCCAGAAACAAGCAAAGCAGTCAGCTGTGTACTGCTTTCTCTGTTTACATATCTGGGCTTGCAGTGACAGTCTGACTTCATGAGTGTCCATAGAAAGGCACTCCTTGATTTCCTGAAGGTGGAACACTCAGTCTCTTAGGCTATGTGGTTCCTTGCTTGGACACAGTCTGCCATCTCACATAAACCCACAGCCCCAAGAGCAAAGCCCCGCTGCTACTTTTGGCACTTCTCAAAATAGTTTAGGAGCAGACTTGCTTTTCCAGCTCCTGGCAGAAATGCCCTTGATGTCAACATGTCTTCCCTTGACCTCAGTATACTCAGGCCCAGGTTTCTCAGCCATTTCTGATGGATTCTTGATTATTCCACATTCTCCTCCCTAGTGCTTGTCCCTTGAGCAGGTCCGGCTGTGCCAGTTAGAGAGAAGAACAATTTGACATGCTGCCTGTATTATGACAGCCTTCTAAGAGCTGTATATAGGGAAAACCCCTTCAGTTTCCTCACCCTGGTAAGAGGAGACACGTGTCTGTTTGGTATATGGAGTCCCACCTCTCTCAAACAACTGATGAGAGGCTAAGTTCACCCAAAACCACAGAGCCCGAACCCTGTTTGCTATAAACCAGCACTGCCTTCAGAAGAGCTCTTGTCAGATGTTCAGAAGATCATAGAGGAAGTCAAACCTCACTCATTTCTATTTAACTGACTTACAATGCATTTGTTGAAGCTGCTCTTGGCCAGGAGAAGCATGTTGCCCAGAACAGTGTTGAAGAAGGATGAGGGGAGAGCTGAGCTCTTCCCCCACATCTCAAAGATGCAGTCATTCAGGGTAACCAGGATCTGCAGGCAGCTGAATGGGTGGGCCTTGTTGCAGACATCCAGAAAGCATCTCAGCTCTGGGTCCAGAGAACTGAAGATCTCACTCAGCAGCTGGGCTGTCTGTTCCTCTGGTCTTCAGAAGAAAAAACATGCAATTAAACAGGGAGGAGCATTGGCACTGTGGCCAGCTGGAAAGAAATGGGCACAGCTAAAGAAAAGAAAAATGCAGCCTTCTGTATCACAGAATGTTTATGCTTTGGTCATCCTTCAGCTCTCTCACATCTCTGCCTGGGGGAGGACATAAAAATATCCCATTTTGATGTTCAAAGGAAGAGTTTTAGTGCTTTTATGCTGACGTTTTTTCAAAGATTGGTTTCATAGTATGTTTTCAGTTTACAACCTTGCTAACAAGGAACTAAAACTGATCAAAATGTAGAGCTGTCCCATGAATCCTCACTTTCCTGACCCACCCTGATGCAGTGCCACTGCCCTATGAAGAAGACCTCAGTCTCTCTGCATGTCCAGCTATGTTGCTTTCTGGTTATTGCTGTCCAGGGTGTGAACCTGAGACCACTCTGTTGAAGACAGGATGGCCAGCAATGACAACAAAAATCCATCTATCCATTGTTGAGCAGTCCCTGACCCATGCCCACACCAGAGCAATGAATCTCATCACCCACATACTGGCTTGGAGGCTTGGCACAAGCGGGATCCTCTGGAGATGCAGTGCTTCCTTCTTCCTGAAACAAAGAATGAGAGAGAAGAAATGATTGTATCCCCTTCCCCCGGATGAAAGCTTGAGATCTGGGTTTCATTTCAGCAAAAGTGCTGCAATGCTATGATTTTACTGAAGCCATCGATTAAATTCAGTTCTCCTTTGGCCTCAGGAGATCTTGATCTACTGAATCCTGATGCCACTGACTGCTGCTAGAAGACAGGAGCACAGAAGCGCTCAGGTATGTTGACCTTTAACAATGTAAGAGCCATCTCATTGTGCTTCCTGGGGCTTCTATCAGCAGCCTGCAGGGAGGACTGGTTGGTGGGACTGGTGAGGACGTAGCTTACCTCCAGCACCTGTGGCTCTGTAGAGTTCTGGCTCAGCTGGAAGAATTTTTCAATGAACAGCTGCTCTGTGATGCAAAGGGGCTGCAGCTCTCTCAGCACCTGCTCCAAGATCTGCGTAGGAACCATCAGGCATGTTAGAAATCCCTTCCAACATACTGGACACAGACAGATGTCCATGTCCACCTGAAGTGGCATCTAAGCCACCACAAGGAGAGATGTCAGTGGTGCAGAACATCTCTGCTTCAGCTCCAGGTGCACAGTGCTGGAGTAAGGACCCTGGGATCCTAAAACCATTAAGGTTAGAAAAGATCTCTAAGATCATCTAGTCCAATCATCCACCTACGAGCAGTGTTGCCCACTAGCCTATGTCCCTCAGTGCCACATCTCCGCATTTCTTTAACACCTCCAGGAACAGTGACTCCATCAACTCCCTAGGGATGGGCTGCGGCACTGGGCATAGTCCTCGTGGGACATGTGAACCATTTAGAAAAGCTCACCTCCTTACCTTGGTAACATTGCCTTTGTTCAATATGTCCTCCTGACCTTCTCTGCTCCCTGGGAGGCTCCACCGTGGGTGCTGTCTACTCCCCATCCCTGTTGGCTTCTCCTGTCCTTCCTGGAGACCTGCAACAGGTGCAGAATGTTGGTGGCTGGTTGGACATCTCAGTGCTTCTGATCACTTTAATGGACTGAAATGTGTTTTTGTAATCCTAATCTTTTGTGTAATTTGGTCTTTTCCTATCAGATTTCTGTCAGATTAAGATATGCAGTTTTGTTCTTTTTTCTTTTTTAAAATCTACCTTCTCATCTGTTTCTCTTTCATTACTTTCTTTTTGCTTCCCTGTGAACATCTCCCTTTTGCTATGAAGAGTTGAGTACCAACTCTCAAGGCCCGGAGAGTAAAAAATCGTGGGAAATAACAGCATAAATTGGCAGAAAAGCCTGCAGGAGTATCAGGAGAAATGTTTACTTCTTATTTTGATTGTAAATTGCCAGTCATAAAATATCCCTGAGGAAAACAGTTGGCTTTTTCAGCAAGTTGCTTTTTACAATCATGAATGTTCATCTGGAAATTAATACACATTTCAAACACTACCAGTTTTTATCACAGCGTTTTCTTTGGCTGCCCGGTCTAAGTTGAGAAGTTGAAAAATTTCTTTGAAGTGTGCATCAAAACCATAATTAAATTCAATGAAGGAAATGAATAGCAAAATGTCCTGGGTATTTTCTAATTAATTCTAAAAGTTGGTTTCATTCCACTATCCCCAGAGGTCCTGGGTAACTCAGGCCAGCTCTTGATTTTCTGTAATATCTGAAATATCCTTATTTGAGCCAATACCTGCAGGGCTTCTACCTTTGGAAAGGATTTGTCAGATGTCCTACACGGTGAGCAAGGATGAGAGATGATACGACTGCTCATCACCTCAGCCTTGCGAAAACCATGGAGAAAATTAATGAGCTGCTTCATAATCCTTTTCCTACCCTTACGCAACGGGAGGCAATCATTTCACTCACTGGGAAGTGGCAAAACCCAGAAAAAAATATCTTCCCACAGCAAATAGGAAAGAGATTTACAAGCCTGTGAGCTTTACTGTGGAAAAGGGAATGGGGAAATGAGAAGATTTAATTAGTGACTCACAATTAATTATAAAGAGCTTGGGGTTTGCCTTCTAAATTCCCTCCAAATACCAAAACAAGACCGCACATCATCAGGTGGTATATTTAGAAGTGATCAACACAGATATTCCCTTACAAGGCAGGGAAACAATCTTAGAGACAAGCAGAAAGAAAGAGGCAGGGAGAGCTAGAGCAAGCCAGTCCGGATTGAAAACTGAGAATCCCGAAGCCTGACATTAGCAACACCACCATGCAGGCATGCAATGTCACATGTCACCTTTGGAATGCATGCACATGTATCTATCTGTCTAAAACTGTGTAGTAGCAGGGTTGTAGACATCCACATGGCTTTCCGTTGTTTCAGTGGGTTTCAGACATTGGAGTTTCTCCTGGTACTTTAATAACTTCTACTTTATGGGGCTAGTAGAAGAGATCAAAGTACTGAGAGAAGATAACTGGTTTCACGTTCACGAAAGGTTATTAGGCAGGCTGCAACACATGCCCTGTTATCTTTTTTTTTTTTTTAACAAATTGCCTTCATAAAGAGCCTCCTTAATAGCCAGGCCATCTTTGCACCTGCAGTATTCCCCATTTAATGCCTAGGAGGCAAAAGAGAGTTGATTTTTTCCTGTTTCCCAATAGGATTGAAGTCCCTTGCTCAGAGCCCATTAATCACTTTGTAGATAGGCACCAGGGCCTCTCTATCTATCTTGTATATAATCTTGGTTATTTGCTTCCATTTAAATGAAAGCAATCACCCTTCTTCAGGAAATAAGGCTTGGTCACATTATCTTAGAAACCACAGAGCAGTTTGCTTTCCCGCTACCAATTCCCTGGGCTGCTTGCTGCCTACATATTCATTATCTCTTATCAGGAATTCCTGTTTTTAAGCAAGAAAGAGCACATTTCCCCAGGAAACACTGTGTCCAGGCATTGAGGAGTGCAGGGTGTGATAGGAGAGTTATCTTATTTCAGTTATTTTCTTTCAGACTGATCAAGTGGTTGGCGACCCTTCCCATGGCAGGGGCTTAGAGCTAGATGATCTTTAAGGCTACTCCAACATCAGCCATTGTATGACTCTATAGCCCATTTGCCAGGCTTCCTGGAGGGACGATCAGGATGACAGAGTAGGTTGCAGCAGACCTGTTGCAAAATTGTCTTCCTTTACAGCTAGCATGAAATGCTCTCCTTTTTCAAAAAATCCATATCTCAGAGTTATCCTGGGATGATTACTACAGACTCATTTCATTTTCCTGTTATCCTCTGACTGTAGGCTTTCCTATATCCTCCAGCATCAGTGACAGTTCACAGCAATAAGTACAGCAGGTTAACAGTGTTGCACACCAATTATTTTCCACCAGCAGTTTGCAGACTGTCCCTTTGATTTTATTGCCTGTTATCTTGCTTTTAAATTACAAGGGGAATAGTAATATCCTATTGACTTTCACCATACATCTTGTGCTTTAATGCTTTTTATCATGTTGCTCTTTTTCTGCTGGAGAGTTCTTGATCTTTTTTGCATTTGGTTGGGGTCTTTTGTGAGGAGGTTGTGTGTGGATTATTTTTCTTCAGTCTGGTGATAATTGTCTCTCTCTTAGCTTCATAGATTGGCACGGAAAAATAGGTTTCCGGTGACTGCAAAAAGTTTTCCTGTAGGTATTCCTTTTCTCTGTTTCTTGCAAGATGTCAAAATGGAAAATTTTACTTAAGTGAGGGTATCTGAGCATGTGAGAAAATCATAGAATCATTAAGATTGGGAAAGACCTCTAAGACCATCTTGTTCAGCCATCAACCCATCCCCACATGCCCACTGATCATGTCCTTCAGTGATACATCAACCCTTCTGTCTAACACCTCCAGGGATGGTGACTCCACCACCTCCCTGGGCAGCCTGTACCACTGCCTCACCTCTCTCGCTGGGGAGAAATTTTCCCTAATATCCAGCCTGAACCTCTCCTGACACAACTTAAAGCCATAAACTCTCTTTCTGTCAGTTTCCGGGAAGAAGAGGCCAACATCCACCTTACCACAGCCTCCTGATTTTTACCACTGCCTGGCATCTGGACATTGCAGCCTGAACTGGGAAGCAGTGGGGATGTACTGGGGCACAGGAGAGGAATGAGAAGAACTAGCAGCTGGGTCCACTACTGCCAAATGGAAGCTACTGTTTGCGATGCAGAACAGAGCAATGCTGAGTGCTTCAAGCCACAGGAGTGCAGCATCAAGCCCTGGTCACCTCAGTGCACTGAGGTCACCCTGGGAGGACTGTAATTGGCCATACCACTGCAGGGAGACAGAGCCCTTGGCTGGCTCCTTCAGCCAGCAGCTCTCTTTCCTTCCCCAGCTTTGACCTCCAGCTCTAGCCAACGTGCATGATATGTCCCCTGGCGCCTGGAGACAAGTGATGGAGTAGGTGTAGAGCTGGAAGAAGACAGGCGAGTGCTCTGATGGACTAAACATAGTATGCAAAGCGGGTTTTGACATTCAAGCTGGGCCAAACTGGCATGGAACTTTCCATTACAGTGCTTTGTTTTTCTGTAGGAAAATGTGATTTCTGTGCAATCAAAAACTTTCAGAGACAGATCAGTTTCTCTTTTTATCTTCAGAAAAACCTGACTGGAATATTTTGAGTCAAACGCAAGCATTTCTGTTGAAATGATCACCTTGGGACAACACAGCCCCACAGTTGGCTCGCTGTGAAATGATTTTGTTCTCAATAATATTGCTATGAATACATCTGTGTCTTCAGGGACAAGCTTGGTGCCATCTCTTTGCAGGGAAAAGTGTCTGAGCAACTCTGCTTGCATGAAATGAAGACCAGGCATTAGCTGGGCACCCCTACACCCCCCTTACTAGTGACTTCTCGGGACGTTAGACATTCTCGACAGAGAGTTGGAACTGGATGTTCTTTGAGTTCCCTTCCAACCCAAGTCATTCTATGATTCTGCGGTGGCATATCTGAGCCACTCACACATCATTTATGAGCCCTGAAAAGGGAAGATACACAGAAGCTACAGCCCTGGGAAGCAGCTAAGTGATGCTGAATAATACATAGGACCACTGTTCACATAAAGGCTGCCTGGTGCAATCCAGAGCCAGCTTTGTCGCATCCTGCCAGCTGCAGACCCATAGAGGAGAAGGTAAATTCATGGCACAGGAACACCCGTGATGGGGGATGATTTCAAATAAATCACTACTTAGCAGCACAAAGAACATATTTGAAAATCACTTACTTCCCTTTCTTCTTCCTACCAAGAGGGTTTTGGCCTGTTCAAAAAAGGCTTTGATTTCCCTATCATATAATCTGCTGAGGTTCTGGGCATAGACCTGGAAAGACAAAAGAGATGCATGGATTTTCAGAACAGCTCCCATTTCAGAGCTATTTCTTCAGATTTTTTTTCTAAAGCAAAAGTCAGCAGATGGAAACTGAAACAGGCCGGCTGATCTCAGTGTGTAAGGCCTTTGGAAAAGCAAGAGCCAGCATGAAAAATGAAAACCAAACCTCAGTGATGTACAAAGAACCCTCTCATTCACTTAACAAAGTCCATATTAACAGAAGATGCCAAGGACTTGAAGGACTTCCCATAACCCTACAAATAAAGCACTGTTGAACAAAATGCAGGGTGTGCTATATTAATTTCATTGCTATCATGCACACTCAATAGAGGAACATCAGATGACAAGAAAAAAAGAGTAAATTGTGGAATTTCAAACATTTTTCTTAAATACAGTATCTATTACCAAGTCCATATGGGACTACTTTCTGTTAAGCGCATGTGTACTTAGAATCAAGTGGACAAACTGGCTGGATTCTTCCCCAGAAGTATCAGTTGCTGGGAGCTCACAGGCAGGATGGGTATGCAGAAACCAAGCTCTCACCACGAGTGAACCCATTGGATTGATTTGTTACTGGTTTGCAGTATTTTATCAGTATTTCAGCCATACCTTGGGGAGGTCACAGAACAGCACTGGGTTGGCGTTCCTCAGCCAAGCCATGAGTGGAGTGTAGGGCACCAGCTCCTCATGCATGGGTCCATGGCTTGGTGCAGACAGCTTATCCACAGGCTGTGTGAGAGCAGGAATCTGAGCACTGCCCTAAAGCAACAGGAATGGCAGAAAGTATTGAGTAGAAGAGCCTTGAAAAGCTTTAGAAAATAATTGCTTCATAATTCTTGGATTGTCAGTTCTGAATATGTTTGAGAAGCACATTTTAAGCTGCTGTGTGAAGAGTGAAGCCCACCTGCCGCTCAAAGATGTTGGTAATGTGACCAATGAAACGGTTTTCGAAGTTCTGCTTGAGTGTTTCAAACATGATCAGCTGCTCAGCCACAGCCTGTAGCTTCCGATAACCTGGAGGTGAAACAGAAGAGGTGTTGTTGCATGGAGTGGCGTGGGCTGCAGCTGCAGACCAACATCACCCAGCACACTGACATATAAAAGTGGTCTTCGAGTTCTGGGATGAATGCGACCATCCAACACAAAAGCCAACAAAGGGAAGGTTTGCTGTGGTACCGCACAAAGAGACACAAGGAGGGAGTTAAACAAAATTGCAAATCATTGATCAGCCCGGGCATGGTCAAAGACAAAACCCAGCCTCCCCAGAAAAAAAAAGGCATGGAGTTTCACGCCCAGACCAAGTCCTGTACCTAACAGCTCTTCACCACAAATCCAGTGGATATTGCAACAAAGAATGATCATTTTTCCATGCTCAGGTATGGACTACTGGGTTACCCCAAGACACCAAAATTTCTAAATCTTTCCACCTATTTCTTTACAAAACCTCAGAGCAGTTGAGCTGTTGCACACAGACAGAACACAATGATGTCTTACACCCGGGTATTCAGAGGAACCACACTAAAGCTTACCATTCAGATTGCCTTAAATTTAATATTAACTGGACCAACCAGTGCCTGAGCCCAGTGGTAGATGCCTGCAGACTCGCTGGTATAGCATGGGTGCATCAGCTCAGCCATTGGCAGCACAGATTGGGTTCCTGTAGGAAATAAGCCAATCTCCCTCCCACTTCTCACCAGGTGAAAAAGCAAAACACTCAGGGGTAAGCTAATGTCTCTGCTTTTTGCAGACATAAATCTCTGCCTTGCCCTACCAGACTGTATCTGGATGTTCATGCAGGCAGATAATGCCTCTGCTGCAGCAATACAGGCTTCCACTCCACTGGGGCTGGAAAGATCTGCACAGCTCAGGGCCTCACAGTGCTCATTGCCAAGGTCGAGGTGGGTCTGAAAGGAAGCCAGAAGAGAGCAGGTGCAAGCACATCCAGCTTGTCATCCCTTCCATCCCACCTGGAAAGCTGTTGGCTTCAAAGAGCCAAGTGCTGCCTTCAGCTGCCTAGCTGCATTTGTCCATCAAGAAGCCTGCTGCTCTGTTCCCATTAGAAGGATCTCAGTATGGGTTTCAAAAGGGCTGGCACCTCTGGTATCACTACTGGCAGCAAAGTGCAAGGAGGGAGAAAGGAAGCACTAAGAAAACTGCAGCAGCTAAGAAATAAAAATGTCAATGGTATCAAGGTGAAAGTGAGGACTAGGTGTGCTATCACATCCTAGTTCCAGTATTTATAGTACATTACTTTTGTAAGTAACTTGCCTTCTCATATGGCATTACACAGGGCTAGGTTCACCTCGCCCATGAAAAGGACTTTTGAGGGAGCCTCAAAAGCACTGGATCGCAGTGGGAGCGCTGTGCACCATGGTTGCTGCAGCCTACCTGAAGTCATAGGATCATAGAATGTCCTGGATGGGAGGAAACATAAAGATCATCTGGCTCCAATCCCCTGCTGTGGACAGGGTTGCCGGCCTCTAGGTCAGGCTGCCCAGGACTCCATCTAGCCTGGCCTTGAGCACCTCCAATGTTGGGGCAGTCCATCCCAGCAGAGTGGTTGTCCTTATATTATCAGGATAACGTCCCTCATTTCTAGGCCAGAGAAGTTCTATAGCTACAGTTTTTGGAGTGTTTGGGGTTCTTGGAGAGTTTATGTAATAGATTCAACAAGAAGACATTGCAAACCCACATACCGTGAGGAAAAGAATCTCATCCATCAGCTTTGCCTTGTTAGATGTGATGTGATGCAGCAAGGAGTTTTCCTGGTGGATGTGGTCCATCTGCTGCTTCACGCTCCCTAGCAGCTCATCATAGACCTGCAGTGTCTCCTCCACTCTGGCCACCTCTGCCAGTGCCTCATCAATGGAGCTCATCAGCTGTGTCACCTGCTTCTCAGAAGAGATGATGGCCTGCAGGTTGGCCTGGGAAAAGGAGAAACAGTGTCAGCACCAGCTCAGAGCCAAATACCCTGACGTATATGTGCAGGTGCACATGTATGTCTCTGATATGGAAACTGAAGGCACTGTTTGCCTCCAGAAGTCTCTCAATGGATGGTAGAGATGTAACCATGTGTTAACTGTTGCTGTTAAGCTCCGCTAAACATTAAACACTTGCAAATGTTAATTGCGTCATTTTCAAGGCCCAAGTACCATAAAGGATATCAAGGACACAAGCACGGGAGACTGCTATTTTTCTCTCCATCAATAAGACTTTCAAAGGAGTTTGTCTTTTCAGATATTTCAATTATCTGGTGGTTTTTTTATTAAATGAAGACCAGCAACAGAAGCATCTGCAACCCTGAGTATGCCCCACACTCAGCTTTCCGGTGGAAAATGCTAGGAAGGAGAGAAGCAAAGTCTTGTCCTTCTGGACCAGGTTGCCTACCCTTGCACTGGATTAGGAATGTGTCTGAAAGCAGATTTCCTGCACAGCAGTTGAGCACATCTATGATCACTGTATCAAGGTGTTTCTCTTCTTCAAACTCCTATTGCATTGCTGCTGGGATAAAGAGGAGCTCTAGGTCAGAAGTGGCACATGCAAGAAGCTGGAGCATCACGAAAGTGTTCCTGGAATGTGCGTAAGCCATTCTGAAGCCTCCACCTGGATCTTGGAAGTGGGGCTTGCTGGTCCATGATACTGCTCAGAAAGCAATAACAGTGTGCAAGGATCTACAAGGGAGCAAACAGCCCTGCTGCCAGACTGCTGCCTTCTAGCCGCACACCAGGGATGTTCACATAGTATGAAGTGCTCCTCAATCCCATCAATAACCCTCCTGTCATCCTGACACCACTCTGCCTTTGGATTATCTTATTAGGGCTTAATGGAGCTGCAGGAGGTGGCAGAGCATCATGGTAGCATTGCTGGCACAAGGGCCTGTGGAGCATCTCCACTGGAGCAGTGGTACCATGCTCCTGCTAGACAGCAAACAACATCGCTGGGAGATGCACGCTGGGATCCCAGGAGTACATAGGGATACCAGTGTGAGAATCAGGCCTCCCACGTGCCCAGCCATGCTCTCTTTCCCCCCAAAGCCCCCAAAGAGCTCTCTGAATTTGGGTACAGTGTTTTGCTGTCCCCAGAAGAGCTGGGCTAGCAGAGGATGATTAGCGTAGGAAGAGAAGCACAAGGTGTTATCACTGGGATGTGGGGGGAAAAAAATGTTTAAATATATGCATGTGCTAGCCTAACTTGCTGGTATTAATTACCCTCAATATCGTAGATTAAGCTTTAGAAATAGAAACATCTCATTAATTAATTTGTATTAAAAATAAGCAATGTTTATTCATTAAAGGGCATTAAAGTAATGTATTCAACAGTGCCTTTCATCTCAAAGAGCTTAACAGAGTTTTATTAGCTGCCCTCACAGTGTATTTTACAGCTGGGAAATGGAGGCACAAAGTGCCTGTGGGAGAGCAAGCAGGAACAGACATCAGGAGTTCCATTTTCCAGATTAACTACTTAAGTTTCCAAGCATAAGTCATACAGAGACACAAATTGGGAATACAGCAACTATTGGAGCTGAAGGAGGTTGAGTTTAGAGTTTGTGGCTTCTAGTATGTTTTAGAATATTTCCTCAACCAGGAGGAAATTCTTCACTCAGAGGGCGATGAGGTCCTCGCAGTGCTGTCCAGAGAGTTGTGGGCACTCCACCCTGGAAGTGCTCAAGGCCAGGTTGGATGGGGCCCTGGTCCCTGATCCAGTGGATGGTAGCCCTACCTATGGCAGGGGGGTGGAACTGGGTGGTCTTTGAGGTCACTTCCAACCTAAGCCATTCTGTGACTTGTTCATTGTGCATCACAGACATCCTTCTGACTCCTGTGTCAGATGACTTTTGGGACATCAAGATGACTTTTGGGCTGAGTGCTTCTAGCAAATGAAGGAGTTGTCAATACCCAGTGACCCAACCCAGTGCTCCTTCAGGCTAGGCATCTTTTTTTCTGTTGAATCACAGCCCTTGTTCCTCACCTCATCCAGCACGTGAAGATCCCTGCTTAGCTGCTCTGCAAAGGCTATGGAGTTGTTTACAAGGGGCTCATGCTCCTCCATTAGCTTCAAGACATCAGCAGCTTCCTTTGGTGTCATCTCCTGGTACACACTGAGCTCCTCCTGGTTCTCAGTCTCAGCAGTGTCCCTCCTGTCCTCCTGCAGACTTTGCCTCCCTGTGTGGACAAGAGAAGATGTGGATGTCTCATTCTGCCATTTCACTAGCCCTGTGTCATTGAGGTCTCACTGAGTCCAATTTGGTGTTACAAGTGACATGAATCCAGTGGTCCAGTCTGCTAGAATAACATCACAGCATAGAATAAGGAAAGTCCCGTTGATGTGATAAAGGAAAGCCAACTTCCTAAGGGAAAAAAAAATGGACATCTGACATTTAATTTAAGTTCTGGCTGTGTTTTTTTCTTGCTCACCTCTCTAGGACTCTGTGTAAGAATGTGTTGAAGTTATACAAATTTGAAACAGATTTCAGGGATGACTAGGCTTATTTCTATCAACTGTACCAACTTTTGTGGATTGTATACTAAAATTGATGTCTGTGTCTGTATTTCATTTGCATCTTTGAGTGGCCATTCAAAATCACTGGAAGTCAAAATTATACAAGGGTCAATGATAGAGGTGTATTGTGAAGATGATGAAAAGAAAACCGAAAACAAAAACCAGCACTCTAAATTTGACAAGGAAATGAATTACCTTCCACTGAACAGGAGTAGACATTCACAAATGTGATAGCACTGGAGAGAAATCGGTGGTTCAGCTTCCACAAGCATCTGATAAAGGTTTTCTTCTCATCAAAACTGCTAGCAGTCCACTTGTAAGTCTTATCAAACTGCAGGTCAAAATCCAAGTTCACCTAGATGTAAATAATTAATTACCTCATCAATTAGGTACCATTTACCTCACCACATACACTTAACGCAGGTTATAGTCCAATTTAATTACAGTATTGAAAATTGTGAAAACACCTTGTGCACTAGGGGGAAAAATGCATCTGGAATCATAGAATCATGGAATCTACCACTGGATGGTCTTACACCACTGTATGGTTAAGCACTTTGCAAATAATCACAGACATGATCAAAGCACTGCAAATAACAGCGTGCATAGTAATTCTGACCCTGGAAAAGGATCCCAAGACACTCAGAACAGGTCAGACCAAGCACTAAGCCAGCCCTGGTATCCTGCTGCAGCACACTGATTTATTTTCATATTGCATAAATCTCTCACCTCTTACTGCAGGTTTTGGTGGATTAACGCTGATGAATTTTGACAGCGGCCACCAGCAGATGCTTGGGAGAAAAGCATTCAAAGGCCAAGTCCAGCATTATATTGCCTTCAGGACCGCCTGGCAGCCTCCAGCAGCCCATGACCTAGCAACTCACTGAGCCAGAGGTTGTACCCACAGCACTGTGTTTAACAACCCTTGAAGGACCTACTGTCCCAGATTTCCTAATGGTTTATGCACACATCACCTGGTATCTCCCAATGACCTTCTGTCCTTCCAGGAAGGGCAGGACTAACAATTTGAGGCCAGCTTTTGAATTGTATGTTCTCCTTACTAAATGGCCAGATGTATGGTCAGAAGGAAACACCCTTCCATGTCATAGTGACTGAGGGAGCATTTTTACTTCTTGCTGGAAGAAGAACATCTTTAGCATTTCTCCATTTGGTTTTCATCCACCTAGGGGTCAGTGTCTCTATATGTATTCCCAATGAATGTAGTCTTACGGATGGCAAACTACAGCCATTCAGAAGCTTTTATTTGCGTCTACATGATATACGTGCATAGGGAGAATAAGGGTGATTGCTGAACTAGAAACATCCCACAGAAAGAAACTCCTCATTAGCTCTCAGCACAGCCTGATCCCATCTGCTGGAGAACTCAGAAGCTATGCTTGTAATTACTGATACTAAACATAACAGGTGCAGAATCTGTGAGGATTCACACAGTCCCACAGAGCTTTAATAGTTGCTTTCTAAACACCTTGCAGCAGTACATCACACCCTGCAATGTTCTGCAGGCTCTGCAGCAGTCCCTGCAACGGCGTAGAGCAATGACGTCTGGGGGGGATTTACATCACGCATGGTTTATAGCATGCCTTATGAGGAGCTACTAAAGCAGGGAGAAAGCCGTTAATCGCTTCATAAATATTAATACTGTTATGGTCAAGGGAGCTGTAGATTTAAGCATCTCTGGACTTGCAATGTCAGGATTTTGCTGGTGCCAGGGATCCCAGCACAGTGGAGCAGACTGACAACCAAGCCCTGCTGTATGCACTGAGCATCAGAACCATGGGCTGTCGGACAGAAAATCCATATCTGCATTTTTATGGACCTGCCAAGCCATGCGCTGTGCAAAGTCTGTGCTGATTTCAGCACTAGGCTGCAGTGGGGATCTTGCTGGGGTCTCCACGGTGGGACCATGAGACATACCAACATGCCATGGGCACTTGTGCAGCAGCTTCAGCTTGGCAGTGGCTCCTATTCTAGTAATGACAGGAACAATTCTGGTTGCCAGTGCTCAAGAAAGTTGAATTCAGGCTACGAGAGGCAAGGAAGAGGGCTGCAGTACTGATGAATGGAGTAGAGGAGTCAACACAGAAGAGGAGAATATGAGGTTGATCTGCTTAGCCTGCCCACAGGAATTATAAAATCATTAAGGTTGGAGAGATACACTAAGATTGCCTAGTCCAACTACCAGCCCATGCCTGTGACTGCTCTACACCATGTCCCTCAGTGCCACTTTGACCCTTTTCTTGGTCACCTCCAGGGAAAGTGTCTTCATAACCTCCCTGGGCAGCCTGTTCCACTGCCCACCACTCTTTCTGAGAAATTTTCCCTAATTTTCAACCTGAGCCTCCCCTGGCACAACTTAAGGCCTTTGCCTCTCATCTTTCCAAAGGAAGGTTTATGGGGGAGGTGACTGCAATCTAAAATTACATCTGCAAAGGAAAAGAGCAGTGTGATCTAAAGGGCAGGCACAGCACAACTGGAAATAGAATGCTGTGGGAAGGAATCTAGGAACCTGGGAATCTAAGTCATAAGAAGGCTTTAGCCATCAGGACAAACAAGTTCTTGATTTGCCTCCCAGTAGGAGGTGACTGAAAAATACACAAAGGCTGTAAAATAGGGTACAATCCATTTATCTCATAAAGGGGAAAGGACTAACAATCTGGGAGGTATCTTCTAACTCACTCCTCAGCAGCCAAAGCACATTAGACAGGATGACAGCATGTATTTTCTCATGCATGGGGAGATGTAAGACATTGAAAATATCAGGTCAGTTCTAACCACAGGATCAAGATGCCCTGCAAACCTGCATGTGTGATTTGCCTTTCAGACACGCTTGTGCAGATGTACTTTATTTGCCCTGGATGTAGAACTGTAAAGCTGCTCTTTTTCTCATTTATTTCTATGCTTGTGAAAGCCCAGGCACTGCACCAAGGCTCCTGGAACATTCACATACATTAAAAAAAAACTGATTTTAATAACTTTAGCAACACTGCCAGCTCTAGCAGCAGAAAGGGAATATCTTATCCATTCTTCCTTTTCCAGAAATCTTCACGTCCCCCTAAAATCACAGACTCATGCACACTCCAGCTCTCTATAATACTTCTTTCTGTAGAAGTCTCCACTTAATCTTTAAACACTCTATGCAAATGTTTGTCAAGAACCTTTGTCAACATAAATCAACAGATGAGTCTGACAACGTGTTCTGCAAGTTCTGGAGATGTGACAAAAGCACTGCAGCCTGTCTCTCTAGCCTTGGTGCTGCTGTAAAGAGCTTCAGGAGATGCCCCACCTGAGATCACAGATCCAGGGCAGTTTCCCGTTGATTTGGTTGGAAACTGTGTCAATGCAATGGTCAGCAATTCGTTGCTCACCTCACTCAAGGATTTAACTAGCCTGATTTTTCCCAATAAAAAGAGAGGATGACTCAGGAGGAAGGACATCATTTCAGCCTCAGACTCCTTGGCATGTATATCTCCATGAAAGAAGAGAACAAGAAATCCCAAAGCAGAATGGAGGAACCAGGCACAGACAGAGAGGCCTCAGTTCACCATGCTCTGGGAAATGGCTGAGAGCGAAGGCAGAGGGCTTTGAAATTTCTTTCTATGGAGGTTATTTCCCCCAAATTATTATCACTCCTAGATTAGGTAAGAGGCCCTCTTGCTGCTCTTTCCTATATTCAAATGCATGGACAAAGGACCTAAATCTCCCTATGGATCCTGGCATGTGTGTCTCTGGTTTCATACTCGTTTCTCTCCCATATGATCCGTTCTGTTCTTCATCACAAAAGGAAAATCATTCTTACCTGATCAAGAGTTTTGCCATCCACAAGCTTCAGCTCTGCTAAAGGCCACCTGTATGCCATCTTGTACTGCTCTCCTCGGTCTACCTTGACCTTCACCAGAAATGGCTGCGTTGGCCTAAAGGCATCCACTGGCCATGAGGGACAGAAGGAAAAAAAAAAGAACAAACCCTGACAGTGTTATCATAAGCCCAGTACACAACTGCACAATGTGAGTGGACAGTCAGACACCGATTGTGCATTTTGGCTTCTGTGAACAGAGTATGGAGATTTGCTACAAGGCTTGTCATTGAACATTTTACAAACTGGAAGTTCTCCCTGGGGCCTAAATCAGAGTACTTTGAATTCAATTGAGAGATTCCCAGTAATTTCTAGAAGTTGTAAATCTGGCCATGGTGCTGTATGTAACACATAAGTAATATTTCAGCAAGATCCAGAGGTGATAGGAACATGGGATCCTACTTCCGTAGGATTTATAGTAGTTCAATGCCACGTTGCAGTCCCTACAACAGGGACCAAAATCACTGTCTTATTTGAGTAAGGCCTGTGCTAAGAAGAAAACCTGTGCTCCCATAAAAAAATCAGTTCCAGTACAGATTAGCAATCATATCTTGGTTCATCTGGGTTGGATTCACTGTATCTCATTCTGGCTATGATTTAGATCTCCCATCTGATCTAGATATCTTCAGAAGAAGACATGGACTGTTACACGGTTAACACATGGTTTTTGGATGATGCTTGTAGTGTGGCTGAATCATCCCTTGAAAATATTCCTCCTGCCCTCCATTGATTACAGAAGGAATTGAAACATGTCATGTCGGCCAAACACTGTGACTAATGTTGTTAGAAAGGAATCCTATAGTAGGTGGCTGTGCTACTGTGCATTGATGGAGGGAGAGATCCATGAAACCTCCCTGGTCTTGCAGTTCAGCCTGTCTCTTACCACACTGGGGTACTTACCCGATACACAGAGAATGGACATCTTCTTCTTCTTCCCTGTCTTCCAGACACGAATGGCTTCCAGCAGCCTCTTGTTCTGTGGGTTGAACACCTCTTTTTCCAGTGAGCTCCAAAGAGAAGCCATGGTGAGATGTGCATGCAATGGCTCTACTGTGCTCGTGGTTCCTCCTGGGAAAAATAAAATAAAATAAAATAAAATAAAATAAAATAAAATAAAATAAAATAAAATAAAATAAAATAAAATAGGCCAGAGAGCTGATTCCCACATCTCCTGGCACACTGGTGAAATACATTCCCCTTGCACTGATTTCCTAGATAAGGGTCTCTGTTGTTTTGCAGGTAACATGAGTGTTAAGTAACATTATAAACTTCAGAAGTTCACCCTAGGGCAAGCAGGATACTGCTGTGCAAACTGCACACAAAACTGTATCCCTATTCAAACCTTCACTTGGGAGGTATGCATTTAAGTCACTTTAGAAAAAAAGACTGTAAAACTCACATTTCCCCATGCTCCAGAACATTGCCCAACACATTCATTCACTAAAAAAGTGAATGACACAAAGACCTGTTACTCATCTGTTATCTGTGCATTTGTCAGGAATCAATCTATCCCAACCAGGATATGTTCTAGGGCAGGCTGCTCCCATACATGTCCCTGCTGAGGTGGGAAGTCATCCAAATTACTCTGCTCTGGGGTAGCTGTATAGCACTTTGGAGCTTGGATATATCAACATTTCCAAGGACTAAGGAGTCAAAACTGATGGTCAAAGCAGAGTTTAAAAATAAATAGAACTGCAAAGTTCCAGAGCAGCCAACAGCTTTTTGCTCTGATATACTGTGCACTGGATAGCTAACTATTTCTGTAAGGAAATACAAGAGATAATTCTTCAAAAAGAAAACACTTTCTTTGTTCCAAGTCATCATAGCATCTTGAGCCACAGGACCTTGTCCGTGGGCAGACAAACAGAATAATAGCTAAAAGCAATTTGTCAGACCTAAAAGTCTTGGAGCTGTATTTTCCCTGCAATTCAAATCCAACACTATCAGGGACGAGATGTCAATTCATGTCTGTATAAACACAGGGAAATAACCAGCAGTTATATTATGGTCCTTGAATTGGTGGTAAGAAAATAAACACAGTGGCTATGGCTGAAAAGTTACATTTAATGCAAATATTTTAGTAAGAATTAGGAACAAATGACAGCCTGGTGGAAGACAGTAATATTCAGAGAACTCACTTCGAATGTTCTGTGAGAGCAACTTGCTGCTACCAAAATTTATGAGTTGCTTGGTGACAAACTGAAACAAATGGAACCTCCAATAACTCCCTTCCTTAGTGATGGGGATTTCAGCTCAGCCACAGGATCAGCAAGCTTGAAATCACATCCGAATTATTATAACCCTTTTCTTCTGTGGCTGTGACAAAAAAAAAAAAAAAAAAATTAAAAAAAAATAGAGAGAGAGAGAGAAAGAAAGAATTTGCTGCTGAAATAATTCCACTGCCACAGCATCACTTTGAATTCAATCCCTCATGGGGGTTTTCTTGTTTCCTCAATCCCCATCAATTTTCCAACCTCTCTGATGGCATTGACCTCCAGAGGCAGGGATGGCAGCTCCCAGACCCAACCCTGGTGCTTTTAGGCTCAGTAATACATTTATAATAGCACTTGAGCGGCAGCTGAAGGCAACTGATTGAGAGCCAAAAAATGGAGGGCTCACTGCTGGCTGATACGCTGATGCAGAAAGTACAGTCCTTTCCACCAGTGTAAATGAATAGCTCTCTGTGGCCAAGCCACTTAACCCCCATTTCCTACAGAGCACCAGAAATACTTAAAGATCTTGGTGAAACCTGGAGATATGCACTGAGGCTCACATTGCCCATCCAGGCAGCTGGCAGAAGGGAGGAGAGGGTTAGTGAAAGGAAAATTGTTCAAAGACTTTACCAGACACGTCTTGCTGAGGATGAACTGTAGGATTTCAGTCGCGAAGGAGTCTTAGAACAGGAAACTGCTGGTAAAATGAAAGCTTGAAGAGAAAAACAGGAAGCCTGAAAAACCTGAGTGAAGCCGGTGAGCGGGTAGCTTGAGGTCAGGGCAGGAAATCACTCATGCAAATGTCAAGATCTGCAGAAAGCAGGTGTCAGCAAAGCATCAGAGCAGCTAGTGGTGAAGTCTTTTTGACTAAAAGCAAGGCAAAACAAAACGGCCATCCATTTCCATTTTGCTTCTCTGTTAAGTCGAAGTGCCAGATGAGGAACAAATGTGGTTCAGCTCTTTGTCTCCTACTTCTTCCTCCTTCAACAAAAGGTCTCAGAAATGCGAAGGAGATTTAGGAACCAGCCACAGTGCTAATGACACATCGTGTGCCTTCACTGATCAAGACATAACTGAAATTCATTATTTAACTTATTTAACCACATGACCTTCATCCTTGACTTCAGGAACTGCATCATTCCCTGTGTCAATTTTTTTTTAGACGCACCTGGGGCTTGAACCATTGGCACCTTTGATGGGCAACATGAAGGCCTTCACCTGGTGCCAGGAAATACCTGGAAACCACATGATCTGAAGTTTGCAGAGTGGCCTTAACTACGAGGAGGGCAGACCAACCCATCTCCTGCATAACCTGCATTTTGTATTAACATTTGTCTTCAGACCCAAGTTTGGCAGACTTAAACATACCCTGCTCCCATTGAGCAATCCTGGTCATTCACTGAGAGGCTCTGTTCCAAACCTCTGCACCAGCTTGTGTGTTTCAGTGTAACTGACATACACCCATTCTGTACTTCTCTGCCTCCAGGAGAGCTCAGCATAAAAGAGCAAGTCACTGGGAATAAGCAATGACTTAATTGAACTATTCATTTACCAGGAGCTGATGGAGACAAGGATGCTGCGAGTCACAGCCCACTGTGACCTATGATCATTTCTCCTTCTCCAGCACGTAATGGTGACATCAGCCTGTACACTGGTGAGGGAACTGAGGTTGTGTAAGTGTGTGCCAAACACAGCCGAGTAAGGCCATAGTGACACTCCTGCTGTGTTTTGTGCCTTGCTAAAACAGCTTACTTAATTTGTGAGCTCTGAGGACATTATGTGCACTCTGGAGGGTAAAATAGATGGAGCAAAGAGAGAAGAGAGAAAAATAAGATCACACCACACAGCAGGACTGCATTTCCACGGCGTCATTTACTGTGAGACAGTAAAGATGCCATGCCAGGGCTTCCATTCATGATTTTACATTATCACTACAAATAGTATTTCCATAAAATTAAAAAAAAAATAAAAAAAAAATCCATGACAAAACTTCTTAGCCTCTTGCTGCTCACAGGGTGGATTGTCTCTCCTCCAGCCAGCTGTGTACAACTCTGTTATTATTCATGAATATTGCAGAGGGAGGAAGGTGGGGGGTGGAGGGGGAGGGAAGATTTCCATGCATGAATGCAACAATGAAGAATATCTCACATGGATGCAGATGGGCATACAAGCCCCAGTTCCACCAGGAGTAGGGAGGGTTTTAAGAAGCTAAAGTAAAATTCCAGGAATAATGCAGGAAAGAAGGAATTAGCATAGGCTTGCTGCTCTGCCCAGGCAGAAAGCTGCTTTGTAGCACTGCAGTCTCTGGCACCAGCGCCCAGACAGAGCATTCCCCTGGATTATTTCCCTGGAGTCTCATGGCTGATGTAGACACTGAGGAATCAACGTCTGTATTTTAAGCAGAGAATACAGCAAGCTTTCTGAAGGCTGGGGAAGCAAAAGCAAACAAACCTCAAAAACACCAAGCCTTGCTGGCATGTACTTCCCTGCTTGCATCTGTGAACACGGTGAAGCAGCTGTAAAAGTGATGCAAATGGCCAATTAATCTCAATTGCTGCAGACTCTTAATCCTAATGAATTGCTTCTAAAAATGCAGGGTGTATTTAAACAGCTTTCACACAAGGAGAACTTAGGAAATTGCATGTCCAAGTGAGCTAGTAAGGAAAAGGGAAATGCAATGGAGATACAGTGTGCTTTGCATTTGTTTTTCCAGCCAATTCCAAATGCAGCAATAATTTGATTATTTTAACATTCAGGCTCAAGGATTCAAAAACATGCACAATTTGGAGTGTCTGATTGCCAGACCAGATAAGCAATCTGCAACAGTTTCCTTTTGTCTCTGCTCCAAAAAGTGGGAATAGAAATCCATTTCTGCTGCAGGGCACAGCAGAGAATTTAAGCCGTTTAATTTTCTGCTGCGGGAATCTGTAGTCATCATTTAATGTGAAATCTTATGTTTGGTGCTTAGACAACCTGCATTCCCACAGCACCTCTTTGGTGTTTAATGGGCAGCTGTTGCCATTGCCCCTAAAGAGATGACAGCTAGGATCCTGGTCAGCCTGAGCAGTGGTTTGGCCGTGAACCTCCATGATCTTTATGGTCCCTTCCAACCTAAGACATTCTGTGATTCTATGATTCTGTGACTTCTCAAAAGGACTTGCTCTGGTCCACTGGATGATCCTCAGAAGAAAACCAAACCAGTGTCATAAGATACAGGTGCACTAGTGGCCGTGCTTTACAACACCATTGGTGGTCATGCTATAAAACTGGAATAAGCTATGCAGTGGCCAGTAGCCAGCAGGCCAGATAACCTGTACCACATCACAGCTCTGCTAATTCCCAGCTCCCTGTTGAGGTCTGCCTGGGGATATGTCCTGGGGTAAGAGTATGCTTACGTAGCATCCCAGCCAGTCTTAAGTCCCCATCTTGTGGTCAATGGAGTTGAATCCAGTTGGCGGCCGGTCACGAGCAGTGTCCCCCAGGGCTCAGTGCTGGGGCCTCTTCTGTTTAACATCTTCATTGATGATCTTGACGAGGGGATTGAGTGCACCCTCAGTAAGTTTGCAGATGGCACCAAGCTGGCAGGGAGTGCTGATCTGCTAGAGGAGAGAAGGGCACAACAGAAGGACCTGGATAGACTAAATCGATTGGCCAAGGTTAATGACATGAGTTTCAATAGGGCCAAGTGTCAGGTCATGCATTTTGGCCACAACAACCCCAGGCAACCCTACAAGCTTGGGGAGATGTGGCTGGAAAGCTGCCTGATGGAAAGGGACCTTGGTGTGCTGATGGACAGTCGGCTGAATATGAGCCAGCAGTGTGCCCTGGCAGCCAAGAAGGCCAATGGTATCCTGGCTTGTATCAGGAATGGTGTGGTGAGCAGGACTAGGGAAGTCATCTTGCCCCTGTACTCAGCACTGGTGAGGCCTCACCTCACGTACTGCGTTCAGTTTTGGGCACCTCAGTACAGAAAGGATGTGGAGGTACTGGAGCAGGTCCAGAGAATGGCAACGAGGCTTGTGAAGGGCTTGGAAAATCAGCCCTATGAGGAGAGGCTGAGGGAGCTACAGCTGTTTAGTCTGGGGAAGAGGCGGCTGAGGGGAGACCTTATTACTCTCTTCCAGTACCTGAAAGGTGCTTACAGAGAGAGCGGGGCTGGTCTCTTCTCTGTGGTGACAGGTGACAGGACGAGGGGAAATGACCACTTCTTTACAGAAAGGGTGGTTAAACATTGGAATAGGCTCCCCAGGGAGGTGGTTGAATCACCGTCCCTGGATGTGTTTAAGAGTCGTTTGGATGCGGCGCTCGGAGATATGATTTAGCGGAGGGTCGTTAGAGTTAGGGTACTATGGTTAGGCTGCGGTTGGACTTGATGATCTTTGAGGTCCCTTCCAACCTGAGTGATTCTATGATTCTATGATTCTATGATCAGCTCTTCTGCTTTGGCTTTCCCAAGCCCTTAATTCCTTCACCCATGTGCTTTGCCCTCCTGCACCAGTCTTGCTCAGAAGTTTGGGAACCCAAAAGGAATAGTGAGAGTTTCATGCATATCAGGATCAAATCCCATCTGTTTTGGCTCATTGTCTTCCTTCGCACTTGGAAGCACAGTGTGCTACAACATGGTCCTTGATGGTATGATGGAGGACAAGAGCTGAGTTATGATTCAGACGAGAGCTGAAAGCTGAAGAGACGATTTACTTGATGACTTCTTTTTGCTTTCCTCTACCCAGGACTGAATCTAAAGCATTTGGGGAGATTCACATCCTTCAGTTCTTCCACACCTTCTGCAGCCACAGCTAGAAGTTTCTCTTCTTTCTCTGTGACATAAAGGGACAGATTGCTGCTTTGCAGAGGCAGCTGCAGAACTGGGCTTTCTTAGCTCTGTGATGCTCTACTTTGTGAATGTTAAGCAGCCTTCTCTAAATGTTTGGAAGTGAGAGGGAGAGGATGGGAGGAACAAATGAGCTAAAGGGTCCCTTGCAAGAGAACAAAGATGCGCTTTCATCAGTATCTCATCATCCACCATGTGATCAGCCTTGCTGGTCACACGGGAAGGTGAACTTTGAAACTTAACACACCATGGGCCTCCAAAGTGAATTTAGACAAGCTTTTCTCATTGCCTGCCTTGTGCCATAGGGTTGCAGCTGCAGGGTATGGTGAGAACCTGGGGGTGTCTTTAGGATGTGTGGACAAGAACTAGCACAAGGCATTCTCCATGGCCTGAGATTGTCAACTACCTTCTGGTCCCTGCTCCTTGCCAGATTTAGGGTGAATTTAGTGGTCAGATTGTACAGACAGGCATGCATGTCTCTATCCATCTTCTTTGTAAGGACACGCTGCTTAAATGTAAAATGGTATAATTAATAAAACATAATGCCTTGTTTTTTCCCACTGTTTCCACGTCCTGTGCTCTCCTCTCACATTTTTGCTGGGCTGATGGTTTTCTTACATGCCCCAGATAACTCGTGGAGCTTCATCTTCACTGCTCTTTCCACCCGCCTGCTCTTTCATTTTTTATGAAGATGTTCTTGCTCTGCCAATGTGCTCTTAATCTCACTGGTAAATCAAGGTGCCTGTTTGTCTTTTGCTCTCTATTTGCCTTCCTGAACACGAGGATAAATCTAGGCTGGAGCTTGGCCAACACTAGGGTTGGTTTCTTCTTTCTCCCTTCTCCATTCACCATTGTGCCCAGCGGGAGCTAAGGTACATCTGGGGTCTGAGAGTGATCCCTCTTCACTGAGATTGGTAAAAACAAATAGAAAAGCTAAGGAATGACCTATCCCAGGTTCCACACTATAGAAAGTTCTTAGTTCTTACTCCAAGGGCCCAAACTGAGGACAGTGCAAGATCTCCCACTGGCTTTATCTGATGCTCTCAGATTTATGCACTCAGTGTTTCCCTGCATCTTTGTGCTCAGCTCACCAACCACTGGATTCAGACCCGAGCTTCAGAGAGACCCACAGCCATGGTAGCATCATGTCAAGCCTGGCCTTGCAAACATGCCATGTGCGTGGGATGGCTTTGTTCTGAGCTCTTCACTCCAGAAGAAACTGAAGTACTATATGTGGGGTTAAAGAAAGAAAAAATAAATTAAAAAAGAACAGCAATTTCAGCTGGATTCAGAGCTGTTTCATATGTCTGGGAAGGATATAGAGGCATAATCAAGATTTATGAAAGAAAGGAAATATTTTAGGAGAGGCCATTTGTTCTGTTCTGTATCCCATAAAATCTCCAGAAGTTATTTCTCTGTCGATGCAGCAGCGATGCTCAGAAGGGAGCTTGGGAACAAAAGGGCAGTGTGTGAACCAAGAGGCAAAGCATTAAAAAACACAAAGCTATGTCTTTTCAGGCCAGATATAATCGCCCTGGGGATGTTGCTGCCTTAGGATCTGGGTCAACCAAATGGCTTCACAGTTTACAAAAATCAATCTGAGTTTATCTAAAGATAACCCGGGAGGGCTGGAATCGGCGGCTGTCAGACCAGCACGGGCAGCATCTGATGTGGGAGATCACATCGACATGCATACCACTCTAATGTAGTAAATCAGAGCCGTGGCATCAAGACAGCACCTAGCATTTGTTGCTGATAGAGAAAATAAATCAAGTCAAAAGAAGAAGTGATCTGTTATGGAGAGGAGTAGGGAGGTATTCTGCCCCATATCATTTAATGGCAAATTCTCACAGGATAATTTTCAATTCCTCCAGGCTTCCTGCTTGAGTCATGGGCTTTGGGATAGCTTCTGCTTTGCTTCTTCTTGCTAAGCAGCTCTGCTCTCCTTGGGGTCCCAGTGCCTTCCCTACATCCTTGCCTGCCCTGGAGCCATCCCGGGGTGCTCTGCTCCAGTTCCAGCTGCATCTCACTTGAGATTGCTCCAAGAGCTGAAAACCTTCTCTTCACCTCACCAAGGGAGAGGAAATGGGATTCAGTTAAAAAAGAGTGAAGGGATGGCTGCAGCTTATTGAGCATTCACTGCAGAGCAGCAGGAGTTGGGTTTAACCACTACCTGCCCTCAGCAGGAAGGTTCAGATTCCCCTTTGGGAAATGGTGAACAAATCCTATGCATGTATCGTGGTCCCTGGGGACACTGCGGTGTCCGCAAGCATCCCCACTGCTAATCCAAAAGGACCTTCCCCTTTCCATGCCGGCAGCCCTGGGGATTTCAGCATGCCCTTGAGCATCTTGCAGGAGGAGAGGCTGCACATCCCTATCGTCTCTATGCTCTTAGGGGATACTTGCAGGAAGACGATCGAGGCCGAGATCCCACTAGAGGGTGCTGCCCAGCTCTGCTGGGAAAGCTGCTGGGCCTCGGAGCCTCCTGATTTGTCTACAGCACGGTGAGAACTGCATAGGTGTTATGGAACGCTACTGGCAGCAGGACAAATATCTTGAGTTTATGGACCAACTTTTTTTTCCCCTCAAGGCGACATGAACAATAAAGTGAGATGGGATGGAGATTGCAAGGCAGCCAAGCACTCAACTCTGCATCCTGCAGAATGGGAGCTGGTAGTCCAGCTCGCAGGAGAGCTTTTCTCTCCACCCCATTGACCTGTAACAGCACCAAACACAGAGGGATTAACCCATCTGCAGCCATGTTAGAGGACAGGCTCCCAGGTCCTGAACATCTCCTGAAAGACATAAAAGGAAGTCCCCAGGAGGAGATGCAGGTGGGTACTTTCCTCTTGATCCACAGCGCTTCTCATTTTTTCCTGAAGACAAAATATCTTTGCATCAGCACTAAATTCCCAAACGCAAAACCTGCAGCAACTGAGAGTAAAATATCCATACTGATCCTGTGGCAGGAATGCCCTTTCAAAGTGCCATTACCAACCAGCAGGATTTAAAGCCCAGTTGTCTTTCCCTCCAAACAGCTTCTACCTCGGGAGATGCAAGCATATCACCTGATCCAAAAAGCAGCAGCTTTCTTCTGAAGGAAACATCAGCCAGGTGTTGGCTTAATTATCCTTATGGGCCTCTTCCAACTTGGGATATTCTATGATTCTATGGTTGTAATGCAACACCAGCGGAACTCAATATACACCAGAGAGGCAATGCAAAAAATGCAGTCCTTGTTCTGGATTGCAGATCACGATGGGCACCACATACCCAGGCTTCTCCAGAGCTTTTCGTCTGGTGGATAGGGCCAATGCTGTGCCAGGAGGCTACATGGCCACTATGTGCTCCATCACTGCTGGGCTTTTAGGGTCTGTGACAGCTTTGAGTGCTTTCCTGCAATTACAGACTTATGCAGGTCAGTATTCTGTGTGTCTTCTGGACCCTCTCAGCATGACAGAAGGCACCAGAACCACAGACCAAACGTATTTCCCAGCAATGCAACCCCTCTCTCTGCCCAGGGGCTACAATTAGAGATAACACCTACCTTAACATTCCTTAAGGGGAAAGTGAGTTTTATCATTCAGCGTTTACAATAATTAGTCAGTGTTTTATCCAGAATGTTTTCCTTCAGCGTGTGATGCCAAGCATCAAGCTTTGACAGAAGCTGGTTTGCCACTTGCTGACAGTAGGTCCGTGCAGTGCCAGAGGGCAATAAACTGTCACACTGCAGCAGGACGGCTCCTCTGTCCTTGGTTTCTAAATCCAGTTGCAGCCATCGGCATTGCCAAGGCTTTATTGGCAGCAAGGGATGAGCTTTATGAGAGGAGAGGTAATGAAGGGTAAAGGAGGAGGGGAGGAGGGGAGGCTTGGGGCTCAGGTGGTGGCCCTGGTCCATTTTCTACTTGTGCCACTGAGAGAGGTGTCTGGGACTTCTCCAAGAAAATGGAAATCCTGAGTCATGGACATCAAATCTCTTGTTGTCAGAAGAGCAGTTTTGAGGGACATCTCCCTGGTGAAACTGTCTTTGGCTCAAAATGGAATAACTGCTCCAAAGCAGCATCTCCCACCCTTACATAGCTGGTCCAATAGCAGAAGACTCACACACCTGCAGAAGAACCAGGTCCGGGTCCCTACCAGCCTGACTTACATCAAGGACTGAAATATTCAGAACTCATATTTTGTTCATGGAAAGCCTCCAACACGCCTTGGCTTCTGCTCAGTGCCAAACTGCAGCACTTCTCAATTCTCCATCACTCTCTGCAAGAGATTTCCTTCCCACTCAGTGCCTTTCCTGGTGTGACCTTGGGGAAATCGCTCACATCTGTGATTGGGTCCTGGTGTGTAGAATGAGGACAGTGACCTTGCCTGTCAATTCGGGTTACAGTTACTCCATAGCAGAGATTAATTATTACAAAGGAGGTAAAATCACTTTGAGGGAGAGCAGATAGGTTCACAGACTAAGGGTACATCAGAAGTTAGGCCACTAGCAGAACGGTGACGGAGGGAAGAGCCATATACTGCAGCCAGATGTGCTACAGGGTCATTACAGTAAACTTACTTAAATTCCTACATTCAGTTTTATGTCCATTCAGCACTTTTTCATGCTTCCATGGCTACAGTTTTGTGACTTTAACAGCTGTTGTGCTTTTGGCCCCGCTCCTGATGCATTCCTCTGGAGGGGGAAGCAATCAAGCATGATCCCCTCCACCTCCCTTACTTATCATCAGTATGAACTCATTTCTGCCTCAGAGGCATTTTTGATGATAGGAAGGAGGGAAAGAATAAGAAAGGGACAAAAATTTGTTTCTGTCCAGGGCTGTGGAGCCTGCTACAGATGCAGGAGAGATGGTGGAAGTTGGGGTGTTCATCACCTGAGTCCCCTCATCCATCTTGCAGAGTGCCCATGAGGTCTTGGGTGAGGTTATGGAATGGGCTGCCCAGGGAGGTGGCAGAGTCACTGTCCCTGGAGATGTTCAAGAAAAGGGTTGGTGTGCCACTGAGTGACATAAGCTAGAGTGGTCACAGGCATGGGTTGGTGGTTGGACTGAGTGGTCTTGTTAGTCTTTCCAGCCTTAATGATTTTATGACTCTATGATCCCTGGGAAGTTTCTTGGTCTGTAAGCACTGTTTTATTCTCTGCAAGGGCAAAGGGGGTCACTGACCCATGTTTTGATATTTTCTATGGAAATTGTCCAACATCATCATGATTTGTAGAGGCTTTTTCCAGCAGTCCTAGCATGCAGGTTGCCTAGCATTGCCATGGTATCATTTCTGATAATAATTTAAGTAAGTAAGTGAGAAGCATGGCAGGACTGACAGATGAGCATCACAAGCAGGTGAGGTGAGGGCAAAGTCTGAGTCACCTGCTCTAGGAGTAGCATGGCATTGCTGTCAACACGCTCTCTATGGAAACACAATGGCAAGCAGTCAGGAGATGCCAGGGAACAAAAGCTTATGTATTTCCAGCAGATCACTTTGTGGTTTATTTAGGTATGGGTTCAATCCACTTGTAAAACATCTCTTAAGTAGCATTTTGCTAAGGGCAGTTAGGTGATGCTTGGGTGAGAAATGAGTGAGTTAAAGCAGAGATGAGGCTTGGGTAAGGTGAGTGAATGAAATGTTTCCATTGCCCATCTCCCGCCCAGATCCCAGAGCCATGAGCTGAAGGTCCAGCAGGGTGCTATGGGATAAGAATCCCATCCCAGGCCTTATCATCACCCCTAAGCCTGAGTCCAAAGCCTGAGAGTACAGAGCAGGGCTCAACCACTTCTGAGACCACCTTAGCGACTATTTAGCCAAGCTTCATTTATTATTATTTATTTCTCCCTAACCACCCCACTACTGTGCCGTGATGGACTGTGTTTTCAAAGTTGCACAAAATTTGTCCTTTTCTTCAACCTCAAGGATGTCATACAGGCTATGACCATGGTAGCTTGTGCTATGCCATCAAGACTGAATCTTTGATACTGAAAATTAACACAACAGCCTATAGGAGGAAGCATTGTCCAGGGCTTGATGCACAGAAAAGGCTGGGAGGGTTGAGGTTTACTTATGGCTTAGGATGTATGGTATTGGGAAAATAAAAACAAATAAAGGGATTAAGAAGGTAATAAAGGGAAAAAACAGAACAATAAACAGACTCCCATCTAATAAACCTTGGCCTGTACATATTGCGTGTGGGCTGGATGCTCAGGGAAGGGAAATATTGGTGGCAGGGCTGATCTCTCCCTACTTTATAACTAAACACCTGCAGATTTCAATGGGAAGAACCTGTGGATGCAACACAAAAATCATAGAATCATAGAATGGCTTGGGAAGGTAACTTAAAGATCATCTAGTCCAAATGCCCTGCCATGGGCTGGTTGCCACACACCGGATCAGTCTGCCCGGGGCTCCATCCAACCTGGCCTTGAAACAGTCAAAATGAAACAGTCAAACCACAGATCAGAAGAGGAAGAACAGCTGAAGTTCATCTTTACGCCCATCACAAATTTGACCAAGCCATGGGCAGAAAGTCTGCAATCACAGATGTGCTCCCCTTGCTATTTGGTGATTTGTGAGGTGTCCACACCATGTTTAGCCCACAGGATTTTTTTTTTTTCTCATCTTTAGAATTAATATAGAACCTTGTTTTCCCCATACCCCCCCACCTTCCTGCAGTCCCAGCCCCAAGCTGAGATGCAGCAAGCAATCTGCCAGCAAGGTTTGCGGAAAGCCTGGCTTGAGAACAGGCATGTGCAGAGCCAGATGGCATCTGCACCCCAGGGCACTGCGTTGGCAGAGCCTGAGGAACAGACTGTCTGCAGCAGGACTCACATAGGTTCCTCCTGCAACCTGCCTGCCATCTACTTTGGTTGAGACTTTAGGTCCTTCTCATCTTATTGCATCTCTCTGTTGCATGATGCAAGCTCGGATCTTACCGCATAACACCTAAATATATCCCCTGTGAGTGAAAATCTGAGCATGTGGGGGAAGATGTATATCCTCAGGTTGTTTCCAGCTTATTGTGTAAGTGATCTGCTTCCTAGAAACACTGTGCCAGGATGTTTACTTTGCAAAGAGTACCTAAGTGCCTAAATGAGAGTGACCCTGTGTTCAGAGGTGCTCTGCAGCTTTCTAGATGTTTCTGATCAGGCCATTCCTGACCCCCTCTCCCTCAGGCAACAACCTCTGAGCATGAAAAGTGTACTGAAATATTCCCAACTTTTCCAGTTCCCATGTTCTAGCCGTCTTCCCTAGGGTTTTACTCTGACAGTGACAGTCCTATATCATGGTTTTAACTTGCCAGCCTGAAGGAGGTCATGAAGAAAAGGTTGGATGTTAGGAAAAACTTCTCTGAAAGAGTGGTTGGACACTGGCACAGGCTGCCCAGGGAGGTGGTGGAGACACCCTGGAGGTGGACTACATGATCTTAGAGGTCTTTTCCAACCTTAATGATTCTATGATTCTAAAAGGCAGCGTGAGACATCTCTGCTTTAGGGCTGAGCACTTCCCAAGTGGCCATCCATCTCCTCACTCCAGATGGGGAAATGAGATCAGTGCTATGCATGTTCTTGCTCCTGCTAACAAATACCACACCAGGATGAGAACACAGCTCCAATTTTGTATTTCCATCACCTCTGGAGTCACTGATGATGATGATGTTGATTTCATCAGCACCAGAGATGATCTTAGAAGCCCCTCCTGCAGTGATGACACCAAACAAAAACTTCCATCTTCAGCAACTCCCACATCTCAGGAGGAGTTTGCAGCCTGATCCCCATCTGCTTCTGATTCCTAGCCGTGCTTTGCCACAAAGACATTTGAGCCTTCATAATGAAAAGCCAATTAAAGTGCACCATTAAGATCAGCCTTTCGCCTTCCTTGTCCGAACCGATCTGTCATGGAAAGGACACAACTGTAGCACAAGTTGGCAGATGCTGCTAAAAATGGGAAAGATAAGATGTATAAGTAAATTATTGAAATGCCAGCCTGAAGTCTGGTAGCCACGGCAAACGGGACCATGACAGCTGGGGTCAGATGCGTGTGGCTGCCTGCCCTCTGTCCCCAGAGCTGCAAAACCACCTGAGCTCCTGGCCGAGCAGAAGCAGATTAACCACTTTTTATAGAAGCTGGCAATAGCTGAAATTTCCAGGCTACTTCTTCCAGGGGTGGTCACTCCCAGTTAACTTCATGTGTGTACAGATCTGTGCCTCCCCACAGACCTGCACAGCTCCTGGAGGAGAGGGGAAGGAGGAGAGCCAGGGCTCTATCCCTGGGATGCCAGTGTGTTCATGGTGAATTGTGGGCAGCTAAGGGTGGGCGAGCATCCTCCTTCTATCTGCCCGTGATCCTCCACTATTCCCACTGACACTTGGAAATCCCGCAGTGGGATTCTAATCAGCCTGCAGAGTGGGATCAGCAAGAGGAAAGCTGAGAGAAATACTGTGGGGAGGAAGAAGAGAGAAAATCCCTGTGCTCAGCCTTCATTTGTGAATTGTAACAACAGCAGAGTGGAATTTGAACCTCTGTGTGCAATCAGCCGGGCATTTCTGACGTACATGGAATATGGGACTTTTCCTCCAACAAATATCCATCACTCAAATAGTGTTTTCTCCCTGTTGTCTCTAGATAAGAAACTGATTAAGCAGATGTAGCACCATCAGTTCTCTGACAGCATCCCTCAACATGATGTAGCACAAGACCAGGGCTTGTAGCTGATTTATTTATTTTTTTACTTTTTGCCTTCTTAGCTGAGAAAAATAACTGAAAATGGGAAAACACTCACCTTGTTTTCAGCTTATAGTCCTTTCAGTCCTTGAAATACACCCTTAAAGACTTTCCAAAGAGCTGTGAGGTAGCACAGTGGGGATTCAACAATGCTTGTGGTAACTGCAGAGAGCAGGGCCCCCCAGACTGCAAACGAGGAGGTCATGGCCCTGCAAGGCAAAACAAATTATGTCCAAGCTCAGAGAACATGAAGAGCTGAAAATAGCAGCCAGAAAGCTATGCCAGTGCCTTATTTGCAATCGTCAGACCACATTTTCAGTAAATAACAGTGTGGATGCAAACAGATACAAATTAAGCCCATTCCTTCTTTCTCTTGGGATGTGGATGAATCATGTTCCACTGTTGTGGTTGATAAAAGTCTTCAGGAAGTCAGAGAGGGACCCAAATTCTGTTTTGTTCATTCTGGAAGAACTTGAAAAGGCTGGTTTATGAAAGCTCTTGGTGGTTTCTTCTGCACGCGTTGCTTCTCTGGTCCCAACCATCTTCCATTCCTCCAGAGCTCATGCTTCACACTGCTCGAGAAATGTCATCAGACATTGCCTGGATCAGAGGATGCTTCAGGGATGAGAGGATGCTTCCCATGTGAGCTCATGAAAATATATGCTCCAACTTGAGTTTTGGGAAAGCACTAAAGCAACATGGTATGTTTGCACTTGGATGGCCTGTTGAAGGCAGCAGTGCTTCCCCATTGGCAGCATGAGCATAATCCATCCGAACACCAACTGGAAAGAGCTATCTAATATTCAGCCTTCTGAATTTAATCTTCCAGGATGTATTAGGACAGACAACAGGTAAAAGCACACTTTCACTAGTTTGCTGCATGCCTGGAGCCATGAACTGAGTATCTATGGCAAGGCTGAGTTTTTCCATTTCTTCCCAGGACCTCAACAACAGCAATGACAACTTGCTAAGGGTTGTGGGCAGAGGATTTTCAGTAAGAAGCCTCCCAGTCATTCCCCAAGGACAGCCTTCCAACTGTACTATCAAATTCAGGTTATTTTTAGGCTCTTTCCCTAAGAAAAGAAGATTAATATGATTGCAGGACAGGCATGCACATGTGTGTGCCGTGTGACAGTGTGCCTCTGCCTCTGCCCTCTCTGATGGGTTCTGAGTTGGGTTTTTCTTTTGCAATTGCATCTAGATTTGATGAAAATCTAGAAAGTCTCTAAAAGACCACTTTCTGGTAAAGCTGGAGATAGTAGTGGACAGGATGGAGGAGATACTCTAGTACTTCCAGCAACCAAAAGCTAACATACTTCCCGGAGCTTCCCCCTCCAGCTTTTCCTCTCCATATCGCTCAGAGCCTTGCTGCACTGCAAAATTCTAATGCAAAGCCCAGCTGCCCTCACAACATGCCTGTTATTTGCATCTGGCTGCTCACATCTGCACAGGTCCAAAAGCTCCGTACTCCACATCTGTTCATGCTAGTGTCAGACAACGTTTTGTGACTGCCACCAGGATTTTGGCCAGAGAGCAGCACAGCTATTGGTATCAAGATAATTTCTTGCTTTTCTGCAAGTCCATAGTGAGGAAGGATGGATAAGAGGGAGGATGGTCTACAGTGCTTCCCCACCTTCATAGGGATGGGAATCTTGCCCACAGATCGTTTTCAAAGAGAGTGAGTGCTTCAGTGACCTTATAAGCAAAGCAATCTCCATCATCTATCCATCCATGTATACATTCCTCCCTCCACCCATCCCTCCATCCATCCCTCCGTCCAACCACCCACCCATCCCTCCGTCCATCCATCCATCCCTCCCTCCATCCATCCCTCCCTCCATCCATCCATCCACCCATCCATCCACCCATCCATCCATCGATCCATCCATCCCTCCCTCCCTCCATCCATCCACCCATCCATCCATCCATCCATCCATCCATCCATCCATCCATCCATCCATCCCTCCATCCATCCATCCATCCATCCATCCATCCATCCATCCATCCATCCCTCCATCCCTCCATCCATCCATCCATCTATCCATCCATCCATCCATCCTTCCATCTATCCATCCTTCCTTGCATCCATCCATTCACACACCCGGACAGCATTTTCATTAGGTTCAATAGCCACCTTTTATCAAGCTACACAACAAACCGATGGAGGGGAATTCAACTCTCCGACCTCAACATCTTTTTCTTTTTAGTTCTATCATTTGCAGGTGAAATAAAATATCGAGGTTTAAGAAGCATTATCATGTCTTAAAAGTCCCTATTTCTCTCTCTCCAGATTTTTGTTGTTGTTGTTTATTTGTTTCTTTATTCAGTTTGGAACACTTTTTCTCTGTAAGGTCTGAATTTCAGGTGAAGAAAAAATTACACTTTCTGCCCTTACAAAATTTGACAGATGTCACATAAATAAAATCGCAGATAATCTCGGGTCAGGGCTCTGCTGCTACGTTTTGCCTCGCGGTGTCCCCATTAGGCCTGACATGGGTGCTAACACGGGTGAGGACAAAGCAGTGAGGACTGCACGGTGCTGTGGCTGCAGGGATTTGCCGTCTCTGTGCATCCGGGGACACCTCGAACCCCACGGCGATGGGAATAGGGGGGGAGGGAATACAGATGTGGAGACACGGGAGGGTGGCTGAGGCCAGGCTGCAGGACGAGGGGCAGCCTGGCCATCATTTGCCTGGGGGTGTTCATCCACTTTGTGCGTGGTGCCACTGCAGTGTGGGTGCCACAAGGATTTTCCTGCTGGATGAGGGCACCAGGGACCAATCCCAAATTTGGAGGAGGACCCCCCCACACGCCTCTCCGGTACCTCCGGGTCCAGAGCTGCCCAGCGCTGGGGACTGCGTAGCGATGAGAGAAGGCGGGGAGAGAAGGCGGGGGCAAGGCGGGCCCGGAGCCGCCGTGGGAAGGCGCTCGCAGCTTTCCCGGCCATAAAGCGGCGGGGCCAGGGCCAGGCGGGCAGAGCGGCACGGAGCGACAGAGCGGCGGAGGTCGGCACGGAGCGGCACTGCTGGGCGCGCCCTGCCCAGCGCCCAGCGGAGCGGAGCGGAGGTAACGGGGGCGGCGGGGAACCGGGAACGGGAGCGGCTCCGAAGCGCCAGCAGCCCCGGGAGCGGCTCCGGGTCCGCAGCCGCTGGGCACGGGGGGTTACTTTGTGTGTCCTCCCCCCTGTCCTGTGCATATCCTCCCCCCAGAATGGTCTCGGACTCAAAGCCACCGAGGAGCAGACCCGGGAGGTGGGAGCCGGGGGGACCCCCGTTCCATCCCTGCCCGAGCTCAGAGCTCATTCCCACTAAAGTCCCTCTGCTATGAACTGGAAGGACACGCGGTCGCAAAACTCAGCCTCGGCTCCCCCCACGGGCGAGTTTTGCCTTTGCCCTCTGATTTCTGTGTAATTTGAGTTGAGGATCCTTTGGTGCCGCTCTCACAGAGCCGTACGGCAGGACACGGGGATGTGGCAATGCTTGCTGATGTCCTTTGGATGCGGGATGCGGCTCAGCGGGGAGCACGGCAACCTGAGAGCCGTGCTGGCATCGCACCGGGCAGAGCATTGGGCAGCATTTCCAGGATTGTTGCAGAGAAACCCCTTTTCCCTTCAGTCCCAAAGCTCTGCACAGAGCGTGGGCTGGACTGGGAGCCCGTCTCTCGAGCCAGGTTTATGTGAACACTAATTTGGGGTGTCTAGCAATGTCAAATAAACATCTTGCCTGTGGAAAATGCATGAATATGGGGTATCTGACCCAAGGCTGGGTTTGCAGCACAGTGCTTCGCTTGGTCCCAGACCCCTGGGGAGATCCCAGCAGTCCTCAGCTTGGCCTGTGTCTGTATTGAGTACTTTCCAGGAGCAAGCAGCACAGCCACTCTATCTCGTACACTTGCATTTCTGACAGCCCTGTGGTTCATTAACTCCCCTCCTGCTCCCTTGGCATGCTAATCCAAGATGAGGATTAGGGAAGAGAGCTGACTTCTAGGCTGCCGTAGGGACAGGGCCTGATCTCATACTGCTCACAGGTGAGAAAGGAGTGTGATTGGGTTTGGGGTTGGTGGTACCACGTTGGCTGGCAAGCTTAACCCGGGCACGGTGCTGCTTTCTGTTGCAGGTGGGAAGCAGCAGTAGCTCACAATGGCCCTGGCGGACAGCGCGGGCTGTGCCAAACCCAGCGAGGATTTGCCTTTCCCTGAAATCATTGAGCTCAACGTGGGCGGACAAGTCTACATCACCCGGCACCCCACCCTGATCAGCGTGCCGGGTTCGCTGCTCTGGGAGATGTTCACGCAGAAGAACGTCCGCTCCTTGGCTCGTGACAGCAAGGGCCGCTTCTTCGTGGATCGGGACGGCTTCCTCTTCCGCTACATCCTGGATTACATGAGGGACCAGCAGCTGGTGCTGCCCGAGCACTTCCCGGAGCGCAGCCGGCTGCAGCGAGAGGCTGAGTACTTCATGCTGCCAGAGCTGGTGAAGATGCTGGCCCCCAAGCTCAGCAAGCAGAACTCGCTGGGGGACGACCCGTGCCAAAGTGACCCCGAGGAGCTGTCCCCCAGCGCTGACGCTGCCCGCAGCCTGACCTCTGCCAGCGCCGTGCTCCCCAGTGCTGGGGCTGGCGGTGCCGGGGGCACCGGCACAGCGGGCGCTGCCGGCCCTGACATCCGCAGGGCCGGTTTCATCACCATCGGCTACCGTGGCTCCTACACGCTGGGCAGGGACAGCCAGACGGATGCCAAGTTCCGCCGAGTGGCACGGATCATGGTCTGCGGCAAGACATCACTGGCCAAGGAGGTTTTTGGGGATACCTTGAATGAGAGCAGGGACCCGGACAGGCCGCCGGAGAGGTACACCTCCCGGTACTACCTCAAATTCACCTTCCTGGAGCAAGCCTTTGACAAACTGGCCGACGCTGGCTTCCACATGGTGGCTTGCAACTCCACGGGCACCTGTGCCTTCGCCCATGACCAGACAGACGACAGGATCTGGACCTCTTACACCGAATATGTTTTCTATCGTGAGTGACACCAAAAATAAACACCCGCCAAACCACCGAACGCCAACTCTCCCTTTCCTCTCCCGTTGCCTTTAGAAGGTAGACATCCGTCCCCTGAATCCCAGCATCCCCCTTTTGTCTCCTTTTTGAGTTTGTTCTTGTTTTGTTTTTTCCCCTCCTTCCTCCACTTCGATCCTGTTTGGCTCCTCCTTGTAGCAGCTGTCGACCACCAGACTCCTTCCCTCTCTCTGAATCCTGCAGTAGCTCCCAACATTCCCGGATGCGTGGACTTGGACGTTGTCACAGAGCGCGTTTTGGGTGGGAGGGGTGGGACATCGAACTGTGCCAGGATCCCATCTGTGATGGATACCGAACTTGGCTCTCATGCTCTGTGCCCCGCAGCCACGCGGGACCATGCTGCAGACACTGTGCTTGAGCAACTGAGGAGTCCAAGTATTGGGTTAAGGACATGGAGAAAGGTGGGCAGCAGAGAGGAGGGCAGCTGGAGGGAAGATGCAGCCTCACAGCATGGATATATGGCCATTAGCCCCTGTAAGCAGCTTAGCGTTTCGACTGTCAGTGCTGGGGAAGGTTAGCTAAAGCCACACCCTCACCCTGTGTCAGGGTTTCTGGTTTGAAGCATCACTACTGCCCTGGGGTGCCTCGGTGGGGGGAATGGGGGTGGGTAGGGGCTGAGATGCCTGTTGGGGGGAGGTGGGCGGGGGGAGGCTTGTTACTGTTGGGCGTCAAATGCTTACACATCCCTCAAACTCCTTGGAGGGCTGTCCAAAACGTGCCCTCACCTCTCTGCAGGCTGCAGGGGGATGAGTTAGAATTGCACCGGAGGCATCATCTGGGCTCAGCCACTGTAGGTCCAAAGGAATAACTGCCAAATGTGAATATCGTTGCACTTTGGGCAGCCTCTCTGAAGGACTCTCCACTCGCAGCTCTCCGCAGCCTGTCAGGGCTGGCTGCTGCTTTGCTGGGCGATGTGTAATAAAGGAACAAAACCCACTCGCCCGTGTGTGCGTCTGCAAGGAGGTTTGTGTGTGCACCCGGGGGGGTTGCTTGAGCAGGGCAATGGGAGTGATGTGCATTAGTGCATGTGTTCAAACTCAAATCCACCTTGCCTCACTTTGCCCCTCTCCTCCTCTTTGAGCCCTCCAAGCTGGACCATACCACCCAGCCCTGCAGGGATGCTGATACGATCCCAAATCACCCACTGTCGTCCTCTGGTCCATCCCCTGGTCCCTCCCCACGGCTGTGCTGGGTCTCAGCACCCCAGCACCCACCTCCCTGCCTTGTTTCTCATCTCCTCGAGCGGCACGAGGTGAAGCCCTGGGTTAGGGATCTTCGCCAGCTGGATGCCAGCCAAAGAGGCATTTCTGCCCAGGGTTCAGCCAGGAGGGAGGCTTGCATCTGGTTTCCTAAGAAGCAGGAGGGCTGAAGCCCTCTGGCACGCAGGGATAGCTACAACTTTACAGTGAGGCATTCTGTGTCCGGATGAAGCAGAAGGTGAAAACGCTATTTTTATAAGGGCACATTCCTCATTGCAACAGCATTTTAAAGAGGAAATTACAACCAGTTTGCAGAAGAGAAAAGGGAACTTTAGCTCTTCAGAGAGGGTGAAGGGCAGAATTAAAATCCCTTTACATAGGGGAGGACGGACACTGTTTAGTTGTTTGGTTTTCTTAAAACTAAAGATTTGATTTTTTAAGCAATTAGGACTGATTGGAAACAGAAATTGCTGCTTTATGAGTAATGCCAGCGTTAAGATATTTGCTTTTCCCCTCTGAAACTGGTCTGAAAAAATGGATCTCCTGGGATAAAGTGTTTTTCCCAATGGGGAAACCATAACAACAAAGTCAGTGTGGTGTCAATCTGCAGGGCTGTGTGATGTGGGCTGTTAAGCCCTATACCCCATGTAAAATATGATTGGAGCAGAACGGTTTTGAATCATTTGAAAACCAATGCTTTATGTAAAAATACTGTCGCTGAGCTCTAACTCTCTCAGTTCTGACAAATTTGGGGCTGTTTCTTTTTATTTTCTTTGAATGCATCCAGTAATAGAAAGAGCGTGCTTTTGCTGCAGCCCATGGCTGGGAGGAGAGCCTGGTTAATTGGATCCTTTGGAGAAACAATGTGCATGGAAGTGGTGGTGCAGAAAATCATCCGAGTGAGGTTCTTATCCTCTGAGCCATCACAGCAAGTCACTCAAGCAGGGCAAAAAGAAGTGGGTGGCTGAGGGCAGGAGGTCTTCTCTTTCACCAGGGTTTCAAGGAAAAAGGGCAGAAGGTGCTTTCCTGATGTCACCTCTTTCGCCTGCTGCTCTTCCTGGGCATTTCTGCTCAAGGGAAGTGCTGGTTCTTGCTCAGTTTGCTTCCCTCGAGCTTGCTGGACCTGGAGGTTATCTTTGCCTTCCCAGGAGGGCAGCCCTGTTATTCATTCATTCCCATGGCTTTGAGGAGGAGCTGACTGCCCCAGCTCAGTGGTGGGTGTCTTTGTTGGCACCTCCGTGGATGGGCACATGGGTTGTGCGTGGGCAGACCAACCGCTGTCAGCATCTGTAGTAAATCAGGATGGGTTGCACGTGTGTTGGGGGAGTAGTCATGTTTGCAAAAGTCCACAGCCAGGAGGTATGCCTGTGATTCTTTCAATCTGACCTGCACTGAGTCATCATTGGCTTTTCTGAAAGGAGCCCTGCTGTAAATGAGAGGTGGGGACTGCATTAAGCTAGATGCGCACAAGCCAACCCATCCCTATGTTTGATGGGTTGATGGTTGGACTAGGTGATCTTAGTGGTCTTTTCCAACCTTAATAGTTCTATGATTCTATATGCCAGACCACCTACTTTGCAGGTGCGCTTTAGCATGCCATAAGAAACCCACAACCTCCCCAGGTGGCTTTGGCGAAGTATGGGGTCCCTCACAGAGGAACATGGAGCACGGTGGGTGAGAGCATCCCTTGGGACAGTGGCTGCTCTCACCACAAAGCTTCCCCAAGCTGCAGCAGCAGCTGCTGAGTTTCAGAAAGCCAGGGCTCTGCGTTCAAGGGGGAAGGCTGAGCTTTCAAAGCTTGTTTTCCCTCTGAGGGATAATGTAACTCACCCTTTCATTTAGAGGTCCCTAGAAAACCATCCATCCTAAAATAATATCACTCATTCAAATAAGTGGGAAGGTGAACCCATGGGTCTGCGTTCCCAGGCAAGCACCCTGCCCACAAATTGCTGGTTATTGCTCACTCGGCGTCTTGTTCTGCACAACAATGCAGATCTGAGCAGCCTGCCCTGTGAAACTGGAGCCAAATCCCATCTGTCTTCATCAGACACTTCTGCCACCATGAGAGAACATCTGAAAACATTTTGTTTCTGGGTCTGTTTTCGGCCCTTCCATGAGGGAGCACTTTGGTGGCAGAAATGCCTGGTTGTTTCAGAAGCTCTGCTCTGTCCTGCCAGGATGCAATAAGGATGGAGAGAATCAATATTCTGGCTGGGAAGAAGACAAGGAGGTCCTCACAGGGTCCTTGCCTCATGAAAGAGCAGAAGATAGAAAGGTTAGATGCAGAAACCCCATCTACCACCTGGAAATCCCAGCCTGGAAATCCCAACCTGCAGGAGACCTGAGACTCCTCAGCACATCAGAAGATGGAGAGCTGCATAAGCACTTTACCAAAGGAAGCTCGTTCAATCTGTGCTGACAGCTTTTCTGAGCTTAAGCTGGTGACTTTGTGATTTGCAGATGATTTTCTTAAAAGGTTTTTCAGTTAAAAAGGTTTTGCATAGTCCTAGGTGGTAGATGGTGGGGAGTTATCACCCCACCTCCCCTAGGAGAGCTGTGCAGTATCTGGTTGAAAAATATTCTTGCAAACAGCCTACAACAGATTTCATCTAAATGAAGCTTGAGCTCATAGAACAATCACTGCATCCCAGTTGTGTGTCCCCTCTCCCTCCTTACCCTTTTCCAGGCTAGAGGCACTGTGCTGCAGGACTCACTTTGCCAGCGCCACCCTTAACATGTCTCCTAAGGACTCCAACACCCCAGGCAGCAGGATGCATCTTCCGTCAGAAATCCATTTTCCCCCTGTTCAGACAGTACTCTGGAGATCAGAAAACTTCACTCAGCCCCACCATTTACTACTTCCAGCCCCAAACTGGATGATGTGATTCAGCAGGAGGCAGAGGAACATGAAACCATTATGGAGGATAAGCTCAGCTCTTTGCTGCATGCCACCCTCTCTTGCAATTCTAATCAGGGACATAAAGAGCATTAAGAAAAGCATTTGTGTGCAAAATACAAATCAGCTGGCAGGTGGTACTGTAGGAGCTGTACAAGCCCAGCCTTCCTGGATGAATTTAGGAGCTTTGGCAAATGCTAGTGAGGGACTAGCAGGCAGGGATGGCATCACTCTTCTGGTTATTGAAGCAAGTGAGATGAAATTGGCCTCATCATGGTCCTCTCCCATCATCACTCAAAGGACCTCTAAGCAAGGCAGGGAGGAGGAGCACACTGCATCCTCTTTTTCCATGGCTGAGGTCTGTGGTATGTTCTCCCAACCTGATGCCATGGCTGACTCCATGCTGCCTAGAGTCAATGCCTGAGGACAGTAACCACATCAAAGTCACCTTGGGCAGAGGAGAGGGATTGGCACAGCCTATCCAGTCCACCATGGCTCATTCTGACACCCAGGGCCTTTCAGAGAGCTCTTCGGTTGGCACTCTGATGCCCAACTTCCTCAAGTCCCCTTCCCCTGCCCAGACACGAGCTCAACCCTTAAGAAACAAAAGCACACAAAAGAACAGACTTTGTTCCCTGCCCTATGTGAGCCGTATAGGCAAGCAGCCTGCTGAGCCCATGCAGGATCTGAAGAGATGGTTATTTTTGTCCCCAGGGGGGCAGCTGGAGGTCCTGAGCAGAGCTGGAGTATCAAAGATGCTCAGATGGTTAAAGCTTATGATTTGAGCCACAAATGTGGTCAGATTGCGGCTCTGAGCACCCACACCCACACTGGGATTTGCCCCCCTAAATGCCCCATGGACATAAGAAATGAATTATTCTTCAAAGGGAGGAGAGGAGGGCAAAGGAGGTGGTGCTGGTGCAGTGCAGCTATCTACTGTTCCCGAGGTCTGATCAGATGGGTGATTGAACAACAGAGGTTTCTGAAGCCTCAGTGTCCCTGCCCTGACTTTAGCCTACTCTTACTAGTTCAGATCACAGCAGTTTCTTACCCCTTTACAGCCAGCTGCCTGCTTTTCATTATAAGCTTCAGCCAGGTGCTATTGATCAAGCAGCCAGGACAGCGCAGCTCCAAGCTTGAACTGCAGAGTGTTTCATAAATGCCTGGATTTCCTCTCAACTGCAAAGCAACGCACAGTTGAAACAAAACATGAGCTTTGAGCTGAGCTCAGAGGAGGTTTTGAGGACCTCAAGCATTCATTGCCTCGCTACCTTAAGTGGTGGCTTCCCTGTGCCCACTATTCCTTCATCCCAGAAGAATTTGCCCAACTGATCAAATAGCCATAAGAATAGAGTAAAGGGCAATCCCCAGAGCTTGGTGAGGCATCTGAGCCAGAGGGATGCTCTGAAGCAGGCAGCAGTCCAGCAGATGTCAACAGGCCATGTTGTTAGCTGAAGGCAATCAGGCAGGACCCAGTGAATGAAACCCTGAGCAAACCGCTGCCTTCCACTTGGGTCTGGAGTGAGGCAATGGTACCTTGGCAGGAGGAGAAGTTCCTGATGGAAGGAGAGGCCAGGCCAAGTGAGTGGATTTCTAAAAACAAGAATATCTTTTTTTTTTTTTTTTTTTTTTTTTTAATGAAAGAGTACATGAAATCCAGCAGAAATCTTGTGGAGGCTTCACAGGAGCCTTGTGGGCAGGCTTAGTGATTTCCACTTTGTGCAGAACTGTCCCCAGAGCCACCAGACAGTGGCAGACCCACGCTGGACTGGCCAAAGCAGCCATCAGAGCCTGGGCATGGGGACAAACCCCACCAGGGCATTCGGAGTTTCAGTTTTACGAGGGCCAAATCCCCTGCTGCTTAGCTTAGCAGTGCCATTAGACTCTCAGCTTTCACCTTTGGTTTTTAATTCCAAGCCCTTTTCCGTGACAGGGAAGACTCAAAACCGAAAACCAAACAAAAGCATGAGTTTAAGGCTCAGAGACCCAAATAAAATAAATAAAAGAAACTTTAAAAAGTATGTCAAGTTTTCCCGAACAGTCTCGTGTTTCAGGGTTGGCCAGACAGACAGTGTTTATCAGAACCAGATTAGCAGATACTTGCAGACAGAGAATTTGATGATTTTCCCTACCCTTGAGCACCCAAAGGGACATGGCCTGGTGAAAAAGGCCATAGTTCTTCATCCGTCCGTGGGGCACTTTGCAGAGGGAACAGCATTAAGGGCAAGGAGCCTCTTGGCATATCCTTAAGGGGCCGGACTCCATCCCTTGCTCACCTGGGCCAACTCTGTGCTTTAACAGCCCTGAGTTCCCCCCACAGATAAGTAAGAAACCCACTGAGTTACAGTGCTTTACCCCAGCTGGGTATTGCTTCCCCAAAGCTGAGGCTTTCAAGCAAAAATAAAAAGTGTAAAACCCTGAATCCTTCCCCTCTACAGCAGAACAACAGATTACAGCTTGTTTAGTGAAGTCCCTGCAATTGTACCCTAATTCTCTCATTACAACTAAGTCTTTTTATTAGTATACTATTTTAATCAACTCACAGGATTAGATGCCACAAAGAACCCAGGGGGAGGTCTTTTGTAGGTGCAAGGGGACAGTGCAAGGGACTGTGGGCAGGAACATGCAGCTGCATGCTGGTTCAGGAGAGGAGGAGTAGAGGTAATGGGGCATCAGGGATAGGGATTCCCCACGCAGTGCTGTAGGTACAGCCTGTGGTTGACGGAGAAAAAACAAGAGAGAAGTCAACAGGAAACCATTTTGCAACCCTCCTGTCACCAGCACAGCTCCCTGCTCTGCTCAGCTCCACTACCATGGCTTCCTATGCGATCTGGCAGCTCCCTCATCTCACTGATTTTGAAGCCACCCTGACATTTGAAGCTTTCCTTTTCTTTTCTGGAGAACGTGCATTTTTAAAATCTCCGCACAACGCAGCTGCGTTTCCAGCTTCTTGCTTGTGTAAGTGGAAACGTCTCATTTGACTCCATTCAATTTAATGGAGAGACTCCAAGTCCAGAGAAAGTGAGGGTGCGGCCAAACATTTCCTGGTGGGCGTTCCCAAAATATCATTGTTCTTTGCGTGCCAGGAGAGTCTTTAACACAAAACCCCAGGGGAAACAAAAGAAGTCAACAAGAAGTCACACTGCAGTCTTTAACACTTATTTAGCTCCGGGGAACTGAAGTCCCCAAGTCCCAGCTTGGAAGAGTTCCCAGTCTTCTTGAAATTGCACGAGCAGAACTGGGCAGGAAGGTGCTTCTCAGCATGCCAGAAAGCTGAACGTGTACCCAACACATTGGGGTTACAATAAGGGTTTGTTGCCTTGAGTCAAATACTTCCAGGCTAATTTAACCAGAGAGTCTGGAACTCTTCTCCCTAACATTCCTCCCATCCTAACCCCAATTTTGATGCTTTTGCAGATTCCAGAAAGCAAAGATTATTCCATGTGATGGGGCTATCTTTGCATTTTCCAAGAGAGATGAGGTCTTGGCACCAGGGGACTTTGCCATAGGCAGTTCTCCTCCATCTCTCTGCAGGAGCTGAGGTCATGTGTCAGTGTCATGAAAATGAAAGACAGGCTGCCCTTTTTCACGTCAAGCAGAGGGTTGGCAGGAACTGGGAAACCTTCCTTGTTCTAACATTGATTGGGAAGCACTCAGTTAGACCTGCTGAGTGTTGGCAGTGATGGTTTCTCCTGGAGAGCTCCCTTTCCCTTTCCCTTCAACTTTCCCTTTCTCTTCCCCTTCCCCTTCCCCCTCCCTTCCCTTCTCTTGTCATCTTCAAACCTACCCACTTTTTTTTCTTCCAGAAACTCTGATTTTCTTTCTGTAGTTAATCATTAAAAATCCCACTGAAAGCAATTATTTCTCCCCAGATTCGATTTCAGTAAGAAACCATTTAAGCTAAAATTCTTCATCAGAACTTGCCACCCCCAGTTCCAAGTGGATGGACAGTTGTAAAGGGACAGGAGAGTGGTAGCCATGGTGTGCAACAGCCAGGCAGGAGGAAGAATTTCAACACAATTAAGGAGAATTTTTGGTAGAAGCTGCCAAGAGGAGACTGCAGGCTCACTTGGGAAGAGATGCTCACACAACTCCCAGCCCACCCAGGACAAAGAAGGCTTCCCCGTGTGCACCTGCATTTAGACATCCCCCAGCTAGCGGTGGTCACTGCGACCTGCTGAACAGACATACATCCTTGTGATAAGATCAACAGCTCTGTGTACTCTCAGATATTTAGCAAGGTCTGAGACGAAAAACTGTTGGAGGGGGCTAAGAACATCTGCAGTTTAACACGTGCAGGTCCCGCAGTGCCAAAGCGTGGACTGCTTCCTTGGAAATGGACAGCTGACTGCGTCCCTCAGGAGCTTAACCCAATATCCACACATCAGCACTCCAGCACAGAGGGAGCTATAAACGTGAGGCCATCCTCACTAGCAAGGCCATTACAGCTGAGGTTGCACCTTCAACATGGAGCCATTGCCGATACAGATTATTTATTTGCCTGAAGCTGGCAGTTTGTGCAATCAGGCACATTGATCTGCGCTAACTTCAGCATCTTCAAGCTGGATATCAGTCTGAGCTGGTTGTCCTTTGGTAGTCCAGCAGAGGTGGTGGAGGATGAGATGCCCATCTGGAGGTGTCACCTAGGCATCAAACACAGGGGCATTCACAGCACTGGAGGTGATTCACAGCATTAGATGTCTCTCCATTGTCTTCACCAGGAGTCTCCAAAGACTTAACTCCAGGACTCCAAAGGACTCCAAAAACCTACTTAAGCGGTAGTCTTAAGATACACTTGTGGTGTGCATGCAAAACCCATAAGAAACTGTGCTTTGGGCTTCTGTAGCAATCAGTTAAGCATGGACTGAACTACCTGGCTGGACAGAAAGGGTCTGGGAGTCAGCTGAATAAGTCAGTGACCAAACTGCTCCTCCGCGGTGATGGAGCTGGTAGTGGCTGTGTGCTCAGAGGAAATTTGAGTGGAAATCTCCCTTTCTTTCATTGTCCCACTCAGTGCGTTGGTGTGGCCTCACCTCGAGCAGTGTGCAGTTTGTGCGCCACAATATAAGGACATCAATCTATCACAGAGCATCCAAAGGGCAGCCACAAAGATGGGGAAGGATCCCTAGGGCAGTGGGCACAGCCCCGAGCTGATGGAGTTTATGGAGCATTTCCCAGTAAAGATAATAGTTGTTCCTTTCAGTAGCCAAACTGATTGGGAAATTCAAGTTAATGACCCGATTGATGCCTTTGTCAGCAGCTGAACAAGACAAAGTGCATGGTGCTTCATGCATATGGTTGTTGAATGGCTGTGCCAAGCAGTGAAGTTTCCTCATCCAGCCTGTGTACCTGCAGCAGGCAATTATTTACGTCTGAAACCATTGCTCAAAAGGCTGAGCCATTAGAAATTAATCACAGCACACTGCTAGAGACTCCAGGTTTGGGATTCCTCCCTGCCTGGCAGCCCACCTGTTGTGCCCAGCCTCAGCCCCCCGGGATGTCTTTTTGAGGGGAAGTTGTAAAAAAACAGATGAATGCAGGACCATGGAACACAGGTGGGGAGGGTAGAGCATGGGCTGCCAGAAGAAGGGTTGATGCTGACCAGGATTTAGTGTCCTGAGGGATCTCCAGTGCCCTCACTGATCAGAGACGCAGTTGGGACCTCAATCCAACTCCGTCCCCATGAACATGCTCACCATTGTGGAAGGTCCAGCACTCTGGAGCATCCCTTCATCACAAACTCTGTCACTCTGACCAAAATCCACAGCCACAAATGACCCCCTGCACACAATGATCCCCAGCATTAGTTCCAGGTATAAACAAGCTTTTCATGGGGAGGATTTCATTTGTTTGCAATCACATTTCTGCTCTATGGCTGGAATAGCTCAGCACCACCTGCAAAGCAGCCCCCTCTGTGCCTCTGTGCGTCATTTTTCCAAAGCCCAAAGCCATCCCTGCGGGGGGAGGACGGTGGCCTGGAGCCCAGCCCAGCTCTGCATCTGCACAAACAGGACAAGGTTTGATGGGGCTCAGCCGTTCCCTAAAATAACATCCCTACCCTGTGTTTTAATCTCTTGGAAAACAAAACCCCAGTCGTTTCCAGACAGCAAGGGAGAAATTGCAGGCTTGGGTCATTCTCTGTGGCTCGGGGGAGTTTATTTTCTCTGGGGCTGCATTTTCCAGGATGGCGCTTCCTGAGAAAGCCGCTTGTCTGGGAGCTGTCGGCATTAGCTCAGCTCACAGTAATTTGAAGACCCGGGGTCAGCAGGGAAACCACTTGTGCCAGGAGTCTGCGGGGCTCATCCATGCTGCAGGATGAGAATGGAGGTGGTTTAGGGCACCTCAGACAGAAGCAGCCTCACTGGCTGGGAGCACACCTTGCAAACTCACAGTGGAGCTGGATTGTGGAGGGGGGACGGTGAGGGAAAAAAAGAAATAATCCAGAATAAATAATTTTAGCTCAAGGCTGAGCCCAGAGCTCTGACCTCTGTGTGGGCTGGGATTGGTGCTCATGCTTTTGAGCTAAGTCTGGGCCAGCAGGTCCGGATTGCTCTGATGTAGCCCAAGCATCCAGGCATGGGCATCAGCGGCCTCCATCACCTGTGCCAAAATGTGTGCCAAGATTTAGGTGCTGGTGTTCAGGAGCTGGAGGGCACATACAGCAAATGGCTGGGAAGAAAAACACTCAAGCTGGTGATAGGAGACCATGAGTATGACCGCAGCCCTGCCCTCATATTCACAGAAGAGCTCCCACCTACTCAGTGCTCAGCACTTCTCCCTGGCTGTCTCACTGTCATTTGGAGGTTTCCTGCCTGAAACTGTCCCTGCTAGGCATAGGTACAGCTAATATGGGCTGAGAGGGGCAGAAAAGAAGTTCCTGCTGTGGGACAGGAACTACACCCCGGTGTTCTCCTAAGCAAGGTTTTGCTGCTGAGAAACCTGGTCTAGATGAATTGAGCAGACGCTGCCGGAGCAACAAGCAGGATGCCTGCCTGCAGACCAGCTGCAATCAATATTGTCATTAGCAGCTCTGCTGGTGGCAGGGACAGTACCCATGTACAATGCATGGGATGCTCTGAGCTGCCCAAAAACAACAGGGTAGGAATCCACCAGAGAAGATGAGAAAATGTCAGTCACTCAGGCATAAAACAGGGCAAAGCTAGGCAGAAAGCAGAGCTGAGATAAGGCTCGTGCTTTGTTTAATGTGCATCAGGGGGGTGGGACCTTGGCAGAAAGATGCATGCCAGATAGCAACATGTTTGCAGGAGCCTTGATGGTGGGAAACATGGGTATGTTGTTCTCCTCAGCTTGGCACTGGGACTGGAACATACTGCCCACCAGAGTAAGAAAGATGTTGAAGAGCTGGAGGAAGTCCAGAGGAGTACAAGTGATGAGGTCTAGTAACCATAGCTTATTAGGAAATGCTAAAGAAATGGGGTTTGTTTAGTCTAGAAAGGAAATGATGTGAAAGCAGTTCAGCATTTGGCTAAATTTAATTATAAAACGGATGGTAATCAGTTGTACTGTAAGGTCAGGGGAGAAGGGCTGAGAAAAGAAACACCAAGGTCACCACAGAGAAGTGGCTGGATGTTACTAACACCTCCTGTCAGCTGCAGCAGCACCAGAGGTATGTCCCTGGGGAGGGTTGGTGTCTCTGGACAAATTTGGATGAGCATCTGCCAGCAGTGCTCCCCTAGAGCACATCCACGTGCTGAGAAAAGTGTGATGAATCCACCCATCCACCCTCATTTCTCAGCAGCCCCAGAGCTGCTGGGTGGGCATGGGGATGCTCTGCCTGCAGCATGGCTAGGGCAGACCGTTAGAAGCCCCATGAGCGTCACTGAGGAGAGGATGCTGTGTTCTCATTTCCGTCTCAGCTGCATCTTTCATCTCGCTGTTTTACATCACCCTCACTTCCTCTGCTCTGCCAGCACCCACCTGCTCAACCCATGCCACTGTTGCCTATGTCTTCTGCTTAACCCCACCTGCACCCACAGCCCTATCTGAGCTAGCATCTCCTTGGTGTCTGCAGGAAATGAGCTACATGTGGGGGACATGCACAGATTTCAAAACACATAATAAACAGAGGTTGGGAGGCTCTAGCAGGCAACTGGCAATACCCAAATGTGCCTATCTATGAACTCGGGTAACTCAGAGGGAACATGTGTTTTCATGAGCTCTTCAAGGAGCTCCAGGCTGTCCTGGCTTTCCTGCCACCACAACCCAGAGCCTGCTCTAGAGTTGCTCAACTACATGTGGTGCTGCTATTTGCTCGGCATCTTCTCCTACAGCTCAGCAACCGGTCAGCAGTGACCCTTCATGTCCATCAATGCAGTGGGAGAACTCCAGTTATGACCCAGGCAATCTCTCCTCCAGGTCTTCACAAAGCACTGCTGGTTTTCTCTGCCTGGACACCTTTTTCAAAGGAGATGCCATAGCTCACTATAGGGCCTCCAAAACCACACCATCTGAAAGGCCAACAGTTTTTTTTTGCCCCTCGCCTGTCCCAACATTGCCAGGGAGAAGGCTGAAATCAGCCTTGGAGTGAATTTTAGCAGTGAAGAGACCCTGGCAGGCATGTCTTTACTCTGGGCAATCCCACCCATGTTCACCAAGCCGGCTTTTCCCTGCAGTGAGGGCACCTACCTGAGTAGCCGGCAAAGAGATGTAACCCAGTGAAGCTGTGATTTTCTATTTATACCATTTCACATCTGAAACAAAATCCAGTGGGGTTTTTTTGTTGTTTTTTGTTTGTTTGTTTGTTTTTCTTCTGAGGTCTAGAAACAAACAAAATTTTTAAAATATCAAGGCATTATTTAAATAATCAGTGGCTGGGAGTACAGTGACACTGATTTAAAGGGATTAAGCTCCAACCTTAAAGCTCAGCAAGGCTGCATTTTTCTGATTGATTCTTCCACAGACAATGGTGGGGGGGGGAACCGCCCTGGCTTTGCCCCTTTATAAAGTTTCGGTCCAGAATCACCAATCACCTGGGGATGGTTGCTCGGGGAATGTTGTCCCTCCTGTAAATAAGGCAGGATGCTCTCTGTGGGCAGTGGGGTTGGTGTCGGGGATCAACTTTTCCACATGCAGGAGCTGTGAGAGCAGGATATGGGGTTAAAGAATTATTTGCACTGAGTAAATCTTGATGGTGGAGCAGAACTGGGAGCCACTGCCTGTGCTTTAAGAATGCAGGGAAAATATATATGTATGTGTATATATAAAATAACAGTAGGGTTCTAAAATGGTGCTGACTTTTCCACTCATCTCCTGCCCTTTCTCTTCCCCTGCCTACCTCCATCCCTTGCAACACCCTCACAGAATTCCCACTCCTGTCCCAGAGGACATATTCTGTAATCACATCAGCTCCAAAGGATGTTAAGGGAAAACTGAAAAGCTTTCTAATAATGAATAAACCTAGGGGGATTACGTGCCCTGACCCATCTAGAAATGATACGTGAGCAGACTGAAAATGCAAACTAATACATTAAAGAGAAAGACTGGGAGAGGATTTATCAGCCCAGCTCCCTGCCCTGCCCTTGGCTGCGCCTGGTAGAGATGTTTCAGACTGAGGTGGAAGAAACCCTATTGAACATCCCTACGGTTTGTGTTAGCCCTGCTCTGGGAGGATCCCCCTTGACCTCTGCTCATGGTGATGCCCAGCACCCCACAGCAATGTGGCTTTTGTCTCTTATCATGTCAATTTGTATCTAACCTAATGTGGGGATGGAGAGCCTCCTTAAAGGGCTTTCCCATTAAAAGCCATGTGTTTTTATGATTATACCAATTCCCCCATCAACTCCCACGTTACTTTTTTTCCTCTTGCCCCTCCTATCTCACCTCCCAAGTGTAAAAACCCCTTTGTGCCTTTCACGACAAGCTTTGGGCAGACACTAATCCTGTCTGTCCGTCCCGAGAGGAAGTGGCCAGCACCAAAATTAGAGCCCATCTCTATTCCCCGAGGGTATTTTTGCACAGATCTTCTGTGGTTTCTCATCCCTGTGCCCGACACAACCAGCTCAGAGCGCTGAGCCAGCATTTCCTCATCTGTCCAGCACAGCCCCGGGGTCTTGCTGTATTTTTCTCATTCAAAACTCACCAAAGTGCATGAAAATCTCAAGCTACACCCTCTCACACGCACCGCTTTTCACTGCTCAGCGTTTCAATTAACCTGTCGGCAGGCTTTTCATTAGCGTGCCTTCGTTAAGTCCCTGTGCAGCCTCCCTGGCCTCAGCCAGCGGATATTACTCTCTGCTCTCTGTAAAAATTTTCCACTTGACTGTTCGCCCTTTCCCCTGCATCGTTAACAAAAGATTTCATCCTAAAATGGACTCTCAGGGATGTCCTATTATTATATTATTTATATGTCGAGAATGAACTCTTGATTCCATTTCTTCTTTTCTCCATCTTAATAAGCTTTTAATACACTGCGGAAGCCAGACAATCCCCCTTTGGCAATTGAGTTTTCTTAAAAGCCTCTTTGATGGCCTTTATCAAAAAGCACTCAGGAAAATGTATTAACTGTTCTCCATTATCCACTGTTTTGTTGACTTATCATAAGACGAGTATTTTTTCCCCCATATATTAGGAGCATGCAGACAGTTTTTAACTCTGTCTTTATTATTTCAATTTGCTTGCTGCGTACCACGGCACTTCCAGCTTCTGAATGGACCCTTGCAAACATATTCAGTTGAACCGTGTATTTGGTGAGAAAAAAAAAAATACATATATATATAGGTGTTAATTAAGACTAGTTGCAAATACACCAAAAAGACAGGAAATAACACTGAAAAAAAAAAAAACCCTTTTCTGACATGTGAAAGTGTGTTTCCTTCTGTAGCTTTAAATGAAATACTGTTCTTGTCTTTTCAAATAATATATCAAGATTAAGTGTAATTTTAACCTGATTCCCACATCGCATCCATGTGTTCATAGGGAAAATTTCTTTCCAATGGCAACCAGCTCAAGCTAGAGGGAGAGATGTCACTTTTCAGTCTGCTCTTCTTCTGCGATGAAACCAAATGAATTAATTCACCATTTGGGGCTTTCCCATAGACATTGCCCTCCTCCTCAACAAGCCCCAAAACGTCTGGTTGTACCCTCCTACAGCTTTTTAGGGATAAAACCATTGGCTGTCCTCCAGAGCTCTCTTGTAAGAAGGGATTTTGGTGCTAATGTACTGAGGAGTCCCAAGAGGACTGGGTTGGAGGGATGTCCACCTACTCAGAGATCTCCCTCATCCCAGGGATGGCATGCAGTATCCCATTGCCTTGTCCCTGCTCCTATAGGATGCTTTTGACAAACATCTCTCCAAAAAATGGCCAGTGCTGGCTAGTGCAAGGGCATCTCTTCAAATGAAATAGTAAGAGGGGGTTGAGCTGGTATTCCTTGGTTAAGGTGGGGTCTTATCATAATCACCACTGCAAAATTTTATGAAGCGCTCTAGAGAGATGCATCAAATTACCTATCAGAAGCATTTCAAGACAAATCACCTAAAACCAGACTGGGATCACAGTACACATACAAGGGAAATTCACTGGACATCATTTTTCATGTGATGGGTGCTCTTTCTCTTTCCTTGTACCCCTTCAAGGGATGTGCTTTTTTGAAGGGAAGTCACCAAAGTCAACATAATGAAGCAGAGAGCCAGACCCATATCTTTTCCTTTTCTCTAGGTCCTGTTGTGCGAGGCCAACTCTCCACGCAGCTCTCCAGGCACTTCAGCCTCCCAGGTAAAGGCACCCCAAGGGATGTTCCAGGGCAAGGCTGGGTGGTGAAGGTCTGACTGAGCAAGGAGGGGTCTTGGAGGGCTCGAGGAGCTCAGATTCAGTACTGTCTTTTTGCTGCTTCTGATTCCCAGTTGACTCAGTTCTTGGTGGCCATAAGGCCCTTCATCCCACTTGCAGGATATCATCTAAACTGTTGTATTGTTGGATAAACTGGTTTTGAGACCAAAAGTGGAGCCAAATCAACACATTTCAATAAGGACTTTGAAATCTGGGCTTTAATCTCTTTGAAGGCTGAGCAGAACAAGGATGGGGATGCAGAAGGGGGATGTAACCAACTCTCATATGTTTAGTATATGAGTAGGAACATTCAGTAAGACGTTTTAATGAGGATCTGTATACATGGAGATGCAGGCCAACAAAGACACTGTTGTCTCCCTTGAAAGCACAGGCTCTCCATTGCATTGCTTTGCTCATCTCATGCTTGACTCCTGACACTACGCAGGGAAATGTTGTTCCACACATTCCTTGGCTTTGGGGAAAGGCTGGAGGCCAGAAGCAGTCATTATCTAAAGGATTTATGCTTCTAAAAGGAAATGGAGAGGTGAACATTTCAGAAGTAACATGGAAGACAGACTTCCCAGGGCTCTGACAGATCTTCCAATGAATTATGTCTTGATCCCAAACTCTCTTTGAATAGGAAAAGGCACAAAGAGTGAGAAAAAGGTGAAGTAGGCAGAGGACTTTGCAGGTTCAAGACTTCATCTCAGTTTTGGGGTGAAGTGGTTTCTGTTTTCTGAAAATTTATTCACCCCTCTATGATTCACATTTGGAAAGAGATAATGATGCTCCTGCTGTCCAATCTGGCTGGAGGTGCACTTGAACAGATGAGCTGGACCCATGGCATATGGGATGAGTTGCTCAGATGGAACTAAGGGTCCGCACACTGCGTTTCTGTGCACTGGGATAGGATTTCGCTCACATAATTATAGAGCTGCAGTGATTTTGGTGGACCTCAGCTCCCCAAACTGACATTAAAAGAAAAGGGAAAAGCAGGAAATCTGGTGCAAAACTCCAAGAAAAAGTGGCACACCGGGAGTAAGTTGCTGTTTTGGCTGACACATCTGCCAGGTCAGGCTGGGCAGAGGTTCTGCAAAATAGGAAAAGAACTTCTGGATGTAGAAAAAAGAGAAGAAGCCATTTTTCCCTTTCTTGTTGCCCAGAAGCTGAGACTCTTCTTCAGTGATAGAAACACAGATCTATGCTACGTGGCCAAGGTGTCTGCCAGAGTGGGTGACCAGATCCTCATCTGCTGCTCTGTATTGAACTCTTCCCATTGGGACTGAGCAAAACATTTGATTTGGCTTGAAAAAAGGACTTCTGCTGTTATTTCTCCCAATATATTAAGGGTTTCAATCACTGCCAGCTTTTCCTTTCACCTTCCTACCTCTGATGTCCCCAGCTTGTTCGGCACGCTGAGCAGTCTCCCAGTCTTGGCTGGGATCTCCCTGTGAGACTGTTAGTGTGTGGAATTTCTTCTTGGCAAAAGTAACAAGAGAGGAAGCAAGCACTGTGTGGAAATCGCCTGTGGGCCTGCTTTCTGAAAGGTGACTCTTGGAAACGATACAGAAAAGCATATTCTGGTGTAAAGAAAGACAGCTGGAGCCATTTTTGTGCTGGACACACTGCCAGGGAACAGCACGTTCAAATGTACAGTCCTTCTGGAAAGCACTTTCCCAGTCTTTCCTCATTGCTTCCTTATAAGTGATGCCTTGATGCTGTTGAAGGAACCTTCCACTGTGCACACAGGGACCATTACTGAGATAGTTTTCCATAAAATGGTGGAAGAACAAGAAGCACCTAGGTGGGGAGATATCTTCCATACAAAAGGGCAAACAATAGCTGAATTTTGGTGGAAAATGGAAGGTAACAAGGCCAGACAAGCTGAGCTTTCCTTAAAGATAACAAGCAGCCTAGGTAGGTGGAAAACCTGAGCCAGGACAGCGCAGTCCTTTCTGCTACCTTCTCACTGCTGAAGTGAAACTTTCAGGTCTCACAGCTAAGGTTGTGTTTTGGTGAGTGTTGGGACACGAAGTCTTAGTTCAGGAGAGCTGTTCTTAATGGACCTGCGGCTTTGGCACCAACAGGCACAGGTGACCCTACTGTGGTGGCCTCGCTCCGCACCAGTGTCAGTGAAAGCAGGGGGACTTTTGTTTTCTCTGCTGGAGTTGTTTGCCTTCTTGTGGAAGGAGATTGGCAGGGAACCAGCAAAAAATGCGTATTTCTTTAATAAATACATCCTCATGAATCAGTCCTGGCAGATGTACAAGGCAGGCTCTGGGTTTCCTCAAACTCTGGCTGACTCCAGGGGAGAATTCATTTCCTAGCATTTCTCCCCATCCCCTCTCCTGCCTTGCTTCACCCATTGCCAAAGAAGGCTTTAACCCAGGGCCAGCACCAAGAGCTCCAGCACTTGCTGTGTCCTGAGCATGGAAGGCAGAAAGCAGCACATGAATTACGATGACTTGAACTACTGTAGTATGGCTTCAGAACCATTACTTCCAATCAAGCCATAAACTGCCTGTGATATACAGCACGTCTATCTATTGTGTGTACGGCATTGATTAAAGAGCAAGCGGAGCTAATTGGTGTTGAAGTCATTGCTATTAACATCTGAAATCCTCCTATGCCTGGAGCACTCCGCAGTACAGTGACTCCCAGGGCACTGAGTTGTATGTCATCACTCTGAGGTTGGGTTTTTCTTCCATCAGGAGATCTGAGTTCAGACCTGACTGCTTCCACATCTCTGTGTGTTTGCTGCTCCTCTGTTTGCTGGCTGAAATCCTGCATGCTGCAGACAGGGCAGCTCTCTCCTTAGAAATTCCTCATCCACAAGGGGTTTCAGTGGGATGCCATGAAGGACACAAAGGGGAATTCCAGGGACACAGTGCAGAAGGTTTGGTGGAGTCCTTACTGACTCCTTGCAACAAGAACAAAAAAATAATACATATATATTTGTGAAGAAGACATGAAGTTTGCTACCTCACCTTTGCCTCCGGGCAATAAAGAAAAATTAGAAAGATCTACTCAGGTGTGCAAAGCCTCTGCACAGAGAAGCACTCACCCTCCACTGGCCAGCACGCTGCCGCTTCTCCTCCTCCCTCCAATCCTATTAGTATTAGAGAAGGATAGAGCTATAACAGGAAAAGCCACCTCTTAGCAGCACTGCTGACAGCTTGGCTTTTAAATCTTTAATAAGAGCTGGCTTGCACAGCTGCTCTCATCTGCTGCATGACAGCACAGGGAACCAGAACTCCATGGCCCGCTCTGCCTGGTGCTGGGTCCTGGAGTCACTAAAGCACACCGAGAAGCCTCAGCCTTGCAGGTCCGACTCCATCAGAAACTCTTTCCTCTCTACCTATGCGCCAGGACCTGAATTCAAGACTGTGTTTCCTTGTTTCATGTGGAGGGAGCAGATGCTCTTCCCTATATCCTACACTCCTGTAACCCAGAGAAGAGGGGACAAGTCTGCCAGCAAAGGACATGATCCACTGTGACGACTCAGGGGCTAAGTTCTGCCCTCAACCCACACAGCACCCAGAAGTGTTTGCAGGGCCCCGTGGCACTGAGTTCAGGTCAGGCTTCCTCCTCCACATCTTGACTTCGGACCGCAGACCGTCTGTAGAATGAAAAGGGTGCAAAAATAGCTACTCTGGGACATTAATTAGAACCGCTTATAGACCTGCTGACACATGGTGACCACAAAAACTTTACCAGAGTCTCTGGGTGAAAAATATTGCCACAGGAAGTAGAAGGACGTGTTTACAGCTCAGGAAAGGGTTTATAACTGTAATTAAGGAGTGACGAAGGGCATGGAGCTTGCTGGGATTCTGCTGCCCTCTCCTGGATGCAGCATCTTATTTTGCCCCATGAGCTCGTGGGCTGTGGTTCACGAAGTTGAGTGTGGATAGGTTGTCTGCAAAGCCTATTTCTCCAGCATCCATATAGAGTAAAAAGGGGACCTCCATGGATAAGATTATGGGCCATACACACGTGTGCCCCACTCTGACCTCACACCTTCAGTGCACATCACAGCCTCTGGATATGTACGTGAGCAGCTCAGAGTTGCCAATCCCAAATGATTTGGGTGGGGATTTCTAGTAGATGTGTCCCCACAGACATATCCTACAGAGACGCAGCCACTGGCACTGGCAGAGCAGGATCAGCCCATGGAAATGATGCAGTCTGGACTTACTGCACTGCAAGTTAGTGGGATGATCCAGTTCTGAGACCTGACCATGGAGAGGATGGGTAATCACCATCAGGAGGGATCTGGGAGGCATTGAAGCAGATATTGCCCAGACCCCTCCTCACCACGGGCACGCAGCGGGGTTCTCTGGGAAGTCATTCAGACCCTGGTGATGGTCACTTGTGGAGTGTGGCCACCTCTACCTTCTTTGCTCCCTGTGCATCATTCACTTTCTACGAGTTTCTTTTCTTGGTCTTGATTTTTTTAGGTAGCTCTTGGCTCAGCCTGCCTGTTCCCCAGCCTTCAGAAACAGAGCAGAGCCCTAAAAAACACATGTCTTCTTCTGAGCCCATCCTGGACCTCAAGACAGACACAACAGAATCACTTCCAGGTGAGAAACATGCTGTTTGATGTGCCGGGTGCCCACAGTCACACACAGAGCCATGCACTGGCCACCTTGATGGACCTGCACTAAGCAGCAGACACTGATTAGAGATATGTATTCCTACTAGTCCTTTGTATAGTTCCTTCTTCTTCCTGCTATATCCCATTCCTCCACTTCACACACCCTATTCTCTCCCAGCTCTTTTTATACCCATATCAAGCTGCCACAGAGTACAAGAAGTCCCACTGGCTTACGGTTGACTTGGCAGGGACACCAACCTGGAGCTAGTGATGAGCAGCTTGCTCTCAGTAAGTCCCATGGCCATTTCTGGAAGGAATGTCTCCTCTGGAGGAGCTATGGTTAGGGCTGCACTGCTAATGAAACCTCTCCCCATCAGTAGGCAAAGGTGGGATGTTCGTTTGAGGGTCATTGTATGTAGGCTTCATGGGTTTCTTCACACCATGTTTTCAACCACTGTAAATCTGGGTTACTCTGGTTTAGCCCCTGTGACAATGAAGCTTAGCTTTGTCACCAGAGGGGGTCTTCGGGCCAAACAGTGTGAGATCTCCACTCAGAACCATCAGTCTGAGTGAGATTAGCCTATGTAATCCCACATCCCAGACACACCTGTACTGCGCTTACTATGTCATAAGTCAATGCTGCTACAAGTTATAAGTCATGTCCACACGCTTTCTCTTGCTCAAAATACTTCCCATGCCAAGCTGTTTCCAGGAAGAAGTTTCCCAATGCACATGCCAGGGCAGAGATCAGATGAAAAGGCTGAATCATATATCCTGGGTTGTAAGCATTCAGACAATTCCAAAACCAGGATGGCTCACCCAGTGATCACTCATCTCCCAGTCACACATGAGTGCCCCTGACCTCCTGAGAAACTGCAAAGCAATCCCTGCTATCTGCAGACACTGCATAAAGCAGCAGTATCCATTCAGTGGAAGCTACCAACAAGAGACGTGGAGATGCAGGTCCCAGCATGAGGGCCTCCTGCTTTGCCAGATTCTCACGTCTTTCTTTAGCTCATTTATTTGGCACCCGGAAAAGCAGATACCCAGCCAGTAGGCATTCACTTCTAGCTGTAAAAGACTTAATGTTCCATTGTTGGTATTTTATAGCCAAAAAAACACACAAGAGTAAGAATCCTTTTTATCCTACCAATCTCATCTACATAGAATGTCTGTGCTTCATTTTGATCCTTGGCACAATTTATTTCCTCTATCATCTTTCCACCATCCAACCTGAGAGCACATGCAGTGATAATTTCCAATGGCTGGGGACAAGTTCTGCCCAGGACCAATTCAGTAACACACACTGCGACATCCACTCTGACACTTCTCTGAAACCTCTTCTTGCTGGGGTTCCTAATGCAGCAGCTAGTGATGGTTTGCTCCAGGTAGACATTCCCCAGGCCTGTCCATGCCCTTGGAAAAATCTCCTGGCCCCTTGCAACTTGAAAATCTCTCCACAGGGTGAGCAGCTCCTCTTGGTGGGGCAGCATCTCTTGCAAAGCATTTACCATGTGCAATATTGGTGACTAATTCCTGCCAAGGAATTGGAAGGTCCTACCTGCAGGGATCAGGTTGGCAAGAAATGCCCACTGAAGGCTGCTTTTGCTTCATACAGCACTGAAACATCTTCCCCAGACCAGATGTTTGCTGGTGTGAATCAGCATGGACCCATTGGCTGCAGCTGCAGCAGCTTGCAACACCTGTCACTGGAATTTGACCTCTCGTGTCTGAATTCATCCTGCTTTGCCAAAACAAAACGTGTTGCAAGTCGTGTCCCTGCCATAAAGCTGCAGTCACTAACTCATTTCATTTCATTCATACTTTTGTACAATGAAACAAAGCAATTCTGCTAAGTCTCTGTCTGACAGAACTGCTGGCCACCAGATAGGGGTTCCCCACCCCTGGCTGGCATGCTTCAGGAGGCATTTCATAGCTCCTCCAGCAGACTGCATGCAGACGTTATTCTCAGAAAAGACTTTCCCTGCAGCTGGGACATCTCACAGCATCAGCACCAGCAGATCCAGCCGATCAGCCTTGCCCCTTGAGATCCAAAACTCCCCTCCAGGAGGAGTTGCTCATCCTGCAGCCAGCCCTCAGAAGCACATGTGAGATCCCCGAGCCCTGCACCCACCCAAGCTGCTCCTGATGGCAAAGGCCAACCTGAGTGACAAAGGAAAATATGGATTATTGTTTCAAGGCTACAGGGTTGGATCTGTCAAGAGGTACACACTGGGTAGTTTGGGTTTTCTTCTTGCTGCAATGTTACAGCTGCAGGAACTAACCATAACAATTACAGCAGGGACAACTCAAAGCAATATATATATATTGCCCCATGGGGGATAGGAGGGCTTTTATCTTTCAGCCGGGAAGTTTAAAGCCAAAAGCTGTTTGTCTGTCCTGGTCCTACTGGGGTTACCATAGCAGTTAATCCACGCACAGTGTCACCAGAGCTGCAGATTTAGCGCAGCCTCGCTGGCACAACCGGGCTAATTGAGGCTCTTGGGAATGCAGAGGCTACTGCAGCGGGCAGATGGGGTCAGAGACATTTATTTACACAGAGTCTTGTCCTTCTTTGATGAAATAAGGGGGATTAGAGGCAGACAGGAGTGTAGACATCAGTTTTCAGGCTCAGCTTGATTTTTCAATAATCACTTTGGGCAGAGGCGAGACCTGAGATTCAAGAGGATAAGGAGCTGGTGGAGCAGCAACTATTCTGCATCCAGTATGAGTAGGCTGCAGATACACCCATCACCATCAGATTTCATGAGAAATATTTAGGGGAGGAAAGGAAAGGAAAGGAAAGGAAAGGAAAGGAAAGGGAAGGGAAGGGAAGGGAAGGGAAGGGAAGGGAAGGGAAGGGAAGGGAAGGGAAGGGAAGGGAAGGGAAGGGAAGGGAAGGGAAGGGAAGGGAAGGGAAGGGAAGGGAAGGGAAGGGAAGGGAAGGGAAGGGAAGGGAAGGGAAGGGAAGGGAAGGGAAGGGAAGGGAAGGAAAGGAAAGGAAAGGATCAATCTGTTTTCTGAATGCACTTTTAGTACTTACAAAACTTTGGTTGAAGCAAATGGTTCAGGTCTGTGCCCACCTCCTTCAGGCACACACAGGGATGCAAACTGAATGAGCTCCTCCAGCTCATTTTGAAACTTTCTTCCATCTCTGTGTCACAACATGCTACATCAAAGAGGCTAGGAAGGAGTTGAATAAGCTTGTGCAGAAAGTGGGACATGATCTTTTGACCCCAAGTGTGGTCAGTGTGGTGATGGTGTTTTTCATTTAAAATCTGGAAGGAAAGGACTGAAGAAATACAACCACAGAGCAAAAACAATCAGAGATGCACAGAGCTCTGCTTCTGCCTGTGGAGAGAGCTTCCCTCAAAAGCCCATCTCTCTGTCTGGCTGTCTGGTAGGGGCTCAGAGTGTGCTTTTGTTTGGGAAGAAAGAAGATAGGTTCCTCTTTTTCTGTGAGACGTGGGTGTCTGCAAAAAGTAGTGGAAGAGGAAGAGCCATCTTTGAGACCAATCTGGTCTGAGCTGGAAATCCCCCATTGGCACAGGGAAGCAATATAGAAATGAACTGCTTTTCACTCCTCAACACACAGATCCCTCCTAAAAGCCCAGCAGCATCCCTCTGGCATCAGCCACTTGCCTTTTCTAGAAAGGAGACTAGGAATGCCTCATCCAGAGCCACAGGACTATGGGCCCTGTGGGCTCAGGCCTCTTCTGGAGCTGGAGGCACTGACACAGAGCAAAGCAAATAATGTGAGCCTGCGACCCGGCACATGGTGAGTTCATCTCCTTGTCAAGTGCTCAGAAAACAGTGCTATCCACAAAAGCAGCAAGGAGCTGGGACAGCGTGTTCTTCCTCTGCGACGTATGAGCTTGCCACGTGCAGGAGCCCATTAATTGCACTCAGCAGGATTTCCAGCGGCACCATAGGGCTGCCTTGGAAGTGTCACTTCCGCACTCAAATTGATGCTCTACAGCAGACAAAAGTGTCATGCAGGAAGGAAAGTCTGAGAAAATTAAAAAAGGATGATAAAATCTGTCAACGTAACAGATCCTTTCTCCCAGCTGAGTGTGAGGAGCACTCAGGAGGAGCGGTGAGGTGTGCTGGGGTCATCTCAGGAGCGGTACCCACATATTGCCAGACACAGGGGTTCATATTGTGATAGACAAGAAATGCAATGTGAGGGAAGTTTAGCCCAGAGGAAAACAAAATTATTGTCCAGAGCTATAGAATCATAGAACAAAGGCTTAGGTTGGAAGGGACCTTAAAGCCCATCTAGTCCCAACCCCCTGCACTGGCTGGTTGCTATCCACTAGGTCAGGCTGCCTAGAGCATGGCCTTGAGCAATTCCAGGGATAGGACATTCACAGGTTAGAGAGGATCAATGGCAAGACAACATCCTGGAAGACTGGACTGCCTCGGTGTTAGGTTATGCACAGAACAGATTCCAGCCAGAGAGGTCCCCATGCTCCTGAAATCACTAGTACACAAAGCTCTTAGCTGGGGTCAGGAGGACTGATGCCATGGTCGAGGCACAGATTCGTGGATCTGAATGCCTTGTACCAGTCACAGAACAACTGCTGGTGACCAGTGCAGAAGAGTGGGTAGGATGAACATCTGTTCCTTGTCATCTGCCTCTTGCTGGATCCTGACTTTCCTTGGAGAGCCCCTGCAGATCTGCATGACCCTTGGCTCCCCTCCAGCCCTTTGCAGTTTGGGAGCATGTGCTGATGCAGGTGGATGCTAGGGCTGCGGTACTTGGCCAAGATGCTCAGCCAGGAAGAAGCTCATGTTTCAGCATCTTATGGGGAGAAAATAAAATCCTGCTGAGATCTGCACTTCTCAGTGCGTGCAGGACCATTTGTGCAGATGTTAGCATGAGAACATACCAGAGCAGACTATGGCGTTTGAGATAAAACAAAGCTAAGTAAATTGGTTATGGGCAGTTAATAAGTATTTCCAAAGAGCAGTCATTAGAAGTCACCAGTCCATTTATGCAAAGTGCCTCAGCCACCTAGAAACGGCCCAGACTACGTTATTATACCTAAACTAGCAGAACCGTGCTGCTGGTACCTGCAGAAGGTCTTGACTGAGCTGTGTACTGACACAGGGAGAGAAATTGCAATGCCAAGTTTGCTATTGCCATTGGATGGCCTAGGAGCTAAGATTCCAGAGAATGGAAGAGATGTGAATTCAGCCTGCAGCTAAGCTATAGACTCCTCATGTGAATTCGGGTGCATCAGCTTATGCTCCTCTTGCCTTGGTTGCCCATTTCACAAAGGCAGTTGTGAGGCTTGCAGATAAGGTGATTAAAGCAGTCTAAAAACTTAGAGACTTTATTCCATCACTCAAAGAATTTGGGGCTAAGATACATCCCTGTAACTTCCTGGTGAGATGTGACAAAGAAAATCCAGCCTTCAAGGCTGCTCCTCAGTGACGGATGACATTTCAGCTTTCCACCTCTGGTAAATGTTGTGCTGGAGCTGTTCAAGTAAATGTCAAAATAAAAAAAGAAGAGGAAAAGAGAAAGGAAGAGGGGAAAAAATAACCCTTGAGAGAAGTTTTCAGGGAAAAATAAAGTCCACCTTGACATTTACTGATAGGACAAGGCAAAATGGTTTTAAACTGAAGGAGGGGAGATTTAGATTAGATATTAGGAGAAAATTCTTTACTCAGAGGGCAGTGAGGCCTTGGCACAGCCACCCACAGAACTGTGGGTGCCCCATCCCCAGAGGTGCCCAAGGCCAGGTGGGGGCAGCCAGCCCATGGCAGGGGTTGGGACTGGGTGGTGTTTGAGGTCCCTTCCAACCCGAGATGTCCTGTGATCTTATGTTTTTCTGTTTCCATGGGGGGCAAAATTTAGACTGAGGGATTTGAAATGGAAGAATTTTATACTCTGCTTTATAGCTCAACCCTCCACCCCTTCCCCCCCCCCCCAGAAAAAAAAAACAAAAAACAAACAAACAAACAAAAAAAAAAAAAAAAAACCAAAAAAACCCAACCCCAGTAGGTTAAGAATTTAGATGCTTTAGAGGAAAATGCCCAGTGAAGCCACACTACCCACACGCTTACATATCTGTACTTCCGCTTCGCCCCATGGCATCACAGGCCATGCTCCTGATCTCTCTCAGGTCTCTGCTTTTCCCCCAGTCTGCAGTGACCCTGAGGAGGCCAGACCAGACCCAGGGATGAGGGAGGACCCCGCCAGCTCCCTGTGTGGGTGTGATGCTGCAGCCTCCAGCACCAGCAGTCACAGTGAGACCAGTCCTGCTCCATCCACAGGTGAGAGCATCTCGGGCAGAGACCCCAAGTCAGAGCAGGGGGACCCCAGCCCTGCGGACTCCGTGCCATGTCCAGAAGCCCCCGAGGAGTGCCCAGCTCGCCCCAACACCCTGGACTTGTCCAAGTCGCTGAAGAAGCTGGAGGAAGTGAAGCAGATGGGGCAGAGGCGTAACAGTGACCACACGGCAGTGAAGGAGAACGGGGTTGGGAGCAGCCCTGTGGCCACGGCAGTGAGCGAGGAGAGGAAGGCACTGGAGTCTGAACTGGGGAAGTGCATCGAGGACTTCCGAAAGATCAAGATCCCTCGTGCCTTTCCCAATAAGAAACGGCAGTGGCAAAGCGAGCTGCTGAGGAAATACCAGTTGTGAGGGGTGTGGTGAGGCTCTCTGGGGGTAACCCCAGCCGGTGGGTGGCACAGGTCGTCAGCACACCTGGGGTGAGGAGTATAGGCTGCTCCTTCAACAAGCATTGCAAGCCTACAACTTGGGCAGCATGCTCCTTATCATGGCCGTCAGGAGGGACGCATGCTGTCCCAAGTGGTATGAACACAGGTGAAGGGACATAAAAACGGGAAGGGGGCCCAGGGAGAATCACCAGGGGAAAAGCTATCTTGCAGCAGGAACTCTCATCTTTGTGCAAACGAATTTTCCCGGTGTTTCAAGTAATAAAATATAGTTAATGTCAAAAAGGAATTCAAGTCTCCCCATCTCTTTGGCAAACATGTTTAGCTCAGCTGCTCAAAGCTGTACAAGTGGTTTAGATGTTCCATTTCCTTTAAATTAATGGAAGTTCCGTATCTGACTCCCTTCTGTTCTTGGCAAAACTTCCCCCATCTGTAATATCTGCAACTGGATTGCTGAGATTCAACAAAACCTTCTTTTCGTGAGAGGTCATGATGTTTTGCAGATATTTTCCTGTTCTTACACAAATCCTTGAATGCTACCCAGCCTCACACTTGGGGCTCCAGCCAAAAATGAATAAGTGAGAGGTGGAGTGCATCTTGTGCAGAGCCATGGCCAAACCAATCAGAATCAAGTCCCCATCATTCTGGCCAGTTCTTGGCTGCTCCTTGTATCCAGGTGCTGTTGGATGGCTGAACCCAACCTCGAAAGGAGAATGGAAGAAACCCGGCTATATGGGGCTCTTCTGCAGGATGGGGATTGGGTGACCAAGAAGGGGGCGGACTGGGTGGCTTTGGGTGGGGGAATGTCACAGCCACCCATCAGGGAGGATGACAAGTTGGAATGCAAGTGGTTCTGGAGGAGGACTTCATGGATGTTCTTGTGATGGAGGTGCTGGATTGGCCAAGTGGATGCACAGCTGGGTCTCCTGCCCACCAACAGAGCAGACGCCAGATGTGGCTGTGGCAGCCAATAGCAACTTTGACCCTAGTGATCAGAAACAATGAATTTCAAGATCTTGAGAGGAGTAGGGAAGATGAGCAGCAGAGCACAGACTCTGGCTGCCGTGAGGTGTCACCAGCCTCCCACAGAATCCCATTGTCAGTCTCCCCCTCTGTGGACCCCTAGAATCTCTGGGAGCCACCTCCTGCCCCAGCTGTGGCCTCCAAACCTCCCACTGATGAAGGATAAGGGAGGAACGCCCAGCAGCAAGCATACTGCAGGTCATGCAGGGCAGCCCTCCCACCCCAACAAAACCAAGAGAAGAATATCAGTGTGTTTTTGTTTTTTTTAAATGAAACAAAAACAACTCAATTAAAAGCTTGATGAGTGTTTGTTAAGGTTTTGATGGGCCAAATTGCTTGACCTTTTGGGGGATGGACATGGAGGCTGGATCCGCATTCTTCTTCCTTTTATATACAGACACGATGATAGTGTTTACAGGAACTTGTAGAGACAGAGAGGTGCAGACTGCCTTGGGGAACCACCACATGCTGGGCTTCAAAGCTTTTTGGGACCTCCAGGCTTGTGAGTGGCGAACATGAGCTGATGGGTGAGCTTTTGGGGAGATTTGGGGTCTTCTTGCCACAGATGGAGCAGGGTTTGCCAGCCCCACACCAGTGAGTCCCAGCAGAACTGCTGTGTGCTCTCAAAAGCCACACCTGGGGCATGTTTATCCCTAATTACGTACTGGCAGGGATCATCCTTCTGGATATTGTGCAACCAGGTAGACCAGGGCTTTCAAGTTATGTTTTACATAACCAGCTCTATTTTTAACTTAATCTCCAATTAATTAGAAAGTGGACTTTGCTGGAGCTGTAATTAGGGTTCACGTTTCCGCATTACTTTCCATCCCAAAGGTCTCAGGAAGGTGTATGTATCCCACTGTGTCTGCCCCATTCACTTACACTAAAAAGAAACAGTTCACGTACAGCATCCAAAAATACTGAGAGATCAGTGAGCACAGGTGCACATCGTGCTCATACACAACTACAGCTGAAATATGTAACAGAACTAGAAAGCAAAAATTAGTTATGCAGGAGTGCCAGAAAATAATGAAAACACAATGTGTGGAAGGAGCCAATGCAAAGAAACAGTAAATTATTAATAGTGTCATTACACTGCTGGGTTAAACAATTAGATCCAGCAGGCAATTCTTCCACAGGAGGCATCAGCAATCAACCCAGGAAAGTCCAATTCGCTTTTTCCCCCCCTTAATTGTTTTGCAGTTCTCAGCTGGAAGTGTGCACTCCGAACAAAAATGGCTTGGGGCTTTTTAGGGAAAACCTGCAAGCTGTCAGGGATCTGAAGCACTACAGTGTTTCACAATGTTCACTTTGCATCTCTCTGAGTACAGCAGCTCAGAAAGGCTTGGAAGGGGAAACAGGGAGCTGTGAGGTTGTGCTGAGCTGTGGGCACAGGGGAAGGCACCACTCAGAGGGATGCCCACTTCCCTCACGGCTCTGTTGTATCCCCATTCTTCCTGGATATAACCCAGTTCCCAAGGGGTGAAAGCAGAGCTGCGTGGCCCGCAGTGGGAAGGATGCCTGGGGAAGCAAGGAGGGTCAGAAACGTTTATACCCACAGCACACACAGCATCACAGAGTGTTTGTAAGCAAAGTGACTCACTCCTGTTTCTCCTTCAGTATTTGTCCCTCTTTATTCAAGATGGTTTGTCTTGAGAAATCCACTTTCATTTGTTTTCATGTCACAGGAAATTCACCATTTCTCCGTGCTCTGCTCCAAAGGCAAGAGGACACAAGGCTTGTTTTCTACCAGATACCACAGTCGTTGATATCTGTGGGGGCAACAATGAGTTTACATTCATCGGGGAAAAGCCCGACTTGCCCTGATCCCTGGGCAAGGAGTGTGGAAATGGAGCCCTGTTGCTGTGGAGCTGCTAGAAGCACTGAGATGCCACCATCTAGGCAGTGACTGTCCCTGCCAGTGGTGGCACATCAAGACTGCTGCCAAGGGAACCAACTATGCATCTTCTCCTCTCTATTTACTTTCCACAAATGCCTTAGCTCTGCCTGAGCAGCAGGAAGCCATTCATTACTCAGTGACAGCATTCCACAGGCATCCCTTAATTGAATGCCATTATCCCTTAATTAATTAAATACCAATTAATTACCAGGAACATTGCATGACGTGTAACAAATGCCACCAGCTAGTTGAGACAGAATAATTTAAAACCTGGGAAGCATGGCCCAAATAATAATGATCAGGATTGGTCCAGCAAAGAAAACACAAGGATCTGAGTGCTGAGTCCTGCCAGGTGGGTTGGGACGAGCCTGGTGATGTGGACAGAGTCCTTCAGACCAGAATCAGGCTGTGAAACTGGGGGGTTTTGCTGTTCCACCAGGTTTCATCTGTGGGTTCATAGCAGGTCCATTGCATCCCATTGGATTGGGTCTCCTACTACTGATGTTGATTCAATAGAACTGAATGGGCACATGGTAGTGAAATAAGTGGTCAGTAGTACCCAGTAGTAAACCTCATGTTAGTCGTGTGGCATTTGTAGTTAGCAGGATTTACATAGGGTAATGCAACATTTCGTTTTTTCTTTCCAATATGGAGCACATGGAAAAGTCTATTTTCTTCTCACGGAAGAGAAACTACAGTTTTTAGCAGTGACCTCACCGGGTAGCACAGAGATGGGCACAGAAGGCACATGGGTTGTTGCCATTCCCAAACTGCAGTCAACAAGTTCAGATTCTTTGCACTGTACTGCATCAAGTACCCTGCAGCATCACTGGATTTATGGCTGGAGTCATGCCCCATGCAAGGAAACCCACCTCTTCGCTCTTTTCTTGGCTGTAAATTAAGAGCTATTTCCAATCAGAAATCCACCCAGCCACCAGCCAAGGATGCCCTCCCAGGCAGTGCTCCAGGGCAGCAGTGTGCTCCCAGGCTGGGGAGAGGAACTCAGCTCACAAGCAAGGTGCTTACAGGTGACAGAGACACACAAGCAGGAACTGGGTTCCATTTAGCACCTTGGGGATGCCCCTCAGATAGCACTGCAGTGAACCACTCGGCTTTGCAAAAGTGATGCAGAGATTTGCCAGGCTGCCTCAGTAACTCAGGCATGTGTAATGTTACATACATCAATGTAATTAATTGCCAAATTCCCCATGGAGATGGATATTGTAAAATGAGCTGCCACAGTGGCCCCTCAGCATCCCCCCAGCTCTCAGTGCCGGAGCTGCTGCGGTCTCTGTAAGGCTGAGCTTGGAGAAATTGGGGATCAATGACCAAGTACACTGTAATTCATTCCTTGCTAAGAATTTTCCAGACTTTTTCCCATCCCAAATCTTCCAAAAAGCCACTTCAGATGGCACCCCACCGGTGCTGCCTGACCCATAACCACAGCAATGCATTCAAAGGGGCCTGCTGTAATGTTCGGAACTTTGGAAGCTCAGAAATGCCCAGTTTCACTTCAGGCACTGCAGGATCTGATCAAATAACTCACTGTGCAACCAGCAAGAAGAAAAGAAGCCTGCTTCAGTGTAACGCATAGCATGATTTAATTGATATAATGATGCTGATGCTGTACCAAAGGAACATCACTGCCTGAGTTATGTCACATAAACTCATTTTTCGTCTTCTGCAATTATAATGATCTATGTCTCTTGTTCAAGCACGAGGAGATTAAAATAGGGATCAATTAACTTTCCAGAAACCTCGTATCAGCCAGAAAACAAACTTGTACAGGAGGAAAAGCCCAGGTTTCACCATTGGAGAGAGACATGGGCAGGATCCATGCACAACGATGGATGGGCCTCATAGGCAGAGCGGGGGAGAGTGATCATCCTCTGCTCAGCTGAGACTAAATCACTCGGCTCTGGTTATACTAACACCCAGAAAACACAATGGCACTTTGCTACACAAGGAAAGCATATTACAGTCTATAACTAACCCCATCAGTTACAGGCAATGGCAGCCCTAACACTGCAGGGAAATTAAGCTGCTCTTCTGTTTAATGCTTTTTGCCATGCTCTTTTATTAGAGACAACAGCTCAGGTCTCCTGGGACCCACTTCACCCACAGTCAATGCTTTCATCTATTTCTGATGCTGGGTTTTGTTCTAACCTGTGGGTTTTTCCTCGAGGTTGCATAGGGACCCCTCAAGCCTCCAGATCCATCTTGCAGAAAGCCACTGGGAGGGAGGAAAACCGAAGCAAGTCTTTTGCCACCCCTGTTCTGCATCGCTGGAGCCAAATACAATGTGAAATCAAACAGTTTGGGTTTGACCTTATCGTTTCTTTCACTGGCTTGAAGCTTTATGTTGCAATGAGGCACAAGACTAATATCCATTGGCTGGATTGTGATAAATTCTTAGCGTAATGCTGCACTATCACGCAGGTATGGCAATACAACACCCTGCCAGTTGGCAGCTTTTGTCTTTCCTGAGGTGCAGCACCCCTCTTCCTTTCTCTCAGCTGTGCTGTGGTGCGAGATGGACTGAGGACTGGTGGGGCAAAGTGGCCTGGGGGCTGCTAGCCCTCCCCACCTACAGTCCCCAGCAGAGGCAGAGCTGGGAGCACAGCCAGCAGTAAGGGGAGAAATGCAGCAGTGCTCTCCAAGCATCCCAGAGAAAGATTTATAGGGAAAATGTACTGCTTACTTCTGACATGCTGATACGGCCTCTATAAAAGCCTGGCTGGCAGGCATTAGCACAGAGCTTAAAGCACATACAAAGCAGATGTGTGTCAGTGGGACCCATGGAGCAGTACTCGGTGATTTTCTACTGGTAAAAGGAGCACTGCAAAAAAAACAAACAACAAAAAAAAAAACCATACAGAAGTATTTGTGGTGGTTTTCTGGCTAAGCGGCAAGGTTACAAGGGGGGTTTGCATTAAGCTGAGAGAACCACAAACAAGTTAGGACCAACAAAAGGAACGACAAGAATAAAAAGATTTTTCTGTGCCTTCTTACAGTCACATCTGCCCCTGATCTTGACTCAGAAAAATCAGACTAAACAGTCAGAGCCCAGTGAGGAGGGAGGAGGCAGCCGGGGGCAGCGGGGAGGAGCACCATCCCTTTAACATTTCGACAAGCAGCCCAGAGGAGACAGACGCAGTAAATATCTCCCTTGTTAGTAAGGAGTACTTAGAGGAATGCTTTTATTGCCAGGTGACATTTTGGTCTCCAGCACTACGGGTGACTGCCACTCAACGGTGGTTTTTTTTCCCTTTTTTGCACAGCAAATTTTACTTGGATTTTCTCCAGCCAGTGACTGGGAGCAGGGCAGGGCATGCTGTCAGGGCAGCAGTCACACACCGCTGTGCACTGAGTCGCCAGATGACGGAAATTAAGTTATTTTTCTTGCAACTAAATAGCTTCTGTGGATTCACCTCAATCGATAGTTACTTCTTGGGTCAGTAGATCACAATTACCGCTCTGAGGGAAGGTTCAGTTCCTATTTATGCTTTCTGCTCTCTCCCTGGGGAGAAGTTCACCCAGGAAGTGATAAGTTCACAAGGCCCCGATATCTTCCTGAAAAGCCTTAGAAAGACCCTCTCCATTACTAACACACAAACCATGCAAACATATCTATTTTGATATTTGATCAACTAAAAGAAGAGATACCAAAACATTTTGCAAAACAAACTCCAAAGCTGCCTGGTAAATGCTGGAAAAGAAACTCTCAGAGTCACAGTTCTGCCCCAGGAGAAGCCCCCACATACCGGAGCTGGGGGCTGCTCCCAGTGCTCTGCATGGAACAGGTGGGGGAGGCTGAACAAAGCAGAGCCCTGTGGAGAAACCTTTGGGCAGCTGGGAGAAGATGGAGAGGGTTTTCTGTAAGGGAATAGAGGTGGGTTTTCCTGCAGGAATGACCCAGTCAGAGAGAATGCTGATATGGGAAGACCAACACCAGGAGGGTGCAGGGGTTGTGCTGGCAGGTATGGTCACAGGGTGTCTTAAATGTCAAATGGGCAGTGGGGAATGGAACTGGGCAAGAGGGGGGCCTGGAGAACACAGGGGATGGGGAGCATGGGGTGGTTGGATGTGTGACACCACCCGGGGCAACAGAGAAAGCATCAGGCTGAAGCAGTGCCCCATCACCCAAAGGAGATCAGTAAGGACATCATGGAACGTTCCGCCCAGCTGGAAGCCTCACACGGAGGGACTCCATCCCATTAAGCTCTCTTTATCAGCTCAGCCCATAGATGCCCTTCAGCGATGCTCGCACAGAGCAGGCGAGCAGCAGAGCCATTAATCTTCACAGCCCACACTTGGGAAGCCGTTCATAGTGAGCACTGCAAATCTCTTTAGTGGGTGATGGGAGCTGCGGGGGGCTGTAGTGCAGGGGACAGTGCGAGGACCCGCATCACACGCTGGGCAGCACAACCCAGGCACAGGGAAACACAAGCATGTTTTCATAACATTTCCTCTGACCACAAAGGAATGCCTTTGAAACCAAAAGCTCCGGAAAAGGCAGTGCTCAGGAAATAGCATAGGCACAATGTTGTTGAACTTGTGGGTTTGCACCAATGGAGCCCTGATGAGCACAGGGCAGGGGAGGGTCTCTGTCCCTGACCTTTCAGACACCAACCACAACCCAGGACAAAGGAAAATGAGGCAGAGAACACTGTGAGAAATGATTTTTTTTTAACCATGAGCTCCACCCCACATAAGGAGGACATGTAAATCAGAGAAGACATCTTCTCACCGTAGCTATCAACTTGAGCAGCCGTGAAAAAATTCTAAAAGAGCAGCACAACTCATCTCAGAACTAACATACGCAGCAGCAGAAAAACAATAGGATCTGTAAGGCAACACCATCAGGTCTGCCCTGGTCTCTCTCAGCTGGGGAAATCCTGGGTGTGGTGCTGGCCAGGGTCATGGCAGTGTGGCCTGAAGATATCAGCAAAGTGAGGGGCCAAGGTTTGCAGAAGGGCTGGGGATCTCAGGGCTGTGTTTCTGGGACACAGGACATGTGCTGGGCTCAGGACCTGTTATTCCTTTTCCCCATGCATTTTCACAAAGCTGCCAGCAGCTGGGAAATAGAAACCCAAACGGTTGATGCTTTGCAGCCCTGGCTCCCTAAAAAGTGTATGAAGAAGAGAGAAGCTTTCATGCCACATTTCTTCCATTAGTTTAACCCAGCTGCTCCCAAAGATATAAATAACATCTGTTTGCCCCTCCTCCCCTCTGGCAGGGACACAGTGAAGCCATGCCCAGCCTTGGGCTCACTCATCTCAGCCAAACTCTGCTTTCCCCTAGAAGCCTGCTGTGAGCAGGTGGTGGGATGGACAGCATCGCCCTGTCCCACCCCACCATGCTTGGAGGCTCTTGTGAAGCCCTTGGGTCCAGAACTTGCTGCCCACACCTACAGCACAGTGTGCTCCTGTGTGCTGTCACATCCAGCCATGAAACTGCTCTCTTGAGCTGTGCTCAAAAAGTGTGAGTTTCAGTGACAGTTGCTGGTAAAATCCATTTCTGAGCAGAACAAGCAGTTGCTGCCAAGTAACAGAGCTCAGGGACACTTTGAGGTAAATTTCCCTCCTTTGGAAAACCAAACACTGACCGTATTTTGAAACAGCTCCAGCCACAGATGACCAGATCTCCTCAGAGGGACCCAAATCAAGCCTTGGACATCCCTCAGCAATGGCTACAGTGAGAGCTGCAGTGGTGCTGAGAAGTAATATTTGTCTTTGGGACACCAGGAATCACCTACTTTGGGCTTTCTGGGAGCATGAAAGCACCCCCAAATTAGGGTCAGGTGGCTGATGTCACATTTGGAATTGATTAGAGTGCCAAAGGATCATGAACTGCTGAAAGGGTGACAGAGAAGTGCTTGATTACAGAATTACTTATTTTATAGGTATTTATAAAACAGAACCACTTTCTCCATACACTGAGTATCACCCACCTCTAAAACAAAGTGCCATGTCTCTGCTGAGTGACTGCAGGGCTGAACTGCAGGAGATTTGCCCTGGCCAAATCTCACAGCTGGATCTGATCCTGATGGGAGGTCTGTGATGCCTGGTCTTGAGTGCTAGAGATGCCAACAGAAGGGCACCATCCTCTTCAGGCACTTTGTGCTGTGCCTGCCCCACTCTTTGATATCCTGTCCCTTGAGCAGATGTGCAGCTCTCTCTAAACATGTGCAGGAAGGAAAAGTAGAGTCGTAGAATAACAGAATCATTGAATCATTAAGGTTGGAAAAGACCTCTAAAACCATCTAGTTCAACTGTTGACCCATCTCCATCACGATCACTAAACCACGTCCCTCGGTGCCTTGAACTCCTTCAGTGACAGTGACTCCATCACTTCCCCAGGCAGCCTATGCCAGTGCCTGACCACTCTTTTGGAGGAGAAATTTTTCCTAACATCTGATCTGAACCTCCTCTGGTGCAGCTTAAGACCATTACCTCTCATCCTAAAGGAAGAGGGCAATGGCAATGGTTCATGCTCTGGTCAGAGCCTGATGGGAAGACCCTGCAAAGCAGAGTCATAGCATCGTGATGGTGGGTGCTCCCCACCAGGCTGGCACATAAACCCAAGATCTGGAGAAGCCTGCAGGGTATTTTAAAAAGAATTTGGACAGATGCAGCATTAGGAGTGGTTTGGGCAGGGCTGCTCTGGTCCTAGGATGGGGAGCTCAGAGTCCCTCAGCCCAGGTGTAATGTTGATTTTAGAGACCAGAGTCACGGTGTGCAGTAGACCCCATAGGCAGGGATTCCCCCCTGGGGACATGCGGATAGGTAAGGGTCTGGTGGGCAGGCTGCATGAATGAGTTGGAAATGAGGCATGAGCAGAAGGACTGGAAGCACTGCCAGGATGGCTTCTCAAAGGCTCCTGGAAGAGAGGACGTGTGCGGGGGGAGGAAGGGGCTGTTCCCTCCTGCTGCTGCACGTCAAGCTGCCACCTTGCATTTCACGCTTGCAGAAGCACAAGACAAATGGCTCTCAGTGGTGGCCAAAGGCAGGTGCCAACATCCCTGAGCTGCCGGAGAAGATGGGAGGGCAGGAGTCATCCAGCATCACTCATGCTCTGCTCCATCCTACATGGAGAATGGGTTAAGATCCACAGCAGTACCCAAAGGATGAGGAGGCATGGAGAGGTCAGAGAATACCTCTGTCACCCCAAAAGGTCTCATGGGAATGAATAGTGCTTGCAGAAGCAGTCTGTAAACCCTATATTTAATTAATAAGCATTAGTAATAATAAGGTAGCACGTCTGTGCGTGTTTCCCAGACTGTGAACTGCAGGAGTGCTGGGCTTCAGCTTATGCCTGGCCATGGAGCTCCTTGATGGGGACCTCAGCCTGCAGGATGAGTTCCCATCTTCGCCTTGGACCTTCATCATCACCATGGTGTTGCCTTATGACCCGGACTCTAGGTTGTGTCCATCTTGTTTGGATGCTGAGGGTATAGGTCCCACCTTGGCTTCACCTTCCTGTGTGGTAAAGGTAATGAGGTTTTTGTCCAGATTAGGGCAGAAAAAAAAAAAAATTCAAGAACACAACTAGTCACACCTCCTACTTTCTCATTAACCTTCCAGCTAAATCACAGCTCTTCCCCCTTGACGTGACACCTACCCATTAGGATGATGAGTCGGGTGGGAGTAGCAGCTTGCAGCTACTACCCAAGGAAATCTATTTAGGGATTATCATAAACACTGGAGTTTTATCCACATGTTAATATGCTTTGATCTCTAGATAGCTGAAGCACTCTCTTTGTTGTAAAATAAATACAATGCCATTTGTCAAATTTATCAGCTCCAGTGTGGCAGGGGCCACTTCCCTGGTGAGAGGTGAGGGCTGACCTCTTGTGGACCATCACCTCTTAGCTCTCCAAGGAAAGATGTTATTAGATAGACAGAGGAAGGATATGAGAGGTAACAACAGGCAAAGCTTTTATGCTACTCCCTGCTCTCCTCTCCCAGCCATTGCTGAGCCAAGGGAGGAACTAAAGACATTAAAGCTAAAGAGTCCTTGCCAAAACCCTTGAGGTATATTCTTCATCAACTGGAGCATAACAACCAATTAATGAATATAGATAGGTTTTATGAAAAATGTATGATGAATGTACATCTCATCTTGGAAAAAGGACTCCTTAAGGCTTAGAAACGCATCAATACCTTGAGGAGGGTACCCGAGTTCACCTGAATGACCTTGCAAATGTGTGGAAATGATTCTGACCATTCAGCTCAAGACGTGAGTGCTCTGTCCCATCTGGCTGGCACAGTCATGAAGTAAAAATGCTCAGTGCTGGCTTGCATGTAATAAACAACATGGTGGAGGGAATGACCTGGAGGAGAGCTTGCCCAAAGTTTGCAAACGGTGTCAAACCATTGCAGGGGAGCAGCTGATGTTCTCAAGGGGAGAGCTGCTATTCAGAGGGCAGCACCACAGCCACTGAACACCTCAGCCCCAAAAAATCAAGAACTAAATTCACCTGGCAAGGAGTTTCTTTGCAGCTTTTTTTTATCCCTTCAAAGCTTCCTATCTTGTTCAGCCCTCAGCTTCATTATGTCATATTTGGTTTACTGAAAGAAGAAAATAATAACGCAATAACTGCCCTTCCCCCCTCCACCCCCCACCCCTCCACCCCCAGGAGATTGACATCCACCTTTGTTGTAATGCCACGTCCAGCTCAGGCTCGAGGGGATAACTGCAAGATGACAAATATCCTCCGGGCTCCCCAGGACCATCTCTTTGGTATTACCCTTCCCATCTAAGAAGCTGTCGGTACCCTTCTGCGGGGCTTTCCTGACCAGCTCCACGAAAGCATCTTGTCATCCTCAGGCTTCACCCAAGGGGCTGAGGAGTGTCAGCGTGGCACTGGAAGTCTCGTGTTCCTGTCAGCCCCCAGTGATTAGTGTTCCCAGATTAATAGATACAGCTCTCCTTGAAACCAGATCAATAGTTCTCACTCACTTTTTTGGTCCTGTTCCCTGAAGCAGAGGCATTCAGCTATCGCTCCTGCAGATATATTGCACAAGGTGCAATTCTGCATGGAAATAAGCTTCCTGAGAAGAGCCAGAGGCTGGATAATAGCTCGTGCTTCTGACCATGCCTTATGGATGGCAGCTGTCTGGTCACAGGTAGGTATTCTTTCAGGGCTGTGAATAATCTGGGCAGTAAGGAGGGCTCACAGCCTGGGTTCCCCAAACAGGAACAGTGCCACCAGGGATAATGGATCCTCTGCTGCAGCAGCACTGAGGTAAAGCCAAGCCAATTGCTTTCCAAGCATGAGATGCTCATCTTGTGGCAGAGCTTCTTGTCTAACGACACTAAATGATTGATGCTGCAGACGCAATCATTTGCTTCACTGGACGTTGCGGGAGCAGTGGTGATACACAGGAAAATCCATTACTGCACTGCTCCGTCCTCATTGACTCACTCACACTCCATGCTTGTCTGAGCAGACATCAGCCCATCTATAAAACAGCCCCTCATCCAAAATGCATCTTGACTCCGTACCAGTACCCAACTGAATAAGCTTTATTTTATCTTTTAAAATGTTTTTCTTTGTGCTTTCCTTCTTTTTGCACTCTGACAAGCGACCCTTGGAAGGGACTGCTCCTTGTGCACAGGCACTGCACAGAACAAGGCAGTAAGAGCCTTCCTGGCCTGAGGGAGCAAAAAGCCACCAGGAGACAATTGCTGCCATTTAATGTCAGCTGTGATGAACACTTACCAGCGGGGCTCAAGTGCTGACATTGTGAGAGCAAGCAGCTCCACATCTTCCATGGGGATGCTGGACTCAGTCCTACAAGAACTGCTGCAGACATCCCATTACCTGTTAAAAACCCTTGGGATCTAATGCATTTCCATCCAGTATTTTCTGGAATTGCTCTTTATAATTTCCAGCAAGCACAAAGCTTATTTTCAATATAAAACAAGGTGCGCACCATCATCAGCGCAGCACTGGGCTCCCATCAATACAAGATAATTGGGGAAGCAAATTCCCCTAGCAAAACAGCACAGGGTGGAAGCACTCTGCAGTCATTATGCAATTGGCCCAACTTTTTGCATTCCCATTTCAAGTGATCAATGAGCCTGACATGTCCTCGTAATTAGATTTTGTTGCTGATATCTGAGCTCATGCTAAATTAGGCTAATCTCCTGCTTTCAGAAGCAGATGTGAGTTATCTGCCATTGACGTGCTCTAAACGCAGAGGGACTAACAGTTCCCAAAATGTTGATCTTGCGGTGCTGGTTTTGATTGAGTGGTTTCATTGCAGGGGACTTGCAGTGTTCCTCCTCCTGGAAACTCCCAGCTCTGCAATTCAAGAGCCAAGAACTCTTGGGAATGTGCCAGATGTGGCACAAACCAATGTCATCATAGAATCATAAAACCATTTGAGTTGGAAGGGACCTCTAAAGACCATCTGGTCCAGCTCCCCTGCAATGAGCAGGGACACCCACAGCTCCACCAGGTGCTCAGAGCCCCATCCAGCTTGACCTTGAGTGTCTCCAGGGATGGGGTACCACCACCTCTCTGGGCAACCTGTGCCAGTGCCTCATCAGTGTCCTTCTAGCTGTCCAGATAACACCTCTCCTTGAATATAGATGTAGCTCAGAGCACTGCTGATGGTCTTGGACATGACGAAAGCCATCACACCCTGCTTATGGTATATAACAGAGGACAAAACAAAACACATGCTAACTGTCCTACCCCAGGCATCAGCTTCTTCAGTGCACCAGCTCTAGGAGCTCCAGCAGTGAGATGGAGCAGAGCATCGTGCAGAAGGTTTGCAAGTGATCCTTCCCCAAGTACCACCAGCTCCAGACAGAGGTGGGGGACCTGGGGGACTCATGGTGGTTCACTGTTCATTGGGGCCAGGTGGCATCTCCAGCTGCTGGGATTTTTTTCCAGATGGAGTGACCTAGGGACCTACAGAGAGGGCTCAAATCTGACACACAGCTCTAGTCTGAAACATGGGGGGAACCTTTCTGAAAGTGGCAGGACATCTGCTGGCATTTCTTAAAGTGTTTCCATTTGACATTCTCTTAGAATAAATCAGGATTTCCTGGCTTTAGGGCAACATTTGCTGACATCCGCTCTTTTTTTCATTTGAAAGTGTCCCTTGAAGTGCAGAACTCCAGTGACCCCAACACAATGCTTCACTTGTGTTGTAAGTAAAGCCTGGGGAGGATGCAATATTTTTTCCTTCTTTCACTGTTTCCAAATGACACCAGCACTGAGTTTCTGCTCGAACTTCTGCTCTCTGCTCATGCTTTAGCCGAGAACTCTCTCAGTCTCCCAGGATGAACTATGCTTTGGTTTCCCATGGCCAAATGTCAGTGTGGGACTAAATGCCCTCCCAGAGGAGCTGGACCCCTCCCTCACCCATCTCTGTCTGCATAATTAGAAGAATGACTTGATTTTGGCAGGATATATATGATATAGGACATAAGGATATAAGTTAGAGAAATACTGGCTGAGGGAAAGGTGGTCCTACCCGTCTGAGGCAGGAAGATTTGAGATGGATGGAGCAAACAGGGAGGGGACACGGCATGCTGAAATGCTCCAGGAGTCACTCTGGATGAAGGTTCCAAAGCATCCCTGGTCAAGGTCCCCCCACAGCAGGTTCCTTGCTATGTCCCCAGCACACTGTGCCATCCAGGGATGCAGCAGAGATGCTCCTGCAGGTGCAGAACCAACCCACTGTCTGCCTCCTCCCCTCTGAGTCTGAACGCTAATTACTGTGAGGACTGACTCCTTTGTTATTTATTACAGTAGTAGCATCCTAAATTTTGTGAGCAACATCTCACGGCTGTTCTGGACCAAAAGCCATTCAAGATTGCACTGCAAGCTATATCTTAAATTAAAATCCTCCCAGGCACATCTATTTGATGAGATAGATAGAGCAATATTTTCTCCTGGATTGACCTGTTGTCCTCATCTTGCTGTCCCCCCTCAAGTCCTCCCAGGGCTCACCCTTGCTTTTGGGGCTACTGTTTTTGGGCTGCTCCTGCAGCAAATGCAGTAAATGCAGAGCAGTGCTTGGCAAACTGCAGTGCAGGCAGAAGCTGCTGCAGCTGCTGCAGAGGGCTGTACCCTCCCTCTGTTTCCTACAGGCCAGCAAGAAGAGGGGAACAGCTTTCCTACCTTGTCCCCTGTTTTCATCCCCAAGTCAGCTCCTTTCTGATGCTCCATTCACAGGCCTTCCCAAAATACAGCTCTCACCCCACAGCCAAACCCCACAGGATGATCTGAAGCAGGGGGCTGGCCGCTGACCCTGCAGACCTCCTGTTTCCATGGCTAGGTGATGGATGGCTTGCAGGGTGCTGCTGGGGAGGAGGAAGGGTGGAGGTAGATAATTTCCATCACCCCACCAAGGCGACAGCCTACGAGGAGCCTGCCAGGACCTGGGATGGGGTGGGAGGTTATTTATTTATTTATCACTTTCTTCTTTCCACAAAACTAAAAATAAATCAATTGAAATGAATAGCGGGAGCCAACCAAGGCCAGCATAGGCTCGCAGCACCTCTGAACGCCACAGCAGCAGGGGCAAGCAGCAGGTTGGGATGCAAAGCTGCCTGGTGGGGCTGGCATTTGACTTCCAGCTTCCTTTCACACAGGATGCAAAGGTCACTGCATCTGCTGCCTCTGTGTCTGCCTCTCCCTCTTCCTCCTGCCTGCTGGGATGAAGGTCTGTGGGCAGGCTTTGATCTTCAGCCATTTCAAGCCAAAGCCTCAAGTGTCTCCTCTGGGATGTGAACATCCCCAAGGGGAACGAGCTGTTACCTGTGTGCAAGAGCTCAGTGCCCCAAAGCTCCCACCAGCCACCCTAGGCACCAGGCAGGGCGGGGTGTCCCCATCACCCCCAGCACTTTCTCAAATCCTACCCAGGAGCTGGAGCACTTGCCAACGGACTAGTCCCCGGTCCTCCTAGTGCCAAAGCCCTGCAACACTTCACCCTTGATTTTTAAACATGACCTGAATTCATCATTAGCGTTTTGTAGGGGAATTGCCCTCCATCCCACAACATCTTGCTGGTGGAAATGCCCCAGGGTGACTGCAGGTTGGCCATAAGCCCCCTTGGGATGCTCAGATATGACTTAAGCAGTGCAGCAGCCTGCTTGCTGAATCAGAATCGACATCCAAAAGCAGGCACAAGAGATTTAGACCTCTCACTCCCCTGGCAGATCGGGATGGCAGGAGCTTCAGGCAGCAGACTGTGATTTTGGCTTCTGCACCTACAGCCAGCAGCCCCACCAACCCCAGGCACATAGTTCAAAGGCAGGAACCCACCTGGAGAAAGAAACAAGTGTCTGATGGAGAGTCTCCCCCTCTTTTATGGGGAGTCTGAAGGATGCTGCAGATAGAGGGGTAGGGCAAGGTGAGCACTGCACACAAAGATCACCAAAAATGTTACACCCCTCTCTCATGACCAAAACCCCTTAAGGAACACCAAAATTTCTCCTGACTTCTGCTGTGGATGAGATTTCCAAGCACAGCAGCTCATGCTACAGAGGAAGCCAGAGTGGGACAAGGACTTGAAGCAGTCCCCATCTGAGTCGATGCTGGAGCACAGCCCCTCTGCCCTCCTGTGGCAGTGGGACAAGAGCACACTGTGCCCACCTGCTTTCTGCCCTAACTCCTCAGTCCCTCTCCTGTCCTTCCCCAGTGCAGCAATTTGTTCTGGTGTCACAGCAGCACTCCCCAGCAGCCAATACAATGAATCTAATAAATATAAATATGACCTTGATGGTCCCTCCACAGCAGAGAGGCTGGAAATAAAAGCAAAACATATGTATATATTTAAAATTTCAGGAGCTCAGAGGACATGCAGCAAGCAGCACTGTTACTGCAAAGCTGGCTTTTTAATCCAGGGCTTAACAGGAAATATAGGAAAGGTCTCTGATAGATCGATTGATTGACCGATAAACTGATAGAAAGCTGAAGTCTAAATCCATTCAGATAATGTGAAATGCTTCTGTATTTTGATTGTTTTGATGTCTGTCATACAACAATCCAGCATCTCAAGTAGAAACAAGAATGCACTGAAGACTGTGAAGAGTTCTGGGAGTAATTTTTAGTGGGAATAGAATTGTTTCAGTCTCTTCTCTCCAGCCTCACGCTGTCCTTGTTACAGCCAGTGTTGCAGAGACCTGCCATCTGCTGGGCTGCTGTCTGTGAGGCTGCACAGTGCAGACAGGCTCTGAAAAATACACTGTTCTTGTCAGCATTGTAAAAAGGAGTGGGTCAAGGATGAGTGGGTGGATGGATGAGTGGGTGGATGGATGGATGGATGGATGGATGGATGGATGGATGGATGGATGGATGGATGGATGGTTGGACGGATGGAGAGAGCCTAAAAATTGTCTTTTCTACAGAAGTAGCCTTGTGTGACTGCAGCTAGGTTAATTCAATTGTTTTGAGACACTTATTTGGATGCTTTTTAAAGGGAAGTTTAAAATAATCTATGAATCTAGCTACTCTTACTGTACAAAACTCATCCCATCTGGTAGAATCACTGGGTTCAAGTGCTCCTGAAGGCAAAGCTGCTGAAGAGAAAGTGGTGGGAAAAGGAAATTTCATGTTGGTAGGTATTGGGTGGGGTTGTAGGGTCAAGTCAGTGGGTTCAGACAGAGGGCAGGAAGTTTTTCTGGCAGCTGAGTTGAGTGTGAAGCTGCTATAAAGCAAGGGATTGGGGCTGGGTGGTGCGGTAGCAAATAGCACCAGTGAGGCAGTACACAATTATTAGTTCTTAAGGTGATTAATGGCTCTAATAGCATTCTACCAACCCGCCTCTTTTGTTTTCTGCTGTGTCTTTCTGAGCCCTGAAAATGCAGCGAAAATTCTGAAATAAAGACCACACTGCCTTTATATTTCAGCCTTGTTACTAACAGCCTTGTCTGTCCTGCAGAGCTAGGCACTGCTCCCAATCCCAAACCACATCCACCCCTTTGATGTGTCCCCCTGTCCAGCAGGCACTGCAAGCCCTGGTGTACAAACCCATTCTTCTTCAGTGATTCCTGCTCCTTCAGACACTCTGAAGCCCATAATTTCTCCCCCAGAGCACATGTTAATCTAATTTCATTGTACCTAGTGATACTGAACATCCAGTCCTGGGTGAATTCCCAGTGTGTCCCCATAGCAGCACAGTGACTGGGATGCTTTGCAGAGCAGCTCCAGTTCCTCTGCTGGAGATAGTCACCTGCTGCCAGTAAAACAGCTCATTGAATGCACATCTTCAGGCTGCTGGAGCTCTGGGGTGGGGGGGGGGGGGGGGGGGAGGGAGCGGAATTTGATCCCTGGTAAGCACCCCCAAAGCTGGAACCAGAGTAGTGTGGGAGCTTGTCTGTACCCGTGCAGCAGTGCTCTGCACGTTATAGACCTGCTGAAGAACCTGGAGATGATGTCAGCAAGTGGGAGATTGGTGCTCTGAAGACTGATGCCCACCTATCCCCCCTCCTGCCCAACTAATTCCTGCTGCAATCTGTTGGTTTGTTTTTTTCCACAGTATTGGTCACTAAATGGCTTCTCCTGAGCTGTATGAGTAATGTAAACACAGCCCCTAAAAATGACCTTCCCAAACTCTGTCTGGGGCTCCCACAGGATTGCAGCCTGCTGCAGAAGAGGTTAATAGAAACCAGCCGCAGCCAGAAGCTCCTTGCCTGTATTTCAAAGCTGTCTATGTCCTCCCCCAAAATGCCATCCAGGTAAGGTTCCGTCTAATTGATTCTCTCCCCATCTCCTGCTTTGTTCCTTGTTATTGATGGTAGTCTGCCCTCCCTGTGGGTGCAATCCAGTGAGGATAGCCGTGCCCTTCACTCCACGGCAGAGATCATGAATCTTCTTAGCGGAGAAATGGGAAAGCCCTGGGGGACCATGAGCCCAAATGAGTTTCAAAGAAAAGTTCAGGATGTTTTGCCAAACCTCCTACAGCTTTGGAGTAACCTTAAAGCAATAGGATCGGACTGGGGTGGATTGTAAGCTTGGTGTGTGCAGGAGATTAGGAGATTCTAAAGTGCCCCAAAAATGGGGAGTGGGTCAAAGTCTTTTTCCCTACCATGCCTTGAAGAGTGAGCTCTTCAAAGACTCCCCTGTTAACACAGCCCAGACAAGCTCTCATTGCTGTCTACCAGTGCTGACGTGTCTGATCTCCCATGACCTCCAGGCGGGCTCTGAACCTGTGGGACGACAGTGCTGGTGCAAGTGCCCCTGGGAGCCTTTCTCCTAGCAAAGTGCACCTCCTGCTCTCTCCCAGCAAATTTGTGAAAGCCCTGGAGAGAAGACCCGTCAGCTCTGAAAGGATTATCTGCTGGGCTTAGCTTTCCCTTGATGCTTCAGATCTAATGATGGGGCTATTTTTCAAAAGGGACATCCCACACCTCCTAGGAGTAATGCAGTTTGCTGGTACAACCTAATCACACAGCCCCTGATGGTGATGGATGGTATTAATTACAGCATGCCCTCCAGGAGCCATGGCCCAGCCCAGGGAAGGGCCCACCAACACATTGGGCAGGAATATAAATGCTTCTTACCACAAAGCTGAAGCCACCAGCAACAAGAATTGTTGCCCTAAGAAGCTGTAGCAGCTGTATGCGGCCTCTTTGGCAAACTATTTTTTGCTGGCAGAGCATTTTCTATTGCAGCTTGGAGGTTTTCAGCAGGTTTTTCTCCAGCAGGTACCTGATAATGTGGTGGAACAGGTTGGAAGTCTGTCTTCTGCACAAAAGACTGCCATTTGTCACAGCTTTAAGGAAGCTTATCCATCCTTGCGGCACCTTGTTATTAGGAAATCCCGAAACTGAGAGCTTTGAGTGGCAGCATCTCACTTGAAGGAGATATCACCACAGATTTTCTCAGTTTTGAAGTGACTCCTCAAAGCTGAACTCCATCTGCTGTAGGTAAGCAAACCAATAAATTGTCTTTTACTTCCAGGCTGTTAGCTGCCTGCAGCTGAAGTCCCAGCAGGCTGTAAGAAATTGCAGCTTCCCACCCAGCCCACAGGCCCCACATGGCCAACTCTTGCCGCATTTAAGGTGTCTGATCAGACCCTTGACCCTTGCCAGCTCCTTGCCTGAGTACTGTTCCCAGACGGAGCATTCCCCAGCATGCCCCAGCTCCTCTGGAAAGATGCACAGACAGGCAGGATCCCCAGGCAGTGTGCATTTTATAGCAAACCATGCACAGATTTCTCTTGTATCTTGAGAAATTCAGCTTGTCCCAAGCCTTGCGCAAAACTGCAGAATTTCCTGCTGTAATGAGCCCCAGGTTTGCTCATCTTGGGTTTGGCATACAACCGAATAAGTGCCCTGAGGAAAGGGAAGGAGAGCTCCAGCTGCCCCCAGAGACAGACCTTTGGAGTGGACTCTGAAAGCAGATGCCATCAGTGAGAGTGTAACATTCCCATAGTAAGTGTGACTCCCCAGGCAGCTTTGGAAGCAGCCAGCTGATGGTGTTGGAGGCTTTTGAATGGTTTTCCCTGCTGTCCTGGGTGCATGCACACAGCCCAGGATGAGGAGGACTGCACTCAGAGCATCCTGGTCCTGAAGGGAACCTGATCCTGTGTCTCCTTCCTCTGGTGAGGGGAATGTGGCGTCCAAACAGCAAAAGGATAAGTGAGGCTATGTACAATTCGGCTTTCCCCAAGTGCTTTGCAGTGGGCTGTGCTGGTGTCCCGCTAGGTGGCACATCAGGACAGGCAGGGCCACCACCTGACCCTCTGCCGGCACTGACTCCAGACCTTGGTGATACAAACCCACCCCAGAGCAACTCCAGCCTCTGCTTTACCCATGTGGAAAACATCAAAGACAAGATCTCCAAAGCCCTCATCCCCTGGGGTCCCTCCTGCTAGGGCTGTGCTGCCCCCCGCAATGCTACTTGCCCTAATGTCCCCCTATACAGCCCTGTCCCACTGCCCCACGGCCAGGCAGGGACGATGTGGAGCTCGGAGATGAAGGTCCAGCTGCTCTCACTGCAGCTGGTGACAGCTGCCATCTGGGGCCCTGCTGTGGAGGAAGTGATCGGCTGAGATGAATGTAACTCCTGAGAATAATAATCAGTTCACTGGAGCATCAGGTTGTGAGGTCTCTCTGGTCCATCCCTGTCTGCGTGATAATGGTGCCAGGAATTGATCCTCCAGCTCCAGGGCCCCTCTGCTTCCCACAGCCCATGTAGTGCCTGGGTCTCCTTGGTGACGGATTAGGGGATTAGAGGGCTCAGGTGAATGGTGGGTACACGATTGGGTTTCTTCTGGAATGGCAACGTTGAGCCGTGCTGTGGGAAGCCATGTGCCTGGGATGGGAGGAATAGGACACGGAAGGCTCTGTCCCATCACCGTGGCCAGGAGTGGAGATGCTCAGGGTGAGCATCTGGGGCTGTGAAACCCGCACGCATGTTTGGGGCTCCCACCACCTTGCACAGCTCTCGTGGTCATCTGCTGTCCCCCAGTGCTTCCACACTGGTCCTGCAGCCTGCGAGCTTTTACAGTTTGCTCTCATCTTTCTGCATCTCTGCTCCTTTCTGTCCCTGAACATTTCCTTCGTTCTTCTGCCCTTCCAGCTTTTCCCAAAGCAGCCCCAGAGCTGGCTGTTTCCCATTAGGACCTTCCCTCTGAGGAGGGAACTGCCCGGTCTCCCTGAACAATCCCACCAGGCCATGAAGCCACCAATGCCCCAGTGGCACTGAGATCATGGCATATCTATGCACAATTGCAATTTCAGTAGTAGGAATTGGGGTCACTTTTATCCTAAATTATCCAGCAATAGGAGTTCTGGGAAGGTCCCTTTCTCAACTCCTGTGTGACATCTGATGAGATATAGGAACAGGCTGCCCAGGGAGGTGGTGGAGTAACCATCCACCCCCGGAGGTGAAGAAAAGTGTTGATGTGTCACCGAGGGACATAATTTAGTGGGCATGGTAGGGATAGGTTGATGATCATAGTGGTCTTTTCCAACCTTAATGATTCTATGATTCTATGACTTGTGCTGCCAACAGGGCAGAGAGTTGGACAACAGAATGTCCTGGTGGAGGCAGAACATGGTGGGTGATACACAACACAATTATATGAAAACACAAGGGCAGGAACAGGAGCAACCAAGCAGGGCTGGAGTTTGGAGGGGGAGATGGAGAGATTGTTCCCACCAAGTGGGAGCAGTGCAACATGCTGTGACAGTGGCCATGAGTGCTTCCCTTCCAACCTCCCTCATCTCCTCCATCCTGAGGACTATAAACCCCACAAGTCTGTGATTCCCTATCACACAGCTGAAGCCAGGACAGAGCCATTAAAGTTAACTATTACCCAAAGTGAGTGTTTATTTGGGGTAATAGAGGCCCTGGGGAAAGTGAGGGAGGGGAGAATGAAGGCTCTTGTTGCTTTTCTGCAAGATATGGCCAGCCCTGCAGCACTGCGGCAGCAGCCAGCCTGCCCTGAAGTGGTGCTTGAACCAGATGAATGCTTAAATAATGGTGGGCAAACAATTGCTGGGAGCTGGCTGGGAAAGTATGAGCCACCGCCAGCCACTGAGCTACAGCCAGCCCCAGAGTGCAGTGATGGGGATGCCTTGGGGTTTCCCAGCGTAGGGTCCCTGTCCCTGGCTCCCTGAAGGCCTGTCTTGTCCCACCATGTCATCTCTCTCCAGCCATGTCCTGTCTTCACCAGGACATTCTGTTGTCCCACTCCCTTCCCCATTGGCCGCACAGGTCATAGAATCATAGAATTATTAAGACTGGAAAAGACCTCTAAGATCTAGTCCAACCATCAAGCCGTCCCCATCATGCCCATTAATGCATGTCACTCAGTGATACATCAACCCTTTTTTTGAACACCTCCAGGGACAGTGAATCCACCACCTCCCTGGGCAGCCTGTGCCAGTGCCTCACCACTCTTTCTGAGGAGAAATTTTTCCTAATATCTAACCTGAACCTGAACCAGGTGAGTGGAGGATGCTGAGCCTCCACAGGGGCTGTCTCCTGTCCCTGGGATGTGTGAGACCATTCCCAGCACTGAGCAGGCTTTGCAATGCCCACCAGCAGCCACTTCTTTACAGTCCTTTGCTGTCTGCAGAGATACCTGAAGAACCTGCCTGGCAGCTCTGTCTCTCTTAATTGTGTTTTCCCAAGTCAATGGATAACTTTACAGCCCGGGACAAGAAAACATCAAACAGCATAACCTTGGAAGAGCAGCTATCAACAGTAGGGCAGATGCTATGTTAGTCTCCGGGGGAGGATGATAAAGTTCAGAACCAGACCCATTCTGAAAGTCACTGCCACAGCTGGTGGGGTCTTCTGTGGCAGTGAGGTGGGCATCCGTGGAGTCTTCTCCAGATCTCCACCCTGCTGCCCATTTCTACCAAGCCCCCAGCCCTTGGCGGCTCCCATCACTTGTCTCTGGTGCCAGGACAAGATATGCACAGCATCACTGTATGCTCCTATGGTGCGCAGGCCCAGGGCTACCTCCTGCCCAATGCAGCTCAGGCAGCAGGACCCCCTCCTCCAGGCTCTCGCCTCAGTTTTCATTCCTCCTCCCCACCTTCTCTTTCCCTCCCTGTCCTTGACCAGCCACGATCTTGGCATTCCTGCAGATTTACAGCCCCATAACCATGCAGTGGGATCGAGGCAAAGTTTTACAGTGGTGTTGCCTCATCGCCAGAGCACAAACAAGGCCAAGACAGCACCAGCAGCAGTGGGGGGGGGGGGGCTGCAGGGGAATGTCACTGGGGGACAAAGGGGTCTGCAGGCATGGTGAAGGGCTTTTGGCGGAATTAGGCCCTTGTGTACTTCCCAGCACTCCTGAGAACCTCAGCAGGGATGAGCCTGGTTTGAGCTGTGTCCCAGATTTGACAGCCTTTGGAGAAAAGAGGGTGGTTTTTCTTAATTTTTAATTTCTGCTTTCTCCTCTCAGAGATGGAGAGGAGCCACTGGGCCTGCCCAGGGTCTTGCATCCCTGTCAGGAATGCCCAACGCAAAGCAATGCCCTATTGCCTGGTGGGGCTGTGCCCTTCCAGCAGATGCCAGCCTGCCTTAAGGATGGCCTCACCAGCCCAACGATAACAGCGGGCCCTAACATGGCGGCAGGGCCTTCTCAGGGCTTCCAGCTGTGGGTTGGAGCAGAGAATCACCACCCCTTGGGTCCAGCATTGTGTTTGAGAAGAGGAAAAGGGCCAAGATAGGGATCTGGGGGTATGTAGCTTCATTCTGTGCTTCTCGGTGCCACAGTGGGGAAAGCTCCACTACTCATAGCTGCATGATGGCCACAATATGCTCCATCCAGCCTTGTCCCTCAAGACTGGGCATGGAGGAAATTCCTCTTGACAATGGGGTTACGGATGAACAAATAGACAGCCATGGGTGGGCCTGAAAGGTTGTGACTGTTAGGGTTCCCATTCCTCATAGAATCAACACCATCAAGGGTTATCAGGGAGAAGCAGCCAAGGCACCCCCATCCACGCTCTCCTCTCATGCCCTCTGTGAGTGTCTCCCAGCCACAGTTCTGTTGAGGAAGGACGCTCTGGTTTCACATGCAATAAACAGCCACTCTCTGGACTTTCATGACGTCACGTTCCTCATATTCTCAATGATCTCGCCGAGAACAGTTTGTCTCCACAGCCAGAACAAAGTGCAGGACACAATGGTGGGCCAAAGGGCAAACTGAAGTGTGTTGGGTGGAAGGAGGAGCTCGATGGGCGTGTGATGCCTCACTACAGGCACTGGGAAGGCGCTTATCGAAGAGGAACTACAATCTGGTTCTGTCCACACCAGCCAATATGAGACCATACATCAAAACAAGTTCCTGAGAACACTTGTGGAGAAGAAGATGGCTTCAAGGATGAGGGTTCAACCCATCAGCCCATCCATGACTGACTGGGACATCCACAAAGCTTTTCACAGTCCCCAGACCTCCCCAGGGGTTCCAGGTGTTGTTCCACATCCTCGTAATGCCTCACTCCACAGAAGCACCCATCTCCTCTACAGCCCCAAACCACCTTCCTCATGCCACAGGTCCCCTGTCCCATGGCCAACATTATCCCCTCCCTCTCCCACTCCAGTGATGACATTATTTTGCAGACAGAAGACTTCAGAAAGGCAAATCTTAGGCTGTTCAGAAGTTGAAGCCAACAGCAAATGCTGCCCTTTGCCAGCTATGCAGTGAAGGAGTAGTTCCCAATTCCCATAGGACCTGGCATCAATCACGGCATAGAGAGCAGTGGCCAGATCCTCCCCAGGCACCGCTTCCATTCCTGTCCAGGTAATGCGAAGCAGAACTGCAGAGAGGTGACAGCAGAAGGTGTGTGGCTTGGTGTCCTGCTCTCGCTGTCCCTTAACCAGGATAATCTGAGGTGATAGTGAAGCCTGGAAACAAGAGGGAGGTGAAGAACTTGGAAAGAAAAACAGTGCCATACCTGGGCACTGTCTAAAAGCCACAGGAGAAGGATGTCAGACAGCTCCTCAGCATCTTAACAGCATTCCAGCTGGCGGAACCAAGACACTTAATGAAAGAGGAGGATTTCTATGGAAAATCTGACTGAAATGCAAAACCTACAGAAAGCAATAAGAAATTGTTGATTTTAATGTGGAATAAGGCTCATGATTCCACAAGCGTAGCCAGGAGGCAAACACAAAGATGTTGGATAAGACACGTGAGGTCCAGACAGAAACAGTTTTTATAGAGCTGTTTAGTTTAGCCTGTATATATACAGGGTAAGTATATTTTTGTGTGTGTATATGCCTACAAATACATATTTTTACTATATATGTACTTGTACATATATAGTGCAGGTGCATATATAGTGCAGGTATATATAGCAGGTGCACACGGGCAAAAGGCATGAGCTCAACAGCCCTGGCTGATGTGCAGCTGGCTGTTTGCATGTGTACAAAGGTGTATGTATGCACACAGACTTAACACCAAAGGGGATTTTGCCTGCCACCTCTCCAGCCCAGCACTTCCTCATCCCTCCTCTCTCATCTAAACCCTTGGGGAGGAGGATGCTCACATCCCTCAGGGCTGCTCCTTCTCCCATTCCAGGGCAAAAGGTGCGTGAACTCCATGAGCCTTCACAGACAGCAAAAAGCCTCTCCTGCCCTCCTCCTTCTCTGCACAGCATTGCAACATCAGCTGGAGGAAGGGCTCAGCACTCCTCTGAAGTGTCAGCCTAGGCCACGGAATTGCACTCACAGCACTGCCTGGTGCTGCGGGTTATCATCACGCACCGGTCCTGCCCTGCTTGGATAACTGCTATCCTAATCCAACCAAATAAAAAAGCCTTTTTTCCTTTTATGAAGCTCATAAAATCAACAGACACATGCACACGTGAGCAGCAGGAAAAGGCAACAGGAGGGAAGAGAGACACCATCTCCATGAGATAAAATTTTATTACAAAATATTATATAGATTCATAGTTGTAGGGGCTGTGTAACAAACAAAAAGCATCACCAGAAAAAAAAATAATAAACCTTCCACCCAAGTTTTCCAGGTCCCAATTGCTTTTTCTTGCTGTGCTCATTCTGGGCAGTGAATGATCACGTTCAGCCCGCACAGACATGCCAAGCGATGCAGTGCTTTCCTATTTACAGCCATTCTGCTGCTATGATACAGGCTGCCAAAGCTGGGTTTGTTCTGCACAAAGCACGGGAAACCTTGCAGGAAGAGCCGCTCAGGCTCCCAGACTTTCCCCAGTGTATCCTGTCTGTCCTGGGAAGGGACAGGGTACAAAGAGATCTTCCTCCAGCTCAACTCCCTTTCCCTCCCCTGCTGCTGGCTTTGCTCCTTCAGCATCCCTCCCCCCCTGCCCCCGCTTCTTCTGGGGCTCACAGGCAAAGCTGCCTTCAGCCACCAAACACACAGCTGGAGACAGAAATAAAGGAATAAAAGCTGAGATGCACTCTGGTTTTGCGAGGGACGCTTTCAGTGTTGCCTTTGCACTAGTAAAACATTTGCATGGCAACATTTTGCATACAGGCCAGAGGTGCAAAGATGGACTGGAGTGCGTTATTCATTATGACGCTTCTTCCTCAGTCCCCCATGAAAATAATCTCAAATGCAACAAAAATACAAATGCGTGTCTATGTGAGGATGAGCAGATGCATTTTTTTCTGTAGTGAAAAAAAAAAAAAAAGAGATAATCAGGTAAATTATTTCAAATTCCCCTAAGATTTAAAGCTGCCTGTTGCCTGGATTGGCATTTGTTGTTTGTCAGTATGTGGGTTTTGGGCCCCAGGAGATAGAAATGGGGGCAGCCAGAGGTTTTCGTCCCCAAAATAAAAGGGGAGAACAATGAAGTCCCTCTGGAAGAGTGACAGGTGAGGGGTGAGCCCACCACAAGCCCCATGGCACATGCGGTGAGCTGGTCAATCCAATGCCCTGTAGTTTAACTCACATGTTAAGGAGGTTCAGCCCCTTTTTCCCTGACCCTGTCCTGAGGGCCTTCAAAAGGAAGCAAGAGGACAAACCAGCGGCACCTGCCCCAGTATGGTGGCTTCTACCACTCGTATACACCAGACCTAAACACACGCAGAGACCCACAGCCAACAGGATGAAGCACGGATAAGTCCATTGGCCCCAGCACCCACTGCTCCCCACCGAGCCATGATGGAAGAACTAAAGTAAGTAAATGAGGATGTGACCACAACCAGGGCTTGGTGGCCATGGCTGCTGTTAGCGAAAGCTCATTTGAGCTGAAGATGCTGCAGTTCAATTCCCAGTGAGGAGATGCACCCATCCACACGTTCCTTAATTTTGTTCAAGGAAGAATGAAAGAGAAGCCGGGGTGGGGGGAAATCAATATTCTGTTGAACGCAACAGGCCCGTTATTTGTTCCTGATTTATTAATTATTTCCACAGCTGCTGGTTGAGCTGGCATGGCCTGGTCCTTGTTCTGCCCACACCTAACCCCTGGTAGGCTTTGAAGGGGAGCCAACGTGCCCTATGCGTCATGGCACCCGAGGAAGTGGGGGGAGGCACTCTGCGGAGCTTGGGGCGGGGAACCAGTGAGGTAGGTAACATGATCACATTCTGAACAGCAGGATTTATCGGAATTTGTTTTAAAGATGCTTCTTTGGTTCTTCTTCCCCTTCCTTTTGTCTAAAGGTGATGAAACAGCAACAGCACAGACCTAGCATGATGGGTGATGTCTGGTTCCTCATGCATGTTGTCAAGGCATGAGCAGAGCCTGCCGTTTGGAGAAAGGCATGGCATGTTCTGGGAAGCCAGAGCTCACAGGTGAGTTCCTTGCTGTCCCCGGGGTGGCTCTGAGACCCACCCTTGTCCCCTCAGATTCATATGGAGTTACATTTCATCTTGGAAGCAGAAATGCTATGGACGTAACCAGAAAATCTATCCAAGCAGGGCAAATGCCCTGGGTTCAACAGGATACAGCTTCTGCACTGTCCCTTGTCTGAGTGTTTCATACTTTCTTCTATGCCCCCACAGAGACCGGGGCTGTCAACCCAAGTAGCCATGGGCCGCACTTCTCCATGTCGCCAGTGCTATGGCCATGAAATGGGGCAGTCCAAGAGGATTTCACAACTGGTTGGACACCCCGGTCCACCAGCCTTCCCAGCCATCCTTTGACTCCCCAAAGATACAACCTTGAGAGGGGCAAAATGTCCCCATGAGCCCAAGACACTAAGAAGAGCTGGTCCCAAGAGACAAATAAATAGCAAGTTTGCTGGAAGAAAGACCTTGCCATCCAAGACCCATTGTCCTGGTGCTAGAAGGAGCCTTGTGGCAAGATCAGTCCATAATTATCATTCTTTTTTAATGGTATCTGTTTTAAAACCAGGAGTGGCGGGGGCGGGATTCACCTTCTGTCCTGCCAGTTGATCACAGCACGGGGTTGTTCCTATGTACAAGTGGAGGAGAGGTCCCCTCAAAGAAGAGTCCCAGCTGCCCTTGGAGACATAACAATGGAGGTGGTCCCTAGTTCTGGTGCCGCTTCATGTGCAGTGCCAGGTGGTCAGAGCGAGAGAAGCACCGGCCACAGGCCAGGCACTTGAAGGGCTTGGCACCTGTGTGCTTGCGGTAGTGCCGGGTCAGCTCGTCAGAGCGGGCGAAGCGCCAGTCACAGCCATCCCAGGTGCACTTGTAGGGCTTTTCACCTGCAAGGAAGAGCCACAGGTCACCATCAGAACGCAGAGGACAGCATGGCCACCTGCCTACCCAGCTTGCCCTGTGCCCATCTCCTGCTCCAGTATGGCTAAAAGGCACTTGGGGCTGCCCCACTTCAGTGGGACCACAGTGATGATCTGCACTAACAAAGGTCACAGCCGTGGGAGGTCAGTACCTCAGGTCTGTCGAATAACGGAGCATTTCTACACACAAATTTTCCAGAGCTCTTTTTCTTTTTGACTAAAAAGCCAAAAATTGCTATTTTTGCTGCTAATGTGGGATAAGGGTGCACCATGAGGAAGAAGAGGTTCCTCAGAGCCTTGCATCTTAGAAGCCACCACCCAGCTCTCCCAGCCCTGCAGTAGCTGAACATTGAGTTTTCCTGGGATCATCAGGCATGACATAATGCCTCCTCCCCCCCCCCCACACACCTATTCCCCAACTGAAATCAATGGTGTTGTGCAATTCCCTGCCAGCTGGGAACCGGGTTGGAGAAGCCCATGCCCGCCAGCAGCTCCTGGCCACCGCACTGAACCCTGTCTGCAGCGCTCTCCCTGCTTGGGTGTGGTGCTCTCAAATATTAGCCCTCGCTCTTAACAGTCTGAACAAGCAGGCAGAGTTCAGGGAATGTGCTGACTTTCCCGACCTCAAATATTTACTGTTTCATTGGCCAATTGCTGAGCGCACCATCGCGGCATGAAGGCACGCACGCACGCAGCGTGCATGCATGGGCATGTGTGCGGCGCTCCGGCACGCTCACCGGCAAACGGCCCGTTCCTCCCCCAGCCCTGCTGCCAGACAGGCTGCACATTTGGCTGGGAAACAGAAAACACACGGCCATAGTAAAAGCAGCGGCCTCCAGCACACACCAGACAAAATACTCTAGGGTTGAATGCACAGAAGTGGATCTGGAGGATATGGGGCACTAAGACGATATCCCGCTCCCCAAAAAGCTCCACACAGTGTGTTTTTTGACGGGGGGTAAAGGCTGCACTTGCAATCATACTTGATGGCAGGTCCAGGGGTCTGTCAGCAATCATGCTGGCATGTGAAAGCGAGATTTGCACTGTGCAACCACAGACATTGTCCCAGGCAGGTGACCTGGCTGGGTCAACCCCACCAAGGCCCTGTAGCTTCAAACAATACCAGGTTGAGCTCCAGAATGGAGGGAAAATGCTTTCCATTGTCCCGTGAGCTGGCTCCATCTCCCAGGACAGCACGGCAGGGCAAGCTCAAACAAAGGGCCTGAGCTGGCATTCCCAGCCCTGGGGGGCGGGGAGCCGATTGGTTATATATTTAATCTCACAATGGCACCCAGGAAATGAATGGTGTCTCCAGGAGATGAATACAGCCCAGCCCCTGGCAACGGACAAACCGCAAGAAAAGACCTGAGTAATGGTGTGCTCCCACGGTCGTAACATCCCCCCCCCCCGCAAGCAGAAAGAACAGATCTCAAAAACTAAATGCAGACACCCCAAGCTTGCCTGCATGTAGCCTTCAACTTTGGGTTCCTGTCTTTTGGCCACCACTGGCAGCCCTCCTGGTGGCTTGGGTCAACCCTTGGACCCCCTGCCCTTCCTCCTGCAGCAGGTGAGCTGGAAGACGGCAACCAAGCTTGGTTTCCTGCCTTGTTACTGGGAAACATGGAAAAATGACTGCACTTTATTGGGTTCAAAAACCACCCAAGATTGCCTGGATACATCTTTATAGCGTGGTCTGTAGGGACCACATGTGTCTCATATAAGCTGCATCCCTAAGCGGTGCTCCAAAAAGGAGAGGAAAAAGAGAGATTTAATTTCAGAGCCAGACCCTCCACGTGGCCCCAGGCGCAGACCGCAGTTGTGACGAAGGTTTATTGGTGCTGGGACAATGTCCTTCCTGCACCTCTCTGCCACCCCTTCTGTGTCGCTCCCTGCCCAGAAATACTGAACCTCATGCACAAAGAAAGTCTTCTGGCCAGCTTGTGGGAAGGGCTGATAAGGTGGAAAAGGAACGGAGCCAAGCACAAGAGCTGATTCCCAGCCTCAGGATGGGTTTTGTTCGTTGTTCATAAAAAAGAAAAGTGAACTCTGGGCCAGCTTAATTGCTTTCAGTAAAGATCAGCCCTCCTATAAAAGAGATTTATGAGTGCACTGATGGTTCCTGGACTACCTGGTGATCTGATAAAGTTTCAGGTATAATAAATACCTTAATGAGGAGACCCGTGCTTGAATGCACAAGTGAGCTGGGTCTGCTGCAGGCCAGCTGGCTGTGGTGGGAGCACAGGGGCACCAGCCCTTGCTTCACCTCAGCACCCTCACCCAACAGCCAGAGGATGACCAACAGGCAGCAAGCAGTCTCACAGAAGAGATGAGCTCACTATGAAAATCACCAGAAAATCCAGCCTGGGAGCCATGGACACCCCCTTAGAGGTCAAAGATACACTCCACATGCCAATAGGCAATTTTTCTGTTGGCTAGGCAGGATCTGAGCTGGCCACGATTTGTGAGATCTGGAAGGAGGATCCTTCAGGCTGCACGTGACAGAGGACTGGGGACACCGCCTCCTCCTCCCAACCTACTGGGAGAGCCTCTTAGGAGTTTCCTGCATCCTAGACTATCCCTCCAGAAGGTAAGCACACTGCAAAGAGTTGCCAGAAACCAGTACAACCATTAGGTTTTTGTTACGATTAGCATCAACAGGCTGTCCGGACAGCCACCCCAGCTCAGGGCTGGCAGGGTTTGCTGGCAGGATGTGGTGCTCTTACCTGTGTGAGTCCTTTGGTGTGCCTTCAGGTGGGAGCTCTTGGTGTACACTTTTGTGCAACCTGTGAAAACAGCAGAGACAACTTTCCAGTGAAAAAGGAACTCCTGTTGCAACAAACCTAGAACATTCATGTTTGGGATTAGGGACGGAGTGGGCCTTGAAAAGCACACTGAGTAGCAGGATGCAAATAAGCCTCGACATCTGCATTTTGCTTCAGCAATATCTAAAGACATTGCTTATTCTCCAAGACAGACAAACACTGACAGCTCTCCATTTCTTGCTACACAACCGTGACACTCATAGCACTGTGCTGGGAATGGCAGGGGATAAAGCCAGACCCCAGCTTTCAGAACCTCCCTGGCCTTCCAGGCAGGATGGAAATATCAAATTCACCACCACAAGCTGCCAGCTGCATGCTGCTGCTTGTTCTGCTGGGCTCCAGAGGCAACTGGTACCACTGTGGCAAAGTGGGAGGGAAAGTGGGCTCTGCAACAGACCCAGCTGGCATGATGAGGCCAGTTCCCACGAGGCACAAGGTGGGACGTTTTTCAGATTAGCACCGACAGGTTCAATCAGAGAAAGGCTCTCAGCAGAAGCACTGTGATTTTGGCAAGAGTTTCAACAACAAACATCACTCAACGAATGACTGCCCATTCTTCCTTTCACCTGCTCTGAAGAAGCTCCTCATGCTGCCTTTATGGCCCCACTTCATTTAGTTTTGACGTGCATATTAAAACATAAATTTGAATTTTTATTACCTTTCTAATCAACATGGTTATATTTTTTCTTCCCATGTTTCCACATCATCTAATAAAGCCTTGTGCTACTTCCCCATCCGCTTGCAAAGTACAGTTTATTTTCCCAACACTGGCATTGCCACCAATGTAACACCACACCTGCAGACACTGTTTGCCATCCTGGAGTGCCCACGGCAGCATCCCTCCCCACTGGACTTTGCAGACATTAAGAGCAGTCATCATTCCAAGTGAGATGGACTAAATAAAGGCCTGAGCTATAAGGAAGATTTCACTGAAGGCCCCCAGCAATGCACTGTATACCTCCTCCCACCAACAGTCTTTAAGCAGTTCTGGGTTAGACCCTCATTTTCCAGACCTTTCAGATGCCAGCAGAACTCTCAGCAGTCCGGATCCTTTAGCACCACTGCTCATGAAGACTCTGGGACATTACAGTTCCCAACCTCTGCTCCCCTTTGCTGGAGACACACAGCTGCGCTCAGTCACAGCTTTCCAGCAGAGAGGACAGAGTGGCTGAGCACACCCCATGGAGCCCAGTTTAGCTAAAACTTTTTGGTTTTTCAGAAAAAGATGTCTCCAAAAGAGAGTGTTCATTCAGTTAAAGGAGAAGCTAGTAACTCCCGGTTGGGTCTACCAGCTCCTGATCAGCAAGGACGTATGAAAGCCACCACATCTTCCCAGTGGCAAAGCTCCTAACAACAAAAACCAAAATGACTGATTAACACTTCCAGTTCTGGCAGCTCCTTTTATTGTGATGGGCTATCCCAGGTTCCCTGTGGCCCACAACCCCATTGGCCAAGCAGGAGGGCAAACAGCCAGCTTGTGCAGAGGAAAGCCCACCTGGACATCACCTTGCCCTTCCTCTATCCCTTCTCAGCTCACAGCTTCCAAGAAAAGCTAACATCTGGCAAAAGGCTGAGCACTCAATAGAGGGAATGCCTTTTTTTTTCTGCCATGGCACAGTCTGTGGAAGCTCCTGCCACAGTACTTGCTTACAACAGGTGCTTCAGAAGGTTAAGGCCAACCTCCGCATTTCAGCTCCTCTCTGCACTTTTGCCCTGATGGAAACAAGGCTGAAACAGGCCAAGCTCTAAGCAGAAATGAGGTGAGCTAATGCCTAGGGTAAGAGACTGGGAAGCAAAATGATTTCTTCACCATCTGCAGGACCCTGCTTGGCCCCTTTTGCTAAAGAAGAAGTCAGGGTTGAGGATTCCTCATTCTTTCTCTCCCGTACACTTGGATCAGCCGGTCTGGCATTACCGAGGGGAGCTGCACCTCAGTAATGCATCCTGCAGGACATTACTCATGCTCTGACCAATCCTGACTGGAGCAGAGGATCCACCTCCGTCCCAGGGCCATGGGGACACCACCTCTGTCCTATCTCCCACAGCCATGAGCAGGAGGCAGAAAATTCAGCACACGCTGCTAATTGCAAAAACACAGCAGCAGCTTTCAGCTCAAAGTCACCGAATCGTAGAATCACCTAGATGCAGTACCTGAGGCCACTGATGGGTGTGTCTCTTTTCTCTTTGCAAAGGAAGAGAATTTGGGAGCCATAAAGAGACAGTGGGCTCCTAAGGCACTTGGTTTTTGGGAGCATCCCCATGCTTGGATAGCACTCTCTGCCTCTCAGAGCCAGGCTTGCTACTGCCAGAGTTGGAAAAGGGAAGGGGAGAGAAAATGCATCAACAGGAGCAGACAGGACCAGCCTCTTCTACTTCCTTGGTGGTGGGGGGACCTCGCTTCCCTGGGGCTTTCCACTCAGTGCCATGTCACCTTTCTTCACACAGACAGAGTGATTCTTGGTCAATCCCCAAGCAGCCCACAGTCTCCCTGTGCCAAGAAGGGATCCCAGAACTAAGCCAAAACAGTGAAAATACCTGGGTAATCACAATGGTGGATCCTCCTTTTCTCCAGCTCAGGGTTGTTGCGTCTGTTATATTTGAGGGTTTGCATGACAGTCTGCCCTTGGCAGAGGGTCCCAAGGCTGTTGGGGACTGGAGGAACCTGGGATGACTGGACCAGCTTCAGTCCAAAAGTGGCTTCATAGGATGGTGGGGGAGAGATGGTGTTGATGAGCTCTGGTTGATTTTCTGGGCTGCCAGGCTGTGAGTTGGGGGGTGAAGGCGGCAGGTTCACCCCTGGCACAGCATAGAACTGCCCTGAGATGTTGAAGTTTTCCTGTCCCTGGGAGACATGTGGGTACTGCTTAACTGGCCCTCCAGCCTGGACATGTCTGTGAAGCACGCTGGACATGGCGTTACCTGTGGACATGGTGACACCACTGAGGCTGTTGATGGCTGTGGTGCTGTTTGAGGAGGGCGTCAGGTTGGTAAGATCAGCGTTGCCATTGCCAAGAGGCATCTGGTAAAACTGGGCTTGCTGTGAACTGCTGGATAGCGGGATATCAGAAGGCATCTCCTGCTTGATGAAGATGTTGTTGACTGCCACTGACTGGGGCATGCTGAAGACACTGGTGAAGTCAGGCAGGGTCTGCGTGGAGCCCGATGTGGAAGAGCAGGGCTGGGAGAAGCTGGTGCCAGGCTCTGTCTTGATCTGCGCGAATGGAGTCATGGGTTTGGGGGATCGGTAAAGTCCAGTGCGTAAGTGCGTGGTGTCGGGCAGGATCACATTGATGTTCACGCTGTAAGGCGTGGAAGTTGGTTTCTCCGTTGAGAAGAATTCATCTACCACTGAGGCACTCTCCCGGCGGTATTTCTTGTCCGGTATCATGGGGATGGGTGGCATCTGGTTGGAGAGGTACTTATCCATTTCTGACCGTCCCTGGGGTAAAAAATACAGGGAATAGAACTTGTGAAGAGCACGTTTGATTCGAGTTCAGTATTCAACATGTACTAGAGGGGAACCAGGAAAGCTACAAGAACAGCTCAGGTATCAGGTGCTGCAGCAATAAGCTTCACTGTCTGACTCCCAGAGATGAAGTCACCCTGTCCTCTGTCCCATTTCCCTCCGGCCTACCTGCAGCGGTACCAAAGGCCGAGCAAGGCCAAGGATGCCGTCATGAAAGAAGTTCATCTTGATAATGATGAAGTTGGAGATATTCAAAACCTGCCCGGACATTTTCCTGTGTAACCTACTCCGGGTAACTTGCCTTAGCAGGGTGGTTGAAAGAGATGATCTCCAGAGGTCCCTTCCAACCCCTACTATTCTGTGATTCTGTGATTTAGCACAGTTCTTTGGTCCCACAAAAAACACCATCAATTACTAAACATGGGATAAAACCTGGAGCTCTGCCCACGTCAGCCTGGATGTGTTTGGAGTAGCTCACGCTAGACATGCTGACTCTGGCCTGCTTTAAACTCAGCAACCTGAGACGTACTCATTTGACTCTAAGGTGGACAATATTGAGAAAATTAATTGAGACAATTAATTGAGAGTAATTCTGGCTACAGCCCTAGAAACCTAAGTGATGTTGGCACAAATTTCATGGACTGTGAGCCTAAAATGGAAATTGCCAGGCATGCTGTTGCTGCCTTGTCTTGGTAAAATGACTCAGCCCTTGGCCAACCTCTGGTCGAGTTCTACAGCTCTGGATTGCCAGGCTAACAGAACCTATAGCTCAGTCACTGCTTGTCAAGAGTTCATGCCTGATGCAGCATCCCACTGGAACCAGGCCCAATAATTCAGCAACCTGATGGAGCAACCCGCTAGGAAACTCATCCCCTGGCATTTGATGACTCAACTTCTGCACTTTGTGGTTAAAGACACAAGCGCTAATGCTCTTCTATAAAGCTACAGCCTTTAATTATGTGGTTATCCCTGTGTCAAGCTGATTGCAAAGCCCTCATAGACTCATTGATATGTAGAGGAGCTGGCAAAACTGCAGGGCTTCCCTGGCAGAGCCTACAGTGAACTAAAGGAGTGCAGGCTGCTCCCATCCCACACCCATTATGCTTGAGCCGAGGACTGTGCAGCTGTGAACTATGCCACCAGGCCAAAGTCATCTCTGCTGTAAGTTCATTGCTTTTATCAAAGCTGGATAGGATCCAAGGTACTTTCCTTGCCCTTTCCAGTGAAACACATCACCTGTGCTTCCAGAGAATTCAAAGAGCCTTTGCACCTCTGCAAGCCACACTGGCAATGCACGACTAAGCTGGCTTCCACCCAAACACAAGTACATGCCACCAATACATCCTCTTCTGCATGGGTGGAAGCTCAGAGCAGAGGACCCATCTTTGGACACTGTTCCAAAATCCTGGCCCCTTCTCTGCTCCCCCCACAGCACCCAGCCTGGGAGAGCCACGCTGCACTGGGAGCTGAGCTCTGGGTGCTGCTTGTGTGCCCACCCTGGCACCAAACCGGACCCCTGGGGTGGGACCGGAGGCTCCAGATGCCATGCATACCTGAGTGATGAAATGGCCCCACTTGCCGGGGGAGCAAAGCAGAGGGAAGGCGCTGGATGCCTTTTACTTCTGCCCTTCCCTTATCTCTGGTATTTGAGTTTCTCACCTTCAGTTCCCAGGAAAGGTCTCCCCCCCACACTCAAATGGGTTCTTATGCAGCGGGTGGCCAGGCAGGTATATTCAGTGGAGAAAGGGCTCTAAGTTTGGATTCCAGGCTGCACTGTCACTAAGAGACCATCCATCTGTCCACCTGCTGTCACTGCCTGCCCCTGCCCAGTGTCTCCCATCCCTCTCTCCTCACCTCTGCCTGCAGATCAAGGTGTGCTTGGTCCCACTCCATGGAGCCTCATAAATCCACTTCTGATCCTAGGCAGCCCCAGAGACCTGGGGAAAGGGGGTGCTAGGGCACAACTTCTCAGAAGAGCAGAGCAGTCGTCTCTGATGGGACAGGGAAGACTTCCAGCCCTGTCCTTGGCTGCAGAATCACTGCAGGGGTGGAGGTCCCACCCTACTGGAACCCAGAGCATCACAGTGATGCCGGTGATGCTCTAGAACTTGCAGGACCCCAGGGGTGTCCTCAGAAGAGCTGCTTGATTTGTTTGTGGCCAAGGAAAACCTAGCAACACTAGGCAGCTCCTTGCTTGCTGGGCATTGAGCAAATACTTAACACCAAGCCATTTACCTAAGCACCTCCCACCTAACACTTTACCTCAGAACGACCCTTCTTTCCACAGCTGACACAAGAGCAGGGATGACCATATGCAGAGATGCCTTCCTGTCATGCCTGGGTGGGATCCAACTCAAGAATCCCCAGTGCAGGTGTCTCTTTCTAGATGCTGCTTACACCACTTTTCACAGTGGAGGAGATAGGTGTCTCTTTCTAGATGCTGCTTACACCACTTTTCACAGTGGAGGAGATAGCCTCACTGTCACCCAGATGGCTAGCGCAGATACAGACACCATAGGCAAGGGGAATTGCACCCCTGCTAGTGGCAGGATCTCAAGGAAGGAGAGGGAAGATGCCACCACATCCTTACCACCTTGTTCTGAATGGGCTGCTGGATGGCCTGCACTGAGGTAGGGGATCTCTTACAGGTACCTCTTACAAACAGGGGCAGAAACAAGCAGAGAGAGGAAGGAGGAAAGCTCTTCACCTCAAGAGTGAGCGGCATCCGTTGTTCCATCCTCATGGGGTGCAGCTGTGGAACAGACAGCGCTATGTTAGTGGGAAGGTCCTCCTGAAGCCAGGCCACCTCCCACACCCCAGTATGTTCCACCCTTGCAGCCCCAGCCAGCACCCCCAGGACATGCGTTTCAGAGGCCGATGGAGGAACAAGCAGGGCTGCAGAGACAATGAGTAGAAACCTGTCCCCTAAACTGTTCTCCCCAGTACCCTATTTCCATTGGGGTTTCACCAGTGGTTCTCTTCAGAGGTTACCCAGAGCTGGGGAGCCACCCCAAGCAGCTGGGAGAACCTCCATTTTCCTCCAGCCTGGAGGTGGGAACACAGCCATGATACTGTCCTCCCTCTATTCACCAACAGCAATGTTTTTTTGGCTTGCTTTCCTCTTCGGAATCACAAGCAAGAGGAGGAGGGGCAAACCCAGTTCCCAGCTCATGCAATCACACTGTTTTTACGTCTTAATCCTCGCCAAGGGGTGGAGAGGGCCCTGACACTGTGTGTGCAGGATCAACAACAGCCTACAACCCATTTTCACTCCACACCCTTCTCCTGCAGCCGCTGCTACTTCTCAGCATGCCATGCTTCTCCTCCACCAGCCTTCACCCTAACCACGAGGTTTCTCCAGGATTGTGGTAAAGCCTCATCTCCTCACCATAGGATCATTCGCACATTTAATAGGCTGGACAGTCAGAGCAGCAAAGGGATGGAAACCAGACTAGGCTTCGCTCTCTCTCAAAGCAAACCAGCAAAACCAACTAAGTTTTCCCACTTGTAAGGTGTACATATTCTGAGAGCTGCATCCAAATGGAAGATGTTTCTTGCAGGTTGATGATAGACCACAAAGCCACGTGGCCATGATAGGACAGGTGCCAAAAGAACTGGGGATATAAGATCTGCCACCCACCCCTGGAGGGCTGCTGGTCCCATGGCCTGACTGGAAGCATGAACAGATGCTTCATGGTAAAGCCTCTGGGTCAGAGCTATGATGGTTTTTGGGGATTTGCATCCCATCACCTGCAAGAAACAGCTTCAATACAACATGCACAGTTCAGCCAAGCTCCTGGGAGGGCAGCTGAGGACTCTGTGGTGGCTCACATGAGGCAGGAATGACCAGAAACGCTCAGCCTGTTTCCTCCTCCCTGTCTGACAGGCACAGGCAGAAAATCAACTATTTTCTTGCCTTTTTGAGAACTAAGCCAATCACACAGCCACAGCACTCAGCGCACCTCAATACTGCAAGCGCCATCCCACCCCGGCTCTATGGAGAAAGGCTACACAGGACCTTCCAGCTGAAGGCCCAGCAGCTCTTTGGAGGGCTCAGTGACCCAGTTTCCCCTATAGGCATTAGTAACGGCATTGCTGCAGATGAGGATGAGACGCAGGGTCAGGAGACAGGTATGCCCCAGGCTTCACTGACTGCATTGACAACGGTGCCAGGAGTCATGGGTCACTGGCTCCAGCAAAAACTGAGCCAAGGGGAAACACAGCCAAAGCAGACATCAACAAAACCTCCATGCTTCAGAGGCATCTCCTCCAAACTGGGATTTTCGGTTTGGCCAGGAAGGGAATCGTTTTCAGTGCAATAAAAATGTTGAATTTCTGCACTGTCCCCTCAAAGTCACAGTATCCATTTCTGACCGTATAGGAAGGCCTTTTCAACCTGCCAGCGGAAAGAAAGCAAAAACCCATACAGGTGAAGGAAAGGGTTCCCCACTCTTCTTCTGTCCCTCAAATGGATGCTCCTGTCGCCAGCAGACACTGACCCAAGTCCTCCCACTCTGCCAGGCACCAACTTCCAAAAACCCCGCAGGAATCTCCTGTCTTGGAGATCCCCACCCTTCACCTCAATCCCATCTGAGGCAGGCTGAGTAGTTATCAGGACACTGATCAACAAACACGGAGCCCCAGACAAACATTTCTTGGCAGGACACACAAAAACGGGAGCTTGAGCCAACCCGGCCATTTTGCCGGCGATTAACCACGAGCGTCGTTAAAAAGGCGTGAGGCACAGCCAGCCGACCAGGCAGGAGGTGGGACACGTCCTTCCCATGATTAAACGCTTTCTAATCTGAAGTTGATAAATAACAAACCGCCATAGAAACATCAAATGTGGTCACCACAGAGGAACAAGGAGAGAAATCGATGTTTGCTAAACAGGCGACAAGCTCGTGAAGTTGGCAGAGAGAGCAGTTGGGGGGGGAGGGGGAGAGGGGGAGAAGGAAGGAGTTTATTCGTTTCTTGACATCTTCCAGCCCTCCCGGCCACAGCCCCCTCCTGCTCTGCAAAGTGGGGACCCTGAACCCCTTGCCCACTCCCCAGCTCAGGGGGGGGCCTCCCCAAGCACTCATAGGATGAGGGCAACGGCGGCCAGGCCGTGGGATTACGTAGTACAGTCTGTTTCTCCTGCCTGCACCTGCATGAAACTCCAGCCTCCAAGGGAATCGTTAAACAATGGGGAGGATAATCATCAATCAAAAGCCATGGCAAGTACCTGGCAGTGCCCCTTTAAAGGGACACGTTATAAATAGACCGTATTTATATACAGATTTGGTTCAATATCAGCATTTATTGTCTCCCTAGTTAAATATTGACTTGGGTAAATATTTGTTTCTCTGATCATTTGGTTTTGATACTGACCTCGATCAACGTTATTTTCTGTTTGTTCCTCAAGTCTTCTGGAACTCTCTGCAAAACAGGATTAGCAGAGAAAGCCCCGGGAATCTTCCTTTCAAGTTCACAGAGCCTGATGCCTAGCTGCTGCAAACAGCCCAGCATGACTGCAGGAAGCAAAGCTAAACCCTGGTCTTAGGTGGGTGCCACAGGTGGGCTCCTCTGATTGCTCCATCCCGAAGAGGTGAGGAGCAACTCTGAGAGGTAGCACCGTCCCCAGAGCATTCAGCATTAGGTGCAATGGGGCAAGATTCATCTTCACGAGCTTGGGCCACCTGGAAAGCAAGCATCTAAGCTGAAGTCTCTATGCAAGCTCGCTCTGGAGCCCATGGAAATGGCTGCCAGAGGTGATCTGCCCCACCAGCTTCCTATTTTGAAATTTTCACACCTTTCCATTTGCAAGAGCAACTCTGAGAGCAAGATGAGGCCAGGGATGCACCCTTTTCCCAGGTTTTGGGGCTCATGGATGTCGCAGAAGCTGAGCCACGCTGCTTTGGAGGGTTATTCCGGAGCTCTGTTCTGCCCTTGCAGTTGAACTACCTGAGTTAATTATCACCTCTTGGAACCGAGGGATTTTCTTAAGCCCAAGATTTGCCATCGAGGCAGATGTGGCCAGATGGCCTCTGGCTGAGCCAATAGGCAGCACTGTTTCCAGCAGGCTTGCTGACTCTGTTTGCTATTCCTTTCCTCCAACAACTGATAAGGACTCGCTGAAAGGCAGTCTACCTTGGTTATTTATCACAGAAACCATGCCACTACAGTCAGTGATCCCAAAGGCCAGAGAAAGCAGAACACCGTCATCCAGCTCCAAGGTCAAGTGCCCAGAAGAGGGCCAGTTTGGAGCAGCCAGGCTTCAGGGGGCTTCGAGAACATGAGCAGAAATCTTTCAAAAAAAAAAAAAAAAAAAAGCCTTAAATGAAGTGAAAAATATCTACCATAGACCTTAGAGGAAGCTCTGGCCCTGCTTCACCATCTCTAGGCCTTACTGAACACCACAGCCACCTGGTCCACCAAGCCTTAGACAGGTCCAGGTCTGGATGAGAGGTTTTGTATCAATAGTAGAGTAACCCCACACTAATTTCCCCTTTCCCAGACCTACCAGGCACAAAACAAATGCCTGGATGGAGCCTGAGCATGGCTAGGAAAGAGGGACAGCTCTCTCCTCACCCATTGCTCCCAACCCATTCTCCCTGGCAGAAGGACAGCCCTTGGAAATTGTCTTCATGGGAGGGGATGACATGAGGACAACTTCTTCATAAGTGAGTCATGCCTTTGTATGCGGTTTTCTCTTTCCAAAATGCTGCTGCTCAGCAGAGGTTGGGGCCAAGCCCATTGAAGCCAACCGGAGGTTTTTCATCAACCTAAGTGGGCACACACCACTGGAGGCTGCACTGGATGGACTTTGGTATGGATGCTTTTCTGGAAAGATCAATGATGCAGTGTTACTTCAACTCCTGGAAGATCAGCCCCAGGCAAAGCATGCAGGAGTTCAAACGTTCCCCCAGATCACTCATACAACCAAAAATTGTCCTCCAAGGGCCAAGGAGCCCCTGCTGCTCTCTTCAGCTAGAAGCTGGCCCACCTGCAGCACCACTTCTCCATCCTGGTTGCAGCCTCTGCTCCAGCACTCCTTCTTTTCCAAATCTGACAAGATGGAAGCTCTCATATGTTCCCTAGAATGACCTAGACAAATTTATCCACCCACTTCTAGCTATTCCGTGGCCAGTGGGCACTAGGCTGGTTCTTGAGCTCTCCAGCAGGTCCTGAATCAACTATGACATGGGAGAGGCTCTCAGCGCTCACAGAGAGCTTCCTCTGGCCAGATTATGGGTGGGATTCATTCCTCCTCATTCAAACCATCAGAAAGCTCATACTCATCACCCAGCCTCTTCCAATCAGAAGAAAAGATGCACATTCCCAGGGCAAGTCTGACAAAGGCAGAGTGAGTCATCTGCTGCTTGCTGAGGCTTGTGAAGTCCTCCTGGCAATCAGCAAGCGATAAGACAGGCCAAAAAGCTTGTTCTTCCTCGTACAATGAGCGAGGCAGACCCAATACCCCATGCACGTCTGGGAGAAGCAAGGTCAGGTTTCATGTGCGGACAGAAATCCCACCATCTCTGCAGCTTTCAACTTCCTCGCCAAACCAGTTAGCAAAACAAAACAAACCCTAAGGCATGTAGAAACATTGCATTTGAGTGAGTAGGTCTTTGGGCCAACTTTTTTCTGGGCTTGCACAGCACCTAGCATGTTACAAGGCCAAGTAAACACCGCCAGTATCACCACTGAGGACTGAGAGGACACTTACTTAGTGCAGTCCTTTCTGGCGTGCACGCTGCCCTATACATTTCCTGGCATCCATGCTGCCAGCAGGGTCCTCAAGCAGCAAGCCTCAAAGAGTGTCCTCCAGCTTCCTTCCCTCAGCATAAACCCTCTCCTTCCACATTTTCTCTGCATAGAAATGAACAGCCAATTGCTCTAATTAAGGGAGACTGATCAGGGCACAGGCTGACAGGGCACATGGAGAAGGTGCTGAGCCTTGGAGAAGATCCAGCAGGAGCATTTCATAGAACGGGGCTTGCCAGGCCCTGGAATACATGAGGTGATGTCCCAAAGATGACATCCAACAGCCAGTCAAGCTAATGATCAAGTTCTCCCAAAAGGACGATGCAGAGCCACCAAAACACCAAGACGCTCACAATGAAACATTCTGTTCTAAAGTAACAACAGATTGAACAGTCAGAAAGGAGTGACTGAACTTTTCCATTCCGTTTAACAGACTTGAGTCACTTCCACCTATTAGAGAACACCATCAAGCCTTGCATTCCTTGCAGGGGTTTTCAGTACAAGCATTAACCCACCCCTCCCTTTGTTTAGCTCCTTCTGCTAGCAAAAAATAACCCGATGTTGTACAGGCAAGGATGCCATGAAGGGCTGTGCTGGCTGGTGAGCAGGCATCTGCATCTCCCTGCCCACTCCGAGATGGGCTCACATTTGTGAAACAATGGCGTCAGACACGACAGGGGTGATAACAGATGGACAACAGACCACACTCCTACAAGAAATAAGCAGCTGTGTTTTTGGAGGCTGGAGGATCTGACCTGACTCCAATGGGACCGATCTCTTGCCATTCTCCAGCTAGTACTGGAAATACTACAAGGCGCAAGGTCATTAAATACGTCTGAATACTTGCAAATCCTGCCCTTGGTGGAAATTTGAAGGTCTCTCTCATCACATCAAAAAAAAAAAAAAAAAATAAAAAATAATTTTCAAAGAATTCTCCAAGCATTTCTGAACTTAATGAAAGAATCTTTGTTTGAGTTTCAATCTGAGCTTGGAAGGGGCTGAGCCTCTTTGATGTGGGAAACAGCCCATGGGGTTTTTTTGAGAGTTTTCATGCTAGCTCAAGTTCTGAGAACATCTGAATTGTAAACATCGGTTATCCAATCCCCAAACACCAACAGTACCCTGTGACTCATGCAATTCACCAATGGAGCACAAGGAAAGCAAATATTCTAATCAAGGGGCTCAGCTAACAAGACGGTGGTAAGTGCGATTATTTGCAGTGGATGGGTTAGATAAAGGAGCTCACTGGACCAGGGAACAAAGTAGCGTAGGTAGCTGACCAAACAGGTTTGAGAGTGGAAACCTGGTAGTGGATGATGCACCGGTCAAAAATGAGCTGCCCTAAACTTTCGTGAGTAATTGCAACCAACGTGTGCCTCCCACAGCCCATTCAGGAAGACTGATAAAGGGAAATCCGTTGCGTTTATTACAAGTCGGAGTCCCCTGCTTGCTCCCTCCCTCCCCTACCCGCCTTTTTCGTGGTCAAAGACAAGCAAACACGCTTCCCTGGCTGATTTGCAACCTCTCTCGTTCCAGGAAACAGGGGGAGGAAAGGCAGCAGCACACCTGCAGCCCCCCTGGCTGCATCCCCTCCTGCAGCCACCCGCCGAGCGCAGCGTCCCGGCGGAACAATCGCCCTTTGTACCACGTGCACAAAGCAACTGTGCTCCCACAGCTCGAAATTCAGCCAAGCTGCTTCGTCCCTCACCTCACCACCAGGGAGTCTGGGCGCCTGGGGGATGCAGCAAAATTAAACAGCAGTGGTAGTGGCTGAGTTAAGCAGAGCCCACCACCACCCCAACAGGTCTCCTTGCGGAGACACGGGGACGAGCCCATCCTCTTTGCAGAGACCAGCTCAGTTCCCTGCAGCCCTCAGACACCTGCCAGGCACGGAGCCCACCACACGTGCAGACCTGCAGGCTGGTCCCGGAGGCTGCGGGCTCCAGCTGATCCCAACACAATGACTCCAGTCCCCTCTAAGCACCCATCATCCCGGTTCCAAGCAGGCTGTGCAGGGCGCTGGGTCACTGAAGGACAGGAAAGCACATCCCTGGTCCTCACAAGACCCACTCAAGAAAAGGGAGGCAATGAATCAAAGAATATCCCAAAGTTGGAGGGGACCCACAATGACCACTGAGTCCAACCCCTGGCTCTACACAGAACCACCCAATATCCAAACCCAACGTTTGAGAGTGATGTCCAGATGTTCCCTGAATGCCAGCAGCTCAGGGCTGTGCCCACTGCCCTGGGGATGTCCCATGCCCATCGTCCTCTGGGGCAGAGCCATTCCCTGACCCGCTGCCCCTCCCCCAGCACAGCTCCATGCAGTTCCCTCGGGCCCCATCGCTGTCACAGAGATCAGAGCTCAGCGCTGCCCTCCACTACCTGTGAGAGCTGCAGCCGCCATGAAGGCTCTGCTCAGCTCCTCTGCCCCAGGCCCAAGAGACCCAGGGACCCTCACACACTGTACCCTCCAGGCCCTACCCCATCTCTGCAGCGCTCCACTAGATGCTCTCTGATAGTTTTATGTATTTCTTGTCTTGTGGCACCCAAACCTCGAGGTGAGGACGCACCAGTGCAGAGCAGAGCGGGAACAATCCCTTCCTTCGCCTGGTGGCAGTGCTGGGTCTGTACACCCCAGAGCACGGTTGGCCCTGTTAGCTGCCAGGGCATGCAGGTCATGGCAGGAGACAGGCTGCATTTTCTCTGATCTCTCTTCCCATCCACTTCTGCTTTGGATCCTGACCTCACCCAGTGTTGCAGCAGGCCCAAGGGATCCTTGAGCACCAGCTCTGCAAGACCTGCAACCAGTGTGACCCACTGAATCACCACAGCCATACGCAAATCCTACAACGGGACTCCCCTGTCAGGCCCCATTCTCCCCAGTTTTAACAGTCCAGCCATACTGATGAGCCCCCTGCAGCCACCTTGTGCTGCTCACCAGCTGCAGGAAAGCACATGAGGAGCCAGCTCCCGTCCCGCATGCTTGGCAGGGACCAAGGGACATGCCACCATCATCGTGCTCTCCAACACCTCCTGGCCATACAGAATCATCCCCAGGGTCACAGAGACCTGTTCTCATGACCTCACTTCCACCAGCTGTGGGGCAGCTCTCACAGGACGGCAGGGTCTGGGTTTGCACCGCAGAGGACAACACCTGCACCCAAGGAAGGCAGGTGGAAAGCCGTGGGTGGCTCCAAGAGGCTCAGGGGACTCAGCACTGGGGTCATTCAGCTGCCCAGAGAGCAAACCCAGCCCAGAGGGACGCAGCTCCCTCTGTGACACCCAGCCCAAGGGGTGCCGCAGTGGGAACGTCTCCTTCTCCCCTGGAACACCTCCCTGAATGCGCCTTGGGTTTGTTTATTTTCCTTCTCCCTCTCCCTTCTCGTACCAGCCTCTTGAGATTTAAAGGGAAAAATTCTTTTTGGTCAATCCAGCCGAAACTGGAATGGAAAAACATTTCTATCATCTCCTTTCTTTTGGCTTTGTAATTTGGGTCAAAGCAGCTGGCAAGGCTGAGGAAAGGGCCAAAACAAGTGCAAACTCCATGAATGCCCGACCTCCTCACAACACGGATCGAATAATGATTCCACCAGCAAATAGCTGCCCCCCTCCCCTTGTTAGAGCAGCGATTTGTGGAGTGGGGAAGAGGACTGAGATAAGGAGACCACGGCAGGCAGGTTCTGGGGGGCACCGGGACACGCTGTGGGGCCGGAGCAGGGACGGGTCACAGCTTTGTCCAGTGGCACCGACAGCCAGCCCCGTCCCAGCAAGCCACAGGCAGAGCGGGACCAGGTGTCCCCATGGGGCAGCCATGGGGCTGGGAGCCGCCCTCCCGCCACCTCGCGGGGCCCCGCTCACAGCAGCACTGGGAACACAGGGATCATCAGCCACGGCCCCGCTCACCCCGTGTCTCTGGGAAGGAGGCCGGAGCAGCGGCTCCCACTTGATTCCCATCGGGAAGGAAGGCCTTGTGGCAGGGAGAGGCGCCGGCACCCTAAATCCTGGCCTTTATCCCCAGAATGCGTGGGGGGAAACCGCGGGGCTGGGGAATTCTGAGGTGCATTCTTTCCCTGCCATGAGGCAGAAATAAACTTAGTGATCATAAAAATGCTCCCCTTGCCCCATGCAATCCCAGTGTCTGCGGTGTCCCCGATGGCGCGGGGCCCTGGGCGCTCCCTGCAGCGAGCAAAACCCGTTCCAGGAGCAGAGCTCTGCTCCGAAACTCCAAAACGGCGGCGCAGAGCAATGCAAGGAAGGGAAGGAGAAAACTATAAAACCAAACACGGCCAGGAGAAAGAGCCACAGAGGGGAAAGGGCGAGCGGGCAAAGCGGTTGAGGTGCCGAAAAGCAGAATCAAACCACATATAAATTGAACAGAACAGAATTAAAGCAAACGCACGCAGCTCTCGGTCTTCAGCTGGAGGCTGCAGCACCTTCCCGGGGGCCTCCGCCTTACCTGCGCCAGGTCGGGAGGGTTGTCTGGGGCCCTGGCAGGCAGTTTGATGTCCTCAAAGACAGAAGCGTCCTCGCCAGGCTCCCCCGACATGGTGACGGGCTTCAGCGGGGTGAACGCTGAGGAGTCGTCGGGGAGCGGGGCGCGCAACACCAGCCCGCTGCTCATCCCTCTGTGCGCCCACTGCCAGGGATGGAGCTGGGGGAGAGGGGAAAGGGAGAGAGGTGCAAAGGGGAAGAAAAGGGGGTGGGTGGGAAATGGGGGAGAGGGGGGGAAAGAGGAAAGGGGAGAAGGGGGCGGAAGAGAAACAAGGGGGAAAGGAGGGAAAAAACGGAGAAAAGGAGGAAAAAAGAGTGAAAAAGATGAAAAAGGAGAAAAGGGGGAAATGCCAAAAAGGGGGGAAACAAAGGAAAGATATATATAAAACTGAATAGTACAAAAGAAAGGTTAAAAAAAAAAAAACAAACCAAAAACATAAAAGGGGGAAGAAACGGGGAATAGTACAAATTTTATTTTTATTTTTTTTAAGGGGGGAAAATAGAAGGCGGAAAAAAAGGGAAGGAAGGGTGGGGAAGGAGAAGGCGCCGGCAGCGCGGCCCCGGAGCTGGCTGGGAGCCGGGTGCCGGGGAAGGCTTTACCTGGGCTCGGAGGAGGATCACCGACCTGCAGCGCGGTGAGGCCGGGCCGGGCCGGGCCAATCAGGCCCCGTTGCGGCCCCGCTGCCGGCCCCGGGCGGATAAAAGCGGCCTCGGGGCGCGCCCCGCTCCTCGGGGACCCGGCCCGGCACGGCGGCAGCGGGGTGGGTCGGCCGGGGTGCGCTCAGCCTGGGGGTGCCGCGCTGGGGGTGGGGGGTCCTCGTTCCTCACAGCGCTCGGCTGCAGAGAAGGGAAAGCGAGCGGGTGAGGGGGGAAGGAGTTCGCTTTCTTTTTCCCTCGTTTTGCTCGAAGCTTTAAACAGCTGTTAAAAAAAGTTTTAAAGGCGCGAGCGTGAGGGCACGCAGCTTTCGTCCTGAGCTCGGATGGACGGGCCAAGCAATCACAGCCAGGATTTTTTGCAATTATGCCTTGTTTGCTTTGGGTTGGTGTTGTTTTTTTCGGCTGTTTTGTTTGTTTCGTTTTGTTCTGGGTTGTTTTTTTTCCTTGCAATTATGCCCAGTTTACGTTTGTCTTTTTTGTGGGTTCTTTTGCAATTACGGCCAGGTTGTTTTTGAAGTCATCCCTTTTTAAGGAGGGCAAAGAAAAAAACAGATACCAGGAGCGCCCAAACCTGGAACAACGCAGGAATACAGAGTGCCTTTCCAGCCAAAAAACAACCCCAAACCGTTTCCCCCGCGGCCCCGTTCCCCCAGCGGCCCCGTTCCCCCAGCAGGCAGAGCTCTGCCGTTGCAGTATGAGGGCTCCTGCCCTTTCTCCCAAGCACGGAGGTCTCCTGGTGCACAGCCCTACCTGGGGGCTGAGCATCCCTGAACTGCGGCTGAGGGCAGCACCCACCTCTCTGTACGGCCCCGGATTCGACTCCCTTCAGGTGCAGCTGTTCCGGCTCAGAGGCTGCATGGAGCCCCGTGCAGGAGGACCCCCTGGGTTCCCTTTCGCCACCCACGGCAGACAAAGCTCTGCAGGGCTGCCCGCTCCCCCTCTGAAACCCAAAACCACCTCTCCTGCCTTCTCCTTTCTCCTGCGGCCATCGAACCTTTCCAGGGAGCCCTTCAAAGCAGGCGGCTGCCCCTCCTCTTGCTAAACCAGTCCGGTGAGTGCGGGCAGGAGGCCCCCGGCCCCCCAGAACCACGAACCGAGGTGACCCCACAGCACAGGGCGACCCCGCAGCCTGGGGGAGAAAAGGGGCAAGGTCCGTACGTGGGGTCAACAACTCATCCCCCACCTGGAAGAGCGATCAGTGCCCAATTCCCACTGGGAAGCCAATGGGAAGAGCCGTGGCAAAGCCAACGTGGAGCCTAGATCCTTGCTGCGGTCAAGGCAGGGTCTGCAGGTGCTGTGGTCGCCTCAGCACAGTGTCAGAAGAACCATGTGTCAGGATTGCTGTCTCAAGGAGGAAGCGGAAGACATAGGAATGGGTCTGGGGTCACTGATCTTGGCCAGGACCCGTTTCTTGCCCCAAGGAACAAGTTGACCTGAATGTCTCTGGGGCTCACCTTGCCCTTGGCATGCCATGTGGAAGTGGGGACCAGAGGGGGCTCCTGGCTGGCTGCAAGGAGGCATTGAGGCTTCCAGACACATGGGGAAGTCATCTGTGAACGTCACCAGGCTGAGATGTTGGCCTGCAGCCTCCACAACGCATCTTGGAGGCCTTTGGAGTCTGTAAGCCTCACAGAGGAGGTCATGAAGTATGCGTCCCCATGCACTGGGCACAGAGAGGACCAGCAGCTCCTATGGAGACTCAGCAGGTCAAGGTGGCCACCAGGCAGGTCCGTGGGGACAGGACAGGCCTGATGTCAGCCCACAGGTTGGAGTCCATGGCCAGCACACCACGACACGGCTCAGGAAGGTGACGGTGGGAGCTCCACGAGAGCCCTGGGCTCAGGAGGCTGGGTGGAGGTCACCAGTGAGGATGCTCCGTGCAATTAAAGGTGATTAGTGCCCTGAGCACAGGGGACGGGGCTGACAGAGACAGAGGATATTAAGGGAGGAGGTGGGAGCCCAGCAGGACGCAAGCATCTTCCTCAAGCACAGGGCCATGCCCAGCCTGCAGTGGGAACTGACAGAGCCACAGTGGGCAGCTGGGACGGGCAGCATGGGGATGTGCACGTTGTGTCCTTGGTGTCTCCATCATTGGTGCAGTGGGTTTACCCTCCACATCTCAGCTCTCGAGGCACCTGGAGACAACACGGGTTGCGGTTATAGCACCCAGTGTAGGTTTTTGGTTTTTTCCTTTTTTTAGACCACTTGTTTTTCAATAAAACCTCAGAAGAGGAACTCGGGAGCCTCGCAAAGGAGATGGTGAAGCCCAACCATGCTCGTCCCCAGTGCTCGCCCTGCCAGTGCTGCGGCGCAGACACACACCACCAGGCTCCTCCACTTGCAATGTTATTCCCCTGTAGAAAAATGTCAGATGGCTTCGTACAAATATCACAGCTTGGGAGTTTTAAATCCCATGGTTTAAAAAAAAAAAAAAAAAAAAGGAAAAAAAAGAAATAGAAATGCCCCCACTCCCTCGCCCCAAAGGGTTCCACCAGCATCCCACCTGTCCAGGGCAGATTTGCAGGACAGACCTTCGCTGCTGGCCATCAGCAGTGCTGCCCCCAAGCACTGTCCTCAGCTCCTGACCCCGGGCTGCATGGGCCTCCCCAAGGCTGCAGGATGTAGGGGTGTTCCCCCACCACCAAGCATTCAGATCAGGCGGGGAGTGCTGCTCTGGGACAGGGAACGTGATGGGGACACACGGACACACACAGAGAAAGAGGAAAAGCCCCCAAGAGAGCCATGGACCGAAGGGCTCTGCCTCCTCCCAAAGCAACAGAGCAGCTTGTTGAAGCTCCTCGCTCCAAGTGGCCCTGAGGGTCACGGTCCCCTCACCCATCCCCTCCCCACAGCCCCGCACGGCGCTGCCCTCCCAGCACAGGAGCGGGGCCAACCCCACAAAAACAACAATTACAGTTACAAAGAAAAGTGCGTGGCCACAGTCCGTAGGGAGGCTGATGCCTTTTTAACTTATAAATGGTTCAACTGTCCCACAGTCTCCGAGAACTGAAAGCCGGCCTGCCCCCCCCACCCCCCCTCCCCTTAGAACTCCATAAAATCACAGTTCCACGTTCCGCAGAGTTTCCCTTTTTCCGGCGGCGGCGGCGCTCTTCTGGGTGGGTCAGGGCTTTTTCCTTTCTCCCCGTTCCTCGGCACAGGACGAGGTAATGCAGGTGGGCTGGGAAGGAGGCAGACGCGAGGCTGGACGCCTCCCCACCTCGGTTGTTACTCCGTCCGCACCGCCCCGCCCGTGGGAGGGTGAGCGCGCAGGGCCTGGAGAGAGGCCGGGAGGCGGCGGCAAGAGGAGCCTCCAGGTGTTGCCAGTGAGGAGGAGAGGCCCAGAAGAAGAAGAGCACGGTTCCGGAGACCGTCCCGCACCGGTGCAGGGCTCGCTCGCCGCCAGCCCCGCAGTCCCTCAGCTGCACCCAGGGAGCAAGGCTGCCTCCGTCTCCCCGCTCCCCGTGCTGGGCTCCTCACATCATGATGTGCCGCCGGCGGTGGAGGGCCAGGTGGTCGGAGCGGGAGAAGCTGCGGTCGCAGTCCGAGCAGCGGAAGGGCTTGATGCCCGTGTGCTTGCGGAAATGCCGGGTCAGCTCATCGGAGCGGGCGAACTTCCAGGTGCAGCCCTCCCAGGTGCACTTGTAGGGCTTCTCGCCTGCGGGGAGCGGGGGTCAGCACGGAAACGGGGTGTGCCCAGGCAGCCACCGCCCCCCAGCCCTCCTCGTCCGCCCTTCCCCGGTGTAAGTACGGGCCGCGGGCGCCGCCGACCGGACGCCGTGCTGACGGGGGCGTGCGTTAGGTGCAATACGGTACCGCACGTAAAGGAGTGGCTCCCCGTTGCGGGTGAGCACTAGGTGCAATACGGTAACGCCCCTAAAGCGATGGTTTCCCAGTATAGGCGTGCGTTATGGTAACACCCCCTCAACACAGCGGTGCCCCGGCACGGCTGCGTGTCACGTGTTGCTATTAGCTGCACGATGCTAACAACCCTCAAACAGCTGTGCCGTAGCCCAGTTAGCTGCACCATGATCATAGAATCGCAGAGTGGCTGAGTTAGAAAGAACCTTACGCCCATTCGGTCCCAAGCCCTGCTATGGGCTGGTTGCTTCGCTCCAGCTCAGGCTGCCCAGGGCCCCATCCCAACTGGCCTTGAGCACCTCCAGGGATGGGGCACCCACAGCTCTCTGGGCAGCAGTGCCAGGGCCTCACCGCCCTCTGAGTGAAGAATTACCACCTAATATCTAATCTAAATCTCCTCTTTTTTTTAGTTTAAAACGTTTTCCCTTTGTCCTATCGCTATCAGACCATACAAAAAGTTGCTTACGAGCACCCTTCAAGTACTGGAAGGCCGCAATGAGGTCTCACTGACCCAGACTGAACACCCCCAGCTCCCTCAGCCTTTCTTTGCAGGGGAGGTGCCCCAGCCCTCCGATCATCTTCACGGCCCTCCTCTGGACCTGCTCCTACAGCCTCGCGTCTTTCCTGTTTCCTGGTCTGCAGCCCTCAGTATAGCACTGCAGATGGGGCTTCACAAGGGCAGAGCAGAAGCGCTGCTCTCAAGCAGTTCTTCTCCCAGCCTGTACGCGCACCTGGGATTTCCCGACCCACACACAAAATCTAGCACTTGGCCTTGTCCAACCTCCTCAGGTTCCCACGGGCCCGCTTTTCGAGCCTGTCAAGTCCGTCCGGCTGGCATTCCTTCCCCGAGCAGCAGTGCCCTCGTGTGGCTGAATGCTCCCGTGCATTAGGAGCGCTACGGTAACGCCCCCTAAACGAGGCGCCCGCTGTGGGCGTATATTAGGTGCCCTACGGTACCACCCCCGCGACGGTGGCGCGCAGTGCGGGCGTGCATTAGGGGCACTACGGTACCCGCTCGGAGCGGCAGAACGGGGCGTAACGGCGCCGCGCCCCTCCACACCCCGACCCCTCCCGCCCCGTGGCTGGGGCGGCGCCGGGGCCGCGCGGGGGCAGAGCGCCCTGTTAAAGCCCCCCCCCCCCCAAGTAGGGCAACGAGCTCCGCTGCCTCCCCCGATCCGCCCCCGCGGCTCCTTACCCGTGTGTATCCGCCGGTGAGCCTTGAGGTGAGAGCTCTTGGTGTACACCTTGTTGCAGCCCTCAAAGTCACACTGGTGGATCCGCCGCTTCTTCAGATCGGGGGAGTCGGCGCGGGGCAGGCGCGGCGTGGCGGACCTGGGGAAGGGCGGGAGGGATGGCTGTGAATGGCGGCCCCCCCCCCCCCCCCCCGGGCTGTCTGTCCCGGGGACGGGGATGGCACCCGCGGGCGCACTCACTCTCGCTGCAGGTCCTGGAAGGGCGCAGGGCCGCTCTCCGAGGCGCTGTCCTCGCTGTCACTCGGCATGTCCATGGGGTACATGGCGCCCGGGTCCATTTTCACTGGGGGGTGGGAAAGAAAAGCTATTGAGGAGCAAGGAGGGACGGGGGGGGGGGGAGGGGGGGGGGGAGGCTGGTGAGGAAAGCAGGGGGACAGACACCACCAACCTCCCAGAAAAGCCACCACACTGCAGGGCTCAGCCCACCCCGCCGCAACCCACATCGATCTGGGGCAGAGAGGTGACCCCATGCCGTGGGGGTTAGGCACAGGGATATGGGGGGTGGGGGGTGCAGCTTTAGGACACCGCTTCCTTCCCAAAGCAGGGAACATCCAGGGCACCCCGCCCTCAGGGAATGGGGACGCAGTGGGGACTGAAAGCGGAGCTGGGCGGGACAGGCAGGCAGGCAGCCAGCAGCACCACCCTGTCCCCTGCTCAGCACAGGCAGATGGCCAGGGCTAGGCTCCCTCTGGGGTTCTGCTGTCCCACGCTGGGGCCTGGGGATACTTTCTGGAGGCTGAGCTACTGGTGGTCCTGGGGAAACCTTGGGTGGAGAAGCGGGTTCCCTCCAGGGGTGCTGGACGTGTCCTACCAGATGGGGACACATCTTACGGCTGTGTCAGGACCACACCGACAGCTTTCTGCTGAGCCAGCCCAGCACCACACCGGGCCCACAGAACAAGGGATCCCAAACACCTCGACAAGCCCCTTACCGGAGCCGGTGTTCTTGCCGTCGCCCCCGATGAGCGGGACGGTGATGGCGGTGACGCCATCGGTCGGCATGGTGGTGTAGACGACGGGCAGCGACTGCACGACCACAGGGATGGTCTGCAGGTTGCCCATCTTGCTGGGCAGGTTGACGGAGGGGATGGTGTGGATGACGTGCAGGATCTGCTGCCCGCCGCTGCCCTGCGACGATGCCAGGATGGAGCCAGGCGACAGCACGGCCGGGATGGCTGAGGTGGTGCCAAGCCCCGAGGACGCGATGGAGATGGTGGGCGCGGGGACCGGGGGGGGCCACCAGCAGGGGCGAGGACTGCACGGGGGGTGGCGGCGGGGGGGGCTTGGACTTGTTGAGGGAGAGGTCGACGGGCTCAGCCTGGGGCTGGCTGCAGTCGGAGGCCAGCAGCTCCTCGGGGGGCTCCGTCTTGATGTCGGTCAGCAGCACGGGGGGCTCCAGCGGCGCCTCGGCCAGCAGCGAGGACGAGCTCATCCTGGGGGCCGCTTTGCTCCGCCCCGAACCTCCCGCCTGCCAAAACTGGGGGGGAGCAGAGGGGTGTCAGAGCGCTCTGCACCCAGACGCCCCCCCGCTCATTCGTTAATTGATGCGTTCATCAATTCACCAACTCGCTGCTCACCATACCCACTGCGGGATGGGGGGGGGGGGGGGGGGGGGGAAACCGGCAGCCCCGCACCTGTTCCAACCGCTGCCCCCACGCGCCTTTGTGATGGAGGGGCGGGGCCGGAGGGGGGCGGGGCCGAGGGCGGGGCCAACACCCATCCACCCCACCCCGCTCCCCTCCCCCGCGCCTTAAAGGGGCCGCGCTGCCCTCAACCGACCCTCCCAACCCCCCCCCACCGCACACACCCCTTCCTCTTAAAGGGGCCGCTCACCCGCCAAGCTCCGCGGGGGGGGCTCCTCCGCGAATGCGCGGCGCTCATCCCCTCGGCGGGCAGGATCATGCTCCCGGCCCGCGCCGCTCCGTGCCGTGCCGTGCCGTGCCGCGCGAGAGGTGCGAACAGCCTCACGGCTCCACCCTGGCTCGGCCTGGGGTGGAGCTCCTTAAAAGGGCCCGGCCGCGGCGGGCGAGCAGCAGGGAGGGGCTGCGGGCACGGCCCGGCCCCGCGGGCACCGCACGGAGCCGCCCCCTGCAACCGCCCCAACGGGCGCACGACCCCCGAACGCCGGGACCACCGCGGTGTACGACCCCTTCCCAGCCGGCCGACCCCCAGTACGCACCTTGCTGCGGCCGCAGAGCGGCCCACGGCCCCGCACACCCACACCCACGCGTGTCCCCGCCCGGGCACGCCCGGTCCGCACACGCCCCGCACACGCGGAGCCGCCCAGCGCTCCTTTGGGGGTGGGTGGGACGCGGGCAAGGACCCCTGGAGCCGGGCGCATTCACGGACCCCACAGCCACGGGAGGGCACAAAGGGGCGTCCCCTCCCTCGGGTCCCCCCAGCGCCGACTCAGCGGACACCGCACCCCGAATCGGGTTGGGGCGCAGCGAGGCGGGTTCGGAGGGTCCCGCTGCCGATTTCCCACCGCGGGAACGGGAGGGGAAATTCAGCGGGACCACGGGGCCCTATGGTGGGGGAGGAGGGGGCTCAGCCTCACCTATAGGGACCGGCTCCTATAGCACTCCTATAGCATCCATACATTCCCGCCCAAAAGGCACGAGGAAGGGGATCCACGCTGCCGTGCGACCCCAACGGAACACTTCGGGGGGGAATCACCCCTCCCGATCTAGTTTTGGCTCCTGCCCCCCAGCCCCCCCCCCCCCGGCAGCCGTGCCGGGCGGAGGGGGGGGGGGGGCCGAAGCGCCCCGGGGGAGGGTGGCCCGGCCACGCCCCCCCCAGGAATTTCCGCCCCGCCTTGCCCGCGGTGCCGGAGGTCGGGAGGGAACCGGGGGGGGGGGGGGGGGAGAGGCACAGCTGTGAGTGGAGGAGGAGGGGGTCCCTTCCTCCCCACAGCGTCCCGCCGGGCTCTCCCGGACCGAGGGCCGGGCATGGCCCTTTAAGAGCAAAGGGCGTGGGGGGGGTGAGGTGGGGCGGGGCGCGCGCACGGCGACGTCGCGCCTCGCACCCCCGCCCCCCCGCCCCGCTCTCCCCCGCTGTGACCTTCCCGGCGCGCGCCCCGCAGCGGCACCGCTCTTAAAGGCGCCGCCGCGGGCACAGCGGGGCCTTCCCCCACGCCCCGCGCTGAACCGTGCGCTTCCCCCCCCCCCCCCTCCTCCCCCGCCCCGTTCACAAAATGGCCCCCACCGCACGCCCGGGCCCGCCCCCGGCCGCCGCCCCGAGAAGGCACCGAGCGGCCCGGGCGGGGCGTACCGGAGCCGGGCCGAGCCCACCCGCGGGGGACGCGCTGCCCCTTTAAGAAGCGGTGGAAGATGGAGGTGGCCTCACCGCCCCCCCGCCCGCCCGGCCCGGCCGCACTCACTTTGCCGCGCGCCTCCTCGCAGTGCATCGCCGCGCTGCCCGGGCCCCGGGCGGTGCCGGGCGGGGCGGGTGGGGCCGCGCCGCGCCCACGGGCGGGGAGGGGCGGGGCCGCGCCGAGGCACGCCCACACCCCACCCCATCCCCCAACACCGGGGCGCCCCCAAAAGTGACATCAGCGGCCGCGGCAGCCAATGGGCGGCTCCCCGCGCGGCCGCGTTGCCGTGGAAACGGATGCGGGATTTGGGGATGGGTCCCCCCCGACGAGGGGCACCCCCAAAACGTTGGGAGGGGACAGTCGGGCCGAGCTGGGGCTTGGGAGCCTCGCAGCAGGGATGGCAAGCGCTACGGTCTCGCCAAAGACAACGGGGGGCCGGCCCTGCCTGGCTGGGTGTGTCGCGGTCCCCCCGTGGAGCTGCTGCCCTGCTGGAGGTCGGAGCGCAGCGCTCATGGGGAATCGTGCGGGTTTGCAGCTGGGAAGCGGTGGGAGCTGCGAACTTTGTCCCCGCAGCGTTCCAAACGGCCGGGACAGCTGTCTGCGTCCCCCAGCCTTTCATGGGACAGGGCGCTCATCCCTCCCCAGGCCCCCCCCCCCCCCCCAGGGTAGCGTTGCTTACAGGTGGCCTCACATGTGGCCCCTGGGGGCCTCCAGCTGCTTCATCTGTGCACACACCTATATGTCCATCCGTCTGTCCTCTCACCTACCCAGCCCACCCCCCCTCCCCCACGCATCAAACTACATCCACATCTAACCCTGCATATCCCTCTATCCTTTCATGCAACCATTGTACACTCATCCACCCACCCGCTCATGCATGCTACACCCCTGTATCCATCTACCTATCTATCCATCTTTACTCATACCCCATCCATCCACCCTCCCTCCCCATCTAATCCATACATCCATTCACTCACTCATCCATTCACATACCTCCCCGTATACCCACCTAACCCTACGTCCCTTCAACCTCCCACTTACCCTTCCAACCACCCATGCTACCCCCTCCCACCCGCCTGTTCCTCTCTTCAAACACCCACCCAGCACTGTCCCCACTCTGGCCAAAGCTGTCATTTCACCTCTGCAGAGCCCTGGCTTTGCCATGTCCTCCTGAACGCATGGTAGTCCTCAAGTGTTCCCTCGGTGGCCTTAACCCAGCTGCTCCATGATGCGACACTATCAGGCTAAGCCCCAGGAGCACACGGCCCTGGCAGGAGGAGGGCTGGGTAGGGCGAAGGAAAGGTGAAATGGGACAGGATGAGGCATGATGGAGGCACCCGTGGGTGGGAAGGCCATAGTCCAATTGTGCCAAACTGTTCATACAACCATCTGGGGCTTGGCACAGTGGGTCAGTTGCCACCGTCTTACCACAAGGGACAGTGGAAGACTGAATGACTGACCAGATTCAGAGACCTCACGTGGAAGGGACAAGGAGCACAGATGGCTCCACCCGAGGCATTAACCCCTCAAAGCACAGCAAGGAATGATAGCCTCATTTTGTTAAAAATACAAAAATGAAATTCTTGTCACGTACGTTTCCTTCAGTCCAAGCAGCAGGAAGAAAGCAGTCAGAAAACCCACAAGCAAAGAGCATATCGTGCCACTGCCTGCTGTAGGGAGGACAGCCAAGGTCCCAGCAGCCCCACAGTTTGCTCCTCAGTCTCACAGCAGCCCCTGCTATTTGAGAATGTGGCCAAGTGGGGAACTTGCTGCGCTTGAAGCACTGGTGACATTCATGACGTGGAACGTTGACTGTTTCGAGGGGAAGGCCCCAAAGGATGGACCTCCAGGACCTGACCAAGAGCAGAGCTTGGCACTCTGGGACCAGATGTGTGCAACACCAGATTCCGCAACGCTGCCAGAGCAGGGAGGGGCTCGCTACTGCCCCCAGTACCTGAGAACAATGTACTGGAAAGCAGGTGTTCTTTTAGGAGAGAGACAACAAAACAGAATGCGGTTCCACCAAAAGGTGTGCCGCCTTGAAATGAAACCATCAGCACTGCAGCTGCTTGCTTGACATCTTGTGCGCAGAGCAACACCAGCAGCAGCACTTCAGCCAGAGAGGCAAAGCACTGATTTCCAAAGAACCCCCGAAATGCGTATGTTTGAGGAGAACAGATTCTGAACAAGAGAACAGCAGCGCTTCAGCCGTGGTCACTGCATCACCGACCATGGATGCTCAGCAGGCCAGGACGCCTGCAAGAGTGCTTTACTCCCACCTGTTCCTGATCAGCTCCCCCTACACCAACATTACCTGCTTCCTACCCACCCCCCCCCAGCACCATCCCGCTTTCACACACCAAACACTTTATCCTGCAAAGAAACCCAGTGGCACCTCCCAGTCCGCTCTCACACACAGCATGAGGTAACCCCGCTTGGTTTGTAACCATGGAAATAAGGCAGCATTTCCCTCCATCCTGGCCTCATCCATTGCAGAACAGCTGCCTGCTAGGTGCAAGTACACTGAGCAGAAGGTGCTGGGATCCACACTGGCACTGCAGCTCTCAGTCCATCTCCTGTACACACAGCTCTCAGAGGCACCTGACTCCAACTTTTCTGAGGCTCCAACAGCACACAAATGGGCAGCAACCCATCCTCTTCCTCTGCCAGATAGGGCTTGGGTGCAGAAAGCCACGATTCAAGCAAAAGCAGGGACTGACCTCAGAGCACTGTGGGAGCATCCACAGGAGGGCCTGCAGCTGCCATCGGCTCGCTCCAGCCCGTCAAAAAGCAGCCATACGGTGCATGAGATCTGCTGTTCCCATTCCAGCACAGGAACCTGCAAGCACTGAAGACAAACAGAAACCCTCTGCTGCATATCAAACCCATTCACAAACTCCCTAGAAACTCTGGCATTTCAATTTGCAACCAGCACCTAATCTGCGCTCCCCTGCAGGGATCCTTCCTTGATGGTCCTCACTGAACACAGTCCCTGCCCTACAGATTACAAATGCATCTGCTGAGTAGGCAGTGCAAGACGTGGGTGTTTAATACCGTGAAGATTTAGAATCGATGGGAAGATCTTGTGCACAGTCCAGCCTCAGCTCTCCAGCTGAGATGTGCCCTTTAGCTCTCAGGTCCCATACCACAGGCTCACCCTTGCAGGTATTTTCCCAGTGTGGGCCAGAGACGCAGGAGGAAAGCATGATTCTGTGAATGCAGAGTGGAAGAGCCAGGCTGAGTCACCACACCCTCTTTTATACAGTAATTGGATGCAGCAATAAAGGAAGAGATGCTGAAAAGCATCAGCTCCCCCCCAAGTCAGAGATTCCCCTAACTCATAGCGCTTTTGTTCTTCCCATGTTTAATGGAACCACACACAAAAATTCATTTAAAGTGGACGTAATGTCAAGACATACCGGTGCCAGACACTGCCCAACCGACTGGTCACAAACACAGCTAATACAGCTCATGCACACATGGCCCAGAGCTGCCACATCCTTCAGATCCTGTGCACTCATGTCATCTCCAGCAGGGAGACCAGACATGCCAGGACTCTTGCTGTACGGTCTTTGGTTCCTCTTTACTGTTATCTTTCCATCACCCCAGAAAGCGTCGAGAGGCCAATATCATCCTGACTGCTTTACCTGCAAATTCTGCCTCAGCATGGAAAAGAAGAAAATCTCAAATGCAACTTCGGAACGATCTTCAGTCAGCGCCCCCCAAAACACCGTGAAAGGAGAAATGCAGCTGTTACACATCTGCTTGCCAAAGCTGCCCTGGGTTTCAGAAGAAAGAAAACCCACTTTCCAAAGCTCCAGGATCTGAAATCCCTGGTAGCAAAAAATTTATTTTCATGACTGAAGACAAGGAGAAATTTATAAATGTATTCTAGCAACCTACCAATAAAATAGTAAATACTTCATCCCTGTGATTTGTATGATCACCTGGGAGCAAACACCCAAAAAGGCTCTGCCACATGCCACTGACAACCAGGAGCATGAGACCACGTGCACATCACCTGTCCTTACTTCTTCCCAACCCCATAAACGCCAGGAGTCTCTTTCGAAGGTCCGCAGTGTATCCAGACATCATCCACGTGATAGTGTCCAACGTTAAAAGGAGAAACAATAAAGATTGCGGTGGTAAGCAGCACACTCATTTCAAAGCCCACAAATACATCCACATTGTTAGATTCTCCTAAAAAGAAAAAAAAAGGTAGTTCCAATCCACTTCTTCTCCTGCCAAAGGCCGTGTGCATTGGCCAATGTTCAGCGCATAAGCAGGCTGTGCTTTGGTCCATCCACTCTCTCCAGCTTCTCAAAGTGTTTTCTGGCATTGCGGATGTTGATCAGCGTAGCTGCAGAAGCTAAGATGGAGAAGGGATGGGGAGGGGAGAAAAACAGAAAGGATGTGAGAAAATAAACCCTCAGAAGCACTGCCTGAAAGCTGCCTGAGGACAGCGAATATTTGAGTTCCTATCAGCAAAACTGAACCCAAATCCCTTGGTAGCCTCAGTTCTTGCTTCTGAACTCTTCAGTGACCACAGGGTGCTCAGCAGGGGGCCAGGTGTTCTACAGCTTTTACCTGCAGTGGCCTGTACTAGATTTCACTTCGATTTGCACAAGTGATACAGCGTGACACTGGATCTTCCCTAAGGGGAGCAATGCTCAAAGAGTACCAACATCCCAACCAACAAGCTCAGGGATCAACCCCTCCTGCTCCCCAACAGTACAAACGCAATGCTGGAAGGTGTGGGGTGCCTGCTGATCACAAAGCAAACTCCATCTATTTAGTCTGCTCACAAGGCAATGTAGAAGTCACTCAGCTTCTCATTCGCCACTCAAGCACGGCAACATCACAGCTCAATAGTTTACTCAGGGTTGCAGAGTTCACACGGGTTTTCCCTAATCCAGTAAAACAATCTTCCTGTCCTCATCCAGAGTAACAGCTGTAAGTCACACAGCTGTCCAGGACAGTGGGCTGGCCTTAAGCACCTCCAATTTTTAACAGCTTCAACTACAGTTGTGAAAACAACTAAGTATTCAAACGTGCCTCTGGCACCGCTGCCTCCAAGTTCTTCAGATAAACAGATGCTACTATAATTAGAGCCCTTGCCCTCCAGGACACTTCAGGCAGCAAGAGCAAAAACTCACACACAGTCCACCTCTGCTTCCTTTTCAAAAAATCGCTGTGGCTGCCAGATCAAAGCAGCCCAAAATAGGTTATTAGATATGACCTATCAAATCAGGTCACATCTGTTATAGCGGTTCCCCACTGTTGCTACAGTTCTCCGTCGGACAGCAACAAATAGCTCGGCCCTCAAAGGCACACATCTCTTCTGCAAAGTCACATTCTAACCACCCTTCCCCCCCCCCGCTGCTCAGACAGGGCAAGGCAGTGGGACAAATCCCCCACACCTCTGAATTAAATCATTTTCACTGCTTTGTATGGCATTTGCTGTGCTCTGACAAATGCATTCTGAGCCAGACTTGTCCAGATTTTTGTCTCTGTGAATAGAAACAGGCCAGCAGCTCATTTTTGCTTCAACTTACGTATTGAAGGGTCTGACATAACCACCATCACATATGTATTTGACGTGAAGATGTCAATGAAAGCAGCAAAGTTAGAGTTCCTGACCTCCATGCTCTGGAAAGAAGCTGCCAGCTTACTAAAGAAGGGAAAAAAAGGAAGAGTAAACGCACTGTTACTGTAAGAGTGCTCAGACAGATTTTCCCCCCACGTCCCATGTTTATTTGCATTTATTGGCAAGCGTTGCTTGCCAGGATGACCACCAGATAAGACTACAATTCATTTAAAGGAAAAGCTCTAGCTTTAGGCTTAATTGAACCAACAAGAACCATGTGAGTGACCATCGATGAAGGTTTGTAACTCAAGATGTACAACCCCACTCTGCCTCTCTGAGGACGCTGTGCCCAAGCAGTCAGCACCACCTGCCCTACTTACTGAAATACCTGCCCGGGTATCTTTCCCACCAGCTCACCTGCAACTTAGTTTGAATTGTTTAATAATGTTGCTGATTTTCTCAAATCTGTGGATATCCCGCTGTTCTTTGCATTGATAGTGAGAAATCACCTGAAAGGCAGAAAAAGTGCAGAGTTAGTTACTGACTTCAGTACAGCTTTCTCACGTTCAACAGCAGTTATGAGAAACTGGGATTCCCTTTGCCTTTGGAAACCATTTGCAGCAATACTAGCAGTGCTTTCACGGTGAAGAAGGATGCAGTCGTAATTGCCAGGAAGCCTTTAACAGGTGCAGATGTACATAACACAAGATACGTAAGAAACATTCCCATTCATGTAGGGTCTGAATACTCCAACTTAGCAGCCATTTAATTCTTGATTCAAAGAACAAGAAGGTGCAAGCTGGGGAAATGCAAGACCATAACATCCTGTAGCGCAAACAGACCTTTAACAAATGCTGGAACAGTTTACCTACATCTATCATGCTGCAGACTTTCACAGAACAAACCTGAGAAGTGTGCTGCTCTGCAACATGCAGGATGCCCTGCACTGCTCTGAAACCAAAGCAAGCTGTTCTTCTTCAACTCAGACAAGTGGAACAAAGGCAGCTGTTTCCTAGGGAGCTCTCTCTCCATCAATTACCTGAGTCAGACTAAGGTTGTGCTAAGTTGCCTGTGTTCAGATGCACTTCTCTCCTTCTCCTCCCACACAGAAATCTTGCAGCAAGGTGCAGACCTTAGTGATAGGCTGCAGAGTTGGAAAGGATTCAGTTTTCAGGAGTCCTCGCAAGATGATCCGCGCCTACCTCACTCCCACTTGCTTCCACATGGCTGGCAGCCTACAGACCTCTCCCCTCCAGCCAAGCCAGCCAATGGGCCGAGGAGGGAATCTGCAGCATTAAGTGGGATCACACACATTCAAGTTGTGCAATCTTCATTCCCACAGAAGCCTCCAAAGGAGTATAATTTCAATAACACTACACTGTGTGCTTTATACTTGAACGAACGATGAAACCAACTGCTACTGAAAGCATCACCTACCCCTGCAGAAAGGTGTTAAACTCAATTTTCTACCCATGGAACCATATCTAACAGGCTTTCAGAAATTAAGGTGGGATTGTTTTTATTTGTTTTGTGGTTGTTTTTCTTTTCTTTTTTCCCCTCCTCAAGGAGCTTAGAAAACCATTATCTATTTTCTACATTTACATCTGCCCAACTATTCCTAAAGGTACAAGTTGAGCCACACTCAAAAAATCATATGCAGGTCATGAAGGCTTTGGTATCAAAGTTCTTTCCTCAGCATACCAGGCTTTTCTGTTACTACACTTTGAATACAATCTCAGAATAAGATTTCACTTCAGGAGAAAGTGGTCTCTGCAGAAGCTTAAATGTACAAAAACAGTGAGAAGGGAAAAGTCTTTAAAAGGCACCGTTACACCGAGAAATCAGTACAGAATTCTTCACTACAAAAACTGTTTTTCAGTAAATAAAATGCATTTTTTGAGTGCGTATAAATACCACTACGTATCACCAAGGTGGAACTGTTTATCATCTACAGAAGGTCAAAAAGCAGAACTTGTCAGGAGGTGTTTACTTCTGACAGTAGAAGTGAAAAGAAACAGCACCGTAACTTCAAAATCAAGTCTTTGTTTGGCAAGGAAAGCACTCAGACTTGAAAAGCAATTTTTTCAGGTCAGCAACAGCGCTGTTATAAAGCCCGAAGAGACCAATCTAGAAACTAAGAGTATGGAAAGACAAGCAGCAATGGTGGTTTTAACCAATACGTTTTACCTTTTGGACACAACAGGTTAGAAGCACAGTTACCGCACAGCTGGTAACTTCAAAACCCACAGCAACCCAATTGCTTGTGATCCTCTATCCATACTCCAGGTTTGTAGAGCATCAGGCACTTGATAAAAAAGGAATTAGGAGGAGTTAAAAAGCCAGTCTAGGAGGAACTGAAAAGACTTTTTCAAGCTAAAGGAGGCTCCTGCCCTGTGCAGAAAGGAATTCTCAAAAGAACTCCCATGACCGACAAGAGAATGGGGATATGAAACCCTCTCTGAGCCTGGAAGAGGGAAATACCAATAAAGTCCTCATCTCAACATCTAAACGTGGAAATTTTGGGAAGGTCACATGAGCCACAAAGTCATGTCAGCTACTTTCAATATCACAAGCCTGGACCAAAGAATTCTGCCATCTGGCACTGGCATTTCTCTTACAGCAACTGCCACAACAGCACTTTCTTTCCAGGGAACTCCATCCTAGGCTGGGCAGAGAAACACAAAGGGCAGAACAGCTGTATTCACCAGGAAAGTGGCTCTCTCAAACAGAAGCACTTCATCTGCCTCAATGATCTGAGCAAAGTTCCTCAGGTTCATCTCCAGCTGCTGGACATTGGGGATCAGCTGATAGACTATACTGGACCAAGCCTGTCAACAAAGAAAGACAAGGACTGCATTATCATTTCTGCCTCATGCCCACACATTACATGGCATGCTCAAAAACCATTCACAGTTGTGAGCATTTATAGCCTAGACAAGACAGAAGCACTTCTCCCACTCCAATGTGCATCTGTCTGCTATGCTGACGGCTTCCGGTGGTATCTGTTTTCCTGAGTGAACTCTTCAATAGCCACAAAGTGGCTAGGCAAAGCATTTGAGCAGCGTTAAAAGAATGCTGCGAGCACAACACATGGAGGGCTTTTATTTATTTTTAATTAAACCCAAAATGCTCTGATGCCATTTACAACAGCTAACCTGCAGAAGGAGTCACCATAGACCTAACAAGCACCAGGCAGCAACCAACCACTCACCCTCCTCATGCTCTTGTTTTCAAGTGAGAGCAGGGTAAGGCCAGATACAGCGAGGACAGCGTACAAACCTTGTAAAGCGTTTCATCCCAGATGGAAGTTCTAAAACAAGCACATTCCAAAGGACGGGAAAGGCGCCTCAAGTCTTCCTCACGCTCTTTAAAAATCTGTGAAGTAAAATGATTAGCAGTTGAGTGTAAATATTTTGGCCTTTGGTGTGGTTACTGTACTGCATTTCTAGCACACATGTCAAACAATACTCAAGCACACACAGCACTGGAGAAAAGAGAGCAGCACAGCTCGCTGGCTAGGACAGACTGTCAGAAACCCCTTCCACTAAGATAGCAGGGACAAGCAGACCTTGGCTGTCACCCAGCAGGAGACTCAAACTTGGAATAACTATGATGTTATGGAGTGGAAATGGAAGTGTATGTGCACGAGCTTGACAGAGGACCTGAAATCTGACAAGTCCCTGGTCATAGGTAAAAAGCTGTGTCTTCGTGAACAGAGTAGAAGGGAAGCTCTGAGAGTTTCACCACTATGAACTGTATTAACAAAGCGGCTCCAAGGCAAGAATACAGCCTTCTCCCATCAAGTTCCGCCCTTAAAAAGTTATGGTTACAAAAAAAAAAAGAGGGGTAAAACAAAGAGGACAGCCTTGCACCAACATCCACCAGAAGTAGCAAAAAGAAAAAAGCAGCAAGAGAGCTGGCACTGTGACTGTGCAAGGGAAGGCACGACGACTACATTCACCTCACCTTACTGTTTTTAGGAACATGACAGAGCAAGCTGATCTCCAGGACATGCTGCATAGGCCAACGCTTACCATCTCAGGGCCCGAGATACCAAAGGTTTAACAACGATTTACAGGGACAGCGATTTGGCCCAGTTCAAGAGTTTTTTGCATGTTCTCCTGAATAGCAGATACTTTAAAACAGCTTTGATGAGTGTGCAACAATATGCACTAAAAATATACTCAAAGTAAGGCCCCTCTTCTGCCTTTCTACCCCACGCTTCAAGGCCTCGCTTGAATTTGCGCAACTATATAAATCCAGACAGACAAAACAGCATCACAAAGATTGTAAGAGTTTCCATTCAGTTTGTAGGGAAGAGATGGAAGCAAGGTAAAAGTCCCTGAATCAACCCTACGAACAAGCTCATTGAGCTATTTTTGCACTGAGCTGGAGGGCAGAACTAGGAAAGGAGAAGCATCACTGACAGAGAAAAAGCGATCTGGAGCCAAAATGCTGTGTGGAAGAAGTCTGTCTCTGCAGGAAGGTCAGGGAGTGGCCGCAGCCATGGGACCTTGCGAAGCTGCCTTTGCTGCTGCCCAGGAACCAGAGCATTTAATGTGACTTCATACTACAGCCTAAAGGGGACTCCCAAGTTTGCTCCAGGTCAGGGAGTGGAAAGCAGCCAGGGATGTACTCGCCAGGCCAAGGCGTCTAACCCACAAGGAATTTTCTCCCTTGGTATCAGGAGCTGGCTGCTTTTAGCCATAGCTGAAAAAGCAGTGTTGATAGAAACCCACTATATTCCAGTCTCCCTGCAGCCTTCCAAAAGCCCTGAAGAGAGAAGGAAACAAAACCTCGCTGGGAGGCTGATCTTCATCCTCCACAGGGTGCCTCTGGGAACACCTAAGTGTTAAACTAAGAAGTGACCTCTGCGCCAGCGGGCCCCAATGAGCACCTTGTGACAGGAAGCAGAAGCATCAACTGATAAAAACCTCTTTCTAGTTAACCAGGAAAGTTTCAACCCTTGTTTCTGTTACACTTTAGAACAGTGATTATGTGAGACTGAAAACGAGAGCTAGAAGGAAACCATTACTTGCTATCACCACAATCCTCAAAGTCATCCAAATGGTCAGAGGAGTGTTCAAGTTCACCAGATTTCTTTCAGTTTTACCTTCCTTCCCTACCCCCTGGAGCCAAGGTCTGGTAAAAGCATTACAATTGATGCTATAAAAGAAAAAGCTTAAGAGATGAGTTTTCCCAGGAAAATTTATCAGGTCTCTTCTCCGCTGGACTACATGCAAGACGCAGCACTGCCATACAGTTTGGAAAGGCAGAAAAGGGCTTGGACAGCTCTCAACATCCGAGAAGCCCTTCCAGAAACAGTGCTGATAGGACCGCATCTGAGGTATGAACTAGCAATGCTTTAGCAGAGTCAACAGATGCTCTACTTGAAAGCATTTTTATAGCTAGTTTATAGATAGTTTTATAACTATCAGCTTCTCACCAAGTCCCGCTGATCCTCCTGCACTAAGTCCATCTTGTGCACTAGACAAAAGATCTTGGCATCAGGAGAGTTCTGAAGAATTGCCTCCAAGCATGACTGGTAGTAGTGCATGTCCTTCTCCAGCTCGCGGCTTTCTACATCAAAGACATAGATGAGGACTTCTACGTTGCGGAAGATGTTGTCCCGTTGACTGGTGAAGTAGTTCTCCATAAAGGTGTCCTGTCTGAGGAGGAGCAGAGCAACAGAAGAAGGAGACTCCCATTAGAGCCACCAGGCTTCAGGACAGTCAGGAACAGTGCTGTAAAATATCTCCTGCTAGTGATGTTTACATGCTGAGCTGCAAACACCACCACAAGAGTCCAGAAAAAGAACCCCACAGACAGCTAACTTCCCCAGGATATAAGGTTCCCTAAGCACTTCCAACTGAGCACAGTAGGATGCTCCTGAAGAGCATCTGCTTCCCAGTCTCTCACAAGAAGCGGAAGCGTCCTACAGTACACAGCTGCTGCTCGGGGCGAGCACAAACAAAGCTACATTGCTTTTAAAGAGCTGCATAGAAAAAAAAAAAAAAAAAAGCCACAACAGCAGTAAAACTATCAGTACAGCCTGTTTTACAGGACTTAAATGCATTTTGACTCACTTCTGCTGAACACGGCTCAGACAAAACATAAGGACATTCGATTTGGTGCAGTTTAGCAAAGCCTCACGGCTCTGCTGAAGCTCTGTCAACAGGAATGTTCTTTAAAAAGCTGCTTCCAGGAACCACAGAATCACCACCAACCTTCCACATCACTTCTCAGCATGCACCTCAGTCGGATCAGACTCGTGAGATGCAGTCCAAAACCAGCATCACCTCCACCATCACCATTTTCAAGAGGAAGTTCAGGTGAAGGGCTGAGGCTTTTCGCCAGACAAAAAAAAAAATAATGCAGCCAGCAATGAAAGGGTGGGCCAACGCACTGCACCTTTCATGTGGAGATAACTCAGACTGCAAGACCGCAGTAATCAGTCCAGCCTCTTCCACCCACCTCCATGCGCAAGCCTAAGATGTGGTATTCACTCTTCCCAGAACCGCCTCACCAGTTTCACTGTGGCATGCACAAAGCCTGCTCCATTCTCTCCACACACAAAAAGCATGCCAGTGCCTTGGGGTGCCTGCTCTCGTTATGTCCCCAGTCTCATTCAACAGAGTTAACCCACAACAGTTTCAAAAGCAAAAAAAATTGTAAGAAGTACCTACCCTCCACAGTCCCAGAGGTTTAATACCAGGTTTCCTAGAAATCTAACATGGGAGTGCTCCACGTCAACTGAAAAGAGACAACAGGGAGATTACTAGCTGTGCCACACACCCAGGTCAGAGCCTCCTCAGGCAGCTACAAGGCCATTCTCTGCAGTACAGCCCACAGTTTATAACACTGCATCTGAACAGCACTGCTGTGCGTAAACCTGTAGCTGTAGATGCTACAGATAAATGCAGCTGCCCTAGTAACGCCAACCTTCCTGCTTGCTAACCAGGAGACTGCTCTCCTGAGAAGCACAGCAGGCAGTTTTCTTTCAGAGACACATTCCCTGATTTTCGTGGTATTTTAAGAACGACACCACTTCCAGCTCATTCTGCAAGGCTCTACGTAAGTCTTAGTAGAAAGAAAGAAAAAAACCGCAACACAGTAGCACGAAGAATGAAAAGCACGCTTCATGAAAAGACCAAACCTACAGCAAAGACACACCGATCCTCATGGCACCTCACAGTACAGTGCTAGATCCCAGTGATCCAAGCCAGTGTTTCACTGAGTGCTTTTCCAGATCAGTGGCTTTGGAGAAAAAGAGGCAAAAGAAGCCAATTAAGATTGGTGCATCATCCTGCCAAAACCCCAGGCACGTGGTCAGATCACGGTGCCTCCAGCTGGGCTAGCCATCAGCAGGCTCACAGCAGAGGTGTCAGCACCAAAAAGGGACCACAAGGAGGCTCTAGGCACTTCAACAACACGTGTAGCAGCAGAGGCTGCCAACTGATCAAAAAAGGAAGGATGAAAGTCCAACCATTGAGCAGCAAGACCAGATACAGCATTCCTTTCTCGTTCACTTCAGCCTCCACCTGACCTCAGCTGACCCGCTGAGCAAGGTGACGACCAGCAGGCACCCCCTGCTCCTGCGAGGGGAAAGGCAAGGTAGGGCCAGCTGGAGGAACAGCCTCACCCCTCCACGTGTACAGCACCGGAGCCCTGAGAATTCCCGGCTCATACAAAAAAAGCCTTACTTGTGGCACCCAGGCGTCGTGTGTCTCTGGCAATGTAGTTTGCAAAGATAATGGACCTCATGCTGGTCTTCCCAGACCCGCTTTTACCCATCAGCAGCACCTGCAGAGACGAGAAAAACAGAATTAGCTACCACAGTGCACTGCCTTCTCCATGGCTCCTGTCTTGCAGCTGTAGCAACCTACAGACAGGACTCTGGTACTATAGACTGAAACGGCATCGGAAGAGAATCATAGCTTGGAAAGCAGAAGGTAGATGGCATTACCTTCTTGCTTCACATCCTAAAATCCTTTCCATTCTGAGCACCATGCCTACCACTCTTCTATTTTGCTCTTAGGAATCTCTGCCCTTCACGCTGCACTCCTTTCAGCACGGTGTGTAACACTCGATGTTTAGCCAGCCCGCAGCCACTGCTGCCCATAACCCTTTTTCCTACACACCATGGAAGAGGACCCATCGCCAATCTCCTCTTTCACCAGCCCTTCACAGGCTGCAACGTTTTCCAAATGCACTGTCACCAGTGGTGAAGGATTGATGTTTTCAGTGAGAGCAAAGGAGGACCAGTTTTATCTCAAGCCATTAAAACCATGCTGAAAGCAATCACTTGCCTACTCAGCACTGGCATTCTCCACTCATTACTTCTCTCCTAATCTTGCTCTTTCCTTTTTCATAACACATCTTAGTTTCTCTCCCCTGACAGTGGTGAAATACAAGTTTCATGTTGAGTTTCAGGTATCAGAACCCTAGAAGAAAGCTAAAAGCAAATGGGACAGCCCAGCTCAGGTACACCAAACTGCCATGTAGGGAAAACAGTCTCCATCTCAGAATCTAGTCTGCAGATCCTCAGGCCAAAAGAGAAACAGCACCTTTGGCAGCAGAAAACTATGGGATGGCTGAGTGGCGAAGAGGGGGAAACGATCACACAGGGCAAGACTCCACATGGCGATCTAAAAATAAATACAAAACTTGTGGCAGCCAACATGGACTTGCTCACCAAAACAGCTGTGAAACAAGTTCCAGTTACAAAGTCAAATCCAGCCTTTGGCAACAACCTTGAAAATCTATCGTCAAGGATCAGTTTAACGAGAGTACAACCGGCACTGGTGCATTACCCAGCACCAAAGGGTGGCTGGGAAGGAACTTGCTCAGTCCTGACCTTGCTGCAAGTGCCTCAGAGCAACATGGGCAGCAGCGCCCTGTAGCATGAGGGGCTCTTCTGGGAGCAACTGCAGCATCAGAGCAGAGGCAAAGGCCCCTTCCATAAGGAGCTGACCATGCAGTCAGAACATTTACTCAGAGTCCCCCATTTTGCTCGGAAGAGCCCTGAAGGTTTTGTGACAAAGGCTTTTCTCAAAGCAGTTGGCCACTCAGGTTACGCCCAGCAGCCTAGCTGAAGCCACACTCCAGAAAGCTCCATGCAGAACAGGAAAAGAACAGCAGCATCTCCTACTTCACATCACCTTCAGACACTCAGTGTGGCTCCGAGATGCAGCACAAGCCAACCTACAAGGGAACCTAACTCCCAAGCATCAGGCTACAGTGGCCTTTCAGGGAGGTCAGACACCAGCATACAGGGCCAGAGAGGAAACTCAATCCTCACCCAACACAGAATGAGAGCTGAGTGCTCCTCACATCACTGCCTGAGCTAACCTGAATTTGCTCACTGCCGGGACACACAAGGCACAGCGTTGCGGTTTCACCCTATGTTTGGCCTCGCCCTGCCAGGAGCCCTCAGAGCAGTGATGAGCTGCCCACACGAGTTCCTGCAACACCCAGAGGGTCTCCCCAGGCCGGCAGAGCAGGTTGGGGCACATCCTCTTCTCTGACACTGCAGGAAGCCCAGTCAGCAGAGAGTTTTCGCAACACATACCAAAAATACTCACATAGCCGTTACTGGGGATGCGCAGCTCTGCTGTCAGCCCACCCTCACACCAACAAACAAACTCAAATTTGATGTTGGTTTCCAGCATGTTAAGCATACACTGCAAGAGCCTCAGGAGGCAGCTGACAGCCACAGTACACCCCAAGATACAGATGGGAACATGCAGCCACGACAGTGAATGCAGACAGGGAAGGGAAATCGAACTGCTTACCTTTTTCTTCATGGCTGTGCTCGGCATCACCTCCCTGCAGAGACAACAACGCTGTTATACTGCACCGGCTCCTGCTCACAGGCTGCGCATCAGTCTCAAGCTCCTATCGGCCCCCAGCTCCCACCAACGCTGTGCAAAGTGGAACCTCCTGCCCCGCCACAGCCCGGCCGGGTGTTGACAGCTGCTACTCCAGGCTGCGAGGCCGGAGGGGAAGCAGCCCCTCTGCAGGCGGGCCCCGTCACACGCCCGCGATGAGCAGCATCCCCGTGATTGCAGGCCCAAACAGGGGAACCGCAAGCTCTTGCCCCACCGTCCCGTTCCCGCGCAGCCGGGCCGCAGCTTCTCCCAGCCCAGCAAGCCGCACCCGCAGCGCCACGCAGCGCCACACTGCCCAGGTCCCGCCGCGCCCCGCTACCTCTATCCGCGCCGGGCACCTCCCAGGCCGGTTCGGCGATGCCCACAGGCGGCGGGAGCCGCGGGGGCGCGTCGCCGGGCTGCCCGCAGCGCTGAGCGGGTCTGAGCGCCCCGCGCTCCGGAGCAGGCCTCAAAGCCACGGCCTCGCGTGAGTCCGGTGCGCCGCTAGGGTCCCGCCTGCTCCGGCCGCGGCCACCCGGGCCCCCCCCCGCAGCGCTCACGAGACTCGGCACTCGGCGGCCTCCGCCGGTCACGTGAGCGCTGCTTCCACCACGCCTCCAAAATCACGTGATAGGGCCCCGCCAACGGCGGCAGGGGCGGGGCGAAGGGAAGGAAGGGGTGGAACTGTTACGCCTTGGCCGCCATGCTGGGTGAGGGCAGCAATCCGGGTGCCAGGGGCTGTGTGGAGGAGGGGCGGCCGGAGGACAGTCTGCAGGCGGCCGAGTCGATAGCGACCCCGCGGTGTTTACAGGGCGGCCCGACGAGGCTTCGGTACATCCCAGCACAGCGCTGTGTGGAGGATTCAAACAATGGCGGATAGCGAACGTTTTGAGGCGGGCTGAGAGAAACTTCTTCAGCGCCTCCCATATGGTCTAGCGGTTAGGATTCCTGGTTTTCACCCAGGCGGCCCGGGTTCGACTCCCGGTATGGGAAGGAGTTGTGTTTTTGGTCCCATCGTTTTGAAGGTGTTCACGCGGCAACGAACCTGGCGACCGGAGCCGCCCAGAACTGCCACAGGTTCACAGCCATGGCGCGTCGCGGCCCCCGCCCGCTTGAAGCGCCGGGTGGGGGTGAGGACGGAGCTCCCGGCGGGGCGGCGTGCGCCAGGTCACGTTTACCTGCGCAGCCGCCGTTTGCGCCCATCAGCGAGATTCCAACGCGCGGGCTGTGGGCAGGCGGTGTGCAGGCGGCGGTGCGCTGCGCCCTCACGGCAGAGAACCCGCTGAGATACTATATATATATATAGTATAGCTATATACGACGTTAGTCTGTAGGACGAGTCTAAATGGCGTTCCTTCGTACGTTAACAGTGCTTAGCAAAGTCAAGGCAAATTCCGCAGGAAAGCCAAGCCTGCCTGATAACGTCTTTACCAACGCTGCTTACAGACGAACGGCACCCTCAACACCCAACAGCCAGCAACTGCCGCTCGGCACACAGCAGCACGCATGCGCGCAGCCCGGCCGGCACGGGCCGCACAGCGCACGCTTCGCGACAGAAGGCGGTGCGAGACTTTGCGCATCCGTACGTGTTCCGTACCGCACATTGGCCGCCGTACCGCTGTGAACCGGAGCGCAGACGCACTCAGCAGATCCTTGCGCGGCAGCCCCATGCGTTACCGTACGGCACGAAATAACGCATGCGCTCTCCCGCCTCGTAGAGCGTGGCGGCGCGCGTGCGCTTGCCTCTCACGTCGCGAGACAGCGCGCATGCCCACAAGCGCCAACCGCCTCGGGAGCCGTGTGCGCGCGCACCGCCGCGGCGAGAGACGATACGGTCACACACTGCCCTCTGCTGCTGGTACGAGACTGCGCGCATGCACACGCTACATGCAACGCAGTGCGCATGCTCGCCGCTCTTATCTGTCACGGGGATGCGCGCACGCTTCCCGTTCCCAGCGCGGGGCAGCACGCAGGCGCACGCGCACCGCCCAGCAGCCCGAGACTCAGCGCATGCGCGCGGGCTCCTCTAACGCGATTCAGTGCACGTGCGCTTCGTGCGCCTGCGCACAGCCTTCTCTCTCGGCCAGCACCCTCGCGCCTGCGCACTCCTCACACTTTCCACCGCGGGGCTGTGCGCATGCGCAGCGCTGACTCCTCCCGCTGGTTCCGTTCTCCAGCAGTCATTTTATTAGAAGGAAAAAAAAAAAACCCACGGAAAAAACAAAGCTGAACGCCACTCCGACACCATCACATCTCCCACAGCAGGGAGAAATGAATAAAGGGAAGGCAGTTTCCTCCTCATCTCAGGAGAGCAAATGACCAGCCTGCCTGTCCGAGTACATAAAAGCTGCAATTACGAGCTCATTATTCAAGTGGTGCATTTCGGAGGCTTAATTAATGGATTCATTCAGGCGATTCACGGCGTTTCTGAAAGGATCCTCAAAAGACCTGAGCAGGGCTGGGTCATTTTTCATATTGCGTTCTCAGATCAGATGTAAATGAACTGCCACGTAACCTCTGTGCTGTAACAGCTGCAAGCTGGAAGGGGTGCACAAACCATTTCCACTTCATACGAGCTGACCAACACTGGGGAAAAAAAATGCCAACAACAAAACACTCCAACAGCATTACTTCCTGCGTTGTTTGCAACCTGATGGCTCGAGGCTGTGAAAGTAATGGTTATGTCAGGCAAAACGGAGTCTGGCTCCCAAGCAGACAAAAGCAATGTCTTACAAAGATTAAGCAGCTCGTCCCTGCGAGTGACGTATTAAACTCCTTATTTATTGCTCTTGAAGGAACTTTGTTCATTGCGTTACAGTTGGTGCTCCTTTGGTCAGTGAAAGCTGCCGTGCACCCCCTGGGTTTGTTCTTCTCTTCGTTATTCAACCAAGCAATTTCTTTCTGTCTCAGTCAATAAATTGGTGCAGTATTAAATTGGTATGGCTGTAGAAATTAGTCATAGAGCACAGGCAATAGTATACGGAGCCTGGTTAAGATACTCTCCCGAACAGAGCACAACAGCCATATTCAATGAAATAAGTGATACCTCAGTTCTTTTCAGTCTCTTTGGGCCAAATTCTATGATGAGTATAAATTTAGACAGAGTGTGCTGATCTCACTGCAGTCCCTATGTATATTTCTCTAATGAAGCAGCGAGCAGAACTTGTCTGGTAGCCTCTGACAGGTGTTTACATCACCTCCTTGCAGCTCTGAGACAGTGGGACACGGCCAACCCTCAACAGTTGGCTAGCAAAATGCATCAACAAAATAATAAACTGTTCGTGTCATTCCTAGAAACTGCACTTCTTCCTTCCCAGCCAGATAGCACCGACCTGGCAGTCATACTTCAGTTTTACCTGTAAGACCCCAGAGCTGAAAGCTGGCTGACAATGAAAGGTGTGCAGTGAGACATCCACCTTCCAAGAAGATGCTGGGGCCATTCCAAGGCACTGTAACAGAGGAACATACGAGTTAAGGTTTAACCCAAAGAGAAGAGACTTCTGTATCTCACTGCTTTACATGTCAGTGAACATGCTGTAGCTCACTCCCCCCACCTTACGTGAGGATCTCTAATCTGGAAGTTTTTGTGCAGTCCTAAAGAGAAAATTCATTGAATGTGTACAAACAGTGATATATTCACAGAGTCTGTTGGCTTCATTCTCCAGGAAAGCGAAAGTTCAAATTGCTTCATCGGGGAATGAAAATTGTCACTGAGCGAGACACAAATGAAGAACTGAGGAATGTAATACAACTGGAAATTAAATCATCCAGAGAACTGCTTGAAGCCAGGCAGGGTGCAGGTTCCCACGTCAGCACTCTGAGTGTACTGGAATACATGCCTGCTCCTGTTGAACTCTGGTGCCCTGTATATTTTATGTCTTACTCTCATACTGCTGTTATCTCATAGGGCCATATTAAGTAAAATAGTTAGAGAGACCTGGGTTTGCAGCATGTTTATTTTGTCCCTCTTTACATGTTTTCACTCTGTTTGTCCACAGTGACCAGCTATTAGTGGTAAAATTGTGCATGACTACATCTGAGAGGATAGAAAAAGAAGAGTCTGGGATGCATCCCCCCATTTTTCCCAAAAGGATATGTCTGTGTCTGTTCTTAACCCTTTCAAGCAGCCCTAGAGTACATTTAGAGAGAAGCAAGTGAAAGGGAGGGCTGTAAATAGCTTCACACATACGAAATGATAAACTGTAGGAATAATGACGATTTGCCAAAAGACAATTAAGATATATCACCCTCTGTCAGAAAAAAAAGAGAAAAAAAGAGGAGTAAGATGTAATACAAATATCAAGGGACGGTTCCAACCACAGTGTTCTTTTTGTTACCTCCTCCTAATGTGGGGCAGGGAATCCTTGAGGGAATCAGCTGGGCTCACATGGTCAGCCCAAGGTCTCCAGAAGAGCCATTGGCCTTCGGGGATGTCTGACAGGACAGACCAATGGCTTTAATAATGGGATGTACCTGCAGTGTGCTCAAGGATGTTTCTGTGTCTTCCCTGCCTTTGCAGCTGAACACTAAAATGTGAGTCTATACCAGCTGAGCCTGATCCACATAAAACCTTCAGGAAAAAAACCCAACAACAGTATCCTGGCTCTTCTTCCTCATTAACAGCGGTTAATTTGCATTTTGTAGTCATTCATCATCTCAAAGCACAGGCACACAGGTGAAAGTGCATATATTACTGCAAATTGCCACCTGCCTGCTACCTTGTGTAAGTGAGTGCATACTTGCTCTCAGCCAATTTCATGTGTAAAGTGGATTTTATCTCACTGCTGGGGTGCAAGCAGAGCGTTACTGCAGCTCAGCTATCGGACAGTAATTTGATAAACTGCTTTGTTTTGATCACATACAAACATAATGGCTTAGTTTGCCTTTGTATTTATAGCCTGCCTCGCTTCTCAGATATGGTCTGGGACAGCCTGGTGTGGTTCACCTGCCAATCCCTTTCAACCCACGCTGTGAAAAAAAACAGGTTCAAGCCTGGCCGGCTTCCAGCTCAACCTTTCAGCAGTGAGTTGAGCCCTGTCCCGCAGGAGGCAGTCACCCATAGTCGGTGTGGTAAGCACAGCCTTCAGACAAACTCCTGAGCTGAGGTTGTCTCATGGCACACTATCTTAGCTCCAGGACAGAAGAGCTAGATTGACCTGCATGATTTTAACCTTCCACTTAAGTGAAGATGTTCCTCTGATGTGAGTCATTGCGTTGTTGTTTAGTCAGGCGTGCTGTATGATCCAGGATTTACTCAGAGCAAAGTAGCTTCAGGACAGGAAACCACGACAGACCAAGGCTTATCCTGACAACAGGATGCTCATTGGTAAGCAGACCCCTAAATATGGTGTTGGAGCAATCTGTCTGCAGTTCTGCTGAGCAGAGCGCTGGGTGAGCTGCAGATGGCTGACATTTCCAAAGGACTTATGCCCATGGAAACAATCCTCACAGCCCCTCTGGCAGCCACCCTTTGGTCATTCGTGCATTCAGACAGACCAGCTTTAACAATGCACTTTAATGCTCGCAGTCAGCAGTATGTGTGATGACATACAGCTTAAAGCAGTGATACTGAATTATTTAGGTCTTTGGAAATAAGCTTAATGCAAAAGAAGCTTTTCAGAATATGACAACAGACGGCAGTTCCCGAAAGCTTTGCAAAACGTGAGTGCTGCCCAGAATGAAGGAGAACCCCCAGGGCTGAATCAGCACAACTGAGCCTGGAAACTGAAGTGACTGGAAAAAGCAGGGAACACAGACACCGGCGTCCCACCTTGCAATCCAAGAGACAGATACTACAAATAGGATATGCGCGATCTGGCCTTGAAAATGTTACGCAGTCACTTCTGCCCAGCTTCAGCAGCAGTGCCCAAGTGGGAAACTTGCACAAAAGGAAACGTTTTGGCCATCAGTACTTCTAGGCTAAGGGTGTTTTTATTGACGCCAGTCACTCCTGATCCCAGCTGTGATCAACCAAGGCTGAAACAGATTGAAATCCACTGTTGGCATAAGCTTGCAATCACGTACTCTGTTGTACATATTCAACAAAGCAATATTTCTGAGAAATGGTAATTCTACCGTCTCCTAATTTCTGAATTCCTGACCAGAAAGTATTAGCATTTCTTTTAAATTCCTTGCACAGATCTTGCCACTGACCTAGAAATAATTTTCATCTGATAGGCTATTTTGTTGGATGGCAATTAACTAAATTCACTCTGAAGTTTATTTACTTTAGGAAATAAAGTCTGTTCTGTACCTGGTTTCGTTTCCAGAAACGGAAGAAAACCAGTGCTTTGGGAATTTGTCTGCCTTCCAACACTCTCCCTATTCATTTAATAGCAATCAAAATAATGCTAATCTTGGCAACGTTTGCTGCAGTGATAAAAACATTGTCTAGGCAAATCCAAACCCTCTGTTCGTCAGCTGCATACAATCCTACCAACGCTGCTAATGGGGATTAAACTCTTTCACCACAGAAACTTTCGAGAGACACAGCACCCTGTGTAACACCAATGCTTTTTCTCCAGTACATAATTTTCTTTCCAATAACACTGTTTTGTATGTCACCGTTCATTGCAGATAGTTTTTATTCCCTTCAGGAATGTTGCTTCCAATCTATACCATTTGATCTGTTCTTTATGCTAACTATTAGAGCTCACAAATGATGTTACCAATGTTTAGCTTCAATTCTTGCTGCCTCAGCTTCAGGTCATCACTCTCTGTCCTATCCCGTATGAAATGGATTTATGCTGTCCCCCAGGAAAGGAATTAACAAAGTAAGGAACACGCACTAGGTGACCTTGAAGGCAAAGCCCCAGTTATGTCTCCTCAGAGAAATTTCCCTCCTAAATTATAAAAATGTAGTTGTCTCCATCTTTCCGTTGCCAGAGTCTTCATTGCAATGCCCTCAAAGTCAGACCCTGTCCAGCAAGTAGCACGCTCTATTACTGATCACCAGTGATTAAGTCACTTTTAATAGTACAAAAGAGTGCTCATTTTCTCCCGATTTTCACATTCTTTAACCTAAGCAGTCACATCCTTGGGCTTCACAAGAAATTTCAGGCTGCTTACGCTGTGAAGAGATAATTCTCCTACGGACTGAAGTTAGTTAAGACTCATGCCCATTTCTACGAATACCAACTTGCCAGCAGCGTGCTCAGAGCCGCAGGGAAGAGAAGATGATGTCTTTTACAAGACGCGTGACCCAATCAAGAAAAACCCACCTGGGCCCAATGCTACAGCTCTTTGTATGGTGTGCTCAGAGCTCAAGGAGTAATTCACTCCACAGATAACAAAAAACACAGAGAGCAACTAAGCAAAATAGAGACGCTGCACAGAAGCCAACGGATTTATTGCTCTTGCTGTTTGTATTGTGGGGATGAGTTCTTCAGAGCTGTGTCTACCAGGGAAGAAGAGAAGCATGAAAGACTGAGCTAATCAAATTAGCAAAGACAATAATCGCAAACAACCTCACTGAATATACAAGGCTTATGAAAAGAGTTACAATTTAAGTGGCCTCTTTGCTGATCCCCAGAAAATCAGCTGATTTTAGAGGAAAGACACCATGAATTAGAGGGCCTTAAAGAAGCCCTAACCCTGAGAAAATAAATCCAGCTGTGACTCAAGCAGATAAACTGGCTGAAAATAAATGAGAAAGAAGTTACAGGCCCTTCGCTTCTACCAGGTGATACGGGAACTTCATACATATTTTTCCCCTAAGAAAAAATAAGCCACTTCTGAAAGCATTTGAACCTATCAATCAGCAAGATATTCTTTGAAATGTCAACAGGTTGGGATCTGCCTTATCAGGGCACCAAGAAGCTTTAAAACTCCTAATTATTTTAGGATGAGATGCCATCTAAATAATTACCCAGGTTTGTATTTGATGCAGTAGTGGCAGCTAAGTCCCACAGAAGATTCAGAATGCTGATGGCTCCGCTCACCGCTAATTTTGGGAGTACTTCATAACCGGTCACCTCTGGCTCTTGTGCTGATGAAGGCTCGTGATGTGTGGCCCTGTATCGAGCACGGAATGGGACTGCTACACAACCCGCCTCCGGCTGGTTAACAGGCAGACAGCAAGAACACCAGAAGTGCTTTCTGACACCTCTTTGGGTCTCTGTGCGGTTTGGTGCACCCTCATCGGTGGGAAGCAATTCCGCCAGACTTCGAGAGGAAATTCCTACTGAAGACAGTCGTGTTGAAGTTGTTCGAATCCTGGTGATTTAGGAGATGAGAGCCCTGTGCTTTCATGGACTGAAAGCCGAACAAGAGCTGGAAAGCTGAGTGGGTTTCAGAAGCAGACTTGCAGAGGGCGGCGTGGCTCTCAGACAGATTTGTTGTCAGCTCCCCCAGAGCTACTGGAGCAATGACAGCTGACACTGACAACTCACCTCAGGGGGAACGTCTACAGTTATATGAACAGGAAAAAAGATATGCGAGAATGTGGTCTATGTCAGGACACCCACAGCTGGAAGCTATCCCTTTGGACAAGAACCTCCTTTACTTCCTTTACAAAGGTCCTTACAAAGCAGGTGGCTGCTTGCAGAGATGGGAGAAAAGGGTGAGATGAGGCTCTTGTTACAGTCCCCTGCAGCTCTTGCTATTGCCTTCCTTCAGCTAGACCTATTGGAGGGAAACGTTCCACATCTCTGTCTGTAGTCCCACTGTTGGTATATATGTGCAGAACCAGCCAGCAAATTGATCTTTTTGCCAGCCAAAAAGCCACATGTTTGCCAGTACCATCTCTCTTTAAGTTCTGCGAACGGAATAGGGAAATGAGAAATTCATTTTAAAGCTGTGAAGTCAAAATTCCAGCAAAACCAAGATTTACCCTTTTAATTGCTGTAAATGCATGCAAGCTCTTTGTTCTTACACTGGATTTGATTTTCAGATACCTAATATAAGGTCTCTTCTCAAGAAAGCAGAATGTCCTTTAGTAGCACGTTTCTGAAATATTTGGTTAATGATACAAAATTAAGAAAAATATCTATAATGGTTCACGTGACAACCATATCAGACAGTGATTACTATTAGAATCGGTGTCATTACTAAGACTAGTGAACAAATACAGATTGGTATCAAAAGAAACCAATGAGTTTCCATAAGATACTCTTTTAGGGAACGTGAGCAGTTTCTAGATATGCCTTTGACACGCCTACCATTCTGACTGTAGGTACTCTGGTCCCATATGCCTGTGGATTGGTAACGTTTTTATTATTATTATGTGTCCATAACTGTACTGCCATCTAAAAAATGGATCCATTGTTCTTACACTGATTTGAGCTTCCGTGCTCCTTCTTTCTAGTTAAAACAAAACATAACCACCCGATGTTCTTTGATGTGATTTCCAAAACAACTAACACAGAGATAGGCTTTCATGTTAAAAGGAAATAAAAACGGTAGTACAGTAAGGAACATATTTGGTCAAGATGACTCCCAAACTATTGATGCTTGCAACTGCAGCGCAGCTGATCCAGAAGCTTCTTTCAGCCACATAGCTGTCTACAAAGTAAGATCTGTTTTATTCAAAGGACCATTCCAAGATACATACTAATTTCAGAAATGCCCTTCTTTTGCAAAACCACTGTTCTATTAGCCCAATGACAAATTGCCAAATATGTGTAGTTTAAGTAGGTAATAAGAGCAGTCAGGTCTAAGGTCAGCCCAGGAAATACCAACAGTGACTCAGTAACACAGCCCAGGCAAGGACAGTGTGCCCTGGGCTGAGCTGGGACAGGGCCCTTGGGTGAGGGGACCCAAGGTGAAGGTTTGTCAGTGCCGTGGTGCAGGTTACTGTGAACTCACCTGAGGGATTACTTATAAATTCAGAGCCTCATCTAATCTTTTACCTTTGATCACATGTAATGACTCTTCCCATTTCTTGTAGTGCCTTGCCTTGATGTTGCATCTAATGGAAGGCTCCATACAGTGCTCCTCAGTGTCACCCCCTGCCCTTCCGTGGCAGCTCTGGAGCCACTGTCACCCAGCTGCTATTTCTCAGTTCCTAGGGAAAACACAAATAATCACTGAGATGCAATCATAGAAATAGGCCTGCAAAAAACAATAGGCATAAGGAACAAACTGAAATTCGGCTCTAGACAGACGTACTAAAACAAGGCCTGGTGAGATGAAAGGAGGAAACAATGAGTGGAGTCTCCGGGGCCTTGTCCTCTTTTTATTTATGCCATAGCAAGACATACCAGACAACAAAGATGCACATACAAAAAAGTCTTTGTTTTCCTTGTGCTTATATGCGTCAAGCAAAGGGATGAGTTATATACAAGAAGTTCTGTCCGAAATACCTTGTTTTCTTGCCTTTGAACCACACTGCGAGGTATTAATTTAAGGGAAAAAATGGTGTCATCCGAAATATCAACAACTTCTATTTATTAAAACAAAAAATGTTTAGCACTGCAGTGAGAATGAGGGGTTTATTCCAAGTCTATTTTCTGCTCAACAGTCTAACTAGTTTCCTGCTGTGTTGCGTCCCTAATAGGCCCGTGGATTAAAAACCAAGTTTCTTCTGCTAAATGAGGCTTCAGACTTATGCAGGGAGAGACTACGTATTGCAGTGAAGGGAAAGCTGAAAAACAAAAGAAAGGGAAAAAAATATATAAAGAAGTTTCTTAAGCCCTTTGCTGCCCTCTGGTCTCCCTGGAGGATTCAGAGCCAGAAGAGAAAACACAGAGAAGCAGACTGACTTATTGGAGGCTGAACTGGAATTTTCTGTGTATTTTAATGAGTGACGTGAACACAACAGAGGTATTTCTATGAGGGGCCTATAAGAGGCCAATGGCATTGCAAGCGTTGCACCAAGTGCTATTAAGTCTTTCCTCCTATTACCGGTATCATGGGATCACAAAATGGCTTGGGTTGGAAGGGACCTCAAACACCATGGACACGCCATGGGCTGGCTGCCCCCTTTGTCCTATCGCTGTCTTCTTCTGCCTGTAGGCCGAAGCTCATCATCTCTGTGAAGAAACGTTGGACGTTAAATTTGTCTGTCCTCACACAAAGGTTGCTGTAGTACAGGTAAAGGGGGAAAATACTCTTTTTCTTTGCCCTGACCGCAGTTTGGTGCTTAGGTAGCATCAACTGAGTGCCTCAAAACACAGCTGCAGCAAATTACCTGGCTCCAAAGTATTAAAGAAATAGTTGAATAGCTTTGCAGCATCAACTTTTTTTTTTTTATTGATAGGTATTATGTGATTACCAGTGCCTGTTTATGGGTCTGGGGTTTGGCACTGCCAACAGAGAAACTAAAGCACATTTCAAGATCAAAGGACAAGACAGAAATACAGTGTACAAGAGTTCTGGAGCATTATAAATTTCTTACGTTATTATTTCAGATATACTTGGGGAAGATATTTGCTCCATCTGAAGTTTCTGGAAGGCTTTGCATTGCTTTCAGTGATCCCAATTGCAGCCCAGAAAGAGCTGACCTAAATCTAAAATAAGGTATAGAGAAGGAAACAGATTTAGATTTGAATCTCAACTCCATCACTGAATTTCTTCATTAGTTCTGGTAAATCATTTTGACTTTTATTACTTCTATGTCCAGTTCTCAATTTCCAAGATAAGAATCAGTTCTTTTTCACACAGCACTACAAGGATCCTTAAAAAAAATAAATAAATCACATAAAATACAATGACTCCATCTGAGGGAAGATAGATGGATAACTGAATATATCTGCTTAGAAAAAAAACAGCTTCAAAAAGCCAGAAAAATCTCTGTATGTCCATAAGGAAAACAGAATTTCCTTCAGCTGAAAACCTGGCTAGACATTAGCACAGGCTGCAAAGCGTGCTTAAAGCTGCCAAGAAAGCCCTGGGCAGAAAAGAGTTTCAGATTCCAGTATTAATTTTCAAGGATTTTGCTTTTAAAAACAAAGTCCATATGAATGTTTAGTTTGCAGCTTTTATCTGGTCTTGAAAGACGTTTGGGGCATCAGATGTCCTGCAGACTAACTGGTCCTTATTTCACTTGCATCATAGGTGACAGAAAGGCTGGAAGACTAATTTCAAGATTATCTGCAGCGTTGTTTTCGGTGTGAACCTTGTGGCAAGGAATGCAAGAGGCTCCGTGAAGCTGGTATTTCACCACGGCAGCAGAGCAGGCTTCACATTCACAGCATGGGGAGGAACCACAGCTCCCTTTTCCCCCATTAGAAATGCTGATGCGAGATTTAACACTGATGTCCCTGAAATATTTTACCTGGCCTCTGACAGAAGATTAGGTGACTTAGAAGAGCTGGATTTATCTTGGGAAATGTCTCATGAAGCTCAAGCTCAGGGTAGTTGTCAGAATTCCGAGTAGAAGCCATTAAACATAAGGCTCCTAATCTTTATCTGGATTTTAATATACCAAGACTTGGACTACAAGCTATGCTGGTGCTGCAGAAGTATAGCAGTATAGCAGCTGGTTATCTTTCTCACATCCTATATGTCCCCATCGAGAGCACAGTAAAGTCACCTGTGGCATGTTCCCACATACAGCAGCCAGCAAGGGCTCCTGTGCAGTCCCAACCCCAGTCTTTCATTCCTATCTCCAGTTGCATGCAGGCAGAACTCTTCAGCAAAGGCAGTGAAAGGATTTCTTCAGCTCTGCTTCCCCTGCACAACCTACCAGTATCTGAGAGCACTGTCACACTGGACACATAAAGCAGCATTTCCTCTGGAAACTGAGCACGTTTTAGCATTGCAGATACAGACCCCACACCAGGCAGTATTACCAGTGCTTTGCACAGAGCCAAACTGCATTCAGGCCACATACGCAAATTCTTCTCCATTTTGGAAGAGAGTTGGGCTGAGAGGGAAGAATAAATAAATAAATATTTTCTTCTCCGTCGTCTTCTTAAGTCCGGAGAGAGAAATAAACTAATTAGGGCTGAGTTTGTCACTAGAGTAGGCTTGTTAAAAATTTGCTAGCAAACTTTCATTTAAATGAATCAATCTAGTTTATATGAACGCGCTGACAGGTACTTCTCATTGCACAGGTTTGTCACAGTCGTTTACAGGCAGAAACATTTCCTTCCAATTCTCTTTTATTGTGTTGAACACAGAGGGCTCCTGTCAGACACAGCTCTGCTAACACACCCGATCCAAATTTACAACAGCAGCTATACTGTAATCCTCTGTCCAAATACTCAATGGGCTGTGTGCTTCCATCCACACCCACTCCTACGTTTGAACGTTCACCCTGAGCCATCCAAGAGCTCAGAAGTTTCACTTTAGCCCCTTTTTACACTATGCAATTTATTCCAGGACCAAGAGTCTTGCACACAGAAAACCAAACGTATCCTTTGGGCAGCGTTCAGGAATGAAGCTAGAATGGCATTTCCCAAATGCGATAGATCTCCAACTTGCGGTGAAAATCTGGGGCTCCAGCACACTCCTGATCTGCTCTGTGCCCATTCATAGGATCAGACTCAGTAGCGGTACAGGCTGCCAATCCCTACTCCATGAGAATGTGTTCTCTTGGATTCAGCTTCCAGAGCAGTCCCAGTTCGGAAGGAGGTCATTGCTTCCATTCTGCAGTGGAATGAGCTCTCCCTGCACACACCATTGCAGCTGAAACTCCTTGGCATGCCAATGGGGAGGCTGGTGCCTGGCACAGCTGGCCCTGCAGTATTATATCTAACCTGTCAGAGCTCATTTTCAATCTCATTATTCTGGGGGCTGGTGCACTGCCAAATCATCTCCAAAGGTTCAGCAGCACAGGATCCCCTGGGGTGTATTTTGTTTTCAAATATCTCTCTCCAGCCTCACACAACAAAGCTCTGTCATAAAACCTGCGCAGAGAGCATATTTCTGTGCTTACTAACACAAACTAGTGGCATGTGTGTCTGGCTCTGAAAGTCCACGCCGGCGCTGGTCTGCCTGTTATCATAAGCATCTCTGCTTGGGCTGACAGTCCTGTGTTTGCGATGCTGAGCAGACCAAAAGCAGCCTTCCTGTAGATGAAAAGTCTTTTGTGGAAATACAGGCTTCTATTTTCACTCTCCCTATGTTCAGCAGTAAGTAAATACACAGTAGGTCACACCGACTTGTTTTGAAATGCCTTTTCCCTCTCCTTTTCACCCCCTAGACCTGAATCTTTCTTTTTGCAGCATTTTCTCTTGCAGACCATATGAATCAGAGTGAAGTATGTAAGAAGTATTCTACATCTGCTACCTGTTCTTCCTGCCTCACTCAATGCTCATCTGCTCTGCAAGAACAGGCAGACTTGCCAAGTTGCATGCATCAGCATCACAAAGCAGAAATGCTACCAGCCCCAGGTGCCTTAAAAAGGAAAAAAGACTGATTCAGGGAAGTCAAGACTGGAGGCACACTGCATCCCCTTAAAACAGCGCAAAGAAGATAAGGCAAGTGTGTACATGGGATATTACTTGAAGTTGGAAGGTAGAGTTACCAGAAATAATATATCTCACATCTTCCAATCTTCCAAAAAGAGCTAAGTAACAGAAAATCACACAAGAATTAAGATCCATACAGTATTTTCTTGCCCTGCAAGAAGCTTATGGAAGATTCCTATGACGTTTTAGCTTTCTACCCCAGAAAAGTAACACACTCTTTTCTTGAAATGCAGTAGGAAGACCAATTTTCCATGAATATCTAAGAAGTGACAAGCCTGAGAATGCTAAACTAAAGGAGCAGTTACTATCTTGCTATGTAACAGGTTTCAATACATACTGAACAGAAATGTAAAATACTCAGTGAAGAACTCAGAAGGATATTTGTTAAGCTGAGAGGACTGTCAGAACCTCTATCGTGTCTCAGTTCTTGAATGGTCATAGTGTGGTGTCAGCTTGAGATGGATTTGAATGCTGAATCTGGGACCAGATACACTAACACTCCCAGGTTCCTAGGAGTTGAAAAATTTGACCTGAATTTTCTGAATTGTGCCTCAGGTGGGCTCTTAATCAGGAAAAAAACAAGACAAGAGAGACCAAAAGAATGACCAGCAGGCTAATGCTCCTAATTACAACCCTGTAACAGATTATATCTGTAGCCTTAGGCAAGCTGCTTCAGTGCTCTGCAGGGCCTGACAGCTAAGGACGAAACGGCAACGAGAAGCAATACAGACAGGCTCTTTGATGTGCGTTATAACTTGTTATTTCGTGTGGATCAAATAGTTACCAAGCACTGATGGATTGGTTGAGTTCAATGTACTACAGAAAATCTCAATACCCTCTCTTAAATCCCCTACAGTCAGCTGTCTTCTTGATCCATATCCTTAGCAGTGCGCTCAAGAGAAGAAGGAAGAATTTCTTCTTCCGCAGTTGGTATTTTTCTACTCATGTACTAAACAAGAAAAACCATGCTAAACAAACAGAGGTAAAACAAACAAACACAACCAACCAACCTCACACAGGAGTGAACGAACAGCATCACCGAGCCCAGCCCAACTGCTAAAACTTTCTCAGACAGGGTCAAACCCAAGGCTTTTTTTGAATCAAACTGTTCATTTAAGCAGTTATTGACCCAGTCTCTTTAAACTAATCACTTGAACTATTCATCTGGGCAAAAAGAAACAAAAATTAAGTCTTTTACTGGCCTCTGCACATGGCTGGTTTTCTGACAGTGCCAATCACTCCCTCTGTAGCACTATAAGTTGGTTGCACAATTTGTTGTCTTAAATATCTCTAAAAGCAGACAAATGGCAATGAGACGTGCACATAGATTAACCTGGTCATATTTTGTAGCACGTGGGATTTGACATTGAGAGGTACCTAAATAATTTTGACAGGTTTTCTTGAACTACGGGTTGTTTTGTTTTGCATTAGCCTGCCAGACAGAGATATTCTTGAGAAGGCATCTGCTCCCAGGAAAGCAGCACCACCAGTCATTTAATCAGTATCTGCTTAAGTACTCCACACCACGGTGCTGAAGGTCTCTGGGTTCAGTCCTAGGGACGATGCAGCAGAGACCACAAGGTAAGTTTTAGAGATGGGAAAGGTCCCAGAGCTCTTCAGAAGGTACAGATCCCTCTGAAGGCTCTCAATACTTGATTTACTGTTTGTACAGACAGTGCTGAAGCATATGGAGTATACAGAATAATCATCCAACAATAAGAAATGCACTGTGTGTACTCACCTGCTTCAGTGATATGCATTTGTCCTGAAAGCGGTAACTCTCCTCTACCAGAAAACAGTTTGTACTGAGGTTGCTGTGAACAGGATTAATGTGGTCATTGGAAGAACTGGGAACAAGGAAAACCCTGCAGTTAAAAGACATTCTTAGGTGTGCAGACAGGCAGCCTCACCTACACGGCTGTTATTTATACAGAGATAGACGCACACATATATGCACACATCTGCCAACCTGCTGGGGAGTACGTCATTGCTGGAGCTGGTGAGGCTTGCCAGTGCTGGTTTTTCAGCCAGAGCCTCAGCTGAACACACTGTTCAGATCTGTATCCAGCTGTTCATACAGAACAGTAATCACAACAGCAATGACTTTCAGAGCAGAGACTTCAGGCAACACTTGAGACTGCAAAGCATCTCAGTAACTACCAGCTTGAAAGATTCAGGCTGGTATCTTCTGATTCCTTCATCTCTTTCCCTTATACTCAAGCTTAACCTCATCCTCCTGTTACGAGACTCAGGTAACAAATTACTACCACAGATGTGCCCCTAGGTGTCCAACGCAGCAGCACACATGGTACAAAACATACCGATGCCTCATGCATCAGAGCTCAGCTGGCTCTGCAGTGATGGCATTTGATTTACAGCACAATAGTATTTGGGATTTTTATCTATGTATTTCTTGTCAACTATGCCTCTGAGCCCTATCTGAATACAACATCTTTCGATATTTAATATTGTGATATAACCGTGACTACCGGTGACTGCTCTGTCTGTCCACAGTGGCAGGAAAGGCCTTGAATCTGCCTGCTGCCAAAACTTGCAGTTATTGCAGCTTGGCATAGTACGGACCCTCCCCTAGTACCTTGCTTTGAGGTGTCTGAAGCAATGGGTTAGTCCCAGAGAGACCTGCTGTAAACACCTACTTTCACCAGTTCTGCACCATTTCAGCCACCTCAGATAATTCAGCTTCAAGACAGGACGGTGCTTATCTGAGAGTCGCAGACAGTGAATGCAGAGCTGTCGATTTCAGTCCAAAAATTATTATTTTCTGGAAAGTGTGTAGTGACGCCTTCAAGCAGTCAATTAACCTTAGCTGTGCTCTGGGATATTCCTGAGGCTTTTTCTGAATGCTCAGTGATAACTATAATGGATTATGCTATGCACATACTTCTATATTCCTTCTCTGTCTACTGAAAGGCATGGAGATGCCAAGAAGACAAAGTTCAACAAGTGCATGTGCTGTGCACTGAAGTGTGGGTCTGAGAGGGAGGGGAAAATCTGCTGCATTTGCTGTCCTTCTTTGGGCCTTACCAAGAGCCTGAACTATTGAACAGGAAATGATTCGCTTCATTTCCTATGCCATTGCACACCACAAGCTTACTCCTACCGTTGTAGTCTCAAGTGCACCGATCACTGCTGTCAAGCATCAGCACCTTATCAGGGAGATGATCCCTGTTTGCAGGATCTCAAACATCACCACTTTCACCTTGTATTCAACCGGCAATATTTTACCGACCTACGACCCCTTCCTGTAACCCCCAGCTATGTAACTCCGACAAGAGCTACTCTTCCATTTAACAGCAGTGTATCTGAACACACAGCTTTCCACAGTAACCATTGCATGACAATCTCAGATTGTACTTTGAACATTCAAGTAAATTTAAAACATGATGCTAGCATATATTAATACTTGTACAGCCACAGAATTCTGAGCATCTCGCAGATTTATTATCACTGTTAGAATTTTTTCAGCAGAAAGGGTAACGCTTAAAATACACAGCTAAACGACTCCATTTCTCATACCAGAATCTCAGGAGACATCCTGCAGGAGAGAGCCCAGCAGCAGGCACCCAGCTGTGTGTGTGTTCCCCATGAGCAGTGTGCCACCGGGGCTCCACCTAAAAACCATTCAGCAGCAACAATAAATGAAGTTTCCAGTACTGTGCAAGAAAAGTGACAGCCAAGTAAATCAAGTACCTTGCCCAAGATCATTCCAGAGATCAGCTTCAGTGCCAGGAACAGAACATACCTTGTCTACTTTCCTGCTGTTTAATTTTATTCACTCTGTAGTGGCTGCTCCATGGCTCCCATGGACATCCTTTCTCCCTTTGTGTACATGTCCTCCAAATTCTTTACCTCATCATCATATCTTCCCGGCTTAACTTTAAAGCAAATGATGCATGTTTAGCAATTACAGCCTTCTCTCCAACTCAGTTCTTCCAGGTCCTTTTGTTCTCTCTCAATTATCACTGTGGCATGGAGGCAACCCGAATGCGAACACTGTGATTCCAACCTTGCTGCAATACAGAGTGAAGGAGATCCGGGGACATCCTATCACTCCTCCAGTTCCTACTGCAGACAGCCCATGGGAGCGGACCCAGCCTGCAATAGTGATTCCTTCCACCTCTACATTCCTTTCGAGGCAGGCAGGCAGGTTCTTTCTGTCCCGTGCTTTCAACACAGCTCCCATATTGCACAGATTGCCAGTTACCATCAATCTCTGCACAGTTCTGACATCCTATATGCTAAGCAGTAACAGGCGACCTCAAATCCAAGGCAAATCTCTCACATTAAGTATAACTCAGTGCTGTGTCCTGTGCAAGGTCTATTTTAGATTTAAATTTGAGAATGGTGTTGACCCACAGCAGTCAATTCAAATTCACCTCTCTATGGATAGATCTTCAGTCGTCATCTACAACCCAGGCCAGCTGCACATCCAAGCAGTGATCAGTACACAGATGCTTCATTATGTGCAGAAATGAGCAAGAAGTTCAGAAGACATCTCAGCTGGAAGCTACCCATGCCTGTCTGTCTCATAATAAGAGGAAACCTGGGAAGTTCAAATGCAAAACCAAAACAAACTGGCTGAAGAGACTCACCAGCTCACTCTGTCCTGCAATATATCCAGAGGCAACAAACTGTGTCAAGAGCGCAACATGAGTTGAAACTGTGTGAGAGCTAAAATGATCTGCAGAAGAAAATCGATGCAGACAAACCTGTGTTAAGGAGCCACATGAGAGATTAGAAAAGATCAGTAGCTTAACAAGAAGGTTTTGAGGAACAGAAATATTAATCATACTTATTATGCTTTGCTATGCCTTTAAGGCAGAGCTTGCCTAACAGAGATGCTGCTTTCCCATTGATTTCCCCATAAGGTCCATGATGTATGAAAAATTGAGGAGCTGTAATGAAAAATTATTTGCCAGCTATATTGGAAAGTTAGCTTCACAAAACTAACTTGTACGCAGCTTACATAATACAGGAGAAAAAAACGTTCCGTTCATGACAGGGTAAGGAAAACAGCCTGTGCTGTTTTGTGCAAAACTTGTAAAGCAGGTTGGGGTTTCCACAACCAAACTAAGCAAATTACAATAACATCTGCAAAGATTTTTTTCCCACCTGGGCAACCCTTCAAGCTCACGCTGTTGGGAATATTTTATGTCAAGCCGAGGGAGGATGACTTTTTGGGTGCTTGTGCATTCACGGCAAAACAGAAGAAAAGACGAAAAGGAAACACTCTCCATCTTCAGAAAGTTACAGCAGAAAGGGACTGCTGTTCTTGTTTAACACAAAGGAACAATGTTGTTTTCACTTAGCATCCAAAATGCTTACATTTCAGAGCCAGGACAGGATTTTATTTGCGGAAATCAAACCCCATTATTGTGCGTGTACACTAACAACAACTCACCACCTCTGGAGTGAAGTGTGACAGCTGTTTCACAAATAAGAAGCAATTTCCGCTGATGAAATGCAGACAGTGCAGCAGATAATAGTCTAACCTACTGCCTTACAAGCCTTCCTCTTTTGGATATTCTTTCTTTTTTTTTCCTCCCCTCTCTCCCTCTGATGCAAACCACCTTTCCATCAGACTCAGCAGACTAACTGGGATTTCATACATCCTACGAGTGGCAGCATGTCCCCCAGACACGTATCCACACATAATGTGCTTGCTGTGTTTTCCAGCCAGCAGATGGTTGCCTGGTTTCATTCAATCAAAGTGGTTTTGTTAGTAAGTGCCCTGATGGACACTTCTCACAGGAAAATAACCCAGATGGAGGTCACAAATGCAGAACCATGGTGCCTCACCCAAGCCTTCCTCTCTTGTACCATCAGTACAGAAACTTTATTTACAAAAGCACCTGCCTTGCCAGGCATGCTGTACCCTGTAGGTATCCAATATCCCTGTGCTGGAGCACCGGCCTTGAATTAACAGAAAGCTATCCCATCTTTTTCTCAGGTTTTAGCCCCTTCTACCTTGTCCCCTTCCTACAAGATCAGAGTGTACCAGTTATTAAAACCTAACACAATCATAGCCAGCAATACTTTCCTTGCCTCAGCTGTTTGTAAGATGAAATACTTTCCCACAAGGCTTTATCCCTTCTGAAATCCTGCTCAGCATTCTGGACTGACAGACACTGAGCCCCAGAGGAACCTCTACTGAGACTACATGCAAATGCTCCAGCACTAACAAAGCCTGCTCAGTCTGTAATAACGCACACTGTTGCCCTGATGCCAGGATGTCACAGGAGCCCTGCGTGACGGTAAGTCTGAGGTGCTGTGCTCCACTGATGCACACAACTGAAGAAAGGGAAAGAGGACAAACATTTGTACCACTTCTGTGACCACGAAGACCAAAGCAATGACCAAATTCCTGGGAGGTGCATGTTTGAAGAAGGCTCGTTTCAATAACTGAGAAGAATGCACTTTCCAATTTCTCAGTGCAGAGAGCCTCCTGTATCCACCTACCTTCTTCAGTGCAGAGAGAGGTCTGCACTGAGCACTACATTTCTGCAGCCACCTTACTATCAGAATCTGTGCTAGGAAGTCACAGCAAATTCAGGTATAGCCACAGATCTTCCTTGCAGATACACCTTGTCACCCAAGGCAAAAACAGCTCACATCTCTCACCACTGGGCAGCAGCAGCCCAAGTTGAGCGATCATATCGGCTGGTGTACTTTGTCACCTTGATGTGCACTCGCAGAGAGAAGCCGCCCTGGGCACAGGGTTTATTAGTGCACACAGCCTCGCCGCTGGATCTCACACCGCACTGGAACCAGCTATCACTTACCCAGCCCCCTCGTACTTCCCTTTTCCTGCCAGCATTAAAATTGGCGGATTGGCATTTTCAGCATGACTCTGCCAAGATGAACTTGAACTACACACGCATCTGTCTTCTTCACATCAGTGTGAATCTTCTTTCATTGCTTCCAGAGTTGTTAATCCTTCTCCTCTGGGACTGTACCTGGATGGTTCTTTTTTTCTTGAGGATAATCAGGCTGTCAAACAGGATTCTAGAAAGGACCTGCAGTTCCTGATGCACTTTCATTTTTTGTATTTCTTTGTAATTGGTTAATTTAGTCCCACTGGAGCTGGAAACGGACAATTAAGAGTTCAAGGACAATTCTGGTATTTTGTTTTTAAACAGCAATTATAGGTGATTGATAGTTAATCAGAAGCCTATTTCAGAACTTAAAATTAGGAGGAGTCTCTAAGTTAGCAAACATTACAGGAAGGAACTGGAGAGAGCAGGAGAGAAATAAGCATTCACTTGCAGTAAACCACTAACGCAGCTGTTCAGATAACCAAACTGGGGGGCCATAATAAATAAGGTAGTGCCACAGGGTACCCCTCAAAGGGCCAAACAGCTACAGAAAGCAGTTCCCACCAGCATCTCTTCAGCTGTAAGAGTATCCCGCTGGCAGCATAAATCTCAGGAATTGGACTAGATTACATTTAAAGGTCCCTTCCAACTCAAACGATTCTATGATTCTATGATTCTAGACTGGAGTATATAAGAACAGACACATACATAAACCCAGAGTGCAGCACATCAACGGAATGCCTTTGAAAGGAGAGAAGAAAGAAGGTATTTCTTGCCACGTCAGTCTTCCTTCCTCAATCCATACTGCAAGTAGAAACTCTAACGAAATGCAGCTCCTTCTGGGAAGAGCAGCACAAAACAACTGTTATTGTAACATAAGGGAAGGAAACACTGGAGACCTCCAGTGTGACTACATCAGACACCAAAACTACATCTATTAAGCAGCTATGTCTGCAGGAAGCGAGAGACCATAATTTACCATCTCACCTGAAAAACAATTTTCAGCAGAATAAGGCTGCTAGCAGCAATGTGTCTTGCTAGTTTATTGGTAAATCACAAGAGAGCATCTTCAAATGAAGCATCAGTGGCAGAAGTGATTTCTGCACAATCCCGTGCTCACAGCTTGGAAAATTCTCTGGGTGTCCCAGCAGAATCAAACAAGATAAAGAGAGAGCGATTCAAGTAATGAGTAATAAAAAGGCCTAGGAAAGCCTGCCTGATCATGGACAAATGTGATATTGGCAAGAATTAATGAGTGTGGCAAGACAGAAAGGAGCTGATGGTAAAAAGAGCATGAATGGGTGACAGTTCAGATCTACTAAGATTTAAAGTTTCCAATCCCACTTTGGAAGTCCCAAATCTTATTTCGTTTATTTTAAAATGAACCACCTGAGCATTCAGATGTGAATTCAGCTTTTAATTTCACCAGAGGCAGAGAGGACTCGGGGTCAGCGTTATTCGGACAGAGCCGACCACAACTTCAGACAGCATTCAGTCTGACAAAATTCACCTGCTCCACCGTGTGAGAAAATATTCATGGTAGGACTGGATTAAATTGAATCCTCCAAAAAGAAAAGCCATTTATGCTGAGAACAGCCTCTCTCTAAGCAGAGAATCAGAGGAAAATTCTGGCTGAAGCCAGGTGGTGTGATCTAGGACCAGTTTTCTCTTTTAATTAATGGGGCAGCTTCACAAGCCCCATGGTCATTGGTATCCCCTAGCAATTCCTGCAGGACCTGCATCCAGATGCCAGTGCGTGGGAGAACGAAACACAGCATTGGCACTGGGAAGCATTCCTGATTATTATTTTTTTAATTTTCAATTTTTGAATTACATAAAAACTTTAACCGTGACAAAGTCATCCCTGAGACAGACCGACAGCACATAAACCATCCCCAGAAAGGAATTTCCTCCCAGGTTGGATATTAGGAAGAATTTCTTTCCAGAAGGAGTGGTGAGGTACAGGAACAGGCTGCCCAGGGTGTCACCATCCCTGAAAAGGGTCAGTGTGGCACTGAGGGACATGGTTAGTGGCTATGGTGGTGTTGGGTTGATGGTTGGACTGGATGATCTTAGTGGTCTTTCCAATCTTAATGATTCTACAATTCCTGCTCCAAAAGTATTATAACCTCATGAATAAAGCACAGGAAATGAATAAGAAATGTTCTTCCAGCACAACTGGGACCCAAACCCAAGTGTTTCTGGCTCCCAGGCTACATCTCCATCGTCCAGATCCAAGAGAGGCACTAGCTCTATGTTCACTTGCACAACCTGAAGATAACATTGCTCAGTAAACACTCTTCAGCCATGAAAATCAGTGTACCCTGAATATTTGGGGTGCTGAGCCGCACCGTGCCAGCCATGCTTGCAAGCCACGGAGAGGAGGCCACCAGGGGCTCCTCTGTGCTCTGTGTAACACACAGCCAAGCAATGATTCCCCAGGTTTTATCCCAGTTGCAGAAGGTGGAAGCTTGCTATTCCCAGCCACATTTATTTATCGCTTTACTCTGGTCTCCATGGAAACAAGTCATGATATTAGAGGCTGAAAGAGGGAGGTCGGGAGGTCTGCAGGAGCTGCTGGGAGCCAGAGCCACAGAGCAGAACAAATGCTAAAACTAGAAAAGTGTAATTTCTCTGCAAAGAGCAATGAAATAAGTGGCAGGAGAGTTGAAAAGTACTAAATGTGAGAGGCCTGAACTTAATACCACTTCAATTATTTAACAAGATTGTCTCATCTATGTATTTGGATGAGTATGATCACACTGCAGGACCGCCGAGGTCGTCTCATCACTGCTTGCAGACAGCATCAGCTTATTGTAGCTCTGCACCCACTGGGCACCTTTGAATTACTTTTTATCAGCCTTTCCTAGACAAGATGAGCAAGGAATAAAAGCCCTGAAGCCAGACACTCCGGGCTGTGCTTGATCCTACAGAAATCGGTGACACCAGGTGAGCCCAGAGGTGGTTCTAAACAAATAAACACAGAGAACAGAAGTAACAGAAGCACAGCTAGCAGATGCATGCCATGTGAGCCTGCATCTCCACTCAGAGATGGTTTTGCAAGGGACTGCATCCAGACTGTACAATTAATACAGTACTGACAAACTCTCGTAAGCTATTGAAATGCCTAAATTGAGAAAAGCGCGAAATCTCTTCCCTTATCCATTCTATAAATGAGAGAAATATAAAATTAAAAGCATATTTCAGACAAGTACCACAGGAGATGGTAGGACACTACAGCATGGGCACCAGTCTTTTCCCCCTCCAGCATTTTATGTTCCTCTTGTAGTCCATCATCCACTCCCCAGGATAAATGCATACAACTTTTGTTTTCACCCTACAGGACAAACCATTTGAATCGTTTCATTTCATTTATAACAAAGACCGTAACCTACATCCTTGATACAACCTCTTGTCTGAGTTACAGCACAGAGGGCAAGCCCAACCGAAAACAATGGTTGTAAGAAGTAATTGCAATGCCTGGACAAGGTTTCCTGTAATTAATCACTGGCATAATTAAAAACAAAAACCCACCTCCAGCTTTGCTTCAAGTCAGCTTGTTGCACGCTTTTGTCTGCCACACTGAAGAGTGAATCAAGTTTTGTCTCCTTGCGTGTGCTGTCTTCAAGTCACCCATGACCTCTGTCGGCCACGTTCAGAACATTCAGTTTCTGGAGTCTCTTGGTAGAAGACCAAAGCCCACCCAAAGGAAAAGTCCGCTGCTGTATTTCACAGTATAAATGTATGACAGCCACAGGTATTTTAAATATGTATTGTTCATTCTGCCTTTGCTTTAGAAAGGCTATTCCCACTACACTGAATTGCAAAGTGTTTCCACAATTACTGGGCAAACATCTGAATTCTCTGAGATGGAAAATTGCTAGTGATCTCACAGAGGGCTGAAAAGACTCTCAATCTTTAATAACTTGGTCTTTAAGAAAGGACAGATTATTTCCCAGTACTGAAGTGCCAGGTTATTCCAAGTAGTCGGCTGCTACAAAATCAGCACTGATACCACAAGTTCAGAGAAAGTGTCAGAGCACCTTCTGAGGGGCTGCCTATGAGACAATTTCATCTTACGTTTTAATTTAATTTGGAACAACACGCAAGTCTTGCACATATAATGTCAGTGCAAAGTGGTTTGTTTATTTGTCTTCTGGCCAAAAACAAACAGGTGCTCTTACTGAGAACATCTTCAATACAAAGAATTGTAAGTGAACTCTACTTCACAAACGTAGAAGCAATAAAGCCAATACTCATCAGCTTATCTCTAAGAATCTAAAATCTAGAAGGCTTCGGAGAGCAACTGAGAGCTGCCACAGAAGATGCTGTGGCAGGTATTCATCTGCCAGAGTTCATGGTATCATCTGTGTGTGATCAGAGAGCCTCAGCCTCACGGGAAAGTCCCATAGCGTTTATTAAGAGATATAATCCAGCTGACCCTTTCTGCCAGATGAGATTTATACCACCTTCGTTCCCTGTCCCTCTCACACCAACCGTACACACTCTGTGGAGATGAGTCAGGGAGGCTGGAACATAAATATGCCCAGAGGTAGCACATCCATATTGCCCTATCAGAAAGAACAAAGAAAGAAATCGGAACTAATTAGTATTGCAATGTGTCTGAGGCTGGATTTAGCATCATTCAGCAACCACGGGCAGTGAAGGAATGAAGAAAAATGGAGCCAATTTGTGGCTCAGTATTTATTAGCATTTAGATAATATACCCCATCCATCATAGAAAAGGCATGTTTCAGAAGTACCAATGCTCGTGCGTTCTGAGTGCCCAGAACCCTTGTAAATGGCATTCCTCTGATACTGCTGAGAATAAAACACATTCATCCAGAAGCACTGCTGGGGGAGGACATTTTTTCCTTGTGATGGAAATAAAGACTGATGATACAAAGGAGTCATAAAAGCAAGAGGTTGCAGATTAAGATAGAAGCAATCCACTCCTTCCCAATGACACGCATGTGTGATTTACAAGCTGCCAAACACAGCCATGGGATTAAAATGGGAATAAAATCCCAGTTGACATTGACAGAGGGAATCAAAAAGCATCCAAAATCTGCAGCCAAGTTTGCTGCTCTGTAGCACAGCTGTTATTTTACAGGCACAGGAAGGGAGACCTGAAATTATGGAAAGGGGCAGGAGAGGTTCTGGAAAATAAATTATTAAAAACGACAGCAAAAAAAGTTTGGTTCCTTTGTTTATCTTGAAGGTCAGTGACTGCAGACAGCAGCAGATTCACAAAGGACTGAACAAGAGATCCATTTCCAGATGTTGCAACCAGCCACCCTGCAAATCTCAAGCAGCCTGAATGAGTACCACGTGTGCCTTTCTCAGTGCAGTTTAAATTCTACAGGGCCATCGCTTTGTAAGAGACAGATTCTTCCATCATTTATCGCTCAGTGTAGAGGAGATAGAGTCACAGGTTCACAGCCTTATTGCGGTCTTGGAAAGCATGTTGTATTTCTCCAATTTTCAAGTTTATTCTCCTGGCATTCCAAGACCAGACTCCCAGAAATCTCATCAACGTGTGACTCAGTGAAAGCCTAAACATATGACCAGACTCAAAGAAACAGAAAATTAAGCCTACACGTAAGCACACTGATAAAGCAAGGCCTATAAAAACTAGAACAGCAAATGAGTCTTTTTCTGCAGACTTCTGCTCTGCTCAAGTTTTAATGATATCTGACTTTTCATCCCACTTCAGCATGGGAGACTTATCAGAAATCTTGAAGAGATTCTAGGAAGAGTAACTTCTTGCCTTTCTTTATTTCAGAAGGTAAATTGTTCTGGGTCCAGAGTAGTTGTCAGTTTGAAAACAGTCTGGCTGTTCAGTATGTTAGCAGCTGTTAAGTAAAACAAACCCAACAAAATAAAGCGACACATCTCATAATGAGCATCCATCTGTAAGGAATGTAAGTCAGTAATGCTGGTTGTTAACACAGGGGTGACACTGAACTTACTGTTCCTAGCATAACAGCTCAAGTTTTTGTTTATTTATTTGCATAACCTTTGACAGCATGGCCAAGTTAAAGGATCCATTTCTGAGTAAAATGGCTGTTCCTGGGCTGTTACCAGTGGATGCAAATCCACAGTAGTGCTGACAGAGGAATTAACTCATAAAACACATTTGACAAACAGAGGAGCTTCAAACTCTCCAGTGGCTCAGGACTATAATGAGCAAGGAGTACAGTAAATAAGAATGTTTTAATTCAGGAACATGCAGTTGACATCAGTGCCACACATCCACGTATCCTGAAAACAATTAGTGATACGCTGAACGAGCAGTTGTGTTTCTTGAGATTTCTGTGCCAGCAAATACCGGAGATAAAGTAAGCTTAAAATAACAGTTAGTTGCAGTTGCATACAACTGTTTGTAGAAAATCCAGTATCTCCTCATTTCCTCCCCACCATGTGCATGCACGCTCATAAGGTAATATAATTTAAAGCCATGGTGTACCACTGATTTCATTTGTATGTACATCTACCCCATAATCACCTCGTCATCATTCCCAGGGTCTCAGCAGAAACAGCTCTGCTGAGATCAAAACTCACTTTGCAGATGAATTTCCTTCTCAGCAGGCAGTACAGGGCAGTGCCAGCCCTCCAGCCCATTGCCCTGCTCCCAGCTCTCTGCAGGCTCAGGCTGCTCCTCCTGCCTGGGCTCGGACCCATGGCAGCCACACACACGCTGCTCCTACATGGAGCAGCAGCACATCATCATCCAGACCCCAGCCTGCATCCTCTGCTTTCCATCCACTTCACAGAGGGCAGACACCTGCAGCCTACACGTAGCAGCCTGAAAGAGGCAATGAAATGAGAAAAATATATTCAAAATGAAGCTGAGTGTGAGCGTGGTGCAACGTATCATCACACTGACAAGAGGCCAAGGCCCTGGACTTAAAATACCCTTAAAACCATGCCGTATGACCACCTGCACTTTTTGAAACATCAGCGTTTTGATTGCCAGCACAACCTAACAGCACCAGCTCCTCCCAGTAAAGATGGCTGCTGCAAGGAATAAAGATTGCTACCTGTCAACCACCGGTGCTACTGGTCTGGTATGGACTGGTAAACTTGGCCTGTTTTCCTAAACATGTAGTAAGTAATGTACCACCTGTACCAGTGCGGGAGTGGATTCTCTGTCACTGGCCAACCTTCTCTACCAGCCTGTTGTAGCCTGCAGGATTACCCAAAAAGCCCAGCTGGACATGTGGCTGAACTGCTGTGCCCATCTCAAACACTGGCAAAGCACCACTTGAGAGCCTGGCACCTTGCAACTCCTACCATTAAGTATATGAGTATAAAAGTCAGAACAAAAACTGAGCCTTACTGTAACAGGCTTTCCCCAGGGAGACACAACTCCCTAATTGCTCCCCAGCTGACCGTAACAAAACCTTGCAGAAATAGAACAGGGAGGAGAAGGCTGCCTGATTCCTTCCGTACGGTTCCCAGAGACAGCTTCAGTCACACAAACAGTGTGAAGTGTTCTCAAAGAAATACAATAAATTAAACACACATAGGTTTAGACAGCACTCCGAAACAGAGAACACTATGCAGGTAATCATACAGCCATTCTTAAAGCTAGCATATCACCCTCTTCTTCAGTCTTTGCCATCCCACGTTATGGCACAGCCCAGGATTAAAACAAGAAATGACATTTCAGGCACTGTCATGGAACCTTACCTCTTTACCACCACCAAAACAATAGCTGCATTTCTTTAGAAGCCAGAAAACCTCCACTAAGCCTAAGCAGCAGGCAAAACAGCTGAACCAAACATATGACTAGCAGCTCACACATTGCCAGTGACAGCCAGTACTGGAGGGGGCTTGTGGGAATGAGTGCGCTTTTCCATCATAGATCCTCCTGAAAGCACAATGAATTAGTAATGTCAGTGGCATCTTTGGTCATGGTCATGGTACAGAGAGGTAAAGGTGTGTCCATGGCTGGTCCTGTTGGGCACACCAGGAGGAGCCATCACCACTGCTACCTTCACTGTTCCATCCAACTCATCTTCTTTCCACCTCTCCCTTTGCTGTCGCCCTCTCTGAATATATTTTTGCATTGTTGCTACTCCTGGCTCAGTGTCTGCCTTCTGCTAACTTTTCTGCTCTGGTGATTACAGATCGTTGGATTCACACCTGTGGCTCCACAGTCTCTCTGCCTGCCCTACACAAGCAGCCACCCACGCAGCTGCAAGTAAGTGACATCTCAGAGTGACAAGTCCTACAAGATCGGCACAACATTCTGGGTATCTCTGCCCAGAAAGCTCGAATTGTGCAAGACAGGACACGAAAGAGAGCTGAGTGATTTGCTCGATGTTGTAGCATATCAGCCTGACTGGATGCAAATCTAAAGCATTTTGCATTTTGTTTGGAAATCCTAAAACCTGTCATAAGCCCCACGCCTGCTTACCCCATGGCTTGAGCTATGCGACACCACTGTAGTGCAGATGAGAAGGTTGTGCTCACCAGAGAGCTCAGCCTGCATCCACACAGACAGGAGGGCACTGCTGACGCAAACTCACACCCAAAGTACACAAAGGCTGCTCCAGAAGTAATGCCTCCTATTTTATGATGTTGGTCCTCGATGTCAGACGTGGATGTTGGTGGTACGACAGCAGAGGTTAAACCCTTCCATCAATATTCTGATATATTTTGCTGCCATGCAACAGACAGCAGCAGAGGGGCAGTCTGACAAAACGGTGTCTGACATGGAAGTGTGTTTGAAGCAAAGGTGTGTCATTTAATTCCTCAGTGTGGAAAAAATGGCACCCATTGACATTCATTGACACATGCTGAACGTTTATGGATACCAACAGGGGATGTGAGCACAGTGAGGCAGTGGGTGGTGAAACACTGCGAAACAGTGGCTCTTGTTCATCAGTGGTGAAAATACACAGCTAATGGTGGTGACTGTGTGAAAACAGGGTTTTGTAACTGAGAATCTGCTCTATCAAATAATTATTGTGCCCTCTGATGTAGTTTCCATAGAAATAAATAGGAGGCATTACTTTTGGAGCAACCTACATAGTGCAGATTGACCTGCTGTCCCTGATACGAACCTAAGTGAACACACAGAAAGCCTCTTGTCTTCATTTATTACGAATAAGCACAAGGTTGTGTCTTCCTGCACAAAAAGCCCATGATGCTAGCGATGAAGGACGCTGCACGACCTTACTGCAGAACTACAGCAATCTCCTATGATGGATCATTTTTCCAAAATTTACCTAGCATGCGCTGAAGAAATCTGGCAGGCATCTCATTCAAGCTACTGGCTGGTACTGTCCATATACCTGCGGCGCTGCTGAGCCAACGTCACATTCATAACACGCTTCCCAGCTCTATTTCTATTCAACAGGAGCTGCAGATTATTATTTCAAGGAAGGTTTATGGTTCTTCTCAAATTACTGTATTTTTACTGGCACACAAGCAAAAGCGCAAAGCAGAATTGAGACCGTGTAAAGAAAATAGCAGGAAAGGCCCCATTAGGGAATGCAGGAGCCATTCAAGGTCTTGTCAAGATTAATAGCGTTTTTATAGAGATTTAGTTGCCTGCCTCTCTGCTCATGCTTTCAAATAGGAAGCTGCAGCAACTTAACCTAAAATCAAATGAAGCTACTTATATGCATAAAGTTAACCAACCACTTAATTAGTTTCCTAGTCAGTCTTTTTTCCTAAAATGAAAGAGAGGGAGGCATTCATGTTCATTTGTCTCACAATTTAAATCCTTTTTTGAAGGAAAGATTGATATTTTGCTTTCTATTCAAGGGGATGAGATCTGGTGTATGCAAGCTTGCTGCCCTCTAAAAGAAATCAAAATCTTCCTGTATTTTAGTATGCCTCTCCGAGCATCTCATTTCTTAGCTAACAGTGCTATGCACCATGGGTAGACAGAACACGTTCTTGCACTGCAGCGCGTTCCTTCCACTGACGAAGAGACAAAATGAATAATAAGAAGGGAGATGTTAAGAAGAAAATGGAGGCAGACAGCCTCTCTGCAGAGCACTGCTTAAGTAGAAATCAGTTATTTCATATGCTTTGTTCAGAGGCAGCATCTCTATCTACCGCTTTACACACCTCTTCCCTTCCTCACCCACCTTGTCCCTTATAATATTATAAACTTCACAGCTAATAGTGAGTAATCCTTCTCCTTTCCCAAGCACAGCATCCCAAGGTTGGTCAGCCAGGGCACTGATATATGCTTATACTCCTCAAACCTGTAAAATCTCGCAGGCTGGCTTCACCCTGTGCAGACATTTCAATCACCGGTATCTGCTTCCTCATATTTAGATAAGACATCAAGGTGTAGTTATGTTATCACTGTTTTCAGAGCTAGAAGAAGCAAAGTTTTGTAGAACCTCTGTGACTGTTCATCTTCAACGCTTTTGTTATGCGTTTCAGCACAACGTGAAAGAACACCCATCTCCTCTGCTTCTGCCCTCCCCTCAAAATATCCACAGTCATAGTAGGGAACTGCAGGAAAATCAGGCGTTCTTTCACTGACTGACACTCGGACTAAAGCAGTATGAACAAGACTTCTTGCTTCCTGAGCAAGTACCAGCAACTCATCATGTTTTAGAAGGCAGAGCCGGCATGAATTCCGAATTCCATATTTTTCTCTGCCTTCTGATTAAACTCTATATTTTAATTACTGGATTCCCCCACAAGTATACCTGGGAACCCCTCTCGGGTCTGAGACATTGCCCTAATGTGGTCAGTGAAATACTGCGATTTTTTAAAAAGGAGTCCGGTGCAGCCCAGGTGCTTGGAAGTCTTACTTAATGCTCTACTGTGCAGATAGAGGAATAAGCTATCGTGGAGGCTCCTGCATACTCATTCCCAACCTTCCTTTTGTATCTTCATCTTCCTTCCTCATCCAGATACATTCCAGAATCTCTCCTGGATCATTCAAACATCCAGACACGTGGACAAGAGGTAAGAAGTGAGAGCTATTTCATCTTGTAAGCAAAGTGATGGGTAGCCAAGACTCGTAAGCCCAGATCCTGCTGCTGAAACCTCTTACACACTTCAGAATTAATACTAAAGGTCTTGAATTAGTTTGAAGAGAAGCAGACTTAGGTGGAAAAGAAAAAAAGAATAACAGCGAGCAGAGACTTAGTTTGAGAACCCACTTTTTGCCTCTCCTACAAAGCCTAATCCTTCTGCAGAGCTCAATGGAAATACTCCTTTACAGGGTATCAAGAAAAGATTTTAGCACTAAGTAAGTTGAAATCTGGGTTATGGGCATAGTTATACAGTTCAATGAGGCTAACGTGATGTCATAACACCACAGAAGGTAATTAGGATTAAATGCTAGCAGCATTCTCACTGCATTGTGACTTCAGCCAAGCAGCACTCCATCCGTGTTAAGCTACAGCAGACTGCAGTGGAGCAGCAATTGCATCTTACACTGATGGCTACCTGAAAGAAGAAAACTTTAATTGCAAATAAATTAAAAAGTTACCTTTCATCTTTCTATTATGATAGAGCGCTATGCAAGTTCTGCAAGAATTACACATGGGAAAAGTTTAACACGCCTTTTCTGCCATGACTTTTGCTAGCGAAAGATAACAGGCAGAGGTGCCACAGCCTTCTGTCCCTGCATTTCTGTGTGGCAGCAGACACAGGCAGGCAGAGGACTGATGCAGACATCTGTGTCACTTTCCTGATAAGATCTGACAGCGTTAACGAGATTCGGGGATGACTAGTCATGGTGAAAGATCAGAAATGGCTCCGTGTCACCCCTGAATCCTGACAGGAGAAGATGTGTGAGTGACATATCAGAATGGGAGGAGGAAAGATAAAAAAAAACTGGGCAAGGGAAAAAGCTAATTACAATCTGCAGCCAATTTAAAACATGTCTCTTGAACTCACTATCAGCACCGTGATCTGATTTTTCATCCACCACACAGTGCCTGATAAACAGTGACACTCCATTATTAACATATTGCCATCTAGTATCTACTAATGCATGTCAGAGCCCTCCGTGTGGTGGTATTTTCCCCTCTATCATCTCTGCATCTTTTTTTTTTTTTTTTTTTTTTTTTTTTTTTGCTCCTGTGGTCAGATGAGAATCAAACAGGAAGAGTTTCTTGCTAACTCCTTTTAACATCTCTGATAAGGTTATCTGAGATCCTAATGGTACATCCTAAACTTAGATTCAAAAGCAGACAATCACTAATGGCCTCCTGCCAGCAGTGGAGATTCTGCTCTTTCTAAAGGCTTTAAAGTTCCCTGCAGTGGACTGAGCAGTTTGGTCTTCTGACACAGAAAAGCTGTCAATCATCTCAGTCAGTGCCCTCACTAAGCAAGGCGCTTCATAAGCCACATGACCCAGCCAGACAAGACATGGAGCAGGGAAAGGCAACAAGTGGCTTAGATCTCTATGGCATTATTAGGCACGGGGATGGGAGCCGACACACTCAGACATAGGCTGTTTTTCTCCCTACTCTTCACCTTTGCCTGAAAGGGAATATATCAACAAAGGGAAACTTTAGTAAGAGTTTAATCAAAGCTTCAGGCAAAAGGGCTGAAAGTCTGTTGTGTCTGCTAAAAGGCTGACAAAACTTTAAGGTCTGTTGCCTGGCAGTGCTAGCGCCACATTCCAGACTCATTATCAGCCTAAGACAGAGGGCCCCATTCTAAAAATGCAGGGCTGGGAAAGAGAAGAGAATCAGTCCCAGGGACCCTTCTGTAAATGAGATGTCCTTGTTTGCTGTTGACTTTATTAGTCCACATGCATAGCCTTTCCTCATGTATGCATGTTGCTCTATTTGCGTTTGACAAAGACACAGTCCATTTCTTTTCTTTCTCTGCAAAAATGATCATCAAATGAATGACAAGGTTCCTTCAGACAGGGTGTCTGTAAAGATCAAAGGAAGACAGTTGATTTTCTCAAGCTGGTGTTCGAAGCAGAGAAAAAGAAGACAACCCTTGGAAGAAACGTTGCTTTGACTTCTGCACCTACCCCTCGGCTGGGAGCCGTGCTGTCCAACAGCAGCAAGAGAGCTGAGGGAGGAAGGCTGCCAGTTCTGTGAAGGATGATGTCTGGCTCCATGGCTGCCCTCCGCTCCAGCTCAAGACTGGTATATATGACACAAAAAGCAGGGCAGGATATCAGCTATTTAGAGGACTCATTGTTTACTTAGAGGCACAAGGATGTATGTGGCCAGTCTCAGGCCACCATGTAGTGAACAGAACTCCCAGTCACCTCTCAGACGGTGGGTGTCAGTATTGTGGCTGTCCTGTTCACATGCTCATCTGAGCAGCATGCATGGTGGATATGGAGGGATTTCTGATAAGGAAGCTTATTACGCAAGGTATTTTTGAAGACCTCTTCTTCCCCCATGAGTTCATTAGTTCCAATGGGGAGAGGAACAAAAGAGGAAAGAGGAAAATAAAGAGGCAGCTAGCTTGAGACATGCTCAACTGTAAGCAAAAAACTGTGAGGAATTAAAAGTTATAACCAAATAAAACTGCTCTTCAGGATTTGATGAATCTGTGAATCTGACTGAATCTATCTAAAGGATCAAATTTCATCCCGGAACATAAATTTCCAAAGTTTGTAGGAGCTACTTCAGCTTACACCGTTGGTAAATATGCTCGTTATGTCCGAAAGACTGGAAGTGCCCAAGCACAGACATAATTGCACAGCAACTTTCCTTGCTATGAGCAAAGCTGGTTACTTGAGACCAATGTTTCTGAGACAACCAGCATCATGAAATCTCACAAGTGAGTTACAGAAAGTCATTGTCTGCCAGGCTTGTGGAAAACTGTAGGATAGGGTTCTTTGTGTGGGGTGTGCCCTCTGGTATTCCCTGCAGCCTTGTACTGTAAGAACAGCTCAACATAAAACAGAAAAATTAATGGAAAGCAATTGCTACATTCGGTTTGTTTTCTCTACCAAAAAGTAAGCTAATGATAGAAAAAGCTGGCAATGATGTCTAACCTCAAGACAGGAGCCCTCTGGAAAAAGATCTGATCAGGTAATTAAGGGGTATGTAATAATATAAATGTGCAAAAGGGCTAATTAACATTTGTAAAATCAACCTCCGTTCTGCTGTTTTCTGATTGCCAAGTTCTTCAATTTCCAGCCTTTTTAATATGAGTTTAATGTGACTTTTTGTGTACAAAAAAGAGCTTTCTTATTAGCTGTGCCTTGTCTGGTCTCTTACTTGCATGCCTGCCTGGATTGAATCACAGTACAATGAGTCTCTTGCCTACTGAAGTCATGTAATTATCTCAGGATCTTAAATTAAAAATAGGGCTCTTGTAAACCTCTCTGCTCTGAAGAAAAATGTAAGTAGACAAATCCAGAATAACCACTGTATTTGTGCCTGTGGAGAGACCGAAACAACAGTTTTGAAAGATATCAAATGTCTTGTGTATCCTAATAGAAAACTAATTATTCTGGCAACTCTTTCAACACCATCCCAATAGGGAACTCTGTCATCCCAGTGGATATTTATGGGAGTAAGTACTTGGAGAAATCTTGCTGATGATCCTGTTATTACTTCTGCTTCTTCTGAAGATCAATCTCCTTGTTCTTCCTGGGTGAATAAATGAACCCAGTGCTCAGAAGCACTTTGGGCCTTGCCTTGATCCCCTAGCATTCTCTTCTGAGTCTGGATTTCCACATGCCATCTGTTAATTTATGCCCAGGCTCCTCTGTCCTTTCCTTACGCTTTGTGGTTATTAAGGGACTGAGAAACTGCTTGAACTCCTGCTAAATGCAGGTTCAAACAGTGTGCCTGTTTGTAGAGGAGGGCATAACTATTTGTAGTGTCCTTTTGCAGCTCCTACCTCCAGCACCATTCTCTGGAGTGTCAGAGCACTCAGCAGCACCAAGAGCAAAGAACTGCAAAGAGACAGGCTGCAGATGAGAGATTTCCAGTTATTTTTAAGACATCTCTCACATACAGGCAGTTCATGTTTATGGAATATGGCGCAGGAGTTATCTTAAAACCAAACCCCATCTTCAGCTATGCATATCCTGGACAAATCTGAAGTGAACCATACCCTCTAACCTACTTCCACAGCCATTTCTGTGGCAATCAGAGAAAGCATTTCCTACAGGAACAGTTCATATGAAATTTGTAAATCTCCCCTTGGGGAGGAAACATCCATTTCCCCTTCTACCTGTCATTCTTCTTCCTTTATTGAATCAATAAGGCATGAAATTTGGCAGCCTATAAGAAAAAAATGAGCTGTTCATATCAAAGAGAGCCTGGATGGATAAAAAAAGCCCACACTGTTAGAATCTAGATCCAGTTAATAGGAATTTAAATAAATAGAAACAGAATCTAAATGTAAATGAACATTACATCACCACTGGCATTTAAGCTCATTTTCAAATACAGAATTAGAAACAAATTTAACTTGCAGGAACGTGCTGTGTATTCACTCTCATTGCACTGCTCTGAGGACACAGGTCTGAATATTTTGTCTGTAGATTCTGTCTCCAAACAAACCACAGCTGGAAATTCATACTGGACATGGAGGAAGAAGGACTCTGCAGAAGGGGCAGATCCCTACTCTCCAGTAAAGGAGAATAACAATTAACAAGCTCTCACTTCCCTGCCTTTACTCGTAAGCTGTTGCGATATGACAGCCAGTGTGTCTGAGTCAGCCTTGCCCCTTTGGGATGTAGTCTGAATCTCCTGAGTGGCCGCTTCTGTGCTTCCAGCCATCAGTACAGGTTCTCCATCTGCTCAGATGAGGGATGCCTGTTTCTGCCATGCATTTACATCACGAAGCCCCTTCTCTCCAATGGTCTGTCGAGTGCAATTTCCCTGAAATAGTTAGCAGGAGGGCAGTGCCGTTTCTGTGGGACAGTCCTTGTCTAATCAAAGGCAGGCAGTGGGTTAGCTGCTGAATGAACACTTTCCAGCTGGGCGGTGAGGTACTCCTCCGTTTGATGAGGCAGCTGAATGTCACCCCACCGTGTCCTGCCTTCAGGGATGACAGCTGATTCCTTGCTTGGCTTGCCTGAAAGTTCTCATCTCTTACCTCCAGAGATCATTGTTCAAATACCCGTGTTTTCCTCTTAGCATAAGGAAAGAAATTGCTGGTAGTTGCTCTAAGCTAATATTATCAGTAGGTCACTGCAGCTTTTCTCAGTGTCTTCGAGCTATAAGGGCATTTTTAAAAGATACTCATCCAGTTCTGTGCTCTGACTACCAACCTGACGAATGCAATTTTTCTCTACTCAGAGGTGAGCCATTCTGCTCAACTACGAGATCGGGGTCCATCAGTTAGATGAAGATGCAATGATTATATCTGAATCTGGTTCTTTTGAGCGTGACTGTGCCTCACACTGCCTATTAAAGAGCAAAGTTTAACATTACTCTCACTCCCACTGATCCTTTTGTGTAATGTCACATTACGTATTTGCTTCTACAGCTATTTTTGTAGTTTGAGGTCTCAACTTGCATCTTCCAGCTTCCATTTCCTTTGAAACTGCATCATATTTAGCAGTACAGATTTCTTCTTCTTCATTAGCACACAAATACACAGAATTAATTTTCTTATCCTACTGAAATTACAACACCTATGTATTTCTTTTCTTGGGGACACACCTTTGCTCAGAGGTTTTCCGAGTTTAGGAACACATCACACAGTAAGGGGGAGACAATTTCTCCCTCCACTTGCTGCCACTCTAATGAGGCTGCAGACAGACCCAATACAGATCCTAGGACTCTGAAATCCTTTTACTAGCCTTTATTCTGTCTGCATGGTTTCATTAGGATGTTAGCAACGTGTCATGCTATAATCAGCAAGAAGGTCTTGTTTATTGCTAGCTTGTTTGAAGACGAGCAGAGCATACAGCCCTAGTGAAGTGGGATCTAATTACTGGGGTTTTAATGAAAAACCACTATGAAGAGATGTTGAATAAGGCATGCATGGGAAATAAAGACCATGTTGGCTGCAGTGCTATTTGTGTAGCATCAAAATATTTTGTCAAAATACATGACTAATTTTAATCAATTTCATACTCTTAACAATTATCTTTGAAATTCTACAGCTCACTGTGGTGACTGAACAATACCTACTTATGAGTTGTTGATCTCCACTGACAGAGAGAATTGTTCCAGGCACTCCGCAGCTGGTAATGCCAGTCTTCAAATTCACTCCTGAAGAGTAGGAAACGCATTCAATTGTCAGGTTCGACTCAAATGGCAGATACACATCAAGAGATTTCCTCCATTTACTGTCCTAAACAGTTGTATTTTCTCTGGAGAACAAGTCTGCTTCGTGTCTGCTGCCTTCAGTTCAATTTGCTCAACATCAAGCAGATTAAACGTGAACGATTTAATTCTAGCAAAGGAAAGGCTTGGATCTTAATCATTTAATGGGAAAGAAAATTACAAAAAGAGAAACATAAACAAAAAATGCAATTTTAGCATCGAATTCCTTTCCCAGCTGACATCTCAAATCCTTGAGGTTTGCACCAGCCATATGAACTCCAGGCACAATTTGCAAACTGCAGATATAACCTGAGTACTCTTAAGAGGAAGACCTTAACGTCTGTGAGACTGGACACCTCCACAAAAAAAGAAACCTGCTCAATTTTTCTCCTTTCTTTTGTTCAAAAAGGCATTCCCAAACATCTATGTTCTTAAGCTGCCACATCTTTTCATTTTCTGGAGCAGAACGGCTCCTCCTGTTCAGGATGTTTGGACTGAAACTTCTTTGAGTTACCATTCAATGGCACTCTTCTCATCTAAGCTCATTTCTTCCGCCTTAAATGGCCTTTTGGCACACCACAACATTTTGGAGACTGTCACAATGTAAATCATAACAAGCACAACTCTGATAACATTATTCAACAACTCCACTAATCTCATATGACAATTCTGGCAAAAATCAAATCACAGCAAGATTTAGGTTTCTCAGGAAGATCATAAGATAAAATATTAGTAAGATGGATGACAGAGGAGGTTTCTAGAGATGATTTGTCCAACACTTTTCTTTGTTCTTGGTCACTTTCAGAAGTTCATGACATCATATTAATATTTCATAGTCTTGGATCCCATGGGTCAAAACTCTTGAAAGGCTTCTGCTTGGAAAATATGTCAGCTTCACCTTGGGGAAAGCAAGTGTCTAACTGAAGAAAGAGTTATAGGAATGGATTCACTACATGTGCTCACAGCTCGCCTCCAGCACTCTGTCCAGATGCTTGTCTCAAGCACTCTGTCTCCAGCAATCGAGATTGCTTCAGAGCTACAGATGCTTGGGAATTCAGCAGTTTTGGAATAATCAGCACACGAAAAAAAGTAATGTCTAAGTCTTAACAAGGAACAATCACCACGTGTCTCCCCTTGGAGAAGGCCATTGTGCAGGGATACTGGATGCTTTCTGCTGTGATCACCATCATCTTTCATCACATCTTTTGATTTTGCTGCCTTATTTAAGAGCCATCTCTTTTCTCTCCACAGAGTAACGCCCAGGCCACTGAATCTTTAGCACTTGCAGACACTGCGTACCACAGGTAGAAGCACTACACAGCACTAAATTCAGATCAACCCTTGTGGATACTGAGAGTTGTATCAAGACGGCAGATTAGCAGCAGACGTGGTTAAACAGGCTGGACTTCTGGGCAACTAATAGCTATGTAGCCTAACAGTTAGGGAGGCAAGGGCTCATTGGTGACACATCATGGGATTAATGGATTTTTCTTTATAAAAGCAATCAATAACATTGATTTCCACATGGACTTTTTTTCTTTGATTTCCTAATGTCACTATCCTGGATCACTTTGAGCTGGAAAGTCAAACTTTGCAGATCCGGAAATATCCACAGAAACACTTGTGACAACAACGAAGGGAATCACAATCTGTTTAAAGTTCCTTCTGCAGGTTAAGGTATAATTTAATGTGTAACACAGTTGTACTAATATGAAACTGCTGAACCAATAAAGCCTTTCAAGAAAAACTACTTATTCCCAAATCCTTAGTGGGGAAAGAGGAATCACAGAATGATAGAACAGTTTGGGTTGGAAGAAACCTTCAAGATGACCTAGTTCCAAAACCCTTCCTATAGGCAGGGACACCTCCCTCTAGACCAGGTTGCTCAAAGCTCCATCCAGCCTGGCCTTGAATGCTTCCAGGGAGGGGGGCATCCACAGCCTCTCGGAGAAACCTGTTCCAGCATCTCCCCACCCTCACAGAAAATAAATTCATCCTGATATCTAGTCTAAATCTACCTTCTTCCATTTAAAACCATTTCCCTCATCCTGAATAAATTATCTAGTTTCAAGAAAGTCTCTTGACAGATGAAGAAAGGCAAATTCATGCAGAGCAATGTTAAAAAAAAAAAAAAGAGAGAGAGAGAGAGAGAGAGAGAAAGTCAATAAATGTTTCTTCTCTTCTTATGGAGAGCATTTGGAACTACATTTAGATTTGTAACCAGAAAACAGCATTCAGTATTCTGAAAAAGAACTGTGTCCACAAAGGCTTATCTTCAGTGTAATGCAACACAGGGTCAGTGTTGTTATCAGCTATCTCTAATTTCTACCTCTCTGAATAGATCTTTTCTGTACAAGAATTCCATTAGAAGATCAGTCAAATGCTGCTTTCAGCCTGAAATCATTATCTTGTTGCAAAGGATCTGAGACTTTAAAACTAAAGATACTTTTCCTTTCTTATATGCCCACCCACACACACAAATGCGTAAGCTCCGAGATTGTGGGAAGCTTTTATCATTGCTGGGTTTCTCACTTGATTTGAGATCATCCAGTCTTTCCTTCCATTTGTTTCCCTATGACATGTCATTTCACTGTGGAAATGTGTCATCAGTGCAAAAGAAACCATACAAGGCACAAGATGGAAGAGAGTGAATAAGGAAAAAGGTAAAACCTCATTATGGTAAGTAGCAACATCTGCATTCAGGCTTAAGTGAACAGTGACAAGAAGCAATTTAAATCTCAGCTGTCAAGCCTGCATAACACATATTTAGCAACACGATGGGCACGGATCACCACTGAAACATCACTACAAACAGGACTGCATGAGGGAGAGCGCACACTTCTGCAGACACTCTGGCAGACAGCATAAAGGAAGGCCCAGCAATGTGGAAAACAGAAGCAAGCCTCCCAAGTGCTGTGTCTTTTGGCTCTTAATGAGGAATAACCTGTTCTGGGAAATGAGTGAAAGTTGAGATGACGGATTTTGTAGGAGCAGCACCTGGCAACCTGTGAAGTGCTTTGGCTTTGGAAACCAGGCTTCTATGAGCACAGATGATGATCTGCCAGTTACCCTTGGCAAGGTGCTGGATATGCCGGCTCTGAGGGCTTCTAGGTAGAGACAGGAACAGCTTTGCAGCCTCTTATTAAACACTGTGCCCCTTATTTTGTCCTGCTGTGTGCAGTAATGAGTTGAAGTTCAGTAAACATGAAGACTACAGAGGCAGCTAAAGAATATTGGAGGTGATTGTCCCTTACACAACTCAGACATTCTGATTATTTTGCCAGGAATAGGACTGATAAGGTTTGAAATAAAATTCTTAGATGAGGGAAGATGGGAGAGGGGCCTTAGTCTCTTATTTGCCAGCAGCAAAACAACAGAGGAAAAGGATGTTAGACATCTGACTGAAGGAAGGCTGGCACCCAAATGCAATCCTGCCCAATAGGGTATACACAAATCCTTTAAAAGACAGAAAAAAAAACTTAAATATTTCACAACATATGCATTCGCTCTGATTATCTGTAAAGCATCATAGATGTGCTTGGCACTTTACTGACAGAAACACTGGCAGGTCTCTGCCTCAGGGCACCTATAATTAGCGCGCAGCAAGGGAAGATGATGGAAAAGAGTGTATGGGAGGACAGGGATGCAACAGTGAAAGAGCGTGAAGAGCTTTACATACATTTCTCCAGATTTGTTGTTGTTGTTTTCATTTAAATATGATATATTTAAAATCTAGAACTGAGAAGTGACAGAACTTCCAATACTTGCTCCACCAACTTTCTGCCACCCCAAGCCAGAACAGAAAACTGAAGTTTTGAAATTTCTCACGAAACAAATGCATTCAAAATGGTGATCTGGAGGTGGGACCACAGACCTGCGTTACTTTGCTAGGTGGAAGTATTTCATTCCAGCATTTTGAAAAGTATCACATTCAGATGCGAAAAATGAAAAAACAAGTCTTCAATTTTGCCAATGAGAAACACGGATGCCCACAGCACAAAGAGCTCTTGAATGTCTGAATGTTTGCTTGCTACAAAGTTTTGTATGAGCAGATGCTCCTGTGAAGTGGTTTGGTGTGGCTGAGTGAACACTTTCTACAGGAAAACAGCTTCAGCAGAAATCTTTCAACCAAACCCAACACAAAGATCATATTTCCAAAGAAGAATCAAGGAGAGCATACTGGGCATAGAATAGTATTTTTCAATAGAGGAAGAATGAAGAAAGAAAGGTGACTCTAGAACATCTATCCCTTCAGAGAGGCCAAGAGCACTAGGAAAGCTCTGCATTTTTCCCAGGATTTGAAGTAATTTAATAATTGAAGCAACTTTCTTAGTGGAGCTGGCATGAGGGTTAGGAGACTATGAAAGCAGTTGTGCAAGTTCTAAAGAGCGGTACTGGTGTGGCACTGAGCCCCCAAAAGCCCCTCTGTCCAAGAGCTGCCAGAGGTGGCACGCTGATATTGCTGTGGTACTGAAGGGAGGCCAGATGGCAAACAGGGCAACTAGCATTAAATGGGCCCCTGTAAAACAAAAGCCCTTCTTTGGTTACAAAAGAGAATAACTGAGATGAACTCATAAGTCCTATGGGAGCCAAAGGGAGATCACCTATTGACTTCCAAGAGGACACCACTGGCCTGGAGACATTAACAACTTCTGTTCCACAGCCCCATGCAAGAAACCTGAGCAGGCAACCGATTTCCAGACCTTTTCAAGTCTGTTAACACAGTTTTGAAGCACACAGCTCTCCCTCAGATCCGTAATTGTGATTAGAAACTCTCCATCTATGTCTTGCACATTAGTGAGTCACTCTGTATTTTCCTTCTGCCTAAGAAACAATCTGGCTATGGAGGAATGAAAAGGCAAAATATTTTTTGATCTTGCATCTAGATTCTGAGGAGAAAATAATCTGGGTTAAGCCTTAACTTGATTTGCACTCACTAGAATAAGCCCTTTGGTGGTCTAATGTCACTAATAGGGAGGAGGAAACACACCGAGTAGATCAGCAAATGTACTCTGCTACAGATACATCTTTGTGAAGGCAAGCACATCAGGCTAGGAGCAAAGCAACAGAGAGCAGTCACAAGCCACGACGTTCACCCTGTGCTGTAATCAGCCAGAGTGCCCCTTTCTCTAGCCTTACAAACACTGATGGAGTATCCGGAAACCTGGAAAGCGGCAATGAATTTCTCTCAGCAGGGTAAACCACTTGTCTGTGGAGAAAGAATTGTGTTCCATGCCATTCATAATACAAACAGCATCAAGGCGAAGGTTAGCAGGTGGCTGCTTCCCTTGGAGCTGTAATTAATATCATCTGAGCAATGCAAAGAGACCCAGAGAATGCCAGGTGTCTCCTCTCTGCAACCATCTGTGGAAAAACAGGATGTTGGTCCTGATAACAGAAGTCTTTCCTGCAAAGCAGGAGGTTAGGAGGATGGGGGAAAATAGATTATTTGAAGGAGCATCAGTTAATAGTGTGATCCTATAGCGTGTCTCTAAGTGTAAAAGATGTCAGCAATAGTGACCAACAGATCTGACCTTCCAACATCTGCTGCCATTTAACATTCTTTCTGTGGGTGGCAGACAATTGCTGCTTGCAAGGCTGAGGGGATGCAGTAAATGGTTTTCATGCCACCAAAGAAATCTAATGAGCAGATCTGAGTTTGGGGTATACCACAATTCTGCACCATTTCCAGTAGGACTTATCATCCATCCAAGAACTGATGCATAATTAACCACCTGTTCCCTTGGATACTTCCGTTAATTTACCCCACTTCTAAAACACACCAGAGCACTCTCATGTCCAGTCCACTAAGGATCAGATAGGTTGCTTATTGTGTTTGCCTGCCTTGGGTGTGCTTTCTACCCTTCTCTAGCAACTGTACGGAGAAAAGGTCTGGTACTACAGGACAGCTAAGGATCTGCACAGAGTCAGTGCAACAGTGTGGCTGTCTAAGGCCTCCCTGCTCAACCAGGAAGCCTATTTTAATGCACTGACCACTAAATTGCTTTGCATAGAGATTGGAAGAACCAGAGAACGTTATGTTACTGTCTCTGATAAAAGGGAACAGATCAAAAATGAAAACATTCTGCTCATCTGACATTACCAGGCCGAGTTCCTGCTTTGCACCGCTTGAGTAAACAAATTCTGAAGAAAGTCACATTTTGATACCGTGCTGGTTTTCCTGTACAATAAAGTGCTTGTAGGTGAACCAAAAGGCTTTTAACTTACCTCTCAGCGTGTCTGCATTGTTTGTGTCTTGCTGCTGCTAACATCAAAAACTGTTCAGGGAGTGATTCTCCTTCCTCTGAAACCACTGCCTTCAGTTCCACTTATTTGCTCTGTGGATATAAAGATGTAAGCCTGCTAATGGCCGGTTTGCAATGAGACTCGGTGGAATACTTCTCCAAGGAACTTTGGAACGTTTCAGAAGCTCAGATTTCTGCCTCCTCTTCCTCTGAGCAATAACCTGCTACTGTTTGACATTTCCGTTTCATCCCCTCCCACAAAGGCAATGGAGAGCATTAGGGGCTTACATTGTTTACAGAACATGAGGCCCATAACATGGACTCTACAGTGTTCTCCCTGGAACCAGGTACTATTCTCACTCCACCCGGTTCCAGGGATTGCAGCAGATCTGTAGCAAGAGGTGTCAAAGGCCATGATCTGACTACAGAAAGATGTTTTTCATATGGGATCACATTTAAGGGCTCTGGAGAGCAAAAAGTTTGCTGTTGTGAACATCAGCATTCAGAATTTCTACTAATTGCAGTAATCTGCGCCCAGCAACTCCAAGATTAATTAGCAACAGCAGCAACAAGACTTACAAAAATGAGAATATTACACTCAGTTGTCTTAGGGATGGAAGACAGGTTCTGCAAACTCCAAGACTGTACCTTGAATGTAAGTAACCTATTCCTCTCCATTCCCCTTCTGAGTTATGATTCACAGAATGTTGGCCTCAACTCCAAATCAATAACATTTTTTTCTGCTGTTTCTCTGTGGCCTAGTAAAGTTCAGATGTGGAAAATAATTCCAAACTGTTAGGATTGTTATTTTCCTCTGCTTAAAGAAGAATAAAACTATTTTAAACAAGTCTGGTTTCCCTTTTTTTCTGTGAAGAGCTGGTATTTAGCAGACCCTGCAATGGGAAACATTAAGTTAATATAAAATTTAACATCATGCAGCTTCCCTGTATGCATCTCCTTTCTTCTGTGCTATTTTAATAAGATCAGAGCAGAAAATACAAATATTGTTTTAACTACTGTTTCTGTACTTCCCTGCAACCTCCTATAGATTTTCCAGAGCTCAAGCTGTGTATTAACAGGCCTGACAGGCTTATTCTGGATGTGATCCTAAAAATCCACAGAGCTCAGAAAATTCGTCTCAGTGAAAAATATTTTTCAAGAAATCAGTGAATAAAGGGCAAAGTGTCGTCCTTTCTAGATGGAACTGCTTGATTTATGGATCCACTGTCTGCCATCATTCACTCACAGCTTCCAGTTAGAGTTCCAGTTATGCTGGTTCAGACTTATTCTTTCCACATGCTCCTGGCATCCTTTAGGTGCTGTAAGGAAGCTGAGGATACACCTTTCCTCCCAGGTACTATCAGAAAGCCAGCCAAATGCCCTTCTGACCAACTACTGCTACAACACAACACTAACTCTGACTCCTTATCCAACACCAGTATGTTCCACAACGGATAATCTGATGCAGGCAGTGCACTGCCCAAGCCACAAAACGCTCTGCCAGCTGTTGAAGCAGGCTCAGTCCCATTCAGATCTCTATGCAAGGGGTCAAACCCAGTCTTGCTTAGAGCTCATGCTCAATAAGCTGTATCTAACAGATGTAACTGTTTGTAACAGATGTGCTTGATTATGGAACCTGAGGCTCTGTAGTGCACATTCCTAATGTGCCTGTCTTGGTACTTGTTAAAATCGTTAATTATAACTTTATGCAACAACAAATTATGTAGGACAGCTGTGCTAGCAGTACCGTAATTTGTGTCAACCCCCTATGGTCCCATTGGAAAAAGTGATCTAGGAATGCATATGCTGAAAAAAGATACTCATTTCCTACTGGCACATTTCACTGAAAGTATCATTAACACGGCCAGTGATTGGTTAGAACAGGAACAGCAGCATTTCTAAGCCTTTTATTCCCGTTACCAGGATTCTTCAATCACATCTCAATAATGTCAATTTGCTGGCATGATTAGCACTGTTGAAAATGGCCCCCCTGAACTCTTCAGGCACCTTGTATTTAGCCGTGTTCTACAAGGGTGCAGCACTGAGAGGAAAACACACATTACTGCTGATCAGATAATGAGACACTCCCAGATTATCACTGCCTTTCTGTGCTTCAGCAGGTGCCGTTTCACCACGTGCTTCTCTCTGTAAGCCAGCTGTTGGGAAGCAGAGAGGTCACTGACTATTACCAGCAAAACGCTACTTATTTCAGCTCCTGCACAAACCCATGTATGCTGCGCACTCAGGCCTGAGACACTGTCCTCAGCGCAGTTCAGACTATCTTCTTTCCAGAGCCTGCTCCCAAATGCCCAAAATACCACCTATCCACAAGTGGGTTATAAAACACCTTCCGTGCCTTGGAACAGCTCCATCTCTGCACTACAAATCCCAAAGCAACACAGTGAATACCACAGGAAGCCAGATACAAGCAGATGTTGCAAGTTTACTCATATCTCGGGGTGCCACATGCTGTATTGTAATATTTTGTGCTTTTAGCAAAAGCATTGGCTTTCTCTTTTTTTTTAAATGTGTGTGAGAAATGTCTACCGTGAAGTAATGTCACTCCACTGAGTTAGAAGTAACATGCCCAAGTATCCCTGGAGAATGGTCTGTTTGGTCATGATGGGGTATTGCATCACTGCAGTACAAAAACTGAGTGAGCGAGCGACAGAACTCCCTGAAACAAATTTCAGGAAGTAGCTTGCTGAAGAGGTGAGTGGAGGAAGGTGGCAACCGATACATGGCTCACTATGGGCTCTGTGTTCAACTGTCACTCACCCATTTGCTCACCTCTGGGAACATGAGGAAGAAATTCCTGTCTTTTGGAGATAGCATCCCTCTGTGCAATGGGCATCTGCAACAGAAACTCTTTTGCTTCACTGTTGCTGTAGAAGTAGAGGACTCAGCCAACCAGCTCCAAACCTACCCAGCATCTGGAGGGATTCCTCCTCACAGTCACAAACCTGAATGCCAACCAAAGAGCAGGTCAGAATTCAGCATGAGGGCACAGAGCGGTTCACAAAAAGTTAGCATCATGTCACCTAACACCGGTCTGACTCAAACCTTTGCCATTACAGTACCACAGATTCACAGCCTACACAGTTGCAGTAACTAAAGCTCTTTTCTTTGTCTTGCTTATCTTACACAGCATAACTAAGGAATTGATCATTCCTAAAATAAAAGTCAGAAGCTCAGTTTTTGCTCTTACTTAGCCAGTCCTCTTTCTTAACATCAGAAATGTCAGTTCATTTTCAGTGATGAATGAAGACTGCTTTTAAAGAGGGCTGTTGGAAATGTTTCAGATTTACTTCTTAAACACCTACTGTAAATCCCTCAATTTGAAAGACTTCAGTCTCTACAATCTAGACCTGGATTGCTTGATAGAAAGGGAGACCTCAGTGTATTTTCTCATCTTTTAAATATGCTTGTGCACAAAGAAGTATGCAGGCATGCTCGTGTACGTGGAATACACATGAAAGTATCACGCATTTTTACAGCACGTAAAACAGTTAAGTTTCAGTAAATAAAATTTGTAAGGAATCTTCTAATGTGGTGTAAGAAGAGCAGCCTTTGCGCTTAATTATACATCCCCTGCTGTAGTGATCCACTGACACACAGAGACCTCAGATCCCTTTCGTATTTTCTAATTTTCATCTAAAAAGCAGGATGGAATATCTCAACACTAAGACAGCTCTTGCTGCTAAAGCCAGTGCAAGTCAGGAGTGAAGTGGCACACTTGGGATGCTGTTGCAATGTTACCAGATCTTGTGGCTCTAATCCCAAATGTTATATCCTATAATAATCCTAATTTCCCAGCTCCTCAAATTAGAAAGAAAATGTCAAAAGCAATCCCCAAACCACAAACTGCAAATTGAGTAAATGCTTAGAAAGTGCCAAAAAGATTCAGGCTTGTTTCTGAAAATCTAATACATTTTATGTTGGCCTCCAGGTTTGTGAAAGGCTGGCACTGGCACGCTGCTATGGTGATACAAAGAGGTGAAGTAAGGCTGCAGAGGCTCAGTGCTATTTTCTCTTTTTGAAGGGTACGACAGGTGGCTGATGTCATTTCTGCATCATGCAAAGTGCAGGAAAAACACAACAGAGAGCTTCATACTGAATCTCCTGGCCTAGGGCAGGAGAGCAAGACAGGACCAACATGGGAACACTAGAGGGAGCAAAGACAAGAAAGCAGATGAAGAGGAATAAAGGCAGAAGGGAAAAGCCACGCCAGTTTCTGAGACAGCTCTGAGCAGGAGGGGAAGGGAAAGGAGGGTTTTGTGCCTCGTGCCTTGAGCATTGTATCAAGTCCACCGAGTATACAAAAAAAGGGTGTTCCTTTCTAAGCACGTATGACAGAAGCGAACCATCTGGATTCTCATTTTGCATATACTGGATTCTCATCTTGCATATACTGTTAAGGATTCAAGTTGTGCAGGTCGAACTGCTCTCATTCAAGCAGGTAGCACACTTCTGGCAATGGCTTTGCCTGAGTTCACCTGCTCTTCAGCACAGGCCAGACCAACCTCATTCCCCTGGTGCTGCATCTTGAAGGCAAGAAGGAAATAAAAAAAAAGCAAGATGCATTTCATCAGCTCTCAGGGGGCTATGCAGACATGCCTGGTGCACAGAGAGCAGATCATCCCACCTGCTGCTTCTTTCATCTTTAGTCTGGAGCTTCCTAAAACCACACATGCTAGTTTCATGCTTCCTCACTAGTTTTTCTGGTCAGAATACACACAGCAGTACATCCCAACCGTGCTGCTCTTCAAGACACCAGCTTACAACACAGCTGCTCTTCCCACAATCTAATTCTCTCTCTTTAAAAGTTATTAGAAGTTATTAGCACTTCAGGACTCATTTTACAGCTCCACGCTTTGATCCTCAGCTTACTCAAGTCAGTTCCCACTGAGCTGCTTCATAACACGTTTAATAGCTAATTTGTTTGGACATCATTAAAAGTATTAAGGCTCCAGGCAGCGAGGACATGCCAATTATTGAGTCAAGTGATTTAATTCCAAGGAGGCCAGTAGGAAGCAGCAGTTTAAACTGCTTAAAGGCTTGTACCTCTTGCTGCTCAGAAATCCTACTGATTTCAATTCAGAGAGGTGTACTTCTGGATCATGTGCTCTAGGTGCTGTGCAGATGCTGAGACATGGGCTGTGCATGTGAAACACCAGCTTAAGCGGCTCCATCATGATGAAGCCTAATTTAGCTCTAATAAAACTTTACACCACTACAAAAGAAGTCTGTCTTCTGAGAAGCGGCATTCTGGTAGGGGTTTGTTTTTTAACCATTGATATTTGTTTGCTGGAGCTCTCCTTGCAAAGTCCCGAATCTGTATCTCAACACCAAAGCTTAATGTAAAAATTCACAGTGCCACTTATTATTTCAAAAATATTCCATAAAATAGGTATCCAAACTTGTCTACTCTAGGTATCACAGAGTCACAGAACGGCTTGGGTTGGAAAGGATTTTAAGCCCATCCAGATCCAGCCCCTGTATGGGGGGCACAGATATCCCCCCATGAGATCAGGCTGGCCAGGGCAACATCCAGCCCAGCCTGGAGCACCCCCAGGGATGGAGCACCCACAGCCCTCTGGCTTTTAATAGGCAAAGCTTTTGGAAAAGCTTTACTCCAGGTAAATTATACCTTATTACTTACATCTACTGCCATATTGATTCTTATCAGTAGAAGACATCCTTACAAACAAAGCAATATATTACATATTAACAGATACCTATTAGTTACACCTCACACCCTTTCCAGGAGGCAACACTCACAGCAGCCAATATGTCCTTTTGCGGTGCTCTTAAGCCAATTTCCCAGCAGTCAAATGGCTCCTTTTGCTGCTATTAATTTCATCTTCAGTGGAAATCCGCAGCTTGGCAATATTAAAGTCAGCAAACCTCTCCAGTATGGATTCATTTTTTATTTTGGGGGTTTAAAAACGCATATGCTACAGCATCCTCATAAGGCCTCCCTTGCTGTTTAAGAGCTCCAAAGTGAATGAAACTGCACCAGTAATATTGTACTTTGTATAACATAACAGAACCACCTGCTTGAGGAAAACAAATGCCACAAAAAGGCTACGTTTGCTGACACATGGGCTTCTGCGTCACACATCTTCTCATATTCTTGAATGACAGTTACCAAAATCTGACATTAGCTATCCCAGTATAAATCCTGTTGTTCTAGCACAAATGCAACTGCTTTGGGAATTGCTACTAGCAAAATTAAAAGAAAGAAAAATCATACCACGGAGCAACACGTTACACAAATACCACTTTCAAGTTAGCTAAATGTAATAGCTATACAAAAGACATTGACAGGCTTTGAGTGGAGAGTTCAGACATCCAGAAAATACAGTAGCATCTGGTGTGTGGAGCAGGAAGAACAAAGCTCTTCAGAATAAATCTGAAAGGGGGAGAAGCACTAGGGCTTGTGAAATCTAACAAGTGATAGATGTGCAAATGAGCCAACAACGCATTTCACAAGTTAGCACAGGTTTCAAGTTACTTTTTCTTCCCCCAATGTGAAGAGGAAACACAACTGTGAATACAAAGACCAAGACACATGCACACATAAATTCAAAGGCTTATGTAGATACGTAGTACATCTAGCACATGGGTATAAAAATCTATTAAGGCTCCATACCTGAACAGCTTCAGACCAACTGTTGGGAAAAGAAGACAAAGAAGAAAATAGAAACAGATCAAAACCTTGTCACGTTCACCATGTTTCACAAAGAGATAGAAACTGCTGTGGAACTAAAACTGGGCTCACTGCTGCAGCAGTAATCCAGGCTTAGTCCCAGCACTCTGTAGTCTGGGTTCCTTTGGTGATCATCTGAGTATGTCCACCTAGAACTGTCATGCTGATAAGAACTTCCGAGGCCACTGGCCAATCAAATCCAATTTCAGAAGGGTTCAGGGAAGATCACATTTCATGAAAACAAGAGGCTGAATAGAGCAAAGAAACAGTAATTCTCCTTAGAGCAACCTCTTACAGCAAGGAACATCCTGACTGGGAGAACAGACTCAGTGCTAGCTCATTTGCTCTACACTAATGATTCACACATGAGAGAGATGAAAATGCACCCCTTGCCTAAACAAAAGTCAACAGACACGTGGTGTAAGACTGTACTGCATCTTAAATGAACTTAAATATCAATACAGTACTGCTAACAGAACCTAGTAACAGCAGCACACTGGGTACTTTACATTTGGGTACTTTAAATCTGTGTCCAAAGTCTTGTTTGGAGCTCTAACCCAAAACTTCCTCTGCAGTGGCTAATTCAACACTGAAGCCACTTGTGCCTACAACTGAGCCAAAACAGAAAAACTATTGTTAAGAACTGCTGAGTTTGAATGCCACTGTCAGAACCTGAAGCATGCAGCTCCCATTCAGAAACCTTTCCTGGTAATTTATAAACATGCCTGATTCTTTTAAATACCCAGAGCACTGAGTACCATCTCTTCCTACACAGAGTCATTTTCTTTCTGATATATATGCACATATATCATAACGAGGTAGCACATGCAATTTGTGAGTTTCCAAATCTCATCTCTGGAGCTGTATTTTCTCATCTTTCCAGCTACAATTTGTGCCCCAGGGTACAAGCTAAGCACTGAGTCTTCTGCAGCAATCTCATACTGACTTCCAGAATCCCAGCTCCAAAGGCAGAACATTCTCTTCAGCATAAGCACAGGGAACATCTGAATTGGTCAAAGAATACCTTTGAAAGTGTGTATATATATATATATATATATATATATAAAACGCTTGTTACACATTACAGACCAAGTTCTGTGGTGACCACTACGTCCTATTCTAATAAAGACCGACTCAATAATGTCACTATAATCTTGGTCTAAAAGCTGGTTACATTTCCATGATATGCTATTGAACACGATGAAACCCATAGTAAAGGAAGACAAACCTTTCAGCTAGTGCAGTGTGCTGGACAAAACCTTCTCCCTGGTTCTCCTGATCAATTTGTGTTCCACTCCTAGGAACAGTTCTGAATGAACTCTTTGACCACAGCACACAATGAACACCCAATAACCATTAAACGGGAGATCCCTTAAAAGAACTAGAATTATTTTTATGCCTTACTACAGTAATGTATCTAGTGGTCCTCCTTAACGAGTTACAAATTGCCCTTTCTTTTGTGTCAATATTATGAGGAAGAGCAAGAGAAACTTGTCAGTTCTCATATATGTTCTACGTAATGCTGAATTGCACAAAACGAAACAAGACTACAGTTTCCATAATAACTGAAGAGATACTTTAAAAATTAGTTTCAAAGAAAATAAGCAAAAAACACACAATGTTCCTTACCAGGTCTGCTCTGGTAGTCAAACATGCACCTGCTCGCTCGTGTGATTATCACCTGTTTGGAGTATTTTGCCTTTCTTCAGCACAATGGAGCATGCAGAGCTATCAGTGGGAACTAGATCCTGTTCTGGTCTAAACACAATGAACAGAGCAGTTAACTGAATTTGGATTACAGAACCTTTCCTGCTGGTAACAGCTGAGCCAGTTGAGCTCGGTTCGACTCTCAGATCCAGCGCCAAGCTTGCAGCTGCCTATTATGAAGAACTCTTTATGAAGTGGGCAGAGAAACCACTGAGAATCCCCAACCGTGGAGCCCCGCTAAGCTACTCTTAGGGTTACTTGCAGACTACAGCCACAAAACACCTCAAAGCAAATGTTTATACTTTGCTCTATTAAATACAGTGGGGAAACATTAAATACAGTGCAGAAAACAGTGGGAGTAATTTAGCATGCCAGAAAAGATGGCAGCTTCTGCAAATATCTCCCTCCAACCACTCAGTTCCTAACCTTGCAGGATTTCAAAGTCCATAACTTCTTTTAGCACACCAGCTGCTTCTCCTTTAGAAATGGTAACAGCAGGCAGTGTGAAGATGACATGACTTGGAGACAAACCAGTTTTATTTTAAAACAACATTTATATATATTACACACAACATTCCAAGTTAAAAGAACGTTACTGAGAATGCTAAGTCAAATAGTCAAAAATTAAGAAATGCCAGAATTAAAATTGCCTATTCAATCTTAATTTGAATCTTTCGTGTCGCACAGTGTGCTGCCGCCTTCACTTACATGATCAAATACAATTTGTTTCGCAGGACCCTTGCCACAACCAGTGTAGAGGATGTATGATTCTCAGTTAATGAGCAGCTATTCAAAATATGTTTTCTTCTTGCTGTTTAGCGTGCAGCCCATTTCTGATGGCTTGCCTCCATGGGAGGTTACTCAGAAACAGTTGAACAACTCCCTGATTGAATGCTTATTACAGAACATGATCATTTCATCTCTGCTTAGTTTAACCCACTTTGCTTCACCAAACTCAAGCGCTACTTGGAGAGCATATGATTAATTTATTCATAGCTTTTCTAAGGTACACATTTAGGAATACATTTTTGGCAAATTTATTGTCTCAACACTTCCATTTTATCTGCATAGACTGTTGAAAAAATGATTAGAAAGTTTCTGTGTTATAAAAGTATTCATTAATTTGGGATATCCAATTTAGAAAATGGGAGCATTCGTTTTTGTAGCATGCTTAGCATTATATGGTGCTTTAAATACTGAAAACTCAGTTCCAGCTGCAGCTCTAAGTATACAGAGCTGCTGCAAATCAGATATCATCTCAAATTGAGTATCCAGAAAATGAGGAACGTTCAGTTAATGAACACTTCAAAAAGGTTTCATTTTCAGCAACTTGCCATAAGAATCTTGGTAGTAAAGTCAGAAATTAAATCAAGTTTTCCAAGAGCACATTCAACTGTGTTAATAATGAGACCTAGTGATGTGCTTATGAAGAGAATAAGCACTGCAGATGAAAGCTTGGGCTTAAGAGGAAGCTGTCACAGGGCTCCAGCACTGCTCTAGAAAACACAGTTTCCCGAGCTTCCTTGCCCATAGAGATAAGATTCCTCTAAGGTCAATTTAATCACTAAAATTTGTCTTCTCCCTCTGAATGCTCTCTGAAGGAGACCATGTTTGCTGCCATTTGTAGGAGACCAGCACATTTATCTTCACGGGCTAGTTAACTCATAGTCTGTATAGTACTAGCACATATAACTTGGCCAAATGTCTAAATTTTAACAGAGAAAAAAAACACAATGGTGATAAATATCATCAGCTTTCAGCTCCATGCATCAGGACTAGAAGCACCAATACCTTAGAAGAAAAGACCAAAAAAAGACAAACACAGACAGTTGACAGCATTACATGTTTGGCAGATTGTTCCAAACAGTTCAATTGAAAAACAGCCTAAGCAAAAAGCTTGAGGAAAACTCAGGAACAGAACAATTAACTGATGACCATTAATCCACACTAAGAGATAAGATACTATGCACTCAACTGATGTTTTTTCTGTTTGTCCTTCTGCCTCCAGGCATCCTTGTAAAGAACCATATCATTTCTGGCAGGAAAAAGGGGAAACAGCAGGGTACAGTGCAAGATACACAGATGCCTGCGGTTTTGCTTATCAGGGGCACTGATTTAGTAGGAATGAGAGTTAAATGCAAAAAAGAGACATACAGATCTCTTGGCAAGGGAAGAGAGAACAGAGATGGATGCACAGGATAACACTGCAGACTGCCCCTGGAATATGAGAGAGAATGTGCTGGGAGGGTGGCACAGATTATCGTGGGCAGCAGCATCTAGCAGGTACAGCTAGTTCAGTCTTCAAAAGAAATGAAGCAAGTGTCTTCAGAATACAAGCTTTCCAGAAGCCTAGGAGAATTTAAGCAGTTTGAGCCCTCTTTGCATCCTCTTAAATCCAAGCTCCTGTCAGGCTAGAGCAATCAGCATGACCGCAAAAGCAATTCGTGCCCCCCAGCACACAGCAGCTACCATAAGAGACTGTCCCAGGCATTTAACAAGCTCCTCCTCTGTAAAATGATCCAAAATGCTAATCCCACTCTGTGTCCTAATACATGCTTGTGAGGGTAGAAGCGAGATTAGAAGATGGAGAAGTGGGGTTCACAACGAGCAGCTGACCAGAACCCCCTTTTCCTGCAGCCCCATCCCAGGGAGCAGCGCTGCAGAAGAGCCCAGCTAACAGGGCCTCTGGGCTGGGCTTCCAGGCAATCTGCGCAGTGAGGCAGCCGTTGTCTTTCTCCTAGTGAGAGAAAATGAGAGACTGTTAACCACAGATCTGCCAACTGTTGCATACAGCTTTCTCGTGCTCTGAAAGCTTCTGTATTTCCATTTTAAAAGAAAGGCAGAGATGGAGAAGAAACAAAACACAGGAGGGTACAGATAGAATATGGAAGTCCATATACGCGAGTAACCAGCTATTACATGAGTGATACTGTCCAGAGGCATGTTTAAATTCAACCAGCACTCTACGTGAGGCCAGACAAGCAACAAAAGAAAATCCAAGAAGTGACAAGGCTGGTGCTGGTAGAGATCTATTCTGGGATTACTCCATGTCATTTCAAAGAGCACGACAGCTTCTTTAGCAGTTCTGACCTTTGCAATGCAGCAGCGTGAGACAAGATGTACCTATGCTGCGTGCATTAGAACACTTCTATTGTATTTCATACTTCTGGCACATTTATTATTTGATTCAAGCTGTTTTCAGGTGAGTTTTGATCCTGTAAAAGACACACACTGGCTCTCTACTCACTAGTGCTAGCACTGGAATTTTACGCATCTATACACCAGAGTTGACCTCATGGGAGAATTCTAGATCAAGGCCAGACTGGATGTGGCTCTGGGCAGCCTGGTCTAGAGGCTGGCAACCCTGCCTGTGGCAGGGGGGTTGAAACAAGATGATCTTTACGGTCCTTTTCAACCCAGGCCATTCTATGATTCCATGACTTATACCGCTGTTGTTGAACCAGAATTAATTCCTCACCTGGTAGAGGCATAATGCAATAAGAACAGTCCAGAACTGTTTCATGCTCTTATTCATACAGAAGAAACTCGAAACAGAAAACCTGCCCCAAAGGGAACTTTCTCTTTGCATTTGCAAAGTTGCACTCATCTTAGAACTGGAAGCCACAGTAAAACTGTGCCGCCTGTAATTATGGATGCTGTCATTTCCGCATCGACACTTTTACTGAAATCCTTCAAAGCTTTCAACCTTAGTGGAATTCATTGTACCAACGAATTCTACAGGAGAACAACATGCTACACACAGAAGTATTTCCTTCCATTAAAAGGATCTCTAAAACTTTTTAATTTCACTGCGTTTCTCCCTAATCTCAAAAAAACTGCAGTGATAAGGCAGGAACTCCTAATTGACTTCCTCAGCTTTGTTTATCTTATATTCTCCTACCATACCATCTCCTGCTTTCCTCTCTTCTGGAATAAAGAATTCAGGGACTGTCCATCACCTTCAGGAGCCATTTCAGAGCTACTCATGTACAGCAGGTGCAGAACAGCCATAGAATCACTGAATACCTATATGGGAAACTGTTAATCACAGCCTGAACCTCTGATTAATCATCTGAGGCAAGTGACGGGTCAGCTGCGGGAGCACAGGTGAAGGTAATTCAGCTGTGCTCCCAGAAGGGGTGGAACTTGACTTCACCTCTCCTAGATCCCATTTAAGGACTGACCACCACCAAGGCAGCATCTCTTTCAGAGACTGCTCCTGTGTGGAGTTTCTTGTGGTGAGCATCCATCTTAACTGTGAGCCTTGGTGTTGGTGAATTATACCTCTATAACCTCTAGCTATCCATCTATTACAACCTTGTATAATTACAGCTATACGTTACCCCAAGTTGGAAGGGACCCACACAGATCATAGTGTTCAACTCCAGTGTGCTAATCCAACCAAAAGTACCTTTAGAAATCTCCACACTCGTTCCACGTTCTGTGATCAGGATGCATTCAACTGAAATTAGTGATCCTGACAGACGCAGCAACAATGCTACAGTAAGCCATTCGTACTTTATGTGCTTATCCAAGAAATGTACTGTTAACTGATTTTTATAAAAATAAATTTTATCTCTACTCATAAAATCAAACTTCCTCCTCAGGACTGAAGGGAAGAACAACACAGAAGCATTGAAACTTTCTGCATAATGCATATTCATTTCGTTACGCTTGGTAATAAATTTTACTCTTCCATTAGAGTCAGTATTTTTAACTTTCTCAGAAGAAGAGGAATTGGATGGCCTGGCTCTGATAAGAGACTTTGCTTGTAATAATTCTTTTTTTAACGTGTGCCTGCTCTGTTCTACATAAGGAAAGCCATGCTCCTTTCTCACTGCACCAAGGTGAAATGCTGACCTATTACATGTAATGTCTTAGTTCTGTCTTTACATAATGAGATAACGCTCTGACAATGCTGAAGGCAGGAAAATAAAACACATTACCTTGGAATAATCCCTTTGTACCAGGTACCTACGCTGTTTGATCGGTATCGTCAGTAAATGATGTGCTTTAATTTTTCACTGTAGTTTAAATTTCTAAGAGAAAGGACAAACTGGAAACATGAAAAATTACTAATTACAACATCTAAAATAGAAGCAGTAATGGAAGTGTCAACAATCTGACTGGGTCATCGTGGATTTTTGCAGTGATGAATAAGGAACGCTTCACTGCAGACTGGGAGAGAAGCTTTGGGTGATTTTTCAAAGCTTGAAGAACTTCTCAAGGAGTTACAAATGCTCATTTTTCTCCTATCTCTTCAATTACCATTAGAACATCTTGTGGCCTTTCTAATGGCTCCAATGAAATTCCAACAGCATTCACTGTCAAGACATAGACCAAAGTACTTTTGTGCTTGTGAAAGTCCTATACAAATCAGCAGGGCTTTCATATATCACTGCTGACTTAGATCTGTGGGCTTAAGCATGACATAAAGTATTTATCGAACCACTGATGTCCTGGAAAACAGGTGATTTCCTGGAGGAGGCAGTGCCATACTACACAGAGACTGCTTTTAGTTTGTCAATAACCCTCCGACGTGGCCACAATCTTCATAATGCCTGACAGCTTCTGACCACTTGCAAGCCTTGTAATAGCTTCAGAAAGATTCAGAAAGTGCTAAATCTACTAGCGTGAGAAATTTCAGTTTCTTAGATGTACTGGATATTAAGGACAAGTATCTGAAAAAAAAGACTCGGTGTAGCATAAAAACATATTGGACCATTTTCAGACATTCCATATTGGCTTACTTATAAGTTCAGAAGCAAAAATATCAGGGAAAGTTAAATATAACTAAAAGGGGGGGGGGGGGGGGGGGGGAGTGGAAACTATCTTTGAACTAATACAAACTTGTAGAAATTTGTATTGCCTGGACTTTGCATGTAAAAACATATGCATACGCCTACATCTCTGCACATATACACATATAAGTGGCTTTTCCAGTAGACATAAGAAACGTCATTTAAAAGCTGTGGACAAAAAGAAATACAAAAGGAAGCTTTCTGAAATGCGTAAGACAAAAAGAAACTTGTCAGTAAGGAAAAAAATGACTTGGGGAAGAAAATACAAACGATGGCTAATAGGACTTGATAAGCTTCTTTTTTTCACTGCCATCTAGCAAAACAGAGAAATGATTAAAAAAATTACAGAAGATATCTCTGACAACTCGTACACCTCTGCTGAAAATCAGGTCTGTCCACCTGGAATGAAAGCTACACACAGGGGTCAATTTCCAGGTCAAAAAACAAAAGGTTCCCTGCAAGACTAGCTCAGAAAATACACCATTTTTTAATTTAAAGCACAGGGACAGTTTCAAACTGTGTTTTCAGTACATCTGTATTGTAGCAAGGATGCAAAGTGCTTTTTCCACACTTCGCTGATTTGCCCTATAAAGGAACCAATTGCTATTCTCTGCTCCACTGTACTCCTCCATTCCTTTAGGAGACCGCAGCCAGCAGGCAGCCCGCAACAGGCACAGGCTGCCCCTCTACACTCAAGGCTTGGGGAAACAAGAGCAATAAGCCTAAGTTATACCCTACAGATATACCTGCAGAGAATTGAGAGCTACGCATTTTGATTTATACTGACAGGGAGGTTGTTTTTCTTGGTTTGGTAGCTCGACTAACACGACTCCCAACCCAGAGGCCCCTACAAACTAACCTGAGCCCTTCATTAGCAAGTTGCCAGGAATCAACATTTTGTTTCAGCCTTTAACTGCCACAGCCGGCTGATTTGTCTGCAGGCTGAAGGAAGCACAATTACTCTGTAAACAGGGGCAACTGTTAGATGACTGAGTAATTCTGGGGCACACAGTGTACAAGCTGTCCTGCAGCTTTATACAAACCATACAAATGGAGCCTCTTGCCTTCGTAGCAGCAAGCCGCTGCATTCCTGATTTCCCCTTCGTCTGGAATCATGCATTTGGGTTCTTTGGGGCAAGATGATTCTGTAAGCAAAGAAGAAGACAGCCTACTTTCCCAAGTTAATTTCTTCTTACAAATGTGGACCGGAGGCAGAAGGTGGGATGTGACGTAAAAGCAGACGGAAATGCAGAACAGTTGCTTAGCACCTATCAAAGTCAGGCCCACTTCTTCACAAGATAGATGTGCATTTTGGTAACCACATTTAGGAATCTGCATTTGAGTTTGGGTCTCTAAATAACCTAAACCTAAATACATCAGATGCTTTTTGAATACATCACCGATGATAAAATAAACACAGGTAATAAAAGTAGCAGGAATCCTGCTGAAGTCCTTGGCACACAGGGACACCTGCTTTACATATGCTCCTCATAGGAGCTTTACCATCTCCTCAGGAATGCCAGATCAGAAAAAGGTGTCACAGAAACTTAATTCTCAGCCAGTGAGACAATATGGGATCAGCCAGCAGCCTTCCTGCCTTTGTCTAAGCAAGAGATAAAAGCTTGGAGTCGGAGACCATTATCCAACCCAGGCTGTTTGATGTGGGCATGCGTCTATTTTGGAATGGGTCTGTAGCATCTATCTGGGACCCAATTGATTCAGCACAGCAGAACAGGGACAAACCAAGCATTTGAGATACTAAAAAAAAAAAAAACAAACCAGTGGAAATGCCAATTGACAGCCAAGGGGATCGTGCTCAAGATTATTTGGAAGCTGAAAGCATTTCTTATACGTTCCACTCTATTTCCTAACTCAAATAGGAAAACTCACCTGATAAAAGGAGCAAAAGATTACCCTGTTTAATGACACAGATAAGGGAGGCAAACAGAAGCACTTAATTCCCATAAGCATCTCTCGCCTTTGTCTCAGCCTGCTTTTCATGCCTGGATTATGCTGGCACCGTTAATCTTTGTGTCTGTGACTAACTCCTGGGTTTTTATGTTAGTGACCTGATTCTGCACTAACACGCTCCTCCCCGTTTGGTGAAGCTCCCCATGTGATCTATTCTTCCCCCTAAATAAAGTTGAAAAATTTGGCTGCACTCAGCGAGCGCTGCTGAGGGTGTGTGGAGTGGTTCCACCCTCCCCGCAGCTGCAGCACAAGTACGGCACCCGTTCCGCTGCTCTGCTGTAAGGAACGAGGGGCACGAGAGCACCCAGGCAGCGGGGGCTCAGGAAGCTCCACAGCCAGGCTCCAGCTTCATGCCACTGCTCGTGCTCCCCCACTCAAAGTAGCCCAGCAGGCTGAGGAAGATGTGGCCAGAGAAGGTGAGTGCTGCATGGCTATGATGAATCCTTTGTGCGGAATCGGAGTCTCGTTACAAAGAGGAGGGAGGAGGGGGCAGGCGTTGCAATTTTTTTTTTAAATGAACAAAGTCAAAAGCCTCCCTTCCTTCCCCATTATGCAGAAAGCATGTGAGCCTCCTTCAGAGGGAATCCACGTAATGAGCCTGATAAAGCTAATTTTCCCATTATGGGGTGCAAAACACGGCAGCAAAAAAACCCCAAGCGATGAAACTGCCTGCTGCAGACGTGCTTCTCGCCTGGCTGGGCAGGCAGGTGCCTTGGAGAGGAGCTGCATCCGGCTCAGCCCTCCGCAGCCTCCCACCGGACAGCACGGTGCGGTGGTTGGCACGTGGGGCCGACACGGTGCAGTACCTGGTGCCGTGGCCGGTACCCAAGCGTGAAGGGTTGGCATGGCACGGCACCGCGGTACCGGCATGCGGAGCTGGCATGGCACAGCACTGTGCAGCAAAGCATCCAGGGCTGCAGAAACACAGCTCAGGACCCCCAGCCTCTTTGTTCACCTATAGCCCCAGGAGCCCAGCCCTTTGCTCACCTATAGCTCAGGGAGCCCCAGCCCTTTGCTCACCTACAAGATGCGCCCACTCCTTGCCCTTCATGCCCACGCCGGGTCAGTACATCTTGCTGTGCATGCAGACCAAACCCTGCAACCCACACAAAGGGGTCCCCCTCAGTGCCCTGCATCCCCTCCCACTCACAGCTAAAGCACTGCACTCACTGCCTATAATGTGTTACCTCAAATGCATTTCACATAACTTGTCCCCAGTTTGGGATGTGATTTCAAGCTAAAACAAATTCAGTCTGCGCTAATAAGTACTGAGTGCCTAAAGGAAGTCTTTATTCCATTTTCCCTGACTGCTTACTCCTTCGGGCTCAGCATAGGGACCAGCTGACTGCATGCTGACTCTTTTTGCCCAAAAGACAAAGCACCTGTGCTTTAATTCTGGGAAAGGGGAGAAGAGGGCAGCAGAGAAGGGTACTCGCTGCTTACCTAGAACTTTCAATTTCAATAGACACTGTCCCAAACCATGTCACGGGGAAATAAATGTGATCTTATTCCAGAAATGTACGAAGTAGCTGCATCACAAATGGCATTCATCACTCCCCCTCCATCCCCCTCTGCTTCCTCCCACCCTTTAACTTGGTATTTCTCTTGCACAATTTTAAAGATAAAATCCCCAGAGTACTGCATATGTTGTAGTCCTAGACTGGAGCTATCCATCAAGAACAGGCACACTGGCTGGAAGGAGAAGGGTTTTCTTTTTAAATGAGTTGGATGAACATTTCAATGTTCAAACAATCTCTTGCTCTTCGGTACATTTAAAAAAATGTTATCCCTGCGGGAGTTTCAATCTTGGCAGGTTTTATAGAAAGGCTGTAAAGTGTCCCATCCATAATTGCATTCCTTACCAGCAGTAGGGAAGCACAAAAAAATGAGAAGATTAAAAAAGGAGGCAAGAGAGGGATAAAAAATAAACAGATCTCATTTGTTTATCTTCTTTTCACAACCAATTAGCTCAGAATCAGAATCTTCCTTCACCTGCAAAGAAAATAAGACCGTAATGAAAAGGCTACTGATCGTCTTCAAATCCTATTTTACAAAGCTTCTTAGGATTTTGTTCATTTGAATTCAGCTCTAAACTGATTTCAAGTTTTCACTTATCCTGGGATTCAAAAGAACAGTTAAACAATCTACTTGGACCTGGACTGGTAAGTATTTGCTCTGACTCAAAAAAATGTAAATCAGAGCCTAAGAACAAATTGATCCTAGAGACAGACAAGTGGAAAAATCACAGAGTTGAAGCATCAGTGTGGACTTAGGAACTGTATATGTACTTCAGGATTTGTGTTTTCACAGAATAACATTTAAAATACAGACTAAAGGAAGAATTTACAGGCTGCCTCTCTAAGTACAGGCTGTAATTGCCCCTAGTTTTGAAGGGTGTTCGGGAAGAACAGGGAAGAATGTTGTGCAAACGAAATGAATACCAACTAAATTAGAAAAAAAGTAACCACAGAAAAAAATCTCAAAGGGAAAAAAAAGCATGCGTTTTTTATAGGATACATTTTACAGCTGGCAATCGAAGATTGCTCCTTTATAAGGAAAACCAGAGGGTGGCTTATCTGGAAAATCCATCCTCTGAGAAGAAGAATGCTGTGTGCTGTCTTGAGAAAAGAAATCTTGACGTAGGTTCCACTGCATTTTAAAAAACTATTTCTAAATGAACATCACAAAGGAACAGGTCTGCTCAACTGCTTAGAGAACAGCACTATGATACAGCACTGTTTTTCAATTCAAAACAAAAAAATACACTTCAACTCCTTCCCCAGATATGAGCACTTGAAAGGGCTAAGAGACCGTGTATGTGTCTTCCCAACATGTTTTATTGCAACATTCGTAAGCCTCAGCCAGCATGCCGATTGGGAGCTTTTAATACTCAGTTTCAAAGCTACCCTAAAAATGTTATACTAAGATTTCATCGATCAGGATGATAAACTTTCTTTACACCACTATATAGACAAAGCAGGTACATTTTGCTAGCACTGATTTGAGATGGGAATTTGTCAAGCATTCGGTCTACAGCATGATTTAGTTGCAGTTTCTTAATGGTAACAGACATCAGCTGCTTCCACACGGATTTGAATTTTGCAGGCACAAAAAGCAGTATCTGCAAAAACATGCAGTTATGAGAAGGCTGTGATCACACCTGGAAAGATACTGGCATTTATCAAATCATAGTTATACTAAATGAGTGTGTTACAATATCATGAGGAGTCACTAATCAAACCAGTGGGATAAGCATCAATTTCAGAGAGAGTTTAAGTCTCATGAGTCTGTTGCTTCAATTGCCCCACTCTTCAGCAATTACTTAATTAAAATTAAAACCTTAAAAAAAAAAAAAAAAAAGCAGAAGTAGCTCCATATGGGTTCTTATAAAATAACTGCCCAAGAAAATAGTATGTTACATTTATAGTCCACATTAAGCATGGATACCTGCCCACATCAGCTATTTTGGAGTAACTAAAAAGCAAACATCCTAAGCAGAGCTTACAGCCTGCAGCTTCCATCTAAATCAGCAGCGGCTGTTTTGCTCAGCAGCTCTCAGTGCAGAGGTAAGATGGTATCAGGATCTGCACTAAAGTTGTTTTTGTCATACACAGTCTGTCCCTCAAAGTTATCGAAGCCTTTTCCAGCTTAAAGGAGAATCAGAGTCCCAATAGACATCATTCCTTTTACAGGAACGAGATCGAACCTTCTGCTGATTTACAGATCTGACCAATGCTGGAATGAGGTAATGCAAGTGCTTCCAAAACTTGCAGTCTTTTCTTCCCTTGCATGGGTGAGGAGGAAACTTCAACACAAAACCGTAAAATAGTCAAGAAAACTTACATTGAATCCCAAATTATAATAAACACAGAGCAGGCTGAACAAATGTTAAAAACAGAGTTTTCTTGCTCGCCAGGATAAAAATTGGGTAAAGCATTGTAAGAAACAGGGGCAGAAGTTTATACCCTTTATTACAAAACTAACTGACTTGTTTAAATTTGCACTAAAGTTGCCTGGTATATCGCTGCGCATAACAGCAAGGGTATCACGCAAGTTAAGTTTCTGAGGAACAATTCAGTGTAAAAATCTCACATAGATCAAGTTTGGATTTTGTTTTTAGATATACAAGGGAGACAAAAAAAAAAAATGTTTGATTTTAGGATCACTCCAATAAATCTATGGTACTTAACACTTACAAATCCAGCAATATTGCTATAAACACACCCAAAGTATGCTGCTGTGCTGTAGCAACACAATGTTTATTATTTAAGTCCATACCCTCAAAGTACACAGAACATACTGGGAATTACGAAACCTAGCTGGCTCTTAGCTGAAACCTGATCAGACTTGAAACCTCAACATTTCCAAATGTATTTTAAGCATCCAAAGATAAAGACAGATCTGTACTACTACCAATAAGCATTTTGAAAATCAAAGAATTGTAGAATGGCTTAGGTTGGAGGGGACCTTGAAGACTGTCTTGTTCATACCCCCTGCCACAGGCAGGACTGTATCAGTCTGCCCAGGGTCCAGCCCAGCCTTGAATGTCTCCAGGCATGGGGCACCTGCAGCTTCCCTGGGCAGCAGTGCCAGTGCTTCGCCACCTTCTGAATAAACTTCTCCCCAACATCTTACCTCAATTTCCCCTCTTTTACTTCTAAGTCATTCCTCTTGTCCAATTAGACGGTGTAAAAAGTATCAAATGCCTACGGTGGTCTTACGTACACATTTAAAATAACCATGAAATCCGTCCCTTCCTTTTACATAAAAGTTTATAGATGATCAATGAAAAATAAGTAGCACCTTACTGCTACACCTCGCTTTCTGAAGTCCTTCCTCATTGCTACATCTCACTTTCTGAAGTCCCTCCTCCCTTCTACTCTTCTCCCGTTCCTTCCTCTCTCATCTCTGCTTTCATTTGCTCTCTCTCTCACTCCAGCTTTCATCTGCAATTCTGTGCACAAGTGTATTAGTAGATGCCTTGCTTCACTAGCTCTGAAGGAGGAGAAAAGAATCATTTACATATCAGGTTTAGTACATGACGGATACATTTCATACAAATGTTTTCACATCAAAAAGATGCAAATATGGAGAGAGGAAGCACAATCGTCTGTAATGCAATAAAAACAGAAGATACGGTTTTGAAAGGCAGCAGAAAATTTACAAGTTGAAGGCAGAAAGAAAGCAAGCCTGAAACTACATTAAAAAGCCAATACTTATTAAAGATGATAGAAATGCTAGAAGGAATTCAGCATTTGATTTGAAAATGCTGTGTATGCTTCAGTACATGAAAGAGACACACAGGATAGAAACCAAAGATTCTCCTCCTCCTGGAATCAAAGAGATTTTTGATATTAATTCACAAGGAGTGGGTTTATAGTTTCAGGTCAGTGACCTTTGAAAAGACGCTTTTGTGTTCACTTGAGAAACGTATCATAAAATTGCCTTACTTTCTACTGGTTTACATGTGTTTATAACGTGTTGATAAGTTTACATCTTATCAACCTTTCTTCCTCATGAATAAAACCCAAAAGTCACAGGAAAGAAATCTGAGTTAACCTAAAGGTTAACAATTGGCTTCCTATTAAAATAACAAATCTGCAGTACCTCACTTAAAATTTCTGGCCCTCATTCTTTCAATGAAGCTGAAGATTTCAGTTGTTCACAGAATGTGGTCATTCCTTCAGCTGAAACAAAGAAACAGAAAACAGAGTTATCCTAACAGGAAGGAAAAAAAAAATAGGCAACTAAAATTCCATACAAGCGCAAGTCTGGCCTCCAAATGAACATTCTGATTTTATGCGCTTTTAAGGATTCAGTATAAGTTCTCATTATTCTTTTTATTAAAAACACTAATGACAAGATTATTCATTACCAAATCACTATCAAACAGAGAGGTAAGTTTTGCCCACATAAAATGACAATGAGTCTCAGTGAAATAAAAAAAAAAAGCTGATGATCAACATTCTTACTTCTTTTCATAATTCAGCATTTGACAGACACCAATAACCGAAATCACATTTGAGATTAATTTGTCACTAATGCCCTTTGTTTCTCCCCTGTATGTTGCATGTAACTTTCAGAAATCAAACTTGGAAAACCAAATGAAAGACGGTGGCTGTCTCAAGGACGTTACAAAATGAGGAGCACATTTAGTCCTTCTGAGCTTATACCAACTTCTGCTTTACTTCACATATTAGCTTGCTAAAACATAAAGATATGAAAACATGAGCCATGGTAACAAAGCCCATGTCTAGGTAAGGACACATACCATGTATTTAGCTTACAGATATTTTAATACGCTTTCATTAAAAGCATTACAAGTTTGTTCAAACAAACCCAGTTCACTGTTTGTTCCAGGCCAAAAATCACTTTTTTTTTCTTGTGTAAATACCTGAGCCATTCTAATATGTGCTATTAAATGCTAATGGAAATTCCTGAGATACTAGTTTGCATATTTATAATTCTCAGACAAAACACACTGTAGACTTATGACTCACACATGCAAACAACCCAACAGAAAGAATTGTAAGAACAATTTATTCTCTGTTTGAATTAAATCAGAGCATAGATATTGAAGAATGTTTTGGGTATTTTTTTAAATGGAAAGTGTCCTCAAGAGAACATGCAGACAATGAGTCTTCAGTAGATGGAAACCTGAAACATACATTCAACATGTGTGTACTTAATACAACAATTACCGATAATGTCAACAGTCCCCTCTAAACTTAAGCATAGCGTTAGAGGTTTGACTCTTCTTCAGAAACCAAAATCTCAGTAGAATGTTGTAATGCAAGCTATGCTATGACATTTACCACTGCTGCTAGTGTGGTCTCTCCACTGCTGTGCAGAAGTGAATTATCACCTTCTCCAGTTGCTGGAGATGCTCTTTAGAGTGGAGTGGCATCTCAGGGTGCCACTGAGCGTGCAGCTGGCTCACATTTAGCTAGGTGTCCACCAGAACCCCAGGTCCTGCTCTGCAAAACTGCTTTCTAGCTGGTGGCCATCAATGCACACTTTGCATAAGGTTATTCCTCTCCAGGATCATGTCTTTGCATTTCCCCTTATTAAACTTCATGTTATTTCCCCTCTACCCATCTCTCCAGCCTCATCATGCCCCAGTCTTCACAGTTCTCCAGCCCTTACTATTTCAGGACCCTTCCAATTCAATTAGCAGAGGGACGAGGCCTTCAGCCAGTACAAGTGAAGATTAAGACTCCTCTTACATCTGCAAGATTTTGAGGAAGTTATACCAGGCATACAAACTATCATGTCATTCAATCATCGCATTACAACAGCTAGTAAGCTCAAACCAGTTCGCGTACTGGCTTTAAAGAAATCCTACTTTCCGCCTCTTTGTGGTTCTTGCATGCATAATGGAAAGTACAACAATGGATTAAAAAAGCTCAGTTTTTCATCCCTCTATTTTTTCTGCTTAAGATACAGCACAACATTACTGCAGTGTGAGGCTCTGAATGACATCAGAGCCCTCAATGGGAGAAAAATATAATAGCATCAAGGAATGAGGTAAAGCAATCTTTGCCCCCAAGTTTAAAAGCAAAATAAACAAAAAAGGAGAGTTACCATTGCCATAATATTATCCCCTGAGCTGGAAGATAGGGATGGGGAGCAAAATAAACCCCTCATAACTCTAGAGGAAACAGTTAGCAACCTGCTACTCTACCTGGACTGCCAGAAGTCCATAGGGCCAGATGAGATCCACTCAAGGGCGCTGAAGTAGCTGGAAGAAGTGGTTTCCAAGACACTCTCCAGCATTTATCAGCAGTCCTAATCAACTGGGGAGGTCCAAGAAAACTAGGCCAATGTGATGCCTGTCTACGTAAACTGTTAGAAGGAAAAATTATAGACCTGTCAGCGTGACCTCAGTATTGGGGAAGGTCACGGAGCAGATATCTTGAATGAGATCACAAAGCATGTGTGATCCAGAGGATCAGGCGCAGACAGTATGGATTCATGAAAGGCAGTTCCTGCTTGACCACCCTCCTCTCCTTCCATGACCACATGGGGCAGAGTGGCTGACAAACTGCATGGAGGAAAAGGATCTGGGCTGTTAGCTGACAGCCAGATGAACAGGAGCCAGAAGTATGCCCAAGTATGCATATGGCATTCCTGCTTGTATCAGAAATGGTGCAGCCAGCAGGAGCATGGAGGTGACTGCATCCTTGTACTCAGCTCTACGAGGCCACATCTCAAGTACTGCGTTCAGTACTGGGCCCCTCACTACAAGAAAACCATTGAGGCCCTGGAGCACATCCAGAGAAGGGCAACGAAGCTGTGAAGGGTCTGGAGCACAAGTGTTATAAGTAGCAGCTGAGGGAACCGGGATTGTTTAGTCTGGAGAAGAGAAGGCTCAGGGGAGACCTTACCACTCTCTACAACTCCCTGAAAGGAGGTTGTGGGGGTGGAGAGGGTCAGCTTCTTTTCTCAGATAGCTAGTGATAGAACAAGAGGTAATGGTCTCAAATTGCACCAGGGGAGGTTCCAGTTGGATATCAGAAGGACTGGAGAGGCACTGGAACAGGCTGCCTAGGGAGGCGGTGGAGTCACCATTGCCAGAAGTTTTCACTCTTCTGTTTCATGTTTCCGTGTAGATGTGGCACCAAGGGACAGGGTTAGTGGGAACAAGTAGACAGTTGGATTAGATGATCTGAGAGGTCTTTTCAAACCTTAATGATTCTGTATTACTGGCAGATACCGATCAGTTTGATCACAGTCACTCATAGCGCACAGAAGAATCACAAACGGAATCCTCAGTCAATCTGTTTTAAAGGCAGTGTTTTGTCCATAAAAGCACTCTCCTTCTCCCCAAATGCAGGTTAAGCCCAAGTAATACTTTGCAGACCTTAAAAATCAAATCAAAGCATTTTTGCTTTGTTTTTGAAGATGTGTATCTAAACTGATTGCGAAATGGAATTAAGGTAACATCCAGTCACGTCTCTGGAACAGTACTGTGCAGTACCTGATGCCTAATGACTTTACTTCTTCCCTGTAGGAATCTGATAGCTGTGGATACAGATGAGATGAAATACAGGTTCAGGCAAGTACGACATCATCTGATTTTCATTAGTGCTGAGACATTCCACCTTCCTGGACTTCCATGTGGGTGGTGGACACAGCCACTTCATAAAACACAAGGGCATTTACTCAGTTTCTTAAGTTACTTTCTTGCTATTTCTTCAGGCTACCTGAGAAAGCTGCTGAATACATAACAAGGTAGCACTAAAATATTCTGTTGTTCATAATCTCCTCATATACCCCTTGCCAGTAATACAACATGTAGACATTCATTAAACTTACGGTCTGTTGCACTTGTTTTCTTAAATGAAAAACTTTCAATGAGCTTTACAAACACGTATTTTTTGTCCTAAACAACAGTAGAATCTGGCTGTTAAACCCTCTTTAAAATCAGCATTTACTTTTGACTATGTGAACATATTGTTCCAAACTGGCAAGAACTGCTCATTTACATCTTTTAACATCAACAGAATACTAATTTATAGTAAACAGTCTTTATTACTAACAAGAATGTACTGCTGAAAACACTGCTAATTAGTGAAAGAGACCCTCAGTTCTCTGCTAGCCTGAGTGGGATGTGCCACAGATTTTTGATGAAGAGGATGAATTACAATTGCATTCTATGGAACAGAGCATCTCCGAACAAACAGTTATGCTGCAAGATCTTTGAAACCTAATTTTGGCCTCAAAGCATTTGGGAGCGGGGTGGAGGGGGTTCAGAACAATCTGTTATTTGAAATAAATAGCTCTGAAAGTGCTTACAGCTCCTCAAATTCAAATAACTTCGGCCAAATCCTACTGTCCCAAGCAGAAGTAGAAACCAGTAAGAATGGGTCAACTTTATTCCCATCAGGTTTAGCTTTGAAAACTACAATGAGAGGCAGAGGGCAGACAATGCAAACCCTTCCTTGCACCAGCTCTTTTAACTTCAGAAGCACTCAGATGAATACATATTTCAGGATTTGTCACACATAGCATGTATCCAAGCCAACCAACTTAAATGAAATTGTATCAGAATTGTTAATTCAGTGCCTGTAGGGAGTTTACCTCTTTAGTAATCCTATGCCATTTTTTTTTTTTTTACCTAGGTCATTTTTCTAGATTCCAGATTTGCAATCAGTGAGGACATCTCGTAAACTCCAATATACCAAGGACAAACTTCCCAAACCAAAATCCTCTGTGGACAAGCCAAGCGTGAGAGCAAATATCGAAGAGGGAAAAATAAAAATAAAAAAACCTGTTCATTAACATCAGTGCTGTTTTGTAGCTGATTTTGTTAATGCCTATGATGTTAGCAGAACCAAGCCTGCCCCTCAACAAAAACATCTGCCTTTGATTTCACACACTCTTAGGAATATTTGGGGAAAGAAAAAAACCCCTCACTGAACAAACGCACAAGATACAAACTACACTTGTTGCAGACCTTGTGGGTTGTTGGTTTTTTTTTTAAGCCTGAGTGCAAGCTCTGCCACCACGATGTTTCTGGAAAACTGATTCATTTTCTTCAATTATCTGTTTAAAAAGACAAAGGATCACAAACTGGCAGTCAAGCAAGCAGCTTCCCCTCACTCCTCAATAAAGAAGAGAGCAGTGCACAAAGGTTTCTGACTTTACAACTCTGGATATAGATGACCTGTGCTGTTAGCTTTGTGGCACTTACTGTTATTCCCATGCTATCTGGCTTCCAAAACAACTGAAACTTCTGAGCCTCATCTACGCCTGGAGAACCCGAGGAGAAAACTGTCTTATGAACATCACAGGTGACGAGGGAACCATAGTTCTTTCTTCTTCTGAAATTTGGACTGAGTGAGAAAAGCAACTGAATCCCAATGAGGCCCAAGTTCAAAGAAGTTCCTGTACCCACACTTTTGGCCTCAACAGAATATGAGAACTTTGCTAAATTAAACACAACGAGAGACACTGAAAATAAGCAGCTAGAGGGGTCCCTCTCATCCACTATTGCACTGATAGTAGTGCTGATAATTATTTTCTCTTTGATAATGACATCCCTAGTAACCTACTGTTTTCACAAGTGGAAACTCAGAGACAAAAAACTGCAGAAAGCACAGGAGGAATATCAGAAAGACCACGAAAGGAGCATTTTTCAAAGCAGGCCTGGACTCATTTCATAGAAAAAAAGAGAAAAAAAGGATCCAACAAAATATTGTTGCATTACCTAGAAATAATAAAAAGAATGGCAACTATGAAATTTCCAAGCAAATATATCCTTGTTTTATCTCATTTATAAGAGTTGTTAGCAGTTTGGAGATTTCCTACAGCTTTATTATATATATTTATATATTTAGTCTCATTTGTGCAAAGTAAAACCAACACAGATGTGTATTTTTAATCTCTACTGTATTACTAATACAGAAAGTCGAATCGTGTTATTCCTGTCTTTTCAAAAAATCCATCGGCCCATGGAAGGCAAAAGGTCAGATTTTGGTTAATGCTAGCAACGCAGCTGATACAAATCAATGGAGTTGTGTTGCCTTGCACTCATCTAATCATCCACCTGAAGATTCTGAAATCCAGTTGTAACCTTAAGTAAATTAGATTCACAGATATTCAGCAAGCAACAGCCTGGCCCCGCAAGCCTATAACTGAAGAACTTTGCCTTCAGCGACAGTTGCATGCAGGCTCAAGCCCTGAGTTTGCTTGCAAGTGGTCAACCAGTGTTTTCTTTCATTGATCCTTCAGTGCTGAGAGGTGCTAGTGGCATTCCAACCACAAGTGGATTAAGGACATCCAATGTTAGTGGAACCTATCTTATCAAGAGCAAGCCTAATGTAACTTTTCTTTTTTTTTTCAATTGGGCTTGTAATTATTTTTAAACCAACTATACAATGGTGTGTTTCTATTTTCATAGCCTGTAATGTCTCAGAAAAATGACAGCTCTATTGTGAGTAGCATATAAGTAATATTTTCTAACAAAGTGGTGGATGTAATACTAATATATGTAATTGTTTTAACAAGTATAAAACATGTACAATTACAAACAAAATCCGTGCTCAAGTATATAGCTTGCTTGCAATTACCATTGATGCTGTATGTATTTTTAAACAAGCTATAATACTGTGATGATGCTGTAAACTTCTGTGGGCAAAAAAATGTTCTATTTAAAAATGTCAAGATGAAGGATGTAAATGTTCTTAAAGTGCTATCAACTAAAGATATGAATTTTCACAGAATATTCTAAAGGGATCTGTAACGTGCTACAGATATACTTTACAACGTATTTATGGATCACACACACTAGTCTATGTGAGAACAAACAGTACTATTTTATTACAAAATAAATGGATAAACAAGCAAAGGATATCCATGCCCATAAGCTGGATATTTTTTATTTTTTTTAAAAGGTATTTTGACCAATTCCACAGACCCCTCAAATGACAGGAGCTGGTACCTCACTGACAGAAGGAAACGTTCCCCCCTCGTTTCCCAGCCGCTCCCCACACAGATCATGCTGCTGCTGGTGCAGGCAAAGAGCTCCAGTAATCAGTCGCATGGCAAAAAGGAACAGTTAGGTGGTTGCATAAAAACACTGCTAACTTAACACCTGTAGGATTTATATATACTCACAAATTTATTTATACTTTTTCTAAACAGTGGCATTTAGAACACTGTTGCATGCAGTTACAATCTGCACGTATTATAGTGACGTTAGTTTTTACTGAGCGAAGACAATAAAAGTCATTTTCTGAAAATCATAATGAAGAGTAATACATCACAATTTGGAGAACGCGTGTATATTTCAAAATGCCTCAAGTGTACATAGCTGTAAGCACTCTTCCTGACACATATATGTAGATATATGATTTAGAGTAACTGCACAGAAAGTGATAGTTCAGATTTTTCCTGAAGAATCAGGGTACTGTGTCACCTAACAGCACTGTAGTGAGACGTGAAGCCTTCCAACAGCAACTTGTTCTCAATGGCACCAGATCAAAGTTTTTGTCAAGATCCCAGTATGAACAAAAGGGCTTCAGATCCTCTTCTTGGAACCTGATCAAACTGGTTGTGCTTAAAAACAAGAAATTCTTGAAGAAATTCTTGTCATGCAACAGAATTATGACCGAGATGGATTTATAAAAAGGCAGCGGCCCCTAGGGAGCCTGAAGCATTTCATTTTCTAATACAGCTTTAAAGATGCGAGATTAACGTAAGGATTACAGGAGCTATGGGACCAGGTCCCACCTACTCCAGATAGCCCTGCCCAAGAAGGGATATGATGACCTCCCAGCTTCAAACATTCAGTGACTATGTATTTCACAGCACTGTGGTTTCACCTGGCAGGTGACTAAAGCACACAGGTATCTGGAAATACACATCCAGGCACGTTAATTACAATGAAGCTTCATTTCTATTCAACAAGTGCCAGTAAACTATTGCAAGTGAGATGGCAGTTTATATTTGTTTCTCCCCAAGGATAAGGTCCCATGGCCCAACGGATGGGTGGGAACAAGACCACAGAATGACTGAGCTTAGATGTCAGGTTCAGCTTTCCTACAGAGAAACGAGGAGAGTGAAAGGGGAAATCATACTGCCAAAGTCCACGAGAAACTGACTTCAATGGTAATTTGAGGAACATAATTTTATCCAATAATAAAGAATAACAACATGAAATCAGTTATCAGCACATATATAACAAAACAATGCATAGATGAAAAACCCTTCCAAGTTAGTGCAAAGTTCAGAGAAATAATCTATTCTACATGACCAGTAATTTCTTAGATTACATAACACAACTACGTGTACCATGAAAGCTAGAAAGCAAAAGCTCCCGAACTTCTAGCAGCAGGCAGATTAATTTCTTGCAGTCCTACAGCTTTTTAACACATGAATCACCCTTGATCTAACATTACTTCTTTTACACCCCAGCAAGCACCAACAAAGGATATTTTATATTACATATTAATAAATATTTCTTGAACATAGTTTTACAGTGTTTCTTTGGATCAAAACAAAAATCTACTGCTGAGGATGGTGCAAGAGGGGAAACTGAGCAGAAAGAGACAATTTACTTTTGTTGATGTTGTTTTCTATTGGCCACCGTGTCAGAGTTTTTGGATCATTACTCTCAAACACTACAGGATTATGAAATAGATTGAGACATCCAGATCATTCATTCCATTTCACGTCCTTAGTAGCTGCTACAGGAAAATACAACACAAGCATTCAGATATCTAAGTCAAAGGAAACAACTGCAGTGAGCAGTAGGAAAAGGCAAGCAAAAGACATGAGCAATATAGGCTTTGACTTTTTCAGAGAAGCTACTCAAGCTGCCTTTGTGACATATATGCAAACAGAACTGTGCAGCCTCTGTGAGATGGGAACAGGAGCACTATTTCACAGACACAAATACTGTCAGACACCTAGCCCTAATAACTAATGTATAACTCATGTAACAATGTATTCACATAAAGGTTTGAGGAAAGAGTTGGACAGAAATATTTCAGTATTCCCATAAAAAGGTCTATACACTGAAAGCAAAACACGAAAACGTCTTTTTTTTTCCCCCTAAAGAAATAATCAGCCCATCTTTAAGAGCCTCAAAGTTCTTTTTGTAAGGGCTGAAAGAAGTATTCACTGGCAACAACAAAAAAACACATTTTCAAATAATGATTCCTGATTACCAGCTCTATATATGTGACAGCCCTCATGAGAATCTACACAGATTACTGTGGAACACTGCATGTCTTTTCCATACGTGGATCACCAGAGACTTCAAAAGACTCAAGAGAAACAAGGAGCGTAGTCCAAAGCTAAATAAGGAGCAGAGATGGTGTATATAAAATGAATAGGCTTAAAAGGTTAGAAGGAGATTTAAGGGATTCAAACATTTCTAAGGATCAGAGAGTAACGTGAAAAACCAAGCAGGAATTTGCTCATTACATATGTAGCTATATAGCCTGCAGTGACAATTTAAAAATTAAAGCCACCTTTCAGGGAATATTCAGTGGACTACAAAACCCACTGGCCTACGAGAAACCAGAACAAACCACAAAGGAAGCAAGGAGGACAACTAGCTTTGAAGAATTCAGGGCTGCATTGTTTTCACTTGGGATTCGATCTGCTTAGGCTCAATTCATTCAAGGTAGGTTTCTAAGCACCAGAAGGCAGGTACCTGCTAACACAGGTGGGTCTATCTGGCCATATCCCAGCATTTCTTTTCAGGTTCTTCACTGGTTTGTAAGGAATGAAAACTAGAGGCTGAACAGCACTCTTAAAAACTATATAAGCATATTTAAGACAATAATTAAAAGGATACAAAATACAAAATCAACTGCAACAGTTCAATTCATTTCATAACCCAAAATAGCTTTTTAAAAAATTGAAACATTATCCTATTTTTCTTAATAAGCAACTGAACGATTAAGCAGCAATACCCTTTATGCACTCAGTTCACACACAAGGATATTCCTTCAAGATTGCCACAGCCTTCCAGAGATCTAAGTGCATAGAAACCAGGAAACCGGAGACTGATGAGAGTCAGTAACTCTGACTCATGAAAGTCCAATAGCCACAAGGTCACTGCATGAGCAATGCAATGAGCTCTTGCTGTCAGCAATAATCAGAAAGCTGAGGTGCACTCATGCCCAAAGAGCAGCAAGGATCTTTTTAGGCTACAATGAAGATAATGACTTTGTTGTCTAGCCCATTGAGCTCCCCAGCCATTTTCTTTGGATGCATACTGAATACTCAGCTTTCATCCAGGTACGTTCTTTGAAAGAAAGCCTTTGCCATCTTGAAAACCATTGTAAAATTACAACAAATTCCAAAGTATATTAAAATAGTGCCAAAAATATTATTTGACACCTTATCCCATTTTAAACTTACATTTTCTCCTCCTAGACACCTAACCCAGACAGGTTCTATGATTAATTAATTATCATTTGTCCTGTTGGCATCCTCAGTGTTACAGATTAATTTCTGTTATAGCCACATTATTTCAGTTCTATAAATACCCCATTTCATCTTACTTCTTTCAACAGTTACTTTGCAACCTGATTTTTCTCCTTCATTTGGGACTCTCACTTCCAATTTAACACAAGACAGTGGGCAAAGGTTGAGCTGAAACCCAATAATTACACTTCCCTGCTCTAGAAAACGAAATCATTTTTCTTATGGATGGAAGCTCTTCTGATATCCCACAAGCAATCCTAACAAAAAAATTGTAATAACAAAACAATAAAAAAACCCTCATCGCTTGTCAGACTGTTAACAGAAAACACTGGCTTTCATAGTTTGAAAAGCCAACCTAGCTGGATTACAATACAATATTTGCATTTGAGGAAGCGTAAAGTTGAATCATAACCCAGACTCCAGCACACTGGGTATATCTGGTTCCACCTGCAAGAATATTAAACCTCCACCCAATTCATCACTGACAAGTTACATCCACAATAGCTAGCGTTCAGTATGCGGCTGCCCACACAAGACTTTTCAAGTACTTTATGTCCTTGAGTTTTGTTTACTACTTTCAGGCTTTAAGTTTTCTGACCTTTGCCTTTCAGCTTTTGCCATAAGTTCCTGGGATCCTCTGAAAGTTTAGGAAAGTTTCTGAGTGTTTCTCCTATAAGCGTGAGCACATCCTGAAATAAAAAGAGGACATGAATATTATTAGGTTTTGGATTCCAGCCATTTATCATGTACTTGTATCACAGGTCTGCCACTGGAAGCTATACCCAGTCCCTCAAGAGCAACTAGGTAGGCTGTATCCATCATCACAATTTTGCTGGATTTTTAAAGCATCTTGTTTAAAAACTTTGTTGAACAATGTGGCCAGTGATCTGTCCCATGCAGCATGCAAGCAGAAAGCTATGCTGGTCACTAGGGACCACACATCACTTCTACCTTCTGTGGATGGCTGCCAACATAGATGACAAAGAGCTTGATAGCACTGTGGAGCTCATACACTACACTGGCTGCTCCCCAATGGTTTCTTCCCCAGGGCTGTGAAGGAAAAAAATCTGCTGCCCTTTTCAGAGAAGGAAAAAAAAAAGTGAGAAAAATGAAGACTGACTTAAGACTGAAGTTCTCAAATTTCAAGTACAGATAAAATGGAAGTAAAAAAAACCCAGGAAGCCAGCATTATTAGGAAAAAATGGGATGTATGGTACAGTCCACTAATTCCCAATCCGCTCATAAACAGAAAGAAGTTTAGGAGCTTAAGAGAACCATTTCTATCCATTGCTCAGAAACAACCTGCTTTCAGTCTCACTCTGTATCAAGAAGTGGTAGAACTCTTCCTTGAGAAAGATTACCCTGTAGAATAGCCACAGAACAGGCAGGGAATTCCATAAATTCCATCTTACATTCCAGAAAATCCTTCTGGAATAGATTGTGTAACTATAAAGCACGAACCTATGTTAGCATCGAGAAGACAATCCTTTAAAGAAGTTTCACCATATCTGTAGAGAACAGTAGAGATCAGTCATTTCCAGACTCTGTCATAGCATATGCAGAAACAGAACTCTTAAAGGTGTGTGGCTGCGACATGTTACACAAAGTAAGTATGACAGAAGACTTGCTGCAAAGCTACTTTTTCCCTCCTCTCTTAGGCCCCACAAATTTTTCATTAGGCCTCACTTTACCACACTCAATTAGGAAGAAGTGGCAATCACCTGGCAAAATCCAGTCAATTTTGAGGACAAAACAAAAACATACGCTACCAGAAAGGGAAAAAAATCAATATGCACAGGCATGTACAAAAGCAAAAGATCTAATGTTGGTATCACAGCACCTTAGAGCAATAAACACTTGGGAACACACACACAAAGCAAGTATACCTATGTTTCTATGAATTGGAAACAGGAAACTAACAGGATTAACAGGAAAACTTTGGCATTCAAACTGTATAACCAGTAACAACCTGCTATCTTTGCAGAAAGTCAAATTCTCTTCCAGAAGTCACTTTCCCAGTGTTATCATATTCAAGTGACCCCCTCCCCCCCCCCCCAAAAAAAAAAAAAAAAAAAAAATCACATCCCTGTCATGGTTAAGAAAAAGCCTTAGAAACAGACTCTTAGACTCTAAGCAGCAAGCTGCCTCAGCTGCCATAAAAATCCATTGCACATTGCAGTATCTTATTCAGCAACTCTTAAGGCAAAGGATTTGGAGAAAGACCAGATGGGAAGAGCTAACTCCTATGTCATTTTGTTATTTGCCATTTTGTTTAGGACGGTCCAAACTGTAGGGAACTATTCAAAATGTACCCAAAACAGTTCCAGGCCATCATGAAAAAGATCTTCAGCTTACATAAATCAAGCAAGCTTAAATTACTTGATCAGCATGCTAGCCTCATGGCTTCATAACAACATGGAGCCAAGTTTCATTCCTAACTGTACTGCATTCAGATTTGATTACATTACTATAAATTATGGCAAAATCTGGCTTAAGAATTCCTTAGTTATAGTAAGTAGGAAAGTGTTACTAAACAAAATACTGATACACCTGCTTACTCTGGAGTAAATTTGTTCTTCCAATTTTTCCTGGAGTAGAGCTCTTTCCATTAGTATCTTCTTCTGTCTGAGAAAGGCAATTTTGGCCAGCTCTGCCTTCTTCTTCTTACAGTCAGGGCACAGTGAAGATTTGTGCATTTGAGCTTCTGTCACCTGAAGGATGAGACTGTGATGCAATGAGCAGTGTCTGTCCCAGCAAGATGGCTACTCAATTAAAAATAATCAATAAAAATACAGATATAGACAGCGTCTAAAGACAAATATTCTTTTGTAGGCAGCTGTAAGTAATTCCATAGTCTTTGTCACTGTGTCATCTTGATAAGCCTGTCTGAATTCCTCCACCCTAAATATATTTGCTTTTCCTTATATATGGCTCTCTCCAGCACTGATAACATAGACAGCTTCATTTAAAATTACCTGTATCTCAGAACCATAGTACTGAACTGTACTGCACTAGTTCTTCCTGTAACAGGCAAAGTTTCCCTGACACTTGAGGCTGTGTACACAGTACTAATTCCTTCTACCTTAACTATAATAGTAAAAAAAAGTTATATGATTGCAAATTAACACATCTGTGAGCAGTTACACCAGCCAACAAAATGCTTTAAGTAGTGTAGCTCACGGGTGGATGCTCATTATAAATTTCAGTTTCACCAGTGTAATCTCTGCATACTTTGCTGGCATCAAATACATTAGGAGAACCATCAGCCATTAGTTACTCCTGCCTGATGAGTAATGAGTGTTCCAGAGAGCTAGTCTGTGCATGATATCCAGTCTCCCACAACAGCTAATATATTAATTCCTGAAGGCTCAATTAAGTTAAATGAATGTGGTTTACCCCATGATTCCAGCAAGCTAAGAAAGTACAAAGACTTGATCATCACAACTGAGTAACAGCAATTGTTAATCAGCAATAATTCCACCACATACAACAGCCTGTCTGTAACAAAGCTGTTGTTGAGTACTTATGTTGATATTATACATAAGGCCTTAAGTGCAAGCCATAGAGGTTACGATTACCTTTACAAATTTTAAGAGGAAAATAAATTCTGAAGCAATTGGTTCAAACAACTACATGCAGCTCTAAAGCAGAAGACAATTCTATTAGCAGTTTTCTTTGTAAAAATAAATGGTACTGATTTGTCAGTTTTTTCTTTGTGAAACTTTGAGCATATTTAATAACACTGCACAAATCCCAATATGTTTATGAATTATCAATAATTTTTATCTGATTTTATTTACACAGATTCCGTCTTGTTATATAGGCCTAATACATTACTGCAAGAGCAGTGGAATCAGTCCCAAAAAGCCATGTCTCAAGCCTCTGTATTCTCACTCTTGATTTCTCTTCCTCTGCATAAAGATGTTATTACGTGGTGGTAAACATAGAAGCAGACACAGCAATCAAATTTACTTTTCTTAGAAAATGTATTCTTACACTGTAATACAAATGAAAAGGCAATAAGAATTCTACAGAATGACAGGTTGGTTACTGCTAACAGAATAAAAGAATGCAGGCTGCTTATTTATACTGGTTGAGATTTCAGCCAGTAGCCTCAAAGAATCATTAAGCCAGGACTGACTTGAAAGTATTCTATCCTGCTCACCCAGCCAACAGAGGAATATCTCAGCCACTTTTGCTATGCTATATGGCAACAGATTAAAACCATAACATATGATAGAGTGAAAGTAAAAGAAATTACCATAATTGCTATTCAAACCTCGTTGGTTTTTTTTGTTTTGTTTTGTTTTTTTTAAATCAGAAACACTTTGGCAAATACAGACATTCTGTACCAACTTCAAGCAAGGCACAGGCACTTGCCAAAGCTCAGATTTATGAGTAAAGGCATCTGTAGGTGATGACTGCTATAAGCACATATTCCAATCCATCTACATGCACAAAGTGAGAATGCAAGCATCACTGGCCAAAATACCACCAGCCTCAACCCTCTGGACAGATGCACAGTTGAAGAGTTGTGTCTGAGTGCCCATCTGACAGAGCGGGGAAAATATACTTGGCTGGTGAAAAAGCACGTCAAATTGTATAAAGATGATATAGATGATTCTTAATAAAGGAACTGAGGAAACCAAGATTCTGTTGGACATGCTTTAATTTTCAGTATTACTAATGTCTAAGGGGAAGAAAGCTGAGGGCAGGGGGCGGCTTGTGCCTTTTGAAATACTTTTAAATACTAGAGTTAACAAGACTACATAATCCAGCAATATGCAGAACACTTCCATAAATAATGGGTGCAAATGTAACCAGAAAACAAGGCTTCTGGGGCATACTGTGAACTGAAGTAACTGACCATCCCAGTCTCAGTCGATACCATAAATCACCACCACTGTTATCACCACACACAGTACCTGTTTAAAGGTCTCCTGGAAGTTTTTCAGACGGATTCTGTTCATGAGCCGATTGGGAACAACGCAGTTCAGGTCACTTGCCTCTGATGTCCTCGATGTGAATCCATGCTGCTGCTTTCTTGACTTGCCACCACTTGCCTGCTTAGAGATCAGCTCCCGCAGCACCCTTCTTATCTTAATGATGCAAAAAGACTGGAGAGCATCCAATTCTTCCCCTGATAACTCAGTAATTTCTGTCAACAAAACAAAGTGTCAGTTATTACAACAGGGGAAGAGAATTACCAGTCTTCTATCTGTGCAACCTCATATTATCTATTTAATAAAAAACAAACCCAATGTCAAGCCTGGAAGCAATGTCTGTAATAACTGTAATATACAATTTAAACCAGAATCTGGATAACAACTGCAGGCACTTACATAACAGATGCCTCTTTGAATAGTCTCCAAAGAGAAAAGATAATAAGAACCCCAAAGAGTTATACCACTTAATGATACTGCATACATTTATTAGAAAATCTAGTACTACTTTTCAAGCATCGAATCAGAGGCTATTGCAGTAACTGTGAAAAACAATTCAAATAACCCATAGTTACGTGGGGGTTTTTGTTGTTGGTTTTGGTTTTTTTTCCTGAGGAAATGTAATTACTTCAAAAATATTTTCCTCTCAGGCTTCAATAATCCTTTAAGAAACTTTTATACGACCTTGTTTAAACAAGATCTTTCACTCTTATCTCCTCCCTTGCCAATGACACATAATAACAAACTTAAACAGAGATTACACTTCAGATGGGCATCCAAGGATGGATTTAAAACTTCACACGGTGCTTTGAGGGAGATTTTCCGCTTATTTAAACAGCCAATCAATACAGACAACCAACATGAGTAAGCTTTTTGATGCTGCAATTTCATTATTTCATGATCTTAAGCATATAACGATGCTGGGCTGTACTACATGGTCTTAAGAGATACCATTGTTTTCAACTATTCAAATAGGGTATTCTGTTTCTCCACCTTTATTACACTAATTTTGTTTTTTTATGCAACTCCTGAAGCCCAGTGAAACACTTGACTGTCTATAATGAAATGAGAAACAAGGAAACCAAACAATACAGTAATCATTACTAGAAGTCTGATGGATGCCTCTGCATGTATCTAACGCAGCACTCCCTTTCCAGAGCTGCACTCTGACAGCCAAAAAAAAGGCAGACAATAACGACTACACATGTGGTTTGTTTTAACTTAAGTACTCAAATGGAGATAATACCACTTCAGCAATCCCTCCTTATTACATGTTTTACTCATTGTCAGTAATTTCCCTTAAATTCAATTTTACTTTTTCTGGACAAGCATGGCATATTTCAGGGTGTTTCTGTGACAACCAGGACATTGTCATTAAACTTCTATGGGGTACCTTGGCATAACCATAACACAAATCTTTACAATAATGAACAACATAAACATAAAATACCTCCCTAAATATGCAGTGATTAATGTCACTTGAAGCAGGCAAGCCACTGCAGTGGAATTTCATAAGGAAACCAGGCATGTCTTAAGACATGCAGCCAATCCTCATGAAGATTAAGTGGATCCACAGTTAAGACTAAGCAAAGTGGAAATCGGTAAGCTTTGCCTTATGGACATCGAAAATGTGTGACTTAAGTGCAACTGTCACAGTTCAAAAATCAATCATCGTATAGCAATTTATTCCTCCTTACAAGTTGGTGTATCGAATTCACTAAAGACGTGGTGATACTTCATAGAGGGATGAATAAGAATTACCAGTACTGTAAAATGCAATTTAAGATTTTTTTTTCCTTGGAAAGGATCACAAAAGCTTGCACAGGTAAACACCATCAGATCATTTCCCTTGCAAAACCATATAAGACATGCACCAGTATTTAACTACTCTAAAAAAAAAAAAAAAATAGATACGTATTCACCTGGTGCACACAGCTTGAATAAAAAAATGAAAACACTGCTGTGATGATAAGAAAAAGAACAAATCAATTAAAAATACTAAGTTGAGAACTTTAATGCACAAGTAAAATACATGTGGTCTGCTGAATACTTTGTGACAATATAATACCAGACTAATTCATTCACTAAAGTTTCTCCTGACACATCGAAGCACATTTGAATGAAGAACTGGTTTCTAATAATGCACACATTAATTGTGTGCTGCCAGGCATCCACCCATTTGCTCACAGACACCTACAGACATTAGAAGAGATACCAGCAAAGAGAACAGAAAGTTTTCAACTTTATCAGTAAATAAGCTCCAAAAGAATAGAAGTGTTCAAAGATCAAGGACTATAATTTTACAGAAATAAGAACCAAAGGTGATAAGAGAAGTCAGCACAAAGTTAAATTCAGGGACAAAAAGAAAAAAAAAGAGTATTTTAGCTGCCTAACTATTTAGACTTTCAGATTTTCTTCTAAGTAAAAGAGGTTTGCCTGTCCTTCCACTGAAGGAAGTGAGATTTATACAACAGGATCTACATTGAAACTATGTTGGTTTTCAGTTCCATTTCTTGTCTCTCACATGTTCTCTTTTCCATCTTTGGACTAGACATGCTCGAAAGCTCAATCTCCATTTGTGGTGGCAGATTTAAATGTCATTGTATGTCTGTCTATAGAGAATACCTGCCAGTGCCAATTACTGTTCCAGGAGCATGCTTTGCTGATGCTTCATTGCCCCAAGTCGTGCATTCCATACCCTCTTCCTTGGAGAATTAGGAAGGGACAGGTGACAAGAAGAACAAAACCAGAGACCAGAACAGACATCAGATGAGAATCATGTATCACACAGACACAGGCTAACAAAGCACAGGCTGTTTAGAAAGTAAAGCACAAACCGAACCAACAAGCTGCTCTAATAAAAGAAGCAGTCAGTATCTCACCACTGGAGATAAAATAATCTCTGCACCTACATTATAAAACCTGCTGTGAGCCTTATAGCTAAGTGACCTACATAGATTTTAATTTCTGCATTGCAACTACATTTTTAAGGGGAAGATTTTAAATCTACAGAAGTGATGGATTTAAAAAAAAAAAAAAAAGGAAATCTACTGCTTTCCTGGGTTCCCTTTACCTCTGATGTCTAATTTTGATTAAATAGAAAAGATTTTGGGCATCATAATAATAATAAAGGCCTACCATCTTCTTCTTTAAGAAGAAAAACCGTGGAATGAGTAAAGGAGAGATGATTGTGAAAGTCAGTAACTGATTACTACTCAGAAAGATCAACAAGATAACATTTTCATCATTATCTAAATTGCATTCATACATTTGAATACAGCAATTCAGATTAACACACTGATGGCCCAATCAGCAAACATAAGTTTCAAAAGATTTGTTTAGATAGCATAACACTGATAATAAGCCATCTGATAAATCAGGCCATTTAACAGAAATACGAATTCAAAGCCAACTATGTTCTCCAGCATGGTGCAGGATATCCTCAGTTTCCGCTTAACAATCTTTAGAAGAGACAACAGAAAGAATCTCACAGAATTTGTATTTTTTAGGAGAAACTCTTTCCCAGTTCCCACCTGGACGTTGCTGGTTGGAAGTTCCCCATTTGGCCTGTATCAATGCTATTTTACTATAGAATAGTTAAGCTTTCTAACAGATTGGTGGATGAAAAGACAGAACGCTGCAACCCCAGGGGCTAAGGCTGCTGGAGTCCCACACCTTATGCATATGACCAACCAGGAAGATTAAGCACCAACAAGCTCAGGAATAAGAAGGAGCCAGTAAAGACTAATAGGTATCTGCTCCCTCCTGCAAACAGAATAATTAGAGCTTTCTCAATTTTTATAGACAACTACTACTAATTTAATAAATACTTTTAGTAAACTACTATTTGCTGAGCCAATTTAAAAACTAGGACACGTGGAAATTTGTTCACGAAGCACATACAGACTAGATCTACTCAAAGAAATGTGGAGGGCAACTGGAAGAAAATTAATACAGAAAAACAAATCCTTATACTTCCCTCAATGCACTCACCTATACACACATGCCAGCACCTTTCACCTGAACACCACAAACTGCAGGTATTTGTATCTACCCTAGACTTTCTTACTTTTAGATTTCCCAGTGTTGATAGCACTGCTATAATAAGCATAGTAATTTAAGTCGTCAAAATTGACTGACATCCTGTATTTCAGCCACAGAATTGTCTAATTCTGCTCAAACATTTCTGTACCTCTAAATAACATGCACTAGCAACCAAAACTCTTACTTTAGCTGGCAACAGTACAGTGGTAACACTGCATAAAAAAGAAAAAAAAACCAACAACAAAAAACAAGCAAAGCACTTCACACCTTGTATTTACCTTACAAGCTAATTTAAGTGTGAATCTCTCAATAGGAGCACAAGCCAGACTGCTAAAAAGCCCCAGCTGAACTTTCAGACATACGTGAACCAAAAAACTGTGGTTTCCTATAGTAAATTTCAAAGATGATTAACTGTCTTTGGAATAACTGAGAGTTAGAGACTTAGAAGAATAGTTTTTTTTGTGATGTGTTTTTCTACTAACTAATAGCTGCACAACTGAGGTAAAGGTCCAAAGAAGAACAGAAAGCAACAGTTATGATCAAACCTTCCTCACTTCTCCGGATGCAAGCATCAGCATTTTTCTTCTTTTGAGCCATAAATAAATCTAGCAAAAACAAGACTCATGGGCCAGGGCATTCCTATATGCAAAACAAGATTTTCCTCATTTAACTGTATCAGTAATAAGATATAAAAACTCTTGCTTTATTACCCATAGATGAATTCAAAAGTAACATGCATATTCAGTGCATACATCATTCATTTTGCTAAATTCACAGAGAAGAGTTAACTGTGCAGCAGCCTAGCTCTAGGAGATCTCATTTTCTGTTACGCTTTAAATGATATCAAGTTGATAAAATAATAAGGGGCTCAGAGCATACTTAGTGCTGAATTAAGTCAAAGAAGAGGAGATATTCATAGGTATCGGCATACAAAAACTGCTGTGCTTATTTTGTATATATTAGCTGCGTACTACTTTTTTTTTTTTTTTTTTTTAAATAAAAGTAGACTGATAAATAACAGTGACAATGATGAAGAATTTGGGGATAACCTGTCCACCACATGCCAGCATTATGATTTCACATGAATGAAGCCTAAGCATGAACCTTCTTATTGACAGAGCTAAGAAGCGCACTGTACCCAAAGAGCGCTTAACTTAGACGACCAGGGATAGGACAGATAGAGAGCACTGCATCATTTTACACATCGCCTTGAGCTAAAAGACTCAGTCACCAGCCTGCCTATACCTATCCACAGCCCATAAGCCAAAGACAGAATGGTTCTTTATATAGAATTCAGAGGATAAAGTCTTGCCAACTAATTTTCAAGGAAAACACTGTAGAGATCTAAAACCTTTTTAATGCTACACTGCTGTTTATAATTTGTTAAATGAATCTGAGTTCAGCAGGTCCTCTTCAATTTTGCTATCAATCAAATGATCATGAGACTGATGTATTTTAGGAAGATTATCTCAGCATAGCTCACCAGGAGAGGCCTCACTACTAAAAATAATCTACATTCCTTGTCTTTACACTTGACTCCATGAAGAAATCCAATAATAGAAAAATGAAAGCTGAAGATGACTTAGGAACTCATAACACTGACTCACCACTGTTGTGAATGAGCTATGTAATTAAGAGAAGTGTAAGAATGATCTTAGGGCACTATGGAGTTTCAGGATGCTTCTGTGCAAGTGCAATGCCACAAAGTACCTGGACCTGGTTTACCAGTCTTAGAGTAGACCTACAAAACTTTTGACATTTTTCCCCCACGTACATGCAGAGGAAGGTGCTCCTCCTGCTTCAACTATTTTTCTTGCTCAACAACAACTTTCTTGCTCTTTTTTTTTTTTTTTATTAAAAATAGTATCTCTGACCCACTTCGTAGAGAGATTTGAGCAGTACTTCCATCCCACCATCTGCTCTCACATTCCCTTGCATAACCAGTGCATGCGAAAAGCCTCCTCCTTTCCTCTTTTCCCCACTCCTCCTCCACACACTACATCATTGTGTTGGTTAAAGCTGTTCCATTGTTCTTGCCAAAGCTGGTGCCCTGCTGCCTCCTGCAGCTTAGAAAAGGAACTATGAGGGCTGTTCTGTGAGTAATGCTGTCTATATTATTGCATTGGCCCAGGACATCAAGAGGCAGATCTCAGTGGTATGGCAGTAGAGGATGAAACTTTCCATCAATATTCCATCGCATTTTGTTGCCACGTGACAGATGGCAGCAGAAGGGCAGTCTGACAGAATGGCATCTGACATGGAAGTGCATATGAAGCCAAGGTGTGTCACTGAATTCCTCTGTGGAAAAAGTTGCACTCACCGATATTCACTGACGCTTGCTGAACATTTACAGAGACCAACTAGAGGAAGTCAACACAGTGAGGCAGCGGGTGCTACATTTAAGCAGTAGCAACATAAAGACAAGCCATGCAGTCACACCTAACTGTGGCACCATGAAGTGAAGAGCATCACAATAAGCTCACCTGCATGAATTGACTAATGCTGGTGACTATACTGAAAAACTGTTTGGTATCTGAAAATTTGCTCTATAAGATAGTGTTGTTGTGCTCTTTATATCTGTTGTCATTTCCATGGAAATAAATAGGAGGCATTACTTTAGGAGCAACCTATGTAAAACATAGCAAAGAACCGATTCAGTAATTACACAAATGATCTGCAGGGTGAAAACATTTCACGTGTTCTGAAAGCATCTTTATTTTTAAGGAGGAAACACACCCCCAGTACAGCTGGAGAGAAAAAAAAAATGGACAGCTCAGTAAAATTGAGATTTTACAGTTGAAGAACAGTCATCCCCATTTTAAATTTCTGCAGATTTATCCACACCTTGTAAAAACACATGAGCAGTAAAATGTCTCTGCATCAGGAGTAGCAAACCTACGTGTTACAGCAGACAAACTGTTTTCTTCCAGGAAAGCAGAAAAGAGAAGCTCTATATACCTGGCTAATTAAGTCTGGTTAATTACCTGGCTTACCTCTAACAGCTTGTACATGAAATTTTAGTCTAGTTGAGAATTCTGATCCCCTTTGTCAAAAGAAGAATTATCAACTCCACCTAAGTTAGTGAACTCACCAGCATGAGTTTTGATGACGAATTTTTCTTGTTTAATGCCTGCTTCCTTATTTTTTAGGACATCAATCAATTTTCCAATGAAATCTCTTTCTGCACCTGCAGAATCAACTACTTCAGACTGCTCTTCTATAATGGAAAAAAAAAAAAAGTTATATTTGAACATATATTGTTAAAAAAAATAATTAAAAAAAAATCAACATTGCTAAACCAAGAGGCAAATTCTCAATTTGAACATGGCTGAGTTTTCCATGGTGTGAAAAAAGAAGCCTCAAGCCACAGGACTTTATAATTGATATCAATAACCTCAGGTTGAAACACCAAGGAAGTTTCTACCTAATAAAAGTATCTCTCACTGCTCCATTTCTAATCACTCCACTGAGAGATTAATGGATAAGCTGGAAAGAAGAGACTTGCACATTCCATTTTGTCTGCAGTGCTAACTTAACCTCGGTCGAGGCCTATATAGGCTTTTCATTTGTGGCAGTACAAATACTCGTGGGAGCATAGGTGAACTGAACCTGGAAAAGATGAAAGGACTTAAGAGGTCTGAAAACTCAGTGCCACTGACAGAATGGTAAATACAGTATGGTTCCAGACAGTATATGTCTTCTTGAATCTGTTTTCACCATAGCAATAGCAAATTCAATAGGCTTATAGAGGAAGATAAGGGGACACCAGCATAATAGGTTTTACATAGTTATTTATATATGCTGCTCTCTATAAGGTATCAACTGCAGAAAGCTATCGACTTCCCAAAATATTTTTTCTACATATTATTCCCTGGTTTTTCATTTAACAAGTATTCAGAAGACTCCGTAATTTTATGGAATATTAACCATTAATATACGGTTATTAATTTTTAATTAATATTAATAATATTAAAGATAAGTGGTAGTACTTACTAAAAGCACCTCTACAAACAGAAACAATTCCTCCTAGTACATGCTTCCAGACAGCAAAAACAAGGATTTCAATGGTTAGATATGGATTGATTTCAAAATGTTGTATAACCAGAAAAAAAAAAGGTTTAATAAAACTCATCATTTGTAAAAACCAAGTATTACAAGCCAAACTGTTCAACTTAATCCATTAGACACTGTTCAATTACATAAATGTAGCATGAATAAGACATCATAGCAATAATCATCTTTTTCAATTTTTTTAAGCACTGATCTCCACTCCATGCAGTTTTCACATTTTTTGCAAATTCAAGTCTCCACTGCATGGATCTAAAGCTGTAAGAGATGGGTCTGAAGTACAGTAAGCTCTTCATACCTGTGTGACTTTGGCCTGCCAACCACAATGTGCTTTCCCATGGATCCAACACAGCAGAATGCTCTGTATCTTCTGTGGAACAATATAGTTCAGATGATTTGCTCTCATGCTGGCAGCAGGCTTCTTCCTCCTCACTGGAGAGTTCCCAGGTGTCTTCTGAATAGTCAAGAACAAAGCTACCATCACTCTGGCTCAATTCCTTCTGCTGCTTTTCATAGTCACCAGAGCTATCTGATGAGGTAGCAGCCATGGTGCAACACTACAAATAAAAACAGAATAAAAGCATATTGCAGGTTCAGTTACACAGGAAGAACAACTGAATTACTTATAGCTATGGGGGACATATGGATAAATACTACAGCTCAGCTCAAATCCTATTTAGCCACCAGAACAGGTGGATGAAATAACTATTTAATGTGTTACATCAATGCTGCACCCTTGAAAGCACTACTGCTGATCAAAGTAATGCATCATTAAAATCTGCTGGGTAATCACACAATAACAATTACCATCAAGCACTGCCAATGAATTTTGATGAGCATTCCTTTCCAGGTAACACTTGGATTAAGTCACTCATGGAAACAAAGGTGATTTTTTAAAAACAAATTTTGTTTTTCTTAGATTAAACCTCCCACCTCTCAAAAAAAAAAAAAAAAAAAAAAAAAAAAGCAAACTCTCGTTATTTAGATTAGATTTTGTCTGGAATATTGGAAAATAACATAAGCACAAGCCTGCTAATGTTCTCAAAATGAAGACAGTCATGATCACAGTGTAGGAAAACAAAAAAACAAAAAGGTCTTCATAACAAAGTTTGAGGAATAAAACAGACCTCAGACAGGTAGCTACCATGTAACTGACAAGCTTTAAAGCTTTATTCTTTTCTTGTTTTTATTAGAATGATATACTATTCTCCCTTTGAATCTAACAGCTCTCCTAAATAATTTCACCCCATTTCTTCTCCTGCTCTCAGGAGAATAAATGAATGGGTGGTATCCCCTTGGAAAGATGCTTATAGCAGCAACAGCTGTGGCTCTTCCATCAGAAAAAAACAGAACCCCAGAGTGATGAGAGTGGGTAAACAAAAGAACTGCCACCCTGAAGTTCAGCTATGCCACTGTACTCTGGAGTTCATTAACTGTTTAGCTTGGAGAAGAGAAGGCTTCAGGAAGACCTCACTGTGGCATTCCAATATTAGAAGGGAGCGTATAAACAGGAGGGGGTACATCTGTTTAAGAGGGTGGATAGTAATAAGGGGGAATGGTTTTAAATTGACACAGCGGAGGTTTAGTTTAGATATTAGGAGGAAGTTTTTCCACAGAGGGTGGTGATGCACTGGAACAGGTTGCCCAAGGAGGTTGTGGATGCCCCATCCCTGGAGGCATTCAAGGCCAGGCTGGATGCGGCTCTGGGCAGCCCAGTCTGGTGGTTGGCGACCCCGCACATAGCAGGGGGGTTGAAGCTAGATGAGCATTGTGGTCCTTTTCAACCCAGGCCATTCTATGAACCTACTTTTGAAGGTGCTGACTTTAGCTGTTTCTCTCCTAGAAGTGCAATGCTATCTGTTTTGCATACCTTGTTACTGCCAAGGTCCTTTGGTGCACTATGTACAGACTGCATACCCCTAAAGTTCAGGGCTTTTCCCAACAGTTGATTTCCAAAAGTAATTTGTAACACCACGTTTCTAAGACCAAAAGTTTAAGTTTTGTCTTAACATGTGCCAGAAGTTAAATAATAGTTCTGATCTAACATTTAAACACGAATAAATACTTAGTCCTTTTTTGTTCACTACACCAACATTAATTCAGACTTGTTAATTAGATGAGATGCAACAGAGAAAAAGAATAGGAGCTGCAAACTGAGTCAGTGCTCTAGCCACAGCCAACACAAGGAGCTTCAGCTGCACACAGATAAGAGGAGGCTGCCATCAACCCATCCTTACCACGCCCAGTAACCATATTCCTCAGTGCCACATGTACACATCTCTTGAAAACCTCCAGAGATAGTGACTTCACCATCTCCACAGGCAGCCTGTTCCACCACCCTAATGCTCTTTCTACGAAGAGACTTCCTCTAAAATCCAACCTGAACCTCTCCTGGCACAACTTGAAACCATCACCTCTTGTCCTATATCAGTTACCAAGGAAAAGAAGCTGACCCCCACCTTCCCATGACCTCCTTTCAGTTGCAGAGAACAGTAAGGATTCCCTTGAGCTTCCCCTTCTCCAGACAGAGAATTCCAGTTCCTTCAGCCACTCTTTGTAACACTTGTGCTCCACACCCTTCCTTCACAGCTTCACTGCCCTCCTCTGGATAGACACCAGGGCTCCAGTGACTTTCCTCACAGTGAGGGACCAAAAACTGAACACAGTACTCAAGGTGCAGCCTCACCAAATGTATTGTATACGGCAGAGGATACAACTGCCACTGACAAGTTATCAGATCACTCAAGAAAGATACTGGTCACAATTCAGTAATAAAAAGAAATAGCTCACCCCTTTCCAAGGATGAAGGCTCACTGAAAAACTCCTAAAAGAGACAATCTCCAAGCAGAGATGCTTTCCCTTCAGCTGCCAGCCCCTGAAAGAGATTAGGGGTCCACCCCTTCCAGTCACACAGGTGAACTACTTGCATCTGTGCTCCCAGGGTTGGCCAAGCCCCTTCATCAGGTGCTCAATCACTGGTTCAGGCTGTGACCCAACAGTTCCCTTACACCAGAGCTGAGTACATAGGGACAATTACCTCCCTGCTCCTGCTGGCTGCACTATTTCTGATGCAAGTCAGGATGCTGCTGACCTTCTTGTTTACCTGGGCACACTTCTGGCTCCTGTTCAGCTGGCTGTCAACTAACACCCTCAGATCTTTTCTAGGCGCTCTGCCCCAAGCCTGTAGCACTGCAAGGGGTTGTTGTGACCAAAGTGTAGAACTTGGCACTTTGTCGCCTTGAAGCTCATACAATTGACTTCAGTCCAGTGATCCAGCCTGTCCAGTTCCCTCAGTAGGGCCTTCCCACCCTCAGGCAGATGGATGCTTCCTCCTAGCTTGGTGTCATCAGCAACCTTATTGAGGGTGCACTCAATCCCCTTGTCCGTATCATCAGTTAAGATATTAAACAGGGCCAACCCCTGAGGAACATCACTAGTGTCTGGTCACCAGCTGGATTTAATTCCATTCACCGCCACTCTTTGGGCTGGGCCCACTTTTTACCCAGTGAAGAGTGCACATGTCCAAGCCATGGGCTGCCAGCTTCTGCAGAACACTTTGACAGCGTCAAAGGCCTTGCTCCAATCTAGGCAGATTACACCCACAGCCTTTCCCTCGTCCCTGAGGGAGGTACCACAGCAAAGAGCAAGGCTGGCTGAAGCAGTAACACTTCACGCCATCAGATATGATTGACGTTACCCGATCTTTACACTGAGCAGTTCCAACATTAACAGACAAAAAATAACTTTCAGTGCATTAGTACACTGGTAAATAATAAAGAAAGCACGTTCACGGAGTGCTCCTGCGGCAGCTCCTCGAGGCCGGTACCTCAACGGGCCGCGGAACACCAGAGCCACCGTACAACAAGCAGACCCCGCAGACGCGCCTGACACGCTTTCCCAAGAAGCCCTTCAGCTCAGACACAGCGGCAGAAGCTGAGCAGAGGGCAGCGATGTGTGGAACGTCAGAGTAGGAAGAAACCCCGAGGGGTGAAAGCTCCAACTGCTCTCTGGAGGCAGAAATGTGAAAAACCTACACTACAGCAAGTAGCAGCCAACGAGAAAGCCTTCTGCATCCACTTCCCAGTTAAAGCCCCACCGCGGCAGACGCAGTCTTTCCTTCAATTATTAATCTGTATCTTAAAGGACAAATCCCCTTCAGAATGCCGTAATCACACGCTGGGGCCTTCCCTTACAACCAGACTGCGTGGCACTGGGCCCGAGCGCTGTACTTACGGACGCAGCCTTAGACTCACAGAAGAAACAGCTCTGCTTCCCTTCCCCCACCGTCTCTGGCTCAACAGGGCACGGCACGGCACGAGGCCCGGCCCCAGCGGCGTCCCGCCCCGCCCCGCCTGGCCGCCGGGCAGAGAGCGGGCGGGGGGTGGAGGGCGCGGGGACGGCTGAGGGGGGGGCCTGTTCTGTGTGCGGCTGGGCTTGCCGCCGCCGTCCTCACACCCTCCCTGTCCCTCAGGCAGCGATCATCTGTGGAAAATGAGGGCACTCACCGCCTCTTTGGGCAACCTGTGCCAGCGCCTCAGCACCCTTGATTGTAAAAACGTTCCTGATATCCAATCTAAATCTCCACTCTTTTAGTTTGAAACCACTTCCCCTTGTCCTGTCACAACGGATGCTGCTAAAGAGTCTGTCCGCTTCTTTCCTACAGCCCCGCTTAGGTCCTGAAAGGTTGGGCTGGCCTAGCTTGACTTTGAGATATCTGGGACACGAATCTTGTCTTCTGTCAGGTTTCATTATGTGCAGCAGCTCAAGTGATGTGGATTCTCTTGAAAGAGAGACTTCTATGTGCTGCTCTTATAATGTAAAGAAACGAATTGGCCAGCATAAGGAGGGAAGTGCATCCGGATGTAGTGAGTGTAAGAGGAATGAACAGTTTTGTTTATTTGTTATTTGTTTCATATTGCTTAAATGTTTTAGCATTCAGTGTTTCACTGCTTGGTGCTGGTCCTTTTCAAGAAACAAAAATAATTTCATATTCCCCATCAATACAAATTAGAGTAGTGATCAGCTGGGAATGGAAGAGGCAATTACCCATCCTGTGGGAAGTGGGAGTCAGCTGAATACCAATCGGAGCAGAGATCTGCATAAAACAGCCTTTTATTTAGTCTGTCAACATTACAGAAGGAGAAGAATGTAATCAAGAAAATACCAGCTCTTTAGATAAGCAAAATCTGCATTATGTACTAAACCTTTCCAACCTAAAGATTCACCTTTTATTGATTGCTTTATGTTATATCTTTCTTCTCAGGAAAGTGATGTTGCAAACAGGCCAGACAGCACCCAAACTGGGTAAGAACACTTTCTGGGAGAATCTTAATAGGTAGGCTGCCAGTTTTCATGCTCTGGGTTGTAAATGATTGTGAAATAGCATTGGGAGGAACATTACCTTTTCCTTGAAATTCTAATCAAGATACACAGAGAATATCACAGAATAAGAATAACACAGATCCTCACAGTTCCCTCTAACTGCCTCCCTGTCAGCTTGATACTTCATTATTTATCATTGTCCACTTTTTATGGTAACAGTTGACATTAGATTATTACTGACCTGGTTGATATTTGAATTTATTCCCTAGAGGTTAAAGACTTTGTAGTTTCATTTTCTCAGTCCTTTTTAAAATTCATAATTTTAGAGCATGGAAAATATATTGTTCTATCAAGTTTATTTCCTTGACATTTATTCAGTGGAAACTGTGATCCTAATATTAAAGGCATTTGATTTGAAGCCCAGGATACAAATAAATCTCTTAACTCATCTTCCCTAAAACAGGGCACTTTATCACTGCGGTTCCTCTCATTGGTGTCTAGGAAGTTAATATGTTGAACAGCATAATTATTTGAACCAGTATTTGTTTTTAAAGGATTTGTAGGTGACAATGGATGGACCAACCCAGTTGTGTCAGAAACTATTAAGAGTTCCAACGGTTAACGTAATGGTGTTGGTCCTATATAGAGCCATAAAATAACTGTGTGAGAAGCAGTGACAGGATTTTACTCCAGCTCTTCTCTTTATCATATGTTATATTAAATTTAAACACCATTGTCGAATTTCTTTGCGTGGGTTTTGATGCCTTCTTCTATGAAAGTTGTAATAATACTTTTAACCGGAGGGCTGCATAAGAATTCATACTTGCTAGGTGTGTTTCTTACATAATAAGAATCTCATTAATGTTGCCAGCAGAACTAATTGGACTGTCACAGTAAGCTTCAGTACCCAGTTGGAGAGTTATGGTGCGAGGCCAATAGAATTAAGCATATTCTGCTGGTGGGTAAAGCTGACATGAGTCATTAATGAGATGCTTCTAAAGCCTTACTCTTCACAAAAATGCAGGTATTTTGAGGGGCTTGCTTAGACTATGTAAATATGAAGGACAAATGCAAGAACTCTTCTAAAATTTTCAAAAGCAAGTTGTTGACAGTTTGAGATACAGTAAAGGTTTTTTCCTTTATCAGCGCAGACATTGAAAGCACTGCCAAGTAGCACCTAGACAACATAAATCACTGATGAGAATGAATAGTTTGAAAATATTACAAAAGAAAAACTTTAGGGGCACAGGGCATCTAAAGAAGTCTTTGTCTAGGGCCTGCTGCTTTTAAAATGGTCATTTCAGTTTCCATTAATTCACATCTCTAATTAGGAAATGGATTGATCTCTTGCTTAAAGTTGCTGGTGACTGGCTGACGTCCATGTCAGATCAAAAGTGTGCATACAATTGAAGTGTTATTAGTGACTGCTGTTGTATAAGTTTAAATAAGTTAAATGAAAACCGTGAGCTGTGTTCTAAAGGCAGAACAAAAATGTATTTCAGATCTGATTTTATCCATAGCTCCTATTGTTTATGCTCTGTATCGTAGTAGGAAACCACTATCAGCTGTATTTTCACTAGGCTTCCAGGTGGAGAAAAGAGGACTGAAAATGTTGTGAAACAAAGAGAAACTCTCTAACAGTCTTGTCCTTGCTCACAGCATCTCTGCAGGCAGGTATAATTTCATCTGCATCAGACGTGGTAACCACCTTGGGGAGGAACATGTTATGAACTACCAGGTTGTGAAGAGTATGACAAGTGTCTGTTCCTGCCAAGTTTTTGTACGCGTTGGTTCTCTGAGTTACTGTAGAGCATTGTATTCCACTGGAATTCCTTAGGATGAGACACAAACAATGAGTAACACTTGTGACTGCAAAGAAGCCACAGCTGTATTTCCAAGGTTTGCTATCAGTGCATAGGCTAGATTCCAATTTGCATAATTACACTCCATCTTCCTAATTTTGCTTTGTACTTTAAGTTGGATAATTACTCTTACTCACTGTGTGTCTGAATGTGATATTAAATAGCAACATCCACTTTCCCATATTTGGGTGCATTTCAGTGCAGACTGCATACATAGACTGCAGATTGCCTTGTGAGTCTTTTCTCCTTATAATTGCAACAAATTACAGTAACCATATAGGAAAACATCTGGAAATGCAAAAAAGTTCAATTAGCCAGCATTACAAAATGTCTACTCATATACATGTATGTATGTATATACATGCATAAACATACGAACTCCTCACCGGAAACATAAAGGCCTGTTTAGGAACAGGCAGGGCCGTGGGAAGTTCTCTGCCTGAAGAGCAGGAAAGAAGCTGAGTTGGTATTTAACAGTAGTTTCTTATAGTGGAGGTGTAGTGGAAATGCTAAGTCATGTCTTGAAGCAGCGACTGAGCACCTGGTGGGAAGCAGGGCCAACCCCGGGGAGCTCAGGTGCATGCAATGCACTGAGTGACCAGAAGGGGGGGAGCCAGGATCCACCCCTTTCAGACCTCATTTAAGGGTTGGCAGTAGAAGTGAGGATATCTTATTGGAGATCTCTGCTTACTTGAGGCCTTCTGAAGGTAAGTAGCTTTTTTCCTTCGTTGTCATGTCTGTGGGTGCTGTGTTTGGGCTTATTCTTATTTGCTGTAGCCAAAGACTTTGCTGCCATGCTATTATTGCTGTTCTTTCTGTCATGTTACGGTGTTACAGGAGATAAGACTAGTAATAGACAAGAGGTAGAATTGTATACGTCTTGTGATACCTTGAAGCACTTCACTTGGAATTGTTTGTTTCCTGATCTGAAACTTATGGTTGCGTGGGTTGGGACGCAAAATTGTGTCCCAACTGTGACCCAATTGTGGGTCAAAATCACATCTTTCCTAAAAGACTTGATTTTATTTTTGGCCTGGATGTAACAGTAACTTGAGCATAATTTTCCTATATATGATCCTGCTGCTTTCTAAGACAAACAAAGGTGTAGTTTGCTAACACATTCTGCATCCTTATATACCTATTTGCATCTGTTCATTTTATGTTTTCCTCCTGCGGAGTTACTGTAGGTACTATCAAGACTTTAAATAGCAGAACAATTCAAACCCATGATTTAGAACTGTCATTCTCAAGAATAATGCGTTCTATTCAGTGGACAGTTTGTGGTCATTTCTGAACATGAAATTAATTAATGTATTAGATGGAATCTCAGAAACTCTTACAGTAAATGTTTGAAATTTTCTTCTTTTTCTTTTTCTCTTTTTGTTAAGTTTGCTTAATGATTTTCATATGAACTATTCTAAAGAATCCCCAGTGTTGGGGGAAGAAATTTCTAAAGGAAAGGTGAACTCATCATGCTCTTAAGATAGATTGATGCTAGACTTATCAATCAGTTTTCCTCAGTAATAAGCTGGCTCTTGGGACTCTTTCAGTGTGTATTTCAAACTGATGAGTCATTTTGACACTTCAGAGAATATCTTCATTTAGAAATCATAGCTTTTCCCATCAACACTCTATTAAACCATCACACATTCGTGTGTCTTTTGTAAAAACACAGTATTTATTCATTAACTTGATTTTGTGGTACTAATTTTTTGTAACTGAAGAGTTCTCAAGGTGCTGTATGTTGTCTTAGCAAGGTTCTTTCTGGTTTTTTTTCTCCTAATTATTGCTAGAATATTATTTCTGTTGGAGAAGGAGGAATGATTTTGTGGTTTGTTCAGAATGCAGTGCTTTGAGGTGTTTGTCATCTTTTCTGAAAATGGTTTTATTTCTGTAAATCTCGTTATGAAAGAAAAGCATTGGTGTTGCTACTGAGCTTTTCCTTGTTGGTGAGGAAGTGATTTGTTTCATGTGGCTGTATCTCTGGAGAAAGTCTTTTCTCACTCAATTTTTTTGGGACTGTTTCAGAGCTCAAAAGAAGACACTAATTTTGACAATCAGTTAATGCTGTGTGTGTGTAAATGTTTAAGAATGTCAGTATCTTAGTCTAAAGGCCTTCTCAATAAGTATAAGCTCTGGAAACTCAAATACTGGTCTTCATTGTATTGGTGAAGCTGTCATTCTCATACCAGTAGCTTAATTGGAACACAGCTGATTTTTGCAGCTCCTGTGGCGATAGGTATCTGAAGGCAATCAGACAAATCATTCAAAACAGTACTTACTTTCAAAAGACATGCACTACAAGGATTAGTACTGTAACACTATGGGTGAAAAAACAAAGGCACGAAGAATGACTCCTTCAAGGTCAGACAAAATGGCTGCCAAGACTTTTGGATTCTTATCCCAGCACTTCTTGCTATGACAAGATTCATCCTGTTATTCTTTATCTCCTTAATTCTTATCCTTTGATAATGAAAAGTTTGCTAATGTGTTATCGTTTGGAGTTAATCACCACATCATGGCATTCTCAAATAAGTATGGAATCAGAACTTTAGGAAGTCCCATGCCTCTTTCCCAAGTTAAACTCTCTGGATATTTATGAAATAATCAAGCACCTTTTGAATTGATGAAGCAGCCGCAGGAGGAGAGGATAAATAGTAGGAAGCTGACACTGAGTTTGGCAGGCAGGTTAAATGATGATGTGCAGATGGGGATTTCCAGTGTCTGTGTGTGAAATAGGATTTTCAGCGTAACTAAATAGTATCTCATCACTATGAAATGCAGTTAATGTCTTGCATGTCAGGTGGGGAGGTTTATTCATTTTTTTTTTTCTTTTAGGAACTTGAGCATAGTCAGATCATAATCTTCTCAATTTGATATCATATTGATCTTTGCTATCAGCATTTAGGGATAGAGGCACTGTGTAATGAAAAGGGCGAAAAGCAAAGATAGTGTTTTTGTATCTGGTGCAGTCATCTGAAGGCTCCATGTCTTCTTGGATTGCGGAGGAAAATTGGTTTGATTCTTTCTCACTTCATACATAGGCATAAATCCAGACTTCAACATCTATGTGTTCCCAGTCTTCTTACCAGTGGGAGTTGCTAGCCCATCTCCAGCTACCTGAAGTAGTGCCCGTGAACCTCCTTCAACTACTGGGCTTCTTTCAGGCAGCTTGAATATTAGAAATATACTAAGACTACAGGCTTGACTTAACCTATGTGTACTCTTGAGTAAATCACTTTACTCCATGCCAGTAGACCAGAAGAAAATGAAACTGGTAATCTGATTCTAATTAGATTATTGATTAATGGCAGTAAATTTACTTTCAAGGTGGCAGTTGTTGCCCTACTTGACTGGAATAATAGAACTATTTGTATTAAAGCCCCATTTACACCTGTTATATTCTCTGTCAAATCTTAAGCAACAATGGGAAACCTCTAAGTATTTCAAAGTTATGATATTTATATGGTTAAAAATGTCAGGATATCTTCCCTGAGATTGGTAACTGGGAATTTCTGGAGGAAGAAAATGAGCATTCAAAAAGTTAATGTATACTCTGAATTGATTCCATTTCATTCTAAGATCTTATTTCATTGCTGGTTTAAACACCTGGAGGTTCTCAAAAATCTTTAAGGAAATTCAACAGTATGGATGTGATATATTTAATTACACCAGTATAAAACCAGAACTACTCCTAAGAAGATAATTAAAAATCAATCGAAACAAACAGACTGATCTCCCTAATAACCTAGGGGGCCAAGTGTCATTAAAGTTCTAGTTCTACCTGAACTCCATGTGCTTTTGAAAGTTATCCGTAACTGCAGAGCTATAAAACATTACAGTTCTAGGGGTTTTTTATTTATTATTTATTTTTTTTGTTGTTTGTTTAAACTTTATAGTCTTAGTTATTTTCCCTTCAAGCTTCTAAGGATTTAGCTCTCCACTGCTAGATTAGAACTGGATTAGTTATCTTCACACTGCAGTGCATTCTGAACTGTGGACTTTAGGGCGTTTCAGACGTTACTTGCAAATCCCACCCTGCTAGAAAATGAGTCTCCTAAACTGTTGTAACCCACTGTTCATTATCAAAATCTTCATGGAAGTGGTGTAACCTGGTAAGACTGATGCAGGTTAAATATATGGAAAAGAATTCAGGGCATGTTATTTCTACATAGATACATTAGAAGAATTGGTGAACTTGATTCAGTGGAAGGCAGTCATTTGTCCCACTATAATCTGTACAATACATTAACACATTACTCAGCTGGGGAAGGTTAGCTGCCCAGGAGAACTGAAGAGACTCTGGAGTCTGACAGCTTCTTGTCAGATTTTTAGCCTTTTATTAAGAACGTTCCTACATCTGCCCTTCCATTGTTCTGCATGAAATGGAATTATGCACTACTGCTTCTTGTACCTATTTCCCTTTATAAATCTTCATAGTATAAGCTATGAGGCCCTGTACTTTCAAAGCCTTTATTTATAGAACACTTGCTGCCTCTGGTAATAGCTCAGCTTAGAAAGAATCTGTGAGATTGATCCGGAATTTTGAAGAGTAATGTGCATTTATAATCCTATGTTGGTAATATAGACAAATAGTGCAGACTGACCTGCTGCATACTGATGTATTAAGCTCTATGCATCTGTGTAGTCTTGTGGGGAATATTTATGGAATAAGGGCTACATTCATCCAATGTTTTATTTTGTATATCAATCATTAAACATTTAAAGCAAAATGACCGTAAGGATGGAAGATGCATTTTAAATGGAGCTTGTGATATAAGCATGTGAAGTGGGGAAAGTGTTACACTGGAACATGCTTCTGGTTTAACAAAAAAAAGTAAAGAAGGGTATTCTACTGGGAATTTGTACTCAGATGTTCAGGACTTGTGTTTCAGAATGTGTGTAGATCACGTAGACATATCCATACATAATTTGTATGAATAGCAGTGAAGAGATGATCAGTGTCTCAAACAAAGTACAATTGTAAAGTGCAGACTGGAAAAACAACAAAGGACAAAGCATAGTCAGAACAGAGAGGAGATATTAAAGCTATAATTCAGCTACAAAGTTGACAGAGTGAGATGAAACAATGAAACTGTGGCACCATTAGCCTGTAACAGGAGCTGTTGTGTGTTTAAATGTACGCTGCCCGAATACAATTGCTTGTCCTTAAAACATTGTCGCATTATCATTTTGGTCCTTTGTAGCATCAGGGAACTTTAAACCCAGAGTAGGTTTGTGTCTTTTGGGGAAAAAAAAAAAAAAAAAAGAATGAGAAAGGTGACCTTGGTCTAGGCTGATGTATCCCTGGAGTTTTAGGGAGTTTTTTTTTTAAGGAGTTCAGAGCAAGGCTGTTATTTAAACATTACTTTCTTCCTTCCTCAAGTAAGTGAAATATTGACAAAATGCCTCTATTGACAAAATAGTGTGATTGCCAGCTGAAGAAGCTGATCACTATCACCAGTTGCCTTCCTGGCTGAGTCCACGCTCACCAGTGGGCCTGAGTTACTGGTTGACAGAGCTCACAGAAAGACAGGCCTAAAGCTGTTTTCCACCTGGATTGTTCTGGTGTTTATATTTAGTTGTGCGTGTACCCTTATCTACTTGATAGAATAGATTGTTAGTGAAATTTGGTAATTTCTTACAAATTGCTTCTGCTACTAGACTGTTTTAAAGGTTGGCTTGTTTAGCAACAGGGATTAGTACGTTCGTTTAAGAACCAATATATTTGTTTAGCAAAAGGAGTCCATAAGTGATAGTTCTGAAAACTTCAGCTTTAGTGGGTGAGCAGCCTTGTTTGTCCCCAGTGCAAGACTGAGGAAATAATAGAATATTTCTATCTTCTACATCAATGAATTTGCCTCACAAGAAGTATTGGAGTCACAAAAGAATACTTTGATCTTTTGCCTCAAAATGCGCCAGGATGCTTTCCTCAGGTTCCACATAGGCTGTTTTAAAAAAGTGGCTCACTACGGCCTAGTAAGCAATAGAAATTTTTCCAAACTGTTGAAAAGTGAATGCAAATAGATCAAAGGCTTCGGTGACAAAGCTGATGGTGTGGAAAAAGGGAAAGAAGTAGGTGGGCATTCAACCATCCTAGATACCACTGAGCATGCCCAGAGAGACATTAGCACATATCTATGAGACCTTGAAAAATATGCCAGCGCAATGCATATACATGTCTTAAGTGTTCAAATGTAGAACCTGAACTCCAGGAGGGTGCACTTTCTTGTCAAGTTGCCCTGTGTTCATCATGAGGAGTAAAGGAATGCCACTTTCTAACACCTCATTGGAGTTAGAGAGCTTGGATTTCCTGGATTTCAGATTACAAGAGAAATGCTAATTTCCAGGTCAGGATGATAAGGACTGAAGGGTACCTCTCTGATTTCTGCCTTCCTCTACTATCTCTTGCTGCAGCTCTGCGTGAAGTGAAGCACAGTTTTGGATAGTAGACCCTTTCTGGTTTGGTTGCTGGCTCAATTGCTGCTTGTAGCAGTGTTGATTTAAATCATTGTAATGCAATAGTAGCTCAGTGAAAGCAGTTAAACTATTTAGGAGGTACAACACTCACAACACTAGACAGATTCAGGTGATTAATTCAACTCATGAATTAGGAAACCGTTGTGATTATATGGAAAGGCTGTAACTGTTGATAACTACAGCAAGACCTGGGCCATTGCAGAATTGTCCTTGAAGAACGAACCTGTACTGCAACAGGGTATCCTACAGGGTTTGTGTTACTAACATCAACTGGCTTCCTTGTGGGGCATTTCCCCTTAGTGTGACAGGGCTGGTTTGCTCCCTACAGGCACTGGATAACACTAGGGTCAAAGAGCAGTGGTAGAAGATTGCAGATAGTGGGGCCTGGCAGAGCTGTTTCCCACTCACTTCTGGCTTTGATGACAAGTGCAGAATTTACTGAGTGTCACCGGCAACTTCCTGCACTAGCTCCCTTACCTTTTTCATTTTAAAAGAGGTATTTTTGCCAAGTGGCTTTCTACTTGGTGTACAGATGGAAATAATTCAAGAATGTAAGATCTTTCTCTTTTGTCAGTACGGGGATCTTTGCCCAGAAAGGACACTGAATGTTTTACTAAGGAACCGCTCTTATTGCAGTTACAGCTATTACTTATGACTGCAGTGCCTGTGTGAGTTATGCTGTTTTCCTGGTTCACTGATTGATTGTCAGGTCTGGGCAGATGTTTCTACACCACTACTGTACTGGCAATTACGAACTTTGCAGCAATCTCCAGAATGCTTTGCTTCAAAATCATTCCTCATGTATGTAAGCCTATCAGGCCCAGCAGCATTCCTACACCTTTTACCACCACTAAGATAATGTAGTCAGTGTCACTATTATGAAAAAAAAACCCACATTTTAGTATCTTTTAGTTATAAATGGAAAGACCTTGACTCTGTCATAGCATGTTACAGATTGTGATGTATCTGGGTAGAGATATGCATAGCTTCAGGAATCTTTTAATTAAGTTTGCGTATTTATTGTTCTACAATTTGGCAGGTAGGGCTTTATATGGATGACCAGTTATATATTTGTTGTTATAACCAAAAAACAACATCTGTTCTTGGAATGATGATTTCATCTTCATTAGCATCAGATCCCTCCTGTCATTTTTAGATTATGGATAGACAAGAAAATAACATACTCCATGAATATCATAGAGAGATGATGAATAATTTTATTGATTGTAAATTAATAATTGTATTACTTGTTAGGGCAATTTGACTATTATGCAGTCATTTTTAGTTCAGAGCTACCATATAGGTATCTCACTTTTTCCTTGGGTATGTGTGCTTTTAGCTGTGTGCTCGGAAATCAAGAGGGCTGTAGCTTATGTGCTTCCATTGTACCACACATTCAATATAAAGTGACTGATGTTAGCTATAATCTCTCAATACGGACTGAGCACAAGCTAGATTTTTGAAAGTATTAATTTTGGATGTGGGAGGGTGTTAAAATTCAAGGTTGACATTCAGGCAACATCTCTTGCAAGGGAGTATTTGGCAAGTCTTGCAAAAGCAGAAGGGATTACTTCCATAGTTATACGGAAGGAATAGGGATTTCTTTTATTGTGCAACATGAGCTCCTGTCAGGTTGGAGTACTGCTGTTTGTGAACCAAACATAAGGGTTACTACCCACTGAAGTGCTGTGGGATTTGATAGAGCTCTGCTATGCTGACCATGCAACTTTTACAACTTGTCAGTTCTGAGGGTGAAGCTTTCATCCTCTTCAGATTCCACCAGCACAGCAGGCAATGGCAGGTAATGTTACCCAAGGGACAATCCAAAAATCATCTTAGCTGCAGATAGAGTTCCTCAGGCTCTGTCATGGATTCTTTTGCTTCTATGTTGTCAAATTATCTGTCGGCATGGAATAAGTTTCCTTTTTTTGCTGGGTAGTCTCAGATACACTTTATTTTTTTTAACCTTTTGGTAGTGTTTTTCAGCTCTTGCCAAAGGCATCTCTTTTTCCAGCAGTGAATGGAAGCTAGAGCATTGTTTCTTGTTATTACTGCATTGCATATATTAGGTTAAGTATTAATCTCTGTACAGGAGGAGAATGAGATGAGAAAGTCTACACATTTTTGGATGCTGCAAAAGTTATTTTGAACTGCATTATTAATCTCCTACAGCAATTTGCCACTCCTTTGTAATACTTGTCTGCACTGAGGATCAGGTAACATTTGGGCTTTAAGATAATGAGTTTCAGAGACAAGTCTATAACAAAACAGTATTGTAAGAAATGGAAAATAAAACTGTCAGGAGATATTCTAGCTTTGGTGTTTGCACTGAAACAAAAATGCTAATTATCGGTGATAAAAGGCTGAGTATTATAACTTAGGTGGACTCAGTCCTATCAGGTAGGTACTCTGGAAACTTGGATATTGTTTGAGGACTAATTATGATGATGCTCCTTCAACAGTGGCAGCAACGGTACTCTGTCACATCTTATGTCTGTGCTGTACCATGTTCTCATGTAAAAACACCCAGTAGAGCTTTAAGCTGACTACTTTGGTTACTAGTTGCAAAACAGGTGCAGGAGTGGAGGCTGTACTGTGCTACAGGGGTCAGTCTTAAGGCTGCAGAAAGACAAGTGACTTAAGTCTTGGGGGTAAGCAGCAGCCTAAGCAGATTAATGTAGTAGTGCAAGGTCTTGAATGGTAGCACATCTAAAGTGACCTGATTTACAGAGCAATGGACTGAGCTAGGGAGATTAAGTAAATTTTCCTACATCAATAAATGCCAGTACAAGTATGCAGGGCTGCAAATCCTGTACTATACTCATCTTGTCCTCTGCTGACAGGACATCCCTGCATCTCTAATAATTTATTTCTGTATGCAAAAGACATTCTGTGTTTTAGAGTGCTTGAGAGCCAGAACCAGTTCTGGTCAGACTTCTTCAAGGTGCTGAAGTAAAACTCCAGCTCTGAGCAACCCTGTATTTTATCATGTATAAATTTTAACGTTGTGGCTTTATTGCATGTGTATTACTATGTACAATATATTAACAGAGTTGTTTAGTTGTAAACATCCTTTCTGCTGTTGGTGCACTCTTAGTGTGAAGAAAACTAGGGACGCTGGAGAATGCTTCAGAAGCCTGAAAAGCTTCCCAAACAAGAGCATTAAAGCTGATGTGCCTTCTTTTCATGCTTCATCACTGCCTGTCTGTAGGTAGGTGTTCCAAAGATCTGGGAGCTAGCTGTACTCGTGTGTATATTTAAAACTTCATTAAGGCAGAGCCCTCTAATTCTGTACTTCAGAGTCTGTGCAAAACAATAGGGAATTGAAGATTTAAAGTGAAGACCTTGAGAATGTGCTTTGTAGTCTTAGTTAACTGCCTTATTGTCCAAGTCTTCTTAATCTTTGGCAAACTGCAGAAAAAGTGGTAGAGTTAATGTAATTTGTCAAAAACTAATGAAGTATCTAGGTGTAGAGCTGGCCCATTGACCTGGGTGTACAGCAGCTTCAACATCTGACAGAAAAAGCAAAGTGATTGGAATAAAGGTTAAATGCCAGGTGCCTTTGAAGTAATCAGACATTATTTTAGGCCAAGCCACATTGCCTCACATCGGTGTAGGCACACGGAGACAGCATTTCTAGCAATTTGTGAAGCATCTGTCACCTGGAGGTGAGCCTGCTGGAATTTGGACTGAGCCTCTTGTCATTGATATTTAGATTTCACTTAAAATAACCTGAGTGTTGCAACCCTGCCACTGGTGACGCAGGCAAATGGTGCAGAAGATGAGCATCATATGGAACGTCTAATTTATTTTGACAAGGAACTGCACTTGAAACTTCAGAATCCTCACTGCCCTCTGCTTGGAGCAGCAGCACCCAGCAGTGACATCTGGGGACACAGAGGAGGAAAAGCAGTGCCCTATCTTATACTCTGACAGTGCCTTTCCCTTCTCACCCGTTCCTGAGCTGAGGTTCTTGTTTGTCACCCACCCTGAATCCAACTTGTCTCTGAACCACTGAGTTAATATCTTCTGACCAAAGCTGCTACCAGCAACGCTAGCCTCTGCAATCTGCTAGCAATAAGCAGCACTGCTGCAGTTATTCCGAAGGAGCTTTGTCTTGATGGAAGAAATGGAAGCTCAAGTGATGCTATTAGCCATGTGAAACTGAGTCTGCTTCTATTTTATTATGGATATTTCACCATGCTCTGGGGGTTCTGTTCAGCCACCTGAAAACATTCAGCAAGATCAGCTGTAGCATTTGCTTTCTTTCTGTCGTTTATTAAAGAAGAAAATCCACCCTGGCTCACTCAGATGACCGATGCTGTTTGGATGATGGTTATGTGCAGACATGAGGCGCTCCACAGCATTACTTTCGTGTTAATATTTGAGATTGTTCTTATTTATTTACTAGTATGACTTATACAACAAATAGCTTTACGTTGGTTAGTGGTGCTTGCCACGAACAAAGAATTCTAAGCTTATCATGATCTGCTTGAAGTGACTATCGTAATAACATACTGGACCTCCATTTAGGAGGAGTGAATCCGTGGTGGACTTTTGCACTGCTAGGTAATTTAAATGTAAGCTGTTCAGATATTAAAGAGACATTAAAAAAGGTTGTTATTCATTGTGGTGGTTAGTTTTTACAGCATACTGTTGCTTATTTGATTGAGATTTCACATTCTGATCATATAAGCTTAATTTTTAAGCAAAATTTCTCTCTAATCCAGTGTTTCCCCTTGGGAGATTTCAGCCCCTTAGCTGGCTGGTAATGTGATTGCAGGTTTTTTTTATAAACAGGTTAATAAAGAGGCTGAATGTGATTTTGAGATTTAGTGGTTGTTATTAAGACTTTTGTTCCTGCATATCTGAAATGGGAATTTCGTTTGAATCATTGCAAGTTAGAGTTATGAGGATCAGATAAAATATTCAGTATTCGCAATTATGCGGCTGGAGCCTCGTGAGGGATCCACAATTCACCTCAGACTGTTACTGGGTAAAGATGCCTTTCAGTTCTTAGTGTGCCTTCCAGGATCCTTCTGTGAAGGAAACAGGGTCCTTTTACATCATTGCTTTGCCAGCCCCATAAGAGCTGATGACTTATGCAAGGGGTGATCTGTGCAGCCTTCTCAGTCTTGCTCACCTGTGTAAGTTTCAGGGGTAATCTTATCTTTGTGATGGCTGTTTTCCAGACAGCCTTCCTCACTGCTCTCCTCACCCTCATGGCATCCCGTTTTCAACAGGACTATTTTATATGTTTCAAGATCAATCTATTCTGCACGTCTTGTCCTTGTTGTGCTGTGAGTAATATGCTCACAGTTGTTTTTGTGATGGCTGAATGAGTTTACATCCTGTTGTGGACAAAGCCAAGAAATAAAGAACCACTCAAAACTTTGCCTATGAGAATATTTGAGAGCTCTTATATGGGGAATTTTAAATTATTTTTACTTAAGGAGGTAAGCTGTGCTGAAGGGCGAGGTTGAATTTTACTGTGATCATTTCCCTGGTTAGAAGTAGATACAGAGAAAACTGACTTGCTCACAGACAGTAGTAGACAGAAGCAGGAACTGGATTGTCAGACTTTTGGCAGTGTGCTCCTGTTGCACCATGCGAATAAAGAATATGTCATTTAGGGATGCTGAGGAGGGGAACTCTGTCAAATTAGATTGCTATAAATCAAATCACTTTTCAGGCAGCGTTTGAACAGCAGCGATTCATTACTTGATGTTACATGAATACTGTGTGCATACAAGGATGCATGATGCTTAGGCTAGTTGGTAACTCTTGGGATGCCACAGCTACTGAATTGCATGTTCAAGAACAAAAACTCAGTTTTGTTCTGAAGAATTCCTTCTCCATAACTGCCCCTGGGCACCTCATTCTGCTCGTGCAGCTTGCTATTGCTGTGGCATCTTCTTTTTTCCGTGGAGGCTGCTGTAGATTTCTCCTGGTTTTATTTCTGTTCCCTGCAGTATTCCTGAGATAGATGAAAATTTTTCTATCTCACCTTTCTATGTGTAGAAGGATGCTCTAACTAGCAAATGGAAGGTAAAATTTTACCTGAGCAGAAATACACATTCAAAAAGCATCCAGAGAATGGCTGCCACTGCAGTAAGGAAGGAACTCCTTTAGAGATGAAGAATGTAAGCAACCCTCACAAGAAAATTCAAGGCCATATTCTTTGTGTAATGGCCTAGAAAGTGAAGACCATTCTGCTGACCAGTGGAGTAAGACACAGCTATAGGTACATTTTTTAGGCTTCAGAAGGAGCAATGAACACCTGTGTTCTTCAGTGTGGAAGCCCTATATTGGGAGCTCTGTAATTCCATTGGCATTTTAGATGAACTCTGGAGCTTTTACAGATTTGCATTCCTACATGCATGCACTTGCACATGAATGCTAAAATATCTTCTATTTCCATCACTAGAGAGCTAACCTCTGGTAAGCAAAGCACTGGGGAACAGAGACACCACTTGGAATAGATTAAATTGCAGCCACAAAGAAACATTATTTGGATTTTTCTTGCAGGAGATGCTGCGCTGTGTTTTTTCAAACCCCAGAGTATGAATAAAACTTACATTATTGGGGTGGATTGCTTAGGGAGTTTCAGATAAGGATTAGACAATTATATGAATAAGAATAGGTAGGATGAAAAGAGAAGGCCCATCGTGCTGCCTGCATCTGCTTTTAAATTCACCACCAGTACAAGTAAGGTAGAAATCCCATAGCTATTGCCATCAGAGAGAAGATTTCTACGTGAGCAGAGAGATCTCTTGCAGCAGAGGTTTTTGGGGGTACCTCTAGGTTGCTAACTAGAGACATTTTTAAACAGACCTTGTTTTTCAAGATGTGATTGTTTTGTTCTTTCTGATATGTTCCCTTTTTATCTTTAAAAGATCATACCTCAAATAGCTAAATGCTTTTGGATACCTGTTTCCTATGGAAGAATGTTGCCAACCAGCTGGGAGTCATCTGAGCTCAGAATAAATTGTCCTTACTCTGAAGTTGTGAGTTCTGTGTTATGTGTAATCATTTCTTAACACCGGAGGCAAATGGAAGCTGGACCTTTCTACTCTCAGCACTGTGCAAGTGTTATGTATGCTACAAAGTATGGAGGAAGAGTTTCATCTTTAGCTTTATCTTCAGGCTTACCTTAAGTGCCTGACTTAGTGAAATATCAGGCTAATCTTCTGAGGCATTCAAAGAGTATGCAAATCTCTGAGGGCTATGTGCAGTAAAACATAATTTGGATGTCTTAAATAACCTTCTAAAGGTTTCTCTTTCTTTGCACATGCTCTAGAGAGAACCAAAGGAGACTAAAGATCTCCATGAAGCTGTCATTCACTATTGCGCTGGTGTTGTTGGCTCTGCCTGCTTAAATGATTCTGTTCTCTCTTGCCTAGCTGCTTCTTCACAGCTCTGCTCTGTCTCACTTGTGCCAGTCAAGCTCTTTTTGGGAGCAAGCTGGAACATGGCTCAGTGTCTTTCTAGGACATTACCCAAATATGCCTGGCATCACACCAGTCTGTTTTCTTCTTCAAAGTGGGGGATTATATTGAAATAAATTGGTAAATTCCACAGATGTCAGCACTGTGTCCACTGAAGCTAGTCAGATCCTTACGGTGAGAAAATAGTCTTGCCCTTCCTAAAATGGGGATACTTTGCAAATAAGCAGGGGATACATTTCCATTAGATTATGCCACTGTAGGCATTTTGACGCACAGATGAATGACTTTGATTGTTTCCAGTAGAAAGAAGTTATGCATATATACACTCAAGCGAGAATGACATTGTTCCTTCTGTGTTTTGTGAAATGACAGTTACCGAGAGGATAAACCCAGAAGAATGGCTATGGATAAATCTTCATCTGAATAATCAATGAAGAGTTTCTCTTTTTCTTATTTTATAGACTGTTGACTGGTATTTCCATGCGACCATCTTTTAATAGAAAAGCAAAATTTCCTCCTAAGCGAAGGAAAAATAAATGAAAAAATGATTTCCTTATTCAGATCTTCTGGGGTAGGGAAATCAGTTGGGAGAGTTTATCCAACAAAAGAAACAGGGGAATCAATGGGGGGAAAATGCCCTATGGCTCAGAAGGTATATCACACCCTGTTTGGCAAAACGCCTTCCGTATATATGGGACCTTCGCTGTTATTTTCTGTGGCTGTCATACCGAAATGTTTGCCCTTATGACAGCCAACTGTATTGTTGTCACCTATCAGTGTTGCTGGATGTCTTTCAACCACAGAATAATTCAGGAGGAAACTGAGTAACCACATACGACTTCTCCCTGAGTGACAGATGCCACCCAGCTAACTGCATCCTGCAGCACTGAGACAGCCTTTCACTAGCTGTGGGGGTACCTATGGCAGGTACTGCCAGAAATTTCCCTTTTCTTTAAATCTTTCAGTCACAGCAAGCTGATGTCTGGTTAGATCTGTTGTGGTGCACTGACTTCTTTTTCTCTAGAGCAAGATTAGAGGAAGAGAGTAACATGGTTAAATTAAATCATTTCTACCACAGCACCTGTAGAAACAGTTGCCTGTGTCTGAAAGGAGGTTGGCATAAAATCTGTAGGGGATTTTCATTTACGGGCAGTGATCAGCCCCAGGATTGAGGTATACAGAATGAATTCTGCATGCTACTGTAAATATAGCTGCATAAAACCAGCAGTCCATATTGTTAGGCGGACATTGACGTGATCTCTTACTGTTATATGCATCCCCATCATTTTGCAAATGAGAAGATAGCTCTGTATGATGTATCTTTGATTCTACCATGACATCCTTCAGCATTGTATCTGAGCAGAAATGATTCATTTCTCTTGTCATTGTAGTTAAGCCCCCTCTGGAGCTGTGGGAAAAAAAAATACATATATTAAAAAGTCACTGTTTGAACTGGAAGGAGACAGGTGCAGAACAGTGAACAAGGGAGTATAGAGGTAGGTTGTCTCTAGCCAAAGTTTGCTTGTGGCACCGAGATCCACATTCCTCAGGAAAGTTCTGTGGCTATTTTAAAGGGAGCTTTACAGAGCCTACTCTTACATTTCATCCTGTATTGGGTCATTAAGTTACTGGAAGGTTCTTGTTGGTTTCTAGCAGCCACAATCTGTAACCTGACTGCAGTGCTTTGTGGATCAATAAGAGGTGATAATTTTCAAATGCTTACCTTAAAATGTATTTCTACAAAACACAGAGGCGTGAGCATTTTTAAATTGATACAGGGCTTTTCATCTGGGCCCAAGGCTGGGATTGCAGCAATACTGTCTCTTGAATTTGGTGGAGTACGCTGGAGGAGAAAGGGAGATGTGTCCAATCCTGTGACTAGACAACAGTGCAAAAGCAAGGCTGAGAAGGGAGTTCACTCAAGCAGAGCTGGAAGAACCAGGCTGGAGAAAGAAAATGAGTGGGAGCGAAATCCCAGAGATCACCCAGCAGAGATCAGTGATCCCCTGGGACAGAGAAATAAATCTGAAGGATGTGAGACTAATATTGCTGTGCCGGTAGTAGGCGTAGTTAATATTTTTGGTATTATCTATTGTGGCAGAGATTTAGAATTGCAATAACTTGCAGCAACAATATAAACATACAGCAGGTCACAGTACCCAACAATTTTAGAACTATCTTAGCAAGAGGCACATGTGTCATTCATAGGTAGCCAAAGGGCTACTTTGTGAACAGAGAAACAGCTGTTGTCTTCAGTGAAAAATATACAGGTATCAGGAGGCACAGAACAATCATCACATGAATTGCATGTGGGAAACTAAATGGTAATGAATTATGTAATCCCTGTCTGAATTAGGCTAGTTTCGTGTAGGCATTGGAAAGTACAACTTTTCTCTGAATGTGTATTTTCACCAACTCGTGTTTTTTTTTTATGCATGGGATTCTTCTCACAAGGGATTGATAACTACACTTGCATATTTATGCTGAGAAAAGAAAAAGCGAACAAGTGATGTTAGCACTATCAAGGTACTATCCTCACTGCTTTAATTATCAAAAAATCCCAGGGATATTGTCTGTGAAGCACCACTCCAACTGAAGTTGCATGTAGATGACTGTACTGTAAATACCTCATTGCCAGATCTTAATTTTGTTTGCTTCTTTTGGTTTGAGTTGGTTTTGTCAAAACAATGACAAATGAATTGCATTTATTTCTAGGTGCTTTCTCACAGGCACGATGCAGTTTTACATTAACTTGGTTATTGCAGAAGTCAGTCTGGCAGCCAAAACGTGCAAACCTGCAGCATATAAGAAATTAATAGAATGTTTAATTCATGTATTTGAGATAAACTATGAGATAAATGTAAAATGACTATTGTGTTTAATTTGGGTGAATGCATATGTTTGAGTTTGCAACATCTGTTCTCTTCTGGAGGGAATCAAAATCCTCCATCTGTTTAATAGTTTCCAGTTTATGTGTAAGGATTCTCTTTTGTGTTGGATGTCAAGTTCTGTTTTTGTAAGGCAAGTGATTCAGAGAATGGGATCTGAAAAGCCTGGAATTCCAAGAGCTATGCCATGCTGCAGATTGATGTACTATCGTTTCAAAATTAATTTAGGCATTTTGAAAACAGCATGTTGATTTGAATGATGGAGATCTACAAATATGCTGCGATCTGTGTGGAACTACTGCCTGGCATAGCAAATACTCTCCTGTAGTGTGACAGGAGAGGTGCTGCACATCCTGCTCCTCCCCTTCTCCTTGACAGCTGCCTCTGAGTGCCTTGTCTGTTCCTGAATGTGTATGGATACATGCTTTCAAGTAACAGTACCTATTTCCACTTCTATGTAAATTATAGTCTGCGAGGTGGCCCAAGTTCATTAAATTTGTGAATTTCATCAACAGAAAGTTTGTAGAAAAAATAAAGCACATGGATTATTGTGTCACAGCTTGTTAAAAAGCGTAACGACTGTGAAAGCACTCACCATCTTTGTCTGGTTTACCATCTCTGGCTGCGATTCAGCTAGCTCTTCATTGGAAATCCCATCTCTGCTCCTCAGAGCACAGCAGGTTTATAAGGCAACCAGTTCTTTAATATGAATGCCATAAGACAGTCTTCTCCCCTGCTGTTTGAGTTCAGCAGCCCTGTTTTTCTTTAGCATTTATTACTTATGCTTTGAATTCCTTGACTGCTAATGCTGAATTGCTGCATTGTTTAGGTGTTGTAATAGCTAAGATGGTATCTTAAAAATGAAGTCTTGACCACTCATGCTCATGTTGCAGATCCTATTCTACTTTTTATAGCCATCCTGAAGTACTGTACTTGTCCTCTAAGGCAGGGAAGAGTTTGCTTACTGTTCCTCAAGGATTTTACTATTAATGTACAAACCCTGCTCTGGTTAGAGCCCAGTTCCCTGTCCAGCCTCCCTAACAGAGAACATAAAGTTGTATACATGCTGCATGGTAGCCTGACTCACATTCTTCCAAAAGCCATGCAGAGAAATCCTTGCTAAAAATGTTCCCCAGAGGACCTCTACTGCTTGTGAATGAGCTCTTTAGGTCGTAGTTTTCCAGAACTACTTATCTCCACCAAATTTTAGTACACGTAACCCATGTGATCTAGAGTGAAAACGTCTGAAGAAACTGTAAGAAACTTCCCTTCAAAAATTAGGGACTTGAAAGAAATAGCTCTTTTAGTGAAAGTAAAGCATAAACGTGTTAAGTCAGGCAGGATTTCCCCAGGGTGTTCTACTGAAGGTTCTTGTGGGTTTAAAGCCCACTCTCAAAGCAGAGTCATCTGTGCTCTCTCACATTTACTATTCCTCCATGGTGCAATGTTAGTCTGTAAGTTATCCATGCTGTTTGAGCTGCTGAATTTTTGCTTTCAGAAATCTGTTCATTGCTCATTAATGAGTGCAAGGAAAGTGAACTCCCACCAGTTCAGTTTGTCTTGCTCACCGTATGAGTCTCTTATACAATTTATTCAGTTAATCCCCTGCAGAAACTCGTTGACATTGGAAAAGCTTGGGTGGAAGCTTGAGGTTTCGTGAATTCCAGCTGTGACTGTTGCCATTGCATACCAGACTGCAATATAAATTGTGTTTGATTACAGTACTTAGAAAAATTCTCACGATGATCAGATTTATTTTTACTAAAATAAGTGTAGTTTGTCAAGTGTTGTGCAAGGTCTCTCTTGTAGGGCACGCCCTCATTTGGTAACTTAAGCGTGTAATTCCGCCAAGTGGAAAATCTGTTTTTTGGCTTGATGTACCAGATCAAAAGCCCCGATGACATATGGAACGGAGCATTGAACTCATACAAACTGTTTGATTCAAGTCTGTTTTTAAAATGTTGTGTAGTAACTTTGTCTCAGCAGATTTTATGACACACCAGGTATCGCTGATCTTTACAGAGCTGGCCAATAGCCAACATAAACCACGGAGGCTGCGTAGACACTGTAGCATATGCTCTGGCTAGCCTGATGAGATGTATGATCGTATTGTTCTGCCTCGCTCAAGGTTATGCTGCTGGGTTGCCTGGTATTTCATATATCTGACATTAAAATCAAACCACGGCCTCTATGGCTACTTGAAATTGTCTAAACAGAGAAACTGTTGCTGAAACTACAGTTAAAGGCTGTTCAAGTTTCTTAAGCAATATCAGATTTAGGAGGTTCTGCAACATGTGTTGAGATGGCCATGGGCTGTCTGAGAAGACTGGAACACCTCCTGCTCCCACTTGCATCACATGCCAATGAAATGAAGTTCAGTTCAAGAAATGGCAGACGCTTCCTAATCAAAATGCTCAGGTATTAGTGGATGACTCTAGGGGAATCAGGCCTCAATAGTTCTGGCTGGATCTCCTCATCTGTTAAGCTGGTAATAAAAATACTGCGAACAACTTACCAGTTGTAAAAGATGGCTGTTTACAACTTCATTTTCCCCTACCTTTAATAGAGGAAAGCCTCGCATTCTTCTAGTGGAAATAAATGTATACATAGCTTGTATATGATAGCTAGCTCAAGATCCTTACTGTGTGATATTCAAATTCAGGAAGTGGGGGATGAGGAGCGAACAATCACAAAATTTAATTTGTGAGACTTCTTGTTGGAGAGGCTTGAGCACACCACACGTTGAGAGAGATGAGATTGACATATTGCTTACTAGGCAAGTCTTCCTTTTTAATCTTCCCCTGCTTGTTTGGAATCCATTGATCAAATTGTGAATATGTGATACAAGAGTTGAAACCTCAAAGATCAGAAGTTTTCACAACTCTAATGAAAGCAGGTGGAAGAGGCAAATCCCTGTTAACGCTCACAGAGAGAGGTAATGTGTAGGACTCACCCAGTACAACAGACCACAGGAAAGTGAGTAGTAATGAGTAGGGGAGCCTTAGAAAAGCTTCACTCATTTTTCACCTTATTAAGCATCAGACCATGTAAACACAAGACAACTCCACAGGAAGCCAAGCTTCATTAATTTCTGCTGCTGACAGAACTACTTATCAGTGGAATTCTTATATTCAGGGTAGAAACTTTACATTTCTCCCACATATTCATGACCAAAGACTTGCATCCTTAAAGGCTGGTGTGCAGAAGTCAAAGAAAGATTTAAAATAAGATCTCCATCAAAGGGGTGATGCTATATGTGGCCCCTGTGACTGCTTTTAATAAGCAGAACCCAAAGTTATGGTGTAGAGAAATCCAAAGTGTGCAAGCTACACTGCAAGTTGTCTGCATCATATATTCTGTTGAGTGTGGAATTGAATCTCTCTTTATCCAAACCTCAAACTGCTCTTGGATTACATATCCCTCTGACTGAAGAAACCAGAGCAATTAAGCAAATCAGCTTCAGTCCATGAAAGTAATGAAGTGACATACATCTCTCCCTGTCTGCACTGAGGACTCTTTCTGACATTTCTATGTTAGTCAAAATCAGCGTGCTATCAAGCAATTCTATTCCCTTATGGAGTTATACTAAGAAAACATCCTGTGAAGCTATTCTAGAGCCTGATTTGTTCTTGTAAGTAATTTTACTGGTGTAAAATGTATGTCTGTCAACATAACTGCATCTGTACAAGAAGAACTTTGTTGCCTCAAGGATGCAGTGTGGCTGTATTTGTAAAATGTTGCTGGCGCTGGTATTGTCTGAGCACCTGTGGACAAGAACCTGATCCTGTGCCAACCACAGTGAGGTTCTGGATCTAGAATCAAGTTTTCTTAGGGTCTAGTAGAGTAAATATGAATTGAACTTCAGGATTTTGAACTTCAGCTTCCATTGTCCTCAACAAATTTCTTGCCTTATCTTTGGAAATGTTGCGTGGTAAGTTAAAACACCATATTTTCATCTATACATGAAAAAGTCTCATACTGAGACATAATTTATTCATCTATAAAACAAATAGACATGGAGCTCTGAACAAAAAGAGATTACAATAATCAGCCATTGAAACGTAAGAAAGATAACTATGAATACCTGTGAGGTGGGTTCTGACATTTATAGACCCATATCAGGGAACAAGTATTAGCATGAAAAGGGGTAGATATCCCCTTGGCCCCCATAAAACCTATTCCTACTTCTCATAAACAGGAGATGGCAGACCCGTTTCATGAGAACTACTTAGAAATCTTTTGTTAGTAGAATAATAACCATTAAAATCTTAAGAGAAGAGTAGTTCCAGTAAAATTCATGAGCAGATCAACATGAAAGCTTGCAGACAGGCATCAGGCAGGTGGGCAGGCTTGCATGTGCAGCTCTGTGCTGTATTTCCAAGGAAAAGAAGAGTTTCCAGTTTCATTCATTCTGCATCTGAATTCAGTACTGCTGGGCAGCTACTCTCTATCCCTGGCTAAGCAATCTCTGCCTGATGTCACAGAAGCAGGGATAAGGCTTGAAGTCAGCAGCTGGGCTGCTGTGCCAGCCATCGTGCATCCCAGGGAAAGAAGCAAGCTGGCAGCACATTTTGTGCAAGCTGAAACCTCCCACAGTGCTCCTGCTCAAGGGAGCTTATTTAATTTAGAGGACAAACAAACTGCGCCAGCAAGACTGCCTGTATACAGATATGCTTTGCATCTCAGAGGCCCTAGAAGGAAGAGGGAGCACATAAGGATTTTTTTTTTCTTTTTCCCTAGGCAGGCATAGATTCAGTAGGAAAAAGAGACTGCAGCCTTCCCTCCTCTGCATTTGTGAGATCTGGTGCAGCACCACGTTCACTGCCACGTCAGATGCTGTGCTAATGGCTGTGCAGCTGCGTGCACCCAGTTTGTGGAGGTCTGTATGTTCCTCGGTGTCCCAGCTTGTTGGGTTAAAAACGTCCAGTCTCGTTTTGTCCTGTGAGCCTCCTTCACCCTCAAGCACTTGTATTAAGCTGCTGGAACTCTAACAGGCACTTCCTAGCATGTGCAGCTCTGATGAACACTGTCCGTTCTGCCTTATTAATAGCTAGGCACTGTACAATACAGAGTGGTGATATAAGGACCACCCAAACAATTTCAGAGCAATAGAAATATATGCAATTTCCCTCTGTCTTATAAGTGTATATAAATATTTTCAACTTCAGACTTGCATTATAGTTAGCTAAATTTAAATGAAGGTGCTAAGGAAATAATACCCATAAGAGGAAACCTCCCTGGTTTGAGATCTCACAGATGTCTATAGGCTCAGCGTGCTTTTGCACATTGACAATTTTCTACCCATTTGCCAGAGTTCCTGATAATGAAGCACAGTGAATCGGTGTAGCTCTGCTAGAAGGTTAGAGGGGGGTTCTTCTTTCAGCTCAGTTGAATGGATTTGGCTGGAATGAACTGCTGCCAGATCTTGGCAAAGCGCTTGGCATTGACATGGAAAAGGATACAGCATCAGTAATGTTAACTCAAGTTTTACACTTTTGTAGAGAAATTGCAACTGTGCCATTAAAGCGAAGTTGTCGCTTAATGCAAGGCAAGTATCGATCTTTATTCTTAACCAAAGAAATGCAAACTTTTAAACAGCAGTAGGAGACTTATCTAAGCTAAAGGACCGTGATTGCCAGAACGCATACGCTGTGTGGCCTTGAAAGAGGTGAACAGCGACAGACCCCGAACAGCTCCTCTGTACCCTTGTTTTCCCCAAGGTGTGCAGGGCAGACCTAGTCAGACGGGGGGCTGATTTTTATTCAGCACTGGGAAAATCAGGGGTTTACAGCATTAGAAGTAAAAGCTCTTTAAACTGCTTTCCTCTAGGTTTCTAGTAGCACAGGGTGCATTGATCAGCGCTGTATATTGAATCAGTGCTGAAAAACAAACAAACAAACAAACCGATGCAAAAAGAAAAACCCACCGGGAATATTATGGAGATGCAAATCAGCGCAACGTTCAGATCTGCCCTGTTCTAAACTAGCTTGGTTAAATCTGTCCAAGTACCTGAACGAAAAACTACTTTCTGGATTATCTCAGATCCATTAGGGACATATTAAGTTAAATAAAATGAAGATCACTGTTCAAACAAAGGCAATGACAAATGCAGACGAAGCCCAAGGGAAGCAGCTGGACACCATTGTGCGAGGTGTTACAAAGTCTCGGGAGCTAAAGCTGTAATCCTCACCTTTTCAATTCCTTCTTCTAAATTCTTTCTTCCTAAATCCGAAGAGAATACAGTGAGAACAATGCAGATCACCTGTGTCGTTACTGAGGATTAAAGAGAATAAATCATTTCTTAATTAGAAGTTGAGGGCGATGGGATTGGGGCATCGTTAAGCAAAGCAAGCCGAGCTCCGGTACAATGGGTGCTAAACGGACTATTAGTCTCTGTTAAGTACTTCTTTGGCTTGAAGCAGGAAAAGCAGTTTAGCTTAGGGGAAAAAAGGGGAATTAATATGGACATCTCCCATCCGCCCCAAGACGTGCTAACCTCAGGAACAAGGCCCCTCCGATCAGGAAAGGGGTAAAAAAGGGATACTCTGCGCCTTTTTCGCAGCCCCCTTCCGCGGGAACAGGCTTTCATTGTAAAACGTCTCCGCAGCCCTCGGGGTGCAGCAAGTTGGATGTTTCTTGTTTTCTCTTTTCCCAAGCTTTAGTCTTGGAAAATATCACACACTTGAAGTGTTTGACCTGGTGTCGTTGCCAGGAGCTTTAACCCTAACGTTACGGAAAAAGCCGGGAAGGGGATCCAGAGAAACCTGCTCTTCTATTCTTATCGGCTTTCTTTCTCTTTAATTCTTCACTGCTACACGTGGGTTCTTGACCCTTTTTTCTGTCTCTTATACTATCAGGAAAGCACGTTCTCCGCTCCCTTATTTCATTTAAAGCCTTCTCCAGCAGCCTCCTGGAGATTCCCTTTGTTGGCAGGAGGCCGGTGCACACTGCAGGTTGTGGTTTAGGTGCCCTGACTGCCAGCTCAACATTCCTTTACCTTTCTAGTTCAGAAAAGTCTGTGCTAGAACAACCGTAATTCGGGAAAGGAGAGAAGGGCTGATAAGCTCACCTCTTCTCTGTTTCTAATGGTGAAGTCTACCAAGCATAAAATGTATCTTCCGGCAGCATTAATGCTACACAGATTCCTCTGTATTTCAGTGCACAGAGCATCGCAGAGGGGATCTTTTGTTCGTTTGTCTCTTAACTGGAGTTTTTATCAGTGTGATAGCAAAATTGGGTGTTAACCAGCCAAAATACTCCATTCCACTACAGGTTGTTCTAAGCCAAAGGCAAACAACAGGTACCTGGTAAAAGAAAAAAGGTTGCTTCCAGCAACGCAAGTTTGAAACCTAACTTTAAAAACGAGCAGTCCTGCAGTGCTTTGTCGACATAGGTATCTATGAATCCCAGTAACCTTTCCCATACTGTAAAGAGAACAACATATTTGGTTAAGTCCAAGAGCACCGTTCCAGAAGCCTTACTTGGTTGCTGTTGGTGTTTTTTGTTTGTTTGTTTTCTAGAAGTAAACCAGGTGTGTGAAGCTTGGATCTCGGTGTTTTGGGGAAGCTTTTATTTTCAGGATATTTTGTTTTCACTGTTCCATAATAGGAACTGGGTAAGCAAGCATTCAGCCATACCCCTGGGTCAACTAGGATGTGAGATTTCTGATTCACACCCATGAAAATGTCAGGAAGTCCTTCAGCTATGTCAGCTTGCCCCTACAAACTCGGGCAGCAGGATATGTGTGTGCTTAGTGCCAGCATTAGGCAGGGCGTACTGCTCACCAGAGCAAGGTCCCACAGTAAAATACAGACAAAGCAATCTGAGGTCACCCGTTTGCTTACAAAGAGCAGTTCTGCGTTGATTGACAAGTGAAGTCTTCAAGTACCTTTGCTGTAGCAGCCTCCATCCAATGGGCAGTACTGATGCAGGCAAGGCTGTTAGTTTACCTCTTATGCACACAAGATTGTTAACCTTGGTCCCTGCTCTTCCTGGTGACACCTGTGGAGGCCTTTTAGCATGCCTTCACAGTGCAATCACTTAGGTTTCCATGCTGTGAGGAAGCGTTAAAACATTCCAGCAGTGAGCGGTGTATTTTGACAACTTCTTCCTATCGGTGTCCTGCTGTGAAGGGGATGGCTGTGGTCAGGCAGCGAGCATCTTAACGAAGATGGAAAGCAGGGAAGAGCTTTTCCAGCATGGTCACAGAGAACTGAAAACCCTGACCGATTTGGAGTCACATTTTAGGTCACGTTTTATTTTTACCTTCCCCTGAAATTCTTCATACACATGAAGTGTCCAGTGGGGTGAAGAAAGAAAAAAAACACTACCAAGCCACTGAAAAAAATACTGTTTTATTACCTTCCCTAGTATCTGTACTAATGCTTTTCACTGAAGGTAGGACTAGAAGTTGCTCCTAGCTTGCTGGGGGCAGGTGAAGCCATTGGCAGCATTTTACCCCCTTGCATCAGCTTGCCGATAAAAAAAATGCAAAGTTAAGTACAGCCTTTCTTTGTCCACAGGAGAAGCCTCACAGGTACAGAAATTGAAATTAAGCCCTCTAATCTATCCCCCAGGGCATGGCATGACGGTTCGAAAGGACATGAGAAGGGTGAAACATTTCTACAGCTTTAGTTACCCCTTGAACAGGTATGAAACCTTCAGAATCTCACCCTTTTTAGTAATATTAAAATAATATGAAAACCAAGAACCAAAATCTTCAGAAATAGAAAAAGTCAAGATGATGCACTTACTGATGCATTCAAATGCTTGCAAATTCTCATTTAAGTTCCAAATGACTTCTTGTAGTGAAGCAGAATGTAGTCCACGCTGTATGCTGATGTGTCTTTTTCTCAGATAGGAACTCCTGAGTACAACATTTGGTCGTCCTGCATTACACCAACAGGACATACATTAGTGCTGTGTCCATAAGGTCTTTTAAGGAAAGATGCTGGAGCCATTAGTGTGATATGATCAGGGGGCATTCCGTGGCTGGCCTGCAAAGGGTGCAGGAGTTGGCCCCTGGTAGGTGAAGAGCTTAAGAACCGAGCTTCTTCCGACAACCCAGCGATGGGAAGAGCTGGAGCTAGAGCCATGCAGAAGTTTCTGGGCTGAGGATCACTTCTCAGTGAGCTTCTGGTAGCAGAACCAGCAGCGGCAGAGCTGGAGAGGTGAGGAGGAAGATTGGGTTCTAGTAGCCATGTCTGACCAGGTGCAAGTCCATTTCGCTGCTCGTCAGCCTGGGACTTTAAGCACTTGCAGCAGCAAATTCCAACGCAGACACCACCAACAACAAATGCCACAAACACAGACCCGACAAGAAGGAACGGCAGGTACACAGGCACTGAAAATGAAGAGCGGTGTTAGTCAGCCATTCATTAATGGGATATTCTAGGTTATACTCTCTTGTTCATTCAAGACACACACCCAGGAGCAGTTTTACTCTGAAGTCTTGCCGCAGAACAAGGTTAGGCACTGGCACATACTCGGAAAAAGCCTGAAGTGCCTAGCATCCATATACCAACCATTCCCGTAGCGTTGGCCATTTACACCCATGGAAAAAAATGTTTCAATAATCAGCATTCATACGAGTCAATATTCAAATGTCGCAGCTACTGTTCACTTGAGCGTGATTAACTGAGTTAAAATCTAGACCTATCACGGTACGTTTTTCATGTATAAACAAGCTGCTGTTGGGTTGCCTATGGAATTTGAGTCTGAGGGCTACGGATACTCTTACAACACAGAAATTGAGCCAAATCCATTACTTAGAGGCACCCGCATTCATGAACTGTCAAAACACTTTAGCAGCACACGTGTTCCGCTACTGTAAAAACAGCAGAGATGTTACCGGTTTACTGTCAGCAGCTTTGGAAACTTCTCTAAGAGCAGGGCTGCCTCAAAGAGGAGACCCCCTCCACCCTCCCGCCCGCCCGCCAGGAGCGCAGCTGCTTACCTGGTGCCGGGGGCCTGGCGCTGGGCTGCTGCTCCCCTGGGCACAGGCTCTGGTCCAGCCGCGCCTCCGGGGCCGAGCAGCAGTAGCGCAGGCTGCAGGTCCCGCAGCACAGGGCGGCCTCGGGGCCGTCGTAGCGCTCCGGGCACTGGAAGCCGCGGTGCCAGCGCTGCGTGCCTCCCGCCCAGCCGTGGCAGTACTCCGCTGCCCGGCCGAGGCCGCCACGCAGGGCCAGCAGCAGGACGCAGAGCAGCCCCCTGGCCATGGTGGGTAACTTAGGGCCTGCTCTGTCCGCTTGGCTCTCTCTGCCCTGCTTTAATTTATTTATTTTAAGGCGAGGCACCCTGGACCTCAGCAGCTGGAGCGTGGTGCTCACAGCCAGCCCATCAGCCGACGTCCCTTTCCAGGAGGTTTTATGTCCCGGCCCGTGGCCCGCCTCTAATCCCCTCTTCCTGCAGCAACAAAGAAAGAGCCACTAACTGAAAGCCTTTCGCAGCTACTCCAGCTCCACCTTCCTCACCTCCGTCCTTCATTCCTTCGGGGGTCAGCCGCTGTTCCTGCCGGAGGTGCACATCCCCCACACGGGCAGGATTTTGCACTGAAAGCAGTGCTCAGCAAGGCCAAGGAGAGCGGGGCTCAAAGTCCAGGACTGTCCTGCTACCAAAGCTTCGCCCCTGCGGAGCAGCTGAACCGCCGGAGGTGGAAGAGGAGGGATTGAGCTGGGGATGATACGTGATTACGAGTGAGAAATTGAATTGCAGAAGCAGAGAGAAGTTCATAGCAGCTCAGGAATGGCAATGAATTCTTCATCTTTAGATGAGAAAGAAGACCACTTGAGAACCAGAGAAGTTATGGATGCCCCAAGCCTGGAGGCATCCAAAGCCGAGTCAGACACGGCCCTGGGCAGCCTGATCTGGTGGGTGGCACCCAGGTGTAGGATGAACTTTAATGTCCCTTCCAATCTAAGCCATGCTGTGATTCTATGATTTGGGTGGTTTGCTTGCTTGCTTTCTAACTACTTGTTCTACAGACAGGATCCGTGTCTGAAGCAAGGTAAGCAGTGAGGATGAAAACAGCTGCTAACTGACCGCTTTGAAAAGTAGTGAGGCAACGCAGCGTCTTTTGGGCCACCATGCTGATCATCTGTAGCACTTCCTGCAACTTGCTGAAGGCTCCAAAATGTGTTCTTGAGTGCCCACAAAAGCTGGTTCCTGTAGGGTTTTGGAGTCCTGCCATGGATTGTAGAAGAGGCTGCCAACAGTGCAGATTTTTAGAAACAGTTGTGTAAAATTATCTTCCGTCTGATAATGCATGGTTTAATGTTATATAGTAGCTTCCACATTTGTGCTTTCTCAGTGATTTCATAGTTTCAGTTGAGTTTTAGTCTGCCAAAGGGATCAGCACTTTTGCCTGTGCGTTGCCTTCCATGCGGCGCTTTCTAATAGGTTTTTTGGCAGCCATGGTTGGAGAGATCCCTGTTTTCAGACATGTTTAATGGAGACTTTTCCAAATGCTGCTCAGTGAATTGAGATATGCATTTTACCCTGCTGCATTTCAGCTCTGCAAGTGTAAAGCATGCTGATTTGCACTGGACCCAATCCTGTAAATCCAGGGGCACAATCCACACCATACCAAGCAGCCCCAACACCCTGTGAAGACAGCCAGTGAGCGATGTGCTGCTGTGGAATGGGCTCTCGAAGTACTGAAGTGATACTTAAAGCCCAAAGCTGTGTTTGGCTTAAGGCAAATTCTGATTTATTCAACCATGCGACCTCAGCAAAACTAACTCCTAACTATTATTTGTTGTTGCAGGGGAAAATGATCTCAGGAGGGCTTTGAACACGCACTTAGCACTTTGCAGAGTTCATCATAATGGGATGTATGTCACTAAGACAACTGGATGCGATGATTTCCTCCCATCTTTCCCATTAAAACAGCATAATGACAGCTGATAACTCGGGCATTCACATGCTAAGAAATGCCTAAAGTTGTCTATTGCATTAGCCCATTGAATCAAAGTTGCTAGTGCATCATTTCATCTCTGCATATGCAATCTTTAAGAACGCGGCCATCTATTACCTTTTCCTGCATGGGTTGTATTACCTCACTTAACAGGGATAAACTCTTGCAAATGAAATGCCGGGCTCTATCAAGCCTTGTGGTTTGTGTGTATTCCAGGGAGCATTTGTTTCCTGATTTAAGATCTCTCGCCTTCAGTTGGTCATAGGCTGTTCTGTGCTGCGGTGTCCACTGAACTGCTGTAGCAGTCGATTAATATATTCATGCATAAAATTTGGATATGCTTATATAACATAATATGTGACCCGCTTTGAATTTTGACAGGGTAAAAAGCACGATGAGATGCTGGTTGTAAACTACAAGGGTAAAAGCATCAATATGTTCCTATTCTAATTCCTTATGTTGTCACCGAGGGTGACATTTTCCCCACTTGTTTTTAGACAGATTTGGGCAACCTTTAAACAAAAACTTCCGGCTTAATTTGTATGAGAGGCCGGCAATGATGGTTTGCCATTATTAACAACAGCAAACAATTTTATTACCTTTTCTAAGTATCCCTGCAGCCAAAAGAGCTTGAGCTTTGAATGTAGAAGTTACCATGGAAATAGCTCTTAGAGAAAAGTCTGTCTTTTCCCATGTGATGGTTGTTTCTCTTTTTTTAGGGAAATGTACATTTCTCTTGTGAATTTTATGTGGGCAGCCGGCTGATGAAAAACTCCTGTTATTCTAAGCAGAAAGTACATGCTGGAAACTTCCTAATTTGCAGCTGCTTTGCCTTCCCATTGTTCAGCGTGTTTTGTAATCTGCTTCGTTGTTGAAGGTTGAACTCAACAACGAGATTTCAGCTCTGTTCTTGCTATTTCTTAACGCCGAGTGAACACTCAGAACAGGAAACAAGGGAAAAAGCAATCCCTGCCAGCTCACAGGAGCCTGCAGTGTGGCAGTTAGATGCTACAAGGTGCTGACCAGTCCTGTCCTCGTGCTCTGAAGGCCACTTCCCTCCAACACCAGCTGCTGGCACTGCCTGGACCGGTCCCTCAATAAAGTGTGGTGAAATACAGGAGGCACACTAAGAACATTCCCTATTGGCAGCTGTCCCACAGTGTCAAGCCAGCATGCCCATTAAAGCCCTCCATGAAGATGAATATCATCTCCTTGCTCCCTGCCCTCGGTCCTTGGGAAATGTCTTTGATGCTCTGCAGTAACGTACTTCTGGCATTTCACAAGTGTGGCACTTAAGTCAATGCTGCCTATGAGGAATTATGCAAATATGCTACGGTCAATAGCTGGGAACACAGCGTGATGTGTTACTTCATCTCCACGTACTTTGTTATTGCCATGCTTGGTGTGCACAGCCAGTGCCACCTGCTTCCAGCTGTTCAGTGCAAGGTAGGACCTGCTCTGCAGCCTGTTTTTCACTGGGATGTCTTAACCCACAGGGAAGGGAGTGTGGAGAGGATATATAAGGTGCTGGCCAGAGAGCCTTGGAGAACAAAAGTTGCTGCTTAACCATATGACAGCCTCCTTCTACCTGCTGTCCCCATTGCTCTAATGCACACAGAAAGATGAATACTAGAGAGGGGGAGCGAGTTCAGCGGGAATGTCTGCTTGAGGGACGTTTGAAGGTGATGAAACAAGAACCAGGCCTGTCTTGGCAAGGAGTGAGCACGGGATGAGAGCAGGCAGGGAACCAGACCTGAGGGACTGAAACTGAGCCTCTGAGGACTGAAAGGCAAAGCTGTCTGCTACCGCACTGGTGAGCAGTTCTGCTTTCACCAAGCTGCTGAGCCCCGATTCTCTTTTCACATCATTGAAACTCTGTGTGGAGCTGCTCCTGTCACATACAGCAGTTTCCTATTTCTGGCACCGTGTAAAGCAGACAGGAACCTCCCCGCAGCAGCTGCTTGCTACCTGGAAATTTGTCCTTCAGCAGATTAGTAATGATGGTGCTATTGCTTTATTATGTTGTAATTCAAGGAAGTGAAGAATGCAGGAAAATAAAAAAAATTCAGGATAGAGCCAGGAGGCCCACAAGCACACATCCCTCTGCACATCACTGAAGGGTGATTAGTGGAGGGATGACATCCCAGGACAGGGGCATGCTGTGGGTACACCCTTAGCAAAATGGACTCCACCTTTGTAAGGAGGAAGCTGCAGAAGAGCTGATGCAATGATGAACAGAAGGCCACGGCATCAGCTGCTTCCTGAAGATACAGTTTCTCATCAAGAAAATAGCTCTCTGTAATCTATGGGCTTGCACGACTTTGTCTCTTCTGTATGTTCCTTGGACAGTTTTTAGATGAAAGCAGACTAGTGAACTGACAGTGTTAAGATCTGCAAAAATGCATCTTGTGTCTGCCAAAGGAAAGGATCAGACCTGTGAATTTATTTATTAGTTTAAAAAGGGGCACACAATCATTGCGTGTTTTGTATAGCAACAATTGGTGCTTAGTAGAAGCCTGTTGGTAGGCTTTAGTGCTGTGTATCCTGTGTGAGCAGCATCCTGCTAAAGCAAGTGCAGGGAAGAGAATCAGAGCAGGCATTGGGAGCAAAGGGTGCAGGTAGGAATAACTTGTTCTCCTTAGGGCTGCAGGGCTCTCCCATTTACGTATTGGTTTGTTTTTCACAGTCAGTTTAGGGTGGTTTGTTTTTTCCCTTTAAAGTGAGCTGCAAATATAACTGAGCTTCAATTGCAGGAATGTACACAGAGCTACCACAAGCTAAGTAAAGAAAAAGACAACAGACATTTTAACATTCTGTTTTCAGAGGTGCCTGAAAGAGTAGACAATCCCGTCTTTGATCTGTATGTACAGTAGGAACAGTTGTTTTGTGTAGCTGACACAGACCCATGTGGGCTGCTTGGTGATCCACATGTGATGGCTTGCTTGGCCACGATAAACTAATTGGAGCCTATTTTTAACATTCTCATTTTCATCTCTTTAAAAACAAAGCCAGGAAATATTAAAAACAACCCATGCTGTTCTTCCTCCTCAGCATAGAGAAAGGGCCAGAGGTGGCTTATATCAGGAGATATAACTCTGTTAGTCTTTTGAGGGACATTAGTTTTTTTGCCAGTACCATCCATTTTGATCAGACTTCAGCCAGCACCTATCCAGGTCCTACATTTTCCTTGTGTTAGACCTCGAGAGCCCTTCCGCTCCTGGTGATTTTCCTTCTTTCCCTCTTCCAATGACACATCTGTTTTCTCCTTCCAGAAGAGCCAGCCTAAATTCTGCACTTTTCTACCACAAAAGAAATCTTTTGAGGGAGGAAATTTGGTGTTCACGTATGTATTCCCTGCTGGGCTGTGCCCTCTTGTCTGAGTCCCACCCCCCAAGAAAACGCCAGGCAGTCCAATGGCCCTCACCGCCTTAAAACATAAGGCACCTATTAGAGGCAGTTACTAGAAGAGAGCTTGGCAGAACTAATGGAGGTGGTGATTTGTGGAGGTGTGCTTTTTGATCTGCTGTTCAGTCTGAATGCTCCTGATTGTTCCTGTACAATAGAGCTGATTTTCAAGTGGGGACCAGTCCTCATGATTCACTGGAAGCCAGCAGGAGCTGCAGGAGCTCCATCTGTGTTAAGATCAGGCCCAGGCAGCGCTGAGCCTCCGGAGTAAACACAGGGAGGCTTTAGCCAAACTTTCGCTGCCAACTCAAATCACAATGTGTCTGGAGTTCAAGCAGGTCTGGATTTTTTATGCAATCCGTTATAAGTTTTTCTTTCTGTTTCAGATCCAACTGCTTCAGGGTTCACAAAGGGATTAGAAGCCTGAAATGCTGGGAATCTCATAGGAAGATTTGCTCTTAAAATCTCCTGCTCTGAATTGGATGAATATCTGACCACTTGGGCTCTTATTACTTTCCGTTGAATGTTTCTGCAGCAGGATTTTTCCAGCTAAGTCTAACAGACTACTGAGAGGCTTGGCACTGCTATCTGAACTGAAGGCGCTGAGAAGTACCATGACAGCTTGAATCATGCTTCGTGAGCTTAACTGAAGGTCTTCACGGGTGTTTGCTTCACCAGAGCATGGTCAGGAATGCATTCTGACAGGGTGTCTGTTAGGTTGTGGTATAGCACTTGCATTTGTATTTCTGTGTGCGTTACCTAACTGGAAGTCAAGGAACATGCTAGGTTATGGCATAACACAGGTATAGTTTCTGTCCTGATTTGTTAAAAGGTTTTGTGGTCCGGGTTCTGATTGAGGGAAGCACAGTGAGAGAGTGTGCGTACTGACCACCAGTGAGTTCAGCTTCCTTTGGATATACAGCTGTGGATTTATTGCAGAGAGTGCCTTTGAAGTGAAGCTGGCTTTGAGTTGTTAGTTGCAAGGGCCTCCTCTCAAACATGAAAATAGAAAGAGAAAATAAAATAAGATACCAAACCATAGGAGTTTCACTTGTTTCAACAGTGTGGGAGCTTTCCATGGACTGATGGGGAACTGGAATAGGAATGAGCATTTTTATAGTGATAGATGGTAGAAGTGAAGACTGGTCATGAAGGTTTGGGAGACCTGTGGAAGGAAAAGCTGTGAAGATACAGAAAATAAAGAAACATGTCTGATAGGAAAGTCAATAGGGAGTCAGCAGGGAATACTTGAAGAGAAGAGTGAGCAGACAGAACAGGTTTATATTTATCAAGATAGTAACTATAACAATATGCTGTAAGTCCGGCAATGCTTCTCCTAGACTACTTTAAGCGCTGAAAATAAAGACAAGCAAATCGTTAGATAATTTCGTGCAGGAACTCAACCTTCAGAGTTACACTGAGAAAAGAAGATGGGAAAAGGTAGATGCCTTTTTTTTTCTATAGGAGAAAGGTGATGTAGAGAATGGACGTTTGGGACCCAATAATTGTAGATTCCAGATTTCATTCTGTCCCACAGAAGGGCAGACAGATATACAGCAGATATGCAAAATAGCAAAGAGGGCACCCTATGAAAAATGCCTCATCACCTAGGAGTTTTCAGAAGAGAATTAAGGTGCTTGTTGACTGACCTTAACCAGGTCAGCCCCAGTGCTGCACTTGGACTGTTGGATACTCTTACTGGGGATTAAATTAAGCAGTGATTTAGATGTCCGTTGCAAGACTCATTCCTTCTGTCTCTTCATAGTGCTTTCTGGTTACTGCTTGTTTCTTTCTTGAAATTGCTTTGATGTCTCTTGTGATCATCCCTCCTGACACTGTCTTGCATTCTGCAGACACAAGTTGTGATCTGCTTGGCAGTTCTGCAATTGCTCTGACACTTGAGAGAAACCTTATATGCCATCAGTCACTTATCTCTGCTTTGAATTTGCAGGCAGACCATGTGCCACTCATGCAACCGCTGCGGAATTGCCTTAATCTTCACCAGCCTGTGGTCTGGGGACCACCTGTCACAATCTCTCTTTTTAATCCTTTTTTTTTCATGATTGAGCTGGCACGATTCATCGCATCGTAGCACTGGGGTAGCCCACAATAACTGGTGTGGATATGTCTGATAAACTGAGACACCAGAGATGATGGCCATAAGCATGGGCTGCAGAACTCCTAACCCTGGACTATTTGCTGAGATTTATCCCAGAATGATGTGTGTGTTATTATATTTCATATAATAATTAATTAATAATTAAATAAAATAACACTGTGCAGCTGAATGGTGTTTGTTGTTTCAGATTACAGCTCTGCCACAAGGACTGTAATAAAGCAGAACTCAGTAGGATACAAAACCATGTGGTACAAGAGGGGTCAAATCTTTTTCTGATGTCATTCTTTTTATTTCTTTTAATGACAAGGGATTAATTTGGCTCTTGAAGTCTAAAATGTCTCGACAGCCCCTGAGGAAACACAAACCTGTGGGCTCTGCACAGCGAAGGGAAGAACACAGTCGGATTGAGGAGAGAAAGCAGCTGGGAAGCACACCGAGCCACAAGCAGTGCTGTGTACAGTACAACCATCACTTGGAATTTAGGTAAGAGGGAATTGTTTAAAGAAATGAAACGTTACACCAAACTGTTACCATTACAGAGCCCAAACCATTCTAGACATTTAGGAAAGTTCAGCTCACTTAGTATTTCTACTTTTACCTTAACACTCCATGACCACTAAAATAAGAGCCTCTCTGAAAGATTTCTGAGTACAAACTAAGGCTAAATGGCTGCTTTGAGCTAAGTTCCCATGCCCAGCGGACTGCAGAAAATGCAGGAGAAACAGGGTACCCTCCCACCCGCTCATTACCAAGAGGTTTAGATCATTTAAAGAGGTGCTGGTATTTCTGGGTACTTAATCAAAACCAAACCTCAAGGTGAACCTCTAAACTCCTTTCATTCTGAACTTTACTTCTTGTAATGTGATGTTTTAAGTTTCATCATTCCAAGGAAAGTCTTTCATTCCCCTCAGCTGGCATCTGAGATAAGGGACTAAATCCCCCAGACATAAAACGTTGAGCAGTTCTGTCATATGTTGCTTTAGTCTCTTGCTCAAAGCCTTTTTCTTCTCCCCGACTGATCTTAGATACAATGCAAAATTATCAGCGAGGAGAAAAAGGGAACAATTTAAAGCGTGGCTTTGAAGTTCAGCCCATGTTCTAGGTGGCTGCCCTTCTCTGTTCCAGCCACCAGAGAGATGTCTGTCCTGGAGGGTTAACTCAGGCCAGATTTGCAGCAGCTCGTATATTGCATTATGGAGTACTCTTAAGATGCGCAAGGAAATGGTTGTGGATTACAAAACTGCACCTTTGCCAGGATACCTCATTACTGATCCTTTTGCCCTAATTAATACCAAGATGAGTTTGTTCATTTTGCTGCGTAGCAGTTGCAACCCCATATTGCACTTCAGTTACAGCAAGTGTGGTCACATCAGCAAAGGTTTGTAACACAGGCCTGACCTTGCTGTTTTTAGCCACTGCCACACACAGCATAATGCTTCTGGACACAGAGCTTGCTGAGGCTGACCTGTCCTGGTCCTCAGCTCATTTTGTTTGAGCTACTGATGTGCTTGGCTGAATATCCCTTCACTGCCTTCTGCCATTAACTTCCAGCAGAACTGCAACCCAAACTGCTACAAGCAGAGGCTCCTTGTGATTCCTATGGACAGACAGCAACGACATGGCAGAAGCCTGAAAAAAATGCCTTGTTTCCCTTAGAGAAGATAATCCTGGTTATGTCTTAAGCAATAAAATCTTCTCTACGTTCTCTTCCACCAGAGGGCGCCAGCGATTGACAAACTACTAGCCTTGGCAGCTTGTGAGCTTCCAGAGATCCATTCTCCCAGCGTAACCCAGTGAAAGAGTGGAATACACACAGCTGGTAAATTTGCTTTTATTTTCAGTTCCCTCTGGAACAGCATGTTGAGAAATACTGCATGTTGGCAGAGTTCAGTACTGCTGACCACAAAGTTGCAGTGCAGGCATGGAGGTACTCAGGATAACAGGCAGGTCCTGTCCCATTTCTCTTCCAGCAATCAGCTGCACCCATGCTGTGAGGCAGTAAGGAGCGGTCAGCGCAGCTTCTTCAGAGCTCACAGCTCCTTGTAGCTGCTGGTTGAGCTGAAGTATCTCATTTTATTCCTCACCAGCCTTAACATTAAAACTTATCTAAGGCCTTTTCAAGATCCCCAGGTCAAACCAAGGGACAATTCAAGCGGTCATTTCTTCACCTGAAATAAAAATTTTCAGCTTGATTAAACAACAGCTGAAAGTTTGGTCTAGAATGACAGTTTGTCAGAGAAGACAAAAATAGCCCTTTCCTTTCCATTTGCCATGTGTGTTTACCTCTCCCATTAGCAGCAGAGGCAAATTTTACTACTTCTTTTCCTGTTAGCCATCTAGAAGGAACAAAGCTAGGCAATACTAAGCTGCAGCTTGTTTTGTCTTGCATGATATCTACATGTGTATCACATGAATTCCAGTTGCAAAACCAGCAGGACAATCCCCTTGTATTCAGATCAGGCCGTCAGTCACATCCTTGGAGTCACACTAAATGTAATAAGGTTGCACATGTACCAAACAGAAGACTTTGTCTGCTTATCTTCATTCAAATGAGCCGGGCTGAGTTCATCCCTTGTTATCTAAGCAAGGGTCATGTGCTCTCACTCACCCCTAGTGAATGTAATACTCTATGAGATGTTTATTTTACAAAGGCAGTTTTCAGAGCGTAATTCCACTTTAGCATGGTAACAAAGTAATGAGGTCTATTGTAGTCTTAGTCAGAAACAATCAGTCTGGTGGGACATGGAATTGGAATGCGTGGCAGGGACAAGTGGGACTAAAGGACCAGCCTTCAGCTGCTCAGGTGAGGTGTGTCATATATGAATTAATATTTTAGACTCAGCTGGGTGACATTTTCCCAAATGCAGAAGTGTCACCACACTGAAGGGCTGTTGTGATTGGCACTCTCCCCAGAAGAGCAGGTTGCCAGTAAGTTAGGTCAGGACTGCACTGCGGGTTTGAGCTTTGAGGCTGAAATAAAGGCTGGTGCAATTCAGGATTCAGTTTGCAGAACGGTGTGAAGGCAGTTTGTCTGTCTTCTGCTTCTGACACAGAGCACGTCCTGAATGCATTACTAAAAAATGTTGATGTCATTTCTGACACAAATAGCTGGTGTATAAGTCTTCGGTTCTGTCAATTTTTCTTTCAATTTAGGCGGTTAAACTGAACTCGAGGCTTTTAGTTTCATTAATTGAAACATATAATTGATAATTTGTCTCACAATGGAAACTCAGAGTGGACCTTAGAGATTTCCTTTATTCTCTTCATACTGTCCCTGAAGCCAGAGGAGCCGGAAGCAGAAAAGCATCCATCCATTTCAGAGCTGACGTAGTGGTCCTGTTGGGGATGTGTGCATTTCTCTGGGGGGCGGCACTCCTGCAGGTAACTAAAATAACTTCAGCAGTGATTGGCAGCCTGAACAAACTCCAGCAGTTGCTGGGGATGCAGCTAGCACAGGATCAGGATCCTCTGAGCACATCCTTCCTTGGCCATACTGTAAGAGAGAGGGTTCAAGAAAAGAAAACAAAACTGTATTAAATCCAGCTAACTACAAACAAAAGACATCTGGTGGAACGTCTTTCCAGCACACTGATGTTTCTTGTGGCGCGTTGCTTAGCGCTCTGCTAGTAATCCTAAGTATGATAGATGAAGTATGACATGCACGGTGACTGTGAAAAATTGCTGGTTGTCAGAATATCAGCAGCCAATACAACAGCTATGTTTATTGACTTCCAAATGGCAATATAATCTTAGCTATTGGTAAACTTTGCGTTGTCCAACCTGATGCTCTCTGTGTAAACATAGCTAATGGCTTTATAGAAAGGATGGCAGCTCAGCGTACTGATCGTGCATATTAAATTGTCAGTGTAGCACACTGATGGATTGCTGTACCATTTTTTTAAGAACCGACGTTCTTCCTCTTGGTCTTAAAATAACTCCGGTTTGAGGTCTTCCAGGCAAAAGCAATCAACAGATAAAATCCACAAACATGCTTATTAGAAAATAATGATGTAATTGGAGAGTACGAGGAGGGTAAGAAATTGCTCACATTAAAGGAAATAGTTGAACCACCATGGGGAATGTGCTCAATTTGTGATCACGAAGAAGAAACACAAAATCAGGTGCTCATTCAATTTACATGGATGAGTGAACGTGAGTGGCTGATGACTGGAGAAAGAAGTCTGCCTGCATATTGCTAAGCAATCTACCTTAACTGTGGCAGAACTGGAGATACAGACATGGCTAACCAATTTAATGGGAAAAAATTAGGTAACTGGTTACTAAATTCTTTTATTTCCTTAAGAGAACTTGGAAAGCTGACTAGAAAAAAAGCAATACAGCTCACTGCATACACATACAGCTCACATAGCATACACTGCATTTTTTGAATAAAGAAAAGCTTAAGAAGGGAGAAAGGACTTCAGAATTCCCAGATGTATAATTCCATCGGGAGAAATGGTAATACAGTTCTAAGTGATGTATGCACAGTTTCATCAGGAGACTCTCAGTGAAAACAATGACATCTGAAATATCTTGATACCGATTATATGAGGACAGCATTTATGTAGGCAAAAGAACAACTTCAGTCTTCCATTTGGAAAAGAATGGCATGGAATGAGATCTTGACTACGCAAACATCTACAGTTTAATGACAACTCAATATAACTGTAGATATTTGTACTGTATATATTTGTATAAATATATTTGTATATATATTTTTAGACTCAGTTATTGCTGTGCTGGGATGCTTCCATCAGACTGCACGAGCACTGCTGGAGAAATGGTGGGAAGGAAGATTGTTTAGAATCTCTTCTGCAATCTTGTACATAAATAGCCAGGCAGACAAAAACTTGCTCAGTAAAATAGTTTGTTTAATGTTAAAAAACACAGAGTGATATGTAGCAAGTTTTAAATGTTAACCAAAATGTTTCTCACTGGAGTGAATTGTTTGCTGCAATGAGAAACTTTAAGTTTTCTCTTCAAGAGGATTTCATAGGAACAAGTAGGGCCAAAAATAGCTCTCAAAGCCACAGAGAGGTATTTTCGGTCCCATGTCTGAGGTATATTGAGCTTTGAAATATTTAGGGGGCAGCTATAAAATGTGGGGAGATGTGACGCTGGCAGCTAACATACAAACTGATTGGTTCTGTCTTGTACATGTATGAACCTGTGAAAGGCAGGGATCAATGGACAAAGAAAAAAGGAACAGCAATGTCATAGTTATATCACTTTGAGTATCTTAGTATAAGGATTTAAAATTTATGGTTTTTTTTCTACTTGGGACAGATTAAGTTTTGTTTCTGAAATGGCCACGTTCCTTCTCTATGATGCTCCTGAGCTTCATTCACTAAAGATGCGTGGCACAGTTCATGGTGTATCCTACTAATAAGAAATTACTAACAGACTGACTTAGTGGAAGTCCTTTGCTGTAGAAACGTTAAGTGAAACAGGTGTCATGGACTAGCTTGGTTGTACAGATCCCAAAATATGAACAAAATTAAAAACTGCTATTAATCACCTTGAAAAGAAACTTAATTGGATTTTTCCCACTGTGGCTTTGTTCTCCAGTTAAAAACTCCATCCATGGGCTAAAAGGCCATTTTTCTCTGTTTTGCTGTATCCTTTTATTTTTTATTTAATACTGGGTCCAAGAACATTAAGTAAGTGTTGTAGTCCTAAGCTTGCTCTGCCGATAAGCAATTGAATTGCTGTGGTCTTCATGGGAGCTAGCAAAGATTCAGCAAGAGAGTAAAAGGAAAGAGGTGAAATTTCTGCTGGAAACAAACTGTAAAGAACTAGGTTTGCAGCATTGGGTCAGCTTTGTTCTGCTGTCAAGGCTAGCTCAGTTCTGAACTAGCCATACTTTGTTTATATACATTACTAGGTGATAGCTGCCACCATCTTCTAGAAGGCATATGGTGTCATTAGCACAACAAAATAGCAGTTACACAAATTATATGAAGTCTAAAAAGGAAGAATTCTACCTGTAAGTATCAAGGCTAAATGTTATGGTATGTATCCAGTTAAAGTAAGAAAGTAAGGACTCACTTTTCTAACTTATTTTCCACATTCTGTTTTCCCAGGCAGGTATCTAACACATTCGTCCCACTGCTAACGTAGCGATCACTGATGTGAACACACACACACCTTCTCATGTTTTTACCATGGGAAGTTACCAGCACTCCTGCCTGCTCAGTAAGGAAATAGTAAATAGAAGAATACATATGCCAAAGTTCCCTAAGAAGTGAAACCATCTGGGTATCTATTGTGTTTCCATTCTGAATTTTCATCGGGGCTATTTATTGTTAAAGAGAAACTGTGAGAGAAGTGAGAAAGGGGTATTGTTAATAAGTTTTCTGGGAGTGTAAATGTAAACCAGTTCTTATGACCTGGAATGGCATTATCCAAGGGCCATGAGGTTCTGCTTGTGGGTAAGCGATGCAGTAGGCTTTTCATGCTAATTTGCTGTCTTGGAAGCTGAGGATGATAACACTGGACCAGCAGTGGATGAGTAAATGTGACAGGTTCACAGACAAGAGTGCTGACCCATATTTGGTAAACACTTTGTGTTCTACAGTGTCCAGTGACAAAGCCATCTGGCCATTGTTTTCTTCACCATACATGTTGTTTTATCGATGGGCGCAAATGAGGCCTATGCTTCTTTACGTGATGGATTTTATTTCTACTTGTTGGTAGTTAAGAGCACAGAATTTTTCCGGACAAATTACCCTCTGTAAAGTTTGCTTTTAGAGTGTCCTTGAAGTACTTTAGTAGACAGCCACATATTATTTTTCCAGTTGCATGAGAATGGCAACTCCCTAGAGACTGCACTCCTCTTGAGCTGGCAGTGGTTGTCAGAAAGGGGTGAGCTAATTTTTCTTTGTTTTTTTTCTATTGCCCAACAGTTCTTATATCCCAGTAGCAGGCACTACTATTGCTTTCCTTTTGCCCCACACACATTCATTTTAAAGAAACATTCACGCTTCATTTGCCTACACACCAGTTCTAATAGTCAGTCAGCTCTAGGCAGGATGTCATCATTGGATGACATTATCCAACAGGCCAATGAAGAGATGAAATGGGGTACACCATTCTTTACTGCTGCTTCTCGTCCACTGCTTTTTGGCTAAAGCAGTCTTACAACACCTGAGTTAAAAAGATGATTTTGAGAGACTCTATTCACTGCAACAGTTCTAAAATCAAGATTACTTTCTTTAGGCAATGCTGGAGACAGACAGTGCACCTGCTCAAATACAGAGAAGCGTGGTTGCCCTTAAGGCTGTGGGGTGCACAGGAGTAAAACTGACCAATTTCTACCTTCTCTGCCGTGGGCAGGGATGCCCTCTCTATGTCAGGTTGCTCAAAGCCCCATCCAACCTGGCTTTGAACACCTCCAGGGTTGGGGCATCCACAACTTCTCTGGGCAGCACATACCAGTGCCTCACCATCCTCTGAGTAAATGATTTATCCTAAATATCAAATCTAAATCTACTATCTTGTAGTTTAAAGACATCATATTCATTTGTCTTCACATAGTTAAACCACCAAAGAGTTCACCAGACTACATTACACTTAATATGCATAAGTATAAAGTCATCTTGCTGTCACTCAGTGTGCTGAAGCACTCCACACTCTGCTGATGGCAAATAACTTGCAATTGTTCTTCTCTGCTCCCCAGGGTGCTTTCTCTGACAATGGGATGACTCAACTCATGATGTTGACTGGCTGAACACATGATTTCACAATAAAATAATCCAGCACTTTTTTTTTTTTTTTTTTTTAAGTGCAAATTAATGCAGCCACTTGGAAGAAAAGAGCAAAGTCCTGCCTAAAATTCCTTTTATTGACAGTGGGGAATGAAGCACGAGTCAGATGATTAGAACTGTAATTAAACAACAGAATCAAATCCACAGATAGATAGGCACAAAACGAAGAAGGAGCTGCCAGGGAAACAGTGTAGAACAATTCTGAAGTGCTTTTTCCTCTGTAAGCCCAAGGAACATCCCTCCTTAATTTGTCTTCAACAAGAAGACATCTCTAAAAGCTCTTCTGTTTACACCTAAAAGCTGGGCCACAGGAAAAGATCTGGCTGATTTTTCTACCTAGGAAGATATTCCATCCATAGTGCATACAGAGATGCTGACGTTTGAGCTTCATTACAAATAGGAGAAAACAATTTTCTACGTATGACAGGGTGAAACCCCAGAGGAGATTCTGTCAGCAGTCAAGTAAAGCTTGAGTTTGGCTCCAGTCCTGAATTATATCCGTTTCTATCATTTGCCAAACACCATCTCTGTTCTCCAGATGCTGCCAACGTCCTAATATCATACTGCATTTAAGTACCATCCCTACTCTCCTTCCATGTATTATACAGTTCTTGGCATGTTTTCAATAGCTTTTCTAAAGCCACTTCCAAACTCACTTTGATAGGTTTCAATAGCTTGCTGAGAAGCAGATAATCCACCCTTTGTCACTATGGATTGAGTCCTGTCTCGAAAAAAGAACGACTCCATTTCATCAGAGAAAAACAGGAATAAATTTGCCATTGCTAACAAGCTTGACTGGGTCGCAGCTTTGTGTATTGGAACAGAGGGTTTAAGACCCTGAAACAGGTTAGTACTGTGAGGAGTATTCTACTCAGCTTCTCTGCTGTGCATACTTTAATACACAGGATCATTTATTTTCTTAGACCGTGTCAATTACCAGTACATTCCAGTTACCTGTAAAGTACCTGCCCTCCTTCGGTTTTAATTCAGCATCCTCTATTTCTGCTACGTAAGAGGACTCGGTGCTTTTTTTCCCCTGTACATTTCGAGATGTAGCAAAACAGACAGGCACATTCAGCCTTTAGCTAGCTTAGCGAAATGCCAGGGGGAAGACAGCCATTCCCAGCCCTCAGCCATCGAGGTGTTCGTGCAGATCTTTATTACAAATAGGAGCCCAAGGTGCACTGGAAGCTCTGTTAAAAAAAATTCCAGGAAACAACTGTTCTCTCTTTTCTACTTGACAGCAGGGAGAATAGCTCTGTGTTCTTAGGGAAGCCCAGGATCTGTGGGCCTGAGGGGCTTTATTCTTCACAGACAGTGACAGACGTATTGCAAAACAGTATCTACAGATTTGTTTGAAACTGCAAAAACACATCTGCTTTGGCTTCACTTGGAGTTCTCTCGCGGTCCCATTCCATGAATGTTCATTCAAGTGAGCTCTTTGCAAAAGCCAGATTTATATTTGCTTTGTCAAGTTCGTGCAGGAAGGAAACTTTATATGAATATGTTTTGTTTTCTCCGAGAAGGATGACAACACCATTTAGTGATGAGACCATTCAAAAACAAGTAGGGCAGCTCAAATTGCAAGGCAATAAGCGGGAAGAATCTCATAAAATAATTTTGTAGAAACAGTGCACATGAGAAAAATCACAGTCTGCTCCCAGCTATTCAATAGAAAAGAGAAAAAACTTTGCTGTATGACCTATTTGGTACAAAATTATTCGGTTCATCCCCAAGAGCAACAAACCAGATCACAAGTACATGTCCTTCAGTTAGCTTCCTTAACTCGGCTGGAAGCGGGCATAAGTGTCAGGCAATTTCATCAAGGGTTGTTATGATGACATACTGTTTTCTTTCCATTAAAAACACCTAGCCACAGCAACTGTAAGGGGGAAAAAAAACCCCAGCCATTCAACATTTCCTTACCTCACATCTCAGCGGTGATTTTCCACCCCTGCAAGTTGCGCTTTAATTAACTAAAAAGAAAATAGCACAACCCCTTCAGACTTGAAGCAGGGTGGAGGTGCTTTCCCACAGCCCCATCACAGCATGGGTAGCAGATTATTAGTCTAAAGCAAAACAACACAACTGGGGATGCCTGAGCTGCTGTGTTTGATTGCTCTGAATTTGACAGAGGGATGGTCCCTGCGTGCAGGTTTTTGGTGCCTGTTTGTAGTTGCAACTTATTCTGAGGTGTAAAACCTTTTGAAAGGGCTGTCAGGGGCTAGGCTGGATTTCTGAATTACTTTAGTGATATAACATCAGAGGCAGCAGCACACGTTGTGCTTAGTCTCGTGACTCCTTTGGTAGTAAAAAGAGATGAGCTAATTGTGTTTTTGCAAGCATATCTCTTGATGTTCTATGGCATCAAAGACAGAACTGCACTGCAGCATCTGCGCCCATGTATTAGGGACCGCTGCATTTGACCCACTCAGATGGCACTGTGGAGGTCATCACTGTCAGGGAATGTCAGCAGAAAAAGCTGTACGAAAGGGCACAGATCTATTCCATGGGGTATTTTCCAGATAGTCAGGGGAAACCCATTAATCGCACACTCTTGTGTCTCCTAGTGCAGTCTGTAATCATTACAAGAATGTTGCAGCTCATCACGTAAAGACCCTGAAACTACCTCATGGCATCAAAACATCAACAAAATTCCACTGAAGAGCCCATTAGAATAAAGGTAGTTCCAAAGGTTTCAGTGAGGTTTGTAGGAATCTGTACCAAATTCTGCTTTCTTACTCCTCAGCAGTTTATATTCCCAGAAATAAGCTACTTGCAAGTTCTTTTTCCCCAGGAAGATACTTCAGAAACTATTTGCGACAGTCAAAATTCTATAATATGGGAAAAATCTGTGTTCCCTGAAGTTATTTCTTGTGCCAGTTACTTTCTGAGTATCATTAAAGAGAGGAAAAAGAACACTGAAGGCCAGATTCACATCTGGTGCCACCTAACTGACCATTAGCATCAGCACCCCATGGACTTGTTCCCTAGCACGTACATTATGCTATCTCTTTTCAAAGCGACAAAATCCAACATCTCGGTAGGACCATGTGCACGGTGTCTGGAGTGGATTCTTTAATCATATCTGAACCTGTCATCTCATTTTATTTTTGGCAGCATTCTCTTTTTAACACTTGTAAATGAGGCTGCCTTTGTCAACAGTCGTATTCCAGGATCTCAGCAGTATGTGTCTCAACTGATGGGTCACCAACCTCGGGAGCTCAGTTCTGCTCTGCACTTTTTCCATAGCTCCATCTATTGAGAAAATCTCCCTGGTAGAAGTCAGCACCTTTTATTCTTGCTCAGAACTGACCTCTGTGGAATAATAATCGTTGGGAGTAGGTTGTGAGTGTGATAGTGGCTGGCTAAGAAGTGCATCACTGGCCCCCATGTTTTCTGTTCCTCAGCTAAACATGCTTATTTCTTCCCTCTTTTGTTACTTTTTGCCTTCTGTGTATGTTCTTGGTTTTTAGAAGAGGAAGAGATGCATGGCTATTATATGTGTACACTGTGCAGCACTGCAGAGTTCCTTTCAATGATCCTCACCCAGTTTATTATTAATATTGCAAATTACCATAATCTTTCTGCAAACCTTATAAGAAGATACAGAGAAAAAAATGATCTGGAAATAATGCACAGCACAGATGCAAAGGCCTAACAGAAGAGAGGTGACTAGAAATGAACAACCACCATAACCATTCAAGCAACTAAAATTGTATCACAGACGAATTTGCTGTTTTCTTCCAAACTTTGGTGTGCTTCTCTTTTTCCTTCTCCATTCCTACAATGGGAATCATTGTGAGTCAGGGACAGAGAAAGACAAATCTGTTGGGATTTCCATAGGTATCACAGAGAGTTCTAATGCAAGCACTGATACTGCCTTTCCTCAAGTCATGTCTGAATGAGCTCCCTTAGATTTGTACTTAGAAAAACAATGAGGACAGTGAGAAATACAGTCCCTTTCCAATTTTATCACATGCTTTCTTGGACACTGGGTTTCCATCGGTATTTTTTTCTTGCTCACTTTATTGCCCAATACCAAGATGCAATAATTACAGTGGTCTTAACACCCAGCTCTTGCACACCGAGGAGTGAGTGATCCTGTAACGGCTGACTGGAGCAGGCAGGTGCTCTATGCTTTTCTACCACCTGGCTCCTGGGAGGCAGCTCGTTGCAGCAGGGCTCCCACTGACACCCGGTGACCACAGCACCGGTGTGCCTCATCCTACCTCGAGGTGAAGCAGCACACCCTTATTTCAGAAGGAATGAAGAGGTGCTCACTGCTATGAGCGTGCTCTAGAAGCTCTGAAGAGTGCAGTGCAATGCGCTCCCAGCAGGCGGAGGAATGCAGGAATACCGGCGCTGCGTCCTTTTTCCTTCTCACCTTAGCTCAGGTTCTAACAACACCTCTCTTAAGGGGGTGTGCCACAGAGACACCCCTGCTTGTCACGCCAGTGCTGCCTGTTGGCAGCAATCAAATAGTGTGAATTATCAGTGGATGGAAGGTTACCCTCAGTTCCTCAGCAAAATCGGGGTTAGGTTGGTGTGAGCATCAGAGGAAAGTGCTGTCCTTAGGTTTGCAAAACGTTGCGAATACTCACTGCAGGGCCTGCAGCAGGTTTGTGAAGGTTAGCTGCAGTTACAGCAGTTGCTCAGGATGGAGCTCGGCTATCCACGAGAGGTATTACGTTCTGAAAGTAAAGCAAGCATGACTATTTTTGTCTCGCTTCATGTATTTATGTGGGACAAATCTGCCACCACACCTCCTTTTCCCAGCGAGCCTGAATGCACCGGGATGAAGCTGCCTCGCCAGGGCAGCTGCGCCTCACGCCGCACTTGCCCTCGCCCAATATGGCGGCCGTGGCGCCTCTCCACTCCGCCCCGCCAGAATCTCGCGAGACTTGCGGCGGGGCGGGAGCTGCCCGCTGCAAATGGCGGGGCGGAGGCCTGGCTGCGCGGGTGAGCTGAGGTGCGGGCGGTGCCATCATGGAACATATCACCACGCCGAAGGTAAGCGGCTGCCGCACTGCCATCCGCGGGCTGCATCCCTTCCTTTCTCGGCTCAGCTCCGTGTAGAATGCTGGATTTTGGGGCTGGGGGTGGGTGAGGGGACAGGCCGGTGGCCCCCGCCGCTGTCCCGGGCGGAAGGCCGTGCTGGCGGAGCCGCAGGCTGGGCGCTGCGTTGTCGCTGCTCGTGGGGAGCCGATGTGTCAGAGGTAAACGGAGCGCCCTCCGTTTGTTCTGGGGACCGGGCGGCGTTACAAGCGCTTGTAAATGGATCGTCTGTTTACTCTGTGGTCATAAACCAGCAAACTTCCCTTGAGGGCAGATAACTCTCTTAAGATGTTCATGTCCTTCCATTTTTTCCTCATAATTTTTGGATTTTGCTTTAGAACGTAAGAGAAATTTTATAACTAACAAACAAATAGGCCAGGAAAAACAAAACCAAAAACCCATAGAGGTAGATTTTTTAATTTTTTTTTTTTTAAACTAATATTTTTGTCTGTGCGCGTGTCTCTTAAAGCTTGTTTTTGGTTGGCTTAGTGTGGTTTATGAGATGTTGTAATGTACTTTATGTGTAAGTGCAGGTAGGTATGAGTGCCTCCTGTGAGGGCCGAGTGGGTGGCAGTCAGACTGGAGGACTTGTTTCTTTCCCAGCAGTGCTTTGATGGTGCTAAACATGGGCAGCCTTGTCTGTTGTAATTCTTTGTCTCGTTATTTCTGCAGCTGGCACAACAATAAACTTTGATCATCTTGGCTACAAAATGATCCTTTCCTTCATGCTGCTGCTAGATCTTGACAGCTCATTTAACCTTTTTGACTGTCAAATGATCTTCCCAGCCATTAATGTATACTGTAAATCTGGTTTGGTGCTGCAGGACGCACTTAGTTCTTAGGTTTTTTTCTTGTTCCCTGATTTCTGTTTTAGCCATGACATGATTGTGGTTCGGCAGATGTTTAGAGTTTCTCTGATCAGAACTAAATTTACTTTGCAACCCTTTACTCTTACTGCAGGTGGAAAACGTGAAATTACTAGATCGCTATACAAATAGGAAGGCAGCAAGCGGGACTTTATACCTGACAGCTACCCATCTTATCTATGTAGATGCTTCTGCTGAAGTCAGAAAAGAAACATGGGTATGTGTGATATTTGTTTCAATACAAGTTTTAAAATACTAAATATCTCGTATCCAGTATGAATAGTTCCACAAATTCCGAAGTTGTTGTAGTTTTTTATAGTGTTTGAATACCAAATGTCGAACAGAAATTGCCCTTTTGGGAGGAAATGAACGCAATGGTGAAGTGACCCAATAGTTCCAAGAGCAAAAACTTGTCTAATTTCTGACCTCAAGCTCAATGTACAAAGCCACCAAACTTGAATTTACAGGACTTAGAAGTGTAAAACTAGCACTGAAATTAGCAACCTTTGTTATTTCATCATTCCTATTTTATAATACGTTGCGTTTGTGGGTGGAAAAGAAGCAAGAGGAAGATAATATTTCTCCTCGTAGAACCAGGTAAACCCAATTACGTATCAGTCTCTAAAAATACTTTGTTGGATGTCTGTGTTCTTTCAGTCTGTCTCGATGTTAAATAGCCTTTGGATATGTAGTCTGGATGTTTATTATGTTCGCTTGATAAATATCATAAATCAACTCATTTTCTGCTGATAGTGTATTGCAGAGCTCTCCAGTCTGCTCGTACAGCTTGTGGCCTTATTAGTGGTATCTGAAAGATTTTGATTATCTCCTGTTTTTTTAGATTCTGCATCACCATATTGCAACTGTAGAAAAACTGCCTCTAACCACAGCTGGATGCCCACTCCTTATTCACTGCAAGAACTTCCATGTGGCTCACTTTGTTATTGGGCAGGAACGTGATTGTCATGAAGTGTATACCTCCTTGCTCAAACTTTCACAACCAGGTATTTGGGACGGTCTGTTTCTCAAAGTGTTGAAATGCAGTAAGCTCAGAGGCTTATCTGAGCACTAGCGAAAGCTTCGCCTGTCACGCTATTGATTTTATTGTATCTGTGCAGGAGAGGAGGGTGTGAAATCGGAATGTACTTGCACTGTCAAAGGTGATCTGTGTGGATTGGTGCAGTAGATTTCTACCCTGCGCATCAAGCTATTTGCTTGTAAAGTAAGCACATGCCTTCTGACAGTGGAAATGAGGAATCTTCTGAAGACCTGTGCAGTGTTGATTGGCCGGAGTGTAGCACATGTGCCAAGTGTCACTTCAGTCCTGGTTGTTGCCAGTCATTTCTGTGATGTAGCTCATGGCTGTGCATAGCTCTGCTCTTGCCAGATGAGCCAGATGTCCATAGAATTCCAGATCCCATAGAGTTGTAAATATTATCATTGTTTCCCAATAGCGCATTTAGGTAACTCTTTAGTGTTTATCTTCTTTTGGATGTGTAACCCTGTGTTTCACCTTCTTGGAATCAGTCTCTGAGTAGATGCAAAACATCCTCAGAAGCCTGCGGTCTATTCAGGCCTCAGCTGTTTAGTTTAAGGATGAATCTTCAGGCTGTTTGTTCTCCTTGCAGGACAGCATTCTGCAGGGTTTTCTACCTGGCTTCCATCTTCAGCAGCTTCTGTTTCCCTTACTGAACCAATGTTTGAGGTCTTGCTTGGTGTTACATTTTGTAATTTTAGCACTAGGTTTAAGGAAGAGAGTAGCATCAGTCTGCTTCATGCTGGTCGTCACATAGGAATTAATTAGAAGTACTGTAGTAGAAATATTTTGCTGAGTTTGGCTTTGAGCCACCTGTGGAAATTAAAGCTCCTTGTCAGTTCCCATCATTTTCCTTGTGTCCTGATCTATGGAGTTTTCTTAGTTATGAAGCTCTTATTTTAGGGCTGTTTCTGTCAGAATTCTGCTGCTGTGTTTAAAAGCTGTCACTGTTCTTTCAGTTTTGAAAATGAGACGCTTATGTAGCATCTGGAAGTGTAGGAGCTGTCACTGCAGGAGATGACATCAGTTAGTTTCTTTTGTGTTCTTTGGTGTAATGTTTTGTAGCCCTTTCTTTTGTTCTACTTATGGATTTTTGTACTCATTTAGTTTAAATTTTTTGTATGTATTCTTCCTTCGTATTTTTTGTCAGAGCATCTAGTTATTTATGGTTTGCACGTGTATGACTGACAGTAATGGGTTACCTGTCTTGTAACCTGGCTGCGTTATCACACACTGGCAGGTGTGTTCTCTGGAGAGCTTGCTGCCTTGGGAGTCAACCAAATGAGTTATTGGTGGGATTTGCATTTCCTGAGGAGAATGAAGGAAATCGGGAAGGTTGAGATGGAGGGAGGAAGGAATTATCTGTCAGGTACAGCCTGAAGCTTTTCTTGGGCCACCAGTAATATTCAGTACATCTGTCATGCTATCCGTGCAGCTCAGAATTCACTGCTGAGCGATGAACTTGAAGGTTTGCAGGAGCTTTTTTTATGAACTCTTCACAGAAAAGGTCTCTTAATGTTTTTTTTCCTGCATTAATTCTTACAATATCGGTCTCTTAGGGCACGTGTATTGTAGGAAATTCAGTAATTTTTTTTTTTTCCAGTAAGTTTTACAGTTTTAATTGTAACAAAATACTGCAGCACATCTCTGCGCCTGTGGGGAAAGGAGTACTGGAAATTCCTGAGGATCTGAATATGATTTGTTGGCGCTTGGTGTTAACCAGAGTGAAACCTTATAAACATGAGGAACATTGCATTATGGCTGAAACCTGTGTTCTTCTTGTAATTCCTTCATCTGTGAGTCCTGTTTGGCTCGATAAAGTTAGGAAAGTTTTTGATGAACTGCTGAGAAATTCCAAATATCCATACTGTTCTGTTATTGTACTCGGGATTTTTCTAAGGTGACAAAACCAGTCTGAATATTTTTGCTTAGATTAATAAAATTTACAGAGTGGTCTTTGATGCAGGAGCATCAATAAAATAGCTGTTACTGCAATATAGGCAACCGTGGAGTACAGCAGTCGCACAGCCCTTGGCTTTTGAGGGGAAAAAAAGCACTCAAGTTTTTTGATTGTTCTCGGCTGAATGACTTTTTAATCCTTGTGTCACTTGTTGTAACTCAGTGGCTTGCACAGTGTTAGCCAGAACAAAAGCTTTATTAAGAAATATTGACCTTTCTATATTATATTATAACTGATTGATTTTTTTTTTTCTTCTTCCTAGTGAAACCTGAAGAACTTTATGCTTTCTCTTACAATCCTAAAATGTCTAAAGACAACCGGGAGATTGGATGGAAACTGATTGATTTGAAAGTAGATTACCAGCGTATGGGAATCCCAAATGACTATTGGGAAATAACAGATCTTAATAAAGACTACGAGGTAATTCTTGTCCAAAGTAGCCAGTTGGTGCAATATCTCTTTCTTTGTGTTAATGACATTCAGCAATCTTGCTACTGCATAAGTGTTGCCTCTGGGGAAAAATGAGCTCAACTGGTTTTAATCGAAGCAGCAGCTTCTTAATGTGGAGTTGCGGATAATGATGCTAAGAAGGAACAGAGCTGCAGAGTCACCTTGGTTTGCTTTGGTTCCTCTGGCAAAATACCAGCTACTTATTTTTCTAGAGAAATGTCAAACCATCTGCCACTAAAGCTTGAAGTACCCTTAGGTTCTTTAGGTATTTCCAAACTGTGCTCCTGAGGAGTGATGAGAGATATTTAGAGGAGAAATACATGGGAGTGGCTTGGCTTGATTAGGAACAAGGCAGAGTGAAAACAGACTGGAGTAAAGAAGGGAAAAACGGAAACTGAAGATGCTTTCTTTTTCTTCCTTGTTTAGATCTCATGCTAAGGAAAAGCTTAGTTGTTTCAGTTCTAACTGGCTTCTGCTATTTCCCTCTCTTTGAGGTCAGGTGAAGTCTAAACAACATTAAATGGAAACATTACTCAACAAGCTTACTCAAACTCCAGCTTTGTACGATTTCCCTTTCTGTTTCCTCTGGTATTATGGAGAGGCTTTGTATCTAAAAGGCACTGAACTCTGATTGAGGAAGATACCACTATGTTGTCCTGAATCCTTCTGTGCTCTTAATTCTCTCCCCACCAGTTGTTTTTTATTCTTATGCTTTGGGTTGAAGTGGTATATACCTTACTGTCAGAAGTGACTGGAGTTTTAAATGGCCGCCTTTGGATGCCTGAATTGAGTTGATGTGGGAAGTGCGTTTCCTATCAAGGCATCACAATGTGGGCATCTAAAATACTGATGGTTTTGCAGCTTTACTTGCTAGTGTGTAATTTTCTATGCCAATGCTTTGCAATTTCCTCTGGGTTTCCAGTTTGCATTTTAAACTTGTCGAGAGTCAAGTAAAGACTTGAAGGATGTCTCATCTGTAAAGTGTATGCTGAAAGCACTATGGATTTTTGAGGAAGGTGGGTGGAGCTGTTTTGTGAGGATGGTACCTGATGGCTACAGGCTCATTTCTAGTTGGAGGTTTGGAGAGAACCTTTTGAAATATAATTGTTCGTAATTTTTTGGTGACAAATTAGTAGCTTTCATAAAATGTATGTCTTTAAAGAGCTTCCTTTCAAAACATATGGCATACTGTGCAATCCAGTTCTGGGGCTCCTTTGCAAAATTGGTTGTTACCATATTATTATTTTTACTCATTCTATTGTGTTATTTTTTCCTGGATGCATTCTAATGACTTGATGCTTCAGATATGGTTTGCTTTGATATGCTGTGGTGAACAACGTATTGTGTTGCTTATAAACATGAGATCGTTTACTTAAAAAGAATTTCTCCTGTATCTTGAACTGATAAACAGTAATATCTAAATTCTTTCTTCTCACTTCAGGTTTGCAACACATATCCTCCGGAAATCGTGGTGCCTAGAGCTGCTAGTAAAGCGACAGTGATTGGAAGCTCAAGGTTCAGAAGCAGGGGGCGGATTCCAGTGCTTTCTTACTTATATAAAGAAAACAATGTTAGTAGTTCAGCTGCCTGCTGTCTTGGGTGGGGTGGGGCTGGAGAGCAAGGGTCCCCCTTCTTGTAACAGCCCTCTTCCAGTGAAAGGAAGGGATGTGATAATTATTCAAGTGCTTTAACTTCTTGTTTAACTTTTCTTCTCTTAAGGGCTCTCGAATTGGTTTGAGTCACAGAATAAGCTAGATACCAAAGACATACCAGTGCTACGTAAAAAGCACAGGCTCTTCAAGCTTCCTGTCTGGAAATTTCTTATCAGCTTTCAGGAATATTTATTGTGTTTTTTTCTGTGTGGTTATTTTAATGTACTGTGTAGCTGTAGTGAACGATGTTTAACAAGGTGCGTGTTTGAGAAGATGCATGTTAACTCAGCTAAATTTTCTTACTCAGGAAGAGGAAGAACCGCCCTGAAATAACTCTTCTTAACTCAGAATAAGTGAAGGTTTCAGTTTTGTTGTTTTTTTTTCCTTCGCTGAAGACCACAGTGTAAATTTTTAACTTTGCTGTTTCAGCAATGTTTTAGATGCAGATGTTAGGAAAATGCTGTCACAGTCAAGTTGTTGTTTTCCTGAGGAAGCGTGCCTTGACCTGGGTGCCTGTGGGGTTGTGCTGGCAACAGCTGAACTCTCTTTGCAGCGTGCCCAGCACAGTTCTGTGGGGAATGGTAACAGCAACTACTGAAGCAGACTGAAATACAGTACATTATAGTGCATATTAATCAGAGCATAGTGAATTTGAGAGCAGAGCAATAAAGGGCTCCTTAATCTGTTTCTTAAGATTCTCAAAATCCTAGTTTTGTGGAATGCTCCAATGGCAATTCTGTGTGTCCATCTAAGAAACTGTTTTTCAGAGGAACTGAGTACGTGAGATATAAAACCAATGATGTGATACTCTTTCCTGCTTTCAGATTGTTTCTGCTGCATTGCCCTAAAGTGTGAGCTGTTGTGTATTGCAGGCTGCCATATGTCGTTGTAGCCAGCCCCTCTCTGGGTTCAGTGCTCGTTGTCTGGAGGATGAACAAATGTTACAGGCAATCAGAGAAGCCAACCCTGGGAGTCCCTTCATGTATGTTGTAGACACAAGGCCAAAGGTATCTTCATGTGGTTTGTGGTTACTTCTAGAGTTTGCATCTGTGCTAGCAAGGCTGTTTCCAATTAACTTTCACAATTCTGCTAATGCTTTCTCACGTAGCTTTTGGTTAAATTGTGTCAGCCTGAAGCGATGAATTCAGAGTCAGGCTCCTTGTTTTGTTTCCTGATATGGTGAATGCTTGCAAATAACAAAACTGTAATGTTAAGTTGTTAAGAGTGCTTGTACTCCAGGAGTGCTCTAGGTTGAGATTTGTGTTAGGGATGACCTGAAGTGACCAGCAGTCTGGAAGCTGGCTGATACAGCGAGCCATTCTCAAGATGTGCTCTTAAAGCATTGGGTTGGAGAGAAGCTTTCAGAATCAGTTGTGCAAGATTGAAGTGCTTTTGTCTGCCTACCTGGGTGGCAGAAGTGGGTCTGCATGGAATCTGATAGCGATTGAGGCCGTTTTTGCCTCAGTTAAAAAAATAAAAAACAACACTAATGATCTCTCGATGTGCAGCTTGCAATTTAATGCTATCAGCTATTTGGTTGGTAGCCGCTATTTGGTTGGTAGCCGCTCTCTGGAGCTGGAACTTTGTTGTGGTCTTCACGTAGGAGGTTGCTGAAGAAACAGACAAAATGCATCTGTAATGATCCTGCTCTTGAAGAACTGGGTTTAAAAACTAAATCAAATGATTGCCTTGTAATCATACTGATTGGGAATGTAGATAGAAGCAAATTAGGATATGAGGATTTGCATAGCACATGGTTAAATATAAAAATCTAACAATGCTCTGATTTTGCTCTAGTGAGAACCTGCTGCATGTTCAGATTGTGGAGTTGCTATAGAGAAACTACAAATGTAGTTAAACTATGGAGAGGGCCTGGAGGGAAAAGCCCTTTGGGGAAAGCAGGGAATGTTTCACCCATTGTTTCAAGATGCATTCTACCTTTTTGTAGTATGATGTTCCATAAGAGATCTCCATTTTTGATTCTTGGAGATTTTTTGATTCTTGATATTTTTAATTTTTTTTCTTTTTCCTTCTCTCCTTTCTGTGTTAGCAAATCATTCTGTGGGAGGTTGAGGTTCTCTTTTTCTTGTCACCACTGAAGATTGTTAGGGTAGCTCTTGAGCAATTTGGGGTGATTATTAACACAACTGGCAGCTTTTCAACTTCTTTTCTGCGGTTCCACTCAATTGCTGTATTCTTCTTGCTCAATTTCGATGTTTCTGTGTTTCCCTCAGGTGGCTTTATTTCATCTGTGCATGTATGTCTGTGAAAAGCTTTGGAATTCTCTAACTATTTCTATACTACCATGTATGTATGTTATTCATAAAGTGGCATTCCTAGTTTTACTTTGTTGACTTCTGTTCGAATCTTTTTGATGTAGCTTCACAGTAAAGACAGACCGTCTCTTTACCTTCCTTGGTGACAGCAGTCTTTTGCTGTTGGGTCAGGCTTTGATTTTGCCTGGCCTGAGAAGTGCTAGCCAAGGTCTTACTGAATCTCTGCGTATGACTAATGGACTGGAGATGCTGACATGCGTTTAGTAAAATGTCTGGAAGTAATGTGTGGGGAGGTGGGGAAGGACACCTGAGCAGCAGCTTTTGTTGAGTGTGTGTTCTGGCAGATTAAAATCAAAAAAGCAAAAAGCCTTGGGAAGCAGACTCGCTTATTTTGTGTATTGTTTGTTGTCATTTTCTCTCCTTTCCATCCTCTTCCTTTGAATTTGACAGTTAAACGCCATGGCCAACCGAGCTGCTGGGAAGGGATATGAGAATGAAGACAATTATGACAACATTCGCTTTAAATTTATTGGCATCGAAAACATCCATGTGATGCGGAACAGCTTGCAGAAACTCCTGGAAGGTAAGTATTGTGCGTGCAAGTGGCCTCTCTATTGCCTCTACTTCATTTTGACCAATGTATGGCATGTTCTGTGTGTACAAGTAGGTGTGGACTTGGGTGTTGTGGTGGAAGTAAATTATCCAGTCAGAAGTAAATTAGTCAGTACCTTACTTTGTCTGCTTTATTGAAGTGGCTGAAGATACCAATGTTAAAATGTTTTCCTGCTAACTATTTCATACCCTGCACTGCTTAGTTTTATAGGGAATCAAACTTAGCAAGTAACATTAACAACATTCCTTAATTTTATTAGTTCAAATGTGAATTTCTTAAATGTTCCAAATTAAAAGACTTACCGTACTGTTCAGACGGTTTTATTTCAGTAGCTTAATGTAACCGTGAAGCTGTCGTTGGATGCTGAGATACTTTTCTGAGATTTCTGTTGCTTAGTTTGTGCTATTTCAGTGTTAAACAGAATGTCTAATTGAAAAATACATTCTTTCATGATTTTTCTGAAGACTCAGAGATGAGAGCTAAAATTAATTTCTGATTTAGTGAACTTGTTTTGCTTCTGGTACATGAATGCCCAGGTTAGAAGGTACTCCTTGAGACTGGGATCTTAGGGGGAAAATGTGAAGGAGGGTAGAAGTACTTTGTTGAACCACTGGCAGCTGAGAGGTGAATGACGCCTATGTTTGCATTGGTGTAATTTTGGAGAAGTTACACTAAAGGTGATAAAGAGTACGTTGGATCAAACAAGCATACTCTGCTAGTTTACTTCCGGCGCTGTTAACTTCCTTGTGCTGACAAAGGTGGAAAACATATCAGAGTAGGTGCTGTAAATCGTTCCCTTTGGTCCATGTGTTTAGTTTTAGTTATAACACAAATGCCGTCATTCAAAATACAAGTTTCATGTTTTAGTAGTCAGCATAATGGTCATCTAGCCTCAAGTAGCTGAATAATTGATGCTGCCAATTGCCTGGCCAGGTAGCTCTGTGGGATTTATAGTGATCTTGGAGAAAAATGAGGCTATTCACACAACGATGAGATTGACTTTCATACAAGCGTAAGTCCTCAATTGGCTATAGCTGGCACGTGTATTTTGTGCTGGTGGAGGAGGCAGAATAAATACTTTTCTACTTTCGTATTCCTAACCATCAAACATTAACAACAGTAAAAACCTCTGTCACTGATGCTTAGGGACTGCTGATCTGCATTACTGTATTTTCTGTGCTGATTTTCGACATGCACATAAAATCTGAGAACCTTGAAGATTATATGTTACAAGTTAGAACTCTCCTTTCTTTGAACCTTTGAAAGTGACTGCGTGCTTGTGGCTGTTAGGTGTCTGTGTGAGGGTCACTGGCATTGAGTGCCACTGAGTGCTAGATTTTAACAGAGGAAGCTCAGCTGAAAAGATAGTATTACAGTTTTAAGATACTTTTATATCCTCAAGTTCTCCTGTACCTAAAAAATATTTCTGGACTGTGTGCTCAGATATGCAACCAGTTGTTTTCTTTAGGCAGACTCTTAGGTCAGAGTGTATTAGCTTTAGAAATCTACCAAGCTCTGCTGCTGCAAAGAGGTGATGATGAGGAAAGAAAAGAATGTTGTTAATAGAGTCTCAGCTAATTATTTTGTGTTCTTAGTATGTGAAACAAAGTCTCCATCGATGAGTGATTTCCTTACTGGGCTGGAGAACTCAGGTTGGTTACGGCACGTAAAGGCTGTGATGGATGCAAGCGTCTTTCTCGCAAAGGTAAATCTATAGACAAAGCTTCAGCTGAAAAACCTGTGTTTGGAGCACATCAAGTCAGTAGCCTAGCTCACTCCCTCCCGGTTTCCTCGTGGGACTAGAGGAAATACCACTGGGATTGAGTGGTAACCATGTGTTCTAATGCAATCAGTAGGACTATCTGGACTTTTTGGTGACCCTGCCCACAGTAGTGGGTTGAAACTGGATGATCCTTGAGGTCCTTTTCAACCCAGGCCATTCTATGATTCTGTGACTTCCTTAAAACTCACTTGAAATGAGTAGAATCGCTGAATGTGGATAAATGACATCGATGAATGTCTCTGTACCCCATAGCATGTTCAGTAGTGCAAACAGTTTGTAACCTTATGTTCTTAATGCCACATGCTCACTAATCGTTGGACTGTTGTGCTTTAATTGAGGGATTGTCCCTGCTTTCTGCTGAGATGCAGGAATCACAAATCTGTATTTTTCAATTCAGGCCTTGTTTCTGCAGATTTTTTGAAGAGTGTGATTTTGCAGGTTGGGAAAGAGAGAGAAGTCTATAAAGCATTTTGCTCTTCAGTAATAGTGAAGGGAATGCGGACAACAAGCAGCAAGAATAGTCACTTCAGTAAATGTTGTCTTTTCTCTTAAAACTTTTCAGTGTAGCAAAAAGCTATTTTCTGCCAGCAATACAGAAATGGAAAGAAGGTGATGCATATGAGAGGAAGTTCGATTGAGCTCTTCTATTTTTATTTTCTTGAAGCTTCTGGTTATTCTCTACTCATCTACCAAATTCTCCCTCAGAGGAAAGGACTGAAAATTCACAGCATTTCAGAAGATGAAGTGTTTTCACATCAGAGGATCTTTGTTTCTTGACAATCTCTGTTGCTGACAAGGCATGCTACAGCATTTTATTCAAGTTGGGGCTGATGGCTATATGCCCGGAAATGGTGTTTTTCTATGGTTCAGATTAGAAATGACAAATTTTTCCCTTGGGTTTGAGAACAATCTGGTAAATGCAGATGAAGGGATAGCATTTAATTACAGTAACTGAACTAGAAAGCTGCTAAACTGTTCTGTCTGCTCTCCTTCACAGGCTGTGAAAGATGAAAAGGCCAGCGTGTTGGTCCACTGCTCTGATGGGTGGGACCGCACAGCACAGGTCTGCTCCCTGGCTAGCCTCCTCTTAGATCCATTTTATAGGACTTTTAAAGGCTTCATGGTAAGAACACAGACGTTGGAATTTCAAAAATAAAAAATACTCTTTGGATTTGAAATGTAAACAAGGCCTAATTAAATATTTCAGGCCGTTTCCTGGAACAAGCAGTAGATGACCTATATAAAAACAGCTTTGATTCTTTCAACAAGCTTTAATTGCTCTGAACACTGTAGGCACAAAACAGTGGTAGTTGATTTGCAATTCCCAAATCTTCGTTTCCTTGAAAGTCCACGAGAGCCTTTAATGAGACGTTTCAGCAAGATAGGAGTGAGTAAAGGATGCAACGCTGGCAGCAATCCACAGAAAAAGTGATGAAGAAGTTTGTAACAGTGAGGATCTCTTCGAGAATTTTGAACTCTCAGGTGCACAGGGAAATGCATAACCTGTGTATCGCATCAAGTCTGTACATTGTTCAAGATCTATTTTAAAGCCATTACGCAAGAATTTGGCCTTTTGCTTCTGCAGTAAGGTTTTTTTTTTCTTATATGAAGCCATCATTACATAAATACAGACAGATCTGTGATCTTCTCAGTTGTCTCATTTTATTAATTACCCGAAAGACAAGTTGCTGCTTTTTCTCAGAGTTCCTTAAAAGAAACCCTGAGATCAGAACAATGCAGATTTTGCCTCCTTCACTGTGTTGCACTGCTAGGTCTCTCTCTGCTCCTTTCATTACATGCTGTTTTTTAATTATAATTTTTTGCTTCTGGATTACACTGCAGTCTTTTAACAGTTAAAATTATACCAGTGCAACACATACGTGGGCTTCAGTAGTGCTCTGCACAGTTCTGTGTGATGAACTTAACTTTGATTAGGATCAGGAGCTGTAACTGAAAGGGACGAATACTTGTCCTCTTACAAAACAGTTTGTATGCACAGATCCGGAGGCAGCGGTTATTGCTGGATGAATGCAACAGAACTGTCAAGAAAGCAAAAAGTTTGGTAAAAATCAGTATAACTTAATTTGGAAAGAAATCTCTTGTGAGTTTCTGCCTTCCTTTTCTTTAAGTCTCTGGTTGATGATATCAGGAATTGATGCTTGTATGATGGAGCAAGGCACGCAGTAATGGATTACTAGTAGTGGATAACTAATGTGTAAATTGCTATTAGTTTTTTCATTGACTTCTGTGGATATGCTCGAAATAGTACTGTCAGCAGGTAGCATTGGTTTTGAGCTGTATGGAATTACCATCAAAGGCTCCATCTTGCGTTTTCTAAATAAGTAATACTTCTATTTTTTTCCCCAACCTCTGCTTTGAAAATGAAGGTTCTTATAGAAAAGGAGTGGATTGCAATGGGCCATAAATTTTCACACAGGTAAGAGCATGCTGCACTGGGTGTAATGGCTGGGGTGAAGGCTAGATGGTGAAACTTAATCAGTGTTCTCAGGCTTGTGTGCTCCCTCTAAAAATATAAATGAAAAGACTTGGATACCGCTGCAGTTGGTGAACTACAGCCAGTATCCACTGTATTTCACCAGCGCTATTTGAGAGTGGTCTTTTTTCATTACTTTGAAATATAACGTTTTGAGTAAGGTGTTTGAATTTTGGGCATTTTCCTACCTGTAAAATGGCATCCATATTACGTGAGAAATGCTAATGTTCTGGCAAGGCATGCTCTTCTGCAGTCATTTTCTGGAAGAAAATTGCAGCTAATGTTTTTTTGGGACTTCCCCCATGTTTAGTACAGAAACTTCATCCCATTATAGTGCTAAAAATCAATTTTCTCTAGGCAGATAAGGGAATTGCATTCCTCTAATTGTTAGCTCACCTTCTAGAAGGAGTATTGCCTTGGGATGCTTACCGTTCCCTTTGCCACTAGAAATTGAGAGGATCCAAATGAATGCTGGGAATGGTCTGTTCAGTGATACTAAATTGCTAAGAATGGAGACTTTGTTTTCAAGGTGAAACTGAATCCTCCATTTAATAGTATGATAAATTGTTTCCTTAATGGAGAAAAATGAGTAATGCGTACACCCTTAATACTTCTTTAGAAGAAGCTATTTCAAGATAAACAGCTGTCTGGGCCTTGTTTATTTCCCTGGATTTCCAGATTATATCCCCAAGTTTTTCCTGTTAAGAGCAGGCAATATAGTACAGTAGGGGGTTGGTTACCCTCCAAAAGTACTGTCGATTTTCTTTCTGGTTGTATTTTTCTTCTCTGATAGTTTATAATAGTTTATGAGAATGCTGGCCCCGTACTGAGAGGTTTTGGAGTATAGTTAATTGCCTCGGTTATCTGAGGTTCAGTTGACCACTGTGGTCCAGAGGGTGCTGTGCAGCCTAGGGTGTGTGTCTGTGGTATCCTATTAGTGCATGGGTTAGCACTAAAGCAAGGCAGGCAGGCTGCTCAGTGACACTACCTTTTGATATCAGTCTTCCTCTGCTGCTATGGATTCTCCAGTCTTTGGATTCTGTGTTGATGAAAGGGCTGGAGAGTTGCTGGGATTTTATTAATCCCTGTGCACAAAACGTGAAGTCTAGAAGCACTGTGAAATTTTGCTGTTGATCAGAACCCTTTTGTGTGTGCAAAGGCTTAGTTTTAAGAGCTTAATCCCATGGAGGGGGGCACACCTTAATGGGCAGTTGTAGGATAAACTGTGTTGTTTTTTTTTGGCTGTGCATAACATTTTCTTGTTCTTCGCTACTGGAATATTTCTCAGTTGTTTAGTGGCTAAGGTGGCTTTTTTTTTTTTTTTTTTTTGTGGGTGACACAGGATTTAACCCCGTTTTGTTTGCATCTATCTAGGTGTGGCCATTTGGATGGTGATCCAAAGGAAGTATCCCCTGTCTTCACGCAGTTCATTGAATGTGTGTGGCAGCTCATGCAGCAGTTCCCTTGTACATTTGAGTTTAATGAACATTTCCTTCTGGAAATCCATGATCATGTCTATTCCTGCCAGTTTGGAAACTTCCTTGGGACCTGCCATAAGGAGCGTGAAGATCTGAAGTGAGTTGGCATTTTATGAAGCCAACAGTCTAAAAGTCACTTGGAATGTCAGAAAAAGGGCATGTTGTGTGCTTGTTTTTATTGTAATTGTGAGTCTGTAAAGGGTGACGTCTCTACAGATAACTTTTTCAGTCTGAGAAGGAACTGTAGATGAATTAGCTCTGCTGTGGTCAGGTGTTTTATTCTGAAATATAACAATAACTTGCAGATACAGCTTTAGCACTTGGTATTGCCCATTTAAAATGATCATATGTGCTCCTCAGTGATGTATTTTGTGTTTGAAACGTTGATCGGTTACTGTGTAAAAGTAGTTCTTAACTTCCTCAGTCTAATTCTACTCGGAACAGTCAGTGTTATTAGTTTACTTAGCTTAATCTAATAACTAAAAAAAAAAAATCTTTCTAATTGACAGAATCTTTGAGAAGACCCATTCTCTGTGGCCTTTCCTCTTACAGAAGAAGCAGGAATTGAGAAATCCTTTGTACAGAGGATTTACAGCTTACAAAGAGCTTCAACCCAACACGTTGCCTTTTAGTTTTCAGTAAGTTATTTATTCAAGAAGGGAGGAATGGGGGCACTTGTTTCATTGTAACAGAGGTTTAATTCAAGTTTACTAAAATACTTTTTCACTGGTTAGAGTGGCTTGTTTCTTTCCACTCCATTCCTCGCCCATAAAGTGGGAGAAGTATATAGGCAATTTTTCGGAATAAATGCAGGTACAGAAATTTAATTTCTTTGGTATTAATAAAGAGAGTGAGGAAAGAAGATGAATTTCAGATCTGTAGATTAATCTGTGCACCCATTCTCACTGATGACTTCTTGCTCTGACAAGTCTACTTGAGAGGGTAAACAGCTGTTAAAGTTTATCCTTTCCTCCTTTTTAATGTATATTAAGGAAGTCTTTTGAATATTAATTTCAGTGTCCAATCGCACCCAGACTTATGCGGTGAGGATGGCTTTCACAGGAAGGGATTTCTTGTTGCAATGTGTATTTGCCTCCCTGGGTCCCACAGCTGGAGTGGGTAGTTTTGCTTTGTTTCTGGCTCACTTCTGTTCCCTGCTGAGAGAGGGAAGCAAACGTGGAAGATGGAGGATTTTCACTGAAGTAGGGCAAACTGTGGACTTGAAGGTGAACTGCCCAGCCCTTGAGTGAGTCTACTGCAGAACAAAATGCATTTTTGTCTTATTTGAATGCCTGCTGCCAGCTCATTTGTATCACAGGGAAGAAGTACTTAACCCCTCAAAAGTTCTTCTTGAACTTTGTTAAAGCTTTAAGAAAATTTGTCGATTGATGTTGAAAGTTCAGAGTCAAAGACTATGGCTTTTGTTTAAAATCAATTACCGTTCTGTTTGTTGAAACACTTCCTTCCTTAAGTGCCATCTATTTTTTTTTTTTTTTTTTTAATGACCAGAATTGTAAAATTTCCTGCCTAATTCTCCTTTCTTACCATACTCTTAAGGTTTTGGTGTGGGATGTACAATCGCTTTGACAAAGGAATGCATCCAAAACAGTGTGTATTGGATCATCTACTGAGCTGCATGAACCAAAAGATAAAACTAGAGGACAATGCATCTGAATTGGAAAATGTGAGTCTTGAGTGTCAGTAGTGCTTCGTCATGTGATGGTTTTGGCAGATATAATTGGGATTAAACGTTGACTCTAAAAAAAAAAAAAAATAGCTTTAGCATTTTGTGCAGAGCAGGACAAAATGAGAAGTTAAATTATGTTACTGTAAATAAATAGCTTCTTTGACTCAGAACCCTCATCTGCTAAAGTTGTTCAGTCAAGTGATATAGGCGCAGGCTCTATAGTGTTCTAGTTCATAGAATCATAGAATGGCTTGGCTTGAAAAGGACCTCAAGGATCATCAAGTTACAACCCCAGTACTGCAGACAATGTTGCTAGCTACTAGATCAAGCAGTAGATCAGGCTGCTCAGGGCCCCATCCAGCCTGACTTTAAACACCTACAGGGACGGGGCTTCCACAGCCTCTCTGGGCAGACTGTTGAAGCATTTCACTGCTCTCTCAGTAAAAAACTTCCTCTGATATCTAATCTACATCTTCCTTCCTTTAGTTTATAACCTTTCCCCTTTGTCCTGTCACAATCTACCCATTTATAAAGTTGATTTCCCTCATGTCTATAAACACCCTTTAAATACTGGAAGGCTGCAATGAGGTCTCCCCTCAGCCTTTTCTTTTCTGGGACAAACAAGCCCAGTTCCTTCAGCCTATCTTCATAGAAGTGCTCCAGCCCTTGGATCATCTTTGCGGCTCTCTGGACCCTCTCCAGAAGCTTCACATCTTTCCTGTGTTGAGGGCCCCAGACCAGGATGCAGTTCTCCAGCTGGGGCTCACAAGGGCAGAGTAGAGGGGGACAGTCACCTCCCTCGCCCTACTGCCACCCCTCTTCTGATGGAACTCAGGATGCCATTGACCTTCCAGGCTAGAAGTGCACTTTGCTGGCTCCTGTTAAGTTTTTCATCAACCAGGGCCCTTAAGTCCTTCTCAGTAAGGCTACTCTTAAGGAGTTCTTTAATTTTCTAATCAAATTCTCTTAACAAAACAGGTGCTAAAATAAATATGGGTTGATTTGCAGCAAACTTCAGAGGAGTTGCTAGGGAGAAAAAGAAAGGACTCTTATTTTCCCCACCACCACCCATGAAAATACAAACATATTTACAGCTTATCCTCCCAGTTTTCCTTTGTCTTCTGATTTACACGACACTGGAAAAACTGGTTTCAGCCAGTTATTAGAGCAGTGGAGTTGAAATGAAAGTTGGCTTTCATGTAATGGCTGAAATGTAACTGGGTCATGTATGCTAAATTGTCTTCTGGAAGTGACAGTCTTGGAGCTGAAGTGCCCTGTTACTGCAGGGGAAGCTTGTGCATTTACCACTTCTGTGGTGTTGTTGGAGGGCACAAACTGTGTCCAGAGTAACCAGCTTCTCTCCTTTAAACCGCAAAATGAAGTGAGCAGCAACGCACTGCACAGAAGCTTGGTCAGCACTGATCGGATTCCCCGGAGATCTATCTTTATACGAAGATAACAGTAACTGTCTTGGCACAGCAAGAGGGAAGGTGAGGGGAGGGGGAGCAAAAAGGGTAGATATTTTGAAGTGCTGTGGATTTTTTTCCCCCCATAGTTTCTGTGAACAGCTGCCTGAAAAGAGAAGCATATCTTTATGTTTAAGATTCTTCTTGCAATATTCTTTCTGTGTGCTTAAAAACAAAAAGTACAGTAGTGGGGTAGTCATCTAAAAATGTCAGTGAGAAGACCTGTTGATGTCCTTTGCTAGCTTAATGCGAAGGCTTAAACCTGTAGCTTTACTAGTTAATTAAACAAATTTCTAATGTTTATATGTAAAAACCCCAAATGATCTAGGATAGATTCTTGCATGTGTTACTTTAATTCCCAGTTAGAGAACTGAAAAAGAGGCATTGACACAGGGCTGTTACATTTGTTTTATGCCCCTGACATGCGGGAATATCGGCTTTCATTTTTTTTTTTTTAATGTATTTCTATTTTTGTAGAAACTTCCTTTCCTTGATGGTCCGTTACCCAGTGAAGCTTGCTTCTTATCTAAAGTAGGATGTGCTGCTTCAAAAACACCGATGCTGAACACTCCCCAGGATTATGAAGGGGAACCACCTCCTGTGTTGACCAATGGCATTTCAGTTGGAGATATAAGTGTTACGTCAGATGTGGACCAGAAAAACAAAGAGAACCTGACTAATCACCGAGACCTCCATCTTAATGACAGCGTTGATGTTTTAAACTCTGAAGCGAAGGATGGAAAGCCTCAGCACCATTGATCAGCTTTGAGAATTGTGTTTGATGAAGCAGGTGCTTGTGAGGCATAAAGGATCTGTGACCCTGCCTGGGTGTAGACCACCTAGCCAGTTCCTGCTAAGTGTTACTATGTATGTTTGCAGGGAGCTGTGCTCTTGCAGTAGCGAGAGCAGTCCATGTTTGGTTTGGTTTGCATCATTTTGGGGCTAAAATGATGAAGATGCATACAGAGCTGCTGAGAAGGCTATCCTGAGTTACAGTATAAACCTTATTTTTAAGTGGAGGTGTATGATGCTTGTTTTAAGGCTTAGAATTGTCTGGCAGTACTGCTGTTTTAAGCTAGAAGACATCATGACCAATTAACATGGGGTTTAGGAGTTGATGCAGTATTCACGATGGGAGTAGGAAATACGATGCGTTTATTCTCAGTGGTGGTGCAGGGTTGTAAATGCCCTTTCAGTTCATCTAAAAGTGAAAAAAAATCTCTCTTGGCTGTGATGAATCTCTGCATGGACCCTCATCTAATGGAAGAACTGATACATTATTTTTGTTTCCTATGCACATTTGTTAAACAAAAAACTGTGCCTTTCTATGGAGACCATTTTTATATCTAGCTGTGCAATGTAGTAGTATTATTTTAGAGTGTAGTATTTGGCCATCTTCGTAGTCAGTATTTTTAAACAAAGTTTTTTATCTGCTGCCACATTCCCCCAAATCTGTGCTGGTCCCAAGCTGAGCAGCTTCTTTCCAAGCTGACCTTTGAAAGAGTAAGCTTTTTTGGACTTCATTTACTTATCTGTGAGAGTGTAGCAAGCCATGGAGCCTGTAGCACATGGATTTTTGACAGGAGGGTTAGAAATAAGGCAACATAAGAGAAATACTAAAATTAATGTGGAATCTTCCTCTTCTCTTAATTGGTGTTGGTTAAACTGAAGCAAGAGAGTAACTCGTTCTGTGTTGGGATTGATGTGCTTTCTTCAGGTCCTTCAATAAGGCAACAGTTATAGATGAGGCATATTCTGTTGTAGAAACGAGACATAAAACGATTACTTCTGATCACCAATTGAGTGATTATAGTGAATGTTAAAATTAGGTGAAACCTTAGATGTGACTTGTCTGCATTGTCAAGACCTGAGGGACGGAAAAGTTTCTCTCAGAGCACTGAACTTTGTAATTTTGTGGAGCTGGTGACAAACCATAAATTTACAAATTGGGATGTGACCCACTATTGGATCAATAAGTGAACATCTTGAGTCATTATTGTGGCTCCATCTTGGACTCGCTTCAGTGCTTGTGCTACTTGGTTCCTTTAATCTGCAGTGGAGGTGCTGGTTGAAGTCAAAGGTTTAAAGGAGAAATGTATTCCATTTACTCAATTCCAAAAGTTCATCTCCCTGGGGAAATGGATGGCCCAGAAAAGCCATTCCACAATACTTGTTCTGGACAGATTTAGCCTATGGATGTGTTTAAATTGCACAAAGACTCCCTTTAATGCAGCTTATTTCAGTATGCTTTTTTTACTCTCCTTTGGACTATGTTGTTTAAATCTGGTGTTGCCATCAGGTAAATGTTTAAGTCAGAATCTCTATGATAAAACTTTAAGAATTTGGTTTCAAAATTAACCCTCTCCATCTACAATAAAAAATAGAAACATTCAATTACTCCATTACAACATCATAGCCATTGTTGGTGTGTATGTAACATATGGTGAGGTGGCTGGGGTAGTTGCAGTGTGCAAGATGAGCGCTTTCAAACACTTTTAAGAAGAGAAGAAAAAAACAAGTCCTCCCCTGTGTGTATCCCTTTGGGTAAGAAAATGCTTTATGAAGCATACCCAAAGACTCAGGTAACAAGGGTAATACCAGAGGAAAGTTTCTTTAGTGTCTACAATGGCAAGGAAAAACTTTTTTCTACTTTTTCTAATGTTACAGGTTTTTAAATCTTAAGTAATGCTTAGGTCTGTTTTAAAAATCAGCTGTTTTTAAGGTATGAGTGTATGCCTGATTTAAAAACTAAGTACGTTAAGTACTGAACCTAGATACGCTTAAGCAAATGTACCCACACAACAAATTGTGAGCATCACATCTACCTACTGCATGATGCAAGCAGCTGTATTTGTTTTGAAGGATGCTCATTTCCAAATGCTTTTTTTTTTTTTTAATCTCAAGATTATCTGTTGTTTTGTCTCTTTGCTATTAAAAAGATCTGATTAATGTTAATCTAATCGTGCTCAGCATTAAGCTAGATAGTCTGCCAGCCCTTGTTTGCAGTACCCACGTATTCGTCAGGCAGAGAGGTTACACCCATGTCTTACTTTCGCTGCTCTAAATGCACAGGATTTGAAATTCTGCTGTGGACTTTCCAGTGAAAGTAATTTTTGTCTCTTCATAGTCTAAAAGCTCATCTCACGTGTGTGCTTAGCGGTTTGGAGCTTTGTTCAAACAAGCTAATAGATTCACTCCTTTTTCTAGGTAGTGGAGGAGTAGTGAGTGGTATGCATAGCTTCTGAAATAGATAGCTCATAAATGGTAAATGAGACCAAGGTAGGCAGTTCTTAGCACCAGTTGTTCTGTATGTCAACAGGTTCTCTGCTTTTTGTAATGACAACAGGATCATTGTTGACAAGTTTTGACTACTTAAGGAATTTAGATAAGCCACTCGTTAATCTTTATATAAATACAAATATTTTGCAGAAGGTTTCTATGTTTACACACTGCCTTGTCTTTTGAATTAACACAGATTATCTTTTTCCCCCAAGCATAATAATGTTTGCTTATCCCTAAAATAGGACACTGGCATCTCCACAGATCTTTCTGGAAGGCGATATTTAGGAGTATACAACCCTGAAAAGATTACTTTGGGCACTGAAAGTACTTACGAGCTGTTAGCAATCAGTGCATGACTCTATACTTGGAAATCCAATACCTAGCTGAAAGGAGGGAATGAGCTGTAGTCTTACAGCTTTTGGAGTTATATAGATATATATAGATATATATATATCTAATGTGTGAACTTGGCCAAAGTCTACAACATACTAAAAATCATTCATGCTGGTGCTGTAAATTAAGGGAGCTGAAATGCGTTTCAGGGTTTCTTGGAATTCCATAAGATTACTTGTTTGAAAACTCAATAGCTTAGCTATGAGGGTTTTTCTTGTTGTTTTGAAGATGACTTTGTTTTAAGACCAAAAAATGAACAGCTGTTCAAAGCACAGTGTGTCCTCAGGTCTCTGGCCAACTAGGGTTGGCTTCCTGGAGTCTTGCACAAAGACTGTGTTGTAGATCCTAGTGCCCTGCTGGTAGTAGCGAGGGACTTCAGTGTATGTTCCCTGGAAATGTTAAGGGAAATTTAGAAGCTGTTAGATAGGAATCTCCTTATTTGAGCACTGTATAGGCGAGAAGTTACTGTAACTTATTTATTCCTAGTGGAGCATCTATCTGTGTGTTGCAAAGTCAATGAGTACTTTTCTATTTGGAGCTGTTAACAGTGGAACTTGCTGCTTTCCATTTGCATTCCTCTGCCAGGGATTAAGGAGGGGTCTTTTTTTGCTGTGGGTGGTTTCTGCTTATGCAAAACTTTTCCTTTTTTTGGAGTGCTTCTTGCTTTGAGATTCTCTGTGGTATCATGGTTAAATTCCTATATGTAGTCTTCAAGCCTTAGTGAGAGGGATTGCTGGCAGCTAAAGGTCTGCAGAGGTTTGTGAGATCACTGCCTGGAGTTAGATTTTGGTGGGCTGCAGGTTGAAATAACCAAATTGGTAAAGGAGCCAGTGTCTGTTGTTTCCATTGCATTTAGAGATCTGTGTGTGCAAAGTACCCTTGCAACTGGCAAACCTGTAATGTGAGGGGAAGTATTTATAAGCTCTTCTGCCAGGTGCTGCTTTGTATCTTTTCCTGGTAAAGGTGGCATTTGGTAACTCCAGTGCCTGATGCTTACTCCCCAGAGGGACAGTTTCTTGGCACTACTTAGTGATGATTATTGGTGAGTGACCAAAAAAAATATTGACTGTTGTTTCTCTTCTCCCCATCACCACCACTTTGCATTGAGAGCTGGAATCTTTTTTTTGTGTGTGTGTGTGTGTGTGTGTGTGTGTGTGAGTATAGCTATTATTAGAAGCTGGGGCAATTCCTTGTTTACATGCTGTCCCTCTTGCACGTATAAGCATTTCCCATGCCTGAAATCCAGGCTGGGAGGAAATGGTCTGTTCTGAATGTAATAGTTTTGTTTTAATTATCATGCAGCAGGTCCTGTTAAAGTGCATGTTCTTGTAAGTATCTTCAGCACTAAAAACAGCCAGGTTGGTGCCAGTTGCAGTCTGTAATTTGTTAGTGTAAGTATTTAAACATGCAGTGCTGTGTCCTTTTGGCATCTCGTGGACTACGGAAGCGGTGCAGAAGGAGGGTAGGTTAAAATGGTTGACCTAATTTCTTTTCATAATGTTGACCTGTGTGTATATGCCTCTGTATTTAATGTAGCAGCATACTACTGGAGTAACTCATAGCACTGGATCTAAGCATATGTACTGGAGCACAAATATGTACTTTTCTCATCATCACAAAGCGATCTTTGTAGGAACTTGCCTTTGCTTGTGTATAGTACTCAGCTGAAAATGTCAAATGTTTTTGCTGTTTCTGTGAGTTGCTGTTTTTGTCCTTACTGTAATTGTTGAGGGACAGTTGTATAAAATTGTGTATGATTAAATCCCATATTCTTGAATGTGCTGCAATGGCTGTGCACATGAAAGTCATTTTAGTTAATGCACTGCTTAAAAACATTGTACCATGTTAAGAGGAGCACTGCGTCCTTTCTCTAAATGTATTTGTCTCATGGAGTTACGTTTGTATTACAGTTGATTTTTATTTCTTAAAAAGAAAATATCAGTACCTTGCCTTTTTAAAGGTGGTGATTGGTTTGTTTATTAATTAAATTCAACACAGAACTTCACATCTTGAAATGTAAATTCATCTAAAGACTCTTAAGAAGTGAGTTTGTCTCAATCTGAGTGTGATTTCCCTTTTTTTAATCTGAATAGGAAGTAGGTGACATCCCTGGTCCTGTTGGGTTACAGCACTGCTTGGTGTCTTTATTTTTTTTTTTAAATGATGATGTTGATGAAGAGGTATTGAATCTTAATGTATTTCTGTACATTTTGTTTCGCTGTCTTAGACCACTTTTTCTATTAAAAACTAATATTTTTTTCCAGAGTTCTTTTCCTGGAAGCCTATCCCTCACTCATGGGTGAGACTGTAAACAGTTTGCCTGGCAGAGCAGTGTAGGCTGTTCTAGTAATTAATTTTGAAAGACATGTTTGAAGGCTTCTACTGCGCGAGAGATGCGGGAGAGGGAGTGGGGGAGCACACAAGTCTCGGGGCTGTGACTGGCTGACCTCCTGTGTGTTCTGCAGCAGAGATGGAGGAACTGGGTCAGTGTAGCACCAAAACACTCAGGCTTACATAGTAATAGCTGCCTGCCCTTCACCGCCGGTCAGGAAGAGGGCAGTAAGCCCCTGAACACCAGGAATGGGCTCAAAACCAACACCTGTTACCCAGCTGGTGAGTGCTTTCCACTGCACTGCGCATCCTAGAAGTGGATATTTGTTTTCTGTGAATTAATGCCAAAAATATGCCTGACAGTTGGTTGTATTCATTCCTCAGATGTTTGAAGTTTTTAAATTTTTGCTAATGTTAAATATTCCTAATGCTGTCAGTGAAATTTTATTCGATTAGATGCTAGAGATGTCTAATTGGATTGTTAGCATGGAGTGATTATGGTATGAATGAAAGAGAGAAAGATGTAACTTGTGTTTTTTGGGGAACTTACTGTCTATGAGCACCTTTACTGAGAATGATTTAAAACTTCCCTGTTTAAGCTAACTTAAGCTTCGAGGGGGTGGATTCCATATAGAGTCATTGTAGCTGTATTGCTAAAGGCCTGTGGTTTTAACAGCTCTAGGTTTTCATACACTGGGAATACCTTTCATGGAATGAAAATACTGCTCAGAAAACTTAACTGGAGCTATGTCTGAGGACGAGTGTGCTATTAAGATAGAAAAAGCATTTAGCATGCTGTCTTGGTGAGGTTCAGGTTCATACGTACCAAAGATCTTAATGTTTGATTCGTTTCAGTTCTGCACTGGAGCAGTAGCGCTCTGTTTCTTTGATAGCAATTTAACTTTGTACTCTTTTTCCTCCATTTCAGCTGCCTTGCTATTAACGGTGCTGGCAGTAACTGCTGGTGTTAAAGCTTCGTGCATGTGTGTAAAAGGACAAACTCGTCTGATAACAAACTACAGTAACAGGACTGAATCTTCACCTTAGTTATTCAGTAGTGATGGGAAGTGCATGCAATGCCTTGTGTGGGTCTGCATTGATCAGTTAATGTGGAGGTGCTGGAAGTAATAAGTTTATCTCTTTAAAGTGAAGTTCTGTTCTAAGTGTTTCTTTAATGACAAGTGGAAGGTGTGTTGATTACAATTTCTATCATGTGCAATCTTCTTTCAATGCAGGCGTTCTCTAATTTGTGTTTTCTTTCACTTGGGGGTGGAGGAGGAGATGTGAGGGAGAAAAAAACCAAATAGCCTTAGGAGTAATAAATAAGAAACTGTAAGAGTAAGTCAGATCAGAACCATGTTTCTCATGTCTCTATTGCAGTGGTTTTGGGGAAAAGTGGATGCTATTTACTAAAACATGCTCCTTTCCTTCCCACAATAACAAAATGGATTTGGGAGCTTGCTGAGCCATGGGAGAGAGGAACAAGAAATACAGTGTGAGTAGGAGTTGATTTTAAACATTACATAAATAGCACTAATTTGGGAAGGGGGAAAAGTCTACTGTGTATATCCAAAGCTAGCAGGTGCTGCTCTTGCCTCAGTCATCCTCACTGGTGAGGCACTTACAGCAGCTAAACAGACAAGATATTGACAAAGGGGAGAAGGTGGAGAAACGGAGTGCACGTGTTCCTTTCAGACATCGCTTCAGAACTTAACACTTCCTCTTGCTGTTTGTGTTTTTTCTGTTTGATTGATTTTTGTTTCTAAAAACTGTGGGTAATAAACATGGCAGTTCCTGCAGATGAGAGAAGTGGTGCACAACTGAGAGGTGATTGCTGCTATTTTACCTGCTTGTTCTGAATAATCACGGAAGTCTGCGGTTCTAGTGAGTGTATGGTTTGTGATCTCAGGGCCAAGATGGTTTTGGAGATGGCATGGCTCAGAGTTTACGAGGCTTTTACTTTGTCCCAAGACTTTAGAATTAAACCCAGTGTATTTCAGTACTGCAAAATAAAAACAGACGCGTCCCGCTTCTGCCATGAATAACAACTTCTAAGTATTACCAGCCTGAAGCACATTGAATGGAGAATTCTGAAATGAGCAGATTGATGCGAAAGATTGGTGTTACGCAGATTAACTTGCATAAGAGTGGGTACATGCTGAGTTTGGGTTCTGTATTTCAGGTCCTTAAGGTCCATATTCTGCCATCAGTTAATAGCTGCTGGCTTCAGTGGATTTAAAAAGAACTGGGTGTTTGGAAGGGGAAAAAAGCATGGAAAGGAAGAGGAAGCAGGGAGCAGCTGTCAGCGCCACCAGACTTCTGGGGCTCAAGTTCTTTAAAGAATTATAGCTCATGGAGGAAGAGTAACGAGTTTCGTGGTTCCTCCTTGGGTTCACTGGGCTCATCTGAGCTCTCGATGATTGTAACTCCACGTTTTGTATGTTAATGCATCCTCTGGACTGTAAATGCCGAAGCTCGCCCCGGCAGCTGTCGCCGTGCGGGTAGTAGCAGAGCAGGCTGTGTGCAGGTGTTCGTGCCCTCTCGTGGCTAAAATCCGAATCTCACTGTTGCTGGGCACTGTGACCAGGCCACTTCTAAGGGAGTGACCCGCAGAGCAGACAGCTGCAAGTGCCAGGAAGCTGCAAGCAGGTATTTGAATGGGCACAGGATTAAACCCCAAGTTTGAATTGGCTCTTGTTCTGTTTTGCAGTGATTTACAGTGCAAGAGAGCAGTCAGAAATATCCCGACTCAATAAATGCTCGTTTCAGACCTTGAGGACTGCTAGTAAATCCCTGATCCCTGTGAAGTTATTTATTTGGTACGATTTAGTGCTAAAATTTTAAATCTGAATGCTTTGCAGTGTTAAGTCAGAAAGCTCATTAACTTTTTTCAGCTATGTTAATAACTATAATCTTTCTGAGAGCAACTTCATTGAACAGGATTGATCTTCCAAACAACCTCCTTGATTGACATTAAATGTACACCTGTCCTTTAATTCTTCCCTAATTAATGGACAGCTGACGAAGGAATGTCTTTTCCTGGAGCGTGTGTCAGGTGACACAGCCTGGGGGGAGCCCCCTTGGTGTTCAGATAGGAGAGTCCTTCATGACCAGACTTCTCAGCCTTCCCCGGAGTTTGAAGTGTTAGGAAGCTTAACAGGAGCAGGTCTGACTTATCAGTCACCTCTCCACAAGCTCCCGTTTGGTGCTTATCTGAAGCTACTGGTTGAAATATTCATGCAAGATTCTATTTAACAAAGCTCTTCAGCTGTTAAGGGAGCGTAATGAATATTTCAATTTGCTCTTGTCCAGTTGAATGGTGGATTTATTCAGCAAGTACTTTAAACTCTTTGCTTTGTTAGTGCTGGGTTTATTTATCACTGCTCCTCGCTGAAGAGGTTGGTCTTGTTTCTAAGATTTCTTGGTTGAAAGCAGCAGCAACAAAAGAATATGCAATTTATAGTTAATTTCTTCCATTCAAGGGTTTTCCTTTCATGTCTAAATTCCTTTACAATTTCCCACGTTTTGTATTTTTCAAGGTATATTGATTTTGTTTTTATCTTTTTTTTTCCCTCCTTTATAACCTCTGCCTTTTTAACTACTGCTTCTATTTCCGTGTTTTGTTGAATGGCTTTAGAGGCAGGGTTGGCTTTTCTGACTGCAGAATCCTAGTTGTGATTGCGACTTCTTGATGTTTAATGAATCCATAACTCCCAGCTTTTGTCATGATGTTTATCCCCATTTCTTCTCAATTACATTCACAGCCTTGACTTCAGGAGAGGGACCTTTTTGAAGTAACGGTATGTATTAAGTGAATTTGGAGAGAGGGAAGCTACAAGCAAGCCAAAAGTTTAAAGCCAATTATTATTTAACATTTTCTTGCTCTTCATGCTTTTCACAGCACAGCTACAAACTCACCGGAGTGTGGTGGAGGGGACTTGAAAAATATTTTCCCAAGTCCCCTGATTTTAGTTCTTGCAGATTTCTCTGCTGGGTAATTTGGTTTCTTTCTTATCTAGTACTACTGATAGCGCTGCTTCAAACCATCAGACCGCTCCTGCTCCACTGCTGAGAAGTTTGGAAAAGGTTGAGGGGGAACTGGGTAAAATAAGATTACACTCACCAGCTGACAGCTTTTGATAAGACAGCCCACACACTCCTTCCCCCTTGTTTTGTTTTTTTTCCCTCACAAAGTTTTCTGCCTCTCTATGCACTTATACTGCATAATTCTATAGAACCAAAGAAGTGATTTATTTTTGCAGATTTGGATGAGAGGGGAGCTTGGTCATCTTATTGCTCTGAAAGTGGAAAATGTACTCAGGTATGGTGTGAAGAGGAGAGCCCATTCTGTGCAAGCCAGTGCTACCTACAATGGGCTGTCCTGGCAAGGTACTGCCTGGTGGGCTGGGTCACAGCAGGGACTCAAAACCGGGTAGTTCCCTGCAATTTCAGCAAGGAAGAGGTGAAGCAAATTAAGTTTGTGCCTGGTTGGAGTGAATACTCCTGGTCAAGCAACCTCCTGCACCTGTCTGAATCTCCCCCCCTTGCTGCCCCTCTCTATATTTACCCAGTGGGAACTTTCCAAGAATGGAAGTGGGAAGATAAATGCCTGTGGGAGCTAAATTTAGCCCAGGCTCCCTGGCCCTGCTCCCTGTGGTGGCATTTCAGCTGTGAGCTTGACAGCCTGCGCCCTTCCAGCTCCACAGAGTGGATGTCCATCCCTGACGGAGCAAGAGCCTTCCTTTCTCTTCCCCCTCCCCTTTTTTAATTTAAACCAAGGAAGAATTCTCCATGGGACCACATCTGCTTTGCCTGTCTTGGGTGTGAGCATCACTTCTCCCACAGAGGTAAGGCAATAGCATAATGATGCGTGGGCAGCTTGGGGTCATTGGAGGTAATTTGATAGCCAGAATTTTAACAGTGTGAGTATGAATTCTGTTCTTTTTTTCTCTTTCAGCTCTAGCCATAACCTCTTTTCTAGGTCCACAGGTGGTGAATGATTTCCTTTAGCTCTGGGTGACAGCTCTGGTTTTGTCTCTTTGGATCAGGACTAATAACCTTAATGCCCCAGGTCCTCAAACTACCCCTCCCCACACACTATTAGTGGTGTTGGTCGGGTGATTCAAAGCCCCAGTGCTTGGTATTAGTGTGTCTAATGCATAGCAGTAATGTATACTTCTACTTATTTCTACAGAAATGGATTGGGTTAATTTAACGGGTGGCAGTGCAACAGAGCTTTGCCTTCATCAGCTGCCATCCAACTTGCTCTACTTAACCCAAAAATAGAGCTGCTGAGGTGACTTGGCACTGGGGAGCTCTCTGAGCTCACCGCTCTTCTCCATCAGAGGCTGATGTGGGACACATCTCCTGTGGCTTTTCCTTGCTACCAGCAGATACGCATTTGCGGAACAGGGCTAATTGCTCAGTGCAGCTCTCTGCTGCATCAAGGTGGGGGAGATGGAGCCTCTCCTGTAGGAAACCTGAGCTACTGTGAGGTTTTGATGCCACCAGAAATTCTTCTGTCCTTGGCAGGCAGCGTTTCCATTGCATCCTTCTGTGCTGGTGCCACCCTGTCACAGGGCTGGGCCCTGCAAATCCCCAGGCTTTGGGGCTGGCTTGGGTGTAGCACTCTGTGGTGCCCCCCTCCTTTCTCCTTGAATGGCCAATGGAAAATCCTTAGTCCTTCCTGCAGCCCTGCTCCTTGTGCTGGAGCAGGCAGGAGAGCGTTCACTGTGCTAAACTGGGATGTTGACAGTTGAAGGAAGTGCAATGCTAAAAATCCTTAGCACAGCCATATTCACATTAGCTTCATCTTCTATTTTGGAATCCTATTTTGAAATTCAACCCCTTTAAAACTCAACTGGGTGTAAAAATAAATAAATAATAATAATAATAGTAATAATAAATAAAATAAAAGTAAAAATTGAGTGCTCGTTTTTGTGTGCTCTTGGGCAAAATCCAGTAAAGCTGTCATCTCACGGATCATCTCAGTATTCCATAGATTTCAGTATATTCAGAAATGCAGCCACAGGTGAAGCTATTTGCAGAGTGCTGCTCAATACGAAGGAGAATAAATTCTATTTTTCCACGTGGTCTTTCCTCAAGCACTTACGGGGCACAGATGGGTGGGGAGGTTTCTGAGGGAAAACGGGCAGTTTTATTTACCAGCCGCGTGCTGAGTGCTCACAGAAGTCTGTGGCCACACAGAAGCCTTCCTGAGATCTGTTTGAGTACCCCATGAGTGGTCCCGTACTCTTTATCGCCTCTGGGGGCAGCAGTAATGCTGTAAACTAAAGTGCTAAGTGGTATAAATGGAAAGATCTCTGAGTTTGCCCATGCAGCCTTTGAGCTTCAACACCAAATTCATCTATTTTGGCACATTGTTCATCATAGCATTTTCAGGGGAGGTGGCCCACTTGAGTGCTACAGAGATGTCTTCAGTCTTTACATGAAAGCTTCACCAGCATGGATTTTTTTTTCACCCATGGCAGCAGCAGGGTATGCATGTCAGAAGTGTAATAGATTTTTTTTTTTTAATTTTTTTCAGAATCTTCCTTAAATGTGTGACAAATAATAATGAAAAGGTGAGGGTGGTGTCAGAGGGAACTGGTTCTCACCTTTGTTGTTGTCCCATAGACATCAGGTTTTACTGCTTACAATGAAAGTGGTGCTCAGAAGACAGACCAAAAAAATGAGCTTAATGGACATCAATAAGATTTTCTCCATGCTCCAGCCCAGAGAAGATGAAGATAATGGAGAAAGTGAGGAGCTGAACCAAGCGGTGTCTGAGGATGATTACCAAACTCTTGACAAGCTCTTGCACCAAGACAGGTACAAGAGAGTCATCAACAGCAGGAGTGGCTGGGGCGTTCCCAGCACCCCACTGCGCCTGGCTGCCTCCAAGGGCCACCTCAGGAGCCTGGAGGTGCTCCTGTCTCATGGGGCGGAGGTGGACAGCCTGGACGTGAAGGCACAAACCCCACTTTTCACAGCAGTCAGCAATGGCCACTTGGAGTGCGTGAAAGCGCTGCTGGAGGCAGGAGCTGGTCCCTCTGGCAGCATCTACAACAATTGCTCACCGCTGCTGACCGCAGCTAGGGATGGGAACGTTGAGATTCTGCAGCAGCTCCTGGAACATGGTGCTGAGACCAATGTCCAAGCAAGGGTGCCCGAGTGGGCTGCCAACTCCACTGCTTGTTCTGGTCCGCTTTACCTCGCGGCTGTCTATGGGCACCTGGAATGCTTTAGGTTGCTGCTGCTCTATGGTGCCAATCCCAACTACAACTGCACGGATGAGAGAATGATCGCGCGCATCAAGGAGCCCAAGACTCTGCTGGAGATCTGCCTGAGGCACAGCTGCCGGAGTGAGTTCATCAAGCTGCTTCTTGACTTTGGAGCCGATGTGTATTTGCCAAACATCAAGAAGATAGCACCTGGTAGCGAGGGCCTAGAGCTGCTGTTGCAGGCAAGAGGTAACCTGTGTGTGTGGCTGCAGGGCTTATTTGGGGGCAAGTTTCGGATCACCCTTCACTTTATTTTTGCTTCCCCTTAGAGAGGGGAGAGATCAGCCTAAACAAGGTTTTCTTGCAAGCTTCGACCCTCTTTGCAGCTTCAGTTGAGAGAATGAGTCTCTCTGGTCTTAAGCTCTCAAATATTATCATTCTTTTACTTTAGACACTTATTCCTACCTCCCCCCAGTGAGTGTGGTTTTCATAGTAAGAGCAATAAAAGACTCCGATACGGAGCATGCTAAGGATGAGGATGTAACAACTTTGCAGAGAACGTGTCCACCAATGGTAATGAAACGTGATAGCTCAGATACATGTTGCCTCATAAAAACCCCAAAATAAATTGCTGGAATTTAGGAGGGAGTATCATGGAAGGACTTGTTTGTAATATCTGCCAAACATCGTCAGTTTGTACTGCTGGCTGCTGTTGAAGACAGGCTACTTTACTGACGGTCTTTGGGGTGACTTGGTGTAGCAGCTGATGATGTTTATGTGGTTGTCCTCCCAGTTGGATTCACCTCACTCATTGTCTGCTGCTTATAGCAATTTTGTGAGGCTGCTTTAAATGAGTGTTCTCACTGCCACTGGTGCTGATCTGGAGCACGTGGGTATTTCCACAAGCTGGTTTACCTGTTTAACATAAATCTGTGAGGGTTTAATACTGATTTTCTCTATTCCTCTCCTTTCTGCTGCTATCTTGCTGCCATCATCTTTCCTGTGCTGGCTAAGTCCAGGAAAACTGCACTTATTTCAGTATAAATCAGAAAAAAAATCTTTCTTTATATCCAACTCCCATGAAAATACCCTGTGGCCAACTGTGAACGTGACCAACCCCAGCAAAGACACTTGGTTTAGGTGCATCATTTCTCCCTTTGTTGACACCACACAAGCTGGAGGAGAAGCGGGGTTGTGAGTCCTGAAGGACTGCAGTGATGGTCTTGTTTTTCCTTCCTTTTCTTTCCACAGCTCATCCCAAATCCCTGATGTCTCAGTCTAGGCTGGTGGTGAGGCACATCCTGAAGCAGGCTGGCCGTGCGCATGCCCTCAGAGAGCTGGACATTCCGCCAGTGCTGGTGAGCTACCTCCAACATCAACCTTAGCAGGGACACACCATGGAAGACACCTGCCCCAGAAACATGCCCAGTACCTGAATTAAAAGCTCGTCTGACACTGCTGTTGCACAGCACAAAACAGATGTGAATTTGTGGTTAAAAAGCTTTTTTTTTTTTTTTTTTTTTTTTTTTTTGCTTCCAAAGTGTCTCTGAAACCTGTATGGAAAGATAGTAGGAGAAGGAGGAGAGAAAACCAGGAGTCTTCAGCTCCTGCTATGCATCAGGCATATCAGAGTGATGGCAGAGGAGGATCTGAGCAAAGCTGCAAGTTGTTCCTGACAGCATAGCCTCAGCTGTGTATAAGACCCATTTCCCAGAGAGGTACTTTTAAGGTACTTTCTTGGTTGTGCAGCCTGGTGAGAGCAGCAGGAGGCTGTTTCAGCCACATTCGAGTGCCCTAACGCTGCCTAGGTGTGGCTGTCACTTCCCCTGTGCCATGCCCTGTCGCTGGGTAAATGCAAACGCTGTTCCCCAGTGGCAGTGCTTGTAGGTGACTCAGGCAGAGGCTGCAGCTCATGTTCCCAGGCAAAAATCCCTGAAGTCCCAAATCCCACTTCTCTGCTCAAGGGTTATCATTAAATATCATTTTATTCTTACTAAAAGTGATTCATGTTACTGCAGAGGGCTGAAGCATCTCTCTTGGCTGAGTGCCTATGATTGTGCAGGGTTTTGTAATTAAAAATGTATGCTAACATTTTTATTAAACTATTGTGATCTATTTGGTAAAATATTGTTAAACTGATGATGGAAGACACTAGAAGCCCAGCCCGTGTTATCTGGAAGTGACTGTTAAGCCTGGGCTGCCTTCATCGGGGATATATTCTGCTAACTGCTAGTTCTTTTACTCCAGCGTTGCTGTTGAAGCGAAGGCAAAGGGAAGAGTGTGTGTTTTCGAGCACCCTTGGCAGAGTGGGCCATTGGCTTTGGTTCAAACTCCTGGTCACTATTAAGCTCCTGCAAAATGTCAGCGTGACATCAGCTCTGCACGGGTTTCTGTCTGCAAAACACGGGTACATCCTGCATTTCAAAAGTTGTGGAGTCTATTCATTGTGTCCATTAGGTTGCACAAATTAGGCTTCTCAGGGGAAGCATCCAGGTCCCTAAAGCTTGGCATTCTTCAAATTAGCTGAACAGTGCTTTGGAAATCACTCTGTGGTGTGGGGAGTGATTGCATGTTGGTGGTGGAATGGAGCTGCCTGATCTGATGGGTCTTCCTCTCCTCCAGTCAACATAAGGCAGCCTCTTACCAGGGCAGGATTTAACACCACAAGAAGTCATTGCTCTACCAGCCTGCTCACACATGGGAGCCCCAGCAGCAACAGATGCCCATGCCAGATGCCCTCCACCTCCAAGGCAGTAGTTCTTTAGCTCCCTGTTCTACTGCATGTACTGCGTTGGGCGCTCAGCTGGTGCTGTGAACTCTATTATTTCACTCTGAAATGCCCTGACATCCTGGGAAGTGTAATATCATGGGGACTTCACGGGCGTGATTCTTCCAGTCCGTAGGCTGCCCTGAGCAGCGCCAGACCTTCCTCTGAAGGGCTTGAGGTTAGCTTGCACTGTGTGGGAACCTGCCAGGGGCTTGTCCAGCACTAGTTCATCTCCGCACTGGTGCTGCAGCTGAGCACACGTGGGTAACTCTTGTATTACTCTTGTTCTAGTCCTTATTTCCATCTAGGATTTTAAATTGAGGGCTTAGATCCTGATGTTGGATCCCCAAACCATCCTGAAAGTGGCTGGACTTTGTGTGTGTGTGGTGGGGTAAGAAAGTTCCCTGTTTTTGGGTTGTAGGAAGGCTGAGCCTTTGCTTTGGGGTTTCCACAGCAGGTGAGCTGTGCCTGCGGTCTGTGGGGCTGGGAAGATGGAGGACACCACCACCACCCCTGCCCCTTGGCCAGGCACAGGCAGATAATGAGCGTCATAATGGGTGCCCCGCTCACTCGGAATGAAATTGAATACTTGAATGGGCGAAAAACGTCATTTTCACAGTAATCACACCAAACAAGTACCAGCTGGTGGCCCTCGTGCCAGCTGCACATCTTTATTAATTACCGGACCTTTTGTGATTAAGAGCGGTGCTGGAGCCTGTGGTGCTGCGAGCAGCAGGCACTGCACCAGCTGCTCCACCCGCTCGTTCTGTCTTTCTGAGGCATCTCCTTACGTTTCTGGTTCGCGGCGGCTCAGCTGAGGGCGAGGACCCGCTAGAGCCGCGGCCGGCCGGCCGGCACTGAGGTACGGCTCTCTCGGGGGAGCGGCCTTTCTCCCCGCCCCCGCCGTGTCACAAGGCCCGCCCGCCCCGTCACGGCCCGGCCCCACCGCCACACCCGGCCCGGCCCCGCTCCTCTCGTTGGCGCCGCCCCGTCCCTCCCGGCGGCGGGCAGGGCCGTACGGCACCGCGCCGTTCCTCCGCCGAGCTCCGACCGCGGCCCAGCGCGCCGGTAAGTGCGGCCGGAGCGCGGCGAGGCGGCCTTTGTGGCGGCGGGCAGGCCGCAGCGCCTCGGCGCGGCCCCGGGGGCTAACGGCGAGCGGTGCCTCTTCGCCCCCCTCCCCCCCCGCCGTGCTCGGCGTTCTGCCCCGCCGGTCCACTCCGCTGTGCTTCCCGCAGCGCGGCGCCTGGGGCCTGGCTGTAGCCCGGCGTGGTGGCGGGACCCAGAGCTGCTCGGCCCGAGGCTGCGAGGCGGGCGGTGCCGTCCCGGGTGTGCGGGGTCGGCGTGCCCGTAGGAGGGGGGCTGAGGTGGGGCTGCGCCGAGGTCCCGCTTCTGAGAGCAGGGCTGGACCGGGCCGTGCTGCTGGGCTTGGCGAGCCCCGCCGGGAGCTGCCGTGCTCCCGTCCTCACCTTTCCTCTGACGACTTCCACGGGCAGCTCCTGGAGAACGCGGCACAACAGGCCCGGCTTTCTCCAGGGCACAGCGTGTCCCCGTCCTTCCATCTTTCTATCTTCCTGCAGAGCCGAGCCCGCTGAAGGGCTCCCAGCGGTGGCAGCACATCGAGGAATGGCTGTGGGGCTCCCTGCTGAGAGGGATGGATGACCCTGTGGGTTTTCTGAGGTCCTCAGACAGACTTTGGACAAGGGCTTAGCAGCAGGGTGTGTTGTGTTGTCAGATGTGGACCTGCATTCTTGGCTGTCTTTCGCCTCACCATCCAGTGTGTCCTAGTGGATGCATTGCTGGTGCCCTGTTTGGGAAGAACCAGGTATCCGCAAGCCACAGATAGAAAACTGACTTGTCACGTGGCTTTTTGTAAGATTGGAATAATTGCATCTTAGGTCCGGTTTCTGTTGTAGCTGCTGAGCAGTGCTGGTGTTCCGTTAATGACAAACCCCCGAAGCCAAAGGCCTTCCCCCAGAAATTGGGTGGCTTTGCATTTTTCTTGGATGCGTCTCTTTTCCTTCAGTTTATCCTTCAGTTTATCATCATCTTTCTCACTAGGCTTCTGTCTTTCACATCCAGAAGCTGAACAGCGGGTGCCATGAGGTGATGGAGAACAGCAGGGACAGAGTGTGTGCAGAGCCAGGCACCCAGACAGCCGGGCTGGAGCGGGAGAGGCGCAGGAATTCCTCCGTGGGAGGGCTCTGCCTTCTAATTCAATAGCAGCCTTAATGGAGGCGTTGTGAGCTCCTCAGGCGGAGCTGTTAAACTTACACTCATCTTGTAAAAGCGTTCACTTGTGTGTTTTTTTTCATGTGGTTACTACTCGCAGTTGTGGTGTCTGTGATCTCGGTGGAGGCTGTGCGAGGGGGAGGCACTGTGCTCCTGGCTCATCCCGAGCTCTGCGCCTCCATTGCTGTGGTAGTGTGGCTCAGCTTCGGTCAAGCTGAAGTCCTGTGGCAAGGTGAGGTCATAGTGAACCGAGGGGGCTGCTGATTTGGTAGTGTCTCTGGTGTGTTCTCAGGTGTTTGGGTGCTGCTCAGCTGTTGTCTTCTTGCTCCCTAATGAGCGTAGTCTCTGGCAGCTTGGGGCTGGAGCAGAGGTGGTTAAGCAATGTTTGCCCACCAGCACGTCTCTCTCTGTACCTGTCGGTGTGCTCCAAACCCAAGGGCCTGGTGGCAGAACATAACAAAACACAAAATGATTTTCTTTTACAAAAGGGGAGGTGGAAACTCTGAGTGGGGGAAAGCTGAGGTTGGTGGTGAATGGCACGCTGCCCATCTCTCCTCTTAAAAATAAGGCCCTGCCGCACACGTAAGTTCATTGTGTCCACCTAAGCTGTAACATTTTGCCCACCAGAGGACACAGCCCATCTCGAGAAGTGTGTGAATGCAGCACACTAATCACACCCTGCTGGGGTAAGGGTCGGCACGTCCTGCTGTGGATGTGGTCACACCAGGAGGAATGGCCGGGGACACGCAGGACCGGCTCCAGGCACACAGATACCTGCCCACGTGGTGCTGCGTGTTGCTGTAATTATTGCACTGAAAAACAACTGAAGAAAATCACAGCTCTGAGTAAAGGAGTTTTACAACTAGAAAGCTTCTGCTAAATCGGGCCTCAGGATTGAAACTTTGAAGTGCTCGAGTTGTCTTTGTTTCTGAGACAGAATGACATTAATACATGGCTTTCCAACAAAACGTTTTCTGTCGCATGCTGTTTTTACTGTAACAAAAATCGTTAGCACAACAGTTTATTTGAGGATAGCGGCTGCACGTTTTAGCAGTTCAGTGCCTGTCGGTATTGACAGCTGCAATAACATCCCTCTGTAAACTGAGGAATTAATGGCATGAATATGCAGGAGTGTCCTAGAAAGGGCTGCTGCTTGTTTGTAAGCAGTGCTTGGAGAAATGAGATGGAGCGAAGTTTCCACAGGTGGCTCACAGGAGCCTGGCTGTGCTGTTCTGGTGGTGCAGGGCTGCGCTCTGTGTGCTTGGGGCTACGGGACAGCATGTGCACTTCTTGTTGCCTCTGTTTGCAAAGGCTTTGATTTCTGTTGTTGCATGGGGAAAGACTGTGAGATGGCTCAGGGAGCTCAGAGCGTGTTGCGTGGGGAGAGTTTGGAGGGTTCGTTCAGCCTAGGGAATGAGAACTGCATGTAGGGATTAGGATGCAGTGGGTTGAACGCTGTAGAAGGAAAAAGCAGCATGTAACATGTAAGATAAAGGATGTTTAAAATGGCCACGGATAAAACTACATTGGAAAATGGAAGATGGTTTCCGATTCTCAGGGCTTTTGACTTCTGGGGCAGCCTCAGAGTGCTCTGGGGAGACCCTCCCACATGGTTTGTGGAGGAGCGTGGGGTCAGTGGGGAGGGATTGCACAGCTGCAGCAGGAGGGAGACTTGGTCATTGGGGACGTACCCGTCCCACTGCAGTGTCACAGCGAGTTCCCTGCGCCTCAGCTGAGACCCTTCCGAGGATGGTGGAAGGATCTCTTTTGTCTGCATGGGAGTTCAGAATGTGGTGAAATGCTGCTTAAACACGCTGTGTTACCTGAAGATGTCGGGAGCAGGCGTGCATCCTGCCATGCTGCTGTGCTGCGTCAGCCGCGGCTCACTCTGGTTCTCCCACCCACTGCCCTGACTGGTGCCAGACACCTCCTGCTGCGTGGGGCTTCGTGTGCTTCTCTGTGCCTTTGTCTCCATCGCACTGCACCATTGTATGGGCAGTGAGACAGATGGGGCTCATTCCCATTCAGAGCTGGGACGCGGCCGGTGTGGCCTGCTGTTAGTGAGGTGTGCAGCCCTGCTGGGTGTCCTGCGGGATGCAGCCCTTGTGGCACCGTGGCCGGCTTTGCTCTGCACATCTTTGCGTTTCCGGTGTGGGGTAACCATGCCGTGTTCCTCAGAGAGGAGGGAGAAAGAACCCTGGTGTCGTGGTGTACGACACGTGGCCTGCTGGAGGAGGCTGCTGTCAGGGATGCGCGTTCCCAGTGCTTTCCAGACTGCTGCTGGGGAAAGTGGTTTAAAGATGAGAGCAACTTGTGAGTTAGGGAGAGGGGATGCTTCATCTGACAACCAGCCCTCCAACCAGCGTTTGGGCAGTTATCCTGGATTACAGAAATCCGTGCTCTTGCTGTGACTGCTCTGCATCCTAATCCTGGCGACAAGACAGAAGCTCCCCTGTGAGTTGAGTAAGTCCCTTAATTTAATGCCCAGTCTCCCATTTGTAACATCAGGATGACATGCGTGGTTCCTTGCTGAGAATTAATTGATCGTAGCTTGTCTTTGCTGATGCCTGTGAGAATTAATTGATCACGCTCGAGCGTCCGCCTCCCATACTGACAGCTGTACTGCCCGTGTGCTCCCACCTGCCCGCATGTGAGCTGCAGGAGAGGGCACTGTTTTGTTGCGCGTGGGTTCAGGGGTTCAGTGATTCTTGCTCATCTGGAAGGTCTCTGTTCTGATGTGGAGGAAAAGAAAGCAGCATCTGGATAAATGCTACCCGATGTCGTGGTGTTTCTTTGCAGTCAGACGTTTTCATAGCAGTCATCGGGGTCTGAGAGGATTTGTGCAGAGCCCAGCTGTGCAGCTCTTCTGTAGAGCGGGGAACGGGTGTGTTCTGTGGGGCTGTCCCCACCGTGGATGAGGGTAGTGATGTGCTGCGCTCTGCATTAGGGGTCATGGGAGGATTAAGGAAGGCTCTGGCCCTGCTGAAAGTCACGCAGCCAGGGAAGAGTTGGGTGAGTCCATTGATGGCCGTCGGTCACTCACACCAGCTAATCTCTGGTGCAGCACAAAGAAGGGATTTAGCAGTCTGCTTACCATAGGCAGTGTCAGTCTACATGAAGGAGAAAGCTTGATGAGCTGCCTAAGGCCTGTGGTGGGTTCAGGGGATAAAACAGGGACGTTTTCCCAAGTCTTTTAGGTGCAGACTATAAGACTCATACTCCACCTCATTTCTATTTTTGCTGAATGCTGAGGTAGTTATGCCTTTTCATGGATGCTCTTAAAAGCCTTGAGATCCCAGCTGAGGGCAAAGCAGGCCTCTGCTTTAGCTGGTGCTGGGGAGGATGGAAGTTGTCCCTAGTATAGAATCATAGCATCACAGTAGGATCCAAGTAGGAAGAGATCAATGGATGCTATTTAGTTCAACTCCTGGCTCCACACAGGACCACTCAAAATTCCAACTCTATTTCTGAGAGATTTGTCCTAACACTTGAACACATCTTCAGGATGTGCTGGAGGAGGGGACGTAGTGCACAGCACTTGCAGCCAGAGTAGGGCAGCTTGTTGGCAGGGGTGCTTTGTCACGGTTGTACACTAACAGAGCCCCAAGCTCTGGCCCAGGTCAGCCTGTTGGCACCGGCTGCCTGCTCCTCTGGCAGTTTCGGACGTGCCCTTCCTCTGCCTATGGCTAGAGCAGAAAGCTGCGTCACCCCAAGTATAACCAGATCTACCTCATCCCCCCTGGCTGCCTCGGTGAGCTGGGCACAGGTGAAGTGCTGTCTTTTACTGTTGTGATTTGTAGGCTTGTTTCTGACCCCGTTTGTTGCATTCCATCAATACTGGTGTTTGCCCTTGGTGACTTTACTGTTCTGGCATCCATAAATAGCTGTGTGGTCACAGCAGAGAGCATCTACTGATGCCAGTGCTGATGTGGAACCAAAGGGAGCTTATTTTCAAATTGAAGTCCTGTTCCTGTTTCATTTTTCTACTACTTTAGCAATTCACATATACAGATGTTTGCATGCTATTTTCTATTGACCCTATCTAAATACGTCTCTCTAGAGAGGCTGTGGGGAGGCTCCAGAAGAATCCTGGAGTCACCCCAGAAAAGCTTTGGATGTGCAGAAGTGCTGTTTGTCAGAGCTAGAGAAGCACTGTTCGGCCCCTGGGATGTTCTGGGGGGGCCCTGGAAGCCTCAGAGAAAGGGCAGATTGTGCTGTCAGGGGTGTGTAATGTGGTTAAATCCACCTCTGTCAGTGATGGCTGTAAATACATCCCCTTGTCTCCAGCCTCCCAGGTGAGTGCCGGAGCTGTTCCATGCTCGGGGTCATGCAGCGAGGTCCCAGCTGAGCATCCTGCTGGCTGCTGTCAGGGAATTGTGTCAGACACTCACCAATGGCACAGTTATATTCAGCAGACCTGAATTCCACTTACGCCTTGCACTCTGTTACCTCCAGCTGGCTCTGTACCCGCAGGGCTCAAGCAGCCGACAGAAACATCAGGCATGTGCACAGCCCCTGGGAGCAGTGAGCTGGGATCCGGCTGTGCTGGGGCTCTGTGCCCCCACTGCAGGCAGGAGGACAGGTCTGCGTGCAGCGTTCGGAGCACAGTTGCATCCTTCCCCATCTGTTTTCCCAAGCTGCTTATTTTAGTGAGGAGGGTGAACACCAGGGTTATCATTAATTATAGAGGCAAATAAATGATGTACTGCTCTTGCACGGGTTCCCAAGGCTTGAGAGCAAACCTCACATCGTGAGTTGTGGGAGCTGAAGGCTATCATTTGGGTGTGTTTTTCATTGAGATCTCTGGGCAAGCTCTGTGGGAAGCTTTCCTGGCCTTGGGCTGGTCAGAGCTAAGCCTCAGGTATTGCAGCTCAGCAGTGCATTACGATTCTCACTGGATTTATTTTCTCCAATCTCAGTTCTGGAAAAGAAATATTACTATTTTATTTTTCCTGCTATTAACATCAATCCAGGATGAAATTGAAAACCTACCTCTCTCTGCTTCTGTGATAATCCGATCAGGGTGATTTATAATAAGTATTTTTAATGCAGTTTTATCTTGCTTGACAGATGATTTTGCAAACAATTGAAATCAAGTGAGTAAAACAAAATATGGTAAATGGCTGCTTTTGCTGGATGCACAGTTACCATAAGGCTTGACTGTCCAGATACCTCCTGATGTTTTGTGCTGTTTGGGAGGGTTGGAAGCAGAGTTTTGCGTGTCTCGGTCCTTCTGCCTTTTGGAGGTGCCTGTGTTTTCTGTGCTGAAGGGCAGCTGTTAACAGAGCAGAACCTCACTGTCCCTTTGACAAAGGCTAGAGGCTGATTGAGGTGGCTTGGGGCTCCGGTCTACCTGTCCCTGTGATGTGGTGCTATTGCCAAATGGCTACAGGTGGGTTCCAGAGAATTCGGTACGCTGACGTCTTCGTGCAGAGTTCAAACAGGTTGGAGGTTTTTGCGGCTGTAGTTGCAGGTGGTGATGTAGCTCTTTGCCTTGTTACACCTGTGGGACACCCACTGCTGTCTTCTCATCTCTCTCCCATTTCTTTTTGCTTTAGATCAGCCACGATGCTTTGGTCCCTGTGCCTGCAAGAAGACTCTGCCACCATTGTTTCCAGCTAGAAACACGCAAATCGAGCAGCTGCCATGGAAACAGGCTGCACGGAGGAGGCTGCCGGGACCCGGTTGCAGTCTGCAGCATGCAGGCAGTGCAAGGGCGGTGAGCAGCAGCCAGAGGAGAACATTGAGCGCCTGTCCCAGCGGAGCGATGCCTCAGCCACGGCTGCAGAGCAGCAGCAGCCCCAGGCACCCTCTGGCAAGCTGAAGAAAACTGCTTTCAAGCTGTTTGGAGGGAAGAGGAGTATATGTACACTGCCGAGTTTCTTCAGCAGCAGAAACAAAGGCCAGGGGAAAGGAGCTTCTAAAAAGGGGCTCAGTAAAAGTAAGACCCACGATGGGATCAGTGGAACTGCATATGATGAGGGCAGTGGGGTGCAGTTGGAAAGCCCTTCAGATGGTAGCAGGGATTCTCATCCTTGCCTGCTGCCAAGCTCCCAAAGCGTTCACGTGGCCATAGACACCAGCGTCAAGTTTGATTTTGGCAGGCAGGATGGCTCTCCGCCAGGGAGTATTGAGGGCTACGAGAAGAAGCCCAACGGAGACAAGTCATCCTTCTCCAGACCAAAAAAAGGCCTCAAGGGGCTTCTGAACAGCATCCGGCGTCACCGTAAGAGCAAGGTTGCTGAGTGTGAGAAAACAGAGCTCTCTGAGTGGCCTGGGGATTCGGAGGAGACCAGCAAAGCTCAGGGCACGAAAGCGGAAACCCCTGGAGCTGTGGAGGAAGGAGGACCCGGATCTATCCCACTTGCTGCTGCCTGCCCAGGGAGCTCAGCGGATAACTGCTTGGTGCACACAGCAGCTGACTTTGGGGAGGCTGCTGAGCCAGACTGGCTTCATGCTGATAAGGGCAGCTGTGAGGACGGTGTGGTGGCAGTGCCTGGGGGCAAGGATGATCTGGATGCAAAATCAGAGGTAGATGCTGTTGTCTACACGGATTCCAACTACTGCCATCTCCCTGTGGCCCTTCATCCAGACTTAACAGACAACGACCCTCCCTCATTGCATTCTGGGGACCAGCTGAGTCTCCTCTTTGGAGACGTCACATCCCTGAAGAGCTTTGATTCCCTCACAGGGTGCGGAGACATCATTGCTGAGCCCGACATCCTCAGCATTGCTGAGAGCACGATCTCTGTGGAGCGCAGCCGAGACACTGCTAAACGGAGCCCATGCCTCGTCACCTACCAGGGAGGTGGGGAGGAGATGGCCATGTCTGAGGAGGAGTACCTCCAGCAGATATGGGACAGCACTGCTGAAGAGGGCAGGAGCTACGAAGCCCCGCTGCCTCAAGCTGTGGGCAGTCCTGAACTGCAGGCAGTGAGTAGCAAGTTGGAGATGCATGGTTTGCGTGAGGGGGAGATCCACCCCTATGCTAGTGGGGCAATGGATGGGGTCGAGCTCCTGACACCACAGAGCGACCAGCAAGAGTCTGCGCCTAATAGTGATGAGGGATATTACGACTCCACCACACCAGGACCAGAGGATGAGACTGGGGATGGACTTTGTGAGATCAAGAAGGACCGTCTTCCCAGAGACAGCTACAGCGGCGATGCACTTTATGAGTTTTATGAGCCCGATGACACACTAATGAGCCCCTCTCATGGGGAACAATCCCTGTTTGAGAGCAAAGTTTCTCACCCAGAGATCTTCAGCTACTTCTTGGACTTCTGCCTCCCTGCTGAGAAGAGCTTGATTCAGATGATGGATCAGAAGAGGGGGGTTATGGAAACCGAAGAAGAGCGGCTAGCTGCCATTCAGAAAGAGCTGCTGTTTTGGGAGCTGCAGAGAGAGCCAGGCTTGAAACGACTTGATGTTCCCAGCAAAGAGAAGTGTCCCAGAGAAAAGCAGCACGTTGAATGTAAAACTAGAGCAGCCAACTTGATTGGCAAAAATCAGAGTTGCCTTGGTAGTGAGCAGATTGCCTCTCAAGCTCTAAACAGGAGTGTGAATGGTGGGGTTTTGGTGGCTAGAGCTGAAAATCCAGAGTGGAGTGATTTTCCAGGGCCTTTGTGTCCAGAGAACTGTTACAACAGCCAAAAAGCTCAAGGAAGTTGCCTTATTCAGCTCATGAAGAACAACCCAGGGTTCGATTCTGACCCAGACTGTGCGTTGTTTGGGGGGTCCCTCCATGGCGGTGCAGCCTCGGCCAAACCGGGGATGTTCCCCAGCCACAGACCCCTGGAGCATGAGGGCTGCTCTCAGAGTGAGCACCACAGTGGGGTGGAGGCTGCCGGCAGAGAGCCCCAGGCTGACCGTGAGTGTGAACCTGAGCACGCCATGAGCTTCTCACAAGCTCTGGTGGAGTTCACCAGCAGTGGGACCCTCTTTTCCAGCCTGTCGGAAAGCCTGGGCAGCTCTGACTCTGGCTCTTCCTTCACTCAGAACCTCCCCATCCTCCCCACCATGGTCACGTTTGACATTGTTGATGTGGAGCAGGAAGGGGAAGGGGAGTGCGAACAGCACCTCGAGATGAATGCTGATGAGGACATGGCTGCGTCCTTTGAGGCCTTTGATGAGAGCTATGTGCAGAAGGAGTCATTTGCTGAATGTGACGAGAGAATGTTCCTGGGGTACCCCCAGGGCTCCTTCCAGAGCTGTAACTGGGGGGTTGCCAGCCTGCCCCGGCACCTGCGTCTGCATGGGCTCAGCCCTGCCATGCCAGCACCGCTCTCCCTTAACAGGAGGAGCAGGTCGCTTGACACGGAGAGCCTGGAATTTGAACTTGCGGACTTGCAGGTTTCCAAGAATGGCCTTAAGCCTTGCCAGCTGTGGTCAAAATGGGACAAAAAGTACTCAGATGGAGCGAGAAGGAGCAGGAGCAAAGAGGAGGCGGAACTGTCAGCTCCTGAAGGTGGGGAGGCCAATGGTGTGCTGAGCTGGCCGGGCTTGCAGCACCTCAAGTATGATGCCGATCCCCCCAGGATGCTGGCTCCTGGGGGGATCAAACATTGGGGTTTTACTTCAGCTGCTGGGATGCAGAGCAGCTGGGAGCCATCTGAGCAGTCAGATACAGACCCCCCATTTTTGCCCCTTTCAAGGAGTGGTGCCAGAGAAACTCTGGAGAGGCAGCCTCAAGATCTGGAGACAAACAGGCTCCTGGTCAGGCCATCCAACTTACCTCTGCAGCCTGACCCGAGGCTGCCCCAGGAGGCATCTGGGTCATACAGGTATCATGGAGAAGCCCCGGCCAAAAAGCTCGCACGTGTGCTCCCGCTGGGGGAACCAGAGCCGCTGCAGAGCATCAGCTTTGCCCAGTCCCCAGAGAAACCAGCCAAGTGCAAACCTGTCGGCGTCACCCAAGGAATGCCCCAGTTCCACGACAGCGATGACACTGAAACCTTAAAAAGCTCGGCCTGCTTCGCAGAGCGCTACGGGAGTGCTGGCAAAGAGCTGCTGAAAGCGAGAGCTGCGCCAGGGAACGCACTGCCCAGTGGCTGCCTGAGCACTGCAGTGAATGTAATGGGAGCTAAATAGCTCCTCCTGGGTGGCTGGGAGGTGGGGAAAGGGTTGGAAAGGGAGGGGAGGGGGAGAAAGAAAGTGAACGCTAATGAGTGACTTACGTCGTACAGGGCCAACAAAGATGGACTCCTCTTGCAGCTGCAGTTCGTAGTCTCCATGCTGCTGCTGTTCTGCACTGCTGTGGGTACTCTGGTTTGGTGCAGAGCAACCTCCTAGTTTCGTAGATTAACACTGAGGCACTTTTGTTTTTTTTTCCAGTGCGATCCACCACTCTCGAACACAATACACGATGCAAAATGTGGTAGCAGCCCCAGTGCACAATCCCACTGCTGCTAGAATAAAATCTGGAAATGGACCCATTTCTAGTATGGCAGGTTTGTTCTCTGCAGATGAAGGGACGCCATCACCTTTAAAAAAAAGAAGCTGAGCAATTGGCAGATGTGAAGGAGTGAGGAGCATTGCTGCACTGTGACCCATCTTGCTGTGCTAGTTGGCTGTGAGCGGTTGCTTCTCCCACATTGGGGTTTCTCAGCATAGGGCCGGGCTGCAGTGGGTGCTCTGAGGGACATTCCTGGAGTCTCCAGGGCTGCAGCCAGGGGAACGCGTCTTGGGGAAGCTTTCAAAAGAAGTTGGGTTTGTTCCTCTTCTCTGTGATACGCTTGGGTCTTTTTTTTTCTTGTTTTGTTTTGTTGGTTTTTTTTTTGGACAAACTTTTAACATCTTCCATCTTGATCTGGGGAGCCGCAGTGGAAGGACACAGATTATTTTGAGAGCAAGGACAGGAGGCAGTTCAGCTGCAAGGGGAACGTCGCTGTAACTTTTTTTTCCTGCCTGAAAGGAAAGTAGGAGTCTTTGTGTGTGTGCTGATAACGTTTTCCAGTTCTAGCTTTAATTTGCTCAAGAATACGGCGTGCAGAGAGATGTTCTGTTGATGGATTCCCTTTCAAGAACAACGTGTCAGTCCCTTTTCTCTGTCATGGTCTCTTTTCATGGTGTGTAATTTCCAGCTGAAGCTTTTCCTATGCTTTGTGCCTCATCCTCAGCCTCTCCCAGGCCAAGGGCACGCGTACGACTTCTGTGAAATAAGCTAAATTTGCATTGGGCCTGTAGCTGTAAAGTTGCTGTTGCTGTGTTGTTTTTTGTTTTACGTTTTGTGTTTATTTTCTTTACATAAACTCATACGAGGAAAGTATTCTATTAACTGGAATACAGGATGTAGCACAGCCTAAATTAGGCTTTACAACTTCTTCCTTCTAACTGGAGGGAACAAAAAGATTGCTGCAGGCTTTTGATTTTCTGTTTCTTTTTTTTCTTTTTAATTCCTCTTTTGAACAAATATGGAGAAGGAACGCAAGCATGGGAGACCAACATTCTGAGGTTGTCAGAGCTCTTGGAAACACCTGTTTGAGGACAGCAGAGCAGAGCTGACATCTTTCCTGAAGGAGTTCTCAGTGTCATAGCCTCTTGCCATGGGGCAGAAGGAGAGCCTAAGAGACAGGGAGGGATGGAAACAGGTCCCTGCACAGGGTGTCTGGCAACCCCCCCGCCTCAGCCTACCTTGCCTTCCTAGGTGCTGTTGCACTATAGGTATGCAGCTCTGGAACTTAAGAGAGGCAGATGAGGATGTTGGTGAACATCCATCCAGTAGGTTCTGTAGAGTGAGTTCATCACCCACAAACACCAAAACTGCCTTTGCCAGGAGCAGAAGAAGGGTGCTTGTCATAGGGGACTCTGTTCTGAGGGGAACTGAGGGCCCAATGTGCTGACCAGACCCTTTCCCACAAGGAAGTCAGCTGCCAACTTGGGGCCTGGGTCATGGACATCACCGGAAGCTCCCTGGTCTGGAACGGCCTTCCGTTTATTACCTGCTTCTGGTAGTGCAGGCTGTCAGTGTTGAGGTTGAGGGGAGAAGCCCAATAGCCCAGCTCAAGTGCACCCACATCACTGGTGATGAACTGTGGGGTGGCACACCACAAACGGAGGGGCTGCGTGCTACTGAGGTCCTTCATTCTGCTCCACGAGGTGCTGAGTATGATGAAGTGCATCTGAAACGCTTCTGCACCAATACACACCGTGTAAGGAACAAGCAAGAAGAGCTGGAAGCCTTGGCTCAGTCCCAGAGCTACTACATCATTGGTGTAAGCAGAACCTGGTGGGAAGAGTCCTGTGGCTGATGTGTTGTGATGGGCGGTTACAGGCTCTTCAGAAAAGATAGGCAGGGCACCAAGAAGGCGGTGGGCATGGCTGCTAGCTGCAGGTGTTCAGCAAGTGTCTGGGCAGTGCTCCGAGACACTGGTCTGATTTTTGGGTGGTCCTCTGTGGAGCCAGGAATCTGACTTGATGATCTGTAGGGGCCCCTTCCAACTTGGGATATATTCTGTGAGTCCCTTTCTGTGGCTTACAAAACTTCTTCCTACTTCTGTCCAACTGATTGTAATACAGTTACTGATGAATTAGGTGTTCTTTTTCCTGAGTTGCCTATTTTCTGCTTCTCTTTGCAGCAGAGGTTGTAACATTAAATAAATCACAAACTGGAAATAGTGCAATGATGCCCTTCTCCAATGCCTGGCATGCTGTGGGGGTGGTGGGGCTCAGCTCAGCACTGGTTTGGAGCTGAGTCCTGCCCCAGAGCAGCTCACCGCCTGCTGCCCACACCTGCAGCCCAGGTACATGTGTGGCTGCGGTTGGAAACATGGGCAGCTCCCTGGTGTTGCTGTGGTTGTAGGGTACTGAGGCATGAAGAGCTTTTCTGTTTTGTTTTCCTGAGCAAAATGAGTCTTATTATTTCTTGTTGAGATGAGGCTTCTTACTGTCCAATCCTTGTATGTCCATGAAGGAACAGGGAAAGACGAAGCCAGAATTCCTTATTGGCAGCTCCACTTACATGTATGTTGTTGTTTGTTTGTTTGTTTTCTGAATGGATTCCTGAGGCTTGAGCAGACCCATCTGTGAGTCCTTGGGATTAAACCTTCATTTTTCAGTGTTTATGCCATTAGCATCCCCTAACAAATGCTCCTAACTCCCTCTTGTTCAGAGGGAGCTCAGCTTTGGATCCCAGCATCCCAGCCAAGCTCTGCTGCAACTCAGTGCCGATCCCAAAGAAAGGATCCTGTAGTTATCACTAGCAACACCAGAGATGTCACAACACAAATAGGTGCTCACTGGAATCTCTTGGCCTCCGCAGTGGCCTCTGACAGGAATTTTTAACCATTATCTCGTTTTAGCGTGTCACCAAAGGCATCTTGTGGCTCAAGGGGGTTTTGCGCAGTGTTTTGTTTGTAAATGATGCAGCCTTTGCCAAAGTTCTGGTGAAGGATGAAAGTGTCTCAGTGCTAAAATGAATGTTCAGTTGCAAATGCATGTCTGTAGTAATTATTTTGGTTGTAGGTACGTAGTGGGAAGACTTATTGGACAACAGTTCCTAGACTCTGACGTGTGAAAGCAATACAGCCAAGACTTGATAATCTGACTTTATACCAAAGGTTTCTCCTCTTAATTTGATTTGAACTAAACGAATCGAGTATCTGTTGATTTAAAATGAGGTTTCTATAAAAGCGTTTTAAAAATAATTTATTGGCTTATTGGAGTATTTGGCCCCATTAACCCAAAGAAATAAGAATTTTCTGTATACTAACCTAGTCTGTAAATTGTCACTGCCATAGGTTGGACTTCAGTACCTAACGTATTCCTGCTTCTATAATACCTGTCTGCTTTGGAATGGGTAGGTCCTGATCTTCCCACCACGCTTTTCTAGTAGGGAGTTAGAAAGGGACTACAGTTTGAGTGCCAAATACAAACTCCTGGATCCTGATCTTGTTCCTCTATGGCTTTGGGAGAGATTTCTCACAGCTGCATAGTCCAAATTAACACATCACTAGAGGGGAAATACTCATCCTTGTGTGGTGTTAACCCATTTTGAGAAGCAGCGCATCTTGGAATGAAATGATAAGCTTTAAAGGGGGGTCCTCCATCCTTTCTCTGACCTACCAGGCTGCTTATTGATGACTGGGAATGCTTAGTGGCCAGCCTTTGTTGAAGCCAAACAGAAGAGGATTTGGTGTCATAGGAAGTGTTTAGAGCAAGTTATTGTCCCACTGAGTGGGATCCTGTGGCTGCTCTGTGGTAGGGGGCAGGGGCCTGGGAGGACACCCTTATGGGTTGTGAGCTCTTGGAGCTCTTTGACCAACGCTGACCTCATAATGAGCATGATTTTCCTAAAAATGTGATGGAGGAATTTCCCACCTGAGTCCTTGGACCACGTTGGAGCTAGAAGCAGTCAGACCGCTCGCTGAGGGCTGCAGCTTCTCATTTCTGGCTCAAGCCATTGTCATTGTAACCTGGTAAAATATAGACTTACCCAAGGAACCTGAGCTTGAGAGCAGTAATTCCTGTGCAAAAGAGGTCTGCGGAGACAGAAATGAGGCATGCAGCTCGGGGTGAGCAGCTTTGGCTGAGGTACGGAGGAACACCCCCCAAACCTCATGGAGCTCAGCGCATCCAGGGAAAGCCTTGGAGAGGTGGGTCGGGGCTGTTTTGCTGCCGATCGAGCCCTGACCAGGTCAGCCTACCAAGTAGCTCTGTATTGCGTTTTGGGGACTTTGTTTGTTTGTTTTTTATATACGCATAAGAAAACGGTCGATTTTATCTATTTTTGTATAGTTTTGCATTTTATATTCATGGGGAAATTTTACGGACTGTTCTTTTACTTACGTACGTTATGCGTTTCGCAACGGTGCGGTTTACAGTTCTGATGGAGAAACAGCAATTTATTGCTGTCACTGCTGCTGCCACTGCCTGTGCAATGCAAGAGAGCCACGTTGCTCCCCACAGCCCCGTGCAGAGTGCTGTTCAGCGTCATCTGAAGGAGCAGCTCTGGAAATGAGAAGCCAATCCACTGCCACTGCACGCTCTGTGTGGACACCGCCGGGATGTCTGTTTTGACACTGGTTTGTCGCTCTCGTCAGCTGTTTCTTGGCTTTGTTTTGAATCTGGATTTGTGCACCGTGGTGATTTTTCCCTGAAAGTATTGTTGGTTGTCTTTAAACCCAACCCAAACCCAACCCGTGTGGATTTAAGTTGGGGCTTTCCCTTCTGTGTGCTTCAATTACGTTGTCCCAAACCAGGCTCTCCTCAGTCCCCTCCAGCCGTTACAGGGCAAGAGGTGCTGCTGGCTGCTGTGGGGTGATGTGGAAACGAGTGGAACAACATTGCCTTGAATTTAGGGGTCACAACCAAAAGGAGAGCTCTGGGCATGCTCAGACCCAACACTAGTTAATGTGGATTTTTATTATTATTATTTTTAATGGAATGAATATGCTGCTTTGTTTGCCTGACTCGGTGCCCCTGCAGAGTTTGCAGCCCTGTGTGGGGTGCAAGGGCTGACATAACTCTGCAGAAGGTCGTGATGATGAGCTGGGCAGAGGAGAACAATGCCCAGCACTCGTGCAAAAAGAAAATGAAATGCTGAAGAGCTGAAAGCAGATTCATCCCTTCTTCCCCTCTGAGCCAGCACCAGCAGAGGTGGCAGTTCTAGGCTGAAAAGTTTGGCTCTGCACGGATTTTTGTGTCTTTTAATTCAGCGGCTCTTAACAAACAGGGGCACAGTTGGGGTTCCTTAGAATGGAGTGGGGGCGGGACGGCAGCTCTCCTGGCAGCTGATCCCAGGGCCCACGGTGTAGGCAGCACATGGGAACCGAGGAGAGCCCACAGGTTCTAAGTAAGCAGCACTGCCCCAGCTCTGCCCCTCTGTCCCTGTTGCGGCTGTGCAGGGAGCCCCACCTGGCCTGGCTGCGTGCTGCCCTGTGCCCTGCCAGGTGCCAGGTTTGGGGCTGTTCTGTTTTGTTCTGGTCTTGTTGCTTCTCATCCTCTCGACTTTTTAATGTACTGACTGTGTTTTAAACTGAATGTTCCTTTCACTGAATTCTAATGAATAAACTTCAGATTTTTAGAGAACTGATTTCACTCCTGCTTTGTGTATTGGGCGTACTTGTGATCGATTCCATCTTTCTCTTTTCCCACTTCTCCCCTTACACTGAGAGCAGGTTGCAGAGATGCGCTTCAGAGGGCGCAGTGAGCTGCTGGTCTGCCATGTGCAAGCCTGTCCAAGCTGTTATACCGAGTGTGCTCTGCAGCACGACCCTCCTTGAAGCTCTGCTCTGAGCCGAGCTTTCCCCTCTGTCTCTACTGTTGCCAAGTGCAATCACACGGGTATTTGTCCTCACAAGGAGCATTTCCAGGCTCCCACTGATGGGACTGCACAGCCTTGCCCTCTGGCGTGGGTTCCTGCTGGGTTCCCTGGGGCTTGGCGCTGCCCTTTTCCCCTCGGCTGATGGGAGCTGCATCTTCCCCTGCTCCTCGGCTTTGTTTTAATTAATGAACTCCAGTGCTGCTTTGTGCTGGTGTGCTCTGAAAGTGGTGGAAGCGTGTGGTGGGGAGAGTGGGCGGCTCTGATCCCTCCTGTGGTCCCCAGGTTGCTGAGAAGCATCACATCCTTCTGCACTGCTCATGCTTCACACTGCCCTGCTTCGGAGAGCTTTCCCTTTCCAGGCCCTAAACCTTCAGCATTTTCATTTAGAGCCAACCAAGCAGCGTGTTTGCCTAAGCTGTCACTGATGTACCCCCAATGCAGTGCTGTTGGTGGTGAAGAGTGGACCCACAGCTGCTCTGTGTGCCTGCCCAGCAGTGCCCCCAGCCTACTGAGTGCTCTGGGGCCCAAGCTGCCCCAAGGAGCTGTATTCACACTGCTGCCTCTAATGGGAGGCAGCTGGGACTGGCTGGTGTGATGGCGTCCTTCAAAGCCGCCCCTTTTAACATTCAATTACTATTTATAGGGCTGTGTTCTGATCCTATGGGAGGGAGAGGCTACAGCCCCCTGCTCATCCCGGAGGAGCCATGGCTATAATGGGGTTGACCCCTTATGGCGTCTAATTGAATTTAGGGAGGGGAAAAACTCCCTGGGCGGCATGAAGTGGGGACAGAGCTGGGGTAGGCCGGTGCCACTGATGGATGAGCCCCAGTGCTTTGCTGCATCTTAACCATGGGCAGGAGCCTGGAAGAGAACAAACGGTGACAGCAAACCACATGGGATACACGAGCACAACCTCGGCCTGTACAGATGGAGCCTGGGGTGCCCCTCCCAGCAGGGAGCTCTCAGGTCAGTGCTGATTACCTGCTGCTAAACACAGATCCCTCACTGCAGCTGAGTCTGGGTGCTGAGCAAACATGCTCAGAGCTGCCTATCCTCATGTGAACATGTTCCACTCTGAAAGTGTTGCTTTTGGTCTCATTTCCTCAAAGTGGTCTCCCAAGGGTGCAGCACTGAACGGTTTGGGAACACCACTGGGTGCTCCTGTCCCACTACTGCTGGGAGCCCAGCAGAAGGGCTACTTCTTAAGGGGGCTGGGGCTGCCAAATAGCACCAGCCCATTAATCGAGGCAGTTCTAGAATCGTTAAGGTTGGAAAAGACCTCTGAGATCACCTGGTCCAGCCATCCACCTACCACCAATACTGCCCACAAACCCATGTCACCCAGTGCCACATCCACACATTTCTTGAGCGCCTCCAGGGTCAGTGACTCCCCCACCTCCCTAGGCAGCCTGTGCAGCTGCCTCACCACTCTTGTGGAGAATAAATTATCCTTCATATCCAACCTCAGGCCTTTGTGGTCATGAATCAAATCTGACAAAGCAGGGTACCCAAAAAGCCACGGAGATTTAGTTTTTAATCTCTCTATTTTTAGTACGAGGCTGAGCTCTGTTTTGTGCCGGAAAATAAATCCCACCGGGCTGCAGCGTCTCTTGGAGCCGCCGTCCCTCCCGGTGCCTCCCGCTTCAGCGCGGCTGGGAGCGGCACCGGCTCCTCAGCCCCACCTGTGCCGGGGCCGGAGGCGCTCCCTCCCAGCAGGAAGGAGCTGGCGGCACACACCGGAGCCCAGCTGCTGGCAGTGCCCTTCTGCAGGCAGTGAGGGCTCCGGGAGCATCCCCGTCCCTCCCCGTTCATCTCTCTGGAGGAATCGCTCCCTGCGTGAATTTTATCGGAGCAGTTTTGGTGCTGGGCTGACCTCTAAGGGAGAGCTCCGTTATTGCAGTGCTGCGCTCAGCGGTGCCCCCAGCGCTTCCCGGCGAGCGTCGCTCCAGATCGCGATCCGAAGCGCGGTGTGCGTGTGGCCCTATAGACGGGGCCCCGGAGCCGTGCCCCTGCGTAGGCTCGCCCAAGGGTGGAAGGAACCAAAACAGCACGGTTTGCGTGCATAAGGGGCTCAGATCTCTGCAGTTGGAGCGAAGGTCCGTTTGGGGGAGAATAACCTCCCATGCCATCCCATGATGCCCATGCTGCGTTGTGCTCCGGCACCAGAGGGCACCGGGGACCCGCTCAGCCCAGTGTCACCCCCGGGACCTGCTCTGCCCCGGGGCGCTGGGGGCTTTCGGTCCTCTCTTCTCTGCAACCTGAAAACGTGTCCCATTTCCCAGCGCTATCCACGCAGCAGCACCACACACACAAAGATACTACTTCAGATATCCATCCCATGTAACATTTGGCTTCATTTTTGTTTTTCAGAGGCTTAAAGCAGAAAGCACCCTATTTTGTGCTCCCAGCAGACGTGCTCACAGCACTTGCCCTGAGCACAGAGCTCAGCCCAGGGCTTAAGGACAACGTCCCCTTGGCTCCAACCCAAGGGTCGGGCACCCCCTGGCCACGTCACTCCCCACAATCTGCTCTCTGGGGTATGTATGCAGAGGACTTCCCAGAGACCAACAGAATAAGCCTTCAGGACCATTCTAGGAAGCTCTGGAAGGGGGAAAAGCAAGCAGGTTTCCTCAGTATTCCCCTCAGGAGCCACATTGGGTCCCTGTGGGGTGGGCTCAGGGTTGAATAGCGGGGGATCTGGTCACCCTGGGGCGCAGGTGACAATGAACTGCAGCTGACACACCAGCAGAAGGACAGAGGCTGCAGCCTGTCAGGGATAATAATAAAAATATTAGTAAAAATATTCCAAAGCAAGAGCGATGGTATGGCATGGAACAGGATGGGATGGGATGCTCCATTCTTTCCAGTGACACCCTGTCCCCTGGATGCAGACCAGAGAGATGGAGGAGATCAAAACATGTGTTCCCATGAGGCCCCACACCTCCATGGCTCTTCCATGGCAGAGCAGCACCAAATGACTCAGCTGCCTGCAGAGATGTGGCAATAGGCAAAAGCCAAGGAACCACAACACAGCGTTGGGACTGCACATAAGAAATAATAGGTTTTTAATAGGGGTTGTGAGGTGTGGTTTCCTGGGTGAAAGATGAAAGAAGGGTGATTAGATGCCCACGTGTTGGCATTCATTAAATAAGGATGAGTTTTAGGCAGAATTTTGTCCTGAGAGACAAAGAGACCTGCTGAATGTGGGTCTGGGTTCCTCAAGAAACTGCACTGGCTACCACTCTGCAGGAGGAAGGATGACTGAGTGAGGGAAGCCCCACTTCGCCATCCTCTGAGAGCTGCTTTGGCTTTCGAGCAGCAGCAGCACTGGGTTTCTCTGCTGTCTTCTGGGGCCAGAGCAGCCGCCAGCATGAAGGATGCATTGGTTTAATGGGACCTGGGACTTTGGGTGGCAGACCCGGCTGTGCTGTGGGGAGCAACTCTGGGATTATGGAATGCCAAAGGCATCAGATATGATTAAAAAGTGATTAAGGCTGACTTTGAGAAACAGGACTTGGGGAAACAATTCTTAAGAGAGATAAACAGGGGGATATCCTTGCTTGATCGGTGTGGTGTGTGAGAAGGAAAGTAACAGAGACTGAATCTGATAGAGCCTGAACCTCACAGATGTTGTTTATGAATTTTGTGGGTTTCTTTGGGGGGGGTATGTGTTTTATTATTGCAATGAATGGAGCCTGCAGCAAACTGCTGTGCTGGAGCCTGAGCGCCCCGGTCCCAGTGACTCAGTTCTGCAGCCTGGGGCCAGGCTCCTCTGCCATCACCACTTGTGTGGGACGGGGGACCTCAGTGAGGGCTGGGGTTTAGAATTACAGAATCACACAATTATTAAGGTTGGAAAAGACCTCTAAGATCACCAAGTCCAACCATCAACCCATCCCCGTGTGTCCACTAACCACTTCCCCTGGTGCCACACTGACCTTTTTCTGGAACACCTCCAGGGACGGTGACTCCTCCACCTCCCTGGGCAGCCTATTTCACTGCCTCACCACTCTCAGAAGAAATTTTTCCTATTATCCAGCCTGAACTTCCCCTGGTGCAACTTGAGGCCATCACGTTCTGCCCTATTGCTGTTACCTGTACTGTGTCCTGTCCCATCCCGTCCCACCTCCTCCTGCTTTCCAACAGGATAGCATTGAAGCCAGGTCATCATGGCCCCAAGGCACTGATGACCTTTAATGGCCCTGAGCAGCCCCACCTGTGTCCCACACCCACCCCTGTGGGCTCAGGAGCCCATTCAATCCCAGCTGGGGTACTGGTTCCCCCCAGGCACAGCCCATGCCTGGCCACTCTGAGTTCACTGCCAGCCTCACAGTTGTTCCCAGCCTTTGGGCCACCAAATGCAAAAAAACAGATGGGTGCTGGGGGGCCAGGCAGAGCTTTGTGTCTGGGGAAGGGATGTTCTATACAGGATGCCCTGTATAGAAATAAAACTATCCTTTATAGAGCCACACAAGGCCGGTGGCTTTTGTTCTTGCTCCAAGAGCTGTCTGATGAAGGCTCCCTGCTATCCCCGGGTTCAGGAAGCGTGCAGGAAGGTTTCCAGGCATGGAGAGCAGCCAGAGCCCCAAAGGTGGGAATGGGAATGGGCCCAGAGCAACCCCTCCTGCTGCGGGGCTGTGTGCTACGTGCGGGTGCTGAGGGGTGCGGTGATGCTCTGCTTGGTCCTACTTCTTCTTGGGTAAATTGTTTGTTTCCAATAATAAAGTGCTTCATGGTGTGAAGCTTAAAAAAACTAAAATCTGGAGCTGCACCAAGGCCAGGAGGGAGGCGTGCCGCTGACTCTATTGTTCCTTTAAGAAAGAACAACAAGGAACCAGACAAGAAAGAGCTCCCAGCCACTAGCCCCAGTCTGGGGGCACTGGGGCCAGTGGGAGCCCCATGTCCAGGAGGCAGGAGGCTGCAGCCCCCAGTGGGAGCTGACCCGTGAGTTGTGCTGGCACCAGCCTCACTCGGGGAGTTGTTCCTAAGCTACTTTTTCTATAACACAAACCAAACCCTTCTGAGATGCTCGCGGTGCCGTCGGGTGCATTCTGCGGCTGTGAGAAGTTATTAATAACACCCGGGGCCGGAGGAAGTGGAGGAAATGGAGCCAATAGGTGGAAGCGTGTCCCCGTGTCCCTGCTCCGTGCGGCTGGGCCCTGCCCTGCCCTGCTCCCATCCTGCAGCGCTGCTGGGGCTGCGGGACGGTCCGCTCTGGGGGAACGTGCTGTAGCGCACTGGGGATTTCCAGGAGCAGCAAATGGAGAGCAAAGGGCTGCTGAGGTCTGAGCTGCTTCCCAGTGAGTCCCCACGTTGTAGCATTATGGAGGGAGACAGCGAAGCCTGCTGTGTTGAGTCCTCATGAGCCAAATAAATGGGGAACGGGGGAAGCGTGCGCCCCCTCTGGGACAGCAGACAGGGAAGTCCCCGAAGGAATCTGAAGCAGCTGGACTGAAAGAGAATGTTGGAATGTCACAATTTCACTGATTTCAGTGCACACGTCGTGCAAGAAGGGAACCTCTGGAGTGTTCAGGTTGGATATTAAGACAAATTTATTTTCACAAAGAGAGGTAAAGCGCTGGCCCAGGCTGCCCACAGAGGTGGTGGAATCACAACAATCCCCAACAGCTGTCAGCTTTGCCTCACATCTGCCTGGTGTTTGTTTTCTAGCTGCGGGGATGGCGGGGGAGTCACGTTCAGGCAGTGCTGGAGCAGTCAGTGGTGACTGCTGGGTGATGTTCAAAGCAAAATTCATTCAGCTCCACCACTGATTTCTCCCCCTGGCTCCACAGGCCTATGTGCACCCAGAGCTGCAGGCACAGCCCCCACTATGAACAATGTCACTCAGCACTCATCCTGAAATGGGGACAGAGCCGTGCTTCTCCGAACCCACACAAAACCACACAGCCAGGGGAGCTGGGCCTGAACCCCCAATGGCTCATAAAAACCCCTAAACGCTCCAACTACAACACAGAAGCACTCGAGGTCCTGCTCCAACTCAGGAGCCCTGACCCCAGCACCCCCCTGCAACCAGTTATGGGGAAGGAGGGGCAGCAAATGAATTGCTCAGTGAGCTGCACCTGTGGCTCATTTAATGCAGCTGTTGGAAGGGGTTGGTTCAGCAGACAGGAGGGAGCACCTGGTCTGAGGGCTGCTCCGTGAGGTGTATGGGCTGATGGGACAGTTGTGCTCATCCATGTAGGCTTATCGTCAGGCACTGACCGAGGGAAGAGCTGTGCTTATGGAGCTCAGTTGTGACCACTGGAAGCGCCCGGTGTGCTCGGCCCGTGCTGCTCGGGGGCTCTCTGGGGTACCAGCGGGAGCCCGGCGAGGCTGGGACGGGGCTGGGACGGCGGGCTGCTGCAGGTGCGTTCCTAACGAACAGCTCTGTGCATGCGGCCAAACCCAGGGACTGCGCTTAGCCCAGGTGTGCTCAGAGCCGCACAGAGGACGCGTAGGGAGAGTGCGGGGAAAGAGATGAAAGAAAGAGAGCCGTCGGTGAAGGCAGCCCCGCGGAGGATTTCGGCTAAATCCGACGGAGCTCGCAGCCCGGCGCTGGGCACGGTAGAACCGCTCGCACCCGCACGTGGGAAGCGCCCCAACGGCCCGGGGGCGGCCGCGTTTCCTCCGATTGTTCCGGCCGGGCCCCGCCGGCAGAGCCGCGGGCGCGGGGCGGCGCGGAGCCTCCCCCGCGCTTCCCCCGGGCCGGGCGGCGCCGCTCACACTGCGGGCGGCGGAGAGGAGGTGGAGGAAGAGGAGGAGGAGGAGACGGGTGGCCGCGCTGCACCGCACCGCCGCGGGAAGTTTCCGTCTGGGCGCCCGTTGGCATCTAGCTCGGGACTTTTGAAACAATTCAATTTCTTTAATTCGCTTTTAACTCATTATCACTAGTATCATTTATTTGCTTTTCATTTTTATTTGCTTTTTTTTCCCCCCGCGAGCGGCAGCGGCAGCAGCCGGCGCCGGGCGGGCCCCGACGGGACGGGGCAGCGGGGGATGCGCGGAGGCGGCGGAGCTCCGCGGCCCTCTCCGGGCCCCGCCGGGCGTCCCCCGCGCCCCGCTGCCCGCGGGCGCCCGCCGCCCCCCGGGGCCGCCCTCGGCCCCTCCGGGCCGCACCGCGCCGCTCCCTGAGCGCTCCGCCCGCGGGGCCGGCGCTGGGGCCGGGGGGTCCCGGGCCGGTCCCGGAGCGCTGCGGGGAGCACCGGGCAACGGCGGCGGGGGGCGGTCCGGGGGGGGGCGGCCCGCGTGTATGGCACGGGCACCCCCCTTCGTCCGACTTTTTTTTTTTTTCGGTAATTTGTTATTGTTGTTCGCACTAAGTAGCACTGTCACGTCTTTTTCATTTTTGTTTTTCCCCTTTTTTCTTTTTTTCCTTTTTTTTTTTTTTTAATTTGAATTTCACTTTCAACCTTTTCGGTTCCCGGCTCCGGCGGGTCGCGGGCCGGCACCGTGCCGCGGCGGGGCCGTGCGCTAAGGTAAGCCGGGGGTTCGTAACGCGGTGGTCTTTTGTGGCGTGCGGGGAAGAGAGCGGGAGTCGTGAGCGTTCCTTCTATCGCCACGAAGCTGAGGCGGTTTTTGAGCCATGGACACTGAGCAGAGGTGTCGCGGAGGGGACCCTACGGGCATCCTGTGGTCGTGTTTGGTGGAGCTCAGCCTCGGGTGAGCTCTCTCCTGCGGGAGAGGACTGTGGAGAACTGTGGGAACTGGGTCATGACTCACCGCCACCCATCCCAGATGTGTTGGGGCACAGCGCTGTGCCCACTGCTCCCAGCTGCTCAATGCCCGTGGTTAGCGCTGTGCCCCTCCCCGTGCTGCCCAAAGCTGCGCCCAACGCCCGTACCTCCCCCAACCCAACAGCTCCGGAACTGCTCGCTGCCCCGGCTCCGAAGCCCTGGGATACCGGAGAGGGGTTGTAAGAAAGGGGGGGGACAGACTCTTCAGCGGGGTCTGTTGTGATAGAATGAAGGGAAATGGTTTCAAACCGAACGAGGCAGATTTAAATTAGATGTAAGGAGAAAGCTTTTTTACAATCAGGGTGGTGAGGCACTGGCACAGGTTGCCCAGAGAGGTGGTGGTGCTCTGTCCATGGAGACAGTCAAGGTCAGGCTGGGTGGGGCTCTGAGCACCTGATGGAGCTGTAGGTGTCCTTGCACATTGTGGGATGGAGGGATGGCCTTTAAGGGTCCCTTTCACTTCAGACGGTGCTGTGACTCCATAAAAAGTGCTAAGCTGAGCCCTGGAGCCCAGTGGGGTTGGTCTGAGCCCTGGAGATGGCAATTTTCTGCTGCAAGGGGGAACGTGGGGCTAGGGGTGATGCTGCCCCCATTCGTGGGCCCTTCTGTGCTGTGGGGCTGAGGGTGGATGGCAGATGCTGCTGCTGGGTGGGGGAGCAGCAGTGTGTGGTAGGGCCGTGTGTTGGGGGATGCTGGTGAGAGCTCCTGGAGGGCTCTGGACTGGGTCTGGACCTGCTGCCAGCTCGGCACCTCCCGGTGGGCTGCTGTAAGGGGTGATGCTGTGCCCTGCTTGAAGAGGGGCCCATCTCAGTAGCAGGGGTCGTGTGCAGGCAGAGGGCACAGCACCAGGGCCTTGTGTGTTGTCACAAGGCAGCAGCACTGCTGGCTCCCACTTGCGTGGGGTGTTTTCATTTCAAATTTATTGTATTTGGCCTTCTTCAGTCAAACCCATTGTAGCTGTCTGCAGAGCAGAGGCTTGCTTACTTGCTTGGTGCTGACAGCATTAATTTTCCATAAAGTGACAGTTATGAGGGCTGTATCTGTACATTACAACACCAACCTGAGCTGCAGTCCCCACATGGGGCACTTTGAGGACGTGGTGAGGAATTTTGGCTGCATGTGGGATGAGCGCTGTGAAATTGCCCCCCTGCAGTATAGGTATGGGCAGAGCTCCATCCCACTGCTGGCTGTACACGTGCTGCAGCCATGGGACCCTTTGCACCTGTGGCATGAGTTATGGAGGACTGGGTGCTGTTGTCTGCTCCGCTTAGCACAGCCCTCAGCTCAGGGAGCTGTCACTGGAATAAGAATTGCCCAACTGCGTTGGCTGGGAGGGCACCAATGCGTGGTGCGAGGGTGGTGCTGCTGGCACAGAAGGTGACATCTGTGTTCTGTGTGTTTACTTTGGGTAGTTTCAGCTGTAGAAGTGACTTTGGGGCCTTGAGTGTGAAAGAAATGGTTTCTGCCCCCTCATGTATAGAGAAAGAAAGGATGCCAGTAGTTGATGAAAAGTACTATAGATAGGTGGGGCTGGGGAGGCGCAGACGGCAAGGCAGCGCTGGGTGCCTGTGCTCCTCTCCCTGTGCTGCAAATGTGCCCTGGGTGAGACCTGCATGTGTAGTGCTGTGGGGTGGACGGATGGGAAGCTCCCACACCTGGAGCAGGGTCTGGCTGCACCTGTGTTGGAGGTGCTGGTTTGGTCCATCATTGTTTGGCTCTGCTTCTTCTCAAATCCTGGAAGCAACAGACCTGTGTGATTTCTTTTTTTGCTTGGGACTGTGATCGTCTTGGATCCCCCACTACATCCCACGCTGGGTTTGTGCCCACTGAGCCAACAGCAAAGCCCTGCGGGTAAACCCAGCCCATTCTGGGGGGATGTTTTCACAAGGGTTGTGCAGGGTAGCAAAATACCCGTGGGAGAAAGCCACGTCCACACGTTGCAAAGGGCTGTGTGCGGTAATTCATTAGCCACAGCCATTCCCAGGCTGCCAGCCCTTGCTGCAGTCTGCCTGCTTTCCGGCTCGGCTGTGATGCTGCTCTGGGATCTGTTGTAGCAAAAAGTATCCCCAGGAGCTGCGGGGACATTGCCTGGTGCTGCGGAGTGCCTTTCTTGTGGCAGCTCTTCCCATGGTGTTTGCTGCCCGGAGCTGGCGCGCACCGTGGCACAGGAAATTCTGGTTGCACCATTACTGCAGAGCTATTGTTTGGGGCAAGAGAAGGGCTCGGCTTTGCTCACATCCTAAAATGAGCTTTAAAAGGATGTTGTGGGGCGCTCAGGGTTTGCTGCTGGCAGTGCTTTGAGCCGTGACCCCTGTGTCACTGCTTGGATTGTTCATGGGAATCCTCAGGGTGAAGGAACTCAGAGCGAAGGCAGAGTTGAGGCGTGGTGCCACGTGGGGGTGCATGGGAACATGCCCAGCCCTGCTGCTGGGATGCCAAAACACAGTGCTTGGGATGGCACCGGGTGAGTGCAGCCGCATGTCTGCCTGCACTGTAGTACTGAGGACAGACACCTAAACTGCTCTGTGCCTCTGTTCCCCATCCAAGCAGTGCAGAAATCTGCACTCCCTGTTTTTTTTTTTTTTTTTTTTCCCCAAACGAAACCCCATGGTTTAGATGCTGGCAGTGATAACCACAGTACTCAGGTTGCAAAACCCTTTTTCCTCACCCTGTGCGCTGCAGCTGACATCTGATGTTTGGGCACCACTCATGTGCCATGGCAGCGGGAGGGCTGGGGAGCTCTGCAGTGGGGATGCTCATCCTGTCACCTCTTCAGGCCCTCCCCTCCCTACTGCTGGATTTTATCCCACTTGTGACATGAGTGTGGTGCTTGGTCAGGCTTCTCTGAAGTGCTTTGCGCAGTGACGAGCGGAATTATAGAGTCATTAAAGTAATTAAGATCATCTCGTCCAACCATAAGGCGGTGGAACGGAGCAGTGCTGGTGCTGGGTACAAGCTGGGGAACGTGGCTTATGTCTCAGGATGCTGCACTGGGGCCAACTAGAGCCAATGAAAGCCATTAATGAGTTTAAAGCTTCCTTATTTCAGTCATGCTCATTTAAAAACGCCCATCGTGTGTGACATGACATGGGATGCTGCTGGGCCGTGAGTGCCACAGCCCTGCGGTGTGGCTGTGCTCACCAGCGAGGTTCTGTCCCACAGCAGCCAGGGAGTTTACGTGGCACGGTGTGAGTCCTGCACAAACAATTTCTTCCTGTTATTGTTGTGCTCTACAGCTTTCAGCTGGTCCAGGGAATGAGCTCACCCAGTTAGCAAGCAGGGCTGGTGGCTTTTTGTACAAGCAGCTCCGTAAGTGCAAACACCCAACATGACCTGTGCTGGGGTCCCAGCTGCGTGATACTCAGGGTGCCAGGGAAGATGCTCTGCATCCAGGCACCCGCTGCTGGGGCTGCTGCTGCATGGGCTCATCTCCTGGCCCTGAGGGTGGTGTCTGGTGGGCACAGAGCAAGAGCAAGTGGAAATGGCTCCAGGGCAGCAGTGATTGCAGGCAGTGAAGAAATAGTGTGGGTCTTCCTGCCCACCAGTACAGCACGGGTGCTGTAGGGCTCTCGCTAGTGGGTTGCAATGAGGCCATGCTGCTCTGCTCCCATCCCTAGGAGTGGGCTGGAAGAGGAAGGAAAAACAGGAAAAAAGTCAGTCAGTTGCTAGGGCAAGGTGATGTCACTTCTTGCTGTCATAAGCCAAAGCCAAGGCTGTAATACATTTCTCTGATAATAACAAGTTGTGCTAGATAGAAATGTTCATATAACATGGATATGCATTTCATGGCAAAGCAGAGCCATGTCTGACAGAGCTGGAAGCAGTTTTCTCCAAGACACAGATTATTCTGCAGTCTCTGAAGTTCTTTCCCCTTTCTCTGGTGCATTTACCTTTGTCCGGAGCGCAGAGGAAGTGCTGGGTTGTATGGGAACCCCATGTGATGCAGACCAGCAAGTCTGTACTCTTCTGACTGCAATCAGTGGGTTTTGCACCTAGGAAGAATTGGGGCAGTGCCATGTAAACCTGTCTGTAATAAATATTAGGGGTCTGTCCTTATGGTTTTAGGCTTGAAGTTTCAGGGTGATAATTAGTCTACAATCTTTCCAGGCGCCTTTCTTCAATTCTTGGAAAGCTCCACTTTTATTTACAGCTACAGCATAAACATGCTTAAGAAGGCAGAGCTGAGAAAGAGAGGTTTTGTGGGCAGCAGCTTTAAGGCTGTGTGGATGTTCAGGGTGCACCAACCCAGCTGCTCTGTAATCCAGAGAAGCTGGATATTATTTGGAGAAGCAAAACTGCCCTCATCTCAGTCCTGAGTGCAGATGAGAGTTTGCTGGGAGTGGAAGGATCTGGTTGAGCTACTGGTATTGGACAGCTGGTCTGCATGAGCAGGGGTGTTGGAGAAAAGCCCCTCTGCTGTATTTCCCCATGTCTTTATATCCCCTCTGCTGTGAGAGCAGACACACGGCCAGGATGAGTACTGAGATCACTACTTTGAGTTTATCCTAAGTGCATGTCTGAGCATGAGATGCTCCCTGGCACCCGTGCAGGAGTTGGGGCGGGATGAGCGCTGCGGGTGGGCTGGGGTGCTGCCTGGGACATGCAGGAGGATTTCCAGAGGAGGAGTGATGTGGGACAAGTTCTGCAAAGAGCCCTTTGTTAATCTGGTGTTTCTTTCTGCTATTGGTAATACACTGGGGTTCATCTTCGTGTGGTTACTTCTAGCCATTGCGTATGATGAGACCTCGCTCTGGGCTGGATCAGTCCCAGCCCAGTTTGATATTGAGGCTGTGCATCCGTAGAGATGGACCAGAACATCAGCACATAACCCAGCTCCCAGTGGAGCTGCTTCACTCATGTATCCTATCTTTGCCCCTTATCCAACTGCTTTGAGATCAGGGAACCTGAGAGCCTGTCCTGCTCCTCCCTATGGGGTGAGCAGGGAAGTTCAGCTCAGCCTCCTTTTGATAAAACCAAGTCATACACGGGCGTGTGCCTTTGATGCAAGGATTGCCTTTAATTGGCTATATGCTGCCTTGGCTGCCTGCTTCCTTACTCCCTGTGCCTGTTTTCATCACCTGCTCAGGGCGGGCACGTTGCTGCCCATTGCATCCACGCCCTCAGCCCATGCTTCAGGTCCCTGTGCTGGGATGGGCTCTTTGCAGCCCTTCCCTGTTGCTGTCCTGCTGGGAGATTACATGTGTCACGCTGTGTGGCATTTCTGGATTTTCTTGTTGCTGGTGGTTGTGGTGTAGTGGCTGTTTGCTGGTACCTGCAGTGGCCCCCGTGCCATCAGCTGGGAACGTTGATCTCATCCTCGTGCTGTTGTGCGGAGAGGGAGCGCACCTTTGGGGAGAGGCAGGGAAAGCTCAGAAGCTCCCAGAGCCAATGGAAGCTTTGAGTTTTGTGTAGGCTTCCCGCTGGGCAAGCCTGTGTTCTTAAACACTTTTCCTTAAGCACTTTTTCTTTCCTCCAGGGGAAGAAGGGGTCACTTTTTCCACTCTGCTGACGTGGACGATGAATCATGGGCGTTTTGGAAAGGTGCAATCACTGGGACAGGAATCCTTGAAAACATTTACCACCTTGATCCCGGTGTCCTCAGGCACTTTGCAGGCCAGGTGCTGCACAGTCAGGCACTACTGCAGCCCAATGCGCGCTCTGCTGATGCTTCCCTACTGGGATGGACAGGAAAGGTCAGCTCCTCAAGGAATTTTTATGCCAAGGGAGTGATTCCATACTCAAATGGGAGAGTGAGTCATTTCACTCCAGGAAGGAAAGCATTGGCGCATAGCACAGATCTAGCATGTGGTCCCTAAGCCTAGGTGGTTTTGCTTTGGTACCAGCCGAGAAGGCACGGTGCTGGGATAACACCCAGAAAACTCAGCACATTTTGCAAGCCATGCTGGCAGTGCGGCTGAGCCGGGGCCGGCCCTGCACTGCGTGTGCAGGCACGTCAAGCAAAGCGTGGGAGTTTCAGCAGCTTTTGTGCCAGCCGAGCAGGATTTGAACGTAATCGTGGAGAAAACAGGAGTCGGTGCACCTCGTTTGCTGCAGGCTGCTTCTCCGTCTCCAAAGGGTGCTTGTCCTTGCAGAAGCGTTGCTTTCTCGAGGTGCTGTAGTCGCAGCGTGATGCACAGCTTGCCTCTGGCTTGCTGCTGGGAAGGCGCAGAGCTGTGGCCTCACAGGATATAGAAAAATGTGAAATAAAAAGATGCCTAATGCTTGGACCACAATTCCCAGCTGCTTGCAAAATAAAAAAAGGTTCAGGCTTTGTTCCACGAGTGGTGAAAAAGAGAACCTTTAGTTACTCCTGCTCAGCTGCGGTGTTTCAGCTCTAAAAATGGGATTAGGGTGTCCTTGATGAGATCAGGGCAGGAGGGTGGAGGGGGGACAGCTGCCTCTTGCTGTGCTTTCCCTGCTGGGTGCCCTGAGCAGCTCAGCACTGCGTGGCTGCTGGTGCATGTATGGCCCCACCCCAGCGGCAGGGGCACCGCTGAGATGAAAAAGTTCACTGGTAATGATGCTAATTGAATCGGATGTCGCTTCCCTGTGCTCAGATGTGGCTGCTGCTGCCGTCTCGCAGCCGAATGCAACTGGCTTGAGCGAGGCCCCGGTGCATGAGGAATGTGAGCTGACAGCCCCCTTTGCTGGGAAAATCTGTGTGGGTGAGACAGTGCAATGGTCCAGACGGGATGCTCTCATGGTACCTGCTTCAAATCTGCATGTTTGGTTTAGCATCAGAATCAGGTCAGCAGGGCAAGCTCGCATTGAGAAGCTAAGGTTTTTCAGACTGGAGTTGTAAGGTGTGTCTTATGGGATCAGCTCTGGTGAGGACAATAGGCAGGATAATGCTTGTGGAAGTAACAGAATCTCAGAATGGCTTGGGTTGGAAGGGACCTTAAAGATTTACCAGGTTCAACCCCCTGCCATGGGCTGGCTGCCCCCTACCAGCTCAGGCTGCCCAGAGCCCCATCCCACCTGGCTTTGTGCACCAGCGGGGATGGGGCACCCACAGCTCTCTGGGCCCCACCTCTCTCTGAGTAAAGAATTTCTGCCTAACATCTAACCTAAATCTCCCTGCTTTTAGCTTAGAGCCATTCCCCTTGTCCTGTCACTATCAGACCATGTAAAAAGTTGTTCTCCCTACTGTTTATAGGCTGCCCTCAAGTACTGGGGGGCTGTGGTGAGGTCTCCCTGGAGTCTTCTTCCGAACACCCTCAGCTCCCTCAGCTTTTCTTCCTAGGGGACGTGCTCCAGCTTGGTGCCATCAGCAAACTTGCTGAGGGTGCACCTGATCCCACTGTCCAGATTATTGATGAAGACAGGCGTAGACAGATTCAAGCAGGGGACCTAGAAGAACCTCATGAAGTTCAGCAAATCCAAGTGTGTGATCTTGGGCAACCCCTGCTATCAATACAGGCTGAGGGATATAAGGATAGAGCACAGCCTGAGAAAAAGGACCTGAGTGTGCTGGTGGATGGCAGCTGGACAGGAGCCAGCAATGTGCCCTCACAGCCCAGAGAGCCAATGGTATTCTGGGCTGCATCAAAAGCAATGTGATTAGCAGGGTAAGGGAGGGGATCCTGCCCCTCTGCTCTGTGAGGCCTCACCTGGAGTGCTACATGCAGATGTGGAGTCCTCAGTACAGGAGAGACATGGAGCTGTTGGAGTGTGTCCAGAGGAGGGCCATAAAAATGATCCAAGGGATGGAACACCTCCCTATGAGGACAGGCTGAGTGCTGGGGCTGTGCAGCCTGGAGAAGGGAAGGCTCTGGGAGACCTGATAGTGGCCTTTCAGTATCATAAAGAAGTGGACAGACTCTTTAGCAGGGTCTGTTGTGATAGGACAAGGAGAAATGGTTTCAAACTAAAAGAGGGGAGGTTTAGATTGGACATAAGGAGGAAGTTTTTTTTACAGCCAGGGTGGCGAGGCACTGGCACAGGTTGCCCAGGGTGTTGGTGGGTGCCCCATCCCTGGAGACACTCAAGGGCAGACTTCATGGGGCTCTGAGCACCTGATGGAGTTGGGGGTGTCCCTGGTCATTGCAGGGGAGTTGGACTAGATGACATTTAAAGGTCCCTTTCAACTTGAACAATTCTATGTTGAAGAGCTCCAGTCCCAAGACTGACCCCCGGGGGACACCACTAGTAACTGGCCTCCACTGGGACATAGAGCTGTTGACCACAACCTTCTGGCAGTGACCTTCCAACCCTTGCTTTATCTATCAAGTAAACCACCCTTCAAATCCATGTCTGACAATCACGTCATCCAGTTCTTTCAGGATGTTGGGATGCACTCCTTGGCCTTGCTCTTCTGACCAATGTACCTATAGAGTCCCATCTTGTTGTTTTTCACATCCCTTGCTAAGTTCAGTTCCATCTGTGCCTTGGCTGTCTTGATCCCATCACTTCACATCTGGAAGGCATCCTTGTTGGGACGGCTCTTGTTCAAACTACTATGTGGAAAAAGGCCATTAGAGAACAGACGGACAGGGGAAATCCCACTCCTAAAGCTGCCTAAATTGAATAGGTTGCTTGGTAGCTGCCCAGAGGTAGACATAGGATTTAGAGCGAGGCATTAAGTGTATTTTAATGCCCATTGACATCACAGGGCAATGTGAAGAAGCGGGTGAGTAATCCACTGTAATAATTATTTCAAGTGTTTGAGCAGAACTAGTTGCTACAAGTCCTGGTCTCTGCATGTGAATTTGGGACCATAATCAGCACTGAATTCTTTGTTTCCAATCCTGAGCTGAATACACTGAACATGCATTAAAGCAGATTTCATAGTAAGTAACTATGGAAATATGCGTACAAACGTGGCCGTCCATGCCCAATTTCAATATTGGTATCAGTGAGCTGCCTTGTACGATGGCACCTATTTTTTCTAATAGTAATTCCATGTCAAAGAGGAAATATAAATAAACTCCCCAGACAAAAGAAGCAAGGAAAAAATAATTCTTTCAAACATTTGAGCAGGAACAATAGGGTAAGATATGCATTCTCTGGGGAGAGCTAATGGCTGAAACCGATAGGAGCACAGTGCCTGCTTTACTCTGCTTTGTAACTAACGCAAACCTTTGCTCAACAGAAGGTTATTTATAGCAGATGTTATGGCAGAAGCATGTGTGACCTGTAGGCTCCCTGTGAGGGGAAGAGCTTTCCTGTGCTGTCTTTGAGATACAATAGACAATTATTTGGACACTATCTTTGTCCCAGGATAAAAACAATTAAATGTTGGTTACTGATTTCTGCTCTTATGTCGAGACTACAGACAGCTATGTTTTTTTTTTGGGGGGTTTTTTTTTTTTGGTGGATTTTTAGAGAGGAAAAATATTTTTAAGGGGCTCACTTTGGAGGCTGGGATATCACAGCTGTGAAGTTTTGGAGGCATGTCTACTAAACTGACTAATTGGGAATGCCCAGTCATGCGGTGAGCATCGTGAAGTCACTGCCTCCCAGCATCCTCACAAAGGATGCAGCCAGTGGCTTGATGTTGTTCAGCTTCTTCCAACGATGACCTGTTCCAGGGCAGTGGGCACAGCACTCAGCCTGCTTGAGTTCAAGAAGTGTTTGGACGATGCCTTCAGGCATGCAGTTTAATTTTTATAGTAGTCCTGTGTAGACTTGATGATTCTCATGGATCCCTTCCACACAATGGTATGGGTGGGTGTAGACCCCTGAATCTGCCTGCACTTCTGCATTTCAGCTTACAGCTGTGGCATTAGAATGCCTGCATTTGCTACTGGATAGTAATTAAATGTTCTTATATGTAATTAACTACTTTGACGTGACTACCAAACAGCTTAAATAATCCACATGATATGGCAATTATTTCTGTATTGTGCTTGCTGAAGTCAGTGCCAAATACCCGAGAAGATTTGGGGAAAGAGCCATCATCAAAGCATAACCTTGCTTGAGAAGATAACTGTGTTTTCTGGCTCCCTCGTTTCGTTTTGGGTTCCTACGTATCCTGACTGTCAGTAGCAGAAGTATCCTTTCGGATATATTCTCTGCACCACCACGCTATGCCATCAGGCCCTTTGAGCCCCAAGTGTGGAGCTCCTCATGCATGGAGCCAGCTGGTCCCTTCCTTGGCAGCACAAGCACAAGTCCAGTTTATCTGACAGATGCAGTTGAGCAGCTCTGTCCCTCGGCTGTGGGTGACATGAGTCTCCCGCTCTAATTTCATTGTGTTTAGCCATTGCACAAACTCTAAAGCTCCCTGAAATAGGAAGGAAGTAATGTTTAAATTATGCATGAGTGAACTGATTTACTCGAACCGAAGTTTTGAGTTTTGTCCTTATGAATACAGGGATGGAGCTCTCTGTGCATCCATCCGTCTGCCTGGTGAATACTGAATTAACAGAAACACAAGTGCAGTTCCAGTACTGTAAAAGCTTTGGCTTAAACCAGTAAAAGCCATGCAGGGTAGTTGCACGCTGCCATGGGGAAAGTGGTGTGTTTGCTTAGTGTTCCCTTGTCTGGTAGGTCATCCTCAGTGACAGAGCGAGACCTTTGCTGCAGATTCCCTTCTGCTACTGCGTAGGTACTTGGGTATTTCAGTAGGAGCCACGCACTCCTGCCTGGAATGGGATTTGAACCAATCTCCTGCCCACCTCCTGCCTCGTAATGAGGAGTTTAACTTCCCGTGTAATACATTTTGCAGAGCATGTAAAATGCTGGTTAAATTCTATGGTCGCTTCCTATAGGAGCTTGCTCAGCGCTCCTCGGGGAGACCAGCGCCGGAAGGCTGGACATCCCTTTAGCAGATGATTCACTCAAGTCTCTTCTCCTTGCTCCTTTGACCTCTATTAAAAAAAAAAAAAAAAAAAAAAAGAAAGCAAGCAAGCTCTAGTATCAGGGCACCCACCCACATGAGAGCGGCACAGCTTGTGTCTTGTCCCGTGCACAGAAGATGCTGAGCGTCTCTGAGGCTGCAGCAGTTGGGGCTGGGTGGGCAGGGCCCTGAGCACAACAAGCTCCTGTGTCTGGGTACGTGCTGCTGGAACGTGAGCACTGCTTTGCAGTTGGTCCTTTGGAGCAGCACCGTGGAGCTGAAATGTCAGTGGAGACACAGAAAGGGGGAGAAGTCACGATTTTCTTGCTATTTCTTTGACCTAAATACACAGAAGTAACTGTACTCTCATGAAAGAGATAATTTCCTGATGCTGGAGAGCTTAACATCTGTTTCCTCTGATTTTTTTTTTCGGTGGTAGAACATGGTAACGGAAGAACTGGCGGGGTTTTCTTTCCTCTTTTTCTTTTGTATAGCAAAGGCTCTGCATGCTGTGGCTATATACACTCTCCAAGAGCAGACGGGTTTTTCTCAAGGGTTATATGATCGTTTGTTCTCTATTTTCTCTCCTTCCTGCCTATCCCCCCCCCTCCTGGAGAGGAGCGGATATACCGAAGCCCGGGCAGGACTTCCTTAGCTCCGCCATACCTTCTGGCAGCCTGCGCCTCATGCCCTCTCCCCATCACCCCCCTTCCCCAACAAACAATGGCCAAAGGCTCCTTCTTGTTTGTTATTTTATATCCCGCAGAGGAAGAGCTGAGTGGAAGCTGATGTCCCCAGGGGCCCTCGGCACATTCCAGCTCTGGCTGCTGCCTTGCTGGGCTGCCCGTGCCTCTTCCACACGGTCCCCAGCCCTATAGGGTGAATCAGTGGTGCTGTGTGATGCTTGGGGTTGCCAATCAGTTTTGAAGCAAACTTAGCATTGCTGAAAGGTGAGAGAGGGTCTGAGGGCCTCGGAGAGGTGTTCTGAATCATTACTCCGTGGCAAGAGCAGATAAAAGAGATGGATGGGCTTATTGGCGGTGCCTGTTCAGAGCCCAGCTTCAGCAGCCCTGGAAGAATCAAGATGTTAACTAAAGGAAAAAAAACAAACCCGTTGGGGTCAGACCCTTGATTATAACTGGTTGTATGAGAAAGAAAAGTGGCTGCGTAGAACTGGAATTGTAAGATATAATTGGAGATGCTCGTGGTCTGTGACAACTGTAAAAACCACTAATGAAGAAGCTCCCTGCAGAAAGCTGGGGTGGAACAAAGCAAGCACATCTTGGTTGGAGAATTGGTCTGAGATTGCCCAGCTACTTAATCCAGCAAAAATCTAATTGTTGGGGAAGGAGGCAGTTCTGCCCACCCCAGCTCCTTCCTCCTGTCACGTGGCTTGTGTGTTCCTGTGGCTCTTTGGCTGAAAACCAAAGCTAGTGTTTCTTGTTTGGCTGTTTCCAACCCCTTGGCTCAGCTTATGCCCAGAAATGATCCCACTGGCATGAGGGCAGGCGAGCACAACGGGGGACATGGCATCTCCCTGACCTCACTGTCGGCTTCAGTGGATGTTACCTGGGACCTTGGAGTTATTTCAGCTCCTGTATCCCCCTACTAGATTGCTATTACTCCCACCTGTATCAGGCAAGAAAAGCCCTGTTGCCAAGGAAATGTTACGCAACTGTGAATGAGGTATAAAGCACCTAGATTTTGAGATCTGGATAGCACAAAAAAAAAAAAAAAAAAGAGAAGAATTTGGAGGAGTGTCATGGCACAAAACATGGATGTTTTGTGCAACACACCTGGCACCATTTGCATGAGGTTTTGTGCTAACCAATTTGTCAGCCTTGGTTACTTTGCAAAAGGAAGGAGAATTGGAGGAATGAAGGGCTGCTGTTTTTGTGGTGAGAGCAGCAGCAGAGCCTCATGCAGAGGGCAGGGCTTGTGACAAACCCACAGAGCTCCTGTATGTTTGAGCAGTTTTTGGTGTCTGATTGCTGTGGTTTTTGAAACCGCATTCCTTGCTGGATGAGGAGTTGTGTGCTTTGTAGACCAGCCGCAACCGCTCCGCTGTTCCGCCCTGTTCGGCTTGAGGTAATTCGGCGGGTGCTGTAAGGTCATGGCGTTTCCTCCTGCTTGCTGTGGTTCAAGACTCACACAGCGATGGTTGCTGCAGCGTAGCTGCTGGGTGGTAACCTGCTGCAACATGACATCTGCAGCTGAGCCCGCAGCCCTAGGAGAGGGAAACAAAGTGGGGGTTGACTTCCCGCTTTAGTTTTGCAGCTAGCAGATGTCCTTAAAAATATATTCAAAGTGTTGTCTTCGGTCCTCCTTTTCCTGTGCCCCAGCAAGATGGGTAATGGCTAAATAATTGAGTACTCCTGCAGCCATTCTCCATACTCAAATTTTGCTGTTGTTAAGGGCGATAATGCCCCCAGGCCTGCATGGTTTGGTTGATAATAGGTTTTTTCCAATCTTGGTGATTCTGTGATTCTATGATAAGGCCACCTTTTCTCTATTCGGCTTATTTAAAGCATCGTTTTCCCATGAGCCTGCTACTGTTGTGCATTTGCACAGCTGCAGACACTGATTTTGGTGGCTGTATCAGATGAGAGAGCATAGCAGATTGTGACACCCAGTCAGGGAAGCCTGAGTGAAGCTGATTGCTAAATGTGGTGTGCCTGGGTGCGGGGAGGCTTTGGTTGAAGCCGCGCTGGGACTCGAGCCTGGTCCAGTACAGCTGGTGGGCCTGCTGTGGCCCTACAGCCACTGTAATGATGACCACAGTCACTAACAAAGCTGTGCTGCTGTGAGTTGGCTCTTGCCATCTGGTCAGCCTGTGGTTTCAGCACATGCAGAGTCCTGCAGGCTTACTTAGTGTGTAAATAAGGCAAAAATAAGGTGCTTTTCTTTGTCAGTAGCTGGTCAAAAGGCCTTTTGAATGCTGGACATGTGGTCTACTATTCTGTTCATCCATTGAAACCATGGGAATTTCAGTGACAGCTTCAAAGCTTGTGAGAGCCCCAGGTGAGGCTGTGGAGGGGGAAGTGGAGAGGAGCTACCCAAGCTCTGGTGCTGTATCTGCCTAGCATGTGTGGGTCTGACTTTATTGTGGCAGCTGTGATTTACATCTGGTTTAAAGCTGCTTTTTTAAAATTAAAAAAAAATTATATCTATCTATCTAAATTTGAAGCCACCCTTGTGCCTTGCCTTTCTGTGTTGTGCTGCCTTTCTGGGGAGGGGCCATGTAGGGTCTGTGTCCTGTAAAAGACTCTTACATGAGAAACAGATTATGTCTCCTCTTTGCTAGCATCCCTCCAAAGACTTTGTAGGGAAGTCTGTTTCCTTTGAATCTTCTTTTCCCATGCAGGATCCACCCAGCCAAAAACAATAAAATATAAAACTGGAAAGAGAAAAAATAGGGAGCTTCTGTGATTTTGGTCTTCTGCTGCCATATGTGTGTTGGCTGCACAACTTGAAACTCCTCAAATGCACTTTTTCCACTCCATCAAATTCATTCAAATATGTTATTCTTTAAATTGCAGCAGAGGATAACCCACAGACCATTGTGACAACCGTGGATGAGATGCTCTCCTCATAGAATGGCATGGGTTGGGAGGGACCTTAAAGATCATCTAGTTCCAACCCCTTGCCGTGCTGGCTGTCTCCAATCATCTCCTCATCTCACATGTATGTTGACGTAGCTTCCATGAGGATCTGCTCTGTGATCTTCCCAGGCACAGGCGTTAGACTCACCGGGCTGTAGTTCCCTAGGTCCTTCTTTCTCCTTTTCTTAAAATAGGAGTGATGTTTCCCTTTCTCCAGTCACTGAGGACTTCACCTGACACACGCGACTTTTCAAATATGATGGAAAGTGGCTTGGCAACCATATCAGCCAATTCCCAGTTCTCTCAGGACCCTGGGATACCTGTCTTTGGGCCCTATAGACTTGTACACATTCAGCCTCATGAAGGGGTCTCGCTGTTACAGTGGGAGGGATTTTGCACCCCCGACCCCTGCCTAGAGGTTCAGGGCTGTGAGAGCCCTGTGAGAACCCTCTCAGGGAAGCCCGAGAACTTGAGTACCTCACCCTTCTCCATGTCTGTTGCCACTTCTCCCTTCTCGTTTATCCGCAAGCACCAGATGTGGTGTCTTTTTTAAAATTTTGTTTAACAGAAGCTTTCTGTGGTAGGCAGGTCCCGTGTGAGTGTGTGCTACAGGGTTTGAGTAATGGCGGTCCCTGGCCCAGTCCTGGAACAGCGGCTTTTGCATGAGGAAGGAGAGTTTCTTGCAAGATCTCCACCGCATAGAGCACAGAAGGCAGTGGGCTGGGTAAACACAGCGCCAAAGCAGAGGTGTGTGAGAAAGAAATAGCTATGAAATTAGGCTGTGCTTCGCTATGGGATGTGTATGTCAAGGCATCAGTACTGGGGTGCTGCAGGGCAGCTGCTGGGAGAAGACAGGGCTGGCATGGAATGGCAGCACTGCAAGCTGCAGCGGAGCCTATCAGTGATGCTGGCAGCCCCTCTGTGAAAACGTGGTTAAGGGCAAAAATGCTGGAAAGGACTGTGGGAGTTAACAAAAAAAGCGAGTGTCATGGTTTGGCCTAGTTCTGTGACAAGGGGTGAGGAACAGCATTGTGAATCCTGTGAAGGAGGAGGGGGTGTTGGATGAGGACCTCTTCCCTGCCAGCACCTGTGGTGGGAGCTCCTGACAAGAGCCTGAGCAGGAGCCACGGCCCGTGCAGCACCTGCACAGGAGCGGGCTTTTGTGTTAGCAATCCTGTGTTGCTGAGGCTGCGCCCTTTCTTGTCCCTACTTTTCCTCTCTTCTTTATCCTGCGAGGAGGGCTGGAACCGGGGCCTGGCTGCTGGTTCTGTATGTTGCACAGACAGACAGACATTATGAAGCTGCAGCAGTGACTCAGGGCATGGCAGGTATATACCCGTGGAAGGAAAGGCTTAGGATCTGCATGTGTAGAAGTTCAAACTCTTACAAAGGCTTGGCAGTGGATTCCATTGCTTTTATGTGTGGGGTATCTGTAGTTTTAATCCTTTTCACTTAGGCTGAAACTTTCCTGAGGGGAACATGTGTTCTTGTGTAGCAGTGAGTGGTGGCCAAGCATCTTTCATTTAGCAGTTCAGTTCCAGTGAGGGATTCCTGTGCTGGTGCCATAGCTGTTGTAGGAAAACGTGGCTTGAATATTCTGTGAGGTTTTTGGTATTGAAGTTATTTCAGAATTGCATTGTTTCCAGGAAAGGGCCCATCCTGGCTTTTCTTTGAATGCCTGCCTGAAGAGACTGAACTCATTGGGAGTGCGTTGTTGGTTCCTGGCAGATGAAGCTGGTGAGGATGACAGTGACATGTACAGGGACACTTTACTGCAATTTCCTCTTTTCCTCTCTGTCACGTACTCTGACATATTGAGAGAGTCCTAGCAATTTGCAAGACCAATATGTGATTTATGGTATTCTGTGTGTTCTTTGGGGTAACTTTATTGATGCAAAAAGCTTACGTATAATCATTAAATCTTTGGTCACTTAAATTAGACTTAAGTTGCTTTGAACGTTGTATAGTTTAAGAGCAAAATCTTGGTCTCATTGAAATCAGTGGCATTACTGTCACTGGAATAGGATTTGACGTGTGTTGCATTAGCAAATGTGTCTTCTGAAAAGGTTTTCTTCTCCTAATCTTGTTCCTTTGCAATTTTTTTCCTCAAGTCTTGTGAAGAAGACAATCTGAAGACAATGTGTCTTTGACCCCTGGTACCAGCTTTTGAGCCGGAGCAATGGAAGTTACAGATGGCTGCCGGCATACTGACCCTGTGATAGTTTCAAATGGATATGCAAACAGGATTTTCCAAGCAAACATGGAGGACAGAAGTGCTGATGCATCAGAGGTCTGTTGTGCTGAGCATGGCACCTCCAGTGATGCAGTCCCAAATGAACAGGAAGAAGCTCCCAGGTATAAGAAGTTGACCAAGGGCAACCGCATCTGGAATTTTGTTTGGCGAAGGAAAGGATCCTCTATGAATAAAGGAAGACCCCGGTCCATGATCGTACTCGGAGATACCTATGATGCCTCTGATGAAAAAAAGCCATCCTTCATGGACAGAGTAATGCCCTTAAAAAAGCTAAGAACCTCTAAGTTGCCTAAGGATGTAGATTTCAGAGGATCTGCAGTGCAGGTTACTTGTGTCCCTGAGGAAGACCATCCTGCTAGTGGGCAAGGAGCAGTCTACAGGGTTAAGAAACTGGGTGACAGCCAGAGGCCCTACCGCCATTCATATGGGGGGCACATTGAAGATTTAGATTCCTCTTTTGAAGACATTGAGCTGAACATCAGTGTTCCCGAAATTGACGCCAATGAAAGTAAATGTCTCAGGGATATTAGTATCAGACTACACAGTGAAGATAATGATAGTAACTGCCAGAAAATACCAGCTAGAAAGAGCGAGTCTTTGAATTTAGAAAACTTTAAGAGTCCTGCAATTACGGAAGGGGACAATCAAAAGAAGTGTACCGTGCTCCCACAGGAGGGCAAAAGAGGAAGAAGCTCTGATGTCTGGAGCTATCTGAAAGGAATTTCATTAACTAGCAAAGATCATTCAAAGCTTCTAGATGAAAGGGCTGAAACCAATTTCCAGAACTTAGAAAATATAACTGATCATTCCACTTCTTATTTGGACTTTGATGAGAGATGTGAGGAGAATCTTAGCCAGCAGAAAAAATCAAACAGCGCAACCAAAGCCACTCACTTTGCGGGTTTCGTGCGGTTCTTCACCAGTGTGGCCGAGGCAGCTCGGCGGCTGCGAGGCTCCTCAAAGGCATTTTCACCTGATGAGAAAAGGCCTCAGCGGAGCTCCCGAAGCTGGAGGCAGGATGTCATCTCCCGCAAAGTGAGCCTGGTTATCGAGAATGAGACTGCGAATGCTTTCTGCACAGTGGGAGCGTGCCTGCAGTCCCCAGATTCAGGCGTGTGGGATAATCCAAGCTTTGAGAGTTCAGTGGGGAGGGAGACCACACTGGGCTGTAAAACTACAGAGGTGTCACAAGACATCGGCTTCTCTGCCCTGAGCAGCAAAAATGATAATTTTAACGAAATACCACTTTCTCCCTCTGGGCCAGAGCTCCCAGATGACTCTGTTGTCACTGTGATAAATTCTGAAGAACCGTCTGAGACTGCAGTCCACTTTCCACAGGCAACTCTGACCAAACAGATTCAGAACGTAGACAGTACTCCAGAGAAGGCACAGGCTGTGGGCAGGGACCTGCCACATTTGGAAGACCTTCCTGGGAAAAATCTGGGTACTTCTGAGCTGGGCAGTTCTCCAGCTGCTAATGGTGACTTTCCTGTAGTGACTGTGGCTCTGATCCACCATCCACTAAAGATGACCCTGCATGAACTCGAACATCAGGATGTGGCTTGTGCTTCAGTAGTTACTAATGACATGAGTACGTCTCTAGCAGCAGCTCTGGAGCTTTCAAAGACTGAACTTGATATGAAGGACCTGAGAAATCCTGAGTTGCCTTTACAAGACTTATCTAGAGATGACCTGGAGTTTCAGGACTCAAGCAATACTCCAGTGAAGTCTCAGGTCATAGGCGGGGACCTGCCATGTTCTCAACATCTTCCAGAGAAAAATCTGGATACAGCAGAGCTGAATGGTTCTCCAGCTGCTAACGGTGACTTTTCTGCAGCAGCTTCTTTGAAATGCGCAGCAGTTGAAGGGGTGGTGTTTGAGCAGTCTGATGGATGCTTCACAAAGCACAGAACAAGTTCACCTGTGGAACAGAACCCCGTGGAGTTACTTGGCAGAGGAGTGCGCTTTGACTGTGATGATGAGTGCCGTCCGTTCCACGTGACCATCTCTAGAATTGTCTCCTCTGGACTACTTAACAATGGGAAGGTATGAATAAACTTTACTGTACAACTTCCAATAAGGCTGTATTGTTGTTATACCTCTTATAAAGATAGTTTGCACTTGAAATCATTTTTATATATTCCTCTTTGGAATTTTTATTTAATCATACAAATATTGGCTGTAGACGTAGCTTTTATATCAGACTACGAGGAACCAGTTGACTGGCATATCCCTGGGCTGTTAGTGCAAATTTCCAGAGTGTTCCTCTTACAACCCTTTGGCTATGTCATTATCGGTGCCTTCAGAAGAGGGCTGTAACAGAGATTGGTGTGTTTCTATGTGCTAACTTCGATTTTTCTTCCACTCTGTAGTAGTAGTGGCGGTGGCAGTTGATTTTTATCAGGTGATGCTTGTTACACCACAGCATCTGGAACACCAGGAAGATTCCTGGCACACAGTCCTAGCCCAAAATGGAAGATGGGAAACAGTGGTTCTGAGAATTACCAATCTGTATTGCCCAGCATGAAGTCCAGCTGTTTTCTTTTGGGTTCCTGTTGGCTAAAGCTGAAATGATGACTTTTATTTCTAAGGTGCCAGGTAGGGAAATCGGGTCAGCTCATGGAGAAACTTTTGCCTGTCCTTTTGGGCTTTGAGAGATGACATATTACAGGGTGATGACGTTGTTCCCTACTGGAAAAGGGGTCACTAACTTCTGAGCCAAGAGGGGAAGTGTTTGAAAATTGGCAGCAGATGAGAAATACTGAGAAGAAAAAAGTCTGAACTTCTGACTCCCTGTTAAAATGGGCAGTACCATTGTCAGTTATTCCTGCTTTTTTTTTATTTTTCTCTCAATTTTTTGTTGTTCAAAAATATGAAGACAGTTCACTGTGTAATTCCAGGGACTTACGAAGTGGGACAAGTAGCCGTTAGTCACTTGTGGTCTCCTGAACAAAATGTTTTTAGGAGTGGCTTGAATGAGCGGACTGTGGTTTGATTTACTTTTGCAGGCACTAAGCTGTAAGTATGCTGAGCAGGAGCAAGATAACAGAGGCATGTAAGGACTGAGTGGAGCAAGGGAGGTATTGGCAATCTTTTCCCAGAGCAGCTGCATTTGTGGTAGCTGAGGGCTATGGCTGTGTGTCTAATCTCAGAGTTCTTGCAACCCTGTCCATGGCAGAGGAGCTGAAACTAGATGGTCTTTAAGGTCCCTTCCAACCTAAGCCATTCTCTCATTCTTTGAGGGCAAAATGTGAACAGTTTCCCAGGTGTGTGAACAGAGGTGGAATGAGTCTATTCTCAGCTGTTGCAGCTTACAGACTTTACAGAGAAACTTAAAGATGGTACTTAAGATAACCGGACAGGAAACCTCCCCTGAGTTCCTGTTGAGGCTGGTGATAGCAGTATAACCTCTGGATTATGGTGGCTTGCAGCCTCGCGGGTCCATGCCTGCCACTTCACTGGGCAGAAGCAATGGCAAAGCTGGAACAGAAAGCACACAGCCCACCCTGGTTTGTAAACACCTCTGGATCCCAGAAACTTGGTCTAGAGATGCCCAGTGATCTAAGGGCAGCGCTGAGTCCTGTGCAAAGGAAGGAAACTTTTGGATGGGAATGGACTTAGAGTCCATCAGCAGCTCCAGTAACAAATGTCCTGAGACACCCAAGGGATTTACTTGCCTATCTCTCATCAGGGAGTGGCACTCGGAAACAGTTTACCAAAAATAAACACATAAGAGGAATAACTTCAGCCTGAGCATGACACTAGCAGCAAACTCAGGCCTCTTATTGTTTTAGGGCTGAATTCACGTCCTCACTGGCACCTGTTCCTTGGGACAGTTGTTGGCCCTCATGCTTCTGCTCCAGGCTGCTCTGCAGTAATGGAGGGATTTGGATTTCAATTGAAATGCTCCATCAAAAGTAGGGAGAGGGTGCTTCCAGGACAGGGCGCTGTAAGCAAGTGCTCCTGCAGCCTTTGAAGTGCGTTAGCTGTGTGAAACAGAAATAGCTTCAGCAACTGTTTTCAAAACAACCTACATGTTTTCCCACAAAAAGCAGAAAAATGCTGGTTCTCACTGAGGCTCCCTGCCCCAGCCTGCCAGGAGATGGTAAGAGATCGAGGATAATGTAGTGCAGAGGGTGATGGAGTGCGATGTGGGGGACCTGGGCATTGGTCCTAGTTATACAGCAAATCTTCTGCTTAGCTGTGCTCTTCTAAAACTAACACCTCCATTTCTTGTTCTCCTTACCTTGCCTTTTAAAATTTCATGTTTTCCAGCAGCAGCTTACTGACAGCGTGGGCAAGTAACAGCTCAACAGTGTTTGATCTTACTGCTGTACAGAAAACAGCACTGCAATAACATTTAGTAAGAAGAGCAGCGGGTATAAAACAGCTTCTTCTTGAACTGCTCCCCCGCCTAGCTGCTTTTGGGACCCATCCCAAATACTCATTTGTTGAGGCAACTAATGATCAGCATAGATAAAAACGTTTTGATGGATTGAAAGAACAGCAGCAATCCAAATGAGTCGTCAATGGCAAATGAATTACCGATTCACACTGCTGCAAGTTGGGAATTGAAAGGCCTTCCTTATTTTCAGATTGAGATATGAGAAGGGAGCTCAAGGATGACATAGAGTTTCTCTGAGATTTTGGTCAACTTATGGCCTTTACTTGCAAACCATAGAAGTTTCTCTTTGGCATGGAATCAGGCAGAGCCCCACAAGCTGAATTTGGCCACTTCCAGAAGCTTGAGCAAATGCTGCACTGGGAGGAAGCTGTGAAACCACACTGGCTACCCTGCTAGGCATTGACATCAGGGTTTCAAACTACCCCATGTGTCCCTTGGACAGAGTTTGTGGGGAGGTTGATGCTTACTTTGAGCATGGCATGAGAAACAGTTGCAAAATACACCTCTAACAGACTACCTCAGACTTCAGTTTCCAGCTTGTAGAAACTCATGTTTCTCAGAAACCTGGTTTAGGCTTATTGCTGTCCGAGGTCCTTCTGGGTCACCTTGGGGCTCGCACAGGTGATCAGCAGGGACTGAGTGCTGTGGAGCAGCTCCGTCGCATTTTGGCTTCTGCAGGTAAAATGCAGTTAAAGCTGCAAAATCTTTTCACTGCGGTCTTTCTCTGCCCTCTGCTGGCTATTCGTGATATAAGGATTTATTTTAAGGAAGAGAATGCTTTATTTGTAGGATTTTGAATTTTATCTGTAAGTGGTTTATAATCTGTGTCTTGCCGCTGTCTAGTTTTTTCCCCCATACATAGAAACCAGCTGGTTCTGTGGTGCCATTTTCTGGGGGATTTACAGTTGCCAGAAGCATGAAAATGAGTTCTTTCCAGTCTTGTGTGCCTGGACAGAAAGTGCCTGCCTTGCAGTATAAAGTGCCAGGCTGGCCGATGGATCCTGCATGTCTCCCGAATAGTCTGCTGTTTCTCTCTCAGATTATCCACACTTCTCAGCCTCACAGCACACGAGGGCGAGTGTTTCCTTTGGGCAGCTGGGAGTTTGGGCCTCTGTGCCCCATACTTATGGAGCTAACTGTTCTTGGTGCCGTCCAGGTGCTCACGGCTCAGAGAGTGCAAATGCTGATAGTGCCCCATACCAATGGTGATCAGTGCTTTTGCGGCATTACTGGGGTTTGTGATTTCTATGCACACTGTGCTGCATACGTGGGAAAATCGGAGGCTCATCCTGCACGGTGGGTCTGACTGGAAGCACCGGATTGCTGGTCTACTTGTGTGTGCACGTGCCAGAAGATGCGCTGGCAGATACGCCTTCTGATAGAGCTGGGGCACTGGAGGCAAACCCAGGAGATCTCAGATCCTCCCACAGGTTTGGAGTTCTGCTTTAGAGCAGCTGCTGCAGATGTCTTTTCATAAGAGGAAGATGTAACAACTTTCTTTCTCCCTGTTTGATGAGAAACTGCAAGTAGTTTGCAACAGGATCCCGTGGTGACCTTTAGCTTGAGATTATTTGATTGTCTCTCTGCCACAGAACATGTTGGGAGCTGCTGCAGGAGTGTGACTGCCAAGCTGGCTTCCCCCCTCCTTGCTCTGTTCAGTGGCACTAACTGGGAAATGTGCATTTCTGAAAGCTGATCTTCAGAGCTTTACCTCCTGGTTGTTGCCAGTTGGCTGGGTTGTCTCCACCTATTGCGCTTACGAAGGAAGCGCAAGTGAAGAAATACTGCTTTACTTTCTAAGTTCTCCTGCTGCCAAGGGAGCACTGTATTTCTGTCTGTAGTGAGGTATGATTTAGTTACAGAATGAAGATCCTGTATATTTATGGCATTTAGTATGGTTATGTCTGACAATCATCTTATTTTTAGAAGAGACAAAACCTCTAAGCTGTTCAGATTTTCTTAATAACCGTGAAGTGTTATCAAAATCTTGAATTAAATCCTATATTTAGTGCTATCTATACTGGGGTAGCTTTCTTTTTTTTTTCTTTGGAAACGTTTTTAGCATTGTGAGGGAAAGGCAGGTTGCATCTGCGAGGCTGACAGGCTTTCTGTGTATGTATAACCAGCCACCGAACACCTGGGGATTTTAAATTTCCACGTTTCACAGCCTTGACTTCTCCTACCTCCCTGCTCTGCCATCAGAGCAGTGATATGAACAGGGACTCCTGTAGGTTCTTCCGGCCTCTGTGCTGGAGGACTGTGTGTCCGGAACTTCTCTGCCTGGGTGGTTTGCTTTGGCTTTTTCCTCCTCCTGCTTGTTCCCCAATTAAGGGGAGTGTGCTGGAGCACTGGACATGGTATAGAGAATGGGAGATGGAGCCTTACATCATCCACAGCCTCCCACTGTGCCTTTGGGGTAATTATAGCCTGTCTGCTTTGTTCTTCATCTGTAAATAAAGATAATAGTGCATCAGTGAAAGCTGAGGGTGCTTGAGGACTTAAACCATCAGAGGCACCCAGTTATTAGCAGGGCCATGGAAGTGTGACAGATCTGTCTCAAACTGAGGCTAAAAGCCTCCCAGTGAAGAGCCCTCCTCTTTTCTTCTCCTGACCTTTCTAAACTAAATTTTCTGCTGATGTCTTAGCTCCAGGATTATACACGAGACTTCCACATTGTCATGTGTCACAGAGAAGAAAATGAAAAGCAGCATTTTGAACTGTGATTTTCAGAAAGATAAATCCATTCCACAATTCTTGCTGTCGTCTCTGTCAGGATCATTTCCTCCTGAAAGAGGAGGATAAAAGTTGAGTTTACTCAGGAGCAAGAGAAGCACCAACGTTTTTCTCCACTTAGCTATAAATGCTATTTTCTCATTTGGGTGGATGTTATCTTAGGGTATACCTGGGGATATTTGACTGCTTCATAGGTGCTTCAATCAATTGCCAGTGTCTGTAACAATAATTCCTAGGCTATTGATAGAGAGGACTTGTCTTGTTCACAGTTTTTATCAATCACCTTCCAGAGAAACTACTGTTACTACCAAAGCCATTCAATTCCATCTAGATGTGAAGTCTTTTCTCTCTCTAGAAGGCTCCTTGTACCCTCCCGATGACTCCAACAGCACAGCAATAACAGCATTGCTGTTAGGTTTATTCACCTCCTGTCCTCTTCATAGACCATCTGCGGCCTTCCGTTTATGGAATTGGAAAAAGACCTTAGGTGACCTTTGGAAATGCCTGGAAGGGAGTGTCTTGTTAAGATTTTTGGGAATTAAGAGAATGACATCCTGTTACTAATTTAATTCACTCTTTCATAGATATTATTGTCAGCAAGACTCTCGAGTTTTGTGGGAATTGTTCTTTCTGTGTATCACGGCTTTATTCTGAAAACTTGAAATGCTTATTTCTGTAGTGGGATAGGCAGATCCTATTGTTGTTCTGCTGGATGGGCACAGAGATGAGCAGATCGTTCTCCTAAACCTCACTGTTGCACTGTTCTACTCCTGTGTGCTTCAAGTGCTGGAGATATTTCTACCACTTCTTAAATGTCTCTTAATCATGGCCATGCTTGTAGATCTGTGGTAGTTGATGGGCTGTAATTAGCTGTTGGCTAAAAATCCAGACAGGAACAGTCTCTCGTTTTCTTTAGGCCACCAAAGGGTGCATCTGCTAATTCAGTTCAGGAGTGCTGGTTGAAGCAGATCTTTCAGCTGTCTGTCCAGAGTATGCTTTGGATGCACTAATTGGCCTTCACGATCCTAAGCACCCGTAAGTGGAGGCCTACACTCATTATCCCAAGCGTTCAGCCCTGGGTGCTCAGCTCCTGAAGACTGAGGTTCATGCGGCTTTGGGCCCTCAGCACCCGCTAATTCACTTCCCGCTTGTGCTCCTGCTGGGGCTCAATGACACTGGTGTGGACAAAATGCTGTGCAGAACACAAATGTCATCAGCTCATGTTACCCTCAAAAGTGCCATGGAGTCTCAGTGCCACCAGAAGTTGTTGGGACTCGAGCACCCTGAGCTGTACTCACGGTAGGGAGTCCCATACAGTGAAAATTAGGGCATGTTAGAAAAAAGGTCAGCAAAACTTTGTCTTTCAGCAAAAAAATAAAAAGAAGAGGGTGCAGATTGCAGTGAGGAGCTATAAGGTGTGCCGTACCTTCTTGGGATGAAAGAAAAAAAAAGTGTTCTTTGTCCCAGGTTTAATGTGCATTGCTAAATTTTTTTCTCTGACCCTTTTCTTTCCAGACAATTTCTCATCCTTCTCAGCCATCCCCACGAGCACCTCCCTTCAAGGTGCTTGTAGAGAGATGTCGCTCCGAGCCGCTCTCTCAGAGCACCCCGATGGGGCTGGACCAAGTGGGTGGGCGCATGCAGCACCTGCTCCGAAGACGTGGTGAGTAGCTTTGCAGTGGTTTTCCCCCAAAATCTTTGTCTTTTGGTTTTGCTAACATGGGCTAAAAAGTCACAAATGTGTCTTGTATCCACTCTTGTTATAACCCTGGAGCCTGGTGAGGAGGCCTTTGATAGCCACATGCTAAAGAGTTTCTTTTTTTCTTGTAACTTTAATGTCCCTGAATGCAATCCCTGTAATTTGTTTGTGAGAAGACGAACAGATAGGTGCACAAAGAGTAAAAGCTGTTCAGCAACGTTTGTGGGAGTTGTAATTTGGTAGTTTCCTCTTGGCTTTCTGTCTTCTTACCTGTTTTTGTTGTGAGTACTTGGCATTTGGAGGTGTTGAGTGATGGATTCTGAGATCATAACTCAGCTCTGATGTTTGTTTGGAAAAGAGCAAGATGCGAGTTGTTTTTTTTCTGGGTGCTCTTCCTGAACAGATAAAGAACCCTGTGAGTCAAAGACTGTGGTGAGCTATCCTCTGCAGCACTTGATTAATGTAATGTAATTTGTCCTGCTCAAAACGATGCTGGAGAAAGCATGACAGAATATATTTGCTGGAAGGGTCTTGTGTTGGCTGGTAAATAAGCAGGTGCTTGAATGGGCAACATGATTTTGTGGACCTCTACTTAAAAAGATTGATAATTGCTGTAAGAAAATCATTTCTTGGAGGCGGTAGTACTAGCACTAAGAATGCCTTGATTTAGCAATGGGCAAGTATGGGAATGCTGCCAGACTGCATTGGCACTGCTTGGGAGCACACTGGGGATCTGAGCAGTTAATGGATGGCAGCAGCACATTAAGGATTAAGAAGAATCAGAAGGGAAACGGCATAGCGGCTGCCTCTTTAATTGATGGCTCTCCTGTAGGGGTGCACACGCTTTTAGCACAGGCATCTCTCAAAATGTGAGCATTACTGCTTTTGCACATTGCTCCTGAGTGCTACTATATTGGCATATTTCCTCTGGAGCCTGGTAGCAGCCTCTTGCTATAATCGGCACTTGCAATGCAGCTTGATTTTCTACGAGTCTAGAAAGTGAAATGCATGCTGCTAAAAATAACAGCAGGGTGCCTACGTCAGCAGTGCGTTTAGGAAATGGGTCTCACTGCAATCTCTCTCCCAGCAACGCTGGAAGAAAATCAGGATTGCTGCCCACCCAGCCATGCCAGGGCCGGGGCAGGGTCCCAGCTCTGCTGTGCTCTGTGCTGTTGTCCTGGGCAGCAGGGAGTCCCCAGCTATTTGATTTGGGAGCAGGGAGCTTGCAGTAAGCAGGCACGGACATGTATTTTGGCTATGTAAGTAAAGGTGACCTAAACGCCAGGAGCATGGATCCTGGAGTGTGTGTCCCTATCTCCCAAAGCTTCAGACCTTTCATCCTTTGTTGTCTGGTTTCAAAGCCCTCGAGACTGACAGAATCTGAAACCCAAACAGGGGTTAGAGGTGCATCTGGAAGAAGAAAATTAGGGTTGGTCTTCGTAGTGGAAATGCTAAATCATCATGGCTTGAAGCAGTGATTGAGCACCTGCTGGGAAGGCAGGGCCAACCTAGGGGAGCTCAGGTTTGTGCAGTGTACCTGAGTGACCGGAAGGGGTGAAGCCAGGATCCACCCCTTCCCAGACCTCATTTAAGGGCTGGCAGTGGAGGCAAGGGTATCTTGTTGGAGGTCCCTGCCTGAGGCCTTCCAAGGATCAGCAGTTTTTTTTTTTCTCCTTTGTTTCTGCATGCACAGCTGCTGCATTTGGGCTTATCTTTACTTGCTGCAGCCTTGGACTTTGCTACCCTGCTGTTATTACTGTGCTTTCCACTGCATTATATCATTACAGTCTTCTATAGGACAAGAGTTCTGGGATGTGTTTGTTTTCTGTAGGTGCCTTTCTTCATGAAAGGGGTGACAAAGCTCCATGGGCTGTGAATGCCCCTAGATGTGTACACGCACACAGGAACAGACATCAGTTCCACGTGCTGCCTGGGCCACGTGCGCCCTCTGAAAGGAGCCCAGGCTGGGTGAAGGGGTTAATATCTAACTTCACTAGTTGTGGGAGGGGAAAACCCAGTCTTGCACAAAATGACAGCTTAACCCCCCTAAAAAAAGGGATAGTATAAGGAACTTCACATTTGGGATGATTAGGAAAACAATTTTGAAAGGTGGATTACCAGCCCTTCCCCACCATTTGCCTCTTCTTTACAGTCTTGTGCTTGGGTGTGTGCAATCTGTACAGCCAAGCTGAGAGCTGGTGTGAACAGAATAACTTAAGGCCAGATCAGAATTGCATTGGCCTGAAGTGCTTGGGATGAGAAATAGCCACTGGCTTGAAAACAGCTTTTGTGGGCTTTCCCATTGTTGTTTTCTGCATAAATTTGGGAAGCTTTCTTTTTCAAGGAATTGCATCATACGAACTGCAACAGTTATAAGGCTGGGATTTCTTCAGAGGAACAGTTAGCAGTTATGACCCAAGGAGCTATTGCACTTTCATTATCAGTGCGTGCTGATGAGGCTCTTCTGCTACCTGGCGTGTCTGGGAGAGCACTCTGGCTTCACACCCAGCCTGTCTGACCTCACCTGCTCAGACTACCTCTTCATTTGGCTCTCGGCTCCTAGTTTGTGCCTGCCTTTTTGTAGTATCCAAGCTGCACTGTTTTACTTGAATCCCGAGAGTACCAAATACGGCACCTAAATATACTCTCTGCTCTCTTTTTCTAAAGAAGGGGTTGAATGAGTCTCTTGCAAACAATTTTGTTTCTTTCATTTAAAAGAACAGCCTCCGCCCCCAGCCTGAGCTAAAGCACAGCATTTATCTTTTGTCATTCCTTCTTTTCTTTTTTTTTTTTTCTTCCTTCTTTATTTCGCCGGTGGATTTTAAACTGGCAGCTGAGAACGAACTGGCTTCAAAGACTCTGAAGGTGCGCAGGAACGGCGGACGTAGATGGAACCTCCTCAAGTCTGGAGCTGAGAAGCTGCAAATCAGTAGGGTAAGGTGGTGTTTGAAATATGCCTCTGCTTGCTTCAGGGTTGTTGTTTACCTACCACATGTTTAGCCTTGGAAACTAACAACCTGCTTTACTAACGGCTTCCTGAATCTGCGGTTTCTTCAGCCACAGATGAGAGTTATTCTTTTGTTATTGGAATTGTTTTATAGTGATAACAGGTGCGCTAACTTTTCCCATTGGATTAATTTCTCTCAGATGCATAGCGGAGGCTTTGTGGTCTAATGGAGGCACTGGACCTCCCATTCCTTTGGCTGAGCGATCCTTGCAAGTGGAGGAACAGTGACGTTTCAAATAGCCCATAGATTTGCTCAGTGGTTTTGATGATGCACTCCACCCCACCCCCCCCATTCCTTTTTTTACCATGTGTCCATTGGGTTTGTTAGTGCTACCAGCGCCATCTCTGTGGCAGATTCACATGACTGATTCTTTCCAGAAGAGTTTTGCAAATATAGACACAATCTATTTTGTTCTTTTTTTGTGAATGTTGCTACTAGCTGGGGAAGAAAAAGCTGTTGTGGGCCTTGGGATTTCCCTGTCTTTCTCTGTAAGTTGAAAAAAATAATCAGGAAAGATAGCAAATAGTTGTTACATCTGTCTGATGTGCTTCCTTGTTTTTATGTGGGATCGCTTTTTGTCTGTGCCATGCTGTGCGTTTGAAGTCTGAAGACCTTGGCTGTTCTGTGATCTTGTTTGGCATTTGTATCGTTCGTGAGTCTGGCTTCACTGGTAGCCGACACATAAAACTGAATAGTACAAAACACAATAGGTTTGCTAGCTGGCGTCTGCCATGATGTAAGGCAAATTTTCTAGTGACTGGGCCAGAAGAAGTTTAGCCTTTGTTGTTCCTCTAGGGCAGATAAACAAAGGATGATCTGGGAGCCAGGAATTTCCCTGCTGGAATTGACAGGAGGAAACTGACCTCCTGTGGTTGTGTCTGCTGTTCTTCTCTCCGTTACTGTCCTTCCTTGGCAGTCCTTGATTGCATATCTTTTCCCTTTGATATCTGATGAGCTGCCTTCCCAAAATGTGCTTTCCAAGGGGGACCCAGCCTTTGTACGTTTTTCCACTGTAGAAGCAGTAAGTAGGCGGTGAGGCAGTCTTCTCTGGCCTGCTTGTGTTGGGTGTTTCTTGGCTTCCAAGAGGTACACAGAGGGATAGACCACTGCTATCTCAGTCACTTGTGGCTTTCTGGACTGCTTCCAGTTCTCTCTCCTGATTTTAGAGGGCAGTGAACAAGCAGAGCAGCTCAACCTTTCCTTTTCTCTCACCTCCATTTGGATCCTACCCTATTTCTCAAAAATAAGTGCTGCTTTCACCTTGAAACAGCTGTTCTAGTTTACAGGGATGCCGAACATCTAAGCTTCTGGAAGATAAAATGATCAAAATTCAGTACAGCTGTTTGCTTTCTGGGACAGAATAAAGAAATGCAACAATAATATTGCTATAGAGGATACAGCAAGGATTGTTACAGCAATGAGACACGTTGCAAGCCCTATCAAAGAATCTCATCAGGTGTGTCACAAACGTTTCTGCATTTGGAATGTAGTGTTAACTAGTGCATGGGTATGTTTAGTCTACTTAGCAAATCTAAGACTTTCTTAATCTGTTACTAGGAGATGTATGTTTCGCAGCCTTTGTAGACATCTTTCCAGCTCTGCTCAGAAGTCAACACGTTATTCTGTTCTTGCATAATATTGCTAGAAAATACATGAAAAACAGAATGGTTTGTGTCCTGCGTCATCTCAAAAACCGGACTTGTTTCTGATTGAGAATAGAGCCTGATATGAGAGTACCCTTACAAAGGCAGCTGAGAATTAAAGCTCCAGCAAACCAGAAATACTGCTCAAGTTTGGGAAATGATAGCTAGGAAATTTTCTTTCTCCAGTGGAGAAATATAAGGAAGATGTGAAACTGAAAAGGGAGATGAGCTCCGTGTGAGCACATAGACTGGTATGTGATGCTTGGCTCAGACACAGATGTGCCAAAGACCCATGTGTCACTGGGGCACAGGATTGGTTTGGGGTGTTGAACAAGCTGATCTTGGAGACTTGTTTGGCACTGCCATTTGGCAGCTTGTCGCTCAGCCTGAATTACAGTGAATGAGCAGGTGTGAGACCTGTGGTGGAGTCTATAAATCAGAGTTACTGTGGTGAACACCACCAGAGCAGATATATAAATGTGGCTCACAATAGCAATGCTTGAAAATTCATTTTCTGCCTCTGCCCGAAGTTGAGTGAAGATGTATGGGTCTGTAAATCATCTGTTTGCCAGAAAGAAATTTCTTCATTGGCAAGATTTATAAATTTGAGATAAGATTTGTGAACTTGGGTATCTCTTGTCAGGTGTGTTCATTGACAGGTGCAGAACTAGTACAGAAAGGAGTGATTTATACTTCCAAACCAGATGCCAGACTTCCGAAGAAACTGCTTGATTTCTGTCTTGAATGGAAATGCCTGAGGTGGAGAGAGAGCAAAAGGAAACTGACAAAGCATTAGGCTTGTCTTGGAGGCATCAGTGCCATCTTGGTCCTTGGAGAGATGTGGGCTGTTGTGCAAAAAGAGTATTGGCATTGCTACGTGTTATGCAAAAATGTAGAGCTGTTGATCATCTTATGAAAGAATCCCTTTTTCATCAAGACCGTTGGTTGTCACATCTGATTTACCATGTCCATCACTTTGCAGCAGGCTGTATCTCAGTGCATCTGTCCAGATACTGGGGACAGCTGCTGGTAGCAGCCGTGCCATCTCCCTGCTTGGTGGTTTTCTGTTACATCTGGGAGCTGGAAAGAAGAGCAAAATGCAGTTGGAAAAGCAAGTGGTAGTAGCAGGGCATGAGAGAAAGATGTGTGTATAATCCTGTGCTTCACCTCACCTTTGTGCTCAGCATGTATACACCTGTGTGTTTTGTTATTTTTCTTACTAGTCACAGCTTTCTTCTATCAGTCCCACCCCAAGCTGTTTTAATGAGTTTACACCAATGAGTCTGGACACAAACCTTAGAAATTTCTTATGGGATAGATAACGTTTATTATCCACACTCTGTGGGAGGGAATGAGGAAACTGAAGCACCACAGGGTGGTATATGGAGAGCCATACAGTAATAATTTTTCATTTCTCTCTTAATTTCATGAAGGAAAAAAAGGAAATGGTATCAAACTGAGCTGTCCTGTAAAAGTTTTCAGTATTTTAAGCAAACTTCTCAGCCTGGAGAAAACTATACTGAAACACTTCACATGCAAAGCATTTCATTTTAGCACTGTGGTTGCTTGGAGCCTTTACTTTGATGGAAGCAATTTGGTGCAGTTAAGACAAACTTGCATGGGACTTCCAGGTGTCCAAATCTGTAGGCTGTGCTGCAGCAAGAAACTGAAATGCCAAAATAAACTTCCAAAAGGCTGCACTAGCTCTGACAGGACCCTTGGCATCTGTTTTACCTCTGTGATTTACCCTCAGGTTGGTCCTGCCAGCTGGTATGTGGCTGAGCCCTTTGGAGAGTGGACAAGGGAAGAAGCAAGTTACTTTCTCCAGCCCCAGAGCTATATTCTGGGAGATGTTTTATTGGTCGAAATGGCTGATGGGAGATACTCCAGAAGGCGATTCAATCCATTCTGGAATTAGAATCATCTACTTAATGAGCGTAGGACAGCTTTAATTTTTAGTCTTTAACTTAGCAGTGACGACGGCAAACATTCATGTTCTCTGCTACTTTCCCCATTTGTGTTGTGTGCTCTTTTACAAAGGACTAAAGCCTCACTTTATGTGCTGGATGAAGGCCACAGCTGAATTACTTTGAATGGAAACTTTGCATTTAATGCTAGCATCTTCAACATACTCTATATTAACAATCAGGAGGCCTGCTGTGCAGAGGTGTTGAATGTTTGCAAAACCCCACCAACCCAACCTGTCCTTGCTCTTCTTCCCAAATCACGAGCTATGTTCAGAAGCTGCTTTGAGCTGCCTTTGCTACCCAAAGCTAATTCCCCGCTGACACGTTTGTAAGGAATAGGATTTTCAAGCAAACCGCAGCCTGCAAGAAAGAGGAGTGAAGGGAAAGCTGATTTGGGTTCCCTTGCTCATGCTGTGCTGAGATGAATAGGGAATGCTGGTTGGTATTCTGTACCAGCTCTTCTGCTTGCTATTTTTATCACCTAGCATAATGCTGAGTTCGCATTTTGTTTAGTGGGGTTATTTTTTTTCCTGTTTGAAACGTGTCCTGCACTGTGTTTCTCTTGGCTTGCTGCTTTGGGGAGGAAGGGGATGTGGAAGGGTTTGCAGACTGCTGCATTCTGATACGTGAGCTGTGTGTAATCATAGTCATTTTTTAGCTCTTCTATCCACATGAATAAGCTGATAGAAAAGTGCTGTCCTGTGGCTTTCCGGGTGCTAATTAATTTAAATATCACCAATATTTAAATTAACATTGATGAGAGTGTTATATGCACATGAAGAGGGCTGCCAGAAAAACGCGTCGTCTTTTAATCTCTCTTCCTTCATTTTGAACATTTAGCACTTCCCCTGCCTGGGTGCGTCTCATCTGTGCGTCTTCTGGGGTTTATTTTATATCTTGATAAACCTATTATAGTGCTATTCTTACTAGAGCTCTTAAATCTTTGTATAGCTCTTTCTGTTGCTTTCCTCCTCGAAGTCACTCCTAGGCATTTGTAAATGTTTGTGTGCCATATTGTTTAAAAAAAGAAAAGAAAACAGAAAAGGGGAAAAAAAGACGTGCTCATTCATTGTGGAAACAGCAGTTCAGCCCAAGCTGACTGATCCCAATGACCCTGTCGTGGAGCCTTGTGACTCCAGTGCTGGCAAATGCTTCCTGTATGTCTGTGTGAAGAGTGCTCAGCAAGGGTCTCTGGGTGAGTGGGATTTGCAGCAGTAGGAGCCTTTTAAGCACCTGAGGTCTGATGTGTCTGATCTGATTTTGTTTATGAACCGGTCAGAGCACAGAGAACACTGAATGCATGTGTATAGTCTGCAGTGAACTTGAGGTCGTCCCTAAACCCATCTGCATCCGTTTCGCATGAGTGGTCCGTGCTTTGAGCTTGCTCCCTGGTGATTGTGATGGAATAGCAGTGCAAAACACACTTTGGAATTCCTAGTAGCAGAACTGAACGCAGCTTTGGTTATTTTGTCATGCTTTAGAAAGAGCATTTAATGGTGCTGTGCTCTAAGAGCAGTGGTGGGGGAGCATAAGCCTTGGTTGGTTGGGTCTTACACTAGCAGTTTTTCCACCACACCTGGAGACAAACAGGTTTTTAGTGAGCAGGAATTCTTAGAGGAAGGAGAAGCTTGATGTGAAGAAACACTGAGCTTGGAGTGGTGAGTTTCTCTTCTAGATAGCACGAGAGGTTTGAAGTTCCAGACTTAGAAGAGGTTCTCAGCTGTTTCAAGGTTATGTATAAGCCTATATTAAGAATCTTCCAGTTCATAATGGTCTTTATGGTGTAATTATACCTTGGGAAGTTTTCTGTGCAACTGCAGATGGTAGGTGCTGCATCCTACATGGTATTGAATATGAGTGGAATGGTGACTGTACGTAACCACCTTTTCTATAGTGCAGATTAAGCTCTCCTCTGAAATACCAGCTTGGAGCAGATTCTTTTCCCTATTGCTCCATAGTTCTACCTTGATTTCTCTGCTTCAACTCATTACTCAGCTCTGTCACTGTGTTTCACTTCAGGATATGGTTTATACAAAAGAGGCTTTAATATAAACTCAATTTGCGTTGTGTTGCTAAAACCTTAATAACATTTTGCTTGGCAGCTCTGTGTGGTTTGCCCTTCCCCAGTGCACTCTGTTCTTAATAAACCAAAGTCTGTGGTAGGTGTAGCATAAAAAATCTCTGAGTAAATATTGGAATAAGTGCTTCTGTAGTGCTTCCTAAGCTCTGGCTGCATTTGTGATTCAAGGCCACTGCAGTGCTGCCGGTATATAGCTGAAAAGGAGCTAAATTTGGGAGGGAGAGGTGAATGCACAGTCATAGCTTCAAAACCTCTTCTGAGACGTGATTCTTAGATGCATTATTCACACAAAAGTGCACAATGGGTAGGGGAACACATCCAGAAACTCACTGAAAGTTGAAGGGGAAATGGTTATGGTGCGTAACCATTACGGTTACAGACCTCATACAGTCCTGTAAGGCATGAGGTCTGAAGCACTTCACTGACCCAGCCAAGGGCTGTTCCCTTGCAGGGCTATTCCCTTGGATTCTGTGGAGATCTGCATCATGGAGGTGGCAGGGCTACCCTGCTCCTGTGCTGTTGTAAGCTGTGTGTGACACAGTGCCGTGTCCTCAGCTGTTGATTTGCTTCAGTTGACACTCTGGAAGAGTGACCTGGGACTATCCTCACAGCTCATTTCCCCCATCTTTTCCAATCAGATTATAATTGCGTATTTTGGTGGAGATGCATTGGCACTGTGCTAGTACTTGGGGAATGAGGAGTATAACATCCATAGGGTGAGAAGGTGCATAGGAACATGGGTGTTATCCCAGTGAAATCACATGGCCTGCAATGAGCTTCTCGATGAATCAGGGAAAACGTCATCTCTTAATGGACTATGCAGAATATAGGTATTGATCCTCCTAATAAATCTCTTTCTATGTGTAATATGTAAGGAAATATATTATCCTGTTGTCTCAAAACCTTGAGAGTTCAGTCTTATCTGAGCAAGAATGTAATGTTAGCTCCATCTGGTGTGATGTGGTCAGTGGTTGCACTCCTGTGCAATTGGAGTAATAGATGGAATCATAGCTGGTTGCACTGTGGCTTTTGTCAGTATGAAACACTGTTTGCTGTCACAACACCAAGACACCCGCAAAAACAGGGCGCGTTGCAGTGTCCTTTGAAGGGTATGGGAAGCTGCAGAGCCCAAAATATGAGAGCCAGCATGAAGGGAAGCATTGCCTTATCAGGGAAATATTACACAGCCTGTGGTTCTTGGGGTCTGCCTTTGGAGGGTTCTTTTGGCAAGGCCTGGGACAACTCTTGTCCTCAGCAGGGGATGTAACTGGTGCTGAATGTAGAGAGCTGCTGCAGCCCTACTTGCTTCCCAGATAAGGACTTCTGTTGTGTAAATCTATAAGCTAATGAAGTGTGGTCTTTTGCCATTCTGTTTGTCTGCTATTGCTTTGTGTGGTGGTGTCAAATTTAGGGTGTCTCCTCATGATGTTACATATGATTTGGTAAATGAAAGTGGGGAAAACAAAAAGTAGTTGCTGCAAGCCAGAAAAGACCTGATGCCAAGCACAGCTGGAGTGGGATGCCTGAGAAGCAGATTGCTCCAGGAGAGATGAGTCAGTACTGAATGATTCCCCTTTGCATTCCTCCTCACGCAAGAACTTAGCATATCTAAAAGCAGAAGTGCCTCCACCATTGTTCTTTGTGTGATGGGTGCTCCTCAGTTCTGTCTCTTGACATGCTTCCAGATTTTTAGGTGAGTTCAACCTTGCCTGGAGAAACAAGTAAGTCTCCCCGGAGCCAGGCAGAAATTGTTAACTGTCTTTTAGAGGAGGTTTGCTATGCTGTAGGGTTCTCAGTGTTGCTCTAATGTCTAGATGTAGGAGATTTTGACCTATCATCCAATCAGTGTCAGCACAGTGCTGGCGAAGGGATTGAGCTGAGCTGCGAGCAGCATGTTGCCAGGCAGTGAAAGTGCTGCCTTGCTGCTGTTGCCCTTTGTGTGGACTGCAGTTGGATGATAGCCTCTACTGGCCCTAGAAAGTGGGAAAGCAAGGAAAAAGCTTTCATATACCTTTTTCTCAAGACTCTTCTGCAGCTGTGATGCATTCAGGTCTCATGGCACTGCTGTCTGCGTTTTTGGAATTGCACAGGGTGACTCTGACAGAAGCTGTTCTGTGGGATTCCTTTCTCTTGTTGGTGATGCCTCCCAGCTGTTCAGATGTGGGCCACTGCTGGCTGCAGGCAGGGCTGGGGTCAGCACAGCGAGGTTTCAGGTTCACAGCAACTCCATGAAATTGTGAAGAAGTTCATGCAGTCTTTTGCAAATGCATGTGGTTTTTGTGGTCTCTCTCAAGCCTACTGAACAGTATACTGTCAGGTGTTTTCCACTGTGGGGGTGCTTGCTGTATAATTCCCTGTGCTGAACTGTGCTGAAATACAGCACAACTGGGCAGCCACCACCAAAAGCAAAGGTGCCTGGATGCAGTGTTATGGTGCAGTGTAAGGGTGATGTTTCCTGAATCTTTTCCCACCTCTGGCTCTGTAATCTGGGGTGAGAAATCCCCTCCTGGAGCTGGGGAGGGAGTGCCCCCACTCTGATCTCTGTCTCTTCCCTGTATAATGTAGGGTTTCATCAGGGATCGAGCTGTTTGTGTTCTTGTCTTATGGGTTTGTCTGTGTGACTCCGCTAGAGCCAATGGGTATGTTCAGTGACGTGCCTCAAACCCTCTTAGTGAGGGGCACAGGGATGGAGAGCAAGTGAAGTGTCTCAACACCAAAGAAAGCAACGATCCTGCCTAAATATGAAGCTTGCACTCAGGCAACACGGGAGCAGGACAAGGCTTTGGCTGAGTGTGAAGTAAGACCCCGAAGGGGCAGCGCTTTACATCATGAAAATCAGCTGTGCAGGTCAGGAAGCCGTTCAGCCCCACCTGCACAGTGTTTTGCAGACAGAGTTGTGCTGGGAATGCACTGTTTTCCCTGGTAGCTGCAGAATGGCTATGAGAACTGCCCACCATTGGATCAGTTTGTGTGCGTGCTTTAGTTCCTTGCGTTCCTTATTAGCGCCATCATCTTCTGTTCTAAGGTACCTTACTTTGATTTCTAACACTCGACAAATACCAGATATTCCTCCAGAGAGGTCTGTGATTACAGCTCAGTTTTGACAGCTGAGAACCGTCCAACTGACAATCTGAAACGCTGCTATTTTGAGCTCTGTTGTTCTCGACTACCAGCGGTAAGTTTGCATTTCCTGTGGATGGGATTTGGGATTGATGTGGGTTGTTACAAATCAGGTCCACAGTAGATCGGGCCGTGTTGAAGATTGCATTGTGGAAAATGGTTGTCTGCCTTTGTGAGTTTGGGTTTTTTTTTTTCTGTTTTGATACTCTTTCAGACAAAACAGAGCAGAATTAAACCCCCACATCCCAGACGGTCATCGCTAAAGGATTTGGTTTGTTTTACTGAAGCATTCTACAAACCCTTCTGCAGAAAGATATATTTCTTTCCTACCGTTTTCTTCTTTCTTTTTGGCCTCAGAATAAAGGCAAACTGAACTTTACAAGCACTTCTTGGGAGTCAGACGTTTTCCAGCTATTATTTTGCAAACTATTAGAGCGGCAGATCATGAGGTGGGAACCTAGTTATGCAAACAAAGTGGCCACGTCACTCTTGGCCAAAAATAGCTTCGGTACATGTGCAGTAAGGTGGAAACGAAGGCCCTTGGTGTACATAGAGCAAGCAGTGATGGGAGGGAGGCGAGAGGGGAAGCTGCAGCTTTTTGTTTAGAGCCTCTCAGGAGACATTTAGAGAAAGTGTGTTTTCCAGAGAGGAGCAGAGTATTACTGCTCACGGTTTCAGTGGGATGGGAGTTGCTGCCTTTCCTACACAGAAGGAGAGCTCAGGTTTTGAGAGATGACACTTTGTTCCCAGAGGTGTTAATCATTTTTAATATCCACATAGAGCATGTAGAAATACTGGAGGATAGTTCAAAATCATGCCTGTCTGCTCCTTGCTATTGGAGGCACTCACATCTTTCCTTCGCTACTTAAGTCTGTTTTCATTTCGGCCTCATCAATGCAATGCCCCAAACAATTTTGAGACCACCCTACTAGCTATTAGCTGTGTGAACTCACTGTCTTTTAATTTTACTGAGCATTTGCAGCAGGGATACGGTCTGGCATCCTTTTATATGCTGCATGGTACCTTTCACTGGGCTTAAAATAACCTTTTTTTTCTTTATCCAATGGTATTACTACACTGCTCTCCTTTTGCAGCGATGTGTTCTATTGCTGTATCTGGCTGTTAGGAAATCACATAGCATTTCTTGCCAAATAAAAATACAGTTTTGAGTAAATAAAGGAGATAAAATAGTAACTCCAGTATGGAAAAATCTCCTGCTTGTCAGTGTGTAGATGTAGTTTCCATTGGATTGAAGTCTTTTTGTTTTTGTTTTTTTTTAATGAAGACTTGCAATTTCTTATCTTGCAGTACTTCTCTGGATGAGTGAAGAGGGGCCTATAAAGTTGAGCAAATGCTTGCCAGCTCGTGTAATGAGTGAGGCAACTCCCCAGCACTGTTTACTACCTATTCTTCATAGACTTCTTTTTGGTCTCAAATGGAAATTATTTCTGTACTCATCCAGAATTGTGAGTGCTTACCAGAATATCTTATTTAATGTGATCGAATTGGAGTTCTGTATTTCTGCTCTAGTTCTTTCCAAAGCTATGTATAAATGTTTTCTCCTGAAGATATTCCCAAATGGAGATTTTTATTGTTTGGGTTCCCCCACCTCCAGTTTTGTCCTGTTTTGTGCATGTGTCCAAGAAATGAAGGCTTTGGTAACAAAATGAATCTTTCAGGTGTTAAGATAATTTGCCTCATCCAGACCTGAGTGTTCTTCAGTCAGGATGCCTGTGTGTGCTGCTGTTCGGGCTATGCCAGGTGAATGTTGTGGCATTCTGAAGTAGCACATCCCAGGTGAAAACTGGCACGAATACACAGAAAGGGGATGTTAGCACTGATTTATTGGCTTGTCAATTAAATGAGAGCACTGGAATTCTCAGTGCGTGTCTGAGAGGTTAAGTATTGTGGTGACAGCAAAATATCAGCTTCTTGAATGTAACCATTCTTTCCTATACATTTATGTTTAATTAAAATATTCATACATCCTGCACTCTTCAACATTAATTCGGAGATTTATTTTGAACCATTGCCAGGGGAATACATTGTTATGGCATCCTCTTTCCACATCTATTAGCAGGAAGAGGATAATTGAGGAAATCTCACACAGATTTAATTGGGGACTGAGGGCAGGAGCAGGGAGGGGGAGAAACACAACACAAAAGTAGGTCAGAAGTTTGGCGGTGGATAACTCTTGCTTGACACTGAGCAATCGAGCGGAGCGCTGCTATTGTAGGCAGCCACAGTCCTGCTGCAGATTTGGGGTTAACTGAGTAATTGGTAGTGGTGCGAGAGGAGATGCTTGCCATGTTGCTTACATAACATGCTGCATGTAGGCTGGTGTGGGTCCAGGCTGCTTCTGTGGCTTGGAGCATGGTGCAGCCACTCTGCGGGAGTTGCAAGGGCAGGCAGTGATCCCCTGCAGCTTTGCACAAAATGGGTAAGGAAATGGGGGTGTCCATGAGCAGTGCAGCCTGGATTTAAGAAGGATTTGTGCAATTTTAGGATCTGGTCAGGAAGGCAGGCATCACACTCTGTTCTGCAGCTGCCTGTGCTGTGCTGGGTGCAGCATCCTGGCAAGGGTGAGAGCCCCAGGCCGCACGAGGAATGTGTGCCCCTTTCACACCCATCAGCCTCTTTGCTTGTGCTATGAAGGCACAGCCCTTGTGTGAGGCAGCAATGCCTCTGCAGCCTCTCAGGTACATTCAGGGTCTTCCTTTTATTTCATTATTTGCTTTTTTTGCCTGGTGCAAACACATGGCACTATTCTGCAAATCTGCATTAGGAGCTCCTTTTGCTGATGCTTTTGCTGTCTGGTTTAGATCTGCATGCCTTCTATGCTGAACTCTGGATGTACAGTGCAGATGCATAAGCAGGCTGCATTCAGAAACCTCATCAAGCTGCAGTCATTTTGTCAGGGCTCTAAAAATGTGCAGAATTTCCTTGGGTCACTGCTCTGTTTCCTGGACCATGATCTAGTGGCTCATCTATTGAGTTTTTAGACTCACAGGTCAAGCTTGCAGTGTAAGCTTTGGGTGTATATGTTGGTTGGACTTTCTGTTCTGTGCCTGGAGAGTCCCCAGAGCAAATGATATAGCCAGGAGATAATTAGCAGATAATCATGGTCAACTGTGCTATTTTTGTGTATCATCTTTCTCACTTGGTGTGATGCTGGAAGACTCCTAGGTTTGTTGTCTGCCAGCGTTCCCTCCCTCCAAGGGGCAGCATAGCAGCATCCATGCAGCAATGGGAGACTGTGTTGGTTCTTCAGGTGTAGGGTGCTGCGGGTATCAAATGTTCAATTTGTTTTTATGCTGCTGGGATTGCAGTCCTTGGTGTGGTTTTATCCCTTCTTGGGAACTTTTGTGATTCGTGAGGAGTATGGCACTGTGACATTGGGAAGGTGATGCAGTGTGCAGCTGGGATTGCTGTGCTTGGAGATGAGCAGGAAGAGGCAGCCACAGGATGGGCTGCCTGGGAGGGGTGCATGAATGCCGTGTGCCAGTGCAGAACCAGGTGTGCTTCTCTCATGGTCTCCCAAAACCTGAGCTGTGCAAAGCCTGCAGCTGGTACCTTTTGCAGCCCTAGCTGACTGCTGCCAGCCTGATGGATTAGCTCCAAGCTGGGAGCAAAGCAGCTGGAGCAGGAGATGCCCGTGCTGTGTTTGTTGCTGAATATACCTTGTGGCCCTTGGTTGGGACCAAGCCTGTTGTTCTGAGCTTGTGCAAACAGTAAGAAGCGGTGTTTGCCCTGAAGAGCTCCCAGTGCAAACGCAGGCAGACACTTTTGAATAGACGAAGTGGGAGCAGAGAAGGGCTTTAATTACAGATTTTCCTGTTGAATATTTTTTTACCAGGTTTCCCGAACGTCTCTACCACCGGCAATGCCAATCCGAAGCATCAACAAATATGATTCTGACTTAGAAACAAATGTAATTAAGAAATGTAAACACACAGTGAAGGGTGGAGGCTATTTGCCTTTGTTTTTTGAGCCTTGAGGGAGCCTCTTCTTGAGCTTTTTCATCTGGTTACCCAGAGCAGAAGCTTGTATTAGAGAAAAAGGAAAATAATTCTCATGACAGCAGCAGGTCATGCACTGTTTCTCAGGCCATAATACAGAGCAAACCCCTGCCTCCCACTCTGTGGCTTTTGCTGCTGTACTTTATTGCCAAGGTGTTTGGGTTTCGTTGTCACTGCCCTCTGTCGAAGAGTTGCCCTGTGGGTGCTGTTGCTGCGGTTAACTCATGTATTTTCTCTGGGATGAATCTTTCTTTCCAGCTACCAGTTGTAAAGCCCACGGGGGTTGTAGATGCTTCGGCTTCTGCTGGAACAGAATGTACAAAAAATAGAGTCCTCAAGGACGTGACTTTGTGTACTACCGTGGCTGATGTCAGAGGATGGAAAGGTCTTGTTTTCTCCGGAAATCTTTATTCTTAATGCGCATTCGAGAAAGAGAAAGGCAAAAAAGTGTGTTCTGCTAAACCTAAGTTAAGAAGCCTGTTCAATTTTTAAACAGTTACATAAAACCATCAAAGTCTGACAGCAGAGAGATGCAAGTTTGTGCAAAAGAGAAAAGAGAAAAAGAAAGAAAGCTGAAATGGAGTGTTAAAGTTAATTCCCCCAGGCTTACACCTCAAAGAGCCTTAGCTCATAGATGAACCCATTCCTGATCTTTTTTCTGCTTGTTTCCCCCCCCCCCCCCCTTCCCTGACAAAGGTCTTTGTGCTGATGAACTCTTGGCTGAGTGTGGGTCTTCTTATTCCAGCACTCTTCTGCTTTTGCTAAGCTAGCTGTGGGTCCAAGTGAGCATTTCTGTGCTGCCTTTGGGGAGACAAATGCGTGGACATAATGGGAGTAGGGCTTGCCTGAAATACAGACAAGCGTGCTTTTGCTCCGCAGCCAGCTCTGTGTGAGGATTCCTGTTAGCTACCACAAATGTTAACTGAGCAATTCCTCAGCACCCCCGACCATCCTTCTCCAAATGCTTCACCAGTAGTAAGTCAGGAGCAGAGCAGCACATCCTTGTTAGACAACAGATCTTCTGGAAGGGCTTGTGCTGCACGATCACTCCTGTGGATAATGCACAGAGAAAGCTGTTCCAGGTCTGTATGAGTAATGTTAATCTATTTATATCTACTACCTAGATACTGGAAATCCATTATATCTGGTTCTGTCTAGACATGATCAAGGACGTACTCCCATTATTTTTTGATAGCATTAATATTCAATCAAGCCTTTGTCTTAAAACGTATTCTGAAAGCTGTAGTTATTGAGGAAATTCATGAGGAATAAAAAGAAGTTGTTCTCTGACAAAAAGAATGTCACATCCCAGAAGTACACATGGAAAGTAGCAGGCACATCTGCTGTCCTAGTGCTTTCCTCCCAGCACCACAGCAGCTCTGAGCTCTCATTCATATGTGGCTGAATAGGCAAATGAAACTGAGAAAGGCATGTGATGTCCTACAGGTACTGGAGGACAGCTGTGGTGAAACTGGACTAACTGCTCTTGGCTTCCTGGCCTCTGTCTATGTGACAGTCCTTTTTCTTAGCTTCTTAGTGTTGTATTCAATATAAAGAACCTAGCTTTGGCTAATCGTAGCTACTTGCTTTTATCACATCTACTGCAAAGAAGATATTTAAGATGAAAATTGCTACCACATCTGTCATGAACACAGTAATTACCCCGATTAAGTCTTCAGGAAATCCTAGTTTAAGAGTGCTTGATTGGTAGCTGGGAGCTCTGGTTTGCCACTCTTCAGAGTATGGAGTGAAAGAGGGAGTTGGGATGGTTTTAGTGAATTTTGCTCACATGGGGAATGGATGTATCTTTTTTCCACACACAGCAATGCTTTGTTCCACGAAAGGGATTCCTAAAGAAAATATTGGGAGGGAAAAAAAGTGAGGAAAATTCTGGTTTACATAAGACTGCCCTTTAAAAATGAGTGAAATTTGAGACTTTGAAGTGTTCTCGTGCATAGTATATACATTACACCATTCCCTTCCTGTGTCTGAGAAGTGCCTGAATCTCCCCTGAGCTCAGTGCAGGCTGCAGGTGTTTACTTTAGGGTACCTGACTCATGTCACTGCGTGTCCCACAGCACTCTCTATGGCCTGAGAGTCTAACAAAAAAATAATAATAATCTGTTTTCAACAGGTTCAGAACGCAAAAGTTTCTGTACTCTGTGTCCATCTGAAGAGCTACCCATGTCCATGTGGCAGGGCCCCTTTGGGACTGCTGGGTTTGGTAGGACTTTGCTACAGCTCTCAGTGTTGAGAAGTTCACTGTTTAAAGGTATTTTTTTGCCTTGTCACGGGAGGGAGAAGCTTCCTTTCATTCTGTCTGTTAAAGAGCTGCCACATGGCACTGCTACATGGCACTGCCAAGGTTGTTGTGGTTCAATGATAAGTGCTTGCTCTCGCTTACAGTGCTGTGGGGTTTTTTTGGGATGACAGGTGCTATATGAGTGCAAATAATTGTCATCAGAAGTATTGCAAAATACTTTTGCTTGCACAGCCTCAGGTAAAGGGCCAACAATGGAGATGGGCCACGAGGGAGCTGGTTCTCACATAACCAAATCCAGTGTTGTTTGTATGACAGATGAAACAGAAATATTTGGCTTGCTTGGTCAGGGCATATTTGCTGCTTATTCCAAAATGATGTGGCAGAGAGGGAAAGAAACAATTGCAGTTGCTCTGCTTAGCGCTGGGTGCAGGAGAAAACAAGCAGACTGACCTGCGTTGGTGCATCCCTTCTCCTGCTGGCACTCTGAATTCCCCAGGGACTGCAGAAGGCTTTTGCAAATGAGCAGCACAGGAGTTTTGATGAAAAAGCCATCAAAGGTCAAAGTGTGATAAGCCAGTGGCATAACTTGCACACAGTGTCTTCTGCTGTCCGTCTGGTCCTGGATGCCACACCTTTCCCATGGGATGGTGAAGCACCAGTTTCCTCACCAGTGAGTGCACTCAGAAGTGACCTTTCATTTTTAAGCTGGACTTGGTAGGAACTTTAAAGAAGGGTGTGAGAAAGCCTTGCCTGTGTGTAAGCAGCCAGCAAAGTGATGCTTTTCAACTTAGCAGTCCTTCCTGGTATCCCTCAACCTCAACTGCAGACAGCATTTTGTTTGCCTTTGTTGGTCTTGATGTTTCTATTCACCTTTCTTAGTCTGACCTGAGTTTTATGTTGGGTCTGAGCAGCACTCCCAGAGTCTGACCCTTCTGCCTGATCCAAGCCTCCCAGTGCTAGGGCTGGACAGTGGTTTCTGGGTGAAGCACTGCAGCTTGTCAGGTGAGATATTTTTGCTTTGGATGTGAGAAACGTGGCACAACTCCACTTTGTTCCTGAGGTTTCAAAGTAGCACACCCAAAATAGGAACACCACACAGGACGGTCTCCGTTAAGAACTGCTTCCAACAGGCAGCTCTCATCTCGGGTTGTGTGTCTGAGGATTCAGTATGACTTAGTTATACTGGGAGATCGTTGCTGTGGGCTCAATGCTAAGCCTTGTTGTGGCATTGTAGGAAGGGGCTCAGACACCTTGCGTGCTGCTGGTGGGAGGTTTTCCCTGTTAAGGGGCAGGAATCACTGTTTCTCTGCTCCCACCTGTGAGGCAAGGAAGGCAGCACAGCCAGGAAGAAGCATGCTGTGATCCCCAGCAGGTAGATGGCCCCATGGGGCTGTGGCACATCAGCGTAACTGAGAGCAGTCCAAAGAATTTTTCCTGTGAATTAGACTGACTTACAGTGGCTTCTCAGCGATAGATAAGAGCCTTTCCCTGCGGTGGCTTTGATCCATGCCAGGATCTGAGGGGGCTCCCGCCTGCTTCAGGAGTAGGAGATCGCAGCATATTAGAACCTCTGCTGTGCTCAGCAGTGGAAGGACAAATTGAAAGTCCCTGTGGGACTGGTCCCTCACAATTCACCTTGTTTCTGAGATTTTTATTAACTCTGGCTGGCTTACAGATAGCGTGGGTTCCTCAATCTTGTCTTTGCCTTTTTAGATGCTGTTCTGAAAGCCAAGTTACCTTTGTGATTCCAGTGTGGTTCCAGAGCTGAATTTTTGTTTTAATTGGTCTATTTGTCTAATTAGACCAGACTAATTAGTCACTAGTTTGTGAAGCATCTAGAAAGAGTGGTTATCTCAGCTCTTTTGGGCTGTGTCTCCAGCCCCAAAGCCCTGGCTAGACCTGCCGTGGTTCTGCCACTCACTCTTCTGCCTTCTTTGAAATGCCCTCTGAATTCTGCCTCTGCACTGTGCTCTTCCTTTCCGTCTGTTTCCTCTTTTCCATTAAAAATGAAAAGGGGGAAGAAAAATCCTTCATGGCCTAAAGGGGGTTCCCCAGTCTCTGGTAATTGTTGATGTGTCAGCAGTTGTAGGAAAAGTCTAAACGAAATCCCTTGTCCTGCCTTCCTAGCATGGCTCAGCTCATCTGTTTTGTCACCTGAACTCACCAGCGTCCATCAGTCAGAGGATAGAGATTTGCATAATTAGTGTTTTTCAGGTACCTTCTGAAATGCAGAAGGGGAAGGTACTCGTATACATCTCGTATCTAATGAGGTGCTGACAAAGACGTATCCATGGAGACATCCATTATAAGGCACTGTTCTGAAACTTGTTCTTTCCAATGCCTGTTAAAATGCCAAAGGGTTTTCTTAAGCATAATTTGTACTATTTTTTTGCTGCATTCCTAAATAAAAATAGTTATGCCTGAATATGATGAGAACCATCAGCTTAAAAAAAAAACAAGTTTTGCAAGCTCTTGTTAAGGATAAGGTAGAGTGAAGTGAAAGAAAGAAGGGTGCAGCATGTTTTGTTTTGTTTTGCTTTTCCTTAAGGTATTCTGACTGTTTTGACACAGAACTACTGTTCGGATGCTGGTACAGAAAGCTGGAGCCTGCCTGGCTGGAGGTGCTGAGCATCACCGACCTCTGGGACATCCCCAGCATCCAAAAACTCGCTTTTTCTGGGTGCCGTAGCAGTCATGGAAATTTTTCCTTGAGAAGGGGATGCCTAAATGTCTACAAGAGGCTTCCACGAGCTCTTCCCCAGGGCATGGCAACAGTGCAGTGCAGCTCTGTGCTGGCTGCAATCACTGACTCATGGGCTTTGCTCGCCTATGAGAAATGAAGGGCAGAGTTCAGGTGGAGAGGGAGGAATTCTCTTGTGTTTGTCCAGATCTCCCTATCAAACTTAGTTGGGCACTTCATTCTGGGGCTTTTGGAGACAGGCGATCATGTCAGTGTTGCAGTGCAGGGATTTTCTTTCAGAATGTCCTCTCTATCCTCCCCTCTCTGCTGTTGCTCCAGTCGTAGCACTTTGCACTTTCACAACCCACCTCTTCAAGTCCTGAGAATGTGGTTGGAGAAAATGAGGCCTTCCTAATGCGGGAGCTGCCAGGGTCAAGCTGCCTATCGCACTGCTCCACGTGTGCTGTGGTTTTCCTGCTGCAAGCCTCGTGCTCATACCTTCATCAGTCCCATAGCAATGGGTTGGTCAGAGACATACAAACAGGCTCAGCCAGTGTTTTGTGGTCCTGCAGTTCACCAGTGTCTCTCTTGTGCTCTGACAACCTGCCCAGCATTTGTCCATAACCATTATCTCTTGTTACAGCAATGTAACAAGAAAAAATGAAGGTGACTCTAACTATACCCTCTTTCTTTTCGTTTCCTCTTTTCTTGCCACTGCATGGTGAATACAGGAGTTCTACAGAATCCACTATATCTGACTTGGTTATTTACAGCTTGAAACTGTTGGGATTTATTTTTTGAGTTCAGCTAATGGGTTATTTTTTGTTGGAGCTGTATAATGGATAGGAAAAACTACGAAACACTAGAAACCAGGCTGAAGTAACAATTAAGGTATGTGCACACTCCTTCCCTGATCTATTCCTGTATTCACATGAATACCCTCAGCCCTGTGTTCATTAAAAAATAAATATCAATCTCTAAAGCAGGAGGATTCTCCCAAAGGGAAGTCTGTACCATAGTTTAAACTGCTGACATTTACAATTTGCACTGTGTTGGTTAGTCATGTAAGTCATCTAATTAGAGAGCACGCTCTTGTGACATGGTTCGAAGGCTTTGGCACAGGGTTAGGAGGCTAGAGACTTGCTGCTGGCTACGTGGGCAAGGCGAGAAGGCGATCCTATCACCCCCCTGCACCCTGCTTTCTGTACTGCTGCTGCAGAATTCCCTGTGCCCTCAGATCTGCTGAGAGTAGTGGCTGAAAGTTTTCAGCAGAGGTATAAAGAAGGTGGGATTGATTGCTCATTGCAGAGTTGCAGCATCTTAGAATTTGCAAATTCTGTGCTGGTTTGCAGAGAAGAAAGAGCCTCTTTTGCTTGCATTTGAAGTGAAGTAAGGTTCTTCACTTAGATGTTCAGAACACCACTCAATAAGCTGATTTGGGAATTAGTCTCATCTTAAAGAGAAGTCGAAGCCTAAAACTTTGTCTTTCTCTGCCATCCACGTGTTGTCTGTCTAGTGATCTTTGGGATTGCCGGGCAGCCCTCAGGCTGTGGAAACCTGCCGAGCCTTAACAACAGAGCAACAGGCGTATGGGATGTATTAGTTAAAGCAGTGGTTTCTGAGCTGCGCTCTATGTGCTGCTCAGAATGAGTCTCTAAAGAATAACCTAGAGAAGTGAGTCTAATAACTGACAGCTTAAATTCATCTTTGAGTGATCTTTTGCCCCTTGCTGTTCTCCCCAGAAATTTGTTAGTGCTCCACAAGCCAATTTGGCTGGATACCACCAGGTTAGGTGCTGTAAGTGACCTGACTGCTCAGGCATGGCCATTATGGAACACTCCATCAGCTCTAACGATCTGGACAAAATTAAATGAGCAGCTGCACTCCTCTGGCAACGTTGAGCTTTGGGGAGAATTTCACCAGGATCAGGGAAGAGACAACTCCAGCGCCTTCTCTGGGGGGTGGTGAATAAAGTGCTTAGGGTGACTGCAAGGGTCTGTTCAGACTGAGAGGGCCTGGATATGGAATTAGTATCTGTATTTTCTGTAATTGTATCAAAGAAGAGGAAAGAAAGGGACATGGCTGTTCAGGAAAAGCAAAAAAGATTTGAGCATCTCAAGGCATTCGAAAGGAACTGGCTTCTCTTTTCTGACAGTTGTCTTTTAGAACGTACTGGAAACATCAGTTTCTGTTATTTGAGCTATCTGAATATTCAGGTTGCTGTGGATAATGCGAACGGGAGGAGAAAAACAAACAAAAAAAAGAAAACAACACCTTTGTGCCAGCAGCTCTGTCTGACATCAGCGTTTAGCTGACACTTTGGATACTAGGAAGGGTTGCAAGGGGGAGAGAGGAGGGCTGGTGAAGCCTGGCTGGTGCTGAGCAGGAATTATGAAAGCCCAGAAGAACTGCAGTCTCCCAGATCTGTAAATACTCTGATACAAATCTCGACGGGGAGATCCCTCTGTGCAAAAAAAAGAAAAGAAAAGGAAAAAAAAAAAGTCTTCCCCACTGTCACCTCTGGTCTGTTTGTTCCCTCTCCTGCCCCTGCAGATGCTGTGGCTGCGAGGTCTTTGATGTGCAGATGATACGGTGACGCAAGTTTTGTTCCCTAAGAGCCTGGATAGTTTTGGAATAGTGTGAATATTCAGGGCTCCAATTTGTGCGCAGTATTGCAGAAGCACAGGGAGGAGAGAGCAGCAGAGGGCATTGGAGCAGGCAGGAGGAATCAGGTTTGTGTGTTTGAGGGAAAGCAGCGCAGTGTCACTGGAAGGATCCCTTTAGGGCAGTCCCTTGCTGCTCTTGCTGCCCCTGGGTTCTCTGGTTACAGTAGTTCTTTAGGGTCATGGAGAAGGGACATTTAGTGGTGGTTTTCCCATTCCAGCAGCACTGTCAGACTGAGCCAGTCCTCACCACCTACCCCCAAATTATAACATCGGTGGGACTAATTGCATCCTTGTTTTGAACAGAAGTAAAAGGAGTGTATGTGCTTTGGTCTCTTTTTCAGTAAACTGGCCCTTGAGCTGGAGCTGTTGGGTTGCATTTGGCTTGAGTCTCTCAGTCCTTTGTCCCTCTGCCTCCAGTTTTGCTTGCATTGATGTGTGCTGGTTGCCGGTGCGTGACACAAAGCAGCTGCTGGTTAGCAGTTGATCAGTCTGCGACTTCTAGGTGATGTGTGACTGGAGATGGGCTTCAAAGCCCTTTAAAACCTTGAGATCCATGCTCATTTTGAGTGCTGGCAGACATCTGCTGGGAGCCCCTTGTGCCGGCAAAGGGCTTGAGCAACCACACGGAGGTCAAAATATTGAGGCAAAGAGTTACTGAGCATCTGTGGTTTTGCTTGAGGCCCAGTTATATTTACTATTAGTCAGAGAAATGTGTCGGGGATAGATGTAAGAAGATGATATCTTGCACTGGAAAGAGAACCCATTGTTTTCATGCAGATCTGGTCATAGAAGTGTAAGATGTCAGATTTTTAGATCCTGAACACTACCTCTTTTCTGACCTTGTTGCTCCCAAAGGACTGTCAGTGGCATGGGCTGTGTGAATGCTCCTTGCCCAGGTCTCACGGAGCAAGCAGTTCATCTCTGGGAAACTCCAGTGGTACAGGCAAGGGATCTTCCTGCACTTCTCTGCTGCTCTGCTCTCAGATAACATCTGTCTCTCATCAGCTAAGCACTGTAGAATTGGGTTTTTAGCATTTGTGGTTAATAGTAATTTATAACCTGTTTTCTCTCTCCTGGCAGCATGCTTTTGTTTCTGATTTGGAAATTATGCTAATAATACCTCAGGATCTCAGGTAATTTAAAGAATCTGTATGTGAGTATATGTCTGGTGGGAATATACAGTAGGTAGTTTCCCACATAAAGAAGGTTAAAGGCCTTTGTGAAAGCTGCAGATTTTCTTTGCCTTCAAAACAGGCTTCTAATCCAAAAATAGCTGCAAGCTGGTAGCTTGGCTTCTCCCTGTTTATTAGCAGCAGATGCTGCTAATAGATGCAGAGGGTTGTCTGGAGGAGCAGCATGCACACAGGGCACCAGGGTACCTCGCTGGTTGCTGATCCAAAACAGACTGTCATCAAAAGATCAGATTTACATGTTCCTTGCAGAATTTCTATGCCTGCTCCCATTGCAAGTCAAATAATGGGCTGTCGCTGCCATATTTGCTCTCAGCTGTCCAAATCAGTAAGGAAAAATTCTATCTTAAGAAGCCATTTTCTTCTGTAACAGCTATTAGCTTTTATATCCATGGGGGCAGACTTTCCCAGTCTTCATGTGGTGATTATGCAGAAATTGGGGCAGGAAACAGCTTTTGAGTTTTGGGACTCATCTGGGAAAATCTGCGTGCTTCCTTTACAGAATAGTGCTGTTTGCAGAAAGCAAAATCAAGCTGCCGTTCATGTGACAAATCTGCCCTTCCCAAATGTCAAGGTCTGTTTGCCATAACCTCTCTGTTCTTCTTACTACTGATGTCAGGACTGCATCACATAGCTGAGAGTTCTGAGTAAACTAATGCCAAGGCACTGAAAGCTGCTTCTGTAACTGCTGGTATTTTCTTGCGAGGTGACATCCCCATTCTGCTCTGGGCTGTTGACTTCCTCGGTTGCTTTTGGGTGAATGAGAAGCAGCTGAAGGTCCCCTAAGGACCTTTGGAAATCTGGTCTATGCTATCCCTAATCCCTATCACCTTGCTTGCAGTGCTGCCAGCACTTTTGTTTTACTGCCTTTCTTTTGTGCTGTGTGAATGAATGCAGACCCTTCCCCTCGTGGTGCGCTGTGTGTGAGGTGGGACAGAGTGCGTCCACCTTCAGGCTGGGTTACCACTCTGCAGATGAGATGGATCACGCCCTGGCCCAAGATGTGCAGCCCCCACAGAGCACAGCTTTGCATGGAGATCTGCACGGTAGTCACTGGAGCGCTAATAAAAATTCAGCTCAGCTGTTACCATCATCCACTGTGGAGGATTGCTTTTCATCCCAGCAATACTGGATTTGGTAGGTTGGGTCTTGGCTCATGAAGCACTGGGAGAATGCAATTTGGTGGGACTGGAGGGTGTTGCTGAGCAGACCATGCTCTGGGTGTGTTAGAGCCCAGGGCACAAATGGTCTGCATCTGCATCTGGGGGCTGTCAGAACCTTCCCCTGGGTGAAATGCAAGTGAGGCTGTTGCGAAGGCTACAGGATATGGAGTGGTTCCCTGTCAGCTATCCATAGCCCTGACACTTGTTGAATGTTCTTTGCTTAATGACTGTCCAGCACTGCTAACTCCAACCAGGGCTCCTGTTTCTGCAAACAGCAATTCCTCACACACCCTCATGTGGTTCCTGGAAGACTTCTTTGTGTCTGTGTGCAGTGATTGTTCTTTTTTCCATTTCCTCTAGCTCCCTTTTTTTTTTTTTTTTTTTTTTTAGCATATAAAACAAAACAAAATACCCTGCTAAATTCCTGTAATTATAGTCATCCAAGCATGCACATTCACGATAGGCTTAATAAAGCAACAACATGTCAAGCCTTTGTTTCTGGGAGGGGGGGAAGTCTTTTGGTACTTCAGTACAGTTTGACTGTTTGTGTATAATTTGCAAGCCATTAAACCCAGGCCTGTTGGTGGCCCAAAAAGGCAGAATGCAGTCATGAAAAAGGAAACAAATTATGCAGTTCCCCACCATTATCCAGCCCACAGAAAGCAAGACATCTCAGAGGAAACTTGACTCGTGACTTTTGATGCGCTAAGTTGGTTTTAGTAGGGCTTTAGCAAGGCAGAAATGAACCCACTTTTTCACTTCCATTTGTTGCAGGGTAGGGTCTTTGTCACCTGGTTATAGGGTGACCAAAGTGTGTACAATTAACCATCAGGTAACTTAGCATCTAAAAAGAAATCGGAGTTATTCAGAAGCAAGCATTTTATTTGAAAGAAAATGGGAATATCAGTGCTCAAAAAGGGTAAAATTCACTTGGTCTCAGGGAAGTGATGCTTGGGAATGAGGAAAAGGGGTTGGTAGGAGCATGAACACATGTGGGAAACACACCCTGCTTGTGTGGAGCTGATGCTGGGGCTCAGGGTCCCCCTCCAGCTCTATGTGAGCTGCTACAGTTTGGGCCAGAGCCACCTTTGTCTCTTTGGGTACTGTCCTCCCATCAGCAAGTTGTGTGTTTAGTTCTCTAAGACACCTCAGGCTTTTACAGGGTTGGATTTTGTGGGAGTGCAAAGTGTATCATGTTACTGTTCACCCTGGGCACGCAATGATGTATGGTCTTTAATAAAGCAGATGGGAAGAACTGCTTGAGCTGCCCAGGGGTTCTTCCTTCCTTATTGATTTATTGAGTATATTGCAGAAGGCCCTAGCCTAGCAGTATGGCCACCTGGAGCTGATGGGCATTTAATCCCACCCCCCTCTGATGGCTGGATGTCAGCAGTGGCACAAGGGTTTCATCCACGTCTTCTATCAGGTGACAAGAAAAGGCAGAGGCTATTGAGGATAGCAGCGGACAGGCTGGAGCAATAAAACCTCTTCTGCGGCTGCTGCAGACAGTCTATTTTATCACCTTTGTTCTCTTTTTAGCCACCTGACTATTCCTGGAAGAGCTAATATTAGCTCCCCCTATCTATTTCTTAGAAGCTGGAAAAACGAAAAATCCAATTGAATGTCCCCGTTTCCAGGTGAGGTGATGACTGGGTCTGTACAGTTGGCTCTGAAATCCCCAGTGTGTGCTCATATCAACAGCCCTTGGTGCGGGGAGCCATGGGAATAGGTAGGTGGTTATGGAAGTGACAGCGTGAGAGGGCTTACAAATACAAAGCAATGTGTTTAAACTTAGCAACAGTCTGTTTGGAGTCATTTTCTGTGCTTTACCTGAGCATGATACAGATAGTCATGGAGCATGATTTCTCCTTTTCTCTGCTAAAAGGCAGGTCCTGAAATGGTTTCAACAGATGCTTGATTCTAAAAAATGGAATTTCAGCAGTATATTTGTCCAGGGTTAACAGTGTGTCTTGTACTACTGCTTTGCCTCTGCATTGTGTTCAGGATGCTCAAGGCTAGGTGAGAGATGGGCATGAGTGTACAAATGCATTGCAGAGGTTTGTGTTTATTCTCTGAGTGACATGTGCAGCAGTGCAGCCCTGATGGCTGCACAGTCCTTTGAAGTGCTGCTGCAGCTCTGCCAGGGACCTGGCAGACAGCCTGCTTCATCATTTAGCAGCACCAGGTTGGGGGGTGGAGGGGAGGGAAGGGGAGAAGAGAAAAAAAGACAACAAAAAAACCACACAGCCCTTTATCTGGTAATTTCACCAGTGAGGCATAGGTCAAGGTAAACTCCCACAGCTGTGACATGGTGCAGGTGGAGATTGTTAGAGACCTTCTACTCTATCTAGACTGTCACAAGTCCATTGGGCCAGATGGGATCCACCTGACAGAGCTAGTTGAGGTGATTGCCAAGCTCCTTTCTATCACCTATCAGCATTCCTGGTCAACCAGAGGACTGGAGGCTTGCCAGTATGACTCTCATCTACAAGAAGGCTCATAAGGAAGATCTGGAGAGCTGAAGACCTCATGTCAGTGCCAGGGAAGGTTATGGAACAGATTATTTTGAGGGAGATCACACAGCATGTGTGGAACAACCGGACGATTAGACCCAGCCAGCAAGGGTTCATGAAAGGCAGGTCCTGTGTGACAAATGTCATCCCTTTGTGTGACCGGGTGTCCAGCCTGGTAGATTTGGAAAAGGCAGTTGACGTAGTCTACTTAGACTTGGGCAAAGCCTCTCACACTGCCTTACACAGTATTCTGCAGAAGCTGGCTTGAATACGTGCACTCTTCACTGGGTAAAAAACTGGCTGGAGGGACAGGCCCAGAGAGTGGTGGTGAATATAATTAAATCCAAAACTTCCCCAGGAGTTGGTATTGGGGCCCATCCTGTTTAATATCTTTATTGATGCCCTGGATGAGGAGATTGAGTGGATCCTCAGTAAGTTTGCAGATGATACCAATTTGGGAGCAAGTGTCGATCTGCCTGGGGGGTAGGAAGGATCTACAGAGGGATCTGGACAGGCTGGATTGCTGGGCTGAGGCCAATAGGGTGAAGTTCAACAAGACCAAGTGCTGGGACATGAACTTTGGCCACAACAGCCTCAGGCAGTGCTATAGGCTTGGGGCTGGAAGACTATGCAGAGGAAAAGGAGCTGGGGGTGTTGGTTGATGCTCAGCTGAACATGAGCTACCAATGTGCCCAGGTGGCCAAGAAGGTCAGTGGCATCTTGGCTTATATCAGAAAAAGTACAGACAGCAGGAGCAGGGAGGGGATCATCACCTTGCACTCAGATCTGGTGTGGGCAGAGTGCTGCGAGCACTGTGTTCAGTTTGAGGCCCCTCATTACAAGGAAGACATAAAGGCTGTGGAGCATGTTCAGAGAAGAGCAACAATGCTGGTGAAGGGACAACACATTTTATGATGTGGAGAACAAATTTTATGAGGAGTGGCTGAGGGATCAGAGAGGAGCATCAGGGAGGGGATGGAGATAGGCAAGGTATGTTTCCTCACCCAGGCTAGGGATAAGGTCAGTACGGAGAGGATATTTTTGGTTGTTACTTCTTTGCTGTCAGCAGTGATTGAATATTTCAGTAACTGCCACCATTTTGTGGAGAGATGTCAACCCCGGAGCGTCTGTGACAGCCAGTTCACATCCATCTCTCCTCCAACAGTGTCCAGTGCTGCTGTCTTGGGACACCTGGAAGGAAGGCTTGGTCTCGTAGCAGATGCTTCTCATGAATGAAATGTGAGTGGCAGACAAGACTGGAGTTTTTCATTAAAAAGCCTTTTCTAAGGAGCTTGCTTATGGCAACCATCTTGAAAACCTGTGCATGTAGCATCACTTGGAGAGAAGTTGGCGTTGGAGTGGCTGAGGCACTGCAAGAGATTCTTTAAGATGCTGTTAAATCAGCTAAATAATTGAAACTAATAATACATTAAAAAAAAAAAAAAGACAAATTCAGTGTTTAAAAATTAAACATTTTGATGAAATATTAAATGCTAATTATTTTATTGCATTTGTTGTATCAGTTCTCTTGATGTTAGCAATATATCAGTAATTGAAGTGTACTGTCAGCATTAGTGTTACATTAACCACACAGGCCCCAAACCCCAAATGCTCAAAAGTATGTGTTTGATTTTACGTGCTGAGTACTTTGAAGTTTGCTTTAGTGGATTGGTCATGATGCTGTGTATACCAGCGCCATCCAGCTAAATGCCACACAACTTTTGGCTGTGTGAGAGAGACCTGTGCTCTTGTTCCAGGGGTCTGCCAGTGTAATTTAAATAGCAGACGCAGGGAGATCAGCGTAACCAATACATGAGAGATTAAACGAAAAGCAAAACGAGAGCGTGCAAGTGTATGTGGAAAGCATTTTGTGATTTTCATGTTTTGTGTGTCAGTTTAAGTTCTGGTCAATTCAGTTGAATTCATTAATTGATTAAAAAAAAAAAAAAAGAGGAAAATGCCTGCAGGTGTTCCTTCATTTACCTGCTTCTATTTTCTGTGCAAGAATATGTTGGTGCCTTGATTTTTCAGAAGATGGCTACTAGCATTATGCATGGAGGAAATGTGCATACGCTATCTCCCAGGGGCCTGACGCAGTAAACCCTTCATCCTTTCCTTCTTCACCCTGAGCAGCGCAGTGTTCTACACGTGTGTAATCACTGAAGGAGTGGGGGAATCTGCAAACTTTAGAGAACCGCTCTGCCTCCTGTTGCCATGCTGTGGGAGGTTTGCTGATGTTTGTTGGTTGGAGACCTCTTCCTCAAGCATACGTATGTTACTCAGAGAGCTGCTGTTTGCTGTCACTGTTCTGGGTGCCCAGGGTTCACCCTTCAGCAGTGCAGGTCTTTAGAAACAACTGACAACGTCTGGAAAAATGATTTGAGGAAGAGAAAGATGCGATACCTTAGAGCCCCTTTGATTTGATGTTAACGTGGTGGTTTTACAATGTGGGATTCTCCTTCAGGGGATGTCTGACACACATAGAAAAATGTCAGATAGCCTTTCTTGTCCTCCTTGTGCTCACCTGATAACTAAATCATGGGCTGCTGTTGCTTCAAAATTTCATAGGTGTTCATCATATTGACATGGCACTTCAGGCTGAGCTTGGCCTACATTTGGCTTTCTGGAATAGAAGGATATTGTGGCTGCTATTAAATGAAATTACTTCTATAAAAAGTGGAAGGTGATTTTAAAGGCATTTAAAAAATGCCATCTTGGGATGCTTCCTATGTTACACCAGGTGTGAAGGGACTCCTCTCATTAATGCTTAATGTTTTTCAGTTACCGTTTGAACTGGAGAGATTTTGGCACTTGGGGGCATGTGTCCTGTTATTTCACCATCTCAGAGGCATTCAGGCAGCTTTATTTGTTCTTCTTTTCCTCCCACAGCATCAGTCCATAAAAATGTTCTGGTGTGCGGTTTCAAACGAGGTTTCCAATGCAGGTGGGATGTACATGAATGCACATATGGGCATAAGAGCGAGAGCCTTGCTGAAGGAGTATAGGTTGGCTTGTTACAATGTGCCTTGCTAAAGGGAACAGTGTCTCTTCTTTCTGAAGAAGTAGCTGGAGAAGACAGATGAGAGTGGGAGAAGCAGTGAGAGCCCCGTGATGATTTGGGATTCCCAAAGCTTGGCTCAGAGTCTGGAACTGATGTGGTGGGATGCACTTTCACTCTGAAAGTCCTTCTGTAAAGAATGAAGCTTGACACTGAATGTTCAGGCTTTGCTGAAAGGCTGTGTAGAGAGAGCAAGGGGTCTGGGTGAGGAGTTGGAGCCCGGTACTTCCAATGTGGCCTCTAAAGTAAAGCAAAACAGCAGCTTCCAGCTTGGTGTAGCATGATTGCTGCAGCTTGGGCAGAGTGGGAATGGGGTATGTTGATCATAGTCTGCTAAAGAAAAATGTGTTTCTGAAAGAGTAAAGAAATAGCAATTTATTTCTGGGAAAGCTCAGTGAGGGTGTTGTGGTTGGGACAGAAGGCTCAGGGGGCTCATGCTGAGAAACAGGTTCATTCTTCGTTGTTGTCTGCCCTGCCCAGCTTGCTGGTAAGGGGAAAACCTTTCCCAGCAGGGAACTGCATCTTTGGCAGCTCTTCCTTGATGGAGAGTGTTTGTGACCCTATCCAATTGCCCAGGTATGGACAGCTGTGAGCAGACGTTACTAAAAGAGCTGCAGGGGCTCAGATGTTCCCATCTTCATGGCCAAAAACACTGTAGTTGTGTCAGTGAGGAGCTGGGTGAGCTCCTACCTTGAGGCAGAAGTTGACCTGACTCTGTGGCGATGTCAGGGAGGTGATGAACAGACTGATGCCTTCCTTTTGGAGAGGTGGTCTCTCCGAGTCACGCATGATGAGCGGTACAGTGAGGCTTTTGTTTCCTGTTTTGGAGTCCTGTGGGTTATTAACCTAGTGTCTATAGCTAACTCTGACTTCAGCAATAACTTTTGAAAGTAGAAAAAATTAGCAGACCCAATAGAATAGCTTTCAGTGAGAAGCAATTTAATGTACTGAAAGACTTCGTATGCAATGTAATAAATGTAGTGGGCTGTACAAACATATCAGCAAAGGCTTTGCAGCAAGCTTTGTGTACGTTGACTTTTCAGGGTTCAGTAGTCTTCCTAAGCTTGAGACAACACTAAGCTCCTTGAGGGAACAAGTGAAACAAGTGGACAAAGTGTAAGTATTTCCTCAAGGATGAGTTGTTCTGTTGTTCCTACCAGCATGCTCACACAGCTTGTCCTGTCATCGTTGTGTTCTGGAGAGAGTTGAAGGTATTGCCAAAACCTGTATGCTTTCCAGGCAAAGCTCAAGCGAGGAGCTGCCTCTTGGTGAGGAAAACTGCAGGGCTGGTAAAAATTTGCTGCGCTTTGTTATTCTCAGTCTGGTGTGCTGACATCCTCCTGATGGGGGAAAGGTTTTGAATTAAGATGTTTGTAGCAAGTAGTCCAATAGGACGTTTTCATGTTTATGTTCTACTCCTAATTTATCATTGCTACACAGCTGTGATGAACCAACGTACTCCTAGGCCTGTGCTGAATGGTTAAGGGCTGCCTGAATATTTTCCATTGAAATTGTGGTTTTTGATCAGAAAACTAAATTTGCAACCAAATTTTGTATTTTGTTGTCTATCTGGAAGTTTTTTTCCTCCTTTCTAAGGATGTAGGCTCCAATAAGAAGTCAGAAAGTCTTAATACTCTGAACTGTAATCTCTGTCGACTCAGAGCTTTCAGGTTTTAGCTGAAACTGAAAAGTTTCTTCAGAAGGCTTTTTTTTTAAAAAAAAAAAAAAGAAAAAAAAAAGAAATATCAAAACCCCTGCACTACAAAGCCTGTTTTAATATCTGTGAGCATTTTGTGCGGAAGCCACAATTTTCTGATCAGCTTCATGATGGCTATGGTACATTGTGAACCCGAGTGTTCTTTGCTTTGGGACTTAATCTATTGTATGGTGTTTCTGTGGGCTGCCAAATAATGGCTGCCTCCAACGAGCTCTGTTCCAGTGAAAGGGAAAGCAAATATGGTATGTAATTCTTGCAAATGAGTGTAAAATGATTTGAGGTCTTAGAAGATATGGCATTAAGAGTGTTACAATAAAAGTGAACATTTAAGAGCCACTAGAGCTTACTGAATCTGTTTCATGTAGGCTTGAAGTCAATGGGAGCAGGGAGTGCTTGGTGTATTACCGAAGTTGGCCCCATGCAGGATGGGGACCAGAACTGTTATTAGGTGTTAAAAACAGCATTGAAATACCAGAAACTTAGAGAAGAAAAAGAAAACATAAAAACTCTGGGAGAAAAAACCAAGAAGACTATAATAATCCATTTTTCCTTTTTCATGTAGTTTCCATATCTACCAGGGCCAAAATGGTACTGGGAGGTTTATGCAGCATCAGAAAATAGAGCCTGAGTATCAAGTGAAAAATGAAAGAATGCAAGCTATGAATGGAAGCAGAAAAATGGAGCAGATACACTGCAGTGCCTGAATGTGTCACATCCAGGCTCGCTATTCTGAGTGTGACACATATGGGGCAAGAAGTGCTTATTCCTTTTTTTGTTCTTGTGGAATTCATTTTTGAAAGAGGTTTCCCATTGTTTAAAACCTTAAAGTTGGAGGGGAAAAATCTAGATTTCTACTGGGGACTTTGGAAAAAAAGATAAGACTTCTGATGGATAATCAGTGCTGAGTCCCTCCTGGAAATGTGCCTTTCCCGTTCACAAAATTCCCAGCAGAACATTTCTGTGGTTTCCATCCAGAACTGAATGTATCAACATAAAATAATTAACAAGGAGATTCTCTAATGAGCAGCAGCTTGGGGAATCCTTGCTGAAAAGCAGTTCTTATTTGTTTTCTCATGAAGTTTTACCAGCTCAAAGAACCTGGAAATAGTTTGGAAGAAATGAAACCAAATAAATTTGGGTATTGGTTACAGTTGCTGAACATGGCCGACGAGCTGTCTACTTTATTTTGTACTGGGAAGGTTTAACTCACTCTCTCCTCTTTGGATTTAAATATATATATCCTTGTAGAAAATAACTTCTTTTTGTCTAGCATGAAGTCACATCACTTGGTCATGGGGAATGGGTAACAGATTTTCTGTCAGCATTCTGCCTTTGCTGGTCCTTACGAGAACAAATGTGTTGTTGATTTGAAGGGAACAGAGAGAAATAAAAATCGGAGTCATTCCATGTACTTAGTCCAAGAAAAGATCGAACATCTCTCATATCCCTTAGCTAACCGTATCTCCAGCAACACAGGCTTTTGGAGAATGCCTTTCCCGGGACAGCAGCATGCACATGAGCTGTGTTTAAGCCGGGTGTGTGATGGGCATTTCCGTGTATCAGCTTCTCACTGGTGCACCTCCACTTCTCAGCTGGTGAGTTTGAGCTGTCTCTGTCACAGACAACTTTTAAATACAGTTAGTCCCAAAGGAGATAGGAAAATCTTGCAAAACTTATTTGCCTGCTCTGACTTTGTGTGTAGTATTACTTCTCTGGCTGATGTTTATGATGTACCACCAGTGTAACCAAGGTTACCCAGCTGCCCTGAAAAACAGGAAATGAGCTACTGTGTAGCATGGGCACGGTACTTTGAAAAAAGAAATAGGTTGAGCAGTTTTGTGGTCCCTAACATGAGAATCATCTGTGGCTGTTTGCCAGCGTTAAGCATCTCTCAGGCACGCTTTTACTTTCTTCACTTGTTTTGCTGTGTTCTGGTCTGCAGTTGGCATGTTTCGTCCAAGCTGTGGCCACATTTCAAAGCTGAAGGAAATTCGGTATGGTTTTTTTGTGTCCTTGCAATGAAAAGGCTGAGATATGAATGTTAGGAAGTCATTTGGAGGTGCAGAGGAAGGCCCTCCCCATTTATCCTGTTTGTGAATGACAGGGGATGTGCATGCGTGCTTTACAGGAGGCTTAATCAAAATGCAGGAGGCAAAGCTGGCATCCAAGCATCGCCATCCACTGACGATATCTGCATTAAGTATTTACGTACCCAAAATTGGGCATGGGTCATGCTTATCCAGATGCTAAGTGGGATAATGGCAGAGCTCTGAGTTTATTAATAGAACACAGCAGCCAACATATGGCTATGCAGAGGAAGCAGAGTAAAACATAAGGCACGCATTTCTTTTCAAGAATGTGCATTTTATACCTTTTCACTCTACTCAGGAATATTTTGGGGATGCCTCTGCACTAAGCGTGCATTCTTCTGAAGGTTATTTTTGCTTTCACCACATGGCCTGATTAAGAAAATATGTTTTATAAACAATCCTGTATATTTCAAATCCACCTCTTTCAAAAAAGGAAAAAACCCAAACCCAACAAAACCAAAACTAACAAACAACGAAGCCCCACTAAGATGCAATTGGTAAATTACGAAGGGACTGCTTTGCTTGGCTCATCGTGCTTAAGAGGTGTTCTCTAGCTTCATTTTTAGCCTCCGTTCTGTTGTGATTGAATTGTCCTGCACATTTCATGTATTTCAAATGCCATCATAGGTTCTGCCTGGCAGGGTTTCAGCAAGCAAGGGCCGCGTGCCCAGCATTTGATTCTATTCATTTTTCATGGCTGAGATTTTGAAGTGTCTCAGTGATTGTCTTTTGCTGCTTGAGTCAATGTGTCTGCTGGACGTGTTTCCAGAAGCATTAGATTTGGGGAGAAATTTGGAAAGATCATTTTGTAATCTTACTGGGCTCATGCAAGTAATCTTGGATACCTCTTTCTTGAGAGACCTGTATACGTATCTTTATTTTGTGAAAATTTAGGGTAAACCACAAAAATCTGCTATTCTTGTAGATGGAATATATGAAAATTTTCAATGGCCGCCTAAGTTATTTCTTGTGCCATGTTCTAAGCACTGCTAAAATCCCTGGTTCACAAGAATGACGCTCTCAGAGGTGTTAGGACACTCATCCCGCCTGACAGCATTCCTTTCTAAGAACCTGTGAAGATTAGTTTATAGCATAGATTTTACCCATGTTGAAGTTTATAAGGATAAAAAGCCCCGTGTATAAGATATCTATGGAGCTTTAGTGACAAAAATTGCAAAGCACGTTATATATAAATAGCAAACTGCCGCCTTTAGGGACTGATGCAGACTGCTCTCGAGATAGCTAAGTAGGAAAGTACATAGTAAAACATTGGTATATTTAGCGCTCCAGAAGGCAGTAGATGGTGTTCTGATTTCACACCACTTGTACTCCTAAAGTCTTTACCTCTGTGCAATCCTGTGTGCTCAGCAGTGATGCCATGGAGCATTTGGGGCTCAGCTGTAAGCCTTGCTGCCAGTCTGAGCATCAAGTGGCAAAGGACAGATTCAGAAAGGGGTGGACCTGACTGTTGAATCAGGAGTAACTGAGGCAGAAGTGCAGGAAAAGCACAAGGTCGTTGAATGGGATTTTGGCATAACAATATTTTTAACATCTGCCTGCCTCATTGATTGTTACAGGCATCTGCTAGGGTGTATGCTTCCAGTTCTTTAAAAATAACGTGTAGATGGTTATGGTCGCACAATGAGACTCATCTCGCAAAAGCCCCTGCTGGGAGTGTCATGGTACATCTCCTTAGCAAGAGTGGGAGAGAAGTGACTGAGGCTAAAGAGGTTGGGGGGACCACTGTTAACCTTTCCCAGGCCAGTTCAAAACAGGATCTCCTTCTGAATATTTTCTCCTGACTGTGCAAATCAATGCAGAGCTTGAGACATTCCCACTGCAAACGCACCCTGCTTTCCCAGGGATGTTGATGTGCTTTTGATTGGCATGCAGGGCTGGAAAACCTGCAAAGAATATTTGCAAGTGTTATCTCTGAATCAAAACCACCAACTCTTTTGGATAGCATCCCTCACCTCTTTCTTCTGTTTGTTCTTTTTTTTTCCCCCAACTTTTTATAAGAACATTTTTGTTGTTGTTGTCAAGAATATTCATCCAGCATTCACACCCACACTTATATATTTGGTGCCGATGTAACAATGTCTGTTATTGTGTGACTTCTTTTAGCTGAAATAAATGAAATGATAGAATTTTATTGTAGCTGGAGGAAAGGAGCTGTCTTGAACCAGTATTGCAATGCTGCCTTCCAAGAATTCTCTCCTCCTAAACAATGCTAAAAATTGAGGTTTTACCGCGCTAGTTATCCTTATAGAAAGGGGTTATATATCCTTATAGAAATGGGTAAAAGGCTTATGTGAAAACAAACCCCAGCACTCACAAATAGGAAAACTCTGTACCCAAATCTTGGGACCAAAACTGTGGGACGAAGCTCAGTATTTTGTGATCTTTGAAACTATCAAGCAATACTAAGATGAAAGCATTCAGAAGCAGTTTATGGTAGAGCTTTATGTATTGCATTGTGTCATTTCAACTTGGTTTGCCTCGCTACTGCTCTTCATGCTGTCAGAGCGTCTCAGGGTGACTTGTTTCTGCTTCATGCTTCACTACAAGCACAGTGACATTGTTAGGTGTGAGTAGACCTGGCAGACCAACTGGTTGATGTGGTGAGAATAAGCATAGAGCAGCTCTTACATGCTCTTGGCTGCGGTGCATTAACAAGTACTAGTCTCAAAGTGGGATGCTGTGGAGAAGAAAAACAAACACAGGCAGGCAATGTATACACGTAAGTGACTTTAGCACAATAACTTGTAGGTGTCTAGTGAAGATGAACTGAAATTTCAGAACCAGTTTCATGCATCTTGTTCTGCATAGTGCTGATGGGGAATGACTGCTGCAGAGGATGGAGTGCCTTGACTTGGTCTCAGGCTTTGTGCCTGCTGGGGTGCTGCCTGGCTCCCTGGGGCTCAGGGGACAGACACAATGGGCAACTCCATTTTTTTTCCAGGGATTGCAAGGTCATTTTCCATCCTCTTTATTTCCAAGCCTCCAGCCACTAGAGGGAGAGAACGTTACATATTTATGGGGATGTACATTTAATAAAGGAATTGCTTTTCTACGGAAAGGATTTCCAGGCAGTACTGTAGGTGGTTTTCACCCCTTTATTTATTTGACCACAGTCTTATAACTGCTCCTGAGATTTGACCTCTGTAGGCTTCTGTGAGTATGTGACCTAGAATTGTAAATGCTCTGGAAGATGTTAGATGATCCTTGTCCATGTTTTACACCCTGTATTTGCTGTTGAGCATCCCTGCTGTGAAATAACTTCCATGGGGAAACCTTTAGCTCCTCCTGGATGTGCCTGTCTCCTTGTGTTACTGCACACCCCGCTGCACTGATACTGCATAATGTACAGCATGGCAATGCAGAAATGAAAGACATGGGAACAGCGGGAGAGCAATACCCCTTCCTACTGCTTTCTCCCTGGCAAGCCAGAGATTCTCTGAGCCTCTGGCCTGTTTCCTCTGCAATAATAAAAACAAGCCCGAGAGGGATCTCATCTCATTTAGAATTAAACCAGCGCGTTAGTAATTGTTGTAGGCAGATGAGTTTTAACAATTTCAAAGGTTGCCAGCAAGGAGGTTTAGGGAGGGGAACAGAGGCGGAAGCCTTAAGAAAGGGAGTGCCGGAAAGTGAAATTTGAATACTTTTAAAAATGAAACAAGATTAAAATGCTCCTTTGTGGATTGAGCTTGGTGGGGAAGACCTGTGGATAGCTGCAACACTGAAAGGCTGATGAGGAGCCTTGGAAAGTAGCCTGAGATGAAAGCAGTGTGCTCAGTGAGTTTGAAGAGCTGCAGCCTTCAGTCTGCAGTACCATCTATCAGGTGAATTTACATCCCTCTGCAGATGGCAGGTGGGGAAGGGGATCTCTCTGCCTCCCTTTTATCACTCCTGTGAGTGATTCAAGACAATGCTCTCTCAGAAAAGGAGTTTCATGGTGCTGTAGCAATGTGAAGTACTGAAGGAGAGCATCTGTACATGTCATTTTCCAGACTCTGAAAGTCAATAGTTAATAAACTGATTAAAGGCTTCCTTATGCTGATTGGAACTGCAGATGATGCTCTAGCACAAGAAGTTCTATTGGTGATGTTGGGGCTGGTCCCAGCTGCTCCTTTTGCTGTGTGTCTTCTTTGCCCAGCTGCTCCCTGGCTGACGCAGCTGATGGCAGGCACGAGACAACAGAGAGAGAAGTGTGTGGGAAGGCACTGGAAACTTGGAGATTGACCTGACCTAGGTACATAGAAACAGATGTATCTAAGGACTGAATACACATAGTCCTAGAAATACAGCTCAAAATGCTCCTTGTTGTCCTGGCTGGCTGCTGCTGGATGTCCCATACTTGCAGGGTTGAGGTTTGGCTGCTCCAGGAGCCCTCCCTTCAGCAGTGGTTGCTCTTTCTGTGCACCTCCCTTAGGTAAGGGTCTCTCACCAAGCAATTGGTGCTCAGGCCAACCAAAGCCACAAAGCCATTGTTGTGAACTGAGCTGCTCAAGGCCAGCATCCAGGGCCACAGGTTGCAGCTTGCGTTAAATAATTGAGCTAACAAGCAGCGAGTGAATACAAAAGGATTCTCTGTATTACTCTGTGCATTTTGATGAACTGTGGCTATAACTCTGTAAATATGACCTGCTCATTAAGCTTTCACCTGCCTGATGGAGATGTGAGGACTTGAAAGACCAATCTACTTGCCTTCTGCAGTGGCTTTATTTACAGAAAGTCATGCTGGAATATTAATATTCAAGTGGTTCTACCCTGGACATCAACAAGAGCTCTCTCCCTCGGCTGGGTCTCACTGTGCCATCTCACCACTGCATGTTCTGCTGGTGCAGATATCTCAGTGGGAGGAAAGCATTTCTGTTCTGGGGGTCAACATGTACTTGTAGGTCTAGAACCGGGTCAGGATGTGTTGCCTGAAGGCAGCTGGCTCCAGCGGGATCCCTGCTGGGTTTGGGTGAGGGGAGACGGACAGGAGGTTGGTGTGAATCTAGCTTTTGTATTGAGACCCAGGAGGGCTGTAAGACCCCCAGGGCTGTGAGACACGGCTGTACTGTGGGTGCAGGATGCTCTGTCTCTGGGCCCTGGCACAAGGGAGGAACACAGAGCGGGGTATGTGGCTTTGCCAGGCCCTTCTCGCCTTAAAACATATGTGGAGGGGAGATGAGGCAGTAGTTCCCTGTAGATCTTCTTGTGAGTGGTAATGTTAAGCTCTTGTTTGCTTTGAAAAAAAAAAAAAAAAAAAAAAGTCGTTTTGGGCTGCGGTTCTTTCTCTAAGTACACAAGCTAAATGAATTTATATATGTGCATTGTGCTACTTGTAAAGCCCTTTCTTTTTCAAATTTAGTTTTATTCCTTTTTTTAATCTCCATAGGATTTTCCCTGAATAAGCAGAACTAGGGCAGTGCTAGAAGCAGATGGACATAAAGAAGACTTGGATGCTGGAGAGACTTTTAACGGGCTTGGGGATCTGCACCGGGGTGCTTTCCTCATCACTCTCTGATTTTAATTTGAGTGCAGGTTATTAATTTTCACCTCCAAAGCAGAGGCCTTAGCAACAGAGCGCGTTCCTTGGAAACAGACTGCCATGCCTTAATTAAAGCAGGTGTGGGAGTTTTGAAAATGCCACTGTTGGAGAAAGCTGAAAGACATTAGCAAATCAAATGGGCTGAGGCATGAGTCGTCTTGTCAGTGACTTGGCAAAAGGCAGAGTAAGCAGGGTGCAGAAGCTTAGGGAAGGGGCAGCTTCAGGACCTGCAGCTTTTGGGGCAATGCCAGGGCTCCTGGCACGCCCTGGCCATCCTTGCAAAAATTGATGCTATCTTTTTATTGCTGAAATGAAACAAATACTGGGAGGAGAGTGTCCAAATAGTGGCCATTTACTTCTATTACCATAGGAGCCACCTATGTGTGATACACTTCTCTGTCTGGGACTTCATCAGAGTCTATTTGCACTGTGACTGCTAAATATAAATGTGTCAAGCATATGTAATATAACACCAAATATGCATAATTAAATTGGAAATAACTCTAGATTGTGCTGGTTTATAGAGGGTACGTGTGTGTAGCTGATCTGAACTGAAGGAGTGGCTTCAGAGCAGAGAAGAACAAGCTTGGGCTCCCTTGTCCCCTCTATCACTGCTTCAGTGAGTGGCCTTGGGCAAGCCAGGGGAGCAGCTCGTGCACCTCATTTGTAGCTGCAATGGGCAGACAATAACCTTTTTCCTTTTTCTTGGTAAACTGCAAGATCCTGATCAATTACATCAGAGCAAATTATTTGTTGCATTTGGTCATATCCTTTAATTTATGACTAAAAGTGTCTTTGTGTCAGAGTTGGTTCAGGAGAACACATTTCGGGGGCTTCTGAATATGTCATCTCTTACTAAAGAACAAACAATCTACCTTGTAATGTACCATAAATAATAATACTTAGCAAAAGCCTGGAGCACTGCATTATTGCTGTGCTAATCTGAGAGGCACTGGTCCGTTCCAAAAGTATTCCATAGGGTCCATGTGTTTGGTTTTTTGTCCAGAAGGAAGATGCTTCATAGTTGCATAGCGTGGCTGATTGGTTTATGAAGCTATGCTGGCTAATTCCTAGTAGAGGTTAAACAAATTCCCCCTCCTTAGTCATTAATTAACCTGTAGGATTTGGTGCCTTTTCTTAGCAGTTCAATAGAGACAATGGCTACAAGAACATATTTGCGCTCTCTAATATGTGATGAAGAACATCTGCCTGCTGCAGCAATGAAATAAGTGCTGTGTGGAAGGGCTCTCCAAAGAGCACTGTTGGGGCTTCACTTGAACGAGGTGATTCAGGGCTGGAATCTCCATGAGAGGCATTTGTGGGATTTGTGCCATCCCTGGCAGTGAGCATTGCATCTGGGGAGGGAAGGGCCAGCAGGAAAATACCCTTATGAGGGCAAAAGTGGCAGAAACAGGGAAGAAGCGTGTTGGATAAAGTTAGAAGTTTCCACATCCAGTGAGCAATTTATAGCAATATTCTTGTGGTGTGATTAAAGAATCAGCCTTGAACAATCTACCAGAGATTTCAGGTGATGTGTGGTACAATAAGGGTGAAGAAACAACATTAGAGGCAGGTGAAATCCTTTAACACTGCCATCCTGCCTTCACTGCTCTTGCAGGCTGCAAGGAAATGGTTGGGCAGCTCAGGATCCCCGCGGTGGTCTTTTGGATCTGTCTCAAACTAGGGGTCTGTACCATCAAGCTGCCCTGTGATGATGCAGCACAGCAGTGAATAACCAGGTGGGAGAGAGGGAGGGGGGAAGTGGAGAGCAGAGTTTGGTGTTATAGTGTTAACGTTTGTGTGTGTCAGCTGCATGGCTACAACCACGCTAGCTGAGGTATGAGGATGGGGATTTCTTTTTGTTTTTTCAGCGCTGTGATGTGATCAGTGAGCATCTCCCTGCTTGTACTTGTTTGCTTTGCTTTCAGATCCATCTCTCCAGCAGCAATTAATGAAGAGAAATAAATGGAAAAGTGGCATTAATCTAATACAGTACTTGTAATACAGTACTTATATCAGCCACGACTTCTACTACAAAGCAGTTTCCAGGTAAAACTTGTCCCTGCCTTCACATCCCTACTCACCTGAGACTTGTACACTGTGAATATCAGTCCTGTGGCAGTCAGCAGCAGACCCTGTGCTGGCCTAGGCTATCAGAGGGAAGAGGTACCTGTGCCCTGCCCTTGCCTGTAGCCAGATGCTGCAAACACATGCCCTTTGTCAGCCCAAAGACACGGTGCATGGGCTGCTGGTGGTCTCAGGTGCACGTGGGTATCGCTGGCACATCTCCAGCTGGTCTTACCCTTGGAAGAGCTGACATGCGGTTGTGACATCCCTGCTTCTCACAGAGTGGTGGTGAGGGGGTGGCTAACTGGGCCTGCTGATGTTGCCTGTGTCTTCTGTGCCTTTCTAGGCGTTGTCATTCATAGCAGAAATCATGTTTTTTGTGAGCTAAATCCCAGGGTAAGAACCTATGGTGTGCACTGCCTTTCAGCGCCCAAACTCTACATGCTGAAGGTTGCCTCTGCTTCCCCTTAGGCAATCTGGATTCTACTACCAGCGCAGTGTCTCTAGCACTGCCCCATAGTAGCTCGCAGCTCCAGAGCCCCACCTGAAATCCCGAATCTCCAGTGTGTGCTGGAAGGGCTGCCCACAGTGCATTCACGTGTGCTTGGTTGCAACATCCCTGTTCACAGTCCTGGAGGAACTAAGATGTGGTGCTCTTTCCCCAAAGGCAGATACTTTCCCCTGAGAGCTTGCTGCAGCAGAGGAGCTTGCAGGTGTCTCTTCCTTTTGCACCCTCTGCTCTGGCAAAGGTGCTGGGCTTGGTCTCCTGCTGCTGTTTGGCTGCAGAGTGTGTTTTGTAGAGCACAAGGCAACAGGTGTGCTTTCTTGGTGGAGAAAATGCAGCTGTGTTCTTGTGAGATCTTTGCGTGGCAGAGAGGATTGCAGCCCTGATGATCTGGGCAGGGCTGGATTTGGGAGCGGGCTGGTGCTTACTCAGGGTTTGGCTGAGTTTTGGTTCTTGTTCCCCTTGTCACCTTTGTAGGGATTGAGACTTAACCTGGCAACCTTTGATTTACTTCTCAAATCTGCTTAGCATAAACAAGGGATAGGAAGTGAAACAGCAGAATGTTAGCCTTATTGATGAGCCTAATCAACAGCCGACAGTGGGAGAAGAGAAATTGGTGTAATTTCTGCTTGTGCATAACAAGCCTTAACAAAAATTGTCCTCCTCCAGATCCACTTCACCAATTAGAGCAACATGAGATGTGCCAGACAACACCTCCCTCCATTTGCACTGTCAGGGTTAAGATGGGTGTATCTCTGACTGAAGTATGTGCAGTTACTGGTATGATTCAGTGTGTTTTTAAGTGGTCTTGTTTTCAGGAGGTCTTGTGTTATGTGTGTGCGTACTTGACAGTACTGCATCTCATTTGGTGTTTCCTTATAGGAGAAACACTTAATCCAATCATTGCTTTTATTTTGGAAGGAAGCAATGCCCGTGCACACAGTGTATCTGTCAGTTCTTCCATCCCAGCTCTTCCCAACCCCCTATAGCTTTTCTATTAGCTGGTGAAGCTGCAGTGGACCTGACTGACACCACAGGTAGAAGATGCCCCCTGAACTGTGTGAAAACCAGGCAGTGCAGCAATGGGGGCATTGCTGTGCTGGGCAGCTTGGAACTGGTGGCTCCCCAGAGGGAAGGGACCAAGGCTGACATCACTTTCCTCTTAGGAGGGTTTCAGAGATGGGGTTTTTCAGACCAGAGACCTCCTCTGTGTAAATAACTTACATGAATTTTCTGTCACTTAACATAGGAAGCTTAGTCACAATTCTGGAGTTTGGGCTTATTTGAATGTTTGTCTCCCGACTCTTTCTTTTGTCGGCCGTCTCTGGGAATAATGACGGCTGTCAGTGTCTGTATAAAAGATGATGGAATATGGCTTGATGTAACTGGAACAGGCTGAGAGGGGCCCAAATGATGCAGAGATGCTGGGCAGCATCCCTTTGCTCTACCTGATGCTTGTATTCTGTCTTATTTAAATAAACAAATGAAGACACCTACGCTCAGGTCTCTCGTACCTCCCGCTGTGTGGCGCAGAACCGGCAGAAAGCGGTAGTCACGAGGAGCTGCCTGGTGTTCCCTGACTCAACCTTCAGCTGCAGGAAAAACATTGACTCCTCTAGAGGTCAGGAACAGGAGATTCAAATGCCCTTCTGCCCTTGATGCAGGAGGATGTGGAAGAAAAGACTTCAGACAATCCTAAATCCTCTGCAAATGCAATAGAGGAAACTGCAGCTTCTCACAGGTTTTGTAATACGTGTTGTGTGTGGATCCAGTGACACCCAGTGTGCCCAGTATGTGTGTGTCCTGGCTCTGGGAAGCCAACCATCTCCAAACTATCTCCATGGTTTGTATCTGCCCTCTCCTGCCTCTGAGGCAGACTTCATCAGCTGCTGGAGAGATTTCGGGAATATTGCTGGGGTGGTTTTTATGGCACTCAGATGCATGTTAGTCCTTATGATGGGTGGCCCCTTTTGGGGTGATGGGCACAGGGCTGTGCTGACACATCGAGCTCGCTTCCATCTCCATGCATACCCAGCGAAATGGGGAGAACGAAGTCAGTGTGTGTGTCCTGGCCACAGTGTTGGGAGGATTGGGTCCGATGGGCTACTGCCACCTCTTCTAGCCAGTGCCAAGCTGATCTCACCAGTCACAACTGTACTGGGGATGAGTGCTTAATGAGCATCCTGCTAACGGGGCAGGGGGCTCTGACCAGAGAGTCAGGAAAGAGCAAAGAGGACTAAAACTGAAGGGGAACTGAGCACAGGTGCTGGGAGAGCTGTGGGCAGGTGCAGCATTTCTCCAGGCTGCAAGGTGCTTTGGTGGGAAGGGGACTCACCCTGCACACGGAGAACGGGCTGAGAGCTGCTGCCCTGCGGGTGCCACCAAACCCCAGCCCCAGTTCTGCAAGTCGGGAGCCCCGGGGGCAGGCATGGCTGCAGGAACCCTCCCGAAGTCCCATAGGTGCCCTTCCCTGCTCTCCCCTCCTTCCCCTCCCGCAGAGTTCCCAAAGCACTGAGAGGCAGGAGAAGGACGGCCCCCTCCCCTCAAATCCCTCGGTCTGTGGCTGAAGTAAAGAACGGGGAGCCCAGGTAGCGAGGAGGCTGCTTGCAGCGTGCTCCTGACAGGCACGGGATTGCCAGGCTGAGGATGCCTGACTGAGAGCTTCAGGGTGGGGGCGGGGGGCTTCTTTTTTCTCTGTCAGCTCTCGCCAGGCAGTAGGGATTTTTTTCCCCTCCCTGATAATAAGGACATCATCAGAAGCAAGATGCAGTGGCTAAGGGATGGATCAGGAATGGTGAGTTCAGGTAGCTATGTCTTTCTCTTTTCCTCTTATTGCAGTACTTTGAAGGGGAAATAAGCCTCTGTCCTATCTTTCGTCTCCTCCTTTACTCTCTGTCCTTGAAACCGTTGATCACTCTGTAGCCATTTTATGGACCCTGCGTTATCAAAGTGCCTAGCAGAAGGAGGAATGGAAGGGAAGGGAGGAGGGGGTGCCCGCGTTGGGGCGTGGTGGGGGGAGAGGCGCTTGGCAGGGGCCGGGGGTGGGTTCGGCAGGATGTGAGCGGTGGCTGGGGGGGGGGCACAGAGGGCTCTGCAGGTGCTGCTGTGTTGGCTGGGGAGAGAGACGGGCAGGGGGGCTGCTGGCGGCCGCCGGGATCTATCAGGGCTGCCCTGCTGGGGATGGGGAGCTGCGGCGGGGCGGGCTGTGTGCCGAGCGGGAGCATCCCTGCCTCCGCTTCCTCGGGCTGCACAGCGCTCCTCCGGAGAGCAGCGGCTCTAGGAAAGCGGTTTAAGCAGTGGCAGATTTGATTATTAAATATATATATTTGTTGCCGATTTGCAGATGTCCTCGCTGTGCCTCGAGTGCAGCTCTGAGGGGCTGGCTCTGCCAGGAGGGAATGCGGGGAGATTCCTCCGTCTTGGCAAGGGTCTCCGTTTCTCATTGAGAAACTTCCCCACGCAGAGATACAGTTGTTTTTGAGATCTTCCTCCTCCCCACCAGCTCCCCCTGCTCATACAGCCCAGCTTTGCAATGGCATTTCCCTCTGCTTTCTCCTCTCTGTACCGGGCTGGGTTTGCAGGGTTTTTTGATTGTTTCACCCTTCCCTGGGCGCTCAGTGCCCTGCGTGCTGTGCCACGGCATCAGCCGTGCGGGCGGCTGGCGTCACCCGGTTCAGCCCCTCCTTGTGCTTCAGCAATGCCAGGGGCACCCGGCACATGTTCTGGCAGCAGCGACGGTGGTGGAGGCAGCCCACAGACCGCTACCACCCGGCCACCGGCTCTGTGCCTCTGTGCGGCTCAGCCAGCCGTCCGTCCCCACCGAGGTACTTGTACAAACAGGAGCTTAATGGCTTGTGCTTCCCAAAGACTCTGATGCTAGCTCTGGGAGTGTAATGTGGGTGTGTTGACAGCAGCCTGCAGCAGACAGCAAATTTGTTAGGGTCCTATTTAAGGCTCGTCTACCACCTAGCAGTAGTTCGGGGGCTTTGCTGCTCCCTCCAAGCATTCAGGCTTTTTGTTCCATGCTGCCACTCTCTCTCTGCACTTCCCCACATGCATGCTAGCGTAGCACTTTTCCCCTCTTCTCTGGTGTCTAAGCAACACAAATCGCCTCTCACCCTCTCGCTGATTTACATTTTCTGAGATTACCATACTGAAATAAAAGTGGTGATGGAAAGAAAGCAGGATGGGGATCTTTCATCCCTTTCCATTTCCTCCTGGGTGACTGCTGAGCTCCAGTGGAACGGGGGGGACGTGGTGCAGGGCAAACTGTTTCTAATTGATGCTGTGCAAGGCTTGACACTTCCCTGCCCTCTTATCTTTCCGGCTCCCTTTCTTGCTGTTGGCAATGAGAAAGGCTTTGTTATTTTGTTCCAATTAGACTAATCTTTGCCTTCTCTTAGACAGAAATTATAGTGGTTGCTAAATAGCCTACAATTATATATATATATATATATATATATATATATATATATATATATATGAATGTATGTATGTATATATATTTTTTTGAGGGAAGTAAAATGCTGGTGATTGATTTTGAAGCAGATTCTACCCAGGTATTTCCCGATACTGCTCAATCTAATAGCAGAGAAATAAAAGGGGCAGTTGTGATGTCTGTGTTTTCAGCACGAGTTTAACCATCTCAGTAGTATTTGAAGATTCCTTGTGTATCTCTGCATACTTTCATCTGAGGGTAAGGTAGAAAATGATCACAAAACAGAAAAAGAGAATCAAGCCTGATAAGATTAATCTGGCAGGCATCACTGCAATGGCTTGTGGTGAGGAGCCTGGTGCATGGGTTGCTGTGGTCTGAGGGCTGTGATGGGCAAAGAGCCCATTTGGGCTGCTGGGAGTGCTCCTGCGGCTGTGCTGTTATGTAGAAATTCCGCTCTCTTTTTGCAAGGCAAGGATTGTTGGTCCAGATGTCCTGGCCGGATGCCAATGCAGATAGTTATAGTTCATCAAATTGTGATTTTACTCGATTTTCCCAGTGCTAAGTTGCTCAGATCTGTAGAGTAATTTTTTGTTGGATCGTATTGGTGCACTCTGCTAAACAAAGCAGTTACTCCACACTAGAAGTAGCTGCATTCACCGAGTCCGCGTGGTTATTATCATCTCAGTCTGGTGGCTAAAATGGGCCATAGAAATGGAATGTGGTTTTACGGCAGTTACTCCTAGGCGACGGCTGGCTGGTCCGTTTGCACACTAGGCTGCCTGCCATCTGGAGGAGGACCTTGCCCTTCCATCGAGAGCAACACTGGGCCAATTTCCATGAGCACCGAGCCTCCCGTTGTTTTCTGGACTGTCTTTTTTTCCCCTTTATTATTTTATGTGTATCTATTAAAGAGTACCAATAGAAATGTCTTTTGGATAGCACCCCTGGAGTTTGTTCTTCTCAGGCTCATTGGTCTAAAGGTAGATTTTAGACTGATTTATCAGAAGTTCTGCTCTGCGCTGATTTATTGAAGTGCTGTTTTCTGTTTGCTGGATGGGGTTAAAGAATCAGTCCTGCTCCTTTCAGAGTTAGTCATCTCTAAGAAGCATGTCACTATATTTTATAAGTGATAGTACCTTTTGTTCTCATGGCAGGTGGTTCTTTATTTCTAAATTAGCCTGAAACCTAGCTATTATTCCATAACGTTGCTCTGTTGGAGCTGTTTTCTTCTTCTTTGCATGTGCTGCTTTCCATTTTTTAAACAATTAATCTTTTGCCAATTATGCTAGCATCCCATGAGGGTATTTTACATGCTTCATTGGTACTAAGTTGCTAAACTCTGCTAGTATCTGTTTTTAACCCTGAAAGATGAAACTAATTGTCATTGGTAGTGAGGAGAATAAATCTACATATCTGATCAGCGTTGTTGGTAACAACGATTCTCTTTCTGGTTGGGCCTTCTTCACAGAGGGTATTGATTCGGTGTGGTAATCAAATGAGTTGGTTTAAGTCACGCCATAAGTCTTTTCTGGAATGGATTTTTACGTGAAAAGGGCAGAGTTTTTTCCTCAAACCTTTGTACGTACTTTTACAAGGAAATGTGAAGTTGCTTCTTCATCCTTATTTCTTCACATAGGGCCTAAATCTGTACCTAAATGATGTGCCCGAGAAAGCCAAGGTGAGTGCAGCCATCAACTTCAATAGGTAGAGGGTCTTTTGTATTTTTTTACAGCTGTATTTTTACAGTGTGTTGTCATTCAAACATTTAAAATCCATCTGTTGTTGATGTTTTACATCGCTGTCATAAACAAAATGTAAGCTACTGTAAATCCCCACAACTTGAAATACATTGGGAAAGAATTCCGTGCATAAAAGTACCAAATACTGGAAGCTGTGAAGATGTTTGTGAATGGGGCAGTCCAGCAGCAAGGAAATGTTCTTATGTTTCTCCTCACCAATTCTTCTCTGCTTGTCAGTCTGCAGATCAAGGGATATTTTATGTAGAGCAAAGAGTCTTTCTGCTTAATCCTGGAGAGCTCAGTATGAAGTCAGGAAAAAAGGAGGAGAAAGCAGTCTAAGCTTAGGATAAACAACGGCAGCTGTGGAAGGCAGGCAGGAGTAAGATGGAAAAGGGGTCTTATGGTCTGCAGGCATTCAGGAAGAACAGAACTGCAGAGGCACCCTGTGCTCCCACAGAGATAGGAGGGAACGGTGGGCACACGGCCTGCAGCTGCCATGCACTTTGCAGAGGTGCACCCAGGGAAACTGCATGGCCCGCCAGGCTGGTTGGGTGTTGTGCAGAGGCTGGTGCTTTGAAGCCTAAGCAAGGAGGGCCTTTTTCCACAAAACGTTTTGTCTGCAAGTTTGTTCCTATTCCTCCTGGGATCTGTTGTCACTGAACATTGATATTTGGGTTGAAAGAGCACCGCACACACTGTAGAAGTTTGAATGTGCTGCACTGTCATTTAGTTCCCGAAGGCTTCAGTCAGTACTAACAAATGTATCTCTCTGGGTGATCTTTTCTCACCTACACATTTTCTGTTTTCCATTTCACTTCCAGTTTGGGGCTTCTTTAATCTTCCAGTTGTAGCCCTCCACTGGCACTACCATAAGAGCACACAGTGAACATCCTAGTTAGGAAGGAGTGGATGCTTCACTAAAGAAAACCATTTGTAGAACACCCTGTGCATGCTGGCCTTTGTGTCAGTCCCAAGGCGAGGAGGAGGCCTGGTCCCATGTGCACACCCTGGCTCTGCGCCCCACTTGCTACCTGCTGGATGGTGGGTGTGATGCCAACTTCTCTGCCTCCTGAGGTACCTCGGTGATTCATCGGGGATGTCTGGAAAATGCTGTGAGGCCATTGCTCAGAAGCGCCATGGAAATATGAAGCAGTATTTCATAAAGCACCAAACAGGATGCACTGGCTGCAAAGCCACATGCGCCATGTGGGCACTGTGTCCATCTGTCCCTCCTGTGGACTGCAGTGTTTGAGCACAGCAGGCATTGTAAGCTACGGTGGGTTTTGAACTGCTGAGAACCTGATTTTCTCATATACAACAGAGTTTTCCTTTTTTTTCTTTTTTAAAGACTTCTTGAAAAATCTCTGAAATGCTTCAAGCTAACATCTTAATGTATTTATGACATTAGCTGCTTCTGCTCCAGAACGGTTGCTCTGAATCTCTTTGAGCCTGGCTGTTATTTTGAACATGACTAATTCCCTCAGTGACTAAGCTCTTAGATAATAGGAAAAATTCATCAAGTTATCTCAGTCTCCAATAGTTTCTATTGTTATGAAAAGGCATCTTATCAAAAAATAAATAACTCTTCCTATTATGTAATGTGGGAAGGAGTTGTTAGAGAACTGCAGGAGTGCCGTATCCAGGAGCCAGTTTCAGGCTGCAAAGTCTGATGCCTGTTCCAGTAAGCGAGTGAGAAGTCCAGTTGTTATTCTGCAGTGCCAGTTAGCTCTCACTGCACCCAGAGCATTGTTTTTGTATGCAAATCTGTTCAGATGGGATCTCACTTTCTTTCTCTCAGATCTGCCATGCTAGGGGATTCCTTGGATTTAACCCAAGGTCATGTCGTTCCAACAATTAAACCGCACCTTCTCTACTGTAATTATTTTCAGGTTGTAGACTTCAGCACTAAAAAAACCCTGAAACACCAGGTTAGGGTAGCACAGGGAACCTTGTCACTTTCCTGTTACACCTCGATGTTGGCAGTGTGAGTCAGGAGTGAAATTTGTGCTTGTTGAAGAAGCCAAGGCAATGCCAGGTTCCTTTGTGACCCTGTTGTGCTAACCTCATGTCCTCTGCAGGCAGGTTTGTCTGTGTGATCCTGCCCAGCGAGCATCCCTTTGGCTCGCCGCAGTCATGAGTTGTCAGGAGCAGTGGGCAGAGAGGCAGGGCTGGTTGCTCCTGGAGGGCTTTGTGCAGCACCACAGGGCTGCAGCCTGCGTGGTCTCACTGCAAGCGATCCTGCTGAGCTGGGCTGGAAGAGGAACTGAAAACCCATTGCCGTTCATCTATCTGACTTGGAAAAATTAAAAATTGAAAAAAAAAAAAAAAAAAGAAAGCTGTAAACTTTTTTTAAAATTTAATGCTAATGTTATGGCAGATAAAAATGAGCGTTTTATATTCTATTCGTACGTCTACTGATCCCCAGCTGGAATTCTGCCTTCATTTGGCTGTTCTCTGTTGTTTTCTTCATCACATGAGTGCCAGATTCAGTAAGCTGTTCCCTCTCTTTTCTGTCTGGGAGGCAGAGTGAGGGGGCGAAAATGTTTTATATGCAATACCTTTAAAGCTCTAGGTTAATTTGTGTGAAGAACATGAGACCCATGGGTCAGCCTCTTAATCAGATGTGTTTTTTTCTTTTCTCAATATCTTGACAAGGAGCTATCTGAGGCAGCTAAAGCTGACAGTGTTGCAGAATGGAGATGAGGAAGGCTGCAAGGAGCTGGAAGTGTGACTCCTTTCTGCCCCCATCCTTCTTGCATGAAGCAGGGCCATGGCTTCTGCTCCCAGCTGCCACAGCATTGATGCTCGAATTGTGATACTCAGAAAGTCACAGGACTGGGCTCTGCTTTCCTAATACATACCTTGTTGATGACTTGCAGCAGTAAAAAGCTGAGCAGTAAGTCCAAAGGAGTGTACTGTGTCCGGACTCTCAAGTTCATGAGCCTTGTATTCCTTATGGTGCACTGGGGCAGGGTCTGACTTGGCAATGCCCATAAGTAGTGCTGATTGATATGGGGAGTCCTCATACAGGAGAGTCCTTGTTAAACCCATTCTTTTGTTAAGGCTAATCAATAAAGGCACAAAGCAGAACTAAAAACTTCTCTACCCCGTCCTCTGTGTGGTTTCTGATGTGGCTGTTTGGTACGTGCGTCATGGATGATGCTGTTTCCATGCTGCCCAGTGTCTCTCTCTTGCACTGCTAATTGCTGGATCTCTGCAGACTCGAGCAGGTGAGGATACTGCATTAGAGTTGCCTTGTAGCTGCACAGGACGTGTGTGTTGGGTTTTGAAGGATCTTCCTGTGTTGCGTCAAAGCTGAAATGCACCCTTTGATTTTCATGGGCAAGAGATTTCTTTTCCCTACTTCTGTGCTTCTCAGGGACCACACAGAGGATGCTGACCCAGGCATTAGTGTAGTTGTTGCTAGTGGGTGATGACTTTTTTTTCCACTTACCACTTTGTCCAGGGATGTGTTGATGTGAAGACCTCTGCAATTTAATTTCAGAAATGAGAGCGTTAAGACTGAAGTTCCTGTAAGAGTGCCTGCAGGGAGCAGTGGAAGGAGGGAGCTTGTCCTGGGTTTTTCTGTAGTTTGGTCCTGTTAGTCTCATTTCCGAGCTCGCCTGCAAGTCCATAAGCCTGAGATGTAAACTGTAGCAGTAAATGTGTGTGCGTTTTTCTGGGTCAGTTTCTCAGACAAAAGAGAGCTTACGTAAGGTTAAAGCGAATGTCTGAATGTGACAGGTCATCTTCTAAACTGAGCTTTCTCAGTCCCTGAAGTCTATTTCTGTGACCAGGGTAACTCATATTACCTTGCCTGATTTCTGTTGGATGTAAAGGTTTTTTCTTTTTTTCTTTTCCTAAAATGGTGATTCTGGAGATGCTTGTAGAGTACAGGCTGGGATATGGAGCAGATGTATGTAGAAGCGAAAGCACTTGCCATATGATTGCCAGAGGCATGAGACTTCAGTCTTTCTTAATACTTTAACTTCAAATAATCTTAAAAATAGTTTTCTCTTTCTCACTGGAATCCAGACAAGCCCAGTGGGATCAGCTTCCCTGACAGGCTCTCTCCCAGTGCCATCTGAGCTTTGATTTACATGGCATTACAAAAGCTCTGAAACCTGATGATGTTGGCAGATCACCCCCTGTGGTGGCACAGCCTGATAGAGCCTTGCAGTTGTACACGTGCACCTCTGGGCCCCTTATAAGACCACACTGACATACATGGCTTTGGCTCTATCTCTCCCTCCCAACACGATGCAAACGCTTTAATTTCTTCAACAGAGAAAAGAGTACAATCTGCTCTTCATTGTGTCTCCAGATGTGGTCCTAAGCTAACCTTGGTTGGTATCTGACATGTCACTTCTGCCCTTTGCTCACAGAATTAAGTCTTGTTCATCTGGAATACAGTTAGCTTTCTAGAGAACTGCTATTCAGGGCTGGTGCACAAGTACTTCAAGAGCTTTGTGTAATGCTTTTGGCCAGTTGGTCAAGCAGGTTATGCAGCACAGCCAGCTCAGCCTCCAGCACTGCACTGCATTCTATAAACACTGCAAAAGTGGGCTTAAAAACTGAACTTACTCTTTTCCAGCACTCTTAGCCGTGCTGTGAGAGCTGCTTGTTTTATGGGTTGTGCTCTGCCATGTTCCCTACCTGCCTTCTCTCTTCTTTCTCTGCTTTGCAGGCTCTCATCTCAGCCTTCTCCTCTTCAGAAATTCTTCTGAAGTTTATTTTATGCCCTGCAGCTTTTGGGATCATCAACTCATCCTTGCCCACCTCTCCTCCTTTCTCCTTTGTCTTTCTGTAATTGTATTTTATATTGGTTCTGTACATGAATCATTTGCTTGTCTAGCTATGCTACGAATTTGCTAAAGCGTGTTATGCAGTTAGCAGGGAAGATGCTGGAGGAGGTTGAGCTTGTCATTGTCACCTGCTGCTTTGCTTTGTTGTTTCTCCCTGGTTGAGGACACGGGCTGCTGAGGGAGGGAGGACTGGATCAGAGGACAAGGTGAAGTGGAAACTTTTAAGGGAGATGTGTAAAGCAAGGAAAAGGAAGAAATGGGATGAAGCTAGAGCATAGGAAGTTCCACACGAATGTGTGCAAGAACTTCTTTACGGTGAGGGTGACGGAGCACTGGAACAGGCTGCCCAGGGGGGTTGTGGAGTCTCCTTCTCTGGAGGTATTCAAGATCCGCCTGGACGCCTACCTGTGCGACCTGCTGTAGGGAACCTGCTTTGGCAGGGGGGTTGGACTCTGTCTCTGGAGGTCCCTTCCAACCCCTACAATTCTGTGATTCTGTGATTCTGTGATGTGGACAGTGGGGAACCCTGGCATTCGCAAGATGGAGTGGAAAGGCAAGGAACTATGAGTGGGTAGAAAAAGGTAAATTTGACTGCCAAAACCTGTGCCCTGACTTTACAGTTATTCATCCATTTTGTGTGCAGCTCACTTTGGGTAAGGAACCTTAAATGCATAAAAATAAAAATACGAAATGATGGGGTCTCTTGAGGAATAAGTTTCCCTTTAGTGTAGCCCTCTCATCCCCTCTGACTGAAGGATGGAGAAGAGAGCTCTGCCTCAGCCATGCCTGTTGCTTGCATTGAAGAGAGGAAAAAGAGACAGCTTCCAGTTTAAGAAAAGCCTCCTTTTTTTTTTGGAAATTTAGCAAATCATAATCCCAGTAGCCTTTAATCTTTGAAACTCTAAACTTAATTCCTGACTAGATTTAGAAAAAAATAATGACTGTGGAGGGCCTCTTATAATCTCTAATAGAGCTGGGGGCTCGGGCCCAACCTCAGTGCTGGATGCAGTTGCCAGCAGATGAGGCTGAAGAGCAGAGGAACAGCTGCGCCTCTCCTGCCCACCCATCCCTTGGTCCCACTGCTGCTTGTTCCTCTTCACGGGCAGTATTAGTAATGCAAGTGCTGGGTTTAAACTTCTTTCGTTATGCCATGTAGGTCTGAGATGGGGTTTGTGCGCAAAAAGGAACGTGAAGGGAAACCTGAAGCTGTTCACATTCTGAGATCACTGACAGCTGTTTTCCAGACAGTTACATTCCCACTCTGGGATCTGCCTGACACTTTCTGGGTTCTCTGAAAGGATCATCTCCTTTGGCTGACTGCTGACCACGTTCTCCTTGCCTGGCAGAACTGGGGTTCTCAGCCCCACTGCCTCCCTACAGCTGCATCTGTGTAATTCACTGTGTTTGTGCTGGGGTTGTGGGTGTAAGTGCTCTGTTTGTGCAATTAGTGGAAGATGGAGCTGATGTGTTAGCAAAGCACAGGTGCCTCTGCACATCCAAGACTGCAGTGTAGGCTGTTAATCTGTGCAGAGGATCTATGGCAGAGCGGGGAACTGAAGCTGAAACCCTGTGCTCCTGCTGCCCACCCCTGGACCATCCTGCCAGCTCATCTGGAGATGGTGTACCTGTCAGTGGGAGGTGAATATAATACGACCTCTAAGCATTCAGGTAATAAATTCTTGCTCCTAATTTACAGCTGCATTTGGTTAGCTGATAGTGGGTTGTGCTAATTGCTGGAGACATCCATTGGAGGGAGTCACGGTCACATGGTTGAGTCAAGTATTACGCACATAAGGGATGAAGATTAGGCATCACCTGCTTCAGAGGCATGCCTCAAAATTACTGTTACTGTAATTAATGTTATGAGGATGGCCCTTCTGGTTCGGCTGTTATGTGGGAGCCCAGAAAACACTATCCCTGTCTATGTGTATGTACAGATTTATATACGCATCCCTGTACGTGTGATGTATTAGTGGAAGCCCTGATTCCTTCCTTCTGGATTTGCCTGTGGGGGGCTTCTGAAGTTCAGAACTGCTTTCTTACACAGAAGAAGCCATTGCTGGTCTTGCATTACGGATTGTGCTCCTGAGAGCTGCTGTGATGTCAGGGCATGTGCTGTGCTGTGAGGGAAGGCAGCGTTTTATATAACTGCTACATGTCTTGTCATCTTGTTCCTCAGTTTAATTCTATACAGAAGATTAGACCAAACTTTCCAGAAATCATGATATGAAGTTAAACTTCGGAGTGGTTTTATATAAACCCCTGATGTGTAGGTGTTATTTTCAGTAAGGCTTCCAAGAGAAAGTATCATCCATTTCCCTATTAAAATTAACATTTAGTGCACGCAGAAGGCATGGGAAATTACATAAGGCAGCAAGTACCTACTGGGAATACTGTGAATAATTTAAACGGGAGCCTGTATGCAGTACATCTATTTGTGCTGATCAACCTTGGTTGCTGTTACATACCCGATTTTCCCAAGAGCCCTACGCTTACACTGCATACCGTGGGGTACCCGGCACATTCCTGCGCGACATTTTGGGCAGAACCGGTGGGAACTCCGCGGTCACTGCCACGCTCCGCATCTGCGGTGACGCACGGGCAGCCGCGGGGAGCGGGATGGAGGGGACCCTCCTGCTTGCGGCTGGCTGGGCTGCAGGCAGGGGCTGGCCTCGCAGCCTCTGTTTGCCCTCCCCTCCGCTGTGAGTGGCTCAGCGCTTGCGGAATGACTGCCTGAGCCCTGCCAGGCACATTGCTCCTCATGAAATCCTCTTTTTCGGTTACGGAAGTAGCTATTGAGCATGTGTGGTTGCTGCTGCACTGTTTTTTCTGGATGGTTCCTAGGCCCCAGCTGCTTTTACCTGCCCCATTTTTTGCCTCCTCGCCCTCGGGCTGCATGCAGAGGCACAGAGGGGTCTGTCTGGAAGCCCCACTGGCCGTTCTCTCTTCTCGGGGTTAAGCAGATGTAAATGGCACAGGGTGAGGCAGGGAATGGGATTTCCTGTGTTCATGGGAATTCAGGCTTGTGCTTTGGAAAACTGCTTGTATTGGTTTGGGAAGGGATTGTGGCTACAGCAAATGTACCACATTGCGATATGGTTGCTGTTATAATTAGTCTAAAACTGCATTAGGCAAACTCTCCTAAGAATGCAGACGTACTAGGAAATGCAGGTTGGAGCTCAGTGCTGCAGCGCATCCCTCACCTGGGCCCAGCCCAGCACTTGCTGATGGGGCAGCTGCCTGCCTGGCCTGGTTCTAAAACTGCTGCTTGTAAATATGTGAGTGAAAAATCTTCTTTAACTGTTCATGAATGGGAGACGCTCTATTTGAACACAGCAGGATGCTTCAGTCTCTATGGGACAGCCTTTCGCTTTCAAGTCTCACAAAAAGAAGGGGAGGGGAGAGATGAAGCCCCCTGTTTAATCCAAGGGTGCTGTGATGGGAAGAAATGCTGCGTGGTGCTGCGGTACGCCAACTCCAGGCAGTGACTGCTCAGGTTTATAACATCCAAGTCCTCCTCCACTAGTGCTGCTGGAGCACGAACTGAGGGCTCACTCGGTGTGCCTTGGCCTGGCGCCTGCCTGCACGCCCCGGGTGTGCTGTGCGGAGCAGCTTTCCTGGAACGCGCTGCCGCTCGGCCTCCGCGCAGCTCAGCCTGTAATGCATATGCATTGGCAACGTTTCTATATTTGTCTTTGCCTGTAAAATCATTTGCTTTTTCCAGCTGAGCACTTCTCCTTGTGTATGCACGTGTGATGCTGCTCTGAGGTGACTGTTGGGTCTGGGATCTGAGCTCTGGGATAGCAACTGGCATCTGGGCCATAAACGCTGATGTAGGAATTGGCATTTCTGGCTGTTGTAGGAGGAATAAAGATCTCCCTCCCCCACACACACTCTGCTTCTCTTTTTACACAGCTCTATCTGTAGAATGCAATGATGGTGTTTAGCATGGAGAAAACAGCACAGTACTGACGGGAGAGGGTAAACAATGTGTTTATGATAGGACTGTCCACAGCTCAAACGTGATTCTCTCCATTCCCATCTCCAAGGGCTCTCCGTGATTTTCCACGTCCTGAGGGGCTGCCGCGTTGTTATTGCGGCTGCTTGGCACCCCCGTTCCCCTCCCGCTCCCATACCCGGGCTGCTCCCGGCAGCGCTGCCTCTCTGCGCTGTTCTTCCCTCGCTTCCCCCGAAGCACGGCGCGGGCGTTGCAGCCGGGCAGCGGTGTCCCCGCGTACCGCGACGGTGGGGAACGGCATCTGAGCTGCGCAGAGAGCCCGGAGCCGCCTTCGTGGAGCCCAGCGCTGCCATCCCACCGCGTCTCTGCTTCCCCAAGCGCCGGACGGACGCGCGGACGGACGGGCGCAGAGACAGACGTGCCGGCACGGCGCTCGCTGCCGCGGCGGGCGGAAGATGCGCGTATTTATGGAGCCAGCGCTTCCTTTTGCGTTTGACTGACAGCCAGGATCCCTTCGCTGCCTGGTCACCGGCGCTGATTTGTATGCGCAAGGGTCCGCCTCGCACCGAGATGCAGCCACAGCAGCTCGCAGAGCTGTCACACTCACACAGGCTTCTTATCTGCACTGGCTTGACGAATTAAAAAGCAAGCCAGCCAGCGAGAGAGAGACCGGGAGAGAGAGGGGGGAAGAGAGAGAGAAGCTTGCAGACAGCGCTCGCTTGCTTTCCTAAAGGAAGGATTTTGCGTCTCTAGCGCTCCCCGGTTGTGATGATGCTTCACTTAGCGGGCTCCAGAATGAGCTAGAGACAGCAGCTAGGGGGATAAACTGAAAGCAGACCACAAACCGTTCCGAGCAAACCAAACCGGGAACAGTTTTCTCCTTTATTCTAGCATGGTGGATGTATGGACAGTCTTACAGAGCAGAGGTTGACTTCTCCAAATCTGCCAGCCCCACATCTCGAACACTACAGTGTTCTGCATTGCACCATGACCTTGGATGTTCAAACGGTGGTCGTTTTTGCAGTGATTGTGGTGCTATTGCTTGTGAATGTCATACTCATGTTCTTCCTGGGCACTCGTTAAATGGATTTTTTCTCCTGAGCTGTTGGGGGCTACTACTACCACTAGCAATTCAACAAGAGAGCAAGAGCGGGAGAGAGAGAGAAAGGAGAGAGAGAGAGAGAGAAAGAGAGATTCTTACTGAGGGGGGAACGCGTTGAGCTTCAACATGGCCTCGCTGTGATATGTATGACGTTGGTATATTATCTCTCCCTAAATCTTTTGTCATGTCTTGTCTTTAAGTATGCCTGTAAGTGTAGCTGCTTTTGCCTGGGTTTTAAATGTGATAAATAATAGCGATCATCCATTCCTGTGTCGTTCTGTGCTAGAGAGATAGAGCTGTACGTATGTAGTTAGAAGCAGAGTGAAAATATCTGTCTGTAATCAGCACGGGCTGTGTTATTGTGCTTCCTTTAAAATACTGACTCGAGTTAATAACGAGATGTTTTGTTCGAAATTTCCAGCAAGCAGTTAATGTGAATGTCTGTGAGAGTAACCATGTAGCTGCCAGGTGAGAGGTGCTGCCTGCAATTGGATTGAGCTCTGGACATTTTTAAGGGGGGGATGAGAAATCCTATTAAAGGATTAAATAACATTCAGCCACAAAAGAGGGAGAAAAACCCGAAGGTTTTTATTTATCTGTGTTGCCTTGGTGATCTGACTTGATTTCTCAATATCAACCCAAAAGCCTCCAAATTCCATGTCCACACCGGTTTAGCCCGGTGCCTTTCTTAAGAGATGCGAGAGGGACTGAATGTAACCTGCTGGGCTTCTTCTGTCTGTATGTGCTTTATATCTTGCAGATTGAGAAGGAGGACTCAAAGATGTCCAGGGATGCATGCTTTGTTTTCCTTTGCTAAAGCAACAGACATGGAGGGGATGGGTTGGCTTTGGGTTCTCTTGAAATCTTACTTAGCTTTCTTTAATGTCTGTGTATTTATATTGATGTTTTTCTGGTAATATATGTAGGGAAAATCTTTGCCCACCGTAAGGATTATGAGATTTAGAGATGGGCTGTTTTGTGTGACTTTATTTACATTGATTTTCTTGAAAATGAAGTGCGGAGCTGCATATTATAGGCTTGCTGAATAGGTGTCCACCAGCGAGAGGTCTGTCTGTTGGGAGATGTCTGGTCCCAAATTGCAATGTTTACAGCCTGCAAGCAGCTGCGGGCTCCAGTTCCAGTGCACCAAGTCAGCAAGGATATGAGGGGGATGGCTGAAAAGAGCAATGTGTTCTCCTCTTGGAAATATGCCTCTGTATTTCGGTACTGTTCTGTTAGAAATCTGATGGAGTTTTATCTTAAATATATTTTCCCCTTTCAAAAATCAGAATTGCTCCAAAAATTAAGAAATCACACTTTGCAAATGTTTAGATCTTTTGATAGCCTTCAGTGGAATTATTTTGCTTTGATAATTAACCCTCCAGCTGTATTATTTACCTGATGTCCTCTAGTGATTCACGGGGAAAAAAATATTAATGAAGTAACTGATTAATAAAGGCACGGATGGGGCTTACAGATGGGGGCTCCCAGCCATTCCCATGCGAGTGGTGCTGCGAGTTGAATGCAGAGAGAGGCTGAGTTGGGAGCAGAGTTGTTTTTGGCTGGTGGCACGGTCGGGCATTGAGTGAAATGCTGTAGGTCTGCAGCTCTGAAACTGTCTTTAGCTGTAAATAAGAGTGGAAAAAAAATGCCCTGGTCTCACGGTGGTAACATTTGGCTGGCTGAGCTGACAGAGGAGTGTGATGGCAGCAGCCCCGTGTAATGGCCAGCGATGCCAAACCCCGTGGCACAGCATGGCCGCTCGGTGCCTGCTGGCTCTGCATCCTTACCCTGGGAGCTACCTGGGGGAGAGGGATCGGCTTCACTCCCCAATAGACTGAGTGACCATCCCTAGGAAAAGTCATTTGGATGCTGAACATGGTTTGGGCCGTTAAACAGCTCCAATCAGCTTCATTTTCCTGTTAGCTATGCGATGCCATTAGTGTTATAGGTTGCAGAACCTCTTGGAAATATCATGAAGGAGCACAGATCGCCAAGGAGAGGGAATCAATCAGATGGCAGCCAAAGTAACCCTCGTGGTGAAACAGTTTTAAACAATTTTGGGGGAGCAAGGGTGAAAAAATGAAAAGCAAAAAAACCTAGAGAGTTAAAAATAAGAGGCAACTGTGTCTGAATGTTGATTTTCCTTGCTGCTAGAGCCTTGGCATCAAGGTTTACCTTTCAATACGATTTCTACGAGGAATGCTCAGTACCTGCTGGGGTGTTCCAGTCTGTGTTGGTGCATTCCTGGATGCAGAGCGGGCGGTGTGAGTGTTGTGCTGGCGTGATGGACCTCCTGGTCCCTGTGGGGACATCGTGTGGGACTGGGGGACTGTGGGGCTTCAGGTACATGGGGAGGGACAGAGACGTCAGGCACAGGATACGGGTTTCTGTAAACTTGTATTTTTTTTCCATAAGGCAATGTGCTTAAAGGGGATTGGTGTAAATTTAGTAATACTTTCTGGGTTTTTGCTTTCTCAAAGGTTGGTGGGATCAAAGAAAATAAGGGTTGTTCAGAGCACCTTGGAAGTTCAATGCAGAGAAAAACTTTGAGTGTTGTTTTAGCAGTGCTGTGTTGGGCATCCTGTTGGGCTCTAGGAAGAAAGAGAGGAAATGAGCATGGAAAGCTAGCAAGGGCTGGGGTTTTTGCTGTGTTTAGTTAGGTCTTTTTCCCACCTGTATTCCTCAGGGTCCACCTTTTCCAGTGGGCCTTCAGCCACCTGCTCCATCCCCGTTTTGGTAGTTTTGTGCCTGCATTTTGGCATTCCCCGAGCCTGCAGCCGAGCCTCAGACAGCCCCGTTAGCAGAGCAGTTAGCGAGGTGAGCGGCTCTGTCTTGCCGTACTCCTCAGAAGCAGCTCAACCCAGGCCAGTCTGCTTCGGCAGCTTTTTGGGGTGACCATGTTCCTGGTTCCTTGCAGTAGACCCCTTTGCTCATGAACGACCATGCTTTGCACAGTGCGTGGTGCAGTCTGCGTGCTGTAACAGATGGAGGTGGGGGACAGCCTTCCTCCCCCCGAGCTCTGTGGGAGGACATGGGCCGTGAGTGGGGCTGCTGGGGTCGGTCCTGGCCCTATAGCTCACCCCCATTTGTCAGCATGGAGCTCCTTCTGTTCACAGGAATGCTCAAACCCAGAGCCGAGGGAAGAGTGGTCGTCCCTGTAAAGAAATCAATGTGCTGACCCTCTAGAAAACACAGTCCCGAAGAAAATGGTGCATTTGTATGCAGATGGGATAATTATAACACATAAAATCTCTGTCAGCGATTGCTCCTGTTGTTTCTGAGGCTGGGTGATGGGAGAGCTGACTTGCTGTTTGTCTGCTTAAGCAGGATTCAATGTTATTTGCCACAGGATTCATGAAAATGCCTCTGACTGTATCATAGCAACCCCGCATCCCACAGTCCATAAAAAGTCCATCGCCTGTGCGGCAATCCGCCGCCGTCAGGATCCGGGCACCCTTCTCAGCGCAGGGAAGGGAGTGTTTCTCCCTCTTTGGTGCTTCAGAACAAAGCATCCGTGTTGGGATGCTCCGTGTCGGGATGGTTCGTGCTGGCCCCACGATCACTGTGAAGTTAATGCTCCGAGAGAGCTTCCGTTCATTTTTTTTTTTTTTTTTTTAAAGGCTCCCCCCTCCCTCTCTGGCTATTTCCCAGCTCTGTGTTAAGCCTCACATGACAAGTTAGAGGGGGACGGGACAGCTCGGAGGGCTCTGACGTGATGGCCTGTCCCTGCCCTGCCATTCGGACCCCCGCCATGGCAGCGGCACGGCACTTGCTTACACTTCGTAGTGAGTGAGGATTGGCCCCGGTGGAGCCCTGCGGTGGGGATGCGGAGGTGCTCGCTTGTCCTGTAGATGAATGTTGTTAGCACTGCATGTTCACCTGATTCCTGCCCCCGTCTGTTTGCATAATGTGGTTATATTTCTTTTTGGATCAGGTATTCAGTACACAGCCCAACTGCTGTGTATAATGTCTGAAGGAAAATTGCCAAAAATCCATGTAAGTTTTGTTTGGTTTGCTCTGGTTTGTGCCTGGCCCCCCTTTTGTGCGCTGTCCGTTTCATTTGGTGTTGTTGTCGGTCTCTGTCTGTGCTGGTGGTGGTGGTGGGAGCCACGGCGCTCTGTGTGCAGTGCCTGCTGCATGTCCATGTCCTGCCTGTGCTGTCTGTGCTGCGGGGTTCCATGCATCTGTTGTGGGGTGGCTCTGCTCTTACCATGTGTGCCTTCCTGAAGGGGCTGTGACAGCTATGCTCAGTGCGTACCCGGTACCGGAGTGCTACCGCTGCTGTTGAGACCGAGCGCACTGCTTCCAGTTTTAACTGAAGAATTTTCAATGAACGCATGTTGGGAAGCATGAGGAAAACTGCCTAATGATCATGCAATAACCGTGGTTATGTACTACATTGTTAGTAAAGAAGAGGACAGGTCTGTTAGGTGGTCGCAGTGGTGGCACAGGAGCTGCTGTCAGGACTCTGGTTGTGCCGTTAGTTCTCTGTGCGACCCTAGGCATGGTCCTGCACTTCCTTGTGATCCCCTTTCCCAAAGGAACACAGCACCATGCCTGGGCAGTCAGGACTGAGCACACTCATTGTGTCCCTTCTCTGTGCTGTCCCTGTGCTGCACGGCATCGCTGGGGCGGTGGCAGGGCAGTGGGGCTCTGTGCGTTTGAGTGGAGGGAGGTGGCAAGCCGGAGTGATTTATAATTCTGCCTAAAAATAGGGGCTCCTGGAGGAACTGCTGCTGGAGGAACCGTGATTTATTTCTTTTCTAATTGGTGATGGTTGAATGTCTCGTGACCCTAGTTGGAAGCAAGCCTTCATCTGAAGGACCCGGGCTGCCTCTGACTGAGCCATCGTCCTCAGCAGGAAAGCGCCCTGCAGCTTCGGCTGCTGATTTTCAACCGAAGGCATTTTTTGTGGAGCATTGCCCTTGTGCTGTGGGAAGCCCCACGCTGACAGTGTGCACAGGGCACACCTGGGCTGAGGGCAAGAAGCCCTGTCCTGTGCTGTGCTGTGTGGGACGCTTGGCAGGTCTGGGGCTCACAGCAGGGCTGTGATGAAGGAGCGTGCTCACAGTTAGGCTCTGTAGGGCTGTGCTGCCCTTGGGGAGCTGCTTCTGTTCCCAGGGTGGAGCTGGATAAGCTGAGGCAGGGCTGCTACCAGAGCCAGGAGCTGTGGCAGCTGCTTGTCTGCTTCTTCCTCTTCATCCTCGGTGGTGCAGGGCAGGTGGTCGTGGCTCCTGGCTGCTGCCACCTGAGAGTGCCCCAGGGACAGGCTGGCCTATGGGCCGTGTGGGAGCAGTTTGCTCCAGTGGAGCATCGTTTTCAGGGCTGTGGGCGCAGCAGGCACCAGGAACAGAAGCATCTGCCAGTGCCTCTATGGAAGGGCCCATGAGTTAGTGCCTGCCCCTTCTTTTGCATCAGCTGAGCCACATGTAACATAATGTATAGACTACTGGCAAGGATTGTGTTGCTATTTTAGGCAGCATTTCTGGCTAAGTAAAGCAGGGGGTACGCTGCAAGCTGCTTTTCTCTACAATCTTCTCTAACTCTCTGAGTGATTAACTCTTTCTGTAGCCCCATTGCTGTCCTCTAGGACGGGAACAGGACTCGCTGGATGGCAGTTACAGCCCAGGGGTGACGGCACCATGACCACAGCTGTAATGTGGTCTTAGCAAGTGGTATTGCCCCATTTGCCGCAGTGTGGGGTAAGGCATCCCAGCCCTTATTATTTTGGTGGGTGGGATAACAGGCGAAGTTAATTTCTAAATGATTACGTTGTTAGGTTCTCTCCCTGCCCTACACTTACTGAGTGCTTCAGCAGCCTTCCCTCTCGAGCTTGGCTGCTGCAGTGCAATGCTGCCATGTCATGGGATGCAGGGCTGCATGTGCGGGGAAAGCAGCATCCTGCTCTCCTGCTGCTTCCCATGGTCATGTTTGTGGGGCATGTCCTGCCTGTACCAGGATGACAGTAATTGTCAACAGGTTTGGGATCTGGGACATGGGCAGGGATGTACTGGTGTGCTCAAAATGTGCCTCAAAGAGCTGCCTCATCCTCAGCAATGTCCAAGTAAAATTATTTTGCTGTTGCTTATTGTTTTCTTTGTATCAGTCCCCTTTCAATACAAAGGTAGTTACCTGAGAGCGTCTGTTTCTAAACAGATCGGTTTCTTCTGTCACCACTTCTGGGGGCTGGAGCTGATACTGGTGAGATGGGTGGCTGAGTGAGTGATGGCAGCTCTGGGTGCAGAGGTGCTGGGGAGCGACCAGCCAACTCTGAGGTCTCTGAGCACAGCAGAGATCCTCCGTGTGTGGGGGGAGTGCTTCTTGGAATTGAAAAAATACGGTGTGGCCACAGCTGCACAGAGATAAATATGAATGTAGAGAAATACCCGAAAGACCAATCTTTTACCCTGATAAGCAGTGGGCTGATTTGCGGGGCATATCTGTAGAAAAGTTTTTTAAAGAAAATTTGTCTCATTTGGAAAAAAATAGCAAGATCTTGTTAACGTTATCAGAAGACAGGGTTTTTTTTTCCCAAGGAATTTCATATTCCCCTTGCTGTTTTTGATGCTTTCACTCTCCTGTATTATATTTAATATATCTGACAAGATTTTCTTAATAGGTTTTACATTGAAGTTTCTGTTCTGATACCAAATTTGGTAAAGACTTGCTATCTCAGATTCTTTCTCCTCAGCTTGATAAGGTGCTGATTAATTTTATACAACTCTCTTTCCTTATCTAGTTGAGCTTCAGTCAGTTTTATTGTAAACTTGGAAAAGTACGATCAATCTTTAATGTTTGTTTTAAGGTTTATTGCAAAGACTTTGAGGCGTGCGGCACGTTTGGTGTCTTGTGAAGTTCTCTCAGAATTATGTTAAAAAGCAACAATTATAGAACAGGTTTTGAATCCAGATAAAATACTTTAAAATAGGAATGAGTGCCCTTCACATGAGGGCTGGTTGTGATGTAGATGGGGGTGTTAAATGAGAATTCTATTACTGTTGTATAGCGCACACAAAGCTGGATGCATAAAGCAGGGAATGCTGATGGTGCCCGTATACAGGGCAGGATGAGGAGGTGCTGTGTCTGCTCAGTGCCTCCACCCACTCCTCCATCCCAGGAGAGCAGGGCAGAGAGCTGGCTGCCATCCGCAGAGAGCGTCTGCCGCGGCTTTGTGGGCAGCAGCTGACACCTGGATGGATTTTCAGTCTCCTCTGGCCCAGGGTAGATGGATCTCTCATCTGACGCCCAGCAGCCGATCGATTCCATCTCCTGGACACCAAAGGTTTTGCACAAGTCTCTCCTAAAGAATTGACAGTACACAGAGGCGCAGAGAAGAGAAGTGCAGTCTCACGGAGCTGCAGGCTGGCCCCAGACCCATGGAGGGCTAACCACTGCCTTGAGAGCCCTCGGCCAGGGGAGACTGGCCCCTCTGGCTTATGCCTAGGGGAGAGCTGAGTGTCCACATGTGCTAACGGGACTGGGACCCTCCTCCTACAGTCTGCAGGAGCTGCTGGCTTGCTCCCTGCACTGCACTTAGGTACTGATGCCATCCCCCCTGAGATGACATGATGTTCTCGACCTGCTGCCACTTGCAGATTTTCACAGTGACCCCACATCCATTTTTCCCACTCAATGTTAATCTCAGTGTCCAGCCCCCAGAGCCCCAAATTTGGTGGAAGGTTGTAGCAGGCAATGTGTTCCCAGTGCTTCTTATTTTGCCACCCCCCCTCCATTGCTTCCTGATTTCTGGTTCTCCTCCCCCGCTCCCCGTGTTAAACAGTTGCTGTGTTTTGCCCCAGAAAATGGTGCTGGTTCAATCCATCTCCAGCATGTGCTGTCAGCGTGGATGCCAGGCTGTCCCCTCTCATCCTCACTCATACACGGCACATGCAGCAATAAGCATACATGTGCAGGCTTCTGTATGCATTTGTGAATATTTGTGTATATTTATCTCTACATATGCAGGGAAACAAATACATTAAAACACATGTGCATATGTTTTCCTTCTCAGATATATTTTGAAAAATATGAGTCAGCAGCAGGCAGGAACATATTGCATAATCTCTGGGAGTGAAGAAAACCTTGCGATTATTAGGAGGCAGGCTTGCTGCGAGCAGCGCTTCTTAGCATCATTTTGTTAGCCCACGTCAGGGTGTGCCTCTCCGTCAAGTGGCCTTATTTCCATTGGACGCAGCTGTGTCCGATTCAGAAATGGAGTTCCAGCATCTTGGCTTTTGTTGTATTTTTAAAACAAGCAGCAGTGAGCAGAATCTCAGCTCTGGGTTGAGGATGACTTTTCTTCCTTAGCCTGTTTTTCTGCAGGGACTCTCTGGTTTTCCTTTCTGGTTCCCCCCGCTCCCCACCTCCCGCTGTTTTCTCTAAAATCTCAGCACTGAGAGAAATTACACAAGAGTGCAGCTGGAAATAAACGTTGCCCCCTCTGCCTCCCCTCTGCTCGTGTCCGCCCACCTCCACTGCCTACACCAACGGGATGAAGTCAACATCCACTTTTAGCCTCCATCTCTTGCTCTCGCAGCTCCCTGCAAGCTCCCTCCCAGTGCCTCACAGAGTGTGCTGGCTGGAATTTGGAGGGGGATGAGCTCCATGGCAGCGGCTCCTGCAGCTGTAGGAGCCCCATCAGTTGTGGTACGCCATGATGTAAAGGGATGGCATAAACAAAAACCAAGTGATGTGGATCCAGCTTGAGTTGGAGGGCAGTAATCATGGGGGCTTCAGCCCTGCACCCTGTGCTGGCCAGGTGCCCTGGGGGGAGCAGGGTGTTGGGTGCTCTTGCCCGCTAGCAGTGTCATACCGCTGCTCTTCCGTCTCTCATGCAGAGCTTTATTCCAGGCTGCCCAGTCAAATTCTTGCATTTCTGAAGACACTTCAGAAGCCCAGGAGGGGAATAGGCAGTGGCAGAGTGAAAGGAAATAAAGGAAAGAAGTTGTTTGGTTATTTTTAATTTGTCCAATAAAACCAAAGGTTTTGAACCGCTTTCATCTCCCAGGGTGCTGCAACAGTTCTGCTGTGGTTAAGCTGGTGGTCGCCTTTCAAGCCAAGGGAACGCTCTGCTGTGGTTTTAAAATAGCAAAGCCTTCCCAAGGAGGCAGAAAATTGCCATGCTGGCTGAAACCAGGAGTGCAGGGAGCTTCGTGCCCTGTCTGGGATAGTGTCTGAGAGACAGGCTGCAGAGAAAATTGTGAGAGACACAATAATTGATGATGATGGAATAACCTGTTTATCCAGAGCCCTCTGTCTTCACCCCTATTAGCTGGGGGTTTCTGGTGCTCTGAGACACGAGAATTTGAATCTTTTGTATTTTTAAAACCACAAAAGCCTCCACTGTAACCAGGAGATTCTCATGAGCTCAACAGAGGTGATGTGCTCATCAGTTCCCCCCCATTAGGGCTCGGCGTTTTATTCTTTGTTTTTCCTTCTGTAAAACGTGTGGAAGGAAATTGCCCTTTCTTGTTAAATGATTTGACAGCCAAGGATGAAAAGCACTGTGTCCAAGGTAGATATGATTATAGCAGAGCGAGGATTGCTGAAAAATACTTCTAGGTCAGCCTGCTCTTCTCTTTGCCAAAAGAGCCAAAAAGGAGGTGGGCTCCTCGGGAGCTTCTGCAGCCCAGGGTCCTGCCCAGGCTGCTCCTTCCTTTGGTTATCAGTAGTTAAAAGCAACCTCATGAATTCCACCTGAGATCCTAACGGCGATGCCCAATGAAGGGCTGGAGCAGCTGCCAGAGTGTTCCACCGAAGATTAATTTGGGCTTAGATATTTTGCATACGCAACATCAGGCTGCATTCTTATTATTTCCACTGTTTTGACCAGCATTCAGTTAGATAAGGTCTTGATACTTCTTTAAAGCCTCCAACCATTACTCATTAGTAACACAATTCCTTCCCATTTTTAATTGATCCAAATTAGGCTTTTCTGTTTCTCTGTTAGATCTGTACAGCAAGGAAATTAAGCTACACTGAGAAGAAGTACCAAAGAAAAAACAGTTGATTTGCAGTTGTAGCTTCACAGCCTTTTGTGGCATGAACTCCAGGGCAGAACCATTCACACTAACCAACAACCCTCTCCTCAGAGCCAGTAGTAAGGTACAGGAAAGGTTCACAGTGCACAAATGAATGGCACAAAAGCCACCCAAGGATGCCCAGTCCTGCTCTGGATGGCAGGATCCCCCTGCCAGTGCTGTCTGCTGCAAGCAGACCATCTCTCTGCCGGAGTGACACATGCTCATGGCTTTCTTCCCCAACCTTTCATTTTAGAGCTTTTGTGTCTGACCACCCTCTCCCCAAAAGGAAGGCTGTTCCCTGGGGCATGTTCCCTCCTGTTTTGTCAAACCCGGCAGGAGACGTCTGTAGTGGTTGGTCTCAGATGGTCGTGAAAGACTTCTACTCGGCCCTTTGAACAGCTCACCCACAGCTGAAAACACCTCACTGCCACTAGCAGTGGTTTTGGCTTTCCTTTTTTTTTTTTTCCTCTTTTTTTTTCCTTCCTGTTTCCACTGCAGACAATTTTACCTTCATGGCTTTTTTTTTTCTTTTTTTTTTCCCCCAGCTGATGTTGAAATTCAAGTAATAATACTTGATATTCTTCATTCCAGAATCTTCAGAATGATTTCTGAAGTTGGATTCCTTAGAAGCCTTTGTGCTAAACAAATACTTGAGTACTTTTTCTATTTTATAATGAAAATAGGTGCCTGAAAACCCTCAGAAGTCAGCTGAAGATCAAAGCCTTGGGACTACCAGCAGTTTTCTGTATTATCCACAGGAGCGATATAGGCTCAAGGTTGTGTAGGATAGATACAAAGGGACTGGTGAGGGCCATGTGCATCTCTAAAATGAATCCCAATGCTTTTGAGAGCTGTGCCTGGTGGCTGACACTCCTACTGCTGCCCTAGCTGGAAATTGAATTGTCATATTTGTATGTCCATCCCTAGGCAGCGATGGCCAGCTAGTGGTTGGAGTGGCGTAACAGCAGCCCTGCTCTTTTCAGTGGCAACGGGACTCATTTACAAGCTCCTGAGAAGAACGAAGTTGTTTTCACGTTGTCCATCCTCATGGTTTTCCTCCTCTCCTATGATTTATTAGCAGGAATCAGGACTATACATGGAGATTTGTGTCCTGGAGGCACAGGACTGAAGCATCCTGAGAGTCTGGGGCAGCTCACAGAGCAGTTGTCTCAATGCTCAGATGTTTGTGGGTTTTCTCAGCAGCTGTAGTCAGTGCCCACAGTGGGTATTTGCACCCCTGGCCAGCTAGTCAGAGAGGAATTCTGTGAGGCTGTCTAAGCTACCAACAGCACCATCCTTCTAGTAGTAAAACATAAAAATGATTGGATGTGGAGCAGTTTGGAAAAGGAAGAAGATAGCTGAAATCCAAAGAGTGGCTGATGAATTGTGAAAGGATCTAAAAAGGAGAGATGTAGAAATAAAATCTGTAACAGAGACAAATAATGTTTTTACAGCATTTTATAACTCAATGTAATTGCAGTCCATCTAGAAATCTATTTGAGGCAAGAAATCAATTCAGAATTGTAGAGGAAGGCATTGGACTTTCAGGTGTTTACGGCTTTCTGAATTGCTGTGTTCAGCCTCCTTGCAGATGAGTTGAATCCCTTCTTGCAGTGGGCTCGAAAAGGCTCCTCCTTGTTGCAGGTGGTCTAGAAAGTGCAGTGTCCTGAGGCATTCTCCTGTGAGCTTTTCCTCTTGTTTTGTGTCAAGGAACATTGTGAGGGGGCTGTACTGGTGTACACAGTGGCTTTAGAAGGTGGAAGCCCTCAGCTTTGCATGGGATAATCCTACATTGGAGAGGACTATGCTTCGTCTGCCAGGCTGGGCTCCTGTTTGCCTGGGAAAACATCAGTGTGAGTGATAGAGCTGGGGCATCGAGTGCTGTTTGTTCTGATCACCTCTTTGAAATACACTGGGGCATGTCATGCAGTGGAGGTATTATGGCTGCACAAACTGCTGGTATTTATTGTTCACCATATATATTCTCAGCCTACTTAAGATATTGGTAGAAGTCTCAGTGTTAGAGGCTTCTGGTGTCTGTCAGGATGTGGTGCATTTGTCTTGGCATTATTAAGTCGTGAATTTAGGGGATGTCAGCAGTGTCATTCCCGGCAGTCGCCTGAAAGGCCAGTGCATGACATTTCTCTTGTGCATGATGGCATTCCTAAGGAGGTTTTACCTTGTTCCTCATCCATTTTGGGTATTCAGATTGCCGTTGGTGATGGGCATTGAATCCAACTGTTGACAAGTGCTGTGCAGACGTCAAGGCAGCGATGTGTTGGGGCAGAGCTCGGCTGTGTAGGATGGGCGTCCTTCTCCCCTGGAGCCAGCATGGGCACCCTGTTTCTCATGGACTACCAGGAGCTGCTGCCTTCCTTCCCTTCCTTCCCAGACTCCCCTTTTGGTTCCGTCTTGTACACATTGCCAACCTCAGAGTGTCCACCACTCCCAGAACCACGGTCTGCTCCTGCCTCTATTGCTGTCTAGAGAATAGATATGACAGCCAGATGTTAGATTTCCCAGAAGGATGGCACAAAACACAAGCAATTGATGCCAAATATGTGATATTTCCTCACTCTAAGTGTGTTCCCCTTGCCTCATCTCTCCAGGACTAGCCTTACCAGAAATATGTCTGTCCCCATTCTGCCCCACCTGGAGGGTGATGGTGCTTCATGCTGTTGCTTACCAGGAGTTGTGCTGACCTCCCCACGTGGGCGTGGAGGAAATTTCCCTTATGGGACAGCCCAGTGTGGTTCAGCCCATGAGTCTTTTCACATTAGTGATGGATGCAGTGTCTAGCCCTTGTTTCTCCTGACAGGGTAATAAACGCATTTGTGTTTTAAGTACTGCCTCAGAGCAATGGAGTTGAAATGGGGAGAAGGTTTGCAGTAGCTTCACTGCCAATCTGGAGAGATGGCAGCACAGAGAAAGCACCCACAAGCTGAGAAGGAGGCGAGGCAAGAGAAGATGTGTAGGCTTTTGCACATACAGAAAGTGCACATAAAAGAGGGAGAAGGATTTGATGCAGGGGGTTACAGTGGAGTGGTGTTACAAGGTGAATGCTGGGGCTGGAAATGGAAATTTAGGATATGCAGAAAATAGAATCCATTAGGGCATGGGTTTATGTTTCTGGAAAATAACTGATGTGTTTCACACAGTACAGGGGTGATTAGGCTGGAGAAAATACTGAGAACAGGTACTCAAGGGGACTGTCTTCTGTTGGCTTGGAGCAGAACAGATGATTCAAATATGGTTTTCTGACCATACAGCCCCCTGAATTGCATACTGGCAGCTCTGGGCAGCACTTCTTAATGAATGGGCAGCACCAGCAGGATTTATACAAAATGAAGTTTATTCTAATGATAACTGCAGAAAGGAGCAACAGAGCTCCCAAAGACAGATGGATTCATGAGGAGAAGGGCTCTGGAAATGGGCTGCTGGTAACACTGGAGCAGAGATGAAGGGAGTGTTTTATTATTATTACCTGGAGTGGATTCAAGCTCCAGCAGACAGTAGGATTTGCCAGTTAGTGCTAGAAAGCTGAGCACTGGAGGCTTGCGTGTGCCTGTCAGTCCCATCTATTGGTGACTATGGGGTCCCGTGTCCACTAGTGTTGTGTGAACCCAAAATGACTGGTTAAGGAAGAATCCAAGCTTTGGTTTGGTGGTTCAGCCAATGTAGGTTGTGGATATAGGTGCTAGGAGATAATGCCGTGAGTAGGTCTTGGTTTTGGCACCAGACCTAAAGCAAGAAACAAGTGAGACATTTCGTAGGCTGGAGTCGGTGTTTTGATTACTGCTTGTGGAAGATTCATAGAGGTTGATTTGGCTGTAAGAAAAGGATTTCTCTTGGCAGCTCAACAGCCAAACCTTCCTGATCTCTTCAGTGTAATCAGAAGTCCTCTGGATTTATGGATGACCTTAGAAAGCACAAGCTGTGTTTGGTTGGCTGACCTGTGTTGGAGAGGCAGGGCTGTGGAGGCTTATCTCTGTCCAACAGCCTTGGATTCTTGTTTTAAAAAAGGCTACTGTATTCATCAGGTTCTTCTACCACACACACACACACATATGTATTACATATATATATTATATAACCATCCTAATTCTTAGATATGTCTGTCCCATCCAGTGCTACTGGCTTGTAAACTCTCCCTGCCACAAATACTGGACAGATTTTCCCCCCTATTTTCTTTACCTACAGTAACACTTTAATGTATAATAACATTTCTAACTGTGAGCTGAAACCCCAGGATTCTTGCTAATCCTGATGGACTTAATGGGGGGAAAACACTGGGAAGGGATTTTGGGAGCTTGGAAATGAGCCCAAGACCATGGAAACCATGAGCCAGATTCTCAGTCGACTAAGGTTTAGCTTTTGAGCTTTCCTACCTGCTAGAAGATCGCAAGATTCTTGTTGCTATCACAGATTTTAAGTTTTCATCTTTGATATCAGATACTGAAATCAGAAATCAATAGCTTAAACCTGTCCGCTTTCAGGATAATCATTTTGAAATAAGTGAGCAACCAGTCTCTAGAGAAGAAGATAAAGGTGTGATCTCTTGGGAGTTTGCATTAATGAATACAGCTGGACATTTACAAATCCCAAGGCATTTGTAAAGTGGACTCGGTACCTGTTCAGATCTAAGAAAAGCCTATTCTTTACCACCTGATATAGTCAAAAGCAAATAATACAGAATAGTTATTGGCGGTTGCGTGCTCGCAAATGCACCTAATATGCAACAAGACTTTGACTTACAGCCCCACACATCAGCAGTCATATGCACACTTCTGCACAAAATATCATGGTTGTGCGGATATGTAATTACACACACAGAGCAGTGTATGGGTGACCCTTTCTGTTTGCCAGGAATCTGTGCAGCTTCAGAGAGCCAAATATTAGATACATTACTGCCTTGGAGTTTGAACACGTCGTCTTACCTAGTTTCTCGTGTCTATGATTGTTGCATGTACAGAGACCTCCACTGCTTACAGGTTAACAGGGAGATGCTGGCCCACTCTGACTCAGACCGGTGGTATTTTATCGTTGTGTTGAAGACTCTATAAAAAACCCCGGCCTTTATCTGAAAGGAGCGCCAATAGCATTAAACTCATTTCCGTTACATCAAACCACTAAACTCATCAATAGCAATCTCACACTCCTCCAGGGAGCACAAAGGCACTTTGGATTTGACACCCTCAATCGCCTGGTGGTAAATAGGTCATTACTAATACAACAGCAGTAATAAAGTATGAGGCATGAATGCAGAGTCTTAGGAATGGTGGTGGTTGAGGTCCTTTTTCTTTGGCAGCAGATATTGTTGGCAGTGCAGCAGAATGTTTGAGGTATCATTTGCTCATTACTTCATGAAATCAAAGAACAGCGTTTTACCACAGGCTTGCGCCTGGGCGTTGCAAAATGGCCAGGTCCTTCGGTATCTCTGTGGTTACTTCTTGTAGTTAATGTGAGCTAAAAGGAGACAAAGCCAAGCCCAGCCAAATCCTATTGCTGCAGACTACAGCTCTAACCAGTTTGAGAGCCCGTTCCCAGCAATCTGCTCTCGGAGCCCTTGGTTCTTCCAGCAGGAGTGTCACGTGTGATATAGAGAGACTCAGAGGGGCCAGTTTTACCTTTAAAATCTAGGTTTAATTTTTTCTTTTAAAAAAAGATGTGTTTCGACAGTTTGTCACATCGGCTCAGCCTGCCATGTCGTGGGCAGTGAAGTGTTAGAAAGGAAAAGCAGAAAGTATTTTGATGAAGGATCAAGTCAACTCACTAATGTTTTGTGAGCATCTCCCATGCTGACCTTGGTCCTTGCAGATGCGCGCCGGCTCTCCTGACTCTGGCAGAGTTTTTGGAGATGCTGGTAGCAGTGCCAGGTGGGATTCAGGGAGATCTGGGGAAAGGTTTTGAAGGGGATTTGCTGAATGTGCGTGCGTTGCAGCAGAGACATTTTGCCAGCTTCTCCTGAACTGAAGTCTCCATCATGTGTTTATTTTTGAACTGAGGAGGAGGGAAAGAGGGAGGTATCATCATCAGGCATTTTTATAGCCGTGCAGAGTGGGGTGGGCACAGACTGTGTGTCACAGGAGCCCCTCAATCTCTGCTCAGGTTCAAGAAAAGAACGGTCTTTCCTGTGCGTGGTTTTTTTTTTTTCACTCGACAAACATTTAATTATTGTACCTTCATGCAGCTGATGAATCAATGAAGAGAAATGCAGGAGATAATGTACTTCTATTTTTATACCCTATACTAATGAGAATCAGACTAAAATTTCCCCCTGCATGATTGGCTGAGGCAAGGTAGGAAAAATTCAGAGGGAGAGGAGGAGAGGGTAAGGTGCTAAAACATTTAGCAGTGTGCACATACGCAGTTTGGAGAAAACGTGCACCGCCTTGGCCAAGCGGAGCACTGGAAAAGTGTGAAGAGAAGCATTTTATTCATAGAAAATTATCTCTAGGGGATGGACTTCTCAGGCGGAGCTATGGCATGGGGTGGAGGCAGTGGTGTTAGGACTGCTGATGGCTCCTGTTCCTTGGCATGGCTGCCGCAGGGCTGCCTGCATACCAGGGCTGTGCCGCGCAGCCCCATGCCACCCGCGTGGTCTCACGTGTGTGCTGTAAAGCATCCTCTTGGCCTTGGCAGCCTTCAAAGGCTCCATCGAAGTCATTAATGTGTCCCGTTAGAAACATACAGCTGTGTGCAGCCTGCTAGCAAGCATGAAGGAGAGGAATAGAATAAAGCATACGATCAAAGAAAGCAAAAATACACGATGCCCTTACTGTTGGTGGAGAAATAAATAGTTACAGAGGAGCGCACAGGTAGCAGTGCTGGGGCTCACAGCTGGCCTGTGCAACCACATTCATCTCAAATAAATGCAGTGTGTGACACTGCAGTGGCTCATACCTCCTAAGCCCCTTAGCTGGGCACTCAGTAGCACCGGGTGAGCTCAGGGCTCACTGCCCCGGCTTAGCCTCAGCACGCCGTTGTGGTTCGGCATCGATAAAGATCAGGCCCAGGGGATCTGACAGCACTCTGTTGAGCAGTTTCAATCCTAGGCAGCAGAGATTTGGCCTTGTTGCTTGAAATCTAGGCTGTGCTGGGAGTCAGCCTGCCAGTTTGGTTTGCAGCTATGATGGAGTAGGAAATGAGATCAGGGTTGTGTATAGAGCTGCCCGGTTCGTGAGAGAAACTGCTCCTAAACTGCCCAGCTGCTTCTGAGATGTACAAATCAAAGGTCTGAGGGTTTGATATTTTCTTTCATAGAAAAGAGAGGGAGAAATGAACATACAGAGCCAGTGAGGGATTTTGTTAATTCACTGAACTGTAGTACTGTCGTTCAGAGCAAAATAAGACATTGATTTTTATTTGTGGAAACATGAGTGGGAAAACTGAAGTGTAAATCATAAAAAGCAAGGCAGCATGCGGTTAGTTCTGTCCGTGGCTGATGTGAGCTAACCTGTGGGACCTGGAGGCTCTGGGTCCTCAACATCCTTGAGTACATTTTAGGAGTACTAATGTGCAATACATGCACCTTATGGAAAGCAGCTGTGATGCTTCATGGCTTGTCTGGTTCTGTTTTTGGCTCACCTGCCTTTGGGGGGACAAAGAGGGGCAGCATGCCCAGCAAAATGCTGTAAGGGAGCTCGGTGTGCTTGGAGAGCCGCCCTGGGATAACAAGATCTATGTTGAAATTTGCCCTCTTAAAAGGGGCCCAAATATGGAATGCGATTTTATAGCACCAGTAAAAAGAGTTGTTAATAAAATTAATCTGTAAGGGAAGGACAGCAGGGAAAGAAAAGAGAGGAAATTTTACAGCCCTAATATACAACAGATGAAGAGTGTAAATCCAGTCCTGCTGGTGGTGTCTGGAAAGTGCTGCTGTTTGACCCCGAGTAATGCTGCTACTTCATCCACCCGACAGAGCCCACACCGCCAGCACAGTGCCATAACTCACATCCCTATTGGAAGATGCTGTTGTCAAGGCCAAGGACTGAGCTGTCTCGAGCCCAAGAGATTGCCCATTGCATCTCCTGGTGAATCAGTGTGGTGTAACCTTGTGCTGCTGCTGCTCTGGTACTTCAGTGTGTGCTACAGGGCTTAAATCTGTCAGTGAAACAACGGCGTGTCTGTACGGGCAGAAAGAGGGGGAAACATGCAGGGATGAGCCACTTCAATCCATTCAAGGCATGCTCCGTGGGAGATACAAACCTATGTGTGCATGGGAGATCTATGGATAATATAAAGGGAAGAGAGGGGGAACACTGTGATCATGTGTCACGGTAAGGTTTGTCGTCTGGCACCATTAAGTCTGAAGAGCCTTTTGATGGGCTGTTTTTGCTTTTGGTAAGAGTTGTGCCTCAAGAATGGGAATAGCTTAGGAAAGCAGAAAAGGGTAGATGGTGCGGAGTTAGTACAGGAAAGAGTGAAATGCTGCTCATGGGAAGCACAAGGCCTGGCAGCTGGCAGGGTGCTTGGTGGTGGGTCTGGGACCAAAGCTGGCAGTAAGGCTTCACTGCTTCACAGGAGCTGTTGTGTTCTGGCCTTCTGCAAAGGGTGACTTCAAAATTTGGAAGAAACAGACTTTTTATTTGGTTAGTGGTTTGAACCTGTAAAACTGGAACTCGTAATACTCTGGTAGAGCATTTGAGGCAATTTGGGAATATAGCATTCCTTATTAAACTCTACAAGTTTCACAGTCTTATTCCATTTTCTTAGCAGCATAGAGGTGTGACCTCCATAATGTTCAATAGGATACTTGAGAAATTGAGGCCAGCTTAACAAGAAAAGCTGCCTTCCCGGAGCTCCAGCTCTTCCATTTCTTTTCTGTCTATAGTGAAGTCAGTAATAGTGTAAGTGAACTTTTTAGTTCCTAACAAAGGGCAAGTTTAGTCCATGGGCGTTAGGGACTGGTTTGAGACAGATGTTTTATCAGAACCACTTGCCTGTGGCTGGAATAGCAAAGCAAAACGTTCTGACAAGAAGATTCTGAAAGTCAGAAATTGTCATGCTTTGCATTGTTTCAAAGTTGTGGCCATTCTAACACAATACACTGTTATTTGGAAGCTTCAGGGAATACTAAGACCCTGCAGATGGAGGGGAGGTCCTCCAGGTGGTGGTGTCTGACAGTGCAGGGGTACCTGTGTGCTTGTGCTTGAGCTAGGGAGGAGATACAAACCCACAGCGTCTCAGCTGCAAACCTGAAACCCAGCAGCAGAGATGTGTCTGTGTAGCTGGATTTTTGAATGCTGTATTTTTGAAATTGGAAGGACCAATGTGTCCTTCCAGTTAAGATAAGATAAGAAATTGTGCCCATCAGAATTCAGTAGCATTGCAGTTTTTCCTCATCTGGGAACCTAGGTTTTAGAGGGACTAAAGAACAGTATGTTATGGGAGTTTGCAGTCTTTTATTTATCTTACTGATGAATTATTCTTCGCTATTGAGTGCAGATGGTGAGTTTCTTTAGGGGGCACACAGCTCTTCCCTGTTTTTAATCTTTTCTTATTGATGAGTTAGGCCTGTCAGCTGACTAGGAATTAATTACTGCACTGCTTTCTTCCCCCAGATCCTCTACACCTGAGGCCAGTCCCTTGAAAAGCCAGAGGAAAGGCAGCCTTAAACCTCTAGCACTGACTGCTTGGGACAGGAGCATGTTTAAATCAAAGAAACTCCTAAGATATCCTGATGCATGTAAGAAGGGAGAGCAATATCCAGCTCACATCTAGCACATGGTTATCCTGTAGTCACAGCTTCTTGGCTGGGCAGCAGTGTGCTCAGTAACACTACAAGGCTGCACAGGGGCACAGCTAGGAAACACAGCTGCACTGCTCACATTACCTTTAAGTTAATATCCTCTCCTGACAGCTGCGATCCTTTTGTCAACGTGTTGGGAAGATAAGAGTCAAAATAAGTGATTTTCTGAAGCTTGTTTAGGGTAGAAATGCTTTCTTGAGAGAGCAGGAGCTGTCAGACTAAAAAGGGATCCTGACATGATTGAAAACCCACTGTCTTTCTGTACCAAGGGTTTAACTCACCCACACTGGCCTTGGGATTTATTCTGGTGCTCCAGAGGCAGTAGCTCAACCCCAGGATGTTGAATTGTCCCTGTGGGCTGCTCCTATGCACCTGAGGTATCTCTGTTGGAAAGCAAAACAGTACCAAGCCAAATCTCATTGTATCACTCTGGGGCGAAGGAGGTCAAGCAGGAAGGAGAATTTCTCTTCCCCTTGGAGTGTGGCGAAGCATACTGACATCTCATGGGCAACGATGGAGAGTAGGAAAGACTGAACCAAAACTGCAGTTAGCCCTAATGAAGATGCTCTGTGTTCCTTTCTCACAGTGGCTGCATGCTCATGGCAGAGCCATGGCAATACTGACATCTTGGGCAGGCAACCAAACTGACTGCTACCACATCTCCTGCCCTTGTCCTTCCTCCTCCATTGGAGCTTGGTTTGCTGTGGGTTCATTAACATGCTGATGCAGTTAGCAGGCTGCACCAGTGCACCGCTTCTGGCTCGTGGCTGGTATCTGAGGTTGCTGCAGAGAAGGAGCTTGTTGCCGTGTGGTGCCCTCAGTGCAGTGAGAGAAAGTAGCTGAGGTGGTGGAGCTTGGTGACAGGGTGGGCCTGGATGTGTGGACGTGTGAGCACCCTTTCTTTGGGGCTTTTTTTTTTTTTTTTTTTTCTTTTTTAAATCTTCTACATAAAACTCTTCAATAGCAAATGGATTGTTACCCAAGTAATTACAGTTGTGGTATGCACATAAGCCTTTATTGCACCCGAGGGCTTTCAGAAGCAATCTCCTCCCCCCCGCCCTCCCCCCCGCCCCACGCCTCTGTATGCACACACAGGTAAAAAAAGAAATCCTTACTATCCATGTTTAGAAATGAAAGCAAAAGAAGCTGAAAACTGCAGAGAAACCTCAGTTACTGATTTCCCAGAGGTACCACTGATTGGAAGAGAATTTCATGCGGGACAGCAAAAAAAACCACAACAAACCACACATAAAAACAAACCCAAAATCCAAGCAATGAAGGAGGAAACTCCCTGTAAGTTTCAGTTGAAGAATTGCCCTGAGGTATTGGCTGCCCACGGTTTTCTCTGCAAAATCTCTCTTGGGCTCTGCTCAGTCTGCTCTTATTTCCAGCGCTGAGGTTGGGAAGCAGAGGCTAACTCAGCACAGCAGCCCTGCAGCTGGTGGGTCTGCCGCCTTGTCTGCACAGGTTGTCATCTTGAAGATATCAAGCGGCAGAATTGAAAAATGACAAAGAAATCTCCATCATACAAGGCACAAAATAAAAAGGAGATGACTGAGATAACAGTAATTTAAAACCCCTGTTATTAATACTGCCTCGGGCGCTGCAGTGGAAGGATTTGCATGTGCTCAGTAGTTGTCTCCATGGGCAGTAGCTGCTTTCGTCTTTGCCTAGCTCAGGCAATCCTGTTTTCATTTTTCTTCAGTTTTTTCTTTGATTTCTTTAGTTTTCCCTAGCCTTCTTAGGCTCATCCTGTGCTCCTAAGCCCTGCTGTACTGGATCTGCAGTGTGAATATAGCATCTCGGACTGGGGGAGGCTGTGTTGTGATAAGTTTAATTTCTGCAGAGAGATTCATGCTGTTAAATTAAGGAAAGGAATTCTGGTCAAAGGAGGGAATTTAGGATGAGATGCTGTTAAGAGCTTTGTTCACCTACCACAACATCTGAATGTTCTCCAGCCCTTTTCTAGCCACTGTGCTCTGAACAAGTAGAACAGAAAGTCATCAGGGCCAGAGGGAGGGAAACATGAGCCAGTGTGGCCCTGTAACCCACCCGTGCTTTTGGACTGTACGATTTCACAGAATCACAGAATCACCAAGGTTGGAAAAGACCTACAAGATCATCCAGTCCAACCATCTACCTATTACCAATAGCACTCCCTAAACCATATCCCTCAATGCAACATCCAAACGTTCCTTGAACACCTCCAGGGTCGGTGACTCCACCACCTCCCTGGGCAGCCCATTTCAGTGGCTGACCACTCTTGCAGAGAAACAGTATTTCCTGACATCCAGCCTGAATCTCCCCTGGCACAGCTTGAAGCCATTCCCTCTAGTCCTATCACCAGTTACATGAGAGAAGAGGCCAACCCCCAGCTCACAACAACTTCCCTTCAGGTAGTTATAGAGAGCAATAAGGTCTCCCCTAAGCCTCCTCTTCTCCAGACTGAACAGTCCCAGCTCCTTCAGCCGCTCCTCATAAGGCCTGTGCTCCAGACCCCTCACCAGCTTTGTTGCCCTTCTTTGAACACGCTCCAGGGCCTCAATGTCTTTCTTGCAGTGAGGGGCCCAAAACTGGACACAGTACTCAATGTGTGGCCTCACCAGTGCTGAGTACAGGGGGACAATCACCTCCTTGTTCCTGCTGGCAGCACTGTTTCTGATGCAAGCCAGGATGCCATTGGCCTTCTTGGCCACCTGGGCACACTGCTGGCTCATGTTCAGCCGAGCATCAGTCAATACCCCCAGGTCCATTTCCTCTACACAGTCTTCCAGCCACTCTGCCCCAAGCCTGTAGCGCTGCCTGGGGTTGTTGTGGCCAAAGTTTAGGACCCGACATTTGGTCTTATTGAACCTCATCCCATTGGCTTCAGCCCAGCTCTCCAGCCTGTCCAGATCCCTCTGTAGGGCCTCGCTACCCCAGGCAGATCAACACTTCCAGCCAACTTGGTGTCATCTGCAAACTTACTGAGGGTGCACTCAGTGCCCTCGTCCAGGTCATCAATAAAGATATTGAAGAGGACAGGCCCCAGCACAAACCCCTGGGGAACACCACTCGTGACTGGTCCCAGCTGGATTTAGCTCCATTTACCACCACTCTCTGGGCCCAGCCCTCCAGCCAGTTCCTTACCCAGCCAAGAGTGTACCTGTCCAAGCCACGGGCTGCCAGCTTCTGCAGGAGAATACTGTGGGAGACAGTGTCAAAGGCTTTGCTGAAGTCTAGGTAGGCTACATCAACAGCCTTTCCCTCATACACCAGACGGGTCACTTGATCGTAGAAGGAGATCAGGTTGGTCATGCAAGACCTGCCCTTTGTGAACCCATGCTGGCTAGGCCTGATCCCCCTGTCGTCCCACAAATGCCGCATGATCTCCCTGAAGACAATCTGCTCCATAACCTTCCCTGGCACTGAGGTCAGGCTAACAGGCCTGTAGTTCCCCGGGTCCTCCTTTCAACCCTTCTTGTAGATGTAGATGTAGATTTTGGGGTGGATATGCTATTTTGTGAGTGTTTTCACCAAGGTGAAACTGGCATAGCACAGACCTTCTTGGTGCCAGTAGTGTGGAGGGGTTGGAGCTAGTTGATTTAGACCCTTTGCAAAGACATTTCCAGAGCAGCATTATATGGCAAGCTCTAAGCTGCCTCTGAACAAAGTTTCTGTATGCTCGAACGATTTGCATGCAAGTATAAATCTGCGCTTCCCAATAAAGCTCTGTCAATAAGAGTACCACATCTTCTGCATGCAAGGCAGTGCTTAAATTAAAGCTGCTAGAGAAAAAGCTTGTAGGAGGAGCACTGAGCAGAGAGAGGAGATAAGGAGATGTCTGAGCTGCAGAGCTGTTGGCATGCAGCTGATGCCTGGCTCTGAGTTTAGGGGGCATCCTGTCCATGCTTTCCTTCTGCCTCTCCAGGCTGGAGGCTCTGGGCGCAGAACAGAGAGGCACAGCACACAGTCTGGCCAGAGAAAAGAGGGATGAAATCCTGGTGGAAGGATCAGGAGGTGTTGTCTCTTTTATCCAGGAGATGTGCAGTGTGTGCATCTGAAGGTTGATAGGCATAAATCTACAAAAGGCAGAAGTAGTCCTTAAGGTGATGCTGGGGAGGGCTGAAGTAACGTTATCTGGGGCTTGTGTCTGGTTTTGCTGTGCTGTTACCTTCACCTGTGTTGGCGTACTCCCCCCTAGTGTGTTCCTCACCTCCACGTGCTGGTTGGATTGGTGGTACTGAGTGTTTTCAGGTTAGCCACGTGAGTGAAACCATTGCTCTAGAAGAGAATGAAAGCAGCATGTTTTTCCTCCATTTAAATGTATTCCAGGTCTGCAGTAGCCCAGACTGATCTGAAAGCAGAAATGCTCATCCAATAACAGCTCCTTGGTAGGTTACACAAGGAGAGAGGATTTCTCTTTGGACGCATATCCTCAAATCCTTGTCAAGAAGCTAGAAAGCTGTGTCTGTGTCACATCACTTGATCCGAATGACTGTTGAATTGCAATTGAAGGACCCTCTAGCTTCTGCTTTCCTTTTCAAATTCTGTTCCTCTGCATTAACCTTTATCTGTTTGCACAGCAGCGTGTAAGGTTTGTAATGCAACTCTGTACACTGAGGTGTGTGCATGTTTATTATTTATTGCTAGTATCTTTTTCAGTGTGGAATACTGCACATGGCTTCTGTTTTATTATGGGTAAAAGAAGTATCAAATTTGGCATGGATGCCACAGAAATGTCTGGGGATTTGCTAGGTATAAGTGTACCGTTTCTCAAATTTGGATGGCTTGATTGCCACCTTCTTTTCCCTTAATTCTTGGTCTCCCCTTGGTATCATTTCCCTTAACAAAAATCCTGCAGGAACGTAACCCAATCCTACCCAGGAATTAGAGGACTCAGTCCTGGTCTCATTCACACTTGGATAAGCCAAAAGTAAACCTACTGGAAATTTGGAAATCTAACATTTTGGCATTGATTTCCTAACTCTGCTGGTGACTTCTGGATTCCTGTCTGCTTGAAACTGGGCCAATAACCATTAATTCAGGAAGCAGCTTTTGACCTGCTTCGGTTTGAGCTTGATGGGGATGTATTGACCTTGAGCCTTCATTAATATAAAATCAGCTCAGCGTCCTCTGCTAGGGGAAGGCTCTCTGCTTTAACCACACAATGTTCTTGTGACCTGAGACAGACTGATGTGTGCCAGCGCTGGGGATTGGGATATCCCATGGACTGCCTCTTCTGACAAAGGGTTGTCTTTCCAGATCCTAAGTAAGTCTCTCTCACTTCAGGCTGCCAGGGGCTTTGGAGACCAACCTTGATTTAGCATTTCTGCTCCTTGCCATGTTTCAGAGCTACTGAGCTATTTAACAGGAAAGCAAATCAGTGCAGAAACATCAGCCTGAGAAAGAATATTTCTGATGCCTTTAGCATGAGCCAGAAATGTTTATTTTGAGAGTACATTCAGGAGTGATTTGGGCTCAGTGGGAATGGTAGGAAAAGTTTTTAAATATGGAAAATGTTTCCATCTTTCCCTAAGTGCAAAAATAACTGCTCATTCAAGGTGGGAAAGAAGATCTGTGGATGGATTGCTTTGGGACCAAGTCCTGGCCTGGAGCAGGAGGAGGTGTGTGGAGGTGGGATTGATGTGCATCTTCACAGTGAAAGATAGTGAAAAGCAACCAAACAAACCAAAACCAAATAACCCGTATCTGGCTACCTCCTTCCCTATAAAACACTTATGCGTGTGGTGAATGTGGCTGCGCTCTTTGTGGTGCATTCAGTGCAACAACTCAGAGCATTTGGCCTCTGGTGTTTTAAAGGTTGTAACAGCCAAAATGACTTCTCTCCCAATCAGGACGGGAGGGGAAGGTCTGACACACAGAGATGACCTGCTTCTAAGTGCCTGGTCTTGCGTTCCTTAGGAGCTGGCTTAGTGAAGTACAGACAAATCCCTTTTGCTTTTATTTCAGGTTTTCTTTGCTGGGGGATGCTGTGATTTTTTTCCTCTTTTGAAAAAACACTTTCATTAGTTTGGTGCTGCGATTTGGGCCCTTTTACCCAGATAATGAATTCGGTTTATTTAAAGCTATTTAAGCTTTTGAGTTTTTCTGTTTCTTGCATTAGCAGAGGATGATACTGAGCATTACCAGGGTAACCAAATAACCAGAGAAGAGATCTGAGGGTTGCAGCTGCACACACCAGCAGACAGCGGTGTGTGGCTCACAGGGAGAGCAGTTCCTGCTGCAGCCTTGTGTTGTGCTGGCGGGAGGAAGCCTGAGCTGTATCAGGGCGATCAAAGACTGACAATGAGCTAACAGTGTGAGATGGCCATAAAAAAGCAAGGTACGATCCAAGGGTGTATTAGGAGATGAATTTCTAGTAGAGATTAATGCTGCTGTGCCAGACAGTGGTGCAACCTCACTTGGAATAGAGTAGTCCATTTGATTGCAAATATTCAGCAAAATGAATTCAAACTGGAACAGGGACAAGGGCAATCAGGGGAATGGAGGGGCTGTCTTCGACGGGAAGCTGACAAGATCTCTCAGGACAGACACCCGCAGGGAGGAGAACTTCTTCAGCCAAAAGATGGAAGGATGAGTAGGTCCTGGGCGCTCACTGAAAATGTGGGCTGCTGGCCAGGAGATGCTTTCTGAACATCAGACAGGTTTGGAGCAGCCTCCGTTGGGCTCCTAGCTGGGTCCTCAAACTGAATTTGCAAAAACCTCTGCAGAATGGGAGCCTGCCTGCAGGCTCATGCACAGAATAGCAACTAGTCCTAATGGCCGAGTCTTGAAGTTTTGCAACCCATTTTTTTTTTTTTTTTTAGGCTAAAGAGATGCCAGATCCTTCACCCAAGGAGCAAACCTGGCTGTAGTGTGTGCCCCAGGCACGGTGCCTGCTGTTTTACCTGTTGCAGAGCTCTAGTCCACATTTTGCCAAGATGGTAAATTATGTGGTGTTAACTAGTGTGGCTGGGTTCCCATGGCAACCCTTTCACTAATTAACGCACAGTAGCAAGGGAAAAAAAAAATCTGTCCTTAATGATGAATTAATTTGACAAGACCGTTATGGTAAGAAGAGTTCTGAATAGGCACTCTGAAGGTGTAGAGCAGGGATATGAGCACGTTTCTTCCTTCTAAGGACAATAATGGGGAGAAAGAAAGACATGTCAGTGTGGTTCTGTCCTTGCAGCATCCAAATGGCAATCCTCCTAGCAACCGGGAAAGGGTTACCATTTGGAAAGGGAACTAATTATCCTGAAAACTGTACAAAAGCTGTATATGAGGAAGGTACCTCAGGACGTAACTCTAATTGCTGTGCTTGTTTGGTCCTTTTATGGTAAGGCATTTTGAGTCACATTTTGGTGTTTAAAAAATTAATTAAAAATTAAGTGAATTTAGGAGATACAAGTGCGTGAAGGAATTGGAAAATTTACACCATTTTATGTCCGAAAACCCACAGTTCCTCACAGGCTGCTCCTGTATTTCAGTCTGCGGCTACTCTTTCTTGCAGCACCCATGGGACATCCCCAGTGGCTCCCAGGAGATGGGCCCAAATGAGACCACAGATTGCCACTTCACAGTGTGGCTCTGACTGCTGATTCTGTGGCCTTTGGAGCACATCAGCAGTAAATCAGGAGTGAGAAAAACAGCAACTTCCCAACACGTTAGGGCTGAGTTGCAAGCATGGGTGCCATCAGTGGTGGCAGCTAAGCCCTGGAAGTACTTTATACAGAATGCATTGAGTTAAGCCACAGTGTCCTGGCTAAATTCTTCACTGGATCATTGTACTCAGTTCTCTGGAATCATCCCCTCCCACAGTTTTAGTTAGACAGAGCTGTGCATCACAAACTTCTGCGTTCTGTGGACCGCCAGCTAAAGGGGAACTGGGGGATGACCTGGCATTGTGTTAGCATCCATGTGTTCCTCCTGGAGAGGTTCTGGGGTCTCTGCCCGCTGCCTACTCCAGCTTCTAAAGCACCAGGTAAGCAGCCAGGGTTTCCTGGAGTGCATGGCTGCAAGGCAGAGCAACTGTCTGATGGAGCACTGGGGTTGCCACTCAGCTGCTGGGGTTATCAATGGGAGCATTTGTGGGGAAGTTGCAGCTTGGGCTGCTGTGCAGCATACCCCGTTTGATGGATCAGGGCCAGCAGACTGAGCAACATTGGGTCCCGATGCGTCAGGCAGGATGAAGGCATCCACCTTCCCCCTCATTCTGCAGGACAGGCAGAGAATTTCTCATGAGATTTCAGCCTCTACTGATCTCTGTCAGTGTCTGAGCACTGCGGGGTTGTGCCTTTCTTGGTGACACATCTGTGCTACCCTGGGAAAAACAACCTCCTGCTCATTTACACGGAGGATGATGCACACAGGACTCTATTTGGCACCCATGGGTGCTATTCTGATGGCTTTGCACGGATGCATGAACTTCCAGAAAAGGTGTTCTCATTGCCCAAAGCTCGCAGCAAAGGAAGCGTGGTTGTTTTCTCTTTGCACGATTGCCCCTGGGAAACAGGCACCTTGCACCAAAGAACACTTTCCTTTCTCCCTTGGTAGCTAGTGCTGTCTGGAGACAAATGTGCCAAAACCTGTTACCAGCACACAATCTGTGTTTTAATTCCCCCAGATCAATCTAAGTGCAAAAAATACTCACGGCTCCCATCTGGCTTTGAGTGACCCAAAGATGGAATTGCTGTGGGCTTCATAGCCATGTAAACAATGCTGGAAGTTGCCATCAGTGGTAGTGCAGACACCTTTATGGAGGAGTTCTGTAGAATGTCTGTATATTTTTATTTATTTAAGGCCGTTTGGGGCACTGAAATAACCTGCTCTGCAGCCATCACAAATCTCCTCTGGGCTTAACTGGCTGCTGACTTGAGTTGTTAAAAGTTGTTTGAGGATCTGTGTTTGCAAGGAGTGCCAGTAATGCTGGGAGCGAGATGACTTTTGCCTTTTTAAGGAGAAAAAGGCCATTTGTCCAGATATGGACATTTTGGGATGAGTAAATTCTCAGGAGAGCGGGAGAGGTGAGGCTGAACACCCAGAAAGCCCCAGGCCTCTCAGCACAGCGAGGTGGAAGAATTGGAGAGAGTCACTGCAGCCCTTTGCCTGCAGCTTTTGGCAGCACTGTGGGGCTGCCTGGGAGAGCTGTGATGATGCCTCCACAGCTACGTCTGTCTTGGGGACCAGGGGAGAGACACCCTCCAGGTGCTGAAGTTTGGGAGAGAGCACTGGGCTTCGTTAAAGTCAGGCATATTTGGGAGAAAGCTATGTGCTCAGAGTGTGTCCTTAATTGCAATATGGGAACAAACATTGCTGCTCTCAGAGTGCTGCTGTTGGGCTGTAGTAACAGACCTTCTTACTGTCATAGCCCAGTGTACAACAGTGAGGATGGAGTGTAGTCTATCAGTGTATCCCCACCAGGAGGCATTACTTTCGGAGCAGCCCTTGCACATAAATAATACCTTTCTTGCAACTATTTAAGCTGTATTAGTGCAGTCTCTGTAATGGTGGTTTAGCTGAGCTTTTAACATGTTTAATCTCTTTTTGGATATTAATCCCCCCAGAACCTCTGATAAAATTTGTTGCTTTTCTCCGAATCCCTCCCACGCTATCAATATCTGTCTGAAATGAGTTGCCTTGTGCAGAACAAGCCAGAGGAGGAGGGATTGTTACAGCTTCTTAAAGCTCTTGCTCTCATTGCAGCGCTTTTCAGACTCCTCTCCAGTTTCCTGCTGCTGTTACTGCCCTGCTTCCTTGCCCTGTGAGCATCTCCCCCATTGCATATGGGTCTGGAATGAGCTGGCCTCCCATTTATTAGCTTTATTTCTTGATACTCAGAGATATTTGTAAGGTTTCCCTATTTGATACCATTGGGGAAGGTAATTGAATATTACCTCTTCCATATTGCAATAAGGATGTAAAGGTAATGAGGACTGCAGCAAACAGTCATTGTTGTGTCCTGTTTTTAGTTTCTTGCGCTGTTCTTTCTTGCTGTGTGCTGCATCGCAGGATCCCTAAGTCTATGTGACAGCAAACTCAACCTGTGGTCCAGGTTATCAAAGACTGTGACTGAACTGGAGGGGAAATTATCTTCTTTTCCATCATGTTGCTGTAGAAATCACACACTCTCCTATGAGGCAGTAGCACACTTTGGACAACTTTGTTTGTCAAGTATTTGGTCTGAAAAAGCAAGGCCTGCTCTGTCAAACCATCCAGCGCTCCCATGAGAACCTCAGCTGAGCCACGTCCTCAAAACCAAGCTCCTCATGGTTGGACCTGAGAGGGGTCCCAAAATCTCTCCTTGTCCAAAATTGTCCCCCCATGGTATTGAGATGTCCACGTTTTCTCTGATTCCCGCTGTTATGGAGGCAGTAGCAGGGAAGGAGGGTTTTGTAGCAACGTACTTGACCGCTGCAGACATTCTGCTCCTCTTCTCTGCCCTCCTTCCCTTTGGATAAATTTCCTGTCTGGTCCAGCTGTGCAGTTTGGAAAGAAGGCAGCTGTCATCATGAGAAATGCTGGCCATAAAAAGTAATGGGAAAATTTGTGAGGGTAAGATAATGTATTCTTTCTGTGCCAGAGCTGCAGGAAGGAAAAGCAGAGAGAGGTGTGCAGCCACAGTGGAAACCTGTGTGAGAGACCAGGTTATATCCTGCCTGTCTCTTTCTCTTTGGGTGAACCCGTTTTCACAGGGCTTGTTTAAATGAGGATTTACTTAGACTGAAAGCTTACTGGAGCCACTTAGTTCTTCCAGGTGGAGTACATATCTAGGCCAGTAGTAAAAATTCATTACGAGATGTCTGCAAGAGGCTACTTGCCAAGCGCTTGCCCAAAGAGAGCATCTTGAAAGCTTTCGACAAACAGTATCAATTTTTAATGATACCTAGAAATAACTGGTGCTGCCAGAGTTTGCCAGGGCATTTATAAAGCACTGGGAATGTCTGTGATGGAACAGGCTGCATTGCAGGCAGGTGTACATGCTCTTGTTTTCAGGAGCTAGTCAAAACAGCTGTAGCAAAAGTTTTTATTTCTGAGTGTTGGGCTTATTTCGCTTTCAGTTAATGTGCAGCATTACACTTTGCCATGCCCGCCCAACCCGTGAGTATGATTGGCATGAGCTGCCCAGCACATGGTATGTACACTGTAACTGCATGTAGATTGCTTACCAGGCAAATAATACATGATAGCTGAAGCTGCTCCTGAGCAGATCCTTTAATTGGGATAACATACTCAAATGAGCTCAACCATGACAGCTTGGGCAGGTTTCAGTCCAAATTCAAGTTGGGCTGTCATCAGGCACCCTCAGCTCTACCCATGTGTAGCAACCTCCCCAGATTCCCATTTGTAGTTTGTGCTGGTTTTGCTCTAAAAAAAATTGTGCTAAAAACTGCAGGCAGCATTGGAATCTATTGGCTGAGACATCAGACACTAGGATTGGATACTCCTCGAAGCAAGAATCTGATGTGTTCGATGAGCATAGGCTTACAGATGCTCCCATTGACTTTGGTTCCACTATTCACATGAGTAAGGACAGAGCCTACAGCACAAACCGCTTTCTGTGTTCTGTACGTAGTGAGGAAGAATGGTGTTACGGGGAAATAAGAAAAGCTGTTTGCCTTTCTGCAGTCTGAGCCTGGATGCCCATCATCCTGTTCTTCTGATTACCATTTCTGAGCTGCCTGTGGCCCTGTCCCATTGTTTTCCTACAACACAACCGGGGCTCGTTTGGGACCTCAGTAGGGCAGTGCCCTGGGACAGGCTGTGGAAAGGAAGGATCTTTGGTGCAGAGCACAAAGCTCAGAGCTCAGCTGTGCTGCCTGTCCTGCTGGGCTGAATCACATCCCAGGATGAGCTGAATGTTTTCCACCCAGGGGCTGGGATGGGTTTGATCATGCTCCATTTGCCTTTCCCCTCTGATCTGGGAGTTGACGTTTTTTAAGTGTAGGTCTTTTGAAAGTAACGTTTTGGTTCACCCTTAGAGTTGCCATTTGACTTCTTTGTCGTAACGCGTCCTGATTAATGATTAATTGCAAAGGACATGTTCCAACTCCAGCCTGTGTCCCGGGGTGCTTGTCGCAGCAATGATACACTAGGTGATTACTCACTCCCCTTAACCTGACAGCTGTATTTCTTCCCCTGACTGGTTAATGACCTTGACCAGGTACACCCGCGTTTTCTCGGTGTGCATGGTTGGGGATGTGCGAATTCCTCTTTCAGTTGCATGACCTTCATTTATCTAAGTTAAAAAAAAAAAAAGAAAAAAAAAGCTGTTCTATGAACAGATGGAGCGTTATTTCTAGAGGTAGGTGAATAATGCAAAAATTTATTCATTCCAAACCCCTTCAGACAACTCAGATGTTTGCCTTAAGATAGTGTTGCAAATCCTAGTGCAAATATCTGCTCACCCGAACGCTCATCCTGACCATCTTAAATTGTATGTGAATGTGGTAGTCATCGAATCCAGGAGCAAGAGTAGTGCCGGGAGACTTAATTGATTCATTAAGGAAATTAGGAATTATCACTGTTTTAAGCAGTAGTTACAGAACATGTAGTTTGTACATAATGAAGTTAGACTGAAAAAGGTTGTCAAATCATAGCAGGTAAAAATAATTATGTGAAAGCCAATCTGTTCATGGATAATTCACCAAGGAGGAAATGCTGCTAAAATCAGCAAATGTTTGCTGCGAGTAGTTTGCTTGGCTCTTGTTGTTCCTTAATGAATTGAATCTATTAGCCAGGGAAAACATCATGTTGCCTGGAAAAAACAAATTGTATTTGTATGCTTCTTCCCCATGCATTTGGGCCCATTTTAACATGAACGCACAGTAATGCTGTGGAGCTGATTTTATTAAGGCAGAAATAAAACCAAGTTTGCAACTCTAGCTATTCAGATGCTAAGCTCTGGGACTGGTATATGGGGAGAGAGGCCTTTTAATTCTGTTGCGCTTCTGTCCAATGTCTGTATCCCTCACCAACATGCACTTCAGGAGCCATGTCTGTTCCCTGCGCACGCAGCGAGGGGCTCTCAGCAGCGGGGGGCTGCCAGCTGTGTCGGTGTGGGGTTGCCACTCACTGCTGCCAGGGATCATGTTCATGGTTCGCTTGGGCACATGAGTTGGCTCACAAGTTCCTGGTCTGCGTGACACGCTTTCTGATGCATGGGGAGCTGTGAGTCATAATGCTCCAGCTACGGTCTGTTTGGATGGAAATTATACTTTTAAATATATACTGTGATTACATACGGCGGTGATGGGCTCGTTTGAAGGAACTGGAATGTAAGCCATTAAGTTGAGTGGCTGCCATTATGTGCTGCGTTTGCCAACAGATAATAGACAATGATATTTCATCTGTGACAATTTTGCCCTCTAGACTTTGAATGGAATTATCTCGCTATGTAGCTGCTTTCTTCATTGCCATCCAGGTATGGCTTTGTCACCCCAGGCAGCAAGTGTGGCCCCTGCAAGTTGGAGGGGTGGGATGCAGGGAGCCAGGCTGGCACACATCCTGCACAGCAGGACTGCAGGGATGGGAAGGGTTGGCTTGCACAGGAGCCACCAGACAGTAACTTCTGTTCATTGCTAACCTGAGCTGAATTGAGAAAAGCAGCTTAGGGGAGGAAGCCGCATATCCCATTGCTGATCTGGCCAATCCTTTTAATAGGCTTACAGGGCTTGATGACAATCTGCAGGGGAGTTGCATACATTTATTTTATTACCTTATTGGTGAGATAACCTCTTACATCCGGGATTGACCATTGAGCTTTTTACTAAGAAAACATACGGTAATACAGAGTGAATTAGATGGAAATAAGAATGTCAGGCCCAATGCCTGACATCCACCTGTTGAAACCAAGGGAGCAAAAGTGTGTGCTGTGATGTACACCTGCAGGGCTGCCTCCTTCTCTTCTTCACCCCATGTGTCAGTTCCCCAAAAGTGATGCTCACCATGGGGCTTGCGCTGAAGCAAGCTGAATGCTTTTGGAGCCCAGGAGTGGGGCAGCACATCATGCAGCCAGGGTTGCTGCTGCCTCTGCAAGGCCACCTGAAGCCAGGAGTGGTTTCTGGGGTCACGTATTGCTTCTCCATCCACCTCTCACTTTGTGCTTTCTTTTCATTAAGATCTGCCATAAACCAGGGTCTGCAAAACATTTTGAAGATGGCATTCTCCTCTTTGTGTTCTATCTGCGAATGAACCACTCCTTGGTTTTATTAGATGTGAGCTGCAGTGCCCTACACCAGGAAATCAGGAGATCAGAGCAGCACATGAGGAGCTTGAGCAGCACTGTTATCAGAGTAATACATGCAGCTGGACTTAAGTCTATCCCAGGCACTGATTTGCAATACTAGCAACCTCTATTTCTTACGTAGTAGGTTCTCATCATTTTGCTAAATCTCTGTTTTTGTTGTTTGTTTTTTTTTTTAGTTTTCTTCTTTTTTAATGCTATTATTTTGACCTCACTCCACAATAACAATATATGGGACTTGTGCATTAAGGCTGTTAACTGACAATGTGTTTTAATTCATTGCGGTGTAACATGGCAGAATGCATATGTCATGTGACGTATGGATAACGTGACATAATTTAAAACACATTGCAGTGACTGATATCACAGAGGGACTCTTGCTGCCTGCTCTTTATGCTTGGCCATCCAGGAGACGTTTCTGCTTTGTATTAACAGACTTAAATTTGAGTTAATTTCCTTTCCTGATCTTTTAGACCCTGACCAACTGTGTCAGCTTTTAGAGAACAATGTATCTACTTACGCTTTCATCAGTTCTGGTTGCTGGCACTTCATTTTACCATGGACGTTTGATTCCAGATAAGTGAAATTGCTGCACTTGGTGCTCATGGTGTACGTGCCCGTGTGCATTGTGTGCTGGTGGCTGTGTGCTGTTGGGTAGGTCTGGGAGGACTGAGGTGTTTGTTACCTGCCCTGTGCTGCAGGTGCCTGCTGCAGTTCTGCAGCTGCTCTGGGGGTGCAGACCCTGCATCTGGGATGAGCAGCCCCGAGTTCCATTGTGCAGAGCTGTGTTGTGTGGAATAATGAAATCCACTGGGAGTAATTTGTGTAATTTGCTCTTTAATTTCTTTTCGCTTTGGAAACTTCTGTGCCCTGGAGTAACAGGTGATGTGCATTTTGAAATAATCTTTAAATCATCAAGTGCTTTTGCCTTCCTCAGAGCAGTTACAATTTCAGCTTCCCTCCCTGCAAAACCATTCAGCTGCTCAGATTAACTCTGTTTGCCTGCAGCCAGCCAGTCTGCTCCATGGGAGGAAGTCTTTCCACTTTCCTTTTTGTGGAAGGCCTGGGTTTTGGGGCAGCATGAATCTAGGTGTGACGTTCCTGGCACTTCCAGGCAAGTCTTGGTTATCCCCAAACGGCTTTTGAGGCTGTGGATCAGCACAGGGATGTTAATCAAACAATCACAGGAACAATCTGCATGCAGCTGAACACTCGGTGCTGTGCATCCTCAATTGCATCAGCTCTGCTCTTTGCTGTACATTCACAGAGCCTAATTTATACATGTTTTGTAATATCTGTGGTTTTGCTTATCTGCATTATTTTACACCCTGGATAACTGAGAAGGAGCTGTATCAATCTTCCCTGAGTCCTGCAGCAGCCTGTACCCAATGCGGCAATGTTAGGCAGCACCACGTTTGCTGCAGGAGTGAGCAGTTGGGCTGGGCTGGGTTTATTAACACTACAAACATTGGTAGCAGACCCTGCCTGCTTCTCTCGCCACGTTGTGCTGTGCAGGGTCAGCTGGGTAAGATGAAATGGGGCATAAATCAAAGCACGGCTGTGGCCTTCTGCTCACAGGAAGGATTTTCAATATATCTGCAGGTCTTTAAGGTCATTTCTGCTGTCATTTAAGAATGTGAGGAGTCCTCTTCTTTGGTCAGAAGACTGGGATTTACACAGCTTTAAACCTCCATATGCATTTAGACCTTTGTTTTCTACGTGCCATAGTGTGGGATTCATGCTGACAGCCTGTGCTGGTGCTGGGAGGTGGTTCATTGGAAGAGAGATTTTGCTTTCCTGGGTAATGTAAACCTTGATCACCAGCACCAATCCTGTAATTCATGCGATTTAAAAGATTATGGTTAGTGGCTACTTGTAATTACTGTACACAGAAGGTATGTCATCAGGCAAGGGGAAGCCTAATGTGCCCCGTATGCAGAAAGGATTGGAAAGTGATTATGGCAACGGGCACCACCAGAGCACAGGCTTGCTGCTGCTCCGGAGCCAATTAAAAACCACAACGGCAGAGTTTTACTGGGGTAACTCCAGCTCCTTCACAGCCTTTTTCTTCCTTTCTGCCTTGATCTTACAGGCAATCTCAGCTCTCCAGATGTGGTATGCAGCTCTGTGTTGCGGCTGTTACAATTAGTAGGAATGACAGGGAGAATAACATACCCTGTAGTCTGCTACTGTTAGATGAGACCAGGTGATTTCACTTGTGTCAGACGCTCTGTCTTCAAGAAAATTTAAATCAACAAAGAATGTAATAACCCAGCCCTAATGAGCCTTTCGGTTTGCATTGATGCCCCACCTTTATATACACATAAAGCTTCCAACCAACATGGGGGTAGCAGAGGCTCTCTCACTCCAGTCAGCACTTCTCAGCTGCAGTCCAGCCGTTTCTCAAATTCATCAAAGGGCCTGAAAGAGAAAGGAAAGTTCTTTGCCTCATGCTTAACCTTCATGTGATTGCACCTCTTTAGAGAATATGCGAATCAAGTGGAGATTCCCTCCTATCGTTTGGTGGGTGAGCCCTGCAGCTGATCCACAGCGATTCAGTGTCATTCAGTTTGCGTAGCTTCTGAAGAGGGGTTTAAAAATAAGCACATGATCAAAGGGACTTTTGGGAGATTGTAAAAAAGCAACAGCATAAAAGCACAACCTGGTGGGTTGGGGTGACATTTTCTGAGTGCGTCCCTTCTGTCTGCTCTGTGACAGCAAAGCTGCAACAGTTGTGAAAAGTAGAGACTTGGGACCGAGCCACCCTCTGTGGTTTCTGTGGTCTTCTTGGCTCAGGTGACCACCCACCAAAACACTTCCACGGTGTCATGATTTTATGGCTTTTGTTATCGGCATTCCACATCATAAGATCATGTTGACCACTGGGAGTTAAAGAGTTAATGCTCCAGTTCTGTGAACTGTCAGTGTTTATGGGCACCTAGTTCTCAGAAGAGAAGCACTACATATCCCAGTAGGCTTTCACTGTTCTGCTTCCGTTTTCCATTCAGAAGGAAAGATCAGACTGCTTGGGAGTCACAAGGTTGCCCCTTCTGTTACTGCTCGTCTCTGCAGTGTGTGTGCTCCCAAGCCATCTCACCTTCAGCATTAGAGTAAGGCCTTTGGTTTTGGATGCTCTCTCTCATTTCATTTGATTTATTAGCTTCAATTCCAATTATATTGTATTATATTGTGTTATCTTGCATTCCACTGTCATATTTTAGGTAAGTTAGTTTTCTCCCTTAGCTTGCTGCCACTGTTGTGTTTGTAGGCCCATCTCCCTGCCTTTTCCCTTCCCCCCTTCCTCCTCTCCTGGTGTGTGGGTCGGTGAGTTCCCCCACCCCAGTAGCCACGGAACTGGGCCAAACCAGCCCATAAACCAGTGACACGTGGACACATGGTGTTTGTTGTTTAAACATGGAGATGGACGAGCGGATTGCAGAGCAGCCACGCACATGTTCCTTGGGACATCTTTAAGATGATGGCATTGCTTTTACAGTAAATAGCCCCATGAGAAACCTCCCCACAATCTGTGCTGTAAGCATTACTGCACATGAGGGAGCAATGCAATTAAAACATGAATGGGTAAAGCAGCGTGAGGTGTCTTGTCTTTCTGCTGGGAACACGGGAAGTGGAGTGTCTCCTATTCTGCTGGGCTTACCCAAGAATCCATTCTTCACCCTGACCACCACTCTCCGTGTATTTTTGCTCAAAGGTATTTTGGCTGCTGCCATTATGGAAGGAGCCTGTTGAATACAGTCAGAAATGCCGTCATTATTTTAGAGTGCCTTTATGCTGTTTGTATACAGAACGTGTCTGTACAAGGTCAATTTAAACAAATGGCGTTGTGTCACTGCTTTTCTCCACCTCTCCTCCACAGACTGCCATCCTGATCCTGTAGTGGAGTACATAGTTCACATGACTCTATTTTGAATGAGAACTACCCAGAGTTGTGGGTTTTGGTTGATTTTTGTTTTTGTTCTTTAACTTTTGTAACTCAATTAAACACATTAGGAAATGATCCAATGGCGAAATACCTGCCCTAGGATTGCTCATTACCTCTGGGTAGTAGACCAGAGTTCACAGTCTTGGAAACTTTGCACTTATTTAAAATTTTCTAAGGAGATGGCAACTGATGGTAGACTTCTCTGGATGTTTTTGGGGTGGCGCTTCCTGAGGTAAAGTCTGGATCTTGAGAAACAATGTGCTTAAAAGCCAGTGCAAAATCTAGGGAGCTGAAGGCCATTGTTTATCCCTGAAAGAGTTAGGAATAGAGGTTTGTGTTCCCTAGCCTCCAACTGAATCATACACTAAAAGAATTTCTGCTATTTTGTTCCCATTTCAGTCTACAGAGACCAGTAAATCCCTGATTTCTTTTTCCAAGTTGGCCATTAAGAAGCCAGTAAGCGCTGACTAGTTGAGAATACTTAGTAGAATTAGGTGATTTCTCTAAAACCTGTTTCAGAGTCAGCTGCCTCACTGCAGGCAGACATTGGCCAGAAATGCATGTCTTGGCTCTGGAAGCCAGCAGGGTGATGGAAGACGCAGCAGGTGAGCTTGGCAGAGGTTCTGCAACATTGGACCACACTACGTTTGCTGTGGTGCGGCCTACAGCATCCCTGCCGTGCTGTGTATCAGAGTTCATGACTTGCAGAGTCTTCTGAAAGCTTTTTTTTTTTCTTTTCACTTGTCATTTTTTATTTTGGCAGCATATCTACTGTAGTTCAGTGTTTCCAGTGGCCACACCCCCTCCCTGAAATAAAACCAGACTAGAAGAGAAAGCAGAATCCACATGGACCTTACGTAGGTGTTATTGAATTACTTTCTAGTGGCTTTTTTTGCTGTCGCGAAGCAGTCACCTGTTGTACATGAGTATTAGGGGCGTCTTAAATAAGCACCTTCAGAGCAAGGATTTGTGCCTGAATTCTTTATTGGAGGTTTACAGAGCACTTTGGAAACCTGTAGTGAAAACTGAACTGGGGGATTGCTGCAAGGCGATTGTCACAGGATCCAGGGCTTTCACCTGGACGACATGCTGTATGTAGGGTCTGTCAAATCCATAAGCATGTTATCAGCTGATGCGTTTCTTCTGGGTGCCTCTGTGTCCTTCTAAGCAGTATATTTTCCCCAGATATTCAGATCCTCATTATTATAAATTCACAAGGCTGAGATTCTCCCAATAGTCCCAGAGAACACAATGTTATTTAGAAAGCCCTTGCAAACCAGGAAATTGGTGTCTGGGATAGTGTGATTTAACTATTTGGCCATTACTATGGTGATTATCATTATTTAAGCCAACCTTTGCTTACCCCTTTTTGGCCATTGTCAGATTATAGCATGGATATTAAGATGTCAGGAATGTAAACTTCTGCATCACCCAATTGAACAGAGAGAAATAGTCATTTCTAGGGCACAATGCGCCTCGCTTGGAGGTAGGTAACTGAAATAGTGGAGATGAATCACACTCCAGATGTGTCTTTCTCTTCGCTGATTATGAAGGAGTCCTGATGACTGGTTCAGATGCTGTACGGTAGACATCTAAAGGCATGGAAAGTAAGTTCCGTTAAGAGTCTTTGGCTGAGGATGTCTGACCACAGTTTTTATGCTCAGACTTGAAACCAAGGGCTGTGAACTTTCTGGATTGAAGAGCTCCTGTGTTGCATTTTCTCAGGAAATACACAATACTTTATCCTGACCTTTCTCTTGTTCTCATCCCTTGCTACTGCAGACGTCATGTTCTGTCTTTGTAACCCTGCCCTGAATGAGTCGGACGGCTGCACAGATGCAGCAAGATGCCTTCCAAAATAAAAGCTTCACCTTTCAATGTCAGGTGCTGACATTTTCTCAGTGGACCCAGCACTCAAATTCTGCCATCCCACCACTGTCCTGTTACTGCAGGATGTGCTGTTTTTGTATTTTGGAAGGGTGAGGCTTGCTGCCAGCTTCCTGGTGAGTGGATCCCTTTGCTGGGCTGAGGAAAGGACCAGCTGAATGTCCCTCTAGCAACACTGGGAAGCACAGGGCTGAGCACACAGCCCTGCTTTTCTGCACTCTCCACCAGCCCTACTGTGCTCCTCGAAGCTGGGCTTTGGAGCCTCAGGCTTGGAAATTTGCTTCTACAAAGTGGGCTAGGAGGCTCTGAAGCACAGTCCCTCTGAAGCTTGGTTTTGGTGACATTTTTGTGGCAGCTCGTACTCAGATCTACCTGTCTATGAAGTAGCAGCAAAGTCTATGTCAGTGGAAGCAGAAAAAGCAGAAACGCAGCTTCTGTGTAATAGCTCTGCTCCTGGTTCATCATCAGTAAAAAACTGACTGAAATACCCAATAGCGTTAACAAAGGGAATGAGTGTCAGGCCAACCCGATTTATTTTTTGATAAGACACCTGATTTTCTAGATAAAAAGAAGGCCCTCTCCCTCATCTTGTTAGATGAGTGCCAGATTGCAGTGAGCCGCTGGTGGGCGGCAGCCATGGGAGGAAGTGGAGGTACAGTGTCTCACTGAGATGCTGTAAGGGAAATATTTCATGCTGCTTTGCACATCCCTGGTAAGGTCTCTCAGGGAATAGTATTTACAGTTCTGATCATCCGCATTCAAGAGTGTTGTAGCCAAAATGCCCGGGTGCCTGGAGGGCTGCTGAAACACCAGGGGAAGAGAGCTGCCCAGGGCTGGGCGAGGCGAGGGTTCTATGCCACTTGCCTGCAGCCACCCCTGCATCAAACACCCAAGCGTAAGATAAAGCCACACCAATCTGTTAGGTACCCTCCGTAGTAAGTTCAACACATCGTGCCCACTGCTTGACTCTTAGTGGAAGCTTATTATTAACCCGTGCTTTTATTTTCTGTCCTCTTATCCAGAGATCTTGGGAGGTTTGTACTTAGTAAGGCCTTAATAGAATATATGGAGAAGCGTTGTTTCTTTTCTTAGGTACTGCTTTTGTTATGTAAACCGACCTTAATAACTGAAGAGCTGAAGCTGTACCTGCAATTATCACAAATCTGAGAAGTTATATTTCTTAAAGGAAAGTCAGTTCAAGAGAAACTGTACATTAGGTCCTCTAATCTGTTGAAGGAATTGCCCATAGGGACTTAAATGTTCTTACACATTTATGCTGAGAACCCTGCAGCAGTGCCAGAAGGTTTTCTGCAAGTCCTTACTGTGCAGGTAGTTGTTAATGGGCATTTTTGTAAGCCAAACTTCTAGCTGAGCTGTTAAGTGCTCTCTAACCATTCCCAGTGCTTCTCCCCTTACCTCACAGCGGTGACGGGTTTATTGCCTTTATGCTTTGTACTGCTTGCCTAAATTGAGAGATATCTGTGGCTGTTAATGTCTTGGAAGGGCTGTAATGGTTGCAAAGCTGAGCACACTCTTTGTGGGTTGAAATTTCACTCTGGAGGCGAGCCCTAGTGCTTACCAAGTGCATCTCAGGCACCAGAATTAAAGAGCATGGCTTGGGATGGCTCTGACAAGCCAGTAAGTGCATGGGTAACGTCTAGATGCGCTCAGGCACTCTGACTGTTCCATAAACATTTATTACTCCGTTAAAAACTAAATGACTCGTTGTGAGGAGCAGCAGGTGTCCTGGGCACAGGTGGATGGTTTGTGTGATGTTGCGTGAGTGTCAGTGTTTGCATGAGTCCTTCTTGCAGGTGTTAGGTAGGAATTTGTATAAAACTGGGTGGCTTGAAATGAAAGTGAGACTCACGGAGGTCATTGCCATGCTGCTGGCCATCTCTGAAGTGACCATGCTCAGTTGGTCCCAGGGCACTGGGCTGGCCTCGGTGTAGTTCTTAGGGATGGGCCTGTGACAGCTCAGCAGGTTCCCTCGTACCCTGCTCACCTGCTGGGAGCATTTCAAAACAGTCAGTATGTCATTAGCATTAGAGGAATACTGAGCTTACAGTTATACAAAAAGTGTTCTTTTAAATGTGTTTGAAAGCTTTGCTTGACTTTGCATGGATTGTCTTCTGAGACTCGAGCTGCGACTGTCTTTAACTGAGCAAACTTGCACTGAAACTAAAATTCCTTTGCAGAATGCCATTTTCTGCCCCTGTTGGGACCTCTCAGCTATGCCTTATGCTGGCTGGCTTGGGCCCAAGCAGATGTGCATGCCCATGCCTGCAGTTAGCGTGGCAGTGAGGGGAGCGTTGCTTTCTCCATGCATAGGACTGGAGATGCTGAACCTCCACACCCCCACTTGCATGTGGGGCACGGTTAGGAGCAGAACAGCAGTCAGAAATGGCTGCAGGCTGATTTGTATCTTGTTATTACTTCATGTGAAGGCAAAATGGTTATGGATTGGGAGAAAAGTGTTTTCTTTTGGCTGAGCGCTTTCTTTCTGTGCTGCTGCTGCTGTGCGTGTGTTTGTGTCAGAGAAACAAGCTCTTATTGACTCTTGGTTTTCTGTTTCCAAAGCTGATCAGTGGTGGTTCTATTGTAAGTGCTGAGGCAGTATGGGATCACGTCACCATGGCCAACCGGGAGTTGGCGTTTAAAGCAGGAGACGTTATCAAGGTGCTGGATGCTTCCAACAAGGACTGGTGGTGGGGTCAGATTGATGACGAAGAAGGATGGTTTCCCGCCAGCTTCGTGAGGGTGAGTGACCTTCTTGTTTTTTCTGCTTCAGTGAATTGCTGCCATTGCTGCTCGGGTTGGTTGATGAACCGTTCTACTTACTGCATTTGTTGTCATTGGTGCTTATTTCCACTGTGCATGTTTTCTGTGTGAAAAATGGGAAAGAAAAATGATTTTGAAAGACGTGGGAGTGGGGTAGAGGATTCAGGCATTGCTTCGTGCTCTTGGGAAGTGGAATGCCTTTGCTGTGTCTCTTAACCTGACATTGCCTCTCTCCTGAAGCACTTCTTTTTTGGAAAACCAGTTGTGCCGTGCAGACTATAAGTAAAGGATTGGAGTCTGCCAGCAGCCAGCACTTGGGAGAGTGACCAGCTCTGTTTATTCTTTTAAGGGGGCCAGGAACAATTTGGCTTGTCATCACTTCTTTGTTGAAGCAGGTTTTGTTGTACCTGGATGTCTACGGTGGCAACACAGCCCTTCCCAAATAAAAAGGATTCAAGCACTGAATTTATTTTTATTTTATTTTTTTACTCTGTACGTCTTAAGAAAGTGAAAGCACAATGAGATGCCCTTCTTGCTATCATCGCTTCTGCCACATTATTAGGGCCCTCTGGAGCCTTCCTCAGGGAGTCAAGACATTGGCGTTGACCTCGTGTGCTTCCTTCTCCACTCCCTTCTGCCGAGGGTATGAAAGGCAGAATCAGAGATTTAATTCCTTTAGAAGCTTAGGGTATCTGGCTCAGAAATGAAGATTTCTTTTGCCATGTGAAATTGTCTGAAAGATGACCCTCTGCTTTGAGCCTCCTGGGCAATTTGACAACTCTGCAGCGGTCAAGGGGAAGACTTCTTTCTGAAACACACAGTGAAGACAATGCTGCATCTTAAAAAGATACCACGTTAGCTTTGGTTCTCTGCTTGCCTTACCCCTCCTCTGAATCCTTCCTCTTTTGGGCAATCCTGCATCGTCAAGATCCCTATTTAATTATACCACACCATACAGAAAGCAGCCATTAGGATTATGAAAATGGGATTTAGAAATTATGACCTTGTGCTTCCTAGTGGTGTATAATGACCACTGACGAAGGAACCCACAGACCCTTGTGTGCTACTGCATCCTTCTGATCCCCAGTGCACAATTTTGTTTTCCCCTCTGGTGCTCGTTATGCTGCTCTCATGTCTCTCCCGAGCCTGGCCAGTGCTGAGGGCAAGAGGAATTCAGCTCCCCGGGTGGGAAATGTTAACACAAATCCCAGAATAAAAAATAGTATTCAGTGTTTTGTTGAATAGGGCACTGTGAGGCTGACCCTGCACCCAGTGGAAATAATGAGCTTGGTAAATGGATTTGTATGAGGTGCGATCAAGACAATAATCTCATTGGGGAAAATATTCTCACCGGTGTCACAAACACATCTCATCTGTGTTGCTAGCTGGGAAGGCTGCTTTAGACAAATCTGTCTCATTATTTTTGCTTGATTCAGAGACTGAAGTATTCTGGGCCAGTTTAACTTCTCAGTGCATTTGCCAGTGATGTTTTGTTTGTGATTCGGGGGAAAAGATTTAATACCCATTTTTGTGTAATGTTGTAAGCGTAGTGCTCATGCTAGGTTTAATAACAACCTTGTTTTGCACTGCATTCTTTTCCAAAAAAACACCAGCGGAACAACTTAACCAAACAAGCCCATTTACTCTGCGGCCCAAGCCCATGGATCATCTGGCCTGGCTGAACTTTCCATCTCTCCCCACGCTTTTCAGACACTAGGAGACTGTTTTTAGAAGTTGGTAAAAACAAAGGAAAGGAATCCGTCAATCTGAGTCCATGATACACAGAGCAAAATGTCAGAAAAACAACCTGGGATCAACCTTGGGTCTTAGCTGGAATCAAGATGGCCTTTCCAGGCAAATTTCTTGCCCATTTTGTCACTCCAATGAAATCAACCCTTCGGCTCTGCAAGGAGTGGATTGGTTACCCAATTGTGAGCCACTCGTTCAGCACGGCCTGAGACTGGACACCTGCCCTGTGACCGAACCCCGTGCCCTCAAAGCTGGGGGCTGTGTTGGTTTGCAGGCATGAATGATGATTAACATTTCAAAAAATACACAGGTAGAGTTCTGTCACAGTTTGTCCACAGCTCTGCAAAGGAAGGCTGGGGGGGAACATTCACCGCTTGGCTTTCCAATCCTGAGCTGCCTTCTCCCTGCACTGTTTGTTGGGTTGCAGCCGCAAGGCAGCCCACTTGCTGGCTGTCCTGCACTGAGAAAGCAGATGCCATTTGGGCTGCCATGTTCTGCTCTCCTGCTGGCAGAGGTCGCTTCCTTGCTTCTTCATTTGGAGAAGAGAAGGCTCTGGGGAGACCTCATTGTGGCCTTCCAGTACTTGAAGGGAGCATATAAACAGGAATGGCTGTTTACAAGGGTGGATAGTGATAGGACAAGGAGGAATGGTCTTAAACTGACACAGGGGAGGTTTAGGTTAGATATTAGGAGGAAGTTTTTCAGCCAGAGGGTGGTGACGCACTGGAACAGGTTGCCCAAGGAAGCTGTGGATGCCCCATCCCTGGAGGCATTCGAGGCCAGGCTGGATGTGGCTCTGGGCAGCCTGGTTTAGTGGTTGGCAACCCTGCACATAGCAGGGGGGTTGAAACTAGATGATCATTGTGGTCCTTTTCAACCGAGGCCATTCTATGATTCTGTGATTCATTTCTATTCTTGCGGATTCCTTTTTCTCCCCTCCCACTTTACTGGCAAAGAGAGAGTGACTTGGACCAGATGCCTGGAAAGCCATTGGGGCTTTGAATAGGTAACTGGAACCCCTCCTTCTCCTTGCAGGATCATTGCAGCTTGTGCTCCTTTAGGGTCCTGTTAAGGACCATTTAACCCAAAACATTTTCATTTTGCTTTCATTGCCTTTTTTCTTCTTGTGTATTTCCTGTTGAACTGATCACACTTTCATAATGAGGAGGCTGGATCTTTTCTTTGTTGTGAGGTCTGCTTTTTTGACAAGGTACCAGAAAGCTGCCCGATTTAGGCTGGATGACTCTAGTTTTACATGCATAAGAAAAGATATTTTCTTTTTTCTATATTTCATTTATGCAATTAGAGGAGGAAAAGGGAACAACATGTGGCATAGCAGAGGATCAAAAGCAGTTAGAGTAAGGGGTGACAGGACAGATCAAATGGGTGTAAAACCAAACAGGATTAATTTCAGTATGTTTTTGACTGCAGGTCTCCCTTAGATGCTAACAGAGGGTGCACCAGCAGATCACTGCAAGGTCAAATATCTCTTGAAGTTATTTGGATCGCTTCTGCATACAAACCTGGGCTGGAAAACATGGTTTGCGGTGAAACGTCTGACACTTCTTGCTTTTCAGCCAGATCACATGAAAGGCTTTGGCAGAGGATTTGGCACTCATAAAACCTCATGAAAATTTCTCATTTATAAGTGCAGAGAAAAACAGCAACCTGCCGATTACCTTGGCCTCTCTTACATGCCTGCTTTGGAGGCAGGGGGTTGCAAACAAGTACTGCATTTGAGGAATGCACGGGAATTGTCTCTGTGCAGAAGGCCTGCAGTTATCTTCTTAGCAGTTTGGTACAGACTTGGCTAGAAGGAAGGAGGTTAGAGGAAAGCCATAAGGCTTTGGAAACGCAGGAATTTTAAAAGGTAGGCTGAAAGACAAAGCAGTACTTTTCAGGGAAGAGAAAAATCAAAGTATAGGAGAAGGTATGGAACTTAGTAAGCAATGGTGAATGGTTTCTTACATTCAGGGAGAAAGTTATGAAAATCTTACATCACGAGAAAGGCAGATGAGGACTTCAGAACTAGCTTTAAGGCCAAAGAAGGAGCTGGGTTTTGGACAGAACTACCTTGTATTATAGTGTACGTTACCAGGTGACGGAGCACAAGTCAGTCATGTGATTTGCTGGTAGTGTTTCTCAATGTCCTGTCCTCTGTAAGGGTCTGAGAATGGGGGAGGTACAGCAAGAAGAACAGAGGATTTTTGAACAGGATTTTGTAGCGGCCGTATTATTTGTTTCTCTTCTTTATGGATGGTATTATCTTGGGCTGGCTTTACATAATATGGTGCAAATAAGTTTTTGCATACTAGCACATCCAGCATCCTCATGTGAGCTTAAAAACGTAGGCTTAGTATTTGTAGAAAGGAATTTACAGCACAATAATACTTGAGTACTGTACGTGGATCCATAAGTTGCCGTACCTCAGGGTCTCCTTCATAAAGCAAAGTCTCAAATCAAGGCTTTGATTGCAGACCCCAGTGCTGTACCTCCAAAATGGTTGGGGTGAGCACAGTCAGCTAGATGGCATCCCTGCTCAGGCTCTGACACATTTCTACTGGAAATAAAATGTAGAACCAAACCCCTGCTGATGCTTATTGCTGTGAACTCTTTCCCTAGAGACAGACACAGCAGAATGCATCTAGCCTGGACAGAGAAAGGGATTCCTTTTGTTGGATACCTAGAGGCAGACTGAGTTGCTGGAACGTGCTTGCTTGCACTTCAGCAGTGGTACTTTTCCCTCTATTTGCTAAGCTAAGCTCAAGAGCACATAGGGTTGAGGAGGTTCTGCTGCAGTGTCTTGTAGCAACCAGTGACTGCTGGGATGTTCTGGAGACCGGAAGGGTAATGTCCTCATGGTTCACGTTATAATGATAATGGCTCACATTCCCCCTGGTCAATACCCCTTCCAGGGCAGAATGCACAGGGATGGATCGGTGCAACAGTGCTCCTTCCTCGCACTCATCATTGCTGAGGACTCCCAGGTGTTGTAATTTTAGGTTGTTTTTCCTGCTGAAAAGCTGCCTTTGACCCACTTTACTTCGGTCTGATAAAGGAGAAGTGCTAGATCAATTTGTGGAAGCTTTTAAGGCACTTTTTAGGAGACTGCACCCGTGTCTTCTCATAGTGCTTAGCAGCTCATACACTCTATTTGGTGGGTGGTCTTGACTTTTATTTCTGGGGGTTGGGGCTCTTCTCACTGTTGCAGGTGTTGCTCCAAGCTTCTGCCACATCTTGCTGCCCTGTCACCTTTTTCCCTTATTGAAACCAGAGTCCCACTATATGTAGCTACCTCCATACAGCAGCACGTCCTCCTGCTGTGCAGTCCACTGCAGTTGCGTTAGCATCTCCTTAGCACCAACCGTGGCATCAAGGAGAGATTTCCCAGGGAGAAGAGGATGGCACTGAATGGCCTTCACCTGTTGGACAAACAAAACGTGTGCTGCAGTGTCTGCTGCAGCATCAGTGCCTTTTAAAGGAGATTTTATTCTCCTGTGGCAAATCCAGCACAAAAATAGCTTCTGGTGGAGGTGCCGTGCACAGCATGAACAGTACTCTACAGTGACAGGATGCACTGCAGACAAATTGTGGGTTTTTTTTTTAAAGTCAAGCAGCATTTTAGCATCCAAACGCTGCCTGTGCTAATTGCAACTGTCATTAACGTGACAGGGAATGCCACTCAGCTCAGCATCTGTCAGATCCCCAGAGGTTCAAATGCAGGCACTTGGGCCCTTCCTCCTACAAGCTGGTTTCTGGGTGCAAATATGCTGTTTTGAGGCCGTTCTTTGAATTGGGCACAAATCTTCACAGCCCCTTCCCTGTTTTCTGCCAAGCTGGTGGTGAAGGAAGACCCAGCCTCTGCTGGGTGCAGTCCCGATGCAAGGGACTGCCAGAGCTCCTCTATGTGCTGGTGCTTTAGGATTTTAGGAAATGAGGAGGGCTGAAACGCAGTACTGTGAGGGTAAAGTATAGCACCCCTCGTGTATTGTGTGTCCAAGCAACATTTGCTACCTGGTGCCCATGGGAACTGGCACAGGAAATAGGGTGGAAACACAAGACTTCTTCCTTGGAGGTTTTCTTCATGGATACAGAGTCTGAAGGTGTTCCTGGAGTCCTCATTTTCTCCTTTTCCAGCAGTGAGTGAAGGGTACTTCTTACCTTGGGTAAACGGAGCTGCTGAAGCTGAAAATGAAGAGTTCAGGGAAGAAGAGGAAGAACTGGAAGTGGATTTGCTGGGGCTGCCAGGAGGGCGAGAGCATCCCAGCACCTGGATCTGCCAGGCCCTCACCTCTTCTGCAGGCAGGGGAGGGAGAGACATCAGCCATGGGGCTCAGGGACCCCAGCGCAGCCTGCACATTCCCTTTCTGTGGTGCCCAGGTGCTGGAGTGGCATTCTGAGACCAATGTTGACTGTTGTACCTATGCAAAGCTCTGCACTGGTATTTGTTACAAAAGCCTCTGGTGAGCAGAATGGCAGCAGCTCTCCGGAAGGATCTGCCTGAGTTAATCTGCCACATTACTTAATTGTGAGCTAGGATCCAGAATGGTACATTATCTGCTAGTTTTGTCCTTGTGAATCTCCAGTGGAAGGAGATGAATAATCTCGATGGCTAGTAAAATGTTTGTTTTATCATGCTTTCTGATTATGATGAGACTATCAGCCCATAGTGCCCATTCAAGTAACGTGTCCCTATATACAGTGTGTGCTTTCAGCTGTCTAAATATATAATAATTACAGGTCAGCTAATGTTGGAATGGTGCCGTTTGGTGATTTTATGCACCATTTAGGTACAGCTGCAAATTGATAAATCACATTTCTACAGGTTTTATATAAATCACATATAATACTAACTGGTGCAATGAAGTGATTAACTCCCTGGCTCCTGGAACTGGGTCCTTAGGCAAAAGGGACTTTTCTTGACTATTTTATCTGCCTCTGCCAATTACTATTGGTCACGGCTTCCTAATCAGGGTTGAGTTTCCAAATGGGACCTTGAGCCTTGTGATAAGCCTGTTCCACACGCGTGGAGTGGCCTTTCCAAGTGAAATATCACTTAGAACTAGTGTTATGCAACTTGATTTTTTTTTTTCTGTACGTTTTGTTGGTTCCTTTTGATTAATTCCTAATTCAGAAGTTTGAAATGGTTCTAATGCCAGCATTCCTTTCTTTTCTTTTTGCCAAGTTGGACATTTTCAGTGGTGTGAGGGAGGCTGTTGTTGCACTGTATTATTTCAGAGCCTGTGCTTTTTTGCATTGCAGAGTTGTTAAAAAGGCACCGAAGGCTAATTTGTTATTGTACGATTGTTGATGATTTCAAGAACAGGTGTTATTTTTTGCTTTTTTTTTTCTCCTAAAAAATGGATAGTGTTGGATGCAGTAATTAAAGCTGGTATCCCAGCCCTATTTGCTGTGTCTAATTGCTGAGGACAGAGCGGGAGCCCAGAGAGACTTCTTGAAATCCAAGTGAGAGGTGCCAAGTTGAATTCCCATCTCCTCCTGTGGAAAGCCCTCCAGCTTAGCAGGGGCGTCAGCCACCCAGCTGGAGTGGGGAGGACTGGGCAGGCAAGATGGGGCTGGGAGGAAAACAGAGGTCTGAAGTTTCTTTTGTAAAATAGATGTAATTTTATGGGGGGTGGGATGTAAATCTGTGTACTGCTGTTCAGTGCACATTAAGAAAATTTCTAAGGAAGGGGAGGGACAGTTTTCCACTAATGGTATCTCAGCCATTACTGCAGCATTGGTGGGGGGCGGGGTGAGCAGTTCGGGCAGGAGAGCATTGTTGGGAGAGTTGCACATGGCTAGATCCCACTGAACAGGGCTCCCTTGCCCACAGGTGACAATGGACTGGGCTATAAATAATAGGACCGTTAGCAACATTGTCTAGATCACCTAAAGGTGACATTCAGTAAGGTGCTGGGAAGGAATAGTGTCACCCCCAGTTTGCCTCTTCTACCTGCCTGTTGCCTGCGGTGCAGCATCATCGAGGTTCAAGTGAGGACAGTGAAGCAGAGAGGATCTGCCCTCTGGAGATGGTGGGCACAACACTCTGAGTGTGACTTCCGCTTGCCCAAGCACAGCACAGCTACTGCTTAGTACAAGCACTAGAGGATTTTGAGATCTGTACAAACTTCAAAGCTGAAGCTGTAAAGAAACAGCAATGCTATGTAAAACCAAGCACCCAACTAGCCATGTCATTGCTTGTGGATGAGAACAAGAGCGGGGCAAGCCTACAGTGATGCATTTAAGGCCATAATTCAAATGATCCAAAAGCTTTCCTATGTTCCTCCTTCAACATGAAGCCTGCAAACCTCAAAACTACTCATGAAATGTATCATTGGTATGGGACCTTACCCCCTATTATAGATGGGAAAAGCCTAGACCAGTTGAAGGGGTTGGCCCAAGTTCAGCAGCAGAGCACTCTTCTTCCTTGAGTGATGCTCTGGACTTCAGATGATCTCCTGAAAAAGTGGTAAGTGCTTGAACTGCAGAGAACTTCAGATGTGGAGATACAAAGCTGGAATGTTTGAGAGCACAGGGAGAAGGCATTCTCTCTTGCCAATAAAGTAGTTGCATTTGTTTTAATCTAAAGCAGGAGTCCTCTAGACTACAACTGTAATTTTTTCCTTTTGGAAACATGAATCCTAGCTGGAAAGGAAAAAAAATTAATTAAGGAAAAAAGCAGAACTCCTGAGTTTCGTGATGTGGAAGCTGGGAATGCTGCTACGGTACACAAGAGGTGTGCCAAATTCTGAGGCTTTCAGAAATCATAAACATTTACAAGCTTGCTGTTTGCATTAGAGAATCAAAGCCTTTAGGATTCATGCTTTCAAGCTTTTTTCTCCTTACTATTATGACAATATTTTCTTTTTTTTTAAATGAAAATGAATTTTTTCTCATGACTGCCTGGCTCCAGGAAGTAGAGCTGTAAAAATGTGCTCAGTTGCCAAACTAGCAGGAATGTCTTGAGGCTTGGCAACAAGCTGTTCTGGTTGGGCTTGGGACAGCTGCAGATACCTCATCATAGCAGCAGGAAGGTAGGGCAGGAAGGTATATTCATCTTCAGCTGAAAGTAGTCGAGGGTTTAATACCTATGTTGGTTCTTGATTTTCTTAGAATCATAGAGTCATAGAACCCTTTGAGTTGTAAGGGAGCCTTAAAGGCCATCTGGTCCAACCCCCCTGCAGTGTGCAAGGACACCTACAGCTCCATCAGGTGCTCAGAGCCCCATCCAGCCTGACCTTGAGTGTCTCCAGGGATGGGGCACCATCACCTCTCGGGGCAACCTGTGCCAGTGCCTCACCACCCTGATTGTAAAAAGCTTCTTTGCTATGTCCAATCTAAATCTCCCTTCTTTTAGTCTGAAACCATTTCTCCTTGTCCTGTCACAACAGACCCTGCTAAAGAGTCTGCCCTGTCCTTTCTTGTAGTCCCACGTTACATACTGACAAGCCATGCTCAGGTTTCCTAGAGCCTTCCCTTCTCCAGGCTGCACAGCCTCAGCTCTGACAGCCTGTCCTAGTAGTTCCATCCCTTGGATACACTTCAACGTACATATGGTCTGGAATACCAATAAAGCTGCCCTGAGGATACCTGCTGGTGATTGTCTTAAGGATTTTACATCAAACTCACACCTCCCAAAATCAGCATACAGTATCAATCAGTTGCCTCTGATAGCTTTGGATGTCGATGTTCGCATGGTGGTGACTCAGAAGCGTGCCCCAGTCCATCTTTGCAGAAGGTGCCATGGCAGAGAGCCCCGTCACTCGGGAAGGTCCTGGGGAAGGTGTTCGTTGCCCCCCAGTGGTGCACCCACTGATGAGCCACTGCAGCACCGGGACTGCTTGCTCTCAGGAGATCTGCCCTGCTGCAGCCATGGTTGTGCTGCGCAGGGTGCTGCTGCACCCAGTGTCCCGACACAGCCCTCCCCTGGGCCTCGGGGCATGGAAACAAGAGCTGACAGCCACACTCACCGCACTTCACTTCTGCTCTGTCACACAGGACATCAAATTGACTCTTGGCTGTGCTGTCCTGGGGAAAGGTACAAAGCCTTCATGCTTTGGGAACAGCAGCAGGAGCAGTGCTGAGGTGTGACTGGCTAGAAGGTTGTGTCACCTGGCTTTCCCTCCCAGAAGGTGCCCCCAGATGCTTGGCAGAGGTGTAGTGCCCCATGGATCCTGCAGAGAGGGCATCCCATCATTTAAATGGGTATCACAGCTCCATGCACTCTCATGTAAAGTCCCCGAGAGCTCCCAGGCATGGCACAGATGTGAGCGGGGTGAAAAGTCAGGCTTTTTATGGCTCTTTTTTTTTTTAAACCTAAGCTTGCAGCATCATGAACATTCTGCGAGAGGTGTTTTTTCTTCCAACACTTGGGCTTCTTGGCCTGTGCGACTCATTGTAGGAAGGCAGAATGTGGGAGCTGTAATAAGAGGAGATGTGGTTTAGCAAAACATAATAATTGGATAGGAAAACAGGGAAGGAGCGTGGGAAGCTTTCGGTTTTTTCTCTTCACTAATCTGCAGGAACACGGCCTCTTACAATCAAGACATTTAAAACAGAAGTTAAGCTGAATAATGGGAAATTACTAAAAACTGCTAACAGTGAAAAGAAGAATAAAAGATGAGTCCAGCTATTCAGCTTGTTTCCCTTATGTCTCTGTGTGGACAGTTTCGTGGTATTCTTTCATTTCAAGGTCTCCAGTATTTTCAGCTTAAAATGCTCAGAAGTTGCTTCGTTTATGTAACATCTGAGATGACATTTGTGAGACAGCACTGCTTCTGTGTTTTAACCTTTATATAATGCTCATTTACAAACCACATTGAGCCCAATTTGATTTTTTAAGGATTATTTTAAGCAGATTTTGTTTTGGGGAACAGGTAAAAAAGGAGGTACTTGGTCCATATGTTGTGCTTAAAGACAGAGGTGTGGAGTCAGCATTATTTTTACGTGTACAAGTTCAATGCATTCTTTTATTTGATGATGGAAATGGAGTGTGCTGAAGGTGTAGAGTTCCTTTATCATTGCTTTCAGCAATTCCTTGCAGTCTGAAATGTCCAGTGCCAGGGTTGTGTTCGATACCCACCCTCTGATCTCCAAACAGCAGGAAAATTTGTTCTGTCAAGGAATGGCCCCATCTCATCCCAGTGCAGTTTAGGGGTTGTAACCTCAGGATGCTGAGAAAGGGCTTTTGCCTGAATGAAAATGGCTCATGTGAAATGATGGGGGAAAGCTGCTGTGAAATGAAAATCAGTGCTCATGCACAAATGCTGGCCTGGGAAGGGAGAGGAAACCTGAGAGCCATAACCCAATTAGCTTGAGCGGATGGTCAGACCCGCTCAGATTCCTGAAGAAGGCGTATCTCGATCTTCATAAAGCAGACATCTGTAAGGGTCTCCTCCCTCCTGCCAGAGATTTCCTCCTGTCACAGAAGCCCCCAGCTGATGAGGGCTGGGAAAAGCAATGCTTTATGCTGCTAAGCTCTGCAGGTTGCTCTGTTGTACAAATGAACACACTGTATTTCAGAGCACTTGGCAGCATCCAGCAGTCTGGTTGCCTTGATATGATGATTCTATACTTGGAATCAAAACTATCAAAACCCACAGCCCCTTTGCTTACAAGAGGAACCAAGTGGTGTGTAGGGAACCACCTGGGGTTGTAGTTGCACTGTTATAAAAATGGCCTCTCTGGGCTGCCATGGATGCACTGCTGGCATCGCCATTGCCATAAAGAGGGACTCACTCCAGTATCACCCAGTGCTGTGCAGACCACAGCCCAGGTTTCATTCACTGGCCTCCTGATGTGCTTTCAAATAACCTTGTTGTTCTCCCCTCTTCTCCTCGCAGCTATGGGTGAACCAAGAAGATGGAGTGGAGGAGGGAACCAGCGAAGTGCAGAATGGTCACTTGGATCCAAGCGCCGACTGCCTCTGTCTTGGCAGAACCGTCCAGAACCGAGATCAGATGAGAGCCAATGTCATCAATGAGATCATGAGCACAGAGCGCCACTACATCAAGCACCTCAAGGACATTTGTGAGGTACTTGGGGTTGTGACATGGGGGATGCAGCAGCACACGTGATGGGCTGTGGAGAGCTGAGGGCTGAGTTTGTCCCTGGGTGATGGGGGAAGATGTTGCAGTGTGCTTACGAGTAGTGTGTGTAAGAGAGGAGCAGCATCTGTCAATAAGCATTGATACTTCTGAGTATTTTCTGCTGGATCTGCTAATTAGCTTTGGTTTGTATTAACCAAAAGAACAATTTTCTGATCTTCTTTCTGTACTTTTTTGACTGAAACATGATGAGGTTGAGATCATTCAAGCATTTCTCATAATTAAAGCCTATTGCCATCTACTTTTGAATTGCTGACCAAGGAAATTAGGTCGTAATTAAATCTATCAGTTAACCGTTTCATCTGTGTCTTTCACATAGGGTTCGCAACTTCCCCTTGCTCAGAATGGCTTCTCTTACAGTGGGATTGAGAGCAAAATGTTTTCAGCATGGGAAGTGAAGTAGATTGCATTTCCATAGCGTAAGAGAAACTGCAAGCAAGTGAACATTGATGACTGTACCCTCACATCCTCAGCATGGTTCTTCATTATGCACAACTAACTCCCACAACTCCTTAGTGTCTTGCAGTCGTAGTACCATGAGCTGCACATGAAGTGTAGTGCCTGTGGTGCTGGGTGCTTGGGAAGGGGAATGCACAGATGCGCCTCAGTGCACTGCAGGACAGCCTGGGCACTGGCTTAGAGGGAGGGAGAAGTTTGTTGGCACAAAAATTACAGTCTGGAGCTTTCTGCTCATTCTTCTCAAGGTTTAGGATTCACTGAGCCCGTGTCCAGTTTTTCCAGAGTCAACGTGGTAAAGACCTTTGCAAATTCTACTTAGAAAATGTCTTCCTCCTCCCTTCATACTTGCCACTTTTCTTTTGACAAGGCAAAGCAGCCAACCAAAAAAGCAACTGTGATGCTTTTCGAATATGGAAGAGTCTTGGGATTTCAATTTGGAAACAAATGAGCTTAATTTCAGTGTGCTATTTCAGTCAGAGGGCTTTGCATTAAAGAAGGGAAAAGCTGCAGGAACTTTTTTGCCTTGTGCTTCTTTTCCTGCATTTGCACTTTTCTATTGAAAAACTAAATGAATCTGAACTTGCATTTCCTGGCCATGTCACCAAGGTTTTGCCAAATAAGATTCTCAGGAGGAGCAAATAGATACAGCTTTTCTGACATCTGTGGAGTAACACTGATTTGCAGCACGTAACAACACGCGCAATGTGTGAAAGAGATGTGTGATACAAAATGTTGTTGAGGGATAAGTCTGACTGCCAGGTAGAGCACCAGGAAGTGACTCAGCTGCCTCACTTAGAAAAGGAGGACTGAAGTGAGCATTCCTATCTGCAGAGTGATTGCTCAATGCAATCAGAGCCATCAGTTTGCCTGGAGAAGGCTCGGGGCCAGCTGAGCCATGGCCGGCATTTTGGCACAGCGTGACATGAGTGTTCCTGTTTGTGCCTAAGAGCAGATTGGAGATGCCGTGAGCTCCTCCACATGGGTTTGTACAGAGGTGATGTTTTACCAGGGAATGAGGAGATACCACACATCTGATGATGAGATGCAGAAATGCTGGTGGCAGTGACAAGCTCCCCTTTCCCCCCTGCTCTTTTATTGGAAGGCACAAGGACAAATGGCAGCAATATGACATACTGGTGGAATGCAGAGAAGCAATGGCTGGGTGGCAAAGGCTGAGCGTGATCTAGCATTGAGCTCAGCCGCGTAGTCATACACCCATTGCTGAATTACAATAAGAAGTCCTAAGGCCAGTGAGACACCTTAAGATATGAGGTTGCTGTCAGAGGATTGTAGCCCCTGTGAGGTGATTAAGAGCCCTCCAATTGCTCTTTTCTGCTGTAGGATGCATTCCCAGAACCTGCTACTCTGTTATTATAGACCGTGTTATTATTCATAATACCCATGGCACCAGCCCTGCTAAGTCAGGAGCTCACAAGCTAGCCAGCACCAGAATGAAAATTACCTGTGCTTCACGAAGCAGCTGGCTTGGAGGGGAATCCCCCTCTCAGCAAACCACGCAGCACCGAGAATTGCTGCTGCTGTGCCCTTGCTCTGTGTGAAGGTCTGGTTGCTGCGTGGTGAAACAATTTTTGAAGATTTTTATGAGGGGCAAAATGCTGAGCTTTCTCTGGGCTGCATTATCCAGTGCAGATGGATTGTTATTCTTTAATATCACCAAGGGGAAAAGAAGGAAAAAGAATCTAGCCTTAGGGAAATATCCAGCAATAGGAATTTCAGGCTTAGCAGTTAGAGCTTAGAAAAATAATCAGCTACTGAAAACTAGGCTTTTATTATGGATAGCAGCATCCAGCTGCTGCACTGGGGCTCTGAGCCTGGGAAGGCACGGGGTACGTCCCTACCGGGGGTGACACCAGCAGAGCAGCCGAGGTGTTGGGACAGCGGCAGCTCAATGGGAGCAGTAAGCCCCAAGGGACAGGAGGGGGGAAACACCAGCCAACTTCCATTGCTGCATTTTTGCTCTTTCCCAAGTCGTATCACTCTGAATTTATTTTTTAATAATGCTGTCTGGATCCCATCTAAGATTTGCTTTGGTGCCAGGACAGCTCTGAGTGCTGAATGGCAGTGCATCTCAGCACGTGGAGCCGAGTCTGTTGTGCAGAGCTGATGGGACAAGCTTTTGTATGGTCCGGGTGGCATTAGCCTGACTCAGAGGTGTAGGACATGAACAGCATAAAACCCTCCTGGTAGTGGTGTGGTGCACCTCCAGAGGACCACGACTGGGGGACTGCTGGTGCTTCTGTAAGGCCAGTTTCTCATTTGTGGCTAGCAGACTGGAGGGTGGTTCTGTAGAAAGTTATTTAGATTCATTAGGACATACATACATACATACATACAAGTATTCCCCAGTATGTGACTTGCAGCTGCCTTTTGCTGCTTGCTTGTGCAAGCAAGCAAGCTTGCTTGTTTTTCTCCTTTGGAGCCGGTTCCTTCTGTGTCCTTCTGAGGAACCAGCTTGTGTTCCTAATGGATTTTATTGTACATTGTAGGTGGTTCCCAGGGCAATCCATGGTGCCAATGGGAAGGAGTGCAGCCGGACTGGTGCATGGTCTGTGCCTGATGTGCAGTAGTTCCATTGCCTGCTGCTTCAGAGTCCTGACCACCTGGGAGCAGGCACAGCTCTAGTGTGCCTTTTTCATCCAAAGAGCCTCTGCTTTGATCTTGGGTTACTCTTGGGTTTGCACGTACGGGCGTGATGCTCACCTGGGTATCTGAGCACTGCTCTACTGAATAGTATTTTGATAGTTCAGATGGTGCTTGTCCAAACTGAGTGCAGTCTGCAGGACATTTTCTCCCCTAGACTGGCTCAGAGCTGGAGGAAAAGCAGAATATTACATAGTTGCCTTTTAACTCGCAGCCTGCAGCAGCTGTCATCTCCTCCTCATTCTTGCTGCAAGTGCTCCCCTCGCTCTCAGCAGGACAGGAAGGACAGATAGATTGTCCACATCTCCTGACTGTCTCTAAACCCACTTTGGGGTGAAGAAAACTTAGCACTTAACCTCCCGCAAATACTTTCTAACTTTGGCCTATGCCTCAGGGACTACATGGAAATGTACTTTAAAGGGAGACAGTTTGACAGATATTTTTAGGTATTCATTGAGCAAAACACACTCCAACATCTGCTCATCAGTCAGCTATCCCTCTTCTGAGCAAACCTGATGGAATGAGCAGGAGGAAGATGACATTGTTTTATGTAACAGAAGTAAATTTACTGGAAAAAAATATGCAGCATCCTTCTAGCTGGTGCTTGCTGCATGTTATGTCTGAGTCTTCAGCCTCCCCTTTGCTGGAAACCAAACATCACATGCGCAAGCTGGGTAGGGGATAAGACTTGGAGCTGCATGCATTCACAAATTCTCCCCATGGTTTTATAGGTGCCTGTGCAGAAATGTGCTGCTTCAGCTTCTCTGGAGCACGTGACTTGGCAAAGAGATGAACCAGCAGCAAGAGGAGAGGGGATTTTCAAGACAGAAGCTGCAGCCAATAGCAACCCCAGGGCTGAAAGATGTTCATATAAATCATCCGTGGACTGATTTCACAAAGCAGCATGTTCATGAGGGGAGCCTGGCTTGCAGGCAGCCCACAGCGTGCAGCAGGGCAAAGGTGCTGACAGAAATGCCTTGCAGCAGCTGTTCAGCACTGCTGGCACTGCAGCCAGGGCCAAAAGGAAGACCCTGGCTTCGTGGGCAGGCCCATGCGTTATTGTTGGTTTTTTTTGTAGCTGTTCTGAGATAAGCAGGTAAACATGAAAAGGAGAATGGAAAATATTCTGCATTATTCTGTGATAGTTTGAAATGTCATTTGCCATTCAACTGTCCTGCAGCATGGGAACCAGCATCCTCTGATTGCTCCTGGCCTTAAAAAATGAGACAGGGAAACCCAGGGAAATGAGTCATCGAGGAGCTGTTGGAAGAAGAGAGACCTAGATTTAGTAAATTGAGAAGGTATTCCATAACTCAAGCTTCTCGGCTGTAAGAGCAGGCACGTTCAGGGTAACGGCATCCTTCTAGCTGAGCTGGACATTGCAGAGGCTGGTTCTTTGCCAGCTTGGTCGAAGTTGCATTTATCATTCTGCAGTTTGAAGTTCTCCCTCCCAGAACCACATGGTGAGGCTGAAGGACACTTTATTATAGCATTCCAGTGGCTTGCATTATGGACCAGCAGCTGCATGTCACCAGCTGGCACTTCGTCTGTGTGACTAAGCATCTAGAGCTCCCAAATATAGCCATCCAACTGGAGCTGTTGGCATTTTTTCTCCTTCATTCTTTTTTTCTCTCCCTATATAATAAGCATAGGGAAAGTCATCACATGATGACCCCTGTATTATTCTTTTCAACCAAGAGGCCACAGTCCCAAAAAGGCCAGCATAGCATTTGCTATTTGGCCTAGCAGTTTCTGGTCTAAATCGTGCAGACAGGCAAAGTGCAGGGGGGTGAAGTGATTTGCTCAATGTCACATGGATCAGTTCAGGGTCAGAAATTCAGCCCAGGCATCCCAAGCCTCTGTGTGTCACTGCATCCCCTGGACCACATATGCTTCAGGCAAGCTTGTTTGAAGTCATCATGATTCAGCTGAAACCAGGAAGGCAAGTTTGTGGGCAAGGCAGGCTCAGCAAAGCAGGGAGGCAGGCAGAGCTCAGTGTGTTACACTTTTTGCTAGAATATTGGTCCACTCCATCTTTGTAGATTGGGAGCTCTTTAGAGCAATGTATGATGCCCAGCTAAAGCTGGGCTCAGCACCACTGAGCATCATGGACAAATGAAGACTAAGTAATAAGGAGTGTTTTGTTCTTGCACTGGACCAGGATGCAGGAGATATGAACTGTTGCCAGCTCTACTGCAGATTCCCTTTTATTTTGGAGAATTTCCTTAAACTCTCTGCATCTCAGTTGTTCCTCTCTCCTCCGTTTGTCTTGCACAGCTGTAGACTCGGTGGGAGAGCCTGATGTTTGTACAGTGCAGGACACAAAGCAAGAAAAGCAATAAAAAGTGACAGCTGAGAAAACAGGGCAGAATTTCTGCCTGTTTTGTACCGTTTGGAATAGCGTATTTGGGGTAATCTCATGAAGGATAGAAGAAACAAAAATTATAACGATGCTGCTTTCCTCTAGATAGCATTGATCAGCGGCTCGCGCTGCTTGGGGCTGGGGCCAGCTGGAACGCCCACCCCAGCTCCTGCATTGCCTCGGTGCTGTGTGCTGCTCACAGCACTGCAGCTCTCCTGCTTTTGTCTCAGGGCAACAACATTGCCTGCCAAGTGACGGAAGGCCGTTTGCCTTCAGCATTTTGCTTGGTGCTGCAGTACCTCAGGATGGATACACTGTCCATAGTCTCCTCCCAGAGCAAGGGCATGCTACCACACGTTGACAGAGTATTTCTCAGCACGACTGGCAACTTCCTTGCCCTGATTACTGTGGCCAAAAAGAGAAATCAGAGCGGACAGGGGACTGACAGCCTCTCGTGGCTTTCTGTGTACCGCCACGTGCCGCTGAAGAGGATGTGAGAACAGCAATGTTTGTAGGAGCTGCCTGTGATAGCGGGTATTGAAAAGCAGTGGGCTTTGATGGGATGGGTGACACACCTCTTTGGAGCCATCAGCTGTATTTTACTGTTCTCTGCAGCACAGGTAGGGACAGAGCAGCTTCGGGCTGTGCTGGCTGAGATCTCTGGGGAACTTTCCGTTTGCAAAACTGGTTTATGCAAAATGCTGAGGGATGTTGAGGCGGAAGCCAGCACTGCTTCTCCTCTTGTGCTTTCTTATGCACGCGCCATGCCAGCATCCTCTGATGCAGGCTGGGAAGCCTGGTACACACTGGCATGTCCTGAGCAAGGATGGTGCTCAGGTGTGCTCTGGGTTACGGTGAGAAGTGTGGCTGCAAGTGCCAAATGTTGCAGAAGAGGTATTGTCTGTTAGAAAAGGGCTTGTGGCATTTCCAGGCATGCTTTGCCTATTGTGTGCTTAAATGTAGAGAGGAATTGATAGAAACTCAAGAAAAATCTGGAAGCAGCCTCAGTGGTTGGATTATTTTATGGATTGCTCTGTCCCACTCCTTACAGGGCTACTTGAAGCAGTGCCGGAAGAGAAGGGATATGTTCAGTGATGAACAGCTGAAGATCATCTTCGGGAACATTGAAGATATCTATAGATTTCAGATGGGTTTTGTCCGAGACTTGGAGAAACAGTACAACAATGAGGATCCCCATCTCAGTGAGATCGGACCATGTTTCCTTGAACACGTAAGTTCATTTGGTAATTTTGTTTGGGGAGCTGGGGGTTGTTTTTTGGGGGGTACAGAAAAAGTCAGAAGGCAGGAACCACACAGCATCTAACTGCCATCCGTTAGTTCTCTTCTGTTCTAGTGAAAGTGGTGATATACCACAGGCTACTCCATAGCCACTGTATGTACTCGTGAGGTACAGATGCAGGGAGGACTCCAAGTGAAGCACGTAGTTGGATAACCCCCTCACTGCATTTGAAGCATGCTTCTATATCCACTCTCATATTACGTAGGCGCAGTGTCCTTCACATCATCTTCACTCTCTTTGTCTCTTCAAAATATGACTTAAAACCTTTCACAAGCCATCCCAATCAGATCAGGGATGACCAGGCAGTTGGAATAGGTAAGGAAGACCAAAGGAGTAACAGGAAGCCTGAGTTGTGTATTACATTGAAAAGCAGAGGAATACAAATGGCCAGGATGCTCACTCGTGGCACTGAGATGCATTTACAAGGGCTGAAAAACCTGTGAAGCTTTGATGTGTTCCTCAGAAGGGTGGCTGGGCCAGGAGCAAGGTGGCAGCTCACGCTAAGTGTGCACCAAAGAGGACATTTGAGCTGATGTTGCAGTCCCAGAGGTTTGGCCCTGCCTGTCATGCTGTTATATAAGCCACGTGCTGCAGGAGCTGTTAAGATTGGCCAGTGCTATAAATATGTCAGGAAATGTCAAGGAAATTACAGTCCCACAGCTTTAGGCTTTCTTTCAGGGAGGCTAAAAAGCTGTATCAGAGCATACACTTGAGGTGCTGTGACCCAGGATGTGCGTCCTGTACTGTGTTACTTACATCAGGGCTGAACTAGTGACTGTTCATGTACTAGGGACATTTCCGATAGGAATTTGTGAAACTTCAGCAGGGCGTCCCTGAAAAGACTCGTGGTATCTCTTAAGGATCACTGCTCTTCTAATTAAAAGACAAGTTTGTTTTTGAGCAATTGCATTATAACATTAACGTTGCTCGCTTTTATCAGAGTCTGCAATCTCTGCTGTTTGCTTCCACAGCAGCAGCGTATTGCACCTTTGTGCAAAAAAGATGGGAGGAATCTTGGTGAGAATCAGTAGCTAAAACTTTATGTCCTAAAGCTGTGCTGTCAATTCAGTTATAGTAACAATAGTAAAAGCTACTGCTGCTATTCAGAGCGATATCTGACACTTCTTGTCTTCGTTTCCATGGAGGCTGAAAGCCAGCAAAGGGTGGCTGGGCATGTGAGTGTGCGAGCGGGTTTCTTGTTTATTTGTTTGTTTTTCCAATCTTTGGTGTTTTCTGAACCTCTGACCACAGGGAGCTCCACACAGTGTTTGGTTCATGGGGTTCCCTGTTGGTTAGAGAGGTGTTCAGAGCTACCCAGAGCCCAAGCACTTGTCAGATGCTTCATGATCTTTCAGGTAAAGAGCTCTAGAAAAAGCAAGATTGCCTTGTACTACTGAAGGCCAGAGCTGTGGTTTGGTTCTACCCTTACCTTTTACAGAGAAAATTACTCAATTTGAAATTGAGAACACTCCCAGCACTGCATAGGGGTTCACTTTAACACACCTGCTGCTTGCAGAGACCTTAGCAGTGTGTCAGTACAAAGGGCTCTCTCTCCTTCCTTTCACCCCATAGCAACCTTTTCTGAGCAGGGAAAGAATTCAGGATCAACCCTTCCTCCTCCTGCAGGGGTATCACTTTTTCATTAGTCATGATGTTGGTGATTGACTGACGTGTGATCCCTTCCCTCCTGCCTTTCACAGCAAGATGGCTTCTGGATCTATTCGGAGTACTGTAATAATCATTTGGATGCGTGCATGGAGCTTTCCAAGCTGATGAAAGATAGCAGGTACCAGCATTTCTTCGAAGCGTGTCGTCTGTTGCAGCAGATGATTGATATTGCCATAGATGGTTTCCTACTGACACCAGTGCAGAAGATCTGCAAATACCCCCTGCAGCTCGCAGAGCTTCTCAAGTACACCGCACAGGATCACAGGTATGGGGGTGCTCCTCTTACGCGGAAGGGTTTTGCTCAGTGCTTCTTTACATGGCATCTGCACACACACAGGGGTTGGGTTTTTTTTCCGTCCAGCTCTTCTCTTCATGACATCTTGTATAAATTGAAGCAGGGCAAAGGTTCAGCAGGTAGTTAAAAAGCTTCTCGAAGCACTGATTCTCAGTGGAGCCAAGCTCATCTCTCTTGTAATCAGACATGTGAACTGATTACCCTTGGTACTTTATGATGCTACCAGTTACACTAGAAAAATTACTTAATTATTATTCAGTGGTCAGAAAGGCTCATTTCTTTGTCTTAGAGAGGACCCCAGCACACAGCAGGTGGAGGGCTGGGATCCACAACTCCAACCAGAGTATGCTCAGATTTTGGGAGAATTCAGAACCTGTTCTGCTTTTCAGCCTGCTTCCAGCTCTGGTTTTGTCATTGGGTTTTTAGGATCAGATAAGCACCTGGCAGTCTGATTTCTTCCTCTAAATTTTAAGGATCTCTTTTGTTTGCGATGAGGGCCATCAACCTGACTACCTGGCCTAGTGTGAATCAAGAGCAGTACCTATGATATCAGTTGTGATAGGTGAAAGAAGAATAAGGCCCTCTGGAAATGGAGTTTCCCCTACCTTGCCAGTATTCCTTCTTTCCAAAACCTGTTTAAAGGGAAGCAGTTTGAGAGAAAAAAAAGATCACAGAGGTTTCAGAAATTTCTGCATGGGTTCGATTTTTTGTTTTTCCCCAAAATCAGCCTTGGAAGTGCACAGAGAAGTGACACAAGCAAAGGGATGCGTTGATTTGCGCTGACCAGGTTCACTACTTCCTTTGCTTCCTACTTGCTGAACGCTTGGCTGATAATCACCTATTTGGAAGTGCATTTGGCTCCAGATCCAATTTCTCTTTTTCCTCTCCTTACCAGACCAAGTCAGATTTGGAGTGGACTCATGGGAATGTTAGGGTATCAGAAACCAGCTCAAGGATCCCAGATGCTGTGGCTTGTTTTGCTCACCAGCCATGTAATGTCCCCACAGTACTTACAGGGTGAACTTAGATGTATGGCTTCACAGTGGAGAGACATAAGCAGCCCCAGAGAGGAGAGGTCTGTGTTTAAAACGACCCTCTCTTGAGTTATTTGGTGGTGATACCAAAGAGGATATGGACAGGGTGGCTACACAAGGGTGAACTATTTTGAGTATGTTCCTTTGAGATGATTTAAAATCAGCATGTTGCTGAGCTATCAGCTACAGTCACATTCTGGTGAGACTCAGACCTTCCCTGTGGTTAAGCAACGGTTGGTTCATTCAGACCAAGAGCTCTGCATCAGCACCGTGCTGTGCACTGGTTAGTGTGGGCATGCCTCGCTCACGGTGGGTGGCTTTATGACACAGAAATACGGTGGGTTACCCTAAACTCCCTTGTGGTCTCAGTCATATGATTCAAACAGCCTGGGAGCAACCAATTCTCTTGGCAGCCCAGCTCACGTCCCAGACCTCCCTTATGCCGAGGATGGGGAAAGGGAGGCACAGAGCGTGTCTCCCTCGGCACTGGGTGCCTCTGCATTGGGGCTCAATGGAAACCAGGCTGCCCCAACTGCCTGCTTGAAATGAGAATGTTTTCTGCTGCCATAATCTCTGACTTTGGGATTGGGGATGAGAAGAACAGAGTCTGAGAATGGCAAATCAGTAATCTTGGGGGAGCATCACTCCATGACATGGGAAAAGCCAGGGACCTGCAGGCTGGGATGCTGTCAGCATCAGCTAAGAATAATAGAAACTGAGAAGCTGACTGGGAGCTTCAGCTGGGCTCGCTGACCAGGTGCTGAGCTGCACTCATGCATGTGTGTCTAACAATATTCACAATTAGATTGTGGGTGTGAAACAGAAGCTAGAGAATTACAGTGGACTAATACAGTGAAATCGGGCTCATCTCTGGCTGGGTTGGGAACCTCTTAGGCACTCTGATTGGAATTTTGCTATGTAGGAAACACTGTTTAAATCTACTGAGCAATTTGCAGAGTAAGGCAAAACTGAGAAAGGACTGGAAGTCCCTGTGAAAGCAAATCTTAGGTTCATATGGGAGTGGGAGATTTCATTCTTTTTCTTTGCTGCCTCCTATTCACTAATATGGTGCTTGTAGAGCTGTGTGTTTTCCCTGCGCCAGCTCAGGGCAGCAGAGCAGCAATCAGCAGCCTGAGCACTCTCCCTCAAATAGCATGAGTCTGGAATTGCACCCTGGTTGACCCCTGGAAAGAGGTCACCGCATTCCCAAAGTAATCAACAAACTATTTATTTTCCTTAATGTTATAGTCAGCGCTGCCCTATTATTAATTCACTGTCCAAATGCTTTGCTTCTGTTATTTTTTCTTCTAAGTTTTGCCAGCTCTGCCACAGATGTGGGCTAGGAGCCCAAAAAGTTCAGGCATGACTCTTTCTTCACTACTGAGTGAAAGAAAGTGCATGGAGTTTTCTTCTCAAATGGAGCACTAGAATTAGTGAATTAGCATTACCGAGATAAAACCCAGCTTGATTGGCACTGGCCACTGGGCACAGAGGCGCAGGCATGGGGGTGTTTTCAAAGCCTGGCTCCCTTCAATTGCTCATTGTTTTGAGCCTGGTTCATTTGAATTTTTCACAAAGCCACATCTGTTCACCTCCTAAAGGTTTGTACCAGCTTAATATGAAGTAAATGTATGAAGATCCTAAGTGCAGCTTGCTGGTGTCCTGAGCGCTCCTGCTGCAGATTGGAGCTGGGATTAGGAGAGCGTGAACATAATACGTGACGGACACTCTGCTAAATGGGTGCACTAAAACCAACCTCCCTTTTTTTTAATAGAGCTCATTAATGACTAGCTCCATACCCTGCACCTTTTCCTGTCTCTACAGTTCGTTTCTGTCCCTAGTGACTGGCCTTTTTCCCTGCAAGACCTCATGGATATTTTGAAGACCTCACTGAAGTCTCATTGGCATAGCTCAGTTTCTCCCTTGTGCAGACAGGCTTTTGCTTCTTAGAGATGGCCACAGAAAGAAAGGTGCAGCAGATCCTTTGTTGCACATCAGGATGTATACATCAGGTAGCCCGTGCTCTATCCTCTTTCGCTTTGCTGAAGGATCAGCCCTGACGCTTTGGGATTTTGTAGGATTTTTTTAACCCCAGCTGGAATTTTGACATAAGAATTGAATAAAAATTGAAATTGATCTCAAGATTGCATCCAGAAAAGGGTGGCAAAATAGCAGATGATATTCCACGGTATTGTGTGTTGTGCTTGTTTCTTAGTATTTATCCTGTTTGGATCAAATAAGGAAATGAATCTAAAGCTTTTCTCTAATTCACAGCACTCACCCCTATTTTAGCTGTCACCAGTGCAATTCTTTAGCAATAATCAATAAGGCCATTCCCCCCGCAGCTGCCTAAGATCACAGTTTTTCTCATTAGTCAGCAGTCAATATCAGCCCTTAAGTTAATAATAAATGATGGTGGCCTTACGGCAGCTGGCCTTGTCTGTCTTTCCGATTGAAATGAACATTAAGGTTCCCTGGAATGGAAGACACAGGCCGGAAATCAATAGCATTGATTTCAGCATCACTTTTTGAAAAGACTGATCATCATCTTTGCTGGCCCTGGTGGGAAGCTATTTGCACTCTGTGTTATTACACTCACAGGCACGTCTGGGAAAAAGAATGGTTTTGATTTGCTCTCCTGAAGCCTGCAGTGTGAGTGAATGCCACTGGATAGTGCTCTGAGGCTCTTTTGGAGTTACCTTCTGGCCTGGAAGGGGCTTCAATTTGTCTGAGTGAAACATTTTCAGATGTTCATCCTAAAAACATAAAAATCCAAGCCCAAGGACAGAGCTGATCAAAATGGTCAGTCTTTCTCGTAGGATGCTCTTTAGTGAGCACCTTAAGACTTTAAAGAATGATATCCACAGCTGTTGCAGATCAGGTTGGCAGAGGCCACACTGCTCTCAGTGGGCTTCCAGATGCCAGCCATTGAGAAGCTGCTGCCTTCATGTCTTGTACACACGCTATTTTGTTTGCAACCTAGCTGCCCTTTTTCAGTGATCCAGAAAGATGTTGCCAATGCAAAAACACAGCATCGTAGTAATGAGTGGCAAATCCTACCTCCATTTCTTGCTAAAAGGATGGTGAGATTATGCAGCTGACAGTAAAACTGCTATGTATCTACTGCACATTGAGCTCCATTTCATGGGCTTCTCTTTTGTGTTCCACAGTGACTATAGGTATGTGGCTGCTGCTCTCGCTGTCATGAGGAACGTGACTCTGCAGATCAACGAGCGGAAGCGGAGACTGGAGAACATTGACAAGATAGCTCAGTGGCAGGCGTCCGTTCTGGACTGGGAGGTATGGAACCCGTGTTAGGGGCTATAAACCTGGATGAAGGCCGTTCCGTGCAGCTGTTGGAATTATCCTATACCATGTAGCTCATTTCACACAGCCTGGTCTGGGTATGTGTTGGAGGACTTCAGAACTGGGATTAAATTGGAGGCAGAGGAAACGTATTTGCAGGCTTTGGAGATGGGACTTAAGATTTAAAAAAATAATGGCATTTTGAAGAAAATCTAGGGTTCAGTTCCTATTTCATAAACACAAAACCAAAGTAACTTCTGTGATTGCAGTGCTGTTGTCCTGGCAGAAAGAGAGATTAGGATCAAACTCGGTGCGTTCTGACTCTGTTTTGTGACGGGGGAAGAAGTAGGAAAGTGGTATCAAGAAGCCCTGGAAGTTGTGACAGGTTAAAGAAAATGGCAAAAGCTGGTCTTATAATTAGAAGCCAAGACATTAAGCTGAAGTTACAGATGCTGTCTGCACGTTTAAAATGAGTATCCTCTTAAAGATATTTCTGAGGTATTTCAATGAGTAGTTGCAGTATAATGAACGAGCTGCAAAGTATGAGCAAGGCAGTCAGCAGAGGGATTCCTCACCAGCTCTGCTACCTTCTACCATGTGCTTGAAAAGGCAAATCCAAACAAAGCATTTGTTCTCTTTTTTTCCTCATCCTTGAATTTTTTGAATCCTTGTATAAATGTAACCTGCGAGTTAGGTTTCTAAGCAGATCAAAGACAAGCATTGTAAATCACCCTCTGTTTTAAATCACTGATCCGTGTATTCAGCAAGTGATCGAATGGCCTCCCTTCTTCCTTACAGTCACGAAGGTTTGGAATAACTCCACATTCAAATCATTGGGATCACGCTGTGTCAATTACAGTGTATGGGGAAGTCACAGAGTTTGTTTGTTGGGAAATGATCTAGGAAGGCAGGGAATAGAGGAAGAGAAATGCAGATGCATCACCTTACGACCGTGTATCTTCCTTGACTGAATTAGCTTCACTGCTATAATAAAGGTTAGATTCAGCCCCGCATCTCTTGATAAAACATGTAAGTGCAGCAATCATAGCTGGTTCTTACATTTTGACAGGCGGTGAGAGCAGAGAATACAGATGATTTGCTTGATTGTTTTATTGTTGTTTGCTGTGCAGAAAGTTCCCTGATACTGGCACCCAGACTCATTTTCAGCATTAGGAAATTGCTCTCAGGGAGGCACAGGACCATCAGATATATCTTCAGCCTGCAGTATATTCAGTGCCATGAGCTAATTTGTGTCGTTTGTAAGAAATGCTACGACCCTCACTGTAAATAAAACTAGATTAAGGATGGATCAATTCCAAGTCAGTGAATATTCATATGCAAGTGGAAAGCCAAGGTGACCTCCACACAGGATCTGTGAAACAGCAGTTTCTTCTTCTCTTCCATTGGCTCCGTTGATAATTCATTTTTATTTAGCTATATCCTTGATAATTCACTCCTACTTAGCTGTACCTATTCTTTATCTCCATCCTATTCTCAGGAACTTGCCAGATAATTTTTTCCAAGGACTTTTTGACTACTTTTCCAGATTTTAAGCACAATATTGCAGCACGATCCTTCAGCTTCTCCTAATACTACAGAACCTGCTGTTGCTGCCACTTAGAGATCCAGCAGGAATACAGCTACTGCCCTTGTTCAAAGAGAAACAACATTCTTGCCATTCTTATACTGTATTTTGGATGAAAACACTAGAGGATGAGATCTAAATGCAGCAGAGGACTTTGCTTGATTCTTTCCTCTGAAGTAATCATCGGACCCCACAGCACAGATGCCCACATAATGGCCAGGAGGATGCACAAAAACAAACCCAAAATACACAGAAGTGAACTATAGCGTAATTCAGGAAGAGAGCAGGAGAAATCAAAAGCAGTGCCAGGTGCTTAGATGTGTCCTTGATCTGTACAGTTGCTCTGTAGGCACAGCATACCTTGGCTGCTGACCTCTAAAACCCCATGCACTGATCTCAGCCTGTACGGCACCTCTCCCAGGCCATCAGGGCTGGATTTCCTTGCCAACTTTCAGGGCTTCCAGCCCTCTTCCCATACAGGTGGGCTGTTAGAGAGTGGAAGAGGGCTTTCCTGGTACCTCTCCCCATTCTCTTCTAGTACATGGGGAGTGTGCACTGCTTATCTCAATTGGAGAGCAGAATGTGACTCCCACTTCTTCTTTGGAGGAGGACAGTCAGCTGAGAAAGAATGACCCGATGTCAACTTTGAGCTTCTGGAAGTGCTTATCCAGTTAAACTCTCACTGAAACAGAGGCAGGAACCCACAGTGGTTACCCTTCCATCTTCCTGTGACCCTAATCCTCCTCTAATTACCCTCAGTACTCAGAAGCACACCCTTCCCATCCCCTTGTGTGTCCCAGTGGCTTCCTGATCTCTCCAGCTGGCACGGCTGTGCAAGCGAGGAGCAGAGCATAGATCTGGGGACAGCTCAGTCTTGCTTGGGACAGACAGAAAGAAACCAAACCCCACATACAAAGAAATAGGAACAAGGAGAGTAACGGGCAGCTCCAGCAATTATTTTCTCTCCCCCACCAGAAATCTATCCCATGCACAAGTCGGAGATAATCCCCAGTTACTTCTGTATTTTGCACTGAGTGAATTATTTCAGCAGCAACCAAGAGTAAAGCGGTTTGAATGTTGAATTCCCTCCCTTGGAAAAATGTCTCTGTTTTTCCTTAACACCTCTGTACTAACAGTGTTGATGCTCTGATTCAAAACTGCTTTTTAATTTCTGAATCTGCTCGTGTTTTGTGATAAGATGTTGGAAAAAGATTTTTGAAAGAGAAGAAAAAAATCCAAACCAAGCAAATATTCAGTGAGCGAATATTTGAACTGTCCTTGCTTACAAAGTGTTTGTACTCATATTCTCGCAAGGAAAGAGTGTTGTTGGAAATGCATACGTATTGCTGATCCTAAAGCAAATAAAAAAAGCATGGGGCATGTCCTGGCTAATCTGAGCAGGAGGGGTTTTATTGCATCCGATGGTGGTGTGCCTGTGCTTTTCAGGAGTCATTTTTAATCCCTCAAGATTTTCTGCATGGCCCCATGAAGGTGAATTTCAGGGTCAGCAATAGAAAAATGCGGAATTCCTTCAGCTGCCAAAGCCAGGGATTTTTTTAGGCTGCCTTTTGTGTGGGGGCTGCTGATGTGCATTGCAAATGGCACCAAGAAGGGCAGCCCTACCTGCGGGGCAGCTGGTGGGTGCTGCAGCACCCGGGCACCAAGCCTGAGGAATCGCTGGGCTTTGTACATGGCTTTGTACATGGAGTGACTGAGCAAAATGAGGAGGGAAGATTCTGATCTCATTGACTGCTGTAAATTAGAAACAGTCCCCAGTCACTCTGAAATGTGTTCCTGTGTAATTTGTAGGAGCGTGGTCTTGACCAGCAAGCCTGTGTTGGACTGTTGCCATGTGTGATTCACTTTTTTGTTTTGGATTTCCGATGCATCAACAGACTTAGAGAGGTGCTGCCCTGCCTACATGGAATGCTCTAGTGCCGTTTGTTCTTTCGGTTGTTAATGGTGCGGAATATGGGGCTTCTGCCACCTCCTGCTGAGACCTTTCAGTGCCTGAGAGCTCTTGTGGTTATGAAGTGCTTCCTGATGCTCAGCCTATATTTCCCTTTGCTTGGTGCCATCCCCCCACCAGTGGTTCAGTGCCCTCAGATCAGAGCAGGGACGTGTGAAGGCAGCAGGCAGCGCTGGCATGCAGATAGCTGCAGCAGGCTCGGAGCAGCGTGCCAGGTCTGTTCTGGGTCATTGTGAAATGCACTGGACAGAGCCTGTCCTGGGCTACAGCTCTCAAAGGTTAGCCAGCAATGTGTGTACAGTGGCACTCTAAGATGTTCCTCAAAGCCCATCTTCTTTTCTACGTCTTTGCAACCCCATTGTAGGCAGTGCTGCTTATACAGGTGCCTAAGAAGCAGGAGGAAGGTGGCAGGAGTGGCATGGCCCTACCTTCTTCTGCCTGCTCTGCTCAGGCCCGCACAGCCTGCAGGGAGCACACTGCCAACCTCTGCCCTCCTTCAGCCCATGCCAGCCCACCACATGCTGCAAAGGTGCTGTGGTGACAGCACGGTGCAGGGCTGCTCCAGAGGGAGCTTAAAGAAAAGGTGGATAGTTATGTTTTACATTGTCAGACCATGATAGGACAAGGGGGAATGGTTTAAAACTAAACCATTTTAGGGTTTAGGGATTTTTAGGGTTTCAGAGGCGATAGGCAGGTTAAATGTGAGGAGGAAATTCTTTACTTCAGGGGCGGTGAGGTCATGGTAGTGCTGCCCAAAGCAGCTGTGGGTACCCCAGCCCTGGAGGTGCCACATTGGATGGGACCCTGGGCAGCCTGAGCTAGTGTGGGCAGCCAGCCCACGGCAGTGGTTGGGACTGGATGGGTTTTGAGGTCCCTTCCAATCCAACCATTCAGTGATGCTATGATTTACAACCTTGCCATTTGCTTGGGCAGTGCCTGCAGTGCCTGCCGCAGCCCCGAGTGCACCCTCACTCACTGAATGCCCGCCACAGCTGCCATGCTGATGGGAAGCAGATGTGTGCTTTGGCAGACCGTGGTGCTGCTCCCTTCAGCCCAGCTCTGCTTGGAGTGGGGAGCTGTGGCTGGGCTGCTTGTCCCATGGCTGCCGTCCCTGGGAGGGATCAGCCGTCCCAAGGTAGCAGTGGAGTGTTTGGCGCAGGGCAGAGTCTCAATCACAGCCTCGATTAACCTGAGCCTGCTATTTAAGCAGATTACTTTGGTTTATGCAGATTTCTAGATATTGCTACCCAAGATTCCCGTGGGTTGCCACTTTGGCAGATTGCAAGAGTATTAAATTTACATGAAGGGTAAAGGATATGTAATTGCGAAATATAATGAAAACTGTCCTTTTAAATCTCTTCCCATTCTCATTATTTACTGGTCCTTTAAATCAAGACTCGGTGCCCTTAATTATGTAATACATAATAGTTGGCTTCGGCCTAATATTACGTTATTGAATCCAACAATGACACGGAAAAAAAAAAGATGTATGCAACCAACGTGCTATTTTCAAAGTGAGGACAGCCTGATGAGAAATCCTCCCAGGGAAAAATCACAACAGGGACTGAAACAGATCCTTCTGCTTTTTTCTTTTCCTCCTTTATTTTTTTTTTCCCAGCAACAGAAGGTATCAAAAAAGGAGCCTGATGAAAAAGACAACATTTCTCTCGCTTTCCTTTTTTTCTGATCTTTCTGTAGGCCAGAGTGCTAATCAGCCTGTCAATCTCTAATTAAAGAACAGCAGTGTCAGGCAGAAGAGAACCCTACTTGCTGAATGTTAACTAGGAGAGGGGATTTAGTGCCCGGCAGTAACAGTGAGGAGCGTTCATCCAGCAGCACTGCTTGTGTGACATCAGTTAAACCATTCAGTTCCTCCCAGCTCCTTGTTGCAGAGTGGTTGCCTATAGCAGGGTGGTCTCTATAGCACTGCTGGGGAGCTGGGGATTGTTACCTTCCCATAGCAGCAGAAGCACTGACCTCTGCTCGGGAGGCAGGATGAGCTCCAGGAAAAATGCATCACTCTGCAGTGCTCAAGAGAGCATGGGGCATGCATCCAGCCCACATCTGCTCTGCACACATGCAGGAGTGCTGACAACTGCACGCAGAACAGAGGACACAGCTTCCTTTCCTGTCCTCTGTTTGCAGCTGGATGCTCGGTGCCAACCAGGCTGGCCTGAGGCTTTTTATTACTGGCTGGGGCTGTTGCTCGGGGCTGTAGGGCTGGTCCCAAACTGTCTGCACTATGACATTTCCAAATGTGCTAACACAGCACTGGAAATCATCCGCTTCCAGCCTATAGACTGTATGTAAAAATTGTTTTCACAGCATAGAAAATGCAATACAAATCCTATCATTTCAGATCTGAATTTTTTTGTTTTATATTGCTTGCAGGGACTACACAGTTTGGATCCAGCTAATCAAGTCGAAGTGTTTACAGAGCCCTCTGTGTGTCCTCAGGCTTGAGATGCTACCACAGGAGTAAAAGACAAAGCTGCTCTTCTATTTTTAGCAGACAGCCTTTCCTAGGCTTGCCCCCTCTCAGAAAAGCTCCCATCCTTGGGCTTTGTGAATCTGCTTCAGATAAGCTCCTGTTTAGCCAAAGAAGCCCACAGTTTCTGGAGCCTGTATGTTTCCTTCAGAGGAAGGATTGGCACATCCCTGGGCCTTGCTGCCTATCCAGGAAGTCCCACTGCTGGGGTCACTCTAAATGACTCCATGTGCTGGGCAGGCTGCCCCGATAGGGCCCTCAGACAGGACAGCCACAGAGCGAGATGGAGAGGTGGATGAGCACCTTGCTGGGGCCACCCAAAAGTCCCTGCTGCTTCATGATGCTACAGCGACTTAATGAAGCTGCTTTTGTCACAGGGCCCAGGGACTCAGACAGTTGCTTCCAATCAATGCCAGGAGGTTAATTACACATTCACCTGCAGTCTGAAATCCTAACTGAAAAGCAAGGGCTGGGGAGGGCTCTTGGTTGCTCTGGCACCCGCATTGTAAGTTGGACCAGAAAAGCGTGTATGCCTGGGTGCACCCAGAGCCCTTACAAGCTGTTCGCTGAGATTCTGCGATGCTCTTGTCATAGAATTGGCTCTAGTTTGGCATCAGAGCCAGAACTGCACTGGTTTCAGAGCCAAAAAAAAATAAAGGAACGATCCTCTCCCACTTTCTCCCCCATCCCGCTCCTTACCTTTGCGCTGAAGTCATCCTGCTCCCTTCTGTGGCGTTTGGAGCAAGCCACTGAGATGCCCACAGGGCAGGTGGTGGTGAATTCACCCATTTTTAATAAATAGATTTTAATTAACTTTTTAAAAAGTCCAGCTCATCCTAATTAGTGGAGGGTGACTGCATTTGTTCTCTCAGAGAGTGGGAGAGAATGCGCTGTGTTTTCAAGACCATCTGCTCACGAATCCTTAAAAAAAAAAATGAGAGAGGAAAACAACTGTTAGCCAGAGGCTGAGACAGGGTGAGGGAATGCTGGCAGCCAGCCGGCCCGACTGGGCTTTGGGGCTGGGGAACTCTTAACAAGAATGCTGTGGGAAAGGGGTGGTCATCACCTGAAAGCATGGGGATGGAGGTGGCAGCATCGGGGGGAGTGTTGGTAGCTCCAGGGTGCGTGATGCAAGGAGCTGGCCTGGCATCTTGAAGGGACTTGAAGGGACATCTCTGTGGAGCCATGGGGAGCTGCAGGCTTGGGGTTGTAGCTGGGGGTGCCCATGAGTGAGAGCTGGGTCTGGGGGTGCAGTGTGGGGATGGGGCTGTCCTGGAGCCACCATTCTGCTTCTGCTTTGCTCACTGCGCTCTGAGCCACAATGACCATGCATTGAGTGTCCACACTTACTCGATTTCCTTTCCTCCAGGATGATCCCCCACCTCCAGTTCCTGGCCTGAAGTCAGGCATGACAGCCTTGAGAGCTGCAGAAAGACCAAAATCTTATTTAATTATTGTTTCTCTGCATCCTACAAAGAGAAGCATGCCCTGCTGGGAGCGGTGGTTCACATGGCCTCATTCTCTGTACCCTCCAGGGAGACGATATCTTGGACCGCAGCTCAGAGCTGATCTACACGGGAGAGATGTCCTGGATTTACCAGCCCTACGGACGGAACCAGCAGCGTGTTTTCTTCCTCTTTGATCACCAGATGGTTCTCTGCAAGAAGGTGAGGACATCCAGGCAGTGAACAGTGCTGCTAAGGACATGCTGGGAATGGGCTTTCCGATCCAAAGTGGTTTTTAGGACAAGGTGGCTGTTTGCTGTCTGTGCAGAGTAGGATATGGGTAGTGCTATCTGAATTACAGGGTGCTAAGTATAACAGGACCGAGGGATTTTTATGCTAGTAGCAAATTCAGCCTCCCCTTGTTCATTTCATGCCTTTTTCTCATGTGCCCCTCATTTTGGCTCGTTGCCTCACTTCTACTTTTGGGTTTTGGCTGCAGCATATGAGTTGGGATTAGGTAGCCCTAGAACTTCTGTACGAACTGTGAAGCCTGGCACTTGTGCAGGCAGCTCAATTACTGCATTAAAATGATGCTTGCTGCCTGTTGAAGAACTGTCAGGCAGCAGCTTGGAGTGTAACTGGGTGTGCGTGTGTCACTCAGAGAAATACATTTCAAGCCTCATCTTCATGTAGCTGCTGTGCTGGTTTATAGAGGACATCTCTGCCATGAAACGCACCATGAAGGTAAGAGAAAGGGAGTGGAGAACTACTGTGTTGTAGCACTGATAGCAACAGATGAGCTGTATTTCGGAGTATCAGGCAGCAGCATCCTCACTGAATGGCCACAGTCCCACCGAGGTGATCCCAGCTCGTTACCATCACAGCTGTTTGGAATGAAGTGACAGAGCTCACAGCTCTGGGTGCCTCTCCCTGCTGGCAGCCCTCACATCATGGCCATTTGTGCTGCAGCTCTGCAAAGCGCTGTGCAGGGGAAGTTCCCTGGGCTGGCTGCAGATGTACCCAGGGCTGTGTTCATGGCACCCGGGGTGTGCTCAGCGAGCTGATGGACCTGCATGGCACGCAGCCCCTGGGGAGTGCCCGTGGCCGCAGGAAGCCGGGGGTGGTGTGGGTGGCTCCTGACTCAGCGCAACGCTGTCCGCTGCCATGCAGCTCTGCCCTGTGCCTTTGGTGGGTGGCACCTTCTTCTCCTGAGTCATGGTTGACTGAGATTTTGCCTTCTGGAACGTGTGCACTTCCCTCCACCCACTGTTGTTGTGCCTTGTACATCTCTCCCATCTCTGTTACAAAAAAAAAAAAAGCAGAACAGCAACAATAACAGACTCAGAGAACTGTCAACATGAGTCTGCAAATATGCAGCGGGACTCAATTTTTTACTCTTGACCTCCTAAACTTTGACTGTGACCTTAATTTCCGATTCATAAGGCAGCATCCAGGCTGTGCTCTGGAGGGGTGTTGAGCCTTCCTCTGCTCCCAGGAACACCAGAGACAGGATCTCTGCAGCCATCAGAGGGAGCAGAGAGTGCTCGGCATTTCTCAGCAGGCTGGGGGAGCTCAGGGGTGAGAACAGTATGCAAACAGCATCCCTGTATCACTGTCCTCTTCCCTTACGTATGCCAAAGTTGCTTTGTGTTGTGTGTATGGCACCGTCATACAAGTGATGCCTCTGTAGGAAAGCAGGCTGCAGGTTGGAGCCAGCAGAGGCGAGTTTGGGGGTTCTCAGCTCCATGGCAAGTTCAGGCAAAAGGGCAGAGGCTGAAAACTTGTCCACGAGCCCGAGTTCAAGGGCACAAGGACTACTCCAGGCTGTACCACGTCCTCCTGTACCTGCTCTTCCAGCACCAAGCTGCAGGTTCTGTTTTCCAGAGTGATGGAGTAGGAGGGGAGCAGGGCTGACAGCTGGACTTCCCCATCCTGATGGAGCTTTCCCTTGAACACTGTTAAGAAGCATTGCTCAAGGGCAGAATTCTGGGAAGCGCTAGCTCATGTTTTGGGGCCACGTATTCTACATAAAGTAAATGGGACTGATTTATAGTCTATGTCGTCCTGACCCTGTGTCGAGCTCTGCTGTTATGGATCACAGCCATCTGGCAGTGTGCCCTCCATGCCAGTGCTTGCGGGTGAGATCCTGGGGCCTCCTTAGCAAAGTGGCACTTACAGCAAGGTGCAGGCAGCCTGGGGGCCGTGTGGTGCTGCTGCTTCATCTGGAGTGGGCAGAGCACCACAGTTCTGGGCCATCTGCAGCGCAACCTGGTGCCAGGCACAGCAAAAGCGCGTGAGAGTGGCATGTGGTTCGCGATGTGCTTTTGTGTTCAACTTACACAAGCCCTCAGGGAACTGAAGTTGCTTGTGTCCAGAAGGGCATGGCAAAAAGCTCAAGTTGCAGGTTCCTGGAAGGTCTCAGAGTCCGGACCAGCCCAGAGCTGCTAGCTCCTCTGCCTTGTATGCAGGGCAGCGGAGTCCTTGCAGGCTTCCAAAGCAGCTGATGGCACGGTGCTCCTGGTCTTCCAGGTATGAGTGGTGAGAAAATTCACAGCCAACCTGACCTGTGTTTGCAGAGGTTTGTGTCATCACCAGGTCTGATCAAAACTCTGTGGAGAATCCCAAGGAATTTCCCTCTTCAGAAAATCTTCTGCATATTGGCAGATGATGAGATCGTTTTTGTGTGGTGGAAACTGCCTGGGATGCACTTACCCTTTAGGTCAAGGCGTTAGTGGCACTGTCGGTGTCAGTGCTAGGGAGCTCTGCTTCGTTTTGGCTGCCATGTGTGTTTCCTAAGGACAAGGAACAATCTCAAAAGTCATCCTTGTTCCCACTGCTTGTGCTGGATTGGGATTGTTCTGCCAGCCATACAGGCAGATGGCCTGGGAGGGTTTCAGCAGGACTCTGTCCTACGTTACCAAGAATTGCCATGTTTCTGCTGCTCCAATCCAATGTTGCCTGTGCCTGAGCAATCTGCTATTGGCTATGGCAGGATCTCCAGTATCCAGCAATCCGCTTTCAGCAGCAGTTAATGTACTTCATATAAACTCCCCTCTGCTTTGAACATGACGGGCTTTCTGGAGGCTTTGCAATATCCCCCTTCCTGTTGTTGGCTGAAAGTGTGAGGTTGTGGCATTGAGCATCTGGCTGGGACGTTCCTAGGAGGGAGGCTGTCTCGGGGTGGTTCTTCCCAAGCTCCTGGCAATCACTGCCCTGTTTGATGTGCCTGCAGAGGGTCAGCAGTACCACTAGCAGCCATCCGACAGACAGGAGCTCACTGATTGGCACTCACTGTGCTTAGCAATCTGTCGCAAACATTTCAAGCAAAGTTTCAGCATCTATCTGGGCTTTCAGATCTGTGGGCACTCACAGCTCTCTGCAAATTGGGATTCCCCTCACTACCTGTTATTGCCATGTAGCAGCGGTGAGAAGGGCTGGGAACTGCCCCTGAGCATGCTTCTTTCTCCTTCCTCACATCCCCATCTCAGGGCTTCTGCAAGGGAGATGCGGGGGGAGCAAGGGAGATTATTTGGCCAACGCTTTGCATGTAAAGGAATGGCCATTGGTACATTCATTACCAGGACCATACTGAACTATATGACTAGATTTATACGATTGCAGTGATGGCATCGGCCACATCTGGGAGCAGAGCTTGGACCCATTCCTGGATGCCAGCATGAGCTCCGCTGCCCCCAGGGCAACAGGTCCCAAACGCATCCTGAGGGGACCTTAGACAGAGACCTGGTTTGTCAGAATGAGTAATTGTGAAAGGCTGCATTCAGGTGTGTCCAACAGATGTTATCTCTGCCATTGTGAGTATATTTAAGTCTGCCTTACAAGGGCTGCATGAGTTAGAGCAGCAGTAGCAGGTGGAGATGCTGGTGTTGTGGCAGCCAGCTCCCAGATTTGGCAACCATCTTGCAGAGCAACTTGTGTGGGGAAATGTTCACAAATAAAATTGGTTTCTGAGCTTTACAGATTAATTTGTCTGGCTCAGATTGTGTCATCAGAGACAGCATTGGTCACTTCCCAGTATCACCAGGAAATCATTTAATGGTCCTAGGAATTGAGATTTCAGTCAGATGCAATGACTGTGTCACACGTGCCTGTGTTCAGCAGGCTGCTGACCTGCCTCAGAGGCAGGCAGAGGCTGCAGGGCGTCTCCAGAAGCAGTGGTGACAGTGGTGCAGTGAGCTAGCCTGCTACCTGCAGCTCATGACTAAGAGTCTCTGGGAGAGCCCAGGGTTTAGGATGTCTTTGCAAGGCTGGGTATTGGATTAGCATCAAACTCTCCAAATGCATTTTCTGCCGTTGTTTTCCAGACCAGAGTTTGGGACTTTGCAGTGTCCATGAGGACAAAGTGGTGCTGTCTTCAGAAGAGGCTGCAGGGGGTTACCCTGAGGCAAAAAAATGCCTTTTGGAAAGGAAGCAGGGAATAACCTGCGTATAGGAAGTGAGCGCTGGCTTTGGTTTGACTTAACCATATGTCTGTGATCAGGAAAGAATACATATTCCAGTGTGTTAACTGTAGTTACTAACAAATGAAGTCAATCCTTGATGATGTTAGTGCTAAAAAATGGTATCTTCAAGGGCATGGGTTCTACTTTTCTCATCAGTTTGTCATAGAGGTACTTTAAGTTTGAAAAACAGAGTACTTACTATCCAGGCCTGGGCCACACACTATTAATTACAATTGTATCTTGCTGTGTCGGGGGATGCTTGAGGTTCTCAGCATGTAGTAGATGAGCATTCCTTTTTTCTGTTTGGGGTGACAGTTCGGATATCCCCCAGGCTTCCGAGTGCTGTGGCATTAGGCTGGAAGGACAGTGGGAAATGGGAAGGGTTCACAGTGCTCCTGCACCAAACGATGCTTTCTGTTCCCCCATGATGGGGCTCCGCGTTGTGTGTTTTCTGACAGCATTAAAAGATCAGTGACTGCATGAAACACATTGAGCTTTCACTTGCACTTTTTATGTGTCTCTTGCAATCAAGATGCAATGTAAACTCCAGCTTGTGGGCTATTGCTGTTGCTGCCTTCCCTTGAGCTCCTGCAGCAAAGCACATTGGATGGGAAGCAAAATGAGAGCAGCTTAATAGCAGTAGCAATAGCCAGCCAGAAATAGCTCTGCTGTAGGAAATGGAGTAAATAAAATAATCCTGTCAAACTCCATTGCAGTTCAAGTTCCCAAATAGGAAGATAAAAGAGACATTTCTGAGCGCTGTTAGTGGAAGGAGGCCTAGTTCTGTATCACTTCTTCTAAGACACAGAGGTAATCTTCACACCACCACCATGGCCTGGCTTTTATTTTAGCTGAATAGAGCTCACAGGGCTATCTGAAAGCCTTGTTTGCAAACACAGTGCGGCATGGGGATGATTCTCGTTCCTTCAAGTGGTTTTTCACCCACAAGGCACAGTTTGAGTTTTGCAGCACCTCCCACCCTTGCTCTGTCCCTCCCAGCAGCGCAGATCCCACAGAATGACACACTCTGGGCCTGGGTCCACCTGCAGCAGGGTCAGGTGTGTTGTCCCATGCTGAGCAGTGGGAGGGATGTGGCAGTGTGTTGCACTCACAGGCGTTCTGCAGTCTGAGGTAATGACATTGCACAGGATGAGCATGAAGGCCGGTGCTGCTGCTCTGGCACTGCTGTGCAGGGTCAGGGGGCTGCTGCGATGCAGGGGATGGGCAGAGAGCAGCCAGGAGCAGACACCTCCACCCAGGGCAGGAGAAGGCCCTGGGCTATTGTTGCCAATGTAATGGTGAAATCCAAAAAGGGCTGAATTTAGAGGCTCTTTCACAGTCTATGATTTCTGTTCTCAATAGGGAATGGGTTTAGCCTACTCATGTAACTATACAGAAATGCAAGATGCTGTACAGCATTCTCTGTGCCTCATTTATCGTTCTTGGAATTACGGTGGGTGTAAATCTGGCCCATGAGCAAAACCTCAAAAGCTGAAAATGCAGCCCTGCTGCTGCGGTGTCCTGTCAGCAGCATGGCTCTACAGCCTTGGGAACAAAGCAGACAAGCCAGGGATGTGTCTGCAGCAGGGCTTCCCATCCCTTCCTGCTATGAGTGCTTTGGAAAGGCACTCGCCTCACTGCTTCGCATCCAGCGTGACTGGGCTTGAGCTGGAGCAAGGCATGAAAATGCCACTGATGTTCCACTAAATACACTGAGCAAAAATAGCATCTCCACATAAATGCTTTCGGCTCCAGTCCTCCCCCACTCAGAGCCCACATTTCAGCTTCATGGAGCTGGCAAGGATGAATCAAGCATCTATAACCAAACTCAGGAGACAGACATTGCTGAATAATTTGGCAGGAATCTGCCGACCTCCCCAGCACAGCTGTCTTAGTGCAGGAAGAGTTACATAAACCCAAACTCAAGAGGTTGCAGGCTCCCATCTCACATGGCAGCCCCTGGGGCAACTTACAAGTTGGCCCATCCTAGGCAGCATACAGGGCTGTAACGTCACCCTCCGTCCTTCTGAGCCCCTGTTGGTTCAGCCCAAACCGCGGTGCCTGACGGCATCCAAAAACGCTCATTGATTTATTTTCCGACATCAAGAATGTTTAGGGCAAAAACCTAGAAAAGGGCTCATTGAGTTTGGGCAGAGCAGAGACCCAGTTCTGCAGCAGACTGTGCAGTGCGGTGAGAATAGTGCGTGACTGTCCCAGCCTAAAAAGCAGCCTGCAGTGGGGTTAAAGGAATGAATGCAACCAAAAGCTGCGTCCTTAGTGTTCCTGACAAGCGGGCCGTGCTGCTTTCTTCAAAGGGTCGCTTTAAGGTAAATTAGATTTTAAAAATGTAGGCACTGAGTCTTTCTTTAAAAAGCCAAAGAACGTTGAAAGCCCTTATGACTAAAGATACCCAAAGACATGGCGAAGTGGCAGCATGCCATGCACTCATTGCTCACGGCAGGCTGGGCAGAGTGGAGATGGAGAGCAGGCAGGCAGGAAAACCAGGGTGAATTTCAGGAGGAAATGGAAAAGCCCTGCTCCCTCCCTCTGCAGATGCTGTTCTGCTCTGCACCCCCTGCCCAGGCCAACGAGAGGTCACTGCACAGGAGGCTTGGACCCACAGCCAAGTTGAAAACACAGCTCAGCTTTTTCCACACTGGGGGCTGGTGTCTGTGTGTCACTATAATGGACCCCGTTTTAGTCTGTTATCAATTTCAGTATCAACTCTTCACTATTTATCGACTTTTTCTATGCCAGCTCTTCACCAAGCTGCAAAGTTTTGTGCTCAGCGGGGCCTCTTCCTTCAGCCTCATCCCTGCATCCCTATTCCCCTGTGATTCCTGAAGATCCCATCAGCTTCTGGGCAAGGACAGTCTGTGTGATTGCTGCTTGTTAACACAAAGCACGCTGCTGCCTCTCTGCCTCATCCATGTTGTGATTCCACTGCTGGCTGTTTGGGGTAAGCCCTGGCTGTGCCCTCTCTTTCATGTACACAGCACAGCGCCCACAGCATTCCAGCCCTGGGAGCAGGTGCAAGTGCTGCTGTTCGTTGGTATCAGGCTTTGGGCTGGTACAGAATGGCCATCAGGGGCTTTGGGTTGGTAGGGAAATGTCATCAAGGGCTTTGGGTTGGTAAAGAAATGTCATCAAGGGTTTTCAGTGTGTGTCTTTCAAAGATTACTTATTTGCAGCTCCCAGTTGCCCTGTAAAATATGAAGATAGCATTATCCCATTAGAGGGTTAGGGAAAAAATCCACAGTGAGTCTCAGGCACCCAGAGTGCCATCAGAACATGCAGGGGTTGGTAACCAGGGACCAACGACCTGCGAGTACAATGAGAAACTTGTAGCAGATTATTCTGGGTTTGGCATCTTTTATGTTGTCAGTTCATAAAGAGATCTAATGACTCATGGCTGGAAATGGCTCTTGCTCTATAGACAATTTGTTTTACGCATGAGAAGTAGAGTGTGACCTAGCATAGAGTAAACTTGAAAAAATGGGCCATCCTCAAATCGTAATGTGTTTTAGGACCTCGCAGTCCCTCCTGGCGTGCTACCCATCATTATCCATCTATCTCTATGTATTTCCTGTATGCTCATATATGAGGAGTTTCTGAAAGGCACAGAAATGGCTACATGCTGAGGTGCAGGAACCCATTGCACAGACATGTACTGGGCCAGGTCCTCTCCAGAGGCTGCCTGGGGAGCAGCCAGGAATCCATTCTGTTCCCCAGCACCTACAAGTCAGTCTGTGCTGTCCTTTGTTGCAGGAAGCATTGGAGTTGCTGAGAGCCTACCTACTGCAGTAAATCCCAAAAGCACAACTCCTCTGTGTCCCTCCAGCTCCCATTAGACCTTATCCAGTCCCCAGCCCCATGCTGGGACTGTTAGGGGAGGCAGCACAGGATCTTTGCACCAGAATGGAGGTCACTCATTCCTGAGCCCTTTCTGAGTTCTTTCCAGGCAGAACTCACCCCAGACCTTGCCCTCCATGTGTGTGAAAGATACAGTGTGCCTTTTCTGCCAGAGACAACAGCCCTGAGCAAGGGAATGCAGGCATCTGATGCGAACAGCACTCAGCTGTGCCCCGTGATGGAGAAGGAAATTTCTTCCTGCTTAATCTCTTAAATAGCTTCTAATTCTGAAGCCATTTTGCAGGCAGATTGCCCTCCCTGTGATTAATATTCTCTTTGCTCTGCAGCAGCAGGGGGCTCCTGCAGGGCACTGCACAACTCCTGCAAGCAAAGGCAACGCCTGCCTGCGTGGCTGCGGGTCCTCGCGGCAGGAAAACGTGATGGATTAGAACTAGCAAGCAGGAGAAAGCAGCACTGCAGTAAGAGTTATCGAACAGTCAGATTCACAGGTGCAGTTCTTTATCCAGATGGCTGTATCTGGTGTAATAACTTGGGGGTAGGTGCATAATTCCTTGTGGAAGCCACACTATAGCTTCCGATTTTCCAGTTAAAGACCAACCTTGATTTCCTGATGACAGACATGAGTCAGTTTTCCTTCATTCCCAGCCAGAGAAAGTTGCCTCCCCACTTCGGAGAAAGAACAGCAAGGAAGGTGGGTTCCAGTCCAGGTGGGAGCAGGAGGACGAGGCCCAGGCAGGTCCTCCCCCGGAGCTCTGCTGCAGCACAGGCACTGCAAAGCTCTGAGAACACAAACACAGAGAGCAGAGCCATGGTAGGTTTATGTAATGTGTCACATCTTTGTTTTGTGCTCCCATCAAATATATGTAATGTTTTTTGCTTCATTCTTTTCCTTGTAGATTCTTAGTACGTATTATGTGAACAGACTGCAGAGCATTTTATTCAGACGAGTTTAATTAACCTCAGCTAGAGAAAAGAAAAAGAATGTACAGAAGCTGTAGGGTAAAAAAAGATCATATTTAGACAAATAAGTGCAAATGACCTAAATGCATCAATTTTCTTAAGAGCCATGCAATGCAATCTGGATGCAGTCTGCAGAGACTGCGGGTTTATGTCTCTGCTCCTTGTGTTCACCGTCCTGGTTGGTGCCTGGGGGCTTCCCTCATGCTGCCCCTCAAGTCCATAATAATCCTACCTGCTCTCATCCCTTTTCTTCTCCATCTGTTACCTTTCTCTTAGACACATCAAAACGCAGAGCTGGAAGGACCCCAGGAGATTAGCTATTCCCTTGTAGGATTAAGAGCACTCAGATCTTCTCTGACGGATGTTTATCTAACCCTATTTTTGAAAATCTCCAAGGAATGCTGTCTCAAGACTTCTCTATTTTGTCTGTTTTAGTGCTTAGCTACTCTTATAGCTGGAAAGATCTTTTTCCACGTATCTAATCCTATTCCCCTTTATAGTAAATTAAGCCAAGCCACAATCAAAATGGAGAATAATTGATCTCTTCGAAGAAGTTTTCATGTTCTTGTGATAGCCGATTCCTTTTCATTTATGTTCTTTCTAGATTAACAGCTCTATTTCTTTGGCCTTTCCCAACGACCAAGATTACAGATTTTTATTACTTTATTTATACATTTTCTTGCACTTATTTAACTCTTCGGGTCTTTTTTTCAGTATGACATTAAAAACTGGGCAGTGTAAAGCAACTGGTCTTCATGCTGGCTCAGCTATAGCCAGGATGCAAGATAATACTACACCGATAACAGCAGCATGTAGACAAAATCAGTGTCTGTAGTTCAATAATTTCCTCTTGACTGTCTCAAGCAGTGTCCATGGGGTGATCAGGAGTAGCACTGTCCCAGCTGCAGTTTCTGCCATCCCCTAAGCCTGAGCTCCTTTCACCAGTGCAGCTACCTCCATCACTGATAAATCTCCATCTGTGTGCACCTATTTGCTTTGTCCCTCTGACATGTAGTACTTACCAGCCCATTTAAGCAATCTGTTTTCATCTTCCACCACACATCTGTTTTCCTTTATCTTGTGTGTGCTTGTTTGATTCAGCTTATGTGCTTGAAGAAAGGAAAGACAGTCCTGTGCACGACAGACACAGTGTGCAGAGCAACAGGGCTCATTTCTCTGTCCTGCCATGGCCCTCCTGCCTGCTTCTGCCACAAACCACACAAAGTAGCGCTACTCTCATTTCCTACTTTTGTCTCAAATTTTGATTTTCTTGTCCACATGCAGAGGAAGCTCCTTAAAACAGGACTTTGGCCTCATTTGCCAATTATATAGCCCAGATGAACTCACTCCTAAATTTTATTGGAACCAATTGCACTGTCATCTAAGTTTGAAGATGCCTGTGTTTGGCAAGGAGTTAAGTAATACCTGTTTTTCTTTGAGAGCTGTAAGAACATATGTGATAGAATATCTGTGGCTCAAGTAATTATTATTGTTCTGATACTACGGATGTTAAAATTTAGTCAATTAGTAAATAATATCTGTTTATTGAGCGTAGGCACAGAGAGAGGAAGAAAGGAGAAGTAGCAGCAGATAGCTAAGCCATCCCAGATGATGTTACCCAGGTACAGGTATCAATCTGCTCTGTGGACTGAGCTTTCCCAAAGCCAGGTGTAACAAGCCATATGCATACACGTGCTATGGGGTACAGGTGCTGGAGTCTGCAGCCAGTGGGTGGGGAATGGTGCTTCCTTTATGGAAGCAGGAAAGGAGTGTTCCATCAGCACAGAGCGGTGATTGCCTCTCAGGGCCGGCTCTGAGCTCCCTCCTGGACTTCTGCATGGCTTCATCCTCTCTGTGCATCCTCTCCTCAAGGCCTCCCCCCAAAGCTGTTTCTCCAGCAGCAGATTGGTGCCAGGCTGAGCTCTGGGGAGGCCGGTGGAAGGTGATTCATTTCTTCTTGTTATCAAAAAGCTTCTTCTCAAAATGAAGGTAGAAGTGGCAGGCAGGAGCTCTGTGCTTGTTTTCTTTTCCTGATTCCCCATGCGCTTATTTAATGCTCAAGGACAAAGCTGCAGCTTTCCTTCTTTGTGTGTTTTCTGCAAACGCTCTTGATAGCTGAGCTTGTTCTTTCCTGCTATTGCATTTTCCCCAACAATAATCTTCTGAAAGCACTTGTGAGATTCTATTATCTCCTTATTGCTCCTCCAGTAACTCCTAGGCAACACCGTTACCTTCGTACCCACTGCTCAGCAGCACCTGCAGCCCCCGGACTGCCGCAGCAGCGACTGTTCGGCTGCAGCCTGAGAAGGGGAAGGCATGGAGCCACTCAGCCAAATGCCCTCTGGAAGTGTAGCACCTGCATAATGCTGTTGGAGCACTCACTTAGCTATTAAAGGGAGCTCATCGTGTTTGCTAAACAAAAAATGAGAGGGATTCTGCATTCAGTACGTACGTGCCTTCAAAAAGGTAATGCACAGAGTGGTATTTTCAGCGAGAAAAAGAAAAGGAGGAAAGGAGGCTTGTGATTATTTATTTTCATAATATTTTTATGAGCAAATCTCTACTTAGTCATGAATATTGCACACAAAGCAGGTTTGATCCTACTTCACCTGCCTCACAAGGACAGCCTGCTTTCTTCTGTAAGTTTTCTGCAGCAGTGGGTCGGCTGCTTCTCTGTGAAGAAGAATATTTGTGGGTATCACTAATTTAAGGAGCACATCTGTTTTTTCCAGTGAGGTTTGTTATCGAGTTCTTTGAGAATGTGAAGATGAATGCTATTTCTAAGAACTAGTCCAAGGCTAAAATGTAAACCAGCGCACAATATTGATTTAATTGAACAAGTTTAGTGATGCTTCACAGCCTTTTCTCAGCGTTTAAGTGGGGACAGAGGATGAAGAAAGAAGCAATTTGCCAAATTAGGGCAGTGTAGAGAAGTTTTACGGATTGCATGTTCAGACTGAAATATCCTTATGTTTAGGACAGCATCGTTGCTCAAAGCCTTCATCCAGGAGGAAGGTATTTGTGCACTATGTTAGTTAACAGGTATTTTTTTCCACTACAGAGCATTCCAGAGGAGGGGGCCAGATTTTAAAGACTCCAATCTCCTGGGCAGTGCCCTGTCTCATGAGAGCCAACCCTGTTTGGCACATCCATGAACATGTTTGTTGAAAAACTGTTATACAACTTGTTTTTTGAGATGAATGATTTGTTTAAAATAATACCTACTGCTCACCTTCATAAAAAACCCTCACTCCTAAAGCTTACTTGAGTAAATAAATGCTGTATATTGATTTTCTTCCTCTCAAATGAATCCTTTGACATAACATTTCTCTTTAGGCAATTTCAAAAACCAAACAATATTGAAATACGTTAATTTAATAGACATAAATACTGGATTTTTACAGTTGGTAGAGGAGGACAATCTTGATGGTATGGTTCTGAATTTGTGGTTTTAGATATATGTATGTCTTGTAAATTGAAACACCCTCTCTGGTCATGTCTTTATGTAATTAATACTCTGCTTTCTGATAGTTATTTTTTGTTATCTGTTCCATGAAAGAGGCCAATGCTCCTGTAACACCTGTGTAAATCAAGAAGAATAGTTCCATGAAAGTCAGTACCAAATGTGATGGGCAGGACCAAAATAAGTACAGAGAAGGAAAGGGGGAAAACAGGCAGGTGTCTGTCTTTTACTGTGGTTATTCAGCACAATTTCATGTATGTGATTGAACATTTGACATAGTACTCTCAAAACATAGCTTTTAGTGCCACATCTGCTGCATCTACTGTTTCCCTGCTGTGACCATGCAGCCGTGCCGGTGCAGTAGCAGAAGGCTATTTCTGTTTTCTTCCTTCCTGATGGAGAGAAGTGAGCTGTTTCTGAAAAACAAGGGGGTGGGAACGATCAGTGTAGAAAGCAGGTGAAGATGAGGAGGTTTGGTCATAAAATTATTACACACATCACGGAGGGGAAAAGCGAAAACTTGAGCTGTCTGAAGAGGTTAAACTGAGGTTATAGTGGGATGGAGTTTAAGAGTTCTTTGAACAGAGAACTGAGGGGGTTTTCTCACCGATGAATTGTGTAAGAATGGGAAATGGGTGCCAGGGAGAAGCGGCACAGACCCATCTCCCCTGACACTGAGAGCAAGTCTGAAAAAGGGAGAACCAGCTCTGCAGTGCCAAGTGGGCACAAGCTGATTTCACAAGTTTTCTCTCTCCATACAGCCTTTTTTTTTTTGCAGCACAGGAATCCCATCAGGCTCCTGTCATGTGGAGCAGGAGTAATACCTTATGCTCAGTAAGAAGGCACTAAACCCATGGGAGATGATGGAAGAGCTCTGTCTGCTCAAAGGTGGTTTTTCAATCCTGTAAGCAAAATTTCGCAGCATGAGGATTTGTATTTTGTTCTGTTTTTTCTATGATGTTTCCCCTATTCATTCCGTCAGCAACAAGTATATTCGCAGCAGACGAGGTTGGAAGACTCCGACTGTTTCACCATTGCTTCTTTCTTTTCCTCCACCCTCCTCTGAATTCCCTGCTGAGTTCAGGCTCTGTAAGTACCTTATGATCAGCCCATCTCTCCTTTTGTCTCCACAGGACCTGATACGAAGAGATATTCTGTATTACAAAGGTCGCATAGACATGGATAAATATGAAGTGGTAGATATAGAAGATGGGAGAGATGATGACTTCAATGTCAGCATGAAGAATGCCTTCAAACTTCATAACAAGGAGACTGAGGAAATGCACTTATTCTTTGCCAAGAAACTGGAGGAGAAGTTGCGATGGCTCAGAGCTTTCAGAGAAGAAAGGAAGATGGTAAAAGAAGATGAAAAGATAGGTGAGGAATATGAAATGGATCTGAAAGGAGGTTGTTGGTAATGTTTAATTTAGCCCCAATTGTTGGAGAAACCCACTTTTTTTTTTAATTGTAGCATTACAGTTAAACCTTGTTCAGATGCCCTTGGCTGCTCTCGTTGCCATGAAGTAGATCTCCTTCCAGTTCAGTTAGTGGTATTTTTGGCCCTCAGTGAGCAAATTCTGCCCATAGCTTCAAGCCTGAACCTCCAGGGGTATGTGTGAAACAGAACTCTCGGGCCTCCTGACCCAGAGTCTCCTGGCTGCCTCCTTTCTGCCCTGGCTGTGCACGTCCTGTGCAGGGCAGGGAGGGGGTGAGTTGATGACCGATCAGCCATGCCCTTCCCTCAGCATCGGCCCAGAAACTGACTGCAACAAGCGTCAGTTCAGGCTCAGTTTGTGTTGCTCAGCTGTAAAGTACTGGGCGTATTTACGATCCTATTTATAATAATAATAATGATAATGGATCTGATCTTACACTTTCCATACAGACCCTGCACAAGGGAGATTATAAGCAGGCCTGTCCTTTCAAGGCAGATTTGCCTTTCACTGAAACACCTTACTGTACACACAGCTTGCTGGGTGATGCTTTGCCACCTAGGGAGCTCTGTGTTTGCCAAACAGTGCAGAAAATCCCCCCTCCCCAAAAGAAAGAGAGGCTTTGTAAGCAACTTCTGAATTGTATTTGCCGTGTTCCCTTTTTCAGGCTTTGAAATTTCTGAAAATCAAAAGCGGCAAGCGGCAATGACAGTAAAGAAAGTCAGTAAGCAAAAAGGTAACCGGCAACACGCACTGTGCCTGGTGATGTGAGGGTGGAGCGGGCTGGGCTGAATCCTGCTGGGCTAGGATCCAGTGTCTCCCTTGAACTTCCCCCTCCCCTTTCTCTTTTTTATAAAATACCGTTTGTGCTTTGTATCCTTTCTTAATGTATCTGTGGGCCAAATTAATCTCTGGTCTCATGTGGCAGAAGCCAGTGGAATTTCACCAGAGATGAATTTGATCTCGTTATCTCCAGTCTGATGTCCAGAAACTGTCCCTGGGGGCAGAAATCTTTCTTGGTTGTTTATCTCAGGCTGAGATGGGAGAGTGTGCGAAGATGTGTAGGTGTTTTGCTAATTCCCAAAGTGTGTCCCACTAGGAAAGAAAGATGGCTAAAATACTGGATGCGGTAAGAGACTTTCCCCTTCCCTGCTTTCAGGAAGGGGATGCTCATGATTCTTGGGGCTGCCTGTAACTTTTAAAGTACAGCACAGTTGCATCAGCTCTAGGAAGGAATGTATCTTGGTAAAGATGTTATATATCTCTATTGTCAGGTTCATTTCCCAACCCAGGCAGACTGCAGCCAACTAATAAATGCCATGCTATACACTAAACGGAGTCTCAACTGGTGAAACAGCTGGTGTTAATTATCTCTTGCAATAACTCTTGCAGCTACAGGTTTTGAAGCAGTAAATACAGAGGGAAAGTCAGAGATGTAATTTTTCAAGTTTTCCAAGGCTTCACAAAGTCATAGGAATGTTGATTAGTTACCGAAGTACCTCAACACAACCAGGACTGTAAAAGGGTTTTGAGAGAATTCATAGTTTCTTGGCTACAGTGAGTCCCAGGCAGATTCTTCCCCATTCTCTACAGGTTTTGGGTTGTTTTCTTTGTTTTCTTTTTTTGTTTTTGCAGAATTTGAAGGAGTTCTTTGCTTTCTGCCTCACCTGTTTGTTGTCTACTGGCTTTGCTGGTCCAGTAGTGGTTCGCTAGGCCAAGTGTAACCGCCATGGTTTGCTGTGTCTCTCCATTGTCATTAGTCTTCTCCTCCCTACTAACTTCCTATGTCGTCTGCTGAGTTGTTCTCTAAAAGCTCTCCTGGCCAGATTTCCTAAGCTCCAAATACGCACACACCCACGGTCAGGGACATGCACATGACAGTGTCCATGTGGTTCTGGCAGCAGCAGACACCAACATGAGCGCAAGTTTGCACATCCACCCCCCACCAGGAAGCAGCCATAGAAATTAAGGCAACTGGAAAACTGAAGAATCTGACTTGCATGATGGCCATGGCAAAGACAGTTCTAATTATTCACTGTTCAATTAAATTATTAATTAATTATTAATTAATAATTTTACTGTTTAGTCATTAAGTACGTGACACGGTTCAAAGGTGCCTGAGCATGCCTACCAGTACTCCCAATTAAATCCCTGTACTTGCACTGTGACAAGCATAATAAGCCTAACTGTACTGTACCGATTTCTTATTCAGCAATTGCTCTCGTTTCCTCTCTTTCTCTCTCTTTCTCTCAGATGAAAAGTGGGGGGATACTAACCTAGGCTTCTCTGATAAAATTAATTAGCTTATAAAACACCAGTCAGCATTTCTTGTACGCAGGACAAGCTTATGCTATAACACTGGGAGCTCGTTTCATGGGATGAAGTCCTTGACATGGACAGAAACAAAGCTGGACCTCAAGCGCCCAGTTAGGCGAAGTCTGGTTCTTTTACCGAAATCTGAAATAACAATCTATAGGACCATTAAATTAGTAGCTCTGTTTCTTTTGTCCTACTTTGTGATAATCATAGTCCAGCCTCAAATTACGTAACTTCTTTACCTGCACTGAATGCTTGGTTGAAAACTCTTGGTTTTTTTACCTTGTTTTGCCCAAGACCCAAAGAGGCATGGGGCTGCTGCAGCAGGGAGCTGGCGAAATTGCTCAGTAAGAGAGAGGTAGGAGGGCATTCCTGGGAGGTGGCTTTCTGTGACCGGCGATGGAACCTTTCCACATGCCTTTCCGTGGCTGCCCATGAATTTGGCAAGGTGCTGCTCGGGGCTGCCTGTGTCCTCCCCACATAGCCTCCTGCAGCAAGCCAGGAGCATTGGAAGAGGTTTAGGGTGTTTCAGGAGCATCAGTTGTACCTGGAAAGTGGTGAGGCCCCTTTGGAACAGGAATACTTCAACTGCATTCATCAGGACTATTTATTTGTTTCCAGTTAAGGACTTTGCTGGACAGGTCCCCATGGCTCCTGCTTGGCTCATGGTTCAGCATCCAAGCTGATGTGGCAACGGCTCTGCTCCCATGTCAGTGGATGCCTATTACAGGCTTGTTTCTAGATCATCTCCGTTGTTTTCCCTCCACCTCTTAAGTGGGAAACCATGGTAATTTCCCTGTCACAGAATACTTAAGGAAGAGAGAAAAGCTGTGAAGGAGGTGAAATGGAAAATGCAATCAACTTTGTTAGAGGTGAAGCAGAAAAACATTTTTCAAATAGTATAAACTGCAGCTTACTTGATGTGCTGTTGTACCACACCTCCCAGAGGTATTCCTTGGGAGCAAGCTGGCGCTCAGTCTGAAAGGAAGCATTTAAATCACAGCTCGCTGCAGCATACTGGGAGACACTAGGGGGTCACCCAATAGTGGGAGGCAAAACCCTAAAACTCAGCTTTCTAAATGAATGGAAGCTTCTTTTGGGGGACTAACTGAGAGCACAGCTCTGTGTTGTGTGAGATTTTCAATCCCAAAACAAGGGTCCTCTGTGGAGTACAAGCCAGCCCGTTTGGAAGCAGCCATTTCCTAATGCTTGTACCCACACAGAAATGTGTGCATGCAGGCAGTGCCAGGCTTCCTTCCAAATCAATTTAATGATGCATAAGGTCAGATTTCAGCAATATACTGGGATTTGCACTACTTATTGGATTGGGCAAAGCATAATGATATTAAACCAGGTGCCTTAAGACAGCATTAAACCAATTTTCAGCCTTCTTTAAGTCCATTAGACATAAAGTAAATGGGTAGTGTTGGTTGTGCAGCTTATCAACAGATAGGGAAAGGGACTGTTTGTTGTTTTGTCTTTTTGCATTGATCATTCAAGGTTTCGCCTCTCGGTTACAGCCCTTTAGCCTCTCTCATTGTCAGCCTTGTACCTGGGAATAGAATTCAGTGTAGTGTTTCCTAGAAATAGTAAAATAATAGAGAAATTTATTTGGCTTGACTTACAAAAACAACATTTTTTATGCTACAGTCGAGCAAGTGTGCATTTTCTCTGCAGATCAGTCCAGGTGTCACTGAAGACCTTTGCTGCCTGCACTGGCAAGCATAACATTAAGATAACATCGAGCCACACTTCCAGAATTGCGTTTGTGATTGACGATAGCCGTGGAAATAAGGCTGAAGCTCCAATGAAAATGGATCCCTTGTGGATCTCCAGTCCATTCTTAACACAGACACAGGATTATCCAGCTTACTTTTTCGATTTCTGAGTGTCTGAAAACAGAAGGATCCTTTACTGCCTCCATCCATCACGGGCTTTGTTCTGATGGCCACTTCTAATCTCCTCTCCCAACATTAGCGTTTACAGCATTCAGAAGCATTCCATTACCTATCAGATCCTCAGCTCTGCCCGCATCTGTTCCCATGCAGGACAGCACACGGGCTGTCTCCTTTCCTCAGGCACATTAGGGATTTTGCCTGTGTTCCTAAAAGCTGTCAGCCAGGGTTTTCAGGCTGATTAGAGGCTCCGCTGCCCAGTAAAGAGATTCCATTCTCAAAGCTCTGCTTCCCTATAATATTTCCATTTTGGAAAATGAAATGTCTGTACAAATGTAAGGAAGTGACCTTGGAACTGGGTGAGAGGGTTTCCCAGTGCCAGGAGCTCTGCAGGGCCATGCTATGGGCCAGCTCTTTCTTGTCATTCTCTCTGTCTTGTGCACTCTCCTCTGCACTGTGCAATAGCTTCACCAAAGACAAGTCTTTAGCCTGGTGGTCTGGGACGTGTGGAAGGAGGAAAACATATATTCAATCACCATAATCCCTAGCCTTGAGTGTAGGATGCTGTCATTAAATCTGCCCATTAAAGCCCAGCTATGCAAACCCCAGCAGGGGTTAAATCATCAGCCAGCATGAGCTGCTTTGGCCTGCAGTAAAACTCCCTCTGAGTCACTGAATTCTGCTAACTTCTTCTCTTCTGATTACTTGAGCTCACAGCTAACTATCTCATAAAACCCTGACCCAAACTCTCAACAGCTTTTCTTTGACATCTCAAGCTTCTGCACTTTAAACTCTCCCCCAGCAAGTGTGCATAGCAAACCAAGATGACTGCACATAAGCATACTTATGCTGGCTTCATCTTGCCAGCAAGGTCAGGTCTTAACAGGTAAGTGAGTATAGGAGCCTCCTGTAGTTTTCCTGAGTGTCTGAACCTAGTTTATTACATCTTTGTTTCTAACTAGATTGAGCCTGGTGTGTTTCCCCATCCTATTCATGCCTGGGGAGACGCAGCCTTAGGAGGAATGAAAAACACTGAGCAACACAGACTAAGCTTAGAAACAAAGAGGGGCATTGTAGATATTCAGGGTCATTTCACTTTTTCGCAGAGCTTCCCACTGCACAGGAGAAATAATGGAGATAATAATGTTCTCGGTGGTATTTCCCCGCAGATTCAGACAAATCACCAAGCTTATCCCATTGCCTGTAATATAGAGACTCCACCCAAACCTCTGCAGTTTGCCCCAGCACTTTGGGTCCATGTACAGTAGTGTCTGTGATGATCATTGGGACAGGTGCCTTCTCACTCAATGTATTGTGAACCCAACTGAAGAGAGGAGTTTCATCTGAGAACTGATCTGATACTGAACAAAACCATCAGTGTTTTGGCTAGGAGACCTCTGATTATGTTTTTGGTGACTCAGCAGTGGGCACATGCTTCTAAGCAAATTCCCCAGGGGCATTTTTGGTGAGCTGTAAAACAGACCTCTTGGGTTTTCCAGCAATACCAAGCCCTCATTTGAAGAGCCAACACATGGCCATCAACATCATGTTGAGATTCCATCTGCAGTAAGGCTGTCAGCCCAGACACTGCTGTACTTTCAGTTCAGTGAGGTATTCTGGGTGAGAGGTAGTGTTGCTGGGTGCATTTCTTCAACCCAGAAGAGGCTGCGTTTCAGGGCAGTGACAGATCAAGAGATCTCTTCCTATCAGTGAAACAGACAGTATTCTTTGCTATCACTGCAGAGAATGCTGGAGGAGAGGGAGGCTATATACATACGAGACAGGATAAATAAGTTTTCAGCTGGTTTTGATGGATAAAACCCTAGTATCATTTATTTCATCTTACCTCACTTAGCTTTTGCTTGTCACACAAGGAATCATTATCTTAATGTCTAGTCTAATGACACCAGGTAGCAGTAACAGACTTGATAGATTCAGGGAGGTAAAGTTACCTCCATAGTTGCAGATATCGTGGCTGGTTGTGGAACAGCCCAGACACAATCTCACTGTTTTCCTCTGTTGCATTTCTCAAGGCTGAAGAGTCCCCCCAAGTCAGCAGTGAGCACTTTTCCCTTCCTCCAAGACAGAGAAGTTAGGCTAGTGCCTAGAAAAGGGAGCAAAGGCATGTTCTCCTCACCAGCACCATTCCTGGTAATACATACCTCTGCCAAACCATTGAGTACAGTCCCCTGCGGTGTAAAGAGCCATGGCTAATGCACCACTTAGTGCCCTTGAATTGGGTGAGTGTGACAAAACTTGAGTCAGACAGTGGAGACATGGAGGTGAAAAGCAGTGCAGTCCATGGCTGCTCAGGATTGCTGCTGGACGCAGACATTTCCTGCTCGCAGCCCCCATCCTCACCTCTGGCTGTAACAACAGAGCTTGTAACCAGCAGAACTGGTGTGAGATACAGAACAGTTTGCTAACTCTAAATACAACAGCGACCGAATGCACAGTGTTGAGGTGCTTTGAGATCCTCTGTTGAAACGTGCTGAAGAAGGGCAAAGGGCTGTACCCATTGAGCCATGGCTGCTTCTTGTTTCTTTAAACTAAACTTGTCACTATTGCAGGAATAATTAACCATACAGCAATTAGTGTTCTTGAGGTATGTTCCCTGCTACCCATGTTGTGTATGGGTTACAGTATTCACAAGGAAACTGAATTTCTGAGAAGCAGGAGCTTCTGTTGAGATCGCAGGGAATGAAGGCTCTGCAGCACAGCACCGCTTCCCTCCCAGCCAGCAGCCATCCCTCGGCCGGCAGGGAAATGAGGTGATGACATTTCATTGTCTCCCACACAGTTCTGGCTAACGAGCAGCACAAAATCTAGATGGATAGGTAGAAGAAAAGCCTAGGAAATAGCTCCTGATTAAAGTCTAAGATAAAAACTAAAAGGGTGAGGGTGGAATAACCATCTCGTAAGGCAAGTTCCATGGTTATTATATGGGCAAATCTGAGTGTATTCTGTGTATGTTTTCTATTTACACTGGCGAGGCACAGTGCTAATGGAGCCATCCCGCTAGGTTATAACTGGATCTCTCTGCACGTGTCCTTGTGGACTGCCTGTGAGTTAACAGCATGCTCCTAAATCTTCAAGTGCTAGTCAAGTCCTGTTGTAACCTCGGATAGAGGGAAGAAAAAGAATTAGAAGGAAAAAAAGAGACCATGATAAATCTTTTTGTTTTCTTCTGAGTGGAGATATTCAAAAGATTCCAAGTGACGTATCCCAGCGCTAAAAAAAGACATGACTTCAACTGACAGTGCAGCATCTCTCTTTACCAGTTTTGTCTAGCCAAAGCATAAACCCTGGAGTTTTCTTTGTGCTCGTTCCGAACAGATTTCCATACCCCACCCTGCTAGACAATCTTGCTATGCAGCTGCAGCCTTCCTATTCTGCTACAGTGTAGAATTATGCATGAACCAGCAGAAGGAGCTCCAAGTCTGGTCACTGGCGTATAGCTGCTTTCTTATGCCCCCGAAAGGCAGTGTAGCAGCTGTGTGTAGAAATCATTACTTATCTATCGATTCTTTCCCTTTGTGCTTTGAATTCTGTTCGCCAAGCAGCCCAAAATTGCATTGGAAAAGAGCTGTGCTCGTTTCTTTCTGTTGAACTGCAGTGAAGTGATGGCTTTGCATATATAAAATCCCTCAAGAGACAATTTTGCACAACAGCCCCGAGTTCTGATGAGAGAACAAACCACTTCACAGTGGAACAGAAAAACAGCAACCTGTCATACTTTTTCCCAGAATTGCTCTTTTTTGGCTTTTGAAGATGTTCAGATTAGGTGAATTTCACTGCTTCCCCCGCACGTAATTCCTGTGTTCCACGTTGTCAAGAACACGGGTATGTCAAAAACAAAGCCATTCTTGGGGCACCTCTAGCTTTTGCAGAGTGCTATATCACTGCTTCACAAGAAAATGTATTCTCAGGGAATTATCAGCCTGAGTTGCCAGAGCACAATTGTTTTTATTTGCATGCCCACAAACACATCGTGATTATGCATGCCATTGAGATGCACAGTTTTGATCATTTAGGCCATGGACGTCATTTGATAGATATGATAAATATTCAAACCTTTGGCTGCTTATTCAAATAGAACCAACCAGCTTTTGAAGCTCATCCAACTTAAATGCTAATGATACCAACCCCTACATCCTTGAGAAGGGACAGACAAAAAAACTTTGAAGAATATTGGTTTGAGCTGTCATACCGAGAGATGTGGCAGTGTGTGTTTGCTTGGGTATGTTCCAGATGGGGATAGAGGTTTTCCAGGAGTTTGGGCCAAAAGGGTTCCCTTGGGGAAGAACTGAAGGGGTTTGCTAGTGATCTGGCCAGGGGAGTCTGCCTTTTTCTCTTTTGGAGAAGACAGATTACGGATTACATTCTTTGCAGTGTAATTCCAACAGTGTCAGTGGACTTCAGCCAGACTGCCTTTTCTCTGTTTCTCCAGCCTTCCAAGTGTGTAACACGTTGCTGATCCAGGAGTTTTCTTAGCGTTTCTGTGTTGTGATTAAAGAACAGTAGTTCACCCTCTACAAATTGGTGTAGAAACAAAATAGAGCTCAGCCTGGCTCAGCATGGCAGACCAGATGCATCACGAGGGTAGCTGCAATTCTGCAGCCACGGGGTGCAAAAGGCATAGGGCTGTGTCATTGAAGCACTGTGGTGCTAAGGTCTTCCAAAGCTAGAAACAACTGCTGTGTGTCCTTTGGTAGCAGCTTTAGATTCACAGCTCTTTTGTGTTGTGAAGCATTATTTAATTATCCTCGTGGCAGAAGGACTGCTTCCCTTTGAAGTAGTCCTTTGGGTCGAAGATCCAGACCATGTACCAGTAGAAAAAGATTTATTTCCCAACACCAGCCATGTAAGGGACAACCATATCCTCATCTTGCCACAGATCCTAAAAGTCCTTACCAGCCTCCCTTCACTTGGGTGAAGTGGCCAAGCACGGATGGCTGGGGGTCTCCATGGGAATGTCTTCACACGTGTGGCTTCAGAAGTTTACTCTCCAGGCTCTGTTCACATGTTGAATTGCCTTCCAGCAAGGCAACTTGGAGCAGGGCAGCAGTAGAAGGGAGGGAAGATGTGGGGTAGATATGAGCTCAAGTCCATGCTTTGCTCTTGTGTGACATCACTGGCTTAAGTCACTGTGTGGCAAGTGCAAACTGAGCGTTGGGTCCCACCGAGAAGGATGGTACAGATTTTGACTCAGGTATCCCAGAACTGACTCCACTCTGCTCTGCAGATGTGCTAGAGAGGTGCTTGGGAAAGACAGAGCAGGAAACTCATTGACGAGAGTAACAGATACAGCTGCAGAACAATTCCAGACTGCTCTTTTAAACTGAGTTTGAAATATTAGCTGTGTTGAATTTGTTAAAGGTTAACGAGTAATGAACCACAGAGCAGTTTTTATTCACCATAAGGAAAGGCCTTGGTTACTCCCTGTAGGGAACAGAGAGAGGCATGGTTTGATGGTATTTGCTGCAAGGGAGGAAAAATCAGCTAGATGTAGTCAAGATGTTATCTCTGTTTGGTCCGAACCTTCTTAAAGTTTTTAACAATTCAGGATTGGTAAATTCTATAGCAAGGGGAAGCAAATTTAATTCTCTCTCCTAAAGCCATCCTAAAGCTGTAGCTTCATGTCTAAAAGAAGCCCTGGATTATAATATGGCAACGTACAGAAATTGTCAGGTGAGCTCCATGAGTGCACTTTGTGAGGCTTTTTCCTTTGTCTGTAAGTACCCAACTGTGTGCAGCCCTCCTGTTCCTGGGCCGGCCGGTGCTGGTCCCACAAAGCATGTGTTTGTATGTGGGTAGGAACTGCTAACTGAATGCAGTCGCATTTCTTTGACACACGCTGCTGTGGTACCTGGGTGCTAATCACCATATTTTGCCTTCTCTAGCACCTTCCCAGCCGAGGATCTCAAAGTGTTTTACAAACATTAATTAATTTAGCTTCACAACCCTCGTGTGAGGTAGGTGGGTCATGCCATCCCGCTTTCCAGATGAGGACACTGATCTACTTGGTAGAGTCACCTCGCTCCTGCGGTTAAAACCAGGGAGGCAATGGCCTCGAGATGGCCCTTGCGAAGCTTACCACCCGTCACGCGGCCGGGGCTGCCCTCCCCACAGAAGGAAGAGCAGTTCTGCATGCAGCAGAGGCGATCCAGAGATGGCCAGAGCTTACAGCAACCTGCTTCGGAGCCCCGTTCCTCTCGGCTCCTGTCCTTTTCTGGAGTTGTGGTTTCCAGCTGAGCACAGCACCCTGAGGCTGAAGGAGGGATTATCCCTCGTCAATGGCATTGCGGAGAGGAAATGCAGAAGTAGCTCTGTGACTTTACCCTGTAGTCTGTGCTTCAGGGGCTAGTGCCTCCTTCCTGTTACACTCCCATTCACCCAGAACTGCAATTTGTGCGTCATCCTTTACGATGGGCTGTGTAGGTCCCAGCTTGCTGAAGCTCACCTTTCTAGTGGGAAAGCTGTCAGAGCAGTGTCCCCTTACCCCTTTCCTGCACGCAACTTATGACTCACATACATGGGAATTGTTCCCGAAGCCACGGACAGACCCTAGTAATGTAGCTTTGCCAGTCTTTCCATTGCTACCCATTTGGATTGAGCAGAAGCAGCCTTTTCTGCATTGCCTATAGCCATTTTTGGCTGAAACAAGACCAGTAAATTAAAAACAAAAAACAAAACAACAACAACAACAAAAAAAAACCCCACACCCTATGGAAAAGTCCTACAAAACTTCTGACATAATGAGCTGCCCTTTGTATCAGCTGAACAGCACTGAACCAACACAGGTCTCTGCAGGAGATTCCTCCCAAGCTGCCATGCTCTGTCCCGTTCTGGCACAGGAGCTGGTGCCGAGTGGTCCCCGGGGTTGCGCTGCTTGGGGCCGGTCACAGGGATGCATTGGGGCACAGCTGCCTGCTGAGTGTAGCTGGGAGGGAGGGCAAAAACCAGCTTGGAAACTGCAGGTGCTAGATTTGAGAGCGGGATCAACTGCTGTGGTTCTGCCTTTGTCTGAGTGACTGAGTGTGTATGGCTTGGCCACGTGTTTGTGTCTCACTAGGTCACGCAGGACTTTTCCATGAGGGCAGGCGAAACTCTGCCAATACAAAAAAGTAATGGATCTTTTCCAAATCTTCAGCTTGTGGTTTAGCGTTGTAGCCTCTGAGCTGGGAGTTCAGGCAGTTGCTGCATTTCTCCATAGATTTGCTGTCTCTAGCATGTCTCCCTGTTGTTTGGGACCCTGGTTATAAAGTGATAAGAAGCAATAGCATGACGGAGAAAGACTATTGACCCAATTGCACTTTGACTGATCTGTTTCTTTTTCCCCCCAATCATCGATGCAGGTGTGAGCTACTCCAAGTCGGTTCCTCCAGCCTACCCACCACCCCAGGATCCATTAAATCAGGGACAATACATGGTGACAGATGGCATATCCCAGTCCCAGGTCTTCGAGTTCACCGAACCCAGACGCAGCCAGGCACCATTCTGGCAAAACTTCAGCAGGTTAACACCATTCAAAAAATAATACTTAGAGAGATGGAGAATTTTAACTTAAAAGAACTTAAATTTAAAAATAAAAATAAATAAAATTATATTTATAGATGGACCTTTTTTCGGAGAAGCACTGTTGCAACTAAATATATATACATATATATATATACACATTTAAAAAATAATATATATATATATATATACATATATGTATATATATAGAAGGACCAAAAACTTTTTTTGTTGTTTTTGGGAAGCAGTCTGCTACTAGATACTAGGAAGCACCAATGATTTCTAATCATGTGACCTATTTTATTTTATTCCATTGGTCAGACGTTGTTTTTTTCTTTTTTCTTTTTGTCATCATTTTCATTGAAGTCGTCATTGGCATCCCAGAATGCTTTCTTGCTTGTGTGAATTCTTCATCGAAGTTCCTCATGGACTATGTTGGTGTATATTTTATTTTATTTTATTTATGGGGGGGGTTGTTTGTTTCTTGGGGGATTGGGAGATCTCTGCTCCCTCTCCCTCCCTCTCCATCCCTCCCCTGGCTGTCCCGGAGTTATCATTTCAATGAAGAGCATCGATCCTTTCCCGTCCCTGTCCTGCATTCTCTGGTCTGACTCGTGCCTGTCTGGATGTGCTCCCTTGTGCACCATGCTCTGCTGCGCAGTATTTCTCTGGCTTTAACTGTTTTGTTGCGGGCAGGTGAAAACAAGCAGAAGGGGTAGCAGCTATTTAGGAAGTGAGAGATGGGTTTTCCTCAGTTAACTTATTGCATTTTTTTAAGCACTGTCTTTTTCTCAATTCAGTGTGATGTGATCACGCTCGGAGTAAGACTGAGAAAAGAATATCGGGGGCTTTTATTTCTTTTGCATTTAATTTTGTTTCTGTGGGGTTATCTTTGGTTTGGATTCATTCTCTTTTTAAGCTGACTCAACTCTCTGAAAAGCCCACTCCTATCTTTGTTTTCCATGCAAAGATAAAAGCTTAAAAACTGATGGCTTCATGCCCTTCATTCCAGCTAGAGAAAATTGGCTATTAGGCTCCAACAAATGGCCACTTTTCTTTCTTCAGGAACTAAGGTCCCATCCCGTTGGCCGCACTCAGGCCCGCACAGTACTGCATTAACGAACCTCTGATTGCTGTGTGCTGGAGCAGTGATCCCAGAAGAGTGGGCCATGCCCGCACTCACTGCCTGCTCAACTCTATAGCACTTCAGATGGCTGGCTTCACGTCGGCACTGACCTCCCAGGCAAAGCGTGGCAGGCACCCATTAGCAGAAGGATAATTGGGAGTATTTACCCAGTATTTAATGCACCCAAGCTGCAGAAGAGTTGAGGACTGCCTTTCAGGAAAGGTACGGATGTGACCTGAGCAGTTCAGCCGTATGCCCATGACCTAATCCAAATCACCAACCAGTTAAATCTGAACTGCAGCAATGGCGTCAGTGTCAGCAGGCTCTGGAGCGATTAGCTGAATTCTCCAGATCTCTTTCTCTCTCTTTTTCTCCCTCTGGAGATCCGTAGCTGTATTTTCAAAGACACTTCCTACAATTTTAGCCTTAAGTACATCTGTTTGCAAGCACAAAAGCTTACATTTAAGCTCATAAAACAAACCATTGTGCACTAGGACAATTGGGATTGTTTGACCAGGTTTAGAAGATGAATTTAAACTTTGCAGAGCTATTCTGCAACCTCCTTTAAAAACGTGAGTCGAAGTAATAGACCATGATATTTATATTTTTCTTTTGAATTTGATACCCCACGTAAGCACCTCAGGCCAGTAGCACGGATAAATGTTTTTTTATCACTTCAGAAAATGGCAAAAGCAGAGAGTGCAATTTTATTCTTTCCATGGAGCTTGGGATATTTCAGGGCATGTTGGAAGGCAGCAGCTGTATTTTTTATTTAAGTACAAAAATAATCTCAGCACCTTATAGTCACCTATAAACCTATCAGTGCAACAACGCCAGGTTGGCATTTTGGAGTGGAGGAGTGGCCCCTCTGTGACAGGCAGCAGCAAAACACTGGGAATCCCACATAAGAGGCAACAAAATTTTATATCACAGCTAATTTCCACGCTCTTTTGTATCTTTGCATTTTTACGCTCGTATTTCCATACTTGAACGTGCAGCAGTTATTATGTTTGCTTAACAGAATGGGTTATTTAGAGAAGTGAATGGAATTGGTTCGCAGAAGTTAACTGAAATGTTTCACTGTTTCTGAATGGCTGGAGAGAGATGCAGAGAGAGAGAGAAAGAGAGAGAGATTACAATCTGTTGTCAGCATGATGGAAATTTCACTTATTCCTTTTCCTTTTTAATTGCTTGGGGGAAAAAAAAAAGTAACAAGCACATTAGTTAAGCCTATTCATTTACTGTTTTGTGCCTCAGAGAGTGAGAATGAGACATCCATAATTTTTATGAGAAGATGCTTCCTAAATATTCAGCGCTAGGAAAAAAGAAACTCCACCGCCACACCATTATTTGCATCATAAATCAAGACTCGCTCGATCTGACAAGGCCACTTGTTGGACTCGCAGCTTCCTTCTTAAGTGGAAAGCCAAAACAAACAAGCGCCGCTAGCGCTTGCCGAAGCCGGGCGGCAGGCAGAGCAGCCGCAGCCGCTTGTTCCAGAGGGAAGAGGGGCTTGGCTCTCAGGCGTGGCGCTCAAGAAGGCCCTTCCCTTCCCTTCCACAAATTGCCAAGGTGCTGCAAGAGATGGAGCATTATCGCAAAGAAGAACCAGCACTGGGTCCCACTTTTACTACCTACCGTGGCTTTCCCAATAGGGAGCAGGGTTGGGCTGCCTAGTGTGTCTGAAAGTGCTGGAAGCAGCACAGATGCTGTCAGATCGGGGTGATTTTGACTGAGCATCTGATACAGACTTTCATTTCAATGCCAGACAGGAGGAACCCACTTACCATTCCATATGCAGAAATGAGAGTTGTAACAAACTTACACGTTTACGGTATTTCTCTGGCTGAAAGTATATATATATATATAGAAAAAAAGAACAACAAAAATACCCTCTTCCCTAGGTAAATGACATGCATTACCCCTTGACCTAGACACTAGAACAGAGGATCTAAATTCAAGACTTTCGCCTCCCCACCCTCTCCAAAACAATCAAACAAGGATCAACCTAGGTGCATCTAACAGTTGTAAATAGAAAATAATACATAGAGAAATATATTTGAAATTTGTTTCAGTTTCTGGATGGTCACTGGCCATCCATCGCAATGTTATTGATAGTACACTGTGGTGCTTTGGGTTTCTGGTTTTGTTCTCTTTATGCTCTGTCATCTTTTCATCGCAGCTACATTTCAGGGAACATGTATATTTAGTAGCTATTGTAAGTTCTGCATGGCATCACCGAGCTTATTTTTCCTTGAGAAGAAAAGAAGAGTCTGTAGGAGTCTAAAGGCACTATGATGACAGGGACTTGTAGCAGAGAATTTAAAAAAAAAAAAAAAAAAAAAAAAAAAAAAAAAGGTTTTTAAAATTCTAGTTTGAAGCCAAATACTGATATTTTAGTGCTTTTGGGGTTTTAACAGTAAGAGAAAAAAAAAAAAAAAGAAAAAAAAAGAAAAAAAAAAAAGGATTTTGGTAACCCGGCTGATCCGCACTTGCCAGTTTTATTATTTTGTTTATATTGGACTGTTTGACCCTGTCAAACAAGTGTCAAAGTTGTGTGTATAAGACAAAAAAAAAAAAGTGTTTAAAAAAGTGTTGTAAAGACACTGAGCCTTATGAAAATATTTATGGAATTAAATAAAAAGAAGTGAAAAGGCATCTGAAGGCATTTTAAATCATTTTCCTCAGAGCGGTCTCACTCTTCTCCCAAAGGCTGAGCGTGAATCGCTGGGGTGGGGCTCCAGCTTGTCAGCAAAACACCGCAACATTGGTGTGTAACCAAAAAGAGGCATGTTTGGGAAATATCCCACCTCCCCCTTGCTCTGTGTCCTCCATCTGAGCTGAGCGAAATGATTACGGAGCAGCTGGAGGTTCAATGCTGACAAAGTGCTGCCTTGCAAGTGCTGCAAATGGAGCTCGGATCAAGTCTTCTGTGAAACATGGTTTTAAAATGCTTTCTGTTTCTGAGTTTTGCTCAGCTCCAAGCCCAACTTAAAGCCAGCCCGATAGTCCCAGCAGACCTCACGAACACGCTGTCAGCGCCGTAAGAAGCGTTTCAGAGCACGTGGAGGTAGCACAGAGGGTGGGTTCCAAGGGGAGGGAGCCCCAACCACGTGCTGCCCACTGCAGAAGGTGGAGCCGAGGAGATGAGCAGGTTCCTGCCCTGGCTTTCACTTGGCACGGAGGGAGAAAGTACGCCCAGGGAGAAGGAGCCCGGTGCTTTTCCCCTGCAAAGCAGAGCAATCTCTCCAGCAGCCCGCTGGCGTTTCACAGGTAAGGCAGCTGAGCGATGTATTTCTAGGTAGCACGCAAGTGTGGTTATAACCAAGAGAACGGGTTATCGCACCGTGGCATCGAGACCTAGTAGTGGCTGGGAGTGACGCCTCCTGTCATATGCAGAAACGCACCAGCCCACGCATCAAGTTCCTATGCGTAACTGCAGCCCAAGAGCTACATTTCCAGGAACAACACTGCCTTCCTGCTTTTTCCTGTCTGTCCTGTGGGTGTCTGTATGGGTGAGTTTGCAGGCACACAGCGTGACCAAATCTTCAGCCCACACATACGAGAAAAAACAGGCAGACAAGGGAATAAAAAAATGCAAAATCCACACAGCGTTGCTCTGGGAGAGAGGGGGAGAGAGAGATGATGTGACACAAAGCTGCAAGTACAAAGGTTTCTGCCAGTCCAGACTGTGAGTGGGTTCAGGAGCAGGGGCACCCTGATCTCAACATCACAGCTGCATATTTGCCTACTGCTTCAGCAAACCCCAAGCCAAGCTTTTTGCTCTTGCTTACATTTCTGCTTGCAGTGAAGATGCCATGGGTGCCGTGCTGGCATTCCCTTGTCTAAATGAAACCGCTTCTCTTGTAGCGTATCACCGGAGTCACACAGGTGGCGTGGCACAGCGCTGCTCCCAAAGCATGCTGCTGGAGAGAGCAGACCCAAAATGCAATTTCGTGTATAAAACCTGCCTTTGAAGAACACCCCTTCTACCCTAACCACCATCTTTGCAGAATACATTTTTATATCGCAAGGCCAAAATGTTGTTTACCAGAACTTTGCACCCCTCTGAGTTTTTGAATGTGAGCTGAGGGGAGGAAGAGGAGGTGGAAGGGGCAGGGAGCCCATATGCATTGCCCAATATGTGTAATGTCCCAGAAAGGGGAGCAATGGGGAAGAAACCCAATTGTCCATCACTCATGCCAGGAGCAAGAGCGCTACCAAAGCTCTCTCAGCAGCCACAAACCATCTGCATGCCCCCATCCTGGTGGTGGCCAAAGAGACACACACTCCATGGCTCTGAATGCCACTGTAGCCCATAGCTGTTAGCCAACATACGTTCAATTTAGTGACACCATTCATTTGCTATAGGTTTTTCCAGCCAGCTGGTATTCAACCTTTTGACTATGAACTTTGGCTGCATAAAATCTAATGATATAAACAAAGAAACACAGTTTAAAGCTTGTTTGTCTTAAGGGCTGCTATGTTTGTTGGGCTGTATTTCTGGATAACATCCCAAACGGATCCTTTAAGGTAGTGATAGGGGCACACAGGCTCCTTGACTCAGAAATTCATGTGCATGCCTATGGTCCCCACTTTGCACCGAAGTTTTTATTACAGATATGTCAAAGTACAGATTTGATCCTCAGGATGAATGGCGCTTAATAGGGAAATGACCTTAAAATGAAAGTCTGCACTGATTCTCCCTGTTCTGAAGGTATATGATGTTAAACATCGTTACCAAGCAGCACGGTTGAGGTCAAGTTTTGCAAAGCACGTGGCAGCTCTGTGTGCTGTCGGTCTTCATGGGCAGCATCAGGCCCTGACTGCTTTGGCGTGTAACACAATGAGTAAAGCATTCAGGCTGATGCATTTGTGACATGACAGGAATGTTGCACAAAGAGCTCTGAACGTCAAAGCCTTCTCTGCTTTATCCATGTGTATATATCCATGGTATTACAGCTGAGCTTTTCCCTTTTTAAGGCACTGGCCTTTCAATCTGACTGATGACACCAGGATTACAGACCCCAGTCTAGCCAAAAATGGACATTTTCTTGTTTTTCTGTCGCTGAGAAGCAGCAGCAGGTTTGGCACTAAGGAGAGAAGCAGGTCAGAGTCCTCCAAAGCATGTAATGCACCATCTGTGCCGGGTTATTAAGGAACACAGTGGACTTGCATGTTGCTGTGTGTGCAGGGGGAATAACTGGCGTTTTTCAGTGTGTTTCTAAGCGCTGCCTGCTGAGGGCCACGCAACACCTCACCAGTGAAAAAGGATTTAGCTGCTATCCACTAATATAGTCTCCCCCAGTCTGCAGGTACCAACAGTATTTGCCTAGATCTCTTACCTTTGCTAAGGAAAAGCAATACATGGTATTTCTTAAATGCTTTTAATGTTCGCAACCTTTTCTTTCCAGCTCCCAAGGCAAAATGCATCCTGGTGAAGATGTGCGGTTTCTTGTTTCAGAGTTACGGCAGTTTGTTGCCTCTGGTGGATCTGACAGGGTCTCTTTGGTCAGCACTTCCCATGGGCTGAGCCGTGCAGCAGCAATAGCTCAGAAATGTTCTCCTGGTCTAAGAGCCCCAAGGGCCGATTTCCACTTGCTCTCTGCAGTGCCTGTGCTATCCGTGCAGCAGCCAAAGCCCATCTAGGTGCAGGCATGGTGTTTGAGGGGCATCACCGAGCACTTTCCCCTTCTTTCAGGGCTGAGCACAACAGCAAAAGGAAAAAGATGTGCAGAAACTTTGTTTTGTTTTGTTTTTAATTTTCATTATGGTGATACATAGAAAAGCTAATCCCTTGCAGAAATGATTCCCTCACAAAGAAAACATTACAGCCTGAAGAAGCACTCTGGACTGTAGCTGTCACCAACATCTACCTCAGCTGCTCCTGCCCACCAGCCAGGAAGAGCTGGTAACGGATTTAGTGCAGAGATGTGGGCTGTATATATACAGGTCTTCATACTCGTGCTCTTTCTTGCCCTGTTGCTATAACAGCAGATAGCAACCGTCTGGCTTTTATACCCGTTGCACAGATGGAAGGGACAAGATGCACATTTTCACTAGTGGTTTGTTTGGGTGGGGTTTTTTTTTTGTTGTTGTTGTTTTTTTTTTTTTTGCTTTTTTTTGTTTTTAAGAATAAACCATGGGATGGAATGTTTTTTTATAAATAACACGAATTCAGGCTCCAAGAGGCTTTGCCATGTCCTGTCTGAACCTGCTTCCAGCCAGGGAGGCAGCAGCAGGACATGCCAGGAGTGAACTTGAGGAGAGGCCTGCTGTTCTCATCATCTGGAGAAGCAATAAGACAACATATTTGCATATTTGCTTCTGGTTTTAATCTCACTGTGGAGACTTTTTCCATGAATGCTCTCTGTATGCGTGTATGCTAATTTGGGCCTTCACCAGGTTCATGGGAAACAAAGCAGGTGAGCTTGTATCCACAGCACAGTTTGTGCTGGGTGACGATGCCAAATAATTAACAGCACTGACCTGTGCCAACAGGGCCTGTGCTCCTCACACGTGTATCATCCATAGGAGCTTCCCTCCAACTGTATAACTGAGTTAAACAACAACAAAACCCCCCCTCATTCATGGCTGTTTTCTCACCTGGTACAAACTGGAACAGTGCTGGTGTCTCACAGATGTTAACAGAAAGCAGTGTTTGATCCAAGGGCTTAGCAGCTGGATTGGTCCAGCCTGGAAATGCTTAGAAATTGCCAGCTCAGCCATTTAAGACCACCTCTTCCACCTAAAGGTTTCAGTTTTGAATGCAGGTTTAATAGAGGCTGGGTTGATGCTGTAACATATTCACTGCATAACACTGCAGAATTCTGCAGAGAGCTTCAGGTTTGAACAAATAAGTCATTTACCAAAGTGCAAGTCGCTGCTGTCATCTCAGGAAGTCCTTTGTCACTGGCTATTTCTTTATCCCAGGAGAGAGCTGTCCTTTCTGGATGAACGGGCTGAGCAGACCCTTGCTGAGCTGCAGTGCCCTGGTCATTTACTATCAGCTCGATGCTGGCAGGCCTGGGCATTTGATAACTTTCCCACCATCAGTCACTCCTGTGCAGGTTTTTCTGAGTCAAGGATATTTTGACACATCTTAAAGTAGAATTGCTTTCCACGTATTTGTGCTATCATGCTAACTCTTGTTTTCTGTTTGCAAGTTGGACAAATGCAAAAGGGTACTATTTGCTCAATATTAATCCCCAGCACCCAGACCAGTGCTTTTGCTGTGTCAAAAAGATGAGCAGCCTCATGGCGTACCCTGGTGCCCATCCAGTTCTCAGCTGAGATGAAGGCGTGCACTTTTACGCAGCCTCACAGTCAAGGACCAGACAGGATAATTGCCTTAACAGTGCAATTGCAGACATTGCTGTCACTTGATGCCTTTCCCCACCTAACACACATCCTTTGTATTTTGCAGTTTATGTTTCAGTTTGGCCGGAGCCAAGGGCTGTTGTGCCAGTGCCCATGGCCAGCAGCAGAGAGCCTCTGAGCTCTGTGGGGATGCCCAAGAGACACAAAAACCTCTGGCAACCACCAAGGGTGCTACTCCTAGGGCAGAAGCTCTGGTGGGTGGGTGCTGACCAGGGGGCCGGGGGAATCACTCTCTCATTTGATGGAGGGGAGCAGCCCCTACCTTAGCAGAGCCCATAACAATAAGCTGTTTTTCTGAGGGAAGATGTGATCAATGCACTGATTTCCTCAAAGTTTCGCTCCTCCACAGATACAGGGCGGCAAGAGAGGAGCCCCTGGCCAGCCCTGCTGCTGCGGTGGTTTCATGCTATACAAAAGAAGTCCAGAATGTTGGGACCAGGAAAAGAAAATAGGAGCAAATACAATCATTACTCATAGCTGGTGGTGAGAGCCAAGATGGGAGATGCAGTCTCCAGCTGGGCTCCCAGGATGGTTTGTGCCTGTTCTCTAAGGACCACGAGGGCACAGGCACAGGCTCCCTGCAGAGCCACCCGGTCTCACTGAATTGCTGCTTGGAGGCTTCGCTGTTCGCCAGTGGTGGTAAAGGTGACTGCAAAGGTGACACTAAAGGGACTTTGGCACGCCAGGTATGTATCCCACCTGCAGCACCTGCCCCAGCATGGATCCAGGCTGTGGTGCTCACAGCCCGCACATCAGGTGTGGGCAGGATCGCCATGGGGGAGGGCCAGAGGAAATGGATGGAGGAAACCAAGGGCTTTTTATATCTGCAGAGAAGGGGATGAGTAACAGCATGTGGCTGCCCACTGCAGGCAGTGCCGGCTGTGCGTGCTGCCAGCCGGCTGGGGAGGCGAGCACTCAGCCAAATCGCTCAAGGATGTGTCATGCTGTTGTTATCCATGTTGCTAGCGCAGTCACACTGGCTTTATTCTTACTGTCTGGATGTACCATTAAACAAGTTTGATTTTGTTGCCTGATTGCAGATGAATGGTTTCAGCCTCACACATAATTTAGTGCTAACCAGGGGCTCCACTCATGGCATCTCTGGACAGGGAGAAGCGAGCTGTTTGTTGTCTGCAAATACACTGACGTTTAACAGCAGAGTGAGTGGCAGCAACGCTTACCTGGCTGGCAAGGGAAACAGATGACAGCATTGTTAAAGCTCATTGCCTTTTTTCCATCCACTTCTTGCACCTCGAGCACACCAACCCCTCTGATTTACCAGCATGTGGGGAGCTGGACTGCGTGAGCTTCAGTAGCAGGGACTGTTCATTACATCTCCTGTACGGTGGAAAAGAAAGCAGAACACATATTCAAGAGGCAGAACCCACCAAAGCCCATGGTCACCATTCAAATGATCCCCAAATAAGCCCAGTTTCAGCCAAAGATGGGAAGCAAGGCTAATGGGGACATTTTAGGTAGGGAATAACAGCTCCTGAAAAGCCAGGCAGCCCCAGCGAGGAACAACATGGCGGCTGCTCAGCGCTGGTTTTTGCCCTGACTCTGTAATTCTTTTGGCTTTTGGGGAGAAGTCAGTAATACACAGGCATGCAGACAGTTAGAGGCCATATTTATCTTGCACCAAACACAAAAAGCTTTCGCTGGAAGAATAAGAGCAATACAAACTGCTGTAGAAATGCTAGTTTGAAGTCCACTCCCCTGGGTAGTAATTCCTCTGCTATTCCCAGGCTGGGAGCAGAGAAATTCAGAGTGGAGAACAGAAAAAGGGCATTGCCTTCAACAACGGTCATTTATACCTGCACAAAACAAGCACGAGCTGTTGGTAAGAGCAGGATCTGTTACTTGGATCTGCTAACTAGTGCAGCCACTGCCAGATGTGTAAAGAGACTGAAGACCAAGAGAAATACTGCAATGGGCTATCTTCATGCCAATGGAAACAGATGGTTTAAATAAATAACCATGTCTCTACACTGTTTCTACCCAAACGTTGTGGCAGAGACCCTCCAAGTGAAACAAAGCATGAAAAGCAACCAGCAGAGCTGATCTCAGGTGCTGTCCCAGTTTGGCCCAGCAGAGCACTGAAAGCAAAGCAGGCAGATTGTAGGCTGAGCAATCTGTAAAAAGACTTCAGCAAATGAAGGTGGCATTAATGACACAGTAATGCTTACCCAAGTAAAATATATATTAAAAAAAAAAAAAAAATTGTTCTTTGTGACCTACAGCTGCTGTCAACTCAAAGCTGCTCTTTTAGTGTTCTTATTTTGGCTCCTGGAAACAGAGTTCATCACTGACACCAATGAATGAATGATCAGAAGACTGCGATGGGTGGGGGGGAATCAGAGGACAAGCACACATATCAGTGGGAGCTGTTTCAGCACAATATAAAAGGAAAGGTCGAGGGCTTACAAAACAAACAAAGCTGGTACTGATCAAAGGGAATCCTGTGCTGAGAGCAGTGCCTGCTGTAGCAATTGCTGATGCCCAGTGACCTGCACAGGCAGAACCCTCTCTTTATGCCTATTTTGCACTTGCCTCCTACCACCTTGCTGGATGCTCCTTAGGACCACACTGAATAGCCCTGCTGAATGTTTGTGACACCACCATCTCTCTCTGAAAGAGCCGTCAGCACTTCCAGCCCAAGGGGCCCAGAGAGCCTGGCACAAAGCTGGCCCCAAGCAGCACACAAGGCACCCAGCTCTGCCACTCACCTCAACAGTGCCCAAGGGAACAGCATGGAACAGAGTAGGAGGGTGTTAGGAAAAGGTTCTCCACCAGAGGGTGGTGGGCATGGAACAGGCTGCCCAGGGCAGCAGGCGCACCACCAACACTGGCCGGTCAGCCCCTCCTGCTCCCACCCATCCAAGCAGTTTCAGATTTACATATCAATTTTTTTTCCCTTTCTTCCTCCCCTTCCTCTCTCTTGTTTTCCTTTCCTCTTTTTGCATTTAACTCACTGCCTTCTCATTTCCAAGCCACACACTGTTAGTATAGCTTCTTTACAAAAGGCTTCTTGTGCCATCTCCCAATGGCATCTCCCCATGTTTCACTGGCTCTGACCAGCGCTGAGAGCTGTGAGTGCTGATCAGCGAGGTGATTCACAAGCTCCTCCAATTCCTACTCGTTTTGTTTTTTTCCTATGTTGCAATTTGCAGAAGAATTTTCGCCTTTCTCATTATCTGCCATCCCAGCAACATTACGAAAAATAAAGCTCAGCGTGTGCATTCATTTGTGATAGGGACACTGCTGTAACATGAGTGACTGCCCATTAGTTCTGCAACATTGTAATGGTTAAAACAAAGCCGCAAGCGAGTCATTTGGACAGCAGCATTCCCTCCAGTGACATTATTTCTTGTTCTTCAAGTAGTGGTGCCTACAAGTCCACCACCAGGAATGTGTTGTGCCTGGGCACTGTGCAGATCCACACCTGCACACCATTCATTTTAATAACAAGAAACATCTGCACAGTATGGTGTGTAGGGCGTCCTGATGCCCCTAGCACAGGAGGGGCATTGGTCGCATTACTCTCTCTCTTATTCCCCATATGGCCCACATCCTGCCCCTCACAGCCCTCCCCAACCCCCTGCCTACATCATAAAATCATTAAGGTTGGAAAAGACCTCTAAGATCGTCAAGTCCAATCGTCCACCTACCACTAACGCCACCTACTAACCATGTCCCTCAGTACCACATCTCCGCAGTTCTTGAACTCCTCCAGGAATGGTGTCTCTACCACCTCCCTGGGCAGCCTGTGCCACTGCCTCACCACTCCTACAGAGACATTTTTCCTAATATCCAGCCTGAACCTCCACACTGCAACTTGAGGCTGTACCCTCTCATCCTATCACTAATACCCAAGCTGTCAAGACTGCGCCTGAAGCATGGGTTACGCAGATGTTGGCGGTTTGGATCCTACAGATTGATTCAGATGCAATTGAGAGTGCAGTAAATGGTATAATTAGAGTTCTGTTAAATTCAAAATGAGTCCAAGGGAGCTCAGACCATAGCTAGATAGAACACCTCTAATATGTACAGCAAGCAATGGCCAAGGCAGGAGCACAGTAGCCCTTACTTAATATCTGTTGGTTTTAACAATTTATCTTTGCATTGTGTCAGCACTTCCTTTGTGCTCTCATTTTCTGGTTCTTGCACATCAGGTAGCGCAGGAGCACAACCCCACAGCACCCAGATGGGCAGAGCCAGCCCTGCTCCACAGCCTCCCTATATCACCTCCTCATGATGGAGAAAACAGGGCAAGAAGGGCTCTCTGCTCTTGGCTTTCACTCTGAAGTCCTTGCCAGTCCCATCCCAGTTAGCTCTCATGTCTCATCCTGTACTATTCATAGAATCATGTTAGTTAGAAGGGAGGCCTGAAGGCCATCAGCCCAACCCCCCTGTAATGATCAGGGACACCTACAACTCTATCAGGTGCTCAGAGCACCATCCAGCCTGACCTTGAGTGTCTCCAGGGATGGGGCACCCAACAGCTCTTTGGGCAACCTGAGCCAGTGCCTCATCACCCTTATCGTAAAAAACTTCTCCCTTAAGCCCAATCTAAATCTCCCCTCTTTTAATTTGAAACCATTTCCACTTGTCCTATCACAGCAGACCCTACTAAAAGAGTCAGTCCCCTCCTTTCTTACAGTCCCCCTTCAGGTACTGACAGGCTGCTCTCAGGTCTCCTGGAGAGCTGCACGTAGAGCAGTTGCTAGTGAAGCCTGAAGCAAAGAAGTTGTTGAGTACCTCATGATTCTCCTTGTCTGCTGTTACTAGTCTGCCTGTATCACTTCAGGGGTGCACCCTCCTGGACTTTCCTCTTCCTTGCTGTTCTCCATTTTCAGCTGGACCAAAGTGCCTCTCCGTATTCAGTTCTTAAGCTGTGCACCTCCTTCCAAACCTGTAGCAAACAGCCATACACATCTTCAAAGCTCTGTCCCTAAAATTCTCTCTTGCTGTGGTGCAGAGGCTGCTAGCATTCCTGCTTGTCCTCCAGCACATTTTTCTCCTGCCCATCTCTCACTGTAGTTGCTCCATCAAGTGGTTCCAGGCAGGCACAGATGATGTGTTATGAGTGCTGTAAATTAGAGGTGAGACCTGCTATTGCCAATCATGGGACAAGGCACCATTTCCAGGAGCAATGAGTGCAGCAGTCCCAGTGGTATGGAGGCACTGACACACGTGGCACTTTGCAAAAGACACGTGTAAGCTCCTGAGCATAAGAATAAAAACTGAGCTCTGGTGTTGTGTATGACCAGCACTGGGCAGTCAGTTAGGAGCTTGGATAATAGAAATGACAGCAGTGGGGATAAGAAAACCAACGAAATAACACAGAGAAAACTATTACAGAAATGAGATAGCAAGTGGGATGTCCCTCAGGGCAACCGTTTAATGGAAGGAATGAGCCTGAGCAAACAAACCTTGCATGAGCTGCTGAGGGGCAGCTAGGAACAAGCCCCAGGCCCCAGCCCATTTCCCCTCATTCCCCAGGCTGCAGCAGTGGGTTCAGCATCCTTCTTCCCCACATTTGTCCTATGCCATGAATGCGGAAAAATCCCCAGGGGGGAAGTTAACTACTAGCAGTAGTGCACAGCCAGCCCTGGGGGAGCCAGGCTGGAGGGATGCACTGTGCATAACACCATGCGCCTCGCTGGTACCTGCACGCACTGCACTGCCCTTGGGAAAGGTCCCAGAGTTGTATTCCAACCACACAAAGCTCTGCTGAAGTTGAACTGAACTAAACCTGGCAGTGGCAGCAAAAGGAAAGCCCTTTCAATGCTCACTGTGGGATTACACACACCTTAATTCTCCCCTGAATTAGTCAAGCAAACAGCAAGGCATGATCTCTGCAGTTTTGTACACATTATAACCTCTGCTTTCAGTTGTTTGACTCTTCTGCACAAACCACCTCAGTACTAAGTCTCCTCTCTGGTCTTGTTGCAGATTTCTCTCTTTCCTTCCACCAGGCTCTCAGCAGCCTTGCTCAGCAAACCCTCCCAAGTGCAAGCCTCTACCAGCCCTGGAAAGCCACACTGAGATATGGAGGAATAGATCCAGCGTCACCTCTTGTCACTGAGCTTGAAAAAGTGAGGAATGAGCAGGGAACAATCGCACTGGGCTTGTGCAGGTGAACAGCTGGGGCAGGGCTGTGCTGTGCATGCCACGTGCCCACATTTCAGCACTTTTATCGCGATTGTGTACCTGCTGCTGCCATCCTTCTTTCACCGGAGTCAATCGGGATTTTCCTGTTGGCTTTCAGGATTTCAGCCCTTTTTTGGGAAACAAAACTCCAGTCCAGGCACCACATGTATTCCCGGACAGCTTTACTACTTGTTGAAAGAAAACTAGCCTGCATGAAATGCTCCAGAAAGAATACGGTTGCTTAGGCAGCAGCACGGCTGCCTGGGAAGGCTGATATCTCAAATGTGCTTTATTGAGCTAAAAATAAGTTTATTAAAGGGAAACAAAGTCTACATCCAATATAGTCATGAGAAAGATAATGGCAAAGTAATGAACCGACAGCAGAAGAGAGCCCATTTTCCCAGTCTGTATGCTGGAAACACAGAAGGGATGAAACTCTGCTGCTGAGAAACACTGGGTTTTCACAAACTGAGTGCACTATAAATAACGTTCTTAGGAAACCCTAGAGTACAGCAGAGTTCACATTAACACCCCAATTAAAAGAAATGGCTGCATCATACAAGCCTTTTTTATGACTGTACTAAATTCTTACACCATGAGTCCCAGTGCATGGGGTTGATCCTCCAGTCTGCACTGCAGCAAAGCCATCTTGCACCACCCTGCAAGGCATGTCTAAAATTAGTCACGTTGGCTGGGTAAGGTTGCACAATGTAGCCACATATTCATGGACTCAATGGATGATGCTTACCACTGTCCAAAATTCTTCAGCTCCCACTCAAAAATAAAGCTGTTTTGGAGACTAGAACTTGGCAAAGAACAAGTGAAACCCCAGGATAGTACGAGGCTGCATGCTCTCAGTACAGCAAGTGCTAGGTAAATTATTTAATTAGCTTGTGTTAATGAAAAGCAAGTTTTCAGTTGTCTCTCCTCCAGACCCTTGTCTTGCCAGACATTTTCAGATGTCTGAATTCTCCCTAAATGCCAGATATTTGGAGGCTTTGCAGCAGCAGTAACAACCAGTCCGTAGTGTACAGCTCCACCTGCCTACCTCAGCGCAGGTTGTTCTCCAGCCCCTTTCCGAGTCAGAAGGGACTACTGAAGATCAAAGAGTCCAAGCCCTCTGCTGGAGCAGGCTCCCTACAGCATGTCACACAGCAAGGCGTCCAGATGGGTCTCGAGTACCACCAGAGAAGGAGACTCCTCCACCTCCCTGGGCAGCCTGTCCCAGTACTCCATCGCCCTCACAGTGAATAAGTTTTCTCATGTTTGTATAAATATTTTTAAGATCAATTTGGGACACAAATTAGTATTTCTGCTGATTAAAAAAAACACACAAAAACTCTAAGCCAACTCTCCTCCATAGATTTGATTTAGATAGCAGAAACGCTCATTGGCTATCAGAGCTGTGCCTACTCGTCCAGCCTTATTTCCATCAGAAGTAAGGGAGAACATTTCACTTCCCACATAGTAACTTTTTTTTTTTTTTTTTTTTTTTAAATCCAAGCCTTAATTTAAGCCTCCACTTAAAATAAAGTGAGAGAAAAAATGGTTTTCTTTCACGTTGAGCAATTTGCAGTGTCCCTCCCCCCCCACCCCCCCCTCCTCCCTGAGCATCATTCTACTTTCCCGTGTTTGGTTTTCAATTTTAGAGAGAAAGGAGGGGGAAGAAGGGTTCTTCTCTCCCTAAAGTGACAGCATCTTTGGTTTACAATGTCCAAGCAACAATGCCAAGAAAAATGGTGCCAAACCATTACAATGGGTTAACCATGCCTGTTTGCTTCGCTGCTTCCCAACTATACACCCTGTGCTCAAAAAAACACCTGGAAAATTTTCTCAAGAGACACGTTCATGCCAGAAGTGCACCCGTATTGTAGCCAGAGCTCCTTGAAATCAATACAAAAAATGAACACTGTTGGAAGTGTTTTTGAAAGGAGACAGTCTGTATGACAACAACTCCATTTGATTTCTAAGTCCCAGTTCTCTCCCTAGCATCCATCTATGACAACAGATAGATGAGGTTATTTTGACAACAAAAATGAATTCTCCAAGTTTGTCTGCTCTCTGTTATTCTGTTCTGATTGCTCCTTAGGTGTTTGTCATTAATAGGAAAAAAGATTGCCTTTTTCTTCTTCACAGAGCACTGGAAGTGCACAAAGATTGCATTTTTGATGCACACCAAGTTCAGCAGAACAGGAAAATATTTGATTCTTGCTTTCAGGCAACTTCTGCTGTATCGATATTTTCATTCATTTGAGCAGCCTTACCTTCCATATTTATGTTTTGTACTTGCATTTCACAGCAAGCAAAGAGAGACAGCTCTAAGTGGCTGCACACAAATTCTGTGAAATCAATTAACATGTCAATGAATTACAGATTTCCCATTTCACAGCTCTTCTTGATAATGACAAACAGTTGAGCTGGAGAATAAGGAGCATGTTGTTATTGCTGTAAGGTTTGCTGATGGTTTTTATGTTGTTATCCCAGGAAACAACCATTAAGCAGTGGTGAGGGGGGACAAAGGGCAAGTTCACCTGGTGTATGAGACACTTGGAAGAACCCAGGGAGAGGGGGTTCCAGATGGGAACCAATATACCAAAGCCTTTCTGGGAAAAGGAGGAGCTGAGGAGCAGCAGGGAAGGAAGCACTGGAGAGAGGCAGGACAGCTGCCCAGCACCCTCTTGATGTATCATTGTCAAATTGCTGAATTCTACACTAAGTCAGAGGTAAGAAGGGAGCAAGCAAAGCACAGCAAGGAATGAGGAATTCCTGCTTGTTCACCTGCTCGGTTTTCTAATGACAAGGCTGCCAAATATTTAGTGAATCATATTTCCCTTCACTTTCCACTTGACTCTACAGCTTCCCCCGTGCATTTCACTGCTAGAAGTGAGTGGCACTGCCAGAAAAACAGACGGCAACAGAAGGATGCTGCTTCATGATTCTTAGACATTTGGGGTTCAAGGGCTTTTTTTTTTTGTTGGATGTTTTTTTTTTTTTACTCTCGATATTTCAGACATAAAATAAATACGTAACATTTTGATGCTGGAGGGCAGCACTGTCGTTGACCTCTACAACGAGCACACAACAGTCACAGCAGTAACAGGGTACCTTTGCCCATCACAGGGTCATGGATCAGAGTACACCCAGGCATAGAGGCATGGCAACTCCCTTCTTCATCCAGGCTTCTCCTTGCTCCCCCCCTATCATCTCAGCTCTATGCTCAGACGGAGCCAGGAGCTGCTGTGGGAAAGAGGAAGAGCAGAGATGGGGAAGAGGGTGCTGAGAGTGGTACTGAGCAGTGCTTCATTTCTTCATCTCCGATTAAGACACTTCTAATTTCTGTTATGGTTCTTTTAAGAGGTTTGGAAGCTGGGGAGGATGCGACTTCCAGTTGTTACTTCCTAGAAGATTGATTCAGAAGAACTGTCACTGCATGACATGCCAGGTTTCAGTCTAAATAACAAGGAAAAAAAAAAAAAAAAAAAAAAAAGCAGCAAATGCCCTTACATTATTGCAGAAAGTATATGCCTGGTCTGAAAACACTTCCTAAAGCAAAAGCCCAGGAAGCGGGAGGGAAAAGAGCTAGGATTTGACTTGCAGGTTATCAGCTCCTACTAGCCATGTACAATCCTATGTTATTCTTAGGATCTCAGGCTGCAAAATGAAGTTTCTAAAGTTTACCTATCAAGAATGTTACCAAAAAGAACTGCAGTGTTTCATGACAAAAATAAAGAATGAAAAGGTCACAATTTTCAATATCTCCTTATTTTGTGATACAAAAGATCATTGGGAACCAGCAGGAAGTTTCCCTGTCTGCACTACAGCCATTGCCACCTGCAGTTATGCCAAAAGCAGAGTGCCAAAGCACCCAAGCAGTCAGCAGCCGAGGGGAGATGAGGGCTGGATGTCTCTCTGCCTGGCGGGCTTCTTGTGTGACAGTCCCTGCCTGGGGAGGGGGGAGCTCCCCCAGCTATTTTGATCACGGCACAGATGGAGGGGACAGGTTGTACTTTCTAAGGAAGTGCAGCTCAGCAATGAGAGGAAGGGTGGGAGCCTGCCTTGCAAAGCAGGGAGCCGCTCCTGAGCTGGGTAAACAAGGGGAAGGAGCAAGGCACGGTCCTTTATTTTAGCAGAGAAATGGAATTAACCTTTCTTACCATTCACCAGAATGACCTTTCCAGGCAAGCTCACACCTAACTGCTCGCTGTGTCTTACAGGAGCTTGGTACTCAGAGATTTAGCACTGGCCTGCCTTGCTAAATATTACAGATATTATAAAAAGATATTATAATACAGATATTATAAAAACAAAATTGTGGAGAGTCCTTTGATGGATTAGACACTGGACTCAGCACCACAGTGGCCCAGCAGCAGTCAGGCAGCAGGGAAGGGGCCCCCAGCAAGGCTGGGGTTGCAGCTGTTGCTATTTACACAAAGAATTTTAACAACTCCAGGATGATTCCCATATACATACATGGGAATATACATATATAAAACCAGGATCAACAAGGAGAGAAGGAGCTTGGGTGAGACCTCATGCTCCTTTGGCAGGGAGGGCCCAATGCATGTACAGGAAATCCCTCCATTACTCCCTTTCAGATCTAGCTTAACATTAGCTCACCAGCCCATCACTGCCCAGAAGGAACACCAGGATAGAAAGGCCTTTGCAGACACAGATGTGACAATAGCTGCTTTGGCTAAGCACACTGGTAGTAGTGCACCAGCAGCCCCACATTCACCTGGGTGCCCCTGGAAAGGAAATCTCTCATTGTTTACGTTTACAATGACTTAGTCGTGCTTCAAAAAAATAAAAATCCAAGATAGGAAGGTTCTGCTGGAAAGAGCCAAACGTGAACACAAAGCATCCACAGTGCAGTAGACAGAACCAACCAAGGGTGGTACATGGGGTTCCCTGGAAACTGGTTGCAAGGATACTTATGAGGATTTTTGTTTTTATTCTTTGCAACACATATGATTTGTATCCTATGGGTATGGAAGTATGTTGTGCTAGATGCTAGCTGTGCTTCCGTACAGGTGGTAAAGGGATGAGGGCAGACCACCGAGCCACTTGTGTGCATACAAAGATCCCTACTCTACCTGTACAAAAAATGCTTCTCAAGAAAAAGAAGCAGAGGAAAGGCAGCATGGCTTCTTTTGAAAGTAAAACCAAGAAGTAACCACCAAAAAAAGAAATTAAAAACCATCCTAACATCTCAAAACAAAACAATGAGTTTTGGTCTTGCCTTCGTACAGGTTTAGTTCCTCTTTGCAACCCACGGACTAACAGCTCAACTTCCCCATTCCCTGGGCTTTCACTACAGATACCCCCAATCTTAGCAGGGTGAGTTTGGCTTTTTAGGGGTGAAATCTGCCCCTAGAAAAGGCTGGATCTGCCTTCACCGTCCAGATTTCATAAGCTCTTTTTCCATAGTTTCCTCCCAGCTACGTGGACAATGCTACTTTTATTGTCAAGGCTCTTAATAAAACAACTCCGATTCAAGGCTGCACAGTGGTGCACCCATCTGAGCTTTTATTATCCCACAGCCTCTTGAGGCTCATTAAGGTCTGAATTAGCTGACCATCCACAGTCCTAATTAGTACTTCAGCTCTCTGGGAAGCAGCCAGGGCTTTTTTAACCATTGTTCCTCACCTGTGGCATCAGCTCCCTTCTGTGATTTGGAGCATGCAATCAGCAAGAACTGAGATAGGCATGTATCCCCTTACAGTTTTGCACAGCTTTTAATTACTGACAGCAGAGGCTAACCCTGGAAAGTGCACAGTGAGGATGCTTTGCAGGACACCATGGAAATGCAACTTGGTTTTTGTTTGTGAGACTGTTCTGCTGAAGAACCGGGGATGCTGGTAGGCACAAACACCCAGCACAGTGCTTTAAGATGGACAGGGGAAAAAGAGCAAAGTTTGTGTCTCAGGGGTATAGACGTGCAGCTTTTGGTCCTAGCAGATCTGGTGGAAAGTCTTTGGTCTATCACTTCTTTTTGGTGAGAAATGCCGTTACTGGGGTGAAGCTGATCTGCACTGAAACACAGCTCCTGAGAAGATGTGATTGATTGCTTTAACAGTTGAGCTTAGAAATATTAAAGAGAAAAGGAAGAACTTCTGCATTTAATATGGGAAAAGTTTGGTCTTCTCTACAAGGCAACCTCAAGTACAGCTCCAGCTGCATCAGGGCCTATACATGCACACATAAAACAAGTACTTTCTTAGAAGGTGATGATTTAAGGGAAGGGAAAAAATATCTCATCCTTGGACAGTATTGAGTTCTTGCTTTCAGCAATTTGAGGGAGAGCCTTTTCAGTACACTGCTGTGGATTTCAGTCTCTCTCTAAAAGAATAAGACCAAGCAGCTCTAGGAGAAATGTCCTGTACCACCTATCAAAGCTTAAAACTGAACCTAGAAAGAAAAATGGGGGCAATAACTCAATGATTCAGTGTGCTCTGGGATCCCCAAATAGCTGGTCCTGCACCAAGATTCCCAAAGTATCAACATTTTTCAACTGGAATTTCTAGGCAAGCATGAAAGCTCTGATCTCTACAGTACGTGGGATAGCTGGGAGGACAGTAGTCCAACAAATAAGATGACAATGTGTATTTGTGTTATCAGTGTTTGTTGTTGCTCCAAGGCTCCCACAGTTCTGCAGAAAACCATTTAGTGCAGCTTGAACAAAGTGAGCAGGCTGGCAATGCCGTGACCTCTAGAAGCAGCAGTAGCTATGCATGCTCTCTACATGTGCTCAGGGGATAAGCCCGGTCATTGAAAATAGCTGCCATAGCAACAGCAGAGTTTTGACCAAAACCACAATGTTTAACTCAGGAGTTGAGCTGCATCCCTTGCACTAGCCTGAAGGCAGATAGGGGTCTCATTAGGAGCTGAGAAAGGGGAACCACAGGATCAAACAGTGACACTAACTGTAGGGCCATCGATTTGCATAGCTGGTACCATTCACACTGCCCACAGCATCTACAGCATCCTGCAAGCTGCTGACAGGGCTGTCAGGCATGCTTCCCACCAGAGCTCATCAAAAGGTAACCAAGAACAGGTCCAGGATACACTGCATTTATTAACATGGATACAAATGTCTTCAGCATCACTGACATCACTACTGCAGGCGGTGATATCATGGCATACTTGGCAGCCACCCAGTGGCACAGATCAGCTTTGCGAATTTAGTCCAGATGAAATTACGTGCTCAGGTGCATCCCTCTGCACTGAGCCCTCAACAACTGTCAACAGGACATGTAGCTCCTCTATTCAAACATTTCCCCATTCCACACATCCCCCAGAGTTCTGTAATCAGAAGTGATCCAGTTTCATAACTGCACAGGAATGCAGCTAAGAGCTCATGACTATCACTGCTATAGCAAAGCATCTCACTGAGCATTACGCCTGCACTGGCAGACTGTTGGGAAAGCAGAACAGATTCCACACGCCCTTCCCAAATTTGAGAAGCCCTGCTGCAAATCCTATTTCAGGAGAAATGAGGCTGGCCCAAGCTCTCTCCCCAGCCCCCAATCTCCTTGTCATAGCTTTGTCACACCAGGATGACAGCACAGCAAACTTTCAGGAAGTCTGGCACAGCTCTGGTGCTGTTTAACCAATCCAAGACTATGTTCAGCTCTGCAGGATTCTGAAAGTGCTCCAAGTCACAGGAGCTTTTCTTCTATACCAGAAACAAGTGTGAGTAGAGAGCTTGCTATAGCAGCATTGAGAAGTGTTGGGAGATTATCTGGGTACAGAATATGGCTTCCCTTGGCTCTAATATCACAGTGAAGAAAGCCATACAAAGCAAATGCAGACTTCCTCCTGTCAATAGAGCCCAGACAGCAGGTGTATTAACATGATCTCTAGAGATCTGTCTTAAAAACAGAACATGTTTTAATAGCCTTGTCACTGAAACTTGGTGTTCTGTACAGGACACATCTAAGGAATCCTGGATTACACAAATAGAAAACAAGATCATTTTGCTATGCATCTTCTGACACCTGCCCTAATTGCTTGGTCATCAGTGCAAACTTACCTTTTCACTTGTTTGCAGTGGGCAGCTGAAGGTGGATGCATTATTAACAAAGGCAAATTTATTTCTGAGTTCACAAAATAAAGGTGGGAGTTAACAATTTCTTCTAGTATTTCTGAGATGGAACTGCTTGTTACTGCAGGACTTCACAGGGTTAGGCCCTGTCTATGACCACAATCATCACTGCATTAGCAGAGGTCAGAAGAGGTTTCAGATGCAGCTTATGAACACGTATGCAGTCACAGATTCACATTATGCATACAGCTCTGATTATCAGCTAAGCCTAGGCCTCCTGCAATCAGGCCAGCTTATGGCTTTAGGGTTCCCACTGGAAATTAAGTTAAAAATAGTTGGCCTCTGTTTTATTGAAAGCCTGGACACTGGTGACCTTTTGCATCTGCTGAGCATCTCCTGCAACAAGCCCCTTAACATTTACAAGATAGCTGAAATCTAGAGGGCACAGCAAGCAACACAGAGTTGAGACTGCTTCAGTTGGCACATACTTCTCTTGAGAATCTGCCCTGCTGTGGAGCACCCAGTAGCTCTGCACAGACTTTGTCAGGATCAAGCCATGCAGTGCAGCAGAGAGACCCAGTATTTCCAGGCCCCTCACCCAAATCCCCATACCAGAAACCAAGTCTCACGCCCACTGCTTTTGGCTCTCTCTTTAGAAACTTGGTTTTCCATCTTCTTCTGCAATGCAGAGCTCTCAAGCATCCCTGTAGATGCACCAGGGATAAGCTGAAGCTCATGCTGTCTCAGGAAAAGTATTTCTTTCTATGTCTTGTACTCAGTAGAGGTGAGTAGTGCATGGCTGGCACAAGCACCTCCTTGCTGTAGAGTTCACCCTTATCCACCAAGCACTCACCTTTTGGAAAGCCAAAGACATCCCTAATGGGAATCTTCAGTCCTCTCATTTACTATAATCCTCAAAGCAGAGTTGCCATGCAGAAGGTATTCTGCACAAACGTTATTTAAGGTTTGGCCAAAGACTTAAAGTCATCTTTCCCTTGAGGATCATACACACCAGGTGTCACTAACTCTGCATATTTTTGGTGGATACACTAAAACCAACCTACCTCATGTAAGCAGGCAGGAAAATCTTATGGCTCTTAGATTTTGCAGAGACCAATTTCAGGGCAAGTAACACTGCACTGGGTAAGAGACCAAAAAGCTCTTTTTAGGGCTGCTTTTGAAGCCATCAAAAAGCACTGTGCTGGTGCAGGAGCTAGCAGCTTGTGGACAGGCTGCTGAGCCAGCAGGGGTGGAGCTGGCACTGCCCACTCTTATCTCTTGAGCTGACCTTGACCCCTTTCTGGGAGGCTTAAAAGCAGCCCTCAGGAAGGAGGAAGCTGGCTTCTGCTCATGTAATGCACCAGGTGAGAAAAGGGTGTTACTGTCCATTGATAACAGGGAGGGAGGTCTGAGTGTGGGCACAGCTCATGCTGCCCATACATTACTGCTGCTGTAGGTGTAGGAGGTGGGTCTTGTGGAAGTACTGTTGTATTTGCTCACAAGACCAGTTCTACTGACAGACCCTGAGGCTACAGCTTCAAACATGGTCTCTACCAGATGGCAAGCTTGCCTCAAGAAGACTGTGGCAACCCAGTTGGAGGGCCTGCCCAGAAGTGTGGCAGTTCTGGTCTCTGGCTGCAGGGAGTGCCAGAGCCTGCTGCTGCTGGGGGAGGATGGGAAGGATGCCACCTGTGTGAGGTGTGAGCAGGTGGATAAACTGCTGAGTCTGGTGGTGGAGCTTAGGGAGGAGGTAGAGAGATTAAGAACCATCTGAGAGTGCAAGTGTGAGACTGACTGGTGGTGTAATTCTCTGTGAGAAAGATGCAGAGACTGCACCCCCTAGACTGTGGTGGACCCTCTCACTTGCTATAGTTAAACCTAGAGAGTCAACTTGAGAGGAGAAATGGCAGCAGGTCCCAGCTCAGCAATGCAGGCAATCCCCATCCTGACCTACCTCGGTTCCCCAGGTGCCTCTATGTAGTAAGTTTGAAGCCCTGAAACTGGAGGGTGAGGTGGCTGAGGATGAGGTGGGAGGACTGCCTCCTCCAAGCTTTTCTAAGAAGAGGTGGTCAGCTCCACTCTTAAAGACTGCCTCCTCCAGTAAAGAAAGGAGGCTGATAGTCATATGTGACTCCCTTCTGAGAGGAATTGAGGGCCCTATATGTCGGCCTGCCCCTACCTGCAGGGAGGTGTGCTGCCTCCCTGGGGCCCGGGTCAGGGATATTTCCAGAGAACTTCCTAGTCTGATCCGCCCCTCTGATTATTATCCTTTTTTGATAGTTCAGGCTGGCAGTGATGAAGCTGCTGAGAAAAGCCTGAGGACTATCAAGAAAGACTTCAGGGCACTGGGGCGGGTAGTTGAAGGAACGGGTATGCAGGTGGTTTTTTCTTCTATACCTTCAGTGGCAGGGAAGGATACTGAGAGGACCCAAAAAAACCCACCTCATAAATAAATGGCTTAGAAGTTGGTGCAAGCACAGGAATTTTGGTTTTTTTTGACCATGGGCAATTTACTTGGCACCTGGTATGATGGCTGCAGATGGAAGTAGCCCCTCTCCAAGGGGTAAGAGGATCCTAGCTGAGGAACTGGTGGGACTTATTGAAAGGTCTTTAAACTAGGTATGAAGGAGGAAGGGGGTTGAGTGGGTAGTTCGAGGTTCAAAACAGAGCTTGATGGGTGAAGAGGGTGGAGTTCAAAGGGATGGAGAGGGGCAGGGGGATGCTGCTTCCCTGAAGTGTCTGTACACTAATGTGCGCAGCATGGGAAATAAACAGGAAGAGTTGGAGATCTGTGTGCGGTCGCAAGGCCATGATCTCATTGCGATCACGGAGACGTGGTGGGACGGCTCGCATGACTGGAATGTTGTCATGGAGGGCTGTATGTTTTTTTAGGAAAGATCGGCTGGCAAGGCGGGGTGGTGGAGTTGCTCTTTATGTGAGAGAGCAGCTAGATTGTATTGAACTCCACCTGGGGGAGAGTGATGTAGCAGTGGAGAGCTTGTGGGTGAGAACCAAGGGGCAGGCTGGTAAGGGTGGCACTGGTGTGGGTGTGTACTACATGCCCCCTGATCAGGAGGAGGAGGTTGATGAGGCCTTCCATAAGTAACTGGAAGTAGTGTCATGATCCCAGGCGCTGGTGCTTATGGGGGATTTCAATTATCCAGATATTTGTTGGATGAGCAACGTGGCCAGGCATGCGCAGTCCAGACAGTTCTTGCGATGCGTTGAAGACAACTTTCTGATGCAGGTGGTGGAGGAACCGACGAGGGGAGGGGTGTTACTGGACCTTATCCTTACTAACAAGGAAGGACTTGTTAAGGAAATAAAGGTCGGGGGCAGCTTGGGTTGTAGTGACCACGAGATGGTGAAGTTCAAGATCCTGAGTGGAAGAAGCAAAGCAAAAAGTAGGATTGCTTCCCTGGATTTAGGAGAGCCAACTTTGATCTCTTCCAGGACCTACTTGGAGCTATCCTGTGGGCCAGGGTGTTAGAAGGTAAGGGGGCCTGTGAGAGCCAGTCAGCATTTAAACAGCTCTTCCTCCAAGCTCAGCATCAGTGCGTCCCTGTGAGCAAGAAATCAGGAAAGGGTGGCAGGAGACCTGCGTGGATAAGCAAGGAGCTCATGCACAAACTCAAGGGAAGAAGAAGGTCCATGAAATGTGGAAAAAGGGTCTGACCACTTGGGAAGAATATAGGAATGTTGTTAGGGCCTGCAGGGATGCAATGAGGAAGGCTAAAGCCCACTTGGAATTGAATCTGGCAAAAGTAATAAGGGATTTTAAAAAAGGCTTTTTTTAGTATGTTAACAGTAAAAGGAAGACTAGGGAGAATGTGGGTCCCCTACTAAGTGAGGGGGGTGTTCTGGTAACGGGGGATGCTGAGAAAGGCGGAGATACTGAACGCCACCTTTGCTTCTGTCTTCAGTGAAAAAGCTCTCCCTCAGGAATCCCAGACCCTGGAGGTTAGTGAGAGTGTCTGGGGAATGGAAGACTTTCCTTTAGTCAGGGAAGAGGTGGTCCATGAGCACCTAGGCAACGCCAATGTTCGAAACGGGGAAACGGCCAGAAACTGGAGCATAGGAAGTTCCGCACGAATGTGCGCAAGAACTTCTTTACGGTGCAGGTGACGGAGCACTGGAACAGGCTGCCCAGGGGGGTTGTGGAGTCTCCTTCTCTGCAGACATTCAAGACCCGCCTGGGCACCTACCTGTGCAACCTGCTGTAGGGAACCTGCTTTAGCAGGGGACTTGATGATCTCTGGAGGTCCCTTCCAACCTCTGTGATTCTGTGATTCTGTGATTCTGTGATTCTGTGATTCTGTGATTCTGTGATTCTGTGATTCTGTGATTCTGTGATTCTGTGATTCTGTGATTCTGTGATTCTGTGATTCTGTGATTCTGTGATTCTGTGATTCTGTGATTCTGTAGGAAAGAAATACAAACCAAAAGCTAAACCAAGACATAACAGTCCTGTATTTTTTTTTTTTTTACTACAGCAAATGAAAGGCAAAATATAAAGGCATAGCACAAAACCCAGATTAACACCAGTCAGAACAGCATTTGTCACTTTAAGACACCTGCTCATAAAAAGCATCTCCTCAAAGTATCCAATTGAGCAGCAGTTGTGAAATAAATAAATGCAAGTCCATTCTCATATGTCCCTCTACAGTCAGAATCCCTCACCAGCTTGCATGTACCTGGATTAGTGGTCAGAGAGAGACAAAACCACACAGTGTGTTCATGTTCTAAGGCAACCCTAATGATGGTGGACAGTAGCCCTGCTTTGAACAGGATATTAGGGAAGACAAGCTTCAGTGGTCCCTTCCAACCTAGCAAGACCCAGAGAGGTCTGGTAAGGTTACTGGAGACTGTGTGTTTTGCTGTCTCAAAGATGTGCTCACCCTATCTCCCATTTCTTTTTCTTTGTAGTAACACCGTGAAGGCTATCATGTTCTTTCCAAGCATTCTACCTGCCTATCCTTCCACCTGTGGAAGGTATCTCCACCATCAGAGAGATGAAGTGATGCATCCCTGTTCATCAGATGTTCTCACTGGGTGTCCCAGAGCCAACAAGTGACACAGCTGCCACAGCCAGGCCCTGGTGGAGCAGACGAAGCAGTCTGGCCTCCTCCAACCCATACTACAGGAGCAACATGGTGGTGCAACCACATGCTGGAGGCAGTGAACCAGGAATCTCTGGGAGAAGGATTACGAGTGGCTGCAAGTGAACTGGATTTGCTAAGACTGTTTAGTTTCCCCCAGGCCATCTTATTTGTTGTTATCAAGTGTGCTGCATAGCAATTCCGGGTTTCTGAGTTGCTAAAAGAGTAATAATAATAATCATGCCCTGTCCTTGAATGGGATCCTGACAACAACAGTAGTGGAAACACATCAACAATTTAAAATAATTCTTTCTGAAGGAACGAGAGTTGTTTCAGTTTCTGGAATAAGTGCCAAAATCTTTTCTTTGGAAGAAAATGGACGTCAGTATTTACTGTCATTGGTGCAGAAGAATGTCCACAATTACTCATAGCAGATGACACACACAGGACGGCAGGCAGTATGGATCTTAGGAGTATTCCTAGCTTAGCTGCTCTGAAGGATTATCTCCATTTTTTCCTTCATGGTCAACTCTGAAAGACCCCAAAAAGTGATAATTTATCTATCAGAGAAAATAAGTGAAACAAGGAAAAGACTCAATTGTAAAAAACAAAAGACACTCAGTTAAATGTATAGTCTAATAGCACTGTTTATCAAGATTCAGTAAAAGCTGATGTGATACATATTAATAGGGTAGAAGTTAATACATTATCAAGCATTTACTTTTCTTTCAGCACAGAAAATTATTAGAAATGGGGTTGAAACCATAGAAAGGACAAATTGTTTCCAGTAAATGGTTCTACAGCACAGCTGGAAGCTGAACACCACATCAGCCCCAGCCAGGCCCCAGAACAAGCAGAGCTGCCAAGCTGCAGGTGAAGCCCTCCAGGAGGCTGGGACTGCACAGAACACCCTCATTCAGTTCTGGGGGCTGTGAGGAGATGGCAACCTCTGCTCCAACACAGGGGAAAAAAGCGTTTAGTAGCCCCTGTGCCCCCCTAAAGCAAGCAGAGGAGTACATGAAGCAGGGGGAAGGTTGCATTTCAAATGGATTTACCACCTGAAATCCAAACCCTATGTCTGAGAGTGCTGTCCAAACATGGCTTGAACTCCGGCAACTTGGGGCTATGACCACTGCCTGGGGCAGCCTGTTCCATGCCACCTCTGAAGAACATGCTCCTAATACCCAACCTGGAAAGGCAGGGAGCCCCAATCCTTCCTAGGTTTCCAGAGAAGTTTTACAACCTTGAAAGGAGTGCAGCACTATACAGTTTGTGCTACTGTAGAACAAGGTGGATTACAAGAAAAGTGACAAGAAAACGGCCCAGAGCAACAGACGAGAAGCTTGTGATGACTTGTGTCATTACAGAGAAGTCCACGTAGCAAAGAGAAAGACTGAAGAGGGATTTGATTTGATGGTGCAGATTGGTTCTCGCCTACCTCAATCACTTGCACAGGGAAGAAAAGGAAAAAGCAGCAGAGAAGCCAGTATTGAGCTACAATTAGAGGCTGAACCGTACCTAGAGAAGGAGAGCTTCTGCTCAAAGCTCTTCTGACTTCTGAAAAACAGGAAGGACAGAGGTACACAGACTGCTTGAATGGTCACACAGAAGCTGGTAGGACATGCCACAGCAAGCTGGACTTGGGGACAAACAAATGCTAATTTGAAGGCCCAAAGCACAAAAATACAAAGCATGAAGATGTATAAAAAGCCACATAAATGCCTGCAAAGGGCAACTCAAGAGGTATGAGTCCACCTGGGCATTATCTGTCTGCAGCAGAGAGCAATGGCACCCAAGCCAAAGCAGCCATCCTCACCTGCCCTTGCAGGGAACACGTTTTCACAGGCTTTGGTTCCAGCCATTCACACACATTTGAGGCAGGCAGCTTCCCCTCATACATCAAACATGAACATGTTTCCTTGTTAGGGAAATTTCCCCTCTTAGTTTCAAGCCAATATAATGGTTTGGGGAGTGGTACGGGCAGCATACACTGGTCTGGGAATGTTTGAGATGGATAGTACTTCATTAATAAACAAATGCTGTTTAGAAACGTCAGTGTCCTGACACATCACAAGTCTGTCACTCTATTAAAGTAACAGTCATTATTTTCTTCATCCTTGGTTAAATACTCTAACAAGATTACACAGATCAGTCACTGACACAAAACCCCTGTAACAAATGCAAGACTCCGCAGCAGGAAGGGAAGCTCTTAAAAGATGGCCTCAGAAAAATGTTAAGTTTCACTTGCCCTGCAGTTCCTTAAGGACATAACACAAACTAATTCCATTGTGCTCCTGACAAAACTCCTTCTTTTCACCAAACCCTTGGTTTTCTACCCATATCTATTTGAAGCTTACAATGTTCTACTGTCTTATTGTAGTTTTTTTCTATGAGCATGCATCTCCTATTGCCTTGGGAATTCTTGAGTACCCAGCACACCTTGTTCTCCAAAGCAAGGCACCAGGATTTTCAAACTCAGACCGGTAAATACACGAGTTTTCTTTTTGTTTTCACAAGGGTGACTGATAAACAACCCATTTGCTGCCTTTTGACTAAAGCTGGAAAACCTTCTTAATTCTAACCCCAAATCTGTAGCTAGATGGAAGAAGCTGTTCTTAGAGGCTGGTCACTCCGCAGGAACAAAAGTTGTGCTCTTGCTGATTCCTGCAGGAAGCTGTGCTGACCTGACCACACGAAGAGCAGCCACCATGAAAGGTTGTTTTGTCACAGTGGTTTAATGATGAGCATGTTTGATTTAATGTTTAATGTTTGATTTAGAAGAATGCAGTGTTACCACTTTTAAGAACACCTAGGTGACCTGTCAAGCAATCTATTAAATTCTTACCGCAGTCTGCCTACATGTGTTTATATGCAGCTCATCCTGTAGTTTATGACATAGAAAATGTGTTATTTTCTTTTACTATTGGCTGCATTGTTTTCTTGAAATATGTTTCTATTTTGTGGATTAACCTACATTGTATCTTAGAATCATGTCAGGTCTTCTCATTTTTATTACGCCCTTTCCTTCCCTCTTCCATCTTCTCAGCAAAACCCACTAGGAACAAAGCTTCACGGAAAACCATGTTAACAGATGGCTTGTCTTGCTTTGGGTGGATAGGACAGCCCTGCAGTATGTCATGAATCAAGATAGTTTTACAGATCTCCCTGCACTTTTCAAACAGGGCTGGCTGGGGTTATTATTACATGGTATAACGGTCATTTCAGGTTACAGCTGTTAACTGCAGTTCCCCTTCCTCCAAATCATCAGTTTTCTCATTTCATCTGCTCATCTAAGCTGAATCACATAGCAAATAATAGAATTTCTTTGTTGCCTTTAGCTTTTGCTGTGATCCACTACTGGTCAACAGCACTGTGCTCTGTGCCATTGCATCTTTTTCATTACCAACTATTCTCTTTTAATTTTGGAAAACAAAGATGGACCAAGCTCTGGATTTGAACATGAATTGAGCTGAAGCTCCTGAAAGCAGCAGTGCTGTTTGGTTCTCCTGCTGAGATCAGGAGTATCTGCAAGATCCTGATGGGGATTCTATGTTTCCACATATAACAACACAGCTCACAAATCAACTCTGGTTTTTGTATCTCCTGTTCTTGCATAACTTGGATTTACAAGTGTTCACAGCGGGGCTGGCCAGTGAGTCACAGCTACAAATTCTATTATTTCTTTAAACCCATCTGTTAATCTCAGAGTTTTAGCTTTTTTCCTGAACTCATTTCCCCTTGCTTTCACTTGAAGGAAATCAGAGGCCTAACATGTGACCCTGGTCTGTTCTGGAACCTTCCAGCATACAAGCATGGTATGAAGAGACAGTCCAGACCAGTTCAATCTACCCACTGGTAACAGACTTTGTTATACACCCTGATATTTGCTCCAGTTTTCCAATCTCTTTGCAGCAGGGAGTCAAGCAGCGCCTTTGACAACAATGAACAAACCAGTGACAATGGCAGCAGCCAGGCAACCCTTGACACCAAAAACAGTTTTGCAGGAACATCCATACAGGTTTTCTGACACAGCCAAACAGACATCTTTAAACAGCATCTGCATAAATCTCCAGTTGGACCTACTAGAGGAAACTAAGCAAAAGCATTAAGTTACGCAAAGAGATTAACAGCATGCCAATGAGAGCACAGCATGGACAAATAGCTCCCCAGCAAGCTGCAAACAGCTTCCGCTTGGGATTTGAGCACATTGCCTTTGCGCAGGGGAGTCTCAGCCCTCACAGGTGCTTAGAAATAGCTGGTGAAAGCCACAGGGAAAACAACACACCTCAAGCTCCCAGAACAGCCATTTAAGTCATGAGTATGGGGACCCTACATGCTCACACTGACTCCCATTGCCAGGGAGCATCTTCCCACTGCTCACTTCAGTATCTGAACTTCAGAAGGAGGAAGCCAGACCTTCGTGAATCCACCAGCTGCCAAGAACAGTTAAAAATAGATACCTGCTCACAACCACCTTGCAGAACAAATGGCCAAAGGTCATGCAAGTCATTTCTGCAGAAATTACATCATTATTACGCAGCTTGGCCTGCTGCAGCAGACAGACAGCTACTAACCGCAGAGCTAGCTGAATTCAGCCCAGCACTCTTGCCCACGCCCATCTCCACAGAATCACAGAACTGTAGAGGTCAGAAGGGACCTCCAGACATCAAGTCCAGCCCCCTGCTAGAGCAGGTTCTCTGCAGCAGGTCACACAGGAGGGGGTCCAGACGGTCCTGAATGTCTCCCGAGAAGGAGATTCCACCACCTCTCTGGGCAGCCTGCCCCTGAGCTGTCGCTCTCACGGTAAAGATGCTCTTCTTTGAGTTTGTATGAAACTTCCTGCATCCCAGTTTCTTCCCATCAATCTCACACTTTCTAAGCTTCATCACAAGGATGTCACAGGAGACAGTGTCAAATGCCTTGATGAAGTCAAGGTACACAGCACCTACTGCTCTCCTTCCAATACGCTTCCGGGGATGGCCAGTAGTGATCCAGAAATGAAAAAAAACACCCTGAAGGAAAACCCTGAAGCCCCCCATAACAGCCACAACTGCGCTCATAGACCTCTGAACCCCATGCCAGCTCCCACCAAACCACATAACTCCTTCCCTGTACCTCAATGCCTGCATTCTGGACCTCTCACCAGACCCTTCAAAAACTGACCAGACCTTTTTGTTATTCAACCAGGTGCCAAAACATTCCTCATATTCCTCCCCCAAAGCCAACCATGCTGAGCTTGCCTGATTAAAAGCTGTGAGGACCACCTGCTGAAAGTCGTCAGAAAGCTCAGTGGTGGCAGTTAAAAGAGTTTACTCACTGGCTGCACACCCAGAAACTCCCTTCAGGTATGGTATTCAAAGTAAAACTGTCAAATGCTTTGTTTTTCACAGCTCAAAGGAGATTTTATTTTTCAAGGCAATGCAGAACTGTACCCTTGGTGCTCGTTATTTGTTGGATTTTGAATCAAACGCTCAAGACTTCAATGTTCAGCATCTAAATTGGGTAACAGCAAGTGTATATTTAAAAAAAAAACATGGAGACACATAATGAGCATGTGCAGTGCCTGACGTTTCCAGCACAGCACTCCGTGATGTGCATGAGCTGGAATTCCATGCGGAGCTCTGAATAGCAAGTGGAAACCTCCTGAGCAGTAATGTCTCCATTTCAAAGGATGCAGCATTCATCCAGTAATAGTGATAAATGGCAGGGGCAGCAGCATGGAGGTACAGCAGTGCTGCTCTTCAGGAGCCCACGGAAGGGAAATGGTGCACCGAGGGTTTAAGTTGCGTGCATTAGAATGGAAACAAAGATTTGTGCTGTCATGGTTTTGTAATTTTTGCTATTGGTATTCCACATCATAACATCATGTGGAGCGCAGAGAAGAAGAACTACACGTACCAGAGGACCTCACTGTCAAAGAGGAAAATACGTCACAGAAGCAACGCTCGCTCTCTCTCTCACTGCCTGGCAGCGAGTGTGGGTGTGCTTCCAAGCCGTGTGCCTTCCATTGCAAAGTAGGCTTCTCAGACTTCGGAAAACTCTCTCTCTCTCTTATTTTACTTGATTTACTAGCCTCAATTTCAATTAGATTGTATTATATTGTGTTATCTTGTATTCCAATATCATAGTTGATATTGGAATATCAACTATGATATTCCTCCTTAGATCATTGCTGCTGCTCTGTTTGTTTCCTTGAGCCCAGCTCCCATCTCCCTACCCCTTTCCCTTTTCCCTTCCCATTTTTGGGGCTGGGGGGGCCCACAGGTCTACTGCCCACCTGTCACAGACATAGATTGACCTAGATAACTCCGTGACAGGTGCCTATCAGTTTGACCCCTGCTGAACAGAGGAGAAATGACAGCAGATCAAAGGAAAACTATAGACTTGAGCTGAGATGTAATACAGAGGCTCTGCTTGCATTTCCAGGTGTCCCAGAATAGATGCCAGTGATTGAAATGCGTCTGCCAAAGTGAATTTTCTGATAACTTTTTCAATAAAATGCTGAAATTTTGATTATTTGTTTACTTCAGATAAGATTTATTTAATGTAAGTTTGGATATCTAAAAATGAGATATTCAGTCGAGGCTGGTCATCTAAGCTTGCTCTCTGCAGAGGGCAACAGCAAAAGGAAATCTTAAATTGCAGGGCAGTTTCCCCCCACTTCCCTTAAATACCGCATGAGACATTTGATTTCAGTGCTTTTTAAATGAGAAATGGGAAAACAGTAGATGAGGTGTCTGCCACAACAGCGCAGAATGGCACCGAGGTCAAGTCATACTTGTACATTGATTGTCCTCTTAAATTCTTTTCTGACCAGTGTTGGAGAGGATGAATATATTAGCAGAAATTAGAGGACATTTCAAGTTGTCTGGTGCTCAGAACCATGTGTATTTTCACTCAGAGAACAGAAATGTTAATGGGTGACCTAAGCCTCCTCTCAGTTTTAGCCACCGCAGCAGAAAATCTAAATATAGAACCCAGCAAGGGAAGACTGAGAATTACTCATGAAATTTATCTGATGAATAACTCCCAGAACAGAATGGGTGCTTCTAAGGGAAATTGCAAGCTGTTCACATGAGTGTAAGCAGAAACAGAGACAAAGTCAGAGAAAATTATTCACTCAATCCTGATTGCATTGTTTGAACCGATGTAAAACTGTGTCCAAGTTTTAAGCAAATGCTAATTGTGTCCCATTTTCCAGCCTCACTTCACTTTTTGCTAAGAAATTAAATGTCAGAACGTCCCTGAATGTGCTCTGTGAGAAATGAAGCTCTCTTGAAGTCTTTCAAATTCCTAATCTTATTGCGTTTAAATGTTATTCCTTCAACTGAAAGAATAATTTAATGAAATACTGTATATGTCTGGGTGGCACATCAAAAATGCCTATTTTGCCAATCTCTTCTTTTATCACATCAATTTTCTATTCCACTTTATCTTATTGGAACACTGAAAGTTCATCCCGCTAAGCCTCTTGTAACCGTTGTCAGAAATCAGTCCTGAAGTTTCTCAGCTTCTGGCTCACTTGATTTTGCTTCAATCAAATGACAGCATCTGCAACATTTATCCCCTGGAAACATCGCTTAGTATAGAGAAATAAAAAGCTATATATCATTTTTTGGCAGTTTCCTTAGATACATGTCGTAGAGAGGTATCTAATCCTTGGGGTGCAGGCACCATAGAACCGGTATTCAAATCAGGGAAGTGGGTTTCTGTATTACTTATAAGCAACACCCTGATTTACCAAAGGATGGGAATCTCTTACTCCTACGTCAGTTGATATCAGCCTGGTTTCACGGCCCCTAAGCCAGGTTGGTATTCCTATGAACCCTGGAGAAATACAGGGTCTGTCTGTCCCTCGGGGCCAGTGGTGGCACTAGTGGTCCTATGGCTGACCTCTCTTTCCATGTGTTCCTTAGTAAAATCCCTGTTAAAATTTGAATGCTCACCAAAACATGCTCACCTGGAATTTCTGGGAATTTAATTTCTGTGCCATTCTTTCAGTGCCATGTGGCTTATGATAAAGCCTGATTTGATTAATGTTCAAACTACTGTAAAAAAAATAAAAATACAGAGAAAATTTATTATTTTCCCTATTTTTTTTTCATTTTTTTCTTGTTTATTTAAGTTGGAAAATTAACCAAAGAAGGATGCCAGGGACCTATCACCAGCAATTCATTTCTGCTCAGCAATTTTTCTTCTCCCTCTCCTCTCCTCCATTGACACGACATGCACAGGCAGAGACCCGCTCCCACACTGCTGACTCCAAGAGCAATTATTTCTAGCCTGATTTGCATCCCATGTGCTCTTCTCAAGCAGAGTTTGGTTTGGAAGAGGGATCGGTTTGTTTAAGGAACCACGCAGCAGAGGAAGGTGCTGGGAGTTACTCACCAGCTGCTGAAGGCCACTCCAGAGCGCTGCATCTTGCTGGTGGGCAAACACATCTGTAGTTAGTGATCAGTAAACCTTAGCTCCCTACAGCATTTCCCGTGCCAGGGTACTTCATAGGTTTCTACTCCTAGAGAGGGGAAAACTGTGGAACAGAAGGAATAAATTGGGCAGGGCCTCGCAGCGGCTCAGGCTGTGCTTTCCAGGTGTCATGTCCTTCTGTCTGCATCTCTTCTGTGGCAACTTGACGGACTATCAATTACCAGCACCAGCAGGAGAACGCAGGGCAGATGCTGAGGAGTAAAAGATGAGCTAAAAGCAGTTTCCTAATGATCTGTGTCCTCCACAGCACAGAATCTCCATGTAAAACCAATATGCAAGTACAGTAAAGTGATGAATTCTGCTTCTGCCTGGCAGTGTTACAGCCTGCAGCAAATTAATGGGGCAGTCTCGGCCAGCGCATGTAAGTGCATGGGAATACTCAGAATGAAAGCATTCTGCCTAGAGCATTCACTGTGACTAATTGATTATTACTTATAATTACTTATTATTGCTGTCTTACTCTGAGTTCCCACATTATCACTGTGAGTGGAAATTGGCACTATGTTTTGATCAGAAGAAAACCATTATTAAATTGTGGTACAGAAGCCTGAAACTGCATTGAAGCCTCTGGTTCTACCTCCAGACCTACCTACCAAACACTGCATCACAAATTCTACAGCCCTCAGGATTTCCATGGAATAAGGAAAGTGCTCTTTAGCTGCATTGGACTGCTCCGGCTATGGGAGGAAGTGCTGTTTTGGAAGATGATCTCATTGCAGCCTTCCACTATTCAAAAGAGGCTTATAACCAGAAGGGAAACCAGATTCTTACATGGACTGCTTCTAAACTAAAAGAAGGGAGATTTAGATCTGAGGTAAAGAGGACATTCTTTACTCAAAGGGCAGTGAGGCCCTGGCAGTGCTGCTCAGAAAGCTGTGGGTGCCCCATCCCTGGAGGTGCTGAAGGCCAGGTGGGATGTGGCCCTGGGCAGCCTGAGCTAGTGGGGGGCAGGCAGCCCATGGCAGGGCTTGGGACTGGGTGGGCTTTTAGGTCTCTTCCAACCCAAGCCATTCTGTAGTGCTAAGATTCTATGATTCTGTGACAGCGCCACACAGGGCACAGGGTGAGCTTGGACAGCACAGGCATCAAAGTGTCACAGAGTGGTGCCAAGTCAGAGGAAGGCTGCAATGATTTTCCTGTGCCTATTTAAGAGTCCAAGAACTGCACTGCAGGGACTAGCAGCTACAGGAATCTTGCCCTTTCAGAGCTAAGCAGTATACACCCACATCCCTGCCCAGTTATCTTCATATTTACCCTTCCCAGGAGTGCCAAATGCCCCACAGCTCAGCCACGTCTGCAGCCCTCTGTCTGCATGCAGCAGGCTGCCCTTCCCGCCCTGCCCTTGCTTCCCTCCGGTTTCTCTTTAGGTCATCTGTAAAATATTTATTGGGCTTTTCGGGTGAGTCTTCACCCTGTCCCCGTTTCCTTCAGAGCCACGATGGAGCCATCCTCACAGACCTGGGAAGGAAATGGGCAGCCTCACAATGAAGCTTTATCAAACCCGGACACATAAATGGTTTGTCAGGAAACGTGACCCGATGTCAGCTCCCAACCCTTGCTGCTCGAGACCTCACTGCCTTGCTCTCCTTCTCTAAGGCAATTTTGGGTCAGCCAGACATCCAAATGGGGAACCTCCCTTAAAAAGTAAAAACTGAGCGTAAGACACAAACCGAGCAGAGCAGAAAGTTGCACACGTATGAACGGAGCCCATTCTGTTGCTGCAAAGGGACACCAAAGCCAGAGGACGTTCACACCAGGGCCCCACTTTCACCCCTTTCTCCCTCCTCACAGAGTCCAGACACTGCCATTTATTCCCATCTCTGATGGCAACTTTTTCCTCATCTGTTAAATGGCGCTTAAGGATCCATGGTTCTTAAGCACTCCCTTCACTGGGACGAGGCTGTCCCTGGAGGTTTCCTGCTAGTGAGTGACAGGAAGGCACGAGTTAATGGTGGTACTGTGATGGAACTTGACAGGCAAATGGGAACAGTTCTCAGCTTTTAATAATCTAGCACTACTAGCAGCACAGGTATTGATATAGTTTAAAAATACAATTTTATCTTGATGACATCAGTATCACAGATTGTGTTTTTCCTGAGGCTAGAGGGAATAAAAAGGAAGATATTGGGTTTCCTTGACTACCTATCATCAGTGTTAAAATTATGATTTTCCTTTATTAGCTGGCTTCAGCAGTTATTGCAAGAAAAATAACACATCCTCAGCCCTGCTAATAACCTGAATGTTGGCGGCATCCCCACCTGCTCTCTCTTCTCTCCACAGATGGGGAGAATATTTCCTATTCTCTGGGCATCTCTCCTCCTACCTCCCTCTGCAGCATCACACTTTTGAGCCAGGAAATATTCAGTCTCTCAGTACCCAGAATTCCAAACCATCTGAGGTGCCCTGCTTGACTCCTGAAGTCTGGTGGCTTTCAACATGAAAATCATCAACAGCTTAAAAGCAATGCTACTCCTCAAGAAGGAAAGGCAGCGTCCTCTGCCACCACCGGTGTGACTGATAATGGGAAAAGAAGACCGTGTTCCCAGTGACGCATTGAGCTAACTCAACAATATTAAGGCCCATACTGGTAAAGGTACAAACTATTTTTTGATGCTGTCTTAGGTGCCAGCTCAGACATGTTGTGCTAACAGGCCAAAATGGTAGGTAAGTTGTCACATGTGAAGGAGCATTCATTTTTGTCCTTCAGCCTGCTGGCAGAGAACCTGCAAGTCTACTGGAAGTTATTTCTCAGAGGCCAGGGTCTTTGCCATCAAAATTCTTGATGTTTTGCCCATTTGGAGGGTGAAAATGAACACTGGGTTTTGTATGTGCTCTGCGAGTGCCCGTGCACTCTTTTTTTGCTTCAGGCAATATTGTGAAAATCAATTTCTATCTAAAAAGATCTGCCATCATCTTGTGCCATATTTCAAGACAATGAGACTGTATTTACCTCACTGGGAGTGATTCTGCCTTCCACTGGTGATGCTGGCTCTTCTGGCCCCTGTACCCCTCATGGTCCCATTCAGATATGAATGCTCCAATGTGTTTCTGTAAATAACTCCCATGTCCCCATCAGTTTGGCTCCATGGATTCCCCCACCATCCTTATTGCTGCATACAACTAAGAAAAGGTGCTCATTTGCAGACAATTTGCCAGGATCACAGCAATTATTCCCAGCATAATCCCAGTCTTCACATGGCATTTAAAAATACAGTTATTTATAAACAACAGACAAATGTAGCCATTTAAAAAATATTTGTTCTTCAACAGTTGCTTATGAATCAACATTTCTCATCCTTCCCCTTCCAGTAAGTGTCTGATCTAAGAACATGCTGCCCTTCCTGCTGGAAATCCTGCCGTGTCTTCAGAGACCCTGTCTTCTTCCTTCCTCTCCAAGGATCCAGCAAGGAGGAAGAAAAAACTAAAATGATTTTGCAAGCTCTGGTGCTTTCTGTGATGTGGTACCATGGAGAAGACATTTTCTTCCTTCTTCAGTATTTGAGAGGATAATTAAATCAGGCTTCATTCATGTAGGGGTTATACTTTAAAATGCAGCCACCAGCCTGGAGTTCTACCTCTTGGGGCTTTTATGCCATGCTTCAGAGCAAAAATTTGTGTTATTACACATATATTTGCTAACAAAACCAATAGTGGTACATTTGCAGAGCACCAGGTGCACACAGCCACCCAGCTGGAGTGTATTGCAATGCAATCAGTGCATGGGACATCCTCTTGCAGTAGGTCACCTCCAGGGACAAGATGTAGAAAATTTGGGTCCCCAGGACCAGCAATGCTTACCAAAACTGTGCCTGCTTTTGTATGCCTCACTTCACAGAACCTGCTTGACAAGATCACGTCACCACACTAGGTACGTTGGAAGTGTTTACTCCTACATACAAGGAAGAGAACTTCAGGAAGAGAAGCAGTGTATTTGGGGGGTGGTTTTGCTCATTCTAAGAGTGCTGTATCAGTCAGAGGACTCTCCACAAAGGCCTATGTGGTACATTTCACACTGCACACAAACATCTCTTCATGCTGATTACATTAGCTCTGAGATGGTCCCAGAGGAATCACCAGATTGAGGCCTTTTCCTTCATAACTTAAAACCTGATTATTAAAAATGTATGTGATACAGACACAACTGGAAGTAAATACAGGCACATTTCAAGCTGAAGGTGAGGGTCTTTGGAGGAATGGTTGTGGAGTGGTTTTTAGCAGGCAGCTTTTCCACTCAGGAAATCCTCAGGTACTCAATGCAACCGAAAACAGGGAGTTGTAAAGTGCAGCAACATTACTGTGTGCATGGGACTGCATCAGCCTTGGACAGGAGGTGGGTGTAAGTGCATATTATTCTTTTATTCTTAGTAATTCTGAGATGCTGTAGTATTTTCAAGCTTCTTGAGACACTTTGTTGAGCCTTTATTGAAATGCTATTCAGTTCCATTTGACCTGCTGTCACTGCTTTGTCACATGAATTGGGAATAAATCTGACATACTTAGAATGGTTCAGAGCAGCTTCTCCTTTCTGAGCCTGCAATTCCTCTGCAGGGTGATACAGCAACACATTTGAACTGAAGTCCGTGATGATTTTCTTCAAAGGTGATTAGATGTAGATGGCCTGGCACGCAACATTTTGAGCTCGTGTATTCTTTGAGCTGTCATCTCAGCTCTTCTGTGCAACTGTGATGGCTGGAAACTTCATTTTGCTGTTAAGTAAAAACTAAGAATCACATACAACCTCATCCTTACAGAAACTGTCAGGAAAACACAAAGCTATCACAAGGCTCTACATGAGAGCATCGAGAGCAATGTACTTCCCTGGGAATTTCACGTCCAGGGTTTCATTAGCAATGAAAGCAAACAGAAATGGAGAGAAAAAATCTTTACTCAGTATGTTGGCCAGTCAGGTTTATTCGTTGGTGCTCTGCAGTGCGCAAGAAGCATGTGATTGTCAGATACCCTGAAGTTTGCCTTCTTGCTCTAGTTCTGCCCCACATTTGCACACTGTAGCTGAGCCAGTGGCCTGTGAGACCTCACACTTTCTACGTTCACTTCACCCATCAGCTGAGCACACACAAGATAGCCTCATTCTATTCCATGGGCTCCCAGTATATCAACCTCTTAGTGTGAGGCAGAGACAGAATCCTCACATTTGGGCTGATAAACTTGTTAGGCTGTCTTTAATTATCACCTTCTGGCAAGCAGCCTCACTGTCAGTGATGAAAGAGGAAGTAATTTTCACTGGAGGAGGAAACTCATTCCTGTGGTAAGTACAGAAGTAGCAGAGCCAAAAGTTTTAGGTACTCCTCCAGATTGCATTATATAGACTTTTTTTTTTTCCTTTTTTTTTTTTTTCCTTTTCTTTTTTTTTGCAGGGCAATTCATTTAACCTCTCTACCTGTTTGCCCTCATCTCAAAAATGAGGAAGGCAGAACTGACCCAGTTCTTATTTCAGATGTCAAACAGTTTCCAAGCATTTTGAAGTCATTAAATAAAAGGCATTACAAAAGGACAGTGACAATGCGTTGTTCCTGCCATGCTGCTATGTAACAGGCAACAAGAGGCAAAGCATGAAATCAAGGGGAAGCTTAAATCCCTCCTGAAGCTGATAAAGGTTAATGCTTTGCCCTCAGGTTCAGACTGTCTTGAACGTGCTACATGGATTTAGGATAAAGAAACAATAGAGCTGACAAAAATGAAGTTGTCTGTCTCTTTGCTTGAAGAAGTATTAACAATCTGATAATAGCTTTTGCCTTAGTGAGAAACACCTGCGCACACACTGGGACACTTGTAGGTTTGGTTCCCATTAGGTTGGGTGAGGATCTGGCTCGGATCCTTCTATTTGTTCTTTTTCCTCCTCCTGTTACAACTGAAACTATTTCACCTTAAAGCCAGTAATACTTTGAGAGGGAAGGGTGGTGGCAGGGCAGCAGTCTTGAGGAACAGGGGATGTAATTCAGGTTTTGGAAATCAGAGCAGAGCTCATGCATTTCTTTTATGGGGCACCACTGCCATGCTGATATAAGGAGCACCTAAAGCTCTCCTGCAGGTTAAGCCACATCTACCTCCAGTTACATTAGAACAAGGCATTATTGATGCTGCTAGAAAATATAATTTAGGAATGTAAGTAAGTGCTACTAAGGTCACGTTGTTGGTGTGACACCAGACCAGTACCCTGTGTGCATGACACACTCTCGGATGAGCTGGTAGGAATTTGTAAATGGAGTGCACTGAGAGAAGCCACCCCAATGCCAGATTTCAGTGAAGACTCAGGATCAGATTCAGGATCAGAATCATAGAATCATAGAATAACCAAGGTTGGAAAAGACCTCTAGGATCATCCAGTCCAATCGTCCACCTACCACCAATATTTCCCACTAAACCGTGTCCCTCAGTACAACATCTAAATGTTTCTTGAACATCTTCAAAAGCCACATATGTTTACTTCAGACCCTGGAAAAATATTAAAAGTGAAGAAACTTGAAGCTGCTCTGGAAGCACTTAACAGAGGAAAAAAACAGTCCCAAGATACAGTGTTTGTTCCAGTGGGGATTTAGCTGATAGTGCACAGGGGAAATACAGTTCTGGCCCGTGGGTCAGACCTGCAGCTCAGAGTCCAACATGTACCATCAGCATGGAGAGGAATGCCAACCAGGGGGAAGTTTACAGGAAGTTTTTGTTGACCCTTTAAATACACCTAAAATGCAAACTTGCCAGCCCCAGTTCTACACCTTGCACCTAGCTTGAACCAGCCTTGGCAAACTTAGCCACTGACTAGCTGATGCAGTTCCTGACAAGCAATGGGCTGGGCCAGCTGCCAAGAAGGCTGTGTCCATCCCAAGGTTTGCAAGTCAGGATGCATCCCTGCCCATGTCCCTGCAACAGCCCTAACTCCATGGCAGCCTGTCCCAGTATGTGACGGGGAGGCTCCTGCCCTTCGCACACTCATGCTGTTTTGTAACAGAGAGCAGACTCCAAACCACTCTTGTATTTGGGGTCTATCTTCCCACTGCTCCTCTCTTTGCACAATGATTCTATGATATCTCCATGCTTCTTGCTAAGTCTCCTGCTTGTTTTTTAAGCATTTGCTGTGCAACTAAGGGGTTGCAGTCAGGACAAAGATATTTTTACTTATTTTCATAAGCTGACTTGAACCAAGTGGTCAGAGAAAGTCTTAGGACAAGGGCTGGAGAGCCTGGATGTGAAGCAGCACATGGGAGGAACTTGGGTGTTGCAAACTAGGGGCCCTGAGATCAAAAGACACCTCTGAGGGTAGGTGGGGATGTGGTGGTTCATGCTGCCTATGGACAAGTGTTTGAACCCAAACCTTTGCTCTTGCATGCCCAAAGATAACCTGGAACCTGAGCACAACTTCCACTTGAAAAGAGGCTTTCTGAAGAGGCCCTCTGATCTACATGGAGCTGAACCGGTGCTTTAGGTGCACTTAGTTGAGTGAGATGTACATTTTTAATGTGCTGCTCTCCTGCCAGAAGTGGGATTTCTAGAAAGTAAAGTGTTTAGTGGTCCCCAGGTAAACAACTGCCCGGAACAGACAAAGGAACCTAAAATGCAGCACTGATGCCGCTCATCTATAATTTTCCAGAAGAAACTGGGCCTGTTCATTATGTGAGCATATGATGTGGGTTTTGCATGAGCGCCCTCAACCCAAGCCGAGGATATCATTCTTTCAATACGTGCTCCCTCCTCTCTCACCTCCCTTCTCCCATTCTCCTTTATCAGACAATGTCCTGAGCAGTAAAACATACTTGAATGCACTCCCCTTTATCTTCAGGGGAAAGGAAGACAAGAGAGTTATGTCTGTCTATCCAAGATGAAAAGCTTTTCCTGTGTATTCCTGTATTTATTTAGCTCACAGGAGGCTGCTTTGTTTATCTTCTGTTTTTTTTCCAGGATGTTCTGTCTGCCACCAGGGAATCTCACAGACTGTGGATCACGCAGTGTGGGTGCTCTGAAAGTTGAACTGGAGTCACTTGGTTCAAACCAGGGGAGTTGCTTTATCCGCTGCTGAAAGGATGTGGCATGTATTTATAACTGCTCAGTGCAACAGTGATCCCCACCCTGTTCCCATCAGTAAAGATGGAAAATGGAAAAAGTTTGCCTAACGGGGCCTACTGAAAAATAACCACAAAGATAAATAACCTTAAAATATTCGTTTCATGGGAATTTTACCGCCAAGGTAAAGGACACAGCACTGGGGTTAGAAGGCCTGGTGATATCTCTCCAAGGCTTCCCTGATCTATTTAGGGCAGGACAGGGCAATGTTTGGGGTGGGATGAAGAATAGTAAGGATGAGGGTATGTGCAAGCTGTGCAGCAATAGACCCCATGTCAGGGCTGCAGCTAATCAAAGGGGTTCCCTGAAACATTTTAGCTTACGCTTAAGATCATTTTCATGGACAACACTCTGGAGATTTTAAGCCCAAATGACTATTAAATTATTGAAACAAAGTAAACCAAGAGTCTCAGATTACATTCCTGGGAGGTGGGCATCCTTTCAGCAGCTGGAAATTTGGCTTCTTCCAGTTGGTGTGTCAAAGCCTACTATTTATTTAAAATTAGGCTTTATGGTGCTCTTTCTTGTATTTAAAATGTTTTCCTTCAGCCTCAGGGAAGCTGCCTACTCAGCCAAACATGGCTCCTGCAATCTAAAATTACTCCTTTGTCACATTCAGCCCATTTCTGGGGGACTGAATAAGGAACATATCAACTGATTTATGCATCTTGGAGATAGCCAGCTATCAGCCAAGGTTGATAAGCTGCTCCATCCCACAAGTGCTAAAAGAATCATCTATGCTGAAGCCAAAATTAGGACAGCACCATACCAAGGAAACAGAAATAGCTTCATTACACCAAGGGGAGCTGAAGCCGGAGGCTGGCTGAGACATACAGGATGCCCACCCACGGCGTGAACCAGAGATCTTGTCCCGTTACCCTTATCCATGGGAAAATGGAAGGAGGCTCGGTGAGAAGCACACATCCCGTGGTGCTGCCAAGGAGCTGGGTTATTACTGCTCTGCTCACGCTGCCTGAACAGCTTTCTAATAGCTTAGCACATCTGAGTCACCATTAATTCCAGGAACAGATCAACTCATCAGTAAGCAACAGCCAAGGAAAGAGATGGAGATCAGTTGTTTTCACTGGCTACTGAGGAAAAGAGAAGACATCAGCTGAGAGGAGAGTGCAGGAGAAGAATAGAAATCAGCTCTCAGTGTGTGGCTGAACAGCAGAGTGAGTTGGTGGGCAGGAAGTGAGTGATGTTTAAGAACAGATCAGTCCTGACAGCTGTCAGTCAAACTTCAGATCCTGCCCTAGAACCAGCAATCAGCTTGATGATTACCTGTGTAACTGCTTTATCATCAGCACTGTGTGTTTCTGATTAAAGTGGAACATCACAAAGAAAACTGTGGGTTATGAAGGGAAGAGTGAAACAAATAAGTGAAAATGAATCCTGCCTTTTTTTTTCTACAAGCTTTGGAAGTCATGTGTACAGAGAATCAGTATTATTCATTGCCTAATACAAGCAGAAAAATGAAATACCATAGAAGTATTACAGAAATATAGAGATGTAAAGAAATGCTAAACAGATACAGTGCGAGTGCATATTCTCAAGAAATGTGCCATAGCTTTGCACGACCAATCCTATGGTTGATACAGCATTAAAAGGTCTTTCTTTCCACCCTTAGTAATAAAAACACCACAGAAAGGGCTCAGTTCGAAGTGTCTTTGAAGGAGGCAGAGTGTCATGTAGAACACATAGACCAGAATCTCATTTTAAGGAAGGACAGAAAGTCTATGGCTACTATGACAGCCTGAAAAATTAAACATATATTCCTCCTCCCTCTCTCACATCAGTGATGAATTTGTAGTTCTGAGTTTGAAGGAAAAAGAATCACATTCCCCAAATCTCATTGCTTACCTTCTAGTTTTGCACTCTGATGTTCCCCATACACACGCAGACACACACACCTGCACACCAAGGCCAAAATTTACCTTGAAAGCAACAAAAGCCACCCAACTGGCACATCCACTTGGACTTCAGTGGAAACGCACTACAGTCACCACAGTTAGCAGCCCCTGAACTTCAGCTCTCACACACCAGTGTGAGCTGCCCAGAGAAGTCCGGGGTACTGAGGTCTTGTAATTCAAATGCTTCCAGCCCTGTCCTTTCCCTCATTCTGGTGTGGACTCATGGCAGCTTCTGCCAAGCAATGCATTTTTTTCCAGTTCCTTCTAAAGCTGCAGGTAGCGAGGCCAATGTGAAAGGTCGAGCTGCAGCCACTTGCCATCACAGTGCCACGGAAAGAGACATCTTTATGCACAGCTCATCTGCAGAACTCATTACCACAAAATGTCACTGAAGTCAAGAGAGGAGCAGCGCTGTATGCACAAAGGGAGGACCCGTGGTTGCACAGAACTATGTAACAACGTGTAGCGATAAGGAGACCTGCTGTAAGGTGTTACCGATTAGCATTTGGCTCAGGAAGCAAATTGGCTGAGAGCAAAGCCCGTTACAGGCAGATGGCTCCACAATTTTTACTTAATGGAGCTGTCCTTTTCCTCCAAGGTATTGCTACGATACACCAGCAGAGGCAGAACACTGGATTTGCTATCGATCTTGGCCATTACAGAAATTCCTTTGTTTCTGTGTCTCAACAAGAATGGCTGCGTATGTCATTTGAAGAATATCTGTTTTATTTATTTCCTATCTCTTAGTCCCCGCTCTCCGTTTTTATAGATCTATTGGCGCAACAGTTGGATGCTTCAGCAAATGGCGTTAACCTCTGGCCATAAATTACTGCTCCAACAGGAGGAAGTGGCAATAAGAAAAGAAACTTCCACAACAGTGGAATACAGGAAAGGTGGACAGACTGAGGGCTGTACAAATTACAGAACCACCAGGCACTGACAGCCAAACCAGAACTACCCATGCAAATCATAAAGTGTGACATAAACACACACAAAAGTGAACTCAGTTAGGCCAGAACAATCATTCATATGCCAACAAAAATAAGCAACTTTCCTATTTTCCCTCGAGTTTGCATGTAATGGGTCTCAGGGCCTCCATCAGAGAGAACACGTGGCAACCACAGGCAGCTTTTCCTGAAAGGAGAAAAGATCAGATCACCTGTAGCATTTCTTTTAACTGTCATAGCATCCAAGAATATAGGACAAGACAGCCCTTGCCAACAGTGGTCTGCCCAGGACAAATCAGAGTGAATGCAGAGTGTGCTGTGTGATGTCCAACATGATTTCCTTATCAAAATTGTGAGCTCATCCCACTCCATGGCTGGAGCTTTCCTGTGTGAGCCTACAAGCCCATCTTGAGACTTTTTAAAGGAATGAGAAAGAGAGGAAAAAAATTATGATTAATTCCCCTTTTAGGCATCTCATATTGCTCTAAGCATGGAGGAACCCAAGATCAATGCCATACAGGGGAAAGTTACACAGGTCACTTTTAAGATGGGAAAGGGGAAGGAAAATGAAATGTTGCAGGGCTGTGGCTAAAGGAGATGGTGTTTTATGGTCTTCATTTGGGGGTGCCAAATGTAGGTGGCTTCTTACAGCGAGCTGGCGAGAACTCTACACAAAGTGTGGTTGGGGGTTAAAATGAACTAAGCACAGAAATAAACAAACTGAGACACTTGGGGAATTTGTCTAAGGAAGGCTCCCTACATTTCCCAAATAGTTTGAAGAGGGCTTCCTGATTTGCATCTCTTCTTTCTTGGCAGATGGAACACTGCAGTTTTTCTGGAACATCTTAATGGGTTTATGTGGGCCAAAGGGAAAGCCAGCCACCAAAAGATACTAAGCAAAAAGACACTATCTCTCAGTCAGTTGGACGCTGGGAAGCTATGCCCAGACAGTTGGAAGCTGGGAAGCTACTCCTGCAAAAGACCTGTTCCTTGCTGCCTTCTAAGCAGCTCCAATTTTAGCCACTGTCAGAGATGGGCTGGTGGAGTAAATGAATCTTTGTATGGCTCTGGGCAGCCTGGTCTGGTGGTTGGCAACCCTGCCCATGGCAGGGAGGTTGAAACTAGATGATCTTTGAGGTCGTTTTCAACCCAGGCCATTCCATGATTCTATAATTCTATGTTCTACTGGTGATCTTATGTTCTGAAATGCTTTGTGCTAGACAGAGAACACTGCAGGAAGCTGCTTCTCCACCATCTGTTCCTTTGCTGATTCCAACTGAGATTAACTTCTTATGAGTACCCTTAGGTACCTCTCCGTAACTATCTGCAGGCAAGTATCCCGTGAGTCCTAAACGTGCCTCTCTTCCTCCTCCTGTGCAAAAGCAGAAGGAATCTGGGAGGCCAAAGAAAAGCTTTACTGCCTTTCTGCTCAGAGCTGCATAGACTCCACAGCTCCATGCTATGGCGCTCCGGTTGGCTGTGGGAAGCACGCAGGGACCTGGCTTTCCCATGCTTGCTGGCTCTCCTCCTGATTTCCACCTGCTAAACTGTATTAAAAGAAACTGCGATTGTAACTAAGTAACATGACTTTTCAGTGTAAGCAGATACCATAGTTGCCAAAAGGATGCAGCCCACAGAAGAGGGGAAGCTAATATATTTATGAAAGGGAAGCAAAGTGGACATATTCACCATTAAAATGAGATCCACGTTTTTTTCTCCTTTTTTAGGCTGTTTTCCCTAACAGGCTTTGTTTTGTTTTGTTTTGTTTTGTTTGGAGAGGCTGGAGGGCTGACATTGCTAGAAGACTGAAGCAGTAAATAATTCTTTATCACCATAACACTGCAAACTACTGCAAAATCTCTATTGCTGTCCAGGCTACCACTTGGAATAAGCTACTGCCAGAGAGGGTGGCAAAAAAACAAGTATTAGCAGCTGACCTTGGAACATTTTCCTTGTCATTCAGGGATACAGCTTTCTTGACTCAAGAAAAGGACAAAGAACAGTCAAATCACACAGAACTGAGCTAATATCAGAGCTGTATGAATGTCATGACATTACTTGTCAAAGGGACATCCAAACTTCAGCTTTGGTTTCTGGGGCTAGAAGGGGTTTGAAAGACACTATTGCTCACCCATCAAGCTGAATGTAGCACTATTTTGATGCTCATGGGACTAAAAGAAAAAATCTTCTAGAAGAATCTTTAACACAGGTCAATAATTTCAGTGTACAATTCTTGGCCATACTCCAACAGTTTATGCAGACAACTCACTTGTTATTCAATTATACGGCTCAGAAGGACAGCTGGTGTGTATCAGCACAGCTCTACTGATTTTGCCAATATATACTAATAGGAGACACAGCTTATATATTTTTAAACAATTTCTGTAAGTCAGCGTTAGATTCCTACAGAACCTTGGTGGTTTCCTGCCTATTAAATTTTAATAGAGTGAATAAAATTGGCAGAAAATACTCTCTGAAACACTCTTCGCTACATCTCTGGATCAGCTTCCCTCTGCCAGATTCTGATTCCTTTAAGCATTTTAATTCTCCCTTTTCACTGAAACAGGCAGGTTTTCTGAGACCACTGGAATGTATTTGTAATAGTGACAAAAAGCCACTGAAACACAATAAATGAGTCAAAGTAGTTGGAAAACAGAAATATGTGCTGAATCTTATCCCCATGGGTACCCCTTCATTCCACATCTCCTTGAAAAGTAGATACATTGCAATTTTCAAGTCCTGCACCTTGCTTCTTTCTGCACTATCATCACTACTTCATCAATGAAAATGGGAGTACTATTACAGACAAAAGAAATTCGTTCTGTCTAGTTTGCCCCTGGGTCAACCCTGGTGCTCCCTGGAGCGAGGTGTTGCAGTAGAAGTCAAGCATGGAGTAATGCAATGGCTTGAGTTTGCTTCTGATAAGACCCAAGTATCACTCAAAAAGAGCTGGGAGAACATCGAGGGTTTCATCGTGCAACAGCCGATGAAAGAAGGCGAGATGGTAAGGGTGAATGGGATTTGGGGGTGCTGAAGGAAAGAGTTAAAAACACATGGTGAGGGATTTGGGGGTGCTGAAGGAAAGAGTTAAAAACACATGGTGAGGCCATAGGGAACTTGGGGAGAAACAAAAGTTAAAAAGTATGTTTTTGCCTTTGGCTGATGTGAAAGCAGCAGTCAAAAGTTTCTAAAGAGGCTTAGCTGTCAGTGCTGGTGTTGATGCCCATTGGCTCCAGCATGCAGCATTTGGCAGGTGGAAATAGGCAGCTTGGTTGTGAATCCTGCAGGAAAGACTGAAAGAATAAATGCTGTCCCTAGTGCTCTGGGATAATGTAGGGAAGGAAGGGGCAGTTCTTGGCCTTGCAACACGCCCATCAACTCACGGCGCTGGAAGGACTTCTCACAAGCTGCCTCCTCCTTTAAAAGAAGTTGCTTGTTAAGGTTGTCACCAGTAAAGTCCCCATTTCACCTGCGCAGCATCAGTTTATGGACTGGGAATAAGTCAGTGAAGTTTGCTCCTTTAAAAGTCATTTATGATCCTGTAGGAATGTTATATGAGAGTACAACGGCATGGAGTAAGGGTGACACACTGTGTGGACAAAGAGAAGTGCAATTCCTTCCCTCTTTTCCCACCTTTTTTTGAGGGATTTAATCCTTTTTCTGAAATCTGAGTCTTGATTGAGGCAATCCCTGAGCAGTCCCAGTGAAGTTCTGCCGTGGTCCCTTCCCAGGCAACAGCCAAAGCCTCCCAGTTGGGCTCCTCTGGGCAGCAGCGGCATGACCTGCCTTCACACCATGTGCTCCCAACTTGGAGTAAGCCAGTAGCAAGGGGCAATAAATTTGAGGATGTCCCTGGACTCTGGAAAAGAGAAAGCTTTGTGATCCACTAACTGTTGCCAAAAGCTGTAAGTAACAAGAGCTGCAGCTTCAGAGCAATTCTACAGTTAGCTGGAGATGGCAATTTTTCCAAACATCAATGTGGACTCTGTGCTGCATGAAGAAAGGGAGCAAATCCTAGTGGGTCCCTTCCAACTTGGGGTATTCTATGATTCTATGAAGTCTGCCTCAAGGAGATAAGAGACAAGAGAAGAAAGACTGGTTGCACTTTTAAAACAGTCTGTGAGCTCAACCCTCATCTGAAGAAAGCACTACCTTAAACACAGCTAAAAGGAATGCTGTGATCAGAGATCTCGACCTTAGTTGCCAAACACGCCAGCCAAGAGACTAAGACAAGCATTCATACAAAGACACGATAAGAGGAGAGAAGATTAGAGATGAGAAACGCACAAGTCAGTCTTCAGAGTCTGCCCTGCTGATTTTCAAACCCTTGTTTTTCCTGTTGAAAATCCTTGCCATTCCTACCTTTGACTTTTAGAGTGTGAAATCTCTGCAGTGCTTTTCATTCTTCCTGATGTCTAGAAGACAAAGAGCGTGTGTACAAAAGAGCCTTGTGGCTCCAATAGGAATGGTAATGCTTTTAATTGTTCTTTAAATTCTAGCAAAGAGTCCATGAAAAGGCAGGTGCACGGCTGCTGAAAGACATAATCTAGGAGAAGCAGCATTTTTTTTCAAAGGGGGATGATTTTTGTGAGTGTCTTCTGCTAGAACATTATGCACAGACATAGGCAGAATTCCCATGCCATGGCATACAGGCTTTACTGAAACACGGCTTCAATTCACTATCCTAGGACCAGTCGGTCTCATCCCTATACCATGGAACCACAGGAAGCTGTAGTGAAAACCTCCTCCCATTTAACCCTTTAGCACATTGTCACCTTCCCTGTAAGTCTTGCCAATTCTGCCAGGCTGAGGCTCCCTGTTCACAATAACCATGGTATTCAACAGCCAGTGCTGGCACAGAGACTGGAGCACAACTTTTATGAGACCTTCAGGATAGGTACTTAAACAAGTTTTTCAGGCGAGGAGGGGAAGGAAAGAGATAAGTGACTTTTCCAGGAAGATACAGGTGGGCTTTGGCAGAGGAGTAGCTTGAATCATGCTGTTTAACCAGAGGCTTAATGCCCTGACGACTGAATCATTCCTCCCATCAAATGTTTGACATCCCACTGAGTTTAAGAGATTGCTGATGGAGAAACTTTGAGAACGAAGAGCAGCCAATGGGGAGAGAACACTTGACTTCATTTACAGACAAATTGCAGAATGCGGTTGCCAAGAATGGCGCAGTCTCACTGGCCTTTTTTTTTTTTACAGGAAGCAGCATCTAAGAAATATGTATTTTATCTCTGGAACTCATGGCATGGTCTGTGCTGAGCCAATGGCCTGAGCACTTCTCCCTGCCTGGGGTGGCAGTTCCCTGGAGACAAAGAAGAGCCTGTTGTCTCAGCTCCGCACAGCCGTGCTGGTCCTGAGCTCTATTCCCAGCCTTACGCTGACTCACTCACTGACCTTGCTGAGAAAGTCTGTCTGCTGCAAAAGCCATCGTCGTCTCCTAAGGTCAGGTTTTACTCAAACCGCAGATGATGAAAAATATGACACATTTCTTCTGCTTTCCTTCAACACCCATCCTCTGTGGCAAGCGGGAACTGTCCTACTGTCTTCCTATGATCTCTCCATCTCCTCCTTCCTTACTTGGACAACTAACTATGCCAACGAGCCCTGTTTTTGCAGTGCCCAAGGGCTGCACCAGATTCTTCTGCCGTATGTACACACTGCAGCCTTGAGGCAGGTGCTTACTTTCTTGAAGCACTTTCTGTTTACAGCTGCTCACTGTTATACCCTGTCCTTTTCAGAGTGGCACCCTGTCCTTTCAAATCGCGGTTGGCTTGGCAAGAGGACACAAAGGATGCTCTCATGGTGGCTGGTGGGAGGCAGGCTTTCTGCTAGGGGATCTAAGACAGCCTTAGTGTTCTGTTTTGAGATTCCAGGCTGGCTGCTGCTGCTGCTGACTTAATGCAAGGGCAACACATGATGCTTGGATTGCTTTATTCAAGGCTGGACACAGCCACCTTTTTTTTTAAAAAAAGCTGCATCATAAACAGATTTTCTTTGTTATTTTTCCTAGTAACACTGTGTTCTCTTAAAGGTGAAAGGATATTTAGAATCCCGTTTATCCATTGCTAGTTATGTTTCTCCATCTAGGGTGAGAGCCAAAACTCATTAAAGGCAGCAAGAATCTTCCCATTCACTTCTATTCACGTCCATTGGCTCTAGCTCAAGCTTTTATTCAGTGCCTCTCAGCTTGGACAATGAAGATCAGTGATGGCATTTTCACTATCAGTGTCTTTGTGCCACCATCTCTCATTTCTAAAACCTTCAGCACAATGTCCATTTGTCTTTAGCAACTGCTTCCTTTCAGATTTCAAAAATAAGTAAGTCTACGGAAGAAACATTTCTTTTGGCTCTGCATTGGTCGAAAGCTCATTTACAGACATATTAATTTTGGTAGACAGTGCCTCTTTGATTCTCTCCACCATCTCAGTACACCAGCTCGCTATTTTTGCCTCACAGGCTTGGCTGCACTGAGTCATGTAGCTCTGGTTTACATTGGAGTTAGTGCAACCAGCGATAATCTCAGTGCTTGTCCCACAGTTTGCTTGTGAAATCTAACAGGAAGATGGCAGCTCAATGAAAGGACTGCTGAGCACATTCTTTTAGCATACGCAGCAAGAAGAAAAAATTGTGTTATGATTAAGTGGCTCTCACACCACTGTAAGCTTATCACATGCTCCTCAGCTGGTAGCCATCAAAACAGGACTGTGCAGCATCACTGGATGGTCTGCCTGCTCAGGGGGGACATCTAGGACTGTCCTGGCCTCTGCCCACCGGCTTCCAGGTCAGCGATGAAGGGAACACCACATGGCTCCAGATGCTGCTCTACAGTTAACTGCAATCACTGGCAGGTAACAAACAGGGGTGAAAAAAACAGGCTGGGATAGGCTGATCACAAACTCTTCACTTCAGGGGAAGGCTGGAGTGAGGCGCAGCGCTCATAACACAGCTTTTAACAATCTTCAGACTAAGGACTGGTAAATGTTCGGTGATGAACTGGGGCACAGTGCCCCTCTGGTGCCAAGTTAAAAAGAAAAAGCTCGTGGAATGGGATTCCAGCCTTGCGCTATGGGATGAATTAACCCTAACACTTTCATGATGGATGTGTCTAGTGTCTTGATTAATGCGAGCACTCTGGAATTGCCAGTGTTTTTCTGTCTTGCCACTGCCAAAGCCTATCTGTGCTTTTTCTTCCTCTCAGGCTTTTCTCCCTCTACTCCAGTGATTTCAACCAGACAGTTCTAATTGCTGAGCATACTTCGGGGATGTGAGCAGAAATCTTTAGTTTTAAGGGAACGTCTGAAGAATACCTCAGATGTGAATCATGTTTCTCATTCTCAGCCTTACTGGTAAGAAAATCCGGCTTTATCCCCAAAGAGAGACAAAGTGTAAGAGGGAATTAAAATCCAAAGAAAAATAAATAAAACAAGCATTCTTGGTCGCTCACTCTGAGGCCTACGGCTGGGTGAAACCCATGTTTCTCACACTTTGAAGTTCACATTCTGGCGAGGGAAAACCTTTTACGTGAAATCTGGGCTCCACTTGAGGAAGGTCACTGCAAGGAAAAGATATGGATCAAGGTAACTCAGAGGGGTAGAATCTTTTTCTTACCTCAAATGCTACGTATGGATGAAGGCTGGCACATTAATTTCTTCCTCATTAGGTGGGTAGCTCTGACTTTCTGCCACAGAATCTAGCAGAACAAAATAGTGATCAAACCCAGCATCTGTCTGCTTTTGTTGATGGCTATTTATTTTCCTTAACATTTCTCTTGTTTTGTACTCTTGGCTCAGAAGTCTGCCTTGTGCTCCAAACCAGCTAATTTTTCCTAAGAGCCGTACGGGCCCAAGGCCTAGATTATATTTATAAGCTGTAAGCATCTCCCCAGGCAGCCTCAATTATAAAGGATTTGAGTCAAACAGCTACAAGGAGATGCTCAAAAACAACCCCACAGAGGGAACACAAAGAGATGGAACATCACACATTTCCCCCACGTTAAAGTTTTACAAAGCAGACTGCAGTTCAAAGTGACAAATAATGGGAGGTACGTAATCTTTATCCTTTAATCTCCCGTTTCCAACAGAAGGATGAGATGTACTGCTCTCCTCTGTTAGCTGAACACATATGTTTGAGAGGTGTTTTCAGGCAGGTCCACATATTTCTCCATTACTGCAAGTGCAGCAGGACTGCAGGAGAGCAGTTTGCAGGCTGTGAGTATGACAGGAGTGGCAGAAGACAGAGGCAGTGACCAGCCTCAGTGGCACAGTCAGGAAGAGCCTGCCGGGATGCTAGGCAGGGATGGATAATGGGTCATACTGGGAAAAACAAAAACAGAAAACCCTCATACTTGACAGTTTATAAACAAAAATATTGTTGCTTGCAGTATTGTATTTATATTTTGTTGTTGCTGCTGAGGTGACTGACAGATCTCTTCCAGCTTTTGCATTTGGAGTGATTCACTGAACCTTTCTCTGGCTTGTTTTCCCTTCACGTATAAAGGAGGAAAGTGCATACAGACTCTGTAACAAATAACTGCATGTGCTTCCTGCTCAGCCCCTCTGAAGCCGCCATCCCACGGAGGAGCAGCAAGTCATGAGAGACATGCCCGCAGCTCCGTGGCCCCACATCTCTTGCTGTTAGGTTTCACCTATGGTACTGCTGTGTATTTGAACAAAAGCTGAGCGGGAAATGTTTTTCCCAGCTAGAGAAGCTGAATGGGGTTTTCATGAAGCCCTTCCTTTTGTATTTTTTCAAAACAAAAGAATAAGTAAGCAAACATGTCTGCAAGAAGCTGAAAGCAGCAGCCGAAGGACAGCCAATGGATTTGTTGAATAGAGGACTCCTGCAAGACACAGGAAATCACAATGAAGTTTTCTAACCGAATTCAGGGTAGAGTCTTAAAATCAGACCTTGCCCACACAGGGCATCACAAATTTGGAGGCAAGGCTGGGACAGTGCTTTCCTTCCCAGAAACGACATCCCTAGCAGAAGTAATTCCAAGCTGAGTCTTCCCTCAGAAAGTTTTCTGTTTTGATAGCATGCCATTTTCCAATGAAAAATATTTTCATCAAAAAGTTCCCCACCCTGTTTGCACACAGACTGCCAACGTTAACTTGTCTTTACATCACCAGGGGACTACAGGATGTGCGTGAATCAAAGACAGCCTGACCAGATCGTGGAGAGAGGCACACCCAGCGACGGTCCTGCAGCTCTCCTTGGGATTAAGGCGGCTACTGTTGGCAAAGCTTCTTGTCTGTGTGAGGGACAAGGTGGGACTGGGGATGGGCTATGGGCCCTGTTTGCTAGCTGAAGGACCCATACGTAGCCAGCTTCACGCCTGTTCTGAAAGTCTGTGTACGCCTCCAAGGTACCTTTTGTTCCTGTCAAATGTGTAGTTGAACTCATGCACTTTTTTCACCCCAGAACAATGCAGTAAAGTGAAAGGCCCTCCTGCAATGCCCTGCCTGTTTCCACCACCTCCTTAGGGTGCTTGGATTTACAGGACATGGAAAGCTATCTATTCAAAAAGGGTTCTAGGTCCTCTTGGGAAAATGAACTGCTTCATATGGCACACTGAAATGAAAATCCCTGGCCCTGCCAACTCACAGTCCTTTAAAGGTAGTCATTACACTTCTCCTCACCTACGACAGAGTACAAACAAGAAAATTTGACAACCTGACAAGAAAGGCTGTCTTATCACTAAAGAGTCTCTATCTAAGACGTAGGGCAGAACTAACCAGCTAAAATTTAGGTTTGTGGGGTAAACTTGCCTCGATCCTACACTATTCTTGAGGGAAAGAAACAGGCACCTGCCAAAGAAGGTCTGTAAAACAGATGCATCACATACATTGGATAAGCCATGCTTTTTAAGAGGCTCTCTGCAGTCACTAAAGCAGGCCAGCCCAAATAACCAGCCCACATGAGACAACTAACATTTGGATGTCTGTATGTAGTTCAGCTGGGTTTTACCTTTGGCTAAGGCTAAATACAGCAGGCAGTCACAGATGCTGGCCAAATCCAGGCCCTACTCTGATCAGCAGCCATCCCCTCTGCTGTGCTTCCTAGATATAGACCTACCTCGGATGGCCAAGATTAAGTGAAGAATTACCCAGCTCCAGGAGCATCCTCTTCCAACCTAACAAAAGGGATCACTGCATGTGGTCTTCCATACTGGGCCAATGCTATCAGCAGGCTGAAGGTCATCCAAGGGACAGCCAAGCAAGTTGCGTGGGCAGGGTCTGTAGTTAGCACAGGTCTGAGACCACGCTGCCTTGGCCCTATGAAACACCCAGTACTTCATGGAACACCAGGCCACAGCCCTGACATTCTGGCCAAATTTTTGCAGGTTATTGCCTACCATCCCTGTTGTCTACTATTTCCACCAGATGTACCTTCGCTTTCTTTATACTATTATTTACTTATGGCCATACTGACACAGTTGCCAGGTGTCTCTGAAAAGGTAAGAGCATTTCATTAATGAAGCGAAATGACGTTTTCTAGCCCAACTTCAGTTCCCACAAGCATGGTGAGTATGTTCATTAGTATCAACAAGGAGCTTTGAGGTCCTCGGATGGAATAACTGTCACAGCAAAACGAGCTGCACTACTACAAAAAGGTTCAAGTTGGGTTAGCAAATTGCTTTTTCCATCTGTACAAATGGAACATGCTGTTATTTAGGGAAGTCTTCTGTGCTTTGGGAAAGCTCTAACTTGTTGCTATAGGCACGTGAGGATGCTCAGGAACAAAACATGACATTCTTACAACCTTCTTTTTGGCTTGGCATATTTTGAGAGAGAAAATAAAGAATTCAGAATAGTTCCCAGAATCATTTGGCCAGGTTCTCACGCTGAATTCCTTGTGAAACTACACACCATGGGCATTTGGTCTTAATTAAATGATCAATTCAGTTTATCAACAAATAAAAGATTTTTTGGAGCATGACATAAACACAACACAATTTGCTAGCAGCTGTTCTGCAACTTCCAATGAATTCTTGAACACTTCCCTGCAAGCCAAAAATACCATTCAGTTCCATAATTGAGCTAGAATTTTCATTCTCCAGTTAAGCTTAGTGTACAATTTGTCTTTCCTATTATCCATAACTATTTAAAAGTCCATTCCTGTAACACAGATCCAGGGAAAGCTTTATGTCCTAAAAACCAACTCTAGGCATAGAAAATGCACTTAGTCATGTTAAGAATGATCTGAGTATGGACAGGAAGATTAGCATTAACTGTGACATCACGTGATATTGAGAATAGCATTCCTGATGTAAATAAGAAATGATGCTTCTAGTTCATAGAACTAGAATTATTTGGGGCTACTCTGTGTTCAATTTCTTGCCTGAATTTTGAACGTTTCTACATCAGGAATCAGTTCTGATCCTCTGATGCACCCACTTCCCTTGCAGAATAACTAATGAATTTGTAAGTCATAGAACCGTACCTCTGTCTCACTTTGCTCCAATGCATTTTCATGTAGCATATATACCAGTACATGCATTAAGAATTCAGAAGCATAATAAAAAGAGGCATTGGAAACTTCCTAATATCCTGGTCACAGTTCGGTTTCATTAAAACCCTTGCTACACATTCAGCATAAGGTCCTAATGCACCTGCTATTTCTCTCTTCTCTTTGGATGAACTGCACTAGAGTAGCAAAAAATCCTGCCATTCGGCCACAGGGACTGACAGCGCTTCACTGTAGTTGGTCATTTAACCCCACTGTCTCATTTGTGGCATTACGAGGACTGACAGCCTGTGAGTCTTCCACCACACTCTCATTATCAGTAGAGTGCGGTGGTTTGCGTATTTAAAGAGCCACGTGAGTGGTATGTGCACTGCCAGACGGACAGCACAGAGGAGCTCCTTCCTGTCACCCAAATGCTGGCTGCATTTCCACAGGTGTCCCTTGTCCTCACAGGGACACCCGCAGGGCGCCTAAGCCTGACCCTGGCAGCAGGCACCCGTGGCTAAAGCAGCAGCACTGAACCAGGAAAAGGCTGAGCTGTCCCGAGGCAGAGGTGAAAGGGGGAGCAGCTGCGTGTCCTCCACCAAAACCCCACAGGATTGCTCGCCCTGCTCCAGTCCTGTCTGGCATGGCAAGAGCACAGACGCAGGGCCAGGCGGGAGGCCTCGATGGTGGGTGGATCTGTCTACACCCAAACGCCTGCAAGTAACGCTTGGGTGACACAGAAGCAGCTGTTATGAGAAGTCCGTGAGAGAGTATGGAAGCAGCTGAGTAATGTAAATGGTGACACTGGGGCTGCCCAGAATATTCTATTCGAACAAGAAACTTCCACTGTGTCCCGAGAAGAAGGGCTGAGTGGCAGTGGCAGCAGAACAGGAGGACAGGGCTGGACAGGGCGCAGAGCAGCGAGAGCCGGACCTGCCGAACAGCCAGGGGCAGCGGGGTGCTGCGGCAGGGAGCCTGCTGCTCGGGCAGCATCGCCCCACGCTCCCCACCCCGTGCCCTGGCGCACGGAACCCCGGGGCCGGAGGTGGGGGGTGGGGGTGTGGGCTACAGCCCGGGTACTCCCTGCCGTCGGGGGAGCGCGGCAGGACGGCGGGATGCGAGGCGCTGCCACCTGATGCTCGCGCAGCTCCGGCCGTGCGGGGACGGGCGATGCCGGGAGGCAGCGGGAACAACTCCGCTCGCTTCTTTGCCCGTTCTCAAGCAGCAGCAGCAACAGGAAATCCAGGAGTTCTGTGAAATGACAGGGAGAGGGAGAGAGAGAGTGAAGTCCCTTGGCTTGGGCTGGTGACGTCTCTCCTTCCTCCTTTTTTTTTTTTTTTCCTGTCCCTATAAAGAATCCCGGGCTCGCATCAAACTTCCCAGCAAAGCCACCCGGACCCGGAGGGTGGGGGAGCGCCACGCACGGGGCGGCACCCGGCCATGCCTCCCTGCCGCCGGCCGCCCCCCGGCAGGTAGCGGCGCTGCCCCGGCGCACCTGCACCGCTCGGACGGGCACCGCGCCCCCGGTCCGCTGCGCTGCCTTCGCACAGCCCGAGGAAGTTCTCCCCGAGTTCGGCGGTGCCGGCGCCGCTTTGTAACCGCTCGCGAGGAGGAAGCACGGGGAGAGCGAGGGATAAAGTTGCTCTGACAAGGGAACGGGCGGAACGCCTCGAGAAGAAAGGACGGGCGGCGAGGACGGAGCGGTGAATGGCGAGAACGGTTTAACTCCAGCCAACAAGTGGGAGCGGTGCGCGCATCCCGCTCCTCCCGTCCCGCCGCCCGTTCTGAAAGACCGAAGGAAACTTCGCCCCGCGCCGCCCCAGCCATGCTCGGCGGGCCGAGCGCCGCGCTGGCCGCCTGCGCCCTGCAGGCGCTGCTGCTGACGCTCGGTAAGAGCCGCTGGGTTCGGAGGGCCGCCTGGGAGAGCGCGAGGCGGCGGCCGCTGGGGGGCGCGAGGGGCGGCGGCGCGGGGGCTCCGCCGAGGCGCGCAGGGGCGGTGCGTGGCCGCTGAGAGCGCGGGCTGCGGGCCGGGTGGGTCCCCCGTCGGGATGCCGTGCCCTTCGTTCGTGGCACCGCGCGTCGTGCCGTGGGTTACAGGAGCTCCTCCCGGCAGCGCAAGGGAACGCGTCTCACGGCACAAGGGCTCCTTCTCCAGCACGTTGCCGTCTGTCTGTCGTTGGGTTTCAATAGGATAGCTTCTGGACGTACTGCAGCGGCAGTGTCCTTGGTTTCTTTGTGTCCATTCAGAGATGTGATGTGTGTATCCCAGCCGGCGCAACGCACTTCGGGTGTGTCTCCAACGCTTCCCTCAGCTCCCTGCACACGAAGAGCTGAGCCCGAGTGTGTGCCCCGCGGGGCTTGTCTGGCTTGGGGGCTGCAGGCTGGAAGGGCTGCCTGCAGAGGGCATGTCGCCAGAGATCCAGCCCGAGTGTCACTAAATTGTAAGTCACCACGGACTTCGTGGACCAGAGAGAGCGAGCAGCAAGTATTTGGTGGAAGGGAGAAAGAGTGTCCTGCCACAGATGTCCTGAGTACCAGGGACAAAGAGGAGCGCTGCAGACGTCGCTGGCGTGGTCGGGTGAAAGGCCTGCTGCCTGCACTCAGCAGGCCTTTCAAAGGCCTTGGCTCCTCACTCACCAGCGTTACTTTCCTGATGATTCTGGGGCTAATAGCATTGGAACTTGGTCTGGGCTCACTGTGTCGTCGGTGCCAGGCACAGAGAAGGCAGTGCCTGCATCCTGTGATGAGGAAAGGAAGACAGGCGCATCACTAGCTGTCCCTGTAGGCAAAGGCTGATGATGGATTTGGAAGCAGCATTATTGCTGTCAGACCTTTGTCCATCATTAGGAAAAGATGATCTGTTAGCACAGTGTCTGTGTGCCCTAATTAGGCTGGAAGCCAAACTGAATCAGGGCCAGGAAGTGGGAAGGTTCTGGATAGCACTGATGTTAGTGAGGTGTTAACTCCTCAGTCACCTTTCCCTCAAAGTTCATCTCTCCTGCAAGGAATTTAATCACTGTTTGACCTCCCAAGGCCCAAGAGGCACAGATCTATCCTGCAGGCTGTAGGTTAAACCTTCTCCGGGATCTCTTTGAAAACTAGGCAGAGTTGTGCTGGAGAAGTTGAATCTGACTCAAATCCAAACAATTTTATCTGCAATGCAGATAAAAGACTTTGCAACTGCAAAAGACATTCACCCAAAGTGCTGCGTGAGAGCAGTGCAGCTGCCCCGTCCAAGGGGTGCCTCCTTGGTTGGGACTTCCAGACACCCAAGAGAAAGGTAGCTCTTGTGGTTCTTACCAAACCTTAGCAAAGGAGTTGGGGTGTCCTCTGCTTCTGTACCCATGCCTGACAGCAGCTGCTGTGTCATTATCTCCTGCCTGGATTCTCAACAGATCTCCAAGATGCGCGCCATGGCTGCCAGAGGACAGAAGCTGTCTAGCCATAAGGTGCATCCAGATCAGTGGATGGTATCCTTCTGACAAATCCAGTTTGGTTCATTCAGCCCTTGTCAGTGTTTAGCACAGGGAGAGACCATGCAAACTTCATCCCAACAACGTCCAGCCTCATCATAAAACACACCTTCAAAATATTGTATGCATCTCTACATTTCTTAAGACGATTCTGCAGATATCACGAAATATCCATTTTCTTTTTGCTCATTACATAGATTCCTTTGAACTCCTCATTGTACCAGTTAGGGTCATTCTGCCAAATACTTTTTACACAGTAATAATACCAGAGACGCCAACAGCTGATGTAAGTTTTAGGTAGCCCTTTAAAGAAAGCCTGCAAAGAATGACTGATGCTGACAGCACCTCGTATCTTGCATGACAAATGTTGCGTCTTTCACTCCTTGCTGTTACTGTCCAAAAGTTTTTGATATATGAGCAATCCAAATGCCTTTTCGAGTATTGGAATAAACACAGTAATTTCAATGTTATAATCCTGGAAAACCAACCAGATTCCAAAATAACAATTAGGTCCTCTCGGTCCCTTTGAAACGAAAATCATTTTGAAATTAAGCATTTTTCTTTGTTGCGTTTTGCAACTTTTCTACTAATAGATACACAAATGATAGAATCACAGAATGGCCCGGGTTGAAAAGGGCATCAAAGATCATCCAATTTCAACCTCCCTACCATGGGCAGGGTCGCCAAACACTGGACCAGGCTGCCCAGAGTTAGCTTGCTAATAGATACGTTTCAGATATGCCACATATCAGTAGGTAAATCAAAGGCTTTGGGAGCTCAGAATCCTCCCAAGTTTTCCAGCTAGGATGCTCCCCACACAGATTACTGCAGGCTCTACTGCAGGGTGCACCACTGCAAAGACACAGGCATTAAGGCTGTGCGTCTGCCTTTCTCAGAGGCAGTCAGTTCTGAGAAGCTGAGGACTGGAGAGCCCACACTATGGGCTGCTGATTGGTCCCACTAAACTGAAAGTATGTCTCTTAATTGGTGTTATTCCTAAATATTTGCTTTACTGTGGGAAAATGTTATAAAAAGCAGAGGAGACTTTGTTTAAGATTGTGATATATGAGCAGCTCTGCCCAAAGCTGCCACTTTCAAAACCAACTGGAAATCTCTTTACGCTAATTCGTCTATTTAAGGAAGGAAAAAAATGCAAAGTATTTCTCAGTACTCCCTGAGCTTCTAAAAACGAGCATCATACCCAAAAGAATACTAGGAATACAAACCAGACTGCTTGTTGAAGGTTTCTGTTACAAGAACTTAACATATTTTCTTTTAAAAGTTCAGAAATATTTATCTGCACACATGTCCCCTCTGGTCTGCCAATACGTATGTATCTAAATAAGAGCAGCAGGGTACGTGTTCCTTTCATATGTTCTCCAAATTGCTGACGGTATGATGAATTGTTTGCACAATCTACTTCAGTCTGAAGTAATATATCAAGTCTGGCTGTGGATATAATACTTGTGTTGCTAGTAGGCTGATACATAAGGGCAAAAGGTTTCCAGCAAGCACAGGGAGTTTATTAGGTTCAGTCAGTGGTAGGTGAGCTGCCTTTTTTCTAAGCTTATCTTCCAAATTGCCAGTGCAGTTTGAAGGAAGGTGAAAGTCTCCCATACGCCGTGTTGACTCAGAGAAGAAACACATCTTTTGCTTCCAAAGACGTTTGCAAATATATGCAGCAAGGGTCACTTGGGCAGAAAAGGACAGGATGAACGAGGAGCTACTTCAGCTTACACTGCAAAGCAGTTTTGGGGGCAGCAGCAGCAATCTGCATTTTTTAAAACTACACAGGAAATTTCCAGGAGGCAGCATTTGACTTTCACAGTGACTGCGAGAAGGACGCTGAAGTAAGCCCTACTGAAGCTCACCGTCACTTTGAGGTTTCCTGTTATCTCTCGTGCTCCACCTTTCCTTTTTTCTCTAGACCAACCTGATGTCACTGGAATGGGAATTACAAGTGCAAGTAATTAAAAGATGTCCAGGATATCTAAACAACAGCTAGGAGCAAAACAGATCTGTCCCAAGTGTTTTGCTTTAGAAAGCAGCTCAGATGGCTGACAGGACACAATGGCTTCTGTGTGCCCATCGGGACATTCTGGTTCTCACCTTTGGGCAGAGCATCCAGCTGTATTCAGCCACGCAAGCAAAAACAAGTGGACTACATAAACAAGTGGGCATTAAGTGCTTGTAATAAAGAGCTGATCTCCTAAGTTTGGCACTTCTTTAGTCTTTCTTTTTAAGGCCACAGAGAAAATAGAAGAACCTGCCAAAATCAGCCAGCCAAGCTTATTATCTGGAAATGGCATTTAATATAAGCGCATGCTTGAAGCTTGCCCCAGGGAGCAGAACTTTAGCAGCAGAGAGTTTGCAATCACCAGGAGCGAGGCAAGATTAGAACAGATCATGTGAAGGAAAGCTTTCTATCTAAGATTTCAGATCTTAGAGACCTGCCCATGAGCCGTTCATTTCAAGTGGGGAAGGAGGAGGGTTCAGAGAAGGCAGGGAGTCTGATCTCACGAGACTGTGATGCACAAAACTGACTGCTGCCCACGTCGTACAAACTCCACGCTGGTGGGCTGCTGAACACACTTGTGTAAGTAGCCCCAGCTCACCCGAAACCAGGTATTAACATAAATGCAGAACTGAACGAGGTAAATCTTGTGGCTGCTTTTATGACCTGATCATATCTTCCGCATTTGCCAATAATGGAATTACAAAACCGGAAAGAATCCCAAGTCCAACCCCCCCAGAGCTGAAGCTTTGGGTAATGGTGCTTTTCTTTGCTGAAGCTGAGGCAGGGAGGGCTGCAGTGCACAGGGCCAGCACTGGCTTTGCATTGCATGTGTCAGAGGGATGGATCTCAGCTCTGTACATTCAGAGGCTGTGGAAATGTGAGCAGTGAATTCACACGCTGAGGACAGCTGAGCTACTGCGCGGTGCAGGTGTTAACTTTGTATTGAGTTGTTGTTAACAGTTTAATACAGTTAGGCACTCTGATGGACAGTAAGTCTGTGAACTGTTTTATAAGGCAGCCCAGTACCCTCATCTCCGAGTCACTGGATTAGTCTGTCTTTACAGCATACCTTTTGTCCTCTCTACATCCTACCTCCTTCTTCTCTCACCCCCCTTTCCTGGATGTCTCCTCAACTCCCCTCAGGGCTCAGAATTCCTTGAATTTTTACATTAGAAAAAGCCAAAAGGAATTTCTCAGCCCTTCCATGTTGGGGCCTGCACAGTTTCTCTTCCCTGTACCAAAATGATTTTTGGCTCTTAAATTGTGTCTGGTGCAGATATGGCAAGCCAGGGTCTGAGATCTGTAGCTGAGTGCCTCATTTTCTGCAAGCAGAATATAAGACTTCATGCTGTACAGACCTTTACGAGAGCAGTTTTTGCAAGCCTTCCCCCAATATCAAGAAGTGCCAAAGGAGTCACAGCTAGTTTCTGGTGTGTGTAACCAATGTTCAGGGTTTTTGTTGTTGCTGTAAGCTGCAAAACTTTTAGCACTGGAAAGAGTCCTTGAGCAAGAAGAAAAGAACCTTCTCTAACCCTTACAACCACGCGAGGACAAACAAGCCAGTTTTCCTTTGTGCCCTGCAGAGAATGGCAAAAGCATATGGTCCCTGAGATTTCAGCTTTCAGCCAAAAACTAGAATTAGGCCTCGAATGTAAAGGAAATATATGGACCGGCCTTCTATTTTCAGGCCACTTGCCTTTGTCTTTTGCATTTCCACATAGGTTTCCTTAGATCTTCCTGTGTTTTTCTGAACTGTGGGAACATGATTGCCAAGGAAGTATTGTGGGGAGTTTTCAGCCCTGCTCGGATTGTTCTTGATTTGAGGGTCAAGGAAACCTGACCTAGTCATTACCTGTTCCATTTTTTGTTTTTAAGTCCGCATGAATTTAAAACACTTCAGCCAAAATGTTTGCTTCCTTAGAGCCCACAGCTCAGAAATTGCACACCTTAAATTCTTTCTTATAGATACGCTGAGGTCAATTTGCAGGAAAAACACCAACCTTCTTGGGGCTACTTTGCGTGTTCCTCTATAGCTATGAGTAAAATGGGATGACCCATATCTCTCGCAGGGATATGCCCCACAAATACGCACACAAAAGTGGCCGTTCTTTAAGGGATTCATCCTGTTTGGCATTAACTCATATCTCATTAACTGAAATTAGCGCTGAATACAATAATTTGGGAATTAAAGCGATTTCCTCCTTGTCTCCAGAAGCCTGCAGCTGGTGATGTGAGTGTGGAGCCTCCCACTACCCCACTCCTGATAACAGATTCCCTCACAGCTACTGAGAAAGGCTCAGTTTGTCCCTTTGCATCCACAGGGATCATCCGTGGAAGCTGATGTTGAGCCTGGACTTTCTTAGCTTTTGGGTTTGATTGCACAGGGCTTGCTGTTCCAGACCTTTAAGGTGCAGATGCCTACTGCAGCGTGTCCTTCAGGAGTTATGAAAAGTGTTTTTCCCCTCTGCTTCTTCACTTGTTCTTCCAGCTGCCTGAAGCCGCCTCCCCAGGGGGCCATAATTCATGCCCACACAGTAGCACAGCAGCACCTTCTTGTGGGCAATCCTAATTACAGTGCGCCTTCATACAGGAAATGGCTGTTGGAAGAGATTGCTCAGAACACTTAATAGGAAGATGTATGGGGCTGCGTTTGAAAGGAGGGAAGCAACGCACTGAGGATTACCAGTTGCAAGCCTCAAGGCCCCTGTCTTTTGCAGAAAACAAAAATCCCACAGGTGCAGTGCTGAGTGGCTCTGGATCACCAGGTACATCCTGCCTCTCCGCATAGGGAAGGGTGCCCACAGAACGCACTGCCGCATCTCTCCTGAGTTAATGCTGTCGGTGCTTATTTGCAAAGATAATGGAAAGGACTTTGTGAACAGCCACTGCTTAAAGCCCACCCCTGCTTTCCTCCTTAACCTGCACGGAATAGCAGAAGAACTAATAATGCAGCGCCCAGATGTGCGGAGAAATGCTTTTCGCAGATCTCTTTGTAGATGTGTACAAGGCGAGGAAGTTATATCAGCTCTTGCTGCATGACACAGCAGGAGGGAGCTAAACAGCAAGTTTGGCTACTTAAAAGGGTTTTGTACTATTACAATTAAAGGGTGATTCAAATACATGCAAACAATGACGTCACCCTGAGAACCTTTTAAACACAATTTAATCTATGACATGGTATAAAACAGAGAGGATCGCTAACCTTTTGGCTAGCCACGTTTTTTTTCTACAAATGGGCAGTGTCTGGTTTATTTTCATTTCACGTTCATGCACTTGGGACTGTCTTTGCTCTCAGTTACACAGGGTCAAAGCTGTAGCTTAGCTTCAGACAGTAGCCTGTATTTGAATTTGCCTTTGTGTGACTAAACGTTTGTTTTATTGTGGTTGCTTATACTTCTTTTTAGCAGAATCTGAGTGAGAAAAGAACTCACCAAAAGCTGCTGTTTCACTGCATGCTTTCCAAGGTAGAGATTTTACTGATCTTGTTGGAAAATCCTAATTTGTTCTAGAAATGAAAATTCACTATGAGAAATCTCAGTACCCTGCTTACTCTCAGATGATGAAGGAAGACTGGTGTGTGGCCCCACACCTAGGCTGCAGCACCAGCTGGTCCCTCAGGGCTGCCAGCCCCTGCTGCTGCTCATGAAGCAGCGTATGCTTTCACTTCACGTTTATTTTGGCCCTGAAGGTCTGGTCCTGCTAGGCCTCCTGGACGTTCTTGGGCTTAAAACAACTTTTCTTTGACCTTGGCAATTTTTCTGTTGAGTAAGGATGGAGCAACAGATAAGGCAAGAGATGAGGGGCTGGCCCAATAGGAATTACCAGAGAGAGCAATTAATCTGCAAAATCCTACGTCAGCATGAACCAAGTACGGCATGCAATGGGGAGGGATTGCCTGGGGCAGAACCTCCTTTGGCTGTGATCTCAGTGCAGTTGGCCCATCTCACTTTGAAAGAGGGTCAGTGTTTCTCACAGCTCATAATCCCACCCAGTGATGACTTTTCCAAATATAATGATACCGTGGGTCTCTGGGAAAGCAAAGTTGTGAGCACGAAGCTGCTAATGAACCCGTTAACAGTTTTATTACTTAGCACACTGATACATTGGCTTCTGACTTCGTCCAGAAGGGAGATAAAGCAAGTCTTACATGTGATGTGTTTATAGGTTTGGAATTGCTCCGGGGTTTCTAGGCTGTGCTCACAGTTGGTCTGTTTTCTCATAGCTGTCTCCCCAAGTAAAATAAACACTCGTGGCTCCATTCCCTGGGTCACTGTGGTTTGATGCATTTCACCACTTGTAAAATGCAGCCTCACTTGGGCAGTATCGTGCTGCCCTAATGAAGGAGCAGTGCAGGTCAAAACAAAAGGGCCAGAATGATACAGCTGGGGGAATGAAGGAACTGTGTGGGCAAGGTAGTTCGGACAGCAGCAGGATGCTGAAGGGGATGTCAGAGATTCTCCCCATCTGGCTCCGTCAGGAAACTTTGTCGTTATTTTTGAAGGAGACATACAAGGCTTCTTAGCATTATGGAGACATGGGATTATTTGGGGATACTGTCCAATCTATCCACTTTTCAGCTAGAAAGACCAGTAGGTGTGGTTTCTCATATCCTGAGGCTTATAACAGGTCAGCAGTGCCAGACTAGAAGAAGAGGCTATAAAGGTCCTCTTAGGGAGTTTTGGAGTTTGTGTTTTCACGGGGTTTTAATCTAAGTGTGATCTTTATACCAAGGATAAAAACATTAGGTATAAATTAGCAATGTACTTTATAGTTGTCTTCTTTCCCTTTGAAATGTAATGTTGAAATCTACGTGGTAAAATGACATTATTAATCTAATTTGATAAACCGTGAAGTAGTTTGTCTTCTCCTGGTTACTGAAGTTGATCTCTATTGAAGTTTGTGCATAGCTGTGGCTGCTGTTAACATTATATTTTTAACCTTTCTTTCCTAATGTACTATCCAGCACGTCAGAGCTGATATACAATATCATCTAGGGCAGGCAACCACTAACAGGCTCTGTGACAGCCTACGAGTATGCGAGCACAGACTAATGCTCCCAAGAGAAAGGATCTCCTTTTTCCATCCTGAGAATACGTGCCACAATTTGTTTTAACATTCTTCTTGACAGTATCTTCAGCTTTCTGGAGAGCTGCTGACAGAAGGACAAAAGAAGTGGAAAGGAGACAGTTTTGTCTGTGTATAAATCTCAGTTTTATTTGCCAAAGTTGTCCTGCACTTTTGAGAAAATCGGGGCAGAGAAGCTGAAAATTCTGCGCTCAAGGTGGGATTAGTGGAAAAGCTGCACTTGATTCCCATGGAGAAGAGTTTGCATAGCTGCAGTTCAAAGCCGTTTACTCTTTCACTGCACTGTATCATAGTATCACAGTACTACCAAACGTTCTTATAGACTTTTAAATACACGGATACATGGTTGGCCAACATGACTTTCACATTCTGCCTTTTTCTGTCCACCTGTGACTGAGATGTCTGTCAGTCTGACCGCTAGAGCTAAGAATTTCAGTCTAAACACCTTCCTGACGTAACAAGTTTCATATAAAAATCTTGTTTTCAAAATAGCTTACATTAAAAAGATAAATGTGTCTCTCAGCAACAGGCAGCAATTGCTTGGGAAAAGAGGAATAATCATTGAAACACAAATGACTGAATAGAATCAATTAGGCCAGAAATATGAGACGTGAAGCTGATAGCACGAACTTCTTATCAGCATAAATCAGATGCTTTTGTAAGGACAGCTACTTGCTGCAGTGTCTGCGAGTGCACATAACAGAACTGTGCTGTGCTCGTGTTCCTGTGCAGTACTGCACAATGTCCTTTAGGGGCTGGTCTGCTGCACAGAAAAGCCCCTAAAGCTTTTCTCCTTGTGCAGTGATAGAGGGATGTGCATTCAAATTGCAGAGATGCTGTCATTACTCCCCCATCTCACGTGGCGTCTCCTTTCCTGGGTCATGCCTTGTGCAACCACATTATGCAACTGATAAAGTGGAAACCAGTAATGCTGAGAACAAGCCCTTTTCCTCAACAAAAGGACAAATGTAATCTATAATCCATAGTCCAGTGGTTGACAATTTGCATGAGGGAAGAAATGAATGTCTTATCCTAGGACCCTGGAATTTCAATTATTAGGTTCTTGACATTTCTGATGTAGTGGTTAAACTCCTTCTGTGCATTTATTCTGTATCCTTCGAACAGCAACCATAGCTAGTAATTAGTTAGGCCATAATTAAAGCCATCAGCAGTACAGTTCTGAATAAGTACTTCACCTTGCTGAATGAGGCAGCTAACACCTTGCAGAGCCATTGCTTTGGGCTGCTGCTTCTTTGCTTTCAAGCTGACCAATATATTTGGCAATGTCTAGTGTCACCACACACAGGCTCCCTAAATTTAGAGCCAAAAATTCATACCAAATGTAAGAAGATACAGCAAAAGGGGTTAAAGAGCATCATCAGAAGAGCTCAGAACAACCTGGTTCCTTTATTCATCTTTCTTGTTTTAAATTCTTCCTGCTTATCGTGGTTCTGGTCTTGTCATCTGCTGGCTGTGAGAGCAAAGCGGTGGCATTTGGGCGTGGTGGATGTGAGGAGGGTACCTCTTACAGCAATCTTCGTGCAGTATATATGGTAAAGAGGGAGGGATCCTCAACATACACAGGGCAAAGGTCTCTTGTGCTCTTTCATTTAAGGTTGAAGCGATGTTCTTTGGTGCGCATTGTACCGCTAGTCTTTGAAAGGCTCCCATTTTGTTTTGATTCTATATTGTTCTGAGTAAAATAGTAGGAAAAGAGAAATTTCTGCTACCATAACATTCTCGTGCAGGCCTATTCATTATAGACCCTGAGAGGAAACTGAGAGTTCCTCTGGACAATGCTCTGATATACAAACGAGCATACATTAACTTTCTGTAGCTGTATAGTTCATTTTTGGCTGCATTTCCTTTGCATTCTTAGGAACATGGATTTGGGCATAATCTACTTTGATGTCTTCCTCTGCCTTGAACGGCTGCCTTGTTAGACACAGCGCACGTCCAGCAGCCTCTCTGCAGCAGAGGTTGAGCAGAAGTGCTTTGGGTGGATGTGGCGGTGCCCGGACGTTTTTGGGTCTTGGAGGGCTGGGAGCAGAGGGGACCAGGCCAGGTCTGTGGGGTTTTAGCCAGACGGAGAGGGAGATGCTGGGGTGGCTGTTGGCCAGGTGTGTGCTCCAAGCCACCCAGGGTGGCCAGGTGGGATGGATGTGAGCCATGCTGTGAGAGCAACTCAGCTTTGGTTCCCTGTCCTTTGAGAAATCTTAGGAGAGCTCATGTGGAGGCACAGCTGCAGTGGTTTTGCAGCATTAACACCAGAACAGCGGCTACAACAGGGCATTCTCTGCCATACAGAGATGATTGCTACTTGGTGTGTCTGCTCTTCTGTAAATCAGGGAGATCAGCGCTTCTCCTTCCTGGAGGGTGAGGGCAGTTAGCATTTAGAAGAGAAAAAGCAGCTCAGGCACCACAGTGGTGGGAGTCATAAATTTACTTCATTTTCCACTTCCATCATCGTAGAAAAAGCCACTTAAAACTACAAGGATACTGAGGCGTTTAAGGTTGTAACGATTAGGACTGAAACACTGCATTAGGCTTTGCCTGAGCAGTCAGAAATGAATCTCTCCCTGTCTTCCAGACAGACTTCTACAGAACTTGGGTTTGGCTGTTGCTCTATTGCACGAACATGTTTTGTTCTCATGTACTTTGCATGGGAACAGAGCCAAGCGGATGAAACAGATTAGAGACTAGGTCAGTCTTTGTTACCTAGCTTCTGTAAACACCTTTGCACAGTCTGGAGTGTGACGCCTGCTTCTGAAATGCTGCCTGTCCCAGCCAAAAGGTGCACCCAGGAACACCTCTCCCTGCTTGTGCTTCCCTGCAGTCTGCTTACCTGCTACCACCAGGTGCATGGCATCGACGCCCCAGGCTTGCAAGGCTACAGGTTCTCCTAACAGTTTTTCAACATGGTGCTTCCCTCAGCCTCTTGGCCCGCATATACGTTGTAGGATTCCTCAGAGGAATAATGAAGCAAGCGTACACATAGATGCAAATGGATGCAGTGTCGTTTCAAGTGCAACCATTCTCCGAAAAGCCTCTTGGTTTTCTTTAGAATGTGTCTTCTGGCACAGAGGAATTTGCAAAGCTAATTTTCAGCTCCTGTCTAATGGATTCCCCTGCTGAGTGTCTGTTACAGTTAAAGGATTCCAGATTGAGAGTTTGTTCTCATCTCCTGTGTGCATAACTATGTTGGAGGTGCTTTTTGGATAGCTGGTTAATGAGCCTGGAGTGTGGCTGAGTGCTTGTGCTGACATTCAGAAGGAGTTTCCCCTCCTCAAAGGAGGAAGGTAGCCCTCACACCCCTGCAGCCCATTCATAATGCGTTCACCCCAACAGAAATAGGGTTCTTTCAGATATAAGACTGTGCAAGATGTTGAGAGCAAATACAGGATTCATCAAAGTTGAGGATGCAAAAGGAGAAATCCCTCTTCGGAGGAGTTCACTTGTTCTAGAATTCGCATGTTTTGGGGGGAGGAAGAATGAGCAGCATGCAGCAAAGTTCAGCATACACTGTTGTACACTCTTTTCTCCTTGCCCTGTGTGCTTGCTCACAGGGAGGGCAGTGCAGTGCACCCCAGATACTTACTGGCGTCAGCTCTTTCCAGCCCCTATGCAGCTCAGCACAGAACTGGGAGTCAATCAACTTGAGTTCTAATTCCTGCCATCCTGCAGGCTTCCTGTATGATCTCAAGTAAGATACTTATCTGTCTTCAGTTTCCAGCAGTATATAGTAGTAATTAATTACCAACTTCACAAACATGTAGCGAGGTTAAATCCCTTTACAAGCGATCACAAAACTAATCTTAGAAATGCAGGCTGCTGTGATTGTTATTGTTACTGTCATTTTGGCACGTACCTTTCTCAGGCACGAGTGTTTTCCTGAGAAGTCCTTATCTACCCAAACTTAATGCTGGGTCTTAAGTGTCAGTTTCCACAGAAGCCTTTTGCAATTTTGAGCACAGAATATCAGACCCTCACCCCAAGAGACTCTTGGAGGGTGAGCACAGCCATGGAGAAAGCAAATGGTGGTGGGTGTTGGACCTGGGCACTGTCTAGGGGTAGGGTTAGAGTCAGGGCTGGGATCTGGAGAGAGGGATGGCACTGAGCCCCAGTGTGAGTGGGGTCACTCATTCAGCCACTACTTCAGACATACAAATGGCCAAGAATATGGCAGTGCTCGGGTGTAGTTACACTGTCTGAAAAAGACCACATTATTGAAAAGCTAGAAAGTTCATCTTTGCACCAAGCTAAATTAGAATTGCTTAATTTCTTACTGAGTGTTTTATCTTACTTAAAATGGGACAGCATAAATGAGTTTTTATTGGAATATGCAGTTCTGTCATTTTAATTAAGAGGAAAATATATATCTAAAACAAAATACATGGGCATTATCAGTTTTCATGGCTATTAATCTACCTGTCAGCTGGGGCAATCCATTTGTTGTGAACTGCAGTGCTAAGAGTATGGTATCTTTGTGCTCAAGAGCAACATATTCCCAAGCTTGTTGTCTTTGGCATGGCCAATATTTTATCTGCCAGAGCCAACATTAATGAAAAATTCCTGAAAAATTCCTCATTTCAACACAGCAACACTCTGATGGGAATAACAATCTCTTCTGACCTCGTTCAAAAGCAGTTATTAGGCAGGATACAAAAAAGGGAGGTATTTCTGACCCCCCTTCTCCAGGACTTTGGGTACTTTGTGGTAAGTTTTTGATGTTTGCTTGCCTTTATAAATGATATCAACACTGTCAGGTTGTTTACTGCTCATAGTACGTGCATCCAAAATCAGCATTGCTCGAAACAGACATGCATGCAATTCGAAATGCTGGGCTGCTGAAACAGAACTGCCTTCTAGTTTTGTTACACTACAGTCGCATCTCTTTGAAACTGTCAAGATAATGCAGATGCTGAACCTCTATAATGTCTCAGTGAAATGACTGATAAGAAAAGAGCCAACTGAACTTCTTCTTCAGCTCCTTCATTTGAGCCTTGTGCAGCCAGACCATCCTTCCTGCTCTGACAAGGCTTCTTGCCACAGCAGCGCCTGTGCTGTGGGCAAGCCAGAGCTGAGAAATATCTCATTCTGGATGATCTTGATTTAGAAAAGAGGACATTTTTGAGTAGACCTTGGAGTAAAGCTCAGAAGGGCGTGCTGGAGTTATTCACGTAGTGTAAGTAAGTCACTCAGTGAGTGGAGAAGTGAGAGATTCTGTCAGCGAGCAAAGAGAAACCCTATGCGTACAGCCTCTCCAGTCACCGTCCTCCAACTGAAACCTTTGTGTTCTACAGACACTTCAAGGACCAGAACAAAGAGGGCAATGGAAGATCAAGACTTATCACTATCCAGCACCCAAAGGCAGCTTAGTACACACACATCCATACCTGACAAAAGGCGAGGCAAGCCGTGTAATTTATTTCCCCCCCCTGTTGTCTGAGGCTGTGATAGCATCTATGAGCAACACAGTCTGTCATGCCCCAGAGACAGGGGAGAGCCTGGCAGCACACAGATAAGAGCAGGTGCTAATTTGGCACTGTGGTCCAGCTCACAGACGTCCTGTTGTGTAAGTGCTCTGCTTTCAGCTCTCTCCTACCGAATCCTCTCCTTCACTGTGCAGACAAGGGCTTTGATGTGCTTATGCTCTGAGGTGCTACCTTTATTTCGGTCTGAAAGGGATGGCAAAAGGAAGGACGGCCTTGCCAATCACGGGCTTGCCTAAATATTTATCTCTGCTGAAAACAGTTTAGTTTCTGAATTTAGCCCAGGGTTGATTCTGATGAGAGACATCAAACAAACATAATACACATGAATCAGCCACAGCACATCTGGTGTTGCCTGTGTGCTGGAGGAATATAAATAAAAGAGCCAGTAAACTCCAGCTGCTGAGGTATTTGTACTGCAGCAAGGCTGTCAGCTTTCTAACATCACCACCCAGAGAGCAGCGGGTGCCGCACGTCCCTTGGGGCGGCTGCGGTCCCCCGTTGGCGTGTCTTTCTCTTTGCATGGGAGGACTCAACAGGAAAGGAGCAGAAGCACTTTTGTTAAACGGATTTGCAAGAGCGCTGTATCCACCAAAAAGAGCGGCAGGCCAAGGCAGCAGCGTTGCCAATGCTTGAAACATTTCTCCGATGTGATGATACTATATTTTTGGAAGTATCTGCTATGAATGTTCTTTCCCTGGAAAGATTCCTTCTCCTGCCTGCTTCCCCCGCCTCCCTCAGACTGCTGGTGCCAACATTTCTGTTGTAACTTCCTTGCTCCCAGCCGCTTCCTACCATAGACTTCCCTCCTCTCTCCTGGCGCAGATGCTCCAGGCTGAAGTGTTCTGCTGGCCTCGGGGGAGGCAAACGGTGGCATGAAGCAGCCACCTCTATGCAGCACCCAGTGGGACACCAGCAGGCTGAGGGTTTGAAAGTCTCAGTGTCCAAAGAAAGAGCCATTCTGATCACTTTATACAGAATCATCATGCAGAGCAGCCATGGAGAGAAACTCACCACATAATTTTCCTGACTAGCCCAGAACACTGATTTTAGGCTCTGGGGGTCAAATTTACTACAGAGGGCAAAGACCAGTGATTCATTTTCCTTATTCTTTGTAGTCACTTTTCACCTTGAAGAACAAAAGGGCCTAAAGACAGAACATTTGTTCTTTAGTAATGTCAAAGCCTTTTTAGAAAAAAAAAAAATTAATAAACCATCAGTAAAATCTGGGCCCATTGCCTTGAACAAAGAAAAGAATATATTTGTGTATACTTAAGAGACGGGAAAGAGACTGCGCCAAGCCTAGTCACAGATAAAGGAATTCCGGACATTATTCCTTGTGCTCCTAGGGGTTGTGACATGGGATTTCCTTTCAAAGTGGTAAATAGCTCAGCAGTTGTTGTAGGACAGGGTGGGGTGGTCAGTGCTTTCTTTAAAATGGGCAGAGATGAAAGCACACTCTGAGAAGAGAGCGGAGCTGAATGCAGTGCATGGGCACAGAACCCCTGTGAATGGGGGTGAGAGGTGCAAATTCCCCCAAGGCAGCAGCTCAGAACTTTCCCCTCTTGAGGTCCCCATGGTTTGGAGGTGCTAACAGCTGAAGTGGGCTTTGGGAAGAATAGGTCCTGTCATAGTGCATGAGGTTTAGCTCTTAGGAGGGAATCAAAATGTCAGGGCCATCTCAGTGCCTTGTGAGTTCCTGCCTTTTCTCAAAGCCAGCCTCTGACTGTGAGCTGTGGATGCTGACTACTAGCCTTGGCCCGCTATGGGACCAGAGTGTGGGGAGGTATAAACCCCAGCCCTGAGCCTCAGTAGGAGCCTCAATGTGCTGAAATGAGAATTAGTTGGTCAAGGCCTCAGGTAACTGATATCACCTTACTCTCTTTAGCCATATCCTGCACAGGACTGGGGTATGCAGTCTTTTTTTTAAGAAAACAGAAAAGGTAAAGCTGCAGATTTTATTCTGCTTGCGTTTTAGAAAAATATTCAACTTTGTACTTGGATTACTTTTTCTGTTGGGCTTGATGAGTCACTTGATGAGGAAGAAAAGAACATCAAGCTGATTTTATGTTTGGATCTGAATACAAAATGATTTTTCTTTGACCTCCTGTAGGACTGCAGAACCTAAATCTCACTGTTCAAGCAGAGCTTAATGATAAGGGGAGAGAAGGTTTGCCTGTCACTGTTCTCCAAATCCTCAGAATCCAGGTTTTCTACATTGAATGCTCAATTTAGGAAGCATCAGTGGAACACAAAAGCAAATAGAAGGTTCCTGTGTGAGCCTCCTCATTGTCTTCTTCTGTTTTGTTGCTAGGTATCTGAATTACAACTATAAGCCTTCTGCCATATGACTACACACTTGCAAATTTCTTTTCCATTTAAACTAGAGTGAGAGCTCAGAACAAAATAGGGAGGCACATGATACTGGGCTTTAAGATTCATGGTAAGTAGGAAAGTCTAAGGGATAGAACTGCTGCTGCCAGTGCAAGAGTTAGTCTGTATCTACTGCAAGTGATTGTGCTCCACCACTGGATAAGAGAGGTTGAAATTAGCTGCATGAAATCCCCACTGGTACTGGCTTGCTCAAGGGGGATCCATGTCTGTATGGGACACATGGAAGATACAAAACTGGACTTCAGAGGAAAATTAACAAGTTTTCCTTCTTTCTCTGTGACCCCTCCTTAAGATCCCATGTTCTCTGAAAACTAGGGAAAAGAGAAAGTCCCTTTGTTCATTGCGGTAATTATTGATCCTCTAAAATAACTGCATGACTAGCTAAGGAGAACAAAGACAGCTAAATGAATCGTACAGAGAATTACTCATGTACACATTTTAAAACAGTAAACAGGTTATGCTTAACATTGTTAACTTGCCAGCAGGCCAGGCTGTACAGTCTGCGTTGCAGCTGATGTATATTTGAGATCAGAAGAAAATCAGTTCATATGCAGCAGAAAAAGCAATCTGAATCTGGCCTTAGGATTGCACCCAAACATTAGCATTCCTCTAATGTGGCCTTGGTGTTGTATGGCAGGCGCTCATCAGGAGAGTACCATTATACTTGCATGAGCTGGATCATGTTTTCTGAGCCATGTAACAGATTACTGAATCACGTTTTTTTTTTATATCCTTGTGCAGTCGCGTCAAATCTCTTAAGATGAACTTTATTTTCATGGCCAAAATCCAAAGAAACGTAATTTTTTGAAAAACAAACAAACAGAAATCTTTTGGAAGGGTATTTAAAAAGCTAAGCAGATCTAGTACTTGTTTTAGGGATTAGTAATTTTAAAATAGCTCAGTTAAATAAAGGATGCCAAAAACTGTTTGCTGTCCTCCCCAGTGGTGTTGTGAGCACATAAGAGTTTCTGTCTCCTAGCAATGGAAACTGCCCCTTAATTACCAGGCCATTGCCCACTGTCACGATCTCTTTATTTTGGCCTGCAAGATGGTGCCAACATGGGCAACCAGTGTATGTCAACCAGTACGTGTTCCACTGGACAGATGTTCTTATCAAGACAGCAGCTCCTGTGAATAAGGTTTGCAGGATTGGTGCTTGGCATAGTGGTTATTTTTACTCCCAAGTAACTTAAAATTTTACTTTTTTTTCATATTCCCAAAGTTTCTTACATCCTGTGACCTTGCACTAAAGCCCAAATGAAATGCCTCACAATCTTCCAAAATACTGTCTTTACTCTTACGGCTCCTGTGTGAACCACTGCTATGCAGCTAATGCTCTGCAGTTGTTTCTACCCTAAGACCTTTTAGCCAAGGGTTTACAACTTGGCATCTGAGGTCTCGGCCTGAAAATTCTTTGTTTTTGTACTTTCCCTAAGAGTCTGTTTTAAATTGATATAAACATTTCAATATCTTAAGAGTGCAACAAAATGGTCAGCTTCCCTTTCCAGCTGGAAAACAAGCATGTTTCTCTGAATGAAAGTACTGCATGTTGTTGGCTAGATTAGTGTCTGGTCTCATCCTGGCTTGGTCAAACAGATCGAGGCATCCGCATTAATTTATTACATGTTCAGAAAAAAATACAAATAAAAAACAACCTTACCTAACTGTGCAATACATGCTGTGTGTGTGGATTCGGAACGGGAAGGAACCTTGTTGTCTGTGTGCGTTTCCATTATTCCTTCATCTTCAGCCTTGGGACACCTTCCTACCTGAATCCAAGTGGTGAGGCTTCACTTTCATTCACTGCTCGCTTAGCTTTCATGATTTCCTTTTCTCTCAGTCATTTTCATACAGTTCTGTGTGTCTAATCAGGGCTTCCACTACTCTACAAGAGTAGACAGGGGAGAGGTCCAAAAAAGAGGAGCTGCTTTTTATGTAATGGCACTTAAAGTCATATTTGTTGATTTTGTTAACTGTCCAGCACAAGAACTAATTTTATGCTTCAAAGGGCAACTGCACATTTTGTCTATAGGAACTGCAAAGAACTCTTGGGCTGAAAAGATGAAAATTTTAGGAAAAGAAAACAGTAGTGGACTTGTTTCTGCTCTGTTTGAGATCGATAGTAAAAACAGAACCAGTTTGGAGTTTTATAACAAAATAGATTTACAGTAGAAAAGCAAAATTTGCTGGCAAAATTTGGTGTAGAAAGTGTCTGGGCTAAATTCAGGAGGGGTTCTCCAGCCAGGCTGGTGCTTCTGGTCACAGCCCAGCCATGCTGTGGCTGTCCCTGAAATGCATGTGTAGGATGCAGGAGACACCATCTTCCTTGGTGGAATCAAGCCTTGGAATCTGTGCCTTCCACTACCACAGGCTGCCCTAAATATCTGGCTATTTTTAGATGAGTCTTTCTCTGTTGCTGCTTTTCATAGTTTAAAAAAGGAAGGACGGAAGGAAGGAAGGAAGGAAGGAAGGAAGGAAGGAAGGAAGGAAGGAAGGAAGGAAGGAAGGAAGGAAGGAAGGAAGGAAGGAAGGAAGGAAGGAAGGAAGGAAGGAAGGAAGGAAGGAAGGGAGGGAGGGAGGGAGGGAGGGAGGGGGAGGAGGGGAGGGGGGGGGAGGGGACGGGGGAAGGGAAGGGAAGGGAAGGGAAGGGAAGGGAAGGGAAGGGAAGGGAAGGGAAGGGAAGGGAAGGGAAGGGAAGGGAAGGGAAGGGAAGGGAAGGGAAGGCGGGGAAGGAGAGGAAAAAAAGAAAAGAAAAGAAAAGAAAAGAAAAGAAAAGAAAAGAAAAGAAAAGAAAAGAAAAGAAAAGAAAAGAAAAGAAAAGAAAAGAAAAGAAAAGAAAAGAAAAGAAAAGAAAAGAAAAGAAAAGAAAAGAAAAAGGAAAAAAAACCCCAACATTTGAAGGATTTTTGTTTTATCCCTATGAACAACAGGAATTAAAATAAATAAATAGGTCTTAAATATTTAGACATGAAGAGAGAAGAATTTCCTGCCCAGCTTTTGCTGAATGGCGTAGGTGGCTTTAATGCAAACCGGGTCTGCTCCTGGGTACCCAGCAGTGTTTTCTTTTCCTCAAAGTGGCTGTGGTGAAGAACCTTTGAAAGCAGGATCCCACAAAGCAAACCTTAGGTTGCTGTGCAGTCATCTCCCTTGTGCTATAGCTCCTTCTGAGCTGTTGCATCCAGCCAACCTGTCCCAAAGGGGACTGCTGAGCGGAGGGGCTGAGCAGCAGGGACGAAGCCAGCACCAGGGCAGCAAGGTGGAGTGCTTGAGGTGTGCGACCCCTACAAAGCCCCTTAAAGTAAAGCAAAAATCAGGATCTGGCATTAAAAAAGCAGATTAGTTTCTGGGCGTCCTGCCCTGTGGATCCCTACCTGGGCTGCAGTTCCCCCCAGCCTTCGCAGGGCAAGTGAGCTGATCTGGAGAGCAGTGGTGGACATAAGAAGGGATCTTTGTCAACAGGCAGCCATGCTATGCAGACTTGGTAAATATGTGCAGTGCTAATTCGAAGCAGATCCCTGCATTGCCACAAGCAGAATTCCTCCAAAGGCTGCCATCAAAAACATTATGTCACAGCTGCAGAGAAGCCCAGCAAACAGGGGAGAAGCTGGGGTCACATCAGGTTAGCTGTGCGGTGGCGGCTGCAGGGAAGTGAAGCCCCGATCCACGGCCTGATGGAGTTTGTCATTAAGAAGGGTTTCAGAAATGCTTTGCAGCCAATTCCCTGGGTCTGATTGGTGCCTTCCAGCTTAATGCAAACCAGTGAGGAAACAAGCTTCCAGACCCAGTTAGGCCAAACTGCACAGGGAGGTTGCAGGCGAAAGTTAACGTAACATTGCCTGGGGCTGCAGAACTGTAACTGGGACTGCAAGGCTTTGTAAGCACATCGGTAGGTTCTCTCTCCCCATCTCAAGCAAACAGCTTTTATCTCAGCTCCCAAAATAGCAACCTCCCACCCTTCAAAACAAACAAACAAAAAAAGAAAACATCTTGAGACAGGCACACAAAGCCGACAGAAGTGGAACGCAGAGCTGATAGAAAACAGATTCCAGTGTCAAGTCCAAAGTTGGTCTCAGCCCATTTCTTCTTAAGAAACTGAGAAAACAGAGCAATTACCTGCCAAGCAGATTTTACTGTCATTTAGCATTTGCACTTCTCTGATACACGTGGGCCTGGCGATTTGATGGAATCTGTTGCGGTTCAATGCAGTGCATCAGTTGGGCTGATCTTGGGAGGCTCTGGCTCATTTAATTGTGGATTTATAGCTCAAGGAAAACTGATAAGGCAACACTAACTGGGTGTGTGCTTCTGTTCTGCTTCACTGTGGTAATCCACCTTGCCCATTCTGACTGAAGCTCCTTCTCTCTTTTGACCTCCCCACGCCCTTCTCCTTCTGCAGGTCAGTGATTCATCACACAGGAGGACACACATGTTCTATACCAGGAAGTGTTTCTACACAAATTGATGTTTTTCCTAGAAAAGAGGGCTGGATGATGGAGAGGAGGAATTTACCACCCCGCAAGTGCTTGAGAATACTTATTACCCTATTCCCACCGGGGTTTGTGGGATGCTGCATGCATGACCTACTGGCACCCAGGGAGCAGGGCTCACTGCCACATTCACACTGGCAAAGCTTCAAACTGGAAGCCTTGGGGCAAGTGGCCCAAGATGAAAATCTGAACAACTAATCCAGGAACATTGGGTGGCAGTAGGCAGACAGTTTACTTTGTGGCAGCATTGGGATTTAGCCATGGTCATGGTCAGAGGTTGTTTAGCAAACCATTCTCTTATCATTCAGCGGATCCTCATCCAAGCTCCCCTCTCAATTCTTGCATTTCTTAGAAAACAGTTGTCTTCTTCTGAGGTTCGGTTTATCGACAGTTGAGCCCAAAGCCAAAAATGCCTGCTCTGCCTTTCAGTCCCAGCAGTGATGAGGTAGTACCAAAGCAATTTGTGAAGGGAAGAAACCTGCTCTGTTCTCGGCAGGAGAGAGTGGCCCTAATACTGCCCTAAATGTGACAGCTAAAGCACTCAGAGATTGCTTCATGTAGGTCACGAGCAAATGTTTTCTGAAGGACATCTCCTAGCACTTCATCTCCTCTAATTTTAAATATTCCTAAAGATAGGACTGGCATCATTTCTTCCTCTGGGAGATGAACTGCACAGGCTGATATAACTCAACCTTCGGAAGATTTTCTTTTTTCTCCCAGACTCTTACTGCTTTCAACAATAAAAGCAGATAAACAGCTGCCCTTGGTATCAGATCTCCTGTGATTCCAATCCTTCCGGTTAAGCCCTCTGATTTACCAAAGTTTAATTACTGTAGCATCTGAAGGCCCCATTACAGTGTGCAAGAAAGCAGTATCAAATCTATGGAGGGGGCTCCTGGTCTTCAGGTTAGACAGTGTGGCAAATAATTGCATTCAAAAAATAACAAATCATGGTTTAAACCACATGGAAGTTTTGCTTGAGATACGCAAACTGTTCTCAACAGTGTTGAGACAAAGTTAGCTAAATAATCATCCCTGACACCTGAGGTTGGTTTACAGTATGAAGCTGAGATTTAAATGCAGATATTTAGTATCCTAACTGTTCCTATCTGTAGATTCAGACTATTGATCCTTGACTGATCATCAAGGGAAAATGATATTCTAAAACATTAACTTGTAACCAGTAAGTAAACCCAGGCTTTCTTGAAAACAAACGTCTCTGCAGCGCTGAAATATTTTGTCTTGGTTGGAGATGAGCCACAAGCATAAATGTAGGGATGAGTTTCCTTATGTATTGGCTGAAGGCAAATGTAGAAGCTGATGGCAGAGACCTTACAATGTATTCAAAGAAACAAACTTTGCTGAACTGGAATTTGACGTAACTTGTCTTTCTTTCTGGCCATTGTAATGTCTCTCTAGGGTATCTATCTTACACTTTTCCACACTCTTTCACTTAGGATTTTATTATCGAAGGAGTAGGCTGACTTACAGTACAACATTTTAATTTACTCAGGAGTTTGAAATACTGTTGCATGTTAATTGATGTATGGCTGTAGCAGTATGCTTTGGTGCCTGTACTACCAGATAGTAGAACAGGTCTTTAACATGTGTGAAACCAGCATAACTTGTTGCAAAAAAATTCATCCCTGCTGGTCTCTGATGTTAGCAACTTTTAAGGGGACCTAAGGGAAATCCCTCCTTAGTATTCTGTGTTGGCAGCCTGGAGCCTGACCTCTACTGGCAGTCGAGATGAATCATGACCTGGTGCACGTGTGGGTTATTTATTCCCTTCTAAACGTGGAACTAAAGACAATTTACTGCCTTCAGAGAAATCAACCACACTGCATTCTCCCTTCCTGATGCCTTGCAAACAGACTGACCTGCGTGCAGCTGTAGTATTGCTGTGGTGCACCATGTCCCCTTGCAGGAAGTGCTGCCACAGTACAGGAAGCACTGTATGCATCCTCCAGTCTGCCGAGAGGTGTGCAATAATGGTGTGATTAACAAGTGAAAAAAAATATGTATAACCATATCATATCCACGCATAAATTACTGGCTTTTTTTTTTTTAATCTGATGGTTATTGTCAATGCAGTAGAAAAATATTAGAAAGTCATAAAATTGTATAGTAGAGAAGACTTTGTACCAATGCTCTAAATTTTAAAGAAGTCCATTCTCTCTAACAGAATATCTAGTTTCAAGGACTTTACTCTTATCTTGAATATAGGCAGCACCTTTATGGCAGATTAGAAGTCTAGTATGAGTGTAAAAACTGGGTAGGAACAAGAGAGAAATCACTGCTTGCATCAGTAGAGATTTATTACTTGGTTTTTCATTAGAGATCCTGGCCCAAATCAAGATAGATTTAAATAGTGACTGATTCTTTCTGCACACATGAGCAGGCTGGGGAATAGTTCTTGGAATGGAGTCAGCACAACAACTGCTTTCATTATTTGCAGCTGTGCAAAACAAGTAAGTTTGAAAGAAATATAGAGGTGCCAGATTCAATCCCATTGATGTGTGAGTGAACGCAGCATTTAGTGCTCTGTTGTGACACACATGAAATCTGTGAATTACTGCTGTTGACTTTTCAGCCTTACATGTCACCTTTGATAAATGAGCTAATCTGCTGATAGCTACTCAAAATAATAAAGTAATTTAATTAAAAGTGTTTTTAAATGTTCCTTCTATAACGTGAACTTTCTAAGTAACTACTCACTGCATACAAATTACCCTCTCTAGAGCAATTCTGACTAGATTGAAGGGAATTGAGTGTAGGGTTTTGACAAGCTGGAGTCATAACTTGATCCACACTTTACTGTCTGTAGCTATGAAGAAGTGTTGAGTTGATATGCAATAAAAATGATTTGTCCATCCACACAGATATGCTCCCAGGAGCTCACCTGCAGTTAACGTTCTGAGCTGATACAGTGACACAGGGAATGTGGACACAGACTGGGACAGTCTTCTACTTTCTTATTTTCCTACCCAGTGGTCTGGAGAAAGGAGAGAAATCTTGGCCAGAATCACTTCCAGAGAAATGCTAACTTATATCTGAAGAGAGAGTAGTGGCTTGAGTCCTCTGGGAGAAGGCGAAGGGCAGGAAGAAGGTGAGCATGGTGGGTTGCTGTCTGTGCTGGCTCCTCCTGCTCACAGCCTGCAGGATGTGCCGCCTCCTCAGGATGGGCAAGTCAGGGAAGAATGAAAGCCATGTCTGTAGCTCCAGTGACGCAATCCAACTTGGGAATCATTGGGAATGCTTGCATCTGCAACCCTAAAGCATTTATCAGGAAACCATGTTGTGGGGAAAGGCAAAGACAGTTTCATACCTCACATATTTTGTTATTTTTTTTTTCATGAAGTCTTTAGCACACAACATAGTCTCTTTTGTGTGAGTGTGCCTCTCTCCCACCATGTCTGCATACTTGCTAATCATGGAGATGTGCCAGGTCTTCTCTTTCCCAGAGGAATTGCCGTAATTTAGATCATGAAATAACAACATTCCCAGCCTTTTCTCCATCAACATGAGATTACTGCATTTCCTAAATACTTTAAATGGCGCTTGAGTGCATGGCAGATGACTGCAGATGTTGCCACCTCCTTTCCCAGATCTCATGTTTATTTTAGGGCTGTAGATCTAAGTTCTGGGCTTGTCATGCAGTTACAAAAAAAGGACATGCACCCTCCATAACTCATTGTAAGCCCAGGGCAGTGATATCTTTGTCATTCTTTAGGACTCCATACTCTGTAGAATCAGAGGGAGAACAATGGCCCTGATTAATGAGCCGCTGCCACCAAAGACCAAACAATCTTGACCTAGAGTTGCTTTCTGTGGCCTCTTTCCATAAATCTGCAACTCATACATCAATCCGTATCATGGAAAGCTAAGCACGTGGCATTGCAAGCTCAGGGAGTTGCCTTTGAGCAGGTGTAGCAGAACTCAAAAGGCTGTGTTTTGATTTCTGACAGAGTCAAGTTCCTGTTAATTAACACCATGGTTTCTAACGGTCAGCACACAAAGCAATCAGGTGGCCTTGCTGAAGCGTTTCTGCTGATTACAGAAGGAAACCAGAGTCACCCTGTGCCACTTGATCAGGAAATGCTTATGCATCCAGTTGTGAGGAAAAGTTGTGGGAACAAGTCCCAAGAGAAGGGCCAATGCCTTATCTTATCTTCAAACACTTACTCTACTTTGTGGTTGTTCTCACTGTGCTGGGGTAGGTGTCTCCTCCACTCAAGACTAATGATCAGATTTTCTGTTGTTGTCACTAGGGACACTTACACCCACCCTCCTGCCCCTGATGGAGCCACATAAAGCTTTCATCTGTGTCAGGCAGAGGAGAATGGCTGGGAACTGCTCCCCTTTCTCTTCAGCGAGCCAAACAAATGCTAGGTCCTCTGCCTTGGATAATCAACAAAAACACAATGACTGCTGCACTGTAGGTTAACACTAGCATTGAAACATTCTGAAAGAATCTTAACAGTCTCTTCTGATGAGCTACTGATGGCTAATTTCACTAGGGAAGAAATTCTTCACCTTCTGTAGGAGTGGAAGCTCTGCGTGTTGTACAGGTTGCTAGTTTTATGCCCACACAGAGTATTTATGCTGCCAGATTACTCCGGGGGATTCCTGTCTGAGGATACCGAGCCTTTGCCCTCTGTACTGGCTGAGTACCTGAGTGCCTGGTGCCTTGACAGCATCCACTAGCTGAAAATGGAGAGGTTCCGTCCTGACTTACAGCCAGAATCTTGGATTCAAGAGCATCCCTTCTTCTTTGCTGGGAAAGTCAATGCCACCAATAATAATTAATTTTCAAAATTATGCATTTAGAACAGAGGATATTTCATTGATGTGAATGCATGAGTCTAGCAGAATCAAAACTCGTATGTCCTTCTCCTACCCAAAATCACAACAGAAGTGCAGAGAGGTGAGTCTTCTTAGTCACTTGCTACTGCTTTTTTAAGCCTTTAAAGGAAATTACTTTAGAAAAGAAAATTACTCAGTAATAACAAGTGAATGCTGATTCTGGATGAAGACCTAATAAACACACCAAATATTGCAAGTGATACCATACTGCTAGCACTACCATCCTTTCCTCTCTTTTCATAGAGAATGACCTTCAGATAAATCTGAAAATGATTACAGGCCATTGGTTTAAAAATACACAGCGCTTCACTGAATCCTTGAACTTACTAATTCTAGTGAGAGTAGGATTTCCTTGGGGATGTACTCATGAAAATACAAAACTGGCACCTGTCCACTTTCCAGATGTGCTCACACTGTGATGAGGCACTCTGGTATCTGAGGGAAGCACACTGTCTCTCCTTTGTGTCGTTCAGTGCTGCAGACAAGAAGCTGCTTGGGGAGACTGAGCTATCATCAGTTCTTCCCTGGCAGGCGGCTCATCATTTACGTTACTGACAAGTGCCTTATTATTGTGGGCAGGGCCATGCGTGCTGTTCTTAGAGCCCCCAGTGACCCCACAGAGCACTTTCAGAGCACAGACAATGCTCCTGACCTAGGCTGTAACTTTCAGAAACACTCCAAGATAAGCATGGCTTACAGAAATGTTCCCAATCAACTGCCAGCAACAAAAAAGCTTTATAAATACTGTATATGTATCTCTCTCCTTTGCCTACCAAAATCAGCTCTGAAGCTGTGACTTCCAGTCCTTCCTAATGAGACCTGATGTGTCCTAGGGCCCAGATCTGTGCATAAGAGTGACTTTACACACATGAATAGTCCCTGGAGTTCAGTCATGTGCAAAAAACTATTTGTGTGCCCAAGTCCTCGTGGGCCCTGGTCTAACCTGCTTCACTTAGCTGTCAGCACAGCAGGCTGCGGTTCGCCTGGCAATCATTTTTTTGTCATCTGATGCAGAGGTTAGGTGCTCTTTGATGCTGTTCTTTCAGTTTTCCCCTCCTATGTGCGCCACAGTGCCCAAAAGGGGCATGTGGATTTCTTAATCAGATATCATATCGACGTTAGCTGTCACTGTGTGTGATACCTAGATACACTCAATCTCACAAGCATTTGTGAGTGCCGTTTCTGGCATAGCTAGTGGGTAGTTACAGTGCCTAAAGGATGCTCGAAGGAAAACTGTTACAATAAGATGCAGAGATTAAAAATAGTTTTTATCCTGTGCTCACCGATGGCCCTAGCATGAACAATCAGACATTTGCTTAGTGTGGGAGGGATGTCCCTCAGCCAAGTGGGATCAAGGGAGACATCTGACAGAGGTGAAAGAGGTCACACGTCGTCCTCCGCCTGGGGATCCTCCCAGGCTTCATGTTGGCTGGGCTACAAAATCAGATTGTCCCAGGAAGAACAGTTTTCAATATACTTTTCTTCCCTGGACAATGTATCAGTCAACCTTTCACATTTCCCTCCCCGGGACCTGTGCAGTTCTGCTGTGTTTGGGGTTTTCTGATCTTAACAAGAGCAGAATGTTAAACTGGCAGTAGGAACAAAATCTTGGAAACAGAAGTTGTGTCTGCCCAGGCTCAGGGCTCTTCCTAGATGATGCACTATGCTTGCCTTGCTTTAACCAGCTTTCTTTGGCAACCAGGAATCAAGAGCAGGAATCTAATGTCATAGCCATGTATCAGTCCCCATGAAGAACATACCTGTCCCTTGGTTTAAAGAGGAGATGCTGGGCAAAGACCTAATTTAGCCTTGCAATATGCAATAGTCTCTTTCCTGATTTCACAGCATTATCACTCTAGCATCGTATTCCAAACCACACTAGAAGGTCTAAGGAAGGATGCTGCACAGCATCAGCTTCACAAGGAGAATGGCAGGGACAGCCACGGCACTGGTGCTTTTGTAGCTAGCTGTGAAAACATTTGGTTTTTGAGAAGACAGTTAACAATTAAAGCCATAAAACGTAAATGAAATGCAGTAGAATGGTGAACATTCATGAAACATACTGAGAAGGAATAGCACTGTGTCCAAGCCCCAACTTTGCCTCCAAAATTGAAATCCAGCTCTGAAAGGAGCAGGGGAGGCTGAACATTTTGTGAAGCCCCCACCCTGCCAGCTGCAGCTTTGGCATGCTCACCCAGCGCAGCACAGCCTCTTCCAGCACTACTTGCTTGGTTTTGCCCTGAAATGTTTTTCTTTCCAGAGTCCACTCAGCTTTGACTTAGGCATACCAGTAATGGGCACACGCTGTGTTTACAAAAGCCCTCTGTCACCTGGCAGCAGCAACCCAGCGTGTGTGTGGCAGAGGAATTTCTCCTCCTATCCTCCATGGGGTAGAAACACACTGAAATTACACTTTGCTTATTCTTTTCTTCAGCTCCTGAAGCCAAAATAAACTTTAGGGAAGAAGTACCTCAGATGTATAAACAGAATAACTGAAAAATACTTTTTCTTATATCAAAAACAGTCTCAAGAGCTGTAAGAGCCCAAGGACTGCATTAAGCTCCCATCATAACAACGGCCCAGGTCCAGTGCCCACTGCCCCAGGCCCCTCCAGCACTTGCAGACCAAGAGGCAGAAGCCAGGCCTGTTCAAAGGCCAGCTTGAGATGCCAGCTTAACCCCCATAAGCCCTAAGAACAACTGATGGCACAACAGGAACCAAAGAAAGGATTAGTCAGAAGCCCTGGATTTTCTAAGTTGGAGCAGGCCTGGCTGAAGTCATCACAGTGTGAACAGCCCAGAGTGGATTGGGATTATAGCTGTGTCCTGTAAAAGCTACACAAGACTAGAAGAACCCTCGGCTAGCTAATTCCATTTTGGGGATGGTTTGTGTATAGCACATACTGAACCTCATCCCATGCTGCATGCAAACAGGCTGCTTCCAGCATACAGAGGGGGCTCAGATTCAAGAGCAAAGGTGTGCTTGCCGGAGTGGTCTCCTCCTGTGTAGTTTGCCTTTTTTTTTTTTTTTTTTTTTTTCTTCCTGCTGCTTCTTTGCTGATTGTGATGCTACACCTTGTATGGGTCATCCTGAAGGTGTTTAGGAACCACTGCACTTCTTAAAGAACCAGGGAACAGCAGGGCTGGCACTCTGTGACTGTCCAGCATCCGCTGCATCACATGCATGTAACAGCAGTTTGTAGGTAGGACCGTGCTACACACAGCTGCACTGGGGGAAGGTTTTCTCAGACAGACTCCTCCAAGTTTTTCTTATTCTTTTATTCTTATTATTTCTTATGTTCTTACTCTTTCTTATATTCTTATTCTTCAATTTATTCCTTACTCTTCAAAGGACATTAGAGAGAGAGCTGCAGTATCATATGTTGTGTACAACTGGGGGTGGAGAGGTCTCTGCAATGGCCAGAACTGATGTGAAGCCTCAGCTGTAGATCTGCAGGAAGGCTCAGTGTGCCCTTGAAGGGAGCTGAGCAACACGTGGGCTGGGCAGGATGCCTCTGGGGCGGTTCCTCTGGGACCGTCTGATGAGCTGACCTCCACTGAGCCTCTGATGGGAGTCCAAGTGGCTCCTGGAAGAAGCCAGGCTTTCCAAAGTGGGAGTGATTCACTCTCCATGCTGAGAGAATATACCAAGCTAAGAGAATTTTACTTGAACCCAGCAAAGAAGAGATGAGAGGAGATGGGAGGTGGGAGGGAAGAAAATCACTGTTTCATCCAGTTGAAAAGTTAAACCCTTATGTTTCTTTTTTGTTAGATATGTTATCTTCACTATTCTGCTGAGTGTAATGCCTCTGTTATAAGCCCAGCTATAGATTTCTGGCTTATCAAGTTCAAGGCAAAGGAGAAGATGTAGATTTGAAGAGCAGGAGGGGAAAGAAAACATAAAGCTTTAATGTCAGAGCTTTGGAAATTGAGATACTTATCTAAGCCTGTTTTCTCCTCTCCTTGATTATGTTACTTTGAATTTGGACAAGGAAACCAGCCTGGCCAGCCTCACTTCTGCTTCTTCTCAGTTTCACTTTCTGAAAATGATATCGCCCTAGATGTACACTCAGATAGGGGTCTCATTTAGGGCAGTTTCACGTTCAGCACTCTGCAGCCAGCTGTCAGGAGCACTCAGAGCTTGGTGGATGTGGATTCAGCCCCAGAGCAGCAGCAGGCTCCCCTGCATTGCTCAGCTGCTGACTCTGCCATGGGTCCAGATTCACGAGCTGTCCCCCTTCAAGCAGTCATCTGCAAGGGGCTGGGCATATCTCATCACATTTAGTGCCTTTTAGTGCCTTTGGAAGGGTGGCTGTTCTGAAGGCCTTCCCTGTTCCACGAGATGATGATGACGATTATGATGAGAACAGCCTTTATCACTACTGTCAATAGACTATTGTCATTCGAGAGCTGGCAAGCCTCCTCCTCCTCATGACACTGGCATTGGGGATGGTGGCTCAGACACTTCTGCAGATTTGGCTTACGGAGTATACAGCCCCGACGGCCTCAAAGAAAGCAACTTGCCATTTAGTTCAAATGCAGTATTTGTGAACGTTGCTTTGGAAAACAGTAGTCTTTTAATTTGCATTTAATGCAGCAGATGCTTCACAGTTATGAATCAAAGAGTTGCTCCCCAGAATTATTGTTTTCTCTTATTGACTGAAAAGTAATATATGACTTCGTACATCAGATTGTTTCCCAGACTGATTCTTTCCAGTTCTGTATTCATGTAAAATTTTTTTGAAATTAGTCTGTTGTTCCGAAACTATAATAATCCAGTAACACAGCCAGCTCTAAATAAAAGCAGGAAGACTATGAGCAGAAATGCAGGTGCTTGGTGTTAGAAAAGAAAGGGGTGAATAAGAGGAAGAAAAACAAATGCAGGGGATCGCAGTGGGCACCATGCAACTCCACGCTCAACTGAATTGCATCAGTATAAATTAAAGCCCTGTGTGGGCCCCCAAATTAGGAACTATTTACAAAACAAAAACCTTTCCTTGGCTGTATTGTGCATGTTCTAACCGCAGTGAATAGCCTGCCTAACGATGATTTCTTCTTTATTTGGGTCAGGTCTTGCTGAGGATGAATTTTTTGAGAAACCAGTGCTGAGCATTGCAAAAGACCACATTGTCATCTTACCAGGAGAAGTCCTAAAAATAAAATGCAGGTAAGGACTGCTCCAGCAGTGCTGGATCCCCTCGGTTGTACTGATTACCTTGCACAGCATGGCTTTTGGGCAGGGGGGAGCAAAGATTGCTGGTCAGCCATCATCTGCAACTGGCAATGCTTTCCCTCGGGTGCATTTCAGGAGAACTTGTTGGGCTGAAACAAAGCAGAGAGAAAAGTCTCTGGTCAGCATTCAACCCACTTTATTCCTTTTATCATAAAGGGACCAAAGCAAAGCCCTGAGTCAGCACACAGGAAAGATTATGGAAGGGGATGTACATGCTTAAGGACATGGCTGGAAACCTTTGCCTGAAGAGGTGCAGCTTCAATTTCTCTGCAGCTAAAATCACTCTTTTCCCCCTGTCCATTAGTAAATGGCTTTTTATATATATATAGAGAGAGAGTTATACATATGTATAAAGACAAAAATGTGTATATAAGCTTAAACTTCCTAACCTCAAATACTGCCTAGCCTAGAAGATGACAGTTAAATAAACAGCGGTCAGTATGTGTATATTCAAAGACCTGACCTGTTTGAATATATATTCTTTAAATCAAAGGTAAGCAAGGATTGTAAAAACCAGACCATAGATCATGAATTCTGGCAGCAATTCAATTCTTGACGCAATATGTAAAAAGTAGCCATGCAAGAAGCAAGCAAGGTGTCAGCAGTGACTTACGTGGAAATGGGGAACAGAGCTTAGTCACAGCTGGGGGACACACAACCAAGCAGTTGGTGTGAAGAGTCTGAGCTCCTTCTGCTCTGCCAGGACACAAATTAACTTGCTTGGCCACACAGAGGGTCTCTGACTGGGGTGTACGTAGGTGTTCCACTTGTTCTGAATGTGATTTAAATGCCAAGCTGCTGTGAGAAGTTGTCTTTCAGTTCCTTCAGCATGCACTGTAGTAGAGAAGGCTGAAGGTAGTCCAAACTATCACAAATTCTTTTACACATGCTCACACTTTTTTACATCTTCCTGCAAAGTCCCCTTGAGTGTAGCTAGTACGCTGTTGGTTTCTTGCAGCCACTGAAGGCAGAAAGAACAGTGGGAAGGTGAATCTCAGCTGTAGATTATGCTGATAAATACATCCCTTCTGCTTTTTCCCTAGTCTAACTAATTCAGTGTTTATAATGAAGGGTAAATTGATTCATTCTGTGTAAATTTGTGAAGTTTTTCTGGAGTGTAAGGCATTTTTTCTTCCAAATACCTCCAGCTAGCCATGTGGCTTACGAGGTCAAAACAACCTTACAATGGTATTTTTAGCTTAGCAAGCAGCAAGCATCACAGCAATAAAGTTTGAAGTCCTTCAAAATCTGGGTGCAGTGCTTCATAAAACATGATGTGTGGACAGGAGTTGTGTGCTGCTCCAGGCCAAATGAATCAATGCTTCTCAGCAGTTCTCCAGCCTCTGCCATTTTGATCAGTAGGAACACCCTATTTCCTCATATCACCAGATGAACGAAGAGGTGAAGAAATTATCAGCACTTCGGTAGCTCTGGCTGTGATCTGAAATTGCTTTATGGATGTGAAGCAATAAACACACTTACTTAAGAGATGGAGAAATGCTGGTCCCGAAGGGAGCTCTGAAGTCCTGCCCGCTTCCAGAGTTCAGGTCTCAGCACAAGGAATCAGTACAGCCAGGTAGCTGCTGCAGACTCCATTCATTTGAGATTCTTAGCCACAATTTCCTGATTTTTGGCAGCCTGGCCAAAGCTGCAATTGTTGCTGTGACTCCTGCCTGCCAAACATGTGAAAATACCAAGGCAGTGCTCAAAGTCTTCATCTTCCACCTGTACAAAATGAGCAGGTGGAAGAAGTGGGCCTGTGTGAGGAAGCACAGAGTTGTGAACCCCCTGATTTGCTCTGCAGAGCCACTGCTATAGACACCAGGCTTGGCGACGTGTGTGTCTGTGTCCAGAGAAGAGCAACAAAGCTGTGATGGGTTTGGAGCACAGCGCTCATGAGGAGCAGCTGAGGGAACTGGGATTGTTTAGTCTAGGGAAGAGGAGGCACAGGGGAGACCTTAATGCTCTCTACTAATATCTGAAAGGAGGTTGTGGTGGGGGTTGTCTCTTCTCCAGGTGACTGTGATAGGACGAGAAGTAATGGCCTCAAGATATGCCAGGGAAAATTCAGGTCGTATACTAGGAAAAATACTCTTCTCAGAAAGACCCTTTAGACACTGGAATGGGGTGCTCAGGGAGGTGGGGGAGTCACTGTCCCTGGAGGTTTTCAGTATGGGTAGATGTGGCACTGATGGGACATGGTTAGCAGGCATGGTCGTGATGAGTCAGTGGGTTGGACTAGATGATCTTAGTGGTCTGTTCTGACCTTAATGGTTCTATGAACATGAAGTGCCATTGTTCCTGTTCTGGGCCAGGAGTCCCATTTCTTGACAGAAGTGTCTGTTACGTCATTGGTGACGTTTGTGGATTGGGAAAGAGCACTGGATAGGGATGTCTCCATAAGAAGGTATTTCCGCACTCAGAAGGACAGGAAGTGTGACGGGTGAGGCAGGGTTGCCCAAACCCACGGTGCATCCAAGAAGCAGGGTGAGTCTGCTCACCAGGAAGAACATCCACACTCTTCCCGGGGCTCTCACTCTTCTACGTGCTGGGAATAACCTCCAGACCTCGGCCCCGTGTCCTCACCAGATTCAGGAAGGCGACAGAAGGACGGTCAGAATCAGAGCCAAGAGGATGTTTGTTTGAGTGTCACTGGACTTGCTGGCAAGAGCATTCCCTTAGTGCACCAATTGCACCACAGCAAAGCCAGTGGCACAGGAGGGGTTCAGAGTTCTTAGCTACTGGAAATTTCACACAGCACTCTTGTTGGATACTCTAAGGACAGGCATCTTTATGTAACAGATGTGTCTAGACCGGATTTCTTCCTGGCTGGGAAAATCCAGGGGTTCTTGCTCCTTCCTCTGCTCTGCAAGTGCCGTTGGATCAATGGATCAATGGGAGTTCACCACAGTAGAAAGGGCAAGTGAGCTCCCGTCCTTGGAACAGCATGGCCTTCCTGTAGGCATGGAAGCAAAGAACTGCCTCCTCTGTTGTGAACCCAAACCCCTTTCTCCCCTGGGATCCACAGACCACCACTTCTGCCCCCACCAGTTTCTGCACTGACCTGCAGAAAATAATCAGCTACAAGGAGACCACAGTCCTCTTTGCACGAGCATGTGGAGCCTGTGCTAGGCTTCCTTAGGGCCCCCAGAGTGCATCCCAAGCAGGACGGAACTTCAGGAGCTACTACAGTTTGACTGTTGCATTTACAACAACACAACCAGCAGAACCAGGACCTATTGCTGACCTGGAACACTAGAAGATCTCTCTGAGTCCCTCAACAGGTGATAAAGTCAGTGAACTGCACAAAATTGCGTTTGACACTAGCTGTGATCATAACTGAGACACGAATGGGTGACACGGTGTGTCTATCTGCCCTGCTGGTTTTATGTGCCGAGTGCTGTGATGGGGTGAATAGAAGAAGATGTGTATTGAGCAGATATTCTAAGATCTGTAATTGGATTAGTTCCAGACCCTTCACAAAACCAAGATCGAGTCACTGCTGATTAAACAAGAAAGGTGATGAGAAGTTACATAAATGTTCTCTCCCCATGCAGCCTTACAGTTAAAGGAAAGTATAAGTTAATTTAGCAGATAAATATGCAAATTCCTCAACTTGAAAGAAACATATAATTTTATCTGGTGCTTTCAAATGTTTGAAGTGGCTTAAACATAGCAGTAGAAAAACAAACTCGAGTTCAGGATGTCTGTTAAAATGAAAACTAAGCTTTCCTCCAGGAGTTAGCTTGCCACAGTTGCTACGATTTCTGGAATTTCCCCTGCTCTGCTGCACGAGTTTGGTGTGAGCCCCCTGAATTTCTCATGGCTGCTAATCCAAGCACCCTGCAGCCTATATCATTCATTTCCAAATGACAAGAGAGGGAACATCAGGAACATTGGCAGCCGTTGGTCAGAAGGAAACCCACGTTCTGTCTGAACCATGACCCGCTGTAACTGTGGTGTGCTGTTGGCAGGGGAGCACGGCCGGTGAGCTGGCTGCTGCGGGAGGCACAGAGGGAAGACCCCCGAGTGCACATCAGCAGCTGCCGCAACAGCAGCGGGCAGAGCTGCAGCACGCTGCTCCTCAGGAACGTCACGGCCAGCGACAGCGGGTACCTCACCTGCGTTCATGATGACGCCCTATCTAGCGAGGAGCTCGCGGCCAAGATTTATGTGTTTGTTAAAGGTAAGAACTTCCTTTTGTTTTGGTTTTATGCCTTTTTGGTAATGTAAAATCAGTGCTACAAGAAGCAATCCGCTTCTTGCACAAATTGCACAAATCCCACATCTCAGACCCAGCATGCACAGCTGTGGCACTCTGCAGAGGCCGGGATACACCTGGGTTTTCAGGCCAGATGAATTAATTCATGGGGACAAAGGTACAAGAGCCAGAAATTAGCTATCTCATTCAATTCCATCACTTGAAGACGAGATTGTCCTGCCTATTTTTCTGTTCCAAATAAGTGAACACTGATTTCTTTAAACATCTTTTCCTTCCTTTACCTTTTAAGACCTTTTAAGGCTTTTGCTACCACAGTGCTTTTCCTGCGATTCCCCTTCAATACCCAAGTCCTCTTCCTCCCCAGGCATGAAACTCCCTGACAACAGTCTCTGCAGTTCCTGCCTCACCTACACAGTTGTGTACTGCTTCGTCCTTCACATCTGTGGGACGCACTTAACAAAGCTGAATGACTGCATTATACATATTTTATTGGATGGGGTTGGGTTTTTTTTGGTGAAAAATGGCCTATTGCTCATTTTCGTTCTCTTGAGCTGCCTCTTCTATTTGTGTCAGAATCACTGGGTTCACATCTAATAACAAATGGAAACAAACTTCAGAGACTATTCCTCTAAAATTGGTGCTGAATAGGGTTACTGAGCAGTTCTCTACAAATACTCAAGAAAATGAGTGAATTTAATTTTTCCACTAATTGCTAAAATGTGATTCTTTGAATCCTCTTACTGAAGCAAACACTAGAGATGTAATGGGTTTGGCTAATGTGGTCTGCCCACACGACTAAATTCAATTTCGGAAGTACTGGGTGAACACACCTGCGTGATGCTTGTGGATAAGATTTTCCAATCTCTTTATGTCCATTGTAAATAGTCCCTTTCTGCCCTCATCCTGCTTTCCCAGCAAGTCTTCCTCTTATCGGAAAGTAGCTTTATGGTGTTACTTGTTAGTTCCTGTAGTCACTTTTTTTCTCCCTTTCTATTTCCTTTCTCCTTTTTTTCCCCCTTGTTTCTCTAAGCCCTGGTTTCTTTATCCACCCTAGTTCTTGTGCTGAGCTGTTTCCTTTTCTCATTACGCACCACTCAGATGCCCTACATCCAAGATTGTTAACCCAACTCAGTGCCTACATGTCAGGAAACGGTGCATTGAAAACTCAATTCTCTATCCTGATTCAGTGCCCTGGCTGGCTACGCAGGACTCCGTTACTCTGTGGCAAGAGCACGTGCAGGAAATCTTAAGGATCTTTTGGGACTGCCTAAGTATTTATCTTAAGAAAATATCTCAAGTTATGAAATATCTACTGGTGATGCACTTGGAACAGTGTTAATCTAAAAAAAATCACAGGATGTCCTCTTGCTAGCCTGAGAGTGCTGTGCCAAGGTTCCCCTTAAAAACAGCATGGGAAGGCAGTTTGCTTTAAATCACCCTCAAAGATTCTCCCCTCTCAGATGAGATTTAGTATATTTTAGAAGTTGCTAAAGGAAGCATACAGAAAGTGAGTCAGTCTGTACCATGCATAGGTAAGCTGGCGAGCAGAAGCCCTGCGCCATGTCCCACCAAGCCAGCTGCTCATCCACCAACGCAGCCCCACCGCAGCACTGCACCATAAGCCTGCAACTGCTTCTGGGCTCTGACCTACCAGCCTGCGGGAGCTGCTCGGCCTCTGGGAAGTGAAGCTGTGCCTCAGTATGGATGCAGGGCGTGCTTCTCTTTCCCTGTGATTTCTGTGTGTGTTTGCTGAATGCCAGCAGGCCGTTCTGGGGATGAGAAAGCTGTCTGTCAGCAAGAGATCTATGAATTGTGGGGCTAAGCAAGGCATTCAGAACATACCTGTGCTTTCCTTCAGAATTTAAATATGCCTTGTTAAGGAACTTCGACATGCAGTGTCTGGGCATCCCTAAGAAACCCATCCGTTGTCTCCAAGTGAAGAAACTCACAGCTCCCGCTGGGCGCCAGACGAAGCAGAAGCCCCAGAGCCGTCTCGGGATGTTTTGTGGAGGAGCATGGCTGGGCAGGCTGTTTGCAGCACCGAGCCAGGTGGGGTAAGAAAATGCGGAGCCAGGCCCTGAAGGCTGGAGATTCCTCTGAGGTTACAAGCCAGTGTTGCCAAAAAAGGAAGGAATGGTATTTTTTCCCTTCATTCCTGGCCTGCTGCTTGACACCAAAATGAGAACATGATTGTATCGGAAGCCCAGCTTACTGGCTATTATTTCCTGTGCTTGCTTCTGTTTTTACAGCCTCCCTGGTGGAGCTTCTAAGCTCTGCCAGAATCTGGCATGCAGCAGCTCTCCCCGGTGCACTCGGGCCGTGACCCCCACACACCAGGCAGCCCATGGGGACCGAAGGCAGCGGTCAGCGCTGTGCCTCAGCTGCACTGCCAGCCTGCAGGGAGGGAGCGCTCAGGACCTCAATCCTGAATCATTGTTCTCAAGGTCTTTTCTGCTTCCCTCTGCAGCTGCAAGTCCCAAGGATTGTAATTAAAACGCAGACAACCCCCTTCTGCTGTCGCCCATCTCCTCATTGAAAATACGACATGGCTTGGGGATGGAGTAGAAATAATTAGGAAGTTTTTAACTGCTCATCTAATTTCAGTGCAGCTCTGAGGGAAAGGCTGTGCAGTGATAGGGGAGCGAGGCAGCCAGCTATCTGCTCTGCCTTCTGCAATTACCCTTCCCAAGCAAACGGTCTTCCTGGGGAGCGTACCCATTTCTTTCAACCTTTGGGATTCCTGAGCCCAAGGAAGGGGCAGGCTCCTATCTCAAGTTCCAACACAGAGAGCCTTCTCTGCTGGGCTTCCTAGGGCATCTGTAAAATTGAACATGACTCAGAGATGGAGGAAAACAGAAACAAAAAGATTTTCTCCACCATCCTACACCTCAGCCTAGACAGAAATCAGTACTTGCAGCTCTGCTATTGGAAATACTGTCAGCAAATAGCTGATAGTCCCCAGGGTGTCAGCTGGAAGAGCCCTGCACCAGCCCAGTGCTACCTTGGCTTTGGCGGTGATTTCCTCGCAGCCCTCAGCTGCATATAGCAGCATGGAGTTTGCTGTACTTCTCTGTACTGCTCAGCTTGAGGAGTAGGAAGGAGAATGGGCTCTGTTCTGTTTTGCTGCCCTCCATCAGCAAATTGTGCATCCTGATTACAGTGGTAATTGGAGCCAGTTACATCTTGCAAAATATGGTCTAGAGAACTTCTTCCAAGTTTCCGTGCTGTGCTTTGATTCCTGTCCACACACACCAGTGGTCCTGCTTTGCTAGAACATTAGGGGACATCAAGACATGGGAACAGGAGGTCAGCAGCAGACATTCTCGATTGCTCTTTGTGCAAGACAGAGATCCCACTCTGTTCTTTGAATAAGTAGGGCCATGATAGGGCTGATGCTCAACAGACTACTCCAAAACCAGCATGTCCCACCTCCTCTGATGACTGGCACTGGCACCGAGCAGCATATACAAGCCCAGTACTTCTGTGATGGCTGCCACACAGGGTATGAGTACCCTGGGGCCAAATAACCCTCTCATGCCTGGTGTGGTTCACTCTTTGAACATGTTCATTGGTGAACACTGTAACACTGGCTTCCTACTTAGGCCCAGCCAGCTGCTGGTGGTTCATGTGGCAGTGATACTCTGAGCTAGGTATGTAGCAGGGCTGAGGGAGTAATTTCCTTCCATACGTTTGGTTTTCAGTACTGATGCATGGAGCCACATGGCATAACTAGAATATACTGCTGTGCAGAAAGTGAGGCCTGTCTCCTTTTGATGTTCCTAAGGACATTATGAAGCAGTGGAACTCCTGAGCTGTACTGCAGTGCTGCCAGGGGTCCGGAGCACAAGAACTGGAAATGGAGCTCAGGTCCTGCCAAGGCTCCTCATGAAACTCAAGGGCTGTTTACGTGATCCATGTGAGCACATTCCACAGGTGAAGGAGAACTTTTCACTTCTTGCTGCATCTCTGTTTAGATTCATGCAGTCTTTCCCATTAGCTCCTTTTGGTTCATAGCCAATCTGAAGGAAAAAGAAGGATGGATCCAAGCAGCTTGTCTTGTCAGAGCATGCATCTCACTGCTCATCAGCTCTGGCAGGAAGACATCACAGGGAAGGATATGATCTCTCTCTGCTGCTGCAGAGAACGAAGAGGGCAGGTGGGACAAGTGTTGCATCAAGGCTGAGTGTTACATCAGCCACAGTCCCTTCTTTATCAAATGCCACAGCCCAGAGATGTGAAGCTCCATCTCCTTCATAATTCCTCACTGAGAAGAACCTAAAGAGGATGGAAATGCATGAAAGCACCCTTCATGTGACCATATTTTTGTTCAGACATTCTTCAAAGCTGATTTCTGCCTCCTTAATTCTCTTGACAGTTCACAGAGATAATTTGAATGTAAGAAGCAGCCCTGACTTGGGCTTTGGCTTGCTCTCCAGAAGATATTACCAGTGCTGGAGTCACGTTTCTTCCTCCTTTCACGCTGGAGGCCTCAAGACAGCCACGCATGCTGCCAGACACTCAGCTAGCTGAGACAGGCACATGGTGTCCATCTGCTCAGCATGCATCCCAGCAGATAAGCTGGCTGTCTCTCAGACTGGTGGAAGGGTCTGGCTCTGTATTCAGGGCCACATGGTGTGGGAATATAGGCTGTATCAGTGTGCAGGGCTCTCTGTGGTGTTCCTCAAATATAAAGGTGTGGATAAAGGACTGGATACAGGGGAAAATTCCTGCATTCAATTCTCAGTGAAGACATTCAGTATCTTCAGGCCATATCGTGAACGACACTCCTCTACTTTCAAGTGGAGGAGCCTTTCAAGATATGATGCTGAGCAAGCAGCATTGTGCTCTGGCATGCTGTCAGTGACAGCACTTGACTTCCAGCAGCAAGAGGTGACTGTCTCCTCCTTTAAACTGATACAGAATTCCTGAAAAAAAGCCTGACAGACAGAATCACAAACACATTTCCCCACTTCTTCCTTCCCATTGGTTTTCTACCCAGTAATCACTAATTGCTGAGCCTTACCCCAGCTGAGCAGCTGGCAGCAGTTAATATAGGAAACCAGTTCTTAGTGATGGGACTTCACTAGGGAAATATGTCCTACAAACTCTATCTCTGCTGAAAATCTTGTATTACAGGTAATCAGAATTTATGCATTCATCTGATGCTTGAAACATAGTTTTAGCCAGTGCCTGGAGACTTCATTTTTTAATCCATTCTGAGTTTCTTGGTGTTTTTTTTCTGCTCAGCATTGAAAGGAATTTTGCTCCCACAATTTTTGAAGTAACATTTTATAAAGTAATATTTTTCTCTACAAATATTCCTGTGTTTCTAATGGCAGTCTGCAAGGGAAGAATGTACTTCATTTGACCAAAACAGAATGCTTCATGTTGACTCAGAATGGCTTCTGGGGGCTTTGCAGTCACTTTTGTTTTGCCTAAAGATAAAATATTCTGCTTTCTGTTTAATCTGAACATTCCACCACCAATTCTTTTCATTTGCCTGCCAAACTGAAAAGTCCTTTATTTTCAAAGATCCCGTTTCAAAACAAGTGATTTTCTAGATGTTACCTCTGCACCCAGAAGCTTTGATAGGCTACCAGGAGGAATACAGCAAGCCAGGCAATTTTCTTGTAATGCGTTCCAAAATTCCGTGACTAAAGTGTCACTTAACTGATAACGATTATGAACGTCCTGAGAGTTCTTGGCCTTGAAGAAGAAAAAACTGATGGGGTTTATGTAAAAAAAATGAATCGAAGGACCTGAGAAATTGATCACTCAGACCTTCCAGCTAATCTGTTCTTGTAAGATACAATTGAAGGAAGAAAAGAAATGGGGAGGGTGTATACCTTCACTATGTTTTCAGCAGGAACAAAGTGAGAAGCAAAGTGCGTGGCCTGAGAACTGGACTGAGTGATCTTTGTAGGTGCCTTCCAGCTGAAACTTGAGAGAATGCTTGGGAAATTTGAAAGAAGTGAACAGCGGCATGACTGTCCTCAAAGGCCACTTAGTGAGCTGATGGATGGTAGCCGAAGGGAGAGGTGATGTTATCTCCACAGGTTTAGGTGTGATACAAATATCATGAGACAATTTGTCTTCACAATGTACGAAACATGAACAGAAATGAAAAGCACCCAACACCCTGTACAGAGTCCTGCGCACATCGCAGGGGGATGCTCTGAACATGCAGGTGATGTAATGCTGGGAAGGAAGGAGCCTGAGCGCACAGCACGCTGAGTGTAGGGGTGCACTGCAGTCCCTGCAGGGTCTGGGGAGCAAGCTGTGCATTGCCCAAGTGGCTGAGTTAGAAGGGACACATTTCCAGCAGCAATTAATCGCGTCCTGGGCAGAAAGAGAATTTAAGCATGAAGGGCTTCTCTTCCTGAAGGAAAACAATGTTCTTGTAGGCACTTGACCTTTGAGTTGCTTTGCGCGCCGTGTGCTTGATTTTCTGCCGCCCCCCTCCCCCCGCTGCCCTGGCTTCCCTCAGTTTGCTGTGTTCCCCCCCAAGCCGTGCTGGGTGAGCAGCAGCACCCGGCTTGGCTGCAGTTTCCTGCAAACCTCCACTGACCTGCAGGGCTGGCCGGCCAGCCAGCCTGGGGCCGGAGGAAGGGGCCTCTCCCTCTCGATAAGTCACTCACGTGCTGCAGCTCTTGTCTTTCTTCACATATAATGAGCTTTGCAGCTTGCAGTAAATTATTCTTCTTAACTGTCCTATGGGAATTCATGGGTGTTTTCTTATGGGTAAGATTCATAGGGCATATTACCTTCCCATCTCAGGAGGAACAGATGTGCCAAGCTATTTTCATAAAGTGTTTCTTTGCTAAGAACTTTTTTTCCTGGAGCTCAGCACTGGTAAGAGCAGGACTTCCAAGCCTTGCATTGCAGGACGGCACCTGCATTTTCCATGACACAGCTCTCCCAGTTGTGACAGTTAGGTGCAATTGATTTCCACCATCTGGAGCCTGAGATCTTCTTTGAGGCCCAGGTTATCATTTTTAAAGGAGAGCGACCCTGTCCCCTTTGTTTCAAGAAGTTCTGTCTCTGTGAGGCTTTTTACAGCGAGTAAACTGCCTGCTGATTAACTGACGGTGGGGAACGTGTTCATAAAGCTGGCAGTGATTTCCCAGTGTCCAGCAGATCGTTTTTCTGTGCCAGTCGGTCTGAGCTGTGTAAGAGTTTCATGAAGGATTCCGTTTTTAGTCTGAGCAAACTGTAAAAGTATCAGCTAGCACTTGATTCGTTCCCTATTCAGTATTTATTCTTTGTCATTTTGTTAAGATCCCAAGCTAAGCCACTTTATATTTGCTTATCTGTTAAATGAGCAGCCCAGCTGCCTGGGAAACACTCCTGTCCAAAGCCTCTCCTGCCCAAAGCAAGAGGAGCTGGCTTGATCCTGCCTGCGTGGCTGTTAGAGCAGCTGGAATGAAGCACGAGCAAACTGCAGGATGCACGGCTCTGCTGCTCTGTGCACTGGTCCTTTCTGGGGCTCAATAGTCCCTATAACCCAGAAGCTGCTTTTTGGTGTTACTTGCCAAGAGATTTTAAAGCGCTATCTAGATTTTAAGTATTGATGTGAAAGGCTGAATATATGTATTTTGCCTTTCAGTTCAGACTGTAGCTTATGCTCTGGGATAGTGTAATTCTAGCAACTGTCTAGACATATGGCAATTCAGCCGTACATCAGTTCAGCCATTAAAAGTCAGTTAGGAATGAAATACAGCTTATGTGATACACGCTGTGAATTTGTGCTTCCCTCTGAGGTGTTCTTCAGTCGTTTAGCAGTGTCACGATGAGTATCTGTTCCATTTACAATTGAAATAAATGAATTATTCTGAGCATTCTGTCGTGATGCTGAAAATTTGGCAGACGTCAGTCTTGGAGGTGGAGGGAGGCCATGGAGGAGAATGGGGTTAAGTAATGGTTTGTTTTCCATGGAGAGGAAATACTTTAGAGAAACTGTGTTATGTTTTGACTGAAGTGCTTCAATTATTGCATAATTCAGTGTTTTCATATGTTTTAGGATTATTCAAGTCTTTTGCTTAGCTACCTTCTTTTGATTCTTTGCTTTTTAAACAAACATTGCTGTTTGTTTTAAATAACTGTTTTTTAAACTTTTTAACTTTCAGTTTCTAAACAAACAGTGAAATTCCTTCTAAAAATCCTGGCACAAATATTTTGAAATTCAGTTGAAGCAATTAGTCAAAATTTGATCCAGATTTGTGAATAGTTTAACACCAAAAAGCTCCTTTTTCACAGCAAGTCTCCTTTTGGTCTATATCCTTGTCTCATCCCTCTGTCACAGGGCACAGCAGTTGTCCTCTTTTTACCCATAAGAGGAGAAATAGATATGAATGTGCTTCCCCTAACACTTTTTTGCACTCTCACTGTTCACTGGAAATGCAAATCTACTTTCTCAGCCTTTTCCTATAGCAAGTAATCCAAGGACAGGGTCTTCTTGGAAGCAGAAGGGCCTCTCGCTATTTGCATAAGCTTTGAATTTGCCTGTGAATGTATCATCACAATTGATGATCCAAGTATGGGTTAGCTGGAGAGCAAGACCGCAGAGGCATTAAGCAGCGCTAATGTTCACAAACATACATTAAACACGTTTGCAATGTAACTCAATATAAGAATGTAGTTGACCTGTTTGGGAAACTGCAGTAGACAAACCGTACTGAGCGTAAATATTTCATATTAGTTTTACGGGTTGGAACAAGCTACAAAGCTGTGGACATGAGATCAGGTTTCTCAGCTGGAGGCTTAATTAGATCCAGCGCCTGCCTAGCCAAAAAGTTCAGATGTGTTTCCGAAACTTCCTAAATGTGGGAAGATCTGAGGTCTATTTTTCATTCTAATTAGTATCTCTCATAATGTTTCTTACAGTGCCTTTCCTCCACAGTACATGTTTTTAATAGATCGATGCAGTCAGAAAAAAATGAATAGCGTGGAATAGAAGCTGACATGAAAAGACATTGCTGGAAATGATAGACTTCATCCCGATTTCTGGTCTTTGCCTTCAGTTTCACTGCCTCACCTTCAGATCAGAAAGCTTGCAACAAGAGGTCTGCAGGACCCCTGCTGGCCCCTTGTCACAGCTCCCCACGCTAATCATGCAGCTCTTGTACCTGCACAGCGATCCAAGTCCTTTTGTAAAACAGCTCTGTCACGTTTTGACCTTTCTGATAAGCTGTACCACCATCTGATTTCATCATGACTGAAGCACACAGTACACTCCATCTGCTAAGAACCCTATTTCCAATTCTCAACTAAAATTAAGCTATCAAAAGTACAAAAGTCGACAGTCCCACTATCCTGTTTCAGTCCTTACTTTTCACGCTTCATGTTTTTGTAAGGAAAACTGTTCTGGGCTGTGGAGAGCATGAACTCCAGCTCCACATCCAGTTTGTTTTTTGAGACTGATTCCAAGTGAGAGCACTCACACATTTCCATGGCATTCCTTAAGCAAGGACTGTTGTCATTAGCAAAGAAATGAACACTGATATCTCCAAATGAACGACCTATTCCCAGACAAGTTAACAGTCATGGGGTAACAAAGACAAAGCGAGTGAGATAAACCACTTCTGTTTTCCTTTGTCAGTGGAGTTGTATTTTGGAATGGAAAAGCAAATCCATACCTCACACTCAAGTTCAAACTACTCTGCAGGTCACCAATAAGCAGCACCAATTTCTAGCAGGAGATCAAAACTGGAGCTGAGAGATGATGTGAAGAGGGAGGTGCTGCCCAGCCAGTGACAGACATCCACTTTTCAAAGCCTAAAAGTCACTCACCGTCAAAACTTAATTTCACGCACTTAAGTGAAATGGTGTAAACTGGCAGCCATAACATGGTTGTAGCACTTCTATGCAGTGCATTTGTTCCTTGCAACGTACTTAAGCACTTTGCCTCCTATTTAATGACAGGTAGGCCAGCACAGAATACAGCTGCTCCCTGCTGCTCAAAGGGTGATCACTTGTTTTAAACAGAAAATGGATCCCCCTTGATTTGAAGCGAAACACCGTTTGCCAACAGATGAGTTACTGGGAAAGGAGAAATTTGGGAGGCTTTTGCCATTTATTTGAACCCCTTGTAAAGAGCAGCCAGAACAGAGAACTCTCAGAAAGGAGTGCTTGGAATTTTTAACATTTCAATTACAGCTAAAAATCACTTCACTAGCTAAAAATGTTAGAGAAATATTTTATCATCTTTTCCTGGAGATTTAAGAACATTCTTAGTTCTTCCAACAGATGAATGGGGGAGAGAGCTCTGATACAGTAATGCAGGGACTAAAGGGAGGCGTAGGTTGCCTTACCCTAACGAAGTTCAACTAAGGCTTTCTTTAATCACAGAACAGCTGGCACAACAGCCCTAGAAGCAAAATGAGAGAATGCACTTAGGCAAAGGGGTGGGGGTCAGCTGGACTGGAACAGAGGTGCTAGAGCAAGGCAAGTGCACCATTCGGACTCCTAAACACAGACTGCGGCTTTGCTGTTTGCGTTCGAGAGGCATCTGGTCAGTGAGCAGCATTTATTGAAGATGCTGCACTCCATGCAGCCAGCTCAGACCAGCGTCCTACAAAGAGGGAACACAAGGAGCCAAAAGAGTGTAGCTAAATCCTCCAAGCAATTAGTAATTTCTTTTTTTCTATATAAAAATTCCTCAATATTACATCAGGAATTAGAGAGGAAACACAGCAGGAGGATGCAAGTCTCTTTCAGGAATGCAGTAAGCATACAGAGGCAGGTCCTAGGCCAAGGATAAGCAAGTTGAGGTTACTGTACAGCACCCATATACTCTCTTGTCAACAGCATAATCCAAAGCAAAATGGCTGGTTGCCTACATTGCATGCTGTAGTCAGCTTTGGATTAGCTGAATGGCATCTAAAACTTTATACCATAGGATATCAAGTCAAAGAATGCTTTTTAGAAAAATCTTGACTGCTTTAGGGTCTCACATTCTTTTAATCTTCTGATGACCATCACTGTATCCATACAATGAAAAATCAGTACGACTCAGAAGCTTTATTAAATTAAACTACCTCTGATTCTTATTTATTTCTATGATATATGTATATCCTGTCTGATTTATTGCGGCAAATCTGTAGAAAATCCTACAGTTCCCTAAAGGTGTGACCAAGTTACTTCTGTGTTAAGCTGTATCCTTATGGTAACACTTAATTGCTGTGGAATTCTGATGTGCTGTAGTGTAATAGCAGCTGTGAAAAAAATTCAGAGCATCAAGGAAAGAACTAACCCATGTGCCATGGAGACCTGTAGAGCCAGTTATTAACTGCATTTTTACAGGTGGGGAATGGATAGGAAAAGGATTTTTTTATCTATGATTATGCAACAAACCAGCAAAATAAGGTTAAAAATAGGATATTCTGTTTCTTGGTAATTGGCTATAGTCCCCAGATGACCTTGTCATTTGAAAACAAGCAAGATGTCACTGGATGTCCCGTCACATGTAACAGTGGGCTCTGGTCCTCAAAGGAATGGTTCTGCAAATCAGTGTTCTTCTCTCTGCAGACTACAGAAATCCATTTGTGGAGTTTCACCCAGAACATCCCCAAATCATCTACATTGTAGAGGCTAAGAAAACAGTTGTTATCCCCTGCCGAGTTACTTCTCCAGATATCAGACCCAAACTTTTCCAGGTAAGTGGCTGGTTTGGAGAAATTCAGACAATTCAGAGGTCTATACTGCTGTCACAGTGGGTAAATGTGGAAAATAAAGTTGATGAAGCTAGGTACATTTCAGAAGGAAATAGAAAAGGCAGTAATCGTATGGAAGCACTGCTCTCACAGTGTATTAGTAGTGAACTGTGCATAAGGCTGTTGTTGGGATTAGGTTGAGTTTATCAAATGTTCTTCACATCTCGTAGTTTGATGTTCCTCCACTAAAGCTTATCGCTTTTATATCGTGAACCTCTCAGAACTGTTCCTCATTTCTGCTTGATTTCAGAACTTAAAACCAAGTTTTGATCTTAAAAATAAGTGGCTACGGCTTCCTTGAGCAGCAGCCACACCTGAATGTCAAGGCTACAGAACGGCCTGTGGAATAAAAATAGAAATTTAGGGTCCTGGGCTTCTTCAGTCAATAGGGATGTACTTGCTCAGCTAATGGGCTTCAGAATCACTTCAGAAATATGCCTATCACAGAATAAGAAACAAATCGTGGGTCTCCTAGTTCCAATCCTGCCTTTTACCCAGAAGATGATGTGCCTCTCCATTGCCCTGCTGCCTCTGCCACTGCTCCTTTCCCACAGTCTGTTCTGGAAGGGTTGTGAGATGTGAGGCTGTGTTGCTGAAGGTGGTGGGCCAACAGGGCACCCAGATACGTGATGCCTGGCAGAGGGTCCAAGAGGCTCTGCCCTTCCTAGGTGTTGGGTGTCTCCTCCTGAGAGCCAGCACACGGAACACAGAGGCTCCAGCTCCTGCAGGAGCCAATGGCAAATTTCCAGCAGACGTGCACAGGGATAGCACAAGCCTTATTGCTTTAGCAGATCTCTATTTTTAAGTTTTGTCAGTAGGGATTAAAAGTGGGGGGGATAAGGCTGCTCTCCATTTATAGCTTATCACTTGAGCCTGGATAACTGTTATCACCTTCTCCTTGGCTATAAAAATGAAACATCCCCATCTTATGTGAGCCTACTTCAACCAAATTTGTTGCTGGAATAGAGTCACATGGGCCTAAACAGGGCCTTGGAGCTTCCTGATTTATCCCCTTATTTATAGGCAACCCAGCTCTCCTGTGTGCCAGCTAAACTCTCCCCTGGTAATTTCTTCAAACAGTCTGAAGTCCTTTATCTTGAGGCAAGCTGCTGGAGAAATGAGATCTCCACTGAAATCTCCCTGTTGAGTTGCAGAAAAAATTGTCCCCCAAAGAGTCTTCCCCTGCGATGGGGAGCAGCAGAGTGCAGGGAGGGATGGGGATGCTGAGCGCTGCTCCCACAGGAATGCTCTCAGGAGCCATGTGCCAGCTCCAGCAGCCAGAAAGTCACCTCCAGCACAACCCGTCTGGGGATCCGACGGCCCCATGTGGAGCCGAGGCGGCGGCTTCCCATGCGCAGGGGAAGCGGGGTGGAGAGGGGAGGAGGTATGGCTGCGGGACCAAGAGGTGAGCAAGGCGAGCCGACAAATTTAGAACATCCTCTGCTTCCAAATTTAATCTCGTATAGACAGTGAACTTCAAAGGGAGGAAAGCCGCTGTGATTTCCTTCAAGCAGCACTGACGTTTTTTGTTTGGTTGTTTAAATATATATTTTTGAATATTCTACGGAGATGTTTAATATGTGTGTAGTGTTGAAAAGGGCCTCCTGAGTAGGGTTATTTTTTCTTTCCCCTTCCTCTTGCCGTCAGGGAGCGGAGCTGCCAAACCATGAAATTCATCTTTATCACATTTTATTATTCTTGTAGAAAATGTACTTTTCCCACCGTAAATTAAGTTCCTTATGTTACCATTATACTTTAAAATCATTGCACTCTCTGGCCTTTAAATATGTATGGGGAAAGGTACCACTCACTAATACCAAACAGATCCCAGCTAACTGTACAGATCATCTCTGTAATTAAGAAACACATGCTAAGACACAAGACTCGAACTTTTAGTTTTGCTTAACGTGATTTTAATTCTGGGCAAAAAAGCACTTTCAGTCCTGACAGATCTGTTTAGTCACTGATCTGGCACAGTGTGCATTTGCCACTTACAGCTTTGACCTTCATGGGCGTTAAAGCACGATTAAGCCCCAGGTCTCAGATCTCGTTCTGTAGCTTTTCCTGAATTTTCCTAATGGCTCTGCGCAGCTCAATTACTTTGAAAGCATTTTCCCAAAATCCATGTTTCTTATGACTGTCAGAAAAGAACCGCTGCTCCTGAAGAAAGCTGTTCCTGCCATCTCAAAGCAATGCCACCAATCTCTGCCCCAAACTCTTACTTCCATGGTCTTTGTTCTGAGTTGAGTACTCAATAATAAAGGACATAAAGCAGTGCCAGCCCAATCAGCAGTGTGTTCCCAGGAGAGATATGAGCATCAGCTCTCAAAGCCTGGAGCTGAAGTTTCACCAGAACAGGAGTGTTATTTAAACTGAATCCAATTTAAACCACGCTGCTAATACAAGACTACCATTTGTTTGGGGGCAGAAGAATAAATTGTGTGTTGCATAACAAAAAGATGAAGAGCAACATTATGATTCATTTTTTCAAGAATCACAGAACAATACAATCTAGGACAACTAATGCCTATGCTACTATGTTAATCATAGAATCAAAGCATGGTGTAGATTTTTAGAGGTCTAACTTGATGCTTATTTTAAAGTATTTTGAGAAAAACGCGTGGTACATACATGTAACATTAAATGAAGCAAAATTCTGTTCCTATGCAGTTCCAAAAGGTACTCTGCAAAGCTTCCATAAGACGGGCAAAATTACTTCCAGTAAAGAGATGAGAGAAACCAGATTTAAAATGGGTGGCACTATATCTTGCTTAAGGTCTGAGAAGTTTTGGGCTACTGAATCAACAAACCCAGTTACAATGTCCAAGTTTTGGATTTCAAACAGTTGTACCTCAGGGAGGACTTTCCTATTTGTACATGTTGCTGTTGCCTGAGATGTGTGTGGAATGAGACCACCAACCACTCTGAAAAGTCAAATACCTCCCTAGCCCATAAAGAAGAACAGCTTTGGCTGCTTGGCTCTATGACCTGAGGAGAAAGGGAATGTCTCAGCCACCTCCTATTGCCTGCTCTCTTTCAGTATCCTCATCCTGTAGAGATAAACTTCAAGAAGATGCTGTGGGACCCAAAAAGAGGATTTGTCATCCCCTCTCATGCTTATTCTGGAGTACTCACATGCACTGCAAACATCAATGGAAGTGTGTTCACATCCTATTACCTCGTACAGAAACTGGGTGAGTGACTGCTGCTCGCCAAGGAATGACCATAATATTTCTGTTTCATTGCTAAGCCCCTGGCTATTATTTATTGGCTAGCCCTAGCAATATTTTATTTATCTAATTGTTATGTATCTGTAGCACGTCCAAACTGCAACACTTAAAGCAAACTAATTCTTCCCCTTGTTTTCCTATTCAATAGAACTTGCCTGATCCACTCCAACTGCCAGGTGTTGAGGCAGTTCAGAACAGGAGCATTTTATTTAAACCTCACTAAGGCTTTGTTTGCTTGGATAGAGCAGTATTTACATTAAAGCAAATGCCAATTTAGAACAAACCAAACATTAGATTTCTTTTTGCTTCTGGTCATTAAACACACAGAATCGTGGTATAAAAATCTCATTAACATATTCATGTATTTGCTTTTTTATGCCGTTTCTCATGGTGATTTACTGTGTCCTTTCCCTTGTATTTTGCAGCTGACCTTCAGCTCAGAATTTATATCCAAATTTGCAGCTACCAATCATTAAATTTTGGAGTACTGGAGATTAATTAAAATCCACTTCTAATTTATTTTTCCTTTCTTTTCAACGTATTCTCTTTCTTTCTTCATACATTGTATTTCACGAGGAGAGATTGTGACTTCATTCCCATTAGATTATAGCATCCTTCTATGCAATTAGCACTCAGCTTTAAATAACAGCGAATTTGTGTGGCAGCCAAATAAAGATCCTGTAAATCTCTCTATTCTTCTTTCATTGCTGGAGTAGTAATTATTTATTACTAAAATCGTGAATGCAAAGCTAAAAAAAAAAACAAAAACATGAGGACATCCTTATCTAGCCCCAAAGCGCACCAGAAAGACCTTTCTCTGTAATGTATTGCTGTGCAGTGGTCAGAATTGTATCTACTATGCTGCACCATAGACTAAAAGGCATGGCCTTGAAGCAGGCTTTGTCAGAGTTGAAGCATTTAAGACGTCAGTAAATACAAAAGACTGAGATTTGGTGGTCCCATTCAAAAAGGAGAGGTGACTGGCCATCAGAGGGCAGGAGAAATGAAAATCTTAAGTCACTTCTGAATCTTTTTTTTCTTTCCTAAGTACAAGAATAGTATCAGAATGTTTTGGGTTTGAGGGCTGGAGCCAAACATGGCAAAAGCAAGAAGAATCATTCATAAATAAGTGTGTCCACATCTGACCACTTCGATCAGCTGATGTTCAGGCATTTATACAACTGACCTGGCTTTGTGTGGTTGTTTCCAAAAGTTTCTGTAGAAATTACAGGAGAAGGTGAAGTGCTTTATAAACTGAAAGGAGCAGATGCTGGAGGAGCATTCAGAGTGTGGTTACTATCTTAAATGTCATTTACACATAGAGTGCTGTGTGGTTATACCCTTGCTCTTATCCTTTCAGAGGGCAGAGTGCAGAACCTGGCTCTGAAAGCAACTCCCAAAAAACTGTTGGTTGGAGAAACTCTCTTTTTGGAATGCAAAGCAGAAACCTTCATCAACGGGCGCATTGAATTCATATGGACGTGTCCTAACGGGAGAGTGAGTTGATGAAAATTCAGAATTCTGCTTTGATACAGTCTCCTACCCAGAAGAAAGATCTGTTCATGGTGCTAAGCATACTGACTACTAGCTGTTCTGAAATACAGCCAACCATTTCTATGCCTACAACTGATTGTCTTTGTAGTTTGAATGGATCTAAAATGTATCTACTCTCTTGAGCCTGTAAATTTAACTGCAAACCTCATGCTAAATATATGCTTGCGAGAAAAGCCAGGAGAAGGTATTTCTTCTTGGAACAAATTTCTGTCGCATTACTTGTGGCCTCTTCCCAGCTCACAACTTATGTCTCAAGGGTAGTCATGAAGGGTGCAAGCTGTCAATCTGCTCACCCATCTTGGCCCTTACTAAGTAGGGGAAAATGAAACAAAAGCCAATTGTATCTGCTCAGACCTCACCAAATAATTAAATTTAAATTCTGAAAGAAGGTTCTTGAGCTTTCTGTGGAATTTCAGAACAGAAATGCTGAATTTGACGTAGAACATGTGAAACTTTGATGTACTGAAACCTTACAGTTCTCCTAAGGAAAACCAGAGAGAAGGGGTAATTTCCAGATCGGTTCATTTATCCAATATAGTATTCATGGTTCTATTTGATGTTCAGAATTAAAATGATTGCTTTCTATTTTAATTCTGCAAAATATACATTTCAAAGGAGCATCTGAGCCTCTTGGAACGGTGTAAAATGTGTCCCCTAAAATTTGATTATTTTTGGACTTATTTTGTTTACTTAACAAAAGAATGTTTGATTTTGTTTCTGGGAAGAAACTACAGAAAAAATAAGAGTTTGTGGAAGTGCAAGCTTCTAAATTCCAGTGTTACTGAATTTTGTTTCTTGAAACCCACATGATAGAAGAGAGTTACTTCTTTATGAGACCTCCTTAGATTTCTAACATTATAAATGCAAAATTTCTTGACCAAATATCTGGGATCAAAAATCCTATCAGAATAATAAAATGCTTTCTTCAGGAATTTGCATTGGCATTTGGCTGTCATAATATATCTGTTATTCTTTTGGAAAGTAGGCTTTTTAAGACAAGAAAACTGTCGGTGACCCTGAAACAAAAAGGCACAGCAGTGACCCTACTGAAGATGATGGCAGTTTTGCAGTGAGATCCCTAGGATGTGGACCATGAATAGGACTGATCTTTGCAGTGTCCCATTATTTACCTGCACACCCAGGTTTCAGCAGAGATGTGCCATAGTTCCACTGTTTCTTTCTCATTAGACTTGATAATGAGAGCTCACACAAGAGCTCTTCCTGCTGATTTGCCTTTTATAATATTTACTTCCATGATGGGGAGATAGGATAATTTTGATATGAATCACTGCTTTTCTTAACTGGCAGACAACAAAGCAATCCCAATTATGACACTTTCTGACCTCTTTCTTTGCTGACTTCCAGCACCCTTACCCCAGGAGAACAATGGACCAAAGTGGACCCGTGTATAAGGTTGGCAGCAGCCTGACAATTGAAAATGTCACCATGGAAGATGGAGGCCTATACATATGCAAAACATTCAATGTAACGAGGCTGGAAGCTAATGTCACCGTTACAGTGTACGGTAAGTTCTGCAGCTAAACCATAACACCCAAGAACCAAGACTGTTACACTAAAAGGATAATACCACATTACTTAATCTGCTGATACCTAAATGTCATTTGGAAGAATGACAACTAGTTAAAGCAGCCATTAATAATCTGCAATAATTCTATGAGAGAGTCAGCATCCAGAACGATGTTTTCAAAAAAACATCACAGAGCTCAAGACTGGTATATCTGAAGGTATGGATGAACTGGGGTTGAGCTACTTGAAAAGGCAGCTCTGAGAGTGGTTGCTGATGCCCTGGAAAATCTGGCTGGCATTCACAGGACAGCGTACACCAGCACTTAGACATGCTGCATCAGGGGCACAGCAGCTGCCAATTCTCTGCATTAAATAAAAGGTCCTTCGTATGGAGATGTAATTCACTGACTGTGCCAGAGCTGTGCAGCCAAACTGCTCTACCAGGCTGTTCATTCAGTTGTTTCCAGCTTCTGCACATCTGCAACTGCAAAAGATCAAGGATAGGCACAGCACTGTGCAAAGATATGAGCGCTGTGCTGTGGCAAATCTGCCATTCCTTGTCTTCCTCTTTGTTTCTCTTTCAAGACAAACCTTTCCTTGAGGTGTCGCACAAGAAAGGGCTTTACTATGAGATTACATCAGGACACAAGTCACTGAAACTGGCTGCAAAGGTGGATGCCTTTCCTCGCCCAACTGTTACCTGGTGAGTACCATCACCTGGAGCAAAAGCAGACATGGCCTTGTTGAGGGTCCTGTCTGGAGCAGATTTTCACTGTTGCTTCACTGACAGTAGGTAGAAATTGGGAGCACCTGCAGCCGTGGCCTCACAGCTCACCCAAGGAGTTGCTTCTCCTTTCCGTGCTGCTTTGCGCTCTGTGGAGGTGGCAAGCTGTACCTCTTTCCCATCCTATTTTCCGCCTTTAGTCATGCAAACATAAGGGTACCTACAGAAAAAAAAAAAAAATAGAGGTTTTGTTTACACTAGACACAGAACTGTTTGGAACAGTAAAAATCTATGGAGGAAGGGCTGCCAGTGTATTAGCTTTAGTGGTGGCTAGTCTGCAAGGATGCAGGGCACAGCAGAACGCTGCAGGACACACTACTGACATGAAAAAATATTTATCTTTTTATCTGTTAAATAATTTACTCCAATTGGGTCCCACCAGCAATGCCAGTAATTCCTCCTACGCACTGTAAAGGCTCCACCTGGACTGTGATGGGTTAGGTGAAAAGCGGCCAGCACATCAGCAAGTGCAGGAGACATTCATTTCTCTCATTGCCCTTAAATCACTTGTCCTCAGTCCTGCCGCTTTCTCTATGCCTCATTTCTTAGGGCACTTTCCCAGCCCCACCTCACTTACCATGAGCAGTTTTGCCTGTCCCAGATGAGCAGGAGGCTTGGCAACACTCCCCAGTGCCCTTCCCTGGTCAGCTGAGTGCTGCTTGGGGTGGCCTGGCAGCCAGCAAAAGGTGTTGCTCAAAAGGGTTTGCTGTATTTTCCTAGCAGCAAACTAACAAGAAATTGTCCGATATCAGTCAAATCACTGAACTCTGCAAGCCAAGAGCTATTTTTAATTGCCTCGGGTTTTTAGGAGATGGAAACCTTCCTGGGAGTTAGAGAGGGAGCACCCCCTTTCCCCTGCAAGGCTTTGTTCCCAGGGCTCAGCATGCAGCGGCTCTGTGGCAGCTGGGACCACCAGAGCCTCCTTCCCCACATGAAGCAGATGTTGACATTGGAGGTCTTTCAGCGCAGTTTGAATGACTGCAGAGGAGGCTTTCAGCATGCTCAGACAGCAGGACATGTACCCCAGCTTCTCCCTCCACCAAGTCTGAAGCTCTGTGTGTGGTAAAGTCTGCCCTATTTCATATTCATAACCCAACTGCGGGTTAGCAGTGAGCAGGAGAAGGTCATGGAGCCTCGCCCAACCCACTGTTAGTGATGGTTCAGGCCTGTAAATTCCTCACTGACCTGACTGTTGACTCTAAACTCTCCCTAACACAGACTAGCTTTTTCATAAATAGCAAAGGAACATTTTTCAGCATACATGCTGAAAAACAATTATGATTAATTAATATCTTGTTTTAAAACTGATGATACAAATTTTGGCTAACCCGTCATTTATTGCACTTAGTATTTCACATGCAAGCTGAAGTTTGCAGTCCACAACTGCAATTCATTAAAATATCTTTTTCCTATAGCACTACAGGTGCTACTGAATCTTAGTGTGAATGGGCAGGGGAGTAGAAGCCCAGTTCAAGCAGGGATTCCAGATCTGTCTCCATTGCTGTTTCTGAAGGATGACCCTTTAACTGCTCTCATTTGGGTACCAGTCAGGCTTTTTGAGGGCTAACAGACAAGTGTGCACACAATGAACCTTGCTGGGACTTTCACAACAGGTACAAAGATGGCAAACTGATCAAGGATAACCAAACTTGCTACGAGCCAGACCCAGCGAAGTATAGGCTGGGCATAAGAGATGTGAGACCAAAGCACGCTGGGAACTACACCATCGTCTTGAGCAATGCAAAACATGGCCTGTACAAGAACCTCACCATGCAGTTGGTAGTGACAGGTAAGGACTTGATGTTTGTAATGATACTTCTGTGTTTTTTCTCTTTCTCTGTGTGAGGCTGTTCTTTCAGTCAGTAGGAAGGAGGGACAAGTCCCACATTTACCTGAAATGAGCTCATACAGCACTGTGCATAGAATACCACATTATTTAGGAAACACTGATGATCCGTCTCACGTCAACCCATGCTGAATAGAAGCAATAGAATGGAGATCTGCAAAGAGGAGTTAAGCTGAAACCAGGTTATCTAAAACTACTTTCGACCAAGCTGCTGCACCTCAGAAATAGACCACAGCATCTTCTTGTTGGGTCAGTGTCTGCAGATGGACACGGAAATGGCTTGAAAGTGAACAGCCTTTCAATAGGAGTTTGGGAGGATATCTAGGAGCAAGGTCTGGAGCCGGGGGCACAGTTTCCCAAGAGAAGTGGTGGAAGTTTTATCCCTTGAGATTGAAAACTAGCTTGGGCAAAGCACTGGGGAACATCCTGTTGGGATAGGAAGAGTCCCAAATGTGCTGGCGGAAGGAACCAGATGAGCTGTCCTTGTCTTTCATGTCTCTCCATCATCCTGCTACAGAAATACTAAGTCTGTATTTCATATTTTTGTGTTGTCATTTATCTGCTGGGAGCATTTGTGGGATAGGTCCATTTTCAGGAGGATCCAAAGAAAATGGAGTGCAGTGGAGCTGGTTTACTTGTCAGGGAGGGAATATAGATATTGGAATCACATTTATTAATCTCCCTCACTGGGATGATGGAAGACAGAGCTCATTGTCTCTTTGCACATCTACTGCCTCTTTCAATGCAGTGAACTTGGGAACTGAGACAGAATCATGAGGCCCAGCAGGAGTTCAGCACATTAGTTCTGCTTGCTTTTATATTTCCCAAGGTTTGCTCAGGCACTGAGATAGGTAAAGTGGTTGATGGAGGTTTGTTTTCTTTACTATGGTGAATTCTTTTCTCTTTCTCCTCTTTACACCTAAAAATATTCTCAATTGTCCTGTCTTGAATTACTTACGTGCTGTTGCACTATGTAACTTCCAGCATTTGTTTTTTTCTCATTTCACCTTTCACAAAGGAATAATGCGTAACAAATGGAGAAGTTGTTACTTGAGCACACTTGGCCTACTCAAAATGCTAAGTGCTTACACCAACTTCAACAACCCTTAAGCTAATGTGTGATATAGGACTGTAGAGAGCTGGGAACATGCTCATGGTCAGCTGCTGTAGCTCAGTGATGGGTGGGAATGTGTTAAACTGTGGCCATTTATTCCCTTGGGGTTGTTTATCCGCACAATGGTTTTGCTGTCTTGTTAGAGAACAGAAACATTCAAAGGAAGAGAAAATTAAGAATGATAATAAATTATCTTGTCAAGGTAAATATTAGCGTTTGCGTGCAAAAGAGAATGTTTAGTCAAAGAGCAGCCATTCCACAAATAGGCATATCAAAAACAAACAGATCTTGTTTGTAGGAGCAAGATGCTATTTCAGGATTAAACCATCCATGCTATTAAGTACAGTGCAAGCCTTTCATCTCTCTTGTATGTACAGGCATGTGTTATTCTGGCTCTCACACAGTGCTTGCCTAGCATGGTGCTCATTGTCAGCCTTTATTTCAGATCAGCCCAATAAAGACTTCAATCAGGAATAATTATTTCATTGCAAAACACCCTTTCTTAAGAGTACGCAAAGGCCGGCAGCTGCAGGACTGTTACTGACCAGCAAAGGTACTGCTTGCTGCAGCACAGGAAAAATGAACAGCAGGTGCTTTTTTCCTGTTAAAAGAAGAAAAGAAAAAAAAAGCCGTCCCTGAAATGAGACACAAAATGGAAAATATCTGCCAAAGAAAGCCCTTGTTTTTAAGCAAATGACTGCAAACAAGGAGGTATTTGCCCAGACTGTAGATAGGAATGACACAAATCTAGGAAAGCTCTCTTCCTTGCCAGGCTCTTCCCTCTGCAGCACTAACCCAGAATGTTGGATCTGAAGCGCGCGACCCAAGGATGGGGTCATTTAGCCCAGATGCATGTGGGAAGAGATCAAAAATGAAAAATTTTGTTCTTGAAGCTTATCCGACTGTAGAAAAATGTTTTGTTTTTTTTTTCTCATGCTTTCAGCTAGAGAAAATGGACTGCTTCTTTTCCAGATCTGGGCATGAGTTGCTTTATATTCAAAAAACAACCTGAATGCAGGTTTTAATTTTTCTCTCCACTCCTAAACAAATAACCTGACATTTGATCTCCAGTCCCTGGGACTGATGTCCTGGTATCACACCTGAACAGATCCAATTGTTTGGAGCTTCAGCAGAAAGCGTCCAAAATGCTTCGCCAAATATTTTATGTGGGATTACTTTGCCCACCACTGAAACAGAACCGCCTCTGAGCTGAGAGGGGTGATTAATGTCTCTGCTTAGAACCAGGCAGTCTGCAATTACTGAAGTTAGAATTTGAACACCAGTATTAACAGGCTTCATGGAAAAATCCTGTTGGGTTTGCAGGTCAACACGCTGGTAGAAGCATCAGTTTTGCATCATATCTGAGAGGCGGTGCCTGCAGCAGCCCAGCACCTGCCAAGCCTCATTCCAGCTACATGCACATCAAGCAGCTTCCTATAACTGAGGAGTAACATTTCTTTTTTGAGTAACAGCATCAGTCCCCAAAAGACAGGGCCAGTCTTTCAAGTTTCAGAGCTGCATCTGGGAAAGAAAGTGAATTTTGAACTGTATCATTTAAATAGGCTTTGGAATGTCAAGGTAAATGTCGTTTGTCTCTTCCGGCAAATAGAAGAAATTATAAGCAAGCATACGGCCCCCTCTCCTGCGAGTCTCTTCAAAATAATACATCATTAATTCTGAGCAGCGCAGATAGGGTAATTGGCAGGCAATGTGCTGTGACAAACCCATCACTGTCAATTTGAACTAGGTGTAGAGGAAGTTTAAAGTTAATGGTGTTGTGAAATGTTATCTACAAACAAAGTATAAATAGCACTAGGACTCTTACTCATCAAATTGCATTATATTAATTTTGCACTGCATTTTGTTCTGTAATAACAGCAGCAGAAAAGAACCCCTTAAAAAGTATGAGAAAATAAGTGATATGCCTGAGCTCTACAGGACAGCAGCTTATATGCAGTGTATCTCCTGACCTGCTAGAAGACCTGCACTGCTGCAAGCTCTTTTCGGAATCGTCTTCCATACACTTAACTGGTAGCCAGCACAGCACTTCTGGCATAAAGTACAGTACTTGCAAGGTACTTGCTTCATAGTAACGAGTGCAGTAAGTAGGAGCTATTTCCCCACAAAGGTTGATATGGCCATAAAACTGATGAGTATCTGCAGGGAGCAGAGGTATGCATCGTCTCAGTTCTATAGAGACAAGAAGCAAAAGGGCAAATAAGGCCCTGAGCTGCTGGCTGGGATCTAGTAGTAGTGCTGGCCCCAGCAATACGCAGGAAGCAGGCACACCAAACCGTGCAGTTGCTGTCTGGCCCAGAGGAGAACAGCACTGCTATGCAAAAAATGTCTCTTTAAGAAGTGGCTTAGCTGTCCCTCTGGTCAGCCATGCTTCCAGTGCAGCTGGAATTTCATCTTGCAGGCGCACATATCTCCCCTGTGGAGTTTTGTTGGCTCATTGTAGGACTCAAGTCCCTGGGAGGCAGCTGACTGCATTTTCAAAACTCTCCTTCTTTACATATTTACACATCAAACACTGTCCAAGAAGCGGCAGGTTGCTGTGTTTTTGTTTTGTTTGATTAAATTCTTATTGAGAAAAGCTTCAAGAAAATAATGTCTTAAAGAATTTGGAGGAATGGGAGCAAGAAGAAGGAACAATCCCAGCAAACAGCTGGTGGCTGCACATCTGAGCCAGCCAACGAGGAGAAACGTGGGAGAAAAGAGTTATTGCAGGCTGAAGTACAAAGCCGTTTCAGAACAAAACATAAACAAAAAAATCCCCAAATCTATTTATGGGGAAGCAGGCTGCATTTCATTCTCACCCTTGCTCAAGTCATCTGCATGTATCAGAGTTCTTGCTGAGCCTTTTATGGGGCAGTCAGCATGCTCTGACCATCATGCTGTGAGCGAAGGTTGTATAGGAGCATAAGTTAATTCGAAAAAAAATGGGATGAATAACCTCCTTCACCACTTTTCCTTTCTCCTTTGTCCCAGAGTTTCTCTTCTGTGCTCTGTCAAGACTCTTCCAGCAAATATTGCTTTGGGTTCCTGCTGCTCTAGTCAATTGAAATTACATTCCCTTGAAGAGTTTTGATCCCCAAAGCTCTTGCATTGTATCTCTAAAGAAGTGCAGTGCAAAGTGCTAGCAATAGCTCTACCAAAAGCAGTAGTTATTCACAGGCTCCTTACAAATTCCCTCTCTCCTGGGCATGGACCAGACAAGGAGACCCCTAGCACGCAGAATTGACGTGTGCGTTGCCATGTGTTCCTCATTATGTCACCAAGATGGCTGTACCTCAATTTCTGTTACTAGGGAGAATTAGCTCCAGACCACTTAATGATGCATGTGTTGCCCTACTCTGTAGTCAGGCCAGCTCTTCGTATTTGGTTTAAAATCAAAGGCAAAGGGAGTTCTGTGCTTGACCTACTTTGGCTTGCAAGGGATGAGTTGACATCAAAGGAGTCCCCAGTGATCTCCGTAGAAGTTAATAAATACATGGTGATCCATGGGAACAATACTCCGTCACCTTAACCAGATCCAGAAATAGTCTGAAGAGGGAGACAGCCCTCAGGATGAAATTAATTAATACTGGGCTGTGCCAGGTTAGAGCAAAGGAGCTCTTGGAGGGATGGAGCTCATCTAAGGGCAGCAGAGGGGAGTCACACATGGTCCTCAGTGCATGGAACGGCCACAGAAATCTCTGTGCTGGACATCAGATGTGAGAAATGGGAATTTCTTTGCATTAATACTGCAAATAGGTGAAAGGATTGAGCCAGATAGGGGAAGCAGGGCTGCACCGAACCTTCACCTTGCTTGCATGCTGCAGTATTCTGCCAGGACTGGCTTTCCATTGCATTTCACATCCAGCTCCAGTGTAGCTCCTTGGAGGATAACCTATTCAGGAAAAGCCAAAATAGAAAATCTGATTTTCCATCTCCTGGGCCAGCCAAGCAAACTTAGAAACCTGCGAATAAAACACAACCTGTCTCCAACTAGCTGTTATTTCAGTGTGTTCCTCCTCGGGCCCATTCCTTTGCTTTCCTCCTGTGTGGTGGCAGCTCTGGCTCTCAGTGCTCTGCGAGAAAGCAAGTATGAAGTGCTGCGCTATCACACGGTGCTCCAGTCCATCCTTCAGGTCTCGTTTATCAGCCACAGGCAACAGAGAAACACCTGACTTTTTCTGGGAGATGATACGTGAAAGAAAAGAAAAACTGTGCAACACAAACTGACCGCATCAGGCCATTCTTGCATGATTATTAGCACATGATGAAGAGCTTTCTCACAGACATCGTGCAGTCCCTGCACACATACAGCCCTGCAGCCCAGCCTGCCCTCAGCCTCTGCGTGTTCCCACGAGAGGTCCTGGTAAAAAAGGCTGATACACCTTTTTCCTTTTGTTGGGAGTGGCCGAACCAATTTCAGGGAGAGGAAGGTGGGGGCCTGCTGCAGTTTGCCAGAAAAATTGGAGACATTCAGCTCACGCCTTTGCAGCAGCAATCTCCTTCTGACAGCCCTTGAAATCCAGAGTTGGGGGAAGCTGGGAAGTGGCATTTGTTTCCATGCTCTCGGCCAAGCATGCAGGTACATTAAGCGGGGCTTTTCTCCTTTGAAAAGCTGGCAAAGGGGGCACAGAGAAAAATCCTAGAAAGCTGCCTGCTCTGTTAAAAATTAAGCAGCTCACCGCTACACATTCGCTTTTGAACTCTGTTTAGTCAATAAGAATGAGACAGACAAGAAAAAACTTTTCTTTTTTTCCCCAAAGCATTGAAGGAGAAAGGTGAGGGTGATAGATTTGGGAAAGGTGATACAGGGCTGAAAAAGAGACAGCCTTCTTCCTCCAAGGTACAGAGAGACACATCTAAAAGTGACATTATAAGGTTGGTTAGAAAAAATACAAACCAAACTGCAATCATTTTAACTACAACATTCCCGATAGGGTAGTCCAGGAGCCCTGTGCTTCTTCTTAAAATGTGCTCATCTAGTATCCAACTGGATTGCTTCTGTGCCATTTGCTTCCACTCTGCTGGCACTCCCAACCTGCAGCAGTAGAGCAGCAGTGTGCTGCAGGGTGGTGTGCTGCAGGGCAGGCTGGGGGCCATGACTGCTGAGCCCAAGGCTGTTGCTGGCAATGGGACCCACAGAGGGACTTGGGCTGCGCACCTCATCGTGGCACTGGTTGTGTGTAGCGTTGCACGGAGCAAAACGAAACAGCCAATAGAGTGAGACAGCCACCCAAAAGGTAACAGCTGGGGTCAAATACAACGTTCTGCTCAGCCTGAAACAAAAGTCATTTTAACTAACTGAATTCAAATAATTTTTCTTTCTTTTGACAAAAAAGAAAAAGAAACACAACGATCTCTTGTAAGCTGAACACAGATGAAGTGTTTTTACTCAGGGGAAATTTCATCCTCTTTCTCCCCTATCATTTGACCAGACTAAGCATGTGTTAATTACCTTCCTATCTGCATTACAAGTATTCACCTGGCTCAGCTTGCAGAGCTTCTATTTCCATTAAGTACCACAGAAACACAGATGAAATATTCTGAAGTGCAAATTATTTTTTGAAGTAGAAAGGGCAAATTGGAATCAAATGGACACTGTGAATAGTTTTAATGAAGCCCTGTAGTCCAGCAGAGTACATCAGGTTGAAGCAAAATGCTTCACTGGACCATTCTGTGGTGTTTTAACGATTGCTCAATATGAAAACATTTTTGAAACTCAGTTTAGATGGTAGTGGGGAATGTGTGTAAACAGCATTTCTGTTCAGGTCACTGGAAGTAAAGCAAAATGCAGTGAATGTTTCTATGTGCTTGTCTCCAAATTTGGATGCTCCTCTGGGTGACAAGTATGCAACTCCATAATAACATCTGCCATGCATTGAGATATAAAAGAATCTCTTGCCAAAGGAGTAATGCCAGGGGGTCAGTGTCCCAGTCTTCTGCTAATGTTACGGACTAAACATTACACAAGAAAGTAAGATGGGATTTGCATAATGCTGATCAATTTGAAATTTACAGTAAGCAGAATTGCTTTTTGATTGCATTTCACAGTGCAGTAGCAGCGAAGTCATTAGTTATTCGGGTCAGCTCTCACACCAGCAATTGCACCTCTGCAGAGGGGGCTGGGGATGCAGTCACACTTTCAGCGACGAAAACGCAGTTATTTTGATACATTTAAAGTCATCTGAACATTACACATTGCAAAAGCAGCCAGAGAGGAGAAAGCTTTTAAGGTTTGTTTGGCTTCTGCTTGAGAAAACTCAGTCTGGGGAGGGCAGTGGTCGAGGATGGGAGGCAGAGATTGGAAACAGGCAGTCAGATCTCTGGAGAGGGACTGGAAGAAAGAAGTGGATCAGCAAGGGATGCTTCAGGTCAGCAAGGAAGTGTGTAGTGATGTCCTCTCGCAGCTCAGCACTGCTGCAGGACTGCTTGGGGCAGGAACAGACAGGGAAGCGTTTGGAGAGCCCACGAGGAGCCAGGAGGGTTGCACTGTGCCCGGGGGAGCAGGCAGAGACCACTGCAGGGCACAGTACAGGGGCAGCTGCTGTGTCACTCTGCTGGTGTGGTGCTCTCAGGCTCCAACAGGGTGGTTTTTTTGCATGCTTAAGGATAGCTATATGCATGCAAACGTGTCTGCGTTTTTTAGATGCTTAATTTAAGGTGCAACCAGAAAATGACTTGGATGCTGGCAGTGCTTATGATTGGATTCCTATCCTAAGCCTCCCCCCACACCTGCACATGAGCAGAGATGCACAAGAGCTGGTGCATAACCCACCATGCTGCTTTGTAAGCAGATGTGAAAGAGAAAGCAAAGCATGTGCGGAAGAGGGAGGGAGCTGTCTGAGAAATACACCAGTAGGTGTACATTAAGTAATCACTGGCATTAGGTTAAAAATTCCTCAGCTTCCAAGCACAGAGCCATTCTGCAGGCTACGTTACTACAGCTGCCCACTGAGCCGGCCATCTGGTTACAGTCTGTGCAAATCTAAAAGGCCGGCACCTAGCAGAGAGGACAGTGAGCTGAACAGGTCTAAGGCTTTCCATCACTGATGGGGGCACTTTCTACGTGTAGCATCTGGTCCAGCAGTGAGCAAAAGGAACGGAAATACTTCGGCTGTTCTCAGGGGCACAGTGGTAGGATGGTCAGCACAGCGTGAGGAGCTTCACAGAGTTTTCACCGCAATCAGTATTCACCAGCCTATTCCACACTACAAACCTGAGGCACATGGGAGCCAATGCCAGCATCCCTAACAGCACAAAGAACTGCTTCCAAAACTGGGCGAGGGCCGCGCACCCGCTGGGGTAACGCCGCAGCAAGGGTCACCCAAGGGTGGCACCCACTTCCACTGCGCCCTATGCAGGGAGAAAGAGAGAGAAACTTAGAAAAAAACACTTCTGTTTCTGAAAGACATGCCCAGATTTAGCTACCCCACACTAACCACGTTGCAATGCACTGCGAGAGTAATGATGGGGAGGCACTTCTAGCCAGCCCCTCAAGATTTAAGAAAATAATTGCTCAAACCTCATAAATACTAATTATTTTAATTGATGAATCATTTTGACTCATTCTAGGTTTCAGGTAATATTTAATAGTGCCATGCAGTAAAGTAATTGTGGAATTAGGAATTCATTTGTCACTCACGTATGTTCTTATTTTAATTAGATCAAGTTAAAACTATTATTTCTTTTTTAGAAGGATAATTGAAATGACATTCAACTTATTCATCATTTCACCAAGAAAAATCTCCTAATATTCAAAGACTGTAATCAAACTCACTTTGTACCCCATGCTCTTTCAGACAAAAACAAACACCAGACGTACTGTCCCTCTCCCCAGGTGTGAAAAGCTTTGTTCTCTCAGCTCAAAAACACAAGACTCGAGTAACCTTTTGCACTGAACTGGGGTCTCTATTTCAGAGTAAAAATTATGCTTTTGAGTTCAGTCCAAACATGCAAAACAAAGGATTTGAGACTGAAAAGAAAAAATGTATGAGACCAGAAGAATGCACTTCTGTCTGCGGGGAATTTTGAAAAATTAATTTCATGATCAGAAATAATTTGGTGGTGGGAAATGAGACAGTAGTTACAAGGAAATTCAACATTGGTGCCAAAAGTCTGCCGTGAATGGCCCATACACCCACAGATCTCCATGCATTTGGTCTGCGAGACATTGCACAACTCAGAAGCTGTTCCTGCTTCCCGATGAGAATATGCAGGAAAGACCTCGGGCACAGGCTGAAGAGCTGCTCCATCTGCCCCCTGCTTCCTCTCCTCTGTCCCAAAAACCTAGCGCTTTTCCTGAGAAGACGAGTGGATTTCATATCCTGGCAGAGCTGCATCTGCCAGCAGACCAAAGGGGAGCAAAAAGGCAAAGCAGGATGCAACAGCAAAACCAAACCGAGTCCTGTCATTTGTGGTTTTCTTTAAGTGAAACGCTAATCAATCAGGATCTAATGAAGGTCCTTTAAAGCAGCAGAGGTTTTACTATGGAAGTTAGGATATAGCTGAAGCAGCTGAAGTCAATTCCTTTCATTGGGCGGAGAAGGAAACCTGATGTATTTCTGGCAATGCTGAGGTCAGAATACCCTTCTGAATCTGACCTGGCAGCGAGAAGAATGGAAGGTGAGGGTCCTGCTGAGACGTGGGGTTGGAGTGGTTGGTCCTTGGGTAAGAGAGGAGGGCTGGAAGGGAAAAAAATGAAGAAAAAGAAATAGGGGAAGGGCTCAAGATTGATGAGGTGGGCAATGGCTCCTGTTTATACATCTGGGGCCTCCTTGACAGCAGAAAAATAAGTTAAACCAAAAAATAGAAACCTAATCTGCATTCACTTCCCAACTTGTCAAAAGCCTTCATGTAAAGCGGCTGCACTCGGCTGGACAGAGGGGTTCCACTGCCGGACCCCAACCAATAAATCTGTATGGCTTCCTGTTATGAGAAGCATACAAAGATAGGACTGGGGATGGGCAGAGCTGTCTGCACCAGGGAAGAGCCTGTGCTTTCACTTCAGTCTCAGACCCACCCTCTCTGAGGTTAGGAAAAGTTCAGTTCACTTTGGAGATTTTTTTTAACATTATTTCTCATTTTTGCATGTTCCCGTGGGAGCTGGAAATAGACGGGACAAAGTGATTTTTTTTCCCGCTGGCAACAAGAAGCCCTGAAAGTGTCACACATGCAAGTTTGCTCTGGTGAGATTTCCAATTCAAAGGTGTGATCTTGCAGGCCCTCCAGATGGGAATAATGCAGTGACCTTTTTAATGGTTTTGCTGTTTCTGTGGTAAGGATTTCTTGGTGTAACTCTACAAGTGGTTTCTATTCACCGCCTCTTCCTTGCCTTCTTCTCCCCTTCATCCAGTGCACAGCACACATAAACAGAAAAGGTAAGCAGTATTTTCAGATCAAAAGGAGTTTTTTGCAGCTACCCTGGGGAGAACCTTGCACAATGGTAGTGATACTGCAGAGCGGCAGCTACTTGATAAGGTTCCTCTCGAGAGGTGACATCAGAAGTCAAGCTCTGTGCTACCACCGGTACCTGCACCAGCAGCCTGATCCTGCAGTCCCCAAGTGATAGATGTTTCATGGCATAACATTTCTAGAAGTGTAGCACAGCCACAACAGCACTTGAAAGCAATTCAGATGAACATGGTAGGGCTGTGATGTGTCTCTGAAACATCAAAACTCATGCCTGTGCTACTCCGTGTGTATAATACTTTCAGTATCACTGGTAATTGCCCTACAACTTCAGCAGCATCAATAAACAATCACTGTTAGTGGTGGCAGCAAGAGGCTGCCAAACCTTTGGTGGAAACAAGAACACTGCTGTGGATGTAAACTTGCTCTTTTGTACTTATTTTGTTGTTGTTCTTTTCTTTAGAGAGACCCAAAATCTACGAAAAGGAAACAGATTTCGATAAGATCGAGCGGGTGGAATTAAGAAGCAAGCACAAAATCCAGTGCACTGTAAGCGGGAATCCTGACCCGAAGGTTGAGTGGAAGTGGCAGCCCTGCAGCCTCACAGACACACTGTAAGTGCACGTGGGCAGCTCTCACTGTGGGGAACTCACTGCTGGGCTGCTGGCTCCACGTCACTTCTTCTTCCCAGTACATCTTGTTTATTTTAATTAGCAGTCACAAGCAGTGATTCCCCACAGATTTCCCCAACAGGTACCTGTTGTTTATGATCTTTTTGGAGTCACAAGCACCTTCTAGATTATCAGAGTTGTGTCAAATAAGCTTAAGATGACGACCAGTCTGGAAATTTCTTTATCTCGTCTACCAACTTTCCTCTGACTTACCAACATATTTTCTTATCCCTCTTGGACACAGCCTGTATGGTTTAGGCACAAGATGCCTTTTGAGATTTACCTTCTACAAGTAGACACTTCCTTTGTCCCTATTGCTGTATAAGCAGAGTGATCTATGGGGCAGGGCCTGGGCTCAGATCTGAATGGCAGCATTCCCCTGGCAGTTGCGGGGATGTGGAGGAGTCACCTGTAACTACTCTGGCTGCACTTCAGGTCTGCTCTGTGGTGACAAGGATGAAGGCAGCTTTTACATCCATAAAAAGAAGAAAGCAATTCTAGGACACAAAAGAGAAAACTGCAGGATAGCTTCTTATTTTCTCAGTTTCGATGCTTCTCCAAATGCTACAATTGACAGGGAAAAGTGACAAACTGCCACTGCCGTCCCAGGGTATGTACCACAGCCTGGCAGCAATGCTGTGTGCTCTGCCCCAGGCTGGGTCTGAGAAGTGACCCACTGTCCCTGCACGAGGAAAGCAGCCCCTCACCTTGCTGACACTCGGCCAGGGAGTCACAAGGCAGCAATCTATAGGCTTAGACAGGGCTGCTGGCATCTCAGGTAGGCAGAAGGCACACAGGCTGCTGCTCTGGGGTTATTCAAGCTGGAGCAGGATGGAAATGCCATAAGGAAATACTATGCAGTCATAGGAAAGCCACAGATACGTGAAATCTTTTCTAGACCTTTCTGTCAAGGGAGAGAAAATTGGTCATGAATGCTGAATAAAGCCAGTTCTGAATGAGTGACTTGGTGGCAAAAGACCTCACATAACCCTTGTTCCAGCTCCCGGACTCTCTGATCTTATCAATTCGAACACAATTGCAGAGTGGCGTCCACCTCTCCTGGCCTCTGGGGTAGCCTTATCTTTTTCCAGCAGAAGCTGTAGGAGGATTCCTGTGGGAAATGACACAGACCCCACTTCCTTCTGTTGTCTCACTTCCTCTCTCTCCCTCTTTCTCTCCCCCCTCCTCACTGGTGTACTCTGAATCCCCGAACTCTATCATTGTTCCTTATAGCTGTGATGTGATTTGCTTCCTTTGAGTTTTTTCCCTTCATCCTCAAGATAGAATAGTGCCTTGCAGGAAGTCACCCAAGGCAGCTTCTAATGAGGCTGTTTTGAAAGCTATAAACCCTCCCTTGACCCAGGGTGTTAATCATGTGTCTTGCACTGATTTGGCAAAGGCATGGCTGATTCACGTATTTGCCTTCTGCAGTAGTGGCCCTTGGTCATCACCTGTAGAAGTCTATGATGTACTCCTAAGCCTTTGTGCTGCTTAGCACAAAAAGCCCCATGCATCTGCTCATTTATTAGAGGGTTGTAGTTAAAGACATTAGAAAGACATTAGAAGAGCTTTTAGAAGTTTTTTTAAGACCTAACCCTACTGCTTAAGAATGACATTGTCTCACTTTGATAACACCTCCTTGCATTATCTGCAGTGACTTAGGTTCCTGAATACCACTTTTGCTTTTCTACTTCCAGATGCAACCCCAGAGGGCAGAAAATTGTGGTTCAGGAGAACATGTTCATAGGCAACAAGATCAAGAGCATTGAAAACATAACCATGAAGCACGGGGACAAAAGAAAGGTATGTGTCTGATGAAATCTGAGTGTGATCTCTTGGAATAGCAGGGAGCTTTATGGAGGGATGCTGCAATCACACAGAGCATTCTGCCCACGGTTCCCAAGCTGCTGCTGGTTGTTTGCATGCTTAGAATTCCACAGCCCTGGGATGATTTTCAGCTCTCTGCTGTTTACAAATGCTGGGATTCTGGCAATGATGTCACTTACCCCATTTAAAACTCTCCAAAGACTTTTGGGTCAAAAACCTCTGTCTCCCTCAGTCCCGAGGAAGTCTAAGACCAGTTCAGAGCAAGAGGGGTCCTGTGAAGCACACACAGCTGACAGGATGCCAGGTTGATTGGAATGCGTATCACTTGGAGAGTACTTTGTACTGCCAGCCTTGCCCACTCTTCCAGCAGCAGGAGCTAAGCAGGTGCATCATTCAAGAGGCCAGCCATGGCCAGGGGTAGCTGCCCTGATGGTGAGTGTCAGGGTGCCTGAAGCACCTTCCTGCCTCAGCTGGAGGCATGGGCATCTCCTCACCCACTGGGGTCCCCAGCCATGCTGCTGAGCTGAGGAGGGAAGGAACATCTCCTTTCTTCTGCATACCCCTCCCCACTTCCCCTTCAAGCAGATGGTACTGGGGCACGCTTCTCACATGAGACGCAAAGATTTAAGCAATGAAATATCTGCCTAATGCCTCCCAGGTACCTGTGATGCTACCGAGTGATACCAATTACACGTGTCCATGCTAATCACAGAATCACAGAATCGCAGGGGTTGGAAGGGACCTCCAGAGATAGAGTCCAACCCCCCTGCCAAAGCAGGTTCCCTACACCAGGTTGCACAGCTCGGCATCCAGGCGGGTCTTGAATATCTCCAGAGAAGGAGACTCCACAACCCCCCTGGGCAGCCTGTTCAGTGCTCCGTCACCCTCACCGTAAAGAAGTTCTTGCGCACATTCGTGCAAAACTTCCTATGCTAATCCTTGAGAAATTGCCAAAGCTGTTCTGCTCTAGACTCACAGACAGTTGGCTACACTTGCAGAAGATGCTGTGCTCTGGCTCTGTTGTTTCACCCTTGTTGCACCTGCACAAGTCTGTGGCTGTAAGAGCAGTTTTGCAGCTGCATGTGTTTCAAGGTGGCTCACTCAGATCAATTAGTGCTCAAGCCTGCAAGGTGCTAAATGCTGCAGCTCAGATCCTGGTGTACCTTTAAGCGTACAATAGTTCTTGGGCTACTTGCATGCTTGAAGTTAAGTGCAAAGCTAAAGTGCTTCTCTGGATTGGGTCCAGACTAAATCAGCATCTGGCAGAATCTGTGCCTCAGTCATCTGCTCTTTCTCATGGAGACTTTCCAGTTCTAAACCTAATCTAAAACAGAGCTCTGAAGCATAGAAGTTGGGCTGGGGTGGAGAAAATCAGTGTTCATGGTTCACTTCTGAGTTTTCCTGTTGTTGGAAAATATTTAGAAATTGGATTTATTTAGATAGCGTAGTGTCCCATAAGCTCTGTCTTCAATATACACTTTAAGAATTTTAGATGTTAGGTAAAAGCAACTATCTACAGAGCTCTCATTGCAAAAATGAAGTCAACGACATGTATCTCCAAACTTTCCTCCCTTCCTAAAACTTCCTATTTGCAGCAAGGCATGATGAGAGTTTCATGGCTTTTGTGGCTACCGTTTCTGTCCATATGTACAGCCCATCAAAATACATGTTCTGGTGTCCAAGCGCTCACTTTACATCTGATGATCAGTCTTTATTTATGTTAGTTCCCATATGAAAGTTAAGGTTTTCACCACTACTGTGACTCAGAAACTATCTGCTGGCTGCTGAATTGACCCATGTGCTGGGATAAGTGGGACGCCTCAATGACACAAAATTAAATTTTGCTTTGTTTTACACTTATGTATATGTACACTCCTCCCACTGTTTCTCTTCCCTACTTTGCTGAGGCAAGCATTTCGTGACATTTTTGTTTGATCACAGACTTACAGATGAACGGGGTGCTTTAGTAGTACTACAGAGCTCCTGGACCTAGTGGGGCATTCCAAACGCATCCCTGCTCCATGTTGGCGGCTGGTCAGGGACATCTGAGCTCTCCCCTAACACCTGAGTGCCGCACACAGCCCAGGCTGCCACTCACGGCACTGCTCAGCCATCCCTGCCCCTTCCTTAGGCTCCAGGCAGACCGAAGCATTCATTTGTTAGACGTCTTCAAAAGCTCAGCCCACACCCTTCAACTTAAGCTTTTGCATATTTCATTATTAAAGTTTCCTAAAAATACTTCTTTACAAGTTAGATAATTTTACAGCTTATAATATATTCATTATTTTCATCTCCTGCTGATCCACTGGTTGAAAACACACTCTGAGGCGTTTCCTAATATTTTTTATGTCCTTATTAAGATTTATTCAAAGTAATAAAACTAGATTTCATGAATCTCAAATTTCAGCACTCTGCCTCCCTGCTTGCATTAGCAGACAATTCCTCTCCTTCCCCCTTACTGAAGTCCAAGGCTATCTGAGTTAGGTGGAGCCTTTAGATAATAGACTGTAATTTAAAAAAGAAAGTGATGAAATCCTATAGCCTTCAGACTTTTCCTTGTTTTTTATCAGTCATTATTCCCACCAGAAATGAAATAGACAGGAAACAACCCAATCCATTCCCACCATGTCCTCACAAGTAATTCATCTACATTGACTAGCTGCATGAAATAATAAAGAAAGACATTGCAGTCTGACAGAGCATGGCTTTTATTGACTGTGCTATGAAGCTGGGATTAGCTGAGATTGGTTATTTTTCCTGTGTGATTTGAGGCTGTCCTATGACAGCCCTCAGAGGAGAAGGTGGAATTTACCTAGTCTCTATGATATTATCTGTTGCTCTGTGTCCCGCTGGTTCTCTCTCAAAGAACTGCAGCAACAGATGTTTGTTTGTTCAGTGACATTTGAAAAAATGCATTCACTTTTGAGAGTTGCCAGGAATATGGGAAGGAACCCCCAGAAATTCCCAGATCCAGAATCTTGCTGAAAAACGAGCTTGCAGTGGCAGTGAGGATTTTTCCAGCAGACCAGCAATTCTGGCTCACATCAAAATCTTCAGGCATCTGTTTTATGCAAGTGGCATGGAAAATTGAGGTCTCTTGTCATCATGACTATTCCATTATTATTCCAAGATAGCGAAGTAAATTTTACCCCCTCCTGTCATCCTAAAGGCTGAGTTTCATTCCTAAAGAAAAGCATGTGGTTATTGCTACCATTAAGAAGTAGTTTGTAGAAATTTTGGTCAAGTATTGGTTGAGGCAATTTTATCACACCAGCTTACTTTTCCTGGTGGTTTTAAGTCAATACTGAAGGATTTACTCTGTGATTTAAAGTGCAATGTAGCTACCTCTGAAGACTGTTTTTTAATACCAGGTGAAACACTCTTGATCGCACGAATTGCCTGAATTTCCATTTCAAGTTGCAAAGCACTACTTGCTATCTTATTTGCTTTCCTGTTAGTAAGCTGAACATACTGGTCTGAGCTTGGGGGAAAAGTAGAAAAGAAGAGCAAGATCTATACATAATTCAGTCCTCCCTGGGGACTTCTCTCCGTTCCTCTCTCTCATGTGTATATATGAGAGAATAGCCTGGCCATGTGGATGTTTCTGCAATAAAACTCATGAATCAGTTTTGCTGCTGAAATTCATAACCACTCAAGAAAGTTGATCCAAAAACACCACGCTTGAACTTCCTGGAGGATGACATTAAAGTAGTGGGATGGGTTTGTTGAAAAATGTGAACAACTCAGTAGAGCTGCTGAATTGCCACCTGGGTATGTGTGTGTTCCAGGGGAGAGCCAGAAAGCCCTGCCTTATCACCTCTGGCAGGTGACCCATCACATAGCTGGGTCTCTGAACATAGCATCCGCAATACAAGAGAGCAGTCCAGCAGCAGCACATGAGCTGCACTGTCTTGCGCAAGGCTTTCTGGGAGAGCCTGGGGCCATAAGAAAGAGCCCTTTCATCCTGCAGGGAGAAAAACTCCCTCTGCCAGAGAAGAGAGTACACCCTACAAATTCCCAGTCAGCTAGCAGCCTGATCTTCTCACTTGCGCTCAGTCCATCCTTTAGCATGTTTAGAATGGATGAACAAAGAGCATGGCTCGGAATTGTCAGGCTATAAAAATAAGCATTATTCTGTGCCATTCAAGTAGATGGAATGGGAGCTAGCTGAATATTTTCTTTGCAGGATCTCTGGTGAAGTTCCCTATTAATTTCATCTCCCTCCAGCCACCTCCACCCCAGCTCTGCCAGAGTTAGACAGCTGAGAAGTTTTCCACCCGCTTTTTCTGCTCTTCATCCTCGCCCACATACAGTTAACGAAGTGAAAGAGAGTTGTTAACTAAAGTCGTTGGAGGGGGAGATTAGACAAAGGAAAGAGAAAGCAAAGAATCTCAAGATATATTAATCTGCGCTGACTCCAGCTTAAAAAAAAGGTCTTGCTGCTCTGTCCTTACTACAAGATGTCTTAAAACACTCATGGCATAGGGCTGTGGAATGTTATTTGGCTGCTTCTAAAATGACTTGTTTTTACCAGTTTGGGAGCATTACAGTGCAAGACATGTGGACTTTATTGAGCTATTCCATTATGGGCTTTCCCAGCAGCGATGTCTATTTACTTGCCATAGCTGTTCTTCAGAGATCAGTCATTTCATTTCTTCTTACTGAGTTTTAAATTTGTTTTATTCTTTTATAGTAATTATTTATTAGCTAATAAGCCCTTCCGTGGGCTCGCAGTATTGGGTGGCCTTTAGGTTAAGTAATAGGAAATGGAGCCCTTTACATCCAAATTCAACACAGGCAATCAAAACTGGTTATTGTCTGAGGGACGTTTAGTGTTTGGCATGCAGTGAGTTCACTGGGTCTCAGGTCAGCTCCCACCAGGAAAATGTCTAGACGCTGCATGCCAATACTTTGCTGTTAATCCCGCTGGTTCCAGTGCAGCCTGCACAGAAGCAAATGGCTGAACAATTGCAGTTGTTGTGCCACTCATGGCAGGGGTACATTGGCAAGGGTTAATGCATCCGTTAGCCTGAGCTGCTCCTGGTCAGGATATTGTGTGGAAGGTAAACTAAAAAACGCTGACCTTTGAGGCTGTCAAGAGCTTGTGTATAGTAATTTCACTGCAGAGATAAAAACATCTTGATGTAATTGCAGATTTCTCATCAGTTTCATTGATTCAGATTAGCACAAAGCACTGTGCCCTCTGGGAGCCAAGTTTTTTGAGAGGAATGGCTGAAAAAGGTTTGAGGTGAGCCCTGCTTTGATTGAGGATGGGAGACCACCAGAGGCCCCATCCCACTAAGTTCTTTCTGTGACTGCTGCAGCAAATGCCAGCATTCTTAACTCTTCTATCTTGGCTCTGAATCCAGAATGGAAAATACTTTGCAGGTGCATGGACTAAGTACATAAAGTAGATTATCCCCTTGGAATTTTTTCCCGTGCATACTGAAGGTCCCCAAATGCTGGGGCTGTGATACTCCCCTGAGAGAGAAAATTCTGCTAACAGCTTTCCCCTTTAATAACGGGAAACAATTCCAATGCTCAGTTGCTCAAGTTCAAACTGTTTTCTCATTCAACCAGGTTTTGCATACATTTGTTGCAATGGTGTACAGTTGTAATTGTACAATTGTAAAGTTGATGGATAACCAGAGGTTATGTAGAAAAGAAGATAGATAACAAATGCTCACCAATGTTGAGGCTTGCTATAAGGATAGATGCTCACCAAGTTTGCTGCAAAACTCCACAAAAAAGCAATCTCCAAAAAGAGATGCTGCCTTAGTGGTGGTCAGCCCTTAAATGGGATCCAGGAGAGGTGGAGTCAAGCTCCACCCCTTCCGGGAGCACAGCTGAATTACCTTCACCTGTGCTCCCGCAGCTGACTTGTTGCTTGCCTCAGATGGTTAATCAGAGGTTCAGGCTGTGATTAACAGTTTCCCATACAAATGGGTGTATTGAAAGTGTAGTGGTGGCATTTGGAAGATCCCTTCTTACTCCTACTTCACACTGTGACCAAGCACAGATAAATGTCATGGAGGTGATGTTGGTTTAACTTGGACTGTTTACTGTAACAGGTGATGAACTGCCAGCACATCTGCCTTGTGAATATTAGTTTGTGGGGTTTTTGTTTTTTTTTTTTTAACATTTGGGTTAATGGGGTCTTCTTGTATATGGGTCATCCTTTACTGATTTGTCCAGATACTACAAAAAGCAGATACTGCTGCTGGCTTCCTAAATGTTTCTTTCAGGTTCATTTTTGCAGAAGCCAGAACCATGTGGCTTTATGAACCAAAGAAGGATTTGGATGCCCTTTGGTATTATGTGTGCGTGTTCCAAAGCCTCAGACTGTTGAAGACTAAACCAGGATTAGGGCAGTTTGGCAGCTGAGGACTTACTTAAGTCAAGATGCTGCAAAAATAATTGGACTCCCAGTCTCTGGGATTTACCCAGGAGCACGTAACTAGAGTGAAAAGGTGATGTGTAATCATTTCAAAGGAGTCATCTTATTAGAGGAAAATCACTCCAAATCATTCATTTCCCACTCTGAAACCACACACAGCTCTCTGGTGGATGCTGCCAGTTTGAAAGCCACATTTTGAAGGATTCTGGGAGATGCTAGTTCTAATAGACAACACTGAGCATTCTTGATGGTATCCAAGTTTATAATTGTGATTTTGAACACACAAACAAGAAAATGGCTTTCTCTTTTCCACAGTGGATTTTTCAAAATAAATTGCCCCCAGGCCAAGCTTGTTTCTCTCCATCAATTTAACATCTTTTTCACCTTCACATCTCAACACATGTGAGATTAGCTTGGATGAGTTCTGCATATAGCTATTTTCCTCTTTTTCTTTTTTCTACTATCATGTCAGACTTTTCTTGAGTTACACAGAGATGTTGGCATTTGTATCTGCTTGAGCGTATGTGTGCATTTACCTCTGGGCCACCAATTGCAATTTGAGGCATTGCATCCATTTTTAGAACAGTCACAATATCACCCCCGAAACTTTGGCCATACTCCAGAATAGATAATTACATTCCTCTTTGTGATCTGAATGGGCACTATAGTATTATTCTTGTCTTCCCATCTAGAGCTGTCACTTTGCAAGACTAATAGCTGCTAAATAGCTGTCCAAATTTATCCCTTCTGTCCTTGGTGTATCTGTTTCATGTGCATTTATATTGACTTATTCCCAAACATAAAATTCTAAGATCCAGTAATCACTGAAAGATCTTTGTCCTGATTCAGCAGTAGTCCAAAAGGCAGTGTCCAGTCCTTAAAGACAGGAGTAGTGCTTCGAACATGTGCTTCTTAATAACCTGTGGCATTGGGCCCACTGCTGCAGGAATAGTAAAAGGAGGAGGAACGAGCTGCTTCCCTGGGAGATTTAACATTCAAGTCAGAGCAATTTTCACATCGTAAATAAATCAGAACTTCTCAGCTCTTTCTTTGGTGGACACCAGAGGGAGCTGGGTTTACTAGTCTTCTATTTTCACCCCTAAGTTCATTTGTCCCCATTTTTGGTTAACTTCTGTGTTTGGTAACCATGAAAAGTAGATAGATAGTTTTCCTCTTCTACTTACTCGTTATTCTGGTGAGGTGAAAAGGAAAATGTTCCCCTTTAGAATTTAAAATGTGCAGGGGATCAAAACCTTTAAAACTCATTTCCCTACAGGATTTAAAGTGCCAAAGCTCAAAAATCTTAAATAACTCAAATAATACATCCCACACAGCTATAGACACATTCATGGTACAGCTTTACAGGGAGTAAAGGAATGTCTTGTATGCATTTAGTTTAGGATATTAAAAAGTCCAGAGATACTTTTGTGCACTTCAAAGGGCTCTCTGGAGATAAGGACAAATGGCCAGAGGGTGCTATAAGTTTTGATCCTCAAAGTCGTTAAAAGAAGACAACAAATAATGTGATATTTGTTCCAAATGTGAAGGCTCAGGTTTTCCTCAAGTGAATGGCTGCAGGGAAAGCAAAGTAATCTTGCAAAACCATTTCTGCCATGGTGGGCTAGATCCTTCTTTCTTGCTAGTAGTCCAGAGGAAGTACCAGGAATAATTGAAGCCATGACCTATGCACAGTCCTCAATGAGCCTGTGACGTTGCATCAAGACAGGGAGTGCCATTTGGCCAGCTTCTCATCAGCAAGACCCTACGGAGAAGGGGCTTAGGATGTTGAAGAACACAGGTTCTTAAAGAGGTGTATTAATTCAGCCTCCAGGAGAAACTGAGCTGCTTCCTTTTTCTGTGTGGTGAAGCTCAGGACCAGTGCTCCCTCCTTCTTACTTGTGAACCTCCTCTTTTTTATTCATTGCCAGTGTCTTACTACAAGCACCTTCCCCAGGGTTTCTTTCTGCACTGCACAAGTCCAAAGAAACCCAGAGGAAGGGTTATGGAACCAAGGTACTTCCAAGGACAATTTATAATAGTAAGCTGGGTTCCAAAGGGGCTGCATCACTCCTTTTTCTGGGGTTATTTCAAAACAAAGCAAATCTCTGTAATGTTCTTTACATCACATCCATACAAACAACCTGCTTCCCACATAGTGTCCTGTGACCCATAGAAACCATAACTGAAAGGCAGAAAACAGGTGGAAGTGTGGCTCATTTACAGTGTCTTGGATGAATTTTCCAGGTCCTTCCCTTTGTCTCATTGCTGATGCTGTCACACTCAGACCTTGGCTGTCATGGAAAGAAGGAGAGGGGGAAGGAATGCGGAGGGAAGAAAATTAACTGGGATGAGGTGATGCTAGATGAGAGACCAAAACACTAATGCAAACACTTGTCTGCTTATGAGCTTCACACATTACTGGAAGCTCCCTTATTAACTGTTTTTTTTACCATAAATCACATCCTTGTCCACTATTCTCAAACCTCCCTGCTAAGCCTTTACCTTTTTTCTTTTTACCTGGCAGATTGTGAGCACACTAACGATGGAAAACAGCAGCACATCAGGAATCTATTACTGCGTGGCCTCAAATAAGATTGGTGAAGAAGAGAGGAGCATTGAGTTCTATGTCTCAGGTAAACACCACAAGTGACACTACACAAAACATAGATGCTCATTATATGATTTACCTTGAAGTTACATTTGGCTGGGGAGTGCTGGTTAACATTTCTGGGAATCCTTAGATGTTGTGTTTTCAAAGCACTCCAAAAGCAGTGTCCTCATGAAACCTCTAGCAAAAGCTAAGCTAAGTAAGTCCTTTGCAGTCTTCCAAAGGCCTGAAGTCTCTCCCTGATTTGGGAAAAGAGCTGGCCTCCAGTTAATTCAGTGAACATACAAAGGTGAGCAAGGCCAATATTCAGATCTAATTCAGGGCCAGTATCACTGGGGGCTGTGGTGATGTTAGATCCCTGCCCGAGCAATTAGCCTTTTCAGAGCCCTTTAAGGAGGGAGGAGGTGGACATGCTATTTCTCCAAAGAACACAAATCCAAACAAATATGTGCTTAACCTTTTAACACAGAAATTCTTTAGTAGTGAGATCAGGACCTGCATCATGCTTTCAGGAGAAATGGGAGTTTAAAAAAGGCAAAGAATCTGGGAACAGTTTTAGTTCAAGTGCTTACCAGACGACACTGAATCATTTCTGTGTTCACTTGCTGGATGAGTGGATGCCGGCTGGCAAAATGTGCATCAAAATAACAATTTTTAGAACAAAGAGTGCAGAAGTGCCCGGGAAGGTAAATGTCTTGTCCTCACCATTTTTCTTCCCTGTGAAGCTAATTGCAGGCTAAGCTCACTTGTGGCAGTGCTCTGCACTACTCTGCCTCTTATGTGTCCTCCACTGACTCCATTGCTCTAAAGTAGTTCAGTACATTGCAAATCAGACTAGTCAACAAAGTGCTCGCTAAGCCTTGTCACCATTCTTATTGCACGGACATACAATAATAATAATAGGGTAGGGCTTTCACCTCTAGTTACAGCTTCTGTGTGCCACCTCAATGCCATATGGAGTCAGAAGGGAGTTTTAAGACTCGGATGTCTCCCAAAGCCCTAACTCTTTTTTATCTGGGAAGAAGCTGTTGAAGGTTCTCTGGTGAGAAATAAAGCACAGCCATAGGAGATCCACAAGATGCCTGACCAATGCGGGATGAAGAGCAGCTATTAATTTTACACTTCACCCCTTCCAAGGGTGAGTTTTCATATGGGTCACACTTCAAGGGCTAAGACAGTACTTGCACCTTACGCAACTATGTTTTATTTTCATTTTGTGCCTTTTAGAAAATATTGTTTTGCAGGAAAATACTGAATTGGCACATTTTTGTTTTTTCTCCCACAATGAACTAATACTTCAGATTTTATATTTTAAAATCAATCTAGCAGGATCTTGAGACACAAACGCTTTAATCATGCATTTTTAATCATGAAGGAAATGAATCCCTAAGCAGAATTGCTGACACTGGTTCTGGTGGAAGCGTTTCATCTTCACCAAAACAGACCACGAGTTGAACAGGGCTTGGGGAGACATTCTTGCCCACTAAGAAAAGACAGCATGCGTGCCATTGTGGGGAAGAGACAGATGGTAACTGAGCGTGACTGACTTGTGTAAATGGCTTGTTTAAAAATAGTGTTGTTTATGGATTAGAAAGAAACACAACCTTTCTACATTTGGCAATCCTGACCCTAAAGTCAGTCATGCTGCAGTTGTGCAGCAGCCCCAGACTGACCTGCTGCCGGATTGCTCTTACCATGTGGTCTGCTGTTGGAAGGACATGCAGGGAGAAGTTTGGAGCTACCAAGTGGGGCAAGTTCAGAAGCAGAAGGCAACAAGCAAGCTGTGTGTGTAAGCACTGCCAAGGTAGTAAAAGGTTTGCTGTGACAGAAAAGGTTTATGTTTAGCAGAGGTGGTAGAATAACCTGTAATACGCCATTATCATGGATCCTGCCTCAGAATTCAAACTTTCACTTTTCCTGATACAAAAGTGACAGTTCAGGAACATCTTGATGAATAGAAAGTGAGGAGAAAAACATTTTGCAACTGCTAGTCTGATTTATTTTATGCAGATTGAACCTAAAAGCTGAGATGAAGGCTCAACCAGACTCTGCAAGCACATAGGTTGTGTGTGAACCTTCAGGAAAACATCCAGAAAAGATTCCCAGCAGTTCACAGCCACTGTGCCTTGTTCTCTGTAAAGCAGCTGCAAACTGTGGGGCTTCACAATTAGTTCAGCAGTTTGTTGCTTTTAAATAATTGATTTCCCTTTATCTCCTACTGAAGACCAATCTGATGGCTCCTGAATTGCTTTCAAACTTTTCAGCTGAATTCACGTTAATTAACTTCTCCCTGCTAAGAAATCTGAAAATAATACAGCAGCTAGACTCTCTTCTTTCCTCAGAAAACTTGTTCCGTGGGTCAGGGTTGAAGTGCTTTGTCAGGACATGGCTCAGAGTTACGGGGAAACTCAATCAGATGTTGCTCAGGCTGCACCTGCTTGGTGGGGAAATGTCTTCAGCCAGGTGCTTGCACCTCAACATTCATTCCACAGAAACGTGTTCATCCTAATGGAATAACTTCAACAGCCATTTTGTTCTTCCACTGTGGAGAACCCTCAAAAATTCCCACAGACACTAGAAACAGCACTGGGATCTATTTTTAAACCCTTTTCTTTGGCAGTAAAATTTCTTTCAGTGAAGGGTCATCAGGGTTTGGAGATCTCACTGAAACCAAGCCATCCAGGGGGCCAAGGGGGATGTGAAACCATATCACCCACTGACCACGCTTCCAATTGTCTGCTCTGCACCTTAGAAAGAGCAGCTATGTATTACTGTAGCTCCACAGTAAATCAGATTGTATCTCTTGAGTGATTGTGCTAAATGCAACAGAACAGGATCCCACCCATATTAAACCTCCAAGCGTTCGTAGAATATAAATGAATTATGCTAAGAATAACAAATAATAACAAAAGTCCTTTTTCAACCCATATCTGATTGCAGAAACAACTCGGAAAAATCGAATGAAAAATTTCTACCAGAAAGAAAATAGTGTATTACAAACATGAGATAAAAATCTGCTATCAGATATTGGACCAATGAATGAACTGGGCCTTTCTGCAGCTGCCACTCTCACTTTGTTTACTCCCGACATGCTTACAGGATTTAGGAAAAGCTCTGTGCTGCTTCAGATGGCAGGGCTCCCCCCTCCTATTTCTCACTCTCCCTACATGAATGAGCCTGGCGGAGCCCCCTCTGCTCTGACAGGCATAAGGATGGAATTTGGGAAGGAGCAGGAGTTTTGAATTACACTGATTATTGTGCAAAGCGCAGGAAATTAAAACCAATTAATTCCTTGTAAATAGAAATGGAGCCAGACTTTCTTTTGATTTATGCCGACTTTTTACCTTCTCCCAATGGCTCATTTCCCTGTTTTGTCATGGAATCCCACACAGTTGAGAGCGAAATTCACGGCTACTACACTGCAGCACAGTATGAAAGACAAATGTGTGCTGATTGCTGATAAAAGAGAAAAGGCCCCACAGAGCATTCTTTTAGCCGTCTTATTGGGAGTCTTACAAAATACTCTATCTGTTCAGAGGGAGGAAGTCAACCAGGTTCAAGATTGTGTAAGCAAAGCAGTGCAAGAGGGGAACTGCCTTACAGCGTGCTCCCAGCGCTGCAGCCGCTCACAGAGAACCCAGGAAGGGAAGAACATTGACAGGAGGGCAAGAGAAACTTTTATTCCCTTTTTCCTTCTGCTGTAATAAAAATCAATGAATATTCTATTGGAGCTGAAAGAGCTTCTTGAAAGGCTAAGATGGAAGAGAACAGCACAACTTCCAGCTCAAAATATTCAAAATGCTAAATAAAAAATGTCCATAGGAGAAATGACAAGAAAAACAAGTGCTTCCACTGCTCCCAGAATGTTAAGTTGGCAGAAAAAAAAAGCCTGCACTGAGGAGGTTCAGCAGGAAGGTGACACTGTTGAGCACTTTTCACTATTTCAGCTTGGGAATGAGAACTTGTGCTGAAGTGCCAGAGGTGCCCCTCCCGCACTGGCAGTGCCTGCCCAAGAAGTGCTGTACTCCAGGTGGACTTTTCCCACAGCCACTCATGGTAACACCCTGCAAAGCAAATGGGGTTACGAGTTGTGAGAATTAGTGCTCCTGAAGGAGATCCTGCCTGAGGAGCAGAGCAAAGGGCAAAAAGGGCTGCCATCCAAACCACTTTGGGGCAGTGTTTGGTCTGCCTTGCAGGCTTGCAGGGCTTCACAGTGTTTTACTCTGGGTAGCGTGTCCAAGCTCCAAGTTCATCACTTTACCTAGAATCCATGCATGCTTTCTCTGGGATCCAACTCTAAAGATAATTCAGGCTGGAGAGGATCCCAGACCATCAAGCTTACCTAAGGACTGAGTCTAACAAAAAACCCATCTGGTTCAGTTCTACGACTCTCACAGGAGATAATAAAAAACACTGAGAAAACAAAGCAAGAAAAAGTCAGGTAAAGAGGGCACTTTTTCTATGTTTTGGCTTGATGAATGCCAAAGGGATGCTGCTCATGCCACATTCCCACTGTTTTCACTGGACCTTAATTCTTCCTGTTTTGAGAAATTCTGTTCACCTCAGACTTTCCCCCTTGTTGAAAAGCTTCATGTTGATATGTAGGAACCACAGGACATCAGATGTGGTGATGGATGTGTTACACAAGTCAGCTTGAGCGTGCAGCTAGCACTAAGAAAGGGAGCAATTGAGCCTAACAAAAAAAAAACAAAACTGCATAAAGTAAGCTGAAATTTCATTGATATAAAGGGAAAATAATTTCCACAGCTGTGGCCTGAGGGGTCTCTTCTCTATTTTGGAATTTTTGTAAAATATTTCTGGAGCCAATCTTTAAAAATCATGAAGGTTATTGGTTATATTCCAGATGACTTGTGAGGAAGATTTTTTAATCGTATCTGAAAGCTCCTTCAGGGCTCTGCATTTCATAGAATACATAGTGTATTATGAGGCAGATCAGTTATTATAACATCCTTGCTATTTATGCTCAACTATAGCTTCAGCAGAGCTTTTTGCAAGGGTTTGCAGTGTGAGCTCCTGGCTAAATGCCAGCTCCCTTGTGGAATTTGTCAGACTGCAGATGTGATGCATCCTTGCTCCTCTTTAACTGATGTCCCCCTCTGAGTGCCATCCACTGGAGAAAGCATCTCATTAACAGCTCAGTAGTAAAGCAACAGTCTATCAGATTCATTACAAACAAGTGTTCAGAAGGTAAACCAGAACTAGTGTTCCCAAGGTGTCCCAGCCCAGTACTGCGCCAGGTGACATTTTTAAAGGATTCTTCCCAACTCTCCATTTCAGCTGCTTCTGAATCCTGCCCTAATGGACAGAAGAACAATCCCAGGCCACCGTGGTTATCGGTGCACTTCCCTTCAAGTATTTTGGGTGCACAGATCGTGAAACTAACAGAATAAAATGAGCAAAGAATATTTTGCAGACACAATTTAACTGCGGGTCCCTGGCAGCTAGCGCAGTAATAGGAATTGTCTGTAGGCCAGATTCTGGCATTCTACTCAGAAACATCTTTTCTTGTCTTCAAATGGATTCAGTTTGGCAATTCAGGAAAATTGATTTTTGTCTGAAATGAAATGTTACTAAAAATACTGCAAGAAACCGCTTGTTCATTTGTGGATAGGTTGGAATCTGCATCAAAGTATTGCTGTGCTAGCTATTAAAGCCTCAAGGACTTGTACATCATTAGATCAGTTCATCCATCCACAGATCAAGTAAATATCCATATGAAAGAAGAGAGAACTGGGAAGATTGTTCAGTGATGAAGAAAGAGAGTGTTACTTGTGAGAAATGGGAAGAGGTTTCTTTACTCTAATGCAATTACACTTTCAAGCACTGATAGCACATAGAAAGAGGATGTCGGGAGCACATTTATCTACCTGGATAGCAGAGTCTCCTGATTAAACTCTCTTCGTTCATTAACTACTTCTATATATAAACTTTCAATTAATTACTTGAAAATGTAATGCCTCTTTGCACAAGCAAATGCGGATCTCATTTAGGTGGCTCGTTCCATTGGGGCTGCTCACTGAAATCCGATCATCAAGTTGCAAATGGGCACCCAAAGTCATTCTTAATTGCGACTTGATGGCAGACGTTTTCTTTTCGTGCAGATGTGCCGTCAGGGCTGCATACAGCCCCGCAAGTGACAGCCATTGTGGGGAGCACTGCCCAGCTGACCTGCCGGGCCTCCAGGTACATCTACAGCAACCTGGCCTGGTCCTACCCCTCCCTGGAGGCAGCTCATGGTGGCTCTCTAACCCAGACTGCTGATGCCTACTCCATTTCCCTGACCCTGATCATTGCAAACGTCACAGAAGAGCACAGCGGCCTCTACAAGTGTCGTGCCCAGCACCAGCACAACGGCAGTGGCACGCTGGAGCAGCACACACAGCTCCTTATCAGAGGTGGGTGGCATTGTCCTACTGCTGGGGAAGCAGAACACTGGGCTCCCTCCAGTGTCCCTCAAAGCACAAGGTGGGCAGCATTTCCCAGGAACAGCCCTAATGCACTTTGTGGTTTTTCACGTTATTGTGTGAGATTTGACTCCTAGTCATGCATGTGATTCATCTAGCCATTACTGGTTTTGTATAGAATGTTCCCCTTGCTCAGAAAGGTGATTTCAGCAGCCTTTATCTCCGTCTCCCTGCTGGGTACAGGTTTAGTCCTGACTGAGGAATAAAGACACTCCTACCACGTTAGCAGCAGCACAGCTCTATCTGTTGGAGCTGCCACACCAGCTCTGGGGGTTTTGGGGGGGCTGCCAGGATGGTACAGACAGCTGGTGTAACCACAGGTGTCTGGTCAGGTGTACAAAATAGAGATGTGTACCACTTGTTCTGGGTGCACGGGATGCACTTCATTATAATAATATTTTCTTACATGTACTCAAATCCCCATCTCTTTTATTTCCATGCAAATAATAGTACTGCAGATTCCAGAGCCGTGTTTCACTGCTCTGTCTGTAAAGGACCAGACACTTCCTCCAGCACCACACAGAAACTCACTGAGTGAAGAAGCTCCTTCAGCTTCACAATAAAGAAAAGAGAGGGATCAACTCAAAACCTTCTTATAGAACAAGTGCTGCTGAGAAAGTGCCTCATGCTTCTAGTGAAGAAAGGTGAAGAGAAGCCCAAAGCACTGCAGTAGAGCAGAACTAAAATGAATGGCAGCAAGCAAGGACATAGCAAGCAGAGTGCTTTAGAACTGAGTTAGACAGTGTTTTCTAAACTGGCTTCTCCACTCACATTAATGAGTGATGAGACACCAAAGGGTGTCTCTGTGGCCACAAGCACTTGTCACTAGGCACGAATCAGGCTGCGCAGCACTAGCTGCACTCCTGCCTACAAGGCATGAGCAGTGCCCCATTCCACCGCATGGAGCAGAGAAAGGATCCCACGCCATATGGCAGCATGCTGGCATCTGACTTGTCCAGAGCCACCTGCCAGCATCACCTGCCATGGGGCACCAGGATCCCTCTGCATTCAGGCGATGCACTGCTCTCTCCTCTGGCAGATATTTTATTCATTTAGTCAAATTTCCACCTACACAGACACCTACACATGATGGCTATGAGAAAAACACAGCTAAACTGGGAATACAGCCATGGGAGAGCTGCAGTCTTAATCACAGCCTTGTGAGAACTACTGGGGTCTGCTGTTTGTCTGGCACATGTCAGAGATGCAGTTTTTCTCAAGAATCTACATGCAAACACCTCTCCAAACCAGCCCTCCTTCTCCTACAGAAACCAGCTTTCAAATATTTTTTTTTTTAATGTATGAACGCCCATCAGCTACTCCTTACTGACAAAAAAAAGTACGTGATTTTTATGCTAGAGATTTTATTCAATTACTTTCCCCTATCTTTTTAAAGGGAACATAATGTATTCTATTCTGTGAAGTGGAGGTTAACATGCTTTGCAGTAAGCAGATAAACATGGTGGAGACAAAATCCTTAGAATGGATCCCTCTTTGCTTCTTCCCTTCTTGTTTTGCACGCACTCTGCCCTTGCTCTGCCCACTCTCTGTGCTCTGCTTCCTTCAGAGGATGAGAAACTTGAGGAGGTTCCAGGTTGAGATGAATCTACGGTTAAGCAGCTTGAAAATAAGTCAGATGAGCTCTTCCCATGATCTTTTGGGGGAATTTTGCTGCCTAATCTCTGCAGCTGGCCCCAAAGGGACAAGGTGTAGGAGATGCCTCCTGGAATCTTACTGTGTATTGTTTTCCTTTGTGACTGCAGCAAAGGCAGCCCCGTATGTCCTACAGAATCTGACAGATCTGGAGGTTAATATCAGTGGCAAGATCATCCTGGAGTGCAGAGTCAGTGGAACACCAGAGCCACAAGTTACGTGGAGCAAGGATGGCTACCCCATCTCAGCAGCATCAGGTGAGCATGCTTGCTAGAGTACTGCTGTAACTTGTGGTGATGAATGGCACTGTGGGATTGCCACAGGCAGGGACCTGCAGCCCCATGGCTACTGCCAGTGTGGCTGACTGGGGATACCAGACATGACCTATTGAAACATGAGCACAAATCCAAGTATGTCAGACCCCTGCAGCAGTTTCTGACTTGGACTTCAAGATCTGAGCTGCCAACTGGCTGCAACTCTCTGCCTGTTCATGCAGCTTTCCTCCTGCATGCAGCAGTGTCCGCAGTCAGCTAGCCAATCTGCAGACATTAGCATAGCTTTAGTGAGATTGAGGAGTACATCGTACTGCTGCTCAGTCTGCTTGTGCTAGGCAACAGTTTGTGCACAAAACTGTAACTCCATACTTGCTGGGAGGCTCTGAGAACACAGGCCTGAACTGCCACACATCCCTGGTGCTGGTCACAGTGCACTGCCATGAGCTGTAGCAATCATACCCAATGCCCAGGCCAAGGCTTGCCATGGTATCACTCACCTGTTCTTTATCTCTTATCACACAGAAAGGAGAATGGTGCAGCAGCTGTTGTGAGCATGGGGCAGGGCTCCTTCACCTGCACCTGGAACTCCTCATCTCTCTGTCCTGAGATGTCCTCCAAGTCATGAAGGAGCCCATGTCAGTACAGTCAGTCCTACAACTTTAATTTTAGGAAATGCAGGATCATACATAATTCAGATCAGAGTGCTCTGAGCAGAAACTCTTTATAGCTACTGAAATTTTATAAATAATTCTAGAGGGACAAGCATGTAACATCCAACCAATGGAAACATAAATAAAATATTCGGAAAAAACACCTCGGGGTAAATATTTCAGCAGGGCACATGGTAAATTATGTGGTACTCTTGTTAACAACGACAGGATTCATGGGCAGAACACCCTGCGGTGCAAAATGTCCTTCCCTACTGGATTCAGAGCTCAACATGCTTCCCTGTTTCTGCCCCAAACACCTCCTCAGTGAAACAGATAAAATCTCAGTTTTGTACCACAAAATCAGGAAAACTGAATGTGGAGAAGCCTCACATAGGTCATCCCTAGGTCATGTCTCTCTTGGCAACCCACCACTAGCTCCTGGCCTTCTGTGAAGCCAGGATTTTTCCAGGGAAGCATACAACCTGATGACCATGTTCACATGATAGAACTCCCAACACTTCCCACAGCCTCTGAGATGCTACTTTTTTCCAGTAGTTTCTTTGAGTTCCCTTTTCTTTCTGTGTATAACATTGCTCTCAGAAAACTTACCTTTTCATCACTTCACTAGGTTCCATGAAAGTTTTGTCAGGCTCTGTCTACTTGTAATAAATTAACAGTTGCATTCACTGTAGGATAAGTGATGCCCAAGCAATCTAAACTGGTGTCAGGTCATTGCCAAACCACAATGAGGAACATGGCCTTAAAATGACTCCTAACAGCAGCATAGGCATGGATGGGAGCTCATCTTCGGTGCTCTGCCTCCTAAAAGCATTTGGAGGAAGGTAGATTATTGTAATAAAATTCACCCAGATCCCTCACTGCAGGAATTTCCATGGAAAATAATACCCTGGTCATTGAGAGAGTGAAGAAGGATGATGAAGGGCTCTATGAATGCAAAGCAACCAATGACATGGGCCAAGACAGTACATCAGCCTTCATTAAAATACAAGGTGAGGTCTAAGCTAAGGTAAAACACATATATTGTGCTGGACTGATGAGAACTACTGATCAGTTGTGGGCTTTGGCTATATTTAAAATCTGGTTGTGTCTTTAACCTGCAGGTTCTGAGGAGAAATCCAACATTGAAGTTATCATTTTGGTCTGCACTGGTCTAGCAGCTACCCTCTTCTGGCTCCTTCTGACCCTTTTCATTCGGAAACTGAGAAAAGTAAGAGAGCTTCCATACCACACAAAGACGCTGAGATTGGACCCCTTTTATGCATAGCATCAGCGTTGAGGGCTGAAGTCAAGTCAGTGTGAATGTTTGGGACAGATAGTAGAAAAATTGTGACAAATGTTCCTATACAATTTAAGTCCAAGATTTCTGATGACAGTCCCCAGCCTTCCCAAAAGATCACTTGTACTTGTGAGATTTCTACCCACTTCCACAGTATCATAAAATCAGGCTACTTCTTTTTTACGTGCCAAACTGCCTTGCAAGATTTGAAAACAAAACATTAAATCCCCTAAAATGAGGGCTTGATTTCAACAGCTGTCCAGTAAGATTTCTCTGAAACAGATATTGAATGGAGCACTGTTCAAAGAAAAATTCTAGCATGTTTACTCTAGAAATGAGCCCAAACCACAGAGCTTATTTTATCTCCGTGCTTTGGTATTCTTTTACCTCCCTTTGTGACTCAGAAAATAGAGTTTCAGTAAAGTTTCAAGGAATTTTACTCTGTTTCTCCTACAACAAATCATAAACAATGGCAACCACAGATTGCTGCTCTGAAGCTCACCCAAATACAGTCCTAGTCCTGATATCTGATACTTGAATAAAATTTCCACTCTAACCACAAATACAGTGATTAAATTCATGTTTTTGCTCATTGTCCCAAATACTGTGGAGAACAGTAAATTTGCTATTATATTTTACACCCACTTGAATCTGCTCCCAGGTTCTACCAAATCACGATTTCTCACTGAGCAGCATTAAGAGTAACTATATTCACCAGATCTCAACTAACTTTAAATTAAAAAATAATTGATTTAATCAAATATTCAATTAAAATTCTGACTAAAGCAATCGCTATGAAACAGATAGCTGTGCAGAGTCAAGTCTGCAAAACAAATGTTGCTGAACTGAAAATGGAGCAGAATGTGCTCTGCAGGCCACCAGCAAGTGTAGCTCGTGGAGATCACAGAGAAAAGCACTGATTTCCTTTAATAGATACAGCCAGAGGACAGTGATAGATTTTGTGTCCTCAGAGTGTTTATCAACATTAATCCAAGACTCTGCCCAACACTGATGAGTGACAGACATGCATAAACATTTGTTTTCCAGATAAGTAGAAAGGAGAGGCAAGAAACTGAAGGGATGCATTTATGGTTCGGAATAAATTTCAGAGTTAAGACTGCAATACAGGGAACTCCCCAGCTTGTTTTTCATCTTATAAATGACAGCTCTCTCCCATTACAATTGGAAAGTAAACACTGTGAATAATTATTTTTTTTCAATTTTTTAGCCTGATGCCACAGATATTAAAACAGGATACCTGTCAATTATAATGGATCCAGAGGAAATGCCTCTTGATGAACAGTGTGACCGTCTTCCTTATGACAGCAGTAAATGGGAGTTCCCAAGAGACAGACTGCGGTTGGGTGAGTGGTTTAGTGATTATTATTATAAAGAATGATGGTTTCTAATGCTTCTCAATTTCAGTGGATCTGTTGTACAATCCAAGAATCAGCCTACCATTTAGGGCTGGCATACTCCCGTCCTTTGGTGAAAATTGGCACCAGGTCACAGAATTCATTGTCATCCTTAATCGAGGTGAGACAAGGAGTTTGGTAAGAAAAGCAAAGATGTTGTCCCTCAAAACAGTTATCACCTCTTACTGTTCCTTGGAAAAGTGAAACCAAACTCTTAACAGGGAAAGGAAGGTACCCGCAGATACTGTGCCTGTCAAAAGCATGGCTTCCCTCCTATAGAGGACCAGGGAAAGAGGGTTGAATCTGAAAGTTACAGTCTTACAGTGAATTTTTATTTTGAAGAAATCTATTCATCAAATAATCAAGTATTTATCAACCATTCAAACTTGGCTTTGAGCGGTAAAGAACTATCAAGAAAAACAAACCAAATTTAACTGAACTCAACTCAATGGATGATAGAGCGAAGAAATGTAAAAAGCAGACTATGTTTGCTTAGAGAAACAGCAACATCTGTGTGCAACGAGTGCAGGGTGTATATGTGCATGTGTGTGTGATTGGTGATCAAGCTGGAGAATGGAGAAGAAAGGGAAAAACAGACCAAACGAAAAAAAAAAAGAGAGAGAAAGTGGTGGGACATGGGCACAAACTGGCAGAATGAAAGAGCCATACCACGATTCCCAGTGTATCCCACTGCATTACGAGTCAGAGCCCTCAGAGCACACTAGGTGGTATGGGCCTGAAAATTCAAATGAACGTGAAACGATGAAAGATCATCACCTGAAATTCCATTTAATGTAATTTTTACTTCAAATAAAAGTCAGTAGCTAAAAAGTCAAGGGGTTCTGGCTGTCTTGAGTGCCTTTGCAGGCCATCTCCACGACTGTGATTCATGAGAGATCAGGGTTCCACAATTCCACATTTAACCTGATTTTCCAGGGCTTGAGGATAACTGTATGTACTGTTTTTACCCTTAAGCCATATATATATGTATTCAGCCTTGCCTTCAGCTGAATCCAGATTTATTTATTCTACTCTGTTCTATCACATTCTGTATTGCATTAAACTCATATGGATATAAATCATACTGTTTATATCCATATACTGCAAATATGTGATACAGGCTTCTGTCGACTGTCAGTCTACGTTGTGCCTGGGTGCTGGAGCCTTGTATTTCTTGCACAGCTGAGAATGCATGATTCCCTCTTACCTGATGCAGACTGTTTTAAGCCCCCTTTGGCTCATTCTTGACTCTTGCTTCTCTAGGTAAAACACTGGGTCACGGTGCTTTTGGGAAGGTGGTGGAAGCATCTGCTTTTGGCATTGATAAATCTTCAACCTGCAAAACAGTTGCCGTAAAAATGCTTAAAGGTACATATCCCTCTGAGATACTCCTCAGGGAACGTGTGGGCAGTAAGGTTTCCAGTTCTCAGCTCCAAACAAGTGTCACGTTCATTGTGTTCAGAAGGGAGTGGGTTTGCCATATGGGAGCAATTAGTGCTTACAGAATGGATGTTAACGTGTAGGAAATGACAAGAGGGCTCCATGCTGTGCTGCTGATTGAGTCTGGTATCCCTAGAGGAGGAAAACAGCAGCTTACAGGTCTGTGAGGTTAGAAGAGAAACAGATTACAGAATGTAATTACACTAGATAGTCTGGAATTGGATCTAAGCCTTCGATCACAGCCCTTTCAGATGCACAGCAGTTCAAGGGGCTGAGAAAAAGCAGTGCCAAGAGAGTAAATTAGAGGCAACTTGTTTGCAATTATAGAAATTAAGGAAAGCTTTTACCATTCAGCAATGAGGAGTGGATGAACTTGGAGACTATTCTTTTGTATTACATTTACATATAAAGCCTCTGCAGACAGCTTATGAATAAATGCATCAGCCAGCACATTGGCTTCTTGAGCTTCAGCTTTCTAGCTGCTTATGTAGGATTTTTTCAAAGGTGCAGTCAATGCTCATTGGATAGCTTTGCACAGCCCACATTGCTCAGCATTGCTCTGCATGACTGTATTAACTCCTACAGTGCCATGAACTGGGAAATTCTCTTCCATCAAAGCATTTGGCTTCTGTTGCTAGCTGCTTCTGATGCTCTGCTATTTCCCATCTCTCTCAAGTGCCAAACTCATCAGTTTATCACCTCTCTGGACATCCTCCAAACTCAGTCTCCCTTGTCTGCATTTCTTACTAGATCTTCAGTTTACCATCTTTCGTTCTCATTTCCTCTGTTCCACACGCATCCCTGATGTATCCTAGAAACCACTGATCTAGCCACACTCCATCCAAAACTTACTGCCCTAGATAGCTCTGGGCTTTCATTCACTTCCATGCTGTGCTTCCCAGCTGATCCTCATGTCAGCTCCACCCTGCCCACACATATTCAGCAAAAACTGACAGTTTTTCTATCTAATTTTACTTTTTTCTCCTCCAGAGGGGTCAGCCAGCTCTAACCTGGTGTTCCCAAACTAACATGCCCATAATTAATCATATTTCTGAATAAGCCAGATTCTCTAGCTTAAGTCAATCCATTCAGGGGAAAAAAAGAAAAAGAACAAGGCTCTGGAGATGTTTGCATTACTGTCATTGCAGTGTATCTGTCATTTCCTTGAAGCTGACTAGTATCTGTTCTGGTTTGAAGGTTACATATTAATGTGCTAGATTATTTGAAGCATTTCAGAGGCTGCTTTGTTTAGCTTTTACCAGGCATGTGTTCTGGCTCATGCTAGTGTAAATCAGGAGAGGTGCCACCCACGCACACATCCGTGACACCAGTGATTGAAGAAACCTTGGGCTTGGAATAACTCCTTCTTTATGACACACAGTTTGGTGAAAATTTGTTTATGGGAATTCTACCAACAGATAAAGAAGTTACATTTGTTACACCAAGTGATCTGTTATGTAACTATTTTTTCATTTCTAAATCTTACATAATTTTGCTAAGGCAAAAACAGAGGAAACAGGATGCAGCCCCTTTTTCTTACAATATATTTTGACCATGACAGTTTTGGAAGAAAGGCAGAGGAAATGGGTCAGCATCTGAAGAACATTCAGGATTGAGAATGTCTTTCTTAACTTTGGCAGCAAAAGAGAATGGAAGTACAGTATAGCTGGCTAACCAGTGCTCATAAAGTGTGGAGGTCATGGTTCATACACAGAGTCCCCTCAGCTTGGCTCAAATATTTATTTCTTGGGTCGGTGAGATCTCACAGGACTGAGATTTAGTAATGCTGTATGTTCTCCAGTACCTTTTGGAACTCATCTTGCAGATGTGGGGGGTTTCTTCAACACTTGCATTGGAGTGATGTTCGGTACTGCAGAGGACATTATACCTGCAAAGGTATTGTAAAGAAGTACTGCTAAACTGCACATCACTGCTACCAAAAGAGAAGCACGTTATTCTGTGTGTTATTGTTGCTTAGAATGATTGTTCCTTTACTAAGCTTGCAAATTTCAGCTCTTGCAAAGGCTCTCTGGGATCTGATTTAGGTAGGTTCTCCTACAGGACAGTAACCTCTGTAACCCATCCTAGAGAAAGAAAGGGTCACTCAAAAGATAGTGTTATTCCACTTCATAAAGGTCACCAGGAAACAATGAAGCAGCTGAATTATTATCTATTTGAGAGTCTGAAAGGCAAAGATACTGCAAGTAACCTGGGTGGCTTTTGTTTCCAAGTATAAACAGGATCTTGCTGTGTCCTGTTGAAAATATCCTGTTGTGTAAAGATGATTTTTTCCTGTTTATCTTAAGCAGAATGTGCAACTACTAATGAATGCAAGGCTTTAATGTCTGAACTGAAGATCCTCATCCATATAGGACACCATCTGAATGTAGTCAACCTCCTGGGAGCCTGCACCAAAGCTGGAGGTAAGGAATGCTCACTAAATACGAAGCAAAGAAGAAACCCTTCTCAGATACAATGGTATTTCAACATATCTGTGGTGCAGCGCCCAAGTCTCATGCGCGCACTGTTAATGGAAGCACAAGGAGTGCTTGTACTGCTGCAGATATGGCCACATCACATGAATGGCTTCTGAAAATTTTCCCCAGCCAGAGGTGTCACTTCTCTACTCCTTTCTTTCTCCTTTGTAAGCTCATTTACAAAAGAGAATATGAACTGCAGAGAAATGGGATCCTTCGTTGCAGTTCAGTGCCTCAGTCTTCCACATGGGCACCATATACCGTTTCAGAGATGTTTGTCCCCTTCTTCTCCCTCTTCTTTGCTGCCTTGTCAGGAGGATGCACCAGGCTAAGAGCTACTGGAGGCTTCCTCTTTCCAAGCAATTTACTCCTGCTAGGCAAAGGCAGGCATTTTGCATAGTATGCAGGAAGCCTTAGGCAGTCCAAAGATGAATGGAGCAGCAGCATGGACTTCCAAGGGGCTGAGCTGACATGACATGACAGTACATCATGCAGAAAAGCTACTGGGAAGTGCAGACTTAAACAAAAGATTCCATAAATCTTAGACCCTTGTCACTAAAGCATCCCTTCCCTTCCCATGCTACCCTGCAAAGTATCTGTGTCTCTTACTATGCTGTGCTTTAACTTCAGGGTGTCAGCTCTAAAAGATGCCTTTTAACAGCTTATAATGAACCTTCAAAACAATCCCCAAGGGATATTTAAGAGAGCTAAGGACAAAGAAACCAGAGTAAAATAAATGAAGGGGAGAGGGTGAGAGAGATGGTGTACACATCTGTGGTTATCTGAGACTCTGAAACTATCATTTTCCCAAAGAACGCGGAGTTGTCCATTTAAATGGGGAAAATAAGATTTCAGCGAGGTAGATTTGTTAGGATGAGAGAAATCTTCTGCCCAGCAAGATCCTCCCAGTTCTAAAACAGCAATCAGCAACCAGTATCCTGCTGCAATCTGGGAGCCAGGAATGGGGAGTGCACAGGGATTCTTGGAGCATGCAAACTCCAAAAGCTTGTATTCAGACACATAAGCTGCTTGGCTAGGTAGCTGGGATTGTGAGTAGAGAAGTTGTGGCCTAACAAATGGGTGCCTAAAACATGGCAGCCTCACTAGGAGGTCAGTAGTTGTTAACTAGTTCAGCCACGGAGTTCTTCTGCCTAGAAAAATACACTGCAGTAACTGGTCAGGTACTGTGATTATCCATCCTCTGAGGAGCTTTTTCTCCTAGGAACCCCTCAGTTTCCCAGTACAACTGCAGACTGAAGAAAAATAGCTGTGAGCTCTCAAGACTGACACTGAGATAGGAGTTACTATTAAAATGCCATTGCAGAATATGGTGTTTTTTCCTTCCATGTTAGGTTTTTTTAAAACCATACAATGGTACTACTGATGAAGACTGATATTAAGTATGCACATACATTATTTTAGCAATATAACAAATAACAAATTTTAACACTTTGGCTGAGAGTCTGATGCTAAGCACTTAAAATTAATGCATGATGTATGCTTTACAGTGAAGAAATAAAATGCAGAGAAGTCATGCCTAGGAAACATATCAAAGCTGTGTATAAATCAATAGCAGGAGCTACAAAGCTGTGCTTGAATCTGCGTTTGCCTGGGGCATTCATGAGAGCATTTGACCTTGGGTTCTTCAGAGAAACATCCCCCTAAGATCTCCTTGCTCTGCCAGACCCCAGCACTCCAACTGGGGTAAGCTGTGTACTCAGCAGCAGAACCACCCTGACCTGGGGCTGGCTGTGCTTGTGCAGTCACTGCGCTGAGAAGGTTACAACTCTGGTCAATAGGATCTGTCAAGGATCCAGCACACTTTCATTGCCTCCACTGGCATCAGCTCCACCCAAAACAACCAATTGCAAAGACAGAGGATGATGTGATTCTGTGAACAGAATAGACAATCACAGTAACATAGGGGACTGCATATTCTTCTTTATAATTCTGAATTTTATTTTGCCTATAAATAAGAAATAAATACCAATATTCATCATTGAATGGAGAAAAGAATCAGTGCTATATTTCCTTCTTTCTGTATCTACTGTTGATCATGTGCTTCTGGAGTGTCACTTCTCTGTTTCCTAGATTCCTCACCTATTTAACAGGAATGGTAGTATTTACCTATTTTGAAGAGGATTTGTGAGGATAAGGTAACATTAAGTGCTATGCAGTGCTTCAGAACTCATTTGACTTTCACTGTCTTTTTAGGTCCTTTAATGGTCATAGTAGAATATTGCAAATATGGAAATCTGTCCAATTATCTACGAGGAAAGCGAGGAGATTTCATTGCATACAAGGTAAAGGAATGACAATCATAAGCCAAAGAACTAACAACCCCTGACCTTAACTTCAGTTTTTTCTGCATTAACACAGGGGGCTGGTATTTATATGGGCTGCTTTCACACCACACTTCAATTCATATGAGCAAGAAAAGGACACAGTCTTCCTTGTAGTACCTCACTCCCATCCTCTTCTTCCCCTGCACCTACTAAAGAAGTAGTTGGAAATACCCAAATACTACTGCATTTGAGATAGAAAGGGAACTCCTTGTGATACACTACCCAGTACAAGGGGGTCACAAAAACTGGTTTGAACAACATAAGCCTAATTTGGGGATTTTTGTTTGGTAGCCCCCAGTTATCCCATCATGAAAACAGTGCCACAGGGCTCCCTACACCAAGCCCTACAAGAACTGGAGCCTCTCCAGAATTAGAGTCTCTCTGTTCATCCCTTAGTCTCATCTAGCCTGCTTCTACCTAACTTTCATGGCGCAATATTGGTAAATGGGAGTAAAGTGGGAGGACCTGTATTAATAAATAGGAAGTCAGGGAACATCATTTTCAAACATGGTTTGAGTACATCTCTAGAGGACCTTTTCTCCTCTCCATATGCCATTCCATTGCATAACTTTCAATACCTAGGTATGACAGCTTCAAATGCTAAAATCAGTTTTATACCATTTCTAGTCCCAGGAGAGCTCTGGCCAAGCAGAGAAAAGCCTGGATGAGTCCAGCAGTGATTTGACAGAGCTGATCAAGAGACGCCTTGAGAGTGTAGCCAGCACTGGGAGCTCTGCCAGCTCAGGATTTATTGAAGATAAGAGTTACAGTGACTCCGAAGAGGATGAAGAAGGTAAAAGAAACCCACCAAATCCCACATCTTTCATTGTGAAGATTTCTGTTAGTTATCTTTCTGTTGCTTGGTCAGTGCCACACATGCTGTCACACACTTTACAAGCCCTTACACTGCATGATGTACTTCAGGATCCACAGATTCTTTCTCCTGCCTCACTCCAACTTTCTCACAAAAAGAAATTTGCAATAGCATATGTATACGAAAGCTGCTCCTGTTGTGTAGGAGTAACAGCAGCATTTTACCAGAAGATTTGTTAGGCCCAATCTGTCCCCAGTCTCTTCACACACTATAAATAGTTCCTCTCTCTTTTATCCCCAGATATTGTTTTCCCCATAGCTAAATGAATGTGAATAACGTTGGATTAAACTCTTTTAGCCATCTGGTCTGGCTCTAGGTCAGTGGTTCCCAAGCCAGAACTGCGACTCTGGTGAAGTCATAGCATTTTAGACAACTTGTGAACTTAACAATCCTCAGTTGCAGGACGGGGATCATTAGTGTTGCACCAACACCAGTGCCCAAAAGCTCTGGGACTGCTGCTCTAGTGTTCTGCTCTGTCTGTGATCTCTCCTAGATGCTGAAGATCTGTACAAGCGGCCACTGACTTTGGAGGATCTAATTTGTTACAGCTTCCAAGTGGCAAAAGGGATGGAATTTCTCGCCTCCAGAAAAGTGAGTTCATTAAAACATCATGGGTATCTGATATGAAGAAACCCAAATAGCTTTTGAGCCTGTGTAATCTGTTCTTTGATTTTGTAGTAAAGCAATGGAGATCACCTTAGCTCTAGTGGTTAAGCAGTCAGTAGCACTGAAGGAGCTGTGAAGGAACATCTGTCATGTTCTGGGCTAGGAAGGTGTGACTACAGACTGTAAGGCCATCCACAGAACTGACTCGGGTGAACGCAGGAAGTTTCTATGTAAGGTTTCTGGTATGGTCAGTAAAGTGCTGCTGAATAACAGAGAGGGACTACACAGCTGTTTGCTAGCATGTCAGTTGTGGTGGAGACTATCAGCAAAGCTAACGCATCTTTTGCATAGGAAAAAAAGGGTACATTTGTAACCTGTGGAAAGACTTATTTTTTATAAATGAAATGTCGTACACATACCAGAGTACGAACAAAATCGAGAGCTTGGACTTAGCGCAAAGCTACATGGCAGCAATTGCCTATGTGAAATGACCCTGTTCTCAGACAAGCTCATGGGACTGCATTTGCAAATGTAGCTCCTGCTGCTTTTTGATCTCTCCCAAATTTGCCGAACAATAATTAACTGGAAAATAGCACTCCCTTAGTCTCATCATTACCATGGACGTTATTTCATACAAAAAAAAATCTGAAGATGAACTGCAATACTTAGTTTGTTCCCCAAGTTATTTTCTCCCTCTCTTTAACCTTCTCACAACAAAAGCACCTTTATCTGTCCATCTCCAAAGGAGGTCTCATGCTTTCAGCCCTAGCTGTGACCCGCTGTCCAGGCAAACTCCCGATGTTGCCTCTCTTCATTCCCTCGCAGTGCATCCATCGGGACTTGGCAGCAAGGAACATCCTTCTTTCTGAGAACAACGTGGTGAAGATCTGTGACTTTGGACTAGCCAGGGACATTTACAAAGACCCTGACTATGTACGGAAAGGAGATGTAAGTGGAAAAAACCTAAAATACTTATCTCAGACCTTTATTCTTCTGTGACTTTAGCAGATTGTTAACAACAGTTCTGGCAATGTGTTATGTCTTTTGCGTTCTTAGGCAAGACTGCCACTCAAATGGATGGCTCCAGAAGCAATTTTTGATAAGATTTACACAACACAGAGTGATGTATGGTCTTTTGGAGTTCTGCTATGGGAAATATTTTCTCTAGGTAAGAATGTTTTTTCTTCTCCTAACTGATGGGTCTGTGGTTACTATGGGAAACTTTTGACAAAAGATAATAATGTGATGTCGTGTTTCTATTTCAGTTAGTACAATTGCATAGTGCTTATCAGGTGTAAAATAAAGTCAACAAGAACTCCATCTGGCAAAGTACATGAAAGCACTGAATACGGGGGAGCAGGGGCAGGAACCAAACAAAATCTAAAACCCTGGACTTGACATTTGTAATAACTGTAACCAACAGAGCACAGAGATAACGCAAGCCTCAAATACTCAGGAGTGAAATATTTCTTTGACAGCAATGAAGAAGTTTCCCCATCAAACCATATTTTCCCTTAAGCTCTCTGCTTCAGGAAACCATGCAGCCCAGAGGTTGCAGAGGATTGCACTGCTGCTGACACAGTGGTCTGATGTTGCTCGTGACAGACCAGGAAACCCCGAGGAGTTTGCCTACATCACATTTTATCTCAGTCAATTATCTTCCCCACAAAAACTAAGTTAGGTTTTAAGCAAGAAAAATGTACTGGCAACAGCTGCCACCAGGTTGACATGAGAGCCAGTGCTAGGCTCTGCTTAAATCATTTTGGCAGCAAACAGGTAGAATGTGTACATTTCTGGCCATAACATTTGCAAGCCACAAAATTTTTGAAGGGATGGTAATACCACTCTTTATATAGATTTAATCTTCTGGTGCTGTTAGAAGTTTCAGCTTTACTGAGACCTGGTTACTGTCCAGTAGATAAAGCCCTGAAATGTAGACAAGTGGTCTTACAGGGAGTTGGATTTTGCTGCTCTCAGATTCTCTTTACAGAGTAGCAAGTCTTGTTTTCCTGAGGGAATTTAGGAATGTCAGCTCTGGCTTCTTAATCAGCATTTGCAGACAAAAGAAAACAAGCAGAATTGTCAACTTAAGCTTCTGAATTTGAAAGCAAACTGTGTAATCTCCTACTATCTTTGGTCCATGGATCAGTTGCAATTAATGATTGGGCTCAAGATGCCGAGTCCAGATCTGGATGCAGAGTCCAGAGGTGTTTCTAACTCAAACTTTATTCAGGGTTGTTTGCAAGGAGCACAACCTGATTTCAGTCAAAGTCTTTGATTTGGGCTTTTCTCTATTTTATATCAGCTTGCAAAAGAAAGTTCACACTCAAGTGGTTAAAGCAAGTGGCAGGTGTTGCTTTCCCCCAGCCTAGCTCTATTTATTTACAGGTTTGTTACTTTGGTGTAACACTTCCAGGGCTCTGTAACAGGATCATGCTGTGTGTGTTTTGAAACACCACGGAAAGATGAAACTCCAGAAGCACTGGCAATGCCCCAATTTTAACAAAGGGTTGCAGGAGATGTATCAGCATCAGCACGCAGAGACATGCACGGGGGGGTGGTCTCTTCATTGTGCATCTCCAAGGAACCAAATGGATTGCACACTGGTGAATGGCAAAGACAGTGTTTTACAGATGTCAACTTTGGGTCATTCGGCCTTTAATATCAAAGACTAATAGCAATTAATTTTTTTTCACTGAAATTCATTTAACTGCTTGGGAAAAAAAAAAAAAAAGAGAGAGAAAGAGAGAGAGAGAGAGAGAGAGAAAGAAAGAAAAAGAAAAGGAAGGAAGGAAGGAAGGAAGGAAGGAAGGAAGGAAGGAAGGAAGGAAGGAAGGAAGGAAGGAAGGAAGGAAGGAAGGAAGGAAGGAAGGAAGGAAGGAAGGAAGGAAGGAAGGAAGGAAGGAAGGAAGGAAGGAAGGAAGGAAGGAAGGAAGGAAGGAAGGAAGGAAGGAAGGAAGGAAGGAAGGAAAGAAAAAGCGCATGTATCTGCTTTCTTTTTGTCTTAGATAGCCTTTTTTCTTAATGAAGGTGCTTACTGGGGACAAAAGACTGTCCTGTTCTGAATTTAGGGAAATCTACCAGCTTACTTCTAGGGCTGCCATTCGTAGAGCTGCTGCCCTCGCTGTGACGTAGATCCAAACTGCTTTCCTCAATCCATGGCACAGACTCAAAACCAAGTCATTTTCTCTTAAGAGGGTTTTCATTCAGATCATCCAAGCATGCCTGTGGTTTGGCACCACTCACATCTGCAGCTCACATGATAAATATTTAATTAAGGATTTGTGTCACTGATTGAACTCTCTTACTGTTTTACAGATATTTGAGAGCCAGGGAAAGGAAAGTTACTTGTCATTGCTATAGGGCATGCTTTAGCTCCCACTTACAACTGCTGCTTTTTACAGGGTCCCACAGACTTAGCACCCTTGGAAAAAAAAACAGCTTCTGAGTAGCAAAATGTAGAGTTGGTTTGGACATGGGTCCTGCCAGGGTCAGCAGCTGAATGAAGCATGATAGGCTTCCTCTTGACAGGCTGGCAGACTGGGTCTGTTTTGGTGGCATACAGGGAAATCAGAACTGGAAAGACTGTTTATTTTAATCTGAGGCTGGGTTGCATTGAGCTCTGCATTATGTAAATGGAGTCAGCACACCTCATGTCAGGTAGTGCCAGCAATTCCTAATAGATCCTGAAGGCATTTATAGAATGGCAATGTCCCTTGGAATTTAAATATGCACTGTTCAAAAGGTAATCAAATGTAATTATGTAAACAAGTAGTGCCTGGTTGTATAACATCAGCATCTTATTATCCTACTAAAATAAAACCAAGATCAAAAGAGTACTACTATATCAAATGCATGCCACTTCTTTGAGCATTTTGAAACAGATTTCCCCTAAGGAAAATGTAATGTTTAGACCTTATACCATATGCTTCAGCCTACATTTCTCCTAAGCTGTCTCAGCATTCCAAATTCAAGTTATGAGGTAGTCTAGATGAAGTATAATGGTGAGTGGAGGTGGGGAGGGGAGATTTCCCTACTTCTGAGATCTGAACTGCCTTCAGATAGTAGGAGGCCAGCAGTGGTCAAAACATAAACTAACAAAACACTTTGCAATCGTAATTCAAGGCAGTTCACCATTGCTTTCCCTGTACTTGATCTCACCAACATGTTGCAGTTGCTTTGATCAGTGATGTAACCATGAATAGGTAACTCAAATTGACTTACTTGACTTGATTCACTAAAGGAACTGGGGCTGTTTAGTCTGAGGAAAAGGAGGCTGAGGGGAGACCTTATTGCTCTCTTCCAATACCTGAAAGGTGACTGCAGCAAGATCAGGGTTCTCTTCTCACTGGTGACAGGTGACAGGACAAGGGGAAATGGCCTTAAGTTGCACCAGGAAAAGTTTAGGTTCGATATCAGGAAAAACTTCTTTACAGAAAGGGTTGTTAAGCACTGGAATAGGCTCCCCAGGGAGGTGGTTGAGTCACCATCCCTGGATGTGTTTAAAATCTGTTTGGATGTGGTGCTCAGGGACATGATTTAGTGGTGGGTTGTTAGAGATAGGGTAGTATGGTTACGTTGTGGTTGGACTTGATGATCCTTTAGGACTTTTCCAACCTGAGTGATTCTATGATTCTTTGACAGATCAAATGGAATTCTCCATCCTTCCTCACTCAGTTCCACTGCCTTGTCTTCAAGGTCTCAGTCCCAGTCAACCTATACAGATACAAAGACAAGCTATTGATAGGTCAGGAGACGTACAAGTGTCAGTTTAGTAGCTTAGACAACAGTCAGTGCTTCCAGACCCTATACCTATCCATGCCATTTGCTTAGTTTAACTGTGGGTAAACAGTGCTGTAGTGCCTATCATCTGTCCACTGAATTGGAGAGATCATGAGAGCTGATAGAAGCATGTTTAGAGATCTTTGGCCAATGAGTGGTGCCGTGTAAGCTGAACGTTACATTAGCAAGTTATTGTGATCATAATGACAAAACAAAGACAAAATTAGGAAAGAAAATCAAGATGCAAAGCAGAAATGATACTCCTGACTATTCCTAATATACATAGCTCCAGGGAACACTCTTGACACTGTGATCTGATACTTGCACATCAAGGAATGTACTGTGGCTAGGTGCCTCCGAACTTTGAATGCCATCAGAGCCTATTTGCTGTGTTGAGCTGCCCTCTAATGGAGTTCCCTGGACTTCTACCCCTGCATAGTGTTGCAGATTGAGTGGTCAGATTCATAGAATAGAATAATTCTAGGAGCAGTCACATTTTGGCATATTCTTCTCTGCTTTCCCCCAAAAGATTTCTGCTGTGCTTGTGGTACCTTCAAGAGCAAAGTACTCAGTGATGTTTCCAAACTTGGGGAGAAAATACAGGAAATAAATACACAGGAATGCTGTAGACAGTAAATCATATACAGATTCCTCGAGGGCTGGATGCAGATCCAGATTCCATTCAATCCTCTTCGTTAAGACTTGATTAAATTTTCTTCCAGATTCACCATCCAGCCTTTAGGATGCCAATATGTGAAAGACAAGGGCTGGACTACATGTAAAGCTTTTGCTGAGAAGGGAGGAAACATTACAGATCTTTCAGGTTTATCTCCAATAGGTTAAGTAATTTTTCAGACTTCAGTACAGACATCTCTTGAATTTTACCTATGAGGTTCAGATTATTCAGATGCCAGGGTACTTCCACAAATTATATGTTTGCTCCTCCTGTTTATGGTGCATTGTAAAGTACAGATGTCATCAAACAATGGTCACAAGTTGTGATAAGCCCTTTTTCTCTAATTAGTTGCAGAGAACAGTACATTCAATTAATGTATATACTTATTCCTCTGAAGATAAATGAAATCAGTCTCCCTGGAAAATAGTACATAACTAACTAGAAATCCCTCACCAAGAGGTCATCTGAAATCTCAAACTAAAAACATTTATCTCTCTTCTGCCATGTTTTACCTTGGAGTGGTCCTTCCTATATTACAAATTCAGAGGAGACGGTGTGACTGAAACCTCTAAAAAGAAAGAGTGAGTCTGTAATGGGTTGCCAACTGAAACATTTAGACAGTTAGTGGTTACAACCCCTTCTTTGCTCCAGCCTCTTTTACTACAAGACTCCAGACGATCTCAATTTCTCAGCAGATGTCACCAACTTGTGTTTCATTCTCTGAGCACCCTTCTTACTTTTCCCATCAGGTGCCTCCCCGTACCCCGGAGTGCAGATAGATGAGGACTTCTGCCGACGGCTCAAGGAAGGAACCCGGATGAGATCACCAGAATATTCTACTCCAGAAGTGTAAGAGCACCTTTTTGTATTGAGAGATGCTGCATGTCATTTAAGTATCGCAAAGGAGATTATAATAAGTCCGGAGGAGGAAGGAGACCTCATCAGATGATGGCAATATTTTGCGTTTTGTTTTCAGTAAACATTGTAGTTGTGCGTATGTTGGATCTCCTGATAACACAGATGAATGTTATTGAAAGACCAGGTCAGCTCAACCTCTGCTAACAAGAAGATGAACAGATCTCCCTAAGTTTGTTGTAGTTCATGAATGTAAGCTCAGGAACATGTTGTGTGCTGGCATCCATAGCTATGACTTCTTCTTTCAGCAACATCAGTAGGGCCTGTCAGTCAAATCAGTCTGAAGCTAGGTGAGAATAAAAAGCCTACAGGCTGTTTTGAAACAAGAGATAGATAGATTAAAAAATGTTCCATGTGAAACTAGAGTAGAATTTCAGCACATGGAGATTTGAACACATCTTAATCCCAGACTACCCAAATGAGGACCAAAACAAGCAGTAGCAGAAAAAAACAGTTTGGATACAAAGATCTTGTCATTCTATTTTTTCAATACCTGTGGTTTTTATCTAGCTACCAGACGATGTTGGACTGCTGGCATGGAGTGCCCACAGAGAGGCCAACATTCACTGAGCTTGTGGAGCGCTTAGGAGACCTTCTTCAGGCCAATGTACAGCAGGTACAGCAACACAAATACTTCTTCAGTGAACATGGACTGTGTGTGTGTGTGTGTGTGTGTGTGTGTGTGTGTGTGTGTGTGGATATGTACGTGCCTGTACACAAGTAAAGACTACGCTAAGCAGCAATATTAGATTTGATTTCATAACAAAGGTTACAAGGAAAATGGCTACTGAAATGAGTAAAGAATAAGTTTATTATTCAAAGGGGGTTATATTTCAAAACTAGAAGTTTATCCATATCTAATAAGAGAAACTTACAGTACATTAATTTAAATATTGGCTCATTTGCCCCTTAGAGGAACAATAGTGCTTTACCTCACAAACTATTTTAATTAGATTTCAATATAGTAAACTGCTAGTTGGGCTGAACTGTCTCTCTCAATTTCTGAGCTTATGTTCATCAGCGCTCTTAGGAGCTTTAAAAGGATGCGGTGTGAATCTCAGAAAGTCAATTACATAATTATTAATTTCATAATAGTTAACCACTTTCCTTCTTCAGTAAAAACAACCTGATCCCTTATGTAGCTGTCAATTTACAACTCTCCTCCAGCTCTCTCCTATTTGTAAATAAATTTAGTGAAGCCAATTTGAAGAGGGCTCGGTTTGCAATATGAAGAGCTTGTGAGTTTTGTGCTGAAACGGAAGTAAATTAAGGAGATATAAAAATCATTATAAGGGAATAGGGTACTAAAATGGTTCAAAAACAAAGGGAAATTTGGACAAACAGTTTTAGGACTTGGCAATTTCTCATGATTTCTGCAGTGGTGTAAATGACGATGCAGAGCTTATTAATATGTGAACTGAATTCCATTAAACCTGCAGCACCAATTTCTTATAAGGATGAGAAATAAAATCCCTTAAGGATTTTCTAAGGACTGGCTCTTCTTAAGCTGCAACTCCTCAAGCTGATAATAAGCAAAAAGTCTCCATGTAGGCAATATTATTTAACCAATTCCAAACTCTGTTAAAATTGTATAAGCCAGAAGGACTTTGTGACTTCCTGCTGCTTCCTCTCTCCTCTAAAATTTGTGACTTAACTTTGGATTTTGGTGTCCCTAACACTGGCCCCTTGAAATTCCCAGAACAATGACAATGCAGGGTATTGCTTTGAGAAAGGGTAAATCAGTGAAATTCCATTCCCCTTCACTGGGGCAGAACAGCCAAGCATCTGGAATGCAGCAGTGATCACAAGGAAATTGCTGCAAACTCACCAAGGGCACTGCTGTGAAAGGCAGCAGAGCCAGCTGCTGGCTGCACACCCACTGACCCTTCTGTGTGCCTGGCTCTGCCGTGCCATGTGTGAGGGATGTCTACAAGTCCTGTCAGTCCTGTGAGAATCGGTGGGGCAACAGTTTAGACAGGTGCCTGGAAGAGAAAACAGACCAACTGCAGATGACCGCTGGGAAGTTAGAGAGTTTTCAACCTTTTTATGTCGTAGATTATGCAAAGAGAACAATTTTCCTCATACAAAGCCTTCCACACAGTAAATGTTGTATAAAGCTACACGTTCTAACTTCTATGTGTTATGAAGAACATTAATGATTGCTTTACAGAAATGTACAACTAAAATAAAAAATTGTCCTTTCCCAGTGTAAAGACCTGTATAATATGGTAACTTTTAACATCTGAGATGCAGTATAAAATGGTATTTACCAGCTTTGTGTTCTCTTATTCTAATTATTTTATAGGATGGTAAAGACTATATACCACTGAACATTACCTTGTGTCCTGATGGAGAGCCTAACTCCAAAACTTGCCCCGTGGAGGAAAATTTGAACAACTGTGTTAATCGCTGGAGTGCAGTGGAAACTGGGTAAGAAGAACACCTCTGAGCACAGGTGTGAGAGAGAGGGAGATTTGTTATAGCTTGGTTGTTCTCACGGTGTGGCTGTTCTAAGTGAGCTGGACAAAAATATTTATCAGAGTGTTGTTTGTTAGTTACAAGAGATGGCAAAGAAAGACTGGGATGGGAGTGGAGCTGTGTCAGGGCTACTAGCTGAGCTACCAGCATCTGCCTGGGCCTCATTCCATCCCTCAACTTTCTATCTTTCAGCAGCGGCAGCAAGAGGCGCCCTCTGAGTGTGAAGACGTTTGATGAAGTTTCAGTGGGAAAGGAGAAGGTGATGCAGGAGGTAAGTGGGGTGACCATGTCCTTCTCCAGTAGGAATGCTGGCCGCTTGGCACCAACACCAAAGAATTATCAGAGTGTTTGAAATCTCTTTGGTCAGAAAACCAGTTTTAAATCAAGGAGAATATTTGGCCCAAGCATCTCACACGCAGGTCTGTGCGACAACAGAGAGGAACCTGCATTTAGTTTGACAGATTGAGAAGATCATGCGTGAGTAGACTGGCTTTGGTCAGGTTGCAGAGCCTTATGTTACAGCTGGACAGGAACATATCTCAATATTGGTTTGGTTTTTTTCCCATAAGAAAATGGCAGCTTACTGAAATTGAGCCTTTGAAGAAAATGTCCCGAGGAGAATCCAGCTGGCTGAACCAGGCAACAGCTGGATGGTGAGACGGTCAGTTCAGGAGGAACTAGACCAAGATATAAATAGTGGCTTTCCTTGATTCAAAGGGCTTTAGGTTCCAATTTCCCCACTCTAGGTGGGCATTTTTATTGATAGCTTAATGGCTCTGCATGTGGGAGGGTGTTGAAAGGTTTCATTTTCACTCCAGTGGAGAACAGAGGCTTGTTTTGTTTTTTTGCAGAATTTGTTGCTTGGCTTGTTGGCTTCCTCTGAAATAAAGGCTTTGGGGTGGAGTTTTTTTTTCTATTTTTTTACTTCCTTATTTAAACAAAGAAAACAAACAAAACTCATAAATTTACTCAGGTAATAATTGGCTGCAGCGCACTCCACTTGCCTCAATGGCAGATCCTGTGCCATTAAAGAGAGACCTTTGTAACGCATGTTTGAGGCAGGTAGAAAGTAGAAGAAACTGGACAGAAATGGAAGAAGGCAGCACCTTCTAGGAGTAGGAAAAGAAAAGAAAAGAAGAATGTGTGCAGTCATCTAGCAGCACACCAGTCTGTCTGCTTTGCTGCTGGGGGACAGCCCAGCACACCCAGCTAATGCTCCCTTGGGAGCACAGAATTGATGCTAATTATTCCCTAGCATTCTGCCGAATGTAATTCCTGTGCCTTTATCAGTGCATCTTCGGGGATTAGGGGCTTAGAATTTCCTCTGGTTCCTGCATCTCTTTTTGCCAGATAAAGATTTGTTCCTCAGAATCATGTGGAGACATTTAGTAGATAGATCTGGTATCAGTAAGAGATTTTTGCTGCCAGAACAAGTATTACTTTCCTAAATGTCCCTTCTTCATGGCATTTTAAAGCAAGTCCTTACATGGAGGGAGAAAAGTTTCAAAAAAAAAGGGTAATACATTAACAGATTGGAATTGAATGTGAGATATCAATGAGAATCTTTTGAAGAAAATTATGGTATGATCTACTTTTGGACTAAGTAAATGCACTTGAATTACTATAATTATCTTAAATACCAAGGCATTAACGCTGATTAGGTCATTATTTCAAAAAGTTGCCCACTTTTTGTGGAACTCTAAAACTCTACCACACCTTCCTGCCATTCTGTTGATTTCATGTAGTATCTGTTAAGGTTTTTTTATTTTTTTTTACAATTTCTCTGTGACAAAATTGAAAAGGAACGCTGAGATAAATTATTTCTAGAGCATGTTATTTTAAGGGGAAATAATAAAGTTAAAAGACAGAGAGAAATCCAGGCTAAATAGCTGCATAATCAGGACCAGCTGGCTGAAAACTGATAATACTGGCTCTGATAAGAGAAAAATCAGAAGAATGGGCTTAATTTCCTATACCAACTGGACGTATGTCTGTGTTAAGCATGTCACTAGATAGCACGCAATTGAAAGTTTTGATGCAAACATGTGCCTTGCAGGTTGATGGCTGGTGTCCAGCTCTCCCTGACGATGCCCATGATCTTACAAATATGCAGAGTAGCTGGTAGCTCCTACATTAGTTCCAGCACAGAAATATCAACATATAACACTGCAGTATCACATCTACAGGTGGTCACCTTCCTGTCAGTACTTCACTGATAACTGTGTGGACAGGGAGCTCCAACCTCTGCAGGCCACAATGAAGGAGAAACTGGATTCTCCTGCCCTTGTTTTGTCTGCTCTGTAGCTGGAGACAATTTTATGAGGTGAAGTTCCAGGCCAAAAGCTGTAACATCACAGAATAAAAGAGCTAGAATTTGCTATTTTTACTAGTTTCTTGGCTTTCCTTCTGCACTGACTTCAGTGCTGGTTTAGTTTGACTTCTCCACACTCTCCCCAGGGTATACAGCTTCTAATTTCAGAGTCCTCCATGGACTCCGATGTCCTCCACTCTGCTGATGTTCTCCTCCTTTTGCTATCCAGGAGTCAGACAGCGGGATGGTGTTAACATCAGATGAGATAAAAAGCCCAAAGAGGCTGGAAATCCGCTCCTGGCCTTACGGGATCATGGCACTCGCGTGAGTACTTTTGATGCATTTCTTTTGAAGTCAGTGCGCCGTTCAGAAAAATGCTTCCAACGTTGACAATTTTGTTTCTGATTCCATGAGGAAAATTTTTACACATTCTAAACAAGCTAGAAGGAGAAGCAACTGTAACAGAACTATGATGTAAACTGTTTCCAGAAAGAAGCTGAACTTAAAAGACACTTCTAGGTCTCTGAAAGGGATGCAGCATCGTTGTATTTATACTACAGGAAGGTTAATTAATGTGAAAAATGATGATTCTTGTGATAAAAATGAAAACTCATTTCGTCAGCTTTGAACACGTAATGTCTCATCAACCAATTGAACTCCTTTTGCCAAAGTAAGCCAAGCTGCTTTGCAATTCTGAGTCACATCCAAAAAACAGAAGAGCACTCTCTAGTGAAGCTGGTTTCTCCTGTTCATGCTCTAATCTGCTAGGACAGAATATTCTGCTCATGACAAATGATAAGAGCAAACCAGCTTAAGACATACACTTCTACTTTGGCTTTTTCTTGACCACCTTCGTAGCGTTCTCCTTTGCTGGTGGGACAAAGTTTGGAAAATGTGAACGATTAATCCAGAGAATAACATTTATTATTATTCCAGTAACAAAGCTCTATCTAATTTTAGATGCACAGGACTGGCACCTTTGCAATTGGTGGGATGTGGAAAAAATGAAGAAGTAATGTTTAGTAAAGGATAGTTTAAGCACTACAGATTTTTGTAAGGTGCATTTACCAGTGCTGTGTGTTCTTCATTTGCTGTTTCACAGCTGTCATGACAGTCCTCCAGAGAAGACTTTAATCTTACCACCTGCATAATCCTATGAATTGCATTTTTGTTGTTTAGTTTACAAGTAGAAGCTGTGCCAGTATTTGCTGTATGTTATCCATCCGTGGTACAGTCCATCAGAGCAGAACAAAAGCAGATGATTTCTTAGCTAGCAGTTCTTCCTATTTCTCTAACAGTCAGGCAGAGGCAGGAAGCATACCTAGCAGTGAAACTGGTCTCCATTTTTACCTTTGTCAGAATGAATAATAGCTGTAATAACCCATGTAATGATTCAGACGCCAACATGTAGAATTTCAGAGACAAGTAACTCAAAATATTGTTAAAAAACAATTCTAGAGCAAAGGATTCCATACTACTCAGTTAATTAAGCTAATTGCATTTTAATTGAACTGCCTAGAGTTTTCTCTGAAATCCGTTGATGAGATTTTTGTTGGTTTCCTCTGCATTAAACTCAGTGATTTTTCCCACCAGAGCAATTTCTTGTTTTGCGTTGAGTCACAGTTTGTCACGTTAAAGAGAGACAATAGATGTAAAAAAAGCTATCACAATTCCTGTATAGTATGGGGGAGCTGACATGAAAGTGCACAATGAGAATATAAAAGTATTTCAGAGGAGGTGTATCTCTGAAGAAGCTTACCTTGTCATTTCAGACCTTAAAACTACATATTCCTATATGAATGCTTGATGGCAAGAGACGAGCAGAAGGTAGAAAAGGGAGAAGGTTGCTTAGCTAAGGGTAGGGAGCCTTGCAGCATTAGCAGGGAGCATTCGGATGCTGCAGGACATGAGTGTGCATGTAGGAGCCTGCTGCTCAGCAGCACTGTCTACAGCACTCCCACACACTTGGTACAGGACTAGCAGAGGTTGGGATTAGAGTTTGTGTATCTGTCCTACACACGTGCTGAGGGGATTTCTGCACAGCGCAGTGCATTGCTATGGAAACCAAATGGCACCAGTTCTAAAAAAAAACCAGCTGCTCAAATGTCAGGAACTGTATTGCCACATTACTTTACCTGCTCTGATTCGCCTCTTTACTGCATGATGTGATGCTGACACAATTCCAGCACATATGCACACAACACATGCAGCCTTCCCTGGTAAAACCTGACCAGGAGATTTCAGCCACCTCTGACTGCACTTTCCCTACTGCATTTCCACCCTTGGATATGAGAGAATTGGGGAAGAGCAAGGTTCTCTCTCCCTCTTCAAAGCTTTCTGCTTAGCACTCAGCATCCAGCCAGATGCAGAAACACAGAAATCCCCTAACAGTCTGTTCTTTCAAGGTTTCCAGGAAATCCCTCTAAGCTGCTGTCAGGCGAATGGGAAGATGTTTTCCCTTGGCCAGACCTTTCACTGAGTGCTTGAGGTCCAGCTATTTTGCCAGCATTTTTTTTAACCTTGCAGACTGCCATTGGCACAAAGAACACTGCTTTTACATACTTGCATAGCATCTCAATGTCCTCTCATTTGAGACATGACACTCCTTGCCCCCCTGCACTGCTAACTTGGAAAAAAAAGCCTCAAAAACATGTGGAACAGTCTCCAAATGTCCTAGAAAGGTCAGAAAGGGATTCTGGTTTAAAAAGTGAGATAAAGTCACCCTTGTTAATTGTGTATGTCTCCCTCGCAAAAACATTTACCCTGGATCCTTTTCAAACAGTCTTTCTTTTATAAAACAAAACTGTTCAAAGGCTTAGCATGTTTTCTAAACCAGGGTGGCTGCATTTATTATTTTGCCAAAACCTTGCTGCTTATTTATCTATCATCTTCTATATTTCTATTTATCTTATCATTTCTCTGACAAGTTTAAAATTTGGCAACACTACACACCATAGGATGAATCTTCAAGATGAATCTGATGCTCTGAGCCTGGGACTACTGTTGAGCTGCACTGACCATGTCTGAGCCTTAGGTATATTGTACTGCTGCAGCACAAAGCTGCAGCGAGGGACAGAAGGATTGACAATGGCACTGCAGCTGGCATCCAAGGAAGTGCATCCAGCCAGAGGGATTTAATGATGTCTCTGGTGTCAGGCTTCATCTCACAGTGTTAACAGGGTACTGCCTAGCACTGCTTTCCAATTCTCCCAGAGACTCTATAATCAGGTTATTGTTTAAAATTACAAGAGGCTTGATATCTGCTTAGCTGTCCTCCCTCCACCCTCACTCTTCTTTCTCTCCCAGCCCCAGTTGCTCCATGATGCACTGGCCAGGCTCCACGAGGCTCAGCTGACATTCAGTGTTCTGATGCTGCACCCAGGGCCCATTGGTGAAGGCTCTGCCTTCGTCAGAGCCCAAGCGGACCTAAGGCAGGTCACCAAGATTGGAACAAAATGTTGCTGTTCAGGTGCATCAGACATTTATGTCCAGATGCAAGGTGGTCAACAGCAGTGCAGCCCAGCTGATGATTTTTGATGTAACAGAAAAATGAGCCGTGGAAATACTTTACAGCAGAACTTAGTTTCAGCAGATTTTTTTCTCTGTGATGAGCACACTGAGACAGCAGATGTACTTGATGTTGTGTCATGTAGCACCTTGCACAACGACCCAATGTGGGCTCCCCAAATGCACGGAGCTTTGAGTCAGTACCTGCTGGGAGAGTTATGTAAACCTCAGTTTTTGTAGTATCACACTATCTGCTTGTAGTGGCAAGGACTTTGGCTTGGTTCTGACTACAGTGCTTTTCATCTCACTGCCTTCTGAGTGCCGGAGCTAAAGCCAGAGGCTTCCATTCTGGGTGCTTTGAACTTCTGAGAGGTCACCAGCCTCATGTGGGGACATACACTCAGAGAGTGCGTGATTTTGGCCTGTTAGAACTTTATTCTAGCTGTGCTTTGTGGCTAGAAATGCTTCAAAACAATGAATTCTTGATCTTAATCCCTTGAGCTTTCCTTGCCAGCAGCTACTGATTGCAGTGATACAGCCAGAGGGGACCCAGGAGTAAATTCCTACTGCACAGCACTGTCGAGAATGTCTTAAAGCAAACAGCAAACAGACATAGCTATTAGAGGAAGAAATAACCCTTTCATTTCTTTTCATTCAATAAAAATAAAGCAATCTCTGGTACCCTGTGCCTCATCAGACACCTATGAAAGCTGTTACAGGGCCATGAAGCTCCCACATCTCATTATGAGATGCAGCCAGGAGACAAACTGCTCTGCTTGACAGTGCCCAGCCCAACCTCTCAGCTTTCCCTAAGCACGGCTTCCAAACAAGCCCAGGATTTCCACATAGGTGCAAGAGTCTATTAGCTTCTCCTACTGAGGGCAAGATACTTGGGCACTTACAAAGCAATAAGAGCAGCAGGGAATAAGTGCTGTCCTTGTGCTGTAGGCCCTCAGGGACATGTGATTTTCTCACAGCCATCTCCCTCCATGCTCCTCTTCAAGTCACTGACCCTGAGATTTGAGCTGTTAGAAATTGCTGCCCTCTAACAGAGACACAGACAGCCCCACTGATGATTTGCCAGCTTCTTGGCAACTGTGGCATATTTCTAACTCTGACCAAGAAGCCTGGTTCTCACAGAAAGTTTCATCAGTTCCCTTTGACCTTCTCATTATTACAGCATTACCCTCTGTGGTATCTTTCAAACAACTTTGACACCTCTTTAGAAAACTTCAAAAAAATATTGTGAAATTTTAATACTTAATACTCAGGCTGTTTTTCTTCACCCAATTTCATTCCTAGACTTTTCAAACTTCATCGATAGCAGATGACAGATACACAGCACAGTTAAAATGAGCACTGAAAAGATCTCACTACCCACACCACAGCACCACACTAAAAAGCACTTGTTCAGGTTTGTATCTCAGCCATGGGATTTGCTGACAGCACTGGGGCCTCACACAGCCCCTTTTCACGCACCCCTGGCAGCAAGGCTGCATGGTACAAACACATTCACAGACAGCAGGCTTCCAGTTAGTGGCACTGGGTCCATGAGTCCACGTTAGCACCAAATCTATCCTAGATTTGGTTTTAAATCTGACAAACACAGCACTAGCTCCAGGCTCACTATTAGAAATGCATCCCGAAGGGTTGCAGGATTTTCTGGTTACTATGAATGTCATTTTTAGTTCATTTGCTGTTACCCATTTGCATTCTTCTCATCTTTCACTACTGGTTCCTCCAGGGCTTTCATAGTGTTTGTACTTCCCCTATAAACCTCCCTAATTTGCAGGTGTCTTTCTGAAAGAGAGGAGTCAAGTGCTGTGCCCTGCAGTCTCAGCACTGCCAATGAAATAAGGCTGAAGCCAGCTCACTACATCTGCAATGTGTTTCCCCAACCAGTACAGCATACAAGTATGCCTATTATGAAAGAGAGTCCTTTTAGTTACAAAATCAGTTTGAGGACAGGAAATGGCAGCGTTCAGGTTAGATTTTCATATTTCCCCTTGCCCTGCCAAAAAAAAGTACATGTTCTGCGAAGGACAGAAAAGTTTGCAGGTTGGCCTTCATGTAAAATGTGATAGCCTGGATCAGTGGGCAAATGTGTTTCATTGACTGTCATACCTCATCCTCACTGTTTCACTGACTGTCACAGTGTTGGCACACCTCATCCTCACCATGTTTCACTGAGCATCATGGTGTTCGCATACCTCATCCTCACACTGTGCTGGGGGAGAACACTGACAGCCACATGGAGCTGGATGGCACAGCCACAGTGCTGAGCAGGTTTACCCAAACTGAACGTCTCCTTTGTCACTTCCTGTGGCTGCAGTTTTCAGAAGGTAGGCAAAACCAGCCTAGGGAGATACCTTTGGGGCAGCGTAATACCAACCCAGCGGAAGTACTGAGTCAAATAATGGCTAGTTTGTAATGAAAGTGTTTAACTGCATATCCACTAGTAAGTGTTGCAGCTACATAATTGTGTGATTAATCTAATGACTTCTGTCAGAGAACGTTTATCTGTGGACCCAGGGAGAAATCTTCTACCTTATCCAGGACAGTACGGATGGCTCAGAGCACAGAGGGGTTTTTGCTCCCTGAGGCAGAGCACTGAGCACTGCCAGGGGTAAGGCACCACTTCACTGACTGATGTGGTTTGGCTGTTCTTGTGCAAAAAATGAGATTTCAAGGACAGACAGAAAAGGGAAGCTGCAGTCTGGTTTGCCAATATACAGTCCAAGCATGTGTACATTTCTCTGTGTCTGAGCACGAACGCAGCAGATTGGAGTGACAGTAAGTATAGAACAGAAAAGGGAAAAATGCAAAGACCCTTGCATAGCTTCACTTTAGGAAATGCATTTAGAAAGAAAGGATAGTTTTTAAAGTTAATTGCATTTTGCTCTGCAATAAGATGGCTAATGACAAAATTTGCTACCAACCTAGCCCATTGGCTTTCTGCACTCCTTGAGACATCCCTTGGCCTCAAGGGCAGAAAGCCAACAGGAACACTTGCTGGGAGGCTTCGTGGGTATGAAAGTTTCCCACTGTGTAGCCAACCTAACCCTCAACATTTCTGATCTCCAGCACCCTGAGCTATACAGGCTGGGGCCAAGTTACACAGGTACTTCCAAGCTTTGCCCTGTCTCCAACAACAGCTTTAATACCTGGCAAATGAGAAGCCAGAGCATCCATAGGAATGAGCAACAAAAATAAAACACATACATAGGCAGTGAGGCAAATTGTGGTTCTGTTTCTGAACCCACGGAAGAATTTATCTACAGAGAAGTGTGTGTGTGTGTGTGTGTGTGCAGAAAGAGACAGCTGCCAGATGTATAGCATACAGAAGTTTCCATTCACTTTTTTGTTGTTGTTTTTCTGAAAAGAGAGGAAAGACTTAGATTGTGAAGTCAGAGCATGCATGTTTCTGTTGAAGCTCTCAGGGTTACTACTTATTTTAGAATTTCTGCTTTGTCAATCAGCAGGTTTGGTTTCAGAGCCCTGTGCATGCCTAAGGGCGCAGTAACATTGACTTTAATCTATAAACTGTGTCTTTGCACTTAAGAAGTTATAGAACCCAGCTTTATTCTGGATGTGCAGGAGGTGGTGGGCTGGCTCTTACCACTCTGATGTCTGTGTTCAGCTCCTCAAGACCCAGCTAGGGACACAAACATTCTGTGTAAAGCCAGCACTGCACGCTAAGAGCAGGCAGTCTCCCATCACAGCTGGCTGGGACTGCAGCACTTTGCTCTGCCTGAGTCTGGCTGCAGGCCTAGAATTGCTAGCCTTGTGCACTGGGATGCACACAGCATCACCTGCTGCACACAGTTCTCTAAGAGGAGACTACAGGGATGGATAACTTACAGGTGGACAGGCTCTTAAATGTGATTGTGGACATATTTGTAAAGTAGTATTCTACTCTACCAATGCACTGCACTTGTGACCTTTCCAAAATTAGCAACATTTTAAATGAAGGCATTGGCTCTAATTCAGTCTGTCACTCAGACTGAGAATATTTGCAGCTGGTAGGAAAATCAAAGCATTTGCTAAGTTCCAGATTCAGAGGCAAGGTAATACAAGTCCTAGAGTCACAGTGGCATCACCTGGCAGGTCTGAGCACAGCTGCATGCTGCAATTCTGTCCTGCCCAGCACCAGCTGCTCCTAGGACTGCAGCACTTCTCTGTGTTGCACCTGCACAATACAACAGCACACACCGTTGGCAACCTGATCTACTGCTTCCACCACTCACTGTATTTGCCCCTTGTCTTCAATTTCTGTATCTGTCTCTGCTATTGCTTTATGTTTGCTGGAACAAGAAATGGTTTCACTTTCTTTGAAAAGCACCCAACACCCCCAATCTTTGATCATATGCTGGGGACTGCAGTCACTGAAGCAGTACAGATGAAATAAGTGTAATGAGTAACACAATCATGTGATGACTGTTGACTATTTTGGTTTGATTTAGCATGATTATGAAGTAGCAGCATTACTCTCCTTTAAACAACTCTATAATACACACTCAAAGTGCTTGAGCACTGCCTAATTCTGAATCTTCCCAGGCACATTCACAAATCAATCTGAGCCAAGATGTGCAACATCATAACCAGTCTGTGAGTGACTTACCCTAGAGGGGTGCATGTTAACGGTGTGTAAGCAAAGTGAACAGGTTCAAAATCCATTCTCAGGTTGGGATTCTTACCAGAGCCATTCTTAAATTATCCAGCTGTCTTACAATGAATTCCTCAGATGGAAGAAACCAGGTTTAACAAAATAATTTTTAAGACAGCCTGCAACACAAGTACCTTTTTTTCCACAATGCTTGCTGTTCCTCAAGGTCACCTTGTGATACAAATTCTCCCTTGAGTTCTTCCACTTTGGACACTGAGGTTTCTCTGGTGATGTAAGCTGCTTCTCTCCCAGCACCTGGATCGCCTGTAATAGAAGGAGATAGTAGAAAATGAGACTTTTGATAGAATTGGTTACAGGCCAGCAGCTGTCACACTGAGCATCACTGCCACCTGCTAGTGTGCAGCTCAGGAATTTTACTGGGCTAGAGAATATCAAAGAGATCTTGCCCTACAGTGCTTTTAGTATCACTCAAAATTGGAGTCTGACAGGATTATTAATCAATTCATCCTTTATTACAGTTAAAGAAAAGTCATAGTCATAGTCTTCAGTTCTGCCTTCAGAAAAGTCAAATATCATGAGGAGAATATTGTTGCATGTATAGGATAGGTGCATTTATAAGACATACAGAGTGCACGGAAACATATAAAGCTAACCAGACTGGTTACTGGGACTCCTAGCTTTACTCCTGAATCTGCTTATAATACACTTAGTTCTTCAAAAAATAAACTGAATTATCAGTTCACTTGTTAATCAGTTTGCAAAATGTCACTGCCTTACAGGGTGCTGCAATGTTAAATTGAAATGCTTTATATATGTATATGCTTATAAATAATTTTGACCATGAGTAACACAGATAAAAACCTATGGAGACAGGATCAATGTATCACACTGCTTGTTCTCAACAGGCGGCGAGCTGTTAGCAAGAGCAAAGAGTCCATCTTGTCTGACCATGACCGTGAAGCTGTCAAATACCAGCCCGCAGTGCAGGTTGAAGAGGACACCATGGACTTCCCACTGGAAGACTCTGTGCTCCTTCCTATGGATCCAAGCCTGGAGTGCCACAGCCCACCTCCGGATTACAACTCTGTTGTGCACTGCTCTGCACCCCCACTGTAACCAGCCCAGCCTGATGCATGGCCTCTGATGCCTTGCTTGGCCATGATGGATTCCATAAAGAGGTTGCGTGCCAACGAAGGGGAAATCTGGCAGCACACTGGTTCTTATGTTTCATCTGGCACATCTCTGATGTGAACAGAAAATCTTTAAGAGCATCCCTTTGCTATCTTTAAAGGCCTATTGCAATATATGCAGTAACACTGTCTATAAGAATTGTTAATAGGAGCTGTAACCCAGAACTGCTCCCATCCTTCCTCCCTTAGCGGGGATTGTTTATTAACCATATTTTACTCCATAAGTCACCAAGAGTCACCTCATGATAGCTGTGACAATACTCATTCTGCTGGTCCTGTACCCATCTTGCAGGGGTTGCTTAGTGTGAGGCTGAAAGGGATCAGCTGACAATTGCAGCCATAAACTCTAATGTTTTGTTTTTGAAGAGAATCCAAAAATTAAAACATTTCTCTGAGTTATCTGAGTGGGAACTCACCTTCAGTAAATGTTTTTGGAATATTTTGAAATCTAAAATATGTTTTTTACAATTTGTGATCTAACAATTTCCACTGCCAAGAGGATCCACTCCCCAAACGACATAGCAAAGAAGCAGCCAGCATCCATATAATATACATATACAGTGTTGTTAAATGTGTTGCCCTGTTTTCCCTCCTTGTTCAAACAGCATCTTCTTTAACATTATGCAATAGGGAGCCATGATGGAGATCCATCTGTAGTGATTGCAAGGCATCAGCACTGCATTAAGTAAGAACCGTAAGCTTATGCAAGCAGTATTTCCCAGCACACGTGCACATCTGTGTGAATGTGCATAAAATACTCATCCACAATATGAGAGTGATGCAAGAATGCACATATAACCTTGAGGCATCAGCAGCATAGCAGCATTTCTCTGTTTCCTTTTTGGACACAGATTATTTAAAATTGGGGGGAAAAAAAGCTCTTCCTTTGAATTCTATGGCAGATGCCCAACAGTTTGATCATGGAAATACCAGCCCATTCTAAGCTGTGAGCATATGTAAAACACACTTGTCTCCAGCTGCCTTGCCAAGGTAAATACTGCTACGATATGCCGTGCCTTCTGTGTCTAAACCCTCCGTGAATACTGCAAAGATTTTTGGAATCCACTCATGCCAGTCCGAATGGATCACAAATTCTCACATCTGAGAAATTCAAAGTGTGTTATCCCTACCCAAAAGCGGTGTGCAGCAGGGACTGCTGGTCTGCAGGCGTGCACACCCAGGTTCCACGCACATCCCTGACCATCCTCACAGCAACCTTAAAACCAAGCAACTAATCCTTGTCATTTAATGTGCTAGGAAAGAACCGGTGCTGACATTAGAAATCTAGGAAGGGATAATGTATGGAGTTTTCAGGTAGAAAAAGCAAAAAGATAAAAAGATGTATGCTGACAGCCAAGCCTATAACTTCCTAAGTTATAAACCCAGAACTGGATATGACTTTGTGCAGTTTCTTCCAAGGTCTGTACAACCCTTGCCTTTTCTTTTTTAGAATTGATACTCTAATTAATTAGACTTCTTTAGTGAAAGAAATTTTGTTCTTAACTACAAACTAAAATGATTACAAATTCTTTCCTAAATCATCCAACACTTGCCAAACAATTATTTTACCTTGGTGAAGACTGCCTAAACGCCCTTGCAGCAATGAAGACACTGTTTCTGGAGGACTGGTTACAGTTGGTTGCATTGAAATAAACAGAAAAAGCCTCAGGTATGATCAAAGGGGGAGAATCCCTAAAGCCCATGCCATCCTAACTGTGAATGCTAGAGCATCTGGTGGAAGGGCTCTTGGGAACCACGTCTTGTTCTCCTCAGCCTCAGATTTGAGCTGTTTAAGAAATCACCTGCAGGAGCCCATGGGCCATTGCTCATAGTGGGCCTGGCAAATAACTGTGGTCTGTAGTTGCTTTATGGCCATTTTTGCACTTCTTTGTATGTTAGTATCTATGTATTAAGTAAAGTTGGTCAAGTAACAGAAGAAAATACTGGGAAATAATTCATCTGATGGGTCACAGAAAGCTCAGTGGATCCGTTTTTCATGAAATAGGAAATTATCTGTAGCTCTGATCAAATAATGAATCACTTATTTGGAAAATAATTTATTCGGGTGGCAGAAAGGAAAAAAAGGTGCCTATGGTTTGTCTGGCTCTGCTGTTACTGGCATCAATCAGCGTGAGGCGGTTTGTTGTTGTGCCTTGCTGTGTAGCAGAAGAAAATGACAATGTTTAAAATCCTTTGCTTATAATCTTTGAAAGAAGCACATGTAGGAAAAACAAAAAACAAAGTGCAACTTGTTCTCAGTTTTAAAAAAGAATGGGAAATTCTGCTGTTTGAAGTGCCTTTGTCCAAGAGAGCCAAGCACACTGCCTTTCCTCCTTAGCAAGGATGAAATGTTTATTTTAAGTTGAAGGTTTTTCCCCCTATGGTAACTGTAAGAAGCAAAAATATTACCTAAAAGTATTACTGAACATATGTGTTTTCTATTTTATTTACTAATATTTTGTCTTTTTCTCTCCTCCCTTAATTTAATTATTGTTCTTTTCTTACAATGATGTATATAGTTTACCCAGTAGGAACAAATATAGTGATTCATTTATATGGTAATATTTGTAACATTTTAGTCAAAAGAGAAAGATGTGCAGACATAGCAGAGTTAAGGATCTTCACAAAGCATTTGACTGATGCTTGCAGGTTGCAGCACCCACTGGTGCCAGCTCACAGCTGTGCTCTGCTGGCCCTTGTGTCCCAGCTCTCACTTGCTTTCCACATCAGTCAGTTTCAGTAAGGAAGCAGGGACCTGCAGGATTCCAGCGGGTTTATCTCATTCCTGAAAGTGTCACTTTGCAGCTCAAGGCAAAGGGGAGGGATTTCCACTGCTTCTGTTTTAACTAAAGGCTGGTGTATCAGCTAGAGCATCAGAGGGAGCCAAGTTGTCTAAGTGAGGTGATGCTTAGTAGTTTTTCAGATGTCTCAGGGATTCTTATTCAACTCTTGTTTGCCACCTGCCTTTTCTAATCTCACTGAACTCAGTAGGATCGGGTATTGAGAAGTACCTTTGTTTACCTTAATGGCGCCCACTGTCCTGTTTTTCTTCTTGTAATCCTGTAGAATAGGGGCAGAGGAGCTTAGAGCTCACCACAAATGTGTTGTTTCCTCCCAGCAGCCCCAGCTATACAGTCTGCCAAGAAGTGCCTTCCCCTGTGCACTATGAGCAGCCAGGTGGGTTTGGCAGCCTGGGGCCCTACTTCCTCTTTGCTCTAGTTGTCATCTGTGTACTGGTATTTATCCACCACAGCTTGATGCTTCCGTCTTTTGAGTAAGGTCAGATATAGAGCCCACCTCACTGTGGTATTTTGTGCATCATCTGTTCTTGCAGAGGCTGAACTAGACACACTGAAGTAAGCTTTTTTTTCCACATTAAAAATGTTTCCAATATAGGCACAGGAAACTAGTTTACTCTGGCGTGCCTGGAAAGCATCTCTGTATCCTCTGAATGAGAGAAGCTTTTTCACTCTTGTAATTTTTCAATTTTTTGTGTCCGTAGTGAGGTGAAGTTTAGTGTCTATCTCTGTGAGTCTCACCTCTCTCTAGTGCTTTCTCAAACAATTTGATTTCTCTTTGGTTCTTACAAATTAACCTCATTAGAAAGGGTGCTAGCCAGGGTGCTGGGCCCACACCGTCTGCACAGGATATCAAGGAAGGCCAGATAAAAACATAAAGTCTGTCGGAATAACAAGCTCAAACAAAAACACTGACACTTGAACCCACTGAATGCTGATGATGCAGACATTCTCAACTGCCTGCAGGCATAGCTGCTCTGCTTAGACATTTCACTAACATGCACAACTCTCCAGGTAGCCAGCCTGCCATCTACCTAGGGCAACCTAGAGTGGCCAGGCACTTCTTCCCTTGCATTTATGCATTGTATATTGTAAAAATGCTTCTCAATATGTTAGCTTGTAACTAGCCAGTAAACAGCTTATGACTTTGCATCTCAACAACCCTTCATGTTGAGCACTGGCTCTGCCTTGCCATGCCCCATCCTGCTTTACAAATTCCATCTGGCTCAATCCTGGCTGTAAGGGTGTTTGGGACCAACGGTCTCTAGCTGCCACTAGCACCAAATGAGTACTGCCAGGACTCAGCAGCAAATAAATAGGAAATAGCTATACAACAAGGTAAGGCATTATCATGTGTTCCTGAAAGCAGGAATTGGACAAGATCTCACACCTTGAATCTCTATTTTTTTCTTATGATAAAGTGAATGGAAAATACAGAAGGTAGCAATGTTTCTTTTGTCCCATCCTGCAGATAGTAATGGCCAAGACCTGCGATCCGTTTTCCTGGTTTTATACTGTGACACATAAACGAAAAAAGGAAGAAAGAATTTTGCTCAAGTACCAACCTAGCTAGTAAAATTCAGGAAGGACTTCTGGATTTGATCCTATCAAGAACTGGTCACTGTATAGGATATAAAGGTTCAGGACAAGTGCTGACTTGTTTCTGTAATGCATGTGTTGGTTTCATATTTTGTTAACATAGATTGGTTCACTTGGGACCCCAAGCAAATGCAGTGCCCTAAGGGCACTGGTTGCAGGAAGACCTGTGTGGTGTGCATTGAGCAGTGTCCTTTTGTCCTGCCTGGCGATCCTGTGCCACAAGAGCCAGCACATGCTTACTGCTCCAGTCTTTCCTTCTTGTATCTTGAGCCTTCAAAGCAGCTGGTGAAAACTGGGGAAACCCAGTAACTGAGGACTCAGAGAAAATAAACTAAGTAAGTGCCATGTAATACTCAAAGCACCAAGGAATGTATGTCTGCCCTGTTCCTGCCTGTCTGCAGAATGTATGCACTGAAAACAATGCTTTCTTATGTAGTCAAAAAATGTACTGTATCTATTAACCAAAAAAAAAATAAAAATAAAAAGATTCTATATTTATACAGCCCAAGGCTCCTTTGTGTCATCTCTTGGCTTGAAAAGTGTTGTCCTTGAAGCAGAATATAAATAAATAATGCAACAGTTTGAGGGATTTTTACAAGGCATAGATCTCATTAATTTCTACGGAAGGTTCAACACTTAGGACATAAACCTGCCACACTGTCATTGCCTGAAGGTATCTAACTGCTACATTTGTTTAAAAAAAGTCAGGGATCTGGGAAATGGCTGGTCCAATTTGCTGGAGAAATCTACAGATCTAGCTGCTGCCAAAAACAGCCCATGAAAGACAGAGATTGCTATCTTGTTAAAAAAAAAATCAATGGGACCACTGAGACAGAATTAGAGTTAATGCTTTCTGAATGAGATCCATCTTCTCTAAAACATGGAGGCATGCAAATATATGAAGACAATTTGCAGAGGATGGTAGGGTTAGGAGTTTGTTGAGCTTCAAAATTTTAGAAGCGGTGCTTCATTTAATTTACCATAATACTCTAAAAAGACTACAATTACATAAGTATTTCCCTATACACAGCCATGATGCTGTTATTAAATTCTCACTTGAATGAACTCTGCACTTCTAAAATACAGAATATCCCATGCTCGTATTATCCCCAAAATAGTTGACTGCAGCAAGCATGCCATTTTCTTTACCATTGGCTACCCTTCGATTGGTAATCTTCGTGAAATACTACTTCCCATTCCTCTTTCCGTTATGGTGACACAGCAGATAACTAGTTGCAGAAGAAATATGACATCTTAGCAGATTATTACAGACTGACAAATACTGGTTTCTACTTATGTCTTAAAATAAATACCTTTATTAGTAAGAAAGCGTTAGCATTTCAGAGCCATTCTTCCATTAGCGCAGTCTTATAAGTCATTGGTCTGTGTGTTTCACTGTCACATTAAATACCATGAAGCACTCAAATCCCTTCAAACATTTTAAAGTTTCTCTTTGCTCACTGTTACAAACAGTCCTAGAAACAAGTGTCTAAATTATACATGTCATTTGAAATACAGCAATCTCCTTTCATCCACACAATGAGCAAGAACATTCTTCTCTGTAAACCATAAAATGTTTCAGTTACTTACATAACACATGAGTCACTGCATGCTAGGCCTCCTTTAAGGGGAGACTAATGTGTTAAATGGTAGTAGGAAAGCATACAAAATTAAATCTGATTTCCTTTCAGCACAAATTTGAATTATCAGTCACATACAGATTGAGTTACACTTGTGCAAGGTACCCTGTTTTGGCACCCCTTAGAAAATAATTTGAGGTAAAAAAAAAAAAAAAAGGGACAAAACTAGCAATCAGGAAATATCTTTTCTCTTAAGTCTTGGCCAAGGTACATAACTTCTTTGTCCCTTTTGGCACACACGATGTAAGAGATCTTTGTTTTCACAGCAGCAGCGTATAGAGATGCAAGACAAGAAAATCTCAAACTAAAGTAACAAAACATGGTGGCATGAAGTAACAGAAATCCCAGGAAACAACAGGGACTATGAAGAGGAAGATCCAGGAGTAAGATGAACAGATTTCTCTCACGGTCACACAAGAAAGCTAAGAAGAAAATACAGATCTCCCCAATTTCCAATCATGTCCTTTTCTTTCCCTAACATTGTGTGACTTAAGGAAGTTTGCAATGCACACAGGCTCTGCCAGATGTGGAAAATCCTGTTATTTTTATATACCCAGTACAAAGTGAGGCCCATAAGCAGTACAGAATAATTTTGTCTCAAAAACTACCAAGTAGCCCAAGTCTTTCCTAGGATCCCAGTGTACAGTTTATTTCTAGATATTGCATGTTTAAAACGGCACGCTCAGTGCCTGCTGCAGATCACACTGTAATGAATTTGCTCTGAGTAAAGCCGTACAAGGGCAACAAATAGAGCTCGTATTTTTAACAGTGCTGAAGCCAGTTGCAATGAGTTGCAATTGTTGTTATGACCTGACGAGCACTCATTAAAACTGAGAGAGGATAAACTGTTCTGTTTAACCTACTACCTTCTACAGGCACTTAAGATACAGAATGCAGGAAATCTTAGTTCTGACACTTCTCATCTCTCCTCATATGCCCTATTCAAATTTCATAGATTGTTGTACTGAATTTTCTTTATTTATTTAACAAGATTTACTTTAAGGGAAGTCAAAGCAAAAAAAGCACGTGGTTATTTCAAAACACGAAGCACTGAAGAGAGAAATAAGAAACATGCAGAGGAACACAGCCAGTTCCACTAGAAAGGCAAGAATAAAATTCAGCAGTGAAGCATGAAGGACCTTGCAGCAGAGAGCTCAGCACATCTGGAAGCACTCTCTGGCTGAGTAGGGCTGTTGAGAAGCCTGGTTCTGCTGCCCAAGGGAGAGCAGGGCTAACAGGCACTGGTACTCTCATCTAAGTGTGTGGGAATGACACTGTGGGTTAAACCCATCACTTGCATACTTTCTAGGGCAAACTGTAGCCACTCACAAAGAGTGGTATTAGCTTATCTTGTTCACTGTATTCTTTGTGAACTGTCCATTTCCATGAATTTCTTTCAAGATCACATTCTTACTGTAATCCTGTGGGAAAGCAAGTCTCTGAAATAAAATCAAATGACTAAAATCATTATTAAAAGTCTTTTTAAAAACTAAGTTTTCTCCTTTGCGGATAAAATGGGAACATTATTTCTTTCAGGTCACCTCGGGGACAGAGCACTGTACATCTACCAATAACACCCTATTCCTTGTCAGAGTCAATTGTGCCTCTCTTTTTTTCCAGAGATTTTTGTTACTGCTATGAAAAATTTGTCATTTATGGTTTTCCCTTTTCTTTCTTCTTTTCAGAGTAAAATTGCTGAAGGAAATTTCAAATCTGACAGTAGACCAGATCAAAGAAACAAATAGCAGAATGCAACAGCCCTTCTTTTCCCACCGAACTAAAAAAAATTAGTCCAGCAACTTCTGCCCTTCCAGGCTGCCAAGGATGAGCAACATCAGCATGGCTGTTTAAAGCTAGGACTGCATACTTTGCAATCTTCAGGGCCAAGAGAATAAATGTGGGCATCTTTAGACACTTCACTAGGAGTAGTAGTTGTTTATTTTTAAGCTGGACCAATGTCACGGTGAATTCCTCAAAAACCCAAAGGTTAACTTGCTTTTCATAGCTATGCATTAAAGAAAAAAAAAAAAAGAATTTTACTCTTTCCTGGGAGAGTTCTGACCTTTTATTCATGTATATGTTTCAAATTCTGCATCCCGTTGTTTATGCTCCAAGCTAGAATGTCACAAGCTATCTTAGCACAGAGCAGACCTACAAAGACAAGCAAGGGTAAGCCAAGGAGAGCAGGTGGTAGGGGGTGAGGATTTCAAATGCAGTGGGTCAAAGTAATGGGTTTCCTTAATCACATCTGCTAGGACATCTGGGCTGTACAGAACAACATCGCTCTACTTCCTCAAAGCTTTTGAAACAAACCATCTGCCCTCGTGATATGATGTTAAGACAGAAGTACATGATTTTATAACCCTATGTGAGGTTAGAACCGTGGACTGAAGTCAAAGAATTACCTCAACAAGCTTCAAAATAGGTAGATCAACCTATTGAACATCACAAATGACTTCTTGTCTATCTGATGGATTATTTCTGAACGTAAAGATGTACTGGAGGTTACATCAATAACTCCTGCTATTGTCATGATGACTCATAAGAGGATCAGACCATTGCACTAACACCTACTGACTCAGCATCCCCCTGCTGCTGAATGGTGTTTGTGTCAGTGCTGATGCAATACCGTTTTGCTTCCATGTTAGCCTTTGAAGCTGTGAGATCCCAAATAGCTTCAAGCTTTTTTTGTAGAAAGTGGGACATGCCAAGAGATTGCCTAGAATAACCAAAGTCTCCTCTCTCTCCCTGATCAAGAGCCTTTGTACCACTATTTCCTTTCAGAAAGAAATTAGGAATTTTGAAAGCTAGGAACTGAGGAGAAAGTATGGGCTGCTCTTCCAATGATGCTGAGAACAGTTCAGGAACTGCACAAATTACGCTATTTCCCTCTATTTTATGAATAAAGTACCTGCTTCTTGCTGATGCTAGGTCCAGCTTTTCAAACACTAAGAAGCACTGGTTTGCCAGCGGACTCCAGTCTGTGCCTCCAACAGCCAACATGCATTTGAGTCAAGGGAAGAAAGAACATACCTTACTGATAAAGACAGAAAGCCAGATTACTGATGTACTCAAGAACAAGTTTTACCTGTTCAAGTTCATCCATATTCTTTTTCCTGGACCTGAGAAAAGCACAGCTCATTAAGCAAAAACACTACACAATACTGTCTTCAGTCATGCTACACGGTTCCCTCCTAACAGCATCCCAAAACTACTTCCCAAGATTTCTGTTTGCCTTTAGGTACCAAGGATTTTTCTTCTTTAAACAAAACTGGTATCTTCCTTTTTTCTGTTATAACTCCAGTGAGTTAAGAGTTACGGTTTTTAATAGTCTTAAATATTAAGTAATGAGTAGTTCATAAGTGAAAAGAAAGGAATTAACCCTAATGAGCCTGACAATTCTTTTCATACTGCCCTATTCCAATCTGATGTAACGCAAAAGACCTAAAGAGGGTGGGGCTTCACCTGGTTGGAAGGACAGACTGAGCACTCAGCTTTTATTCTGAAATATTCAAGTGCTCCTTTTATTAAGGCCGAGCAAATAAAACACAGTAAGTACACAAGGTAGTTTGGAAATCTATGCAAGACAGAAGAATCTTGGTACTATGACAGTTATAAGTTTTCCTTGTGTCAAGGATCTACTTAAGGCCTCTTGGCACTGAGCAGATTGAGCAGCACTAATATCTGGATTACTGTACAGTTGGACCACTTGATTCTCTCAGGTACAGCCAGAAACTTGCCCTTCAGAAAATCCACTCCATGTCTATTTCCATGCAAAGTGCTCAGCAGTCCTACAGAAGAAGTAGTACCAAGTAAAGCGAAAACCAGAAACATCCCGCAACTATTTACTCAGCTGATAACAACTGTCTTCTCTTTTGGTCCTCCTTTTCCAATAGTCAGACCTTTAACTTCTACTGATGACAGAATTTTCTGAGTGCCTGCCAAGGATAGTGAAAAGTACCCAAAGGACTGCTTAGAAGAAAGTACACATAAACAGAACCAGAGCAATGTTCCTGATGGACTGTGGGAAAGGAGGAGACTGGCAGGTAAACAACAAAAAACAAACAAAAAATCATGAAACACATAGATAAGTAGCTGGTGTCTAATGCTTTTTGGCTTGCGTGGATTCCTGTGGAAAATTCTGTAGCAGATGTGTATGTATGTGGATGTATAATGCAAGAGAGGTATAAGAGACATTGCACAAAACCAGAACAGTACAGGGCATTCAGTACCAAGATAACAGTAACAAGACTGTTTATCTGTTATGTATCAGAAAACACAAAAAGAAGCCCATTGCCTTGTAAAGAGCCTTATAACTTTCTCTGGAGACCCTGTTTCCTTCTCAATCCAGGTCACACCAACGTGATCTCCACAAGCCCAATGCTGGTTAGTGAAATCCCTACTAAGGGGCGCCTCATGGTGCATCATGACATGTGGCAAGCTGCTGCAGACTGAATCAAGTTTCCAAGAGAATCTGTTATTCCTATTCTCTGAGCATTTAAACACTTCACAGAGCATTCAGGCACATGGCAGTTCAGACAGAGAGCAACAAGAGATGTATGGGGGAAGGTTACACAATGTTTTAAGAAGTAAAAATCGTTTGTTCTATTTTTCAGCATATATCAACTAAATATGCTTGTCTTGTTAGCTTCATCCTGATAATAAATAAATAAGAACTGTTTGTTATTTTCTGTACAATACTGCTCTCCTACAAACAAGATTATGCCACCACAGTGTGTCATTATTAAGATAAGACAATAAAGAAAGTTTTAAGTGAGATTTATAAAGCTCTGATAGAGAAGGACCCTATTATTCCAAAGTAAATGTTATTCCTACTATGTAGAATAATACTTAATAACAGAGAAGCTTAAACTCCGTCTCTGTCTGTGCCTGCCTTGTATATATTCAAATAATGGAAGACCATTTCTTTACTCTAGTGCCCTGCCATGTATTTTGGGGTTTAGGAAATTCAGATGAAATGACTATGCCGGGCACATACTTGATCTGCTTTAAAGGAAAAGAAAAGCTGGAAATCATATACAATACAAGTTATGACAAAATAATACATGAAAAACGTCTGTAAAAAAACAGTACAAATCCCAATAGAGATTCAAAATCCTCCCTTCGTTTCTGAAGTGCCTGAAATCTGGATGAACCACAGTATAGGCTGCATTTCATGGACCGGTATTTGCTGTTGTTTATATTCCCACACTTCAGATGTTTATTATCTCATCATTTCCTGTTATTCCCTTTGGGTTGAGCTCGGTCTTAGTTGTTGCTCAAGAGAGATGGGACATACTCCTGGTTATTACTAATACAAAAAAACATTTTCTGTGCTGATGTTTCAAGCAGGTAAATTATGTTTAATACATAACCTATATTCACATCAAAAACAAACAAAGAAACCACCACCACCACCACCAACAGGCACAGACAAGTTTAGGAGGTCAGGGAAGACACAGTCCATGGACAATCCATCCATGGCACAGGCATAGGCATACCAATACAGGCAAAGGCCAGAGGTACAAACCAAGCCTTCAAAATAGTGTCACCTCTGACACAAAAGGAAGTTAACGTGCCTGAGGGCTCCAATGAAGGCACTGAACCACCAAAAGGCCTCTGAGTTAAAAAGAGATCCAAGCTGAAGACACACAAGGTGACCCCACACGTCAGCAGTACGGCTGTTCCAAAGCAAAATACACAGGACCAAGAGTCACTGCAGAGCCCATACAGGTCCCCACCTTCCTCCATCTGCCTCTGATGCTGTAACCAGCTACCAGCAGGTGTCTAGCTAAGTCTCAGATATTTCAGCAGCTAGTTAATTCTTTACACCATTGATATAGATTTGTTTAGCAATAGAGATCCTCAACAAGATGTCACCATGAAGTCTAGATTACCAACATGAAATTCTGAAAAATCTGTTGCAAGAAGACTATTGGAATCAAGTTGGCACAAATATTTCTTATATATAGAAAGTAAAAGCTCTAAACTAGAATTTTTGGCATAGGATGATAGGCTATAGAGGAAAATGTTGTTTTTCCAGCATGGTTATATACTTCACAGAATCACAGAATTGTAGGGGTTGGAAGGGACCTCTAGAGATCATCGAGTCCAACCCCCCTCCAAAGCAGGTTCCTTACAGCAGGTTGCACAGGTAGGCATCCAGGCGGGTCTTGAATATCTCCAGAGAAGGAGACTCCACAACACCCCTAGGCAATATACTTGTACTGAAATAAGTATAAAATACCTTGCAGATAAAGGAAAACTCCAGTAAAAGGAAGAACTTCTCAGTGCTGCATTTTTGTTTTAAAATCTAGGTTTCAAACAGTGACATGAAGCAGTGAAACAATCCCAGCACGAAATTGAAAGAAAAACATTTTCCAGAAAACTAAAAGAAGTTTATCAGACATGCCTGTATGGAATGCTTGTTAGAACTCTATTTAAATGAAAGATGAAAGACAAAAAGACATTCAATGAGATTTAACACAGCTTCAATTTTTACATTCACTGGGGAATATGATTTGCTTACAGAATAACTGGAAATGAAATAACTACACTTCAGATTTCAGTATTTTTATTTGCCACGCAGATAAAAACATGTAAACACTTGCGAACTCATTTCATTTTGTCATCACAGGTTCATGTGAACTACAAAACTGAGAAAACAAGTAAAAGTAAGTAAAACATTAAGTTTGATCCATTTAGAGTAAACTAGCTGTACACAAGGCACTCACCTTCAAAAGACAGAAAAATGGCCATACTTCTTTACCAGAATGTTTGGTTATTGGTTTATTAAATTGCTAAGATGTGTAACTTGTTAGGTGGAAGTCTGTTGATGGGACAGTTTGCTTCTAGCTGCCTTTAATGACATAAGAGAAAAAAATGCTTTAAAAAATACTTGCAGAAGGCAAATAAGAAACATACCTGCTGAATTTTTTGAGGAAAAAATATTAAAATCTTGAATATTTTGGATTCAAAATCCAAAATGAGAAGTAAACTTACTTCTCTTATTTATTTTTCAGTATGTGTAAAGTTTCATCTCAATCACTTCAATGTACATCTAAAGGGAAATATAGTCCTTTTGTATACGCTTCAATAGAACTATCTGCCTTCCAACAAGGAAGTTTCTTTGAACAAAATTGCCATGTAACAGTTTGGAGCACATCATTTTTAAAAGCTGAGAAATTACATTAATAGAGAAGTAAATTATGAGAAATACTGAAATTATTTCTTTTCTGTTAGACTCAATTAAGTATTGATGTAAAGATTTTAAGGCATGAAAGAACTCTGTGATCTTGTGTTAGTCAAATTCCCCATGGCTTCTGCTACTGATGCTGACAATTACTCCCCAGATTTACAATTGGAATTGAAGAAGTCATTCAGACGGGGACAGACTCACTCAGCTCTGTGAATAACATTAGTGATCCAGAGCATGCCATCACTGGACATTTCTGCGTTGGAACAGATTTTCCTCAGATCTATTACCTTTCTTTATAGTAGTTGAACGTATTTTGGTCACTTGTAAACACTTACTGCTGACTGTTCCTAGTTGCAAAAAGGACATGGCAAGGATGAATCCAAGAGTCAACTATGCTGTTGGAGAATATTTCAAAACTCCACACCTTCGCTAAAGTACCTTGACTACAACTACTTTGTTACTTACAATGAAGAACTACATGTCACTTACATGTCATGTAATTCTACTTTTTAGTAGTAACACTTGTTCCAATAACCAAGTCACATGGGACATCAGTCCCATTTAACTTCTATTCTTTTAGGCAAATACTGTGGAATTCTTATGTAACTACGAAACAAAATAAAATTGACCTTTACCTCTACATAAGCAATGAGAATACAACTTTTTGGCTCCTACACAGAGTTTGAACTGCATTTCATTTCTTTCCCTACTTATGATACGTAACGATCTGCTGTACAAACCCTGCAGTAACTGGAGATAGAATCTGTCATCACTTCCCCACCTAAACTGCTGAAGAGTGTCACTGTGAGATTTTTTCAAGCACCAGCATGCTCCTCTGCATCATCTCTGTCACAGCTCTAGCATAACCTTGCTCTTGTGCAGAAGGCTTCAGCCCACTGGTAAAAACAGTTGTTCTTCTAAGTAAAAGCAGCACATTTAGAACAAGGTCCTAGGAAAATTCTGCATAAGGAAGAAAATCTCACCAAGCTGACTTCTCGTCTTGATTTTTGGGTTATATTTTATTCGTCTGATCAGTATAAAGCATGCATCCACTTGGCTGGAACTTGGTCAAGGTAATTTTTCCCCAGTGCATGATGAAGATTTCTATGGTATAAATATCCTGCTACTTTCTGGGAGCTCTGATATATTAGATTTAAATCTTGGAAAAGAAAATGAGCTTCAGACGCAATCTTGGCAGCAAAATAACGTCTAAGTTTATGTCGGCTATCCAGATCCCACAAAATAAACATAGGCCTAATAATCTCATTAGGAACTAAGTCCATGAAGCAGCTATTCTAGTGATGACCTCACTGACAAATAACTCCAAGAATTTACAGTCCACTTGGAATGGAAGGCAGAGATACTAGACAAAAAAGGAAAAGAACAGGTTCAAATTACAGTGCTTTAAGTTCTACCACAACAATACTACTGCTCTGCTGTTTTTACAATCGCCAAAGCATTTTATTCCATTTTGCCCAAGGTGAATGGCACAATGGCTCGTAGAATAAAATGATTTTGCCCTCTTTAGGACTATTTTACAAAGTTATTTTAATAGATGAATTGTAGCAAATCTCTTACCTTCTGTAAAAGGCAAATCTGCCTACCACTTCATTCAACTTTACAGTGCATGCAGTCATGTTTATTGCTTAAACAAAAAGCAATTTTAAAAACAAAGTGCAAAATACATAGTGGGATATAAAAACAATCCTGATTATACATGCAGACAGTAACATTACTCAAAGGGCAGCATTTATTCAAAATGTCCATTTCTATTAATCCTTTCTAACAGATATTTCCTCCCATTTCCTTCCATTTTTAATGAATTTGTTCTCTTCGTTCACATCAATTGGTCAAAATTGTAACTCATTCTGTTAGCCCTAACTGATGTTGTTGCTGAAGTGAATGCTGACCTGTGATCTTATTACTGACACATATATGGCTACACAACTAATGGAGCATTGCAGAAAGAAATACAGATCCATAACATATAAACAGTTAAACCAGATACGTTTCAGTGAGAAGATGATGAAAGCAATTCAGGAATATGTATTCTAAGATCTGCCAGTGGATAACAGCATTTACCTTGTAGGGCTTTGCCAGGGCCTAAGGAGTTTTGGCATATCCCAGTCTCAGCAATGAATGGTGAATGTTCCTGTGATTGAAGGTTTACAGAAACAACTCATTTTCACACATCCTGTGTGTATGCAGTCACCAGGAAAAGGCACGCAGCAGCCCTCAGCTGGTGCACCTCCAGCAAATACAAGCACAACTGGGTGCCTTCTGCCATAGGACACAACAGCATGCGCCCCAGAGACATGGAGCCAGGAAAATAGCAGTCCTGCCTTAGCTTTCACCTCTAGGTTACAAAATAACCTTTTGTAAAACACTATGGATGATCCTCCAAGGACTTCTTTTTTTTTTTTTTTTTTTTTTTTTTTCCTGACATGCAAGTTTTGCTTCTTCCTGTACCCAGCAGAGTCACTCCACGCTGCAAGCTTAATTCCAGGCATACACAAACTCCCACTCAAAAGGAAGATGGGTACAATTTTAGCAATAATCACACACAGTACTTCCTATGTTTAGGGCATTAATTAGACAAACACATACACAAAGCAGTTGGTAAACAAAAGATCTAGTGCCATGTACCTAGGACAACTTTTTGGTAACATTTGGGACTGACAAGCAAGTTTTTTGCCTTCCTGATCTCCCCACTGCTTCCCACGTGCATAGTTGAAAAAGAAACCAGCAATCCCCTGCACATTTGTCTCCCCTACAAAGCCTCACTTAACTCCTAGAATACCTACAGATCTGCAACCGTGCTGCTGGGCACAGCATGGGACAATGCTGCACACACCATAAGGGTAGGGCAGGAACTGCTGCAGCACAGTGGTCGGTCAGAGATATCTCAGGGTGCAGCCAGTGAGGGACAAGTAGTGTGCTGTAGCTCTGGGAGAGCTCCTGCTTCAAATCAACAGGATTAAGGCTTCAGAGCACGGACTTTTAGATAGAGAACTTCCTTTGTTATTTTGAGATGGCATACAGAGTATTATGAAGTGGTATCAACAGTTTGTGGGAGCATGGAGCAAAAAGAAGTAAAATAAAAATCACGGAAGCATTTCTGAGAATCGGTTTCGAGGTGCTTTGTTTAGCCTGAAAAATATACAGAAACATCCCACACCCTGCCAAACCCACCAGAACCACTACGTCCAAGTTCTGGGGCTTGATCTGCTACGTTTAATGTAACCTACATTGTATGTGTCACTCCACCAGGTCTCCTTAACAACTGCCACATCAGCGTCCTTCTGATGTTCTGTTCCCATCCCACCAAGTCACTGCTCAGCCCAGTGATTCCAATGTGATAATTTTATCCTCCTTCATGAGGCACTGTGATCCAGACCTGAGACTAACGTCTGGCAGCTCAAAAGGAAGATCTGACAGATGATGGCCATTCTTGATACACTGAAATGTTTTAAGAAAAGAAGAAAAAGTTGAGAAATGAAAAACAAGAATCCAGAACAGATCACTTATTCCACTTCCCTTACCACTAAAGTTCTCTTAGAGTTACCTATTCCTGAATAAAAAAATAAAAAATAAAAACTTAAAATTAAAAAAAAAAAAAAGGAAGAACTAAGAATATTAGCCTGATATTAAGTAGCTTGAGTTCAAGCCCTATCATTTCTCTCCCTTAGCCTTCATTTGAAGAAATTTCACCCCCCTCATACAGAAGCTTTATAGCCTGCTCCTCCCACAGCATTACACAGGACAGACAAACAGGCACCACAGATCTAACTGATAGAGGAGCTTTGTGCTTTCAGAAGTTTTCTACTGACAGCTGTTGGAGCTGCATCACCATTATGAACTTTGAGGCCTAGAACAGGCTAAATGCAAAACCCTACGTGACACACAAATTATTGTTGAGACTTGGAATTCATGGGGAACTTAAGCTGCTTTTATTTATTTTCAAAATTACCTTCTGAATTGCAAAAAAAAAAACCCTTATGTATTATACTTTCAAGTTCTGGGCTGGGATTTAATACAGTGTAATACAAGGTAGTCAGAGTAAAGAAGATCATGTCCTAAAGCCTGATGAACTTGTTGAGTTAGAGCCTAAGTTCAGAAGGAAAGCACAGCTTTTGATAGCTTACGACAGGCTTCTTTATTTAAGTTTCTAAACTATCCTGTCCAAGACTTTGAAGACCAAGACTTGACAAAACCTATTAATGGAGTTTCCAAAAACAGAAGTCTCTAAATTTACTTCATAAAAATGTCAGCCAGTAAGATTAAATGTAATTAAGTTAAAAGGGCCTTTCAGCTATTCTAGCATTTTGCCCAGTCATCATCATATAGCTTAGGTAAGACATACATTGCGTATATAATATCTTCTTGTATTTAATGCCCTTGTAATGAGTTTCAAGACTCTACAGTCCTGGAGAATCCACCCTTCCATGCAACAGGTAGAATTATTCTAACAATAGTTCATTGGGTTTGATCTCTGAAATTTCTCCTCGAAGATGGATTGACTTAAAATAGCCTTGGAGTAAAGCAAAGAAGCCAACTGCAGTAAGTAAGAGCCATCCAGAATTTTGAATTCTAATGGGCCCCAGGGGCTGGAAATTAACTTCCTTCCTCTAGAGAGCACAATGTGTGTTGTAGCCTCACCCATCCCTGACTTAAGAGTGTTAAAGTTATTTGCTGGAATGGCTCTTTACTGAAGATGCAGATATTTCTCTTAAGGCTGGGGATAAACCACTGCATTCTAAGATGCGTTGAACTATCTCTACAAACAATTGTATTTTTCCATTCCTTTCTGGAAAAATTACATAAAGCCTGATAGAACTGCATGAAAGCTGATGGTATCTGGATTCTTTTTCTGGTTCGGATTTGCATGCTAAAACTTTTAGCTTGTGTTCGTTCAGACACACCTGGCTGTGGGGTGAGCACAGCTTTTACTTTGGCATAGAACTGAATGCTGTAATCTCCATCCAAAGCTTACATTGCACACATTCACAGCATCCAGATGGCAGGTGCAATTTTAGCATTAAGAGACTACTACTACACATCCATAGTAAGTCCCAGATTTGATGCTCTTCACAGACCAGTTTTGTTCAAAGTACTTTAAAGTACCATAAGCCATTAGAAAACATGCCTTTAAAGCTGTTGAAGAACATGTGTCTCAAGGGATGGGAAACAGACAGGGCCATTCTCAGCCCCTTCTCTTCCTTCTTTCTCCACTGAAGAGTTCAAAAACACTTCATCCAAGCAGAAGCATCCCCGGTTTTGTTATCTAGCTTTTTTGAGGATACACTTTAAAATGTTTGTCAAGTGTATCCATAATCTACATAGAAAAAATGCTACAATCACCTCACAGTATGTTTTACATCACTGTGACAGGGAGTAGATCTGAACCAAGTTATAGTAGGTAAAAATTCCACTGTGTTGGTTGCACCATCTACAGCATTAGACAAAGCACTGTGCAGCCTTGCACTTCTAGCAGTGTAAATACATTGATCCAGCAGATGATCCAATCTTATTCCAAGTAGTTAAGTCAAACAAGAAATTTGGTTAACTTTGCTATATGAAATTTGAAAACACAAATTCCAGTCTATTTTGGTAAAGAGTAGAAATTTGTTTACACATGCATACAGACCAGTCCACGAAGCATTTGATGATCTATGAATAATTGTAACTTGGTGTCCTGGTTTTATCAGACACTTGGCAGTGAGAATTCAACGATTTAAAATATATTTATTAGCTAGCAAAAATGAAAAAGAAAGAACATCCACTGCATCTTCATGCATTGACTAACTAAAAATAAATTTTGACTACAAACAAGAAGGAACAGAAAAGTAGCTTAAAATTTTGTGGCTTCAATAACAAGGTAAGGCCTCTGGCATAGGAATTGAGGATCTATGGATTACTAAGTCTCATATGGCATCTCTCTTAAAGGTAAATATCCCAGATGTGGCTGTACAAGTGGCATTGCTGTCTTCCCGTTACAGTGATTAATGCTTTGTACTTTGGAACTACTCTACTGCACTTTAACATGTCTGACTCCCTAACGCAAATGCTGCCACAGAAAAGTTGTTTTGATATGTTCAATGAGTTCAGCAGCTGCCCTCATTGTGGTGTCTCTTGACCAGAACAGCTCCTGTGCAAATGGCACTGTCTGGGCAGCTGCTCCATGCACTGGTGAAGCCAGAAGAGGACCCTCACACAGTGCCTGAATGTTTCCGGGCTCCATGTTCAGTGAGGGCTTTGTGAGTGATACAATACTCTCAATTCTGCAGCTTCCCTATTTCAGGGCAAACGCAGACTCAACCTCCTACCACTTCTTTATTTGGCCCATTTTTACTTCAGATTCAGCAAGGTGCAGAAGTAGTTACTATATGCTATGCAGGGGCATTGTTCTCTTCTGGTTCCTGTCCAAAGAGAAAGAGCGGTCTTGTGCCAGAAAGAAAAACTTAAAATTGGGGTAGCAATTTCTGCCTGTGATCCCAGAGTACTTAAACTAACTGACTTGACTAGCATCACTTAGCTGTAAATTTTGTGTCTCCCTCTGTCCACATATCCTTTTGTTCATCAGCACACCAGAGCAGTAACTTTCCTCTGTTAGTGCAAAGGGGTCTTGACCTTACTATATAGCTCTAAATTAAATGCTGCCTAATAAGACAAAATTTATAGTTAGAGTCAAAAACAAGTAGTCTTCTCCACTGAATGTGCTTAAGGCCCGCATGAGAAGACGCAGTCCCAGACAGCAGATTTGATCGTTTCTTGGAACAAGCACCAATGGTATTTCACTGCTGACTCAACTACTAGGTTAAATCCTAAATGCTTCTCAAAAAGTCACAGCCTCTACATGCTGACAGATACCAGTGTATTTATTTGGGGTTTGTTGTCTCTGTATTACCAGGCTGAGCAGGTGTAGTACGTGAATTTTGGAGAGATAGAGACCTAATTCAAACACTTACTGTTTAACTGAGGGTGAAGAATCTGAATTAGTATAAATGAGAAATGTAATGCTAAAGGTATGATTTTAGAAGGTAACTTGACTTTGATTTGCCAGTGCCAGCTTGTGAGCTTTTGTGTGGCAGGAAAGGCAGTGTATAGATACTGACAGCTAGACAGTACAAACACACAGCACGCTCTGTGCTTGTGGTGTACTACAGGGTGGCTTTGTTGCCTTTCTGCTTACTATTTCAGACTGGTAAAAGTGAATTGTTTCTGGGTAACACATTCCTTTCACATTAGCTATTTGTGTTCATGAAATATTTATGCAAAGTGAGTAGGAGGAGCTATTTATTTATCCTTGCAAGCACCACAAATACAGAGTTAAATCTTGGAGAAACAAGCCGTTGCTGCCACTGGTGTGTTCCCTAGCCACTGATACTAAAGCCTTCCCAGAGGAAAACTAAACCAATTCTGGAATGTTCCCAGACCCTAGCAGCTTCTGAAATGGCTATCCTTCCAAGATTATTTTCCACCAGTTAGCTTTGAGATTCTGACATAGTGGAGATTTCAATGCACTGAGTCATGCTGGGCTATGAAAATATCTTTGGGGTGTTCTATTTGACTCCCATGTAGACAAGCTGATAAGCAAGGATTGTTTATCAAGTTTCTGAATTGCACTCTATGAGTTTTGGATTCAGGTCTCATAAAGAGAGATAGAAGGGCAAAAGCATCTTCTCAGGTGCAAGCATGTAGCAAGGATCTATGAGATTCGAAAGCAGAGAAGGGCCCTGGACAGAGAAGTTTCCCAGGGCGGTAGCCACAGCACCGAGCTGCAAGAGCTCAAGAAATGTTTGAATGCTCTCAGACACAGAACTCGATTTTTAGGTAGCCTAGTGTCAAGCCAGGAATTGGATCTACTTGAGCAAAATCTGCATTTTTAATTGGAAAAAAAAATTACATTTAACATATGCTGCGCCATTACCCCATAGATTGAGATACTTGGGAGCTTTTTATTCCTAACTGTAAGCTGAGGTAGGACCAACTGATTCTCAGTGCTATGCAAGGTTAAGTTCATCTGGGGTTAAGACTAATGAAATGTTACCAGATTACACCTTAGGATTAGTAGACCTTGTCCCTGCATCATCTAAACACTGAAGGCATAACAGGAAAAAGAAAGTTATTTAAAGGTTCTCTCTAACAAATGCTGCAAGAATTTCCTCTTGACCAGCATCCTTCTGGCCCACCTGCTCACCTGGACAGCAGCCCCAGAGGTGGGAGATGACATGCATATCTGCATGCTTCTCTGGCTGACCTGCCAGGAAGTGAAGTGCTCCACCCAGCCCCTGTGGGCTGCTTTCTGTTAGCAGCAACCTCTGGAGACCAAGGGAGGCCAAAATTAGACACAGCAGATCATATAGCCCTACCGCAGTTCTTCCCTTAGATCCTTCAGCATCAGTAACACAGCAGGCCAGCTCTTGAAACACTGTATTTATTTCAAGCTCATATTTGCTTACTTACAGGGATGCATTTTACCTACATGGCATGCTTGAGAAAGTCAGATAAGCTTTGGCTCCCTACTCTTTGTTTTATATTTGTGAACAGTTCTCTTGGTTCTGATTCATTCCTCGTTCAATTATATAGGAATGTTAGAAGATTCCAAGCTGAAAAGCAAAACAGGGCTTTTAGAAATGCCTGCAGCCTGTCATCTTCATGCACCGTGTAGAAGCTACGAACTTGAGCCACTGTTTGGGCAGCAGTTTATTTCACTGGAGCACTGCAGCCTCAGCTCAGCAGTGACTAAATCATCAGTAAGGATGGGTGTGTGAAATAAGATAGTGGTGTGGAAGTTGAACCTTTTCACCACAGGAATGCTGCTGCTGGAACCGCTGTCCCAGGAAAGGCTGATTTTGAATGAGTTCTTGACATCAGTGCTTCATTTCTTAAAGAGAAAAAGGTAATCAAATTACCTTCATTACAAACAGTCCCTTCTCCTACCCTGCCCTGTGAGGTTTGTGCCTTCAGAGACAGCTCTGGGTAATCACTTGTTTCCTACAGCCTTGGATTCATGGTTTTCCTGGCATCTCTCTCAACCAGAGCAGCCTGTGGCTTCCGCATTGCCTGATCAGTCTCAACCACAAGGCAGCTGATGAAATTGAGGAAAGACAGTGTCTGTGCCTGCTGCCCCTTATAATAAGCATATATAACAGGCCCCTTATAATGCATCTGTAACCCACAATAATTTCACATGGATCCCCCACGAACACAAGTATAAGTAAAATCTTAATGAAGGTACCACTCTTGAAAATAGACTCTGGACAAACTTCACTGCTAAGCCAATAGTTACCCAGCCAATTTTAGTGGAGCCCAGCCACTTTTCAGTAGAGCACCACATGATTTTAAATACAAGCATTCTGATTTGCTTCTCCAAATCTTGACCTTAAAATTTAAATGTCAAGCGAAGGAGGAAATGTGACCTTGATTTTTAAAGTTTTAGCACTTGTATTTTGTTTAAAGAAGCATGAACCAAAGCTGTACGTCACATCCAGAAAGCTTCTGCCACTTCTTTGGCACCATAAAGTACATGCACTCAGCAAGGGTCAACTCTTGCTGGAGGACTTTACCTTCATTTCCTCTCACAGGTATTAAAATTAACTAAGTCTCACTGTCTGAACCAAGCTTTTTCTTTAAGCAGTCTACTGGGGTAGACAGCAGTGTGTCCTTGGGGCCAAGAAGGCCAATAGTATCCTGGAGTGCATTAAAAAGAGTGTGGCCAGCAGATCAACAGAGGTGGTCCTCTCCTCCTATTCTTCCCTGGTAAGGCCACATCTGGATCTCTGTGTCCAGTTCTGGGCTCCTAAGTTTAAGACAGACAGAGAACTTATAGAGAGAGTCCAGTGGGGGGCCACAAGGATGGTGAGGGGCCTGGAGCATCTCCCTTATGAAGAAAGGCTGAGAGACCTGGGGCTGTTCAGTCTGGAGAAAAAAAGACTGAGGGGGGGGGATCTTATCAATGCTTATAACTATCTGATCGGTGGGAGGTAAGTGGATGTGGTGAAGCCCTTTTCAGTGGTGCCCAGCAACAGCTCAAGGGCAATGAGCACAAACTGGAACATATGAAGTTTGATACAAATGTGAGGAAAAATTTCTTTACTTTGAGGGTGTCAAAACACTGGGGCAGGCTGCTCAGCAAGGTTGTGGAGTCTCCCCTGTAGATATGCAATACCTGCCTGGATACCTTCCTCTGTAACATAGTCTAATGAACCTGCTTTAGCAGGAGGTTGGACTCAATGATCTCCAGAGGTTCCTTCCAACCCCTACAATTCTGCGATAAGCACTGTGTTTGTGGCTTCTGCCTCTATTCTGAAGGTACACTCCCATCTGGCTGATAACATCTACTGAAAGTCCCAGATGCACTCAGAGATGCTCTCAAGACTCCTGACTGCACTGAGCTTATGCACCATTATGGTACTAGGGAAAAAATGGGGCATGAAAATTTCTAATATTTTCTTCTGCATATGTCCTGGAGTCTGAGGAGATTAATCCAACACACACCTACTAGAATGTTCCTAAAGCCACCGTATTTCTCTTGCAAGCCTTCCAGCAGTTTTGCTGCCATGGTAGGTCAGCTCCACTGCAGACAATATCTGCAACAAAGGCAGAATTTCCCCACTCACTCCTCTCAAAACATCTTCTTAGGTAATGAAATGCCATGTGAATTGGCAGATGGCTGCAGAAGATCAGGTCCTAGCTTTCACTACTACACAAAGGAGAAGAAAGGTGACCTACCAGGGAACCCCAGGAGGAGTCTGGGCCTTGTCAGAATGTGCGGAGACACAAAACAGGAATTTTTCAAGCACAGTGCTCTTGGTGCTTCCTGCTTCCTCTCTCGCGGAGCCTCTCTAAGTGCTGTTATGCTGCTGTGACATCTGACTGGGAAGTAGCAGAGCCATGTAAGACCCATCCTTACAGCACCTGACATAGAAATTGTCATTATGTAATCCATGTGCCACCACAAGTTTATTTTCATAAGCATCTTTGTGCCCTCTGTAAGCACTTGGCAACTACTGGTGACATACATGCTTCTAGATTTGGGGACACAGGATTGAGAAGAACATCATTGTTCCAGCCTTAGTGATTCTATGACTGTATTCTGTAATTGGCTCACTGAGTTTAGCCCCCTGAATATAATTACATTAGCAAGTTACGTTTTAACTTAAAGCTAGGTGCATTATTCTGCTGCTGCTACAGAACACGTGTTCTGGAATCTTGCACCTGAGCTCAACATGAGGTTCTGTATTGCTCTCCTCTGTGAACAGAGGAATCCTGCAGCTGTTCTGTGTAGGAAGTAATGTGAGCAATGCGGGGAAGCTGTGTTGTCTCCTAAGAAAACACTTGCCTGAATGGAAAAAATGCAGATCTTGTTTCCTGATCGTCTCCATCTCTGTCCCCATACATCTTTCCTGTCACTCCTGCTGAACAGACCTCTGCCCTAAGCAGTGAGAGTGGATCTGCATGCAGAGCAGACACCACATAGCTGCACCACACCATCTGTTGCTGCTCTCTGGGCAGAGACCTGCAGGCCTTCTAAGCAGAGATAAGTATGACAAGAAACGATGATACAGGGCAATAACGTTAGACCTTTGGTGGTAATGGTACCACAAAGTAACAAACATTAAACATTTACTTCACATTTCTTTTTGCCCTGAAGACTCAGTATTGATCAGAACAGTTTTGCATGAAAAACTGTTTTTCATGAATGTTCTCCACCAGTTTATAACAGTGCAATCAGTTTGTAACAGTGCAATCAAATATTTAAGGATTAAAAACATCAATTTCAAATGGCTTCAAGTCTGAATATTATAAGCTTCTTTTTGAATCTTATTATTTTTCCATTATTTCTTATACCAACAGTACTGATTCAAATTGGTATGCAACAGATGTGAAGTAGGAAGGTGTTTCAGTCTACAAGAGAGCATCTTGGTCCAGAGAAAAAGAAGATATTTAAAAAAATTAAGTAGAGGACTTTGCTAAAGCACTATTTGTGTTACAGCTCATCTTAACGAACTTGTGGCTACCACACATTCAGACCACACGAAGAACATGGCAGGTCATGCAGAACAGAAGACTCCTCGTAGTGATGCCAGAATTATTTTCAGGAAAATCTGAAAATATTTCCTGACCACTTCTATTACATTATAAATAAAAGGACTATAACTATGCTCCTGTAACACCTGGAAATAAAACATAATATTCCCCATTTAGATGAGCATCCATCTCATCACATGCAAACTTAGAGGACTTGGGTATGACTAGCATCTCTATTACTGGTGGAAATAAAATGTTAATACTCATACCTAACCTTCCTTTGGGGCAAGAGCATTCTGGTACTGAGCATGTTAAAGGCTTCTGGCACTGGTAGGGAGCAGAGGAAGACAGCTATACAAAACAGCTCAGAACACTTATTAACTATTTAGTAATATTTTTCCATTTTGAGATTGAATTCAGGCAAATCAAAGCTTAAGTTTGTTACCACTGAATTTAGGCCAGGACTTCAGATGTAAGTAAGAGGTCAAGGTCTTCTCATATAAAGATACCACAGTGTCATAATTGTCTGTAAGAGGTCAGAAACTCAGCAGTCCATCACATCACAAAGGGAGGCAGATTAGATTTTTTTTCCTATTGGTAAGGCTGAATATCCAACTTTAAACAAAGGACTGTTATTCTTTAAAGATAAGAAATTTAAAAGTTTAAAGGTTTGAGAAAACTTTTCCCCACCATACTCCCCAGCCAAAGTACTGGAGCAACTGTGATATGGAAAGAAATCAGTACACCTGAGATTCCTGCATTGACTGCATATCACAACATAATTTCTACCAAAACAATTCAAGTACAAACCAATACTACTCTGATCTGGTGGTAGCCAGCACTACCGTATTCTCTACATTCCTAATGTAGAAGGAGATGGGCACAGCAAAACAGCTTCTAGTGAACTTACAGCCTGCAGCAACACGCTGGAAGTCAGAGAGACTGAGTCCTACCCAGGGCTGGCACATTCTCTGCATCTTCCCAAGCTGTGATGCCCTTCCTACCCAGCTCCAAAGCAACACTCCTGATTCAGCTCCACTGCTGTTCCAAGAAGCAATACTCAGTAAATAATACTCTCTACTTTCTTCTGCCACTTTTTCATTGTTATTACCTTTTGGACTATAGGCATTTTGTCACAAGGAATGAAAGTTACCATCTGCCTGTACAGCAAGCAGCAATACTAGCACTCAGATTCAAAAAAAGAAATGCTTATCATAGTTACATCAAAGATGAAAGATTGGCTACTGCTGAGGCAGAAAACATTGAAGTTAGGTATTCCCAAACTCATTCCAGCTTTGAATTTTATTAGACAAATGCTATTAAATAAAAAATACATAAATCACCACCAGCTGAACTGCTGGGGACTCCACTTGAAACTGCTAACTGAGCTGCAGCTGCAAACTCGTTCACCATCGGTGATAAGAACTGTCAGAGAACGTTACTCTGTGGGCAGGGCTGTGGGAGTCAAACAGAAAAGTAGAATTGAGAAATACCGCTTGAATCATTCTAGCCAATCACCTCAATAATTCCATAATTAACATTTAGCAGATCTCTGCTCCATACGACAAAAGCTACAAACACTTGTCAGCAATTTCAAGTACGTTTCAGACATATCATTCAAAAAGTCCAAAGCCACAAATGTAAAAGTTCCAGTTACATAAAAGCCATGGATAAAATACTAAAGGCTCTAATATAACACAAGCTATGTCTCCCACAGTCTACCAGTGTAGAGGCGTTAGTAAACACAGAGTAAGACATTTTACTAGGAAGAAATTGCCACAGAAGTTCAGATGGTTAGCAATCAGTTTCAATTTTCATCAGTTTTCATGTCACCAATTACGAAGTCAGTGGAACAGAAGATAATAACATAGCTTAACTACATTGGGTTTTTTAGCTCAGTTCATACTGTTTGTATGCTATTTCTTCACAATCTGCAACTGAAAAGTCAAATACATTTTCAGTAAAACAACAGCAATTGATCAAACATAAATCTCTACATTTTGGTTAAGGTAGCAATCCTCTTCATCTGAGATACATACTGTCCACATAGACAAAATGAGAAATGAAAGAAACAGCAACCTCAGTGTTTTCCTTACAAAGAAACTCTGGCTGCAACTAGCACCACTCAGCCTAGCTATGCAGCCAAGCAATGAAGCAATGAACTTGAGTCCTGAAGTGAAGCAATGAAGTGAATGTGTGGACTCAGATAAAGCCTGCTTGTGGGCTTAAAGCAGACTTCCTAAGTGCTGAAAGAGACGATTAAGCTCTTCTGTGCCTAAATTTATACTACTCAAAAAACAAGAGTAAAATCTACTAGATAAGAAGCATGTGAAGATCAGAAATGATGACTCATTACAAAGAGGGCAAGGAGTGGCCAACTACTCAGTGCATCAAAAATGGGGCTGGCTTAATACAGTTGCCCAATGAGAACACTCCTTCAAGTCCAATGATCACACCATATCCACAAGTCCTAACTTAAAAATGAACACATTCCTATTGCACTTGGTTATGGAGCTGCAGTTGATAAACATGAACAACACAAAATAAGAGTGATACAGTCCTGAATCTACCAGGAAAAACTGCTGTGTTAATTGACCCATCAGGATAACTTTCAATATCCATATATCCTTGCAGGAGAGGATCTAGGAAGATGAGGATTAGAATGGCCTAGCATTATCAAGCACAAAATTTCCCTGTGTTAAGTAAGAACTGCTGCTGCTGCTACGTGTGATCAGCAGCTCTCTGTTGGCTGCTCCCAACACACAGTGAGAAGGGTGCGAGGCAGCACTCCCACCTCAGGGGAGGCACAGTCCCACCAAACTGCTTGTAACCATCAGCCCTCCTTGGTGGTCACAGAGGCGGCACTGCAAGAGGATCTCAATCCACAGCAGTGCCCAGTGATCTGGAACCCCCTTAGTTTCCCCTGAATTGATGCTACTGTGCAATTCTGTTCCAGTATGTTTTTACAAAAGGTCCAGTGCCATACATAAACTTGCTTCCTGCTGCATTGCTCAGTGGGTGAAGCCTGGGACCTGCTGGGCCCAGGGAAGGGAACCCTGCTCCTCTGAGATACTATGTAGTACAAAGCAGTAGGAAGCTAACATCCCTAACCCTTCCCCCCCATTATTTGCCAAAAGATGGCTGCAAAGATAACAAACACACATAAAATTGCAGCAGGTGGTATAGAGACTGGCTAATTCCAGCAGCAACAACCTGCCCTCTAATTGCAGTGAAAAGAGGGGTGGGTGTGAGATGGCTCCACTGAGAAGAGCAAGCAACTCAGCTGAAGTGGAAATCATACTGAGCTTACAGTAGCATGATTATATTTTGTAAAGGACCACTCTATGATGTGAAAACACAACCAGAGAGATAAGTATTGGCAGGTGTTTGCTACTGATGGCACCAGCCCTCAGCCCCACTTCTCAGGTAGTGCTGACTGCTCCCCTCAAAGCTGAGCCTTCCCAAGCACTTCAGTCTTGCCCTCAGAGTTGGTTTGGAAGATGCCATGATTCAGACTGGATACAAGCTTTCCTCTGACCTCAAACGACACCACATTTCCTTACATCACAGTTTTTACTGCCAGCGTTGTTACTGCAAAGCAACTATAATGAATAAGCTTGCCCCCTCCTCCTATGACATGTTGCTATACATGAGGACCTGACCCCAAAAGCAATTCAGTGGGGAGATGCAACATCATGATTTTAGAAAATGAGATGTTCTGGATAAGAGGCCGCAGAAGTACTCTTTAAATGCATAGAATTTTTTACATACAAGATTTGTTCATAAGATTGATTATTACAACTGATAACCAAATTTAGACACTCTGATAAGTTACAATATCCTCATTGTAAATCCCTGATAAATAAGACTGCTGATAAAAAAAGACTAACATCACTGCATGACTAGAAAACACCTAAATGTATGCAACTGATGTTGTGCCGAGATCCATGTAGTTACACTGACATGCCTTTCTGTGCAGACCAGGAGAAAAGGATGCTTGTGGATTATGCTTATGCCACATCTGCTGACTGAGCTATTTATGCTAATGAAAAAGTAAGCATGCGCCATCCATTGCCTCTGATTTGATGTAACTGATAGCATTTGACAATGAAGGAGTTCCTAAAATCTTGTAGAAGACTTTGAAAATACATTCCTGTAGGTACAAAACCAAGTATTCTCACACAGAAAAACTCCTACCTCATATACTATCCAACACGGGCTTAACCTACAGCTGATATTTTCAATTTCTCTGAGTGTTAAAATGCTGGCTTCATTATGAAAAGCGATGCTATTAAAACATCATCAGACACAATCAGCATCAGTGTTTGAGCACCTCCACTAACAGAATATTCCTCTGCAAAGAAACAGACATTTTGTATGGGAGCCAGTCAGATAAATTATCCTAACAGGGTTTATCACAAGTATGACTGAAGACAAAACTTCCCTGTGTAACAAAGGTGTTTAATCATTTCATTTGTAAACAATGTAGATTGTTCCAGAGCAGATTCTCTGGCTTTATGAATTTAATGGGAATTAAAATAAAAATAATAAAAAATACGCCACAAAAGAAAAGGTTTCTTGCTCAGATTAGAAGATAGCACTTCAAACAAGTCTAAGGAAAAGCTTTTCTCCTGAGGAATCAGCTGCTATTTTTTTCCTGATGATTTACAGAGCAAAACTGTATTTCAGCAGATGGCTCATTAAATCTTTCCAGAACAACTTCAGTAGGAGAGAAAAAACATACAGATGAAGGAATAAGGTGCATTGGCTGCTTATTGTGTAATAAAACCTTTGTTCAGTTTTTATTCGTGCATTTATCAGCAGACTTAATATCTAAAGCTGGCCTACAAAGGAATTACCCACATGTTTAAATATAGGCTATGTTGTAAACTGGTGAAGTTTGTGAATAAGACAAATCTCCAGACAAAAGACAGAAAACGTACAGTGGAATCTTTTTTTCAGCCAGGATTTCTGTTCCTTAAAATCCTCCAAAACAGAAGGTTCTTGTTTCTGTTCCGCACACTTTCTGTTAAAATTTGAGATCCAAGGTTGGAAATCTCAGCAACAATCTTTATTGCCATCCATTCCATGGCCTGCCCTTCCTGTTTTCCAAAAACAAAATGCTGTATTTAGTTTGAAAATGGGATATCCTGCTGGAGGGCTTTGAGGAAAAAAATAAAAGAACACACTGAGCCTGGGACCTCAAGTACTCCTTCCTGTTCCCTAAGAGAAATCAAGAAATAGTTGTAGTCAAAAAAGGAAATATGGCAGGAAAAAATACTTGGGAATTACAGTCAGAGCAATACTTAAAGAATAAATAGTAGGGAACTAATTATATAAACGGTTCTTTTTTCAGGGCACTTCCTATGCAGTGTGTATAAAATCCCTTATTAATATTGTAAATCTGGAGTATAACACTTTGAAAGAAATGTTTACAAGCCCCATTCACAGACTGAAATCTGTTGTATTGTTCTTTAGCAGGAACAGAACAGGGGGTTCTTTAAATTAGTTAGAAAAAAAAAGACATTCAATATAAGTGGGTTTGTTCCAGGTACTCATCTGTATAGTCTTCTTCACAGGATCCTTAACTTTTATTTTAGTTGTATTTTGGCATGCTTTTAACAGCCAATGCAGCTTGTGCCTCAGCTGTATGCAGTAAGAAAGTAGATGAAACACAACCAGTACAACAAAATGCAACTCCTATGGGCAGTGCACTCTGGTACCTTCTTTCTGTGACCACAGGGCCAAGACTAGGCTAGATCCAACTGCCTCCCTAACCATACCAGCATGTGTTGCACCTTTAGATGTCATAACATCATACTCCCACAAGTCACAACACACGCCATACCTTGTATTGGGCACTTTGAACAGAAAATAAAAGAAAATGAATTCACTGCTCCCTACAGCCATTTGAGTGAGATGGGTTTTTCTTTCTATCCTATTCAGTATCCCCACAGCTCCATTCAGCTAACTCTGCCAGGAAAGTGGAAATCTCTCTCAGTGAGATAGAGCAGGCAGTCAGAAGGGAGCTGTAGCTGTATTTCACCTGCCACAGCTGGACTCATCAGAGCTACCAGCACTTATCTCCACTTGTCAGAACAGGAATTACAAGACAGCAGTTCCACAAGTTCCTGATTAAACTGTGGAGTCCACACATGCTGAAGGCTGAGCAAGCCTATTCTGACATGGGATATTCTCTGGTTCTGTAAATAAACACATATAAAATAGGAAGCAGTTTGCTCCCAAAGCTGAATATCAGAAAGAAGACATGAGAGGAGTGCTAGCAAAGAAAGCAAAGAAAGGGACAGAAGATAATAGTTATTGTAATTGAAACAATCAATTCCATTGTTATAAAATGAACTGGAGCTTCTAATATTGTATTAGAAATTGTAATGCACTGTTTTTTTCAAGGACTACACTATAATATCTCACTGTTTAAAAAGTTGTGGGGTCATATTAGGTCTGCAGCTTCAAGAATGTGCAGTATACTAGAATACGGGAAATGAGACTAAGACAGCACCCTTGATGGCAATGAAAGAAGGTTGTTGGTTTTTTTTCCTTTTCAATTTAAACAGCAACAAAGGACATTTAAATCAAAGAAAGCAGATTATTGAAGGCAGCTGAATTTTAGTACAAAGCAAGGACGGATAATCATAGAATTGTCTGAGTTGGAAGGGACCTTTGAAGATCATCTAGTTCAAATGCCTCACCGTGAGCAGGGACACCCACAGCTCCATTAGGTGCTCTGAGCCCAGTCTGGTCTAACCTTGAGTGTTCCAATGGATGGAGTACTCAATGGCTATTTGCAATGTGAAAGGAACAAGAGTCCTGCAAGCACAACCCATACCACAGGGTCAATCTATCCAGGACATTTAAGCCATAAACATTCATGAAGTAGCTCCCTACTCCAATCTATCTGTGAAGATTCAGAGTGCTGCTACAAGAATGAGAATGACATTTTGACATCTACAACTAAAACCATTCTAGCTACAATACACTAGTCCTCTAAGAAATACAAAATAATAAAGCCACTGAGTGATATCCACAGCTGGATCCTGAGAAATTCTGAAGAGAAGAACAAGTAGGACTTGACTCAGAGGGAGATGGGTGAACATGTGACAGCTGCAAATATGTGAAAAATTGCAGAAAGTAAAAGATAGAGGTGTAAAGATAGTCATATACCATACATAGCGGAGTAAAAGCTCCTGTGGAAATGTCATGGTTCTGTTCCAGAGGCAGTGCAACCATAGGCAAATCTGCACATCACATTTTCCCATATGAAAAATAAGCTGATACATAATATTAGACATATGATGCTTTTTACTTGAAAAGCTCTTTCTTCAGAAGCTCTGATATCCGAGACTACTGTATATTTAACACTTGGAGACTGCAAATATCATCTTCTCTGTATTTATAAAGAGTTTTTACATACTTGGACTTAGAGCACTACTTAAGTAGCATCCATAAGGCAATTACTTGCATGCACTTTCCTCTTTCTGTCATTGTCACCTAAAGATAAGAACAAAAGCACCAAGTGCTAAGAAGAAAAGAAGGCAGCAGAATACTGTGGCTTCCATGCTTATTTTTGGAAACACTTTGCTAGTGTACGGATAGCCAACTCTAAAACATCTCCCACTTTAAACCTTACTGCATCTGTTCTCTCCAGCTCCTGTGAGATTTTTCATTCCACCACTCTGCGGTCACCACATGCAGGTCACTGTGCAGAAAACTCAGCTAAGGACAACTAGAGCACTGTGACTGCCAGGCACTTTCACCAACCTTTTCGGTATTAAAGTCCACATAGATATAATGATGGGACACCAATTCTGTTTAGTTTGTATCTTTGGGATTTTCTCTGTGTGATGGCTACAGAGAAGCCTCTGCATCCCAGTAACATTAAGGGCTGTACTGTCTGATCTCCTACTGCACCAAGCAAGAGCTCTATTACAACACTGCCACGTATCTCTGCCTTACCGGGCACGGGGCCCTGCCTGGTTGGACTTGCGGTGTTTCATTTTAAAGCCTTTTGAGACACAGAAGAATTACTTTAGACTCAAAGAAAAGAATAAATATACTGTAATTACTATAATGATATTTTAGGTGGTCTTGTTAATACACAGGCAGCATCTTCCAAAAGCTAAACTCAGGTATCAGTCAAGAGCTACAGAAATTGAAACAAGAAAAAAAACTGATGCAGTGTTCACCCTCATTTAGCATTTCTACATGTAAATTATGCCAGCTCAGACTTTATCAACTTTCAAGTTCAGTTCAGTGAGCCAAGTGGAACATTGCCACCTTCACATCTCTGCAATCAGGTGCTGAAAGACCTGAAGGAGATTTATTCCGATTTAAATTTGCTTGTAAATTTACTGACTGTATCTTTTGGAGACTCATCACTCACGCAAACTGGAGAGAAAATAAAACAAAAAAAAAAACCTCTGTATCAAGAGTATTCTTTAGTTGTTTTTCCACATACTAGGACTGACTTTTCTCTCTTCAAAAGGATTATAAGCAAAATGAAATCAGAATACAATGAAAGAATTCTGACATGCCTCCTAAGCTCTCTCACTGCCTTCTTTATAATCAGAGTTTCACTGCTTCAACACATCATTATCATCAGGTCATGTGCTCAATGAGAATTTAAACAGGTACAGAGGAGAAAGAATGGCACAGGAGACAAGACACAGGGTTATACTTCAAGAGCAGACTTCTTGCCAAGTGAACTCTCTCTGTTTCAGTTCTCAATCTATAAAGAGTGAATATTACTCAAGATGTCCCCCACTCAATATAATTATGCCAAGTGACTTTGCAAATTGTTCACAGTTTAGAGGCAGATGATTATCTGCATAGATACTTCTATCTTATGTTCAGTTTAGCAGTCATATAAATGGCAGCATGACAGATTAGATTTGAGCAAAAATATTTACCCAGTGGTTACAAGCATAAGGATAGAAATTATCTGCAAAATACTTTGATCTTGAATTGTAAGGCACTATAAAATGTGTGAAATACTACTACACAGTTGTAATAGTGGAAGCAAGGATCATTATGCAAAACAAATGCAATGATGTGTTTATTTAAGTATACTGCCCTTCAAATGATCAGAACTTGAACACATACTTCAGAGAAAGCTTCAGTAGATCACGCACCAGACAACTGAAAAAAACTGCCCCTTATTCTTCAAGGTACATGTTATAAGGACAGAGATTCTTCATATACTATATGGTCTATGATTAATATAATTATTGCACCTTTATCCAAACCCTTCTAAGCTCTTTATCTTGAATAAGATAATTGCATGTGCTGTTCATCCATGAATTAAAACCCAGAGCCACTCCTACATAGCACCTCTGGAAGGAAAGCAGAGATGATCTTCCACGTATTTTTCCTCTTGGAAAGCATTTGCCAGTGAATCTGTTTTCTTGAGCAACTCCTCCCCGCCAGTTCTGAGGAACAGATCGATATTACTGAGTAACAGCCTTCCAGCCACAGGATCTTTAGCACATCAAGGCTACAGCCAAAAAGGGCAATGAGAGGTGCAACACCTTCCCAAAGCGGCAAAGTTAGTGCCCACACACTCCTTTTTCTAAGCCCAGTTTTTGCTTCACCATTGCAGATGCTGTGCACTCACACATGCTGTACCCTTACACCTCCCACATCGGAGCTTCTTTTACTGTAACGTTGGAAGTTTTGTTTTTAATGCCAAACTCAGTGTTTCTCACTCATACTTAGAATGGCAGATATACACTCAGAACATCAGAACAAGTGAACCAAAAGTATTTATTTTTAATAATCTCATCTGGTTTATAATGAATGTTTAATGATGCTAACTGCAAGCCTACTTGCTTAGAGTAGCTTCTCTCAAAAGGGCACAGTCAACATAAATAGCTCAAAGCTTCTTTTGAGTTTACTGAATAAATATGAACCCTAAGAAATGCTCAGTTGGAAGATGATGTGCAAGTCTAATACTTGAAAACACTTAAATAGCTCAGCTGTTGAAATTGTACTTGTTTCCATAACAAAAGCCATTGGAAGAGCTGTGTTCTGTTCAGCCTTCCCAGTGAGTTCATCTCTTTACAACTCATAGTAAAGAACAGGCTTTTATCATTGTGTTCCTGAACAATTCAAGATACATTGTACTGCCATAAATAGACAAAATAATTTGCTAACTACAAAATTGAACTCTTGTGATCTGAGCTAAAACTTGAACCTAGACTTCCTCAGCTGTGGATCTTTATCCTTTTTGTTCTCAACCTACAGATGTGTTCTCATAATTTAGGATAATAAGCATATTCAACAGCATGAGTAGTGACATAATATTACCTACTGGTGATGTGCGATGGCAACAGGGTCCATCCATATCAGTCAATGCAACTCTGTTACAGCCATGTACAATTAAATCCTTTTTCAATGACTCTTTCCACTCCCCAGTAAGTTTAAGTTTGATCAGCGATCATAGAACTTCACTGAGGAGCATTTCGTTCTCACATTTTGTCTGTATTCTATCCTGAATAGACTCTAACTGATATCAAAAGAAACAGCTAGAATTCTGCATGCCTTCAGTTTTAGTCTTGAAGCTCCAGAAGCACTGGAAAGTACAGGAGCTGAAGCACTGAGTTTTGGTGTAACTCTATTTGACAGTGCTATTTTGGGTCATCTGTGCCATGAATAGAAATGGCATTAGGGAGATCTCTTTAGTAAAATACACCAAAACAGAAATTAAACATTAGATAAATTAAAACAACTGATCTTCAGATGTAAAAGTACTACTCAGGTCTCTATGTAGACTTCCCTTTGCAGCTGCAATGTTTTTTCTCCATGTCACTTATTCTTTTGCTGTTTACTCCTAGTGTCACCTATGTCCTTGCATTTTGGGCAGTTTTATTTGTGCATACCACAGCTTCCTGTCTCACACTGAACAGCCTTGAACTACATTGGGGATGGAGCTTGGTGAGCCAGCTAGGAAGAAGCATGGAGCAAAGCAAAGCAGTTTGATGCTCAGTCATGATTATTAATGGTAGGGAAGGTATCAGCACTTTGCTTTGGTTCTTTCTGGCAACATAAAACTAAACCTGCCCTTTAAGTACCACTGCTGTATTTAATTTTCAGGTAGATAAAATATTTGGGTGGGGACAGGGCAGTAGAGAAGAGTGGATCCAAGGATTTGGTGAGGGGATCATTTCTGAGCTAATTCTCTTTTACACTGAGACGGGGGTGGGGATTTAATCAACATTAGTATTAAAAGAAACTATGACAACTGCTGCAGGCAGCACTACATTGATCCTTTTTTTAGCATGCTCAATTACTAACTACAAATTTGAATAGCATCTGATAGAGATACTTAATCAGCCATGTAGACCTTTGCCTGTGCTATGTATTACAAGTGCCACCTAGTGAAAGATATGGTTATTTCCATTTTTATTTCATGAATGATTATGTAGCTGTATGAAACATAGCCATAGATCACTAAGTCACTTACACTGAGACATTGTCACATTCAGGGATATTTTCAAGAAATAAAGGTAAAAAAGAGCACTATTTCCTGCAACCACAAATAATAACCCTTGATACTAATTCAGAATTAGGTTAAAATAGTCTATGTACAGAGTCTGCGCCCAGCAGCTAATTTACAGAACCTAAGGTGCAAAGAACAACATTAGCACCTACAGATCTCAGTCCATAGATACTCTCAAAATAATTATTTGAGATAAAAGAACTTCACCAAACTGGACTTTGCTGTCATATATGGAAAAAAATAAGACTAATCCAACAGGAGAGTTCATACTAAACATGAGTACACAAACACACGAAAAACAGAATACTCTAATGCATGCTACTTAGCTTAGCTGACCACTCAATTCATAAAGGTGTTAACCTCAAGTTTATAGGGTTTTTGGCACAGTCTGATCTCATACTGTTATGCCTTTGGCCTGCTGGTACGTCAGGTGTATACTGATGAGAGGGAGCTACTTCTTTATGGGGCAATTTTTCCCCCCTACTCTTCCTATTCTTATGTGGAATGGAAAACGCAGCAATGATAGTGGAGCAACAAGGTCCCAGGCTGCTGCAAGTGAGGATTTGCTCAAACACAACAGCCAAAGGCACAGAAATAAAGAAAAGAAAATGCTCGCCTTTAGGAGGCCTCAGATAGGCAGGGATCTCCAGCAAGATATCCACTGCCAACCATTAAATGAGGTCTGGGGAGGAGTGGATCCTGGCTCCATCCCTTCTGGTTACTCAGGTGTATTGCATGCACCTGAGCTCCCCTGGGTTGCCCCTGCCTTCTTACCAGGTATTCAATCTCTGGTTTAAGCCATGACTTAGCAATTCTGCTACACTGTGGAAAGCCAAGTGATGTGTTGAGGTCTGGCAAAAAAATAACAGTGTGCAAGCAGACCAAAGCAGTAAACAAGGTCCTAAGATTTGTTTGTATTTTGTTTTTGAAGGGTTTGAGCCGACCCCTTGGGTTTCTTCCTACATTCAGTACTGACTTACCAAGTGAGGTTTCCAGAATATCATCTCTTCAAATACAGCAAGTCAGTAGCATGACTCACAGCCCGAGGAGATCCAGCACATATTGCAAGGTACTAAAAATTCAAAGCACAGTGCTGCATTTGAAAATAACAGAAGGAGATTTTCTTTTCAGAACTAACATCAGGTCTCTTTTGAGCTCTTATTACAGCAATACTAAGGCTATTGCAATCAACATATATTAGCTAATTCGTTTCACAAGTGATGAAAGAAAGAATTTGTATTATGTGCTCTCTGTACAGGATCTCTTTTGTGGCATTTATTAAATTACATATGTATATGCCTACATACACAACAAGAGGTCATGACTGTTATCTCTACTTTACAGATCGATATGGAACACAGACTACTACCCGGGTGGCCTAAGGTAACGGGGCAAATTAATGGCAGTGAGAATCCCTTCATTCTACCTTCCTTCCATGGCATCATGCTATCTATTAGATATGTCAGTTCTCTCTTCACACAGCAGACAGCTAAGCAGTGCCATTCTGGAATTTGGCATCATTCTTTTATCTTCAGGTATACCTACTAACATACAAAATACATTAGAAACGCAAATAGTCCTTAAAGAAAACGATAAAAATACTACAGCCCTGCTCTTCATTCTTCACTGCCATCACTTCATAAAATATTTCTGCTAGTGTGAAGTGGGTGTGAAATACCGGCATTCTGACTAGATACCGTATTACATTACAGATTAATGTAACACATATTACAGTGCAACAGAGACCAACCCTATACACTCACTCACTAAGCCGTATATCTAACTCTGTATCAGCATATTTCAGACTTTTGAATACTCTATTAAACAGAAAATCATTTGTACAAGCCAAGTGTGAGAAGCCTGCCATATTTCACAATAGCATTATTTAAGGAGGAAAAGAAGGGAGGGAGGGGAAAAAAAAAAAAAAGGAGGGGAAAAAAAAATAAGGATTAACTATGAAGCATGACTAAAAATTCCTGCAACATAACCCACATTCCCAAGCTAGAACTCTTCACTAGCTGTGCAGCTTCCTGCATCTGAGCGTGTGACAGGTATGAATCACTCAAGGCACTTCTATAAGGAGCTAGCACAAAGAAAAGCCCAGTACGACAGAAGAGGGGCATTACCCATTTTATTCTGTACGGAACTGACCCTGAACTTTGCACAATGGTGAGCGCTGAAAATTTTAATTTTAATCTTGCCATTCGGCCAACCCACCACTAGCTGTCGCCATTGCTTCACAAGAAGTAAGGAGCCAGTGTTGCAACGGCGAGACTATTTTCAGTCAAAGCAAAAATGAATGCTGCTACTCTTGGGGGGAGGGGGTGGGGACCGGGAAAATTAAAAGGAGCTACAAAAGGAGCTATTTGAGTTCTGTAACTTTACAGGTAAGGAAACCGATGCGTAGGAGAATGCCTACATCCTACAACAGTGATGTGGCTGCAATTTGAAGCAGATGGGCTCAGAAAGCTTGAAAGATCTATGATATTTTAGAAGATGTATGACATGATAACAGAAGTCCCTGGAAATCCGCTCATGTAGCAGAATAAGAACAATCAAAATGAACTGGGCAAGCCAGTGTTCCTGTCTACTTTCTGACTACAAGCAGTGCAGCAGCAGTATTGGATGCAATAACCTTAAGAGATGTTTTCCAAACAATTACCTGTAGTGGCTGCACTACTTCCATCTCTTACTACACAAACTGTCCAAATTCAGAAATGGAAAATGCAACTCAGTAAAGCCATAGGGTAAAAGTTTGGTGGTTTGTTTGTTTGTTTGTTTGTTTCCTTATGTTTGTTTGTGTTTTGTAAATCAGCCCCATAATCCGCTTTATAATACCTACTTCTAAATACCAAAGACAAAGCAATGCCATTTCTGATGTTCTGGTGGACCCTTGTAGCCAGCTAAACAACTCCGTAGCATGCAAGTTAGCTTTCCATCAAATCAGATATTCAGATCAGAATCTACCCTCTTTCTTTGCTACATTACAGCCAAACTAAGCTGAGAAGGGTACAAAAGGTTGGGATATCCAAAATACAGATATAGGAAAACATAAACAGGAAAAGAGAGGGTTATCCCTGTGTAAGTTTCAGAAGTGCAACCAATGTTTGGTAATTTATCGAAAAAAAATGTTTAATATAAATGTCTGCATATCTTTTTACAGAGGCTGACTTCTAACAGAAAGATAGCAAATATCAAAACCAAAAAGGACACGGAGAAAAAGAAAGCATTAAAAAAAAAATTAAGATGTATTTTTCCAGGCATTATCTTCTATGTTACTGTTACACAGTAAAGTGGCAAATCTGGATCAGCAACAGGAAGGAGCTTTATCCTCACCTTATGACACAGAACAACAGTTCTTCTACAAAAGACAATTGATTTGGTTTTATGAAACTGAACAGGGCAGTAGGTTTTATTCACCAAAACAAGTAGTGTACTCTAAATACCATACTTATATAGTACTGTGTACACTTCGCAGATGCAACAGCTGATTTTGGAGAAAACACTGACTTCCCCCCCCCCAGAAAAGAACGGTGTATTTACAGAGGACTGGGTGTACAGACAGACTGCTCTCCACAAAGACACCTGTTATTTACAGATACCCTTGACAGAAACTATGAAAAGCAACTCAAATCCAAATCCTTCTATATTTTGTAGTTGTTCAAGAGCATATGAAGATGTTTAATTTTACATGAATTGTATCACCATTATTGTTTATCTATTTCACAATTTAAAAAAGAAAATGAGGATACAGTTGAACTAGTAGGCAAGATTCAAGTGATACAAATGAAAAGAAGTTGAACTAGCAAAGCAAAATGCAGCTTTCTTGAAATAAGACCAACTCAGGGTACTTGGGATTCTGAAAGAAAGAGTTTCCTGCTTAGTGCTCACAGCATGTCGCCAGAGGAGTAAAACATTGCCAGCTTAACAATCATAAGTTGTAAAGTACTTCCTTGAAGCCGTGTGGAACACAGAAAAGGTTCTCTTCCATGTCAGTATATACTTACTAGTTTAAAGCATCAAAAGGTATTTCTGTCATCATTGCTGTTTGTTTGTTTGTTTTTCTTATAAACATGAATAGATTCTATTTTACTTTCTCTTGCTTCACGAAGCACATTATATTGTTATGAAAACGGAAGGGCTACAACTAGTGCTTGGGCCAATGACAAAATTCTTCATTCTGCTGCTTCTTCATTCAGTTGATTTATCAATACACCTGCATTCAGGAGAGGTACAGGAGGTACAGAAATGCGTTGAAGGATGCACCTTCAACAGGCTGGAAGGAAAAGAAATGTAAATCAGGTTCCAATAAAAAGTTAAATAATCTTTATTTGCAACCGTTTCAACACAGTCTGAACTTGAGGGCTACCAAACAACTGCATCAATCGTTTACCTTAAGTGCTACAAAGTGATTGAAGAATTAAACATTCTAGTTTTGTTTGCTGCAGAATTTAAAGAATTTAAAATCCCATTGCACTGGACAGCTACAGTCACAAGCTGTCTGGACTTCTGAAAGGTAGTTAGATTAATAGTTTTGGGGTTTTTGTCTTGTTGTTGTTGTTGTTTTCCTGGTACGGGAGAATTAAGCCACTCGGTCACAACACAACGATCAGCACCCTCCCTAGGTGTGGTGAGCTGACTAGACTTGGCCATGCTGAGTGACAGCTATCACATGCATAAACTGCAACTGAACAAGCTCACATACACGAACACCAAAGACAGTCTTTGCCAACCTTCCATGCTCAATGTTTTTAAGATACCTGTCAACAACTATGCCACGGTTCTCCAAAAGCTCACAGGAAGCAATACATATATGAGTACAAGACTTATTGAAGTGCACAGTAGGAAAATGATCACAAATAAAGAAGTGAGAATAGAGACAATGATACTAACAGATAAATATATTTCAACAACTACAGCTGTTGTGAATACAGCCTAAGGAAACCATTCTCTCACACAAAGAAATGACAGCTTTGCCAGGTGTGTGAAGTGATTCTTCCCTCCTGAGAACCAGGAGGAACCTGTAAGCTTAGAAGGTGTTAAAGTGCAAAAGGCACTCAAAGAAAAAAATACACCTCTGAACAAAGAAAAAGCTCATTATACTTTGCACCTGTTTAGGAAAAAAATATTCAACAAATTGGTTTGTTAAAAAAGGTGCAATTAAGTACCTCACCACTGAAAAAATAGGAATGAAAACAGAAAATTCTCACTAAAAGAAAATGTTAAAGTATCTATCTCATTAAAAAAAAATCAGCACCCTCTCCCCTCACTCCTGGTTATAGACAATCTCTTAGGAATTTGTTACTTATTAACGTAGGATTGCTCCTAAAATTTAGGAAAGTGTCTTTGGTTTTTTCTTTTTTTCTCCTTTTTTTTCTTTTTGTGAGCTAAAAAGCTCGTATTTGTTCCCAGATTTCCAAGAAAAGGTGCTACTTACTGCGAACAAACACAGCAATGAGAACAGAAAAACCTGTAGGGAAAACTACTGCTCATTTCAATATCACAAACAAAACACAAGTATGGAGAAAGTGACAAATTTTGCATTCTCTCAATAACAGATTCTCTTTCTGTTAACATTGTAAGCTAGAATAAACTTCAATCACTGTGGCCAGCAGCCAGCTCATGAATAGGCTTACTAACATCAACAAGACTATTGGTATGAACAAATGCTCAAAATGACTATGAGACTTCTTCTACGCCCTTTGTAATGTTAAAAGCAGTAGGAATACTGTAGCTTGCAAGTGCTCTCCCACATAGAGTAAGAGCTGAAGGCAAGAGGAGTGCTCATGTGAGAAAGTGTGGAAGAGCTATAGATAAAGGCTGAATTGGTCCATTGCTGTCAGTTAAAAACAGAGCACGTTCTAACAAAAAACTGCTGGGCAGGCAGATCGCAGGCTGCACCCAACTAAAACCCAGTGCCTGATGTTAGATTCTGATGTGTACTACTCAAGTAAAGTATTACTTCTACCATTTGAATAGTTATTGGTTAACTACATATGCAATTCTACTTAAAGAACATGAGATTTCAACCTACATTCAAAAAGTACGTAAGCACGATGGTTGTGTGAGAAAGGAAGCACCAGAACTAGCAGCAAGGTGGGGTTGCCTGCATGGTCAGCCCTTCATTTGAATGCAAATGCAATTTTGGGGCAGGCAGTTATCTGTGACATCAGGCAGGACCTTAGTAAACTGTTACCACCAGCACCTGGTAAAGCCATTGTTAATCATGTGTAGTAAAGGGACATGAGGGCTAGCATGAGTCATTTATAGAGCCAGTCAGAGCTAGAAAAGAGAGAGAAAGAAAGAGGAGGGGAAGAGATCAAACAAACACTGTGAGGAGCAGGATGTCCCAGCAAGACAAAGCCAGGCTGTGAGCATCATGTATGTGAGTTACCTTTTGGATAAAGAGACCAGCATGTATCCAGGACCTGCAAGGTGCAGCAACAACAACCTGCCAGTGCAAAACTTCGTGCCTGCTCCCCCCTACTCTGACTACATGGGGTATCACCACGTGCCAGCTCCAGAAAGCCACGGACAGCCCGCGGGAGCCTGGGGACCCCACTACGGCCCCCAGAGGGAGGACTGGAACGCTTACGGCCCGTGCCCAGGGCCCTCCGGCACGGCTGCTGCCGCACAGCTCAGTGGCTCGTCTCCTGGGCAGGGCTCCTACACTCCAGCTGAGTACAGCTCCCTCCATCCCGCTGCACCCGGGGGGTTACCTCCTGCAGGTACCGTTGGCACACAGCAGGTCTCACCCACCAGCCAAAGGCACAGCTCTTATGAATGGATGAGGAAAACGGTGCAATCCACTTCTACAGGTACGAGGGCAGTGAGGCTATGCTGAGAAGTTTTCCCTTTTTTGGGTGGTTGGTTTTGGTTTCTGTTGTTTTGTTGTATTTTTTTTGCCAGGTTCCACATGTTTTAACAAGAAGATTTGAACAAGACTCTTGCTAGCAGTGAAATATTGGTTCAATTTTTGGATGCTGGTTTTGATCAGCTGATGATTCCTTGTATATTTCCCTTGACATTCATAGCTGAAGCAAATAAAAAGCCATGCCCTTTGACAGTAAAGTATTTTAATTTGAAATAAGTTTTTTAAAAGTTACATCAAATAATTGCTTTTAGCAGGAGTCCAACAGATTTAGAGAAGTATGTCTGCAGAAAGAAATCATGATGAAAACATCAAATCTCTCCACTATCTATGCCTTGCTTAATTTTCAGAGTAGTCATGAACGGTTCAAGTAAAATATATATAGTACTGGGGTTGGAAATAACTTTGTATTAGATATAGCCCCCATAAATCTAAGAACAGTAAAAGGAAATATCTGCAGGATCAAATGCTTTAAGAAAAGGAACAATAAGAAAAGACTTGCCACTCTTCATAGCAGTAACTCAAAATATGCAGGAGTATAAAGATCTCTGGTAACACAATAAGTTAATGCTATGACAGGTCAATCTCCAGTGCATAAGAGTGGATGATTAAAACAAAAAGCTTCAGTCATGTTTAACAAATAAAAATAACAAGTTTGAGGAAAAGATTCTCCTTGGTTGTGGGAATTAATGCAAAAAAAATTATATGCAACTACTAAGTACACCAAAAACATCTCTGTTCCTTGTATCAATGGAAAAAAATAATGAAACAAGGAAGCGGAGAAGGAAAGGTAGAAGTGCACTGCCTGAAGAGAACAGCGATAATCTTCTATAGGTGCATGTGATCCTCTGAGGTTCTGAGCAGCTTTGACATGCACCAACACCAGCAGGAGCCAAGGATGCTCAGTACCTCCCCCAGAGATGCTCACAGTACCTCAGTGTCACAACTCAGGGAGGTTTCCTTCCTTCCAGACCTTCCTCCCTTTCCCAGGTCAGTTCCCACGCATCTGTAAATGGTGGCTTTAAAAGCCAGTATTGAATTAAACTCTGAAGGGAAGGCAATTATTTAAACATATATTCTACATAAATGAAAGCAACTAAACCAAAAACTTGTCTTTGCTAAAATAATGCACCTATTTTGCATAGGCACACTGAGTCATACCTACTCCTGCTCAATGTAACTTTAGCTCACAGAGAGTCCATGGACGATACTTGGACAGAGTATATTCTTACATTTGGTGAAAAAGAATTTTGGCAAATACAAAAGACAGAGGTTGCTGAAGACTTTTTTTATTTTAAAATATACATCTCATAGTTGTTCTTCACTGAACGCTTCTCAAGAAAAGACAAAAGAGGGCCAGTCTTGCAAAAACTTACTGCTTTCTTCTGCATAGTCCTTATGAACACAATGAAAATTCTCACAGGCAGTATGATTTACGGATGGCAACATACTTGCTCAAAAACCACTACTGTTTCTCTTTTCTTTACCCACCTGCCTCTTGCAGCCTTACAGTTCTGTCTTTTTGCACAACAATTAGGAATTAAAGTAGAGATTTTGTAAAGGAGAGAAGAATTATGTATGTTGTTTATTACCCCTTTTTAGTCCCTGTGAAGAAAGATATGAACTATTGTTCCTGAAGATAGAAAAAGTAAGGCTTAGACTTACCTGAAGGTACTATAGCAAATTATAGAAATAAACAATATTATTTGTTCATTGTGTGTTGCAAAATAATACTTATCAATAATATGATTTCACTATAGAAATGATGATTATTAAGGCAAGTAATTTTTGCATGATGTTCTTGAATGTCTGCAAGTAACGCTACTCTAATTGTATCCCTTTAGAATCAGGAGACATTCCTTCCACAGATTTACTTACTTACATACCACTGGGCAGCAGTTTGACTTGTAACAGCAACAGAAACAAGGCCTAGAAACAATGACATTTCCATCTCCAGGGGGTTCATGGTTATCTTCTCTTGTTGTGGTGCTTCATGGATTCATGACCTGAGAGAGAAGAAAGAAAAACACTTGATTGAAATTTCTCCCACTGCCTCATACCCTACATGTCTTCTCATATTGCTGTTTATACAATTCACCTGGAACATAAGAAGAAATGATTTCAAGTTAAATGTACTGTATGTAACTTAAAAAACAACACTGAATACAAAACCAGGTCTTCACCTGGTATTAAGCAAAATTCATGAGAATATGCTACTTAAAGCTACTGAAAGATCTCAGTATTTAATGCAAGATTGTCACACTGATATAGTGGTACTAGAATGCATTTCCCACATAAATGATATAATCAGGCTTTCATACACCATCTTCCCTGGTTGAAGGATGTATGAACTGGAGGGAGTAGGACTTCCTCCGTGTAGGAAGGCCTGCTCACTGCTTCCCTGAGGGTATTCAGGATACAGGAGAAAGCAAATGTATTCTGACTCACCAGTTAAATAAAGGACTGTCTGAGTATTTTCATCCAAGAACACTAGTGGAAAAAGACCCTTCCCTAACCCTTATACTGCACCTATCTGTCTCAACTGCTAAAATACCAAGCTGAAAGGGAAAAGAAACCCACAGCTACTAGCAATAGTAGCAGAGGTCAGAACCATGACAACTAGAGACAGCAATTCTCTGTACACAAAGCATAATTACAGGCAAATTCTTTGATGAAAAGTATAAGCCCATCATTGCATAAATTACAAATCTCCTTATACTGATTTCTGTACTTTTATGGAAGTATACAGTCCCTTGCATGGGAGTAGCCTTTACTTATAGCCTTTGTGAGAAAACAAAATGCATCTGTGTAAATGTGTGCACAAAATCTAAAGTATGAAGAGGTAACTGCCAGGTAGTTTCAGCAGCAGTGAGAATTAGATGAAAAATATATCTTAAGATCTGCATCTATCTAATTATTAAAAAGGGAGGGAACAAGTACAGAAACAGAGGGAAAATAACTGTAAGCAGAGACATCAAGTGCAGGAAAATCTGTAGTCATTCAGTAAAAATGTACTCTGACAATTTTTCTGGTGGTGCTGACAGTATCATTACCAAATGCTCCGTAAATGTACAGTATCTAGAAGGAGGAAGAAATATTCTCTCAAATGTAAGAAAGAGAAGCAGAACTCTTAAGGAGTCATTCTTGCAAAATTCTGAATGCCTACAGAACATACACCTGGAAAAAATCCAAGTAATCACTTGCTTTTTAGTTTATACAGTCACTGGCAACGTGACTTTTCCTGACCCTGCTACTTAGAAAACTGCCTACACTTTCTACAGCTTGTGTCCTTGTGCCAAACAAAACCCCACAGAGCAGTCTGTCCAGTTGTCATTTAAAGGTGACAAAAATGATTCTGCTTTGGTTTCAGATATCTTCTGTATTATGAAGATGAATGGTTTACAGTAACCAAGGACAGAAGTTGGCCAATGAGCATTATTACAGAACATACTCAAAATGGAAAATAATTACACTTTAAATAGAAGTCAACAGAACAGAGGGAAAATCCTCTAAGTCTAACGAAAGTTTTCAATTCTATGATGCTACTCTGTTCTTTCCACCATGAGTTACCTGAACATGTATAATAAGAAAATATGATCGAGATCCAGCAGAAAATACAAATTTAGAATTTCAGCATTGCAAACCTCTATGCATCCAACTTGGCAATATTTCTATTCAGCTCATTGAGACTTGTGGCAGGAATGCAATTACTGACACTGCGCAGGACAGCACCTTCGTAACTTCACAGAACTTCATTTGCAGCACAGAGTCCTCCATCAAGACATTTATTCATTTCAATTACTTTTCTTTCTCAAATTCAATTAAACCAGTGAAATTCCCTAGGGTGAGAGTTTGGACCTTTTGTTTCCTAAATTTTAAAGTGCATGAACATTGAGAAAGAGCACCCTCACAAAAAAAAAAAGAAAAAAGAAAGAAAAAAAAAAGAGAATCCACACCACTGGGCCCTGGTCTCCAGTGGTCCTTCATCATTAACTCAAAAAAATAACTCTACTCCCTCTCTTGAAACTGAGCCACCATAAAGATGCAGATATGAACAGAACATGTCTTCAGGCCAGAAAACTATTCCATATTTGAAGCAGACTTATACTGCCTTTCAGCCATCATGTATAGATATTAACTCCCTCTGATACAATATTAAGCTACACTAGTGAGGTGCTGATACTTGTAAGTAGTCTGACACTATTCTGTATAAAGACATCTCCCGTCTGAACTAAGGAGCTGCTGGATTTTACGAATGATGTCAATTTAGGTAGGCGAAGGATATTCCTGGACAGTTAAGAGAGGAGGCACTAAAGAAGGGGCCAGGGACCAGTTCTCATGCTAATTTATTTTACTTTGTAAACTAGTTGTGAGGTCTGACCGTGTTGGTTTGGTTTTGTTGTTTTTTTTTTTACTCCTTTCCTGGGCTACATTGTCTTTGGTTTTGAGGCCTATCTGTCATATTGAGGCAACAGACCCTCTCAACACTTCTCTTTGCTTTGATATGCAGCCTTGTCTCTTCCTTCTCCCTTTTTTCTTCAGGAGTTATATTGCCGGAAAGGGTGATGATTTTCACAGCAAATAAAGAGGCCTTCTCCTAGCTTTATTGTCTTCAGAAGAAATGCTCTGTGAATTTTATGACCAAGGGGAAAGCTGTTCCCTTCCCCCAACTCAGAACTTGGCCAGTCACAAAAATTGCTGAAGTGGGTGTGTGATAAGACAGGATTGTTAAACTTTATCTCACAAAAAGTCTTCTAAGGCTGAAATATCTTATTTCTCCTTAATCTAAAGGCAGTCTTAAATAATCACTGCCTGTAAAATAGGTTTTTGGCAAAACTTGCTGTTCTTAAATAGCTCACCCTACTTAGAAAATCTGCCCCCTCAACACAGAGGCAGATTTCCTTTATTTTAATTCTACACAGCTACTGATAATCTCCCCAACCACCTGCAGCTCCATGCTACGACTCCAGAACAATACATTCCCAATAAAACTGATGCCAAGCTGCTGATTAAAGCGATGATCTGTCCTTTATAAAAGATTAACACTGTCAAAAGGTAAATCTTGGTAACTTCGCTCACCTAAGTAAAATCTGCAGGACTTTAGTCAAGTAAAGAATTGGATTAAAATATTAACCTTTATCACTGGATCATTACATTTTGCCATTATCTACCAAAGAGTTCTGACAAATGGAGTGCATTCTTGTGCTGTCTCTGGGGTGATGCATTAGTTCTACCTCAGATTTTATTCAGGTAGTACTTCTTGAAATAAAATGCATCGCTGTAATTGAAATGAGCAGAAGATCAGTAAGATTCACAACAGAATGCTAATCTATTCTGTCAACCTGTTCAATAACAGGCCTTATTGCTGTTAACTATAGAAAATAAATAAAAAATCCCCTCTGCCTTTGAAATGAAATGCCACATGCAGACTAACTCCAAGACAGCAGCCAGCAAACAGATACAGAAGTCCCTTGCAGACACTGGGACCTTACTGAGAGCAAAACATGATATTGCTACCAGCAAGGATTCTCTCTGAAAACCTCAGCAGATCTCAGACCTCTGCAGCTCAGATAAGGTTTTAAGCACCTAAAATCGGGAATAGGAAGCTATATCTTGAAGTTTTCCATCTTGTTTTGACAACAGAAGCACATCTGATATTTGACTCAGACTTCAGAATGAGAATAGAGCTGAAGATAAGATCACCTTTCTCTTTTGTGTTCTTCATCTTAACAACATAAAGGAGTCTAAGGAAACATCTTAAACATTTTTGTCCCACAGAATGACCTCAATTTCTCACTTGAAGAGGAAAAAACAAAAACAAAACAAAAAAACAAGCTAGAGATCTAAAGTTAAAATATATCAAGTAAAGCATTAAAGCACCACAGGTGACCATATGTTAAACAAACAGCTTACACTTCGAATGAATGAAAACAACTGTCATAGTGTTTATGTGGACTGGGCTAAATAACTGCTGTTCTCCAGAGACTTCAACATTTTCACTATTGTAAAATTAGCAGCACTTTTCACTTGATTATCTGAGTAAACATACTTGGGCTAATTCTGCTTTTCACTACAGTTCTACGGTGGTAGAAGTGCTGCTGAGCTGAGAATGTCTGACCCAGCCAAGCACAGCACAACGTCCACAAGAAATTTAACAATAATTTAACAGAGTTGTTTTGGCTGCATGAAGGGAACAGAAACACCAGCATAGGCAACAAACAAAATTGTATACATTCATTTTTCCTACTGAAATATTCCAAGTAAACACACTGATGACCTCGTGACAGTTGGAAAATATCCATATCACTGTAAACTCACTATTAATGCACAGTGCTTCCCCACAGTCAAAGAGCAAGAAGTACGGAAGCTGAATGACCAAATTCTAATGTACATCTTGTAATGAAAGCTGGGAGGAGTCCCAGAGAAAGCCTATCACAGAGTGAACCAGACACTGCCCACAGTCAGAGGTATTTTGTTTACAGCACAGCAGTGACCAGGACTTCCAGTGCTAAACAACTGTGTGTATACCAACAGTACGGAATGGGTCATCACCTTAAGAACCTTGTCATGCATATAGTACCTTAGTGAGCCAAAAATTCTTACTATTTGACAACAAAGTCAAATCCTGGAAGAGAATTCATTACAATGTGATGTATGCATTTAGATAACAAGTAGAAGGCAATGTTAACTTTGAATATATTCAGCTATTAAAACAACGAAACTATGCCTTTCTCCACTGGTGGGGAAAAACACATTAGCCTGTGAAACCAAATCATGAAGTAAAGGATAAAGTACTTCAAGATTCCACTAAAGTTCTGTACCTTGAATTCTGAGCTTTGGGTACTACTTCACAAGCTAGGGAAGGTGGAAGAAGGGGCTGAAGAGTAACCAGACTTTGCTACCACCAATAAGCCCCCAGCTGTTCTGTGCTGCAGAGAAGGCTGATGCTCAGTGGTGACACATCACAGGGAGCTGCTCTGAGAAAGACGTTTTGCCAAGTCACTGACTGATAGTCTATTTTGGTGTTCTCCATTAATTACTTTCATGACCACTGCAAGTATTACAAGTTTGAGGTACACCTTTTTCTGAGCAGTTAGGCATGCATACATTTTTTTCAGAAAATGATCTGTAAGACAAAGATTAAAAAAGCCCTTGTATGAAGCTAAGCTACATCTTCAGCACAACCAGACTGCTACAGGCAGCAAGCCCCGGTGTGCCTCCCATTTTATGTATGATCCAAGAGAATCTGTCTCAAATGGGGTTGTTCTTGCCCACTGGACAGGAAGGTACACAAAGCATAGTACCACTGTGCAACACATGGCACAGATCACCAACTACAAATGCATTCTCTGCCCCAAAAAATTTACAGTCAAGATATATACATTTGAACAAGTGTCCTGTGTAAAAGAGACAAGGAAGCACAAAACAAATCAACAAGTCAGTATTTGCAACCACTGTAACGTTTGTTTTAGCCCCAAAACAATCTAATCTTTCCAAAATGTAGGAAGGCCTTAGGGCAGGGCTCAGGGACCATGATTTTAGGCAGCTGTTGACCTCTGATGTTTTGATTGCCTAAAATGAACATTAACAAGAGTGAAAAAGCTGGTGAGAAAGGAAGCATCAGCAGTCTTCTCCATTCTCAGTTGTGTTTAATGACTGCCAATATCTGTCCTCACAGATGATCCTGCATGAAATCAGTACATTCCACCTACTTGCATCTGTGTTCACTTGCTCATGTCACTTGCTCTTACCTTTTTAAAGACCCAGTTACTGCTGAGCCGTGTCTGCTTCAGTCAGCTGTACCCGTAACTGAAACACTGCAGACGTGCTGCCTGAAAAGGAACCAATGGTGCAATTCTAGCATTGTTGAACACCCTTTGTTAAGTATTGCTTTCCTTCTCTCTTTTTTTATTAACTGCCATTTGAAAATTTATCTTACTATTCCCTGAGATGTGATCAAGGTATGGTTAAGTTGTGCTAGACTTGAAGGAAAAACACAGCCACCAAATTGCAGCAACAGCAACAGCACTGTATCAGTATTTCTAGCAACAGGATCTGAGGTCCCTTGGAAGCTCTCAATATTTTCTATGCAGTAAAACATCACTCATGATTCATCTCTGAATTAAGTAGCAGTCAATCAACTTTAGGGAAGAGAAAAAAGCAATTCAACACTGTGCAGTAAGCCTGCATCAGAACTGGGAACAGAACCCAGGCCTCCTGGCTCCTCATTCTTAACAAGAACAACTTCTCTTTCCCAAATGATAACCCAAGGGTACTAAAGAATACAAGAAGCAGTTTATCATCTATTTACTAAGGAGCAAATCCAAAAGCTGGTGGTACTACCCTCTTGTGTTGTAAATTGATACCAACTCCACTGCAGTCAAGGAAGTTACTCTGGGTAAGTGCATAGAGAACCAGGCCTAAAACACCCATAAACATCTGTCAAATGTAAAGTCAGATATTTTATGTTACTGGAGTTAAAAAAATTCTAGGTTGAAGCAATGTGTTCTTCTTTCAAAACAGGTAAAACAAGAACAAGAGAGAAGTACCGAGTGGTTTACACAGATCATCAGAGATTAGAATTAGAGAAGGAATTTCATTACAACAGATACATTACAATCAGGAGGAAGTCTGAACTTGCTGCAAACCTAAGACTTTCCGAGAGACAGGTAGAGTATGGATCACCCATTCAGAATTTCCTTTGCATTTATTATTGCCGAGGAGGAGATAACCACACTAGTTAAGAATACAGAAATGCTAATATCTCAAAACTAACGTGACTGAATTCTCTCTGTGATTTAGGAACTCACACTACCCAGCTGAATGTCTTGATGGCTTTGTTTGCATTCATTTTGAAATATCCCATCAGCACTAGTTCAGCTTGCATGATGACAGCAGAGAGCTATGCAACTGCACAGAAAAGACAAACAGAAGTCTGACATACAGTCTTGTTCTGAGAGAATATCAACCAAATCATGCCAGGACTTTTTGCCATTCAGCTGGGTCAGTATTAGTAGGGAGAAGCTTTTGCAAACATTTGCAAGTCCTGGTTCCACTGAGATCAGTGAGAAACCTTAAACAAGGCCATTCTTAGCACACGCATAGCTACTGAATATAAGTGATGAATTTCAGTATGTTCGGGACACTGAAGATATTTAGGTCTTGGCTACCTTCTGTTTAAAATTCCCTACACACTTGTTAATCCTTTCTCCTTTCCTTATTTCCCTCCATTCCCTGCAAATTCCACCTCCTTTCCCACAAGTTAAATCCGTTCTTCTTGACAAAAAGACATAAAATACAATTCGCTCTGGAACAGCTTGGTGCCCCATTCATCAATCATGTAATTGTTGTGCCAGTGCCACCTCCTGCTATAGCAAAGCAGGAGCCCAGCCCCTGGCTGTCAAGCACCTCAGCTGACTCATGCCAAGCAAGATAAAATGCCCATCTAGATCTCCAGTGTACTCCTAACATGGGCTGAGCATGTTCTGTCCCATTTTACTTGGGGGTTTCTTAACACAGTACACTGAAGTAAGCATCAATCTTAAAAGATTCATTGTAAGGACTCCACAAATAGATTGCCTCAATCTAGTTCAATCACAGAAGAACAAAGAATGACACGTAAACAAGAAAGGGAAGAAGTAATATCTAATTATTTTTTAAGTGACAAATGATACACTTCTGATACAGACTGGATAAAAAAAGAGAGGAGATGGTGAGGACAAGAAAGAAGAACTAAAATTACACTTTGGGATTATTTGCACAACTAAGCAGTTGCAAAAATACTGTAAAAGGATAGCAACAGGTAAAGAACAAGTCCACACAAACTACTGGCCTAAAGTTACAGATCTGAATTTACTTGTATTTGGTAACTGGTATGCAACCTTTAAATGCCTACTAACATCTCTCTGGATCTCTGCTGCAGGTCTGTACATCTAGTTTAATAATGGAAGAGGATAAAAGCCCTAAATTCAAAGCAGATAACACTGAACACAGAGGGCAATTCTGAATCAGGTATTAGTTCGGTTTCCAGATAGTTTCATCTCTTCATATATTCTGGCAAATGATGGGAAAAGCTAGATTACCACAGCACAGTCAGAATGTAGGATATTCAAGGCAGCTTTAATAGAACATGAACATCATTCGCTACTGAAGTGATATTTCAGAAATTAAGACAACAAAATGAACCTCCACATGTTTGAGATGACAGGCTGGGACTTAACAAACTTGGGTTCAAATTTCTACAAGCTTTATGTGCATCAGGAACCTTCACATTCAGCTGGAAAATGGGTATAATAATGGCTCAAGAATAAGTGCACTGAAACTGCCACAGAGTCCCCGTGATGTCTTGAGGGACTTCACCACCAGATTTCTTTTAATGGCCACAGACACTACCACTTTTTTACAGTTTTTCCTTCTTTCTGATTGCCAGTTATCTCTCTGCCAAGCAGCTAGAAAGGAAAAGAAAACAAATCAGTATTTCTCAGCAAACCACAGACTTTTCTTTGGTTAATTTAAAATAGTTGACAAAAGCGCTGCTTTGTCATCTGATCAAAAATGAAGAGATGTGGCCAAATGTGATAAGATGACCTATTATGCAGACTATACATAATATAGAGCCATTTCTAAGGACACACACAGGTTTTCATCCCACGTCAGGAATTCATATCTAAAGACATTTCAGTTGCCACAGAACAGTCCTTTTCACACCTGAACAAATTCTGCTGCATTTTCAATTGAGCATTGTCAGCTTCATCTCGCATCCTCACCTGTTCTGTCCCAATCAAAATCCATATATTCTTCAGTAGTTCATCTCTTCTCAAAGATTGCATTTCTGTGACAGAGCAATGACTAAGAAGTAAAGTCATGGACTGTGTGGGAAATAGCAGATCTATATCTGCTTCTACATCTACATCTGTATCTTCATCTACGCGTGCAAGAAAAAGTGCTTAGCTACTAAGGCACCACTTCTATAATACTCTGAAGTTACACATACCTGCAATAGCACACTGGTGCATTTCTGCCCACAGGTATATTGCCATTGGCTTACACAGTGTAGCAAAGGAATTAATGTTCAGCATGCAAACGGGAAATCTTTTCTCAGTTCATTAGCCAATAACAGGCTTTGAGTTGCTCTGACTTAGAGCATACAGTTGTCAAAGTAAAGATGCTTTCAAATTCGTTTGGCTACCACTGTGATGTATTAAGGTTCTATTCGACTTTGTACCAAAAATAAAATAAAATAAAATAAAATAAAATAAATAAAATCAAAAAGAATCAAACTCATTTCATAAATACTTTCTAGGAATAGATCACTTAAAAAGCTACTTATTGAACAAAATATTTTATTATCATGTAGGAAAGATTACCTATGCGGAAAAAAATACATAAAAGCAAGCTTTTATGCCTTTATGCTCAGTTGTCCCTGTTTGCTACTGCCTTTCTCACTGGTCCTCATGCAGATCATTTTCTCCTGTGCCCCTTGACTACATACATAAAGAACCACACTGCATTCTATTAACAACTGTAAAAAATTTCCTCTGCTCCTCTGCAGGTGAAAATCTGGTTCCAGAACCGCAGAGCCAAAGAAAGAAAATTAATGAAGAAGAAAATGACTCATTTTGATGGCAGCAATCTTGGCTCTATGCAGAGTGACTCTGGCTCAGTGAGCCCAATGCCAGCTCCTGACCAACAGACTCACTCAGAAATGCCCAGCTCTTTGTTCCCTCCTCCACCTCCTCCGGCTCCGCTTCCAATGAACGGCCTGCAGCACACTGGGAACCTGCAGCAGGTGGTGGCCTCTCAGTAAGACTGGCTGAGGAGCTGCTGCTTAACGAACACTATGAACTACCGGTACACAGAGCACTACAATACGAAAGAGGAACGTCTGCAGTTGTTTTGCAGCGGTCCCCAGCATGACACAGTTCTGTGCACATAAGCTTCAAGTTCAGTAACTCAAGAGTCACTTGCCGGGTCTGCAGGATAGTGCAAGCTCCCAGTGGCACTGGAACTGCTGTGTGCCAGGAGTCCTAGCTGCAGAGAGCCTCACAAGAGACCACCACAAGGCAAGCATCCCTGCAGCAGGTGGGCAGGCACTGGGGAGGAGAAGAGCAGAGGGCTAGAGTGGCCACTTGCTAACTATATTCTGTGAACAAACAAAAGCACAAAAGAGGCCGTAGGCAATATGACACTGCTGAGGCTGTGATGGCAGCTTAATGCGAGTGCTCTGTCCCCTCCCCTAGGTAAAGAGTGTATTCCTTCTCTTTCCATCTCCACACAGGTTCCATGTACTAATCTCACTTTCATCGACATTACACATGGACCTCGATAAATGAAAACCTGGCTTAATTGTCTTAACTCACTTGACGGAAAGCCTGAGTTGTGGTGGTTGCACTCACTGTGTTTTAAGGGTAAAGGTCACGGATGAGCCTTTTGGATTTGTTTTGTTTCGACAGGTATGATTTCCAATGCTCCCTATACTGGTATAAACACGCATGCATCAATCTTCCCATAAATGCTTTGAAAACATTTTGGAAATATGAATCTTAGCCTAAATTCATTTTTGGTGGAGATTGCATTTTGTGAGAGCATATCTCCCGGATGAAGATGCAATACTTGCATTCAACTAATTTTATATTTGGAGAGGTTTTCAGAGCTATTGTGATACAAAAAAAAAAAAAAAAAAAAAAAGAATTTAAAATCTGAAAAGCTAAATTAATAGAAGACAAAACAAAAATATTTTACATGGATATAAGATCTTGCCAATTTCTAAGTGGGCACGTAATACTGATCTCCTAAACCCACACCTGAGAATCTAAATGGGAGGTTCCAATTCCCAAATGCTGATCCCTTCCACACTAAGCAGACTTGGGCAGATAATCGCTACTTAAGAATAATCTGGATATCTGCTTCCTGAGTCGACTACCAGTTACACATACATAATCTCTGCCTGTAAAGAGAACATTTTTGAAGCACTCGGGTAATTTGGGAATTTACACTCCCCTTTGCCAAAAGCTGTTTAGAAGTTTAGGATGCTTATCCTCATGAATTTCCATTGAAGTGTCCTCCTAAATATGTCCAACACTGTTACAAATAAGACTTAGGAACATAAGTCATTTCGGCACTACGTTCTTTTTTTTTTCTTAATTATAACAAATAGTACTATTAGATCATCAAAATGTAGGTACTGTAAAGTTACTTTGTATATAGAGAACATAAAAATAAATGACGTTTTCAATAATCAATTGCCAATGTGATATTAGCTACTGCAGAAAATGAACATAATTTTCACGAACATTCTGCTACTGAACTGCAGCATCAAGTTGAAAAGCAGGGAGATGCTTAGAAAAAAACGGAATGGTAAAACCAGGCTGACTCAGGGAGATGGCAATTTTCACTCAGTCTCTCTCTTAATTTTACTTAGAATTTTCTTGTAACAAGGACAGCACGAAAGAAGAGTAAACTTAAAAGGGATGCACATCTACATTGTAAAATTCCCACGCTTTTCCTTCCATTGCGCTGCTAGAAAGAGTACTTTGAAGCTTTGTGTTGGTAAGATAAGCCAAATGAGATGAAGAAACTCAATTACAATACAATTCAAAGTTCAGCAACAGAAAAACCTCTAGTGCTTTTCACTTATTATGAAAAGCAGAACATAACAAATAGCACTTATGAACAGGAGTGATTTAACACCCACATTGATGAGCACAGCCGTCAAAACGAAGCATTGATCTCCTAAAGAGATACTTCCTGCATAGGTCTAAAAGAAGAATCCATTGGAAATGCATGGAACAGCCGTTCTGCCTACAGAGGGAAACGCTACAGATATTTTACATACAGTTCATAGGCATATTTTAACTTAACTGATACTGAAAAAGGTTCAAAGAGAGAAGTAATCTCAATTTGGCCAATTAAACAGAATTAAGGTTGCATACCAAAGAAAAATCAGTAAAAACATCCAGATTTACAACTTAAAACTTGTCAGAATACAGAAAGCAGCTTTGTTTTTTGTAATGATATATAATAATTCGATACCTAGTTCAAGCTGAATGCACCAGGGCCCCAGGATTCTGCAGGATCAAGTTCACTGTTAGCTTTTAATCACACTTCCATGACATAATTTGATTTTGTAATTGATTTTTTTACATATTTTTAAAACATTCTGAAAACTGTAAGAAAATAAACCTGAACTCAACTTCTTTCTCTTTAAAATTATTTAAACATCATTCAAAGAGTGAGGGATCTGGCAAAATGGCCCGCTTTATCTTGTTTACATGTGGAAGAGTTATTGAGGAAGATAAGTGACTACTTTGAAGATCTGCCTCATTTCTGCCCCAGTTTGCTGAAAGCATGCTTGCTATAGGTTGCTATGTGTTTCCAATCAGAAGTTGTTAAGTACACAAAATAAGGCTGGATTTTATTTGCAGAAGCACATGTTCAAAGGTTAAAATTTATTGCTCCAAAAGCAGTATCTATAAACCAGGGCAATACCTTAGGGATTATTAACCCTCTAGTTATGCCAGTGATTGTTATACATGATTTAGTTTATTTATTTATTTTTAACTTACTTGCAATCTATTTAAATAAGTATTTTCCAATGTGCTTTAATCCTTTAAAAAGTTGTCCACCAAAAAAAAACAACCCGTAAGCTATTTTTCATTAAAAAGCTTGTAAAATACTGTTGCATAGATAAACTGAAAATGAGATGAATCAAATCGGAGGCAATTATCTGAAAGTATTTTGGTCCAACATTTTGAGTCATGAAATACCTCTGAACACTACTTGCCTTCCCTTCCAACACTGGGCATATCATGTTACCTATCAGTTTTAGCACATCTTTAAAACTAGGGACACTAAAGCAGTGTTGCTGCGAAGATTGATTGGTTGTCAGCAAAGCACCTTGAAGAAGAAAAGCATACCGTGGGCTACATCACAGGAATATCTAAGCCCTTAATCCTAATTGTGATTAAAGCAACAATCGAGGTATATGCAATTTTCAGAGGAATTCACTAACCTCTAAACCCCATTACCCAGAAAGAAGTGTATGGTACAAAAAGAACACACCAGGCAGGATCTCCTACAAAAACTTCATGCAACTAAGAAAGCTATACAATTCAAAATGATGTTTCCAAACAAAAGGAAAAAAAAACCCTTTCAGACTGACAAATACATTCATTCTAGGTGTTAACACGAAAAATAAAAATCATGCTCCTACTTCAAGCATCCTTATTCAGTTTGCTGGTGTCGTACAAGCTCACTCCAAGCCACACTTCTACATCCAGAGCGTGCACTGGGATGGTGCATCTCTGAGTGACTTAGATGGCCAGTCACGTTTTGGAAATGGCTCTGGATGTTGTTAGTGGGACTCAAAATTGTATTGACACCACTATTAAAAGAATAGGTGCTGTTTTAATGGTGAAAATGTTTCCCAGCTGTTTTCATGATCAAAGCACAAATAACTTTTTTGTACATTTTGTAACAAACCATGCTGCGAAGTATCTCAAAATGGAGAGGCTTAACTTAGATTTATCCTGCATGCTCTTGGTCCTCCAGGGCAGGAGGGACTTGATACACATGACCTCTCACCTGAGAGCAAGGAAGAGCAGTTAAATTTCAGTGACAGAAAGGCTGGTCTGCCAGGAATATAAGCCACGTGTATAGCAAGACTTGTAAACAGTAAAAGCAATCAATTCCTTTGTTTCCTCATTAAAAACAAGGACCACACTCAAGGAACGCTCAAAGGACAAAATACTGAGCACTCAACAACCCCCATCTAGCTGTATTCCAGTCAGGATGAACTAGCTACAGTAAGTGGGAGCCACACACCACAGGTTCAGGAAGGAAGCCAAATATCAACAGAGGATCTGCTGATCCTGTTTACAGCTCTGCTAAAAAAGATCAATTTAACCTGCATTTCACATACAGGTTCTTTAAAACCTGCTGCATTAAGACTGTTTGCTGAGCAATAAGGCACACTTTTATTACTGTTTGTATCGATTTTGTAACAGATTTTAAATTGTCTTGATTTCAGATCAGAAGACCCTCTTTTCGTTCCACTCTTCCCTAGCACATGCAACACTGGTGCAGATCATACATGACATGTATTGCTGCTACCTTAAGAAAGGGGGAAAATTGACATTAGGATATGAAAGCCAACTCATTGTTAGCAGCAGTCAGAAAAACAGCTATAAGAGGTAGAGGGCAAACATGATCACCATACTCCCAACAATTCACTTTTCAATACTGATGATTTTTCAGAACGATTTGTTAACAAGCAAAACCTAAGAGTATGGAATTCAAAATTGCAACGCTGAGGAAGGCTTCATGGACAGTTACCATCTCTATTTCCACTTGTTTGTACAGAGTGGAACTTCTGATATCTTTCCCTTTCCCCCAGAAGAGCTAACTTCAGCAAGTGAAAGTAGCTGAGTTACCATGGCTGATTCAGCTCTCTGAGCTGTACCACACTCATCAGTAAGGAGAACAATTTGGCAAGGTCTGGCATCTCATGCCCTGAAAATGAGACCTAACCAGACTGTCATAAATTAAACCATCCCAAATAAAAAGAGTAAACAACATTTTCAGAATGGTTGTTTGTAGAAGCTCCAGTGAAAGCAAGATCACTCTCCTCAGTGGTGAGTTTTAAAATTTACAATCCAACTGTCTTCCTTTCTGAATTAATAGACTTTTTTTTCCCAGCAAAACTGACCTCAGCTGACAGCACGCTCTGTACTGTCTTTTCCCCCAGATTTATACAACTGTTAATGCTAGGAGGATTGAGTGTGCATGTAAAGCCTGGTTTGAATAAAGGGTAACATCTCTGAAATACTACATTAAATCCATCATTAATATGTAGCTCACTAGCAAACTCCTTAGCCAGCCATTCCACTGGAATTGTAGGCATGCAGTTAGAAAGGTGCCAGCAAAAAGCATTCCCAAGCCCTACATTATTGATGCGTTACTGGAGTGGTCCCCTGGAGGCAAGGAAACAAACATCTGTTCCCAGCACCTTAGCTAGGATGAGACATACTGAGCTCGTATACTTTCTTCTCCTCAGAAACATCACCCAGATTGCATACAATTTTCAAGTGTCAGAAATATATTTCTTATGTTTATATACAAGGGAGAGTGACTTTGTGAGTAAGCATTCACAAAACGCTTATAAAAAAACAATCACAGGTATAAACACCTTTAATTTATGTATCATACAGGTCAATTTTAATCTACCAGTATGCCATGAAATTACAGCTATAACACTTGCCATTAAAACACCTTAACTACATATTTGTGGTTACACTGTTATTGCTGGCTTTGGAAATGCTCTTTAGAACAGCACCCATATTATGGTATACCATCAACACTGCCTGTGAAAATAAAACTTTTATGGTTTCAATGGCTATCACTACACTTGTTGCTATGAGCATTACTGAATTTTCATCAACCACTTGTTAGAAAACTAGACAATTCTCTTCCCCAAAGAGTAAATGCACATAAAGTATGAGGTCTGCTCCGAAAGTAATGCCTCCTACTTTTATTATATTGGCCCATGATATCAGAGGAGCATGCTGATGGTACAGCAGTACAGGTTGAACCTTCCCACTAATATTCCTTTACATTTTGTTGCCGTGTGACAGATGGCAGCAGAGGGGCAGTCTGACACAATGGCATCCCACATGGAAGTGAATATGAAACAAAATTCAACCTTGTGGAAAAAAAGGCACCCACTGACATTCATCGAAGCTTGCTAAGCATTTATGGAAACCAAGTAGTGGATGTGAGCACAGTGAGGCTGTGGGTGGTGCATTTCAGCAGCTATGTGAAATACAAGCTGTGTTCTGGATGGCCAGGCAAGTTTTTACAAGTACAGCATGCAGGCTCTTGTTTATTGCTGGTGAAAATGCATAAGGTAATGGAGGTGACCATGTTAAAAAATAAGGGTTTGTAGCTGAGAATTTGCTCTATCAGATAGTATTATCGCACTCTTTGTATCTGTTGTAGTTTCCATGGAAACAAATAGGCGGCATTGCTTTCAGAGCAATCTACGTATATTTAATTTTACACGTAAGCCACTTCATTCCAACCAAAAGCTCAGGCAATTCCCCGTGGACACTGGCTAAATTAGACATAATATTTTGATGGTTGGAATAAAATGAAAAAATGATTACCTTGGAGCTCAGTTCTCACTCCAGCCACCAGTGTCTCTGAAGCAAGTCAAGGAGTGCAACAGCCTTGCTGCCAGTACCTTACCAATGATTCCTATTCTGCCTTTTTTTGCCCACTGCTGAAAATTGTATAAATATAGCTGCTGTATGGATGGGACTCCTAGACAGCCAGCCTACTGCCTCAGATCAGCTTCCCCTTTTCTATCATCCCAGAAAGGCAAAGAGTGACCATGGTAACACGACAGTCCCACAACCACTTGGAACAGCCATAAGCAGCACACTGACCCTTGCTCTCCCACCATCAACTCACTGCTGCTCCATCAGAGTGCAAACATGGACAGGGAAAAGTGTTTCTGGAACTGCAGAGTAAGGCACTGCTACGCTGATGGTGATGCAGCTCTGTGGCCCTAAAGCTAATGACAGGACGGATATGAGAGGAATGACACATGGATGGCTAAGAAATTACTCTTGGGAAGGCAGACTTCGATTAACGGTCAATTAGCTCTCAAAACCCATCAATTGCAAAATTACAGTATCCTTAAAATACTAGACTGTGAAAAGATGTGGTTCCTTTCTAATGATCCACACAGTTCTTTGATACAAAATGGGAGACGTAAGAGCCAGACTGTGGGAGATGATCTGAATGTTACCATTTTAGTTATCTTATTCTCACTCTGGTGTTAAAAAATCTGCAGTCTTACCCAGCAATCTTATCCTTCTATGTAAATGTTTTTAAACAAAATGCCTTATTCAAAGTTTGCTATTGTCAACCGATATCAAATCAGTACAGCAATTCGTGATCAGTGTATCTTGATCTAATTACTTTCTGGAAAGAATGGAAATAGATCTAAAGAAATTTCAGATAATGGAACAGGCAAAACAAGAAAGGGAAAGGAGGAGCATAAACAAAAGATAAAAGAAGAACAAGGAATGAAGGATAAGGTTCTGAGATACAAAAAATAGGATCAAGTGATAATGAAATTGTGGTGGTATGAGGAGAAGCATAAACAAAGGAAGATAGTTAAAAATTAAGTTGTTAGTATGTATATATTATATGTAATACTTTCAGGATAGGAAACAGTATCTTCTTTAACCTGAATGATGCTCACTGAGTCCATATATAGTCCACATACGTTCTTTTTATTTTGTCTTAAATAGGGAACACATCAATGACAGGAGTCCAACTTTTTCCATGTCCTACCCCACAACGCAACTTCCCTCAGCATCATCTCATGGATTAAGAAATAAATCCATAAATATACATTAAAAAATAACCTTAAAGAGCGCAGCATTTATTAAAAAAGGTCTTTAAAAAAAAAAAAAAAAAAAGAGGAATCCTTCCTCTAAGTACATAGAATCCGTTGGTACTGAGATTAGAAGGGATGTGCGAGTATAAGCAGTGTCAAAATTCAAAGGCTGCTGAATGAAGATCCACACCTTCATAAAGGCAAACAAGTCATTACAATTTGCACCTCTTTTGCAAGCATACCCCCTGACAAATAGCTCACAGCAAAGAAATTAATCCACGATAAAAATCTGATATCAAAGGCACTCTACAAATTATAACGAGGCAATTTCTTAAGTCATAAAGAGTGGCCTAAGTCTCCCACATTAATACCCAATACTAACATACAACAACAAATTTGGTATCATTCCTCTTGGTAAAAAAAGCTCACCTGCACAGTGCCAAGTGTCAAGCACCCGACAGACACTCAGCAGGGCAGTTCTGACCTCTGACAGAGGATGCAGCCATTTCATGCCACTGTTCCAGCTGCTGCCACTGAACAAGCCACACACGAGTTTCAAAGGAAGGCCTTTCAGACACATAAGAGTTGTCATCATCTTGAATCAGAAGCCAACAATAATGCTGGGCCTAATCCAAGACTTTCTTCATGGCTTTTTTTTTGTCATTTTCTTTACATATCTGCTACCATCTTTGTTAAGAAAATTTATTGTCTACTTCTTCTTAAAATTTATCAGTATGCAACCGCCAAAAGATCTCTTTAAACCACCACGTATGGGGAGAGCGTGAACATACTTGTGGCAGATAGAGTTTTAATTACTCCTATGCTGGAAAACTTACAAACATCACTAACAAGTGGGAAATTTTTGAGAGTTATTATTCAAATTGACTGCATCCATTAATAAGAGAACTTAAAATGAGATTTTTGAGCATCTGAGAAATTGAGTAATAGATTTACTTGTTGGTTGACAACGCGTGACAAAAAAAATACATATTCCAGAAAAGAATCATTTAAACTGTAATAGCAGTGTACTGTATTTAGACAATATTCTTTTCCAAAAGGTGTATTTGGAACTTAGTAAATAAAAGCAACAGTTGCATCATGTTACAGGAGCGGAATCACTGTTGAATATCAGCAAAGGGTAATGGGATAGATAAAAGTTCTCTAAAAGAGAAAGCACCAGAACTAGCAGCAAGGTGGGGTTGGTCAGCCCTTCATTTGAATGTAAATGTAATTATGAGGCTGGCAGTTTGGCTGACGTCAGACAAGATCTTGGTAAACCATTACCACCAGCACCTGGTAACACAGTTGATAATAAAAGAGGATGAAGTAGAAGATTTCAAGCAGTTTGGCACTATTGGCGAAAATCAAGCTACTATTTTTAAGCAGCAAAAGAAAATACAGAAGAGCAAGATGTTGTGACAACATATTTACATTCTGCAAGCATCATGTATGTGAGCTCTCTCTTGGATAAAGAGACCAGCATGTATCCAGGACCTGCAAGGTGCAGCAACAACAACCTGCCAGTGCAAAACTTCGTGCCTGCTCCCCCCTACTCTGACTACATGGGGTATCACCACGTGCCAGCTCCAGACAGCCACGGACAGCCCGTGGGAGCCTGGGGACCCCACTACGGCCCCCAGAGGGAGGACTGGAATGCTTACGGCCCGTGCCCAGGGCCCTCCGGCACGGCTGCTGCCGCACAGCTCAGCGGCTCGTCTCCTGGGCAGGGCTCCTACACTCCAGCTGAGTACAGCTCCCTCCATCCCGCTGCACCCGGGGGGTTACCTCCTGCAGGTACTGTTGGCACACAGCAGGTCTCACCCACCAGCCAAAGGCACAGCTCTTATGAATGGATGAGGAAAACGGTGCAAGCTAACACTACTGGTAAGCGCATACTAAACTTTCTACCTCAAAAAGAATTTTTCTGCTATCACTGATCTTAGAAATTATTAACTTCACTTAAAGCACATAGGTTGGTGGATCATTTATGACATGTATTTAACCTACTACTGCTTAATGCAGTTTTAACTAAAATTGCACTAGTTTCACTTTCACCCCATAAAGGTTTTATATGACTACAGTAGAATGGCTGTTGTGTTTACATATGGCTACATCTAACTCAAACCTGAGTATCTTTGCTCAAACAAATATAAAGCATTACAGATGAAAACTGACACCTGAAAACGTTGCTTTTAACAGTTACGTGCAAAACCACTACAGAATTATTTTTTGCCACAAGGTAAAGATCAATATATAAGCTGGCTGATCTTCTTAAACATTTACAGACTTATAAATACTTTTAAAGATAATTGCGTGATAATGCAATTTTCATCCGTGGATCCTGCGATATTTATTGTTCCAGATATTTATCAGATGAGAAGAAATATCCCCAGAGAAGTAATCCCACTCAAATACTCAAGCATAGCCTATTTTGTTTGCAGACCATGTATCTCTATCAGTAAAGCTTTTGCTTCAATTACTTTCAAATCAGAATTCTACAGCTTGCTACTATTAGACAAGTAAATTCACTTTCTTCCAAGCGTCAGTCATTGATGTGCCTGTTTCAGTCACAAGCCGTGTGCCAGAGGAACTTTTCTGTGTATATTCCCAAGGTGTAAATTGTGTGTAGCAAGGTTTGTTAAACCCATTGTTAAGGTTAAAAGTAGTAAGTGTGTGTCAGAGAGCATCAAAGAAAACACTCTAAAGAAATAAGCGCAATGACAATTAGAGCAGTTCTAGAAGACAGAAAATCAGCAGTGCCACTTAAGAAACAGTCCTTCCGACATTATCACTCAAGAGTAAAATTAGTCTAATAATTGTTTCTCAGTTATAAAGTAGATATGTGCTGTTTCCTCCTTGTTACCAAGTATAAAATGACTAAAGGACATTAAGGTATTGCAATGTCTTAGCTCCACTGGAAGCCTTTACAAAGGTCTTCAAAGCCAGGCAGATTTCAAGTCTATCCCCCCCCCCAACTATGTATCCTCATGTAAATCTGCAGTAACTTCATTAACATCATTGGAGTTTTCCAGGTACACAAGCAATGCAAGAGCTAAGGTAGACCAGAAGCAATTGAGACCGATGCAACGTCATCAAGACAACCCCTTCTGCCGTGTCACTGAAGTTGAAACATGTTAGGATTTTTTTTAAGATTAAAACATACAAAATCTAAACCTTAGTTTTACACCTAATGCACAGACAAGGAAGATGTTGCAAAGTTTCACCCATACTTGCTCAATTTCATAAAATGCATACGCAATTCAGAAAAGCTGTTATGTGTTTCAATTCATCTCTAGTCTGAAAAGCACACAGTTTACACCCATGCTGAAATACCTCATGATCAGTACTGGACAGGTGAGCTGGGGGCTGTGCATAGATAAATGTCCCGAGGCTTTACAATCCTGGAGCCCAGTCCTTTGAAGTGTTACAAACAGCTCAAGACTGCACTGAATTCGACTGGAGACAACAAACCTGCTTAATGCAAAGGGTTTGGGAAAGTAAAACACAAATGTGGCTACTTTGTAAAACAAAGAAAGTACTAAACTACATTTGGATTTCATCAGTACTTTTATTACAATGTTAAGTGTAAAAATTGGATAAATTTGGTGCAAGAAGTTGCATGAAATTAAATTCCAATATAATTGCAAGAGTAAAATTGTGCAAGTAACTACATATTAACTTGACAATCCTTTCTCTAGGACATAAAACCTACTTGATGCCACTAACCACTCTTTGAAACAGACTTGCTCCCTACTGGCTCCTCCCCTTCAATCATATTGCTGACTAACAGTGCTCTTTTTCTAAAATTTCAGGATTATTTGGCCCTGAATTTTACAAATATGTATATAAATATGTATATCCTTAACGTCACTTACTGTGCACAGTCACACTAATTTATGTGAGTGGCATAGAAAAAAAGAAATCCAAGCACACCTAATTAAATGAGGGAACCTACTAAAATACTAACACTGGGAACCATTTTGGGAAACACAGTGTTAATGGATGTTTTTTTCCCTCTATTTACACTGATTCGATATACTTGGCATTTTATATGAAAAAAAATCAGGAAGGCTGAAGTGAAAATTTACCCGAGCAAGACAATCCTTAGGATAGAGTAGTACCACCGAGGCAGAAGTGCTACGTGCTTACAACGGTTCAAATCTAGTTTGAAATTTTTACCATTAATGTTTCTTCTAAATAGAAAACCGTAAGTGCATGCTCAGAACAAACTTTTTTCTTAAATATACAGACATTGCAAATGTATTTATCAACAAGAAAGAGAAAGTTTAAAAAACAAACATCCAAAGCAGGCTTGGTAAAGGTACGTTCCCACACAGGCTCCAAAAGTGAGAAAAAGAACACTTCCAGTATGTCCTAACATCTTCAGTTACGCAAGACTAAAGCTTCAGACTAAATCATTTCTAAACCCTGTACGCCCATGTGGAAAATGTGCAATTCTATGAGAGCAAATCTTCAAGGCATGAAACTCACTAAAGAGACCATTTCTAAACAGGCGTCAAGAACTTTAAATCTTTAAATGTAGATGAAATTTCAGCTGGAATGATCCTTTTCAGAAAAAGAATGACTTCAAAGTGACCACGGAAAAGGACAAGAGTATTTTTTATATTTTGCAAGATCAGCTTCAGGTTGCTCAGTGTTTTTTGTTTGCTTTTGTTTATTAAAGCACACTCAATACTTTTATGTTGTAACAAGCAGCGATGTCCAAATAATTCAGGTTACATCACAGCAGAAGCACAGTTAAAAAGCAAAACAGAAAAGCGAGAAAAAGGGCCAAGTCTCTGCTCTAACACTAATTTATTTCACTCTGCAAACTAGCCGGGACATCTATTTTCCACTGGGCTACATTGTCTTTGGTTTTGAGGCCTATCTGTCATATTGAGGCAACAGACCCTCTCAACACTTCTCTTTGCTTTGATATGCAGCCTTGTCTCTTCCTTCTCCCTTTTTTCTTCAGGAGTTATATTGCCGGAAAGGGTGATGATTTTCACAGCAAATAAAGAGGCCTTCTCCTAGCTTTATTGTCTTCAGAAGAAATGCTCTGTGAATTTTATGACCAAGGGGAATGGGGAAAACTGCTCCTTTTCTCCACCCCCTCAAATCGTGGTTATATTTGCTGATTATATTGAATCCGGAATAACCCTGTTGAATTTTAACTTCTTTTCAAAGATTACCTTCTAAGCCTTTAGTTTACAAGGAATCTGAATATCTATACTCTAGTTAGCATTATAACTATCATCTAGAGCAAATATTTCAAAGCCAACAAATTGTAACTTCTAAAAAAGTAAACTTAAGTTTAATGAATGTTTTCACCCTGCAAAATTAAGCAGGAAAATCCTGTATGCTAAAAATCAGAGCGGCACAGAATTTAGGAAAACACCCTTCGTTTTCTGTATTGCAAAACATCTTAACCTATGTTACCTTCATATAAAAATATCTGTTTATCCTAAATGTTTGCCCTGAAGAGAATTGAAGAAAAAATACTCGGTTTACTTCTGTCCTTTTTTTCTTCTGCTAAGATGAAAGAGTCTGACATTTGTTTAGGGCTCGTAAATTCCAAACCAATTGGCTTGTGTTTCTGAATGTAAAAGGAGTTCCTGATAAGATCTCCTTGTCGCTCCTTTGTGTGGCGTGTGCTTCATCTTAACACCTCAGTGGATTTTAGGGAACCACTTTAAAGGAGTCTTTGTCTTACAGTTTGTCCCAGAAAACTCACATCAAAAAAACAGAAACCTGGGAAGATGAGATGAAAAAGAGCAACTACCTACTTGGCTGTTAAAAGTGAAAAAGAGAAAAAAATAAGTTGAAAAGTGATCTCTCTGTATTAATACTAGACAAATAATTGTTTAAAAAAGTGTAAGAAATGAAAAATTTCTTCTGAACTTCTTTTAAACTTTTCTTTTCACAGTATTCATCCAATCAAAAGAAAGTCATTTTACAAGTTTTTTATTGTCCAGTCTTATAAGTTGTCAAGTGCCTTCAGCTTCAAATGGTAACTCAGCACACCAGGTATCCCCAGCAGAACTATACAGGCACTCAGCATCTTGCAAGATTGCACCTTACTGAAAAAAAATACCACATTATTATTGAACTTCCAAGTATAGCTAAATGGACAGGGGACACACTTCTAATGGATGTTTCTTTGTGTTACAGAGGTGAGCTATAAAAGCCCACATAAAGAATTAGGACATGGCATAAATAAACTGACTGAGAGTCAGTCCTGAAATTCTGCAATATTTATGTTCATGTATATATAGAGGTCACTTCCATGAACAATTACATGAAATCTGGAGGTCAATTAAGGTACTGCTATGAATTTAAGATGCTTCAGGACATTTTTCACATAAGAGCTTTATATTTAAATATATGTCTACACAGAGGGAGAGAGAGAGAGAGAAAGAGGGACAAAGATGTGCTCTCAGAACGTTTAGGAAAAAAAAAAAAACTTACTATGCATCTCATACTCCTTCTCTATAATGAAGAAAATAATCTCAGAAAATCATCGTATGCAAGTACTCTGTAGTTTTATTAACTGCTTGTAAAATGGTTGAGAGGTGTGAAAGAAAGATGCTACAGAAAATCGACTGCAATGAATTAATAACATTTCTCTCTCAAACAGGTAAAACAAGAACAAAAGAGAAGTACCGGGTTGTTTACACAGACCATCAGAGAATAGAATTAGAGAAGGAATTTCACTGCAACAAATATATTACAATAAGGAGAAAGTCAGAACTTGCAGCAAACCTTGGACTATCTGAAAGACAGGTACCCAGAGTCTAACCATCGCCTGCACCCCTTCACCAGACACGGCTGCTGTCAGAAGATACAAACAACATTCTTGTTCTGTATGCAAAAGCAGTGCCAGGGCAACCATGGTAGCTTACGAGTATATTAGCCACACAGTGAAAACACCACACAATTACAAATTAATACATAGGTTAATTTGACAGAAACCTCTCCAGTTACAGGTAACCAAGCATCAGGAGTTCATCTATAATAGAAGTATGGAAAAGCAGTTATTTTTACTTGCAGAAGAGCTTCCTAGGCAGCTAGGAATTAAAAAATTTGACTTCACATTCTCCTAGTGAAGTCCTCAATAGTTACAATGTGCTCCATTTTATTTTAGCAAGTGTTAAGGAGCTTCTACAGGTGACTTTCAAGTCAGGATTTCATCTGGCTGTCAGATTCACAGGTACTACAAACACCTATTACGTACAGGAAACTTTAGGCTATGAAATTTGGTGCCAAATTTTTATACCTGTTATACATGTAATAGCCTATCTGCTCAGAAAATTTTCAAGTGCATACTTAGATCAATGGCTTACTTGGAAAGCACCTCTGCATTCCAGTTAAGTACATAATTCAGCACTGCCCTGAATATAGACAGCCTCCTGAGCCATCCTTGTTGTGTTCATACAAAGCTTAGCGGAATTCAGGAAAGTTTCCTAAAATCACTGTGTTGGAGAGCACATTTATGATGTGCCTGAAAGTGCAGCAACTGTTGCATCCGGTCCTCCTTACATAACAATTCAGTGGTTCTGCTACAATTGGAAGATAAGAGAAGACTGGTGAATAAAGCATCCCATACCTTAGCAACCAGATTTATTGCCCCCAGGAAAATTTAAAAGACCTTTCTTTCTAGAATTTTACAAACTATTGCTTGTATACACACTCAGTCCTTTAAAAAAAACCATACTCAGTCCTCTCCTCTTTTGCATTCAGTCTGTGCAAAGACATGGAACAGAGAGGGATCACTTGAGGATGGAAAGTGTAAGGATGAGTAAGCAAGAAATAGGGCTTTAGGTTAAAGCACTGGGTTTTTAGAATCATCCTGTAGTGCAATGATGTTCAATCTCAAAAAAAAAAAAAACAAAAAAAAACCCAAAAAACCAGCACACAGACTACAGTCCACAGACTATAAATCAGATTGGATGTTAGGAAAAAGTTCTACACTGAGAGAATGGTTGGGTACTCACAGCATGGGGCAGCGGTCACAGTACCAATAAGCCATTGGACAACGATTGCAGGCATTGTTTAAGCTTTAGGCAGTCCTGCATGGAGCTGGGAGTTGATGATCACTGTGGGTCCCTTCGAACTCGGGATATTCTATGGTTGGCTAAGCAGCTTTGGGAAGTAAATAAGAAAAGAAGTCCATCACCAAAGAACTTCCTTTTGCTATACCATAGGATATAGTTCCATTGGACAATTTTCTGAGAACTGCAGCTATAGAAAATTCAACCCCCCTGTTCTAATGTTACAAGCTGGCTGATTGAGAACACAGGCATACCTGGAGTAACCAGTGATTCTGCATAAAACCAACAGTTAGTTTTATCTAACTGCTTCTCTTCTCTTAAAGCCACCCTATTTTTGATTGGTAAATTTTCTTCAGGTAAGATGTAATCAAAACATGATCTATTTCTATTAGCTGCTGACACAGCTAGATGTTTCTTACTGTCATTACCTGTAAGGTAATAACGAAATAACTACTTAGAAAATAATAGATTACCTACAGCAAAGGCAGAACTTTCTATACAGTATTGTATTCTGTGTACCTTAAAGGATGTAACAAAAACAGTGAAGTCAGAAAGGGAAATGAACATTAAGGAAAACAAATGGAGTTTTCTGCTCATTTACACCCTCACAAAAGGAAAACAAAAATAGATACTTAACTAAAATTGGGTTTCACATAGGTATGAGTCTCTCAGTATAAACAACTAGTTTGAAATTCATTGTCCTCAAGTAGCACTGACATAACCGTACACAGGACATACCACAGAACCACAGAATGAGATGCCCATTAGAAAAATTAAAACCAAAAGAATATGCACCCATACCCAAATCGCAAAAGAAAGAAGAAAATGCACTCTCACTATTTAGGTTTGAATTAAACTTTATCAGAGATGAAGAAGAAACCTTAACAAGTATTTTCTGATTGAATCTTCCTTTAAGTATGGCACACACTACTGTCCAAGTTCAGATGATGAACAAGGTGGATGCTGAGTATAAGCAAGAAATTTGAATCCAATGTTCGAAACATGGCGAGGTCACTTTATACCACAACTAAGAAAAGCAAATAATTTCCTATTGATTGTGATACAGACAGTGAATACGGAGTAACTTCAGAAAGTTCCACTGCACAAGTCCAGCATTGGTTTTTGGGAGTTGAACTGGGGGTGTTTATTTGTTTTGCTCACGTGCTTTTTTCATTGCTACTGTTGCTGTAAGAAGTTTGACTGCTTTAAACTAATCAGATATCACTTGTAACATTGCAGGTAAAAATCTGGTTCCAGAATCGCCGAGCCAAAGAAAGAAAAATAATCAAGAAGAAAATCTCTCAGTTTGATGGCAGTGGGGGCTCAGCTCAGAGTGACTCTGGTTCACTCAGCCCAAATGAAATAACAAGTTCCCTGTTCCAACCACCACATGGAATAAGTGTATTACAGTCTGCTGACATCCATCAGGTCATGGTTTCAGAATGAACAGTGAGGGAAAAAGAAAAAAAAGGAAAGAGTTTATTTTAACTCCCCCTCTCTAAAACTCAACTTTGCAAAGGACCATTCTTGTTTAACTACCTTCGGAGTACTTATTTCTACATAGAGGATCTGGGACTACTATTAAAATGTTTCAATTAAAGAAACCTCAGGGAGTTTGTGCTGCTGCTAATACTCATCACCCCAAATCTTTTGAACAGGAGATAATTTACTTCAGATACAGAAGCAGACAAAGATGCTACTGAAGATTCAAGTACACATAATTCTAGTCTGCTCACATATACAAACGAAACCGTCAGAGAATCGATTATAGAGTATTACTGTATAAAACGTAAGATGCTGGATGGATTTAGCTTGTTACAGTTTATATCATTAAACTGTAGATTTTTATAAATATTTACACCTAACATACTGAAAATTAAGTCATTTTTTGAAAACAACTTTTTAAACACTTAAACATTCAAGAAATGTGACAATGTTACACTTGGTGACACATTGCATCCAGTTAAATAAAATGAATAGTTTTGTATTCTATGCAGTTCTATCCAAGTGTGCCAACCCCCTAAGCAATAGATATATAACATCACAACAACCCTGCTAAAATTTCTTCAGTTGTAAGAAGTGCAACAAATTGTGATGCACGTTACTAAATACCAAACAGTTTGGAAGATGTAAATACTATTTGTACTTCCATCTTCAATGAACGTGTGGAATGTCATTGAAAAATTAAAGGACAAACGTAATGGAAATAGAACTGTTATTACTATCACACTACCAAAAAAGCAAATTAAGAATTCCATTAATGTGTCTACGGCTTTCTCAAGCAGCAGACTTGAGCCACCAGTTTCACATGTGACACTTATTCCCGGTTAAAAGGCGAGAAATAACCCAAGGTGGAAGACTTTGTATTTCAAAGCTGTTATCGAGCAGCTCAGCATTCACTGTCACAGCAAGCATGTACCAAATGTGCACTCCTGAAGGAGCGCAAATTTGGGATAAACATGCTCTCAGAGCGGTTAGCTTTTATCATTGGTCCACACTGTCAGAGACAGGATCAACGTCTAGAAGGCAACTGATGAGACTCAAAAAAGTAGCAGGAAAACAAAAAGTGCTAGAAAAACCTAGACCTTTCAGTAGTCCTTTTTATGGGCATTTCCTAATATGAGCTTCTCTGTTGCACTGAATTAAGTGCTCCATATGAAAGCCTTCATTTCACTAGAAAGGTCACCAGAAAAGAAAAACAGAAAGTACCGTTATCTGGCATATGAAAATTCATACATCACTCTTTATTTCAACAGCATCGAACCCTTGGTCTCAGAAATAGCAGATCCAAATCTGCTTAGCGTCACCAAGCATTGATAATGCAGAGCAGCAACAGGCAGAACTTGTCAAAGCATTGGTTATCTTGATTCAGTACACCAGAAAACTGAAATTTCCCAATTATTTAAAAATAACTGTATTGGAGTAACTCTGTAAAAATTATTCTGTCGGGAACTACTAGAATGACACTTCTCCAAAAGGCATTTTGCAAGTGGTTCTCCAATGTATTTCTATTAATCACCTATTCGTGTGGTTGAAATAAACGGATATATATTAATGTAAAGAAACTGCAAATGGAAAAATATATTAATAGAAATATTTGTAAAAACAGAAGCCTGTGAGAATATGAGAGTGTATTTGGACATCTTTAATGAATTTGGGATGCTCTAAAACTGCTCACTTGGCTACAGTGCTTCTATGTGCATTTTAGAAAGATAGAGCAGCATATCATAGAGCATACACACAACTCACATTCTGTTTATATGAACAGAGGTATATCTACTAGCAGACATCTGGACACATACACGCTGCTTTGCTCTTCAAAGAAATTGGTATTTGCTACATAACAGGTCTGGGAAAGGAGGGATTCATAGTTGCACCAGCCTCTCTACCTGGATGTTAGCTGTTGAGGCATGAAGGATGTAGAATAAAAAAACAAAAACAAACAAAAAAAAAACCACAAAAACAACCTGTCATACATTTCACTGACAAGAAACCAAAGGACTGTTATCTTGCTAATCAGCTCCAACATGGAAAGCCCTGCTGCTACAGAAGGGTGGGTGACAGCTTTTCTGAAGGTATCTGTGACAGAAACAAAAAGTGAGACAAAACTTTTTCTGTTTTCTAGGTGTTTTTGTTTTCTTTTCCCCCTGTTTTTCCCCAAATTTTACCACAAACTGAGACTCTAAGCAGCACCACAGTGATTTGACTTCATTAACTAATGAACTAATTAACTTCTAAATATGGGCATGGGGGAGAAAAGATGTACAGATTTATTTAATTACTGTCATACTTATTTTACAGTAGAAATCAGAGAGGATCCTGTTGAAATATACTTAAAAAAAAAAAAAAAAAGAGTAATTCATAGATGAGGGCACAATCAAATCCAAATTCGGCTACTACAAGTAGTAATACAGTAGAAGAAATAAAAACCTGGATCATAAACTTGGCAACTTCTTGAAATTAAGGTTATTATGAAAATTATCTACCTCTGCAACAGGTATTTTCAGTGCAATCACCAAGTAATCCAAATTGTAATCTTGGATCTGAAACCTGTCATTAGCCGCTGCTGCCCTTCTGCAGTTGAGATTAAAAAGTATCTAAAATGCCAATCAACTTAATGCTTCGTTCCATGAACTGAAACTCCCTAGAACTCACTATCTTCCCTGTGTCTGATATCAGAAACAGAGCAAATAAAACACAAAACACCTAAACTTACTGAAAACTCAGAATACTGCCTATGAGTACCTCATACAAATACAAGATATAGAACAGCAGACCAGTAGAAATCTGAACATTTCATAAAGCAGTTTTCAGGTGGCCAGTGCAACTTTCTCTGAATGAGACACAGATCTGCCTCAGGACACTGGAAAGAACATGCAGGGTTTTAGTAGCACACATTTTATGACTGCATTCTGATAGCTGCAGCTCTGAACACCGTGTTTTAAAAACACACTTGCCATCATCTTCTGTGTTAAAATTCAGCACGTAATAGAACCATCAAATCTCAGTTACTCGTAAGCTCATTTCCATGTTAAAAACTCAATGGTTAGGAAAGCATCATTATGTTGAGAAAGAAATCTAGGTATTCAGAAAAAGGTCAACAAAGCAATGTTGTGGTTTACAGTAAGGTCTATACCAAGTGTACTTTGCAGAGGAATTTAGAAGCAATTGGATATGAAATAGGCCATTTTTAAAACTACGTATACAATGAAAAGCTGACACAAGGAAAAAAAGCAACTCGGAATTTGATAGCAAGTACCTAGACAGAAGTGTCTTGGACAGAGAAATACATGACTGTCACCGAGCAGGCATTGCAGCAATGACTGCACTGAAGGCAGAAGCACAACCGTTCATTCACAGGGCAGCTGGTTGATTCAAGAATTTCCAGGGGCTTAAGGCTGGCTGGTAATGTGACACTATTCCTACAGCATTCAGTTTGGTTTTTAAGAGCTTTCAGCTTCTAGCAAATCAAAACAGACCCTGGTACTTCAGCACACACCTGTACACAGTCACTGAACTTTGTCCTCCACACATCTAGCTCATTGTCCACATCCAACACAAACACCTTTCTATTCAGTCACGTGCGTAAATCCTGTCCAGACCCTCAAACCAAGATGATGGCTATAGCACAGCCAGACTAGTTTTTATATTGAATATACTTGCAGACCACTTTTAATGTTTGTATTCAGGCATTTCTATATGCATTCCAACACAGAGCTACTGCTCACTGCCATAATCTATTCTTAATTATGATGTGAACTCTGTGCTCAGATTGGACCATTTACTGCACCTTCCTCTCTTCATACAAGAGAAAATGTAAAAATCAGATTGAAAGGTAAGAGAAGTCAGCAGAACCCCAGCACATGCTTTTTGTTGTTGTTGTTTCAAAGCATTCAGCAGGTACAGTGCTGGAAAATGCTTCCCTAAGCATTTTAATAATAATAATAAGACAGCATTTTAAACTACTCCGTGGATTACTCCAAAATGCTTCCTGGACTGTCCAACTTCTGCTCAGCAACAGCACACAGCCTTAAACCCAAGTGCCAGTGCCCAGCTCTTTCCCATAGGAAATGCTGCATAGGACAGCCCATTACACCCCCTGCAGTTATATTTTACACACAATTACCTTCTTCCTGGACAAATCACCAAATCCACCAAGAATAAAAACAATTATTAAAATCCGTAGAGTTGAGGCACTGCACCAAGCCTATAATTTCTTACAGTGCACACAGTCGTGATCAAAAGTTGCAAGTCTTTGACCTTCAGTTCAGTGAAGGCAGACATGCTGCATTTAAATGACAACAAATAAAAGCTGGCAGATTATTAGTAACCTATATGAAGTCTTACTTCAGCAGTTTCAAGACCTTCTTTCCCAAGGATTATGATTAGTAATCTTGCATACACAATAGATGAATAAATACTGGACTATCAGTTGTAGAATTATTTTCACTTTTTCAACTTGTTTCTAAACAAGGCATCTTTTTAACGTGATCAGTATCAGGGAGGTATATTCTGCCCCACTTGCTTTTTCTGCAGTTCATCACCAATAAATCACTTTGACAAAACCGTGAGATCAGCACGGGTTGATTGTGCAACCATCATTTCAACAACTCCATTTCTTTGTAAAGAGCCATTTTCTCCCAGTCACAGTTTTTCCTCACACATCAGGACTTGCTGTAGCTGCAGCCCCACACGCGAGGCGCAGCACACCGAGGTACGAGCACACAGCACTGGTTATCTGTAACTCACACAGTTTTGCTTTCAGAAGCAGTAAAGATATCCAAAATCAAGTCACCTGCTTTTTGCTAATGCCCAGAAAGTCCTGAAAAATAGTGAAGGCAATTGATGATGAAAGCTTTTCCCAAGAAAGCTGATGGGAACAGAAATCTATTTCCTCCCCTTTTCTGCAAGTAAAGGACATATACTGCAAGCTCTCTTCCTTATGATATACCAAATGCATCCCTTTGCAGTACCTACACTAAAAAACAAAATAAACAAATCTCTCAGAACTGTGTGTCTGCCACAGCCTGTCACAGCAGGTGGCTACCAGCCCCAACAGCCCTCCTGAGGGCTCTTCTCAGCTTTGGGTCTCTTCTGGATAGCACTCCCTTCCCTCTCAACACCCCATCATTCTGCATGGGGATCTATTTCCAAAATGATCCAAACAAAACAAACAAACACCCTACCAACCAAGCCCTGGGAAAACTGTATGTCCAAGGAGCTCAGCCCGTTGTACCTCAGCCCCCTACCAACAAACCCTCGAGCGCTGCGAGGGAACAAGAATTAAGTAGACAGCTGAAAACGAAGGGGCAGGAGGGAAAAGCCTGTTCTCTGTTATTTTACCAGAAGAAACCCCGCAGGAGCACACTCGAAGCAGGGGCCAGGAGCCACCGCAGCGCGACCGCGTGCTGCCCTCCTCAGCAGCGCCTCGCGCTCCTGGAAAGAGCGGGAAGGAAAGAGAAACGAGACGCGCCGAAGAACCACCACGGCACCACCCCGATACGCGGCGGCAGCAGCAGCGAGAAGATTCACAACCACGCGCACCCTCACGCACAGTGCGCATGCGCATCCGCCTCTCCCCGCCTCTGGCGCGCGGCGCTCCACCCCCTCCCTGCGCACTGCGCAGACGCGCGGCGAAGCCGCGTCGGGGGTGGGGTTGAGATGAGCGTGCTGCTCCCCAACATGGCGGATTTTGACACGATCTATGAGCTGGAGGAGGAGGAGGAAGAAGAAGAAGAGGAGGAGGAGGAGTCGTCTGAGCCTGAGCCTGTGGTGCGGAGCCAGGAGCTGCCGCGGCCCCGCGACGCGCCGGATCCCGTGGTGGTGCGGGGCGCCGGGCACATCACCGTGTAAGGAGTGGGGGCTGCGGGGCGGCGTGGCGGGCCGGGCGGGAGCGAGGGACAGAGCTCCGGGGGCGGTGAGGGGCAGCGTGCCACCGTCCCGCTGCGGCGGCCCCGCGCTGCTCTTCGCCGAGAGGTGGCCGTTCATAGGGAAGGTGCCGGCCCCCAGGGGGCTGCCGCAGCTCGGGGCGATCCGGCAGGTGGGTGAGCGGCGGGAGTTGAGGTCCCGCGGCGGCCCTGCGTGCGCTGCCCCGCGCCCCTGCCTGCCGAGTGAAGGTGCGGTGAGCCGCTGTCCCTCGCGCGGCCTCACCGTTGCGGTCGCTGGCACGGCGGAGCCGGGGAGGCCCGACGCTGAGCTGTGCTGCTGGGAGGCACGCGCGGCCACGCTGTCATTTGCCGATCCCAAACTTCCTTCTGAGTTCTGCTCAGTTTAAGCGTTTTCCTCACTGGAGTACAACGCGAGGAGCAGCGTTTGCTGCCCGTTTGAACATTCGGAGCAAGCTGCGACATAAATGTGGAATGTCCATTTGGTTTTGCTTTCTTGGTGTTTACTATCCGCACTCCAGCAAGTGAGGAATTAGCACAACAGAGTGTACCCGTACTAAGTTGTTAGTGGTTACGCTCGTTTATGTAACAAAAAGGGTGGTACTGAAACTTTCACATTGCAGAGATCCATCAAGCTTGTGTTGCTTTGGGTCTGTGTGTGGATTGCATAAAAGAATGCACATTTCTCTCTGTGAATAGGTGCAGTGTGATCTAGCTTTCTGCAGCACAGGCACTGGGTGGGGAAGGCTCTCATCCTAGGAGAACTAATGTTGGAGTTGCTGTGTCCGCCATGTAAGTCTGAAGCAGTTTGCTGAGCTGGTGCTGTGGGTGGCTGCTCTGTTGCACCGCAGTGTGCCCGCTGTGCTGACCCCATGCAGCATGCGGCCTGACTGGAGGAGGGATGTAGTTTAAGTGAAAGGACCAGAGTAGCATATACCCGCTTTATTAGCTATCTGTTTTTAAGTACTGGACTGAAAAAAAACATTACACACTTTGCTTTGTCTGCTGTGAAGCTTTCAGTGTATTAGCGATGTTCCTTAAAGTTCCTTTGTGGCTCCAGCATCTTTTGGAGATAGGCAGGAACACCTCCAAGAGTTGTCAGCTAGTGATGTCAACATCAAAAGAAAGCAATAATTGTAAATGATGTGGGAATGGTGAGCTAGCCCGTGTAAGTACCTGGCCTGAATTCCCACCCGCCTTACTTTCCCTTTCTTCCATTCCTCCCAACTTCCTTCCTGTAAGAACTGTACCTGTCTAATGGTACTAAACAGCTTTTCTTTTATCAGTTCATGACAGTTCCTCAAAATCTCTCTATACTAATAAAAACTATTAGTGGATGCTGTCGATGAAATGCGAATAGGCTGTGGACACTACAGTAAACAATCCTAACCTCTTTAATAAATGGGGCAATATTTGGCTTCCTATAGATTTTCCGATTGCTAATGTGCATCAGCTCTGAAATTCGGTCACTTTCTGATCACACGGATGCTGCATCTTTTGGAATCAGCAGGCTTCAGAAGCAGCCTCCTCTAGTTATTGATGTGAGACATATCATGCCCTAAAATTTGTGTTTGTTTTCTAAACCTGTCTGGAATGTTGCTAATAAAAACTTCTGTCCTGACAGAAGTCAGAAACACTCCATTTAAGTAAAGAAAAAAGGAGAAAAAAGAAAAGCGTTTCTTTCTAAAACAAACCATCTATTACTTTGTTTCAGATATTTTCTGTTCCTCACCTGACGCTGGCCTGCTTGGAAGGATATCCTCTAAGTCTAGGGTCATTTTCTGGTCCGGCTTTTCACGTACAGTCCTCTCAAGCATTATCAAATTAGCCGATTCAAATGACATGTTAGTTTCTTGCATGTGAGTTGTTATGACCTTGTCAGTGAGTGGCTGACCCTAACAGAGTTACCCTGCAGTGTCCAGCCATACTAAAAGTAAATTCCAGGAATCGTTTTAGCGGGGTCTTGCTTTTCCTACTGACTGTTTGCTAACCTTTCACCCTTGTGCATGGTAAGAGTGATTGTATAAATTGTATTTGTTTTGTTTCTCACTGAAAGAGCATTTAGGAAAGGAGGTAGTGGAGTTCATGCTCATCTTGTTCAACACTCGCTGTAGAAGATTCTCATTTTAGAAAAGTTAACTAGCCATCTTAGTTTTAAGTAAGCTTCAGAATTTTAGTGCAGAGAAATCACTACAACTTGGTGAATGCCTTTTTTTTTTTTTTACTTCTAGAATCCCATGTAGGGGAGTTTTCTGTTTTACTATGTAAGGTAGTGTTACTCTGATGGTGTATTGAAGTGTGTCAACATAAATATTTTTAATGAAAACTGTGTCAAAGCAATAGCAGTAACTTTCAAAAACACAGCAGGAAACTAACTGAGGAGTTTCAGTTTTTGACATACTGACATACATGAGGCAGTAAGTAAGACATTGAGCCTCTTTTTGCCCTCAGCATTCTGCTTGTGATTCCTGCTTAGGTCTGCAAACTTTCTAGAGTTGGATATAAGTTAACTTTTGTTCTTCCATGATGTTCCCTTTAGGAGTGCCCAAGGGACCTATGATGCAGGTGCTGATGAAAAGTATATTGTCAGGGATTGGGCAAGGCAGGGAAAAGACAGGTGCTCTCAGTTGTGAAGAAAGGAGATATTTGGTTCCTCCTATTACTCCCATCTACACATCTTCTATGTATTTAAAATTGCAAATGACCTCAAGCTACCACTAGTTCTCAATAAGTTCGTTCTCCAAACATTATCCACAAGGAAGGATGCCCTTTAGCAGTTCTGCTGGCTTCATAGGAAAGGATTGTAGAATAGGAAAGGATTATAGACTAGAAAGAAATTTCAGCTCAGGGCTCTTGATGAATGCTTTCTTTATTCAGTGACATTGAACAGAGCTGAGATGGTGCCTCTACAAAGGAGTTGTCTGGTCATCTGAGTTCATCTGTTCCAGATAGGTTAAACTTATGCTGGATTAGGTGTGGGGAAGGGAGGCATGCAAAAAGGAAACTGGAGAACCTGTCACAGGAGAGTTGACTGAATAGCTTTAGTTTGCATAGTCCTGTAAGACTGATTACTGTCTGTAAATACAGTAGTGGGATAAGCAAGAATGAAAGACTGCTGAAGTCAAAAGGAAAAAGTTCAAGACTCTGTAAATATTTCTGTTCTGGATAGAAGTGCTTTCCAAAATGTTTCTGTTGCAGTTGTGGGGACAGGAGACCTTGTTTCTCGTAACGCTTTGTAAAGCAATCTATAATGTGATCCTTATTGCAGCTAGGATTTACAGATGATGATTCAGAACTTTCAGGCTTCAGTGTGTGAGCTTTTATTTACTACATCTGCCTCTGAGAAATTGCATTCCCTCCACTTTACAAATGGGCAAAATGAGATGATGGGGCTTCTGCTATGCCATACTTCACAACAAGGAACAAAAGAGAACAGAAATTGAGGTCATCCTTGTTCTGTTCCACCGCTGGTGCCTGTTAGGCCGTGGTTCCTTGCTTTTAGAGGTATGTCATCCAGAGAGAAAGTTCCAGCAAAAGCGTGTGAGTGACTTCATGTGAATTGCTAAGTGTTAGACCTTGCGCACTTTACACTGAGGGCGCAATGAGAGTGCTCAGAAATAAGTGGCCACCAACTGATGTTTTAAATAATTGAACGGACTGATACTGCAGTTTATTTTGCATAGCTATTTTTAAGGCATACTGGATTTTACAGGATAGTGGAGGCAAAATCGTGTTATCAGTTATTGCTATGAATTAACTTATTTTGGAAGGTCTAGGCTATTTCTTAATTAAAAGTTCAGGTCTTTACCTTTTTTTACAGTTTTTAATAAAGCTTCAACGCTTTTTTGGAAGTGCTTACAAAGCTGTAGAATTGTGTGATGTTCTGCTTTAACCATTGTTACCAGGAACAAATATTTTTTGTTTGAGTCTTGTACCCCGCCTAATAAAGGTTTAATCTTTCTGCACTCCTTGGTGTTACTCCATGGTGACTCAGTGGGAGGACAGCCCGCACAACCTCTGCAGATGTCTCTGTGAAACTGCTGAAGGCCGCAGCGCTGCTGGCTGGACGTAGTGTTATAGCATGGCATAGTTCTGCTTGCAGGATAGCCGAAGCCTCTGGAACTCTTTCAGCCATTTGTGGGTGTCAGTGTAAAACAGATGCATTTCTGTAACTGAGGCGTCTTGGTCACGTTAAATCTAAGTGGACTGTTATGGCAACTAATACAAGTTGTGGTTTTCTAAATGTGTTTCAAGACATTGTCAGCCTTCAGATTTAGCCAATAACATGCACTGTGCTCTTGTTATGTTCTGAACAGTTCTAAATCAAAAAGCACTCATTTATTTTATTTTCTTGGGAAATTGGTAGCACAGTGGGAATTTTAACGAGTAGATGTGAGCAGTGAGATGAAAGATGCTACCTGTGGCTCAGGAAGTTTTTGAACTGCAGTCTGCTGAAGGGTTCGAATTGTATTCTAGGGCAACAGTACATAAAGTTTGCGGGCTTTTTCCTTCTGCCATTCCTTGGGCATCCACTGCTGGTGCTGTGAGAATCAGTGTTGTGATCTAGGTGGGTTTTTGGCACCAGTTAGAGCAATTCTAGTGTGTGATGTGGGTAAATAATTCTGCAGAACTTCCATAGCATCATAGAATATCTCAAGTTAGAAGGGACCCATAAGAATCATTGAGTCTAGCCCCTGGTTCTGCACAGGACCACCAAGTCAGAGCATTATACAAATGCTTCTTGAACTCCGGCAGCTGAGAGCTGTGCCCACTGCCCTGGGGATGTTCCATGCCCACCACCCTCCGGGGCAGACCCAGACCCGCTGCCCCTCCCCTGGCACAGCTCCATGCAGTTCCCTCGGGCCGGGTCGCTGTCACAGAGATCAGAGCTCAGCGCTGCCCTCCGCTCCCTGTGAGGAGCTGCAGCCACCATGAAGGCTCTGCTCAGCTCCTCTGCCCCAGGCCCAGCAGACCCAGGGACCTCAGCTGCTCCTCACACCATGCCTCCAGGCCCTTCCCCATCTCTACAGCCCTGCTTTTCAGTAGTTCATTTATAATGAGTTAATTACACTGTTTGCTTGCTAAAGCTTTGTGATCGTTTCATGTAGTTTCTCAATAGAAAAGTCAGTGTTCCTCAAGAACAGGCTCACATATGTGTTTTGTAGGGCTGTTAGTCTTTTCTGTTTGTTTGTTTTTAAGACTGAAAAGACCAACTTACTTGGAAGATTTCATCTTAAAAAAGACAAACTACTGAATGTAGAGACTGGCCTGCAGGTTAAATTGTCAGAAAATGAAAATGTGTTTATATCGGTTACCTCTTTGTTTGCTTAAAATCATACTGTGTTTACTTTTTGCATTTATAGCAGTAATTTAACATAATGGCTTTCCAGTTGACTCGGATGTGCTGTAGCCAATGCTGTGCTGCTGTTCAGTTCACTTGCATTCACCTCTAGAAAGTTTCCAATGAAAATATGCTGAAGAAAACGCAAACAAGTGGCAATTGGTCATAGTGCTTAGGAAAGCTGAAGAGACAAAGGTTGACAAACACCTCGGTGAAGGTCTGATCTTTGGTGGTTTTGTAATATTTACACAAATAGTGTGTTAACGTGCTGGTTTTTACAGGTGCCAAGGCTCTGACTTAAATTAGCAATTGAAGAACTTGATGTTACCGGTATTGTTGACAGACATCTTGATTAACTCACTGGATTTCTGAGGACAGCACAGGTTTTTACGCTCCTCTCACCCTTCAAGTTTATGTTTCACTTGTCTGTACTGCTAAGCAAGTGCCGTTGCTGGGTTTGGGTAACTGAGTTATTTCTGGGTGCATGTGGGCTGCGTGCTGTGTGGTGGTAGGGGACCTACACTTGGGCAGTGTCCGTGTTCTTCGGGGTGGCCAGTGAAGAACACTTCAGTGTTGGTTCAGAGGAATGCTCTTAGCCCAGAAGGGTTTGTTTCTATGGTAAATATTACAATACCAAATATTCATGCTCATCTCTATGGCTGTGATTCTTTTGTTTTCTGTTTGTTCGAACAAAAATATTCAGGAAATGGTTTATCAGGGCTAGCAGAACTTGGTGTGCAGTGCATTTAACTTTGCAAGCTTTGCAGGAAGCTTTCTTTGAATAGAGACACTGGAGCTTGAGTGACCAGTTGCTGTTGTTTCGTTACCGAATTGCAAAGGTTAGAATTCAGATGAGATGGAGAGGACAGAAGATCATAACACTTTATTTCACAGAAACTCATGGGCTTAGTGTGAGGGTTTAGTTAATTTCTTGCCTACATGTATGCTTTAAATACAACAAAGTCAGCTGTGCTTTCAGCATCCTACTGACCTACACAAGTAGCTCCTTGATGTGGGCAGTTGGTTTAGTAGGTTTGGAGCTCGGAGCAACATGGGTTTTCAAGCAAAGCATCTAAATTCCAGAAAACACCTTGCTGCCTGTAGGCTCTGCTGGTTGTAAAGAAGACTTGCTGCTTGCAAAATAAAAAGGCTTCACTGACAGGAGCCACCAGGTGCCGTGTTAGCTAAGACAGTTTTTTAAACTTCATAGTTGCTTGAAACCACTCAATGTGTGGGCCCTGACGTGTTTGCATGAGATAGTTTAACTCAGACAAAGCAGTTTTTCAGAATTGTACGATTATAAATTTTCCAAAGTGGTGAATGGTTTCCTTGTAAGTAGCTTTATTTGTTGCATGTGAATAAATTGCATGAGTAAGAAAAACAGTAATGAAAAGGTTCGCTACTACTTGGAGGTTCTTGGTTTTTTCTTTAAGAAAGAAAAAATTGAAACTTACTGCTACCCAATTGTCAAATATTTTTTCTGCTTTTAGTGGCTTGAAGGTATTGAAGTAAAGGAACGAGCTGTATTTCTCTTTTTGTATTATGAATAATACAGAGGAACTCATATAAAAATAGATTGAAAGCTTATAAAGTAATGTACATGTAAAGGCAAAAGAAATAGTTTTTCTTTAAAAAAAATAAAACATTATTGCATTTTTTATTAAGGGAAACAAAATAAGTTAGGTGGAATATATTTTGTTTGTCTCTTTTGTTTTCAAGGTTTGGCTTGAGCAACAAGTTTGATACAGAATTTCCCTCTGTTCTGACAGGGAAGGTAAGTGTGAGATTAAACTGTTCTTTTAAATGGAAAGCTCCAGTGCCTCCAGTGGTTTTTGTGTTACAAATATGTGCCTATGAATCCAACACAACTGGTTGCAGGCCAGCACTGCACTGAAGGCTGCTAAATTAACGCTGTCCTGTACAAAATAGCTGGTTGAAGACCAGTCCCTACAGCAAAGATAGTTTGCAACGACTGTAGTCTTTACTGACATTCTAAGCACGCTGTGATGCTGTTCTCATGTAGGCACTCTGCGTAAAAGCAAGACTTGCGCTCCCTTCCTTCATAGGTGCCTGCAGTTTGTGCTATATCCTGTGCACATTAAACTATTTCAGGTACTAGACCTCATTTTTCAATATGTCTGTCAAGTCTTGAGTTTATTTTTAGACAGATTTCTAGAAGAGAATCTACTTTATCTCAGGCTTAATGGAATTAAACATGGTCTCAAGTCTGCAAGCGAAGCAGGTTTTTCTAGAACGTTTTCTGAAATACAGTAATTGTGTCTTCTGAAAATTTGTTGTGACAAGTCTCAGCGTTTCTCTGGAGTCTTGCTGCGTTGCTAAATGCAATGTAATAAATATTCGTTGGTAGCTATTTATTAATGAAAACTTGCAGCAAAGTTCTTGACTTCTAAATTCTTTCCATAATTCTGCTTTTGTTTTATTTGCTTGGTTTTTTGTTGTGTTTTAGACTCCCCCCCCTCCCCCCCCCCCTTTTTTTTTTCATTCAGCTGTTTTAGCATACAGTGCTTTTCTTGTGCTTCATTTTGTCATCCCCTTGCGTATCTCTTCCAGAATTTGTGAGAAAAAGGTACTTGGCTCTTGCTGCTTTCTCTAAGGACATCCCATACCGCTGCAGCCTCCTAGTCTCCCCAGCCTCTTGCAATCGCTGTTTTCGCAATGCGCAGAATGCAGCTGAAGCCTGTGGAGGTTTCCCCCCTCTGGTGGCATCCTGGTTCTGCCAAACCCATTTGGGATTTTTCTCCTTCATTTTCACCTCCGAGCATAATGAATAAAACACTTGTGGTGAATTTGTCCAGCATTTTTGACAGCAGTCCAGTTGTTGGCTGGACAAGCTGCTAATTTGGTTGTTAAAAGACAACCTGTAAAGTCTGGCCTTGTTCCAGGATCTCACTGGGCAAAAAGGGAAGGCTCGTTGACTTAACAGTGCCCGACGCACAGGCTGGCAGTAACACAACTTGCATCTCAGTGCTTTGCATGTCTAAAGTTTATTTTCTGTAAAGCTCTTTCAGATTGCTGAAAAGCCATGGAATAATTTTTGGAAAGAGTTCTGTTCTTTTAATTAAGTGGTAGTTTTCTGTAAGTAATCCTATATTTAAAAAGAAAAAAAAGGCAACCACTACCCCACCCAAAAATATATTCATTTTAATACAAGCCTTAATGCCTGTCACGTTTCCCACTTGATTGACTTCCTGTTAAATTAACAGTGAGAAATGGATGTTATTACAGGATCTAAGTTTACAGGTGCAAAAGTTTAATTTAAACTTCAGTTTACTGCTTGGGTTTAATTTAACAAAGAGTGAAAAGAGGATGTTCTTTTGCCTGACACATGAGTGTCAACTTGGTGTCTATGAGCTCACTACTTATGTTGAGAATTTTGACCCAGTTATTTTTTTTTTTTTTCTCCATATCTGGATTGATGGGTTTTGAGGAAAATGTCTGAAAATAAATCCAACTTTCACCAATCAGATGAGATAGTAAACAAATCCTTCTTAATGCTTTCCACACGCGCTTGTGAAAAGTGGTAAAAGCCACAGCTGTGGTTTTTTGGGTTTTTAATACTTTCATAAACTGCCAGAAATGAATAATCTGCTTCTTCCTCTGGTTATGGCAGTCCATCACCTTTACTGCTGCTGAAAATGAAAACTCAGATTTTTCCAGTAAGTGTTCTTCAAATACCCTGATTAATAATTCAGAGCAGGCATTGTGGTCTACTGATGTACCACTTGAAGGTCTTTCTTCTTCTTTACTTTTTATGAAATCTGTTTATGAATAGTGTGGTGGCTGTTTATATTAACCGTTTTCTATAAAAATGTTTACTGTAAGACTGCATTAATATGTAGTGATGGTTGTCATACCTGGAGAATGTCCATGTGATGTTAAGTTTAATGACTTTGTTGTCCGCTGTGAATTGATACTAATAATAAAATTCCTCTGCTAATGCAGTGTAAAAGATGAAGCCTGGACTTCTGGGCCTGTTGGACTTCTCTGTTACGCTGTTTTTCTTCTAAGAAATTCAGGATGAGGATTTAGGTTTTTAAACAAAGGATGAAATCACTAACTTTTTAGATTTATGCTCCTGTGTAGTCCTTGGGGATTTACTTAAGTTTCCTGACCCTCAGTTTGATTTTCATCTACATCATGACTATGGTAAACCTTGCACTAATTTTATTCTTCGTCTTTTTCGTATGGAATACCCTTCTTTACCCATCTTCTCTTCTTCTTCCTCCTCATTTCTGCAGATTCTCAAACAGTTGCTGTAAATTAGCTTAGAGCTAAGATGCCTGTGAGTACATTTTAAATATTTAAGTGGTTGCGTATGTTTGAGGAAATAACATAGACAATAAAACAATAAAGAAAATATCAGTTAGGTCAGACACTGGGGCTGGTTAGTTCAACTCGATTGACTTAATGTTTATCTTGAAGGATAAGAAGCAAGTATCAGCTGGCGTATAAATACAGAGCTCAGCTGTCCGGGAACGTTTTTAACAAAATTCAGTAAGACAAAAATTGATTTACAAAATAAAGGGGCACTAATTAACTCGTAGTAATTGGCTTAAATTTAAATTCTGGCTAAATTCAAATTCTGTGTGCAACGGTTTTATAGGGTTGTTCTTTTAAAACATACATTTAAAGTGGGTTTTAAAGCAGCTGTGTTGGTAGCTATTCTGAAATGAAGTAGAACTTCTAGTGCTAAAAGTTTAGGTGATTCCTTTGCTGCCATGAATTTTAAACCTGGCTTATACAAACAGTGCTTTTCATGAGGAGTTGTTCAATAGCGAGCAGTGCTCCAGGTGACAAGAAAGTGATGGAGCCAGTGAGCCTTAAGAAAAAAAGCGGAGTTTCCTGCCCCAAACCTGAAACAATCAGGGTCTCATACAGAGATTGCTGTGCAGTGTGGGGGAATGTAAGCCATAAAATGTGCTCTTGCTATTGTGATCCCATTGCAGTGTGTGATTGATAGGGTTTGTGATCATGATTGAAGGAGAAAGATCAGGCCTGCTGGGCTGTACTTGCTCTCTTCCTGTGTTTGCAGATTCTCTAACATCCTGTTGTAAAATATTATAACACTCCCTCCTTCCCTTTTATGTCTTCCCCCCCCTCCTCCCCCCCCCCCTTGGAGACCTAAAAGGACCCAGTGTCTCTTTACAAGGTGTACTGCACAGCCAGGAGCTATATGTTTATCTCATTCTTTTCCAGACTCAGCAATTCTACAAGTGACATTCCAAAATTGCTCAAAACTAGGTTGTTATTGAGCTTTCTTTGCTCAGGAGGTGCTCTTAATTGTTTGTTTTAAATACTTAGACATTTTCGATTAACTTTTCAGTATCTTTATCTGCAAGAAAGGCAGGATTTAAAATTATGTCAAAAAATCAGCAGCATTCTTTTGTGACTGTTTTATCCTAAAATCATTTTCTTACTAAAGAACAATATAATTTTATTTACAGATACTTCATTCTTTGTCACTGTAGCAAGACTGAGCTGTAAACCGAAAGGAACAAACTGGTTTTGCTTCTCTTTATCACAGGATGAGGCTTATTGTGGTCACTGATTAGTTTAGCTTCAAATGAAGATGTCACTGACTGACAGAAGTATTTTTTGTGATGAGATGTCTGCAATGGAGAAATACACCCAGCAGTTTGGGTTTGCTGAAGCAGACTTCTGTAATTTCATCTTGTGCTGCAGTTAAGAGATACACCTTTATAGAAGTAGTTGGTGCATTAGCAGGTAGTAGCTGTGATGTGCTAATATGAATAGCCCAAGTAGGAATCTGTGTTTCTTGGCACCCAGAATTCGTTTCTAGTTTAGCCATGTGCAGTGCTGTGCTCATGACAGCATTTCACTGCTGTTCTTATAATGCAGCATCGTGCTGTTTGACGACGAGACCAGTGGGCGAAGAATCTTGTTGACTTCTTTCGTGTTGGATGATAACTATTATGGTTATAAAGTTTGTTCGTGATATACAGAACTCTAGACTGCAGATCCAGTGTCTTCAGTAGGTTTGTACAGCTGTGTCTGGGGGTGAGGTGTGCTGTTGTCAAGGTCCAGTGAACTTTGTGAGCAATACAAAAGGAACCATTCTCTTTCCTTAGTGGACTTCATATCACAAGTACTAATGGGGTTGAGAAAAAAACAGATTATTACCTTTCAAATAAATAGATAGGATGATACATGTACAAATTTCAGAAGACTTACTGAAGATGGTCCTGTTTCTGTATATAAGAATGCTAAGAACATACTTGCATGTGGACTTCCTTGAGCATTGTGAACTGTGGTTTGTTCGTGCATGTGAGTTTGATTCACTTTGAATCAGGTCTGATTGCAGAAACTGAACTCCTGTATTCCTGTGACGCACACCGTACAACCAGTCATATCGTACTTCACTACCAGTCTTGCTCCCATAGTGAATATGAAGTGGTCTTACTCACATGCATCAAATATTTGGGGTTTCCTAAATATAAGAGCTGCCACTGGCAGAGATCTGCAAAGCTTTCTGTTTTGAATGCTGGAAAGTACAGGCTAAGTTTCCACATCACAGTGTACTTTTTTCTCTTGTTCGTTAAAAACATCCCAATGATGTTTCTTTTTGCTCATTTATTTAACTGGGATATTTGTTATAAAATATATTTAAATGCTGATGTGCCATTTAGTCTAAGGAAAATGTTTGGACTTGCTTTGTTTGTATACGTAGAAAGAAGGACTATGCTGAAGAAACAAAGGTAGTCTGTATAATTGCAGAATAAGTGGTTGCTGTGTAGTTATTCATTCCTGCTATAAAATAATCACAATGTTAACTGATGTTAACTGTAGGTCTGGCTAGCGTACAGACCCAGATGACCTCTGACTCTGTACTGTGTGGTGATCTGAATGGCCAGGAAACAGATGCTCTGTATTTACTCCCTTTCCTGCAATGCTTTAATCAAGTTAGCTCTTGTGATAGGTGGAGGTGGCAGAACCAGGTCGTTGCTGCTTCCTGGCTGCTGGGTTCACCTCTTCAGAGCAAGGAGGCACTGCCAGTTAATGCCTTTTTTCCCTCCTTGTTTGTGGAATCAAATGTACAGAGTCAGGCTTGATGGTTGGAAGGCTTATGTAGGAGTTTAATAACTTGGTATGCAGAGCAGTTCTAGGCAGGGGGTTTTTCAACATGGCAAGTAGGAAGGAAAGATTTTATTGTTATTTTGGAGTTGTTACATCGGGCTTTTCAAGTCTGTTGAAGTTGGATCTCATTGTTCTGCTTTATGTGCCCAACTCTGGGCTTTGTTACAATCAGATTAGTAGTGCCATCCTGGAGTCAAGTTAGCTGTAAGACAGTGAATGGATCCCTATTTGTTATTTAGGAACTGTAGGGAGATTGTGGGTTAGGAGTATGTGAGTAGGCAAGTGCTATAATATAGGAAATATTACTTTAAGACATAGTGCGCTGAGTGTACTTAAAGAAACTGTGCTTCAGCAGCCAGGCTTTGCTAAAAATCATGTACAAGGTGCATTTCTTAGCCTTGGGTGTAATCCAGTCCTTGTCTTTTTGGGCTTCCCAGTTTAGGAAGAAGCCACAAGTAAAGTTGCAGCCCTGTGACTGTGAGGGCTGTGTCAGGAATTGGTTTGTGGACAGTGGTCCACCCTCACCCAGGCACAGTGTAGACTTGGTGTGAAAGTAAACTGGACATATCATCCTTCTTCAATGCACACAACAGTGTTTTTACTATGTTTATACTCCTTATTCCCTTGGAAACAAGATAGCCATCATTCTTCTTTTTTTAATTTCATTTTATTCCTTTCTTTTTTCCTTTTTTTCTTTTCTTTTCTTTTTTTTTTTTGTGTGGTCAGCGTAGCCAGGATGTTGCATGGCTGTGTTCCACTTCTTAGCCTTGTTAGGGACCGCTGTGTTATCAAGTCTATTGACCTATGGTGTAATAAATATGGATGAGGCTGTTCATCTAAGCTGCACTGGGCTTTTTAAGCGCAAATTTTTGCAGAGTTTGCACCATAAATGAATTTGTTACAGGAAAATGACTTTTCACATTCTCTGTGTGACCGTTGTTTTGGAAGATGGAGTCATGTTGCATAATGGAATTACGTTGCATTTACATTTTAATCTATAAAGGCAATTCTTGAGAAAATACATCTGTAATTGCATTCCACTGAAGTTCAGCACTTCTGTTGCAGGTTGCTCCAGAAGAATTCAAGACCAGCATCAGTCGTGTGAATACCTGTTTAAGAAAGAATCTTCCTGTCAATGTAAAATGGCTGATTTGTGGCTGTCTGTGCTGCTGCTGCACGCTGGGCTGTAGCCTGTGGCCTGTAGTCTGTCTTAACAAAAGAGTGAGTACATTTTTCGTTTGTCTTATTTTCTTGATTTTGTAATTTCTGATAGCATTCAGTAATACTGAATAGCATCATCCCCATTCCAAAGCCCTTTTCTTTATCTCACGTTCAAAAGCTAATTCAATTTTCCACTCTTTAGGAAACAGAAAAAAAACATTTCTTAATGATGCAAATGATACCAAATTGCCAATTGAATTGATAGTCAAGGGTATAGCTTTGCTAATCTTATCTCAGTTCAAAGAACGAGGTGTTATATAGGAGAACCTAAATTTCCAGGATTTTTAAAGCTCTAAAAATTGAATTAATGAGTGCAGACCAAGATGCGGACCCTCAAAAGTTGCCTGAACTACAGTGAGTATTTTTCCTCCTCTCCCGCAAATTTTTTCAAGCAGACAATTTTTGTTATCTCTAATAGATACCATAATGTTTCTGAACTGTAATTTATTTGTCATACTTTACTGTGTTATTTCTATTAAGAACAAGCAGAGGAATGGGGTTGGTATGTAGAGATGGAATATTTGCAGTTTTTAAAACATATTTCATATCCCTGCACAATTGAAAAAATAAATGCCCCTGTGAGGTTGTAGTATTAATATCATTCTCAAATGTATAAAGAATATACATGTATGTACGTGAATGTATATGTGATTTGGTCACTCAAAGAAACAAAAGCGTACGGTTGTTCTTGATCTCTTGTGGAGGATTGAGCCAGCCAGCACCTGAGCACACAGCAGCCCTTTGCTCACTTAGTCTCCAACAGGACTAGACAGAATTCAAAGAGCGAAAGCAAGAAAAACTCAGGTCAAGATAAAAAACAGTTTAATAAGCGAATGGAAAAAAAAGGAGAAAAACCCACGAGATGCAAGGACAAATCACTCCCTACCTCCCACAAGCAAAGCAACGCTCAGCCTTTCTCTGGGCTGTGACAGCTCCAGTTTTGTTGCTGAGCATGGTGTCGTGTAGCCCTTTGGTCAAACTGGGGCAGTTGTCCCAACCTCTGAGGGAGGTTGCCCACCCCTGAGGGAGGTAGAGTTAGAAACAGAGGTCCATGATGCTGTGCAAGCACTGTTCAGCCAGAGCTCCAGCACTGCTGTGCTATCAACACTGAGTCATTAGATCTAGAGTATGGCACTACGCAGGCTGCTGTGATGGATTTAGCTATGTCCTAGCCAGTTCATGTATGTTCATTTAGGAAAGAAAAAAAGGCAAGATCCAGAGGCTGGAATATGAAATTTAAATGGTGCAAGAAACAACGTGGACTTTTTAACTCTGAGGATAGCTTCATCACTGGAATAGTTTGCAAAGAGTTAGTGGATTCTCCATCATCAAGTATTTGACTCAGGATTTGGTATCTTTTCATCTTTTTTTAATGAGGTAGTGTAGCTCACCTACCATTATTAAGTTTGTGAACAAAATACCTGCGTGGAACATCATGCAGATAGTTGAGTAGGTTATTACAGTGGTCCTTCTGTGACAATAGAGGAAAAAAAGTAGTTGAAACTTCAAAAATCCTTCCTTCTCCCACAATCAGTAAAATGGCTTCTTACTTCTTGAAATGGGTTGCTTTCTTCAAAATAAGATCCCTTTTGTAGGTATAAGCTAAGGAAACCGAGGTATCTTCTATCCAGGATTTCACCTTTGTTTTTTAATAGTTGCCATGATCTTATTGAGTATTCTGAGTATTGTGGAAGGTCTTAGTAGCTGTAAGACTCATTGTAAACCATTTATAATATCAGAATGAAGACTGTAATTGGACCATATTTTAAGGGTACTTGTAGAAAAAGTAGAATGTGTCCAGTTCTGAGCTTTGTGGTTTTTTGTTTGTGTGTTTTCTGATGCTGAGGGACAGAAGTCCTATCACTTCAACTTCCCATTTACAGCTGTTCAGTTGCTTGGTTCTACTTCATATAAGTAATTTATTTTAAGTGATTCTTAAGCCAGAAATGCAATAGTGAGATTCTTCTGGATGAGGCTGGCTACTGAACCATTCATAATTCAGTTTTGACCTATTTTTTCTAGACTAGACGATCAATTCAGAAGTTATTAGAATGGGAAAATAACAGACTATATCATAAGGTAAGAAAAGTTAGAGTGCTTGTTTTCTTCGCTTTTAAGTAGAGGAAGTTTTTTGCATAATTGGCATGTGGGAATTTTACTCTCTCATTATAATTCCATGCTTTCTACAAGTTAAATCTCATTGTCTGAAGTGTTGCAGATCCAAATGATTTGATACTGCTTATGCTTGTATTAGTTATCAAAATGATGTTGTAGTATGTGTTGATCCCCTGATAATTACTTTCTTAGCTTGGCTTGCACTGGAAGCTGAGTAAAAGGAAATGCGAAAGTAGCAATATGATGGAATACGTAAGTATTATTTCTGTTATTTATTTGGTATTCAGCATCCTCTATTTTATAGTGAAATCTGTTAACTTACCAGACTTTCACCTATCTGAATAAGCTCTCATAAAAAGCAGCACCTGTGAAGGCCAGTTTTAAAGAGTGGCTATGTCATATATTAAAATGGAGGAATTGTCACTGCTGAACTTGTTTTCCATTCATAACAATTCTGTGTTTGTACTACAGGTACACTTTGATCAGTAACTGATAACAAGGAAGGCCCACTGGGTCTTTGTTGCCCTACTGTGATTCTCACAGCAGTCCGTACTTCTTTAGCACTTACCCACCTTTCCTATTGCTACTCATAGTTACTTTGATTCAGCATTTTGGTACAGAAATACTGCATGTTTTGTAGTATTTTTTTTTTTTAATCAGACCATGGACTTTTATGTATATATTTTAGTCCTGGCCCCTGATCTCGTAAGCATTTAACCAAGATAGTCCATTTAGGAAAGTGGAATTTCAAATATTTCTATCACCCTGCTATTCTCTCATCCACTTTCATGTATAACCACGAAGATTGCCTAGGCTTGAAGAAAAAAGAGAATCACTCCCAAAAAGTCAAGTGTTGATAAGTTGTGTATTTCAAAATAACCCGAATCTTCTTTGTTACTTTGGATAACGTTTCCTTATAAAATAATCTCGGACAAGTATAATCCTACAAACCAACTAATGTTGCATGGAAAGTTATGCTGAATATTTGAAGTTGTTGATTACTGTGTTCTGTTCTTGTCTTTTCCCTTCTTCAACAGGTAATATTAATAGAGTTCTTACCAAAATATCCCATATTTCGACCTGACTGAGGAACTGCATTTGGTCTTTCATGTTACCTGTCATTTTCTACCCTTAGTGCCTTGTAGATGATTTTGGAAAGAAGATGGTCTACTTTGCTGTGATTTAAGAAATGTTCTTCAGTAGAGTATCTTCCTTGCGATGTTACTTTTTGTTTGACAACAATTTGCACATTTTTTTAAATGTTAAATGAGGCTTCTGTGTTGCACTCTGAATTTTTAACATTAACAATAACTGATATAGTTGCCACTAGGGATCTAACATCAGTGCTGCTTTAACTCGTTCTGAGCATGCTGCCTTATTAATTTCTACATTTAGCATATATCCTCAAACATGCACCCTGATGCTGTGTCATACTGTATTTCATTCTAAACGTCGCAATCCTATAAACCCTCAGTAGAAATGTCCAGGTGAGCGTCTAGTAGTAAAGATTTTAGTGTCGCTTGCATAAGACTTGCAATTAACAGCACTGGTTTTGTCCTGCACTTTGCAAAATCATCATTTACATTAGGGGGGTTAATTATTTTACCCACTATAGATTTGTAAATATTGACTCTTTGCATAACGTAAAGTGTGGTATGCCAAGGTTTACAGAATGTAATATAGCTCTTGTTCTATTACCAACAGTTTGGCATAGTTTTATTCATTACGTTTGTTATCATCCCTCTGAGTGTATAGACCCATTCACGTACTGTTTTTATGGTAAAGCCATAATGAGTTTGTACATATTGTCAGATGTGTAGGGCTCAGTTGCACTTTTGTTTAGTAAATGGATGAAAAATGTGTAGCATTTATTTGTTGGTTGTTGTTTTTTGTTTTTTTTTTTGTTTTTGTTTTTGTTTTTTTGTGTCTTTTAAGTATTTCAGGTGTTATTTGTGACACTTGAAATGGGAACCTTATATGCTGTTTATCTTTGGAAAAAATTATGTTTATGGGGAGATGGCGGCTGCTATTAGCAAAATATCCCAAAGCCCACTTTTTACATTTAGAATATCTGAAAGTCAGTTTCTGCAGGTCGTTTTGTTTTGTTTTCAGAGTAAGACAAAGTGTATATTGTAATTGGAGAGAGTCGTTACTAAGGAGAAGAATTTGCAACAGCCAAATGAAAGCTGAAGCAACAGTGAATATTTTTATAGCACAATAGTACTTCAGCACTGTAACAGTTAAATGATATGGCATCACTTTCTAGCAGAAATACTTTTTGTCTAAATCAGAGCAGTATTTCGGAATGTGCTGATGGGAGGAAGTAGATCAGTTGAATGGTCTCAACGTGTATATTTTGGCATTCAGGAACAGTATGAAGAGCCACAAATGCGTTGTGGAATTCAGAAGCATTTTTGGACTCCTCCCTGTTTGTCAGGAAGGGAAGTGACTATAGGAAAACCTACTGTAATGCCTGGCCTAAGACCATTTGTGCATAGCAAATGAAAGAAAGAAGCAAATGACAATGCATTGCTTCTTACCCCTCCCCCCCTTGCTAGCTAGAAATAAAAGAAAAAAAAAATACCAGATAACTGATTATCTGCAAGTTGTGATGAATATAATCATAAATGTCCACAGGTATTTCTTTGCAGCAACTTGACTCCTTGCAGCATCACAGGTTGCTTTTTAGTTTCAGACTGACTTAGAACTCCCTCTGAATGTATTTGCATCTCTTCAGTGTGCAATATTGTATTAAAATACAGTATTAGTAAAGTCATTACATTCTAATAGCTGTAACGGGCCAGATACTCAGTACACAGTGTTTACAGAAGGCCAGTTTTATGTAAGTTGTTACTTGGAATCAAATTTCTTGCTCTTCTAACTGAGTGTCTTCTAGCCGAGTGTCCGATTCCAGCACTTGCAGTAGTTCCTGATCTCAGACTGATGCTTCAGGCTCTGAAATCTGTATGGTTAGTGCAGAGGTTTTGTTGGACCAGTAGATTGGTAATGACTAACCGATCAATTGAATTTGTAATTTAATTTAATGAATGAACTACAGTCCTGTGTGAATTTAACCTGAGCTACACCTTGCAATTCAGATTGCTGTCATAGAACCATGCAAAGTATTCTCTCCTTTTTATTTTTTTTTTGTTTAGGATGAGTGTTAACTGGAAGCAGAGAAAATACTTAATGGCAGAAAGAAACAGTGAAAAGCAAACTTGACATAGCACAGTCAGTTTCCCTTAGAAATAAGTGTATGTGCTATAAGTGAAGGGAGCTTAGCTGGGCAGGACAATACAAGTTTCTTACAGTTGTGCCAGAACTTTGTTAGCTATTCTCTTGTTGCATAAGAAACTCAAGAAATCTCAGCGGGTTCTTAATTGTTGCTTTTACGTGACTATACTTTCAAAGTGTTTTTTTCCAACTGAGAGAAGAGGCAAGCGAGAGTTTCAGTAACTGGCAGCGCTGAGTGCTCAGCAGCCCGGTGTCTCACTGCGAGCAGAAGTCCTCTGCTGAGTCTGTGCTCATTTCATTGGATGCAGCTGAGAGTTTTTCAACTGATCTGTCTTGTTTCAGTGAAATGCTGTGCCAAGCAGAGGGAATACCCCGAGTTTCCCACTTAAGCGCAGAGTATTTATTTTAAAAGTTTACATTTCAAGTACATAAATTCTATATGTTTTACTTTGTCCTAAATTTATTAATTGTATTCAAACCGTGAAAGGGTCTTTTCCTTTTATGTTTTAATAGGCACTTAAAAACGTGGCCATAGAACTAGTAGAGTATGAGAGCGGAAACAGAAGTTTACAGCAAGCTCCATGTTTTAATAGGAAGATAAATTTGCATTAAAATACAAAAACAGCAGGCAGTATTATATTTGCATCTGAAAGACAGGTTTAATAGCTCGTTTAAAGATGAAAGCAACTGTAAATGCTGCTGTGAACGTTTCTGCCTACAGGTTCTCTTTTGCTTAGGCTGTCCTTTGCTTTAATATAAAAACATCCGGCAGGTAGTTTATATCTCATAAGACTGGAGAACTCGTTTTCAACAAAAAATCAGCACGCGATGGTAAGCCTGTTTACAGAGGATACTTGTTAATTGGAGAAGGCACGCGTAGTAATGTAACAGACTGACGTGAGCAAAGTGTAATAGAAATAGTGAAGACAGTGCCTTGACTGCTTTCAACAAAATGAAAACGTGCATCAAGAAAGGAGAAAAGGGAACGAGTAGCAGTATGCAGGGTGAGCTTGCAGCCTTTGTAAAGCTCTTACAGGAATATCATCCGTCTAATCAGTGTTCAGTTTTTCATATAAACATGCTGACACTTTCCTTTTTCACTTGTATGTGTGAAATGCCTGTTTGTTTGTTTTCTATAAATAGGAAGTTTCTGTATGTGAGGAGCATTAAAGAATACCGATGAGCTCTTACCTACAGTTCCCCACCTGCTTCTTGTGAAGTTCTTTTACCATCGGGGAGAAAAGATGTATTTTAGAACATGCACAGGCAAGTTTAGGAGGTGTGGACTCGGTTGTAGGTGAATAACTTGAAAAAAGAGAACATTTTTGCTAAAATCTGGAGTGGTATTGACTGGGCGGGAAAAAGTCCCTATGCTTTTCTTGATAGGTACAAAAAAACACTGTATGCAAAACTGTAAATATATGCATATTAGTGCCCCACTATGACAATTTACTATGTTTACTTGTCAACACACTACCATCAGAGCAATAAAAATGTCAAGCTACTAAAATTCACTGTAAATAGGTTATTACTTCAGTAAGTAACGTGTGATTCCTCTGCCATTTTCTTCTGCTCTTGCTGTTCTTACGATGCTGTAATGTTACTTGTATGGCTTCTGGAAAGTGGTTTTGTTTAAGGTGTATGAAACTTTTTAAATTGTCTTCTTACCATTTTTATTCCGTTTACAAGTGAACAGCCACTTTTTTAATAGGACCTCACACTTTGAAAGTTGTTGTTTTTTTTTTTTTTTTTTTTTTTAATAAAATTCTGAGCTCTGTTTCTACATTTTACTGCATAGGCTCACGCCGTTTAAAGAAGTTGGAAGTCAGACATGCTTAATCACTATGAAACATTTTTCTTTAATTAAATTTAAAGATGAAAACCTGAATAGTGCCGTGTGTTTCTGGTAACAAAGTGGTTCGTGACTCCCTGCAGCACTGTGCGAGCGCCAATGGCAGTCAGTGGTTTCCTTTATGTGAGACACATGTCTAACACAGAGCAGCGGGACTCCCAGGATGGTTTGGCTGCTTGAAAGGACAACGCTTGGAAAACTTAGCAAGGCTTTCCCAAAAACAAAATTCTAGAATGAACATCGCATTCAGTCTTCCATGTAACTTTTTTCAGCTGGTGTGCAGACCCTCTGTAATGAGGAGTTGTTGTGGAATTCTCTTGCTGCAGCCTTCCTTTTCATTGCAGATGTTCTGTCACTACCGGAGTGCAGTGATGCAGAGTTCAGAGAGTGGAGAAGAGCAGAGGTTTTTTTTCCTATTCTATTGCAGTAGCACTGCAGAGGGAACCTAACCTGAGCATGGATAGCGTGTTCATGAAATAAATCTTTGGCTCATGTAGTGCACCGTGACCGGAGGACAGTGCAGCCTTTTGTGTGTGTTAGTGGGCTTACTATGTAGCTGTGAAAGCAAGGCTTAAAATTAAAGCCTTTGGTTCATCCCTGGGGGGAAAACATCACATTCCCAAAATAGGCATGTGCAGTGTTTTTTGTTGAAAACTGATGTCCTCAGTTGTTTTGGACAAATCCAGGAGCACCTGGGGTGACGTGCTGGTTAGGCATGCAACCGCTACTGATTATTGTTTGAGAAACGTAGGGAACGTTCCTTTCTTGTTATGCCAAATATGGGAACGTTTGGCTGGGCCGTGGTATTAATCCCATGAGGGGTTATGAGATGTGATTGCTTAGGCTACTGCAAAGGTCCATTTTAAGAACGTTTGGGATTTTGCACTTTATTCTACTCTTGGACTTTTCAGTAATGATGCTTGCCAAAACGTATGTGCCCACATACTCATAATTTTATACATCTTTTGTATCAGCATTGCTGTAAGTATTGTATCATTAGCAGTTGAAGTGTTCCAGCTGTTTCTTTTTTCTTTTTTTTTTTGAGCTTTTATAGAGATTTAAATCTTAGTCTTCATTTGCTAGACTAAATGTACGTTATCCTTCTTTCAAAAGCAAGTTTTTCAGATCGTCCTGCTTGCTTTACGTTTGCTTGTACTGTGTTTGAATTAATTTTCTTTCAATACGGGTAACCAGAAACAATCCCGTATTGGAGATAAGGGCAGTAGCATCTCTTGCGCTACACCGGGTGTAACAAAGCAGATAGCTCCCCGTTCGTTAGAATAAGGTGACTCATTAAAGGACCCTATTTGTCTCCTTAATGGCTGTATTGTATTTCTGATTAACAGCCAATCTGTGTGCAAATGTCGGACTTTCCCTTTAGTCGCTTCCAGTTAAGATCTTCCACCTTTCCATGGGAAAGGACGCTTCAAAGCAGCTTCTCGCCGTACCTCAGCGCAGGAGCAAGGCGAGCTGCGTTCCGGCTGCCGTTCCGTAGCGTTGCAGCGGGCGGGCGCCGAGCTCCTGCACGGCCAGGAGCGGCTCACAGATCCCGCCCAGAAGGCGCTGCCGTCATTCACACGGAGATGTTGCCGGGCCGCGTGAATACAGCTGGAAGGACAGAACCGTTACCGCGACTGCCGAAGGGAACTTGTGTACAGCCCGGCAGTCCCGCGGGACAGCCCGGGCGGCCGTCAACCCCGATCCTCGCTGCCCGCTCGCGCTCTTCCTGCCCGAGAGCAGAAAGCGGAGCTCCGCCGCCCGCCCTCAAGCGGGCTCGGTGAAGCGCGAAGCCGTGGTTCGGGCGCTCAGTCTTCTCCTTCGGCGCATGCGCTCCCGCCCCGCGCATGCGTGGTGGCCTTCCCGCTGCGCGGCGCCTTTGTGGCGGCGGGAGCGGGTGGCGCTAGGGCCCGGGGCCGCCTCCGCTCCCGCCGGGGGTCCCGGCCCATCCTGTCCCTTCCCCACCTCCCGCGGGAGGCAAAGAAAGAGCGATGGCGGCGCGCTAGCCGGGCGTCCTCGGCGCGGCCCGGCCCGGCGGCTGCGGCCCTCCCCGCCCCGTGCCGAGCGCAGCGGGCGCGCGCCTCGCCTCAGGCCGCGGCGGGAGCCGAGCGGGGCCCGGGAGGCCGCCGCCGCGGACGCCGCTTCTCCTCCTCCTCCTCCCCTCGGCCATGGCCACCGAGCTGGAGCCGCCGGCGGCCGGGGCCGTGTCGGGCGGGGCGCCGCTGGAGGCGGAGGAGGACGAGGAGCACTGGCTGTACGGCGGTACGGGCCGGCGTGGGCTGGCGCGGGGCCGGGGCTGGGCTGGGGGTGCGGGGCCGTGGCCTCACGGGGTGCGGGTGTGTGCCGGTGGTTGGGGCGGGAGCCGGCCGTCTCCGGGATCCCTCCAGCCCAGGCCGTACTGGGATTCCTTCAGCCCCCGCCATCCCCGCGCACCTCCCAGCTTCACAGTTCCTCGTTTCCTCTCCCCCGATGTATTCGAGCTGCACAGAACCCCGCAGCTGCCGCCAGCTCCCCGCACAGCGCGTGCCTTCAGGCGGCTCTTCTGCGCCTCTGGGTGCGGTGTGGAAGTCTGCGCCTGCTGCTGAGGCTTCTGCAGGCAGCTGCTGTTGGGCGTGTGGGTTTGGGGTGCTTTTGGTTGGTTGTGGGTTGTTTTTGTTTTTTTTTTTGGTTCTGCCATTTCTAGTTGAAATTTGTTAGGCTGCCCTGGGGTTACATTGGCCGTGTCACAACTGGGTATTTCTCTTGCTGTGCATGTTTTGTACTTAAATCTAGCCATTGCACATTCACTTGAATAATTTTGTTACCGTTTTTCCAGATGACACCACTGGTAAGCAAGAAGACGGACCAACTTCTGGGTAAGTTGGAGGTTGTTCGTTCATTCTAAGACTGTGCTGCAGAAGTTGAGGTGCGCTGAGCACAGCCTGAGGAATGCCATGGACCAGTGCTGCTGCCAGGTGCATCCCAGCCCTCCCCATCACACGGGACCACCGCCATCAGACTGGGCTCACATAGTGTTTGTACGTGTGGAAGGTGAACTGGGTCAGTCAGTCTATTTGATTTAAAACTCTTTCTCCCTTTTTTCCCCCTCAAATAAATTTTAAATCAGGTTTATTCTCCGGTTTAATTCCCAGGGAAAATAAAGTGGCCTGGGGCTACTTTATTTTGTCTGCTGTTAAAACTGTCATGTCGGTCTGCTGCTAAAACTGTGGCGTGTACTTTAGCCTGCTAAACCCTGAGCCTAAATTAAGACCATAACATGATCAAGTCAACTTTTTATTTTATTTTATTTTATTTTATTTTTTTTGTGGACTATGTGGTTCAGGTGAGACTGTCAAGCAAAAGCTGGGGGAACAACCCAATGATCAGTATTGATTTCTGTGCATGAAGCTATTGCCTGCTCTTCTTGACAATAACTCCTCCACTGTTGCACAGTGTGCTGTGCACCAGCAGACCTTTTTCTCAGCAGTTGCTCTCTGTTGCCCTGTTTACGTGCACGATGGCGTCAGAAGGCCCCAATGCTCACTGAGCTCTGGTGTGCTCAGTACCATCACACGCTCTTTGTCACATTCACTGTCCCCTAAGGTCTCTGTAGATCTGGAATCTGGTACTTTGGTGGTTGTTACATATACTATCCTGCTGCTGCAGTACATACCCTGTGCTTAGGGAATACGACAAATTGACCAAAAAAACCCCCGACAAAACAACAGAACAGAAGTTTTAGGCAAACTTGGTAAATGTTTACCTAAAAACCTGAAATGAGTCAGAAAGAACAACCCTTGGTTTAGATAGTTAGCGACAAGTTTCTAGCATGAAACTATTGTTGTTTGTCCTTTTCTTCTAAAAATAATTGTATTTTACAAGCAGGATTTTAAAACTGAATTTCCAGCAACCATCTCCGTTAGCTGCGATATGTGTGACAGCATCCTTGTTGCACAATAAGTATCCTGAATTCAGAGCTGTGAAATTCTGTTTGTGGCCCCTGTTAGCAGCTGGCCAGGGATGTGGCGCTGGCTTGGCTGTAGTGTTTGCCTCTATCCACAAAGTGTGGTGCGGGACACAGCACCCACTGTCATTCCCTAGCCTAAAGGACATGTTGGATACCTGCAGTGTGTGCGGGATGCTGCACCGTCCTTGCACAGTGTGTGGGGTTACCTCAGCGTTCCAAGGAAATAGAACAGCTCTGATATTTCTTTGCCTGCACATGATGGCTGTGGTCCTGTCAGGTTGTTCATTCCCAGAGAGCAGATACATTAGGGGTTGACTGTTACTTAGCAAATGTTTATTTGAACCCCGATTCATACGTTTTAATGCACACCCGCGGATACTTCATGTAACTGAAAGCTGGGTGTAATACTTGTCACTCTTGCTTAATTCAGTCACCTTTGATTGTTAAGAAAGTTGCAGGATTGAGGTCAGTGTTACTAAGTTACCTGGATGTGGCAAACCACTGTGAAAGTTTTTGGAGCCATCTGTGAAGTTTTCTGCAGTGATACATCTTCTGGTCCTTGTGTGACAGGCCATGTCTGTGACTTTGACGTACTTCCAGAGGCCAATTTTTCTCTTAGACACCTTTGCTAATTTGTATAACAAAAGGGTCTTCAAACATCACCTCACGAGCATCACTTCAGCTGCTGAACCTTTGTCCATCTCTTTGGTCTTGACTGAAGTTCTCTGTGGGTGGGTGACTGCTCAAATTATTTGTGTCTGATTTTGTTGTTGTTCTTTTTTCTCACTAGCTGCTGAGTTGTGTTAGTGTGATCTGTGACTTATCTGTTTGGTGTCTTCTTTTATGCAGCCTCCTCAGTGGTTTTAATCTCACCAGCGTTTGGATTCTTTTGGGTGTTACGTGTGTTTGTTTTTGAAGATAACCTTGTGTGTGTTTATTATCAGACGTGATGTTTTAAATTAATTCCAGAGTTAGTTGGTTTTTTTTTCCCCACAAAGTACTGGTGGCAAAACTGGCTTGGGCTACTCCAGCAGTGTGTTACAAAAGCCAAAATTGTTTTGAAGTTCTGCTGGGTTTTCACCTGTGCCATTAGAGAAGAATGCCCTCTCTTCACCTTCCAGATCTGTAACACTCAGTATACTCTTTTCTAGCTTACGTGTGCCAGTTTGACTTCCTTGCTTGGTGAATGCAGTAGGCAGTGTTAGCGTTTGTACCAACTCTTTCATGGGAGATAAATCTGAAACTGACCATTGTCGCATTAGGACTAATCTGTAATGAACAGTAAGATGGGGTAGATACTTCTCTGTCTCTTCTTCATCAATAAGTAATTAAAGTTTAACGTAAGCAATTTGTGGGAAGACTACAATTACTTTCTCCCTAATTTCTACTGGATAAATTTCCCTATTGTTTACTACATACACATATTGTTAGCAGTCTTTAGGACAAGATAACTTTTGTTATGCTGTGGACATTGAGTTATGGTTTTATTCTATCAGTAGTGATTGTGTCAAACCAAAACTGAAAGTCGTTGCAGCAGCCACAAGCATAAACTGGCCTTGCTGTCTGTCAGGCATTCTTTGGAACCTCTAACCTTGCTCTTCCCAAGAAAAGCGAAGCCAAGCAAGGATAGTTAACAGTTTGTCCTACATCTGAGGTAACTGCCAGCAGCATAAGCACACTTCATAAGTAGAACTGCTGTATGAAAGTCACCTGGGCAAATGCTTTAGAGATGTTTGTAGGTAAACCTCTAGGTTGGACTTGTCCACTTATCTTTACCTGTTGCATTTGCTAGACATGCAGAATCTTCTCATCCTCTGCAAGATGCTCCTCAGGAGAACCGGCCCGTCGGCAGCGAAGACCGAGAGGTGTCACAGCATGTATGTGTTCCCCTGCAACTGGTAGACGTGCTTGGTTTTGTGCTTGTAAATATTCGTACATAAAACGATCTGTTTGTGAAGGTGCTGGTCCTGCTGTCAAATACATTTGTACTGTTGTGGTATCATGACAATTCCCGATGCTGGTGACAGCAACAGGCTTCGTGTCTTGGTCTGTCTTGTGTAGAGGGCACTGAGCTGTGGTCTAAACATTGCTTATGCCCACTGAGGTGGCAAAGGAAGGCTTCTGATGCCATGGGCTGAAAGGAAAAGTATGGCATTGCCACCAGCTCAATATATAATGTTATTTGGGGGTCAGTAAAATACAGGGGGTGCTGCAAGAGAAGGCCCAAAGTGCTGAGATTGCTGGGGGTCTCATTTTGATTCTTCCTCAGACCTCATCTCATTGCTGAATGGGTGGGAGCATTGCTGTATGCTTGCTTCTCCCCTCCCTTGTCCTCCAGTCTTTTCAGTGGTGTTACTTTCTCCCACTGTGGTATATTCACAGCGTTTCTGGAGAGTTCTATCAAACCTGCTTGCTGTGGAAGGGGAGGGAGTGTTGGGAGCAGCTTCCCCATGCCCTTTTGTAGTGGTGAAGTGTTAATTCAGCTCATGCGTCTTATAAAACTGCATCTGCTGGATATCTGAGGTTTCCTGCTCTCTTTACACCAGCAGCAGAGATGTGTTCTTGATCACAGTGGGTGCTACACTGAAGGCAAATCAGCAACTGCAGAATTAATGTGTAAAGTTAACAAAGTCATTGTGAGAAATGAGCCAAACAGAACTGTTCAGCAGCCTCCTGCTGTGAAGACTGTGGTATGAGAGAATACTTATTCCAAGGGCCTTACAAGAAGGCTCGTGAATCTTTTAGTGACTTTATTTGTAGTTTTATACCATGACTGTGGACCAGTGAAGTGAGGTCAGGCTCTCCCACCTGTCTCAAAGAAAGCGGAAGAGTGGATCTGTGAGATGTGTTGCGATTTTTTTGAACTGGGTTAAATCAGTCCCACCTTGAGAAATCTTGCTTTGATTCCCATCTAGGGTCGTTTCTTCAAAGGACACAGCAGTTTTTCATGGGCGCCTGTCTATGCTGAAGGCTGGTTGTGTCCGCATTTTTTTGGGGCAACTGCATGGGCAACTTTGTACAGCTTTGGAGTGCAGTAGAAAGCATTATCTTTATATCAGGTCATTCTTTGTAACGGTCCTTCCTCGTGCAAGATTCATAAGATTAGAATTACTGTCCAGGGGAACTTCTCAATTTTATGTGCTAGTAAACTCCTGTGTGTTTTTATTATTGTAAGGCCCTTCCAAGTGGAGAAGATGATGAAGAAGACAGTGATAGTGACAGCGATGATGACGACGTGAAAGTTACTATTGGCAATATTAAAACGGGAGCACCATCATACATGTATGTATTGCAGGTTGTGATGGCAGGGTTTGATCCGGGGTAGACCTGGTGCATTGATTGGGATTGGAAATGGGGATAAGGGTTGGTCTGCATTTTGGGAGACGTGGGAGTAATGGCCAGAAAGCAAGAATAAAATTACTTGTTGAAATCCATTGTTAAAATAGGAATGGTGATTCACGGATCTGCTGTTGGAAAATTAACCAAATATTTATTATTGCTTGACTGAGTAAAATTGAAGTTGGAAAGCTACATTTAACTCATCATCTGTGAAAACTTCAGGAAGCAAGATCTGCGTTGTTAAGAATTTGTAAAAGCTGTGAACTGACTAGTTGCAGCTGTCTGGTTTCTTATGATTCACAAACAGTGAGGCTGATTTGTGAACCAGTAAGTAGTGTCACTGAATTAAAATAATACCTAAATTGGCTTAATAAAAATAATAAGACAGTATTTTTGCTTTTAGCAGCCTTCCTCTTAAGGAAATGACTTGCACACGCTTTGTAGCGTATTCTGATTTTTTACATCTTGTCACAGAGGTAGTTTGAGTCTGGTGGATTGCTCTGCATAGCAGTGCTCCATCCTTTCTGTCAGCAGCTCACTAGATTTCGCAGATGTCCTTTTTGAAATCTGATCCTTCTTCACTTCTCAGTCTGTGGTATGGGTGCAGCTTGATTTTCCATGTTGTTCAGTACCATTTAAATAACTATACTCATTCTTCAAGTTGCCGACAACTCTTTGAAATACCTTTGTGTTCTTGATTAAGACAGCTCCCTCGTATTAATGTTGTTGGCCAGTAAGTATGTTCACTGCATTTCCACAGGATTAGGGAAAATCGTGCCCAGTGAATTTCACTTTTAAGGTTCTCCAGCTTAGTATTAAAACTTGTAGAGAGGCGTGAGTAAACCAAAGTGAGCTAAGTGTCCTGTGAAGGATGTCAGGGTTTTACTGTACTTTTTGTAGAAAAACTCCAAATAATTTGCCTGAATACCAATCTAGTCATTCTTTTCCATATAGGGGAACTCCTATGAATCTAAACTTAAAAACGGGTAGAGGCTATGGAGCGTCAGCTTCAGGTATTGCTGTTACTTTCACCCTTCACGTTTTGTAGTATTTCGGTTCTCTGGCAAGGGCAGCCAAAGCAGCTGCAAATCTTGTTCTCTGTTTGGAGGAAAATAAATTAGTGAATCTGATTTAAAGTCGCAACAATAAATGGAGGAATAAAGAAAAAAAGTCTGGCCTGGAGTATTATCCGCACATATTTCTGCAGATCAATTTTTCCCCACCATTCAGTTTGATTTATGCAGTATATTGAGACTTGTATTCTGTCCTTCCTCGTATGTGAGACTGTCCTTTCGTGGCCTTTGCATGCTTCAGTAATTTCTGTATGCAAACAACTTACCCTCTGATTGAGAAGATGAGCACAAATTTCCCTTGGAGGTTCAGTACCCAATGGGTTTTGGGTTTTTTTATTCCAGTTAGTACATTTCCAGGATTGATCTTGAGCAGATGAAGTCTTTTGTTTTGAGAAAAATTGAGGGAGAAGTTAGTATTTTGCCTGGGGAGAAAAGTTCTTTTCTTTGTTTGGGGTAAATTTCATGCATGCCGTAATCATTTATTCCTGTAGTATCAGTCTGTGTTGAGTTTGCTTCTCTGCTGTTGAACTGCAAGTGCAGTGTACTCCAGCAATTTACAGAGTAACTAAACTTTTCTTTTTCTTATTCAAAAGTTTGATTGTGGTTTCCTCTGTGCTGTAAAGCCAGCACTGAATTCAGAGTAGCACTTTTTTAACTAGAGCAATTTACTCTACAAATTAGTGGATTAAAGGCATTGCATTAAAGGTAGTAACATTTTCTCTTTCTCCAAAGCCAAATTGCAGCCCAAAGGTATTGATTTAGATGCCGCAGGGAATATAAACGGATTGCCTGTTATAGAAGTGGACTTAGATTCATTTGAAGACAAACCATGGAGGAAACCAGGTGGGGCCTCACAGTTTCTTGTGGTAAATATTTTTTGCAGTTGTCTTTTTAATTTCACGTGTACTTCCTGTCCTTCTATTGCTGCCAGGGTAGGGAGGTGCCTGAAGAACTTACTTTGCTCAGCCTCTAATGTCTGTCTAGACAACTGGTTATGTTTACTGATTGATCAGATCATTTTACCTAATATTGGGTTACGTTTACTTTATTTATATAATTTTCCTAAAGAGAGCACTTTTTAAAACACACCATTAATTCACCAGTTCAGTAAACATTGCGCTGATAGCAATACAGTGAAGTTGTTTGGCTGCGGGTAACACATGCTTTACTCTTTGTGTGCAACACCTCACTTCCGTCTTGTGGTGGCCACGCTCCCAGCCACCCCATGCAGCTTTCTCTGGCTAAAATATCCCCTCTTCAGGGCAGTGGTGGTGAGAATTGCCACGTGGCATCGTATCCTCAAAGGAAAGCATTTTTTCTCTTGAATTCTGCTGCTGCAGGTAGTTGACTAAAGGAGAGCAAAATGCGTTCTACTCTGATACGGCTAGGATTTTAGAAAAATAGCATTGCCTAATTCTTAGTCAGATTCTGTCCCTAGGTGTATGACTGAGGAAGCAGTCCCCGCTTACTACTTCAAGACCGTGTTATGTAGGCAGAACTTTGCACAGCAGATCTTTGTATATGCGGTCTCTTTTGTCTTCATCATTTGTATTAGGGGAATTTCTCCTTGGAAGCCCCAGCTGTGAGATACTACAAATGAACCCTTGGATCAGATTAAGATAGAAAAAACAGAAGTAAATGGAAAAGCCAAAGAGATCCAAGTATTTGCTGTGCTAATGTAATAAAATACTTAACAGAATATTAGCTGAAGTGTAAAATCCACTTGTCTCTTCAGAAATAATTATTTTCCCAGTAGGCCCTGTATATTATCTACCTTTCAGAAGTTTTAGTATGCTTAGTAAGTAGTACTTCTGTAAGGTTATCTGTGGCACATTCTTAATATTTCTTGTCTGCATGAAATGAAGGGCATCAGAGTATAGCAGTGCAAGTAACTGTGTTGATATATTATGGTATCAAACCAGCACTAAGCACCCTGAGATTAATAATAGCTAGTATAGAAAATGTAGTTTTTCATGTATGGGAGTTTTCCTATTGATTGTGGAGTAACAATGAGTGGGCTAGGAAGAAAAGAAGTTGAAAGGAAAACAATGAAGTGAAGTTCAGAATCAGTGCATGGAAATCAGTCTGGTTGTGCTGACATACCTGAACCAAAACACTGCCAACTAGCCCTAAAAAACAGCGTTGGAGTATGAATAGAGAAGGAAGGTGTCTGCAGAGGTGTGGCCCATAAGTTAATTTGAGATGGCAAGTAAGTAGCTTACTCAGCAGCCTTTCAGGTTTATATTCTTTACAGGTAATTGTTCAGCAGGTTTGTATCTCTTTAAGAGAGAGAGGATGAAGAAATACAGTGTGGAAAAAATAATAGAAGGCTGAAATATAGGCCAATCAAAGAGAGAAGGAAATGTTTCTGAATCTGCATTGCTGACATCTGCGTATTCGGGAGGTACAACAGGAGTAGCTTACTTTGGAGACAGACTTAAACCTCACTTTGTAGATCCAAGCTTAGCCTGACAAGCCCTTGTGTATCAGCTGCTTGTTTTAGAACTGTCTGGCTAGGAGTGCCCTTGCAAGGGGACGTAAGGGACACTTCAGCAAGGTGCAGAATGCCCTAAGATGCTTCCTGATGCCACGTGCGCCTTGCAGAGCTGCAGCATTTGTCTCTGTGCATCTGCATTCTTTTGGCAAGCAGTTTGAGGCCTCCTTTCTTGCTCAGAAGTGTTCATGTGGAAGTTGAACATTTTACAGAAGTGTGAATGTCAAAGTAAGATAACATCTTGGATGACCACAGTTAGGATTGTGACTAAGATGAAATAGTGTAGTATGTGCTGTATCAATAAAAAAAACCAACTTTAGTACTGTTTCATCAAATGGCTGAGCCCCACAGTTTCTGCTCAAAAGAACAAAGGCTGTGATGCTGCCCGAGCTTTGCTGACGAAAGGTTTTGTGGCACCACTCTGTTTACTGGCAGTGCTTGGTGTGTTTTCCCAGTTCTCAGCTCTTTTGGGCAATTGTGGAAAACCAGTCTGAAAAGAAATCCAGTTGCTGAATAACTATTTGCAAGCATCTCTTTTTATAGCCTGCATACATTCTGTACTCTACTTGCCAAGCAGTCCCACTGCTGTCGAGGCTGCAGTCCCTTTCCCAGTCCAGTTGCAGCAGTCTTAGCTGTGGCACACAACAGCTTTCTGACAGGATGAAATGAACTCTATAAATGAAGACTCGTCCTCTTAACTTTAAGCTGTTAGAGGACAGTTTGAGAATGCAGGCCTACCAGAATTCCAGTGTTAACCTCTACTCCCTTTATCAGGTGCTGATCTTTCTGATTACTTTAATTACGGATTCAATGAAGAAACGTGGAAAGCTTATTGTGAAAAGCAGCGACGGCTTCAGCTTGGGCTGGATCCTGCTCCTCCCATCAGCACTGAAAATAAGATCACGGTAGGTGACGTGTAACCCTTGCATGTGCATACAGTAAAACTAGGACTTGTTTTTTGTAGTCGTGGAGATGATAGTATAAGGGCACATGGTAACTTACTACTGAACTGTTCCCTTTTCCTTCTAGTGATGAGAAATACAAAAATATCTTCAAATGTTAAATCTCAGTGCTGAAAGTCTTGTCTCTGTGGAACAAACAGCTCTAGCAGCCCGGCAAGTTTGAACTGCTTGAGCAAGACCTGAGTGAATGTCTGGTTGACTCTGAGGCTGTCCAGGTTTTGGGCTGTCTGATTGGTAGAACCTGTGGATAGGAGTATGATTGATGGAACTATTGATTTCAGGGTTGATCTGAGTAGAGCCGGGTATCAGTGGCTGTTATGGTTGTTGCTTGTTCTTGTTGCAGTTGTGTACTGCATTTTGTGTTTAGTGATTGCTTTGGATATGAACCTTCATAGAATTTCATTAGGTGGCTAACAGCTGTTAATCTGAACTTGAACCAATGAGTCAAGAACAAATGTTACTGTTTTCAGTTTTGATTTGAGGACTACATGAAACCAAATGTGACATTATTAAACTTTTCAACTTCTAATGGGGAAAAACATGGATAACAAGTTGGAATAGCCAGCTAGTTTACAGAAATGTCAGTCCCCTTGACTGTAGAATAGGTTGTTTGTTCATAGGAGCTCTGTAATTGTTCCTCAGTGGAGACTTTCAGTGGAGTATCATCTCTAATGCTTCATTGATTTGAAAGTAAATGCGTTGAACTTGTGTGTTATGTATTGCCTTCCTTAGGTGCAGCAAGGAAGAACAGGAAATGCTGAAAAAGAAGTGGAAAACAATATCATCAAAACAGAATTCAAAACAGACTTCTTGGCTCTAGTGGGAGGACGCATGAAAGCTGGGCCTCCTCCTAATAGGTAGGAGATGATGCAGAGATAAAGCTTGAGTGCACTCTGACACAGTTGGGATCCACCTGAGCTATATCTGAATCTCCTCAAATTTGAAACTGAAGGAAGATTTAATTTTACAGGAAGCTACTTAGGTCATTCATTCCCTATTGTCATCTGCAGCAGTGCTTTGCTTAGTGTTGTGCAGCCCCTGCCTGCTCATTTATGGGTCCCTGTACTCTGACCAAAGGGGAGCAACTCCGGGAGTGGGAAAAACAAGGCAAATCCCTCAGCTTTGAGAGCACACCTTGCTGACTGCTTATGCTTACTTGGCTTATTCTCATTCCCTTGATGTTAATCTTTGCCTTTAAATGAGGATGAATTACATGTTTGGCAACTGATGAGAGGAGCTATTGGTTTCTGAACATGTATGCTACGCTGGTAGATGTGTACTAATTTGTATCTTCCTGCCACAAGAGAACCCACAAGGCTGGACTAAGCAAAACAATTGAGTTACTTTGATGGACAGCCACTTGTGGGGGAAATCGCTTTGACTTTATAATGCAGTAGGGTTTTTTAATCAACAGCTTCAGAAAAATAAAGCCGTAAGGAACTAGAAATGTCAGGGGCTTGGAGTCCTATCTTGCAGAAATTAGTCTTGCATCCCAGCTTTCCTTTTTCCAAATAAAGCTTTGTCTGAGAAAGAATCAACCAAATACTTCAAGTATAAGCTTAAAAAACACTTCTTGGTCTGTTTGCACGTAAGCACTGTGCTAGCATTTCTGTCACACTTCGTAGTGTCATCAGATTGGTCCTGTTTTTTTTCCAGATATTATGCATCCCTCCTAAACTTAGAAAAATCTACAGCCCTGTAAGGGAAGCTGGTGCTATTTTAATTATGCTGCATTTTTGTCCATTTTAACTAGCAGTCTGGTTTGGGAAGTACTGATACAGGCTAATGGAGCTTTTGGTCAGGACCAGGAGGGATATCCTCGCACAATAGAGCATCACCAAAATCATGGGGTTAGCAATGCGATTTCTTTTTTTTTTTTTTGCTTAGACTTTGTAAGCAGATTCCACCGAGAACTTTTGTCTTAGCAGATAGCTGGCATGGTTGTTGTTCACCCCATCTAAACTGCCTACAGAGTTAGAAAATTCTGCTAAGTGGGAAAAGTTACAATGCTTTTTCCTACCATAACTGCTGGAAAACACGTCTAAGGCCACATTTACGCAAATCTATTGCTTTATGATTGTAGGATGAGGGAGCCTTCGCTTGTGGATGCCTCTCTCTCTAACTTGTTGTGATGTTACAGTAAGCTCCTATAAAAATGGTCTTGCTCTGAGTGTGATGTGGGTGTGACATAAAAGAACAAAGCAAAATGCCGTTTCTGTGACTGACTTGCAGTAATGCACAGACAGCGCTGTGTCTGGGCTACGTAAGTATACTTTTGCCCAAAGGTTTAGTCTTGACTTTGCTGAAGACAACGGTGAAACTTTTTTGACTGACAGAGTAGAGTGTTGGGAGATGGGGTAGAAAGTATCTAACAATCTCATTTGTAAATAGTTCTGGTGGTGTCAGCATCAGTTGAAAGTCTGGACAGAAACTAAGAGAAATCTAGGCTGATCATGCTGAAGGCTTCTTTTGATAAATATTCTTTTTCATTCAGCATGATTCTGGAATTATTATTCAAATCCAGGGAGTTAGCAAAGGATTTCGTTCTGAAACTGTGTCTAAAATCCATGATTTTTCACCCATGTTTGGTGGTTCTTTCTTTCTAAGTGTTCAGAGAGACATAACTCACCCCTACAGGCAGAGCTCAAATTGTCCAAATGTGGAAAAATGCCGTCTTATTCATCTCCGATCTCATTTGCCTCTTAACCAGTTAGTGCTGAGGAGTTGTATCCTTCCTGGAAGTGCAAGAACTTAGCCATTTTGCTTTATATGTCTGGGCATGAGAGAAGTCTATCTACTAGTGGGGAGAACTGCTCCTTTTAATGTCTTTGAGCCTAAAAAGATGCATCTGCTTTGTACCAGGAAGCTGGGTGGGACAATTGATGTGATCGGTGGCCAGGCAGGCACAATTAGGAGGGTGGAAGGAAGACGACGTGATAAGCACGCCTCTGAAGAAAATCCAATTCAGGTAAATGTTTGGAGCTGTCTTGAAGATTTCCTGATTTTTACTGCGTTTTCTGTGAACCCTGATAAAAGTCTGTGCTTTCCTGACCTGCCATATAACTGTTCCCATCTACAGAGTAGTAGGTAGTGTATCACCCCTCCTAAAGTATACGTATGCATCACTTTTTTTGCAGGTTGAATTAACTTCTGTGCTAAAAGCTTTACATTGCTAGGATCTAGAGATTGTTCTGTCAAACTGCAGCCTTCCAATCTGGATGGGAATGCCCAGTTTCCCTTTGTCATTGGCTCCCCAAAGTGTTCTCAGATTGCTGAGCTGGGGGGCTCCTATGTGGATTATTCCCTTCTTCTTTACCTTTAGGTTGGAATTTCCAGTCCTGTAGTGGAGAACTTCTGCACGGGGCTTGCATTTTTTCAAACTAACATTTAGACTCAGCATCATGAGACGTCACTCGCACTTCAGGTTTGGGGTGGGCCTGTGTTACCGGGTCTTAAAAGAAGTAATAGCCTGTAGCTTCAAACTGGATCCAGTTCAGATCTTTTCTGTCCATCAGTTTCTGGTAGATTTACGTGGCAAGAACTCATCTCTTACCACCTTTCTCTCACTAACCACCCTTAAAAAAAAAAAAAAAAAAAGGACAACTTTACCCTTCCTGGACACAATTTTTGGTTTGTGTTTTTACATGTGCTTTCATGGTCTGTTTGCTCTTTGGTGGTCAGTTTCCGGCTTCTGCCAACTGAGGCCAAAAAAAAGAATTTGTTAAGAGAAAGTTTGCTGGGCAATGGTGGTTTTTCCTCCCACTTAGAAGCATTGATACCCTGTATTTCCAAGGCGTTCTGGTCTCCCTGCATGTTGATCATTCCTTCGGCAGTACTGTGTGTTTAACCTACTTTTGTTGGAGATGTGAATCTAGTCTTCCTCTGACCTACATGGTCACAATCTAGAGCAGAGTTGGCCTCTTGTTGTCCTTGTGAAAGACAAACTGGATTTTAAAGAGACTAAAAGATGGCAAATAGGAAGCAGTGCAGCGTCACCCTTGAGGATGGCTGCTCTTTATTGGAAGCCTGTGCAGGTGACAGTTCTATTGGAGGCTGAATTCAGCCTCTCAGCAGTGGAACAAACGGTGTTTGTAACACTGAAACGTTCAGCTGTCTTGCACAGTTGTGCATACTACTTGAATATGGTCTTGCTGCTATTCTGCTTAAAAGAAGGTACGTTTGTAAGCACACTGTTTTCTTTGATAACTTTCTTCCTCCCCAAAGGGTGCTGTGCCCAGGCCCAGCATGGCCTGATCTTTTCAGGTATCTCAGGGCCCGTTTTGGTGATACGCTTCCTTTCTGCTGGTGCACTGAGGTCCTTTCTGCAGGACTGAATAGACTAAAAACAGTTTTCTTTTTCCTCTGCCTCCTAAGGTTCTTGGGGATCATGGAAGCAAGCCCCAGCCCCCACAGCAGCCCCAGCAGCCGGCGCAGCCGCAGCAGCCCCCACAGCAGCAGCCCTTTGCTCCCCCAGCCGGTCCGCCACCACCCCCGCTGGCTGGACCGCCGCCGCCGCATTTCCTGCACCCTCCTCCTCCTGTCACCTCTGTGCCGCCACCACTGCACCCTCCAGGTGGGTGCTGAGCAGTGCAGGCAGCCCGGGCTGCAGGCTGGGGTATTCCAGGCTCAGCAGATGAGAGGTTTGGTCAGTAATTGCTGTGTGCAGACAGGCAGCAGGTCCTTAGGCTTAACCAGTCATTGCTCAGCGACTCCGTCAACCGTTTTAGCATTTGTCCTTAAATATTTTTAAAACGGCATCTGTTCCTTGATGAAAAAACTCCAGGTTTTGTTTTGATGAGAGGGTCTTTAGTTTTGTGGTCTTTGTGGATCCTTTTGCTTTACTGATAAATGTAAGGAAATGGGTTTCTGATTATCTGTGGAGGAAGAGAAGAGCACAAGAATTGCTGACCTGTGTCAGATCAGCAGGCTGTTTAGTACAGCACCTGCTTGGTTCTGACTTGTTCCAGGTGCTTCAAGAATGATGCTAGAAATGCAGTATGAGAAGGCAGCAGAATGCAATATTACGATATGAAGGTAAACAGATCATCATTTGGGAAAACAATACTTTGTAAGCCAGTCACTGCTTAACAGCACCTTTTTTTTTCACTGGCTCGTTTGTTCAAATGTGTGAAACTTTATTCAAAAGCTTTAGCTTGAAGTACAGAGGATGATGTGCTTTTCCTGTTGTCCTCATTTGTTTTCCTTGCTTGTTTGTTTCCATAGGTTTGCCACCACCCGGTCCAATTCCAGGTAGGTGTTAACTTGCTCTAATAACAACAGCATGCACAGATGGCCCTATTGAGCATTCGGATTAGGTAACTTGAAAGAGGATGACACTGAGGGCCATTTTAGAGCACAATTAATCTAAGGTTAATAAACTCCAATGCAGTGCTGAACTCTAGCTGCTTATCTTGTATTTTGGGCCTGAATAACAATTAGTAGGGATTCTTAATTCTTTCTTTCTTTCTTTTTTTTCGATCTTAAGAACAATCCAGGCATTGAAGTGGAGAACTCCAGATAGCAAAGGCCGGTTAGATTTGAAATAGTTTAGTTCTTATTTTGACATCTTACACAGCAGGTCTTTGAGCGACAAACTGATGATTTGTGTAGGAATTTGGAGTGTGAGACTGAGCAGAAGGAATGCAAGAAATGCCAAAGAAATGCCATTTCCGTCAGAAGCCTTTGCTTTCTAGTGTGCCTTAGAGCTGGTGAATGCTAATAAAGAAATGTAACAACCAATCTTTAGCATAAACTGTGAACCTCACTAGCTCAAAGCTACCATAAAACTGAGATTCCTTTAATTGTAACTATTTTTTTTCTACTATAAATTTTGCTTAGTCCAGGGAAAAAGATGTGTAGCAATTTGTGTAGCAGTATCTCTGACCAGATGCCATACATCTGCGAGTCCAAGGCTGATGGCCACCACATATGTGCAGTCAGGCCGCTGCCTCTGCATTATACTGTACACTTGATTCATCTACTTGCAGAAGGTCTGCACCCAGAGCACTTTTTTGGACCTAATGTGCTCGTCCTCACTGTGTGTCAGACGTGTTGAACTTGTTGCACAGCTTTCATGTTTGTGCTTTTGTGTTCATGGTATGCCCAGGGCTTCCCAAATAGGAATGCAGAAAACCTCTACCAGCTGGGCTATCTCTGAGACTGAGATAACTTCTGTTTGTTAAAACATCGTTCTTCATGCTCCTCTCAGTGTACATTAATATTGCAGAGCTGGTTTTCCTTGTAGTACTTAAAGGAACCTTTAAGTACTCATAGTAAACTTGGATTTAGAAAGCTTTATTGTAGTGAAACTGGACGCAAATGCTGGTCTTGATTCTAGACACTGCAGCACTCGGGTGCTAGTGAAGTGCATTTGGATTGAAGCTGTGTGGGAGGAGTAAGGTAGAAGAAATGCCTAGGTTGTTGTAAGGAGCTTAAAATTCAGGTAACCGGGTTGAAAAGGGAGATGAAGGAGAATACCTGCTAATTATGGTAATGAAGGTGATCCACCACCATTATAGCTAGGTGTTCATAACAGTAGCACTTTGAAGTACTTGCACTTGGTGAGCAAGTGTGATTGAAATGCTCTAGGCATTGTATTTTACTGGAAGGTCTTTCTTTAAAGAAAAGAAAAAACAAGCATCTAAGGGTGAGGCTGTCCTTCAGCTTGTTGCAGCACAGGTCTCCACAATGTGAGTTAGAGACTTCAGGCTTCTTCTATTGCAATGAGACCCTCTTGGGAGGGGTTCTGCTGACCTACTTTAGATGCTTACATGAAGAGGCGATGAGTTGTCCCAGGTTTCATCAGCTGAGCTGGCTCAATCTCCATGGACCTGAAGAGGAGCCTGGAGCTGCTGGCTTTAATGTAAACAGCTGCAGTTGGGCAGATGGCTCCTGTCTTTTCAATCAGCATGGTGTGCTCTTTTTTGTTGTTGTTTAATGGTAAACAGATGAATTTTTATGCAAAAGCAAACCAATGGATGTCAGTAACTGCTATAGGAAATAATGGTTACTTGCAGTTAGGAGCAGAAGCTTAAGAAGTTATCTTAGGAGCAATTGGCATGTCCTTCTCACTTTCACATCTGTTAAGGTTGAGGAGTTTAGTTTTAAAGGCTCACATCACTTCTGCAGGTCTCCTTTGTATACTGCTTAATTCTCCTTTCTGAAGAGTGTCTTGTGGTCCTGTATATAAACTCTTCATTTGTTAGAAATGGACTGTTAAATAGGACTGATAAATAGACATTTAAATGGACTGATAATTGGCTAAAAAGCCAATGATCTCTGCCTTGTTAGTGCCATGTTGTGTTATGATTTTTAGTTGTATGAATACGTGCCCAGAAGATTGGCTTTCTTTAAGAACAGTGGTGGATGACAAGTTCCTTGTAACTTTCTTTTACTCACTTTGATCAGGGGATCAATAAAATCCTTGCCATAGTTGCAACTTAACTGCATCTCAAAGCCCGTGCTTTTCTGTCTTCCACAAGACTGTAAAGATTAAAGTTTATGCCATAATTAATCTTACATGTATGATGAACAGGCCAAATGTAAGGCAGCTCTTCCTTTATTTTTCTTTCAGTAGCCCTACAAAACTAGCACAGCTAGTTTTAATGTTGGTTGGAGATGTAACCCTAAAGGAAAAATGCTGCATTCCAAGCAGGTCTTTGTTCAAACATTTTATTTTATTTTAAACTTTAACTGCATTTACCTGTAAGCAGCAATGAAGTCTTGTTCCCCTCAAGTACGGCTGTGGTCTCTGTGTGCTGACTTCCATTCTGTGTTTAGGGCTGTTCCCGCCGCCTCTGGCCCCACCGCCAGCTCTCCTCATCCCAACGCTGGATGGGTAAGGCCATGCCTGGGGTGGGCTCCCCATAGTCAGCAGTGGTGCAGGGTCCTCCTGAAGTCAAGTCCCAGTGGTTGTTAGTCTAGGTTTTGTTTGGGGTGGGAGATGGGAGAAGATTCCAGATTGAATTCTGTTTGCAAGGTGCTGATTGATTGCACTGGTTTGCCTTGGTTTGTTGTGCTAATGGCATAGGAAGGAGTCAGTAAGTTCTAGGGTTGCACTTAAGTGTAGTACAGAGCAGTTGATAGCACGTTATGTTCATCCAGATTTCCTGTGAGTCTCCAGGTACTTTGTAAGCATGGGTTGTTTCCCAGGAAGCTTTCTGTGCCTGAGTTAAACCAGGGAGGGGTAAAGCAAGGCAAGCAGTTGAGGTAAAACAGTTTCAAAAGGTGTGACAAAGCAACTGCACCTGTGGGCATTGCTAAGAATTTACATGCAATTTTTAATACAAAGTTAAACACAGTCACTGGAACCAGGGGTTTCCTGTGAGGATGTTCTTCATAAAACATGGGTTAAATGTGCAACACAGACATACCTACAGGTGGATTAGCCAAGGGCTACTGAAGTGAGTAACCTGCATTCCATTCTCTCTCTCCAAAGGCAGCCAGCCAGCTACAACAACAGACAGCCCCCACCGTTTGGCTACAACTCTGCGGGTGAGTACTGAGGACAAGGAACAGTCAGACTGCTCACATCTCTTCTTTGGTGTTTGGTGGTTCAGGCTTTATCCTTACAGATGCCATGCTTTCTTTGACTCCGGGACCTTGCCCGTGGCCTGAACTGTCACAGTTACCAGAAACACTGGATCTGACTATTTCATAAGGTGTTCAGAAAGATGAATGTGGCCCATACTGCAGCAATGACAAACAGTTTTGTAGTTGAGTCTTAAGCCTAAGCTCACTGCTTTCAGTGTAGGTATCTTCTTGTGTACCTCATCAACATTTTCTTATGCTTGTTTGCGTGCACACTGGCTCTTCCTTTTCCCACACCCTTCAGGGACAAGCACAGCCATCAGCTTTACATCTCCTCTATGAGCTTTTGAGTGCCCTCCTCCTACACTTTATCATGTTCCTTGCCTGCAGGCACACTCCTTTGGTTCTCTAGTGGCAGAGGCAGTGCCAGAACTTCAGATTTTCTTCCCTGTCACAGCCCTGCATGCAGTGCTTGCATCCTCTCCCCTTTCCTCACTGACCAGTGGCGTGGGGCCATGACCTGATCCAGCTGAGCAGGTCCTGCAGGCCAGTGCCTCAGTTGGGACCTACTGGTGGCTCTGGGCTCATCAGGTGGCATCCTTAAGTCACAGCCACTGTCCCAGCTGCTACCTTAGTCCCTAGAAGTGGGGCCTTGTAATGGCTGGCTGATCTTGGCTGACTTGGCGGCAGGAGGATGCCCGGATCTGTAGGTCCCTTTGCCAACTAAGCCAAGATGTCTGGGAGATTTTTTTGGTGGGGACCCCATAGAGCCTCCTACATAGGAGGACCAGCAGACAGCTGTGGCATTGCATAGCCCTGGCATAAAGGACAGGGGAGGTTTTGCAACAATACCAGTAAATATCTGGTCTTGATTGTGTCTTCCTCAGGGAAAAGGTGTTCACATGTTCTTAGCGAGCTGGTAAAGGTGAACAGGGAGATGTGGGCACTGTGGGGAGCTGGGCCTTTGTTGTGTCCAAGAGCAGGGCATCACCTTTAGGTCCAGCTGTCTGACTGGGTATGGCTGCAGGGGTGGATGGGTGGGAAGGATGCTGATACTGCTCCAGGCAAACAGGATTGCTGCTGTCTTGCTGCAGACTCGGGTTTCATCAGCTACCCACCCATCTCCACATCCCACACACCCTGGGTGACCACGGTGGACAAAGGTGCGAGCGGCTCTGGCAGCAGTCACTGGGAGTACTCGGGCTCACGGCGCGAGCGGGAGCGAGAACGGGAGCGGGAACGGGACAGGGACCGCACGCCCACCACCAGCGAGTACAGCAAGTGAGTGCTGGGGCCTGGCAAGGTCCTGCTGCAGCCGCCCTGCTGGGGCTCGGCCTTGTCCTGGGTGCAGAAAGCTTTGGCCAAAGGATGGGGCTGTACCAGTTACGTTTTCTGGCAAAGCATACTTTGGATGAATAGGAGACAAAGCCAGGAGCCAGTGTCACTGTCTAATCTCCCGCTTCTTTCCTTTTTGTTTAATCCAGCAGGACCAGTTCTGCTTGCTCTCCCACTTGTAATGTGAGGCTAGTGAATGGAATAGCCCCTCTCTGTTTACTTGGTGTTTTACAGCTCAGTGTGAAACAGCAGCCATAAAAGCTGCTGCTTCTTGTCTTATAAATGAAACTGTGACATCAAAGAGAGAAGCTGTGCATTGCTCAGCTGTCCTGCAGAGGCTTCGGGGCAGGAGTGCCAGTCACCAGGAGCCAGCCAGGAAATAGGAATCCTTCAGGAAACCCTGGGTGCTCCTGAGCAGTGCTGGAGCAGTCATCTAGCTGGGAGCTGATGAGAGCAGGTGGCAGCAGTGCTGGGAGCACGTGGGAGAGGGGGCTTCAGCTTCCCAGTGTTGATCTAGATCTCATGTGAAAGCTCAGCTGCAGCGACTCCTCCTGAACCGATTCCTTATGTGCTCTGCTCTGGGCGTCTATGGTACTTCTGTCCCAGTCGGCACCAGTGTTGTGCAGGCTTCAGGATCAGAAGTGCCACCAGTCACTCAGAATATGACCAGAACGTGCACTCTGGCAGGGCAGTGCTGCCAGCCCTGGGAGCTCTCAGGCCCCTGTGCAGAGTAAACTGGGCAGCATTTCCCAGACTTTCTTCTTTCAATCTTATGGGCACCATGGGAGGAAATGGGGCAGAACTGAGCCAAAGACTAACGTACCACAGCATGAGGAGCCCGGGCTCCTACACTTCCTGAGGGGGTTCTTGCCACAGCCAGGTCCTGAGAACATCACTGACATTTTTGTGTGCTTTCAAGTACACTGACCTCCAGGATCATGCTTGCCAAGCAGGGCAAGCCGCTATGCTCAATGGAATCCTTTAGAGCACTCTCAGATGATTGATAATGCACATTTATTTGTCTGGCTTGTTTCCACGAGTCATAGAATGCTGTTTCAGACTTTATTTCTCTCGGAGGCCAAATATTGTTTCCCACAACGGGTCTTATTAACCCTCTAGACATAAGCTTTCAAAATCGGAGTAGGGAAGAGCCTGTGGAATGAGTCTGGGTTTGGGTACGTTGTACCTACCCTTCCTTGTACATTGGTTGGATGAGGTGCCTTGAGCGCCTGGGTACAGGCAGAAAGACCCCATCAGTGACTCTCACAATTGCAGTGTGGGCAACCTGAGTTTTTAAAGTCACAAGGAAGAAAACAGTCTCCTAAGCTGTCATTCTTTCCTGTGAGTTAGACTCTGGAGCGGTAGTGCAGTGAGGTAGCGTAGCACCTGGGGAGGCAGAATGACAAAAGGAACAACATTGCCATTGGTTCTGAGCAAGATAGCTTGGGCTTTCAGGAGCACCACAAGTACCTCTGCCTGTTGGTAGCAGGGAGTGACAAACTTTGGTGGGGAGGGGTTCTTCAGTCCTGTGAGCACATCTCCTGGCTCTGGGGCCCACGAGCGTCACATCCACACCTCTCTTCCCGCTCTGTTCCCAGCGAGGACGAGCGGTACCGCTACTACGGTCGGGAGCGCAGCTATGACTTTGAGCGGGACTACCGACGGAGCCGGGACCGCAGCCGGGAGCGGGAGGACCGTCACCGGGAGCGCAGGCACCGCGACAAGGAGGAGAGCAGCAAGCACAAGTCCTCGAGGCGGTAAGGGCCACCTGGGGCTGAACTGGGCTGTTGGTGGGAGCTCACCCTCGCTGTGGATGTGAAACTGGGTGCTCTAAGGGTGTACTTCGGTACGCCGGCTTCCTGGGATCTGATGCAGCCCCGAGATATGCCTGTGTGGGGAGCAGGCCTTGCTGCTTGCAGTAGGGCACCAGCAGGATGTCAGTCAGTGCCACAGAACTGCAGCGTTGTCTCACACAGCAGAAATCAGCCTGCACCAGATACCACATCAGAGCTGCATGGGTCCCAGAGTTAAGAAAATGCATGCATAGTGCAAATCCGTAGGAAAAGCATCTGATTTCGGAACTGTGTGTCCCTGTGCAGAGCAGGTCTGGTCTCCAGTCTGACACCATGCTCAGTTGCTGTGTCACTCTACACCCTGGTAATGTCTTGAGCAGATCTGCTTGATTTTTTTGGTGCTTCAGCTTCTTTCTTTCAGAAGAAATTCATGCCAGCTCTGTAAGTAATTCCCCTTTCTTGAATATTGTGTCAGAAAAACTCCTATATAGTGACTGCAGACAAAAGACTGTTCTCATCCTTAAGGAGATGCTAAGGTTTACTAAAAGGGACAGATTGCTGAAGGTTTGGAAACAAAAGGGTGGAAAGAAATGCTAGGAGCATAATCCAAATGAAACAGAAAACAAATGGAAGCTGAGCTGATACTGGCCTAACAGGCCAATAGCTTTAAGGGTTATTTCTCAGCATCCTGTGCTCAGAATTAGTGTTATCTGACTGCATAAGCAGCCTGGAATTCAACAAAATGGTGTCCAAATCAGAGAGCTTGGCTTAGAGAACTGGGCTGCTGTACCAGTTGGAAAAGAGGTGGCTTCTCTGATTCTTGAACCACACACAGGTGCTCTCTGTGTTGCTCAGAGTGTCAGAACGAGAAGGATCTTTTCCAAAGCAAATGAAGGAATGCTTTCTGTGTGAGGCCGCTCCTAGCGTGTCATCAGAGACCCTCCTGGAGCCACTTGGCTGTGGTTTGGGCCTGGTTCAGGCATTTGCAGGTGGATTGAAGAGCTTTGCTGTAGTTTCCAGTTTACTGGGAATCAGAAGGAAATTGCTTACAGATGGTGAAACCACCATTGTGGCACAAATCACTGCCATATTGCTACCCACCAGGTAGCTGAAGGTGAATGGAGAGAAGGTAACTGCCTCTTTTTTCATTTTATGTTTTTCTTTTGATGCCTGCGAAGCTCCTCATTAAACAAGTCAGCAAATTGCAGCCAGAAGCTTTTCAACCAGAGCTTCAGAGGTTTGATCTGGCCTGGCACTGGTGTCCCAGCTGCAGTAAGAATGTGTCCCTCCACTTGGCTCTCCCCCACTTGCGGGACTGTGTGACCGCACGTCTTCCTATGACAAATCAAATCTGCTTTTTCTTGTACTCTCTCCTCTATTTTAATTCTGCTACTTTCACACCATGGTCAGTTTCTGGAGAGCTCATGTGATTTTAAATCTGTGAGGAGGAATGACTGAATGTTGCAGAAATCTCTTCCAGAGGGGCCAGGAACCAGCACAGACAAAACCAGAGCTGCTGGTTTCCTCATGTCCCCACTGGGAGACAGAATGCAGGGCTTGCCAGGTGCTGCAGGCAGCAGTGCGGGGCCCACAGCTGCGTACCACCCCGTCAGCCACTTGGGCCGGGGCTGCTGCCCTGTGCCAGGGATCCTTGGTCAGTGCCCCCAGAGATCCCGGTGCATCTGGAAACCAGCTCTGGTGGAGGAGATAGAGGAGCTCTAAAGCGCGTAACTGGTGGAGTGCTGGGTCATGTGTGAGGAAACAGAAGCAGAAACAGGACCTGCCGTCCCATTGGGAAAGCTGTATCTCTCAGCTGCACTGACCCGCTTCTTGCTTCTGGCCTAGGGATTTCCCCAGCATGTTCAGAAGAGCACAGTTTCCCAGAACCTCTCAGATCTGGGACTCTTCTCAGCAGCTTCAGTGCTTTATACTGAAGCTGGTGATGTGGCAAGGCTGTCAGAGTTCCCTCAGGAGTGGGATGAACACGGAGATTTGATATAATTAATTGTTTATTGTAAATAAATAGAGCACTACCCCAGTGGCCCCTGACAGCACTCCACCAGCGCACTGCCTGCCCAGCTGAGGTGCTGCCACACTGTGGGGCATCCCACGGCTGCCTGGAGCAGCTGGCACAGCCATACCCTGGTCCAGCTGCACACAGTGCCAGATCATCCCCAGTGAGCAGGAAGCCTTCCCTTGGCAGCGCGGTGCCCCAGCATTGCTGCTCTGCCTCCTCTCGATCTGGATCCCAGTGCTCTGCCCGTGCCGCACGATTGGTGCGTTTGGGTCTCGGCTGTGGCAGAGCTGTGCTGCTGCAGGCTCTGAGGCCTTTCCTCTCCTCTCTCCACCCCCCCCAGCAAGCAGCATGAGAGCGAGGAAGGGGAGAGCCACCGGCGCCACAAGCACAAGAAGAACAAGCGCAGCAAGGAGGAGAAGGAGGCCAGCGAGGATGGCACCCAGGAGGGAGAGGAGCAGGACAGCAAGGAGTGAGGGCTCCGGGAGGGACGTGCTCCTATGGAACCAGCGGGGCGGCGGTGACGTTTCGTTCTGGTTATATTTTGTGTTTCCTTCTTGTTGTTTTTTTCCCAAGAGGGCCTGGCTCTGGGTGAGCAGTGAAGCTCATCGCAGTGGTTTGAGTTGAGGCTGCACATGCAGTTAAACTTTTTTTGTTGTTGTTTTCTTTTTTGATACGAGACAAAATACAGCAGTACTAGTATATAAAGCACTGAGCTACTCTATTCATAAACATCCTTAGGGAGAACTTTGTTGTATCAGATCCTATGGTTTCTGATGGAAGATGGCTTCAGCTGAAACTAACGCATTTAGGTAATAGTTTTGTGGGTTGTTTTTTTTTTTTTTTTATGACCATCATTCCTCTTTTGAAAAATAGGACAGTAAGTGCAACCTGGAATTTATTGTCCAAAGAAAAGTGTGATTTAGATCCCGAGAGCCAGCTTAGAGACTGGCTTCTAGTAGTGAAGTCTCGCCCCCAGATACAGTTCTGTATAGCTACGAAAACACGTTCCCATTTCTGTGTGCCAGGCAGGCAGCCTGTGAGGAGGAGCAGCTCCTGCTGGTGGGCCTGGGTCTGTCTGACTGCTCTGCTGCCATTGGGAAGCTGTTGTGTTCACACAGGGTCTGCAAAGACTTCAAAGCTTCTTTTAATCCATCACAAACGTAGTTTTGCCACCACGTCACACCCCTAAGTGGAAAACCAATGGACCACCCATAGTAAGAGCATGGATTTCTTTTTAATTAGCTTTGACTAACTGTTGTTGTTTTTTTTTTTAACCAAGGGTTGAGCTGAATAATGTAGCACAGTAGGTAACAAGAACTTCCATCTAGCAGTTTGCCCTCGTGGGGTTCGCTTATTTCTATTTGGATAATACCAACACTCCTGTGCAATGCATTCCTTCCCCCTTAAATCTTAAAATAAATTCAGTCAAATTCCAGACTTTGTTTGGCCTTTAGTAGCGGTTGAGTAGGGTGCAAACATATTTCTGGGTGGGAAGAACAGGGGAAGTGGTTTTGAGGGGTTTGGGTATGCCTGGTTCTTAAAGAGAATGTTGCACTTCTGTTAGCATGAGTGCAGATGTGTCTCATTTTAAGTATCTTCCACTGTTTTGACTTGATATTTCAAACTGTTCTAAATCTCTGCCCTAAAATAATGTGGTTTTGAAACTTTACACATTTTTTGTATTGTAATCTTGCGAGTCGGAGTGTCATGTGAAGCTTACAACTGTAGAGACTTGAGCCAGTATAGCACTATGGTAACAGTTTATATGCTATGATGGTGCATTTGATGGGTCATTAACTACCAAACCTATGGGGAGAAGAATAAAGTATGGGGTTTTTGTTTTTTTGTTTTGTTTTGTAATACTGCTTTTAAAATGTACTTTGATAGGACGTATGTGCGTGGGGGTGAGGTGTGTGCCATGAGTCAGCTGCAGAGCAGGGCCGCAATCAGGCTTCAAGGCCCCCAGTGTTCTGTCAGGGCCAGGGGAGCAGCTGGGGTGTGGGATGAGCACAGGGGAGATCGAAATAAAACTGAGAGGGATTCAGAGTGCCGGCTGCACGCAGTTCGGAAGCATGCTGGTGTCCTGTATGGCTTGGAGGTGTTTCGGTGCTGGACGAGGCCACAGCTCAACCTGCTTTTTGGGCTGGTTGAGGCCGTTTCTGCCTTGTTCCCCGATGCTGGGCCAGCACAGTGTGGTGCTGTGCAAGCGGGATTTGGCTGACAGCAGTCCTGTCAGGAAAGCAGGTTGTGGTTGTGCAGAATCCTATCCTTTGTGCAATTTGCAGCTGCCAAGCACGCTGGTGAAGCTGGCCCAGTGTAGAAGAGAGTGATGGGAGTGACAGGGAGCAGGAGCCAGCCCTGCTGCTGACAGATGCACCCTCACTGTTGCACTGCAGTGACAAATGTGCTCCCTCTCCACTTGCACTGCTGGGGAGCATGGAAGAGGGAGAAGCACCAGGGATCCTTGCTGGTGCCTCCAGAGCAAGCTTGTGTTCTGTAATTATGAAATCTGATTTTTTTTCCAGGCATGATCTCTGACATCACTGGGGCACTGAAGGAAATGCCAGGCAGTGGCCCCCAGACCTGGCTGAGCTGGTTTTTGCCTTTCTTGAATCAGGGGAAAATGCTTGTCAGTAGAATTTCATGCTAAGGTAAGCGTAGAGTTTGGTCCCCAACCAGTTCCTTCTCCTCCATTTCTGCACTCAGGTTCAGGGGGCGTACAGAACTGTCCCGCATCCCTGCCCCTTCTCTCTTCCTGTGTTTGTGGAGGTGGCAGAAGCTGCCCAACCTTTAAATAGGTGTAATTAGGAGCGATCACATCCAGTCTGCATCCTGCTGCACACAGGTTTTGCAGTGGTGTCATGAAAGGAAGGAATAGAGAATCCTCTACTGAAGAGTTACAACTGCCAGTTCCTTCCTCGCGTATGTTGGTGAATGCCCTCCCAAAGACAGACTCAAGCCTTTCACTGATATTGATGCGCTAAGAGTTTTATTCTAGTGCAATAAATAGGAGTGAAATGTTTGCCTTTAATGTATTAGAGATTTGTAAAGATGGAGCTTTGGAAATAATCTTTGCTTACGCTAAGTAACTGCTGCAAATTTCATGTCACGTTCCCTGGGGCTACTGAATGGTGACTCCAATATTCACAGGAGATCAGGGAGTTAAGCTTCATTCCGTAAAGCTTTTATTCCCTGGGTTGGCTTTTTCAGTCCGTCCGGTTCTGAGCCCCATGGGCACCAGTGAGATAACTGAGGGAAAAGAGCATGTGGGAGTTGGTTTTGTTCTTCTTTCTCCAATCACAGCATATTTCTGGGTAGTCCAGCTCCTATCCCAGGAGAAGCAGAAGTCAACTGCACAACCTCCTGCCTGGCAAGGTCAGCTTCTTTAAGCCCGGTGTTGAGGTGACCTGCTGTGGGGCATGAGCTGATGTGCAAGAAGGTAAAGCAAAAAATAATAACAATAATAAAAGCACCCATAATCCATGTTGGTTTTCAGTAATATTAGAATAATTTATAAAGGCATCAAAACAAATTCAACATCTATTAACAAACTGATCTTGCAATCAGTACTTAATTACGAGGACGTTTTGGTGAAGTTAAAGGCACCTTGAAACGAGATGGAGCAATTGCAAAAGTCATGCTGACTTCTGCAGCATACCCTTCATTTAAAAGGTCTGACCACTTTCTGCGTGGCTCTTTCCAACCATCCTTTATACAAGCCCCATTTGTTGCACCTCAGTAAGAACTGCCCTCTTTCCACCTATGTAAATATTTACTGTTCCATATCAGGCACAGATTCTCTGTCACGACAGGAAGGAGACCAAAACGTTTCACCTTTTCTGTCAGATGCAGCTCAAGGGACTCGTTTTCCACAGGCACGGTTCTGACTTCAGAATCATTTTCCTCTCACTGTTTGCTAGCAGCAACAGCTGGCCCCGTTCTTTCTGCTGTTTAAGACAGTAGCTGCATTTATTGGCCAAGCGGAGAGGCCACACCACGTGCCAGGGGAGCTTTTGTGACAAATGGATCTTAAACTATTTCTGTACAATAGGCTCTGATAACTGGGGCCTGCTATTTACTGCCTTAAGCTAACAGCCAGAGGAAGTGAAGTAACTCAGTGTGTAAACAGCTCAATCATCTAGCAAGAAACAGGTCTACTCTGCTCTAATAGCCAATTACCAATAGCCAGCCCTAAGAAAAGCACTGCTGAGGACGATGGGCACATACCTGCAGTCTGTTTGCTATGACAGGGAATTAAAACATTCATTCTAGATAGCATTTTTACAGGAGACACTCCTTTGATTAATCAGACAGTCTGAGCTGGCTCCATAAAAGATATAGCAGAAACAACATAGAGAGATCTCTGATGTGAGAGAGATCTATTTCTTACACTGCTAACTAGCAACTTAAAAAAGATGGAATTGCTCCATGTAGAGTTTGTTTCCAGGTAGGAATTTAACAGGTGTTGGAGGTCAAACCAACCTGCCGGGACTTCACTTCTTTCATTCTAACCTTTACCTACACTGTGTGTTGGAACTGAAGCCCAAGGTGTCCTATCTTGGAGATCCCAACACAGCAAGCTGCAGTTTGCCACAGCAGTGACAGAGCTGCAAGCACGCCTTGTCCCTGCTGCCTCAGCTCTGCCTCTCAGCACTGGGAAACTAAGAGAAGACAAACCTGCTTTCTTAGCCATCTGCCTTCTTTGGGAAAAGCCGGTCGCTCATCAAGTCTTAAAACCAGAGACATCAAATTGAGGAAAACTACACAAGTTCCTCATCTCTGCTACCTGGTGATAGGACCATCATAGGAGTCAACACAGCCCTACCGTGCTCAGTTGGCAGCTCTTCAGCAGCCAGCAGCGAGCTGCAAACTTCTTTGACATATAAAAACATTCAGTAGATCGAAGCAGCCTAAGAACATACAGCTGTGGGCTACAAGAGCTGCTTAATTGGACTACATCCTCACAGTTTTATTAGTGGCTTTTAAAAACATACAAAATGACTCAGTGTCCAGTATGGCAGTAAGGTAGAGAGCAGTAGCCAAACGGTATTCTTAGACTAGCAGGGGAAACAGGGCAGTCACATCTGTTTCAACCTGTTCAAAACATTAAATGGAAAAAGGAGCTCTAAAACTAAAGAAAATGCCTCAAAGCAAAGATGGGTGAGTCGTAGAGAAACGTTGGAGAAACAGCTTTCTCTGCAGCACCTACTAACAAGCTCTAGTGAGTCCAAGAAGCTACAACTGTTCTGAGTCACCGTTACTTTGAATCTAACAACCAGTCAGTGGCAACCTCCACACAGTAAAGAAATGTTTTCTCCAAAAATGAAGTGAAAATTATTGTCATAACACAATATGCTGTATAGCGAGAGTTCAGCATTCCCTCAGTTTGTCACATTTAGCTCAGTGTGGTGGTCAGCAAATATCTGATACCAAGGATGATCCTTAAGGCTACCGCGTGATTTGTCACAGCTTTCACACAAGGCTCCCTGGCCAGGATACCACAGTAAGTGTCACTTTGTTCTTCTGCTCCTTCAACATCGGGATTAGTTCTGAGTTGCTCATTCCAACTGCTGGTACTCCATTTACTGCCACTATTTCGTCTCCACACCTAATCAAAAAGACAAAAATTGAGCTTGTCATAAGTAAATTCATTAACATTGTAACCCTGGACACCAAGATCACCTACTCCACCCCATACCAAGATCATAAATTCTTTATTGAAGTGACTCAAGCTAGATAAAGGGCAAAAAGAGAGCAGACGCAAACACAGGAATGGCTGCTGACGGGCTCAGTCCTTAATCTGAGGGCAGGGGAAGGACAGTGCTGGTGCCCAGTGACGCTGCGGTGATGGGCACAGGAGTGCAACTGGTGGGCCTGGCAGCAGAGGGATGGGCCAAGAGAAACACCCACAGGCTGAGGCATTCTCTCACTCTGTAGCTTGATTCAATCAGTTTCTCAGGCTGCCTGATTCACCCAACTGCAGCACACCCAGCTACCTTCCATGTGGCTCTACAGCTCGGCTGCAGTAGGATGAAATGCCGGAGCCAACCCCTCTTCTTCCCTCAGTCTTACAGGTCTCCCTGGGCACTAAGACAGGATGCCCAGCTGGCCCCCAGGCCCCCACCAAGGCTCTAACCAGGTCTGTTCTGTTCTTTCATGCTTCCCAGGGAGCAAAGCCTGACTCACCGCACTGAAACTGCCCCCCTGCCAGAGAGCAGCCTGTTACAGTATTGCACTTGCAGCCTGCTGCATGCTTGTGGAAGAGCTGGAGCTGGTGGATCCTGGAGGTACTGCAGTACTGTTTGTGGAATGCTCCAGCTCTGCTACTCACCACTCTGCCCGCTGTGTTACTGACAGGGCAGCAAGGCTACAGTCCATTTTCTCTGCAGGAGGGCTTTTCTTACTTGCATTGAGATAGTCTTCATAATTCAAGAGATTTTTTACTCAGAAGCCTCTAAAGTTAATCTGGAACATCCCCTTCTTAGCTCTTCTTAATTACTCAATTGAAGCCTTTACAGCCTTTTAAAATATAACATTTAATTGCCTTTAGTAGGCAGTTATGCTTTCATAGGAAAAGCACTCATTAATATAGGGCTTTGATAACAGTATTAACTGCCTAAATGAGCATCTGTGGATTAGAAGTCCGTAAGTTCAGCCAGTCAAAAGCCCTCCAGGGAAATGGTGCTTCTGCCTCGAGCCCCAGGAACCACAGAAGGGTTCACACTCACTTCAGCCTTGCGTTGCGGCACGCGGGCGTCCCAGGCACGATGGTTTTGATGAAGAAAGGCTGGTTTCCTTTGCTTTCCTCAAAGCCTCCAACAATGCTGAAGCCCCAGCTTTCCTGGTTGCCTTTGCTAAGGACAATATCTTGACAGCAGTGAAGGTAGCTGCAAAGACAGGCACAGCCAAAAACAGAGAATGTTTGTAAACATGCTTCAAGGAAAGCCACCTGACCAGAAGTTTACATTGTCCCTTGGGGGAACTGCAGCTATGCAACAGCCTTGTCTTTCTTCTCGTTTTATGGGCTGAAGGCAACCCCTTTGTGCAAGGTGTGTAAGGGGGCGATTATCAAATCTGAAGACAACAGCCTTTCAGAAGTCTTAGTACTGTCAGTGGTAGTCAAAGAGTTAAAAAATGACTGTGCTCCCCAAGGGCTTGTGACCTGAAAAATTCATGAATTCACATCAGAATAACTTCATGGTTTTTCGTAACACACGTTTTAATAGACAAAACCATATCAACTGTAAACAGCACTGCTAAACCCCACGCAGTCAATGGGAATTGAGATTTTTGTTCAGCTTGGTACAATGAAGGCATTCAGCAGCCATGTCTCACTGATGGCAAGTGAGCACTACGAGGTAAGGCAGCCTTCCTTCTCCTGCATACCACAACGGAGTGTGAGATGCCTTTCCTGCAAGAAAGGATTGCTAACACCCAGGGCTGCTGTGCACAGTAAGATACCAGATGGCAGATCACTGTGCACTACCCCCACCCCGTGAGGTGCCTTCCCAGTGAGCCTGAGGCGCACGGCAAGGGAGAACACAGTAACGAAGCGCTAACACAACTTGCGCTCTGAGCTTGCAGCACAAGCACATGCCAGGCCCTCGCAAGGCGTCTGAAGAGGTGTGGCAGAAGCACAGGCCAACAGTCAGGTAATGTTCTGGCACCAGCGGGTTACGTGGAACTGCTGTGCTGCTGATCACCTACTGAGGTACTCCAGCAGCTGAACTTCTCCTTATAAAAGTTTTGCCTCAGGGGCTTTGCTTGAGCAGTCTGCAGATGAGTTTCAGATTTCAAAAGCCTTTTCAGTTAACTTCTCACTGAGACAAAGATCCAATTATCTGCTTTCAAACGGTAATTTTCTTTTGTACCAGTTCCTACTATGTTAACGCTGGGAGACCCAGCTGCAGCCTACTGGTGCCTCCAGTTTTCTCCTGCTGGTATCGTACAAATTTTAAAAAACACAGCTATGCCAAACGTATATGGCATCTGGTGCAAATAAACTGCGCCCAGAGCAGAAGTGCTACTTCAGCATAAAACCTACCTGAGCACTGAACACGTTCTCCAAGAGTTGAAGAAAGCTCTTCACTAGAAATCTATTTCCATATGAAAAGGGGCTTTTAGGAAGAGAAACATCAGTTCACCGTAATGGAAAACGACTGTGGGAAAAATATTTTGGACCTCACAGAAAGTAAAGGTGCAGATTTTATTCTGGAAGGCTCCCTGCATCCCCCTCGGAGTTTGTGGAATGTGCTGCTCCAGTGGGGCCACAGCAGGGAGCACCTGAAGGTCACTGCAGAAGAGCTGAGGCTTTGCGGACCGGCTGCAGATAGATTTCGAGGTGAGAGGGATGCTGCTTTTCCACCTCTGAGCATTAACAGCCAAGCCTAGTGTGGCGTGGGGCTGTTTCGGGAGTCAAAAGCTGATACAGAGCAAGAGAGGGTAACTCAATCCCCAGGATTCAAAGAGCAACGAATTAGGATCCCCAACACCACACTTTGGGTTGGTATTTTATACTGTGAGTAACCAGTCTCATAGTATTACGAAGAAACAAAGCTCCTAAGCTACGTTCTGTGACACATACAGTGATTACAATAATCATTCAAACAGCAGTAATTAGTAGTATATAATTAACTTGGAACACTCACCACCACCAGATTACTAGCAAAACAATGGAGAAAGTAGAAGTCTACGGGACAGCAGGGTTTCCCACAGCTGCGTTACAAGAGAAAAAAGCCAGAACGTCAGGCACCCGGCTCTGTTGCCTGAGGCCGGAGAGAAGAGCGTTCCCACCTCATCCCTCCAGCAGCACAGATGTCTGCATCTTCATCAGGCATGCATTGCCAGAGGCAAAGGTGGAAGCTCTGACCCAAGCTTACGCACCAAATGCCGTGGTATCCAAGTGGCCTTACGAGCATGGAGTGTTTTTCCTTTCAGAGGACCGTGACCAAGATGCTCCTGTTATTCTGTCACCTGGCATCCCAAGAAAGATAGAGGACCAGGGCTGTGATCTCCTGAAACTGTTCAGCACCCGTAGCCTGGCACATAACCCAAGATCTGCAGGATGGGCTACAGGGGCTGTGCAGCTCAGAGCCAGCGTGTCACTCAATGAGCCAGCCTGACAGCATTTGATGTAAAGAAAATAACCCACAGATACAAGAACCAAGGCTGGAATTAAACACTGTAGGCTCAAGCGTTGCAACAACTGAGTACATTTCTATAGCCCTGAGCTAGACTTTGACTGCAGTCTTTCAGCATAAAAGCTTCCTCTGAGAAGGATTTAAGGACTCTTCTTCTGGATCAGAGTAGTAGCTGAAAAAAAATGCTGAACATAACCAAAATCCTACATGCCATCAACACTAAGCTTAAAACTTCCACACTAATTGCTACCAGGTCTTATTACAAGCAGGTGGGAAAGCAGATGAGAAAGAAATAGAGCCATTTTTACTACTGGAAACAAGACAAAAATTTTTGTCAACTCCTAGCGGTCAGTGCAAGAAAGGAAGCCTGAAGAACAGAAAGGGCATCTGAAATCATTGCTCCCTGCATCAGTAGTGAGACCTTCTAACAGGCAAAGGAAGGGGGAGCCAACATTAATACCAGCAACAAATGGCAAGTAATGTCAGCCTGTGCTTGAAATGAAGGCAAGCTCCCAGTGACTAAAGAGTGGACTCCAGTCCCTGCAGCAGGAAGTGGTGATGCTGGGACCTAGTACACATCTGAAAATAATGGAGAAGGGAAGAAGGGAGAAGGCATGGCCAGTTTTTCCAGGCTGTACTTCACTGCTGGAGCACCTGAGAGGAACAAGCACCTGCTGGCAGCTAAGGATGTATACCCAGGTTTGGGCTATCCAGGTACAGCTTGAACTGGTTCACAGCAGACCTACACAGAATGGAGCGGAGGAAACCAGAGGACTGCGCTGAGCACAAGCCAAGTTGGTCACCTGAGACACAAAGCTACCTTCCTTGGGCTGTTTTGTTTAGTACTTACAGGCTGCTAAGTAACACAAGGGTAACGTAACAAGAGGCTTGTTAGTCTTTCTTCTTTCAGGTGCCTCAAGAAACAAGGCTATAAATAATCTGAGCTTCCCACAAAAGGGTTTGGCTTTACTGTTCTACATTCGTCTTCCGCATGATCCCTCTCCAGTTACCTGAAATGACAAGATTCTATCTTTTCTGGCTGAATATACTTACACGAAACCACAAAAGTGAGCAAACAAGAGGTTCACCTCACCAGAAGGGAGACAGAAAATAAGTTTTTGACCTCTGTAACGTGGAACATACCACGCTGCTGCTAAAATCTTTGCTGAGTTAATGATCCAAAGCTTTGCAGCAGGGAAACTAAGCAATTCAGAGTGGTTTATGCTTCACACTAAAGATCACACAATTACAACAGCCAGAAAGAATCACTGAAAGAGTTCCTCCAAATGAGATAATCAGGATAGATACAGTAAAGAAGCACAGATACCTGCTGGCCTCTTTAATGCCATCCAGAAAGAGACACAGTGATTTCAGCTAGCAGCATTTCAGAAGGGACTGGTTCTACGCTGACTAAATTTAAAGTCAGCGCCTCCAATTCCAAAACGAATGCTCTTCATTTTCTGTGTCACTTCTCTTAGAGGAGGCAAAAAATAAAAATAAAAAAAGAGGTTTTCAGAAACTTCTGAAACACTGTTACTGTGCAACAGAAGTGGAAAAAAACAAGGGGTAACGCTGTAAGAAACAGCTGAACTTCTTTATGCATTCATTGTGCTGTGATCTCCCTGGCAGATGAGGCTTTCCTCTGCCTTAAAGCTAACAAGGATATTGGCAATGCTTCCAAGTCAACCCACAAAGAAGTTCATTTCTAGTGTTCAAGTCAGCTCCGTGACTGAGATCACTAAAGTAACGTACCTAGGCAATCCAAGCCATGTGATCCAGAGGGGAGACCAGCTGAATCCTCGCTCCTTAATGTCCAGAGAGGGATCTGTGGGGTCCGCTGAAAGGATTTCCAAGGCTTTCAGTATGACCGAGTGGGAAGCTGCATTAGATTTCAGTGCTGAGACAGCTTCATAGTAGTTCAGATGAGTCAAATCAATGCCGTTTATACTCAAAAGTACATCTCCTGTTGATTAAATAAAATGGGATTATTGCAAAACTTGTGCTGTGAAGCACATTCCTGCCTCGAGGTCTCGCATGGAACCCCGCTTCCAATTTCACTTTACTATCTAAATCCAAATTCTGCTTAAAAACAGTTCCCAGCCTGCAAAGGATCTGAGAGTCTCCTTACCTCGCTTGATTCTGCCATCCCTGAAGAGGCATCCGATGGGCTGCACACTTGTAACATATATAGGGAGCTTGTTTTTGTTATCTCGTCCACCTCCAATTGTTATTCCTAAGGATTCCTTTGGTTCCTTCTTTATTGCAACTGTCTTTTCATGACTTATATATCCTGGAGGTAATTCCTACAATGAAATGACAATACAATACGTGGATTCATTAATGCAGTTAACATGAAAAGCTCAGAACCAGAACAAAATAACCAAACGTTGTTTCTTTAACGCAGAACATTCAGCAATACTGCTAGATGGTAGAGTCAGCTTCTCTTGTCCTTGCTATGGGTGAAAATACTGCTCTGTATTTCCAATGTGACACTGCTATGACTGAGGCATAGCTGTCTAGGAAACAGCTGCTCTCCCAACAATCCTGCTTCCTTTTACTGTAAAAAGATGCTCTCTCTTGAGACCAGTTTTGCACCAAGGAACAAGCAACCAACTCATTCCAAGGCCATTCACATCAAGCAATCAACCCCTTTCTGACCACTACTAGACTGGGATCAGTAGCTTCTGAATTATTTTGCTTCTCATGCATGACTTAAACAGTACATGGAAACTTGACGCTTTCTCTGTTTATGTTATAATCACCACTCATCCTGATTTCTGCTTATCAAGCCAATACGACATAAATGGATAAAATGGGCAAATGGAAGATGTTTGAGATACAGTATATAAAAGAAAAATCTAACTTGGAGATGCTGACAAAGATGTCCAGCATCCCTAAAAAATGAATGTGTCTAACGATTATAAGAGTATTACTTAAAGTTTAAATATCAGAGTTAATTATTTCCCTGTTAATTTGCAAATAATTGCAGATGTAACCAACTGTGGAGGTAGAAGTAGGTTCCTTACTAATCTTCAACAGAGGCATTTAGAAGTCTAGGCGGTTTTAGAACGTTTTCTCCCACAGCTGGTAGCTCTAAGCGTGGAACGAACCTCCACTGGTACAACAGATTGGCAATTCTCTTGCAGGATATTCTTGTAACATGCAAATAGATGGCAGATACAACACTCGAGTCACAGTGGTGCTACAGTGTGATTAGTGTGGTTTCTACTTCTGTGTCACAGAGCTGTCCAGCTCCAAACCAGAAGCACAACTTAATACCACTGCACAACACCCTGAAGGCGTTGCGCTTTATGAATGTCAAGAGGTCCAGCACTGGCCCTGTTAGTGTCTCATGGAATGTAAATTTCTCATGGCCCTTTCCAAACAGGGAGGGATTAAACACTGGTTTTGCATCAACACTAGAGACAATTGAGGAAATCTTGATATGTTTTTTCCAGTAGATGACAAATGCAAGTTTTCTAGTGCCAACAGCCACAAACACACTGCTTGTCAATAGCTCAAGAAGAAAAGGAGCTACTAATCAGTTTCATATAATAAAAAACTGTCACGGAGCTAACACAATGGATCTATTAGACCAGGAGTAACCAGTGCTTTTGCTGTCATTTCCAAGCTTACCTTCTGGTAGCTGGACTTCCGTCTGTAGTGACTCTGGTCTAGTCTTCTCCGGTGGTGCACTGGGCTTCCTCCTCCACTGCTGCTGCTGCTGTTGTTTGACGTGCTGCCATCTTCCCCTGGGTCCAACAGCTGCACACCTAGCTGCCTCAGGACTACGAAGTTTACTCTGGATTCGCTGGTCTGCCAGAAGCAAAAAGAACATCTGAAACATCTGAAAAATTAGAAGGCCAAGTCAAGCAAAAGAAGGTCAAACAGGATGATTGCTTCTTCCACTTTGGTACATGCAACAAGAATAGTGTATCGCAACACAAAATGAACAGCTAGAATGACCACTCCACACAATGGACAACCATCATAAAAGTAACAGATGCTTTCTCTTTTGCTGTAAAGAAACTCGTTAAAGCTCCTTTCCTCCCAGCCTATATGTCACATCTGTTGTTCAGCATTTCTCCAACCCATTTTTCCCCAAATACCTGAAGACCTGACCTTTTGCCTAAGATTGCTGCTAGTTAAAAATTCAACCAGCTGTATATCTGGCCTTGGCAGAACTACAGGAAAAGTATTCACTATTGTTACTGCTCTTCTATCTGAAAGAACAAACTGAATTAATCCAACAAAACCTTATTGTGAAGGACTCAATTGGGGTAAGGCGCCTGCGTTTGCTTGGGGCATTTCCTGCAACAGATGAGAGAAGTACAGCTGCTGTTCTCACTACTGGACAGGAATCCCACTCCTGTGGTGCCACAGCACCAAGCAGCAGTGTATTCCATGGCCTGGGAAGAGGGACTGCATCAACTGCTTAGCTTCAGTTGTTCTTTTAGTCAGCTGGTTGGTCTGTGTGTGTTTTTAAACTACTGATGGACCAGGGTTTTCACGAAACAGAAATTTTAAGTCTCTCATCTCCAAAATCACTCCAGGATGCAATTTTTTTCCCCAAGCAAGTTGGCAAATATCTATGTCTTTACAAAATATATTGTAAATATTGCATCCTGCTTTGGGTTTTTGCCCTCCCCTTCATCCCTGAGAAGCAGACTATGTACAGTACAAATGGGTGTGCATATATAGTATAGGTGCAAATGGTACTTCACAATACAGATAGGATTCTTTTCTCCAAACAGTTTGCAATCAAAATCAGAACAAAGTTTAACCAAGAAGCTCTCAGAAGAACAGATAACGTTTGGAAGAATGTTAGTTCTACAGAATGTCGCTTCAAAAGGAATTAAATTCCCAAAGCCACCGAAGCCAGTTCTGAGACACTGATCTCAGCGGGATCAAGTTCCTCATACAGAAGCTACACCTGCACACTACTACAGAGATACAACAACAAGAATGAAAAAAAAAAAAAAATCTAGTAGGCCATAGTATGGAATCACATATACAGTAGAAGGAAAGATCTCAGTGCTAGAATCCTGCTGCTACTATTCTATTCTCCCACTCCACTGTACTCTCCTCTCCTTTGCTGATTAGTAGGAAAAGAACTGGCTCTCCCTCACTCTGCTGACCTCAGATCCTTTCCAGGATATAAACAATATGTGATCAGATGCATTGTGTCAGGATCTTCAGATAAAAACAGAAACTGGAGGTCACCGCCTAGGAAGATAAAGAATTTTAAAACTGATCTACGTGACATCTACTGCACACATAGCAATTCCTGTTCCTCAACCAATATTCCTAGCCTGCTCTGTTCACCAAAACATTTGGCACGCTGCAATAAGAAAAGAACCCTATTGTGAATGAAAAGGCCACCTTTTCCCTACCCTTTTTAGCATTTAAAAAACTTAGTCTGAGATGTTGTTTGCTTAGAGAGGTGGTGTGGAGGGAGTCTGGAAAACATCTTCAGTTTGATTGCTCGAAGCACAACAAGCTGTCCTAATCTCTTCTGGTTTCTGTGATGTATGCATCTACACAGCGCCTACAAATACCTATTCTTCAAGAAACTCTCCACACTGCCACACCACAAAGAAATTCCAATTGCCTTGGCTAAGCTGACGTGACGTGCCACTAGCAACTGCCTCACTTCAGACTTGTCAGATGACTCATGATGTATTCCTATTCTTCATGTTTATCTTCGTTTGGAAGCAGTGTTTCCCACACATCTGCAGAGAAGATTCCCAGAAAGAGATTTCAGGGAAGGCAGTTTGCTCCAGCATGTTCTTTTAGCCCCTGGATCAGAGCAGGAGTCCTGCCATCAATGCAGGAAGCTGCAGTATCATTAGCCGCACAACTTCTCCACATTATAAATTACCTGGATGATCTGTGCAGCAGTCTCGGGTGTTCCTTGCCTCAAATCCTGGCCGTTTATAGACAGGACTCTGTCATTCCGACTCAGCTTCCCGTTTTTGGCTGCCAGGCCTCCCTCTAGCAGATCCAGAATAAAAATCCCTGCCTCATCCGTCTTCCTGATCAGTTTGATCCCCAAGGGTTCGGATCGGTCTCTCTTTATCAAGGTGACATGGATCACTTCCTGATTTGTAGCAGAAGTGGAGTCCTGCTGTGCAGTCTTATTGGAAAAGCCTTTCTCTTGCAGGACCATGAGGTGGAGAACAGGACCTGGGTGGCGCAGGAAGGACACAGCTTGGCAGTGAGTCACGCTGCTGATGTTGACACCATTCACCTAGAAAAACAAACCAGAGTCCCTAATCAGAACCTACGTAATTTAGGTACTGTCTACAATGCAAAACATCACAAAGCTGGAGACAGGATGCACAACCCCTATTCAATGCCGTGACTGAAGCAGCTGTTCCTCATGCACATTAGAGAGTTTTTTAAAAAAGCACGCAGAAGAAAGCAGATGAACTGAGGCCATCAGTGACGATGAGTAGCTGAGTACATGGATGAGATAGGACCACTCACATAGCTAACAAACCTGAAACTGCAAGATGTTAAATCATGACGTGTATGTCATGACACTGCAGAACTGTTTTCCACTAACTTCCAGCATTCAATATGCTCCCGGAGGAGAAGAGCTAAATTGGAGACTACCCACCTCTGACTTGGAAGAGCAGTCCGCGGCCTACAGAACTTCTGGAATCGTCACTCTAATCACGCTTTTACCAAAGTAACTCTGAGAAGCTGATTTCCACTTTGTCTGTTGTCACATGAGATTTTATAGCATCCTTCTTTCAGGATGGCAGCAGGGCTACTAAGTGTGGGGACCTGCTCTAATTACGGTCCAGTCAAGATTAAAAGGTGTAGAGTTTGGATAAAACAGAAGTTGTGTTGTTGGTCTGCATGAGAAATCAACTTGGAGATTCAATCGGCCACTTGTGCACAAGGCTGCCAGTCATTACTGACATCCACAGCCCAACAGGATAATTAGGTCTTTATGGCTTGACAGATGATTGGGCAGCCATAGCCAGAAGGTGCTAACAGTTTTTCTGCATGTAGGTTTTAGTGCCACAGACAAGCCCCTCTCACCTTGGTTAGCACACTGCAACAAGCACAATGGCATGCTGGATTCATCTGGAAACTAAATCTGGCTGTGGGTCAGCATGGTACAAGGCTGGTGCTCCTTATTACTCACGCTATATACGTGATGTTAACTTCAAGTTGTAAGGTCTTAAACTTCCAACCTGCCCATTAAGGAAATGCTTAAGCTTAAGCTAAAAGCTTAAGCAACACAATAAAGCAAGTAACTATGACCTCCAAGCTAGAGCACAATCCACTGGAGAGAAATGGTGTTACTGGGTGCAATTATCACGTAAAGATCTTTTCTCTTTATACAAAATGGTATGAGTTGGAAAATCTCAAGGGATCAGAAAGATCCACAAATCTAGTTCTCAACTCCAGGAGACAGATGATGCTATTGACAGACATGTCTGATCAGCGCTTTAAAAAAAAAAAAAAAATAGAAAAAAACCTTCTCTGTAGAGATTTCCCAGTTTTTCTAGGCAACTTTGCCTGTTTATCCCTCTAGTTAAGACAAGCAATGAGACATGAGGGTTGCATACCTCAAGAATATGGTCCCCAGGTGCTATTCTTCCATCTGCAGCTATGACAGAATCCCGTAAGACTTCCTGAACAACAATGTTTCCTAGTGGGGTGTCCTTACCCCCAACTATTCTCATCCCAAGCTCTTCCTCTGGATCTTCTCGGTGAATTTCAATTGTGCTCGTCTCAGCCACAGGGCTAGCTCTGTGAGGAACATCTGATGGTGGAAATCAAAGAGGAAAAAAAAACCAACACATGAATAGAACCTTCCCCCACATAGCCCCGTAAGACTTCTAACACTGGCATGTTGTGTTCAAAAGCAGCATCTAGAGGGAAAGGAAGAGAAAGCAATTGTAGGGAGGGGAAAAGCTAGGTCAAACTGAAAGCTAAAAAAGCCTTGCTTCTGTAGTTTCTCCAGAACATCTTGCCCTAACTTGTGGCAAATTTTAACTCTCACTGCTATTTCTTGTGTTTTACTACAGGGCATTCTGTGTGTTTCACTTAGACATTTGTTTTTCCTGCTGTGACAGCTGGACTCCTAGAAGCACACATGCACTAATCCCAAATTCCACAGCACCCATTAGAGAAGGGGACTGCCGCACTATAATTACTGGTCTGTCATGAGGTGATTCTACCACAGGCGCTTCACTACAACTTCCCTCCTCTAATTTCCTTTCCTCCTCTTCTCCCATCTCTCCTATAACACAGAAGTAATGTTTACCTATTTCACAGCCTCCTGAAGCCTAAGCAGTGCTTCTCAGACACTTTGAAGATGAAAGTAGTTGTTAGCGAGTCATTTTAAAGCTACCAGCACTGCAGCATTTAGGCAGGCCCAGCACTCTAATGAAGCCAAGCAGACTGACTGCAAAGGTGAACTGCAGCTCTCATACCAAAGATGCAAAACGTGCTCCAAGTGTACCCAGGGAAAAAGCCAACCAAGAACTAAGCTGAGCTGTGTAATAGCACATCAGCAGACAAGAATCCAGCTCCAGTCTCTGCACACCTGGAAACTGAGACACACTCCGAAACAAAGCACCAAGACTTCCACGCTCCTACGTTCTGGCAGGGATTGACATGAGAGGTTCTAGGCTGCAGTGCAGATGGTTACTTTTTATCTGCAAGGGTTTCATAACCAACTATTAATCCAGAACCAGGCTAGGCTATAAAAACACACTTGCTTTGTACTGTTAGAGAGGTACTGACCACTCCAGGAAATCAACTGTATATTTAACTTTCTGAACAAGATTAAGAAGTTGGAGCGTTTCCTAATTACTATTTGGCTTCTATAAGTGCTTTTAGTGCTGCATGTTCCCATTCAGAGAAACTGCATTTATTTCTGCAAAGAAAACTGCAAATACAACATTCACTGCAGCCCGAGATGTCAGAGTTGTTTTGCATTGGCAGCTCTATGCTTCTGAGCAGATCTTTCCACATGCAATGCACATCCGATGAATGTATCTTCCCTCTCCTCAAGAACAAGCTGAGGAAAGAGAGGATATCTAACAAAGCTGGGGACATTTTAAAAATTGAAGCGTCTGAAATAATTACCTCATTCTTATATTATAAAAGGTAATTACATAATTACATCTGTTCATCAAACTCTCACCTTCTTCAGTCTCCTCAAAAGCTGGGTTAACCAGCCCAGGCTCCGCAGTCCCTAGCGATACCACAGCAGCTGCGGAGCTTTCTGCTACAAGCGTGGATCCTCCACTGGGTACCTCTGGATCCCTGGGCACCTCTGGATCCCTGGGCGTGGTCGTCTCCACCCTGGTGAGGGGCTCTTCCTTCCCTTTGGAAACAGGGTTCCTTTTCCGTTGTAGTTCACATTTGTATTTCTTGAAACCAGGACACCTGGAGGGAGATTGTCAGTGACCGTAAGTGGCTGACCCAGCACACGTAGGCTCTGAGTGACAAAGGCAGCCAAAGAAGTATGTTCAGGATCCCAGCAGCTGCTGAGCTTGTATCACAGATGCTTGAAGTAATTCTCATTCCACTTTCAGCTTCTACTTGCATAAGTAGAGGAGTGGACTACTTACTCACTTACTTTCAAAATTATTAAGCTCAATATTTTTAAAAGGAAAATGCAATAGGAAGAGGACTTACTCTTGCTAAATATTTACATGGCAAACTCTCAGTGAAGACAATACCTCTTTTAAAACATAAGCAAACACTCAGCTCTGTGCTTTTAGACCTGATGATGAACTGTAACTTTATGCAAAGGAAGTGACTCGAATTTCAAGCTCAGCCCTGAATCAAGCTTTGTTTTTAACGAGCTGGCAACACGGGAGAGCAGTGAGCAGAGCTTGCTTCTTTTCCCCCTGAACCTGAGGCCTGACCCTCGGGCAGCTCCTGGCCTCCAGTCCAAGCAGAGGATGAATGGGAGCAATTCACAGAAGCTTTACTCCCACTGACCACTCCCCACCTGGAGGTTCAAGGAGTAATTCTGCATTCGAAAAAATGTGCTCTGTGTGCAGTTACACCGCAGCTATCTCAGCAGAAACAAGTGAGGAAAAACAAGCTCTTTTATCAAAAGCACTTACAGAAAAGTAGCAGGTAAGGAGGGTGATGAATGCAAAAGCGTCACTTTCAGAGACATGAGTAGTACTGGGTGTTTACCAGAGTCACTTTTCAAATTAAACTCTATTTACATTCTGGATAAACAAGCCTTACCCAGGTATTACTTCCTCCGGTGTATCCCTGGTCATCTGTCGCTTGGAGCCAACAAGATGACCCTAAAAGTTACAGGCAGAAGCTAGCTGACCCACTTGTGCACAACCCTCTTAAGATGTGGAGAAATAAATGGAATTTGCTAAGGGCAACGGAATCCGCCCAAGAAACAAGCTGCCAGATGCTACTTATTCCCTTAGGTATCCTACCATAATTTAATCGCACACTTAAAAAACACAAACACCCAAACCCCGGTGTAATTTGTTTTTTCCTCCTTTTTTCACTTTTCAATCGAACAATGCTCACAGCCCAAAGTCATGATTTTTAGAATACTCCATCCACGCTGGAGATGCTAAGAACTGTATATGGGAAGGTTGTAGTTTCCAGTCAGGTCTTCAACATAAACACTGAAGGGTGCCTCCCTCTCCAAAGTGTTACTCACGCATCAGAGGGATTAGCAAGTGACAGAAGTTTACTGGTACCAGGGCAGACTAATGGAGCTCAGAGGAAGGTTCTGACCCCTCAGCTCTGTACCTAGCCCCGCTCTGGCCATTTCAGTGCCGCACCACATCTATGTAGGCAGCTCTGTCTGCAGCACCAGCATTCAGCCCTGATGGTAATGAGAAAGCAGTGCAGAGTCAGTTCAAGGACACTGTAAGCTTTCCCAGGGCATCTTCCATCTCTGCCCCTGGCTCTAACAGGACCTCTCAGCTTGTGGTAACAAAGACAGGCAAGAATGGCAAGGGTGTGTGGTTGGCTAGAACTGTGAGTGTATCCCAAGTGCTGGGTGACCTATTTATAACACACAGCACTGACTCGAAAAAGCTACAACATAGCTGAAGGGAAACAAGCTGAGTTTCTCAATGCCCACTGAGAAAAGTACACCTCACCAACGAAGGTCTGCTTCTGCCTGTAGTACAGCTTGCACTTAGCTCCCTTTCCTGCAATCATTAACTAGGAACAGATGTTATTCCATACCATGGCAAGACCTCTGTCACTGACACTTCTTTCAAAGCTACAGAACTTTGCCTGCCACCAGCTTAGCCAGCAATGGAAGTACCCACACATCTCTGCCGAAGTGCAAGAAAAAAACCTCTTCCTCTACACAAAGGGGAAAATGTATATTTCATGTGCTCCGTTTTCTCAGCAGAAGAATGAGAGAGGATAATGGAATTATAAGTAGGTGATTCAGCAACTGCATAATGCACAGCTTGGAGGGACTTACAGTATTTGGATCAAAGACGTATATTGTGCATCTTAATTGGACCAATTAAACTGGTAACACTGCAGGATCCCTTGCCTCCAGAGTACTGACTTAGTGCCTGTCTTTCTTCTCCAAGCAAGTGAAAGAAGGAATATGCATGTTTGTAATTGTTTACAGACAGGCTCCCCAGATCAGGACGCACAATTTATACACATTTGAGTGGTTTTGTGTTCACAGACAACTTGCCTGCAAGAAGGCGAGGAAGGATCTCAACCTTTGCCCTGTAGCACATGTGAGCTAGGGCGGCGAGCTCCCAATTACGCCATCTTCACACACCCCCACCTTTCTGGCCTCACCTGCTGTCACCTCACCTCTGCTGTCCCATTTTGTCCCCATCTAAAAAACTTTCTGCTCAGAAGCACAAGAGACAGATGGTATTAGACGCAGAGTGATAATGCAACGTAAAGGGGAAAGCACCTGTTCTGCAGGTGAGCTTCTAGTTCACACCGCTGCATTGTCTGCTGACACTCTGCCTTGAATGGACAGATGACAACCAGCTTATCCAACAGGTTTCGGACTAGAAGGCTGGACTTGTGGCACTGCTGGAGAGAGAGTTTCTTCCGATCCATAGGACAGAAGTTATACTCCTGCATGAAGTTTTCAAGGCACTTGAAACAGTACGTATGCCCACAGGGGGTGTCCATAGGCTGGAGCAGAGGCTGAAGGCAGATATGGCAAATGAGTTCATCATCCACTTCATTCTGGAAGTTGTAGAGATGATTGTCCAGCAACAGGTGGAACTGTCCGCATTCACAGCACAGCTCACCACTGTGGTGTGCCTGCTCTTCTGCTGCAGGATCAGCCATGGTGGCCAGGAAGTGCACTCCCAGGGCAGCAGGAAGGAAACGTGGCCCGTAGCAGCCGTCTGACAGAGTTCCTCTGCTGAAAAGAAGAGAAAGAGAGATTTCCAGCCGACTGCCAGCTCATGATGTAGCCAATTAAAAATTAAATTGCATTCCCACCTTAAGTTTCCCCGGTATTCTGGCCCCCACCAACCCCTTAAGAGTTCCTCCTTCCAGAGAGATCCTGTAAATGATCAACCCAAGGATGAGAGATCACAAGGACCCGACTCAGCAAAATGTTTAAGTGGATGAACTGAAGCTGAAATTACTTTACATGCAACAGTAACACAGGGTGTGTAAAAACCCCGCTAAATGTATGAACTAGAAAAGCTGAGACAAACACTGCACATTCCTGAGAGAATCGTTTTTACATGGACCATTTTTCTCCGGAGCTTTCCAGCCGACACTGAATATTATCCATTTGTAAGGTACGTATGGTGAAAGATCGGTCTGAGGATTTCTATTTGTCTGGATTTTTGGTTTGGTCTTTTTTTTGGGGAGAGTGGTCTGAGGATGAGGAAGAAGAAGAGGAAGAAATTTCAAAGGAAACAAAAAAATCTGAGCCGCGTTTCCTTCCTCTTCAGCTCACTCCCTCCACAAAACATCAGCGTTAACAAAGAATGCATTGTTCCCTTCTCATCCATGCCTAAATTTACCCATAGAAACACATTTTCTATGAAAAGACTCAAGTTTTCTAAGGGGGAAAAAGCCATAAATACAACGCGTGTCATCACTGGCTGTAATGCAAGACAAAGGCTTGAGCTTTGGCTTCTTACAGGTTGGGAGGTAAGGGACAAACTGAGCTCTTTGCTGCTGCTGTATTGATATTAATAACAGTGTCTCCAGTCACACCTCTTTTGAATCTTGCCTATTGTAATTAAATATAAAATCCACCTGAGTTTGCTAGCAGAACACAGAATCACAGAATCACAGAATTGTAGGGGTTGGAAGGGACCTCCAGAGATCATCGAGTCCAACCCCCCTGCCAAAGCAGGTTCCCTACAGCAGGTCGCACAGGTAGGCGTCCAGGCGGATCTTGAATATCTCCAGAGAAGGAGACTCCACAACCCCCCTGGGCAGCCTGTTCCAGTGCTCCGTCACCCTCACCGTAAAGAAGTTCTTGCGCACATTCGTGTGGAACTTCCTATGCTCTAGCTTCATCCCATTTCCCCTTGTCCTGTCCCCACGCACTACTGAAAAGAGTCCAGCTTCACCACTATGGCCACCACACCTCAGGTATTTATAAACCCGGATCAAATCCCCTCTCAGCCTTCTTTTCTCAAGGCTAAACAGACCCAGTTCACTTAGTCGTTCCTCATAGGGGAGATGCTCCAGGCCCTTCACCATCTTTGTGGCCCTCCGCTAGACTCTTTCCAAGAGATCCCTGTCTTTTTTATACTGGGGAGCCCAGAACTGGACACAGTACTCCAGATGAGGCCTTACCAGGGCAGAGTAGAGGGGGAGGATCACCTCCCTTAACCTGCTGGCAACGCTCTTTTTTATACACCCCAGTATGCCATTGGCCCTTTTGGCCACGAGGGCACACTGCTGGCTCATGGCCAACCTGTCATCCACCAGGACGCCCAGGTCCCTCTCTGCAGAGCTCCTCTCCAGCAGGTCATCCCCCAGCCTGTACTGGTGCATGCAATTATTCCTCCCTAGGTGCAAGACTCTACACTTGCTTTTGTTAAACATCATCCTGTTCCTTACTGCCCAGCTCTCCAGCCTGTCCAGGTCTTGCTGAATGGCAGCACAGCCTTCAGGTGTGTCAGCCAGTCCACCCAACTTCGTACCATCAGCAAACTTGCTGAGGGTGGCCACTATCCCCTCATCAAGGTCATTGATGAAGATGTTGAACAAGACCGGACCCAGCACAGACCCCTGGGGGACGCCACTAGTTACAGGCCTCCATCCAGACACTGCACCACCAACGACGACCCTCTGCACTCTGCCAGTCAGCCAGTTTTCAACCCACCTCACTGTCCACTCATCTATCCCGTACTTCCTCAGCTTTGTTATAAGGAGGTCATGGGGGACAGTATCAAAAGCCTTACTGAAACCAAGGTAGACTACATCTACCGCTCTCCCCCCATCCACCCAGCCTGTGACAACTTCATAGAAGGCCACCAGGCTGGTTGAGCACGACCTCCCCTTGGTGAACCCATGCTGGGTACTCCTGATAACCTCCTTTTCTCCCAATTGTCTGGAGATGGCATCCAGCACAAGCTGTTCCATCCCCTTCCCTGGGACAGAGGTGAGGCTGACCGACCTATAATTACCTGGGTCCTCCTTCTTGCCCTTTTTGAAGACCGGAGTAACATTGGCTGTCCTCCAGTCATCAGGCACCTCCCCAGTTCTCCAAGACCTCTGAAAGATTACAGAGAGCGGCTCAGCAATGACCTCCGCCAGCTCTCTCAGCACCCGTGGATGCTCCCCGTCAGGTCCCATGGATTTATGGACCTTAGTGTTTCCTAGGCACTCACGGACCACCTCTTCCCTGACTAAAGGGAAGTCTCCCATTCCCCAGACTCTCTCATTAACCTCCAAGGTTTGGGATTCCTGAGGGAGAGCCTTTTCACTAAATACAGAAGCAAAGCATTCAGTATTTCCGCCTTCTCAGCATCCCCTGTTACCAGAACGCCCCCCTCACTTAATATGGGGCCCACATTCTCCCTGACCTTCCTTTTGCTGTTAACGTACTTTAAAAAGCCTTTTTTATTATCCTTTATCCCTTTAGCTAGATTCAACTCCAGGTTGGCTTTGGCCTTCCTCGTCGCGTCCCTACAGGCCCTGACTACATTCTTATATTCTTCCCAAGTGGTCAGACCCTTTTTCCACATTTCATGAACTTTCTTCTTTCCTTGGAGCTTGTGCATGAGCTCCTTGCTCATCCATGCGGGTCTCCTGCCACCTTTTCCTGATTTCTTAGTCACAGGGACGCACCGATCCTGAGCTTGGAAGAAGAGCTGTTTAAATGCTAACCAGCTCTCACAGGCCCCCATACCTTCTAATACCCTGGCCCATGGGACAGCCCCAAGTAGGTCCCGGAAGAGATCAAAGTTTGCTCTCCTAAAGTCCAGGGTAGCAATCCTACTTTTTGCTTTGCTTCCTCTGCTCAGGATCTTGAACTCCACCATCTCGTGGTCGCTACAACCCAAGCTGCCCCCAACACAGACAGAGCCACTGCTGCAGGAAGGACTACTCTTAACCTGGGGATGTGGTACTAGATGAAGTTATATGACTGGGTTTTTTAAGTCCATTTTAAAAATCCCAGTTTAAAAAATTAAAGCACAACTGTGATGAAATGGAAAATGTTTGAAAATAGTTGCTTTGTCTGGAACAGGTAATAGCCTCAGCAAGAACGAACACCAGTCTGCACCAGTGCCTGGAGGACACGGCTGGCACACAGCAGCGACACTGCAGGAGGGTAGGCAAGAACAATAAGATAGCAGGAACAGCCAGAAAAAATTAGTCATGGGTTTCTAATAAAAAACATACATTATTCCACCTCAATTAATTGTCAAGCATAAGTCATCTATTTAATTAAAGGGATAATACATCACCAGCAGAAACAAGTGACTTCCCGGGCAAATTTTTAAGTAGTTACATAGAGGTGGTGGCAGTTGCAGGGGGAAGCGGGCACCAAGCCGCTCACTTCTGCTGCCGCAGTGCCAGAAAGCATCTTCCCCCGCAGGAAGGGGCTTACACCGGGCCTACAGCCCCTGCTCTTGTCACTGCATTCCTCCTTAACTCTCACCCACAAAAAGGAGCAGATGTGCCCTGCCCTTCCACTGTTCTTCGCTACTTGCCTGCCTGAACCAGACTCAGGAGACACCTCCGCCGTTTTTCTTACTGAAAACTCCCATTTGATCTGAAGTCCGTGAAAAGGAAGCATTTCAGCATCAATCACCTGCCAATGCTGATCAATCAGCTCGGCACCCGCAGTTAAGGAAGCTTCCAAGGCTAGCACCTACCAACACAAAATACTTGTGCTTCGGGTTGTAGTATTTGCATAAGATTTTGGCAAGTGATTAAACAACTCTACTGCCTCAGTGAAAACAAACTCTATGGTAATTTTGCTGATAAACAACTTCTAAATGGGGGGGAGGGGGGCACCACATTATTTACCAAATTCATACTCTGTTTTCTGTGCCTAAAGTTATACGTGATGATCTCATTTATGAGTCACTTCAGAACTCGTGGAAGATAAAAGCATCACCACAACCTTAACTGCGCTTTTCTTCTCTGTTTTCTTGCGAGCCCAGATTCCTGAAAGTGAGGTGTGATGGTTTTCATTCCAAAGCGCTAAAGAACCTCTTCCTTCTATCCCACCACCCTTTCCGCGAGGAGGACCCTCCTGCAGCCACCAGGGAACCAGGGCCTGGCACCTCGGCCACGAAGCAAACCCATCCCACACAGCCTTCGGCGAGGCAGAGGCAGCGAGCAGCTCGGGGAGGGCAGCAGGCTCAAACAAGCCTGCCGCCCGCTCAGTGATTCAGCCAGAAAGCAGATGTTCTGTACGAGGAAAACTGCTAACATCTTATTCAGCAAAGATGACTACTGCGCAGCAAGACAGACCTTAGGTGTCTAGAAAACGCAGTGTTTGAACACAACAGGCACAGCAGCCGAATGCTCAGGCGGAGCCCAGCTCCAGCTGTCCTGCAGCCAGCTGCCGGGATTCCAGCTGTTTAGTGAAGCTGGAAACCCATTCCATCTTTTGCAGTTTCTGCTGTACTTTCCAGCCTCTGAAGGCCAGACCACCCCAGCAACCCTGCCATTCTCATGCTGCTTTTTGTCGTTTATGAAAATGTCAAAGCCTGACGTATGTATATACCGATCATCCAATGCTGTTTCAAAAACGTGACAAAAACATCTCAAGTCTGAGTGATGCAAAGAGCACCCCTCCCATACCTGACAAAGAACTGAAGAAAATAAACCCGCTCAAACTCCTTGTTTCTTACCCTGCGTGAGCAAGAGAAAAGATTTCTTTGGGATCACCTTTATCTTTACTGCGTAAGGAGAACAAAAGCAGTGGTGGTGGGTTTTTTTTTTTTCCAAAAGTAGGATTTCTTGTACTGTGGCCCTGACTCAAGGGATAGAACTTTCTTGAAGGAGGACTTATCAGGTTGTCTGATCTTTTTCCCCACCAAAGCAAGCCTGCTCCTGGCAGCAGCAGCGTGGTGCCTCCTGTTCTCACTCTGTGCGGTGAAGCCCCTTCTGCCTCTGAGCACTGGGAGCCCCCAGTCTGCGCCTGGCTCAGGGCTGGCTTCCAGAGCACCCCAACTCAGAGCAGAACTGACAGACTGCTTCTGCGGCTGCTCAGAAAGTCATTGCAGAGAGAGCAAGTACTCCATGAAACCTTTCTGCTGTTTTGCCTCCGCCTGTACTAAAACAATGAAGAGGAAAGCTGGGTCGAGCACCACTGAGAGTGCCATCCCCGCTGCCAACCTCACCATTTCAGCTCTCAACTCTGCCAGGCACTGCTCTCACTCTGTTTTCAAGGAACTTCCCTCTTCCCTAAGTTAGTGTGGGGTGCAGACAGACACAACTCTGTCCCGGCCTGCCGGCTCGCACAGCTCCGGCTCTCAATACAGGTCACTTTCAGTCACAAACACACCTCAGTGCCATCTCCTTGGGGTACAACTTTGCTGCTATTCCCATTTACAGACTGAGCTCACATCACAAGACGCTGAACTACACACGCAGTCACTACGTGCAGGAATGTAATACTCTTACGTGATTCTGAATCTGACCGTAAGCGACTTACAGTCATCACAGAGGAAGATCCAAGGGAAGAATACCAGCCCAAACCTGTGAACCAAAAATGCTATTCCACCCCCACCCCGAGTAACCCTGAGGAGCACATTTCCCATTGCAGTCAGAAGGATGCAGTCAGGTGACAGACAGCAAGGTGAGGACACAGCAGAAGCGTAAAGGTTCCTCCCTGCAGATCAGGATGACTAGAGGAATGTCTCTGCTAAAAAGTTAGGCATAAAAAAAAAAAAACCAATCTCATTCTCAATGTTAAAAAATACATTCGTGCCATGGAAAGTATGCTGGAAATACAAGGGCTTAGAGTTAACACATGTTGATACTGACAGACGTTACTGACAGCCCGGCTATAAAAGCTGGCTTTGGGACGACAGGGCGCATGGCCCATGTACATGGCTGTGTAACAGCTGTGCGTGATAATTACGCCAGTTATTATATTTATGACTGCATTTCCCTGGGAGACTGGAAATACAACATTCCACATAAAGGCAACACAATTAATTTTGGGGGGGTGGACAAAACAAAGGCAGCACATTCTGGATTATGACAACCCAGGGCACACACCAGGAGGACACCAACCAAAAGCAATCTGATCACAGAAAACAAAGCAGCAAATTCATGGTGGATCCTAACATAGCAAACCCAGTGCTCTAACCATAACCATAAGAAAAATGGACCCTCAAAAAAAGCAAAACTTTCTTCAGTTTTCAACTGGCTCACAAGCCTTGCGCTTCTCTGAACTGGAATATTTTTCTTTTCTAAATGAGAGACAAAGATTGCAGAAGCATTCTGTAACTGTTGGGTTTGTTTTTTCTTTAGCTGAACTTCAGCTCTGCTTTGAAACAGGATTTCACGAGCACAAAAAGCGGCAGGTTTTCTATGAAACACACCAGCATGCTGCCCAAACACTTCCAATTGCTGCTAGTCTTTCACAGCTATGAACGAGCCATCCTTAGTTTATATTAGTCACCAGAAAATAGTGTTGAAACGTCAGATCTTCATAAGCAATGCTTGCAGCAGGCTGCCTTTTCCAAAAGGCTCAGTACCAAATGCCAGAATACTTTACAAGGGTGATAACGCAGAGCCCTATTGCCTTTCCTTCTTACTTTCTGATACTGCCAAAGATTAGGCCACTGAAAGTAAAAGTAGGAAGCCAAAGCTTCTGTAAACAAGAGGTCTGTCCAGCTATACAAGAAGTAACCCCTTCAATAATTAACCTTGCCTTCAAGCCAAGGGTTCCTAATGAGGCACCTGGGAGAGGAACTGCTCAGCACCTACCTGAATGCTTCAATGAGGAGCTCCACATCCAGGCTGCTTTGCTGCACTCCATCTCAACAGAGACTGCCAGTTTAAAAAGCTCTCATTGTCCCCATTATTTCTGCTCATTCCTTAACTATAAACCTGAAAACAAGTTTTACTCTAAAGCCCTCACATTTTTGTGCTTATCGGACAACTTCGTATTTAATCTGCTTGAATTTCTGGACAAGCAACTGCTTTCTCAACTGTATTTTCATGGAACAGGATCACTGTCACGTTAGACTAGAAAAGACGCGCTGTTCTAGAAAACCTGATTCGGAGGGGTGTGCTCCAAGGTTTGGCTGACAGTGAGCCTATGCCAAGGGATTTTCTCCTGAGCAGCTGCTGCAGCATCAGCTCTCAGCATGGCACACGGGTTTAAGGAATTGGTTCTCCTGCGCCACTTCTCTCAATACCATACATACCATACGTTTGTTTCTTAACTCAATTAGCAGTGCCGCAGCAGTGCCACATTGATCTCTGTAACCATCTTACCAGAGACCCGTCTGGCTCTAAAGCAGCAGGACAGCACAGCGTGATTCCAACAATCCTCTGTACAGAGCAGGAGATTCTGGTGTTATTCAGTTAATAACACCTGGGTACCAAGCACCTGTAAATTTCCTCTCTCCTCTGTTTTTAACAAGGGATTAAACAGAGAGGTATGAAATGAGCTTATGCAGATTGTTCTGTTTCACCAGTTAAATCAATTTGCTTCTTTGCAGAATACAACACACAGACTTCTATAAGATCTTCATTGCTGGCAGCACGCGTGTATTTTCTTTGTGTTCTTTGCTTTTCTTATTGCATCTAATACTCTCTCTCTCTCTCTCTAGGAAGTTAATACCCCTACCTCCACCCCCATCTCACCTACGCTTTGAATTGGGCAACTACCTACAATTCCATCCTTAAAAATCTGTTAGACATTTGTGAATAAGGTTTTCTACAAAGAAAGGGGGAATCCATCACTACGCTTTAAGGAGAAAGGACCTAATCTATAATAATGAAAACTTCTCCTGCACTGGAAGCAAGAAGCCGCAAGCCAAATCAAAGGAGGAGATTTGATGTTGAGATTTAAGTTCATCTAAATATCTGGTGCAACACGCACTTTCCTAAGAGCTGGGTTTTGAGGACAAGAGGTAATGATCCTATGTCATACGAACACCAGGCACTCCTATCCTATCACACACCATTGTGTCTACCTGAGAAGTCCTTGTTTATGGAAAGAAAACAGCACCAGGGTTTACAGAATATGAAATAAGTATGTAACATGCAGAAGCTTGTCCCAGGTACAAGCCTTGGGAAGTGGCCAACCCTGATAGCTGCTGCTCTTGCAGTAGCCTGATGGCAACCTGTATGCTATTGTCTGTTTGTGATCTGGGTGTCATAGAATGCAAGTCAGAAAAGGAGTGGACGTTTTCTATGATGAAGTCCATAAGGGAAGAAGCAAACCGCGCATTATATAACTGCATGTTTTTAAAGTCTATTTAAATATCCTTACTAGGGCAGCCATTAACATATATAATTATAAACAGTGTGAGGAGTGAGACTGCCTTGGGTAGACAAAGGGCATTTCTGTAGTTCTAGGCCTCACCTGTCTTGTGAGAAAGCAAAGCATTCATCCTCTGTCACACTTGCAGTTGTTCCCATTAGAAACATCTGATTGGGGTTTTATTGCAGGATAAAGTAACAGAACTTTCAGCTACCTGCACCAAGGCAGATTTGGGCCTCAGTTACACTAGCACTTTTGTGTTGTTGGGTTTTTTTTTTTTTACAGTACACTTCAAACAGCCAATGAAAGCATCCCTTGATACCAGCAGGCAGCAGCAGGGCATTTCACCCTGCCCAGCACACAACAGCGCAAACTTCCCTTCACGAGGTAACAGCGCATTTCATAAAAGGAGTGCAAAGTACCATCTAGCCCAAGCATGTTCCAACTAACTAAGAAGCTGAATTAAAAGATAATTAAGTTTGTAGCTCCCTTTACATCCCATCAGATCATGCTAAAGGGGAAAGAAAACAAGTTATCTTCATTAAAAAAAAAAAAAAAAGCTAACTAATTCCCCAGACCACAAGCTCTCGCTGCAGATCCTCAGGGTGTGCAGGGAGGTTTGAAAGCAGTTTAAACTCCCGCCAGCCCACGGGCAGGCAGGATGCAACCAGTCACCCAAACGGCCTTCCCCACACACGGCAGCTCATAGGCACTACAGGAAAGTGGGGGGAAAAAAATAAAGTCTCTTTCCATTAAGGACTACATTCTCCTAAAGACTTAAAGAACAACGTTACAGCTCATTTTAAGCACACAAATTCTATTGCTTACGACATCTGTATTACAGGTTCACAAGCTTAAGCATGGTTGCACAGGCAATTTAAGACGCATTTTTGCCATGTAATTTCTCCTGGTTATATCTAGTTGTCTTCAGACTTAAAACAAACACCCCTCACGGCTTGGGGGGAAACAAACCAGAAAGAGACTTTTTTTTCTTTTCAAGTCTTAACCTGATTCAATGCTGCCTGTAAGCTGGTATCAGAAATAGGTCTTTAAGAACCATTGTTATCTTAACTTTTTAAGGTACATATTTACAGTATGAGTAAATCGTTATCTATGTTCCACTGCTCTAAAAATAATGTAAAAAATTGGCGTGGCCTTCTCAGCAGTTGCAAGAGCTGGAACAGCCCTGCTGACCAAAGTCCTCCCCCTACCCACGAGCAGAGCAGCAGTGCCATCCCTCCTTCGTCAGCAGGCAGCTGCCCCAGCACGACCTCGGGTGGAGCACTGGGCAGGAGTGGGGCACAGCCTCCCCTGCTCGGCTCAGGCAGCCAGGTGCTAACCTCACAGGAGAACTCTCTTTTCCTAAGTCATAAATACAGAAAGGCCCAGAAGACCATTGTTTACTTCTATGCATCCTACTCGAAATAATCACACAGCAATTCTTGTCCACTTCAAACGAGATCATTTAACAAAGGACATCCCCCAGACCCAAGGCTCCCAAGGCAGGGGTTGCTGGTTGGCTTTTTTCCCCCTTCTTCTATTTACAGACCTGTAGAAGGGCTTATTAGATGAGAAGAATGTATCTTATTTATTAGTCTAGGGGCGGAGGTTAATAAGTCTGAGCACTTTACAAATAGGGCTGATCAAGAGTTACTTGATTTCCACCAATCACAAAAGGAGCGATGGCAGAGATGAGCACAAATTCTCAAAGAAGGTGGTTACATTTCATCTCAACCCCTGTCTTATCTGCCACACAGTCAGCTCTTAATGAGAAAGTCTGCTGCAGCTGTTTGCAAAGCTTGCACGATTTAAGGCCCAGGCAAAGAGCAGACAATGGTAGACAACACTTTTTTTAAACAAGTCCGTTCCAGTACTTCCCTTCCATAGAGAATTCCAAATAAGGAACAATATAGTCATCAAAAAAATCTGCACAAAGACCCTCTGGAGCTGCCCTACACATAAAACCAAGCCCCACGTGCAAGCTGCTGATTGTCTCTTCAAATTCCTCCAGCTCGATTCCATTTCCCTTCTTTCAGCCTGGAGAGTTTTTTTCCTGGAGCAGCGCAGTAATTCACACTATTTGTGGTCATCTAAATCCCCTCAGACACTTCCAGTGGTGCACGGCATCCTGGCACACAGACAATTTCTCATCCAAAGTATCGAAAGGTTTAAAACTCAATTCCTTTCAAGAAACTTCCAAGGCAAGTTTCAGCCTACAGCAACATTTTTCATGCTATAAATCAGGGCCTATAAACTGATGAGAGACTGTCAAACACGATTCCTAACAACTGCATGAGCAGCACCGCTGAAGTAAGCTGAGAAGGAAAGGCCAAACAAGAGGGGTTTGTAACGTACCAGCAAAACATACTCCAGCCCATCAGACAACAGCTGCAAACACTCTCGCAAGAAATACACAGTCGGAATGAGATGATGCAGCTCAATTTTCTAAATGAAGTTGGTATCGCAATTTCAGCAGATTTTTTACTTCTGCTTTGCTTTCAGTGCAGAAAACAAGAAATATGTGGCAGTGCACACTGAAGAGTTAAAAGTACAGCAGCGGGTGCCTCGTGAACAACAGGTACTTTATTCTGGTCACCTACTATTAAGCCTAGGACTCTGCAATTTCATGAACATGTAAATTCATCCAGTCGCTATGCTTCGGGAAGTACGGAACTATCATTGCTTATGAAACCATTAATTACAAGTGCTAACTGACGTTACTGGGATCTCCATTGAGCTGGCACTCATGTTACGCACAATAATCCTCAACTTGTTCCATCAGGCATCTCTGACCCTCATGGTTTTCTGCAGCAGAGGAAGGTCGTTTAGCTACCAGATTCCTTTTGGAACTCTTTTACCTTTTACACCTCCTACACTCTTTCACCTTTAGCTCTCATTCCTCACACCAGGTGGTTGGATTTGTTTCTCAGCTCTTACTTCCCTCATTCTTTCGGTAAGAAACTTCAAAAGAAGTTTTTCAACAGAGAAACTTCCTTTTTCTTGCAACCACTGGTCCCTCTCTCCATTCCATTTCAGTGAGGTTTTATGCCAGCACATCTCCGTTATTTAAATAAGTTACATATGCATCATGCTTGTGTACAAGGGTAGACGCAGTAAGGAAGGTAAGGGAGGTGTGGTTTTCCAGCAGAGCTGTATTCCAACAACTAATTCCACAAAAGGTTGACCTGCTATTTCTTTGCTCCATCCTCAGCCGAAGAACCCCTTGTTTTTTTTTCCCCTGCACAAGTACTGGTGCTGTTCTGACTTCATGAGCTTCTTCAGGCAGCAAACTTCATCAGAGAAGGCAACAAATGCGACCACTGACATCCCCTTCCAGCAGCACACATCTGCTTAGCTGTTTTGTAAAAGAGCAGTTCAAGCACTGTTTCAACTTGCAACTTAAAAGTGCTGTTTTGGAGGAGCCATGCGCACGATCTGCTTTCTTTTAACTGGAGAACTGCCAGAGAACTCTGGCCTTCAAGCACCAAGGACAAACGTCAGTGCTGTCCCTCAGAGGCACGGCACACAGCTGGCACTGCTGCTGCAGGGTAACTACTGTCCTGTACACCACATTGTGCCACCCAAATCCAGGGCTCCTCTGGAGTCTCCAGAAGCCAAAGGACTGGACTAGACACCTCTGGGGCCTTGTGACAGTGACATGAGTCTCCCTGGGCTGACTTGTGTGCTGTCACCCTGTGCCAACATACTGTTGACACAGCAGAGACCTCTCACAAAACTCACTATCTGCCCTTGGGCTGGAATATTGTTTTCTAAGGAGCCTTTACACAGTTCTGGTCCTTGGCTGTAAAACAGGAGCAGAAAATGAAATTATAGAATTACTCATTGTAGGCTTGGTAAGCAACAGGAAAGTACTCATTTTGGATCCCAAGTGCTTAGTGGGACCACAAATCAGCTGAAGGGATGGCAGTGTGCTTTCAGGCCCAGCATACAGCCCCCAGTAGACCCAGGGGGACAATTCTCCTGTGCCATCTCCCCACTGGCACTGTTCCTTGCTCCCTGAAGCTGAAAGTGAGGGTAATAACAGAAGGATGGGAGTGCCAGGGGGGCATAGCCCAGCATGAGCCCAGGCTGCGCAGCCTGGAAAAGAGAAGGGAACCTGAGTGTGGCTTCTTAGTATCTAGAGGGGGGCTATAAAAAAGAAGACAGACTCTTCAGCAGGGTCTGCTGTGATAGGACATGGGGAAATGGTTTCAAACTAAAAGAAACTGTTTTCTACAATAAGGGCAGTGAGGCAGTAGAGCAGATTTCACAGAGAGGTGGTGGTGCCCCATCCCTGGAGACACTCAAGGTCAGGCTGGATGGGCTCTGAGCACCTGATGGAGCTGTAGGTGTCCCTGCTCACTGTAGGGAAGCTGGACTAGATGACCTTTACGGTTCCCTTCCAACTCAAATGATTCTGTGGAGAACTTCAGGACTGTACCTTGTTTCAACACACAGTCTGAAACCCTCATGAAAAACTCGGCATCACCAGCTGAAATAAAAGCATTCCAGACCTACCGTACCCCTCACACAGCTCCTTGCGAGCCTTCCACAAACCCTTCCAGAACATTACCTCATCTGTAGTACCTCATGTATTTATTACCTTCACGGCATTCCCAAAACGTCCACGCCATCACGTTGCTCTCCTTTGCCCATTATCACCACTACTATTTATTAGGCTTTTCTGCATTAATTATCAACGCAGCATCAGGAATGTGCCAACTTAGCGTATCGAGCAGAGGAACGCATCACCGCAGCCTCCCCTCACAGCGGGCCCCGCCACTGCACTTCTCACGGAGCCGGACCGGGGGCCGCTCCCGAGCCCGCCCGATACGGCCGGGCCCAGCGAGGACTCCTCGGGGCGGGCACAGTCCCCGCACCGCGCGCAGAAGCCCCAGCCGCAGTGCCCTCCCTCATTCCCTCACGGCCGCCGCGTCCCCTCGCGGAACCCCGGGAAATGCCGTCCCCGCCGGCCCGGACCCCCGCCCCGACACATCCCTGCGCCCGTCCGCCGCTCACCTGGAGGGAAAGGAACGGGGCGGGAAGAGGAGAGGGAAGCCCGGCGCCAACTCGGCCTGCGGCGGCGGCCGGCGCGGCTGCCGAACCAAGTTTCCGGGCGGGGAAGAAAGTCGAAACGTACGTAAGGAGGAGGCAGAGCAGCCCGCCCAGGTGCTCCCGCCCGGCGCGGTGCAGCGCGGCGTGGCCCTCCACTCCCTCCGCCGCGCTGCCCTCCTCCTGCCGGGCCGGGCCGCCCACAGCCCTGCCCCCGTCGCCCGCTCCCCGCACGGCTTTCCCGCCTCACCTCAGCTGGCGGCGGCAGCTCCCCCGGCCCTGAGGCGGACAGGTGCGGAGCCTTGGGAGCGGCCGTAGAGCGTAGCAGAGGACAGTCCAGTAACATAGCAAGAGGCAGCTCTTCCGTAGGCAGCTCAGACGGCAAAGAACTAAATAGAACCAAACCGTCACCTTATGGGAGGATTTATTAGCAAGGAAACCTTAGTACATCAACAAATGCAATGGGCAGCGCAGGTAGAAGCAGTGCATTCATTCCAGTCTCCATTTAATCATTCAGGCATGCCCCACAGCTAAGTAAACCTAAAGAAAAAGAGTGAGTACTTTCAGGGCCCCGAACACATCTCTGTTTCTGTAGGGGCTGGAGTTTTGTGGCATTCAGGCAAAACCATCTGAGCAATCATGAAATCACAGACTAATAGAATGGTTGGAAGGGATATTGAAGCCTATCCAGCCCCGAGCCCTGCCATGGGCTGGCTGCCCCCCAGCACAGGCTGTGCAGGGCCCCATCCTGCCCGGCCTTGGGCACCTCCAGGGATGGGGCACCCACATCTCTCTGGGCAGCCTGTTCAGTATTGGTCCAGAGGAAGGAGATGGCTTTTTACTTCAGACGTGGACTGTTTGGGCTCCATTTCCTAATTCCATGCTAAATTTGTTATCTTTTTCGTTTTGCAGCTCAGTAAATCTGATGCCTCTTCTTGTGGTCTTTCAGTGAGGGGCTGAGCCGTGTTACCATGTGAGAGGATTTTCTTTTCACAGAGGTGAGATTGTAGCAGAAGCACCAAAAACTAAAAATGCAGTAAGGCACTTTCTTCTCTTTACTGAGATAACTGTAGGGAATCCAGTGGATTCAAGGTGTATATCGCCAGCAAAGTGCTCTTGCAGCCCAGAGAGCCAGTTGTATCCTGGGCTGAAACAAAGGCTGGATGTAAGGAAGAATTTTTTCTACAGTGAGGGTGGTGAGGCAGTGGAGCCAGTTACCCACAGAGGTGGTGGTTCTCCCATCTTTGAGACACTCAAGGTCAGGCTACACAGGGCTCTGGGCCCCTAATGGAGCTGTAGGTGACCCTGCTCACTGCAGGGGAGTTGGACCAGATGACTTTAAGGCTCCCTTCCAACTCAAACGATTCTATGATTCTGCAGTATCTCACTAGTTTGAGACTTTGTGAAAGCTTGGTTTTGGGGAAGGAACGGAGGTCAGCAGCAGGCTGGAGCTGTGTAATTGCTGGAATTGCAGTGCCTTGCCAGCTCCCTCAGGAGCACCAGAGCCCATTGTAGAGGTATCAGGCTGTGTCTGCACTGTCTGCCAACCTCCCATCAGAGTCTGCCCATTAAGCCAGAATTCATTTGTATTGAACACTGGCTTGCATCTAAGCAGACAAAGGCTTAGGCCATGCTCTGTGGAGCACTCTGGGGCAGAGAAGTTTAAACCTTAGCACAGAACCAGTCTCATTCGTATTCAGTTGGTGAGGACAGGAAATGTGTGGGTGAACTTGGGGTATTGGGAAGACAAACCCCAAGGAAATTTCAACTGGATGCAAGCCTTTAAATTTGTGAACTCTTTCTGGTTAGTGCACGCTGGAGATGCTTATCAGGTCTGATGACCTGTTTTTCTGAGTGGACAACGTGCCCACATATAATTAAGATATGGTGAAAGTTTATTGTATAAGTGTGCTGGAATTTTGGTTTGGCTTTGCAATAAAGGGATCACTGAGTCACAGTTGTTAAACCAACCATGGAGGATACAGGTCTCTGCTGCCGAGCTAACATAAATGTAAGGAACTGAAATTAATTTATTTCCTAGCCCAGGCAAAAGCATACAAGCTGTAAATAAGGCTGTGGCTTGATGACACAAAGCCTTTGCTGTGTTACTTGTTCCTAGCTGCTCCTTGTTCCTGCCCTTGCAGTGCAGCACGCCATTCCTTAGCTGTGCCCGCAGCTCTTTCTGTGGCTGAAATGGGATCCTGAATGGATCAGGATACCAATCCATCAGAAAAATGACCCATGTGAAAATATTTGTAAATTTATTTTAAATTATATGAACAAATTTAAAATAGATGCATGTGTTCTTTAAGTTCCTCCATCACCTAGTTTATAATTCAGAGATTATGGATGGATTTTGTTCTTCCTTACTACTACAGGAGCAAGCAAAAGTGTGACAACGTGGCTAAATGTGAAACTGAGCCCAGTGAAGAAGGATTTGTTCCTCAAGAAGTGGTTAAATATTCAGACTGTAAAGCGTAAATGGATTGCTTTACGGGATTGTTGTGCAAGCAGTTAGTGTGTTGTGTGTGTTTGAATAGCATCTCATACTGTTTGAGGTGTACACATTTTGCATTAAAGACAGCTCAACAGCTGGGATAGTTTTTCTGGTAGCACTCAAATTATAACCTGGGTTAACCATACATCGAGGAGAAGGTCAATGTGTTGTCTCTTCCCTGGCACCACTTACAAACCCTGCTGTCTGTTGGTCTCCACTCTCCAGCGCTATTGATTTCAAGACACCAGAGTTCCTCTGTGGAACTCAAGGAGTCTTGTTGTTGTTGTTGTTTGTTTGAATTGTAAGTTTTGTTAATTTACTTGTGTACCTTTTGTTAACTGAGAAAACTCCCTATGATAAAATACAGCAGTCTCAGTTCCAGCCTCTATCTGCTCTGACTGCTGTAATTACCTACCTGTGATGGCATCATTTGTACAATAACCCCCGTCACGCTATGTGCAGAAAGGTTACGGGCCACATTCCAGTGCAATGTACACATCAGGGTTAAAACACCACTTTCTGATGCACAGCAGAACTAGATACACCAAATATGCTTTCATGTTTATGGAGTACTACTATTTTTTTATTTAAAATGAAGGTTTAGAAAGCATTACTTGTAAAATCTGATAGTGTAAGTAGGAAATGAATGAACAAATGGATGGGATAAATAAGAGCAGGAAAACTGAATGGAGAATCAAGATCACACCACGCGAAGATTTACAGGTTAGTTTGACACCATTAATAATGCATAAACCTCGGTTGACGTGTGTATTTCTATCGTCTTCTTGTGGGAAGGTACAAAGCATAAATGACTGCACAGTAATAATTTGGGAACCAACTTTGATGTTTCATCACAAACAAACCTAAATTCCCAACCCACACACAAGAATGTAAACACACTTTAAAAAAGCATCCCACAAAGAAGGAGAGAGAGTCATCCCAGGAATTTGTGATTAAATGGCATGGAATCTCCCTTTTGCAGAAAGCAGACCAATGGACATACGCATGCGTGAAGGCATGGTGGACTCAGCTGAAGCCAAGGTGCTAAAAACACTGCTTGAATTCATCTCCCACATCCTATAGCACTCTCGTTCCTTTTGCGCTGTTTCATTATGTTTGCTGCAAATTCCCCTAAAGTATGCATTGCATCCTGTGTGTGCATAGGAGTTAGCTGGTGTGCCATTGTTCCAAGTGCATAAACGAGGGCAAGCAGTGCGTTGAGAAAGATAGCGTGAGAATTTTGTATATGTTAGTAATAACTTATGGCTGCTTTACTTTCTCATTCTTCCTTGCAGTGTTTTATTAACGGTGGTTAGTTATTAACTATGCTGGGTTCCTTTATTTGTTGAAGCTGTAAAACGCTTTCACTAGAAGTAAACAGATTGATTCTCTGCTTGTAGAAAAGTGCATTTGGCAGATACAAAGAGGACATCTGGCCTTCCCTGGGAGGGGAGTAGCCCATCCTGCTTGCAGCAGTGGTGCAGATATGATAACATGACACAAAAGAATTCAGGTACGCGAGGCAAATCGCTTTTCACCTTTGTTGCTTTGAATAACGTCAGTGGCTATCTCGTCCTTTTAAAATTGTACTGTTGAAATGCTGCAGCTTCTTTTAAACCAACAGATTTCTTCTGATCACAATCCTTCTGTTGCGGCATTGAAAAAAATAGCACCTGTCAAGGAAGGTACAGTAACAACAGGTAAAATAGCATTTTATTGGGATGATTTTCATGTCCCACTGAATTTTCCATTATTATTTGACAGGGCTGGATTTGATGTTTTACAGTGCAGAGCCCTGCCGCCTTGGCTCCCTTCCCTTATTAACTCCTTGTGGGGGGAGTGGAGAAGGAAAAGAGATAAGGTACTCACAGGTTGCTATAGCAGTTATTTTAGTAAAACAAGTGCAGTGCTCGGTTTTACTTCCTAGCCCCTAAGTTTACTGCTGTTCTCTTAATTAAAACTGACAACAAATAGTAAATAGACTCAATCCAAGAGTATTATCTGTATAATTGTGTGCCTGGGAGGTACTGTTCTTCTCTGATGTTGTATTAACTAAATAACATCTTTCTGAAGAATTTAGAATTTGACTTCTAGCCACTTTTGTTCTGTTAACCGTTTAAAAACAGATGCTGACTTTCTGCCCTCTGTGTTTATGAACACTGTCTGCCTCTTGGACTGTTGGGTCAGGAAAAGGCTGTGTATGTCAAGAGGTATTATCCTGTCCACTTACAGGAAACTCTTCCCCTTCAGGTCCCAAGTGAGGCCATGGCAGCATGCTGCAGTCTTCCTGGAGGAGCAGGAGTCACAGGAAGTCTGTAGCACTACTCCTAGTGCACGCAAATCCCCTGCCACTGTGGTTTGGAAGCAGCAGGAATGTGAGTGTCTGTCCTTGGGAGTATAGAGCATAGTGTGATATTTTTGGAAGGTGTTCAAGTCTTGGTCTTTAATTATTTGGAGATAATAGAGCATCTTTATTTCTCCAGAGTAAATGTAAAATAGCCTATAGTTGGAACTTTGGGGATTTTAATCATCATTTGTTTTGAATTCTCTGCTAGTTGGTACACTTTGTATAATCACAGCGCCAGTCCCTTTCCAGTCTTGCAAGGTGAGCTCTCTGCTTCAGCAAGGTTATTGCTAGGACAGAGTCTATATTCTGCTTGGCCATGCAGCATACTTTTCTAGGAAGACATCTACATTTGGACAATTAAACCAGAGGACCCCTTGGTTCATGCCACAGCAATGTATTTCAAGTATCATTCAAAGTGTTTTCTAGCTTGGTTTTAATGGTATTTCATCCAGCTATGCAACCTACACCTGGATTCAAGAAATTACTGCATCAAGTCCTACATGTCCATCTAGCCATGATCGGTGGGACAATGAACTTTGATAGCTGTATAAAGGATGCTAAAGAATAATAATGAAAGTCCTAAACCCCATAAAAACTGACTTGTTAAGTTCAGCTTGCTGGAAGCACAAAAAAATGCCAAATTTAAAGATTTGTGTAGAAGAGAACTCCATAATGATTGCTCTGTTGTTGCCTGATTTGCACCTGTTTCTGGAATGGAATATGAGACTCGGTGTCTGTCTGTTTGATAGAATATAGCACCATCCGACAGGAGAATGAAGAGGCATTTTAATATCAGGATGTTAGAAATGCAAAATATACTGAGACACCTTGGAATTTTTCTCCCTGGAGCTTTCAGTTACCAAAATTGCTCCAGAATATCTTTGATATTTACAACAATCAATTTTTAATAACAACAATACACACCTGAAAGGCTTGAAAGGAAAAACGTGGGATGGCTGCAAGTCTCATCAAGATCTAACACAGATCTGGACCCATGCTAGTTAAACATACTTGTTCTTCAAAACTGTTCTGGCAGTGTGACATATTTCTAGTGAGATTGTTCTGTATATCAAGAATAAGATGTGTCCTGGGGAAAAACAAAGTAACTGGTATGTGCTACAGCTGTAGCTCTGTTTCTAGAAAAGCGGCTAGTTCATTCCTAACTGAATGGGTGGGAAGCCAAAACTGCCTTGCAGCAAAGATACCCACTAAATAGGATTATCTATTAACAAGATAATCCACAAAAAATCATTTTGCCACAGCACTTAGAAAGAGATCAGAAAAATAAGCAACATAGCTACTTAGAGCACAATTATACCATTACAAGAACTTTACTGAGAATGCTGCTGTGGCATCTGGTTGTGAGTTTTTTCCTTCTTTCCTAGACCAAGCTATCCCATATCCAAATACTGAGGTTACATTTTTTTAGCTGAAAGCTAGGAACTCTACAGGCTCTCCCAAAGGACTTGCAATTGTAAATGTTTTCTTCTGCTCCTTGCAAGGCCACTGGAGTCAATGTGAGAAGAGAAGACTGTGGTCAGCACACACAAATTCAGGGGTTGCATCCAAAGATTACTGCAGCCCTGACTGTAGGGCTTCCTGTAATCTTTGTACTTGTAGATCAATTTAGATTACTATTTGTAGAGTTTGCCTAAAAGTATTGTGACGAAAATTCAGCAGAGAAAATAGCATAGAACTTTCCTAGGAATGGTTTAATTTTTAAGATAATTCTGTCACAGCTTTGATCTTTTACCAGGCTGTTCTTGCTGCCTGTACTCAGGAAATCACAGAATCACAGAATGGATTGTGTTGGAAGGGACCTTAAAGATCATCTGTTCCCAACACTCTGCTGTGGGCAGGGTAGCCAGAAAAATCAGACACTAGAACAGGTTGCCCAGGGTATTAAAGGTATTAAAATACCTTTAATAATTGTTTTAATAAAACCCCAAGAGACGCCAAGTAAAACTGAACACAAATCCATCATGTATTTATTGAAGCAAATACACTGCATCCAGATCAAAACTGCTCTTTTGGCCGTGGTCTATTATAGCGTTGTGTTAGAAGTCTTGCTCTGAATTCATAATAAATGCAGTAGTCACAGTGTTGATCCTCCTCAGAGGAGACATATTTAAGAAAAAGCTGCTCTGGGAATATTGTGTGGTGTATATCCTACTGTGTTTTCTGGTGTGAACGGAGTTGGTATTAAATCTATTCTACTATAAAGACCAGAAATCAACCTTTATTTCTTGTGCTATCCTTATGGGTTTTTTGGTTTTTTTTTGGTGTGTGTTTGTTTGTTTGTTTTTTCAGAAGGTGTAATGGTCAAAATCACAATCCTGTAGACTAGAAAACAAAACCACACGTGCTGCATCCCTTCCTGAGAAAGGATATCCAAATCATTTATCTGTGTACCAGGGTTTAGCTAGTAAGGAAAAATTTCTTCAACTGTAGCACCACAATATATCTTAAAATATCAAGAGTCAGAAATAACATTTTCAGCTGGCAGCTCCGTCTCATGGATACAGCACATTCTCTCTGGCAGCTGAAGATGCTTTTCTTTCCATTTCGTAGCTCTGAAGCTTTTGATTTCTGTTCAAGTTACATTCCTTATCTTCCAAGAAAGTTTCCCTCTGCTGATAATTTCTCTAGCAAGTTCACCTTGGGTGTGTTCCTTACTTGACTAAAACAACGTTGCAAGTCTGGGTAGCAGGTTAAGGAGCAGATGAGGTTCCTGTGTTAATACAGCATCAAGCTGAGTTAGAAGACTCAGTAGCTCTTAGCGCGTGTGGTCAGACCACAAGACTTCTACCACAGACTTCTTTATATAAGTAGGGCTTGATGTTCCTTACAGATCCCCACCAGCTCAAGATATTCTATGATACAGCTAATTAAGATAAAAATACACTGAATCTACTAGCAAAAGCCCAAGATGATCTTAAAAATCATGTGATAGCTGAAGCATGAACTTCCTTCATTGCTGTCTGCTGTTAAGCTTCCTTTATAATAAAAAAAATCCCAGTGTTCAGTTCCCCCTGTCCTGCCTTTTGGCTGCCCCTGGGTCAGTGCCCACCCCTGTGGTGGAAGCTAGTGTCCCATAGAGAAGGAACCCTGCTCTGAACACAAGTTTCATAGCAGTGTCACTGCAAAGAGATTTTTGTGTGTGTTTGTTTTTTTTCAATCAACGCATACATGAACGTGCAGGTAAATTTTGCTTTTATTCTTATTGTTTCCCAATCCATACAGAGAAAACATTTATTGTTATGAACACATACATGCTGATAATATTTCTTACACTTGGAATTATGTTCTGTTAGCTGCAACATTTTAGGCACACATGTATAGCAAACGTGCTTGTGATAGTTTCATCAGTCTAGCTGCTTCGGCCTTCAGCTTAGCCTAGAAGACTGAGAATTAAAGAGCAATTTATTTATTTATTTGGAAAGCAGCTATAAATCTGTGTCTTTAGCAACGTTTTCAAAGTTTGGTTTGTGTTCTTTTTCTTGCTACATTACTCACAGCCTCTCCCAGTGAAGGTTTTCAGGGACAGGAAGCTGGTAAGCAACTGTGGGCATTCTTTCCTTCACTTCAGTGCTTTGCTTACCGGTGAATGCTCCCCGTGCTGCCCCCTGTTACAGCACGCACCCGCACTGGGATGCTCAAAGTAGGAGTACCCTCTGCTGGCATGTTGTTGTATCGGCTGTCCCATTGCTCTTCCCTCTGGCTGTAACAACGGACAGTACACTGCTCAGTTAGCCTTGTCCCCGTATTGTAATTTTGGAATTCTATTTCAAGAACAGAATTCTATCTCTACTTGAAGTATTCACAGTGAAAAGCTATTTTATTTTGTCATTTCTTCTACTGAAAAAAAAAAAAAAAGTATGTTGTGATGTTAGTTCAGAAGCGTAACGATACTGTACCACGTTATGAAAGATGCCATTCAAAGTAAAACCAGTTCCACATGGAGAGATGTTAGCAACAGATGTCCCTTTAGAGACAGCCAACATTTTAAACCCTGATGGACTTAATCCCATGCATGTTACACTGATGGTCTGCAGTGATCACAGATCAACAGAGAGAGTCTTGAGGAAGAACTTAGCCATAGAAAAGGGATGGGAAGAGCATCATTGTACCTTTTCTGATAGAAAGTAAATAGCAAAGGAGAACTGCTTTTCAGGATGCAGAGATTGGGAAGAAAAAGTTTATCATGGACCAGGGGGTAATATTTGGCTGTTGGCTGCAGGTCTTGTTTGCTCATTTTTAGTTGGAACTCAGAGGGAAGGCCCGGAGATTGAGCCCTTTTTGTGAGAGTAAGTCCTGAACAATGGGAAGTCAGCAGGGCTGGGGGAAAGAAGTAGAAATCTCCTGTGGAGCAAGGGGAGCGAAAGAGATGGGGATTGTGCTGGCTGCAGTTTACCCTTCTGGTTCTGATCATTTCCTCTCCTAAGCGTCTTTAGGAAAGAAAAGCCCAGGTTCCATTCTGCCCCTTATTGTCCTGCTGTGTTAACTCGCCTGCTGTCTAGGCATCTGTGGCTTAGAGGAACCAGCTGTCTTCTCTGGGGCCTCTCACAGATGTTTTGTGGGCTGCTTTATAACTGGGCAGATGTTGTAGGTTCATGGAAACCCACATAAAACCATGACAGTTGCTTTTAAGACTTCCTTAGTGAAGATTTTCTAAAGCAAAACCTGCTACCTCTGGTTTCCGTAGAACATCAGAATAATAAGGCTATCACAGAGTGAGCCAGCAATACAGAAGAGATTCTGAAACATCAGTTTGTCGGTACAGAAAATACTGATGTTTTTATTATCTGTGTGCATCTCAGAAGCCTTGTAGATGTAGAACCCAAGGCAAGGCAGTGCTTGATAGGTGCCAGGCCTTTGGGACTCATTCTGAAGCTTCACTGCTGCTATCAATTGGTAACAACTGAACTAAGAGCAAAACAACATAAAGTGATTTATTTTCTTGTCCTTGACACCTGGGACACTTCTTACACGTGTCATGTTATGAGGCATCAGTTCTGGAATTCAGCACCCTCCAGAGGGCCCTGCATCAAGGAGAAATTCAGTTCAGGGTGTCTGTGTTACTGCTGGTTAGTAATGGCTATGAATGCTGAACGATAGCTTTGCAACTTGTACTGAAGCCCAAGCCTGCCTTGTATTCCCAATCCCCATTCCTGGCAATAAAATGCATTTGAAAATGCTTTGACATCTACTTTTCTGGAGACATTCTCCCAGTAGCTCTGTCAAACTGTAAAATGCAGCTGCGAAATACTTGGCAGTTTACAAATGTGACCCAGCAGTAAGAGTTTGCAGTCTGCAGCTGTGTGATTATTACGGCTAGTCTGTTAAACTAATAGATTTGGATTTTCTTTCTCTTGGAGGGAAGCCGTGTTGTTTTGTTTGCTTTGCCTTGCTGCTCAGTTTCATGTTTGGAGCCAGACCTCAAGCATAGCTTACTCAGCCCCTGTCTTCTTACCGGGGTGATACTGGGACTCAAAATCTTAGGCATTAAAGTTGGGGGTTTCTGACTTAAGTCCCCTGGGCTTCTTTTCTAGGGTCTTTGAATGATTTGTTTTCAAGAGGCGTTATCTGTCTTTAATTGTACTTTGTAAACTGAGTGGTCAGATCCAGCTGAGATCAAAAGGTTCCCATCAGATTAAGGGAGGCAGGTAAACAGCCATTCTGAGACCCTTTGCAAAATTCAGAGACACAGACAAAGCTGTGTCATTAGCAAAGCAGACAGTCGGTGTGATTTCTCTTCTGCAGCCCTAACTCTTGTCCCTTTCACACTTACATGTGGTTATCACACAAAGGCCTTGTACTGCATTATGATGCTAATATCTGGTCCAGCATCTCACTGGCAATTAAGTTGGACAAGACAGGCTACATGGAGTATGTTCATCTCAAGCACAGAGAACAGGATGGCAAAGGTCTGTTGAGGTATCAGTCCGTTAGCTTATTTGTTAGCTGCTTGTCCGAAAGGGCTCAGGAAAATGTGATGCATCTTTGACTTGACACTTCCTAAAATCTTCTTTCATCTTCCTCTTCCTCCGCCCCCACAAAAGACAGCCCTCACATCAAAGTGCTCTGACTGCAAACATTTGCAAACCTGCAATACAATTCCATGATTTTTACATCTCTGAAAATCTTATCCGGATCACCAGAGCTTTTCTTAAACATACACAGCCCTCCTTAATGCAAACGGGCACTGCGGATGTGCAACAAGCTCAGAGATTGTGATCAGCCCGCATGCTTCTGTTTCTGCTCACAGTGTGGTGCCAGCAGTGCTGTCATTATCCATCATCTATTTCCAGCTATCAGAAGGCAGTCACAACGTGCTTCCAACTTTTTAAAGATATTGGGAGCCTCTCCGTGCTACCCACTGAAGAGCTTGTTTGATTGAGCACGTGGTAGCTGACGTAAGTAAGACCGCAGCGCGTGTTGTGCGTGCATCACACCGTCACCCCCATGTTAACCAAGTGCTGGGCTCAGGCTGAGACAGCGAGCGTGTGCGTGTCTGGGAGAAGGTGGGGACGAATATTCATGCCACTGGAAGTCTCTTGCTGTTACTTAACAACTGCATTAACCTCATGTCACAAGTCATGACCCACTGCTGACCCTAGCTAGCAGAGTGCCCGGCTCTGAAGTACAAAACATGAAAGTGGGAAATGTAAGTAGCAGAGGAGGAGAAAAGATCAGCTCTTGGTGGCAGAGGCTTGCGAGGCCATTCAGACAGGACTGAGACAATAGCAGTGTGGGGCACTGCACAGGCCATCTCCTCCCCACCGCTTGCTCACTGCTGAGCTATTTTCATGGTGAACCTTTCAGAGCCAGCTGCAGACTGACATGGCCCTTGGGCTGCAGGATTGTTCACAATGTGAGGCACCAAAGAAATCCACACACATACAGCCTTTAGATTTCGCCTTTCCATCCTTCCTCTTTGCTTTGCAGTAGAGCTCTGCGCAGGTGTCTGCATTCAGAGATGGGCCTGCAAGCTCAAAAGCAATCCCACCTGAACCTCCGCATCTGGGAGAAGGGAAAACTTCACCAACCAAAGGTGCTTTCTGCTTCGCTTTTTGCTGCAGTGATGGGATTTAAAAGCCCCACTCTGCAGTGTTTGATAGCAGGAAATGGATAAAGTGACCCCAGCATTAAGCAAAAAGGAAGGAGCTGGGATCCCATTGTACAGCAGAGCTAGGATGGGAGGGCAAAAGGACTTTGGACACAATTCTGGGTGACCTGTCATGAGGAGTTGAGGGCTGTGGAGAGTGCCAGTGGTATGCTGAACAGTTTCTCTCCGTGAAGGAATTACCCGGCATGTTTTGCTGGGCGCGGTTTGCTTGGCAGGTATGCACTGCTGGAAGAACAGCTGTGGCCAGTGCTCCACGTTAGCACAGGGTGTTTCTGAAAGGAGCCTTTCTAAAACAACCTGCTTTCAAAACAAGCAGAGATTGGCTTATGTTCCGAAGCTTGAGGTTTATGAAAATCGGTGTTTCTCTTTGATTTTCCAGTGGTAAATAATTATAGGTTTGACATCCTCAAGCTTTTAAGTGTCACGAGTCAGGCACCCAGCTATGAGGTGTTTAATACAATTCTCACTAACCTAAAAATAAGCATGAGGTTATTTTTGCTCTCTCCTTGTGTTTACATCTTTTAGGGTTACCATTTCCAGCGTTTTCACTGCAGCCATGTAAACCTGAATGCCAGGACTGACTGTGTGTCCACAGAGCCATTTGGAGAGGCTGAGCAGCCCCCAGAGACTGCAGCAACCCTTTGACAGCTGGCGTGGGGATCTGGCACAGGGACCTGCACCAGGCCAGGAAGCTCCCAGATGTGTACCCTCAGATGTTCTCAAAGGGGCTGTATCTTCTGTTTGATCTACAGCGGCTGGCGGCAGACAGGGCTTCCCGTTTGACAAGGGCCAGGCCAGCCAGCTGTGCAGCAATCCCTCCCACTTCCCTCTGCGGAACCTGCGTGTGGCTCAAGGCTGCTGGCCCGGCTCTGTTTACACATTTCCAAATTCAAGGAGGAAAAGTGAATATCAAACAGACCTGCGCTCTTTTGATGTGGCTGAAGGATGCTATCGGGTCTGGGGGGTGTTGTGCTTTTGAGGCTCGTTTGTCTTTCCCTGGTCCTTCTATGGAGGCCTGTAACCAGCCATTCGGATCTTCAAAGCAGCCATAACCCCAACAGTACAGCTTCTTCAGATCTGGCACCATGGCCAGGGATAGGGTGCTCTGTGTGGAACCACTTTTTTGTGTGGTTTTCAGACACAGAGTTTTTGTTATTCTTTGAAATACGTAATTTTACCAAAATTAGTTACTGTCCAACAGGAAGAAAATAAGGGATTTGTTTTGTTTCATGTGTAGGAGCTTTGGTCCCTCCCTGGTGAGCTTTCCTCTGCTCAACCTGCTGTAGTGAGTGCTGTTTTGAGAGCTTCCATCATGCTTACCTGTTAGCAAGCGATGGTCTTGACATACGTCCCACTCCTCTCAGATTTAGCACTTGGATGAACCAGAAGCTGGCTGTGGGGATGGCTGCCATCTCAAATTGTTGTCAGCGTCTGCCCTCTGCGGGTAAGTGGTTGAAATTACTGCTGGAATGCATCACGGCTACAACTGCTGTGTTGAGAGGAGGCGCTGTTGGAAGCACCTGGGATTTGTTGTGTTTTGCTTTAGGGCCATCTCACTTTACCAAATCTTTTTTTTTAGCTGAAAAATCTTTCCCTTTGTAAGTGAAAGAACTATTCTTCTTAATTAAAAAATAGTAAGGAGAATCAAACTTTGAAACTCCAAATTCTTGAAGTAGTTACAGTTTTGAGTACTGATAGTAGGAGAAACAACCATAAATATTTTCAATTCATTAATAAGAGGTTTTTTTGTATCCTGTATCTCATTCATTGGGCCTGTTTATAGCTTTTCTAAGAACAGAACTAAAAAGCAGCTCGGACATATGCCATAAAGTAGCATTCTGGTTATCCTGCTGGTTCTGATTTTTTTTAAAACACACTTTGGATTAGCAGAAACCATATTTAGATTAAGATGTGGCAACTCAGAATGACCATCTGAAAGCTATTCTCAGCACAAATGGTTCATTTATCCAACAAACTGTCATGCCTGGTCAAGGCCCCCATGCACAGGTTGCGTGTGAGTACAGTTACTTCATAGAAGGGGAATCACCCTCCTTGAGAAAATGTTCTCTTAAAGAAACCTCTGGCATTTAGCCCTGTAGAGCTAATAGGGCTGCATGTATGGCCTAGAATATAACCCAGAACAATAGGTCTCTGCCTTCTGGAGCTTTCTTCTTTGCTTGGCAGGAGCCTTGTACACCTCTGTGAAGCAACAGAAGGAAAAGCATCTTTCTTTCCTCTGCTAAAATCAGTTTCCATATCTCTTTCCTTGTGTGATAAAAGTTGTCTCCCTTCTTTAAAATCTGTGTCGTCTACACAACTCAGATGATTGCCTTACAGGGGCAATTTAATAGAGGTCTGAAGACCTGCTAATTGCATAGGGTGTCTATGAGAAACATAATCTGTGGGATTCAGATGTTGAGGTGGTCAGAAATATTAATGAACTCTTTATATTCCTGTGGGCCCTGTTCTTAGATCTTGGTGGGATGCAAGGTTGGAAGCAGCCTTAAGTGACCTGGCCATCTTTCCGTGCTTGCAAGGGCTGCTCTATACTGAGTCCTGCAAGAAAAAATATGTTTTGCAGGCTGCTAGATTTTGTTCCTGCTTACTTGTAAAGAGTGGGAAGAGATTAGAGAGTAAAATCTTTAATTTGATGCCTTTTAAGGGTGCAAAAAATGTTGTGTGATTTTTTTTTTCCTTGTAAGTATTGTTTTATGCCAAAATATTCTCCTTCCCTATCTCCTGTAATTTGTCATAAAATTGTTATCCTAGTCTCAGGGACATGGTGATAATTTCCATGACAACACAGAAAGATTCCAGAAACAAAGATTTCTGACTAACTATATGAAGGTTGTCAAAAAGCACAACTGCTAGAATTCTGCCTCCCCACTACAAATAACAGAGAAAAGGGAAGGTTGTGTGATCTCCTCGTATGAAACTGAAATTTGCTTAGCACCAGTCTTAGGGTATGGGAGCCTTGCAATGAGCTCCAGCCTTATGTTAGGAAAGGGATGTCGACACTGATTTCCTTAATGTTGGATTTTTTTATACTAGGTGAACAAGCATTTTTCCTAACAAGAGCATGACACCCTTAATTACTGCAGATCCATTAAATGTAACTGTGAGTCATCATCTTAAATTGGGTCTGATTCTGCATAAAAAACACAGAACGGATACCCACAGAACTGAGACATTATGAAAAGATGGCCATAAATCCTTGAAACTTCTCTTGCCCTCCAGTTTGACCCAGATGTATGGCTGTGCTCCGAGTTCAGCCTGCATCTCTGATCACTCCAGTAAGTTCTGAGTCCTTATACATCACATTTGGAAAGGTTCCAAAGGAAGAGACTTTGACCCCACGCTACCTCTGACAGTGTACCTGATGTCAAATGGGGTTTCCCCCAGTATTTATAGTTGTTTTCTGGTATTTAAACCATCCTTCTCAATTAGATGAGCATCAATGTAGTGCTGGGTGTGCTCTGAGATGGGAATCGAGAAGATTCCTGGCTCCAACAGCTTAGGGGAGAGTGCCAGGGTCAGCTGCGTGTGAAGCAGCTGTTTTTTCCACTGTAGCCTCAGCGCTGGGTAAGGCACTAACATCTGTATACGTTTGCTGATGGATTTAGAAAAGTTAACACGTTGAAAGCGATCTTTATTGTTCTCCATGCCCTCTACCTCCACGCTGCAGTGACTAACACTTTCCAATTCACACTCAAAGCTTTCCAGAAGAAAAGGAAATGACTGGCTCTCCGGACCACACTGCTCTTGCATTGTGGCTCCTCTTTGTACATCAAAGAGCCACACACATTAACCTGCCCTGCGTTGCCCCTCGGCTGCTCCACCTTGGTGCTGGCTTCAGCAACACACCATTTGCATAGAAAATGATGAAAAGCGGTTGTTGATTTTTTGCTTTAATTAATTGCAGAGCTGGGTACTGCTCTATGTAAACAAGCTGATGGTGTTTTGTTTGCTAACAGATAAAAAGAATTGGGAGTGTTTATATTTAGCGGTGCTTGTTTCTTGTGGGTGGCTTATGGCCTAATGGAGGTGGAGACATTTGGTTGCTGTTGTGTGCTCTAACCCATCAGGATTTCAGAAAAAACTATCTCCGTTGTCATGGTGTGAAGCATTTGGCTCAGCACTGAGCACTTCGTTTCTCTTCTGTTGTATTAATAAAACTCGAAGGAATGAATGAAAACAGATTAATTGTATATTGGTATCCAGCAGCTCTGGTTCTCTGTTTTCCAAAACTTTCTATTATCAGTAAAAGACTGAAAAATGCCACAATACTGGATTGATGAAATGTAACATTTTGCCTTTCTGTGTGGAGAAGTATATGATTATGAGAGGCACAGAAGAGGGGCTTTTCCATGTTGGTGTTTTCTGTGCCAAACCTGGCACCCTGAGGAGGTCTGGAAACCACATGTCTTTGGGACCAGCAGCATTCAGGGGATCCATCCTGTGCACAGCAATGCAGAAGGACAGTGCTCAGGTCTGCGACTTGAGGGGAGAAAATACCTGAAGCTGGCTGGGGAAATACTGGGAAATGCCCATTTCCCTTGCATCTTTTCGGTATGTGTGAATTTGTGTTATTAGCCTCTCCTGGCTATGCCCCTATCACGTGGGGAAGGTGTCTGGCATCCCCAGCTCCTGCTTCAGGAGCTGATCCGAGGGGTACCATCTCTGCAGTGGTTTTCTGAAGAACTGAACTTTCCCCTCCCCCACGCACTTTGATGCATTTGTCCTCATGAATTTTGTCTGAAGGATCATTTTCTCCCGAACCATGAGTGAGAGCGCTGACTTCACAGCTAGTAGACCTCTGGCAAACCTTTTCAGAATTTTCAGCTCCTGTTAAAGCAATATTTGGACTGAAAAAAACCCTATCTTTTCAGCCACCTGGCAGGGCCAGCTCCCTGCCATATTCCAATTTTGTTCACATTTATCCAGCAATCCCTGAAGTGACAGCAGTGCTATGTGCAGAGGTACCTGAGCTGGCTGGAACACTAACCTGTGTCCCATCCCCACCTCAGGCTGTGATCCCAATTTGTTGGCCCTTCAAGCATGCACCATCTGGGCAGTTGGAGAGAAGAATTTAAGCTCAAGTGAGGATGCAGGAGCTCGAGTTGTAATAACTCATCAGCTGCTAATCCAGCTTTTCTGAACAGCGAATCAAATCCTGGTGTGTATCTTGAGTTTGTTGCTAGTTTGAAAAAGAGCAGTCACACTCAGCTCTGCTGTAAAGACAAGGCTCTGAGTTCTGGCAATTCCTGCAGGTGAGATAACAAGCAGTGCTATTCATTCACCCCTCAAGATGCTGTGTGCTATGTGGCTAGACAAGTTTTAATGATAGTGCTGTCATGAGGACAAAAAGCAATTCATCTTTTCTTAGGGTAGACTCCTACACTGGATCAGCTTCTGGGATTTGCAGCGATCTGGAGGACGTTGGCTTAGCCCCATGGCTCCTTTTCATTCCATAATAGCTTGTGATATTTTAGTGATCAGGAGCTACATAAGCCTTGTCATTCCAGGCCAAAAATATATTCACAAGAAGGGACTCCTGCCAGAACACTGGTTCACTTAAGTCATAGACTTTGGCCTCAAAGTGCTGTGGAATGCCGACAGCTCTAAGTGCAGGAGGAAAAACATGTTTGCAGAAATAGGAGGTGGAGTTCTTGTTTGGTTATATCAGTGGGGGCGCAGAATGGTATAAAGAAAAAAAATAATCAAGAACAGACTCTATTTAGCTTTAATTAAAGGAAGATCCCAGAATTTGCAAAATTAAGTAACTAACATAGTAGCTCTCTGCCTATTACAGCCGTGAATAACGTATTCTGTTTAGAAGCTAATCTTTTTCCTGGAGTCACCTGAAATGATTGTGTATTCTACATGTTAATTTACCCTTGAAGGTTTTGGTTGAGCAAAATGCTACACATGCTCAAATCAAGCACTTGAATGATGTTGTGCCCCTGTGATGGCTTTCTGCTGGATAGAGTTTGCCCCTCAGTGACTGGTCCCAGCATAGGGTTTCCAGGGAAATCCGTAGCCTTAGGGTGGTTTGAAAGACGAAACGACAAATGGTGCATCCAAAATGTAGCTGTTCCTCTCCTTGAGCACTGGTGCTGGCACTGTGGTGAGTCACCGGTGACTTGGTGGCACTGTGCCAGTGTAAGACAGTAGGGTCTTTGGGTGTCATGTCTGGGACCACACATTGCTGTGGGTGGGATCTGTTCCATGTGCTTGAACCGAAGAGGCAAAGGTCAGCCTTAAGATGCGTAGGTTGGTGTGACCACCAGATAGCACTGTGCCCTATCTACTCCAGTTTTGTATAGGAAATTCTGATTTACATTTCTGTTGAAATCTCAGTCCAAAATTCATAAACCCTTCATTAAATAATTAACAAAGCATCTCCTCATTTCTCTGCAGTGAAAGTTCCTGCTATGTACAGCGAAGGTTGTTGCAAGAAGGTCTCTCCACTAACGTGAAGGGGGAGAGTTCATTGCTTCACACTATGCATTTGCCAGATATTTGCCACAGTAGGTAACTTATAGAACCTTTTATACACGTTAATACCTATTACTTAAGATGGAGATATATGATCTTTCTATATAAGGAAAAAATAGGTTCTTCTCTGAGGTGTAACTCACCTCACTCTGGCAGAGATGTTTTCAGCTGTGTTGGATGAGACAAAGTGAGCCCTTCTCATTTCTCCTCACTGTAGAGTTCTGCTGGAAAACTGCTCCTCAGGTCTGAACACCTACTCTGTAGACGTCCAAAGCCAATGAGATTAATCTAGGCTGTGTACCCTTCAGGGGCACCAATGGTCTGTATGTCCAGCCCCTTACCTCTTTGCACATGCAGAGCATTCTCACGGCAGATTTTCTATAATGCAAGTTACTAATGTAAATCAACTGTTAGAAATAATTTAGGGAACGTTCACTATTTATGTATGGCTGTAGTGCTACCCAGAAATACCTTAGATAAAAATAAAGGAGGCAAATATCTCACGTGGGATTCCTGACTCTAATTACTTTGCTTGTGTTTTTGCTGTGATTTATGGTTCTCTGCACAGGGGTTAATTATCATGATATGTTCCATCAGGCAGAGAGAATATGCATTAAAACCTCTCCAGACTCCAGAGTATACGCAGTTTCTCCTTTCCTGCTCCTCCCCTTCTTTCTGTTATTTCAACATTAGACAGCATAGTGCTAACTCTGAGATGAGGATCGAGACTTTTCATGGTGCAGGCACTTCCTTTGGCTTGTGAAACACTTAGTTTGGGATCAATCCTCCACAGATTTGGTGGATTTATTTTATCAAAGTCTTCATTTTAAGGAGTGGAAGCAAAGGTTTTTGAAGGAAATATCTCTCTCTCTGAAACTTTTCAGTGTCAGGTTCTAAAACTAGACATCTATTAAACACCATTGGTTTCCCTTGCTGTCTGCAGCAGGACTGCTTTACTGGAAGTGCTTGCTTCTTTTCTCCAGTTGTTGAGTGGTACCCCAGGTGGTATTACAGATGGAACGGGTCACCTTCTCAGGCCTTCAGAGAGCAGCTAGCTATTGGGTGCCAGGGGCAGCAGATTAAGGGCAACTCCCATCTTGTAGGATGACAGAAATGTTAATGTGGAAGTCTGTGAGTGGTCCGCAAATGTTCCGTACTGTACATGTCCAGCAGGCTTGGCCTAAGGCATGAAAAGTCATAGGGTCCCAAGGCCTCTACACAAGGCAGATTCACTGATGTGATCCAGAGTGGATTGCTCAGCTCAGAACAGAAGAGAGAAAATGGTGAGTGGTTTGCAAATAAGCCAGGCCAAGCAGAGCCCAGCTTCCTGCACTCTGCTGTACAACAGCACTGCAGAGAATCTTGATAATGGAGAGCCGGGATATAAGAGTAAATCACTTGTGTGTTTGGTAGCAAGTAAGCTCATGCTGTCTTCAGGCAGGAATATCTTTGACCGGTTACCAGTAGGTGTCATTGCAGGTTTGCGGACAGTGGGAGTTCTCTGGTGACACGCACTTGTGGCCGTGCCCACGCTTCTTGGTCAGGTACGCACTGAAGGAAACCCCTGTGTCATCCCAAAGTTACATTACAGCTGTAGGATAGTGCAAAAGAAAACCACATTTTGTTCCTCATTTATCAGTTTCAGTTGAAATGCTTTCTTTATAGGATCAGTCACTCTTATTATACAACCATTTCTTTTGAACCTTTTTGGCCAGCTCCCCCTTTCTGTGTATTGGAATCAATCTACTCTGGATGGAGGAGTTAAATATAGCTGAAGAATGGTGTGGGGGTGAATTCTGTGCAGGTCTTCAATATGAAAGATTAGGATATGCCCTTTTTTGCACTTACTTTAGGACTTATTCCTTCCAAGATAAAAGAAAATCTCTCCAGCTGTTATCCCAGCTGACTATAAAGTCTTGTTCTCTCCTGTCTTGCACCATGAACTGTTGGTCTGTCTTGTGGTACTGTAGTGAAAAGTGCTAATAAACTGTAGTAGTGGCAATTGCACTCTATTGCAAAAATATGGAGAGGAATGGCCAAGGGTTTAATTTTGTGTGTAGAATGTAGAATGCACACATTTTACCACGTTCTGTGACCAAGGGAGAAGGGTGCCTAGCATGTGGCTCTGGATGTTTCACCTCGATGGAAGGGACCTCTTCAGGCACAAGGTAACTCCCAACTACTGCAGGACTGTCCTGTACAGTTCCTCTGGGTCAAACCTCATCTTAAATCTACTTCAGGTTCTTGTCCCTCAATGGAAGACTCTTCCAGAACTTCCCTGCTCCGCTGGTTAGAAACCAGCTGTTAATTCTGGGCTGCAGCTGCTAATTCTTGGCCACTTTCTGCATTGACTCCTGCTAAATGCTGTTCTTCAGCTGAGGAATTTTTCTTCACCACTCTGATGGGTGTATAGCTAGTATTTGTGTCCGTTTTTGAGGTGCCTTCTGCATGCCCAAGTATGAACCTTTATGAAAGACACCTGTAAAATGCAAATGCAATTTTCCCAAGATTCTCCAGTTACCATCGGCTGAGTAAATCTCAAATTTCAAAGAAGTCCAGAGGCATTTGGCTGGCTAGAGATGTGATCTTGAAAAAGAACCTTTTTGTCATTGTTAGGGTGGATCAGTTTTCTGACTCTGTTCCCAGGTGACCACAGAATTGTTTGTGTCGGCACAATGGAGAGAAGCTCAAGAACAAGACGAGGAAGGCTCCAGGGGGCACAGGAAATCTGTCTGCAACCCTGCCACCAATATCCAACCACATCTGAGCCAATAGGTCCGTATGCAATGTGCAATGCCATGCAGACGTGTTTACGTGCAGAGGCTGCTTTGGGATCTCTGGGATATAAAAATATAAGCATGGTTTTAGCCTGTTCTCATACAACAGGCCTTGCTGTGCTCTGCAATCCCTCTGCCTGCACCTGTTCTATCAGATATAGGAGCCATCAGAGCTGTGACCAGTGCTCAGGGAAAGGTCTCAGGCAGCCCATGTACAGCACCACTCACGCTCTCTGCCTTTGCAGTAATTATTTTATCTAGCATCCTCAGGTTACACTTCTTGTTTCAGAGCTGCAACACACTGATATTCATACTCACTACAGTAACGCCTTTCTCTTTCTGTGTTGCTTCTGACCGGTGAGAGGAGAAATTCATTTTCTCAGTCCCTAGGTGCTGCTCTGCATCCTATGACTGTATTTCAGTTCCCCAGAGGAACACCATTCTTCTTGTAGGGCACCCTGATCCTCCTGTGCATTGATGGTGCCCACCAGCTGCACATCACCAGCAAGTTTTACTCACTTGCTCCGATGGTTTGTGTCAGGGTCAGTCATGGAAAGGTTTAACAACGTTTGTTCCATGTCCAATTCTTCAGAAATCCAAGTATTTGGACAGGTCAGCCCAATGCTTTTCAGTCCATTCTGTTACTATTTCTATTTTAAATAGTCTTCTCTCCACAGTGAAATTCTGATACCACACATTGTTTTCTGTGATTTAGCTCCAAGTTCCCCAGCTAGAACCTCCCCAGATTCTATGCTGATGTCCATATAACCTTGATCAATTGTTTGTATGTCCATGGACAACTGGTGAGCAGCCATCCTCCTTCACTGAAGCCCCAGATGTGTATTGGGATGCCTGAGTGATGGCAGCTCAAGTGCATAGTTTGGCACCTCAGTAGTGGAAAACAGTGGTCCTACAACCTGGTCTAAAGCATAACCCTCCACACACACAGCCTTTCTGTCACTCAAATACAAGGTACCATATAAAACCCAGCTGTCAGTGGCACATAACTGCCTCCATTGAGTACATATTGAGTCCATAGAGAAGATGCTAAAGAAATAAGACAAAAATAAACAACTGAGAGTAACAATAGGTGACATCATATGCTAACAGGCATAAGTGAGATAACTTGTTATTCTTCCTTTAAGAGCTCATCCAGCTTAGACAACTCCTGAACCTTTGGGACTCTAGACTGCTGTCAGCTATACAAACTGGTTGCAGGTTGTCTTGCACCTGCCAAGGATTTTCAGGTTAAAATACGATGAAGGCAATGTGGTTCTGTAGGCCAGTGAACCATCAGTTATCTGGGAAGCACAGCTATGGTATGAGGCAATGTTCAGGGGACTTCTTTTTTCTCTTAGCGCTGAGATTAATACAAGTAACTAGAATCTAAGGCAAAGCATGCAACAGGGCAAAACATGCAACAAGCCAATCCACTGCAACCATGCACGCAGAAATGCTGGTGTTAGAGGCATGGTGTTGCAGTGTCAAGTCTTCTTTTTTGCTCCACGTTTGCTTCAAATATTTGGTGGTATTGATATGGTGGTACAAATTCTATTTTTCTTTGTTTTAATCTTTATGTGTCGTGAAACTCACATAATGGACATAGGCCACAGCATCTCCTTATAGCTCATGTTTTTTCCTGCTCCCTACTTTACAGATAGTGATGATGTCTTTATTGGTGCGTCTGGACTCAGCAGAATGTTGTAAGGTAAACTGATAGTGAGAAGAAGGATCCTGGTGCTTATATCCCCGCCATCTTCATTAGAAACCACATGGAGTGGGAAACGTACTGAAGAAGGAATGTAACCATGAAGCTGAATTTAAATAGCGTGACCTACATTTTCCATGACTGGTTTCCTCAGTATCTCTTTAATTGCTTTCAAGCCCTGTTAAATAAGTGGATGAGAGTCCTGTTTATTTTTATGCGCTCACACTCTCCTAGACCTGGATTCCCAGCGGGATGTCCCATGGGCTGAGCGGGCTCTGCTGAGCGGGATGTTTATGGAACGCTGCGTCTGCCCCATCCCAACCCACAGCGCACTGAGTGCCCAGCAGCTGTAAAGGCTGCTCATACTGTAAGGCATTTATTAAGCACTGTTTGAATGTTTAAGGCAGGGAGATGACATCGCTGATGAATTTGGGCTTTCTTTTCGCTCACTGAATACTTGTGGTAAGATTATTCACTTTTTTTTGTTTTGTTTTGTTTTTTGCTTTTTTGTGCTATTCAGAAGCAGTGGGGAGGTGATTCTTTTGCTGTGTGCTTCTCCAGTGATGTTGAGCAGTGCTGTGTGATTATACGGGTTGTGCTTTGTTAATTATTACCACTTAGGAAAAAAAAAAAAAAAAGCACATCACATTGTTTCTGTGCTGAGCGGGTGAACACACAAGCATTTCCAGAACAAATACCCAGCTGCTGAACTCTGAGGGCATGTCTGTATCACACAATTGAGTGTGGCAGCACAGCCTCGGTTAATGCCAACAAAACCAGCCCCAAAACTGGAAGCAACAGGACTGTGCTAGCACAGGGCAACGTTTTTGCAGCTAAGAAGGGATTCTTAGTTGGAATGTAACTTTGTGCTAACGGCTATGCTGTGTTCAGGTCTGGGCCTGGTTGTGAAGGCAATTGCTTGCTGCCTGGGTGTACCAGGCTGGCTTCTCAACTGTTCTAGAAGGTAATGGTAAATCTATACATAGAAACATCAAATCATAGAATCATTTGAGTTGGAAGGGACCTTTAAAGGCCATCTGGTCTAACCCGCCTGCAATGAGCAGGGTCACCTTCAGCTCCATCAAGGTGCTCAGAGCCCCACCCAGCCTGACCTTGAGTGTCTCCAGGGACGGGGCACCATCACTCTCTGGGCAACCTGTGCCAGTGCCTCACTGCACTGATGTAAAAAGTGTCTTCCTTATATCCAGTCTAAATCTCTCCTCTTTTAGCTGAAATTATTTCCTCTTGTCCTATCACAACAGGTCCTGCTCAATAGCCTATCCCCTTCTTTCTTACAGCCTCCCTTTAGATACTGAAAGGCCACTCTCAAGTCTCCCAGAGCCCTCCCTTCCCCATGCTCCACAGCCCCAGCTCTCAGCCTGTCCTCACAGGGAGGTAGGTGTTCCATCCCCCGTATAACTTTTGTGGCCCTCCTCTGGATGTGCTCCAACAGCTCCACGTCTCCTGTTGTGAAGACATTCAGAGCACATCTGAATGTAGCACTCCAGGTGATGTCTCACAGTGCAGAACAGAGGGGCAGGTTCTTCTTCCTCACCCTGTTGGCCACAATTCTGTCGATGAAGCCCAGGATACAGTTGGCTTTCTGGGCTGTGAGGGCACATTGCTGGCTTATGGCTCACATAATCCGTTTGTTGCTGTGATATTGTATTTGTTTTAGGCAAGGAGTCCTCTACCCCACCAGACTGCCATGTGATGCTGCCCAACAGGGTAATTGATACCCCGGCGACATCAATCCCTGTCACCGGGAGCTTTTGTGTGAGAAAGAATCTCACCAGACTGTTCCTGGAAAGGGAGTACAGAATATGCCCAATGAGTTTTAAGCAAATCAGAGGGACACTGAACATTCAGAGCTTTTATTTCAGTGTTTACTCAACTCTCAAAACGTCTTCCATGGGGCTTAATGGAGACAACCAGTAGGCACAAAGACTACCTCTGCAAACTCTTTCTGTGGTTGCAGAGGTAATCTTGGCTTTGGCTGCAGACATGAAACTGCCTCTCTAGGCTTGAGAACATATTTTGCTGTGGGTGATTTTTATGCTGGATTGGATCTTCAGCTCATAAAAACTGACAGCCTGATTTCTGTTGTTCTGCAGGGCTCCATGGTGCTATGGCAATTTACACCACTTGAAAATATGGCTGAGGCACGTAAAAAAAAAAAAAAAACAGCTGCTTGATGTGGAGCCTGCACAGAGCATTTGCAACAGGAAACCCTGTGTCAAAACAGTTGCGTTCCAGCTCCGACCCCTTGGAGAGTATTCACAAGGTGAAGAGGAGGCAGGCTGCCAAGCCTGACCTTGTTCTCATTCAGCTCCCTGTGAGACATCAATCTGGGTTTCTCCTTCTGGGATTCTCTTTCCTTAGGAACAGTTGTTCATTCCTAGGTTTACCCAGAAGCTGCGGAGCTCTTGTAGCTTTTGTTTGTGATTGGAGAGCAAAGTTTAATCCCCACTTCCTGCTCTATTAATAACAAACCATCAGCTCTTCTCCACACAAGATAATATTCTGAGCAGCATGACACCTGGCTTACACACAGAAATTTCAATCAATACATCTTGAAACACCCTATGAAATACCTTTTTAATTGCATAGGAACCAGTGCATAAGGGTGGGACAAGCAGAACAACACCCAGCAGTGTTTTTGGTCCCTTAATTTGCAGCACATCTCGCATCAGCAGGAAAACTGCCCGAGAGACAGGGAGTGTGGGGTGTGGGGCTGGAGGAATGCGCAGCATCCCACCGAGACCCCAAAGTAAATACTGGGTTTATAGAAAGAGTCTAACATTTGGATCTTTGAGTTCAGTTTGAAGACTGAAATGGATGCTGGAAAGTGATGGGGCTGATGCAGGGAATTTTCAGGTGGCTCATTTTAGAAATAAAATGTTCAGGGCTGTGGACTTCAGCTGGACCTTTTCCTAGATCAGAATAAATTGTTTTAATGTAGAACACTTTAGAAGACCTAATGCTTGAGCTAGAATTGTTGATGGATCCTGAATCTTTATCCTGAAAGCACTACAACCCACACGTGCCCAACAGGAATAGAGTGGGTACCTCTACCACCTGACTGGTACCCATCAGAAATGTGCGCTTACCACTTCTCTGGCTGTATCATTCATTCAAAATCTAATGTCAGTAGCTCTGTTATTGAAATGTTTCTAAGTCCTGCTGACAAACTGGCCTGAGGATTTCCTGCCATGAAAGGAGTTTGTTTTTCTCGTGCAGCTTAGGGGTGAGTGGTGTTGAGCAAGAGGACTTGTCAGATGATTCCCTTCAGACATTTGCTATCGTTTGGTGGGAAGATAGACAATTTAATATTCTCAGTAGCAGGCAGATCTCCCAAATCTCTCTGTGCTTCAGCCATCGTTTGCTTGGGGGAAAGCTCCCATTTTTGTTGTGCAGGAGGATTGCAGGGCTTGCTATGGCTGTGTGAGAGCAGGTCCGGGAGCCAGGAGCTGCAAGGGAAACCAGGCAGGGCATGGCAGTGACGTGTCACAGCAGCTCCGAAACCGATGCAGTGTCCCCACAAAACCACGCTGCAGCAAGAAGAGAGACAGGCTGGGGGTAACCCAGGGTGAGAGCAGGGAGGTCACGACTGCTGCGTTTGGCTTAAGGGGAAGAGGGCAGAAAGGTGATCACTTAAGTGTTTGTGTAATTGTTTATGTTTTCTTTTTTTCTTTTTCTTTTTTTCTTTCTTTCTTTCTTTCCTCAGGCCCTGAATCAGTGATAAGCTGTTAAAGCTAATTGGTAAGAAATTAAATAAGAATTCACCACACAGAAACTGTTTTGCCTGCAACAGAGGAGGTGAAAACCACAGGGAAAACAGCTGAATGTGAGATACACTGATCTGTAGGAATGATTTTTGTCAGAGGGAGTGACAGTCACGAGCTACTGACTGCCTTGTGCTCGTAGGAAGGTGTGCGGGTGAGATGCACAAGGCTGGCGCTGCTCTGTGTGACACTCCATCTGAGATCAGGCTGCTCTGCTAAATCGGGGTAGTCTGAAATTTGGTAAGTTTTTAAATTGAAGTTTGCTGCCCTGGATAAAGCCCTTTGGTGTACAGACCAGTTCTGGTTGCACAGGAAAAGACCTCCATCGTCAGGAAACGTAACTACAGCAGGCATTGCCCCAGAGGAGGGCCACCTCCGGACGCAGGAAGGGCCGAAGTTGCAGTTTGTGTCTGGGCAGAGATACTGTGAGAAACTCAAGGCACATTTTGCAATGTAGCGTGGGAACTGTGCCCAGAGCAGAAGCACGCACACATGGGAGAAGCAGAGGCAGCTGGAGCAGGAAGTCCCTAACGTCCCACACTTCGTCCATGGCTGCACCACAGCCCGTCCAGCTGGGCTGATGCTGCTGGAGAATGCATCCTGCTCATTGCTGGGTGTGCGTGCTTCCCTGGCTCCCCACACCACGCACCCCCTTTTTTCTGTTTCCCCCACACTTTGACCTCCCACCATGACACTGCCAGAGCGAGGAAACATTTTGAGCTGAAACATTCATTCCACATTACGTGATTCCAGATTAAAGGCAGGAAATGTTTAACCCTTCAACAACCCACTGCTCTTATCCTGATTTGAAGCTCATTGCAAACTGTGTGCTGGTAGGTGCTGAACACTGCTCTGCTTTTTGGACGTGTGCCTGCCTGGCCAGTGGCTCTCACTGGCTGCTGTGGGATTAGGGCTGCGGGGTGCCTGGGCTTTGCACAGTGCCTTCTTCACCCCTATCTGTGGTTCTCAGTTCTTCCAGCGCTGAGACACATTCATAGCATGGGGAAGATGTGCACTGTCAAATGTATAAAGGGAGAAGAAACCTTCGGCTCCATTTCCTTTGGCTCGTTCCCTAGTGTTAGGTTCATAAGTGCAAATGGCTAAAATTAAGTGTATGAAAATAGATAAAAATGAATAATCTTAATGATTACAACTCAGAATTTAGAAACAAAACTTCTTGCTTTCTTCAAAGCAGCCCAATAAATAGTGCTACAGGATAGCGCTTGCATATAGAATGTATCACTTCTCAGTTCTGACACAAATATGTATTCTGGGTTTTAAAAGCTGCTCCTTTGGCAGATGATGGTTCTTCTGAGAGCCAGTTACTGAGCTCCAGCACAGACTGATCAACACTGATCAGATATATGGAGTTCAGTCTTAGCTCTTGGAATCAGCTACACAGGTGGTCATTGTGGCTAAAGGGGTAGAAGAGTGGCAGCTCAAACCCTCCATTTACCACTGGAGCTGTCCCAGACCTACACTGAGACCAGCAATACTTCTGTAGTCCTTTAGAAGTGATTTTGACATGGGCCTTAATTAACCGTAGGGGCTGGAATGTGATGAAGACATGGGCTTTTCACCACTGCTCTGAATTGACGCTGATGGGAAATGCTGACAACTCTCCAAGGCCTGGGTTCTGGTTCTCTGTTTCAGCTGAACCCCTCAAGATGTGTAGGTCACAGAAACATTTTGGTTCCTTCTCAGAGAACCAATGGTTTCTCATTGAACCCTTTGTGTGAACTCACTAAAGTTGACACCCTCCATGTTTTCCAAGCCAAGGGAGTGGAGCTTGGGTTGTTTATCCAGAATCGCTGCTGCTGCTTTCTTTATATTCAGCGCTACCACCAGGTCTTTACCCTTCTCAGTGCTTAAGGGAAAGTTTGCTCTCTAACAGGAAATCTCAGGAGTGTAGTTTAGAGATTTTATGCCTCCCTCTCTTTTCCACATCCCACTGCTCTTTACTGACAGTCACAAAATGTCTGAAGTGTGTGACAGTATACCTTGTTCTGTTAGTTAAACAACAATGAGTCTTGCTCATCTGAAATGATAAACACATTTGCCTATGGAGTATGAGCTCCAGTCCCCAAAAGCTGTAAAAGCAGCTCAGACATCCTCGGTCTTCATCAAAAATAGGGAGTTGAGATAATGGGCTGTTGTACTTCAGAATGATACTCCAAAGACATTTCTCTTTTTTATCATCAGGATAATACTGAGTTCTGAAGTGAAATACAGTGCAGAGCACAGTGTGAAAAGTGAAGGCTCCTGCAAGCAAGTGGAAACCTGGATCCCCATCAAGAAGTGACATAATTCAACTCTCTGCAAGAGTTCAAAGGCTGCATCTTAAAAATCCCAACCCCCACTTATCTGGTGGGTTTTTTAACCAGTAGAGGAAGTAGTTTGTCTCCCAGTTCAGCAAACACAGCTAACAGCTTTTCAAAATGACCAGTTACTCTTCGCTAGCGTTCTGCATTTTTGCCTGGAAAGATGAAGAAAAACATTGTCCTTAGGAACAGTCTCCACAATCATCCATAATAACAGCACAAGACATACATTCTTTCACCCACTGCATTTAGAAAATGTGCAGCTTCCCCTTGACCTGCTGCAGAGGAGACAGTAAGTATCTGTGTGATGAGATCCAGAGGCTGTGTCTTGAAACCCATTTGGATAAAATGGAAAATCTAAGAAATGTATCTTCTAAGGAAAAGAGGATTGGTGTGACAGCTCCTGAATGAATCGGATCTCAGGGTTTACAGAGCCTATCAGCTCATCTATTCGCTTCATATTCGGCATCTTTCCCTCTCTAGGACATCAAACCAAAACACTGTCATTTAGGATAAACCTGGTCAGTCTTGTGGATAGAGTGGATAGATGGATAGAATTATTGCCACCAAAGGAAGCTGACAAGCAAAAGGAGACTTGAAGCTGGTTTGATGAATCTCCCTCCGTGCTCCTGCTTATTCCAAAATCTTCAATAATGGGCAAAAATCTGGCAGAGCAGAAAGTCACCAGCTGTTCTGAGCTCATCCGCAGCTCACACAGCTGCCTAGAGAAAAGAACTTGCTTGATTAAACTGGAGAGATTTCAGAAAAGAGCAGCAAAACTTTACATGAATTAAACAGGTTTAAGTAAGGAGTGACTAAGCAACACAGATGAGCTTACAGGGGAGGAAGATACTGAGTGAAGCCAGTGAGAGCATCTGGGGAGAAATGGCATGAATTCAAAAGTTTGTCTAAATGCAGAGTTCTTTTGACTTGATTTAAGCATGATTTAAAATGATTTAGGTAAAGAAGTTCAAAAGGCTAAGCAGGCACTCTTGTTTTGATATAAACCATACCTGGAGTTAAAATATTTGGAAATATATCATACGCTAAACACCAAAATTATTCTTTTAAGCCTAAGGAAGAGTGATTGCAGAGGTATTCCTTGCCAAACTAAACCAGCACAGAGGTGAGAATGGAGTGAGACAAGGAAGGGAGAGCCAGCAGGAGGAGGGTGAGAAAGTATCCAAAGAGGAGTCCTGCTTTGTCTCCAGAGGTGATCGATGGACAGCATTTTCTAGGACCATTGTCTCTGCTTTTGAGGATTTTAGAATGGGTCTAGGGATCTTTTTAACTTAATTGCATGCCCTTCCTATGCTAGTCCCAAAAGAGACAATGTCAGCTCATAAGAGGTCTTGGAAAATACATGAACAACTCAAGACCAGCCAATATATCATCACGTTCTGCCACCTTGGGGTCACACACTGCCTCTGCAGACTTCAGGGTTATTTGACCCAAAGCCTTCCAGCTTGGCACAGGGAAACCTGACTGTCGCAATGAGCTGGTGGTCTTCCAGTTTGCCATTTGAAACCATTAGACAATGGTTCTCTGGTACAACATTTCCTTCCTTGCCGCAGGAAGGTGCTCCTTCAGCTGGGCACCTGGCACAGAACCTGTGTGAAGTGGGCACCCAGGGTACCAACACTTCTGTCTGAGCCGTTTCTTGAAATTGAGATCTGAATTTTCCATTTTCCTCCTGCTTTTCAAATGTAAAACTGGGATCACAACGACCTGAGCAGCCTGAATTCAGACGTTAAGATTTAAGCTATCTCTACTGAAAATGCAGAAAACTGGTGTGTAAATATCCTTACCAAGCAAGTCAGAAGGGGGCTGGCTTTCCTTTTAAATTATCTTTTGAATTATCTTTTTCTAATATCTTCCATGACTCACAGGCCAGTCTCATTGCTACTACAATGCTCAGGATATCAGAAATGCTTCGCTCAGTGCGTTTCTAGCACGGTTTGTCATTCAAGTGACTTTTTCCAACTTTTAGTTACAGTCTCATGTAGCACTACTCACAGTGCTTTGTGCATCCCTGAGGGAGGCAGTACAGCCTGGTAGCTGTTGGGAAGTGCTGGGAATGGATGTTACAAAGGACACAGGTTTTGAGCTTGGCGGAAGCGCTTCGGCGCAGCTGTGTAACCTTGGGGCAGGTCACTCAACTGCTTTGTGCCCAAGTGAACCCAGCTGCAAGGCGTCTTGGAAACCAGATGGTGCACAAAGTTTCAGTCATTCAGGAAAATGAAGAGGGATATGGGGAAGGGAAGAAAAAAAAAAAGGTAATTCTGTAGTACTTTGCTTCCAACAGAGTTAATTTGGATTTAAGCAGAATAACTGAGAATTTGTTTTGATAACCAAAATCTCTCCAAAACCCACCCCCTGCTCCCAGCCAAAACCACAAACCCCACCATTTCCCTCAAATTGTTTTTTCCTGTCCTCCCTTGACTTTATGTCAAGTACCTTCTCTCCAGAAGTTTCATTTCAAAGCTCCAGTAGAATATATATTTCCCTTTGGCAGCCTGAAGAGACTCGGAAGAGGGTTATATGTGGCTAATCTTTGATATTTTACGTGGTCATTTTTATGCACTGAATTCTGTATCGTTCTCTTCTCTATGCTTTTCATGCTACCGCTTTCCTTCTTCAGCCTTGCTGAGCATCAGTGGCACAGTAGTGTGCTCTTGTGCTTCAGTACTGTGCTGCAAATAAAAATGCTGAGCTCGATCATCCCCTGTAGATGGTAAGTCCTGGCCTAAAACCAGTATCAAAGTTACTACCAGTAGCTTTGTATTGCCGGTTAATGAATGAAGGAAATGCTATACTCAAATCTCTGTGGCAGAATAAATGCTAGCCACGTGTTAGTATTTGGGAGAAGACTTAAATATCTCAATATTTTTTTGCCTTAGCTAAAACATGGATGTTTTTTTTTCCCCCACCAGTGCCATGGCAATGTGGGAATACATATGTAGGACTGCAAACATAGGAGTACTTGCATATACTTCCAAAGCAGAGTATTAGGAAAAAAATATTTTTAGCCTAATATAAACAAAGAACATTTAAAGATGTGAGATGTACATTTTGTATACTACTCAGGAGAGGCCTTGTCTGATTTTATTAGTTGCTACTGAAAAGAAAACATTGACAGTTTTGAAACGTGTTGAACTTTCTTCCCAAATAAAAGATTAGAGCTGAAAGAGCAAGTTACAAGCAAATGTAATAAAATAGAGGACCTAATTCCCTTAGGCTTTTATGAAAACAAATTTCAGCAAGCTGTCTTCAGTATATTTAGCCCCAGCTAAGCAGTACCATAATGGCAAAATATGTAGTTGCTTTTCAAAACTGGTGATCACTATTCTGATGCAAAGAATGTTAAGCCCGGTTGTCTCTCACAATCTCTTTGCTCATTTTCATGTTAAAGATTTGCTATTTGAACTATGCTGTTAGTAATTTGGAAGACTGAAATCTCGTGCTAACAAATGCCGTACCAAAATGCTAAGAGGACGATGGCCCAGCTCGAATATCAAGCTGATAATAAACCATAAGCTGAAGTACAAATCCCTTAATACTGCTTGAGTCCCTGTTCGGTTGAACCACCTTTCTATTTCACTCTCTACTACCAATTGAAGCTCATTAAAAGAAAAAAAAGTGCAGTTGCTTTGTGCATATAGAAGAGTTTTAAATTAATCAGAACATCTCTGAATGCCAGCTGTGGAGAACAATAAACAAAACAGAAGGTGAGCTGTAGGTAACGCAAATCCAAGTGATGAAGAAAATAATGAGTAGAGTTGTCCAGCACTGGGGCAAATAAAATGTAGAATTCCAAGCCCTGAGCTGCATGGATACTCATCAGACTCAGTTTGCATTTTTGCTGTTCACAAGTAAAATGTTGAGTTAACTCAGTACTGCTGCAGCTGGGAGTGTTTTTCCACATCCATCGAACTAGGATTTCCCCTCCTGTGTTCCTCAGTGTAAATCACTGAGTTTTAAACCATTCCATGATACTGTGAAGTGCTTGGGTGGTGTGTTTAAAGAAAAGGTTGTTGCACCATGACATTTGCATGGCCCAACCCAGTTTCTTTCCACTCCCATTAGGAACAGAATGATGGGTGCTTCATACTGTTATTATCGCGACCATAAAATTGGCCAGCTCACAGGATGCAGCTTCACGCGCAGAGAACCACTGCAGTGAGACACTGCCAGTGAAATCTCTATTGACACACTGGTGATTAGGATGCATTGCAAGGTATCAAGTAAAACCTGGCTTTAAGGCAAATAACAAAATGATAAATTCCTGAAGCCAGGTATTTCAGGCATCATAGAACCCTTTCTGCTGAACAAATAATTAAAAAAAAAAAAAAATTGTAATGAATCAAATATACTTTGTGTAAAGGCCTTGTTTCTTTAAAAGATCATCTTGAGCACGAAATCTAACTTGTTTAGAAGAAAGGTTATATCGTTTCAGATCCTATCCTTTCTCTTGGTTAATACAGCCCATTTGCTCTCTGCAGGTTTTATAGCTACACTGCTCTACTTGTTCCTCATTGCCGTATCAGGAACTTACACAAAAATGACAAGTAGACCGTTAAGAATCTGCCTACAAAATGCTGCTAAAAGTAGGCATTGTGCCCACAGAATCCCTTTCAGAAATGGTATGCATTTAAAGAAAAATAATCTGAAATAAATTGTGATATTTTTGAAAATATCTCTATAAAGAGACGCTTGCAAATCTCTCCCCGTGTTCCTAAGAACACATTCTAAACTGCAGTTCTTGAATTATTATCTTTGTTAAATTATTACTTTTCACTATTTATGCTTATCATTTACTTTTTGCCTTTATTTTCCAGTCTTGTGACTAAGCAAATCTGGTTTTGCTTGCTCACTCTCCCGGCGCCTTGCTGTAGCCTATTGCCTACACTTGAGAACACAGCTGTCCCCAAGAGAAGCCACTCCTCTTAAAAGTAAGATTTATTTATTTTATTAATAAAATCTACATTCTAAGCCTAAACTATTTGACTGCATTCCTTTTGGAAAAGAAATAATTTGGGACAATCTATACCTTAAATCAGTTTCTACATTCTTGCCCCAAGGAGAACATTCTGTGAGTTCCTCTGATGAACAAACATCAGAGGAACATCAAACATATCTTAAGGAAGATATATAGAAAAAATGAAGGAACCTCTCACACAACCCAAATGCTGTATTTTGGAGATTCCCTTAAACACCAGCTTATTTGCTTGCCTTTTGTCCAGGGGTGTGGAGAACAATTTTTGTCAGCTACATCAAAGCGTAGTGGCAGATTTCCCTTTGGAAGTCAGAGCCTGTTTCAAACGTCTCTTTAAGTCCTGCATATTTGGAGACTTGGGTCGGACAAGGTGGAGGCCTCTTCGTTTCTCTCCATTGCAGCTGCCAATCATCCTGCTGACCTCCTGGCAAAGCTGCTGGAAGGCTTCGTGCACACCCTCGCAGTTCTCCCGTGCTGAGACTTCATAGTAAGTACCTCCCAGTTCGCTGGCCAGCTGGAGTCCTTCTTTGGAGGACACCTGCCTGGCTCGCAGGAGGTCTCCTTTGTTTGCCATCAGAAGCAGGGGGATGTTAGCATTGGGGTGAATCTTGCGGATGTGCTGGTACAGGGGCCGGATGACGCGGTAGCTCTCATATTCTGTGATGGAGTAAACGAAAACGAAGCCATCTGCCCAGTAGATCGAGCGGTTTATCTGCTCCTGGCAGCAGATGCTGTCAGTGTCATCCTGCCGTCAAAACCAAGAGGTGTGAGATTAGAAAACTGAGAATAGGGAGCAGATGGAGCAGTCATACAGCAGTGCTGGCTGCTCAGAGTTGTGTTTTAGTGTGCGGCTGTTGCTCAGCACAAGGCAGAAACCTCTGTTTGCTGGGGACGCGCTGGGGACAGGAGAAAGTTCCACTCTGTATCAGTAGCACGTTAAAGCAGCAGGGATCAAAGCCACCACGTTGAAAATAAGAGAACAACCTAGTGCTGTTATTGACAAGTTCATTTTGTATTCTCATCTGGTGAATCCTTACAACAGTGACAGTAACCTGACCTTCTGGCGTAGGTAAAATGGTGATTGGCATGGTAAACATTAAAAAATCTCAGCAGGCTTCTCACACTGCTGCAAGTGAATGGCGATCCCTGAGCTGTGTTTTATGGCTCTTTCCAATTCTGTATGCTGTATTCTATGTCTCCACGGACAGGGGTTCTCACTAACTCCATTAAGTGAAGCCTGACAGGTTTTACTGCCATACACTTCTTCAAACAGTCAGAAGCAAAGTTACTTCGAAAAAGCAATTTGTTGCAAATAACCAATTACTGGTACTGAAAATGAGGTGAAATCTCATTGCTCGTTTGTGCAGCTGCAGTGGGTTTATATTAGTGCATTGCTGGTCACGCGTTCGTTCTGCCCAACACAGCTCCTACTCAAACAGCCATAATAGTCACCAGTGTGGAGAGTATAAAACAGAATACAATACCACAATACCACAGAGCTTGAAAGGAGATCAGCTTACTTTTCAAGATGAGGCTATTTTCAGCTAAAGCTCTCTTCTTTGTTATCCCTGCTGGCATATTTCCCAACTAGACAGGGAGATCAGTGCTGCAGTTATTACCAGTGTGCTCGGTTTGATAAGAACGGACATTCCTGTCAATAATCCAGGCTTTCTGGAACCTTGCATTTTTTTCCATACCCAACAAGGCACTGAACATATTCAGCCCTTGTTGAAGTTATAGGGAATTAGAGGTTCCTCTGTGTTCTTTAGTGGGAGTTCAACATCACAAATAGAGCTCAATTTTTTTTGTTTGTTTGTTTTTTGTTATTATTATTGCTAAATTCCATTCAACAAGTCATCATCAACTTCAATAAGACATAGGGGAGGCATTTTAAATCAGCATAATTAGCACAATAAACAATTCAGCTGGTTGGCTTGGGAGGACAGATCCAGCATAACAGGTCAGATCTTATCTTCCTAAACTAACACAGGCAACATTTCAGATACTTCAACATCATTCATAAATCGTTATGTTGTACATGTATGAGTTCATTCCAAAGGCATAGAACACCTGGAAAAGTGTTTAGAGGTTTTATGGCAGAAACCTAGTTGATGATAAGAAAGAATAAAAAATGTATGTGGTAAAAATGTAGTCACTGTTCATTATCAGTCATGGAAATGCAAAGTATTAGAACTTATGCTCCAATATATCTGTCTACACAACACGTATCTGCCATTCCCATATGTTTTAACAGGATTTGTGTGCAGTCAGCAACCTCCCAAAAGGTATTGCTTTTATTTAGACATCTAAACATGAATTATAAAGCCTAAGCTCAGGAAGCAAAGGAGGAAAAGAACGAGCAAAGCTGATTCATTCTTTATGGCACATCAGGCAATTGGAAGAAGGACTACGGTCAAGACTCTTCTGTGGGAAGGAGGAAGCAGAATTTCTGAAGGCTCAGATTACAAATTAGGCTTACAGCTTTCAGTAGCAGTTCTTCGAACTAACTGCTCTTTTCATATTTCACCGTGGCCAATACAGGCACTGGCTCATCACATTTAGTAATTCTTGCCAGCTCACAGTAATACAAAGCTAAACCTTTAATGTATTTTACTAGCAGTGAAATTGCTTAACAGATGCTCTTATCACCCTCCTCTCCGTGCTTCCCTTCCGAGAAAACAAAACAAAACAAACCAGAGCTGCATACAGAAGGAAGAGGGAGCCTCGCAGCAGCCCTGCTTCAAAGGCAAATGAGAGCAAACTCAAGCCAGGATGGGGCAGACTGTGGGAAGAAGGGCAATTTGCACTGTTGGTGTCTGGGTTGTGTCCAATCTGCAGATAATTAGCCACCCTTCACGTCTTGCTTGCCTCTTTTCACCAGCGAAGTCCTTTTATGGGAGCAAAGAACTAATTGCTCTGGCAAGCTTGAAAATGCTTTTGCAGAAGGTGTACATTTGAAGGGAACCCTAATGAGCAGAAACTCTCAGTTACTCCAGCTAGGCCCACCCAGTAGTGAGATGGATGGATAATCCCCACTGGAATGCTTTATTAGGGAAAATCAAAGGCTAATGGCCCACTTTTTAAATGGAAATCTCTGCTCCAGAATGAATTTTGAAACACATAGTTATTTGCCTCCCTAGGCCTAGCAGCAGTGAATCACCTAACAAAACCTGTTATCTCTTTGCTTCTATTTTGCTCTTAAACATGAACATTTCCGGTGTGACTGCAGTCCTGAGGATTCTACATGACTTCCTCCTGAAATGCCTGCACACAGCAGTCTTTCTTAAGGATCTTACCAGCAAGTCCAACCTATTCTCAGTCTTAGTGAGTTCTGGTCAGAAGCAGTCCTTTAAAACGCTTTCAGATACACTATTTGATGCCAGCAAAGATCCAGGCTAAGATAAGTGTGTCTGTGGGAACTGTTGAAACAGCACAGACCTTTGAATAGGACAAAGAAAATGAAACTCTTTCCTAACTAAATTAAAATAGTTTCTGACTAGGAAGCCTCAGCTGTTGGCATTGCTGCATTTTGTAAAGCTCTGGTTACAGTCTCTAAATTCTCTGGCAGAGTTTTAATTAAAACAGGGAAATCAGAAAATAAACATGTATCCGGTGTGAAAGGAGTTAAATTGCTTCACTCCCTCCTTTCTTCAAGGGATAGAGCAGGGAGGGGACTCCCTTTGCTAAGTTCGTTGGGCATTCCCCATACTGCCGAGCCAACACCACCAGGTTCCCTTTTGCAATGTCTGCTCTGTGCAAACTGGCATAGGATCTTTGTACTCTGAAGTCCCGCTAGAATAATTCGAAGACTTCTAGAATGGCTTTTCAGAAGGTTAGATTTGGTGGCAACAAAAAGATGCCTAATTTTACCATGAAATCTCAGCTTTTTTTACAGGAATTATTACTCCCCTGAGATTTTCACCGTTCGCATAGAAACAAATTTCATTCCATTCCTGCTCTTCTGACTTCATTTTCATCCTCCAAGTAAAACTGCTCTTCAAGAAAGAGACATCTTAATTCTGGATTCCATTTGGCTCCCGGTCAAGTACTAAATCTAGAACATCTCAAATACCAATAGAAAGAGGGAAGTATGTAAATGCTAACAGCTGAGAAAGAGGAAATGAATAAAATTAAAAAACAAGCAAGGAAAGCACTGGAAAGTGCTCTAGCTGAAATAGCCCCTGCTGTGAGACCTGTCCCCTTAGAAAGACACAGATTTGTTTTAATTCTGACTTACTCTTAAAGGAGCCTGACTTAACCTCTTCAGGGGCTCATTTTGGTGGGGTTTAAGGTACACCTGCAAGTCTTCATTTGGGTTTGAGCCCAGGTGTATTTTTACTGGAAAGCTGAGTTATTTACAGATTAACATGCTGGCAACAAACAAGAGACAGTAACTGTGTTGTAAAATACTGATGCACTGAGCAGATGTTTTACCTCCAGTGAAACAAAGGGAGTATCCTGCACCTGTAGAGAGATCTGTTCCCCATCTATGGTGAATTTTCTTGAATACAATGCACCTGGTGGAAAAGCAAGATCATTAGAGTCAGGGACTATGACAACAAAGAAATAGTATATAAGGGGAAAGTGGAAGCACTGAAAGCCAGAGTTTGAGGCTTATGATTCATGGCTGTGTATAGAAAGGTGGGTGGAACTAGGGAGAGAGTGTAGCTGTTTATTTAAGGTTCTGTATTTGTTATGTGGTTGAATGCTTCCACTGTATCTCCAGGAAGGGAAATACAGCACTTAGTATTGAGTCAAATATCCAGTTAAAGGTGGTGCATGAATCCTGTTCAGGTTTCCAATTTGTATTGTTAACTTTTTAAAATGTAGGTAGTATATATTTTTAATCTCAAGCCAAGCTATCTGGGTGTTTACTGTAAATTAAGTGAACTGCTTGCTTTTGTATTTTTCTGGATTTACTTATTATAAGAAAGGAAAGTATTCTAGGTTAGGATGTGGAGCTGGTGACTATAAACAGAAAACACAGATGCACATTGGGATTTGCGTGACTTCAGCAGTCAGAGCTTGGTTGAAATCCCCAAAGACTGGACAGTTTGAATTGGAATTCTGCTTAATGTGAATGACTGATTCTCAAGGCCATGTCCTGGCTCAAAGAACCCTAGGGCTGACCCAGCTCTTCGAAGAGCATCACTGATCTGGGCTTGAGTTTTATTTTTTTACTGGAGTGCAGATTAAGTGACAAAGAAATCTTTTCATCCTACAAACTATCTGTGGTTATGATTAAAAACAGCTTCAGAGACTGATGTTACCATCATTTTTCTTTAGAACTTAGTGCAAGTCATGTGGATGTACAAGAAATGCTATATCCACAGCTGTTGTGTATGACCTTTCAGTGTTGTCCAACTGCAGTTGTCATTGCTACATCTTAAAGCAATGTCCATCATCATAAACCTAGAGGAATCCTATCTACTGGAGAGTAAGGACTGCAGACCAACAGGATGGCCAGTTAGTGACAATAATGCCATCGCTTGAAAATTGTCTGTGTAAGATTTGGCTCAAGGAAACAAGTGCTTTTATTCCAGTGGTAATTATTCTGAGCTCATAGAAGTATTTACAATTTAAGGAAATTCAATATAGTGAAGTTTGCTGCGCCTGTATCCAGTGTAACCATATTATATTTTAATACTGGCCCTGTGAGGTAATATAACCCTCCTGGGGAGATTTAAAAAACAAAACAAAACAAAAAAAAAAACAACACATCGGCTCTTAAGCTGGAAAAACAGTGCTGGTTTATGGGAAAGTACTGCACCCCTAAACCAAGACCAGGCAATGTATCATTCTTACTCTGCAACACACTGCAGGAAAAAAAAGACCCGGTACTTCCAGACACTGGCTGTGCTCTGCCTTACACTCAGTTGAAGAAAAAGCATGCTTGAATGGTCGCAAATACACTACCACCTGTTTCCTATTTCTGGCATATTTGTTTCTTCTACAGCATGGCTGTTGGGCTGGTAGCTTAATGAAAAAAGCATGTGGTTCTCGGCAATGATCCATTGTAAAGCTCAGAAGTCTGACTCGATGTATGGTCTCCCATAGAAAAGATGAAGGAAAAGAAAGAGAAATAGTGCAGGCAGCCATCAAGGTTGCTTGGGGTCAGTGAGAGGGGGCTGCATGGATGAGCTTTCAGACTTCATTTCATCAGACAAGCAGAGATCAAACGTGTCTTGCACTGCCATCTCTGTTCCTAGCTCATTATTCTGAATTTACTGTGTGTCTTCAATTCAGTATGTGTCACTGCTTTTTACCCCCTCCTTTTTCACCCCCTCAAAGAATGTTTGATAGCCTACATGTGGGATGTGCTTGTAGGTATGAGCACAGTGATCCTTTCTACAGTCCTGGCTAAAACAGTCAGTGCTTACTTGGAACAGAAGCTGTGAATTAAGCAGTTCACAAGAATGCATCTCCTGAGGTGTCAGAACGAAACAAGAAATGAAGTAGGAGTTTGCATGGCCCCTTTGCTTATCTTACAGAAAGAAGACTTCAATTTGAAATTCTCCATTGCCACAAGAGCCACCGAAAGAAAAGGAATACATGGGGAGAAAAAGTTCTGAATTGCCTTTTGTGTGCTTTGGAATTCCTCTGGCTTCCCAGGGGCTGCAGAGAGCAGCACTGGCTCTCTGTGGTTTGGTCAACATACAAGTTGTTCCTGGAGCCTGCACTTTAGTATAGGTATATCCCCAAGCGAGCCTTTTACTCTGATCCTTTTCCATCAAGCTGGGGGGAAAAAAAAGGCCAACAGGAACGTGAATAATGAGGCTTTGATTTATTGCTTTCATAGCTTGAGGCTATTAACTGAAAATATGCACCTCGTGGACATCTAACACTGCTCAGCTTTCCTGTAATGTGCACCAGTCACAAAAGAGAGTGGATTCCTTTTCAAGCTATCTGCAGCACTGCAGTAGAAAACAGACTCACCAGCGTTGGCTTCATAGTCTCCAATAAATCTCTTAGTGAGAAAGCGCACAACCAGAGCTGTAAAACAATGAAAAAAATATGGGCCTTTAATGGGAACCAAAGTCAGAACACATGTAGTATCTTACTGGAAGAGTTAGTATAATATGAAACCAACTTAATCTTGCTATTGCTCACTTATTATTCTGCAAATCCTTCTCTCTGCACTCACAAGAAAGGACTGGGGCCAAACTGTAATAGCTAAAGCAGTGTTTTTAGCAATTTGTACTGTTAATCGCCCCTCACGTTCAGTGAGGCTGAGTGGTGTGTGCCATAGAGGACTGTTTGTTGTGACGGCAGATGCAACAATCTGACCTTTGATTTAAAATAATTTAGGAGAAGAGTAACATGTCAAACCCTTACGGTACTGAAATGAATCCAAATGCTGGCTTTTAAGGCCTCTGTGCCATATCAGAAGTGAGGGATCAAATGGCTATTCCCAGCCTTAGAAATCCTCAGTCCTCCACGTGAAACCCTTTAGTGATATCTAATTACATCCAGCAAACAAACTGCATGTGCTGTACACACACGGGTCATGCTCCAGTGCTCTGGGCCTTCTTCTTCATCTTAACCTGTGGTGCTTTCATGCACTATTGGATTAGAACATTTTCCTTTTTTGTGATCTTTTGATAACATTTAAAGCCCCTTTATGGCCACGGTGACTTATATTCCTCTACTGCTTTCATCTCAGCAGGTTCCTTAACATTTTCAAAACCACTCTGTTTTATCCTTCAAGCAACTGTCTCATAGATGTATTTCATTTAAAATAATATATATATGTTTCACAGTATGTACGGAGTCTCCTCCTTGGTATCTTTAAATGAAATTGACTGTGCCCTTCAACAAAGTACCTAAAAATAATACAGAAATGTGGCTGCTTCAAATCTAAAACAACTAAATGCTTTCCTGAGTGCTGTGGAACCCCAGATGTAGTAAAAATGGATCATGAACCACCTATTCCAAAGCAATAATGCTTGCTTTATCCTTCTTTCCTCTTCTGTCCTTTGCAGAGTAGTAAAGGCAGGCACATCCTGTATGCTGTATTTGTCCACACGGCAGTCAGCATTTACAGCAGAAAAGAAATCACTAGCCCCATTTTTGGAGGTGCGGACGTGAAGATGCAGTTAAATGATTCACACAGGGCCACGGAAATTCGTTTGTGAGTACAGAACTCCCCATGCTGTGCCCTGTCCTCACACTGCCTGGTCACAGCCCTGCAGCAAACTTGCCTCACAAATGAGTCAGAACAAGCCAACAAAAAAACAAAAACAAAAAACAAAAACAAAGCAACTTAAAATGTTTTGGCTGCAAAGGTAATGAGAGTTTTCACAGCCATGGCTGTGAGCCGCAAAGCTGCAGGTAGTGTGGCAGCAAGCAAAAGATGTGAGCAGGACTTACCTGTCTTGCCAACGCTGCTGCCACCCAGCACCACCAGCTTGATGATTTTGTTGGGCACGCAGTCTAATACCGGATACTCTGGTATGGGAAGCAAGAGAAAGTTAGTAGAATACTGTGACATGGTATCCTGAGAGATGAGACGCATGCCAGAAATGAGAGCTGATCAACTCCAGTAGGAGTTGGGAGAGAAGAGAAGGAAAACAGCTTCTCTGCGTCTGTTCTTGGCTGCGTGTCCCTGGGAAGAGAAGCCTTCTCATTGCATTTAAGTCGCTTTCCTGAGGAATGTTAGAGCAACCGGCCTCCTCTTCCGATGCCTCTGCTCAGACAGAGACTTTGGAAAGCAAAAGGAAACTTTTTGATCAACCCCCGTGAAAACTGACTCCTCCACTCGGCAGCCAATCACAAGTGAAGCCATGACATTCCTCCGGCCGGGCACCAGCGTGTGCCTCCATCCACCCACTACACTCCCGCTCCCCATTTTATCTCCCTGCTGCCTGTTTGATGTGCTTCCCCTTGGCTGCTCTCTAAAACAAGGTCCTTCTGGCTTTCAGTCATCACAGCCGTGTTTGCAGCGAGGTACAGTCACCCCAGCGCCCTGCTCTTGTTCCGCTTTGAATAATCCGATTCTGCCTGTCTAGTTTCTCCGCATTTTCAATTGATTCCAAATCCACGCTCTGTTGTTCTGCCTGGCCTATTGTGCCCTGCAGAAGGGCCCCTTCAGAGTACTGGAGCTGATGGGATGCTCCTCTTCAGGGAAATAAACCCTTTTTTTCCTCCACGGAATTCAGAGAGCAGGGGGTTCATAGAATCATAGAATGGCTCAGGTTGGAGGGGAACTTAAAGATCATTCAGTTCCAACCCCTGCCGTGGGCTGGTTGTCCCCCACCAGATCAGGCTGCCCTGGGTTACTTAGAAGTACTAGCTCACATTTGTATCCTCCAGGATACATTTCATCTACTGGTTTTTATGTGGCAGTAGTTGCAATGGCCCATTGGAATGTGGATCAACACCATGCTGGGGCATTTCTGTGTCTCTAAGCATGGAAAAGTGAATTTGGGCTGACAACAGCTATGGGAAGGCTGAGGAAGGACTCAGAATCCTTCAGCGGGGTGAGCCAGACAGAGGGAGTAAAGAAAGAACGACTTCTATAGGAAAACCTAGTGTAGTGTTGAGACAGCTGGCAGCTGGAAGGTCTGTAGGGATGACAGCATGTAACCGTACACGAGCTACAATCAACTCTCAGTTATCAAGGATAATGGGGAGGGAAGAGAAAGCGAAGAGCAGTGGGGAGGGAATGAGCCAGATAAAGAAAAAACTGCACATAATATAAAACAGATGTAAACTACAGAAAAGATAGACTGAGCATTCATCTCTGCGAAACTGGTCAAAAGAGGTCTGCAGAGGGCTTCAGACAGTGATGGGAAGAGGCGAGCCTGGTGCCTGCAGCACACTGCTGAGACGTGCGCTCTGTCACGCTGTGTGGGAAACAGATCCTGACGGAAAGTGGCACCGCAGCTAATCCACCCACAGGCCCTGGAGACCTGGGTGTGCGGATTTCTCCTGCCCTCTGTGTGCTCCTGCCAGGCAGAGGGTAGGCATGGTTCCTTATGGAGAGGCTGCGGCCACCAAAAGAGCTTTCTGTGCCCAGACGCTTTCGTGCAGCTGCTTTCAATCGTAGCATACACAGAGCTCTCCCAGCAGGTTTCAGAAGCCAGGCTATGAGCAGTAGGAAGGGGAAGCGGGACAGCTTTCTAGTTTGCCACTCCTTCTCAAAGCACTGGGTGCCAGCTTTTCAAATGATGTCCACTTCCATGCCAGCCCCACAGAGGACCTAAGCATGTCACATGTGAACTGGGTGCAGGGCTTTAGAAGAATCCAGCTTTGGTACACAGCAGTCCAGCAAAACAAGCACAGGATAAGGTAGATTCATGAATGTGTCACTTTTTCAGGGCACGGTTTCCCCTCTAAAAACTTCTTCTGAAGCAATATTTGTGCTGAGTTGTGTAAGCACACAGGGTTATTACTTTGACCATCATGACGGTCAGCTGAGGAGGAGTGGGACAAAAGGCCTGGAAAGCTCTGCAGCTCATGGTGCTGAGAGGGAGCCACCACATCACGTGTCTTCAGGGACATGACTCCTATGTGAATGGAGTAAATGAGCTTCCAAATGTTTGGAAACATGCAAACACCGAAAAATCTTCTCCAGGAAATTTCAGTCGGGTGCCTTAACCTTGCAGAAGTTTTGTAAGAACAGGCAAAGTGAGAGGAAAATTTCAAAGTCTCGTGGTCAATAAGCAGGGCGCTTTGAACTGTGTCATCGAGCTGGATGCATTATAAATTTGGGGATTAACATGGTATGTCTCTAAGTATGATGTTGGAACCCTTGTTACCATTTCCTATTAAAAGCATATGCTATTGAGTAATATAAAAGTATTCATCACTACAGCTATCCTATAAAAACAAATGGCAGTAATCTATCAAGTGTCTAGATGGCCAGAGGGGTTTCAGTGCAGGGAAAAAGGTTAGATAAGCTAAGAAGTACCATGTAGAACATTCTATACTAGCAAAGGCATTCTTAGAACAATACGCATCTGCTGACTTGCTCCAGAAGAGGAGATACTGTTGACAGAAACAGAAGTAAATGTCCTTTGGGGTAACCAAATGTTGTGTCAGTGCTGAGCAACTCCAGAAGGTTCTCAAGAAGTGAGTGCATGGAAAGCTGGCAGGGAAGCTTTAGTCTAGATAAATGTAAAGCAATGCATCTAGAGAAGAATGACACAAACTATGCTTAAATGATGCTGAACTTGGATGCGGCACTCATAAATTAGGAAGGAGACCCTGGAGTCATTGCCAGCAGTTCTCTGAGATTAACAGCTCAGTGTGCAACAGCAGCAAAAAAAAAGCCAACAAAACCTTCAAGGGAAATGAAGAACAAGACACAGGGCAGCTTTTTGCTGCTTGCAGAAAAGCTCTAAGCACCCCCAGCTCCACCCTGCAGCTCTCTGCATCTCACCAACACAGTGGGGTGTGAGAAGGGGCAGAGCTGGGCAGCTGAAATGGTCATGGGTATGGAGCAGCTGCTGGAAAAGCTGAGTGCAGGTGCTGGTGCTGACACTCGAGAGGAACTGTGTGAGGGCAGGAATGAAAGAAAGCCCAGTGATGGGGGAAATGCTGAACTGCCTCTTTTGGCAGCTGTGGTGGCTTCTAGTTGCCTACAACAAATGTGGGAGCAGTTTTAGAGTGCATCTTGGAAGCAGACCAATCGATCTCTAGTTCTTTTGCTCATACAGTTCAATCTCATTTTCTCATACACTAGCCCAGGCTTCTTATGCTTCTAAGCAAAGCCTGCTGCCACTGCGTGCAGGATGTGCAGGAATCTCTGTCCAGATGTAATGGTTGTTTGGCTTTTAAAATAATAAAAAAGAAACATATTGTTGTAAATATATTCCCAAGCTCCTTTATTAAACAACAACAAAGGTAACATTTAGGCTCTGATCCTGAAGAACAAACCAAGGAAGATATATCACAAAAGCCAGAGGTTTTAATTCTGATCTTTATCTGGTTTTCTGGATTGTCAGAACAGTCTTTTCACTGAGTGAAATGCAGAGGATTCACACTATTTGAGATTGTATAACCCTTGGCGTGTAGAATAAGAATTGTTTTTAAAAGAGATTTTAATTGTTTGTGTACAATGGACTTATATTTAGCTAAAAAAGCGCATGTTTTTAATTCAAACTTTCTTGGAAAAACAATAGCTTAAATTAAAGGGAGAATGTTTGTAAAACTCAGAGCAACTTTGAAAACATTTGGATGATTCTGGAGGTTTCAGTAACCACTGGCTGGGTTGTTCCACGCAAAGATACGAGCCTTTGCATGTTGCACAGAGGTTATGTTGTTTCCACACCAAAATTGTAAAGATTTATTGATTGGTCTTGTTGCTTTTGGCTATGATTCTTATAAGATTTTCTGTTTGTAATGTTATTGGCACTTGTACATATTTTCAGAGATGAAGTATTCTAAAAATAAAAATATTTGTCGTTTATCATTGTGCTTTTCATACAGGGACATCAAATTGCTTTCAAAACTGGATATAATTATTCCTCATACAATTTACAAAGGGAGGAACAGATGAGCAGAGCTAGGATGGTCTTGCTAAGACCACCACAAATTGAGAAGGCTCATTCCCCTTCTGCCTAGCACTGGTAAAAGCGATCTTTCCTCTAAAAGTCTGTTTGCAGCAGTTACATTCACCCCAGAGTCTCTCTGTTGTTTTTATACAGTATTTTGACGTTATGGCAACACTGCTGGAGAAACAGGCTCATTTATGAGCAGAAATGCAAAGCGTGGTGCTGGGGAAAAGCCACTTATGCAGCTGCTGAGATAAATTTCACTGCTGGTGGCTCGTGTGTGCATCCCCCACTCCTCAGCATATTCTAAACAAGCACAGATTGATCTTTGCAGCTTTGTCTGATTGCCTTTGTTCTTTGTGGTAAACTGGGGGCCCAAAGACCAGCTTGTGCACTAAACAAAAGCAGCATTTTTACCACCTTGTTTCTCCCAGTAACCCTTCCCAGCTCCTGCTAGCTGGAAGGGCAGCTGCAAAGCACCTCTGTAGAAAGTAAGACTGGAACAGCACTGAATGTGATGTGAATGAGGAGCTAGCCTTTCTCTACATGTTTGGGACTGTGCCTTGTGCAGACATTAAAAATTGGGCCTTGTGATTCAGTGGTAGTCTCAGGAAGATGTCATGTGGGGACAAGACTGTCATTTTAGCACCATATTTTTACCCAGCACAAAGCTGTTCTGATCCTGAGGCCAGAGGGGAAGGAAGTGTCCTCAGATTCTGTTGCGACATCCACGATAAATCACAGTTGATTCTATTTTGGGATGTCAGGGAGGCGATCATTTAAATATATAGTTAAATTTGGTTAAACGCTGTCCAGATTCCACTATTTCTGTACTTCCTGTCTCTAATTTTGTTGCAATGCATTCATGGAAACCCTGTAAGTGACATGTGTCATTTTTCACTTTTAGTGTATTTTTAAGGATATTTTTATATTGTGGAATACTCTCTCTTGGGATCCTATAGCAGATGATGTGGGAAGTACAGTGTGTATAAGAGAACATCGCTGCAGGCGAGCAGCTCAAATAGAATGGAAACATCTTGGCCTCATAAAAAAGTGTGTTTTGGAAACTAAACCACCCCTTTCACAAAGGACTTCCCACAAGGCCAGGGCTGAAGCAAGGGGCAGCATGTGGAAACAGTCCTGCTCACAGGGTGCTTCTCATGCGACACAGCTGAGGGCTTCCCTGCTCACCACCATCACTGTTCGACAGCACTTCATTTATAGGGAACCCAAAATTTTAGTCAGGTTCCTTCCAGGTTCAACACAGAGAATTCTGTACATCACTGGGACAACAAGCACTCCCACCCATCTGCGGGGTTTTTTTTTCTGATACGTTTGCTTTTTGTATGCAGTGTGTGAAGCATTACATGGCAGCTGGGCAGCATTCTTCACTTCTTTCCCGCTGGGTGTACAATAGATGCTGTTATCACAGTGCTGTGCTCTGAAAAGCTCCTTTCTGTGTCTGTGCTGTGAGGAGGACACGTGGTGAGAGCAAAGAACGACTGTTTGCTGCAGAAACAATGCCTGACTCCTTCATCACACTGGGCAGCTCTGTAAAAGCCACACTTCGAATCACAGGAACATTAAGGTTGGGAAAGACCTCCAAGATTTAGTTCAGTTGTCCTCCTACCACTGATACTGCCCACTAACCACATCCCTAAGTACCACATCTCCACGGTTCTTGCACATCTCCAGGCACAGTGACTCCACCACCCCCCTGGGTGCCAGCACCTTACCACTCTTTCGGAGAAGAAATGTTTCTTAATATCGAGCCCGAACCAGACCCTTCAGAGCCCGGTCACTACGAGCACGGTGCCTGCCGCTCGGCCTGCGATGCCTGCAGTGCGCCCGGCCCCCGCGGTGCGCCGGAACGAGAGGACCCTCAGTGCGCGGCGCAGCCCGGCCCCCTTTGGGCAGCGCACAGGCTGCGCCCGGCCCCATTTGGCGGCTGCGCCACCCCGGCCCGGCTGGTGCTGTCAGTCGGGCGTCTGCGTCCCAACATGGCGGCGGCGGCGCTGGGGCCGGCGGCGGGGCGCGGGGCCGCGGCGGGCGGATGGACGTACTGATGACGGTCCGGAGACTCGCCTCCATCTGTACCATGGTGAGCGGCGCGGCGGGGCCGGCCGGCGGCCTGTGGGGGCTGTGGGAGCCCGTCCTGGCGGAGTCTGCGGCGGGGAAGGGGCCCGAGGCCGGGAGCTCTGCGGGGCAAGGAGGCCCGGATTGCGGCCCGGTGTTGGGGAGTACGCGTCGGGCAGGTGGGCGGCTGTGCTCCTAGGGAGAGTAGCTGAGGGGAGTGGGTGTGAGCTCTTTCCGGCTGAGTTCGCAGTGTTTCTTGTGGTAGGTAACTCAATTTAAGGTTATTGTGCTGGTTAATGCGAGCGCCTTATCATTTTTCTGGAACACGCATTGCAGGGTATCATCCGTGCTGCTGATGAAAACGCAGCGAGGGGGAGACTCGTAATTGCATGATTATGCAGAATTTTTAATGAGATTTTGTTGCTGCATAAGCAGAGGCCAGCGAGGGGTTCATCTGGCAGCAGGCACGGCTGAGTCATAGCACGGAACCACCTCTTGTTGGTGATGCACTGCCTACACATATCGCTCTTAGTGTGGGGAGCTTAGGGGAGCTTAATCAGGGGGAGGTTAATCACTATGAGTAGGGGTGAATGGCGCAAATTCAACACAGGACTGGGCTGAGGGCACACAGCTGTAGGATCTTTGGGTTTTACACTCCCATGTCTTTGTTATTTCAGGCGCTCAGCCTTGTGTTTAATATCTCATGTGATAACAGCAGTGAAGTAGGTCCTGGGCTCCAGCGTCACAAAGGCTCTTGTGCAGCAGTTTGCGAAGAGTGACCTCAGTGCTGTGTAAAGGCCATAGGGCTTCTCTCTTTCTTTTAGAATCATAGAATCAGTAAGGTTGGAAAAGACCACTAAGATCACCAAGTCCAGCTCAAGATCCCCACATACCCACTGACCACGTCCCTCAGTGCCACATCTCCATGGTTCCTGAACATCTCCGGGGATAGTGATGCTGTCCACAGCTTTGATTAACTTGAGGATGAAGTGAACTGACCGCAGTGGTGCTGTGTAAAGCCCAGTGTTTGGGGAGCCACAGTAATACTTCACACAGGTGAAATTAAGGGCATGGGAGGTGGCTGGCTGGATCATGGCTTCATGTGCAACTCTGTCCCCCAGAGGTAGGCATTGACTCAGTCCCCTGCAGTATTTGGGATGCGTTCCTGAGATCAGCTGACTGAGCCTTAGGTTAAGATGATGAACATAAGGCAGTGCATTTCCTATGAATGCAGAGCTAGACCTGGATATAATCATTCCAGAATTTGTTATTTGTTTTTAGAGACTTTGACTATACATATTCATTTTTGTACCTCATCTCTCTCATTTTGGTTGGGATGCTAGATGAAAGCGAAGCAGATACTTGTAGCCTATCAAGGTCCCTTTTGAAGTACTGTTTTTTTTTGTTTTGTTTTGTTTTGTTTTCCCTTCTAAAGAAGATGTTTAACTTTTTAATCCTATTACTGCTTTGGGGAAGCAGCAGCTTCTGTTTTGCCTGCAGAGGTTGTTTCATTTCCACAGAAAGCCATGAGCAGAGCTACTGACACTGCATACTCTCCTTTCTCTTGCAGAGAAACCTGCTTCCAACTTTTTGATCAAACCATTTCATCAAGTGTTTCCAGTAGAAGTGCTGTAGGTGCATGTACAACTTGGTTGAACTTACTGGCCGTCTCACCATACCTTTTCTTCAGTTAACACATGAAGTATGAGGTTCTGGGCGCTATATTTTAAAAGAGAACCTCTTGATTTCCATATACTTAAATTAAGTCCAGTAGGAAATGCTGGTTTGCCTTGTGATATGGATATAAAAATCGAAGCTGTCTTTATAAAACCATGTAATTACTTGACAAAGTCCCTCTGGGAGACTGCTTCCTTCAGGATTATGTTCATATGTACTGTTTGTACAGTACTTTACATGTGTTTAATAACATACACAGCTTTTTCCAACAATCCTACTCCTTGCCTGCACTTCATTCTGAAGAGCTAAAGCATGGCTTTAGGACATTCACAGACCCCTTTGTTCTGCAGTCTCTCTTTAAAACTTAAACTGGATGCCTGAACTCATTACTATACAGTAATGTAGTTACAGCTTTAATTAGATCTCCTTCCCTGAAATAACTTCCAGGTTTTTGTACTGTGGATCATCTCTCTGGCGCCTCCCGATTGTTGTATTTCCTGCATATGAGCACAGTCCCTCTTTCAGCACTTGCATAACGTTTGTGTGGCAATTATGGTATTGTGAAGGTTGGAAAGCCGTAGGAAAATACATGTTAGTATGAATATGGTCCATTGCTTGGTTAAGATGTGAACACCATATGGCAAGACGCATCCATAGTCAGGAGCTTCCCAACTGGAGTTCTGATTCTCTGCTATGTCCTTTGGCTTAATTTTTGTCTCTTAGCACTTGTCTTTATCATGGACACTAGGAGCTTTCATTGTCTTTTGCAAGTGATTGCTAGATAAACTAGGAGAAAGCACTGCTGAGGCTTTTTTTTTTCCCCTTACATTCTCACCTTTTGCTTCATGAGAAATGCATATCTCTTATTTTAGAGGTATATTTAAACTGGTGTATTTGTAGTCTTGTGGTGTAGGTGCAGTCATGGGCAGATGAAAATCCTCTCCTGAGTGAGAAGAATGAGGGCAGACTTCCCATGGTTTGACTGTGTCACCTGATGTGGGATACGCCGCTGTGCCCCAGGGGCTGTGACAGTCAGCACACAGCTGGGCTTTTGAGTTGGGTCGGGTTGTTTTGCTGTATTGACAAAACCTATATATATGTATATTTTTGACTAGTTAAGTAAGCCAGAACACTAGCATGAAGCAAACCATGAGGTACGGATCTGATCTGTTCCTCCTTACCTCAGGCTTTTCACAACTGTTAACAAAAGTATTGGTGTTTCCTGGTAAGTTAATTAGGGATGCTTCTTCTCAATTCACATCTAATTGTTTGCTGAATCAGCAAGACATGCCTGCTGAGGAGCTCGAACCCTGTTTACAAACTGGTGGTAGTCCTGTTCTGCTTCTCTGAATCAGGACGGCATGGATGTGATTATTAACTTCAGTATTAGAGAAGAGACGACTAAATCACTTTAAGTTATGCATTTCCATTTGCCTTCTGAACAGCGTATTATTCAGGCCGAGCAGGGCTTTCTTGTCACTGCTGTATAACGCTTGCTTACTGCAGTTTCACCTATATTTTTAGAAGTCTGTTTTAGCTTTATCAGAGAAAAAGCATTTATGGCTGGGAAGGTCTCACTGGAGAAGTGGAAAGAATGGAGGATAAAAGCAGAGCTAGCAAAGCAGACTTGTGATTCCAGCAGTGCTTCTTTTATTGACTTGTTAAACAAACGCTCGTAATTTGCCTTTAGCGCTCAGCTTGAGAATGACCTGCTTTATTTTAGGGGAGAAAGAAGAATGCATAACCTTTTGCAGAGCAGTTAGTAGGTCACTTCACACAAGGTTTTCTGCCGGTGCTCTAGTTTAATGCTATGTACAGTGGGAAGTCAGGGATGTGGTCTCTGGATCGTGGACTTGTGGCAGCATGCAGGTGTAGGGCTGTGCCAGGTGGGCACACAGCCTGTGTTTAACAGCACATGTGGGTCGTATGCTGGTTTCCTTTTGGTGACTTGTAGGGTGTTGTGCAGCAATCCTGAGCTGCCACATAGATGAGCGTTTCTGAAGTCTGGATACCTGTTTTCATTTTGGATTGTTTATAAATTTGAAGATATCGTGCCTTCACTGTCCTTGGGAAAATGAGAGAATATAACTCTTGCATCACTGAGTATTGAGGAAACTATGGGTAGAGTATAGTTCCTTGAAGCTAGTTATTATAGTAGAGGATGTGTACTACAAACTGTTACAACTTGAAAAATGAGGTGTGATTACCCTGGAAAAGATACTAAAATAGCAGAATGTCAGTAGATGAAGAAGCTCTCAGTAGAATCTTTCTTGTTTTGTTCTTTAACGAGAATTTGGAACGAATGCTTTTAAGACATGGACTATATCTGTGTTTATGTTTACACCAGTTAATATCACGTTCATCCCTTCCTGTTAAAAAGTATATGGTTTTCAGAGTTTGCTCTTACAGGTGCCAGTTCAGAAGATTCCTAGACTTGTTGCCGAAACAAAGGGCTGTGCTGTAGATCATCATGTTTTGGTTCCTGGGTTGTATTTTACTTTCTGAGCTCTTTTGTTAGAAATCTGCCCACACAGCCTCTCGCACACTGTGGTACATGCATACATGTTCAGATCGCATCTGAAAGCTCGTACGCACCGATGGGCCCTGCCTACTGCTGTACCTCTGTGCCTGTTTAACCTGTACAGCCTTCTGTCAGCACTCACAACCTCACTTTTTATGGTCTGCCCTTACGTATCACGCTGAGTCACCTGAGAGGAGCCTCGCGGAGCTCTTTGCAGGCAGGTGTGTGGCTATGAGCACTGAGGTGAGCTTGGACACAGTGGCTAAGAAGGGGGAAATGGATTGCTTGCAGTGCCACGTTACATAGGTCAAGGCTCTAAGCCGTAACTTCTGTACTTTCTACCCTCAATCCAGCATTCTTTCCTTATGCTCTTTTGTCTGGCACCTATTTCAGCTATTTAAATGTAATGAATGTGAAATGACAGAATTTCGTGCGTGACTTGCTGTACCTTAGTAAGTGAGGCGCGGATCCTGTGGACCTTGCAATACCAGCTTCTGATTGAATAAATGTGTATGTAAAACAATTCACAGAGCACTCTAATTTATTTAAAAATGCTTTAATTAAAACTGGACATAGGGTTTGGAGCACTTGGTAGTAGTTAGTCTGTTTTGAAACACAGCATTTTGTAATTTTATGATGTTCTCCGCAGCCCTGGCTGTAGCCAGCATGCTTGGTAAGCTTCGCTCCCTTCCTGCCCCCTCCAAAGCCTTTGCTGTATGCACCCTGTGCAGACTGAGAACACTCTGTAGTCTTTCAGAGTGGAGTTTGGGGAAGTGATGCTTACACCCACTGCTTTCGAGATTAACAGTTTGCTTTGGCACTTAGTAGGGACCTCAGTAAGACTTGTGTACTGTAGTGTGATCCAGGGTGCTGAAATCTCCCCCTTTCCTTTTTTGCCCTTGTTGAAAAGAAATACCTTTTGCAGGCAGGTGTGTGCTGTGCACTGGGTGGGAACCAGTGGGTTCCAGTCCAAAGGCTGAGTTAGCCTGGTGCAGAGCCCAAGTTGGTGCATCACAGCAGGCTGCTCCGCCAGCCGGTCCATGTACCTATGAGAGTTCAGACGTGTAACCTATGATGCAGTACCTTAATTACTTCATCTGAGCCAAACGATACTAATTGCAGTGGGAAAAGGATGAAAGGTTTGTATAAAAAGCATGCAGTGTTGGAATTAATATTTTGTACTGAGCTGAAAAAAAGTAGTAAGAAATTTGTATTAGAAGAAAGGCTGTATCTGCTGTAGGATCACATGGAGCTGTGCATGGAGAGTGTTTGAAATGAGGTGATTTTCTCTGTCTTGTTGAAAGTGATTGATCTTGTGAATCTCTTGTGCCTATCCACTTTATGGGTTTTTTTCCCTAGTTTTATAGCTCTGTTTGCCCAAGCAGCCAGTACAGTGCTGACCTGATTATTTTTGACAGGAACTCTGAATAACAGCAAGGACATTGGCCCAGCACTGTGCTAATTTTGATGCTTTTCTTTACCGAAGCGGTGGCAGGAGCTTCATGCTCAGGAGATGTGCCAGCATGCCTGTCAGGGCAGCACAGCACTGCTTTGGTAAGCTGTACCATTACCTTGTGAGCTGCAGGAAGCAGGTACCTACAGGTGGAGGCATGAACCTTGTTAGTTCAGAATCTGCAATTTGACCTGTAACATAGCTTGTTCTTCAGTAATAGTTCATTTATTTGCAGCCAAGTTGTGCAGAAGGTTTGACTGAATTTTAGTTTAAAAAAGATGATTCATAGTACTGAAAAGGAGAAAGCTGTAAGTTGAAGCACAAGCTGTGTGGATGCTGGGCACGTGGATTTCCTCCTCATGCTGACCACAGCTAACGTTCTGCGCTGTGCTACTGTTTAATCACACCCAGTGGTGGGGTGATGGCCATGGAAGAGCTCCCAGGCTCCAGGCCTCCTTACCTGCTCTGCCTGACACCATTTGTGTCTGTGGCAGCAAAGGGCTACAGGAGTCCGTCAGGGCTCTTTCCCTTGCATACTGCATTTGACTGGAAATAAAACTTGAAGGCTTCTCTGCTGAACAAAAGGCAATTCACAGCTTCAGGTTGGAGGACTTGATAGATCTCTGTTCTGTTTGGGGGGATATTCAGTTAAAACCGGAGCTGTGCTGTAGGATCTCTTCATTTCTGATAACTTGCATAGCCAGCTATTTCAGGTAAGCGGTTTTGAAGCTGCTCTTTGCGTATCTCTTTTTTGCTTTACCAAATTCAACAAAACCTGGGACAGCTTTTTTTGTGTTCTTTGGGTAAGCATGAGTTCTACTCAATCCTATCTTCCCTGTACCTCCCGCATGTGTAATGCTGGTGTGATGTCTTCGTTGAGCTGCTGTGGAAATTGAAGAAAAACTTGAATGTTAACAACTCCCCACGCTGTGATCTTAAAACTTGGTTGATGGGATTTATTGAAAGAACGTTCTTTGTCTTCTCTGCTGGAGATCGGTGAACAGGGTTCTTGGAAGGCTCCCTCTTTTTTTTTTTTTTTTTTCCTTTTAAGATCCAGTATTCACAAAGTAGAAGTACTGCAGATACGAGAGAGAATGTTTTATTGTCTTCATGCTGTTGGGGTTTCTTGGCCACTGTTAGCAGTACTTACTGTTCTGAACTGCTAAAATGCGATAGCTCCGGGGGCCGGGCTTCTTTCCCTTCTGCTGTTTGACAGATAGTGCCAGAACCGTGCAAACCCACTGGGCTCAGCTTGCTCTGGATTCAGAATCAGTGCTGCTGGTGGTGATGCAAGCAGAATAGGGGACAGTTGGAGAAGTGTGGCTGACCTTTGAGACGTCATTTTAAGAAACAGTAATTTCTAGAAAACTACAAATCTTGATTACACGGTGCCAAAACTTCAGTTGTCGCTTCCACTACCAACATGGAAGTGTTAAATTACCATGTCTCTGAGAGTCTATGAACTTCAGTAAAACAGTGTTGCCACTTGGGGATGTTCTTCCTGTCACATAGTTATCTGCTGTCTAAATTTGTGTTTTCCTGCTTACAGAGCTAGTGTGTACCTATAGCTTTATCATCCCTTCCTGAGCTGGAGTAGTAGAGCAGTTCCTTCCTCCAGAGAGTGTTTTGATGGCTTCCTGCGTGTCTGGGGATGTAAATCAGGGGGTTTTGTAGGACGCAGTTATTTGCCTTATGCTAGTAATGAGAAGTCAATTCTAATCTCATACATTAAACTTTACATTTGGCTGTATTCTGTTGTGCGTAATTTGCTTAGCTTTTATACACCAAGGAAATTTGATTGTTATCTGTTAGTGATTTTTTTCTTGACATTTTTATTGCTCCCACAATGTCTATCATTGGCAAAGCAGTATTGATTTTTCTGTGGTTTAAATGCTTTAAAGGCTGTAAGATGCAGAACAGTTTCTCTGTGGCTGCCAGATGAATTGCATCTCTCTTGATTCTTCAAATAACCAAATATGAAGTCTCACTCTTCGGATGCTTACCCCTTTGCTTAGATTCCATTTCTAGATGAGAAATGGGTCTTTTTTATTTCCAAAAATATGAAGCGTGTATTGTTTCTTATGAGCAGGTATTTGTGTGATCTGTAGCTGAAAAATATTTTAGCAAGGGTGGGAAAATGTGTATAACACCTTTCAGTCTGAAAACAAAGCTGCTTATCTGATTTCCTTACAGCAGGACACGGCTCATCAAGTCACGTCACTAGCTGGTTGCCTTGCTATGTGGAAATGGAATTGCAGAGATCACAGGTTGTGAGCCACTGAACTTTGACAGCACTTCTGCTGCCTTACTCACAGCTGTGCCGTGTGGCTCTGTACTGAAACATGACCAAGCCCATTCAGCTTGCCACTCTGAAGTGCTTTTTTCTCTATGTCTGTGGCCTTGTTGAGCTCAGTTGTCCTGGGAGTTTACTCCCATTCTACATCACTCTAATAGCTATACTGTTTGCACTGTAATAATTTAATCATGGCATGATAGACATGTACGCTTCTTGGAGCCTCTTCAGTGGAGCATCTTCATTATATCATTTACCTTGTGAATTCTTCAGTATTCTTCGTGACTACTTTATCATTTTGATTCCCCACACAGTTAGAGTCTTGTCTTGGTTTGCATGATTTTGGTATGTAATGTAAAATGTTCCTTAACAAGAGAGATCAGAAACGTTGCAACTGAATGCCTGGTTACCTTAGATTCTGTGGCTAATTAACTGAGATATTTAACATTAACAGTAGATAGCAAGTCTTAGGTTTTGTTTTACAAAAGTATTTTGTTTTTTGGAGGGGGGCGCAGTGGAGGGAGAATAGGTAGGTGGGAGCAGGGAGTGGGTGGAGAGAAACAAATGAGAGGAGTTGCTTGATCTGGCTTTGGTGCCTCAAAATGTTTCTGTGTAATTGGTGCTTGCAAAGAGCCTTGCCTGTAAATCTATCAGCACCTGTCTTTGTGTGTGTTTTTATGGTACTTGGATTTGAGTCTTTCTTGTTCTTCATACACGCGCACACACACGTAATTCCCTGTAAATCTGATGCAGGAGATCTGACTACAGAGTTTCCATTCCTCCTCTTAAACTGTATTGCTTCTTAGTTTCTTAGATTTTATTTTAAACTGCTTAGTTCTGTCTGTGTTGTCTTTAATGATCTCTACAGACTCTGCTTGCCTGATGCTTGTATTAATAGCAGAATATTAGTTGAATTGATTGAAATACCAGTTTAAAAATGTTACTAGCTTCAGGGACTGTTACTTTTCTGATGAGTTTGTCTTTAAGCTGTAGGACAAGATGCATGTGCGATAGAATCTCTGTTTACTGGTTGCAGAAAGTTATGGGTGGTATTCAGAGCAGGAGTCAAGAATCCAGTGTGCTTCGATTTCTCCACTGAATGATGGTAACTCCTTAGAGAGCTGTACGGTGCAACACAAAGCAGTGGAGGGCTTTTGGAAGATGTTCAAGAAATGTTAGAAGACAGCACGGAGTGGTATGAGGGAAGGCACCATATCCCAAGTGGGAGCTCAGCTGTACAGTAATGATGGACTGAAAACATGGGGAAATGGGATGAGATCCATTAATTGCTTTGAATTTGAAATGGAAGGCTTAAAATTGAAACCAGAATGTTGGCATGCTTTAGTTCCTGTTCAGTAGCTAAGACCCTACATGGGTATGTCATAGTGTTTTTCGGTCCTGTGTAAAGTAAGAAGTTCTGTCCTCATTATATTGATGGAGACTCAAAGATATATCTGGAAATGCCCTATAAGCTCGAGCTTGCTTAATTGAGAGTGAGCCAATCCAAAGTGCTGCCGAGTGAGCATTTTGAGGAATGTCTTATAAAATTCCTCCTTCCATTCTTTTCTCCTAATTGTGCTCCACCTGTCTGTCCATAGTGCTTCCCAGGAAAAAAATACTTAGAATGTAAATTGCAAGTGAAGGTAAGGTTTATTTGAAAAAGAATTTTTGAGTAGTGATGCGAATAACCAACAGCACGCTTCTCTTCAGAAGCTGCAACAACGCTGAAAGATGTACTGAATTTCTTACAAGTGTTCAAAGCGCATTGAGATACATTTAGAAAAGGGAAGTTGGTGAAAAGTACCTTTCTGAGTTATTCAGACACCATAACCATGTCTTGCCCACAAGTAGGGTGGCAGCAGAAGTCTCTGTGATCACATAGCACCTGATGGCTGCGGAGATTACATAGCCGTGATTTTCATACAGCTTCACAGATGATATTACTACAGTGGAAGTTAAGTTTTACACAGATTTTTTTTTCCCCGTAGGTTCAAGAAGGGAGTTCTGTTTGTTTTGTCATGAAGGTGCAGGCCACATCACCAGAAGAGATGGTTTTTTTCATGGAATTTGTAGCCTGCATGTTTCCTGTCCTCTAGGTTTGGGGTTCTGTTTGCGTGTTACAAGATTCTTTATTTCTAACAATAGTGTATATACTTGACTAAATGTAAGTTGTCTTTCTAGGTCACTGTGAATCATCTGAAATCTTAAATGAGGACAATTTTTCTGCTGTTCATTTTCAATTAGAATCAAATGCAAGAATCCCTTCTGTTAGTTGAGGTAGGGCTCTGCTGCAATCCTGCCTGATGAAGTACAGTTTCTAAGTGGAAGTGTGGTGCCTTTTATTGTAAATAAAAGACATCACGTTGATTTCATTTTCAAGAACATGGAAAGACAGGGTGTTGTTTCTTGATGGAACAAGCTCGTTTTCCTGGCTTTATTGCTCATGTGGTGGTGGTAATGAATCCTGTTGGATTTGGGCGGATTTTTTCCCCTTCTAACATATTGTTTCTTTGCAGGGCGCCAATGCCTCAGCTTTGGAGAAAGAGATTGGTCCTGAACAGTTCCCTGTGAATGAGCATTACTTTGGCTTGGTCAATGTAAGTGTACATTCTATGCTTTAAATGTGGGGTTTTTTTGGTTGTTTTTTTTTTTTTTAATTCATATTGTAATATTGAATTTAAAAGGATTCTCTGTTAGACGTAAGGGGGGACTGCACAGATGCCACATCTTGCAGTGTGATGTGTGCAGTGTTGTTTACTAAGGTATACATTTTGCCTTAATAGAAATATTTGTTTTTCTGTGCTTATAAATATTGATTAGTGAGAGAATTCTTCCTACTTGACAACATTTCTAACTACAAGATGTTAATGTTTATCTGGAAAGGATATTGAATAGTAAAGCCTGCATGCTGTTTGTATTCTCTTCACGTAGAGAAGAGCTATGGTATCACAGTGATACACACAGTGGCTCCATATGGGATCCTTGAGCTTTTTAAATGAAAACGTTACTTTCCTAAAAACGCAGTACTGGTATGGTGTTCAGGGAAACTTTTCTTAGGAGGCAGTCAGAAGATAAATGATAATAACCTGGCCAATAATTCTAGTAAATGTACGAATGCTCTTTTTTCTTTCTCTTTTTCTTGTCACCCTTGTGGAATGAGTCCTTCCTAAAAGCTTTGTTTTTGTATCTGTCAGCTGGCGTACATCTGACTTGGCTAGGATACGTTAGACAGTGAGGACTGTCTAGCTAAATTAACTGTGGAGATGATTGGTGTTGGTCTTCCTGGTACTTCCAGAGGAGAAAGGCAGCCGTTGTGCCTACGTGTAGGAAGTTCACAGGAAACGATTCTGTGGCATCACACTTCTGATGTGAAAATATGGTGTTGGCAATTCTCACTAGAAACACAAATATGCTTGTGTTTACTGCTCATATAGGTATGTCTCATTGAAAGCTGAAAGATGATCTGTCTTCAGACACACCAAGTAAGGTTATAAAGTGTAATTTGTTGCAGCTCATCAGAAACTCATTTAATTGACTTCTGTGTGGGCCTCTAGCAGTTTGTTCTCAGACAACAAGCCATCTAAGCACATTGAGTTATACTCCTTAAGTATGGTGTTAATGGCCATTCCAAAGCTTCTGAGGTTTGCACCATAATGAGAAAAATGGAAGGCATCTCCAATTGTAACATAAATAGCAGAGTGATGAATAGTGCGAGGAGGGAAAACAGCATTCTAAAAATAACCAGTTATTATGCCCACGTTCGTTCTCTGTTCACAAGGACAAAATATGACCAATGCTGTTGTGCTTTATTTCTTGCAGCCAGTTTCTTGGGGATCATCGTTTTCATGCCGTTGTTTTGGAGAGCTTTTTCCTAAGCTATTTATAGTTCTTTTATGGCTTGAAATTAAATGCAGCACTTTAACGAATGCAGTTTCATAACATCAACATCAGTACTAGTAAATATGTAGTTGCATTGCAGATAGAATCAGATGTTGAATTTATAGACAATGAAGGCTTAAAGAAAAAGACTTAAATAGGTTTCTCTTTGGATCAGTGAACAGATCCAGCTTGCCTGCGGTCAGGCAGATGCTACCACCACTGCAGTGTGTATGAGGAAAGGTCTGACTGCTGCTTCTGACACTGACAGCCCACTGAGATGCATTTTGTGTAGTGGTGAACTGGAGTGCGAGAGGGGTGGAATGATCTGTTTTCATTTTAAAAAGCTTATTGTCTTAAAATGAGCCTTCAATTTTTTTCTTTTTACGTTGAAGGTGTAAAATTATATATGTTCATGTAATGTTAGGTAACGTAGACTCTAAATACAGTCAATATTAAGAAAAAAACGTATTTAAGTATGACAAAAAGAATTAAAAACTACTTTTGTACCTGCTTTTTCTTTGTATTTTAGGTCATGTTAGACTTTTTTTTTTGCACAAACTGTGTTTGATCTGTGCACGTAACTGACTTCAGGAGTGGAAATGTTCAGTAGCCCATTGAGAGCTGCCACGCCAACTTGGTTTGTGACTTTCTGTGGAAGACAAATGGTTACAGCCCTCTTTTTTTTTTTAAAGCAAAATGATGAACAAGATTGGAAAGATACGACTACTTCGTTCTGAACACAGACCTATTTAAGTTAAAATTGTAGCACTGCTGCATAATTCTGTTTATTTTTGGAAAGCTGTGTCGAATACAGAGAAGGACAGATCAATAATCGAGTTGTTCAGAAGTTTTCCAACACTCTAAATTGCTCAAAGGTAGAAGAATTTTGTTCTGACGCTTCAGAAATCAGGATTTCTGAAGTAAAATGCATCACATGGTCTTTTTTTGAAGTACTTGGCTTCAGCGAAACACCTAAAACACAAACATGCAAAATCATTGGATATTCAGATTGGCTAATAGGAGGAATTTCTTCTCGGGAAGTGGTACTGCACTGACTCGGGCTGCCTAGGGAGGTGGTGGGGGTCACTGTCCCTGGAGGTGATCAAGAAGAGGGTCAAAGTGGCACTGAGGGATGTGGTTAGTGGGCATGTGGGGATGGGCTGTTGGTTGGACTTGGTCATCTGAGTGGTCTTTTCCAGCCTTAATGATTCTATGAAGGAAGAAAAGTGCCTCCACATTATGTTGTTATGTAAAAGCGGTGGCAAACAAAGCAGGCTGAAATACTATTTGCAAGGAGGTTTTCAAAACCTAAAGCATACCATTCAGTGAGCTTTTTTTTTTTTTTTTTCTTTTTACCACGTAGCTTTGACTACTGCAAAGCATTAGCATCTTACTGTCAGGAATTTTCAAAGCTGCTTGGGTAGAATTTTAGCTTTCTAACTCTTCCGTGTAGTTTAATAGTTCTTCTCTATGTGGGCAGCATCAAAGCAATATGTATGACGACTTAACTTCGTGCACTTTGAAGTCCTGAAATTTCACTAGCTATGTGCTTTATGAACTTCCTGACTGAAGGTGCATCATGACCTCCCAGTTTTTTAAGATAGATAATTTCTAGTTTCTTCTGTGTCTTTATTTTCTGGGATTACTGTAAGCCAATTTATTGCTGCTTCCAGATGAAGTATCCAGGTGAAGTATTTAATAAGGCTTTTGATAGCTCTCATGCCTGTTGTGTATTGTATGCAGATTTAATTTTGTTTTTGTTTGGTTCTTTTAGGTCACTCATTAACATGAATTAGAATCATAGAATGCTTAGAGTTGAAAGGGAGCTTTAAAGGTCATCAGTCCAACTCCCCTGTAGTGAGCAGGGACACCTACAGCTCCATCAGGTGCTAAGATCTCAGTGCAGCCTGAACCTTGGGTGTCTCCAGGGATGGGACGCCACCACCTCTCTGGGCAGCCTGTGCCAGTGCCTCACCATCCTCACTGTTTGAACAACTTTTTCATTATGTCCAGTCTAAATCTTTCAAACTCTTTTAGTTTGAAACCATTTCCTCTTGTCCTATCACAACAGACCCTGCTAAAGAGTCTGTCCCCTTCTTTCCTGTAGCTCCCCTTTAGATACTGAAAGGAGACACTGAATATTAGGGTCTATCCTAATTCATGTTTGTTCAGATTGTATATTTGTTTTCCTTGTGTCAATGAGAGTTTTAACTGCTGTTCTGTGTTGTTTGCATATGGTATAAATTAATGTTAATGTATGTATAATGATGGAACCTTGTAAGCAGGATGAATTAAAGCTGTTAATTTTCTGTTTCACTCAGCAAACTTGTGATCAATCTGGTACATTAATTACACCAAATTCTGGTGAATAGTAGTGGTCGTATTTGTTCCATAGTCGACTTTGTATGCTCATTTTATTTATCCAAATACTTTCCTCTTGAGCTGCAGAATTTCCCTGCCAGAATGTCTGGAGACTGGCAAACATAAAATATTTGCTTCATTTTTATGAAGAGACAGCATTGTAAAATATAGTTGCACAATAAATTGCAGAGCAATAACTCAAAAAATGTTGTATCTCTTCTAGATTATATGCTTCTGTCTCAGTGTTTGGAGCGTTTCTCCTTGTTAAGCAATGTGGAACGCTGCCTCTGGAAGTCGTTATCGCTGTCCTCCTTTCTCTGGAGTGACACAGCCTTACAGCCTTCAGATATGGCAGATGTAAACCAGCTGCTCTTTGGATTTGCCTGCATCATGTACCTCTCGTAATAGTTTATTGTAAACAGGAAATACTTAACATATACCTTGCTAACTACCTCTGAACAGTAATCTGCGTATGTGACACAGGCAAATTGAAATTAGGAGTGCATTGAGCTCTAGTTACTGTTGTGCAGTTCAACTGCAGCAATGCTGTCTCATCCTTCCTCCATTTGCTTTGTCCCGCTGTTCTACTGTGTCATTGGTACCTCTTCACATCAGTGACAGAGGAATCTCCCCTATCCAGGGGAGCATGACAGCATGTTGTCTCTGCAAGCGTTAGTTTTGCAGTGAGCCCACAATTGGCTTTTTTTTCAGTGCCTTTCTTACGTTAAAAAATGTTGTGCCCGGTATCGCTGTGACTGTTCTCTTCTTCATTTTATTGCAACTTCCAGTTGTAATAAAAGGATGAGTCTTCCAGACGGTGCCTATTAGTATTTCCCCTCTGACAGACGACTTCTCCATTTTCAGTGTGTGACATTCCTGTTGAGCAACCGTTTTCTTTATTACCTTTTAACAGACCTAATATGAAAATGTTTGTTTTCCTTTTGTTCTGTTTTGACCAGTTCGGCAATACCTGCTACTGCAACTCAGTCTTGCAGGCACTTTATTTTTGTCGTCCATTTCGGGAAAAAGTTCTGGCATACAAAGTGCAGCCTCGAAAGAAGGAAAGCCTCCTGACATGCCTCTCTGATCTCTTCAACAGTATTGCTACCCAAAAGAAGAAGGTGGGAGTCATCCCACCCAAGAAATTTATTTCCCGATTGAGGAAAGAAAATGGTAAATGAATACATGAAGCCTTTATGTAGATTGAAGCATTGAATAGCTAAGTGTATAAAAATGTAAACACGGTTTCTTTTTTAAGTGAGTCCAAACTGTCAGATCCTAGCAGATTTCTGGAACGCTCTTGAACTCCAGTTTGTGGTTTGAATTTCACCACCTCTGTAACACAGGAAGAGAGATTATATCAGAATTAGCTCTGTCATAAAAGGATTAACCTACATATCTTTGTTTCTGTACTTGCTTAGACCAAGTGCAGAGGGCGTATACGAGTCTCAGTGCTCCAGTTATATACCTGATGGTGTCATGGTCTGTAGAAGCCTGCCACAAGTCAGTGTTTGCTAGAATTTGTCACAGCTAAACGCACCTCACACAGTTAGGTCAGTCTTTAGGAGCTCTCAGCCTGCTTTCTTACATTTGTGATAGGATGACTTTGTTACAAGGAGAACTACTGATTATTTCCCAGTTTCAGTTTGTGAGGGAAAGTTCTGTATGTTGATTTGTCATCTCTGCTTGAACTTGAAAAGATAAAATCATAAAGGTTTTTTGCCCCTTAGTGCTGGACTTAATGAACTAATGGACCAAGGCAGCCCATCAGTATTTCTTTATTTTCTTCCCCATAGGAAAGCAAAACAACAACAAAACAAACAAACTTGGCTTTGATCTATTCTAGGAAACACCCAAACTAAGTTTCCTACATGTTATTTTTCAGCTTCCTATCAGTTTCTTGCAACCTGAGGAATAGGTGAGGGTAACCTAACATCCATTTCTAGGACAACAAAGTTCTTTTAAAAGTTTTTAAGGAACTTCAAAGTGTAACCTAAAATAATTAGTGGGATCGTATAGTAAGGTAGAAAAGAATAGAGGGTACACACTGATTTCTAAAAGCGTAGGACTTTAGTATTATGAAGTATCTGTGTTGTTTTTCATTCTCCATGTTCTCTTCCTTTTCAGAATTGTTTGATAATTACATGCAGCAGGATGCACATGAATTCCTAAACTACCTACTTAACACTATTGCTGACTTGCTACAAGAAGAGAAAAAGCAGGAGAAGCAGAATGGCAAACTCCAGAATGGCAGCATTGAAAGTGAAGAAGGAGACAAGACTGATCTGACGTGGGTCCATGAAATCTTCCAAGGAACACTAACCAATGAAACCAGATGTCTTAACTGTGAGGCTGTACGTTTAAAACAAAACAAAATCTCTTACATTTTTCACAAGTTCTGGATCATTTTCCCTAATACTAAGCACGCTTTTTCATTTATTAGGATAGATGAAATTGCACTCTCTCTATTAAAATATGGAATATACCCTATTTTATGCTGTATCACCTCTATGTTCAAACCAATACTCGTTAAGGTATGTTTCTCAGAAAAAGCATAGTGTTTTTTCTATTCTTCCTCCCTGTTTCCATCAAGGCAGTCTGTACCTGGCTGATATGAGCTGCTTTCTTGTCTTCATGTTATTTCTTGTGTCAGTGGTTGATAGTACATGTTGTGTTTTTACTTGAGAATTGCTCACTATTCATTTAACTCTGGGATTAACTGAGTGTAATGGTTATGCTTCATGGTGCTGGTCCATAGCCATTCTATTTTAGAGTAAAAGAAGTGCCAGGAAGTATAGAATTAGAAGAGCCTCACCACCTTCGGAGCAGGAATTTGTGCTTAGCAATGTGCTGTATCTAATTTAATATTTCAAAACAATGAAAACTCAAATGGAGAGAGACAAAAAAAGAGAAGCAATTAAATCTGAAATGACTTTTCTTGGCATTTTAAATGTAAAATTAGGTATTGATAGAAGATCTAAGTGGCATAAATACGATCTTCTCAAGAATTTTGAAGTGAAGTGTGCTTGTGCCACAGATGGAAGGACGGTTTTCCTAACCACTAACCTTTCTTGAGATTTAATTGAAAATCCCTCTGACAGTTTCTGCATTTCCTTTAAGTATTTACTGTTATACTCTGAAATGCTGAAGAAAGCTTTATCTCAGTACAAAGGGTGGAGTGTACGGTTAAAGCTTCCCTAGCTCTTCAGTTTTCACACTTCAAGAAAGAGCCTGAGTATGTGTGTATGCATACATTTTCTCAAATCAGTAATCTGTGTGCATTGAGGACACGGCATTGTTCTGGAAATGGTTAAAAGAAGCCTGCATAATTCTGAACTGTTATTAAATGTTTCTCTTTTTTTCAAGGTTAGTAGCAAAGATGAGGACTTTCTGGATCTATCGGTTGATGTGGAACAAAATACATCAATTACACACTGTCTGAGGTAAGTGAATGGAAAAAAGTAACCAGCTTTTGGTCAGAGGGAAAAGTATGGCTTAATTGTTCTGATGTGCAGCAGCTCAAGGCTTTCAGCTTATGGTATTGCATCTTCGTTGTTGGAGCTGTTGGTTTCTTAGTGGCTATTGGTAGTAAAGGAGCATACTGATGTCTCAGTGGTGTGTAAGATTGGGTTTCACTTTCTTTTGTGTTATGTTATATAGTCGGATTTTACAAAACTGAATGTTTGGGTTCACAGAATATTTTCATTTAATATTGTTAATGTATTGTAGTTGCCTGGTCCTACTGTTTGTGGTCAGATGCACTTTATGCTGATAGAAATTTCCTCCATGTAGTTGACAAATCCATGGCTTATCAGCTGCTAGGATACAGCAAGTTGTGTATCATGACTGGCTTTTTAATAGCCAATAAGGGGTGTATAATTACTAGGAGCTGAAAGATAACCCACTTTTGCTAGTCAGTGGCTAGCAGCCATAGGCTTGAACATTTGGTGTCTACCACCAAATATAACACGGAGTGGCTGTTTCTGGAATCAGAACACAGTCACTTTATTGCTGTTTATAACCGGTCTCGTTTGAGTCCTGCCTAAAAAGTTAATACCTGGAAGCATCTTTTCCAGATCTTACCAGCTGAGTGTTGGTACTACAACCAGATTCTGGGACAAATAAGTGTTTTTGGGAGATATGACTGATGTGAATAAGAAGAATTTTGTCCTTTGATTTGTGCTTTGTTTTTCCGTATTATTAGTAGTAACTTTTAACTGGTTGCTCTGACTGAATATCCCTGCCTATCTGATTTTTCTTTCACTTTTATTTTCAGAGGGTTTAGTAATACTGAAACTCTGTGCAGTGAATATAAGTACTATTGTGAGCAGTGCCGCAGTAAACAGGAGGCACAGAAGAGGTAAGGTTAAAATATTCAGGCTTATGTAAATGTTCTTTTAAAATGGGCAACTGTTAGAAAATACGCCCTGTGAAACTGATAAAAAGAAATTGTAAGAATTGTAGCTGTGTTGTTGGGGAAAGGAAAAAGGAAAAGTGGAGAGATCTGGTAACTCCGTGGCAACGTTATCAGAGAGAAATGAAGAGATTAATCCTGTGTTCCTCCCAGAAGAGCTTATATCTGGTGTTTCCAGACATTTGGGTTTTCCCCAGTTAGCATTACTCAGCTCAAAGCCACTGAAAGCTATCCAGTCTGCCTCCACTGTGAATACTGCGTGCAAAAATCTTTTCACACTTCATGCTTGGTAGCAGCCAGAGCACCCAGATGGATTTATTCCATCCATTTCTTCTCACCGATATGCTGAAAAAATGATATTTTCAGCACTGACGGTTGTCCTGCATTCTGATGTCAGTTGAGTAGTTAATCTTTCGGAGGAAATGTTGCCTGTTCTCACCAGAATATACATGAAAAAAAGGAGAGCTTTTAAAATCTTCGTCAACATTTTAGATGTATTTTAAGAGACTTTTTGTTACTGAAACTTGTTTGGAATAAAGCTGTATTTTAGATGATCTGCTAATACCTTGCTCTTTGTTTAACTTATTTCTGTGGTTCAGAATGAGAGTGAAAAAGTTGCCCATGATTCTAGCTCTGCACTTAAAAAGGTTCAAATACATGGACCAGCTGCATCGATACACCAAACTCTCCTACCGTGTCGTCTTTCCCTTGGAACTCCGGCTTTTTAACACGTCAGGAGATGCTACAAATCCTGACAGAATGTATGACCTTGTGGCTGTAGTTGTTCACTGTGGCAGGTATGTCATTTTGGTGCCTTCTGAACTTCAAATGTATTGTCGTGACATTTAAAACGAGTCTGTCATCTATATGCCGTTTTACAATGGTATAGAAGCATGTGAAGCTAGTTGGCTGAAAGTGTGTATTTATTTACTAAGGATAATTCGTAGCTCTTTTTCTTTTTTTACTGTTTTAAATTTTGCTTTCAGAACACGCGCTCTAAACCTTGCTTATTTATCAGCTCTCAGCTGTGCTGGCAATTCAGACATACCATTTCTGTGAGCTTTAGCAAAGTAAGAGCAACAACAAGAACCCACCAGCTTTCCAGGGAAGCTAAAGTGAAATAACAAATACTGGAGAACACTTATTAACGTAGCAATAATTTACAGATCCCATGTTGCTGTTCGCAGGGCTGGAAGGTTTGTGTTTTTTAGAAGCTGGTGCCACCATGTGGAATCAACAGTGTACTGCTCATTTATTTTTATTTTTGTTTCTTCCTAATTGACTCCATTGAATGGAGTGTTTGCACTCCATGGAGTGGATGAAAATAGTGTTTTCCTCCTTTTCAAAACAGAATTTTAAAAAGTAATCCCTTTTAGAAAAAGAACACAGTCATAGAATTGAATAAATAAATGATTACCTCCTGAAAGTGTAAGCTCTGAAGTAATAAGTTACTACAGCATGCAAATGTTTAAAACATCTTTGTGAGGAGTAAAACAATACAGATGTAGTATAACTGAACCGTAATTCCAGGGGATTTATGTTGTGGTAGAATTGTGGGTTTTTTTGTTGTTTTTTTTTTTTTATTTAGTATTTTAAGATCTCTTCCTATTTCTCATATCCTGTAGATTTTTAATCTCTGTGTCTATAACTACCGGTACTAATAGCCATTTATTTATATCGCTGCAACATCTTTAGATGGATGAAGTGAATTTGCTTTTGATCAAACCAGTTGTCTTATGTCGGACTTTTAAGGTGTTCCATAACTCTTGGAGTTTTAATTCTCACTCGGAGTTTACTGAAGGCTTAGGATAGAATGTATTTTTGAAATATTGGAATTTTCACCATTTGTTTTAAATAGTTGGCCTTTGTGATTTGATTTTCATTTGCTCTGAAGGTAATTCAATAATTTTGGAAGGACTAGGGAAGTACTTTTCTTTCGGCTGAACCCAAAACTTTATGTAGATCCTAAGCAAAAAGTAAAGTTGGAAGAAAAAAAAAAAAAGTATTTTTGTCCGCTGTGTCCCTGAATTGTTCTCTCAGAGTTCATGTTTAGATTGACAGCAGATTCTTATCCCAAACTTGACAGGTTTTTAGGGCAGTGCCTTTACTCTGTAGGTGCTTCTCCCTTTGATTTAGGTCATTTTGTTGTCCCATCCCCTCAAGGTAAGCATTCAGGATATAGGAAGTAGAATTGGACTGGGTGGAGAGTTGCCCTGGAAAGCTCTGAGTAGCAGTTGCAGGAAGCCCATCTGCAATGAGCCAGCTGCTAAGCCACAGTAAGAAGCCAAAAACATCTGTGTAAATTAAGCCTTTGCCTGAAATGCTTGTAAACATTTTTTGAGTGGTCAGAATACCCAGTGTTGGTGAATGTGACAAAACAGTGATCTAAATCACTGCCTTTTGTTTTTAATTTAAACATATCGATGGCTATCTGAAATATTTACAAAATTGTGTGTTTCAAATGAACTTTATTTGACAGGTGGCAAAGATGGAAATTCTAATTCAAGCGACTTGGCAAGATCTAGGAATTAATGCTATGGGCAGCATTAGACAGCGCTAAAAGCTGGGAAATCCAACTCTGTCAATAATAGCTAGGGTCATGTGGGAAAACAGCAAACCTGCCTTCATAGGCAGAGTGATAAGTATTCCATCCTTCTCTTTTCTTTTTTCTGGCAGTGGTCCAAATCGTGGCCATTATATCACCATTGTGAAGAGCCATGGCTTTTGGTTGCTGTTTGATGATGACATTGTAGAGGTAGGTATGCTTTTACATACTGAAAACAAATGTAGACAGCATCATTTTTCAGCTTTGTGAAGGGCCTGTTTTTATGTCTGGGATTAGGTTTCGTACCTGTGAAATGATTTCTGCAAAACCAGTGCACCGGAGTAATTCTGGACGCTTGAGAAGTAAAGTGCGGCAGTCTTGACCTTAAGTGCTCATATTTTGGGTTCTTATTCATTGCTAACTTGTTTTCTGATAGTTGAATTTAATTGCTGCATTTAATTACTTACTATCATCTTTCTTTTCTGTAGACATTTTTCCCCAACAAACGTAAGTGTAGAAAGCGTAAAAAAAAATAATTCTGGGGAGGCGGAAGGAAGGTCTGAGATGTTTGGACTACTGGTGATAATGTTTAAAGTCTGATCAAGCAAATTTTTCCTTATTTTTTTATGAACATACCTGTTAAATATTCACATATCCATATGTTTCACCTAATATTAATTAAATATTGAGTAGCAGAGGTACCGCCATAGGAGTGCTTTGTGTAAAGACAGAAGTGTATTGTTTGCTTCTAAGATCTCATGCTCAGGGTTGAGGTGTGACGTTGTTAAGTCTCTGAACAGGTACAGCAAGATCCTTGTTTGTGCTGAAGTGATGATGGCGATGTAGTGAATTCCCCACTTGTACTTTTTTTTTCTTTAGGTAGCTTTGAGCATCAGGGATGACTTACTTCCTGGTGATTTGTAAAGCTTTTATGACTATGATTAATTGTCTCTCTCATATTAGTATATTCTGTGGGTCATTTATTCTCTCGTGGCAGAAGTACGTAACTGTCAGCTCATTCTGAAAATAATGTTCACTTTAATATTTTTAAATGCAAATACTCACTGTCTTTTTCATCCAGGAGATAAACTTGACATTTAAAAGCAATGTAGAATACCTACCTAGTTATTTTATGTTTGTTTTCTATTAGTCACTTCTATGTTATATTTTTAGCTATTAGGTCAAATCAGAATTTCTGTTGTCCACAAACATCATTGGCACTTCCATAGATGTGCCAAACAGCTTTTAAGTGTATGCTGTCTGTTACTGGATAATAAGCTTGAGGAGCTGTCACAAGCTAGAACGTAGTTCTATCTCCTGAAAGGATGTTTGTTTTCATGGTTGATTTTTCGTAATCTTGATTAGGATTAGGAGCATGGCCCTGTAGCCCTTCACATGTCCCAGCTGCAGAGCTGGGAGTTTGATTCCTGTTCCTGCTGGAAGGCTGTCCCTGGCTGCAGTTTGTGGGTGCAGCTTGTTTTCTGTGATGTTGACTATTTGCTTTTTGTTCCCATGGAGGGCATGAAAAATTGCACGTGAGTTTTACATGCAAGCTGTTGGAGGTCATTGAAGCTTTCTGTTGAGCAGTGCTGCTCCTTGACCTGCTTTGAAGAGTGTATGTAGCACAGGCATTCCTACTGGGTTTGTCTCCCTTCACTATCCATCATGGCTGCTCCTGCCTTCCAAAAGTGCAGTGAAGGTGAAGCTTACCTTTCAGCTCCCTGTGTGTACAAAGCACCACCTTTTTCTTTTTATAGAAGCTTTCTATAGAAGACACCTAAATTTCTGGAGATTTAGCAACCAAGAGGAATGAGGTGGTGCCGACTGATGCTACAGGCTTCTGGAAGAAATAGCTGCAGTTTTGCTGCATCTGTTCTTGCTCTCCCCAATTAGTCATCAGCTCTTGAGAATTAGTTCCTTACTAGGGCTGTAGGCTATTCACTGAAAAAGCAAAGTAAAGCTGGAACTACTTTTGTCAGTTCCATCTGCTGCCTAAAGAGATTTAAATATGTGCTCCAAGCTTGACCAAGTACTGTTTTCAAGCTGCTTGTGATTGTCCTTACAGTGGCACTGTAGAAATGCATTACGCTATAAGCCATTACAGAGATTGTCTTCAGAAATGGAGCCCTACCGCACCAATCCCCAAAACATGAATCCTGGAGGGGTTTCTGTTTTCAGAGCTCACCAAGGGAGCCTCCTACTCTTCAGAGAATCTCGAAACATGAAAGCAGATTTTTTTAAGCTTTGGAGACTTAACATTTTTAGTGAGAACTGGCTACGTAACCAGACGGGTGTTAGTCAGCAGGCGCCAAAAGATGAAGCCAAGGTTCTTCGTACCTGTGTACAAATGTGGTAACTGAAAGAGAAGACAGGAGAGAGCCTTTTCCCCTTTAATCTGATTTAGATGATTTGTTGCATTTCTGATAAGCGATAGGAATTAATAGCTCTGAAGTATCAGTTGGAAGTAGTTTATTCTTATTACCCACCAAATGTCATAAGTGGTGAAGTCACATTTATTTATCTGTTTGGGTTTGGTTGGAAGACCAATTCAATTCATTTGGAGACAGATGAGAATCACAGATACTACAGCATATGTGGAAGGAACGGCATAAAATCCAGGAGGCAAGTTAGCACAAATGGAATTCTACTCCAAGCAAAATGAATTGAGGAGCCTGAGTAAATGATCTCTGACTAGTTTGGTACATTGTTGTTTGAGCAACTAAGTGATACATCACAGTGATGATACTTATTTGAAACAGAGGAAGAAGCATCCATTCATGAGATCTCCAAAATCAGAAAAGGGCAAGAATGATTGTACATCTTCTCCTAAATATTTGTTCAGAGACTTGCATAATTCAGTTGAATACTGTGAATGGTATGCAAGAAAGATGTGGTCTGAGGAACTGAGATGAGTGTCTGGAAATGATAAAAGGCTATTTAAGCTCAGTCAACGGGGAAAATGATGTCTTAAAGCCAGGTGAGGCTACAGAGCCCCAGAAGTAGTTGTGAAACCATCGGCCAGTTGTTGCTATAAAACTCCCAACGGGGTAAAACCTTGCGGTCCCCAGTGTGGCCAACTAAGGATGGGAAGAATAAGGTCTGTATAATCCTCTTTAATTTCCACTGCTTTCTGTGAAATGTGAAATTTTAGTGGAATTATAAAAAAGAAGTAGATTTTGTTGTGATAAGACTAAAAATACCTGTGGGAAGAATTAGTCTGTGTAAATTGTTGGAGTTGCATTTAGAAGGAGTAGTAGTAGAAATAGATTTGATTGTACGACAAGCTAGTTGGAACTTAAAGCATGTTTGAGTTGTCAGCTAAATATATCGCAAGGACTGAAAAAATGTTCTTCTGCCTTTTTTTTTTTAATAATTAAAATGCATCTAGCAGTTTGCAGTAGGTATTATGCTAATAAATTGTGTGAAAGTGCAAAAGTCCTGAGCTGGATTTCAGCTTCTCTGAAGTCCTCAAAAAGAGGACTTTTTTTTTTTCCCCAGCAAATATTTTTGTTTAACAAAACTATTCAAGGGAGAAGTTTCTGCTGCTCGGTCTTGCAGTTGGTATGTCGTTTGGAAACTTACTATGTTTGTCTCACGTGCAATGCTTCAGAAAGGCTGGGAAAAGGGTGGCCTAAGCTTGTGGGTTTTCGGCAGTGCCATGTAAAGAAACCAGTGCTTTTGTGTTTTCTGGTGATGCATAAGTCTGTTCAGTGAGCAGCGTCATAGCATGCTGCCAAATGGATTGTGGAGCTGAGGAGGATCCTTGATGCAGTCATGACGTGGTCCCTTTCTCTTAAGTGAAGTAAGTGCAGGTTGGTCTCTGCTGCTCCCTTTCATGATCAAAGCAGACATGTTCAACCCAGAGACACTCTTGTATTCTGTATGCTTCTCTGCTTCCCCAGCTTTAGTCCACAAGGAATAAAGCTGGTTTCCTTGTTGGTTGGTTGGTTTTCTTTTGATTTGTTTGTTTAAATATTTAGAGAGTTCTCCCCTCGCCTTCCGCAAGTTCAGGCTACTGCAGTCTCTCGTCTTTGAATATAGAGTCCTAAAGCACTAAAACACAGTGGAGTGCTGAGCAAGCCATATTGTTGGGAGTGTTTTATTTCAGTGCTTCAGTCTGTGCACTTGTTCTCCACTGACTGCAGAACCAAGTTAGGTAATATGAAGCCATTCGTTCCCAGAAGCTGATTCAAGACAGTAGAAATTGCATCCTTGAAAGCCCTTTAAAATGACCCCCCAGGCCTTTAAAGTGTTTCACAACTTTATTTAAATGCAGGCCACTGAATTCTGTGAACATGGCAAACCAGTTAATTCTCCTAAAGCACAAGTCTTGCGATAACATTGCAGCAGGCTGTGTAGCAGCAAACCCTAAGGAAGGAAAGCTCTCCTAAGACCAGAAAGCAGACGTGATCTGCAGGTTTCATGGTATAGTCAGCCAGCAGCACTTGTAGGACTTCTGCATGTAAGAGAGTCACGAGATATTTAAAATCTGCAATTGCTTTAGCAGAGTCTGCTCAAGAAGGGCCTTTTGTACTCCCAGCTGCACAACAACTTTCTTTGCTGATCAGTGAATTCTTTTTTTCATTTACATTACAAATCCATGGTGAGGAAGGGTAACTCCAGCCTAAATGAAAAGGCAAATAAAAATGTTGTGTAACCTTAAAGAATGTGGTTGTTCCCTTTTTTTATAGTCCAGCTTAAGAGTGTACCACTTCACAGGGGTTTCTTATTTCATGTTGATTTCCTTCTTTTCAGTCATCGATAAGTTAATAAGCTGTATTGTATTGTATTAGTATGTTGTGGCTATTCAGCATCACCCCAGAGAACTGGAAAATAATGCTTTGTTTGTGAAGGGGATACTTAAGTGGTGTTTTGACTGAGACTAACTTCACCTCTCATTAATTTTCAGAAAATTGACGCTCAGGCCATTGAAGAGTTCTATGGGCTAACATCAGACATTTCCAAAAACTCAGAATCTGGATATATCCTCTTCTACCAGTCAAGAGACTGAGGCAAAAGATGTGCGTACAAATAAAAGGGATCAAGATATGTCAAAATGGAACACGTTTGTGACAGCAGAAGCAGTTCCTCATTGTTGCTGTAGGACCAGGACAGACCCAGCAGGGCAAACAGAGGTTTCTCTCTGCTGTTTCTCGGAGGATTAGCGCTGACTGCCATAACAAGAGCTTTCGTTCCAGTTTTCTTTCTGGGCTTTTTTTTATGTGCTATCTTCCAAAATCTGCGTTACCTCTACTTGAAACCTGGCTGCTTATTTGTTCATGGACTGAAGAAGAGTTTTAAAAGTAGCACTGTAGAATTTTTACCATTTAACATTGGCCCGAGGCTATACCTTGGTTTCTATCGTCGTCATTTTTCTGTATTTTAGCAGAATGATTTCAATATTCAGTGTCAGCTGAAGGCATATTTTAGGATATGCACAGCAGCTGGTTGCTGGATATTTTTGGTGACTCAGACTTGAGAAGCAGAACAAAGCTAAGACATATTGGAAATGTCAAGTCTGTAATGTAAAAAAAAAAAAAAAAAAAAAAAAGAGGAAAAAGCAGAAAGGCAAACAGACAAACTGACTGCAGCGGTGTAAATTGCCCATCGTGCATTAGCTTGGTTTTAGGTAACACTAACAGCACTGGGTTGTTTTTTTTTTTTGGTTTTTTTTTTGTTTGTTTTTTTAATTTTTATTTTTCCTGTTCTGTTTCTTCTTTGGAAGGTATGGAAGGTATGGGACGTTGTCTGCGTTCAGCCCAATGTTCGTTTTTGTTTCTAAGCAGAGGTTTTGACTCAGATCCACGTTGCTGCAGATTTAGGGGAGCAGGGAATCAGTTACATTTTGAAGAATGTCTGGCAACCGGTTGCTGTAGGAAGTTTGGAGTTAAAGCGTTTCTTGGAATTACTGCATAAACCAAAAGTGCCCTCTTTTTGAAACAGGGATCTGTTCAACATTTCATTCGATACGTAGTAAACTGATGCAACTAGCGTTTTGAATCTATGCTAATACACTGAAACAGTGCTAATTGGGAAGGGTTAACCAAGAGAAGCATTATTTACTAAGCTAATCCAGTTGTTCTTAGTCTTCAAGACAGTGAACGTGTAAGAAGGAGAACAAACCGACCAACCCAGATATTACCTTGCTAAGTGCTCCTCATCATCTGTTGGTAAGGTTTGTACCAAGCTGGGAATCATAACGCCCTCGCCCCCCAAAGAAAAAGCTTCTGATTGTCTTACCTCTATAGGCCTTGCTTAACAGGGGAAATTGTTAGTCTTCTAAAGACTGAAATTAAGTAATTATCCGTTGTGTGTATATATTATAATCTCAAGGATAACGAGAAAGAAAAGACTTACGGGAGTTTGTAAGAAATATCTGAAAATGAAATGTGATTTTATTTTTCAAAAGCCCTGTTACTGTGCCAAAGCTTGTCGCGGCTGGCTCTGAACTACCAGTGGAAATTAATGTTTTTTCATGGTTAGATAACACAGGAGCTGTCCTCTGTGTGGCTGTTCCCAGCACCGCCGCTCATCGTATGTTCTGCTGTTGTACCCGGGGACGTGTAACTTATGCAATTGTGTGGCTTGTACAGGATCTAAGACGTCTACCAAAATCTTGTCCTCAGGATAACAGCATCTCACAAACACCTCTTGTGTCGGCTGCATGTGTTTGTTTCCCTTACCATGACCAGAAACATAATGTTAATTGTTAATTTCCCTTCCAAATGCAAATTACTCATAACCGTTGTATTCCAACTGAGTACATGTTCCATTCTCATGGCATGTCTCCTTCTTCAGAGGAATAAGCGTGGACATCTTTTAAATTATTTTTTCCTATACGGAGTATATATTCAGTGACAGTGAACCTCCTCGTCATCTTGTCCTATTGTGTGAAAATTGTTCCTGGCTAAGAGTCTTCTCCCCTTCTTCTCACACGAGCTGTGCGTCCTCTCCTGGTGGCACTGCCAGAAGCCTGTCATCAGTAAACTCTTGCAAAAAATAGTAAAAAAAAACAAACACAAAAACAAACAGCACTGAGTTTAAAGTAATCTAAACAGTGAATAGAAAAATCAGCGTAGTACACTAGGCACGTATTTTGTATATCTGGTGGTACATTTTTACAAATACCTGATCGAGAGATAATATTGAAAGATATATACTATAGATTAAAAGCTGTTAAAAGTGCACTTTTGCTACAGATTTATAAGGAAACTAAAAGGAATTAAATTGGAAGAGAATGAATGGTGTGATGTTACTTCTGTATAATAAACGACCCCACCTGTCTCCAATAAAGGTCATGTATGATCAAACGCACATGACACAAATGCTTTTGCTTGGATTGCAACCCAAGGCAGAAACAAAAGTAATTGCTTAGTCATTCTCTCCTTAGCCTCTCTCTGCTGGCAGGCTGGCTGATCCTGGCCACTGTGTTTCCATGCGTGAAACCTGTGTGGAAGCAGTTTAAAGTAAGAAAAAGGAATAATTCGGCATTGTAGATTACAACTGATGGGCTGGTAAACCAAAGAGGGGTTACCCAGAGCCTCCTCCCAGCGGCCATCCTGCTGCTATTTCCTACTGTGTTTTTCATCACCTGCAGTAGCTCTGCTGTTGCCTTTCCCTGTGATTTCCCTTTTCCTTCTCCCTCCTCCATCCCTTGCTATTGGACTCCGTAAGACTTTGTTCCAGATCAGTCAGATAGTATTTGCAGCAGAGACGTTTTCAAAGCAAAAATAGTACCGTATGCTCAGAGCTGCTCAGGTTCATTGCAGGACAGGTCCTTCGGTGTCATTCACTTCTACGTGGGGAAAACCTGATTAAAATTTGCTCCTTTGAGTAGGAATTGGTGGGACTGAGAGTTCAGTAGATGCAAGTAAGATTTGAAAGTGGCAGCTGCTCAGTAAAAGCAGGTTTCATATCCAAAATTCTGTCTGGTCCTTGTCCTGCTGGTTCACACATTAGAAATAAATAGGGCTATTTTTTTTTTTTTTTACTCTTGTGAATGTGAGCTTGACTTCCAGTGACTTGAGAAAGGGCGTTACCCACAGTTAGTTTATTTGAGGTCAGCCAGCCAGAACCTGAGAGCAATGTGAGTTTAGCTCTGAGTACCAAAGGCACGATTGATATTGGAGGGCTGGTTCTTGCCCATCACTGATGAATAGCTGGGTTTGTCCTGTTGCTGCAGGCATCCTCCAGAACATCACCTTGGAGCGCAGGCAGAACCATCCCATGCCTGTTGCCCACCATTGATAAGCAGCAGCAGAACAAAATGTTGCTGTTCTGCTTCCAGGTCAGCGTATCCAGCTGTGAACTTGGAGAGAGGTTCTGCCCTACAGACTTCAGAAGCGGAGACTGTTTGTGAATTGGTGCTCGTGCTTGGCGTGTTCTAGTTACCAGCAGGAGCTTTTAAAGTCACCATGCCAGCTCTGTTTAGGATGTGTTTAAAACAAATCACATCTGATTGGTACAAGAAAGAAAATAGACTAACAAAGGCCCCGAGACAAATAAAACCTTCGCATTGTAGTCCTCAGCATTCATCAAAAGGAAACAATCCCCTGAAACATAATTAATTTGCAATATGTAAAGTCCTGCTAGCGTTTGCTGTTGCACTCATTAACCTTCCTGCATCCCTCCCCCCGGTGCCATCAGGCCTTGCTGCAGCCAGCCTGCATTGCCTGTCCTGAAAGCAGTGGCCGAATCATAGAATCGTTCGGGTTGAAAGGGACCTTTAAAGGCCATTACTCTGACTCCCCTGCAGTGAACAGGGATGTGTACAACTCGATCAGATGGCTCAGAGTCCAGCCCAAAAGGTTAGATGCCTACAAATGATAAATCAGAGTACAAAACATTAACAGTGATGCAGTGTTGGGGGGGGGATAACACTTAAATCCTCTTCTATTTTTCTTCTGAAGACAACACTCGCTTTGCGAAGAGAGACAGTGCCATCCTTTCTGCCATCTGGCTGTTGGTTTTAACCAAGTTGTCTTTGTGTGTTTGGAGGGGATGTGCTTGAGATCTGTCACGTGGGAACTGCCTCTGTGTCATAGCAGATGCAAATGGCCTCAGTCTCAGGTGAGCGTGGCGCTGCTGGCAGCTGCATGCAGTTGGGTTTGTAGCAGCACTAGGTGTATCTTCCAGCGCTGACCGTTCAGCTCCTTCGTAAACAGGCAGCAGCCCATGAGCAGTGCCTGCCTGCCCTCGGCACGAGTGCAGTTCTTTCTGCATTACGAGAAACCATCTCTGCAACCCTGTGAGGTGAGGAGCAGCATTGACCCCTGGCTGCCCTGGGTGCCCTGTGTTGTGCTGGAGGTTGGTGACACCTCAGTTCTGGTGCGTGGACAGACTGCACTGTATGTCCCAGTTGGCTGATGTCCCCTTTTGTCTGAACCAAGGTTTGTCAAGGCCTTAAAATACCAGGTCCCAACAGGTATTACTCCAGATACAGTGGCCCAAATTAATTGAGGGCAGAGTCTGTTGGTGCCACACCACCGAGAAGTGTCCTCTATACGTGAATCCAGCTGTAGGCAGCAGGGGCATGGGTTGCACCGAGATTGGTGTATGAGCTCAGTCCCTGCTGGTGTTCCTTAGGGATTCCCAAGGCTTCAGGGCCTGCAGGGGAAGGATGAGCTCCTGGAGCTTCAGCCTGCAGCCAGAGCAGACCTTGTGGTGCTCCTGAGCACTGGAGCGTGGCTGGGATGAGAGCAAGGTCACATGGCTGGAGACATTGCTTCTCTCTGACACAAAGGCATGTAGCAAGCAGTCTTCAGTAGGAGCTGAGTAACTTAATCAGTAATTAAGTGCCCTAATTACTACACTATTAATGCATTTGTTTCCTTCAGCACAAAGCAGCTTGTATGTGCTGCAACAAGGCAAGAAGCCAGCAGCTCTGGAAAGCAGAGGGCAGGGGCTGTGTTGTGCTGAGCACCCTGCAGCCCGGGAAGATGGATGGGATGGGATGGGATGGGATGGGATGGGATGGGATGGGATGGGATGGGATGGGATGGGATGGGATGGGATGGGATGTGCTGCACAGGAGAGCCACCCCTTGAAGTTCTGCACTGGGGGACAGCTGTGCCAGAGCAGCTCGGAGCAGAGGGCTGTGCTCTTGGAATTAAAATCCTAAGGTGAAATGTGCCGTTGCCCAAATGCTGCTCTGCTACCCCGCTCCTCCAGGCCCCATTGCTTGCAGCCTCACACCAGTGAACCCTCAGCAAAGCTACGGGGGTGGGAGGGAGGTGTTATTCTTGGCAACGCTCCCCACCCCCCGTCTCTTTTTGATGTTGAACTGTTCATTTTCAGATTTTGAGTCACAATATTTCTCCAAGCAAAAAGAGTACGAGTTTGGAAAAAATCCAGCTTAGTCCTTCAAACTTCCTTGTGGTTGCTCCAGTTCACAGCGGAAGAAGCTCCAAGCCCTGCTGGCACTGGGGCACGCAGTGACCATGAAGTGTGTGTGTGGAGCAGGTGGGGGTGAAGGGGTTGCAAGAAGCAAGAGGGGGGAGCAGAGCAGAAACATTCCCATAAGCTCATCCCTACGCTGTGGGTGTGTGGAGTTCGTAGAGCTGTTAAGGTTGGAAATGACCTCTAAGGTCACTGAGTCTGACTGTTGAGCCCTGCAAACATGCCCACCAACCGTGTCCGCATCTCCACATCTATTGGACACCTCCAGGGACAGACAGCTTGTCATGCATGGAATGAAAGGGAATATAAACATAATGCAGAATTTTTGAGCGATCCTGATTCCATACGCAGCAGGAAGCAAAGCTCCGCATCACTCTCAGCTTGGGGTTTCCCGTATGGCCCTGAGTGGACATGGGCAGGTGCTGGATCTGGGCAGTGCCCTGCTGGGTGCTGTCTCTTCACAGCCCAAACCGTGCTCTGGGCAGTTGAGCAGCACTGATAGGGGACAGGAGAATTCCTGCGAGAGCTGTGAACTGCATTACCTTCTTTTTTCCTGACTAAAAATACCTTCCAACAAAGCATCAAAGATCTTGAAATAGTCCATCTCCAGCAGCCGGATCCAACTTTGGGCTCCCAGCAGCCGCGTGTTCCCCTTAAAGAGCAGCAGTTGCAGCAAGGTGGCTCTGGGAGCCACGGGGAGGGGTGGGCCTGGAGGACCCTGCTGTGCTCAAAGGGGCTCTGCCCCAGGGGGAGTCCAGCAGTGCCCACTGCCCCCAGCTCCTGCTCTGAGCATCCTCATAGGGAGCGCTACAGATGCCCAAGCTCCTCCTGCTCCCTGAGGCTTCACAGTGCATCCTGAAAGCTTTTGTTTCTCTTCATGGGGAGCAAAATAATTCACTACTCCCTCCACCCCCCACTTTCCCCAAGCACGTTTAATCATTCACAGGTTAGTCATATTCCTAAGAAAAGAAAACGCAGCGTGACGGTGAGCGACAGCTCCTGAAGAACTGCTGCTAATTATAGCCCGGCCCCAAAAAATACTGCGGAGTTTGAGGGGGGGGGGGGGGGGCACGTGTGGTTGGGATCCCCGCATCCCACATTGGTGAGCAGAGCCCTTCTGTTCATAGGGGACCCCTTAAGCCTTATTTTGCCCTCCCTAAAAACTCAGGAGTCCTCCCTCACCGCTGTGCTGTGTGCACTTACTGGGTTGGTGCTAATCATTGGTTATCACTATTATTTTCCCTAATGGTTTGCCTCTCTCCCTGCGCAGTCCCAGAGCTCTCTATCGGTCGGTGCGCCGTGGTGAAGGTGCAGCAGTTGCTGATGGGATGGCACAGCACAAGAGGAGGAGGAAAATCGTGCAAAAGCCTTTTATCCTAGAAGAACAGTCTCACCCCTTGCTACATGGCTGTCCCCGCGCATGTACCACGGATAGAGCGCTCTGGGGGCTGCAAGCAGCCACCAAGCACCATCCCAAAGGCGGTGGGGTTTTTCCATCTCCTGGGCACTGGCAGCACTGTAGGGTGAGGAGCCTTCTGCGGGGCTTCCGCCCAATGGGAACTCATCTGCTGCGGGGGACAGCAAACGCCCGCAGGACACAAAGGCTGCACAGCTGGGATCCCAGAGGTGCCGTCAGATGGATTGCGCCCTGCTCTGGTGGGGGAGTGGCCGGGCTGGGGCGGCTGCGTCCTCCCTTGGGAGCACAGCTGGGGCAAGCACGGGATGCATCCCCAGATAGGACCACGTGCACGATGCATCCCCATGTAGGACCATAAGGGGTATGTCCCCAGGTAGGACTGCACATGTGATGCACCCCGAAGTAGGACCACGTGTGGGATATGACACTGTACATGCGGTGTGTCCCCGGATAGGACCACACACAGGCCGTGTCCCCAGGTAGGACCATGAGTGTGATGTGCCCCGGGGAAGCTTCGGGCCGGCTCAGGACCTGAAGGACACCGAGGGGCTGGCGCCGGCCCAGAGACCCACCTGCACGAGGTGATCCCTGCGGGCGAGAGCGCTGACAGAGGGACCGGGAGGCCGCGTCCGAGCACTGCGGGGTTTGGGGTGAGATTCCTGCTGCGGGGGCTGCTCGGGGCCCCCATCCGGCCCTCCCCCACTGCCAGAACCGCACCGCGTGACCCCCGCGGGGTCCCCCAGCCCCGGCCTCGCCCCGCACCCCGCAGAGCCGGGCCGGGCTGCAGCTGAGGTTGCGGGATGGGGGCGTTACGAAACCGGTACGGTATGCGTGGGGGGGAGAGGCCTCCGAGTCGCCCCCGCATGCGGGAGAGTAGCGTCCACGCTCAGGAGATCCGCGTCCCTTTGTGAATGACGGAGCCGGAACACCGCGGTGCCTTTGGGATTTCTGTCCTTGCGGGGGGGCCCGAACCGCACCACGCCGGCTCAGCTCCCACCCCCCCAAGCTCCGGTGGCACAAACGGCGGCGGCGGCCCCGACCTTGGTCCGGGGGAGGGGGCCGGGGGGGAGGCGGGTGCGGAGCCCCCGCGCCTCGTGCTCTGCGGAGCGGCCCGGCCTCGTTGTTATTCCGAGCACAGCGGCTCTGATTCACAGCGCTGGATCATGAATATAAGTGAAGACTTTGACGTCAGAGTTGAGATTTATCAGCAGATCCAATGGGGCAGGAATATTAAGTGCCGGTGGATGCCAGCGAGCCGCCACCGCCGCTATTGGCGACGTTCGCCGAGGAATGAGGCGTAGCACCGCGGGCTGCGGGCACCGGGAAGGGAAAACCTGAAAACGGGGGCGAGCGGCCGCTCCCCGGGCACGGAGAGAGGTACGGGCGGGGGGCGCGGGTGGGAAGGGAGGAGGCGGAGGGCATTGCCCTGCGGCAGTGCGGGGAGGAGAGGGGAAAGTTGGAGCGGCCGTACCCGGCTTTGCCACGCCGCATCCCCGCGGGGGCGACCAAAAATAACGACCCGAGTGCTGCGGGAAGCGGAGGGGGGGCGGGCAGGGGCGGTTCTGTGCTCGGAACGGGCGGCAGAAGGTGGCCGTGCCACGGGGGCTGCGGGGCGGCGGGTGCGGGGCCTCGGGTCTGCGGTGGGGGGGCGGGGAGGGGTCAGCTCTGCGCCCCGTCCCGCACCGCTCGCTCAGCGCTCCCTTCTCTCGCTCTCTCCCCAGCGATGCTGCACGGCCCCGCCGCCATGGGAGAGCCCTGGCAGCCGCAGTCCCAGCAGCAGCGGCTCCCGGCTCTCGGCAACGCCTCGGCCCCCAGCGCCCGGCCCTCGGCGGCGGCGGAGGAGGGGGGGGGCCCCGCGGGCACGGCGGCTCCGGGCGGTGGGGGCCCGGCGGCGGCGGTCAGCCCTTGGGACATCGCTCTGTGCGCCACGGGGACGGCGGTGGCCGGCGAGAACGCGCTGGTGCTGGCGGTGCTGTTCTACACGCCCAGCCTGCGGGCGCCCAGCTTCGTGCTGATCGGCAGCTTGGCGCTGGCCGACCTGCTGGCCGGGCTGGGGCTGGTGGGCAACTTCGCCGTGCGCTACCTGCTGCGGCCGCCCAGCGAGGCGGCGGAGCTGGGGGCGGCGGGGCTGCTGCTGGCCGCCTTCTCGGCGTCGGTGTGCAGCCTGCTGGCCATCACGGTGGACCGCTACCTGTCGCTGTACAACGCGCTGACGTACCACAGCGAGCGCACGCTGGGCTTCACGTGCGGCGCGGTGCTGCTGATGTGGCTGCTGTGCCTGGGCGTGGGGCTGCTGCCGCCGCTGGGCTGGCACTGCCTGCGGGACCAGAGCGCCTGCAGCGTGCTGCGGCCCGTCACCAAGGACAACGCGGCCGTACTGGCCGTCACCTTCCTGCTGCTCTTCGCCCTCATGATGCAGCTCTACCTGCAGATCTGCAAGATCGCCTTCCGGCACGCGCAGCAGATCGCCGTGCAGCACCAGTTCATCGCCACGGCGCAAGCCACCTCCACCCGCAAAGGGCTCTCCACGCTGTCCCTCATCCTGGGCACCTTCGCTCTCTGCTGGATCCCCTTCGCCATCTACTCGCTGGTGGCCGACTCCAGCTACCCCGCCGTGTACACGTACTCCCTGGCGCTGCCCGCCGCCTGCAACTCCCTCATCAACCCCATCATCTACGCCTTCCGCAACCCCGACATCCAGAAGTCGCTGTGGTTGGCGTGCTGCGGCTGCGGCCCCGCGCTCTCCTCCCGCCCGCGGACATCCAGCGACGTGTGAGCGCCTCCTCCTCCTCGTCCTCCTCCCCGCGCTCCTCTCCCCTCCGCCGTCCGCGTTTCCCACCGGGAGGACCCCCCCCCCCCCCCCCGCCCCGGGAGTGCCAGTGGGCAAAGGGGAAAAAGCGGGGGAAAAAATAGAAAAAATAAGGGGGTGGGGGCTTGGAGGGAGGAGAAAGAGAGAGAAAGGAATGCTGATGGTTTCCTTAGAAATGTTATTTTCGTACACATTTTATTTTTTATTTAAAAACACAAAACGAAAAAAAAAAAAAAAAAAAGGAAAGGACGGGAGCTCGGCACACTGCGGTTGTCCCATCCCGGGTGTAAGGGGTAAGGGGGGCTGACCCCGCGAGCGGGGTCTCGGGGCAGGGGCCCAAGGTCAGGTGATGCTCTGCTATGCAATAACGGGGGCGACCCCGGAGAAGCACAGGGAGCCGGGGGAGTGGGGCAGATAGGGCGGGGGGAGACAAAGGCACTTTAGGGGACGGCCGTTCATTTAATGGGGGTGATGGCTGGGGAATCATCCACTCCCCCCCCCCTCCCCCCCCCCAAAAAAAAGAAGGTGGGCTGCAGGGTGGGGCTGCCCTTCCCCTGTACACGGGGGGTATCGCACCCCGAAAGGATCCGGGCTCTCTGAGACCCCACAGCGCGGCCCGCACCGCCCCCGCACAGCTCCAGCCGCTCCCGACGGCGCTGCGGTGCCCACACGGCAATGCCGCATCGCGCGGCGGCGGCGCGGAGCCGTGACCGGGTGCCCCTCGGCTGCTTCGGGCCCGGGGGGGGGCACAGCGCACCGCTCCGCCGCCGCCACGGATCCGCCGCTCCCCTGAGTGCGGAGCCCCGGGGCTGTGCGTGGGGCTCCGTTCGCAGGGCCATGTGCGGGATAGCTGTGGGGGTGCGGAGTGGGGAAAGCTGCGGGCACTTGAGCTCGTCTTCTGCCTGCTAGAAGTGACCAATCTTCGTTCTTCATTTTTTCAAAACCTCTGGCAATGGGCAGTCGGCACAACGTTGAATCAGCTTACACAGAGAAGTGAATATATATATTTATATAGAGATATATAAAAGTAATACATACATGTGGACACCTTTCCCTGCTCATTGTCCCCTCCCCCAGTTGCTGTGACGGCAGCCAGGTCCCTGCAGTGTCACACCTCCCGCACAGTCAGGTTCAGCCATTTTTGAAGCGTTGTGAGCACTTTTGGGATGTTTTTATACAACCGGACCCAGAGGGCAGCGTTGGCGTCTCTGGGCGACCCATCGCTTGTTTCCTATTTTGAATGGATCGTAGCCCTGACTTACTGGCTCTGGGTGCCCCTCGGAGTGACAGAAATGGCATTTTCTTGGATTTCCTGCACGCGTCAGTGGTGTCAGGGTATGGTGAGCAGAAGGCTGCAGGTGGTGCAGCAGGGGACTGGCCACTGCTTTCAGCGTGCTGGCACGGAACATAGTGCCAAAGCTCTTCCTGCCATGCCAATCCCCGGAAAGGCTGATGGCCATAGAAGCCATCGGTGCAGTTCTTGTGTTTTTCAGTGCAGTTCTCATGGGGCTTTGCAGAGCACAAGGGCTTTGGCTGGTCGAGGTCAGCGCGTGTCCTCCAGACCCCTGTCCCCTCCTCCATTGCAGCTCTGCAAATATTTGTAAAGAGCTTCTGCTGGAGGATGCAGGGCCAGGGCTCCACTTACACTCATGCTGTTTCTGTGCTCTGTGGGACCTGGCTGGGAATGACAGCAGCAGGAGCAAGTTGAACATTGGTCTTTTCCAATGGAAGATTGGTGAGAAGTAGCCAGCAGGTTGGGTCTCTTTTTGGCCAGGTTCATTCAGCGGCCAGCAGAAGTTCCTGAGGGCTTCAGTCCTGGTGCAGCAGCTGCGATTTGTTCATTGTGAACTTTGCGTAATAAGAAAACATTCCTGTTCTCGGTAGGTGATGAAGTACTTCTTTCTTGTAGGAACATCAGTTGTGGGGGGGCTGGAGGAGCATTGATATTGATAATCATTTGTATTGATGTGTATTGACCAGCATTGGGTGTTCACATAATTGTTAGCAACCAATCACACTACTTAAAATTAAGAGGAATGATTGTTCGCTGCACACGGGATTCCCTTGCAACTCCTCTCTTTCGTGCTCAACCATTTCTGGGGTGAGGCGCTCATGCTCACAGCTCCATCTCTACCACTTGTACCATTTCTGTTAAAAGTGCCATTGGTTTTTGCAGCAACACCCAAGAACTGCCCTTCTCCTGTTCCTGCCACCCCCAGAATGGAGTTTTCTCACCCCCACTGGGAACCTTTGCAGAGATAAAAGCAGGTTCCAGTAGAGATGACCCACACCAGAAGTCTCCCGCCCTTCCCTTTGAGGGATGTGAACAAATTGACTCCAGCTCTGAGCCCACCAATGGGTTTGCCCACTGACCAACCTGTCAGCGTAGGGCACAATGATTGTGATACAGAAAGTGGTCTCGAGATGAACAGAAAAATGTTGTTATGAAACTGCATAGGACAGGACGCCGTGGAGGCTGAGGAAGATAGTAGTTGCCTTTCAAAGTTCTGCTTGATGATAAGCGTAACTGTGTCCAAACCAAGATTGCTCCCTCCCTCCTCCTCCCTCTCTCATCATACCTGCTTCCCCAGGAACGAGGACATTCCAGAGCAATCAGGACAGCTGATCATTCTGATGTAATTGTTCTCATTAGCCTTTTAGCTTGACCGAGAAGGGTGATCTCAAAGGAAAACGTCCAGTTACCATTCGGTCATGGTAAAACCAAGCCCCTACGATGCACTTTATGAGCGAGTGAAAACAAATCAATGCTGTTATTGCACTGTATCTCTATTGTGTATAATATTATACATTCATCTGTAAGAGTAATTTATTTTTATTACTGTAAATAAAACTGTTTAAGTGGTTTGTCAAGAGGCTATAAAAAAATGGAGGGTAAAATTAAAACGTTTGAAGACCTGGGCTCCTGCCCCAGGCATGTGCCATGCTGGTGTCTGTGTCTTCATTCAGCTGAATTGAGCCTGGTACAGGCACACGCTTTCCCCATCAAGGGTAATTTGGGGTAAACTAGGAGGATTTGGGGCAAACTGAGTGCCTCTGGGTCAAGTACCCCTTTGGGGCCTTGGGCAATGCCTCCAGGATGGTGGCTTCTCCCACGGAAAGCACTTCTCTGCCGCCTAATTACCCAACAGGTCAGGGATTACACCGCCATGGGAATTAATTGATCTCTGAGAGCTGCTTTCTCCAAAATAAGGGTTACAGCTCTATCAGCTTTGCGCTGCTCCTTCTGCCCCCGGCTCTAATAGCGATCTGCACATCACTGGGCTGCCAACGGCGAGGGCGAGCTGACAAAAAGGCGAAATGAGATATACTTGAACCTCTTAAAATCTTTATTTGACTCTATTTTTTTATTAGCACATGCATAAAGTGTCAACAGTTGGGGATTGTGTAGGACGACGTTTTTCACAGATCAGTCACAAGCGGTGCTCCGGCGGGCTCCATCCTTCCCCCCATCCCTCCCAGTGCCGAGCAGAGCCCATGGTGCTGGGATACACGTGGTCACACGTAGCAACTGGGGATGTAGATAGGTACAAGCAGCAACATCTACTCACCTACTGACTAAGTGCACGTGGTTAAAAGACCCCGTTAGACAGTGAACACCTCTTTCTTTTTTAAAGTTAACTATACAATAAAGGAAATTGGATTATACCCTGCACTGTGTGACCCTCCTGAGGGAGAGGTGCCCATCTCCTGTTGGCTGCTTCCACCAACTGGAAAATTGAAAGGAATGTGGGTAATAAGTCTGCTAGCAGTAAAATCCGAACCTTTTGCAGGAGCTACTGCTCCTTCCCCAAGGACACTCTGCCCTGAGCCCGTCCAGCAGGTTGGGAGGAGGAGGAGAAAGAGGAGAAGGAGGAGGAGGAGGAAGAAAAAGAGGAAGAGAATGACTCCACCTGTATATAACGTGAAGCAAAGCCACCAGCACAAGCATGTCCTGCAGCCAAGCAAGGACGGGGTTTTGCCCTCCCTGCAGACCCACTGTGCCCTTCTGGAGACTGTTCCCTGCCAAAGGTGCAATGTGTGCACCTGTATGCCTGCCAGAGTGGGTTTCCCTTAAGTTGGCCAAGATCAGAGTGAAAACTGATGTCAAAGCTACCCTGGGGTAAAACCCCACATGCAGGGAAGGTGGAATCCTGGTGGATAGCTTGTGGCTTAGGCAGGTCACCTGGGCGTGGGGAGGCTGAGCATCAGAAACACTTAGAAATGCTTAGAAATGCCCTGTCCCTCCCCTGGGCTGGGGCTGGGAGCTCTGAAAGCTGGATTTCCATCACTGCTGCTCCAACCCCTGGGTGCTCCATGGAAACACATGGGAGATCCCCAGAGAAGGCACTTGTTTCAGTGATAACACTGCAGCAACTGCCCAAAGCCACCTGGCAAGTCCCCAGAGTGAAGGAAAATGGGGAGCCACCAGCCCCAAAACACTCCTAACACCACATTTCAGAGCAAAAGGTTTCTCTTCGGTATGAGTTTTCCTTTCTTTGTTCTCCAATATGAGATGAAAGGCACCACAAAGAGAGGCTCTATGTGTGGGAAACTGGCCACAGCTGGATGTAGACCTGAAACCCCTCAGCACAAACCAACTTTGGTGGTGGATCCACAACCAACACCCATAGCAGGATGAGATTTGGGAACCAGCAGTAGCACCTCTCCTCCAGCCTCAGAGCATCCCTAACAGAGCCAGCAGCTCCCCACTGTGCATCACAGTGACTTCAGTCCACCTCACACTAAGTCCATCTCACTTCCATCTCAAGAGTGCTATGGTTATATTTTCTGTGACAAGTGGCCTTTTGTCAGGTAATGGTTCCCAGCAGAGGCATCAGGCATTAGCAAGAACTGACAGTGGGTGAAATCAGTGGGATGTGAAGCACCTGAGCTGAGCTGGGGCCTTCAGGGATAAAAGCACTTCCTACCATAGTGGAGACTCATCTCCTTGCTGAGCTGCGGTTTGGTGGGCTATTTCTTTTGCTCTTATGAATGAGTTTCATATGAACCAATTTTTGGAGGTGGTTTGGTGACAGCAGCTGGTGGATGGTGCTGGGCTGATTTTCCATTTATTTATTTATTTTTCCTGGCAGCCATGTAAGTTTTTTCTTTGCTTTATTGTTCTGAGGTTTAAATTTGTTTATTTTTTTGGATTACTTTGTTACTTTGCAGTGGGTTTTGCCTATCTAAGGGTATTCTTGTACAGAGTGGTGGGAGCACGACCAAGCTAAGATGACACTGTTTTTTTTCTATTTTGTTTCCTCTGACTTCTTAATACTTCTTACATGCTCAGTGCTGGAACTGCCATCAAGCTGGAGGTCCCCGGGAACACTCCAGTCCCTTGGCCTTCTTGCCACAGTAGAGTAGCGCAGGGGAATATTTGCTTCACCAACACATGGGTTGACAACCCCAAACAAAATGCCAGCAACAGATTTAAGCACATTCTCACTAAATGCAAAAGACTGTAGAGGGACTTCTGGGTGCTGCTCTGAAGGGTGGCACCTGTGAGGCAATATCCGGCAGGAGAGAGGTGGGAAGGGGAAGGTGAAAGATCCATAACCTACTATCATGTAGTGTTATGGAGCCGTCACTGGCCTCAGGACCCTGTATCAGCATGGACAGAGACTAACACTGCCTGCAAGGGATGCCACAGCCAAGTATGACCCACCTGCAAGTGGTGCCTCAGCCAGGATGATTCCCAGCAAGGGGAACCCTGCTTTGGGCCCATCCAATTGCCTCTCCTAACCTGTCTGTGAGCGTGGTACTGAAGGCTTTGGGATGAACATCCACTGAGTCCTATGACACTCCTCCCCCTTCTCAGCAAAATCCATGTGTGATTCTCACCTGGAGAAAGTAAAGCCTGCATGAGTGAGTCTAGAAAAGCTGATGTTTGTAAAAAAAAGAAAAAAAAAAAAAGTTGGATTTGCACACGCATGTGCACACACATACACATAGATACGTAGGAGACAAGGGAAAAACCCTTCTGGCTCTTAAAGACTGAAATATTTTAAGGTCTAGGGTTAAGTAAAAATGCCTGGAGGAAGACATCTATGAGCTTGGGAGCAACACATGAATTGCACGGGCAGCTCTAAGTGCCAACATGTAGCCATGCCAGCGCTGCTGGGTGCGTTTCCTACTATGCGCATGGTCATCGCAGAGGGGCACAGCCCCATGTGGAACAGGGGCCTGGGGCTGGCCACCCATATGAAGACAAGATCAGCATGTCTCACTGCTCCCATGCTTTGCTCAGGCACTTCTGCATGGGGATGGTAGAGGGACAGAGAGCCCTGCTATCAGCAGGGGGATGCAGTTGTGGTGCTGGCTGTGGGGTCACCTGGGGAAGGGACAGTGGTCCTTGAGGTGCTGCTGCCCAGTTGGGAGGATAAATTAATGGGTATGTGAATAAGTGAGTGTTTGTGGCTTCTAAAGTGCAGTGCAGGTCATACGGTCTTTACTGTAAACTGTAAGCTCCTCAGGACAGAGCCCTTGTCCTTACTTTTATTTTTATCTGTGAAGCGATGTGCCAGCCTAGAAACTCTTAACCCTAAATAACAACAACTACTACAGGACAACAGGGGGTGGTGAGAAGGACAGTCTGTACTCCCTGTGCCAGCAAGGTGGGAGCAGATGGGGAGAGCTTCCCACGGCCCTCCGTGCTCCATCCTCAGGGCCGTGGCATGGTGCTGTAAGGAAGCACCCTCCAAACAAGGACCTCCAGTGCTTCAACCTGTTTCCCTCTATGTGGGGCTTCCCTTGGTCATTACAGGGAAGGTGTTGATTCAGGTTCTGTTCCCAGGGGGGACAGCTTGTGTGCGTCTTGAAAACGAGATGCAGACAACAAAGTTGCAAGGAGGGAAGGGAGCTCCTTGGAGAAGCTGTGCTCAGCCTTATGCTTCCCACCAGACCAGAGCCTCACTGGGATGAAATTGCTGCCAGTGCAGGAGCGCTCGCAGGGTGTGATGCTCACTCCCCCCTAGGTGTCTGCCTAGGATGGAGAACCAGAAGCTACCAATTCCTTTTTATTCCTTCAGGACACCGATCCTCTAAAAGCTGCCATCATCAGCTACTGGGCCTGAGGCTCTTCCAAGACTGAGGAGAAGCTGCGTGCAAGGCTGGATTGTGAACACTGCCTGACTTATGCTGTAACCTTCACCAGACATCAGCCAGACCAGCCTGCACAACCCACGGGCACAGCGCTCTCCTAATGTCCCTTTCCAGGTCAACTGGAGACACCCAAGAGGTTCCTGACGGGCCTCAGGTGCTAGAGCGTCCTATTACATCTCTGAGCAGAGTCAAACCAGCTTATTTTCTCTTTGGATGACTCAAGCCTAGTTCATTCATATGCACACACAATATGCTTCCCTCTGCTGGCAATATTTTGTTTATTATTTTTAATCTATGCCCATAAATTGGCAAGGAGGAGAAGGCAGATAAAATGGCAAGGGGAACCTCAGGAGACTGGTTGGGCTCATTAAATGTTTGGCACTCTGTGATTATCTGTTGGCAATGAAATGCCACTGCTATGTTTTAACGTGGAACATGATACCTAAATAAGCAGGGGAATCCCCCCTACCCACTTTTGGTACTCCTGAGAGACAGGGGGAATTCAATCATTTGTGACCTGGATTGTATTTTTAATGGCTGCCAAGCTAGATAAAATATTTAAATATTCACTTTTATATCAGCCCACATGGGGACTTGAGCATTTCAGGTTGTATAATGCAGGGTGGCCTACTTTTGGTGTATACAGAAATAGGCACATATGTACAAAATACTGAGTGTGCAGCATATGGGTCAGCCAGCCAGCATTAATTAGTCCGGCACAACCAAATCCTGCAGTGCTAGCCTGGCCCAGACCCACCAAAGAGCTTGTGCTGGATTTCAGAGGTGACCAGGTCAAAAAATATTGGCGTACACCCGGAATAAAGACGGTCATCCTCAGAGGTGGCTGAGACCCTCAAGCAAAGGCGTTGAAGACATTGCTCTGCCAGCAGAGCTGACCTTGCAAGCGTGGCTGCTGAGTGATACTGGGGCTCTTGGTGCCATCAGGTGCTGCCCATCTGCCTTGTGATGCTGCCAGGAGAGAGCTGGGGAGCGTGAGGGGCACTGCAATCAGACCAGAAATAGGTGCTCGCAGCCCGCGCTGACTATACAGGTTACTTGTTTACTGACTACATAAGAAACCTGATCAAAGAGCGCTAACACAGCACCTCACTGGGAGGCTACCTGTGGATCAGCCCATCTGTCCTATCAGGATAGCTCCAGCACAGCCAAGGCAGACTCAGCCCTGAGAAGAGCTGGGCTGTGATGTCTTCTAGCAACAGCGATGCTGGGAGGCTTACGGTCCCGCTGCCTTGCTTTGGAGTTGGGGATGTGGAAGGGACTGGAATCCCTTGGGAGTGAGGTGGCAATGGTGAGGATGTTCTGGGTCACCACAGGTGAGGATGGCATAGGGACATGAAGGTGCAGGGAAATGGGGGCAAGCCCCGCTCCCTGCCACCACGAGGTCCCTGACTCCTTTGCCAATGTGACCCATGTGCAGACTAAGCAAGGTTGAGTGTGTGATTGTCAAGTGCTTTGCCACACAATGTCATCGACCCTGATTACAGCCCAGGCTGATGGCTGCCAACCTAAAGTCACTATGGAGTCACCATGAGATGATGAGAACATGAGCTGTTGGGGTCACCCTCACCCATCATGTGCAACCACAAGTCCTACCAGAGTCATCACATGCTTTCATGTGGCAAAACACAACCAGAGCATGAAAAGAAAAGACCCAGCCTTGCAGGGGCACTCAGCCCTGCTTCCCACCATGGGAGCAGCCACTGATTCGAAGGCTGAGCCATCCCCATGTGTCCCTGAGCCCTTTCCCCATCTCCATGTGCTGGTGGGGTGCCCTGGCTCTGCCCCAGCACAGGTCAGCCCCATGAAAACCCTGACAGGAATGGCAGGGTGAGGCCTCATGTGAGGCCATTACTCCTGCTAAATTACCAAATAACCAATTTCTTTTCACATAGAACAGTATCACAAGTGCATCTATGTTACCAGTGTTCTGCAATAAGTACTGACAGGTGACTGCCTAAATGTTACTCTGATTTTTTTTTTTTTTTAATACAAGATGTTCTGAATTGTTACATGTCACATCCCAGCCTCCCTGACAAGAAAGCCCCATTGTGGGCATGGGGGTGGCTCCCACCTGGTGGGGGCACCAGGATGGGGCCAAAAGCCCAAGGACTTTCTGTGTAGCTCCTTCAATGGTTTTAAAGTCAAGGAGAGCTTCCTTGAAGGAGAGAGGGGACAACACACTTGGCTGTGGACCACAGCAGGGCAGAGAAGGGTGCAGAACTCTCACTGGCACCAACAGATTTCACTTCCCACCTGAAATCCTTCCCCAGCCACTCCGGACTTCTGCTGAACCCTGTCCAAACCCTGCTCGGCACCACAGTGATGCTTGTGGGCCAGTGGTGAAAGGAAAGGGGCTGCTCCAGTCCCACTGGAAGGAGTCAGCGGGATGCAGAGAAATGGGATATGTCACATCCAAGGGACAGAGGCTATTTTGTGTTACTCAGCACCACCAAGATCTTATGATGACACTTCTTAGCAAATAGGTTGGGGCTTGTGGTCATCATGTCCCACCACGAGGTGTTTCTCTTCAGGGGGAAATAAGCAGATGCTCAGGGCATCCTTTGAGATCAGCAGTTCTCAGGGTGGATTTAAGCACCTGCCCCTATGAGCCTTTGGGGTCATAGCCAGCCCTCCCACCAGCTTTACGGACCTCTTTGCTTCCAGGAGCTCAGAGTACTCCCTGTGCAGCTTTTGGCTCTGATGCCCACCTGGCATCTGGGGAAGGTGGACACCAAGTCTGACGTCTCCCCAGAAGAGATGTCATGAGGGGGTCTCAGGTTTTTCCCTCATTTGGGGCTCACAGTGTACGGGAATACAGGAGAGGTCCACGTGGCCACGTCAGATGGGCCCACATTGTTCCTGGCCCATACACTGCTGGTTGGAAGCCTCTTGCAGCAATGCAGAGCCATACCTCTGACTGGGATGTTTTCAGTATTTCACACCCATTTGCTCTCTCCTCCCGCGAATCCTCCTTTAATAGCTACGTGAAAAGGCTGCTATGAATCATGCTCTATTTTGGTGAGCAAACCGGTATTTTTGGCACAGTGGTGGGGCCCCCGTTCCCGCACTCCCCACCTGCACTGTGCTTCAGGGACAAGGGACACGGCAGCCACCAGGACAGTGCCCTGGGACGGGGTTGATCTCAACCATACCACTGGGGTTCATGGGGATACAAAGTGCAAATCAAGAGAGTGAGCCCAAACCTCACCCCCAGTTTCAGTGGTTTGGGTTTACCTAAGAGCAGCATTTTTTTTTTTTTCTAACTATTCTTTTTTAATAATACTATAATAGCTCAGCACTATGGCCAAGGATAGCGGGGCTTTGGGACACTGCTCCCCATCCCTTGCCCTCAGGATACATTGCACTACATCTGCCGGTTCCCTGCCAGCTGAATGAGCCTTGCCTTCGTGCTTTTCTCCCAGAAATCTGTCCCAGGGATGGGAGTGGGCTCAACGGTCACAAACACTTTGGTTTCCTCCCAGAGCTCCCCATTACACGTTTAACATCTAGCTGCAAAAGCTCTCCTGCCTCCCGGTTTCATTTCTCCACTAAAGCCAGCCTCTGGTTGTGGAGCGCTCCTATTCACCCAGCCAGAGCATTTTCAGCATCGTTAAGCGTGGAGGTGCTGCTAATTCCTGGCCTCACTGCCTCAAAGGTGCCTCCTACCCGTGCACAGCCTCCAGCGCTGCCCGAATGGTTTTCAACATGGTGTGAAAGCAAAGCTCCTGAATTAGCGGGGCTGATCGCGGTTGTCGGCATCCAGGTTTGGGGGAAGTGCCGTACGCACCTGCTGCAGGGGAGCCCCCGGCACGGCCCCTCAGTCCGACCACTCGTTATCATCCAGCTCGGAGTCGTCGTCTGACTCGCTGTACTCCACCGCGATCCGGCGGGACAGGATGGTTGCCACATCATTGCCCACGGGCTCTTTCTTGGCCTCTTGCTCCCACTGCTCCTGGACTTTCCGAAGTTGAATGCCTGTGTTGGGAAAAGTGGGAGAGCTTTAGGGGCACTGTCACCCACCAGCTGCCATCCCCAGCCAAATGCATAGGCTGGAATGGGGTGGCTGCACCTGATTACAAAGATACAACCTTCCTCCTTGACACCCGCTCAGCCTGCAGTGATTGAAGCTTCTTGGAGGCCAAATCTTGCACTCATCCTTAACATTTGCATGCAGAAGAAAACGTAAATGGAAGAGACCCCAGCAAGCAGCATCAGCTGCAGTCTGGCAGGAGGCTGGGTGCCCAGGAGTGCTGTCACAGTGCCCATGGCACTTCCATCCATGGACTGCCACCTCCCCAGCAGTGACACCTCGAGTCATACAACCATCATAAGCTCACAGAAGAGTTGGGTTGGAAAGGACCTCAAAGCCCATTCAGCTACAGAACCCTGCCATGGGCTGGCTGTCCCCCACCAGCACAGGCTGCCCAAGGACCCACTCAGCCTGGCCTTGAGCACCTCCAGGGATGGGGCACCCACAGCCCTCTGGGCAGCAGTGCCAGGGCCTCACCACCCTCATCATAAAGAATTTCTTCTTTACATTTGATGTACACCTTTACTCTTCTAGTTTAAAGCTGTTTACCCCTTGTCCTTTCACTATTCCCTCTGACAAATCCATCCTGCATCCCCTTTTAGACATATTGTCTCCATGGAGCCTTCTCCAGGCCAAACAACCCCAGCTCTCCCATCTCCTCTCCATAGCAGAGCTGCTCCATCCCTCTGAAAACCTCCCTTCCATGTCCCCTGGGACACAGATCCTTCTCCGTGGGTCCCATTTGGGTTCCACCATCTTTGTACACCACCCGGACACTCAGGGCTCGCCTGGAGCTCCAGCAAGCCAACACCACCCAACTCTGGACCACAGCGTTTTGCATCGGGCAACCCCTCCCTCCAGGGTAGCCGGATCCCCGCCCCGCCTCACCCCTGCGGATGGCTGCGAGCAGGTCGCTCCGGGCATCGCTCATAGGCATCAGCGGGATCGGCGGTTTCCGGGACTCGGCGGCGGGGGCCGGCGGTGAGGCTGAGTGCGCTGGCGAGGTGGTGAGAGCGGGGGGCCCCGGTGGCGGCGGTGGCGGGGCCACGGGTGGCCCCATGGGGCCGGCCTGAGGCGGGGAAGCGGAGTAGGGGCCGGGCGGCGCAGGGGGCGGCGAGGGCGCGTAGGAAGGGTGGGCGGCGGGGGCGGCCGCGCCAGGGGGTAGCGCCGTGGGGGCCGCCATGGGGCTGTCGAAGGCAGTCTGCGCGGAGGGGATGACAGGCGGCGGGGGCGGCGGGGCCGGAGGCACGAAGTACTCCGTCATCGGTACCGGCTGTGGTCTGCAAGGGGAGAAGGGCCATCAGCAATATTGGGCACAGCCGCAGCCTCCCCGCGTCCCCTGAGACACAAAAGGAAGCCCTACCCGAAATCCTTGACCAAGTGCGGTCTGGGCCCGTTCAGCACGGCCTCGGGGGGCTGCGGAGCGTGGGGCTGTTGGGCGCGGTTGAGGCTGTTCTGCCGGCTGCTCGCTGGTGGTCGGTAGCCATGTTCTGGAGGGGGGACCGCTGGCAGCACCCCCTCCTTGTGTTCTGCAGGCAGGTGGGCCGTCGGGGCCAGCAGCTGTGCCGGGTGGTTGGGGCTTGCTGGGTACGAGTGCTCAGCAGCATCTGAGGTGTAGGATCTAGGGCGACAGGAAAACCAAAGGGTCGCATGCCTGGGAGGGGGAGGGCTGAGCAAGGGAGTGGTTTGGGGTACTTGCGGTCAGGGCAACGAAACACAAGGGAAGCCACAAAACAGAGGCAGACAAGAGATCACAGACAGGAGGAGAAAACCAATGGAGCTGGACCAGACTCTTCCCTCAGCTCCTAAACCGCTTGGACTTTATCCCAACACCGACATTCAGGATGCAACCCCGGTGGGCACCACTGTGCTGCGCATGAAGCTACATGGGTCTATGGCTCATTGACCTCACCTTCCCAAAAGCCCTTGGCGTGCTAGCCCAGGGATGGAACAGAGAAAAACCAGAAGTGCCGAAAAGCAAAGGAAGCCCAGTGAGCTGAACGCATAATAGGTAAAACCTGCCTATTATCTGGGGACAGTGATCCTTCCGATGATGCCATGTGATATGGGGATGGTGAGAACCTGTTATCGGGTCGGAACTCTTTATCGTATGCCATCATGTTCCACTCCAGGCGCCGGTTGCGGGCTTTCCGCACTTTTTTCACCTCCCGAGTGGAGTCCTCCACCAGCCGCTGCTCCTGGGGACACACAGCTGCAGCTCCACCTCTGTCCTGTGGCCTCCATGGGTGATGCCCATGGAGCATTGCCCTGAGCCCACCCCAGAGCCATCCCCTTGCCTGCTACCTTCTGCCTGCGTTTCTCCTTCCTCTTGTCCTCTGTCGCCTGCAGCATCTTCTCCTTCCACAAGTTGAAGAAATAGGAGGGGTCGGTGTAGAATTTGAGGCCGTCTTTCTTGTCATCCCTGAACAGAGAAAAGGAGGATGTAAGCCACAGGGAGGGGGAGTCCCCCAAATATTTCAGTGCTGGCAATAGCAGTGCACAGATAGAGACCCTTCAGCCCTTCCCATGATTACCACCTCCCACCAGCGTCCATCTCTTTCCCATATCATGCCCTGCACTAGGACATTACACAGAGCTATGTGGAGACAGTAATGCTGTTGCCTTGGGCATATGTTCTCAGAAAAGAGACTTCTTCCCCTGCATAGGAAGGCTTAGTGTGGCCAAAGACTTAAGTGACATTGGGCCCCCATAAGCATGACCAGTGTGGAGACATCATTACCTGCAGTATACCACATTACGATCTTATGGACATGGCACAAAGGGATATGATTTAGTGGTGGCACTTGGTAGGTCAGGGTCACAGAATCATGGAGTGGCTGAGGTTGGACACGACCTTTGGGTCCATCTGGTCCCACTCCTGCTCCAGCAGGGACACCAGAGCATGATGCCCAGGTCCACATCCAGAATCCTTTGAAGATCTCCTCGTGGAGGCGCCAGAACCTCTCTGGGTGCCATCAACACAGTCATCACACCTTAGCACCAGTGCTATAGGATCTCCAAGGCTCATGGTTGGAGTTGCTAATCTTCTCCAACCTGGATGATTCTGTGTCACAGGGTCACCTGTTTCAGGTGTCCCATGCAAGTATGGTGGCACAGCCATGGGGAAGACAGCCCTCACCAAGAAGCGATGGGGTCACACCCCCTGGCACCTTTCCCGCCAAGAGCCCCAGGCATCCCCCCAGCACTCTGAAGAGCAAGAGGATGGCTGCCCCACCTGTATGGAGTGAGGATGTTGAGCGGTGGGGGCTTGTCACAGCGCTGGTACATCTCCATCACTGGGTTGGGGATGGAGTTGCGGGACACAACCTGTTGGTTTTGCACCGTGGAGCTCTTGAAAGCCTTCCTCATGTTGATATCCTGCAGTGAAACTGAGGACACAGGGTGGGGAGAGGGGAATTATCCCTTTGCCTCACCTTGCAGCCCCAAAACATACACAAGCACCATGCTATCCACATGCCGGCCCCTCACCTTCCTCCACAGTAGAGTCCAGCTGCGTCACCTTGATGACCAGCAGGTCCACCCTCTCCTGCAGTGAGTTCATCCTCATGTAGAAGCTGTTGGCCTCATTGAACAGCTCCCCAAAGATGTCCTCAGCATGCCGGCCTGCCGGGGGACAACATACTCCCATCATGTGCTGCTTTGTTTGCAGTGTCAGAACTGTGCACTGTGTTTTGGGGAGCTGAGCTGAGGCTCTTCCAGGCCTGGCAATGCACATGCCATCCTTGCTAGGTACAGGTTGGGGTTTGCCCCACAGACCCCAACCAAGTGGCTCCCCCATCAAGGCTGCTTTTGGCAGCTCCCTAAACACAGATCTTCTCTTTCTGGAACTATTTTGGAAAATTATCTAGCTCTGGCAGGGGGGAAAAGGGCACTAGATGGAGAGCCCTGGGGGAGCCTACACTGCTCTTTCTATTTTAAGACAATATTCAGCAGTGAAATAGGTTTCCCCTATTAAATGTTCCTGCTCACATGCACAGGGCTCTTGTCCTTCCCTTTGCTGCTGGAATCAGTCCTGAAGCAGGAAGGACTGAGGCCTTTTATACTGAACTATCTTTCACCTAGAGCACTCACATGGCTCTCAGAGTGTTCTGCATTAACAAGAAGAGGTTTTTTAAAAATGTAAATACCTTCTCATTTCCAGCCAAGTCAAGAAATGAAAGTTTCTCAGAAAGACTGGTAACGGGAGGACAAGAAGTCTTAAAACATCCCTGTGTTCCCCCTTTGGACTCCACCAAGAGCATCCCTTCTTAATATCTGGACAAATCCTACCCTACTGGGGACTCTCAGAACCAAACCGGGGTCAGTAACCACAGTGTCACACCGCCTCAACCATCCCCAGTGCTGGCACAGGGTGACAGCATCCCCATCCCCTGTGACTCACTGAGGCTGCCCAACTGCTTGATGATGGCAGCCAGTGTGCTGTTGGTGACACATTCCAGCTCACTCGTCACACCCTCAGGCAGGGCCCCCCGGCACAGGTGCCGAGGTTCGATGTTCCTCTTCACCAGCGGCATGCTGCCAGTGGACACTCACACTCTCCTGGGTGAGGAAGAAAGAGGGAGAAACAACCCGAAACAGCCTTTTCCATTTGCATTTCCGTTCCTCTCCCTCTCTGGGGACCCATCTGGGAGATGGCGATGACAGAGTGTGGCTCAAACCAGCAGCAAACCCCACATGATGCAACCCTTCAGCCGGCCCCAGAACACCTCCCCCGACCCAAACGGGAGTGAGTGAGTGCCTGTAATTCCATTATTTCCAGCTGACTGCAGAGCTCTCTGGGATTTATTTGTGCACACACACACAGCTCCGATGCGGGCTGCCGTGTCATGCCCTGCTCTCCTCAGCATCCCTGTGTGCCCCCAGAGCCAGGGCGGCTTGCTGTCTGCAGGACTGGCAAGCCACAAGGAGGGAGGAGGAGGATGGATGGGATGCTAAGAGCTGGACATACCCATAAGGCAGCAGGAACACTGACTGTGGCAAGAGCCAGAAATGTGCACAACTTGCATTTTTTGGCCCTGACAATGCTGGGCAGAACAGATTCCCATTGATAGCACCCACCACGCTCCCCAGCCCCCCACCCGCACCCTGGCTTGGTGGGAGTTTTCTAATGCAAATGCAAACTCTTGACAAAACAGCGCAAAACTTGTATCTAAATCATTAGTGCTGAGTTCCCAAAAAGGCCAATTGTGCTCCTGGTAGCACAAAGCAGATGCTATTCTGCCTCTAGAGTTCATCCCCTCCAGCACTTCCCAAAGCAAGAGGAAGCACTTAATGAGCTGCTTGTGCCCACTGATGGGAAAGGGGAGGTGCAGAGCGGTTCTCGGCACGGGATGCTGCCCACTGATGGATGCTGGCTGCATTTCCTGATGCACGGGGTCCAGAAGCACTGACGGTGGTCACTGATGACACCAAGGTAAGGCTGACCTTGGGCAGCTGCAGGCCTTAAAGCACCAGACTGCCATGTTTAGGCAGGCATTGACAGATCATCATGACACCCAGCAGCCTCACCTAGGGCCCATCCTGGGACAGGAGCTTAGTGAAGCTTGGTATTGCCCTCCAGGCTTAGTGTGGCAAAGGGACTTGGGCTGGTGGCTCTTTGGTGTCCCCTCTGAGCCACCCCTATGGACTGTACAGGTGGCCCTGAAAAAGGGGATAGGCTGGATGACAGCGTGCTCCAGGTGATGTTCAGTGCCTTTCAGGTGGCAATGAGACAGTTTGGTGAGCACTAGATGCTGACTTCATATTGTGTGAGATGAGAGCATAGATTTAGGAAGTGATGGGGTGAGTGTGCCATGACCCCAGCTACGCCAGGCTCTCACAGAGCTCAGTGCTGTGCCCCTGTGCTGAGCTCGGTTTGGGGTCTGTCTGTGTTTCTGTCTGTTTAGCCCCTGTGGTCAGATCTCACCCAACTGCACTGCCCAGGCACTGCCAGCAGTGGGACAGCAGGAGCTCTGGCCAGGCACCAGCAGTAGAGCAAAGAGAAAAGCAAAGGGAGCAGTGTATAGTGAATCTACAGTGCTTGAACAGAGACAAGGAGGTCTGCAAACACATATTGAGAGAGTGAGATCAGGCAGGTGATGAGATGGCTGCTTGGTTGGGATACAGTGCGGAGAACCTGCATGCCAGAGCCAGCCCTGCGGCCAGTGCTGTGCTGCACACAAAATGGAGTGCTCCCTCACCACCAAGACACATTGCTTGTGTTTAGGAAATGCACCTGTGACCGATTGTTACTCTGCTGATCACTGGAGTGACTGTGAATACTACCAGCCCGACAGGCATCATCGCTTCACACAGAGCTGATGGCACTGCTGAGGTCTTGTCCAAACGCTCGCTGAATGCTCTGCAAATGGCTGGGTCTCCAGCATCCCCTTCCCTCAAAACACACCAGAGGGCAAATCCCAGGAGGCTGCTCCTGGGTCACTGATCCATCAGTGCAGGGTGTCTGGAGGCTCACAGCACAGCGAGCCGCAAGGTCTCAGCAGTGAGGAACACTTGCTCAGCAGCACTGAACAGCAGCCATCCGGATGTGCTGGAACGAGCTCACTGCCATGCACATGGCTGAGGTCCTGCTGGACAGCCAGGGGAAGGGTCAGTGCCTGCAGCCAAGAGGAGCACAAGCTGAGGCTGCCTGCCTGGGGACAGGGCTGTTCTGCCAGGCTGGGGCTGGAGCTGGAGCTGCCCGTGCCCAGGGCCAGAACCTCCATCCCAGCAGGAGTGCTGCCCGCACCTTCCCCACGGCCCATCTGCAGCCTCCGCCTGCGCTGCACCAACTGCAGCAGCTCTGCCTCCACCAAGCTGCAGGAGCGAGGCTCCACCACCGCACCGAGCTGTGAAGTGCAACACAACACAGCTAAAAATATTCCCTAAGAGTTGTGTTAGTAAATGCCACACTATTTTTTTTTTTTTTTCCTTCTGCTGCAAAGCTCTCCAGCTCCAGATACAGCACTTGGCTCAACTGCCTCTAACTTGCAAGCACCTCTCTGAGCTGGGCTTTGCAGTGGCCAAAAATCTCTTTAGGAGGATGCTGGATATGCACTGCCTCCTGCCTTGGGATTAGGGAAAAGACAGCCCTGTTGCTCAACAGCAAACAGGCTCCTGCATGGCTTGACCTGAACTATACATACAGCTACATCAACTGGCAGGTGGGTTTTCATGCAGCTATTTTCCTCAGGGATTAGTTGGTGTGGATTTTCTGGATCCAAAATAATGCATGGATACCCTCACAGTGAAGGGACAGGGGAGAGCCAGGGATGGGGCAGGGAGCAGCAGCAATCTTGTACATGCTTTGGCTGAAAGAAGCCTGCTGGAAAGGAACCATGTGCTGTTCTTAATGACTCTCTATCACCAAAGGAAGCCTTCAGTGCCATTCCCTCTCTATGCCCGGCTCATTACCAGCAGGCCAGCCGTGTCCCGCCAGCAGTGCAGCAGGACGCAGCCGAACAAATCCCCATTCTCTGCACCACAGAAGCGCTTTGATCAGCACAGGGCAGCCCGGGAGAGCAGCAGGGCTCTTCCTGGGCACTCGCAGCTTGGGAACAGCCGGCAGAGACGTGTTTCCCTGCAACAGTGACAGGCAGCTCTGCAAAAGCATGCTGGCCTCTTTGTTTTTTGTTTTTCTTTTCTCTTTTTCCCTTTGGCTTGAGGGCTGTTGCTTGGAACTTGTCAAGATCTTGGCATGCACAGCTGATTTGTCATCTACGAGAAAATGGAGGACGAGCATCCTTGGCTCAGCATGGGGCTGAAGCAGACAGCAACTCCGAGCAAGTCAGCTTCACCTCAGGATTTTTCTGTGGGCTGCAGATCCCAGGGAAGGCAGCGGGCATTCGGGGACTTGGTTGCATCACTGCGTAAGAGCCCTCGGCGTGCCCTGCACTCATAGCTGAGCAGCACAGCACATTAACCTCCTGCCTGCCGCGCGGAGCCGCTTCTCCCTGCCACTGAGCTGCTCCCTACCGCTGGGGATGCTCAAGAGATGCAGGAATGCCAAATGCCATCTAAGCACCTTTTTTCTTTCTTTCTTTTTTTTTTTTTCTTTAGCATTCCCGTCTAAAACCCAGACAACAAGACATAGAAACGAGGGCTGTGCTTAGGCACACTGAAGTTTGGAGGATGAATGATGAATTCATGCCACTGCTGACCCATCCATCTAGGTGCTGCACTCCCCTACTTTGGGTTGCCAGGCACCGGGCAGCCATAGACAAGCAACCCTGAATTGCACTGAAAGCGGCCGTGGCTCCGCACCCATTGGGATTTCAGCACAGAGGCAGCAAGACCTCGAGTATTCAGAGCTGCTATGAAAGCTCTGCAAGTCGCTGAATCACGGAGCACCAGGCCCAGGCTCTGCACGTGCGTGCCTGCGTGCTGGGGGGGCTCTGAGCTGCGGGGGGTACGTGCGGGCAGCCACCAGCCCCAGCAATCCTGCCAAGCATTTGCCCCCCCCCCCCCCCCCCCCCATTGCAAATAGAAAGCACTGGTAGAGCCTTGCAGCAGGGTTGTAAAGTGATGGCCCCTCCCTGCCATGCAAGGGTGCAAAGCGCACAGGTTCCCTCTCCATGCAGGAGTGCAAAGTGACAGCACCCCCGCGGCCGTGCAGTATGCAAAGAGGCCTAACCCCCCCCACACACATACTCCATGTGAGGATGCAGAGAGTCCTCGACCCCCAATGCCGAGTGCTTTGGGGCTCCTTCCCGATGGGAGGTGAAAGCAGCCTGACTCCCCCACCCCATGCATGGGCAAAAACCTCCACCAGAGCTGTGGAGTGAGGCTCTCCCTCCACTGTGAAAATCGGCAAAGTGACAGGGGACCTCTCCCCAAGCAAGGATGTACAGCGTCCAGCCCTCCTACACATGGATATTGTTGGGGGGGAGCACAGGGATCCAAAGCGGTGGTGATATTCCCCCTCCCCATGCAAGGATGCAAAGCGGTATCTCCCCCCGACTCGAGAGTGCAAAGCACTGTGTTCCCTCCCCCCCCCCCCCAAAAAAAAAAAAAAACCAAAAAAAAAAAAACCGCAAAGCGTGGGAGACCCCCAAAACCCTATAAAGCCATAGGGACCCCCCCCACACCCTCTCCCCCCGCAGCCACCCACTCACCTCCGCAAGCTCCGAGGGGGGGCTCCGAGTGAGCTGCGCGGCGCCGGCGGCCCCGGGGCCGGTGCGGGGCTGCGGCTGCCGCCGTGCCGGGAGCCCCGCGCCGCTCCGCAGTGCGCGCACAGCGCATGTGCCCCCCCCGCCCCGCTCCGCCCCGCGCCGCCCCGCTCAGCTCTGCTCCGCGCGGGCGGCCTCGGCCCCGCCGCCCCCCGGTGCTGCTGGATCTCCGCGCTCGGCTCCGCCCGGTGGAGGTGCGGGGCCGGCGCTTTCCCTTCTCCCCTTCCCTGCAACGGCCAATTCTTTTGGCCCCGCAGCAGGATTATCAACCTAGGGCTGATCTCCTGCAGAAGGGCGGATGAGGAACCGGGATGATGCTGAGCAGGTGATGCACCATCTTCTCGGCCTGCTGGTGGTCACCTCACAGCCATCATCTCCTCTGTGCTTCCTTCATGTCCTGTGATGTCACTGCTCCTTGGTCTTTCCTATGGTCCTTCCTAGGGGAATAAACTCCTTCCACTCCACCCCACGGGACATTTGATCCTTTCCATGGCCATGTGCCAGAGCTTGCCCGGGCTGCGATACTGATCCACACCACCCACTGAGCTAGAGCCTCAATGCTGCTGTCCCCAGGGAGCCCCCGAGGGGCTGGAGGCTGCTGTGCCAGCGAGCCTCGCTTCTATGCCTGGGAATATCATGGAGCAGATCCTCCTGGAGGGGATGTTGAGGCACATGAGGGACGAGCAGGTATCTAAAACAGCCAACAGGGCTTCACCAAAGGCAGAACATGCCAGACTCATCTGGTGGCCTTCTATGACAGTGTGATGGCATTGATGGACAAAGCAAGGGCAACTGGTGTCATCTACCTGGACTTGTGCAAAGCATTTGACATGGTCCTGAGCCACATCCTTATCTCTAGATTGGAGAGATGTGGATTTGAAGGCCAGACTATTGGGTGGATGAAGAATTGGTTGGATGGCCATAGCCAGAGGGTTGTAGTCATTGATTCTGTGTCCAGGCGAAGGGCGGTCACAAGTGGCATCTTGGGACCAGTGTTCTTCAGCAAGTCTGCTGATGACACCAAGCTGAGTGGTGCAGTTGACACAGTAGAAGGGAGAGACATCATCCAGAGGGGCCTGGACAGGCTTGAAAAGGGGGCACATGAGAATCTAATGAGCTTCAACTACCCAAGTGCAAGGTGCTGCACTTGGGTAAGGGCAATCCCAGATACAGTACAGACTGGGAGAGCTCTTTGAGAGCAGCCCTGAAGAGGACGTGGGGGTTCTGGTGGATGAAAATCACACACACACAGAATGGCCCAGGTTGGAAGGGACCTCAAAGATCATGAACCTCCAGCCCCCCCACCCCCACCACCACAGGCAGGGCCACCAACCTCCCCATTTACTAGACCAGGCTGCCTAGGGCCCCATCCAACCTGGCCTTGAACACCTACAGAGAGGGTATCCACAACCTCTCTGGGCAGCCTGTTCCAGCACCTCACCACTCTCATAGTAAAGAACTTCCCTCTGACATCCAACCTAAATCTTCCCTCCTTCAACTTAAAGCCATTTCCCCTTGTCCTGCTGTTATCTACCCTTTCAAAGAGTTGACTCCCATTCTGTTTGTAAGTACTGAAAGGCTGCAGTTAGGTCACCCCGCAGCCTTCTCTTCTCCAAGCTGAACAAGCCCAGCTCCCTCAGCCTGTCTTTGTAGGGGAGGTGCTCCAGCCCCCTAATCATCTTTGTGGTCCTCCTCTGAATCCTCTCCAACAGTTCTTTGTCTTTCTTGTATTGGGGGCTCCATACCTGGACACAGTACTCCAGATGGGGCCTCAGAAAGGCAGAATAGAGAGGGACAATCACCTCCCTGTCCCTGCCGGTCACCCCTCTCCTGATGGAGCCCAGGATACCATTTGCTTTCTGAGCTGCAAGAGGACACTGCTGGCTCGTGTTAAGTTTCTCATCCACCAGGGGACCTCCAGGTCCTTCTCTGTAGGGCTGCTCTCAAGGACTGCTCCTTCCAGTCTGTATATATGCCTGGGATTCCTCTGGAACCAAGTGCAAAACCTTGCACTTTGCTGTGTTGAATCTCATTTGATTCACCTGGGCCCACCTTTCAAGTCTGTTGAGGTCCCCCCGAATGACATCCCTTCCTTCCACTGTGTCAACCACACCACTCAGCTTGGTGTCATCAGCAAACTTGCTGAGGGTGCACTCGATTCCATCATAGATGTCATTGACAAAGGCGTTAAAGAGCACCAGTCCCAAGACAGACCCCTGGGGGAGAAAAGCAGGACGTGAGCCAGCTGGGTGCACTCACAGACCAGAAGGCCAACAGAGCTGGGCTACATCAACAGAGGGGTGGCAGCAGGAAGAGGGAGGGGATTGTCCCCCTTTGCTCTGCCTTTATGAGGCTCCATCTGCAGTACTGTGTCCTGGTCTGGGGTCCCCAGCACAGAAAATATGTGAAGCTTTAGGAGCAGGTCCAGAGCAGGGCAATGAGGATGCTCAGAGGGCTGGAGCACCTCCCCTATTAAGAAAGGCTGAGGGAGCTGGGGCTGTTCTGTTTGGAGGCGCTCCAGGGAGACCTCATTGTGGCCTTCCAGTCCTTCAGACGAGCTTATAAATAGGAGGGTTCTGTGATTCTATGTGTCAGGAACATGGCTCCGGGCTTTGCCACCACTGAAGTCCAGCTGGGGTTTTTGGGCTTTGCCTTTTGCCTTGCAAACAGGCACGTGGGGAAGAGAGAGAACTTTGGCAGAGGGATGATCTGTGGCACAGGACGAGGTTTTCAGTGACTCACACCTTGGTTATCTTCATGAGTGCCCCAGGGCTTCATCAAGGTGGGTTTGGAAGGGAGGCCCTGCATACAGCCCCACAGAGGCAGTGGGGTCGAGCCCCCCACTCCTCATAGCTGGAGCTACAGGCACCTTGCCTCCCCCCGACGCATGGAACAGCCACCACCCTCTGCCACCAATGAACTGTGGATGTGGCCTCGGGTCACCCAGGCAGTGCCCACTCTCCAGCCTTCGGACGGCCCCAGACGGCAGCGAAGCACCATGCACCAGAGCTGCACACCAGGAGCTTTGGGGCCGGAGGCGGTGTGGTGCCGCATGTTCCCCTCCTGCGCAGGCTGCGAGGGTGAGGTAATCCTGGGTAATTCCTGACTTCCATGGAAATGCCCAGAGGCCGTGATGATTATCACCGTAATTAGCCTCTCTGATTTTTCTTGGTGTTCTATAAAACATTAATTTCCAGCTGGATCCTCGCCTCCTTTGTGCGCGGCCCCACATCTCCCCGCCGGCAGCGCAGCTCTGGCAGCTCTGCTCAGGGTGCGGGGCCCTGCCCAGGGGCACTCACAGCTCCTGGTAAAGGCAAAGGTGCAATAGAAGCACTCTCAGAACCCACCCTTTCCATCTCTTCACGTGGTTGGTGATGGGGAGTGAATGCAGTGCTGCAATGCTGACCGACAAAATGAAGCCACGCATCAGGCTTGGTGGTATGAGGTGCCCAGAAGACCTCTGGAGCTCAGCCCAGGCTGGTGCCCTCATGTTTCAACCAACCCAAAATGGGGTCAGCTTCCATGTTCGTGATGGTGTACAAAATACCTTTCCTAATGTTTTGTTCTCAAATGTGATTAAAGGCCATAAGGAAGGACAGGAGGAAAGGGATGCTGCGACATGTGGTTTGTCACCGCTGGGTACTGGAAATGGCCTGGCCCCATGGCCACTCACTGCCTCCTTCCAGCCTTAGTCTTGGTCCCCATGTTGCAGCTCCCTGCCCTAAGAAGGTTCTTTCTGCTGGGTAATGCATCGTGCCTTTGTGCAGCCACACGTAGCAGCTGTCACGGCCGTGGGTGGAAGTGAAGAAGCACTGCTAATGGTGGGCACGTGGGGCAGTGGCCATTCCAGGAGTGGGGATGGCACTGCCGGCACTGCCTTCTCTGCACTGCTGTGCAGGCAGCAGGAGCTGTCAGAGGTGTCCTGTGGCTCAGGACAGCCCTGGGCTGGAGTCCTGGGCAGGAGCCCGGCACCGCAGCCGCGATGCTGCAAACCGTTTCTACAGCTGCGCTTCCCAAGGTGCTCCCATGAGATATTTCCATCCAGCAAACCAACATTTCTTCGGAGCTGCCAATGCCTTTCATCCGCGTTTTGCTCGGCCTCCCACTGCGGTTTCCCCCCCCAACTCCCATCAGAGCCGGAGGATGCTCCGCGCCCGGCATCTAGCAGATGACGCTGCCGGCCAGCTCCCTCCCTTCTGCCCCTTTTTAAACCCCACTTCGCTGTGCGGGGATCGCTCGCTTTGCAGCTCCGCAGCGGGGATGAAGGAAAAAAAGGAGCACGGAGCGCGCTGCTCCGAGCCGCGGGTGTCGGCAGAGGGCAGTGGAAGATGCTCCGAGCGCAGCGGGGCCGGGAGCCGGGAACGGGGATCCGGGGAGGAGACTGGAGCGGAGGAAGGGCCGAGCGGAGCCGCGCTCCTCGGGCGGCGGGGCCGGGCTGATAGCGATCTGGCATCGCTCGGCCATTAGGGCACGGCGAGACGGCAGCCCGCGCCTGGTGTGCGGGCGGTGTGAATAGCCCCGGCGTGTGGAAAGAGCCTTTAATATACGGATTTGGAGGTTTTTTTTTTTTCAATTGAAGGAGAGCCGAGGGCGTTCCAGACGCAGTCCCCGGAGCTCCGCATCCCCCCTCCCCCTCTTTTTGCAGCCGGGGGCCACAAACGGGCGTGGAAATAAAAGCTCCCGACGCTGCAGCCCCCACCCACCGAGCCCCGAGCCCAGTCTGACCACGCTCCCAGTTCCGCCCTCACCTGGTCAGCCCCCGGCCCCTGCGGTCCCCCCTCCCCGGGCCGGAGCTCCTCGGGGTTCGGGGTAGGGCCCTGCGGGGGCGGTGCCGGTGGGGGGCCCGCCCCGGGGCCGCTCCCGCTGCAGGATGCGGCGGCGGAGGGCGATGCGGGGCGGCGGGACCCGGCGCTGAGCCCCGGCAGATCGTGGAGGAGGGCGGCCGGGGAAGCGCCGCCCGCTCCGAGGGGAAAGAGGGTGGTCCGGGAGGAGAGGGGCCCGGGGAGGGTGGGGAAAGCTCCGGGCCGCAGGTAGGGGCCGGGGCCGCGCGATGGAGGAGGAGGAGGATGGAGGCGGCGGAGGGGAGGCGGGGAGTGAGGCTGCGGCAGGAGGGGGCGGGCGGGGGGGGTTAGCGGGCATGTGGGACCGGCTGCGGGGCAGTCGGGCGGCGGGCGGCGGTCGGAGCGCTGCCGCGATGGCGCAGCGCGGGGCGGAGGGCGGCGAGCGGGGGCCGGCGGAGGAGGGAGGTGAGGGAGAGCCCCGGGCCGGGGCCGGGGCCGAGAGGGGGCCGAGCGGGGCCGCCGCGCCCTTCCAGCCTCCCGAGGGCGGCTTCGGCTGGGTCGTGGTCTTCGCCGCCGCCTGGTGCAATGGCTCCATCTTCGGCATCCACAACTCCTTCGGGATCATCTACACCATGCTGCAGAGCGACCTCGGCGAGGGCGAGAAGGACCCCACGCTGGAGTTTAAAACAGGTACGGGTCCCCTCCGGCCCTCCCCGGCTCCTCCCGGCCCCGCGTGGAGCCGGACCGCTCCCTGCCCCCCCGGCCCCGCGCTCGTCCCTATATTTATCCGCGGCAGTATCATGTGTTGTTCCTAAGCTGCGATGTACTCAATTAAAAGTAATTCATCCGAAAAGCATGCCCGGAGCTTGTCCTGCCCGCTGCCTCTTGGTGCCAGGGGAGCGATGCCTGATCAGCCCGTGGAGTTCATGTAGTTCTTGTGTGATTCTCGCTTCCCACTGTGGGTGTCTGGCTGTCTGGCTGTCCTGGCTCTGGGATCCACAGGCAGGGTGAACATCTGCCCTGCGGCCACGCTGCCTTGAAGCTGCTTTCCTGGGCAGGCATGGGGCCATGGACAGTGCCCACCTGCACATATGAGCAGGAACCGGGGACCCAGCCATCGAGGCTGTGTTGCGTTGACACAGAGAAGGGACGTTTCACTGCACAGTGAGCAGACCCCAGCCCTGGGGTGGCAGTCAGGGGTCCCTGATGTGCCAGAGGCCCAACCTCCATGAGGTCACTTGCCTCCTATGAAGGACATCCATGGCCCACCTCACTTGTAGCTGTAGGGTCAAATGATTTTATTGTCCCTCTGCATGGCGTACAGGACTGGGGGTGGTAGGGAGCTCAAAGCCCAGTTTGGGGACCACTGGTGGCCGAGCTGTCCCCAGTCCTAATGGGACGACAGGGGCGATCCCAGCCCAAAGGCACCACCTGAGAATGTGGAATTACCCCTGCAATGCCGTCACTGGAGAAACGGTGTCACAGCGGTGTGCAGGGCGCGTGTGGCTGGGGTAATTACAGTGATTGATGGGCCATGCATGTGTGCGATCCCAGGCAGCGCATCGCAGAGCTGGCTGCTTCCTGCTTGCCATGATCCTATCTGCAGAGCCTAAGGCAGAGCTGGGAAGGTAGAAGCAGTAACAAAAGAAATTGAATAACGCAAGCCCTTGGTGGTTTCAAGACTACATGCCCAAGACGGAGTTTGGAGGAGACAGCATCTGTCTCTCACTCCCAAGATGTATTTATCTGTGGCTGTGACCGCACAGAGGCCTCGAAAAAGAAAGGTGTGTGGGCGTGTGAGGTGAGCCAGGCTGGGGAATTACACTGCCTGGGTGACGGATCCGCCTTCCAGCCTGGGCACCCAGCAGAGGGGCTATTGAGAACCACAACACGGGGATGGGTCTGGTATCAGCAGGCTGTGGGTTTTGGGGTGAATGCTGGGGGCTGTGGGATGTGGTGAGGGGCCCTCAACCCTTCCTCCCCTGGTTTCCCTGCTGCTCCCACTCAGGGTTGCATAATTTCCCCGCGGCAGTCATTTGTGTGCAAACGTAATCGGGAAAGTATCGGAGCTCCTTTGTGAGTGTGAATTGATACTGCCTTCCTGAGTCTGTCCACCCTCTGATGTCCGTCTGTCTGTGACCCAGTGTCCATCCGCTCCCCATGGCTGCCGGCGGCAGCCAAATGCTGGGGTCCCCTTGTCTCGTGCAGATGTGATGGGAATGCACAGTCCATCCTGTCCTGACACCTGGCACAGCCCTGGGGCTCCGCACCCCGGCTCACATCCCCATGCCCGGGGAGGTGGGCTCGTGTTGGAGGGGCTCTCAGCCCAGTGCTGAGCATGGCCACGGCCGGTCAGGCATCCCTTTAAAAATAGGGTTCTGTTTATGCTGAAACGGGTACTGGTCTGAGGCAAACAATAGCCGCCCCAGCGCACAGCTATAATTATCAAGGTTTATTTCTTGTTTGCATTGGTCACATTTTCTCGCGTTTGATCTTGAGAAACGCAGGATCCACGGAGTTCAAATTTCGGGTCAGGCTTTGAAAAACAAACCCTCTCCCAACAATGCATTGAATGCATACGCTGCTTTGTTTGGAGAAATATACTGCGAGGCGGCAGTCAACAAGCAGCGCTGCACTCGCTGCCGGGACCACCGCTGTCCCCTCACAGCGTGGGGCCCAGCCGGGACTTCAGCACGGCACACTCTGTGCTTTCGGGTTTGTTTGCTTTCAGGGGGAGGCAGAGATTGGCGGGGGGATCACTGACACTGGGATAAATAAAAAAAAGGCATGTGAGCACTCAGCCAGAAACAACTCGTCCTGGTCTGCCGAGGTGCTGAGTGACAGCCGAGCGCGGCTGCTGGACCGCATCGATTTTTCCCCCCATATTCTTATTTATCTTCTTCTTCCCCCCTCCTCTGCTCTGTGTCAATACACTAGGTACAGATTAACTCTCTTTGCTTAATATTTAATATTTCCATTGCTCAAAATGGGAGCCGAGTGCACCCAGAAGAATGACCCCAGGAGCTGCTCTGCTTGGCCACAGCCCTTCAGGCATGTCCGTGTGTCTGTTCTCCTTCTCCTGTCCGTCCTCCTCCCCCCTGTCTGTCCGTCAGCCTCCTCCGCCCATCCGTGCGTGGGAGCAGGAGGAGCAGCCTTCCCTTCTTGCCCAGCCCCAGTGGGTTAGCTGCACAGCCCTCTGTGCATGGGTCTCACTGTGCCAGGTTGATGGCATCTCCATAACTGGCTTTCTGTTTAATCTGAGGGGGGAAATTTCTCCTGGAACACCCATTAGGATGGGTGAGCTTAGCTGGAAAGGGCTGTTTGTAACCCAACACCGTAACGGGGCGGGGAGGCTTGCTGAAGGAGTGACTCTGTTTCTTGAAAAAATAAAGCATTTCGGTACAACCGACATGAGGAGAGCCAGAGAAGAGCAGCTAGCGTGGCTCCCCGTGGGGCTGGAGCATGGGCCCCCTCATGAGGGAAACCCCAGGGAGAGAAAATCACAAGAGGTAATTCTTGGAAATGGTCCCAGTGCATTTCAGCAGTGCCCAGAGGTTGGAAGGGAGCGGCAGCCACAGAGCTGCACTGTGCTCAGCCTCCAGCATCCTCCCGCGGTACCCGCTTTGAGCTCCCACCTTCCTACCCAAGCCTGCAGGATTTGGCACTTTCATTCACTGCTGGCTCCACTGCTTGCCCTGCACAGCCAGCATGTGTCATGAGCTTCTGTGTTGCTGCCCAGGTCTCCAAATCAAACTGGGTCCCCAGACCTCACCTGCATCCTCCAGCAGCCAGCCAAGAGGATGCTTCGGATACCTTCAAGGATAGAGGCTGCACAGCTTCTCTGGACAACCTTGTCCCCAAAGTGGCACCTCCATGAACCCCGTGTTGTGGGTTCGCTGCCCTCAGGTGCTCCCCACCTGCTCTGCAGCACCTGCACTCACACTGCGCAACATTGCTGCTCACTGCTCTTTTTGCCTCCTCTTCCTAGAAGGATCGTTTCCCGTTCCCTGTCCCCAGGGAAGGCAATGCTCCTTTGGCAGCATGTGCCGGGCTGCTCATTGCCGGCGCCTCAGGAGCTCGGTTCACTCCAGGCTATTTCCTTGCATCCACCCCAAGATAGTTGGGGCGGTTGCAAAAGCCCCGTGACGCGCACTCAGCATTGCTGCAACACGCTTTGCATCTGCGAGCGATGGAAATCTCTCCCCCAGCACCTCGCACAACAGGTCCTGCCGGCTGCTGGGCATAGGCTGCGGGCAGAGGGCTGCCCTGCTCCAGCCTCCCTTCTCATTTTGGGATTTGGGGTTTACTTATCACCTGATGCATGATTTAGGGTGGGAAGCTGGGTGAAGCCCTTCTTTCCTCCGTCCCTTTGCAGGGTGTGTCCGGACACCCACAGGTCATGGCCCTATGCTGGGTGTTTACTCCAGTGCAGCTCATTTAGGGCAGCAGCCTCCTGGGCATGCATGGGACCAACGGATTGCTGCAGACTGCACTGCACGTGACTTGTCCTGGTGCTTGGGACCTGCTCGGGTTTGCCTGGTGCAGTGCTGTGGGGGGACTCTGGCATGAGCCCCCACCTGTCCCTGAGGTCCAATGGGGACAAGGCACACGGAGCCCAGCAAGTGGCATCCCCCAAATCCCCTTTCTTAGGCCACCTTGCATCAGGCACTGAAACAAAGCTTTTGTTTCAGGCTCTTGGCCTTAATCCCCACTCCTGCAGCTCCTGCGCACAGATGGGAGGTGAAATCCTGCCTCTCGGGGGATGTTGCGTGAGTGTGTGTGTGTGTGTGTTTGTACTTGCCAGTCGTCTCAGGGCGCAGTGGTGCTGGAACCTGGAGAGGAGCAACCTGAACACAAGAGCAGCTCCAGTGCACCCTCAGCACCAGGTCCAGCAGAGCAAATTGCCCATGATTAAAGATCGATACTAATTATATAATGGGCACACACGTGCCAGCACCCAGACACACTCCCCTCAGGGTTTCCCAGCTGGGGAGCACTGCACCCTGCAGCCCTGCCCCGGGGTGGCCATCGGCCCTGCAGTGGTGACAGTGGCGTTTGGTGACCAATTGTTCTGTAGCACCACAGACACTGGGCAGAGCACTCTCCTCCCTACCTGATCTATTGGTCAGCAACCCTGCTCGTGGAAGGTGTTGGAACTAGATGAACTTTGAGGTCCCTTCCAATCCAAGCCATTCTATGATTCTATGATGCCCTACCCAGAAAACTCCGAACCCAAAAGCTGCTTTCTGGCCTCCTGCTTGAGGCAGCAGGGAGTACCAGGGCAGTACTCTGTGGCAGAGGCAACGTCAAGGCGTTCTTGGTCACAAGCCAGCTATTAATCCGCATATTTTAGCAAAAACACATTTATTTCTTGAGGTTTGCGCACACAATGGAAGCAGGGAGTGCTGGGGTGGGGGCTGCAGGGGATTAGCTCACTGTAAGCTGGGCACGCCAAGCTCCCGGCCCAGGGAGAGCTTAATTAAAGTTGAAGGAGAAGTGTTTCCAAGAAAATAATACGGGGTATTTAAATGGGATATTTTTGTTCTGGGCCCAGAATGTCTCCTTTCCCTCTCGGTGTTAGCTTTAATAAAACAAAATGAGATCTCCAAGAAAAACAAATTGGAGCTCTTTTAAAAGGCGCTGCGTAGATAAAAATCAGTAACACTGTTGCTGGTAACACCTTGGGTTATTAAAACGGAAAGAATGCTAACGATGCGATTTGCATCGGCCTTTCTTGTGGCTGCACCCCGGCGGCACCCGGCTGCCCGGCCAGGAGGTCCACGACCTGCCCGTGGTGGGGGCACTCAGCCCAGCTGGGGAAAAGGAAAATAGAAAAAGAGAAAAAACAGCGAGGCTTAGGATTCGAGTTGCACCAAACCTAAAATCTGAATTGGAATCAATCACAGAATTGTTAAGGTTGGAAAAGACCACTAAGATTGTAAAGTCCAGTCACTGAGCTCATCAAGTCCAACTGTTGAGATCACCAAGTCCAAACTTTGCCCAATGGTCCAACCAGTTCACTGGCATTTGACCTTTCTGGAAGGTCAAAAAGGGCTCTTTTGGAGGTGATGAATTCGTGGATGAAAGTCCCCAGCTCTGCTTTTCCTGGTATGCCAAGGTGCCGGGGCTTGGCTCCTCTGCAATAAACACCACGATTGTGCTGATGCAGCTGGATGTGCTGAGTCCGTCACTAAGCCTGCAGCCCTGGCACAATGCCCTGCCTGCTCATGAACCCTCCTGGCCTTATTATCATAGAATCGTAGAATGGTTAGGGTTGGAAGGGACCTTTAAGATCATGCAGTTTCGACCCCCTACCATAGGCAGGGACGCCTCCCTCTAGACCAGGTTGTTGAAAGCCCCATCCAGCCTGGCCTTGAACACCTCCAGCATGAGAGCACCCCCAACCTCACTGGGCAACCTGTTTCAGTGTCTCGCCCTCCTCATAGTAAAGAATTTCTTCCTAATATCTCGTCTAAATCTACCCTCTTCCAGTTTAAAGCCATTTCCCCTCATCCTGTCACTACCTGTCCTTATAAAAAGTCCCTTCCCAGCTTTTGTGTAGGTCCCCTTCAGTTACTGGCAGGTCACTAAAAGGTCTTCTCAGAGCCTTCTCTTCTCCCGGCTGCAGAGCCCCAGCTCTCAGCCTGTCCTCACAGTGGGGAGGTGCTCCAGCCCTCTGATAATTGTCATGGCCCTCCTCTGGACCTGCTCCAACAGCTCAATGCCTTTTTTTGTGTTGGGGACCCCAGAACCCTTCATTTGGCTTTGAAATGCCCAACGTGGTAAAGCAACAACCAAGTTGGCCGCGCAGGAGCACCGGCCAGCACTGCCATCAGATAAGGCAATTACAACTCTATCGCTTAATTGTGGCATGTAATAATAGCAGAGTGTTACTGAGATATGGCACTGCCAAAGGATAAATATCAGACACACTGGGTGGTTTGATTGTTATTTTTGCAAAATAAACTCAGCAGAGCCCAGTGCTTCTGGAGGTGTTGGGGCTTTTTGGGATCCCTGCTTCATTCCTATTGCCCTTGGGCCAAGATGGGCGTCACCTGCCCTGTTCCCCAGCCCACAGATTTTCCATTTCAGACAAATGTCTGCCAGGGTACGAGGCACATTTTTGTCACATTTTTGCATCCCCAGTGATGTGGTGACACAAGTTCAGGAGTCACAGTCTATTCCTGGGAACGTCCCTGACGTATCCCCATTTCCAGTTCTGCTTGCATCTGGGCTAAATAATGTATTTTGGGAGAGGGACTTAATAAAGGGAGAATCACATGAAATTAGTGTATTGCCAAAGGCTAACAAATCGCAGTGGATTTTTAAAAAGTTATTAAACTCTGCCCTGCTCTAGTTCATCAAGCAAACCATAGAGCAAACAGTCTGGAGTGTGGGTACTTCAGGTCCTGGTCTGAACCCTGTGGTTGGCCATTAACCCTCTGGGGCTGAGCCTCAGGCTGGATTTCAGAGCTCTTCCTCCTCGTGGCCATATCATTGCGGCTGTGCCATTGTGGCCACGCCATAGAGACTGTGCCATGGTGACTGCGTCTCAGTGGCTGTGCTGTGGTGGTTGTGCCATGGTGGCTGTGCCATAACAGTCATGCCATGGTGGCCATGCCGTGGTAGTTGCACTGTGGTATGCATTCTGTGGTGGCCATGCTGTGGTGTCTGTGCCATGATGACCATGCCATGGTGGTTGTGCCATAGTGGCCGTGTCTTGTTGGCCATGCCACTGTGGCCATGACATGGCATCTCCCAGGGCCACATCCATCAGCAATGTGTTTCTCCCTCTCCTGCTTTGTCAGACCATTTGAGTTCAGGAATGTGATGGAGGCTTGAAAAGCAGCCTCCCGCTCCCGTGTGTGAGCTGTGGGTTGCTGGCATTTTCCCCATTACTCAGGGCTGGTGACGAGTCAATCTCTCCATGTGCTTTCTTATGAATGAGTAAGTTTTGGCTCAGCCCCAGTGGTCAAACAGGTTGAGCAAGAAGCAGCTGGTACGGGTCTATCATTGTCAATGTAGGCAGAAGGGAGGCTCTCCAGGCTCTGCAAAGCACCCAGCCGCTCCGACCGGTCCGAGCCCATGTCCTGGTGGAACCAGCAGTGGCTTGGGGGGATCCCGAGCACCGATTGTAGCTTGCTTGGGCTTCTCCATTGCCTGTCCCGTGACAGCTCCTGACCATCCCACCTCCTTGAAATGCTACAACATTGTGGTCAGCTCAGAACAGGTGCTGGATGCCTTGCAGATGGGGAGCCGCATCTTGTTCTGTGCCCATGCACTCATCCACGTCCCATGGCTTCCCTCCTTGTCCCCAGATCCTAAGGGCATTAGCTCCGTGCACATAGATGCACTTCTCTTTCCAAGGGACAGGGCATGAGTGATTTTCATGTAAGAAACTGACAACAAGTAGCAGGAAAATGAGCCAAGCGGCTGCTCAGTGGCTGGTTACTGCTATCATTCCCATGTCTGGCTCTTACTAGAACAGGGGAATTTGCCCTTTGATCCTTGCGCTGACCCCAAAATGCAGCATTTCCCTGGGGAGGAGATTCTCCGAGCACAGAAGTAGGATGTTCAGCTTTTAAACCCAAGCTGGAGGAGGATCAAGCCCCCAGTGCCCCACAGAACCCCTCCTGAACCTGTTCTGTTATTTATTCTGATTGAAAAGCCCTTGATGCAGCAAAATGCTGGTGTTCTGCATGGCTGGAGGCACACAGCTGCCCAGGCACTTGGACTCATCCTGTGTCCCTGTGTCCCCTCGGCCCGGCTCCGCACTGCAGCACTCCCTCAATACCTGTGTATACGTGCATGCACACGCAGATGCACACAGCCCTATGCACGCACGTGTTCCCACAGCTGGAGGACTTTCAGATGAGAGCAGGTCAGCCAAAAGTAACACCCCATTGGCAAAGGGGTCTAACCCATTCCTTGCTGAAATAAAAATAAATACATCTCTATATTGCTGTTCTTCAGTTTCCTTCAGCTATCAGATTTGCTTAGTTATGGCACGCTCTATTTTTCTGAGATATCCAGGTGTTCTCAAATGCGTGCTTTAATGTAAGGGAACTCCAATGAAGAGATTAAGATCGCAGGGAAGTTTTACCCCTCTCCTGGCCCCTGGGTTTGTGGTTTAACAACAACATACAGACTTGGGGATTTTTCTCTATCAATGGGCTGTGAGAGCACTACACAGAGACACTTGGGGACCAGGCAGGAACTCCTAGCACAGGAGGAGGAAGCTGTGTGTCCTGGTGGCCACCAGCAGAGCCACATCTGACCCAGCAGCTCTGGCTCAGCTCCCAGACAGTTCGTCCTGAGATTCCTCTACTTTGTTATCTATTCCTTTTTTAATTAGCCCTGTGGGATCCCCATTCGGCCAGCATCACCTCGTGCCACCCCACGCTGGAGCTGGGGACCGGTATGGTGATGCAGAGCAGTGCAACAGTGCCATCCAAGCCTTTGGCCAACCGTACCTTAGCTCACTGGGAACAAAGCCTGGGCACAAAATGAGCTAAAAGCCAACAGGCAAGGGGCCTCCCTGTGGAAAGCTCCCACAGCAGCTGCTCGCATTGCATAGACTTTTGTATTTACAGCCGTGGCTATAGGCTTTTGTTGGGTGGACTTTGTTGCTGATGGGATGCAACTTGGCAGGAGCCACGTGTTGCATGTGGGGCGAGGGACATTTAATTATTGATCAGCCAAGGGACATCTAATTATCGATCAGGGGAATGTGAGGCCGATGCTATGCAGGGGCTGCTCCTTTCCCATCTCTGCCCCATCCCCGCCCCATCCCTACCCTCAGATCTCCCAGGGCTTGAAGGCTGTCAGATGCCTGACCAGGGGGTAAAAAGACTTCTGTAAGCCTGTTCCAAGCCCAGTGTTTTTCCTCCATTTATTCTTCTCGGCCTCTTTGTATTCCCTTTGAAAACAGAGTGTTTTTCTCAGCACGGCTGGTTTGAGTTTGCCCCTTTGCTGGGATGTTGACAGGCGCCCCTGGGAGCTGTGCTGGAAGGGGCGCGGAGCTGAGGCTGAAGGTTTCTTCTCAACGTTAATGGGAAACAGAAGATTGCTCGAGAGAAATCTGGCAGAGAGGGGAGCTTTGCTGTCTCTTCCAGTCTGGAAAAAAGCACCCAGCCTCAGCCTGGCCTCCCGGCAGAAAGCAAAGGATTGCCAAGCACGGCACAAGCAGGGCTTGTGGGAGGGACAGGGAGGGCATACAGATTTCCAGGGGATGAAGCAGGCAGAGACCACCCTGCCTGCAATTTGAGAGAGGTCCCTCTGGAGACCATCCTCTCCCCAAGGGCACTGAGGGCTCATAATATCCCCATGCTGCTTGTGTCCTTGCCAATTCCTGCCTTGGTTTGCCATCCCATGCCTCCTGACAGTGCTGGGCTGCAGGAAGATGTGAAGCCATGCAGCACATTCCAGGAGCTCGACCACCTGTCCTTCTGCAGGAGGTGGGCACTGGTCCCAGGCTCTCAGCTCCTAGTGGCCAAGGTGGGTTCTGGAATGAGGGCACATCTTTGGGTCAGAGCATGATGGAAGGTTACAGTCTCCCAGCTGCTGGGGCCAGGCATGGGTGGGAGGAGGTTAATCACAGCCAAAGCCCTGTGAAGTTTGGTCAGGTCATGGATTTTCCAAAGACTCGCTATTTTGGACGTGCAGCAGCCAGTGTCTGGGGCCACGGCTGACCTGTGCCATCCGGCCAAAGTTAATCATTGCCATTGGCTCTGGGATCTGTCTGAACTCAGAAACATGGACTTTTTCCCCCAAAAATACATGGTGAGGTGGCAGGGGCCTGGAGGGAGCCTCAAGCTGCCAGAGAGTGCAGTCAGCTGGGGAGAGCTGAGAATCCTGACCCTAACATGAACCCTGACCCTCACCCTAACCCTAATCCCAACCCTGACTCTGGCCTGAATTCTGACCCTAACCCAGACTCTAACCCTAAACCTGAACCTAACCCTAAGCCTGACCCTAGCCGTAACCCTAATTCTGCCTCTAGACCACGATTTCCTCACTCGCTAGGTGCAAAATAAACCCAGAGACTCAGTTCCTTGCAATGTGTCCATTTGGGGGACATCTGAGGGGTGTAAGAGCCAGAAAGAAAATTATGTAAGAGAACAAAGATGAGACAAGCTGGAGGAAGGGGTCCTGGCACTGGGTACCCAGCAGGGTTGTATTGGCCTTGGCACAGTGCATGCGTGTGAGCACAGCTGGGCTTGCTGCTGGCATTTTTGGTGCTGGAAAGGTTTTTTTCAGCAATAAGAAGGAACCTTCTTCTCCCCTTGGGTGTGTTTTGAAAAGGGGCTTAAGGAACAATGAGGATTAATGAGCAGATAGAAAACGAAAAGCAGGGTTTGAGTCTCAAAATGTGTGCGCATTTCAGAGCGAGTGTTTGCGCCAAGATAAACGCTGCCAGGAATCAACATTGCACACATGAAAGGCGAATCACAGATTGGCTCTGAATGCGGGAGGAGGGCATGTGTGTGTTAAAACGGAACCGCTCTGGGTTCCACAGCAGCACCAGGCAGAAGGGGCTGGGGCTGGGGAGGCGTGGGGTGATGTCTGATGGCAGCAGTGGGTGAATCATCTCACAGAAATTGTAAGCCAGGAGGAAATGCAGAGGAGAAAATCCTTCCCGGCCTGCCAGAGCAAACGGTGCTGCCTATCTGCACTGCACGTGCTGCCTGCTGTTTCTGAGGGTCTTCACAGGGACAGGCGCACGGTGCTGCTGCGGGGCCAAGAGTTTCTCCAGCATCATGGCTCAGGGCAAGCATGGTGCAGTGAGTCTCGGGCTGCATCTTGAGCACATCCAAGGCGCAGACCTCATGCAAACCCTCTGCATTGTTTCTTGTTGAGCCAAACCACGGTCTGCCTCCATCCCCACTTAGCACGGCCATGAGACAGTGACCACAGGCTGCAGTCAGTCACTTACTGGTCACAGGACATCGAAGGACCACCATGACCAGGACACAGCATTCATGAGACTTTGCCGTGGGGCTGAGCAATCCCCTTTATTCCACGCTTTGAGCTGTTTGTGAGCTGTGCATAGAAGGAGGGAGTGGAGACAAGCTGATGAAGGAGGACTTTGTTCATGAGCTTTGGGTACAGTACCAAGCAGGGCTTGCTGGACCCTTTAATGAGCTGATCTGGCTTTGGGCTGCACGTGATGCACAGGGCTGGCTGTGCCCCCTTGCAGCCAGAGGAGCCTTTGGTGTTGCTTTGCTGCTCTCCAGCTTCGCCACTCTCCAGCTTTGCTATGCTGCTCCTCGTCCTGTCATCCCTTCCTCCCACGCCCTGTGCTGGCCTCCCCAGCCCTCACGGTGTGCCTGCCTTCTTCCAGTCTTCCCAGCACGGGGTGTTAGCATGGGGCTGTGTCTCAGGCTCATCTTTGAGCAAGCAAGGGGATGACGCAGAGGCTCTGCGGGGTAGAACAGCTGTTGCGTGTTGGCTGCAGATGCTCAGGGCTGCACTTAGCTGCCTGTGTCAGCAGGGCCACCGGCTTGTTTGGGCTCCCGAAAAGGAGCCAGGGAGGCCGGGAAGGTCTTTGATGATCCTCCAAGAAATTTCAAGCATCTGGGAAAGGACACCCTCTGCAGCACATCCTCATCCTCATTCATGCCCCCATCCCCATCCCCTGTCCCCAGCCCTCCAGCGGCCTCCCCGTCTGAGTGGGAGAAGCCGCGGGAAGCGAGGGAAGACACTTCCTCCAGCGCCGGATCTGAGCTCACCTCCTGGCCCTTGATCCCTCCCGCCTGCGGTATGTGGGTCAGCGGGGAAGCACGGCCGCCAGCGACGTCCCTTCCTCTTGTCTCCCTGGAGAGGCATTTTTAAAGGAACAAATAGGCTTGGCCCAAAGTACCGTGTGGCACGGGTTTTTGTGGTGTTTTTGTGAAAGCTGGAACAATGCACTCAGCACCAGGGGGAATTGGAACCTGCATCTAGGAGCATTATGTTTTGCCATTTGTTTCTCCCCTTGCTGTGCCTACCTTGCCCTGCTATAAAATCTCCAAAATAAGGACAGGGAAGGAGGCTGGGGTGGTCTTGCTGGGAAAAAAATTCATGCAAGCATGGACTAACCCAGGGTCCCTGCTTCTATGAACACACAGACCTGGCACTCAAAGCCCCTTGGCAGGTCCCGACCTCCTGTTAGCCCTCCTCTGCCATAAGGTTCCCAGCAGTGGCCCCAGCACATTGCAGTCATGGCCTGATGGTGTGGGGCTGGTGTGCAAATGAGACTGCTCTCTGGTTTCTGCTCCATCTTGAGCCACGAGTAAGCAGTGCTGGGAGCAGGGCTTGTCTTGGCCGTGTTGCTGACCACTGCATCATCATTCCCCTTGGGTACCTTCAACCACTGCCTTCTCTACCACGCAGAAGGCCTTTGTACCCACCACAAGTCAGCAAGTTGGCTGTCTTTATTAAGTCAAAGTGGGAAGGAGCCATCTAGGAAGCAATAGCTGAAGTTCTAATCTTTGCATGACCACTCTGCTTGATGGGGTGCTCTCCTTGGTCAGCCTGTTACAGCAGAGGTGGGGGAGAGGGCTGCTCATGGGGCACCAGCCGCATGGTTGGCTCTTCCTGCATCCCAAGCATCCCCAGAGCCCTTTCAGCTCAAAACAAAGGACAGGTTGCACATCCCTAAGGGACGGGAGCCCCGTTGAGCCCTGCTGTCTGCAGAGAGGTGTCCTCCAGACTCACAGCCTCCTCCAGTCCCAACATCTTCCGCAAGCCAGGCTGTTGTTCCCAGTAATTTTAATTCACTGTTGTTACCAAAACCTATTTTTATTCATTGCTTGTGGTAAGCCTTTTCTCTGAGGTAGAGCAATTTGCCATGGGAGTCTGTTTTGTTTAGCAGCTTTAATTGGGCGCTATCTCCGCTCCCAAACCCAGAGCCAGGGATGCTGAGTGCTCGGTGCTGAGCACTGGCCAGGGCTCACTTTGATCTCTGCAGGTGAGTGCACATTTTGGGTGAGAGATTGATCCTGCTTAGTTGCGTGTAAATCTCGGAGTGGCTAAGATCCGAATCTGTCCCTTTAAATTTAATACACGCTTTATGCTTTTATTTCCGTGTTTCTTAAAGCAATTTCCAAAAATAACAAACTTCAAACATGACGGGGCCATCTCACATTTTACTGCCTTGGCTGCAGTAGAAGGAACAGTTCTGGAAGCACATTATCCACTTTAACGAGCCCTGCCCATCTTGGCCGCCCTCCCGCCCCTCTCCCCTGCTGCAGCCTGGCCTTGGCTTTTCTTTTCTTGTGTTTGCTCCTCTCTGATTTTATTAAGGAATACTTCTGATTAAATTGGCTCCTTGAGAGCCTGCAATTAATTCTGAAGAGTCGGCTCTTCCAGAGCTTCTCTGTGTGGTCCCTGAGAGGCCGAGCTGGGGAGGTTGTTGTGCAGCAGGAATTTTCTCTTAATGGGGACCTGGCTATTTTCTGATGGTCTCATGCTGCTGGAGGACCGGCTGCTGTTGTGTGCTGAGAGGGCTTGCAGAGCTCCTGCTGTAGGTACAAGGGAAATAAATAGAAGTCAGAAAGCAGCAGGGAGTGTGGCAAGGGGCTGCGGGATGCTGCAGGGACTGGGTGCTCCAGGCTGGGTGCTCCAGCCCCTTCTGCCCCATTGTCTGCCCGTTTGTCTTTCCTGTGCTGCCTGCCCCCGTCACTCCTCTTCAGTGTGGGTAGACAGAGATTTTTTCCTTTCCACATTGCTTTTTCTTGAAAGCCTGCCTTTCCTCCCATGAGCACACACCAAAACCATTAAAGAGGGAGAAGATTGAGGGTGGAGCTGAAATAATCTGCAAATAATAAAAGCTTCTTAAAGCAGACAGACAGCGGTTTTTCCAGAGGTGAGTTGAGAAGAGACACAGGCTCCTGGTCCTGACCAGGGGATGGGATGTCGGCTGGCACAACCAGCAGCTCTTGGAAGACAGAAAGGTCCCCCAATGCCCTCCTCCTTCCAGCTGCCTTCTTCCAGCCTCCACCGCATCTCTGGTTTTCATTTCTTGTTGACATCCAGTTCCCATCATGCCAACACCATGAGTTGCCTGTTTGTGCTGTTTATTTAATTGCTGTTCAATTGATGTGCCTTGTTTGCTGTGTTTGGAACTATCATCTTCTTGCTGGTGGGACTAGAAGGTATGGGAAAACCACACTGATGGAGACTGGAGCCTCCTGGAGGTTGGGAAACCCTGGCTTTGTGGGGAGGGAAGTAATGCTGTATTCATGACACCGGATCTGGATAGCCCATACCTGGAGCTGAGATGTGGGACCTTTTGACCCTAATGGTGGTAGCAGAACCATGGAATCATTAAGGTTGGAAAAGACTACTAAGATCATCTAGTCCATCTGTCAACCCATCAAGGCACCTGTGGTACATTGGCTCCACATGTGGGGTTAACAAGTGGTGTGCTGGGTCTGCCTCTGTCCAGACTGCCTTCAGCACTGGGATTGGTTCTTGTTTTGTTCTGTGCTCCAATGTTTCCTAACCCCATTCAATCACAGCCCTGATCTTTCTTCATTCTCTCTCCCTAGCATGGGTTGGCTCCTTGGCCATGGGCATGATTTTCTTCTGCTCTCCCATCGTGAGCATCTTCACTGACCGCATCGGCTGCAGGACCACAGCAGCCTTGGGAGCTGCCATCGCCTTCATCGGGCTCCTCTCCAGCTCCTTCACCAAGTAAGGTTTCAAGTTTGGAGCAGATGGGGGTGTTCAGCCTGGATGAGAGCTCTCCTGGTATCACTACAGCCCACATCCCTCTCCAAGCTGCAGTTTTGTCCTTAACAAGCATGAGCTTTATCCAAGCATGGGGCTTGCTGCACGTTTCCCCAGGCAGGTGCTCGCCAATATGCATTTTGATGGCAGCTCTACCCAATTTGATGTGATAGACTTTCCAACCCAATGCATTTCCATCTCAGTGGCAGCAAAAAGAGGTCGCCCCTAGTGTCATTCACTCACAGCTCTTTGCATGTTTTCTCAAAGGCGCTGCAGAGACATCCTCCGGAGTGTCATTTGTCTTAGTTCGTCTGAATAAAACTTCTGCTGTGGGTTGGGTTTCAGTTCCAATCAACATTGTTTTAATTAGAATGCTGCAAGAGGTGGTTTTTCAAGCAAAAACTTGCTGGTTTCATAGAGGGCATGGCTGGCTCTGTGCTCCCACCCTAGGCTGCCTTGTTGGGAACCCTGGCCCCCTGCATCTGTGGTTGCCTGGGGTCTGTCACCATGCAGAGGGCTAGGGCAGCAGGGACATATCCCTGGAAATTGGGGACTCTGTGGGTCATGGGGCTGGGGATGCTTCTGTCATTGGGTTGGGCACAAAGGGCTGGGTTCATATCAACCACCATGCTTTAGGACACCCTTTGCCTACTTTGCTGTGTGAGGTATTTTGTTGTTGTATTGGAATTGCTAAGTCCTGTCTTGAAACGGTGATTGAGAACCTAGTGGGAAGGCAGGGCCAACCCAGGGGAGCTCAGGTCCATGCAATGTACGTAAGTGACCGGGAGGGGTGGAGCCAGGATTCACCCCTTCTCAGACCTCATTTAAGGGTTGGCAGTGGAGGCAAAGTTATCTTGTTGGAGTTGCCTGAATACTTGCAGCCTTCTGAAGGCAAGCAGCTCCTTTCCTTTATTTCTGTGCCCATGGCTGATGTATTTGAGCAAACCCTCACTTGCTACAACCTAGGACCTTGCTATTCTGCTGTTACCGCTGCACTTTCTATTGTGTTACAGAGCTGTGCTTTGAATTCCACCCCTTCTGCTTTTCCTTCCCCTCTACATTTTCTGCTCCTGAAGTTCTGCCAGCAGGGCTGAGCCAGGGCTCTTTCCCTGGGGAGCATCAGTAAGGGGCAGCCACTGGAGGGGTACTTCCTCCTCCCAGTAGAGCTTGTTACCCATGGGGACCTTGTTATCATTTGGAGGCTTCCTTGTCCTAGGAGACCTTGTTACCCACAGGAGACCTTACCCACAGGGACTTTGTTATCCATGGGAGAGCTCCATTTCCCAGGAGGATGTGGACTTCTGGGAGATTTCCTCTTCCAAAGAGGCTCATTATCCATGGGAGAACCTCATTTTCCATGGGAGACCTCCTTGTCCCAGGGAGACTGTACTGTTGTTCCTACCAGGGAGCCACTTGTTGCTTCCCAGCCAGCAGGGTGGCAAATCCTGGCTAAGTGGTGAAGCTGGAAGGAGCCCTAGCTTTGTTGCAGTCACACAAGGATGTCTTAGTGTTGATGGTGAGCAGATGGGAACAGAAACATTTGTCTCCCTTTATCCCACATATCAGCTTAGCTGTGGCACCAAGGCTGGTGTAACCCAGCTGAGGTGGTCAGGGCTGGTGATGTGCAGTCAGAGCTGTCCTGCTGCCTACTGACTCCAGGACGGGTTTCGGATGTGGATTTGCCCTGAGGTAGCTGAAAATTGCCTTTCAAGACAGCCATTTGTCTTGGAGCCCCTGGGCACGGCTTTCATGTTCCCTGTCCCAGTTGGCTTGCTAAAGAGAAGAGCTTGTCATGGAAGAAATGATGTGCTTGTAAACATTTGCTCTGTTTTGAACTGCTATGTCAGATTTGGTCTGCTTTTTGTTTGCTCTGTGAGCAGTACTCAGTATTTCACATGAGCGGTTCTGAGTATCAGAGAGAAGACCCCACTGGTGCAGCATCGCTTGCCCAGACCTTTCTATTGCAGTCTCTTCCCATGCAGAATTTTGTGGCAGACTTTTGCAACTGAATGTGTTGCACAGGGATGAAATAATGCTCCATCTGGAGTGAACACAAGGGTGTTGTGCACTCCTTCACTTCAGCTAAGGAAGGAGCTGGGTTTCATCGGGAAAACCAGGCTGGCCTTGGGAAGAAACTCCTTCCAAAGGCTCTCAGACTTCCCGCTGTTCTGTAGGGCAGCCACGTCGCTCCCTGCTTGAGTACAGACACCTCTGTAAGGTACAAATGAGATCTATTAACCATCTAATTGAAGTTCCCAGAGGAGTTTAAAGAAGGAGAACATAATTAAGGAGACTGGAGCCTGGGCAGAAATGTGATGTTCTCTCTCTAAGTGCCTAATAACTGGGGTTGGCCTTCTGCTTTGAAACACTGGGTGCAGAATGTTTTCAATTAGTTGTTTCAGTGGAAAGAAAGAAGGAAAAAAAAAAAAAAAGAGACTTGTAACTAAAAATAACACCCTTTACCTACCTTAGAAAACTGCTTGCAGTATTTAAAAACCACTCACTCAAGCCTGCTTCCCAATGCATGCAGGTTGGTGCTGCCTCCTCCTCCTTGAACAAAACACTCTCCAGCCAGTCTTCATTTTCCTGGAGGTTTAACATGCCAGCTGTGAGTTGAGGATAATCCCTGCCTTGGCTGGGGAATAAGCTCCTCGTGGCCGGGCTGTCTATGCAGTATGCTTGCCCTTAGGCTCAACACAAGAGTTTGCAGGGCAGCAGGTGAGACAGCTTCCTGGCCTCCACATATTCTGACCACCTCAATGTCTTCCTCCCACTAGGTCTCTGGAAGTTCGCTATTTCACGTATGGCATCCTCTTTGGCTGTGGCAGCTCCTTTGCCTTTCAGCCCTCGCTGGTCATCCTTGGTCACTATTTCAAGCGTCGCCTTGGCCTGGCCAACGGCATCGTGGCCGGCAGCAGCTGCCTCATCTCTGTGCCGCTGCCCTTCTTCCTGAAGATGGTGGGAAAGGCCATCGGGCTGGCACACACATTCCAAGTGCTCAGTGCCTTAATGCTCATCCAGATCTTCTTGTCGCTGACATATCGGCCCCTCCTGCCACCCTCCTGTGACTCTCAGCATGATGGGCAGGACAAACTGGGCAGCCGGAGTGTGCGGCAGCAGTGCTGGGCCCAGATGCGCAAGTATTTCAACTTGAGGGTTTTCCGGAGAAAGACTTATCGAATTTGGGCCTTTGGGATTGCTACAGCTGTCCTGGGGTATTTTGTACCATACATGCACCTGGTAAGAACCTTGACTGGGGGTGGAGATGCGAAGGCAAAGGTGGGCAGGAGGAGGGAAACAGCAGGGACTGAGCCATCAAAAGCTTCAAAACTAAGAAACTGCTTTGAGAATATGACCGGAGGTGGGGAAAAGCAGTTAGTAATGGTCCTGCGTGTTCTCTGCTTTGGGGATGAGCATCAGCGGTGGGCAAGGAGGGGGCTACTGGGTGTGGGGTGGGTGGAGGTGATGTGACCATGTAGTGCAAACATGGGTATTACACAACCACCCCCAAATCCGGGAGCTCACTGCTGAGGTGAATTAATTGTGGATTCATGTCCTCTTGTCCTTCCCTCCATCCTAGGTGAAATATGTGGAGAAAGAATTTGAAGAAACAAAAAAGGACTGGATTCTCCCAGTCTGTCTTGGAGGCATGTCTGGGCTGGGGCGCTTGATTTCGGGCCGTATTGGGGACTGCATTCCTGGGCTGAAGAAGATTTACCTGCAGGTAACCGTGGTGCCTGCTCTACTCGGCTGCCCTTGGGTGGCCCATATTCCCTGCCAACAGCTTGTCACTCCTTCCAGTGAGGCACTTGGTGGATATTCTGTTCCTGGGCCTTGTAGCTTTGCTTGTGTGACCAGATGACTCTGGCTTTGCTGGTCCTTGTCTTGTCTGCAAAGCTAAGAAAACGCAAAGCCTATGACTTGCTTCTCTTGGTGCTCTGTGCCTGGGGACCTCCCCATTCCTGCCCGCAGAGATAGATACCCTCAAGGGACCAGAGAGATAGAGCAGAATGGCTTCCTGCTGCCCCTCCCCAACGACATGCCTGCTTTTGTCTCCCCAGGTTGCGTCCTTTGTTCTGTTCGGCATCATGTGCATGATGATCCCGCAGTGCCGAGGGTTTGAGGGCGTCATCGTCATCTGCCTCTTCCTCGGCCTTTGCGATGGCTGCTTCACCACCATTATGGCTCCCATTGCCTTTGAGCTGGTGGGACCCATGCAAGCGTCCCAGGCCATAGGGTACCTGATGGGGCTGATGGCTGTGCCCATGACTGCGGGCACACCAATTGCAGGTTGGTGACACTGTGATGCCGCACCTGGATCATGCTCTTGGGAAGGAGCAGATGCTTATGGCTGCTGTCACTGAGGGTGATGTTTTGGCATAAGAGCTTTGGGACTTTCTGGCTCATTGTGTTGTGTGGGGTTTGCATGCAGTATCTCTGTGCTCTTCTCCATGCCAAGGAAAGCGGGGGACAGTGAAAGGCACCCAAGAACAAAGTGACCATGTTAACTGACTGCAGTTGGAATCCGAGCTAATAACTGTCTGGGAATGATTCATCGCCAGAAGGGAATTCCTAGAATTAGGGAAATCTAATGTGGGCTGTACAGAGCATCCTGCACCAGAAGGATTTTTCAGTGCTGATAAATGGCAGTGTGTTATTTTTGGAGGGTGCTTACTCAGCTTGCATTGGAGAATGTTTGGCACGTGTCTGATTTTTCTCCTGTCCTGGTTAAATAAGCAGGATAACCACCATTGCACTTCTCTTTCAGGATACTTCAACGATTATTTTCAGAATTACCATGCGGGTTTTTACTTCGCTGGAGTGCCTCCCATCGTCGGCGGCTTGGTGCTCTCCATCGTCCCGCTGGTGCACCAGAGGATGCTGCAGAAGCAGCGCCTGGATTCTGGCAAGGACAAGATGCTGACCCCTGAGGCAGTGGTGAATGGTGAGCTGCTGCCAGGTTGCCCTGCCTCTGAAGCACACATGTGATGTGCCAAGTGCACAGTTGCCACCAGCATCCTCCACAGCCCAAGCACAGGCCCTTTTCTAGCCAGACTGTAATTCTCAATGATTTCAGATGCACTACATTTGTAAAGGACAAGAGATAGTTCTTCTAGTTGAAGGCTTTTAACTAGCAGAAACACTTCTTCTTGGGACAGTTTCAATTTTCAAGCTGCCTTTTTTTTCCTCTAACCATTTTTCTAAGGAGAACTCTCATCAGGATTCAAACTTGATTATCTCCCCAGTTTTCTATATGTCACAACAGAGGTTTACAGATAATAAATGTGTTTTTAAAGGAGGTCATAGGCGGAGCTTGTTGCCCCTTCCAGATACCCTGTCCCCTCTGGTGTGCCATGTCCAGACAGCACAGTCTCTTCTGCAAGAGAAGCAGCTTCGGAGTAGGAATGGGCAGCGGGACCTGCTTTGAGCTGTTTCTCTCCTTTTCCACGGCAGGCACTCATGGGGTTGATGAAACTATCCTGCAAAATCTGCCTTAGAAGCATAGGGGGAGATAGGCAGGTTTCTGGGCACCTCTCACCTCCACTTTCAGTGCCTGAAGACTGTGCAACCGTGAGCAGTGAAAACAACAGTTAGGATGGATACAGGAGGCATGGGAGTTAGGAATATCTCAAGAGAGGGCAAGGACTGAAGGTGGCTTCCATCCTGCCTGCAGAACTGTCATCCATCGGATTTTCCTCCCCATCACCCGCTGTTAGAAACAGGAGCCTTGTACATAGCTCCACATCCTGCATGTCCCACTGGCCCTTTTGTTTTTTAAGCTGCATTGGCTAGTGCACTGTAAGGTCTTGTGGTCTGTGCTTCTGTTCCTTCTGTCCCTGTACAAGCTGGAGAATATACTGGTGTGTTGTGATGTGTCTGTTCCTGTAAGCGAAGTGTGTTTCACTTGCACTTCCTTTGGCTTTTCTGAGTCTGCTTCTGCCTTTCTGCAGGGTGTCAACTACTACAAAATCCTCGTTCTGACCATAGTGCCCCACCAGGCAAGCTCATGAGGGATTTAAATGGTAGAAACATCTCCTTTTGCCCAGCAATAGGAGAGGGGGTGCTGCCTCAAACCCTGATTGTTTCCATGCTGCATGGCACAGCCCCCAGTGACTGCACCACTGGGCTTCATATCCAACTGTGCAGCTGTAAGACCTCTCTCCAGTTTGTAAAGCAACTTACAGCCTAAAGCCCTGAACTTTGCAGATTTCCACGTGCCTTAAGTGCTCTACCTGCTCATAGAAGCCTTTGCCCCAGGAGGAGCACATGCTGGGGCCATGGGAGCTCAATGCTGCGCTGGCGTGGGAGCAGTGCTTGATCAGATGGGAGTCCTGCCTGACTGAGCATCCCTGAAAGGCTGGTCTTTTTATCTGCTTATTATTGGAGCCTCTTATTATTGAAGGCACTTAGCCCAGTACCTCATCACGCTGCCCAACTTCAGTGGAAGCGGTACATCACATACCATCCCAGCTCAAAGACTGTCAACAGCCTCCCCAACCTGCTGTGAGCATGTTTGTCCAGTTAAGGTCATGACTTTGATCAGCATGAAGTCAAAACGAGCCATAGGTCAGGGCAGGAAAGGCAATGAAAGGTACAGTCTGCATGCACAATTGGAAGGGCAAATTCTGCCATAATGGTAGGAGGCTGTGCACGATGGGGATGGTTTTGATGTTGGCTGCCAGCAGTTGTGCGTCTAACTTTCCTCTTGAGCGTCCTGGCCCAGTGCACTCCAGCCTCCTCTGGGCAGGTGAGGCAGGACTAGGGAGAAAAACCTGCCTTGTACTCCTCTGTAATGAAAAACCCCAGCTTCCCCCAGTGAGGAGCACTCGTCGCTTCAGGCGGCCACATGGCATTATGCAAGCGTGCATCAAGTGCAGGACGTGCCCCGGCAGCGCTGGCTGGGACTGCCTTCCTAAATCTTTAGCTTCAGGGTGTTCCAAAGTGAGTTGTTGTCTTTTTTGTTTCCCTCTTATTTTCATGGCTGGGTGAAACACCAGGTTTAACCCCTCTTGCTCTGGTAGGGAATGATGCTCCTGTGGCATCTCATGAGGCTTCGAGCAGCTCCTGCTTGTCTCTGGTTGGTCACAGTGGAGCCAGGAGCCCTCCAGCCTTTGCTTCTCACCACTTCCATGGCTTTCTTGAGCATCTGTACCCAGCAGAGGTTTGTTTGGGTGTTACCTTGGATATTTCAGCTTCAAGAGTTTTCACACTGGCAGAGTTCACTTGTCCTTGTCCAGCTGGCTGGAGGAAATGGGGCTGCACTGGAAAGCCCCAGCACACTTGCCAACTCTTTTGGGTGCTTTCTTCCCAAAGCCAGCCGCCCTTTAGCACCATGTAGTCAGCAAGGGCTGCTAGTGCCCGGCCCGCTCCCTCATGCAGAGGCATCGCCTGTGTGTTTGCTGGCTGGGAGCAGGGATGCACCACGGACTTCGCTCTAGGGTTATCGCTGTGCTTTTGCTGGCTCCCCCTGCACAACCTTTTATTTTATTTTGTGTGTGTGTGTGTGTGTGTGGTTTATTTCTGTTTATTTTTTTTTTTTTTGCAAACATTGCAATGCCCTTAGCACTACATCAAGGACTTGCCATGCTCTGGGGGCCCCCATTCTCACCCGCCCCACAAGGGCAAAGCCCAGCCCCGGTGCTGTGTCCACTTGCCCCGGTGGACATTTTGGTGACCTGCAGGATGTGGGCTTGATGTCTGGACTAACAGCAACGTGGCTCCTGACTTTGTTTACAGCACCCAAATCAGGGCTTGGAAAACAACTCAGCTCTGAGTGTGGGCAGCAGGCAGGTCCCAGTAGGCCTCTCTGAGCCCAAGCAGTGAGCCGCACTGTCCCACCTTCATTGCCCCTGCAGGGCTCAGGCCTCCTCAAGAGAGTCAGTGCAACTCCCGAGTGCCTCTTCCATCCCAAAGTCTCCTTCCATGACATCTGATCTCAAACCTCTTCCTCGCTGACCTTCCAGCTCTGGCTGCCAAGAGCAGCGCGGTTGCAAGGCACACTGTGAGCAGTTAGTGTCTGTTTTGCTAAGGAATTAAGCTTTTGTTGTTGTTTTTTGTGTATGTAGTGAGGCATGGCATGTAAAATGATCTGTTTCCCAGAGCAAGTTTTTGGGTAGCCAAACATTTGTGTTCAAGGGGGAAGATGTCTGAGCTGACACCACATACGAGCACTAAGGTGGAGACTTGAGTTCTGGGGTAACTAACAAGACATGAGGGTCTGTGGCTGAAAGCAGGTGCTTTATTCAGTGCAGAAGTCAGGCCCAGAGAAATGCTTTGGGTCATGCTTTGGCTTTAAATGAGTAGTGAAGGCACAGCTGGGAAGGGTGGAAGAGCTGTACCTCGCAGAACTGGCCTCACAGGAGCTCGTGAGATGTAGGTGAAGAAATTGGTAAAACTTTTTTTTCTTTTTTTTTTCTTTTTTTTGACATCTGTTCCTTGTATGTGATTTATATTCCCTTAAAATTTTGTATCTTAAAGTAAAGTATTTGAATGTGTGTCTTAAAAGTATGACCCGTCCTTTCAAAATGTGAACTTCTGATCGTTGATATATTAAAAAAAAAAGTTAAAAAAAAGTAAAACAACACAACACCATCCCATATTAGCACATCTTTTGTAATGAATGTTTTATGAATGTTGTTTAAAAAAAAAACACGCGTAGAATAAAACCAGTTTAAAAAGGAAGGGGGTCGTGGTTTCCTAAAGAAGTACATCCCAGCTGGGTGCCCAAAGCTGTGTCGGAGCACCAGGCCAGAAAAGGGCAAGTGTGCATCGGCGAGGTCGCCATGGCTTGTGGAACTGGAAACAGGGCTTCTAGCAAGGGTTTTATCATAACGATTTGTTTATACTAGCTGCTTTAATTGACGTTAGATGAAAGCTGACATAGGCATGAATTTGATATGGCACAGGTTTTTTTTCTTTTCTTTCAACGTGCATCTCAACTCTTTTTCAAGTCGGGGATATTTACTGCAAATAACATTCAAAAAATCCCCAGCAGGAGATAAGAGGCAGTAAAAAGGGATTCAAAGGCTGCGAGGCAGTGGCAGCGAGCTCCTCCGTGGGCCGGCGTGCCATACAAGGAGCCTCGGCGCAAAAAAACCCTATTCTATCCTGGAGTGATCTTCTGGGGATGGCTGGAAGCTGAGAGGTGCTGTGCTACGTGATAAAAGTCACCTTGCATGCAGGCTGCTTGCCGAACATCCAAGGAGCACCAGCCTGTCGCTGCCCACCTCCACAATCCCCATACAAATACACAAATAGGTATATATATACATACACATATATATACACACATATCCATAGGTGTGTCTGTGTGCCTGCCTGCTGGGAACCATTTATTCTTATGAAACTGAATATTTGTACGTGTATTTTATATATTAAATACTAAGCCCTATGTCTGGTGTTAGTTTGCTAGTAGCTATGAATTGCATATGTGCTTTAGCTGCCTCTGTGAATGGCGTGTTATCTGTCTCTGGTCACGTTGAGAGGTACACATGCAGCGTGGGCTGTGCTGTTCAGTGTTGCTGAGCGCCTGCCAGTGGTCAGTGGAGCATCACCCTGGGATGGGACAGCAGGAGCAGCAGTGCCTGCTTAGGTTTTAGGGGCTTTAATGCAGAGCAGCAGGAGGCAATGTCGGAAACCATGTCGTACTGGCAGCAAGGCAAAACAAGGGATGAAACGAATACGTATGCATACATATATGAATGGTATTTGGGGGCTGTTTTGGTGTGCTGGTGTGTGTTGGGTGAGCAGGGCTACAGCTATTGTGACTCTCACCTCTTCCTCCGAGGCGCTGTGCTGCTGGGCTATAAATCCGTTATCGGCCCATCTGCAGCATTGTTCTGCCCCAGCGTACGTGGTCGGCTCCTCGTCCCCCAGCATGCTTGGCCCCGCCGCCTTCTCCCGCCCACGTTGATGCTTTCACCAGCCGTGCTCAGTGCAGCTTGGAAGCCTTTTCCCAGCCCTCCCGCTGAAGCCCACTGGAAATAAATCACTCTGTTATTCCCATCCCCGCACTACAAACCGCCTCGGATACTGTCCCATTACCTACTGGGCTGGCAGCCTTCATGCCAGCCCTCCTCCTGCCTGTTTGCATCCTGCTATTCCCTCCCTTAGCCTCCCTGCTTTGCGCTCATCCTTCTTTCCCACCTCCTCCTCTGTCCTCCATCCCCATTAGCTCTCATCACTACAAACTGAAGCAAACTCATCCCCAAGGCACCACCAGCATTGTTTCCAAGTGAATCTGGTTTATATAGAAGTCAGAAGTGCCTACAGAGAGTAATTTTTGTCTTCCACTGCACATCTGCTTGCATTTCACCTACTCACCCAATAGCATAGGTTGGTTAACCTATGACTGGTTGAAGCTGGAAGGGACCCCTGGGTCCACCCGGTGCCATACAGAGCAGGGTGCCCAGGACTATGTCCAGAAGCTTTGGTGGAAACACCACAACCTCTCTGTGCAGCCTGTGCCAGGGCTCCATCACCTGCACAGCGCAGAAGTACTTCTTGATTTTTAGATGAAATCTTCTGTGCTCTAGTTTGTACCCATCGCCTCTGATACTGGCACTGGGCATCACTGAGAGGAGCCTGGCTCCACTTCTTTGCACCTCCCTTCAGCTATTATGGCCATGAATGGAATATCCAAGCGTCCTCCAGGCTGAGCAGCCCCATCTCCCTCAGCCTCTCCTCACAGGAGAGGTGCTCATCACCTTGGTGGCCCTATGTTGGACTCTTTCCCCTCTCTTGCACTGGGCAGCTCAGAACTGGACCCAGCACTCCAGGTGGACCACCTCCCTTCACCTCCTGGAGTACTTTGCCTAATGCATCCCAGGACACCATTAGCCCCTGTCAGCAGCCTTTCAAGGTCCCCCTGGATGGCAGTGCGGCCCCATCATAGCAGGTGACACTCACTGCAGTCACAGCTCCACTCGCTGCTGTCACACTGCAGCACGGCAAGCAGTGCCTCAGTGCTACCACACAGACCATGCCCTGCACAAGCTGTTTTTCTTGGGAGTCCCGGACCTGACAGCAATGCATGGCAATGTGTGAAAACGCCAGAAACCCTACGCAAACAGCGCAGCCTGACTCTGTTCGATGAAGCAGTCATTGTCACGGAGGCTCGATGCCTGCTCTTTCACATGCTTGGCTCAGCAGGGGATTTATTCAGGGGAACAGTTGGAGCATGCAGCATCAGCATCTCATTAGCGTCAAAGACAATATCATCTCGTTTAAGACTAAAAAGAGGGCTTAGTTTTCCCCATATAACTTTATTGTTAGGGCTTAGGAAGCCACAACCCAGCTGAGTTTAGATTCATTATGTTAAAAGCCCCCGAACAGGTCCCGACACACAGCAGTAGGGAAGGATGGGCTCGCAGCAAAGAGCTCCGCTTTCCTCCCCGCCTCTGCACTGCCAAACAGAATTCCTGTCAGGGAACAGGCTGCAGGGCCCTCTCCAATTTTGGTTTGAACCGGTCAGAGCAGACAGACCACAGAGCTCCAGATGCAGCCGCTGGCAGCTGGGAAGAGCTAATACTATAGAATCCTGAACAGAATCTCTGCTCTGCACATCCCTTGGGAAGCCCACCAACCTTCATCCTTTCCATAGCCAGGCCATCCTATACAGCGCTGCCAAGCATCGGCCTAGCTGTGAGACTGCTGCCAGCTTGGATGGCATCCAACAGACAGGGCACCGCGTGTCTGCATCCAAACATTGCCATCCTTCCCCGTCTTCTGCTGCAATGCCATCAGGCTCTGGCCCAGGAACGGCTCTGGCTTCCTCCTCAAGGACCAGACTGAGGTGAGGGAAGCGCCGGCAATAAAGCAAGCTTCCAAGCTTCCCACACCCTACAAAATTTCCTTCCCACTCAAGTAAGCGTTTGCACGTACATCAGCTACTAAATTTAGGGTGAAGCTTTTAGCCATATGTGAGAGCTTCTTACGAAAGCCACAAACACCGTGAGGTGTTCAGTGTATTTCCAGTGGGACTCAGCACTAAGCCCCGGTCCCTGATGGGCACCCATAAAAGTCACAGCTAACACTTGAAAGATAACTTACAGCTTTGGTGCCCCATGCTATCCACTGACAGATTTATACAAGTCTGGCACATAAATTTATTGCTTCTGGTTTATGTACTAAGGAGCAATAAACTCTTCTGAGAACTTAACTCTGTACCATTCCAGGTCTTTTCAGCTTCGAGGGAAAAGCACATACATTTCTACCACATCCTTCAGTATTTACTCCAGCACATTCCCAGTGTAAGAAGAATAAACCCAAGGAGTGATGATCAAGCACAAAATGATCACTTCATGCATTTTATTGAGTCTATTTAAATTTGCATTATGACATCTTACATAGGGAACAAACTCCTCCTAAATATCAGCTATCAAATCTGATCGAACTGTTGTCCGATGACCTCAGAGTACCATTTTGTACTGAACAAGTCGAGTATAAACAGATGTAAAGCACTGTACAAAACAGCAACCAAAAAAAAAAGAAAAAGAAAAAGAAAAAAGAAAAAAAAAAGAAAAAAAAGAAAAAAAAAAAAAAGAAAACTTACATTCTCAGTTGAATTCAGGGCTTCCCAACCAACAGCTTTACAGCAGAGTGAGATTCGGGAAGGGAGCTCGGGTATTTCAGCTGAAGGATCAAAACCACATAAAATAACCAAAACAAATCCAAAAGCGTGCTTCCCTGTAAGAGGGAAAAAAAGGGATACCTCAAGGAGAGGTTGGGAAGCCCTGGTTTAACAGACGCAAATTTATTTTCTTTTTTAACACAACACAACTTTAATGTACTTTGGGTAAGCTATCATCAATCATCTTCACCCTCTTTCTTCCCTCTCTAGTCAAGAACAAACAAACAGCCCGGTGTGTGCAGTGATTGGAAATGCTTCTGAATTTGTTATAAATTCCCTTATCATGGCTCTGAGCCAACTCTCATCCAAAGCGAGCAGGCAGATGCCCATAACGACTGTGCACCTCGTCAGCTCCAAACGTCATTACATCTCCTCATCGTGCAACCCAAGTCCCCACAGGAGGAAGGTGAGAAAAACGAGACGTTGAGCAGCACGAACTTACACAGTATGGTAACGGAAAGGATCTCAAGCCAAAGGTAAGGCTGCAGCTCAAGCCAACTGGATGGACCTCTGTGTTGGGGTGTGACAGTGAAGGCAACGCTGGGAGACTCAGAAAACATCACACTGCTAATAGTCACAGACATGGTCAGCCCTGCCAGCCCTTCTCTCACCTTCCAGCTAGATTCTCTGATTAGACACCACGCGGAACCTCCCCATTGTGTAGGCAACCATCACAAGATAAACATCCACTGCAATTAGACAGGGAAACAGTCCTCTGGCCCGACATATTTGCATAATCCAGCTAACTGACAGGAAACTGGAATGACAGTCATTACGGTCCATTGTGTCAACATTAGTGGGAAATACATTAGTTTGCAAGTTGACACAATGGACAATTATGGCTCCTTCAAAACTGGTAGAGTATCGCGTTAGTGCAGCTGCTGTGCACGCACATTAATACTTCCTACTAAAAGTCTTCAAACATTTAACGAGTAATTTCTATGCATGCGGTTGCTACAGTAATGAAACTGTGTTTAAAACAAGTCAATTAACTGCCTACAAGTTCCTTGCAAAAAAGCCTCTTGCAGGTAATTAAAAAGCACACGTGTAAAAGGGAAATCTAACAAACACCAGGAATGAGTCTTCACAGTCTTCGAATGGATAAAGACCTGATTTAAAGGAAAAAAGGAAAGCACCCACAACTCCTTATCTGTTTGCAATCTGAGCTGAACTATCAAACGCACCCTGAAATTAAAAGCGCCATGCGTTCTTTTAGGTTTTGGCCATGTGGCTGCTTTCACAGCTGTGCACGGAGGTCATGCAGACACAGCACTGCCCCCGAAGAAAGGAACTCAGCTCACCCACCAGCCAGACAGGTACTCACAACTGCAGCGTGGGCAATTTGCCGCTTGCAAACACCACCATAACTACTGAGGCTGGCGATAACAGGGAATCCCCTTCCAAAATTACGCAAAAGCCTTCAACGCAAAAGCAACCATGCTGCTCCAAGCGACGAGCTGGCTTTATCACGGCTCCGCAGAAGGCCGAGAGGCTCCCACAAGGTGGCACTAGGAACCAGGCAGCTGATGCAGCGGGGCTGCCTCTGCTCCTCTATTTCATTCAGGCATCTTAAAGTCGCCAAAATGGCCATTTTAGCCCTTCGTATGGCTGTAACTACGAGACAAGTCGCTGCATTCCACCTGCAATACCGAGTGTTAACTGAGGGAAGCAATGGGTACAAACGCCCAATGCCAAAATAACTTCGAAGCTGTAGAATAGGCTAATTTAAATTATAGGCCTTTTAAATTACAGCAATTGATGCTTTATTAGTGACTGAAAAGTAAATATTGACTTTTCCTATCTGCAATGCAATTTTAGAAACAGAGAGATTAAATTACCTCAAGGTATTAGGATAAAATGCAGCACCTATGCATTCTCTTCTCTTGCCAGACCTCAGCCCTACGACTGCGATGCGGAACACATGGGGTTTCTGGTACAGCATAAAGGCATTTGTGAACACTGAACTTCCAGATGCAGCTCTGTGTAGAGGGGATGCTACTCTTCCCCAGATCTGCTGCAGAGACCAACAGATAAGCCAGTAACATGGAGCTCTTTGTTGTAGCAGCGATTTCATCCTTGCCAACTCTTCCAGGTGTTGGGCAACCAGCCTCCAGCACTGCTAGTGCACTCAGTATCAGAAAAGGCATGTAAAACACTAACGTTCAAGGGCTTCTTAATTGAGGTTAAATTCTCAGGATCAGAGGGGATGATTTAAATTAGACGTCGGAGGAAATTCTTTACTGAGAGGATGGTGAGGCATTAGCAAAAGCTGCCCAGAGAGCTGTGGGCGCACCATCCCTGGCCAGGCTGGATGGGGGCCGTGGGCAGCCCGAGCTGGTGAGGAGCAACCAGCCCATGGCAGGGGGTTGGTTACTGGATGATCTTTCCGGTCTCTTCCAATCCAAGCCATTCTACGATAAATTATTTGTTCCTGGTACCAGTTGGGAAACCTCCAATATTTTATTAGTTGCTATCGTTACAGAAAGATAAAATGTTAAGGCATGCCACTATTAAGCTATAACAAAACTGTAAAGTTGAGTCTTCCAAAGTATACAGTTACTGGAAACTCGGAACATGAAAAAGAAAGCTATGTCGAATGACACGCATCACAGCCGTGCTTCGTGTTAATTAGCACTAGTGGGCTCCTTTCTTTCTGGTCACCATCCTTAGACCTCAGAAATCTATGCCAGATTCTCAAAAACTAAAATGGCATTCATGCGGAGAAGTGCTTTTTCCCTTCTAATTCTAGACTCCATTAAGTCAATAAAGCTACTGGCAATTGCAACTGATAGCACACATTTGCTATGCGAACGCTACCGGAAGAAATCAGAAGCGTTATATTGTTGAGGAAGATTTGGCATCAAATGCATTACCCACATTCATAAGAGTCCAGCACCTGAAATTAATATTTAACTTCCAATTTTACAGTGATGCATATCAGAGGGAAAAAACAGTAAGAGCATGAGCTTATTTATTCTGTAAAAAAAGAAAAAAGACACCACACGCATTCCCTCTGCCATGATGGTGTGTCCCAACAGGAGGAAAGCGAGCTCAATAGCCAGTCAGGGTTTCCCACTAAGCCAAATGCCACGAAATGCACACACACCAAAAAAAATTGGAATTCTGGGACATCGTGAAATCCTTAACTAGCTGATGAGACATTAAAATGGCTTAGAGCAGAGACTATATTTTATGCAACCACCACTGTAACACACCCAAAAATGTTTTAATTAGGGAAAAAAAAAAAGGTAGGCCAACTTTGGTTTCGTCATCTGAGGAGCAAGCAACATTTCCCATATAGCCAGCAAGAGCAGTTCATATCCCTTTCGAACTACTGCCCTGAAGATTAAAAATATACTGCTTTTTTGTTGCAGATACAGGCTAGAAAAAAAACAGTCACTAGAGAATAAAACAAAAATGGCTCATTGAAGAGGAGTGATACCTCCCCTGACGCAATGATAGCTGAGGTACAGAATCCCAGACCGGGTGTGGCTGGTAGGACCTTGGAGTCCAGCTGGTCCGATCCCTGCTCTTGCAGGGCCACCACATCCAGGTGGCAATACATTTTCCAACACGCCACATACATACTTTTAAATTTAAGATTTCAGTCTTTCCACTAGGAGTATGAGGGTGTTGTTTTGTTTGTTTTTTAAATGTGTTGCCAATCTCAACATTAAATATACTTCAGCAACCAGTTATACTTTTCATTATTAGAGTGCTAGATTAAATATGAGTCTCTTTTCCAGTTCATGCTTATTTCTTTGCAGCACTTGAGTCACAGGCTATCAACAGTGGATACACATCAGCATGTTCACTAAATAGATCCAGAGATTACTGATATTGTTGAAGCTGGTGTGGGGAAAAAAAACCCCAATCTATCAGTATTCGTCTTCCAAAGAATTACACAGGGTTACCTCAAAATTTCAAGATACAAAAATAGGGTAAACGTCACCAAAAGGGCTGGTGCACGTTGGTTTGAATTATTACATATTAGCAACCACACAAAGAAATAACCAACCATTCAAATTTTTATCATCTTTTTGGGTGGCATTACTGAGCCAAAACACTGCAGTTATAAACATTTTGCTTCAATTTTTAAAGGCAATTAAGTGTCCAATTCAACTGCTTTTATAGTACAGTAGTTGTTCACATAAATAGTACAGATATGCACTGCTCTTGACAGGTACACAGTTAAAAAAGCAGCTCTCCTGTATTTAGTTTGCTCTCTCTGTGGTGGGTTTTGTATGAAAAGCATTCTCAATTTCTAAGCGTGGTACAATTTTAATTCTTAATGCGTTAATACAACAGTGCATTGGAAAAGTACTGAGCTTCTACAAAAAAGCTTTACAATTTTAAAACAGATTTTTTTTTTTTTTTATTTAAACAAGCATAGGCAATTCTTATATTTCCACAACAAGATAAATATCCCAATTAAGCTAACAGCTCATCCTACAGCGTGCCATAGTGATGGGGAAAGGGCTAACATTAGTGTTATTTACACAGACACGTCCAATATTAACCCAGTATGAAAATTAAAAGTATTTTCAAGTATGCAATTAAACTCAGGTTACTTTTTCAGTCAGTTGGACTTCTTGCAAAAATTCCTCTATGACTCCTGTGCATTTAGCTGGGATGACTTCCCAGAAAGACTACTCATAAGCACAATGTTGAGGACAAATTGTTTATTGGACTGGAGGAGTAAGGGGATAGAACTTATTACTCTTCATAAAGAAAGAAGTATTTTTAAGTGAGCAGATGTCTTTGGACAAATGAAATTTATCACACAAACCAACTAGATCTTGAAAACCCTAACAAATTTTTCCAATTTTAAAAGCTTGAATTCAGAGAAAATTCTTTCATGAGGGAAGATTCACTCCAAGTAATTACTATACATTGAGTTACCACTCAAAAAGTGGCCATAAAGGAAGTGACTTCTTTGCCCATCACTATTACACTAGCTGCTTAGCCATAAATTCAGATCTCATTTAGACGACACTCTCCCTGTTACCAGAAGCTAAGACTGCCCTGCGACAAATGGGACAAGTGGAATTTTCTGATAACCAGCGATCGATGCAGTGAACGTGATACTCGTGAGAACAAGGCAATTTACGAAGCTTGTTTCCTTCCGTGTACTCTGTAATACACACACTACACGTTTTCAGAGCATCACTCTCACCGAAATTCCTCATTGCTAGGTTGTCAATTTGTTCTTTGGTGAGTCCTCTTGGTTGGTCATCATCATCTTCGTTTAGTAGGAAAAATTGTGCTAGGCTAAGGAATGGTAGAGAACCACTTTCTTCAAATGTGACAGATCCTCTCGTATTCCGACCTTCCCGTCTGGCACCAGATGTTGAACCACCTTCATTACTACCTTCAAACACTTCCCCTGAGCTAACATCTGTACTTTCATTGCTTGAACTACCACCCCCTCCGTTCTGTGGCTCAGAAGCATCCACATTCTGATTTGGAGTTGGGCCACTAGGATCTGCGTCGCTATCACTATACATAAAGTAACTCAGCTCTCCAAAGCCTGTCATTATCTGCCTTAGCATAGTCTGAATTGCAACTGACGTAGTCTCACTTAAGCCTGTATTTAAGATCCTACGAATAGGAATCCTAATGGTGCTGACATAAGTTCTCACTCCAGCCCGTTCTGAACGTGAAAACGTACGCCTAAACCCTCCCCGTTCACTTTCGTAAGTGACTGTGTTGTTAGGAGTCTGGGACCGGGACCGAGTTCTGTTGGCTATGCTGTCCCTTTGCCGATACTCTCCTGGACGAACTCTTCTCACCTGGAGGTCGAGTACTATGGTAGGAGGCCTCTGTCCAGGAGCTGCAGACTCACCGGCACCATTATTTTCTGAAGAACCTGCTGCTTGAGGAACAGGTCTTGCTTCAGGGGCTGAAAACAGAACTGCATTTTCACTAGGAATCTCAGTCCCCACTGCATGCTGCCTTAATGTCACATGCTGCCTAGTTCTAGAGCTTCCCTCAGCTTCATTCACTGCTGAATGGTCAAACGTTTGAGATGATGTATTGTGATGAGACCTGCGAGGAGCCTCACTCACTGGATTAATAGGTGACCTACTTCTATCAGTCCTAGCCCGTGTTCTCCGCTGTTCTGGGCTCCTACTTCTCGCTCTCCTCTGCCCTCTAGGAGAAGCTTCCTCAGTTAACTCTTCTGAACTGCTCCTTTCTGATCCAGGCTGCCTTACAGATGGTGATTCAGATCTTGGAATTTCAGAGTCACTTTGGCTGTTTTCCAAATCCTCCCCACCGGAAGGCTCTACAGATGGCTCATTCTCAGTTTCTGGATTTGTGTTCCCATTATTACGGTTGACATTTATTTCCAAACTGAATCTGAAGTCACCACTATTTGGGTTAGTCCGGCTCACGGCTCTCCAAGATTGGTTTCCTCGCTGCCCACTTCGTGTTGTATTTCCAGTCTGTCGGACTGAATTAAGCCAGTCTATTATAGAATCTCCATTTGAAACATCTTCTGTGGACTCTGCACCTGTAAAAAAGACAAGGAACTACCAAAATTAGAGTACTGAGCTAATTTTGAAGTGATCTTTTCCAAGAAAATAATTGCTTATAGTTAAAAATGCGACTGTCTAGAAGCACTTAATTCTATCCAATGTAATTGTGACTTCACAAATAGCATTACAATTCTTATCTACCAGAGCTCTGGTAAAGAAGCAGGAGTGGACTTTTTTTTCTAATAAATACAGACAGGCTGCAGCCATCACACGGCAGCCAGATCAAAGTAATACATTATTTATCGTAAATAAATGGAGAGCTGTATTTCAGGTGTCACATCAATGTTCTGCGTTTTTCTTTCCAAACAACTAAGCAATCTAGTGACTGCTAAGCAGAGAAATAAGTTTGTCCTGAGTCTTCATCTGAAGAATAGCTTTATAGCAACCCATCTTGTTAAAAAATGAACCCCAGCAGCAAACTCCAAGAATCCTCCACCAAACTCTTTAGAGGGGTGATAATAGAAGCAATAGAGCACCCTTGGTAGGGAAGAATGATGAACAAAAAAAACAAAAATTACTGGAAAGCACCCCAGAAGGGAGCAGAAGTCAAGAAGGAAAACAATCTAAAAAGCAGATAAGGAAAAGAAACCTAAATGAAATTTTAGCTCGCTGCAAGTAACAGACGCGTTATGGGTGAAATCTGTCCCAAACTGATCTTTGCAGCAGATATCAGACATAACGTTCATTTAGTTTTGAAACAAAGCTCACCTTGCACCTGCCTAGGCTTAACTTGTTCCACTCCTGCACTCAAGTTAAGGTCCGTATGGGGTGCTAAAGTTAAGAGTTTTCACAAATACTGAATATACCTCTATTCTCATCACTGTTTTGCTGTGGCGGACCTTCTTTAACTTGGTGCAGCCTTCTCAGCAACTCTTCTTCAGTAATTTCACCTTAGAAAAATAAGCAAAATTTTCCAAAAATATTTCCAAATCATATGTATGGCAAGCATTATCAAAAGTTTCTAAAGAAGGTACAAGCCACTGTTTTTGTTTTAATTAAATCCTGCCATAATGAGACTGCCAAGCAAGTAGTTATAAGGGGAATTCAAACACTTCAGCACCACTGTCTCAAATAAGTCTTGCTGAAGCTGGAGGATCTAACAGTTTCAACCTACTCAAAAAAGATGGATGGGCTTTCTGGTACTGTACTGCAACCACTACAACTCATCAGCATTCTTCTTTTCCATCCTATACCAATTAAGTGACTGCCCAGAGTAAAAAAAAATAAAAAATAAAATAAAAAGATCACAAGCAGGAAAAAAAGTTTGAATTAGTTTTAAATTATAACTGGCTTCAATTAGGCATCACTCTATAAAGAGCCAGTTTAAAGTAATAAGTCAATTGAAAACAGACATAAGAACACCCATGCAGAATCTTGTACCAGATTAATTAGCCTAGTTATGAACTCCTAACACCAGCAAGAAAATTTCACACATGCTTAAAGGTGATTACTTTTCTATCAAAGTAGTCTAACCAGCCATAACTGGGTCAGTTCTGGATGTTCCCATCAAGAGGCATGAACACTAGACCTTTGTACCTGCTGAATCCACACTATCCCAACTCCCTCACTGCTAGTCAGTGGACCCCTCTATTTTGAGGGCACACGAACTGGCAGGAAGCTAGTCCCTAACATGGAACGCAACTGCAGCACATGAACTAAATGGATGAAAGAGATTAAGAACAGAAAAAAAAAACAAATCACTTCTAAGTAATTGTAGTAAGATGCACATACACGAGCATTACATACCTGGTGTTCCTAGCAAATTGTTGTCTCTCATAAGTCTGTAGTCCTCTTCACTCAGGTTGTTTACAAACTGATAGAAAGCTTCTTCTCGATCTAAGCGATCTAGCTGACTCTGACGTTGTGCTTCTGATTGATCAATATTTCCTTTATCACTGGAATCTGAGCTTTCCATCTTGACAAATGGAATAATGTCTATAAATAAATAAATAAATAAATCCTTCACTCAACTTAATGAAACGGAACACAATATTTAAACATGACTAATTGGTAATACATTATTTGCCTCCAAATTCTGAGGAGAAAGACTTTGCTAATGAAGTTTCAGTTAAGATAAGTTGCATCACAACATAACCACAAATGAAATATTTCCCCACTTCAAGAAGTACAAACAACAGCCATCATTACCAATACTCCAAAAAAGTAACAAGTACAAACACAAGAAACATTAACAGCTTACTAGCTGCCCACAACTGTCTGCTCTTTACCCTAAGATGCTCCTGCTACTGAGCACAAAAGTGTCTTAATGTGCCATACAACAGCACAGTACAAGGTGCAAACCATCCATGCTTATGCGCTCCAGCTCTAAAAGCGTACAGAATTAAATATGCATTGCGCTATGGTAAAGAAAACAGGAATCAATCTAGTTGGCTGACAACTACGAGAGACTCTCTTCAAAATCCAAGTCAATTTTAAACACAATGGTTGGATTATTTCAGATTTAAATAAATGAGTCTGAAGACGTTACAGAACACTATACATGTGGAAAAAAAAAAAAAAAAAAAGAAGAAAAACCCACAACAAAAAGGCCTATTAGTTTCCTCCTCCTCCCCCCCCCCCCCCCCCCCCCCCCCCCCAAAAAAAAGGGGGGAGGGAACGGGTTGTAAAATCAGCTCTGTGGTTTCATGTCAAGAGAAGAATCTGCTTGCAAGTTTCAGTAGTTAGTGAATTTCTGATGTTGATGACAAAACAAATTGCAGGACAAAACTCCAATGTGTATATACATGTCATAACTTATGCTACAAAGAACTTTTTCTTTCACTCTCGTCTGCTCCTCGTATTGTTTTTCATTTTGATGAGATCTTCAACGATGTCTCAAAACAAAAAAGTAATCCATTTACACAATGTCTGTATTTGATCAAAATTAAAACAAAACACCTGCAAATGCAGAAGACATTCTGGCACTGGTTGCACCATGCAAATACATCAAATGAAGCTAAAATAACTAGTTTCTTTAATTGTTATGGCTTGCTATTCACAACATTAAGAATTTTCCTGTACAACTGGTAGAATCCAGTTACTCAGAGAAGTGATTAGCATGCTAATCCTCTGCATGCCAAAAAGCTCTGTAATAATATTCCCCATTAAAAAACGCTCCTTTCATTCAAACCATGTTTCATGTGACATGAAAATACCGGAAGAATAAAGCTTTTTGCTTCTTACTGGAAAACTTCCAACACTTAGACATCTGTCTAATGCAAAAAGTAACTTTTTATGTACGTCAGCACAGCTGTACCGACTGCCCAGAGCTAACACTAGTGCTTCTCCACAGAAAACAAGCACTGTGGAATCTCCAAGAGCAGATTATTTCCGCTGCTACAGTGAAAATTCATGTGTGCTGGTATCCCCAGTGTGGAACAGTACAAAACTCCACAGGATAGGCCATCCCACCATTACAGGCTTCCAGATCAGAAAACAGTTACTCCAATCCTATCCCGAATTCTAACGCAATAAAACTCGCTCTCAAGTTAGTCACAGTAAGGCACAAATGTCTTGACTGCCCTCTGTTACAGGCACGGAAGGTCACCGCTTTCTAGCCCTGTTAATTTCTGCCTTTATTTTTTATTTTTTTTAAATCAATAAGCAGCAGCAATCACTTCGTTTACTAGTGTTTCAACTGGCAGCCTACCAGCTGTCTCTGCCTTGCTGCGCATCTCTGGTACAATCTGAAGACTCGCATGTGATGCGCTGTCAAACACACTGACAAATGAAGCCATTCACTGGGGAAGTTGCACAACAGTTCCAGCAGGTAGATTCAGCTCCGACTGGGCTCAGTTACGAAATCTGTACGCCCTTCAGATCTCAGACACATACTTCTAATGAGAACAGCTTGCTTGAAACTCAAACAGCTTTTTACAAGCTTTCTGTAGCAGAATTATGACCCCAACTAACTTCAAGACATTTTCATTCTCAAGATAATATCAGAAAGACAAAGCTGCTTTTTACAAGAATCATCTGAACACTGAGTAGAATGAGGGACTTGAATCCAAAAGAAAACCCAGAAAGATGCATTGATATTAGGAATCTGGATTACAACTCCAACTAGCATTGCACCCCCCCTCCCCCCTTTTTTTTAAATTTGTTAAAGGAGATGACAACAAAGCAAAGTCAACAAAACAGAAAAACAAGGGAATGCAATAACCTACTATGGCATAGGAGTAGCAACAAGTTGTTTATGAAATATTTCCCTCAAAATAGTTGCTACCTTGATATTTACCCAGCTTAAAACACAATGTGTTCTTCACAAAGACTGCAACATTAGCATATTTGTAAGGATTAGATTAATTCAACAAGCAGGTTTTAAAAGAGTACACTACACACGCAAAGTATGGCACCTGTACTCCCTATGCCTTGAAACTTCCCTTTAGACTGCAAATTCTAATGCTCACAGGCACTTTGGCTATATAAAACCTACTTGATACAAAGACTTCGCCTGCTCTATTTCAGAAAACAAAGTGAATGCTATTCTTGGTCGGGAAAAAAAGTGTCAAGTTATGATGGGAAAAATAATCTCTTCTTTACCACTGTGTACACTTCAACAGCCAACCTTCAGGGAATGTTAAGAATAATACGAAGTCTTATTTTGTTCCAGGTCTGCACCCCTTTCTTCCTTCTTCAGTTCTCATCTTCCCTCTTAAACTGTAAGATCAGCTGTTGGCCAAGACAGAAAAAATACTATTGCCAAGAAAACAGCCTTAGAGCTGAGATCTTGATAATCAGTTCCATTTACAGTAGGGCTATTTCTACTAGTGACAATACTCACTCTACACCTTCCAAATGTGAGCCAGCAAAACAGTATACCAGCCCACTGAACCCCAGTTCCATACCATTTCACTTCAAGGTTCTCTAAATACTGTCAATCTCTACAGGATGTTTACATGGACAAAAACAGGTGGGGCAGAAACATATGCAACAACACCCTCCCCTTCTTATCATTGATAGCAAACTGGCCAATATTCTTCAAACTTGAGCTTTTGACACTAAAACCAGTATATGGAAAACAGGTTTTCTGCTCTAAGGCTTCTACTACTTTCTCTCCCCACCATGTGCTCTGTCCATTTCAAGCCTCATCCCCTACACCACTGCAGAGCTCTCCACTACCAGATGGAACATACTCAACCATTCCAAGGCTTTTTTCCTACTGCCTCAGCAGGACTCTGTAGGTCACACATCGTCCCGCAGGATCTCCACAGCGGTAGCACGTATTGCTCCACTCCTATTTATATATGGTGGAGCCTCATAGAATCAGAGAATCAACTGCATTCTGCTCTCAGCTTACACACTGCAGAAAATTACAACTGGCTTACAGAAATTGACTACAGCAACACAGGGGAACCTGACAAAGGAAAATCTGCAGGTATGTTATTAAGTTACAGAAGAATGACCAGCATTTGATTATCTAATAAGCAGGTGTGCTTCAACTCTTGTTTCTCTTTTTTCTAGTGGTTTTGTTCTTATTCAAGTGAAGAGAGTAAGTATTTCCTCCTTCAGTGCTCTCCCTTGTCAGCACTAAGTTTACAAAGGGTGGGGAAGGTCGCATCTGCGAGTAGGAAGTTCAGACCTGTTGATTATTGCCAACTGTAGCTGAGATATCTAGTAATGAAAATCTCTTCACAGGAAAGAGGAAAAATCACCTAAAGTTTACCCCAAACAAGATAACATACTGAGCCACAGCTAGAATAAACAATTTTCTCTTTAAAAAAAAGAAAACAAAACATTCTTATGCAGGTGAATACCCACACACACTAACAGCAGTGAATTCTTAATTGGTGTTCCCATCCTTTGACAAGTCAGCAGACGATCTTCCCTGCAGTTATGCTCCAGCAGTCACAGAGATAGATACCAGAACACAAATGACCAGCTGCCGCTCCACTGCTGCTACAGGAGCAAGCCCACAATAGGTGCTGTTTGATTACATCGTTTTATTCAAGATGAAGTAATGTTATGCTCTTTGAACAGGGATGATTTAAGAATTCAGGTATTCCTTAAACAATACAAAGTTGCCATTCTTACAGAACACAGCACCAGAAACTTATTTATTTATTTTTAACCTTTTCCTTATGACAAATCACATGTAAACAAAATCCAACCAGCCAGGAATTTATGACCATTGAAAAAGACCTAATGGTATGGCAGGCAGTATTAAAGTACTTGAGTTGTCCATTTACTTTCAGCAGTAACACTGTCTCCATATTGCTTAGCATTCAGGGACCATACAGTCCTTCCCAGAAAACCCAAAGTCAGCGATTAATCAATTACTCCCTTCAATTGCAGGGTTCTAAGAAAACACAGCACCTTAAACCTAAAATCTTCATTAGATTTGTGACTTATTTTGAGAAGAGAGAGGCAATCAATCAGTTAAACTACAGAAGCAAATCAGAAACTCACAAGCTAGCTGTGCAAAGATCTCCTCCAAAACTTTCCCCACCTAGGTGCTACCAGTATTTCAATGTTACGTGAGCATCTGTAGTGCCCCGTATGTTAAACGTTTCCTGACTTACCTCATGTTCCAGCAACACGATTAATACCTTTGTGCACACAAGAAGGATTATGGCAATATGAATAAGCATCTCATAGACGTGCTCAGCAAAAGGCTAATTTCTCATTTATGATTCATAGCCTCATCTTAATTAGGTACTTCAACCAGTAGAGCACCTTGCCTACCTACATCCAGTCTGCAGTAATTATCAAAGCCTTTGACTCAAAGAAGCAACTCAGTGAAACCAGAAATACTTTCCATTTTGATCTTAGCTTGTTTCAGGTTAACTATTTTTTCCCCAATTTCACTGAAGATACCTCAAGGACATTTTAGCTCCACATAAGAAGAGCAACCCAGCTGTCTGTTGAAAACACTTTCTGTGAACTCTGACTCCAGCAGCTCTAACATACCACCACATTTGGCAGGACCAGCCTCAGACATAAGTTTCTCCCATTCCATTTCTCAAATGACACAGGAACAGAGCTATAATGGGCAGTTCTGGTACTCCGGGTTCTTCGAGCAAAAACAAAACCAGCTTCACATGGAGTATCAACTCCCCTTTGCCTTCCCCAGTCCAAGTACTAGGCTTTCCTAGAAGAAGAAATAGTTTCCATGCTAGTCAGTACCTGATTTCTCAATACACAAAACTAGCAGAAAGAGACATAACAGGAACTACATCTTCATCTTAAATATTTCATCACTCAAGACTACAAATTCAAAAGTATAAGCAAGAACTGTCAGTGAATCCTATTTATTAAAGAAAAAAGATACCATAAAACAGTAGAATCAAACAGCTACTCGCTTTATTACAAGCAGCTTCGTTACATCAAGCTTTTTGCTGTTTTTGTACAGCTACACAAGTCTTTCGTGAAGAGACTGAAGGCTACGATAGCCTAAGTACAATTAACTTGTTATCATTTCTAACATGTAGATTAGTAATAAACTCTTCAAGTTTGCAAAGTTGCATCACAAATTTTGGATATACTTTTTTTCTACTACTCTTGCTCTCTACAGATACTCGGATGCTGTATTCAATTATTAGATTTCTTACTGAACTTACTACAAATTCTAAGCACTCAAGAACTCCCTTATGTCCTCTTTGCCTCAAAAAATTACTATGGAGCATGCCTCACCTTCTGATAGCTGAAAGAAAATGTCTTCTATGACCACTATAAAATTTAAATGCCAGCTTAATATGGAGTGTTAAACATGGATTTGGATAATGCATCACTCCAGCGTGTTTCAAAGCAAAGCCCATGAAGAAAAACATCATTCAGAACATATATTTTAAATAACAGAATGCAAATGAACAATTTTACAGAACAGTTGCTGAAAATAATAACAAAAACATTTTGACAGAACAGAGTGGTATGAAGGAATGAGACACTTGCCTTCTCATTGTTTAAGTGCCCACTGTCCCCACTCCAAATATATCTAGAACACGTAGCAATCCACTACAGGTTTCTATTGTTACCTTCTACACACAAGGGTGGAGCTTTGCAATTTCAGAACATTGAGCTCGTGGGAATGAAGGCACGGCTCTGAGTATAAGACAAGGATTGTCAAAATCAGACACTTCCCATTTTATAACCTAGACTTATTAGAACATCATTTTTCACATAGAAATTCAAAATAAAATTAAGATAGTATTGCTTCTGTGCTCAAATTGAGGTGATATCACCTCAGAGAAAGCTTAGCACACTCAAGTTATTGACTTTTCAGCACTGGAAGAAGTCTCACGAAACTGCCCTATCCCCCAGCAGCGATCTTTCTGCTAGGTCAGCAGGCAGGAGTGCTAGGCCAAAGCTCCAGGGAAGTAATACTCTGCATGAAAGTAACTGGTGCTGACACTGAAAGACAGCAGCGTAAACAGGGCTGACAGCTAAGGAAGCTGTACCCACAGAACCGATGCCCATCACACAGTGTTTTGATTTCCGAGGAAAGAGAACTTCTGTTTACTGAAAGCACAAAGCCAATAATAATCCACTGGAAAATCCAGCTCTACATTTATTCTCACCTTCTCACAGAACTGCTAATACAGCTTCTACTAAAAGGCCAAAACAACAATGACAAATTCACTAAAAATACAACCCACATAGGAAATCCAGTGCATGGAGTTGTTGCTGTTCTTGTCTAGCACTCAAGGAACACAAAAATGGGGGGGGGGGGAAATTAAGCAAAACTTCTTTGACTTTAAAAACCTACCTGCAAGACTTGTATTCCATTTCTGACGGATTCAGTTTCTGACGACAAATTTAGACAGGCAAGCTCAAATGTTTTAACAACACCACATGCACAAGCATCTTGCATACTGAAATTAAGACTGCTCTAAGTAAAATGCTTTCAAGTTAGTAAACTAAGAGAAAGTGCATGCTGACTTTTCCCACACAACCAATTATCATTAGTTGGTTTCATGAGACTGTGCAATGGCAGAAAGTAAAAAGCTGAGCTTCAACAGTGACAAACAGCAAAGATGCCAACCAGTACCTCGTTACTACAGATCTCAGCAGCATGAAGGAAACATGCCTTGTGTGTTTCTTCTGATTTTAACAGCAGCTAAGAATCTGTGCAAAAGCAAAACTGAGTCTGCACAATGCTTCTGGCTACACTCAATTCACCATACAGAAGTCTTGTCTCTGAAGTTCTTACACTACTACATTGTTCAGAAGTATTGGCTTTGAGATGCACAAGACCATCACCAAAAATATAACAATAACAGATGTCCAAATTCTGCCTCATCCCTTCAACGTTAAGTTTTCCAGCCTAAAGAGTGGATAAGTTTTCATCAAGACTGGGACAACAACTGCAAGAGAACTTCACTGAAACTGAAATCTCTAAAAAATACTTAGAACAGCCAAGTAACTTGTTAAATCTTCATTAAACTGGACTCAAATGCAATCTATGGGCTGAAGTAAATGTCATTAAATTATGGCCATAAAAAAAAAAAGTGCAATACTTCCACTGCAACTACAAGCATTCTATCAAGATTAAGGAACTTACTTTGAAACATTTCCATAGGGATGGGGAAAATAGAAATAAAGTAGCCAAGTACATTAATACATGGGTGTTTTAAAAAACATTTCCATTTAAGGATCACATTACTCATTCCCCTAAAAATACTGATACAAAAGAAAAAAGAGACATGTAATGAAGACCAGAAACTTGCAACACTGCCTTCCAGTACACCTTGGTATGTTCATGTACTCAGTAATATGGAAAATAAATTTGATACTGCTGGCAACGACTACAAGCTTGAAAAAATGCTTGTGGTTTCTCACTGACAAAACATTTATGTAGTCAGAATAGCTGATGAGCAGAATGCTGTAACTGTTACACTAAGTGGTCCAACATAACCAACATCCCTTAATTTTATGATGTGTGCTGTGCTGCCCCTTGTTAGCAGCAAAGGTGACAAAACTGCAAACTATACTTAGTTTCATTCTAAAATAGTAAACTTGTAGTGGGAATACAGTCATTTTTAAATGGTAGTTGGTCATTCCAACAAAACTAAGCATCAAACTTCCACTTGAGATGATTAACTGTCTAAGGAACAGCCAAACGTGCTTTTTTCTTTTCCCTAAAATCACTTGGTCAAGTCACTGCAATTAACATTATGAAACAGAGTAGTACTGAAGTTTCTCTAGTGTTTTCATGACAACTTACAACTTGAAAACAACCAGTATTGTCAACACGGACAGGAGAAATACATCATATGTGCAACTACCCTACTGCATACAGTTCCAACCGAATCCTTGTTTACAAGCTCCTCATGACTATCATCTTGAAAAACAGATACACAAACAAGAACATTCAATTAAAAAAGTGTATTTGTGCTGTGAAATCTTTTGTCAAATGCCTACTACACACTAAAATCAAAACAAATAACGAACCTCAAAATGTATGTATTCTACAACTTGATATTACTCCTCCATTAAGGCTGACAATCGAAAATAAAGTGATATATTTGTATCGTTACACTTGACAACAGTTTTGAAATACAGTAAACAGGAACTCCGAATGTCAGTAGACAGTATTTAAAGGAAGGAAAAACTTGCACAGGAAGCAAGGTAACAGAATAAATATTACATGACTAAGTGAAGAGAAACAAATGAGATGGCAATAGCAATCACAACAGCTTTTAACAGGTCACACGAAGAGCCCGACCCTCCCAAAAGGCACAACGGTATCAAGAATTACTTCTGCTCACCTCCCCCAACAGGGCTCCTGCCTTAACGCAAGGAACTTAACCTGCGAGCGCTAACCTGATGAACCGGGAATCCTAAAGCAGGTCCTAAGCAGTACAAGACCTAGGGCAGTGGCTGTAACCCTCCCCCACTCCACCTCTCCCAAAAAGAACCATTTCCAATCCTGACCCCCCACCCCTCCCTCTCTCCCTCCCTCCCTCCGCCCACTCAACTGTCCGGTGGTGGAGGAGCCCCAGTGGCCCTCCTCCATCACGCGCCCCAGGCGAAGGCGGAGAAATCCCCGGGGTGACGGGGCCTGGCTCATCCGGAGCAGCAGGGCACAGCCTCAGGCACCCCGCCATCACGGCCCCCGGCTCTAGCACGGCCCCGTTCCACCTCAAGCAGCTGCGGCCTGTAGAGCCCCGAGGAGCCCGAAGCCGTCCTGCCCGGCTCAGCCGCCTGCAGCCCATTCAGCGAAGCCACAGCGTGGGGCTCAGGAGCCCGCGTCCCCCGGCCGTCCCCAGCGCCGGGCGGAGGCCGCCGCCGCCTCCCCTGGGCCTGGGCCTCTCCCTTCCCCGTGCCGTATTGAGCGTCCGAGTCCGGGCCTCCGCACTCACCACCCGCCGCCGTCTCCTCAGCTCTCGCTCCGCTGCTCTCTCCGGTCCTCAGCGGGCTCGGTGCCGGCTCGCCGCGCTCCGTCCGTCCCCAAGCAGCCACAGCGTCGCCCTGCCTTCTCTCTCAGGCGGCCATTTTCTGCTCCATTGTTACCAAGGAACGGGGGCCCGGAAGCGGCCGCCGACAGCGGAAGTAAAGGCACGGCCTCTGCGCACGCGCAGACGGCGCCTCCGGGGCGGGGGTGGGGGACGCGCACCAACGAGAGGAGAGTGGAGCACCACCGAGGAGGGTAGAGAGGCTCAAGCGCTGTACTGTGGGGAGGGGCGCCGCCATTTTGAAGAGGGGCAAAGGCGGAGGGGATGGGGCTGTTGGTATGGAGGTGAGGGAAGATAGACCACCTGTCTCATTGCAGCCTCCTGTCTCCCCAGGGCTCAGCGTAGCCCCCGAGTGATGCTGTTGGCGTGAAGGAGTGGTATGGCCCGTGTATCTACCAAGAGCTATGGGGGCCATTTCGTGTTACTTCACTGTACTCACTTGGGCCGTGGTGAGTGAAGATGCCAGCAACGAGGCTGGAGATGGCCAGCGTTTCCCAGTTCTTAAGGAAAAAAACGTCGGCAAGGCTGTTGTTAACAACATTCACCCTCCTTGCCTTGCTAGCAGGGTTTCCTTCTCCTCACACTGGCTTACACTACGCCAGTGTTGTGTGCTGAAGATGAGTCATGCTGCAGGAAAGCCAGACGTTCCTATTTGACAGTGTAAGCTTAAATTAAGCACTACATTTCCACAGTTTTGTAAGACTGCTTTTAGGTTAAATGTCACTGTAGTTCTGCTCTCGATAAAACTGTTCTTGTGTTACCTCTAGGGTCAGTGCATCTCCCTTGTGGCAAGTTGGCGGAGGAGCAGGATCAGGAATCAATAAGGGGCAGAGGGAAAAAACAACAACAACAAAAACAAACAAACAAACAAAAACCCACTGTGGCTGAAAAGATAGAGGAGAGAGGTAGGAGAGAGAAAACCACAAGCTTGGTTTTGAACCCAAGGGGGCTGGGGTGCTGTGCTGAGTACTGGCTTAAGGAGTAGTTAAAGCTTTGCAGAGGATGTAAGGGATTCCTGCAGAAGCTGGAAAAGATCTCACATTACTGTCTCAGAAGTACCTATTGAAAATGACATTAGAAAAAGTAAAGTTCCTTGGAAGTCATCTTTGTTTTTTTCCCTTGGGATATAACAACTCAAAGGAAGCTATAGTGTTTTAGCAGGAGAAAATGGAGTGGTCAGTTGCAGGTTTTTTTTTCTTATCAGTTTTACTTGCTACAGGATGGAACCATGAAAGGAAATTGATTGGAAACTCAATAGAACTGAGGCCATGATGCCAAAACTATTACTAAAGGAGCAATCCCAGTTCCATCTGGATTAGATGTACATCCCCAACTATATTTTTTTGTTGAATCAGAGCATAAAACATGGAAGCTTATTCCAGCTGCTGGTGGAGGGATGATATCTGATACAGTTGACATGATGGATTGGTAATACCTACTTCAGCATAAAACTTGCTTATAGAAGGTTAACTTGTTATGTTTCATTTAAAGCAAATGTGAGCTGAGAGAGTAAGTTTAAATCACATTGGTACTTTGCATTATTGCTGCCATGTGGATTGTGCAATACTGTAGGATTTACTGTAGGGTCAAACATTAATCACATTAATTGGTCGGAGTAAAATTAAAAAAAAAAAAAGTAGAAAAAAGGGAAGGAATAAGAGTGAATTTAATGTAAAAAAAAACAATTCTACAGTTTTAATGCACTGAAATGTTGGGAGAATTACGCTATGATTTTGCTATAGGTTTGGGATTTTTTTTCCAGTACTGCAAAGAAAAAAGTTCTCAGTGCAAATATATTTTCCCCTACAATCCCTACACTACACTGATCTATCTACATATGATGAACAGACCTTTTCCTGTAGATAGATTCCAGGGTTTGTAGAAAATATCATCTGAAGAGAGAAAGATCCTGTGGTTCAGTATGAAAGCTTTCTTTATTTAGCAGGCATCTCTGAAATAGGCAAAAAATCATTCCGATGTAAAACATCAGTAATTCAGGGAGCAGATGATCAGTGCACAATTGATCCATTTTATCATGGAAAGCTTTGTGCTGCCAATTGATAAGCCACTGAGCGTCAGCATTGGCAATCGGTAAATCAGCAGGACATCCATCAGAGTTCTCCAATGATGGACCTTAAAGAACTGAAGAAGCAGGCGGTGATGTGACTACAACAGCGATTTATGCATGAACATGAACCAAATATTTGCTCCCTAACTTTTCTGAATATGAGGCAATGTCAGAGCAGGGTAAAAGTGGTTTTGTTATACAGCAGTAACCTAAGCAGCAAAATGTTAGAATTATTCAACAAATGGGAAGTGGAGCTTCTATTTGAAACAAGAGATAAGATAATGGTTTATGCTCTTGAAGCAGTCTCAGAGTATTTTTTAACAGTATTTTATGGCATTTGTTTATGACAAATTGTGTTTGTCTCTTTCTTTTCCCCTCAATAATATAGTTTGAGTAACCAGCTGAAAGTGTAGGACATTATCAAATGGACATCACCAGAGGAATGAAAAATACTATGCTTTACTTCAATGCGCGGGTTCCTACTCTTACGGCACTTTGCTGGGAGATGAATGTCCAGTAATGTGCAGAGATGGCAGCTGAGTTCTGCTGATCCATGGTTTATTTCAGCAGTAAAATCTTGTAGCAGAGGTCTGGGGCAGATGACTGGGCACCTCCACACCCTCCGCAGTGAGACTGAGTGGAGATGATACACAACTAACCTCACAGGGTCCATCAGATGCAGAGTAAGCTCTGATTTTTCAAAACCACTTAGTGGATTTCAGTGCCCATTTGACATTAATAACAATTAATGGCTTGTGCGCGCATATCTCCTTGTCAGCCTCAAAAAAAAAAAAAAAAAAAAAAAATAGAATCAGGGTAGCACTGTATTTCAAAGACATTGTAAGGGAAAATATATTTGCGTTGAGAACTTTGCAGCAATAAGGAAAAACTCCCAAACCTATAGCAAAATCTTGGTGTAGTTCATCCTTAAGTGTTTTCAGTTTCATAATGTATGTGCAGCAAAGAAGAATTACAGCACTTTTCCATGGTAAGTTTAATGTCATTTTCTTCAATGAGGGTAAATAAATTTGCTTTAAATCCCCTAAGGTCTTAAATACTGGTTATTTGGTATGCAGTGATAGATGAGGAAAAATGTTTGCTTTTTTTTTTTTCCTCTAGAAATGTATTAAAATAATTTATTCACAATATAGATAAGTAATAATCCAAGCGCAGTGAGGTAAGAAAAATCAAAATCTCTTGGGAGCTTCTAAACCTGAAGCAAAAAAAGAAAAAAAAAAAAAAAAAGAGAGAGAAAAAAGAAAAACAAACCTCACATCCTTATTTATTCCAAGTGTTAGCAGAGAGCAGAGCCAGGTACTGAGCCGGCAAATGAATCTAATTTACACTAATATACCAGCCCAGAATAAACCTGAAAGGAAATCTAGGGTTACAACAATTCCTGGCAGTCTAACTTTGCTATTTTCCACCTCAGTACTGCCTACATTGCTTTATGGTGCTGGTTACAGGCCTTCTTCGTTAGGCAAGCAGAGGGAAGTTCTGTGTTTATGTCTTGCACAACAAAATATTTCCATTCAAACAGTATCTCAATCTGGTCACTTTTTAATCTGCATCAAAGAGATTTAAAGTGCCAGAGGAGGAGAATTTTGCACCTTTAAGTAGGCGTTATCAGTAATTTGCTGGATTTAAATTCTGATTGGAGATCTTTTTGTTAGGCAGTGCTGCTCTCTCAGGAGAGGTGATGTATTCACGTGGGTACCGTCCCTCCACATGCTACCTTCTTAATTCCCCGCTTGTCTGGGTAACAGGAAGAAAAGCACAAACCTGTCTCCATAAGACATTCTTGCAATAAAGCAGGGGCCTGTGGTGGAAAGTATGGCTTTTATCTGAGCAAATGTGGTATATTCCTGTCATATGGATAGCAATGCCAAGAAAAATAACACAGGGCTGTTAAGAAGCCTCACTGATAAACCATTTCAAAAGATACTGCAACATTAGGAAAACTAGGCTTTGTCAATTTAACTAAATATCATGATTTTCAAGTAGTAGTGCTGATATAATAAACCTTCAGTTGGTAAGACAGCTGATCTTGTCTTTCACAATATTTTGACTGAGAAAGAGGAACAATGTAAGTCATATGACAAGTATTAATTGGACTGAAAACTAACCGACAGGTCTTGGAGTGCAATTGTAAGCAGATTCATCACTGAGCACAGCACAGTTTCCTTGCTATCGGTTCTTGACCCCGCACCACTTAATGTGTAATCAGTGACCTAAAAGAAAGCACACAATCATTACTGGTGGTTTGCAGGCAAGCCAAAGTTTGGGGCAGGTCGTTGATACAAAACCTAATCTAGATCACTTAATGAGCTAAGTCTAAGCACACAATATGTTTTTAAATACCACCAGATGTAAAGTCATCTGCCTTAGAATGGCAGCTGGACTGCAGGACGGGAGACAAAGTCCTAGAAAACAGTGATTCACAAGAGGAATAATCAGCTGCAATAAGAGGTTCTAACACTTCCCTGGAAGCCAAAAGCAGGGACACCAAGGAAGATGACAGAGGTTTGTACCTCTGTTGTAGGCATGTCTGTGAGTGCTGCTGGGATCCCGTAGCCGCTTTGTGGAAAGGAACAGAGGAAGACTTCCCAGGGGCTTCCAGAGCAGCACACCTGCGTGAGAAACACCCAAGAAGCACAGTTCATTAAGAAAGAAAAGGTTAGTGGACACTTCACGTGTAGCCTCAAGGAGTGTGCATGAGAGGTTCAATAGTAAAGCCGCCTTTATGTGGCTAAGTGATGTTTGGTAGCTGGGTATCAACACTCTCTTGCAGTATGTACGCAAGAAGATTTTTAGCATTGGAGTAAGTTGTCCACTGAAACAGCTCACCAGCAATTTGCTAGCTATGGCAGTGTCCATCATTGAAAATATTTAACAATAAGTGTGCACCCTTGGGTGCATGAAAGGGCCGTTCCCAGTCCTCTCACCTCCATTTTTAGATGTAGACAGTGTAGGTTACAGCTTTTCAACACTTTGTTTCACCTTGTCAGCATGAGCCGTAGCTGCTCTGAGCAACACAAGGTGTGGGGCAATCAGGATTTGCAAAAAACCCCAAAAAACAGCTACCAGAACAGCTTTATTGCTGGGCCTTTTGCCCTTACTCTGTGCTGTAAGACGGTATCAGCTGCTAAGACATATAAGCATGTTACGATGCAAGAGTAGCTCCAAATAACACCAGCTTATTGCTGCCCCTTGGCATTTTGAAAGCACTAGGTGCCTGCTGGGTTTTAACTGTTTCTTCGGGGAATAAGGACTACGGGCAGGTTTTATGTTTTTATTTGTGTTGATAAATTAGAATGGAGGGTTTTTAAAGTGCTTTTCTTTTCCTCTCTTTTTTTTTTTTTTCAATATTTTACTTATTGTCCTTAGGAGAAAAATGGGAAGATGAAAAAAGGGGAAATGCAGGACAGGGCCGGGGGAAGAGAAATCTTTCGCAGACTTTTTCCTATTCAGTATTGATGGCCCCCTCTCATTTACATCATACCCACTGTTTTGGTGGTCCCCCACCAGTCCTTATATTTGGATGGTATTTCTGACATCTCATGTGTCTCCTGTGTGTAAGTGGGTGCCTCTCGGTACTGCCATCTGGTTAATCACTTGAGTAGCAGGGGGTCCCATGAAGAGCTGATGCCTCTTCCTTTTTGCAGCTGTTTCAACAGCAAATGATAATTCCTCTCTCAATGTTTTGCTCTTTCTGAGAATTTAAAAATAACTTGCCTAATGAAGCAGTGCTGAGCAGCTCATGTGTCCAGACAGATAGGAGTGAAATGCTTTGGTTTAAAATGCAAAGTTGTCTGTGGCGGCAGTGCCTTTGAACAAGTTCCCCAAGGCCATTTTACAAATAATCCCAAGACCAGCTGAAATTGATGCAGAAAGAAATTCAGAGAATTGCAGGAGAATCACGTTGGAGGAACTGGAACTGGGGAGGACAGTCCCAGATGAGCAGTTATCAGGTCCATCCTCCGATACCCCAATAGCAGAGCTGCTTAATTACTGTGTTGCAGTACAGTGTTCTGTAGCAGGGACATCTAGAACATGAAAGAAAAGCGTTGCTTGTTCCGAACATTTCATGAAAATCAGTTTATCTGTCCTGCTGATCCCTGGTTACAGCAATGAGAAGCCAGAGGCTGCAAGCTCAGGCATCTCAGACGAGCCCCGCACGCAGGAAAAAACGACCTGGAGATGTGGGTGCTCCACTGCAGCAGGACATTGTGTCTGTTTGGCCATGGAGGCAGCATTGAGCATGTCTGTTCAACACGACAGGGCACGTGAGAGCTGCGAAGAATGAACAACTGTGACTTTCCAAAAGTAGCTGTAGAGCTGACTAGAAAAATGAACTGGGCATGACATCTCAATGAGCTTAAAGGTTTCTTGCAACACAAGCTATTCTATGATTCTACGATATGCTGAGAGGCAGTGTATTCCTATCAAGAGGCAGGCACAAGTTCTGTGAGAGACTTGGTTTCTTAGCCTGTGCCAAGACTGGAGACACAAACCCCTCCCCTGCCTGCTTCTCACTTTTTTAGCTGGTTGGATTGATTTTCAACATATTGTTTCCTTGTTCTTCAGAATCAAATCATTTACAGTGCGAGTCCTTGTGGTTTCAGGCTTACTTCTGTGGGTGCCATAATGCTTGTTAGAGAGCATATGTTATGTTATTCTTTCTAGTGTATCAATGATATAATCTTTTTTTTTTTTTTTTTTTCCCAGCTAGTTGAATGATTATTGCATTCTTCAAACCAATTCTCATTTTTCTTTAATTGCTTCTGATGCCCTTGGCCCTGCTGCGCAGTGAGTTACAAGAGGAGATCATTGATCCTGAAGGCTGGTGGTTTTATCTGGGCCAGAGATGATTTGGGAAGCAGTTGCCAAACAAATTTTCCAGGCAGAAACTCATGCTACTGCCTATGAGAGCCTGCAAGATCTATATGATGAGCAGCATGTCTGCATGTTTTTATTGAGTTTTCTTTAGGAAATGCCAGCTCTAGAGTGCAATTTGTCATTCCTTTGAATCTTGTGTCAAATATTCTCTAGTATAAAAGATTAACTGAAGCCAAAACAGAAGGGTTGTGTGTTTCTTCGACTTCATGCTCATAAAAATAACACAAAGCAAAGGGAGTCGAGGGACTTCTGTCACTGGGATGCATCTGCTCAAAGATTAGGATTTTTCTCCCTCTGCACAGAGTAACGAATCACCATTACCTCAGCCTGGACCTCTGAGGACACTGTTCATAGCTACTGCCCAGGCACTGAGTGTCACAGTGACTTCATGTGCAGATTCTTTATGCACGAGCACACACATCTGTGCAAGGTTGAGGCTTCTCTCTGCAGGCTTACAAATTATGGTACAGCTCCTTAGGACAAATGGAGGTCCAGCTCACAGGGAGATTTTCCATTCGCAGCTGCAGCTGACCGTTTGTCTCCTCAGGAGGGAGAAATCCCAGAAGCTGTGTCTGCACTGTGGCCTCCAACAGCTGCTGATCACCACTGCTGATCCTTGCCCCTGGCAGCCGACTCAACATACCACTGCTGTAGCAGTTGCCTACCATCAAAACGTACCCCTTATCTCTCAGCCTGCAGTTTGTGCTCCGTCTCCTTATTGTCCTCGTGTAATCATCAGACATTTCTGGGTTTCATCATGATAAATACCAGACTGTTGAATCTCTAGGGCTGCCAAGAAACGCATCTCAGCATAGCACAAATAGAGCTGCTTTTTTTTTTTTTTTTTTTTTTTTTTAATTGCTTCCTTTAGTTTAACATTTATTCCTGATATTGTTGTCCCTAGAAGGATAAATGGGGCTGCATCATGCTAGCAAGTTACTCCAAATACATTAGATGAAAGAATAAATAACATGATGTACCAAAGGCTATGAAGACTATGTTATATAGGGATAATCATGTAAAGGGTGTGATAATGTGCTATTCATTATACAGGTGCACTGCAGATTTAAATTAGATTGACTCATCTGTTGGTCTTGCACCTTGCACTGCTGAGAATTGGCAGCGATTTTCCTCTGTACCAGCAGTGCACTGAAATAGGAACATGTCAATCACAGCCCTGCATTTCAGATAAAGGTTTTATGATCACACTACAGTGCACGATGTAAGGCATGAGAGATCCTGGTCATCACCACTTTGGTAAAACATCTGAAGATGTCTTTTCTATCTCCAATTTTCTAAATGCCATGGGCTTCTCTTTTCCCTCTTCTGAAAGAAGATAGGAGATGTGCAATGTGCAAGAAGATAAGAAATACACGGCACCTGATAGACAAGTTGGTAAGTCAGGCATTACTCAAGTTATTTGCTCTAGATCATCATCTGAAGGAGCATTCAGCGATGCTGAGTGACTCTCTGAAGTGGGGACACTCTGATAGACAAAACCAACTTCCACAGACAATTGCTGTTTGCTGCTGCAACAACTCGTGCTGCAATTTCAGACAGCAGGACAGACAGTGCTCATTCAAGCTCAGTTTCCTCTTTTCCTCAATTCCGGTCCCCACTTTGCCAACCTGCAGTCACCGTCCCCAAGCCACTTCTGCCACACAACCTAGCTATAACGATTCTCGTGCTCCAGAGAACACATTCCTCAGATACTTTTCACTGCTGTCTGCAGCTGCATTTATAGCCACCCACTCCAATTGTTATTTCCACTGAAAGGCTAGAAGCCTAATCTTGCATAATCATGCAGTCTAGAAGATCTCTAAGTGAATTTTAATGGTAAAGGGAAAAAAACAGTGTAGGTATATACAGGAATTAGAAATAGCTCTTATGCTTCATGTGGGGAAAAAAAAAAAAGTAAAAAAAAAAAAAAAAAAGTGATGCATAATGCAACAGAAACTCACTTATGCTTGTCTTTCTGTAGCACAGAGGCCATGCCCAGGATCAGATCATGATGTCCTTTGGCTGCTGGGGGAGCCTTGGGATGGGTCGCCCCAGGAAGGGCTCCTGAGCCGTTCTGGCTCTGGTGGCCCTTCCCTCTCCAGATGTCAAATTGCTCCCTCTTATGCATGTTAAGACAGCTCAATATATGAACTTTAAAAGGAAAATCCAGTCAACCTCACACAGCTTATGGTATCTCAGGGTACCAGAGACAGAAAAACTTTGATTTTAGCACACCATTTCTTCCTCTGAGTTGCATTCATGCACACTGCAGGACAGGGAATCCAACAGTAAAGCAAAGGATGATCTAAGACCTGGATTAAATATTCTCATGAAAACCCACACTTCCCTTCAAGAACATCCCTACAACCCAGAGGAGCAGGAAATGATCCTCTTTCCTGCCAGTGTGTATGAAAGGAGTTATTATCCAGACTCCGATCTCCTGTTCTTAAGCCATTTCCAGGGGCCGTGTTCAGCCACAGCACTAAACACCCCTGCAGCTAGTGACAGTTCCTGTGCTGACCACATAGCCCAGCTATCCCAACCCAGCTACAGAGCTAAGACCATCCTGAGATTGTTTCCGTGAGGCTGTATTGAGTGCTCTGGCACCTTTGATCTCCATCTCAAGTACCTTCCCAGGGCAAACCTATCCTTTAATTCCTCCACAGGCAGAAGTTGTGGATAACATACATCTCAGCTTGTTTGTTGACTGCTTCCAGCAAAAAGGCAGAGGCATTGCTATAGGAGGATTCCATATGGCATGAAACCTGTCTATGTCCTTAAATGTAGGGATGGAGACACTCTTGAGCAGAGCTGGAGGGGGAAAACATCAATGTGTGGCAGAAAGCAACGGGTCTGATGAGACCCCAATTTTCAGCTGTTGTCCCAGGACTTGGGATGATGATTCCTGGCTGGCACTCATTACTTCCTCACATCCAGGATGCAAGCAACATAGGGACATAATGACTCTCATGGTCTGGGAGACATGGTGAAGAATGCCACCAAACACTGCTAGAATACTTTTTTTTGCATTGTGAGGATTTAGACATTTTCCCTTGTTTCAATTTCCTCCAAACATTCTGTGTTGCCTCTCCTTCTCTCGCATCTGCAAGAGTTTATATCGTCCAAAACCTCGTAGACAGCTGCTACATCTTCCTTCGCATCATTTACTATGTAACTTCAGCTAGGAATAGTAAAATAACAAAAACCCAAAGAAGCAAAAAGGCAAAGAAGCAACATGGATGTTTCACTGCATTTGGCAGTAAATCAGTGATTCCTGTAGTTCAGACTGGTATCACTGTTGTACATTTAAATTACATGCACTTTGCAGGCATGCAATAAAGTAAATGTCACAGCAGATAACTCAGACTTATGTGTATTCGGAGCCCAAACCATCAGCAGTGCAGGAAAGCAGAAGTGAAGTTTCAGCCCCACAGCAAGGTGGTCCCAATTGCTGATGGGAGCAAGCTGCTCTATGGCCACTAATGTTCCTGCAGAAGCGGAAGACCAGCTGCTTGCTGGTGTCAAACCTGTTGAAGCTCTGTGTCTCTGGAATCCCCCTCTCCCCCAATTAGGAGAAATTTATCAGGGAATTCAAAAGCTATGGAAGTGACCCCAAAGGCAGGCTGATGATGCAAATTGCTGAAGCTCTCTTTCCTTAGGAAATCAGCTTAAAACACTAATGACTGGAGAAACGGCTTCACAGCCCATTATTTGGTGGCCATTTACATTTCAAGGTCTCTATCTCCAGTGAGAGAGCATGTGTGAATCCTTCCTTTCTCGTAATTAAAGCTTATGAGCTGGAGACTCATTTTTAAAGTGCCTTGTTCTATTGATCTGTAATGCCACTTTAGAGGTGAAAACTAATTATATTAGATTTTAATCAACTCAGATTTGGTCATGGATAATGCTTTCAGCTGGAGGAATCAAGTTAACTGTCTCTTGCATTTTCCTATTTACATTTTAACTACATTGTGCAAGAATAACCTAGCATTTTCATTCCGGAGGAATTAGTCACTTTCTGTATGTAGAAATCTTCAGCATGGAGTAATCTCACACATTCAGCCAAACAGGTAAGCATATACTGAAGTCTACAATTAAAATCCTTAATTAAATCCCTAAATTAAGCACATACTTAAATGCTCTGCTAAAGGGCGATATAATCTCTAACATGCTTAAGATAAAGTGCATGTTTAAGTGTTTTATTGAACCAGTGCAACACAAAGTATGTTTGTGAAGTAATGCTGCTATAGGTGTCACCCCCAGTGAAACACCTGCAACTTGTCTGTGAAAGCCTGCGTGCCTTTATCAACACCAACTCCACGTGGCCAGCACTGGCTGTTCCCTCCTGCAATCTGGGATCTGTAAAATCCTGTGCGGCTGTGGCTGGGTTGGAGGACGTTTGGGGTCTGGCAGGTAGTCCCTGCAGAGCCAGAACCCATCTCAGCATGGCTGCCAGCATCCCTCCTCGCCTCCAGGAGGCTGACATAAAGATTGCTCCACCAGGTTCCATTGCTGCTCTGTGTGCAGATGGAAGCATGTTTCCACTTCCCAGTTTACCAATGCAGCATGCTGATAAACACACTAATTGTTTGGTTTTTTATCATGTGTTCACGGTATAAGCATTAGGCTTTGGAGGTGGGACTGCTGGAAACAAGCGGCAAAAGCCTGTTTGGGTACAGCTGTGTGTGAAAGTGGCCTTTAAAAATGTGCTTTGCCCCTCAGTTGTAACTGTAAACCCTTTTCAATGGGTTTACAACTTCATTCCTTCTGCTTACACTGCAAGTACTTTGGTATTTATAAAGAGGAATTGACTTTGAGGAGCAGCATAAGCATTGTCAGCTTCAGCTTCAAATACTGATGGGAGGCAGCGAGGTTCCCGCAGGTGCTGCCCTATGTATGCAGGAGGAACTGCAGCTGTGGGAAAGGCCAAGAAATTGGATGTTTCCTAAGACATACAATTCCATTGGGACTTAAGGGTCAGAAACTGAAAGAACTTTAGGGCTGGGGCTGGAGGAAGCACTAGGGAAGTCAGAGCAATGCTATTAATTCCAGTGAGTAGTTTAATTTGGCTGTGCAGCATTTCGTGGGTGTTTGCTTTGCTTGGCAGCATCACAGCACATCCCATCCTGTGACTTCCCCTTGCGGGTTGGCCCCTCCATGCCCACAGTGAGAGCCCAAGTCCAGCAGCTGCACTGGCACTGTTGGCCATAAATCAAAATCTAAAACTCTGAGTCACCTTGACCTGATGCTGCTCAGGATTTGGAAAGCATTAGCATTCTCTCTCTTATGCCTTGATGTCATTAACACTGAGAGGCACGCTGCTGCATGCACAATGATCTCCTGATTTCTGTGCAGGGCTTGTACTTGTGCTGGAACTAACTCCAGGGTGGTAGCACCTGTCCCTCTCAGGCCAGGAGCCCCACCACCTTGCACTTACCAGGGAACAGAGACCAGCCAGCAGTCCCGACTCACCACTCTGCATCTGGCATCCCAGCATTGGCACCGCACAACGTGGGAAACGTCAAAATCTTGTGCCATCACTTGGGGCTGCACTTCAGAGGCAGTGCTTGTCTGCGGCTGTCCATGAATCCAGGCAGCTGTCTTCTCATAGAGGTGCCACGTCTGACTTCTGAAGGTAGCTCCTCATTCCCTTGTCGACAGACTCAGGAACCCGGTGAGTGCTCACTGCCCACAGCGCTGTACCCAGCTTTCTTCTGGCAGAAAGAGACACCTCACCTCATCATTCCCATCAGTGTGAAGTGCTAATGAAAGGAATGGCAATTTTAAACAATGTTTTCCAGGAGACGATGAAGACCAGCCAGCCTGCGCTGCAGGGAACCTCTGTGCCCTGGCAGACCTGCCCCAGGAGGCAGATCCCTACTGCTTCCAGCTCCTGCCCGAGTTTCCATTTTCAGTGCAGAAAGCCTCAGGTAGAGAAGTAAAAGCAATCTGAGCATATTTTCCCATTTCTTCCCGTCCTCTATTGCACCCTCGTTTCCAGTTTGATTTATAGTAATTAATGTGAGCCCAATTAAACCAAAGGGCTGAAACCACGAGTGCGCGTGTGAGTGGCAGTAGGACAGTTACTCATTTATTTCTGAGGGCAGCCATTTGTTTAAAGAAACAATTTCTAATATTCAGTAAACGGCAGTTTTAATTTCTCCTTCATACATGATCTTAAAATGAGATTTTAAATTTTTTTATTTATTCCATAAACAATATAACAAAACTCAGCAAGTTAACAATATGACGTTTTCACCATACAGAGTCAGTCACAAATATTTAAAACCTTTGCAACAAGAACAACAAAACCAAAAATATTACAAGAATAATTTACAAGAGGATCTATAAAACAGCAAAGCGCTCACAAATTTTCCAGTTTCCTTTACACAATGTCACTACACTCTTTCACAACATTTCTTTTTATTACAAAATTTCCAACAAAAGTTTAATTTTTTTCTTTGTATTTTGGTTTTTAAAACCAGAAACTTTTAAGTATACATCCTTTTATTAACACCCGGAGGTGCAAAAAAAGGGAAACCTCACACATACAAACACTTCACAGCACTTTTCTAAGAAAAATATACACTTACAAAATATTTTACAAATTGGCACACTTAAAAATATACAAGATTTTGTAGGCGTCTTAGAGTGATCCTTAAGAATTATACTTCAATTGACTCTACAGAATATTTATAAAGCTTATTCTAAAAGAAAAAAGGCAAATAATTTCCAAACATGTTAAAATTGCAGTGTAAAATGTTAAACAGAAATGGATATGTTACATTCATAAAAAGGGCCATTTAATATTTCTTAAATGCTCGAGGGGGATAAAAGTTTTCTTTAGCACCATAAAACAGTAGCAACTTACTCGCGAGGTGCCTCTAGTTCTATGGAAGTTAACTCAAGGAGCAGTACATTCAAATCTCTGTAGGCAGCAGTCAGAACAGCCGCAGCCGGCGCTGTGGGATGTGAAACAGAGCATCTCCTTCAATTCCTACCCTGCTTCCCACGGGGAGTAAAAGACAAAAGGAATTTAACCAGAATCCTTTTTTTTTTTTTTTTTTCCTTTTTCTATTTTATTTTAAAGTCTTCCCTTTGTGCTTTTGAAACATACGTGATTTTTTTTTTTTCTTTTTTCCTATCTATCGAAGGGTAGCGGTGAATACAAATTTTATTTCTTGTTTCCTTTTGCACCAAGTGTTCAAAGGCTCAGTAAACGTGTCTGGCAACCCAAGTATCCTGTGGGACGGAGGACATCCTCCTTTTCTAGATCTGAATTCCCTTAGATGGCTCTTACTCCACTGTCATTAGTGTCACTTGTTTACCTGAGAAACAGATTTGAAAAGCCTTGCTTCTACCACAGACATTGTACTTTGTTTATTCTATATATTCTTTTTTGCATTATTTTACACGCTGAAGAGACAAAGAGGCACATTCTCAAATAGATGTCAGCGCCTTGAACCATGCAACTGCCGCCGGACTCTGGGAGCTGCACAGGCAAAGTCCAACACACCGAGTTGAGAAAGTAAGACCTAGGGCCTGATCCTGCACCGACTGAAGTCCATACACCTGATCCTTTTCTCACTTACACTGACTTCAATGGAGTTCTCTCTTGGCTTACGCCAGAGCATACTGCGGTCCAGGAAAGCACTCGGGTGAGCAGTGGCCACTTGCTGCAGGTGCTTCTTGCCCAAGTGCTTTGCTAGACTGGGACCTCACGGAAGGAATAACATGGTCCAACAGGCATGGGATTAAAACGCTTTGAATGTCTTGATTTTATTTCCTGGCTCATTTGAGCTGTAATGCCAAAAAAATAACAGCGATCTCGATTTAAAAAAAAAAAAAAACCAGCTGCACAGCAACTGCTGCACAAGCGACTGAATTTGGATTTCCTCTCCATGCAGGATGGGCTCAGCAGGACAGAACCGTGCGGCATGGCTCACCTCCCTCCACCAGATACCTTGCTAAACCTGGTCTGTAATTCACAACTCTCCGTTTTTCAAGAAAACCTCTAATGCTTAGAAATTAAAAACAAAAAGCGAGATGTAAACCTGTTTTTTTGTTGTTTTTTTTTTAAACGATGATTTGAATCCCCATTGTCAATATTTTTCTATTTACAAAACCTCTATATGCAAGTACCTCCAGCAAAACTGTGGCTATCAAGGGTGAACTGGCTGCTGTCAGCTTGCTGTAGGGTTTCTCATGGAAGGACATTGTCCATGCTACGTATTCCCTAAAGGAGAATGGCTGCTTTCTCTGTCCTGCGGGAGACGCACGCTCTATTGCGGTTCGTGTTAAACTGCCCCAGGTTGGTCTCAGCCCACTTTTACAGTCATTTTTTTGTAAGCAGCCACTTCCTTTCTAGTTTTGCTGCTGATTATAGTTTGCCCAGCTGCCGTGGTCCAGCACAGCACAGTTCAAGAGCAAAACATTACACACGATGCCTCTACAGCAGGGGGTGGAACAAGATCAAGTAGAATAGACATCCTAAGGGATGATGCAGAATAAACATCTTTGTGTAGCTTGAATTAATCACCCTGAACAGCCAGGAGCCTGACAAAAAATGGCTGGAAGTGCATGGGGATCAGACAACAAATTTTGGATGGGAACGACAATGAATGTGGGGAGCCTGAGGGGTGCATGGAAAGAGGGTGGAGGACAGTTGGGACAAATATCCCATGGCTGCAAGCAGCACATGGAGAAATGAAAATTGAACAATCCTGACAAGGGCAAAGGGAAAAACTGAAGTTTTATGACAAAGAATGAGGCAAAGGTGGAAGTGATTAAAATCTTGAGGTAGTGATAGGCAGGTGGAGATCAAAACCAAAAGGGAGAAGGACAAATGTTTGGCTAGAGGCAATTGCCTAGATTTGGTAATTTTGGAGCACACTGAGAAGGGCTCATCTTATTCTGAGGCATCGGGGGTCTTGAAAATTTCCGTGGTCAGAGATTTTGCCGGGGATGTGGGATGGCAACCAAAGATGGCAAAGAAATTGGAACAAAAGGAGTGAAGGGAGAGCAGAAAGGAAGGCAGAAGGCATTTGTAACTAACACTGTCCTGAAATGTCTGGCAGCTGTGTTATTCCTTGGCTTTCCGTATTTTGGAGCACCTCTCCTTAAGAATAATGCTGAGGGAGATGGGCTTGTTCACCTTGGAGAAGAGAAGGCTCCAGGGAGACCTCATTGTGGCCTTCCAGTACTTAAACGGAGCTTATAAACAGGAGGGAGACCAAGTTCTTACAGTCTGATAGTGACAGGACAAGGGGGAATGGTTTTAAACTAAAAGAGGGGAAATTCAGATTAGATGTGAGAAGGAAATTCTTTTCTTGGAGGGCAGTGAGGCCCTGACACTGCTGCCCAGAAAGCTGCGGGTACCCTATCCCTGGAGGTACTCAAGGCCAGGTGGGATGGGGCCCTGAACAGCCTGAGCTGTGGGGGGGCAGCCAGCCCATGGCAGGGGGCTGTAGCTGGATGGGCTTTTAGGTCCCTTCCAATTGAAGCTGTTCTATGATATACAATAAAATAGCTGATATGCCTTATGACTCATATTCATGCCCTATTGCACATTTCTCAAATGCAATAAATATTGCTACCTGTTCCAGTACAACTTACTTTGTTATGGATCACATAGCTAAAATGTTCATCATGAAGAACACAGTGTGGGCCAGTGGCCAGTGCTTTCAAAGGATGGTTCTGGATCAAAAAGAAGGGACATGCCACACCCTAACTCCAGGCCTGACCTGTCTCCGCAGGAGCAGTGGCTGCAATACACCGAAGAATGGAGCCAGGAGCCCTTCACCCTTCAGTGTACAGGATGAACATGTCAAGGGCTTGGATCCTGGATCACTATGGATAGAAAAGACAGCTACAGGGGGATGCAGGAGAAAGCACCGTGGCACAGGTAAGCCAAACAACCCAGGCTGGAGCCCTAGCAGAGTGCTCGTCTCCAAGATCCCGAGCACTTTCCAAACTCCAGAGGCAGGGAGGGATCGACACACTCCTGCCTGCACCAGATGTTTTTTCATTAAATAAAATGTGATTGCTGTGCTGTGCTCTCTCGTTGAGGGTGACAGAACACTGGAACAGGCTGTCCAGAGAGACTGTGGGGTCCCCTTATCTGGAGACATTTCAAACCCGCTTGGATGTGTTCCTGTGTGACCTGATCTAGATGTTCCTGCTCCAGCAGGGGGATTGGACTAGATGATCTTTCAAGGTCCCTTCCCATCCCTGATATTCTGCGATTCTGTGATTCTGTGAATTGCTGTGCCTCAAGATCTGAGAATCCGCAACTACTGGAAACACTTTGATGCCAGTCTGACACTTTGCAACTCCAAGTGTTCAATGAGAAACAGTCCATGTTTTTGCTGAATCAACCCAAATCTTGTGTTCAGCCTCTACTGATGCTTCGGCTTTCAGCATGGGCTTGTACAGAGAACAGAGTCTAGTCCTGTCGTGTGTGCAACACCACCTCTATGCTTGTGAGCATGAGAGTGATCTGTCCGGCTGTATTAAGGCTCCACTTCCTCACCCCTTTCTATTGCGTGTGTCTGAGCCTCAAATCCCTCTGCTTCCAACAGCTCTCAGCTAGCAAGTCTCTTGCATATCAAGGTTTCATAAGAAATCAGCAGCAAAACGCACAGGCTCTCAGTTGCACAAGGAAGAGATTAATTGTTTGTTTGCTTGCTTTTGTTATTTTCTTGGAGGGCGAGGGTGCAGTGAGTAGGGTTACAAATAAGGCCTTTCAATAATGCATTTAGCATTCAATACTTAATGCTTTCTAACAAAGTCCAGTCATGTATAAACCGGCCCTGACCAGTGAGATCACAAATAGTTCTGATTTCTTCCCTACGTTATGAATTGAATCAAAGGAAAGGCTCAGAGTTGTGTTTAAACTGATGATTCTGATTTCAAAATTTCAAACTATACTGGCATTGCAAGGTTAGACATTTAGGAAACACCAAAGATATGAAATGAGAGCGCTTTTGACAGGCTCTGCATCAAAAATATTTAAGAAACTACTCAAAGTAAAAGTAAATAGCAATAAATGTATGAAACATATTAGTTCCGTTTTTATAATTATTTTAGAATTTATCCCAGGTTATTATAAAATATATAAAACTGAGATACAAAGAATCAGCAATGTAACTTTGCATTTCAAATGCTCTTCAGCTACAGGTTTTGCTTTAAGAAAACAGACACTTGAAAAGCAGCTGTTTCGTAGTCTCTAGATGCAGACACTCGAGTTCCTGTCAAACTTACCTGGAGTGTTTTCTGAACTCCTTCACCATTTCAACTCTCTCCTATAACAAAACTCAGCATTTCACCATTATGTTTTTCTGCTCATGGTTTTAAAGAGAGGACATTACAATTTCCCAGCATCAGTTTCAAAGTTCCTTTTTTCTTTTTTTTTTCTTCTTTTTTTTTTTCTTTTTTTCCTTTTTTTTTTTTTCTTTTTTCTTTATGAGCTTTAAACCACAGGGTGAATCCATGAAATGAGGTAAGTAAATTTGGCACACTTTTAGTTATGTCCATAAAACTTTTGGTAAGTTGTATAAGTGAACAATATTGTTTTCATTGTGAGTTACAGGTGCTTTCAAAGGGGGTGGTTAGTACTTAATAACTGGAATGTATCTAGTAAAATCAAAAGGCATAGCTGCAGAAAACACTCACAACCCAATGTTGATAGAGAAGTAAAAATATATACAATACAGTCACTTGTTCATAGTTTGGCACAATTTTTTTTTTGTTGTTGTGGGTAATAGTGCATAAACTACTGTACAACAGTATGACTTTTAAAACAGTCTTTCACAGAGAATACCAGATTAGGTTCGCTTTCAAATAATAAAATTCCCACAATTTCAAACTCTTCGTTTCAGCACTTACATTTCAACATACCACAAGGCATATTTCGAAAGGAACGAACGAAAAAAACAAATGAAAAAAAGAAACATCAAACGTCTTTTGTCTAGAAAAGGGAGTCTCTTCTTCAAATACAGGAAAAACCAAAAATGTTGTTTCTGCTTTAAGAAGAATGGAGTCTGATTCCCTGCAGAAAAACCAAACATTTTATGCCATCTTAGTTAGCTTGTGTGGAGTCACCACGACAGGATCAAATGTGCTAAACTCTGACACAGGAGATGAAGCTTTATGATGCAGGTTAGGAGATAAACAGCAGAGGGGGCTAGAAAGCACTCAAAATTGCCACATGAAGCTCAATTATGAATGAGTTTTCATTTTCAAACTAAAGAGCCTTTAGTTTAGAGATCTTGGCTTTTGGATGCATAACCTCTTTTTTGTGTTTTGTTTTTTACAAAATGTTCAAAAAAAAGTCTTTCCTTTTCAAAATCATTAAAAAGATTGTGTAATCTTTTTTTTTTCTTTTTTTTTTTTCCCCCAATAAATAAGTAATTAAAAACTGAAGAAGCCAAACAGCAGAAAAGAGTAGCCTTGTTAGTGTTTTGTTTTGTTTTTTATAACCCCAGCCAAGCCAGAAAATTGGTCATTCTTTTAGGTAGCTTGCAAGTAATAAGTATTTTCATGCATTTAAAAAAAAAAAAAAGAAAAAAGAAAAAAAGAAAAAAAAAGAAAAAAAAGAAAAAAAAGAAAAGAAAAACAAAAACTTTAAAAGGGGAATGTCTTTTTCATGCAACTTTTGCTTTCAGGAAGGAAAAAATGAGGAACAGCGGGCTTAGCAGGTAGTAGGAAAGTTAAAGGGGCATTCCAGCCAGTTTGGTGCAGCATTACCTCAGTTTCTCAAAAGAAGCTGTCACAGGTGGGTCCTTATGGGTCTGTTCACGGTCTGTTCGCTTTATCTTACAGTTCTCATCCCTCAGCGATTTAGAACTTGATTTATGACGGTACAGTTTTTTATGGGTAGGTCCGTTATTGCCTAAAGTGCTCAGGTTACTATAGTTTTTATCAAAAAAGGGAGAGTGAATGTCTGTATTGTACCCAGCTGAACAGTTGGGGCGACCAGGGTCGCAGGTGGCTGCTTTGCTGTTTTTACTCGAGCCCTTGTTGTTCGACTTATGGTTCTTTGCCATTCCCGGCGAGCTGCTGTTCGGCTTCTTCTTAGACTCTTGTGGCGTCCCTGCTAAAATTTTAAGGGTTTTCAGTTTCAGGCTGTTCGACTCGGGTGATCGGAATATGTCTGGCACGCTGTTGTGGTTGACGGGTCCCCACAGGGGCTCGATGGAGGCCATCATGAACCTCTGGACGTCTGCCATTCCCGAGGCGATGTTGGACAGGATGTTGGAGGGTTCCTCGAACTCCCTCTGGTCATCATCCAGCAGGCCTGTGGTGCTCCCGAGGCTTGTTTCTGACCAGGCTGTGCCACTGTCCTTCCCCAGTGCCCATTCTCCAGCCAGGCCGTTGTGCTTGCCCAACTTGCCAGTGGCTGGGCTGCTGTGCTGAATGCCCTCAGCCAGCCCCTTGGGTGCCGAGGCTGGGCTGGCCAGCTGGCTGATGGCCCTGCTGCCACCCACTTGGACCTTCTCGCTGCTGAGGCTTGCTGCGTTCTTCCCCTTCCTGGTGGATTTGGGTGCCTGCCTAGAGTTCTTCCCTTGCGGCTTATCGGTGCCTTTGTTGGTTTTGGGAGATTTTTTCCTAGTGGTTTTCTGGGAAGAGCTTTGGTTTGTACCCGCATTCTTGCTGGATGAACTTTTCCTCTTAGATTTCGACACTTTGCTATTGGTGCTAATTTGACCAGATGGCTCATTAAATGTTGACAAGCATGGTCTTTTTTCAAGAAGGCTGACAGAATCTTCATCGTTGAACATATGGAACTGAAACTGGTGATTATTTAAAGTAAACCCATTATCTGCCTGCTCCTCGGTCTGCAGGACCCCGCAGTTCCACTTGACCTTCTCAGAGCTGCTCAGAGCAGCCTGGGCACTCTCTGGGAAGCCCTTAAGGGTGCCCAAGGGCTTGGTGTCAGAGCCAGCTATCTGTGGGGAAAGGTTGGGAGTGTCTGGAGGGGACATCTCCGAGAGCGATGACTGGCGGAACTTATCGGGTGTGAAGTTGGAAATGTCTAAAAGGTCCGTGGACTCCTTCAGAGGGGTTATTTCATCTATGCTTTGCTGGATCACTAGCTTGGGACTGCAGTGGGCCAAGAAATCGTCATTAATATCATCGTCGCCATCCTTTTCGCAGGACTTTAAAGAGCTGTAATTGCTAGAACTAACTGACAATGAACCCACTGAATCAAAGCTAATGAGTCTGCCATCATCTGTACTTAGTGTACCTCGCTGGAAATGAAAGCGCCCCTCTCCATTATTAAAATGACACGACTGATAAGAATCATCAGGCTGCACTTGCTGGCTGTCCGGCATGTAATTTTTTTGGTAGAGCAGCTTGCTGCTATTCAGATTGACTTGAGGGTAGCCAGAGGCTGGGAGGCCATCAGTGCCTGCTGCACCACCAAACTCGCCTGTCAGTGCTGCAGTATCCTGCAGCTCGCCAGTGAATTCCTGCCGGTTGCCCCCAGCAGCCTTGCTGGCTGGCCACACGCTGCCGAAGGTGCTCTGCTCCATCTCCAGGTGACCAGGAGACTGCTGCAGCTCAGACTCAGATGGCGGGGACAGCACGCAGCTCTGCGATGGCTGCAGAGCAGTGAATGGTTTGTCTGCTGGGATGATGCTGGGGAGTGGGTGCTGCTGCTCGGAGGGATGCTGTGTGAAGTATGAGATGCCAGTGCTGCTCGACAAATCCGAAGCGTCTAACAGTGTCTGCAGATACCCTCCGGGGATCAGGGGTACATTGGTGGTGATATTAGCAGATGGCAGAGGCTTGTCTGAAGAGGAGGTGGATGGTAGGAAAGGAGAATTTTTAGCAATCTTATCCTCATGGCACTCTGGGAGATGGGAGCTGTCTGAAGCACAAGGAACGTTTTCATCCTTCAGATGCGCTGCAGAGTCCTGGTTTCCCAGAGACGGGCAACCCTCCGCCACGCTGGCAGCAGCTTTGATTTTCTTGCATTTCAACCTGGCTTCACTTTTGAATTTGATCCGGCGGAGCACTTTCCTCTCTGTCCCCTTGTATTCTCGTTCCTGCGATTTGCATTTCACAGCAGCGATGTCCGTGATGTCATTTACGTGTAATCCATTTGCACAGCTGGGGGTGGCAATGGCCAACGCCTGCAGCCCTTTCAGGCCTGCATCCTCCTTACTGCTGCAAGGCTGCTTGTGATCAGAGGAGCAAGAGCCCAGCTTGTTCACTGACTGCTCAATGGCTTTAATTCTTTGAATCCTGTGCCTGTTTGCTAGCTTGCATTTTCGCTTCCGTGGGTGAGGCAGGAACGAAGCATCTGAACCGTTAAGATAGAAATTCTGCTTGTGGTAGAGAGACGATCTGAGCAAATCCAGCCGGCTCTGCTGCCTCTCCTGCCAGAAGCCCTTCAATGGGGCCAGCTTTTCATATTTACTGAGCAGCTCCTCGTTCAGGGTAACAGTTGTCTCGTTGGCATCCACTTTGCTGAGCTTCACCAGCATATGCTTCTCCCCTTTAAACCTGTTAATGATGATGTACTTGATGATAACAGGGGGCTCCTTGCGAGAGACTTTTCGCCGTTTCTTGGGGCACCACTCATCGTCATCCTCCTCCTTGGGCCCATCCGGCAGCCACTCCTTCTTGTCCAGGATCTTCTCGTTCTCGATGGAGTCCACGTCGTACAGGTAGTCGTCACTGTATCGCACTTTCCTCTTTGCCCGCAGCCCATAGTTCTGCTGGATGAAGGAGCTGGAGTGGTCTCGGGACAGGTACCGGCTGCAGTCCTTTATATCCCGCAGCACATCATAGGAAGACTCTGTGCACGTGCTGTCATCGCTGAACTCCCCAGAGTCCTCTGTGGAATTCACAGAGTCCAAGAAGTGGCTCCTTTTGGGGCCCACGTACTGCACCACCTCCGTGCTGTTGCAAGATTTATTTAAGGCAGCTTTCTCCTCCTCCTCACCATCCTCTTCCTCGCCGTCCTCCTCCTCATCCCCCCAGATGATGCCTTCCTCAGACTTGAATTGAGAAGGGTCGGTGGCACCACCGGGTCCCCTTTTCAGGGTGCTCCTGCTGTCCCTTTTGGTGCAGTTGCCGAAGACGCTGGGGAAGAAGTTGAACTGGGCGTCCTCTTGTAGGGCGGTGGTCTTCTCCCGCACATTGTCCTGGAACGACTCGTATCTGATCTTTAAGGAGCAGACGTCACTTCCCAAGGTCGAATCGTCATCATCAAACATGTAATTATCCACATCTTCCTCAGAAAACAGATTTACAGAAAGCTCATTTTTGGAGCATAGGTCAAGCAGCTCAATTTTACTTTCACTAATGAAAGATTCAAAATAGCCCCATTCCTGGTTGGGATTTGTTAGTAAGGGTTCCTCACCATTGCATTTGTCTAATAGTAATCCCTCGTAATAATTTTTCTGAGTGGGGTCCTCTGAATCACTGTCAGATTTTTCTGCATCTCTTTTGTCCGCTGCCCTCGATTTATGCATAGGGAAGCTTAAAAGCTGGTCTGAAAGCAGTTGATCCCCATATCTCATGGTTTCTCCTGTGCTCATGCAGTGAATCCCTATATCAGAGACCGAACAGGTGTCATAATCCCTATTTATATCCCCCACTTTCAAGCTTATTCCCGGCTCCGCATCAATGCCGTCCTTTGATTCAATGAAGCAGCCCAGGCAGGTCCTGCTCGGCTGCATCAGGCAGTCTCCGGTCAGGGCGGACATGCCTCCGGGCTCCATCATGCTGAAGGGAGCCTTCTCGCAGTCGCCCGGCAGAGACCAGGAGCTCATGCCCTTCGTCACGCAGGACGTGAGGGAGATGGCGTGTGCCGAGGAGTCGTCTGAGGTGTGCTCAGGGACATCGGTGAGCCGCAGTGGGGATGGCGGGCTCAACGAGCAGGGCTTCTTTGCAGGCAGGGGTGGCAGCACGCGGTGGCACGCCTGGGTTTCCTTTGGGGCTGCTGTCAGGGCCGGGAAGGCGTCGGTGGTGTCGGCAGCACTGTATGGCCTCTCCTCGCCGTCCGAGGTTCGTGGCTCTGGAGCAGTGGGAGGAGAGGAAGGGAGGGAGAAAAAGGAGAGTTTACAGACCTGGCAGCCCCATCACCCTGCTCCCCCTCTCCCTGGGTTAAGGGGTTACTCTTCCCCACTGCAGGGTGGCAGGCTCCTCCCCACAAGATCACTCTCTAGGAGCTAATTAATTTCATGATGTACAAAACCCAAAGAGGTAAACACTCTGCCCCCCACAGCCAGCTGGAAGAGGTACAAGATTATGTTTAAAAAACCAAAACCATCCGTTCTTTCCTCCTAATATACATACCGTTACCTGGATACTGCCTTTCAAATCTGACAAGGTTATTAAAAAACAAAACAACTCTAATAAAAATGTTCCCATTAACATTTACAAAATTAATAGAAAAATAAGATTCTTAAAGAAACAAAACATCCTCCTGGCAGTGCCTGCAGCTGAAACGCACCTGAGCTGCTGCAGGGTCACAGAGTTAAGGCTGATTTAAATCCAGAAGCCTTCCTGCCACTGTCCGTGCACAGGGAAAGCGGGTGGCGGCGTAGAGTTTAAAGCGATTATTAGAATTACTGTTGTTTTTGCAATTCTTTCCATTTTACCTAACCTTTAAAATGTCTTTTGCATTATGTAAGGATTTTTTTTTTTTTTTTTTTTTTTTTTTAACAGAAGGATTTTTATTTTCTTTGCCTTATAGTAGTCTTTTACGGCAAAGTAAAATTATTTATCTGGCTTCTGGCTCAGCAGATGGTATGACCCTTGAAATGGAAATGTCTTTTCATCCATGAACATTCTCTGATATCTCCATATTATAAAAATACACAAATGTGTGATTCATAATAACCAGAGACCTCTGCTACCCTCAAGGTGACTCCCAGTGCTCACATCCCAGCACATCTTACCTGTTTGGCCATTTCATGGAAAGCTGTGGGCTTGCAGGGCAAGGCCCTGCTCTTTGTGAGCAGAGGAGCACTGAAAAGCACGAGGAGGGGCATGGCCTGGCCCCACCAGGAAGATGGGACAGCAGCCTCTCCAACACAGCCAGGACTGGGATGCTCACACAGAGCTGGGAAGCATGAGAAGGAGCACCCCGCTACACAGTATGGAGCTGCTCTGCTGCACACGTCCCCAAAATCCCACCAATCCAGCCCCAAAAGCTGCCTCTAATTCTGGGTTCCCAGTAGTCTCAGGAATGGAGCCATCACTGAAAACTTACGTCAGGACAAGGAAGCTACAGAACAGGCTTGCACAACTTTAAAAACGCTCAACAAACCAAATCAGAAATGCAATGCAATGCCTGGATGCATCCTGAACAGACAGACTTGCTGGAAATTGGTGCTGTTTCCCTCCCTCAGAAAGGGTTAAAAAGCAAAATAAAGCTCTTTTTGGGTTCCTCCCACCATTTTTAGATTAGAAGTGCAGAAGTGGCATCTTTTTCCTTAAGCAGCAAAACAAATTAACCAATGCACTTCCACCTTACAAGTAAAAGAAAATCAGTAAAAGAATCAGCTTGGAGCTGAGAGGAAGCATGGGAAATGTGAGGATAAAAGACAACTATGAATGCTGCAGCACTTGAAGAAAGGGAGAGGTGGACAGCTGAAATTCAGTCTTACAGAGAGATGCTATAATATAAAATATACTGTCTGTAGGTGTGGGTTTTTTTAAGGTTTATACTTGTAGAAGTGAACTTAACTCTTGTGAAATACAAATTCCAAAACTTGATTTTGTAGAGGTTTTATTGTCCTAAAATCAGGCATGCAATCAATTGAAACTCCAAAGTAAATAACACTCCCAGAAGTCTGCCATTAAAAAACACTGGAACACCAAAAAACCTTTTCAGGTTTAACTTAACAACTGCCCAAAATCAGACAGGCAGCCTTAGCAGAACACTGATCATCCCACTATGAATCAGCTCTGAAAGGAGGCCCATCCCCGAGCGTGCATTACAGCAGCCTACCGGCTGCTCTGGGTTAAGCCCGGCCAGTGCAATGAGCACTGACTTTGACACTGACAGTGAGGGTGAGATGATTCAAGAAGCAGCACTCCTATGTCATCAACAGGGAGGTGGTGGCATCAGGGTGGCTCGCTGCTTGGGATTCAGCAGTAATTCCTACACAACAATGTTTAATTAAGACCTGTTTAATTGAATTTCATAGAAGTGGTGTCAGGTTCTAGAAATCACCTCAGTCTTTACTTGAGGAGGCACTGTCTACGAGACGAGACGAGGGGAGCGTGGCTAGAAAACCTCCTTGCAGCTCCCGCAGCTGCCACAAGCTGTGGCTTTACCTCCTGCCTCCATGTGTGCATTCCTGAATGCGATGGGCTGGCGAAGACAGAGACCTTCAGAATTGCATCATATGGGAAAGCGCCGGCGTACGCTTCACCTGCCACCAGCACATGTTGTGGGGACCTCAGGGCACCTGCGTGTCTGGAGTTGCTCCAGGTTTTCAGTAATGAATGAGAACAACATTTGCCTCTGTGCATTCTCACTAGAGTAAACCTCACATTGACAAGACAGAAGGATTTGAACACACGCGGCACTGGAGAACACAGTACTAGACACCTTACAGGGACCAATTTACACACAGTGAAAGATTTGTAGGTCAATACAAATTCTGAAAAGCCATGAAATTAACCATAAAAACACGAAGAACTGAAAACATTGAGCTCTGCTTCAACACCAGACTGCTGCTGCACTTACTGTGGCTAGTGACACGAAGGCCAAATAAATGACACAAGAAAATGCTCTGAGGAATTTTATTTCAATCAGGTTTTCAGGCAACAGAGCTCCTGCTGCTCCTACCTACCTAGTGTTTCTGAAAGCAAGTAAGAAATAGATTGCACCAACAGATATCAGGTACTTGGGGCAGGCTGCTAGAAGAGGCTGGTTGCTCCCAGCAGTGTTGCAGAGGCTCCCAGGATGGTGACCATGACCAGCAGTACGACTCCTGCTCACAAGTGTTACAGGCCAAGCTGGCCAGCGATGGGCTGCAGAACAAAGTTGGCACTGAGCTTGCAGGTCTGACGTTCCCTGCCAGTCACAGCTAACCCAGCTCTCTTACTTCTGCCCAACCTCCAACTTGCCCTAAATCTGTAGGAACTGAAAATCCTCCATCAAATCTGCCTGAGAGTGGCTTATGTAATTGTGAAGAGGGAGAAAAATTCCTAACAGAGGGGATACATAATCTCATACGACTTTTTTTCCCTAGGAAACCAAACTAAAATCTATAATTCAAACTGCGTGTGCACAAAAACATTTCCAACCATGCATATGCATGGGCAAAAGCAGTACTTGTTAAGACCTAAAAAGCTGTAAATCCATATCTAGAGTATAGAAAATACCCATTTTACTGCTCCGCATCGTAGAGATACCTGCAAACCACTAAAATTAAATACACGAAAGGAATTAGAAAAATAAGTTGGCTTGCGAGTTGTCACTGCTCCCTCACGTACTGTAATTAAGTTCCTTACCATTTTCTTTCACCCCATTAATCAGGATAGTTTCTTGGTCTTCTGAGGCACAATCCTGCTCTTGTTGGTCATCCATCAATTTAACCTCTTTCTGTTCATTCCATGCCCCACTGCATCTGGCCAACCTGCACATTTCCAGAAACATAACCAGAGTCAGTACAATTCCCAAAATCAGCTCAAGGAGCCGTGAATAAAAAATAACAACAATAAAAATAAACACACGACATTACATGCTGCCCTTGCCCTGCTTAAGAGGACAAATGCTATTTATTTAGGCTATTGTATTTTCACTTTTCCACTCCAAAAGCCAAGTCCAACATATTTCAGCAGGGTTAAAATGATATATATCCCCATTTCCTTCCCCAAAGTCCTGCTTTAGAAGGTGGAGTGGTGCTCTACACTTCCACAGCGCCTTTCATGTCACCTGCAATTGCTTTGCAAAAGCAGGTAAGCGTTATTATCCCTATTTGGCAGACGGGTTAGCAGACACACAGAGAGGAGGGGACTCGCCCCAGGTCTGACAACAGCAATTCTGTGGCAGAGTTGGAAGAAAAACTCGGATGTCTCAAGTGATAACAGCTCGCAGAAGCTGCCAGATGATAGTACTCTCCTCATCCAGTCACTGCCAGGCACGAGAAACTTCGCCCTAAGGAGCTTTCTGGAATAAGTATCTCCAGCCTCATTTTTCACCGAAAACACTTCTTCACCATTAGAACTCCTTCCTCAGAGAGCTGCTCTCATTCCCATGCCACCTGCCAGCACTCACAGTCCATGCCATGTTAAAATTCATATTGGTCCTATCTGCATCCATCATTTCTTGGAGGCACCAAACTCAGGATCAAGATCACAGCCACGTTCTCTCCATTCCTCTGCTGAAGATGCCCCATGTTGAAATCACTGCCTGCCCAAGGAGAGGAACATGGTGCAGTGGAGAGACACAGCTGAGTCCTGGCACAGGCAGCAGGGAACTGCCAGATGAGCGGGACCACACCTCTTCAATCAGAAATCAAAGACTGAATCTGCTTGTAACTTCTGGCAACCTGAACTCAACTTTTGCTCTCTCGCAACAGGTAATAGATGGAAGCACTGTTTTTTTTTTTTGTTTTTAAATCAACATTTGTCAATGCCTTGTCTTCCCACAGTACTCACTGCCCCGGGTTCAGCAGCCAAACTTCATTCATATTCAGATTTGCAGTGAAGCCCTCTTAATTAATGTGAAATCTTCACAACCGTCTTAGTAAGCAAAACCTTCACCAAACTTAAAGATGTGACACCAAGAGTAAGATAACAAGCATCAGTAACCCAATTCCTTTGCATATTTAGAAGAATATTTAACTAACCCGCAGAGTTTTACTTTGATGCAAATCCATATTTCAAAGCTCACGACAAGTTTCTGGCTCCAGTAAGCCTTCTCTCCCTCGCTGGCACCCTGGGCTGCCACCAAGGCTGACAAAAGGCAGCTGAGATCAGCTGAGGAGCTCCAAGCTCCAAACCACACACCAGGCGTTGGTTGGAGTACTTATGTGCAACTTGAAGAAGATTAACTTTTCAGCATGAAAGCTGCTCACTGTTTTCCAGGAACGGTCTATAACATCATGCCTCCTTTGTAATGTTGGCCTGTTGAATGGGAGGCTGAAGCACTGTGTGGGCCAGTGAGGCTTCTGGGAGTGGCTGTTAATGGCATGAGAAAGCTTTGTGAGAAGGAAAAGCTGAGTTATTATTTAAGGATATCCAGTAGACTGTAATTTGCTTGATGGGTTTTGTACACCTTCATGGCTTACGAGGTGCGAGAGACCTTCCATGTGAATTGACTGTAGGTGGGTCAGGCTGGAGTCCAGAGTACTTGGCTATGGATGCTCACACATCTCAACCTGCTGCTCACGAGTTCACTTCAAAGCACTCAAAGAGTATTTGTGGATGATCAGACTGGCATCTTCACAACACAAACAGATCGGTATTCCTGTCTACTCTGATCTCTGCTGTCTTTCTGAAGCACAGAGGTAATGCTCCAGGAGGGTCTCATCTGTGCTGGCTCACGCTGGGGCATTCCTCCTTCACCAAGGAGCAGGACATCGCACCCAGCAGGCACGCACTCTGACTGCAGTCCCTCTGCTGGTCCACAGCTGTGGGGGTGGCTGCGCTGTGGCACGCTGATAATTCTGGTCTTGGCTTTCCCTGTTGGTCACCAGCAGACGCAAATTGAAATGAAGAGGCCGTGCTGTAGCACTTCACTTGTGACACTTCTGTACCTGAGGGATTTCCACACTTCAATTGTTTCATTTCCCAAATTATTTTCTACCTTACAGACATGCTGGCCTCCCCTGCACCTTGTGGTAATGCAGGTGGTACCTTCTGTGCTGTGTAAAATGGACCACCTTTTGCTGTTTCAGCCTGCTGTCCTCCAAAGGATGGGCACTGTTTTCTCATTTTAGAGCACCAACAGAACTATGGCCTCAGTCCTAGACAGGACTCAGAATATGACCGTTACATAAATATTTAATAATAACAACATTCATAAAGAGAGTCACGGCAATACTTTTCATGTTATCGAAATACACAACGTAGATGAGAATACTACCAGCCCTTTCTCACTGTTTGCTGTTTAACGTATAGGAACCAGGCTGAAGGACAAGAAACAATCCAGAACTTGCTGAAGAAAGATAAATTCTGCACATCAAGTATCTGCTTAGCAGCAAAACAAGATGAGGCTTATGGCCACATCTTCCGTCTACCCACATCACTCAGAAACACAAGCATCATCTCTGCACTGGTTTGCTGACCCGATTTTTTTGCCAGGGTTTATCTGTTTATAGCAATTTGGTGTAAAATGCCACAGGTGGCCTGTTTTCAACTGGTAACATAATCATATTAAAATAAGAGCTTGCAATGAATAAAACATAATACAAAAGCAGAAACAATGATTCTCCAATAATGTGGATTTGTCATTTGCAGTGCACAAGAGACCTCCAGAGAGAAAACTAATGTGGACATAAAACACCAGCAGGCTTACAAAGAAGGATCCCAGGCATTGTTAGGAAGGCATTGTCCTGCTGCCACTGGGACTTCTTGAAGGAGACAGGAGCAAGGTCTTACGTGTGTGCTTGCAGATGTGTCCCTGCCTGCTGGCTTCTTGCTGCTGGGGTGTGACTGTGGTTCGTGCTGCCCTGGGGCTGCCTGCCAGCTGTGCATGTCGGAAGCAGGATCTGCAAGCAAGATGTGAGGGCAGCTTTGCTTTCTGCCCCTCGTCACTTCTCACCGGTGTGTCGAAGGCAAACCTCAAGGAGACAGCAGGACTCACTGGGCAAAAGCCAAGCTATCAGCAAGCAGGCAGTTGGACAGTAAGAGGCAGAAAAAGACAGCCTATAGGTGGGGAACCTGGGTGATTTTTCATCTCCTTTCATTATTTTTTGGGATGCAACTGCACAGGAGGGAGGGAAACACAGAAGGGAAGTTTCTGGTGAATGTAATCCAAAGACTGGAGAAGACAAAGAGGACAATGAAATGCAAGAATGAAGGGGCTGTGACTGCAGACAGCTGCTTGCCTTGACTGAAGTACCTTGAGCATGGAGCTGAGTTCTAGAAACGAGCTGGAAAGAACTGAAACAAATTCAGACAGGGAATTTTCAGATAAGGCTGAAGAGAGATGAAGTGCAAATGAAACAGACGATTTGAGGTTTGCAGAGACCAGCTGAACAAGAGGACCTCTCTAGAGCACTGTGACCACATAAGGTCAGCTCCCAAGGTGGACAGGGAGAAACACCAGCAACTATGAAATAAAGCTGACAAAGGGGCTTGATGCAATGCAGAACAAGAAGAAACCAAAGACTGGGAATAACAAAACGGAGAACAGCTGGGTCTCTGGGAAGAAAAGCTAAACCAACAGAGAGCTGGGGTAGAAAGGTGATCGGCAGAGAATATAGTGGATAGCAGGAGAGCTGAACAGAGCCATATGCAGACAGAAGAACAAAGGGGAGAGGCTTCAGCTTGCAGACAGCGTCCAGCCATTGAAGACACACACGACTGAGGTCACACTATTATGAAGAAGCGGCAGGAGGAAATTCAGTCACCAGCTTGAATTTTATGAACTCGACTGGAGCTGGATTGGATGGAGGAAGATGATGGTGAAAGCTGTGGAGTCAGACAAACTCCAGGTCTCTGGAGGAGAAGAGCAGGAGTACAGCATGCCAGGCTGGGCTTCAAGGGCAAGCAGGGTGGTTCAGTCATCAGGAAGAATTCCTAAGGACAGCCTTGTCCCGACTGCACCATGTACTTGAGGTCTGCTAAGATCACAGCTGGCATAAATGAAAAATGTGCTGGCTACGAAAGGAGATGGAAAAGAAGGAGTTGCAGAAAGCAGGCACTGGAGCTGGAAAATAATCCAACTAGCTTTCAGCAAGAGATGGACAAATTAATGGGCAGAAGGACAGGAAACAATTGCCTGTGATAGCAGCACACAGGACTCTGTGACCTGGAGAAATCCCTTTTGGTCCTGCAGCTGATGTCAGCCGAAGGGCTGCAAGTGCCTCAGAAAAAACTTCACCACCACAGCTGAGAAAATCCTCCCCTCCTCATGTCTCCTGTACATTTTCCCACTACTCATGATTACGGGGTTGTGCAAAAGCTGTTAGCAACAACGTTGTGTGCAGATGTCTGGCAGAACACCAACGCAGCATCAAAAGTGGATCCTCCCATTTACCTCCCGTCACCTTGGAAGCAGGTCCAAGGACTCGGGAGCACGTGTTCTTCAGCCCAGCTGACCACACAACTCAACATTTTTTTGTGTTTTTCTTTAAAAACCCACCTGGTGCTTGAGAAGCTTCATGGGCATTGCTGCTGCTGGAGCATCTGTCTCAGAAGACAGACATGGTCAGAGAATGCCCAAGCTGAGGCTCCGAGAGCTCTCTCTGCTCCTGGTGACACGGCAACAGCCCAGGCACACTCAACATGACACATTCTGTCAGTTTGTTGAAGTAAAATGAACGTATTTCTTTTCCTATGAATTCAACAGAGTATGTATGCAAAGCAACAACAACACGAACAACGCTCCCTACAGGAAACAAAACTGAGGGGTGCCAATTATTTATTGGCAACAACAGAGGAGGAATTGCTCAAATTACAAAGCTAAAACATCTGGGCATGTTTCCATGTTCAAGTCAAGTAAAGGACAGGCTTTATGTGCACTTAAAACAGACACATTTTTATACAGCCTGGATTTAAGCACTTTCTTACTGTATCCGTTTTACAAGGGTGAAAGGTTTACACAACTGTGAGGGAAAAATGCCTCTGTTCAAAGCTTGTCCTCTACAAAGACAGCACCAAGATGCTCTGCTTCTTTCTCACCCCAAAAACACCCTTTTTCCCCAGCAAGGGAATCCTGAAGGCTGTCTGCACAATGTACACGTGAGGGTCCACACCTCGCTGCTGCCGGAGATGCTGTGGGGCAAGGATGTGCCCAGGGGCTGCCCATGGAGCCACTCTGCAGAAAGCCTTCCTCCTGCCCACGCTCTCCCTCGGGAGGCAGTGGAGTCTGGCTCCCGAACCCCTGCAACAGCACAATGGGCTCAGCAGTACCCTGGAGGCACTCAGAGCTGGCCATGCCTGCCAAGGAACCAGTGTCTGACGGCGTGGATGATGCCCACGGCTGTGAGCATCTCCTCGTTCAGATATCCCCAGCACCAGCATCATCCTGTCGGAGCTTAATATACACCCAAGCAGAGAAAAAAAATCCACCAGGTAAAAATAAACAGCCTACTAGACTGACTGAAAGCCCACCTACACAAATGGGAATTGTATTAGCTGGACTAGATTATGGGTTAATGATAGCTGTTCCATAATTAAAGTTGTGAGAGTGTTTCAGCTTGAAGCTGAATAAACAAAAGGTCACAAGCACCCAGACAAAGCCCAGCGTGCCAATTCCTATTTGCACACACCTTTTACATACCAAGTGCTTTTATTTGTTGTAGATCATGAGGGTGGATGCAGAGGGAGTATCCACACTGAAGGAAAATCTTTTTATGGAGAAGTGGGGGAAGAAGCGAAGCAGAAGATGTGGCTTTTTTCTGCAGAGTTGTGAATAAGCGCAGGTGTCGGAACGAGTTCTATATATGCGGTTATATCGTTCAAAAAAGAGCTTTAGAGAAATTAATTACATGTCAGAGCCTCTGACAGGTCTTTTAAGAATTATGATACTTTTGAATGAAAACATTATATACTTAAAAAGAAATAGCATGTAAATGTCTCTGAGATATTTACATTCAGTGGAGTAATAGTAGAAAAGAATTCAGCTCTCTCTGCAGCACAAATGGATGTTGAACATGCTGCGCTTTTCCTAACAACATCTTCTGCCCTTGGTGGACTTCATTAACTCTCAGGCAGAATTAAAAGATCGAGTTCAGGGCCATCTGCCACGAATCAGATGCAAACAGCAGTAACGCTCTCCCAGAGCGCTCCCCGGGCTGCAGCCCTGACCGCACCGCCCCTTCCCAAAGCAAGGCCACCGTGCTGCACGCTTCCTCTGCGCTCAACAGGGCAGCAAGGCCTGCAGAGAAAAATACCTTCTTGCCTTCTCTTTTCCCCATTCTTTTTGTCCCAATAAAACCTGTGCTCACCATAAGATAGATTAAAAAAAAAAAAATACACACAAAACATGAGGTTTCCAGAACTGGTGTGGTTCAAAAGGTGAAGTTCCAAAGGAAAGATACAGTAGGAAATGATCCTCCCACTCTGTGCATCATGGTGCGCATCATGGCCACCATTCCCTGGCCATGGATGGATGCCAAATTTCAGGGTCCCAGTTTCAGAAAGAAACTAGAAAATTCTCATGAGGAAATCAGTCTCCTTGTAGTTCTATGCACTTCTGTCCTATCGATGATGACCATGGGAGAAAAGGCCGAGTGAAGGAGGAAGGCAAGACCGAGGTCTTAGAGAGTTCATTCCAACAGCAAGACATCTAAAGCCTGCAGAGGAGATAGGGTTCGACAGAATAAATGTTAGCTGTGAATAGGTTTGGCAGTCTAGATATAAATATGGATAAAAGCCTCCAACTAGGAAAAAATCAGGAAACAATGAAGTTGATAAAAAAAGAGCTCGCAGAGAAAATGGAGAACACAAAAATCTTGAGAAGAAGAAACAATTTAAGAACTCGTGTGTTCCCAGAAGGTGTAAAGGATGGATGGCTTGTTAATATTCATAGCAAGCCTCCACTTTCTTCTCAAGCTGAAAGCAGATGCAACAATTATCATAGAGCCTGAGCCCCAACTCCAGCAGACCCCGAGACACGATATTAAGAGCTGACTATTTTAGAGCAGATTCTGAAATAGATGACAGTTTCTGACCTTACTCTGGGAGGACTTAAGGTGCAAGTGTTTCAGGACCTGTCACAAACAACTTTAAGGAAAAAGGAAGGAAGTGAACAAAATTATAGCCTTCCTGACAAAGCACACATAAAATACAGAAGAAGCTTTCTCTGTAAATGTATTCTCACACATCATGAACAGCAGTATATCATAAAGGGAAAAAGGCAGCAATTAAAAGCCTCAAGAAGCTGAAACGCATGAAGGAGTGTCTGAAATACAGCGCATTTCAGCTTAATGGTAGAGAAGGGATTGCTGCTAAACCCAGAAGTACCAGGAGACAAGAGCAGACTGAAAGGTTGTTACGATGCGGGTGTGCAAGGGGATGGGGTGAGGCTGAGGGGAACTGGGGAAAGCCGGAACTGTGTGGGCAGAGGAATATACAAAGCAGCAATGTGGAGACGGGAGATGCTGAAAAAATGGGAGCAGAAGGACAGCCCGAGCTCAGCAACAAACAGTGAGGAGCAAGGGGGATGGGAAGGCAAGCAGGAAGCACAGACCCGGCCTCAGAGCAGGGCAGTGCTGTGGAAGCAGAGACTAGTGACCCCAGCCCAGAGAATGCAAGCAAGCAGTGTGAAAGCTCATTATTTAGGTAAGGAGCAAGGTGTGAGGCTGAATGCATCTGCAAGAGAAGAACACAGACACCCTGCACCATGGCACAGGCACACAGCCTGGAACTGATTTGCTTTGTAGCTCCACGAAGGTCACAAATAACTTGGGCTCATTATTTCCTAGCAGACCTGATTTTAGTAATTAGGAAATCAAAATGTAGCCAATGCTCGGGAAAAGCACAGCTCTGCACTATGCTGTCCCATGCTACAACATCTCCGCAAGGATTGTCAGAAGTATCCAAGAGCAAATTGCTAAGAAATGGTTATGGGAGGCTGGCAAGGCCAGGACAAGAAGGACTGACGACACACAGCTTCTAACCGCAAACCGCAGCCACCAGCAATAAGCCACAAAGCACAACATGGGCCAGAACGGAGGAAGTGAGGCCCTTTGTGAAGCACACCTGCCTCACTGCCTGCTTTTCCCTGCTTGTGCTCAGCCTGCTGGAGCCCTGGCCATCTCGGTATGGCCACAGGTTGACCACAACAGCACTCCTCTCCTTAAAAGCAACAGCATTCTGAGCATGTCGTTCTCAATCGCAGGATCTAAAGATGAATCAGAAAAGTTAAGGGCCCACATTTCTGAGAAAATGAGGCTAGAATGGTTAAAAACTCCAGCTCCTGTAAACCTGCAGGGGTTGAAAATTCAGTGAGATGTGGGGATGTTAACCTTACAAAAACACAAGGATTTCTCCAAAGCTAATTACGTATCAGTCGAGCCTAAAACAACACAAGCCATTAACAAATAGTTCAGGGTGGAGATTTCTTGATGGGAAGAATTGTTACGTTTAAATAAAATTATTTTACCAAAATTCTCTTTCTCTTGCAGTATTTACGTATAGGTCTACAAGACAGTATCTTAAAAGCTTAGCAAAGCCTTCCTGTGAACCTAATCAGGAAATACGAGAGACCAAGGTCAAGTACATTAATATTACCGAAGCTTTCTAAGAAAAGAGATGCTTCATGGTTCCCTGCACACTGATATTATCAAATAACTCAGCTGAAGAATGGTGTGTAAAATGTTGTTTAAAGACATGGATTAATACAGAGCCAGAATAGCATGAGGAAACACATTTCACAGAGGTAGGCTGAAGAAAAGGCTCAGTTCTAAACTTCAGGATTCCCTGCCAGAAAAGTTTCTTCTCATCGCTGTTAACAACCTGGTTTAAAAAACAAAACAAAACAAAAAACAAGAGAGAGAGAAAATCTGTATGAATTTGTAATACATTGAAGTTTGGACTAAAGAGGGCAATTAAGCTGGTTGGTGTTGGAGGAGGATAGGAAAGCTCATCAGGACAGCTGCAGTAACCCTAGTGAGGTAAATGTCTCTTTTCCAATACTTTCAAATTAGAAATTTTATAGTGAAAAAGAAATCTTAGAAAAGCTCATTTTTCTCTTATTAGCAATTAACATACATGGACTTGGGATAAAAAGTGCTCATTTATAAAATCCACAGAATTCTCATAAAAGCACGGGTAGAAGGACCACGGAACTGAGTGCCCGGATGAGATGGGAAGGAACAAAGCTGCCATGAGGGGTGGAAGGGCTCCTTCATTCTGCGGTCACACAGGGACCATGGGGTCCATTTGGTGCACATGGGGGTCCTTTTCCATGTGGCTGCTGTGCCCAGATGTACCCAGATGCGTCCAGCTGTGCCCAGCTGTGCCAGGTGGGAGCATTCACAGCACCACCCAGGCTACAGGGCTACAGGTTACAGCAGCCCTTGAGAATCCAGGTGAGCCAGGCTGCTAGGGAACAGGCAAAGATGATAGTGGTCCCCAGAATGGCTTTAACTTCCCTCCTTCACATGAGCCCCTCAGCCATTAAAGCTGATTTCTTAGCCAGTCCTATTGGGTCGCCCAGACGAGGCGAATGCAGGAGGGACATGCACACAGCCCTGTGCGGCACCCACTGACTTGAGCGTGTTTCATGGCAGAGCAAGTGGGCTCAGCCAGCTTGCGCAGCTGGAGCACTGCATCCTACAGGAAAAACAGCTTCAAAGTCTCATCCCGTGATGTGCATCTGAAGGAGCTAATGCTTCTGACTAAAAAGGGAATAGGGGTAGGTAGGAAAAGCAAATGATCAAAACACTTATCACACAGCGAAAAGAAGTTATCGGGCCTGATAAGGTGTCTGAATTGATGATGATTATAAGATACCATCCATTTTTAGCTAATAATTCAGAAAAAGGATGAATTATTTGAGGAATAATATGTGATCATTTATTTAAAGACTTATTATAATGTATATGTTCTGGGAAGCAGAGTTAGGGCTGCACGAACACATTAACACTTGCTCGTCTGGACTGCTGTATGTTTAACCAAAGGCAGAGATTTCATAGCCCTGTATGAGGCTTTAAAACCGAGTGGCTGGTTTAGTTTATAGGACTCCTGCATTTGTAAAACAGCAAGTGATTTTACAAGGCTGTTTTATACACACTCTAGTTTTCCTCCACTTCTCTATTCACATTCAATAAATGTGCCAACATTTACCTTTGAGAACTGGTTCATTTATTTAAAATTCCCAAACAACCCCATCCACAACGCCACATGCCTTAGCGGTTCACCCAATTAGTCAAAAGTGTCAATTAAATATGAAGATACGTCTCTTAATTTTCACTCAGAAAGATGTTGGGTTCAGCCCAGCACTGGGGGCGATTTCTGAAGGCAAAATCCTGCCTTGGGAGAGCCCGCAGCTCCTAAGATATCGGTCCAAATCTCTGCCTGTATCCAGGTAACAATTCGGAATGCTGATATTTAAGAGGAGAACTATCTGGACAGCTGCCCCAACTCCCTAGGAAGCAATGTTTAGTTAAAGTCTTGGATATCACTGAAAGAATATGTGGAGATGTCACACTGTGGCTGAAGCATTTTTTCAAGTGCTGAATTATTCACCCGTGAATCTCTGATGTGAAATCCAAATGCTCCGGTACTGCCCTGGCTTTAGACAATGTCTAATTCTTTTCTGTGTCACGGCGGGGTCCCTTCATCAGCCTTCTTTCATCTCTAATCACAGTGAGGTCATGGATTATTACTCATATTCACCACACAGCTCGGAGTCGCTGAGCCCAGGACTCTCAGCGCTCTGCCTGCACCAGCCCAGCACCACCAGCAGCGCACAGCATCCCGTCCGGCCACCCTTCTGCAGCCAGGAGGATGTCAATATGTTTCCCTGCTCTTTCCCTGTGAAAGCATAGTGGGAGGAAAAATCATAAACAAAGGCATTTATCAGCTTTTGCTGGAGGTGTTGCTCTGCATATCGAGTTGAGTGGCTGCGATTGTTTCATTAGGAGGAGCTGGGTTACGTCTGCAACGTTAACGAGTCTTGGAGAACAGAGGGAAAGAGTACTACAGGCATTGCCACAGCGAAGATAAATAGGTAAACATCCTGTGCCTGACACTAGTTAATACATCACAGCTTTATTCACTTAAGGCATCCACGAAATCAATTCTTCAGTAAAAATATAAAATTTGTATCCAAATCTGTGCTCACTGTATTAGTGAGGCACGAAGTAATGGAACAGGAGGAAATCCATGTCAATGCAGCAAGCTTTAGGTCTGCTGGTTTGCCTTTGCCTCATGCGAAGCCCAGCTAAGTACTTTGTTTTCCACAAACCACCACCTTTTTTCTTCATTTTTCCTCAAAACCTCAACACCTCAAAACCAAAGAATTCTTCTTTGTTCAGCTTCCTCACACAGCCCCACCGCCACGTTCTCAGCCCCTCGATTACACTGCCCACTGTGGTTGTGAAAGGATCTCGGGCCAACCAGCAGAACTGAGGGAAACCACAGGAACTACAACAAGTAATAAACCTTTCTCTTTGAAAATGCTAAAAAAGAATCAACAGAACACATTCTAAACCAGTCAAATTTCCAGCTTCATTCTGGGTAAAATTCTGAGCCTTGCACCCTAGAGAGTGAGACCAGGACAAAGCCAAAACACAACAGTCAGTTCAAGTGTAACCCCAAGGGTGAAGTCACAATCAGGCTGAGGTTCTTATTCTCCAGTCTGCAGTTCAAAGATGTGCAAGGAGATCTTGGGGATCCCGTGCTTTGTGCAAACAACCTGAATCCCGTTTCAGATTTTCCAAACTATTTAGCACTTTTTGGACAGCAGCCGTCAATTACGTGGGGGCTTTCATCTATTTCGAGCTAAAATTGATTAGCAGTTTTTGAAGAACGCACTGCAAATTGCTCTGCTAATCACAGCAACTCAAGCTATGCAACTGTATTAAAATAACATTAGTGCTGAGCCAGAAGCCAAAGACAGCAAAGAAATGCTGAGTTCAAGTTTCCTGCTCTGGGTTCTTCATCTTGCCCACTTGTATCTGCATGCTGTAGCCTCCGTGACTTTTTCCTGGCAATATTTTGAGATTCCAGATGGCTGCTCACCAATTCAGCGCTAACACCACTTTGTGTTTCAATGACGCTTTAGTTCCCTGAGCACTGGGGCACGCTTTCAGAGGATGGCCTTGTTTGGAGCACTGAGTACTGACCTCCCTTAGCTGCTGGCACATCGTGCTTACCAATATGGATCTGCAGCCCCACGGTTTTACAGCGCAAGCATCAGCTGCACCTGGAAAAGACTTAGCCGAAAAATAACATATCCCTTTGAGGAAACACCGATGTGCAGAATAAGGAGAAGATATTAAACTCCTTCCATGCCAAGCTGCCTCCAAGCCCTTTAATGGAGACCGGGAGAGATGGGGACACCGCAGGCACAGGGGTGGTTTGCTCCTGGGTGATGGTTTCTGCTCTGCCTCCCTCCCAGCACTCCAGCCCTGAACTCCAAGAGCTCTACTGAAATGCACGATCGAAGCACCCGGTCTGCAGTGTGCTCTAAAAACACTTTCCTTCCTTCCCTGTGTGTTATTTTCCAGCTATGCAGTTAAGAGGAGAAAGAAATCAAGATGCAGAGCTTCATTCAGACAAAGCAAACATCCTCCAGACGTGAACCCAAAGCTGGTTCTGGTCATGCCATGCATCCCCATCACTGGACACCCCCATCGCTGAGCCTCTCTATCACTGGGCATGCCCATCACCAACTGTCCCTATCACCAAACCAGTCACCGCCTGTCCCCATCACCGAGCGCCCTCACCAGCAGATGAGGACAGGGGAACAATTCCCTCACCACCAAGGTGACAAACACAAAGGTGGCGAAGGAAGGAAAAATCACCCAGCGCTCCCCTTCCGTGCATTTCACTTACGCTGGTGGAAAAGTCTCCACAATGGATTAAATCAAAGTCCATCGCCAAGTTCAAGAACACGTTTAATGCAGATCTATTCATTTCAAGGAGGGTCTGCACAATGGATAGCTTTCCCCTTCAAAAATTATTCAGACCTGCATGCTTCCTTTTCATTCTTCTGTATCTTAACATTTAAAAGAGAAATACAGCATATTTGTAACTGGAGAAACATTGCACAAATCATAGCTTGCTGTAAAAGTGTATTTCACAAAGACTTTACATGGTAAAGGGACAAGGACCACTTGTTGATAAATTACTTTCACTCAGAGAGAGGAATGACATATTTGCGTGCACTGTAAGTGGTGCTATTGTGGAGCTGTTTGACGGAAGTCCAGTAAAACGTGGTGTGCAGGTTCCATTTAACCCCACCTGCATCAAATTAATGGACAGGGATGGTGTTGGTGGACAAAGCAGAGTGTTGTGTATGCATGCACCAAAGCACCAAAACACCCATCCTGAACCACCCCCTATCATTCCTCTCATCCCTTTGAACCTGCCCACAGAATGAGGAAGCAAAGCGGCTGCACACTGGGGACAAAGTGACGGCCCACAGGGGAAACTTATCAAACAGCAACATAGAAATTAAGTATTAAAGTGGTGCTTGAGCTGTGTCCACAGCTCTTGTTTAAGGCAATGTTAGCACAACATCCTAAAGTCACTGAGGGGATTCCTGTCCGTTACCACAGAGAGATGATTCTGTGAACGACACAGCAGGCAGAGCCTGATTTTTCACCCTGGATCTTAAAAATGGGGATTGGCATGTCGAACTCTATCCGAAGGACAGAGAAAGGCTGCTTTCACAGCAGGACAAGGCCTGCAGCAATTTAAAGTGATGGCTTTTGGCATGCCACGTTTGAGAGGTTAATGGAGAAGGTATTGGATGGCATGTCTCAGCCAGTTTGCTAAACCTACATGATGTCCTGGTACACGCTAAAAATCTCTGAGCAGGAACTGATAAATGGGCTGCAGCAAGCTCCGGGCTGCAGTGCTGAAAGCAGACCCAAAGAGATGTGAGCTGTTTCAGAAAGAGCCAATTTACCCCAGGCACGGCAAGGCGGAGCTGGCAGCGCCAGGTGGAGCAGTGGCTGCGGCCTGTCAGCCCTGTGCATGGGGACATGCGGAGCTCTGAAGGGCTCAGGCCAGGGTACCCATCCCTGTGCATGGGCACACGAGGAGCTCCGAAGGGCTCGAGTCAGGTTATCCAGGCTCATTTGAGGGTTTGTTGATATTTCAGATCAGGTATGAACTGCCTAAGAAAATAGAATGGTTTCAATGGCAAGCAGAGTGTGACTTCCACCCCAGGAGTAACAGCTGGGCTTACCTCCAGCTTGAGATGCTTTCAAAGGACTCTATGGGATGGCATGTTTGGGGGTCACGGGTCAGGTTCACTCCTACCTGAAAAACACAGCAGTCCTGACAGAGGAGTGGCTTATTAGAGCAAAAACTGATCACTAAGGAAAAGAAGTAAATAAACCACTTGGTGAATAATCGACAACATGTCCTCATTGCTATTTGGCAGGGAATAACCTTCTGGAAATGACAGAGCACCCCAATGCACAACAGGTTCATGAAGCTGCAGAAATCCCAGTTGGCAGCATGATGGCTCTACAAAGCCTGGGGCTCCCACGTGTCTGCACTGACCCTGCGGCTGTAAATCCTGCTCCACGGGAAAGGGCACGGGGAAGAAGTGTGCACAGAAAGATCCCTGAACGATGGAAACCTGCATTAAGACGCAGACGCAGCCCAAACGCAGATAGGTAGAGGGCTTTGGCTGAGTAGTGCTTTTGCAGAGGGACACGCATGCAGCACCAGCAGAGGAAGCCCACCCCAAGCAAGCACGGAGCCACAGCTGGAGTCTTACGCCAACTGAAGGCATCTCCAAAAGCCGACAGCACAAAACATGGCCTGGTGTTATGGTGTGCACCAAGGACACGCCCCGCGAGGACAAAGTGGTTCTCCTAGAGTCAGGCACATGGCTGGGTGCTGTGGGCATGGTGCTGCATCCGTCTGCCAGCTGTCAAATGCCTGCAGCTCCCAGCCACGTCAAGCTTCACTGAGAGCCCATCAGAAATTAAACCTCTTCAACCTGAGGGAAATGACGCGTGTTTTGTTGCACAATCTCTGTGCCCATTATGCCCATTACTGAACACAGGTGTCACTGCTGGCTACCTCCAGCCGTTGATGGGCTGTGGTCCTCCCTGCTCTCAGCAAGCAGCACTTCTATCAACAGCAAGCAGATCTCTGGGTTGAATGGTGCCAGCAGGTCAGGTCACCGCTGCAACTCCTCTGCCCGCAGCACGCCGCTGCTTTTCCAGGTGTTGATTCGCCAATATTTCACTAATACATCCCTGATATGGGTTCTTTGTATAGCTCAGGAAGAAATGACACAGTTACTCTCGCTCTTTAGATCCGATTGTGTGCGGGAGGTGAAGTGCCACTGAATTTATGCTAAGATTTTAAAGGATGCTATCAATTTGAAACTCACAAAGTACTTCAATTTTTTTCACCTCAGTTAACAATCTCGCAGCACTGCTGAAGTGAAGGGTTTCAAACCATCTAAATTTAGTGCTTCCCTCTCTACGGCACCACCATCTTCGCCTGCCATGGTGCTCTGCCAGTGCTTATGCTCCTGGAGTTGGCAACAACGCGACAGCATCACCTGCAACGCAACACTGTGCCCGTCCTTCCGGGCCACAAAGAAGCTCTTAAAACGTGACCCAGATATGGCCTGGAGGCTCAGACAGCAAAGTCACATAAATGGAATAAAGATTTGTGTTCTTTTAAATGATGCAATTTAAGCCAGTCCTACAAGTGCTGCACACGGAGGGATTAGCCCTGTTCCTCCTGCAGCTCTCCGCCAGCCTGGCTGCACATCACCCCAGCTCGTCCTCCCGTGGGCGGCTATGCTGAACACTGATCTGCTCAGGATGCACAGCTGCAGGGCACCGAATTATTTCCCCTTCTTACAGAGCTCCAAATGAAATTAAAAATATTTTATATGGCAAATGGACTTAGAACAGTGTGCAAATAGGTGTAGATTGCACTTGTTCACTATGCAGAGGTCCCTGACCTGTGCCCATGCATGCCATCATGCCACAAGATACAGGAAAACCGAAGGAGTGCAAGATTTTCTTTGGATGTCTTGAAAACCTTACAACATGCAGATGCATATCACCCATAAAAATATTCCAAGTTAAATATCTATCTTGTTAGATAGAGCAAGTTAAAATCTATCTTATAAAAACACAGCTCTAAAATGCTTCAATGGATGGAAACCATTTTTGGTTTTCATTTTTTTTTCTTAAATTGCATCTGGGCTGACAGCTTGAACACTGAGCTGCAGCCCATGAGACAGAAATACCAACTCCGTGCTAACAGTAGTGCTGCTCCCATCACTATAATGATCTTAATCAAAGCGTATTGTGATAAAAAAGGGATTCTGGTTTGACTGCCTTCAGCACGCTCTAGCTATCCGAGTGTCCGGATTCCATGTTACTCAGGAAAGCTGCCTCAAAGGTTTTCCAGGAACGGCAGAGACAGCTTTTCAAGGTGCCAATGGTATATCACAGCGTTGGGTGAAGAACAGACCCTGTGCAGATCCTCACTGTGTGTGGTCCCCAAGGCACACAGGCTGCACCCAGCCCCGTGGCAATTGGAGCCCAAGCTAACAGCACAAACCATCCCCGCTGCGAACATGTTGTGCTCTAATTTGTGGCAAAATGCAACAGGTGCTACAACACAGGCGGGGGAATGTGAGGAGGAGGAGAGCAGCGCAAATGGGAACAAGCGCCTGGAAAATGAGACGTGCACAGGGAGATGCTCTATTTAAGTGCTACGCCAGCTAAAAGTTAAGCAAACAAGCTGATGAAACAAATAATGCATTGCTACCTCCCACCTGCTGCTAGATACCATGGCAGAAGTGGGTCACACAAGTGCGGGCACTGATAGCAGGTAATGAAATACTCTGTGCCACGCGCAGCACTGTGAGGTGTTCCCTCTGCCAGGCTACCAAGGAACAGGCTGGTTTGTGGCCAAAACATCACATGTGGGTATTCAAGTTGGATATTAGGAAAAATTTCTTCTCAGAAAGAGAGGTGCTGCATTGGCACAGGCTGCCTGGGGTGGGGGGTGTGACACTGTCCCTGGAGGTTTGCAAAACCATAAAGATGCAGCACTGAGGGATGCGGTTAGTGATATGGTGGTGATGGGTTGACACCTGGACTTGGTGATATCAGAGGTCTTTTCCAGCCCTGATGATTCTTTGGTTCTATCTCAAGGGCACCAGGCATGAAGCAGCACTGCAGTGCCATCGGGGTGCAGCTGGAAGGCACCGCGCGTGTGGGCTATGCAGGCATCCTACTGAGGCCGAGGGCTGCATGCCCCACTTCCACACTGACCTGCTCTCTTCTCACAGAACTGGTCTGCACCAGAGGGAGCCCAACTGTGGAAGCAGTTTGGCTCCACGATGGCATTTCCAGCATCCCGCTGTACAGCCGGCTATGAAAAATAGGAGAAATTACAGAAATTCAGTTCCCTTCATGCTGTCTCTAAGCACTGATTAATTACCGTGGTTTAGATAACAGCAACAGCTCCTGTGCAGAGACAGGAAGAAAGGTATTTATGGGCAGCCCTGAGACACGGCTGGGCCATTACATTACAGCTGCAACCTGTGGTAGCTCTCCTCCCTTTGCAAGGCACAAACTCTATCCTTTCCTGATTTGCACACCAATCTACCTCCGTGCATGAAGCTGACGTTTATTTCACCGTATTTATCAAAGGACCTAACACACAGGGTTCTGTTACCTGAGCGTGCGGGCACTGAAACAACTCTGAAGATTGCTGGTTGCAGGACAACTTGAAACAAAACTTACATTAGATTGCTGTGAACTGGTACCAAAAAGAAGAAAAGAAAAGAAAAGGAAGTAATCATGCTACTGCCTGGTAAGCCGTGCTTCTGTGCTGCCTGGGCACAACCTTAGGATTTATTGTTAGACATACGAGGCTAATGCAAAGAGCAGCAAAGGCGTGGAGGTGGGGTGGTCCACCTTTCAAGCCCCCACGTGAAAAGCAGGTTTCCTTAGAATTTCACAGCCTCGTAGACACAACCAGAGAGAAGCAGGAGACACTCCTGCCCTTTCCCAGCAGCTTATGTATTATTCCTTAAAAATAAAATGAAATAAAAAAGGAGAAGAAAAAAAAAAATCAGAGAAATGCAGTGCCTTTATTCCCTTACGTTGTTTAAAGCTCTTCTCATGGCACCACACAATGAGCTTTCTTCAGGAAGTAGAGCAGCAGCCTTCCCTAACCGCAGCGATGCAGTTCCAGCTTCAGTGCTTTGAGAAGGTGCTGGGTAAAAAGGAAAAAAAGGAGAAGGAGAAGAAACCAAGAGAGAAAGAAAATGAATGAGAGCACAATAGGGAACATGAATTGCTGAGGGAGAGGGGAAGAAAAGAGGAATCAAGCGTAGGTATAATTGCAAAGCACCAGCACGCTTCTGGCACAGGGGAAAAAAGGAATTGCGGATGATTCAGGAGTATGACAAAGAATCCCTTCAACAAGTTGTCTTTTATCACAACTTTGCTGCTATACGGCTACACTGCAACAGGGAGAAATTGCATCATGTCAACAGCAAGTTTATAGAGATAAACTGACTGAAGACAGTAGCAATACGCTGGCAGTTACTTTGTGTTTTGCTTATCGCGCCGCAATAAATTCACTGAGAGCAGCATAAACAGGAGATTAGAAACAAAAATACGTCGTGCTCAGGAAAGCCAGCTCCTCCACAGCCTCCACTGCTGCCCAGCTATGGATGTGGGCTGCCCCCAGGCTTCCAAACTCCAGGCCTGATGGAGCGTGGCGAGCACCTCTGCCCCACCGGCGCAGGCTGGGGCTGCGAAGGAGCCCCCCACTGCCCCAGCCCCTGGGCTGCAGCTCTGCACTGCTGGGGGCTCTGCTCCGGCCTGGACACGGCTCCTGGTGCTTCTGGTCTGGATGCAAATAGTGAGCATGCAGTCATCAGATTCCTTTTTTTGCATTCTGAAAGCTGAGACTTCTAAGTTTATCTCAGAAGGACACTGGAAAGATGAATAGAGAGAAATTATGCAGAGAAAGAGAAAATATTCAAAGAGTAGAATTATGTATGCATAATTGCCTGGCTCCCTGGGGTGCATGGGCGAGTACACCAAGTCACTTTGTGAAATCATTCCCCACAACTCCTGTATCCTAATTATAGTGCTGCAAGTGGGGAAAAGCTAATTTTTCAACAGTCCTGATGGGGTAACTGGAAAAGCCAAGAGGACACAGTTAACCCCTCGCCTACCGCAGGCCTGCAAGCAGAGGCACAAACACAGAGGAAAGAAGCGTGCAGGAACCACGCAGCACCCCGGCGCAGTAGGATCATTTAATGCTGTCAGCGCTCGGTTCAGCACTCCCAAAGCCCAGCCAGGCAGCCTGCATCACCAACTGAATCCCGATGCCAGTTAGGGGCAGCAATGCAACCACAACAGCGCGTCCAACTGCTCAGCACCAGCCACGCGGCAGCTCTTGCAATCCCTGGTTGGGATCTGCTACCTCTTCGGCAGGAGGGGCCCTGTGCTCCAGGACAGCCCAGCCCGGCCCACCCACTGCTGGGGCTGAGCCAGCATGGAAACCAGCCGGCTGCTGGCAGTGCTTAATGTGCTCTGCAGGCTTAAGCTCACTGAAAACACTCCTGGAAGTCCCTAAACTCCCCTATTTTGACTAAAGCTGTCAGTACTATTTTGACCACAATCCCTCTAAATTTCTTGTGCTTGTTCTCATTTACTACAAATCCCTCTGAAGGTTCCAGTTAGGATTGTTTTTCCTTATTGGAACAGATGCAGGTGCGTAATATTAAGAGAAGGAAGATGCAATTGCATTCCATCATCTACCGATCTTGAGCAGGCAAGGACTGCTTTTCCTTGGCCAGCCTGGACACAGTACCACCAAAGCATGGCAACATCATGCCCAGCTTCCTTGCCAGGGCCGACAGGGATGAGGCAGCAGGCTTGGCGAACACTCAACCCCTAGGAAAGCAGTCTCCAAACTTTACAGATATTCGCAGGATTTAAGACCAGAAGGGACCACCAGCTCATTTAGGAGGACCTCCTACCATAACAGACAATCACATTTTGCCCGATCACCTCCTCATTGAGGCCAATTATTCGTTCAGAGGATAATTTTCACAAAGACAGGTTTGTCTTCAAGCACTGATCTCAGCACGTGAAGAACTCTCAGCGCAGCCCTACAGGTGATGAACTCTCTGCCAAGCCCATATTAATATCTAACCCTTAAGTTCCAAAAATTAAATATTTGAACCAAACTGAATAGTTTTGTCTTTTTTCCCCAAAGTAATAGACGCAACTTTATTACTTAATCCTCTAGCATTGTCTCAAGCTCCTTCAAATTACAGCCATTTGAATGTGATCTGAGCTCCCCAGTGTTTAACAAACCCGCGAGACTGAGGGTGGCCAAACTTCCCAACTTCCAAATACTGAAATCCTTGTCTGGCCAAGAGCCAGGGAGGAGCAGCTCTGGGCATGCAGGGGATGGAAAGCAACGAGGAGCAGACGTGGGTCCTGGGAGGGTGGCTTGGCCCCACGTCCCCACCAGGCACTATAAGGTAGGGAAATGAATGACTACATTGTACTGAAAACACTCAATTCAGTACAGACTGCAAAAGATTTTTATCCTCTTGCACATTTTCTCTGTTTCTTCTGAAAGATCTGTTCACTCTAGAGAAAAACCTCATTAGACATGTGGAGGACCAGACCCACAAAGGACAACAACGCTCATTGGACTTCCTTCAGATGAGGAAGTTCCGGTTCAGAGCCTTCCTTGGGGTGATGTGGGCTTCACACTCTCCCCGAGTGATGCTGCCTTTGTTAACCTCAATGAGAAGTGCTCCACCTGCCCACTCAGGCAAGTGGACCCACAACTCGTGTCATCCACTCTCATGTCCTCCCCAGCAAGGGGAGGGCGACACGACCATGTAAATGGCATCACCACATACACTGAGCAGATTGGAGATGGCATCTAGTTGTGGCACACAAGGTCACTGCTGCAAAGTACAGATGCACAATTCTGTCTGCACAAATGTACGTCTCTTGCCCTTGGGAGAACTCCCAGGATAAGAGCATTTAAAAACCAGATGTAAAAAAGAATCAGAAGATGAGAAGTAGGGCTGGAACCACAACAGGGTAACAGGAGCAGCTCACCTCTTGCTCAGATCTGAGCCCAAAGCAGCAGCAAAGCAGGAATTTCCCGACAGATGGTTTATTGCTGAGCACGTTTCTGAGCCTGCCGTAAACATCAGCAGCATGATAGCCTCCTGCTCGATGGTACAACAGAAATGACAACACCTAAATGAAGACTTGAACTGCTGTCTGCATTGAAAAGTGGTCCTGTCTGAACCAAGACTTGTAACTCAATTGGTACAAGTTTATTTAGGTTCTCTGGGTGAGCTTCAGGAGTGTCAATACAGGACCCATCAACCAGGCTAACTTCCTATCTCTATTATTTGTCAAAGGCGCAAATGTGTTCTCAAACTAAAGCACGTACAGATGTCACAATGATATACTCTATATTCAGTTTGCTGCAGTGCTGCAGTGTCTATCAGCAGATAACGGGGAGGTTGGCTGGGCAGAGTGGTTACAAGGGTGAGGCCACAGACCTCCGCAATGCCAAACATGTGCACTTCTTGCTGATAAAGGGAAGAGCTTTTAGGGAGGAGCTGAAGGTTTGGGAGACATTCCCACAGGGATCTGCTCAAACAGTTTCAGCATAACACAGGAATGGGTGTGTGAATGTTGGAAGGACACAGCCAGGGTATTCACCAGGACACGCATCACTGTGCAATGGAAAATGAAAAACGGGCAAAGAGGCTGCGACTGTAGGACACAGGGAGCATTGGGCAAGGGTAGCAAAGAGGAACCCTGGTGGTGCACTGCAGGACCTCAGTAATACGACTGCAGTGTAATGCAAAGTAAGACACATTTAAAAATAAAAGCCCTAAAGGAAGATTAGATTCAGACAAATGCCCCCACGCATTGCCAGCTGGCCATGAGGATATCAGGGCATTGAGAACAAACCCTCTTCATTTGCTGAGCCGGGCCCTTGGCACCTCCTGGGGACAGACCACGTGGAACGGGGCTATACAGCACAGGCATGCTCTTAGATGGTCACCCTGTAAAGTGTGCTTCAGCTATGGCACATCCTCAGCCACAATCCCAGGGCAAGCCTTCAGGAAGAGAGGACTGCATCACTCCTCAACACTTGGTGTTCCAGTTAGGCATGGATGATGTTCTGACAAAATCAATGGATCCAGATATAGCAGCACTTGAGGTAAATGTTGCTTCAGAAGGGCTCTTGTGTCAGTATCTGGAGCAATGAGGAGATTTGGGGGGTGGGAAATGAGAAACAAAGGAACATCAAGAAGTGTTGGAAGTGCTGTACCAGCTTTTGTATAATAAAATGCTTCTCAAGGTGAGACTCAATACTATCTGGAAAGTTATTCATTTTTTTCCAAGTCTTCTTCCCACGGCACTTGCAAAACCCTTTTCCATCTGTGCAGAAAAGTGCTGTGGATGTATACAAGGACAGTCCCTGTGCATCTTACTCATGAGCTCCACAGCCCCTTTAACTTCTGCAGCCCCGTCCGTGGAAGGGAGTGATGTGGCTCCACCAAGATGGTCCTCCACCAAGAGCCTTGGGTTCTTAGGAGGGATGTACTCCCAAATGCCACGACCATGTGCTGCTGCCAGCCTCCCACTGGGATGCTGCAATAGTTACACACCTGTGCTCCCTCACACTACCAACCAGACCCGAAAGGTGCATCTCTGAAACACCTCTGGTAAAGCACAACCACGTCACCAGGGAACAGCGCTCTCAGGACAGAACTGCTGGGAAGGCAAAGCCATTGGTGAGCACTACACACAGCAACGGGAAACCCAAACCGCAGCAGGGCTGACGAGGAGCCGAGGCACACGAGCTCAGCGTTTGGGCCGGGTGCACAATCTGGGACACAGATTGTACACAACAGCACACATCAGAGATCTGATTCACACCATCACATAGTTCTTAATTTCTGCTTTGACTTTAAAAAAAATAAACAACAAACAAGAAATTGAGAATCTTCCCCTGCCTTCTACCCAGCAGCGATCAGCACAAGCTCTCAGCCCTGGCTGGCACAATGGACAGTGCCACAAAGGGAAGGAATGTTTAGAAAACGTTTTTAAACAATTCAATTTTAAAGCAATTTGTGCGCAGTGGCATCCGGCATTCTTGACTGCAGAACAGACAGCAGGCTGGATCAATTGTGGGGAGGAGGTGGGTGCAGGAACGCAGGAGCAGCAGACTGTGGCATTGAGGCTAATAGCTTTGTAGCAATTTATTCAGTGAGAAATGCACAGAGCGACGCGGGGGTCTGGCAGAACACAGGCAGAGGGGACTGGGAGGGGCACAGGCCCCAGCTCTGGGGTGGCAGAGAGCAGAGGGGGTTGATACTGAGCACTCCAGGAAAAGCAGGCAGCTCTTCCTCCCTTACAAAATGAAAGGAGTGACAATTAATGGATCCAAACAGGCCATCTGCAAAAAAAAAACAACAAAAAGCAAACAAAAAAACCCACCTCACTGAAGAAATGTCACATGAAAAAAACCCAACATGAGAAAAGCTTCAGTGCTGTCACAGCATCACTTCATGTCCAGTGCTTCCTTACGGTTTCTGGTTCATGGCTGTGCCACCCCTAAGCTAAACCCTGTTGCCAGCAGGGAGCAGGGCTCTATATTTTCCATACCAATCACAGGGGAAACCCCATAGAGTCATCTCCAGCCTTGCCACAGCTTGGTCCCTATCACCTTGTCAGCAGCAAAGCCCAACCTGCAGATGTGCCCCAATGCTTCCTCTTCTCCCTGGTAGCATTCATCTATGCTTTGCTGTTGTGTTTAAGGCTTGGACAAGGAGAACTAATTTTGCGATAGAACAAAAGGAAATGGCTTTCTGGAACCTGGTTTTAACAAATGAGCCAAAAAAAATCACGTTCAATCATCACGAATGCCCTGTGATGCAAGCTCAAGAGCTCTACATCTTGCAGACAAAATTTGCTTTGAATCGCTCCTGCTGGTGTTTGCAGCCCAAGGATAATGTGATGCTCTTTCCACATCGCACTAGCTCCATGCCCAAGCACATATGGTCTGGCTAAATAAGAAGCCTTGGAAAGGCTGTCAACAAGACTAGAGGAAGGTGTGCATCTGTGCAGAAACATATGCGTGCCCCAGCACCGCACGCTGAGCCGCGCAGAGGCTGTCATGCCCAGAGCCCCACTGCTACCTGCCCAGGTGTGGCAGCAGCACGGCACAGGAACATGGTATTCTGCCGCCAGCTGCTTCCACACCCCTTCCCTCACTGCCATCATGCAGCAGAGCAGCCTGCCTCTAAGGTTCTTCTTGCCATGGTATCTAAAGAGGATGCTCTCGCTGACACCACCGATGCGGGCTTTCACAGCATAGCTGCTGTTGCGCTGACTGTGTACCTGCTGACATGACTGCCTGAAAGCTTTATGTGCGTCTAAGAAAATCTCCCCCGGTACTAAAAGCAATGGAATAATCTACTACCGCAACTCACATCCCTTAGAGAATTCTGCAGTTTAAAAGAAAGAAAAAAGAAAAAAAAGAAAAAGAAAAAAGAAAAGAAAAAAAGACTGGTTGAATTTGATTAAACCTTTGGAACCTCTCCAATATTTCCAGTTATTCCATCTGTAGAAACACTCTACTGGCACTTGGCACATTTATAGCATTAACTGCCTTCTAAATCAGCAGCAGTTCTGCCTAACAATTTGGCATTTGCACATTGCCTTGTAAATTACCCACCTTACATCTTTGGGTATGAGGATGGTCCCCTCCAAAAAGCCTATTACTGCTTTATAGAAATTCTTGAGGAAGAAAATATCTTCTTACGGGCTTGTTTTCTGACAAAAAATAAAAGGGGTGAGGGGGGCTGGGGGGAGGTGGGGATGGCATTCAGTGGGCATGGTATTAACACTGTGGCTCATAGTGTTACTATGGCAGTAAAATGAAACCCAGTGCAGCCAGCTGGTTGCTACACTGCTATTAGATCCTCTTTTCTGTTTTTGACCTTTCTAGAACACTCCGAAATGCATTAATCTATTCAAAATCCATTTAGGATCTGAAGCACGATGCAAGGTGAAGGTGTTTGTAAAGCAGTCTTTCTATCGGGCAGCGCTTACAAAACAATTACAATTCCACAGCCAAGGATTTGCTTGCTTTGTGTGCTGCTACAACGGAAACGGGAACCAGGTTAGGAACGACAGCAGATCCAAATCAAGCCACAAAGCAGCAGGAAACCACTCAGCAGTATCAGCGGCGATTTGTGCATTTCTTGCTTGAAAACAAGAGCAGGGAAGGTCAGCGTTATTACCTCCCCAGCTCCAAGCACTTTTCCTCTTTTGTCTACCCAAATCATCAGAGGCAAAAAATCCCCCTTCCCAAACAGCTTTCAGCCCCACGCTCTTCCAAAAATCCCTTCTCCTTATCTTTAGCCACACCAGACCCATTCTTCTTATGCCTCCCCATCAACACAGTGTAGGAGAATCTCCAAAGGAAGGGCCCAGCTCCTGCAGAACAGCCTTTCCCTGGCCCGCTCCCTGAGATGTGCTTGGCTGCCTCCTGCCTATTGTCGGCTTGGCCAACATGCTGCTGCTTTGTCATGGAGGGGAGACGGACAAGGCACTGCAGTTACTCTTGCCTTTTGCTTCTGAAATATGCCTTACTGATTTTTACACGTAGTATGGCCCTGTAGCTTTAGAAGCCCATGGTCACATGAGGACTTTGAGATGGTCCCTGTGCTGTCCATGACTGCTCGGAATCTGACGCAGTGCTCAGACACTTCAGATCTCTGTGCTTAAGAAGTGCTGGCCGCTATTGTTGGGGCTAAAAAGGAATTTCTTGCTTCCTACTTTGCAGGTTCAGCTCCAACATGCGGAGCTGTACTGCTCTGATCCCATCCGCCACAAGAAGCAGTGACTCAAACTGCCTTACTCATCGCTGCTCTTGAAATTAGCGATTTACTTAATGCTCCCCATGCTAACATTAAAAAAAAATTGCATTTTTCTGTTCTTCTGTATTCCACCCTCCTTCCCTCGCTTGGCGTGTTTCCCATTGTAACTCCAGGAAGGACCGATTTCTCTTGGCTGCACTTAACTTCTCACCTAACTGCAAGCAGCCACCCGCAGCACTAAGGACCCACCACCTCCTTCAACCATTGTCAGAGATCGCCCCACATAATGGGGTCCCACCACAGATCTCACCCTGCATTGGCCAGATCCCGCGCCCTATGCCCTGCTGGCACTGGTGTCCCGGGGACACCAAGGGACGTGCAGGTCCCCGAGCTCAGCCATGCCACATGGTGTGCCCCTTGTGCCTGCCCCCAGGGGTGCCACCCAGGTCAGAGGGGCTCCCACAGCACCACCAGCCATGCCCCTGCCACAGCAACAAGGAGGACCTGGGCCTTGAGGCAAGGAGATGGCCTGAGCTCAGCACTTCCACCAAAAGGGCTGCTCGCCAAAAAAGGGACAACCCCGCAGCCCTGCTGCACTTGATGAAAATGTCTGCTCCCTCACAAAAAATAAAAGGGTAAAAAAAAAAAAAAAAAGCTCTCCCTGCAGCCAGCAGCCAGCGATGCATACTAGATGACTGCCTTCTCAACATGAGAGCAAAAGGGCAAATGAATCACATTACACTCCATGAATAAAAGCGGTCTTAATGCAACAGCTACTTAATGACTTTGTTTTCAACGTGCCAGGCAGCGCTGCCTCATTTGCATGGGTGCCGAACGCCCCGAGTCCCACTGCAGGAATGGGAACCACCAGCCCTGCACCTCAGGGTTCCCCTCTGAGCCCCCTTCTTGCTCAGGACTCCCCCAGGAGAGTTTCCTGAGTTAAAAGCTGGCAGTCCCACAGACACAGTTTAGTGGGCACGGTGATGGGGTGACGGTTGGACTAGATGATCTTAGTGCCCTTTTCCAAGCTTAATGGTTCTGGCTGTCTCCCTGCAGCTCAGCCAGAACGCAGGGCAAGGGCAGCAGGGACCGGCACCATGCAGTGGGACCAAGCGCTGGGCTTTCCGCCAGCAGGAACACTGCACCCTCCCCTGGAGGAGAGAAGGACCTGCAGAATGCTCTGATGTCTGTTGGTGAAGTATGGTGGAGGACAACTCCTCCAAAGCAATAGCAGTCCTCTGGCAAACAAAAAGAAGTCCAGTGTAAACGATGCGTTGCCAGAACCTCTTCCTTCACTGTAAAGTACTGCTTAATTTTATCCCTTAGGCATCTATTATCTCACAACCCATACTATTTTTCCAGCTATTACTGCTTAATTTTCCCCATCCGAAAAGTATGTACAGACACAAGCCAATTTCCCTCACGGCACAATCGTTAATGAGAAACAAGCAGCTGTTTCGCCAGGGTCCTAATGACCAGGCCATGAAGCAATGCTCCCCAGTCCCTCGCTGCTCCCCTGCAGGAGGGGGTAGAGAATCTGAAATCTCTCAAGGTAGAAAATCTGAAACCCTCTTATGACGGGGAATCAGCAGTGTTACTGCTGGTGAGATGCACCCAGAACAGACCCAGAGAAAGCCTGAGCTTTCCAAACATCAGCACAGGACAGAAAAATAACAGCACATTTTTGACTCAGAAACTCGAGTCAAAAATGATTGAAACGGTCATAGAATATGCCTTAAGACAGTTGCAAAATATTGCAAAGGCAAAGAAAGCCAGCCAGAGTTCCTAGTGAAAGTACAGGTGAGCAGTAAGAGAAAGGGCTGGGTGTTGATTCAGGGCTGTGTTCCCACAGGTATTTTTCATTCAGAAATACTGCAGTCTGTAAGTCCAGTTTGGGTTAAACATTCGCTTAAACATTGCTGACACTTCTCCTTTTTGCACGAGGCTATTTATGGCAGCCTTGGGATGCTCAGTGCTTGTGGGGCTCATGCTGCACTTCCCATCAGCAAAGTGCCCACACCTCAAAGGCCTCCCAGACAGCAAGCAGATGTGTGACAAAGGAAGGGCAAGGGAAAGCTTTTCCTAGGGACCGGCAAGCTCTGGAACTGGTCTGGCACCCCCAGCCTGGCACCCAGCTGTGCAGATGACCACCTCCCATTGGGACCCTGCTTCAGCCCTTGGGGCTCTGCCCGATGTGGTTCTTCTGCTTTGCCTTCACTGAATACTTCATTTGTATTTCCTACCATGGCAAAAGGCATCACTGCTGTTTTCCGCTCTGTCGCTGTCCTGCCTTTAGATGCTCAATTAAAAAAGAAGCTTAAAAAGCAGCTGCAAGCATCAGCAAGCATCAGTGCTTGCAGGCGCTCCTGTCTTGTCCAGGGGGTGTTACCGCAGCAAATAGAAATTGCAAGCAGAGGCCGCATGGCCATGAGTCAGGAAGGCAGAAAGGCGTGAAAGCAAAATGAATGGAAAGGCAACAAACCCGCAATATTTCAGTGCCGGCCCCGAGCTCCTGGCCGGCCTCCATCTATCAGCACCACCGGTGCCAGGGAGCTACTGGGGCTGTAGTTACTGCATGCCAGGGGCAGAGCCAGGCTGCGGCCACGTGGCACTGCTGGGGCCACCATGAGTGACAGCAAGGGTGAGGGACACCCACCTTCCTTGAAACCTCTGCGCACCTGCGGGAGCGGCCGACTCCCCTCAGCATCACGGGGTGCTCAGCAGCCAGTGGGGAAAGGGCTTTTTAAAGAGATGTAAAAAGAGGATTTGGTATTGAAACACGCCACAGATGGTGTAGCAGACGAGGATTAATTCATGAATCATATTTCTAAAGTGATACAATCTCTCTTTTCACTTCCATGCTTTCCCTTTTTGACTCAGAAGCGGGGATCTGAGATGCCCTGCCCAGATATGAATTTTGCATGAACAAACATTGCAGGAAAAAAAAAAAAAAAAGCCAGCAATAAAACAGAAAACCCAGATGTGTAAAGCGAAGTTTTCAGATCCAAGCAAATGCATATCCTGTCTGTCTAGGGAAGAAGGTGCGTGGAAACAGAATACGTGCAGGGTACGCATTGAGTGTGCTGCTGGCCCCACATGGAGCAAAGGGCATCAGCCACGTTGCATGGTGCAGGCGCCCACCATTCGCAGCTCACTCAACTCTGCCCGCTTTCTCACCTGCAAAAGGTGCTGCTACCCCTGGCTTTCATCACCAATTCAGCTTTTTCAGTCAGTTTTGACAGAGCAGCTCCATATATGCTTAACAGCTTTGATACGCCACCTCACACCTTACTGGTACAGCTTTACCCTGAACTCAAAGCTTTAAGTTAGAATAAGGGCGAAAAATTACTTACCCTTAAATTACTTCAACCTTTCTCTGCTTTGTGTGTGATGTGGGCTTCTCTTTTGGTTACTATTTCCAGATTTGGTCTTTGGGTAGGTGAATGGAGGAGGAGAATGAAAGGAGTTGTATTTGATGACGATGGAGACTGCAAAATAAAGAGAAGCACTTTAGTGCGGAACAGGCCTCTCCGTACACACGCATCAGATTAAATTAAATTAAATTAGCGACACCTACATAAATGCTTCCTGCCGTTTTTATGCACACGTACAAACATCACAACCATCAAAAAGCAGCACTTCCCAAACCACACGGACGCTGCGCTCGGTCGTGGAAAGAACCGGGCTGGGGCTTCTGGACTGGGACACCGAACCACGCGTTAACACTGCAGGAGTACTGACATCACAACAACACCCAACAGTGCTTCCTGTAAGCACTGCGGCGTTCAGCCCCTGCCCACCAGCCTTGGCCAAACCCTAAGTGTGCTAACAAAGGCAGGAAGCTTTTCCGTTCTGTTTAGCAGAGCGGGGAAGGGAAAGCACAAATGAATAGAGCTGCTCGACGCATGGAGGACAGCGCAGAAACAAGAAGCTGGGTCTGCTAACCCAGCACCTCCACATTGCCACGCTGCAACGGAACGCTGCTGGGAGCGCCCCGCAACACACGTGTTATCGTTTCTTTTCGTGCTACAAAACATATTTATAAATACGTGAGGAAATAATAACCTGGAGGTGCACTCAGACCCGCTGCCCCCAGCCCTCTTTCTGAAGCACCTGGTGAGAGGTATGTCTGGAAACGCAGCTAACGCAAATTACTCGTGGGCAGCAGAAACCCAAAATGACCACTTCCTCTGTGTGTTTAACATGTGTAGCAAATATATGAGTAACACTGGGAAGCAGAGGAAGCTGGCACTAGAGGAGACACAGCATGCGGGATCTCTGCAGTGGAACTCCACCAAACACACAGCTCATGTAGGAATGACTCCCCTGGTTCAGGCTGGCAGGTGGGCCCAGTGAGGGCATGGCCGCAGGGCAGCGCCCCAGAGCCTGGGGCTGCTAGGGGCTGCTCAGTGCAGCCAGGAGCGCACGTAAAGGGAAACCTGCAGGCAGGAGGATGCTCAGCCAGAGACCAGGGATTCGTACAGGGAACAGCATTCAGAGGAAGACATTGGCGTGCAAGACCACATCTGTGTACAGCGGCCTGTTTGACACCAAACCCAAGTGTAGGGAGAACGCAGAGGGTGTTTGATCTCCATACGCACTGCTGCTTAGTGAGACAACTGCATGACCTCAGGTGGCCTTGGGCTGCCTTGGACAAAATATGATGGGTGGAGTCAAGCAGGGAGAAGAAATAGCTTCTCCTTTTTCATCATTGGAAGAGTTTCTGTATAGCCGGCCTTTTACAGGCTGTTATTTCAGATTGATCTTTAGGGTTTCTGATGGGGAAAAGGAAGATGGAGGAGGATTTCAGCAGGCTAGAGCAGGCTTAAAGCCACAGGCACACTGCAATGTCCCCTGGCAAACTTCAGCTGCTGGCCCAGGCAGGTAAGAGCACAGCAGCATGTACCATCCCCGCTGTGACTGTAGGTCTGTGTTGCCCAGAACGAGCAGCAACACAGATCTGGATTTGGGATTTTGGTATAAATTATAGAGCAGCATAAGGGAACCTGACGAGGCAGCTCCGCTCTTTCCTGCATCATCACTTTCACATTTTTAAGCCCATTCCATCTCTTCCCATTTTGCAGCTTCATTTTGGCTCCTCGCTGCACCAAATTGTTCCACGTTCACAAAGCAATGAAACCGAATAAATAATCACAAACTCACATGCAAGAACTCCGAGAGCTGCGAGGGAAAGAAGAGAGGGTATCAGCAGATAGAGACAACTTGGAGGCAACCTGAGGTTTGGTATTCTGTGTCAGCCTGACACACAGGGGAAATAACCCTTTAATCCAGTGCAGTGTATTTCATTTACTGTAGTGTTATCCAGTTCGAAGATGTTATGAAAGGAATCCCCAGAGAGACTTAAGACTTCAAAACCAGCCTGAGTTTGAACTTAATTCCACCGTTGCAAAGGCTGCAGCCGCGGAAGATGACCTTTTCTGTACCTTGCATGCCAGGAGCCATTCTGCCTCATAATGTCACGCCAAATTAGAATATTCTCTTTTTGTTTTATGCGGGATTTTGTTTTGTCTTTTCTTTTTAATTAAAAGCATCTGTCACTATTAATGAAACAGCAAAAAAAAAAAAAAAAAAAAAAAAGAGAGAGCGAGCAAATCAATAACCCAAGCAGACAGCAGGTGGTGGGGCCGGGAGGTGGCGGGGCCAGGAGGTGGGGTGGTGCTGGGGGCCCTCCTGCCTAGGAAAGGACAAAGACACACTGAGGTGTGGGTCTCCATGCTGCTGAGCTCTTACTGGCCTCACCTGCAGAGAAAGCTGAGATGCATTTTCAAGACGACTGTAACTCTGGGATGGCGGAACAGAATGCGAGGAGGGGTTGTGCCCTGGGCTCCCCTGCAGGCCCTCGGTGTCAGGGCCCTGCAGCAGTGCTGAGCCTTCCCCATGCACCAGGAACACGCCCAAAACTGTTCTCTTGCATCCACCACATCCATGGGCCTTCCTACTGTGAGGTGAAAGGCCAGTGTGCACTCACTGTGGCTTAGCATTCAGATTTAGTGTGTAATTAAATGTAAATGTGTGTTTTTCAAAACCTGCTCTCACGCTGAACAGTAAATTAATTACAAAAAGTCTTCATAATGTGAAATTATTTAGCCCGCTATATGCAGTACAAATAGCTTTATTATATCATTAATAATTAGAAGTGTTCAGTCAGCACAGTTGAAAAAAATGTAAACGAAATATGTCAAGGATACGTTCCTTTCTATTCTTCCTGGTTTCTAATGCCTTATTTCATGGTAGATAAGTGAAAAATCTCTTTACCTGACTTAGTGAGAAGCTCATTTACTCATGCAAATTTAAAACCGAGTGTCATAATACAATGAAATTATAAAAACATATCAAGAAGAAGTTAGCGAGTCACTAAATTTAGCTCCTAGTGGAGCTCAGCTTGTCTTGCACTGCAGGTAAGGGACCAGCTACCACACACCGCACACATACGTGCAGTGCTCCAGAGCCCAGTGCAAGCGCAGGGGTGGCACTGGGCAGGTGTGCCGCCTTCCGCTGGCGTGTGGCACTCTATGCTTCACCCCAGAACTGGAATACACTGAGCAAAATGCATTATGAAGCACCACAGCACTGCCCATGAGCAGCCTGCAGTGTAGGCAGGACCGCCAGCTGTGCTGTGTTACCTGCAGGCAGAGCAGGGACACTGCAGCCCCAGGCCAGGAGCCACCTCTGGGATCCAGAGGAGCCCAGTAGGGGGCTGAAGGCTGGGACCCCACCACTGCCTCCACAGCGTGAAGTGGGGAAGTGGAGATCCCCACGCTCCTGAGCCAGCAGAGAGACATGAAAATAAGATGCTGTAATGATAAACAGGATGAGAACGAATGGAAAAACATCAAGTTCCATTAAGTGCTGTGTTAAAGGTTTGCAACGGTCTCCAGACAAGCCCGCTGATATTCCCGAACCTTTATTGATCCACAGGTCAAACCAGAAACGAAACTATCTATTTTAGAAAACAGCACTCGGAGCTTTTCGTGCAACCGCACAACGAAGGCATCCTTCCCTTCCTTGCTCTGCCACAGTGGTCCTTCCCTGCACTGCGCTGTCACCGCCCTGTCCTCCTCCCACAAAGCACAGCCCCATAGGAGGAGGCAGGGAGACGTCCTGCATGAGGGCTGCAATTGAGGCGGTGTATTCTGCGCCCACGCAGGGCGCGTGACACGGTGCTCGCTGCATTTTTGCTCTCTTAGATTGCCACAGTTGTCAATTTTATTTTTATCCTGAGTTAGATATGAATCAGGAATTGCAAAAGACAAAACAACACACTGCAATCATCCAGCGTGCCAATTAAGCTAAAAGATACCCGGGAAATCAAAATTAAATGCCATATCTATGAAAAGAAACAGACAGCTTCCTCAGAAACAAAAAAAACACATATTACAGGAACGCATTTGTGGCAGGCCAAAAATGGATCCGAAGCAGTTCTGCAACTTAGTGTCATCCCTCACATCTGCATACTGTAGATCTTCATCAAATTGTGTATGTTTTTGCACATTGATCATCAAGATTTATTGAAGTTGATTCCATAAATTTCATTTAGTTGTTCAGTGCTGCTATTTGTTTCCAAGGCAACAAACGCACTTTGCCCAAGCCGTGCAGTACATCACGGCTGTTTGGAATTTGGGGGTCCCTGCCCCTCGCGGCACCCACCGTCATCAGGGATGGGTTTGGATCTACATGCTACTCCCAAGCAAAGACAGCACCCAGCTGACAAAAGACATGGGCTTTGCCAGCCAGGAGGCGGTTTGCTTGACACGTGCGGGGCCCCCCTGAGGAGGAAGGCAATGGGCTCAGTGCTGTTCCCAGTGTGCTGGGGAATGTGAAACAACCTCGTGCTGTCCCCTGCAGGTGCACAGTGACAAGGAACAGGCTTACTGCTGGCCTGGGATGCAACGGGCAACCTGCTTCAGCTGTATGAAACCACTGCTCTTATTATTATTCTTGGGCATGCAAGCGTTATGCTCCATGCATGGCATCCCTTGCACAGCCAGGGTGTCACCGCAACTACAACAGCCACCAGATCTGGGGGCCCAGGCTGGTAGGCTCACTGCTTTGCTCATGGCCACAGATTCTGTATGCAAAGGAGCATGGGAAGCAGCCTGTCCCAGCATTAGCCTACACGTGCACCAGTGAAAGGCAGTGCCAATGCCACAGTGCACAGAATTGGAGGTGCATGGCTCTGCACTTGTCAGCCAGGGTATACTGCATATAATGTAAGAATCCTTTATCCAGCAGCAGGCAGAAGGTATAACCAGCCATAGGTAACACCTGTGTGTTATAAAAGCTGGTGTTTATACCAGGCTTTGTAAGCACTGCTGTTCTTCTCACAGATCTCCCAGCAAGCCACAGGGACCAGAGCGGGGTTCACTGGGCAGCAGCACACAGCACCAGGGTGCAGCGTGTTCTCCCCAGCAGGAGCCACGGAGCCATGCTTGCTGCGTGCTGCTCACTCCCTCCTCACAATAAACACTGTCTGTACTCTGAAGTGCTGCTTGCAAGCTGCCAGCCAGGCAAAGCCGTGTGAGTGACACAGCATAGGGGTATCTCGCTGCCCCTTGCACCCTCCTGCTCATGGGTTCCATTCCTATGAAGCAGCAGAGGACAAAAATGCTCAGAAAAAGGAATCCCCTTTATGGCTATTTACTGGGGTGGTTGTGGCAAGGGCAGGCTGCTACCTACATAGTGGCAGCCCCAGCCCTGCCTGAAGCCCAGCTCCATCACACTCAGCACTCCCCCGCCCCAGAGTGCTCAGCAGGAGGAAGACTTCTGCTTCTCTCCCAGATGAAGGTGTCCTGGTGTCCATCTGGACATTGGTCATGGCCAGCTGGGTGGCCCAGCGACGAGGTCACCTCCAACACAATGCCATGTGGGTTCCGGCCCTACTGCCTCTCTGGGGGCTGTGGAAAAAGGCCCAGCAGCTAGCTGTAGCCTGTAGCATGCAGGTGGCAGCTCTCAGCCTTGCCAGCCTTGCTCCCCTCAGCTCCGTGGCAGGCCCAGCTCCGCACAGTGCGGGGTCACCCGGCGGTCTCAGAACTTGTGCTCCCTCCTGCACCCACCCATGTTTGTGGGAGAATGAAGGAGCTAATTCAGGGCTTTGGTGAGATGAAAGGAAAAGCCTTAATTAAAATCAGTTTTAAAATGCATCAAGATTTTTTTTTTTTTTCCCATCTTGTTCAGATTAGCAGCCATCCTAAGAGTACGCTGTGAATTGAAATGCACTGCTTCTCCTCAGACACCATGGGCTTTGCACACAAAGCCCCTGTGACACGCAAACCCAGGCCAACCTAAAAAAATACATGTGGGAGGAGAGTACACCTCACAGTAACCACAATGATTCAGGCTTCCTCTAAAACACGAGTAGTGCCCCTATTTTGTCCAAACTTCGTCTCCTCTAACCCAGCCCTGAATAAGCCCTCCTGGAAGTGAGCCATCACTATTGAGGGGCACAGGCAGCAGTTTTCCTCACACAAGAAAGCCAACAGTGAGGTCTGATGGTAGAGCCGTAGCACCAACATTCTGCAGGGCAGAAGACATCAAAAGGAGCAACTTTACTGAAAGGCCCCTGGCTGGGCTCCGGGCCCTTGTCCCATCTCAGTGCAGGAGGGCTGGGAAAAGTTGTGTTTCCACGGCGGGCTGATTTTTAAAGAAAATGAATTCCCAAAGTCACTGAAGCTCTCAGCGCGTTTGTAGCACTCACATGAATCTCAACAGAGATGAAATAGTGAGAGATCAACAGTGCACGATAAATGCAATTCATCATCCCGGTCCCACAACCCATAGCTCAGCTCTCCCAAACGCCGTGCGCCCACCGCCACCTTCTGCAGGGAGGTTTTGGGATGACAGCCGAGGGGCTGTGGCCATGGCATCGCACCGGCATGTCCTGCAGTGAACAGCAAGCACAGAGAGGAGGAGTCTCCCTACCGTAATCCCAACTACAAAAATCACATCGCTCTTGCCAATAGCCTTACTGCTTCGTTTGTCCAGCAGCTCCTGTCCTTGCTGTCTGCATATCACCTGTACCATCAGTCTGATATTGAGCTTTCTTTAAGAAAAAGAAGAACAAAATCAATTTCTTGGGAGGATAAACTTGCAGCTAAAGGGAAAAACTACAATTACACTTTCTAGCCATGAAAAGTAAATCAGATGGTACTGAAATCCCAGCAGAAAACACAGATTAATTAAAGTCTGCACTTTCTAAATCTGTTATTCAACTAAACACAGCTGTTAAAAAAATGATGCCTTTGCTGTAATTTTCACATACATTCAAACCACTGAAATCCAGTGAAAAACACTATTAAGTACATTTGGTTAGCTGCTGAAGTTGCATGGGCAAAGAAACTGCACGTGTATGTGGCAAGGACCCACTGATGGACTGGTCTGCTCCATGCCAGACTTCTTTTGCACGTGCCCCATACGATGACACAGGAATCGGAGATGGAGACAGTGACTGACCCTAATGGGCTCCACATGGCCAGTTCAGATCCTGTTTCTCATTGCAGATTTCCAGCAGTGGGGTAGGCTGAAGGATGGTGACCACCTGAAACACTGTGGCCACTGCAGCAGGTAGGGAGCTGCTGTGACACCCCATGCAGATATGAGCACTTTGGCCACATGCCTGCTGCAGCCTGTAGTGCAGGCAGGGCACAGCTGATGCCGACAAGCCGTCATGTGTGAAGAAACACGACAAGCCTGAAACAAAAGCTTCCCTTCTCTGTTTTCCGCCTCTCCAAGTCAACATCAATGATCAAAGTGGAGAGCTCCTTGCTCTGTCACACAGAGAAGTGAAATTGCCCTGATTTGAATGCAACCTAAAATGCACTCTGCAATTCAACTCAATCATTATGAACTTACTTCACAGCCCCGGCACGGCTGTTCCTCCCCTCTGGAAAAGAAAATAATACTTGAACCTTGCTTCCTTTTAAAGAAGGAGAAGGCTTGGGAGAGCCCTCATTTCCTCTCCATGTTTCTGAAATCATTGTAGCTTAAAATACCATTAGTGTGCTCTAATACAGTAAAATATTAATATTGGCAATAACTCCTCGCCTATATCAGTCTGTAAAGCCTCTCCTCATTTGGACTCGTGGTGGCTGCAGCAAATGGCATCTGATGGCGAGCGCTGGGTACAGCTGAATGCAGCACTGTGCTGCATGGGGCACCACCAGCACGGGGATCCACACCAGGACATCCTGTTGGAAGCGGACGACGCGGACCCATCACCTTCCCACAGAGAGGGGCTGCCAGGCTCGTGCCAGCTGCAGGGCTGTGGCCATGGAATCACAGCGTTTCTGTGATATTTCTACCACAAAGGCAACAGCAGACACATGGCCATCGCCCAGTGCCCAAGGACACCCAGCAAGCACCAAGTGGCAGCAGCTGGGACAGCGGTTTCAACTCCAAGGGGCAGGAGTACCAACCAGCGTTTAGCTAGCAAGATGAAAATCTCAGCTTTTTCAGGTTAAAAAAAATAAAATAAAATAAAAATTAAAAAAGGAGAAAAGCGAAGCTTGATGGGAAAAAGGCCCTGCAAATTCAGGGGAAAATGTCCAAGGATGAAGGAACACCTCAACCCGTACGTGGCAGTGGGCAGTCAGCTATGTGTCATGCATCTGCGCAAACCAGAGCAACATCACGGGATGACAGCAAGCACCTCTTGCCAGGCTTTATTGTAGCTGGCTTCTGAATATGACATCTCACCTCACCTGCTGCTATTGCTGCTCCACCTCATCCACCTACTGCCTGCCTACCTACCACAAGTTCCTGAAACATGAGAAGCTACAAGAAAAAACAATTAAACCCAGGCACACACCAGTAAAAAAAGAACTATTATTTTTGCCAGGAATGAGCAAGATGCACTGGTAGCAAAGTACTTCCTATAATCTTCTATTACAGGGTGAAGGTTTTAATAAAAAGAAATAAAAAGAGCTCACATTTTGATCTTTTCCCAGAGCTAGACATGGTTTAATTAGTTTGATCTCATTATGTAAACTGGAGAGGAAGAAAGAACGCCATTAAAGCAATATCCCACTGGCGAATGAGACAACCTTGACACCAACCAAGATGCGTTCCTGGAGAAGCTTCCCCTGCCTGTGACACAGGTCCCACACCTCTCCCAGTCCCAAGGCCTCCTTGAGCCCTCTCACACTCCGCTCCCTCCCAGCTGGCACTCCAACCAGCAGCATTCCCAGTGAGACGGATGTCATTGACTCGGTTGTATTCAGCCCCAGATCATTCAGCATATTCCTCAGAAAAGATCAACTGGAACTAAACACTGCCATAATATACCCCATCTGTTAAAGTAGATACTTCTGTAATAACACATTTAGAATTCAATAAGAAAAGAGAGAATTATAAACAAGGTGTCCATAATGAGCCTCAATATAATTATTAAACCAGATAAAGTAGGCCTGGTTTTCAATACAAGAAAGATATTTGTACCTTAATGATAATGAAATGTAAAAAGCATCTGTAATTTCCGCTGAAATGTATTGCAGAAAGTCAACTTAGTGCACGTCACTTTGTTAAGACTATTCTTATTATTGTGCTTGCAATGACAGCAAAATGCTTCTTAGTTCCAACTCCTGGGATGTATAAAAATATGATTAGAGCGCTATAACAATACAACAATGGATTAATTTGCCCAACCACTGCATTTCGGATCTGACAGAATTTTATGATTTATTTTACCAACTGAAAGGTGGTTATTTTGGGATCCTGGCTCATAACAAAGTGGTGCAGTGCAGCATTCTGAAATCATCTTTCTGCTCTGGCACCGCCACAAGGTGACAGCGACGCCGGACACTCAGTGCTCCATGCCGGTGCCATGGCATGCCACAGCCAGGACACGGCCTGGGCTGCCTGCCGCCTGCTCACAGGGCACACGTGGCAGCTGTTCTTTGCCTACTGAAGCCACACCTGGAGTAAACGGGGCTGATTTGGGGCATGCTGAACGATATTACCTAGGTGAGGAAAGGAGAGCATAAAGAACTAATCAGTGTCAGACAGTACCACTAACAATGTAGACCAAAAGGTGTTGAGAAATCTGGCATGAAGGGCGAGCGATATAAAGGAAAATAATTAATAACTCATCTGCTGAATGTCAATGGGATCCAGCCTCTACAACTGCAAGATTAGCACAGAATAATCAGAGATTATTAGCAAATTCATGTGCTCACTCTTCAGTTAAATTGATGCAGTTTAAAAGAGGGTAGAAGTTGCCATTTGGGCCTAAAATGGGGACCAGGACGGAGTTTTCTAACACACAAAAAAAAAAGCTCCTAGGACCTCAATCACAGCACTATTGAAAAGGAAGTGAGCGTGTGCTGTGGGAAGGAGGGGGAGGAACAGCCCAGCGCACAGAAATCCCCACGAAGCCGGCACCGCCCACAGCAGTGCGTGCTGCAGGCAGGATGGGAGCAGGGCTCGCTCTCCTGCATTTCCTTCACTACTTCCTTCCAGGTGCCCCTGCCCTGCCCCAGGCACCTCTCCCATTCATTCTCGAGTGGAAGATCTCCTTAATTTGCACTCCAGCAGAGGTGCCACGCTCCCACCTTTTTGGCAGCTCTTCCCGCTGCACGAGCATTACGCTGCAGTCATGCAAGCATGGTAAGCCTGCATTAAATCTGTGCTGCCACACATAGAGGAACAAATACTTCCTTCACCACATAAGAACTGTTGGCAGGTCCAGGTCTAATGCTGTGCTATAGGAAAAGTATTCCAGCAGGGCTTTGGAGACCAGCCATGCTTTTTGGGACCACCACCCAGAACCACATGCCCAAAGCCGACCTTGCACGTGCTGCATGTCCCCATCCGATGGCACTGCTGGGGCTAAGAAGGAGCAACCCAAGCAAAACATCCTTGTTAATCACAGTGACAAGGCACAGAAAGGCAAGAGCAAAAGGATCCTTCCCTTGCCCGTGCCTGCTGCCTCCAGCCAACGCACCACGCCGCAGCTGGGGGGCACACCATGCTGACACTGCAAGGACTGAAAGCAACGTATGCCTTCTACAGACTTAAGCCACCACAAGCAAATAAAACTACTACTTCATTTCAGGATCATTGTTTCACTAATATCCTCAGCTTTTAAGCAATGAGACTTATTATGGAGCAAATTGCCCAAATCTTGCAACAGACATCCTTTCTCCTAAAGGAGATTTTTAAGGAGTAAGAAGATTATTCTCTCCTGATATTCCCACACAATTCTATTTATTTTGCAATTAACTTTTATGCTTATTATTAGGTTTTGGAAAAGTGAACTTGGCCAAGTATAAGCACCAGATGCCCTTTTCACTTGAAAGCTGAAATAAACAGTCCAGAATATTCCAGGTAGAGGGGAAAAACAATGGGGTCAGGCTCAGCAGCTGCCAAGACGTGGTTGTTGCAAATCAGTGAAGTTTTCTGAAGTATATCAAGCTGCAAGTTGTACAAAAATACCCGACAACAAACAAACAAAGAAAAAACTGTAGAATGATCAAGTTCCAGATTTTGTTTCCCAGAGAGTTTTGGGCAGGGTAGCTGTTACTGGGAGAGGCTTCCAAGCAAGATGTGCAATCTGCATCTCAAAATAGGCACTAGGCAAGAAGGGTGGGTCCAAAATCATCTGATCTTGGGGGATACTCTGCAGCTCAGATCCATTTCTGGTATTTCAGAGAAATTTTGGCCATTCCCACCCTGCAGATATACAAGCTAGATAGAGGGATGCCATGCATTTCAGAAAGAAAGAGAAGAATAGAGAAGTGCATGCATGCATGTGCATACGACATCTTCTTAAAACTCTTTCTACCGCGCTTCCCACATGAAATCATATGTGCTTCCATTCATTACTAGCAGAGTTCTTGCTGGATTTGGATGATTGCCCAATTGCTATTGGTGCCAGAAACCCAAAACATCAGAGGGGTGATTCATCTTGTGCCGTGACAGCTCTGGAACTGGGCTAAGGGGAGGGGAAGAACAGCACACAAAACCCCCAGATACAGTGATTGAGCCCTCTGTGCGCTTCCCACCCATGTCAGCAATGAGGAAGCCAAGAGGAAGGCAGCACGCAGCCCCCAGTGCACCCCTGCACTGCCTGCCTTACCGGAGGGAGCTTCTCGCAGCAGCAGCAGCAAATACAGCTTCACCTGTGTTTTCTTTGTGTGCCCCACAGCAGCTAATCACCGTAACAGAGCAAACCTGGATGTCCGTGCTGGCTCAAGGTCTTCCACATAGATGCCGTTTAAGTCTTGTTTATGCGGTGCTCACTCATCCAAAGAGTTAGCAACAAGAGAACAAGAGGGGCTTTGTACCTCCATGCTTTGCTATGTTAAAAATTGATTTAGCATAATGGTTTCAAAGAGATTAAAATCCAATTTTGTAAATCAAAGCAAGAACTGTACTGAGTCACTTCTACAGAGGCAGAGAAGAACCTGCTGAATTCTAAAAATGACAGTCGCAGCCCTGATCCTCTATTAACGCGGGGAAAGTAATTAACCAATCTAAGCCGCAGTTTAATAAGCTGTATTTTACTGTATGCATCTGCTCTTTATCCTCACACCAATAACAAGATGTGATTTTTATCTGAGGGGTAGAAGACAGTCTGGAGAAGGAGAAAAGCAGTGCCCGGGTTAACCACGGCTGCACCAGTAGTATCATTCTGAGGCCAACAGGAGCTGCTTGCTCCTCAGAGCATGTGCTAGCATTTGGGATGAAGGTTTGAACTGAATTATTCTGGTTCTATAAATTGCTTTAGCATCAAACTTCATTTAAAAAAAACAAAAAACAAAACAAAAAAAACAACAACAACAAAAAAACCAAACCAAACACCAGCAACAGTAGCAACAAACAAATGGGTAAAGCAGGACAAAATGAGATAAAATAAATGGGCTGTGCAGATGTCCTAAGAAGAACTCCAACATAGGAACTACCTCCTTCAAGGAAAATGCATTTCCTTTAATACACTGGATGTGCAGATCTAGCTGTGGAGAAAAATCCACACATTCAGAATCATTTATAGCATGTATCTTTGATGGTTATGGCATCTTTTGAAGAGAAATGCAGAAATACTTAACAGGGCCTGATGTGCATCACGCAGCTCGGAGATGCTGTGTGATGCAGACAGCTCAGGACTCATTAGACCCTTTAAACAAATTTTGCAGCATTTCTCACGAGCAGTACAGACATCGTATCAGTAATTCGCATATGAAAACGCAATTTGAGCTTTAAAGAACATCCGAAGCTTTACAGAGAAATGTAAGAAATCGCAGACATTCAAGCTCATGTATTTAAAACAGACAAGGCGGAGTTTGTGGTTTTATCATTTTGTTTTCTTTTAGAGGGACAATAATGGCATTTTCCTGGGTTGCTTTTAATGCAGAAGTTAGCCTTATTTACTATGTATTTCTTACCTAAATCAAGAACCCTGTGCTACTATGTGGAAACATTTTGCGTCTATCAGCATTCATTCTCCAGTTCTACAAAATCCCAGTGGAAAGACAAGAACTTGTCCCAGGGACAAATGTAGGGATGCCTGGGAGGCATAGAAATGGGCAGGAGGGAGAAAACCATCTCCTCCAGACATTACCCTTCTGGATTTTGAGCTGGGAGCTCTGAAGAGCAAGTTTTTGAAGTTTCCCAAGAGAACAGAGAGACAAAGGAAATTTCGATAGCAAGCAAGGCATTGAGCCCCTGGGGCAGCCAGCCAGCACAGCACCAAAGGCCCCGGCCAAGGGGATCTGCTAACATGGGGATAACTGGCAGTAACCAGGAAGAATGGCCAACTCCAGCAGCTAAAAGACATGCACAGTCACATCGTGCTGCCAGCAGAAGAACTCTGCCCTCCTCCTCCAAGAGTGTGAGAAACGCCTTGGGAACACTGCCTCAACGTGCATCGGTCCTGCTCTCTTGTTTTTGTCTTCTTCACCAAGAGCCTTCAGCACACAGCAGCAGTTCTGGTATTAGTTTGAGGAGAAAATGCTCTTGCTGTGCAAATGGCTTGCTGGAGGGGTCCCCTTGGGGAGCTGCTGGCTGCCACGCGCCAGGGACGTCCCAGGCCATGGCCCACCACCACCAGCACAGGAATGTATGGTATTGAGAGGGGACCCGAAAGAGAGGCGGTATGCAAATGAGAAAAATGAATATTTAAATAAAGCATCCATTAAGAACAGATTAACTCTGTCAATCACTGTTCACTTTTGTTTTCTTGCGTACACGTTGAAGAGGTTGCACAATTACCAGTTTCGGTTCTCCCAGGTTATATCTAGTCCTGCATTTCTAAGTACAGCTTCCCAGATTGTTGGGTTCTTTTAAATGAAGGAGAACAAACTGCTACTTAAACTTTCTTCTATTGTCTGTCTGCCACAATTTACAGTCTTTTTGTGCTTGCCCTGTTCAGTTTTCCCTTCGGCATTCACTTCATTCCCCTGCAGAGATCTGGCCACCTCCTGCTGCAGGGCTGGATACCACTGCAGGGCTGTGGGGACCCGCACAGCCCATGGTTTTCAGTGCCTGGCAGGGCAAGGAACCGAGCTTTGGAGGTAATTGCTAGCATGACACAGAAGACCATTCAAAATGACTGAGAACTCAGGGATACCTGCAGAATGTGGAAAACCAACAGCTGCACCTACACTGCTCTTTGGGATGCAGTGGTGCAGGAAGTGCGCCAGCTGCCTGCCCATGCCCAGAGCCTGCGAGGCAGGCTGCGGGGAGTGGAGGTGCTTCGTGCCTCTGCTGGTGTGAATGACCACGGCTGGGAGGAAACACCGTGGTGCTTTGTAACAAGCGCTATGCTACCAACCTGGCCTCTTCTGAACATCTGCATTCCATGTCCTGCATCGCTATGGGGACACAGGGCTGCCTGCCCTCCAGCACCCAAAACCTCCTGGAGCTGCCGTGTTCTACTGCGTCTTGCCCTTTCAAAGGGTGCTCCAGTGCAGCTTCTGCCATAATAACATTGTGGTCTATCCCAGTGCTTTGCAGAACCAATTACTGCGCTTCACCACCTTCCCAGCCCACTAGTGCTGGAGCCAAGCTCTGCTCACACATCAGGACGAGTGCACGCTGCAAAGTGTGATTCCCAAAGGCAAGCATCCTGTCACCCCACAGGTCAGATGCTCGCTTTCACCACTGCTTCCATTTTGTCGGCGGAGTCAAGTGAAGCTGGTTCTCCCCTAACCTCCCGCTTGCTCACCAAGCACTCGTCGTGCTCCACCCCACTCCCAAACCACAGCAGCTGTTCACGCTGCTCCCCAGGCAGGACAATCTGCCCATTTCCCTTTGCCTTTTATGAGAAAAAAAAAAAAAAAGAAAGCGAGGATGCGAGCAGGGAAAAAAAACCAACAAAGGCAGTCAGGAATTGGCATCTCCATCAAATGCACTGTCATGAGTAACATAAAACCAAACCAATACAAAGACTCTCAGCTGTGTAAACACGTGTTTCCCAGAGTTTTGGAGGGCTGCTCAGGGCACACTGCAGGCAGGGGCTGCCCAGCCCAGGGCTGCTTCCTCCCACAGACAACAGCACGCAGCCCCCAGCCCCGCCTTGGAAATTCGGAGAGCCCAGATCTGATTCTCTTCTACTTTGTTAAATTTCTGCTAATTGCTTTTAACGCACTTCCTCCACCAGAGTCTTTATAGCTTAATTCCTCATGGGCATTCTTTCTGGAGTTTTACTAAGTACAGAAGGAAAATGAAATCTAACCAACATGCCAGTGATGTAATTGCTAATGGCCTCTGTATCAAATGCACGCAGGGTTGTGGTGTTTTTTTTTTCCTTTGCCACCAACTGCCTTCATCACATTTTGTAAGATCATGAAAATGAAGCCAAGGAAGCTGCAGTCCTATAAATACTATGAAGCAGTGAGACTCAATATGATGTAATGCAGTCCAGTATCTTATAATTAGCACACTGAAAAGTACAGTGAAAAGACATTGGACTGAAATACTGAAGCTTGGGCTTTAATAAAACACACATCTTCCCATCTAAGACTAAGATATATTGTCACCACAAGCTACGGAACTTCAGATCATCTCCAGTCTTCAGCAAGCCACAGCTAACAGGAGTTAATGCATTTATGCATCTCAGACAACAAGGGCGTAAGATCTATAACCCTAAAACAATATTATGCATAGAACACACCTTTCATCATTACACATTAATAGATTTGGGAGGGAAAGTTGGAGGGGTGGTGTTACGTGTCAAAATTAATTATAATACCAATAAGCTGAAATTCAACAGGGAAGATCGGATTGTCTGAATTATGGTGTCATCAACACTGAAAAAAACATCAACTGGAAGAGGCTGCAGCCTTTTGCTGCAAATCAAATTAAAAACATCCCAGACCAACCCACTGCAGAGAGTTTCAAGTGATGAAGGATGGTTCCAAGACAGCCTGAATGTGTCTAGGATGCAATTCAGTGCTCCAACTGTTAGAAACTTCACTTAGGTCTTGCTTTCTGTCATGAACTTACTAAAATCTGGGATCAGTGGCAGCAAACTATGTCAAGTCAAGAATACTAGGTTGTTTGCTTCCCTTGTAAGTTAAGCCATAAGGGAAACATAAGCTCCGTTTCCATAGGATGTCCTCAGTATCTCTCCAAACCTGGCATCCCCAGACCAACACATAAAGCTAGAAAAACGAACTCCGCCAATTCCACCTGTGCTGACAATGTGCCACATGGCAAACAGGGAAGAATACCTCGATTTATGCAAAGCTATTCCAACAAAACCAGAAGAAAACAACAGCAACCCCCCACTGTGTACCTTCCCCAAGCCCAAAGCGTTCAGTACGTGTATGTGAGAGCTGGGGTACTAGAAACAGCACTGGGAGCAGAGATGAGAACAAACAAGAACTGCCTGGACATTTAATTCTCAGAGTCAATTAAATGCTAAAAATAAAATTCCGCATGACTTAATGCTAGACAAAAGGATTAAGGAATGAAGGACTTATTTATAAACACGCAAACGAAAACCTGGTTAAGAAGGAGTAGGCGAATTAATGAAAGAAAAAAATAAAAAGAATAATTCAAATGTGGCTAAGAAAGGGAATTCCTTTATTAAATTTGTCTTCAAAAGTAAATTAGGAAAAGATGCCTGCACTATCAGAGAGCGATGGTGAGCTTGTAAAAATAGCCACCACTGAAGGGGAGAAAAAGGGAGTATGTGGAAAACGCAGACATCTGCCAAACCACTCAATCTGTGCAATTAACCAAAGGAATCAAGTGTTGTTAGTTGTGAAGAATTACTTTTTAAAGGGAAATTTAGCAAATTCCTTCAAAACATAAACGTAATACCTAAGTCTGAAAATCACTTCAACGGATCGGTGCAATTAACTTTCATTCCTAGTAAAAGAAAGGAAAAATAGGGAAAAAAACCTCTCTGTTGCGGGTAGCAGCTCAGCAAGCTACAAGAAGTGCAAATTTGCTGAGAACACCTCGTTATGCACATTTGGTTTGTTAGAGCAAATAATTTATTTAATGAAGAGAAGAAAGGAAATGCCACATGGATTACGGCAGTGTTTCTGAGACTCGGTCCTGAAATTAAAAGGAAGAAACACACAAGATGCGAGCATCCTCGATTCTCCCTGCTTTAGGAGGAACTGGGATTTGGTGCCTGTAAGAACTGAAGCCAACTGACAGTGATTTTTGGTCCAAAGGGCAGAGTTCATGGAGAACCGCGGCCCAGGGACACTTTTACACTGGTACAAGAAAGCACTGCTTTGATTGACTGGGACATCTTTGATAAGGAAGGTGCCCACCTTCTCTCAGGACTGCCCTTATCAACATCACTCCTTGTCCTCTCCAGGAGCTTCCAAGCCTGCCAGATTTCAAAGAAGATGGGAAAAAATAATACAATGATATTTCTATTTGGAAGAGTAAACCTAATATTGAAGAGGATATCACCCAAAGTCCAGGCACACCGAGATGGAGATGCTGGGAATGCAGCGATGCAGGCAGGGAGGTGCAGAGACAGAGGGCAGGAGGCTCGGGATGAAATGGCAGAAAAGACGTGGCAGCTAAAAAGACAGCTTGGTTTCAGAGGCGGAAAACACAGAAGCAGGGATCACATAGCAGGATGTTGCAGTCTCCTCTCTCTACAGATGTAATTAATCCATAAATGGAATAATGTATTCACTTCTGGACACCTCATTACCAGAAAGTCATTGACAAATTGAACAGCGTACAAAGAAAACAACCAAAAAAAAGTCTAAGGGTTAGAAGGGAAAAATTTCTAAGGAAAGATGAAAAGATCTGAATACGTCCGGCTGTAAGCAAGAACCCAGCATAGCGGGATAAGATACATATCTGTGTGCTTCAAGAGTGTAAACATCAAGCAGAAGAAACCAGCATGGGGGGCTGTTAGGAGGAAAAATGGAATGAAATTACTAAGAAAGAAACCTTCAGATGGAGATCTCCTTGCCCTGTTAGGATGCACAGTTAGCCCTCAGGGGATGCAGCACACGTGCCAGAGCAAGAGAACCAGGCCGGGCCAGACAACATCTGAACAAAGGTGCAGTGCAGGGAGCTGTGCACTGGCCAGGACTGCGCTGGGAACTTTTATTTCTGGTTTCTGACATCAGCTTCTCTTATTTTATAGAGTGATACAAAATCTATTAATGGATTTTCACTCAAGTACCTTAATGTGAAAGAAGGGTCAGGACTGCCAATTGAAATGAAAGGCAAGGCACATAGGCATGGCTCCCCAGAACTGACCCAAACGAAAGGATTACTTCTGTCCTCACTCACACTCCCAAAACTCCCACTCACTGCTCTCGGCAAAGCACACTGCAAAGGCAAGCAAAGGGAAAAGCAACGTTAGCCACGTTCGGGGTGAGGTAATGAAAGCTGATGCATCACAGCCATTTGTTACCACACCCCATGGATGCTACTATAAATAATCCAAACTGCTCCTGACCATGCCACCAACCCCACCAAGGAAACAAGCCTGCCTATCAATCCCATTTGCCCAGGGAGGTCCTGCTGGCTCACACTGAGCCCTTAAGCCTGGAAGCATTTGATCCCAGCACATGGCTCCTCTTCTGCTTACTGAGCATACCAAGTAACTTCAGCCAGCGTTATACTGAAAGAAGATAATTTAAATTAGATTAAGCCAGACCTAGGCCTACAGCATCTTCTAATGACTGCTGTCAATAAACCAGCCCAGTGCATACCTTCTGCAGCATGAGCACAGCCCACAATAAGCACAGCAACTTGTTAAGCAACTCCCCTCCAAAAATGCTACTAGGAGGGATGGTAAACTTTTGTGATGTGAAAATACCAATGTTTGTTGCTTGCAAAGACCAGATTTACAGCGAGCCTCAGCCAAGCAGTTTGTTTCACACCTTCAAATTTAAGGAGAACAGTGTTTTCCACTGGAAAGGCGGCCCAGAAGTTGCAATAAAGCAGACACAGAAACGTCAATCAGCGCCGACGTGGAGCTGTGAAAGCTTCCTGAAGGAAAGCACAGCAATCCTGCTAAACTGCCACCCAATGTAAGGACAGCGAGTGAGAAACAAGCGCTGCGTTCAAGAGGAGAAGGCAGGGGGCCTGGGGAGGGCACCTTCCTCCACCTGTCCTCGGGGTCACATTAAATGCAAGGAGAGCAGGACTGTGCTGCCATGCAGGGAAGGTGATGCTGCATGAGGTGACCGCAGTGGGTTGCTCCTGGCAGCCCCCTGTGACAAGGCTCCCTTGGTTGCTAACAAGCCTCCTTCTGCTTTTGTTTCAGTTGTTAAATATTCCGTGCAGCACAACCAAGTTTCTCCATATGAATTGTAGGCTCTAGAAAACAAGATGTTGCAATGACTTGGATGACACAAAGAACATCTCACTATGTCCTTAGGGAAAGGAAAGAGGAGAAAGGAAAGAAAACACACAGGAAAATGTACCAGTTCCTGTATAAACCTACTCAACACTGCAGGCAAATTTATTTTTTCTACAACCCTGCGTACGGTGCAGCAGAAGGAAGGCAGTGGCAGTGAGGGCTGCTCTCCTCCTCTAGGAGGAGCCAACACAAAAATTGGATAATTTTTCATTATTTCATCTAAATAGGAAAAAAAAGCACACCATAAAATGGCACAGGACGTGGAAGGGAGAAGCAGCCTAAGAAAACAAAGAAAACATAGCATAAAAAAATACAAAAGGAGTGGGAATTGTCATTCGATCCAAAATTGTTTTCAAAGTATCTGAGCGTTTTCCTTCTGAGTTCTTAATTTTTTTGTCTAAATTTCTCATGGAGCTTCAGCAGCAGCTTACAGCCGCTCTTATCACCCCATCAGGAAAAGACAGCAGGCTCGGATTAATTTTTGAGGAAAGCTGCTTTCATGCCAATGCACTTGGCAATGCAGAATGCAAGAAGAGCTATCCCAAAAACACGGTATTTATGAGAGGAGTGGTTTCTAAAATTGTTTTCACTATGGATACCGAGAAGCAGCACCCGACTCCTCTCTCATGCACAGGTTTTCAGCTGATTACCCTCAAAGGTGACTGGAGCAGCTATTTCCCAGAGCCCTGTGCAGAGCAGTCCCAGCCGGACACTCGTCATCGCTGCTTTCCAAATGCCACAGAGATGCACTGCACATGAAAAACACACTTTTATACCTCCAGGAAAAAAATAAGGCGTTTGCCCGCAGAAACAGAGAGATTCTCTTGGTGTGATCATGGTTCTAAGATTTAATTATCTCAGCACAGAACTGCAGGTATCAATGCTTTGGAGACAAAGAACAAACAAGGCAATTATTCCCAGAAGTCCTCCCTTTTCCCTTTAATAACCATGAGGGTTACAAACATGCGGAGGTCAAAGAATGTGTAATAAAGGAATTTATTTCCAATTGGGATGCACGGAAACCTTGTGCTAAAATGGTGGAAGGGCAGCGGCGTGAACCTCAGCGGAACTGAGATTAACGCATGTCTAAGCATCACACAGACCATCACAGAGCCACGTCTGAAAAGACAAGGAACAGAACTAACAAGCGTCCTCCCAACCAACACAAACCCTTCGCCTCTCCAGCTTCCCACTGAGCTGTGCCATGCACACCCAGCCCCGGCCTTGCCAGCGAGCAGGGACCTGCTGCAAGCACCAGGATGTCCCAGCTGCAGAGTGGAGTTTTGAGTCTGAACCTCTCTGGGGTCTGCCCTGTCTCATGGCAATGGATTGGACTTTTCCTTCGGTGACTTTCATGGTCCTAAGATGCCTGGTGTAATACTGACTTGCAGGGCCCCAGCCCTACAGTACCAGTTTGATGCACATACAGCACGAGGCGAGGGGAGGCTGCAGACAGCAGCCGAAACCCTCAGCCCTCACCTATCCAGGCAGCGTGGATAGTGTTGCAGACACCAACAGCCACAGCAGCTTCTTTAGCCCTCATCTCCTTGAAGCGATAAGGCTACCCGTTACTTAAAAAAAGGGGGAAAAAAAAGAAAGGCAGCCAAACTACACACAACCACGCAGCACTGCAGCTTACTCTGAGACTAAAAATACTCATGCCCTACCTCCTGTACAGTAAGTCTCCATCAGCTTATATTTCTACAATACCAAGCCATAATATTTTAAGACACAAAGGCAGGAAAAGTGTAATTCTGTCCAACAAGAGGGGGAATCACCCCACATATTTCCACAGCCTGAATTCTAGTGGCACGTCCCCGAGACGCAGCACGCTGCTCTACGATCCGGAGTCACCAACATCTCATCCAAGCACCAAAGACACTGAAGTAAAGATGCGAACCAAGTGAACAGTTGGAAGTTTTACACTTCTGACATTCCGAAAGTTTTGGAAAAAATCTTTTTTTTTCTTTTTTTTTTTTTTCTTTTTAACATATTTATGTTTCCCTGCTGTTCAATTTACAAGGAGAACATTTCACTCAAGGGTTCAGGACTGTCACGTTCTTAGCGAGAAGCCCACCACACATGCGGGAAGTTACTTGGAAAGCTCATGAACGCAGCAACATACACAGTAAAATGAACACTTGATTCATCCCGTACCATTTTATGCAAAGTGTGCATTTTCACAACAGACATCAAATCACAGAATCATTTGAACTCGAAGGGACCATTAAAGGTCACTGGTCCAACTTCCTTGCAACGAGCAGGGACACCTATGTCACCAACAGGTGCTCAGAGCCCCATCCAGCCCAACCTTGAGTGTCTTCAGGAATGGGGCACCACCACCTCTCTGGGCAAACCAATCCAGGTTGCCACATGCACCTCGCACACACCATATACCATATTGTGCCACAGCCCTGTTGGGCATGGTCCTGTCCGTGCAGCCCCAGCATGTTCACTCACCTTTACTACAGAGAGAGTGCTGGGCTGGCTCGGGTGTGGCTAGCTGCATGTAAGTGATAGGAAAAAGGGAGGGTGGGATCACTTGGATTTGGCTGTGTGCATTACAACTCGCTCAGTGACACATGCACGCTCTTAAAGCTGTGTTCTCAAGTTGTGGGTTTTTTTTTTTAAATTTAAAAGTCTGAATTTTTCTGAATTTCTTGCAAAAAATTCCACCCATTGACTACTCTGCATTTGGCAGAGAATGCAAAAGGAATAAATAAAGGATGCAGCATTCTGGTGGGGGAAAAAGAAATATTATGTTGGATCCAAACCCTGCACGCCATGATTTCAGTGGAATAGCACTGCAGAGCAAGGACAGCAGCAGCTCAACAACAGCCAGAGCTGACCTGGGTGGCCACACACAGCAGCACGTGTCCAGCACTTGCACAGCACTCACCAGCTTCTTAGCATGCCACAAGGAAATTTCAGCAATGAAACACAAGTTCTGAGCCACAAGGAAAAGAGAAAATACTGCAGCATCTCCTAGAGCATGGGGGAGATGTGCAAAGCTCCTACTACCAGTCTCCGCGCTCCACTGATTCGCTGGTGCATACTACAACCCCACAATACCAGAAGCAAGCTGGCAGCAGGCAGCAAACCTCAGCCAGGAGGCACAAGGATCTGTTTGGAGTTTAATCCCGTTCCCTGGGAAAATAACTGGGCTCTGGCAGAGGACATTGTGGGCTGGCACAAGCAGGGCTGCTGGAGGGACCAGCAAGAGCAGCAACGTGTGGGCATCTCCCAAGATCGGCCCCTGTGGCCACATGCTTTCAAAGCAATGTAGTCCATGGCTGTGCTCCACCTCCACGAGGAGTCGGGGGGGCTCTGGTGTCTTCACACACAGCCAGAAAAGGGACCAGTGCAGTCTGGGATGTGCCACATCCAATGGGCACGAGGTGCCGACAGCAGTGCCCACCCCATGCAGATCTCACTGCGTCCTGCCCGAGTGGCTGCTGGCCGTGCAGTGCTGCACACCTCGAGGTGGGAGGTTCCAGCTCTGCCCTTCCTTTGGATCTGCTCCCACAGCACAGAGCTGCCACTGCCATAACCTGAACTGGGGAGCGCCGCACCAGAGCTTGGCTGAGCGAGAGCCCAACAGCACTGCTTTCTGTTGCTGCCTGCCCCCCCTGCTCCTGAATTTCCCAGGGAGAGCTACTTACTCCAAACTGAGCCTCTCTTATTACGAGGACAATTCTCTGCTTCTCCCCAGGGACCAGCAGCACAGAGCAAGCTTTCTCTGTTGTTGTTGTTGCAGCTGCTGTTAAACTGTGCTTGCCTATCGATCCACGCCGGGAAAAACTTGAGGACGCGCGCTGTTGGCCCAGCCCTTCCAGAAGGGACCATCAGCCACAGCTGCCGAAGGACAGATCCTCCAGCACCTGTGTGTGGCTGCAGAGCAGCACTGTGGGAGGTGAGAACCCACCCAGCTTCCCCCACACCGCTCCTGGGGCAGAGGTGACTTTGGGTGCAATGCTGAGGCCACGCACAACAACAACAGCCGCTCCTCATGATCTAGGAGTCATATGCTTTTCACTTCTAATTTTTGTCTTTACAAGTGGAAAAACAGAGATCAACACTGAGGGCACCAATTTAAAGACCCCAGCTTGCTACGGAGGTTTTAAGCAGCACAGTCCCAAGCACAAACCAGCTGGCGTGCATCACCATTCCCATGCTCCCAAAGCACAGTCAGTGCCAGCAGCAAACAGGCACAAGTCCTGCAGCCTCCTCTGCTGCCTGGCACAGCTCCTCCCAGCCCAGCACTGCCCAGCAGCAGGGAGCGAGGGGTTCTCCCTGCACTCAGGGAGTGAGCACTCAGCCTGTGTTGTGAGGGGAGGGAGGGAAACACCATGGCAAATGGATCCGTCCATCACAAATCATACAGGATGTGAGCTGTGCTCAGCTTCACTGAAAGAGTGCACACCTGATCCGACGTGGAAAAGCAGCTGCACGTGCATGAAGGAAGAACCATGCCTGGTGCAGATGACCCACGTCTGTAGGGCGGCCCTGATGGCCAACGAGTTCTGCATCGCACTGCAGCAGTTTGCTCAAGAAAGAGCAAATAATGCACAGAAATCACAGGTAGCACTATACAACTCAAAGCAAATAATGCACAAAAATCATGTGTGTCAGTATACAACTCAAAGCAATTTCATCCTACGATAAAGATTTCATATCAGTTAGGAGGCTGCTTTGGATTTCCTGCCAGCAGACAGATTTTCCTACATTAACAAGGACAGACAGGCCCTGATGCAACAAGCAGCACAGCTCTGGCACTGTGGACACGCCCCCGGTCCCCAGCAGCACAACAGCGGTGTTCCCAGCAGTTCACACAGCCCATGAAGTCGACAGGTGCAAATTGGGGTCCGGCTGAGAGCTGCTCTCTGAAGCAGAGCCCCACCAGCCTGGGGCCACCCCGATGCTTCCGGGTTATTCCTTCCTGGGAGCGATCCCCTCATCACACGCCCTAACAGCCCCCAAGCACACAAAGGAAGAGCAGAGCTGCTGGGCTCTGGACCAGCGATGGCTGACCAGGGGAGAGCCGCGACGGGTTAAAAAATTTGGAAAATAAATATATTTGCTAATTCATTTTCATTCTGCACGAAAATGCAAATTGGGCGCAAAAATAAAACAAACAGAAGAGGACTAATTATTTATACAGGCATTTTAATCAAACAATGAATAGCGCGCAGCAACCTTCTACATCAATTAATAAAGCTGGCTTCTGCGGAACAAAAGAGTTACACCACGCGGCCTAATTGCAAAACCCAGCCTTGGAGCAGCCTTCCTGCCCCGCCCCAAACACCTGGCCCAGCACAGCCCTGCTGCATTCCTGCACCGGGGCCACTCACGGCCCCGTCTGCAAATTCATTACAGCACCACGTTTGCTAATGCCTCTGACGGAGGAGCGGCCGTAATGCAGCACTGGGAGGCACAACGCAGCTAATTGAGCGTGGGGCTGGGGCCGGCTCTCGCTCTGCGCAGGAGGCAGCTGCTTCCACTTAGGCTTAGCACATTTTGGGAGATGAGGATAAAATAGGAGCTATTAGATGTTTGCATTAGATGCCAGGGAGCCACCTCTCTGTTTTCTATTAACAAAGCATGCTTTACAACCTATTTCTTCATGTCTTACCTTGAGCTTCACTTGATCAAACATCGCTCACCGTCGTAACGTATGTGACCAAACTGGCTAATGATGAGCTGTCACCTTTCTGATGAAGCGGTGCCTATGCCTGCTGCAAGCAGATCTATCAGAAGCAGCCCGGTGCCTTGCAGCTCCCGGCACGGGGTTTGCCATTGCGAGGCTGCAGACAGAGGACTCGGCAGCATCCCTATGCAGGCAGGCCATGCCAAAAGCCTTGGCATCTGGTGTGCTGCTCCCCGCACTTGGTAGCGTTTGGGGCGTGGGGATGCTGCTGGGTTATTTTTAAAACAGCAACAAGAAGCAACGCACACATTGTCAACACCCCCACCCCCCCCCTCCCCCCCCGGCCCCGAGGCATTCACTGCAAGCTCTGCTGGGGGAAGCGGATGCTTTAGAAATCTGTTGCTCTGCCAATGCACAAACCCAAACCCACAGCTCCCAGCCTGGCTTCTGGCCTGGCATGGGCAGGTCAGGGCACATAGCATCCTGTGCAGTGCCACAGAACAGCTAGAAGTGATGCTGTAAGGTGAGCCCTTCTCCCTGAAAAAAGGGGGAAAAAAAATATCTCTGAAATGAAACTCAATGCTACAGACACATTCCCTTTTGTCTCTTTTAGCACTGCCAGGCAAGGGATTGATAAATTAATTTTTAGAATCCCATGCTGGAAAAATCCCATTCATTTAATAAATTTGCTCTAAATATTAATCTAGAGCCAGTTCTCTGTGCTTTAGGAGTTTGGGGAAGGTTCCTTCCCAAGCTGAAGCCTATGTTTACCGTTGACGCTGCGCATCCCAACAGGTGAGGCAGGCTGGGAGCAAGTATACACGGCTGGTGGTTTGCTGAGAGCGCCCACATTTATCTGTGTTTGGGGCTCTTTTACTCAGAAGCCAGGCACTGAAGGGCCAATTCCATTCGTGGCACATATAAAAATGCTACTGAAATTCAACTCCGTAAGAACAATTGATTTTTGAAGCTTATATCAAATGTAATCAGATGCAATTGAAGCTCAATTATTCTTTGTTATGTTTAAAAATTTTTGTTAATATGTATTTGATTCTCCTAGAGAATATCATTCAATTGTAAAGCTCTCCACATTTCAGAACCGATGCTTATGTGTAGTCAGAGAAAATGCTCAAAAATGCACTTGACAGCTCACGTTGCATAACAGACCATGCTTCAAGGGAACGCGTGTTGCACACTTTGTGCAAAGTACAATATGAGCCGTGTCTGATCGCACGGAGGTGCTTTCTGCCCTAAATCGCAGTTTAAGCAATAGTTTTCAGCGGCATTTCCAATGACAACGAAGACCAAAGTCAAACACCACTGGAACATGTGTGATTCTGTGTGATGAAGGCCAGGAAGCAGAAAATGTCCACTTCTCCCTACTATCCTGACACTGCAATTGTGGAAAATGATGGAAATACAAAAAACACTTATGAGTGTTTCCCAATGCTGGGCATGCAGTGTGGGCCAGTCAGCGCCATCAGCTGCGTCCCCATGCCCTCAGGCCTTCCTCCACAGCCCTTCCTCTTCTTCATGAGCACTGGACAACATCCATGCTAGAGACACACAGGTCTGCGACCAGCACCCAGTCCTACGGTCAGACCAACACGACACCAACTGCCTCCCCTCCTATAGATCCTATAAAGATTTTTCTGCCCATAACATTTATTAGAGTCCTTTAACAACTCCAGTAACGATTCTCTAAAAAATAAATAAAAGTAGTAAATCATTTTTATTGCAATTCCCTGCCTCTTTAGAAAGATACAGCATACTGACAAATAAAATCTACCTACCAAGCAACAAGACCTGAGATGAAACCCGGTGAGCAGTGAAATAACAGCTAGAGAATAGACGTCTTCCAGAACCAAATATCCCCGGGGATCTTACATGTTAAATGCAACAACACTTGCAATTTTGGATATACATGTTTGAAATGTCCTTCCAGCTACACCACAAATTTCACAGGTAAGAAAAACATAACAACTATGCACTAACCAGAAAGGTGATTCAGAGATGCTACAAACAGGGCTGCTTTCTCAGCTACCAGCATGACTTCTCCTCTCTGTGATTTACAGGTACTTAAAAACAAGTAGGTTAATGAAGCAACAATACACTGACTGCGGAGCGCTGATTAACACAAACTTCCCAGCATAGTGAACCAAGAGCTCTGTATCAAGGCAGCGTCCAAGTGGTTTGCCTGGGTTTGTTAAACCAAAAAAGAAAAAAAGGAAAAAAAGGAATCCAGGGATGTCTGCACAAATGCACTCTGCTTGTCAGCGTCCTGAAGCACCGGCCAGAACTGCCTGGTTGGAAAGAGATGGGAGTACAAGAAAACAAGCGATCCAAGTTGCACGATGGCTGTTCAGCAGCCAACAATGCACTACCAGAGGTCTCAGCCCTGCTCCTGGTGAGCAAACTGCTGTACAAAAACAGCCATTACCTAAGATAACTTTTTGCACTTCAGGGTAAAAGAACACTGGACTGGAACTTGCCGCATTAATCCCTTGAGACTGCAGCCCACCACAATGCCTGGTTTGCAGTGGGAAAAAAAGTCACAACTTGGTGATCAAAAAGAAAGTACACCGAGTAAGAATTAACTCTAATTTAACGACCCACTGCATACTCTACTGACAGTCAGACCAAGGGCTACTTGGCATCAGGGCACTGCTGCAAGGTGGCCCTTTGTCTGAGCCCAGGACTGAAGGGGGAGCAGGGACCAACTGGATGGTTGTTCACGTGCAGCACAGGAAACCCTTCCCTGCTCTGCCTTTGTTACGAGCACGCAACGCAACCTGCAGGACAGCAAAAGCTCCTCTGCCACCGAAGTCATCTGCTCCAGCCATCCACACGCTGAGCTTGTCACAGCAGACCCCATCTGGCTGGGGAAGAAAGTCACCAACAACATATCAAGAAACAAAGCAAAATGAAGTTGGATTTGATTTGACTCTAACCGTCCCCACTATTTGGAGACATTTTCCCTTTTTAAAATGCGTGTCTATCATCACTTAATGAAAAGGCACACGCTAGTGGGAAACAATGGGCAGCCTCAAATAAGAGACCATGTGTTCCACCTAGCCTGCTGCAGCTCCTGGCATTCACACAACGACTCCTCAAATTTATGACAACGAAAACCTGCGCTTTCCATTCTCACAGCAGGGTGGTTTCTGTGCACTGGGGTGGAAAGAGAGGGCTGCAAACCCATCCTCAAGAAAGTACAGCAGGATGGAAGGGCACCTGAGACAGGTGAGCATTTATTTGTTGCGACTTTAATATTATTAGCAGTAGCAGTAGATTAGCACTGGGCTAGCACCAAACGCAGCAGCTCATTTACAGTGACTAACCAGGGCAAACAGGGACAGGAGTTTTAATGATGCGGGGAAGTCTGCAGCTTAAGCTGAATTCTCAAAAAAGATATCAGAAATAGTGAAGCTGTAGAAGAAAGAGAGAACTACTGTTCTGTACCTAAGGAAAAATGCACCTGAGCAATGCTGGCACTGGGTCCTCAGCCCTCAATGCACCGAGCCGCTATGGCTCCTTGCAGCTCAGGGCATTTCTCTCCCAACATATAAACCAAGCTTTTGCAGATGATGGATGAAGGGAGGGGAATAAAACAGTAAAAAATAATAATTAAAAAACATCAGTGAACCGATTTCTTAGGGTTCACAGAGAATCGTTCCGGCACGGCCCAGGGGACAGGATCCCCGTGCAAGCGTCAATCTGCAGGTGGCAGCTGCTCTCTGCTGTCATTGCATCCTACTACATTTTTCTGAGATGCGCTCTCCTATGCTCCCTGCGTATCACTGAGTATTTAGGGAAGCACTGGCAAAGGTTACCCCTGGAAGTTTACCTCTGAATGGATACTGCTAGGAACGAAGAGCAAGCAGATGTTGGATGACTAACTCAAATCCGCTTGAACAGGATTTTGGAACAGTCAAAAAAGAAAATGTCCCCGAGGGATTCATCTAGATGTTATGTTCAGTGCAGTGCATATTCATTAAAAGCACCAACGCTGGTGTAGGTATGCGCTAGCATAATATTGTTTTAACACGTACCAAGAGCAGGGCTGATGCATCTCTGGGTGCTCCAGAACCAGGGCTGTCCTGGTGAAGCTTTCAGAAAGTCTTCAAGGCAGCATCTTATTGCCAACGTTTTAAATTGTATTTTGCTGCTTCTACTCTGTTTTCATAAATAGATACCTGATGTTTCTTTTAAGCAGGTCTCACAGCTACAAGAGGATGAAGGAAATGATTTGATTCTCATCGTCCAGCTGGAAAGAGTAGGCTGGAATGGAGTGCACTCGCAATTTCCAACGCCTGAAGAGTGCTAACTAAAAGCAATGAGGAAACGGAGATGAAAAGAGTGGCTGATATGCATTTTGTCTCCGAAGTGGTGGTAAATGCTGGGTTTAGCCTCACTGCAGTTGAAAATGCCTGCTGCAGAGAAGCCAGCCCTGCTATGCTGAGCCTGTGCTGCACAGCCTGCAGACAGAAGTGGGACTGGAGCCACCTCAGCAGGTCATGTCCAAGCTGGGCGATGCCAGTGGGCAAGAACTGTGCCCCGTAGCTCTCCACCACTGCTGTCCTGCATCGAGATTGCACTGCTGGATGTTTAGATGTCAGGACCAGCACGGGTACAGACCTGCTGTATGAAGAGCTCAAGAAGTCAGTAATGAACATGAGGAGCTGTGCATGCCCTGAGTTTAACGCTCCCATTTTCAGGCAGGCGATGTGCCATCCCGACAGAAAGCTGTGGAGGACCATTGGTGTTCCCCACGCTGCAGCGCCCGTGGTCTTCACTGCACTGTTTCCCCCCAGGAGTGACAAACAGCACTTGGTTGCTACCCCCGAGTACATGCTTTCCTCCTCTGCTGCCAATGCTTTCTGACCCCTCAGGAACTTCAGTGGAGAAGCAGACACATTTAGCCCCACGACAACGCTTCGCAAAAGAGTGCATTTAATCAGCTCTGCCTTGATTTATATCTGCTTCTTATGAGGCCCAATTTCCGACGCTGAAATTCTGATTTGCTATCACAACCTTTAGACCTACAGCCAAAGAATGTCATTTTTAATGCTGGTCATTTGGCAAACCACAAAGAGAGCTCACAAATCCAATAAAAGAGGTCTAAAAAAAAAAAATCCACACAACAGTTCTGGCCTGCTGCATAGCAATGGGGGAAAGCACATAGTAAATCACCCATTTGATCATTGGGCAAGGGCCAGCATTCACTGAGAACCTGGCTGCCGACAGCACTTTCTCAGATTCCTCACAATGGGCTGCTTCAATTTGGTTTTTTAACATCACAGAGGCCTGACATCAGCTTTGCTGGCAAAATCGTCTCCAAAAAGTGACCAAGTACCTGGTGTGCTGCAGCTGTGTAAGTACACACAAAGGTTCGAATTCAGTGGAGTCTCTAGGATCCAGATTTGTGATAATGAATCGCGTTACAAATTAGCCATAAACAAAAAAGACCCAGAGCTATTCTGAAACAAGAAAGCAAGGATGAAGCAGTAAAGCTTTTGGTAAGACTTGTGCTATCCCATTCTGCTTTGTGCCTTCCTATCCTGCTTTTTTTCACCCCTTTCACTCACTGAGCCTCCCTTTGGACTGGGGACTGCCATTCAGCACACATGTCCCAGTCACAGGACCCCGTGCTCAGAAGGCGATCCCATCACCACGTTTACCCAGCTCGCAGTCACCCAGGAACAGGTGCTCAGTACTCATCTGCATGGCCTCAGGTATTGTTCTGGTACAATAGAAACTGTACAAAACTAGCTCATGGATACCCATAAGGAGCAGAAACGAGACAGAGAAGAGGCAGCCACACTGCTCACACACACAGCAATACATCTGATCTGCAATTGATACGTATGTAAAATGAATCAAGCAGCAAAAGGCCAAACAAACTCTGCCTTCATGTGACTCAGTATGTTTGTAGCACCTACGTGTGACTTGCCAAATGCTACCTGCACAGAATTCATGGCTAGAGAGAAGATCAGCACAAGGCTCATGGCGCTGCTCCCTCCTGGGGAAGCAGGACATGCAGCCCCCCAGCAACTGCCTCCACCTCAGCAGAAAGCACAAGAGGAAACAGCTTGCAGATGAGCTGAAAAGCAAACACTGGGAAGCACGAGTAGACTTCATGCTATGGAGCCGCTGAGCACCATTTGTTCCCAAAATCTACCCTGGCAACACTTCTTGACTATCTTCAGTGCAAAGGGGCAGGGGACACACTGGGTTGCAGGTAACGCTTGGACAAAGGGCTACACTAGTTGCTAATGCAGCTTCTGTATTCTTATACAAACACTGACACATGTCTTTTGGAGAAGTAGTCTCAAAAGTGATTAAAAAAGGTCAACCCCTGCATGGAGCCACCTGGGTGCTGTGTATTTCAGCTCTGATTCTCTCCCCTCCGTGCCCAAATCCTGCTGTTTGCTCCTGCCTCTGTAACACCAGCACCCGGCATAATTCCTCACTCTTATCCTCCGTGCCACCCCCAAAGCCTGATCTGGTTTTCTATGCGCCAAGATGATAATTATATTAAACTGCAGGGGAAAAAAAAAAACCACTACCAGCCATGCTACATGCAGGATTTGCATCTCATCCCAAATCTCCCTTGCACCCAGAGCGTAAACTTTACAGATTTCTACCCTGGCATGACTTTCATCCCTCCCTCCTCACAGCACCTACTTGTCTTGTGGTGTGAGATTGAAGTAGACAAGTGTGAAAGAATCATATAGGGCTCAACATCATTAGGCTCATCCTGAAAGCACAGGAGTTGACAGGTCTGAGGAAGCAACTCCCTACTTCCCCCTGGGGCTCAGATTTGGGGGCTTGGAGGTTGGGGAGAGAAAGGAAGATCTCTGCAAAACAAAACCAGGCAGGCTTGGTGTGTGTCTTTTTCCGTATAATCTTGGGGCAGTTGTAAGGCTACCAGGCAGCAAAAATTGTAAAGAAAGCCTCAAGTTAAACATAAACCCAAACTGCGAAAACACAATGAAAGTTCAGCCTGTTAGAAATAATGTGCCGGGCAAAACATTAACACATTAACACATGGAAGTTGTGAAAGAGTCAGAATCATCTTGTTGAAAATGTATCAGTCAGATGAGATCCGATTTTGGGGCAGAGAGTCCTGCAGATACAGAAAATGAAAGTTCTTGGAAAGGCATTGTCACACAAGTTTCCACGTATTCTCTGCCAAATAAGATGAATATCCTCACTCCACAAAACTGTGCTCCCTGCAAAGTGCCCAGGTTCAACTTGCTCACAGAGAATGAGGTCAAAAATCAAACGCCCCAAAATGCTTTGCTTATTAAGCAGGCTCGGTTGCACGCTTCAGGGCATCTGGCCTTAATGCAGTCTGCTGCATATCTACAAAACAGACAAATAAATAAATGAAAATCAATAAAATACCCTCAATCTTAAAGCCGATAGCAGATCAGCTTTGCCTGAAATGCCAACTAGACATTTTCTGATGGGATCCATCCCAAGGTCAGGACTGCACCCCTGGACAAGAGCAATGTTTAGAGCCTGTGACCATTACATGTGTAACCACAGTTCAGCCCTGTCTTCCTCAGCAGCTTGTCCAAATACGACCAGCATCTCTAAAACGGGAGCAGCAGCTTAAGGCACGCATTGTTCCTGGGTTTTTTGTTGTTTTTTTTTTTTCCCCGCTTTTTAATTTATATGTGGAAATAAGTGTGAACCACTGAAGATCAAGTCAAATCCGTTCCCTGCAGCTATTGCCATCCAGCAAGCAGGCAGCTCCATTTTGCACCCGCCGTAACTTCCCCCCGGCCTTTCAGCTCAGCTTTGCTCAGACAACTTTGCAGTAACTCAATTGAGACAACACCAAGGCTCAGACTGGAGGAGAAGGGCTCAGACTGGAAAGGTCAGTGATATGTAACCAAATTAAATGAAGCGTGGCTTGGACACACCAACACCATCCATCCACCTGAGACCCAAAGCACCACCCCTACAAAAGTACACCTTTAAAGTTCCACGGCCTGTTTGGCGGCTGGCTGGGAATCACTGCTACATGGTTGGCTGCACTCATCTGCTGGCAGTGGCCAGCAACCAGTGCTGCAGTGCTGCCCTGTTTCTGAGGCTGCTGCCCAGGAAGCGCTGTGCACGGCAGCCCTCGCGCTCTGCTCTCACAGCTGTCCTGTGAGGCTCCGAAGCTGCATCCGATGGGGACTGGGATTGCTTGGGACAAAAAGAGCTGTGTTAGCTGAGAGCATCCTTAGGGCTCTGGAGTGCACTAGCAAAAGCAAGGCAGGATGCTGCTCGAGGAAGGGACGCGGCTGTACCCTGCTCAGCTCAGCAGCAGCGGGGGCTCCTGTGATTTCACAGCAAGTTCTGTAGTATTTGTCCTAACACTTCTGTTCACAAATTCCTTAGGATGCATTAAAAAGCAACTCTTTTTTCCTAAACGATGTTTCTGACTCTCGTAGCTGCAAATAAGATTGGAAACACAACCAATGTGCTTCCCAACAGCTCACAAACCAGGTGAGAAATAAAAAGCAAGTGCAGTTTATTGTGCTTTAAAAAAGAAAAGAAAAGAAACAATAACAACAAAAAACCAACCTGAATTGGGGGAGGCTACTTCATGATTTTTTAAATATCCACACCTGGCATACTGGTTACAAAGGGAGTATATACTGACTAATTTCCTGCCCAGTGTCAGCTTTCTAGATAATCCCAAAACAATGACTGTAACAGAATACAAGCCTTCCAGATCATCGTTGTGCCTCAGGTATTAAACAGCACCGGTGAATAAAAGGCAGAATGAATATTTTAAAGGGCTGCAGGCAGTGAAAGCAATAGGTGGGGGTTAGAATTCAGCGGTCCCTGACCTGGGCTGCACAAGGCACAAAGCAGAAGCCTGGCCGGCCAAAGGCCCCAGGAGGAGCTGCGCCCACCATGCTCTGGTCTCCCACCGAAGCTATCCCAGCTGTGCAGCTCCCACGCAATGCACAGGAAGTCTCCTCCCTGTCATTCACTGATTTCTGATGCACCCCAGACCTGATTTTTAGAAGCCTTGCTTGTTAAAGCTAGACAGGAAGAAACTCTTCTTGCTAATACGGTGCTCACCAGAAAACTCAACCACTAATACATCTGTGCAGCACAGAAAGCCTCTCCTGAAACCTTTCATGTGTCTCTCTACACGTCAAGCTCCCTTTCTTCTTCCTTTTATCTTCTTATTTAGATAATTCTCACTAAAAGCAAGGTGGCCGTTCCTATGAAATTACCATAGCGTCTCTTGATGGACTTTTAAGATATCTCTTGTTTGTTATACAGAGCTTGGGATGTGTTTTGCCAGGAAGCCAGACGTTGTTTACTCCTGTATTAGGAAGACAAAGTGTTTCCCACTTAAGGGCTCAGTCTCACAACGCTGTGGCACAAAGTGAGTGGCATAACTGAAGGGAAGAGGCTCCTCACAGCAATTGCATTTCAATTTCATTGATTAGCAGTATTGCAAGTGTAAGGAGATTTAATGCCTAGCCCAGTGTAAATTGGATTCCAATTGCTATCTCTGCGTAAAAGGGGGTCTCACATAAGGGATTAAATGCAGGCCAAGGTTTCACAATGAACCCACTGGCTCATTCACAATCAGCTTTGTGTACTCATTAGAAAAGGGAGCTAATCACCCCAGTTTATGCTGGTTTCAAAGCTGTGAGCACAAAAGGCTGTGACCTCCCACTGCGAGTCAAAGACGAAATATCCCGCGCTCTCCATCTATGGAAAACTCTCATTTCAGACCTCCAAAATTCAACCTTCTGATGGCCCCACAATAGAAATTAGCTATGGTCAGCAACATTCAGCTACCTCTAACATCCCAATTACATCGCTGAGGACAGAGGATGAATGAGGAAAAGCCAACATCTGCCCAGTACAGAGCTACCAGTGACCTAGTTTCGTCCCAGCTTGCAGCTTGTTTGTAAATGTATTACGAGCTTGCACAACACAGCAAGCACATAAAAGTCCCAAGCAATCTCACAGGTAATCACAAAGACGTTCTGCATTTTGAAAGGCATACAGAAATGTACTCCCACGTGGCACAGTGCAGCAAAACAGAGTTAAACTAGATGGCAAGACAGAAAGAAGGCAGCTTTGCCAGTGGAGGCAAGGGACAGCTTGTGGAGCACGCCGGGGATCAGGGCTTGGCTCCTAGCTCACCCAACACCCCACAGGCAATAAACCATCCAGGTCACAGAAGTTCTAGAGAACATGGAGAAACAGCTGCATCTGCACAGATACAAACTTGTGAACGGCCAGGCCTTGCAGGATGTTACACTGGCATTCAGCTAGGCCACAATCCTTCCTTCACAAATTCTCTCCTATTACAGAAAGACCCAAGCCTAAGGAAAACCTCTAGGCTGTGGCATCTTCCTGCCCATGGATAAGGAAAATATTTATTAAATAATAATAATAACCTGTTGATAAAAAACAGCCAGAGTACCCTACATGCATTTCAGCTGGATCATTTTTGATTATTTTTTTTTAATACAAGGAGAAAGCCAAAGCCAAAGCCAAACAGCCAAGCCAGCAGTACTTGTTAAATACAAGGATAAACCCAAACCCAACAGAAATGACACATAGTCTTCGTAGCATTAGAGTTGCAGTGTATGGACCTACTTCGAGTTACCATGCCATTTAACAATACTGTAGACACTGATTTATCATCCTGGGAAGTCACTGCTTAGCTTGACATTTCAATAACGCGATGCCCTTATGACATCCTGAAGCACTTGAAAAAAATTTCACCTCACGTTTATGCAGCTCAGCCAGCACTCTGCAACAAGCAAATGAATCTCCCTGCTTCTCCATTGGTACATCCATGAGATTCTCCCACCGAGATGATAATTCCCAATCTGCGCTTATTTTCCAGATCATCAACTGGACTTCTGCACAGCTTACAACCTGGTCTTTGGCATTCTCAGCAAGAACTGCATTAGGTCCAATGATCGTTATCTCCATGACTTCAATTTTCCTCTCAGCCTCTTGCAATCTTAAACCAGTGCTTTCCAACTTCTTATCCACTGCAGCATGAATAGCATCTCACTTTTCTATAATGTCTGCCAACCACTTAGCAAGTCCAGCGCCACTTGATAAGCCAAATCCATGCTTCCTGACGGCACGAAGATGCAAGCAGTCAAGCCTGCAGACAAGCTGCAAGCAGTCACTTCCTCGTGACTTCCGTCACCTAAATTCAAGGTGTATGCAGCAGGTTTCATACAGGCAGGTATCTCATGACAGCAACAGAACTGGAGGGAACTGCATGGAGCTATGATAGGGGAGGGCTGGGGTATCAGGAAAAGGTTCTTCACAAGAGGGTTGCTGGCACTGGACCAGGCTGCCTAGGGCAGTGGTTGCAGCACTGAGCTTGTTGGAGTTCAAGAAGCATCTGGGTAACATTCTCAGACATTGGGTTTGATTTTTGTGGGGTCCCGGATGGACCCGGGAGTTGGACTCAATAATACTTATGGGTCCCTTCCAATGTGGGATATACTATGGTTCTACCTTCGCAGCAACAAACTCACTGAGTGATTTAGAGAGCAATTCTCATCCAGAAGAGAGGGCTGGGGAGCAGCCCCTTCCATGCACTGCCCTCTCACTCCCAAGGACAGGGCTGGCCTCCCTCTACGCACATGAACCCACCCTGCTTCTTGCCAGGGCTCTGCGGGGAACCAGTCAGGAGCTATGAAAAGAAATTCTTTAAAACAGGGGTGCTTGTGTTGGGGGTGGGAGGCAGAGCTGAAGGCAGGGGCTAGAGAAGACACTGTCTCACTTCAGAAATCCAAGTACATTAGACCCAAATCTCTTTCTTCCATGATGTAAAGCACACCAGCAGCAGAGAGCCACTCACAGTCTAGAAAACTGATATCTGAAGGATTCAAACAGAATATGTGATGCATCACCCCTCAGCCAGCTCTGAATTACAGCTTGCTTCACAGGGAACAAAACAGGGAGGGGTGGGAAGCGCACGGTGACTGAGGACCAGGCGAGGTCAGCACACGATGCCCGCAGCTCTCTGCTCGCTCCCCACTCTGCCGCAGCGCAGCACAGCCCGCGCTTGCTCCTCTCCACGTGCCTCGTGCGCGAGAGGCCTGCGTTCAGCTTTAAAAATAACAACACAGCCGGGAGAATGGCACGGGGATGCTGCTGGAGAGCCACTTCTGGAGGCAGCACAATGAATCTGAAACGAGGGGAGGACACCGGGAAGGAGTGGCTCCAGATGTGCACGGCACACGGGCTTCACTCAGCAGAGCAGCACGGAGCTGTCACCGGCAGGCAGAGAGCTGCAAGCTCTGTTTTTTATTTTTCCTCTTTGAAGAGCCACGTAATTGTTCTGACTAATAACAACGGACCTGCTACTGTTCCCGCTGTCCTCGGAGGGAGCAAAATCAGGTTTGGCGTTTGTAATTATGTAGGCTAAAATAAAAGTTATCAAATGTCACGATTCAAGAATAGAGGGCACGAACCCGGGCAGCGCCGTGTGCTCTGAGCCTCGTTCAGCCCAACAGCTGAGCACCTTCTTGATTTTGGTATTTCATTTATATACTTGAAGTCATTCTGCTCGGGTCCGAAGGAGGCACCGCATCACATGGCCACAGAGCAGCCCGCAGGCAGGAAGGGAAGCATCCCCAGCAGCCCGCCTGGTATTCACCCTGCCTTCAGGTGGGCATGTGACAGAGAAAGGAATCGGGGTCAGACAGAACCAATTAGGCTCCAAGAGTCCAGTCCCAAATTACACCCCGAAGGACTCCAAGGCATTTGTTGCCAGAGCTAGTGGATGTCTCATCCTATTTACATAATATATGACCTAATTTTGTGTTCACTGAGTATTTAATTACAGCCGATTGAATACTAAAATGGCTCAAAACACTCTCAGCACTAATAATTAATATTTTAATTGTGATTTTTTTTAAATTATTATTTTTACATGCAACACTGGCTTTAAGTGTTTTGAGGAAGAAGACAGAATGAAAATGGATAGCTTGCTCTGGAGCCAGCCCTGAACAGGCAAGTGCTCACTCAAGGTGGTGGCCTCCTCTTCCTCCACAGGAAAGAATCCAGCAGCTCAGTACTTCACACCACCCCAGATTTAATCACTCCAGCCCATTTTGTGAACTGGAACCCCTGTCAGTTCGCTTATGCAGCTCCATCCCTCTGGGATGGGGCCTTGTCAAGCTGCGGAGCATCATCCACTCGCCTCAGGCAGAACCAAGAAACAACTGTGTTGAAAGGGATTCAAGCACAGCTGCTCAACAATTACACTCGAGGCACAAGACAAAGTGTCTGTGTGACGAGCATCTAACTATTCATCAGTATTTGCAAGAGACTTAATGGGAACCTCATTAATAAGCGTGCATTTCCAACCACACAAGGTTGTACCACCAAACCGTTTGCAGGCAAAGCAATCATTAATCCTGCCTGTTCCTTGCAGAAGAGAAGGGATAACTTTATAATATTGTATTGCAGCTAATCAAAAGACTGGGTAAAGGAAAGACCATTTAATCAAGCCAGTTTGAAATGTTTCCAAAACTGGTTTACACTTCAGAGATTGTGACAGATTAAAAAAAAAAAAGAGGAAAAAAAAATCAGCAGAGGGACTAATAAGTGTAGGACTGCTCATACACCTGAAGCTGAAGGGATCTAGGTGTTCTTAATGCATCAGGAGCATTCATGGCTTCGCTAACAGACCACAGCAGAGCAGCAGCCTTCCTGCAGCACATCTCACAGAAGCACTCTGCATTTTGTTCCCCAGGTGTGACTTGGAAAGTAATAGCAAGTTGCAAATTAAACCACACCAACACTATTTGAAAGCTGTGCTCCCTTCTAATTAGGGTTTTTTGTTTGTTTAGGAAAAAAAAAATCTCATTCATAAAAAGCTTAACTAAAGGATAAGGGTCCTTTGTTTCTAGACTTTCTTTATTAGTGCCAGCTTTAAAAACTAAAACAAAAGAAAACAACTCTAAAAGGTCTTCTAAGCAGAGGTTTATCATAAATAAAACAAAGCATTAGCCTGTAAACCACAGCTCCTGCAGAGCGAACAAGTGCTCAATACATATGCTGTGTGTTAATCCCACCCTGAGCTATCCACCTTAAACCAAACAACTGGAAGACATTAACTATTATTTCACGAATTACACTGTTTTACTACAATGACAATCTCCTCCTCCTAATTCTTCTGCTGAAAACATAATTGCACCATTATTGGGACATAAATGACTAATTGCACACAAAATAAACCCCTAGAAAGTTGCAGAAAGATCTTGTAGTTTTTGAGATCAATAAAATTATTATGCTCAGCATTTCTCTCAAGATATTTATACCATGCTTATCACCTTGGTATCCAGGTCCAATACAAGAAAAGCAAAAACTTGTTCACATGCAGCATATTTAATCTTCAAATGCTTGACAAGCATCAGCCAGTACTCAGAACTCCCTTGTGACATCTCTGAAGGAGCAACCTAAGCGCTCAGGTTAAAATGCCATTCACAGAACAGGACTTCTGCACCATTGATGAGCTTTGGCAGATATCCGGCATACAAGTCAAGAAAGGGTGAACCAAGAGTCCCACATGCTTGGTAGCCCCCCTAAATCTGCTGGTACGCCTGCTCACATCTTGAAGCTGCCCTCTGCATCCCCCCAGTTCTGAGCCATCTCCTACAATGGAGAAGAAGAGATCGGTCCCCACTGTCCCCTCCCACCTTCTTGGTTTTTTAAAAACAATTGCCTTGTTCAGTGTTAAACTCTCCACATACACACTGTATGGCAGCTAAAGCACTTACCTCAGATTTTTGGGCTCCACTCAGGAATCCAAGCACTTACAAAATATGATGTTGCAGCAGCCAAGTCTTTTATTGAATTTAATCCCAAGTGACCTCCGACACCAGAACCACAGTGACTAATTGAGCAATTACCGGTGAGCATCTCTAGGCACCACTCAGTACAGTTTTGGGAAAACAGGTCGGAAACAATCTTAGGATTTCAGTCTTGTGGAAATCTTGTCCAGCCTAAGTTCTCCACTCTGATTCTCGGGAGAGATGACATAGTGATGACCACATAATCATTAAGTGCCTTTTCTCTGAATATAAGAAAATCAGCCTTAAAAGTGAGGTAGCTGCAGACAGAGAGGCAGAACTGTCAGCAGTGAAATACAGATCTGCTTCTGCAATCATTTGACAAGATATGAAACAGGCCCCCCCGATCTGCAGGCCAGGGAGACATCAATGCAGAAGATCAGCACTGCCTATAAACACCCTTTAACACATTGTCTTTATTGTTTCCAATTCCTCAGATTAGATTTGGTTTCATTTTTTCAGTGGAAATTAGATCTTCATCAACCTTGAATGCTCATTCTCCCCCTACCAGTTACACATACTTATCTATTCGTCGTCGCTGGGCGGTAGTGAGGGTTGCTTGAATTCCTCTTGGAAATAAACATCATTTTATAATTACTTGTCTTGATTAATAAACACAACCTCAACAAACACCTAATTTGACTTCTAACTGTGAAGCCCCTAAATAATCTTACGTTTTGCAAAAGTCCAGAACATTGGAAAAAATAAAATCAAGAAAACTAACTCTAAGGACTTGCTTGTTTTTTATTTATTCATCCAGTATTATTCAAATCCTTAATCAGGCATTTTCTGTGAAGGCTTTATTCGTTTTAACAGCAAATACACAATGCGACTCCATATACTAACGTTAGCTACTAATTAACTTCTCTTGAACTCATAACTCCTGACTAGAGAGAGAACGCATTTCTCCTCAGCAGACCAGCTATGAAACTTCCCAGCCTCTCGAGTTTACAAAGGTCTGTAAACATTTCTGGGGAAGGAACACACGTGCTATTATCTGAATCATTATACTCACAAGATAATCTGGGAAGGAAGATTCAGAGGAAAGCAGTTAATAAGCAGAGAGGAATTTCTAATCCCTGACAGTGCTGTGATGACCGCACATCGCCCCGCTCCCTTTGGCACAGAGCAGGGTTCTCCGGCTTTGGGGGATAAAGAGAAGGGGGGTGGGGGGGAGATAGCAGGGAAGAATAAAAATACAAAGATTCCTTTGTCTTCAACAGATTTTGTTGTTTCTGTTTAGTATTTTAATGAAATATTTACTGTTCTTGTATTTATGCTTTAATTATTCATTACTGAAATCAGTTAAAGAGCTGTGACACTCCGAAATGCAGTTGTAAAAGCGATACCTTAGAGCTCCACATTTACTGCAGTTCCGTGATTTTCATCTCAAGTCTGCTCTGTTGTGAAGTCACGAGGACCTTTCCCTCTGAGCCAGGCCTTGATGAACTCAGTCGAGACACCAGCAAGCAAGGTGAGCTCCTCGTGTCCTGCCACTGCAACCCCAGGCAGCAACACAGGCAGGCTGCAGGCTGTCATGGCCCCCCTCAGCCTCCTCTCATTGAGCTTACTAACTCTCATTGAGTTGGCGATTGCCCAGTGCTTCCCTTTGTCAAGATCTCGCTTCAAGGCCCCTCCAGCCTCCAGGGCCTCAACAGCTCTTCCCAATTTAGTACCATCCACAAGCTTATATGGAATGTGTTCAGATCCGGAGTCCAGATCATTTTTAAAAGCAATCAAGAGAACTAGCCCCAAAACAGAGCGCTGGGGAAACAGGGACTGGTCACCAGCCTGACCTGACGTAACCTTGCTGTCAGCCAGGATCCAGCACCAAAGCAAAAGATGATCACCATTCAAAAAACTTTAAAAGGAAAACAGACATCACTGGGCACAGACACCAGGGTGCCCCCTTCCTGGCCTGGCAATGGGATCCTTGGAGCAGCCTTTGCCTTTCAAGGCTACCACCTCCCTGCAGTCCCTGTGCTTCAGTTCTGCAGCACACCAAGTGCCAGGAACGGGACTGCTGGCTGGCATGTAGATGAAGCATCATTTCCCTCCACACACAGAGATAACAGTAAAATAAGCTGTGCTAAATGCAAATGCGAAGCTTCATCCTGAATGTTTTTAGAACAAGAAGTGAAGCATGGACGATAGAAAAACCTGTTGTGTTGACAGCACTTCACAAAATTCACAACAAAGCTTTTGACTAACATTTCTTAGTTCTGCACAAGGGAAACCAGGCCTCTCGCCATCTCACCTCCACTCACACGGGGCAACGTGCAAAAGCAAAGTCTGAATGAAGGTCATAGTTTCTGACAAATTACAATAGGCAGAAAAGCCCTATCACCTGCCACAAGTCTGAGAGCATGTTCCTCCTTCTGCCCTTGAAACACAGCCCATGGCAGTGACAATGGCAGTGCCACAGCCTGAGTCACGGCTACTGATGCTGCACAGGCACAGAATATAACTGTGATTTCAATCAGCTCAAAGACCAGTCTGGTATCACTTCTGAAAAGAGATCGGAACAGAGACAAGCAGACCACAGTGGTCAATATGACAGTCATTTGCCACCTAGCTTAACTGTTGTCAGGCCTGGGGCATTTCATTTGTCTTCCTTCTCAGCAGCACAGGGAGGTGATGTAGAAAAATACTACAGTACTGTGCAGGTACTGCAAGAGAGTTCTCCCTGGGAGAGAAATCAAGATGTTTATTTGAGCATTAAGCAAAGGAGAGATGGAATTTGGTAGCACAAGCCCCAAAAAGGCTAGCAGAAAGATGATAGGCATGATCAAAACAGAGACAGGTGAGTTGCGATTAATGTAAGGGCACAGAGGGGCCGAAATGGTCAGTGCTGTAAGCTCATGCGCTGCAAGCTCATGTGCTGCACATCAGCTAGGCCAAGGACAGGACATGTTTCTGTTCACCTGCAAAAACACACTTGATGTCTTCTGGCAAGGAGCAGGTGGACAGAGTGTCAGGAGGCTGAATCACCTCCCCCACTGCCTGCTGGCTCCTTTCTTCTCTGCTTTGTTAAGTAAAGCAGGGTTTATTAGCAGCTGGAAAGAGAGGAAGCAGAACAGTGGGAGGCCAGATCAGGCATCCGGAGATAGGGAGACAGGAGAGTGAAAGGTTCTGAGAGGTTGCTTATGCAGGGCATGGAGGAGATCTGGGACTGGGATTCCACATGCAAAATTCAGGTATTTGTTTTTGCAAACTCCTCTCTCCCAGAAGGAATGGGGGAGTGAGACAGTCAGAAGGGACCGTGTGGCTTCAAAAGAAAAAGCGCACAGATAAAACAAAAACAAAACACAAAGAAACAAGAAAAAGATTGCTCGCCCTCTCAAAAGGCATTGTTTGGCTTAACTAATATTTTCTCCTGCTGTACATGTATCTATCTAAATACCTAAATAAGCATTTGCTGAAAAATGTGCTGCTATTATTTCTTGAGCATTAGACACAATGTAAAATTGGACCCTGAGAGTAATTACGAGGTTCAGGATAATGCTACTATTATTTCTGGTGCTCAATTTCTGTAAATAGTGTCTAATGTACCTCAGAAACTCGCTATTAATCACAAAAAATAATGTCTCTCTCTCTAATTCATAAACTGTGATTACTAAATACTTTCAGACTGGTTTTTGTTTGTTTGTTGTTGTTTTTTTAAGAACTCAAATTTTCCATAACACCTAGAGGGCTCCTAAGGAACAGAACAAAACAAATACTTTGCATTTTCAAAATTGAAATTCTGGAAGAGGCTCTAAACCTAACACCAAACACGAATGCATTTTGAATTTCAACCATTTTAACGTCCTTAATCTTCACCAAGTTTAGTACATTACATTTCTTTGACAACTAATCAATCAAAGGCATCATACCTTCTGCAAAGCTGCCAATTTAGTGTCATTTTGCCCTCTCAATAATGATTTATTTTCTACAGAAGCTTCCTTGTTTACTTTATGTAAGTATATATATATATATATATATATAAATTTAGCAGAGCAGATAGGGAAATAAGAAAAGAAAAAAGCAGCCAATGTAATACTACATTACTCAGCAGTGCCAACAAGAAAATCCATGGCTTCCATGGATCCATCACTTCCAGTCAACAAATCAGCGAGGACATCCCAGTGACTCAGCGTCCAACAAAGGAAAGCAAAGAACTGGCTCCGAAAAGGGCTAAGACACTCTGGAAAGAGGCCATCAAAGACCCACCAGCAGTGATAAGCTGTCCTGGATGAGCAGAGAGGAGCAGTCAGCATTTTTGGCAGAAGAAAAGCAGGAGACAATTTGGAAATACAGTCTGCTACTTGCGCTCCAAGAGGGTAGCACTACTGAAAATAAAACCACGGAGTACATAACTGTTTGTCTATGACATGACACAAATGTCAGAAAAAAAATAAAGGAAGAGTGTGAAGACAAAATTATACTGAAAACTAACAAGAACAATAGCACAAAACTACTCAAGGAAACGCAGTTCCCAAAGCACAGCAAATCTTCCCCAAGGGGAGGGTGAACATCAGGGGATGCCCACCAAGAGCAATGCCTGCAGGGGGACCCTGGCCAGCAAAGGTAGATCCTTCTGTCAAGTTCTGCTCTTCTCAAAAGCACAAGGGTTTTCAAAACAAGATTGATTTCCCTAATGGGAACAACAGCACAGACTAATTCCATTATTTTCAATGGAGCTGAATTTGAAAGGTCTATTCACGTGTAATGGTACCTTCTGGGGAAAAGGCAGCAAGGAATCAATTTTACAAACCACAGTGATTGAGTCCATTTAAAAAAAAACAACAAAAACAATCAAAGCTTTCACAACAATTCAAAGAACAGACCTCTGGAGTATCTGATGGCCAAGACCAGATGACCCTTGCGGCAGCACAGTGGTACCTTCCTGCTGCCTCTCAGCCCTGCGTGCCCACAGCCTCCCCCAGGCGGTGGCTGCCGCCCACTGGGCATCACACTCCTTTTCTCCAGACCTCACCGCGTGGAATGCTGTCCCAGGACAAGCCCTAGCTAAGTGACCGGAATTAATGGTGGGGGCCATCCCTGCGGGGCTCCGGATACTGCTGGCCAAGGAGGGAGGGAGAAAAGAAAGGGCTGAAAACAGAGACCGAGCCTCCAAGCCTCCCACTTCACATAAAAGCAAAACTCTCCCACGCCATCGCAGTATTTCTAACCGTCTTCAAGAAGAATCCATGTATTTCAAATCTGAGACATGGAAACAGCTATTAGAGATGTGAGTGAATGAAATAGGGAAGGAAAACTTCTACCTGTGGCTATAAAAGCTTACAGCCACTCTTCAGCTTGTTGGCAGAAATCTGCAGCAATGGATAATAAAATTCTAAATTCATGTGCCCGGCTAGCAAAGGCATTTAAGCACATGCCAGCCTCTCTGTTGTTATTTTTCAGAGCCTATTCATTCACTCAACCAAAACTTGTCGGCTCCCTCGGCGCACTGCTAAGAGCTGCTGGTAGGTTTGGGTGGGTTGCACTGACCTTTTCATACCACATTAGTGGCCATAATTTGCTGAACTAACATTCCCTGCTGTTGCTGTTGAATCTATCAAATCACTTTTGAGCTACCGCGCGATCTTAAAAGCTTGTTACAACCCACCCTGGACCAGGCTTCAATTTAGTGCAGCAGGCACTGAAATTCCACACCACCCTGTGAGCCCTGCAGACAGGCAGCGCTACCTGAGGTGTACGCTTCACCGCACCCACACCAAGGAGAGAATTCAGCAGTCCTCACCCCAGCGGGTCCTACAGGACCACAGGTACCTCCAGTTTCATTAATGGAACTTAGATCAAGTGCCTCTTCTTCAGGAACCCCAATGCCCATCCAACAAGGACATGAGCCACGAGCAGAAGGGTCTGCAGCAAAATGTGCAGCTGTCCCACCCAGAGTTGCACCCCAGCGTGTGGAAGGAGAAAGAACGGATCAGGTATTACCTTCCAAAAACCCAAAGCATTTACAAACTCGTACTTACCCCTCACATAAAATCTGTATTCTACGTAGCTCAGGAAACAACTCACAGAAGCGGGGCCTTTCTTCCATTAATAGGGGCAAAACAGCTCCACTCATGCGGTCCAGAAGCACGGCGTGGGCAGGCAGCCTGTCCTCACAGCTATTCCTCCTTCCTCTCATTCTAATGAGCCTTGTTTACTCCGGTTGCACGCACCTCCAGACACAAATGGCCCTTCAGCTACTGTACATCTTATTTGTCCTTGCTTCTGCAATAAGCACTCACATCAATGAGTGTTTAAAACAGTGCAAAATTCAAAAGAAACTCCCCTAGGTGGTCTATGCATACAAATAAGTATATATTTTGCTTTTTTCATAAAAAGACACCCTGCAGGTTTCAAGCTTCTCTCACTGCAAGAGATATTCTCAGGCAACAATGCTGATTTGGTGTAAGCTGATCCGTATCACCGAATCCCGCCTTTGTTTTTGGCAGTCCCCTTTCAAGGTGACAAAATTAAAGTGAAAGTCTAATTCCTAACAGCCCAACACGGGGGCAAGGCTGCTTCACAGAAATCTAAAAGGCTAAATAACACGAAGCAAGCAAAAAAAAAAAGAAATCCGTGCTGCTCAGAGAATGTCACTGGTAACATCAGGGCTGGGAGGATTGCACTAGCCAGGAAAAAACAATCCCAAAGCTGCATCGGGTTCCTTCAAAACGAACACATTCAATGGACGAGGTTATGGTAGAGCTGAAGAGGCTGCTTCCCAGGCTCAGTGCCTGCAAGGAAAGCACTTAGTGATGAACCTGCTAACACGAACACAAAAGGGTCAGATCTTGTGACGCGATACGATGGGTCAGCCCAAAGCACCTGGCTCGTCACCAACCCCGGGACTTCCAAAAACGGTATGCAAAGAGATATGAAAAGGCAAATGAAAAATATGCCTACATTCATTTTTAGTCCATAGGCGTGAAATTGTTAAGAAAAAATATTTGCTGTCTGCACCTGTGTGAAATTGTGATTGCGGATGTAAGTGCTCTCAGCACCACGCACGCTATGGCACTACCACTGCACTAATCACTGAAGGATGTTCAATAGTCCTGTTAAAATGCAACAGAAAAAAAGCAAATTTCCTAATGCAACGCGACTCCAAAGATTATCTGATGCATCCTTCCTTCTAGGCAAAATAAGGCCTCACCAAAATGGGAACTCAGGCACATCCTTGGGTAAGACTTCACCAAGTTAGCCCATGCCCCATTCAATCATAAAATCATTAAGGTTGGAAAAGACCCCTAAGAACGTCTAGTCCAACTGCTGACACATCACCACCATGCCCACTATCCACATACCCCAGTACCATAGCTACCCTTCTCTTGAACACCTCCAGGGACAATATGTCAACGCATGCTATTCTAGAGGTGCTAAAGCACACTTCCATTTTTTCCATAGGTAGATCACCTCAGATAGAAGAGCTCCTCACACATATAGGCTATCCTTGACACCCTAACCTCCTTCCATAAGCCTGTTTGCCTAGAAGCCTCAACAACAAGCAGAAGAGCCAGGGCAGCCCTGGAAGGCACAGCCGGACCCTCACACCGCACCAGTCCCAGCAGCAGGTCTGGGAAGCAAGACACGCAGGCGCAGCACCCACTCCCCTGCCCACACAGGCTCCTGCTCCAGCCCCGCCTGCCCGCTGCCTTACCTGCAAGCCCTCCTCCTGCCTTGGAGAAGCCAGAGAGCAAAGCCACACACGTTGCCACAGCCCAGGAGCAGGTGAACGGAGCTGTGCAGACAGCACATCTGCTCGGGCTCTGGCAGGCACAGAGGGGCTGACGTGGGTCACGGTGCAGTGACAGAGCCCGGCAAAGCCTCTGAGCCAGCGACAGGAGCGAGGAGAGGCCCGCAGAGGTGCGCTGCTGGCTCTGCAGCGAGCTCGCGTTGCAGACTCAAGGCCAGACTGCTGCAAACTAAAATAGCTGCTGCATAAAAGGCACAGCCAGCTCTGCATATTCAAGATCAGAACGGAGATAAATGATGAGATTCTTCTGTGCTACGCACAAAAGCCAAAAATCACCAGTGCATTTACAGTTCAATATTCTCCTAATCCCATCTTTATTTCTAGCGCATAAATAAAGCTCATTACAAATGATTTTCTTCAGAAACCTACTAGCAACCCAAAATAATTCATGAATGTGCTGTTTGCATTTATACATCCTTGACACCCACAGTAAACATCAAAACAAGGAATTCAGTCAGTCACATTGGTTGTAATACATAATTTCTCTTTTCTCCGTGGATTCTGTCACAGCTACACCCAGCTAACTCCTGCAGCAGCACCTCTTGTGTTGCAGGTACATGTACACACGCACACACATGCATATTTCACAGGGACTCCTCTCAGTCCACCCTGCTTTCCTTCCCAAGCACAGGCATTTTGTGACAACGCACATACATGTATTGAGTGATGTCTTTGTATCAAAAATAAAAAATACAGAAATAAAAACAAGGCTGCTTTCTTTCTCAGTCTTGACCAAACCCAGAGCTGCATGCTTGCTTTGCTCCAGAAGAGCATGGGGCCTGCTCTCCTTGCTCACAGCATACTTTGCAGTTTGCTCACTGGCTGAAGTAAATAGTGCATCTCTGGTGGGTGTGCAGGCAAAAAGCAAGGCTGCAGAGGTGGTGCCAATGGGATGGAGGAGTTCAAAGGGACCACAGCAGCCTCTCTTGCATCCCAAGAACACAAACCCACTCAGGCAGGACTGCTATGGGGTCCGCACCGCAGTGACTTGCTGGCACCTCCCTGCAGACACAATGGAGCAGTGCTGTTATAGGTCTGGGTGGACTTTTCTGCTTTTCCTTCCTTGAGAGCTTAAACTGGATAAAGACATCAGCAAATTAGAGATTGAATTTCTACTATTATTATTCTTCGAGCGTGCATGCCCCCAGGAACACACACCAGCATGCAGACCTAGCGTAGTCTGAGCAGCACAGCCAGACCTGTGCCATCGCTGCACACCCTGCATGACACCAGAGATGCCCAGGGCAGGAACCACTGCAGCGAAGTATCCTTACCACCCTTACCCCACACCAAGAGCAGTGAATGTGTACTACCTCCAACATGCTCTTAGCAGCGGTGCCCCTTCAACACAAAGCACAGCAGAGCCTTAGTGGGTGGCAGCCAATTACAGAATGGCTTGGGTTGGAGGGAACCTCAAAGACCATCTAGTTCCACTCCCCCACTGCAGGCAGGGCTGCCAATCAGGCACTAGATCGGGTTGAAATGAGATGCTGGAGGTGCTGGTGAGGAGGAAGAGATGCAGTGGGAATCCGCAGGGCTGTAGTGCAGGTGAGAGCCTGGATGTGGAGCAGGAGCCAGCTCGAGGCACAGGGCATCCATGCTGGGGCCAACAGCTCTTCCACCAACACAGCTCCTAAAAGCCACCCAAAGGTGTAGGAGCTGGGTATCCTCCTTGCCCTGCCCCATGGTGCCTGAAGTGGTTGCCTCAGATAAAGCAACCACAGCCCGAGCTGCACCAAAAGTGCCTTTCTGAGGGCTTTATATGTTGTAGGAATCAGACACAAAGAGGAATTCTTATTACCTGCTCTGCCCTGAATTATACATACACAGTCCTCCTAATTGCACGCACAAGGTAAAATTAAGAATCATCAATTTTCTTCAAAAGAAAATGTGCATGTCAGCTGTACGCCACCAACCAGTAGGACTTTCCTGTTTAGTTCATGAATGCAGTTATTTTATGCAAAATTCAGAGTTTGGGCTGAGTAACATGGCAATTTATGGGGAAAAAGAGAATGCCACAGCTTCACAAACAAGAAGTCTTTCCGCCCCTAAAAAATAAATAAATAAATAAATAATCCATCAAAAAATAAAGCATATAAAAAAAAAACCAACCAACAACAACCCAAAGCAACAGCTATAGGGCAAATTTAGGCAACCAAGAATAAGAGTGAAGGCTGGAAATTCGCCACTAATGGAAAAGAACGGATACAGCTTATGAAATAACCCCACTGCTTCTGTGTATATGCGTTATTTCCAGTTTGGCCTCCCTAAATTAATCAGTTTTAATCTTCCCTGCTAAACTGGCACAACGTTGACTTCAGCTTTTCGGTGTCCATTTGTTCTACCACATGACATCACGCGATGCCTGCCAATAACACAGAGATGCCTAAAAGCCTTGAAATTCTTGGCTTGGGGACTCCAGGTTTTCTGAGAACTGTTAATTTACTTTGGCTCAAATCCTAGATTTTGGCTCCACTTGAAAAAAGTATTTCTCACACAGTAATTAAACTTGTAGTGGACAACACCAAGGCAATAGGAGACCAGCTCCAAGCGGAGCGCCTAGTCACATCTTTCTGAGGCTTCCCTTCTCACAGCCATGACAAGGAAGCAATGGAAGAGCTGTGCACTAGGAGTGCAGTTTGAGTTCTAATGAGACAATTATGGAACAAACCATGTTTGTGAGACAAAACTTTATATGTTATTACACAATTAGAGAAAGCTTGGCTGTCAATTAAAAAAACAGCTGAAATTCAGTCCACGTACAACTCTGAACAAGTCATTAGACATTAGAGCAGCAGTGAAATTGCCTTTTCCTAGGCAGCACGTCACTGCATCCTCCTGGTGGTGCAGAGCAGGGGCAGCCCCAACTCTGCCACCACCAGGACCCCAGGGCTGGGAGGGCACATGGACTTCTCTTGGGACAGCAGGGACACGGCCTGGGCCCTCAGCCTGCTCTTTGCCAGTGCTTAATGGGAATTTGGCAGCATTTCACTGCACTGCTCGGGGAGGAGAAGAGAAATGGCACAAGACTGCAAGTTCAAATACATTGCAAAATAGTCTGCAAAAATAGCTGGGCCTTGTAAGAAATATACCTCTCCATGGAAACCACCAGACGCTCTGAATTCTGGCAGACTAGAGAAAACGGGTCTGTATTATTAAAGGAAATGTCTGTGTATTCGGGCTTTTATAATTCTAACCTTCAGGAAGAGAGTGGCAATTGTTGATCTTGGGAAAAGGCCATATGAATTCCTTAAATCCTTCCCTCTCCACGCCGAGCGGCACTGCGGCTCCCAGGAGACAGGGTGGGCAGGGGAGTGCATGGTGCAGTTCTCAGCAGTGCTCTTAATTACAGACACAGGATGGAAAGAAGAGCAAGAAAAATACACCCTGGGGTTTTGAAACACCTGTCCGTACAAATAACACACCCCCACATATCTAGATGTGGAATGAGGTATAGCAATACTCCTGTAATAAAATAAAGAAGATGATGTATATATTACAACATCTGTGTATTCCAAATCTCCAACACTCTAACAAGTGTAAGATAAGCCATTACGATTCTCTTCCTTGCCCCAGACAGTTTCCACTTTGGATGCCAGGTGGGGAACTATAGATTAATTAACTCCCAACTGGCATTGATGGAATAATTACACTCACCTGACTGTGAATCTCACAATTTCCAGCCGAACTGCCACACCAGAAAGTAAATCCTAACACAGAAGCCCCACTTCTCCTCTGTATCCCACAACACACTGACCTGTTACCTATGGAGGCTGGGATACGCAATTCAGAAGAAGTTAATAGAATATTTTTAAAGAAATAAAAGTGCTGCAGCCTCAAAACATGAAAGGGATGGGCTACAAAGGAACACTCATATAGAGAGCAATTATATTTTTGATATCTAATGGTTCTGCCTCAGGAAGCAAGAGCTGGCTAGCATCAAACTATATAAAAGAAAGGATTATGGGCTCACGAAAGAAGAATGCCATTTTGATTTAAAACCCAGCAAAGCATAGTGCAGATTTGTTATTTTAACTCACAGCGCTTAATTCCTATAACAAGCCAGAATGCCATTAAGGATGAAAAATACATGAAATACTTATGGTACGAGAAATTAAAAGTAACCTCACTTTTCATCAATGACTGTTTGCTGAATAGGCTGTTCTTTGCTTCTTGAAACCATCTTGTGCTTTCACAGTACATCTCTGCTGCACAATATTTCAACAGGGAAAAAAAAGCTGTGAATTCATTTCTGAGTACCTGCTACTCCGCTGCATCTCCCATCGCTGGTTTGGGAGAACTCCCAATCAAAGGAGTGCAAACTCTTCTCATGACTTCCCTACCAGCATCAAAAGCAGCTCCTCTATGCATTTGTAAGATTTCTTCCCTGTAACACAAAAGGTTCTCCTAGCCTCACCAAGCCATCTCTGGTTTCCATCCCTCCTGACTCCACTGTGAGCAGATTTCTGTTGTAAAGCACCACCTCTTCTCTGGACGCTTCAGTCACTCTCACAGCAGCAGCAGTTGAAGGCAGCCAGCTGCCAGCTTTGTCTCTGGTGACCAGAATGAAGGCCCTGGATCCCACCTGATCTCCCAGTTCAGCAGGAGCCACCACTTCCTGCCTCCAACCAAGGCCTGGGGAGCTGTACCCACCTATATCACTATGCAAATTCAGAAGGTCTGCAGAAAGACCCCCATTTGGTGCAAGAAAAGACACCAAGCTGCTGTATGCTGCTGCAACGCCACACGTGTTACCGAGCTATAGTCACACAGCCCATGGACAGCATCAAAGCATTACCAGAGCTGAAGTCCCCTAAATACAGACTCTCATCACACATGAGAGTGATCCGGGGATGCTGCACTCCCTGAGACACAGTGACACTTCAGCATCACCTGACAGCCTGTGCACTTCTCACTGCCAGGGGAAGAACCATGAGCAATCCCTGCAGGAAAATGGCCTCCAATGTAATGCAACAATTTCACCTCAAAATTCTAAAATAATTATAATATTTAGAACAAATTTGTAAACATGGCAAACTTGTTTGTGAAGGGAAGTGGTAAGCTAACTTCCATTCTTTCCCTTTAGGGCAGTGCTACGTATGCTGACACTGCTATACAAGCCACAATCAAGTTTTTAAAATAAATTCCCAACATTTAATCCACATCTGGCAATCATCAACATGGGTGACATGCAGAGTTTACACAAAAGATTTAGTTTGTTCTCGATTCAAGAAATTAAAGGATACTCCCCAATTATTCAGAATATTTTTGTAGTATAACATCTCAACCCGCTGTTCTATAGTAGGGGTTCTGGTCTTCGTTTTGGTTTGAAGTGCCCTGTGACCAAGAGAATTCAGACATTGTGCAAAACCCATTGGTGCCTCCTGTTCTAAAGAAATGGTATCTTTAGCACGCCTAGTTTAAAAGAAGAGACATGCAATACAATTAGCTATGGAAATTCATTCTTTGTGCACTAATCCATTAAAAAGAAAGAACCACAACACTTCAGTTTTAACAAGCAGACACAACTGGGCTATACCGTGCCCACACCATGGTCACAGCAACACGTGGCATCCACAGCAAAGTCACTTTGCCAGAGTTATCAAAAACAGGGACTTCATCCAAGATCTCTCCTAGAACAGGGTTTTTGCTCACTCACTTACAGAACTGCTTATGAAAAGGTTTTGGGGGGATACTGCCCTCTGTGAGGGTGGTAGAGGGGTACAAAGATGAAGAGGGGCCTGGAGCATCTCTTGCATGAGGAAAGGCTGAGAGATCCGAGGCTGTTCAGTCTGGAGAAGAGAAGGCTGAGAGAGGATCTCAGCACTGTTTATAAAGATCTCAAGTGTGGGAGTCAAGTCAATGGGAATGGACTCCTGTGTGACCTGCTGTAGGGAACCTGCTCTAGCAGGGGGTTGGACTCAATGAACTCCAGAGGTCCCTTCAATTCAGTGATTCTGTTTGCTCAAAATATCACATTTTGTTAGGTAAACTCCAGATAAATAAATACACTGGCAGCGGCTGGCATTTGACACAATTGATAATGCATTTATACAAGCTCCTGTGTCAGTCAAAAAAATCAGTCGCGTAAGGTACACGTGTTGCTCCTCAGGAAGAAGGATCACCTCCTGTCACACCCCGTCCATCCCAGCCCACCCAATTCCTCCCCAAATGCCATTTTCATCTGACCACTTGCTCGCTTTCCTCTGAAATCCTATCTCCTCCAAGCTTAATAGAGAGCAGCACAGCAAAAGCCAGGAAAAAGGATTTCTGTGAAAAAACTCAGAAGTGGTGTCAATGACAGAACAAAAAACACACTGGTGAGAGATGCAACACAAAAACACCATTTAGTTTCTGTTACAAAATAACAGCTATATTTCCTTAGGTGATATCTCTTGCCAATGATCTCTGTGGCCATTGTTTTCTTTTTCTTACAATCCATCCTGAAAAACCTATCTCTGGAACTTTAACGTAGCCAAAGGGATGAAGTAAATAAATAAATAAACAAAAACGAACCGATCTGGAAATCAAGACATCCAACAGCCATTTAAGTAACACCACTCCCTTTTTCCCTCTCTACATACAGGGCACCAAGTTCCCAAGGACCTCCCCTGCTCAACCTCACTCCTCTGCAGCGTGATGGGTTTTGATGCACTGTGTGTTCTGAAGAAGCAGGCCGCCCTGCTCTGACTAACTCAGACTGGCACCTGCAGAACACAGAGGGCACTGCACAAAGGTCCGAGGTCCTGATCTGGCTCCTTTAAGCACGCACTCATAAAGCAGGAAAACTACTTCCCATGCCTACCCCTTAGACTAAAAACCTTGATTTTGTATTTCCTGAAAACATAAAAAGTGTATAAAGGGTTTTATGACTCTCTTTTAGTGTTTATAGGCATTTTCAGAAGGGAGAAAGTAAGTAGCTATCCAGGAAAACAAGTTTTATAGGAAAAAAAAGCAACAAAAAAGCTGTCAAAGCTGCTGAGTAGTTAAAAACCTTGCTAATTCCTTTAAATCACAGTAACCTTCCATGCTGGATGAAACCACAGCAAGTACGTCACTTTCAGGGAAAAATATAGTTCTCATCTGGATGTTTCTTGTCGGAGAAAGGAGATGGTAGAAGAGGAAAGAAAATGTGATGGTTTAAACTGATGAAGTACATTACTGAATGGCTATACATTAATAGAAAGCAAATATTTCAAGACAGAATTTGAAGGGTAAAAAGAGTGTTTTGACCTTCTCTAGTTCTTTATTGGGAATGAAGTTAACTTCATACTTCTGTGCAAAGCAAACTCCATCCCTGCTGAGCTAATCTGGGTTCTCCTCTTCCCCTGAGCCCTGACAAGTCAGCAGAAGGAGAAACATGACCTTCAGCAAAACCTTCTCAATGAGCCAGTCTTCTCCTGCTCAGAAACTTCATAAAGAAAGCCCCTGTGCTCCTCACAGGCAGAACGTTATCGTGCATGAATGGGGAGACAGAGGGGCTGTGCTTTCTCAAGTTCGCCAGTAGAGAGACCCTCACAGCACTTGAGGCAAGCTGAGAGCAAGGGAGTCCAGGCAAAATCCAGCCTTCAGCCAGCATAACAGGCAGCCCAGGAGCCCCGGGAAAAACTCTTAGAAGGCTGGAAGAGGAATGGGAACATCATCTTGCACCATTCTGTATTTAAAGGCACCTCTAAGTGTTAAACTGTCCCATGGCTATTTCCCTAAACCCTTCACTTTTGCTGTAACCCTGAGCAAAAACAGAAGCAGCAGCGAAACATCTCTGTGGCTCCAGCTCTGATTCGCAGAACAGAATTCATCCCAGCCAGGGGAATGAAACTTCTCTGCAGCTAACAAGGTGCAAAACAAGCGGCTTCTCCGCTGACTGTGTTCCACTAACACACAGTTCAAATTTTAGTTGTCTGCATTTCTAGAAGCTCCCAAGAAGGCAGGAAATAACTGAAACACAGCTTGCTTATCCACACCATTCTCATGCAATCTTAAGATTTTAGCAATAAAACATTTCACACAAACTTACTCACCCCTTTTAACCACCCCTACAGTTTCAAATAGCGAAAAAATCCCGGGGAAGAAACGCATCCACAAAAAGACAGCATTGTAGCTGCATTTTTAAGGTTCATTTTTATAGGCTCGACGCGTACGATGGTATCACAGCTCAGAGCCTGATGTGCCACACATTTGAAAGGCTTATTGGAATAGGCATGCAGCCTCATAACCTACTGATGCAAACAAACCAAACACCACTTGCTGCCTCACGCTTAGGGGAAGCTCGTCAGAAACAACTGGAGTCAGCAGCACTCAGCCACCTCTCTCTAGGCTACAATCCACTGTTTTCTAACACTAATCCAATGTCAAATTCCAAAGCCGTTTGCAGGTTGCTCCCTTACAAAGTCTGCTTCCAGCAATCAGATCTCTGTGCCCACTGAGCTCAGCGCAAGCCACGTTCACAGCACAGACAGATGTAACGCCCAGCCCCCCCGGCCCAGAGGCACAACAACGCTGGGGAGGATGCTTTTGGTAGCTTCATTTTACAAACTGCAAAGCTAAGACAGTGAGCTGACGTGACCCGACCAAAATTCATCCTCACAGCAGCAAGGACAGAAAACCCAGCAGGCCAGAGCTTCAGTTCACCATTTTATGCTTTGAACTACATCTTTCAGTGTCCAAAACAAGGCAAACTGTCAGCAGCTCGGGCCATTTTGCAGCCAATTTTAATGGGTCTAAAAGCCTCTAACGTCAAAGCAAGCGTTTACCTAAAACTATATGCTTTTTTCATCTTTTTTCTCTCTTTTTTTTTTTTTCTCCCCAAAAAGTATTTAAGTCAAGAACATTCATCAGCATTCTGTCCACTGCCTGGGAGGTGCTGAGCACCAAAGGTATAATCAAGTGCTCAGATAGGCTTAGCTGTTTTAACCCGAGACATCTGTAATAAAAGCAATCACAGCCACCAAACTACTAAGAGGAGCAGTAATGAGATTATCTGTCAACACAAACAAAAGGATAAATACAAGCAACTGCCGTCAGTCCTTGGAACCTAATTCTTGTGTGCTTAATCTGAGACTATGGCGGGGGGATTAAAGAACCTGAGGATCTAATAAAAAGTTATTGATTGTAAAGTTCTTGTTTTAAATGAAGTATTTGTTTGTGGTTTAAGCTAACCAGTGTACGCAGTAGATGGTGGCAGCAGGGGATTGATGCTGAGGATGCCACACCATGAGCAGTGCTGACCCTGCAGGGCAGCAGAACTGCCACCAACCCACAGCACAGCTGAAGCCAAACACATGGCTGCATTCAAAGCCCCCGCTAATTTTGCCAGCTTTCCTTGCGCAAGCAAGGCCAAAGCCAAAACCTTTTTCTAAAGGGCACCAGGAAGCCAGGGAAGCCCTGAAATGCTGCGATCTGCTCAGTCGCAGCCGAAGAAAAGCAACCCAAGATGTCTGTGTGTGCTGGCAGACGCACACACACCCCTCTTGCTGCTGCAGGCAGCCCAGGGCTGGCAGCATGGCTTTATTCTTTCTACTCTTGCCGCAAACCTTGCCAGCTGCCCTCTTACCTCTCATGTGCTCGGTACAGCTGCCACAGCTCAATCCAGATGAAAGGTCTGAAGCATGACACGGAAGCATCTCCTGCACTCCACTTCCAGTCTAATTAGCGGATTCACCTGAGTGCATGTGGGAGGAGAGAGGGGCCCGGGTGCGTGGCAGCTCCCAAGCTAATTTGATGGGACTCAACTTCTGATCCCATTAAAATTTCAACATTTGGGGACTGGCAGAGCATGCCGACCCCACGTCCCCAACTGATTGCTCCTGACAGCTTATTTCTTAGGTGTGGCTCCCACATGTGATGTGATCAGGAAAACATATATACGTATTTTCTTATCAGGATGGGGTCAGGCTCTGGTTGCACAAAAGGCCTCAGCGATGCCTACAGAACTGATGGCACAGCCATTGGGAAGGCTGGCTCTGATACAGGTACCAGCCTGCATCTCATACAACGGAATTATTTCCATACCCTGGTTCTGCCCCGGCATAGCAGAAACCCCGCTGCTACCCAACACAGATGGATCTGGGATTCCCCTCCACCTTTTTAAGAAGCTGCTCCCTCCCCACTGTTTTACCAAAGCCTGGAGCCCACCCCAGCCTCTCCCCACAGGACAGAGGATGCCCAGAGAGGCAGCTTTGCAGCCCTTCGCAGTGGAACCTGTGCACACGGCCGAGGCGTACTGCAAGCAGTCTTGCTACCCACCTAATGCTCACTAATGGAAGTGTTCGCAGAAAAACACCATAAGAATTTTCAAATAGAAACAATTAGCATTCACCATAATTTGCTTCTGCTTCCCCCTATTTCTAAAGCCGTGTGCTCTGCTTTAATATTAACCCATGCTTGTTCATGAAAGCCCAGTGCAGGGGAGTTAGCCACACAACTCCCATTAAACACCACAGGAGCAATTAAATTCAATGGTGAAAAGATTACGTTGTGAGCTGTGAAACTTGGGGATAGCATCCTTTGTTTTGTAAGTGTCCAGCATATCAGCAAAATGAGCAGCTTTCATCACACCAAAGCTATTTTCGCCAGCTCTCTATTTTCCAATCCATTCTCCCATGCATCCACAAACCTCAGCAAGAGACTAGCGCTCAGATCTGTAAGGAAAGCATTCACCGAATCACTCCCCTCACCTAAGGGGTTCCAAGCATGCTGCAGGCTGAGCCTGAAGAAGCTGAGCTGCTCAGGAGGCCAGAAGGAGCCCAGCCTGAGCTGCGGAGCTTTCACCAGCCCCAAAATGTGGAGGCACACTCATTCCAAAGCGCAAATATCTCACCAATGACTGCACCTTAGAAACACCTTTACACTGGGAAGTCTGGGTTCTCCGAAAACGAGACAGCGTGTCCTGCCTTTGAGATTGTATGAAACAGCAGAGTGCATCTCTGAAGATACGCCATGCCTCACAGTCACATGGCTGCTTGTGGCCTGGGGCAGGCACTGCTCGCCATGCCTCCATCGTGCAGAGCAAGGCTAGTGGCTGAGGACAGGAAGCACAGAGCAATTCCCACAGAACAAGGCTGTGTTTGCAAAGGTGCCCAGGAGACTTACGGCTCAATCAACACGAGATGAGCATACTCTATGAGGCAAAGAAGAAAGGGAACAGCTTCTTATTAAAACACAGCATCTTTCTGCTGTCTAGCACTGAGCTCCACAAGGCAGAAGGATTTTTCCTTCCTTTACTAAAACCCTAAAGAATTCTGTGAAAAAAAAATTCCAAGTTTAAAGACTCCACATCTGACGGTGTCTAAGCAGAGACCACTTGTTTAAAGAAGTGCTGTCCCCTGTGCACATGCTCTGCTGTTCAGTCTTTAGGAGATCACAGGACCCCTGCCTCTTCCAGCTCAGGTTTGATGGAAGCAGGCAGCGATGCAAAACAAGTGGGAGAAGCCTTGTCAGCCCCGGTACCGGGCTCTGCTGGCAGTGCTGGCAGGGCAGTTTGGAATTGATCCTCATATTGCTGCAACATCTGAGTTCTGTAAACAAGATGGCTGATGTGCAGCAATAGGTTGAAAACCGAGGAGGACTGCTCAGAACCTCCTCTGGATCGCTCCTGACAAGCTCAGTGCCTGGGCATGTGCATCCAGCCACCTACTAAATGCTACCCCAACAGAAGGGACACACACAAGCTACAAAGCAGTGGGTTGTTTACACCATTAAGATGCAAACTACACAGCTGAAGGGTTTCTGGAGATGCTCTTCACAAAGCATATTATTTCAATGTGACTGTTGAAGGGCTTTTTGGGAAAGACTTCTGTTTTGGTTTGTTTTTTTTTTGTTTTTTTTTTTTAAGGATAAAGAAGCCCCAGCAACATTACATTACTAAATTACTGGCACATGTCAGGGTTTGGTAAGATGCCCAACTGACCCAAGGGTGTTTGTCCAGCAGATGCTGCCGCGGGACCAGGGAAATGCAGCAGGATCAAGCTGGTGATGAGGAAACTCCAGGGCAAAGAGCTGTTGAGTGAAAGATCCTCTTTTTGCTTTCCACTCCCCGAGATCATCTCAAAGCCTGCAGGCAAGCAGTAATTCCAGCTATCTCCAGTGATACAACTGTGCGTAAGGGAAGGGCTGTTACCATCACCCAAGCAGCAAGCCACAGGCACCTGGTAGCACAGCCACACGTGCACCCTGCTGCAAGGAGCCTGCAGAGCTCGAGCACGTCTCGCGTATTTTGACTTGACTCTTTCCTCCACACAAAAATAAATACATTTAAAGATGAACCTTGGAAAGAGGTGAAACTGCATATTGCAGCCGGCTTTGCAAACTGCTTGGTGTAGGTGAAGAACGGTGTAAGTCGTATCCTGCACAGCTACTGAAGCACCAGAAAGAGGGGGATGCTTGCTGTGTCTCTGCTTTCCACAGACACAAAGCTCAGCATAAAGTTTCCCCTCTCACAGATGTACTACATGCTCCTTTTTTTTTCCTGTGAGCTCAATTAAAGATCTGCTCAACCTGCCTACATACAAAATTCAGTAGCCTGTAGGACTTTGAAATGCTCCACAACCTGGTGTGGAACAGCCACTGGATCATTAATGCTCTGCTTCAATGTAAATGTTTAAAAACTATGCGAGAATTTAAACGTGATCTGCCTCCACCAGCCCTGCTGCCACGCCGCAGAGCACTGCACCCTGGGCACAAGGCATGGCCACCAGCCTGCCTGCCCTGCTAATAGCACCGAGCCCTGCCGAGCCCTGCCAGGCCCAGCACAGCAATCAGGAAGATCCCATGCAGCTAAGCACTTCAAAAACCTTTTTTCAAATAACAATTTATCCTCGTGATGCTCCTTTAGCTTACTCATGAATTGTTACCCCTTTTCTGCAGGTGAGAAGTTACAAAGGAATGCAGAGGAAGGCTAAGCTGTGGGCTGCAGGCTGCCAGCGAGGGACTCAGAACTCACATCTTCCTTTGCCTCTTTCTCCAAGAGCTCTGCAAGGTGAAGGGAAGCCTAAAATATCTGGGGCTTGTTGGGATGGCTCTGCTCCTGGATGCCAACCGGGAGGGCCAAAGCAGCCAAGATCTGCGCTAATTTCATAAGTACTGATTGGAAGAGAACAACACTGCCTTCTATAAAGGTCACAGCCTGCACAATCGTACATTTTGCATGGCAGAAAGTGATTTCTGTGACACAGTGAACAAAAGAAAGGAGAGACAACCAGGTACTCAAATTTTGCTCCTTCTGTGTATCTCAGGTAAAAAGGAAAACCACTGCTCTCTGACCTGCATGGTTTTGGGAAGGTGCTTTCAAAGCAACCTTTGTATTTTTACAGGTAGCTTTTTTTTTTTTCTTTTTAAATACATTTTGATTAAAAAATAAAATACAAATCACCTGAAAGCGTATTCCAGATTTCAACTACTGTATCAGCAACAACGGAAAATAAAGGTTTTGGCAAAGATATACACTCCAAGCGTTACCTTTTTGATTGGTTGAAGTCATTTACTCCAGTAACGCTGTCATGCTGAGAAAACGATCTTTTGTCTATAAGCGGTACACAGCTATTAAGTATTTTAGCACATAAGTACAACATTTTTCTTTAGCCTGTAGCTCAGCGGAGGCAGAAATATGGTGTGAGAAAAAAATCAGCACTGGAGTTTGGATAGGGAATTCAACAACAAACATACAGCCAGCAACGAGAATGGAATGAAAGGCTTTTAAGTAGGAGCAGAAATGGACACACCGATGGTGATACCACCTGTACAGCACACACCTTGGGTCACTCAATAATAAGTGCTAGTTCCTAAATACCAGACAAGAATTTGCCCCAGCAAATCCCATATCCAGGAACGCCGCTTAACTAATTAGCAGCAATTTGGTTCGTAAGTTGTCATTAGTAAGCAAAACAACTCTGTGCCTGTTTTTTCTTTATAAAATAATTTTCAGAAGTCAAAAACTTGAAGAACCTGAGCAAAAAGACAGTCCAAGAGGATGCCTGCCCACGGCAATGCTGAGCAACAGGAAGGGGGAAGGAAGAGGAAAGGAAGGAGGAGCCAGAGACATCCCTCCCTTTACTCTTCTAAGGTGTAAAGCCTTCTCCATCATGACAGATTTTTTTAAGAAGCTATCACACATTCATAACACTAATTGATTTTCATAGAGAAGAGAGCAGATGAGGTCTCTTTGGGAACTGCCTGCTACATTTCTGCTTGAAAGGAGATCACTGCTGGTGTGCCTTAGCTCCTTCATAAAAAATTTAATTAACAATATCTCCAAGAAGGAAACCACAGTTAGGTCCCCAGCTATCGTGTGACGACCGGCACTCCAACGCGCCGTGGCAGACGGTACCTGTGCACAGTGAGCAGCCAGCGCTAAGCGCTCTGGGGGAGCAGCAGGACATGGTGGGACTCATGTACAGCACAAGGAAGCACAGGTTCTCCCCTGATCTTCCCAACTGCACAATAATTAACACCAATCTGCAAGATGACGGGCTGCAGATACCCTCCATGCGGTGTTTTCAACATCTGTTTTGTTATCCTACTACAACAGAGCTTCTACCATTGCAGACACGCTACCAACTTGCTTGACTTACTGTCTATAACGTCAACACTGAAAATGTACATCATTACTGTCAGCCAGAGAAAATGAGGCAAGTCTGAGGGATTATGGCTGGAGCTGACACTGAGAGCAGAGGCTCCAGGGCTCCAGAATACTTCATTACTTCACATAACAATATATACGTATATATTTATTTTTTTTGCTTAGCAGTGTTGAGACTGCAACCCAAGATGACACTCTCCAGCCTTGGTACTGAATCGAACTGTAACAACGACTTTGATTCACCTCAGAGGAAGCTGTACTTCAGTCTTGGGTAAATTTATCCTTAAGAATGAGCTGCAGACTCCAGCTATGTTCAAGTGTTTCTGAAAGGAAGGCCGGGGGAGGGAAAAGAACATTACAAATACACTAACTATCTACCTATCTCATCTCCAAGACAGCTGGCAGTATTATCTTCCTCTTCGGTAGTTCAAAAAAAAAAAGAAAGAAAGAAAGAAAGAAAAAGTAATAATAATAATAATAAAAAGAAAGAAAGAAAAAGGAAAAACACTAATGGGATGCAAGAACTATTGTCATATGTTGAGTTACCATAAACACCATAGCTCTATTCAGAGGGCTTTGTCAAAGTGGCAGCCTAGAAAACCCAAGTTCCCAAGCACCCTCTGGCTCCACTGCCTGGACCACGGTCACCAGGAAAGGCCTTCCCACCTCCAGCAGGACACAGGGCCACTGTATGCCAGCTGTATGCACCTGCCACACATTGAGGTGGGAAAAATCCCACAGGTCCCAACATTTATGGGATAGGGAAATGCCTCCGGATAATGAGCAGTAGACCACAGTCAGAAATGAACAAAATTAAGAAAAGACAACAAAAAGCGATTCAATATTTGAAAATTAGATCAAGATGTTTTTGGCAGGAAGGTCAAAAACAAAATTAAACCACAGCTTTTAATTGCTGTGACAGACTTATCATCAACGTGATATACTCCATTATGCTCACTGCTATACTTCCACATGAATACAAACTCACCTGGAGTTTGCTGGAGGTCTGTTCAAGTCTGAAATATGGCACCAAGAAATCAAAGCCCCAGGACTATTTTGAGATCTTCTTCATGCTGCGTTCCAAAGCAAATACCACTGCTAATAATGCACATATTTTGTTGCTTATGAAAAAACTAAATGATATTATGCCTTGCAGTCATTGATCACTGATCCCATATGTGTTTGTAGGCTGGAGACATGAAGAAGCAACTTGAAACAACCAAGAAAAAAAAAAGCCCAAAACATGCCTATTGACTATTTCTAAGGTTTAGGAACATTTTGAAAAAACTTACTTATGGTGCAGATTATATGCCAGTTTATACTCATAACAACAGGCTTTAATTTCATCATTCTCATTTAACCAAAGTCTTGAGATTTATTTTTTTTAAACAGATGGGGACTAGAAAATACCCGTATTTAGACTAGCCATTAAAACGTGAGTTCTGCCTAACAAGTGACTGCAGCACCTATTTTTCTGTCTTCTTATTAAGCAGAGCTGTCCAATAGTAAGGAAGGCATGTAAATCTAACACAAAATATTTATGTTTGGCGCGATATCTTCAAGAATAAAAAATCAGAAATGGGCTGGGAAACCTCACTTTGAGAGGAGGAGTAAAGGTAGAGGTTAGACAGAAAATACTCTCAGGCAGGTGCTGCTGGCCACGAAGGGCTAAAGCAATCCAAGCAATCCCCCAGTGCACACAGAATGGTCGGAGCCCAGCCTGCACATAACCCAACATTTGAGGGCTCCGTCATTTAAAATGCATGCAAAAGCTTAGCAAAGAGAAAATAATGTCATCCCCAAAAGGCCAGCTGACCAACCATCAGTGGTGGAATTAAGTATTTTCCCTCCTCCTTGCTCTGGGAAAAGGAAAAAGAAAAACCAAGAAACCAATGAAATTAAAAAGAGGAAAAAAAAAAAAAAAGAAAAAGAAAAAACAACCACACACACAAAACAAACCAGAAAAAAAGCAAAAAACCAACCACAACACTGCTGGGGGGAAAGAACCATATGCTTTCCTGTAATGCTAGGGGATGGAAATCCAGCGATTGAAGAGTTAAGAGACGCTCTAAAAGTAACTCACCCTGATATGCTGAGAATTTGCTGGGATCTCACCGAGAAAGGGTGCTTCTTGCACACCATATGTTCTGCAAACGCTTGTAACAACACAGAGGGGAGCCGGCGATGGAAATCCACCTTGGCTGCTGAGCTTCCCTGCTTCCTCTGAAACAACAGCGTCCGAAGACCAAAGCCATGCCTGGAGCCTTCCCAAATCCTCTGGTCCTCCCAGAGTTGCTGGGTCCCCCCAAAGCTCCTGTTAGGCTCTCCTGCCTGCCTTGGGCTGTTTTATCCTCCGTGCAGCCAAGCTCAGAGCAGACACCCAACCTCTGCTGCCCTCCTGCACTTCCCTCTCTAAGTTGCCGCACCCAGAGCTCATTATTGATGAAAAACACATTGTGAATATAATCATTTAATGTTATTGGCTATAGCGCATAACAGTATCTATCTGGACGAGATTATAAAATAAAAGGCCAATTGCCTTTTAAAAGTCTATTATAATTTAAGGGACTTAAAAGTTAATTTACATACGTTAATATAAGTTAATTTACGTCCGTCCCACTTTTTCCCTAAGAATTTAGGAATAATACTTTTTCCAATACGAAACCTTTGTTCTCTACTGCAGCTGTGTGTGAAAATCTATAGGAAGTAGGAAAAACTCTCCGAATGTACTTATACAGATATCTTCACCAAAATAGTTGGGAAAAATACAAGGACTCTGGTGGTCTTCTCTTAGTATTGCTTATTTTAAATGCTACTCACAACACCCGGAGGTAAAAAAGCATTCTTGCAAACAATGAGTTTGGAAGGTGATGATGTTCCTTTGCAAACACAAGCAGCCGCCAACAACTAGCCACATTTATTTTTCTTTCCTCTGTGCCGTAACTATGTTCATAAGGAATATGCCTTTTAATTAGAGCAAGAACTGAAAACTTGGAGGCCGTGGGTCTGCATCCCAAAAACCAGTTGCACAGCAGATCAAAGCTGACTTTCTTCTGACCACAAAGCTGATTCTTTCACTGCCTAAAACCAAAGAACCTAGCCAAGCCCCTGCAAAGCCCGCACCATACCCTGCTGCCTGCTCTGCCCCAGCACCCCGGTGAGCTCCATTCCCCAGCTGCACAGCTCAGCCACAGCACCAGCTGCCCGTGCTGAAATCATTCCTTGCGATTACCTATCTGAAAATGTCTTAAATGCCAGTAATTAACTTCAGATGCAAAAATTCCATAACGCGCTTCTTGCAGAGGTATACAGAAATATGGAAATGCGAAAGCCAGCATCCACTTGAATGTAAAAACGTTCATTGCAGGATGTTCTAAGTGCTTTTCAAGCTAAATTATTACCTGCTAACGTAGGCGATGCGACGCTGTTGAGGTGAAGTGGCCCAGGGGCAGGAAGAGGCTGGCCACTGACAAACAGGCTGGTCTTTCCTTCCCAACTTCTATACATTAGATATTAGTGTATCCTTCGAGATGAGTCTCCACAGCCAACATCTCACCCCACCGTACACTGGGCGCAAAATGAATTAAGAAATTACCACGCATACTGAAGGCCACACAAATATCTACAAAGACTAGAAAAAACATCGCGCTGGAAAAGAGAAAGATTAAACCTTAAGAACGTGCCAGTGAAATACTGCTGCTGGAGAGTAAACCAGCACCATGCAAGAACCGCGTTAACTGAGGATGCCATACCCTTCCAAATACACATCACAACCCGTCACACACACAGAGAACACCCAGTGCAAAAAGATGGGGAGTGGGGAAATCAGAGTGCTGCAGAGCAAACCGCTGGCTTTGGCCAACCTGCAGCAATCCCCAGGGAGACGAGGGATGGCAGCCCCAGCGATGCACAGACACAAAGCTGGTGGCCGCCGAGCACCAGCACGGAGCGTTACGGGAGATAATGCATGCACACAGCACGCACGCCTCACTCGAACTGTTTATCAGATTGTAACAGCACTGCGGCATCCAGGAGCGTGGATGTGCTGTTTTGTTCACATTTTAATGTGCCATCTTGCAGTAGATGCTTGCACAGCAGAGTAAATACAGTCTCTATATATACCCTGTGTGGGCGTCGGGGGTTATTTCTGACTGTCTTCATTACACTTCAATGCCAATTTAAATGCAAAAAAAAAACAAAAAACAAAAAAAAAAAAACCAAAAAACCAAAACCAAAAAAAAAAAAACAAACCAAAAAAACCTCTACAATTCTCAGAGTGATTTCAGTCTGGTTTTTATAATCATTTCCAGAGCATTTTCATTCTGCAATTTCAAACCCTTATTGAAAGCTCTTGCCCTTACAAAGTTATCTTTGATGCAAGTCAAGCAAACCAGATGAGCTAACCCTTCTCCCTCTTCCCACTTTGCTAACAAATGCAGACACGGATAGCATTCACAATATTTAGCCTCAAGAACAGTTTAATAATAATGCTGCATCTTGCTTTATACGGAGGGAGTTAAAAGAGAAACTCAAAGGCTTAATAGGTACAAATATTGTGCTTCAATTGCAATAAGTAAATAGAGTTGAACTGCAGAAACGTAGCGATAGCAGAGTCTGGAAGATGTGGGTTCTGGTAACCCTCAAGCTAAAGACCATTAGGTTTTGTTACATAGGTCCTTTGTGTATTTTTGAACTGCTCTATCTGTTAAATTGACCTCTGCAGGTGCGTGTGTTGCTTTTACTGCTTAATGGCTACACATTTTAAGCCTAACTTAGGATAGCAAGATGTAAAAGATCATGAGAAATCCCCTCTGACCTCGCATGAGTGCTGCACATTACCCACGCCAAGGGAGAGCTTGGCGGAGCCACACCACAGCTCCATGCCCTAAGCAGCACCTGTGCAGCAGGGTTGGCACCTGCAGTGCTGTGCAGGGCTCCACCTGTACCAAACAAGCCCCCAGCCCAGCATGCAGGCAGCCTGAAGGCTGCAGAGGTGGACGGGAGTGCTTGGTGTGAGATCTGCTTGCCAGGAGCCACCTGGATTTGCTCAGCACAGCCTGGCCGCAGGGAAATGCCACAGAGGAGCTGAAGGGAAGTTTTCGCCAAGTTCTAAGTATGTAGATTTTTCTGGAGCTTCTAGGAAGAAGAATTAGTCAGTCTGGCTACAGGCCATAAAGCATAATTACTTATGTGAAATATGTTTAAATATGTAACTACAATTGCTAATAGGAGAGCCTCACACCATCCATACAAAAGGATTCCATGGACCAGCAGCTCAGACATGGCAAAAAGCTGAAGATCGTCCCCAGAGGAAGAACCTTCCTTCAGAAAGAGGCATCAGAAACAAACATCGCATTATAATAGGGATACAATTTGGTCAGGCACCAAGAAGGAAGGAGGGCAGAACAGTGCAGTTTCGGAACGCATGGTGGACCAGAGCAGATGGTTTGGGTGCCCAGCAGGAAAGGCAGAGAGGAACCTGCAGACACAGACACAGCCCATCTCCATCCTCCAGGAGATCCAGCAGCCAGCAGAAAGCAAGCTGCTAATGGTGGAGGGAGAAACCGAAGCTGGAACCCTGCAAAGCTTGGTAGACACTGCCAAGTGGTAACACACCTTCAAGACATTGAAATAAAAGAGTGGTGTATTAAGTGAAGTGGTAAATGCAATTTGTCATTTAGCACTGCGAATCTATGGATTTTAATGACAGGGTCTCATTTACATTTAACAATCAGTGTACTAGAACATTTCTGGGAAACTGGGGAAATTTTCTTGTCTCAGTTGGAATATGTATAAAATTCTTCTTGATTAACAATGGAGTAAAGGAGTTCTGCCCTAAAAGCTTAGGCCCTTGGTTTCTCCCAGGTGGGGTGACTATTGACATTCCAAATTCCAACCCTGACTAGCAAAGACCCAAAATTCAGTTGTTTGTAATAATTATGTATTTAAAACCTCTTCTGCAAAAATAATATTAGAAATAGCCTTACATTCTCCTGTTCACTTATACCACACATCTGCTTTAGGAAAAAAACATTAACAACACATCTTGTTCTAAATGATCCATTTTGGATGTGACTTTCAAATGCACTTACAGCAACTTAGGAGCATAAATCCCATTGATACTCTGTGGTATTTGTGCCCTTAATGCCTGTGGCCATTACTGAAAATCTCATTCTTTTCCAGAGCTTTGGAATTATTCCAGAGGTCATACACAGAGAAAGAAATGGCAAGTGTCAGACGGTATTTTATATTTTACAGCAATGCTATGCAGCTTTAGGACAGGAATTGAGAATACAGAATACATGCATTTAAAGCCATAATGGGGAGCTTAGGAAGAAGGGAAAGACTCAAGTCAAATTTAACCAGTAAATTTGGGGATAAGGTCAATCTCTGTTGCACCCAAGCTGGCAGGAATGGGATTCTCCTTCACCATTCTCCTGGCTCACTGGGCTGGCTGCAGTGTGACTGCATTTCCCAGAAACACCACCACAAGAGTCCCTGCACTGGCACCTACGTGCCAGAAACCTCTCTCACTTTGGCAAGGATAACCAACCAGCCCTTCATTTCAGCTCAGCTACGCAGTTTAACCAGCACAAATGACACAAATGACACCAGCACAAGTGCCAATTTATTGGCAAGCCGCAGTTAGCCTTCCTTGGGTGGGGGAGGAGGAACCCCTGGTGCAAGAGGAGCAGGTGAAGGGCCTGGCAGCTACGGGAAGCCATGGAAGGGCACTATGGGAGAGTGTGAGTATTTCTGTCAGAGCACTGAGCTCTGCACTGCGCACTGCCTGCGCTGCAACATCCCTGAGAGCCTACAGCTCTGGGCCTTGGGCTTCCTTCGCCCCATTCTACTTTCTGCAGAAAGGGATCCAAAGAGTCATTAAAGGACATTATACTCAATGGAGCCACAGCCCCCACTTTGACAGACACCGTGGCTAAAACTGATGAGCATTCAGCACAGCTATGGAGTCATGCAGACATGTGATGTTTCTTGGTTAAATTTTTACAGGTCACAAAAGTAATTTTTATGAAGCAAAGTGCACAGGAGATCACTGATAGCAGACTTGGAAGTAGTGTTGTTATTCTGTCACTAACAGAGACAAGCAGACTAGAAAGTTTCCAGAGAACACCAAGTAAAACTCACACTCCCAACATCTGCTTATAAACTGCTTACAATCAAGCTTTTTTACAAAGCTTTATGGCTTTTATTCCCTCCTGCCCCCTTTCACACCACTGCTTTTGGCCAATTTAATTCCTTGAACAGTTGTGCACGCTTCCTGGTCTGACTGCGTATTTGCTGAAACTAACAACAAACACCAGGTAGCTGCATAACAGGAGCAGGGTCGTAATGCAGACTACGGTGTGCATGCACGGCTACATTCTGCAGCATGCACAGCAAGCGGGGATGCGGCCCTGCAGGCCTGGGAACAATTTCCACAGCTCCCAGCCCGTAAGGCCACATCCAGCACCTCAACCAGCTTCTGCTCTGCAAGGATTCAGTTTCATCAGTCTGGCAATTGTGCAAGTACAGCCTGTTTCTGTGTCACAGCAAGCAGTGTGACCCATAGCTACACTGCACTGCTTGCTGAAGCTGGAGGGGAGTGCTGGAGCAGCCACTCCTCACCAAAATACCTGCCCAAGTATACAGCCAGCTGCCTGCAGGGAAGATAACTGACCTCGCTTTGAGCTAGAAAAACAGTCATCACAGCTCCATGATGTCTCATACCCTGCAAATCCAGTATCATTCCATGAGAGACCTGAGAGCAACCCAGCACTTGGAGCACTGCCGAGGGAGGTGACAGGGCTCAGGCAAGGGTCCCTGGGCTTTGTAGTCCCACCAGGTTTGTACTGGTTTCCCAATATGTGCCATTCACATGCACAGGTTAATAAAACTCAGCATTAAGAGCTCATCTCCACAATCATTAACTGAAGTAGGTGGAAACCAGACTAAGGATTAAAGCGGAGGCTCCCAGGAAGCCACCACAACTTCCACGCACGGACAAGGACAGCAGCAGAAAGGCAGCTGCCAAGGGGAAGAACGTGCTTTGCATGTTGGCACTTCCCACTCCCATGGAGTCTGCCAGCAATCCCAGAGCAGCTTCCAGCCCAGCCAGTCACTGAATTCATAACCTCTTTCCACCCGTTTGGATACCAGCCTGTTGGGTGCCATGTGCTGACAACCCAATATGGGGCCGAATGTCCTCAGCAGAGTTGAACCATGGATTTTGTGAAATCACGCAGGTCAGGACTGAGTACTGTTTCAAAAGAAGGTTTTGGCATGCAGCACAGCTTTCCCTACCAATCATTCAAGCCATCTCTGTAAGAGCACACCATACCCAAACACACAAGAGATGTGCATTTCCAAGGTGCACTCATCCTGGGCTTTCTTTTGACAACCATATCTTTGCTTTGCACTCACAGGAATGATTTGAAATTGAACATCAAAACATTACATTACAAAGCACCAATTTTGCTAATTTACGAGGGATTAACAAAGTAGGCATTCACCTTATTCCTCTCAAATTACAGAATATAAGAGTTCAAATGAGTGTTAAAACATAAAATGGATTTATTCTCCGCCTTCTTCCCCAGAACAACCAGATGTTGCACCATGTTCTTGTAACACAGAGGCAATGAACACAGCTTAAATGCTGCTAAAGACCACTTCCAACCCAGTTATTATGGTTCCATCGTCCTCATACTTCACTTGTAGCACCGATCCAGACCCAGAAGGCTTCCCATCAAGTTGTGTAAGAATCAGGCTCCCACAGACACTCAGATTCACAGCTCCTGAGGGCACCTTCTGCAAAGTGCTGGTCTTAAGGGTATTTACTGCTGACTCTGCCATAACCTGCAACAATATCAACTCAGTGTTTCTTTGTTTTGATTCTGAAGTAACATTTATCTGACAATAATTTTGAGGACTACAAGTTTCTGGAGAAGGGAAATGCATTTAACAATTCATGCTGAGCTCCCATCCCGCAGCAGGCGGCAGTACTGCTGCTGACCCATCTGCATTCCTTCAGCCCACCCACCTGACTATTCAAGGGTCTTCCCACCATTTACCCTTACATCTTACTTTGCAATGTTATTCTAACTACAAGCACGATGCATGTTTTCATCTGAACCTCCTTTGCATGAAGTTGTCCCTGTACCCCTACTGCTGCCACAATAAAGCCTTGTTGTTTAAGATTACACCAGTTGCCCTCACCTTGTGAAAGAAAACAGGAAGATTTAAATGGAACAACCTCATTTTCCATTCAATTCCAATAAGAAGCCCATTTTCTGCTCTTGCAAAATGCAAGCTAATACTGGATAGTCCTGGATACCTAAGGCTATCCTGCTCTCCAGGTAAACATGAAAAAAAAAAGAAAGAAGTATCTCCAGGATTTTGAAAAGACAGCAAGAATTGGACATGAGATTTTGTTAGCCTCCAATGAAGGTCGTGGATATGGTTGGTAGCAACACACAAAAACAGTGGAAGATGAGAATCAACAGTTTCTTTTATCGCACTACTGTGCCCACACAACAAACTGCCCAGCTGACCAACTCCAAACAGCTGCTCTTTTCTGCACACACTGCAGGAAAAACAACTTGTGGCACAGAGCCCCTGCACCCCAAGGCCACAGACCATGTAGCATCTTATCTGGAGTCCTCCCTTTGATGCATTTACTTGTATGCTAGCAGTTTGAAGTACGCTTCCCAGAAGGTAACTCAATGTGTACTTTTAAAATGAAAGGAATTAACACTCTTTTTCATATTGAAAGTTTCTGACTCACTTGGCTGGATGGATAGCCTATTCTGGAATTTTAAGTTGCCCGGCAGTCCTTGACAGTAAGGTTATCTTTCACACGTTTGTCTTGTAATGCAACAAATCTCACTTGAAACATCTTCCTCTATGCACTGAGATGTGCATAGTGCAATAGAGAAAATCTGATACAATAAATACATAAATACTATGCCCAGAGAACAACTATGTTATGACTTGGATACCATACTTCCTACGATAGACTCAAGGAGACAACCTGATCTTAGTTTCTGGTAGAGGAAGTTGCAAGGAATGATGCATGATTAGATAAACAACATGTAGATACATGACCACAGACACAGGGGTGAGAGCTGACAGCCACAGTCCCCACATTTCAGAGTCAAAAATGCAGTTAATAAAACACCAGGATTCTAACTGGGAGTTAATATTCCACCTTGAATGGCTGCGGAGGAAGTCCTGAATGCACACCCTGATCACCCAACAGTCAGAAAACAAGAATAAGAACCAAATTTTTCTTACTGAAAAATGTAGCACTTGAGTTTTTTTAATGCTTGCGTTTGCGTACTTGCTGTTTTGAATTCGCATGGAGATTTGCTCCAAGCAGAGAGCTGCCTCTCTCTTTCTGAGCTAGCGTTTGCCAACGTCCCTTTCTGCCATTCCGCATCGTAATTCCCCCTCCCATTTACACACCGTGCTCACGAGCTCTCCCATTCTCCTCCTCCCTCCCACACAGACACTTCTCCTTGCACAGTAAGACACGTGAGTCAGCCCAGCCATTTGGCCACTTCCCATCAGGGAACATCACCAGCACCCAGAGGACACACGAGGATATATTTTTAATTCCTGACTATCACTCCACCGGCAGTGCTTTCCTCGGCAGATAGACAGGTGCCCACACCTTGGAGCTCGATCTGACATACATAAGGCTGCCAGCGCCAATTCCACGTACCGTCCGCAGATGCTCACAGCCTACCAGCACACGCTCTGCTCCTGGGAGAGAAAACCGATGTTTTCGATACAACACAGCCTCTCCTCTGCAGGATACAGCTCTTTGCATATATCTGCTAACAACATCTCCGTATTTCTCCACCCCCTCCCAACGTTCCTCGTTTTTGTCGATCTCACCAGCATTTGTTCTGGGATCTAATTAAGGTCCCTTATCACCGTGGCAAGAGGGGGGCAAGGGCTAACAAAACAGCATTAATGAACTGATTGTTTTCAGTGGGCACATACACTGTTATAATCCCTAAGAACGGTACATATCTACGTTTGGAAAAACATCATCAGATGAAGTCTGTGTTGTTTACATTTTTACAAGAGCTTAACGAGAAGCCCATGTAAAACTGGCAAAACCCAACAGCAACCAAGAACTTATTTTAAAGGGAGATTTATGCTGGTTAGAACAGACAACTTCATCTTGTTTTCTCTTCTGCACACATGCAGAAGCCTTGCATCTACCATCTGACCCTCCTTTGAAGAGATGAGCTTCCCATAAACTTCATTAGTTAGATGCAGTTTTTACAGATAATTCAGAACCTCTTCCCACCTTTCTGGGTTATTAAATCTATTAGCATCCCAGGATAACATTATGTAAGTACTGCTCATCTCCATTATGCAGCAGAATTAGAAGAGAGCTGTTAGAACCAAGTTTGCCTTGTTTCCATCTCATCCTCTATATAAACTCAGACACCAGAAGCAAAATTGCCTGCATGGGACACTGCCTTTGATAATGGAGACAGAGACGAGAAGGAGGAGAGACCAAGAGAAGAACAAGTCCACAAGGGAGGATAATACACTTCTTTCAGGTGAGCTTAAGAGAGAAGGTACGGTGATTTCTTGCCCTGCAAGCATTAATTCTATATTCCCCTCTGCATTCGTTTCCTTGTTCTTTCCCCTCGTTTTCAATCCAACAATCCAGCAGTCACATCTGAGGATTTGGATACCACCTACAGTCTACCCAGACCAACCCTTGGAAGGATCCCCTCCAAGAAATGTCTAGTTCAAGTGCTACAGAAACTGTTCCTCGTATCTCTGTGCTCCCTCTGAGTTCAACTGGCTCCCCAGGTGCCTTTTGAAGAAACTGCTAAAATGGGTCATTGTTTATTTATTTATTTACAGGAAATCAGTCCTGGCCAACAGTAATGCTCAAAAAGATCTCTCTACCCTTTACTGGGACAGAAAGCTTCAGAAGAATAGCGCGAACCTTTTAATTAAGCGTGATAGTTCCTCTGTGTCATATAAAAGGAAAGAAAGTTCTGCTCACAAAACTTCAAAAACTGCCTTATTTTTCAGCACTTCAGAAGGTGCAACGTAAAGAGTGCAGGGTCTGCTTTATTCGAGAGCCGAACAGTTGGCTGGTCCAAAAGGCTTTAGCTGAAGCTGTGCTGGAGTCACACACCCTTACAGAAGGGTCCTGTTGCCAGCGCAGTCGCAGTAACACTTTGCATATGAAATGCAAACTTGCTTACGCTCACTGCTTCAAAGCACGGGCCCAGACCCATCTTCTGTCCTGCCTGCTTGTCAAACACTGTCCTGCACAGCTCAGCCTGCCCTCTAGCCAACCAATCATCTCCTGGTGGAAATGGGCTCTTCTGCTGTACACTCAGCTGAGCATTGAACACTGCAAATAACGCTCGTCACGGGTTGTTTGTTCGCTCGTCCTCTCTGCAGGAGCAAAGCATCTGCAACGGCTGTGATGGCTTCTAATAAATGCATGTTTGCTCTCAGTGTGGCACAAGACCACAATGTATGACCGATACAAACAAATGCAATCCTACATGTCAATGCGTGTTCACGTGAGATGGCAGAGAAGCAGCCCTCGCTCCACCCCAGAGTTAGTTAGGTAGTTGCCTGTACAACCCAGCACTGTGCAACCCAGCGTGTGGCACTGCTGCTACGCGGCCAACAGCACCAAAAGACCAGCACAAGGTGACTGCTGAGCGCATGAGATGGATGCATGGCAACACACAAAGGGACCACGACACCAGGGATGGCCATGAGATTCAGAAGAAGGCTGTTCGTCTCCAAACACTGATTTCAGAATGAAGTTATCCGCAAACCAAAACCCACTTGATGTTGACAAACACCACACAATTATAACTCGGGCCTCCTGGCTCTATCTAGCCAATGAAATTCAAAATCCAGGAGTCCTGTTCTTACTGCAGATACATTCAGGAAACAACATGCTGTAATATGAATGCAATAAACAGAACAGTGATGAGCATCGCTCGTCCCTGACAACTGACTGCGCTGATGAATAACACTTCAGACGGATTAGATTGCCCACTAACTACAACCACCATCTTCCTATGTCCAGAAGCCACATGCTTCTCCAATTAATTGCTCAAAACTAATCGCCAGACATAATTTTGAGCCGGCAGTGTCTTCGTGCCTTCCTCCTCCCTGATCCATTCCCTTCACAGGCAGCCCCGTGCCCAGCAGCCTTCCCCATTCCTCACGCTCAGGCATGACGTCCCAGACCTGACCTCCCCGTGCAGCTTTGGAGCAGATCTCTTCCAGGCAGCTGACATTTAAATAAGTTCTGTATTGACTTTCCTCTGCCGCACCTCGAGCCCTTCTTGTTTTCCTTATGTCCATATTCCAATTCAGCTCTGTGCAGCTATGGCAGAGGATATCAGAACAGAGCCCGACTGGTAATCAATGAACACCTCCACACTGCAGCTCCTTGGATGCACAGCACAGGAGATTCCGCACTCTTCGTGCACACATTCGCTGTTTTGGATAAACTTAGAGAAGCAGGAGAAGGTTCTTCCCAAACCTGCAGCACGTTTCAGACACCGCTAAGCCTGTGAACTTTCCTTTAACTCGCATTAAACCGATACAACTTTTAATTAAAAAAGTAATTTTGAAAAATTGCTTGTGCGGTGCATAAGGTGATGTTCAGACAGCATCACTGATCCCCAGAGTTCTGCAGCCTTGAGTTTAATAAACTGAATTTTCAAAAGTAAACACAGCTTGCATCAGCACGAGCCTTCTGCTTTGGGCCCAGATTCTTCACCCACGCTGTGTTGGCCCTCAGAGCCGGACCCAGCCCCACATCCTCGCTGCACCTCTGGCCAATGGGACAACACCACCCAAATAAAAACCCAACTGGAACATGCTCCTCCAGGCAGAAGCCAGTCCACAATACCCTCAGGTTTCTCTCTGTACAGCTTTTGTAACTGTTCACCTGTTCTGCTTGTATGTGTTGTTAAATAACTCATTTCACTCCTCTGCCAAGCCAGCAGGGATCCGTTTCTCCCTGGGCCAGCCGGCTCCTTGACATGGCCCCAAGAGGTGGGCCATGGAGCAGCAGCACTGTGCTGACCCCAAACACCGGGAGCTTGCTTATTAATTCAACGTCATTAAATATAAATACAGCGTTTACCACTTTCACCCACGCTTATTTGCATTTCTGTTTATTTTTAAAGTTTAATGTCATTAGAAAGGGCAAAAGGAGTCCCCTTAATGTTCCCTTGCCTATTCTGCCAGGACACTGTAGGGCTGCACCTAATTTCTTGCTGCCAGTGAAACCTAGTGCAGGTCAAGGCCAGGCTGGGTGGGGCCCAGGGCAGCCTGATCTGCTGCTTTATTCAGCGGTCGGCAGCCCTGCTCACTGCATGGCTTGGAACTAGATGATCTTTGTGGTCCCTTCCAACCCAAGCCATTCTATGATTCTATGATTCTAAACAACAAGTGTGCAAATACTTCAATGAGGTCTGATTTTAGGCTATCTGACAACACGTACAACAACTCCAGAAGACACAACACTCCTTCTCTATCTGAAGAGCTCTACTCGGCAGATCAGCCTTTCAGAGATGTGCTAGTTTCAGCTGTAACAAGCTCTTCACACTTTTTGTAACTAATGGGCTCCACATATTCATCTCCAAAGAGCATAAATTCCCTTCCTCCCTTTCCCTTTTAAATAAGCCAGGCAACATTACAAAAAATAACATCTGTGCCGCAGTTATGCAAGAAGCAGCATGATCACCATTAAATTGAACACTACAAAAATAGCTGAATTTTTCAAAATACATATAAACAAAGGTCTGCCTTTACACCCTGAGATCAGGGATGCTACTGGTGCCACCTCTGCTCCTTGCTCATTCTGAGCTCCTTGTTCCTCACTGGTGTTTTGTGGCTGCAGAAGGGAAGTTCCAACACAGGTGGTACGGACAGCAAGAGCGGATTGATTCTGGATGGAAAGGGCTCGGGTGTGTCATAAGGAGATGAAGAATCCCAAAAGCAATTTTAGTACAGGTATTCATTTTATTGGAGTACACAAACCGTGCTACGTATTTTTTCGTAATAGTTAGCAACCATTCTCTTCTCATAAATATAGGTCAACAGAGCTAAACTCTGTTTTTGCCTCAACTCCCACTTTAAATGCATAAAGAATTAGATTTTTAAGGAGCAGAATGAAAGAAATGGTCTATTTCATGCTATTATGTGCCCAGCCAAGGATCCCAATGGGTTTGTTTGGGCTTTAAAAACAAAACAAAAAACGCTTGGCATTTGTCAGACTAAAACCATTTTTCTTTGGTCTTTGCACAACCATCCTTTCCAGATTTGAATAAATAACATCAAACAAATTCTTTTGACTCCCATTACCGTGAAGCACACAGAAGTTGCTCGAGGAGAGACAGAGTGATGTGGGAACATGTCAGACAGCAAGGAACGAAGAGGAGCCCCCCGCACCATGGCCACACCACACACAGTAAAACACACCCAGCACTGAGTAGCTGCCGGCATCCCCTCCCCACCCCATAGTGCTGAGGCCTGGGTTCAACCCAAGGGAACAACCGTGTGTCGTTCCTCTGCTCATTCCCAGCACCACGGCCAGCTGCCGAGGTTGGAAGCGAGTCTATGGCCCCTTCAAATTCACCCCAAGCCAACTTTCAGGAGATGGCACTTGCCTTAGCATTTGGACAGAGGAAATCTGAGCACGGGGGTTGTACATGCAGAGGTGAGTGTTGTAAATGAGGGAGGAAGGACAGATGTTAATGAGAAAAAAAACATGATAGAGGGACTGGGATACCATGCTTGCTTAAGGTGTTAATCAGAAATCAGTAATTCCATCCATCCCTCATGCAGTGGTAACCACGTCACAGCCAAACAGCTACCCCGCTCACACAGTGCATAAGAACAGACCCTGCACACAGAAGCCACAAAGCGCTGCATCCCAAGGCTGCACGGCTGCTACACATGGACACCAACGCTGAGTCCACGGGGAACCTACACCCAACACAGAGCTGCCCAATGCAGCAATACATTCTCAGCCATTCTGTTCAAGCCAACCCAAAATTATATACCTTCGAACCACCGACTTCCTGAATGCACAGTGCAGAAAGGCCGTGTGTTAACTGCTAACACGGGGACAGGGCAGCTCAAATGGAGACAGAACCTGGCAAGGAAATAGTTCACATTAAAGAAAGGAGCAGGCACAATAAACAAAAGCGTTTTTGCTGCAGCACATACTCCCCATCAAGCGATAAGCTAACCAGACAAATACGACAATTAAGCGAGCGAAGGTTACTGGGTTAGGACAAATTATTTTCCTGAAGGAGGTTCCAGCTGACGGCGTCTCCATAGGTCACCCCACGGCTCCAGCTCCACTTCCAGCCCTGGGGGCCAGCAAGGGTCCCATGCCCCAGCACTGCCCGCATCAACCCATCTACTCCTGTGTGAGCTGACAGCGCCTACCTGATGTGTTTCAGAACCAATACATCACACGCACGGGGAATCTAGGACAAGCTGTGACATGGACAGGTGGTTTTGATATAGTGGGCATCCTCAGATAGACATAAACAAACCATGGGAAATCACCGCCAGCACTCCCCACAGCGGGAACACGAGATTTGTGTTTGCTTCAACATGAGCTGAACAACGGCAGTTAGCGATAGGCTTCCCCTTCTGCCCTTCCCAAATTTCAACCCGCCTCTCCACATTAAGGCATGGCAATCCACCAAGCCAACCTGCTCACACAATACAAGAATCCTGACGCAATGGATGGGAAAGCGCTATTATTTTATATATATAAATGTACAGCTTCAGCCAAAATACTAAAAATTAAAAAAGAGCTTCAGCGGCACTTCTGAAGAATAAAAAAAAAAGGAAAAAAAAAAAAAAAAGGCTTTGGAAGCTTCAGATTTGAAGCTTCACAAGCTTCTTATGAAAAATGCAAGCTTTGAAAAACTTCTGAAGATTTAATGTTCTTACTCTGGGCTCTTCTACTGCCAATGGACTACGGATGCTGTAACTAATAAAAAATAATTAATGCCAATAAACAGGCTTTTCCATAAAGCCTCAGCTTCCCTTCTCCATCAAAGGCCTGAGCCATTCACTGGCACATTGTGCAGAGAACAAAATCCATGGGGCCCCTCCTGCCTACATGCAGTTCTCCAGCACTACAGCTCAGCACCAAAGCCCCTCGTCCAGACAGAGGGCTGAACGCCAACGACCCAAAGCTACGTGCCACGTGTGCCAGGTACATAACCACTGCTCTGCTAGGAATCAGTGGCTGGGCCGTGCGGTCCATGGAAGCAGAAGCATGCACGAGGAATGACAGCCACCTACGAAGACAGCGACCTCAGTAATGGCAACGACCGTTCAGAAAGATGTTGGAAAGGGTCTGGTGAATGGAGCAGGTGAGCAGCGCCAGGCCTTTGGGACCAACATACCATGGTCATACTGATGGACAATGGTGGAATAACTGGAAGGGATCCACCAGGAACCTCACATCCACCCATGTTCTTAAGGCACTGCACAAAAATTATTAAAAAAAAAAAAAAAGACAAACGAGACAAACGTGATCGATGAACGGAAATTGCCAGTAGAATTTTCTATCATGGGAGACTATCCAGACAAGAGCTTGGATAAATCACACAAATTGGGCATTTCACAGGAAGAAGAGTTGCCAGAGCTTTGTTAAACTGAGCAGGACTGCAGGCTGAGCTTGTGCCGCAGCACCAACCCCTCCTGCACAGCTGAGGGTGAGGGCTCTGCCTGGGCTCAGGCTGAGCCGTGCTGTGCCGGGCTGCCACAGTCCCACAGACACAGCCCCAGCTCAGGGCCACAGCATCGCCCGCCTGGGAGGGACGCAGGAACACCTGCAAACGAGGAATTGTCGAGATTTAAAGTTTTAACACGAGCTAGCAAATGCCAGGGATGAAAGAAAGCCTGGGATGAAAGATCTCCGTGACACCTGCTTTGAATAAAAAGGCTCTGCTACAAAAATATCGGAGACCTGCTGGTCTAGAGCCTTTGCTTCATGCCATTCCCCAGACGTCAATTTGCAAGAGATGCACACAAAAGCAGCATTACACAGATTACATGCTATTCCCCTGAACTGCAAACAAAATCCACCCGGCGCTGCCACACCAAAGCCACCCTCCATCCGCCCGCATGGAGCCTTCATTACGGAGCAGGGATCAGCGCTGCTCTGCACACAGCAGCTCCCAGCACCACCTCTCCTGCGGCTCAGCTCCACCGGATCCCAAATCTCTGCACGTCCATGGCTGCAGAACCATAAAGCCAACACCGGGCACCGACAGCAGGGCAGCTCGTCCTGAGCTCATGCACCCTGCAGATAGAAGCCATGCCCAAGTCCGGATGCTCAAACCAGCTCATGGCCTCCAGCACTCAGTGAGACAACAGCCTCAATACACAACAGCAAGCAGTGCCAGCACTGTGAAGGCACCTGGAATCCGACCCTTGTGGCAGGGCTGGCCCTTTGCTGGGGCAGGTGACGCTCGGGGGAGCGCGTTGGTTCACTGCTGGCTCTGCCACAAAGCCAGGCGTGCCAGCACCTGGCGGAACACGTGGAGATGGGTACAGAGCTTGCTCCAGTGGGGCTGGGAGTGCAGAGATGCAGCAGCAACAGAAAGCACAACCCGCTGACAGGTGAGAGTGCAGCACCTTGCATGTAACAGGTGGATTTCATTGATGTTATTTCGCTCCTAATTCTTCAAATATATACATATATATATATATATATAATGTAAGTATGTATTTTTTAATTCCTTCACAGATCAACAACGGTTATTTCTGAGAAGCAATCACAATCACAATCCTATGGTGTTTGACATCCGCTCTCAGGGCCGAGCACAGAAGCGACAGCTGCAGCACTGTACGGGACAAGGGCGAGCTCTGGCGTGTGCACAGCTCTTCCCTCTGAGACGGGTTATTTCCCAAAGCAACTTTCCATTTGCTTGCAGCCGGGCATAAAGTTTACAGGGACCATTCGTCGCTGTGCTCAGGGCAATGAGTGCAGAGGGCCCATAGCTGCTATCACCCCAATGCAATGGAGGAGAGCTGCTGCTTTCCTGCCCTGCCCCTGGGCACCAGCCCGCACTTGGCTTAGTGTGGGGACGCCTTCTCCCTCCTGGTTCTGTATCCCATGCATCATTTTCCAAAAGCAGAAAGGAAAAAGCCGCACCAAGCCATCCGCAAAGCATCAGCAAAGAGGAGGGCCAACCACATGCCCCACACACCGCGCTGCTGACCCTGCTCAGCTACTCACACTAAAACAGAAAAACCGCAGCCTTCTCCTTCCTTTACACCCCAGAGAGACCTTCACCGTTCGGAACCGACCGCCCAGCAGGAGCCCCCGTTCCAAAAAGCGACAGCAAACAAAAAGAAAAGGAGAGCAGGGGAAAGCCCTGGGCCCCTCAGCGCAGCGCGGCACTGGGACAGGCAGGCCGGGCCCCGATCTGCTCCATTCATTTGGCCGAGCAGGGCAGCGCCGGGGCTGGCCGCCTTTCCCCGCGGCCGGATACGCGCTCACAAAGGTACCGCACGCTGCGCGGGCCGGCAGGGGCTCGCTTTCTTCCCTCGCTCGGAGCTTTTGGGAAATAATTATTCACCGGCCCCGCCGCCACGAGCGGAGCCCAATCGGCGCAGCTTTGTACGGGCCGCCGCCACAGCTCCATCGCCGCCCGGCCCAGCGGCGGTCCCCGCGCTGCCCCTGCCCGGCCGCAGCATCCCGGGCACGGCCGCCTCCTTCCCCTCGAAATAAAATAATAGAGCGTTGGCGCGTGGCAGATTTATTCACCGAGCGGGTTGATTTATTGAGCAGACTTGACACACATCAAACCCTACTACGGGCTTACATAATTGTTATCCGCTCGCAGCTCCGCTCCTTTTGTCAGACGCGTTCGGGAGAAGCGATGCGACAACGGCCGCTGCCGCAGCCCGGCCCGGCTGCTCCCCACCTGCGGCGGAGCCTTTGTGCTCCCCGGCCGTGCCCGGCCGCCCCGCAGCCCAACGCGCGGGGCCGAGGCCGCTCCCGGCGCAGGGCAGGGCCGGGCCGCTCCGGGGCCGGGAGACGGCGACCGCCGCCCGCGGCCGCGGGGCCGGAGCGCGGCGCAGACAATGCGGCGGCCCCGTCCGCGGGCAGCGCCGCCGGGCCGCTGCCGGTGCCCCGCTCAGCGCGGGGCCTACGGCTGCAGGGCCGCCCGGTGCCACCCTCGCGGGGGACCGCGGCCGCCGGCGTCCCGCGTGCCCCGCACCCCCCAGCCCCGGGCCGCGCGCAGCCCCCTCCTCCTCCTCCTCCTTCTCCTCCTCCTCCTCCTCCTCCCCCACCGCCCCCCACCTCCGCGCCCCCGCCCGCCTCGCGCCCCCCTTCGGCCGCTCCCGCCGCCGGGACTCACCTCAACGCCGGACCCGCGCGGGAGGCGGCCGCCAGGGGCCGGGGGTCCCCCCGCCCGCCCGGCGGCGGCGGCGGCGGCGGCGGCGTTGGTGACGGCGTTGGCTGCGGCGCCGAGCGCTGCTCCATGCGCCCCGGGCCCCGGCGCGCGCAGGTGGACGCGCCCGCCCCCCCGCCCCTCCCCCGCGCGCCGGCCCCCGCCCCTCCCCCTCCCCGTCGCCCCCCCCACGGCCGCCGCCGCCGCCGCCGCCGCCGCCGGCCCTCGGCGCTCCGCCGCCCCCCGCGGGCTGCACGCCGCCGCCTCCCGCCCCGACGCCGCTCCGCAGCCGCCGCTGCCATTGTTCCCTCCGCCTCAGGACCGCTGCCGCCCCCCCGGCCCCAGCCCCGCGCCCGTTCCCCACCCCCCCTTCGCCCCGGCCGCTCGGCGGGAGCGCGCACCGCGCCGCCGCTGGGCATAAAGGGCGCGCGGCCGCGGCCCCTCCGGCGGCGTGGCGGGGCGGGGCGGCTCACCTGGCGCCGGGCCGCGGGCAGGTGCCGCCGCCTGGGCCCGCCGTGCCCCCGGCGGGGAGGGGCGGCATCGCGGCGCGGGGCACGGCCGGGCCGGGCGCGGCTGCGGGAGGGAGGAGGGCGGGACGAGGGAGGGCGGCCGCTGCCGCACCGCGGCGGTGCTGCGGGAGAGGGGGAGCGGCGGCGAGGCGGCGGCGGCGACGGGAGGCGGTGCCGGGCCGCGGTACGGCCCCGGTGGGCGCGGGGCAGCGCTGGGAAGGAGGGACCCGCGGCATCGCCCCCGCGGCCCAGCCCGCCCCTCCCCGAGAGCCGGAGCCGAAAGTTGTGCACCTGCGCCCGCGGGGTCAGCGCGGGGCTTGGGAAACGGGGAAACGGACCCGGAGCGCGGCGCGGCTGCGGTGGGGAAGGAGGAGCAGCATCACCGTGAGCCTTCGGGCTCCGTTACCGCGTGCCTCGGTATCGAGCGGAGCTTCCTACGTTAAAGTTTCCGCTTGCAGCTCGCGCGGAGCGCCGCTGCTTTTCCATCCCCGACGCTGCACGGCTTACGCTCCAACAGGTCGGGCAGGTGCCACCGGGACTTGCAGGTGACGCTACGGAGCACCGGAGCGCCCCGAGCTCAGAGCCCCGCACGCCTGGTTCGGTGCTGCACCGCGGGCAACCACGCGTTCGTTCCTCTGGAAGAGCCGCGCCCAGGCCGTGCCACACGCCGCATGCAGCCACGGCCCCACGTGCAGCACCCCGCACAGCTACCTGCCGTCAGTTTCCTTCCCAGCAGCAGCACGTTGCTGCGGGTTTTGCAGAGTTCGGTCCTCGCAGCTTTGCACATGCCTAACGCCCACCACCACTCTGCCCTTAACTTCACCCCGCAAGTCCTTTTCTCCACAGAAAGATTAAAATAACAGAAATGAACGTGATGGAAGGGCAGCCATCCGCCCTGCCTGGAGGATACCGAATTTCCAGACTGCCACTTAAGAGCCACACGAGTCTAAGAACAGGTGCTAAGGGAGCTCCCTATGGCAGAGTGATCCCCCAACCGCGATGTGAGGAGTGATCGCCATGGGCCAGCACAAGGCACTGCCCTCCTCGCACTGCTAGTCCTCCTGCAACGCAGCACAGCCAGCCAACCCCAGATGGGGCAGAGCAGATGCTTACACCTGTTCCTATTCTTCCTGCTGCCTTCAACCAACATCCTCCTGCTGCCCAGATGACTCTGCTTTCAGCCACTACTTGTTTGTCTGCCCAGGAAGGGAAGTCAAGATCTACAGCCACACAATCTGGAAGATGGTAACAGCTACATTCACACTCCAGAGCCACAGCTTCTTCTCAAGTGCCTAGGAGAGATATGGAGGGAAGGAGAGGGTGCAGGAGGTCTGAATGGAGCTGGAAAAGCAGGCCCTGAAAAGGTCTGTTATCTGGGTACAATTGCCCAAAACGGTTTTGTTTGGGGATGGAGGCAGGGACCAGGCTGGGGAGAAGACAGCAGGCCCATAGCTAGAGCATGCTGCACAGAGGAGCAGGTTTTGTGCTGTTACTGCTAGGAAAGCGATTGGAACAGGGAATGGGAGGCACTCCACGCACAGGGCTTTGGTTCAGGCAGGTGACCCCGTCACCTCCTTCCCCCGGTCCTCACGTGTGATTCAGTCTTGACTGCAGGTGGTGGAAAAGAATTCTGAGCCTCCAAACAGTGATTCACTCCTATTGAGGCCAAAGCAGTTCCTGAAGCAGAAACAAAGCTGGGATTATTATGAACTACCACATGCAGAATGGCCCCTGGCCCATCACCCCTGCAAGCTGTGCAGCTTTATCATAAAGCACAGAAACGCAGCACTACAGGGTCTGTCACTAGCAAGGCCACTGGTGGCAGAAAGACTACCTCCATGTTTCCCGGTGTTTTTGTCTCCCTTTCCAGAGTGCTGAGGAGCTGGAGAAACACAATGCTGCTCAGGCCCGTGCCTTCCCTTTGCCCTGACCGGTGATGTTTCGGAAATACTGAGAAAGGTGAAACTCAGAGCCACTGGGGTTGCTCAAACACAAATTCCTGCTGCGCCCGGTAAGGCCACGGAAGGAAAATAGGTAAGGAGGGGCCCAGATTTGTTTTCCGGTCTTCTCTGTTCCTTTATACATTTCTTGTTCCGCTGGTTAGCAGCCCACCAGCCCCCCAAACACCCTTCCCTCGCACTGCCATCACAAGGCTGGAAAACCTTCCTCATTCAAGTCAGAAAGTTCCAGCAGATTAATAACCTCTGAGGCTCCCATGGCTGAATACAACATTAAAACTGTGTTGCTAATTGGCTCTGATCTCCTAAATTAGTCCATACCTATTTTCTCTCCCCTCTCTTTCCCAACACTTCAACTTTAAATCACAAATCTTGGTTCAGATCACACATTTATCTTACCATGTTCCCATGGCCAAACACCTGATTATTTGTTGCTTCTGAACAGGAGGAAATAAAAGCACACATTTGTGCCTTGGCCAAGAGGAACGCTCTGCGGACAGAGGGCTCTGTGTTCTTTCATTTCCTTGGCAGGCCTCACACCCTTGGACATTTAGGGGAGGCTACTGTACTAGCAGAGGAAAGAAAAAAGAGAAAACCACCAACCAAAACACACACAAAAAAAAACAACCCAGCAACTACAAAAAAGGCTTAAGAATGGTGTGGTGTACTTGCAACAAGCCAGAGCACAGGTTAGAACAAAATCTGGAGGAAGCAGAAGGATCAGGATATGCGCAAGGAGGAAGGGGAGGTGAAGGAAAGTGAGACCGACATGCCAAACAGCCCTCGCTCACCAAATTTACTGCTCGGGCAGCGATCCTTGGGCCAGCAAGAAGCCAGTCTGCTGTGCATCCATCATGGATTTGATCCACTCGCAGGCAGTAAATCTAGTGAACCAGGTTACATGGCACGCCTCCGCTACGTGCACAGACCGATGAACCGCAGAGAAGCGGTAGGTGGTTCTGGCCCTAACCACCGTTTTGGCCAAGCTGCCGTGCATCTAAATATCCTGGATGAGCACGGTAGAGTTGAAAAGAGCTGGTGAGAACTCCGTGCCAACAGATGGCAACTCAAATTCTGTTTAGCCTTGTCATCTTTCATGTTACGCTGCTGTCTCCGTTTGGGGCGGGCTGCATGGAAACAGGAGGCAAATCGCAGCATTTCCTTGTGCATCTTAGATGCACCCACATCTACATGAACAGAAAGGTACAAATCCTGGGGGTTCACTACCTGTTTTTCTTCAGGACCATAGTTCATTAAGTACAAGAAAAGCAGTTTCCTTAGCATGCGTTAACCAGTGACTTTCATATTGCCACTACTGTCTCCAATCAAAGAGTCATTTACAGAAAACAAGGGCAGAGGGAAGAAGTTGCTTTGGCAGCTTTAAGATTATACGCCCAAAGCTTTATACCCTCTGTCTTGTATTTTTACGTTAAAGCATCATGAGATATTACCATATTTTTCATTATTATTTGTGGCACTAAATACTGAAGCACGCAGTGCCAGATGGCTAATATTCAGAATAAAAATAATGCGAGGCCAATCATGTATTCATCCCACTTTCCTAACGCACACAGCTAAAATATTAGCAGGCTTAAAATCTGGGGTTTTTGTTTGTTTTTTTTTTTTCCCCAATGTAGAAGAATAGCACATTACAGAAATACATGCAGGAATATAATCATACAAGTGCGCACGTATAAAAATCTGGCTTTCCATTTTATCCGCGTGTTGCAAGGACCTTAAAACACAAGTGCACCTTCTTTCACTTGTTAGGTTATTTCGCCCAGTAAGGAAAACCAAATAGTTCTGAAATGCATTAGGAACATAAGAAAAACCTTCTCCCAGGGAATGCTATTGGTATGAAATACTTTTTTTTTTTTTTCTTAATATATAAACAGCTTGAGTCCTAAACTTAACCAGATGGAAACGTGCCTACAAAGAATTGGATCTAATTCAGCAGAGACTGACAGCCAATAGATGAGCCAATTTAGACCATCATATGCCAAAAATGGTCAATCATGTTATCTTATGTGTGACTCTTACTCTGGCAGATGCCTACTCTATCCAAAGGACTCTAAGCATCTTTTTGGAAGACAGGATTATTTTACACACGCTTTAGAAACATCATAACAATGCTTGATTTTTCTGGAAACATTCCATTTAGTTTCAGCATTTTCACAAGGGATTTTTATTAATTTGAGGATATACGGTGTTTTAATTGTCTCCTTGCAGAAAAAATGCTTTCCAACCCAACAAAAACTGAGCTGCAGTTCAATGAGAGTCCCTTATTTATTTTAATATTAATAAAAGGAAAGTTTTACACCCATGCAAACCAACTTAACTGGCTCCCCTGAGCAAAAGTTTACTTTAGAAAACAAAAAGAAACACAACCGTAACTATAAATTAAATATACTTCTTTCATCTCTCATCAACTTCCCAAAAATAAAGGCTAAAGTTAAAATTAAAGGGCATTTTTTATAGTCAGAGGTTTGTTGGTTTTTGTTTATTTCTTCTGATACCTTAGTCACTCGGGATACCACGTTTTACCTTCCAGAGAGATGCTGAAGGTATGCTGTTCATCAGCCTGCAACACAAAAGGATCTCTTCCCATCTCCACCACAGCACTTAGGCTCATCCTCTTGGAAATGCAGGGCATGCACGCTTACTTTTTTTTTTTTCTCTTTCCATATAGTTTAAATAAAAACACTAAAAAAAGGGGGGGGGAAATCCTTATTCAGTTATTAGCCTGTCCTAAGGGCATAGGCAGCTCAGTTAGCTCTGCAATGCATCACATAGCCTGTGGTTATGCCCCATACTTGCTGTCAGCATGGTCTCTGTTTAAATTCAGTCTGATTTTCAGCCCTAGGAGTTCTCAAGTGATGAGATTTCTCTGCCCGCCAGATTGAAAGCTACAGAAACCAGTGTAAACATTTAGGGGGTTATCTTTCACAAGACACTGTGCAAGGCCACACTGTAAAGAGATTTGTGTCTTCTAATCTATTGCTCCCACTGAGAATAACTCAAGCTTTTCTCCCAAAGAGGAGGGCAGCAGTTCTACTAGATGGCCTGTAGTTTGGGGTCTTCCTGACAATCACATGCAAAGTTGTGATTTCATTTCATACAGCAGATAGTGGCAGTACTGCATGAAGTAACCTTACCTCACACAGCAAAAAGAAGTCAGGTAATTGATCTACAGGACCTGTGGCAAGGTCTCAACTGCCAGCCTTTATTCACAGTTTTCTGTGATGATAGTACCAAGATCTTGAGACCCATGGATGTTAACCTTGACTGAAGTCCCAACATTCGGATGGATTTAGAGGTCTTCCACGAAGGACAAAAGGGCATTTTCAGTTGCGTGACCATTTTTGTACTTTATTCCTGTTCTCTTCAAACACGGTGGCTCTTTTCCCCATTGCAGACTACAAACTTCTGGTCAAACAGCATGAAGAGGCTTAGACAGCACTAAGAACTTCCTTCACATATTTGCTCTCACTACTGCTAGCTGTTGTATGATCTGTGACTCAAAACTACGGTGGCAACAGTTGGATAATTCACTGAATATTATGTTTCTTTTTTTTTTTTTTTTTTCCCACTCCTATGTGGCCATGTTCCTTTTTTAGCACTTGTTTTAGGAAAGAGCACCATCTGAATTCAGTTGGCTACGTTGCCATTGCCACTAACATGGTAAACCAATGTTTTCTGAAGTTTCTGCACAGTCATTCTAACAGCTCTTATAACATGCTCTGTAATGACGACTTCAGAACAAGCGTGCATTAAAACAAGCTGGTGTTGCCTTCAAAATATACCAGAGGGAATCCTGCTCTCTGCCAGGAACCATACACTTCAGTCAGAAACATAACGAAGTAATCTACCAAGGAATCTTTTCTTGCAAAGAGACAGGGCTCTTCTACTTGACTGGTTACACTTACATCTTGCAAGTTCAAGGCTTTCTATGCTTAGATGACACACACCTCTGAGTATACACCTCTTCTAACACTGCCCATTTCATTTTAAATCGTCAGTGAGTTGCTCTCAACCACAAAGCTGTTGGTTTGCCTTCACTTCCTATGTAGATAGCAGCAGTCAAGTCAAAGCACTCAACAAGCAAGGACTTGGTGAAGTTCCTCCTATTTCCTTTTCTGTTCCCTGCAAAGTTCATAGGTTAACTATTTTCACTTCATTACCTCCTGCAGTCAGAGAGAAATAATCTCTTGAGGAACTACTTTTTAGTCTCTCTCAAGCATTAGGAACGTGACGTGGTCCTTTATAGAGAAATCCACCCAGATGACAACATGGGTCCCAGAGTAAGACTTTTGGCCCCCACTCTGGGACACAGCCACTCCATTTCCATGACCACCCACATCTCCCTGCAGCCAACAGGGACACAACCAGGCGTGGTCAATACTTCACAGGCAGTTTACAGACTTTTCAACATTTTCTAGTTGACTGTTATTACATGAGTCCCGTAAGTCACCAGCAAGCAGTGCAGCCTCTTAGTCTTCTGTTCATCACGTTCTGACTGATGCGAGCTGTCAGACTAAACCCAAATTGTCAAACAGCTCTAATTTGCAGATTTAGTAAAAGAGCTTAACATTCCTTTAAGTAGAGTACTTAAGAGATATATCCAGTGAATTTTAAAGTCTATGCAAGTTAGCACAGTTTTCTACTTCCCCCCCCCCCCCCCCTTTAATACCAGTAAAGCAGCTTTGGTCTAAATCAGAGACGAGCCTGTATTTCCTCTGAATAAATTCCCACCAAGACCTTGATATCAGAGACTGAAAACAGCCATTTACAGGATTTGTTTGTCTAGACACCTATTAGAATCACTTGGATACTTATTTGCTAGAATTAAAACTCCTTTCCAGTAGACTAAACAATAACTATAAAGTTTGGGGGCCTTAAATGCAAACAAAACCACAGTGTAATCAATATAAAACACTTTTGGACAGCTTCTGGAGTTGTTCATCTATTGAAATCAAAAGAGAAATACAGAAAACAAGTGTTATTTGCCTTTGACTTGCAATAAATTACTTCTATGCTATTTATAGTAGGTAATATATTCAGTATTGCAGTCTGCCTCCAGTTGCTTCCTGTTCCTCCTTTCATTAACTCTGGTCTCTATGCTTACCTTTAGTACACATATATGCCCGCAAGTTCCCGATGGCCTTTTCTGTATGAATTAGGAACTGAGTGTTCGACATGATTTGCACACATATCGCCATTGTTCAAAAAGTAATGCCTCCTATTTATTTCCATGGAAACTACAACAGAAACAAAGAGCACAACAACACTATTTGACAGAGCAAATTCTCAGCTACAGAATGCTTTTATTAAACATAGTCACCACCATTAGCCAATTCGGCACAGATGAGCTAATCAAGCTGCTCTTCTTTTTGTGGTGTTACAGCTCATATATGGCCATCCAGAATGCAGCTTGTCCTTCACACTGCTGTGCTCACATCCATTGTTGGGTCTCCATTGACATTCAGCAAGCATCAATGAATATCACTGGGTGCCATTCTTTTTTTTTCCAATTCCACCCCTTTGCTTCATACGCACTTCCATGTCAGATGCCATGCTGTCAGGCTACCCAGCAACAAAACATAAAAGAGTACTGGTGGGAAGGTTCAGCCTCCACTGCTGTACCACCACCATCTGTGTCTGATGCTGTGGGACAACAGAATAAGAGAGAAGGCACTACTTTTGGAGCAACCCTTGCATTTTAAACTTACCATTCCAGTGCATGTTGCACACAGGGCATGCATACAGGCTGCTGCGTAGATAAATATCTCCGGACTGTGGCTGAGATCTGCTGCATCATGGCAGAATCCAGCTGCGTCTGACAGAACTATGGTTACTCACATATGAACCCAGGATGTGGAACTCCCAGAGGAAGCCTTCAAAACCTTACTTACCTACAGCCGCTTCTCATTACAAGTATTTAGGGACTTGAGAATCTAATAGCTGATGGAAATTCCAGCTGACAATTTTGCTGGGGGCATTTAAAAAAAGACATCCTAACATGTTATAAGCTGCCAGCACGTACACGGATCTCGTTAGGCAACGGGTGAGCCTTGCCCGACCAGGTTTCAGTAGGTATGATTTCAGAGCTCTACATGTGGTGATGGAAGGTTTCTGAGGGCAGCTGGAGACTTCTATCATCCAAAATTCCAGGCGACTGACAGGAAGGCACAAGGCTGATGGGACCTGAGTTCTGAGATACAAAGATACAGCACCAAACACATTTCAGCACAGGTAAGACTCCTGGCAGCAGCGCTAAGCAGAAGCGCAGGGTTCTGGCAAACACTATTTTCAGTGGATGTGACACTGAGAATTATCCCCTCCACACTGCCAGAACTATGCACGCATATCGCTCTCTGCAAAGCTCTCTGGCCATTTTGGAAGCAGAGCTCTGTAACCTGATCACACACAGACACTATTGAGGATTGGATGCCTGTATAGCCCAAACAATACAGAAGAGCAAACAAAAGCCAGCACCAAGAAGGCTGCTCATAGCTTCCTCATATTTCAGGCTACTTGTTCTCCCAAACTGGAAGAAGCAGATGCTGTAGCAGAGCTCCTCACACAGCACTCGGTGAAGCAAACCCCTCCTGGCAGGATGGCTGCTGCCCAAGAGGTCTGAATGCAGCACAAGGGCCTTCATTGTGCAGCGTCCCCCTGCACAGGTCACCTGCTACGTTCCTTTGAAAGCAGCACATGAGAGAAAAAGCCCGACCCTGTGTGACAAGCTGGTCATGTTTCCTCAAGCTCACAGGCAGGAATTTTTTAAGGGGGAATTACAGGAGAATTCTAGTCCAGCTATGGGGACAGAAAAGGGAGAAGAGGCAACAGAGCAAAGTAAGGTAATGTTTAAGAAGCTGCAAGGAAAACTCAAGGCCAAGACCAGCAGTTAAGGGACCGATTTTAGAAAATCCTTCTCCCCACCGCTCTCTAGTATTGCCCCTGAGTTTCTCTTCATGAGCCATTTAAATACTGTAAAACAAACAAGTGTTATTGCCCTGTCCAACATAGGGTCATTATTTTAACCCTAAAAACTTCAGAAACTTTGTTTGCTCAGGCAAGGGATGTTCTCAGTAACTTCCCTAGAGTCACTCTGTGTGGCACACACACTAAATATCACTGACTGCGAATCAATTCCCTCCACACCCTCAAAGGTAAACCTCAGGAGTTCCACAGTACAATTTCACAGGCTACTCATCTTTTCAACTCCTTCCCAGCCTCTGCTTTAAGCCATTCTCAGGTATACACACACACTCTTTCTACGTTATAGACACACAGGAGTTTAAATTGAACCATTTAAAAGTCTGAAGTCTGCCAAAGTTCCTCTCTCTCATCAGAGCTACAGATACTGTGACACGTGCTACGTGGGACAGCTAGCCAAAGACACGCGACATTCATTTAGGTCATACGTCAGCTCCCTGATGTAAGTACTAACATATTACTACTCAGCACTTTAGTTGCTTTGCTTAACTTTCAAAGATTTAATAAGCTGCTCCTTAGAACCTCTTTCCTGCTGAGACTGTGGGGTTGTCACAAGTCTCAATTTGGTGCGTATTTTTCTGGTCCAAACATCTGAAATCCATTACCAGCTCAATCCCCACACAGGCTTTGAAATAAACCCAGGTGAACTCTGCACAGGGCAGAAAGAAACGCAGCAGCCTAAAATACCTCTGCTTTGTCCTCTCCTCCTTACATCCTGTCAAGTATCTGATATCGCTTCAATCGCTTCATAGCATCAGCAACTCGTGTCACTCATTACTGTTTACAAATTCTGCAAACACTACGCATTGCCAGAGAACATTCCCTGCTTTTCATTATAAATAAGCTCTCTTTTTTTATTATTATTATTATCTGTCTTCTTAAAAAGCCTGTCTCTTTTTCAAATCACTGAAGAAATGAAGATTTTTACACTCATGTGGAAATACCTGAACACGTATTTCCATTTCGGGAGAAAGCGGCAGAGCCCTTCACATAATTCATGCATCAACTGCACATGAAACGCTCATTCCTAATTACAGACTGACCTTCACATTCCATTTCCTGCAACTAGCTTAAAATGAAAACTTTTCATCTTTTCAACCTCCGCATTTCAGAACACGTATTGGTGCTTGCACAAGGCCAGTAAAATCCTCAGATGACACTTGTAGAGCACTTTACAATGCATTCAAAGGACACAGTACAAGCTGATATACTGTGTTCCAGCCTGTTTCTTCCTCTCCATAATGAAAGGAAAGAAAATCTCTTCTTTTTCCCCTCTACTCTCCAGGATAAGGCTGATAGCTTTACAAGACACATTTTAAGTTGGTGTGACATAAATGCTTTACTTGACAATTTTATAAAGGGCTACAAAGCATTGAAAACTGGAAATGAAATATGGGGGAGCTGAGATGTCACATTAGTCTTTCAACAACAGAGATGCTATTTTAAATTCTGTCTTAAGACACAACTGCTTTATTTTTTTCTCCCTTCAAATAAAATATCTACTGTGCAACCCAGTACAGCTGGCACCTCTTAAGGAGATCATACAATGAAGCACTAATATGTCTAAAATTGTGATTACGTCGTAGCCATAGGAAGCTTGTACAGTAGTTCAGTTTAATTCATAGGCTGAATTCCATCAGCCCTACTTCCACTACAGCTCAGCTGTTTAAGACAGTTAATCATAATTCACCCTCTGGGACATGCCTTCAAGTCAACTTAGGAAGCTACATAGCCTAGCAGGCAGCTTGCCAGCATAAACAGCAATATTCTGGGTAATGAGGGTCCTGACAGAATTGACCGAATACCATCTAGAAAAGTACTTTGTCCCAATGTTTTAAGCTCCTTCCTTACACACCCACAAAACAATACGCAGCAATACTTTCCCCTGCATATACTGCAGTACTCCCAAGGCATATGACCAGTGACATAAAGGCTCTGCCTACAGGACTGTTTCTCACTTTAAGCACCACTGGTGGGCTCTGGCAGTGCCCTCATGGGAGACAAGAGGGAACTGGATGCTGATTGACCTTAAGCCATAGATCTTCCTTCTTAGGATCACAGGGTTGCTGTTGGGCTTCCATGCTGTTTGTATCTTTTCCTTGAGTTTCATTTGATCAATTTCTGCAGATATTGAAAAGTCATAATAGGGATTTTAAATACTTTTTTTTTTTTAAAAGGCACTAACCAGCTGAGGACTTTCTTAAACAAATAATAATTATTTAACAGTGCTGTAACGTAGCAGCCACGTTCTAGAATTTCAGTACTACAGGATGCTCAGACTTCACAATTGACCTCTCCCATTAATGAAACTGTCATTGAAATGATAAGACAACTGTATGTCAGAGTACTGCCAAATCACTTCACACCACTTTTCATCATTATTTCAGAAAAATGCCCTGGCTCCTTCCAAGAGATACAACACACACATCAGTGTGCTGCTATAAATGCATCCAGCTGCCATCAGACCTCCTGTCCTGAGCACTGGCTGAAGCCAACACTCCCAGCAGAAGTCAGGGCTGAAGGCAGGGAAGGGTGTTTAGAAGCCTGACTATCCAAAATAAACGTCGCATTACATTTTTCCCCACTGTGAAACATTAGATAATCAATAGAATACTAAACTGTCAGTTCTGCAACCATTGTGTGAACACAGATGGGATGTTAAATGAGCATGGTAACCTCAAAATGATTCCTAATTTATGTGAAGATTAGAAAACGCTAGATTTGTAATTACTGTTTTCCTTGATGCACACACACAACTAATAGAAGTCAGCACTAATAGAAGTTAGAAATACACGTGAAGAAAAACAACATACTCCCATTACAGCTCTTTCATTAATGACTTTTTGCTTGTCAGTAAGCATTTATATGGCATTCCTGCACAGGATTGTTAAAAGAGTTAAAGAGAAGCAAGCAAAACTTCAGGAACAACAGCTGGAAGTCCAGTCATACATGACAAAAACAGCCTGCTCCAGGATCTCATGCCCCTTCGTTACTGCCACACAGTGCATGACCACACAGTGCTCAGTGACATCATTTTGAAACAGAACAACAGCAGGACCAGTGGTTACAGCAGCTCAGATCCACACGGTGCAGATACATTAGAAGAACTATCGAAGCTACACAAATAACATTTCCCCCTTCTCATTTCATAACCAGAAACTAGAGTTACATAACATGAAATCCAGTCAGAAATCAGACACATGCTCACTTCAAAAGAGCGTTCGGGCAATTTCTTAAAACAGATCTATTTCTAATGCTCTCTAGTTCAGTGCTAAGTAGGTAGAACAGTTCACTATGCTGTGTATGTATACACATACTTAAACATACAAATGTATGTTTAAGAAAGAAACAGGCAAGCTTTTCAGCAACAAATTCCACCTCATCAGCACACTGCATCTAACACGAGTGCCCTTTGTAGAATCCTTACAGTTGGAAATGACCATTAAGATCATCCAGCCCAATCACCCACTTACTACCAATCTGGGCCACTAACCACGTCCCTCAGTACCACACTGACGCTTTCCTTAACACCTCCAGGGACAGTGACTCCACCACTGCACTGGGCAGCCCGTGTCACTGCATCATCACTTTGAGAATTTCTTCCTAATATCCAACCCAAACCTCGCCAGGCACAATTCTAGGCCTTCCCTACTACTTTTACCTGGGAGAAGAGGCCAAACCCCACTCTGCCACAATCTCCTTTCAGGGAGTTGTAGAGAGATTTTGCAATTCAGTTTAAAAGTTTAAAAGGCTACAAAGCCAAGGGGAACAGAATTTGTACATACTATACAAATTCACCCTTCTGATTGATTATCTGCAACTGCTTGCCTTATGCTAACCCACACCCCCTATAATCTGTTATCGCTTTCACTGTCATTTCCAAGCACTGCAAACAATTGCCAATTGACTAAAAGGGTCAATTCGGAGCTTCCCTTTCTGGGTGGAAGAACCACATTTCCATAGCTGTTATTAAAATCATTTTACCAGGACAACCATTTCTATTCACAAAGATAAATCCTTTATTTAATAACAATTATCTACACACAGACGAACAAGAGGAGTCAAGGTAAGAAGTCTTCAATCAGGATTTTTACACCATATGATCTTAAGCTAGTTCTTTTTGTACCTGAATACGTATCAGCTTACTGTACAATATATATTTTACACTTCTGTTCCAAAAGGAAATTTGAACATAATTTAAAAACTGTATTTTAAGAGATTTGGTAACTACTAATCCATATAATAGCACTGTTGAGAGGAAACTGAGGGATCATCTGCAAGGAGCTATGAATTTCCATTTCTAACAACCAAAACAAAATTACCTCTCCACCGACCATTAATCAGCTTGCTCACCCAGAGGTAAGAACAGCTGAAAAAAATGCACTTTCCTTAGAAGTTCATGCGAAGGAATTAAAATGAAATTGGTTAAGTTTATGGTTAATAGATGACTACCCACTGCAAGAAGCAGTTTGCTTTTATACCCATTTTTCCACAAACACGTCTTCTAGAAAGAGAGAAAGAAAAATAATGAAAACAACTTTTTTTTTTTTTACTCTAAAAATGCAAACAAAGAGCTTATAATGGGAGCAGACAACTTGAATTTTAAAAAACAAAACATCTAGAAGTGCAGGAACATTCTGAGAACGTGAAAAGCTTCTGGTTCAGAAAAGTGATGTTCCAAGATGACAGAAAAGCAGGATTACAAAAATTCAGAGGTTATATCAGCTTCCCGTATGAAACCGTAAAGCTTTTTAAAGAAATGTCATATGCCATCTTGACAGACAGAGAACTACAGCGAGCCTCCAAAGCCACGACTCTCCCACCATTGTGTTCTAAACGCCTGCTTAGAATGGTGACGTTTTGGAGCCACAGTACATGAATGAAAATCCTAAACAAAGAGGTCTGAGCAAAAGTTTTACCTTCTAGCAGACAAAAGATTCACCAAGTACTGCTACCACCTCCCAGAGCCGCCTGCTCACAAGCTAGACACCTCACTCACTGTTTTATTCTTGCATCCTTTGATAGGATCATGTAAAACTGCCAACACCCGAGAATCCTCATTTGCTCATTTACAACTCTCTCCATGACTTTTTCTGTTCTTACAGGAAGTTTTCACCATTTCACCTGGGAAGGCAATCAGGAGGAACTTTTATTTGATCAGTAGTCTTTTTTTCCCCCCCCCTCCATTTCTCGCGTGCTGTTACTAAATTTACAATGGGAAAACACATTTTTGTAACCTGCGCCTTAGAAGCAGATAGACAAGCACATCACTCAAAGCCAGGAAGTTTTCAGGTATCTCCAAATCTCATTGCAAAACTCTATCAAACAAGTACTCTGTGGCTACAATCCTCTGTCAGGAAACACCTTTGTTAAGAGGTTTGCTTAACATCGGACAAGTGGCAGCACATGGGTTGGCATAAAAAGTGATGGCAAAGATAGGTAACGGCCTCACAGCTGTAACAAACCCATTGCCAGTTTAAATAAAACCCTGACCACTTCTAGTATTTACCATCTGATATCAGTCCTTATCCCCAACAAGTAATACTAAAATTCTTGGTGTGCTTGCAGACTCCATCCCCACTGATCACATAACACATCGGCTTCCCATTATCACTTGCTCACCTGAAAACTTACCTTCACAATCAAATTTGGCATTAGAATGGCTTTGGGTTCAGACTGTTTAGATGATAACGCTTGCTTTTGTGCTCTCTTCGGTCAATTAATAGACCACCTAAGCCCTGCAATACGCGAAACTGTCCATCAAGGAAAAAAAAGTAAAAAACACTTCCTTCAGACCTCTGACGTTTCTAAAACTTCACCTTATAATCAACCACACTGCTATTAGAAACTAAAAAAAAAAAAAAAAAAAAAAAAAAAAGGTGAAAATAAAATAAGTTACAAGAATTCTGAACTGCCAATTCATTAACAAGGCTCTATTTTGCTTCTGGACTTCAAGGATGAAAATAAAAGTCCTTGCATTTGATACAATTTTAGAATTATTTTAAACTGCTGACTGATAGCAGATTCTTCTCCCCTCATAATTTTAATAGAGAGAAAATGAGCGACTAGCAGAAAAGATAACAAAGGTTTCAGTTCCTTTAAGATGCTGTTCCTGTATTTGGTTTCAGAGAAGGGCTTAATACAAAAGAATAAACACTATTCAAGCAGCATCAAATTCAGTGCTTTGCAAGCGCCCATACTGAGAAATTTTGCATAATTTTACTAACACAATTATATGAATGTAATTACACTGGTATAATTTCTCAGAAACAAAATAAGTTGCTTTTCAGCATCCAAGAAAAGGATGCTTTATTTAAATTAAAAAAAAAAAAAATGAAAAAGGAATTATACCAGAGTAGCTAGTGAAAAATAAATATGGTCAACATGCCTGGAGAGAGAAGGCCTAAAACCACAATCCTGTAGTGTCCCACGAATCACAAAGACTGAAGTTTTCTTCACACTGAAGTAGTTCTGACTATTGAAATCTGGAGATGATTACAACACTTCCAACATTACCCAGGTTGTTTTCTCATATCAGCGACAACAGAAACTCCTGACAGGTTTTACTGAGGGCCAGTTGCTCCCTAATGCCATGATTGAAATGAAAAAGAGAGACTGCATTCTGCTTTGCTTACTAAACCAGATGTTGAGGATAAAGAATCCCGATCTTGGACTTCTGTTTCTCATTTAAATAAAAGGGGAGGCTCAGATTCTTTATATTTGCATACAATGTTTTGCGTGTTTTCCATGAAGTGACTCAATATTTTGTCAATTCCAGGTTTTTGACAGCTCTTAAAAACACTGAATTCTCTTTTGAAGGAATACATTTCCTGATAGTCTAGTAGTACAGAAGGTCTTTTCTGAAGTGGATTATCCCAGTGCTTCGGTTCCTACTAAAAACTTTGAATATTTTGTTGATGCTTTTTTTATTCTTCACAGGAAAGATTTCTAACTAGACCACCACTCAAGAACTTAAACTGCATCTTCCTCAATAGCAACTGAGTTCAACTTAGCCCAATTAAACAATGACATTAACAATCGATGACAATAAGAAATAATGTAAATCAAGGACAAGTCTGTTCGCAATTTAATAATCCATCTTGAGAATTGACCAATGCCTATGAATTGCCATAAAATATGCTCTTAGTTGAGAAGTTTAAAGTCTATGAAAAAAAATTAGCCAATGAATGTTAGTTTTGTAAAGATGCAGAATTACAACTCCTTTGGTTGAAATTGTGCCCCTCAGAGTAACTGTAAAAACCAAAAACAGCAAAACCCAGAAGGTTTTTGAACGGTGACTTAAAAAAACCAAACAAGAGCAGCATGACACTGTTATCTTGCATATTGGAACTTGGTAGAAAAGATTAATCCAGAATCATACTTAGCATGAACAGTTTCCACAGCCTTTCACACTATTAATAATTTCTTCTTGCAGTTTCTTCCTTTCCTCCTCTTTGGACATCTGGTTATTTCTCTCTCCCCAGTTTGGATCATTATGACTATTTAGTACTTTGCTGCTCTGCGTATGCCACATTTCATAATAGAGAGTGCTAGGACTTGCTAGAAGGTCTGCGTGTCTACCACGTTCCACAACTTTACCCTGCAAAAGAATGGGAATGAGTGAGTAACAATATTACCAGACCTTTAGGAATAGAAATGCTGCCAACATTTGGGCCAAAATTTTACAGTAATTCTTAACTAGGAGAAGTAGGGACAGCAATGAAAAGATAAATGCGTGTGCACTGAAATACACATTGTTACACTGTGTGCTGAAAACAAGGAGCTGTGTTCTTCTCAAGCAGGAGTGTAGATGTCTCCTGTCCAGCTGGACAAAATTAAAGCCCACCAAAATGAGAAAGTTTACTATCTAAACTGAAAGCGCCATTTCAAAAAAGCACAGAACACTTTAAGAGGAACAAAGTGCTAAACTGCTACCAGAAAAAGGCTCAGGAACCTAACAAAATAAACATGTAATTGTCTTTGCTTGGTAAGAAATAAGCTACATTGAGAAGCTAAGAGAAAAGAGCATGCAGAGAGGGAATTGTACTAATAAACAGAGAGCATTTAAAATCAAATCCCAGAGACAACTAGCGTAAATGGCGCTTTTAGATGGATGCTCAGTTCCTTCTGTCATTTTAAGTGCCATCATGAAAACTGTGTGCATTTAGTTCATCTGTGCTCTTTGTTTTGAAGAGCAAAGCTGATTTATTGACTATGATCATGGAAATGTGAAAGAAGAGTTGGGGAAAATACAAATCCTACAGACACTGAAGCAACAGCATTCTTCAGAAAAGAACACCAAAAAATCCCCAACCCCACCAATCTGACTCTCATCCTCCTGATTTGAAAGATACATTTACATTTGCTGACTTCAAATTAAAATAATGTATTCGTTCTCCAGCTATTCTTTCTTTTGGGAAAAGACAGCTACATGGATTTTGTATTAGTTCCAAATTCTGATTTACAATTAAATCTACCTCCTCGTGACAGCTGCTGATGAACATGCTGGGAAACAAAATTGGGTCTTGTCACTTTTATTACTAGTCGTGCTGGTGGAATCTGAACAAATACACACTTGACCAACATAACAGCAGAATTTATTTAAAAAAATGGAGTGGTTAATTTAGAGTTCACTATAGCAGAGACTGGGCTTTTGAATGACTACATTTTTTTTTTAAATAAATCTTTAACAATCACTAGAAATTTATTTCCTCCATTCGGCTTTGCAGCATCAAGATCAATATCATTAGCAGTGTTTGTTTACTCGCTTAAGAATGATTCTGATTCTATCTAGGCAAAGATGCTCAAATTGTAATGCCATATTTGCACAGCTAAGCAAAAACGGCCTTGATAACCTCGTCACCTCATTTCAGCCATTGAATGAGCACAGCACGTGTCCATCAAGCTGGGGCAAGAGGAAACTTTCTGCTGAGCACCAGTGCTGCCTCCTGAGGCACTGTCAACTGAAAAGTAATGCATCACACTGCCTTATTCATCTACAATCTCTATTACACTGAAGTCATTCATGGAAGTAAGCGCCCTAGCTGTTTTACAGCTCTAGGTTGTGCTTTTATTTTTAATTTAACAGTTACAGGGTAGCACAAAACACATTCTTCAGAAGCTGTGAAAAACTTGCATTGAAAAACCAAAGTTGCAGACTGCCTTGTTACATGCTAAAACACATTTGCAAGATGTAGTAACATGCAGTTACACCAAGGATACACCTTAGAAAAAGATCTTTCAGCAACAGCCAAAAAAACAAATTAAAAGAAACATTATAAATGAGTTCCACTACTTCGCTTTAAGATTCATGTGAAGCTGAGGGTTGTACAGCAAAGATAATCACAAATGTGACCCTAACGTAACATTTGGTTCTAATTCTCCACGAAATCATCTAATGCACTGCAGGAATGATTTATTTTCTTCTAAATACACACATTTTTGTCACTAAACACATCTATGGTCACAAGCATATATACAGCAACCCAAATAAAAGAATGCAGAATATATCCTTTACATATCTATATCCAGTCACAGGCAACTGAAGAAAATGAACACAGGACAGAGTGAATCTAAAGCAAAGGCTTAACCGTGATATTAGTAAATCAAATACTGAAACTTTTCACAAAAGGGAAGCATACAGGAAGGGAATAATTACAGTTTTCTGCAGGAACAATAGAGAACGGGGTTGAGATTTGCAACAATTAGACTGAACAATCCTACAACAGCTTTATCTGCATGGAAACAGAACACAGACCCTCTCTTGCCCTTGAAATGAAAAAAAAAAAAAAAAACTATGGATGTATTTGAAAAAACTGGCACTCACTGAGTAATGAGAATAAAGCATAAATTGGTTTCATAATGTGTTCCCCCAATCTGACAGCAGCATGTAATAAATCTGATTAGAAACACGTAACATTAAGCCAGTCTCAAAGTGAAATTTGCCAGAATCCACATAAAGAACATGTAGCTAAAATGCAAATGAAGGAAAAACGCATATAACATACAAGAGCTGAACGTGCAAGTTTCTGTAACTAAAACTGTCAGTTGCAAAGAGAGCTGGATTTTCCTAACACAGCTCATCTCCACAGAAAGAATTTTCAGTAGCTTGGCAGAGGGTTGGTATTTCAGAATGGACACAGACTCTCTAAAATGAACACTGAGATTGTGTGGGAATGACAGTTGCCAGCACCAGCCTCACCTTATCCAGCACAATGATTTCATCTGCATCAACCACTGTTGACAGCCGGTGGGCAATGAAAACTGATGTTCGGTGTCTCACCACATCCCTCATAGCACTGAGAATATTCTGTAGAATTAAAATATAGATTTACTTTTACAAGCTCCCAGGCTGTATAGAAGAAATTAAATCTGGAAATACACAAGTTACTGAAAAGAAACACTGAGAAATTCCTCTAATACATCTAATGCTATACCATAACAACAAGAAACAGGTAAGGTTTACCTACAGAAGAAAGAGTCCAACCACAAAATAAAGTCTAATAAAGTCCTCATACATGGCAAATGGAAGGGGAAAAGAAAAAAAAAAAAAAAAGCTTTCATTCACAGAAAAAAAATGCAGATATCCCATGGTATAAAGCTTCACTTGAGTTCAGGAAAAACTCCCCTGCGTAGCCATGCTATGAAACCAACATAATTAGCAGTAAAGACATAAAAATAATAATAAAAATGACTTTCCAATTAAGGAAAGTTAAAGAAAAAAACCCTCTCAACACCATGTCAACATGGATACACCTCAGGACTGCTCAACTGTGTTCCGTTCCAAACTGCACTCAGATGCGAGCAGCACCAAGTGAGGAGTTCATGTCCCCACTACAGCAACTGAAATGCCGACTTACTTCTGACAAAGGCAAGCATTTTGCAGGGAAAACATTCCAATTGAAATAAAAATGATTCATTTTCATTTGCTGTCTTTAAAGTGCAGCTCTGCTGGGAACCTTTCAGCTTTATAATTCTTGCCATAAACATGGGAAAATGAAAGAAAAAGAATCAAGCAGAATTACATATGTTACAAATGTATCTCATCCAATGAGGAAGCTGTACTGTATTTGAATGAGGTACTATATAGGTGTACAGTTAGTACTCTGATTTCCTTACACCTGGAAAATGAAAGTAATTTAGTGATTATACGTCAATAAACTTGCTCAATAATTTGCATAAGTGAACACAAACACAGCTCTAGCTCTAGTTTCTGATGACAGTTTGTGAAATTACTGCTGGTGCTGAGAGTTGTGTGTTTAAGCAAAGATGTAGTTATGAAGCCTGATGCAGTTACTGTGGTAGTGTCATGACATCTATGTCACAACACTCTGACGTTTCACAGCCCTTCCTGTGAAATGAATACAAATTAATACCAGTGCTGCAGGTTCCGCCTACCTGATTTGCATCTCAGAAAGATGCTGCACAACAAACAAGAGTTTCTGCTCTGCACTACATCACAATTATTTATAAGATGATTTTACTGAATGCTAAACATCATCTGAAAACCTTTTATCGTGAACTGGAAAGCTTTACACATAGTCCATGGCCTCGCTGGGTATTCATAATGGCACCGAGAAAGGAATGTTTAATGGTGAATAGGACTTCAACAGTATAAAACAGACGGTATATCCAGAGACAGAGCCAATATCCTTTCACTGTGTCTCTAGGTGGGCAGAGACACAGTACCTCTGCTCTGGCCTTTAAGACCATGCATAGGATCTCTTTACAGCAATCCTAGGAAAACAAACATCAGCAATCCGACAATAAGAACAGAACTCTTTCCGAGAGGGAAAAGACAAGGAAGAAGCATCAGAATCAGGACATCATTACACCACTTCAGCTTTATATTTCTTCATCCCAATTTACCTCTTCTGTAATTGAATCTAAAGATGACGTCGCTTCGTCATAGAGAAAAATATGTGGCTCCTTTAACATTGCTCTAGCAATTGCAACTCTTTGCTTTTCTCCTCCTAAATAATGTGGGGAGAGGGAAGGAAGAGGAAAAAAAGATGAAGTTATTACCGTGACCTGCAGGATATTACAGATTCAACAGCAAACATGACTGTTCTGTTCGTTTTGTTTAATTTTTTCAGTATAAATCATAGTTGCTACTGATAAAGGTCTGTGCATAGGTTATGTAAGATAATGTAAGATAACATGCAAGTTCTCACACTCTGGTAAATCAAAAGTGATTCAAAATAGCTTACAGTTTTAGAAAAGAATATTAGTTAGAACTGTTTTATACATGCTACAATGCAAAAGCCTCATACAGGTAGCTAGGTTAATGGCAGTGCATGGTAACTTACTTCACACAGTAATGGGCATGCACCCATTTGCCTGCTTTATGCTAATGCCTCGTGCATCACGTGTGCATATATACATCCTATTTTCTCTCACAAATTAACCATGCTCTGTTCGTGCCCACTACGCTCTATTCCATGCATTTTGGACATGTATTTTTGACTCCTTCAGTTCTCTCCTTGAAGTTCATCTAACTTTCTAGCCCTCTATGGCCAAACCCAACAGCTTTAACAAGCAAATTTCCATTTAGGAACACAATTAACACAGTACTGTAAACCACCCTTCATTATGCAATCTACCGCCTTTTGGTTTTTGATGTGACCAATTTTCAGACTTGTTTCCTTCCTTCACAACTTTACAGACAACATTTACCCAAGAATAACTCGGGACAAGTTTTACAGACAGAAAAACAGGTGCATTTGAGAACTTAAAATCTGCTAAACATTTGGTATGCAATACAAACATTCACATTCATGCACTTGTCCTCCATTGTTTCATTCAAGACTGTGAAATATTCCATTTAATATAATTACATTCTTGTTAATGCTCCATACCTATTAGGAGAGAACATGCTTTAACAAACCATTTAAAAGGCTGATAATAATCCCACAGTTCAAATTTTATCTGGCTTCAGCAGAACTCAGTAGCAAATAGAACTGTACAATTTGCTCAGTCTATTTAAATATGCTCTGTCTCTCTTTTAAAGCATGGATATTGACAAGCTGTGAGTCTTAAACATGATTGGAAGTCACACAACAATAACAAAATCCGAGGTCTTCCTTTACATTAGCAGAATACAGACTTATGTTTTGTTTTGCTCACAAAGTCAGAATTTTGCATTTGGGATTGCTACAGCTCTATCTACTAAAGAACACCGAAATGCATTCTACTTGAAGAAGCCCATGCTACTATTTCAATGTAAACCACAAGACATTCCAAACATGTAGTTGGTCAAATCCTCTAGAAATTACTGCTTTTGGGAGATAGGCAGCAGGACAAACCTTTCATCATTACCACTGTGTCCTCTGCAGTTCAGCCAGTACCTACTTTATATCTTCTACTCACTCATCCAGATTTGTGCTTCACATTTTATTTCCCTTCTAACCTTCTCCATATTTCCTTTTTACAGATGTGCATGCTTTCTCCTGCACATACATTCTGGATACAGAACGTAACCTCTGATCCTGCTTCAAAGAGACTAAGACTACACCAGCTGCATAGTAAGAAAAAGCCACAGAGCTTGCTGTCTTTGCAAGTGGCAGCATTACTGCCAGAACCTGCTCTGCTCCTGGGCCCCTGCCTCTGAGCCCACCATGCCTAACCAGTCCCACATCCTCTGAAGAGCCAGCATTGCTCCTGAACAACCTCAGTACCTTGGAATGTTCAAACTCATTGAGACAGACCTGATCCATCTTCTCTATAGGGCCATACCTCATTCCCAACAGAGCAGAACAGCCTCACACCACTGCTCCAACCTACATGCAAATGGAAACAGTTGACCCTTACACTGTGTCTCAAGGTGGAAGAAAATTAACCAGCTCTGCCACACAAACTCGCACGTTCGCCATGAAGTAAGGCTGCGTACTTAGGAGTTATTTAGAGACACATTCTACACGTCACCACAGCAACATGGCCTCTCCTCAGGCAATATTTGCTAAGTTTCTACTCCCCGCACACAACTCCGTGTCACGCTATCCTGTCAAAACCCTCCCAAACATTTTTGGTGAACTCAGAGTTATCTAAAAAACTTCAAGTATGTTTAAAAAAAACTAAACAAAGCAAAGCCAGGCTGTGATACTGTTGTTCTATATAGGATGGTCATGCTACTTTATATGGTGCATATCCAGCTACAGAGGAACTTGTATAACCTAAACTTCAGAACTAAGATTGCATCATATCAATCCATAGCTTGCAGATACACAGACATCATTTCCATGTTGTTACAGTTCAAAACAGTAAGACAGGAAGGCACTTCCACTGTTAACAGGCTGCAAAACTACTATGTTGCAGGAGCAACATATCCCACAGCATTACTGTCAACAGCAGAAGTAGAAAATCTAACTTCTAGCTGCTAGAAGTTTCAATTTAAGAATTCAAATGGGAAAGGTCTATGCACTTCAATAAGACTTTAACATGCAAAGCACACAAAGTTCCCAATTCTATTGGCATGCATTCTGCTATCCAAACACATTACAAGACTAGTCCTTTCTTGCTTAGATGCATCTACATGCTTATATATCAACTTATTTAACACTATCCCCTGAAAATGCTTTAAGTATATTGTAGACTACATTGCCCAAATATGGATTTTCGTATTAATGTTTAGTCCTGTGTTCGTATTATTATGCAAATAAGCTAAAAGCAGCTTTGACTGAGGAATAAGTTATACATTGACCTTCAAGGTAACAGAAGGGATGCAAATGAGCATGCGCACTAAGTGACCTACCAGAGAGCTTGAGTCCTCGTTCACCAACCTGTGTGTTGTAACCATTAGGCATTCGAAGGATGGCATCGTGGATTCCTGCAAACTTTGCTACTGCATATACCTCTTCTGGTGTAGCACTGATATTTCCATAAAGCAGATTGTAATAAATAGTATTGTGGAACAGAACAGCATCCTACAATATGAAAAAAGCATTTTAAACAAGAAGCCATGAACGACAGTTCAAAAAACATCCCAAATCCATGAAAGAAATAAGTACAGAGTAATTTGTATTTTTCCACAAAGCCTAATGAAATTTTAGGGAAGTTTCCAGCTTTAAGAAGCTTAAACTCATTTCTGAAATTGGGTCCATATAATAACGCACAGAAAAATGTTGTAATATTTCCCAGAAAGAAAAAGAAAGAAGCACAGAGACTTTCAAAGGAACTAGGCAATACCACTGCATTAGTACTGCGAGAATTACCATTATGACAGGCTATTTGGGAAGAATAATCATAGAATGGACTGGGTTGAAAAGGACCTCAAAGATCATATAGTTTCAATCCCCCTGCCATGGGCATGGTCACCAACCACCAGACCAGGCTGCCCAGAGCCACACCTAGCCTGACCTTGAATGCCTCCAGGGATGGGGCATCCACAGCCTCTCTGGGCAACCTGTCCCAGTGCGTCACCACCCTCTGAGTGAAAAACTTCCTCCTAATATCTAATCTAAATTTTCTGTCTTAGTTTAAAACCATTTCCCCTTGTCCTGTCACTATCAACGCAGGTAAACAGTCGTTCCCACAAAAGATGTTATACCTGAGGTACAACTCCTATCGCCTTTCTCAGACTTTCCAAACTGACATCTTGTATGTTCTGTCCAGCAACATAGATGTTTCCTTTCTGGGGTTCATAGAATCGAAATAGTAATCTCACAATTGTGCTTTTCCTAAAATTGAAAAGGATTCAAGCTGATGTTACGCTCTGCGTTTGTCACTTATAATCTCCAATCAAAACACTGCCACCAACAGAAATAATAAAAACCAAAACAAGAACACACACATTTAAAAAAAACGTCAATCAATGATGCAGAATTTCGTATTTAGTCCATTTACCCACCCTGACCCACTACCTCCTACAATGGCCACTTTCTTTCCCGCAGGAACTTCAAAAGACACTCCAGCAAGGATTTTCTGCCCCTCAAGGTATTCAAAATGCACATTATCAAAGGCGATAGTAGCCGTCTGTGGTGTGATCTGCAGGGGTGGAGCCAGTTCTTTGTCCTATTAAAAGAAGAGTGCTGCTTTATATGCTGCCCAGGATGTATCTCAAGCAGTTCAACAAGCTTAACTAACAGTCAACCTCCTAGCTTAGAAAAAGGCAAACAGACACTCTAGCTTGGATATGTTTAAAGTAATTATATTCAGCCACAAAAGTAATATTGGTTTGTTCCTCCTTTCCTCCAAAGAAGGAGCAAGTTTATGTTGTAAACGCTGCTTCACAACTTCTTCTGCAGTAATAAATTCTGCATCATTAATTACAAATAAAAATGTAAGCACAATGCGTGAATACTTAAATTAAAAAAAAAAAGTACAAACACAGCTTCCACAAAGCAACTTTTGATGTCACTAAAAGGTTCTGCAAGAAAAAAAAAAAAAAGTAGCTACTATAGCACTAGCTGCATTTAAAGACGATACAGAGCAGAATCTTTCCTCAACATCTCTTTCTTGAATAGAAATTAAACCTGAAGGGTAACCAACAGGGTGAAACGACAGTGTTGTTAGAAAACAACCCTGTTACAAATCCATATACTTTAAAGCAAAAGAAGCTACTACTTACTTTGATTTTAGTATCCACACTGAGGAGGGTAAACAAGGTATTCATATCGATAAGGGCTTGTCTTGTTTCTCTGTATACTGTTCCCAGGAAGTTCAGGGGAAGAGAAAGCTGGAACAGCAGTCCATTCACCATTACTAGATCTCCAACAGACAGGCTGCCTTAAAACAAAAACAGATATGAGAGAACAAGGAGATGCAAAAGGTTATTTGTTAGGAAGCACCTCAGTATTTCTAAAAAAAAAAAAAAAAAAAAAATCAAGTCTAGTTCCTTTTATCCCATTTCTAAAACCAGTTCGGATAGTAAACAAAAACAACTTGCCTAAGTTTCATTTTGCTAGGATATATAAGATTATCCTAAGATACATATACAGTAATGAGCATGATTTTGTTAAAAATGCTTTAAAAGTTTGGCAATTAGAGAAAGAACTATTAATGTTTCAAGAAGTTCCAATACTTTCAAAAAACAAAAGTCTTGAACTGTCACGTCAACCATAGATTAACTAACAGCTCTATTACGGATTAAGGTAAAAGCGAATCCATTTTAACTTATACACAGGCCAGTTACCTGCAAGAATGCCTTGGCTAGCAAGTACCATGATGGCCGTTAAACCAACGCTAAATATAGCGCTTTGCCCAAAGTTCAGGAGAGCTAAAGTAGAGGTAGTCTTCAGTGAAGCATTTTCATACATCTTCAAGAATCCATCATACCGTTGGGCCTCATATTTTTCATTATTGAAATACTGTAACATACCCAAAAATAGTAAGTGTGACATTTTCAATCATATCAGGCTGTATTTAGCATCAAAGCCAAACATCAGCTGCTGCTACGTACTAAAAAGAAAGTTAATGTCCCACATGGACTAGGACATCCTTGTTACTGTGACAATGGCAAAGTTTTGAGAACAGCAGCTCTCACACTATTGCTTTCTTCTTACTTCTGTCTAGTTCTAATTCTCCAATTAACAACGTGAAATCAGCATAGGCATGCTCAATTTCAAAACTTTGCATATGATTTTTTTAAGCGAAGCAGCAGAAAATCCAATAGGGACCTACTCCTCTGCGTGAAAATTGCAATGGTATGCTACAAAATACCAACAGGTGATGAAAACAGCACACATGGTCATTTGAGAAGACAATATGTGGCAGGCTGACATTCAGAAGATAATTTTTGGAAATGAGTTAAAGACAAAGTTTACACTTTCCATAAACTGATGGTCAAGGCAATTCAGTCATGAAGTAATTATCACTCTTCTGCAGCCAAGAGATTCTTAAAGCCCCACCATCAACCTTCATGATGCTCTACCTACAACTTCCAAGCAGCACCCTTCAAATGAGTGGTTTTTAAAAACATATGCTATAGTTCCAAATATGCAGTCCTGCAAAAGATGAATCTTATGACTAACTCTGCTTAGGCTTATAGAAACAAGAGCCCAGCAGAAATGAATGGTCTTACCTTCACAGTCTCATAATTCAGTAGTGAGTCAATTGCAGCATTACCTGCATCGTTATCAGCTTTGTTCATTTCTATCCGAAACTTGGTCCTGCAAAACGAAGGCTTAATACAGTCAAAAGTTCAGGCTGAGGCAACACTAAGTACTCCGATGAATCTGAGGGGATGCCTTACCTCCACTGCGTAATTCCTATCGTGAAGGCTGCATATGCTCCCAAAGTCCCCAAGGTAACTAATGCAAACTCTGCTCCACATTTGTAATACTAGAAGATACAAAAAACAAACAAACAAACAATGCAGTTTAAAAAGCTTCACTGTTGTCCCAAAATCATGATATCTCAGCTCCACAGGCAAGAAGGCTGAAGGTCCCTCCCCAGTTTGAACAGCTTAAGACTAAGTACAGGCATAAAATCAAAAGGAAAGCAGCAAGAATAGTGTAGATGGGAAAAAAAAAAAAGATACATACACAAGAGCTAGTGAATTACAATACTATACTAGAAAGCTACTTTTGCTGTTATAAAACATAAACGTTGCTGTTTTCATAAACATTTGTTTTCATGATTCTTACGTAGATTTCAATAGAAAGCTGAAGACAGCAGGAGAAATAAACGGCCTTGCAAAACAGCTTGCAATGTTTTTTTCTGACCTCAGAGCACACAAGGAGAGAAAAGTCAGAAGAAATTCAGGCTGGCTGGCTGTTAGCTTAATTTGCTACTTCCAAAGGTTATAAAAATGTAACCCAATATAATATCAACAGTGTTTTTAACTTTCTTTGTTACATTCAAATACTTCAAAAAAAGGAAGGGAAACAAACAAAACTCTTCTTTTCCAGTTTATAGTTTAGTCTAAACTGCATAATCAAGACTTAGATTTTAGCATACTAATAATCAAACATCCGATTTCAAATACAGTAACTACATTTGAAAACTGTGCATTACTTCCCCTCATAGTAGCTGTTTTCACAACCAACTTGTAAATTCAATAACTACTTTTCCTAAAACTCTGCAGACTTTGCTAAAAGAAAAATCAGTGCTTTATTGCTAAACAAGACAATTCACGAACACACACTTACCAGAATTCCACTGACCAGTGCCACTTCAAACATGGTAGGTCCCAAATTAAATACTAGCGCACTGAGAACAAAACTGATGCCTCTCGTTCCTCTGTCAATGGTTTTTGACAAAGCTCCAGTTTGCCTACTTAGATGGAATGCTAAATCCAGGTTATGAAGATGCAGAAAAACATTCTTTGCTATCCTTCGGATTGAATTTTGAGCCACTTTCCCAAATACTGCATTCCTAGCTTCATTAAATAATGCTGCCCCAGCTCTTGAGATGCCATCTAGAAAAAGACGTAAAATTAAAAAAAAGAATTTTCTTCAAATTCTTTTTGTGCATGAAAATATTTAAGAGTCGTTCTTTATATAGTTTCAAATATTTTTCTTTTAAGTCTGATTTATATTTAATCGGTCCAAAACTTAATGTTATTTTTCATTTACAAACCACTGCATGTGCATTTTAGATTAGTTCCATTCTCAGCTGTTTTTAGCAAAGGGTAGAATTCATAATCAGCAATTTTTTTCTATAAGCATCGTTTCATTTTCTAACTGGAATACCAGAAGTAAACTCACAGAACATTGGAAGTAAGACATCAACACAGAAATCACTATGGAATAACTACCTCAGGTGCTTAACAGTGCGAAGGAGAGAAGCTCTACTATCCCTCTACCTTGGCAAAAACAGCAAACATCTGTCTACAGATCTGGGAATCCCACTTACAGCCTATGAGAACAGCAGTTGCCACGGTTGCGACTGTGTTTGGTGCATCGCTCAGGTTCAGCACATTTCCAGATACTTGGTTGAGGTTGTCTACTGCATATTTAAACATGAAGGGAACCAAGATATTCATAGCCTAAAAACAGAAGAACACCAATTAGTCTGCATGCATTAAACCACACCTATGCCACATGAATATATTTTTCTGAATTAGCTGTACTGTTACATTTAGTTCTTAAACACTTTGTGCTAGTGGTATGGCTCTCTGGATCTCAAGTACAATATCCTCCATACTATTAAGTCTTTATGCTCCGTACTGGAGGGTCATCTATGTGTCTCACACACACACACTATCAGTTTCTATCCAAAAAACAATGATGTTGTCTTTACACCTGAAAAAGGTACAGTTAAGATGCGTTAACAGAGCAACTTCTAGATTATCTTTTCTCAATTTGTCCTTGAACAATTAGTGTGTAAAAGAAAAATACTGACAATCTGCAATAAAGTGTAAAGATCCTAAGTCCTGTTAATATTTCATTATTACACCACTCATTTATACCAATAATGAAAAATACCATTAAATTTAATTAACACAATTCATCCAAGCCGGTTCTATGTAAGATTTTGAAATAAGTTATTAAAGGTTCCTAGCAGTTGAACAAGCACCTTAAATTAAAGTCTTATAATCATGGAAGATGTTTAAAGACTTTATAGGCAGCTGACCTTGCTTAAAGGATTTTTTTTTTTTTTTAATTAAGGTAATAAGGAAAAAAATGCAGGCAGATGACAAATTATTTCATACGGTAACAAAAAACAGACTAAAAATATTTCAGCTCTCTTCACCAAATGTTTTGTACTCCCACTTACATCTCAATTGTATTTAGGGACATCAGTCACAGATGAAAGCCCATTGAAAAAAATGAAGTTAACTGGATCAAACTAGGTTTCATGTGAAAAGAGTGCTAAAACATTTATAAAGTCGGTCTAAATTCAAGTCGGAAGTAAGGCTGAGACCTATCAAATATTCTCAGTGTTAAAAACCACTAAGTGCTGAAGACTAACGCTTAACCAAGAGAGAAAACTAGTTTTAAAGACCCATTTCCAAAAATCCAAAGGATTAAAGAAAACCACTGTGTTAATTTCTTTAATTTGCTTTGTTTACTTTTTTAACATTATTTTAGGCAAGAGCTTTAGACGCAAATGGAGAAGGAATTCTCTTTCTCTTCTTCCTTTCTTTCTCTCCTCTCTGAAACACACCAAGCAAAATAAATATACAGAAAAAGATAAGAAAACTCTCAGCACAGCATACTCCATAAAATTCCTGAGAGAAGACAGATGAGATATGAGACATGGAGGTGAGATTATTGCTGATTAGCTTGTGGTTGAAAACAGAAAGCAGGTCAAAGATGAAATCCTGTTTCAAATATACTCCTCTGAAATTTACCCACTGCAACCCTGAGTATCATTCACAACAGCCCTCTTTCCACAGACCTGTGGAAACCTCCCTTGGAAAAAAAAAAAAATAAAAGAAACAACAAATACCATCATACAATCAGTACACAACAATGACTGATACCTTCAATTAAACAACAGCAGAAGAACAGGTTACTGTCATAATGTGCTTAAACATTAAATATGGAGCCCCACAAAGAACTCAGAATGCATTAATAGAGATCATGAAGCTGTACAACACTGGAATCCAAAAACCCCACTCCCTCCCACAGTATAATAAAAAAACCAAGCTATTATTCCCTGCAAAGTTACTAAAATTGCATTTTTGGTGGCATTTTGTTCTTAATAAGGAAGAATATACTACCATCAGTGTTACAGTGATGACCAACACGACAAGCTGCACGTTTTCCTGGGAGACACTACTCAGTGGAAAACAAGAGCACTGTAATACAGATTGTCTTCATTTCCTGCAGGTTCTCACCAATCTCTCTGCAGGGATTTTACTCATCAGTAGACAATGCTGTGCTACAGGTAGCTCAGAAACAGAACCACAGATATATTTTGAAGTTCATTTAAAAAAAAAAAAAAAGAAAATGTATTCTTTAAACCGCAGTTTTCCATCACAATTAATTTAACTGTTAACTTTGCAGAAATCTCTTCTTTCACATCAATATAATTCCATCCAATAGAGTATTAAAAGCCTCGTCTCAGGCTGTACTTGTTCTGACTCCTTCAGGGTAACGTCTGAATAATAGGCAGCAAAGTATTGCATTTCATTAGCCACCGCTGCAGTCTGGTTTCCAGTCATAAGGAGAAAAAAAAGTTAATCTCAAAAAGTTTATTGCAAGAGAGATGAGAGAACGTGATTACGAACTAGCCTTTCTTACTCTATTTGTGAAGTCAATGAGATCCTGTTCACATTCATAGAAACGAAATTTGGACAGGTTTTTTTGCACAAACTGCAGCTACCCCTCATAGCCTGGATCTGCCGGCACAGAAAAAGCTTTTAGCACACGAAGGAAAAACTCCTGTGCACAACAACTGTCTTACGCAGGGTACTTACAGAGGTTTCCCTCCTCTTTCTGAGGCCTGAAAGTTTGATAATAATCCCCATTTAGGCCTTTTTAAAAACATAGATAGATACTGTTCACATTTATTTATAATTCTGAATGAATAGCTAATCCCTGCCTGCGTTTATTGGAAAGCAAACAGCACCAATGAAGTCATCTCAGCTTAACAGTTCACATTTAACAGCAGGTTATAGTGCAGTACATCATGCTTAAATGAGTTCAAAGTTGTTTTTTTTTTTTTTTTTTTTTTTAAATGGCTGCACTGTTTTAAGCTGATAATGCATCATCATCTCTGCTCCCATGTGAGACTGCACTACTTTTAGGGCAAACAGTCTTATCTTTCATTTTGCTTTTCCCAGTACTTCTTGTTTAATAAAAATGATGAATTAGTGACAGGCTGAGCTCCAACATGATAAAAATGGTCTACAGCGTTGCCAATAATCCAATGAAAAACATCAACTTGAAGATGACTGAATTTATCTCTTGAACAATATAGAAGTACACACTCAACAACTCTAGTTGGGGGAGTATGAATAGAAAATTCCATCCCTTAAGGCAAGATAGATATCAAAATCTAGAAAACATGGTCCAAATGAGGGAACAATCTTCTAGCTTCATGCCTTCTTCACATTCACTGATTACCTAAAGCACACTTCTTCTAGTAAGAATTTAAGTTTAGAAATACTTCTCATCCATAATTTCTCAAAAAACTAACAGTTTCTAAAGGTTTATAGTAATTACCTAACTCCATGTAATCACAAAAAAATGTAAACAATGATGTGATGATCAGATATGTAATTATCTTTGCACACAGACGTTTACAGTACTACACTCATCTATTTAGCCAAACAACTTACTCTCCTGAAACTTACAGAATCACAAGTCAACAGAAATGCAAACGATCTGAAAGATTTCTCTGGCTCATGAATAACACATGCTTGGTGTGACCAGAAGGCCAAAAACCACTGCAGACTGACAGAGGTGACAAGAGATTCTGTCACATCCATTTGTCTAATCCGGGTCCTCAAGAGTCAGAGCACTTTTTCTTCTTGTGCCACAGAAGAAAAAGGGAAGAAGAGAAGTAAAGGATTTACTGTACATATCCCAGTAGACAAAAAAATGAGAGGGAATGTTGAAAAAGGAAAAACCATAAAACCTGTGCAGGCTAATCTACGTGTCTGAAAACATAGATAATGCCTTGTGTTCTCTTTTTACCTGTCTTACTGGTGCATCTTTCACATCACACAAGTCTAGATAGGCTATAAATATTTAAGATAAAAATTTAAAGCATGTCATAATATAACAAGTCTTCAAAGGGAAAAAAAATACCTTCCTAGCCCTGGAGCAGACTCCATCCTGTCAACTCTCAGTCATAAAAAGCTATACAAACAGCTCACTCTGAAGGCTAACAATACTACTAGCACTTATGTGTAGACAAAGAGGAACCAAAAATCACAATAATCTGCTCAATGACAGGCAACTGGGCCCCACTAAAGGAGTCAAGACAGATTATAACTTCAGGCTCTTCAGTAGCTGCACACACACTGGCTTCTGTTTTGAAACCAAATTTTACTGAACTGGAAGACTGAAAGAGATAAGAAATAAGACAAATTATTTCACAAGGAGCAGAAAAAGAGAGGCATGATCTGCAGCTTCTTCGTGTTTTGTGGGCAAGTCCACAGGCTGGCGTGAGGACCCAGATTTTTTCCTGTGGCTGAGGATTACTGTGGTAGTTATGCACAAAAACTGAAGCTATCCCACAGCCTCTCTCAGAGCCACAGCTTCTATCTTTCCTTAAGATGTCAAACTTAACTGTATATATAAGTATAAAAATTCAAACTTCTTTGTCAAACCTCAAAAGAACTTGGCCAAAAGGCTTCAAAGAAGAATTTCTTGTGATGAGAGGTGACCAGTAACAGGCATTGTGATCATACGGTTCTCTATGCAAAAGCCCTAAGAACAAGCAACCTTTACAGCAAACGCAAACCAAGGATGGAAATCCTTCAGACGCAGACAAGTTCACAGTGAACAAAGAAAGCAGGCCAGGACTGCAGCAAGGAGAAAGACACATTGGCATTCTTGTAGCGACAACTGAATAGCAGCAAAACTTTAACTAACTGCTTGTGTGGTCTATTAAGTACCTTGTAATTAACCCCACAAGCAATCTGAACAAAGGGTCCCAGATCAGAAAATGAGGAAATTGCACAGGTTTTGACATGGTCCATGCAATTTACAGGTAAGCTGATTTGTATTTAGTTTTCTGTAGGACAAAGTGACCTTTAGCTCGCCGTGGAAGAAAAGCAATGTTCAGGGCTCAGAGATACAGCACTTTCTATAGCTCTCTACAATCTACCGCATGTCAGTTATGCCACAATAACTACATGCATATGAGCACGTGGAAAATACGAAGCAATTTAAGAAAATTTACCCCACAAAGTAAAAGGAGATATAGTGCAGGAGATGAGAGATAATGTGTTAAATCGAAATTATTTTATTTTTGAGTTCTAACAAAGCTTTGCAATTACAGAAAAGCACAGCTAGAAGATTTCCACAAAAACTCTCACCCCAGAGTCATAACATACACCTGTTGAGAGCTTATTGTCTGTTTTCTAAATGGAGCTCGTTTGCCAAAACAAACATTCTGACAAAACACTTCTAACAGGCACCTCCTAAAACCTGAGGAAAGCTCAACAGCTTTTCCACTCTCTCCTTTCGGGAAGCTGTATTGAACATCAGTGCTTCCAGGCTAAATTGGAAGTGGGAAATTTAAAAGAACAGTTAGCACATTCCAACATCCAGTTACTTCCCTAAAGAAGCAATTATTAGAAGTCTGATTTTCTGACAGGGTACTGGGGAAAACTTGTCTCTTGCAGTAGATTTTGGTTTTAAACCAAACACCTCGTTTGCATTCTGACCAGCTGCAGTTCAAGCCCAATATGACACGGCATGCCTAATTAGGAATCAAAAAGGCCAAAATGCCTAACTAACCTCTCCAGTGAGGAAGCACTACTATAACAAACTACAAAGAACAATTATTTCCAAGTCTAAAGAAACTGAAAACCTTGAGTGGCTACCTACCCGGTATGAGGAACCTACCTGGAGACTTCCATGACTGAGCAGTGCTACTGCTGCTACAATGGACATTACTAGTAGTGAAAAAAGTTTTAAGCAAAATCACTCATGTCTCAGACCACACAAGAAAACAGCATTCATTAAACCAACGGGGGGAAGAACTCCATGCCACCCTCCAGGCAAATGAGAAAAACTGCAAAAAGAGTACTTTAAACTTCTTTCAATATTGTCTTCAGATTACTATCTGTAATACCAATAAGAAGCTTTAAAAAGAAACTCAAGAGAATTTGCATATACATCTGTAGATGCGGTGTACTGAAAAGTAGATCACACACAAGCTTAACAAACCAACAATTTATAATCAGTAAAACATTATTGTGAGGGTAATGACATGGTATATTAAAGCAAAACACTCTCAGCGTGTTCATTTTGAGCAGACAGCTTCCCAGATAGTTTTGAATATACACAGAAGCAGTACTTTATAAAGAAAGGATGGAAGTTTGCTTGTACAAACATGCCATATTCTGCAAGTCGTCACCTGCTTTATCAGCAACTTCCTGAACAGCAGCACAAACCAAAATATCTCTTGGAGACAGCACCAGCTACCACCTGATAGATTGCTTCTACCAGAAACTGCTGTACACCAAAAGATTGGCCTTTCCTTTTCAGTTCAAATAAATGAGCACGTTTCTTTTCCAAGTACTCTTCTTTTATCACCTACATAACTCAAGTTTGTTTCTTTGCTCTTTTCACAACACAGCAACGGTGCCGAACGCTGATAAGGAAATACAGCAAGACTAACTCGAGTGCTGAAACTCACTGCTAAGCAGCACCTACTTCAGCTTATCCCATCAAGATGCTAATATTAGCCTCATGTTTGGTAAAAACTTCCCTATGTAGGAGGAGGTTGGTTGAGCCATATGTCTCAGCGATGCTTACAAAACTTATTTCCAATATTTTTTAACTGTTTTGGTTTTTTTTCCCCAAAAAACATTTTTTGCACAAGCTCACATTTGCCCTTCTGAATTATTCCTACAAGGTTGGCACTAAACCTAAATTATATCCTTCACTAACCTGTAGAAAGCGTTTGCACGCATATTTCCTTCTAACAGCTAATAAACACTAACTTCATTGCAGCAAGAGTTTGAGTGTCATAACACAATGGAACACTTGTTCTTACCTTTGCACTTGCTAAAAACCCCAGAGATATGGCTACTCTGGCTCGCAGGTCTGGTCTGTCTTTGGGCCACACATAAGACAGCATCGCTCTGACAATCTTTTTGGCATCTATCTCTTTCAGCTATTGAAAAGAACAAACAAAGGCATCACATTATAAAGAGACTCCCACAGCAAAATAACAGCGCAATTAAGAATTAATTGTGTAGATTTGGATAACTTCTGTACTTTATTTGATAGGGAGACAGTTCACAATGTTTGATATTAGGACCACCTATTAACACTTTGAGCTGTAAGTTTTTGGGTTTATATACACAACACTGATAAAACAGATTAATTGTTCTTAATTAATGTGTTCTCAAGAATGCAAGTAAAACAAAAATGGAACAGAGAAAGACACAATTAACCATGGCTAAAATGGTTCACAGAACAAATAAACAAACCCTGTTTTATCTTCCCAGTATTTCTGCACAGAATGCAAAGGCCTGCTATTCCTTCTTCAGAAGCTGTTTTAACATAGTACAGAGGCAACCAAAGGGAAAATTAATAAATAAAAAAAACATATACATTAACAAACAAAAAATAAGGCAAAAAAGAAGTATAAAAGGTAAAGAAAGTAGTCTGGAGAACACTGAGTTGCAATTAAATGCGCTATTTAAAAAGAAACCACTACCATTACAGGAATTCTTATCTCTGAAATTGAACACCTGCAATAGTACATAAACTGAACAGAGTATAATTTTCAGTTCAGACTATTTGATTGCATTACTGCAAATTTAAGCATTTCCAATGCCCAACTGTACAGATTTTGGTCATTCTATTACCTTCACAGATAAGTGAGAAATCCTTTTATTTTTCCAATGTCTCCTAAGGCATGCTTTCAGGAATACAAAAGTACTCCTTCAACGGGTGTCTAATGAAGTTAGTCCTAACTACCAACAAGAGAACTGGTCTAGTTGCCTACGCTCAGCTTCAACTACCATCCCTTCATTTAACAGAACGGCCTCTGAATCTGGGTAAGAAGGTTTTATGAGGCTTTTAAGATGAACTTAACTAGAAAGTTCATTTGTTGCTATGTTTTTTTGTTTGTTTGTTTTGTTTTTGTTTTTTTTTTAAAGAAACTCTTCAAATGAGTTCTTTTCTCACAACTGAGATAGCAAACCTTCTTAAGATTTTTTTTTTTTTAAATAAGAATAGGTTATTTTGTAGATAGATTGATGTATCGCTTACACTTGCAAAATATTCCACTGAACTCCAAAGCTAAAAGAAAGATAGCCAAGCAAGAATAAAAGCGCATGTAGTGCACATGCAACTGGCAAAACCTCATTCTTTGTGTTGGATACACTGGACTTAACATCAAAGACATGAAGGTTATCTAAAGTTGAAGGGAGGACAGCAAGTAGCAGATACGCTCTCTATTTCAGGCAATATTTTGGAACTGGAGAGGAAGAAGAAAAACCTCAGTCCTTACTTTAAGGTAATTTTTCACTACAGAAGCCCACAGAAAGGGGAATTTTACAACATGCTTTAATATTTCCCTCACTAGTTTGTGTGCCTCACACGTTAGGACCTCAATTTTGAGAACAAAGCTAATTAGAATAAAAATTCTCTGTTAAGGTCCAGCATGAATGAGTGAGAAAGGATTTGTTAAGAAGTAAGACAACCAGGGAAGCCAATCCTATAAGTGTAAGCTTTTAAAAGCTTGGGGAAGTTCATCCCAGTGTTCATAGTCACTGACTTCAAAGACAACCATCAGGAGAAATATTGTATATTGTCAACAATTGCAAATATATTTCAGCATTACAAAGCGTAAGCACATTTCAAATGACTTTAAAAAAATTGATATAATCAAAGGCTTATGAGGGAACAGAGGATGCAGAATTATTTCTGCTTTGTCCTACCCGCCGAAGACATGGAGGTATCTGCTACAGCACATACACAAATCTTTCAATTTGAGCTAAGCATATGCATAAATAGCATTTCAAACATTTGGGAAATATCTTTGATCAGCTCTTACAGATTAAAAAGGAAGGTAAAAAAAAAAAAAAAAAAAAGTGGGATCCCATTAATACAGAAGATGCTAGCACAACCAGTGCAGTTCTCATTATACGCTGCTACTGGATAGTCAGACTTTGTACAGAAAAGCTATTAAAAAGAGAGAAATACATTGGCTGCAAACAAGGATCCCATTTCAGCTTTTTCATGGCTCTGAACCGCGACAGAAGTCAGAAGCCAGTCAGTCAGTTGCCAAAGGCCTTGCAAAGGGACAGGAAGAAATATCAAAGGAGATGCGAAATGCGTGCACACTACATCAAAGTTTACCATGAAATAAATGTTACTTCTGAACAGAAACACAAGTTGAAAACTGACTATGCAAGCGTCAATATTAAGAATTAAAATAAGCCATCTGTTTAATGCACTCAAGTACTTTTGAGATTTTCTGTGGTATATAAATGTTAAGAAAAAGGTGTTTATTTTAACCTTCTAAGTGGCAGTAATGTTTTACATTTTCTTCCGAGGTTTATTTCTAAAGAAATGGAAGTAGCAGAAGGAAAAGCATTAAATGTACAACACAGCCAGTAGCAAAGAAAAGACTTTAAAAAAAAACAAACAAAAAACAGGCTGTGGCTGCTTTTATATACTACAAAGTACTTAAGACTTATTTGTGAAGGAACAAATACTGCCTCTCTTCCTGTCCCTGACTGTTCCAGATTCTACACCTTCCAGAACACTTAGAAATATATATATATATATATAATTTCTGTTCACAATCCCCAAGACCACTGAGTGCTGCAAAGCATTCAGTGGGCTGGCCCTGTGACTTCACATGTGAAGTTTATGCTAGAGGAAGATCCATCAGAAGCATGACGGACAAAAGCGGTAGCTTGACTTGCATTTAAGCTGTCATTGCTGACAAATGAAAAAAGACCCTGTTCTGGCTCTCTGTGTACTCAGGAAGCTGTATCATCATCTGCATTGTACCAGCACAAGCTGTCTCACATCTGCCTGAGATAATTCCGCAAGCCATTAACTGCTTGATTCCTCCTCTGCTTTTCCATCTCTTTGCAGCACGGAACTCCACAGCCCCAGCCCATTTCTCAAACCACCTCTGGAGGCCACGAAACACCTCAATGAGACTATTCAGTTTATGCAACCGGCAGAAAACTCCTTGGTGTTCGTTGCTGGGTTTCAGCTCAGGAAGGAGTCAGACAATTCTGCAAATTCAGCAGCATGAGAAAAAGCACGGCTGAGAACCTGAGACCATGACTTTTTGAGAAAAAAGATTGTTTCAGTCCATGGCAAGCAACATGCTCTGAGTGAAGCAGCTGTACTATTTCTCAGCTGAGCCACCTTACGCTAGCTCACTACCTAACGATACAGACACTTATCAAGCAAAACAGCAAGGTGAGGTAGGATTCCTTTTCAAGCTGCCATATCAGCTTAAATATATGTCAAACAAGCTTTGGGGGAAAAAAAAAAAAGTGCTTCATCTTCTGTCTTCTTACTGTCCATCCCTCCACAGAAGGCAAGCAGCGACTAGCAAACCAAATAGCAACCAAGTGAAATGGTGGTAGGGGCAGGTTAATTATCTGCACTCCATCATGACTAGCAATGTTTCCATAAGAAAGTAATATATAACTGCTTAGCAACAAGTCAGACACCACAGCTTTTATTGCTGCCTATTCTGCTTACAGAAATCTAACACACACACACACAAAACCCAGACCGAAAATAGTAAAATAATGTTACTGTTTTCAGTCTTCTGCACATTGGCTACTGTTGCAAGAACAATTTCTTTTGTAACAAAGCAGACGTGCAATCTTCCAGTTATTTGTGAGATGAAGGTAACACCTACTGCCCTTCACACACACTTTTTTGTTCATCCCTAGCATTTAGCTCTTTATTCCCCGTAGCTGGTAAAGGAGGGGGAATTTAAAATGTCAGTCCCCAAATCAGTTTCTGGAACAAACAAGCTTGTTTGTCAAAAATAAGCAAGCTGAAAGAGATACAGGTTTAATATTGCTGGTGTGCATTCCCTCCAGTTTCTCTAGAAATATAATTCTAGGGGGAAAGATTTCTCATTGTAATCCCAGTATCAGTTCTTTTATGCACCTGTGCATGCATGGAAGAACTACATTGTCACATCAGATTTACTTCACTTTTGCTGAGAACCTCTCAGATTTTGTATCCACAGTCACTCTTCATTTTTTCTCCCTCCACACAGGTGGTTCAGTTGGAAAAGACCTGCATTTTGGGGAGCAGCTTTTTAAAGAGTGCACAAACAAAGCCCTGCAGCAATCCTGAAGATAGGTCAGTTGTGAAGCTGGGTATGTGATCTGCAACTGCACCACATGAAGGCAAGTTTGTTTGAAGTGAACATTAAAAATGTTTCACGTGGACATGTTTTAAAAAAAAAAAAAAGATTTTGACAGTGAACAGACAATATTCTGGTGATCAACATACTCAGAGAAACAAAAATTTGAGTAGGAAAAAATAATAACTAAGTTCAATGGACATATGAGAACTAGAGTGGCAACAGGGAGTGTAATGCCCCCTTCCACTTAAAGGAAAAGTGCAATCCATAACAATCATATTCAAGAACATATACCATTAGGATAATTAGGGAGATGAATAGCTTCCCAGCTTTAAAGTCTGTCTTTCCCAGGAAATACGTCAAAAGAGCCTGTACATGTTGCAAGTAGGGTTGTGAAATTAGTCTGAAGTTCATGCTACATGCAGCACCAGTAAAGCTACCAACTGAAAATGTCTGACTCTTCAGCATCCCCCAAGCCTTGTTCAGAAGTGACCACAGATGCTTACTAAAGCAAGCTGATTATATCTTAGGTTATGAAACTCCCTCTTATTGCAAGAGGGATAAATGTCAGCAAATTGTCTCCTGACTTCTGCTTGTAGCACAAACAGGTTGAGATTAAACAGAGGGATAACTTTCAAACCGAAATTTAAGAAGATCCATTCCTTTACAGCTACAGGAAAATGGACTGCCAGAACTGCCAGGCCTTGAGGAGCAAACCAGCCCTGAAACACCTGGGATCTGCACTGAAACGTGTCGTCATCACCACAGTCTTTGCTGGCCTCAAGAAAACAGACTCCCATCAGAGTCTGTTATATACCACTGCACAGCACCATTCTGCAAACATACACAGCATCTGATGCAGAGCAAATGCGAAGACAAAAGTTACGTAACTCAAGCTCCGAGTTTACATTGCATTGCTTTAATCAAAAGCCCACCTCATTTTCTAACTGTAACCATTTGGGTTAATAAAGACACTGCCTCTCCTTACATACCTATCATCATTATTTTTACATACGTGTTTCCTGATTATAAATGTAGTCGAAGTATACCAAATGCATCAACATTAAATCAAAGTAAAAACACATGCACAATTTAATTAGGTTTCTTCCTACTGCTTTAAGTGCAGTTTCACCAGCTGATGTGCTAACTTGTACCCACAAGCTAATGTCAAGTCACAGGGATGGATGATTCGCAGAAAAGAACACCAGACCACATTAAGCTACAATGGAACGTGCTTGGTATGAAAAAGAATTAACTTATTGCAGAGAAGTTACAAAGGAATGCCACACTAGCATTGTATTTTAATGAAACTGAAGACCTTTGCCAAACGTTTATAATAACTGTATTAATCTAAGAGCTACATTAACAAGTAAATACAATCTACTGTGCTACAGCATTCAAACACCTATCAGTAGTTCTTAATTAATTGCTATTCGAGGTCTTCAGCATTTTTAAGGAAAAAAACAACAACATAATAATGAAGCAATTTTTACCCCTTCCTTTGGATCTGTGTGAAGCCCTCCGCCTGCATGTCCATGCCAACACATTCTCTTTTCTATCACTTGCAAGCTTGGGGAAATCTGTGTGAAAAAGAGAAGTTAATTTGCAAGAACCTCAGGAAACACGCATTTAAAAGCCAACAGAATGAACAACCATAAGCCTGTTTTTCTCCCCCTTACCCTCCAACTGACTCAGCTTGCATTATTAAAAGATCCTCCCTCAAAAACCTTGCCTTGCTTAAGGAAACAATAAGAGAACTATAAATCTAGCTGTATAGCAAAGAAAATGTTCCAAGTAGCCAGAAGGTAAAGAAAACAGTCTTAAACATTTATGTTAAAATGACACCTACAACTAAGAAATAGAACAAAGGACATCGAAAAGGAGTTAAAGTTCTGGAAGATAAATGTACTTGGACACGTTAATAAATAAAGTGGGACATACTTAAGCAATAATCCTCTTTTCATGTGCAAAAATAACAATTCCGCTGAGGGGTCAAAAGGAGATAAACTCACTTCCCACTCCTTTCCTATCAGGCTGAGGATGGCTTACTGGTACCATATGAAAGATAAAAGTCTGCGAGGTCCAGAGCCCCAGCTGCAATTTAGAACAGCATGTACAGGTGCAGCTGCAATACAAACCCACTTTATAAAAACAAATGCTCCCTTCTCCTATCACATGAGTAAGATGACTTGCTAAATAAACACAGAAAAATTGTGAATTTATAAATCCAAGTAGATGCACTATAAAGAATAACAACTCACTATTACTCCAGTTTCAATGTGCTTGCCACAAACAATAGACATGTTAAAGCTTATCAGAAGAGTCTGCATTTTGTTCAGAAGATGTGCTAGGTGTTTTCAACTTCCTTTCAGTAAAACTTATTGACAAGCTCTTTAGGAATCTCACTGTATAGATACGGTGCGATACCAGAGCTTGGAGTCCCCCAAAGCAGTTTCACATTTTCCATATTTTAAAGAATAATACTTCAAAGATTATTTGACACAGTCAAAATACTCAACAGATTTTAGCTTAAGTCTGTTCTATGAGTATTGTTTTGTTGTTTTTTCATAACAGTAATAAAAAACATTTTAACTTCATTCAAGCCAAGTATACTGCTTCGAAATACATCATAATCATTCCATGAACCCATTAAAAAATGAATCTTCCTTATGTTTACATTAGCAGTAAAGCAAGCAGATTTCACAAGAATAAGAGCCTGACATCCTGTTGTTCACAATGATGAGAATAAATTTGCAAAGTTTCTTGATACTTCATAATCTAAGCAGAAATTTGAAGTAATAAAGCCCTACATGCTCATGGAAAACTCACAGCTTTCTAGGCATTGGTATTTTCTACGCCTGGAAGCATGAATTTAAGTAGAAGCATAAAATTTGCGCATTGATAAGAACTCTTTATAATGTGCTGTGTTATCATTTGTTTTTAGGGATTCAAGAAGATTGCGAGGGAAATGCAAAAGTCTGAAGCTTCAAGATGCCTTCCTTTCATGAGGTGGAAACATAACTTTCATTTAGCTTGCCGTACTTCAAAATTGTAAGGGCTGAGGGAGAAGGGAGAATATGGAAAGACTCTCCAAGAATTTCCTCCTCCCCACAAGTAGGAAGAAGAGAAATTTCTACCTACATCTGATATCTCCAATAATGGCCTTGAATGACTTCCCAGGCTCTGCCATGATCTTCGTTTGTGGATTGGTGGAATCTACAGAATAAAAAGGAGAATAAAAAAATGTAACAGAGCAAAGCAGAACGTGCACTTCACATTCAGATAATATTCATCTGGTTTAAGTAAACAAGCAGAACATGGTAACGAGGCAGATGGCTTTCTTTTTTTGACAACTGGCCACAGGAAAAGAGAATGAAAACTGGTGAGGAGCTGCTGTAAAATAAATTACATGCAATCATCAAGAATTCTAAATGACAAACTTCCTTCTCTTAATCCTCAGTCCCATCAGGCTTCATTTATTTTGTATCATGAAAGTCCTCAAGTTTTCCCTTTCCTCTCATTTTAAATCTTCTCCCAGGTTGTCTTCTGACTTTTTAAGATATTCTTTTGTTCTATTTTACATAACAAATTGTTAGGCTTATAGGTTCTGCCACTTTCAATGCCTCTCAGCTCAGCTGACACCACAAGGCCAATCACAACTACAGCTCTTCCCTGGGATGCATTAGGACCACTACAAATCACAGCCCGGCTGATGGCAGGTTTCAGGCAGGCAGGCCACGAGATAGTCACCATTCACAAACTTGTCAGTGCATCTCACGGGCACGCTGCTAGGCACCAACTGCAGCATGCTTTACATGTCACACTGAGAGCAGCTACTTTTCTGTGGAAGATTCTAAGGACCATTTATTTTCCCCAGACAGATTAACTGACAGCGCTTCCCAATGGGGAAAACAAGTACCTCTCAGTTAGCAATGAATATTCCACAACATCCTTGACGTATTCAGTAATAGATGTTTTACTGCTCTGTTCCAACATTAACCACACATCTCACATGTAAGAACACATGCACACACACACACAAAACCCAACAAAAAACAGCAAAAACTGCTCATCACCTTGAGGCAAAGGACAAATGTCACCACACAGGACACACTTATTTCCAGCACCTCCATTCTACAGCAACACACGCAGGAAGAGAAAACATCAGAATTGCACATTTATCAGAGCTCACTGGCCTGAGTGAACTGTCCTGATGCTCCCCAGACCAGAGCTGAATTAAGGAGCTGCATCTGTAAAGCAGTTCATTGCAGATAACCTTGTCACTTGCTGTCAACACAGTAGATTCCATCTAAACTAACACGCTCTCCATATGAACAGTGACAGCTTCATAAACAGAAAACATAATGGAAGGAGACAAGAGATTTAAGAGACCTCACCATGTCCCAGGTTACTGCAAATTAATGTAATTGCTACAAAGGCACCGTTATTTCGGATAAAGCTCCCACCAACATGCAAGAGGAGGATTTAACACTCCTTGCAGCAACCACCACTGCGGCACCTGACAACAACCTAGGACCTAACACCAAATGAAGCCGTACAACCAATACAAAAGCAGCAGCATTCCTAATTCAGCAAAGACAGTTACAGTATGCAGACTGCATACTGACATCCTTGATGTCTTCATGCCAGCACTTATACTTCTCTAAGCAAGTGATGCAGATACAGGACTGCTGAAACACCACGCCATAGAGAAGGTTAGGGGCTGACGAACCAACTGCTCGCCGCTATGCTTTGGCTTTTCTTAACACAGCTGGAACCTCTCCTGAGCGGTATCATTCTCTCTTGCTTGGCTTTGCATGAAAAAGAATACATTAATCCTAAGTATTATCAAACTCGATAATTCAGAATGCATTTCTGTTGTTATATATTCTCAGTACATGGGAACAGACAACTGACGCCCCAACAGTTACTGGAAAGAAGCTAAGTACTGTTCCTGGAGAACATACTAAGGCACCACAAAAACATTTTACTAATGATTTATATCCTGTGGCAAATCCACAAGTTTCCTTTTGACGGAAGTACAAGAGAAACATCACAGAAACAAGTTCTGCTGAAACACCAACAGATCTACCTCAGTTACTGCACTAGGCGGTCTCCAGTTGACTGGGGCCGTGAACTGCTATAGGGTTAAGAGATGAAAACAGTGACAAGGGCGTATGATTTGCACAAGATATGTGGGGAAATGCGCGCCTGGAAGATTGCAAGTTTCCCTCTTCTCTCAAGCACTTGTACTCAGCTCTGGTGAGGCCGCATCTCGAGTATTGTGTTCAGTTTTGGGCTCCTCACTACAAGAAAGACATCAAAGCCCTGGAACGTATCCAGAAAAGAGCAACGAAACTGGTGAGGGGTCTGGAGCACAAGTCTTATGAGGAACGGCTCAGGGAACTGGGATTGTTTAGCCTGGAGAAGAGGAGGCTCAGGGGAGACCTCATAGCAATCTACAACTTCCTGAAGGGAAGATGTGATGAGGAGGGGCTTGGCCTCTTCTCCTAGGCAACAGACAGGACCAGAGGAAATGGCTTCAAGTTGTACCAGAGGAGGTTTAGATTAGACATAAGGAAAAACTTTTTCTCTCAGAGAGTGGTCAGGCACTGGAATGGCCTGCCCAGGGAGGTGGTGGAGTCACCATCCCTGGCAGTGTTCAAGAGGCGTCTGGATAAGGAGCTAAGAGATATGGTTTAGCGGTTTTTCAGTAGCTATGGTAATGGGAGGACGGTTGGACTAGATGATCTTGTAGGTCCTTTCCAACCTCGTGATTCTATGAGTCTATAATTCAAAAACCAAGACTTCAGCAACAAAATGAAGAACTGAACGTTGACAAGGTGAGAAACATACCCCAATGGTGAGACTTCCAGCCACCACAGCATTATTAACGAAACCAGAACAGGGCTGAAGCTTACACTGTTACTCTCCATACATTCCTTAAGCAGACTTAGCACTCCTCTGTCCCTCACTACAACTCCTTCCCAATAAATTCAGACTGCAAAAGAAAGGCATACTTGGCCCTTAATGCCACAGATAACAGTAGCATCTCAGAACTTCATCCCAGCACAAACAAGCCCTGCTGATTTCAGAAGTCAGGGAACTATGTGGGGTACCTTAATTCTGGCGCTTTCTAACTCTGCACCATTATGTTCCCTTAATGTGTTTTTGGATATGATTCTGTATACTCTAAAGGATGAAACAGATGCCTAGTACTGATTGCACATAAAAGTCATATTGCTAAAGTGTCATGACTGTTGGTGGTAGTTTAAATACTATCAATAGAAACAAGCAACGGGGTTAGACACACTGGCACAAAGTTAAACCCACACCTAGGAGCTACTCTGTGGAGCACAAAATCTACTACACTAGCCTAACAGGAATTGGTTTGTTTTCTTTTTTAAGATAATTGTAACAGAAAAGTGAAGGTAGGACTCAAAAACCTGTACAGTACTTGCATCCCAGTGTTAACTTAAGAGTGACATACAGCAAGAAAGGAAGAGATGAATAGCAGAGGAAAACAAGAAAAGATGAAAGTATTCTGGTAGGCAGAATACATCACCTTTAAAAATATAAACTGAACTGTTGCAAGTAGGAGCAACATAAACTTAACCAGATACACATCTAACACCATGCAGCTGCTCTGCACGCATATCCAGAACAAATGAAACTAAGAACATCAAATAACAACAGATTTGAAACAGTTGTCAACAGATGTGAAATGATGTCAAGATGATAAATATAAGTACAATTTCGCAAGATCAGGCTTCAGGTAAATAAGTAACTTTAACCAAAATACGTGCAACTCCTTGCAACTGCTTTCAGGGCAAGGGATGTCATTAACTCGTGCACAAGAACGCATTATCGCACGCCATGCGGCAGGCTGGAAGGCCAAGATAACGCAAGAAAAAAAAAAATAAAGCCTCTTCTACTTTCTGCTGTTCCACTTCATAACAGCTTCCCAAGTCATGCCTTTACAGCTGATGAAGTTATCTCTGAAAGAAACTCCTCCGTATGTATAGTTGTTATTATACAAGGTTGTAATAGATGGATAGCCAGAGGTTATAGAGGAACAACTTGCCCACACTGAGGCTCACGGCTAGGATGGATGCTCGCCATAAGGAACTCCACACAGGAGCAATCTCCAAAAGAGATGCTGCCTTAGTGGTGGTCAGCCCTTAAATGGGATCTAGGAGAGGTGGAGTCAAGCTCCACCCCTTCCGGGAGCACAGCTGAATTACCTTCACCTGTGCTCCCACAGCTGACCCGTCACTTGCCTCAGATAGTTAATCAGAGGTTCAGGATGTGATTAAGTTTCCCATACATCCGTATATGCCTCGACTTCAGCAGATTCGTATTAAAATAGCTAACCTTACTTATAGGCTGTTGTGTCTTTTCAGTTGAATGTTATTTTCCCCTATTTAAGCTTTTATTTTGGATGCAGGGCAAACCCCATTACAAAAACAAGGAAAACAACATGCTTCCTAAAAAGCATAACAGTCACATCTGGTCACTTTCTAAAGCTCATCACAGGGCTGTTCTCAGCAGAGGTCTGACATTCAGAGAAGGAGGTCTGACACATTGAACCACTGGAGGTTGAGGTGAAGGAACTACATTTATGGATATACAAATTTATCTCAACAGCAAATTGATTCTGATCAGAGTTCCACAATATTTATGACATCAGCTTTGTCATTCTATAAGCTCAGCTGTTTTCCTCTCCAGGATACAAAGGTTACATATCCTATCACTCAGAAAAGCAAGGCTGATCAAACTGCTGAAACACAAGTGGGAGGGAAGAAGGACGTGGATTATCAACAGCATCCAAACAAGCCTGCTGTATTTGAATATTAAGAGATCGGGTCATAAGCATTTATGTCACAATTACTGCCCTTTGTTATACTCAAGAAGCTAGTGCAAGAGCTAACCCATGCTCGATACCTACAATAGAGCAATGTCATAGAAGAGCTCTTCTACATGCTAAAAATACATACACCATACGTACACGGTACATGCACAACTCACAACATTTCACATGAAAACTAAAATATTCAAAGGATTAAAATAAGCAATTACACACATCACAATGCTTTCACTGCTGCTTGCTCACTGTGACATTTGAAATTCCTAGGAATGCTGGACAATACCGAGTACCAAGATATTAACACACATGGTTAAATACTTGGTGTGCAACAGCTTCAGCTTTCAGCTTCGCATCTTACACAAGTTTCTATACTAAAAGCCTCCCAGATTTACTAGCTCAGTCCTGCTCATCTCTTCTTCTAAGTAATATTAACTCGATTGCCATCTGTATCAGAACTCTGCCTGTCAGAGGCAATAAATCAAGGTGACAATGAGAAGTTCGTCATAAACAGCAGTGCTCTTGGAAGAAGGATAACAGGCTTAAGGTTATTATCAAGCAGAACTAATAGCTATCTGAGAATTTATGGAAAGTTAATTCATTTGATCTCTGAGATGCACTTCCTTCACTCACATTGAAAAACACATATGAATTATTGAAAGCTGGACTCATTCAATCTGAGATATGTACTCAATCCTTTACTTGCAATCAAAATCATTCACTGGAACATGCTGACAGAAAGAATTCCAATTTGTACCTTAGTTACAAGCACTCGTCTTCAGCATGAAGCTTATAACACCCAAATACAGCTGTAGCAACCCTCAGTGCAAGAATACTGTCAAACTTCTTGCATGCCCCGCTGGAATTAGAGGAGATGGATGTTGCTCTGGTACTAGCACAGCAGAACCACGTTTTTAATACTGACTTGAGGATGGAAACTGTTCTGAATACAGAAGTTGATCTGATGCTCACATTTAACTTAATTCCTGTGCTCGCAGCAGACTACAGAGTGCTTTACTTTTAAAAAGTTAAACTACTAGAAGCATGGGAACAGAATTATTGCCCAAACGTTGAGAAACAGACAGGGATAAGAAAAGAAAAAAGGGAATAACAAAGAGTTGACTGCTCCAAAATATAGAAAAGCAAGCAAACCTAAACTGAATGAATTCAACCATTTGCAAAGGAGCCATTAACTATGAAACTGTTCCCTTAACGCAGGTCTTTTCATCCCACGTTTAATTGCTGAAACTAAAAAGTAGCTGACTACAAAACTGATGTCAAGACTACAAAGTCTTACCCTCCCAATTTAACGCTACCAGCAACTTCCCTGTGAAAAGAGCCTTCGTATTGGAACAGCAACTCTTCCTGAGTAAGCAAGTTGCAGAACTTCTGAGGATAGGCCATAAGCCACGTGCTTTAGAAAGCCAGCTGGAAGAAGCCCTTCCAACACCAGGCTCTCTGACAACAAGGAACAGCGTGGGGCAGGAAGTGGGGTACGGTCCCAGGGCAGCGTTTGTGCTGCCTCGCAAAATGCAGTGCCCACACCAGCACAGCCTCACAGCCTGTCACGCAACGCTGCTCCCTTGATAAAGCTTGCTGCAAAGCAAGAACCAGAGACCAGCCGCATTTAAAGGAGGCACGTGACATAAGACAGTGCAATACAGCACTAAGCATCAGATTTTACCTACCACAAAGCTCTGACAACCTTTAGAGCTCAACAGCGGTGGAAGTTTTGCTTTCCACTACCACAACGCACAGCCAAAAGACCCAGTCCCTCTAACGCCAGGTTTTGCTTCCAGAAGCCCGCGCCGACCGCCAGCCCTCAGCAGTACCGCTCAGCCTGGAAGGGTCAGGCCGGCCCCGAGGGTCAGCGCAGCACAGCGGTTGGTGACCCCACACCCCCGCCGCCTGAACGCAGCATACACAGCTACGCCAAAGCAGCGCGCCCAGGGTTCCCAGACGCGATGCACTCATACAAGGCACACAGCTGCCAGGCCCCGAGGTGCAGCCCGGGCCGCGCGACGCAGCCGTGTACCGAAGGCCCAGAACACGGAGCCTAACAGCACCCCCGAGGTCACGAGGAAGCACGGGAACCAGCCGCCGCTCGCACACAAGGATTTCGAACGCCCGTCCACAAAGCTGCGAGCGGACGCAGGGCACAGGACAGCAGGATCCGTCCCCCGACGGCAGCTCCGGCGCGGCGCCCTCTGCGCCCAAAGCCTTCCCTTCCCTCCCCTCCCGCCCGGCCCCACGCACCGTGCCGCTGCCCGGGCTCCGCCGCCGCCCGCTCCCCGCGAACCAGCTGTGCGCGCAGGCGGCGGCCGCCGGAGGCCGCAGCAGAGCGATGGCGAGAAGCAGCCGGCGCGGGCAGGAGGCCGCCTGCAGCACCATCTTGGCAGCGGAGCGCGGGGGGTTGTGGGACGGCGGCGGAGCGCGGGGCGGGGCGGCAGCGCGGCGGCACCCGACGGGGCGCGCTCTCGCCCGGCACGAGCGTGCACGGCGGGTCTCGTCTCACGAGGAAGCTGGAACTCTGCGTGGCGTTTTTAATCACGTAAAAATTTCTTCAAAGCCACCGGGGCTTCACTGCTGGTGCTGTTGCCCTGAGGGAGAGTTGTAAGCTCGTTTGTGGGGGCGAAAGGCAGAAAGACGGGGAGGAGCAGGAGGACGGCTGGCTTTAAGCTGATTTTTAACGAGGCAGGCTTTTTCCTGCCCGCGCTTTGATACGCAGCTTTGCTCCTGACCAGGATTCGCTTTAAACGACAGAGGCGACGTTTCTCTGTCGCTAATCTAATTCTTCACCGCGACTGCACTCAGCACAGCAGAGCCGGAACAGTGCCGCCCAGTGGCATCGCTCGGACGCATCAATTCCAGGCTCAGGGCTGCCGGGCGCCCGCCTCTCGGTGTGCCCCTTTCGACGTGGCGGTCGGAGCAGACAGCAGGTGAGGGATGTGACCTTGTCTGGGACACGCAGGACACCCAACGCAGGCTGACCAACGCTTCGTTTAGAGCCATGTCCAACTTTTGTACCGTTTTTCAGCAGGCCTTGCTGAGGTAACCTTGATACATTCAGCGTATATATGCAGACACCGTGTGCTCCGGGTAGAGCAGCACTCAGCTGTACAATACCTGTCCAATATTTCCACTACATTAGGCTCTCTATATAGGCTTATCAAGGGACACCCTGGCTGTGTACACCTGGCTGTGTACAGCAGAACCCTGAATGGTGCTCTCATGGCATCTAATGTTGATCTGCTGCCTTTCTAATGGAGATCCACAAAATCACTTGGTGAACATCTGTTGTCAAACCTCACATCAGACAGCTGCACTATTACAGCCTTTTCTTAGGTATAAAAGAAGCGAGAATAACAGGTTACATACACCCTTACACTGAGCCATTTGTAGGACCTGTTACATACTTTCCACGAGACACTAACATTGTAGATGGAAAATACACATTTTATCATTTAATCAATACTCCCCTTAGTACAGGCTAGCACTAATTTTTGTCTAGTATAGTTTTTATGTTCTCAAGCAAAGCACTAATTACATAAGAAATACATATATTCCTTTCATGAAATACGAATGGGAATTTAGCCTCCTAATTGAATATTCAAAATGAAGTCCTGTCATTCATCTAATGCCGAAAGAAGCACCCACATCAGAAGACTGGTGGAGATGAGGAGATTCATTTTCAGAAAGCGATCAAAAGTGTTAAATATTGAGCTTAGTTCACTGATAACTAAGGGGTGACTATACCCCTGCTGGAAACATCTGGAGAGGGTGAGAAATTATGAGCAATGATAGAAGGAGTGAGTACTGGATGTAATGGGATCAAATTAAATACAGGGAAGTTAAATATCTGGCAAAAAAAAATAAAAAGTATTTAAATAGGAATGAGATAGGCAAAAAACAAGATGGGACAGCTGAGAGAAGAAAAGAAGGGCCATGCATACACCTTAGTGGTCAGAAAGGATGACAAAGCTCATGAAGTCAATCCAGAACGATAGCAGAAGAGGTTTTTCTTGTTATAAACTCACGCTATTTCAAGCAGCTTGTCATGAAAAAAAATATACATGCTTCTCTGCAGAGTTAACTGTAGAAGCAGAGGATCTCCTTGTACAACTCCGACAGAAATCAGTCTCTGCTCAGAATAAATGACAAAAGAATTTTAGTAGAAGAAATAGAAGCCCCGGGAATGGTAATAACTCATCACAGAGGAGATTCGTGAATAGAAACCTAAAAGGTCTCTAATCCAAACGTTTTCTACACCAACTCCCACAAAACATTATGTTGCCAATATTAAAATCCTAAAGTACTAAATGCTAAAATACTGTGGCAAACTAATATGACACAAATCTGAGGGGTACGACTGGTATGGCCACCAGTCCTTGCATGACACGTTCAGTCAGCAAACCAGATCTTGAGTATACGCTAACATGCTGTACAGCTTTATCTGGGATGTCTCAGTAACCCTCACAGCACAGTGAAGATAAAAAATAAATAAAAACGAAGACACCCCTGACATATTGGGTGTTGGCATGAAGACTAATTTGCTAATGTTTTCTCAACACTTTGAAAGCATCATCTGGCTAATAAAAGATACTGTAAGTGGGTACTTAGTTTTTCTCTACAAGAACCGCACAAACTCCACTGTGGAGGTAGTATATATCTCATAAAATAAAGGCATTTTGGAAGCAATACATTTGAATTAATTTATTCTATTTATTTCAAAATAGATGAATGGAAGGGCCATCACGGATAAAAAAAAAAAAAAAATTACACTTGCAGATGGATGTGAACTGTGAAATGCATTGCACAATGAAAGAATGAGCTGTAACAAAAGAAAGGTTTTATCAAAAGCCATAAAACTGGTTCAGGTGATTCCCAACAGGTATATTCATTCAGCTGTTGTTATCACAAACTCCTCAAAGCCAAAGTTGATATCATAGAATGGCTTAGGTTGGAATAGACCTTAGAGCCCATCCAGTTCCAACACCCTGCTGTGGTGTACCCAGTTGCTACCCAGTATATCAGGCTGCCTAAAGCCCCATCCAACCTGGCCTTGGATGCCTCCAGGGATGGGGCTTTTCTGAGCAGCCCATGCCAGGGCTTCATCACCCTCTGAGTAAAGAATTTCTTCCTTTTAAGCTTATTCTCATTCTGGATGTGTACGATTATGACTGTGTTTAATCCTGATCAAGAAATAGTAATAAATCACATGCTTATTTGTAGTTTCATAAAAGACAGCTGGCAACTTACACAATAGAAGTTTCACTGTGTAAAGAACACATCAAAATGGAGGAAATATTTCCAATAGGTAGACTGTAGGTTTGTGACTTCTTTCTACTGATGTACCAGGAGAATAATTAAGAAATCCCATTTTTCATACAGGCAGAAGATGACTCTAGCTTACTCCATCCAAGAAAAAAAAGCACTGCATTTCTAAAGACAGCATTGAGTTATGCTAAACCCTAGGAGGAGTATTAAAATGAGTTACGAACCCAAAGTTACCAATCACAGGAAATTCTTGGAAGAGCAAGGTCTGAATGAAAAGCTGGGGACAGCTTGGGTACGCACATCCCAACTCAAGATTCCCTTTTAGCTAAACCCAAGACATGCATTTCACTTCTGGATCTCAGCCACAAAGCTATGACACCATCTGTCAGCTGGATTGCTGGAGGAAGCAGAGAAAAATCTCAGAGCTGATCTAAGGCACTGCTAGATATAAGCATGTTCTTAATATATTGCTTCCTGCCCGCCTCTAATTATAGGAACTGTGTTGTTAATATATGGACTTCCATATGCAGTTTGTTCCTTCATTTTTACCTTGTCTTTACACTGCCTTAGGGATGGCTGCAATGTATTTGGTAAACACTCAGACATCTCCCTGGTATGGGCACGACACGATAGTCCTCAAGTCCATCTTACTGCTCTATTTCACAGCGCCTGCTGTGACTTCCAGTTTTTACAGGCAGCTACACAACTATGGGCATATCCCTCGTAAGCTTAACAAACCAATTTTGGAGCTGGTAATAGGTGTTGATGTGGAAGAGATGTCTTTCTGTGATTACTTTCGGTAGAAGCTCATTAGCATTCAGCGAGGCAGTTGAGATGGTGCATGCACACTGAGGGATCACAGCACATTTAAATGATTGAGAATTAGTAAAACCGCAAAGGGTGTAACTCATTTACAACTGGACTGCTCCAGCACTTTCATACAGTGAATTATTGCACTAATAATGCGTGGGCTTTATTCTTTCAGACAAAAGATGCACCCTTAGCAGTATGCCTGACACTCTTCCAGTTCTGCAGCCCTAAAAAAAAACTGGCACAGTTTTGCTCTTTGTTCACAGAAATAAACCTCACAATATCCAGTTACATTGGACTAGTCCTCATTCTTTACGCATTCCAGCCCTTCAATAAGAGACCTAAACTACACTGCAGCAGGATATTACAACTCTCGAGCATCATGCCCTCAAATCTCTGCATTCTCTGTTTCCTAAGGCTGGCAGCTCTGGCCTCATTTAGATCCTTGCAGTTTTGACAGCTTGGCACACATACACGAAATGTCTTAGCCATGCAAGTGGAATAAAACTATCTGTAAAAATTCATCAAGGCTACGCTCACAGGAGATTTGCACTATGGCAGAGTAGTACTTGCAGTGGAATATGCACGGTAGTGAAATCCTGAGATTTACATATAAAATACCAAGATCGTGAATATGGACTAAGACAGTGGCTAAGCTTATGACTTAAAATCCAAATGCTGAAATCAGCCATGCTGATGGTTATGTACAGGAAACTGTTAACACAGCAGTTAAAATATATGAAATTTGTTTTATTACTTTCAGTTTAAAGGTTTTAAATTCTATTTAAAAGCACTTAGTACGATTACAGCACTGAAATGAACTTCACTAATAGTGACAAGAACTTACTTCTTCCAGCTGTAAAAAAACAGAGCACAATTTTATGGAGACTATTTATTGGGGTAGACGTGGCACTCAGGGGCATGGTTTAGTGGGCATGGTTCAGTGGGCATGGTGGGGATGGGAAGGCTATTGGACCTGATGGTCTTACTGGGTTTTCTTCAACCTTAATGATTCCATGATTTCTATATAATTATTAAATGGTCCTCTAAGATGCACAGAATCAGCACTGAATGCTAACTAATCTGTATGCCAACGGGAGACCGACGCCATATTTTATATGATAACACTGGCAATTCCAATGATGGTATGCATCAGGTTAAATCAAAGCTTACCCACAGTTGTGGCAATCCAAGAGAAATAAGGCTAGAAAATATATAAAAGCAGCGATACTCCATCATCCATATTGGAAGGTAATGAACACAAGGAGGGGAAGAGGGAAAATTAATGGGAAAAAATTAAAGGAGAAAAGAAAAAATGGGAAAATAGGACAAGGTTGTGAGGGGGAAAAAAAAAAAAAAAGAACTCTTCACTCAGAGATACATAAAATTAGTTTTGATGAGTATGTGCTGAAAGACACAGTCCTGATTTTGAGACAGATTCTTAAGCATATTTCTTGAAAAAATATGTTCTGCTATTCCTAAGACCTTACCTTTAAGAACAGAGCAGCTCCATATACATTTGAGGTGCAGCTTAGTCATGCTTCGCAGCCAATTAAACGGCTAACATAAATGAACTGTTTTGAGAAGAACGCTTGCATCACAAAAATGGCTTTGAGCTTTCTTCTTTAAAAAGTTGCTTTTGTTAATCTTAACACTAAACAAGAGTCAGGTACAAAAACTAATTTACCACTATGACAGCTGCAACGTTACATGAACATACTGTTAGCTGTTCTACAAATTATTTAAAACACATCATATCATCTACACCGCAAATATCACAGGGCTACAGCACTGTCTAATATCCTAACCAGAATGCCAACCGCTGAACGACGTTGTTTAACCTCTCACAGTAGAGCCACAAGCACCCTCATTACTGGTGACTAATGATTTGAAGTGCTTCCATTTTTCTAGCTCGGAACACTTGAACAGAGCAGGATAGCACTAGCGCTGTGCTACGAACTCATCTTTTGAAAAATTACACCCCATTACAACGTCTCAAGACCAGCAAGAAAAGAAAAAACAACCCGGTCTAGATTAGTAATTAAAAATTTGCATCTCAGTGAAATATTGAGGTCACACTGATAACTCATACAATAACCTATAATCAGCAGCACGGTGTTCCTTTATTATTAGGTGGCTGATCATTGTTTCAGCTCGCTAAGAAGCAACGAGGAATAATTTGATGACTCACTTGTGTTTCTGAGGATTCCTTGAGCTGTAAATGCCTCAAGCATGAACAGCTTCACTCGGCTGTTAGTAAAGGAGCTTACAAAGTAAAACCATGAATTTTCCTCAAATAGGGATAGTTTGTTTATACTTCCCTTCTGTTGTTCTTGAATAGGTTGGGTTTTTTTCATAAATAATAAAGAACAGCTAATTTTTTAAGCATACATTGAGCATCAGCATCAATATACAAGCATTACACACTATATAAACCTAAAAATAAATTCTCCCGTTAGTAATGAAAGCAGTGACTAGAGCAGATGGCTAGTCTACAGTGTTATACAAAAAAATGGAAGATAACACTCCATTTACTCCTAAATGATAGCAGAACATGAAAATAATTTTTTTCATATCAGCACATTTTCCAACAGAGCCTCACTAAGAATGGAATTGCAAATGTATGTAATGCAATGCATTGAAAAATAATCAGAGCATTCATTTAACAGCAAACAGTGAATTCATTACCAGCTTGATAAGAGACTCAGTCCTGCGACGCATGCTAACATAACTGTATTTTTAAAGATATAATCTGCAACTGTGTTTTTGTATCAGCATGAGAGACGATTTTTAAGCACAGATCTACAGGGAGGGGGAAAAACACTCATTAAAGCTCTTGCATGAATTAGTCTATCCAGAAGGCAAATTCTTGTAATTGTCACAGGGAATTTAATAGGGCTGTGGAGTCTATGGAATGCTGGATGAAAGCTGCTAATAAAGATCGAGGAGAGAATTAGTTCATGCATTTAGCCAGCAGCCAGCAATGCTGGCCTGATGAGCACTAGGATGCTCCAACCTTCACAGCTTCCAAAAAAGAGCAGGGGTACCAAGGTCTCACCCCAGCGCACCCCATGCTGGGGACTTTCCAAGTCGTAAAGGCTTGTTTGGCAAAGGCTGGGGGGAATTCCAGCATTTCAGAGAAAAGGCATCCAGTTGACACGCTGGCAAGAACTGCCTTTCAGGAACGTCCACTGGGACCGACCGGCATTCAAAATAACTGATTACAAATGCTGGTGGTTTACTTCCTCTTATACATACCTAATAGCTCACAAAAGATGTTAACTCTTTGTGTATTTGGAATAAAATCAGACCTAACTCACCGAGGGTAACCCTCCCCTCACAGAACTGCTATCCAGTAGATGGTGGTTAAGGTAACAAGTTCCTGCAACCACAGACCCACCTGGGGCAACAGAAGAGTTCCTCATATATGGTTCAAAGAAACCGTACCTGCAAGTTCCTTACACAGTGTTATAGTGGGACTGTCGGGAGATTTCACATAAATCAGTTAAGCTGATGGCATGCATGGCCTCAGAGGTGAGAACGGGGCTTGTACAAGCCTAGGGAAGGAAAGGCTGAGGGATTATGCAATTGCTGTCTTCAGTTACCTTAAACACACCTATAGAAAAGAAAACGGTGCCAGATTCTTCCTGCAGGTACACTGCGAAAGGACAAGAAGCAACAACTGCAAGTCATAACAAGAGAAATTACAACAAGATGTTGGGGGGGGGTGGAAATTACAGTAAGAATGGTTAAGCTCTGGAATTAATCGATAAAATCTTAACTCCTGCAGATACCAAGTCTGTAAAACACTGCAACAGTATCATGCTTGTGTGGTGAGCAGAAGAAAGGATTAACTCAATTAGTTGTGCAATGCTAATAGCTGTAGCCTGTGTACAGTTTGTGATTTCTTGAAAAAAAATAGTGCTATTCCCCCTCTGAATCTCTACCGGGGAACATATGGATACAAAATACTTCTATTATTCTTTATTTCATGCTGTCCCCTCGATTCTTTTCCTATCACTTTGATATCAGCTTTTGTGTGTGCAGTTACACACAAACCAGGTGCTGTTAAATGGATCACAACATCAAGACAAAAATGCCAGAAGTATACTCACTGTGTAAAACAATCACCAAGAAGAAAATATGTCCATTTGGACTTCACTGTGCACTTTGTCTTAGTGTACTAAGAAATGACTTTCAGACACTGAGGGCAATACTGGAGAAAACATTTAGAAGAATTGTTTCTACCCACAGCATAAATGAACTTGCCTTCTTAACAGTCTAACTCTCTGTGGTATCTTTCTTCCCTTGCATTTCACATATTGTCTTGTCCTCAGGGGACTAGAAGCATTAACTTTAAATACGAAGCAGACAGTGAAAGTCTGATATGCTGACATTAATTACTGGCCATGCAGTGTCACCTAACTAACAGCTTGAATTTTAGAAGTTTCGGTGCCTGGTTAAAAATAAGCACTCGGAGCACAGTAACTAGGATACAGCACAATTTACATGTGTTTGAAATTTGAGTCTTGACAGTTAACTAACCTAAAGTCAAAGAAAAAAACCCACCAAATCTGACCCGACTGTATGAATGTCAAGAAGATGGAATTTAATATATCATCCTATTAATCCTGTAAAACAGTCCTTTTATAAATAATTCTATGTCTTGTGCACAATCCCTGGAATATGGGTAGAACTTGCTTCTATTTCAATGTCTAGATATGTACGCTGATTAAGTTAGGCTTCCAATTAAATAATCTCTGACTTCTATTAACACATGGCCTGATCCTTCATCGTACCTCTCTATCTAAGCAGACACCTGTCTCACCTCTGAACTTCATCAGGCAGGGCTGGCGCAGCACTGAGATCTTAGAAGATGCCTTGTCAGATGGCAGCGTGCAGGCACATGAGATTTTAGCCTAGAAGAGGCAGCATCAAAATGGCAAGAATCAAAATCAAAGCTGAGAGTACTTGCTTGAAGGAAAAACCTTACATGTGAACTCTCTTGTGTATCTCATCCCTTACGTGACTGACTTGTTGATGTCAGTAACAAACCTCACTGAACTCAGTGAAAATGCAACTGGTCTTTAATTACTACAGGTGTTGTAGTTCACATGCATTGTAGTAGCAACTCAAGGTCCTTTCCAGAAGGATGAAACTGCAAATAATAAACTACCCTTAGGTTCTGTCTCTACAGGTTTATTCATATTAATTTAGAGATAAAACAGCCACAGTGAAAAGGACAAATGGCTGTGGGTTAGAAATTTAGTTAGCACACACCTGCTGGAAGACTGCCACGATTTGATGATGTGACACGAGGGCAAAACCTGCTGCCCTCTGAGTTTTATGGCACTAAAATGAGCTCCAGCACTCTGTTAGACACCTGTGCTGGTGTCAGAGACTTTGCAGTTATGACGCCAAGTTTTCAGAATAGTGTCCCACCCTCCCAAGTAGCTTTTACCTGTATCCTCGTTCCATGACTTGTCTACTTCATAGTTTGCAGTTTCCCAACAGAGATACTACTTAGTTAAGTAATAAAGCATTAAATTGTTAAAGATAACCCCCAAACGTATTGCAAAACGCTTCTTACTCTTGCTTACCTTTTGTTTGGGGTCTTTGTGTTTTGCTAGGCTGGATGGCCTGCTACTTGAGACTTTGGCAGCAAATTATCTCAGCTTGACCATCAACACAGTCAAACCAGAGCACAAGAGATATTGCCCTTCTTCTGGCTTTGCCTCTCAAACAGTTGCTGCTGGTTGCTGCTGTGCACAGATACATTCTTCCCTCCTTTTCCCCTGTGAAACAGAATTAAAAGTTACATAAACTTCCCATATATAAAATATATATATATATCAAATGACAAAAGAGGATGACAAAAGAGGATGACAAAAGTTTCTGAAGCCTCACACTGGGGGGGGAGGGGGAAACAAGAAAAGAAAATGGTTCATGTAAATCTAACAACTGGACATTTGTATTCAGTAGAAATCCATAGTTGCATGTTTAGCCTTCTCTAAATAATCTGTTTCCCAAGCTGCAGCAAGCCATTCCTACTGCAGGTTCCAGTTTCCCAGCACTCAGGTTGTCTTTCAGTCTGTTTGCTCTCCAGGTGCAGCTCATCTTTAACAAGTGTAAGGGTCTCTGAGTCAGCTCCAAGTGAACTGAACAGAGACCAATACTCCAATTCCCACCTCTGAAAGTTCCATCTGCAATTTAAGTTCCATTTTCAAAGCGACCTTTGCCAGCACTCACAGCAACGCATCTATAGGTACGCTAAGCAAACGTGAACGTACACGGACGTTTGTTGGAGCAGATGGCTTCACAGGCTGTTGCAATCCTTCCACCTTCTCATCAGCTTTGTCTTCTGTTCTCTCTGCGCTACGTTTTCAAGTCAGCCGCAATCCCACAGTAAGTTCTTGTTAAGCGTTGTTTCAGCTGTACAGAGTTCCTGCAGGTTTGGTTATCTGTTAACTAGACTGACAAGTTAATTAAGATGTGCCAAGGCTTTGATTTTTTTTTTATTTAAATCCCCTTCTCCTAACAAACACCTGCCTACAAAACAACTGATATCCATCCCTTAATTACTGCAGAATCAAAGAGCTCGAGTCAAACGAGAGGTGCGTGTGTTCGTGCCTCCTTGGGGCTCTACCACACCTCCATCACACGCAGCCCCTGCCCAGAGCTCAAACGGGTACCGTGTGGCTGAAACTTTGCGTGTGAGATGCGAGCATATCCATTCCCCCCACTAAGGACATCGCTGAGCCCAGGCTGTTTCCATGCTGCCACACGATTCCTGCACCAGCTCAGCTTTCCCGCTTACCCAAAAGGTTGCCGACACAGGGACACGGGAAAGACGGGTGAAGAAAGCACGGGACATAGCACAATCAGCGCTTCGTATTTAGAGCAGGGCAAGACCCGTACGAACACACGGAGCTGCAGAGGCTCACTAAGACTTTGCTCAAGCGCACCCGCACGGAACCAGCGAGCAGCTCGTTCCCGCCCTGCAGCCCGCGCACCCGCGGCCGGCCCGGAGCTGAGGGCAGGGCTCTGCTGCGGCCTGAGCTGCCCCGTGGCAACGCTTTGCGCAGAGCCGCAAAGGGCCCAAGCACACGCTAAGAGACGTTCCCCGGGAACCACAACCCACGCGGCTCCTCACTCCACAACGCGACGTTACAGAGCCCGTCCGCCTCGAACACCGCGGCCCTACGAGCCGCGCGGACGCCCCGGCAGCGCCCCGCACCACCCTGAGCGACGGCGGCGGGAGCCAATGGGAGGAGGCTGTGGGCGGGCCGTTCCTCCGTCCCCGCCCCTCGGCGGCGGCGCAGCGGGGCCGGCGCGGCGCGGCGCGTGGCGGCCACGGTCGGCGCGGGGGAGGGGGCCCCGGCGTATGGAGGCGATGCCGTGCCACAACCAGCGGCTCGGCGCGGCCGGCGGCCCGCGGCCCCAGGACGAGCAGACGGCGCCGGCGGGCGGCTGCTCCCGGCTGATCCGCTTCGCCGAGCCCTCCGAGGGCAGCAGCAGCGGCAGCCCCAGCCCGGACAGCAGCAGCGGCAGCAACGGGGCGGTGGCGGCCCCCAGCCCCGCGGCGGAGGAGTGCGCGTCGCCGCTCGGAGCGCAGCTGAAGCTGCTGCCCATGAACGATCAGATCCGGGAGCTGCAGACCATCATCAGGGACAAGTGAGCGGGGAGGGCGGCGCGGCCTGGGGCTGCGGGCGGCCCCCGGGGGCCGGGGATGGGGATCGGGGTATACCCGCGCTCTCCCCGGGCAGCCCCGTCTCGCGGAGCCCCTCGGAGGGCCGCGTGTTCCCGGCGGGGCTCCCGCGGCGCTGCGCAGCGCCTCCCGCGCGGCCATTGCGGTGACGTGCCGCGGGGCGGGGGCGGCCGTTCCCCACCGCCGTGCGGCGGCGCCGCGCTCCCGGCAGCTCCGGGCGGGGCCGGCAGCCGCGTGGCCCTCGTCGCATCCTTGCTCCGGGGAACGGAGGCCGCTCGGAAACTCCCGGCGCTCTCCCCGCGCTTGTGGCGGCGGCCGTGCGCTCCCGCAGGATGCTCGCTGCTCCGGCCGCTCGGGGAGCGTCGCCGTTAGCTGACAGCCGCCCCGCTCCGCCCCCGGCCGTGAGCGCTCTGTTACAAACCTGAAGTGCAAAAATGAATGCAAAATGGTGCCCCTGTGCCGAACGTGCAAGGTGAAATGCTCAGGACGTGATGATTCAGTGCGCCGTGCTCGGCTGCCCGTGCAGTGGGAGCGTACCTCCCTCTGGTCACGTCAGTATCTGCTCTGTACATGGAAGGTGATACTATAGTGTATTAAATTTAGCGTGCAACGTAAGACAAATATACGTAGCGGGCTTCTATTAAAAGCACAATTTGCCCGCTGTGATGTGAGCACTACCACCGGACCCGGAGGTGAGCAACATGGGTTGGTAGCGTTCAGGTTCAGAAGGAGCCCTTCTCGCCCTGCGTCACGCTGCCTGCTGATATCGGCAAAGCGAACACCGTACGGCCGTGCTCCTGCCCCTCATTTTCTGCCCACCAGAAATTAACACCCTTATGATACGGGATTTGAAACCTGGTTGCAGCTTTCCAGCCGCAGGTGCACGCGAGGTCTGTCGTTTTCATAATTATTTGGGTCTAGTTTTTGTGCACGCCACTGCTGTTCTCTGTTGTCTTCCATCCTCTCAAAGCCGGGCACAGCTGGCTAAAGTGGCTCCGTGAACCAGCTGTGAGGGCATCCGAGTCTCTGTGCAAGGGCAGAGTAACTGTAGCCTGGTATCTTGTATTCATTCATAGTGTTCACTCTCAACGTGCATCGCTTTGCAAACAAAGCCGCAGGTGTGACCCTGTCAGGTTCACCTTCCCACCCTTTCATGAAATTTGGGTAAATTTTCTGAAATGCCACAGTCCAGTCTGGAAAAAAACTCGGAATTCACCGCCTGCACTCCTTGCCATTCGTTTTCTGGGTTTGCGCTCGTCACAGTTGGGAATATGAGTCCCTTTCAAAATCCTAGCAGATTCAGTTTGTATGATGGCAGGGCTTGTCTTGTTTGGTGGGGTTTGTTTGAGTACCGGTTCTGATTAAGTCAAAGTAGCAGAAAATGAGGCAGAGCCTGTCGTTTCAGGAAAGAGCAAAAAGCATATAAACAAACGGCATTTGAAATAATGAATAATGGGTTGTGCGCAGGGAGAAAGGTGAGGCTGCCAGGCTGTTTCAAACTGTCTTCTAGCGTGGCTGGGAGATTGCTGGTTGCTCAGGGACTGGGCAGGCAAACGTCTTGGCTTCCACTCACGTGAATGTAAGATGTTGCAGAACCTTGGGGTTTAAGTGCACAACTCTCTTTACAGTGTATCAGAGTATCATCGTTTGACGGTGAGAGAGGGGTATAACTACTGTGCACACAATGTTAATTCTTTGCCAGAGGATTTTTGTAAGGCTAGTGGTCTGTAAACATTGGCTCCTTGACCACAACGTCTTGACATGGGAAGCAAGGTGTTAAAACCTGGTCTTACTTCTTTCGAGCTTTCAACGTGGCATATTTGCACAGCGTGCGGCAGGAAGAGGTGAGCCCATTCTTCCTGTCTTCTGAGTGGGCCAGAAGCCAAGCAGGCACGTTGGCAAGAAGTTCCACCCAAGCTGTAGGTCAGCAGAGAGGTGTTTTTGTGGTGGTACGTGTGCATCCCTGCTCATTTAGTCTCGAGCTCACTAGTCTAATCTGCATTATCGTCCCATGGTTTGAGTGATGTAAGAGCAAGCAAAGCAAAGAAAGCTCTTCTGCTTAAAGATGTGGAACATCTATCAGGCTGCTGAAATCTTAGCTTCTGAGGTGCTGGAGCTGAGCTGGAGTAGTGGTACAACAGAACACCTGCAGAATATCAGCCTTACATTTTCATGTTTAATTGCTGCTTATGCAGTGCAGCAGCATAGCCAGTAATTAGAGGCAAGGCCCTCAGCCTCCTCCACCCACCACGAAACCCATGAAGTGGGATCTCTGAGGGATAAAGTTGGAATCCAGCAGGAAACTTTTCTACAAACTGTCTCTGGAATGTATTGTCCTTGAAGAAATGCCATAATTAAGCAATGTCCTTAAAATTATTCCCCAATTTAAAACAGAAATTGTTCCCTTTTTCAGGACAGCCAGTAGAGGAGACTTCGTGTTTTCTGCTGATCGTCTGGTAGGTGAAGCATTTCCTCTTCTTGGTGTTGTGCTTTGTAACTCTTTCATAAAATGGATCTTTCAGGCAAGAATAATGGTGTGAGAGGAACTTCTCCAAACTGGACACTGCTATTTGGCTGCAACTTTCTATGTCGGGACTTCTATTCCTTGTTACAGACTGCTCTTGTCTCAGAGGGTTCCAGAAACTGCGTTGTTACCAAATACAACTGCTTTAGGACAGCAAGAAGTATCAATAAGATAAGACTGTTTAAAAACAGATGCAGAGTGTCTAGAGATAACTCGATGTTAGTGTGAAAAAGCACTTCTGATCTTGTGAACAGATCTGTACCATTTCTTGCAGTCTAGATATTACCAACTGACTGCATGCAAAGTGCCTCCTGGCACCTGTGTGTGAGATGAGCTGCTCTGTATGCACCCACACTGGGCATCTGCCTTTAGCCACAGGGTAGTTACTGGCAGAGACAAAGCAGTTTGAAGTTCAGGTGTATTTAAATAAGTCAGAACAAAGACTGTTGGGAATGCAGCATTTATCTCGTTTAAATTAGGTGCTTACAACACCCGCTCCCACACAGTATACTGGTATTCATGAGAGTGCTTCCTGTTTGCAGATGCACACTCATTAATGAGAAAAGCCTTTCTTTCCCCCTCTAACAAAGATCAGTTCAGGGAGCATTCAGTTACCAGCACTAAACCAGACAGGTTTAGTCCAGTCTTAATCCATGCCTGATCTAGGCTTGCTCAGGGCTTACCTGTGACCACAACTGAAGGCTGTGACCACGGTGCATTTTATCGCTGCAGCTTTTCCAACTTTCCCCTCTGCTTTTCCCTTCTTGAGAATGTTTCTGCCATTCCCATTCAGTAAAGGCCCAAGCCAACAAAACTCATCCCTGTAACTGCTGGATCGAGTCACCGACCGGAGCATCCTTCTTTGCCAATAGTGCTTCATAAGGAACAGGCAGAAAGTCACAGTCCCAGCTTTGTTCCGTGCCAGCAGTTCTCAGCAGACACTGTTTAAATAGACATAATGTCCTTCATGCTGTTGAACAAGTTGGAACAGCACAGGAAACGTCCACAGCTTGTGAAAGTCTGAGCTCAAGTGTGGGTCATTCTTCCTGGTTTTTTTTTTTGTTTTGTTTTGTGGCTTTAACTTCTTCATTTGCTTAAATGTGTGAATAAGATTTAGAAAGCCAAAAAAGGCCAACATCAGCAGTGCCACACATTTAAAGGGTACAGATCTCCAGTCCAGCTGCCAGGCCCCTTCCCCTTCAGTACTGCTGTCACAGTAAGGGTTTCTGGTTAACGTTCTCATTTTAGGTTACATTGGCTTCCCACCACTTCCTGTCAACTTTTATGTTGGTGCAGAAGGAAAATGAGAATGAAGTTAAGCTTGCTACTAGGTGGCAGTTGCTAGTGGCATGTATTTTGTAAGGTGACATCATTAGGAAGAGGGAGTAGGGAGCGATTTTAAAGCTGATGAATTGGTAGTGTTAGAATTTTTCCTTTTGCCGGTTTCTTTCTTACACAAGGGGATGACATGTAAGAAATATTCAAAGATCCTTGGGGTAAAGGTTGTTAGAGGGCTTCTGAAACTGACTGCCAGTGTTGAGGTCCTGCAGCTGCAAGAGAGAGGTTAAAGTCTTGAGGAAAACATCCCATCTTTTGTCTGTGTGGGAGTGGCAGGTGAGGGAAGGAAGCCTCTAGCCCAGGATATGATCAGTCATTGTAACCTGTGGTAGGAGATAGCTGAGTAGAGTGCCCTGAAGGTGCTGCACAATTGTGCTGAGCCCTCAGACCTGTGCTGCCCCGCAGCCACACATTGTACATGTGTTTAGTTGATGACACCGGTGCAGGATTTCTGTAGACCTAGTGAGATGCTCACTAAGCCTGAAGCATTTTTACTGAGACACCTACGAATTTTGTTTTTATGAGGTTTTGGTAGGAGGTACCCAATAAATTGGGTCCAGTCAGATAAGTGAGTGCTGCATACAGCTGAGTGGGCGCTATAGCAGAGTGTTGTGGGCTAAAGGAGCCAGTAACAGGACGAGGAGATGTCTCCCAGAGACGCAGAGGATGTCCTATGTCCAGTTTTTGGCAAGGACCAAGCAAAACGGACCCATGGCCTGGATTCAGGGAGGTGTTTGTCACCTGCACTGCCCTGCAGCCCCCAGCTCACAGCACTGCATTGCGTTTTTGCAGAGAGCAGAATGTAGGTTGTGCAGTTTTGAGGTCTGAGAGAGGAGTTGGTTCCTTCCAGCAGCAATGTGTGGTGCTGAAAGGGTCACTTCACCTTCCTGCCCACCTCTCTTCCCATAGCAAGGGCGGCGATGCACACTTTGAAAGTGGTTTGAAATCCTGAGGTGAGAAGAGCTGTATAAACATGAAGTGGCACTGACGGCCCTGCTGCTCTGTCTTCCTTCAGCTTCTGAGAAAATCTGCAGTGTGAGGGGCAGAGGATTCACTTAGGAATTACTGTCATCTAGGAAATTAGTGCAGTTATCACCTACAATGCAGTTAGACTACTTTCTTCCCACCAATTAGGAGATTATATTGGCTACTCCAGAATTTAGTTCAGTTGGAAGGTACTTTCAGAGGTTATCATCCGGCCCAACTGAAGCTTTAAAAATTATTTTGATTTAAATTCTAATTTATTGGAATTTCACTGCTTCGCTTTTCTCAAAACTGCAGGCAGACATAAGAACTGTAAGGCCCAGCTGCTCCGGGTTATGGGTATCTTTTGGGGTGCCTCTTCCAAGGTTTGTCTGCTCAGAGCGGCACCATCCCTACCTGCACTGGGCCTGGTTGCCTTATTTAGCAACTACACTTCTTCTAAATGACAGTATGGTCAGCCTGCTTTCTCTGGTTGCCTAAATCCAAATTCCTCTGCTCATGGACCCTGAAGGACTGGTCAAACCTGATTTCTTCAGTGGTATTTGACTGTGGTGAGACTTTACTCATGTGCTTAATGGGCCAAGAAAGTGCAGGTTCACTAATATTTTTAACATCCTCAAGGTGTTTATGTGGTAGTTAACTGAAACTCCTTGTCTGCTATAAGCTGTGGCTTTTGCTAGCAGTTTTAACAGGTCTGCTAATGAAGACTGAAAGCAAACAGTATTTTCCTTGCTTACTGCAGAGGCAGTCTTAAATGTGTAATTGTAATAAATGAGGACATTGATTGTATAGTTTTGTGTATCAGCATTAAATGCGTAAACTGAATTTTGTAAGCCTTGACACTTTAATGAGAATTGAACACTTGTTTTAGTTCCCCCCACTCCCTCCAAAATGGACTTTTTTTTTCCTTGTTATTGCTAACTTTTACTCGTGGTTTTTATATCTGGTCAAACTCTTCTATGCTGGGACCAAAGCTTCACCTCTCCCTGCTCTTGTGAGGCCATAGCAATACTTGCTCAGCTTCTGCTTCTGAGCAGTGGCAGCCACGGGGGGGTAGCAGAGCTTCTGGGCATTGCAGGGAGAAGGGGTGGAAATTATCGTACCTCAGTGTGAGGGCAGCAGAAAGTGTAGAACAAACATACATAAATGTTTTATCAGCACCGACAAGTTAACAAAAGAGTCTTCCCAGCCTCTTCATAAAACATAGATACATGTAGTAAAAACAAGGAGATTTGTAATCTGACTATAGACCTACACTAGTTCATCTGCCAAAAGTTTGCAGTAATGCGGACCGATGCCAACCCTGTTAACAAGAAAGCAGTATGGGAATAAGTTTCTTCCAAACCTGGCTCAGGAAATGTACCAGAAACCTGAAATTAAATCAAGGATGTCTTGGTTTAGGCAAGATGTCTGTCAGTAGTAGAACACTGGTGCCTTCCATTTCTGAATTACAGTGACCAGAACTGACTGAAGCAACAAGTCTGTTTTCAGGCAGGAGTATGGTGGGAAGCTGCCTTCCCTTCAGGCACAAAGCAGACTGATGCTGCAGAAGGGCCCGTTTCCTGTGTGCAGTTTGCATCCGTGAAAGCAGTGGTTGAGTTACCTGGCTAACCTTGTGAACTGCTCTTCTGTTCCTTGTAGATGTGAAATGCACCCTCCAGGCAAACCCCTTCTCTGACTCGGTGTACCAATCACCTCTGAACACAGCTGTCACAAACTCGCCCCTGAAAAAAGAATGCTGCCGTACTAAAATTGCTGAAAACATCTTCAAAGCTGCATTTTAGTTTAAGGGACCTTTTCTAATTCCTTGTGGAGTATGTGTGTATGCTAGGAACCGGGGTGGGATGGAAGAACAGAAGAATCCTTTTTGGTCTGCACTGTCTCAGGAGCGCTGTCTGAAGCGAGCAGTGTCCTTGCTCAGTCCCAGGAGCAGTCACCTCATTTCTGCCATTACACAGTGACTTTTGCCTTAATAGGTTTCTCTGGCATGGCAGCAGCTCTCTTTGAGCAGTTCTGGCCTACAGGTCTTTGGCTTACTAGCAGAGAGAATTTTCTACATCTGTAATACCCAGAGCATCTTTCATGGGCAGTCATTCTGGGCTCAGATGAACACGTTTCAGTGCCTCTGCCTGAGTACAGTCACAGGTTGTCTGGCCTCTGGAGGGACGTGTGACTTACTGACAAGCTCTCTTTCCAGCAGAGCCATCTCTGCTGCAGCTGGGCTGTCCGTACAGCGTGGAAGCGCAGCTGCTTGGCAGTGCACTCATTGTAACCACAGCTGCCAGGTGCCAGAAGGAAAGGGTGATAAAGAGACTTGTCTTTGTGAACTTGGTGGTGTATTTACATTGCTACAGCTCCCGTGGCTGTTCTGGGCAGCCCCACTGCAGTTTCTGCACAGAAATGTGGATGTAGCTTGGGGCATAACTGATGGGGAACTTAAGGGGGAATTTTCCTTTTTGTCACAGTAGTATTTTCTATCAGCAAAGTGGAAGTTCACATTGGTGGTTCACCAGCACTGGTGGAAGATTTGTCCCTCTTACCTTTATCTGCCGGATAGAAAACAAGTCAGTTTTATCATGTCGTTACTGATGAATGCTCCCCTTGCCAGCTTTGTTTTTCAGTGCCTTCATTTGATTTGTGTACATACACCCACACTGCTCCAAAAAAACCCTTTAAATCAGTCCCTATCTATTAGTAAAAGAGGATCTTTTTGGCTGTGAGGTGCTCACCTAGTTCTTGCAAAAACAGCTAACATTTCTTATCTTCATAGATAACAGATCCTTTTAAGCTGATTTTTTTCTGGTTCCACAGATCAGACTTGTGGTTGAAGAGGGACTGAATCAATTGCCATACACAGAATGCACAGTGACCACTCCAACAGGTATGTGGGTAATTACTCCTCCCCCCGACAGGACTGGAAGTGGAAGCTTAATCAATATAACAAAGCATGGGACTATTACAAAAGGCTTGAACAATTTAACATTCAGGTTTGAGTACAGAGTTAGGGCCTCTTCAAGGTATTAAAAAAAGCTGGAAAATGTGTAACAACACAGATGAACAGAACATGGTCGTATAATTATCTTACTAAGGCTTTAAATTGCTTTTGCAAAACTGCAATGAAGATCTCCCATTCTAAATGCATTGTCACTTTACTTGCCCACATTGTAACACTGAATTAAAACTGCTGACATTTCACATGCCTATTGCATTAAAAAGTACTCCGCACAAGTTATTTTACCTTGCCAGCCTAAATCTGCCCCTTTTGCAACAGGGGGCCAGCTGGGAGTGATGGTAAGCAGCAAATAAAAAGTGTCTATGTTGACAAGCATGTACACGCTCTGAGCCTGTGGTACACCTGTAAGAGCTGCACCAGGTGAGTCCTCTCCTTGAGGATTTCACTGGCATTTATTCAGGCTGAGAGCAGCTCTGTATGTTACTGTGCTCTTCCCTTCTACCCTTCACAATAAATCATCTGCATTCTTTACCCTACTTTTAGTTACAGAAGAGATGGGCTGAAAGCACTCCGTTTGAAGCTAGCTAAAGTTTAAGAAGGCAAAGTCACAAGTCACTTACCTTTGCTCATTTTAAAATAGATCAGCAGCTACTTCTCAAGCATTGGCTTCACATCTGTTCCAGGTCAGCTGGTGACAGGTAGTTCAATGCCCGTCAGCTTCTCTGCATTACACAGCCTGACTGGGAGGACCCCTGCAAGTAACGCCATTCTGAAGCTCAGCAGTTCTTCAGGGGGCCGCTTGCCTGGCTGTAGGCAATGAGTGTCTTGGGCCTTGCTGCCTGGCCACAAGTCACGCTGATGAAGAGGCTGTGTTCTGCCATCATTCCTGGCCACACCATTGAGTCTTGCCCTCTGACACTGTGTCAGCTCTCCTCTGTCAGTGTGATAGCCCTGCTGCTCAATACCTGTACCCGGTGAGGAAGCTGAAAGGGCCTCAGATGTGCTAACTCAAGGCGGAACAGTGCCTTGGGAATCCAGTGTATGAATTCTTACCTATATTGAACTCCTTTCCTCCAAGCATTTGTAAGATGCTGTCAGCATAGCAATTTCTATTATTTAAGGCTCAAAAGCAGAACGTCCCTCAAGGCCGTTAATGAAATACCCTATTGCATCTCCTTTAAAGGAGCCTTTGGACTTTTCAGTCAGGCAGGGGAATATGCAAAGTCCATAAAGAACGTTGCCACACATTCTTCACAGCAGTGCCACTTCTGAAGCAGTTTACAAGCAAAGAAAGCACAAGTTCTTTAATAGTTTTTGGTCCTGTTCCCGTTGCTTGAGGATTGCAGGATGTGGTGTGCAGGTTGGCTCGTGCCAATTGTTGAGATACATGGAGCTCAGCACTGTCCCCTTGGTATGCGGGGGCATCTCCCTTCCATTCACACCAGGGTCACTTAAAATAGCATGCCCCGAAAGGGCACCAGGAAGGGACAAAAGGGAGCAATCATTGCCACTGACATTTGGTTTCTTTCCTCTCCTAGGATACAAGTATGAAGGAGTGAAATTTGAAAAGGGGAACTGTGGAGTCAGCATAATGAGAAGTGGTAGGCAGATTTTGCTTGTTGAATGAGTACGAGTTATACATCTTTAAAACCTGTAGCCAGCTTCTTTTTGGAAAAAGTGCAACCATGCTTCTCTTCAGCACAGTTTTAGCTAAGCCTGCTAGTTACCATTCTGTCTTAGGCGTTCTTGATCACAGAACATCAAGTAATATTTTTCCTCAGCGTTTTATCAAATAACTGCAGCAGATTTCATCTGACCGCTTCTCTAGCAATCTCTCCTCCCTTGTTTGTTTCTGATTTTTTCCTCCTCAAAGACAGCTCTCCAAATGAGCCGCACTCAGTGATGGCAGGGACACCATTATTTTGTTTGAAACTTTGGGAATCCCCACAGGTTCCTGTGCTGCTCTTCTGCAGTGCGGTGTCTCTGGGCAAAGCTCAAAGATGTTTTCCAAACCACATGCGAATTATGACACAGTTTGTTTTGATGTTTCCACCTCGCTCCTTTGAAAACCTGCTTAGCACTAGCACATGAGAACACTAACACCTGGGAGCAAAATAACACTGAACAGACATGGGCTTTTTTCTGTCTGAACAGAGGAAAATAAAATAGCTTACAGCCTTTTAAAAATTTGCAACCAAGAAAAACTCCTTTTGAGAACCCTTCACCAGTACAGTACTGGGGCTGTGCTGTTCATGTAACATCTTGTAGCTGGGCCCTTCCTTAGCATGTAACAATTTTTCCCTGCTGTTTTGAGGCGAAGCCATGGAACAAGGTTTACGGGACTGCTGCAGATCAATCCGCATAGGAAAGATCCTGATACAGAGCGACGAGGAAACTCAGAGAGCAAAAGTGTACTATGCTAAGTTTCCACCAGACATTTACAGGAGAAAAGTTCTTCTTATGTACCCAATACTAAGTAAGTATCTGTATTATTTATGGCTGGGCTTGCCTGAGCAGTGACCGTTCTGTATTTAAAGGAAAGCATCTGAATTTGGGGGCTTTTATTAGAGTTTGGCTTGATTTAGGTGACAGAGCAGGGACTCGGTCAGCCTGCATTAACGTGACTACGGAAATCATTTGGGTATGGCTGCATGGGAGAAAGGCTGATGCATTACAGTCTGATGGCACCATTTAGAAAACTCGATTTATATAAGAAAAGATTTCTCACAGTATTTTTGTTAATACTATTAAAAGAGTTTTTTGATGAATACTCTAATTCTGAATTATTTTAAAATTAAATGCAATTAAAAATGTATCAGAACATCATCAGGATGAAGTAACTTTTCCAGTTTAAGATATAATTCTGTTCAAGCACATGGAGCCCTTAATTGCTATTTTAGATGAGCGTTCTTGCCTTAGGGCTCTAATAAAATCCACTGACTTCTGCATTTAAGACCTGGCACAGTCAGTTATTTTAATGTAGAGATGAAGTTCCTTTGTCAGGAGACCAAAGTCTTCTATAATTAATGCTTGCTGAGGTGATAGTCGCCCAGTGGAAAAGGACAGTACCTCCACTCAGCCACACACCAGCATTAATGTGGAAAACTAACCTCAGCTGGCCTAGGGTGAGTGCTTCAAACAGAAGAAAATCTTCCTTTTTCCTCTTTTAGGTACTGGTAATACTGTAATTGAGGCTGTAAAAGTTCTTATAGAACATGGCGTACAACCAAGTGTCATTATCCTGCTAAGCCTATTCTCCACACCTCACGGTAAGTTGGGAGGTTGTGAGGGGCAGAAGAGGGAGAACAGGTACATTTAAAGTGGGGATTCCTGAAGCCTGTGCATTCCTACAAGCACAGACTGCTGCACTGCCACCAGGTAGTGCAAACCTTCCTGCTGCTCTAAAGCATGGGAGCCCAAGGATTGCATTGGGCTGGTCTGACGGCTGTTTGTGGGAAGTAGGAACGTGGATCTTACAGGTTCTCTTAAAAATTGGCCATGGCAGAAATCGCTATCAAAAATCGACCGTGCTGTAACCACAGTGGTGATTAGATTGGAAGTTACAGGCATGGTAAAGAAGATTAAAATCAAATAAAAAACCCCGGACAATCCACAGCATTTTGCAAGTTTCTCCTTGTAGGCAGTCAGCTAAGCCAGAAATGAGGTGGAAGAACAGAGGCAGAGCCATCCACAGCATTCTGCTTATTGTGATTTAACAGGTGGGGCTGAAATACAGCTGTAGTGCCACGTTAATTATTGCCTTTCTCTCTCTCAAAAGGTGCCAAATCTATTATCCAGGAATTCCCAGAGATCACAATTTTAACTACAGAAGTTCATCCTGTTGCGCCAACACACTTTGGACAGAAGTATTTTGGAACGGACTGACACACTTGGAACAAACTGATAATGACTGTATATTACATAAAAAGGGGTTTTGTTTTGTTTTGTTTTTTTTCTACATTTTATTATTATTTCTAGCAGAGTTGGTTGGGGGCACGTTTAAAAATCTTTCTGGCCAAAGGGGGAAATACTTGACCTAGATTACTTCTTGCTGGTTACTGCTTCAACACAGAACCAAGTACGGTAACAAACACTGAATCATGGCGAAGTCAAGCATCTTCATGTTGTATAAACTGCTACACTCTCTGCTTTAATTTATTTATTCTTCTATAGCCTGTTTTGTGGCTGCTTGCAAGAGCAAAATAAAACAACTACGTGATCAAGGTGTATACGCTTCATTTCTAGTACTGACGTTTCCATCACTCCAGGTTGGCCAGTACAGCCACTCTAATTACTTGAGAATGATGGGTGCACTTGGAACTCACTGTATTCGTTAGCAGCCACGTTGCACTCCTGGCAGAGTTTTCCTTTGGCTGGTGGCCAAAACTAGAAGTTAGACACCTCTGAATTTTGATCTCTCTATATTACTTTCAAAAGTAGAACATCTGCAGCTGTCTTATCAGTGGTACTGAAATAATAATCTTCCCGCTGCAGTGTGCACGCCCTCTCTGCAAATGAGGTGGGAATTAAGAATGGGAGAAGCACTACCTACAGAAATTCTACTTCCACAGTGCTGAAGTTTTTCCTCTTAAACCATTTGCGATTCAGTCTGTCTCACTAACCCTTCCACAGAAACGGAAACTGGCTAAAAGTTGGGTTCACTGAGCAGCAGGGCTTAAAAGTCAAAAGACAAATGTGGCCCCCTTTGATTTGCACTCTTTCAAAACATTCAGTGCAGGCTGTATCAGTCAGATTTGACATTTACCTGTTTGCCAACTTTGTCTTTCTGACCCGTGGCAGTAAGTACACAATATGCAACAAGTCAACTAGCTACCATCTCATTGTAATATAACTTTGAAAAACAGGTAGACCAAAACGATACAGTCCTTTGCTCCTGTTACAAATGTCCATGTTCGAGGAAATGCAGGATTATACAGTGCCCTCACAAAGCCCATCACAAGCAGGTGCTTCTTACTAATTGTCAAAGGGCTCAGCATCCTGCTGAGAGGCCTGGCTGCTCCAAACAGCGCTGTTAAGGGGGCAGGATTCAGTGAATCCTTTTCTTGGTCCAAATGAACCTTCTCGATAATTTCAGTTAATTAAAGTTGTGTAAGGCTTCCAGAGATAGCCCATGCTCTGGGGAAAACATTGTAAGACCTAGGAAATAAGAATTCACAAGTATAATAAATTAACCCAAAATGGTTTTAATGCAGTCCTCACCTGCGATACAGTATAAACCATGCAGGCTTTCTAGTATAAACCATAATAGAAAATGACAAAGCAGAATGTACAGTATATTCACCTGTAGAAACCATACAAACACGTGGAAAATGCTTGTGAAACATACACAAAACAATCATATTAAAGACATCTGTTGGACAGTAAAAACAAGTATCCAAAGCTTTTGTAAAAACCCCTTTGATATCAAAAGTATCAATGCTGGCAACAGCATTAAACTCCTGAACTCTATGCTAAACATCCACATGCTGTCAGCAGACCGTTTGCAACGTTCCCTGGAAAACATTTGCTTTCTACAAAATTAAGGGATCAAATGACATAGCTCTGAGTGTCATTCCATTGTTGAACAGAGTAGTGTGAACTATGCAGATCTTGCAGACTCAGGATTTTTATAAATACCGACACCAGGCCATACTGCTTACCTCTCAAGCAACCGAAAGCAATACATCAATAAAAATGAAGTTCATTATACTGTGCCAAATAATTCAGCAGTTATTGGCACAGAGCCCGAGAAGCCAGTCCTCCTTGATGTGAAAAGCTCTTTACACTACAGTGGTTTACAGAGAAAGTTCTGGCCCAGCTGAAGAGGTAGTAACTTGGCTCTCAAATGGAGCAGACTAGTCCCGAAGCAGCTGTAGGTTCGTGTCCTGCTTCACGCAAGGTTTCCGACCAAATCAAAGCCATCCATTGACACTAACGAGCCAAACTGCTTTGTTTTAAAGCAACATAAAAGCAGCTTCTAATGCTGAATTCTAACATACGGAGAGATTTGAAATCTAATCCTGGGAGTTAATTAAGTTTTATCTTTGAGATACCCATTTTCAAAGCAGATAAATGATTCTCGGCTGAAAAACAGCTGAACAGGCAGAGTAATTTACAGCAACTTCTCAGTTATCTATGTTAGTAACCAGAGGGAAGCTGGGACAGGGAGCACTGGAGGCTACCTGCTCCAACACTGCAATCCCAAATCAGTTGGAATGGCTCAGGTCGAGGCGATCGGTGTGCACGACAGAAGTTACAAGTGAGCATAACTGTGAAAGAAGAATGCCTGCACAGGGACTTCATTCAAATCAGCACAAGTGTCCCACCTACCTCTTCACATCATCACTGAGTCAGAAATACCTTCTCTGCTCCTCACTGGAGGCCACGTCTGCACCAACCCAGGAGCTTCGTTACATCAGCAGGATGCCCGATGCTGATACGAGAATCTGATGCTCGTTCACATCCTGGGTCCTCCAGGAACAGGCAGGGAAAAGAAAATAGGCCAACATTTTCAAAAATCCATGGCATCTCATTTCTCTTGGAGAGGAGAGCGGTGATCTGAGGAGCTGCAGCACACATCTCCAGTTCAGAAAGGAGACTGAGAGGACAAATACACTTTTTCCTCCCTGGGCTTCCTGTAGCCCCAACTACAGGAGTAGTTTAAGCCTAAGTCCTGAGATTACAGAAGTGCCATCAGGTACAACACCTCTGAGTTACACCAGCTGTTTGATACTAGCATTTGATGCAACCAATTGTGGCTTCTTTTTTTTTTTTTTTTTTTTTGCACAGTTGAAATGAGAACCAAGGACGATCCCTTTATCCTTTTTTTTTTTTTTTTTTCCTTAACAGAAACCTACTTTTTTAAAATAAAACAGTGGTTGTTATTCACTAAAGCTTTAGCAAATACTGCTGTAAATCTTAAAACCTTATGCAGAAAAAACAGGTATTCCAAGCAGCATGAAGGCGTAACCAGCTTATGTGCTCATATTGGAAAAGTAAACTTACATTTTACTTCACATGGTCCACAATTCAAACTGAAGCTGGAAAACAAAGATTTTTAGGGAACAGAAAAGCAATGCAGAAAGTTGGATGCCACTGCTCTGAGCAAAGCAAGCTGAACGAAAGGAATCACAAAGCGGTCCCTGACAAACATGAAGATTATTACAAATAAAATACACGGCCCTGCTGTTTAAAGTGACGCCTCCTCCCCTTGTTAGCATCCAACAAAACTGCACGAACAGCGGAAAGATATTTCAACTACATGTTCAGGAGGAAGAGCAAAAGGGAAAAGAGAAAAAGCAGAGCAAGAACAAAACTAAGGGCAGGCAGGATCTCAGTGTTAACTACCAGAAAAGGAAATAAGCATTAAGCAGGAAGGGTACATCATGATGCCATAGCCTGGACATGCTCATCACAGCCCAACTGTTTGACAGGCCTTTATTTTAACAAAAAAGCCACTCTACCATGGAGATGCTTTAATTGATGGCTTTGGAACAAGTGCTCTGTAACAAAACTGAAGCTGACAGAATTGGAAAAATATCAATAAAATCAAGCTATTTTCAAGTAGCATGGATCAATTTTGAAACTTTGTACCAAAAGAGTCATGGAAATGAAAATGTGACTCTGAGTTAATTAATTCTGGCTTAATAAGCAAGATCAACAGTACCTCCTTTGCCTGCTAATTCAACGCTCTCACGAATGAGCCAGCTATGCAAACAGCAAATCTGTGCTGCTGGCTTATCGACTGCATCGGAGGCAGCTGGTCCCTGAATGCATTGCAACACATCTTCCTTTATATCTAACTACGGGGAAGAAAAGGTTAATTTCTATTTTTCCCTGACATTTTACATTCATATTATGTTACAGACTTTACACATCAAGTTTTGTAACTAACTACTAAGTTGTGCTTGCAGTCCACACCAGCATACAGAATATAAAAACTACAGCTATTTTGCTGAATCACATTTCTGGTTTGTCCCAGGAAGTAAACATTCACTGCTGTAGTGCTATTAAAAAGCTTCCCGGGCCCCATCAGCTACAGTACGCTACGTGCACCAGTACAGCCTAGTAAAACACAGTACTACTCCTTGTTCAGAGGAACACAATCTTATTCTACTCCAAAAACACTGTACCGATTCAGCAAGAGAAAAAAGGTGCAGTGCAGTGATGCTTACTACAGTCCTAATTCCTTGGACAGCACTTGTTGGCCAAAGATAGGACTTTGCACAATACAATCCACAGAGGCATCAATATGATGCCTTCTCTAAGAGTACAGTCTACCTGAATGTAAATGGGAGAAACGGGACAGGTGAGGAGGTGGTTGTCAGTAGTGAATTATTTTGGAGCGTTAGCCTAAGAGAACAGGGATAAGACAGGGTGGCAGGTACCACAGTACAATCCAGCAAGAGAATTCTTTCTTTCACGTGATGACATCCACTTGGAAAAGTTCTCACTCCCACTACAGGAAACATTTGTAAAATGCTTAAATAGGGACCACACAAGGCCAAAGGCAAGGTATGCCATCCACAGGCTGAATTCTCACACTACTGTGCCCTGATGTAAGCGAACAAAGCTCACCGGTGTGCTCAACACTTTCAGAGACACTCCAGGTGCGTGATACGGAGACACGGGATCTCACTCTAGCCACGCACATTGCTAGCTGATGATGGCTGGTAGAATTACAGCTTCTGATGGCCGTATTCCAGCTCCCACATTCCCACCAAGCAATCCGGCAGGCAGCACAGCGGGCAGCCCAAGGCCTGACGTGCACCGAGCACCGCTGTGCCCGCAGCCTGCTGGCAACACAGAGTACTCTCCCACCTCCCTTGGCTACATGAAGCTAGGCCAGCAAAGCTGGTCTCCATGGACAGATGCTTCTACAATTCCTGGCAGTCTGATATCCACTGAGGACAGAAGTTACTTTGGGCCTTTTCCACAACGTATCATGCAGACTGAGCCTGCAGGACCATACCAGTGAAAGTGGAAATGCATTTTACCCATCAAAGAACTATTTGCATGTTAAAAAAAAACTAATGTGCACTCATCTGAATACTTCGGCTGTTCTGTTACCTGCAGCAGTGCCTGCAGACAGCCTGAAGCATTTGTTTCCTAACGCACTTACCTAGCAGAACCTGTATATACTACATTCTTTGTATGCAACTTTAGTACAGAATCTAAGAAAACAAAGTCAAATAACAAACTAAATAGGAACCCAGCTTAAAAGCCATAGGTAGCAGGAGGTGCAGTCAAAATCACTGCTTTAATGCTGCCCAGGTCTCTAATTAACAGGTTTCTTAAAGGCCAAAAATGCCAAGTAAAAAAACAGTGTTCTCCTTATTAGGTCATCTGCAGTGATGTTTGAAGCATCAGCTGCAATAATGCATGGAGCAAAGAGATCTCAGCAGCAGTACCTGGAGAAACAGTTTTCCCCCAGGGATCCAGCTGTTCACTTACAGCTTTGCTGAACACTCCCCAGACTTTTCACTGTAGCTTTCTGCATCAGCTTTGACCTTAGGAGGCAGAGAAGCCTGCTTGACTGTTCTGCTTTCAGTGACTATTCCTTCATAGTGTCTGCCACAAAGCAGTGTTTTGGCTTTAGGAGAAAAGCAATGTTGATGTAACATCAGTGTTTAGTTGCTGCTAAGCAGTGCTGCATGGAGCTGAGCACCTTTCAATTTCTCTACTCCTTGAATTGTCCTGCCAGTAAGGGGACAGAACCACGACAGCTGATCTCAACTAGCCAAATGGATATTCCATATCATATGGCATCATGCGGAAAGAAACCTTGAAAAATCATGGCGAATTGGCTGAGTGGGCAGCTGCTGCTCAGAGACTGATGATATATGTATCATTATCATATAATTTTTATCTCAACACATGAGTTCTACTTTGTTTTCTTTCTTTTTTTTTTTCCTTCCAATTCTCTCCCCCATCCCACTGGGAGGGTGCAAGGGAGTGGCTGTATGGTGCTGAGCTGCTGCTGGGTTAAAGCACAGCACCGACTGCCCTGGAATTCAGCATACGCAGTACAAATACTCGGCACAGAGTAAGTATAACTCTTTCAAGTAAGGAGAAGAGAACAAAATGGAGTTTGTTCAGTCCCTCAGACACACCAGAGTTTTTTCTCCTTCAGTATTTGTTTCACATTCCATGCTGAAGCATTCAAAAACCTGACTGGTGTAGATGCTGAAGCGGCTCTGAGTTATCACACTGTTTACCACTTTTACCTGCACAAGTGTTTCTGCAGCTGAGCTGCCTTTAAGAAAAAGGAGAATTTGCCATAACTAACTATGAGCAAGTTTATTTAATAAGAGTAAGGGGACCGATGCCAAAGCATCATTTAAGTAGTTGGAAACTTTTATAGCTGCTTCTAAATCTGAACTGGATAGCTGCATTATCATAAAGATATCTGTTCTAATAATAACCACAAGACAAAAACAGATTTTACATACTGACTAATGAACGGTGCTGCATCTGGACAGCAAGCGGGGATGCAGCCCACAGTTCTTTTAGGTAGCTCTTCTGCTCTTTGCTTGGCAGAGAAACAGCATTAAAATAATGACATGGCTGTAAGCAGAACAAAACCTCAAAAGGACACAAGATCCTGCTCAGAAAACTCTTCTAAATCCACACAGCTTCACACAGCTTTGATATTCCTATCTGAAAAACACAATTCAGCTGGCAGAATGGAACAGTCAGCAATTTATCCTCCTGCTTTTATATACAAGGAATTTAGAGTTTTAAAGGCACAAACACACAAGTAACAGTGCTAAATTCCTACACACTTCCTACAGCAAATAACTGGTACCTCCTTCTCACGATCCCCCTCCAGAACACATTTTACCAGAAATGATGCGATCAATTTGAGTACTGCCTTTCACAGCTTAAAACTGAGCACAAGATTCATTCACGAGAAATGCAGGTTGAGATTTAACAAGAAAAATAGTTTCAGTGGTCAACAGCCACCTGGTGACAGAACCACCCAACTGAAGCAGCCAAAGTAGGAATATTCCAAGAGCGTTCCATAAAACTCTGAAGAGAAAGGAGAGTAAGTTAGACTGGGAGAACCTGCCCCAATTTCTGAGAACTAAACTTCAGCAGTAGCACATTCTGCAGAGTCTATTGCCTGTGCTACTCCTAAGTACAGTCTGACGTATAAAACACCACGTCCAAAGGGCATAGTTAGTTAAATGTCTACTCATCGACAAAACGTCTTTGCACGCCTCTTCTGTCTCAATAACATACTTCCACTGGTAGCACGATAGAGGAGACAGAGAAGAGTCTTAATCTGTAGCCAAGGCCTTTGTCACCAACAGACACTTAGATCAGGTGATTTCTCATGACAACTGCTTCTGTAGTTAAAACAGACACAAATGGGCTGATGAACAAACACAAAAGCGGGATAGAAAATGCTAACAAATGATCTTAAAAGCAGTATACCAATTCAGTAAACATGCACCTCATTCAAACACGAGAGATGGAGTTGCCAGCTCTGAATCATGCAGATAAAACAGTGACTTGGATCTAGAAAAATACATATAATCCTGCCAGCAAATTCTCAGTTCCATTCCACACAGCAAAAATAACAGTACAGTCCTCTAACTGCAAATGGAGCAAAATAAAGAATCCAATCACCTCTTGGTGCTGCAAAACCTTTTAAATATCAGTCAATACATCTACTGAGGAAAAAGTGTGAGATAATTCAGTACATCAAAAGTCTCTTTAGCATTACAGGGCTGAAACCACCTTTGAGGAATGAAGACTCCAAGCGTGACTGTGGGAGCTAAACATTCAGCACACATTTCCAACCTGCGTGCTTCAAATCTGCGTCTTCTTTTCTGACTCCACAAACAAGATTTTCCATGGAACACGGGCCCGGGAATGAGTTGATAATGCTCTAATTACCATGCAAACACTGTCCTTTTAGCCCTAGGAATTAATGCACATCGTGCTGCCTAAAATTCCTGTTTGCGCTTTAGGTAGCTGTAAGCAGGATTGCAGGGCACTGTAACTCAAACTGTGAGATATTTACACTCCCCTAGAAAAAAAAAAGCATCTGTGGCCACAATATTCTTGAATCTTGATACTGGCAATGTGATCGTTCTGTTTTCATACACAGTTGCACATGTATATATACACGTTCAGTGCTTTTTCTTTCAACACAAATATATCAACTACCAATTTAGTGCCAAATTTAAGTGAGTCTGTATCTCACTGAGTTGAACAGACTCAGAACTTTAAACATACTAGAAAACGCCGCCTGGCTGAGGAGGTTAGAGCATCAGTCTCACCATAAATACCATCCCCAAGAATATTATGGCTTGGAAGAATTTTGAGAACTCAAGTCCCTGATGTTTGCAAAACGAAAAGGCCTTTGGAAATGCACTCGCATCAATACTTTTTTTTTTTCTTTAAACCTATTTTGAATAAAAAATATATATTATTTATAAAATAAAGAGAGCAGGCCAAAGAAGATTGGCCAGAATCACTCTGTAAAACTGTTCCATTCACTCCATAACTTAAACTTATAAAGCCTTGAAGCATCTGAATAGCAGGATCTCTGGAGAAGCACTCTAGAATACAGATTCCAATCAAATGATACTTCTTGATGCTTTTACATCTTGAAGATTCACTTATTTTCTGCCTCTCAAAACTGAAGTCCACGCAGAGAGAAGGGATATTAACTCCTGAGAAGGAAGCTGAAATTTAAATGAAGAAAAACAAGCAATATAAACACTGATTTGATGAAGAACATATGTGTTCTAATCCCAACTTTCAGCATCATTTTAAAGTCATGCAGAATCACAGGGAAAATTATACTTTTTCACTCCCTGAGTAGAATGGCAATATGTAGTTCTCAATGACTACCTACAGAAGAAACACTGCTGATGTACCTTTTTCTCAGTGGCAAAAATCTACAATGCACAAGAAGCCCATCTGTAAAAATCCCAAGCTGTTCTACTGATGTGCAGAACCAAGCAGTGGATTACGCTGCTTTAACGTACAATGCCGAGTTATTTAACATCCAGAGCAGGTAGACAGGAAAGTTCTACCTAACTACTCCACCTTCTGGCAAGAGGAACAGTAGAAGATACCCAGTGTATCTTGGTCAGCAGTATTCTACTGTGAAAATGCCTCATGGAGACCAAAGAGGACACTGTCTGCAGCTTAATGCAAGAGCACATATTCAGGATACTTCCCCACTGCTTTGAAAATCAGAGCAAATTATGGTTTTGTGTTAATACACAACAGCAGCAACACCTTCCACAAACCAGATAATCTGCCATTGCATCCAAGATTCTCAAGAATGAAGAAAAATAAATAGAATAATGGCTGATGTGGGCATTACAAGCTACTTTCATTTATTCCCAAGTGCATGGAGCACACAGTGTGGTTGTTCTCAACCTCAGTTTCTTTCAAGATTGTATCTCCACCTTCCCACACCTCTCATGAAACACAGAACAGATTCCCATTCTTGTAACTGAACAGCTTAGGGGAAAGAATCATTCCTGCCGCATTTACCATAGGAGCTGCAGGGTTTGTATCTTCCCCTACAAACTGCTCTTGGCTCTTGCGCAAAACATCCAAACATACAGCCCAGGGCTACAAGGCAGACATTATTTTCTTTTAGGTTCTCTTAAACAATGTATTTCTGAGCAACATAGAGACATATTGGTGAAATACTACCATGCATGGTTGCATCAACATGGTATTGTGGCAAAGGGCCAACTGCTCCTCCGTGGGCACGCAGCTGCACCAAAGCCTTTGGGGCGTTAAATGACCGTCAAGTGTCATGAGAGGTAGGTGACTGCTAAAATCAAAATCTGTTCAAGATTACCTACCAGATTCCCCGCAGAGAGGCTGTTTTGAAGATAACAATGATATACTAACCTTTCTGAACAAGCTTTCTACTGCTGCCATTTTCGAACTGCTATGTCTCCCTTTCTATGGCAAGGGACACAGCTTCACCGGAATCTATGCAAAGAAAGACAAAGTAGTTAGATGAGTAAATCTGTTTTTCTCACTTACAAATATATTTGTCACTAAAGGTGGGAGAGTGTTTTGAAGAATCACTGCAAAGGAATTAGACAATCACTTGTCAGAGCTAACTGAACGGCAGTTTTTTAAGAGAGATTACTTTATTATTGGCTTCATCTATTTCATAACCATATCACAAATTGTAGAGCTGATATGACAAATAAAAATCTTTCCATTTTAATGGAACATTTCAGACCATCCTGATTAGAAAATTATACCGCTTTACTTCTACTGTGCGAGACGTAATCTGAACACTCTTAAGCTTAGAGCACTTCATTTGCTGATGCCTTATCAAAAAGAAAAAACAGCAGTGGTGAGAAAACAAGAAAAACATCATTTCCGTCTACAGTGCATCCTCCCCAAACCATTCTGTCAGAAAGGAGTGAGGGCACGAGAGCTTAATGAACCAGGAAATCATGTTCTCTGAATACAGTTGCATTAGTACAGAAGTGGTAGAAATACATGGTAATACACCAACATATGGAATAGATCACACATTCATGATGTTTTATTCCTAAACATTTTCATTTGCAGAATAAAAAAAAAACAAATGAACTCAGTTCAAATCAATTGGAAACCTGAAAGTAGTTCAGATCAGATGTCAGCCACAGGAAGGCAGAACAGAAATTTCTATTGTAAACTTATAGAGAGAGATGGAGGCAGTCAGGCTTGGTTAATCTGGTGAAGCAGCAGCTCGGGGTCGATCTAATAGCAGTCTGGAACTGCGTGTAGACTGTTTGAAGTAGCAACTGATCTGAAAGCAGCTCCTACTTCATATTCATTGGAAACAGCATCCTGCTAATTGCAGACAATAATTACTTTTGCTTTTAATTTTGCTTTACTGCATTTTGACCATAATTAATGCACAGTAATCCCCAAGGAATCTGTATGCAGATCTATATATAATCTATATGTAGATCTATCTTCACAGCCTGCCTGAGAATGAGGGAGATTATCATATCGTACCTTTCCCCACCTGCATGGTTAAGTGAAACAAACTGCCCTATCATAAAAAAACAAGGCACAAGACCAATAAAACCCAAACAAACAGAAAAACCACCCTAACAAACCACAAAACTAAAAGGCACCTAACAAAACCCTGAAAACATGCAGCACCTGTAGGAAAAAGATCCAATTCCCAAATGTACATTTTTAGAGTTGTTCCCCTGACTGCTTAAACCATATCGGTTTTACTAAACATATTTACCCATGAATTTGGTTAAACTGTTGCAGATTCCTCCGCAGGTACCCCTTCGTGATTTAAAAATCAATTAGAATGCAGGCACTGATGCACGCTTTAGCTTTGCTTTATGTTCATCTTCTGCCAGACACAGTTTAAACGTTTAAATCACGCCTGAAATCCAGAGATGCAAATCTGGCCTTTTGTCTCAGTTTACTGCGTCGCACAATGCACTGCTTTATTGTCTGAGCCATTTCTGCTCTCTTCCAATGTCTAAGCAGCTTTTAAAATTTCTCGATGGACAGAAATATAATCCTTACAATCACAACAGATGACTTCTCTGCTCAAAGGACTGCTCTGCCAAATTAGCTGGTACCTCAGGACATGTTGCTCCTTTAATTAGGCTCTTACCAATTCGAATTGAAATTCAAAGCAGATGCCTTTAAACACCTGAAGCTTCATCGCATCAAGAAAGATCAGCAGCTTCCACCTATTGCTCAGGATATGTTGACTTCTGCTGGAAACACGTAACTTAGTACAGATGACAATTTTTTGAAGAGAGAACAATTTGGGAAAGATTTGATTCACACCGAAGCCTTTTGTACAAGTTAAAATGAAACATATTATTAAATTATTAGTCACTCTAAGAGATCAGATGTTGCTATAAATGTACAGAAATGGCTGTGCTATCCTGGGTTCCACGAGACAAAGAGTGCGAGCATTCACAGTACTGACACATCCACGTCCTCAACCAACACGTCAAATGTATTATAGATGAATTCTTTGAAAAAATATGATAACCTTATAAGCTGCCAGCATACGATTTGGGGTAGCTCTCTGGCTAGACAGATTAAACAGATGCCTGTGAATAAGAGATGAGCATTAATAAATCTGTAAAAAAAAAAAAATCAATTTACCATGTCTTCGGAAGCAGGTGTTTTCAGTCTCTCACTAAGAAATGAAAAAAATTTCCCCATGATACTTTTATCCATCTAAATGAAACACTAAAAACCTTAGCAAGTCAGGGTATATGTAACAGAAACCCAACCTGTAAGAGCATATTTAAACATTTGAAAAAAGGACAACCTTATGGATAAGATGACTGAGAAAACTGCGCCCTTGAGAGGCACCATCTTGAGTACTGCATCCAGATCTGAAGCCCCCAGCAAAAGAAAGATGTGGAGCTGTTGGAGTGGGTCCAGAGGAGGGCCATGAAGATGATCAAAGGGCTGGAGCATTTCCTCTTTAAAAAAAAGCTTGAGGGAGTTGGGCTTGTTCAGTCTGGAGAAGGCTCCAGGAAGACCTCACTGGAGCATCTGAGTATTTTAAGAGAGTTAATAAGCAGGAGAAGGACCAACTTTTACACTGTCTTACAGTGATAGGACAACAGGGAATGGCTTTAAACTAAAAGAGTGGAGACCTAGATTAGATGACAGGAAAAAAATGTTTACTCAAAGGGTGCTGAGGCCCTGGCATACGCTGCTCAGAGAACTGTGGATAACCCATCCCTGGAAATGTTCTAGGTTGGATAGGACCCCAGGCAGCCTGATCTGGTGGGGGCAACCAGCCCATGGGTTGGACCTAGATGATCGATAACGTCCCCTAAGCCACTGTATGAAAACAGCCCAAGATGAAGCTGCCTCACCCCCTTGCTTTCAGTTGGGCTTGTTTGCTCCTCAAGAATCTCCAAGTCCCCTTACGTTCATCAACCCTGGTATCCATGTGACCTGATTTTAAAATGTCTTTATGCAGACACAAAACCAGAGAGGAAGAACAGTGCAATAATGCAAGCGGGGAGGTGAACAACACAGGTGCTTAACCAAACCTCTGCACTCTGCCCTTTTCATTATTTCTTGGGCAGTTCGGTATCCCTTCTGCATGAGCCTGGAGTGAGGGACTGATGAAGATAACTTTCTTTCCTCTTACTACATAACAGTCGTATGAGCAACTACAGGTGGAACTCCAGGAGACATACTCCACTGAAATACAAGAGAACAGTTAGTTATTATTCTGATCCTGATGCAGCTGGCAGTGAAATCTCCTAAGGCTGCAGGACTGAAATTGCAGAATCATAGAATCACCAAGTTTGGAAAAGCCCTCCAAGATCATCCAGTCCAACTGTCCACCTACTACCAGTATTTCCCCACTGAACCACATCCCTCAGTACAATATCTAATCATTTCTTGAGCACCTCCAGGAACGGTGACCCAACCACCTCCCCGGGCAGCCTGTTCTAGCACTTGACCACTCTTTTGGAGAAGTTTTTCCTAACACCCAATCTGAACCTCCCCTGGTGCAACTTGAGGCCATTCCTTCTCATCCTATCACTAGTTACATGGGAGACAAGGCCACCACCCACCTCACCACAACCTCCTTTCATGGAGTTGTATAGACCTATGAGGTGTATCCTGAGCCTCATCTTCTCCAGAGTAAACAGTCATAGCTCCCATATCTGAACTTTTGTGTTTACTCAGCTCCTTCTTTGTCTAGGTGATGAACATCCAGGTGGCAGGAAAAAGAACAAACCTGGTACCTTGCCTTATACATCTCTCCATCCCTAAAAGCATCTTTTATATTGAAAAAGATGACAAGCAAACATTTGTTATCTGCACAGGCAGAAAAGAACATTAATGACTCCGGAGAAAATGTTCCACAAGTTGTATTTGAAAACAAATTAAACAAAAATATTGTTACTGAATTAATTGTGACCCTACCTGGTGGTCATGAGAGACACAGAACCTGCAGAGCGCAAGATTTGAGCATCCATGTCTGCTACTGAGCTTTTTGCTGAAAGTTCATGTGCCTCACTGAGCTTGTGATGCTGGATCATGGACAGAATGAATGCTGCCTTTCTGCTGTGAGCTGCTCCCAGACCAGCAGCACTGCCCACAGCAGCACCCAATCTAATAGCTAGCCACCCATTCAAGAGTGTGTGCTCAGCTCATTTTTTTCACTTTTGTGTCTTTATACTGCCTCATGTTGGCTTTTATAAGACAGTAAGACATTCTAATTCTACCACTGTTACAGTTTTAGAGGTTCTTGGAATAAAATTGCAAATCATTTTTTACTGTGACAAAGACTAGCTACTTGACAAGCACCACAAACTGCGGAACTTCATCTAAACTCCAAATCCAGATTCTGGGATTTGACTTGGCCAAAGTTCATATCACTGTCAAACATGTTCATAGTTATGGATTTTTTTTATTCAGAGAGCTTTTATACTTTGTAAAACTTGGAAGAGCTTCAGATTAGTTTCTAAAGGAAATTTTAAGCATCATATGCAATACACAGAGATACCATATTCTGTTATTTTTGCAGTCAAGTTGTGTTACCTTATCACTGCCAAAATATATTGAACAAAACAGGAAGAACAGACAGTTTTCTAGCACACAAACACTAATTAATTAAAGCAGTTTGTTTGAAGTAAAATGGAAATAGATCTCTTTAGTTCTGGTCACAAAATCCCAGAGAGTACATTTTCCCAGCAGTACGTGCAGCGTGCCTTGGAAAAACCATAGATCGTTTATTTTGCAGTGGAGTAACTTGAACAGTTGCCAGTAAGACCTAACCAGCGACTGAAGTGCAAATACCGTGCTGTTTGGATTAAACAGCTCGTTGCACAGTATTTCACACATGTATACAACAAGTTCACATGGAAAATTCTTGTTTGCCCTTTTAACCAAGTATGTTGGTTTCCTCAGGGGTTCTTACACATATGTTGTGGTCATATCATTAAAATGTATACCATGAAAGGAAATGTTATTGGAAAGTTTCTGAAAACCATTCTGAAGCAATAAAATTAAAATTAGCCATACTTTCCCCATTCTGTAAAAACGAAAAGAACAGTGCAATTATGATATTTATTTTAAGGGTATCTAACTGTCTTTCATATAATCATATAATCATTTGAGTTGGAAGGGAGCCTTAAAGGCCATCTGCTCCAACCCCCCTGCAAAGAGCACCCACAGCTCCATCAGGTGCTCAGAGCCCCGTCCAGCCTGACCTGGAGTGTCTCCAGGGATGGGGCACCACCACCTCTCCAGGCAACCTGTGCCAGTGCCTCACCATCCTGATTGTAAAAAGCTTCTTCCTTCCATCCAATGTAAATCTCCCCTCTTTTAGTTTGAAACCATTTCCCCTTGTCCTATCATAACAGTCCTTGCTAAAGAGTCTGTCTCTTTCTTCGTTACAGTTTCTTCTTCTATTTCCTATACTGGTAGAGCTGCTGTCAGTGTTATTTTTACTATAAATGTGGATTTCATCCTTGGTCCTCAAAAAAATAACCAAACATGAGCTCTTGCTTAACTTTATGGCAGGATTTTGAACTCCTGAATGCTGTCTCCGACATTAACCCTGATATTCTGATACATACTGTATTCTCCAAAGACCAAAAGTTTGATGTTGATGATAAATACGCACAAAAACCAAGCCAAAACACCTCAAGTTCAAGCAGAGAACAGTAATTATCAGAGGACTGTAATAAATCATTAAACTAATTTTGGATGCATCTAGCAAAAATCAAATAACGGATTCACATATAAGGTCCTTTTCCTAATAGGACATTCATAGGGTAAAAAGTACATAAGCATTTTGGAAACTGATCAAATCTACTGTATAAACAAGGCAGTTCACCTAGAACTGCTCTCAACATATGTTTATTTTATGAAGATGATGTAGGACACAGCTAGGTACTGTCTAACCCACAGATTTTATAACACCAAATGAATTTCTATACTACTGTACCAAGGGTGAACAAAGTATAAAGTAGCTCCCTAAATGTAAAACCACATTTAGGTGCTTGCGTGCACATACTCAAACTTTCAGAGGATAAATGCACATAAAATATCTACCTTTTCATTTTTGTAGAAACAACTTCATGTCTACAGTAACTGTGCATACAACAGCATTTACACATAAGCACATTCAGTTTGTGGAGATTTCAATTCCTGTCTGCAATGTCTGAGTAACAACCTCTTAGTATACTTAACTGCAAGTAGAAAGCTACAACTATATTTAAAAAAGGAACTGGCTTCAAAGTAGGGCTTATTTTTAGTCTGTATTCATTAGTCAAGTCAGAGACACGTAGTGATTTAGCCAACGCTTTTTTTTTTTCATTTGATTAACTGTTGTTATTCATGCATTAGTCACTGCAGGTCAAGACACAACTCATTTCCTTTAGGACTACCTTACCATGAGGCTCCTCATCTATCCCGTCATCTTCCCACTGCTCTTCGTTTGATAGGAGAGGATTCTGAGCTTCACACAAAGCTCTCATTGGGAAAAAATGTCCATCACCCTGGCTGCATAGCAAAAGACCGAGAAAGATGCTGTAAATAATAGCAAGCAATTCTCAACAATTATAATTTCTACCCTTTCATCTGCAAAGTTTTCTTTTGCATGAATATCTGAGGGTTACTTATTATGTCATTAAGTTTTGGAAAACACTGTGTTTATTTTTTTGTGGCAGCTGAGATACCAAATATTACCAGCGAGCAGTTTCAAACCTGAATTCCTTCAAACTCTTCAGAGACTGAAAGTTAAAACCTGCAGTCCAAATGAAGTGATTTCAGCAGAATTTACACATCTAACTTGATCAAGTTCCTCAGACATAAAAGAAAAAAATTAACTTGTGGCCAGCTAGAAGTGAGGGGAGACTGAGGAAAACATGTCTAAGGAATGATGATACCTGTTTTATCTATTTATACTGTAGACTCTCCAGGGTAGAAATTACACTTACGTGTTTGAATGACACCAAGGAGAAAATATTCCCAGTCTTAGTTAAATGTTACTGAAGGACAAGTAAGACTTACCTGTACATAACATGGAAAGAAATGCCCTCTGCAAAATTCTAAAACTGCAAAAGTTGTTTTTGTTACACTTCACAACCTATGAATGTGTTCATGTGTCTGGATATCAAACAAATGATTGAAATTCAAACTCATGTAATGTAAACAGGAAAAGTTAAAAACCAGATGTTACAGTTTGCTCTACTCCATTCCACAACACCCACATTCCAGCAGCCTAGAGGAGCTGCAACCTCACGGAAGTGCCTTTCTCTTCCGACAAAACCACCAGATCTTTTCCTTCACCAAGGTAAATTAGCTGGGTGTTCTCTCCAGAATTACTGTACTCACTGGTAATGTGCCTCTGACTTGCATGCCAATGTCTTTTATTAATGGAAAGGTTTCCTTTGCTGATCTTTTCCCACTGACTATATTTAGGAGCAAAAAACAGATGGCAATTGGGATGCAACTGGGTCTTAAACTAACGCACCACTACTTGAAAAAGTTGTGAATTGCTGTGCTCAGTAGTTACTTTAAATTGCGTCCAATCACTAAAGGAATTTGAGTATACTTTACTACAGGTCTATTAAGTGCCAAAACAGCATCTTCTCCTAAATTAAATAGCATAAACTATTTCAGTCATAGTAGGCTGAAGGACAAAGAAATCAGCATCTCTAAATGAACATCCATCCACAAGTCACAGGAGTCCGGAAAGTTCAAATACCCTGTGCAGTGCATTTACCTGGCATAGAGCTTTTACTTCCAGACTTCTTGCGTACAGGATTAGTACAGACTGTGTTTGCTGGTGCTTTTACAGCAATGTGCAACAGTAGCCAAGCCACAAAATCACTGCCATCATACACAAGGCTGTATTACAGATTTAGACATCAATCCCTTGTATCAACTTTTTGCGCAGACTTGATTATTCCTTACCTGGAAGCAATAGGTAGTAGCCAAAGCTTTTTTTCTTCTCCAAACACTTGCAGAAGATTCTTTACAAAGCCAAGATTGAATCCATTTTTATCCGGGCCATTCTGAAATACTGGAGTTGAGAAAGCCTCTACACATAGATACAATTTCAGAAAAAAAAATAAAAAAAATCAATGCCAAATAAACTGAGACAGATTGTACATGCTGTAGCCACTTAAAGTGAGCAGGATATGCCACATTAGGAACTAGCACCACAAAGATACAAAAAGTCAAAATTATAAGGTCTTCGGATTTTTTTGCAAGACTGTGAAGGCTTTCAAACTGAAGGTAGGAATTTGGTCCTGCACATGAACTGTATGAAATAATCAAACAGACTGTTTAATCTACAAAGGAGTGTTAAAAGATCTTTGCATGACACTTGCTGAACTTCAGTGGGTAGAAATTTCTAAATAAAAAAACATGCAGAATTAAGTAGGTCTTAAACGCATATTTCAGAAGTGGCACTGGAGATTTGAATTGCCTCATTCATTAATGATATAATGAACAAGCACTGGGAACACCCATATGAAGACAGACCCTCTGTTATGATGAGAAATAAAATTAGCTAAAGGAAAAGGCCGGGGGGGGGGAATTTAGAGTGCACTAGAAACAATTTTATCTGCCTTCTAAGCTGCTGCAGAGGTCTGATGCTTTGGGCTTGATGAACTTCAGTGCCCCTCGAAAGGAGTTTAAAAGTTAATAATTATACAAAATCTGAATATTTGCTTAAACTTTCGTCTCTGTGTTTTCTTACAGAACTTTATCCAAAAATCTTTAAAAAATGAAAGGCTTAGCTAAGGAAAGAAAAAGAAATCACTCACTAAAATCATGCTGGTCGAGACCTTCGTTTCATTGGTGTAATTTTACAGTCCTAATTTCTTTGTCAGTGAGGATGGGCACTGTTTTTCCCAGCCTTACTTGGCTGCCTTAGAATGCACTCCAGCATATGAGCATAAGCAACCATTATTCCTGAAAAGCCGCACTCGTTTCACAGCAAATGTAGCTATGCGCATGCATAACACTGTATAACTGGGCTCTTGTATTTTAAGGCTCTGGTTTCCCTTACAAAACTTTTGTCACGCCAGTTCAAAAACACAACTTATTTGCAGTGTCAAATTTCTACAGTACTGTTCCACCGCCCTAAATACTCCTCCCCTCATAAGCCAGCAGGAATATACAGAAGTAGAACAAAAATGTGTGCTTTTTTCCCCTTTTTTTCTTCATACAGCAGCACTTAATGTTGCATCTCACCTAAAGAAGACACAAAAGCCTTACCTAAAGTAGATCTGTTCCTACTGACGAGCCAGCAATGGTAGCCAAACAGAAACATAAGGCTAACAAAGAACATAACCGCCAGAAAGAGAAGGAAAAGGATATGAAATTTGGAACGTCCATTTGTCAGTTCACCCTAGAAAAAAAACAACAACAACCACCACCAAAACAGCACAGGACAAGTGATAAGAACAAATAAAAGCTGAAAGTTCTTTGTTCCTAGTGAAGATATCCTCTAAAACTCCTATTTTGTTGTATCAAATTTACATTTAAAAAGTTGCACCTTACTATAAAGATCACAAAGAGACAATGAAGAAATGATCCCATTCTTTTCCCCTCCTGTAACCAAAGTTTTAAGAGTGCTGTTTTGCTACCTTTTGCATGTGACAGAGTCAGTACAGTCAGCTTCCCACCGGGGCACCAGAATGTTCTGTGTCCACAGTGGAATAGGCAGGGACAAGCTCGTGAAATCTCATTACTATTTTGCTGAATGTCCTGTGCATATATTAAATACTGCACCACTTCCAGTACAGGGGATGGCCAAAAACACCTGAGCTTTTCCACAGCTGTAGCAATCAAGTAAAGTTAGATCTGAGTACATATGGTTTGGAAAAGTCAAAAACCAAGCAGGATCCTGAAAGCAGAAGAGACACTCCACTTCCTTCTACATTAGAAGAGTAAAGTGCCAAAGATCTTCATAAGCATACACCTACAGATGGGCTCTGAGTATCCCAAAGATGAAAAAAATTACTTCTCGGCTTATGCACAACACACGTATGCGGTCAGAGAGTTAAAGTCTCTGTGTCTTTCTTAGCATTAAAAATAATTCCTGCTAGTGCCTTATGAGTATCTCAGGAGGCACTTTATGTAAGTGATTAGCTGTTTGAAAAACAGAAATTACTAAGTTAATGCACAGCAAAGTTAAGTTACTTAAACACTGCCATACAGGGTTAGCACCACAGGGGACATTAAAGCAAAAGGCCTAGAGATACAAGGCCAGTCTCCATTGGAGCTGCCAGCTGGCACTGCTTGTATATTAATGATAACTGATAACTGAGTAAGAAGCATGCTGTATTTCAGCCAACTTCATGTTAAGAAAAGAGTAATATGGGAATTAGAAAATGAACTTTTTTTATATGTTGTTCAGTATTTATGTACAGATCAGTGCCAGGACATTATATTTTGGGATCAGAGCAGAGAGGGGGACTGATATTCTTCAAAAGTCTGAAAGCCATCAGTTACAGTAAGCAGTATGGTACCAACTCCAGGCTCTGCACTCCGCACCTCTTTATTTGCTCTTCCCCTAAGGGCAAGGGGCCTAATCCTTAAAACAACACTACACACAAAGTGGAAAGAAATATGCCCAGGCAGTTCAGGAAACAACATAAAAGAAAACCACCCACCCACAATTAATGGCTTCCTGGAATAAGACAGAAATACACAGGAGGTACTCTTGCAACCACTTAAAAAACAGCGAATGTTGACAGCTAAGAATCTCTACCTAGAAGATAACTCTTTCCATATCTGGTAGAAATCTGTTATTAATGGCTTTTGCTTTTTGCTTATATTTAAAACGAGGAGGCCTGGCCAGCCAACAACAGCTGTATTTTGATTCGGGAAAATTAACCACATTCATGTCTAAGGTTAGTCTAACCCAACTCAAGCTGTGCTTATCCCTGTGCAACACCTCTGACTTTGGAGGTATATCTGATGATACATCCTAATGTATATTGAAAGACCACCAGAATATTTTTATAAATAGCAATTCTGAGCTCTCATTCAGTGAAACGTGTCTTCTTTTGAACAACATTTGAATTTTCTAAGCTAACAAACTTGTGATAAATTTCAAAAGAATTTGAGATGCATATATTTGAACACATTTGTATAAGAAAAGGGAATAACTTCTTTCTCCAGAAGCTAACTCTACAATGAGAAATTCCTGAAGATGATTTTCTTTGTGCATTTCAGACACACTGGAAGTTATACTCAAATAAGGGCTGCAGAAAAAAAACACCCCAAAAACCCACGTAAGGAACTAACACAGCCCCTCCTTTGAATGAAAGCAAAATAGCAGTAAGAGTGACTAAATCCCACCAGACTCAGAAGATACAAAAAAAAAAATAACCAGGTTCCACGACTTACTGTCCAATACTTAATGAAATACTTGAAGACTGTTGCAGCAATATACAAGCAATACAACAAAGAATAGGCTAAGAAGAGTAGAAAGAATTTGTAGTTAGAGAATCCAATGCAGTTATTCACCCTAGAGAAGAAAAGCAGAGTTGGAATCAGGATATATACAGCACACAGTTACAACACAATGAATACTACACTGGGCAGGACGGAGGTTATTAAGCGTCTTGATTATACAACAACAATTAATAAATAGCTCCCCTTAGTGACGAAACGAAACAGAGCTGAAACCTTTCAGCTTTTCACTTGAAATTTTGTTCTGCCAAGTAAAAGCACAGTTCGTATTTCTGAAATCTTATTTAAAGTTGATACCACTGCTGAATTTGTCACAGAGGTGGTTCCTAATTACTTGTGTCCGTTTCTTGTCTGCAGAAGCAATCAGATCTGGGGCTTCTGTTACCTTTTACTCATGTGCAAAGCTCAGGAGCCAGATTCACCACTTGTTTGGTTACATATAACACAAACCAAACAAATTTCATTATAATTCTCCGAGTACAGGGCAACGCTAACAAAGAGCAAGGGAGTGCAGAAAAGATAGGAGGCATTTGTCTCATAAATTCCATTCTAAAAACCCTCTAATTTTAAGAATATTGCAGATGTTCAGGTGGGGAAGTGTCTGCATTACTTTTGACTTCCGAGATTTTCCTTTCTTTAAAAAAAGAAGTTTAAGAGATTTAGTGGCAGCAATTCTCAAAAAGTATAAAGCTTCATGTATCCATGCATCATTCTACACAAATTGTGCCACGCACAAGTGGGCAGGCATCAATTCAGAAGCAAACCATGCAAATACTATTGAAAGCAACCACCAACTGCATGCTGAAACAATTATATCACCAAAACTAAAGGCTAAGTTGAAGTTCCTTTACAGTTTGAACAGTACGACAGAATTGCCAGTTGGATTCTAAATTACATCTACGTAACTGTCTTTTACACACAGTTAATAGAGAGAACACGAATGATTTGCCTTTCAAAAACAACATACATTTCATATTTTATAAGTCTCCCAGTGTAGAGGCACATGGTCTAAAGTGAAAGAGGCACATAGAAACTATTCTATGGAGGAAACGGATTTAAATAGCCTCCTTTTCCAGAAAATTATAAACCACGATCTAGCACATACCATGGGCAGTGATGATCCATTTTTAGGACACAGCTGCACGAGGACAAAAAAAGAAAAATGGACAAGTTATGTTTGGTAATAATTTGCCAACTGTGGATCAATAGCAAAAGGCTGTGAGATGTTCTGTATTTCTGGGGTGGGTCAGATTTCCACAGGACCCAAACTCAAGACGATGCTCTCTCACTGATGTTTCTTAAAGTAGGTGTCATTTTAAGATGGAACACTGATTACTTTTTCAAGATCTAAAAATGACTTTGGTGTTCTGCACAATAAAAAAAATGAGAATGGTTCCTGCCCTACAGCACTTAAAACTTCTGCCAAACACCACATGAATAGGCCCAACATTATAAAAAGTGAAAATCATACTCTATTTTGACCTGCTACAGGTAATCAGTTAATCTTTCACGAGATATTAAGCTTTCTATCAACTTAATGCTCACAAATTTGTAATTGTGGGAACTGCAAACACTTCAGGGTCACAGCAGTATGTGCTAATGCAATTACACTGCTGACTGGAGCTGGAACAGAGGAACTCTTACGTCCAAAAGGTATGTGAACCACTTCACTTTTCCTGTGCTGTAGGGAGCCTGCTTTGCAGGGGAGTTGGACATGATGATCTCTAGAGGCCCCTTCCAACCCCTATGATTTTGTGATTCTGTCATTCCACGATTTACAACTCACATAACTTCAGTGAAAAACAATCCATTAACTTACACAGCACAAACAGAACAATGGTGGCAACGATCCGGTTTTATTAGCTGGCATCTATCACAGAATCGAATACCTGAAAGTAAAGACATGTCAATACCAAATAATGTAAGTGGCTTTTTTTTGTATGTGGTTTTTCGTTTGGTTGGTTTTTTTGCATATTAGTTTTCAACACTTTTTCAAAATAAGCATGTTCTTTCCTTAGTATTTTAAAAGACGAGTGCATCTGTAGCTCACTTTTGCTGCCAGGTCATTATTAGACAAGCAATGTTCATAGTTCTTAGAGACTTGCATACATATGGAACAACCCTCACTGTAAAGCCAATGATCAGCATAAAAACAATAAAAGAAAACCGTACACACCTCCCCCTAGCTTCTGTATTTACCCAGACTTTAAATACATTCCGTTTTGATAACTGCCTAATCAGCAGTTCTTTACTTGAGAATTCTTTGGCTAGTCTGTCAGAAGCAAATAGGTCAGAGCCTCCAACCTGAACATGGATTTCCCTGAAGCTTTGAAAGGAGTGCAGCATACATTTCATCACAGAACAATTCCATGAATGGATTTTTGGACCTTGTACCCTGAATCTCTAAGCTAGACTCCATCTTAAGTAAAAATCACCACAGATTTTGGTACTATGCTATTATTACTACTACTAAACTCAGACAGTGCAAGTAGGCTGCTGAACTGTAAATACAAAAGGCAGCGTATTGCTGGTCAAAACCAGAACACACTACTCCAGTGAAGGCATACTGAAGTCTTAAAGCCTTTTTGTTTTCCCAAACATAAAACCTGACAGATAAGACGTAAAATTCTCAGCACAAGAACCATGCAGCGTATGCAGTGGCATCAGGCTGCCTGTATAATCTGGATTGCTAGCATATGCTACTTTAGTCTGCTTGATTAGATTCAGAGAAACAGGAGCTCTCTGCTTTGCTGACCTCCGCTCCCCGTTCTCGTGTACACTGGCAGCTTCCTTGCAATTTCAGCAAGAATTTGCCTCTGCACCTCTGGCCTTTCTTCGTTTTCATAGCGTTCCTTGTCAGCGTAGGACATATGGTACTGGAAGCAGAAGTCATGAGAGAAGCAGTTACTCATGGGGAGTGGAGACAGTTTTTCAAATACAGGCAAGACTGGAAACATTTTATCTCCCACTCCTTCTGACAAGATTACTGTAATGGGAAAAGGTGTGAGAAAGTAAGGGATGGACAGATAGGCAGCACACTACGCAATGCATCCAAAAGAATCCCAGAAGTGAAATTTAGAACATAAAACAACACATTCAGAATTGCTACCACTGCTGCTGCTTCTGAATACCATTTTTCATGAATAAACATGAATAAACATTACTAACAGTGAAAAGGACATCTTAAGCACTCTCCTTCTGAGCAAGAACCCATCCCCACCTATAGTTCTCTATTTCCAACACTGGAATTATATTCTTGTGATTTGGATCTGATTATGGCGATCTACATCGGAAGTGTCACACAAACATCAGCCCATTCTATTGCTCTAACTGCACTAATAACCGTGTCTGATTTAAATCATGCTCTGTGGGTTGTCAAAGGACTCTTGGAACAGTAAATGACTCAGTCTTTAGGTCACTTTAGGTCCCTTTCCACCTCTTTAGCAAAACCAATCAGTTGAGCAGATCCATTCAATTGAACAATTTTTTCTTTAGCATCCCCGCTTTCACTCTTTTATTCTGCAACAAATGGGAAGTGCTGGGATTCTTACCTTTTTGCCTGGCTGAACCGGGAGAGTAAAAATAGACTTCCAATACGTCCACACAAAGAGCACAAAGAGAATATGGAATATTATAAGATAGGCCACTAAAACAAAAAACAAAAAAAAACAAGAGCAGAACAGTGACTTCACAAAAGTTTTGCTTATGATGGGCATAATTCCCATCTTTTATAACAGAGACATAAAAATGGGGGAAAACGAAGATTTCTACTAGCAGCCAGTATTATAACACAGCGAAACCTTAGGGCCAGAAGGACAGCAGAATTTCAGGGAGCTGCAGCTGTAGTTAGGAACTACCTATCACACACGCTTCCTCATCTCCACCCGAGCCACTTGTATGGATGAGGAAGAAGACAGCTACAGCAGATGTCACCCCGCAGGTGGCACAGCTGTCACAGGGCACGGCAGACCTGGCTGCTGCTGAGCAGCACAGAATCTCAAGGTCTGGGGTTTGGCTGCTACGGAACACACGTCCAACCACAGTACTATTACTGCGGTGCAATGCTCACCCATGCAACGCATTTTTCACCACTTAGGAGATTTGAAAAAAACTCCAGCAGAGCTTTTCATCACCAGAAAAATCAAGTCCCTTATTCAACATCCTTTAGATTTGCCACAGTTGATATGATAAAACAAAACAGGAAAGCATCCCTCTGTGTAAGGAGGAGTGCTCTTGTGATTATTGAGAAAGCAAAATAAGCTGCTGGATGAAATGTGGAACCCAGCATGACTCTGAGCAATATTATCTTAATATACAAACTTGATTGCAAAGCCTTTGGATGCCCAAGCTGGTGCAGAAAGTCAAAGCAGAGCAATCCCTCAGTTACACAAACTGTTCAATTATTTCTTTAATACCGAAGGCTCAGTAAAACACATCAGTTAGAAGACAGTTTTATTTAAACACACTATACATAATCACAACATCATCTTCACTATACCTCCTTCACTTAATCTTCAAATTAAGATTGAAGTAACTACTACAAGTAAAAAGAGAAGTCTAAATGCAAGCACTTCCAATTACACAGACTGACTGAAAATGTAATTGGTGTGCAAAGGCCAAACGCAGCTTTGAGAGTTTCTCACAATGACGTGCTGGGCTGTGGGACTGATCACACGAATCAATGACAGCTCATTATTCTGAGATGCAATCCTCATCCCACACGTAGATGGAGCTCAGTTGATTTTAATCAATATTTAAGGAGAGAAATCTTTCAACTGTTTAATGGTGTTGATCAAGCAGCATAGCACCCATCACAGGAAGCTGGCCTGGAGATGCGCAACTATACCTGGCAATGACTACACTCTGCTGGATGATCATTAACATTGTGCTTTCCACAGTTCCTCTCTAACCGTTTCAAATACTGGGACATCTCTCAAGTGAAAAGAAAAAAAAGAACGAAAGGGATTGCAGACTTTTCACATCGTTGTTCATACACTGAGACTGAACGGGGGCATCTCCTACTGCATCCTGAAGTTACAGCACCTCCAGTGACGCACAATGATGTGCAACCACAGGCAGGGATTTAAGCACATTAAGCTTAAAAACCATTACTGGGTGCTCTGTTTGGCACTATAACTGCAACGTTCATGGTTGGTTGTTTTTGTTTTTGTTTTTTTTTTTACACAAAGACTGAACAACATACTATAAATAAAACGTGCATACCTTTTTCTGCAGGGTTGCTGAGAGTCACTGAAAAAGAAAAAAACATATGCTTACAGAGCAAATAGGAATCTCAGGAAGGTTTGTGCCAAATGATGTTTCTAATTTTAAATGTGCTTGTTTTAGGAAAAAGAACACAAAACAACAAACAGTTCCATTTCAACACAGCCGATAAGAAAAGCCTACAGTCTCACACTGAAAGCGTCCCTAACAGTTCTTTGTTTACTCACAAATGACACCCAAAAGATGTTTCAGTCACTGTTACCTATGGTGTGTTTTCCCTTGTTATAAAATACATACATATTTTGCATATATGGTGGCCTGCTGCTGACAAGATTAGCAGGTTCTTCTAGCATCTGCCCAGGTTGCACCTTATCAGCCTGCTTTCTGCTAGCCTCAATCCTCCACAGTAAGCCATGCCCCACTCAGCTCTGCATCAGCACAAAAAAGAATGAGAAATTGCCTTGGCTTTGTTTAGTCAAAGATGGATGCCCTATAATGACACAAGTGTTTCTATCATCCCTACTAACAGACATTTTACAACCCTTCCTCTCTTGGCTGCAATCCTGACAGTCCTTGCTAGCAGAAGTACCTGGAGCAACCAGCACTGTGTGCTGCACAGTGCCTACTAACACCAGCAGCCTTCTGGGTCACTGTCCAAACTGAACAGAAAAGATATGGCTGTGGTAGCCACAGTGACCTTACAGAGGGAAGAAAAGGTCACCTTGCAGAACGACTCAGTGACTGACACAGCGCCTTCCTGGGCTGAGCCTTCACCCAGACCCTGCCAAGCTGGAAGTGACAGGGGATCACAGCCTTGGCTAACAAAAGTAGCTTTTCTCAAAACTGTGTCAATAAACAATTTTGATCTGCAAGCTGTTTGACACATAAAAATGTAAATGAGAAGAAACCAAATGCTTACTGCGTCTCTGTGCATTGTATTACAGACCATCAAGATGCCAAGTAAACTTTAGTATTTCACTTGTTGCAAATCAACCTCTGAAGCGCACATCAGCTTTTCATAAATACTGCTTTGTTCCCTCCCACAATCCACGTTGTAGTAGCTGCACAGCCTTCCTAATTTGCTCAAGAAAAGAACAAACTCCAAAGCAAAGACTGCATACAAGTTTTTATCCCAGGTTCTTGCTCTCACTGGCGCAGCAACCACCAACCTGGCACAGAACAACGGTCCCTTCTGGAGTATCAGCTGTTGCCCACACAAGTGAAGTTCCAATCCCAGTACTATGAGCAACCTCAGGACAAAGAATCACAGAATTGTTTGAGTTGGAAGGGACCTCTACAGGCCATCACTCCAACTCCCCTGCAATGAGCAGGGACACCTACAGCTCCATCAGGTGCTCAGAGCCTGTACAGCCTGACCTTGAGTGTCTCTAGGGATGGGGCATTCACTACCTCTCTGGGCAACCTGTGCCAGTGCCTCACTGCCCTTATTGTAAAGAACTACTTTCTTATATTCAATCTAAGTCTTCCTTCTTTTAGTTTGAAACCACTTCCCGTTGTCCAATTACAACACACCCCGCCCAAGAGTCTGTCCCCTTCTTTCTTATAGTCCCCATTTAGATACATCACCCCACGCTGTTTCCAGCCCTCAGCACAACTAAAGATAAAGATCAAGAATTAAAATGGAGTGGCTACAATTTGCATGCCTGCAACTGCTAAAATAGCAACACGCGGTGTTCAGAATTTGGACAAGAAAGGAAGTCCTGAGCACTGATTTTCAGGTAACTGCACATGCCAAGAATCAAGGCTTGATTCCTAAAAGACTTAATTTACTCTTTTCAACTTCTGCAGAGATAACGTCTCGCACATGCAAGCGAAATGCCTGAGAGAGAATGAGGAGGCAAAAGCAGGCAAGTGCGGGCAAAGCAGTGGCTGTAAGATGTGACCCCAGGCCACGTGCTGGGCTCCTGCCAGCCTAATGCGTATCTGCAGAATAACACAATCCCAGTCCAAATCCTATCTAATTCAGAGAGACTTTCCTACCAGCTGCATTGCAACCCAGAGTCAAGCAGTGTTAAGTACTACTGCACTTACATGGCACTGCAATCAGCATATTTCAAAAGAACAGCAGCTTTTCTGAAAAATACCCTGATTTTCAGTCCCACGGCATAGACAGCAGCTGCAGAGCTGCCGGGTACCTGCAAGCATTTGAGGAACTGTTCCACGTGGATTCAGAAAGAAACGGCCAGCAATTTCAGGTATGGAACGGAATATCACAGAGCTCTTTTGCTTTGCTGCACGCTGAGACAGATCACAGAAGCTGCTCTTCGCCTCAGCCTGCTCCAAGAAGCAATACGGTTGCCAAAGCAATAAGGGCTAACAGCCTTATGGTGTAAGCCTGCTGTGCAACACCGGAAGGCGACACAGCACTACCTCACGCTGTTGCTCTGGGAAACGGTGCCCGCATTTACCGGACTGACCGGACCGGCAAAGCGCCGCCCACTCCTGCCAATATCCGAGGCTCCCGGGGGCACGCAGAGGCCGCAGGGCGCCGTCCCCCCCCCCCACCCCGCCCACCGCCCCGGCCGCAGCGGAGCGCCCTTCGCTCTCCGCCCGGTGCCCACAGCCCGAGCTGCGCCGCGCGGCCGGCGCCCACACCTGCTGCTGTTGCTGCTGCTGCTGCCGCCGCGCGGCTCAAAGCGAACGAAGAAGGGGAGCAAGAGCGAAGCGTTTCGCTTGGGCTCCGCGCTGACCCGCCCTGCCCTGCCCTGCCCTGCCCTGCCCGCGGCACCTGCACGGAGGCACCGAGCGCCTGAACCCGAGGCCCGGCGCGGCCGCGCTCCCCCCTCCCCCCGCCTCACGGCCCGCCCCTCACTCAGGCACAGCTCGCAGACGTAGGCGTAGTAGGACCAGAGGACGACGAGGGTGATGATAAGGACGGGCACCCAGGCGAACGCCCGCTGGCAGCAGCGCAGCCCCCGTGACAGGGCCATCCTCGGCCCGCCCGCAGCGGGCACCGGCAGCGCGGCGGCGCTCGGAGCTCGGCTGAGCGGCCTGGCGGGCGGGCGGGATTGGGCGCGGCGCGGCGCTATGGCGCCCCCTGTCAGCAGGAGCGGGCAGCGAGTGGGGTGCGACGGGGCCTCTCCTGGAACGAGCCCTCGGGACTGACCCAGACGGATCTATCTCCGCAGAACAGCTTTACCACCACCCTGCGGGGCCCGGTCACGCAGTACCAGTTGCAGTGCCTACTTTCTTGCCCTAATTCAAGCCCATCCGGGCACTCAGACTCAACACCCGTGCCCGGCCCGCCTGTGGAATGGAGCCAGCGTGCCCTCTACAACCCGCTGACATTGGCGTTTGATGTAAAAAACAAAACCACTGCTCCCCTCCCCAGGCTGCTGCGCAACCACCTTTTAACTCCCTTAGGATTCCTTGTCATTTCCATATTCAGGATGTGTTCTGAATTAATGCTTCAATTAATTAAACTCGCTACATTGCCCCCATTAAGGAAATTAGTTTTTCTACCACGAGAGATTTATCTAACAGAACGTACCCCACCTAAAGCCCTGGTGTAATCTGGCACACTTTCCAATCACCCCTTTTCTTTCCCTTTTCCCTCCAAAGTTCTGTGACTCCACCTTTTTGCTGGTATTGTTCTGCCCTCACCAGATTTTCCCTCTTTTCAAGCATAGGTACTACATGTGCCATTCTCCTGCCACAATCCATGTTTAATTATCAAGTACAAATCCTTGAACCACATCTTGAATTACAAACACAGTTTTTTCAATATTTTAAGATGGAGATGATCTACAACCTCCAATTTTGTCAAATAATGTGTTCAGCATCACAGACTCTTAGAAACATTAAGGCTGGAAAGACCGCTAAGATCACCCAGTCCAACCAAAAGCCTGTGCCTGCGACTGCACTAGACCATGTCCCTCAGTGTCACACCTCCATGCTTCTTGAATACCTCCAGGGATGGTGATTCCACCACCTCCATGGGCAGCCTGTTCCATTATCTCATCATTCTTTCTGAGAAGAAGTTTTTCCTAACATCCAACCTGAACCTCCCAAGTAGCAAAGTGACAGCTACGTTAACCTCCTTCTGTACCCCACTCACACTCTCTACGACAGCTATCTTTATCTAGTCCAGTCTACTAACCTTCTCTTTTGGTATAAAACCTGAACTTTGCAGTATGTGTTCAAATTTTCAGCATGTGGTCCAGCAGAACCAGTCTTTTGGAAAGTCCCTACTGTAGCAAAAGTTATTTGGAGAGATCATAATATACATTGGTCAGAGCTGCCTGAAATGCTAAGCACCAAATCTCAGACATCCAACAGACTTATGTATAGGACCTAAGTAATGCCAGTGGAAAGAGAAATTTCCTCTTCCAGGGCACTTGGGAGGGGATTCAGGACACATACACAAGATGTTCCCCCCCTCCTTGGAGACACTCAAGGTCAGGCTGGATGGGCTCTGAGCACCCGATAGAGCTGTAGGTGCCCCTGTTCACTGCAGGGGGGTTGAACAGATGGCCTTAAAGGATCCATTCCAACTCAAACAATTCTATGGTTCCGTGTTTTGAAGGCTTTGAGGTGGAAGATAGGACCATCCCCTTGCTTCCTCCTTGTCCACACTACACAGAGCTGAGAAGCCAGTTTTTATTATTATTATTATTATTATTATTATTAATAACTAAAACAGGTTTTAAACTAAGACAGGGGAGGCTTAGGTTAGATATTAGGAGGAAGTTTTTCACTCAGAGGGTGGTGACACACCGTAACAGGTTCTATGGGTTCTATGAATCTATGATTTTTGCCAGCCATGTATTTTAACTGAAGTAAGATTTAAAGTTTTTTTGAGCTAAATCCCTACCTGGAGTGATGCTCAGAATCTTTCCTCCTAAAATTTCAGAACTACTGATATATATATCTATATATCTCTATATAGAACTATATATATCAGAACTATACTGATACTACATAGACAGGAGCACAGCACATCCATGGTACATTTTTCATGCATGTTTGTTTATAGAGCAGGAAGGCAACCTCTCCAACAGATAGCAGTGGAACTCTGTAAAAGGGAGCAGCCGTTTTCAGATAATACCTCTGTAAATAAAGTTAAGACTGTTTTTCTCTTTTGTTCAACATCCAGTTTTTCCTATGTGTTCTAAGATCCACATGGATTGTCTTCAAAATTCTTTTGTTTCATTGGGTTCCAGGGGAGACTTAGTCATATAAACACGAGCTCATCTGAGGCAAGAGATTCCCAAATAAAGCTCTCTCAAACAAAATAATCATGCGACCTTCAAACCTGGCAATTCTTATAATTTATTTTTTGCACGTGTGGTTCAAATGGTAGCTCCCCACTTGAAACTGCCAGCTGGATTTAGCTGTAAGTGGTATAAGGTACCTTGAGCCCTTTTCAGAAATCAACACTACAGATGTTATTCCACATAAATGTTGAATGTGAAGTTGAGCTACAGCCAGTTTTATTAAGCAAAGAAAGTCCTCTTTGGATGCCCAGTGTAACTATGCTTCATAGCAGCTGAAGCAGTTGCAAGTAGTTCAATTTAAGAGAGTGGTTTAGGAAAACATGGGATTATCCTAAGTAATCTCTATAAAGCTTTATTCTGACCAGGAGTGGTTTTCTGATAACAAACATCACACAACCCTGAAACAGAAGCAAAAACTTCTGCAGAGCACAAAAAGCTGTGATTTCACCCACGTGCATAACTAGACTATTGAAAACCACCATCAAAAACTAATCGCTCAGTAACGAAGATGAAACAAGTAAGTACAGCAGCTTTAGGGCAATTTAAGTAAGTCTCATGACTTCTGGCTTTTTCTCAAAAAAAGAAAACCATAACTTTTTGGGGTGCTCAAAGGAAGGGTGTGGTGGTGACTCAGCAGTGCCACTGCCCACAGCAGGCACCAGGAAATGTGCCCTTACAAAGGCCTGCAGTTCACAGACCAGAATAAGACTGATAACAGCTAAAGCGGCACTGGCTTTGTCACTGGTCAAAAAAACCCAAACCTAAAATACATCAGGAAAACATAAAATCAGGAAAAAAAATGCCAGTTTTTATGATTTGCCTGTTACAGACAGCTCTAAAGGATCACACCTACCAATTTCACCAAAATGCTGCCATTCATATGAGAAAAAGCTCAAAGAAAACTACATATGGTAGAAAATCCTTAATTGTTTTGCCCTTTAGAAAATCGCAACTGAAAAATGCAGTTTATATTCCCAGCGTTGGACATGAAATCAAGCACAGACTGCAGCAGGCATTTCGAAATGATTCTCAACTCCAGAAAATCAAAGCTGGTCAAGTGACTTTGACCGCTGCTAGCTTCAAAATCTTGTGTAAGCTTATAATATATGTAAGCCCCAAAGGTATGTGGAAAGATAGATGAAAAAGCAGTTGTAAATGAAAATAAGCCAAGCCTACTGAAGATCACACTTTTTCAGCCTGGTTTGTGTGTGAAGTAAAAGCGGGTGTTTTTTGATTGTCAGACATATTTATGTCCAGGTATACCACCCACTTATCAGTGATTGGGATATCCAAGAATTCGGGATAATCCATGAACCAAAGACAACCTCAGACGCCAGTTGAGAGCCCAGCATTGCCACCTCTCGTGGGGATCTGAAGAAGGCTTGGGGGCCCAAAAGCTGCCCCATTTTATCACTTATTGTAGGAAAACACGGCAGCAATTCCTACCTTGATTGTATCTTGGACTATCATGTAGAGTACTTGTAGGTACCTAGGTAGATCTTACAATGAACATTACATCCAGTCTGATCAGATTTGGGCTTTAAGAACATAAAACTCAGCTCAGACAGAATAGTTAGAATACAGTTTTTCAGAAAAAAAATGGAAATAAAACAGCCGATTACAGACAAAAAACCAAGCCAAAAAGTCAGGCCATACCAAGCTCTGTAGCTACCAATTAATATCCCGGCTGTCATCCACACTGCTGTGTGTAGTGCTGCAGCATGACCCACAGCTCACACAGACAGGCAACAGGGCTTGCTGTAGCTGGAGTCCCTCGGTAGCCTTCCCGGTTTGTCTCAAACAGGCCAGAACTCAGCTGCTCCATCTGCCCGCTGCCATCTCAGGAAGTTCAAAGGAGAAACGGGCCAAAGAGTCAGGGTTAGGGAATACCTTTTAAAAGAAAAATTACATGCAACCGAGCATCTCCAGACTTCAAAAGAGATCCTGTTATTTTTACTGGTGACTTCTCAGAGAATCACATTTTGTAAAAGCATTCCCTTCACTTTCTCATTTTTCCAGTCAGTCTGTGGGAGATGGGGAAAGTGTGGTGAGGACTGAGTGGCACTAGTCTATCAGAGAGCTGCATTTTTTGCCAAATTCAGTAGGAACTCTTCACTATGTGTCAGAAGATGTCACACTTACACATTAACTCCCTCTCACTTCCCGGAAATCCCAGGAAAAACTATTTTTTGTTACTTTTGGCAGGAATTTGCAGATCTGTTCTGTGATTCCTGCATTTTACAGCAGTAAAGGAGATAGGATGCATACAATGGTCCTATCCTACCCACATAATAAGATAGAGCTTTATGATACAGTCTGCAGTTAATGAAGTAAATTAAGGAAAATGCTAGAAAGTGCTCTCTCAATGTAAATCAGCAAAGTTCTGCTGAAGTGAACAGAGCCGTGGTCATACGTTCCAGCTTCAGATCTCTCTGTACATCTCTGGGACAGATATTTTTAATTATTTTTTTACGATCAGGGCGGTGGCACTGGCACAGGTTGTCCACAGAGGTGGTCGTGCCCCATCCCTGGAGACACTCAAGGTCAGGCTGTATGGGCTCTGAGCACCTGATGGAGCTGTAGGTGTCCCTGCTCATTGCAGGGGGGTTTGACCAAGGGACCTTTATAAGTCCCATCTATGGAATTCTATCCATTCTATGAGTCTATGATCACTATCCTGCCATTAATTCTATAACCATCGTGGGTTGACTTCCCCTGACAGAGGTTTCCCAGCTTCCTTTGTCTGGTACGGCACATGCCTTGCCTTTGCATTGTGCCATTGCTCTCTGCACTACCAGCATCCTGCTCTCTTACATTTCTCATTCATCCCATCCCCCTTCAGCATTTAATCATAACTTGATGTGGAAATATGGGCAGGGTATATGGAGTACTAACAGGGTCTGCCAGCCCAGATTGCAAGCAAAGCTGTTTCAAACATTAAAAAACTTTTAATTATCACCAAGTAAAAAAGTGGCCATTTGCAGCAAAATTTGTGCCGCTCTTGGAAACGGAGTCATCTTGCTTGTAACTCAATAGGAAATCCGTAGAGCTTTAACCATCAGAGTTTATACCATTAGAGGGAGCTGTAGTCCACACAATGCCGACCTGCGCACCGTCCGGCCAGGGCTTCTCCAGAGGGTCAGGGGAGGGACCTGTGGGTGTCAGCGCTGGGGGGGGGGGGAGGGAGGGGGGGGGAGACACAAGATGGGTCACTGGGGATGAAATACCATCATCCTCTTTTGTCACATTTACAGCCTTGCCCAACTGTTCTAAATATTTTCCCCACGACTGCTATCTCCAGATAATCTGGAGAGATTAGAAATCTGAATAAACACATTTATGCTACAGTTTGGGGTAAAATAAATAAATAAAACCACAGTACCGTAAATGTGACAATTAGTAATTTTTGAGTTGTTTATTTTACACCCCAGGTAGCATCCTTTTATTTGAACAGTTGATAGATATCATTCCATGCCTCTTAAGGGCAAAACCAAATTTCATTCTGGGTACCAACAGCAAACCTCTTCCCCAACCCCCTTCCTTGCCTGCAATTATCAAAAGAACCCCATACTTTTATCACAGACATTTGACACTGGACACTGCCTTACTATGTTAGCTGGCAGTAGCTAAATCCACTAACCTAACTGACTCAGTGGATGGACGACTTCACTTGCAGAGGGGGCCCTTCCTCACAGAGTGCACTCGGAGAGGAGCTGATATGGAGCCTGACACTGTCTTTGGACATGCCAACAGAAAGGGAACAACAGAAATAAGGCTGCTTTGCTCTTTGATCCTTAGCGTTGATGCAGTTCCCGTGCAAGTACAGGAGCAGGATACCAGTTTCTGGCTTCTAAATGAATTATAATTCTGTGATAAATGTATTTTTTTAATCTATGCATTTTTTTCAGCCAAACTCCATCGTCTATTTTCCCTCTCACTACTGAACTTTGAAAGCAGATAGACCCACTTGGAGTCAATTAATTATTTCCTTATCTTTTCAAACAGCATATTGTGGAATTCTGAGTCCTCTGATATGGTGAAGCTTCAGCAAAATGGGGCCTTTTTAACTTAGGTCAATGCCACCTTTTAAGAATGAGTTATAGGCAATTAGGCCATTCCTTGGAGCTTCGTTTGAAACCATAAGGATTCATCAGGTGTATATTCTCAGAGACGCACAGAAGAGAATGGCATTTGGGTAAACTCACAAATTGATTTTTTGCAAATCTTTGGACATGGCAGACATGACTTCAGACTTGAACAGCAGTGCTGAGCATAGGCAGAGGCAGGCAGCATATGCCATGTGCAATGTTTTAATTTCCTGGTAGCAGCAATTCTTAGAGGCACAATAGCTGGTTTGTTTATTTTTTTCTTCTTCATCAGACCTTTTATTAACATTCTGTTAGATCTCTCAAATGCACCTGGTTTGTTGGTGACTGAGCATAATGGCATCTTTGCCCTGGGCTCTAGGAGATGGTGCATATGGATGGGGAAGGCAATAGATAATATGGATGCAAATTTCAAATTACAGCTTTTATCCCCGAGGCAGTTAAAAAGGACAAATCTCAAGGAAATAAGGAGAATAGCACAAGTGTGCTTTTGGTTCATACTTAAGGTATAGACTTGAATACACTATTCATGGGCTTTAACATTCATGGGCATTAACAGAAATCATTTCAGTCTGGGGATATCTGTGCTCTCTTGATGAAAGTTTAGCACAGCGGCAGATCATCAGGAATACTCTATTTACCAGCCAGTGCTTGAAGAAATGCACAGGATGAAGATAACAGAAACCCAACAACTAGGATTTCAAGTCTGATGAGCACAAATTAATGATAACTGGCTAATCACTTCAAGGGGCAGTCAGTCAAAATTAACTGAAAGGGAGGCATTTTCGACATTCAAGTCAGTGATTTCTTGCGTACTGAACCAGTCACATGGAAAATGTAAACACTGCTTCACTGCTTTCTATTTATTCAATTTTACCTTTTCTTTTTATGTAATTTTGTCTTACTGCTTTTTTTTTTTTTTTTTTTTTTTTTTTTAATGGTTTCATACTGATAAACCCTCAGATGTAGCACAGAACTGATCTGGTGTGACCCCAGCAGCACACTGGTATTCAACCCATGAAAGTAAAACACAACCTCAACCTTCTGAGCTGGGAAGATTTATCAGATTTTGCTCTTCCTGAGACAGAGTTCTCTTGAGCAGTAGCATACATACTTCCCTAGCTCACTGCCTCACATCTTCCACTGCATTCAAGTACATGATAAATGCCAGTGCTGTAGAAACCTCTCAAACATACTGCTACCTCCTCCACAAACTGCCAAGAGAGGCTTTGTAAGAAAAATGAGCTTCATTTTTAGGTATTTTTTAAAAACTAGTGCTGTAATTACTGGCTTCGTGTGTTTTCCTACTCTTTTCTCCACCGATGTCCACCCACCTCTGGGAGGATGCTCCAGTCTCATTTACATCTGATATTTCTTTCCAACTTCAGAACCTGTGTCAGTCTGAAGACATCACTTTGAAGACAGAATTTATTAGATTAGATCACTAGAATTAATACCACAATACCCTGGGAAGTCTGATATTCGTTATCAGCTATATAGCTCTTGCCAGGACACTGGAATTGTTTGGGTTTTTTTCAGAAAAAGGGTCTACTTAAATGCTCACCTCTCTAAAACTACAAGGTATATAGAAGTTTGAATGGTCCTAGGAACTCTTTTGTAGTCCTTCATATTACGAACAACGTATTAACTCTTAACTCAGAAAATAAGTGAAAAAAATCCGAAAGCATCTGCTAATACATCCACTGTAACTTCTAAAACATGATATAGCCAATAAATGTTCATACCCACATTTTTTTCCTCTGTTAGCCCATCTATGATCTGCATATACATAGCACTGCAGACGCACAGAAGATAACACACATCTTAGAATTAAGTGCCTTAGAATTACTTTGTACATGGGACCAAATTGCTGATTTTACCCTCAAGTCCTTTTCTCAGTTTCCTACCCACAGGAAACGTTGAATATTTTGACTCCCTCTCTAGAGCTTCAATTACTTCTAGAGGGCTTTTCCATCTTTAATTGTCATTTATCCAAGTTATAATTATTTAATCCTTTAATCTTTTTTTCAAAAGTCATCCCTTACTGTTTTTCTTACACAGTATTCAACCACCTCAGCAGTGTGAGGTACACTGCAGTATAACCGCAACACACGCAGGGAATCATTTTCCACTGGCAATCACCCAGAGACATCGGCGATGAACGATCTGTCCACCCTGCCACTGATGTCCAAATAAACCTATTTCACATAAAAAGAGGACCTACGATTGTCACCTTTGATCTTCAGTGTACAAAAAACAAGTAGTTTTGTAGTGCTTAAGTGTTTGTAGTGCTTAAGCCTGCCTTTGACAGTCACAGGCAGTTTTATCTTGCTTTATACAAGCTCCAGCTAGTCTAGATTCTGTCTGCTAAAGATGGAATGGGTGTCATGGATTATAGCTGATGACCCTGAGAAAAATACAATTTATTGTCAATTCTCCGTTATAATCTGTGGGAAAAACAAAATGATTTTCTTGAAATACTGTGTGAAAAACAAGTTTTGGCCCCAAAATTTCAGAACATAATATAACCACTAGATTCATTCTTCTCTTGTAATGCCGATGAGCCCCAGGAGTACTTATAAATATTGGCAGACTGAAGTAGGCAGTATTTTGCCAGCGTTTTTTTCCTGCTAAATTGTAGTTTTTAAATTGTGTTTTTAACATAGTGATACATAACAACGCCCTTCATGCTATTCCTTGGAGCTTCATCCTGAGATGGTGTTTCAACTCACTTAGGTCCTAGGACAAGAAGATCAGTTAGCAATACCACTGCCAAGAAATGGTTAATGAATTTGCTGATGGACCCCAAGAAGGGGGTCTGCATTTCAAACAGCTGTGCTTCAACTGCGGCAGCAGGAAGAAAACTCATTTTTATACTTCTAAGTTTTATTCACTTTTTACATATCACTTTCACATATCAATGAGATTTGTTTTAAAGTAGCATTTAGGGTGTCCTATTTCTGAAATTCTTATAGAAACAGTTTTTGTGACTCTACCAAGCCTTATTCATACTGAGAAGAAGTGAAAGAAGACAGATGAAATACACTGTAGACAAGTTCTCCAGAGACTTCACATGAGGCTAAGAGCCTGTTGCTTTCCTTTCAATAATTAGATCGTATTCAATTGATTATTTCATTGAGATCTAAAATTTCTTTCCATCTAAATTGGTATTTGCTTTTATCTATCTGGACACTCTAGATTAGCACTGCCACATTATTTCAACAGAAATCTTGTGAATGAAGGAATGAAATGCAAGTGGGAATACAGAACTCATTTATCACCATGGCTATGTTAATTACAACTTCTGGTCTGTGGCTTTCCCAGTAATGCAGTTTGAGTTTTGTTTGTGGAGCCTGTTCCTGTGATATCAGTGGGAAGCTTGCTTCTTTCCAGTTTCTGTTAGGATGCCAACATATTTAGGAATACTTCTAGAATAGTGGATAGTGATAGGACAAGAGGGAATGGTTTTAAGCTGAGACAGGGGAGGTTTAGGTTAGATATTAGGAGGAAGTTTTTCACTCAGAGGGTGGTGAAGCAGTGGAACAGGTTGCCCAAGGAGGTTGTGGATGCCCCATCCCTGGATGCATTCAAGGCCAGGCTGGATGTGGCTCTGGGCAGCCTGGTCTCGTGGTTGGTGACTCTGCCTGCTGCAAGGGCATTGAAACTAGGTGACCGTTACTGTCCTTTTCAACCCAGGCCATTCTATGATTCTATGAAAACCATGTACAGAGTCAGTGGCCACGCTGCGTCAGGGATGACAGATGTGTTACTCATGCACTGAGCAGAACGCTGTGAGATAGAAAGGGTGCAATATCACAACTGAGACCAAAGCAGCAAACATGAACCTGGCTGGATATTTAACACATTGAATCATGAGCTGTATGCTTCAAGTATCAGACTCCTCAGGGTTGCTGTTTTGTTCAGGACAACAGCCCACACATGGAATATCATCCTGTTTTTCAACCTTCTACTTCGGTTGAAGTTATTTCTCCTAACAAAACCTTTTCATCCCAAATTGAAACCATGGCTAGTGCGGCCTTCTGAACCACTAATGAGATGTGGCTGTGGGAATCCTCAAGACCAGTAAGTTTGAATCTTGAAAGGTATTTGTGTTTATGTAGTGGAAATATGAGAAAGCATATTTTGACTAATGGTATCACCCTAGAGAGAAACATACTTGTTATAAGTATGTTCCATTGCAATTGCTGGAAATCTAACTGAATCGCCATAAACAGGACTTACATCAATGTTTCTGCTTGACCTTTCTGGGAGAATAAAAGTACCTTCTGGGAATGCAAAACAAATGAATTTTTTGGAAACAAAATGAGTAACACAGCCCTTCCTCTTTATAAAATGGAGCCCCGCTATAGCTGCTGCTGCTTAGAAACAGTTCCTCAAAATGATTCATAAAAGCACCAGATGTAAAGGTGCACACGTGTGTTTAACTCCAGGCTCTGATGCAAAACTCAGAAACACTCATGCTGTGGGTATGAGAATTTGGGATTTTAGATGAATAGCGTTTTCAAAATGAAAACCATATCCTTATGGACATGGATAAGCTATGCAATCAGCTCCCCTGACATTCTTGTTACTGCCAGCTGATGTGCTCTTGGAACTGCAATAGCTGTTGCACAGCACTTCCTGGTGCTTCCCTAAAACAGCTCTCTTCTACATTTCTCCTTCAGAAAATGATATCTTGTCTAGCACAGAAAAATGGCTCGAAATAATGTGATGAAAAAAACAGAATTTTAGAGAAATTGGGTAACATACAAAACTACTATCAGCACCATTGATAGTGTAGTTAATAGGACCAGAATGGTACCAAGACACTTGATGCCAATAATACTTACTGTATCTGCACTTAATGTAATAATTACAGGTATATGCAAATACATGACTGAACTAACACTGAAAGTGCATATTTTCCCCTTCGAATGTTATTCCAAATGACGCGCTAGTTTGAAGCAAATATCACAATTCACAAAGTATTTTTAATGTCTTGAACGAGTAGCCAAAAAGACAGTGACATAGCTTCTCCCAGTTTCTTATGCTCCTAGTAGCAATGAAAGATGTTCACAGAAGCAATGTCATTAGCCCGAACTCAGTGTGACAAAGCGCTTATAGACATGCTCCTCTCCCACAGCCAGGAGCTGCTGAAGCTGTTAAGAGTCCTTACCCACCTCACGCTGCTGAAGTAAGAAACATGAATTCCTCATGGCAACATCTTCTCTGTACAGGCCCTTTAGGAAGAGAGGAAATACACAGAATTCAGAATTAGGAATTAGAATCTGTAATGCACTGATTACCCAGCAACCCTCCCCCCCCTAACCTTAACCCTCCCCCATGCTGTCTTACAGAGCTGAACAAGGGCAAGCAAGTGATTCCCCACCTGCTCCCAAGCCCTCCTGGGCAGAACCCCACTTTGGAAGGCAGGCTTAGCCCAGCCAGGAGCCCTGCCAGCAGCAGCACAGAACCAGCACGTTTCAAGGCTGGCTCTTCTCCGGTGGCCTTTGCCAACTGGCTCCCGCATGTGGCAGAGCCTGCACTCCTTCGCTTAACCCCTGCTGCAGCCAAAGGCTGACTTGCACCCACTGCAAACAAAAATCTCATCTTTCACAAAAAGTCATGGACTGGAGAGCATGGATTGCACAGCTGCATTTGTGCAATCATTAGCAAATACACACTGCTCAGCACCTCCAAAGACATCACGAGATAGAGTTATTGCCTCTCACCCCATCCTACACTTCTCCTCTCCTTCCTCTCTCTCTCCACACATCCACATGTTAAAATTAAGTGGGTCTTAACAGATCCGTAAGTGGGATATACCCGAGTGTTTCCAATTTGCCCTCAGTGAACTTGAATGAAAAACATTTGAAAATGAAATTCTGGGTGAAATTTTACAGCATTGCTACAGCATATGGAGCTAATTTCAAATAGCATTTTGATAATGTCATGATCTGTTAGAAAGTGTTCACCTTACACTGAAGATATTATAAGCTCGGTCGCCTCACTCAGTGTACGTTCATCCTGTGATCCATAAGAAAGCTATTTAGAGGATTGTGAAATACAAACTTTGGCCAGGGCTAATTTAGAAAGATTGGTATCCTGTGATGGTGCAGCTTGTTTCTTCCGTGAGCTTCATATTATTCAACTGTTCACAGCTAGTAAATTCACATCTAATAAGCTGCAGAAGTTATCTGATGAAACCCAGCCTATTGTAGTCCCTACATGAAGTAAATAACTGCTGAAAAATTAGTTCCAGCATGTGTAACAAATATTTTTACAAACAGCATCTGATAAAAGGAATTGGCTCTGTGAACAACTAACTTACTCACACGGTGGAAAAAATGCAAAATCTGTTCTATCTCTACAGGCCACAACATTTTTTAAATGCTTACCAGGACAGAAAAAGGCTTAACTGGAAACAAAAAGCATGGATAGACCACATCTCCCGGCAGGCACAGAGCTTGGCACTGGCAACGCTGTGGTGGAGCAGTGCTGGAGGAGAAGGGCATGCAGGATGTGAAGCTCTGCTGAAAAGGTACTCATGCTAATGGAAGCCTTGTTGCAGGGCTGCTGTAAGATGTTCTGACAACACCAAGCGCAACATATCCTTGTTAATCAAACTGTTCGGTACTCTACATTCAGGGTTGAAAAGGGTAGTATGTGTACACCGCACTTCTCGAGACAAAACAAAGGGTGGTGATTCCTGCTAAGTCCGACTAACTTCAGGTTCTCCCAGAGGGAACCATCCCAGAGCAGGAGACCATCTCCAGCAGCCAGGGCACATGGAAACCCAACCACAAACATGTGCTTGCGTTGGGCCTTCCCTACAGCCACTGACAGGAAGGAGGGTGGTGTGAAGCTGCCTGTGCCAGACTGATGCCCTCAGTCTGTCGGCAGTCCTTAAGAGCCTCGATGCCATATACAGTACACAGGGTGAAAGAGACTACAAATCCTTGGGTTCATCCTAGAACAGGAAGTTTTCAGGCACTGTCAGTTGTTAGATGTCACTGTCCCACCGCAGGGGAGTTGGACAACAGGACCTCTAATGATCCTTTCCGACTCAAATGATTCTGATTCTATGACCTGTGTTTTTGGAAGTACTGCCACAAATAATGATCAACTCTTACAAGTCAACTTCTTTGCCCTGCACCAAATTAAAGTTTCTTGCTGAATTTGTTTTAGAAGTCTGTTTGCTGTGTAATATTTGAAGAATTTGCTGTTTAATCATCTGAAGTCCCCACGTCACAGCACGCCTACTGCGGTTTCCCTTCAGCAAGTTTCCAATAAATAGATGAGGAAACAGTAATAATGGGGAGGTTGCAATATGATGCACCATAAAGGATGCTCAGATTCAGATCTAATAAAAATCAAACAATTCAGAGCAGAAAGATGAAGCAGTTTTTAGGGGTTCCAAAATACTGCATATGCCCACCGCAGGCAGTGATTGCTCCAGGCACTGATGACTTCACTGACTAGCTCAAGTGAAAGGCCCTGGGCACATGTGGAACCAGGTAAACACAGATAACATGAGAATGAGTGCTAAACTAACCACAGACCTCATTCTCCAAGTGCTGAGCCCTGGGAATTTCACTCTGGTTTTGCTCTTGAATTCACAAACTTCCACTATCCTTAGAGACAGCTGGAATAAATATTAAGAAAGGTCTTTCGAGATTTAATCTAAGAAAGTCAGTGCTAAGCCTTGTACTAGGGACAACCTCATAAACCAGGGGTTGTAGAAATTCTGTTAGTTGTGACAGATTTTCTTCTTCCCCCTTCTAAAGTCAGATCCTTAGTGGGCTGCAATGCTTCTCCCTAACAGCCCCAGGGCTGCAGGTACCAGCAGGGCCAGCCTCCTCTCTCTGCCTCATTGGTCCTTTACTCCTGCAGCAATTCCTCAGCCTCTGAAGCCTGTCATCTCTTCTCGCCAAAGAGAATGGAATGACAAAAGCATTCAAAGAAAAACAGAGAAATCCCAAGCCTTGTGTGTGACATAAAGAAAACAATTCACATGATCTTTATTTTTCTAACCCTCGTCCTCCTCTCACCCCCATGCCTGTTGTTATCACTCAGCATGTTATTGTTATTACTTTAAATTTGTTTTTAAAAGTGCATATCCAGCACTGGAGGTGCTTGAATACACATTGAAAATATACAAAACATATGTCTAACTTAGACACATGTTCCCCGGGGAAAGGCCTGTATCCTCTGTAGCACACTCAGCACACTTACGGCATGAACAAATTATAAACAATAGTAATAAAGAATAATTTGTGCCTATTTATCTGTTTGGTCTATGAAACTGATCTGTCAGTGACCCCAAAAACTCTCAGTGACACACACTGCAGTTGAGTTAAAACCAAGCTGCTCTTTCCAGCTTTTTTTTCCAAATAGCTTGAGTTAAAATCCCAGGGTAGGTGACACAGAGCGACCCTCCTGCTTTTGATGTGAATGGGAAAGGATTTGTCTTTTTGTATCAAAGCTAGCTGAGAAGAAGAGGTGGGTGGCCGTGAAAGGGAAAAGCCATGAAATTATCTCCATTGGTTTATAAGAAACAGCCATTCGATGGGATTTTGGGAGGGGGAAACCTTCTGAAAAATGTGCTTGTGTGATTCCTCTAGAGGCCAACACATCTGAGCCAAACACTCGTATCAAGTGAGGGGGGGGGTGAGCGGGGCAGAAGTTCTTCACTTAATTGAGAACACACTTGTTTGCAGAGTTCAATGTCGGGAACTCCAACTTTGTTTTTAAAAGTCAGAGAATTGTGTAGGTGTCGGAATTCAGAAGAGGCAAAACAAAAGCGGCTGGAAAAAGGCAGCTGTGATGATTTAACTCTCTGGACACCTTTAGCCGTTTCCCTTCCTGTGCCCCATCAACTGGATTATGCTCCTCTCTCTTGGCTGCTGCTAACGAGAGGCAACCTGCCCCTCTCCCTGCAGCAGTGCTTCCCTGCAGCAGCCTCCTCCCGCCGACACCCAGCTCACAGTAGAACAGTCAGAAAAGGATCATTTCTGGCAGGCAACATTCATGGAATCATAGAATTGTTTGAATTGGAAAGGACCCTTAAAAGCCATCCAGGCCAACCCCCCTGCAGTGAGCAGGGTCATCTACAGCTCCATCAGGTGCTCAGAGCCCCGTGCAGCCTGACCTTGAGTGTCTCAAAGATCAGAGCACCACGACCTCTGTGGGCAACCTGCTCCACTGCCTCACCACCCTTATTGTAAGAAATATCTTCCTTATATCCAACCTAAATTTCCTTTCCTCTAGTTTGAAATCATTTCTCCTTCTCCTACCAAGGTCAACTGTTGAACACTGCTCAGCATCCAGGTGCCAGCCTTTCCCAAACAACATTTTCTGGTGTCACAGAACACCAGAACTTAGGAATTAGCTATTGGGTCAAGCCTAAACAGTACCTTCTCACTGCCCAGAGCCTATTGCCTCCATCTCTGACGTTCTGTCTCAGGGAACTTCAGAACACAGAAGTCAAATGACACATCTTCTGAGCATTTCCTCTGCCAATTTCAACAGAATACAACACCAAAAAGATATATCACTAAAAAAAATCCTTTTAAAATGTCAATTGTTTCTCATGGTAGAATTTCCATATATTATAGGGAGTCCTGTCAAAATGCAGGACCCAAATGCTTCCAAATTCAATTACTCCTGGTCTGATACATTAACAGTTTTGTATCCCTGCTTTTGAGACAGACAAAAAAAAAGAGAAGGTAGCTCGACGTGAATTGAGTCAAACATACCTAAACATCTGTGGATGCCTCATCCCTGGAGGCGCTCAAGGCCAGGCTGGATGGGACCACCGTCAGGCTGACCTGGTGGGGGCATCCAGTCCACAGCAGGGGTTGGAGGTGGGTGGGCTTTGACTGTTCTGTGATTCTATGATCTCTTATCTATAAGATCATGCCTTGGCACTGCAGAATTTGAACAAGGTAAGAATATCACGAGCACTTTTTTGTCAAAGGCTGTAACACTTCTAGTCCTAGTCAATAAAATAACTGACCCGTGCCAAACGAACTAGGATACATTTTACTTAGACATAATTGTGTCACTGAAGGCCACTTAACAATGCTGTGACTCGGCATGGCTGATGCAACTGAACTTGTGTTGCAGCCACTGCTTAATTCTACTCAAAATTTTCTCCATCATGGCTATTTTTCTAAACTATGCAATTTTGCCTGCTCAAAAGTTGCTTTTTCTTCATAGGAATAAAGAAAACTTTCATTGCAGCTGATCAGAACAGACACGACACTTCTGACTTAGAGATACAGAGAGACAAGCCGGTACCAATACGGGAAAGAATGGAGGGAAAAAGCAGAAAGGTGGAATGCTAGGTGCAGGTTGATGTAAATATATTCTTCTGTGTGACTCTTATCTCAGCCTTTACATCTTGGCTGCCTTTACTGTAACAAACGTGGCTTTTCCTTCCCATCGTCATCAAAGAATTGTGCTACTTTTATTTTATCACGGTAATTATGTCAGAAGAGGGAGAACTGGAAAGAGACATTCTGAGCTTTGAGATAATTAGCACAGTATTACACAATAAATTAAATACATATTACATAGTAAACTATTAATAAATTAAAATGTATATTATGTAATAAATTAGATGACTAAACCTTTTCAAAGTCCCAGACAGAAGGTGACACAGCAGAAATTCTGAGCACTCACTGGGAGACAATTCTGCTTTTTTAGATGCAGTAATACTGAAGGTCAAGGAAGCGTAGATCTCTGTTTTAATCACACTACTTAAATCACAACAGGTAACTGGTGTTGTGTCATAAACAAATGCTTCTGGCATAAGCACATTTTATTGTACAGCGCATATTCCTGCTAACTCAGAACAGGCAGGATATAGTGCCACTGAAAATTGGTTTAATTCAATTACTGTAACAATATTAAAGTGGCTTTTAAAACTGACATGAAGAATTCTTTTGTTTTACCTTCAATGTTGATACACGGTAAAGACAAGGAGATACTGCAGTGCCCCAGAGAGGTATGTTATAACTTGCTCTCACATAATATAGGAATATTTAGAAATTAGAGGGAGTATCCCAAGTTTCTGACAAATATTAATCATAACAGAAAATCAAATAGCAGAGATAAGGTCTTGGATGATTTAGTTAAATGCAGTTTCTGATATAATCTCGTGGTTGGAGCGGTTTGGAGTCAAATTAATTTTCCAAAATAAAACACCCTTAAGTTTCAGTCCAAAAGCTGACATGTTTACCCATCTCTTTCAATCAGTAATTTACCTTTTATCGGTATAAGGGCTGGAATGGAAACAAGTGCTCTGATTTTCTTAGACCTCATTTAAAAGGAGGAAACATCTCCCAGTGTTTTTGTAGGCAGCTCAGTAATATTTAGCAGAACTGCCAGATTTGGCTACAGCATTAAAACGCTGGAAAAAAATTAGGAAGAAATTGCATGTATGCATTGTCCCATTGTACAGGCTGCTGTTCTGCTCAGATACAGCAACCGGGTATAGGTATAACTTATACCAATTGTTTGTTCAGAGATTGTCGGTGTAACCAGGCTATGGAAAAGGAAGTACAAAAAAACCCCGAGTCCAAACTTGTGGTGTTTCAGCTCTAAATTTTTCATCCCTGTAGGGGTGAGGCTGAAGGATATGGAATCTGGAACTGGTTCTTAAGTTTGTGGCTTGGTCTCTTTTCCAGTTCCCGCAGAAACATGTTCATCAAGATCTCCTGACATTTCTCTGCATTTTTTATTTCTTTCGATGATAATGTGAAGCAAGCTCTGCCCTTTTCCCCATAACCTTATGCTTTTTACATGACTGCAGCATGTAAACACTAAAAAATGCAAGCATAGCAACTCTGTGAAATACATAGAAACAGATTTTAACAGAACAGCCTTTCCCTGTTTTTATGGGACTTCCACAGACCTGGGAACGCACATGCAAACCAAAGCAGTTACACATAAACCAGAGCATCCATGCCCCAGATAAACAAACTGGCTGTGATTGCATGGAGCACTAAGATTAAGGCGTGTGAGATTTCTGCCCTGGCCTGCCGCTAGACCATTTTGCTGCAGTTGGAGTGTATGTGATGATAAGTGTTATGGCTACTGATGCTCATCTTGGGAATGTAGGCAAAAGCTTCTAAGAAATGGGTAGTTTGACAGATGTAAAAGATTAACAAGCTTGAAATATTGTCCAAAGAAATGGAAAATATGGACCAAAAAACCAAAAACCAAAACAACAACAACAAAAAAACGGGCTTAGAGTCTTTAACAGGAAATCAAAGCCCTGATACCTTTTATCATTGTCTCATCATAGCTAATAAAACTTCCATAATTACCTAAGGACATTGAAGCCTTTTATCTGTGATGAGTGACAGAGCATTGTGTGTCTTGAGTTACGAAGATAAATACAATACGTGCCTGTGACAGCATCTCAAGAAACAAAAATAAACAGTGATCCAATTACAGATGAATACCAGCATAATCCCAAAATTGCTATTTCCCCTTCCATGCTATGCACCTTCCCAACCTCCAAATGACTATTGAGCTGCTTGCTCTCTCGTGTGCTTCAATAGATGCCTATTTTAGCCCAAGCTTCTGCAGAAAGTGGGCCCCAAAATACCTTTTTTTTTTTGTTTAATCACTGAAAGTAGCCTCATCATTTAATCAAAAGCTCTGCTTTAATCAGTGATCTCCTTCCACTCTAGGCTTACAAGGAACAGAAAGCATTCTTCTGTAACAAGCCTCTTTGCTCCTGAAAAATGAGGGATTGTGTAGACATCGGAGGCTGAAACTCTCCCAATTTGCCCCAAGGGATGCCAAGTGTAGCTCAGAGAAGTACAAAGGGAACCTGTTCTCACTGCTTTTCAACTGTGGCCCTATTTAAATTGCCACGAGGGTTTCACATTTCATTCTCCTAAGGTTACTGTCTCAGGCTTTTCTGTAGCTTTAAACAAACTTCCCTGGGAATAAGATTGGGCCCATAATCTTTCAGTAACCAACGACTCACATGTTTGGCATTGTCTGTATCTCAGGTGTGATATTTAGACAGAGCTCCTAATTCAATGTTTATGTCTGTACACAAACACGTGTGCACACACACGGAGTGGAAAGAAGGTAAGGTAAAATAAAAACAGTGCCTTATACTTCACAGAGCCTCAGTATCCAAAAATGTCACATCCTTCTTAGCCATTTGATTAAAATACTCCATATGATCTTTGTGGCACCAGCCAGTAAGAGACAGTATCCAGGAGGACCACTGGATCTACTGCTGAAATGCCGCCACTGCAGAGTGGAACGCAGCAGCTGTTTTACACATTGTAATGGTTTGGGACATGAAATGAAAGCTCTTCTAGCCACCTGAAGCTGTAAAGGAAAATGTAGGTAAAAGGAATTTTAATTATCTGAATCACTACGGAAAGAGCCCTGGGATTGTCGATGAATAAAGCAGGTAAGAGCCTATTGCTAATGTTTTGACTCTTCTGACAAGCTCCCAAATCATTTTACGTAGTCTCTAAAAGATGTTCTCACTTACCTCAGCTTAAATTAAAACTAAGTCTACTAAAGCTGTTGAATTATGCCAGATTTAAACAGGAGCAATGACAGCAGTACAGCATCTGGCAACCACAGCATTTATTACAGATGTTGGTCGCATCCCAACTGCAGCTCAGGGACCCCAGCACAAGCTGCACTCTCCTGCAGCCAACACTGCAGGAAGACAATACAGAAAGTTGATTCCTGCCCACAGGAGCAGCAGCAATTTTGGAGCATGTCTGCTCAGACTGGTGCAGGCACATGGGATCTCCTTTGCCCACTCCAGAGATGGCTGGAACCATGCCTGCCTCAGCCCCAAACCTGGAAAGTGCCCATGGCTGCTGATGGTGGTTCAGAGCTGAAGCAGAATGTTACTATTTAGTGAATTACATTAATTGTGACAATGAGGGAAGACTGACTGAATGGAGTAGCCCGGAAGGCCGACAGTATCCTGTGCTGCATCAACAGAGGGGTGGCAGCAGGGAGTGGGATGGGATTGTCCCCTCTGCTCTGCCCCTTGTGAGGCCCCATCCACAGTACAGCATCCTGATCTGGGGCACCCAGCACAGGAAAGATGTGTATCTGTTGGAGTGGGTCCAGAGCAGGGCAATGAGGATGCTCCAAGGTCTGGAGCACCTCCCTTATGACAAAAAGCCTGGGGGAGCTGGAGGTGTTCAGTTTGGAGAAGTCTCCAAGGAGACTTCATTGCAGAATTCCAGTATATAAAGTGATCATATAAAAAGGAAGGAGACTGACTTTTTACATAAACAGGTAAAGAGAGGACAAGAGGAAATAGTTTTAAACTAAAAGGGGAGATTCATGTTAGATGTGAGAAGGAAATTCTTTACTTGGAGGGTGGTGAAGCCCTGGCAGTGCTGCCCAGAGAGCTGTGGGTGCCCCATCCCTGGAGGTGCTCAAGGCCAGGTGGGATGGGGCCCTGAGCAGCCTGAGCTGGTGGGGAGCAGCCAGCCGATGGCTGGGGTTGGGTCTGGGTGGGCTTTTAGGTCCCTTTGAACCCAAGCTATTCTGTGATTCTATGAAATAGGAGGCCTTGTCTATTCTCTCTCCAAAATCTCATTCAAGATTCAATAAGAGAGGAAAAATAGAGAATGGATTTTGAAGGCTGAGCAAAGTGCGCATAATCTAATCTCCCTTTCCACCCTCCTCCACTTTCAGCAGACCCAATCCTCCTCCCCTGTACATGAGTACATGATACTCCCCTCCCCCATCCCATAACTCCAGTTGGAAAAGGCTGTTGCTTCCAGTGTGTGAGAAAATGAAGATAGAATTACACCACAGCCTGCTCTGTCACAGTGCAAAGACAAAAAATTGTTGCTAGGGTGATTTAAGAAATCCAATAGCTTTTCCCACAAATTTAGCTGGAACCCTGGGTCCTCACTGGCATTAACAACACGCAATAGCCACATAAACAATATTGCCAACATGTCCTCTCACCCAACAGATGTGTGGCTCTTGTTCCTATGCTAGCAAAGATACGATATAGTACATGTGCAGAAGACAACTACAATTTAATCTACACCAGTTGTACTACAGAAACATAAGCCACTACACAGGGCTGAAATCATGTGGATGGTGCCATCTGTATGTAATTGTTAGGGTTACGTTTTCCATTACATTTTCTTCTGGAGGAAGGTGAGGATATACAACTGGGTAGCAATCATAACAATCAGGTCTTACAAAACATCAGTCAGAAATCACACTTTCATTTGCTAAAGGGGTCATTTGCATTTTATTCTGACATATATGAATGGTCTATTTCTAAACAATGTCACAGAAAATTATACAAAATTAAATTTTTATTTCAAATACTGTAAAGCAATAGGCCAAACAGATGGACAGGTATGGCATTACTTCATCTGTGGCATGCTAAGCTTGGCTAAGGGCCTACGCGGCACAAATGTTTCAGCAGTCCTCAGGGGTTAACAGGCATCACATTCAGTGAGGCCCCAAAATTAAAAGATCTGGCAATTGTTTTTTCTTTTAACCCTGGAAGAGGCTGCTAGTCTGGGAAAGCAGCTACCCAAGATTAACCAGCTTGTCATTTTTAAAGGAAAACTTAGGCAAATTTAATAGAGACAAGTGTAAAACAATCTGAAATATGTTAGGCCTGAAGTTATTTGATTTGTTGCACTTGTTTTATAGAAAGTGATTACGTAAGAAGACCCCAAATATTCCTCTTAGTTCTAAGCATATATTTGGCCATATGGAAAAAATATAGTGATTAGAATAACAGCAGAATTCAGTAAATGCTTAAGATTAAGCAATCCCACTAGTTACTCACACGATTAAAATTAAGTGTGTGTGTGCAAAGACTGGCAGATATCCATGCAGATTCAAGTAAATATGCAGAGCTTCAGACATGTGGACCCTTCTCTGCCAAGTCTTCAGTCTGGATGTTTGCATCATTCTAACACAACCACTCATTGCTTACAACAAGGAGCTGAGGGTGCACCACCCTCCTCGGCACACCCTGCGCACGCACCTGCTCACCTCCCAGTCGCCCCAGCCTGCAGAACTGATCTGTGAGCCTTGTCAGTGACAAGAGGGCACTAATCCAGGCAGATGACAGGTGCACAATGATACCCTAAGTCACCAAGATCCCTGGGTTTCTGCTAAGGACTAAACTGGAAGAGCATTTTCCTTCCAGAACCCATGATGGCATCAGATCCTACAAGCAAGCCCTGCCCAGGGCTCTGGAGCAGGACAGAGAAATAGCTTTGATTTTAAACAAATTTTTGCTGTGTGTATTTATCTGACAGTTCTGAGTTTTACCAATGGAACCAATAATTTTACAATCCCCTCTGAAGTTCACCCAGGTTTTGTGATGACAATTTTTTTTTTCCTGCAAGCCTTTTTCTGTGAAGCCTGCATTAATAGCCAGCAAAAGAGAAAGGGATGACTACTCAACTGCACAAACCACGCGCTACAAAATGGCCTATGCCATTCCACATAAAAACACTTGGGCAGTCCAGAACAGGGATTATTTTCTTTGAAACTTTGATCCCAGCAATTCCCTGTGGGTCTGGAAATACACAGTAGGAAAGAGGAGTTCTGCAAAGCACTCACATGTCCAAAATGACAACATACCTGTGCATGTATGGCCCTGCTCCGACATCTTTCACGATGAGTGTCACAGCCAACGCTTACTTTGACCAAGTCATAGAAAAATCAGTGTGAAACAGTTTTACCAGTGCTCACCCACTCATCATTCTGCAGAAGGAAATCTCTGGCAAAACTGCAGCAAAGCAAGACTTTGATGGATAGGGACTGGATGCCCTTCCAGTGAAATCAAAGAGCTTCAACTTAACGCTTTAACTGTTTAAAAGTGGTGGTTTTAGCGAGTGATGCTTGTGAGATGCTACGCCAAATTAATTTTTGTTATGCTTAGGTTAAAAATGTTTCAAAACCCCTCCTAGTCCTCCACTATCTGCACGTTAAATAAAATTCAAGCCTGCAGAATGCAAGGGTTAAGCTTCTGTTCCCTTAGTGTTAAAGTGTTAAATGTTTCCAGAGAGTCTGGAACTACAACTGGGCAGTGCATACTTCAAGCTAACTGGCAAAGAAGTGTTGCTTTAGGCTTAGAAACACTGTCTTTTCACCTCTGGGACCTGGGTCTGTTCCAGCTTAATCCAACTACAAATTGTTGTCTTGTAAAGCCTGCAGCTTCTTTCAGTGCTTCCACCCCCTTGCCTTGTGAAGTATAATTACCCAGCAATTAACATTCTTGTTTACCAGTGGTGATTTCTGAGTTGTGTCAGCGCGTGTGTGTTTATGTAAGAGATGGGACCTTTATTAAAAGCTACGTGAACTGACCGAATGCTCTTGGGAAGGAGAAGACAAATTGGTGAGGAAAACTGAAAGATCTTAATAGTCCAAAAGGGAGTTCAGTATTAAGACAGAACACAAAAATAAAATATCTAATTTGCTTTTGCTTCATTTCTTTGAAAGACCTACCACAGAGCTGTTTCCCCTACCTGATGTAAATCATTGCTTCTGCAACATCCAGTCATTCAAGGACTGTTGTGTTCGAATAGTTGCAGCATGATAAAGTGCTTTGGAGATAAGTTTACATAAAGAGAAATTAAATTTATCCTGCCAGAATAGTGACTCAGCCTAATGTGCTAGTTTATAGGCTGCCATGGCCTTGAAAATCATGGTTCAAGTCTTGGCAGCAAGGACCAGGTGAACATTGTGTCCTTTGCATGGAGCATCGAGTTGCTACGGCTTTGGCTGCCTGGCCCATGTGCTCAGAGAGAGCTGCTACCTCGTGGTCAATCAAAGTCTTGCTGCCACAAGCAGTAAAACCCATCAACTGAGTGTCTGTGCAACCAGGTGCATTCAGCAGCAGAAAAGAAATACCCTTCAGAAATAACCATAGACTTTAATGAGATGCAGTGTTTTCCAGGAGTATTATACTCCAGACTGTAAGAGGGGCTGAGAAAGCATGGGGCCACTGTCAGGTGGGATGCAGTGCAGAATGAGGCAGTCCCTAACACATACCAAGCTAGAATAAAAGAAGTGGGCATGTATCACTGCTCCAGAGACAGTGTGAGATAACACAAGGACCCTGGGGGGAATTCAAAAGGAATGGACTGGTGGCTGATTTGCATCCTGAGCACACTGAGGAAGCCTGGTCAGAACCTCTCATTGGGAACCATTGAACCATTAGCACAGGATGGCGAAAAATAGATGCCACAGTGAGCAAAGCTGTTCTGCTGGTGCTGATGACACACTTGCAAACCTGCGTTCTTAGTGTGGGTGCTGGCTTACGTATTTTCTGATATCTAAGGTATTCAAATATGCCCTCTGCTCATATTTCAGCATCTACTACATGCTGATGTGGTCACTGGTCTGCCAAGAAGGGAAACAGGCAATGATATAAGGGACTTCTTAAATGAACGACTAGAAGGTAAAGAAGGAACAGGTATTCTTTCCTGCTTTGTGACTTTTTAGATGTCGCTTATTGAAACTCCTGATTGTACTCTGTATGTCTTTCCAATGAATTGGAGGTCAGTGAGTCCATCCCAAAAGCACGGTGTTAATTTGCCTTCCCTACAGCTTGTGTTCATTATTTTTCCCTCTCTGTAGGAAAGGAACTTCTCTACTTCTGCTCTACCCCTACTTCTTCTGGAAAAGGATACGATAAATTGGACTTCAGTAAAATGAACAAGTATTTTCCAACAACAATCACAGGGAAACTTGCAATTTCTCTAATGCATTCTTTCACATTATTTTTCCTGTTTTCCTTTGTTTTCTCTTTGCCCATCAGCTCTGCACAGACCCACATATACCTGTTATTTAAACTCATCTGAGAAGAGCTCCATTAGCTGTGGAAAGGCAGAAAATGGGGACTGCTCAGCTCAGCTCCCTGCACTGGGAGGATTACAGGTCCAATCAGGAGGTGCTGAGCCCCCCTCTGATGATGGCCAATGCCAACACTGGGAACTGGTGAGCTGTTTTACAATCCTAGAATGCATTATCAATAATGGCATTTACGTTAAATTTGTAGCATTTCAGGAAACAAAAACAAAAGCAAACACTAACTCAAATCACTTCCATGTTTGACTGAAAAAAATAGAAGCACAAACAGAGAAAGAAAAGTAATCAGTTAAAGCCTGTTTCAACACCCTTTGCTCACGCTGGATGTGGCTCATTTGCAAAAATAGTTCAAGTGCTTAAGCAGTCAGATTGTAAAGCCTTTTAGAAAGTTTAAATCTTCCCCCCCCCCTTTTTTTTTTTTCTCCTGTGGGTTTACTACAAGTTTCAAATTAAGCTGTTCTTTATGCCGACACCAAGGAGTTACTACAGATTTACAAGCCCACAAAAATTCTTTCATCCCTTACTAATTCTATTTGTCTTAAAGCACTACCAAAGCTGAGTTCTGGATGATGATAACATGTTAATCTAAAGCTTGGTTGGGGATTTGAGGGATAAGATTATTTGTTTTCAGGCATGGAAGCATACAGAAGGCTCTATTTCACTCTTCTCAATCAGGTCATAAAGTGAGATAAGGCTTACAAATTCTGTGCTGCACTTCACAGCTTAGAGGAATTTAGCTGTGAGCCATTCACTGAAATAACAACAACAAAAGACAACAGATCTGTGTTTCTACAAATTTCAAATGCAAATTTGCATGTAGGAAAACGTGACCAAGTCAGGGAGCAGCAAACAAAACAAAAGTAAAACAGAAGAAGAAAAAAGCTCTAGATCTGTAGCAATGTTTGGCAAGAAGAACTTGGCACTTTGGAATCAACATGCTTTTCTAGTTAGGAGTGCAAACTATACTATTTGTACCAGAGAAGGATGAATCTTCTGGATGCGGCTGGAGGGAGAAGAGTCTCTTGAACAGCCATATGGGTTTTCAAGCCTGACTCAAAAAAGCTTTTACCTGTAACTTGAATAATCTCTTCTCCCCTCTCTCCCACCCCTGTCTCTAGTTAGTGAATTGAACTCCTGCTTTAATCTTAACTAAAGAAAGAGCATTGGTGTACATTAGAGATAACACCTTATTCCAGCTGTTCCCACTGAAGAAATGTACCCACTTGTAGGGTGACAGTGCGTTTAAGATTTCAAAACCTGTTTCAAAAGCACAGGTTTCCATTACCTAAGTTAGTGTAGAAGCATTATTGGTAGCACAGCACCTTTCTTACACAGAATTCATAAGCTCCTGTCCACCTTTCAGAAGGCACTGTCAGATACATTCACCAAAACATCCCACCTTCCAATTCTTAAGTACCCCTGAACTGTGGTTTTGGTTTTTTGAACTTAACGTTCATTAAAGGTTGTAAAATGCTTTTTCAGCTGTGAGTGGAAGATGCAACAGAAGGTGAAATTACTGTATGTAAAATACTGTATGAAAATACTGTAATGTGAAGTGCAGGTGAATCCAATTACAAAGGAGAAAAATCAGCTGTGACTCAGTCATTATGAAACTTGCAAATGCAGATGAAGGTACATACAAAGCTTTGTGGTGAAAGCATGAAACACCCCAAGAAACAAACTGGGGAACCAGTCCAATGGTATAAAGGAAAAAAACCTAACAAGAATTTAATAAAATAACAATCTCAGCAGCGAAATGACTGAGGTGTTTCATAGCTGAATGTAATGCTAAAACCACCCTTCCACAGCCTCAAGAAAAGCTGTGCACTACAGCAATGATGAGAACTTGATGCAGTGTATTTTCCAAAGCACAAAGAGCCAAGAATAATATAACATCACCAAGCAGACTTCAAAGCCCAGTTCCTCCACTCACTCTTTGCTCCTGTGCATCCCACCGATGCCAAAGCACACACGGATCCGAGGGCTCTGCTCAGCAGCTGCTCAGAATGTTTGACAGATTTCCCAAACTCTTACAGCACTTGTAAAATAAGTTTCCAATAGAGGCAGCATTTTGTCTGTAGCATTTACAAGAACTAAAGATAAAACAACAACGACAACAAAAGATCTTTTTATCGCTTATTGATTGACAGACAGAATTTGCACTTATTTCTAGGAAAAATGCATCATGATGATAGTACAGAATATTATCCTGGAGGCTGCAGACATTTACAGAACTACACAGAAAGACTCAAAGACTTACTGCTCTAGAAAGGAGCAAATCATCTTGAGAACCAGCTACAGATAATAACAACAGGGCCTTATTAATCCTGTGTGTTAACTGCTTTACTCTAGGAATTCTGTAAACTAGCAAAACTGAAAGCACCCAATTGTAAGAGCTACTGTATTTTTAAGTTCGTGCTCCAACCACAAAGACTTTTTAAGATGTGAGAGCCCTTGATATCAGAGTCAGTACACGAAGCATTGTGTCTGCACAAAGATTTAGAAACCAAACTGACAAACAAAGCAGCCAAGTGTTAGCTGAGATCCATGCAAGTGCTGCACTAGTCACATAAGTCAAGTTTTCCTGAGGTTTACTGGTGCACTTCTCCTCTTGAAGAGTGTATGGCATGGAGGGCTGAAGAAAGGCATGGAAGCAGCCCCACAGCGCTGCAGAGCCTGCGGGTCAGGATTGCTAAAGGGAGCTCTGCAGCCACAAAAGTACATGGGTTTTAATTAGCAGATTTCTAACAAAGCCTCAAACCTGAAGCTCCTGCGGGCTTCTCAGTGAATTAGAGCTGAATTCACAATTACTAGCAAATCCCAAAACTTGGCGAATTCCACATAACTTGAATGAACAAAACATTCGTTCTGGTGATATCCAACACCCATTCCAAACATCCAACTTCCCTACCCACTCAGATAATGTGATGGGGAGTGGTTTCCATTGGTCTCAAGCTATTTTATTTTTTTTTTTCCAGTTTACTATGAGGTAGCATCAAAAACTCATTTGCACCCACAAATGCCACATATAGCCAGCAGCATGATTTGGCAAGGATACTGCAGATTAGTTGCGCTCCCTGTAAGACAGCATTTCTAAAATATTCCACTAAGGTCATTAAGGTCAGATCAGTCCCCAGGTTCTCTGACCAAAAAAATGGAGCATGGAAGACTGAGCTTGGCTACTGTTTTGCTCAGTGTTGGTTTTTTTGCCCATTTTCATAGGGTTTATAGCTTAGCCATAATCTTGTGAGCTCTTGGTTGCATGTAAAAGGATTGAAGCCAGAAAGCACATTTGCTAAACATGTTACAGGGAAAAAAAAAAAAAATCTTTTAATATTAAAACCACTGATATAAAAACAAAACAAAAAAAAAAGTGAAATGTTAGAAATAATAGAAGCCAGATGAGCTGAGGGAAAGAACAGGATACTTGAAGGTACCCTGATGTTCTACGCTCCAGAGCTTTTGCATCAGCTCTGCCATGAGCGTACTTTATCCATCAGTTTCTCTTAGGCTGCATCTGGAGTACTGTGTCCAGTGCTGGGCTTCTCAGTTCAAGACAGGGAACTTCTAGAGAGAGTCCAGCAGAGGGCCACAAAGCCACTGAGGGGTCTGGAGCATCTCCTGTGCATGGAAAGGCTGAGAGACCTGGGGCTCTTCAGTCTGGAGAAGGCTGAGGGGGAGAATCTTCTCAATACTTATGAATATCCAAAGTGTGGGAGTCAAGAGGATGGGGCCAGGTTCTTTCTGGTGGTGCCCACTGACAGGACGAGGAGCAATGAGCACAAACTAAAACACAAGAAGTTCCATGTGAATACGAGAAAACTAAATAAACCATGTTTATACACTGCTGAGGTAGTTTAAGTTCTAAACACTATTAGTTTAAAGTACGAAAACTTATACTTGCATTTTAGAAGAAACACACCACTGAAGGCATCAAATTTTGGAAAAATGACTAAAAGTTTATAGTATGAACCAACATTATTAGGAACAAGCATCTGGCCTCTGTTATGTTGCTTTCCTATGACTGGATCCTCAAGACCACAATACACAGATGTCCTCACACAGTGACCTTGTTCTTTACAGACTAGCTGTAAGCTCTTCCTCTTAATCTTCCCATCTCAGAATAGCCATAAGTTCAAGAAGCAATTCCAACAGATCCTAGGGCTCCTGTAACACATGCCATTTATGATCTCTCATTTTCTCCTGGGACTCTGGAGTTGATAACTTGTGGCTTGCTGCTGAACACCTCATGGGTGTTAAAATCCCCTGTGTTTAACAACTAACCTTTTCAGAAGCATGCTTTAGATCAGATTCCTTCAGCAATTAACTACTCATTAGCTCTTCGTGTTTAGCTAAATAATGATTTCACTTCACTGGGTATATTCAGCAAACTGCTTGCCCTACAATTAGTTATCTACACATGTCCACCTTGAATTTTACTTTTGTCACAGTACTATAATAATTAATAACACCACAGACTGGAATGGATTTGGTAGAACAATGCAAATCTTTTAAAAACATGTTTTTAAAGATAAAGCCAAGTAGCTTTTCAGCTTCAGATTTAGGTTTTGCAATAAAAGGCATTCTACAAAACATTATACGGTTGGAAATACTTTAAAGAAATAAATTGAATTTAGAAAGTTCATAGTTATTTTTGTGAAGGGAAATGTGGTAGGGAGTTTGGATTCAAGATTGCACGACATCATAAGTCTTGGAATACTTGGAATTCTTGAAAGACAGTGGAATTTCCAGAGGACTAGAAGAAAGCTGATGGGATGCCAGTTCCCTAAAAAGGCTAAGTTGGACAGCCTGGCCAAACACAGCCTGGTTAGCCTCTCTTCCTAGACAAGACAGTATAGCGATAATAGCAAGTGTAGAGATTCAACCCATTCAACCCAAGTCCATTAAAAAAGCTTTTATACTTAATCAAATCAACAGAGCTTTACAGAAAACTACTCCAGCCAAACTTATTAATGATCTATTTACTGAGAAGCTGGAAAGACACAAAGTCAACATGGCGCATATCAAGGGGATTTAAAAATCGCTAAATGACAGTTCTTTTATGTAAATAGGGAAATATTAAGACTCGTGCTTGCTTAACTGATAACCAGAAAGACCTTGACACCACATTAAAACATTCTTTTGGCAACCAGGAAGAAACATATAAACAATACTTGTCAAGGATTAATGTGAAAAACATTCTGAGTGCAGAAAGTAGGAAGAACTTGGTCACTGGTAGTGATATGGATCACTTGGTAACCTGGTCAACAATACCACCTTCAGTACAGCCAAATGTAACATCATATATTTAGTCTACAGCAACACTTAAGGGGCTTTCATCTGTTAAGCTGTGGCTCCAAATCCGTTTCAGGGCTCAGTATATAAGCAGTGCAAAAAGAACTCCTAAACGCAATAGCACAGCCAAAACCAGAACATCAAATATGGGAAGTGTAGCTATGTTATCTTGGGGTAGGGTACCAGTGCAACCACCACCCCAACACCGCTACACAGTTGGTATCCACACATTCTGACTTGAACTTTAAGTTTGGTTCAGGATTATCTATTAAAGCAGCTCTGGGTGAGGATGTCCAGGAGCTACACTGGTTTCACTGATTAAGCAGAGGATATCGTGCTAACTTGGTAAGTTTCTTGTTCCTTTTTACCTCAACCTGGCTGCTGGGGTAAAAAGGAACAAGAAACTCTTTTACAAATACATCAACAGTAAGAGGAGGACTAAGGAGAATCTCCATTCTTTACTGGATGAGGCTGGGAATGTGACCACTGAGGATAAGGAAAAGGCAGAGGTTCTGAATGCCTTCTTTACATCTGTCTTTAAAGGTCAGACCAGTTATCCTCAGGGTACTCCACTCTGACCTGGTAGACCTGACTTTGCTCCTCTGGGGAGCAGACTAAACACCCCCCACGATTCAGGAGGACACAGTCAGAGACCTACTACTGCAACTGGACTGCCACAAGTCCATGGGGCTGGATGAAATTCACCCAAGAGCACTGAGGGAACTGGCGGAGGTGACAGCCGAGCTGCTTTCCATCATCTATCAGTGCTCCTTGTTGACTGGTGAGGTCCCAGAAGACCGGAGGCTTGCCAGTGTGACTCCCACCTACAAGAAGGTTTGTAAGGAGGACCCAGGGAACTACAGGCCTGTTAGCCTGACCTCAGTGCCAGGGAGGGTTATGGAGCAGATTGTCTTCGGGGAGATCACGCTGCATGTGCGGGACGACTGGGGGATCAGGCCTAGCCAGCATGGGTTCACAAAGGGCAGGTCCTGCTTGAGCAACCCAATCCCCTTCTATGATCTAGTGACCCATCTGGCAGACGAGGGAAAGGCTGTTGATGTAGTCTACCTAGACTTCAGCAAAGCCTTTGACACTGTCTCCCACAGTATTCTCCTGCAGAAGCTGGCAGCCTGTGGCTTGGACAGGTACACTCTTGGCTGGGTAAGGAACTGGCTGGAGGACTGGGCCCAGAGAGTGGTGGTGAATGGAGCTAAATCCAAGTGGTGACCGGTCAAAAGTGGTGTTCCCCAGGGGTGCATGCTGGGGCCTGTCCTCTTCAATATCTTTACTGATGACCTGGATGAGGGCATTGAGTGCACCCTCAGTAAGTTTGCAGATGACACCAAGTTGACTGGAAGTAAGTGTTGATCTGCCTGGGGGTAGCGATGTCCTACAGAGGGATTTGGACAGGCTGGAGAGCTGGGCTGAAGCCAGTGGGATGAGGTTCAACAAGACCAAATGCTGGGTCCTGCACTTTGTCCACAACAACCCCAGGCAGGGCTACAGGCTTGGGGCAGAGTGGCTGGAAGGCTGTGTAGAGGAAATGGACCTGGGGGTAATGATTGATGCTCGGCTGAACATGAGCCAGCAGTGTGCCCAGGTGGCCAAGAAAGCCAATGGCATCCTGGCTTGCATCAGAAACAGTGCTGCCAGTAGGAACAAGGAGGTGATTGTCCCCCTGTGCTCAGATCTGGTGAGGTCGCACCTCGAGTATTTGTGTGCAGTTTCGGACTCCTCACTGCAAGAAAGACATTGAGGCCACGGAACGTGTTGAAAGAAGGGCAACAAATCTGATGAGGGGTCTGGAGCACAGGCCTTATGAGGAGTGGCTGAAGGAGCTGGGATTGCTCAGTCTGGAAAAGAGGAGACTCAGGGGAGACCTGATTGCTCTCTATAACTACCTGAAGGGAGGTTGTTGTGAGGTGGGAGTTGGCCTCTTCTCTCATGTAACTGGTGATAGGACTAGAGTGAATGGCTTCAAGCTGCACCAGGGGAGATTTAGGCTGGACATTAGGAAATACTACTTCTCTGAAAGAGTGGTCAGGCAGTGGAATGGGCTGCCCAGGGAGGTGGTGGAGTCACCGACCCTGGAGGTGTTCAAGGAACGTTTGTAAGTAAGAACTATTGGTGATGGGTGGATCGTTGGACTGGATGATCTTGTAGGTCTTTTCCAATCTTGGTGATTCTGTGATTCTGTGATACCTAAATTAAGAAACCTAGGAGGAGAAGCATTTCAGACTGAGACAAGGATGCTTTCAAATGTAGTGGATAGAAGGTGCACAAACACAGCCTAGGAGTGAAAGAGCAAATTCAGGCACTCTGGTAATTGACATTGGAGTAAGTGAAGATACTGTGGTGATACAGCAGGAGCTGTAAAGTCAAGAATCTTCCAGTTCAACAGGAATTAATTCCTATAACCTGCAGCTGTTCTGCATGAGCATAGCACCCCTTATTTTTTTTCTTTTTTTTAACTATAACATATGATCTATAAATCACTGGGACACATCACCTTCCCCAGACTAATGCATAGGAGAAGTGCCCAATTAGCCACATAAGAGAAGGGGGACAAAAAAAAGCACAGGTATCAAGGTTAACACAGCTATATTTTATGTATTAGTATGTAGACTGAGTTGCCTCACTGTGTTTACATGGAAGTGCTCTGTACCATCCAAGCATCCCCTATAAGAGGATCAAAGCAAACTCATTCAGTTTAGCTTCTGTTAACATTTCAGCAAAAATATAATTCCATTTTAACTTCAGGAGAAAATAAAAAAAAAAAAAACATTACATGATCTAAATATTCACATTTAAAAAATAAAGATGATTTTATTGCTACCACATGCAGAGAAAATATTTTAAGGTGAGGTTTATGTGAATAACACACGCTTTTATAAACAGCGATACAAGTTTTCATGTTTGTATGCATTCTTGTCTGTTGAATAAATTTGCTGTGACCTTTTTGGGATGAGACTATTTAAGATTAATTTTTAAAAAATTCCTGGTTGCCCAACAGCTTTAAGTAGGCATGAAGGCACATGATACAGAACATGGACTTCATACGTTTTTATGAAAGATTAAAAGAAAAGAGGAAAGCAGCCAGCATCAAAAAGGCATTCATGTAATAACAAATAACAAGGATAAAACTTCTGTGACCAATACTAACCCAAGGGCTTGGATGTTAAACTTCTTGTCTGAGCACACAGAAAGTATGGAGTGAGGACCCTAACTTGGAATTTCCTGGCTGTCGTCAATTCTGTCACAACCGTAACGTGTTTCAACATGCTTTCAGCTTTTAAATTTTTTCCCTCCTCTTTAATATAGTCTAAACTAGACATAAAATGGAAAAAATGTACTATTTCCACTGAGCACTGATGCCTTTGACATCTGCTTCCAAGTGTTATTCATCACCACACAGCGTAACAATCTGCAAGCAAGCACAATATACCTTTTGGAAAAACTGAGGCTCTGTGATTTCTTCTCTTAACAAAGCCTGCCCATTCCTCTAGGAATTAAAGCTTTGTGGATGGTCATAAAGGAAAAGTACCACAGCCCACCTAACCAGCAGTAGCATTTGCATTGTTTCTTCTTATGGTCAAACAGCCAACCTCACAGATGGCCAAAGCAACATCCTATACATCCTAACACAATCAAACTCCTTTTTTCCCCTCACACGTTATCTCCAATAAACATATTTTTTAAACTAGTCTCATTCCACCATGACCAAGTTTCATGCTTATGACAAGCTTTGAGTACAAAGCAAGGGCAACACCAGTTGGTGGGGTTCCTGAAAATACTGTATATAAAACCCACCAGTGTCCTCCAAGGTAAAAGGTAGATACTGCTGGGACCTGCTATTGCCCTGCACTGGCAACTCAGGGAGAACATCAGAACAAAGTGGATACTAAGTATTATTGTATTAGAATACTAAGAACTTGTTTTATAGGGTATGAATAATTCCAAAGCATACAAGACAAAAAACATACTAAGCTAATTAAGTAATATTTTGTAATTAAAAAAAATATTATTCTCTTGAGATGTAAGTTAATTACATTTCTTTAAGAGATGTAAGAATGCTATATTGCACAAAACACCAAACATGCTTGCTTTCCATCTGAACTCAGAAAATCTTATCTGCTTCTCCAGAGTTTTGGCATTGACAACATCTGAACCGCTTTGTCCTAAAATTCATCAACAATCAGGTCTGAGTGGTGGATATATGATGGTGAGGAAACAAGCGCAAATCATCTCTGTTTTTTCCTACTTGTAAGAGCCAGCAAGGCTCCCAAGTTGCAAGTAAAACATTCTCCTTTGCCACCTTTTTCCTTGGCAGTATCTTTTACAGCTCAGCTCCCGGTTGGTTTCATGTGTCATGCATGGAAGCCTCACCCCCAGGCTTCAGTGACTCAATTATTTTGTGAAAAGATTTTGCAGGGTACAGATTTTAGGACCTCTTCCATTTTCCTCTCCACCCATCCTTCTTCACGATCGTCTAAACCTCACCTCTCCTGCTTATTTTTATCTTCTTTAATCTCCAGCTTTTACCATCTTACTGATTTCGTATTTGCTTTTTCCTTTCTGTTTCTGGCTCCACTTCTCCTTTCTCCAGCTGTGCTAACCATGAAAAGAACATTTGCATCACTGAGCAGAATGGGTAGAGCATAAGACAGATGGAAAATAAGATAAAACAAGTGTTTCAGTCCATCAGAACTGGGAAATGATGATGAAGAAATTTAATTGAAATGGTCAATAAGAAACAGATACAAGAGGTTATGACCCCTTGTACATTATGAAAACTTATTCTAAATGGAAGATATTTATAAGCCGCTATCTGGAATTCTTTAAGATATGTGATCTTGGTGCATATGCATACTTCTGTTATAAATACACCCAATTATTCAAAGCTGAATGAGTTTTCACTCTATTATTACTTGCAGTGTGTACTTTTATCATGCACTTTTATTACATTGGTCATGTTCAGTTGCAATGCCATTTCAGCATCCATTTATGCCAGACTGGAACTACAAATTCTCAAAAGAATACTGAGGAGTAGGAGAAAGAAAGGAACGAAGCACATATAAACACCAACACATCTTAAAGCTCGCCTTTGCTTTCTGTCCATCTGCACTTTTATGTGGTTAGTTCCAAATGATAGTGCCCTATGGGATCCTGGGCTCCATCAGGAGAGGGGTGGTCAGCAGGGGTAGGGAGGTGATTGTCCCTCTCTACTCGGCTCTTGTGAGGCCCCATCTGGAGTACTGTGTCCAGGTGTGGAGCCCTCAGTACAAGAAGGACATGGAGATTTTGGAAAGGGTCCAGAGGAGGGCCACGAAGATGATCAGGGGGCTGGAGCACCTCCCCTATGAGGACAGGCTGAGGGAGTTAGGCTTGTTCAGCCTGGAGAAGAGAAGGCTGCGCGGTGACCTCATTGCAGCCTTTCAATACCTGAAGGGAACCTACACCCAGGAGGGGAATAAACTCTTTGAAAGGGCTGACAATAGCAGGACTAGGGGAAATGTATCCAAGTTGAAGGAGGGAAGATTTAGGTTGGATGTTAGGGGGAAGTTCTTTACTAGGAGAGTGGTTAGGCCCTGGAACAGGCTGCCCAGGGAGGTTGTGGATGCCCCGTCCTTGGAGGTATTCAAGGCCAGGTTGGATGGGGCCCTGGGCAACCTGATCTAGTGAATGTGTATGTTTGGTGGCCCTGCTAGACAGGGGGGTTGGAGCTACATGATCCTTGAGGTCCCTTCCAACCCGGGTCATTCTGTGATTCTGTGATCTAACAATTAGGGAACAGACCTCAGAGCCCTTCAAATTTTGCATGAATTATTATCTATAGTAGCATTTCATGAATCTGAAAGCAAAACCTGCAGGAAAAAAATGTGGATCTCCACTGTCAAAGGAAAGAATGAAGTTCTGGGTAAGGATTTTGATTTTATTTTTTGAATAGAGTATCAGAAACAAGGCAAGGCAATTAGCACTGGTAATTTAGTAAATCTCAACTTACTGATTTGTACAGCAGTAAAATGGATTTGGACAATCTCTGTGACTAGCCATAAGTCAAAATACGACGCCTGCGAACAGCTAGCTGCTATGATTTCTCATTGGTCTCATATAGGACACTCATGCAGTGTGCTGCCAAGATCTTAATATAGAACTTAGCCAAGGTCTACAGAAATCCAAAAAGCTGTGCTCAGTGTCACTCTTTTGAAAGAATCTGGGCTCTGACCTGTGGTGCAAATTTACTTCAGCGTACTCTTACAAAGTGTTGACACAGAGACATTACTTAATTCTTGTACAGCAAGGGTGACTTGTATGGATCATTAGGACTGTCAAAACAGACTGTTCTGTGACTAAGGACTTGCTCTAGATGAGCTCAGCTTGCAGTATCAAATTCATGTGGAAGAAACCACGAGCCTATTGCTCATACCTTTGGGTGCAGGTCAATTTAAAATCTTTTAAAACAGAAATACTGTTCTTTTCAGGAAGAAATTTTTTCATTGAAATATTACCAAAAAAGGGGAGGAAAAAAGAGGGAAAAAGAAAAGTGAGGGTGCTGCAACAGATCCATTTCAGCTGTGGTGTGTGTTAAGTACACTGGCCAAACAAAGAACAAGCACCAGCTATGCCAGTGTTCATTTTAGGGATTTATCTTCTCTTGCACCACTTTTCAAATTAAACATAATCAGTCTTCATCCAGGAATAATGGCCCACCTATGCTGGTTTATCCAGGTATATCCTATTAATTCTGATGCTACAGTAAAAGTCACCATGACTGAACTGAGCACAAGATGCAAGGAACAGAGAGGTAACTAAGAGCAAATACTAGAGTCAATGCTACACGCTTTCTGCATGTTAAGTAACAGGAAAGGGATCCTTTGAGCATTTACAGTTTGGCTATAAGAGGAAAATAGCTGTAAAGGAATGGCCTAGCATATATAAACACCTTACAAAAGATGAGGCATTGCTGTCACAGTTCTGTGCAGCTGTTCAGTGCTCCGCAGCAAGCCCCAAAGCACACACAGAGAGCTGTTCTCTCTGAGGTGAATACACAACACCTCCATAGGCATAAAAAAAAAAAAAAAAAAAAAAAAAAAAAAAAAAAAAAAAAAAAAAAAAAGGGCAAAAGCTCATTTTAAAATACCGAGAGAATATTTCTGCTTGAAGAGCTTACCAGATTTAGACGCAAGAAAGAAGGTGCTTGGCAAAGTGACTCTAAGTCATCATACACAGAACTGACAGGAAATTGGCAAAATCAGCATATCAGCCAAAAAACCCAACCCCTCACCTTTCTGGTGAAAAGGAGAAAACCTGCCAGAATCTACTGTTCTATCATGCACACAAGCAGCCTTTTGCCTCTTTCACTGCCTTTGAGGGACCCAGCAATTACAATACCATGGACAAATCCATCAGTCCCACAGCAACCTCCCTTAGCTGCTCCCTTCACATGGTGGTTACTTGTCTTCCAGACCAAGAGCAAAGCTGAGATCAAAACTTGATGAATCTATGGCAGCGGTCTGCCTTTTGCTCTATTCTGTCACATACAGAAGGGATCACTGATTATCAAACGCCACAAGCTAAATAAAATCTGGGGAAGGAGCATCAGGGTACAACATAACAGCAGCATTTTGGTTGTTCTTCTGTGTAGAAGGTGAAGGAGTCTATAGCTTGTTTCAGTATCATGATTACAAGGAAGGTAAACAAGGAGGCTATATATTTCAAATCAGACGTCAAGGAGCAGATTCAGAGAGAAAGCAAAATGGAATCTTTCTGAGGAAGAAATACCAAACTGCTGTCATGAAGAAAAAGTAGTTGCACGGATGCAACTTTTATTTCTAGCAGTTATTCCTCAAAAGAAAATGCCTTTACTTTAAGGTTTGTAAGTCTTCTACAACCATAAACCACACGTTTAAAATGCATTTGAGGAACCACATGCTATCTAATAATAAAATCAGTTAATTTATTTTTAGTATGAAAAAAAATACTTCTTACTTTCCCCATTTTCCTATGTGTTATTCGTGGTTGTTTTTCTTTTTTTTTTTCTCTTCTTTTTTCTTTCCACCTTTCAGTTTGGACTATTTTTGCTTACTAAAGAAAAATTACTAAATAACATGCAACTCACTTTTATCTGACTTGATCAAGCAAACCCAGCAGCATTTTCCTTCAGAAAAGAGCAGACACTTGAGGTACACATTCTACTTGTCACTGAGAACATACATTATAGAAAAGGACAAATTCTAAGAACATTTTGTCACAATTTCCATACATTTGTAGAAAATTGTAGTGCTAGGACAGAGGCACCTGATGGCAAACACAACAACCACCACATCCACAGTCATCGTTCAAATAATCATAACATCATCTGAGTTGGAAGGGACCATTAAAGGCCATCTGCTCCAAACCCCCTGCAATGAGCAGGGACACCTATGGCTCCATCAGGTGCTCAGAGCCCCATCCAGCCTGACCTTGGGTGTCTCCAGGGATGGGGAACCACCACCTCTCTCAGCAACCTGTGCCAGTACCTCATCACCCTGATTGTAAAAAATTTCCATATATACAATCTAAGTCTCCCTTCTTTTAGCTTGAAACCATTTCTTCTTGTCCTATCACAACAGACCCTGCTAAAGAATCTGCCCCCTTCTTCATTAGATACTGAAAGTCCACTCTTAGGTCTACACTCTTAAAAGTTACTCCTTTTTCCTCCTGCCTGTCTCAAAATCATTTCACAGTAACCTTTACCTTGCAAGTCAAGCTTCTATCATTAAAGTCCACACAAGTCTTATGCAGTTTGCTCATTGCTCACAGAAGGCCACATTCACCCACAGTCCCGATCACATGTAGGTATTGATCACAACTGAAGTGGGTGTCCATATTTTGAGCAGATAATCATAACTTAGCTGCTTTCTTAGTTGTGGTTCCAAAATGGTGCTCCATGAACCACATGTGCATCAAAAATAGACTTCAGGATGCTAGTGAATGATGATGAATCCAAGAACTGGATTTCTTGCGTTTGAAAAGACACATGAAATGAAGAAAAGGTGAACTACAGACTAGTTTAACCATCTGAACTATTTCCAAGTTTTCAGCACAGTGTTCTTTTTGCTCTAAACAGGAAAAAAAAAAAAAAAAAAAAAAAAAAAAAAAGAAAGAAAGAAAGAAAGAAAGAAAAAGAAGAAAGTTCTGAAGTGCAACAAATTCACTGTTCCTTTGCCTAGCTACATAGTATGAGCATTATTGCATTTCTGACCCCTTCCCCTGGAGTGGACACAGCAACACCCCAAGATGGAAAAAGTGAATGCCAAGCCTGTCCTTTCAGCTGTACCTATCCTCCGCTGCTAGATACCAAAAATCCTCTGTTGAGAGAGAGGTGAAGTAGAGGTTCTGTTTGGCATGGCACTAAAGGGATAAACAAAAGGCAAAGCATCCTGAAGTGCAGCTGAACAGCTCTTTTAAACTCATGGTGTATCCATTTAATCAGAAAACAGCTGGGATGGAAAATGTGATCTTTTCTTGGCAGTCTGTGTAACATTTTCTTCTCACTGGTGAAAAGTATGATCCCGAGGGTTTATAATTAGGCAATAATTAATCAGGCATACAAGCACCTCAGCAAGTGACACAATGCTTCAGCATCTCTGAACATTTCTTCACTTCTTTCTGCTTTATCCAAAGTACACTTTGAAAATCAAACTCCAAAGCTAAAGCCTGAGAGCCTGCCAGGTGAGCCAAGGAAGTTCATAGCACCAGTCAACAGCAGCATCAAGTGTGAGCACTTCTGCTTTACAGCTAATCCAGGTGGGGAGGACCCATGCACATACCATGGCTTAGTAAGATTTTGTAGCTTGAAGAAGAATAATAAACGGATCCACACAAAATAAAGGTACTCTGGTAACTAAACTGGACTCCAGATTCAAATGGAGCATCTTACTTCAAGCTTTAATTTAGTCTGCTGTGAAGGGAGAGCTACCTGCACAGCCTGGGCCTGAGCCTTTCCACAGGTCAGAAGTGCCCAGAGGTAGATTTTAGTTTAGTTTGTAGCTCTTGGAAGGAGCTACAATACATTGCATTGAGCTTGTGTCAAGAAAACACCTTCAAATTTATCTAAGCAAGGTGACATAAGAATAGCTTTGGTAAGAGTAAAATTGTTCATGTCAAGAGATACAAAAATCCTACCTCCACCTGGTCAAAAACCAGCACACTATGTGCTTAATGCTGCTGAAACGCTAAGGCAGTACATAAAGTCTCTTTGTAGTTACTGTGAGTGAGTGCGAACTGGCAATAACCACACTCCCAAACAAGTGGATGACTAATTTGCCTGGTGTCAGAATCTCATTTTTACACCGAGCATTTCTTTCCAACACTCACAAACTGAGATGGTGCCACTGACACAGAGCCACTTTTGTGGCAGACAGTGGCAACTGAAAACACATCATACAACGTTTGAAGGAAATAAAGTTTTGGCAAAGACAACATTGTGAGAATTCCACTTCTGTGAAAATTGCTCTGGGAACTTTCAACTGTGCTTCATGTAAATGCAAATAGTTTCAATTTATTTACTTTCAGCTACATAAAGCAGAGGCAAGACCTTGGGATTATGCTTATTTCTTCTTTGTTCTTCATCCTTACAACTCACTCTTTCGCTAGAAAAAAACAAATCATACTCATAATACTTCATCTTCTCCAATCCATTGCTAAGACCAGCTGCATTACATAAAGCTGAGGAGTAACTACAGGGATACGCTTAAACTTGTGTTTAACTAGGGACAAGATGTGACCTAGGGAGAGGTGGAAAAAAACAGTTGTTCCTGGTTCACTGCTGTGAATTTGTATGACAGGAGTGCTGAAACAGTTGTGAGCAGTAATTTACCTCTCACCACTTTGGTCCAAGCTCTGACATAAGCCAATAGCAATTGCACACTCAAGTGTATACACAGATGAAATATAATCTTGCCAGTTGAAAATTAATCAAACTATACAGTTATTCTATATGCCGAATCTGGAAAGAGATTTAGAAGCAAATTGTAAATTGGCTGAAAAAATACATCTTAAAAGGAAAGGAAGAGGGAGCATCAGGATAAGAAAGTATTTTGACTTTTTATTGTCAAGCATACTTTCGCTTTCAGCTTGAAATAAAAAGGGGAATGGATGCTCACCAAGAAAACATCTTTAGATCTTTTTAATGCACATTCTGTTGGAAGAAGTAATACTGAATAATTGTTAAAAAAAAAAAAAAAAAAAAAAAGCATAGACAAAAACCAAACAGACTCCAGGAAACAAGATCCCTGGCTTTCCATATGCTGTGTGTTGGTTTTGTGCTCAGGCTGCTTCTTTGTACAGCTGCTAACACTTGGCTGAAGGCCTACAGCCTCTCTCAGAGCTCTTGTCCTGCTCTGAACATATGGGTGATAAGGTCTGAACAGGATAGCAAATTAGGTTTGAAAATGTTTCTCTGAGGAGTTTGGTATCTGTTGAAGATATCAGATAGAAGCAGCATTTAAAGCCATTAACGCTATCCCCGTTGGAACTTCAGTGTTATTCAGTTTCACCGTCTCCTAGAAATTCTATTAAAATTTGGCAGAAGCAGTGAAGAAGCACTACAGTGCCATGCCTCGTGTTCATGGCTGTTTTAGAGTGAAGTGGGTCTCCTTCTCATCTTACTTGCACTGATGGAAATCCAGCAACATCAATGGAATTCTTCCTGGTTTGCACCATCTGAACAAGTCAAAACAGACCTCGCTCACACCAAAAGACATGCTTAAAGCTACTGTATCATCGTCTAGGGTGGGATCACCCTTTCTGAAGTTAATATTGATTATCTTGAACTGTTGGAGCTGGAAAACTCAAGTCCTTCAATAAAAAATGGGGTGTTGTGTGCAGTCTCGTTTGATTTTATGAAAAAAAAGTACTTCAGAATCTCATAAGGCACTGTGCAGGCTGCAGCAGATCACTTTCAACACCCATTTGCAAGGTTTCTAATTATGAAGTTGTGGTAAAGGGTTTTAACAACCAATAACAAAAGAGAAAGAGTTCCATCTAAACAGGTTTTCTAATCAGTTTGAAATTTACACACAGATGCAGTAGACTAGGACTTATAAGCTGCTGGCTAAGTGATATTTTTCCTATAGCTAGGATCAAGAAGTTACTAAAATAAATCAAGGCATGGCCACTTATTTGCAGGAAATAACTCAAAGGAAGTAAGACATAAGAGTTGCAATGTAGTAAGTTGACATAAAAGCACACAAAATTAAAAGAACACAGATGATAGCAAGATATGAAAAGATTCAGCTCAGAATAGTAAAAAAAAAGTAACTACAGACCACCCAGTATATTATAAGACATCCAATCAGCAGTTGAACAGGAAAAAAAAAAAAAGAGAGAGAGAATTTGTAAGAAGTGAAAATCATCAGCATTAAAGAACTGCAAAAATATAACTGAAAGTTGATAATTTGGATGTGAAAAAAATATCCTTAAAGTATAATAACCATCTGGTAGTTTGCCTATGGGATCTTAATGAAAGAATAACTAAATTCATGGTGAGAACACCTGTGCATTTCCCTGGATTATGATTTTAGACAATGCTATTATTATGCTAGATTGATTTTGTTAAAATTGCAGCAGTTAGAGTCCTACAAGTAATAAAATATCTTTCTCCTGATGAATTTCTTTGCCATCCCTCCCAGGAGTTAAACGTTTTTTGTGGTTAGACAAATAGGAAGTAACACGTCCTATAAATATATCCACATATTTACATATAACTGCTAGACTTCACTTTGCTGAGTTACAGATAAATAAATTTACAGCACCTTAAAAATAGTTTCATTCCTTAGTAAGAAAGAAATTGATATGAGAATAAATTCAGACAAAATGCTTAGAAAAGACAAAGCAACTTTTTGAAACGCTGGGTAGTGGTATGGCCTGAAAGACAAATCCATGCTGATCCAGCAGAAAGTTCTCTATAAATAATGATTCCAAACATGGTAAATACAGCAGTCTGCATTTTCCTTTTCTCCACTTTGCTGGTGGGCTTACCAGGCATTTAAGAACTCTCAGCAATAATTTCCTTCTTTTTGCTTCTATTTATTTCAGTAATTTAAGAGGAAAAACACTGAGGATTCTTCTTCATTTTTACTTAGCCAGATGGGCACAAGACCATATGCATCAGTACAATTAACAGTAACATCTTTATCTGGCATAATAATTTGTAAACAACGCGTGAAGATTGCAGCACTCATGCTTATTCCTCTGTATATTTTTAACCAGAAAACAGGAATGTTCAACAAAAGAATACGAAGAGCACTGTAATTCTAAACACTGTCTAAGATGATCGTAAGTGAGAGGGATCCACAACAATACTTGAGAAGCAGCATAATCCATGAGCTGAAGCAGCAGCTCCAAGGCCTTTTGGTAAGCATGTTTTTCTGGAATATCCCCTCTCAAATGTTTTCTTTAAGTTTGTTAAAACAAGTGAGGCCTGCCCACTCTCTTATGTCTTGCTTGATTGGTTTCTTTCCAAGTATGACATGATCTCAGTCCATATGGTTTAAATTAGGGTGAGGCGCTTTGCAATGCTGTGACAAAAAAGAGTAAGTCATAACAAAGCCAACCAACTGCAGTAACATGTTCAGCAAGACCACAGCTATGATTGCTTAATTCTACGGACTGGAGCCACGTGAAGCACAACCACAGATCTGACATGGCAACAGCTAACGAAAGTTTCTCCTGCACCATCTCCTGTCATCTGAGATATTCCTTTGCCAGCTTCTGATATCATAATTTGCCTCCACAGTTGTTTAAATGCCAATTTAAACTCAGGTTTGCTAAAACTCTTTGATACTGCCTCTTGATCGATGGAACACCAAATGGTCTGGCAAGATCTGAAGTTATTTAGGCCCTTTTTTTCTTGGAATTACCCTTCATGCTACCCCAGATTTCAAATCTCAATGTCTGAAATCATTGATCAAGTTATTGATATGATTTAAAGATGACCGTGGATTCACGTATGATGAAGTTAGGAAGTATTACAACCTTGGCAGCAGCACCCAGTAGAGCAGCACAGAACTCAGTACACCCAGTGAACTGAGGATTTTCTCAAGATGCCAGGGAACGTAACTGGAGAATAATTTGAAAATAGTTAGAATAATAGAAACACTCACCCCACAAAGCCTCAAAGCCCCAGCTTCCCAGATATCGACACAAGCTGAGTTGTTCTGTAAGCCTACGGCAAATGTTCTTCCAAAGCACGCAACTTCTCTGAGCATGAATTCACAGAAAGGCAGGAATTTCTGAGCACTATATTAATAAGCATTTGAGGCTGTCAATAAACGGTCCTCAGATAGACTTGGGAGTCAATAATAACTGAATATAGGTTACCAGCACTTCTGCCCTGAGTGCAGTTCTCAGGAATGTAACTTCTATCAGGCTCCATTGGGCTCTCGGCTCTGAAGATGAAGGTCTGTCAACAACCAACTTCCCAGGCAGCCAGTTACCCAATAAACCGAGACTAGACCAAAGAACAGCTAGAGACTGACCAGCAGACTTGACTTCTCATTCATACTGCTATAAAATGAACCTACCTGCTGCAAACCACTCTTCCAGTCTACCACATTCATGTAGCTGGGCTCTATAGACCCTTCTCTTCATGACCTGGCTCCCATATTGATTTCTTTCTACTCTACATTCCTGATCAACCGTATTCCAGACTCCTGCCATCTGCTGTAAAGATTTCCTGGCTTCCTAATTTCCAGGCAGCACGTCACAATGCTCCTGGGAAAACTTGGTGCAAACACTGATATCTTTGGTGCCTAGTGGTTGTTTTCCTTCCTTAGGGTATTTGCCTCCCAGTCTTTCACCAGACATCCTACTTTGCACCACCAGACACTTCCATGACACCGTAATGCAACAGCAATGGCTTTTTACAGTAGTTTGAACATGCACAACAAAGTGACAGAAAACTCCATCACTAGACAACTCAGAAACTCGTCAGTAGGTTTAACCACATCACAGACCCTGAGTCTGTTTTTACACTGCCAGCAGAACTACGTGTGACTTCTCCAAGAGGCCAGATACAAGCACTGGAATGGATCTTTACAGCTTGGCATTGTTGCTGCCCGCTGAGGAAGAACAGTATGATGAGGTGGGAGAACAGCACCACAGCCTCTTTTGTTCTAATGGAGAAAAAATGCAGGCAAACTATTTTTAGATGAAAGCATTCTGCTTGAATTAAACTCAGAACCAGCTTTAAAAAACAAGAATAAATTTGGTATAGGAGAAATGCAAAAATACTTTTAGTAGAAAAATATGTTTACAATTCTCCAAAAGAGTCTGAAAGACGCACTTCCTTGCAAACTTACACGGAGTCCAGAAATGAGCCAGCAACCACTTTGTACCTTCCAAACACTCTTTGAAGCTGTATGCACCTCCCATGGGAGTTCTGAGAATGCTTTGAGTGAGTGCAGCGATGGCCTGAAGCAGCAGCACCCGTGTAAACGAGGATAACAGCCACACACTGGATAAACCAGTGTGAAGAGGAGGTAGTCACTACAACAAGCTTTTCAAGACAGATCATTTAGCAATGTCCACCCTCCATTTACATCCTTTTAATTGCTTTGTGTTGGCTACAATTCTTTCTTTCTATGCTTACTCAGGGATTTATTTGGAATAAAGAATTTAAAAGCTGAAGTCGGGCAATGGAGCAGAGAGGTGAGGGCCAGAAGGAGGCCAGCCTATGATTCCTCCCAAAGATCCCAGTCAAATCCAACTGGCAGTGCCAGAGATGACCCCTCCTGTCAGGTTTCCTGTATGCTGATGCCTCAAGCCAAGTTTCAGGCTGACTTAACCTAGAGATAAAACTTTAAGTTAAAAAAAAAGAAAGAAGAAAGAAAAAGAAAAAAAAAAGATTAAAAGAATATGTATACACTACATGCTGCAGAGACAAAGGCTGACAAAACACGCAGTGTGATTTTAAAGTACTTAATCATTGCTACCACCACAGTATTTATCCATAACTGTTTTATTTAAATGCTATTTTTTAAACTTCCAAACTCATTTTGTCAGACTGCCCCTCTGCTGCCATCTGTCACGCAGCAACAAAGCATAACAGGATATTGGTGTGAAGGTTCAACCTCTTTTGCTGTATCACCAACATCCACCTCTGGTGTTATGGGCAAACAGAATAAAACAGGAGACATTACTTTTGGAGCAGCCGTTATACAAGGATCCCACACTTCCAGGTTCCTCAGCCCAGCTTCATCCAGCTCTGGTATGGGCGCACCTAAAATTAACCAGAATCCCCAAAGCAGATTTCGGACCAGCTTTTCCTGGCTTCCCACCTGTTTCAGGGCAACAGATAGGATCTAGCCTAAAACAAAAAGTATACAAGTATCACAGATAATACCCAGAATAAAGACAATGAGTATGAACCCAACCTGCTTTGATATTCTGAACATATTTCAATGAAATTACACTGGACAATACTTTTCTATTGTCAGTTACAAGGAATCTGAAAAGGAGGCTTGATGTATTTTGAACTATGGCCCAAGTGCAAAGTGGAAGGACCAAGCTGAGAAACAACTATTTTGGTGTTTGGCACTTGGTTGGAAACAAAACACACAGCAGGAACGGGAACACAGTCCAGCAGAGAAAGCAATTAACAGAAAGCTGTAAATGAAGCAGAACTTCCCGTCACAAAGCACCACTCCTTATAACCAGAAGGAGAAAAATCCTATTCTCCTAGAAGGAGAATCCTATTCTTAGAATAGGAATCCTATTCCTAGAAGGAGAATAATCCATTAAGATCAAGGAAATTTTCCTAAGTACTGAGGCTAGTTATGCTTATTTTACACACTACCGAGTGTGTAAAATTTGATGTAAGTTTGGTGTTAATGGCAACACAGCTTATCCGACAAATAAAGAGCTGTTACGCAGAAAGGAATATCATTCAGTTGCTCTGGTGTCACCTGGCAACAACTTCAAGTGCTAGTTTCTTAGTACTAGTGCTTTCATGTCACTGGCTGGCTGTGCATCATGAGCAGGAGTTGAGTTTGTAGAAAGCAGTGAGACTGACAGAAGTAGGTTATAGGCAGGAATAACATAAAGCTCTCAGCTCTGGCTGGAAAGCTTATGAAAAAAGCCTGCATTTTCTTCTAGGGAGTTTTAAATTATTAAAGTCTTGCTTTCTATTTTTTTTTTCTTCTTAAATCTGTTTTCAATAACTATGGAGCTAAAAAATATGAAGACAATTATAGCTGTCTGTGCAAAACAGCGATGTCAGACCTCACATTTCCCTACTGACCTTTCATCAGATGAAAATTCCCACAGTAACCTCCAATTGTAGAGTTCGGAATTATGAAAATTTGCAAAGTAGCATTCTGTCCAATGACTGTGAGCATGTGGCAGATGTACAGGTGGGTGTTAGCATCATTTACATAGGAGGAATTACATAAAAGCTGTAAAAACCTGCTCCAACTTTAAAAATTGTTCTAATAAAGTCAGCTCTGAGCAGAGAAGGTCACTGCTGAGGAACTGGTTGGGAAACCGAGTATGTTAGTACTCTGGCTGAAAAAACATAAGTGCCAGAAGCTACTAAGAAGGTCTGATATGGTATATCTTTGAAACATGGCTTGACTGGTTCCTTCCTTCACTCTGACGTGCTGCACTGAAAAGTTGCCTGCAAGGAGAACATTCTCAAGAAAGTGCAAGGAAAAAGGCTCTCTCTAGCTAACATTTGGATTTCTCCTATACCAGAATTGGCTTGGTCAATAAAAAGTGAGAGAAAGCAACACAAACCTCGGTCTAGCTGGAAGCAGCTTAGTACTTAGTATCATAAAAAGCATCTTAAAAATAAATTATTTTTCCCCCCAAAGCTGGCTAGATATGAAAATATCTCAGAGTTTTTGTGCAGAAGAAACAGAGCACAGAGGAATGTGTATGTTCACATGGCTTGGGAAAGGATTCGTTAACTCTCACATTCTTACTTCATATCTGACTGCAAGCCCTGGTCCAGCCACAGACATATCATCCCACTTGGCTTTCCCAGACTTATGTAGGTTTTTCCTCATAAACCAACCCAGGCAGGACTCAGCCACAGTTCCTTCTCCCTACAGTGCATTCAGCCACCCAAAACACCTGTGATAACTGCCAGCTGTCCTTCCATGCTCCCATGACCACTCACACATCAGGCAGAAAGGAACTGAGCCAAGGCAGTGCCAACTACTGGCCACAGGCCCCCAAAGGATGCTGGAAATTCCAGATCAGTGTGCATGTGGGCATGCCCTGGGGATGCTCAGCACTACACCACCCTCAGCTTTTGCACTGCCTGTATCAGGCTACAGGCTGACAGGGAAGACTGGGGAGCAGCCTATAGGGAACACAGAGCCAGCTTCAGTCCTACCATCATCAAAATATCTGTTATTCATTGAGCATTTACGAGAGGACTGTGGCAATTACTAAGTATTTTCCTTGTTGTAACAGATTCTCAGCTGTTATAAATCAAAGTTATGTCATTTTAAAGGCAGCTGTAATGATTTACGGCTGAACACTAGGCCCACTTTAAGGACAATGCCTCCTGACTTTCCATAAGGATTAGTCTTCAGGTACAGAATTCTTCTCCATATTTACTGGATAAGAAATTAGGATCTGTTAGGTACCATATAGCTGCAGCTGTCCAATCTGAAAGACTGTAGGCTTCCCATACTTAACATCTTGCTCCATACAGAAACCCAATTTGTCCTACACTCTGTTCTCCTGAAATGCAGTCAGACATTCACAGGCTCTGTCACAGACAGACACCATGAAAAAACAGTAAATGGTGGCTTCAACTTTATTGTATGCGGTTAAATGTCTTTGGAGCTCCTAAATTTTTAATTACAAAGAGCATACAAAAAAAAAGATACATACTGTTCTGCCTGTAAAATGCAGGTGCTTCTCTCAAGAAAGCTACCATCTCTTCCATGGAGCTGTTTGGTTTTCATTCGTTGTGATAGAAATACGTTAATGAATTTGCCTTATGCAGTTAAAAGATGATGTATTCTGATAAAGCCAGGTCAAACAAAAATAGATCAGGCTAGATGTAATGGGAATAAATACGTACTTTTCCACGTCAAAATCCCATTTTAATCATTACTTCCTACTCTTCAACTGTACTCTCACAGCTTCTACAATAAAGCAGGAAGATAAACTCTTTATTAAGTATCACACTGGAGAGAAGAAATATTAAAATTTTAACTCACCATTACTGATTATACCCACACAAAAACACACACACCTATACTTCATAGCGTTTCCCAGCTTATTTTCAGGTATTTCGAAAGTCTAGGAGAACTTCGAACCTAGAAAGTATAATCCAGACGGCAAGTGAAATAACCACAGCTGCCCCAACACTGCACTTTTTATCCATGTCCTTCTAAGTGATTTTGATTAATAGCATTCCTAAAGGCAATCCATTGAAATGAAATGGAGCAGTTGCTCGGATCTGTTGCCTGAAAATAACAAAACCAAAATGGAGCATTTACTTCTCTACTCAGTAATCAAACTTTCCTGTCAAAATTTCTTACAGAGTAATTTAATTTTCAACGAAAAAAAAAATCATTTTTCAAGCATGGCTTTCAACAAACTGTTGGGTTCTGGAAATGTTTTGCTCTTAAAGGAAAAGTTCTGCCAAAACATTCTGGCTGACAGCTGAGGTTAAGGGAAAATGGGCTGCTTTTTTTTTTTTTTTTTTTAATTTATTTCCTTTTTTTTTTTTTTTTTTTTTTTTTTTTTTTTTTTGCACCACACAGGAAAAAAAAATTAAATTCCTGCAATTTTCAGAAGATTGTGATGAAAACTTCTACCATTTTTCAGCAAATATATATTCTCACTAGAACTCCTTATAGCTCACAGATGAGTGACCCTCAGGGAAAGCAATGACTGTGGGAGTCAGGTGGGGCTGATGTCTTCCATGAAGTTCAGTATTACCCTCCTTTGCATGTGTAAGTGTGTGGCGGCTGGTTCTAAACCTGTAAAAAAAAGTTTTTCCTGTGCTACATTTTTACCCAGAAGTCTCGAAGTATTTATAAGTGTTCTCACCCATGTGATGCTGTTTTGTCCTGGTCACTGGAATGCTGAGCATGATCAGGAATTGCTTTAATTCAACAAACCCTTGCTAGCAACACGTCAGTGCCACCACGCAGGCACTACAGAACTTTCTGTCTCTCCATTTGGATAGGAGTTGTCAGCCCCCTTGAGAAAGCCTGACACACAACACTGCTAAACACTTCAATACCTGCTAGCCCACCTACCCCAAGTATCACTGTATCTAAGGATCAGAATACTGTTTCTAAACTGTGCGCAGTTGCATGGCTTGCTCCAGAAGGGGTAAGCCACATGCAGGACTGCAGAGCCAGAAATAAGCAAATAATCTTCAATGGCAGGAGAAAAACCAGTTACAATATGACATGATATGACACTAAAATTGACTTGAAGTAACTGTATGTTTGTGTGTACCGATGCACAGAAGATTACAATACTTTATTAATTTGGATTTTAGAGCTTCCACACAAGGTAATATTTACTGAGATTTGAATTTGGAAATACACATAGCCAAGACAGCTTTGAAGAAATGCTGCAATGTGTGCTCTTTGGATGGGATTCACAGTTTCAACAGTCAAATTCATTGATGATGCCATTCCAGTAGGGTTTCTAAGTCCATTAACCAGTTACACAGCACTAAGCATGTTCTGTAAGCTACTTTAAAAATGATTGTGGCAGCAGAAAAATAATTTTAAAAACCAGTACACCTGCCCTGGAGTATCCAGAATAAAAGGTATTGGAGGATGGAGATAAAAGCAATTAAGGTACATAACCTCAGAATGGGGTTTGTAAAGCTCCATCATCCTCGCCAAAAGTCCATCTCTGAATAACCACATGGCTGTGATTTATTATCACTGTATGTGCACATTCTGAAAAATTCCCATGGGCTCTTTAAATTGCAGATGTAACCATAGATTAATGCTCATGATCTCTGGTAAAAGCTCTGCAATAACACTTCTATAACCCACAGAAATCCTCCCACTAATATTCCTAATCCCTTCCCATTGGGCTTTATGATACTTCTGTGATTTCCAAACAGTCCAGCAATGACTAAACAATATTTATGACAGAAAAGTCTGCTGGTTTGATCTCCAGCCTATAGTGTTTTTAAGTTACACCCATAAACATAAGTACTAACCTCTTAAATATCCACAAAATGAAGAAAAAGATCAGAAAAAGATGTCTACGTGCCCTTAATTGCCTTTCCTACCACTGCATCCATCCCCTTTTTTATTGTCAGATAGATCTAGGAACATTAGTGACCTTCTCTCATTATTATTCTAGCATCACACCTCCGAACTCATACAAGAAAAGAGCATTTGGGTGCAGGACAAATGGAAGGAAGGGTGTTCTATTTTTTTTCCCTTTTCATTACATCACGTTTATCATCTCATTCTTTCTTCTTAGACTGAAAAACTGCCAGTTTTCAAGTGTCCCTCATTAACTTTTAAAGCCTAAGCTCTGCTAAAGAGAAGTTATTACTTTTTTCCTGGCACTGACTAGAATTGCAATACCCATATAAGAGCACTAAACCCTAATAGCTACTCAAGGCAAACTAGGAAATAAATACTTAACATGAGATGCAAAATTTAGTATTGTACACAGTAGGTTCTAATATGGAGGAATTTTAGATGTAGGTATATACTTTCAGAAACACAAATGATCAAAATGCTTTGAAGGAAAACAACTTTCACAAAAAAATCAACACAGAGGCAAAGATATAGTAAATAATTAACATTTCTGTAATGTTTTAAAGAGAGGATTTGCTTATACAGACAAGCAGAAATGAACTTCTCATTACGTTAGTCAATGTGAGCCTTGATATCCTCTAGTCCAGTCCACACCATATTGCAATCTGCACCAAAATCATTCAGTTTATACACTGGAGTACAGTTCCAAACCTCATGTCAGGGAACTGTCTTTCCTTCTGGCTGTGTCTTCGCATTCTTTAAGGATGGGAAGAAGCCGAAAAGGTTCAGGATTCAGAAACTGTTTTGTAGGACTGTTGTAGTTGGGCTTACGTTCAAGAGCTTTACAACTTGGTAAAGCTCAAATATCTTGCAGAGCAATATGGGCTGCAATGCAACCCAGAGAGGACTGAGCTTCATACTAGAGCCTGCGTGAACTAAACATTGATGGCTGGCATAGACAGGGTTGAAAATACCTGTAAGGTCAACCTTGAGTAGCAGAGTAAACATAAACAGAATGCCACTGCTTGATTCTTCTCCTCCACAGATCACCCAAGTGCCCTGCACCTCATCACTTTGATGTCTGTACTCACACTCTGTCAGGGTTCCTGGCTTTAATTAATATCTGCTTTAGGGATCAAAGGGAAAGATGCTAAGTCAAATGTGTTTAAATCTCATTTTGACATAACGTGAGACCAAAAGACTCTAAAAATTTTCACCAGAAAAATACTTAGTTGTTCTTCCTTTCAAGGGGGAATTACAGCCACAGGATCTCAAACTGCTTGATATACATACATACACAAGATAGATGTATTTTCAGGGTAAGAAGGTTCAGGGTAAGAAGGACATAAAAACCCCACATGAAGTTTTGTTACCTTATTTGGAAGGTAACAAGTGCCATAGTATATTTAAATTTTTTCAAGAATCATACAAATTACAGAATTTTCTCTCTAATTTACAGTTTTCTCACAGCTCCGTTGAGAACAAATAAAAGCAAATCTCTCTTAAACAGTTATTTCATCAGTGGCCCAATAATGCTTTCCTTGCACACAGTAAAAAAAAGAAAACTGCAGTGGCTGTGTTTGAGTGCCAGCTGAACACTCTTGAACCCAAGTTCTGTGAGTAGTTCCACCTGACATCAAGCTTGAGGAAGCTAAAGATTTCTGTACACAAACAACTTGTATGGGCTGTAGGAAGGTATGTTTTGCACTCGAGAGCAAGCTACTTATTCTCTAACTGTAGCTGTGGCCTACAAGAGAACTAGAAGTGGTTGAAGAAACAGAGCAGGCTAGTTTCACTTTCCTACCTAATGGAACAAGAAAACAACATAAACACTGGTGTAAGTAATATTTTCCACTTAAATGTCTGTCCATCAGCATTTTTAGAAATTGTAGGTCAGAGTCACCCATCTCTACTCCTTTTGCTACTGAACATTTGTGAGTAGATGCATCACTTGATTCACTTCTGGGATGGGCATGAAAATAACATGCAGTGATTGTGCTTTCCTTCACTTGGAGTGCTGGTAAAGCATGCAGCTGAAGAATGATCCTGCTGAAAGGCAGTTACCCACCTTCCACCCAGTCACATGCAGTAACATCAAGACTTAGATTGGCAAGACCTCTATTGAAGATCAAGCTATTAGACATTCAACTTCTAAAAATCCAGGAACTTTTGATGCTACTGAACAAAACCACAGAAGTAATCCAGCATTAATTGGACTGAAGATCTTTGTAGATGTATCAATCCTTGACTGAAGACAGAATCATAAGATTGGAAAAGACCACTAAGATCATCTAGTACAGTCATCAACCCATCCCCATCACGCCCAATAACCATGTCCCTCAGTACAACATCCATGTGCATCTTGAAAACCTCCAGGGACAGTGAATCCACCACTTCCCTGGGCAGCCTGTTCCAGTGCCTCACTACTCTTTCACAGAAGAAATGTTTCCTAATTTTCAACCTGAACCTCCCCCTGCACAACTTAAAGCCATTACTTCTTGTTCTACCTTTATTATCTGGGAGAAGAGACCAATCCTGGCATTGCCACAACCTCCTTTCAGAGAGTTGCAGAGAGAGATGAAGTCTCCCCTGAGCCTCTTCTCCAGACTGAACAATCCCAGCTCCCTCAGGCACTCCCAATAAGGCTTGTGCTCAAGACACTTCACAGCCCAGTTGCTCTTCTCTGGACATGCTTCAGGGCCTCAAAGTCCTTCCTGTAGTGAGAGGCTCAAAACTGAATATAGTACTCAAGGTGCAGCCTCACCAGAGCTGAATACAGAGGGATGCTCACCTACCTGTTTCTGCTGCTGGCTGCACTACTACTGTTACAAGTCAGGATGCCATTGGCCCTCTTGGCCACCTGGGCACACTGCTGGCTTGTGTTCAGCCAGCTGCCAACTAACACTCTCCAATCCTTTTCCTAACATGAAGTATAGCACCTGATTTTGACTTTCAGAAAAGCAAGTTATCTTTTACCTTCCTTCCTCTTTAAAACGACGTTAAATCATTCCTTTTTATTAAGAGGGGAACTGCCCAAATTCCGGGAGCGAGGTCCTAGGTCAGTGTTCTACAACCAGTTCCCTAGGGGTGACAGCAGAAGGGAGGAAGGATATCTTCCAGATGCTCACAGACACTTTCACAGTGCTTTTATTTCCAAGACACTTTCCTGTAATACAGAAGACTAATGATTTAATTAGATCCAAATACTATCTTCTCAGCACCTCCCAATATGAGGAGATGCGCACTTGAATTCAGGAGAACACTGAGGATATTATAGTAAAATAAGAAGTAAGCTAAGTGTCTCAGACAACTTTCATTTCACATTTCTCCCTGTAATGCCTGCTATGCACAGGTAGAAAGATTTGGGAGCACACAGACAAACCTGGAACTGCAGAAAATCACAGTGCAATCTTGGAGAATTAGCCTGTTTTCATTAGGTAGCACAATCGGTCACCACAACAAGCTGCCCTTTCATACCCTGCTTGCAACAGAACCCAAGCAGTTACAGAACTTACTGCCGTGTGCTTACAGTTGCAATCACGTGTGCATACACAAATACTATTAAGAGAATTTATTTCTGGAAAGTTGCTTGAGTAGCTGAGCATCTAAGCGGGTGTGCTGGCAGACCACTGCATCGTCAGGCTGGACGGAATCTCAGCTGGGTTAACCCAATCCATCATTCTGCTTCAGAGCAGAAGTGACCTCACTATCCCTAAACTATCCCCAGAAGATGGGTGTCAAGCTTAGCTTTGAATATCTCAGATGATGAGACTAGTTACTCCCCTTGGAGTCTCAGCACATTGACTAACCCTTCTTGGATTTAGGCAGTTTTTCCTAAGTTTTCTCTGTTCTGGCCTCATTGCTTAATCAAAATAATTGGTCCCTGTCCTCTTCATAACACTTCTCGCATATGTTTGCAGACGCTTACATTTCCCAACAGTTTTCTTTTGGTCTAGACTGAACGTGACCCCTGAATTTTCCAGAGATCCAAATGGCTGATGCTCTCCCACAGGGCCCATGCCGAGCTGCAGGTAACACAGCCGCAGGACGACTGCACCCAGCCTTGCAATAAGCTATCAACATAATTCTGTCACTCACAGAAACAGGTTCAAAACATTCCTCTTTTTCACCACATTATGGTGAAATTTTAGTTTCTCCAGACTGGCAATCATAGCTTATTTATTGCTGCTTTGCTTTTTAAAGCAGTCTGCTCTTAAAGTAAATTTGGTTTTACTTTAATGCGTGGGCTACTCTGCTGTCTACACAGTTAGGAGAAGACAGTCCCATGCCCACATTTAAAAGGGAGTTTAACAATTAAAGAGAAAAACAACAGGAAGATATCTAATAGAAGTACGGAAGGAAACAAATCTACCTGGTTTATCACAGCAAAAAAAAATGGAAGCTATTTGAAAAGTCTTTCAGAATAATCTCTATAAGGAAAGGAGAAGACTAACTTAGAAACAGTAAAAGATTCAAATGTTGGAGGTCAGTGGTATTCAAACTGGAAACAAGGTGGAAATTTTTAGCAGAGAAGATGGCATATTCCTTGGTGACCCAAAGTCTCCATCAGACAGGGTCCTTCAGTCAGGATCAGGGACTTTCTAAAACAGCCCAGTTCAGCCATGTGGAGAATTCCAAGGACTGGATTATGCACAAAAGAACATCTCCTACTCCCATTCCATTTCCATATCAGCACAGAAACTGGACACTAATTATGACTCTTACCTGGCTAAGCACAGCATCAGCCCTCACTCCCATTCTGTTTGGCTTTGTCTCCTCCTCCCTTCTCCAGCTTCTCAGATCTGCTCTCCATTTTCATCCCATCCAGCCTGCTGTTTTTCTCCCTGAACGTCTACTCTTCAGTTTTATGGCTGCTGGTTAGCAGTCACAAATTTCCGTTATTACAAAGGTTTTCCCAGTTCTTGAATGAACACTCTAGGCAATAGAATTCCTTCTTTAACCTTATTAATGTCAAGTTCTATAGTTGCTGTGGTGAACATAAGGTAAATTACATCAGTTTTGGGGGATCTAAAATAGAACTATGCACTAAGTACCTGCTAGCAATGGGAATAATAAATAAATAAACAAGGCCCCATGGCTGCAGTAATTTACAAAAAATAATAGGGAACAATTGGCCTTTGCTGTTTGAAATCAGATCAAAGCATTAAAAGGGTGTCACTCTGCAAAAGGTTAAGATCTATTAAAACATTGTAATTTTGCAGTCTCTAATATTATTAGCATTTTCCACTTGATGCTGCCAGATAATAACCAACAGAGGACACCAAACATTCTGCCTTTACTGTCTTAATATGTGTAGAAAATATCCTCCATCTTTAGAAATTCCCCAAGTACAAGGCTGCCATTTTGTAGAAATGGTAATAAAACAAGCATAGCCACAGTTCAAACAGGTGATGCTCAAAATGTTCTTTTTCCCCTAGACAGTCAGATAGACACCATGAAATACGCTTTATGACATCTTATCCAGCTTAATTCTGGTGGCACTGCCAGTCACATAACAGGATGGATTTTAGTGTTAAGCAGTAATCAAAAGTGCGACATCCAGCAGATAGGATATGATTTTTCTTCATAAAGATAATAATTTTACCCTTGAATTTAACTGAAAGTTGGCTTCAGGCTTCTTTCTAGCTCATATACTGCTAGTCTGGCTAGTAAATAATTTTTGATGACTGTTCTTCCTAAAGTTCAACCAGAGAGCAGAGGCATGACAGATATCCTGCCTGCCAGGATATCTGAGCAATGTGCATAGCAACAGTCTTCTAACAAGCTTGCTAACCAGAGCAAGTGACAGCTTGAAGTTTTAAGGGGTTATTCTTAGTGTTGTGGAAAGCAACTCCATCAGCCCCTATGCTCCGAGCTATAGAACAGGCAAGGTACAATTTCTGGAGTCATATTGATCTGCCTGGGGTTAGTCTTTTTGATCTTAGAGATCTCTTCCAACCTTAACAATTCTATGATTTCATGACTGTGGCCAAGGCTTTGACGAAGCCAACAGCCACCATCACCTAAGGAGGACTCGCACAGGATACCTACAGCACCCTCCAACTACATTGCCATTTGTCTTTGTTCAAAAAAAAGCCCCATTCTCAAGGTTCCACTGTACCTGCAACATCCGTGTATTAGGTGAAGCTCCTGCTAAGCATTTTATACGCTATCAAAGTGGTTTTCTGGGGGCTGTCAAGAATTTGTTGTAGTTTAGGTAAAGAGCTGATGCTGATATTCATGTCACTGACATCTAATAAAGGCAAACAAAGCAACAAATAAAGTGAGACAAAGAAATCTATGAAAATCTTTCTAACCTTTATGAACTTTTACTATTTATCTTATTCCTTTAGTTTTGTGAATCCTTGCACAAATACTCTAACTCCGTAAGATCCCCAGAAAGGGGGAATGTGAGAATGTTTAAACCATATCAGGATTCACAAGCCTGTGCTGCGCTGTCACCACTTGGCAATGTTGCCTCAGTATTAGATGGACACTGCTGCAGCTTTTGACAGGGAGAAGCAAAAAAATAAAATAAAATATGGCAGCAGAGGGTGTAATGTGCAGGAACTCCAGTATCCTTTGCCCAGCACAACACTATAGTTGAGAAAAAACGAAGTTGGAAAAACAAGGCAGGAAAAAGATGAACTCGCCTGAGAATAAAATGGGTATCTTGAATAACTGATGTTGAAGTCAAGTTCTTGTTTATCCCTATAAACATGCTTGTAGTGAGCACTCATCCACCTGCTACAAATTACAAGGAAATGATAAGTCTCCACTTATGAGTCTGAAGTAAACAGCACTTATACACACACAAAAAAAATTAAGAATACACAAAAACCCCTCCAAAATAGATCAAAACCACCATGAAAAAAAACCAGACCCAAGTAATATAAAAGTCATCCATAACTAACAGAGTTTTTCCAGAACCAGACTACAGAGTTTCCAAAGCAGATATTTAGCAAATTTCTTAATGATTTAGGTCCTCAAAAAAGAGTCCCAGAGGGCCAGGGAGATGAAGATAATGAATTTCATTCTCTATCCGTTAGGCTGTAGCTCTTTGACAGATGTAATTTTAACATTAAAAAAACATTAATTTGTATGCTTGAAGCCTGTTCTTTTTAATCTTAATGATGTTGTTTTTTGGTTTTTTACTTTACAGTGTAGATTCTTATTCAGAATAGCTTTCAAAACTGCAAATAAGATCAGAGCATTGAGAATACGAAGTGGGGTTCCTATCCAACAAATGACTAGATGTTTCCAGCCAGTATACCGTGTTAAAGAGAGGAAAATGAGCCATTAAAAATGGAGTATTTTTATAGGAGATCTTCACAAACATGTTACCTCTGGTGACCTTTATCTAAAGGTGAAAAGGTTAATGAAAGAATTTGGAAACTATTAGCCTGAAAAAGGAGCAATGACCCTCTCAGGGTTATTCCCAGATTTCTCTAGCATAGCTTGTAATTCCTTGGAGATCATTTGAGCAGTACAGAGATCTCACTCAGTCAGAGTCAAAATATTTTTCCGCCTTTGTAGTGACTCTCTGAACACTTAAATGGGGAGTTTTCCTTTGTTCCACCCTCCACCCTTCACCAGGGAGGATGCCAGAGCAGGCTTTCATTCATGGGACTACAGATTTTCCAACTACATACTGTACCAGATAGAATAATAATTGAAATACACCTCTCCCTAGCATATCCTCTCCAATTTAAGAATTTGAGCACTGAATCATTAGTTCCCTTAGTGCACTGAACCATGCGAATTCAGTTTACACGTTTACAGTATGGTTCAGTTTGGCCTATAGTTCATTTTCCTGTTTTAAATCTTCACAGTATTGACATTGCAGACCTAAATGCGGGGTACAGAAGAAATTGAGAGTTCGGGGTTCTTTTCAAGCTCTGTCATTAACTTACAGTCCAGCCTGGACAAACAATTAGATCTCTTTATGTCAGGATTTACTTTCAAGTTAGTGTAGAGCAATAAAATATCTCTAGGATAGATGCAAGTCCCAGATCATTGCTAAAGAAAAAAAGAAGTTGGAAAAGGTACTGTTTGCAGCAAAGAAACAGAATGATAGCTGAATGAGGGAAATTCCAAAGTAGGACTTCGTCAGGGTTCAGAATACTAATCCTAATAGGAAAATCCTCACAATTTCAGTCTCTTTTTCCACATACATTGTTCTAAATTCAGATTATGTTAACTTTTCCAAGCGTACAAATGTGAACTCCAAGAGACAAGACTGAGAAGAGCTTGCCATAGTGGTACACAGATACTGCCCTCATGACCTAGGAGTTCTATTGCTCACAATCAAGCTATTTGGTATTCTCTGAAATACATGCCATGTTTGACTCAAGGTTACAGGTCTCTGGAGGTAAGAAGTAAAAAGAATTTAAAGTTTCTGATATAAAAAAGTGTAAGTTTGTAGCACTCAGTACATTCATAGGAAATCAGTAGCCTGGGCTGAGAACATTATTTCTAATACTTTACTACATCTTAATTTTTTAAATAAGAGATGCCTTACTGTCACGGGGTTATCTAGATCAATCTGTGTCCATGACAGGGGGCGCAGTAGGCCCGTGGGCCCCCGGCCCCTGACAAAGGGGAAGGGAAAAAGGGAAAGGGGTAGGGAGATGGGAGCTGGGCTCAAGGAAACAAACAGAGCAGCAGCAACGATCTAAGGAGTAAAACTTATTTTACTATAATACAATCTAATTGAAATTGAGGCTAATAAATCAAGTGAAATAAGAGAGAGAAAGAGAGGTTTCCAAAGACCGAGAAGCCTACTTTGAAATTGAAGGCGCCGCGGCTTGGAAGCACACCCACACTCGCTGCCAGGCAGTGAGAGAGAGAGAGCGAGTGTCGCTTCCGTGACGTATTTTCCTCTCTGACCACGAGGTCCCCTGGGATGTGTAGTACTTCTTCTTTGTGCTCCACATGATGTTATGATGTGGAATATCAATAGCAAAAATTACAAAACCATGACACTTACGAAAGGTATGATGATCATTTTAATCTTTCTGATTACACTTTACTATTTCATGTTTGTGAGATATGACTATTTTCTGAGAATTGTAACAGCTTTCTTATGAGGTACCATTAAAGTAACACAATAGAAAGTGCAGCAATGACAGCAGAGCAGCAAGGTACCAGGCTGCAGCGAGTGAAGACTTGCTCAAATGCAACAGCCATAGGCTCAGAAATAAAGGAAAGGGAAAGAAGATGCTTGCCTTCAGAATACCTCAGGCATACAGGGATCTCCTGCAAGATACCCTTGCCTCCATTGTCAACCCTTAAATGAGATCTGGGATGGGGTAGATCTTGGCTCCACCCCTTCTGGTCACTCAGGTACATTGCATGCACCCAAGCTCCCCTGGGCTGGCCCTGCCTTCCCACCAGGTGCTCAATCACTGCTTCAAGACATGACTTAACATTTTTGCTATACATTATCAAACCTTTTTTTTTTTCCTCCCTTCCTCACCTCCACCAACAGGTAGTACCTGTGTGAAGTCTGGGTTAGATTTATACTTCCACAGTACAACAAAGTGGAGTAATTCCTGACAAGGTCCCAATTCATTAAAATTCGCAATTATAATTGTCTCTCTTGATGATGAGCTTTTCCCTGTTAAAAAAAAAAAAAAAAAAAGAAAAGAAAAGAAAAGAAAAGAAAAGAAAAGAATAATTTTAAAAAGGCACTTGTTCCTAAAGTTACTGAAGAAGATAAAGGAGTCGGGAGAGAGAGAGAGAACCAGGGGGAATTTTATTCACCGAAAGTGCTATAACCACAGGATTCAGCAGCCATGCTTTCTTATTCTTTCTGAATCAGTGAATCTTGAATTCTCCAGGGCCCCTGGCTCATGACCTGCTTTCCCCACATTCAAGATAGAAAGGTCATGGGCAGCTTTTGGTAGCTCACCTCAACTCCCCAGTCACAGCAGCCTCCTGACAGACCTCCACAGCATCTTTGGAAAAAATGGCAGAATCGGACTTCTGACTGCTACAAGGCAGGCACTGCACGCAGCAGCCAGCCATCACTATGCTCCTCGAGGGCTCAGTCAGTGCATTCATTCATGTTTAGTCCACATGTCCAGTATTTTCCGCACAGATTTAGAAACATAAATTTCCTTTTAAATAAAAATTAACGTGTAGCAGTATAGCTGTAGGTGTCATATAGAGCCTATACAAGCAGCTCACGTTTTGTAGAAAAACACTGGTGGAATCTGGATTTAGCATAACCAAATTCTGAAAGAACTGGGGGGACTCTCCTCCAGTTTATTAATCCTCACAATCTCAGTACAGCAGGAGAACTGTTCCTTGGTTTCCAACATGCAGCAGCACCAGTATCCCAGAGAAATCACAGGCTCCCTCAGCTTTATACAAGGCATTCCTGCCTATGCTGCTCTTCTCACCAGATGAAAGCTGAGACCAAGATTCAAACCCAGAGGTATGCCAGGCACACTAAGTGAAAACCCAGGAACCTCTACTAAGGAAGCAAGTCGTCTAGAAATTAGACACACTCATAATAAGGTCACATGATGACATACAAAGCAACTCCATGGAGCTCAGATTATTTCTTTGTGTTCCCCCTCCCTGATGCATACATAACCACGAGTATTAACTAGTTCACTAGACTATGTATTTGTGACCACTGAGAAAAATTGTTGTTGACAATAAAGGTTACAAAGAGTTTAAGAGGGCAAACTATTTTCAGTCTGAGCTTACTTAAAAAAGCAAATGGTATCTCAAGGAGCAAGCTGACCCCGTTATCAGGCCCATGGGGAGTTAACGCAGCAGCTAGCAGTGGAGCCAGCCAAATGCCTGGGCTGAGGTCAACTGAGAAGCCAGCCAGCCAAATCCAAAACTGTTGGAAAAATACATTCTGGAGCTCTGCGTCTGGGACCCCGAGCTACTACGCACACCCTGCATTAGCGGACACGGGTGTTGGTTTGGACATAACAGCAAAGAGGAGAGGAGGAATAGGGTAAGTACATTAGATGGGAGTTACATAAGAGGCCTACTGACTTTGTAATGACTTTGTTATCTGGAAATAACAGGTATGTTTACCAGAACATGATCTCTTATTTCACAGTAAGAGTTTACTTAGAAAGGAAACCTAAAAAGGGATTTTACAATGTAACACTAAAGAACTACAAAGAACAATAATAAGCAGTGCATGAAACGTGATGCACTCATCTACAGAAGTCTTTACAAATGTAAAAAGCATATTTTTCTAGTCATGATTAAACACAATTGTGCTTTAGTGTCAAAAGACAAGGAATTCAGAAAAAAAACTACACACTACTGCTTTTCTCACTAAAAGTGATAGCAAGAAAGCAAGAAGATGTATTAGGACCACTAACGGTTACTCAGTCAAATCCAGATCTATATTGTAATAATAAAGTACATTATTAATGAATTTCAGAACATGGTGCAGATGACAGGACACAAGATAACCTGGATACACAGGATCTCTTTCCACACTGATATGGAACCATCCTGGATTTTGAGTGTCTTCTGTTGTTGGATCACTGTTCTAAGATTAGCCAAATAGTGGCTTAGAATCATGACGGACTTGCATAGATATGGTCGGAAGAGCATGTCAGTCAAACATCAGAAGATGATATTTACATCTACCTCATGCATAAAGAAAGTATGGGAATAATTAAGCGACTACTGAGATGATGAAATTAAGAAGTCACAGTTTTGAGCCATCTGAAGCTCCAGGCACAATACTTACCTGAGAATTCAGACCAAATTTTTGACACAGCCCTCCTTAAAAAGCAACAGAAGACCATAAAGGCACAAAATGTAGGGCCTACAACCACAAATAAAATAGGCTGAGTTATTAGAATAGAGAAGAAACAGCACTTAAAAATAACATGAAACAACTGCCAGCACTTGCAGTGCTTCAGGATGGAGTGAGTTAAGTTCAGATCAAGTGACAAAGACTGTCACTCATACCACTGAAAAAATTCTTTTTAGAAACATCAGAGACTTGTGCAGGATTAATACCTTAATTACAAATGAAGATTAATAATTAATCTAACAGCAGCATGGAGAGCAACGTGGTATTCCTCAGTCTAAGGATAGTGATAAACAGCCATCACCGTATTAAAAATGAGAAATGGAGTTCAAGGAATTAGAGATTTTGGTTACCTTTGAGAACACTTGTAAACAAACAAACAACTTTACTCAGTTGTACAAATATAACATGTTTGTCCTGAGAAGGCCATCTCCCCTGCTTGCTCTCGTGTGATAACCAGTCTACGATTTTCACTCCTCACTGCATTTTATTCTCCTAAGGAAAAGTCTGTAAATCTCATTGAGCCAGAGTCTCCCAGCGCTTCTCGGTAAAAATAAAAGTACATTTTAAGAACTTTGCCACTGAAGTTTGTTTCTCTTAGGAGACCCAGGTAACTGTAAATCAAATACATAAGGTACAGTATATTTTTATGTTAAAGGAGAAATGGAACAGAAAACTTTCCTGCTGTCAGAAATGCTCTTTTTAATCATTAGGACTTTGGCAAGAAAACATATGTTCACATACACACAAGTTTAACGTGTCTCTGAAAGTCTGATCTCTTGTACTTCAGACAAAATAAAAAACAAAGAGCATGCCAAATTCTGACCAGAATCTGCAGCAACGTTAAGTTGATCGGTAGTGTTGAAAGACCATAGCTGTTTAAGACTCATAATTTACAAGGCAGTGAAATAAACTTCGGGTAAACAGGCAACTATGCTTTGGCACTGACATGGTTTAGTAACATGACTACTGTTTTCTGCTCACAAGACCAAGGAGACAATAACAGCATCTGGAAGGCAACAGTACTTCTAACAGGAGAATGATACATCTGTCACAGGAGAGTAACAGTGGCCCTTAAATGAGCAGGAAGGAAGACAAACGTAAACTGGAAGAACGTTCTTCTGTTAGTAAAAAGTCATCTTGCCCCTCTTCCACTGAAGACTGAATATTGCTGCTTTACCTGTGGAATAAAGCACTTAAAACAGAAAGGGAACATGGGGATATCTGGTGCTTGGCAAAGGTTGGAAGAACATCTGGGAACGTTGCAATTAAGTCAGGACATACATGACTGATCTATGCACTTGTTTTGCACAGGCTAAACTAGCAATGCCTGTAGATTTTCAGTAGCAAAGAGGGAGAATATCAGATAAATCTCCAATTTATTCATTTATTTATTTAAAGTTCTTCATATATGATTACACTCTGAAGTGGGAAAATGCCCATAAAGATACAAAATGAACTAGAGAAATGTAGGCGTAATCACAAATTCCCTTGTGCTGAAGTGATGATGTCTGGGCAAAATACAGCAGAGACACTTGAGTGCAATGACATACTACACTTCCTGAAACATCTGCCATTATTAAAGCCTTGAAAGTGACTTTGAAATTACCCTCCAGGTATGTATTGGAGATTTCAGTGCTTAAGAGCACCCACAGTTGGCTGAGGATTTCAGCTAAGTGAACAAAATTGTTTGGCATTAAATACGTATGCTTCCCATAGCATCTGTGCTACAAGGTCCATTTCAACGTATTTGAGACCCAAGGCAGAGCACTGGTTTTTCCACTTCATTAAACATTAATCATGACGAAAAACCAAATCAGAAAATGTTTTGACATATAGGGCACATTCCTTCTTGTGGAAAATGTGGTTAGACTTTGCAATAGCTTAAATATACGCATTTTATCAAAGTAACCAAGAAAACAGCAAAGAAGAAAGTCAAACTATGTTTTAAGTTCGTTTCTTCCTCATGAAATGCCAAGAGTCACAGATGATTACTGCTTTCTTATTTGGAGGTTGCTATTAACAACAGACAGTTAAATCAAGACCTAGATATGTTTTTCTAACTTCAAAAACCAACAAAAAAAAAAACAAAAACAAAAACAAAAAAAACACCACCACTGAAAAGTAGTTCACCTATGTATTACTGCAAGGAATGAAACAAGAGATTTCCAAGTGGTTTGCTGAATCAATCAAACATCCAAAAGGCATTCACCAGCATAATTTTACAGACTGATAACAACAAAAGCTGCTGTGCAACAAATTTTAGGTTGAAGAGCATCAGCTTGTATTTGTTGTTAACATTCTGAATGGAGAATAAACATCATAATCCATCTACTTAACAATAAACAAACCTTTTTATTTATTTACATTTGTCTTTCTATAGCTGTCAAAAATGTAACAGCAACATTCTACGTCAATACCCTCCATGTTAGCCATAGGAAATCAATAAATTTCTACCTTCCACATAACTTTGCAAATTTGCATCTGAAAGAAAACCTACAGACAGATCTAGAACAAACAAAGAAAAACTCCAATTTTTTCATGAAAGAGGTAAGTAACATTTTTGAACCAGATGTATATTTCATTACAGGCGGACTCAACGCTATCTACAGTGGGCAGACACAGATGTTTTTAGAAAGACTAAAGCAGACATGAAGCTCGGCTAAGCACACATTTTAGTTAAAAGGGATCAGTTACTGAAGTAGGGCCACGGAAAATGGCAATAAATATCTTAGACAATCACATTCTAAAAAACACTCAAACCTCTCTGGATCACTGCATTTTATCCTCAAATCATTTACAGCGGTAGTTAAAGCAGATACAGATTTAAAGCAGATAAAATGTGCTACTTGTTATAGACGATAGCGTTTAGTTTGCTTTTCATTGAGCCTAATTGCTTTTTATCTACCCAAAACAACCATGTTTCTACCAGAAAAGGAAATTCCCCATATTTTTCCCAGAGAATCAAATGCCATTATAAGCAGCCCCATGAGCAGTAGCAGGATACCACCAGTTCTACCCTTCCATAAAGAGAATTTTCCACATTTTCACATATAACTAATTACCCTGCTTCACAAAAAAATAAAAACCTTGAAGGTTCTTCAGGACTCCATTGTCTCTTGGGGAAGTTGCAGCCATCATGACAGCTTTGGATGGGATATTCATCTGGCTCAACTGCACGTAGACCGCACATCCGTCCAGATGTACGAAGCAATCATGGAAACTAAAGATACGCCCGAACACGTACACTAGCAATGAATGGGCCCAGAAGGATTTGATGAATGAAAAATACTCATATTGTGAACTTACATTTGATTTCCACTGTTTGGGGAATAAGGCTGACCTTTCGGTTACCATGCAACCTAGGAAAATGGGAATCGAGCAAGTGTGTGTCACCCCAAAGAAGGGCTTGAGTCAGCTATTGCTCAGCATCTTATGGACTGTCTGCTGTCTGCTGCCTGGAAACGTGTCCTGATTTAAGACTGTGTTCCTGCCAAGGAAATAAAATGAAGTCTGAGCTATTCCTTCCTGAAAATAGGATTAAGGAACTTGACAAGAAAGGAAACATTGTATCATCTTGATATACCATGACACACACACACACAAAAAAAAAAAACACAACAAAAAAACAAAACAAAACAATAACACACAGCTGAACACCAGAAGTAATACTTATGCTAAGAGAGACAACTGAACCATAAGTGGGAAGGGCCTGCAGGGAATGAGACTTCTCCAGCAGTTTATCTTGGGGACAGATAACCACTTCCAAATTCCAAATTTATATCAGGTTCTGATTACTGAAATCAGAGATGGCAATCAGTTTTCATAAAATAATCAAAATGAAAATCTGAGGCATTTCATCATTCACAAAAGCTACTTATTTTAGATGCAATAAAACAATTTAGACAGAAATGCACAGTCTGCAAATGCCCCAAACTCCTGCACGCTGTGCTGTCTCTCTATATTGTTATGAAGTAAAAAAAAAAAAAAAAAAAAAAAAGCACATTTTTTTTCCCTTCTTTAAAAAGCAACAACTTAAATGTAAACCTTGGGTCATGAAGGTTAATGTGACTTTTTCCTGAAAGAGTTTCTACAGGTAAATAAGTTAAAATGCTTAAAAAAAAAAATAATAATAAAAATAAAATAAAATGAAGGTAGCTAGGGGAAAGGGAGAGACGAGAAGAAAGCTGTTTTCAAATAAAAACTTTGTTATCACTGACAGCAGATCTGTAGAGCAAGCTTCACATACAAAGTGCTAATCACTATAAGTATCACGGGAAACTTGCAAGAGTTTCCAGTACATGTCTGAGATGAAGAGTACCCATTGTGAAAAAAAAGAAAAAAAGAAAGAAAGAAAAAGTGTCACCAGTGTTCTTCTTCCCCCAAAACAGACATTTAGCCTCAATTCCCTCATGGGGACTGCGACTGTTTACTCTGGAGAAGGAGAGGCTCAGGGAAGGCTCGTACATCTCTACAACTCCCTGAAAGGAGGCTGTGGCAAGGTGGGTGTTGGCCTCTTTTAATATGTAACCTGTGACAGGACTAGAGGGAATGGCCTCAGGTTGGGTTCAGTACAGGTTGGATTTTTTGTTTTTTGGTAGTGAAAACCATCAGTGCCCAAAAGTAACCTAAGACAAAAAAATCAGCTGCAATACCAAGGTAGCCCATGGTAGCCCATTTTCCTCAAATACGAAAGCATAGGTCAGTATTAAAATTTTTGATTAATAGCTTTAATTTTTGGCACCTCCTTCACTTCAAAAGCAATTTCTTTTGCAAACGAATATTCAAAACTCTGTAGGAGAGAGAATCTCCGGTGCTCACTGTCAACTTTTTACCAGTCCAGCTGAATTTCAGCATTTGAGCAGTATATTGATTTTAAACTTCTGATATCCTCAAACAGGAGAACAGAATGTTTGCCAGAAGCCTTTAAATAGTACAAACATTTGCGCACTTTTACAAGGCAGGTAAAGACCTAAATTATGTTGCTAATTAATTTTATATTTCCTTTGGCTGCCCAAAGAAACCTGGAGCTGTTCAGCATTCATTGTATGATGTTTTTTGCCAAACATTCAGGTATGCTATTAACAGAACAAGCCAAAAGAGCTGAAGTCATGCTTTCTATAATAACTATGGAGAAAAAAAAAATAGTCATATTCAAGGCAAACACATGCAAAGCAAGCACATACATAACACAGAAAGAGAGAATGGGGTGCCAAAATACCTGAGACATTTAAAAACATGTAAGAAGTTTAAGCTTACATTTGTCCAGAACTAAGAGAACAAAGGCAAAACTACAGTTCAATGACAAAAAGTACCAATCTACTCCACCAAGAAATATATTTAAGAGAAACTGTGGACAAAACACAAACCAGATAATCTTGCAAAAGATGTAAGGCGTGGTTTGTGGTATGCACACACTGTCCAAATAGGTCACATAAGACATAATAGATTTTTGTAATTGAACATGGGACAATAAGCCAAGCTTTCCCATTCACTTACATTATGTAGATGTGACAACATGGAGATGAGCAGACATGCTATGATACTAAATAGAATATTTTTATATTCAAAGCTACTTCTGCTTTATGTGCTTTTTACCTGCACAATTGTTTGTTTTGTTCTTAAGATTTGCATTCATATAAATGCAAAAGATACTTAAATTCTAATTACAGTACACAAGTACTCACTTCCCTCTGCGCTAACAATCCAAAGCAAATGCTTCTCACCTGAATCTCAGCACACAAATGAAAGTAATTTCCCTTTCAGCCACTGATACAAGTTAATCACTTCAGTTAATATTGGGTAGCATTTACTAATCACAAGTTATCAAATGTCAAACTATCGTTAGTTCCTTACCAAGAGACATAGAACACCAGACCTCATTTGTTTATGTACCTTTTTAAAAATCCTAAGAGGGTGCTCCATAGCGCACACATTTCAATGCAGTTGTTTCCGGAGAGCAACAAAAGGCATGAATGTACTTCTGTCATGCAAAGGGATTACAGAAGCTCAGGTAGATGCTCTGACTGCTAGTTTTTCCTCCTATTTATTTTGTTCTATTTTGTGTAGTTTTTCTCCTATTTATTTTATTTTGTTCCTAGTTATTTTGAGCTGGATCTTTTTTTCTTCAGAATAGTAACAAAGGCTTCAAATATGCTTAATAAATTAATAAAAAAATTTTTATGGTGATTCTTTTAGTTACACTATATCAGGTCCCTCCATGTTTCACTTCATTTTAACCTCTACTTTCCACCCAAATGTCACTCAAGTTTGTCATCAGGATGGTCTAAATCCATTTGTCTCTTACTTTATCTGAAGGATGTTTATGACCGAAAAAATACACGATAGATGTACTGTCCTCTGTAGAGTTTCACCTCTTCACTTCAGCGATGCGCCTGCTGGACTAAGAACTTACTGAGTTGCTTTCTTAACATTGCTGAAATGAAGCAAATGCTGTTTAGAAAAAGTGGAAACAAATATTGATATTCAGCCAAGAACCATTACATCTGAGCATATTCAAAATAACAGATCATTATTTTACAGCCCTAGCTCTCCTTTCAGAAATCTGATCAAGAAATGCAGTCAAGTTTTCCTCTCGTCACAGAAGAATTACTTGTTATATGATTGTTTCATATGCCTTCATGTTAACTAAAAAACCATGCCCTACTGTACTACTGACATACAACCAGCCATAGATCAGCTATGTAAATCCATTACTTATAAATGCATTCCTTTATTATAAATACTCCCAATTTTTCCATCCTAACTCACTCCCAAAACTGTTCTTATAGAGTCATTGCTCTCTTCCCAACTCATCACTGGCAAAGCTAATCTTGACATCAGCTTATCACCACATTATTAGGCATCCCCAGTGGAACGGTGGAAGAACTACCAAAGGGATCTGCATAGAAAAGTGCTAAAACAGAGTTTTTCCTTCATTCAGCAATTGAGGAAATCCTTACATATGCACATACACAGGTGGCCAAATTATTCATAGAATGGTTTACATCAGAAGGGACCTTAAAGATCATCTAGTTCCAACCCCCTTGACATGGGAAGGGTTGCCAACCACTAGGTCAAGCTGCCAAGGATTCCACCCACCTATGACTCGAATGTTTCTAGTGAAAGAGCATCCACAACATCTCTGGGCAGCACGTTCCAGCACCTCACCACCCTCTGAATAAAAACTTTCTTCCTAATACCTAACCTAAATCTACCCTCCTATTGTTTAAAGTCATTTCACCTTGTCCTAACACTATCAGACCATATAAAAAAGTCAGTCCCTCTCCTACCTGTCAGCTCCCTTCAAGGACTGGAAAGCAGCAATGAGGTTTCCTCAGACCTTCCTCTTCTCCACTCTGCACAGCCTTTCTTCATAGGAGAGGCAAGAGGTGCTCCAGCCCTCTGAGCATCCTCATTGCCCTGCTCTGGACCCACTCCAACAGCTTCACATCTTACCTGTGCTGGGGGCCCCAGACCAGGACACAGTACTGCAGATGGAGCCTCACAAGGGCAGAGCAGAGGGAGACAATCCCCTTCCTCTCCCTGCTGCTACCCCTGTTGATGCAGCCCAGGATACTGTTGGCCTTCTGGGCTGTGAACGTACACAGCTGGCTCACGTCCTGCTTTTCATCCACCAGAACCCCCAAGTCCCTCTCTGCAGGGCTGCTCTCAAGGAACTCTTCTCCCAGTCTGTACTGTATCTGGGATTGCCCTGACCCAATTACAGCACCTTCCACTTAGCCTTGTTGAACTTTATTAGATTCTTGCATGCCCAATTTGAGTGTGTTCAGGTCCCTCTGGATGGTGTCCCTCTAATCTGTTGTGTCAACTGTACCACTCAGCTTGGTGTCATCGGCGAACTTACTGAGGGTGCACTCAATTCTATAATCTACGTCATTGATAAAGACACTAAAGAGCACTGCTCCCAAGATGGAACCCTTGGGGACACCACTTGTTACCAGCCCTTCACCTGGACACAGAACCAAGGACAACAACCCTCTGGCTATGATCATCCAACCAATTATTTATCTAATAGACCAGCCTTTAAATCTACACCTCTCCAATTTAGAGATTAGGATGTGGTGCAGGACCACATCAAAGGCCTTGCACAAGTCCAGGTAGATGACATCAGTTGCCCTTGCTTTGTCCACTGATGCCATCATCATAGAGGGCCACCAGACTGGTCAGGCACAATCTGCCCCTAGTGAAGCCATGCTGGATGTCTCAGATCACCTCCTTAATATCTCTTCCAGGGGAATCCACTCCATGATCTTCCTGGGCACAGAGGTGAGGGTCATTCACTTGGAGTTTCCCAGGTCCTCCTTTCTACCTTGCTTGAATATGGGAGTAATATTTCCCTTTTTCCAGTCTCTTGGAACTTTGCCTGACAGCCACAATATTTCAATGATGGAGAGCAGCCAGTTTCTTCAGAACCCTGGGATGCATGTCATCTGACTCCATAGACTTGCATACATTCAGCCTTATGAGGTGGACTTGGATTTGCTCTGCTCTTACGCTGAGAAGGATTTTGCTCCCTCAACCCCTGCTTAGAAGTTCAGGGGCACAAGAGGCACGAGAAGCCTGATCAGCCATGAAGAACAAGGCAAAGAACTTGTTAAGTATCTAAGAACTCTTTAAATACCTATAGTTCATAAATCAGCAACTAGAAATCCTTACAATGTTTTAAAGATACAAAAAATCCACACCATCACTTAATTCTTTTTAAAAAAAGGTGAAAGACTTAAGTAACATTTTAAACATCAGGTTTTAATAGCTTGTCCCAATCACTGTTGCAGCATATTTTCATAAATCTCTCTGCCACTTCCTTCAAGAAGAAGAAACAAAAGATCTCAAGCACCTTGTTGCAACCTGCTCTTCAATACTTCAATTTCAGAGTTGTTGGCCTCTTCAGTGTAAGTGATCTGAGCATTAGTATCTTATCTGCCAAACGTTCTGAGTCACTGCTTTTAAATTGAGTTGATCCATATATCGTTGAAAGTGTCTTAAACTGTTATAATTCCAGGCAGCTCAAATAATTACTTCTAATTTTGATAGTTGAACCTGTATGCTATCTCTATCTCCAATCTTTTCAAACAAGAAGTGCCTCTTAATTGCTAAGAGCCTGAATGCAGGAATGACATTCCATGCATCTGGTATACACTTCATACCCTGCCTCTGTTCAAGATGTAAGTGTGGAAGTTCCAAACTTCAAACAAGAGGGCCAATATTAACAAGATGCAATCCAACTACACATGTTCAGAGACATGAATAACCATCTGAGGCAAATGGCCTTAAAGTTACATGCTTACGGGAAAAAGTTAAGTTGTATATTAAAACATTCAACCTCCTGTTTATGGTCCCTGAAGAAATGAATATAAATGTGCAAGTTTACAGAACGTTTGCATCGTTCTTCTGCCCGTGATCTGTTACACTGCAGCACAAGTCTGGGCTTCAGGCAACTCTGTTCTTATGCCAAAATTGTATGGAATGCACAAAAAGGTCAAGGCTAGGAATTTATATGTTTCACAGTTATTTTGGAATTACGGGAAAGAACTTGGCTACACGAGGCATTGCACAGGTGTAGCTAACAGAGAGCATTCTACAGGTCAGACATTTTCAATCAAAATTCCACTTTATCAGGAGCAGTGACTATCCATGTGATTATTAGAACGGAAAAAATAGCTCAGTCTGGGGAGATAAACTTAAGGATCAACTCTCATACTTTTTTCTGCACCATCTTTCCATCAGTAAAGTGTAGACCTAACGCAAGAGGATTGTTTTCTAAAAGAGATAGTTCATGATAAAATATTTATCCTATATTAAAAAAACCCTTTCACTTTGTAAGACAATTACTCCAAGCTTTCTTTTGTTTATATTTTTCAGTGGAATAACAAGAGTCAAGAAATCATCACAGCAAGCGTCATTTGAACTCTTACCTGTATCATGAGTAAAATATTTTAGAAGTGAAATTGAAGAGCTGACGTACTGGCTATTCTACCCATACGCAAACCTGAACACCTAAACTTTTGAAGCATATGCTGTTGTTATTGCAAACTGTCCTCTAACTGCAGCAGTGCACCTGAAAACAATTAAAATTATCAGCAAGTATGAATTTTTTAAAAAATCATTAAGGTGCTTAACAGCGAGAGCAGGGTTGGACTCTTCTCACTGGTGACAGAAAGAGGGGAAATAGCCTCAAGTTGCACCGGGGTAAATTTAAGCTGGATATCAGGAAACACTTCCTTACAGAAGGGGTTGTTAAGCACCAGAAATAGGCTCCCCAGGGAGGTGGTTGAGTCACCATCTCTGGATGAGTTTAGAAACTGTTTGGGTGCAGTGCTCAGGGACGTGATTTAGTGGTGGGTTGTTAGAGTTAGGGTAGTATGGTCAGGTCATGGTTGGACTTGATGATCTTGAAGGTCTTTTCCGACCTGAGTGATACTATGATTCTATGAATCTAATGCTGTAGGTGCCACTTTCACCCCCTTGAAGTGTTCAAAGCCAGGCTGGATGGGAACTAGATGGTTATTAAGGTCCCTTCTAACACAAACCATTCAACACAAAGCATTCAGTGGTTCTCTGGTACAAGGAACTATCAAGTAAACACTGAGACTGTGGTTGGTAGGCACTAAGTACGAGAGGAAGTGGGTCAGCACAGCTGCTGACCCTTCTTTAAGCAAATGAGACTAGCACCAGTTTGAAAATGCTGAGGCTGCTAAATCAATAGAAGTCAGTTGAAAACAACGCTGTTTTAGAGAAGGGGGCTTAATTTCAACTGAAATTTAAATGATCTTAAAGAGTTATGACTTCTATTGCTAATGAGGTGTTATGGTAGAAGACATGGTAACTCCAGGCCAAGGCACATAATCTGAAGCCTGTACACTAATGTACCACATAGGGACTACATAGAAAGACTCATGCAGCATAACAACAGCTGTTCTGTAAACACAAGACTAGACAAGAAGGGGACAAGAAGAGAAGGAGGAGGGAAGGCAAAGCAAGAAGTGGAATGGATTACATTTAATGAAGGAAATGTGGTGAGAAGTCAGGAGGAAAAAAGAAAAAGAAGAAAAAACCTGGGCAAATCTCACAAACTAGTATTAGGCTGTTTTGTCAGCAACACAGCACTGTTAACTTCTATTTTCAACACTTTATCTGTGGAAAAACTTCAAGTTCTTACTGTTTCCTGTGAATTAAGCACAACAACTGAATGCTGTAGCATTCAAATTAAGGAATGATTTTTGCTTTGGAAGAAAGTAAATGCTTAAGAAACCCTTCGGGGCTAGTGTCAGCTCATGAAAAGAGTGTCCCAACAACTGCTTTCCATAGTAGTGTTTCAGCTTTCTTTGTGGGTAAAGCAGGAGTTCTTCCACAACACAGCGTGCTACTCAAGTGTCCTCTGTCAATCCATGGAAAGTGAAATGTCTGGATAGCACAGCAGTGGGTAATGCAATACAGATGATTTCACCTTTAGGTCTTCAGTTCAAAAAATTTCAACCCAAAAAGAGTCTTCACCCGATTGTTTTTATTATTTCTATTTAGAGTACATTTCCCAGATCAAGAGCTTCTCTGTATTCCCTCTCTCCCTGTGCAAGACATTGTGCCTATAGTAAAAAACAGACCTTCCCTATAGATCCCATATTGTAACCAGTCTGAAGATAGGAAGGAAAAAAATACAGGAAGCTGAACTGCATTGTTGAAATTTACTGAGTCAGACATAAGAACGATTCTGACTTCCAAGCTGATGACACTCTTACTTGTGCTTTCTTCAGATTGTCATGAAAGCTGTATTTCTTCTCACCTAGAAGATAATACGCACACATGTGCAGCAAGATCTGAACTTCAGGATACAACCACCTTACAAACGAGCACATTTTCCTTCTACCCCCATGTGGAAGAGGGCTGACACCTCCTCACAGCAATGGGTTCATTGTGCAAAGGCTGTAGAGGTGATCAGTGTGCACAGGGAGCACATTCCAGATTTATAGAATCATAGAAGCTGAATTCCCAGACATCCAGCCTGGACTGAGTCACCACTTTGAGTATCTGGGAAACCTAAGCAGAAGTAAAAACAACAAAGCTCATTTCTACCTTCACAAAGTAACCATGTCCAAAACATAAAACATCTTCCTTAACGTTGATTAAAAGGAGCACTCTTCCACTCTGCTCTACGAGAACCCCTATGATTATAATTGCACATAATACCAGTAAAGAATTATTTGCATGAATTCTCTTCTGACACCAAAAATGGCCCTTCCAGGCCAGGCTGCACAGGAATCCTGCTGAAGCTTAGGTCATAGTATCCCTTAAGCACTTGTTATGGATGCTAAATTTGACTGACCTAGAGAAAAACATCCTTTCCTCAGTAAATAATAATAAATGTGTTACAATAAAATGAAACCCTCAAAGGTGAGGGAGCCCATCCAGAATAAAGTATCAACCCAGATTGCTGTGATGCTGTTATTTCTCCATACGCCTCTCCACACTCTTCTGCAACAATAAACAGAGTCTCGTACTACAAGTCTCTTTCCACTGTAAATCATTCCAGTTCTGACACCTTCACTGGAGGGAGAAATAACATGTGACCTTATCTAACTTAAATATGGCCTTAATGTTAACATGAAAAAAAATGGTTTACGAAATTCAGGAGCTTAAGGTAACTGCGGGGATATAGGTGCCTCGGGGTGTAGCATATGGATTTAATTTCCCCAACATTTTCCACCAAATTCTAAGAACTTCAGTCATCTTTTATTATTGAGCGACACAAAAACTTAACTCGAAATCTTGCCCAGAAGAATCAAAGGTCTGAATGATGCACTGGGAAGGAAAAACTTGAACCAGCCAAACAACTGCAAAACCCTGGATAGTCTTGTTTTCTTCCCAACTTTGTTCAGCTGAGTTTCAGAACCTTTTTTTTTTTTAATGTTATTTTATTTGAAAAGAAGAATATGTTCCAATTATGAAATACAAAGACCAATTCTGCTTTCAGTCATGCTGTTGAAGTGCGTAATGAAGTTCAAGATGAACATCAGTCTAAAAATTGATCCATTATGAGATCTTTGAGATAGTTTATCAAGCAGGTTTCTGATATTCACTTGAAGGAAATCCTCCATCCCCAAGACCTTTCCACCTCTCTTTGCATAAAGTTTTCTCTCTTCAATTGTTTGTTTTCTTCCAAATATCTTCATGTCAGCTAGCAGAGCCCATTAGATGCCCACACCTTAAAAACCAAGAAACCTTGACTTGAATTAGCTCTAGCCCATATGCTAAAGATAACCTGAACACTGCCCCTGCTATGGTAAATTAGATGGATAATCTGATTGGCATGACAGGAAGTCATTTAGCTGCTGTCAAGTTGTTTGTTTTGTTGGTTATTGTTGGAGCAAGTTTTATGCAGCACTTTAAAAGCATAACAAGGCTTACTTTGTAGGTCTTTCCATACACTTCCTACTATACCTCAGGTGTAGCACTTGAGAGAGGCTCATAAGAAATTAAAAAGCATAGTGAGTGTGCCAAGTGACCATCAAAAACCAGTTACAAAGAGCCTGTGTAGGACCTGGTAGCACAACACCAGCTGCTTCTTTCCTCTACCAATGATTTCCGCCCTGTGGTCATAGTAAGACTGGAAATACCTCTCTGGGACAGTGCTACAGGTAACAGGTTGATCCTGTCTGAGGAAATGTAGAAATAACCAGCCTCAAAGTTAATTTCATTTTCTTTTTTTCTAACATCCTTTCTTACAACCCACATTTCCAGGAACCATACTTATGATCTTTAGGCACAAACAATATTCTCACATCCAAAGCCAGCAAGGAAACTCCTCCCAGGAGTACAGCAGAAAGCTAGGAGGACTTGCTACAGCAGTGCACGAGCACCGAGGCAGCCACCACATCACAGATGTTACTCTCAAGAAAGCACTGCAAGAACACTTCTGTGCTACGGTGTACAGTTATACAATTGTACAGTTACACAGTTGATAGGTAAACAGTGGTTAAACAGATGTTTTGTACAGAAGATTATCACGATAGAAAGATAATCTATGATAAATGGAAAATGCTCACCAATGTTGAAGGCTCGCAGTAAACTCCACAAAGGAGCCATCTCCAGAGAAAGAGATCCTGCCTTAGTGGTACTCAGCCATTAAATGAGATCTGGGAGGGGTGGAGCCAAGCTTCGGGTAGCACAGCTGAATTACCTTCACTTGTGCTCCTGCAGCTGACTCATTGCTTGCCTCAGGTGGTCAATCGGAGGTTCAGGCTGTGATCAACAGTTTCCCATACACACGGCAATTTCAGTATTTTATTTTAATTAGCAGCTGTGTGCTGTGCATACAGAGGCACCCTGTGTCCAGTACCCCTCCTGTTCTGCCTGTGGCACCTAGGGACAACATAAGAAAGCACTCAAAGAGCTCAGTGACACCAAATACTCCTGTCTCCAACTGATCCAGATGTCAGCTTACAAAGTATTGCAAAAAAGAATTAAAAAAAAAAAACCCTACAGCACTCGTTAAGACATATTTAAAGTGTATCTGCATAGAGATTAAAATACACCTTATTATTGTTGATGCCTGCTTATAAGCATTTTGTTTTGTCATCTGTTTTTTCATGATGTAAACATTGTTCTCCATATTTCTAAGTGTATGCAGTGAAGACCATGAAGTATTTAAAAAAGAGATTCACCAGAAACTGTAGGATGAGATGCCTCAATAACAAAAATGTTTTAGAAATACTAAGGATGGTACTGCAAATGTACCATCTGGAAATGGAACTCCTTATAAAATGGCACTTGAGGTTCTGTTGCTTTTTTATCTTTACAACATACGAACACAATAAGAAGCATTGCAATGAAGGGCATCAGTACTCATTTATGGCTTGAAACAAGGCAGATATTTTCCCTTCCTGTTAAAAAAGAAATGAAGGTAACATGTCCTGTTGTTATGCTAGTTCCATCAGCTGCCACAGAACTAACTCTGGCCGCTTGTATCACAAAACTGAACCACCTCAAAGCATATGATTTTCTGCTGGTAGGAAAAGTGATGAGATGCGGAGTTCCTCACCCCCCCACAGAAATTCTGTGCCGTGTCAAAACCAAGACAAGAGCATTTTTCTCACTGAAAGACATCTCTCCTTCAATTCATGATAGTAAAATCTCAGGTCAAAACAGTACAAAGCATAGTATCACAGAGGCTTACAAAAGAAAAGAGTTCTTACACATCACCTCTCCCTTGTACTCACCAAAAAAAAAAAAAAAAAACCCTTGCAAGGGAGGAAAGGCATCCTGCTGGACTGTGAGAGAGCTTGGAGCCACCAGATAGCCCATGAGGTAACCTCATTATCCAGTGCCTAATGCCAAAGGCAAAACAGGTGCAAGGATACCTAAGCAGGAGGAAAGCACAGCCTGTTAACAGAAACTACCAATTTTAACAGCATTAAAATATTTACAAATGTGCAGAGACAAAACTTCACAGTGCAGCAGACATTTCTTAATGGAAAAGTAGCAGAAAAATGTGAATTGCTGGACAGATACAGCATGCTGAAGACAGTGAGCTTTCCCTCTTTTTGGTTCAAATTATTAACACTTGGATTTACGGGGCGTGAGTCTCACTTTGCTTCCCACAGTGAAGAACATGAAAGAATAGTAACAAACCTTTTGTGTCACATTTGTAAGTTTTTCTTTTCAGAGGACTGGAACGCAATTGACTTTTTCATAGACTCTATAAATAAGAATGCTCAACAGGAGAGGTTGTATCAAAACCACTGCCTCTCTCATTCCACCTGCACGTTTCCAGCGTAGATCAGATGGAAATAACTACTAACCAGTAGCAAACCTGGTGCAGTTGGTGGAATTACCCAGCTGCAGAGTCAAAGTGAGGGTCACATCTTCTCAAGAAACCAACGCAATCAGAAGCTGGAGCTGGCGTCTGGTCTGCGTGAGAAAATATAGGCTAAGAGTTCCAGGAGTTTTGATTTTAGAGCGCTCTGATTCTCTGTGGTACATTTCTCGGGTATTTAATGTCAGCACTTATCTGAATTCAGTTTCTTGCATTCTCTCGCTTCCCACATTTGGATCACACACTGCCCTTTCATTTATGATAAGGTAAGCAAATGCCTTAACAGGGCTCTTAATGAGCAGTTCTCCTTATGAGAATGGGAGCCTTGGATTTTTATTCTGTTTTTATTCTGTCATCTTCTACAGATTTATTTATTTTTTTAAATATACTTTTAATTTCTCATCAGTATTACTACTGTCATTTAGTTTTACTAAGTTTGGAAATAGTGTTTCTATCAGTCATCCAGAGTAGAAAAAATTGAAAGAATTTTTTTTTCAGTGAAGCCATCATTAGATTAGATTTATACCAGAGGGAGTGCATGTATGTGAAGGAAACACCGTAACAAATGACTGCCAAAATCTCATGAGAATTAGTTATTAGCACTTAAATACCTTTTCAAATTCAAAATATAATGCTGCCTAATTAGTCTTTAATAGCCACAATAAATTGGTTGGCAAGCACAGAAATACAGAAAGTGAAGGAAAAAAGGACACCTTTAAAGGCTCAAACTCAAAGTTTATCTGTGCCAGTACTTAGCCTGAAGTATGAACTGATAGACAAGTAAAATAAAATATTAAAATTTAAAAGAGATTTAAAAAGGAATGGAGCAAGACAGCAAGAGCATGCATGATTAACAATGAACTACAGAGGCTCCCAGTGCAGTATGAGATACTTGTACCCAGGATGCTGAGTCTCAGTCTTTCCAAGGCTCTCATTCCAGTACATCATAAGCTCCTGAATAATTTCATTCATAATTTCATTCATGCTGTTGGTTGTGCAGTCCATGTCATCTCCATGCTCTGACCATCTACCTCATACTCAGTGAGTGCAGAGCAGGACAGATATTTCAGTATTGCTCTTAGTTAAAATAGTGTGAAAGATGTCTAATCATGCAGATTCCCAGATTAAATGTTTAAGCTCTAGGGCCAGACACTAATAACCATGCAAATGCTTCCTTACACAGGCATGTGTACCATTCTCCAGTCTGGCCAAAGCTCCCCAACAATTCACAGAATTTTTTTTTTCATTCATCTAGCAAAACTCCAAATAATTTAATTTCCTTGTTTCACCTGTCCCCCTTTCCTATAAGGACTCACACTGTGTCTCCTACAATCCAGAACACAGAAGTCCAACATGTTACCTATTAGCTTTTTTTCAGGACTACGGTTTAATGCTTTAAATGTAAATTCAGAAAAACAAAACCTCATTCCTGACCTCAGCCTGTCACTGTTCCCCATGGTTAAGCTACTTGGGATTGTTTGCCAAGACAATTTAGAGATGCATTTTGCACATTCTTTCCTTGCCTGTGAAAGAAACGTGAAAAATATTTTGGTAGATTCATTACCTATTTATAAATTCTTAAACTCACCAGTGAAAAGAGTTGTGCTAGCATGAGGTAAATGTCTGTTGGTTCCATTCTATTTAGTTCTGCTGGGGGGTTCTTACACAGTTATTTGTTAGACTTCTTTTCTTTGGAAGTAAATCTTCTTTGATCTTCTGATTCCTGATTGTGGAGCTCTTCATGGAACTTTTTCCAGCAGGTATGCCTGCTATTACAGGCAAGCAGCACAATGTAATTTGCCATTTAACAGGAGCTAAGCTTGCTATGCCTTTTCCATCCTTCCACTGCCAACCTGCTTTGGCACAAACCCAGGTGTCATTGTTTCCGTGCAGTCAAGTAGATGACTTCACTGTAAAAACTTCCCCTCAGTTTTTGTCAAAAATTTGTTTGAAGATCATCTATGCGCAATTCAGAATTGACCCACGTGTCTACTTCCAGATGCTATTATATTTGCGAGCCTTTAAGAGTTATCAGCTACTGATTCATGAACACTCTTCCCTTTGGATCCAATCTAGTCGAAGATGGATCCAGAGTAGCGCCAGCTATAGAAACATCTCAAGCAAATTGGATATTGCCAACGATGTTAGCTTTTATTTCAGAGAGATTCAGAACAGCTCCTTCAGAAACGGTAGAATCGTGAAATAAAAACAAGATCAAAAACCTGCATGGCTCTTGAGTGAGGAAAGAATAATCTTTGCACATTGAGCTTTCTCATGTGTATTTAATGCAATACCATCAACTCCTGTTATCCCTGCTGCACAAAGGATAGAAGGATTGCAATGGATTAAATGATAACTTTCAAGGACACCATTATAAGATAGGACGTTTTGCCTGCAGTAACAGCATGACAACACTTGGTGCTCTTGACATTCTGGCAATCTGGGTGCTAAATAACGCCAGCTAAACTCAAACTGTTTGTAGCCTAGGGTTGTTTACAAGGAAATTCTATCAAAACAAAACATAATGGAAATCACAGATGATGCACAAAAATCACGGAAACTGCTGGCAGTAAGTCCTCCCTTCATATGTACGCTTACTTAATGTTCTATTGAATGACTGTTGTGCTAACTGAAGTAGGTTCATACTACAAGTCTGACTTTTTCCTCTACAGAACAGCACATTTCTCCAGCAGGCTCAAAAGTATAAATTGTGTTCATGCTGAAATATTGAGTTTGGCATGTTGTCTGATGTGAAACCACAGTGTTGAGATCTCAGTAGTTTTGTTAGATTGCGGTGATTTTTTTCTTCAGACTACACTTCTGCAGGACATTCAACAATTTTACCTCTTCTGATAAAAGATACAGACTGATAACCCTGTATGCAAGCTTTTCACTCATGTCATCATAACGATCACCAATTTAATAACGAAAACCCTGATTTACAGATCCCCTTCATCTCATTCCATCATAGAAAGACCATGGAAAAAACCTTGTGAATCTTAGTGCTCAGTTTAAACAAATTCACATCCTATTATGGAACAGTTACAGACTAGGTCAGACTATGGAACGACCATAAGGAAAATTCAGGAATTTTATGTCTCAGGATGCATACCATACTCCTGTGCATGCTTAAGACAAATCTTAATATTAGCTAGCAGTTCCATGACCAACAGGATGAAACAATTATTTTCTCCTTTCCTTCTATTCCCTCCACCATAGTAACCTCAGCATTTACTTGCTTTAAGTCCTTGTTCCACCATTCTCTTTCCTTCCTTTTCCACACCAGCCTCCTATGCTCTCTAGCTCCCACCCAGACTGCTTTCCCATTTGGCTGGCCAAGAGAAGGTGGGGCAGTTATGGGGCGGGGTGGTTATGGGGCTGTGGTGGGGCAGGTATGGGGTGGGTGTGGGGCAGCTGTGGGGCTGGGGTGGGGCATTTGGCAGCAGGAGAAAAGTTTGTACCTGCTGACCAGCTGGTAACGGTGAGCCAAATAGCTGGTCAGACGACACCTCAGAATTCCTAACATTGAATTCTATGTATGCCTTTTGTTAAGAACACTACTTCACACATCTTTTCTTTATTCAACCCCTCTTTCCCACAAAACATACATTTTGTTCCTTTGAAATAACAAGCTAAGAGAGAATGTGTGATACCATGCTGTCTAGAGACAGGAAGGGAGGGGCATAAGTTAACTGCCTTTAGATACATCAGAAGTCTATTGCAAACAGGATGAGTCCTAGATGAGTTGGATGAGAAGACGACTGATTTTTCATCAGAAAATATTCAGATTAGACATGTAGGAAATTATCTAGTGGTTCTAGTTTAAATAATTGCACGGCTGATAGAGAGCTGGAACAGCATCACTAAGGCTTTTAAGAGCAGGTGAGCTGAGAGCACTGGAAAGAAACCAGGTGTATCTTGGTTCCACCTCCACAGAACAGGTGGACAAAATGCCTTCAGAATTCATCCATCCTTATTTGCCAAGATTCAGTTTACCCTAAGAGAAAAGGACACACAGAAAGGCAAGATATAAAACTTCCATCAGAAATAGCATGAATATTTTTTCTAACAACCAAACAAGACAAACTGAATTTTTCTCTCTAGTAGAATATGAGTTAAAGCATATAGAAACAGTTACAGGAACACAAAGCTCACCACAGTGATTCCTAGGGGTCCAACATCTTAAGCTCTAATACAAAATCAAAATATAAAAGTGCAAGTGTGTAGGGAAGAAAACAAATTACAAATGGATTTGTAAAAATCAGCTTAGTTAATCTCTTGTACGTTTTATTCAGAACCGTTCACCTTATTTCTTGATGCTCTATCTTACTTTATGTCATTAAATACTCAGGTAGGGTTTTCTTTTGTTATTTTACTAGTCTTATGGTTTTTCTCCCCACTTGAGCAAAACAATTAAATGGTTCAGTTTCCCTTTAAGGGCCGGATGGCCCTGCCAGCTTAGCCAATATGAAACATTTCCAAAGAAGTTTCTTGCTCATCACAGCAAGGAACAGAATATTTTAAAACCCAAAACTTCAAAATCCCAGATGGTCTTGAAGTCCTATTTAAATTAACTGCGTGAGTTTACAGTCAGATCTGCCCAAGAAACCCTTATAACAGAGACTGAAAACTATAAATGTTCTCAGTTTATTAAAAACTGATTTGACACCAGCACAGACTATTTCAAACTTTTTCCTCACGTTGCAGAGCTAGACACACTTCTCAAAATATTTGCTTTCACTAAAGTGACAGCAGCTCCTCAAGTAGACTTATGTAAGAGCCAGGTATTTGATTTTTTTGTTATATTTCATGTTATATTGTCTGTTGAATAAAATGCTTTAAAAACATTAATGTAATATAGAATTTCAGACTCTTAATCATTTTGACAGGTTTTATGAAACTCTTCAGAGCAACATTTGAGTAAAAATCCCTTGCTATACACAGCCCTGAAAGTGGTTCAGAACTGGGGGGAAGGGGAGAGAAGGGCCACAAAGGTCTCCCTTCTAAAAACACACGCATTCATTAGAAGAGAAAAATGCCTGGAAATTTGGCACAGAGAAGGGTGTTTAAATGAAGCCTGCCTGAGGGGATAGCCCTGACTTGCACTCTTACCAACTGGATGGATATCATGTGACTGTTAACAAGTATTACGTACCATGTAAAAAAATCTCTGTGAGAAACCACACCATGCAACACTATATACAACTTCAGAGACAATACTTTCTGAAGGGGAAATGTTTTTAGATAGTTTCACGGCTGTTACACAAATGCCTCCCGTCAAAAGTGACAACTAGCCCAAACCAAAACACTATTTGCTGTGCTTTTAGGATGCCCACCAAAGGAGAATTTGGGTAAGAACTTCACTAAGAAATAAGCAGGATTTCAGGTCAGCTTATTTAGAACACTGATTACTTTTTGTCTTAGCTGCAATTTTTCAGTTTCTTCTTCCCAAAGCATGCTCCAACTTCTAGACTTATGTGCAAGTTGTCTTCATCTTACATCATAGCTCTCTGAAGGGACTATTTAATCACATAAATGCCAGAGTCCATGTGCCAATTTATGTGCTCTCATCTGATAATCAAACCTACAGTTAAAACAGCAACGAACTCAATGTGCACTTGGTTTTCCAAACCACAGTTATTCAAAAAATACTTCGGAACCAACACAAAGCAGCTTTCCTTAACACTACAGACAAGTCTCATATTGGCTTGAAGCCTTCAGTATTCATAGTCCCTCATGGCACATGAGTAACTAATTTCAAATATCTATAAATAAAATACATAAGCTTTCATACAAGGATATATTATAGTTCAAACACAGGGACGTACTTGTAGCTGTCAAATGGAAGTGTTTTACAACTTTTTGCTCTACATGATTCTCTCTTTGGAGAAGGTTGAAATGAAAAGCACCTCACGAGTCATTTTTCAGAATGTTATAGTTAGTAAAATGGACTCAGTATTTAAGATATATTTTTATAAGTAAATACAATAATGCCAATCCCACAGTCAGATGGAGACAACTCCCTAACGAATTACCAACAAGTTAGCCATCTACCTTTATCCATTTTTCTTTTAACTTATGATGGGAATGAATGCTCTGTATAAGCTGCTGCCCCAGGAAAACTCAGTTCACATACAGCATCTGAAAGCTGATGAAGTATTGCTTTTGCCCATTTTCACAGCTGCAGCTGACTGCAAGAAAAGGGTGAGTGATTAACCCAAGGTCACTGCATGAGTCAGTGCAAGGAGATTACAGTCATTAATGCTCCTGGCTGCCAGTCCCAGCCCTTGTCCTCCTGCCACCTCCTAGCCAGCCTATACCAGCCTTAGTACACACAACTGATGGACCGGATAAAGCCAGCCAGCCAAAGGGCAATTTTCACTGTACACAGTAATATCAATCTACTCAGTCCTCATCTGTAAATACTCTTCAGTTTCAGTACAGCCCTGCCATTACATCTCACTTTGGCCTGTCAAACACTGGTACTCACACCATGGGCCCCTGTTGAACAGAGACTGCCTGCTGAGCCAGATGGAGAGGTGGCTGTGGAACTAGACAATTAATTGGAAAATTCAACACCAACCTGCACCTGCATCCAACAGTTCACTGACACCACAGAAAGAAAAAAGCAGCTCTGATCAGAGCAATACAGATACGAACCATATACCTCAGAGCTGGATTGCTTGCGTGAACATTGAACAGCACTCAGTCTCACAGTATTTTGAGAACAGTTATAACGAATATTAAACCATAAACAAAACCAATCAGCACAAATTAGCACCAGTACTATAGTACATGCAAGACAAAACAGAAGTAAATTTCATATGAATATCATTTCTACAGCAATACCTGACTGTAAATCTGCATGGTATATGATAAAGCTGGAATGACAAACAAGACATTATGTAAAGTGTTGTTTCTCAATGCAGATTGCTACTGTCTCAAGCTAGACTTGCTATAATCTTATTTTCTTAAGGTTTAAGTCATAAATACACCTCTGGCTGCAGGAACCTTGGATCCACAACAGCTAGCTTTAATTGAGTTGGTCTCATCATCCAGAAGAATAGGGCTGCAGGGAGTTTGCTCACCTACATGGTGCACACACCACTCTACTCTGAATCCGGGGCTGCTGTTAAGCATGACCCACAGACTGGGGCTTGCCTGGATGGGTTTACGTGTGATCACATGCAAGGCTCACAGTATTTCAGTTCAAAGTCACATGGAGATTGTTCTCCTCACAACCCAGTTTTGTACTTCCAAGAGTCTGGACAGTCCTGGAACTGTCATCTTTCACCAGATTTGTGAGCACTTGTCTGAAAAAAGGCTCTCAAGCATCTGTGGCTCACCTGATGTTTTGTAATGTCATTAATCAATCACATCTGATACACTGGGCTTCCTCCATGAAAACTAGAATCTGTTTCCTTGCATTGATTCACTGCCAAGATCCTTCAATCGGCATGATAGGGTAGTGGCATTTGTCAAGAAACAGCACTGCACAGGATATAGTTTTAACACCAAACTTATTCTGTTCCTCAGTCTGTGGCATGGGATTGTGTGCAAAGAACTGAAAACAGATGGGAATGATATCTAACTCATGAAAGGATAACTCATTTATCCTACAACAGTGCTTAATTTATTTTCTTTTAAGTTTTCCTAAGGACATTTTGCAGGTATACCTCAGAACAAAGTTTACCTGCATAGACATGAGCACAAGAACTCCATGTTTTCTCCTTAATTATGAATTAAGATAATTTAAAAGTTATAATTACATGCACCAGTGCTATGCAGCTAGAGTTTCTTGGTTGTGATGCTGGAATGAAGAAGAGAGGGAAAAACTGAAAACCTGAAAACTGTCTATATATCTTCAGTGGATAATTTATGAGTTCTATTATAGTTATGAGATAAGCTCAGTGTGAATGGGGAAGAAGAAACTGGTGAAAAGGAAAACAAAAGCAATTATCTGGAGCTTTCTACATGCAGACTGAACCTCTATATTTCTCTGCCAAGCAGCTGGACACCCTAAGGTCTGCCTATGTTTTTAGGTATGACCACTCAGAATCTTGGTCTGGAATAAGTAGCAAAGCAGAAGAGAGTCCCATGCATGCCAGTATAGCCAGCAAATTCAGCTGTGTCTATCTCAAGGTCACAGGCTGCTGTTTCTTTTCCTTACATCCTCACACGCACTGTGTCTTTAAGGTGGAACTTTTGCAAGTGACAGATTTCAGATATCGAATGAACCAACAAAAGGAAGCATTCACGAAACAAAACAAAGTAGGAGTTACAGAATCATTCCTATCTACTAGAATATGTGCAACAAAGACCTTAGCTCTTAATTTTAGTATTTGTATTTTGAAGGTCCCAAATCAGCTGCTTAGATGCCAAGAAATACAGGTATAGACTCATAGCAAAACAGTTTTACAGAAGGTAAAAACAAAAGCAATTCCTCCAAGTTGTACAAGAATTAGACATTTCAGCTGCTCCCTTGTAGCAGTAACCCAACCTGCTGCCATGCAAGATACCCCGCTCCCTGTCACCCCAATCACTGCTTGAGGGAGGACGGAGGCTAAGTCCCACTCACTCATTATGGGGAGCACCTAGGGAAAGAGCAAACACCTTGCAGCTCTCTGCTGTAACTAATTTGGCCACAGGGAAGGAGGCAGTGATGCCTGCTTTCTTTTTGGCCTAGGAAATACCATCTGCAGCTGTGAAATTCACACGAGTACTGAGTTGGTAAAGAAAACAGATGGCAAACAGAAGCAAATGGTTAAAAAGTTCTCTCCACTGCAACACATGTGAAATCCCTTATTCCAATGGGCTGCAATAAACCTACGAGTGTCAGTGCACATACAATGTGTTGAAGAATTTTTCTTCAGAAGGAAATAAATCTGATTTTTATCTAAGCTGGCAGTAAACATGGTCAAATATTTAACTGTTTCTGCAGCAAACTCCCTATTGTTTTCCAATTTTATTTTTTATTTTTAATAATGCCAAAATCAACGCACCACATTGCTGTGGACCTCAGGGATGTGAACAGAGGTGAAGAAGGTCTGTGATGAGCCCCAACTGTCAAATGCGGCAAGTAAACATTTATCGTGAAGTGCAAACTCTGATGCCAGATAGAGGATCTTAGCTTTACCAACACTGGATTTATTGTACGTGGCTTATTCAAGTGATTTATATGGCTTACGCCACTTTTTCCTTTCTTTAACCTTGCCCTGATTATCAAGAAAATCTTTTTGTAATTTACATTAATAGCTCTATGACACTGTGGAAAATATTAAAAAAGACCTTCATACTTCTGGCACCTCCTACTGCAGAGGACTGCATACAATCAATGCTCTTTTGAACTGTTCCAAAGGGCTTGGCAAGAATTTGAGGTACACCCAAAATGTCATGAAAGACCCTGCACAGAGTCCTCAGGAAAACTGGTCAGTGAATGTCCAGGTCAATAGTTTTCTTAGGCCCGAGTCCGCAGCACTCCTCTGCCAGTAAGTAAAAACATTACACACACAAGTCACTTCCATTATCTCAAGTCAGTGGGTTTTTTTTAATAATAACATGCGCTACAGGAGTGTTATTTCTACAGTCGGTGGTCCCATACGTTGGGGAATAGTTTCAAACCATATAAGGATGTTACAATAGAAGATATCAAAATGAAGTTTGGTAAGAACAAGGCTTTTTCAGCACTTGTTTTTTGTTGTTTTGTTTTGTTTTTTGCCTCAACAGCATATCAAAGCACTACAGAGAAAACTGCCATATAGTAATACAAGAGTGGAAGTCAGAAAAGCACAAGTTTTTGATCATAACTACTGCTCTGACCTTAGATAGAAGCTCTTTGATTTTTCTAATTTAAACTCTCTTACCAAAAAGAAAAAGGCTCCAACCTCAGAGTAGTGACTGAAAGGAAACAGTGACAAGATCTATAAATGTAAAGAAGTTAATACTCCAAATTAAGCAGTGAACACTTGAAAAATTTTGAATCATTTTCCAGGTTAGTAAGCATTAAATGTAAACACTTTATTTTTCTTCCACCTATTGTGCCTTCTTTGTGAGCTTTGAGAAAATCAGAATCAAAACTAGATCTGTGCCAGCCCTGGGCACTAAGCACAGGTGCCAAAAGACAGAACAGAACCATAGAATCATCCATGTTGGAAAATACCACTAAGATCATTTAGTCCAGTTGCCAACTCATCCCCGCATGGTCACTAACGACATCACTCGGTGCCACATCGACCCTGGTTCTTGAACACCTCCAGGGACGGTGACTTCACTACCTCCCTGGGCAGCCTGTTCCAATGCATTACCACTCTTTCTGACAATAAATTTTTCAGAATATCCAACCTGAAACTCCCCTGGTGCAACATAAAGCCATTACATTTTGCTCTCTTTTTGTTATTAATGAAAGAGAATATAAATATTATAGCTGAAGTAAAATGTACCAAGATGTACTCAAGAGTATGCTGGTCCACAGGACAGTTGCTTATCTCCCATGTGATTCTGAAACTAGCAAGAAGGCTTTCAGGCAGCAGGATCACTTTCCTAAAAAGGATGAGCTACGAACAGCCAGTAGGAAGCATCTTTCTCGATATGAAGACACTGGTCTCACACAGAAAAGTGCTGTGGCTGGCTGCAGGGCTCATACTGCAAGGCACCAGAAGCTCCACTCCCCACTGCTGGGGCTGTTCACACAGCACAAGGACTTGGAACATTAACCAAATATTCATTATCGCTAAGGTACCAGGCCTGTGTATTATGTGAAGACAAAACCCAAACTTACTGGTTTAAGAAAAAAATATAAGCTTTCTGACTTTTGCAGTCTGACCCAGAAAGCAGAAAAATCTCAAACAAATATCAACCTTCAGTATGTTACAAAGGGATCTCTTTCCCAGGTACTAAATATTCAGCCGATATAATCATGCAGGAGAATAAGCTGCCCTGTTTGAAAATAAAACCATAGGCATCATTTCCCATCACGAAGTGGAGCACTAATTGCATTTGTTAACTACAAGCATCAGACAAATCTGTGATAAATTAGCATCAGCAAATCAGGCACTGAATTCCCATCCTCACTGTTCTGCGTCACCAGGATTCTAGGAGTTAGCTAAAATCTCTTCACAGTTGAGGAGGGTTTACTTCCAAATTTTTGCAACTATTGAGATACCAGTTACTGCTAATACCTGAATCAGTCTTGCTTCAGGATCAATCGAAGCCTGAAATAATTCTATATTTAATCATATTAATTCCAACCTCAACGGTGACAATAAGCAAACACAGTCCACATGCTGAACAAGAAGAAGGAAAGACAGAAGGTTATCTCTTAAACAAAATACCAGTGATGAATAAATCACATGTTTATATCTCTTTGGAGGAATGCTTCTAATGCAAAGCCATTCCAGCCAGAGAATTCCATGCCAAATCAAATACTCATATGAAGAGAAAAGACAATTTCTGCCAGCTTCTTTGTCCAAAAAATCTTTAAAAATTGGAAAAATGAAAGCGTTTGCCCTCTTTCCATGAAAACCCTGAGTGTTGGGCACCAAGAAACATAATGTTCCCACTGATCTCCAGTAACAGATGAACAACAACAATTTTAGAGTTATGAGAAGTAATTTAATGAATTCCACTGTGTTAAAATAAGTTAAAATAATAAAAATTAGCAAGTTCTTTTGATACTGTACAGACTTGCCTAGAAGACAACTGCCTTGTATAAGAAATTAGGTTGCTTCTTATTTTCCAACTGAAGATATGATGCTTTCCACTCAGTTACTGGGGGTTTTAGAAAGGCTGTTAGAAGAGCAATAAAAAGATGAAAGTTGCTCCTTTTTTTTTTTTTTTTTAAATTTGAGTATCATTTTCCCCAGTTTGATGGGAAGCTTAATAGGAAGGTAGTCTGCTTGCAAAGGTAGATTTGAGAAAGCAGTCAGTTCTAGAGAAGAGAAAAAAACAATAGTTGCAGGAACACTCCAGACAAGATACTAACTGAAGTTACTAGTAGCTGAACGCATGCAGAAACAGTGCTTTCCCCCCTGCAAGAAACAGAAACAGCAACAACAAAAAGAAACAAACAAAATAACAACAAAAAACCACTTTGGAAAGTCTATTCATTTCAAGTCAATTTGAAATTCAAATATGGCAAAGTAAGAAGCCAACAACAATAAAAACAGACAAAAACAAACAAGAATTGAAAATAAATGTATCACAAGTGACACGCAGTAATTTTGGTTCTGTCTCTATTTCTCACTAACATTACAAACCGCAAAACCATTTTTGACTGAGAATATGAGAAGTTTAGTACTTTTTCAATGAGAGACTCAGATCCAGCCTTACTTATAACTTAAGCAAAGGAGTCTGGAATATATCTCATATTTTCAATAAGATCTCCAGATATATAATTTGTTTAAAATGTTGTTTTTCTGTTTAAAGTTTCATAGACTCCAATTTATGTACTTACACATTCATGTACTGCAGTAACAGTAGAAGCCGATACACAACTGGGAACATGTTCCAAAATAATTGTAAGGAATGCAAATAATTCCTTTTTTTTTTTTTTCTTCTGAAATTAAGGAAAATCATTTTCCTATAGAAGCATCTTCCAAGGAATAATCAACCAAATAATACAGCCCCAGCTACAGTTCATTCTTTTCCCACTTGTCTTGACTTCTCAGGGCTTTTCCTTACCTATCCTTCCTCCATTCTGGCAGCTTTGAGTTAATACTCTCCATTTCGATAACAGAAGTAGATATCACATTTAAAAACTAAAATGACTCCAGGTTAAATATCCAGCTAGTAAAAAATTTGGTTCCTACAAAAGCATCTAGCTAAGAGAAACACAGCCTTCTTAGACAAAGCAACTTCAGACTACGCAGCTAAATAGATGGCGTGACAAAATATTCAACTGAGGAATTACTAAAGGACCCACCACTAAAAAAAGGATTTATTATGTGATATAATTTCTAATCATATAATTGCAATTCACAGTACTTCAACTACTTCCCTCCTCCCCGCTGTTACCACATTGCACATAGATTTCTACTGAAGCGTTCTCACAACCCCAAAATCTTACCTGTAAGTGGTCATAATCATTTTTGAGCCTATTAGCTTACAGATAAATGTAGTATTACAGTTTTTCCCACATGCATTTATTTACAGTGAATTGCATCAGCCACTTCATGACCGAGTCAATCTCGATGTCTCTCTTGGATTTGTCATATCTATGTTATTTCTCTCATACTATATTAACATGGTGCAGAATCCTCTACACTGCAATTCAGGCTTGTAAGTTTACAGGCCAACATTATCTGGAGTGATCAAGTATATTTTTATACATTCTAGGGAAGACCAGAAAAGTTTACAAAAGAGAAATTGAGCAGGCTTTAATGTGCATAGATACTGTCTGTCTGAAGAAACTACAGATTGTCAGGAGAATGTTGGGGAAAAATATCCCTAAAATAATATCGTAATATTTTTCCCTAGGCATTTGCTTTTCACCAGATAAAACAAAGACCTCGGGCCTAAGCTAAAGTAATTAATTCTTGTGTCAACAGCAGGACAGTTAAATAAGGTAGAGACTCCAGCACCAGTCTGCATCATTCCCATCTACAAGCAGGCAGTGCAGCTTGGAAGATGCTTTCCAAACTAGGATATGGGCCTTGCATTTGACCGGATGGACTAACATACTTTATTTGCCAACAATTATGGAAAGACCATGGGATGTCTCAGTTGCTTTTTCCAACTTTATCCCAATAACTCCATACTTAACAGGACACCACACTTTACTTCTTTATGTCTAATTTTCCCCATTAGAGTTAGCTTTCATCATTATTCAGTTGTATATTAAAAATAGGGGGAAAAAAAGTTGCAATCATAGCATATGATCTTTTTGCTGTTGTTATGGATTTATTTTCTTAAAAGATTTTCTTAAAAGATTCTTATAAGAATGCATTTTCCTCCCATGTTATTCTAGATTCTTCTTTAAACAACTCTGAAAATGTACAGCCATCTGGTAGCAGCTGTGCATTGACTGCACACCTGTGCTTGAGCTAAAGTGGGGAAAAGTTCAATAAGGATTATACTGCAGGTGCCAGAACGTCTCATTTCTTCCAGAAATACTGCAAAGATTTAATACTCCCTCCTGCTTCCTCCTTAACTGGTTTGTGCTTTACTCTGAGCGCACAGATTAGAAAGACAAGACGTTTTGTGGAGAGCACAAAGCCCTTAGTGCTAGGCATATAGCAAAAGTTTCCATGAATCTCTGTTGATCCTGGACCTGCACTTGCAAAGCTATATTGATTTGGGACAAAAATAGGCCTTTGGCTGGGCACTGTGGCTTTCCACAGATAACTACTCATCAACAAGCCAAAGCAAACTGTACTAGCAGTGAAAAAAACAATTTTTGGAGCAACTAGACAATACCACGTTTGGTAACATCTGCAGCTGCAGGGATCCTACAGTCAAGTGCAATTAGGGAAAACTCTCGGCACAGTATCTGATTATTTCCTCATCTAACCCTCCTCTTCAATTCAAGAAAATAAGGAAGCTGTGTACACACTTTAAAAGAAACAGATACGCACAAAAGAACCTCTCGACCTGCAGAAGTTCAGAACAGGACAAGCTAAATAAGTCACTAATGATTTTTTAATTACTTTTTTGTATAGCTTGGCACCACTTCACTGCTGCTGATTCATTCATTTTGGTCATCCTTGCAGGGACTTGTGCTCCTGTAAGCTCTCTCTAGAGCTAAGCAGTCAAAAATGTGGGAGCATCCCCATACTTTAATCTTTATTAAAGAAGGGCTGCCTGCCAGAATCTAGCACCAGCTATCTATCTGCAATGATTTTAGATTCAATCCTTCCTCAGAGTAGCTCTCATCTTGTTCCCATCTCTTCTTTATCAACAAAATGTCCTTCATTTTCTGCTCCAATTCAGAGCTCAGCAAATGTCCTATCATGGCTCTAAGAATGCTATTTCGTTATAGGAGTTATCATTTGACTATTCGCATATAATCATTGTGACTTAATGGCATTCTCTGCCATCTTTTCACTTCCATCATCATTAGCACAATTTTGAAATAAGGAGCATTCTCTCAAGGGGGGAAATTCAGAAGCCGAAAGAAACACAGGCATTCTTTTCCCAAGAATAGGACTGTAAATGTAAAGCCTTGCAACATTTCAAGCTCGGCAACTATTTTCCTTGTTACAATATTCTTGTAGTTAATAACTGTGTAGATTTGGTGAGCGTTCAACAGCTGGCATGAAGAGCTGTGGGATTTTTTAGCATTAAACAATCTGTGTGAGATACAATTTCCTTCTAGACCCTTTGTCTCTCTATTAATCCATCAAAACAAAGTAAGGCAATGCTTAATCTAAGTTTAGCTGCTCTCAAAATCCTTCTCTATTAGACATTAGTCACACTTCGATGCCCTCACTCTCTAAAATCCATAGACACTTCCGTTCTACTAAGTGGCGACAGCGTGTCACCTGTGAGAGTAAAGTAGAAGGTATTCCCCCACAGGAACACAACTTCTTTAACACAATGTAGTTCACCCGGAGGGAGGAGAAAAAAAACACCACAAAAATCACTTCTTTTTCTTCTGGAAAAGAGTAACATCAAACCAAGAGCAAGTTTCAATGCGTGTAGTTTCCAGTGGAGAGAACCTGTATTATTCAGAGCCCACAGTATCCTTGTGTCCCATTAAAATATTTTAGCACAGCAACTGAATTCAAAAAAGAAAACAACAGAATTATGGTACTTCTCATCATGAAAATTAAGAAAGAGTCTTGCATTTGGACAAAGATTCAGGCAAAAAAAGTGGGATATTCTCAGAAAGACAGAATTAATTAGAAGAAGTTCCAAGAAAATCAGAGGGGGTTTCCATTCCATATAAAAAAGAATATTCTATTCATCAATTCTGTCTTGGGATGAATACTGCAACATTATTACAAAAAAAGTCTCTTTAATATCCAAAAACAGACTTGCAAGCTAACGGTGGTTAAACTGCCAGCTTCACGTGCAAAAGTCACTGAGATTTTGGGTGGCTGAGATGGACCGATTTTTCAGTTTCAGCAAGGTCAAAGTCATGTGTAGTTCTAATCTCAAGCTCCATAGTTCCGTGATCCTCACTTCCAGCTTAACTGTCATTTGTTCAGGAAAGTCTGCCAGAGCTCAGTTTTCATTCCCCACTAAGAACTGCCACCGGAAAGCAAATGAAATAAAAAGCTACAAGCATTGCTGACTGTAACAGTGCCAGCACAGAGCACTTAGGTGTGCTGAGCTGCCTACTGCAATGTTTCTTTAGAGCAGAATACTATGAAGTAAAGGAACCTTGATGTACCTTTAACCTAGCTCTGATAAGATTCTTTGTCTCCCTTACCCCCAATAACCCAAATAATTATAAATCTACTCACAGAACAGTTTGGCTTTCACACATCACAGAGCCCTGTCATAGCAACCTGCTCCATAACCACCCTTGGTCTGACTTGACCTGCAGATGGGAGCCACAAGACCAGGCATTTATAATGCACTTGGCATTCAGTTGGTGCAACTCCATCACTGCACTCTTCTTCCCCAAAAGGTTGTGTTCTCACACTGACCTGATACAGCTGAAAGACTACATTTAATAAACCTGTACTCATAAGCCCTTCTCCAATTGTCAGCATCTCTGACTACTGAGCCTAAAGAAAAACTTTTTCATGGAGTTTCATTCCAGCCTTCATTAGACGTGCATTATTACTTCTTAGCCATGCAGTCAGTGTTCTGTGTAACAAGGTGTAGCTCTGAAGACCATCTCAAAGTTTAATGTAAAAAAAATGAAGTCTTCAGTTCTTTTGACACAAACTCCTAACCAAATCGATTCAGCAGTAGTCCAAAGCCCTCACTAATTCACTTCCCTTGTTACGATGATGACAACATCTCAGACACCTTGGTTTTCATAACTTTCAGCAGCTTGCTCCGAATGAATAAGTATCCAAATAAAATTGTATCCATGTGCATGTATCCAATGGTTATTCTATGCCACAAGTGACTTGAACAGATGAGGAATTCTGGCTGTTCATTGGGGATGGGGTGTTAAAGAAATCATAACTGCTTGCAATGCATTCATCACTGCAGAATATAGATATTCTTCCATTTGAATTATATGAAAGCTTTCACAGTAGGATCTTAAGCCAAAACACCCCCATGAGATTTATCTCATTCTGTGTTAATGACTTCTGAAGCTTCATCATGATATCTGAGTACGAAGCCCCATTCCACACCTGATGAATGCAGCATTACTTTCAGCACAGTAGATGACTGTGGTAGCATTTCAGGACTCAGCCTAGAGTCATGTCCCTGCTATGCTAGCTCTTGTATAATAGGAAAAAGACAGATCCCTGCAAAATAAATTATCATCCAACCACTTTAATTCTTATTTTGTATTAGTGAAAAAAGTCATTCACTTGCAATCACTCAGTAAGGTAACGCAAAATATGCAGCCAAGTGCTTAATTCCTTAGTGCTTATATGACACTCAGAAATCCTATAACAGAAAGTGTCTGAGAAGAACAGAAGATTAAAGTAAAAGCTTGAAGACTGTCAAAAGACAAGAATCGCTGTTTTCTTCTACACAGGTCTACTTGGGAAACAGTTCCAGAGCCAGAGCTTAAATGGTTTACATACTAATTTTCTTTCAAAAGCCATTAGGGTCTTAGAAATCCCACAGCAGTTATTTGGCATGACTGGGGAACTTCTCAGTCTGAAAAACATTCTGCTTGCCAGGACGAGGTAGGGGAGGCTCCACTTTAATGGGCCAGTGACCACTTCTCTCAAGGAAGGACTTTTACTTCATTTTTCAGAGACACTTCTTAGGGATAGAGAAAGAAAGAAAAATTGAGCACGTGAACAGCCCAGTTAAAAAGTAAACACACAGAAATATGCAATGTCAGCCAGAGTGAAACTTTCAATCTGCAATTCAGATACCCCTCACTGAATAAGTATGAGAAAAGCAATTTTGAATAGTATTTTTAAGATTAGAACTTTCAATATAAAAAACAGAGATAAAGTACATTGAAGAGATGATAAAGGAACTTTCACATTTTTTCTTCCATTTTAATTTCTTTCAAAAAGAAATAAATTGACTTCACAGAAATAGTCATGTCTATACAACTTTATAAGATTCTGCTTTATATGCACCACCAGTTCCATCACCACGTACAACAGCATTAACTAAAAAGAAGTTCAAAGTTATTTGAAATTAGTATTGTCACAATGATATCACATCCTGACTGCAGATCAGAACCAACATCTCTGTGATTATCTAAGTCCAGGTACTCATCTCATACCCTTTAGTCATGCCTAGCTCATTATGTCACCCACAAAATAAATAAATTTTAAATTGAATTAATCAGTGCATAACAACTTAAGCAACTGCTAAACTAGTATCAATCTAAGAGGCACTCTCAAGGTTTTATTCTTTTTCTTTCAAGTTGGATGGGTTCCTTTGTTTGTTTGCTTAAATTTTCCCAATTCAATAGTTCCTTGGTAAGGAGCTCATGGACAGGCCCACCAAGACACCAAGAGAAGTTGCAGAACTTGGAAGTTCAGATTATACTACAGACTCAAAAGTTTCCTCTAGTTTGTATTAGCTTCCAAAATCCTAGGTTAATTTTAATTGAAGCACGGTAGTTTTATTCTCCTTTTATTCCTGCTGCTTCTGCATTAGCGTATCATAATCTTTTAATTTTCAATCACCATTATGAAGAGTCAGACCCTTTAAGTTTAACTGACCATAACTTCTCACATATATGTATGAAACACATATACTTCTTCGCAACTCAAGAATCTCACAGTAAATTCACAAAAACCGTGTAAAGTTCATGGGAAAATGGTTTCAGCTTTCTCTTCCATGCCATTGCTCAGCATTCGAGTCAGCAGAAGGCTCGATCATCATCAATTAAAAACCTTCAGAACTTGTAATAAGCTTTTCCAAGTAAGCCCTTTGAGAACAGGCATAAGAACAAGCAGGAAAAACGTAGAGGTTGCAGTAAATGAATTGATTAATGGAGCACTAGATGGCACTCTAGCACTCAGCTCTCAGGGATTTTTTTAAAGCTCCTTTCTCACCCACGGTTGAAAACCATACAGGTACCTGAATTTTATTCAGGTCATGAATGAGCATTTATAATTCTTTCTGTGGGAATGTATCCTAGGAAATATAATCTAATAGAGTAGTGCCAGATTATGACTAAAGAAAATATCATTCTATTCCACATATGTAAATATTAGTTATAAATAAGAAAATCTTAGAAATGCATTTAAAAAATTCCATTCTGCAGACAATTATAAAGGAGCCTTTAGAGTAGAGAAGAATATTGCACTGAACTATTTCTTATCTTCCTGCCTCTAAACAGTCAAGAAAATTTGTAATTAACTTCTGAAAATCCTTCTGAGTGCCTCTACACACGCTGGACAATACACCAGAGCTGATGGTATGCAGAGATTGAGCCCTTCTGAGACAACAAGGTCTTTGTTTTGCCAAGCAAACCTGAATGCACCTCCTTCCACTGATACTAGGATGCAAGGAGGCACTGTTATCTCTTGACAGCGTACAGATAAGAAAACTCAGGCTTTTAGCAATTAAATGATATGTTCAAAACTGCAGAGGAAAACTGTGCCAGATCAAGGAAATGAAGCCATTTCAGGTCAGTGGCTTGCCCAGGAGGCAGTTTTAGCCTCTTGCTCCTAGCAAGACTTGGGACTTGCTTAAAGCAATGTCAAGCACCTGGGATCAGAGAAATTCCATTCAGGAATCACATGGAGTTTCAAAGGATTTGAATAAGGCAGCTGGCCTGTGAGTGGATCACAGCCCCATTTTCAGAACTCTCTCATACAACCAATATTCTTCTTTCCTGAAGCGTAACAGGATGCACTACCTTAAGTGTAAATTATTGCCAAGAAACATTATAGAGAAGACAAAAGAATAATAACCAGACGAGAGCAGAATTTTAGGTGCATTCTAGATCACTGAAAGAGAAAAAGAGCATGCAGACGTAACACAGGAGACTACTTTATGGTGGTACTACGGTAAACAAGACTAGTAGATAAAGAATGATTTAGGAAACAGAGAAACTGGAAAGAAAAAAAAATGACACAAGCAACACAAATGTACTATGGCGTTATATAAAATAATAAAAATGCATACAGATCTAGGCCTTGTTGAAATCTTAAGTAGACAATTAAAACCAATTATACAAAACAAGTTACACAAACATACATGAGGTCAGAATTGGACCCAAAGGACCTAATCTCTCACCATATCGACAAGTTAGCAGCTGGTCAAGAAAGTACAGGCTCAAATTTTCAGTGAGATAATACATTAATCTTTCACTTCTGCAGACCTGGATTCAAAACTTAAGATCATAAACTAAAATTAGTCTGCTGGTTTCATTCTAGTCTCCATTTATGCACAGCACAAAACCACCATCAGAAGTGTAATGACTGGCAATCTCTCTAAGACGGGCCCAGTTCTGGAATAGCAGGAAATGCTGTAAGCTAAGACTGAAGTACCCTGGCACAGCTGTGTGTGGAATTTTATACTCTCTGCCCACATTATGCCTGCCAAAGCCAAGTGGTTTTTTTCCCTTAACTTTTGCAAGTGCCACTTTCATACTAAAAAAATTAAAGCAAAAGGAAAAGAAATACAGAAAGAATCATTAGTCACTGGAACCTATACTGCACTGATGCATACTTTGTGTATCTACAGGAAAGGCATAGATACTGCATCAGATACACATTTGTACAGAATCATGTTCTGTAGATTGAGTTAGGTTTCATTTTAGTTTTGGCTCAGCACACAGCTTTTCTTTTTGTCTGATAATAATGCTACATATTGGCAAACTGGATCTGTAACTTCTGAACTGAACTACATCAAAGTACTGCAAAACCAGAAGATTTTCCCAGCCAAGTCAGCTAAGCTGGAATAGGCTGTGGTGACCAAAGCTGAAAATGCACTTGAATTTGTTAATATAAGATATTCATAGTTATCCTTGTGTGTTCACTGGACAAACTCCAGCTACCTGAAACCAAGATAATAACGTATCAATAAAGAAGATCACATCTAACTAATCACACACTGTTATGTAAGAGTACGCTGACCCTTTCAATAGTTAGAATCTGAAAGAAGGGCTACATCATATCCCTCTAAAACCATTTTGTACTAAGACAGGTTTTTGCAAGCGAAGTTTCTTCCATGCATCATGAAACTTTCAGCCAAAATTGGCAGTGAAAAATAATATCTTTGGTAACAAACAAGATAAAATAAAAATGAGCAGCTTGGGGCACTCGTGACATCTTTAAGATAGCAATAAGAACACACACAAGAATGAGTTAAAAGAAAATAATGGACAATCACCTGATCTAGGAGCTTAATGAATTGGTCTATTTGACAATCTCCAGCCATAAATAACATGACTCCACTACATCACAGAACCAAATAAGTCTAGCTGACTGGAATTAAATAAAGCAGGACAGTAGCTTTTGCCAGCAAAAATACAAAAGCCAGATAAGAGTAGCAACAGTAGTTGCTTTTAATCCCAGAAAACAGTTTTTTCTGCTTTTGGCAAAGCAGTCGATCTCCCCAAGAGCAATTCTCATTCTGAGACAAAGGTGGTGCTCAAATATAGTTAGTAACAGCCACCTTTCTGAGAAACTACCTGCTTCAACTCTATTCCTTCGAGTGTATTTGAACAGGAAGGAACTAAAACTTCTCCCCAAAGGCAAGGCTTTGACATTCATGTAGTAGAGTTTGGATGTATAGCTACTGACACAAAATTGTGCAGTCAGAACTAGCACATTAAAGGTTAAGTTTTCCATGAATTTATTTTATCTACAAATAACATTTTCCAAAGAAACTCTACATTCCTCATATGGACTGTATTTTGAAAGCAGCTTCTATTTAAGAGTGTGTCTATTAACTTCTAGATAAAAATCACCACCTCTCCAGCCAGGCTTTCAGTCCTCACTCACAGTTTTTTTGGACTTTCTGCCACTAGAGTTTGCTTCCATTTCAAATATCCCAGAAAAAGTATTCGATAAACACCAGTACAATACCTGGCATTTCCCTCCCAGTACTAATGAACTGAGTACTAATAAACTGAGTAGTCCTTACTAATGAGATGGGTTTCAATGGCTGTTGTTCTGTCTTACAGGCTCCATGGCTCCGGAAACATACCACTTGGGTAAAGAATAGTCTAAGGTACATACCCAGGACTGTAAAGCGGGAGAGAAGTTCTGTTTCTGTAGCTACAAAAACAAGTAATAAATAGAACCTGAAAACGACCACAGCACTGAGATGTTTAAGATATTCACTTGCAACGCACTCCTCCTATTCCCTTTTCATTTTCTTCCTGAAGTCATACTCAGAAAATCTGGAAAAAAAAGACATGCTTTCTGCCATGGTCAGACAGCAGTACCTGATTTTCTATGGCTCTAACTAGAAGAGAACAGATAATGCTTTGTTTTGTAGTGAAAAACCTACTATTACATCATTTTGCTTATGTGAAAGTGGAGTCAAAAAAGAAGCACAGTTAGTTAATGAAGGATGCTTGCAACAAAATTTCAGGTTATAATTTCACCATTTAAAATTAAAACATCAATTTTCACTTATTTTGAATTCATCTGAAATTTCAAGTTACAGTGATAATAGATAGACAAGCATACTCTGGAAAGTTCTGCTTTTGTTTCAAGTTCTACAGCTATTGATGATCTCATACTGATGCAATAAATGAATGCATGAAAGTGACACAAAGCCTCTCAGAAGTTGAGTTCTGCTGATAACCAAATTGGAAAATACAGTAAAAACCCCATGTGGCTTTCTACAAGAAGCCTAATAAAAACACTGTCATTTAGTGAAAAAGCCAGAACATAGATTTTAAGAAATATTTTTAGTTTATGTGGCAAGGAAACTCTTCCCAGTAGCAGCTCCCTCCTCAGTCACCTTGGTGCATAACAACTGTAGCTGAGAAACTTGGCTAATTCACACCATTCTACCTCAAATGCTTACACAGGTGTGAGCTGCTGAACCTGGCTCTTTTGCAGACAGCTGTGGGAGAGAAAAAAACAAACAAAAAAACCCACACAACCTCTCGGACCGCAGACCAAAAGCGAGGTAGGGAAGAAAGGAAAAAATCAATTGACTTCTGCTACCAAGTAAAAATTTTACAGCTGTTTTTAAAAAAGTACTGAGCTACTAATTTGCTTTTCTATCACACCAGTTATTAGGCACGATCCTGGCTTTAATAACCATTTTCTGCTCCAACAGTTTGTGTAATATGAAGGAGAATATGGAACAAGCAAAACTTGTTTAATTAGAAATGCTGTTTGCTAAGCACTCAGAGGAGGTTACAAAATCGTTTGTTTCACCATAATAGTATTTAACCTAGTAAAAAATTTCTTAAAATAGGGTTTGTTTCCCTTATATGATATAAATGTATTGTTAATGCTAATTACAGCTGATTCACATAATAAATTGGCTACCATAAAATTAAAATGCGGATATGCGAGCAAGTTAGTGCAGGGTAAACTGGGTTATGAACCTTCAGGGTACATCACCTGTGCTGTGGTAATGCTGTGTAAATGTATTTACTCAACGGTAAATTAAAAGTAGCTGATCCTTATTCAAAGAGCTGTTGAAAGAATTTCTGCTCCTTTGCCAGCTAGTCCACTCATTTTGAACAGATGTGGTCAGAAATTACAAGAGACCAAGCCCTGGCAGGAACTACAAATAAAGATACAACCATTAGCAAGAAGAAAGTACCAGCTCTGCTGAAAATGCTGTAAACCCTATCATAGCTTCAGTGAAGACATAATTTTAGATGCTTTTTGTTTCTTGCTGAGAAACGTTGTACTGAAAATGATTAGAGTGACCTGGCCATTAATCCAGCATTTGTGTGGTTGCAGTGAAAGAGATTTCAGAAAACTCCAGTCTGAAAGACTGTTTTAACTCTGTTTCTTTGCAAACGTCTTGACATATGGAGAGAATTATCCTAGCAGCTCACAATGACCTATGGTCTACATGAGTAGAGCTGTTATAACAGCAAGAAACATGTAGTTAGAAAGGAAAAGTAAAGAACAGGTTGAGTGCATACACAGATATATGGAAAAAGTTGCCAGTATTGCCTAGGGAATTTTGACACACAATATAAATAACCAAATAAGACAGTTATCTGAATCTTCCTAGATTACCCTAAAAAAAGTTCTGTTTTTTTTTTTTTTTTCCCTCACCACACAATACATTTTGGATAATGGCAATAATACTTACTGGAATGAATAATTACTTTGGTAAGCTTATTACTGTGCCTTACGCAACTCTACATAAAACCTCTGGAACAAGTTTTCTGATAACATACTATTGATCCAAGAACTGACCTGGAATTTGGAAACTGATGAGTTTTTCAATTAGAATGGAAAGTATTTGAACTTTCAGAGCTATGAATCCTGGTTTTAAAATAACATTCAGACATTCCCTTTAATGTTTCCTCAGAAGCAACAGAGGTCAAATGCTATTATTATGCCTTGCGCCCTTTGAAACACTACAAATTATCAGCTAGAAAAAGACAATCGGTAAACTAAAAAACACTCAGTCATCTACAAATCACAATTCCTTCATTTGACCAACATGACTAGAGTTTTTAATGCCTGAATCTGTAAGTTGGTTATGTCTGTTTTTGTTTTTTGGGGTTTTTTTTGTTTGTTTTTTTGTTTGTTTTGAGTTTCATTGCTGTCTGTACATCAAGCTGGAAGAGGGCAACATGCTTATGATGCTTTGCTCCTCATCACACTGTATTTTTTAAGCATTCTTGTAGACCCATTTTTTCCACACAGCCAGCAACAGACTGAATTGTTACCCCCCATTTTTTTGTATCACTGACTCCTCATTTTCATGAGCTATGTTTGATTTCTGTAAATCTCCATACAAAAGTGTTTTCCTGGTTCCATCACAGCAATCTTTTTCTTCCAAAAATGACTGAAATCCACTGGCAAATTATAAACTTTCCTGGGGACATTTCTGGTTTTCTTCTGTAAATTCAAATACAACAGAGCAACTACACTTGGACACTTATTGCCCAGAAAGCTAGATCACAAAAGTGGAAGATCTGCAGTATACTGGATCACACCCAATCAGATAGTTTCCCACTTTTCCTTCGCAATATTTAGCTATGCCAAAATTGGTGACTGATCCAAACCCCACATCCAGTGCTTACATTACCACCTCGGTGGCACACTGAATAGATATATTTCACTGAATAGATTTGGCATTCATATTTCACTGAATAGATCTGGCAGTATTGCTTGACTTGGTTGACCAGTCCAGTCACTCAACTGAGGTTTGATATAAAATAATAGAATCAATTAAGTTAAGACAGTTTTATATTACTGCATTACTAGAAGTTATTTAAAAGCAATGCAGGGATTTCCAAAGGGAAGAACTTGACAAATATCTTACCTCCCTCAAGTTCTTTTCCTTTCTTAACACCTTGACAAAGTTATCTCTTCTGAGAAATCTCAGAGCCTTCCTGGTCTGTGTTCCACTGAGCTTCTTTTTAACAGGAGGAACCACAAATCCATCCAAACTTACCGCACTGCTGCTTTACAGCCGGGCTTCATCATCTATCCAGACACTATTATAAGCATTTTTCATCCCTTTCTAGGAAAACTTTACTCATTATTCTACTTCTTTTTATGAAAACTCCAGGTTTAACCACTATACTTATTGGACATTTTTCTGAGCTTCTCAAACATCTCCCAATTACCATCTCTCCTTTCTGACCTGAATATGTTGGCAGACTTCAGGATCTTAGATATTTGAATGAATCAAGACAATAAATGGATGACAGAGCCAAGTATTTTTACTGCATCTCACCTCATTTGCAAAGATCATATAAAGTCAAGCGATCCACGTGCTGCAGGAATCAAAACAGTAGTTTCCTGTGTACCAGCCTTGTTCTAGGTAGCACTCATTCCAAAGTATTCCTTCCTTCTCAGCCTTCCCTTACTAACAGAGCTTTTATGCTTTTTACATCTATGGAATCCTTTCTGATGCCCCTCCCATTCTCTTTTTGCCTTGCTTTCACTGTCTGAAAAGCCTTAAAATAAAATAACATTCCACTACCCATGTTTACATACCACGTGCCTTTGTTTTGCAGGTCTATGTTTGGAAGGAAGGCTTCTAAAGTTCTTCTCTCATATTTAGTTTTCTAAGAGAGACCTGCTGCTGAAAGCCATCTCTGGACCTTTCAACAGCCGTTTGGGACAGCCTTCAAGCATGTACTCCTTCATTACCATGGCTCAGTCAACTGACGGCAAGCTGATAAGCTACAGAAACTCAGTTGTATTCCTGATCATAGAGGAGGACGATCCTTGCAATATCTTCTGGAAGGAGTAGTGGTGTTGATTAGCATCAACCTGAGTGCGAGCTTTTGTCTCTGGAGCATTAGTCCACTGAAAAAAAAACAACCAAAGACAGAAAGACTGTCTTTTACTGTTTGAAACTAATGACCGGGCTTCAGTTCCAAAGCACTTACTCAAATTGATTAAGCTATGGCAGCCCTGCTACAACAGTGAGACAAAACATGTCGTGTTGTGTCCTTCACAAAGGTTTAAACAAAGGCATTTTATACCTTGCATTCTCACACTGTACACCCATGAAAATGGTTTGATTCATTGATCATATGACATGCAACAATGGAACAAATTTACTTGTTTAACTTTTAAAACTTAAGAGTTAAATTTTTAAGTTTTTAAAGGGAAAATAATGTACATGAAACAAAGTAAAACTTTGTTTTAACTTGACTTAATACATGCCAAAAAAAACATGTCTTTTCTATACCAACAGGTCCCTCAGGAGGAAAAAACACAGTACTCCTCCCTGTACTGTTAGACTGAACATTGTGCCTCCAGATTCAGCTAATGCCATCCCAGCAGTGCATGCATTCTCAGGATCATACTCAACTCCCCTCAATGGGTAAGTTAATAACAGAGTATAAAAATAAAACAGATACTCTATTTTTAAGTGAGAAAGTGAACATCTCTTTAGTTCTCAGCTCAGTTTTTTTCTGATAGGAATTAATCTGGTGATGCTTCCACAACTACTGCTTTCCAAAGCCCACACAAGAACAAACTACATGGAGTGGGAAAAAAAAAAAAAAGGCAAAAAAGTTCTGATTTTGCAAATTACAATAGAGTTGAACAACTGGGAAATATGGATTGTAGCAGAACAATTGCAAAATGACAACTATTGACATTTTATTCCATAGAACATCCAAATACTATGAATATTTTCCATCGGAAATCTGTCCAGATTTTCTTCTATCCAGTACTTTGTGTTTACTCCTGGAACATTAACGATGAAAATCTAGACAGCGTTACATTGTATGAACGATCAGATGCACACTGATGGTACTTGGTTTTCTATTGCCTTTGGCTCAGTCAGTTCAGAGAATTTAAATGATCTGTATTCTGGCTAGCATCTGCTGTCAAAAGAGTAAACAGTAAATCAAACTTAAGACCTCATTACAGAGCTGAAATTCTGTTTTCATATGGACCTGGTATATCGCATGATGCAATCAAACACATTATTATCTGTCAAGCATCCAAAAATGGGCTAAATGACTCATAAAAGTAATAAGATATGGTCTCTGCCCCTGAAATAGCTCACACTGTAAAACTGAAAGGCCTCCAGAAAGAAGAAAACCTGTAGTTTCTTCTGCAGGTTTGGGGGAGAACATGGGCAACACAGTATTATAAAGCACAGATGCTCTTCTGTATGGGAAGAAGAGTGTAACTTAGGTTGCCACAGCCACAATACTGTAATAGTCTCTGTGCATATCTTCTCCCCACAGTAGATGTGAATTACCTTATTCTCTAATTAATTCTGCTCAGACATTTCCATGTCATTTCCATATTTCCATGGGTAGTAGACTACAGTTTTCCATGTAGAATAAGGAGTTTTTGCTTTCCTGCTTTTAGCACAACTTCCTATTACATCCATGAGGCTGTCTTAGGACACTTATGTATTTTACTGACTCTTAGTTAGCTTTGTAAGAGAGCTATCTCTAGGTACTTCCAACTAATCAGTGCTAGCACCTCTTCTTACTACCAGCTCACGCATAAATAACTTATTACAGTTGAGCTTTGAAAGCTTTGATTTTAAAGACAAAAAAAATCCTACTTCTGTGCTGCAATAACCCAAAAGTCATAACAGCAGAGCATACTCAACAGGCATCCCTATGATTTACAGTAGAGCCTAATAAAATTATGACTCGTGGAGAAATGGGAAGAATTTTACTCTACCCCACAATGCCTGGCTTGCACAGCACACAGCAGCTGCTTACTTAGATAATTTACAGAAGTTAGAGTGTATTTCAAGAAGGCATTTAAACATCCAAACACAGCTGTACATATACATGACCATACACACACACACAAGAATAATAATAATAGGAAGATCCATTATGCTTACTGCTGAAGTTGATGCATTGCAGCTAGGTACTAAGTACTTTCTATTTCAAATACACATGGATTCTTTTTTTTTTAACTTAGGAAAGTCCCGTCAAAATGTAAACAATGCATTTGTATTCTGTTAACTGGGGCTTGCTAAAATTAATTACATCTAAAATTGAATGTATTTGGGCAACACAAAGCACGGGGCCCTGAACTTCTATTTTGATTATAATAGCCAACTAATACTATAATGATGGTGGAAACAGCCTGCTGGCAATGACTTTTCTCTTAAGAGATGAGACCTTCATCAACTGAAAAGGATTTCAAATATTGCATAGCCAATAAAGATCATTATTGGTACCAATAAATATCATTGATAACTACTTCGAAATAGAATCAGATAAAGTTTGCATTGCATTTGATAAAGCCTGAAACTTTCATTACTGGCAAATTTTTTTTTTGCATTATGAAGTTATGAAGGTATGTACAGTGAGTTCAAGCCAAAAACTCCAGGGAGTCCCTACTGGGCATGTGTTAAACAAGAGATTTTCCAATGTCTTGTAACTTCGCCAAGTATCAGTAGATTTTCACTGAGTAGGAAAAAATGCATTACTAACACAAAAGCAAACATCAGCTTTCTACACCAAAACAAAAAGCCACTACAACTTAAAAACAAAAACATAAAAGGAAAAAAAGAAAACACAAACCAGCTCTAATTTTGTAGCACTAAAAAAATAACATATTTTTCTTTAACCTTCTTCCCAGAACTGGCAGAAATGTTTTGGCTTAAACTTAATAAATAAATTAAAAAAAAATCGGATTGGATGGTGTATGGAAAACTATTGATCACAGCCTGATCCTCTGATTAACCACCTGAGGCCAGCAATAAGTCAGCTGTGGGAGCACAGGTGAAGGTAATTAAGCTGTGCTACAGGAAGTGGAGCTTGGCTCCACCCCTCCCAGATCTAATTTGAGGGCTGACTATCACTAAGGTAGAGTTAGTGTAAGTGTAAGGTAGAGTCCTGTGTAGAGTTACTGCAAGCCTTCAACATTGGTGAGTGTTTTCCATTTATCATAGATTATCTTTCTATCATGATAATCTTTTATACAGAACATCTGTATACCCTCTGTTTACCTACTGATTGTACAGCTGTACAACTAGATCTGTACAGATGGGTAGTTAACATAGAATACTTCAACCTAAATAGTTCATCTCTGACAAAGTTTTAAGCAACTGAAAGGGTCTTCCAGTGGGATGTGTCTGGCAAACAGCAACAACGGACACCCTTGTATTATGTATCTTTTTAATAGCAAAAAAAAAACAACATCTGCTGAGCTTAGAAAAACTATATTCATTCTGTTAACAAAAGCTTAACAGAACTTAAGCTGTCATGGACTACTCTGAATGTTATTCAAACAGGTTTTCTTTAGTGGATGTAGCAAAGTCCCTGCAATGCTGATTTCTGAAGTAGTACTTCCTTCCATGCTAGTACCCAAGAATGAGAAATAAACTTAGTGAGAAGACAGAAGACCTTGGGATCTTGAGTAATTAAACATTAATTTAATATACTCCTAGAAACAATAATGTAACTCTGACTATTGCAGTGTTTTTTCTTGATGGAATTAAAATACAAAGGGAAACTAACGTATATGAAACACATGCAGCATTTTTTTTTTCAGATGCAGTAGAGTTAGTGTCAATGAGACACAATTAAATAGTGTCTAATTTATCATGAGAGACATGTTATTCCATTAGCTGCCCACAAAATTCCTACAGTGTACTGAAGGACAGGATGAGGCCCTGAGAATTCTCTATTACTAGCTGTATTGTTTACAATTTTATTTTGAAGTATCTATGCTACACAATTAGGGTCAACAGTCCAAATAAATTGGACACAGCAGATGTTATAATCAAGGTAGTTGAGTAAAATGTAACAAATGCCAACACTGTCTTACCTTAGCACACTGGTGAGATATATTTACTTGCTCTTAAACTGGGCAACCCTTAAACCCTCCAGTAAGATCCTAATTCATGTGCCCTCTTGGATAATTTCAACATAACCTAATTTTTTACTTTTTAATGCCTTAAATGCAGGAAAGCTCTTTGCGATTTACTGATGGTAAACTATCACTTAAGTTGACATATTTCAGACCTATTTTCACTCATGAGGAAGCAAATGTACATTGAAGTGCAGCTACTCAGACATTCTATTGACTAAATATCAGCAAGCCTCTTGAGAGAAACAGTAAGGAATTGTCACCTCACAAGGAATCGGCAGTATAGGAAATAAACAGTACTCCCTGCTTTCCCAAATGTAATGCTACAATTAGTGTTCTTATCTGCCAGAACAAACTCCAGAAGGTAACGAATATTGAACACCAGCAATGAGCACATCCTCAGCCAAGAGATAAACCCACACAATGAATAGTGTGCAAAAGATTTCAAACACACGCACAATTGAAATATGAGTTGTATATGAATTTGTATATGAAAAAAGCCTCCGGGTCCTGTATTTGAAAGTGTGCATAGTTTATTACCATCAAACGAGGTGTAAAAAAGCACAGATCTTGGCTGGCTAAAGTTGAGAGCAACACTAAGTGCCCATAGACTCTGTCTGCCTTGAGAAATCAGTTCCTGCTGTAAAATAACAGACTTTAGCACATCCTGTAGAATGACATCACCCAAAGTTGCCTGCCAAAGTAGTTACTTTTACATTTCTTCAATAAGATGATTTCCTTTCACCACTCTACTTTTTGTTGGTTTGTATTTTTATTTTTCAAAATGAGTCAATTGTTCAGAAAGAGGAAAGTTTAAGTATTCCCAGTCCCATTGATTAGCAGCTTCTAATGTGAGCAACTGTCTTTTAAGAATGTTGCATTTGTACAGATCATTATTAGTAGCAACAGCGATAAGTTAAAATAATACAGGAGTTGATGCAATTAGTGTACAGAAATGATTTTTTTTCATTGTGAGTCATCACTGTCTCACCAAAGAACGCTCAATTTTACATGCAGAGTGAGAGTACACCTACTTGTGTCACAAGCTGCACATAATCCATTAGAAATTACAGAACAAAACCACTAAGTTGCATTTTCAAGAAAGTTGTTTAAAGCTTACTGGGTGTCAGTTACAAGTAATGAATTCCACACCTGAATAGTGTAAAAAAAAAAAAAAAAAAGCAAATGTTGCTCAGCTCTAGAAATTATGGCTTTTTTGATGCAATATTCAAGACAAGATCTTTGTTTTTTTTTCAATTCTGACGAAAGTTTTCAATCTTACCTTTGTAGAAGCTGTAGCTGAAGCACACAGAAGTTTCTTGTTTTGCCTTCTATACCTTCAGGCATTACTATTTTCTCCATCAGCACACTGGTGAAGAAAACATCCAGTTCTTCACCATAAAAATTGCCTCTTCCTTACTATACGTGAACATAGATAAGAGAATTCAGCAATAGTGAATGCTGTGGGATAATTTCCCCTTTGAAATCCTGAAAAGAGAGGAAGTTTGCTGGGTGTTCAAGCTAGGAGTGAGAGTTACATGTGCAACTCAAATCCTCTTTTTCAATTTACATTCTTGCAAGTAAAAAAAAAAACAACCTAGATATACACAGAATTAATTTGTCGTGTATTACTTTTTAAAAAAAAAAAAATATAAACTTTGAGATATTCCCACAGTTCTGATTAAAAGAAGGAGAAGCAGGTTTCAGGAGTACAATTCCATGTATGACTTACAGCTATTTCTACATCAGCCAAATATGATGATTTTAGTGATACTTCCAGGTGCTGTAGGTACGTCACCTGTAGGTAACGTAAAAGGCTGGGACTAAAACTCTCCATTAAAATGTCGTTCTCATGACAAGAAAAAAGGATCAATTCACACAGTATTGATCTGCACTGATCCCACTATGTCTCAGTGAAGTGAATGGAGTTTTACACAGACATAAAACAAATTTACTTGTTCTACCATTTATATTTAATTCCAGGTAACGGATGACCAATTTAGGTTAAGTACATTCACACAATAGAAAGTATTTTAAGAATAAAAAAAAAAACCCACACATGGATTATTCTATTGCAAGAAAATGAGAGATTTGACTCAGTTGCACACATTATGCAGTATTTAGTAGAATTAAAGTTCCATTTGTAGCGAAAACAATCTGTGCATTCGCAGTGGCTATACTTGCAGACAGTAGCCCTCTCTCTTGAAAAGGCATCTCAGTAATTAAAGACAAACTTTACAAAACACCATTTTGTGGTACTAACTGCAGGAAAAAGGAAAAAAAAAAAAAAAACTTTCCCTTCAATACTTGTCAAGGCTGCTGTAAGAACTTCAGTGCTAATGCTCAGGTTACACATAATCCTCCAGCTGCGAGGTGACAATTAGCACCAAAATCTCTAGAAAAGCTTTCAGCTCTTAACAGGTGCCTTGCCATTGTGATCTCATGTAAATCAAAATCTGGCAGAGTGAATGCCCCACCTTCTGCCACCCACCCTCCATGAAACATCTCTTATTACAGCTCCTATCAGAGAAGCTCCACTCATTTTCTCCCAAAAGATGGAACTTGACTTTCACTCTTTTGTTTGAGTGCTCTTTTCCATTATCTTTCTTAATCTGTCTGACTAAGAGAACTGCAAGAAGGAAGCAGAATTGATTTGTTGCATATTATGGGTCTATTTCTTCTTTCCTGATTGGAGAAAATAAGAGCAAATCCCTTGAGAACCATGTAATTACATGAATGAGAAACTGACAAAAGTAAGAAAAGTCTTCCCCTTCCTTTAGACAGTTTCAGAAACAACAGTCCAGCAAAACCTCAGAGGTAAATCAGGCAGGCTGTAAAATTAGTATAGCATCTGTTCTGAAGTGTCAGTTTCTCCATAATACTGTGGATTACCAGTTTTCTTCCCTATCCAAAATTTCAGGAATAACTTTTAGATTAAAATTTGTTTTTGTGATTTAGAATATATTCACAAAGCAGGAAGTGCAAGGTACTTCTTGCAATTCTGACTCACACAGTTCTCAGAAATTTTCTCATTTCCAGAGGCACTGTCTACCCAGAAGGACTATTTACTAGGAAGGATTCCCCCTTTACTAGCCAGTCAAGTTTTTCTGATCTGGTAACAAATAATTTTTTTCTGCAAAATAAACAAGTTAGAACCCTGCGCTTCTCAGAGGCTGAACTAATCATTTACACTGGCAAGATTAATGCCTCCTGCTTATTTACATGGAAACTACAACAGATAAAAAGAGCACGATAACACCGTTTGATACCACAAATTCACAGATACAAAACACTGTTTTCCAACATAGTCACCACCATTAGCTATGCATTTTTTCCAGTGATGAATGAGTGCCTGCATGCTATGCTCATAAAATTCTGCACCAGTGGAGATGACCCATTGTTTCACAGCTGCTATGATGGTATTATTGATGAAATGCACCACCCATTCCTCACTGTGCTCACACCCACTGTTTGGCCTCCATAAACATTCAGCAAGCGCCAATAAATGGCAATGGGTGCCATTTTCTCCACACAGCGGAATTCAGTTTTGCCCCTTTGCTTCATGTGTGCTTCCATGTCAGATGTCATTGTGTCATACTGCCCCTCTGCTGCCATCTGTTACATGGCAACAAAATGTAACGGGATATTGGTGGGAAGGTCCAGCCTCTACTGCCATACCTCCGACATCCACTTCTGGTGTCCCATGCTAACAGAATAAAATAAGAGGCGTTACTTTAGGGTCAGACCTTGTATAATGAAGAAAAGGAAAATGGTTATGGGAGATATCAAATAAAGCATTATAATATGATGGCACTTAAAAAAAATAAAATAATGTTGACTTTTGATCTAACTTGTCTCCATATGGAAACAAGTTTGATAATACAAACCAGATATTTCTTTGGTGAAAGTCAGCTTATAAAGTTAAGTTTCCACAACACAAAGAGAAAACAGCACGTAGATTAATCATGCACAATTTCCAGTCTTGCTTTCTGCTCTGCTTCTTACAGAACCCTTCTGCCATTCCCTTTTTGGGCCATCCTCATGCCTGCTCCTCCCAGTTTTTTCCTGCTTTCTGGTTTCTTTCCACCTCCTGCAGACAAATTCCAACAGTCCGCACCCTGCCCTTGGCAATCAGACTCCAGCATACTCAGCTCCCAGAGCAATTAGATTTCATTTAAATCTATGAAGAAGGTCCACATTGCAAAATGATTGATATTGAACACTGGCCATGCTGCTGGTACCATTATTCAGGCAACAAGACTTCTGAGAGTTATTCACCTGGTCAGCACTTCAGGTTTTCCTTGTAGTTCCCAAGGCTCCTTCATTATTTTTTTTCCTTGGGTTTCTAATATCTCTCATCCTTCCCTTCTAGCTTCACTCTGTAGTTCTTAACATTGCTGTCTTACTCAGCACTCAATTCTGGATCCTGCCTTAATCCAGCCACCAAGAAGTAAAGTGAGGCTTGGATCATTCAGCTTTGTTGACCTAGAAATAACAACACACACTCATTAAGAATTATTTTTTTCCCATTAATTGAATTATAAGAAATAATTTCTAGTTGTGCATTTTTTCCCCCCCTGGATCTGAAGCTTCCCCAGGATCAGAAATGATGAATAACATGGGAGGTAGGGTGATTAAAATATCATGCCTTCTACATGCAACTGTAGCTGTAGTCATACACTACCTAGCATAGCAGTCTTTATCTCACAGTCATAGCATAGAAATAGCTTCCAGTTATGCTGCAGTTATCTACCTTTTTTTTTTTTTTTGGGGGGGGGGGGGGGAGCAGAAAACTCTGAGAAATAACAAATCTACTGTACAGAAGCTGGTAGATAAAATACTGGAATTTTCAAAGTCAGTACACTGTGGAAACAGCCTTACCCAAAGTGAAAAGACACAGGTCTGCTGGAACAAGGGACAGTTATGGTAAAGTTGATTTTAAGAAGAAATGCACAGGCAATGGAGATAAGTCAGTTTGAGGATATTAACAGAAGAAAAGGACTGAGAAGAAAATGTCTCACTGACAGTTTGTGTCATTGGCAGGAATAAGTTTCTATATTAAAAGAAGTATACTCTTATAGCCACAGCAGCTCTGGTATTGCCAGCTTCATTTAGAATTTACAAGACAGTTCCAGTAAATTACAAAAAGAAATTTTACTTATTAAAAGGAATATTCAAATCTCAATTTTTCACATATCAAAATTTACTCAAACCAAAATGGCATAAACATTTAAATGTAAACTGAATATTTTTTCAGTTGTCTAAGTGCAATTATTATCACTTTCAAGAGGAAAGCCTGGACTCTTTCATTCTGAGAACAATCACAACTATGAATGTCACTGCACTGAATATTTTGCTATCAACAGTTTAGGATTCACCAGGAGCCTTAGAAACAAATCAAGGTTTAATTGTCCTGGTGCTAACATGCTTGTAATAAAAAGACTGTCTCTGACGTAGACACCTTATTGTCTAAATACGATTGAAAGCATCAAGGAAACACTGAAATGGTATTGATCATCACTGTTAAAAAGCAAAAATAAAGTAATCCCAGGAAAGCAGAAGCCTGTAGGTGACTTTTTGTGTGAGGTAAGAAGGGAGGAAATCAGATTTATTTTCCAGGGCTTCTTATGAGCCTCTCCAAAATGTGAAGGAAGCAAAGGAAAGAACTATGTCTGAAAACACACTGAACGTGTGATGGAGTCATTTCTCAGAGACAAAATAATCAAGATAAGACATTAAAAATAAAGACATTAGGAGGAAAAAGGAGGAAATGAAGAGGGGAAAGAAGAGGATAAAAAGAGAAAGAGGTAGTTTAAGGACTGAACCAAAAGAGGTGCAAGGATGGCTCAACTGTAGATGTATAATTCTGGTGCTTTGCAGAACTTCAGCTGTTCTGCTGAGGAGAAAGCAGAACTGATGGATGCTGCCAGTGTAGGATAATCCTGAAGTCAGAAAACATGTGCTTTGAGTTTAATCCAACTGCAGAGTTCTGGCAAACATGCTGCATTTATAGAGGCAAATGCATCAACTTTAATTTTTTAGCAGCTGTGCTACCCTTTAATTCCTTATACCCTGAAGTGTACATTTATACCCCTTTTCCTAGCCCCTAAAAAGCAGATTACTTAGTTCAGACATTCTGTGTGAAGCCAACTAACAGATCTTACCCACTGGAATTTTCTTTGAGATGTACTGTTATTTTCCACTTGTTCTGTCTGTTTTCATCTTAATCAAATGCACATTGAAGTGTCTTCCTAGGAAGGTTGGACCATACCAGCAAGAACCAAGACTCTCCATTTTAGCTGACAAGCCCCTCCCTAAAAATCCCAAATTATGCCAGGTCCAGAAAACCTCCCCTCTTTCACAACACAAACTTCTCCACCCAGATCCACCAACTGTACTTTCTCCATCTAATGTATCTGTTCCAGTGTTAAATCTTGTCTGTGTATCAGAGCTGACTACCACCAGACCCAGTAGAAAACCACCACTAATTGCACTTTTCCTTTCAGACCTCATGCAAGGATTTTACTCACACACCTCAGATTCCTGCTTAAGTGCTCTCTCCACTGAGGCCACCCTGCCAGGCTTCTTTAGCAATTTCTACACCTCTTCCCCAAATCCAATCAAGCCTTCATACCAATTAAGCTTATTGACACCAGATTTCATACATTCCTACGTAATGCTTGCTTAAAGCAAACAAACCTTTAATGTGTGAGCGTAGTGAAAGATCCTTAATGGTAAAATGCCAATGGCAGTCCTTGCCCAGGACCCCAATCTTCATGAAGCTCAAAGAAGGAAACATGTTTGCAACAGCACTGTAAAAAAAAAAAATAATAATAATAATAAAAAAAAAAAATATATATATAAATAATAATAATTTTTTTAAAAAGTGCATTAATTTGTACCTGTTGTTTGTACCTATTTTCCTGCAGAAGGAGTGGGAACCCACCCTGTGCTGGCTCTGGGGGAAAGGGAGAAAGAGAGGGGTATATGCCTGGGGTGGCAAATGCAGAGTGTAAATACAGCTCCCCCCACCCTGTCCCATTGTCCAGGGCCACTCTGGCTGCCCACCCCAAGCCCAGCCTGATGCTGCAAGGGCTCTTAGGGTAGACGTCCCATGGAGGGCTACAGGGGAAAATTTCCCAGCTTGGTTTAAAAGAGGAGACTGAGTTCCCCATCACCATGTACACTAGCACAAATGATGTGAGAGGCAGTACAGTCTGTTGGACCATGCATGGGGTTAGATGAATGAAAATTCAGCTTCCTGTGCCTCAGTTTTCCGTTTTATAGATGCAGCTAATAATACTTCAGTGTGGCAAAGGGCATTAACTGGCTTGAAGTACTTCTGATTACAGAGGCATTTCCCAAGGTCAGCCTTTGTACAAATTCATGTGTTCTCGAGATCATGCAGGGACAAACTGCTACATGCACACTGCATTTACACCTGTAAATCATCCCTGCAGAAAGCATGAACCTGCAGGCCCAATTTTTTTTACAACTGCTGAGCATACACAAATCCTGCTGACTTGAATGCGTCTAGAATCTCAAAGCCTTTGAATACTGGAGCCAGCTCCTAAATGGTTAAAAACCAAATGTCCCCTGGCAAGGCCCCATGGACTCATCAATACAAGTAATGCCTCAGAGCATGGCCTGTCTCTTTTTGGGCAATAGACTGAACTTACTTCTGTGGCATGTTTTCTTATGAATGCACCATACTTCTGCCCACATCCAGCACGTGAAGGAAATTCATCTGGCAGAGAGTGTCAGAAATGGTTTTTGTGTGGCACGGCAAACAGGCTTCCAGAATTGCTTCACTCAGATATAAATTTCAATCTTGTTTGTTCAGAAATGACTACTGCCCAATGTTGCCAAGAAAACATGGTTCTCTGAAACATTCAAGCTCTAATTATTTATTAAGATTTTGTTGGCTCTTCTTAAACTTTGCATTCTGTTTTCATTTATCAGAAGGAGCACTGGTTGGCTGGACAGTGAACTAGACTATGACCTCTGATTCACTCTTCCACCAATTCTCTTCCTATCTCTTAATCGTGTTGAAATATCCAGACTTCTGCATGGTAAGTAATCTTATTGTGAAGTTAGGTGCTGGAAATCCTAAAGTGATTAGATTTCTAGAGGGCTGAATGAAGCGCTATCTGCAAACAAAATAGACATAGTGGTCTGAACACAGAATAAATGGTGAACTACTGGCTTCAAAACCTGGTTCTACTTTGCTCTTCTGTGTATAGATTTTCCTTGGAGGCATAAGGAGAAATTCTCTATTTACCTCTCAGGTTAGGGGAGTAAGTCCTGGATGCAACATAAATGCTAACACTAATTAGCAGGAAAGGTTCTCCCTGTTCATCTCAACACCTTCAATAACAGATGCCTATTGCTTTCAAAAAGACCAATTAAAAGTAAAAAATACATATTCTGGGAACAGCATTTTTAAAACAGAAAGTATTCAAGATGTAATGGTCTTGATGTTGCCTACTATAGCATGACTCAGGCCGGCTCACTTTGTTTTAAATCTTTTTAGTAGGATTTGGTTTTGGATTTTTCTGTTATAAAATAAAATTAAAAAAAAAAATTGTTATGAACAAAGAGATAAAAATGAAGTTTTCTTAGTGCTGGTAAATGAAGGCATCATTTGTAATCCCCAAGAGGGGAAGAAATTCTTTTTACTGCTATTGGAATCATGTCATGGAGTATTAACAAGTCCCCTGCATAGCTGCTTGATCTCAGGCTGTGCGGAAATCCCTGTCCTCCCAGAACAACTGGGTTATAGCCCAGCTCCTGCCTTGAGCCGCTGGTAATATATCTTGAGAATAGACCTCAGAGGATTTTGGCCAAGAGATGGTGGAAAAGTGGCCACCATTTTGACCAACGAATCTCTAGTTATTGTACAATGAAACATTAACTTATGCAGAACAAAAGTAGAGATAATTGCCAAAGCAAAGGATGAACATTTTCTGTAAAACATCCAGACAGATGACATATGGAGAAATACAAACCTGAAGCTCTTACGTGACTTCCAAGGAAGGATATGTATGGGAAGAACAGGAAAACAAACAAATAAACAACCAGAAACTGTTGGGTTTCCATTTTTTGGGGAAAAAAGTGAAATTGACAGAGTTTTGCTCCAAATATTTAACATTGGAAAGGTTTGTTTTCTCTGTGTTGTGAAATTATAGATGCAGAGTTTAGGGGAAAAATATTCCATACCATTCTATTACAATTTCAAAATCTAGTCTTATTTCAGTCCTATTTTAAAAATAAAATAAAAAAATAACCTGTATATTTTATGAATGCATGTGTTGGAATAAGGATAAAAATGTTGGTTTTCTTGTTCTTCAGCTTTTCATTTTCAAGGAAACAACTAAATAGCACTTGCGTATGCCACAGAAGTCAGACTTTCTTTCAAAGATTAACAAGAGTTGGATGTTACTCATCATTTTCCAGAAGATTAGATCCCTAAGTTCCAGTATCACATCTTTCAGAGTTTTTGATATAGTGTAAAACCAAAATTTTCCATCACATCAACAACCAGCCCTGCCAAAACAGTGACCTTCTCAGTTGAAGAGTGTTAAATGATGCGTGAGCGTAGTTTTATACTCAGACAGATACGTGAAATAAAGTTATAAAATGTTTTAAGGTTATCCTGGGAAAATGGTAGCAAATATGAATGGAAAGTACAGACTGATTCATTTAGTCTGTATTTAGGATAATTTAGGAATTATCAACAAATTTTTAATCTTTTCACAAACATAACAGAAAGAGCTGTCTGCAGAGTTAGTCAGAATAATTTGTCATTATTTTTCTTTTCCTACTGAAAAATATATGAGCAAGTCCACAGGACCTAACTCTGTAAGGCATCTGTCTCTCAGCCACTCGTCTGATTATAAGGTAGAGGTTTTTGCTGATCAAAAACCAATGATAACAACATGAGCTATTTATGAAGAGAGAAAAGGATTGTGATTTGGGCAAATAACTAGCCACAGGAAGAATACTTTTGATTTTATAGCTTGACAGCCCCAGCCAAGGGTACAGTAGTGACAATAATTCAAACATGGTTTGATTTTTAGAAAATATTCAACAGTTCTAAAATATCATCTTTACGATGACATGACATCCACAGATTTACAACACTGGTAGCATACATGCAGCTCAGATAGAAACAGGTAAGTAAGTGCCAGGTCTTGAGGAAACATGATTTACAGAATTGATAAAATATGGCAGTTCTTCAGGGTTCAAGCCCTAGGTGAAATGGGAACATAAACATGTTACAGTGCAGTTTCTGGTGGTCTATATGAAATCACTCTACTGATCTCAGAAAAGTTTCTGGTGAACAAGCCTCTGGTGTACAAAACTATACTGTTGGCTCTGGACATGGCTTTTACTAACGGTCTTGGCAGAGAAACTGAGACTCACTGATAAGAAGGAACTCTTATCTCCAGAGGTGGTCCTCAGGTCAGAGTTAAGAATGTTGGCTGGATAGCACAGTGAGCACGTGCTGCCATTGCTGACTCGAGTACTGCAGTCTGTTACTTCACCTAATGCCTGATGACATAATCAACACCAAGAGTATGACTATATATACAAAAAGATCCAAATACTTCATCAATAACAACATCAAATACTACGTTACTAAGAAATAAAATCATATTTTTAAACTATGAAAGAAGACTTAATGTGGAAATAAGTCCTCAGACATGGATTTTTGATTACCAGTTATTAGAAAGGGCATTTCTTTCAGGGGAAGTTTTCTAAATCTAGTCACTGTCATATTTCTTGTGCCATTTTTCCCAGCATCGGAGACAGAACACTAGCCCAGATAGACAAAGGGAATTCATATGCCAGTGCCAGAACACATATTTACCTGTGACATGCTTCTATCTATAGAGCATTTGTAAGTTTGCAAATGTCAAAATTATTTGAGCAGCTGAAAGGAAACTCAGTCACTAAGCAATTGCAGACCCGGTTTAATTCAAAAAGGCAGAGCAAAGGAAACAAATCCAAGTTCCCTTTAATTAAAGGCTGAGCCAACCAATATGACCCTCTGAATGCCATGAAAGCAATAGAGTTGGAAGAGTTAGAAGTAGAACTCACATGTGGGAGTCTCCCTTCTCAACAGTAAGTAAGGTCACGTCTCAACGCAGTTGCACAGAAAGCCAGCAGCCACGACTTGGAGATCAGCAGCAGCAACAGTACAGGAGGAATCAGCTGAGTGAACACAGTGTGCTGGGAAAAAAAAAGTATCCTGGTAGTCAGGAAATGATTTTGTTACTTTTCACATCTGAAGCGAGGTCACTTAGGCCAAGTATGCATAGTTACAGAAGTCATCTGTAGAAAATCAATACTAAAATCTTCACAATTTTTAAGGGTTTGGCACTATTGCTTATCTTAATTCTCCTTCAGTGAGCAGAAAATGACATGTCACTGTGTTGATTAAGGTCAAACTTTACAGAGCAGTCTCTTTACTGCTATTTCTTCTTTCTCTGAAACCTGTTGAAATTGGCCTATCTTTCCATAAAAAAAAGCACATGAAATAAAGGCTGCTAGATTTGAAAATAAAACTTTTGGTTTTGGAATTGTATTAATAGTCTAAATTTCATGACAGATTTTAAATATATTGCAAGTCCTTCAAGTACTTGAAGGGACCCTAAAAGCAGGAGGGAGAGTGACTATTTCCCAGTCTGATAGTGATAGGACAAGGGGGAATGGCTTTAAACTAGAAAAGGGGGAATTTAGGTCAGGTGATAGGAAAAGATTATTTACTCAGAGGACGGTGAGGCCCTGGAAGTGCTGCCCAGAATGCTGTGGGTGCCCCATCCCTGGAGGTGTCCAAGGCCAGGTGGGATGGGCCCTGGGCAGCCTGAGCTGGGGGAGGGCATCCAGCTCACAGCAGAGGTTTGGAACTGGATGGGCTTTAGGGTCTCCTGCAACCTAAACCATTCTATGGTTCTATGATGATTATATAAATCAGGGACATAAAATATTTGTGTCAAATGTTGTACTTTTTACTTATATATGTACACTTACAGTTTACTATAATATCTGCATCTCTTTGTATATTCTTCAAGTATTCACAACTTGATCAACGAATGTTCATTAAGTCAGTTTCAAAGTAGTACATGAGTACTCTTACAAGCACCACACCCTATGTGTATGGCACATGCATACACATTTCTGCATGGATTTAATGTATGTATATGTGAAAACATACATGCTGATGGTTACATACACACACCACCCTTAAGTCATTTCGCTCATACAGGTAAAAACTCAGAACAATTAGCTGCAGAACCAAGGTGTACCCTGCTATCTGTAAGGACCAGCCTTGATAATTTTTGCAAATTTCCTACGTGCCTCCAAGATATTCCTACTAATCCTATTGAAAACAAATAAACACAAATAGCCACCAGGACATTTGAGATGAGATGACCAATATTCATTGCTATTTAAACATATGATGTTCTGCACTTCAGACAGTGTATCAGTTAATTTTCATACCAACATGGTAATTTGTAATCCAACAATGTAAATCCTTCTTTGTGGGCTGTTTACATCAGTACAATATTAGCTTCAAGATCAACAGTTTGAGCATCTCTTAAAAGGAATGCCTCCTGTCTAATTAAAAATCAGACATCACAGACAAGCAAAGACACAATTGTTTTAGACAGAGAACATGAAGTGATGATTAATCTTCTCCCTGTGCAGTCTTGTCAAATGCTTACCTCACCTCTCATTTTATTCAGTTCTCAAAAACCATTTGGCCTGCAGGTCTTCTTTTTTGGGGAGAAGGGGTGGGAGGAGGTGTATATGTTGCCTAATTTTCATTTGTCATGAAGAAAAACTGAAATCAATGATGATGTGGCTGCACCAGGTGCCTGATATTACATCACACTTGACATTATCTTTCAAAACAGTCAAGTCTGTCTTTTGGCTGGAGAATTTTTTTTTCCTGAAGATAACAACTGGATATTCTTTTTTCTCCTTCCACATACTATTTTCCATTCAAATACACAGAGGCCCATGAAATGAAAGAGAATGATGCTTAATATACAAATATACAAAGAATTCTCTAAAAAAGGTGTGAATGTCAGTCTTTCACTTGTACCTTCATGTATCAAAATCATGTTAGCAATTCATAATACATGTAGCTCTCTGTTTACATAAACTTCTCATTGACATAATCAGATATCTTTGTAGTGACAGGCACAAGCACAGTTCAATGTTGGTAGAAAAAACAGCTAATGTTACGTCAAAAAAAATATTACAAACAACTAAGGAAAAAACAGCCATTACAAAAAGTACTTACTTGACGCTCTTAACACACTGAAGCATCTGGCCAAAGATGAGAGGCATAGCCTTTCAGGAAAAGCAACACTTTGCTTTGATATATGGACTTGTCCCACAGGAACATTTTATTCATTACACAGAAGTTGAGCTGAATCAATATAAATAAACAAGGCCGTTTCCCTATCTGGGCATTCTTCTGCCAGATCAAAAGGGTTTTCTTTGTTTCAGGTGAAATCCCTTCCAAAGCGATATGCTCACATAACAGTGTTTACTTGAATAATTTTACCAATTATGCTGTTTTACGTTCCCAGTCTAGTCAAAACAAAGTGAGATTCAAGATCATTCTGTTGCCATTGGACTCCGATGTCAGACAGGCACTTGCAAAGGACATTTCATCTTACCAAGACACTGTATGTCAGATGCCTCTCTAAAGATGTGATTATATCCATCTTTCCCCTTTTGCTAAACATGGAACCTAGGCAAATTTTATATTATATATATTTTTATATATAATTACGTATGTATTTATATATATATATATATGTTTTTTAAAATAAAATTCATGTTATTTATTTGTCTCATTACATTTTAAACTAGCTGTGGGATCTAAGGGAAAGCAGCCCTTCTATGAAAAAAGTTTTGAATGATCAACAGAAATTACATTAAAAGTGCCAGGGAACTTTTGTTTGTAACTAAAAACTGTTGGCTTTTTCAATACCTTCAATATATACAGATTATGTTACAGATTTTTGTTAAATTCTTACTCACTGTATATTCTGCATCTGGGATTATATAGAAGTTATTGATTTGATGCACTTTTTGTTCTCTTGGTCTCCTTCACATCAAACAATTGACTAAGTGCCTAAATTACACACAAGCCCACACATTTTTGTAAGCCAATGTTTTTTGTCACGGTACATACACTGATTTTTTACCATTCTTTTTACGTCTTGAATTTGTCTTGAAATTAAAAGACTCTCTTGTTCTCAATCATTAATTAAACTCTTAGCCCTACTGAACACCTTAACTGAAACCAACTTTCAAAGGACAATGCAGTGGCAGTATAATGTTTCACTGTGAAATCTGGGACTGTGGAGCCATGATAGAGAAAGTTACATAGTAAGTTTGACCCTAAATTGCAATCCAGGATATATAAAAATATAATCACTCTCTCTCTTTTTTTTTTTTTTTTTCCCAATTTATTTTCACCTTTTGCTTATTTTTGAGGTTTATAATTACCGGCATCATACATATTTAAAAAAAAAAAAAAAAAAAAAAATTATTCTACCTCTTCACAAATGTTACTGGATTTGTACTGTGCTATTATTAGGAGAGAAAAACTGATTTCAGGACTTTCCAAACACCATCAAAAGCTGAAATAATCCCAAGTTCTGTGAAACAGAATGAACAAAGTATAAACAAATAAAATTAAAATACATGTATCAAAATGCAGTATTAAAAAATTTAAAGGTTTACATGAATAGTTTATGATCAAAGGCTTCTAACTTGGTATGCAGAAAAACTCTGCACTCTTGTTGAACACTACAGCTCTGCTATTGTTTTCACTACAGCACTGGTCAAAGAAGTAGCATAACAAATCAATTAATGTCCTACCTGCCTCCTTCACTAATTAGAGATTCAATCTTTCTGCCTCTCTTTGTTCTTGTTATTTGAAACTTTTCAGAAGGTGAAGATTAAGGTAGCAGCTCTCGAACTTTTCCAGAGTGTTTCCTTTTTAAGCCTTACCTTCCCTGACAAGTATGGATTTAGTTGAGGTGAAAGAGCATTAGAGAATCTTTCTGTCTCCATTGATTTTTCTGTATTTTTATTTACTCCTTATAAACACAATCCATGCCACATCAACGCAAGTTTCTCCTTATTACCTTTCCTCCAATTTCAGTTCTAAATATATTCAGATAGTCCAGAAAATAAAACCTAATTAGTAATGCTTCTTTGTATTGTTCCAGGAAATAGACATACTACCCATGTCCCATCAACATCTCTGCTTTTTTAATCATCTTTTAGATATAAACCAGTATTGCCTTTCTTTTTTTTCCCATGAAAGAATTTCTTCAGTACATGTGCTTGAATTCACACTTGCCCCTTTAGGTGCTCGTTTTCTTCTCTCACTCCTCATTGTCTCCCTTTAAACATCTGATCATTCATTATTATTATTTGGCTTCCTATACTTCCCCTACCTTAAAACTTAACTTAGGAATAAATTTACCTTTGTCATCAGTGGGCTGAACATCTAATTGTGTGCAGGGGAGCTGCTATGTGGTGTACAGCCCCTTCCATCAATGCAAGCAGTGTCTGGAACCAGCCCTCTTAGAAGCTACCTGTTTCAGTCCCATGGATTGAACTGCAGCTTCTTTCTCCGTTCTCCTCTACACTTTAGGTAAGTTGGCAGGCCAATTAGAATTGAAGATCTTGAAATTTGGAGATGTTTTGCACCAAAACTACAATATGAACTTCAAAACTCACCCAGCATCTGAATAAAGCATATACACCACAATTTCCAATCTACTCAAATTCTAAGTACCAAGACTGCATTCTAGCAAAACTTGAAAATTTTTCTTTTCCTTTCACTTTCCTTTTGTTTCAGGCACATAGATCATCCACTGGTACCAGACAAGCAATTAAATATCTCAGCCCATTCAGCAAATTTTAGACACTGTGTGCCCTCAGAATTATCAATTTCTCTGCTGCCTTTACAAATATAGCTGAGAAAAAAAGATGGTAGGCAGCAGTGGTCAGGTCTGGACATCAAATATTAAAAATAATATTATCTGCATTGAGATAAAGCCACAGAACTGTCCTTTTCCATCATCACTTACATTTTTGTGTTTATTTTGTTGATTGGAACCCTAGATATTTGATGTTACTCTCTACAACAGAACATCATAGTCCCTCAAAATGTTCCACAATAAAAGAAGGTATGCAAAAACAAAATGTTGTATTTGCCAGAATCTGTTTCCACACATGCAAGATGGACCTGTCCACTTGCCTCTTTCCATGCTAAGATGTGTAAGGATGGGTATGCTCATTTTCCTTTAATTCATCTTTAATGCCAAGAGAATCAGAAGTCACTATCTGCTGATTTCATGGGCTTCACAAAAAGGCTACTTGCCTATTCTTAAAATCAAACCCTAGTTGTTTTCATTCAAACATGTTTCCAACACTAGAATACAGGAATCTCATCCAATCTAATCATCAAACAAACACATTTTTGTTTCTATTACACAACTGCACATTCCATTACCCAACTTTTTTGTGCATAATATATGAATTTGTTCCTTGTTGACAGATCTTCTTGGACAAGCAGAGTATTTGCATGCATGCACTATCAAACATAACATAGGACTGAACCTTGCACGTGCATGTATGGCATGCAAATAAGGACTTGTCTGCACTTGTTTGCATTGAAAACTCTTCTGGAGTGATGCAAAGAGTTACTACACCAAAGTAAATTCCTACGTGTAAAAACCCTAGAAGATCCAGTAGAATTGCTTTTCCAGGAATTCTGATTTTGGAAGGGTTAATCCAGTACTTCATTATTCTTTGAACAAAGTACTTATGAACCACATCCGCGCTAGCTCTGTACACTTCTAACATTCACTGCTGCCAGTGGGAGTCATGTCTTCTTCCAAGACTGAGCCATACACACATAAACTGAGTTAAAATATATTGTTTACATACTGCAAACCTAATAATTCTCAGAATCCCTGGCATCATACCGCAGGATTTTCCTTCAGACACAGCCACTTCTTCAGATCAAGTTTTTCACGTCTTGGTAGCAGTTGACCCCAGAACCATTTTCAGACATAAGTCAGTGTTTTCTTAACCTGCCAATGCCCTACTGTAAGCACGTTCATCATGCAGCTGCACTCTTAGTCAAAGCCCCTTGGGAAGGAGCTGCAGTTACTAAGGAGTTTCACTATTGGGGTTTCAGCAATGTTAGTGCAGTGCACCCTGCTGGACTGCACGGAGACTCCTGCATGCCGCCTGCCACATCGCCTGCGCAGGGATCACAATTAGGGGAATTCAGGCCCCGTTCTGAAAACTTATCCGGCATAAACCTAATGAGAATAGATCTCACTCTTTCACTGTTCTGCTGTGCTCGCAATTTTCATGTGTTTATCATGAAGCTAAGCAGAAATATGCACGAATACAAAGAAAACTGACAACAGCAATGTAGGAATTATTTCTGACAAGTCTCAAATTAGGATTTTTTGTTTGTTTGTTTGCTATGGCTTTACTCACTCCTTCCTAATTTTTAACTCCAACTGAAGTTAGAAGTGGAAAACGTATGTTAGATTGAGTTAATCTCCATAAAATCTATCTCAGTGTGAACTATGTTAAAATATTACCAATTAAAATCCTGGTTGGTTTTTCATTTTATTTCAACCCAACCCTTACTTGTGCCAACTTCTCATATAATGGTCCAAATTGATTTCCATTGTAGCAGCTCCTAGCTAGAAGGCTAGTTTTGTGAAACCAATGAAGAGTTTATCCCATAAACCAGATTTACAGAACAGTTAGCGGGGGCTTCTATTACTCAGTATTTAAGATGAATGTTGTAACTGAAACACGGGTTAATAGAAATGGCTATCTAGAGGGAAATGTTATTGTTCTCAAAAGAAAAAAAAAAAAAATCTGTTTGGTTATCTTTTCCAGTCAGCAACATTTAGGCAGAAAGGTCATCTAAAACTTCAGCTTTTCCTTCACCTTTCTTACATGATACTCCTAAAAATAAAAATGGCTTAATACAAAATGAATAACCTGAGAGAGATGATTGTATAATTATAAAATGTCCTTATTTTCCAAAATCAGATAGAGAAAGCTTGTGTTGAAAGACCTTTTTCAGAAAATGTTAGAAACATCTTTTCTATGAATTTTACTTTAAAGGAAACAGAAAATGACATAATGGAAAAGGACAGACTCCAAATATTCTAACATTTTATTTCTGTCAGAAGCCAATTTTAGGCTTTTCAGTGAAAGGCAAAAAATCAGTTCTAAGTCTTACAGAGATTCAGAGGAAGAAGTTAAAAAAAACAGAGCAGGTGTTGGAAAATTTTATCTGCCCTTTTTTTCTGTTATCCAAAAATGTAAATTACTTTTTACCAGAAATCTTCCAGCTACACTTTAGCTTGAGAAAATTTAGCATTTACTCTTGCTAGTGCTGAGAGAGAGAGCCATAAATGTCAGCACACAACAGTCTGGATATTATAATCATATCTCTCAACATCCCTCTACATAATGTATGGATCCAGGTAATTACAGCAAAGTTTTTTTAAAATATTCAACAATTAAATAAAATCTGGATAGAAAGTAATAGAGAAGCAAGGGAACATGAAGTGGAGCTGCCAGATATCTGTAAGTGGACTCATTTTCTCAAGTAACTGCAACAGTAAGCACCACAACTCTCAGAAGTGGACAATTTACACTCACCTAGGAAAGCCTCCAAAATTAAAATTTTTCAATGGCATAAATAGTCAGAGCTACTACACCTAGGATCCTAAGCTGCAAAATTCACACTTCTGTAGTCAGGAGCAAAATCTTTTCCTTGTTATAGGCAATCCCACCCCAGTCCTTAAACTTAAAGCTTTTCTCAATTCGCAGGTTTAGCTACTGTCTTAAAGAGGGCTTTTTCTTCTTAAAAAATTCGTTGCTACTGCAGGATGAGTCTCCTTACTTGAAGAGGAACAAGCGAGAGGAGTTTGACCTAAGGTTTCTTGCAGCATCCATCAAAGTCAGCACCATAGTTCTGCTGACATCAATTGCCCACGACAGGGCTGCCAGTGTCACGCACCATTCTGGCAGATAGCTGCGCTCATGAGCCACATTCGCTCTGTCCACAGTACAGCCTCAAAGATCTCTACAGACTTTAACCCCACAAGTCCCCTTGATTGGCCATGCAAGGAACACTACATAGTTCCGAGCACTCAGCCTTCCACGAATGCATTCCACTCCTGACCTTCAGTACCTGCCAGCTATTTCAGCCACGGGTGGTCTTCCAGCATTCTGCAAGGAGCCCTGCAGCATCCACTGGAATTTCTATTCTGGGCCTCATTTAAAAGGGGGACGCTCTTTATTACTCAGGTGAATAAGATTAGAAGAATTAAACTACTGGAACTCACATCCTTCAGGACCTTTCCAAAGAACTTTATTTCACTTGATCTCTTTGTTGTATATTAACCAACCACTGTTATCTTAAGCCTTAGTGCATTCTAAATATCTGGTCTACGTGGCTGAAGTATTCACATAAATATCTGAAGTGGCTTTTAACCTAACTAAGTAAGTGAAAAGAAATTAAGCCTGCTAGATGTGAAAGACTAGCATAAATCTCAATGGACTGTCAACTTCCTCTTTTTTCTTTAAATATGAAGTAGTATTTTTATCATGCAGCACTTGCTTAAAGTTGTAGCATTCTATGTTTCAGCATATATTATTATGGTATCTGGAGGTCATTTCAAACTTTTCTACCCTACAGGTTGCCTATGTATCTCAACAGAAAGAGACTTATTCATTTGGTCATACATGACGCTGAAGATATTTCTTGCTATTAAACATACTTTTTCCATTCTGGGTGCTTTAGTTTACTTCCAGAGCTGGACAGTCTTAATCATCCACAATATCTTGTATCCGTTCAGGAATTGCTTGCACAAGGTTACCTTGATGACAGCTCCCATTAGCACACACTCATTTACACATACTTTTTTTTTTGCATTTGTGAAATTCCTTTCTTCAAGTGGATATGAAAGATTATTCCTTTAATAGTCCCCACAGGTGGATAAGTCTCATGCGAGGAAGCTGTCGCTCACCATGACCACTAGATCAAAGGGGCTCCAGCAGAAAGACTATCTCTGAATCTGTGAAGGGTCACTTGTCCTCTAAGCCCTGGTTGCCATTCATATCAAATGAAGGAACAATTTCATCCCACCTGCTTTAACATTACAATGTGGCCAGAAGAATGGTATTTTCAGCAATGCTGCATGAGGACAGCTTACAGACTAAAAGATTCTTCACAGAATAAAGATGATCAAAAGATTTTTGTTCTTCTGGACATTAGAACACAAGGTGAGTCAATCACAGCTACAGTGAGACTTGCTGAAAGTTTACCTGAAGTTTTCTCTCTAGCCAATCAGCATATCTCCAGTAGGACACAGATTTCTGGTCCCTCTGAAGATCTAGTGTTGACATTTAACTGCAGATAGACCCTCCCATGGAAGGATAAGTTGTAGGAGTTTGTTGCTTCAGTAAACAATAAAATTAAAAACTAAAAAAAAGATCACATCCTCACATGTAGTAGAAAGTAGAAATCAATTCTACATTAGCCTTCAAACTTTTTTGTTTTTTCCTTTATAAGTTTTCCAAAGAGAGGTCAAATACACAGGACTTAGGTTCAATTGCAGCATCTTGCATGATTTTAGATTCTGTCCAGTGAACATCTGTCCAGCTGACTTTATAAGAAGGAAAACTACTGAGAAGCAAGTTGAAAATAAGTTTAGAATAACATTGTTTGACTCAGATGATCTTATACAGTTACTCTTTCAATTCCAATTCTTAAGTTTGGAAAATTTTGTGATTCAAAAGAGCCAAGAGGTATTTTTTAATCAGAATGAAATTACTTTTTCCTCACCCTTTATATTAAAACTATATATTACACTTACACGACATTTTCATCCTGAAGGACTGCTAAGGTCTTTACAGATTTTCTGACTTTTGAATCATCTGACATACAAAAAGCTTTTTCATATTTTTACTTGAGGCAGAGCAGACACAACAGAACCTAGTTACATCTACATTTTCAGCAGCAAACCTGTTCATATATTTTTAATCAACTAAAACTCATGGCATAGTTAAAAAAATACAACATTTTTGTATTATAGCTGCACTTCTGTGAATGAACCCACTGACTTCTCTAGACTTGTACCCAAGTGAAACAACAGTTTTAGTCTCTTTCTGTGTTATTTGTATTAATATGCAACGAGAACCAATGGTATTGGAGAGGCAGAACTGAAATAAAAAGTTCTAATAAGTATTAGTTCATAGAGAAATGTAAAGAATACACTGAATTTGATTTAGAAAACCCTCCACTTTTAGAAAATCCTTACCTGTAGTACAAGAGCACAACATCTCCAAAGGTGAGAAGAGTTTTAGTAGTAGCAATAATTACTACAACCTTTCTGTTGCAAATTATCTGAGATCACACATATTTTGAAACTGTGTCTACTAATGTAATCTACAAGATTCTACCTCAGGAAAGAACAGTTTATGAGACTGGTGCCAGACTGACAACCCCAGACATTGTTGTCTTCACTTGATCCCTAAACAAGTTTTTCTGTTTGCCTTAGATGGAAAAGATGCTGAAACATCTTAGGAAGTCCTTACCATCCAGCAGAATTAGGATCATTTAGACACTGTTGCCCTCATTAAGGACTGATCATCCTGTTTTCAGAAAAAGTCTAAGGCCCTATATATCAGGCACTCTGAGCAAAAATTCAGTTACCCAATTTGCATGTAGCTTTCTTCTCTTACTGCAGTTGAGTGTCAGCTTGGAATTCAGCTGTGAGCATTTCAGCATTGATGATTCACTGTTTGAAGGACCTCCAGGGAAGTCCTGAAGTACCTCCAGACAAAGTTCTCGCCTATGGCTTTTTTTGGCTTGTGGGTTTATGACCCAACAGAGAATTTAGACTTATAAGACATCCAAATACAACTTAAATTCCAGGCTCATATGTGTGCTGCTGGACCCCAGAGTTCCTAATTATAATTACATGCTCATATCAATTGAGTGAGATGCTAAATTACAGTTCTGATCCCACACTGTGCCTCTACAGAAGGCCACAGCTGATTGCTGATCCTAAACTGGAAGAAAGGTAGAGAATACAGGCAGATCCAGCTTTTGCTCGTTTGACTCAGGAAAGAAACCATTTGCTATCTGATGTGAAGAATGATTAGAATAAAGTAATGTGAGCAAAATAGCATTCTCTACCCTGAAACTGGAGTGTCTAATGTCTTCAAACATAATGCTGTACCAAAAAGACAATGGCACATAATAATGGGAAATATCACTTAAGAGTAAGTCTTTTTTTCAGTTAATGCAGATTCTTACACTTGGTCTCCTCCTTGAAAGTTTGTCCAAAAAAACTTCCAAACATTCATTTCTCTCAGGAGTAATAGGGTCAATGCAGTATTACGCATTTATCCTCTGATTCCAATAAAAAAAAGTGGTTACCATAGCAAAAAAAGTATTGTTGTAAAGACAACACACATCATAAGATTTAAAAACACTCCAAAAATACTTCCAATGCTCAACTATAACATAGGACACTTTCCAATTACACAAAGATGAGTGTGCTACTGCTTTGATAGCCTCTCTGTGATGGAACAGACTAGGTCCTTAAAGTTGCATTTTTTTTTTAGAATAAAATTTATAAATAATCAGCTTTTTCCAAAGTTGTATCTTTTATTTTAAAAATTACTTATATCACACTGCTGCTTGAGACTGGAGAAAGACAAGCCTTGCAAGGTATAGTACATGAGATATAACAGACAGCTTACATATTATAATCTGGGTTAATTTTAGGAAACATGAGGGAAAAAGGAAAAAGAACGTGATGGTGATATGAATGGAAAAATGAGGTGGTGGCCATATGAGCACAGATGCTCCTGTAGTCTGGCATAGCACTGCCTGATCAGTCAGCTTTGTTCAGTAAACATTGCAGTTCAAGTTATTTTGTGAAAAGTTTCAAATAATGATAATGTTTTTAGATTTATAGACTTTCTTAGACACCACACATGGCAGAAATCCTGGAAATGATTACAGGAGTAGACCGTCAGGTGGCAAAAGCTTGCATTGCTGAGATGTTAAGACAGCTGTAAATAATGATGCAATACTATCTGAGATGTAGAACAACATGAAAGTGGGAGAGACAAGAACATGATGGCAGTGTGTAAAATAGTTAGGATGAAGGGCCAAGAAAATGGTCTGAGTAGCAGTGTTTCCTATCGATCCAGCAATGGCAAAGTCATGGAAACCATGACTAGAGAGGAGAACATTGACCTAGTAAAAGATAAACTGAAAGAAACCTAGAAAAGCCTTTGTACGTGAAGATACATTTTTACATAAGGCAGAGGTTCTCTGCAAGTCATTCTGGAAGAAGCAGAAAGATCTGCCCCTAGAGAGCACATGGAAGTCTAAAGAAAAGAAGGCCTTGCCAAAAATGAAATCAAAATACAGCCTTTGGCAGTGGGAGAATGCTATGTCTGATTGCAGTAGTGAATGAAAAAAAGAAAGTGCAAATGCAGGGGCTGAGATGTGAGGGAGATGAGCTGAAAAGTAAAAGGAACATGCAGAATATGGGCATATGAAGAGAGTAGTAAAGAAATTCACTGAAGAGGGAAGTGATGAGAAGATGAGAGTATGTGATGTAGAAGCACATAATAAAAGCTGTAGGTGAATGGCAAATGGATATAGTAAGCAAACAATTATATCCCACAGGCTATTAAAATAATGTTTTGATTCTTAATTAACCCTCGTAAGACCTTTGACTTCAAAACATAAACATTATTTTAATAGCTTGTGGAGGGAAGAGGATATTTATTTATTTGACTGAATTCTTTAAAACGCTCATACTGAAAATCAAATGTCAACATGTAGAATTCAATCACACCAGGCAGTCAGTCTACCTAGGATACACAATATATTCTGCTTGATTTAGGAGAAGTTATAGAAGATTTTTATTGCCTGAGTTACCGTTTACCACTGGAGATGGAGAAATAGGAATTGTTAGTGGGTTTCAAAGATACCTGTTAACAGAAAAGAAAAACCTAAACTCAGAATGAATAGTTTAAAGTACAGAGGATATAAAGCACTTACTACTTACAGAGCGCTTCTATCTCTGTATCTCTACAGACAGCCCACTTACCAATTTTTCACTACTATGTTTTTCACTGTTTCTATTTCCTTATCTTTCCACCTTCTTTCTCATGACTCTTATTTCCATCCTATTGCCTTGCCATCCTTCCCCTCTTCTACTGTCCTTTACCTTCTGCAGTACAGTAAGGCAGTCTGTTCTTCCTCTTCTCCACTGCCTTATCACTAGTAAAGAGGAGCACAGAGAGCTCAGGAGAGCAGGTAATTCCTGAGTTCTGATCCTCTGTCCAGACTTACTACAGACACAGTGCAAATAGGGAGTGCAATTGCTTGCTAAGTCCTCTTCAAACTCTGCTCAGTTTCCCCTCTAAGTCAATTGCATTTACGTTGTTTCCACATTGGATCTCTCTGGTGGCTTTTCCCAAAACACAGCAGGCAAATTCAAAAGACTCTCCTCCGAGAATGTTAATTTTTTTTTCCTGATTTTAAAATAGTTGGCCAAATTTCAAATTCTCACTTAAGAACAAAAAGGCAGTTCCTTATTTGTACATCCATTTATACACACATACCTACATGTACCCGTATGTATGTATTTTTAAACACAAACACAATATCTTTTTTCCCCATTTCTAGCTGAAGAAATATTTGAAGCATTTTAAACTTTCCAAAATATTTGCCCAAGGCAGACAGCATGGAAAATTTTGGCCCAAACAGTAAGTTTGGCAAAGCTATAAGCAATAGAAAGCAGGATCTTATAATGGAAACTGTTGGGCAGCTTTATGCCAGACATCACTATTTGTGCTTCTTGTAAGACTTCATTTTCTTTAATAGGAGCTGCATGGCAGGGCTGTAATACCCTGGGGCTTCCTGTATTTAATTTCCTTTGAACATAATCTTGGTCTTAAGCCTTCCTTCCTAAATAACCTCTGTCTTTAATTATTTTTTTAAGCAAATTACAACTTAACAAGCCCACATTCTTGTAAGACACAGCCTCTAATTATCAAAATGACAGTGCCTCTTAGAATCTGAATTTCATGGCAATTCAGTGACCAATTTGATAGGTCAGTAAATAATTACATACCATCACTGGGAAAAAAAAAAAAAAAAAAAAAAAAAAAAAAAAAAAAAAGGATATTACAATAAGTCATCATGGATACCTGCCTTGCATTACTCTGTCACCTGGATGATTCTTGCAAAGGAGTATTCATAAAATCATAAAATGAGCAGCAGGGAACTATATAGCACAGTCCCAAGTGTTCACACTATTAGTTAATATCTGGAAGATGTAGTAAATTACTTTGGCTGGCAATAACTTTGAAGGTGTTTTTGGTCTTTATTTAGACAAGTCTGCCGCAAGTGCATGGAGGAAACATCAGGATGTGGCTCACCACTCTAAATTGGGTAAAATTATTCTACTAGAGGGAATATTATGTTCACTGTCTTGCAAGGAATAACTTCTAGGTCTGATTCTGTAGGATTGGTGTTGCAGATTCTCTAGAACCACAGTATCAATGCACTGCTTCACCCAAATTGATGTGACATAAAATAGCTTCATAGTGAGTACTATGTAAACTACATAGTGAGTATAGTGATAACTACCTTCAGTAGTTATCAGCTTCAGACTGATGTGACCAGTTGAATTAGAACTGAAAAATTCTGCACTCCTATTCCAAACTTCCTGAGTTATCCATGTAACTCATCTGTAATATATTTTTTAAATCATTATTCATGCAGTATCAGGGGCTTTGCCACACTAAAAAGTAAATAGTTTCCCTTCAGCAACTAATAAAATCATATAGCAATATCCTTAGAAAAACAATTGGCAGTGGTTTTAGGGACGTATCCAAAGTGAAAATGAGTCTGAAAATTTTCAAACTTTCCTTTCATTATCAGTAAAACTCTACCACAATGTTTTTAATCCTCAGTTTGGGTGAAAATTACTGAAACATTTGTGTTGCCTCATTCAAGGTAAAAACCTGACTCAAGGAAAATCAGTCCACCTTGAAAGCAAACTAGAAAATAAGGGCTGCAGATGTCTTTGTGTTATACAAGTCTGAGTAAAAAGATGACTAACATCACCCTTGATTCAGCTTCCCACAGCAGTTAGCTAAAGCATCTTGATTTATCTTTCCCTGATAGTTTATGAATTTAAGGAAATTTGAGATCAGTTGTTTGTTGTTGTTTGGTTTTGTTTGTTGGGTTTTCTTCCTTTTAATGAACATTTTAGCACCATCTGCTGGTGTTAAAATTTGCTCTGGAAAATAAACACCAGCCATTTACTGCATTTTAAATTCTCCAAGACCTACCTCTTGCTCTTATTAGGAAAGGTTAATTGCTTGCTTTTCTACTACAGATATCAGAACTGGATAAGAAATTTATCTGAATGAATCACTCATCCAGATGGGATATACCTTCTAGAGGTCATATATCAGAAGCAATACACTATTAAAGAAATACTTCATCTACAGCTATATGCAGGAGATAATGCGATTTTTTTACTCTTACACAGTAAAAAACAGACATCCTTTTTCCTTAATGGATAATCAATCAAGTTTTTTTTCACCAGATTTGTTCTGAGTTGACAAATAGTATTTAGACTACAGAATTATGCTGTGATATTTGAGATTTGATGTCTGGTGCACACAGTAAAAAACAAGCAAACAAACAAACAACCTGCTGAAATTATCTCTAAGTTCTATAATTATGTGACTTGCTCCCATCTAATTCATCCATACTTTCTCGGCTTTCTTCTAGCTCAGCACCAGTTCTGTCCTGTTCGGAACCTCTAGGGACACAGACAGTTTGCGTGTGCTTTAGGAAATGGTCCCACAAGATCTCAGTTGCCTTTCTACAGCACCTCTCCTGAATACAAAAAAAGTCCCTTCCACCTTCAGCACAAGTTTTATCTCTGCCTTGCTTATGCCAAGCTCACAACATTTTGCTCTAGAAGACATGCCAAATGTCTGAGTTTGACAACATTGCAGAGTACTAAGAAACACACTATGGACTTCGTGGACTGGCCAGAGAGGAGTTGTCTAGCAAGTAAATATATACAAGGGGAATTTCACGTTTTTCTGCTACGGTTGTTCTTCGAATCAACGACTCCTCAGAAAAGAAGTCAGGAAAGGATGTGCAGATTATTTTTTCAGTCTTCCCTTTAAACACTTGACACTAATCATTGTGGCATGTACTTCAGTGTCTGTTCCATCTTGATGACCTCCCACCCAGTACCATCACAGCCCTATCTATACTTATCTCATGAACTAATCTCCATAAAGAATACACCCCCTCCCTCAGGTATCTATTGCAGCCATCAGTCTCCTCAACTGACCCTTCCTTCTATGTATTAGAAACTTCTCCACTGAGTACATCTTTAGTTTAAAGCTGAAATTCAGTTGTCTGAACCTTATAATAATCTTTTCATCAAGTACATTTCAGATTGCTGTACAAAGGTGTTGCAGAAGCAATAAACAGAATGACATGTTAGTTTAGTAGCATGTCAAGTTGTTACAGGCTAGCAACATGACTGGGAAATGAGAGGAGTTATTCTTTGCATTGCTGCAAGGCTGTGTGCACCCCTTCTAACACAGATAAAAGTAGTGTCCAGTATAACAGTGTCCTATCATGGTCAACAGTTGCCACAACTGATTTTTTTTTTTTTTACTTGCAGACATATACAGATAAGGTTAAGTAGAGCCCAAATCATGCACGCCCATAAATTCTCTACTAGAGAGTGGTGACTGAAGTCTTTTCAGATAGATGTTCTTGGGTAAGTTTTCAAAGCCATGCTCAAAAGGGTCAAGTCAAAACACAAATTCTGTTATTTGTTAGAAAGATTTGTGTGTACAGCTCCCACATTCTCTGCTTTGAAATGGACCCCTTAATGTCTAGAGGAGATACAAAGTCTCTAGCTCTTCTAAGGTTTCAGAAGGAGGAAGAAAGGCCATGACCTTTAATGATGATTATTCTGTAGAAATACAGCTACTCACTTTTGCAAAATCTTTGACAAAAGAAGCTTGATGAAAATGCAAAGCAGTAATCTAAAACAATTCCTTAAGAGCTTTAAAGAGTTAACAAGGATCTTGAACATAGATATGTTATATACATTGAACGGAGAAACTATGATCAAGATGTTTAGGACAGAGATTTTTCTAGCCACAATACCCATTCTGTTTGGACTGCAGCATAAATGGGTATTGCCAGTACCATTAGCCTAGTTATGTCTGCCAACACTGGTGAATGTCAGTTCAGCTTATTTTTTAATTGCTTCTTTCCACATTATAACTCATATCTAATTTCTAGCAATATCAGGGATATAAACTGTATCTTCATATAGTTTATATGAGTAAGCTTCCTAGCTGATTAGGCTAGGAAGGGTTTAGACAACTTTGCAGTTTCAGCAAAACAGAAACCATGGGAACAAATTGGGCAAATTTCTCATTAAAACAAAGCCAAAATTGTCTACATGTCCTTACTAAAATATTTTAAACACAAGTTCAATTGAATTGCATTTTGCTTCTGCTTTTTAAATTTAAACTAAGATATATTCAAATAATACGTCAAAGTTGAAATGATAACTTTTCAAATTTAATAAAATGATCCCATAGACTATATTATTGATGGAAAGCAATCCCTGTAACTTGGGAACTCATCGTGCACTAAGACTTAGATAACTGAGATCCTCCACAGATTCTTCCAGGGGATGCAGGTAAGCAGAAAGAGAGAATGCAATATTCTGCTAGACATGTCACGTAAAGATGTTAAGTGAGATTGACAGCAACTGCGCTAAAAGATTGCCATGTAAAGTCAGAAAACCCAGTAAGAAAGTATGTGAATTAAGTGCAGCAAATTTATCCAAAGAAAACTGCATTCTCATTATATTTGCCTAGTAACATACTTTAAAGTTAGAAAATTATGTAATGTAGCACAAATTTTTAAAGTTTGAATGTAGCTTCTGTATGTCCATTGAGAAAGTAGGTATCAGGAATACATATAGAATCTACAGTTCTGACTCTGCATTTCTGGTTCCTTGAGGCAGAAGGTGGGATATTACTAACAAATGTGGTACAAGAGATAGATCATTCTATTTGCTTCATTAAAACCACCAGGTAAGAAATGATGGAAAACACTTATCATTTCAGAAGCAGTAACAGTTTAATGACGTGAAATGACCAGAGACTAGATGAAATAAAAGGCTTATTTTAAGTGTTTTTTCCTTGTTTTGTCCTATAAGGCAGAAGTAAGAAGTTTCAGAATTGAAATTGAATTGAATTGAATTGAAAGTGAATTTCCATTGGAAATCTCAAAGCATACCTTGCCCCTGATTCTGTATCCCAGAAAGACTTACTGTTTGGGTCATGAGAGTTCTTGAAGCCCTTCCATGTTAGTTCCCGTCCTTTCAGAATTTGTTTCAGGGGCAGTCACTTTGCGAAAAAGAAATGCAATGGTTGCACATCTCATGGAGTTCTTTCACACTTGGGAAAGAAATATATATTAAATGTATAAAATACTTCAATGAATAACTCCTGACATAATTGCATTTTTTCTTCTTCAAGAAGTGCAAACTTGCAAAGTGTTAAGCTGTTCACAGGCCACACAGGAGAGCTTCAAAGAGCAGTAAAGACAAATTCAGAGTCTGATAAGTGCCTACATCATGGCTCCTCCTGCCCCCATCTTGTGTGGCTTTGTGCTAGCTCAGTCCCTGTGTCATTATACTAGGTCACACAGTGTACACCAATAAATAGAGACAGTTGAGGTGGATGGAGCACGCAGTTTTCCATCAGTCTTGTGACACGTAACTTTCACTGGGTGAACAATTGGAAGAATTGGAACAATTGCCTAATACAAATATGCCATTTTGTGGTTCCTCACTTTCCTCTGCTGGTTACTGGACATAGCCAAGAACTTCCCCATCTTTAGCTCTGATGTAATTCAGGCATCTATATTTCATGGGTATATTTGCTGCTACTGGAAGAACACAAATAGCCTCCTGTTCAATTTCAAAATGATAAAACTCTGCATCCTCTTGGAACTGATCCAGCTTCTACTGGAAGCAACAAATAAAATCACTTACAATTTATAAAAGCCTTTAACATGTTATATGTATTGATCTGGAAATTATATTTGTTCACATTGCAGTGAGCACTATTATTCACATAACTTCTCTTCCTTCAACTTGGCACAAAAGTGCCAGTTTACTAAGTCTTTAGTTAGCTAGATAGACGGAAATTTTCACTGAGATGGTACTCAAATGTTCCATTTACAGCTAGAAATCTGTGTTCTTTAGATGAAAATCCTAAATTTTGTGGTTACCATGGTAGCAGTGTTCACAGGTTACTGTGATTGCACAGAACATGTTACATGAGAGCAGTGTATTGCCATCCTGCTTCAGAATATATGAGTAAAGTGAGCTGATATTTTCTAACACATAGTATATCAGATCAGTAAATTTATATGACAAAACAGAATAGCAACAAACTTCTACCTCCAAACTTGTTTTCTAAATAAAAGTATTTCTTAAGTTACGATAAAATCAATATGTAGTTGCAAAACTTAAAACTGGATTTCAAACTCTAAGTTCATGGAGAATCTAGAGATGATTCTCATCCTTCCAAAAAAATACACATTCACTGGGATCAGAAGAGGAAAAACAAGGCCAAGCTAAGTATTAGTTATAAACCAAAATTAAAAAAGAAACCTCTAGTACACTGCAGTGAGGCCATGCTTCACTGAATGAATTCAGCGACGGCAAAATATTACTTTCATAAGGGTCTTTATCAACACAATAGAACTTCATAGCAGAAAAAGAAGCCTCCCTGGGTCATCATTTGGTGGGAAAAAAAAAAAAAGAAAAAACTGAAAATCTTGAGCAGAAATCCCTTTCTAACCATCATGAAAAGGTGTAAGTGCAGCTTTGGTATAGTGCAAGGGAATTAAAATAGATGTCATGTACCCATGTCAGCCACATCTGTGACCCATATGGTGCATGTAATAAGAGCATATGCCTATACCTAAAGAGAACATTATATGCTGCATAAGACCAGGGCAAATGTAAAAGTGAAGTAGAACACCTTTACATTACAAACACAGTTTGTTATTTGTGTCACATCAAAGAAAGAGTGTCTAGGAATTATTGCCCTCTGAAGTCATTTAATTATGATTAAGTGAACTAAGAACTAGTGTAAATGGTATTTTATACCCCAGTGAATTAAAGTATGAGATCTAGTCAAGGTGAATAAGATTTACAGCCAAAACTCATACAACCTTACAGTAATTTCATGACACTTTTACTACTAGCCTAGACATTTCAGTTCTTGAAATAATTAAGAGTACACAAGTAAATTCTATTCTTGGGACGCTTATAATAAGCCACGGACAGAAAAGAGAATAGGTTGCTTCTCAAGTGATTTATGTGCTTCTGCTTTTATAATAAAAGCGACAAAGATAATGCAGGCCAATTTTGGGGAATATTTTGGAGAATAATGCAGAAAAGGCAGAAAAAGAAGGGTAAGTACAGTAGGATAGAAAAAAATCTCTTTCAGTTGGACTAAATCTGACCCACAGTAAAGCCTCCCATCACAAGACTCACACCTTTGGCTAATAAGAAATACCTACCTGCAAAAGAACACATTTGTTATGTTGAGACCTCATGTATAACATGATCAATTAAAATCAGCCAACTCTCTTTAAAGATACCGAGGATCTTCTCACAGATTTTTGACTGTAAGGAAAACCATTCCTAGGTATTTGCCTTCAAATAAGTGTGTCCAAGAAGAAATGTATAACAAATCAATGAATAGTTATATTTCACAGCTTTTCCAGCTGGAAATAAACTCATTTTCCAGTGACAACTGCTAAGCTACTCTCTTCTAGAGTCTCTGTTTGAAAGGGTCCAGGTAAAGAACAGAAACTTGGCTGACAGAAAAAAGCACCAGATGGCTGCTGGGATGGGGGGAAAAAAACCTGAAGAGAAGAAAACAGTGAAATACGAGTTGTAGAAATAAGGATTGAATCACAATCAAAATGTAAGTAGAGAACCAGAGCCTTTGGATTTTAACAGGAGCCATGTTAGCAAGGTAACAACTACCCAAATGATAAACTTGAGGGACTCACGAGGCCCTCAAAAAAAAACCAGAGCGTTAACAAAGTGCATAAATTACATGCACAAATAGCATTATTTAAACAGTCACATGGCTGATGCAAACAAACACATTTTAACAAACCTATGTTTCTGTACTTAAAATGTATTAACCTGAATACTTAGGTCATACAAGGATGTGCCTCTTACACAACCTGTGCACTTTTTCAGTCTTTTAAAAACTTCCAAATTCCCAATAATCTATTTGAAATGGAAAATCAAGGAAAGGAATAAGTAATGTATTAATGTTCAAATATGATAGCTGGCAAAGTTTATAAATTGTTAGGATAAGGATCATAAAAGGAATCAAAATTCACATGTTAGAAAAGCTCTAGTATAGTATTCACGCACTAAATACAGTTCCAGACAATGTCTTTAGTAGACACCTCCTTCTAACTCTAGACAATGAAGTTAGTAAGATTTTAAAAATAAAAATCCCTCTTATTTAATATCCTTAGTTTCCCTCCAGAAATACTGGCTTAAAAGAAAGCTGCTAGTATTGCACTAGCATTCAAAAGTGAGTTTTGTGTTCAATTTTCTAGTGTATCCCCAAAACTGGAGTCAAACATGACAATTGTGAACATTCCGCTTGCTTAGAGAATAGTCACCACTGTCAACTCTTCTGAAAGAATATGTCTCAGGGGATTTTTTCAAATGGTTAGGCTTACAGCTAATGCTGTTTTATGAAACAGCAAGGAGTGCACATCACTCAGAAAGCTGAGTAACAAAATGGTTGTTCATAGCTAGCTCAAACATCCATGCTGAGGCACACCTCTCTGCCACCCCTTCCAAGATAGGCACAGAACTATAAAACAACCTTTCAGAATATCTCTTTTTCTCCTAGCCTTTCTTCATTTGCCTCTCCTTCCAGTAGATGATCCTCAGCCCAACTGGTATGAGACTTCATTAAAAAATTCCACTTGAACTGAACTAGCTTATTCTTACTGCCAGTGAAATTACTTTTGTTAAAGAGCCTGTGTAAAAGACTAGCACCTGGAGACACTAGCTAGCTCAAGGGATTGGTAACAGGCTATGGAATATTTAACCTCTAGGGTACTGGCTTAAATCCATAGTCAGGACCAAACTTGAACCATCAGTCTCTTAGGCAGGCTGCCACATGACACCTTTAAAAATTATACCCCTACACTCAGGAGAGCCCTTACCAGCTTTATGCTGAGAAACTCTCTCCTCTCTACAGTCTAAAGCTTACAAGTGAGAGCACTATAGGCAGGAAAGCTATAATTTAGAAATGTGCAAAAAGGTTTTTTTTAGTGCAACTGTATGAGCATCCCTATGGACTGGATTTAGTGGTCTTTCCGAGGACTGAATTATAGATTCATGAGTTTGTTGTCAGTATATGTTATAAAATGAGAGAAATGACAGAACTTCTCCATGCTCACAACAAAGAATACATACAATTATACAAATATTATATTTATGGATTAAAAATACAACTGTAGAAGTCATAATAATGAATAAACAAATAAAAAGAAAATGTCAAGGAAATTAAAAGGTAATAATGGCAGAAACCATCCAAACTAAGACAGACTTTAAGCCAAGCAACACTAAGGAAATTTACCCTGTTTTAGACAAAAGACATTCCCCTGCACCTTTTCCCATACACAGAAGCAGCTGTCTGCACCTTCTCTGTGATGGTATTGGAAAGAAAATTCCCATGACACTCCCTTCCCTTCTTCTGTGTTATCATTGTCCACAGCAGATTTCTTCACACCCTTAATTAAGCTTGATCCTCTTGCTCTTTGAGCAAAGACAAAATTATTTCCATTTGATTCTTTGCATCACTGTTCATCTAAATGAAAATACAGTAACTCCCTCTAATAGTGACTCACAACTTAGCAGGTCTGTGACTGTACAGTATCAGTGAAAGCACAGCTGGAGAAATAAAACCCATGTAAATAGCTGAAAAGATAGGTAAAAGTCTGGGCAGTGATCCAAAAACACTAAACTACAGACTCCCAACATCTGGTTCAGGGTGGATTCCAAGAAAGACAAAAAAGAAAGACAGAAAGGATTGATTTCTCTTTATATTTTTTACATAAGGTTTTCATTTTTGTTTTTTTAATTCATCAAAAAAAAATTACTCCATTATTGTGGTTTCATTTCTTCACCTGGTTGCATCCTGTTGCTTCACTGTTTTAGTCATACTCATTAGGAAAAAGCAGTGCCTCAGACTGGAGATATAACCAGCCCACAGTTTCATACTTGCATATTTTATTGTGATAAATGACAGGCAAAGAACTCTAAACCTTACTATCCACCCTCTCACTCTTATTAGCTAGAACTGGGCTTATGACATGTGTATGAGAATCCTATGCCGATTTCATGAACTTTCAGGCAAATGGTCACAACAGAGATAACCCTGTCAGATACTCAGCTTCCGTAACCACTTTAGACTCCAGAGAGCAACCCACACTTCTAAGTACCGACATGAGGCATTCAGGACCCCACCACTTCAGCTATCTCTGTGTGAAGAGTAAATGTCTTTTTTAAGGAATTTTGCTAGCTGAAAGATTCTTCTGAGTAGTTCAGAGACACTACCATTTTGAAAAGCTCATATGTGACTAAAAGTCATAAAGGCTCCCTGGTTTTCAGGGATAATTCTATCCTTAATGCACATAAGTCTTTTTCAAACTCCTGCCTTGCCATGTTAAATGAGTCTATCATCCATTCCACATATGAATGCCTGTTCTGGTCACACACAGTCACCCAGGCTATCAACACATAGTGTCTATTACTGATATATTCAGATCATCCTTCCCCTGCCTTTCTCAACAGAGAGCTAAAGATGCTGTTCTGACAGATGGCTCATCTCTCTAGAAAAGAATTGCTGCCATAAGGACTCTCTCCCAGGCAGAGAGCAATCTGCTTTTTCTGAATGTCTTCATACATCAGAGCTTTTACTTTGTGTTAAGTGTTTGGTAGCAGATACGCTGCATGGTCCCCATGCTGTTTGAGTACCAGCCCAGCCCCAAGTTTACCAGGACTCCTACACTTGTGGCGCAGTGCATGCATTGCCGGTAGGCCTGTCCCTCCAACGGCTGCCAGCATCCAAATCTCAGGAACCCTTGATGTATGTACTCACAGTAATCATTAAATGCACAGATGAGGTAATAAGAGGCTCTGAAGTCTCCAAACAATTTCAGATTCACCTACTTTGTGCTTCGAAGTTGCCTCACTCAGAGCTGAACCATGAGTGCTTGTGTGCTTTTCAAGCATGATTTGATGCATATAGGGTGAAAGAAAATAATTCACTTGGGTAATTTTTAGATTCTATTGCCCAAAGTCTAATTTTCTCAGATATCTAGGCAAGGTATGCACTTACTCACTCACACCTCTTGCAAAACAGAGTAAAGGAATGCAGGGTTCAAGACCCGGCAGAAGGTGCAGAGCTGAGCTGGATGCAGAACTCTCTTCCTCACTGCCATGCTCTTGCCAGGGGAGCCAAAGCATTTATTTCCATCACAAGACCTTACATGAAACAAGTTGGTAGCTTCCAGATAATACACACAACCGATAAAACGGCACTAGGCCACTACTTGTGCCTCTTAATCTGTGATGAGCTTTCATTTAACTAAAGGAGGCTATTACATTGCTGAAATGGGAATCCCATTAGGGTATTGACAGATAATGTAAAGAGGTGAATTCCCTCTGCCAGACACAGTCCCTGAGAAATAAGGAAGCTACTGCTCTTGATGATCGGTGCAATCTGTTTTCTAAGGTTAGAGCCTAAGGGTGGCAATTACATATGCATATTACCCAAACTTGAATTATGTCCTTGAAGCTGTCTCTTTAAATGATGCCAGTTTGCAAGACTGTCTTCTTTACCTGCTCGTGTCTTGCTGCCACAAAAGATCAGCTTCCCCCCCTAGTCTGCCCTCTTCATCTCACTTCTCCCTTTCTACCAGTTCTAATTTTGAGTTGTCCCTTTAGTGAGCACATTCAGCCCTCTAGACCACCAGGAAACAACCGACTTTCTCTCTGAAAATACTTGACTGATGTTCCACTGCCGTAGGCAGAAGAAAGAGAATAAAGTAGTTTGCTGCATAGTTCACAAAGCTGGAGTGCTTTGAAAAATGACTGATAGGCCCTCCACCCCATACCTTTGTGCTACCCACATCAGTCCAAATGCATGCATTCACACCCGGGCACCTAGATCACACACTGAACTAAAGGAACAGTCGCAAATGAGAGAGGTAATTTCAAAACAAACCAAATTTCCTTCTGAGTTACACTAACAACGTTGTACAATGAAAGTGACAGCAAAGTTGCATGAAACACCGTGATACTGTCAGATACCCTTCACTCTATCTCTGCAGTTAGTAGATTCTTCTGCAAACAGTGATCTGGTAGAAAGCTAATCCAGAAAAGCAGGACAGGACAGGAAGTTTTCTCCAGAGTTTCTTTCCAGTGAGTTTGGAACCTTGAATTATCTGGGCAAAAGCAGACACTACCTGCAGCTTATGGGTTAAAAGTGTGGTGAAGGAAGAGAGGAAGGTGATTGCCTAAATGCAGTGGCCATGGTTCCTGTAGGGCAGAATTAATTAAAGCATTTAGCAAATATTTACCTTAGACTAGGTAAAATCCCAGCATTAGGCAGTATGCATTTTTGCAGCCTATGAAACACATGAAAAGATAAATCATGACAGTCAAATGCACATCCATATCCTTCCTTTATAAGCTTCTCGTTTAACAGTCAGATTCATAGACAAACAGAAAAAAAGCTAGCCCAGACGCTACAGCTTCATCCTGCACAATGGAGGCAACGCACCAAGTCAGTGAAGCTTAAAGGAAGTTGCTTTTTTCTAAATCTTAGCCCTCTGGCTTTTCACCACCTGGACACCAGTTCTAAAATGATGACTTCATCATTTATCATTTTACCTTTCAGTGCTTTACTTAATACATGACCTGTTCAGTAAAATATTTGCAGACTTGGTACTCTGGTACTCTATCCCATTACAAAGGCACGCATAACATTTCACATCTCTTTCATGCAGGTGGTCCTCTGTTCTAACTCAAGGCCAAACAGAATATAAAGTTAGGCCAGTTCAGCAGTATAGGTGAAGGCATCTGAACTGAGGGGAGGGTGTATGGTAACTCCAGATGCCAAGTGTGGCTATACATTTCAAAGATAGCGCTAATTTATTTATTTGGCTTACAGTGACCGAATCCATCTGTCCAATGCAGATGATCAACCACAAGACGTCTGAGAATCACTACGAATCTTTTTTTTTTTTTTTTTTTTTTTTAATTAAAATTGTTCACATATGTACCAAGGAGCTACAGAAAGGTATATTAAAAATGGTCCAGTTCTTTCAGGCAACTCCACTCCATTAAATTTTATGAGTACACATGTCTGAGAAGAAGAGAGGAAAAGAAAAGAAGAAAAAAAAAAAGAAGTATGTATCAGGTACTTTTATGCTCCCAGCTTATTTTTAGAATGCTTAACGGTGCAAAACGTAATGCCTTTTCAGTTCGTTTCTCCATTTTTTCTCCATTCCAAGAAAATATTTCCTGTGCCAGATGATCTCTCTCTTTCTCTCTCAGTAGCTTTATCCTAGATGATCTAGTTGCAAATATATTCAGACGCAGCAATTTAGATTTACAACGAGCAAATAGAATGTATCAACGGAAGTATATAGGCAGGAGGCATTTCTTTTCAGCTTACTTACAGAACACATTTGCACAACTGGTTTTGATTTCTATTTATATTCTTTGCTAAGGAGATAGATGTGAAGTTCAGTGCTCATGACACTCAGTGCTGATAGGTACTGGGAATGTTGCCACCTCCAAAGAAGACACTGTAAACTAAGGACTCAGTCGCATGCGGGTCTCTCCCAGAGGAAGACTACTCTTTCAAATAAGAAATCCAGCACGGAAGAATTGGGAAAAAGATTTCCTACACAGTGTAGCCTTTTTGAACACATCCCTGCAATTCTAATACAGAGTTCACCTCAGCAAAGACTCTCAAAAGAGCAAAAGGGCAGACGCAAAGGCAAAGGTGACAATCTGAGAGTGCAATGTATTTTATGAAGCCCTTTGTTGTGAAAGGTTGCTAAGGAAATCTTTGGGTCCACAGTGACTTACTGTGCTTTCTTTTTTCAAATACTCAGCTATTGTGCTCCCAAATTAAGATTTGGCTTTGGTGTTTAGAAAGACACGAATAATAATAAAACCATATTGCTGCACATATGACTTATGATTAAACAGCACTCTGGGTTATATACAGAGGAAATGTCTGAAAAGGCACTGGCTGACACTTATCAAAGAATTTGAAAATGGAAATTACAGCAAAAGAAAGTAAATTAGCCAAGAATTTTAAAAGAAACAGGATATAATGATCAAATACATGACATCAAATTAAAACTCCAGACCAGGAACCAATGCAAAAAAAACCTTATAAAGACATGCTTTTAAGCTGGTGACATCATACTTATGTATGTCATTCAGACATATTCTGGTGGTTTCACTAAAGACACAAAGCATACAATTTTGAGCTCGTGTATTGTTGTCTCTGATGTACATTACCAGCTTTCCAGGGCTTTGCAGATTAGTGAAGTACGTCCCCCATTCACAATTCTGCTGCTCAAATTCTACTTAACGTTGGAAGGTAGTGCTTTGAAGTGCTATGCTTATTGTGAAGAAAGAGCACAGCATTTTTCAATACATGAGTTAACAGTGAGTCATACAGTTTGCGTTTCCCAAAGAAATTAATAACAACAACTAACAATTCATTCCTAAAGTTCCTGCATGCCCACAATTTCAACTGACTGCAGCAAGAGCCAGAAACATTCTAGAGTACTGAAAACAAAAACTGTCCTATGGTGTTCAAGCAGAAGTATCTACAGATGAATCTGATGAAAGTTAAAGGGGACTCTTAATGTAAATGGAAACTACATTTCAAAAGTTCTAAACCAGTAAAACAAAAAGCTTATTTTAGAGCATAGTCTTTTGAGACTAATACACTCTTTACTTCACGCAACCTGCCTCTTTGTGGTAGGTGCTGTATTTATTGATGTTATTGACATTGATGTTATTACAATCATTTATTATCAATTATTCCTGACAAATTATTGACAGCATTGATAAAGAAATCCAAGTATGAAAATATTTATACTTATGAAATCACCAGAACCTGGCAAGAAAAGTTGAAACCTGAACTTATGTCCTGGATGAATCTATTTTGATTGCACTATTTAAAACTTATATAGGTATCCTTGTACCTGAAGTACAACTCAGTGTGAGGATCTCAGCATCTTTTTTTAAAATACAAGATGAGTGTTAGCATTCCTGCTGTGTAGAAAGAGAAAAAGTGGCTCAGTATGTTGCACAGGTTTGCGTGTTACAAAACATTTCAGTGAATGCTACAGCAGCACGTTACATTCACAGGCCAAGCTTTTGCCTGTAAACTTCCACCATCAACACTGCTGAATGAGAGGGCTATGCAGTTCTTCTGGGTGAACAGTTTTTAATATTTCCATACAAGAAAGCACAGGAGCACACAAAATCACTTTATTCTTCATCTGGTGGACAATTACCTTAGCTCTGCCCTGAAAAGAAATTCCCTAAGACTGATACACCTAGAGAAATAGAACCAGAAATAAAGATGCCCTTTTGTGTAGTAAGCCTGGATGGTGGGCAAGGACAGAAGTGCTGTTTAAGCAAGGGCAGCCGGCAGTTCACCTATGTGGGGAGAGGAAGGTAGTGCAGTGAGGGTTATATAAGCAAAGTCACTTGTGGAATGTGCAGAATGTACACAGAGGGTGTGCCCGGCACGAGGGCAGCACCAGGAGCTGGGGCGCACAGGGAAGAGACTCAAAACCCATGTGTAGCAGGTTGCCTGGCTAAAGCTATTGCCAAAATGCAGCCCATGTTCTCTACCCTTGCTGATGTTTCTGGCCTTAGACTCAACGTCACAAAAGTAGTAAGATACCAGTGTAGACAGTACTGTGAGTTATTTAATGTTATTAGGGTGATCATAAATAAAACAGTCAACATTTCTCCAATGCCCTCATATCACTCCCTGATAATAGGCAAGACTTCTGCAATTGTTAGCAACTAAGTACAGGCAAGACATACAGTCAAAGGCAAAGAAAAAGCTTCTTACCAATTCCAGAATAGTCTGGGTTCTTGATCTTGCTGCTTTGTAATTTTTCCCCATGACTAATTAATGACATTTCCCCCTCCCCTCAAAAAACTACCTCTAAGATAAAGCAAGTAACACACAAAAATTATGAATACTAGATTTGCAACGAATCTGCACTAACCACTGTAGCACTCTTCCTGTTTTCCTCTTAGGTTACCACTTGAAATAATCAAATCCAACTGGCAGAAGTATTACTAAATTTACAGATGTCTATAAAGAAAGTCCTTGTCAAATCAAAGAATAAAACCTCATCCAGTTGGGGCATAAATTTATCTAACCAATGTACAAAACCAGGAATCTGCAGAAATTTGTGTGTTCAATGCATTTGCTAAATACTTGACCACAGACTTGTCCTGCAGTGTGTGAATGATTGTGCAAGAGCATCCTCTGATTTCAGAACAAAGTCAGTCAGGGGCAGAATCCCACCCCTTTGCATTCAGAAACAACAATGGAAGTGTTCCACAACTGCCAATGAAAAACATGAGCTAAAGTACCTACAGTGGTACTTGAAGTAGCTCTACAGATCAGAACTAGTTATGAGGAAAGTTCACATGTTGGACATCAAAGATAATTCCACAGTGGAAATATAACACATGAAGTACATTCCACACATGCTGCTTAAAAAAATAATAATAATAATGAATAAAAAATTTAAAAAAAAAATTGAAAAAACAAGGTCAAGGGACCCAGAGTATTTCTCACAGAAATTCTGCAAGCTAAGTGGTGAAATGGCATTAAACAAATTATATAGTTTCAAATTACTAAACATGCAATGAAGAACTACGGAAGAATATGCCTGTTCAAGAGTACCCTGCCTATTGCAAGGCAAATGTGTCTGTAGTAATCAAGAAGAGCAAAACTATCAGATACTTACTTTCTGTTCTGTAAACACAAATTCTCTCTTCATCAGGAGTAAGATTTTGGATGGACTCACTAAGCAGCTCTTCTGAAGCTGAGAAGACAACAGTTAGCAGGCAGTGAGAACAATATGTACAGTATAGCTTCTTTGTACATATACATCCATCAGCAGTCAACAGACATGGAGATGGACAGGTTTCCCCAAAGCCCCAATACAGTGGCTCTGGAAAGACATTACTACAGGATTAGAGCACTAAGGTAAATCTAATTTAGAAGTTGCTCACAGCATTTAGATGATTTTGCATGTCAAAACTTCCCATAGGACCGCCATTTGCAGAGAGAGTATCATGTGTTGGGTTTGGTTGTATTTTTTTTTTATTTAAAAAAAAAGAAAAAGAAAAAAGAAAAAAGGACTGTGCACCATGCTTTCAACTTCTGTGAGAAAAAGAATCCCCATTTCTTCTGGAAATTTCATATTCTCAAGTGCCATTTTTCATACAAATGGCCTCATTTTTGAGTTCATAGAAAGCGGAAAAAGCAATAAAACCTTTAAATTGGAGGTGATTTTTCATCTTGCTAGAAACACTTTAGCATAATTCTAATTCACCATCATCACAGGAAAGGCTGCCTATAATACTCTGAAAGCCAGTTTGGGCATTAAGCCAGCAAAGCACTTCAGCATGATTTCATCTTTAAGCTTAGGCATTGTATCACTGACTTCAGTGAGATGACTTAAAAATCAGTACAATTAAACATAAGCATAAATAGTTTGCTATCTTTGGTGTAAAGTTCCTAGAACAAGGATCTCAGCATACAGTAATGCCATTTTGAGTTTATAATGCCCTGCCACATGACCCAACCTAAGTAAGACCCTACAGATGAGCTCCAGGTGAAATTTCATGAGAATGGACAATATTTGCAGAAGGTCTTCAGCAGAGTCCTTTGTATTCAAGAGTATCTTATCCCAGTGAAGGTGAGAGTATACTTTATACATCCCAGGAGGAAAATAACTTAGTCAGAGCTCTCACAGAAAGTTAAAGAGTAGAGACAGGAAAGCCGTTGTACATAAATCCAGCTGGAATCATAAGTCTTATTCAAAACACTGAGAGAATAAATCCCCCTCCCACAAGCTACACAAGATGATGTGGTTCCCATCCACAAGTGAGTGGCAAAGTAACTTCCCACATAGTCACATCTGCCTCTTTTTTTCTTCTGTTCTATCATTTAAGTTCTGTCATAAGAGTAAATGCAGGAGGGAGCAGGGGCTGTAATATGCATATCATAAGGAAAAGGGAAAAAGGAGGGAAGAGGATTTCTACCTTAGATGTTTGCACATGAATTTGGCTCAAGCCTTCCTAACATTTACAAGTCTTTGAACACTTTCTGTTTCTTTCTGCATTCTTCACTGCTCCGTTTTATTTATTTTCACCTTCTGCTTCTTAGATCTTCTGCCAGATTGCTTTTTAGAATTCTATTTGTTGCACTAAAAACACCATTGTTATCATCCAAATTAATCCCTGAACATAATAAAAACCCCAAAATAACTCAGACAACCAGTTTTCCATCCTTTGGTCTCACTTTAAACACAGTATAAATGCCAGTACTTGAGAGATCTGATAGTTTACATAGGACCAGTTCTAGGTATGTGGCGTTTAAGTAGGCAGGGAAGCTTTTTCCTTTTGTACTTATCTTCTCTTTCTGTCATTTAAGCGTCTGTAGAGTATGCCCCCATCCATTTCCAGCCCAGTTGGCCCCTCTTCCAGTTTAATCCTTTCCAAGACTTAATATTTTTCATATGAACTCAGCTTTTTTCAAATATAGGTGGCCTTCTGTAAGAGGTTAGCTGAGAAGCAAGATTACATATGATCACTGTTACCTTTAGGAATAAGGATAAAGAATCTTCTCTCTATGAGTCAGTGGAGAGGGAGTAGAGCATTCTTGCTACAGATTTACTTTTATGTCTTGTATGTTCCTCTCTATTTGAGCAGCAGAGAGGAAAAAGGAGCAGAGCAGAGAGGAGAGGAACATGTTAGGACTAATATTTTCTCCAAACCTGTATTGTCGTTATCTTCCCTCATCCACAACATTTTTTCCCCAAGGCCTCCTTGAGATGAGAAGAGGTCTGAAAGACCAAAGATTCTTTTCCTTCAGATCAAAAATCTGTCCTTTTAACTGTCTTTCAGGATAGAAGGAAGCTAAAGTGAGTGAACACAGTAGTCCTTGCCAGTAAAATATTCATTTCGTGCACCACGGGGGACAAAAGGGCAATACTGTTCTTCTCGAGGAGCTGCGTAATCTTTCTTAGGCTAAAGTTTTCAGTGCCAAATGTGCATAGGGCTTCCTGCAGAATACTGAAGAATAAGCAGAGGCAGATGAAGACACCCAGCAAATCATAGAATGTGACCATTGGATAGGACCCAGGCAGTTTGTCAAATTTGTAATTTTTACACACCCCAAATAAATTTTTAGGGAAAGGGGAAAAAGAGAAAGAGTTGTATGCTGATTGAAGGAATGGTTAGAGGAATTTAAAGTACTACACTATCTAAAGAAAGCAGTACAGAACCTACTTTGCTTTCTTAGAATGCTTTCTACTGCTTGTAGAATGCTTTTTTTTATTTCCTTGATTGAAATTGAATGGCAAGCAAATACCATAATGCAAGTCTGAATACCACATCATCAAGAAAACTATTTACTTGAAATATAAGCAAAACACTCAAACCAGAACTACAATAATTTTTGAAGTTGTTCTTTCTTTTTTAAAAGAAGACTACTTCAGACTTCTTCTTACAGTGTCAAAGATTCCCTTCCAGTTGTTTTGTTTGTTTGTTTGTCTGTTTTGTTTTGGTTTTGGTTTGGTTTGTTTTTTTTTACGTAGAATTTACAATTATACCTACCATTCCTGTAATCCAGTAGTTCTGAATTAGAAAACCAGACTGGAATTTCAGCAGCCTGTCTGAGTATTAACCCATCTCAGCTCCTCCACTCTGAGAAAGCCCTGGCTAAGATATAAAAACAAAATACATGCCTGTTTGTTAAGAAGTATTCATGCCAATTCTTTTCCTAGTCTTTCCCCTTGCTGCTATGCACAAGTAGCAGACCAGAAAACATTTTAATATTGTCAATACAGAGAGCTTATGGAATGGGAGAAATGAATCAGAAAAATAACAGTCTTTGAGCTTATGTTTCTTTAGTTTAAAATAAAAATAAAAATAAAAATAAATAATAATCCTATAGAGCTTCCTAGCGTACAGATAGGTAACATGCCACCATAGCTAACACTGGAGTTTCGGAGGTAAGTCCTTAACAATAAAAACTGTGAATAAGCCATTTTATGCAATCACTTTTTATAATCAGGATCTTGCTTTGTTTTGCCATTTGCTAATTTGGGGAAACCACGTTTTAGTTTTCTGCTTTGCTTCCTGTTCACACTAGGTCCATTTTTTGGTGTTTGTTTTTGATAACTCTGACACTGAACACAGCAAGTTCAAGTTTAAATCAAATATGCAGGTTACAGTGGTCTGGTGGATATGTTTTCCAACTCACAGATATCTCCACTCACACCAGACTCTGTAAAAAGTAAAACAAAAAGCAAAGGCTGCCCCACATTTTTCCTAAGGCATCTGCTAGAAGTCCTTTAATCAAGAAAGATAAAACCACAGTAAAATCGCTACATTTACAAAGAGCAAAAAAAAACCCTTTAAAATAAAGCTTAAAACTGTGAATTTCTTCCAAATTACATTATCGTGCACTGAAATAACCACTTGCATCATCAGAAGGTCTGAGACATGAGTAAAAGCTATCTCTACTCTATTTACACTTCCAGCCACAGCAGAAAAAAATTTCCTGTCATTTGTGGAAGTATTTGTCACTTTGCAGCTGTGCTCTCCCAGGCTAATATTCTGTCCTAAGAAATGCTTAGAAGAGATGTTCTTCCTCATTTTAATTTATCTGCCCCCAGTGAGGAGTGACAGTTACACAAGGAAGTTGTGTGCATAACTGTATCTTCACATCTCTGAAATCCTTTTAATTAGAACCACCTCAAAGCTTTCAGTGAAAGGCAGTTCCTTGCACTTGGACAAGGGCTGATATCCCTAAGCCATAACATTTATATTCTTTCTGTCTTCCACTGCTTTCCCCCAGCACTTCCATGAGACATTTAAAAATAGAAGGTGAGACACTAACTAGACAGGAGACTATTTAGTGGCATAGTGCTCCCAGTGGCTTGTCCATGCCTACTGCTTTTTGATGAGTAGGGGAAATACCTACTAGGTCAATCAGTGCATCTCCTCCTACTCCTGCCAGTGCAAGATTACCACAGAGTTCTCCCCCAAGCTGGCTCAGGCCCAAGGAACTATAGTATCAGTTGCACAAGTTATGTAATGAAGGCTGTCGAGAGCTTTAGTTTTCTGAGCTGACTTGGAAAACTAAACTGGTTTAGTTTCAGATGGAGGATCCATCCAAAACGCTTCCTTCATTTATCTGATTTTCACATCCCTTTGGATGCTGCCCATGACTGTTCTGGGAGGTTACTGGGCATTACAGCACTTAAGTTTTCTCTTTCCTAGTTTACATCAGCACTGTTTTTCAAGCAAACATAGCTGTCTTTCCAATGTCACTCTTCAGGTCTCCTTAAGTACTCAAGAGTTCAGTTATAAGCCTAATACAGAAACAGTAAAAAGTACACTCTAAGGCCTTTCAACCCAGAAAGTTTCCTGCAGTTATTACCCGTTCTGTGTGGGGAATCTCCAGATGCTGACCAGCATGAGAGACTCTCAGACTTTGTGCTGCCTTCCCACCTTTCTTCACAGGTTGCTGATGCAATGAAACAAACAATTTCTGTGCAGTCTTGGAATGAGGTCGTATCTTAACATTACTCTGAAGAATCATTCCTAATGATGCACAACTGATATGCAAATGTGCATATCCTGTGCCAGTGTTGCATCACGTACATTTCAGTTAGGGCAAGGTAACTCATTCAGTTAAAAGACAAAAACATGCTGTAACTAGAAAAAGAATGAAAAATAATATTGTCTCCAACAGAAGGGCAATACACAGAAAAAAGGCTACTTGAAACCATCAGTATCAATCATCATTTACTTCATAAACCTGCATTTACAAGGCTTACAAAGCAGCAGTATTAAAATGCATCTGATGACTTTTCATGCCAAATTCATTTATTTTCTGCAAATAATGCTTAAATACATTTAACTGGTTTAAGCTATGTAAAGGTAGAAGTGACTGCATGACTTAATTGATTTCACTAACTTACTTTTGAAAATCTGAATATAGGTGTATTTTTCACATTTTCAAAAATCATATCTAATAAAAAAATCATGCTACCAGAGTAGAGGTTTTTGTTTGCTCATATTCTCTTTCTTAGAGAAACCAACAGACCATATCTGCTTGCATTTTGCAAGACTATTTGTGTGGGTTTTTATAACGTAAAAAAAGGAAATAAGCACATACTGAAAGAAAAATATCTAAAAGTTTCCTTCCAAGAAAAAAAAATCCCCTCTTATTTGTGACTACGCTTCACTAAAATATTTAAGGACCTGAAAGGAATGTCTCACCATCATAAAAAGATAAAAATAAAAATCATTCTCTGTAATTTATTACATAGATATAAGGAATATATACTTTGTGCACAATGGAGATGCAAAAATTACTGTTTCTTACCTGGAAGAAGACTGTATAGTATGCTAGTCATTAGTCACCATATTTATGCCATTTCCATGTGAGTTTCACTACAAATCTGTAAACGTAGATATATGCATGCGCACTCACACACACAAATATATATTTATCAGGGATAGCATGGCCCTGGGGCAGTGAAACAAAGACTGCAGTTCACCCTCCTGCAACATTTACAAGGACTGAGGTTTCTCACTGCTTGCTATGCAAATATATTTCACAAAAGTAGAACATGCCTATGATCAGAAGCTTTTCAAAGTGATTTTGGGTGCATGGTATAATCAACATTGAAATCAAATTAGTTCCACTGCAGTGTATCTCAGGTACCCAGTGGACCCTGTACACAGCCAGTGAAAAAACAGCTGTTGATTGTGCCCATGGGACCACTGCCATTTCTCGGGAACCATATAAATCAGAATGGTGAGGGAGGCATAGTTAAAAATGCTGAAGACTCAATTCTATCTAAGCATCCCCCTGCATTAACAGATTTGCAGGATCTGTATTGCCATTACACGTCTTGCCGTTTGAAAATAACACTCATTCACTTCGCAACAATACCTTGCATCTGCAATAGACCGCTATCAACATGACTCTATGAGCTATCGGTCCTTCTTGTAAACCCTTAGTGGTTCCAGGCATTCTTGTTTTTATTTTCACTTTTATTTTCTGTGGTCTTACAATTTCTTCCTGCTGAAGTTTGCTGGTTGTTTTTTTGTTTTTTGGGTTTTTTTTGTTGTTGTTTTTTGGTTTTGTTTTTTTTTGTTTATTTTGTGACTGAGTTTTTGCCATGCATTATCCTTGATTAGTCTTTCATTTTGCTTTCCAAACGTCCTCTCAATTTCGATTCCTTCTTAAAACCATTAATTTCCCCACATCTACTCTTTCCTCTAAATGTAACCAATGGCTTGTTTCTGTTAGAATGTAAATCTTTTTGCTACAGACTAGACTCTCAGTGTTTATTTGTACAAAATCTGATTAATTTGTAATCCTTTGAAAAAGCATACTACTATTTTACTAGGTGGCTCTTTTTTTCCCCCTCACACTTCTCAAGAGATACAGTGTTTGTCTTTTCTGAAGCCAGAGAGATAAAATGGTCATCCATAACTGCATGTACAAACCACAATGGAAAAATTAGGTGGTTTCAGCCAGAAAAACTAGCAATCATGAAACTTTTGGCAGGTCTGAAATTTAACTTAAAGCTGCAAAATACATCATTTGAGACACTTTCAAGTCTTGACCAAATCTTTACTGGAAATTACAGTAGCAAAACAAAGCAGAGTCTCCTGAGGCACCCTTCATTGTTCACATCTCAGCAAACATAGTTAAATCACCTGGCAGCTTATAAGCATTTTTTTTCACATTAAAGGGGAATGCTCCAGATCGTTTTGGAATCTGATGGAAAAGTTTGTTGAACTCAATATTTAGAGCTCTGGCAGCAGTAGTCAATGTCGAAACTTGCCGGGCTGAAAATATGGTTTCCCTTAAAATAATATTTCCTCCTTGTAGGGTGTAAATGTTACTACAGTGCTCCAACTTACACTTGTTCTTTGCAACTGGCTAGAAATTTTACAGACAAAACCCAAACAACTCACTGTAGGGCCCCACCATAAACAAAGTCCTATATGAATGCTATTTTTATTGCAAAAGCTGTGAATGTTTCCTGGAAACTCATCTGTGAAGTTCCTGAATACTACATAACTAATACTGCTTCTGCCTCTACATTTTCCAGCCGACACGAAGATTTTGAATGTCATTCTTCTGTACCAGTAGAAGTGCTCAGACTAAAAAAGAGCATGGCTACCCAGAGTCTTATTTTATTCAATTTTAATTCAATTCTATAATTCTGATTATAAGCATTCATTTTTTTCTTGAGGAAATGGCAGTAGCAACCATCCACAGATAACTTTATTGACTTTCTGACTTTTAACTCTGATTTATCATTTAAGTTCCTGCAAAGAACACTATTGTTCTTGCCATTAATTGGTGTGACAAAGATGAGTACTTTTGCACAACGAAATAATCTAGTTTCCTTTACTTTCTTCTCAATCTTACTTTCTCAGCAAGAGGTGTTTGTTTCTTCATTTCTCCTCCAATTTGTTTTTGTGCTTACCTTCTTGTCAGTCAGACTTCCACACACAGGTCACCAGCCCTGAAAAACAGTGGAGGCACACACTAACACATATCTCATAAAGACAGACCTTTTCAAATGAGTTGATTCTATTTTTCTAGACCAAGCTTGTATAAACAGCACTCTACCAAATAAATGCAATTGAAGAAATAAAAATCAAAACATTATATGGGCAAGCTGCAACAATGCCATCAATTTGCTCACCTGCCAGTCCAACCTCCTCCCACCCCAGCCCTACATCACTTCAAGACCTTTCAGATGTCTTTAGTAGTTAGTTAAGCAAAGAAGATATTTTGCCCTGTTCCAAATCTTATCTTTTATTTACTTGCCTATATACTTCTAAGTGACAATTTTTAGCATATAGCCTTTTGTTTCCTTTCTAGCATTGTACAGACCACCCATCACATCAGCTCCTTAATCCTCCCTTCCCCTCTTATAGCTCATTGTACTCCTCTGTTGCATCTTAGGTTTATATTTTTTCATTGGATCAACAACACATGTTCATCTCATAACAGATTCGGTTTGTAACAGATGAAGCCCTGATCCTAAGAGGTCTTTGGATGCTACCATAATACAAAGTGACACCATATATTTTGGTTTTAAAATAAGCTTCTGATTCATGCTCCCCTGTTATTGACAAGACCACGTGAGTGTGACAGAAATAAACCGTGTGACCTCCATATCAGCAGGGGATCTGTTTTAGGTTGTGCTCACAGAGCAGAAATGAGAGAAGGGGGAGACAAACAAGCAACACTTCAGTCTTCTTTTTTCTTTTCTTTTTTTCCCCTTGGTGTTTACCTTAGCATATTGCGGTGCTGCATTAGCACCCTCCAGGGCTTCCATCTGGCTTGAACTTATGTTTGTATCATAGTGTCATCTCAACATTGTGAGTGCTATCACACAAATGTGTCAACACACTTCCAAAATCTACAAAACAAACAGCAGTGGCTTATTACATCCTACAATATAAAGACAAGTGTTAGATAGCAAACTACTGTCAAGCAGGTGAGCTGTAAATATCCTTCTAAACAGAGATCACTTTGCTAACAAATCATTTCAGGGCCTAGCAAGGATAATGTTTATTTTCTTATCCCCCTCAATGAAGAACTAATTTCTCTTAAGCTCAAGATTTTCCTCACAGAGGTCCATTTAAGAGGTTAAGAACTGCAACTCTTAGCATTCCCATTTGGATCTGCTTGCAATTTAAACTTCTGCCAGCAAAAGACAGAAAAACCTACTGGGTGTGGTCTACTGCCTGTCCAGAAGGTGTCTCAAACCACGTGTTTTTAATTATTTTTAACCTATGATTAAAGCAATTTAAGCAATTTTAAAAAGCAAAAAGCTCTGGGTAAGAACTTCACCTAGAAATGAGAGAAAATTCAATCATCTACTCTCATTTTCTGAAATGTTTAAAAGATGCCAGCAGGTGCAAAACATAGAAATTTCTTGCCCTTCTTACTGATCAGTGCCTTCTCTCACAAACAGATGGGTGCATTCTGACCATGAGATTGGTGAACAGCTTCTCTACCAGATAGCATAATAGGATTTGCACTTAAAAAGAAAAAAAAAAAAAAGAGGGGGGTGGAATCCTCACTTGTCCGTCAGAAAACTTTAGGAATATTTTGCAAATCTTTCTTTCTTCATGTTTCAAATCACATAAATGTTTAGAATTACAAGACAATAGGTATGTTTGAACAGTGTGTCTGTATGACATGATGTATTCATTTGTGCCCAGGCATACAGGTTAACCGAGGTTAATTCTGAGATACAGAATTTGTAACAGTGTTATCACATTTTAGGGGAACACAGTAATGTGTAACTTCTTCCAGCCCCATACATTGAGCACTTGAGATGAAGCCTGTTCAAGCAGGTAAATACTTTTTTCAGAATAACCATGTTTAAAACAAAAATTGTTATAACTGTGGACTGAGAACATGGCTGTTCTGTGCACACCATAAACACTCAGATAAGGACCGTGCCTGATCATTACAGTTAAAAGTATAGAGAGGAAAACAAGTCATGTAGTCTCCCTGTGCTGTGAGCCTCTCCCTGCTGCATCCTCAGAGAAGCCTGGCTCTGTCTAATCAGCCAGGTAGATGAAAACGATCACTAGCTTATTTTGCTGCAGCACAGCACATTCCTAGGACCCCAGCCCTTAGGGGTTTTACTGAACTTGCTGTGTATTATGCTCACTTGGCTGTCTCATTAAACACTACATTTGGCAAATTCTATGGGCCTGAGGCTATGTCTACGCTGTAAAGCTTTGCCAAAGTTTTGCACACCCAAGGTCAGCTCGGGGCATGGAAAACGCACATCCTGTAGCTGACGCTGCTACATTGGTGGGACTTCAGGGACTGATAAATTTGTGCTAGCAACAGAGTCAGTGTCAGCATACTTGTGCTGTTTAGGAAGGTGAAGTCCCTAAACCTGCATAAAACCCTGGGACAGCGTATACTGTGCTTCCATCAGGCACTGTCTTGTAGCCATAGCAGAATACTTTTTTCCAAGTACACAAGACCTACTAATTGCCAGTTCAGTTACTTGTACATTCCCATCTGGGCTTCTCTTTGTTCACTCTCTACTCCTCATGCACCATATAGTTCCCTTGCCTTCACTTTGGAAAAGACCCACAGGTGCCTCAGGACGTAACAGAAATTCTCTGTGAATTTTTCATGTTGTGTTTACAAAATATACTGGTTAAAACATGCTTTTGGAGCTCAGTTTATTGGAGATATCAATTACACGAAAGCTCCTTTTGTTAAAAAAAATTATCAACATTTCATTAGGGTAGAGGTCTTCAATGCCGAAAACATAAAGTAATGGGAGCCAAGGGAGTCAGACAGTGATTTGCAAAGAAGGTAACACCAGGTCTTTTGAATTGCCACTGACACATCATGACAAACATTCCCAAACACAATCTGTGCAAAAATAAACTGCGCCCTTTCTCCTTAAAATAAACATCCTCGATATACTTACTGAAACCAGGAATGTGCCATTAGTAATGATAATGTAGTGCAGGAGACAGTTTTTCTTGAGGTTACCCAAAATATTTTTTCTGCTTCATCAGATGTATTGTTAGAGCTCACCAAACCCAGAGCTGCTGTGCACCTGTTTTCTCTCAGACACATCTTATTTTTCTTCCTTGGAAGTCCCAACTGGCACCCAGGTTTTCTTAAATTGCTACCAGAGCTAATTGCTAAATTGCTACCAGAGCAATGCCCCAAAAGATGGGGAGTTGCTTTCTGCAATGAGATGTGAATAAGCAGGTGGACTCGACTGACCAGAATAGCCGAAGAGAGGGCAAGAGTTGGTGCTATCATCAGCACAGAAGGCATGAGGGGACATAGCAGCTGTACGTAGGTGAGCAATCACAGCAGTATCAGGGACTTTTACCTGGGGGTTTTGGAAGCAGGAAAAATTTAGGTAGGCTGAGGGGAGAAAGCAGTAGCTTGGGGCTAGAAAAAAAGCTGGCAGAGGTGGTTCTGTTGGGAGTCACTCAGCTATGAAATCACAAACTCAGGGAAAATATTTATGAAAACTCAGATTCGCTTCACCTGAGGGCACAAAAGGCAGTCTGATTTCTTCGTTTGCTTTTAATTTCTTTTTCTTGTTTGAATGTCCTGTGATATTATTCCAAAATTATTTTTAAGAGGTTTCTCATTTAGTAGATACTGAATTCTGCCTAATGGAATGGATTCTCAGCCTGTGGGCTTCCCAAGCACAGAAAAATTAATCTCACATCGGTAACTGCAGCAAACCCAGTAGCAGAAACAGCAAGTGGCAAAAGGTTGGAACAGATGAGGGTTTTGAGCTTGTAGCCAGTTCAGGAGCAGAAACAATATTCAACTCACCAAGCAAATTCATGAATTGGGAACAGCTTCACTGAAATACTTGCAGAGAAATCACTTCAAACATCATCATGCATCTTGCTTAAAAACAAAACAAAAGAACAAAACACAAATAATACTGTCACTAATCCTCTGTTCTAAAGGGCCCAGACTAATAATAAAGTAAAATCTGGCCAATTGTATGCACACACAATAGAAGAGACTACTTCCCTATGATAATCATCGCAAGAGGCTGTATCAACATTTTTGCACTCTGGCTTCAGGAAACCAAACAAATATCTCATGTATGCACTGAACTTCTTCCAACAAGTAAAAAAAAAAAAAAAAAAAAAGTTATTTTCTTAACAAACATACAATAGACAGAAGTGCTACTGAGAGTGATCATAAAACTAAAAAAAAAAAAATTGTGATACAGGTGAAAACAAAAGTTAGGGAGAGGCAGTACAGTGCTTTCTTCCTTCCAGACACAGGTGGCTGGGCGTCACATATGCTGATTACTTATGGCTGGTGTTGCACAGAAGTAGCCTATACATCTATGCGAGAGACTGCTATCAACACACAGGAAACAAATGAACAGTTCATGCTGCTGGGGGAACTCAGCAGTAGTAAAAAGGAAGAAAAAGGTAATGCAACCATGCATCTATAAGCTCAAAATCACTGGAACGCTCAGCCAAAATTAGATAGGACTTCTCTTCAGGAGTTTGATCTCAAGAAGAAATTGGTTCTGTATGAAGAAAAAATCCCAGACTGATAAATACCAAAATTGGATATTTTTCAGCAATTAATTGTCTGAAGGATTTCACACAGGCTCCCTGTGTGAAACTTGCAAAGCACATTAAAATGTAATCTGTCCTATACAGGACAAAACCTGATGAAAACCTCTGTCCCACTGCACTGAACATTGATCTGTTAACAATGTGAGCACAGTCAAGTCATGTTAAAGTCTGCATCGTGTACCCATTGATTTTTCACATAAAAGAGGGGTAGGGACACTGCACTAGCAAGCAAGGAAAATGGCATACTAAGCAGTTTTAGAAGATGTTATAGGGACTTTTTCTAAAAAGAATTACACCCAAAGATGGTCAATTACTACTGAACTAAACCACAGTGAAAACACACACAGCGGATTTGTTGCATTTCTCTGTGCAGCCCAGCATCTCTTGATTTGTGTTTGACCTCACATATTACCTCCCTTATGTTAGGGAATGGTATCCTCAAGAAGCCAGCCTAGCTACATTACTAAAAGTAATAAACAAGCAACAACCACTTTAAACTTAGGAAGATTTAAAATAAGATTCAAATAAATGCTTGTGCACTTCTTTCATTTTCAGGAAAAGAAAAAAAGTCTTCAGTGGAATTAAAGTGGGGAGGGGGTGTCTTCCCTAGAGGCTCAAATATATCTTCCAGGCAGCACAAAAAAAATGTCGGTATTCTGTACCACCCAGTGCCTGCCCACTTCTATGCTTGATTACCTCGATAAATCAGAAAACCTGTTTGTTACAGGCTCTCCTTCCATTACAGCTGTTGCTCTGGTTAACATCTTCTGAATCATCCAATTCATCAGGATCACATACATAGGGTTTTAGTCCTTTGATTTTTTTTTTTTTTTTAAGTTACTTTGTTCTGAATTTTTTGCTTCATCCTCTTGCTGACAGAGGAACTGTATAAAGATAAATAAGTCAGAGAAGCATTGTTTTTCTCCCCTGCTTTTTATTTTGCAGGGGGGATGTGGAGAGGGGAACAGCCCTCCATTTCACAGTTCTTTAGTGGTATCGCTCAGCACTGATGTTACAGCCTGAAATTCAAAGAGTCTGAAAACCAGGGCTGAATTTCTAAAATACAGTTGGTCCTATTGTGTTCTACCAGTCATTAAAATGCTATCTTTGAAAAATTGCATGTTAAACAGACGAACAGCTAGATGGTAATTCCAAGCCCTCTATCAGTGCATTGCCTTTCAGCACTAATTTCTGTAAAAAGAACAAAACCAGGAACTGAGTTACGGCTAAAGTGTAATTGCAACATAAATTACATGGACTGTCAAAGCTGGAAAGGAAAAAGGGGAACACAGTAGGTCAAATGCTTGCTAATGGGCTATCAAGTCATTCACCTGCTCAAATCAAAATCAGACATGAGTACTACCAGTGGAAGGACACAAGTGAACGTACTCTATAAAACCATTTCTCTCAGCATCATCCAAGGATTAACCCCCACTAACACCCCCATATGCTCTAACTAGTCACTCTCAACATGTCTGTGGCTTAACCCATTTACTTAGGTTAACCTGACACATTACTGGCAAGTGAGGAATGTGACCAGACGGCATTAAGAATAGTGACAATAACCCTTTGGAGAACTTGAGTAGTAAGGCCACCTCCTCCTGTGAGAGCTGAGGCAAGCGGTAAGTCCCCAACTAGAGGAGTGAACTTCACTCTTGGTCTGCACAGTGCCCAACATGTGGAATGCCTGTACTCTCAGCGTCACTGCAATATGAACAAAAAATCACAGTAACAGCTTACAAATAAAGGGAAGGCACTACTTTCTACTTTCTGGTGTTAGCTCTTTTTTAAATAAAACAGCGCACATGAATAAAAAGATATGAGAAGAGAGGGATGATAACTAAACCTCACAGTTTCATGATTCTAGTATTGATCTGACACCCTCTGTTTTGAAAATCCAACTGTATATTTATCTTGTAAGAAGTAGCTCTGCAGAGATTCCCAAGATGGAGTTTTTCCAAGTCATAACTACATTCAGGATAGAGAACTTCATCTAGACTATTTATTAAAGCAAATGGAATTTGGTAGAGAAGGAACATCGCTGATGTTTTACATACCTCAGGTTTGGTAATACTTGCACCAGCATTTACAAATTCCCGAAGAAGAAAGTATTACAGTATTCTTTTTCTATCGTCCTCACTTGCCTTTTTGCCCCTGTTTTTTTTTCCCCTGTAAATAATGGAAAAACCTTATGGCCCTACCAGAAAGTAGTTTATTTACCAGTATAATGGATTCAAGACCTGAATCCAAGGTTACCAAGTGAAAAAGTACCTACCTAGATATATTATGCAAGAAAAGAAAAAAAAAGTCTTTAATTATTAAGTTTCTATAAATACAATGAAGAATTTTGCTTTCAGTTTTTAAGAGCTGTTCAGAATATGTGGATCAAAAAGAAAAATCTGTAAAGAAAGAAGGGGGGACAGAGTCTTTATCAGGATCTGTTGTGATAGGACAAGGCAAAATGATTTCAGACTGAGGTGAGACTTTGACTGGATACAAGAAAGAAGTTTTTTTTACAATAAGGGTGGTGAGGCACAGGAATGGGTTACCCAGAGAGGAGGTGGGTGCCTCATCCCTGGAGATATTCAAGGTCAGGATGGACCAGAATCTGAACAACTTGATGGAGCTGTAGGCATCCCTGCTCACTGCAGGGGATTTGGACCAGATGACCTTTAAGGGTCCCTTCCATCTCAAATGATTCTATATTTCTAAGATATCTATGAAAGTACAATTTCTGGCCTTCTGTATTAAAGACAGAAAAAGAAAAACAAAGAAAACATGATTAAAAGTGAAAAAGGAAACGCATGCACAAGTCTTCCATGGGAAAAAAAAAAAAAAAAAAAAATCTGTCTGGTATTTGCTATAGGAAAACTTAAATAGACATTTTTGATGGAATTTACCTGGAGTATTAAACACTTGTAGAAAATACTTTGTACTAAAGGCTTTGAGCTGTTGCCTTGATTTGGCAGTATTATACAGGATAAATCTTACTTGTGGAAAATCCCAAAATAATAAACTAAACTTAAACAGAAAGAATTTTGTGAAGATCTTCAGAATCAAAAGAAAGTTTTTCCACAGAGTAACTCCTACAAGGAGGAAATCAATAGGCAGCGTATCTGCATTATCAATCATAAAACCATAGGCCCAGTCCTGCAACAAGCTGAAGTAAATGGAGCTGCTCAGGAAAGGCATTCATCATTTTTCAGGATCACACCTGTATTCCACAAAATACAGAGTGAAAAGAATCCCTTCAACAAATTAAATCATACAGCCCCTGAGTGAAAAACAATCAGGAAGATACGTGAAAGAATAATGAATAAAGCAGCAACACAAACAATTTCCCCCTGTAACAGTTCAATTTAAACTTATGGTCTTTTAACAGAAAACTTCCAAACACTAAGAATACATTGCAAATGCATGTTCCTATGCCCAACAGTGCTGCTGTTCAGGTAGCATTACATCCATTTGCATAACGGATAAACTGAGGTGCAAGATAGATGACATAAGTGATTTCAAACACAGCGCTGGGGATCCAGAGCTTTCACTGAATAGAAGAGACTGACAGCACAAGTAGCTGTATTAGGACTATTAAAAACAGGCAAATGAAAAGCAACTTTCCACTCTCCAAATGCCTGGCTGTGAAGACTATATTAGCATCAAAGGAAGACAAAGTGCCCTCACTTTATCAGAAAATGCCACCTGCTTGTTACTGTAGCAGAATTCCTTCATGCAGAAAAGACAGATTCAGAAGTAGTAGTATTATGCAGCATCCACCTCTTGCTGGGCAAGACAAACATAAGCTGATGCCAAATATCATGCCGTAAGAATGAAAAAGATACACACCAAGGAAAACAAAAATGCAGCACACAGAAAGGTAACAAATAATCCAGTATGAACATTTATCAGACTGTGATGAAATGGGCTGACAAACAGAAATGGCATTGCTCAGAAAATAGGTTGGAAAAGTTGACACTGTCTTTTAGAATTACTTGTTGAAAAAAGATGGGGAAAAAAAAGCCAAGTAGCAACACATCTCTGAATATCAGACTTCAAAAATAGGGACAGTCTTGGTAAAGGTCACTATTATTCTTTATAAAATAGGAAAGACTTTCTACTTTTAAGCCTATAATTGTACTTCAATGGAAAGTTACTTTGTAAACTCAAGAATACTGCCAAACTTTCAATATAATTTGGAGAATTGTACAATCTTTATTCAAGTCTGGGCTAGTCTGGTCTGGACACATGTTATATTTTAACAAGTACTTCGCATTGGAAAAGCAGTCAGTCCCAGCAACTTTTTAGTACCATTGGAACTAGATATTTCAACATACATAAAGAAACAGATCATCATAAAAGAGACATCAAAAGTTTTACCTTGAAGCTCTCCAAGACATCCAAGTATTTCATGGTAAGAATAATAAAGGTCTACTGCCTACCTCCATACCCCCCACCCTGTGGGACCACATATTTTGCAGTCCTCCATGAATGTCATTGGCTCATGAAAGCCTCAGCAGACAGTGGGTCCTCATCACATCATCACCATAACCTTGTACAGCTGGCAGTCTTTCTTCCAAGGAAGTCAGAACACACTTAGCTCAGATATTGAATTTCCTTTCACCTCTCCAGATTACGGACTTTCCAATTTGGGGTTAAGCTTGTTTGCAGTTCGTGGGGAAAAGGACTGCTGCTGTTGCTGTTTTCTGCACTACGTATGACTTATGAACAAAGAATTCTGGTTTCTAGGGCTCTTTCAATACTTTAAACAGTCACTCCCCAAATGAAACTTTCCTGACCCTCAGAACTGAACTTCTTCAACACAATGGGATGAACAGTCTGGACTTAAAATCATCAAAAACAAGTATCCTGCTCTTTGTTCTTAATTTATCCACATCCTGTTTCAAAAGATGAGCAGATCTGAGCACAGACACCTTAGTCCGAACACATCTCATCCCAAAACAACAAAACCATTTGTGAAGGAGAACCTTTCTGCCACCTTCCACTCAAATCATGGAAGAACTGTAGGCAAGGTTTCAGCAGTCAGTAATCTCAATCTCAGCCAGATAGGACTGAACACACAGACCTAAGCTGAACCCCCACATCTTCAGGGGCTCTGCAGTCTCACAGCAACTCTTAGCACAGAGAGCTGGACACTCATGCAATCATCAAAGCCATAAGAACTTCATTAAAAATAACGGTATCTTCCTCCTTGCTTGAAAATAGAAGTAATAATGTTAACCTCTACTTTAATACTATGTACTATTACAGACATTCCATAAACACCCAGTACAGCACAAAAGACAGATATTAAAGCTTAAATATAGCTATCATTCTCTGCTACTTTCCAATGGGCAAAGAGACTCTCTCCAGACACAGTTTTGATTTTCCAGACAGTCAGGGTCTACGGTGGTCAGACAAGGAACTGAACTTTGAGAGTTCTGCAGCAATCCCTTCAGTCATCATAAAACAGCTTTGATGGGATCAGGAGGGTGGTATCAGATGGGACTCATGGGAAGTTACATCAGACCTTTATTTGCCCACAGAAGGTCAGCAAGTCAAAGGGCTCAGAAGCAGCACGCAAAGCATGGCACACATTGCAGGGTGTGGATAAAGAGGAAGGATCTTTCATAAGAAAGAAAAATAATTGATACGGCATATTTCATCTGGCTACAATTTTCCTCTATTTCCTGGAGAAAGCATAGCACAGAGAGATAATGATTTGCATATATTCATGCATAGTAATCAGAATGCATATCTCTTAGTTTGCGGGAGATATCCTTTCTTACTTCTAGCATCCCATTTTGGCATTGCCTGGAAATGAATGCACTGGAGAAAGTGTACTTCTAAATCTCCTGCTTTAAATGTTATGATATTTATGCTTGTTACCCTCTTTCTTGAAAACTGAAGCAGTTCTAACTGCTGGTCTCTTTATTCACAATTCTATTCAGTTCTAACAAGCTGCGAGCATATTTAAAACCTAGTTTTTTTTTCTGTCAGATCCACACAGGAGATAGTAGCACAAAGCAGCAGGCCTCCTGGCTGACTTCCCAAGAATGATGCGGATCCTCTGTTCTGGCACACCCAGCACCTGTTGAAGGATACAAACCTCAAGGGTCAGGGGTAACAGCCCAGCTCCTCCTGGCACTCCAGGAGACTGTCTATATACAGATCTGAAAGTGCTAGCAAGTCCAACATTATTTCAACTTCTTCACAGAAACCCAGTATTTAAAAAAAAAAAAAAAAAAAAAAAGTTTGGTGATGGAAGTTAGAGTGTATAATAATTTATTCTTTGCAAAGTATCATCTTTGTCAGCTTTGCTGAATGCAAGATGAGATATCCATATATTAAGCCAACATGCACCAGGGCTCTATTCTGCCTATATCCTTGATCAAGAATAACTGACAAGTATGAAAAATCTGAGCATGTTTTGACTGCACAGCAGGACATACACAATAGTCCTATCTGGTTTAGTACTGTGCCCTAAACTCAAAGTGAGCTCCGGGGGTGAACACTTCCCAGAGCAGTCTGAAAGGAGTGGGAGCCATAACACTGGTCCTTTCAGACTCACTTCTGACCTCAACTCTGTAGAGCTAAAAAGCATCGCCCTGGAGAAACGGAGCTCAGCATCCCCATTCCTTCAACTCCTTCCCCTCCCCACTAAAAATGTCAATAAATGGGCTTACTGTGGTGGTGCCTGTAAGCTACAAAAAAAATATCACTCAAGAAACCCCTCCTAATCATCTCCTAGAAAACAGATGCTCGTCATTTCTTCTCAGCTTAGTTATTATAACACATTATTGTTGTTTTTTTTAAACCAAGAATAGGGATGTAGGCTCACATGGGTGAAGACTCACTGTTACTAGATGTTCATTCTAGAGTTCGAAATAAGGCCTTTTTCCTTTTATACTCCTCTACAATGTATATGAGCTTTAACACTCATACCACTAAAAAAGTGTAACTCAGTTTTATAGAAACCTATATAAAATGAGAGATGAATGCACCAGAAATTCTATTCTGCTGTTGAAAGGCACACTGACCTTCAGGCTTGCAATAATGTCCAGAATTAGCTTGTCAGCAGCCTAGAGATCCAATCTCGGTTTTCATGGAACCATTCCCAGAGCAGGTAGATAATGCCCAATCTTCAAAGTAGCTATGTCTCAAGTTTATCAAACAAGCAGGAAAAAAAATGACACACCAAAGGGCCTATTCACTAAACAGTGGCTTACATGGATCAGCCAAGCATGTGAAGATCTATTTTTCTTGCTTGGGTGACAGAAATGTTGCACTACAAAGGGTATGAATACAACTTGTAGGTAGATTAGCTGCATTCAGCAGGGACAGAATGAATTATTTCAGCCTGATCAAAAATCCACTTTGAACACCAGGATTTAGAATTTGAATCAAGTTTTAAGTTCAATTTGATTAGTAGAGATCAAGAAGAAAAAAAAACTGGAAAAAAAAAAAAAAGAAGCTAGTAAAAAAATTGTAGACAGTCTCAGCAGCTCAAAACAAAAAACAAAACAAAACAAAACAAAACAAAAGACGTTCTCTTAAGCTGATTTAAAACTTGCTGGATGTAACCAATGTTACATACCAATGTACATACCAATGTACTATTTATGTTCCAAAAAAGGCGAGTCTAAGCCTCAATCCACATTGCTCTTGCTACATACATCTTATTCTCTGCTGCCTCTGTACATCACCACACAGGCTGATATACCTAGAAGTTAACATGGTTTTCAATTAATTTACTGCTTCTGAAGTCTTCATGATGAATATGTCCTCATGATGAATACTGTACTCCTCACACAATTTTCCTCATCCCAATGCACTGTTCAATATAGCTTCCAGCCACAGACCCACTCCTAGACTACATTTATGCACCTACCAGTCCTGGAATCTCACAGAATCGCAGAATGGCCCAAGTTGGAAGGGACCTCAAGGATCATGAATCTCCAACCCCGCCACCCCCCACCACAGGCAGGGCCACCAGTCCTCCCCATTTACTAGCCCAGGTTGCCCAGGGCCCCATCCAACCTGGCCTTGGACACCTCCAGGGACAGGGCATCCACAACCTCTCTAGGCAGCCTGTTCCAACACCTCACCACTCTCATAGTAAAGAACTCCTCGTGACATCCAACCTAAAACTTCCCTCCTTCAACTTAAAACCATTTCCCCTTCTCCTGCTGTTATCTACCCTTTCACCTTTTCTAAGAGTTGACTCCCCTCCTGTTTATAGACTCTCTTTAGGTGCTGAAAGGCTCCAATTAGGTCACTCTGCAGCCTTCTTTTCTCCAGGCTGAACAAGGCCAGCTCCCTCAGCCTGCCTTTGTGGGGGAGGTGCTCCAGCCCTCTGATCATCTCTGTGGCCCTCCTCTGGACCCCCTCCAGCAGCTGTCTGTCTTTCTTGTACTGGGGGCTCCAGACACAGTACTCCAGATGGGGCCTCACAAGGGCAGAGAGGGACAATTACCTCCCTGTCCCTGCTGGCCACCCCTCTTTTGATGGAGCCCAGGATACCATTTGCTTTCTGAGCTGCAAGAGCACACTGCTGGCTCATGTTAAGTTTTTCATCCACCAGGACCCCCAGGTCCTTCTCTGCAGCGCCTCTTTCCTGCCTCTTCTCTTCCTGTTCTTAGCTACTCAGAACAAACTGTATCTCAGAGAAGACTACCTCCTTGTCCCAGGGCTGAGTCAGCAGTAGCTGGTGTTTGCAGGCATGGAGATACTTCAAAGCAATCCCTCTTCAGTTCACAAAGAATGCATGGCAAAACTGGCAACACAAGAACACAGAGTTATCAAAATCCTTGGGCACATTTACGTTTAGGGATAATATATTATTATTATGAGGGCGTTACACATTCTATCAGGGATGAGGGAGGGCAGCTGTACTGAGAGACGAAGCTTTGATAACATCAACAAGCATCACGCAAGTATTTGCCACAGCCCATGTACCTGATACTAAATTGACCAAAGTAATTCACTGAAATCAATTAAATAACATGAGTGTAAACTAAAATAAGTGAAAAGTAAGATCCAGGGATTCTTCAGCCTTACTTCAGAGATCTGCCAGCAATGTAGAGAGGTTTCTGATTCAATGTCTTCTTTTCAGATCTAACTTCATTTTGGTGCTAGGATACAATAATCTGTAGAAGAAAGCAAGAAAATTGTGAGCATGATAGGAATATGTCATAACATTCTGTCTAAGTAAGTTGTGGGAAGATAAAAGGTACACAAAGCCTCTGGTGCTCAAAGCCAGAGTCTGAAGCCTTTCTGGAGCAGTCAGAAGTTTCAGTGGTGGGAGAGATACTCTGAAGAAATCCATTCTTGCTTCTCATTCTTTCTCAAATTTTCTGAAACCCAATTCTTTCGAACACAGAATTAAAAAGCCTCACCACACCCAAACACTTAACATTACAAAGGGACCAAAAGTTCTGTTAAGCTGAGAGCAACCTGAAACGGCTCCATTTATCTTGAGTGATGGAGCAGCTAACCAAAAGTAGACTTTCCATTTGAGGCCCAAAATCTTGTTGCTGAGTATACCTCTGTCACACCTAAAATACAGCTCCATTTCAGTTCCACATTTTGAAATATTATCCGAGATTCAATCCAGATCTAGACAACCCAGCCTCATCACATCCAGCCTGATGAAGAGGAAATACTTTTTCCTAAGAATATATCAATACTCGGATAAAAGTTACCTCATGCAAAGGAATGAAGTGCTGTATTACATGCAACAGGTAGATAATGCTGATAATGTAAAAACCAAGACAGAGAAGAAACACATGGAGGACAAGGTGAAGAAGCTAACATTATTTTAACTTACCATCGCTTACTAACTCATAGTGTGGCTGAAGATATGAATCCAAAGAAGGTTTCTGAACCAGGAAAGGTAAAGTGGAAAGAAAAAAAAAAGGGGGGGGGGGGGGGTTGGCATTGAAATATGAGTGGGAGAACAACAGCTTATAATACAGAAGCCAACTGGGAGAAGAACGTAGAGGACATCTGACAAAAGATAGCACAGGAAGAAAAATCAAGAGCTTAATGCATGTTAACCACACAAAGTGTAATATGTGGTCAGTCTCTCAAAGACTAGCTTTTCTTCCTAAAGCTTAACAGATTTTAAAGTCTAAAGGAAACAACACTAGGAAATATATGTGTTTCTGTCTAGTCTAAACTCTCAAACATCGCAATTCAATGAACAGTAGAGTAGAGATGGAACAAATGAACTTGCAGTTTCATTAACATCAGAATATTCAGGGAAAATTTCCTTTACAACTTCAAAACTTAGAAAACCGACTTGCTTGAAGAGTTGGGGTCATGCTATTTCCTGTTGTTCCATTTCAGCACAAACACAAATACTATTCCTGAGAGGAAAATATAAAAAATACACAATCGCACTAGTAAGTACCAGTGCAGAAAAGCAGAAAAACAGACTGGGTCAAAACTGCAGCCTGAATGTATTTGTTTCTATCCATAATAATGATTAATATTATGGCAACACCCTGTATTGAGGATATAAAAACAAAATCCTCTCCCAAGAAATGACTCAATGTCTTCACTCTCAACTATCTGTGAGATTCCTTGGAAAGAATACGAAGTTCTTAATGCACAAGTCTTTTTCATCCAAAAAAAAAAAAAAAAGTATTGTCAGGCTATGCAAAGCTGCAGGGCAGTGAATGCTTCATCACAGTCACACCTGTCACTCTACCTCTTCATAGCTACTGCAGTTTTGGAGGAGAGGAAACATTTTGCAGCTTGATACAAGGCTCCCAGTACGTATAAGCACTCCCTATTGAGAATGAAATAGAAATTTTAAAAAGTTTTAAAAGACAAATCAAATGAACCGTGATTATGAGCCAACGCCCACTGCAGACTATTGGAAAGCACTGCATTAACTTTTTTTCATAGTTCAACTTTTCTCAACTCTTTTCCAGGATTATCTCAAAAAACAGAGGAAAAGGACAAAGTTCTAGCATTTTTTCACCTTTTTTTTTTTTTTTTAGTAACTTCAGTTATGTTAACCAGAGCTTTCCATTTTCACACATTTTACAAGTGAGAGTAGTATAGAAAAGGATACGTGTCCCTCTTGTAACTCAATGAACTGCCTATAAAATTGAAAACTTATGACACATTTCGTTACAACTAAGGAAGTCTAATGTCTTCCCAGGTCAGTTTTCAGACACCATCTTAAATCAGATGTACTGCTGAGTTTTCTGATGAAGAATTAGAGAGAAAACACATCAGAACCTGACTTTTCCTACACCAAGTACAAAAACCGCTCTCTGCTAAATGCAATACTTTCAGGTTTTTGAAAACAGACAAAGGATGCCCTAAATCTACTAAAAGAGTTGCCCAGAATAGGGCCTGTGTTCCAAATGTAGGGGTCATTTGAATAGTAATTTCTTGGAATCTCTAGAAATAAAAGAGTTTTTCTTAATCTTGGCAGCACCTACAAAAGTTATATTTGCACAGACATGGGGATCAAACCATTGCTCCGATTGTGCTCAAACAGCCTCCATCAGTTGACCTTTACTTCATTTAGTGCATGACACCTACTGCCCCACTGGAGAAGTCTAACTGAAAATAGCATAAGAAAAAAGTTTAGCTGTCAATTTGTGCGTAAAGTTCAGGAGCAAAATGAATTATACTGCATGTGCACAAAGCAAGTAGGTGAAAGGCCTTCTAGACTGAAAGTTTCACATGAGATGAGTAGTTCAAAGGAATGTGCAGCAGCTATTGAACTTGCACTAGGTTGCAGGTCCAAGCTACAGCAGAAATCTGAAAGGAGACAGTGTCAAAGAGGAAGACAGCATTTGCAAAAGCATTCCTCTTCTGAAGGCTTTTCTTTTTTCCCTTTCTTTTTCCTGAGCACAGCAGAAAATGCAGCAGGAGCATGAACTACATAGACTATGCTTGCACATCAAAGAATAAAGGAGAGGATATTAATACGCTGAATGAGAAAGCAGATAAGAAGAAGGTAACTGGATTTAGGGCGAACATAACAAGAGTATTCAGGAATTCCTGTACCCTCTCTTTCCTTATTAGTGGAGGGGTGTCATTGTCATTTTCCAAATGACACCATAGAGGGAATCAGTACATTAGAATAGTTTGGACATTATTGTTTGAGTATCTCTTCCATTCTTCCTTTTGGCCCAGGGTATTTGTGTGGCCTTTCAATTCAACCTTGAAAAAACAAACAAATATATAATAAGCATGCCAGGCATCCACATGATTAGATCTGAATAGATAAATACTTGTGTTTTTTCCTTGTTTTGGGAAGAACTTGGATGCTGACATAAAACAAAAAGCAAATGAATAAACCTGCTGATTTTTTTCAGACACATCAGATTGGTCAGCTGTTTACGCAGATGAGATCTACGCTCCAATAGAATCTTATCTGCCAGGCTGATCATTTCGGTACACAGAGGAGCCAACAGCGTATTGAGTAAATAATTAATCTATGGCTTAATTTCAAGGTAGCAAGGTAAGTTAGTTTCTCTCAGAAAACTATCTTCAATGCAGAAACACACCTGGATACAAATTCAAAGCAAAATGGATTCCTTAGAACTACCCAGGAACAAAGTGAACCTAATATTCATTCACCTAAGATGCCATCTGACTTCCAGATTTCAGAGTAAACGTACTGCTGAACATATAAGAACTGCATCCTGTGTGCTCTACAAACATCATTCCCATAACCCTCGAATAAAAGTACCCAAAACACCCATCTCTCAAAACAGTCTTATGAACTTGGTTTATTCAAAAATACAAATCCTTGAAGGTAGGCAACAATTTATACTATAGCCTACATGGACTGCAGAGACTTTTCCTCTTACACATATCTGTCTTCCCAGGTTCTGATATATGTAAACTGTAAGTACTGCAAAGTTGTGTTCAAGATTGCTGGCTCATGAATTTCTTAAAATAAAATTTAAAAAGTCAAAGAGAAAACATCAGACAGAGTCATGCTTTTATCCATCCCCATTTTTTTTTTTTAAACTCAAATTCATATATCATAGGCCAAATTTTGTAAAACATCTTTATAGCCAGTTCTTCAAATTACAGAGCCCTATGTCAGTTGCAACAATTAAAAATGTAACCAAGAAAATAGCTGCTTTAAGGCTGGACAAGATGATATTTCATGTTATCTGTCACAGTGATGAGATCATATTCAACTACTAAGCTAATACTATAATCAAAATAAGTCCTTATTTTAGAAGGGCCATGGCAGACACATTCCTTCCTTCCACCTTAAAGGAACACTTCTGCTTCTACAGCAATCAAGAGTCTGATGTTTCAGATTTTGTCAGATATTTCAGAATCATATCTTCAGAGCTTAGAAAAAGAATATTCCTTCTACCACTATTTACTACATAAATAAATAGAAAAACAAGCTTATTTAATAAATATAGTGCTCCTTAGATCCCAATTCAGACTTTCACTTGTGTATATTTAGCTAATTTCCACAGTGGCCCACACAAAGCACTGCACACAGAACTGCCTCAATGTATGGAACAGGCTTTCTGAGTGCATGCTACCTCACAGCCTTCCAGATGAAGCTCTTCACAGGCAACCTCTGTAGAATTTGTGCTACAGGTCTTCATGCCTTCTTTTTGAATGCTCTGGCTAGATTCACTCAAGCGTATTTAGTTTTCAGTCTACAAAAAGGCAGACATGTTTGTAATTAACCGTTTGTTTGGTTTTTTAAAAAACTTTTCTGTACATGAATCAGGAAAAGGGAAAGATACTGTTAAATGAAGACAGCTATCAAAGGACCTATTTTGTTTCTAATTAGGTTCATAAGAAAAAAGCCTTTTCAATGACTGGTTTCCGTTGTGTCTAACTAGATGCTCTCATTTGTTTTGCAGGGGCCGAAAGATTAGCCTTTCATTAGGGCAAAGTTTAGTGAAATGGCTAATTTAAAACTCATTCCCCTGCTCTCTAGATTTTTGTCTTCCTTTTAACTAAGATGATTTGCTAGTAAGTCATTTATCTTCTCTGACAGGTGCTGCTGTTTGGCTTCTGATCACTTTGTAAAGTGCATACACACTCAATAAATAAATAAATAGATTTCAAGGAAATTTTATGACATGGAAACAAGATAAAGAAAAAGACAGTTTCAAAATGGTGTTAATTTTTCTAACACATGATACTACCTCAGTATTTAGCTAGCTACATTTTATTTGATACAAACTCCTCTTTCACTTTTTTTCCTGTTTCATAATTCAGACATAGCTCAGATCAAACAGCTCTTAAGAAACGCCATGGAAACTCACACAGGTTGACGACACGAAACAAATTTTCCCTTCCAAAAGTATTTTAAATAAACATTGCTAAAAGTATCCTTTTCAAGGACAAGTACAAAACAGTAACTTTCACAGTTTCTTGCCCTTCATATTAACCTGTCTTACTTGAGAGAATATCTTTTGTGCAAACTATGTATCAAAAGGCTTCAAGAAGGAAGAAAAAGCAACTACTTCCACATTCAGGTATGAGAGAAGAGAAAGTCTACTCTGCCCAAATTAAATTGTATCGGAAGAATTACTTCCACCCCTTCAGACCTGCCCCATTTCATTGGGGTTTCTAATTCACTTCCTGGCTTGAGTAGCCAAAATCTAGGTGCGTGGTAAAACGTTTGGTAAATCTACAGAGGCAGTAGTAATACACAGGCAGTTAATATAAAGATCTTTCTTCAGGCTGTAAAGTTTGTAATTGTCATTCTAAGCCACGCCGTTACTCATTGCATTCATGAATACAGCCAGTATTACTCACTCATAACTACACGATGTGGCTCTCAACAGCATATAATCACATATTACTCCTCTTCTCTGAACTACCATACCAAGAGAAACTCTTTCAACCAAAGGAAAGCTGAGTAGAAACACACTGATGCTGTTTTGCAGCTCCATGCTATTTGATTAAATCTCCGTTTGTTGTGTTCTTTTGCCACTCCTTTTCTCAAGGCTGTATCTTTCACACAGCTGTTGCACAATGGGTTGGGGAATTCATTTGGAAACTCAGGAAAGCAATAGCTTGGCAATTCCAGTGCTGCAAAGACAAAGCTGAAATGCCTTTATGTAGCACCTGCTGAGGAGACCCTTTACTGCTTTCATAATATGGAACAGGAGTTTGGCCCCAAGGGGAGGATCTCACTATACACATGCAAAACCCCAGGTTTTGCCTCATTATAGTTATTGGCCTACCAATTAACTTGGTTCCTGAAAGCTGAAGGGAAGGTATTTTGTTCATAGAGATATTCAGGCCTTACAGTTTGTGAAGCGGTTTACTTAAAGGACTGTATATGTCCCTAATTGGCATTTGTCACAAATCACTCAAAATAATTTTCCTGGGCCAGACGCGATACAAAGCCTCACACCCCACTCGTTTACCAGTGGGTAAACTGAGGCACAGGACATCTCACCACAGTAATGCAAGCACATTCGTAGAACAGGTCAGTTCTCAAGACTCAAGGCACTCTGTGCAATCTGCCCCCATGCAGCTTTTGTTTGCCCAGGCATCAAATAACTATTTGTGCATGGTTCTGAAAAGGAGTGTCAGAAATAGTCTTTCCTGGAAATGTTCTGTTTGAGAATATTTCTGGGATACCCAGTCCTTTGTGAGTTTACTCCAGGTCATTTTTATATGTTTTTCTGGTACATCATTCAGAATCATCCGCTGGCAGTACCATCTGCAACAATAAGATATTCCATTTGCAATAAGAGTGGAAAAAAACGCTAACAAATGTCCAAAATGAAAATTCTCTGTTGAATTAGCCGTGTAATGCTTGAAGACTATTTAATATAAGCAGCATCTATGACACAGTACAGACCTACACAGTGTTAAACTTTGCTATCATAGTAAAACTGTCAGTCTTATTTAGAAGCTGACTGCCTGTGGGCTTCACTTTCATTCACTGTTGTTATTAGTACACCCCACATGGCTGATCAAACTGTCCAGTGCTTCACATATGCTATTTGGTCTCTACTCCTGATTTATCAGCCAAAGACACAGACATTGGGCTTACACTTTCTGAACAACAAAGATTTATTCTTGAGGCATCTCTCTTGCAGTCAGATAAAAATAATGTATATCGTCTCAAAAAATCCATATTAATGCCATAAACACATATCAGCATTGCAAGCAAGATGATGACTATTCGTTGTGATAAAAGATGCAAATCACACCAGCGTGGCAGTTGATTTTAGCAGAGCTGACGTTTCATGAGATATAGTTTCCAAGCCCACTTGTTCCTTCCTCACCCATCACTTCCCTACAAGCTTTCTGAGCTGTGCCTGTGGCCACATTCCATTCTTCACATCTGCAACTCCTATCCAAGCTGAAGTCCAGCCTATATTAAAACCATGCACCACTGAAAACAGGAATACTATCTAGTGAATCTCTGCACTGGAGTTTAACAATTTGTACTGCCTTCACAAGCATGACCAAAAGAATATTTATGCAATCTCTGTGTTTCTATGAAAAGTTAACATGCATGAAGTAATATGGGCTAGATTCTGAGTTCATGGCCACTGGTGGAAATGGGGAGTAAAATACTTCAATGGAATTACTCCAGAATTTGTCTTCTCAAAACACTACAATAACTCTAAAGCTTAAGGGAACCTTTTAACAAGAGCTATTCTAAAATAAAGTACGCTTGAAGATACACGCAGGCTAGATTATCTTTGATGTGAACCTATAGCCGAGATTTATATTGCTTACCAGGTTAATTAGTCTCGCCAAAATTTTTAAAACCATTTTGCATGCGTCTGAGAGACAGAAAGATAAAAAATTAATTTTCTATGAATGGGCCGTTACTAACTGTGAAATTGCTTGCTGTTATCTACAGCAAAGTTCTTTGTGGTCTAGCAGTATTTGTTCTGCATAACGAACAGAATGCCAGTGGTTTCCATCCACATAGAGTACTTCACTCAGGGCACTTTACAGGTATGGCTGACTACCTTTACTTGTTAAAAATTGAGTAACAAGAGGCAAAGAAAGCTTTAGCAGTCAAAACCACTTCTGTGGTATAGCCAAGAATAGAACTTAGAGCTACTAAACAATTCCCAAGGGCTGTTTAACCACTACATAGCACTGTGCTAGCAGAGTGCAACCACAGGTTGTTCTGCTCCAAAGTGAGGAACTGTCTGTTGTCAGCTCCACTGTAGCTGTGTGCATGCATGTGAGCTGTTGAGCATGTGCACATGCACATTTCCCACCCAATCCCTCAAATCTTTATGCAGGTGAGGTTTTTGTTCTTTTCTGCTTGTTTGTTGGTTGGTTGGTTTTTAATGTGTCACAAGAAAATAAATACCTGAGACATTATCTGCCCATTCCAAGAGTTCAGAGAATGTGTATGACATCATGGGCATGACTCTCCCACTAATCACATTATATGCTGTTTAACTTAGCAGTGCTAAGCTTTGTCTGATAACATTGTATATATCTTTTTATTGTAAATTAGATTACACAAACCTTTTCGGTGTTTAAGTCAGTTCTTGTGTGAGGTCCTTATTTCCCCTTCTCTCTTACCCCAAACGGAATCTTTTTAGTCTCTAAGCCAGAGTATTTCTACAGGAGGAAGCACAAGAAGAAATGAAGGCTAAGCCATTATTGCAGTCTGCAGTGCTGACTTAGGTAAGTGGACAGAAGAATCTGTACATCTGCTCCTTTTGCTTTCACTCCTCAGAATAAAATCAATAGCTTTTGTTTTTCCCTTGGATCTGGCTGGATTTCATTACAATCTTCCTGTGAGGTAGCACATATTTGAGATCTATCATTTCCTCCTATCAAGCCTAAGCTGAATTATTCCAGTTGGAAGCCATTGTGTTCTTATCCAGCTTGGCCTTTACATACCTGATTTGTTTACAAAGAAAGCTGTAGAAATGTTATTTTATTTTCGTTTCTGCAGTTGATTCTGCTTTCTCTAACAAAAGAAGCAGATTCTAACCATGTTAAACCATAGCCTTGCCATCAGCAAGATCTTCAAAGTGATTACTACATTGATGCTTCCTTGTTTCTGAGAAGTGTATTATTTAATTACATTAATTTTCACATTTTGACGCTTTTTTTTTTTTTTTTTTCTAAAAGAGATGAGAAGTTTTTAGTCTTTTAGAAAATCCCAGCTACAGGATATCTCAAGATTTTTACACTAGCGCATGAGAAGACACTCTTCAACTGTCTTTCTGAACTTTGCCAAGGCCATAAATATCCTAAGCGATTAAAGCAGAGGTCAAAGCACCCAGATTTCTGAGATCTAGGCTTACCTGTATCCAGTTCTATGTTTCTGTCCTCACCGTGGTCAGCACATCTCTTGGTGTGAACTTGACTTCTGCTTCCCATCCACAAGCAAAACATGAGGCTCCTCATGCTTCAGACAGAGCTATACCACACAGAAACAGAACCACCAGCTCCCAACGCTGAAATTAGACTTTGATATTGGCTCATATTAGAGCCTTTTGTCATGAAGGATTTGGACTAAGCCTTTGTGCCCTTATCACCTTATATACTTGAGAAAAATAAACCTTATCACTGTCACTTGAGAAAGAAACAATAAGTGAGGCTTATCCTTTCTCAGCACAAAAATAACACACAATGCAGGTGTATTTCACTTCCAGGATCCCTAGATCAATAAAAGCTCCACAGCAAGGTCACTACACTAGTTGGATATAAGCTGCAGCAAGCCAGATGGGCTAGCCATGCATGCCCAGAAACTGCATTGCTCATGCAGAGTCCCCTGTGCTTGCTGCTCAGGGCCCTACACAGTCTTAGGACCTGTGGTGCAGGAAGCTCCCAAAAAGAAGGCAAGCAAATCCAAGTGACTACTTGGACTAAGACAAAGCTATTTTAAGTGCTAGTAAGTCACCAGCTAACTGCACTAAAGATAGACTCTCACTTCCTTGAGCACACCACTTGCCTTTTGCATTCCTGCATGTTCTCACCTAGAGAAAGGCAGCAGCAAAGCAATACAAACACAGCAAAAGATGCTATAAAAGAAACTCAAACTACATGAGCTGTGATTACTATATATTGCAGTTGCGTAAGATCAGCACTATTCAAACTGGACTCCATTAATTTCTCATTTCTCGTGACATTTTAATGAAACTCCTGTCATGAAACTCAAGTAGCCCTACTGAAAACAAACATATCTCATCCTGAAGAAGGTTAATGCACATTTCAAAGGGTGTCCAGAAGGATGGTTCTCTCTTGAACATCTCTTCCCTATCCTTTGGCCACTTGAAGAACTCATCAAAAATATGCCTTTACCATGGTTTTCTTAAACTGTTAATACCTCTCATCCCAGAAATATTGAAACAACATGACTTGTGGGAGACTTGGTTGATGGATCATGCAAATCTCATACAATGCAACGTTCTTCTATTCAAACCCTGCAAAGTACCTGATTTTTTGAAACAGGAGCATTATGCTGTATTTTAATTAACTGATTCACTGGAGAAAAGAATAAGACTATTGAAGTACAGAAAATTTACGTAGAGAGAAATTACAAGATGTTTAGCACATCAGGCTATTACATCTTTAAAAGGGTGCTGCGTGTCTCCTCATAGACAGACAGCCCACTATTATAAAAATGAACAAGAGTAATGTTCCTTATGTGAAACATCAGCAACAAGTGCAAAAAGCTTCAGTGTCATCACAAAAGCTAAAACTGTCTGTTTAGGGAAAAAAAAAAAAAATTGTTTTCCCCTTTTCTGTCTGTCTGTTCACTTTAGACTGTCCCATAAAAAATCTACTCACCCACTTCTAGAATAATGCCCAGAACAGACTGTCCAACTTCACCTCACATACAAATACATTCCAGTTTTAGTTCTCCAGAGAGAGAACAAGTGTCACTATCTTGAAGGACAAAGAAGTTCAGCTACAGCACCAAAGATCCCAAGGCAACCTGATCACAGACAAATACAAAACTCTGCTCCAACTGTAAATCTGCACTGCAGGCACAGGATGAAGTTCACAGGACCAAGAGTAGACTGAAGTATCTAAAAAACACTCCTAGGTGATAAGACAATTGCAAGAAAGCTCAATGAATTATTGTACCTATTTTTAATACAGAAAGCTACAGCCCTTTTACAAGGATAATGAACTCGAGGCACTAGCACAGATAAAAATAACAACCCGATACAAGGCATTAACTGATAAACCCGACTGTACTATATGGGAAATTGCCAGACTATTAGCTATGGTATGAAATCTACCACACAAACAAACCTTGATGTTAAAAAAAAAAAAAAAAAGAAAGAAAGACAGACAGACAGACAAAGTGACATCATAACTGGTGAGAAGATCATAGCCAAGAGAAATAGATGTTCAACATCACTGATGTAGGGAGCTCCCCACTGGACTCCAAATAGGGCCTGTGAGGTGACTGCTGCTGCTTTATATTCCATAAATGATCTGGAAACATCCGCAGGTTGCTTACAATACAAGAGTAATTCCCAAAAATGAAATTTAAAATTTATTCAGTGAGTGTTTGAGAGTAAATTTATTCAAAGATCATTAAATAGATAGATAGATAGATAGATAGATAGATAAAAGCATGAGGAAAGAGCCACCCTCATTGTTCTTTAAATCAGCCATTTCTACTCCTCAAAAAATCCAGGAGAAGTGGATAATTCTCTGAAAACGTCAGTTATGGAGTCAGAAGATATGAAAAACATATCCTATTAGCAATTTTTAGAAGAATGAGAACAAAGCAGAAAATGTCATTATTCTTCTCTTCATATCCATAGTATTCACCTCTCTTCAATCCTGAACACGTTTTCGGACATTGTGGAAATATACAGCTACAGAAAGGGCAAGAACAACGGCATACCAAAGATGCAAGTGATGTTGGAAAGTCTCAGCATAGGGAAACCTTAAACAAGCCATTGCCTTCCAGCTTGGAAAACAAGTACAATAACAACAAAGTTCTAGACAAGATGTTACACAATGAAAAAGGTAAACAACAATGATTATTTTAAAGCAGTCTTAACAGAAAATGTAAGGCACCAACTCAAACTGGCAGGCAGCAAGCAGGTTCATAAGCAAACAAAAGGAAGTTCATTTTCACACAATACCTAATGATGTTGTTGAACTTATTGCCACGGGATGTCACGTCAGCCAAGAACACAAGTGGATTTCAAAAAAACAATTAGACAACTTTGTGGAAAAAAGTCCATCAAGGAGTATCGAAAACAATGATACAGCTTCAGCCTCCAGCTCTGGTCCCTAAACCAGAAAGCACTAGAAACTGGGAGGGCTTGCCAAAGGAAGTATCACTCTTTTCTTGTCCTGTTTTCCATGTTCTTCCCATGCACATGTTATTAGCCATTAACAAGGGGCAGGATATGGGGCTAGACAGACTTCTGTTGTGACTCTTTCCTACTTGACCAATAGTAACAGATACAGATACAAACATACATGCATCCATGGTCATGAATAATTCTGTAAAACCCTGGTATAGTTGAGGGTATGTGCTTTTAAGTATAACATAATTAAGGATATTTTTTTAAAATTTGAGTAGGACTGGAACTGGCTACCTGAACCTTAACGCGGTGTTTCATTAGTTATGTTCTAAGAAGTCTACACTTTCCAGAGATGAGTTATGATATTATCCTACTTTTTATTACCCAACTACAGCTATAGATACCAATTCAGTTGAAAGAACTGGCTTCAAATTTCAGCTGCAAGATACACAGTGATTCACATTCTGGTGAGTGAGAGCTTCTCAGCTTAAAATTCTCTAGAGAGGTCTTGAAGAAAATGCCTGTCAAGCCTGTTGATCATGGCCATGCTGTGCAGGTGCTTCAAAACACAGATGATAACTTTAAGTCACACTGTAGGTCTACGGTATAACTGAAGCCATGGTAAGCCTTCAGCGTGAGGGAGTGAAACAGTCCCTAAAGATCTTTTTCCTCACAGACTCCAGCATCCTGAACATGCTTTGCAACTGGAATGGCCTTCTTATCTTCTCCTTTACCAGCAGTGAAAACAGAGAAGGAAGTGACTCACTGCAAACTCGGCAACCCTCTCTCCTTAGCAGCTATGATCCTATGAATCAGATGAGACGCCTGCTATAAGAGATTACTTATCACCCTTTTCTTAATCGTTTCCAAAACCATGGGTTTAAAAAACTAAATTTTGCAAAGATACCCTTCCTCTAACTTCCGTCATGTTTCTTGTTTCAGTTGCACTGGGAAGGAAATGCTGCTGTTTTGGTGTGAATTTACAGCATAACCTACAATGTAAAAGGTACATGCAAGATACAAGCACTGTGAAGAGAAAGCTTGTGCATCAATCAGCAGCCATGTAGCCATACTGAATGGCACAATCACACAGGTAAGTTTGCTCTGGTACGCTTGACCAAATACAGAAACCTAATGGCAACTCTAGATTAGTAATTATACCACTAATCTTAATAAAAAGTGTTCCAAAGAAGATCCAAACAAGGGCAACAAGGCTTGTGAAAGGCTTGGAGAATATGCCCTGAATAAAGGACCCAGGGCTATTAGTCAGGGGAAGAGGAGGCTGAGGGGAGAACTTATTTCTCTCTTCAAATGCCTGAAAGGTGACTGCAGTGAGAGTAGGGTTGGTGACAGAACAAGGGGAAATGGCCTCAAGTTGCACCAGGGAAAGTTTAGGTTGGCTATCGGGAAAAACTTCTTTACAGAAAGGGTTGTTAAGCACTGGAATAGGCTCCCCAGGGAGGTAAACACACCATCCCTGGATGTGTTTAAAATCCATTTGGATGTGGTGCTCAGGGACATGATTTAGTGGTGGGTTGTTAGATTTCAGGTAATATGGTTAGGTCATGGTTGGATTCAATGGTCTTTAAGGTCTTTTCCAACCTGAGCTATTCTATGACTACACGATTGTAAATGGAAACTATTGCAATTTGCACCACTCTCCCCCAATAAAGATTCCTCCTCCTATTCAGCATCTAGTACTTGGAAAGGTACGAATGTAAATAATTCAAGTTAGGAATTGATCCCATGCCTAGCCAGAAGAAGGAAAGGGACACTTTTCAGAGTGAATAAGCACCTTCAATTTTCAAATGGAGAACTAAGGTAAAGCTGCATACATGAGGATCAGTGAGGCTCTGATGTTCATTTAGACCTGCCTGTATGCAACTTGTTCCCTTAAGCGCTACAGAAAGCCATCTTAGGAGCAAGAATTTTCTGCTAATTAAGTTCATGTGAGTCAAAGGTAAGCCAGAACAATTCTGCCTACTACTTGTTAATTCATGTTGGGATTACTACCAGCAGCAGATCCATGTCTGACACTGAAATAAACAGCTGGAGTGGATGGGACTTCCCCTTTTGAAAATCACATTATTTATTTAGGCACCTGATCCTAAGATCCAGGCAGGCAAGTCTAGAACTTTATCCTTAGACCCTTACTTTAATTCTGCCACCACTTCTAAACTCACCACAAAAATAGATGCATATTTCTGATTGATCCTGCTGCTTCATTCATGTTGTCTTCCACTAGAAATCCTTTAACAAGAGAGAGCAGCAATGTTTGTAACACACTTCCTAATGCAGTATCTGGCACAAATGGGGCCTGTGCTGGGTTTAGGACCTGGAAGTGGTACTACAAAAGGTAATAATAATACTAGCCTAAGTAAAAACAACCAAAGATAAAAAACAATAAACCACCCTCTCCCCCTCTTAAGAAAATTTGTTTATTCACCCCCTCACAAAGGGGGCTGCCCTGTTTATCTGCCAGGAAACCTCAGACATTCCTTGCATGTGCAGCACAGATGGTCACCACACAACAAAAGGCAGAAGGGCTCCCTGCATATGCAGAATGGACGTGTCTGGTTTCTGGGTATACAGATGCTTGGTTAGAGCTACTGCTCCAGCAGAGCTGCTGCACGTTCAATATCCCAAACAAACACAAAAAGACATCAATATCCTCTGAACATCTTTTAGTGGAAAAAGAGTCTGTCTGGGAAAGAGCAAACACACAGTGATCTTGGTTGTGAGTCTTAATTCATTAGTGTACATAAATTGTTTTGAGATCCAGAGGTGGGAGGTGCTAGGGAAGCAGGAATATTATTTATTGAAGTACAAGGCTCTGCTGTTTCTTTTTCTTCAGATATCCTTCATGTCTCATTCTTGATTTACGGTCATTGATACTTCACTTTTTTTCTCTTAGCTATCCTGACCTTCTCTTTGCCAAATGGAATTGCCTCAGACAAAGGATACACAAGTATCTAGGTTTACTGATGTTGCATTTGCTTGATTATTTTCTAATTAATTCACCGCTTTGACCCCAGTCCTGCTCTACTTTTGATTTTATAGCAAGATACCAAATGCAGCTGCTCTTTGCAAATAGCACTTATTTTGCAAATAGATGTGATTATTTTTTTTTACTACTTTGCTAAACACACACTTCTACAGCATATGGCAAGGGGTATGCAAGTTTCGTTTTGGCCAGTCGAGTATAAATATTGCTGGTTATCCTTCTGTAAATCAAAAGGCCAAACAGTTCGGCAGTAGCCTTTTCAGTTACCAAGGTAGACAATACAACCTTTAACCATAGAATAAACCTGGGCCACTGTGTAAGGTAGAACACAGCAGAGCAGAAAATTAATTCTGTAACGCATGAGGTACTGTGATGCAAATGGTTTACAAGTGTCTGTCTTCATTCAAGTAATTGCTGAGTGCATAACCGTATTCTATCATCTTACACACGAGAAAACTGCTAAACACATTTCTCCTTTCAAAGGAGTTATTCTAGCTTTGAGTATTCAAAATACATACCTTGTCTCTTCAAACAATACAGGATAAACTCTCTACTTTTTCCTCATCTTAGTAAAAATGTAAACAAACCAGGAAATTAAAGACAAAAAAAGGAATGGGAAAACTACCTTTTCAGCATCCTGTTATGCTTAAATAGGACATGTTGTACCAGCCGGTACAACTTCTCAATAAAATGTATTGAGGACACTTCAAAAGCTGACTGTAATCATGGAGAGTTAAGTGAGGAATGTCAGCTTGGATGAGGGATTTCTCTGCTTTTGTTATGCATTAGTTAAGCATGGAGGTTTGTGGTTTTTACTTTGACTTGGATTTTACTGTAATGTAATTGAAATCGTTTACCTTTTCAGTTTCCTAAGGATTCCTCTAAATGATTGTATGGATTTAGGTTTAAGGATATTGTAACAGACCCGAAGCCTACTGAAGTCAGAGGCGGAAGCCTCTGTTGAGTTTGCCCACTCCTTTGATGAAATAACTGTTTTTTCCCCTCTATTCAGAATACCCCTAGGATCTACCTCCAGACATGCTCAGAAACAAGGTGAAATCCTGGTCACTAACAATCCAGAGACAAAACTCACACTAACAACTTCAACAAAACCACGTTTTACAGAAGGGTGTATTTGATTGTATCATGATCACTCATATTATATGAATTTCATGCATTACATTCACAGTGCTTACAGGATTATATCCTTAGCAGTTATTCAGAATTTGGGATGTTCACTTCTCTCATTTTCATCAGGCACAGTTTATTTCTCTCAGTCACTCAACCACACCTGAGTCTTCACACAGAAAATGCAGAAATAAAAATACGATCTTTGCTGTGGGGTGCTTAAATGCTGCAGTGTCATGCAAGCATACATGACAAATAGCCAACACACTTCTGCAGATTTTACTACCTCAGGAACAGACTATGCTTTAAAAACACCCATGGCTTTAGGCTTCATGTGTCAAGTTCTGCATCAAATACACCCCTTTTATAGCCACAGCTCTGACAGGAATAAACACCCCCACCTCCAATTAAAAAACCAGATCCCTCACCCTCTGCAGATGCACGTGTGGATATTCCATGTGGTAATATCACAATTTCCTTCAGGTCTTCACAACAGAGAACTGCCCAGGCCTGTGGGAAAAGGGGACTGTGTGTCATGGCCCTTTCTCCCACTGCCCTGGGGCAGATGTGGGGAATGGCGGCTTTGGGGTGAGACCTCCTGAGAGGAGAGACCCTCTGAGGGGGAAGAGATCCCTTGAAGTGAGATCCGTGAGGGAACAGACTGCTGAGGGGAACACTGCTGATGGCAAGAAGACCTACAGAGGGGTGAGTCCTCGTGAACGGAGCTGCCTGCTGAGGGGAGACCCACTGAGGAGAAGACACCTGCGGAGGGCTGAATCCTCCCAAGGGGAACGACCCCTGAGGAGAGGAAAGATGGCTGAGGGGCAACGCGTGAGGGGAGAGAACAGACCCGCTGAGGGGAAGAGACTCGCAAAGGAGCAAGTCCTCCTGAAGGGAACTGAAGGGAAAGACCCACGGAGGCAGACACTAGTGAGGGGTCAAAAGGACACGAGCTGAGGGGAGAGACCCTCTGAGGGGAAGAGACTCGCAGAGGGGTGAGGCTTCCTGAGGTCAGCTACCTGCTGACGGGAGACCCGTGAGGGGAGAAACCCTCTGATGCGGAGGAGGCTCTCTGACTCTGACTCGCTGCGGACAGTCTCGCTGAGGTGTGAGTCCTCCGGAGGGGAGAGACCCACAGTGCGGAAAAGCGATCCCTCCGCTCTGACCACTGATATCCCTCTTTGAAGAGCCACCGAGGCTGCGGCACGGGGGGACCCAAGCAGCAGAGCTGGTGTGCTCGCGGGTTCTTTGGGGGAATTGCCCATGATTCTTTCCGGCCCATCGCGGGGCACCGTGGAACGAAGGCTGAGTCCCGCTCCCCGCCGGCGGGGCGGGCGGGTGGCCCCGAGCAGCGGCAGCGGCGCGAGCAGCAGCGCCGCCTGGCGGGCAGGGCGGCGCGGGGCTGAGGCGCGGGGCTGAGGCGCGGGGCTGAGGCGCGGGGCTGAGGCGCGGGGCTGAGGCGCGGGGCTGAGGCGCGGGGCTGAGGCGCGGCCCCCGGGTTTGGCGTTCTCCCTCCCCTCGCGGCCCGCACGTCTCCTGGTGCCTGACTCCGTCTGTCTGCGGCGGCAGCTGCTGCCACGGATACGGTGTCGGAGGGCCGGGGAGGGCGCGGAAACACCTGTTTCCAACACGAGGAAGGTGGGGAGCGGGCCCGCGGCCGTCCTGGGGAGCGCCCGCCCCGGCCCCTCAGCGCCCGCCGCTTGTAAACCCGCCCGTAAAACCCGCGGGATCACTTTTCAGAAAGATCACTTTCAGCGCGTACGCATCCCGCTGAGAAACGCTCCTCGAGCCCTCTCGTTTCTCCACGGTGCCCTTACAGCTGGGTGGGGGGCAACGCCAGGCCCGAGGGGGGAGCGCCCGGGGGGATCAGGAGGGGACGGAGCGGGGCAGCCGGGGGAGCGCCGCTCCGCAGCGCCGGGTGCGCTGGTTCCGTGCTTCCAGCGCGGCGCGGACCTGCCAAGAATCGCTGCGCCTCTCTGCAATGTGTAGATGTGAAGCTTTTTCCTGCCCTTTTTTTTTTTTTTTTTTTTTTTTTTTTTAAATAATAATAATAAAAGAGGGAGTGAAGCTTAAAAAAAAAAAAAAAAAAAAAAAAAAAAAGCCAACCACAAATGGATTGAGAAGGAAAAAAAAAGAAAACCACAACCCATAGCCAAAGGGGATGCCAGTGAGGTGTGGCTTGCATTTAAATATCCAATATGTCAATGTAAGGGGAGTGTGTACGTATATAAGTGCGGTTTACATCCGAGCGCGGGACACATCCAGCGATGGGAGGCGCGGGCAGCGCGGCGCAGGGCCGGGGCCGGCAGCGCGGGGCCGGGCGGCAGCAGCCCGCGCCCTGAGGGCCGTTCGGCGCTCGGAGGCCGCTCCGCGGGGCCGGCCCTGGCCGCGGCCCCATGGCCGAGGTGGGCGGCTTCCTGGGCGCGCTGGACCCCGACCTGCACGGCTTCCCCCCCGCGCTGAGCGGGCTGCCCCTCGCCGACTCGCCCGGCTTCCTCAACGAGCGCCTGGGGCAGATCGAGGGGCGGCTGCAGCGGGGCTCCCCCACCGACTTCGCGCACCTCAAGGGCATCCTGCGGCGACGGCAGCTCTACTGCCGCACTGGCTTCCACCTGGAGATCTTCCCCAACGGCACGGTGCACGGCACCCGGCAGGACCATAGCCGCTTCGGTAAGGGCGCGGCGCGGCGGCAGGTGCCGGCCCGGCAGGTGCCCGCTGGCTGCCCGGGGCGGGGGAACGAGCCTCCCGACACAGCGCTCGCTCCCCGGCGGTACGGGAGCTTTTATTTGCCTTTAGCTGCACTCCCGGCTTCCAACCCTTCCGCAGGTGCACAGAAACGTGCCTTAGGAAAGAGGGGAAAAAAAAAAAAAAGGCGGAGGTGGGGGGGGAGCGTGGGGTGCGCAGCCGAGCTCCGGCTGTGCCGCTGAAGGTAGCAGCAAAAGAAAGGAGGGAGCGCATTGGAAAATGAAATTCCTGGCTTTTTCTTTCTTTCTTTCACCTTTGTTTTGGCCACCACAGATATCTATGAGCTAATATGATTTCTTCCCCTTGCCTGAATCTCGCTAGAAGCGTCTCCCCCGAAGCAGGCGGGGATCGGCTTGGCTGGATTGGTGTCAGAGCTTGGTTCTGGGAGGCTGTTGGAAAGGAGAGGGGAAGCTGAAGGGGGACAAATGCTTAGGGGACCTCCAAAAGGAGAAGATGGAAAAACAGGCAGGGCGCTGTGGATTTACCTTGCTGTCTGGGAGAAAGCTGGAAGACTTCAGAGCCCGTATCAGTGTCACACAAGAGTAGGGATCTTTAATGAGACCATATGTAATCTTCCAAAAATGCATCCCAAGCCACAAGCAAAGGAGTACAGTAAGTTTGAGCGCAGCTAAGAAAAATTCCCGCTATTTCAGCATCTAGTGCAGGTGTCTGGGTAAGCTATCAACAAGTCCCATGCCAGTGATCTCAGCTTTGTTGTCAACAGGTTGCAAGAAGTGCTTGCGAGACTTGTTAGAGTTTTCAAGCGACTTAACTCCTTGCTGAAGGGAATTCTTGTTTGACATTAATTGTTTGCAACCGGTCCTTTCTGATTCTTCAGGAACACTACTGCTGATGCTGCAGTTGTTAGTTTAAGGCAGGTTTTTGGAACAATTGGAAAAGCTTATCTGCAAACTGTGCTTTTCCATAAACACCAGGTGTGTGCGTAGCGTGTCCTTGCCTAAATCAACAAGAAAGTCATAACCTGCAGGTCAGAGTAAGGTACTAATAGGCTCATGGGGCAAGTGTTCTTTAATTACCCCCGAAAGACACATATCTTTAACCTTTTAAAAGAAACCGAAAGCAAACCCATGGCATCTGTTTGCTTTTTAGTTTAATCTGCCACGTAGCCTTTATATCAGTTCTTTTTACCTATCTTTATACAGTAAACTGTTTCAGATGGCAGTGCTTCTCTCAGTTCCATTTCTTTAAAAGCTGAATGCATTTCCAAACAAACTTTGGAAAAATGCATTAAATGGGCTAAAACTTTTCATGAATTTTGCGCACTTAAGCTTAAGTCACACAGTGTGTTCAATAAATCGAAACACTGGCATTCCCTAAGTGTTTTAGCAGTCAGCATCCAGCTACGTAAACTAGACCAGACTTCAGATATAAAATATTATAGTTTTCTGCTTCAGGGTTTTCCCAAAGGCAGTGTAAAATAAATAGTTATTTGTTGTAATTGCATGACAAAGCCCCAAAGGATTAGACTGGAATCCTCATGTTCAGATAAAGTTGGACTGAGCCTCGCTTCAGCAGAGACTCAAAGCAATAATGTATTGGCACACAGTATTCACCATCTGTGTTCAGTAGCCATGAATATTTAAATTCCAATGTTACTGGTATGGTTCATATTAGGATGTCATGTATCAATGCATTCCTAAATTTTGCATGCAGCAGTCAGAAAGCAGTAACTTACTGCAGAAATAGGCAGCCTGTACGATTCTGGGGAACTACAAAACTACAGGTTGAGAGGTTTTCAGGGTAGCAGTTTAAAGCTGCCTGAAATCTAGGGGCACCCGGGGAAATAGAAATCCAGTATGATGTTTTGCTGGATCTAGCACGCGTGGCTGGAAGGTGCTGCCCGACCACATCAGCGTATTATTCATCCATGCTTGCTCCACAGATGGCTCCTTGGGATGCCACCACAAAGGCATGCATCCAGCTGCAGATGGGAACTGGACTTTGTATCCCCATCTCTAAGTGCTGGAAAGCATTCAGGAAAAAAGGCAGACACCCTCCCATGCACAGTCAGCCCTGAAGTTACCAGACTTACAGAGAAGTCTTCCAGAAAGGAAAAGAATGAGCCAAAGCCCCAGTGATACAGAATAGAGTACTAAGCAAGGGTAAAGGGAGGGATTCATTTGTACCACAGATCTCAAGGCGTACACTCATGGGACACGGGAAAAGTTGCAGCAGCGTCTACCCACAGTGCCTGAGTAATCACAGTAACCACTGCCTCTCATCTGTTGATTTGCTCTTTCTGAAGTCACACCTGTCTTCTGGAATGTGACATTTTATACCTGTAAAAATACAGATTCATACAAGAACAACAGAGCGCAGCTTATTTCTTCTCCTAGAAGAAGCTTAGTGCAGGGTGAAGCCCTCCAGGACCATTGGAAGAAAGCTCTTCTAGACTAAATGAGTGCCCAAATGAGTTCTCTGAACTGGCAGCTCCACCTAAGCCATTCCAGAAAAAAAAATGGAAGCATTTTAAAAATGTCTGTTCTCACTGTGTCTGCTAGTGACCTTCCTGTATAAGGAAATAAAGGATGGTCAAAGGCTGGAGAGGGTTTGGACTGACATCGACACCCCTGTGAGAAGAATCCTGAGAAGAAAAAAGTGAGATAAGTTCTCCAGGGAAATCTCTGCCACCAGGAAGCACTCATTTTCTGCCTTGTGTCTGTTTTACTCCAGCATTCAACAGGTGACTCCAACAGTGCTATTCTTCACTGCAAGTGAAGGGAAACGGCCTCGAGTTTGTACTAGAGACTGATAAAGAGAGAAAAACAAAGCTCTTCTTGGGTACAAATCTGGTAACGGACCCGTAACAGAGTCTCTTAGAGAAGCCAGTGAAACCTCCAGAGAAGGTTTTGCAATAGATTTTGACATTTAGACTCTGGTGCACCTGTTACTGAACAGTTGTTGAGGTTTTTTAGCCAAAGCTTTGAGTTTGTAGACATTAATACAACATCTGAGGTTGTTTCGGTAGCCCCACTCATCAATATAGTTGTGTGTGAAGAGACAGGTGCAAGGAGCTGAATTGTTCTTTGAGGGATAGTTTATAGTAATGCGAGAGCGCGTGGGTCTGGCTGCGACAGCGCTCAGGAGATTACAGGGTGCTTTAGTGTTAAATGAATCCAGTTGGAGTCTTAATCAAATCTCTCCAAATATCATCTAGAAAGGCTCAAAGGACAAACAGAATGAATAATCAAAGCATGAAAAATGAGGCAAGTCCTGGGGGAAGGGAAAAAGAGAAATTAAAAAAAAAAAAAAAAAAAAGGAGGTCTACCACAAAAACACACAGCTATGATTTGAAAGAAAATTCTCGATCTGGCCCCAGTGGCTGCTCCATGTGCTACTGCAGATCACATGTACGAAGCTGCAATTTTGTCTAGTAATTGGAGTGAGTTAAGGACAGGGTGGATATCTGCCCACATTTTTTCAGCCTTCACTCTGTCTCCTGACTTTCGTGGGTTTAAGTTACGTTCTTAATGCTATTTCATCATAGTTATCTTCAGTGCACATCTTTCAGTGCCACTCAGAGATCAGAAAAAGGGAGTATTACAAGTGATGTTGTCAGAAAACATCATCACAGGCCCACCTTGAAGAAGTCTTGCTTCCAAGAACAGCGAGCACTGACCTCATCTGCTCCAGACGAGAGGTGTCACCCGCACTCAGAGAGGGGGTCAGTGCTGCTCCTGGGCTGCCCAATACCAAGTCTGTGGATTCCTGGGCTCAGGTGCCACAGACAGAGCGTGCTTGTGGGTATACTCACAAAAAGCTATGTTTCCCTTCCTTAAACATCCCTCAGTTCCTAACGGGACGAGGAGCATTTTCCTGCTTCCTAGGCATGAGAGAAGGTAAATTTAAAAGAAGAAAAATCCGTGTTGCTGAGAACTACATTTGTGCCTGTAGGAAGATCTACCTACAGCTCTCCAGTTACCAGACATTTTTCACTTGACCATTGACTTGTCAGCAGCCTGGGAAACAGTCTGTTTCTAGGTATCCCTGTAGTCCTTTCCTCCACATCAGTTTTTACTTTATTCTTCTGAATATTGGTCCCGCTACTCAAAAAGAGGGGAGTGAAGTTATCATTATTCAGAAGCAGCTGCTGACATCATTTCTGTAGTGCGGGTGGGAACATGGAAGCATACAGCAGTTCAGTGACTTGCTCCATGTTTCAGGAGTGGTGGGTAGTGGAAGCAGAAGAAAACCCTTCATTCTGCACCTCTTCCCTCCCAGATTACGCTTCTCAGATATGAACACCCAAAGCCAGATGCAATATGAGCAGAGCCAGGTCCTGGTTTGCCAGCCTGGCTTGTGAAGGCACTGCCTGCTCCTGGCAATGTGTCCCCAGGGGTGAAGGAAGAGGAAAGAGCTCTCCAAAAAGTCAATAATTCTGGATCCTGCTGGAGAACCTTGAAGAAAACAGAAGGCATTTGTAAAGACTATGCTTGCTTTCTGCTTCAGAGGATCAAAAAGGCAATGCATTGATCACCATAAGCCCAAAGGAGGACAGGTTATCCTGCTCTGAGTGTGGCTGAGCAAGCATTTCAGCTGGGAACATTTCTGCACTGATCTAAAAAACGTTTTCTGTTTGTTTCCCTGCTTGTTTCAAGGAATTCCAGTTTTCAAGTCGATATTTTGCCTCCACTGTGCAGCACCTTCTGGCTCCAGGGAGATCTGGATTGGACATGCAAGCTGTAGAGAAGGCAAGGCAAAAGGAGGACGGAAGGCCTGACATGAGTCAGAAAGAGGAATTCTTGCCCCTAGCACGGCTGCCAGAATCTGCCTGACAATCTGCGCTGAGCAAAGGTGTCCATCGCCATGTATCTGCCCTATATTTAGGTGGTGACATGGTTACCCTCTGAAAGTCACCACATCCACACCTGACCAAGCAGAAGATACATTTCCAGAGCTGAGAGCTGACTGCTGCTGAAGTCAGCCGGCTCAGGTGGCCGTGTGTCACGCGGTGATTTTAGACCAAGGCATACATTTAAGAGGATCAGGAGGTAACCTGATCGGAGCAGTAAGGGGCAATTGCTCAGGACTGGACATTTTGGGAGCTATATTAAGATACCTGGAGCCAAGCTAAAGGTTAGAGCAACTTCGTCCTCTTCAATGGAGGAGATACCTTTCCTATTCATTACACATACCTGGGATGGTGAAAACCCTCTTCCTCTACTGCTACCTAAGCACCGAACACCTAGACCAGCAGCACGTGACACATTCCAAGTCAAACACAGTCCATCTATAGCACCTTTAGAAGCTTTTTCTGTAAAGTTTGAATAGAGCAGACATGGGGCCGGGGCAGGGTCACAGGGCAGGAGGGTGTTTCTGGCCAAAACAATGAAGAACAGCAGCTCCCCAGCGCCAACAGCTATGGAGGAAGGTGCATTTCAACCTGCGTGTATCTGAAGTTCGGCTTTATCCAGGACATCTCTATACATTTGGAGATAGCAAGTACCTCACTGGAGCTGCAGGAACAGGGAAGCCCTCACAGACACCTCTTTAGTGCCTTTTTCCTTATTTAATGATTACTTGAAAGCGTGTGGGACTGTCTTCTCATACCAGAAGCCCAACGGGGACAAAGGTCACTTTGCTATTGGTGAAGAAATCCAGTGTGGTGATAGGCTTCAAAAACTGCTAATTGGGCAAGCACAAATGTCTGTATTTGTCTTTTTTGTGTGCGACAAAAACAATAGCTGAGCAGTCCTTTTCTCATTAGGAAGGGTAAATCCTCTTGGACAAACCAAGTTCACGAAGCTGGGGAGAAACGGATTAAAAACTTACAAGACTGCATGAGTATAAGAGTATAGATTAAAGAACTGTGCAGTTATAAATAAAGGAAGCAGGGTCTGTAAGAAGCTCTATAGCTGGAAAAGCTGTTTTGTGTTTGTCACTTGGGCCTGGTGTCAGTTTTATCATCTGTGTGATCTGCTTTCCTTTTCCTGTTTCAGGGATTTTGGAGTTCATCAGCCTGGCGGTGGGGCTGGTTAGTATCCGTGGGGTGGATTCGGGACTCTACCTCGGCATGAACGAGAGAGGGGAGCTGTATGGGTCGGTAAGTTTAAGATCTTGTGGTGATTGCAACTCTATGTAAGAGATGCAGCAATATGGGCTGCGAGGCTTCACTGGCGTCACAAGCTGTGCCCGTCACAGGCCTCTGAAGTCCTTGTGATGCCACATGTTTCCATCTCACCCACTGCTGTTATTGTGTAGATGACAGCTGTGATATATGGGGTCACAGAGAGGGGGACACATGCTGTGATGGTCCGTGCCAGGGTGCAGCCCCTGAAGCACTGTGCACAGGCACCATTTGTGGCCGTGCCTGGAATGCTGTGGGGCTCGTTGTGGTTCAGCCTTTCACAAACAGGACAGGAATGGTCAATTAAAGGCGGGGGTTTGGAAATTTTGCATAAAACTAGGTGCTGATGGTGTGGTTTCATGATTAACGTCAGCTTTATTGTCCACATGATAGGGATCTGCATGTATCTGCAGATCTGACATTTATATTATAGTTCTCTAATGGAAGCTGAAAGTGTGGTCTCAGTGTTATTTTTGTTATAACATTTTGTACAATCCCTTCTGGGAGTTTGGGGGAGTTTCTTACAACTATCTGGAAGTGCCCTTTCCAGACTAGAGTTTTCTGTGTTTTGCTAAAAGCCACATGTAAACTTCTTGCTAGTTTCTCTCAACACAAGCTCCTTGATACCTATAAATTCTCCTTAGCATCACCTATAGGATATTCTGCCTCATTCAGCACTGCTGTAGGATACACAAAGCAGAAATACCCTTTTTCCAATCCAGGCTTAGGTTTAGAGGGAAAGTTTGTCATTTGCTCCCTTGATTTGGGACATGCCTTAGAGCTGTGGTTCCCTGCCCTGGCAAGCAGCTCACACTGCTATAGAACAAGCAGAAATACACTTTGCTACTTTGCTGCTTTCCTGCCCAACGTTATGGAACTTGTAATGCCCTTTATCCACACTAAGCTAGCCCCAAAAAGTGCATCTGTTGGGGCTCTGCTGGCTGAAACAGCTGCATGCAGAGCAAGCACTGTGCAAAGGTGGGCCAGAGCTGACGGGAAAGGAAGCTGTGCTGGCATTGTAGTCAAAATGTCACGTCTTGCTAGCTACATTTAATCAACCTAAAGGTTAATCTAATTTAATTCCTAATTATTTAACTCAGTTCAATATAAAATAATTATTTTTAGTTAGCTAGAAGAATCACTTCTATTTTGAAAACTCGGTTGCATTCTAGGTAGCTTTTTTTAGGGTAAATATTCTGTTTGCTGCACTTCAGTGTTTTTTCTTCAGATGCCCACTACTTCTACTTCTACCCAGCACCTGTGTGTGGCTTTTTTAAAGGTGTCTTTCAAGCTCACAGCACTGCACTGTGGGGAGACACAGATTTTTAAGGGTGGATCACAGTAAATTGGAAGTGAAATAAAATAAACCAGTTTTAAACCAAAGTGGAAGGCACATACTTCCTCTAACCAGGTCAGATTAATCTCATAGTGTAGAAACTGATACTTGTATACTGTGCATACAGAGAAGCCTTCACATAAACTCTGCATAGAGAACAGTAACAATAAACCACGAGTTACTGTCATCTTTACTTACCCCATTCCCATCTACAGGACTGCTGCAGTCCCCTTTGCTACTTTTGAGATACAGATGCTGAATTTTATATGAGAGAATTAAAGACCAGCATAGAATCATAGAATCACTCAGGTTGGAAGGGATGGTTAACCCTTCTTTCTCCACCTCACTACTTTAATGACATCTACCCTAAATAAAAATTAAGTGCAAGACAGACAAAAAGTCACCAGGATTCCATAAAACAACACAAATATTTTAAACCACACCTCAGAAACGACCACACAGCAGGACCACTGTTCAGTTGCACTGTTACACTGCAAGGCTGTTCAGCAGCTCCTGGAATTGTAGCTTTTACTCACGCCTGCTGAAAATGAGGGCACAAACTTGCTTGTATCCTTTGCTTTCAAGCCCTGCAGCTCTGATCATGAATCAACAAACAGTTAATTAAATTCTAGGGCCCGTCTTAATGCTGTGTCATAGAAATAACAAAAATACAATTTTACAGCACTGGAATTCTGGAAACAGAATTGGCCTTAAGATGCAATTATGGGAGCTCTCTGTCATTGCATCTTGTGCATGAAATACACCAGGCAGCAGCATTAGCATTACAATGGTATTTTAGGATGCTGCAGTGGAATGGTATTTTTAAGATTTCAGCAAGTTTACTATTTCCCTCTGTGCACACTTTGCACACCCTGTGTGCTGAATTAGCACTGTCAAACACCAACGCTCCTCCCTGGTAGCCAAGTCCCAGCCTTTCTGTTACACTGACACTGACTGAAGAAGTGCTAGGAGAGCGCGTGCTCACATGGCCTCAGGAACAGTGAGGACATCCCAGAGCTGGGAATGAAAAAAATGACATCCTGCAGTCACCTCAGACTCTGAAAACATTTCATGCCACCACAGTTCCTCCAAGCAACCCCAGAGAAGCAGGCGCCATGCAGGGACAAGGCAGCAGCTTCACGTGTGTGCTGAGTAGGTGCCATCCTGGGAGATGGGGGTAAGCCACATTCACTGATAGGTCCGGGAAGAGAAACCTGCAGTTCCTCAGGTCTCAGGTGATGAGAGCTGTGGCGCTGGCTCTTGGAGGACTCACACGTTACCTCAGGGTTGATTTAATTGGCAGCAAAACATTCAAAACAGGTTCTGAGTGCAGGTGAGCTCCTGTATCTTATTACAAAACGTCTACTGCAGGCAATAACATTTACTTAGCACTTAGTACAGCACAGATAAGACACATTCCCTACCCAAATAGTTTACTGTGTGGGTACAGTGTTTGTAATATTACAACATCCTACGTCTGCAGACTGCCTTTCATCTGGAAGGCCTCCAGAGCCCCTCCTGGGCCATCCCCGTAGGGGACACCAGGTCCTCACTGGAGCACAGCCCCAGAGCTGGCATGGGGAGATGGAGGGAGCAAGAGGAGCCCACGTGGCGTCTGGGTGATGGGCACTGCCTGAAAGCTGTCATGTGCTGCTGTTCCCTGGGTGATGGTCAGAGGGGCTGTGGCTGTGCGACACCAGTGGCATCCATCCCCCAAGCCCAGCATGGGATGCCTCAGCCACACGCTGGCCCTGTGCCGCTGCTGGCATGCGCTCGTCGCATCACCTATCGCCGCTGTAAATCTTCCCAGCTTAGGCATCCAGACCTCCCCGAGTCTTGTTATGGCCTCACATCACAGCTATCTGCTGCTTCAGAAGATGAAAGGCCTGAGGAATGCTTTCATTCATATTACAGTGTATATTATTATGTGCCTTGAACTATCAAAGTGGCGCTCGCTGCTGTTCAAACCGTTCCAACGCAGTGCTTGCCGGTCCTGCCGGGAGCTGCCCCTTGCACAGAGCACGTTTGCTGTGTGCACGTGGCTGCAGCCCTGCGTGGGCACCCCCTGCACAGCACACAGATGCCGGCACCACTGCCGGTCCCACAGCAGTCTCCACATTCACACCCCAATCGCAGACACCTGGCTGCCAGGCTCAGTTTTGCATCAGCCTTATGTTGTTTCTAACAGCAAGCCTTTGCAAAATGCACACCCACCTTCTCCTTCCATCTCCTTCTTCCTCCTCCTTCAGAGGCCTTTGAGTCCAGGCACGTGCCAGTTTCCAGCTCTCACCCACAGGATCATCCCTGGCAGCACAGTCTCCATCCCCAGGGCAGCCAGCAGCAGGTTGCTAAGAAAAAAACATAGAATAATAAAGTGGAGGAAACAGCAAGATTTCTTTCTTTCCTTCTTTCTTTCTTTTTTTTGACACATATCTTTCTCTTCTCCCACCTCTGCCCCAACACAGAAGAAGCTCACAAGGGAATGTGTTTTCCGAGAGCAGTTTGAAGAGAACTGGTACAACACGTACGCCTCAACGCTCTACAAGCACCCGGACTCGGAGAGGCATTACTACGTGGCTCTGAACAAGGACGGCTCCCCCCGCGAGGGGTACAGGACTAAGAGACATCAGAAATTCACTCACTTTTTACCAAGGCCCGTGGACCCTGCCAAAATACCTGCAACGTACAGAGACCTCTTCCACTACAGGTGATGTTTCCTGCAGCTGCCCCGTCAATGTACATACTTGGGCTCCCAAGCTTTTTCCCAGAGCACTATATTAATAGTCATTCCATCATTCCTGTAAATGTAGATGACATAGGAAAGCACTTACGTTGAATTCAGACACTGCTGTTCCTCCTTGTTTCAAGCGTATATCGAACCTGGGTTATTTATGGGGGTGGGGGTAGGGGAAGGGAGGGAACCCTACATATAGTCTTTCATTTTCGTTCACTTTCTTTACTTGGTGGCTGTAAGAGAGGCCAAATAGTCAGTGTTACGGTTGCTTGAAAGAACGAACAGGCAAGCAAAACTTGTTAACCAGGGAAAAAAAAAAAAGAGAGACAACTAGAATTCAAGAGAAGGAAGGAAAACAAAAGACCACAGAACTACTCCAGATGCTTCTGATAAGCTCGGGATGGTTTCTGGCTAAGAAGCAGCCTTTCAGATGGCGCCCTGCTGCAGCGGCCCAGCGGTTTGCTACAGGGATGATGCTACGCGGACTGGTCCTGGCGTGTGGGGTTTTTCCTGCTGTTGGGGTGGGAATGGGGTGAGGAACATTATTCAGATGTAAGCATGGATACTGTGCATAGGGACAAAACTATTTATAAAATGTATATGATATTTATTTTATATATTTATTTATTTCAAAATAATTTTATTTTTAATGAAAGATGCTATGACCGGATTTTCATCAGGAAGAATAAGGTCCTACTGAAACAGGAAAAAAAAAATGAGTTTTAAGAGCTTATTGGCAATAAAATTGTCTTTATATTGTAGATTTCTTGCTAGCCCTTTTTTTTTTTTTTGGCACTCCATAACGATTAACCCGGTATTTTCTGGTCGATACAAATACCATCTATAAAAAGGCTTTGGATGGTAAAGGTAAATTTTATAAACACGTCCGAGGGCAACATTAAATGTACAGCTGGAATGGACCTGCAAGTGTGAGCCCACTGACACGAGCGGCTGGACATCCAACAAACCCTGGAACTGCAGATCCAGTCCTCTCCTCTGTGGCAGCAGGGACAAAAGAGGTCCTCAGGCCGAGCAGCAGCACAGCACAGCCCTGGAAGACCCAGGTGGGATTGCCCGAGAGCACGCCTCGCTGCTGCGCTGAAAGGAACCTCGCTGGCACGGTCAGCGCCCTCACGTCCTTGCTGGGGTTGTCCTTACCACAACTCCACTACTCCCACTACAGTTTCTCAGCCTCCACTTTGCAAAGCCATGTGGGTGAAATTTCAGCCTCTTCAGCTTTACTCCCCAAATCCCCAGAAGGAACAATCCAGCCCCTTCATGCCCCATGTACTGCTAGCGAGGTGGCCACTTTGGGGCCCGGTGCTCCCAGCCACCTTCTGTCCTCTCTGCCACCTCCCGGGTCCCCGCTGCAGCATTTGCTACCCAACGTCACAGCCGGGGCCGCAGCTGTCACAGACAACAGTCTGCAGATTGCAATGAAAAGATTAAAGGAGCTTTACCTTGAATGATCTAGACACGGAGGAATTTAATCCCGTGTTTGAAATAAAAAATGTTTATTTACCTTTTTCCTCTGAGTCACTGCTGAAACATCTAATCCTCAGCAGCCATGTCAGGAGCACGAGCGTTCATAGAAAGTGTCCTAAAATGTACTTTTGACCTTAGCAAAGGGAAAACTCAGCTCTCCAGCTTCACTCTGCAGCCTTTCCGCCGCCACCGTGGCAGCACCGTCTGCGTCCCACTGGTGCTCACGGCTGTCTGGGGAGGCAAATCCCAGAGGGGCCGCTGCGGGAGGGGGCCAATGACCCTCCCTGCTGGCTGTCTGCAGCCAGTGCCTTCCTTTACACCTGAACATAAGGTTAACACTAAAGATATGTTTCTCATCTTCACCAACGAAGGTAAAACCTGATCTGAGCAATGCCAAGTATGTACTTTTTGACAACCTGAAAGAGATCTGATTTGGCCCATGCCACTGAACTGGTCCTCCAATGTCAGGATCCAGGATCAGACTTGGAAGGAGGCTCCTGCTGCAAAGGGATGTGTGGGCACAAGAGTGACAGCACAGAACTCCTTTTCAGGATCTGCGTTCAAAAAATAGCATTTGTAAACAGCAAAATCAGCAAAGAATTCACTGAAAACTGCTATGTAGAGGTCGGTACCATTTCTCATGCGGGACATTCTTTAAAGGGGAAATTCAGCACTGTTTAATCCCACTGTAATGGTTACTTCCAGCAGGAATTTACTGAGTTAGGTTCTGGTTCAGCAAAATACTTAAACGTATGAGTAATGTGACTGAACCGGGACCTTAGCAGCAGCAGAATCGATGACCACAGACTTTGCCTGTGCTCTGAGTCGCAGTGGGCGCAGCTGGCGATGCGCAGCATGTGCAGTACTTCTCTTCCCTTTGTGTGTGCATGAAGACACTCTCACCCCTTGTACGATGAGGCAGAGCTGACCACCATCTCCTTCAGCCATCACCCACAGCCGCCCACCCTGCCAACACCCAGTGGCATGGGGCCACCCAGTGCCCCTGCAGGAGAGAAGTGGAGGGGATTTGCCTCCCCTACAGAACACAAAGGAGAGCCCAAAGCTCCACAGCAAGTTGAGAAGGTCTGTGCTGGAAGGTGAGGAAGGTGCCCTGCTGGCTGTGTGCTGCCTCACTGAGCAGAAAGAGACGTGCTATGGCTGCCAACAGCGGCCAAGACATTCCTGAAAGGACACTTGGCAACAACACATCCCCAAAGGAGAAGGGACAGAGTTCTTGTTGGTAGCGAGGCACGGGCACCTGCATCCCTCAGGCAGTGCTGGTGGGAGAAGAGAAGCCTGGGACCTGATCTGAAGGGCGATGTCCTCTCCCCCATCCCAGCAGCTGGAGCGGACTCCCGGACTTGAGGGTTTGTTGAAGCATTGGCCATCTCGATGGCAGGAGCAGTCTGCAGGGCAGCACCTGTTCGCCAGTCCAGAAAGCTTCATGTAAAGAAAGGCACTGTGAGGAAATAAAGCGATGTTACTGCGTGCTCCCCCCGAGCCCCAGGACACGGGCTAAGGGTACAGGACACGGATACACTAAGGGTAGTAACTGCGTTACCTGGTGTCTCCGCGCCATTTATCAGCCCGCAGATGTGGGTTAATCACTTCTCCACACTCTGGCGAACAGAACGCATGCCAAGACCTGGCTGGAAAAGCATTGGGTCAGAAGACGCACAGCGGTGACGTGTGCTGAAAGTAATTCTCACTTTTGGGGCAAACGTACAGCGTAGGTGGATGCACTTCTCCAAACGCTGCCGGCACCGGGGGCAGCCATCCCACAGAGCCTCCCAAGGGCAGGGCAGAGCACGGGGAATCGAGGGCAGCGCAGCTCCCTGGGGGAAGAACTCTGTGGCCTAGGCTGTACAGACACAGGCCCTGATCCTGATTTTAAGGTAAAGTCAAAAACGTCTGCAGTCAGGTGGGGAAAGCAAACAGCCCAAGTCAGCACTATAGCTGCGATCCGTGTGTCCCCAGCAGCCGAAACGCTGCCCTGCTTGGGAATGAGAACATAAAGACATACAGCAGGACTTAAACCAAGCACGTTGCGCAAGGCTTTGTATTCCTCTCAAAGCAAGGAACTGCTCTGGAGCTGGGAATTCACACTGTGGGAACACAAAGCAAGTAGTTCTATACCTGTGCTGGGTAGTTTGGTGTAAAAGACCCGCGAGGCCAGACCCACTGAGGTATCCTGTGCTCTTCCTAACTGTAGCTCACTGTTACCAATGTCACGTATCCAAGTGCAGCTGATGATCGTGAGGCAGAAGCACACGCTTCTGCCTGCGCTGCTTCCAGTGGGTGTCAGCAAGGATCCACAGGCAACACACACGTTTGTGCAGTTCCATTATACAAACAGGCACTGCACTGCAATTAAGCTTTGAGTGAAGCCCAGGTACCACACACCATTTCACGCTCAGCGTCTCTAACAGCTATCATGTGCAACATCACTGAATACAGAACTGGAGCTGCACTTGGAGTTCGGGCTTTGATGGGGCTGAGCAAAGCGGGGACATCCTTCCCTCCCTGCTTCCCTCCCCCTGCGCTCACCACCAGCCCATCTCACCCTGTCCTGAGCCCCTCTGCCCTTCTCCAGTGCAGTGTCCCCATTTTCAGCCTCAGCTCTTTGCCAAAACCCTCCTGCGCCCCTTCTGCTGTCACCACCCCCCAGACACCCCTGCGCCACTGGGCACAGCAGGAAGGGGGCTCTGACCTGCCGAAAAAATACTTTGTGTTGCTGCTGGTATAGCAACAGCCTGCATGGAAACAAACCAAGGTCCTGTGCTGGGACAGAAACAATGGATCCCACACACCACAGGACTCAGACCCTTTGCTGCAGAGCTCCTGGACTGCAGATGCTGAAGGCAGTTCCTGCAGACCCTTCTGACCCACGGCACCTCTAAGCACAGCTGGCTTTCAGCCTTTCACAGCAGCACAGCTCTCCTGAAGCTACAGCTGGGCAGGGGAGATTTAATAACTAAGAAAGTAACTACGAAGTACAATTAAGAGGTTGAAAGACCTAAGTTCATCATTCAAATTAGACAAAGCAGAAATTCCCCTTGCTCTTAACGGTTTACCACTGCTGAGTGACACCTCGCTGCTCATGGTTTCTAACAGACCAGCTGCAGAAGGCACTGCTAATGCACACAAGCTGGAAACCCGCCCCCACAACCGCCCTCCATAAAAATTAACATCCACGACCCATTACAGGAACCTCACTGCGGCAAAACACGAGAGCTTGACTCGCAGCACGGCACCCGTCTGCAATTCTCAACAGCTGAGACCTTGGGCCACGTCCCTGTGGAGATGATGCGGAACTGCAAACGTAGCACAAGGCACATAGATGTATTTTGGTCACTTTATTAAATGAGATATTAAATAGTTTAAGATTCAACTACTAAACAGCACTTTGAATGGTGAAAACACAGATACTTGATTCATACTTGAATGCTTCTTGTCCTTTAAAAACACATCTCCAGTCCTTATATATATTACAAAACAGCCTTATAGGAAGAGGTGACACCTTTTCTATAGTACTTAGGATATTTAATACGGAACTGAAAAGCCATCTAATAGAAACAAAGGCAAGTCTTCACAGCTGTATGATTTCAGCAGCCAAAGCTGGTTGATGGACTGAAACATTACTATACAACTGGGACAAAACATATACAATATCACAATACTAAGCAAAAACGCTTTACATCCAAAGGAATAAACAGGTTACAAAATGTGGAGAATTTAGCAGGCAAAATTGTATTACAAGCAACATTTTTATTCGTCGTCTTAAGCCATCTCATCTAGTTAAAACATCTAAAACAAATATAAAAATGAGCTTCTTGTTATCTTATTGATGTACGTTCTGTCTTTAAATATTTGTTAAAGCTTGATGTTATACTCAAAGCACGTTGTTATGCAGCTAAAATGTCACGTGAGAAACATGTATGCAAAGTGGTCCAAGTTTTATTTCAACGCTTATCTGAGCTTTCTTCTTATGCATTCTTCTGTTATCCATAGTTTTGTCCAGAATGAAAAAAATGTGCCGTTAAATGTTGCCTAAAACTTCCACATTTAAGTCTTTTGAGTTACTGCAAAACTCCATTGAACATTCCCAGGTTTGGTAGAAGATACTTCTCTTATTCAAGACGCGTAGGAACATCAGTGAGAGTTGCCCAGAGTACATTTGCCTTCAAATGTTTGTCTCAAAGTCTCACACTCTCGTTTCTTCTAGTGTGAATACGCCTCTTTTTGCTCCCTTCCCCCCAGGTTAAACCTAACAGCAGAGCTGGCAAAGCTCCAGAACACAGGAGAGGCTCATTTGTGGCATCTCGTAACAAAGAGTCCACCGTGGCAACGTCAGCCTTTGCAACAGATCAGAGAAACTGGCCAATCACAAACCAAGTTCTGATCACAACATGAAATATCACGTAAGATTTGCGTATGTAGATGCAAGAAAACAACCATCTGTCCACCCAGGTCAATCAGGTTCCGGAAGCCAAAACAGTTCATGTCAGCAAGCCAGAAGAGTCCCGCAACACCTACAGCAGACGCTTCCATCCGTCCTCCAGAATTCTCTATGGGTTCCCCATACTCGATACACTGTTGCCTCAAATGCTTCCATCCTTTCCTTTACTCCCAGATGACAAATGCTTTTATTCTCTTGGGGGAAGAGCCAACCAAGCTATATTCAAAAAAAGAGCCCTGTTTGGGTTTAGTCAGATCTCCATGAGCACGAAAACTGTGGCTAAAGAGAGTGCGAACGATATATAATAAACCAGGAGTTTGTCTGCGGTCTATGTAAAAACAAACACAAAAATTGAGCTCTGTGTACTAAGGTGTGTTTTCACACGAATGAAAGGGAAGGGAGAGGAGTGCACAACCAAAACTCTGGTCTAGAGGAGGAAAAGTTACTCCTCTGCCCTGGTACCTTAGGAAGCTGTGAGAGAACCTTCCAGTAACAAATCAGCACTGGTTGTGCCATTTTGAAGTTGATTATGCAACAGGGTTTGACCCTGCCCACCATCAGTATTCCAACCCCCCAAAGTACCAGGAATTTTGTTTTCTTGGCCTGTCTCCCACTGTCGGCAATGGGAAGAGAGAGCAGCACCAGCATTAAGGAGTTAACACAAATGTGCTTTGCACTGGACTCCGCAGAGAGCGAAGGAAACACATCTCCAGACCACCAGTTGCTATTCCATCACGTAAAACTGAAAGTACAAAATGGCAGAAGACTGAGGAAGAACGCTCTTCTTCCCCGAGTCGTTATTTAAGGCTGTATACACAGTTTCTACGTAACTGTGTGACTTAAAAGTTTCAGAGCAGTAGTACTTAAGAATATTGCACTCATTTCTGTTTCAGAGTGTTTTCAGTTCCTATGCTTCAGTCAGCATAGACGGTACAGTATTGAGTCCGGACCTCAGTCAAAAGGAAACTGAATTATTTCTGTTCCAATATTCCCACTAACTTCAAGAAATGGGTAAGCAGAAAAGCATTCCATAATTTGAGGAATCAACTCTAATCAAGAACTCAGCTGCACACAACTCACATATGGTAATACTGAAACGTACAGACCTGCAGTCCTTCCTAAGCTTCTCAAATCTGATGATAGCTTCACGGCTGCTGAAAGCAAGCATAGGAGTTTAGACAGGAAACCTGTGGAGATACTACTCTTACGGGAGAACTTGTTTTCACTGAAAACAACTGGGTATCTCCTGTATTCAACACATGTAAGAAGATTCTAGGCAACATCACTGACAACAAGGGAAAACAGCATGTCCTACTTAAACAAAGCTGAAGCACTAACGCGGAACATGGCATTTAAGGGGACCAACCAATCTTTCTTTCTCTTTTTTTTTTTTTTTACAGTTGAGTTCTGTTAAGCCATTGATTCCTAAAAAAATAAAAGTTCTTTCTCTGACTTTAACAATCCTTTAGGCTTTTAGTGCAAAATCACATCGATTTCCCTTGGGAAGGCCCTGCATTTTTGCCTCTCATTGGGGGTGGTGCTCGCTGTAAAGGCGGCGGCTGCATACCACCAGACACTGACTGATACATTCCTCTCATATCTATCTGTTGGTAGTTGGAAGGATTCATGATTAAATTTGGAGGCTTTGGCATCATGAGATGACTCATTGCTGTCTGCTGGTAAGACATGTGCTGTTGTTGCTGCTGATTGTACTGCTGCTGTAGTCTTCTGTTCATAAGTATCCTCTGAACGCAACTGATCAACTGTGAAGGGAAAGCAGAGCTGTTAGAAGTGCACGACCCGTCTCGATGCTGCAAGTATCAAATTCAGAGTTAAAATCAATTTGTTCAGGATAGCATGGCTGAATGAAAAAGCACTATTGCTATCACCATCACTAATGTGATGGTATTCACCAGCTGATTACTGCAGAATCCATTTAGTAACACCATTTAGGGCTAAGTTCTCTTCACGATTTGCCTATCGTATTTCACGCCACGTTTGGGTAAGTTCCCACTTGCACTATCCTGAGAAATGATTCCCTAGTACAAATTACAGCTTTTTGTGGCAGGTATTATTTATCAGCCCTTTGAAAGCCCTGCATGTGGATCATTGCTGCACATTTGCCTAAAAGAAGCTCTTCCAATTGACATAAACTGGGCAACTTTCAGATTCTGCAAAACCTCAGCTAAAAAACGTTAGCAATACTTTCTGTGATTCACCCTTAGCTCTGGGAATTAGATTTCTCTTTAAGCTTCATTACTTTCAAGCAAACTACTTCAACAGAAAAATCTGGTGAGGATTTTTTTTGAAATGATCTGCTCACGGAGTCTCCCTCGATGAGGCTGAGTAATCCAGCCCAGCACACTGCACAAGTCAACAACTCCCAGTGTTACATCATATACGCCATTACACAATGCCAGCAAATACTTGACCCGTGGAAACACGTAATATGTGAGTAAGTATTTATGTACCTAAACATAGACTTCTACTCTGTACACGCACATGCAAAGTTCATATTCAATATCTCAGTTCAAACTTGGACCGTCGATCAAATAACTATTAGATATTTTACCATCTGCTGTTTAGTAAGGACGTCGTTATAGATGGCTTCTCGTCGCTTAACATCAAGCTCTTGGCTTGCCTGTCTACTTAGGGCCAGGGCCTGCACTTGGCTCTCTGTGAGCGTTACATTCTCTTTCCACTGAAAAGGAAAAAAATGGTCTCAGTGTTAGTCATTTTGACAGAAGCGCAATGGTGACTGAGGTCCTGCATTATATTCAGAGTCGCATCAGGAGTTAAAGCACAGCCCGGTTCCTAGAAAATGCAGAATTATACTTCCCCAGAATTAGAACTAAGAGTTAGCAGTTCTTGAAACTACCAGTTGCAGTAACACGTCTCTAGATTACTGGAAACAAGTGAGAAAGGCGTGAGTCCAAGACAGATACCTAAGAAACAGGAAATGCTTCTTATTTCGGTGCAATTATTACACTCATTTGTAGAACGCTGGGATTTTCAGCGCAGGGCCAATAAAAATGGTTAAGTGTTAGCCTTGTGAGGCTCTGCGATATCCAGATGCCATGAAGGGTTACTGCACCCTGCAGTGATAAAGGTTAGCACAAACTGGAAATCACTGTCGTTAGTAACACAGCAATATAGCTGAATCATCACATACAACAGTCATTTCCTTATGTGATAACGTTCAACGCCTTCCCATCTCCCAGTCTAGACCCACAGCTGTCTGTTTTACTCACTATAGTTGAAATGATGTCTTCAAGGGGCTGAATTCTTGCTGCAGTTACGCTGTTGGTTGCTTCCACCACCTTCTCTCTTCCTTGATTAATGAGGTCCTGAGAAAACATCAGTAAATTAACTATAAGGAAAGCATTTCATTCTCATCTTGGTTACGTTTTCCTCATCTCCGTGTACGTACCTAGACTGTAATTACATTTTTCTTTCCATTTGCACAAGCCAGTGGGTGAGTAACAAATAGCTGCTAACATTCACATGAATTTCATCAAATGAAATTCAGTATATAGCAACTGAACTACGTACATCCATCTAGCAACAGAAGACAGTATTTATATGAAAGAAATATTTTGGCACCCAAACGTTTTCAGATCATCACAAGAGTGATGGTTTTCTTCACAGGCAACTCTTTTGCAGTACTGAGCTGGATGACGTTGCAGTTTCAACTCATTCTGTGAGCTCAAACTGCCATGATATATTTTAGCACAATACTGGCTCACACTGTCTATTATTGCACAGGTATGTGCAACGTGGGTCCCACCAATCTGCATTCTTTGTTAGCAGTTTTCACACAAACTCCTTAACTGAACTCTACTAGGTATCCTAAGACAACCGTGCTTCAACTACTGCAGTTACAGCCTGGCATCATATCAGGAAGAACTGAAGGTAACTGGGAGTGGAGCACAAATTCCTTTCTCCCATTCCTTCTCGGACATGAGACTGAGGCACAAAAGCTCAGTCTGGTAATTCATGTCTGCAAAGAATGCAGGATTTCCCACAATCCCAGGATACTACACAGGAATATAGGTACTTCTGTATATACGCACAGAAGTCAGACATCAGTTCACCAATAAGAAACTACAGCAAAAAAGGTAATTACTAAAAATAGGAGACAATTATATAACAGTAGGGTACTTAAGAATGACCTTCACCACCTGCGTGTGACAGAATAACACACGCACACTGACAGCAACGCAGATGTTACGTTACTTGGATCGCTGCTCACCTCCAGCTGTTGATTGCTCATCGCTGACAGAGCGCCCAAATTGAAAGGAATATATGGTGTTTGAGAGTTGAAATTAGTGGGAAGCATGTTGGTCCCTGTCGGCATGTTGAAACGCATGGTCAAGCCCTAAAACACAAAACGTACTTCTGTCTGTCCAAGCAACTGGAATATATCCCATTCTTCTCTCATTACACATGAAGCAGCACACACAGGTAAGTCGTCCCATCACACCGAAGAGCTTTTCCAAACCCCATGTCAAAAGGACACGTTAAGCACAGGGAAACTTCAGTTCTAGTTTTGAGCTAATACATGAGTTTAGCTTAAATATTCGGTACGCTAAGAAAAGAACGGCCAAGGTTTGCTGGTATATTTACAGTTGTTCAAGATTCATCTTGTAATTGCCAGCCCACAACCTAACATCAATTAATGAAATTGTGAAGATCTGAAGTGGGGAATTTATTAACAGGAATATGAAGTTTATCTCCCATATGGATTTCTCATGGGGCAATGTGCACGCTCACTTACATCGCCTGCATCTTCCTATTGCCTTCTCCTAATCCTCCCACTGTCACCTGCTCATTCAAGGCTGCCAGCAGCACTTTACATACTCTTTTTTCTTTCTTTCTCCTTCTTCTTTTTTACTTTCAGACCTCTGATCAGGTACGAAGACCTGAACTAAGCCTTCCAAGTAATTATTATTATTTTTTTATACTAAACTCCAGTTAGATCACGTTATTGAACTGCTTTTACCATGCAGTTTTAAACTTTTACAATTTAACACACACACACACACACACACACACACACTCCCCAGTGCTCCTGCCAATTCATTATTTTCTTCATTCTACCACTCCCTGAAGGATCCAGTAAACAAGACATAGGGAATAAGGGAGGGAAAAAAAAGGCAAACCCTTTGTTGCAGATGCATGTATGTTTGTGGGATTTTGGCAAGCAGTTCTGTAATTGTAAACCTTTAATGGTACTACAAATAATCCTTAAATTGCAGAAGTGAGATATTACACGGGACTCCAACTGATTGTCATCGTGACATTAAAAAAAAATGGATGTAAATGGAAAAAGTAATTTTTAAAGGAAAGTAGTAAAGAAGATACACACAAAAGAATAGCACCAAGAGAGCAAATGAGACACGGTATCCCCATTTTTTCTAGATAGTTTGCCTCACGCACCTGCTTCCTGGCCTATAAGAGAAACTACTTTCCCAAAACATACTGAAAAGGTAAGTCGTACTTATATATAGAATGGTCATTTTTGTGTACAGCAAATGCATACAGATCATTTTACCTTCTTTTCTGCTTCGTATTCTGCCCAGGCCGCCTTCCTTTCCTCTTCAGTGAGCTCCTCTTCCTCCTTATGGTCCAGCAGTGAATCATGCTCGTGATACCCTACTATATACTCCTTATTGATTTGAAGCAATTCTGCCAGGATTGTATCCTGTTCAAATGAACAGATGATAAAACATGAAGTCATTCGGTAGCTCCACTGCATTTACTTTTGCTGCGCGCCTCACTGCTTTGACCCAATTTTCACTAACAGCAGCTCAAAGCTCTTCAGAGAAACAAAATTTAAAAAGAATTTAGAAGCATAACTTTCCTCCGAGGGAGGGTAATGGATTAACAATCTGTTGCAGAGATGACAGTCAAATCACTTAATGAATCACAGGAATGTACTCAGATTCCACAACAATAAATGCAGTTTAAGAAACCAAAAGGAATGGAATGTGCTAAATGATTTTCCTTTGCTCAGGCTGGGTACCTGAGAGGGCCTACCAACCACCTGCATCCACAAGCCATGAAGAGCACCTCTACTGGCTTGAAAACGCTAAGCAGCACTTCGGCCCACCAGGTGTCAGCCAGCTCTGTGCAGAGAAGGCTGCTTTCTTAAAGCTGTCAAGATGTACGTTCGGACAAATGGTCCCTCATCTACTGAGGCTACAAGAGGTCACACTGCTGCTCTGAACCGGGTTTCTTCAGCAGGCGGCCATTTCACTTTCTATACTCTGCAATACCCACAATGCTTAATTGCTTTTAAAGTTAACTGAAATGTTTAGAGTTCTTTATAACTGCAAACTATTGCAGTTTTGTTTACAGATATGCAAAGATTTGTATTAAAGTGTATACTGAAATAAAAAAACCCTACTCTTGTTTTCCAAAGGGAAAGTTACTGGCAAGCTGAGCATTTCCTGGAATTGAGAAGCTGCTTGCCCAACTATCCAGCTGGACTACAGATGACACACACTGATAGATCATTATCTCAATTAAGAGATGAAATAAAAATAGAAAATGAATGGGAAGAGCTGGTGTTTCAAGGTAATTAAGTTCACAGTGGTTTAGCAGTCCCCGTTTGCACTGAATGTATGATCCTGTCTCCACAGCTTTTCAGACATCAGCGTGCCTGAGAAAGCTCCAGCGCTCCTCAGCATTCAGCCTAGGGCTAATAAAACACAGACATAAATCCAGCAAACTTCCTGAACCGGTTCTGGAATGCATTACAGTGAGCATGCTGAAGGGACTGTCTACAGCACAATTACACAAATACCTACAGACCAAACCAACGCAGGCCTTTGTGCAAACAGGAGCACAAGCTATTCTCCTGGCACTTGGAAACATGGCACCACTCTCTCCTAAACCACCACGGTGTCTGCAGCAACACGGGGAGCTGCAAGTGGATCACACCGCATGGAGTCACAACAGCTACAGAAAGTTGTTCATTCTGGAGCATGTTTAAAACACAACTTAGTAACCATAAGCTAACGCCAAGTAACTGAGGTATGTGAGCCAGTCTGTAAGCTGTCCCTGTTTCATCCCTCCACTACCACCTGCCTTCCTAAATCAGAACCAAAGCTTTCTGCTCTGGCTCCTCACGGAAACGTTCCATGTAATATCTCATGACTCATGGGCAAAGGCAGCACATAATGGTATTCAGGATGGTGGGAGAGAAAGGCATCAGAGAGAAAAGGGATGATAATGGGAAATACAGAAAGCAGCTGGAAGAAGTGGGTGAAGAAATCATGGAGATATTACCAAAGTAACGGAACACGATTAAGGCACTCCCAGCATACTGGAGCTGTACATCAGTGTGAGGAGGGTCTCTGGACATGCACATGCATTAATTTCCATGGTAACGCAATTATTGAAAACAATACTGGAATATAATCCACGCTCACTTGGCCAACAGTCTTCAAAATGTGGTTTAAATCACAACCAACTGTATGTTTGCTTTTCTTTGTCCAAATTTTATTTTGCATCAAATATGATGGAGCTTGGAAATTGGTATATGGAAGGTACTGCCATTGAGTTAACTGTCAAATGAAGAAAACTTCTATTTACCTTACATACCAAACATCCAGTAGACTTACATTCCTTTTCATTTATTTAGCTTGTCGATGAGACAACGATTCTAAGCTGGTTAACCTTTAAGAGGAAATCCTAGCAATGCATGAAAAACTGATGAGATCTTTTCATTATTATGATTTTTAGAAGAGGTTTCATTTGTCCTTCTAAAATCCAGTCAGAAATTAAATGCTATGGAGACATAAACGAAAGGAAATCTTCCAGAGAAGAATTTCAATTATGCTGTAGTTCAAAAATTTTTCTTCCCCTCAAACAATTGAACCAAGGTTAAAAAATAAACATATTAATAACAAATATAAATGAAAAAAACAAAGATGTCAAGTTCTCCTGGTTTTGACAGCTCTCCCAAAATTCACAACACTTCCCCCTAGTACAGAAATACAGTAAGAAACATGCGCTGGTTGGGTCCCAAGATAGCATAAAATAATGATCACACTACATCTGATCAAACTACTGTTTTAATCTGGTTTTCCAATCTGCACTACATGACCCAGCTGAGCCAAGTTTTCCTTTACCACAACCTATGTCTGGGTCTGTGTCCCACTGACTGGGCTGCTGAATGAGCGTACCACAGGGACACACAGTGCCCCCTGAGCCCATTCTGTCTTCGTCCAGCATCTGATGCTCCAAATTATACAGTGCACTGGCCCAAGTGCAAACGCCTGTAGCATCGATCAGGGTCCAATTATCAGTGCTGATGGTGAAAAGCACAGAGTCAGCTATGTGCCAGCCAAGGGTTCCCCAGTGCACATTCCTGTGGGAGCTGAGCGTTAAGTGCCTGAGATCTACACAAAAACGGACTAAGTCAAACCACACTACCTTTAAAGATGACTTGCAATCCATTAAATTCACGGCAAAGTAGAATGAAACACCTGAAATACAGCCATCATACACTAAAGGGAATTCTCTTGCTTTACGCTTTTACTGTTTGTGCACAGCAGTACTTTGATGAAGCACCTTATGCCTCCAGTCTCTGTCAGGCAATGAGTCACTACACTTGCACAAACCTCATGGGCATTAACAATTACTGCTACTTAGTTCTGAACTTCAATGTTGCAAACCTGAATCAGGTGAACAACATCCACACTAAAACTGTCCCCTTAAGCTCAAGTATATGCATTCCTTTTCAGGACACAGAGGTGGCTTCAGAGGCAGGAGGGCAGAGAAGCAGCACCGTGAAGGCAGCGCCTCTTCCCTGGAGGCTCCCCAGACAACCTGTAGGTGACGCTCTGACTGCAATGTGCACAAAACTGCTGCTGGAATTCAAACCTGACAGGAAACTTTGATAAGCTTCCAGGAAAACCTCCATCTTCCGCATCTGCCACGTGACTTTCATGTGAGAAGTAACATTCAATATCTCCTCCTATTAACAACGCTGTCTAAGAAAACTTTGATTGAAACTGGGATTGTTAAAAAAGATAAAATCTCATAAATGCATTTTCAAAATCAAGTAGTTTATTTCTCTGAATCTGTTCTCTCAGATTCGAGCTGTACCTCAGATAAATGAGTTTCATACACTGACGTGCTTTCGTTGCGTATTTCACACTGCGTGTATGGATTACAACAGTAACCCCTGGTCTTGCTGTCTCCACAACAGTGGCATTACACAGTGGGATCACTGTTCAAGAGATTACACTTTGAAGATGTAAAAGACATGAACAGACCTGAAGACAAGAGAAAATTATACATGAAACCCATGAAAAGAAGAACAAAACCCTTCTTTTAGCCTAACTCCTCTTTCACTTTGCTGACAACTACAGAGGAGCAGCTCAGCCTTTGCAAGCACGGGGCAGGCAGCTCACTGATGAAAAAGAGCAACCCAGGTGAAGTTTTGGCAGCCTTTGTTTCCAGCTGAAAGCTGCAGAGATCAGGCTGGGCACACTGAGCTTACCAGGAAAAAAGCATCTGAGAATTTTAACCCTGAGGTGGTGCGCAATTAATGGCTTTTACCATAAAACACTTCTGGGAGCGCATCAGTCTTTAAAATCAACCTTTTCTCCCTCAAAAAAATGCAACAAATTTGTAGTTAAATTCACTAAATCAGTGATAGGGCTGAACTGTGCATCTCTGCTAAAATCACAGAGGTAAGGAACAGTGAGCTTTCTGGATGAGGAAGGTTGCACGATTTAGAGAATCATCCACCATCCACCACAGCATTTCCTACAGCTGATATCTGCTTTTGACTGTTCATATAAAATTTCTAGAGAACTGGAGAGAGCAAAAACAAATAGGAAACATAAAACAAAAGTGAAAGTAATGATAAATTACGAGCCACAATTCAGATAAAAAGATCACAGGAATCAAAGAATAAGTCACCGGGCTAGCTCAGTTTGGTGTGCAAAGCAAGGATAAAATGTCCCAATCAGCCAAGGGGAAGACAAACGCAGCCAAAAACAATGATTAAAAAATGGAGATCATCAAAACAGCTAAGGAGAGTTTTGTTGTTACATTTTTCATAGTAAACATAAGAACCAAACGAAACAAAGGTGAGATATAAATTACTTTGCAACAGCTCACTGCACTGGCAATAGCCAACCATGCAGGGCAGCTCAATGCCAGCTCAGCACTGGGAGCCACCCTACTCATATCCTAAAGATATCTGCATTTTGTCTTGGATCAACTACCCAGCAATCATTAAGTATCACCTTGTTGCTCGTGTGTACTAGATGGCCTTACAGGACAGGCTTCACTCCTCCCCTCGGACTATCTGGCCAAATCCCAAACCACAAGTAATGCTTTGCTCAGTGACAGCTACTGATTTTTTTATTAACATTCCTCAAGCACTTCCTTCCCCCCTAACAACTAGAAGGACTTCCCACAAGCAGAGCAATGACATGAAAACACCAGCTGTTGCACATGGGAGGCTCCTCTGCCTCCCAGCTAGGAACATGCACTACAAGCTGCATACTTCTAGGACACTTCCACGCCTCCAGTTCTTCCTCATTATCACAAAACCATGCCTAATTGTGGGACACAAGGGAAGGGACAGATAATTGGGGGGTAATAGCTACCTTCCCACATCTTGTGAGGCTACCAGGAATGCAAAACACTGCTTTCAACAAATAAATGCACGAACTGCTAAGATAAGACGAATCCACCTGATGACTCCTAGCCCTTTCAACCACCCAATCCAAAACAAAACAGGTAAGAAATTCAAACAAAGATGGACAAATTTAAAAAAGAAAATTTAATTTGTTTAATACCATTTGCTAAACCAAGGGGAAAAGAAAAACAACAAAAAATCAGAGAATACACAGATCTGCTTTATTTCTAAGTTAAAAGCTTGCATTCAACTTAATTGATGTAAACCTTATGGCAATGGCTCAACTGAATTAATGTGGAACTTCGTTTCAAATCAAACACTGAACTACTTCTGGAGTTTACAAACTTCCACATATTTATGAATTGATCTATCATTGTAAACAAAAACAAGTAACTTCCAACATATAATCACTGCACTGATTGGTTACTCACTGCAATGATTGTTTACTCAAAGCATTGATTAAGAAGTTAAAAAAAAAGAAAAAGAAAAAGAAAAAATCTCTTATCTCCAACTTAGTGCTTACACTGTGAAACATCATAATAAAAGGAGCTGGGATACAGTCATTAAAGTCTGTTTTCAAGGGTTCTGAAACAAGCAGCAGCAACTAACATTTATGGGGCTCCCACTTCCTAAATCCCCCCGGCAGCTGCACGGATGCTGCAGGCGGTCTGACAGACTCAATTTCAGAGAATGGCCTAAATAATAAGATCGCCAATGCAAAGCTTAGCCACCATTTATTATCAGGGTCTACAGAGAGTCTAGAATGGAGAGCATGCAATTTTTCTTTGAAAATTAATAGATTTACAAACTAGAAAACTTCCATCCCCACACCAAGACCTAAACATGACTCAGAGATGTAATCAGGTAACCGAGTATGGGCCACACATTTAAACGTTACTCCATACTGCTAAGCCCTTCACTGAGTAATAAGCAACAGACAACCGCACGACAAGTTATTAATCAATTAGCCTCCAGCAGACCACATTAGATTAGTGTATGTGGATGATACCTAACACAATGAACATAAATCAGACAAAGAACAAAACATTAGCCTAACCTCAAATACAAACAAACTTGGAAAAAGAAGAGAAAAATAAATGCTCAGTCACTCTCTCTCCTGAACTTCACAGTGAGATCGGAATAAAAGTCACAAACTGTTGTTTCAAATTTGGTTAGTAAACTTGCTGGTTCCCTATGCACTGTGTGGGATACTGAGCCATTACTAAGTGAAGCAGGAACAACGAACCACTACCACATGTGCCACCGCCACTGTACAAATAGATTAAGACAAGCCTCACTGAAAACACACTACTGTGATCTTCAAAGTTTATTCATCATCAAGTTGGAAAAAGGTCTGACATTGCCAATTCCTATTATCTCAGAGTAGGGACTACCAACACTCTCACCAAGTAGCATACATAGTTTGGACTCGATGATCCTTATGGGTCCCTTCCAACTCAGGGTGTTCTATGATTTAGTGTAAACAATTGTATTCACCTTATTTCTAAGTGAAAAATTCTACTCTGGGGTGACAACACAGCACTCTTTCTCCCTCCAAGGCTGAATTCCCCCACAAGGGGGTTGGACTTGATGATCTCTGGAGGTCCCTTCCAACCCCTATGATTCTGTGATTCTACAACAGATATAAGCTTTTTTTATAGCATATAATTCCCAGCGATGTGCACCGACTTACTTTTGGCAACATTGGTGTATCCCTCTTCTTCTTCTTTTCTGAATTAGGATCATCCAGCAAATCTGGCTCAAAAGTGTACAGCTCTGTAAGCTCATTCATAGTAAAATGACGTTCAACTTGCTGCTGGTCAACAACCCGGAAAGACAGTGACTGCTTTGTTACCTGCCGGTCGTAGATTTTGTCTTCCATTGTACCCTAAAAAACACAGGTACTTGCTTTTACACAAATACGAAAGCACCTGTTGCATATGGAAATACTAAGAGAGATACAAAAGTAAGAACAACAACACTGCTCTGTTTTCCTTGTTTCTTTGATCCTTACCTACAAAGCTACCGGAAAACTGCCGCAATAAAAATGCTGCTACTGACTGGCATGAGAAATTGGCTTTTTAAGGAGTGCCTTGAAGAAAACAGTTTTGCTCTGATTTCCCAAAGTACGGTCATGACAAAAACGTCAATTTTCACAGGATCTACCTTATTTTGTTGTTTTGAGCAGCCCCCAAAAAGGAAAACAGATACCGTATCGCTGGGTAGGAAGGGCAGGGGAAGAGAAGCAGTCAAATCCAATCTATCACAGCTGTGTAAGAACAAACTACATCTTTGATACAAAAAAGGATTTTTTTTTTCTTAAAGACAATGACTGCAAAAAGCATGAGAACAGCACAGCCTGTTCTAACCATTGTAATTTAAAAAGGATACCAACAGTTCAAAAGTGCACAGAGAAAAATAGACTGAAGCCCGAAGGAAAAAAAATGCATATCTGACAGAAACATGTTACAAAAAGTGATGTATTTAAGTTGGCAAGTGAATACGACTTGATCATGAATTAAGTACTGATACTGGGAAAAGGTCTTCAGTCTATTCTGGAAAAACCTTGGAATTGGAAGGTGAAGCAAGAAACGACCTATCAGAAATAATGGTGCTACTGCTTAAAACCAGCACAGATCAGCGATCATCAGAATTAGGAAACATCTTTCCGATCTTTAGGCTGCGATACAAGCTCTCCAATCATGACTGCATGCTTTCTTAATATATTAAAAGCAAATCTTCAGCTCTCTCCATTTGGATCTCCAGCTGCCTGGAGACCAGTCTGTAGAAGTCAGCTACATTCAGCAAATCTACTGCCAAATGGCAACTATGCTCTGTGCAGTCATTCCAAATAACAAATTCTCAGTAGTGTGCAAGTTGAAACAGTAAAAGCGTTATTCTGACTCTGAATGTGTGAATCGCAGCTAGAATTCCACTGCTAAGATCGGTGTTACACAGACTGCCAGACGAGATGGGTTTTATAGGAAATATATTCAGTTCCTTTTTCAATTCACTGCCATTTCCTTCAAGAGTTTTTTCAGCGGTTTCCGGTCAAATACAGCTACCAGATTAGGGCTAGAACATGACTGCACCCGTGTGAATCACCACTAACTTCAACAGACGTCCAAACAGTTACAGATTACAAGCCAGATTGTAGGACCAGAGTATCACAAAAACATCATTCAGAAACGTACCTGGGCCAAAAACCTGTACACAAACACAGGCTTGCTCTGCCCAAAGCGGTAAACCCTGAAAATACTCTGGATATCATATGATGGGTTCCAAGAAGCATCGAAGATGATTACTCTATTAGCAGCCACGAGATTAATTCCGAGGGAACCTGCCTTAGTGGATATAATAAACAAGCGGCCTCTGGAACAAAGAAAAGTTACAAATTTTTAATATTTTGGAAAACAATTACTGTTTCTGTGCTGCTGTGTTACCGTAGAGTTGTCCATACATGGAAACGGCTCAAAAAACATCATTAAAATATTGTATTAAGCATAGAAAAGATACAGATTTTACAAGGACAAAACTTTTGGCAAAACATACTCTCAGAAACACAGAGCAGGGACAAACCAAACGTTAACAGGAACTGCTGGGAAAGACTTTTTTTTTTTAATTTCTGCTGTTTCAAACTCAAGTTATATCACATTCAATAGTAATATTCAACAAGCATGCCCCATATTATTGAAACTGTTCTCTAGTTAGCTTGAAGAGTAACTCAAGCACAATTCTGTATCTGATAATGACTTGACTCAAAAACCAAACTGAAGTATGGAAGAAAAGCTACAGTTTATCTCTACAAAGAACCTGCAGTCTCAAATAAATATCAATATGGAATTCAGCCACAAGTACTGAAGTAAACAAATAAGCACACTGAAGAGTGGGGACAGTCAACAGTTACTTGCTTAAAACAATGACATGAACCAGTGCTGCACCTGGCAGCATTGTGAAACTTCACAGGCATAGTGTTACAGGTCAATAAACTAATACAAGTAACAAAGAAACGTGGAACAAATGAAAAACAAGAGGAAAATCAAGAATGCCTGTCTGAAGAGACCTCACCTCACATTAGTTTCATCATTAAATTCTTCAGCCCATTTCTTTCTTGACTGAGCTGTAGTCGAGCCATCTAAACGATAGTAATCAATGTTTCGGAACCATTTTCCTTCACCTATAAACGAGAGTCATGAGTAAGAGTCATGATTATAATGCCGGTCATGTAAGTAATCAGACTGGTAATATCGGAAATGTTCAACACTCAAAACAGTGCAAGAGCGAACATGGAGCATAAAAGATGATATTCTCTAACAATTTAAAGCAATGGGAGAAGACTACAGGTAATTCAAGATAAAGAATCCATGATAGAAAACATATTTTTGAGAATACAGGTGTTTCCCAAAGGCATGGCCTGAAAATTACTTAGTGAGGCTTGCATAACAAAATATAAAACATAACATGACAGAAAATAATGGCAATTGCATTTGTGAAAACAATAATCATCCGCAAAGCAAAAAGCAATAGCTCCTACATATGCTAACCCAACTCTGTCTAAAATGATTCAAAAGCAGAGTAAATCTTGTCAATAGCATTTTAAATTATTTTTTTAAATTAAAAAAAAAAAAAAAAGTATTCAATGCTATAATTTACTTCTTAATATTTTAATCTTTTTGTAAAAATTAACAACTGATATTAAACAAAACAGACTGGAAATTAAAGATGCAAAGTTATAACCATGCTACGAGTCATGCCAGAACTGCCTCAGAGGGCTCTCAGGCCCTGGTACTGCTGCCCAGAGCTGTGGGTGCCCCATCCCTGGAGGTGATGGATGGGCCCTGGGCAGCCTGAGCAAGTGGGGGCAGCCAGCCCATGGTAGGGGAACTGTAAGGGGATCTGTAAGGACCCCTCCAACCTAAGCCATTCTATGATTCTATGAACGTCTGTATATGGTAAATCTTACTATTACAACCAGTTAATAAAAGAAGCACCAAATACGCACACACACAAAAAAAGACCTTGAGAATGAGCTCACACTGAAGGCACAAGCACTAAAAGCAAGAAAAAAGGATAGCAACTAATAACATGTGAAGATAACAAACACTCAGAAGATAAGGAAGCAGCAGGTTGGAACAACAAATCTGTGAGAGAGATACCGGAGATCTTCATCTACAGCACTGATACCACTAAAGCCACATTTCTCTTATGCAATTGTCTATACACTCGTAAACTTAGAAAGAAAATATTTCGAAGAAATGACAGATTCAAATAAATTCTCCAATCTGTGCATATTGTGAACTGAAACTTCGCATAAAAACAAACTGCATCATCAAGAACTCGGGGATCACACAGAGGAAACAAAAAAATCCTGCACAGAGTACACGTCTGGTTAGTGAGAAATTCCTCACCATTCAAGCACCACTAGGATAGTAATTAATTCAAGATACTGCTCTCTTACAGAATCCATAACAAAATTTACTGCAGCACACATAAAGCCCAAATTCACATTCTGCATTCAACATCCAGACACACCATTTGAAAGTCTTATTTTCCTTCATTATCTCTTTCTCAGTAGGAAGCACCACAATCTGCCATGCATGAGCATACAACATCGCTTTTATATAGAATTTAATAAAATGCCTTTTCTCGTTTTGGATGATGAACATTTAATCTGCCTAGGCAATATTAAGCACAGATGACAAAGAACGAAATCAGAAGCAAGAATCCACAATAGGATAGCAGAGACCACCTGCAGAGGAGAACAGCAGTTTTGCCAACTTCAGGAATGATACAGAATGATAGAATGTTTCTCATGAAAGCAATTATTTCAACTCCATTCCCTTTGGAATGAAGACAGACTTGCAAAAGAATAATTAGCTCTGTAATTGTTCAAGCAAGCTGACACTCACCTTTATAGATAGGAGGCTTCTCTTTGTCAGTTTTCTCCCTGTTAGCCAGCTCCAGAAAATCTTCTATCAAATCCAATGATATCAGGGACTGGCTAAACACTAGGCTGGAAACAGAAACACAGAATTCAACTCTGAGGTTAATTACTCTAACAAGCTGCTCACTCTGATACAACTTTTTAAACAATCAATCTTTCTAGACGCAGTGGAAGACTTTGGGTAGTACACGTATGTACGGAAAAACTCACTGACAGAAATAGCATGCACACTTCCTTTAGAAACCTGAGCTACAGCATCCAATCTCTAGACTGAATGGAAAACAGAGTAACATATTTACAGGATTGTTTAAACCACTTCTAAAACTGACTTACACTTTGTCCCCAAGCTCCTCTGCCATTCGAAGAATTTCAAAGAGAAGAACCATCTTCCCAGAATGTTCCAGCACCTCAGCATCTGCATCAGTGACAAAATCTTTGTACCAGTCTGGAGCTGGGCTACCAGGATTGGATGAGGAAGTAGCTTTACCTATGAAAACACAAACAAAAAATTCAGAGATAAAGGCACGATCTTCATTTAAATGCTTTGAAATGTCATTTTTTAATGTTGCAGAATATTTAGACAAAGAATTCTATTATCTGCAACTTTTCCCCACGAGTATAAATCGATAGCTTTGTTTCATGCATCTTTGAAAACCCATTCAAGTTACAGCAATCAAAAAGCAGCTACTCATAAAGTGATTTGAAATCTGTAAACACCTGAAATTCTTAAAAAGTTAATAGTCTTTTGGGTTACACCAAGACCATCTATCAAGATGAATTCACAGACAAAAGCTTTCAAATGCTCCAATAACACCAGCTGTACAACAAAAGACTGTGTCTCCTACCACTTTTGCGATACTCGGAATCTTCTTTTTCCAAAGCTGATGTAGAAGACATTAGTATACAGAGTAGTATATGGAAGTGAAAAAGGTATTATTTCTCCCCTTTTATATTACTTTGTTATAAAAGGAAAAAACAAATTCCACCATCATCATCTGTCTTATTGCAAAGTTCTACAGGAGGGTTTCTTGCCTGCTCACCTGCTAACACACCACTACTATAACAACATCTCTAGAACATGTTACATCTCCCGGGCGTAACAAAGAAGGACAAATACATTTGCTAATGTTTTCAATATTCTTTCATTAGCACATTAAAAAAAAAGGGAAAAGCAGCATAGTTTTCTCTTTAACTTTGCATCTTTTTGTACTTACGAATTCAAAAAGATATCAGTTGGAGCACATTATTAGAAATAGTAGGAACCGTAAGCACAGAAGGAGTACCTGGCAAATACCTTAATTCCATTTTGCACAAAGCAGAACTCCTGACAGCCCTCTCAAATTGTGTTTTCCAAAATGAAGCTGCATGGTATTTGATTTACTCGTGTATTACACTCACCTTCTTCTGATTTCATAACTGATGAAGGGTTGTTTCCAAGTTCTTCTGCATTTCCTTCTCCACCTCCACGAGATCTTGAATTCCAGACTTTAATGACTTCAACATCGTTATCGCTGCCACTCCCACTTGAGCTACATTCTTTCTTCCCTTTTTTCCCCTTGGATTTTTTTTTCCTAAAAAGATAACATTATACACTTATGTATTTATTTATTTAATTTTTTGAATCATATTGCTAGAGGACATAGATGTAAAAATACATTTACTTTTAGAGAGATCATTTACTTTTATAGACATCCTCTTCTATTAGGGAGATAAATCCAACAACAAACAATAAATAAAAACTTAATTACTTTGCATAATCATCAGAACTTAAACTCATTGAAGTTTCATCGGAATCTGAAGCTATGAAGTCATCCATACTGTCTTCATCAAAGTAGCCCTTAAAGGAGAAAGAACAAATATTTTATTAAGTATGTTCATCCAGAAGCTTTTATTAAACCTTCAGCCATCTGCTTATTCTTCATTAAAACAATGGTAAGCTGCACAAAAAGATAGCCTTTCAAAATGTTTTAAGAATGACAACATATGCTGAAACTAAAAATATGACAAAAACAGCAGTACAATTACCCCACAGCAACAAAGATTTCCATTAATTTGATGAAACTTTACCTAACATTTGGCATAGCTTATTTGGAAAGTTCTCAGTAGAGAGTATTTTGATACATCTAATTTACCTTATTTTCTTTGCTAATATAGTCCAGCTGCAAACACCAGGGATGAGTCCAGATTCTGCTCAACATCTGGAAATCCTGGAATAGTTTAGCTCCAGCTTTGCCTCGTCCGCCTTCATTGCCACCACCTACACCTGACAATAAAGTTCAGGTTTGAGAATGAAACCTTGAAGTACATTAGCCACATACTCCTCCTTTGAACAATCTGTTAGTATAGTACTGAGTGTTCTTTTCAGATGCACATCACATTGTACCATGTCTTGTAGAAGAGGTCAAATTACTCAGTCACAGGAGTTCTTCTCCTAGTTAAAGTTGTCAAAATTAGTTCTTCCCCTTTTTCTCGACAGTGAGAAACATGATAACATTCTTACATAAACAAACGTTTCTCCCCAATAAAGGAATGAATCCAAATCCTCTTGGAAGGGCTATCATGTCTATCTAGATTGTAAAATCAGCTCTCATAAAGCAGCCTAAGCTGGAAAACAAAATAAAATTTGCTCTTTATTTTCATTTTTGTTTTCCCTCATTAGCTGGTAACACTGCATTAATCCATTACAATAAAGAATTTTAAAACGGCCACCATATTTGCACTGTCCAAGCACAAATTAGCACAACTTAACAGAATGTTCACAGTTGGACATTTTTTGTAGCTTCAAGTACTCATTAAGCAGCATAATAACTCTTGATTCTTGAAACAGATGAGTTTTTATATTTATTGAATCAAAAATATAAGGCATGTACGCCTACAAGGAAACAGTATTTGCTGCATCAAATGTCTATGGCACAGCAGGCACAAAGCTCACTCAGAGCATTTGCTTGAAAGACAAGGGAATCCCAGAAAACGTACAGAAAACACTTCATCAAATCAACTTATTGCTTTGTTTTAATTATAAAACAGCCTTAAGAAATTTCCCATTTATGCCTCCCTACGATGTTAAGAAAGGGAAATATAAGACAGACATTCTTAAGTTCACCTTTGCTAAGCTTAACCTAACATGATGGAGAAACTTACTGTATCAAACACAAAGCTAACGCCTCCTACAGACTTGTTCAGAAGTGAAAGTAAAACAATATAATATGCTCATTAAACGAAGGAAAAACTGCGTATCTTAGAAAACTGCATCTAAAATGTGATTTTAGTTACATGCCTCTGTTATGAGGCACAGGAAAACAATTTTAAACATTTGCAGATGAGAAGCAGTCATTCTTCGATGTTCGCTTTTTTATTAAATGAAACTCAGAAAGCATGTCCTTTTCTGGAAGAACTCTTTAAATACATAAGTAATCCAGAGCACTAACACGAGCCTCTGTAACCATTACAGAGATCTCCTGGGCCATAGCTAGCTCTCTTCTCATTAGAGGCAGTTCTTCCTTCCTTTCTCCCAGTTCTCTCTTTCCCATGTCACCTCTGGCACCGACTGCTGGATGAGCTGACTGAGCTCACCAGACTGGCAGGACACTAACCCAAGATCCTGAGAGAGAAAGTATATGATGCTGCCTGCTAATTCAGGGGGCTGAAGCAGCTCACCAAGGGCTGCTAAGTCATGAAACAGTAACACCCATTCTGACAACTGCAGACAGGTTCAAATAATTGTCAAGCCCTCCAAAGTCTAGACAGATTAATTAAACTATTAAGGAGTGCATTTTCTTATAGTTAGTTGCACACACTATCTACTAATAAATAGACTGTTCCAACAATGGAGCAAATTTGAAGCTCACTGTAACAGGCTTTTTGCCAGAACAAATCTTCCCCTTAGCTTTAACAAACACTGGATTAAGGCCTACCTTGTCTTAACCACTGCCTGCTCTATTGAAAAAGGAGGAATTGAAAGCCAGCATCTGACAAGATTTCTGTACAGAGTAGAATAGTTGTAAACATACAGCACTAATTTTTATGCTCATCAATGATCCATAAAGGTTTTACTTTTCCATTTAAAAGCATGGCAGACCAACAAAGTCAGGCTTGGAGAGGCTGAAAATAATTTAAGAAAAAAAAAATTAAAAAACAAAAAAACCCAATCCCACTTTGTACTAGAAATAGGCCAAAGATAACCTACAGAACCACTCTAACTCTGTAATTAAGCAGCTGCTATGAAGACCTACACTCGTAGAATCCTGGAATGGCTGGGTTGGAAGGGACCTTAAAACTCACCCAGCCCCGAGCCCTGCCATGGGCAGATTGCAAGTAGATGTCCAGTTACTACTGGAGGTATCAATGGAAGTGAAATTACCTTCACTAGTACTTCAAAACTCTTACAGCCATGACTTACATCAAACAGCAGCATCAGACAACACAACTACAGAAAGGAAACGTAGCTGGCAGTTTGTCTAGGAGATCACAAGCTGCACTGCCCAGAATCTAAAGTCATTAAGGCAACACAGTGAATTTCACACACACTGCTATAAATTACAGCTTGACGAGCTACAATGAATCTTTCTTGTAATTAGAGAATAACAAGAACAGAAAAATATATTAAAAAAAATCCTGCAATAGCAAGAGACGGGTGGCTTAACAGGTGGGAAAAAAAGAGAAGTACAACAGGCTATGTAATACATTTCATAGCCACTGCACAAACTGAATATAGGTTTCAAAGCTTTGGCAAAAGCCTATCAGCAGGACCTTAAACATTGCTATGGAATTCAGCACATTCCCATTCTAGTAGTCCTATATGGTGCTACTATTTACAGGTGTTGACACCTGGACTCCTAGATACACTGAAATTACAAGCTCAGAGTTTTATCTCTCAAGTAAGTGAACAGAACATAAGCCCACAGTAACGTATATTTTTTCCACCTTGTGCACCTTACATTTTTAATTAAACAGGATTACATTAATTGGGAAGAAGCAAAAATGGTTACGGTGAAAAACAGACTTCGGGGTTTAAAAAGAGAGTTCCAAAAAAGAGACAATATCTGACAAATAATAGTTTCAGCTGGGATAGCAGAAAATGAAATTGCCAGGCTTGGCAGTGAGCTTTTACCAGTACATCTCAATTGTAACTTTTCTTCCTCCGGTCTCATTGTCAGTATTTTAGTTCTCGGAAGAACAAAACATGAAATAAAATACATTTTATGTTTAGAAAACAAGAAAGAGAGATGAACTACAACCTGAAAGTAGACTAGTACTGAAATGCATGCATTACAATTCACCCCACAAAATATTTATGTGCAACCAAATATTTTGCTGCAATTCAAATTTCAGAGTTAAGGTGAGTCTTCAAGGAAGCAGAAAAATTCATATGTAGGGCATAAAATACGTACTCAAAAAACCCAAACCAATGACCACTAACCTTGTTACCTGAAAGAACGGTAGACACATACCTGTCAAATGATCCAAGTAATACTGGTAGAGCTTGCACTGAATAGGTGTCATTCTAACTTCTAGAACATACTCATATTTTGGTGGGAGGAACTTTGTTAATGCTGTGTAATCTTTCCTCTGTAATTTTAGAAGTGAGATATTAGTCATTATAAACATGAAAAGTGACTACTTGAGAGAGCTTAAGAACTTTTGGCTACTCGATCAACAAGGTATTAATCATGCATAAATTACAACGATTCAGATGCTCACCTACCACAAAGGGGAAAAAAATAACCCACTATATCAATATATTTACAGGCACTGTCTGTAGAAGCCCACCTTATTTAATAAATGTAGATGTCCAATTAAAAAGCAGATGGACCCATCAACCCCATGCCTCAGCTCCAAATCCCTAGGAAGTTGACTGCAGCTTCAGTAACTGCCTTGGTGCTTTTATGTTTCATTTTTTAATTCTAAAACCATTCCTGGGAAAGCATGGGTAAGTCAAGCAGCTTATACTAATGCTTTTATTGGAGTTGAACATGCACTCACAGTAACTACCTTCAGGTTTAGAGTATGTCATTTGTGAATATTTCTTTGTTTGAGGCAAAGCAAAATTTATTTTGTTCGTTTTTTCTACTTCACTAGACTCCGAATCCCTTACTTTTTGCCCCTCCATGCAAACAGTACCTGGTGCACTGATCCTGACCAAGATACTATTCTGGAGTGGGTGACCCCAGCACCCCTGGGAGGTGTTGGTCTGTTCTTCGCACACAGCACAGCTTTCAGGCTTCAGCTGCACAGCACAAATTCCTTGGCTGCAGGATGATCTCAGCCAGCTCACTGTCAGAGAGGAGCCTGTGGGCAACTCCCACTGGGTACTGGTGATAAACCACCTGCAAGGCCTTGCCTTTATCTGAGAGGGCAGCATCCCTTGGGAACAGTTTTCTTTTAAAGAAATTGCACAACAGACCCAACAAGAGCTTCCCTCTGCAGACAGGATCTGCTCTGTGCAGTGTGTCATAGGAAAATTCTCCCAGGCTCCATCCAATGCTGCATGAGTGCAGGGCGCCCAGCACCTGAAGGGATCTAGGCTTTGCTCACAACCTATGTCCTCTCCAGCCCAGAACAGACAGTAAGGGCCCTGGTTAATAGGACTGATTTTGCAGCAGGATCTCTTTCTCTGTAACAGGTCATAAGTCTAACAATTCCAGAACGTGTTTTAGAGAATTAAATGTTTCATTATAATTACAATTTGAGTATCCATTCTACTTGTCTCTTCTAAAACATAAGCAAATTGTAATGAGGGCTGGTTTGTGCTCCTGTGCTGCAGTACAGATGCACAGAACTGCGTGTGCTAATCTCCTGCTACTATTTGCATTTCCAGTATCATCATCTTCCTATAGGAAGTCCTTCACCACACTTACACGCTGCCATAAACCTTTGTATTTCTTTGGAGGTGAGCTAACTGCACTGTGACCACTTCACCCGGCTCCCTGGGAGTGTTTAATCGACTATTAGCAACTACAGCTACACAGAACACACTGCAAAACAAACAAATCTGTTTATGAATTACTCAAATAGCAAATGTACAGACCTCTGAGTCCTTTTATCAGAACAAGATGGAATAACTCTTCCCTTTCCACACAGCTATTTCAAGTAATTAGTTATGGTACAGCTGTTCTCACCTGAACGCATCCAGCTAACATCTCATAGAGAATATGCGCCCGCTTCTTCATTACTCTGACATCTACCAGAGTGGAGTCTGCACACTGACCGTTCTGAATTGGATTTATAAATCGATTTCGGAATTCTTTAATTGAACCAAGCAAATTCTCCTTAATAAAGTTAACCATGCAGTGATCTAGAACAAAGAGATCAAGTTCCAATTGTTCAAAAGTGCAAGTGCAACATTTGGATTAATTCTAAAACAAAATTAATGTGTTATATTTAAGCTAGGAAGTTTCTGTTAAGCAAAAATATCTTAAATCCATATACGCTGTAGGCAAAAAAAACTTCTAAATTTAATGTCAGATTTAAAACTTCCTCATCTTAGATGCTAAATAATTTGAGGGCTTCTGTACACCAAAGCAATTACACGATAACACATATTTGTAAAGATTTTGAAATAGATTAAAAAACATATTAATTAATAAGAAAAAAATTGTAACAGCATGCTATCAGACAGAAATATTAAATATCAATAGCCAATATAGAATGTTCCTGAGGCAGCAAAGAGAAAATACTTTGTTTTAAAACCAATACATTTGTTTTAAGAAATTTACTAAGAACACTGCTCTGCAATAGTTAAGAACAATTCAAACTGATGCTCCTGCAAGACCTGGTCTACTCATTTCCCCCCCACTCATACTCCCTCCCTTTCTCTTTGGACACACTGAGACTCATCTAATCCTCTGGTGAGCAATATCAGGGAACTGAACTGTCAGAAAGCTATTTCATTTTGTAGCATTAATTTTCTGATACTCCTCATAGCGGTTCCTTGAGGAATCAGACGTATGCGAGGCCATGCCAAGAGAAGGGATGGAGGAAAGGTCAGATGCCAAACAGCTCTAGCTTAACTTTGCTTGAACTACCATGGAAGCACATCTTCAGACAATAATTAGATATGAAAAATGCAGAAAGATCTTTCTGGATTTTTTTTTTTCCCCCGTATAAACACAGCAAACATCTTCATCATGTCAAATTCTTCTATTCAAACAAAATCTACGGGTAATTATGTATTGCTGAAAGAGTACATCCAAAACACATCTTAAACAAGAGAACTACTCACATTCTATAAGATTATTTTGCAGTGGCGTTCCTGTCAGAATTATTCTTCTCCTAGAACGAATTGAATTCATTGCCTTGGAAACAGCAGATGCTTCATTTTTTAATATGTGCCCTTCGTCACAAACAACAAAGTCAGGGCCTACGAAGAAATAACAACATTAGATCTTTTCCATCTTTTATAACCTCAAAGAAACTGGCAGCCTAAAGAAGCTGATATTTTTTCTATCCATGCTTATTATGCCTTTTTTTTTTTTTTTTTCTTAAAGCATTATTTAGTTCCTTTTTTATCCTTTACACAGGCATCCCCAGAAGCCATTCTGGTAAATTGCAGACTGTTACTTGTAAAATCTTCAGGGAAGGATTAAATACAGCTTTCTAACACAGTCCTTTAGAAACTGTCTATCCACGCAGCCAGTGCATGCCTGTGTTTTCATTCACTCTATCCTAACTCCTGAAAGCTGTTCCTTAAATTCAGCTTATGCTGCCATCTACTGGCACTCAGTCAATTAAAACAAAAAAATAAGACGATTTTTCAGTAAGGCAACAGATCAGTATCAATAATAAGGGTAAGCAGGGCAATGGAAAGTCTTATCTAGGATATACAAACACAATTAAATCCGATTTGAATTACAGACAAGTGAATTTGCAAAGATTTGCAGCATCTCCTCACCAGGTTTGACAGCTGACACGTTAATATAACATTCAGATATTGATTTGGTCTAGTGTATTTCCTCTACAAACAGACTCAAAGTACATTAGCAAGAAAGGAAAATAAAATATAAATGATGCAAGTAAAACGTTGCCAATACTCAGCAAATCAGTTTTCAGTAAAGACTGTGATTTTAACTTGAACAAAGAAGTTAATTTACAACAAAACAAAACCCCCTCTTGCTTAGACAAAGTAAACGATAGTAAAAATATGAAAAAATTATCTTAGTATATTTTTTCTTGGTTTATTTGGCAGTCATGTAGCATAGCTATCTTGAACTAACATCTTGGCTACAATTCAGTGACAGATTGTCATACATTTGTGGTTTTTTCTTGCTCTTAAAAAAAAAGAATTTCATTACAGGCAGTGCATTTCTGAAATTATCCAAAGGGAACGTAAAATGTAGAGACCTCGAGGGATCACTTAGCCCATTTTCTTCATCTGAGATAACAGTTATGAGAATGGGATGTATCCTCCCTGTGAGAAGTGAGACTCGGTGACCTCTAACACATTTCCTGATATCCAGTATAAATGATCTCTGATGCCAATGAAGATAAATTCTATCTTCTTCTTTCTCCAGCTCATGTAAAAAGCAACACATCATAGTCCTGTTGCTAACCAGCTTTTGCATGATGGAAAATTTGTCAATTTAGTCATCATTTTCCAGGCTGGGAAGCTTCCAATCTTTTTTCAGACCATAGTTTTCTCTTTCCTAATCTTGCTGCACTTGCACACATTTACACACTGATATAAATAAAACACACTCAGTGATAGATACATAGGTATACAGATATACACACAATTCTCCTTTTACTTCGAAGTCTACAAGAATTTAAGCCTGCTTTATACAAATGTCAATTAAAGATCTCTTTCCAAGTTAAACAGTAATGGAAGTTTTAGCAGTAGCAAAAAAAAAAGTAGCAGTAGCGCCACAGAATTACTGAACCACTGCAAGCACAGCACTGCAGCTAGCAATAAACCAAACGGAATTTTATCCATTGCACAAAGCAGTATGGGAAATAATTTACTGCTTTGCATGAATACATAATCCTTCTATTATTTCACATGGCAGAGCTAGTTAATTAAGAAAATTATTTCCCACACTATTTCCCCACCCATAAACTTTGGCTAAATCTTCCCCCTCTGGTTCTCCCTTCTGCAGCATACAGTGCAATATAAGCTTCAGCTACAGAACATGTCTACCCGAGCAATATTAATTTTAACCAGACACAAATCATTAAATCATTACTCAAATATCAAATTTGCAACTTTTTAAATTAAAAATGCTACCAGAGGCAAAACTTTCCCTATTTGCAGTGGCAGCAGTAAGCTAGCACATAGCTAGCTTCATGTTGTGGTTTGGTGATTTCTGTTGTCAATATTCCACATCAGAACATCACACAGAACAGTGGCAATTACAGAGCTCATGTTCTGGTTCCTTGTCACCACCTTTTGAGGCATTTTGAGTTCCTGGAGGGGAAGGGAGGGGTGGTACCCCTTGAGGACTTGGCATGAAGAGGAAGCGAGGTGGGACCCCGGACCAGACCCCATCCACTCTCTGCCTCTGGCTATCTCAGCTCCCCGCGTTGTGTTTTCTCTCTGTTAAAGCTATCTGCTTGCTCTCTGCCCTTCCCCCTCTCCTGGAGCCCCTTGCCCGGGGCTGGCCAGGTCGCGAACCTTCCTTTTTTTTTTTTTCCTTCACTCTTTTGTCTCTTTTTTCTTTTCCCCGGGCCTGTGCCCCCCTGTCACAGACTGATATCTAGGGATAACCCCGTGACACTTCATAACTCTTCTACTGGCAGGCTGCTCTCTCACCAGCACTGTGAATCACAGATAGCAAGAAACAAATAATGGTTGGTGTGAAATATTTCTCATCAGTTTTGACAATCCAAATGCATGTAAAAAGTAATGACAAGTAGCAGAAGAATATTTTTGTCTCTTTGCAATTAGTTTAAAAAGAGAAGGATTTGAAGCAACATAAAAACTGACTGAGTTATTTCAACACTGGTGCTCCTAATGCTCCGATTCCACCCTACCAAGTAATCAAAGCAAGTTTCCATGTTCACGTGAAATTGCCCAAGCCCTACACGGCACACTGTGCTGCAGTTTGTGGACTTGCTTAAACCGACAGAAGTTAAGAACCTCATCACGAATACTGCTCAGTCACATTGTCCTAAGTTGTCTAAATAGGATTAGAACAGACCAACACCCACAAGCAGGGTGCAGGAAGCAAAAAAGATTCACAAGTGATGGCACAGGAAACATCACACAAGGCACCAGGTCTCTTCCCCAAAATTCCACAACCAGCAAGCCACCTCACTTCACAGTATGAAGAAGGAAGGGACAATACTATTATAACGACACGTACTGTCAACCCTTATGCCATGGTTCCCTTACATTCTCCAGAAGAAAAGCAACCTACAAAAATCAGTAATTCTGAAAGTACCTCAACTCCTCTATTCTTTGCAGCAATCAACATAAATTTAGCAATCTTCCTGGTAAGATTCTCAACTCCTGAGCAAAGCAGATACACACTACACAGAGTTGGCTTTTTTTCCAAGCTTGATTTTAGTAATTGTAGCATTAACAGAAGAACCCAGAAAACTTCCTGGCAAAACTGTATTTTCTTCACTGCTTGAATAATGCCTGTGGCTTCACCACGACCACAAAAATAGCTCATCAGCTATTGTACAGGAGCTATCCTGAGTCAAATTAGCAGAAAAATGATATTTTCACTTCTCAAACTGGCTTCCTACAGAGCTGGACATGTCAATTCTGCTTAGAAGGCAGGGGATGAAGCATATGAAGAGTATTGGTAGAAAAAAAGAATCAACTCCTCTACAGCTCAGCATAGCTGTTAGATCATTTTAGCTGTAGTATCAAACCACACCTCCGGGAGGCTCAACACAAATGCAAACTGCAGAGATTTCCAGCTCAGAAGAACTTCACAAAAACCAAGCTCACCAAGAACAATCAGAAGCCAAACCACTGCTATAAGTAAACTTGTAAAAAAAAAAAAAACACAATTATCTACCACACTCTAAAAGTCAAGTAACCTCAAGTCCAGTCAGACAACTAAAAGCTAGGAAAATCTGCTTCTAGAATCAAATGAATTATTTCCCTTACTACCACATCAGCATTCCACAACCTAACTGATTTTAATAGCGATATCAAACTTAAGGCAAAGGTGTTTTTTAAGTAGAGTATTTAAAATATACTGTATTGTGAATAACTTTACTTAGCTCAGTATCTGTTCCCAGGTCATTATATGAAAGAAAACTTTGCCATTTTGGTTAAATTTTCTAATCCTGAGTTTTCAGCTGGTTTTTTTTGGTGATCACCGAGTTGAACGGTTTTCATCAACTTAAAATATTTTCAAGTGCTTACATACACATCTTAAAAAAGCTTGTTGAGGTCAGCTGAGCTTAAAACCAAACATCCTTTCCATAGGCTGAAAAAAGTGGGAAAAAAAAAAGCTTTATCTGCCATTAATTAGCACTTAAATAATACTTGTTTGTTCACATTTCTGTGGTATATTTTTAACTATTCTTCATGTGCAGATACTCCTGTAACTGTGGAATTCTAGTGAGGATAAAGTAATTTTATGGTTGTAACATACTGGCAGATTAAAATAACCAACAGTTCACACTTGCAGTATTTTCCTGTGGTTGTTTCCGTATTGGACCTTTTAGAAAGACCATCACAGTCTATTTACAAAGGACATGAGGTATTTTCTCAACAGCCACTTCTGTAACTCACTAAAGGGCAATCAGAGAGAACCAAACTATTGTGATCTTAGTAATATCATGCGTATAACGCACGTTTATTTAGCTCATATACTCCGATTTGAAAACACAGTAGATAAAATGCATATCTGCATTAATTTTCCACTTACCTGGATCTACTAAGGCTTTATTAAATATTTCTTTCAGTTTTCTACTCTTCACGTTCCTGCCTTGTGCAAGATTACGATACATCTCATAGCCTATTATCATCACACCTCCTTCATCTTGCCAACGCTGCAGCATATAGCTTCTCTCTTGAGGGCGTTTCACAGTTGCTAATTCACAGACCTTTCAAAGTAGGAAAAATATGCTTGAGTTTCGCTTAAAATTCCAGAGCAGTGGTGTAACTTAAATACCTAAGGTATTCATGCAAGTCAATTTTTAACATAGTTAAAGTACATTCCTTAGCCTGCATTCTGAGTGGTGGAGCTTTCCAGTTATGTAAAACATTCAGCTATTTCAATTTTAAGAACTCTTTTTAAGCCTTATAATACCTCTAATTTCTCATCGTCTTCTAAACCTTCCTGCCATTTTTCAAACTCATTCAACCAGTTCAAGGCAGTGTTCAGGGGACATACTACAAGAGCCGTCCGGAAATTCAGCTTGTCACACAGCAAGACTGTGTGCAGAAAGCTTACTACCTGCGAGAGGAACAACAAATAAAATAATAAATGAAACATGGAGCACTGAAGGACAAGAAACATACAAGCATATGTAAATATATTCACGTTTTAAATGTGAAACAAACAAATTCAAACACACATTTTCTGCTTGTTAAACAACTTGCTGCTTAAAATCTAATACATGTGTATTCCAAACTCATATACTTACTACTTCGGTGTTACACAGCTGCTTAAATCCTTTTTACAGTGAGAGAAGTTTCAACTCGTATAACTGAATTATTTGTATAGATAAACTATTTCACAAGAATCCCTCCCCCCTTTACATCTCATCGATCATTTTCATAAATTATAATGCTCTATTAGGCAATTTATAGGCATTCTCCCAATACTCACCCCAATTCTTAAATAAATTTACTTCTTTGGACTTCATAACTGTGTTAAGGTTCCTTAAAGTGACCTTCAGTCTTACGTTTTTAGCAGTTCTTTCAACATAGGGCAAATTCTGCACTGCATTTATCAGGTTTTCCAGGATTTAAACCCTGGTAGCACTCTCAGGAACGACCTCTAAAGCGGGTTACTGAAATACGTTCAAAATATTCACCCCATACAAAGCCTACCTGACAAATGACAATAAACTTTCTTAAGGCTTGGAAAAAAACCTAACTCTTTTGATATCACTCCAAAAGACTTCTGTTGGGCTGCCTGTTTTTAAGGAGTAGCAAATAAAGATAGGACTGGGGGTTGCATGTAAAAAGCCAGGCGCAGAACAGGAAGTGATCCCAAAACGGCTAACAGCTCTCAGATCACCCTTTCAATGGTGACAGCTGCCCTGTAACCAGCAGCTGTAGAACACCCTCAAAGTTCTCTCTGGATCAGAACTCGGTATCTTATAACTCTCGTTTAATACACTGCATCAAACTGTATGACTTGTTGAAACACTGCACAGTTAACTGTTTTTAGATGCTCCAATGTCACAAGAATTATCAATGGTTTTACTACCAATACAAAAGCATCATATGTTCAGACGCAGAAACTTTCCACTAAGACTTATCACAAAAGTCCTACATCTCTAAGAACCAGCAAGTCAGCAAGTTCCCAACTGCTTCATTTCCCTAATCATTTATTTACTGTCTTTTCTGCAGTTTACAAAATCAGCTCGAAACGTAGTTTTGATTGACTTCTTACAAGCGAAACGATAAATACCATTATTGAGTACAGCAGGATTGGAAAATAATCACATAAGAAATTATTACTGAAGGTACAAAATGGAACCACAAAAACACTTGATAAATCATTTACAGCTGTGGCTTTTTTTTTTTTTTTTTCCAGTTATCAAGAAGTTACAGCCAAAAAGACTGCCATGATCACATACAAAAGTAACTTCTACCATGAAATGTTCCAAACTATTTACTGAAGTATACAGTACATAAAGTCCAAATGTACAAAGCAAACTAGATTGGGTTGCTACTCAGAAAGTTCTTCTATTCTGCAGTATTTTGAAAATCTCCAGTATAAAGTATAATCTAACTCCTAAATAACTATAACGTGTAAATCAGCATCAAGCATGCAAAAGCACGCTCTTCAAAGGAGTGTATAAAGATCCACTTCTACAGGCTCCTGGATTGTCAACAGTTGAGGTCCATTGCCTCAGTTCTTATAAAAGAGCGAAGCAAAATACAATGCAGCTGGAGCTCTTAAAATACGCACTGCCCAGATGTTGTGCACCACAGACAATCAAGACTGCTGCTTGTTAGACCCAAGCAGTACGTACAGGGAATGACTGCAGTTTCTCTGTTTGCCTACAGCTCCATATTACTCAAATAAATAAATAGCTAAAAATAAAATTAAAAATAGTAACACTAATGCCAAGCCTCCTTTGATTCCCTTCTTTATGGAAGAATCCAAGGAATCTAAAGAATCTCAGGGAGCTACCCTAAGTGCTCTGTAACTATATCCAGTAATGCTAAGGTCACAAAAAAAGGGTTTTTCAGGATGAACAAGCCTTAAATAAAATTTGTATCAATTAGAGTATGGCAGAAATAGATATTTCCCACTTAACTCCATTTGTTGAAGAATCCTAAAAGAATCCACTGCAGACATAGGAATGGAAGAATCCGTCTTGAGTAACGGATCAGAGGGAAGACATAAGAATTAGGAAAACACCTGACCCATCAAGACATAGCTAATTCTAGCAAAGATTAACAGATCCTGCCTGCTAGATTCTCTCTGAAGATTTTGTCTTGGAGCACATCTCAGTCTCACTTAAAACTAATGGAGGACATCAAGTCTAGCCAAGACAAGCCTGTTGTCCAGCAGTGTTTTCAATGTGCCGATTATGCCAAATATCAACTAGTAATGCAAAGCACAACTACAAACCTCACACCAAATGTAAATATACCAATGATCTGTCTGTCTGTCCTGACTGTCAACAGCACCTTACAGCATTTTGTTTGGTGAGTTACTAACAAGGTTGTATTACTGACTGCTGTCACCTGTGGATTATGAAACCAGCTATGGCACAAAAATCTTTCATACAGCTTGGAATTCTGGTGCATTGATATACTGACCTCTCTACGAATGAACAGATCTTGAGCCTTCAGGTCAGGTGATAGGGCTTCCCAACCCAATGGGGGAAGCTTTCACCACAACAGATCAAGATGGAAGAGGATGGTGAAATGGCATTTCCTCACAGACGCTTTGAGGATCCCATCCCCACTGTAGGAAGAAAATAACCTCTTTAAGAACCATCATCAGCACGCTAATGAGACTGCACTCCAGAGAATGACTGAAGTGCATCCAAACTTGGCACATTTGAAGAGGGAATTTAGAATGAGGCGTTGTACAAGTGCTGCCTGCTACATCAACTAGACTTGCCACTCACAAACTCACCAGAGCACTTGGCATATCCCCTGTCAAATGACATTACAGGTAAGAAATGCTCCTGGCAAAGAAAGGCCCTGATTGAATCAAGTTGAAATCAATTCTGAGCAATTCCCACATCTTCAGAAGTGGCAAATTAGTTTTCTAGTGATTCAAAAAGGCTCACAATAACCCATTTCAGAAGCCAGATGTCCTGATAAGGGTGTATCTCCCATATCCAGAAGTCAGGAAGCACTGTATCAGTGAAGGCCAGTGACAAGAAGTCCAAAGTGGGTCTGCTCTTTATCAGCAGCAATCTTAGTCTAATAGTAAATAGCAGATTTTTCTGGGAAGAAATACTAATGTCCGCCTTCCAGTAGGTCAAGAGACACAAAGAAGATTATCTTCTGAAGGCAAACGATGCCACCAGTTAAGGGCACAATCTTTTGCACCTATGAATATAAGGATTCAGCCTCACTAAGCACAGATAGGACTGTTAATGCTTCTTTCTTCTTCAGAGTTCTCAAAAACTTTCACTTCTCTTCCCCAGAATAAAAGGGAGAAGTTCTTCTGTCAACTGACTTTTGCTAAAGAAATTCTTGGGCACAAATTGGCAATGGAGCACCAAGAAAAACAACTCACCAATTCTCTGCTCATAATACTTGTAATGATGCTAAATTCAAACCCATAATTTTCATTATGAAGATAGATACATGGAAACAAGCAAACAGAAAAGTAAGTAAGCACTCCTTATTCTTCTAAAAGGGTACTGAGATGCAGGGAATTCAAGAAAACTGCTATTGATCTTTTTTCTCTTTCAAAGGTCTAGGTAACCTGACATCTGCAATGGTTAAAAGAGACCCAAGAAAAAGAGCCTACAAGCACTGTTTTAGAGCAACTGCTTGGGTGATCAGTTTCGGAAGAAATATTTTAAGATCAGGATTGAGGTTCTGGTTTTACAGACTTGGTAGAAATGGGAATCTGTTCACCATGTGACTTGTTAACATGGCAGAAAAGCCAATTGTATCAAACATGGAAATCTTAAAAAAAGAAAAAAGAAAAAAGAAGAAAAAAGTCTATTAGAAAGACTTTTAAAAAGCAACCCTCAGCTGAGTAAAAGAGAAGGAATACACGCTGAAATGACAATGGGGGCTTGAAACAGAAGATCTCAGAAAGCCAAGAACTCTAAAGGCAAAGAAAGGAAATTTAGAAATGATAAAAAGGATTGAAAATATACCGTATGGTTTACTGCCAAGGCAGTGAAAATTTGTGGTCTTATATCGTTTGTGATGCACAACAAAAATACAAACGTACATTAATGAAATCAAAAACAAACCAACACTCCCCTTCTCCAATCCAGAAGACTCTAGATTTTTAACTAAGTATTGTTTATATTAAACCACAAAGAATCTGAATACAGACACTAATAGCCTAGCATTAAACAAATAGAATAATAATAAAAAAACCCCAAAGATAGACCTCCTACTTTATCAATGCAGAAGATAAGTCCAAAAAACAATGAAGAAAAAAAAACAATTTGAAGAGTAACACATGAATGGGAAAAACCATAAAGAACAAAACCTGTTTAAGGTTATTAGACTGGCTTAGAAACATAGTTCTCTGAAACCTTTCTCCTATTGGCTTTATTTTGACATATGGAGCTGCAAGTAAGCTTCACATTGCTTACAAATACACATGAACTTCTCAAGTGAACCTCAACAATTATTTAATTTTGGGGTTTTTTTTAAAGCAGAAGAAACACAGGTGTTAATAAAAACTTGCACAACTACATACTACTGAACATAACTGCTTTCTGAAAACCTTTTAACAAAGCACTTTTCCTCCAGTAGCTCTCATCAAGTCACTGCCAAGGAAATAATAAGTTTCCACTATGTTCTGAAAGTCATTAAAGTTGCCTTTTAACGGATCAGCTTTTAAAGGCTACAAACCAGAAAACAAGACTTTTTTGCTTCTTACCTGTAATGTCTTCCCCAGACCCATACAGTGAGCAAGAATACATCCAGAACCAGGAGACGTCTTTGTCTTTTTAACAGATTCACAACAGCAATCCCACATGAACTGAACACCTGAACAAAATTTTTGAAAATTCTCTCATTAAACATTCACTTTATTAGAGTTCACTTGGTAAGATGATCACCGCAAGATCATCCCTCTGACAAAAGCAGTTCTGGGGGTAATTATTGATCCATTTCTGTTAAATGGATAGTGTTTGAGATGATTTTTGCGTTACACTCATAGCTCCCACTGATGATACAACTGGATTAAAAAATACTGCTGTGAAGACTGCAGATGACTTCAACCTTGGGGACAGGGAGAAAAGAGGAAATAGAACAGCACTGGCAAGGGCACTGCAGAAACACTAACACGATCTTGGTAATCAGCAAGAAGGAATTTAAATCAAGGCAGATCACATGTACAGCTCTATGCTTAAAAAGTGAAGAACGAAGAAAGAACAACGACAGCTGAAAAAGGATAGAAAATATAATCCTAAACAAAAAAAAGGGTCTGCTGGGTGATTTTTTTGTTCTTTGCTGCTTATATACTGGGGAGTTGCATTCTCCCATGCTATACACAGCACAGATGAATCTTCAACTACTGTGTCTGATTCAGAGCACCTCCCTTAAAGAGCCAAACTAAGTACAAATGGTTCTTATTGAAATGGAAATAGTGGATATTATGAACTTGGAGGATGATTTAAATGAACAGAATTGTGTGGTTGATAAAATCACGATTGGTCATTCTCCTTTCCTTCATTAAATAGCAAAAAGAAACAAACAAAAACAAACAGAAAATGCAGTCAAGATATATCAGGTATTAGGAAAAATATTCCTGATGAGAAAGCCAGGAAAACATCGTGAGATTTTTAAATCCTCACTGAAAACTACGAAAATCAAACAGGCAAATTCCTCAACAGAATGGTAAACTTACATCTGATTCTCAATGCACGTTACATTATATTATTATAATATTATGTATTATGTATAAAATATATTATACACTACATAATACTAAGGGCCCTTCCAACTTCAAATTTTTAGGAGTCTGCCTATAAAATATAACTGTAGAATGGCGCCCATTTTGTTCAGATCTTCCAAAAGCACATTAAACATGACATTCTGGCATTTGCCTGCCAAGTTTTTATTGTTCTAAATTCAGATTGTGGAGGACACTCAGCCAGAGTAAAAATAAAATTAAAGAAGAATTTTACAAGTGTTTTAAATCTTTTTTCTTACCATCTACTTGGTGTGGTTTCAGTCTGGTAACTATACTCCTGTGAACCTGTACTAACGGTTCTTTTGTTTCTTCATCTTCATCTAAAACCAGCTTAGTTGTAATGGGACATTTCAGAGGTGAAGCATCTTCAATCTCTATCACCTACAATCAGAAACAGTGCATCACAGGAATACTTCATATGCGAATAATGTCAAGCATTTGACAGTCACTAGCTTTAGCAAAAATGGAAGTCATTAATTAAGAGAAACCTTTAATTCTTTACCATGCATCATTAGCTTACTTTGGAAGATTGCTTTTCCCCCATGGAAAGTAAAGCAACAGGCAATTGAAACAGCTTTCAAAAGATCTCAGTAGCTTTGAATAAAAGTTACCAGTCTTAAGCTGCAAACTACAAATTAAGCTTGTAGCATTCAAGGCTAGATGTGAACATTTTTAAAATTACTTGCCAAATCAAATTAAACTAGAAATATGACATCTTGAACATCATCATCAATTCAATCTCCTACCATTTTATAATAAAAAGAGAACGTACCTCTCTCAGCTTCTCTCTCTCCCGCTCTCTTTCTGCTATACGTTTTCTTCTTTCTTCTTCCTCTTTAAGTGCATTTTGTGTCTCTGTTCTAAGCTTATCATCTTTAATAATCTTCCTAATTTTCTTTCTGCCTTTTCCAGGAGATTTTGAATCATCATTTTCCTCATCTTCAGAATTACTCTATTATAAATTAAATAAATAAAGTCTTAACAATAAAGTTATGACAGACCATCAAATCATTGATTTTCAATTAAGCCCTCAGACTTTTTTTTTAAATCAGGTAGTCTGTATGCAAAAGAAGTACCAACTTAACTACAGTGTATTCTGAGATATTAAAGATAAGCCCTATTGTGCAAAAGCAGTACTATCATATAATATTAAATAATGACTTAATAAATAACTGTTTTGCTGCTCTAGTGGTGCTAAATCAGTTCAGCAGAGCCTACACTTTTGTCATCTTCTATATTTAATTTTACAAATTCTGTTTACTCAAAATATATTGTCCATTTAAAACACATATATCTTAATCAAGATCTAAGCAGGAAATGGGTTCAAAAAACCATGTTTTTTTCTGCCCATAGAGGAGCCATTTTACAAATTTTAACTTACTTACCATTGAGAGAAGTTGCAATTTTTTACTGTACTTTGCACAGAGAAATTTGAGATACCCAAGTCCCTAAATCAGCTGACATGAGAAACAGGAACTCCTTTTCCCAATTATTAATTCAAAACACAACACACTACCTTATTGTTGTTTTCACTTGAAGAATCATCCGGAACTTTTATACGCCTTCGTTTCTTCTTCTGTTTGTAACTGCGCTGATTTTCTTCTGCCTCAGCTTTCTTGGCAGATCTATAAAGAGCAGGAAGAAGCTTACTGACACATAATGATAACTGATTGCCTCACTGACAGACAACAATATAAAATTACAGGAACTACACTGCTATGTAAGAATATATATTCCTGCGCAGTTTTTCATCCAAATGCTCTCCTCCCCCTTACCTCACTGGACACACAGTAACCGTCTTTTCCAGACAACCTTGAAGAACTTCAGTCACAAAGTATCAGTTTGCTACTGCAATCCACTATTCCATGATCAACGTAACTAGCACAAAATGCTAAATTTTTCCTAAACATTCTTCCTACTGCCTCATCAAATTGCCCTGTACCACACACTGCAGTACAAATGCACAATAGTTATGCTTGCTGCAAAGTTAATTAGCAGATACCGAAGATGTATCAAAGCTTTTAAAAACTGATCCAAAGTCACATAAGTCACCAGAAGCCTTCACATTTTATGATCTCACTGCCTAGATGGCACTACCAAAAAACATAAACCAAAACCCAAACATAACATAAGCACAGTTAAGTCCTTGTATACCTTGTTCTTGGGCGCTGGTCATCTTCAGACTCACTGACTTCTTCACTAACTGCAGATTCATGAAACTCTGAGTCGTTTGAATCATCGCTGCTCACTTTAAAAGTGAAGTAAGATATTATGTTGAATATTATTGCAAAGTAAACAAGCAAAATTACATATTTTCTAATTATACAATAAGCATTCAAGATCAACAAGCAATACAAAAGTTCTTATCAGGCACTATGGGACCCACTTCGCGTACTGAGAAGCAACAGTAATAGTAAGGGGGTACAGAGTATAAACCACATAAGCACTGAGTCCTGATGGGTGGCATGTTTTGCCAGCAAGACAAATTCTTTTTACTTTAACAAACCTAAGCATAGTTTACGAGCATATGACAGATAGCATTATATAAGAAAGCTTCACATTCCAAAGACAATGAGTTATGGGGAACAGAAGTTGACAGAACAAAAGATGATTTTTAGTTAAATAAAAGCTTTTGTTTCCAGTGTTTCAGGTATCATTTTATAATCACACTCCACAATTCAGGCAAAAAGAACAGTTTACTAACAACGTATGCAACTGTATGGCTGTATTTATGGGTTAAAGATCTTCAGGTAAGGCAGGTATAAAAAGGACTCAAAAGACAATTACAGATATATCTAAAACAGCAGCATGAGGTAATATTTCCTAACTACTTTAGGAGTTACTACTGGCTTAATTACTTATTATTTACTTATAATTAATTACTTATTTATAAGTAATTACAATCAGCATGTTACTTAGCAACTTTTAAAATTTGGTTAACTTTGAACACAGTAGAAAGCTAAACTTCTATGAGCCACAAGACTTAAAAAAAAAAAAAGAAAAAAAAAAGACTATTTCTACATATTTAGTGAAACTAAGTTTAATAATACAGGGCTAGAGACTCTGAGGTGGAAGAACTTGAACTATTCTACTTGGGATTAATTCACAAGACTTATGCTAAAGAATTCTGAGAATTAGTTTGGCCACATCTTATTTGCATTCTACCACTGTATTTACAACTTCATTTTTTGGGGTAGAAAGAAGCATTTTTGGTAGAGCAATATTAGGAAGTGAAAAGCACATCTTCAACATGCAACCTTAATTCCACTGCCATGAACCACTGTCAACATTTATAATGACCAGTGTGGCAGCAAGCATTTATTTTTACCATTCCTCAGCCCCTCTGCTCAAAACAATTAAGTGCTAGGGGTTGATATCCTTTGTTCTCACATGCAACAAAGGAAAGAAGAAAGCTAAGACAGGCATAATTTCATAGTGCCATCTACTGTTCACCTAAAGCTTGCAACATTTAAACTCTACCATGAAGAAAATGTTGATGACTCATGGGCCTACTCACAGTCCAAGGAAAAAGAGAAATTATACAAAGGGAAACACTAAGTTTTCACAAATTAGAGTTACTAGGTTTTCACTCTGGTATTTGAAATTAACATTCTAAGACTCAATGAGATTAATCCAATTTAGAGGATACAGTAGTGAAGGCAGACGTAACCTACTGCAGTCATTTATTTAAACAGAACTATTTACCAAACACAGAAAAGAGAATTCTAGACTTAATACGCAAGGAAGCATACACCGAGATTTTAAAATTACAGAGTTTCAGGTCTACATTTTGACATGCTTTGGGCTTGTATTATAGAACTAAGTACTCAGTGACAAAAAAAGCTTGGATTATATACCTTTCCTTCTATTTCTGCGCTTCCCCTCTTTTGTTTCTTTAGGTTTCCCCTTCTTTTCTTCACCAGATTCTCCGTCACTCACTGTCAGCTTGTGCCTCAGCAGTCTGTGTCTGTACCTGGGCTTCTTTGAGTCTTCCTCCTCTGAATTTGATTCAGAATTGTCTTCCTTTTCATTCTCTTCTGTCAGAGATTAAAAAAAAAAAAAGTTAGTACAACATTCACACTGGTCCTTTTTTTCCTAAATTTGGTAAGAATTAAAATCAGAATGCATTTAGGCTTATTTCTGCACTACTTCAAAAAGGTATCTGACAACATTAAATATTAAATATTAAATATTTTACATTGCCTGTACACTTGCACCATCTCTTGCAATGACTATAGCTGTTAGCTGAATTCTGCATTTGCATGCCTTATTGCTCTTCATAGATTATTCCTCATAAAACCCTAAGACTTCTGAATTGGCTACAAAATGAGAATTCTTAAAAAAACAAAAAACAAAACCCAACACTGTCAGAAGAGTACAAGAGATGACAGTCATGATCACGACCTCTATCCCTTTACTACCCAGCAACATCAATTTTGTTGTTGAAAACTGAGGAAATTTTAATAATCGTATTTTTTCTTAAGAGACCTTTGAAATTATGACAGGCACTACAGCACCGCTTTTTTTGCAGATGCATTTGGTGCTCACCATCATCTCCTGTGTTTTCAGTTTGCTTTCCAGTTTTCTTTTTTCCTTCATCCGACTCTTCATCAGAAGATGCATCCTCATCAGAGGAAAGATTGGCTTTGATTTCTTCTAAAAGCATTTTCTTGGCAATTCTTTGAAGTAAAACAGAAAAAACTATGTATTCCATTGCTCAAACATATCTATGAACGATAAATGTAATCCTATACCATTCAGAACTTCAAAAAAAGGTCTGAAAGCTGAACACAAAAAAAAAGCATGATGAAAAGTTGTGATAAGACAGGATATAAAAACAAAATCTTGAGTTAAATACATTGTGTTAACTTGCTTTTAGGAAGCAGATCTCTATCATGCTTCTTAAAAGTTTCATACCTTACAGTAAGACTGCAGATATTTACAAAGCGTACAAGCAAATATTTCGTTTCATTCATTATTCATTCTTATCTCTTCTCTGCCAGGATAGGCACATACATAAGGTCTAATTGTAATAAAGATACTAAAGACAAAAATCTTAATTCTCAAATCATTTCCTCTCCCAAAATTTAGCATTAAAAGTGCCTTAATTTCCTGAGGCACCGAATCTACACAGTTTGCATTTACATAAACAGCAACAGTTTTAAAAGCAACATATCACCAAATGCGTGTTTTAATCACAGAGAAAAAGGAATGCTGTAATATGCATTAATTCACAGGTTTAAAAAAAGCCCAGTATCTACACAGTTTGCCTTCAACTGTGTTAGCACTCCAAGTGCCCGGGCCCACCCTACAGCAAAAGAGATGCTGCATTAATTGCTGTAACACAGTGTGTCTTAAGAACTGTCAGTAAGTGCCTGGAGGGAAAAAAAACATGCTGAATCTCTCATACAACTACAAGCACTTGCCTTTAGCAACTATATAGAAAATAACACATGTAAATATGTGTGTGCATGTGTCTATACAGAGATTTATTAAAGATTAACAAATCTTTGATGAAAAAGATTTATCAAACATTATGGGACTTTATCTTCAAAACAAAATTAACCACCTCTTTTCCACAAACCGCTCAGCTTCCCACTTTCATCTCAGCACATTCGCGTTTTCAGATAATGTGCAAAAAGCTACTATGGAAAAACGGTTTCTTTACATGCTCTTGCAACATAAAGAAAGTAAAAAACAACCACCTTGCATGAATATACATCCACGGGAAAGTATGAAATGACGTGTCAAACAGACAGGAAAATAGTGGACTTATCTGAGAACTTCCAGGGGAAAAAAAAGTCCTGAAAGAATGAAATCCTCCTCATATAAGTATTAGAATTATTATACTTCCCATTACATGATTATCAATATCAAATGTAAAGTTTTTTTTCCTAGGTCGGATCTGGTCTGTCCTGCATTTTGGGAGGCTTAATGTGTACTGCATGCACAAGTTCAGAATCGGAAAGTCTTGATAAGTCAGAACGACCATTCAAAAACCACAATCTAGGCTTCACTTGGAACTGGCAGACGAATGACGATCTCTTAAAATACAGCTGCTTATGTATTAGAAAATTAAACTTGTTACATTCAGGTAGTATTATAAAAATGGTTTTAAAGAACATTTCATTTTGTAGCACATAGCAGATCTCTAAAACAAAACAACTTTCCGGAAGGAATTTTCCCAAGTCATCTTTTCCATACATTTCATACCGCTGTCTTCTCTTTTTAGAACAGTGTTTTCCAGAAAGTTTTTAAAGCTAACATACATTAAATTGTTAGTAAAAGATGGAAGTAAAATGGTTTGGTAAACAGCATGAAGCCACTTAAGACAGCTCAACGAGCCACAAACCATCTACCATTCTAAACACCCCTCCATGGCCCCCTCCCTTTTTTTTTTTTTTTGGTAGGAATGGCTTGCAAAGAGATAGTTAATTAAAACCATAAAACGCAATGCGATTGGTGAGCTTTCAGTTCTATCTATGTCAACAGATCACACTGTGAACCCAAAGAAAACGTATCTGTGGACTGAAGTAAGTAACGTTCTCTTCTGAAAGTGTCTGCATTACATAGAAAATTTGGAAAAGGGACTTTTTTTTTTCCTTTTCCAAATAATTATCACATCATGCATAGCATCAGGAATAAATAACCCACATAAGAAATTAACATTATGTTTTTTTCATCTTTTAAAGATTCAAAGGACTTTCTATAGAAACTGCTTGGAATACCACTGGTGGTCGGCTTTCCTTTATTTTTTTAAAGCTTTTCATGTAAACTAACACTGAAATGCAGACAGCATCAGTTTAGTCACTTGTCTCATTTAAAAAACAAGAATATCACCAGTGTTTTATTTTGGAAGACAAAAATGCAGTAACACCAAAAAGAACTGCCAAAGTTTCAAATTTGGTCCTGAAAGTACTGCCTTGTAACACTGCCTTTGGCCTTGTGTCATACTCGACTGTGTCAGCCAGCAACAAAACTTCAGTGTGGATAATGATACTTACCTTTCACACAAGTCACCTTTAAGAATGTACTGATTTATTTTTAAACAAGATTGACTGGTTTTTAACAAGAGAATACAAGCATTTTTATTTGTTCTTTACTTCTATGAAATAGTTAAGAAAAACAAAAGTAGCAAACACATCATTCACCTACAGGAAAGCCCACACATAAAATCTAGTCCCTATAAACAAAAGGTACAGCTATTACCCTATTGACCATCATCATAAACACCAATCAACTACACCTTTTCAGACTGGGTAAGCTTATTAGTTTCTAATTATTTAGTATAATGTCAATTAATTAGTTGTTGCTTTTATTTTTAGCTAGGATAAAGAGATTCAACTACTTTTTATCAAAAGGAAATGGAAGTATTTGTTGAGTGACAGCACCTACATTCTCTTTCATGCTTTCTACTGGTATGGCATTTGGCAAAAAAAGTAAGACACCGCACAGACATGTACAGAATTTATGATTCCTACTTTTAATGTAACCACACATCCAATTAGAATTAAAGTGTAAGCAATATTAGAACCAGACAGATTAACTCTTGTTAATGTATCTGACAAGTGACTGATGTAATTAACAACTTACACCATTTAGAGTAAATTCAGTACTGAACTCTTGGAACTTGTTTTAAAGTTAAAATATGCCACTCCAAATAAGTGAGCACATTTCTAGTACAAGATGTAAAACCATCTAAAGTGACCAGGCCTTTAAGGGATGAAAACTGAATGCCCTTTATATAACATTTTCACATTTGTACCAACATCAAACTGTAAGCACCAAGAAAAACAAGTCACAATGGTGTGAAAATGCCTCCACTGCCATTCTCCCAGAGCAATCCATATAGAGCATAAAGCACAACACACCTATGTACTATCAAAAGGTAACACGTACTTGAGTCAAGGATATAAAACATTCTTTTGCCAAGTAGATTTTACAGCTGAACACTGCAAAAAGTTTTAAATAAGAAAAACACAGAACTGTATGACCTCCAGCCCAGGACTTCAGGTAGTAAAGAATACCTGCATTTCATTCATTTCTGCCATGCTGCTACTGTGACCTTGAGCACGTCATGTTGCCTAGCCCCACTGCATCTTGTCTAAACACATCATAAGATTTGTAATAAGGACATCTTTCCAGCTTTATACAGTGCTTGAAAATGGGGCTGTAATCTTAACCGGGACATAAAAATGAACTCTTATATGAAATTATACATACATACTTTTATTCTAATCAGGATTTAAACATACTACACCATTGTAAGAACAACACTGAAAATATACATTTATAAATGAATTGGTTATTACGTATTTTTCAACTTCTGTAAAGGAAATAATGTTTTTAAAAGGAGGCAAATGGGAAGTTACCTAGCAGCTGCTTATGAACAGCACAAGACTCCCTTAAGCAATCCTTCAGACATTTCAGCAAAAACGGAATACAAGGTGCAGCCTCTCCTGACGTGGGATTAAATCCACAAGATAACTGGCACCATTCTTGTTCATGAATTTTGAAGTGCCAATACGATGGACTTGTTTATAGCTTGTCAAAAATCTCGACAAGCCAATGCTAACACTAATTTTCTTCTTGAATCATCATTTTATATATTACTTAACCCTTGTGATGTACTACTACCAATTAGATTATATGAACTGACACATAGTGTTCATAAATACCTACTAAGAATACGTAGAAACAAAGTTGCCCAAAACAAGCCCATGAGAACAAAAGAGTAAGACACTACGTGGCTAATAAAAGCCACCTTTCTTCCAGTAACGTTCTAACATTACTGTATTAAATGGGCTGCTGACACATTACTGAACATTCAGACCCAATTAAAACATAGTTTGAGAGATTAATGCTTGAATGGAATACGTCTTGAAAAAGTCAAAACTGCCAAACTTCTTCTAAATACTATACTGTGCTGAAACAGTCTTATTTTCAAGCTGTCAGAGTTGTATTAAATTAAATGCTTGGACAAGAAAAATGTTTTACAAAAATTTATTGCATCCATCAAATACTTAAAGGCATTCTGCATTAAATACACTATTTACTTCTTAATAAACAAAACTACTGCAAACATATTAAACAGTATCATTTAAAAGATCAGAAGGACCAATAATAGATAATTACACAATATAAGATGAAAGCATACAGCACTGTCTGTCATATTATGACCCACTTGGCTATTGCGTTTTGGCAAAAATTATTTCAAGACTAGTAATATTCATGTCATGCACATCAAAAGGTATGCATATAACAGAACATCTAAACTAGAAACTTGCAAACATGAAAGCTCCCACACTACAAATACCCAGTAGTTACTATATCCCCTCTTTGGCCTGGAAGAAAATAGGCAACTTATCTGAACAGCAGGTGAACTATTTAAACACTCTGTGTTGAGTAAACAGAAAAACAAGCTATTTACTTCTCAAATTTGTTCCATCTTTTTACATTTTATCTTTCTGATTTTGGTGCTAAGTGCAACACACGCTGAATGTAAGATTAGACTGCAGTTACCAGTTAACTTGTCTGAAGGTTGACAGGACTGATTATTGATACAACACCTCCCCATTTCATAAGGTATATATTCAGAATATTCCCTAAATAAAAACTTCAGCAAAGATTCAGCTTTAGAAGAAATTACAGAAACTGATTTTTAAAACCTAAATTGATATTTCTGATTTATTCGATATCAATTCAGTTAACTCTTACACTAACAGTGAAGATTGCTCAGTAACATTTGTACAGTGAGCACTTGACAGTGTAGGCGTAGTTGTCCACCAAAAAAACAAAAACATTTAAGAAACAAGCAAAAAAGAAAAAAAAAAAATCAAAACAGGACTGAAATTAATGTGTCTTTTTTAAAAATAAAAAAAGCACTTGTATTACCAATGCTTACACATTCTGCTTATGACCCTGTGCTGTCAAGACCCTAAAAAGCATTGTTCTTTAAAATTAAATTTGATGTCTGAAAACGGGCAAGAACTACATTATTAGCAACATTTTGAGGTGCGTAAAGGATATAAAACGGGGTTTTCAAAATTTACTTCAGTCACACACCAAAGCATACAACTCTGTGAAACAAGGATCCCATATTCTAAACTAGTAAGGCTCAGAAGCAGAAAAAGACTCCATCAGAAATTGCGCAAAGCTACAAAGCTGGTCCCACACATTCTAAATGGCAAAAAAAATCAGTTTCTGAAATACTGTATAAAAATTAGTTGAGCAAATCTTTAGTCTAACTACAATAACTTCAGAAAAGAAACTCCAGCTCACATTTGAGCAATGCTTTATGTCAGGCATTAACTTGTTAGGAAATGAACCTTTTACATTTTCTAGCCAGCTTAATTTTGGTAACTACAACAGTATTGGTAAAATATGTCTTAATAAACTAACTGTATCTTACATAAATTTGCTTTTATTGAACTTGAGACTGAAACAATATATAAGCCACAAATCCAAAAATACTTATGCAAAACTTAAAATGCAGAATTAAGAAGTTTCTGATATCAGCTGCCCCTATGCACAGTCTTTGTAGAATCAGGGCTTAGCTAACGCATTAGTGAGTTCAGTTATTCTATAATGGATTAGAACTCAGTTTAAATAAAAGCTTGAAATATCTGCAATAGTGCCTTCTATACATTTTTTCTCTTTATTGAGAAAATGTGTTTCAAATAAAAAAAAAAGCAAATTATGCAACATTAAAAACCAAACTCAGTATGTGAAGATTTCAGCACTGCATACTGCACAGATAGAAATTCTTTCCTTCTACTCATATTATAACTAACTGAAATTCACATTTCTCAGAAGTAGGTTTTTACCTGCCTGAATGAAACACTTCTCACAATTCCCACATTTTCAATGTGAACATAAAATGGACAGTGGTGCAGTGCATTTATAACACACCCTATGCAAGGTGTGTTAGTTAATACTTCTAAATACTTTCTTTGCATTTCTGGATTTTGGCCTCTGTTCTCTGGCCCCTTGTTCAAACTTGCTGGAAGCCTGTGAGCGAGTCTTTACAAGGCAGGTAGTCCTGGTTTTTACAACCTGCTTGCTCTTCCGTTGCGCCGGTTTGCGCCCACGCCTAGGGTGTGTTATATAAACCTTTTTTAAGTCCTTATGGATGCAATCATACCTATTCTCAGGATCGTCATCATCATCATCTTCCTCCTCCTCCACTGGAACAGTCCTTGATTTACTCTCTCCCTCATCTCCTGTGTAAGGAAGAGGAAATAAAAACATTTAATAAATGTAAAACCTGCAATAAATAACACAGTGCATGCATCCCTGCCCATGGCAACTAGATGATCTTTAAGGTCCACTCCAACCCAAACCATTCCATGAATTCCCATATAAAAATATGTTGTTTGTTGAACTGTAAGAAGCTATTAGCTCAACTTGAGGAGTTCTGACGCTGAATTTGCATAAGCTAAAAAGAAGGTCCAAACAACTGTGACAAAAAATCACTTACTAAGATTCCAGGCTGCTCTAGAGCCAGTAAGACGTACTTGAGAACAATAATACTTGCCTACCTTTGCTTTCAAAGTGTTAAAGACAAGGCACGTACAGTTGTTATGTATATGCGAAGACGTATTTTGAGAACTACATGGGCTATCCTTACAGCAAGTATCAAAACTCAGCTGTACAATATGGTTACTGTCTCACATGGAAAGCCTATCAAAAGCAACAGCATGGGACAATTAAATGCAACATACAGCAGGGGGAGAATTACAGAATACAACACGTGCCTTTAAGTTCCTCTGCACCTCCCTAACTGAACAGGGAGGATTTCAGATAGCAGACTGTTTCTAGCACACTCCCAACCCCTCCCTGCTTTCTCTTCCCTGACTCGTATGTAAGTCAAATTTAGTCAGTAATATCAAGCTTCAGAAAAAGAGACATTAACATTGTAATGAACTGATATCCCCTCGTTCATCATTTCCATATCTTCTGCAGACCAAAATACAACATAAAAGGTTACAAGAGACCACTGAATATTATCTACTCCAACTTCTCCTCAAAGGAGAGCTAACTGCACAGTGAGATCAGTCTTCATCCAGCCTTGTCCAGTTCTGAGTACACAAGGTCAGGGATTCCAAAGATCAACAGGGCAACCACTTCCAGGCAATAACTATCCTCAACATGAACAATTTTCTCAGAGTATCTGATCAGAAATCTCCTGCTGCAACTTCCATTCACAGTCACCCATCCTTTCATTGTGCACTTGGCTCAGCCTCCTCTATACTCACCCGAAAGGTAGTTAAGAAGACAGCAATTAAGATTCCCCAGCTTTATCATTCTCTCTTCAGACCAAATCAACCCAGTTCTCTCTCACATTGTCAATTATCCCACCTCACCATCTTATTCTTCCCATTTGTACACTGTTATCCCTCTACATGATGCTCCAGTGAAGCCAAGAACTGTTTCGTATGTGTTATTGTCAGAGTACAATCCATTATTTATTGCTTTCATAAAGAACTCCTTGCATAACCCCCTCAGCAATGACATCATTGGAGAAGCATGATTTTAGCTGTCAGGAAAAAAACCTGCAAATCCCAGTACTATACATATAATGACTTAACTAAACCCACTTCATTGCAGGATCTTAAAAACAAACTTAGTACAAGGCCGTATGACATTCAAAGTAAGAAACTTATTTTCCAACTTATTTCTGCAATTATGTCAAATATCATTAATCCAACTTGGCTTTCCTACAGGGCTATAAATCCAAATTTGCATAGCAGCTGCAAAAATTAACTTCACACAACTAAACTGCAGGAAAAGCCTGTGAAGAGATGGGTGGGCATCAAGTCAGTAGGAAAAAGGAAGAGTAAGATGTTTTACATACTTTTTTTCCCCTCTCCCTAGAAATTACCATGCTCACAAAAATCACCTCATTTTGCACTAAAGCAGTAGTACGTAGAAGGTTCTACCTACAATGGGCTTCCGCAAAAGCCAAAATACCACCATCCCTTCTGCTGTTTTCACAAATACATCACCATGTACCAATTTTAACTTGCAACTTCACTAATTACTTGGAGATACCAGAGCCAACAGTTAAAGCCATCGACAGAAAGTTATCTGAAACGCCATTAGAAACGAGCAAATAGAAAACAACTTCCCTGTTACAGCAATCAACAGCAAATAGATTATTTTTTTCTTTACTTGCAAATTCATTTCTTAAAGACATCTGCAGAGGCCAGGTAACATGAAAACTACCCTTTTTAAGTTCTCTAAAACCAACCATCCAAATCCAGTAGTTCTGAACTTTTTTTTTTTTTTTAAACTTCCTGAATATAGTAGGCATTGATGACGAGCAATTCATCTTGAAAAACATAGAGCAGCAATAATAAATAAACCTAATATGAAAACAGTAAGTGATGACATTTCTGTTAATTGACAACAGGTTCTTCAACGCTGCAGGGGTCACATGACACACAATCTACATGACTTTTAAAATGTATATTATAATGCCACAAGTTTTAGAGGCATCTCAACTGCATAACCGCATGCCTTAAATTCATCTGAATTCTCTAGGTATCTACTTACTTAAAACTAGTTTCTGCTATCAGTATCAGAGCAGCAAAAAAGAATACACATGCTTTTGAAAGCCACACTGCAAGGAAACATCGGTTGGAATCACAGAATGTAACTACAGCTTCGTAAGCCTCTCCACCTTTTACTCCAGAAACGATGAGCTACACAAGAAAGTGACACAGCCACTTCTCTATCAGAATTCAAAAACTTAACTGGCTGCAAACTTTAACATGTATGATTATCTCCTCACACATATTTTCACTTGTGAAAATTAAAACGTTACCGAAGTCTTACAATTTATACGTTAATAACAGGTGTAAATAAAAATATTTTGCACACCTGATGACTGACAAAATCCTGTACCAGCAGACAGCATTAAATTTTCAGTCACTGGCATAATTTTCTGCTCATCACTGCTTCCATCACCTGTTGAATTCTGCTCATCATTTTCTTCCTTATCGGATGAGGACGAGGAAGAGACAATAACCTTTTTTGACACTTTCTTTTTCTCTGTTAAGTTACTCCTTTTATTTTCTTTCATGGATCCTTTTTTAATCTTTTTCTTATTGTCTTCGTAAGACTCCTCATCAGAAGAGGACGACTCATTCTGCTCTTTCTTGGTAATTTTCTTTTTGTGACTTATTTTTTTCTTTTCCTTCGCTTCAGGTCGTTTTTTACTTCGCACAGCATCTTCAGAGGAACTCTCCTCTTTCAGGGGAGATTTGTCAGCATCAGAAGATAAATCTACGTGTACTCTTTTAGGTACTCTCTCTCTTAAATTCCTCCTTTTCCTTTCTTTAACCATTGCTTCATTTTTAGCCTTGTCATTTTCAGAAGAATTACAGCTTCCTTTCTCTGGGGATGACTTTTCAACATCAGAAGAGGAATCTTCTTGCTCCTTCTTGAAGATTTTCTGTTTCAAATTTTCTGATTTCTTCTCTTTGTTTTCTGATCTTTTTTTACTTTTGAATTTCTCTTTTGAAGAATCAAAACCGTGTTCCTTCTTCGCATGTTTCTCAGCACTCTCTGAAGAAGAATCTTCTTGTGCCTTTTTCTTCATAAAATCCTTGTTTTTCTTAGCTTCAGTTAGCTTAATGCCTTTAGGACTACTCTCTTCTTTCTCCAGCAAAGACTTCTCAACATCAGAAGACTCATCAAGCTTACCCTTTAAAGCTTCTTTTTTTAAGTTTTTCTTCAGTTTTTCCTTAGCATTTGACTCCATGCTAACTTTTTTATCTTCAGATGAGTGATTAATCTCGTTCTCTGCAGATGACTTTTCAGCAGCATCATCTTCAGAAGATTTACCTCTCTGTTTCTTCAGATTTACCTTTCTCTTACTAACTTTCTTCCTCTGCTCTTCTTCAGAAGAATCATAACTATCTTCTTTTCGTGAGTATTTTTTCTTAGCTTTTTTTGCAGACTCAATTTTACTCAAATGTTTAATTTCTTTTTCTAACTCAGAATCATAATTTGAAGAATCTGAATAGTTCTGCCGTTTCTTTTTTGCTGTAGCAGAATTTTTAGCTGATTTGCCCCTTTTGGCATCTAAATCTGAACCGGAACTGGAACTTTTTCTTTTCCGTTTTCCATTTTCATCCATTACTGGTTGATCCTTCACAACATTTGAAGTCTTCTGATCTTTTGCTGGTAATTCGCTATTGCTGTCAATATCTGAAGAACTGCGACTCATCATCGCCACTTCTTTAAGAACAGCTGGCATCTCATCAGAATCGGAACTATTATCTAATATAGCTGGCTTTTTTGATTTACAAAGTTTATTAGGCCTAGGACCATCAACTGTACTGTCAGATGAGTTTCTTTTATCTTTTTTCCTTCTTGATTGTTTTGATGATCTTCTCTTACGTTTTTCATTACTTGTGTCATTGCTATCTTCTTCTGAATTTGATGTTAAAGGATTAACGTCTGTTTGGCGCCTCAGAGGTGTGGTCTTCACACGGGGTGATCTCCTGAGATCAGATTCCTCTGCAAGCGAGGCAGTTTCATTCTCTGTGGAACGTTCACTATCAGCATTACTATTTTGCTTCACAGAATCACATTTTTCTGTTCTGTCATCCTTGCTTCCCTTTTCTAGACTGCTGTCTTGATCTTCGGATTTAACTGGAGACTCTGAAAGGGATACAGGAGTCAATTTCACAATCAATTCCTTGGTTCCTTTAGCTGATGCTTTCAGTTTCGATCCTTTGGTATCTTTCAAAGGAGTGGTCAATTTTATATTTGGATTCTCGTGATCAGTTCTGGTATTTCCATTTCCTTGCTCATCTGCTGCAGTCTGAATTTCCATAGCAGATTCTAGAGTCTCAAAAATATCTTCAGGAACAGATGAGGGAACAGACACTATATCCATGTCTAAAGCCTCTGTACTATTAGGTTCATACTGAGGTTCCTCACTTGTGCCAGACTTTTTATCTTCACCACTTGTACGTTTGCTGTCTTTTTTTTCTACTGTTGAAACATCTTGATCCATTGGCTCATTGTCAGGCTGTTCTGATACAACTTTTTTCTGCTTCTTTACAGTGTCATCCCCTTTTAACGCCACATGTTCCTTTCCTTCATCTTTCTTCACCTCATTTTTTTCTGATCTAACATCAGTTTTTTTCTCTTTGGTATTTTTCTCTTTGATTTTAACATCCAAAGCTTGAATCTCCAGGTTCAGACCTTCTTCTAGTGCCAGATGAGCTTTTTTGATGTCACCCAGCACAGATCTAAAAGCTTTTAGCTGACGAAGCTGCACGACTGGGCTTACTTCTGAATTTTCTGCAGCCTTTTTCAAAAAGCTCACAAAGCTGGAATTCATATTTGCTGTAGTCTCAATCAGTTTTTTTGTTTTCTTAAGCATGTCTTTTGGCACCATTAGTGCTTTATAAGAATATGTTAGTGAACCTGAATATGAATCGTCTAGTTTTTTTTCCTCGCCATTACAGTTTGAAGTATTTCTCTTTGGAGAAAATTTGACTGTACTGTCATATATTTTACTTTTTTCACTTTCAACTTTGGTCTTTTTTTTGTTTTGTTGCAGTAACTGTTCTAAATTTTCAAAAACGCTGTCACACGCAGTGACCAAGTCCAATAAAGGCTCTGGGTGACAGCTATAGCAATGCCACTGGTTATTTTCATCCAGTATAGTCGATAGCTCCTTTCTACCCAAGTTGCGCAAAATGCACTTTTTACAGAAGGCGTTATGGCAAAAGTCACAGCAAATCAGATTTCCACCTTCAGCACACCACCTGAAACGAGACATAAGAAATATAAAAGTCTTATCTCCCTATAATCAAGGTGCCGTTTGAGTTCTTCACTGATGATGAATCTACTTTTAAAAAATTCAGATGATAAACATCATGAGAAGCACGACTGAAAAGCACTCAATTGAATTACAAAGTCAGAACATTAAGGTGTTTGACTAACAGTTCAAAAAGCTGAAAAGGCCAGTAACAGCCAAACAATTTTAGCAACAATCTTAAACAAAGTAATTAAAATTGGTTTTCCATGTTCTGCCTGAGACTTATTTTTTTAGATCGTTTTCAAGCAAAATAATCAGCTTAAGTCTTTCTAGCTTTAATTGGTGTATTACTAGTGCATGAATGAAGGAAAAAAAAAAATCACCTACACTTAGATTCCATGGTCTTTGACGAAGACCTGAAAACTGACTTCATAAGCAAATGCACAGGCAGCACAACTACAGAATTTTGACTGGGTTACACATTTGAATATTTGACAGTTGGACAGAGAAGAACCTCAGTATTTCGGAAGTGGGCGATACATTTGGAAAAGTAAGCTACCGTGACTCACAAGATTTACAATGCCAGATTCTACCCCCATCTTTCAATTAAAATATTTGCATAGTAGCACATAATCTAAAACCTTGATGTCTTCCAAGTGTTTACTACATTTCTTTACAAAATGTTTGCCTATTAATTATTTAAAATAACAATAAAATACTTAGAAAAAAACCCACTGACTGAGCAATCCTTCATAAAAAACAATTACTGATTGAGCTCATTTGTAGTGGTCAATTTCATTAATGCAAGAAAGAGAAAACAGAAGACCTGTGGGTGTTTTTTAAGTTTCAATACACTTACCTACACTGCTCATCCATTCCATCTGAATCACGGCTAATGTCATCGCTCATGTAATACCTGTAGCACGTCTGTTAATAAAGAGATAGAACAAGCAATTTTTTACTATGTCTCAAATGGATTGCAGTAACTCATAGTTTCAACATGTGCTAGAAGCATTAAAAGCATCACTGCAAAGGTACTCAGTATTCTAATCTTTTAATGTTCGTTAAGCTAAAAACATTTTTCTTAGATACAATAGGTCTTAAATCGTGACTTCTTATCTAGCTGGATTAAGGTTTTTGAAAATTCAGTAACAGATTCTGTTTGATGGCCACATATTCGCAGATTCTAGAACATCAACTGAAAGCCTTCAATCTGGAAAAGTATTTTCTGCCAATTTTCTAGGAACATCAATACCACAGTAAGAAAGAAAATTACATCTCCCCAGCACGATCCTACATAGTTTTCAGCTCCCTGTTCTTTATGTTTGCTACTGATACCATAAGATTTTAAATAGCAATGTCTTCAGCATTCATCCTGATGTTAACATCCAAGTATTTGATTTCCAGGAGCAGACTAAGCATTTTCATTGTAAAGCTGGTGACTGTAGGAAAGTAATATGCACATCTAGAAGTGGTTTCAGCTGCTGAAGTCTTTGAACTAAATTTTGATGTTTTTTTCCAGTCACCAGTAAAGAAAACTCTCCTAAACTTGAAGCTCTGCTTTGCATATGGATTAATACAAACTATCAGCTAACTTTTGCCCTTACATCCCGTGAACCAGTGAACTCAGAATTCATAAGAGATGTCAGCAACTGAATTTCTAATCTTAAAGTGATTATGTCTCTTTACATGGAATGCTAAACATCCACTCAATCAAACACACACACACACACACACACACACACACAAAAAAAAAGAGCCCACAATAAAAGCTGAAGTTTTGAATCTTGACAGAATATTTGGAATCAAAGGAAAACGGTTTCTGAAGAAAGACTGAAAAGTATAGAGCTGTTTATCAGAACAGCAAGAAAGAAGACATGGAAGACAAAGAACATGCAGGTAAGGGACTTCCATTACTCTCTCACGTTAACATATAGTTATGTTCAATTAAGTAAAGATATAAAAAAATGGTGGGAAACAATGTGTGATAGATATAATTAACTTGCAGACTTAACAGGAGCTGTTAGGGAACCCAACACCTTAAACAAATTTCAAAAATGAACTGGATACTTGTAAGTATCACATGAATATGTACCATTGCAGATTAAGGATGTTCAAATCTTGGAACAAGAGTTAGGACTCTAATGGAGACTGAAAATAAGTCATTCAGTAAGCTATTTTTTCTAAGTATGTTTTATAGAAAGAAATAAGACAGAATGAGTAGAAAAAATGAGCCAGAACATTAGACTGTATGGACATGTCTGGGATAGTATGTCAGCTGAATATGTAACATCAACTAGAATGCGCAGAAGAAGCACAATGAGGGAAACAAAGGGGAATGCTAAATGTGCGCCGTAACTCAAATCTGTATCTCTGTATGTTTGAGACTATCTACAAATACAGAATCTCTAAAGACAGAGATCATATCTCTACACTTCATTGAAAATTTAGAGTTTTCCACAACAGGAGGTAGAGATTTCCTTCCTCCCCTGTTCCTTGCTTCTTCCATTACTGGCATCTTACAACCTAACTGAAGCCACTATAAACTGTGTAACCGCAGAACCAGATGCTGGTTTAGGACTATGGACTTTTGACCATTAGTACAGAGGTTGCCATAAATTATCAGTCCTATATCTGTCCAAAATTGAAACTGACATGGATTAAAGCTATCTTTCCACATCTTACTCTTACATTGTTCTACATATAGTGCTTTATGAGGAGATCCTGAATTGAATCTATTCTTACAATAACATTACAGGTAGGCATAAATTTTAGACGGACTGTTTAACATCGAGAATTCACTAACAGTACAGTCTTAACACTGTAAAAATGTATTACACAATATGTTTAACTGAACTATACAAAAAACGGGAATATTAATTTCTAAGCTGTATTTACTTTTTCATCTTCTACTTCTAGTTTCCTTAAACGTAGCAATTAATGACTGAAAAGTTTATAAGATGAACTAAAAAACATGAACTAATCCCACAAAAATCCCACCCAAATCCACTAATCATGACATTTCATACAAAAACAAACAACACAAACTGTAGAACTGTTCACCACATACCTTACAAATAAGAACTTTCAATGTAGGATGTCTATAGATTGAATCCTTTTGAAAATGGTTCACCTGTTGCCCACAAGCTGTACAGCTTACAATTCCATGCAGTCCTTCCTCTATAGAGAGGATTATAAACCACACGTTATTTTTTTTTTCATTTTGATGTCTTGTTAAAACAAAATCTGTATATATGTTTCATTTTCTTACAGTATTTCAGTCTGTTAGCTTCTTTAACACCTACCATTAGAGAGATCTTTCTGTATCACTCACCATTCAAAGATGGAAATATTTCCCTCTACATTTTATACTCCTAACACTTGGCACCAAAATAAGTTTTTTCATTTGGGAGATTTAATAGAGACTAACTGGTCAACTACTGAGAATACACTTAAATATGCAAGTCATCATTAAAACACTTTCAAATGAACCCCAATATTCTGTACTTCTTTCCTCTTTAAATCTTAGTTCACAAAGTAACATTTTAATTCATGTTTTTATTATGTTGATTCTTTCACATATTGTTTTAGTTTCTCAACAAAAACCATGGAAAACCATTATATAAATGAAATGCTTATAAATACTGTCTGAAATATACTTCTTCACTTTTTGTTCCCTTTTTCATTTTTTGTTTTTAAGCTAGTTTTCCTATCATACATGTGTTCTCAGCACGTTGCTGACTCCTCCAATAGTTTGCGTACTACTCTGATGCTGTACCTACATTTAGTTAAGAAAGCATCTCTTAATGTTAATCCCCCAATTCATTTTCAAAGGTGGTGAATTCAGGACTGGAAGGCCTGCTACCTGCCAATCTTCTAAACCAATTAACTAGTACTACTGAGACACTTTTCAACAGGAGTGACACTTTCAAGGAAAAGGAAAAACATTTCAGACAGTTCATACACTAAATCTATATGCTACCAAAAACTTATTTTGGGATCAAATGGACAGAATTTTGACAGGGGCTTGCTGCTCTTTGCTGTCACATACAGTAAGTAATACAAGGAAATTATCTCAAATAGTTAACTTAATGGTTGTAGCCTCAATAAAGACCATACATTAAAAAACAACTACCCCTGAATTAGAACCACGTACCAATACCACAATATTGAGGAACTGAGTGAAAATAGGCAAACGCAACACAAGCTACTAGCTAGTTGCTACTGAAATACAATTTCAAATCAACTAAAGTCCAGTACAAGCTAATGCACTGTTACAATGCAGTGAAGATACCAGGTCTGAAACTGTGAATTCAGTTTGTTGTTTTCAAATGCAGTCATGCATGTACTGCAGAGCTCGCAGAACTACAAAGCACTCCTTACGACCTCAAAAGCTGAAGTGCCTCTGCTCCAAATGCTGCTGGCAAACCTCAAATACTTACATGCATCATACTGTACTACTCAGAAAAGAATACCACTTTATTTTATACTAAGCAGCATAGAAGACTACTCAGACTTTTTTTAAATACAGCAGTCCTTAAATGGATATAAGAAACTGAGGGAGAACGAGCCATTTGTTATCAACTCCCAAGCCATTTCCAACTTCTCTACAACTTTGAGGGGAAATACTACTGCCTCCTTCCTAAAATCTGCAAGTTGGCACTAGAAAAAGGAATCTATTCATGAGGTCAACCTTTGCAAATTGCATCACTACTACAAGGGACAAAGGTCTGAAGAAATTAAGCAACAACTAATTAATTAGTACTGAGAAAATACTTTAAAAACACCTCAAACTGTGAGTTTGTTCATAAAGATACAATCATAACCATTCTGTAGACAGGAAACCTGAAAGTAAGGACTGGCACAATGCCTTATAGTACTGGATAAGGCCATTTGGTTGCTAGAAAGGCAGGACAGTTCCATTACTACTAATGTTTCTAATAAAACTACACCTGTAAGTCCTAATGAAAATATGAAAGATGCAATCTGCAAAGAAGATGATGTACTGGCTTTTAAAAAAATATATTTTATTACTTATGTTTACTGAGCACAGAATTCTGGATATCAAGTAACTGGGACTGCACGCTTACCTACTTAAATTAGTAATGCTTAACCTTGCATAAGCACTGGCCAAGCAACTCATTCCAGCAGCAGGAGAAAGGTAGAGGGCCACTTCATGTAACCTGCATGTAGCACGTGCTGAATAAATGTATCTGCACTACCTTTTCTGTGAGCATCAAAACTATTCGGATACATTCCTAACTCAGCTGCTCTTGAGGCGGCCTTCAGTCAGGACCCTTTCCTGGCCACCCTTTCCTGTTCTGCAAATGGGGACAATGCAGTAACAGGCAGTACCTACCCCAATTTCTTGAAAGTAGATAGGAGCTTAACAGTCAGACAAAGACTTACCAGTAGGGACACAAATACAGCTAAGCTTGACCTCAGTAAAGGCATGATCTAAGCAAACTCTTGATACTCTTTCCAAAACCATTACCTCCTGCAAGGCACTAGCACAATCAGCTAGTCCAGATACACAATGGAATGCCCTCAAATTCTCCAGGGATAGAAAAATAAAAGCCGGGAGTACAGGTCATATGAATAGTCCTGAGGATGCACACACAGACCTCAAAGCTCAAGCAAACCAGTCCTACGCAATATTATAGCCCTGAAAATTTTAGATGGATCTCTTGTAAAACTGCTGTCAACACAAATGTAAAAAATAATCCTCTACGCTGAATAGGATATTTTCTATTCTTATAACTGAACTAACTTTCAAAGATCAATAATTTAGAGATAAGCTCAATGTTCAAAATGCAATTAAACATATGCACAAGCCCCTACACATGCATAAGCACATTTCCTCATAGCTGTGTTTTAGTTCTCTTCATTCACAGACAGAGAAATAGCACCTACAAAATTGTAACAAATACAAAAGAGAGTAGGTATCTCAAATGACACAACGGGAAGAACTAACACCATGTAAAAGAGCCCATCTAAGTTCTGGAAATATATGAGAGAGAGAGGAATTGCTACTAATCACTACCTACATAACATCTCAATTTTAGCAGAGACGATACAAAACCAAGCTGGCAAAGCAGCTGTTCAAAGATAATCCTTAAAAGGGCACTACTAGTTGGGAATTTTCCACAAGTTTTAAAAAAATTTGTAAAAGCCTTTCAATTCCATCAGAGGTTTGAGCTTTCTTGTTAGACCACTCTCAGATAGTTGTGTCTTTATACGTCCCTGCTCAAACATGACCATTTTCTTGGAGAGTGAGTGTTCCCTTACCAGTGGTATTCCAATGTAATTCCTTAAAATAAAGGAATACTTGTAACATCTGCTTCCAAGTAAGCAACTGTTCTGAATACAAAGCAAGAAGGGTCCATATGGAGTACCTAATGATGCATCCTATAGCTACCGAAAATAAGAGGTTTAATGAGAACTAATCTTAGCTTTCACTGCTGCATTGCAGGGGCAGCAATGGAGGCTAATATCAGCCAGTTATTATCCTTCGCTGAACAAAAAGCCAGAAGAGTGGAGGTATTTTGAGGATAATTTATTAGAAATATGAACAATTTTTAGATGTACCAAATGTGGTCAAAAGCAGCAATTTAAACCCGCTTCAATAAATGCTTTAAATTGTATTTACCTCCACGCTTTTTGGGGACTTCAGGTTTCATTTTAACGGTATTTCTGCTTCTAAATTCAGGCCCTTTAAAATCATCTTTGTCTTCATTCAGCACTGGCTCAGGCTGTACAACCACTGTACCTAGAATAATTTCATTTAGAAATTGGAAACCATTACACATCCAAATTAAGTGCAAAAGTCCTTTTTAAAATAAATGTCAACATAGAATCTTGAAAAAAAAAAGTGCAGTTTGTTGACTAATACTCAAAAGTTTTGAATGTACAGGTGTTCACAGCACAAAAAATGAAATAATAAATAAATAAATAAATAAAACACCACACACTTCAAGCTGTGTCCATATTGCAGTTGCACAATAAAAATCAAAGATTGAACAGACTATGAGAAGTAAATACTGCACTGTTGACCCTGCTGTGATATGTGCAGAAGAGAATTATCACACTGCTGGGAATACATTTCCAGCACAATGCTGCAACTGAGGGACTTCAGTTAGGTCACTGAAATCTATCGGAAGCCTTAAAGTAATTACTCTTTCTCTCTCTATTTCCCCTTCTATCCAGTTTCCCTCATCTTATTTCAGTATGTAATAAATGAGAACGCAAGAGAATCTTTCTTTCCTTAGTAAAATTCAGAAAAATCTACTTTTCTGTAAACGAAGGACAATACTAACTAGCATTATAAGAATTAAATAAATATCTTTCCTACTTTGAGCTCAGTTTTAACACTTTCATTACAAAGACACTGGAAATAATTTAACATCCTGAAAAGATGTACTTTTAGGACTGCTTCTCATGGAGTAAACAGCAGCAGTCTCTCCAAGATTTTCTTTAACTTTCAGAGGTAAGAAACAGATGAGATTAATCAAAGTCCCACTACAGTTAAAGAGAGTAGAAAGCAGGTTTATAGCAATGACTACTTTAAAGGGTGTTTAAAAATAATGACTTCCCCCCCCCACATTTAGATTCACTTTTGTTTATCTATTTCTCAATAAACTCCAAAGGCAGAAGAGTAAAATAAATAAAAACAAACATGATTTGCAAATTACAGAGTTTGAGATTTCAAAGAATAGAAATATTTTCTCTGTTACATGATGGTTTTACACAAAGGTCCATAAGCATTTGAAATTGAGCCATCAGCACATCCTGGTATATTACATCTTTAAGTACGATGGGTTCAAACTTAAAAGTGTTTGGAAACAGGATTTCCTCTTACAAGTGTTTGCAAGCAGAGGGGGACACACATGAACGTTTATATATATTTATATATAAAGTTAAGAGGATCTAGGAGAGGTACTTTACTAATACATGTGCATTCTAGTTAATTACTTATGCTGCATCATAATCTTTTCTATTTGTGAATTCAGAAACAAAGAAGGACATGAACTACCTTTAGGCAAGCTTTTCATATCAACATCATTTTCTGAGTTTTCATTTGAATTATCTTCATTTACAGTCTCATCTAAGATTTGTTCATCATCTGATCCAACATACTTTGTTACAACTGTAGGTTTCCTGCACAGACAGAAAAAAATCCATACTGTGACAAATATTACATACTGTGGTACAGGTAAGCCTGGTACTTTGCAAGCAGAACACCATGCCAATTGGGGAAACCTGCGCTTTAATCAATTTGAAACATAAAGCAGATTGCTCTGAGTTACTATAATAAATAAGCTGCACAGCAATTTTCCTGGTGTTAGGACGTGGAACTCTACCCTCTTAGGTGAATCGAGTAGATAGATGAATAAAGGGTTATTTCTTTTCACATGCCTACTATATGGTTTGGGGTTTTTTGGGGTCAGATCAAGGTTTGATGTGTTTTTAAAAAGGTATGTAGGAAGTCATGCTTTTATCTGAAATAAAATAGCCAGAACAAAACCCAATTGGATGTATGCTCAGAAATCTTAGACATTGTTCCAATTTTAACAGGCAGCCCGAAGAGAACACACAGATATTAGCAAATGACAGCTCAGCCAAAAAGACACTTGCAAGGAAATGTAGGAAGTGCAGAAAGAAATTAAACAGCTGACTGTTTAATATGAAAACTGGTAGCCAAAATCTCACATAAAAATAATTCAGAACTGAACCCCTTAACATGAATGAATATGCTATGTCATGGCAGGAAAAAAATATAAATCTGTAGAGCATCATTTTCCGTGGTCGGAAGGTTATATATAAACTACTGAAGTCAATGCAGGATGCTGTTTTTCTCAGTATCAGACAGAGTGTAGTGTGCATGAGCAACAATACCTTTAATGATAGACAGGAAGTGAAAAAAACAGGACTACCGAAATGCTCTAAATAAAAAAGGCCAGCAGGAGACTGAATTCAGAAGAAAGAAATTAAAGCCAAACACAAAACCAAACTTGCAAATACAGAATCAAGCCAAACAGATAAACAAGAATGAAGAATGTCATTTAATTCCAACAGGCATGATACAATAAACAAACTTGGTTAACTATAAGACTTGAAAAGAGACACAGAACACTTTGTGAAGAACTCTAAGAAGGAAGCTGTTCAAGCCCGGCACTTAGAAGAGCTCACCAATCTACACAGTAAACTAAGATAATAAATAAATTTAAAAAAAAAAAAAAAAAGGAAAGAAAAAGCACAAAGGACGTAAGCAGAATGAGCAGGAATTTTACTAGAACAAGCTTGACGCTATTCAGGTCATATATAATTTTTCTTCTGTAGTTTCAAATTGGTAAACAGTTAACACCAGACTTTTTTTTTTTTAATCAAAGGAAAAAGAGAAATTTAGCAGAGGTACATTTTCTGCACAGGACAACTTTTAGCACATTTTGGTTCTCCACCAACAAAGTACATAAAACTTTTCTCTGTATGCCCCAACTTACATTACTAAAAGAATCCCACGTGTTGAAAGAGCAGGAGGAAAAGTAATAGCTGTTTAAGCATCTGTCCTGAACAGTCAGAAAATGTAGGATAATCCCACCATCGTACCATTGTAATAAAAATTAAGCTTTATGATCTCAACTTCTGACCATGAAAAATCATTTGCATTTTAAATATGGTGCAATGCCTTCGTTTTACTAGAACTCTGCTAACTTAGTGGACTTCAAATGGAGTATATTACCAGCATCTGGCACGGCACAGAGACTTTTCCATAATGTCAGATGATAAAAAGTAATTGCTTTCTTTTTGTTTTCCACACCAACCTTTTTGAACGTGAGGATCCTAAGAATGTGACTCTTTCTGAAGAACTTCCACCCTAAAAAATAATTTAAAGAAAAAGTCACATTTGTGATCAAGTCACCCATCAACAAAACCAGCTTCTTATTACATTCACTTCAGTACAAGTTACCAGGACTCCTCACAGCACTTAAGTGTGGCAGTAGCTTACACAGCTCTATGATTTAAGTACCTACTGTTATCTGAGTAACACAGCCTAAGTGTAAAATAAGAGAGATCAACTATTTTAAGCAATAAATAGATAAAGAGCCTGTTTACAAACACATCAAACAGCAGAATTAAGGATAAAAGAGCATTAACTGCATTTATTTAAAAAGAAAAACTTGCTTCAGAATATACTCAGTCTGAATAAATTAACACTTTGCCTTTCTTAGCAAAAATGCAATTGCATACTTGAAGTAAGTAGAACCCAACTCTCTGAAGTGTGTTAAGAAACATTGTACACAGGAATTATTGCACATCTGAGTAACAAGTAAAATTAAGTATTTCAATAATTTAAGGAAGGAGATGAGGGAAAAATAAGATAGTTTGCACAGCCACGTCACAGTTTCATTCCAAATTTTGAATTTATTTTTAAATGTATATTTTACAGCTGAAGTTTCTATTCAGCAGACAGGACATTTACTACATATGGTTCTCACAATATTCTCGAAGCACTTACTGTAAACAGCAATGTTTCCTATATATGAGCCATTCTGGACTAGTCACACAACTAAAATTCAAAAGCATTTTTATTCCTACCTCTTCTCTGTTGTTCTCCATTGAGGCTGGACTTCTTTCAGGTTCTCTACTTTTACCTATGGAAAGAAAGAGAAAGAATCCACTGAACCTGAAGAAATATCAGCAGTTCTTCACATGCTATCTCATAGCATTTTTTATGCTTTATCAGCATGAATAAAGACGGCTGTGTGACTTTCACAGATCTACCTTTGTATAACAGCAAAATAAAACTGATTTCATGGCTTGAATTTTACAGAAATCATTTTGAAATTACTTTCAGTTTTGTACGATAGGCTGAGAGAGCCCATCATTAAACGAATTTCAAGACATGAGAACACAACTGTATATGCAGGGATAACAGAGTGCTTTTTTTTAATCTGTAAGTAGTTATTAAGGATTTCTCTTACACATTTTAACATTAAAAACACAATGTTAAACCTGGGATTATGGAGCTACACACAAAAATCAGGACATGACAGAGAATTCTCATTTCTTGATCCTAGTAGCCGTGGAATATAAAAGCTAAAGACAGGTATCTTCTGACTATCTGCTTCATCCACCAGTACAGGTGATGGAAGGGAATGTTTTAGTTCAGTGGTTTAATGATATTTGCACAAAGTTGCTCAAAAGGTATAGAAATAGTAGTATTTTAACAGATGTATTACTGAGAAACATGCAAGTGAAGCGATAGTATAATTACAGAATAAATATCATCATCATTTGCAATTATAACATGAGACTGTTAGCATAACATGAGACTGATAGCATTGTAACTTACTATTTCCTGACATACTACACTTGGGGAAAAAGCTAAACAATTGAAAAAATTAAATTACTAGAAAACTTCATGCTGGGTATTTGACTTTAAACTGAATTGTATGGATAAATTTTAGCAAAAATTATCCAGCCATTTCTGCATGCCAAGCTTCTGTCCCCTTTAAAAAAGGGAAATTTCCTCTCTGGAATATTATAGGCATTCCACCATACCAAGGAGAGAACCTGAAATGTGGAAGAAGAGTTTCATTTCCTTCGGGGGTGGGACCCAGTCCGCCTTCTACTTGTGCCTCATTTTTGACCAACTATTAAATCTATGGAAAATACTACAGTCTGTACATGCTCAGTATGGATTGATTTGATTCTGGTAGATTAAGCCTGTGCAGATTCTGCCTTCAGACTGCACATGCGCTATTCCCAAAAGCAACTGAATGAACATGCTCCTCCATCTCACAGCTCCTGTATGTGACTGGACTGTTCATGCGCCATCCCCATAGAATGACCAAGCATGCTGAATCCCCTCACAGCTCCTAGTGCTGACCAAACTGCACATGCTCCATCCACTCCAGGGCTATGAGAGCGCAGGATTTCCCCTGTGACTGCTGCTCCCGGGCAGAGGCTGGTCACTTGATACAAGAGCAGGAAGTCAGTCTCTCCTATGCTCTCTCAATGATCCTCCTGCTGGCACGCACGCAATGTAGAGGAGAGAGACATCCGATATGAATGCAGAGGATAAAGAAACAACATAAGGCTGTAAAATCAAGCACTCAAAAATTAAGAAAAGCCAGAATTAAGGTTATCAGCGCAAGTTCACTTATCACTGCTACCACATAAGCATCACAGTACACTAAACTCCGTATGACCAAGTACTCAACAAGCAACTGTAATATATATCAATTGATCTGTGTGTGTGTCACGGACATGTCCCAAATCCTTTGAGCCACACAATCACCTTCATCATCATCTCTCCCCTTACAACACCTAATAATTAATTTATCCTCCAAATTCTGGAAAAAAAATGAGATCCATTAATATGTAAACCTGATTCGGCCCCAGTGTCTATCATTTATACACTGAAAGAGCAGTCAGAGGAGGGAAAAAAAAGCATGAATAGGGTACTTCCCAGATACATCATCATAACGCAGAAAGAGCTAGGAAGTAAGCTTGCAAAGTTAATTCTGGCATTTCCTAATATTTAAGTGTTTAATCCTTCATGTTTCAACGTTAATACATTCTTTTTTTGGAAAAAAATAAAATATCTAAAGCAATAATGAAGCACGTCTTCTATTAATTAGTCAGTGTAGAATTACAGCATCATAAAATGGCTTGGGTTGGAAGGAACCCCAAGGATCACCAAGCTCCAACACCCCTGCCACGGGCAGGGCCACCAACCTCCAGATCTGGTACCAGGCCAGGTTGCCCAGGGCCCCATCCAACCTGGCCTTGAACACCTCCAGGGATGGAGAATCCACAGCCTCTCTGGGCAGACTGTTCCAGCACCTCACCACTCTCACAGTAAAGAACATCCCCCCTGACATACAATCTAAACCTTCCCTCCTTGAGCTTAAAACCATTCACCCTTGTGCTGCTCACTATCTACTCAAGTAAGAAGTTGATTCCCCTCCTTTTTATAATCACTTTTTAAATACTGGCAGGCTGCAATGAGGTCTTCCCACAGCCTTCTCTTCTCCAGACTGACCAAGCCCAGCTCTCTCAGCCTGTCTTCATAAGGGAAGTGCTCCAGAACTCTGAGCATCTGCATGACCCTTCTCTGGACCCTCTCCAACAGCTCCAAAACCTCTGTGTACCTGTTTCACAGTATGTTTGAATTTAGATATGAAGTAGAATTTGGCTGCTTGTCTCAACACAGGATAAAGGGGGAAAAAATAATTTTAAAAAAGTATGCTATGTAGCAAAATCTCACTTTAAATACATACATCTACAGCAGTTCGATTTCTTATTCTGTTTAAGAAATTATCTGTGTGCTACCTTCTTCTGTGTTAACCGTTCAGTCAGATGCTGACACAAGGCAGATGGGAACACACGGCAGTACATTCTTGAGATAAACATCAAAAGAAAAACTGCACACCAGCAAACACACCGGTTTATTACTTACAACAAGAGTTTAAAAATAAACTCCATACCACAGCCAACACACTCCCATTCTCCTGCACTCTATCATTTCAGTACAATTTTTAGCTCATGAAACAGCAGAGCCAGGAAAGTTGTGTACCTGTACCCAGCCAAATTTGGAAACAAACTGTATACAGTACTGTTATGAAAAATTTCCGCTTCTTATGAATGTAAACAAACTGTTTAAAATTTGTTACTTATTTTTAACTTGTAAGTAAAAATTGCTAATGCCATATTTGATCTAGTCCAGCATGGTTTTCCAGTTACCTTGTTTCTGAATGTTTCCTCATTAAATACAGACATCCTTTTCATATAATTATAAAAGCACAATCTCAACACCTTCTGCCCCAACCACAAGGACCACAAAAACTTTACTTCAGCAGAAGAAACAAGGTACTGCCCTTACGCATTCAGGAAAGATGAAAAAGGAACTCCCACCACAGGCAAATGCACGCATGTTTGCCATCTCATGTTTCAGAGAAGGTAAGTTACCAGCAGAATTAGCTTTATTCACATTTAAAAGCATAATTTTAACTGAATGTTGCGTCAAAGGCTATATATATTTATCAAAATATAACTACTTAATTAAACCACATTGGGAGTTTGGGAGTTTGCATAATTGCCCCGGTGAAGTGTGATACAATGAAATCACAACGCAAAGATATGTGACTTCAAAATCATATATACGTTTAAACTTCAAACATAAAACGCCATTTTACCTATGTTTTTGGTTTTAGATGATGCTGGAGGAGAGTTTGTGTCCTCAGATTCCTCTGATGAGTGAGCCAAGAAGTCATGGAGTTTCTGCACCAATGTATTCAACTTGCTTTCACTGTCAAAATAAAAGTAAAACATGAAGTTACTACAGGTCTCACACTAATTTAGCATGCCTGAAAGAAGTGATGTTGAATCATAATTAACACACATCTACAGGGGAAAGTTACTTATGACCTTTTCAGAGGGACCTCGACAGGCTGGAAAGCTGGGCTCAGGTGAACCTAATGAGGTTCAACACAGCAAAGTGCAAGGTTTTGCACTTGGGCCGGAAGAACCCCAGGCACCTGTACAGGCTGGGAGGAGTGGTCCTTGAGAGCAGCTCGGCAGAGAAGGACCTGGGGGTCCTGATGGACGAGAGACTTAACATGAGCCAGCAGTGCGTTCTGGCAGCTCGGAAAGCAAATGGGATCCTGGGCTCCATCAGGAGAGGGGTGGTCAGCAGGGATAGGGAGGTGATTGTCCCTCTCTACTCGGCTCTTGTGAGGCCCCATCTGGAGTACTGTGTCCAGGTGTGGAGCCCTCAGTACAAGAAGGACATGGAGATTTTGGAAAGGGTCCAGAGGAGGGCCACGAAGATGATCAGGGGGCTGGAGCACCTCCCCTATGAGGACAGGCTGAGGGAGTTAGGCTTGTTCAGCCTGGAGAAGAGAAGGCTGCGGGGTGACCTCATTGCAGCCTTTCAATACCTGAAGGGAACCTACACCCAGGAGGGGAATAAACTCTTTGAAAGGGCTGACAATAGCAGGACTAGGGGAAACGGATCCAAGTTGAAGGAGGGAAGATTTAGGTTGGATGTTAGGGGGAAGTTCTTTACTAGGAGAGTGGTTAGGCCCTGGAACAGGCTGCCCAGGGAGGTTGTGGATGCCCCGTCCTTGGAGGTGTTCAAGGCCAGGTTGGACGGGGCCTTGGGCAACCTGATCTAGTAAATGTGTATGTTGGTGGCCCTGCTAGACAGGGGGGTTGGAGCTACATGATCCTTGAGGTCCCTTCCAACCCGGGTCATTCTGTGATTCTGTGTGACCTGAACACTTGATACTACAAAGCAAATAAAAAGCATACAATTTTATTAAACTTTACACTAAAAACAAACAAAAAACATAACAAAAAATAGCCTTTTTGACACACACACACAAAAGCACTCAAGACTCTTGTTAACAAAGACAATAAACATTTTAAGCTGGTTTTAGCTAGGTGAACATGTCAGATCTACATGCTTACTCAAAGCTTTTATTAAATCAACTACACACGTACATACATTTTTATATATATAACACACTGCATTTATTTTATCAAATACAACCAAGCACAATCAGATCATTTCATGACCTATTCGTACCAGTATTTATAAGTAACTTACAAAGAGTATTATGCTGGGAATTTTCACCAGACAGTTTTAGACACCCAGAATCATCCGTTTTGTTTCCTCACTCATTACAGTTAAAAGGCAACAATTTTGCCCCGTGCTTTTGTTATTAAGGCATACTTCTTCATGATTCATACACATTCATTTTTGCATTTTATGTTGCCTATTTCACACTCATTTTTTCCAGCTGTAGCGTCCCCAATTTCCTGAGACAAATGCCTTTTCCTGGCTGCAGGTACCCTGAGTAAGACCAAGGGCAGCCGTGCCCTCACATCCCGTTATCACAAGCTGCCACTCTCAGCTGCTTGTTGCTGCTTCCCTCCCAGACGCTATCAGCTCCCAAAAATCCGCCAACTGATACGTCTGAGTCATCATACCTTATCTACTATGAGATATGGTTTCTCAAACTGCTGAGCTACATCATCCTCTTCATAAGTTAACCCAATTAAAGGCTACAGATGTCTCTCCTTTTCACTTTTTTCCCCCATCTCCCCATTATTTTCAGAATTGCCTTTTGATAGCAACAGGAAATAATGTTTTCATGCCCTGCTCTACAGTTTGTAGTATCCTTTGAGTATTTATCAGAAGCTCAATCCCCCTGCTGTCACCACCTCTGCTGTTTTCTGAGCACATCAATAAATATTAACTCCAAACTTTCAATTTAACTATTATTTATAAATAACTTGTCTATCTTTCTCATTTTATTTTCTAAAATGCTGTTACTGAAACAAGTTATAACATCCTTGTTCTCTATATAAAACCTTCAGAACATTATGCATGTGTCTGTGACTAGCAGCTTAGAACACGATCAGCTACCAACTACTGCCTCTTATCCTAACTAGCCTAGAAGCATCATTTCCAGAACAAAAATGTTCATGCTGACACACTAAAACAATCTACAAACTAATACTAAAGTGCCTCCTCAGCTTGCTTTTCCTCTGGATTATTCAGCATTTTGTAGCATCAGCCTGAATTAAGGAGTAACAGATTAAACTTAACTAAGGGTTACTACACCTCAACCCAAAGGAATTGTGATTTACAGCAATGCTTTGCCCACTTTTGAATAAAACCTTCTACAGCAAAATCCCAATTCTTTCTAACATATTGTCACAAACTGACACAATAAATAGATCACAGCATTTAAAATGTGCGCTAAAAAAATGCACAGGAGTCTAAAACTTAAAAACATCTTAGAAGTAATACACAAAGCAGCCTCCCTCTGCCACGAATCAACCATCTCTATGCTATTTCCTAGACCTTTCAGGCTTGCACAAAGGAAACGGCTTCACCATCAGTCTAGTACTATTTCAACACAGTCTAGCCTAATTAGATCAAGAAGAGATGTCCTGCTATTATTGGTTTGGCCATGAACTTGATTTGTGACCTTGAGAAACTATCACCCAAGAATATAATTTCTCACCTAAAATGAGAACAAGTTCTGTAACCTTAACCAGTAATGGCCTGGGATACCATTTACCCCAGTAAATGAGATACAGTCTGTGTTACGTTAAATGCTATGACAAACGAACACAACACAGAAGAACAAGGAGGGAGTACAGGGGAGAGGTGAAGTGTGGTGTCCTTACCTAGCTAGACACAACACACTGAATTCACTCTGGCTGCTAATTGCTGTCCCCCTGTGCTTAACCCAACAACTGCATTAACTAATGATCACTCTGTGCGTAATGAGTCAAACCACCTCAGACAAAACAAAATGCTAAAGAACAGATTCCATTTGCATACAGCTTGCTACACATTCACAGCACCGCATTCAGCGGCAGGAGAGGCGCTGAAAATTCACCGCCAGGGCATAGGGAAGAGCAGGGTTGCTCATTCCAGCAGCAAAGCCAGGTCATGTTGGATAACACTGTGAAACTGTGCAGGAAGAAACTTATTATCACCTTTTATTTCTATTTACTCTGCCCTCAGACACCTTGAAAATGTAGACAGAGAATGCTCCATCTATTGTCAAAATCTGGAAGAAGGTTTTAGAACTATTTAAAAAAAACAAATAAATTAGAACATACAGGATCCCACCACCCTTCAGACACAGTAAGTTGGGTTACAAATGGCTCTGGAAATCAGCAATACAGGAGCGCTTTCCAGCTTTTTATCCATCTCCCCCAGTTTGTTTCCAAATGTGCTTTTGCAAAATGTTTTGGTTTAAGTTCTCAGCTGCCTTAAAGATGTTAGAGATGTTCATTTTTAAACCATCTTTACGGTTTCTCCAAGTTAAACTATTTTTCACCTCGGCATTTCAAAAGAAATACTGCAGAATAACAACTATTAAGCAGACAAAACTAAACAATACTTTGAAAAATAAAGAAAATTAAAACCAGATGTTCTTTAAAACCATCAGACTGTAGACAAACATCTTCAACTTCAAACAGTACCCCTATGTGATCGACAGATGTAACAACCCACAGCAGAAGCCTGAACATTTTAATTAAGACAATGGGGAGAGGAAAATAAAGAAAGAGATTCTGTCCCCATCAGAACACAAGACTTGACGCTGATGACCACTGTCCACACTGCATGCATTTCTGTAACTCAGACGGTTGCTGCCCAGTCCTGCAGACTGCTCAGGCGTTAACAGCTGGAGCACACCAGGACTGCTGCAGCGCATCTTTCAGCTCGGTTCTACTCAGAAGAAATCTGTGCACTCCAAGGCCCCCTGCGTCATCAAACAAACAGACTCTTCGAAAATGAACTTATTTTAAATGCTAGTATAGCTCTGACGGAGACAAGAACATGACTTTTGAAAGCCTTCCTATTTCTAATACATTACTAACAACAACATCTTTAAAAATAACTGTTTTATTGTAAATAAAGCCAAAGCTGATGTCATTTAATTCAACATACAGTTCCAGAACAGTTAGAAGGTATCCTTCCTTCTCCCCCAACACGTAATTTGCCTTCACACTGCTAAAGTCTTGATATAATCAGGCCAGTATTCTGTCACCTGCAAACCTTCACAGACATTTTTCATGATCATAAGGAAAAGCATTGGACTAAGCCTGATATAAGGATATATTGTGGTTGAACACACATGAATGAAATGGCTCAAGACTTGTCAGAGATAGCAAAGGATGACAAAATCTAGGAATGAATTTGTTCCCAAATCAGAAGTCTGCCTCTCAAAGAAAATACATAACCAGAAAATAAAAGCAGGCTATTATTACACCTATGCCATACTCACAGCATAAGCAATTGTTTTAATCTAAGCACAGAAACCAATCCAGATTACAAGTTGCCATTTCTTCTGCTGAATCTAGACCTGCTCTCTAACTCACTGCTCCTTTGTACAAATCCTTCTGCAAGCAGAGGTGACAGTGGGTATTAATCATAGTCTCAGCTGGGGAGGTTTATAAACTTCAGTAGTAGCAATTTAGAGTAGGTCAGGTAAGTGACGCTAAGAATCAGGGAAGGACTGAGGCTGGAAGGGAGATCCCTTCTAGCTCTGGAGATCCCCAGGGAGACCTTGGAGCACAAGCAGGGTCAGCTACAGCAGCTGCCAGAAAAATGGCCAGTGGGGCCCGAGCACCTCCACTGCTGAAGCCTGTACAGACTCGCTGAACAACCTGTTCCAGTGTTCAGCCATTCTCACAGTAAAACAAACTTCCTGTGCTCAGATGGCATCATATTACGCTGAACTTAATAGATACAGCCAGAAAGCATCTGAATACTGAAGCTCTGACTGAAAAGAGAGGTAGACCTCTAGCACTCCACTGAACACTATGGTTAAGGCTTCATTAACATGGACTCACTCTTCTCATGTTGGTTAGAATTGTCCTTGGTCCACAGGGCTCAATCAAGTAATACCTAATAGAGTTCAAGACATTTGATGATAAGGATTAAGTAACTTTGGAGTATAAGCACAGCACAAGAGGTTCAGACAGGTAAACAGAATTAGTTCTTTCCAGACACACAGGGGGAATGGTTCGAAATCACTGGGAGACCCTTTATTACATTCAAGGAAGATTACACAGTTTCTTTTTCTTGAGATGGCATCCAAACAACTGTAACAGGATTTGGCTGAGCGTTACCATGCTTCGCTGGAAAGCAAAGGGTCTTATTTGTTTGGTTGATGGTTTGTTTTTTTTTGCAACTTCATTTTTAGTAGGCTTGAATGTTATATGGAGGTCTGTAATTTCAGCGGTAAAACAGACTGCATACTTAAAAACAGTGAAGTCAACCATCTGAAAACCTAAATATAGTATTTTCACCTGAGACAAAAATCATGGCACGTTGCGTATTTTAATACATTAATTCAGGAAAGGAAGCTGAAACTAGCATATATGTAACCTACAAGACAAAGTGCTGTCACAAAAGCTGAAGTGTGTTTTGCTTGAAGGGAAAGAAAGGCTCCACACAATGGCATTTCGTCTCTAATTCTAAAACTATCTTCTCTTTTGTTTTGTCTTCTACTTTCTGAAGTTTGTCAAAGATTCTCAAGGAGACATCATTCATCACCAACTCTAAGAATTAAAGCGTGTTCCTTAATTTCCCAGATACTACCGATCAGACTTATGAGCCAGTTTTTGGGGTTACAGTCCTGCCGAAGCACAGCTCTTTCATTTTCCAAAATAGCTATCTCAGATTGCCCCACTAACAATGCTGAATTTATTGCCAGAATTGTTGTTTCTGCTTTACATGACAGATCTATCTGCCCAATACAGCTTCTAGCATTAGATGTATTAAGAAAGAAAATTCTACAGCTATGCAGCTGCAGATAAACAAACAGCCTTTCCTGAACGGCACTGAAGTTGACTCTGGGCAACAACCTGTGAAATGAAGTTGGTTGTTTTTCATGGTTACGCTCCTTTTCTTAAAAAATAATAACACTAAACATTCACATCCGTCAACCCTTCATCTGTCTTGCACGAAAACTGTTTGTGGCCAGAAATTACAAAAATATTCTGACAGCTTAGTACTGTCCTTTAGTAAATTAGAGAACTTTACCTACTTACTATCTTTTAAGTCAATATTAAGTCTCCCATTATATTTGTCAGTGAATTTTGACAGTTTTGTCTTTTCCCTCCTGACTCACCACCAGAACTTGCAACACTGACCTATCCATGAACCAATTCATATTTCCAAAACACCTGCAGGCACTCCAATGATATGAAATGGGATTTCACAAGGGTCAGCAGTACCCCTAGGCCTCCCTGTTTATAAAAGACCTATCCAGTGATCCCATCTAAAAACATCATTTGTCACAGGCATTCGTTCTCATAGTGAACGCAGCACGTTAGTACTATCTTCTGTTCAGATATTTTCTTTTGGTGAGTTATATACAAGTAAAAAGCATCAACCTTTACTCCCTTCATTACAGATGTTGCAAGTGTACACAGAATCTGTAATGAAAATGGGAATTTCAAGTTTCAGTAATGTTAGGGGTCGTTCTTTCTCACACCATATTATCTCACAGGAGAAGAAGGCACCTCTACTTAAGCCCTACAGAAACCATAACACAAAGCCATAAGTGACACTACTATACAGAAACAGAAGCCACACAGTCACTGCAGTAAGATTCGCCGGGAGGAATTTCACTTGTGTGAACACATTGGCTCAAGGACACATCAGGCACAGAAGGTGACAGCCAGCCTAAAGTTTTGACTATTTTCTCAAGAGCAAAGAATCTGCTTAGGCCCATTTCACATGACTGTGTGACAGCCTGCTAACTCGCGCTGTACCGTTAGATAATATGGACAATCCTGAAATACACAGAACAAAGAAATTCAAGTGATTCAAAAACACAGAACCCATGCTGCGCATTGGGAAGACCGAAGCATAAAAGGTTAACCTAAAAATTATTTCACCAGCTTAAAACAATAGGTAATGTTGGAACACCACCTCCTGGATGGTCCAAGATTCAAAATTTGTTTTCTTTTTCTATTGTGCTTATTCACTTTCATGCACTTCCACGCACGAAACAGACTAAGTCATTACAACAAAGATTCCTCCATTTTAGAAAGAAAAATAAAGCAAGTTTTATGTGAAACTTTCATCCAAAAATCTCGATAAACAAACAAGCAGGGAGATGGTGCAGGGTGACAGAAAGGCAGCAGCTGGCAGGCCAGTAGGGCTCTCTGGAAATGAGAGCAAAGAATGCTGTGTGTGTGTGAGCAAAGAAACGTGCCTGCATGTGTGTGCAAACAAGTGGAGGGAGGGCACCTCTGCCTCCGTTCCCATACATGAGTACATCAAGAACACATTCATAGTGCTTTTCTCTTTTCCCTCTCATTCTCTCTAGCATTAGCAGAACTTGAACTGAACTGATAAAACAGGAGCAAAGCCCTTGCAATCAAGGTGTTCATCAGCTCATAACCCTGAAGCCACAGCACCGAACAACATAATGCTTGCTTCCTAGCACAGAACTTTTCCCATACGATTAAAAAACTCAAGACGAGCTCTGTGTGGAACAAGGATCATCAAAAACACCTGCGCTGACTGAGAACTGAATTAATGAACAGAACAAAAGTTTGGAGCGCCAAAAAATACTCTGTGCACCTACCTAGAAGTTGCTTGTCATAGGGCCCCCTTACTGCATGGACGCTCAACCCACAGAATCACAGAATCACAGAATGACCCGGGTTGGAAGGGACCTCAAGGATCATGCAGTTCCAACCCCCCTGCCTAGCAGGGCCACCAACATACACATTTACTAGATCAGGTTGCCCAGGGCCCCGTCCAACCCAGAGATTACATACAATCTTAAATCTACCTTGTACATACTTTCTCAACTTCAAGCATACAAGTGAAACTCTTGAAGTAATCCAATTTACTTTTCCATCTGCAGGTGAAGGTATGACCTTCTGTATCATCTAAATTCCACTTCAGTGTACACTAAGGCAACTTTTTCACATCACTTCTTGTGCTATGACAACATAAGAATATTTACACAAAATCATTATGTATACAGAAATCAAACTCCACTCTTGCTTTTCAAGGACTGAAGATGAAAGAAGGAAACCCCCTCCATTTGTATTTCAGTCTACAAATAAAATAATAAATCCAACGAAAAACTGGTTTAAACTGTCCAAGTGCTGTGAGGGCATGGGGAGGAGCAAGAGATGGGCAACCCTCGTTTTACAACATGAAGCATGCAGAAGAAATTGGTAGCTGTTGGGAAGTCATGCAGCAAATAACGTGTGTTTGTAGTGCTTATGACTTGCATCTAGCGTGTGAGCAACATCAGTAACAATTATATTATTTTTTTTCTTGTTGGAATCCAGGGACATAAATTGCTTCCTCTGAAATTTTAAGGCTTTAAAATCAGCTGTACAAAAGAGCAAAAAAAAACCTCGCCAGCCACTTAACTTCTGGCCGAAACTCAGTGGTACAGTGAACTACTGAAGGGAAGTCTGAAACCAGGGATGAAGATACACAAATACAACCTCAGAAGAAAGTTGGAGGCTCAGTACATAAGACGGCGTGCTGCTCCTCTTTCTTAATGTTTTGTTTGATCCTGAAGTCAGACGCAACATTTTTGAGGGTTCAGAAACAATGCTTTATTGTTTATGAGCTGCCTCAGGCATGTGGAATATTTGTGTGTGACTGACAGTGCTGACCAGACCCTTTAGCGTAACTACGAACTGAAAACATCCAAGCCCAACTCTGCATTAACGCTTTAACATGGCGCCTGGCGGCACCGGCTCGGTTTATACCAGCTTATTTACTTTACACAGCTGAACGGGAACGGTTCATCCCCGTCGGCGCGTCGGGAGCCGCCCCTCAACGAGAGCGGGACGCGCCTGCGAAGGGCCCTGCGGCGCGGGAACGAGCGGGCAGAGTACTACTAACGCACACGTGGGGCGGGGGCTGACAGCCGCAGGGCACGTCGCCGCGGCGCCCACCGGCCGGGGCACGGGGCGCTGCCTGGGGGCGAGGGGTAGAACGGGACAGCCCCGCTCCCCGCCCGACGACGAGTGCCGCGTGCGCCGCCTACGAGACGAGCGCCCGCCGCCGGCCCGCGTCCGGCCGCCTCCGTCGCCGTCCCCTCCCCCTGCGCTCCCCACTCGGCCTCCCGCCGCCATCCCCTCCCCCAGCCCGGCCTCCGCCAGCCCCGCTGCCTCGGGCCCAGCCCGGCCCCGCCCCAGCCGGGCCGCGGGCCGAGCCGGGCCGGGCGGTGGCGCCGCCGAGGTCGGCCGACGGCAACGGCCGCGCACGCGGCGGGAACGGTACGCGCCACCGGCTGCCTCCTCGCCTTAGCGGGGCCGGCGAGGGCCGCCGCCCGACGCCCCGGCGGGGAAGGGCTCCCGGCCGTACCTCATGGGCTCTGCGGTCATGTCTCCGCTGCCGCTTGCTCGGTGCGGCCGGGCCAGGCCGGGACCGCGCTCAGGCGCTAAAAGGAGACAAAGCCGTTATTGCCGCCATCGCCAGCGCCGCCGCCATCTTGTCGGAGAGAGGATGAGGGAGACCTGCCTCCTGCCGCCTTCCTCTTTCGCCGACTCCCATTGGCTCCTTGCCGCCCCCAGCGATTTTCTAATTGGGCCGCTCCGACGGGGGCTGTTGCTAGGGTCGTTTACGTCACGGTCCCGGCCTCCCCCGCTCTGATTGGCTGGGGGGAGGGTTACATCAGCGGGGGGGAGGGGGAGGGGGCTGACGTCATGCACCCAGTCCCATGACATCATTTCAAAACAAAGTGCACTGATGAGTTTGACCGGCAGGGGGCTCCACCAATGGTGCCTCGGTGCGCCCGGCCCTGGGAGCCACGTGCCCACGCGGGAGGAACGTCGTGACAGGGCACGCAGGGCCGTGGCTGCAGGGAGCCTTGGCCTCAGCCCAGTCCCTGCTCCTCCACACCATTTCTTCAGAGCACAGCTAGGTGGGCTTTTTTCCCAACCCAAGCCATTCTTATTCTATGATTTTATTCTAGGATTCCATGACAGCAAGGTATGACAAATGCACCCTAATAACCAAGGTAGACCTTGTTGAGCAGCACACAAGTTGTCCTCCTAGCTAGAGCCTCGCTTATGCCCAGCATTGCTAGAATTTACATGCTTTTTAGAAACAGTTCTTCAGTTAAAGAAGCACAGTGATCATTCCTTGCTGGCAGCATCATGTAAGATCTACGTACACCAAGACTACTTCCCCTGCTTCTACCAGCAGCCCCCACTTCCCCATCGGATGTTATAATCCATATGAACAGCAGAGGACTGGGAGAGACTGCTGCTCAGAGGGGAAGAAGCAATGTGCTCCCATGAGAGCACTGCCAACCTGCAGTGCCTGGAGCAGCCCAGCACTTGCCTCTCTCCACATGGCCAAAAGAGAAGAACGGGTCACCAACGCCAAGTCCAGCATGGGGTAGAATTAGAAACAGATGATAATTGGTCACTTCTTAAAATATAACCAGCTTTGCAAATTAAGGTTTTCTTCCTACAGAAATAATACAAAAGGTACCCACTCACCTAGGTTCCTAACAGAACGCGCAAAATGAGGAAAGAATCATTAAGTGGAAGCCTTGTCAACAGAAGTATAACCTGTTCTTACCACATATTTCATTCCAAAAGGCAAATGCAATGAAATAAATAGCGTTTTCAAACTTCAAAACATGCACGCCTACGTATCTCAGATAAATTCTACAAACAAGTCTAGAATTTGCTTTAAAACTTTTTAGCCAAGAATTGCACCCTGCATTTTCTGAATTTTATTACTAGCAAAAAGCTGATTTAATAGCTTTTGTTCCTAGATTCTATTTCACCATCAGAGCTGTAGTTCTAAATGACCAAACCATCACTTGCTTTTATCTAGGTATTAGGAGAAATAAATCAGCGCTAATTCTGACTGCAATGAATTCCATTAATAAATACAAATAGCCATCTTCATTTGTTGCCACCCAACAGGTATAATAAAGTGGAAGCACCACCTTTTCTTAGCTCCACATTAGTGCTTCAGTTGCGTGATTAAAGTAAGACAAAACATTTATTTTCAAGGGACTGAGTCTGCTTTATGGCAATCTACATTAGAACTATGTAGTAAAAAGATAAGGTAATACATCTATATTCTTGGGAAATGGCAAGAGGTATTTTTTAAGAATAAATCTGTCTTGAATTCACAGCTTATAACTAAAGATCTACACTAGAAAGAAATCACATTGTGAGGAAAGGGCAACATAAAGCAACAAATCTCCCAACAATTACTCCAGAAGACAAAACCTGACCCTCATCACCAAATTGCCAAAATACAGGTTGCAGGAGCTCACCAAAATCCACATGTGGATAGGTATCATGTGCACCTCTAGAAAAACAAGCTGCACATCCAGCATACCTACAGTTAAGCTCACCCTTGACACGGGACCTCTTCCCCCAAGGCTCTAATAGGCACTGCTGATGCAACATACTTGAAAGAATAAAGATTCAGAGCTAGTTAGTAAGAGAAATGAAAGACTACAGTCGAACCTTATCACTGTCTGATTTCTGTCATAAGAGCAGTAATTAGTTTTCTTAAGTAGATATTAGCCTACTTCTTTTTTTTTAAAAAAAAAAAAAGTGGCTAAAGCTGTGTATAGTTATTAACTGACAATTATTTTAATAAATGCATGTGCTCCTGACCTGGAAGTATCAAGTATGTATACATTTTTTCAGATTATTCTATATGATAAAAGTAGTACAGTTAAATCAGAACAAGACAACACTGTTTAAATTCATTTTATAGGAACGGTCAAGATCTGAGCTTTTGAGTAGATAATGTGCAATGAAACTCATTCTTTGTTTGTCAGAAGATAAGCATGGTAAGAAATGGAAACACAGACTGGAGCATCTGTTACAAGGAAAGGCAGAGGGAGCTGGGCTTGTTCACCCTGGAGAAGACAGAAGGGATCTGGATGAATGCATATGAATTACTACTTAATATAACAAAGATCCTTCTCAAAAGCAGCAATCTTCATGGATAGCCACATTAATCAAACTGCACAGTCCCTCTGCAACTATGAACTATACCATTTCCTCCTTTTATTACAATAAGTGTTCTCCAAAAGGTGAGCTATTTCTGAGCTATTTACATTACACGCTTCCTAAAGGAGTTGGCCTCGAACTCACAGTTTTCACATTTTAGTTTGAGATTCTCATTCACTGCACCCTCTGCCTTTGTGGAGATCAAGAACTACATTAGGCTAACCAGTCAGGAGAGATGCATATGTGTACAGCTAACTACTACCTCAACTGCTCTACAAGCCAAAAAAGTTTTTTCTGGGACTACATGCTCTCTAGATCTGCTACAGGTCTGTGGAAGCGTTCAGTCTTCTACTCTATGATCACACTTCACCCTTTTTCCACGTGCTTCATTTTCTGTCTAAAGAGCAGAAAAACTGGGGGGAAAAAAAAGGCAAGCATTATTTTAATTCCATGTGCCAACACAGAAAGAGAAGAAAATCCGTAACTCTCAAAAGTATATAACCTTAAATGCAAGGCCAACATGTCCCCACCATCCACCAATACAACACACAGTTGTTTAATGTTGGCCTGTAAGATTAAATGCTTTTGAGAGGGACAGAATACAATAAACACAACATTCAAAAAATCTGAAAGCTTTAATAGAAAACATTATTTCCGAATGAGGCTGTGAGTCACTTTTGCTGCACTGTTAACAACTGAAGCACAACCCATCTCAAACGCTACTGGAAGCCTTCTCAAAATACCAACAGGGCAGGAAAATAAGTTTTAAAAAAGTCTGTAACTGTAGTGATCACTAGACTCCACTTTCAGGAACACCATCTGCCAAGGACTCCAGGAAGCCAAGACTTGTCTTTGACAGCTGTCCTGAGGTACAAGTGAAAAACATGCAGTCCTTGTGCTGTTAGCTGGTTACGTGAGAGGACCTCCAGCAGTGATGCTTCAGGTCATGATTTCCTGCATTAACACACATACACTATTAATCCCATCTACTTAGCCGTGCTCAGCTTATTCACCATATATACTTATTAACACATTGAAGCAGCAGTGGAAGAAAATAGATTTGTCATTTCTTCTTTCAGCCTGAAAGTTTGAGAGACAGAGGAGCGTGGATTAAAAAAAATTTATTGAAAGGTGTCCAAAATCCAGCCACACAACTTATCCAATCCACTAAAACTTCTCATTCTGTATGGTTTAAAAAAAAAAAAAAAAAAAAAAAAAAAAGCATCTCACCAACAAGTTGAAATGTCAAACAACTAAATTAGAAAAGGTAAGGCACTTGAGATGTGTTAATGTAGCAAAATTGCATAATAACATTCTACTTCGAATGATAAAGCTCTTTTTGAGCTTAAATCTACAGTATCCACATCCTGTAACCCTTAGAGACAGGAGACAGACAGAAGCAGAAGCCAGTCTCATATTTTCCTCTGACTATTAACCGCCAAGGCCATCATAGCCTACAAAAGGCAGTACTGCTGAATTAGGCCACAAACATTTCCTGCAGTGCAGATGCTGAATTACAAAACAGCGTGGGCTGAGGCACAAGGTCTTCGACTAAAAAAATTCTTAAGACAAAGCATCTTTACAAGATAAAAGAGCAAAAAGCACATCCATTTAATTGTAAGGCTAAGGAAGCTTTCCTAGAGTAACAACATCTGGAGTTAGATATCTCGGCCCACTCCCATTTCCTTCCAAGGACATAAGGCTGAAAAAAATTTGGAGAAAGCAGTCAATACGAGAACTCACACTGTGACCAGCAATCTGACAGCAGATGCTGAGAAGTAACTTTAAGGCCAGTTAGAAACTTGTAATTCATGCAACAGATAGTTACCTTTGTAATTACCTTTCCAGGTTTTGTTATTTTTGGAAGGGAAGTGTTAATCACTGATATAATAACGCTTTTTCAGCTGTGAACCAATATTTACAAATAAACTGATTTGTTTCATTATTTGACGAGAAAGTTTTTAACAATTAAATGAGTTGCGCTACAACAAATAGGGACTTCAAATTATGGACAGCAAAGTTTACCATAAATGTTGCCTATTTACTAGGAAGAAGAAGAAACACACTAAGTTTTTGATTTTTTTCAGTGCTGAATATCAAGTATAAAACTCATTAGTAGGTGACTCTGTACAATGCTGGCTGAAATTTTCATCATTTGAGCCATTACTGCCTGTTATAAAGTTTCCCTTCATCTGTGAAGCAATCTCTTGCATCATACTGTAGTAAATGCTCTTCTCAAAATAGACATACACCTTTAGGGTATGCACATCCTGAAATGGAATCTGCAGTACTCTCCAAGGGTCACACACAGACTGAAGGAAGAGATACACAGGTACATGAGGCTTCCTCAACCATGCAAAGGCACAAAAGAGAAGCTACTGTCACCTGTGAGGATGAGCAAGAAGTATCTAAGGGAAAAGACGTGCAAAAGAGATTATCCAATGGAATTCAAAGTACCATTTCTGTTAGTCTAAGGAAACAGTAATTCTAGATACAAAGTTTTGCCTTCCATTAGGCTTGAAGTTGCATCAGAAGATGTAAAGCTTGTGAGAGATTGCATCTTAATACACTGTCCTTCAATGCACGTTGCTTGTTATATTTAAGGCACTGCATGTTGTCTTTGGTTCAGTGTTTAACTATCTCATTCAGTGTAAAGAGAGGTAGTATGAACCACGCATCTTTAGTTCTTCCATTCTACTACACACTTTCATAGTCACCACCTTCTTGATGTTACGGCTTCTGGAATCCTTTAACTCATTAGGAAACTGCAACAACAAAGAGAAAAGCAAACATTCATTAATTTTATAAAAAGCAAAGGCCTGCAATAGCCTATTTAGCTTTCCACATATTCTCAGAAAATTATAACGAAAATCTAAGGGTAAGTAGCTGTGGAGAAAGTCACTTAAAAGCAAGATAGCAATATCATCTCTGCTACAAGCTTGCAGAAGCATGTTAGACCACTGCAAAGAACAGGATGAAAGGTAATCAGTTATTCAACAAGAAATTCAGGTCTCTTCCGGTGTTAGGAAAGTATTTATGAATATCACATTTTATTACAGAGACATTTAGAAAAATGAAATAACTGACTATTGCCATGACTTAAAGGGTTACCCAGCCTGTGGGTGTAGGAAGAACACAACAGTGGGTTAGCAGGATTCTGTAATTCACAAGTTATGGATATTTCCGAGCAGTTGGTAAAAGAATACTGAAAAGCACAAGAGGCTTTTTGAGCAGAACTTCGGGAGAAGTACTGGGCTAGCTTCTCGCAGTGTGACTATGTGCTTCGCTAAGAATTGTTCTGAAAGAAGCACAAGACATTTCACAGTGAGTTAGAGCAGCAGCTGCCCTTGAATTTCAGGAGCCAATAATTTCAGGAATTCAAAATTATCTTCAGACCTCTGTCTTTACTACAGCAAAAACCATACCATCCCAGTCTCAGAAAGTGAGATCACTGAATACTTATACTGACAACAGATAACGAGGATGATTCTGATTTTAGCAACTAGCCTTCTGCCTCCACCTCATTGTTTGAATCTAATCCAGATGAGGCACTCCTTTTGCACCCTATCCCATAACTCCCACCTCCTGCTGAAGACAAAGGCATACCCCCACCACCTCAGGTCATGACCATCACTATAAACTTTTAAGCAGGGTAAGTAAGGCAAATATCTTCATAATTTGTGAAAAAGCTGAGCGAGGATCTGTCATTGATGCGGTGCTACAGATTGGGAGCCAGAAATAGTACTCTTAATCACAGTGAGGATAATCAACTATTTGTGTAAGGAGTGATTGGTGGTAATCCTTAATAAACAGAAACCTTGAAAAAACAAACCTTCAGTGTTCATGTGTACTACAGAATTCCAGGAACCCACTGATGTTCTCTCTACACTCATAGACATAGTAACCCATCATTATGGCTTCTCATAGAGAGGCAACCATGTATTTGCCAACACAAATCACGATTAGCCTTCTAGACATGTTAAAAACTTCGCAGGAGCCAAGGTGATTAGAAGCTGGCCCCTCAATATTTATTTATTCCTTCAAAATACATGAAACAAGACACCTGTATCCATCAATACAGAAAAATAAATTAACCACTCAACAAAGAGTGCTAGATCCTTAATAGAAGCAATCATGAAATATTTGCAGCTTTAAATGATCAGTCACATTCCCTGTTCCCAATGATAAGAGTTAATAATCAGAATGCATGAGTACTGAGGAAATGTAGTAAAGACGCACTTATTTCAGTACAAGTTGGCTGAGATACCGACATGAGAATAGAAATATTTTATAAATACATAGCAGCATAAAGAGGAGTGCAGCATAATCTTTGCTTTAGCCAGATTGACAAACACTGGTATACACCAAATGCTCTATTACTGTGCTATTAGCCAACATTGCTACTCTGAGCAGCAAGAGGAACGTTATTTTTTTTTCAAAGAATATTTCTCACCAAACTAGATTTCGGGGCAGAGAAAGAAATATTTGGCTTCTTTCTCCATTCTCTTTTATATTAACATTGAGATAAGCAAATACCAGTCCACAGAAACAGATTCATTCATAAGCATACAGTCCAAGTAAAACTTCGGTTATTATTCCCAAGGTCTTCATTTGCATTTACTCCACTTTATCCATAACCACCTCTGGTGATGTAGCTGCATCGCGATGCACACGAAAACAATGACTAAAGCAGCAGAAAAGCAGTACCTGTATGGATATCCATGGTATTTTGACCTGAAGACAGATAGCAGCCAACTGAAAAAGAACACCACCAAGCCAATACCAGCAATGCACATGACTGCAAGAGATACAGATTAAGACCATAGTTAAGTGACAGCTCTCTCCAAAAACACCACAGTTAACAAAAGTATTCTGCAATATTTACAAGCTTGGTCAGACTAAACCCCTATTATAGTCATCTAGAAGAGCTATACTGACATCAGTTTTCTCTCAAATACTTTAAGCCCATTTTATACCACTGGTTTAAGAGACGATAAGCCCCTTCTCTCCCTTGCTAACAAAGTAGCCCAAGGCATCTTTACATCTGTCTATCTTGCTTTTTGCTAAGCACCTCAAAAGTTGCTGCAACCACTGAAAGGTGGAAAGCATACAATAGCATCCTTCTCTGTCAAGGCAAGGAAACAAGTAAGCACACATGCACGCAGTCCAAGAGCAAAGCAGAAGTCTGTTTCACTTCATTCCCACCAGAGGTCCACATGTACTAACGATATTCAAAAACTGAAACTGCAGTTGTTGGTTTTGCTGCTGTTGTGACCCACAAGAGAGGAATTGGTACACATCAAAAACAGCTCGAGTATCTCAACTAAGACTAGCATGAGATCTGCATGCACTTTATCCTTCATGAATAGCAGTGGAGAAGAAAAAAGACAGATCCATACATTATGACTCAATACACAAGACATATAGAACCTAACACGTGGTTTGATTTTTTCTTGACTGAAGCATAGATATAAAATTAGATTAACATGGCCATAAAATGGGGCAGGGAAGAAAATTGGAGCTGCCTTCTCCTGGACACACAAAATAATGAAATGTATAACAAGTTATCACCTGATGTATTCCAGAGTATTTTGTTTCATCATCATTTCCTGGAGGATTTGTTTTTTTACTAGCAAGTAACTTACGTTGACTTGTTTTTATTCTAACAGATCACCCCAGTTTTATATCAGACCACAAGGAATACTCTACTCTTATTCTTTAGTTATCATAACATTAAAGTTTGAGTCATTTTTTCCCCTTCTTCAATTCTTCCTTGAAGAAAATAATAACCAACTCTGAAATAGAAACTTATTCTACTATCATGCAATCAACTGCAATGTTGAAGAGTCCACCGAAACCCTGGATATCATCATTTGTCTGAAACTAATAGAAAATAATAAAAATTAAAATTGACCAATGTCCACAATTAAAAAAAAAAAAAAAAAAAAAAAAAAACAGCATGAAAGCATTTCTGTTAAATACCCTAATTTTTATTTAATGTGACTCTAGATGGAGAGAAATATTAGTACTTACTCTTTCTCTTCCCCACATCCATGTCAGAAGTAGCAGCTTCATGGAGGAGTACCATTCCTAAAGTAACACCACCATCTGTGGACACTGTTTAAGGCTAAATCAACAAAATACACTGGACTTAATATAAAACATGCTTTCCCAATTTTTTAAGTTTGAAAAATTACAGGCTTTCTGGTCTAATTAACAAATCTAAGGGTTAAAAAAAAACAAAAACAAATCCAAGTTGCTCATAATCATCAAATTCCAAGAGAAAATACATACAAAGTTTGAAGCATAAACCAGAATATATAGTAGGTCTCAAAGCAAAGTTTAAGAATATGCATTCACTCTCTCAGCCTGTAACAAAACAGAACTTCTTCCTTCCAGGAGGTAAGTCTACTCCTATTACTGTGTTACTCCACTCCCAAAAGGAATTTACAAACTGCATTTTAACTCAACTAACAGAATTAATAAAACGAATACAACATTTGATCTAACATGGTATCTTTCAAATAGCAAGACTTGAGTCTTTCCAAAGCTTCAATTAAAAGAAATTATTTAAAACATCTAAAATTAAGGCAGCAGAGACCAAAAAAAGGCCCGACATTTGTCAAGAATGAATTGTAAGAAAGAAAAACAAACAACAAGACTAGAGAAGTTTCAGCCTCAATTCTTCTCCTGAAATGAGAACTACGTATTGATGCCAACAGGAGCTGAAGGAGATGACATCTTCCAGTTTCAGACATAGTCCATATTCAGCAGAAGAACTGAGAGAAAGCAATTAACTTCACATGACAGGAACCTCGCCAACTTCTGCTGCTTTAAATGTCTTTTGCAAAATAGCAAATCTGCTCCATGATGTCATAGACAGCGTTAATGCAAACGGGCATCAATAAAAAAATTATGCTGCATTCAACTGAATTCATCAGAAATCCAACATTAGCAAGAAAAAGACTGGAAGTCCCTTGCTAAATTGAATTTTTCAGTATTAAACAAGTCTTTGATATGAAATACACAGAGTTGAAAGCTTTCTTAGCCCCTAACAGGGCATTTAAATATTGCTCATTTTATGTCACTGAATTACAAAAAAAAACAAAGGAAAAAAACCCACAAATGTATCTCTTGCTGAAATTGGGATTTTGAAAAGATTTAAGAGAAAAGGGAGAAAACAGATGAAGCCACTCGGTAACTATGAACCTCACTGTTGCAAAAGAAACTTGTTAGCCACTATAGATTACTGAAGAGGACAGGTACTTAGAAAGTAGCTTTGAATTGTACAGTTTAAGAGCGTACACTCTTTCACGTGCCTGTGGTAAGTGTGCTGTTAATAAGATCTGTGTACCACTAAAATGCAGACAATTTGGGACAGCGAAGCAGCAAGGGAAATACAGTAATAAATAAGATTTATTCCCTAGGAAAAATAAAATAAGGCACAGGCTGGTACAAGTGACAAGACGAGCTCGACTGAGAGAAGACTTAAGTCACAGATGATGGATAAACACATGCACGTATGAGCAGAAAAGATAATGCACAGTCTAAAGAAACATCTTTATACAAATGAGAAAAGAAAAAACCTCAAACCAGCAAGATTCTGCTTACCTTTCTTGATGGCTTAATACCAGCATGAAAAAAATCCTGACTTGTTAGCATGAACAAAAGCTAAGGTTAAAGGCAAGCCAAGAAATAAAAGAACATTCTTCTACTCAAAGATCACTGCCACTAGAAAGCTGTAGTTGTCACCACAGTCTCTACAAGTTTCTGCACCAGTATTAGCAGACAGATTGGAGCCATGACAAAACACACTTATAGAAGATGCAGCAGCATAAGCTAACAGAACTGTCACCAACAACATACGTCTCAGTAAGGATACTGAACAGAAGAACAATGTGTGTTTCTGCAACAAACTGGGCTTGGCTGCTTCCATGGATATAGCTCTGTAAGAGACAAAAAGCAACTGAATTTTAGAAAGACTGGAGTCAACTCTGAAACAATTAACAGCAGCTATAGAGCTTGGAACTGCATTTTGCAATGAGTTTTTAACAAGACAAAAGAAATTCTAGCATGAACAATTTCATCTATTGAACATGAATTGGGCATCGGAAATACTTCCTTTACTATCGTGTGCAACCAGCCCTAAGTACTGTTCAGATTATAATAATGCAAGAGCTGCTACAACCTTCATCACCCAGATTCCCTGTTTGGATAGTTACATTACCCCTGCACCCACTGGCTTTCAAGTCTGAACCAAACCCTGACTTGGATCCTTATGCTATGGACATTGTTATCATCTTTGGGACAGTGTATGAACACTACTCACTTGGTTCCAGTGCTGAGCATTTTAATATTTTTCATGCCATCAGAGAAAAAATACCACCACCAACATCACCCTTGAAGCTTTATTCTTCAGTCTTTGTATTAAGATCAAAAAAGGGTTAGGAATGTGGTAAACAGAAATAGTGTTACAAAATAAAAAGTAGAAATTTTTTGAAGAAAACATTTCAGAGATGAGAACTTCTGTTGACTTCGAACTTCAGTCGGCTCAGACAGGAACCTTCTGTTGGTTTCATTTGTTGTTGTTTTTTAGAAGTTTACCAACAATATGAGTCAACAGAAAGTTTGAAATTCACGGAAGGTAAGACTACTGCTCTTCAATCCTTTATGGGAAGCTTCCGTCACTGTGGTTGTGATTATATCCCAGTAGAAAAACGTTTCATAAGCAGATCAGCATTTTACTGGAAGAATACAGAGGGTCTGACCCACCTAACTGGGCATTAAAGGACATTTCACCACATCCATTCTGGCTGAGTAAAATACAGAGAAAAGCCCATATACAATGTATAAGCAACCTTGGGATGTGCAATGCTCTTAGTACATACAGACTATACAGTGCATCTCCTTTTGTACTGTGCGCAGCACAGCATATTTCAAGCCACATTAGAACTGATTTTTTTCCCCAACAATGAGATTTCATAAGTTTAAGATCAATAGACAATTTACCTTGAGAATCTCAAAGCAAGATGTTTTACATGGAAGTCATTATATAGGTGCATGAGATACTGAAGATCAAGTTAACTGTGAAATTGCCAGGCTCAACAATAGCACTATTAAACATATAAGACCCAACACAGATACTCCTATTTTTCTGTTAGCTACTTAGAACTGTCATATCTCTTCATCACTAGAGATACAATATGTATGCGAGAGAAAAGGATGAAGTATTACAGGTAACTAAATGTTGAAAAGCAAACATGAAAATAAACAGGAATAGTTAAACCCTTCTTCCAAAATATTCAACTTCTTAAATATATACACATACACACCCCTTTCTCTTTAGAGGGGAGGAGATAAAAAAAAAAAAAAAAAAGTAGGAAATATGAAAGAAATGCTTACAGCAGCATGGGGAAAAATCTCTATCCCAAATAACTCATTAGCAAAGACGATAGCATACAGGGTTACCAAACTGCTTACCCTAGAGCATTATTTTTAGTACCTTCTGAGCTTTAATTACTAAAATAATCAAAGCTTCCTCACACAAAAAGACCCTGAACTCTCTTGGTATTAAAACAAGGCAACACTTTTGAACCCACTAAGTCCTGTTTTCTGCAGAGTACCATCCATACGATGGCTATATAATGCTTTACTGCATGGAAAAGACTTAGATCTGTTTCAAACATGAAGCTGAGCATGTTGCTAGATAGCAAATTAATCTTACTATTTCTAGTCCAAGTAAGAATTAGTTATTCTAGCTCCCAAAAAGCTTGTTTCTGTGAACAGAAAGTGATGCACCTAAAAAAAACAAAACCCTAGGCAATGTTTGTCATTATTCTTCAAACATCATGAACTAGCAACACCTATCTTTAAAAAAAATAATTAATAAATAAATATATATATATATATATATCAATGAATCACTGAACTAAAAATTCTATTAATATCTTTCCTATGAAGATTTAATTCCAGGTAACCATTATCACACACCGATTACACAACAGAACATTTTGTTTCAGATTAAAATCAGTTTTCTTTGTGATTGGTTAGTAGCAAGGTAAGAGTTTGCAGTTTCTTCTCAGCCAAGGAAAGCATAACATTAATTGAAGTTAAACCTAAATCCTGACTGGAGTTCCAGCACCCTTTCCATTCACACAACCTACCTACAAAACCCCTCTTCCACAGATATTTCAAGAGAAAGCAGACCATATCTGCACTGAATATCCCCTAGCTTGCCTTCCTCAAAGCCCAAGTTAGCCTCACTAACTTTCTAACAATATGGTCAAGAATAGAATCTGCGTTCTGACTTGCCTCTTTTAGTGCTGACGTTATTCTGTAGAATAGAAATGCAGAAATACAAATAGAGAAAAGAGACTTACCACTTGTCCTGTATGGGGGTTCTTATGAGCATAGGGTGGCCCTCTAATATGGTTCCACATCTGACCTGATGTCATTGCTAATACAAAACACTGAAAAGGAAAGAATAAAATACTCCTTAAGAATTTTTTTTCCACAAATTCCATAAATTTTCTTTTTATTTAATACCAGCAAGTGCCAGTTTGGAACGCCACCTTAATCTAGGCCTTTTATTAGCATAGAAAGCATCCAGTGAAGTATCATCTGAGTTGGAAATAAACAACAACAACAAAAAAACCAGAGATCAAATATTATCAGGCTACTGAAAAGGAAAGCTAAATGCACCTCATTGCCCTCTCGCAGGTTTAAACAAAAGCTTTTAAAAAAATTTTCACTGCAATATAACTCACAGCAACGGGCAGACAAGAATCATCATTACTCACCAAAGCAGCAAATGCCCAGCCTGTTTTGTTATACAGAAAATCCAGATTGCTCCCACGCAAATACACAAGGCCTCCAATGACAGCCAGCAGCAGTCCTAACATTAGTGGTCCAGCATAGTTTGGTGGCCTTATCACACGAATCTACACACAGAAGATAATTTCATTATTTTCTCTTAACAAGATTACACATAACATCCTTACTCCTAAAAAACCACCATATATCAGAATACAAAAATATCAACTCAAAAAAAAAAAAAAAAAAAAAAAAAAAACCATCTCCCACAAGTTCCTATAAGATAGCTGTAACCTGAAAAGTAAAGTTTCTTCCTCCTTTACACACTACTACCTTACTTACAAATTGAAATGATTTCCTTCCTCGGAAACACAAGAGAAAGAAGAAAGGTGATTTTGACCATCTTATCAGGCATAGCTACAGACAACAATACTAGAACACTGAGGAACCTTAAAGCTGTAGTTATGTGCTCGAACAGAATCTCTCAGAAGAGACACCTTCCACTGTACCAGGCTGCTCAAAGCTCCACTGAGCCTTGCTTGTAATGTTTCAAGGGATGGAAGATTATGTAGACAATAACTATTTAGAGCATCTGAGAGTAAACTTATCGACAAAACACAATTAACAAATATCATAGCCAGAATAACATAACAGGGAGTGCTGAAGAGGTGGTGAGGGATAACGTCCCTCTCTATGCATACTTACATTGACATCAGTTCTGTCAGCCACCCAACGGGCAAGCTGCTCAGCTGCAAAGCCACGCACCTGGAGTTCATACGTGTCACCTCGTTTGGGCTTCCCTTTAGCAGGAAAATTAATGAAGGTTGGAGCAGAATTCATGTTTAGCTGTATTTAGAAAATCCACAGAAAACACAACACCATCAAAGGTCTACTAAGCAACAAGCCTCCAGTTCATCTGCATGGTGCGACAGTCACCAAATCAATTAGAAAGCTTAATTATTCAATAAACAAGTTTCACAATTACTTTAGCACTGTATACCACGTGCAGTAGCTTACACTTCTGTATGTCATAAAAACAGACCAAGTTCTTGCCTTTTCTAAGACAGTAATTAATACCACTCTGTACTTTCCTTCATATGAGCCAAGCTGTTTTCTCTCTTAAGCAGTCAGAAATAACTTCTGCTCTCTGCTGCCAGCTGTTCTGAACGGTTGGGGAAATTGGTGTTGTTTGCTTGTTTGTTTGTTTTTTAAACACATTCTGAGCTTCCTTCCTGAATTGACATTCGTTTGTCAGTACACTCAGCTCTGTAATAAGCATTTCAGAGGTTCCATCCAGTTAACAGGACATCACAACAAATAAAAGCTTTTTGTTTATGAAGTGACATTATAACATCTTCTTAATTAGGAAAAGATTAGTCAAAAATAGAAGACCTTTCCCCAACACTATTTTCTCCACAGCATTATAGTGTTTTGTGAAGCTGTTTACTCTATACTCACTATCTGGAAAGAAATCATCAGAATACATAATTTATACAAGTCATAGCTTAGTGAATTAATTTTTGATGAAACATTATGGGAAAATAAAGCAAGAATACCGAAAGTTTCCATCCCTCCTTTCCAAAAGCTTTCATCTAATGAAATAGCATTGCCTAAATTGCATAGCTTTTAAATACTGAGATGAGCATCTCTTTAAAGAAAAAAATAACGTTTGAAACCTATAGTGAATGATTAATTCTATCATTCTACGTATGCTTGCAATTGTAGTTCTCAAAAATACTTTTAATTTTGTTGCTTAATAGAACAGCAAAACTAAAAAAAGAGCGGGAGTTAATCAGTCTTCAAAGCCTAATCTGCTATTCCTTTTTTAACCATTCCTAAGGATTTTGATGTTTTCTACCTTGCCTCTTCCTATACCGTAGGAGAATCCATGAAAAAGGAGACAGACCCCAACAGTCAGAGAAGCCAGCATATCCTTAGTGCCAATTTTGTATTTTTCAGTGCTATTAATGCTACTGCTAAATACTACTGCCCTCTGCTCTTCTGTTTTTCATTTTCCTGAATCCGAGTGGTAGCTTTTAACTTCTGAGCTTAGTAACTCTACATATCTTTAATCATTGCGATACGTTTTATATGCATCTTTACCCTCATTCTCCAAAACACAAGTTAAAAATAGAAAAGAAAGAGAACATTACCATCTGAAACACATCTGAGCCTTCATCAAAATCTACCATAGCAAAAAATATCTTATTGGTAAATGCACTGGAATATCTCCAGGAGTTTGCCAGAATCTGGTATTCTTCATCAGCTTGCCTGTAAACACAAAAAGTGAGATGCCGTGCGTCATGTGTCAGCCCCAACACAGATTACACAACAGCTGCGAGAGCTGTAGCTCTCCATCCCACTGAAAGGAGCACTCCACCCACCCCTCCACATTTATTTTCTCATGTAGAGATATATATATATCAGGGCCAGCTTTACACCTAACAATCAAAGCATTTAGCACTATTGCACTTTAAAGCCCAAGACAAAGGTCAAACATCATTCCATCCACAATCAGAAGCAATGATAATTTCCAAGAAATTTTTGAAATGCAGCCCAGAAACTCCTGATTTTCTATCCTTTGGGGCACCGAAATGAACAGAAGCGTCCATCTGTCTGCATCAGAAGATGGAACCAGTTAACTTGAACTAATTTGGTACAGAAGCTACCTTTACAGAGGCCAGTCACCTCCAGATAAATATATGAAAGCCCCAATATATGTAAGGGCCAGCAAATTATCAGCATGAATAAAACGTCAGTCAATATTATTAACTAATAGCAACTTTTAGACTGCAAGGCCATCAGTAAACCTGCAAACATTTCTTCAGTAGCACATGCCGGGAAAGTTGAGGTTTCACCCTCTCTCTGTGCAGAAACTCAGCACTGTGAGCATTTTCTCTGAATAACACTGATTACTTTAGGAGCAAAATAAATAATGAGTACATTGTTTTCCCTCAACGTAACGTAAGTATTCCCACAGAATATCAAATGTAATATATGACATACTTTAGTATCATGTACTTTTATGTGCATGGAAGAGTTAGTCTTTTAAATTTAACCTCCTACAAATCACATGATGACTTTCAAGTTCCAATTGATGAATTAAGGCCATACTTGCACACAACACATTGTCTGTGAGGCTGAAGAGCAGTGAACATCACAATCACCGAGTAGTTTCTGGGTGGTGCCTTCACAAGGCGGCGGAACTTGTCGCCGTTCATTCGTATCACAGATCTCTTGCTCGTCCACTCCATCAGCTGGCTCACTTTTTCTGATAACACCATCTGAAAAGAAAGTCAAGAGAAAGAGTGTTAGTTCTCCTGTGGGTGCTTTTCCCTCCAATCTCTCACAGCACAGACTTGAAGATTTGTATACTGCACTGTATTCTACAAGAACACAGGCTACATGATGTGATACTTCATTCAGCTTCCAGCTCTCAAAGGCACTCACAGAGCCTTCTGACAATCACATCATTAATAAGGATGTTAATTTACATCAAGTGCTTACACACTTGATGTACAAAGGCTGCCTGCTCCAAAGTACCTTCCTACGCTGCTAATGGTGCGGATTGTTGCCTTGACACAGGAGAAAGCTGTGCTGCCATTCAACAAGACCTGGACAGGCTGGAGAGTTGGGCATAGAGAAACCTGGTGAGGTTCAATAAGGGCAAACAGATTCTGCACTTGGGGAGGAGTAACTGCATGCATCAGTCTAGATTAGGGGCTGACCTGCTGGAGGAGCTCAGCAGAAAGGGACGTGGGTGCCCTGGTGGCCAAGAAAGCCAATGACACCCTGGGTGCATTAAAAGTAATATGGCCAGCAGGTAGAGGGAGGTGATCCTTCCCCTCTGTTCTGCTCTGGTAAGGTCTCATCTGGAACACTGCGTCTGGTTCTGGGCTGCCCAGTTCAAGAGAAATGGGGAACTTTTAGAGAGAGTCCAGTGGAGGGCCACAAAGACAATATGGGACCTGCAGCAGCTCCTGTATGAGGAAAGGCTGAGAGACCTGGGACTGTTCAGTCTGGAGGAGAGAAGGCTAAAAGGGGATCTCAGCACCTGAAGTGTGAGTCAAGTTGATGGGAGCATACTCTTTTTGGTGGAGTGCAGCAATAAAACAAGGGACAATGGGCAGAAACTGGAATGCAGGAAGTTCCATAGAAACACCAAGACAAGCTTCTCTGTGAGAGTGACAGAGCATAGGGGCAGACTGCCCAGAGTGATAGTGGAATCTCCTTCTCTGGAGATACTCAGGACTGCCTGGACCCCCTCCTGCACGACCTGCTGCAGGGAACCTGCTCTGACAGGGGGTTCCAGGGGTCTCTTCCAACCCCTGCAGCAAGTCAGACACACAAAACACTCCACAAACCCGGTCTCTCCAGTGTTTATCTGATGCTGAGCATCGCACTTTGAGGAGATTACAAAACTCAATGGGATGAGTGCTAGAGATGGAAGCACTGTGGAGATGAGCCTGGCATTATCGCCAGGACGGCTGACAACTCTTGGTTCCAGACACGTACAAAACCTGTACGCATGTAAAGCTTTATCCTTTAAAGAAAAACAGTTAAATGATGTCATGCAAATACAATCAGTGGAAATCGGGGGCTTACTGTGAGGTACTTCTCTGCTCCTTGCAAACACGTGTTCGGGACCAGAAAAGCAATTTATGGTAAATAACTAACTACATCAACTTACACCTGAGACAACCACATATAGATACGCTTTAAGCCCTAGAAGTCAAGCGTGAGGAAATAAGCTGTGTTTCTAACCAAACCCACCCCCCTCACCTCACCCACCAACAAACCCCACACAGCCGGGAGATAACACGAGCGAGTCACACTACGTTACGACAGCACTTTTTACAATTACAGAGAGAAGCCAAACACAGACAGCGTAGCCCAGCAGCTCCCCAGGGCCCAAGTGCTCCGCCGCGTCAACCCCGCTTCCATCTCTCCCCCCTTCCCCTGCTCCGGGCACTCTGCTGAGGCCGTGACGGCCGCGCACCGCCGCCTCACCTCCTTCCGCTTCTGCCCCGCAGCGCGCGGCCCACCGCAGGCCAGCAGCAACACCAGAGCCAGCACCGGCAGCGCCGCCATAACCGCTCCTTGCCGCCGCCTCGCACCTATTGGACGACACCGACCCACAGAGGTACGACACCGCCCAGGCGCTTCCTATTGGCTGTACTACCAGCCCGCGACTCATTGCCGCCATTCTATTCGCAGGCTCTGCGCTCAGCTCTGGAGCGGCAGCCAATAAGAAGGAGGCAAGCTGGGGCCGCCGGATTGGTGGGGCTGTGCTGAGGGGCGGGCTCCAGCGCCATGGAGGTAGGCGTTGTTACTCTGCGCGCGCGCGCCTTCGCAAGGATAATACGATGCGATGTTTTTCTCGCTGGGTGCTCGCGTGGCGCTGCTGCTCTTCTAAACGTTGTGGGCTACGGTGTGCTCGGGCTTCCCGGTTCCTAGCTGCGGGCGCTGCAGCGGGGGGTGAGCCTCGTGCCGGGAGCCCCTCCGAAACAAAAAAGAAATATGGAATAAAGCTGCGCGGAATTCCGTCGCTCCTCAGAGACGTGCGCTTCCCTGCTGTTACAAACGCGTCCCTATCGCTATGCCGTGAATTTGAAAGGTGGTTAAAAGTGTGAACGAAACGCGTTTGTAAAACCTTCGGTTGGTGGTAATGGGCTGAGGGGTATCGAGCGCTCACGCTTCGCTCCGCCTGAAAACATAAGTTATATAGAACGCCATCCTTGCACTGCGGAGCTCACAGCGATTTCTCCTTGCGCTAGAAGTCCTTCATCTATTCAGATTTTGTGGATTGGGAGTGGTGCAGTTAAAAGACAAGGAAAAAAAGTGGTGTCAGAAGTGGGATTCGAACCCACGCCTCCATTCGGAGACCAGAATACCCAACCGCCATGGGAAGGCGCGGCACGCCTTGAGTCTGGCGCCTTAGACCACTCGGCCATCCTGACACTGCGTACAAAGTCATTGCGGGGAGGTTCTTATTCCTTTCGTCATCGGTGCGCCAGCTCATTATTGGAGATTTGTTTTCTGGTGGCTCGTGAAGTGGCGCTCCTGAACCTGCATGCTATAGAGCAAGAGCCCCCGTCTCTCTCCCAGCGACAGAACTTTCCCCGCTAGTGCTCCCTCTTAGCGAAAACGCACTTTCCCTCCGCCGCTCCGTGGTACCTCGGCGGAACTACGTTACCCAGAGGACTTCACTGGACGGCGCAGCGCATTGGCGACTTCCGGTGCGGCCATTTTGTTTTTCACTGCTCTCCAAGGGTACCCTCATCCGCCGGCCGCGGTCGGTCTGTGCTTGGCACCATGTTTCCTGTGGCCAGAGCTGCTCTGAACCTCACGGGTAAGGAACGGGCTCTCCGGATCGAGGCTGTACTGGGGCTCTCGGGGAGTTGGGGCAGGCCGTTTCCTCAGGGCTCTCTGCACGGCTTCCTGCCCTCCCTGTCAGAGGGTCCCAGCGGCCTGCGTCCGGTCCTAGAGCGTCTCTGGACTCGCCTAGCCCCTGTGAGGTTCATGGCGGCAGGTGGAGGCCGCTTTCTCGTCATTCTTCCTCTTCTTCCTCTTTTTTTCCCTCCTTTATTCGAGCGGACCTTGGCTTCCCTTGCTCGGTGCTTTTCCTCCTTGATCTGAAAGCGCATCCAGATCATGTAATCTGCATAGAGAGGTGGCTCAGTGTTGTCAGTGCCAAATGCTTAAACTCAAGGGTAAAGCAGTCTCTCTGTTGACAGGCTCACCAGTACTTAATCCAGTCCTTTCACGTTTGGTGCTGGCTCACGGGTGGTTATGGTGTCCTTAGCTGGAGGTGCACGCACCTAAAGGTGCTGAGCTGTTTCTCTCAGTCAATGTGCAAGCTGTTGTCAACATAGAAGAAACATGCTCACATTCACAGAGCACTCCATGGACTTGACAGCATTTGTGGTATCATCAGGACAGTGATGACTTGAGTTTTGAGTCAGTATGAGCCATCAATGTGAAACTCCTATTTAAAAAAATATATGAAGTGTTATGTAATGGCTGTGGCACAGACTACTGTTTAATGAGTTGTTTTATGTACAATTACTGTGTGATTTATGTCTGCTGAAGCTGGTAATTTGATTAAATTTGTCTTCTTCTAAATTAGAATATCTTATATATTGTACACTTACAATGAACATACGTACCTCCTATCCTCAGAAGTGATCCTCCCGTATCTAATCATTTATTATTTATATCATGCAAAGCTATTTCCATTTACTTCACTTCCCTCCGTCCAGAAATCATAAAGGGAATGTGAAAGGTATTTCTAAAACCCACAGTCTTCAACCCCTTAATTTGATGATGGGCTTCCTCCTGAAAATGTTTGAGTACACCTACTGAAAATGGAAGATTTCTAAATATGAAATCTCAGAAGCGGGTTCTGAAATTAAAGCTTTACATACTCAAATTACTTTCTTAGATAAATAGTCACATGGTTTTAACTGTGCTTGAACTGCCACACTGGGGACCCAGAGGGGAAAAAAAGAAAAAAGAAAAAGATAAAGAAGGATTTGCTTCCTGCAAGCAGATTTCAGGAATAACCTTCACAGGAGAGATTGGGAAAGCTGAAAGAAAATGCAAGGCTTCCTGTAAATCTTATATTTTGGAATCGTTCCGATGGGCTAAAGATAATTTTATTTCTAAGTTTCTAATGAAGTTTTTTAATGCTGATTGTTGCCATTCTGTCGGTGGGAGATGAGGGTTGTGAGTAATTTGAATTCATATTTGAGTTGACTTCTGTATTTCTGATTCTCTTTAATGTTCCTTAGCTCGTGGCGTTCAGCGTACTGCAGTAAGGCAAACTCATCATCGCAAACATGAGCCTAACTTCCATGATAAGTATGGAAATCTGGTGCTGATGGGCGGAGCAGCAGTTTTTGCTACTGTCTGGGGATATGTAAGTCTTCCCTTGCTTTACTGCTTCACTGTGATGTAGCTGTAAACTTGTCAGCTATTTTCCAAAGGGCTCACTTGTTGCAAATATCTTAAGTGATAAGAATTTGGGGTTTTTTTGTTTTTTTGTTTTTTTTTTTAAGTGAATAGCAATGTGACAGAGATGGGAGTTGTATTACTTTGTGGTTTGAGTTTTTACACACATTTCAGCATTTCCTTGATTTTTAAAATGGAGCGGGAGCAAGTGTTGTCTATTTCACTTGGGTTGCCTAAGCTATCCAGGCAGAAGTTTGAGCTGAAAATGTTATGGTGTTAATTTTTACTGAAGTTATGGCAAAAACAGTTTGGATGATGTACAAGAAATGAATTCAGTTATTTAGTGAATTTTAGTGATGTGGTTTTACATCCTAGACTTTTTCTAAAGCTGGGTATTTTGAAATAGAAAACTGAAGTATTTAAGTCATGTTCAACATAAATATTTTCCACTTCCTTACTGAAAGACGAATACAATATGTTCTAGTATGAGAAATGTAAACTGAAAGCAGTAGAAATATCCATGTATCAGAATGCTTCTTTGACTTCAGAGTTAATAATCTTGATTTTTACCCTCCTACAGGTGTTCACAAAATCCGGAATTGAGTGGGGCTTGTCACCAGTTGGCAGAATCACTCCTAAAGAATGGAGGGAGTAACAGCCTTCGTTTATAATGAACTGGTCTAAGCTTTCACAGGAGGGAAAAAACCACACGTGCATGAAGATAATGTTCCCTGGGTACCATTTGTGCTGTGGCATTCCTGCTCTAATAAACATACCCAGAAACCTGTCTGGCTTTTTGATGTTTCCTTTATGTTGTGTCTTTTTGCTGAAGAAACATAAGAAGACTTAAAAGGCCTATTTTAGGTAATCCCAGCTGTTCCTTTCACTGGAGGATAACAGAGGTCTGAAAATATGGTACAGTTTCCTGCAGAGTTCGCATTACTCTCTCGGGGTGTGGCTGGCCTTCTGACAGTGACCTCTGTATTTTCCTTTGAGATCCTTTTCCCACAGGTGCTAGTTTTGCCACCCTCTGAGCGTGCTGTGCCTCTCTTTGGGCTGACAAGTGCTGTGTGTTTTTTCTGCTATATCTAAATTGGTTGCTGAGTCGGACACACTCCCAGTGGAGGTCGGTAGCTCAGCGCTGCTCTTCGCTGATGTTTAGAGAAATACGGGTTTTCAGGTGCAAGTCTTTGCTAATTAAAATGGTGGGGGTTAGTTTAGCGCTACGTGTGGCCCTCATAAGTCGCGGAGTCGCTTTGAATCGCGATTTCCGTGCTTTATGAAGCAGCAGACGGTTGAACCGGTAGTCTGTACTCAGCGCCCGACGCCACCCCACAGACGGACCGCGCCGTGCCCGCGGCGGCAGGCCGGAGCACGTGACGGCCGCGCGTGTCACGTGAGCAGGCGGCGCTCGCTGCCGTGGCGGTCGCTGCGCAGCGCTCAGTGAGGCTTGGAGCTCGCGGCCTGCGCGGGAGCGGCTTCTTCCTCGGAACGCGGTGCCGGCACGGCGGTACGGAGCTGGGCTTTGGGTGGAGGACGCGCGTTCGGAAACGCGCGGGGGGCGTCGCCGTGGGGTGCGGGTGGTGGGTAGGCGGGAACTGGTGCCGCGTTCGCCCGGGGAAATTTCCAGGGTACGGCTGCAGATGAGCGGGGCGCGCGTCCTGAGGCTCATCCAGCTCCTTTTCCTTCGGCTCTGAGCTGCCGTACGAGCGCCCAGCGCTTTGCCTTGTCACGGCTGCGCTCCGCCTGAGCGCTGCAGGTCCTTCCGACGTTCCACGGAAAACGTAGTGTCAGTGTGCTGGAAGAGGGCCAACGCTTGTTCGTGGTGGTCTGTGGTAGATTTTCTCTAAGAGGATGCAAATATAGCAAACTGTAGCCACTCTACGCTGTTGTTCTGGAAATTGCACGTAACTCGTTAGTGTAAAGCTGTACTTCTTAAAAGTCTACATCTTTACTGAGATGGCATTTCTGTGCTTGGGCACTTGTTGCATCGTGATCCTGGACGTGCATAGGCCGGTCGGTAGTTCTGCAGTTTGGTAACACCAAAGTTAGGTCTGTGTGTTAGGATGCAACCTGAGAGCACCAGCACGATTTGTGTAGAAATACACTAATAAAGAGTACTTTATCCACTTATAGAGAGAAGATGTGATCTTGTTTTTCCTTACCGGGTGATGAATAAACAAAGGAAGAGGTAGCGTAACGTCACACTTGCTGGTTTTATCCCAATTTTCACTTCTGCAGTGCATTATGTATCACATCTTGAGACTGAGCCTGGGAATGGGAGGCCTCGGCTGACCTCGGTGCACTCATATAGCAAGTCTTGCTGAATTATATTCTGTTCCTAATGTTCGTAATGATTCCTCCAGGGGAATATTAAAATTCTTCACAAATCCATTTCAGAGAGTTAGTGGAAGGACAGGAGCAAGTGAAACAATGTGAAAAGAACTTGTCTTGAATAGTTATAAAACTATCATTAGAGCTGAAATGGTGTATTTTCAATTTGTGTTGATTTTTTTTTTTTTTTCATCTGACTGCTATAGAAATAAAATTCCTCAGGGGAGTTTCCGCCGTCTGCTGACCAAGCAGAAGTTGCTTCAGACTTGAGCAGCGTGAATTACCCTGTGTAGTCTCACATAGCTGTCTGTGATAGGTATTTATTATAGATGTGCAGTTTACCCTGCTGAGTAAGCCTCATTAATCTGCTCTGACTTTTAAATGTAACCATTTGTCAGGGGAAGTAAAAAAAAAAAAAAGTACTTTTCTGTCAGACCAGCTCCCTTGTAACTGCAGTATTTTCATGAGCTGACCAAGGTGATATGGCTTTGTCTTCTTATGCTGTCCTTTGTTCTTTTTTTCGTGTGTTTTTGGAGGCATTTAGGCACACTCTCTTCCACTTAACGTAATTAGGAATTTTGCTTTCTGATGCCATAAATGAAGCTTTTTGGACTGAGCCACTTGGAAACCTTATCAAGCCCTAAGGCTGTAGTTAAATCTGACAGATTCTGTGTCTGGCATTTGTTTGATGCTGCCCAGCTTTTGCTGGCATCTTTTAGCAGCTATAAAATCAAAATATGTGTAGAAAACTTTGGTGAAAGCTGAAGTTGTACCCTTCAAGGAGCGCACTCAGTTGTTCTGTTACATATCCCTACGGATCCATAGAACAGACACAAAGCATATTTGCTGTGCGTGGTGCATTGTTACACTGCGATGCCTGGGTTGGCTTTGATACCAGAAACTCTGAAGCATTTTTTGGGTGTAAAGTGGGAGTCTAGGGTTTTACCAGTGTTGTAGCTGTTATTTTACATTGCTCATCTTTTCTTGGTGGTGTGAGGTTGTAACTGACAGCTCTGACTTCACCTAGCCTTAGCATGCCTCAGGGTACTTTACTTACTAAAACTGCTGTTGGCACATCCAAAGAAATGTCTTATGGGTGTGAATCTGAGTTTCTCATCTGCCTTGTGCTTCACGACTGTTTCTCTTTCGTTTCCATTGGAAGAAGTTGTTGGAAGTCGGAATAGTTTCTGTTCCCTCACATGCTTAATAAAAACACTGATTAACTGCTGAAGGAAGCGAAATGCTTGGATTCTAGCACAGGCAACACAAGTGTTAAGCCAAAAGATCACAGAATCATTAAGGTTGGAAAAGACCTCTAAGATCATCCAGTTCAACTCTTTACCTACCACCAATATTGCCCACTAAGCCATGCCCCTCAGTACTACGTCTGTATGTTTGTTGTACACCTCCAGGCATGGTGAGTCCACCATCTCCCTGGGCAGCTGTTCCAGTGCCTTACCACTCTTTCAGAGATGAAGTTTTCATGGTATCCAGTCAGAACTGGTACGTGCAAAACCATACATATATGCCTGTTCCCAGATACTGCTTTGTTTTTGGTTATCCCTTGTACACCATCTGTTCCCTTGCCAGGTGTCACTGCACCAGGGTAGCAAAGTGTTTTGTTCTGCACTTGCTGCAAAGCCAGATTCTTCTAGGGCTCTGCTCCTTCACTGATGGTGTGAATATACAAACAAGGAAGTGGTACTGGTTTGTATACTGCAAAACACAGGTGGAAGAGTAGTGAAGGAATCAAAACATCTGAAAGGGAGTTTCTAGAGATATTAAGCTGTAAATAGTACATTAAGGAATACAGTAAGTTAACACATGCTTTTACAAAGCTTGTTCTAGGTCAAGGCTGAGATGGACTTCAGATGCTATTCCAGAACAGCACTAGTTGAAGCTTTGTGGTTTCTAATGAAGCTGTTAGACAAAGTATGTGTGAAGGGGAGTTTGTGGCATATATCTGCAATGTCAAATCCCTAGTGATGATCAAGATGTTCTGCAGATGGAGCTCTGTCCTGGTTTAGAATACAACCATTACTCTTCTCTGCAACCTGTGATCTGTAACTTAGCATCTTGCAGAAAAGAATGTGTCCGTGAGTGTCACAATCTAAAGGGTCACCCAGCCTGCAGGCGTACAGAGAGCGCAGCAGTGGGGTCATAGGGTTCTGCAGTACGCAAAAACATGGATGTAATAAAAGGAGGCTTTGTTCTTTCAAGATTTCTATGTATTAAAGATTACTACTAGCAAATATGCAATTAGTAAGGCAGGTATATGTATAGATAATGAACTATTACAAATACTACGAGCAAATATATGTGTAGTAGATACTGAGAATGTAGCACTAATTAGTAGCAGCAACAGTTAGAGGTAGTATAAGATCAGTAATGTAATACTAGCAAAAACAGGTTGCATTGCAGGTTCAGTAAACTCACAAATTCTGTGATAGTGAACATGGATTACAAACATAACAAGACTCTGCATAGGACAGATTATGTAAATACATGTATTTCATAGAACTACCAGTACCAGCTGCATTAAGGGAGAAGTTCTAAGTTCAAACCATTGCTGTAGCATGCAAAGATTGCTGAGGTGCACCCTCAGCAGTTTGTGGATAACACCAAGTTGTGGGGTGCGGTCGACACGCCCGAGGGATGGGATGCCATCCACAGAGACAGGCTGAGCAGTGAGCCCAGGAGAGCCTCATGAGGTTCAACGAATCCAAGTGCAGTATCTGCACCTGGGTTGTGGCAACCCTCACTGTTAGTAGAAGCTGGGGGATAACAGGATTGAGTACAGCCTGCCGAGAAGGACCTGGGGGTACTGGTGGATGGTGAGCTGGACATGAGCCAGCAGTGTGCCCTTGCAGCCCAGAAAGCTGATTGTGTCCTGGGCTGCATCAAAAGCAGCAAGGCCCACAGGGTGAGGGAGAGGATCTGCCCCTCTGCTCTGCTCTGTGAGACCTCACCTGGAGTGCTGTATCCAGAAGTGGAGTCATGGCATCATAGAATCACCAAGATTGGAAAAGATCTCCAAGATCACCCAGGACAACCGTCCACCTAGTCCTCAGTACAGGAGAGACACGGAGCTGTCGGAGTGCGTCCAGAGGAGGGCTGCAAAAACGATCTGAGGGATGGAACGCCTCCCTACAAGGACAGGTTGAGAGCTGGGGCTGTGCAGCATGGAGGAGGGAAGGCTCCGGGAGGCCTGAGAGTGGCCTTTCAAGATATAAAGGGAAGCTACAGGAAAGAAGGGGTAGACTCTTTAGCAGAGTCTGTTGTGACAGGACAAGGCGATATGGTTTCAAATGAAAAGGGGGAAGATTTAGATTGGATATGTGAAATAATTTTTTTACAGTAGGGGTGGTGAGAAAATGTAGTGGGTTGCCCACAGAGGTAGTGGTGCCCCTTCCCTGCAGACACTCAAGGTCAGGCTGGATGGGGCTCTGAGCTCCTGATGGAGCTGTAGGTGTCCCTGTTCATTGCAGGGTGGTTGGAGCCTTTAAGGCTCCCTTCCAACTCAAGCGATTCTATGATTACTGCACAGCATCATGAAGACTATTTTGACTGCATCCTTTTTCTTTTCAACTTGATAAAATATTAATGCATTTAAGGAGAAATAGCATTTAGCTGTCAGTATTTGTATGTCATTTGTGTACATATAATTCATCGGTGTAACATTTTTCAGGCTGCTTAGTTGTGAACATGTTGTAATGTGTTGTCAGAAGGAGGAAAATATAAGTTTCAGCTGAAGTATTTCTTCGAGGAAGCACTCATAAGGGGAGGTAGAGTGTTAGAGATGGATGTACCCAAGTAGAATACTGTCATGGGTGTTAGAACATAACAGCTTTTAGTTTTAACTTGTTATTTTCCTGGGAATTTTGTAACAGAAGGAAAAAAGGTGTGTGTGTACATTGCCTGTGTAGTAATGTCATCCCTTCCTCAGAAAACAAGTCTCTTAACAGTATCGAGAGTGCTGGAAATGCAGACAAGGTTTGGATGCAGTTTGAGTGTATGTTTGAATTACAGTTCCCTCAAGGTGAGGATTTTCTCTACTGTGTTTATATTGTGCTTAATGGCGTGGTGCCCTAATCTGTTGCTCCTAAGAGAACAGTCTTTTAAAGGCCCAAACAAACATACACAAACCCCTCCCTGGGGCAACGAAATGAATGACACCGTATTGTTTCTGATTTATTATTTAAATCCAAACACTAGCAGATTTTATTTTATTTTAAAGGAAGAACTGTGCCTGCACAAAACAATGCACATCAAATCCTCTCAACGTAACAGGATTTCATTGTGCGTTGTGATCTTAACATGGCTATTCAGGTTCAGAATTACTGCAATCAAATTTTCTTCCACTTCCGTAAATACCATATTTGAAGTCACCGTACAAACTTTATTTAGTTATAAGAGGCCAGAAAGGCAGACTAACTGCAACTGCTGTTTCCTTTTCCACATATTACCTCTTAAGTGGGAAACATGAGGCTGTATGAAGAGTGGTGGAATTGATTGTATGTAGGATGAACAGCAGATGGGGAAGGAAACAACCCCGGAAAATGGAGGAAATGTTTTTTTCCCATCACACCGTAATAATACCAGGTCTTTGGGGTTTTTAAAGTATTTATAGTGTTTTCTCTCTATATAAAAACAGTTAATTCTCACCTGCGCATTAAAGTAAATAGCAATGCTGTTAAGTATTGCAAACACTTTAGTAATGTTACTTTACCCTATTGCTTGTGTAGTTGCTGTTAGTTTGATTCAAGATGAGTAGAAAAGACAACGCTGTACCCTTGTTGGTTGTAGTAAATGGCTGTAACCTACTGTAGCTCAACCCCAAGGACAGGCGGTAGCCAGCAGGCTTTCTCAGGCTGCTCTGCACTCCTACACCAGCTCATCCAGGGCAACATGTCTTACCAACCTGTGTTAAGTTTGGATGGCAGATCACAGGTATTGTTTTCCTTACTTTAGATTTCTTCTGATGGTAGTAATAGTGCAGTTGTCAGAGCAGTTCCAAGTTTATGATAAAACTGAAATGCTTTTAAATTCACTTCTCTGCAGAGTGTACAAGATGACAGATGATAGGCTGTGATAGCTCAGTTCTCTGTATCTGATTGTTGTGCTTACAAAATACCCTGCAAGTCGAGTACTTCTTGAATCTTCACCTGTACTTTAGCCTTGTGGGAAGATTCATTGCTCCCTGACTGTGGAATTACACTTACGTCTTTGTTTGCTCTTTGTGGACTGAGCATTCCTCATGGAAGAACTGAAGGATCAGAAGGATCAGGTGATGAAATGAAAGCACATTTCCTTAGCTAGCTTTATAGTGTTTTCTACAAAATATCTTGTGCCTTAGTGTATACAGACGAGCCTGAGAAAGGACGTATGGTGAAGCTCTTAAAATGCACTGTGCTACTGATGCATAACTCCCTTGCACTTCAAGTGTGATTCCCTATTTCTGTGGATGTGTAAATGATTACCTGTAACTATTTCTCTGTGTGTTGCTGATAATTCAGATCATCAGAATAGGCAAGAAGTGAGGCCTGTACTAACACTTTGGGTAGAGTTATCCTATTAGTTCTTAGCACTCATGAGTTGCTGTTTTCTATAGAGTACAGCATAATGTGATGCCTTATTTAATATGAGTTGCTGTTTTATCTTCTGAGTCAGCAGAACCCAATCAGCACAACCAGTGCAAGTGTTAATGCTGATTTTTGAGGCTTAGTAATAACTGAAGCTTTTGTAGCCTTCTGCTTTCCCTTGGAGCTGTCAGCACTAGGACTGCCATGTTTTGCATTGCGTCCTTTCACATTCATATCTGGAAGAAGAGCTACAGCAGGAAGCTACTTTTTTCTTCTGATCCTGCAGTTGCCAACAGCCTCAAGGTGCGTGTGCAGCCCTTTTGCTTCCCAACTTCATCCACTATTTGGATGGCAGGGTGAAACATCAGCACTTCACGATATATTCTGAGTAAATAGGCAATGCCTCTCAGGAAGTTCAGGTGTTGTGGGTTGTTGAGGGTGTTGGTAAGGATTTGAGCAGCTCTGGGAGTGTTGCTGAGACTGCTGTGGCTGTGAGGAGGAAACTTTCCAACACTGAACAGCTATATAAGCAGCTCTTCATGGTGCTCAAAGCCCTTGTGACCACGAGGTTTTCTCAACAACTCGCTGACCATTCCTGTCCACTAGCCATGCTTATCATTGATGTGCACTAATTCCTCTTCTCTCTTGTGGCATATTCTGTGGTTCTTCAACAAAACTGTTATTGCCTCCTGGAATGTGAAGGTTCATGCTACAGTTCAGATCACTTAGCTGGTCATTTGTGGGTTTCAGGGAATGCACCAGGGAAATCCTTCAAATCAGCTTCTGACTGTCTTTTATGATGTTTGCATGTTTATTTTAAAATGTTTTGACCTAGTAATTATAGTCAAATTCGCGCATGCTAGTATCTGATCAACAAGTATACAGTGTGTTCCTGGCTCTTCACATACAATGCATTTGAGTTAAATATCTATATTTATTTCATCTATTGGGGATCTTACTATAATTCAGAGGTTCGTGCTGTCTTTACCTGTTGGCTGAGCTTCTATCGGATTCTATGTATGGGTGAGGTAAACCCAGTTCTACAGTGAAACGTTCCAGTATTCCTCATGTGGCTTCAGAGGGTCTCAAAGCAAAGCCAGAAACACTCAGACGTAGTTGTGAAATGCTACCAGGGCGAGAACAAATTAATTTCATTGAACGCTGTTCTTACTTACTGTAATCTAGTTTCAAAGACAAGTCCCCAGGGTAATAACCATTTAAGCACATGTGTAACTTCAGCTGTTTGGTTAGTCATCTGAAGTTGCTGATGCTTTCGCTGCAGCCAGTTTGATTATCATCCTGTTCATCAGCCACTCGTGTAATGGAAAAAAATGTGAATTTACAAAGGTTTTAAAAAAATCTTTTGTCCTCATTTCTCCTCTCTTACTTAATCTACGTGTTGGACAAATGAATTCTTTTGCAATTGATATTATCTCTAGGGACAAATTTCATTTAGGTTTAGTGGGGTGTTTTTGTTTTCCTGGGCTTGTATTTACAAGCAAAAAAAATGATCATCTGAGAGGAGTAGGAATTAAATATTTCTGAATGAGATGTGGAAAAAGCTTGTTTTATTCCCTACGACTAGTTCCAGCATTACTTATTGTTGTTGATATAGGATAATACGAGACAATTGTCCCCCGTCTCTGTGCTTTACATGCTGTCCTCTATTGATCTTGCTTTCCAAGTGCTTTCTTTTCCAAGCAATTTAATCTCACACCGGTGAGTCACAGCTTTCTTGCATGTGATTAAATGATCGTGATTATAATACAAATCAAATTATAAATGTCTGAATAATTCCGTCTGAAAATACATAGGAGCAAGTAGCTAAATGCCTCCTTCCTGCAAAGTCTTGTTCAACATCCTATTTTGATCAGATTTTGAAATCTACTAGAGTCGTGTGGGCAGGTACATCATCTGCTTAATTGCAGCGGATTGTTTTGATTTTTTTTTTTTTCATTTAAGAAAAAAATTGTAATTCTTTTTGACCAGCAGTGATGAGAAGACGTGAGTAGAGTTTGACAATGGAGGCAAGATCCATAGTCATTGGTGTGGAGGGAATGACATGCCACTCCTGTGTTCAGGCCATTGAACAGCATGTCGGGAAGATGAATGGTATCCATAACATCGAAGTAAGTAATGCTCCCCATTTGTTAGAAAGTTTTGTTCTTATCTGGTGTAAGCAAGAGAAAAGCTAATGCTTACTGTACTGCTCAGCACTGAGTTGTGCAGGGAGATGAGTTGTCGTCTGTTACTCCTCAAGTAAGATTCTGCCTCAGTTCAGTAGTATGAACTTCAGTGCATAATTCAGTATTGTGAAATAATGAGAAGCTTGCTAAAACAAATAAGGTGTTCGCATTATTTTGTGCTGTCCATTAAGAGAAATAACAGCAGAATTATAGTCCTGAGCAATTGATGGAGCTACTTGGTTTGCCCTTATTTAGACTTCCTTGAGCTTCCTTGATGTTAACCTCTTTTCATGATGCTTTCTTAGTGCAGAGGAGATGCCTTTTTGTCCTATGGCTAGTTTGTGCAAGGAGGAGCAGTCCTTACAATTACAGCTGCACAGAATTGCAGAGTTTAATTAGTAGATTGTGAAATCTTGCTGTAACATTTTACAGTAGTTGATTTTTACTCTACAGAAAATAGTATTTTCTTGGTCTTGTCAAACTTGTTTCCATTTTAGTGGGCATGTCAGAGATGAACACAGAGTGATTATGAACTAGGTCAGCCAGAGAGGTGAATACTGGATTGCTAATACAGACAAGCAGGGCTGCGTTTAGGTAATTTCGCCTCCAACGGCAATGAAACCAATAAATGTCCATATTCCTAATTCTGCTAAGGCTCATAATTTGGACAAAAATGAAGAAAGGTGGTTCTTAAAATCATTTAACTGGTGTGATTTAATTACGCCTGTGGCCTTTAGGTTGTTTCTATGCCCAGAGTAAAGATAAAATTTAATGACAGCGTGTTGGGCCTCTGGCAGGCATTGGCTTTTCCTTTTGGAAACTGCAGTAATTGTATTTGATGTATCATCAGTTTGGAGCAAATTAAATTGTGGATATTGTACCGTTGACTGTGAAAGGTTAGTACTAAATCAGGAAGTCTCTGGATCACCAAAATGTACAGAGATAAAAAAACAGCTTCTTTGGTGTTTGCCATGTGTCTAATTTCAAAACTGAGTTTTGCTCTCTGAAGTCTGATGCACTTTATTCCACAAAGCAGAGTAATAACCTGTACCTAAGATGACAAGAATTATCGGACTCCTTTCACTGCTACCTTGGGTTTTTCAAAGAACCTTTTCTTCCATCCTTGTCGTATGGGAATAATTACCACTAACTGCAAAATTGTGCAAACTATTCAGATATTTTTTACTGTGGGCTCACTTGCTGTCGATTGAATTGCACTGAGTAATTACAGAGTTTGACTCTGCAAGGTCTGTTGGTTTGTTTTGCTGCAAGATGTATTGATGTTGTCTGGATGTCTTAGGAAAATGTGGCCTGACAGATTGTTGTTAAAGGATTCTGAAATTGGCAAGGGGAAAAAAAAAATCTTTCTCTAGCCGTGTTGTTACACAGATGAGCAAAAGTGATTGTGTGATGGCCGTTGGTATGGCTTCGTTGTTCAAAGTGGATAGTGATGGGCGAAATGATACTGGACAAGTATTACTAACATCTGCAAATAATAGCTATTCATAATCCCATGCAGGTTATTAGTTCCTATCTCTTAATATTGCAATTTGCTAAATTGGTTTTTGTTATTTTTCTCTTTGCAAGGTATCTCTAGAGGATAAGAATGCCGTCATTATTTATGACTCAAAACTACACACTCCAGCAACGCTGCAGGAAACAATATATGACATGGGGTTTGATGCTACATCAGCTGGTTCAAACCCACAACCTGTTTTACTTGACACTATTTTTCTTACTATTCCTACTCAATCAACTCTAACATCTAAAGAGCTTCGTAGTACACTACTGAAGAACAAAGGTATCCTGGATGTTAAGATGTCCTCTGATCAAAAGTCTGCAGTAGTGACTTTCCTTTCTTCCATTGTAAACGGCAAGCAGATTGTTCAAATGGTGCCAGGAGTAGACTTAAGTATTTCAGCACCAGAGGTCACTCCAGGAACATGTGAAGATCCCAGCTGGTCTCATGCAAGTAGTGTTTTGTTGCGCCTGAAAGTGGAGGGGATGACCTGTCATTCCTGCACTAGCACTATTGAAGGGAAGATTGGCAAATTGCAAGGAATTCAACGGATTAAAGGTAAAACCTTTCGTATAGAATTTTTTTCTTTTTTTTGGTAAAAATAGACACTGTCTTCTGATGGCATTCTGGAGATACCTTGGTTTTAGATTAGCTCCGTATAACAGTTACCCATTGTGGTACGAGATGCATAGTTGCATGTTTAATTTGGACTAGAAGTGAAGGGGGACCAAACTGTGGTGAGAATATTTCTGTTAAATGAATGATAGCGTTCAGTGACTGCTTTGTGTTTTGATGGGGAAACTGGAGTAGTAGTAGAGTTCTTTGACTTTATTTTCAGTCATAGAGTCCTTCAATACCAGATGTCTTTTCTGTGTTGCAATTAATGTTAGTTTATATTTTCTTTCCAGTTAAAATTAGTATTGTCTGACATGATTGTATCCAAAAGGAAGTTATCTGTGTAAATAGCTTTAACATGAATGTAATGCAGCAGGCCCTGGATAAAAGAATGTACCTGTTAAGGAATAGTGAATTCATTCGTGAACATCCTGGGAAAAGAGCAAAGACTGAAAAAAAAGAGAATGCAGGGATTGTGACATTGTCCAGACCATTAATGATTGAACTAAATCACATTGAAATTTACTGGGCCACTTAAATCTCCTGTCCAGTTAAATTTCTGAGCATTTGAAGCATTTTTTTGTGACTTTTGATGCCATTTATTGTGCTTACAGAAAAACACTTGTTATGCTTAGGGCAGTAATGCGCACTTCTTTTTATTGTTTAATTTTCAGTGTCATTGGACAATCAGGAAGCTGTTGTTGTGTATCAGCCTCATCTAATTACAGCAGAAGAGATCAAATGTCAGATCGAAGCTGCGGGTTTCACAGCATCTTTCAAAAAGCAGCCTAGACCCCTTAAACTCAATGCTGTTGACCTGGAAAGGCTGAAGAATACTCAGACCAAAAGTTCTGAAACAGCACCACTGAAAGAGAACACAAGGAACGTGAATGATACGAAGACTGTTGTCTTCAGAATCGATGGCATGCACTGCAGTTCCTGTGTCCTCAATATTCAAAGCACCATATCAGCACTCCCATCAGTAACGAATATAGTTGTTTCATTAGAGAATAGATCTGCTATTGTAAAATACAACCCAAACTTAATTACCGTAGATGTTCTGAGAAGTGCCATAGAGGCAGTGTCCCCACAGACATTTAAAGTCAGCCTTATTGACAAATACGAAAATGTAGCACTTTTCCCTGCATTGGTGTCTCCACTGAAGTCTGCGAAGGATGCTGGCCAGCCCCTTACTCAAGTTGTTGTGATAAACATTGAAGGAATGACTTGCAATTCTTGTGTGCAGTCTGTTGAGGGGGTCATTTCCCAAAAGGCTGGTGTAAAATCTATTAATGTCTCTCTGGCAAATCGTAATGGAACTATAGAATACGACCCTCTGCAAACATGCCCAGAAGATTTACGATCCTCAATAGAAAATATGGGCTTTGATGCTTCTTTGCCAGGTAATGACATATTAAACTTGTAAAAGTATTACACGGTTCTGTTTGGGATTTGGTACCACTGAAGATGAAAGTAGCAGTTAACATATTATACTTCCTCCTTGCCAAGAGAAGCTTTATATCTTCACTGTTAGTGAGTTAAGTGTACATGTAGCACTTCCTTTAAGACTCCAGACTGATAAGAAATGATTGAGATATCTATAAATAGAAATATTGGTATTCAGACAGTGTTCTAATTTGCTGCTGTCTGATATTCATGGAATGAATGTGGAAGGTAGAAGGAACTTTGCGAGCTGTTAAGAGTAGTAGATGGCTGGGCTGGTTTCTTTAATAGCAGATTATTAGAGAAAACTTGTGAGGAGTAACCGAAGGGCTGCGTAACCTGACTTTGACATGGCTGAGGAGTGACAAAAACCTGAAGAGTGTGGTTATCAATGAAGAAATTAAAAGATAGCTTGCCATTATGTCTGGTTTGCTAATAGTAACTGCATGGTGGGAACAGACAGCTAGGTAGTGAAATCCAGAAGATTTACAGAGATAATCCAGATGAGTATTAATGGGAAGAGACTTCTTGAGGGAACAGTGGAGCTCCATTTTCTTTATTCAGTAAAATTAAATTTTAAGAAATACAGCAAGTGTGATATGGCAATAACCAAAGAAGTAGAGTCAGGTTACTCACATTTAATTCCTTTTATATTGCTCCTGCATAAATATAGCTTCTGAATTCCTGTGAGAAGCAGCTGTCTGTGGTTTGAGAGCCCTTCTCTAAGGCCAAAAACACAGAATTTCTGTACAAAACATGCATGAAACTTGTGCCTCAGGTAAAGTCAATAAAATTAAGTGTAGAGCCACGGTTGCAAAGCAGATGTTCAGCTTGCAACCTATCAAAGAGGATAAAGGATGTGCCACAGGATGGATGAATACAATGAGGAAAAGCAAAAGAAAAATTTTAACAAGACAGGCAAAGTTTCAGTGGTCTAAACACCATCTGAGTTGGCAAAATCCTCCACGATCATCAAGTCCAACCAACAACCCAACCTACAGATTCCCTTCACTGGGCCGTGTCCCTTAATGCCATGTCCACACGACTCTTAAATTCCTCCAGGAATGGGGACTTTTCTGGGCAGCCCATTCCAGTGCTTTAAATACGTCGCATCCTGACAGAAAATTCTGTCAAGTGTGCCAAAACGCTTCGTAACCGAAGTTTAGTAAACTTCTGCACTCCTTAGGCACTACCTACTTTCACCCATTAAAATGCTAAATGAACTCGTCTTTAGGTTCACTTATTTTTATAAATTCTGTACTTTGTGAATGCAGGGTTTTAAACAAGCAGCTGTCGTAAAGTCACACAGCAAATGTGATACCATAAGTAGACTGAATGTTGACTGGTGTTCACTATCCTGTGTTAGGAATGGGCCTGAATACAATTGCTTCACACTTCATTGGACTGAGAAATGTTTGGAACAGACAGTTAGATGTGGCTGTGACTTTTTTAATAGAAAAGATTAATCAAGGCTGGGTTTTGTTTGTGGCTCAAGTATTGCAAAAGTACATCTGATGCAGTAATTGAGAAGATTTTGCATGCTTCCATGATCCATGATTTTTTTTTTAATTTATAGTTTTTTAGCCAGCAGTATTTCTGTGGCCTGGTAAAGCCATACATCAATTACCAACTCCATCAAAGCAACTGATACTGACATTGCAGAATCTTCATTTATAAAATAGTCAGATTTTTATTCTCTGACATGAGGATGGGGAAAAAACTCACCTGTTTAATCATTTTCTATTTTTGCCCCTGGCAAGATTTAGAGTTACTCTCTTGTTGATGCAAGATGGACTTTTTTTTTGTCTGAAAATTTACATGTACAAATGCCTTACGTTGTACCAGGTCGTAGGTAATTTCAACATCTATTTGTAATGGTACACATTTCAGTCTCTTCTTCAGAGAAGACAGAACTCCCTGTGGGAATGACTCAGCCCACACCCAAAGAGCTGCTGGAGTCTGCTGAGCCTACCTCCAAAATGTTACAGAACTTTGTTGCTAAACAGGAGTCCAAGAGCTCGTCAAAGTGCTACGTCCAAGTCACAGGAATGACCTGTGCTTCGTGCGTAGCCAACATTGAGAGAAATTTAAGGAGAGAAGACGGTCAGTATAATCTGTTACACTTGTAAGCATTTCTTTTAGAGAACGCAGCTTTTGTACTGTGTGTTTAATTGGTGGGTTGTCAAGAGAAGTACTGTTGTTGGTTTATTTCTTAAGAGAGAACATAGTTTACTTGTAGTTGGTTCATAGGATGAGAAGAGAATGTAATTCTTGGTTCTACGTTGGCATGCTGGCTGGAGACTGCCCTTGCAAAAGAAGTAGCTGGGTTACTCTAAAGAGAATACATAGACATCAAATATGAATCTTCTTGAAACTGAAACAGGTCTCTTCTATTGGTATGACTTGCCCAGATCTGCAAACTAAAAGCAGAAGCATTTGTGCCTGTATTACAAATGGAACTATTAGAGAATGTCAGTATTAGTATGGATTAAAGAGTTAAGCTAATTTTAGCTTTGCAAATCAGGACAATCATGTCTGTCTTTCTGTCAGAGCGTATATTTGCAGGAACAAGTAGTTGCATAAGTGTAATGAGGAGTCAATATAGACTGTATTTAATTATTGTAGTGAAGATGGATATATTCCAAGTTAACCTGGAATATTGTTTTTCCATCCTAAAAGCTTTTTGTACTTTCCTTTTAACGTAGTACAGTAGGATCGCACATTGTTAGATCTACGCTTTCTGAAACACGTTCATTCAAATCCTCTTTTGAGCAAAGGGAATTTTGAAATGCTATAATTAAATCAGAAAAATAGGCTGAAGCATATTTTGGAAGATTTTTTTTTCCATAAGTGGGTCATCTTTTCATACAGAGTAAATTGATTATTTGTAATTAAACAGTAAACATGAGCTGCATGTTTTTCAGTTGGGGTAGTACTTTCATTGTTCGCGTCTGCGCTCCCAAGCTTTTGTTGCACTGTTGATGTATCTTGCAGAATGCTTATGTCTTCATTTGTATGTACCTGAAATATGGCAGATTTCTCAACTTTATTGGATTGCTATTGTGCCGTTACATTATCATAAACACAGAGGTCTGCCTTAAATGTCAACTGCTGTTTCTCACATCCTTCTTTTCTAGGAATACATTCAATACTTGTTGCCCTAATGGCAGGAAAGGCGGAAGTGAGGTATAATCCTGCTGTCATACACCCTTCAGCTATTGCAGAGCTCATACGGGAACTGGGATTTGGAGCTACCGTGATGGAAAACAGTGGTGAAGGAGATGGAATTCTGGATCTTGTTGTAAGCTAGTAATTAAAAACAACTACCCTTGTCTTTATTTTTATCTGTTGAACATAATTGTGTAATCATTTGTTTAAAAAATATAATAGAGCTAAATGTACAAAAAAAGTAAAGGCCATAGGAGTGCATGGATCACAAATTATGTATTGAATTTAAGGCTGTCCTTCAGACTAGGTTGGCTCAAACTACTATGCTGAAGTCAAAAAGAAATACCCCTGTATTTTGGTGGAGTTATTCTGTATGTTGCAGGATTTGTCTCTTATTTCGTAGCTGAGTCTAGCTCAGAGTTCCCAGCTCTGGGCATGAAGAGGCAGCGGACGTTCTGCAGAGCTTGATAACTAAGTCTGTACACCTTGCTTCCTCTGTAGTGCTCTCATCCTTCATAAGTGATCCTCCAGTCTTGCTGCTTCAGACCCCAGACATAAGCAATAAGTAGGTCAGGGTAGTTAAAAGCACATTTTCTTTTCCTGTTTCCTAAAGATGCATTAACTTCTTGTTTTGGTGACTAAAGGAAACTTTTGTTTTACAGGTGAGAGGGATGACATCTGCTGCTTGTGTGCACAAAATAGAATCTACCCTCATGAAGACTAATGGTGTTTTATACTGCTCAGTAGCTCTTGCAACCAACAAAGCACACATTAAATACGATCCTGAGATTATAGGTCCTCGAGATATTATACAAACAATAAAGGTTAGTTTTGTGAAAGCACCACATCTGGTGTAATAACCAGTGTCCTTTGAATAGTTTCGTGCTCCACAACAGAAGAGAAAGCTATCAAAGGGAAGAAATTCTGGTCCACCACTGTCTTGCTCTCAGTGCAGATTTCTGCAGATAATGTGAGTGTTCTTACAGCTCAGAACCCAGCCTCGTCCTAGTGTTTAAAGAGAGAGGCTGGGAAAGCCAGGCTATTTGAAGATAACAGCCTGTAGTTTTGCAGAAGAGTAAAACGCTGTAGCAGAAGAGAGATTAAATAAGTTACTTGACGTTGTCCCTCATTTTCTGTACTTCAGGAATAACCATTTTTTGAAAGCCACGTTTTAGACTTGCATTTTAATGTTTTAGAAAAGTTGGTTTCTACATCAGACTATAACTTCCTAAGTTAACCTGTGCACAGATAAAAGCAGTCATCTCTGAAAATGTTAACGAAACGAATCATTTGATTTGTTGTGCGGGCTGGCACTATCAGTAATATGTCCATAAGTTAATAAGAGTGCAATCAGTCTTCAAAAATTCGCTGTTCTCATTTATTTATTTATTTCTCCTTAGGATTTAGATTTCACAACTACTCTAGTGAAAAAAGATAGATCTGCTAGTCATCTGGATCACAGGCAGGAAATAAGGCAGTAAGTATTCCTGAATATATTTAGATTATATATAAACATCTTTGCTTGCTTTTTTGGTGTTTTCTCTTTTAGTAAAGTTTATGACTTTTGGTTAGTTTGTAAGGACTTGCTAGCTAAAATGTTATTCAGCACTTGACAGCAAAACAAATGTATTTGTTTATTTTTAAACCTAAGGTGGAGAAGGTCTTTTTTTGTGAGTCTGGTTTTCTGTATTCCTGTCATGGCGATGATGATTTACATGATGGTTGTGGACAGTCAGCTCTCAGATGCTCACAAACATCTCAACATGAGTAATGAGGAAATGGAGGCCATTCACTCCTCTATGTTCTTGGAACACCAACTCCTGCCAGGACTGTCTGTTATGAATTTTCTGTCATTCTTACTCTGTGTCCCTGTACAGGTAGGTGGCAATATGACCCCAAGTTTGTTAGGGTTAGACATTTGAGATGAAAAACAATGGAGAAATTAAATTTGACAGGTGACTGTTGTTACACCAGAGGAAAATACTTCTGAGGTGCCACCACTCCACGCTAACATAAACAGTGCTGGGGACAGTTAAGGACAGGTCAATCAGTGTGTGGGTGCTATGCAGGCTGACAGCATCTGAGGCAGCTTGTCTAGCTCTAGCCAGTGGGCATAGGAAGGAGCTGGTAGAGCTGCATGGAGGTGGCGTGATCTGGGAATACTGAGGGAAAGATCTGTCTCTTGAGCAGAGATAGGACTGGGAAAAAAAGAAAGCTGTTTCTTTTGGAAAAATACTGCTGCTGTGTGTTACGGATGTGCGTACAGAATGTAACAGGTGCCATTACTATTACAGATATTTGGAGGCTGGCACTTCTATATACAGGCGTACAAAGCGTTGAAGCACAGAACTGCGAACATGGATGTGCTCATTGTTCTGGCAACCTCCATTGCGTTCGTCTACTCATTTGTTATTCTTCTAGTTGCAATGGCTGAGAAAGCAAAAGTAAACCCTGTGACTTTCTTTGACACACCTCCCATGCTGCTGGCGTTCATCTCATTGGGCCGGTGGCTGGAGCACATTGCAAAGGTAAGGAAAGTAAAAGTACTTGTGTTGGAAAAAAAATTGCATAGCATGGCAGTTGTATTTCAGACAGCTCTCAGTAGTGACGGCAGAAGGCTGAAGTTTTGTGCTGCCTACAGTACATAGTAAACATTTGCTCTTGGTGTCACTGAATGGAAAGCGTTGTATCTACAAGCTATAAGACACTGAATATAACTTCAGAATGGCGCATACCTTAAAAAAAAGTCAGATGCAAAAGCTTTGTTATATTTTTTTAACCTTTTTTTGTTGTTGTTGTTGTTGTTGTTGTTATAAAATCGTCTTCAATAACTGAACTAGTAAAAAATATAACACAAATCCATGTTCAGAAAGTATTTTCTTAACAGAGTAAATTGCAGCATATGAAGTTGTCATTTACCCTACAATTTTTTTTTGCAATACATAGTCAGAAAAATATGAAAATTATTATTCTAGGGTAAAACATCAGAAGCACTGGCAAGACTAATTTCATTACAAGCTACTGAAGCAACTATTGTTACCTTGGGCCCTGATAACATTCTCTTAAGGTATCTTTGTCATTTGCATTTTCTATCGTTCCATTTTTGTTGATAATATATTAAATTCGCAGACAAATGTTATAATTCTGTAGAACTATGAAGAAAATAACTTCAGATTTGCTGGCAGATTTGTATTTGAAAATGTTAAAATGCAGAAAAGCGAACACTACTGCAATTTGTTTTATTGGAGTCTCACTCATTTTTGCTAGTAAGGAAATAAGTGGATTTTCTCAACTGGAAAGTAAATTAACTTATGATAGGCTTAGTGCTCTGTAAAACAGCCTTTGTTTGAGTTTACAGTGTCATCCAGTGGAATTATGCTTTATGTTTAGTGCTTTTGCCTGGGTAACTTCAGCTAACAATCTCTTGTTTAAAAACTCTCCAGTGAAGAGCAAGTTGATGTTGAACTGGTTCAGCGAGGTGATGTTGTCAAAGTGGTGCCAGGAGGCAAATTCCCAGTGGATGGTCGTGTTATTGAAGGACACTCTATGGTAGATGAATCTCTTATCACAGGTGAGCATCTATTTTGTTTGCAAGCATAAACATGTTTTTGTGTTCTTTTAAATGAATCTGAAGAATAAAAGTTGAAACTTTTTTTTTAATGTAAGAGTTGGTAGTCATTATCAGAAATAACGTTGCTGCCAAAGCTCCATCAGTTATCTGTTGTTGACCTTTCCTTAGGTGAAGCGATGCCTGTGACTAAGAAGCCTGGCAACACGGTGATTGCTGGTTCCATTAATCAGAATGGATCGCTGCTGATTTCAGCAACCCATGTCGGAGCTGACACAACTCTCTCACAGATTGTTAAACTTGTGGAGGAGGCCCAGACCTCAAAGGTAGAGTAGTATCACCCTAAGCATTTGGGTTTTGTTGTAGCTGGGCATCAGCGCACCGAATCATTTGCAAAATGATTTAGGTTGTTCAGATTTGAATTGCAGCTGGACCATGAATTTTGGTTTGGTTTTGGTTTTGCTTTTTTTTTTTACTGAATGGGAACTTCGATACGATCCACTGTTTCAAATCTCATCGTCTTACAGAGTAAATGTGTAATTACAAAGTGTGGTTAGCCCAATGTGCTGAGATTTGTTTATGATTATGTATATGTCTGAAGGCATAGAAGACAATAAGCATGGTGTTGATGGAGCTGACACTCATTTTTCCTTCTTCCTAGGCTCCTATACAACAATTCGCAGACAAAATTAGCGGCTACTTTGTTCCTTTCATTGTGGTTGTCTCTGTGGTTACCCTCTTTGCCTGGATTATAATTGGATTTGTGGATTTTGAAATAGTAGAAAAATATTTTCTGGTAAGTCAGTCTCCTTAAATGACTCCTGAAATATTTCACATACAATAAGCCTACAGATCTATTAGGCTGCAGCAGTCCCATTTTTAGATTATTCTTGCAGGCAGCTGCGGGGTGGCAACACGTGAAATTAAAGTATTTTCATCCCTGTAATTTCTCTCTGTTTTGTACTGTAACTTCCCTCTGACATTTTCACATACAAAATATTCAGTGATTAATCAACTCTTGGAAGCTAGTTTGTAAAAACTAAAAAGAAAAGCTAAATTGGGAAATTTCAAGGTTTAGTATTTCCTTCTTTGTGGGGAGAAGAAATCCCTTGCATCATAGGCTCCAATTCTGCCTCTAGTTTTCTTAGCCTAGCTATGTGTAAATTCACCTTTGAAATCAGTGGAATTCATATTCCACAAGAATGCCAGAGGAGGATGAGAATCCTGATTTGTACGTTGGGGTTGTTTAGCTCTCAGGTCTTTTTGTGGACTAGATTTCCAGTCAGAACGTATTAGTTGTGGGAGAAAATCTTCGTGTCTTTGTTATGGCATAAGCTCTTGATGATGTTATATCAAAGTTGAGAAGAGGTATCATAGAGTGTGGTCCCTTATTTAAGAAAATGTCTTATCAGTAGAATGAGTCATGAGTATATGCTGTATATAACAAAGTTTAGATCCTAGTAATGAATTTTGTAGTTGATCTTAGCAGTTGCATAATTTTTCCTGTGCATTCAGTTTTAATGCTTCATCTTGCATGTTTGCAGTTTTTACTTCCTTTTTCTTCTTACATCAGAGGCAATGTGTAGTTGAATACATTGTTTTCGTTGCTGAATTTCTTTTGTAAATAAAACAAATTTCTGTCACTAGGGTTACAATAAGAGCATTTCTGCAGCTGAAGTGATAATCCGCTTCGCATTCCAAGCCTCTATCACAGTCTTGTGTATTGCATGCCCCTGCTCCCTGGGATTAGCAACCCCAACGGCTGTGATGGTTGGTACTGGAGTAGGAGCTCAGAATGGCATACTGATCAAAGGAGGAGAGCCATTAGAGATGGCACACAAGGTAAGAAATGTGGGTTCGTTGTAGGCAAACTCTAAAGGCTGGTCGCAGTAGCATTTTGCCAGTTCTTTCCTGAGCAGATTTCTGCATCTTTGTAAGTCGTATATTAGAAAGTTTGGTAAAAAATGAAGTTTTCCAAGCTCTCTGTACATTAAAGCTTTTTTCATTGGGTGATGTCTTCCCGTTTTGCTGTAGGTAAATGTGGTTGTATTTGACAAAACGGGTACAATTACTCATGGAACTCCAGAAGTGATGCGTGTGAAATACCTGGTAGAGAGTAATCGACTGCCACATCATAAAATGTTGGCAATTGTGGGAACTGCAGAGAGTAATAGTGAACATCCTCTTGGAGCAGCAATAACAAAATACTGCAAAAAGGTAAATTGTATAGGCAAAGTTGTTTGTATTACAGATAAACCTCTCGTGCATTAATTGATAAGTATGAATAGTCTTGAGTCATTTAGAAAACAATTGATGTATTCAAATGGAATACTGGAAATTGTGAGGCCATTGTAAATCCCTTGGTCATATATTTGATCCACTGGATACTCACGTTTACATTTTGATTATAGATTGAACGTTTCTCTGCTTTAACTTGTGAATTTTGGAAATGTAGCCTGTTTCTATATATTTAAATTTCTTTGCTTTCTTTTTCTCTTCTTTTCTTCTTCTTTTTCTTTTTTTAAGGAACTGGGTTCAGAGACCCTTGGGACATGTACAGATTTTCAGGTAGTTCCAGGCTGCGGCATTAGCTGTAAAGTCACCAATATAGAACCATTGCTCTACAGGAAAAATAAAATGGTTGAAGAAAACAATATTAAAAATGTGACACTTGTAAAAGTTGAGGAACATGTGGAGGAATCAGTGCAGCCTGCTCTGATTATTGATGCTGACTTACCAAGTAAGCTGACTCCAGTTCATAGATTAAATAAATGTATTGCAAGACACGCTTTTGGTTTTGGACCTTAGTCAGGATCTTTAAGAATGGGATCATTTTCTTTCTGCCTTGGAAAACTGGACTTGCATCAAGTCACCTATGAAATAGAGTTGGCCATTCCTTTATTTCATGGTCACACATCACTCGGGATGTTTGGATAAAAACATTCTGATGGTATAAGTACAACTGAAGTTATTAACTATGGAGTTGGAAAATCATAGAGGAACTGTCTCTTAGCTCTCTTTACTTACTAGTTTCATCCCAAGTTACTGTTTGCTAACCAAGTCACGTTTATTTGCACATCTGACTGTTTTTCAATCAAGAGCAGCTCATTGTTAGATCTTTCAACTGTATTAGAACATTAAATTAAAAGCACCAAAAAAGAGACTTTTTCCTTTACTGCCTCATGACCTGTGATTCTTGGCCCACCAAAGCAGTAAATACCTATTGCTGATGAAATGTCAGCAGTGTTCTTGTCATGAGCACCTGAAAAGATGGATCGAGGAGAAAAGAAGTCTCTTTCAGTACTGTTTAAATTCCTCACTAATATTTCAGTGCATACTGAGAGAGCATGGGTAGGATTAGCTGGAGGGAAGCTTCCTAATTGTCCATAAAATGGCAAGAGCTTTTCTTCTTTCAGCTGCAGTTACTTCTCAAAAATACTCTGTTCTCATTGGTAACCGGGAATGGATGAATAGAAATGGCCTTCTTGTTAAAAATGATGTTGACAAAGCCATGATTGAGCATGAGAAGAGAGGTCGCACAGCAGTTCTCATAGCTGTTGATGGTAAGTTCATTGCTGTCTCCATCATTCAGTGGCTGATTAGTGACCAGTTAAATAGAAACTGATAAGTAGTAACGCCTCAGCAGTTACACCTGAAGTAGACTAATGGGATGAAAAGACATGATTAGCTGAGTTTTGAAACATTTTCAGATGAGAAAACCTCTTCCTGCCTTTCTCAGTTGATAGGAGCTGTGAATTTAAGTTAAAGACTTGAGGGAGAGCAAAGTAGAAGAAAGGAGGGAAAAAAACAACAATTCTCTTGTTGTTGGACAGTCTGTACTCTGTGACCTTAAACATTGCTGCTCATAGCAGTAGCTGTTCATATTCCGCATTTTGTTGTTGATATCAGTGTTTCAGGAGGTGGTCTTACTAAAGAAAATGTTACTTCCTTCCTTCCACCCCCACGCCCCTACCCTCCCCCCCAAAAAAAAACAACAAAACCCACCAACGTACTACAAACTCCTTGGTGTTTTTAAGGAGTGCTGTGTGGCTTGATAGCTATTGCTGATACTGTAAAACCAGAAGCTGAGCTGGCAGTCTACACTTTGAAGAATATGGGTTTAGAAGTTGTTCTCATGACTGGTGACAACAGCAAAACGGCAAGATCCATTGCCTCTCAGGTAAGCAGTTGTGTGTGTGTCGTGGTTTGAAGCTTGCTACATCCCACTTACAGAACAGATACTGTCATGCTGCTACTGCATGTGGCTAGCATAGATCTGATCCATAGTGAAAAATGTTAATGTGTAACTGAATAAGAAGGAGGACTGAAGAATCCTTTTTGAATAGGAGTGATGTTAGCTTCGAAATAAGACTAATTTTCATATCAGATCGGTTTGGTCTTTGGCTCGTGAGCGCCACTTCGCTTTCAGCCTCTATAGTACAAGCTACAGCCACTAGGAATGTGGTAGCTAGTGGGAAAAGTATTCTTGTGTTCTCTCTCTCCACCATAGGTTGGCATCTCTAAAGTGTTTGCAGAGGTTCTTCCCTCTCATAAAGTGGCCAAAGTGAAACAGTTACAGGATGAAGGAAAACGGGTGGCCATGGTTGGAGACGGTATCAACGACTCCCCAGCACTTGCTATGGCTAATGTGGGAATTGCTATTGGCACGGGTACTGATGTAGCTATTGAGGCAGCTGATGTGGTTCTCATTAAGGTAAGAAAGAAGAATGTGTGATATCATTTCAACTGTGTTGGTATAGCACCTTCACAAACAAGTACAATTAGGTATTGCCTTTGTCTTGCTTGTTTAGTAGTGTACTTGTCCTGTGAAGGAATCTTTCCTTATTTTCTGGCTGCAAAGTTGGGGGCAGTTAGAGCTTGGGAGTTGGCAAAGGAACTATAAAGTGAGGGGACTTTTGGCAATATTAAGTTATACTTAAGGAACGAATGGGAGTATCTCCAGTGTTATAGTCACTTCTTCCCACATATCAACAATACCTTGACAAAGAGGTAAGCATCTAGAGCTGTACCACATAGACGGTGCTGTGTATGTTCATTTGGGTTGTGGGGATGGCTGGAATAAAATCGCTGCTCATTGTATGAGCTCTATGCAGACACAATAGATCAACCTAAAGAAAGTTCAGTACATGCAGTCTGTTAACATCCAGTGAGTGGTAGTTAGCTTTAAAATGGGAGTATGGTGATGCTGCACGACTGCTTTTTATCTCTGACATCCCCAATAAATGTTAACTTCCAGGATGACTTGATGGATGTGGTAGCAAGTATCGATTTATCAAGGAAGACTGTCAAAAGGATCCGGATCAACTTTGTCTTTGCTTTGATTTATAATCTGGTTGGAGTTCCCATAGCTGCTGGTATGTGAATGTTTCCCTGCGATAATAAAACTGTGCTTAGTCATTAGATGACAGCAATTTATTTTTGTATGGAACAGAATCCGTTTTCTTGGTTTCTGACTGACAGTAAGTGCAGAGTCCTTTGCCTGCAGAGTGTGCAGTGACGTATTTGTGCATTGACCTCTCTCATATTACAGCTATTATAGCTGCACTTAACACATAAAACTGACTTTAAAATAAACTGCTCATTGAATGAGCCTGATCTTGTGAATAAACATTTTACTCAAGGTTGGCAAGACATGTCTACTTCTATATTTCATATTATATAAACGACATATTCAGATGTATTCACTTATGGGCTCTGCCCAAGATAGAATATAAATATTTGCATTAAGTATTTGTCATTTAACACTAAACTAAAATTATATTCATAAATATAATTGAAACGGAACTACAGTTAGACAGGTTATGTGGAGTTCTGTGTTTTTACAGAAGACATTGGATTTGTACTTGGAGAATGCTGTGTTCCTGCCCTAAATTCATCGTCTTTTTCTAGGTGTGTTCTTGCCCATTGGTCTGGTTTTGCAGCCCTGGATGGGATCTGCAGCAATGGCTGCCTCCTCTGTTTCTGTTGTGCTTTCTTCTTTGCTGCTAAAGATGTAAGTACAAACAATGTTGTTATTTGTAGTTTGGATTTAAAGTTCAGACTCTTTTCTCTAAGTGGTAGAAAATGAATGTGGGACAGTGACACTACGACACGTGAAACTTCTTGAAGAACGACTTTGGCAGGTCTGTGGTGGGTTTTCTTTTTCTTTGAGAAGAGTAGTCAGCCCAAAAATGTTTCAGACAGTAGTGTTTAAAAATGCAATTTCTATCATGAAGAGAACTGTAAAAATCAGAAGTGTTCATGATTTAAAATTCCTTTGTGCCCTTTGCATAGCTTGGGGAAGCCTCAGCATGTGCTGATTTCTGAAAAGGGAGTCTCCCAAGGCAGTTCAGCTGTACACACTGCACCAGCACTGAGGATTGTTGATCCATAAACCAAGCTGCATTTGCGAATGAACAGTTTGTTCTTTGCTTCACAGTTCGGAGAACTGGGGTAGGAATGGTATTCTTTGCAGTTCAGTTAACATGTAGGGTTTCAGAGGAAGCAGAGTAGAAGAGCTGTTAAGTGCTACAGTGGTCCACTCCCAGTAGATACACTTTGCTGATACGTGTTTTGCAGATGCTCAGCGCCAATAAAGCTGTTCAATAATGGGTGGTACGTGTCTGCTTTACCTGTTCTGCATCCTGGCCAAAGAGCACCAAATTAACTTCTTGTTATATAGTAGCTTTGCAAAATCTGAAACTTTCATCACTGTATAGTAAGTAAATTGTATTATAAATCTCTGGCTGGTGCATGATTATAGCACTTACAAGCTAGCTTCTTTCTGTATTTAGTGTCTGTTACTTCAACCTGAGACATGCTGGCCTTCTACTGTTTTTTCCTGTCTTTAGGTACCAGAAGCCAAGTTCTGAGAAACTCGAGTTCCGGGCCCGTGGCCAAATGAAGCAGAAGAGCCCGTCAGAAATCAGCGTCCATATTGGAATTGATGAGGCTGGGACAGGCGCTCGTAAGCTGAGCTTAATGGATCGAATCATCAATTACAGCAGAGCCTCTATAAATTCTCTCTTTTCCGATAAGCGGTCAGTGAACAGCATAGTTCTTAATGAACCAGATAAGCATTCACTGTTGGTGGGAGATTTTGGAGAAGATGATGACACGACGTTATGAAAGACTCCCTTCCCCTAAAAGGAAAAGAGAAAGGAAGAAACAAAATGGGAAAATAATCAAAACAACCTAAAAACTGCCTACAAGCTTGTGCAAGCAAACATCATTTCTGGATGTCGTTACAGATGCTTTTCTGCCTTTCTGGGGTTTAATTTTTATCTGTACAGGTATATCTTCTATGCTGTAGAAAGTAAGTTTATTTCTAGTGGCCTTCTGCTGTACTTTTTCTTTTGTTAAACTAGACTTAACAAAAAACGAGGCAGAAGCTTGCGAGCAGAGCTGTGTTTACGTGAAGCTTGAAGTGCAGCACCTTCTGGCAGAATGTCAGAATACAATTAAGGAAACTAAAGAACCAGAAGTGTGTGTTCCAGCCTTTTAACGGGTTTCTTTATACACAGTCAAGTTTAATACTGTGTTTAAAAGAATTACAAATTACCATGTTTGTAAAATACTGAAAGTTCTGTGTTTGAAGATAGATGTGCCTTACTTAAGACCTTCTCTTGTTTCCATAGCCTGCATTGTACCAGAAATCATTCCTCTCCAATGCCACCGTCTCTTTTATAAACGTCTGGTTCCAACTTTTCTTGCTCCTAGTTTCAAAACATCTCTGTCGGACAGGTGACCGATTTAGCGACTGCTTCCTAACGTCATACCCAGGTTTAACACTATACATCCTTGCCCCAGTACACTCCTACAAAGATTGTGTGTTTGAAGATCGAATGGGTTGGGAGGCATGCTCTTTCTCAACTCAAAATCTCTTGCAACAAATATCTGAGCTTATGAATGTGAGGTGCTGTTCGCTGAAATGCGTAGCTTTTGAAGAGGCAGCAGTGTAGCCAGTGCTTACTGCCAGAATCAACTGGCACTCCTTAAACAAGCCAGAACACTTTGATGTCACACAGACTACCTTTAAAATATTTGCAATTCAGTCTCTGGAGATATCTACCCTTATAAAAAAAAATCTATTATTTTTCAGATACTGTACTAACACCAGTTGCCTGTAGAGATAAGTGGGCCAGGAGTGGGCCAGAAACTGCTCCACTGATCCAAACGTTTTTAGTTTGGAAGGTTCAGATTCAGGCTTTGTGAATTAAGACCAACTTCATTTGTTACAGAACTGAGATCTCAGAGTGCAGGTTTTGATCATTTAATCATGACTATTAAAAATATTCTCAATGAGAACTGAAGTTGGTGTTCATCACCCGGTAGCCAGCTACCAATGTGGGGCTTAGTAAACCTTGTTTTTAAATCCCGTGCTGAGACAGCAATCTAAGACAATTATTAAGTTCAATACCGTTGAATTAAATCACAAGATACAATGGATGGTGTAAACATATAATTCCAAATGGTGCCACTAGGAATGTAATATCCAATTCAGAATAGGACAGGGATCTCCGTAACGCTCTAATTTTTAACTTAGCCTGATGTGAATGCGTAGATTGTGCACGTAAGAAGTCAAAAGCAGTTTTTACTTCTTTTTTTTTTTTTTTTTTTTTTTTTCCAACTACCAGGAAAATACCAGAGTGTAAAAGCACCAGAACTGTGCCGTGGGTTGTGCTGTTAGTGCATCGGTATACCTGTTAGATTGTGGTGAGGACAACAGCGTTTATTGCTGCCACTAATTTAAGAAACAAAACATTTCTGTTTCAGAATTAGGCTCTTAATATCTCTACATGAGTACAGGTTTTCACTTCCATGAGGTTGTACGTATATGTGTTGTGTTAAGAGAGTCTGAGATGCACAACTGCAAAGCCATTCCATGAGATGTTTTTCTCAGTTCTCAGCAACAAAGCTATTTCTTGCAAAATGGAAGCTTACCTAAAGGCCAGCAGAATGCTCTCAAGCAGCTTTTTGTGCTTTAAGGCTGTGTAAGCTGTTTCCAAAGATTTCAGTTGTCTTGTTCATCCATGTTCATTCTCAGTGTTGTTCTCAGCAAGATTTTGCAGATGAAACAAGAAATGTTTTGCACGTTATTGTCAGAGTTTTGCTGATAACTGGTTGTCTAAATCACACGAAGAAGACACGAGGCAGATCCTGACGTTCTTTCAGGTGAGTTTCGCTGCTGCAGGTGCTGCTCCAGCCCCTGTTGCGGTGCACATGGTCTGTAAGTGAGAGGCATCGTGCTTTTCCTGAGGGGATGCAGTGGTTCCATAGGGTCACATTCCTGCTCGGTAGATAAAGCAGCATGAGGAATTTGTTCCATTCTTTCAAAATATATTTTTAGAGATGGTATGGGTACAAACCAAACTTCTGAAAGAAGCTTACGTGAAGCGATGCCTTCAGCTAACAGCACTGCTCAGGACTGAGCCTGAAAGTCCTTTACAATCCAGTTTTCCTCTGTAAGAAAACCTGTCTGTAAATGTCTTCTGACCTTGAATTTAGGACAGCGCATTTGAGCGTTGCATTGCTGATGAAGGAATTCAGAGTCCAGGTCTTTGAGAACAGTTTGTCTGTCCAGTCCTGCTTCCCACTCACCTGATGCGTAACAATGACGTGCAGAAAGCTTGTCTTGAGATTAATATGTCTTATAAGGTGCTTTACAGTGAAGAACCAAAATATTTTTCAGTTTGAATGTACAGTGCAAGTGAAATAGTGTGGGAGGTAAATGTTTTCTTAAATGTGACTGTTTTTATGTGCGTTCCTTACTCCTCTTGTAGACTGTTTGAATTGAAGAATTTCAGATATCTCTTGGAAGCATAGTTACACATGGAATTATGTATTACTCGTCTGTTTTGTTTTCTGTAACTATTTATAAAACCTGCTTTATTTAAATTTATATATATATATATATACACACACTTAAGGCTTTAAGCATCACTCCCAATCTTACTGATAAACTTCTAAAAGTGTAGACACTTGAAATTTTAAATGAAAACATGAAGCTGGCAGAACACAATGAAAGCAAGCAATTTTATTTATGACAGATGTTGCTTAAAACAAGTTCCATCCTCATGCTTTAAACCTGAATGGAAAAAAAGAATGCTGTTATGGAATGTTAATTTAGTACTGTTACATTTCTTTATATTGAGAAAAAATGCAGTTTCATAATTCCTGTTCTTTTAAGATTGTGCCTCCGTCATTATAGTGATAAACTGTATAATAAAAACTGTAACTTCAGCCACACCTTTAATCATGTTCTGTGATCTCCTTTAAATACTTTGCGTGTTGACGTCACAGGTTCTGCAGCTAGCTGTTCAAAATTTCGTCTCTGGTCTGACTCTGGAAGTTGGAGCCGTCGGCTTTGGCGTGGTGTCGTGGTCAGGGCTGATGGTTTGTCTGGGTTCCAGGAAATCCAGAAGGTCACCCCTTTCCTATCTTCTGTGTCACCACTGTTGAAACGCACCGCCCACCGCCTCACTGCACTCACACCCACTATTTGGTCTCCGTAACCTTTCAGCAAGTGCCAATAAATGTCAATGGGTGCCATTTTTTTCCCTATGGAGGAATTCAGTTTGCTTCATCAGCCCTCCCACGTCAGACGCCAGTGTCAGACTGCCCCTCTGCTGCCATCTGCATGGCAACAGAACATAATGGGATACTGGTGGGAAGGTTGCCCCTCTACTGCCATCCCACCAATATCTGCCTCTTGACACTGTGAGCCAGCAGAATAAAACAGGAGGCATTACTTTCAGAGCAACACTTGTTTGTTTTTAATCCCTACCCAAGTGCTTTTATTTTAGTATAGCTTTTAGTATAGCCAAGTTGCTTTTAAATGCATTCTTCCCTGATTTTTTTCCAGTAACGATTTTAGAAGATGTCTCTGCAGAGCAGTCTGAGAGCCCTGAAGGTCGGGCTTTGAGGCAGAATTCAGCACCTGTCCAATACCAGGGCTGTGCTACTGTCAGCGTTACTTTTTTCCTTTCACTTGACTTGATAATTTTAGTAGCTGTGAATTTGTATCATGGCTACTTGATCACAAGAGAAAACTCCCGAAGAGGGTTAGGCTTTTGTATCCCATTGCATAACTAAAATGAATCGCTTAGCAAGAGCTTGAGAGCTGCGTGCATACACATCCAGATGCAAGACAAGCGAGGGGACTTGTGTAGAGCAGGATTCTGCTCAGAGCTGTGGTTGGATGACACTTCTGAGAAACGGGAGCACATTCCTTGCTGTAAAATGCTTGAGTTCAAAACAGGTACAGTCTGCTGAGCCGCTGAACTCAGTGGGCATCTCCAGGGAACGGAGAACAGGCTGCAAATGATTGCGCCTTTGTCAGAGGGGCCTCATCTGCCACAGCAGCAGAGCAGCCTCTCATTCCCAGTTTCACAAGATAAAAGCAGCAAAGAAGGAAATCAGTGCTACCTTCTTTCACCTCTGTTGTATTCCGTGCTTCCACAGCCTGCCTGCCCCAGCTACGTGAACTTTGGTTTGTGCTCAAAGCAACTGTCCTCATTAAGGAGGTAAGAGAAACTGGCGAAAAGGACCAGGCCCTTTCAGCGCTCAGCAGTCTGTGAGCAATTAACGAATTAACAAAGCAGACATTACATCACAAAGTTTAAGACCAATTAAAGAAACATATTAAAACATCGTAAAGCAAAGCAAAAAACAAAGTGAAAAGGACCAGGCAAAGAACACGGAGGGAGCACCCGGCGGAGTTTGGGGAGGAGTTTTTGCAATGAGAGGCAGGAAAACCGTTTTTCCTTGCTGGAGCAGTGAAACCCCGGCCGAGTGCTGGCACGACGCTACCGCCGCCCAGTGAGATCTCGCGCAGCTTCCCATAGGGGGCCCTGTTCCTTAAAACGTCTGGAAGCGGCATCTGGGCGCACCGGGAGCCTGGCTGCTGGCAGCGCCCCCTGGGATCCGTAAGAGCCGGCGAGGTGCGCGCTTCTGTTGGGTCGCTGCAGTCCTAACTGCACGGTAACTTTCATTGCGCTCGCTGTCCAATCGATGACAGACCTACTGGGGGCGATACGTGGGGATTTCTCTTTTCACTACTTCCCGACTGTAAGTTAAACTGATTTGTTATCCCTTCTGTTGATTTAGTTAGGCAGTAAATGCCAAGAGCAAAGCGCAGCAGCTGGTTGAATTAACGGAGATAAAGGTGCAGTTCAGATTCCTTCCTGAACATCTTCCATTTCAAGGAGAAAGTTAAAAACCACCCTGGTAGCTTTCTTACAAAATTACTGTCTTGTGAATTGTGCCGAAACCTGAAGTGTAAACTTAAACTACAGGCAGCAGTTCTAAAAACAGGATGGCTGCATCACATGGCACAGAAGAAGACGACACAGATAACTGGCCTCCGAGCCACAGCCCGTCCATTCATTTCGTTTAGTGTACAAAAGCCCCCAGTCTGTCTAAACTGGCCATGATCTCATTCCTTCAGGTGAAACAAAGCAGGCAGGATGGTGCCGATGATGGCTGTGTCTGTGAAGAGTACAGTTTCTCTTTCATGTTCCCAGAAATGACATCCCAGCTGGTCACACCGCATCCTTTTATCCTTTCGCTGTCTTTTTATTTTAATTTACCTATCCTTTGCCCTCCTGAGTTCGTTGTATCGGTTACTTTAAAAGCACAGGTTTTGAACTGTTTGCATGGGCTTTTTTCTTTAAATATTTGCCGTATGGTCTAGATATTTCACAACAGGCAGGAAGGACAGAAAGGTGACTCAAATGTGGAAATGAGCTCTGAGCCTTGAACGCGCATCTGTAACGCTCCTCCTTTCTTTCATTTCCTTATAATGCACATATTCCCAGCCATATCTCATTTGAAACTATATTCATCCTCCCCCAAGTTCTTATGTGATTTCCTCCCTCTTCTCCCTCCCATCTTCTTCCTAACAAATGGAGAAAGAATCAAGCAGACATAAAACCTGAGTCCACCTTGCAAACGATGGCTGCAGTGATGCCCAAAACACACCCTGATAGCTGCACTGAGCTCCTAATTTCAGATTATTAAAGACATTACACGGTACTGGCCTATTACATGTATATATTTGTAGTGGAGTTAGTCCTACCGAGTCGCATTTTATCGGTTGTTTTCTATTATTCTTATCCTTGTAGGATACTGCACTGGAAGCGCGTGGACTATTCCTGTATTTCTAATCCTGTGTTTCACTTCTATGTTGGAAATAGTTTGGAGGTATTTTTTACTATTTGATTCTTTCCAAATTCAGTCAAAATGACTTGTGTGGTCCTTTATTCCTGACCACCCGCTGCTAACTGAGGGCTAGCAAGTGTCTCACTGCCCCCTCCCCTCCAGCAGCTTTGCTATAAAACCGCCTTGCATCTTGTATTACTGCGGGTGCTCAGGTTACTGTGTGCATGCCATGCACTATGACATTTCTCCTTCATGCTTTTTTACTGCCCTAAGAGATGGCACGCAAGCTTCTCAAAAGAAGGCCTTGTAGTACTGAATGAATTCGCATACTGAGGAAAGCAAATCTGGACTCTGGGAAAGCTGGATTCTGGAGCAGTTCAGAATTTGATTCTCGGGCCATGGTGAACACCACTTGAGCATCAGCAGTGCTGGACTGCCCAACCTACTGGTGATACCAGACTCTGGTCTCTGTTTTATAAGAACCCTGCTGGCTAACCGAAGTTCAGAGTAGGTTTACTAGTTTGCATTAACAGGAGGGACCCTTGGATCCACTCTAGATTTACTTTGCAGTGAATACTGAGACCGTTATCTGACCTATCTTAATTTAAACCCAGACTACGACTTAGTTATAAGATATAAGATCTTAAGTTATAGATAATGCCATGGGGATTGCCAAATAACTTGGTTGAATGGACCTGCCTGAGGCCTGTCCAGGCTTCTCAGAGCCTTCGGGAGCCTTCAGACCACTCTCACACCACAAGGCTCCCCACTCCTCATCTTCTGCTTCAGCCCTGGTGCAGATGGGATGTTTCAGTCCACATGTGAGGAAATGCATTAGTTTTGCTCTCTGCATACCTTCATGTTTTGATTCTTGTAAATGCACTTCTTTTTTTTTTCTGTAGCCTCTGGCTTTCGCTGTTCTGTTGTAGACTGTTCATCCACGTTTATCTCTGCCATCAGCAAAGAGCAGAACAGCAAAGTCAAGCATTTGATTTGCTACCAGACCTTCCTCACAAGTGTCTATTGAGTGAGAATGGCAACACATCAACCTGCCAGCAAACGTTAGCCCAAGCCATGACCCGTGAGACCATGACCTTTCTCATACAACATGCAGCCCATTATAGTGCATTACTGACTATGCAATCACGTGAGACAGGCCAATTTTTTCTCACACCGCACTTCTGACAAGCGTATCCCCTTGTAAGACAGTTTTCCACAGTTATGTGAAAACAATGAGTCTGTGCGGGCCATGTCAAATCACATTGTAAGTTCTGCTCTTGGTCCTTCAGTCGCAGCTGACGCGGGTCGGTGCCGCGCTGCGGCCGCACGCAAATGGATGCCCACGCCGCAGCAGCTCTGCAGCTCAAGGATCCCTCCCGCGGGCACGTCTTCGCCCTTTCCGGCCCTAAAATAACACCTGGAAGCATTCATTTCGATGAGACTGGAAATGAACGGGGATTCATTTTAGCGCAGTGCTCCGAGAACGAGGCTCGCGACGAAGCGCCGAACGCCCCCAACGCCCCTCCTCACCCCGCGCCGCCCTCACGCGGCGGCGGCTCCGTGCGGGACGTGACCAGGCCTCCGCCGCAGCGCGGCCTCTAGCGGGGGCGGGCGGATGGCTGACGGGCGGGACTCTCGCCCAATAGGAGCGCGTCACGGGCCGCGTGGGCCCAATCAGCAGAGGACGCGGACGAGACGGCCGGCGTAGCGGCGGATCGGACGGGTAGCGCGGCAGAGCGCGGGCGGCGGCGGTAGGGAACGGACGGGAGCGGAGATAACCGGCGGTAACCATGTCTCTCTCCAACAAACTCACCCTGGACAAGGTGGATGTGAAGGGCAAGCGGGTCGTCATGAGGTGAGCGGCCGGGCGGTGGGGAGCTGCCCTAGGAGTCGGCCGCACCCGATGCGGGCAAAGGGGATGGAGAGGCCCCGGCTGCGGTCCCTCCGGGCGTATCCGCGTGCTTCGCAACGAGAGGCACATAGCGGCTGCCGGGCACTCCCCGGTCGCTCTGCAGCACGCTGTTGGTTTGTTGCGTGGGGCGGCGCTGCCGAGTGGCGGCGCGGAGGGCTGCGCGGGGCCGTGCCCGAGCGGACCTGGCGGTTCCTGCTCCCCGCCTCGCTTCCTTGAGGGGCGGCCGGTGCTCTCGGCGCTGCTGGGATCGGTAGCCGTTCTAAAACACCCCGTTTCAGAATAATAACATGGTAATGGCACTCTTCTGTTCGCTTTGTAGAATTAGTTCACCGTACCGTGGGCTGCTAAATGAATTTATTTCTGCTCATCTCCTCCCGCTTTGCTGGCAGCTTTTGTCCTTCCCATATGTCTCCGTGTTGGGCAGGCAGCAAGAAAATTCAGGAAAACTATTAAATAGGGGTGTTTTTCGTAAAGATATGGAATGACGAAGGATAAACTGTAACATAGCGTTTGACTCAGTCTGGTAACTCCGTTGCAGTCGGTTAGGCATTCCCTTCCTCCCCGGGAGAAAAAGATGGTGCTGCTCAGTGGCCGTGCCTTGGCCACGCTTTCCCTGCGTGAGTCAGGGAGGAGAGAAGCTGCTCTGTGAATAATTTCTGCCCTGGGCTGTTACACAACCGGCTTCCTGCTGCTCACCACGTGGGCACAAGGTATGCTAGCCAGAAATGGCCGGCGAAACTCCTCCCCTTTCATCCTTCCCTCTGGCGTGTGTAGGGAAAGTTACCTCTATATCTAGGTAGGGTCTTCCCGCGGGGATGTGACAAGCTGTAGCGCTCGGCTCCAGAGAGATTAGAGCTGCAAAGAACAGAAAGCTCCCAGTGATCTGAGAGCGTGGGTTTTAAAAGGAGAAGTGAGGGGGAGCTCGTTTAAGTCTAGGTTTTATTTTCTGCATCGGCATCGTCGTTGCTGTAGCCATGAGAGTTGGGTTGTATTGATGGTATGCAACCTGATGCTCCTTCCAGTTGTACTGTCATTACAAGAATAAATGGCTAATATCTACTGAACTTTGTAACAGAACTTGTGCACAAAGCAGCTGAAAATCTGACTGACCTTAATGATAGTGCATTTCTAGGCAGCCCCTTTACCTTCAGGTTCCCTCATTCTTTGTAAAAAAATTTTTGTTTTCTGTTTGTTTTTTTTTTTTTTTTTAGGGTTGACTTCAATGTCCCAATGAAGGATCACAAAATAACCAACAATCAAAGGTGAGACCCAATTTCCATCCAAAATGAAAGGCCAAAGCCCATTTTCTCTCTCATTTTAGCCCATTCTGTTAGCAGTACCTGGAATGTTACCATGATTACACTGTCACTGCTGGTACCAGAGTATTAAAGGTGACTCAGAATGGTTACTTAAATGCTTCTGCAGCTATTTGCAAACAACACTTGCCACAGAGCTTCTCACTGTAGATCCTGTAGAGAGCACATAAAAAGTATCACTTGACTGTATGGGTCCTAACCTTTCTGAAGTATGTTTGCAGCATTATGGCCACGTCACAGTCATATGTCTGTTTGGCTCTGATTGTTGTACTTGATGGTAGTATCCAGAAGACTTTATGCCCGCCTTACCCTCTGTTAACTTCTTGGTTTGCATCAGCATAGTTGTTCTGGAGCAGCATATGAAGACACAGGGCTTAGAAACAGGGATATATAATGTCTTTTTATCTTGTTTGTCAGTCATTTCTAGGCAGATAATGGTTTTGTTCACAACTGGTCAGCATTCCTATCATTTCTCTTATTGATTCAATGTCAGTGACTAGATGAGGAGCCCAGTAATATTTGTATGCTTCCTGACAATTTTTAGCTATGAGCAATCAGCAGAATTTGGATGACAAGGTACATTTTACTTCCATCTCCTACATATGGAAGATCACAGCAGAAAACCTGAAAACACACGGGGAGAGGGAAATTATTTGGTGTATGGTGCATAATGACTGTGCTTTGGGGATTGTCACTTTCCTTGGGAAGGGAATAGGTTGGGTTAGCACCAGGGCAGCAGTGCTCTGTGAGATGCATTAGTCTCCTAATGTTTGTCCCAGCAAGCGTAAGTTGCTGAGAAGCCCAGTGTCCATTTAGGGATGTACTGGTGGTGATGCCCTGCTGTCTTTAGAAGCACACTGAACAGTGGGAACATGAGAGGTAGAATGGACTTGTTAAGTAATCATTTTACCCAGTTCGTGTTCTCTTTCTCTTACCTTTTTGAAGAACAACTTCCGGGGCTCTTGTGTAAGTGATTACTAAGTCTGCCTGCATGGTGAACTCTAGCTGAATCCTTTTTCATTTGTTTTTCTCTGCTGTTCCAGAATCAAGGCAGCTGTCCCTACCATCAAGCACTGCTTGGATCATGGAGCCAAGTCAGTGGTTTTGATGAGTCACCTGGGCCGCCCAGATGGAGTTCCCATGCCTGACAAGTTCTCCTTGGCTCCAGTAGCTGTGGAGCTTAAAGCTCTCATGGGCAGGTGAAGTACCAGAGCTGTTCAGCATGCATCAGTTCCTCCCTGTGAGTGGACCTGGATGCTTTCCTTTTGGAAAGAGAGTCACTGGTGGGATGACAGTGTATATCTTGTCTTTGCAGGGAGGTCTCATTCCTGAAGGACTGTGTTGGTCCCGAGGTGGAGAAGGCCTGCGCTAATCCTGCAAATGGCTCCATCATCCTGCTAGAGAACCTCCGATTCCATGTAGAAGAAGAAGGGAAAGGGAAGGATGCTTCAGGGAACAAGGTGAAACTTCAAGTCTAGGTTCTGTGTGTGCCTTCTCTGGTCTTAGTACCTTGGTTGCAGCAGGTTGATGATGAATTAGCTGCGTGTTCAAAATGCTGTTTCTGAGTTCACTCTCAGAAGGGATCCGGAGAGCCTTTGTTCAGCAAGTCTCATCACCTGTACTATGCAGTGGAAAAGTCCGAGACAAATGCATTGAATATCCAAGATGAAACAGCTCAAGTGAAAGGCTGTAAATGATTGCCAGGGGTGCTGCACTCTATAAAAGGAATGAAATAGGGCTGTCCAGGAAACTCTCATTGCTGCTTATTAGACTTGGAGATGTCTAAAACAGAATTCTAGGTCTGTTGGACATTGTCATTCCCACAGTACTAGCTGCAATGAATTTTTCAACTTTGTCTCTTTGGCTAATTTTTTTAATATGCTGATTAAATGTTCTGCAACATAGAAATTATCAAACCCTGTTCTAAGCCTGTCTGCTCTTATGGTAGCCATCATGAACCAGGCTGCCTTGTACCTCTGACATTTTCTTGAAGGTCAGGAAGAATGTTTGCTCCAGACAGCTGCTTTTCTTAGCGATAGTGACCCTGGTGACTTTACACAGGTTTTGGCTCCTTTCATATTCAGTGCGTGGAGGGGAATGCTGACACCGTGTGGTGCCCTTTAGAGGCTGATACAGGAATCCAGTAGCTTAAGAAGATAGCCCAGAGTAGCTTAGTAAGCCTGTGCAGATGAAAATAGGAAATTGAGCAAGTTTGAAGTTTACCACAGTCATGTGCAACTGAAAGTCAGTGTAGTGGCAGGGAGAAGAATGGGAGAAGAACTTAATTTGCTTTGAGAAACAGTCCCTTCATTTTGTACACTAATATGCATACAGAAGCATGCGTTGCAGCTGGGCAGTGCAGGAAGGTACTGCTGACAGACAAGTTTCTCATCTTAGCTATCGTGTCCTGCCTATAGGGAGGGAAGGGCTGACCAGATACAAGTTTGTGGGTTATCAACTGGTGCTCGGAAAATGTCTGTCCAAAGCAAATCAAGTGGTAGTGTTTCCTTCATTCAGAGTCTCTCATGTTCTGCTTACGGATGTTACTGGCTTTAATAGTAGCATTTCATCTCTTTGTGTACAGCCAGGCAATTTAACAAGTGAAGGAACAGTTCTAGCATTGTTCTAGAATCTGTGTAGTCCCTTTAGCTTGTGTTCTACTTAGGCTGTGTGAATAAAAGGACATGCCAAGCTGAACTACTTGAGCCATCCCATTTAGGATTTGGTAGGATGCCTGGATGCTGGAGAAAGTTCCTTAACAGAAATGTCTGTTCTTGCCTACCTACATGCTAAGCTCATCTCCAGTGTTCCTATGTTGGCTGCTGTCACTGTGGCCTGTTGTAGCATGCAGGCTAAGTTAATTTAACTTGTAAGTTAATCCTCAGTGCAATGATGTGAAATGAATCCTTCAGCTCATTGTTTTACCTGTAGTGTTCAGAGACCACACTTTCTTTGTTCAGTAAATGGCTGTGAATGAGTGTTGTCTCATCTTAGCATTGACTTCTCTCGCATACCTTTTATGTGTGTCCTGTGTTCACCTCACCTAAGTAGAAATCTGTTGGAGAGAGCAAAAGGTTATAGTCTATGCCTGCTTTACTGATGCAGTTAGAAATGGGAATGGTCCTCAGGGCTTTAATAGTAAGCTCTCAGAGTTTAATACATATTTAAAACCATTTAAATGTCTCTGTTCCTACTGGACTGGTAAAGAGCATATGAAATAAAGACACCCACAGGATGAACAGTTGAATTTCTCCAGCTGATCTTTCTTTGCTTTGGGTTTAGAAGGCCATTGCTTATAAATTGCTGAATTTCACTTTAGTTTTGCGTGAGTAGCACAAACTTGTCATTCTTTTTCTTTTTAGATCAAAGCTGATGCTGCAAAAGTGGAGGCTTTCAGAGCCTCTCTTTCTAAACTGGGAGATGTTTATGTCAATGACGCTTTTGGAACTGCCCACCGTGCTCATAGGTATGTATCCGTTTTCATTCCATAGACAGGACTGCAGAATGGTGCCTGCTGTGCAAAAACAAGCTTTGTCCTTGCTGAATTTTAACTTTTTGAGGCTATCCCAATTATCATTCTGCTGTATTTGTTCCTGAGTGATGTACTTTGTGGAGGTAATTATCGATAGTATGTGTCGTTTAAAGTTTCTCCCTGAGAGCAGGAGACAGCTGAGCCTCTTAAGACTTGAATTCACTTTTTAGGTTGTTAATGATGCAACATTTTTTCCTTTGCTCACTCTTATCTTTATTCTACAGCTCCATGGTAGGTGTTCATCTTCCTCAGAAGGCTGCTGGCTTCCTGATGAAGAAAGAACTGGATTATTTTGCAAAGGCCCTTGAGAGTCCAGAGAGACCCTTCTTAGCAATTCTTGGAGGGTAAGACTCAAGAACATGCCAACTACTTTTTTTTTTTATTATTTTTTAAACACCTCTGTAACAAATGAAGAGTTCTTCTGGCTTTGTTCAAACAAGTATTTTCCTTTGAACTGAACCTACAATTTAGATGTGTAGGTAATTCCTGAAATCTCTGTGGGTTATTTGTAGGCTAGCTTACTGTGTCCACCCTTGTGATGATTGAGTCTGCTCATCATCTCTCTTGCTTACATTCCCTAAATAAGGGACAGTCCACAGCGTTTTGCTGTACAGTTGACCCAGAAGAGCTGATATACATGATGGCCCTGAAACACTGTCAGTGACCTTTCCTCCATGGTTCAGAGTACAAGCATCCTGCAAGCTCAGCACTGTGTAAGTTGACACGGTCTGTCATAATGCAGTGGTGACCTACTGTAGCTGGCTGGGCCTCTGCTCTTAAGCAGGAGCAAGTGTACAAAGAGAAATGAAGGAGCAACACCAAATGTCTTGTCTGCATGTAGAAATAAGTGTTTCAGTTTGTCAGGTGAATTTAAATACCTGGAACAGTAACACGAAGCTTGGACACCATAGCATTTCCTCGATGATAAAAGCATGTGGCTTATTCCTGCTCTTTGTACCCATAAACATGCTTTTAAAGAAGTAATACTTCTTGCATCAAATTTTAAAGGTTTCCGTGATCTTGACTACAATGAGCAATGCTTGCTTTTCATTAGTACCTTTCCAAGATTTAGAGCTGCATGTGATTCAGCTGTAGACTGGCTACTGCTTATGTATAACAAAACTGGACCCAGAAGATGAACTGAGGACAACTGTATTAATAAGTGAGGTGAAAATGAACAGTGTTGGAAAACAAAAAACATGTGCAGGGAAGTAATTTCAGCACTAGAAGCAGGATTGTGCACAAAGGAAAAAAATTAAGATCTAAATTGCTTTCACGTTTCTTTTGCTTGGAGCTGCATAAAGGAAGATGCATCCTGCAGGTTTTTGCCTTGGGTCTGTACATCCTGTCAGTCCTTTATCATACAGTGCCCGCAATGTGGCAGTGTTAGCAACTTCACTGCTTAAACTGGCGCTGGAGGCTGACTGACACCAGAGCTCCCTACAGTTGCTAGGGTTAGGATGGTGGAGGTAGTATGTGTTCTTAATGATTAGGTCTGAAAGCATTTTATTAATGAAATCTGTGTCACTATCATCGTTTCAGAGACAAGTTAACTAAAGGAAGAAAAGGAAAGGGTTTTATATAATGTCATCAAGTAAGGCAGAACCAAACTGAGGCTGTAATGCAAGTCTCTTGAGTACCAGCCAAAGTTTTGCCCAGGGTAATTTCCTAAGGCCTTTATGAAGCTCACTTTTACATAAAGTGGCATAAAAGAGGAATGATTTGTCTATTCACTACTGCCACTTGCACAAAAAGTGACTGTGGTATTGTTATTCCATTATCATTTATATCTTGTGCTAAAAACAGCCATTTGCTTTTGGGCAGAGCAGTTCATCCTAGTAGTCTGTATCTATGTTGTGAGTGTGGATACGTGACCTGAACTGATTACAGGAGTTTGGCCTGTGGTAGAAATCCACTGGTACAGTGGATCTAGACTGGGACAGTAGTTTTGAATGGCAGTGGATCCCTGCTGTGTGTTGCTGGATAGTCAAAAAGTGCCAAGCTAATTTTATATTTAAATGGGAGAAAAATTGAGGGCTAAATAGTGTCCTTGTCAGATGATGTTCAGTGCTGACTTGCTGAGTTGCCAAATTCTTTCTGCCCACTCCCCATAACTTCTTTGGTGAATCATTCTCTCTGAATGACCTTGCAATATCTCAGTATTGCCATTACTGAATAGCAGTTGAAAAATTCTGCTTTATACTTTGTGCAATAAGTCCTTGGTGAGGCTTTGTTTTGCCTTAATTAAAGATAGAGTAAGGACTGCCTGAGGAGTCTGGGGCAGTGACTACACAGTTCATTCTTTCCTTTTCTTCTTTTCCAGAGCTAAAGTTCAGGATAAGATCCAGCTGATCAGTAACATGTTAGATAAGGTCAACGAGATGATCATTGGTGGTGGAATGGCATTTACCTTTCTCAAAGTGTTAAACAACATGCAGGTATGAAAACAGCAATTCTGTCTACTTCTAGTAAAGGATGACCCATACATATAGAGAGAAGGGGAGAGAGAGTATACCCTATAGAGAGTAGGGAGCACCCAGAAATTGCTTGACAATCTGTTTGCAAAAATTGGCTTGCTGTGTGTGTCTTAGTGCTCTAATACAGCTCTCCAGAATTGCTGTCTGAACAGTATGGCTTGACTGCTGTTCATCTCATATATAACAACCAGTAACTAAACAGATGCTTCTTTTATTTTTCCCACATAATTTTTTTTTGTAGATTGGCAACTCTCTTTTTGATGAAGAGGGATCAAAAATTGTCAAGGACCTGATGGCCAAAGCAGAGAAGAATGGTGTGAAGATTACCTTGCCGGTTGACTTCATCACTGCAGACAAATTTGATGAGCATGCACAGACTGGGGAAGCCACAGTGGCTTCAGGCATTCCTGCTGGCTGGATGGTAGGTTTTAATAGACAAGGGATTAGAAAAAGTAACAGTGAGCACTGGGGTGAGAAAAACACTCCTTATAGGAATTAAAAGAGTAATTGTGATCCTGTGCAAATGTTCCTGAAGGCAGTCTAACTGCACAAAATATTTTTGTTTCATAAAATGAAAACCCTGTGGTTTTTCCTGATACAATTTTAAGTCTTAAAGTAGCTTTTGTGGGATTTGGATTAAAACAGCAAAATTCCCCTACAACTTTCAGATCTGAATGGAGTGTAAGTCCCTTTTATTTGACTGGAATTTAATTAGAGTTGGCAAAAGTTTCTAAGTGAGGCTTCATGCATCTGACATTGTTGGGTTTTTTTGTTTGTTTTTTTTAATGACTTATTTGTACTCGGAATACAAATACCACACCAAGCTCCACCCCACAGAAGCAGCTTCTGGCAAATCTCTATTCCTTAGTATTCAGTACCTGGAGAAACTCTTGCTTTGTGACAAGTCTGCTGTTTCTAAACTAGCAGCAAATTTGAGGGCGCAGAACCAGTACCATCAGGCCTTCCAAGGGCCTTAATAACTTCAGCGTCAATTGAAAAAGGAGGGGAAAAAAGTATTTGAGGATCCCATCAATAAGGTATTGTTGATCCTAGATGAGGGTTGCCAGAAAGCTCATCTCTGAATTCTCTTACTTGTCATAGGGCTTAGACTGCGGCCCTGAAAGCGTTAAGAAGTTTGTTGAAGTTGTGGGAAGGGCCAAACAAATAGTGTGGAATGGTCCAGTTGGAGTCTTTGAATGGGACAAGTTCTCCAAAGGAACCAAAGCCTTGATGGACAAAGTGGTAGAAGTAACTGGAAAGGGCTGCATCACCATTATTGGTAAGTAGTTGCACGTGTTTGTTCTTGTCTTTATAAAAAGCAGCAGGTACGTTTGTGTCTGCTAAGCACCACGTTAAAAAGAGTTGGCAAATTGTTTTTGAATAGTAATATTTTCGTCTCCCCCCTCAGCCTGCAGACATGACTTTAAAAACTGTTGTATGAACTAATGCTGAAGATTTGGGAGCACCACCAGCCTGTAGCAAGGCTATGTCCCTTAAGTTGAACAAATTCAATTTCTTGCCTTGCTGATTTTTTTTTTTAATTTTTTTATTTTTTTCCTTGTACTGCAGGTGGTGGAGATACTGCTACGTGCTGTGCAAAGTGGAACACTGAAGATAAAGTCAGCCATGTCAGCACTGGAGGTGGTGCCAGCCTGGAACTGCTAGAGGGTAACTGTTCTTTTGTGTTGACTTGCTTGAGCAAATTAGGTAGTTCTGGGTACTTTGCCTTGTGTTGATATTCAGGAAGGCACAAGAACAGAGTAACTGTCTTTTCTGTTTCAACAAATGGATTTGCGCATAAGATCCTCCTAGCTCTTTTTTTTTTTTTTGTCCCCCTAGAGGAAAAGGAAAGAAAATGGAGCATTTCAGCAAAGAGCATAGACTGCCACTCCCACACAGCAATAAAAGCTGGAATAGGAAGTAGTACAGCTTTCAGAGCAGGCTCTTTGTTTGTTGATGATTCCCTGCAACGTGGTAACCAGACTGTCTGCAATGCTCAGTTTGAGTTAGAGATCAGAATAATTTCAAATTTTGGTTAGAAGCTTCCTTTTGAGAGCATTGTTGGAAATCCCCTGGTTTGGGGAGCCCTCTAGCGATCACTTAAAAAAGCTGCACAAGAGTACTTAGAACCCAAGATGGTGAGGATTTACAGAGTTCTTCCAGTGAGTTACATTGTTCTCTAAATGAGTTTTCATTTCCTCTGGTAATTATCTGTTTCCCAATACGTGTAAAGTATCTAATACTGTCAGCTTCTCTGTAGAAGAGAAACTGCAATAAACTGCATTGCAGCTGTTGGTTTCCAGCAGTTGTATGTGAGACAGAGCTTTTGTTTCTGTTGCCTAGGGAGTGGTGGTAAAGGGAAAGAATGCAGATGGCTAGAAGGAAGCACTGTGCAACTGATTTATCCAAAACGACAAAATTGTCTAAGTTTTGGCCCAGAATGTGGGCTTGTGTGTGATCTTATAAATGTAGCGGAAGTCTTGCTAATTAGAGAAGCTTCTGAAGATTTAAAAAAAAAAAAAAAGAAAAAGAAAAAAAAGCTACTAAAACAACTAGTGGGCTGTGAGCAGTGTTAAAATTCAGTACTGTTGTACGGCTTGAGCATTCAAAAGTTTTCTTACCCCTCCCCCCCGAAAAAAAAAAAAAACCAAACCCTATGTTCTTCATTAGCAAAGAAGGACAACGAAAGGCTAAGAAGATGCTTTAGAAAACATTGCAGTTCAGTAATTCGGGGGACCCATACCCAAAGATGAGCATGTTCCTTACTCTTGCCTGTTGCAGTGATATATCTAATTATCTGGACACAGATGTTTTAATCACAATAGAAGACTCAAGACTTGTAGAAGGTCTTGTTTATTTTTCTTAATTCATTCATTAAATTTCCACTACGCACTCCAAAATCCTATCTACATGCTGCTAGGGATTAAAGGAAGTATGCAGCAACTTCCCAGATTCTATCAAAAATCTGTTTGCCGTCAAACTTAATGGAAGAATATCTTAAAGTATTTGGATCTGACCCTAGCAGGAACTTGGACAGAATCATACCGTTATCATTAACTGAACACTGACGATTGTGGGCTGTTAAGAATCTGTCTTCAGATATGCTCTGGATATTCACTGCAACCCTAAAATGCATTTACTGTGTCGAACAGCTTAACCCATATGTTGTGATAGCCACAGATATCAGCAAGAGTGCATGTAGAAACAGCGTGACCTATAGCGTGAGGTGGTTTGGGGGGATTTTGTTTGTTTCTGGTTTTTAAATATGTAAGTGATGCAGTTGTAAGCATAAGTCCAAGTACTTCTCTTCTTAACTTTACTGGAATTTTTCAACTACTCACAGGTAAGGTTCTTCCTGGCGTGGATGCCTTGAGCAATGTGTAGAGAACAGCGTATCGCCCCAGTTCCTGTTACTGTGCACAGCCCCTGAGATTCAACACTTCAACACTTCTATGCTTCTGTATTTCAACTCTGCGATAGGCAGATCACAGGATGTAAACCGAAACTGGACAGGATTTGAGAAGACAGCAGAGATATTTTATGGCTGCAGTTTACATGATCTGGATTTGTTCACTCTTATCCCACTTGAATTAACGTAGTGCGTTTAAACTGTTGTTGTGGATTTAGAGTGTATATATTTATATTTTGCCTTTTCAAAGAGATTAATCCCTCTTAGACATGTCTGTTTCTCAGAAAGGAGTGCACTGTGTAGCTTCTTCAATGTTACTAGCAGGCATTTCCATCACTTGACACGGTTCAGAAACAAAAGGGGACTCCAATTTTTTGGAGGCTGGTTGTAATAGCTGCTGAATAAACGTATTTAAAATGCTGACAGCTGGTATGTAGCCTTTCTTTCAGATTTTACATTAAAAAACCCTTATTCTAGCAATAGGAGTCAGATCTTTCTCATGTTTTTTTTTTTTTACCCCATGGATCTGTAAGCATCCAGTCATCATCAATGTGAACTTTGTTGGTAAGGAAGTTATTATAGATCTGCTGTTACATCAAAACCTTCATGTCATCAAGTAAGAGAGAAAATGAAATTTTAAATAGCAGGAGTAGTAAAAAATGAACAAATCTTCAAATGTGGTTCTTGGAGACAGAACTTGCTGCGTAGTAGACAGCTGATGTCTCTAACCTCAATATTCTGGAACCTTTGAAGACAGTAAGAACGCAAGATTTTTATCTTCCCCCTTATGTATGCAAGCAGAACTGCAATACTCTTTTGTTGATGTATGTGATCATAAAAGTGCTAAAACAAGCATAGCAAAACACAGTTTGGATATTCAGGCTTGTTTACGGATTAAGCACATTGCAGAACTACAAGCATTGCCAGTGGAAGAGCACCAATGTGGTGCAAATGTATGAAGTTGGGATTCTGATCTTGGCTGTTGTAGGTTGGCTCCTGTGCTTGCTACAGGACACGGATGTGAGCACAAGGTAGCTCTGAATGAAAGCCAGCGATATACCAAAATCAGATCAGCTATAAATCACCCAAAAGTGTATTTTGGATTAAGTCAGCAGTCATACAAAGCTTTACTCAGAACTACAAGAATACAGTGCTTCAAATGAGCTGCCTGCGTATCTTCCTCCTGGATCACTGAGCAGAAATGTGTAAAGCAGTGATTGCCTGCTCCTTCACCTAGTGGCTTCCCTGCAGTAGTATCACTGCCATCCTGGGTGTCAGGTGTGGGTTGAGCTGAACAAAGCAGCTGGGATGAGCTGTGGAGCAGATCTCTGAGGTAAGCAGTAAGCTGCAATACAGAGTATGCTTTTAAGTTAAAGTACGTAATGTATACAGTACTACCAAGACAAAATGGAGGTGTGTGCGTTATAAACAGATGTCGTCTATTTGCCAAATGTTGGTCACAGCAGGATTCAAATTAAAAACCAATCAAGCTAAAGTGCTTATGAAGTTATAGATGAAAATTATGCTTACTGCATTTTAAACCTAAAAGAGACACTTGCAAAGCAACTAGAAATAATGTGAATGATTGAAGCACTGTAAGTTTTCTCCTCCTCCCTCCCTCCTTTGTAAATCTCCCAAGCATTGTCTGATTACGCATGAATGATGCACATTTTTGCTAGGATTGCTTTCTATCTGCTGCTCATGTTTTCCAGGCAGGGGTGCAGACCTCCGACAGCTGCAGTAACGAGGCAAAGAAAAGAGTGAGCTTGTCAGCCACAAAAAGACTATGGATTTTGGAAATCTAGTACTACAATAACAAACGTTCCACCGTGTTTTATAACAGTCTGTTCTTGTCTGGCTCTGGCAAACAAGGCCTTGTTAGAGCAAGGCTCATTTTAGTGTCACTCTTGGAACCCTGTGTTGCTGGCTTCCCATGGAGCAAAAACAAGACTTACCCCCCATATCTCCTTTGGTATTTACAGTGAACGGTCGGTGTGTGGCCACTACCTCCTCTTTTTTCTTCTTCATCAAAAGCAACAAAACAAAGCTGTCTGTAATCAAATATGGCAAGGAGTTGTGGTGCACACAGATGTATGCACTTCAAAATATTTTTGCACCTGATTTTGGATTCATGCAATGCTTGTCTTAGAATGTTTTGTTTGTTTGTTTCCATGTCTTATTCTAATTATTGCCACTGTCAGGTCTGTGTGCTCAGAACAAACCAACAGCAAAACTAGACATGCTTAGTTTTTCAGATGTTAAAGCAAAGGGGATCAAATGTCCTTGCATGAGACTGCAGGAGCTGTACGCCTGATGACCAGCAGCTGATTAACAACAATTTCCAGATATTTAACTTTTGCCTATGACAGTTTTTAGTAACTATCTGTTGCAGTCGTAAAATATTTCTGAAGTATCCAGAAGTACTTCCATTACTCTGTTTTTCATCCTCTTGAATCACACTGTTCTCTCTAGATTATTTTTGCTTGTGTACCTAGCTCATACCAGAAATACTGTATGCAGCATAACTAGGAAGGTGGTTGTCCTGTACTCAGCCCTCTCTTGAGTAATGTGCTTGGTTTTGGGCCTCATGCTACAACAGAGGCCTCAAAGTCTCTGGACTGGTTGAGGGAACTGGGATTGTTCTATCTGGAGAAGAAAAGGCTCAGGGGAGACCTTATCACTCTCTAGAATGACCCAAAAGGAGGTGTGGTGAGGTGGAGGTTGACCTCTTCTCCCAGGTAATGGCAATAGCACAGGAGGGAATGGCTTTAAGTTGTGCTAGGGGCACTTCAGGTTGGATATTATGATTTTTAAAAAAAACTTATCAGAGAGAGTAGTAATGCATTGTAACAGGCTACCCAGGGAGGTGGTTGAGTCACTGTCCCTGAAGGTGTTCAAGAAACGTGTAGATGTAGAGAGGGACGTGGTTAGTGGGCAGTATTAGTGGTAGGTAGATAACGGTATGGCCATGAGCCAGCAGTGTGCCCTGGTGGCCAAGAAGGCCAACGGTGGTATCTTGGGCGCATTAAAAAGAGCATGGCCAGCAGGACGAGGGAGGTGACCAGCCACATCTGGAGCTCTGTGTCCAATTGTGGGCTCCTCAGTTCATAAAAGGCAAAGAACATCTAGAGAGAGCCCAGCCGAAGGCCACAAAGATGAAGGGCCTGAAGCATCTCCTGTACAAGGAAAGGCTGAGCGACGTGGGGCTGTTCAGTCTGGATAAGAGAAGGCCGAGAGTGGATCTCAAGTGTGGGAGTCAAGTTGATGGGTGCGCGCTCCTGTGTGACCCGCTGCAGGGAACCTGTTCTAGCCAGGGAGTTGGATTCGATGGTGCCCCGAGGTCCCTTCTGACCCCTGCAGTTATGTAATTCTGTAGGGGCCTCCAGTGGGCAGCAGCCATTTTGTGAGCCCAGCCACCCCACTCACCTGGAGGTAACGGTGAGCCCTGGGTCCTTTTGTTCTCCCTGTGCGCTCTCCTTGGCATACCTCAAAGCGTCATCTGCGGTAACAACGGCTCGCTCGGCGTTTTAAGAAGGACTTCTGAGCTTCCAGCCCCACGAAATCCCGCGCGGACCCGCTGTCCCTCCGCTCGTCGAGATGCCGCCACCCGACGGAGCCCAGCGGGCAGCGCCGTCCCAACCGAGTGCTCGCAGCCCGGGGCGCTGAGGAGGGGCGGGCGGACTACGCCTCCCGGCAGCCACTGCAGGGCCCGGCCCAGCGGGGGATGCCGGGCGCCGCCGCCGCAGCCGCCTGGTGAAAGTTAACCACCCAACCTGGGGAAGGCGCCTCCCAGAGCCGCGCGGCGCCTCCCGTTGCCATGCCGGCTTTGTCACCTCGGCGGGGAAAGCGGCAGGATGGATGAGCGGGCGGCCGCCGGGGCAGGCGCCCGCCGGGTAAGGAGCGGGAAGGGAGGGAGTGAGGGGAGGCGCGGGCCGCTACGGTGAGGCCGGTTCTCCGCGCCTCAGAGGGGGCCCGCGGCCATCCTGCCCGCCGGGATGCCGGGCTTGGGCAGGTGTAGGGGTGCGGCGCGGGGCTCTGCCGGCGGAGAGGCCGCTGGGGGAAGTGGGGTGGGGGGGGTGGGGGGACGCGGCGCCTGCTCCCGCCTCACGGCCGCGGCCCTCCCTCAGGGGCTGCCCGCTGCCCCGCTCCCGGCCTGAGGACACTGCGGCCGCGCTGCCCCGCCTCGGGCCCCGCAGGCTGCCACGGCTCTCCACTGCCCCGGGGAGGGGGGCAGAGCTGGGGCTCAGCCCGAGGCCCCCGCCAGTCCTGAGGAAGACTCCTGGGAAAGCTTCGGGGAGCGGAGAAGGCTATGAGGGTTTGCCGTGAGTATCTGCTCTGGGATCAGAGGGGCGTGTGTGTGTGTGAAGGGGAGAAGAGAGCTGTCCTGGCCCTTCCCATGCCTGTTTTCGGGTCCATGTAGTGCCGGGGACGCTCTGCTCCTGTACTCCCGCACAGGAGCCCTGTGGCCCCAGTGCCTGCCTGGCCCACCGCTCCCATTCCTGCTGGTCCACAACACCTGCTGATCCACCTCTGCCCGAACCCCAAATTAAGCACAAAGGACTCCAAACCCTCCTACTTTAGTTCCCAAGAGAAGAAAATGTCAATCTGTGGGTGATGATCCCAGAAGCGTTGGGAGCTGTGTATCCGTGTCCCTGCCCCATAGCAAATGAGGCCCCAGCAGCCTCCTGAGGTCTGTGTTAAACCATCCTTGCGCTGCCCCAGGTAAAAAAGATTGGGCCTTTATAGGCAGGCTGATTCAGGTAGACCTATAAATATTCTCAGTGAGACTCACCATATGGTGGGAGCAGAGCCACAAGTCCCATCTGTGCCAATTCCAGGATATCTTTTTGAGAGAGCAGAGGGACGGAAGGCTGAATCTGTAGTCGTGCAGGAATCTGGCGGCTGTTGCTTTTGCTTGATGTTGTAGGTAGCCAGAACCCAGCGTAACCACCAGAACATGCCAGGACACCTGGTGTTTCTGTGGTACAGGTGCCTGGGGGGCGGTTTTCACTTCTCACAACATCTGGTCCCAGGCTCTTGCCCATGGCGTACTTGCCTGGAGGTCCTCCACCACGAGGAGCATAAAGAAGATGCCGATTTGACTTTGAGGTTAAAAGTTTCTGTGTCACCTCTAATAAATGATCCTCTGCTCATCCCTCATGCAACAGAAAATAGAAAATTCCATTTTAATTCAGTCCTCATTCTTATTCCACATTTTAATAATAGTTTTTCATTAAACATCTAATCCTGTCCTAGCACCTCTAATCAGTAAGGCCCAAGGTGCTTTACAAAAGAGGTAAAAAAAAAAAATGTAACTATTCCAATTATCCTCATTAAGGCTGGTATCTTTTGGCTTTGGGCAGCTTCTGCAGATAATATAGGTCATAAATAATTAAGAGTACAATCTAATTAAAAGAAATCCCAGTTGTAAACCAAAGGGCCGCACTGAAGAAGCCAGTCTTCAAAGGCATGGCCTTGTAACCTAACCTCCCTGATCAGAGCAGCGTCCCATTAGCCTGCAGCTCTTTGCCCTCCTGACCTGTGTGCCCCAGCAGCAGGTACTGCTAGGTGCCTGTGCAGGACCACAGAGAGGGAGAGGGTCTGGGTGTCTGTGACAAAAAGCATTCTGGTTTGAAGTAAGGTCTGGTGCTTAGAGAGCTACCATAACCCGCAGTCTGAACTGAGCAAAATTAGAGGTGGAACTAATGTAGGGTTTTTTTTAGCAAAAGAGAAATAATCACTGGAAATTAGGAATGCTGCTCAAACTGGAGTCCTGGAGATAGTTAAAGTAAGTAGTGTCCTGGATCAAGTTCATACGCGACCTAAATAGAATTCTGACCCCAAAACTCACTCTGAGCACTATCTTTCATTAAAGTTGGATGTGAACTTTCATGTCTGGGAGTTTAGGCTCTAGATTGCTCATACTAAACTGGATCTCTGTGTTTTACCTGCATGCCTCCTTGGGAAGCTGACTATCTCAGGACTTCTGTTTATCTGTATAATTCAATAGTAGGGCTACGTGGGTGAAATCCCTGTTCTCATTCCAAGAACTCACTGTCACATATTAATTATTCTGTGGCAATATTTGTGCTCTGATTCCTAGTTACACAGCGTTCAGTGATGACCTAATTGCAATGTTCTCATTAGCAGAGATGTTTCTGAGTTAGACTTTCTAGTTCACCTTCTCCATAAGTCATAATACATTCTACCATCAGTACTGCCACTCTAGACTGATGTTTTGTGGGTCATCATAAGGCATTTGAAGTGCATCCGTAACAGCTTCTCACATTATACCGTTGTAACCTACAACTTTGTTCAGACCGAGAGCAGACCATCTTGTAGGTGAAAATGGCAGAATCTAAAGAGCTATGTCAGCTTTCTTACCACTAAAGAAACCACACCTGTTTGGTGTTGGGTAATTTCTTTGAAAGCTGGGAATACACAAGCAGCTACGAACAAACCTAAAATGGCTGGACTCCTTTTGGATTGTCTCGTGCAGAGGTTTAGTCTCAGCCAGGAGATGCTGCTGTAATTTTCAAACTCAGAGGGATGCTGACTGCAAGTTATATTAACTGAGTCCCTTCGGGCTTAGGAGAGGTCTGATTTTGATCTATCTGTGCCGTAATTTCTTTGTTTGTAAAACCCAAATGTTTTGTGTTAACTGTAATTGTTTTGTATGCATGGAGCTCAGAATAGTAAGGGATGGCTGGAGCCCTGGGAAGCGCTGGTGATACTGGACATGGGCTCTACGTGGCAAGAGGGCACCCACAGCAGTAAGGCAGTGGGGCATGCAAGCACTGGGAGCTGCGGAGAAGGGGGATGAGAGTAGAAGAAAGGGGGAAGGGTCAAAGGAAGGAAAAGTGTAACATTAGAAACAGTGTATGGGGCAGATGGCTGACAGAAAACCTTGGAAGAGCAGGTCTAGAAGGACGTGGGAAGAAAACTAAATCAGCGTAGTCCTGGGTGCCAATCACTGTGCTGCGTGGACAAGGCTTTGCCTTTGCATGTGATAACATTCTTAGAAAAACTTGGTGCCACTTATGGGAGAGGCAAGGGGAGAGGATTCCTGGAAAAGTATGTATACGCACAAAGAAGCCTTTGGTTTCTTCCCTTGCACATTTGTAGAGAGCTCACGTCTTTCTCTTACCCCAGGAGACATTCCTATTTCCTTTCATTTACCAGTGTTTGGAAGGCGGAAGGAGATGAGGCACTGTTGGATTCCCTTATTAACTTAATCTGTGGGAAGCCCTACTTAAATCGTTGAATTTCCCAGTCTTGATAGAACGAAGTATTTGTACAGTGAAGTCAAACAGAAGATGGAGGTTCCTGCACAGGGAGGCTTTGACGCTGTTCCAGTCCTGTGCCTGTGACTCTTACGCGTGTGTTTCTTTGAAGTCTGAAGCTTAGGAGTCTGCATTAATGATCAAGGGACAGAGCTGAATACAGAATACCAATGGTACAAAGGTAAAGGTGTGGATATGAATGTGGAAAGAGAATGTTTAAGAGTAGTCTGGCATGTATGGTTAATATTAAAAAAAAAAAAAAAAAAAAAAAAGCATGCTAATTTCCTACAGTTACTCAAGTTCTTGGGGCTTTTAGCATCTTCTAATTTAATGTAGATCAATGATCTCCTGCTGAGTCCTGTCATATTCAAAATATTAACTTCCTTAACAAGTAGAGAACTTGAGGTCTGAAACCTTTAGCCATTTTGCATGATGGGAAACTTGCTCTGATCCCTTAGGCAGGAATCTCTGTTCCTCACAGTGTTTTAGAGCTCTCTGCTTGGCATTTGGCTGCTGCTGCTGGCCCTGCTCTGCCAAGTGTCAGTGATCCCTGAACGCTTTCAAAGTTCCTTCGGACTCTCAGTGGATGTGAAGCACTTCTGAAGCTGAGATTTGTCAGGAACAGAATGCATTGGAACAATTATTTCTGACTTTAAGTTACGATTGTGTTAAAACTTACCTATTTTCCCACCGTGCTTGTTCTTTTTAGGGCTCTCAGCTGCTGCTCTAATTTGGGAATCCTTTTTCTTACTTTGTACTTCATAAAGTAAAATAGTCAAAAGAAAATGCAGCACATCTTGCTGAACTTGGCAGATAGATATCTGTTGCCTCAAACAGTGAAGTAGAACCTTAGTTTCAATTTCCAGCCTACTATTTCAACTGCTTTTTCCGGAACTCCGCCAGCAAATCAACTCCCTTGTAAGGATTACTTGAATTCAGCTTTGTTGGGGACCCAAAGAATGGACTTTGAGGCTCAGTTTTCAATAGTCATCTGATCTGTAGGGACCTCAGTAAGAGATCCTAACATGGTATTTATGTCCTACATGACATGGAGCTGCTACTGAAGCCCTGGCACCAGAAGGTTGGCGTGCTTGCTCTTGGTGTCTCCTAAGTGGTGGATGGGTGCAGACCTACCATGGATACTCACTGATGCCCCTTGTGCTCCCCTATCATTCAGTGGGCTGTGGATAGGCTTGTGCCCTAGGCTCTGCTCTGAGTGTCTGGGACCTCTTTCTCCAGATCAGCTTTCCCTACTTAATACCATAGTGTAAATGAGTGTTTATAAATGAGTGTGGGGGCTTTGGATCAGCTATGTCATATAAAGCTCTGACCCAAAGCCCACTGTAGCCCAGCAGAAAAATCTCTCTGACATTGCTCTTATGTCCCCAGGAATTAAAAAGACAAATTACTGTAAGCAGTTCCACATGTACTGAGCCTTAGTTCGTTAGCTCGAGTATAATGTCTTTCCACAAAACTGAAGAACAAAAAGCTACCTTGAAAAAAATAGCCATCGGGAAGCAGGGCAGCAAAAACCAAGAAACTTGAGCCCTTTGCTAATGAATACTCTGTCCTTAACTCACATTGTCTCTTTTGTTTCCCACACTTTCATGAGCTGCACATGGATTCAATTTGCCAATCTTAACCCTTCTTGCTGATGCCTGATCTGTGCATGGTTTGGAAACCGGGGCAGCTGTCACTTAGGTACTTGGCTTTCCTTTTATCTTTATTTTTTTGCTACCGATGTACTGAATTTGCCCCATGCAGTCTCTGGCATGGATGCAGTGAGGGAGTCCACGGGGTGCAGGCAATGTGTGGGTGCATGTGGGGAGAGGGAGTGAAGTCTCCCTGAGGAGGGATGTAACAAGGATGGGCTCAGAGCAGGTTTCCCTGTATTGAGGCACGGTAGCTTCAGGGGACGATGCTGGTGTTGCGCTATAGGACTTCTCTAAAAAGAGCTGTTTTTCTTGGCATAGCTCTGAAATTGATGGAAAGTCAGGAGGGGGCCAAGGAAGGGATTGGCCGTCATGGGAACTTCTCACACCATCTTGTCTTTCTGCTGCAGCTCAGCAGAAGTGCTTTCTGCAAAGCAAAGCATTAAACATCAGATGTTTATTTGCAACAGTGAAATTTGTTCCAGCAAACGATGATTGACTGTAGTAAATACACTTCTTAGTAATGACTGTATTGTTTCCAGAAACTTAACTAGCTCTTAGTTGCTGTTTGCTTAGTTGGTAGGGATCTAATTAATCATCCTCTTACAGCAAAAATGGCATTTCACGTTAAAAAAAACAGTGCATTTTCTTGCCTCGTTTCTCCTCTAGATAACTACCGAACAAAGATGACCAGCAGGGAGTGCTGGTGCTCTTCCAGAATCCTGCAGAAGCTTCTGAAATAGTGTAAAATCAAATCAGATTTTCTGCAATACTATTTTTAGGGTTTTTTTTAACATAAAATGCTAATGAACTATCTGTTACTTGATATCTTGCTGCCGCCTTTAATTATGAATCTTTCTGTAGCTCGCTAAAGGAGAAAGACTGCTTTCAGAAGAGCATTATACACAGACAAACTGTAATTGCCACTTTTTGAAGCAATTATTTAACAGGATTTTATGTTTTGCTCCAGTGCATTTGCCCTTTTTTATACATAGCATTCTCTCTCCTTTTATTCCTCCTCTTTATTTCACATTCAAAGTAATCTGTTTACTATTCAGCACAGCTTCTGCCTAGTGGAAGAAGGTGGCCCCGTTCCTGCAGACAGCAGAGCTCTGGCATCTGTGCGGTCCTCATATCACTCAGACCAATTTTAGGACCTCCCAAGGCAATGAGAGATTACTTCCAACCAAAGGTTACTTTTCATTGGGCCTCTTCCATGTCTCAGTCTGATTCTGACAGCGCTATCAAAAATGAGTTGCAAAACTTGAAATCAAAAGTTTTTTTGATTTCTCCCTCCCTTGTCTGTGGGGCAACTGGCACCATTATTAGTCCTGGAGACACGAAAATGGTTAGGATTTTTGGTGTTAAATCAGGCATGTTCTTCCCCTCATAATCGTTGTGGTCATATCAGGATTATTAAATGTTTTTGTGCAGAACCTGCTGTACATCTCTCTCATGTGACTTCATACATTCTTTAGTCATCGACAGCAAAGACTGCGTAGAAGTGCAGGGCCTCTTTGCCTTGTTCATGCACGTCACTCTGATCCAAATCCTTGGGAAGTTTAGGGAATCTCTTAATTAATTTCATCAGAATCTAAGGAGAGATCTCTTTAGAAAATAATAATAAAAAAAAGCCTTAAGAGACAAGGGAGATGATCAGCTTTCATACATAAAGGATCTTACTGTGTGATAGACATTAAAGCCTTCCGGGCCCTACTGCAGGAAAATAAGCATCATGTAAGGAAATCTCTTTGTCCAGACTGACACTGAGGCCCTTATTTTGCCAAGCTGATACAGTGTAGAGGACTGGGCTGTGAATGCAGGTAGAGCAAAGCTGAAACAGTTCATTTATTTCTGATGTAGCTGGCAGTTGTTCAGCATTTTTCCAGTTACACACCTGCTTCCAAAATGCTCCATGAAAAGAGGACAAGTTTCGCCAGTTAGAGGAATTCTTCTTCCCTGAAGTTCCTCAGAAGCCACTTGGACACAACCCTGGGCTATGTGCTCCAGGGCATCCTTCTTGAGCAGGGGGTTGGGATGGGTGATCTCCAGAGGCGCCTTCCTGCCTCCACCGTTCTGTGATTCTGTAACTAAGATCTTAGAGAGACAGGCAGAGGTGCACATAGTAATTCTTCCTGCTCTTGCGTTTTGAAAGGTAGAGTTTTTCTAGCATTTCCAGAAGTGTTGTCTTAGGATGGTCGTTTCTTGTGGTGGTGGTGCATGCTTATCTGTTGTTGCCACCTGACGGTGAATGAGAACAGGCTTTGCACGTAATGCAAGCATGAATTTAATGTAGGGCCATTGTTTCACTCAACAGTGCATTTACAGACTGGACACAGAATTCCCAGCCTTGGTGGTGGAGGGAATGCCCTCTCTGGTCCCAGCAGCTCCCTGGCACCTCTCGGTGCTGTTAAGGGTTTATTTTTTACATGCCAGAAGAAGAGCACTGTTAAATTGGCGCAGGACCAGGGATGAACAGAAATTAATTTGTACCCCTCTTGCCATGCTGAATGGATGCGGGATTGGGTGGCGATTCCTGTCTGCACACAAGGGATAGTGTCAGCAGCTTCCTGAGCTCCAGCTGCTGTGGACAAAGGACGTAGAGCGGCAGAGATTCCTGGAGGGAGGAACTTTAAGATGGAGGAATTCTAAGGAATGCGAAGGACAACCTCTTAAAAAATTGTAGGTGGAGCAATTCCAGGTCATCTAAGCGCTTTGTAAGCTCGAGATTGATTTTCCTACTTTGAAATAGCTGCCGTTGTGATGCTTCTCTTTTGTAACTTTTCACATATTGACTGTGACCTCTGTGTGATTGCATAAATTGACCCGACTGCTCTGGAACAGTTATTAGTAACCCCTTTCCTGTGTCGTTTCCTGAATTCCCACATTGTGGCGTGATGTGTGTGTGGAAACTGCTGGCTTCCTCCAGCGGCAGCCGTTCCACCAGCCTGTGTGCGCCAGGATCCTGGCAGAGGGAGCTGCAGGGGGACAGGATTGTTAGGGAGAGAATCTGCATTTCGTGCATCTTTGTTCTTTTCCAGCTCCGATAAAGCTGTTATCTCCAATTGTGTGGGTTAAGCAGGAGCAGCTAGTGCTCTGTAGGATAAACAGTAGCGGATGACTTGAGGTTAACGTGCCTCGGGCAAGGCTAGCTGCTCTTCAGTGTCTGAGTGAAGCAATACTTTCATCTCCCAATGACTCTACCTTCTCTCTTTACTCCCCACTCTATTTTCTTGCGGCATGTGGGAGGGAGGCAGGGTGTGTGATTGAAGCACAGTTTATAACTCCTTAATTGACTGTAGCTGTGTAATACCCTTACAAATCCACCCCACAGCATCTAGCAAATATGTGCTTCATTAACTTGTTCTGTCCTCTTTTTTTTTTTCTTTCTTTTTCTTTTTTTGCAAACTGTAAGGTCACATGATGTTAATGAGTTGTTTACATGTGTTTCTGCATTTATTCCGCCAAAGCGTTCCAGTGCATTGGAATCAATCACAGGGGAAAAGAACCAATGTTTATATATGGCTGCATATGGGATTTCTGAAGTTTGACTTCCTGAACTTTTTTCCAGTTTCTTCTTTTGAACGGTAAGAGTTGTGAATGTTGGAAAGGAGTCATTTCCTTTGCACAGCTGAAGGGTCGATGGCTAGACCAGGTTATCTCTTCTCGCACGAAGAGCCCGGATGAATTCAAGTCAGCAGGCCAAGTTTTGCAGCACAGGGATTTGACATGTGGATACTTTTGGCATGCCGAGTCCTTTGGAAATGGATGTGATCGCTAGGCCAAGCCTTACTGAGCAGGCGCTGCTTAATGGGCACTGTATTTGCAGTCAGGCCTTAACGTACCTGGCCTGCTGCAAGTGCCCCGCGCCTGCTTCTCATCCCCCTTTGGCTCCTTTCTGAAGTCGTGTGGCAGCAGAAGGAGTCGGGCTGGGAACTGCCATGCTGCGCCTGTCCTCCTGGGCCTGCAGCCAGCAGTGACCTCACCAGGAGGGTCCAGCTGCACTGCGTGTACAGGGGAGGCAGCGGTGCATGGCAAGGAAGGCAGGGTACCGTGGTTTGTACACAAACACATCTGTGTCGAAGGCCCAGTTTGTTATCTGGGTCTTGTTTAAGGCTGGGGATTTGCCCACGTTACAGCATCAGTCTCAAGAGATGGTAAAGGTACTCAGCCCGTTTCAAAACCGGGGCTTTGGCATGCAGCAGCAGGAGTTGGTGTTGTGAGAACAGTGCTGCCCTGTGGCACAAGGTCCTCCAAAGCAGGGAGGCTGCACCCAGCCTGGCAGCCACCTGGGGCCTTTTTATCCGTTTTCGGGGAGGTGGGCACAAGGGAGGCCAGGTCATGTGTGTGTAAAGCCATGCTATGTTCTAAGCTTAAATTCTCCAGGAGCTGAAGCCTTCAGTGAAAACCACCTCTGTGTGGTTACTCCTATGGAGGAAAACGGGGAGGGCTCACACCTGCCCTCAGGTTTGGCCGTGTTGGGCTGGTAGGGGGCTGTGGATGTGCCGAGAGAGCCTCGAAACAGTGCGCAATGGATGTTTTCGTTTTAATCGGAATGCGATATAGGGGGAACTCCTTTAATATCCCGCCTCTACGCCGTTAGCCACGTATGCTGGCCGCACTTTCCACTGTCTTAAGCATCCGAGCGGCAGAGCGCTGGGGCGGGCCGGGGGCGGGCCGGGGCGGGCCGTGCTTCCTGCCCGCCCAGTCGGAGTGCCGCCCGCGGGGCGCTCCGCGCACAGAGGCGGGAGAGGCACGGAACGGAGCTGCATGCGAACGCCGCGGGACGCCCCTGCCCTGCCCCGCCCTGCCCCGCCGTGCTCGGCCGGCTCAGGTAACCGCGGGGACGCGGCGCGGAGCGGCGGGAGCCCGGCTGTCTAACCCGGCCGCGATGCTGCGGGCCCCCGCTCCCCGCTGACAGCGCAGCCCGGGTCGCGGGGCTGTCCTGCTCGCTCGTTCCGCAGTTCTCGAGGCGCCGAGGGCTGCGCGCACGGCCCGGCTGGCTGCGTCGGAGCGCTGTCCGCCGTCCCGGTCGCCAGTCTGTGAGCGCGTTCGTTTCCAATAAAAAGAAAAGTCGAGCGGCGGATCCGCCTCCCATCACGTCCCAGTCCCTGCGGAGCCCGGTATATTTGTGCCGCTGAAATAGTTTGCTTCCCCCTCCGGTTTTATTGACACTGAGGATGAAGAGGGATTTGCAAGCAAAAGCGCCTTGAAGCTGACATCGTTTGGAGAGAGCCCTGCAACTCACCCGTTGGGTCTCGAATTCCACCCTTTGCCCCTGCTGAATCCACTGCTCTGCCCTTTACTCTCCGGGGTAAAAAACCAAACAACAACAAAAACCCGAGGAAAAGAATACCTTTGGCAGCAGGGCAGCTTTGTGCAGCCACCCCGGCGAGCTCCAAGTGTCCAGTTTCTGAAAAGAAGAAAATCCTTTTGTCTTCAGCAGATCAGTAGGTAAGAGACGCGCTGATGGCACAGGACTCAGCATTCGTTTTTGCAGCCAGAGCTGGGAGACAGGCTGGCTCTGTGGGCTTTTGGTGACTGTTTCTCTCCTGCAAAGACTGCGCTTCATCTTGCAAATCGACACAAAAAATACACTTACAATTTCACCACTGTCACTAAATATTAACTAATAGTTGTGTGCTTGTGTGTAATCGGAGAAGCAAAATTTTTTTGAAGGCACTGGAGTGTGTCTGTGTCAGCCACATGTCTTGTGGCGCTCGTTTCAGAAAGCAGTCACTGTTGTGCTTGTTGTAATCCACGTGTCCAGGCTGTCGTTGCTCGTGGTGCTCTGCAGAGAATCATGTACATGCACTGAAGTATGCATGTGTACGAGTAGGGCTGCTGCCATCAGTTGGGATTTCTCATTCCATGCTGGAGTTTGTTTTCCATTAAGTGCCTTATTCCTTGTGCCACAAGGTGTGGAAGTGTTGAGCCTGTAATTAAGGTGCATCCGCATCTTATCAGCCTACTGGACATGGCTGGTAACGAGCTTGGCACTGTACAGAGTGAACGTGAAGATATTTTCTTTGTTTTTTGTGTTTTTCAAGTAAGGCTGAAAGCGCAGCAGGGACATGTGCACATAATAACTGGAAGGAGGCCCAGTCTGTGCAGGGAAACATGTTTTGGAGCATACTCCTTTCTCTAGGGGCCAAGAGCTGGATGTGTGCTGTTTTACAAGTGGAAATACCGCTGTGAGTTTCTGATACTTCATTCTCCCCCAGCTCTGTCTCTGTCCCCACTTCCCCTGGGCCAGAGTTTCATTGCTGCCGGGCTTTTGTGCAAGGGAAGAACCTGCGGAATTCACACGGCTTATAGTCAGACTCCTCCTTTGCAGGGAGGATTGTATTGTTCCCCATGGAAGCATGCAGCATCCCCCAGCGGGAGGATCTGGCTGTTTATATAGTGAAACCAGCCTTGACATCATGCTCTTCCCCACTGCGTGGGTTGTTCCTGTCGATGATACAGGAAATGCTAAATATCACTCTGCTCTGCTCCTTGTTCCTTTTTCTTTTCTTTTTTTTTCCTGTTCCTCTTTGGGAATTTAGGTGGGAAAAGAGAGTGGAAAAGGTGTGTGTTTCTCCCTGGGAGGGAGGGCAGGACTCTCAGAGCTGAGATGTAAGAGCCTGCCTGGAGCAGGTGTCCAACCCAGCTCCATCAGAGGACAGGACACAGGTTTTGGCTGCTGTCTCACTGTTTTCTGCCACCTGTGACTTCTTCTGGTAACCAGGTCTCTCTACCAATCCATAGGTGGGATCACAAGAACTATTTCCTCAAGCTTATGCTGCGGCTGTGTGAGTGGTGGCAACACCACGACGGTTGTTCAGGTCTAATAGAAAAAAATGAACCTTACTGCTGAGCCCACGACCCTTTTAAATCTTTGGATTAGATTTGGACCAGGGCTCTCATTGACTGCTGTTCCTAACAGTGGGTTGGTTCATGGCTAGCCCTGGAAAAATTAGTCCTGTGGTAGAAGTCAGGGTTGGGGGTTCATCGGGAGTGCTTGATCTCCCTCTTTTTCTCCCAGACTCTTAGTTGCAACATAACCTCTATCCTTCAAACATTAATGGGAATCTCAGACACAATGCAGAATGATTTGTTTTTGCCGTCCTTGAGAAAAGGAAAGGATTTCTATGAGGAGAGAAGGAGGATCTTGGTCTCCCTGAACTGGCTGTTATTGCACTAGGAGCAGACAGCAGGGGCCATCCAGTGGGATGTGGGGCTGTGGATTCCTTTGGCCATGCCAGGACCTCATCATTTTGGTGTTATTTGCACAAGGCATATTTGAGTTGTGACGGCTGGTTAATGTACTGATACCATGGTCATTATTCTACCTGCTTGTGGTGACGCACGACATCGGATTGTGCCATAAACTCTGAGGAGTCAGAGGACTGCACTTTTGCAAAGCATATTTGAGTGACTCTGGACTAATGCATGGCCCGCTTTGCACTGCAGAGTGCCACAGATGCACCACAAGGTTTTCATATGCCTGTAATACAAATGTATAAAAATTCCCTCCGGTCTGTAATGCAGCTCAAAGGGCAGCTGATTTAGATGTGCTTGAGTGTTAAGGTCAGGAGATCACATTCCACAGGTTACTAGATGAAAGTGCTTGAAGAGGGTATAGCATAAATATTTGATTCGTATAGAAGGGATTGGTGCAAATCCTTTTGTTCCTTCTCCAAAGGTATTCTGTAGGCAAAGCCCTGGTAGGGGAAAAAAGAACTGACAAAAACGTGCAACTTCTTTGTGCTGGAGGAAGTAGGACGGAAGCGTAGTGCATTGTTGAATTCCACAGAAATTCTTCTCATGGGATACTCCATCTTCAGTAACAGCTAAGAGAAATAATGTTTTTAAACGTGAAATGACTCATAACGCATGAGCTATTGAAGTTGGGTTTAACATTGTATGCAAACATTGCCAGCTGGTGGGGATCTTTCTGGATAAATAAGAGCTATATTTGTACAAGGAGGCTTCAATGATATATTTCAGATGCATCCTGATTAGCATAAGCCATTCACTTTGTGGAAGTACAGCAAGAATCTTGGAAGTGTAGATAACTTAAATAGTCCTCTTGTTCTCTTTCTCCTGTCCACCAGCAGACCGACTGCTCTTTTGGTTTATTTAGAAGTGAGGTTGCATTGCCTTACTGCTGTGTTTTCTGAACCACAACAATGAAATTGAGAATTTGCAGTCCTTACACTCTCCAAACATAAACCTTTCTCCCTCTTTTATCTATATTTTATTTTTTAACTTCCAGTTGAGTGTGATGTGGGTTGTTTGGTTTTGGTAATTTTTTTTTTGTGTGTGTGTGTTTTGTTGTTGTTGGAAAAACATGCACTGTTTAACTCTGTACAGCATCCAGCACATGATGTCTTGGCCCCTGGCTCTGGCTCACTGTCACTATAATGAAGTAAAATTTCAGCTCGTTAAAGGCTTTCTTTTATTAACATAGAGCAAAATCTGGCGTAGGTTTTGGTTGTTGCCATATCGATGTATATACAGAAATAAGTCTTTAATTCCAGGATTATCAACAGTCCAAGTGTATGTTAATGTAAAATACTTCTAGCTGTGAATAGGTCTGTCTGTTCATACCTCTCCTGGGGCACAGCTCCGGATTGCAGTTCTTGCTTCATTCATGCTGACAGCTCTTAAAGAGCTGCAGAACTGTAACCCGATGGAAAGACGAAGCCCAATATAAGAAAGTTCTTACGTGTTAAGGTTTTGTATTAAACTAACTAAAGCCTGGCTCCAAACACCTGTAAATTATGAGATTTTGTGTGCAGGGCAGAATAGGGTGTGTTTTAGGCTCTGCTCTGGGTTAGAAAACTCTGACCTTGTTCTTGGCAAAAGATTCTTGGATTATTAGACATTCCCACATTGGGGTGAAGTGTAAATGCTTTCAGAATAAAGTAAGATGCCTTTTTTCCCCCATCCAACTTTTGTTACACATTCCCATATTTCAGGGTATTTTCAGACACTGGTGAAGAAGCTTTCTGAAAGGTTTCCTAACGGAAACTTCCTAACAGCATTACAGATTTCTTTCCTCGCTATTGTGGACAATATAGTGGGAGTGGAATGTCCTTACTTGCCAATGTTTGCTGCTAGGTATCCCCCTTCCATGGAGACCAGAAGTTTAGAATAGTGTGAGAACAGCCATTCTTGATGATTGGCAAAGAGGCTGAAGGCTCTCTTTCTCCTCTTCTTTCCCCTGAAAAACAAGGGAGAACTTGGATCTCTTGTTTTTTCAGAGAAACGTTCCAAATTGCCCATTGCCAGGGCTGTAAAGTTACAGGAAGCAGTAGAGGATTTGTCAGAATGATTTAGTCCATTGTGCTGAATCTGGGCCACATGCAATTTCTGTGGGCTTGTTTTCTGCTTACTGGGATTCTTTGCTTCTCTTGCTTTCTGATGTGTAGTTGCTTTTTTGATCAGACTTCTGCCTACCTCGTATGTATGATCTTCTCTCCAGGTGTACCCCATATATGTCATCTTCGTGTTGTAGGCTCTAAGTCATGGTCTTTCTGAAAGAACAGACATGCAGCTGCCACGTGAGTCCAGACTGGCTGCAGGAGCTTCGCAGTTGTTAACCTGTTAGACAGGAGGGAGCACGTTCCCAACCAGCTCTGGAACACAGACCTGGCTGCAGGAAGAGTTGCACCGCAGCCTCTGTGCCGTGGTCATATCTCCTGCTTCTGTGTAAGCATTTACTTTGTGCTTTAAGGAGATCTGAAGTTGTATCCATGTGAAAATGTTGTACTGTTGGATAGTACAACTCTCAAGTCAGCAGATATCCCAAGTCTTGCATGTTGCTTGGCTCTCCAGAGTAGTTTTGAAATGTAATCTTCAAGAAAAACATCTCGGCAACTTTGGAGAGTGTGAAGGAGGCCCTAGGAGCAAGTCATTTTCAAGTATGCAGTATAGTATTTGTCTTGCTTACTATGCCTGTAGGTGAAAGGAGTTTTTCAGGAGTGCTGTAATTTGCATTTACCTAGATACTCAAATTTAATTTTTAAGTAATGATATATTTGAAACTTGCCTGTGTGAATGTGTGTAAATAGCCATGCAGGGCAAACCAGGCACCTGATTTAAGTGAGAAATAGGTTCTTTAGTGTTGAATTGGTGAGCAAATAGAAATAGGTGAATGAAAAGGTTCTGCACAAAGCAGAAAACAAAGAACGAAATGAAAAGACCCATGGAAGCAGAGTTCTCAGGGCTTCAAAATCTCGTAGTTGAGTAGTGGCAATGTGAGTGCATAGCTTAAGCACAGGAAGAACCTACGTTGAAGGCTTGTGCGACACCCCAGGATCATAGGTTGTGGTTGTCATTTGTCGTGGTTGGTTGTGAGCAGCTTCTCTACTGCTGGCACTGGAAAACCAAGTGCTCTCCTCCTTCAAAGAGCTGAATCTTCCCATGTTTTACTGACGCACCACTTGCATTCTTGGTCCTGCGGAGTTGATGGACAACACCCATCATACCTTCTGCTTTTTTCACTCTTGTTGTCTCATAGGGTGACTTGTTGAGGTTGGTTGTCTAGTTATAAAATAACCTTCTTCAAAACATGTATTTGAAAACCTCTTTGGGAGGTTTTGCAAGTCTTTGGTTGTTTTCCTTGAAGACTACTTTTGGAGTGTATCACGTCCATCAGTATTGGTTAGCAGATGGAAACGGGACTCACTGATCTAATAAAACTGGCTGTTAGTTGTATCAATATAATGCTCCTAACATCTGATTGTAGACTAAGATATTGCTGAGCAGTTCTCTTATATGAATGCTTATGAAATAAGCCAATTGGAGCTTTTGATTAATTAGATTTTGTAGTATCCTCTCTGTGTTAGAGTTGCATTGCAGTAATTCTCATTTGCTTTAAAATGCTTTAAGTCTCTATGCAGCTTATTTTTAAGTAGATTAGTTAACCTTTTAGGATTATTCTTTGTGACTCCCAGGGGAAGTAATTGTGCATTTCAGTGACTCCTTTCACTTCAGGGTTTGGTGGACTCCTCTACATATGCTCATCTGGGCAGTTCTGTGGCCAGCTGGAGCGAATGGTGCTGCTTCACACTAGGGCCAGCCTGTCCTGTTGTGCGCTGGAGAGAACAGAGTGGGAAAGCTTCCCCTGGTTTGCCAATTTTTTTAATTTTTATTTTTTATTTTTTTTAAAGAACCAAAACCAAAACATCTTCTGTATTTTTGGAGACACAGAACATGAAAGCAATGTCAGATAGCCTATAGCGGTGCCCAAGGAATTTGTTGTCTGTAGTTCACTGAAACAGTCACAACTGAATGCTTCTTGTTGCTGTCCATGATCTGTATTAGGTAAAAAAAGACTCTGAAACACTTTTTTACTACAGAATAATAAAGATTTAAGAGACTGTGAGCAGTTACATAGTTCTCTCCACCCTTGGGTAAGTCAAGGAGACCTTGAGTAGGAGGAAAAGCACTCCAAAGGTGCATGAAAATACCTGCCCTTTCCTGTTGCTGGATTAGGATTGGGAATGGAGCACTTGGATCCTGCTTAAAAAAAATAAACTAAAAATCTTGGCATCCACAATGTGCCGTTAGCTCCTAACACTGCCCCACTGCAACTGGAATGTGAACGTGCCTTTCACTAGGAGAATATTGCATAGCTCCAACTCCCTGTTTCTGCAGCCACCAGGAGCACTTTGCAAGCGCATCTTCTCCAGCTGGAGATAATATTCAGAGTTCCCTGCCTTCTGCTTGCACAGGGTCTGGGATGTCCATGGCCTTAACATTTAGGCAGAATCTGCACTGAAAACGTTTGCTGCTTCAGTCATTTTGAAAAATCCTTCTAGTAGTGATGAAGTTTATATTAGCAAGGACGTAGTTTTGCTCAGTAATATACCTCAACACCATTATTTCCTAGCATTGCGGCATCTGCTTTAGAGTGGTCGCTGGAATGGTTACGTGGAAAAAAAAACAATTTCTGGGTGACAGTTGTGGCAGCAAAACCATCCATGTAAGCCAGGGCTGAGCCAATCACACTGTGCTGAAATGAGCTTCGTAATATCTGCCTCCCAGTGTGGTGGTGAGGCTTAATTAATCATCCTACAAGTAATTAAAGATTTTTACAAGGTATGCGTGAAAAACCCAAGTGGTTTTGATAAAAGAACAACACCCAAACCGCTTTTATAACACCTTTGCTTTCTAAAAATGTGGTGGTCTGGATATTCAGTTGGGTTTTGCTTTAACAACAACAACAAAAAAAAGGCAGTCCATCTTTTATCCAGTCGGGTCACAGGATGGGCTTCCTCCGCGATCCTGGCTTGTCCCAGCATTGCAGCAGGGCTTGCTCCCTTCGTACAGCATTCCAGAGCAGCATTGCCAGCTCAGTCAGGTAAGCGGCACGCAGGGTGTAGGCTGAGGTTTTGCTGTTTTTCTTTGGTAAGAAAAGAAAAATAGGCAACCCTTGGAAAAATGATTGCTTTTCTTGCTCCATGACTATTCCCACTGAATTCTCTAGAACTGCTTTGTAAAATGAGAAGAGTTCCTCCTTTTAAAAAGGGGCTGAACATAGTTTAAATTGTAATGCTTGAAAAAGCCAGAAAATTCCATGCTAGCGTAGCGTTAGGCCATGCTGATTTCTTCCCTACACCCTTCTCTGCCTGCAAGTTTTATTTGTATCAACTCGTGACACAAATTTTCAGATGTCACAACTGGCATCTGAGGAAAAACAGCCTTAAAGTAGCATCAAAGGGCTGCAGCTGTTGGAGGAGTGTTTTCCTCCTGTTTTCAGGGCTTAAGCTTTTGGGTTTGATTTTTGCCTTCATTTTTAATGCAGATGCCGATTATAATCTTTTTTTTTTTTTTTTTTAATCTCAGCAGCAATTAAAGCGGCCTGATCCTATCGGTAGGGACAAATGATGCACTGTCAACATTTTGCTCACTTCTGATAATGCACATGAAACTGGTTTTCATGTTTGAAGATTACATTTTACTCTCACATGGTTTCCATTATCTGCAAGCCCTGAGGAGAGGCCTGGACTAAATCAGTGAAGGAATGGAGAAACCACACAATGCAATGAAAATGGTGCGGGGCATACTTGGGATAGCTGTGGGACAGGGGCTGCTGACGACAGAAGCAGGGCGCTGCCTTAGTGCTAGCAGCAGCAAGAAGCAGAGCATTCTACAAAGACAAAACAAAGCTCTATGCTGAATTAAAATTGTGGCTTGGGTTTATGACAAATCCTAAATTCGACAAGGATAATTACTGGAAATCTGTGAAGTTCGAAGCAGATGAATCTTGTTCAGTGTGCGCTGGGAGGCAGGCCTCTGAAATGAGACCTGGTGTGACTAAAGCGGTGTAAGCTTGATTGTTTTATCGAGATGACATCTAAAAGGTGAGATCTCGGCCTTTATGAAGCTAGCAGCAGAGTTCCTGCTGCCTCTTTTGGAGCTGTTGTCTCATGAAATACACAGAAATGGCAGTGCATGCTGCTGAAGGGCAGTCTGCACAGATGTGTCAATATGTCTGGTAGCGCTGCATAGCAGTTTAAATAAGGGAATGGTATGGTGTTTTCACTTAGAAATATTCCCAGTACAGACAGCTGGATGAGTGTACCTAGGCTGGTTTTTCTGTTAGAGCAGTGTACTCAGAGTAAGCGTCTCTCTGAGTTCCACTTTCAGAATTTTATTGAGCGTCCTGAAGTTCCATAATGTTCTTATCAAAACACCTCAAGTCATGAAGTATTCCTATTTATACCAGCTTCTATGAGTCTTTCTTTCTTCTTCTTTTTTTTTTTTTCCCTTATGCCAAGCCTAAATTGTGTCAGTTAAGATTATAGGTACCTCTTTGTGAAGAGATTGATACTTTCCAGTGAGAGAGCAGTAATTCTAAGGCCTTTTGAATTTTTCCATGGTGCTGTTATTTAGAGGGGCTTTTCCTGTGTTGGTATTCTGACTTCTTTCCAAGACCAAATGACTTGCTGCTTTTCTTTAAAGCCTGCCAGGCTTCCTTGCGCTGTTCTGTGGCCAAGGCCTGGTCCCACAAGTGCTGGAGGGGAATGGGTGGTGGCTCTGGCAAGGCAGGGCCAAGGTGGGCTCAGAGTCATCAAGGGCTGGGACCAGCGCATGGGTGTTCTGGTGGCCTCTCGCTGTCATTGCCAGATGAGCTAACTTAAAGGGTATGTGTATTATTTGCACCCCTCCGGGTGACATTGTTCTTGTTTTTAGTTAAAAGAAGGAAGTTGTTCTTGTTTGCCCAGTGACGCTGTCCCTCTGGTATGAAGATGAGTAATGCTGGCTCTGCTCCATGCACCTGCTCGGTGCCACCCTCCAAGATCACCTGAGACGCAGTCAGCAGATCCAGGCAAGCAGGGATGAGATGCTTGAGTGAAAGCTGTGGAAGTGCTTATGGCTGGAGCCTGAAAGCTGTTTTTGCCTTGGAGGAGGTACCGAGTCGCTATCAGAACTGTGGCATTCGTTGTGTGCTGCATTGTGGGTTTGGGTATTGGCCTTGGGAACATTCATTCTTAGACGCTATCTCAGCATGTGTGCTCTGCCTTCCTCTTTACATAGGGCTGCAGTGAAATGGAGAGCATGCAGTGATAGTCTGTGCTATTCATTAAATCATTTTTGGACCCCACCCTTGTGAGTCTGGTGCTCCTAACCATTCAAAGAGAGTGAGTGTGTAGAAAAGCCATGTTTTATGGTCTTACAGGTGGTCTTACAGGCACTTTCAAATTTTGCAGAATCAGGCAATCTGTGCTGAGTTTTGCATAGGTCATGTAGTGAGGGCATATTTCTGTTAAACAATGGGTGACTCAGTGTGTGAGCTGGTCTCTGCGATTGCTCGAGGACTTCACAGGCTGTTCTTTCCATGCTATCTCTGGTTTGTGTTCCCTTTCTCTATTACAGTGTTTGGTGATAAATCTGTACCTAAAAAAAACAACCTAAGACTTCATCTAACTGATAAGCATCCCATCACCTGTTGGCAGCTAGGCTTAGTATTACATGTATGTGTTTTGTGAAACACAGAATTACTTAGCAAAACCTTCAGGCCCCGTTGATACTTTCTGTCTGAAGAAGCTACGTTTACTGAGTGCTCAAGTTTGAAATCTGACTGTCACTAGATTGTTCTGTCTGTATTTGACTGACACAAAGTTTAGTAATAAAACTGAAAGTGCTTAACTGTACTACAGAGCTTTTGAGGTGATGAACCTGTTTCCATCCCACCTGATGTGTAAGCTAATTAGCTTCTTGGCTAAGCAGTCACTCTGGGCAAGTACATGCAGGCTGCCCTCACAGGGACTCTTGCATTCCTCCTCGTTTCACAAGCTAGAGAGATGCTTCTCTTTGCTTGTGAGGTTATTATTGCTCCATGCAGGTTAATTGTGCTATAGCATTATAGCCACTCATCAAGCAGTGGTGTGTACCTCACTTGTCTAAGCTTGTTTATTTTTATAATGCTGAAAAATATTTGCATGCTGTACAGAAATGTGCTGCTTTGGTTCCTTACAGCCTGGCAGCATTATCTTTTTAAAATCTTCATTAATTTCTCTTCCTTATGATGGTCTGGCACGGTTCCTGTGCACAACTGCAGGATGTTTCACACAGAAACTTTGGTTACTACACTTTTACACAATGCTCTACAAAAATGGGCCTTTTCTTTGTTAAATAGCACCTGTTAAACTCCCCTTTATGCTCATTCTTGGCCTCAGCACGGCCGCATCCAACATTTTGCAGTTCTTGTGTTAGTTCAACCAGTTCTGAGCTTGGGAACATGCAGATACAAATAAACCGGGGTAATTTCAGGAGTAGGGATTGGGGTAAAATGGTAGGATTATCATCCATGAGGTATGACATGCAGGAGCAAAGTGCCAAATCTGTTCAACCTGGGAGCACTACATCACGGTGGCTCCTTATAGTAGAGCTGTTTGAAAACTGAATGTTCCACTTGGAAAGCAAAGTTTTGCTAGGCTTTGTGGTATATCATGAAGTGCATGAGCCAGTAGTTTCACAGAGATTTGGTAGTCTGAAATGAACCAAGTGTAGTTAACTATTCAACTCTGTCCATCTTAATAGATTTAGGCTAAACCCAGAAAGATGTCTGGTTAGAATATTTACAGAACCTATCAATTTCCTTCCAACTCTATCATAACAACTTTTCCAGTGCACCTCACTAATTTCAGTGCTTGGCACACTGAGAATTGAAATTGCTGGAACAGCCTAACACAAATAGAATTTGGTGTCCAAATAAATAACACATGGGCTTCAGAATCGATGGTACTGTTCATTTTTGTGTTTCGTTACATAAAAAAGCCCTGCTAACTGGTTTGTGCCATGAGTTTCCAACTTGCCCAGAAAGCTGATTCCAAGAATGCTGCCACCCAAGTTAATTGCACAAGATTTTCTTTGTTAATTAAAAATAATAGGGTAGAATTGGAAAAAGACTAGGCTTCGTGCTAACAGTCTTACAGTTAAGACAAAGGGAATCTTTGGGTGGAAAGGCAGCATGGTGCATGTCATAAAGAAACTGGGTTTGTCGGCCAGAGGATCTTCGTATTGCATCTCCATCCACCTCCTTCTCTGGATTTCTGACCTGATGTTTGCATCCACGTTAAAATTGGTGGTATTCATTCCCAGCAGATCCTTGCAGTGTGAACTGTGCCCATCCATCTTCTGATAGGCAGAATGAGCACGTGTGGCTGTGAGGTAGAACAGTGTGTGAGAGATGGTTACGTACAGCTCTGCTTCCTTGAACGTTTACATGAGTTATGCGTGCACAGATTGCATTCGTCTGTGGAGAACATCTTTGAAGCAGAATCTCAAGCTGGGTTATATCTTTGTATTAAAAAAAATAAACATCCCCCTCCCCCTTACATTTTTCCAGTAGAGACAAAAGAAATCTTTGGGTGGAAAGGCGGCATCATATTGCACAATAAAAGCCTTTTTATGCTCTAATAAAATAGGTTGCTTAGGGCAACTTTGTTTTTTTTCTTTTTTCTTTTTTTTTTTAAAAAAAAAGGGAGAAAAAAGAAGAGTCAGTGCTACCAGCTTAGGGGAGAAAGGAATCCTTCACTTCTGTTGTGCAAAACTGGGGAAGGAGGCAAGAAACTGCTCTAGTTGTATGCTATCTTAATGCCTGGTTTAAGGTTCTTTGCTGCATATTTGCTGGCAGCTGTTTTCAATATATCCCTCTCGAGCTAAGTCACCAGTTAAGAATTTGACATTAGAAGCTTTTTTCAGCCACCATCTTGAAGTACCACACCACACAACACAGCCTTGTTCCCTGGTTAGATATTGTTCATGTGCCTTGAAATTGCTGTTGACACCTCAAGTATTTAACTTGCAGATCTGAGATAAGTTTTGTTGGGTGTGTATGTGTGCCGTAAGGAGATGGTGGCGGAAGTATCCAAGTCTGCATTCCTCTGCTACGTCTGCTCATTTTGTTTTTTGCAGCATTCCAGGAAATTAAGTAAAAATTTACATCCCAGTGAATATTTTTAATTTTGCTACTTTTAATTGCTTACCCCTACAATACAAACGCAGTGTGTGCAAGTAAGTTCCACTTCTTTTGCTTCTTTGCCTTTTTACTTAGGACACCCTTAGAAGTAGATTTAACTGCATCTTGAATAATGTACCTAGGTGCACGTTTTTCTGATTCTCCCCTCAATGGTTAAGGTTTCATTAGCGCTTTATGTTCAGAAAGGGAAAAGTAACGTAATGAAAGAATGTTTGGGGAATTAGAGCTGGGCTCTGCAGTGTATTTCTGGCATACACTTTGGCAGTGTCTTTTTCTTTCTCTCACTTTCCCAGTCTGTAAAATAAAGCTAATGCTTATATACTGATAATTCTCAGTCATTTCTGAAGCATAATTTGTAGTGAGTTTATGAAGCACGTAAGCACAGCGGTTTTTGTCAAAGGATTTCTGCTCTAATTTGCAATATACAGTACCACTGAAAAAAGAGCTGTAAGCGCAGAGTATCGTCATCTGTGCTGCAGCTTTCATTCTGAGCAAAAAAATAAAACAATGGAGTTAAAGAATTAGAGGGTTTTAATCACTGTTTCACTTGGAGGCGCAGATGGAACAGAGCATTACTTGGCAACATTTAATCTTGGAGCAGAAATTGTCGTGATTAAAGCAGCAGCTGGAGTAGATTGTTAGGGACATGGGGGTTCATTCATCCTAAAGGGATCAGAATTGCCGGGCTCCGGGAGAAAACAAGAAACTACAAAGAAAAATATTTAATGTGGGCCAAGGTTTGTTATTTCTAGGATCTCGTCTGCCGATTAAAATGATGTTTTCAATGCTTTCCTCAGAATTATTTTGGAAGCGAGGAGAGTATCAAGTGATCTGTCCCACTGAAGAGGAGACTGAAGCCATCTCTGAGTGGAAATTTTGGACGTGCGGGAGGAAGGCTGTGTCCCCCCATGTGCCAGAACCGCTCCTCCTTACCAAGGAAGTCAAAGTGAAGGACGTAGGTATGTGCCACTTCAAATAGGATTTCAGAAGAATCGCTTTTCTGGCCGTTCAGTAGAGCCCGAATTTGTAGTTTGACGAGGCAGCCTGGGCTGAGGTGGATTTTAACTTTCTCTTCATTAACGTTTGCGGAAGGGTTCTGTCTGCCTGACCCATCGAGGCCTTGTATTTCAGGGGAAGACTCCTGTGGTAGGCAGTCCTGAGGGAGGAAACTGGCTGGTTGTGGAGACCTGGAACAAAGCAGACCTCCAGGTCTCCTGACACCTGCAGCTCATCCCTGGGTTTGCCACAGAACGAGCTAGCGTGTGCAAATCGCCTCTTCCTAAGGGACAATGTTGTACAGAAAAAAGGGTGCCAGAAGGTAGTGCCAGAATACCGATGCGTGTTTGTAAAGCAGGCTCTGTTCTGAACTGTTCTAGCTAAGAAGTAGCTCTGCTTCTAGTTAAATGCCTCAGAGATGTTACTCATTCTGGATATTTCAGCTTATGCAAGGCCAACGGGTATGAGTTTCCTTGACAAATTCCTGACTCTACTGGGAGACTGAGTGAGGGCTAACTGCTGGTGGTTACTGCCTGTTGAATCTGCGCATTGAGTGTGCTCTTTGAATTTCTCTCATTGGTTCACAGTGTTTTTTCCTGTCACTTGTAGATCTTTTTCTGTGCCTTAGATCAGACAACTATTTTCCTCTTGCATTTGCATGTGTTCAGCTGGTGATATTTAGATGTGTGAGGATTTGGTTGCCTTTGTATAGCAGGAAGTTACAGAGTCCTCACTTGCCCCATTATGTACTATTTTCTGCAGTAGGGAGACTAGGTACTGATCTCATTCTGCGTATTTATTAACTCTAAAAATCTGCTGGCTATCCAGGTATTCCTTACTTGCTTTAACTGATCTAAACTAAGAGATGTGTCTGCTTCCTGTGAACCATATACAATCTCAACAGAACTTTTTTTTTTTTCCCTTCCTTAAAGCTGACAATTTGCTGATTTCACCCTTTTATCTTTGCCTGCCTGCAAACATGGGAAACTTATTTCGCTGTTGGTAGCTATAAGTGCAAAACAAACAGGGCTCAGGCATTTTTACCATCACCCTGTGAATTATGGGTCTCCTTTCTCCTGAAAGCAGCCTTGCTGTCTGAGGTATTCAGCCTGTATCTCTGCAGCTTGCAGTCGATTGATATTCCAATAAACTTGCAAGTCACCTTTCATCACCTTTGAGTCTTTGCCCCCTAGCATGCAAGTCCTTCTTAGGTCTAAGGGCCTTAATGACCCTCATTGTTATGGGAACCTTTGGTAATCTAACCTGCCTTTTTCTTCTGTGTTTTAAGCTATTGGTCTTAAATGTCTTCTGCTTGATCTACTCAGGCGCTAATAACCGTGTCTCCTTTCCTTAGGTCAAGGGCAGCTTTTACATTCCACCCAAAAGGCACCGCAGTTTGAGATGAGGAATTCAGAAGAGCAAGCAGCTACGACAGTTTTACAACGCCTGCTGCAGGAGCAGCTCAGATACGGAAACCCAAATGACAACCGTAACCTTCTTGCCTTACACCAGCAAGCCACAGGAAATGCCCCCCCTTTCAACAGCACTGGGAGTCCAGCATCTCAGAACGAAGGGCTGAGCTCCCAGGACCACCAGCTCGTGACTCATGCTGCCCGTCAGGAGCCCCAGGGCCAGGAGATACAGGTGGACAACAGCATCATGGAGAAGCAGCTCTCTCCGCGACTCCAGAACAGTGAGGATCTCCCGACCTATGAGGAAGCCAAAGTGCAGTCACAGTATTTCAGGGGCCAGCCGCATGCTAGTGTCGGGGCAGCGTTTTATGTAACGGGGGTGACCAATCAAAAAATGAGGACTGAAGGGCGGCCCACAGTTCAGCGGGTGAGCCCAGGGAAGGTCCACCAGGATGAAGGACTTAAGGACCTCAAGCAAGGACACGTCCGCTCCCTGAGTGAGAGGCTGATGCAGCTGTCCTTGGCCACCAGCGGTGTCAAGGCGCATGCGCCTGTCACAAGCGCTCCACTCTCCCCTCTCTCTCCGCTCTCTCCTCAGCAGTCGAGTGACCCTTATAAAAATTCTGGCTCCAGTGAGTTCTATAAGAACTCAGTGCAGCCCCCTTCCCAGCCCAGCATGAAAGGGATGGAGCAGCGGGGTCCTCCTCCAGAGTATCCTTACAAAAATGTGTCCACCCCATCTATGAACTGCAAACCTCAGGACTCGGGGCATTTCTATAGTGATCATCGTGTGAGCCAGCAGGGAAGATCCGATGGGCCTATGATGAGGTATCAACATCCCCCTGAGTATGGGTCAGTCAGGTAAGCAAGATCTTAAAATGGCAGTCAGATAAGAAAAGAAAGCGTAAGACTCAGTCCACTGTTTTCGCACCTGAGGTAGATTATCTTTCAGCAAAGATCCCATCTCTTTTATATGAGACTACGTATTGTGTTCAGCTACAGACGGTGTCTGGAAGAACTGTAAGTTCTTTCACTGACTTAGCTAGAGAGACCTGACGCCTTTTAGAGAGGAAAAAAAATGCACAACCGAAAAAACCCAAACAAAAAACAACAGACCAGCTTGATTTTTATGGCAAGGGGAAGTTTAATGCAGCTCCAGAGCCTTGCAGAAGGCTTGCTTTAAAGAAAGGGGGAAAAAAAGGTTGTGGTGTGATTCATTCTAGAAAACTGCAGTTACTTATTGCAGTACTTAAGCTGTGCTTTAATTATATCTGCCAAGGGAAGAGATCTTTTTTTTTTTTAAGGTTCAAGCTGCACCTAAGTGCCACATAGGAGAGGAGAAAGTGAGTGAAATCAATAATGGTGAGGGGAACAAAAATGGCCAGAGCTTCCCTTAGAGATTTCCAGATTTTTCAGTGGGCCAACACGTAGGAGTGGAAAATGGTGAATGCTTTGTTCCTCATTCCAGACTTGCTTGTTTGGCTTTTGTTAATTTTCCTTGCACAATTTGAAATCCCAGCCTGTTCTGGTTTCCTCTAGATTAGAAAGTAGATTTGGTTAGAGCCAAATGCTGATGGTCACGTGGGTGAAGATGAAGTTTTATTCAGATGGATTGAAAATATGGCTCTCCTTTACCTGCTTCCTTACCGTCTCATCTCTATCCAAGGCTGGGGAGAGGGAACTTTGGTATTATGATTTTGGCCTGGCTTTGAATCTAAAAGAGTAATACAAAGGAGCAACAGGAGGGCATTGCTACAGAAGAAAATGGTGAGGTCTCTGTGCATTTGTGTTTGCACATACTGTGTTGTGTTTTGAGGGGAGTGGGAGGAAGAAACCAGTCTGTATTTGGGAACAGAGTCTGAGCTTTGGAGAATTTGAATCTGCTCAGAATCTTCTTAGTCCTATGGGGAGCTATTTTCAGAGTTTGTCCACCATTGTTTGTGATCTGAAATGACTTCAGCAGCATACAAGCCTGATGAAAAGGCCCTTTGATCTGGCTAAATAAATAATAAAGAGGCCAGAAAGAGGGGAAGTAAAGGGTTTGGGGGGGTGGTAATGATTGTCGAAGCCCATTGCAAATCTTTTTGAAAATTCAAAGGCCTCAAATCTGCACATGGGGAAGGGAAACAGATCCTTAATGCTTGTGCTGCATCAGAAATGCTCCTGATATTAAATATAGTGAGGCTGAGACATTGCCTGCTTGCTGTGCAAGGGAGAGGTATTTGAAAACATGCCAACAGTCAGCTCCTCTAGACAGGGTGATTTTTGTCTGTATTGGATGGATCCTGGCTGCTTGGAAAAAAGGGGGGGGAGGAGGAGAAAGGTTCAGCTGGCGAGCTTTCCAGTAGGGGAAGCAACTGAAATTTGTCTTCAAAGCACTGGGAATCTAATGAGGTTACTTTTTAACCTAAATAGCTGCACAGAGAAGAGGTTTCCTTTGCAAGCAAATGCTGAAGCAGTAGAACAATTGCAAGGCTAATCCATAAATTACAGAGCAGCATAGTGAAGGAAGGGAGCGAGTCCTCTATTCCCCTCCCTCTCCCATATTAAGAGAAACAGTCATTTAGACAAGAAACGTTCTCTGCTACCAAAGGTGCAGCTGGGCAGTGGCATGAGCATTTTAAAGGCACATGACTGTGAGCAGTGTGTGTTTGCCTGGCACCGGGCAGTTGGTCTTTGCAGCCTCTCTGCAGTGATAAAGTATCTTCAGCCGCTGCAGCTTTCCTGCGCTGCAGCTCTGTTTATCAGGATTAATTGGGATTGGTAAACGTGTGCATTTTTTGAACTGCACGTCAAGGAAACAAAGCCCCTTCTTTCTGCTGGTGAAGCCACACCCTTTTCTGCGGGTTTTCCCCTCATTGTTCAGGGGAATTTGAGGGTGACCTAACGATGCGGTTAAATAAAACCCGTTGAGCAAGATAAACATTGGGGAATTCACAGCATTCTCATGCTTCGCCCTCCCTGCTCTGGGAAAGGAATGGGCTGTGTGGTAAGTTTAAACCAGTCTGCAAACAGTTTGCCTCACCTGCTCCTGGGCGGCGTAAGTTTGGGAACACGTATATGTTCATAGCGATGTTGGTTTAATGTAAATACTGGGCATGCCAGAGGCATCTGCGCTGCTATTTGGAAATTGTAAAGTTCAGAAGAGGACCGGCTACATGCAAAGCTCCAGAATCCCATTCTCTCCTTAATCTCCATTGTACCTCAGCACTGGTGATACCACAAACATTTGGGTCTAAGAGGAGCCCTGGCCTCGACGTGCTGCGGTCGTGTCCCCCCGGGCAGAACTGGGGTGGAGGGGCTGGTTGGATTCAGCCTTGTGCACAGAGGAGCCTTGCTGCCTCCAATTCCAGCGCCCTGCCCAAGTGACCGAGTGCTGCTGGGATTAATCCCGCTGACTGCACAGCAACTTTTTGAGAGTTTGTCCCATAATTAGTAAATCCCTTCTGTGTTCCACGTTCCCCTGAGCAGCATCAAAGCGGGGATAATCAGGTACGATGGGGAGGCAGAACAAAACCACATCAGTTTGATTTCAGCCGCCTGGCCGAGCGGAGCCTGCTCCCTCCTGCACTCTGTCCTGGCTCATGGGGAGGGCTGGGGGCAGCGGGGACCTGTGATGGCTTGAGCCTGACATAGCAGGAGAAGCTGGGAAAGCAGAAATGGTTTTTAACAAGCCAGAGACCTTCCTGATCTCTTCATTTTTCTGCCCTTCCCGCTTTGCTTCTCAGCATGTAGATCTTCTGCATGGCTTGGTTCCTGCAATCCTGGCAGCCTCGGCACTCCTGTTGGCTGGATTTGCTTGCAGAGCTGCCCTTACACCATATCTCTATCTTCATGACTTAAAAGCTAACGTGACCCTTGTAGTTGCAGAGCCATAAAGCCACAGTTGTACTTGGCCCGTGTAGCGTGTTTCTCCAGTGTTTGCCAGGGACTGTAAAGGAAGCGGAGATTCTGGTGTCATAGCATTCAAAATAAGTGGCCCTTAAAGTTCTTTTCTCAAGCTTAAACATTTCTAGGAATTATTGCAGGGTTGTTTTCAGCATTTGAGGTCTTTGTGACAGCAAGGCAAATTGCGAGATACTGAGTAATTTTGTTTTCCAAGTATTTCAAGAGTCTGTCTGCGTTTTTGCATGTTATAATTGCAATTACCGCTGCAGGTTGCGTGGGGACAGTTTCTCTCATGGAGAAAAGTTCCTGTTACCTTTCTATCAACAATTCTGTTAGGTGACCCCAGGGGTGATTTGTACCTTAAGATTTAGGATTCTGACGTAAAAAATCTCAGGTGGTGCCGTTGGGTTCATCTGCCTTCCTAAATAAACTCCATAATTCTCACATTAATCTGAGGGGCCTCAGAGCTGGGTATTTTGAACCCACAAAATATATGTAAGTATTTTGTGAGACAAAATTGGAAGTAGTGGGGATACTGAAAAGTTCTGTGAATGTGCACGTGAAGGTTTTCATACAAGATCTTAAAAGGCTGAGACATCACTGTGAGGTTACTGGGAAATATTTTTTCTAAAACATGGGCTGTGTTAGCCCTGTTGGATAATCTTGCTGGGAATTTGTGTCATTTTGGAAGCTCTGAAACTGTTGGTAACACAACAAAGCTGGGGCTCCCAGCTCTCATGTTGTAGCTTGAACCTGATTGGTGTATTTTGAAGATGTGAGAGGCTTTGGATGTGAATGCGAAAATGCTGGAAATCTTGGAAATATGTCTTGTTTAGAAATACTTGGCCATGATTTCCCAGAGTTCTTCTTTACAGTAGATTTTTAAAAAAAAAAAAAAGGTTGTTATTGAACATGTCAGTACAAGGAGGGTCCCTTCAGAATTTAGCTGCCGCTATTGCATCTTTAACCTCCTATCCTTTGAGTTCCTTTCTTTAGGGCTTGGCTCCTGTGGAGACAGCAAGGTTCTGATGGCAGGATGACAAGATGCATTTACTGAAATAACCCAGATTGTCAGCATCCCTATCTAAGGAGTCCCCAGGCTTATGTTACCAGCACATGCAGATTGGTGGGATTAATCCTATCTGAGTAACTGCTTCAAATTTTCAGAAAGAATTTTGTGGGCTCAAAATGGGAAAGGTTTGTTTTCGGCTATGAGGCAGACTGGCAACATATCTATTTTGATCTAACCTCTGCAGGCCATCACAGATTAATTGTCACGACAAGGTTAGTCCTTAATTGATTGTAAAATTAAGCAGAGGAACATGATGTCATGTAAAGAGAGAATTGGAGGAGCTGGGGAGTTTGTGAAGATGCAAAGTTTTAACTATGTAACCTGAGTGAGCTGAGAAAGGTGTTGGAAACCACCTGAGACAAACTGGATGACCTTGAGCACGTCCTGTGTTGGTTTTGCCTTATTCTTCGTTGTGAGAACTGATGAATAAAAGTAACGAAATAAATACATTAAGTGGGGCTGACCTGCCAGGAGGGGAAGAACCAAATTGCTGCTACTAAATTGAACATTCCTGAGGAAATTAATTGTACATCTGTCTTCTACATGACCCTCGAGATCCTTGTGCCACATGTAATCATTCCTGGGAAAATGCAGCTCCTGAAATGATGATGCTGTTGGGAAACACAGTCACCTGAGTGGGAGGAAGTGAAAAGCAGTAACTAGAGCAGTAATTATTTGTTTCTTCCCAAGTGTGAGAATGAGTAGTTTTGTTTCCCCGTTAAACAACTTGAGTGTCACCTTGGGGGTTTCTCTGCACCTTCTCTGCTGGAAAGCAGGGAAAATGAGGTGCAGCTCTGAAATGGTGAACCTTGCCTGAGAACATATCGACTCCTACATGCACTGGCAGCCAGATGTGAGTAATACAGACGTTTCCTCTTTGGACGGGTATGAAGAGTTGATGCGTTTGCTCTGTACAGAACAGGAAGGATGATGCCGAGTGTTTGCACATAGGCCGAGAAGCCCCTTGTGTAACCCTTTGTCTTCCAGTTCAGATCCACATCTGCTGCTTTCAGCTGACACGTTGCTAACGCTCCTGGTGTGGTGGGAGAGCAGTGCTGGGGGCTGCTGTGAGCATCAGTTGCCCTCGTGTGCTCAGCACAGCCGTGCTGTAGGGTCCTTCCTGTGAACACAGACAACCACAGGGGTATTCTGCAGCAGCTCCAGCCTGGTGGAACCCTGCGTGCTTTTCCAGCTGCAGGGTTCAACTGCAGCCCAGGGGATAGGAGATTTTACCAGAACATGCAAAACTGCCAGAGTAGGTTTACATCAGCCTGAGTTCTGTGCTTGAGAAGGGACTGGCTACTGCTTGGAGGGGCTAGGCTTCAACTGCTAGACATCAACTCTAGATGCTAGAACATCTAGAGAAGTTAGAGATTGGATGTGATAGGAGGAAGAAGCAAAGCCTGCCCTCTGAGGTCATCCAAGTATGGTAAAGCCATGGTTTCTAAAAAAAGTTTCTTTGGTGGTAACATAGCAGAGCTTAAAACGGGGATCCCCAGAGCCTGGGAAACGTGAACTGGAGTTAGTTCTGTGAATAGATGCAAGCGTGTTGCAGATGTCTGGATCTGTGTTTGGTATCCTCTAGACATTACTGTTAGGAACAGCAAGCATACTTACTGCACTGGACAAAAGGCTCCTTCTGACTCTTAGGTTTGTTTTCACATCCTTTAACTGTCTCATTTGACCGGGCGTGTTGGTTGATGCTTAAGAAAGCTTGCATCACTGGTGCTGGCCTGGCAACAGGGAGCTTAGCCAATTGCTTTAACTTTGTATCCTTAATTACTGAAGAAGATTAATTGTTTTTTCTTTAAGTGATTGCATTTTTCAGGGCAAAACAGAAGAACCTATTCCAAACAGTCCTCAGCTCAGCCATTTTACTCACAACGTGTGGAAAAAAAGTTGTAAAAATAATTTTTGCCAGTGGTTGCTGATGGAATTTCTCTTAGTGTTTCTCTATAAAATAGACATGTGATTATGACCATCGCATACTTAGAATTGATTTTCTGGTAACAGATTGATTTTAAAACACTTATTTAAACGAATGTAATTCAAAGCCCTGAACATGAGGGGTTTCTGTGTGAAAATACCTGTGAATAGGAGCTACGCAGCTCATGCCTTATCACTTGGTTCATTTATCTGCATGAGTTTGAAGGAATTTCTGCTCTCTGTCTTCCAGGCAAAACCCAGATGTGCAGCTGCAGTTACAACAGAGACCACCTCACCACCACAGTCCAACTTCTTCCTTGACATCTTTGGGATCTTTGACCTTGCTTCAGTCTCCACCGCCATCCAGGCTGTCCCCTTCCCAGCACCAACAACCCCTGACTCCAAGCCAGGGAGATCCTGGCATTCTGCCACGGACCCAGCAGCCATTCTTGTCAAACCAAGTCCATCAGGGAGATCTGTACCGACTATGCCAGCCTTTCCTTGGCCCGCAGCAGCAGCAAGGCGATTCCTATTCAGTGATGTCCCGGGCTCAGCAGATACCTTCCCCGTATCAGCAGATGCAAGTAGATCCTTTTGCCATAGTCTCCAGGGCCCAGCAAATGGTGGAAATCCTGTCAGAAGAGAACCGGTCTCTACGACAGGAGCTGGATGGGTGTTATGAGAAGGTAGCCCGACTGCAGAAGGTGGGTGTTCTTGAATGTCAGACACCCTCCTGTGTCTGGAATCATCCATAATTGAATGATCTAATCTGCAGTTGTTACATTGCTTGCTTAAGGGATTGATTTATCTACTTCAGAGTCTTTTATATGTAGATAGATTAATTGTATCCTGTCCCTTTAGGCAGTCCTTAACTTCATTGGAAGATAGAATCAAAGCCTTCAGTTTTATCCTGACAGCTAATTGACCGTGCTCAAAAGAGCATCCTCATCAGCTGTCTCAGAGGCTGGCTGCTTGGCTTGCTTAATTAAAGCTAGTGTTTTTATTTCCAGGATAGCAGCAGACTTTGTTTTCCCATCAGTCTGAAAGGGTTTAGAGACTGTGGGAAGGGTTTGTCTCAACTGCCTTGAGTACGTGGTCACACAAGTAGACAGCAGGGAGCATGACTGCAAAACTAGCTGGCAGAACATACTGCAGGAGAAGTACTGCTGCTATGGCTACATTAGAGACATTTGGATTACAGGACTGAAACTAGCACTTGTGTCACTGAAGTCACTTAAAAAGCCCTCCCTCAGTACTGCACAACTACCATGAAAACTTAAAAGCCTCTTTGGTTCAAGCTGTTTACCACCTTTGGCTTTATGGAACAAGTGGAATAAGTGGTGATAAAGCCTTTTTCCCATACATTAAAAACAGTAATAAAAAATTCCAGTGAGAGCCATCACTAATAAGCATGAGAGATATTTTCATTGCAGCCTTCTAGAAATAACTTTTGGATGACCAGCAGTTTAAAGTTGCTCAGCCGGTCAGCCTTGCTTTGCTTTGCAGCTGTGAAAAGGCTAATGCTGCTTGTAGCCTAGGACTCTGTGGGCCTTTCTGTGCTCTTTGCACTGAGCAGTCTCCAGAACCATAAAAATGTGTGTCTGAATAAAACACTTGAGTTCAGATGACCAGTGTGGCTTCCCACACTGATTTATTTCCTATGTTGCCTCTTTCCAGGGACATATGTTCATTGTGTTGTATTTTATTTGGAAGGTTCCTTGCCAGGAAATGCTTTAGAGAAATGTTTGACAGCTTCCTGATAATGAAAGAAGGATACCAATGATCTCCCCTCCATGCCCCTATTGATTGCTTAGTATGTGCATCCATACTTCTGTAGCAATGCAAAGCTGTGCCTGGCAAGGAGAGTTAGAAGTGAATTTTCTCCTGCTCTGGGTGATCAGCTGCTTGCTGCAGCTCAAATCAAGCAGCTTTACACTGAAGGCTAGCAGGAAGCAGACAGCTAAGTTGTGGAAGTGTAAGCATGGAACATCAGGTGGTTTTATTGTGAATTTTGGACTGTAGTAATTACAGATCAGCAGAGTTCATCAGCAGTGCAGGATCTGCCACGAGCATTTTTTAGTATAGTTTGACTTTCTTGTTTTATTTTACTCAACCAACTTAGTATCACATTAGCTATTTCTTCAGTATATATCTTTTTTTGCCCAAACTGATACTAGTACTGTTCTGGACTTATAAAAAAAGAATAGATGACATTTGCACTTCTTCAGTTCACTGCATCTGTGCTCTGATTGTGTTGGGGAAGTAGAACTGGAGTCTGAAAGCAGAGTCCAGATTTTCATTCCAGTCGCTGGTATTCTTAATGCATAAAGATCCCTCAGAAAATGAGATTCTGTCATTTCATTTGATCTGTAGCTGCATTTTATCTCAACAAAGAAATCAAGAGAAGGCAATCTCCTTTCTGAGATTAAATGAAAAGAGTTGTTAGCGATAAAATAGTATGTGCTTGTTTTCACTTCCACTGCAGCTGGAAACAGAAATTCAGCAAGTTTCAGAGGCATACAAAAACCTGGAGAAATCGTCCTCTAAGCGGGATGCCCTGGAGAAGGCCATGAGAAACAAGCTGGAAGGAGAAATTCGTAGGCTTCATGATTTCAACAGGGATCTGAGAGGTGAATTAAGTAAAACTTCAGTACTTTTTTTTTTTACTGTTGTACTTACTCGCCAAGCCAGTGTGTTGCCACAGGAGTCATTGCGTCTGGTGCTGCAATTGGATGTGACAGGATACTCGGGTATATTCAGTAGTCTGGGATTTTAAGCATTTGCTTAGAGTATGAGAAGACAGGTTTAGAAGAGTGCCGTTGTCTCATTTCCAGCCTGTTTCTCATTGAGAAGAAATGTGATAAGCCAAATGCCATAAACCAGATGCAAGCCTGGAATTCTCTTGTCTTATTATCCTAGACACAATTTGTACAGTTTGTTCAGTTTATCCAAATGGGAAGATGCTTTGCTGACTGCCTAATCCCACACCAGGCATGTTCACTTTATTTCCTGTCCAATGACCCCTCTGCACTGACATACAAATTGCAGAGTGTCTGTTCTTCCTGAAGGTCTTGTCATTCCTTATCAATGTAGGCATCTGTTTTTTTGGATCCCCTTTCTTTTCCAAAGTGAGATGTTGTTAGTGTCTGGTTCTCTCTAAGAGGCTGAGGCAGCACAATGGCTGGCAGTTGAGAGTGGTGTTGAATGGTATTTGACCTTAACGTGAGTCAAAGTTTAAACGTTAGTTTGAAAGGCGAAAAACAGCTGCAATTTTAGATGTGCAAAATTGTATAATCAGTCTTGTAAAATGGAAGTTTAATTTTTTTTCTGAAAGCCGTCTGATTGTCCTACACGTCATCTTCTTTCTCTGTAGTCTTGGGGTAAGACCATGTTTTTAGAAGCTGTTTGTATCCAAAATATGAGGCCGTGAAGTGCCCAGTGCTAGTGAGAAGGGAAGTTCACAAAGGCATGCATTAAATAATTTTATTCATAATAAAGCACAGCATAAATAGTTCATTTTTATTTTCATAGACTGATACAAATTCGTAGTAGCCTGCAGCAGCAGAACTGTTAAGCTGTCCCTGGGATTTTATGTTTTTCTCTGAAGTCAGGCAATTAGACGACAGTGATTTAATCTTTGAACTATTAAGATTTAGTGGAGGATTATAAGGGAATCTTTTAATGGCGTGGGGAGATTTATTTAGGTGGGAAAAATGAATTTATTTGGAGATATTTTTGAAGCCATTCTTTATGAAACTTGTGACACAGAAAGCTGAAATATATCAGCTCTTCGTACTGAATTCTATAGGGAATCTCAACATCTAGAAAAACAGAAAAAAACAAACATATAAATTAGGTTACAGTTGTTTAAAGTAATTTTTTTTTGAGCTGTGTTTAATCTGTTTTGTCTCCTTGAAAATATTTTCTAAAGGATGTAATTAGAAATATGTAAGAAATGAGTGGCAGCTTTTGACAGTCTTTTCACTTCTGGCTGTGTAGAACTAGAAGATCTGCTCCCTGAGCTTGCAAGTCTTTAATGCTTGAAAGTTTTTTGATTCTTTAGCATTTCTTTTCTTGAAAAATTCTGCAGAACGTATGGAGACAGCCAACAAGCAGCTTGCGGAGAAGGAATTTGAGGGGTCTGAAGACAATCGGAAAACCATCTCTCAACTCTTTGCACAAAGTGAGTTACACAGTCATTGTGGGTCACTAGGAGTGCTCTGGTCACTCTTAGAAGGATAAACACTCAGCAGATGAATGTAGGAAACTGACAGATCTGACCTACCAGGACTGGAATTGGGGCACTGGCGGTCCAAAACTGGCCGTGCAGACAGGAGGACAAATTTAAGAGTTCTTTTTCTGTCAGCCTGTGCAGTCTATCTGGTGGTGTTTGCTAGAGATTTTGGAGCAAATGTAGTATACGGTTGCATTGTAAAAATAGCATTTCCTCTATAATGTGTAATACAATTTGAGCAACTATTTTCTTCCCTGAAAGCTTTGGAATTAAACCTTCCCAGACTGTCAAGAATCCTGGCATGAGTTAGGGACAGTGGGACTGGAACCCTGTAGGTCTCCTATCTCTTTCCTCTTTAATTTGCTGCTGCCCTATCCAGTTCAGCACAAGCAAGGGGGATTAAAAATGCCTGCAGTGTACTGTGCTGCATAAGTGTCACGAATTCTGTATGCAGCAGTGGATTTATCACAGGGCAAACCAAAATGACAGATGTGAAATGCTGCTTTTCCTTTGTACTAAAATGTCTCAAGGCTGATGGCAGTGAGCCAACTTTCCTTTCATTCCATCCTGCACTCCACCCTTCTGACAATGCTTACTTTTTGACAGTTGTTATTTAAAAAGGTAATGCAATAGAAAATAAAGTTGCAAAATAGTGATTTTCTGTGATGCAACACATGCTGCTTCTGCTCTGACAGATGCTGGTATCCCCCTCTTGTGTTGTCTTTAACTTATTCCTTGTGGCTTACATTGCAAGCAGAAAGCTGACAGTGTGTGAGTTCTGCTTTCCTGGTGGCAGTGGGAAGTCTGTGGCTATGTTCTGGCTCCTAGGATTTCATAGGTTTGCCCAGGGAGGTGGGAAGGCCAAAGCTGTGAAGCCTTAGGTGCCATTTCTACTGCTGGATGTATGTGGAAAGCTTGGTGCTGTGTTTTGTCGATCCCAGCATTTCTTGGGATGCTGTAGGCTCTTGTTGGTGAAGCAGAACTCGTTTGGAGAAAAGTCTGGAATAAAACCTCCAAAAGCTTTGCTGCAAGCATTTACAGATTAACAGACGGAGTGCTGGCACTGATTGATACCTTCTGGCATAATGCCACCCTACCTCATCTCTGCCCATCTTCTGCAATACGTTTAACATGCTGACACTGTCAGCAGCTCATTTCCTGGGTGGAGGAGAAACGCTGTGATGGGAGAGATGGGGAACTGAATAGAATAGACTGGTACTGGCATTAGCCTTTATCCTTGTGTCTTATGTCCAAGGTTAGCTCTGAATTGCAGTTCGAATTTGCTATGCAGAGCTCTGAGGTGCGGCTGATGGAGAGGTTTCTTCTGTTACCTATGTGTGGACTGCATCAGTTCCCTAGCAGAAGGGAATCTTGAGCTGTTCTGTGTTGCTAAAGCTTTGCTCTTGGCTTTTCTGCTGGCAGAAGGAAGGGAGTAATTGTGGTTCTGTAAATATAGTTATGCACATGCTTGCACAAATGTGCCTGTGTACTCCATATGCAGTCTGTCCTAACACCCAGAATCTAGTTCCTGTTTTTCAAGCCTTACACTCCTTGTCCTCATTCCTTTGTCGTGGGATATTACTTTCTGGAATGTAGTTTCTCTGGTGTTGTCAGTGCTGGGTGTAGATCACTGCAGGGAGTATTCTGTGGTTATGTATCCAGTGAGTATGTTAATGTTATCATTGTAGCTGGTTGGCATGAGCTGGGAATGACAGCATAGGCAGAGGACATCAGCTCTGTGTTGTGGCTTTGCTTTACACTCTTGTGTGATAATTTCATCGGTTCCAAGATATTTTATCCTGTTTATTTTTTATTTTTTTAATGAAAGCAGTTAACCTGTTCCCGAAACACAAAGCATAGCTATTCCCACTATGTCCAGCTCTTTCTGGAGAGCAGCAGAACAGGAATAACTGCATGCATCAGTACAGGTTAGGGGCTGACCTGCTGCAGAGGAGCTCTGCAGAGAAGGACATGGGTGTGCTGGTGAGTAACAGCATGGCCATGAGCGAGCAGTGTGCCCTGGTGGCCAAGAAGGCCAGTGGTATCCTGGGGTGCATTAAAAAGAGAGTGGCCAGCAGGATGAGGAAGGTGATCCCTCCCCGCCTGCCCTGCTCTGCCCTGGTAAGGCCACATCTGGAGCACTGTGTCCAATTCTGGGCTCCCCAGTTCATGAGAAACAGGGAATGTCTAGAGAGAGTCCAGCAGAGGGCCACAAAGATGACGAGGGGCCTGGAGCATCTCCTGTGCAAGGAAAGGCTGAGAGACCTGAGGCTGTTCAGTCTGGAGGAAAGAAGGCTGAGAGGGGGTCTCAGCACTGTTTATATAAATACCTAATGGGCAGTAATCAAGTGGATGGGGCAAGGCTCTTTTCAGTGGAGGCCAACAGCAGGATGAGGGGCAATCAGCACACACTGAAACACAGGAAGTTCCATATGAACATGAGAAAATACTTAGAGGGTGACAGCACTGGAACAGGCTGCCAGAGAGACTGGAGTGTCATTCTCTGGAGATATTCACAACCCGGCTGGTTGCCTTCTTGTGCAACCTACTACAGGCAACCTGCTTTAGCAGGGGGGTTGGACTCAATGATCTCCAGAGGTGCCTTCCAACTCCTATGATTCTGAGACCAACCACTGTGCTTGGAGTGGCTTTAAAGCACTGAGCATGAACTCTCAGTGCTGGGCAAAAAGCTTTGTTGAACTGCAGATGTATTTTGAGTAGTGACAGAACAGATGCAGGTGCCTAGGTACTGGCCCAGAGGATTGTTTTTAAGGGCAGCAGAGGAGGACCAAGGAGTTTTCCTTGCTTGTTCCTCTGGTGAAGCTGACAGCAAAGCAGGGTGAGTGCATGTTCTCTTGAGAAGGTGGGCAACTGCCCCAGGCAGAACACCCTTCCTTTTCTTCACACCAAGTCCACAAATAGGAGTACAAGGTGTTCAGGCACAAAAGCTTGTCATCTACCCTCCCCAGCCTGGGATATTAAGATTACCCATTTGTCTTCTAGTGTTGAAAGCTCAGAGGTGAAGAGGTGCCAAGTTTTGCTAACCATCTGTATAATCAGAGCAAATTACCTAACTGTACTGAGTGATGCATCTTCCGTTCCTCCATGCTAGCATTGTGGTATATTGTTACTTGAAGGTACCATGCTTGTTACTCAGGGTTACAAATTCTTCCTTGAAAGCCACATACTTTTTATCCCTTAAGCAATAGATTTGCGTTCTGTGTCTTATGAGAAGTTCCAGTACAAGTTGCCCCATCTTTCCTTCACCTCTGGAGTGAAGAACTGAGAGTTGAGTAGAGAAGAGTGCCTTCTGTTGTTAACTCTCACTTTATTTTGGTAGACAAAGAAACACAGCGGGAAAAGGAGAAACTGGAAATAGAACTGGCTGCTGCACGCTCCACCAATGAAGACCAGCGAAGACACATAGAGATCCGAGACCAGGCCTTGAACAACGCTCAGGCCAAGGTGGTGAAACTGGAGGAGGAGGTAAGGATGCTGGGAGAGAGAAACTGGGGTAATCTGCATTCCAGTAAAAGTGACTGTGGGAATAAGTTTGTGTTGTGCAAATAATAAGGAAATCTGCTTGCTTCAAAGCTGTTTATATCGGCTTAGCTTTGTGTTGGTTAGCTAAGCCTCTGAACTGCTCACAGATAAGCCACAAATCTGTATTTTCTTGGAATTTCTGTCATCTAAGCAGCCACGTTTCATTTTCTTTTTGTTTTAACTGATAAAAGTGGGCTGGAACTGAAATCCCAGCCCTTGCAAATTCTTGAATTTGGCAGAAATTCAGATCTGGGTGGACTTCTAATTAATAGCAAATGAATGCAGCTTGTCCCCTAGCCAGGTGTTCCACTCATACCAGGTTATCATGGCTCACAGTGCAGATCACTGTATGTGCTTAGCATTTGTAATAAGCTGTGCATGACATGACCTTGGTTGTTTTCTTTCCCTTTCCTCCCAGGGGGAATAATGCAGTTGAGCTGCTTAGCTGGACAGCTTTCACAGTAGTTTCTTTTGTAGCCTTGTCCCTGTCATTCACACATGGCTCTCACTTTGCAGCCCTTCTTCGTCATACTGACTGTCCTGCCTACTCCTTTCCTCTCAAAGGCTCCATTTCCTTGTCCCAGCCTCTGCTTCCTCTACTCCTACTCTTCCTCCATAGAGAGCCCCTGGAGGAAATTTCATGACCAGACAGACTTCCTCCACTACAGGTTTGTTCTTTTCTTCAGTTCTGCCATCTGCCTGCCTACCAGCACTCATGATCACCCTCAGGAGTGCTGTGCTTAGATCCACCTGCATCTTGCCCTCTTGGAGGCATTCCTCAGACCCCTCTCCTTGTCTGCTTTTACTCCTCTCTGTTCAGGATCCTTTTGTGCCAACAGAGGAAGAATGGTCCAATACTAAGAGAGCATCTTCCTGTCATAACTTGCCTGCTTTCATTCTCTCCCAAATACATACACACTCACCTTCTTAATTTTAGTCTGCTCTTCTCTAAGTTTTGTATTTGCCTCAGTAGTTTTTCCCCAAACCTCCTGTTGTTTCTTTCCCCACTGTCCTTCATTTTTCCCCTTGCAGTATCCTTTTAATCTTTACAGCTTCACGGAGGCCCTACCTCAGTATCTCCTCTCCTGGAATTGCACTGCCCATTCAGGGTATGGATGCAGGCTTACCGGTCATCACACAGTTGTCTTTCTCTGCCATTCTCCATCTCTCTTTCCTTTCTCCATCACGTGAAATGTGTCCACTTTCTCTTTTCTTACCAGGCCCCCACACTATGGTTTATGCCATCCTGTTTCTCTTCTCCCCGTTTTACTGACAGGATGTCTCCCACCTTTGTTCCCAATTTCAAATCACCCCATCTTCCCCACCCCCAAACAGCCACTGCTTTCTCCTATACCACCCTCAGCTTTGCTGCAGACTGCTGGCAAGGCCACTTCAAAAGTATCCCTTGCAGGAATGCTTGCAGAGCTCAGTCCAGTGCTTAGTATCAACAAACTGGGGAGCCAGCTTCTGCATGAAAGAGATTGTAATAGTGAAGAAAGATGAGCAGATTCAGAGGAATGCTTAAATACCACTGATTCAGCCTCATGCACAGCTGACAAGCGCAGTGATTTCATTAGGACTGCAGCATTTCCTTGCAGACTTGCACCTTTGTGGCTCAGGAGGATGGGGAGCATTAGGTACAGGGAAAACACATGTGAGATGCTTCTGTTTGGCTCTTTCAAACTCTTCTGTCAATTGATCCTGTGATGTGTGGAATATCCTTGCCTCTTATTCAGACTTCAGCAACTTAATGATTCTAGAAGTCTCACATGTGACGAACCGAAGTACCCAGGATGATTTTATGGATTCTCTTGAATTATTCATATGCTTGGATCTGACTTGTATGGAGATGCTGTAATCAGCCAGGGCCAGCATACATAGTAGTTGGCTAGGTCAAACTTCTATCTAGAATTTAAGCCTTCAGAGGCATTAATAATTATATGTTTTCTTTTCAAAAGACCTATCATTTTACTAGAAAAAGTGGTTTCAGTGCTGATGCAAAGAACAGGGAAATAGGTAGGTAAATGTGGCTTGATTGCATAATAGCTTAAAAAATACCCAAACACACCTATGCTGGTATAGAGTGAAATGCCCTACTTCAGATTGCATGAGGGTTTGTGGTCATTTGCATCCGACCTTTGCTCAGATCCCAGGGTGTGCAGGAAGTGCCACCCTTCCTGTTGTAGATGAATATGGAAGTGTCTCAGTGAGGGAGCAGGAATTAACTCTGCTTTTTCCTAGAGTTGAGGGGGAATAAAGGAAAAAGAAGGGATGAACTCACTTTTGCAGATTTTCCAAATCACTTTCTAATGAAATACTTAGGATTAGAAAGCATTTGTTGCCTCATTAGCTTTAAATTGTGGGAACTTCTGAAATCCCTGAGCTGTATGGTAACTTGCCGACAGACAGCCAAGCAAGCTGTTTGGTGCTCAGGGCACCATTCACAAGGGAGTCTGAACGTCAGCCTGAGTCAGTGGTGTTCAATGACAAAGATACATAAACAATTTGTCAATTATTTTTTCTATTCCTGCCAGCCTCATCTGGGTTGCTAGTCCCTGTAATTGCCAGGAATTTCCAAATTAGTCCTGCAGAAGAGGGTGGAGTTTCTTACGCTAAGGTTTGGCAGCCACTCTGGCTCAAGGCCTGAGGGGAGTGTGCATATTTCAGTTGCATCCTGTAATGCGAGTTTTCAGCTTTTTTTCCCTTCCGTTTTGACTTCCTATTGAGCAGAGTTGCCCTGCCTTGTATTCACCAGAATGTTTATGAAAAGAATATTTTATTTCTGTTTTAATGAGACCTATAAGCCATGTATCGCAATGACTGAATTTATACGTTGCATTGGTATTGAAATGTAGTGTTTCTTTTAAAAGCCTTTGCCTGAATTGTGGGTTTGAGCAAAGCCACCCATATATAAAACGTATGTACTTTTCTACTCCTATGGAGCTTTGGGAGTTTTATGCACGCTGGATTTTAGCATTCATGTTAGAGAGCGGGAAGAGAGAAAGGAATGCTAAAAGCAATGGGGAAAGGTACTTTGCTTTTGGAAGTAAAAGTAGATATTCAGAGTATTTCCCCATGTCTGTTAGCAGTGGTGAAATGACTCGTCAAGTTTAGAACGATCTGCCATTAAATTTAGATAGCATGGAATTTGTTTTTGCCAAGTGCTAAAAGGGGTGAGTGATCACGGGTATTTAAAACAATCTTAGATATGCCTCTAGACAGGCTTGCAAAGTATGTATATGTTATATATGTCATTTTTAAACTTTACTACTTCTCTACTATACATAAAGATACGCAGTAATTAACCCCTGTGTTCACATCTCTATTTTCATTCTTCCCTTTAATAGATGTTGCACAGTAATGCTTAAGTCAGCAGCTTGTTAATATTATTGCTAGTGAAGTATGTCTGCTTTTTCTTTTTTTTTTTTTTAATCAGAACTTCAGATTATTTCCATTACATGCAAGAACTTTGAGATAAATTGAATATATGTGAGGTAAAATGCTCATTGGCTTAAAAACGTACATCACCGAAATGGCCAGTGCTAGTATCTGTAGCTAACACAGCTAAAATGTCTCACTTTGGAGCACAGGTTGCCACGATGGTCTCAATTCTAATTTGAATGGCTGCAGTGTGCAGCAGATGTGTAGCTGGGGGATGGTCAAAGATAGCCCATGTCTGTAAAATTGTCATATTACCATGCTTTAACCAGCATCTCCTAGCATGCACCTTGAGAGCCTTTGACAAGCAGAGCAGGTGGTTCAGCTTTGCTTTGCTCTGGGCCAAAGGCAGAAAGGACTGTCCTGACCAGCCAGAGGTTCTGGGTAAGGGCTGCCCTGTTGTGAGTCCTTGCCACACCGGTAATATTGCACCAGGGAGTTTGGTGTAAAACATTTGGCCTAACTACAACTGCTAGATATCAAGAGTTCAACTGCTACTACTTTTACACTTCAAAAAAAAAAAAAAAAAAGGAATTTCAGAGCTTTTATTGAACTCATTTCTGCTTACCCTGGTTGATTCGTACCAAGGAAGACAACAGTTCAACTTAGAAAAATTATTTTATTTTTGTTTTAGTGCTTTGACTTGCACTCCCTCGCCTCGCTACTTTACAAAGCCACCACTTTAATGAGTGCTTTAAGGGGACAGTATTGAAAAATAATGACTACGGCCAAGAAGATACTTATATCTACTCTTTGCCATCGTCGTGCCTATACCTTGCAATAGAAAAAATTCAGCATTCTCTCATGATTGCAGATCAGGGCTAGGGAAAGGGAAGAAACTTGAATGAAATATCTTTTCTCCAAGTGGCTTGTATTTATAGAGGCTATAAGATCTTTCAGCCATCAGAGTTCAACATGAAACCGATATCAGAGCTAAGATACTATATTCATTTCCTACTCAGCTATTGTGAGGAGGAATTGCACACTGTCTGGTAACACTGAGGGCTCTGTTTGAGGGGAGATGTAGAAAAATCCATTCCAAATGACAGCTATTGTACTTCATACGCCATGTCTGAGATACTTTCAAAACAGAGCTGTGGCTTGTAGGGAAGTATCCCAAAGGAGAGTTTGTGTGCTTGTAGGGTTGTCTTTTTTTTTTTTTTTTTTTTTTCCCCCTAATCACTTCTGGGTCTATAAAAAGATATTTCAGGCTTCATAACCACTCCTATCAGGACAGAGTTGCTTTCAAAGGGAACTACTTTTTGGATGTCGTCGTCTAGTGGATGAGTAGGGTAGTCAGCACAGAAAACTCTCCTTCTTCCCTGTAACTACTGTGTGTGTCTAATGACCTGTATTCTTGTAACGATGCACAACTGGCTTTTTACTGCCATGTCTCTACCTCTCATATTCTGCCTGTTAGTTATTTTCTGGAGGTGGCTGTGAGAGTTCTAACTTCATTTAACACGAATGAATGGAGGGACAACGTTATGACATTCCCATGCAACAAATATTGCTCCCTAGTAAGAGGATAGTGTTACTAAATTGCTTCAGCATGCATTCTTGCTGAAGCCAGTGGCGCCTTATTGGGCCTGAATTCTAACACTGGGGGTTCAAAGGCAGCCTAGAGGAATATATTCCAACTGCAGGAGGGAGAGGTGGTTTAAACATGCTTGTTGTCCTTTTTCTTTACTACATTTCTGCCATAGCAGGCAAATTCTTGTGGGGAAACACATTTTCAGCTGCATATGAATGGATTCAGCTTTAGGATAAATCCAGAATGTAATGAAAACACCCTGAATGTATTAAACAAAGGACTTTGAAGACATCAGAAGTGGTGAGTGGGAGATGAGCAGATGCTGGCAAGTGTTACCAATTTGGTGAAATAGGAGCTGTCCAAGATGTAGAAGAGGGGTTTGTCAGAGTGCCTGGGAGGGTTTCTGAATCATTGCTAGCTATGCAGGAAGTCCTCTCTTCTTCCTCAGTAAAGCTCTGTGCTCAGTAATGCATCTGGAAGTGGTGAATCTCTCTGCAAAAGAAGTTCCTTTCTTCCCCCTCACCTGCTCTGCCCAGAAGCACATTCGTCCTGCAGAGGCAGCTCCAGTGTGGAGGATGTTGCAGCCTCTACCTTGCCTACATCCAGTGACTTGCAGTGAAAATTGCTCACCCCTGCATACCCCTGCTCCCTGCATTGTGTGCATGAAACCTCCATGCCTTCTTCAGAGCCTTTTTTTCTGTGAGGACCAGGATCCCTAATGGTGGTAGTGTGGTTTGCTGAAGACTTTGCTGAGAAGCACATTCTCTTGGAGAACAGGGTTTGTCGGGCTTCTAGAATGTTCATCCCTTTTCGGCTGGGCAGTTAGAGTAATAACTGTCTAATTCTGATAGGAGCACTTTGACCATTGTTTTTAGACCACGCAAATGCTCTCTGTAGCAGAGGAATCTTCACGTTACCTCCTGCCAGGCATTACATCATCCTAACAAATCTTTTCTTCAGAAAGATTCTTACAACAAGTTTCAGTTTTCTAGGTTTAGTGAATACATTTGTTTAATCATTTCATTCCTGTATGCTTATAGTGGTTGATTCATTTTCCATTGCTGGAAGCCCTGCAGTTCAGGGATATTGGTGTGCAGACATTTTCAGACTGTAAATCTTTCTGACTAACTTGGAAACAGCTTGCTCTTCAGGTCAGCCAGACTCAGAGCAACGAAGCCTTTGAGTCCCAAGTGTATCCTGCTTCTCCCAGCTGCCTCTCAACTGCAGAGAGCAATCTTCACAAGGAAAAGGGGAAATGAAACAAAAACAGAAATGCTTGATTGGGATGCCAAGGAATTGTTCTAGGGGTATTCCCTGCATCAGTTCATGCTTTTGCAAACTATTATAGACTACTGCAGCATCCCTGTCCTTGCCTTCTCTATTTTTTTCATCCTTAGTCTTGTAAACATCACGGTGGATGTGAACTGGAGAGTGACTGCTCTTGTTCTAGATCGTTTAATTAGAAAATCTCATTGATAAAGCTTGGCCTCCAGTACCTCACTAGGATGTTTTCTAAAATAGTCACACTGACCACGAGAAGTAATCTGCACTAATAGAGTTGTGCCATATGCTGTAGGAAATGTTGGGAATGAGTGTAGTCACGCCAAAGTGCTTTGCTTTGCTTCCCGACGTGCACCAAGGTTATTTGAGATTGTATGGTCTTCCAGAGGTGTTATAATAAAGACATTATTATAAGTAAAATGCTCTGTGTTTTCGCAGCACCCTTCAAGGCAAAATAGTTACAGTACATTATGGGTGCATGAGCTTGCTTCTTAGTTAAATGTGGTACCATCAAAAGGAAAATTACTATCTTGTCAAATTTGTTTAAAATTATAGATGGAAGGGTGTGACTGCATCCTTGTAAAGCTTTGGGAATTAACTCGTATCTAGAGCACGTGTTCACTGCAAGGTCTGTTGCAGAGGAAGGAATTCCAGCATCCTTTGATGCCATCTCCCCTGTGGTAGATGTTACTGTGGCCCTTGGCACAGAGCAGCCAGTTTGGGTTCTTTGCTGTGTGAGAGAGGGTTGGGAACCCTTGGCAGCTGACCAGGAACAAGCCTCAGCATGCTGGCTTTTTTCCTTCCTCCCATCTCTCTTATGTCTGCAGCACACTGACAATACTCAGGAAGCTCTGTTTCCAATTCCTGTCTTAGGAAAACACGATCATACCATCAATTTATAGTAATGAAATCCCTCTGTGTTCGGAAGAATTATTTCTGGTCCTCTTTACATCAAGAGGACAGATAAAGTCAGAGTTAATTCTGTGTTCAAAAAAATATATGCAAAAACCCTACGTTTTCTCACGTTCGTAATTCCTATTGATGCAGGAAGATGAAGTGTGTTTTGTGAGGGGAAATAAAAAGGCTGTATGAAAAGCCACGGAACGAGCTGTGCCTGTACTTTAGGTCTGGTGCATGAGTTAGGCATGTGCAGGCAGTGCAATTAAATTGGGCAATAGCCTGTGTTGCAACGTTTCACCTGCAGGTTCGGCTGATGGGAGCACTTTCAAAGTGAACCTTTCAGCGGAATTTCTGTGTCCTAATGCTTTTTTGGCTGGGCACTTGCTATTCTTTGAATGCTTGCCAAAAAGCTAATCCACCTATATGCGTTCTCAGGTTTATTAATTATGAAACCAGTAAAATGGTGCTGTCGGCTGCCTTTTGCAAAGCGTACTTACGCTGTGTTAGAAGACTGAACAGAGTTTTAAGTGCTTTGCAGTAGATAGAGAGAAACCAAAGATCTGTCCTTCCCCCTCGCCCTTAATTCTGCGCACAGAAGAGTGGCAGAGATCTTGTTTTCACTTATTATTCTGCTCGATGCACGGTATTTCTCTGCTGATCGGGTCATTTCTTACTCTTGTGCGGGTAAGCAGGATCCCATGCAACGCCAAGGTGCTGGGCACTTGCCCTGTCTTTGTTCTGCTGTGGACTCGTTTCTGCCTAGTTACATAACTACTTGGAGCTACTGTTAATCAGTCTGTAACACTGGTATACTTACTGGAGTCTTAAATCAGTGTTATTAAGCGCTAAGATCTGGAATAAAAAGATCTGTTAAATGTAACACTTTCATTGATTTTCTGCGGAGCAGCAGATGACTATTAAGTTGTTTTAAAACGTTTTTCTCCCTCCCATCCCAAACGAGTTTGAGATCTTGAGCAATCAAAGCATAAAAATACCTTTCTACTGTACATGCACTGGTGGGAAGGCCTTTGGCTGGATTACTCACTTGTTACTGTAACTTTTATAATAAAATAGCTGTTTGGGGAAAATCCTCTAGGGCAGCGGCATTCGTGCTGTGAGGTTAGGTGCCTGCTGACTTTAGAAAGAGAAGAAAGGGATACCATGTCTGGGATTAATAGTGTTTGGAGACTTCTCTCTCCACAGTCTCTGGGTTGCCTCAAGGAACAGGAGTATGAAAAGGGAAAATTTTGAAGAAACACATGATAAGACCTTTCTAGAGGGAAGGCATGATGTAAGAACAACTCATTTCATTCCGATCAAAGCCCCACGAGCCTGGTATCCTGTTTGCACCATAACTGCCAGCAGATTCCTAGGGAACGCAAAAATAGGACCAACAAATAGTACTTTCCCAGAATACTTTCCACTTCCAAGAAGGACTTCCTGAGCTCAGAGTAGTGTCCTTTATTATCCCTCAATGGACTTTTCTTCCATGAGGCTGTAGAGCAGCTCTTTGAACCCACATAAGAGAATCCGTGTTTTGTGCTGTGATGCTTTGCTGGGCTTTGGTTCTGTTGGGAAAAGTTGCCTTCTTGCTACTACTTTGTATTTCAGAGTTTATGACATTGACAGCTAAAAAAGCAATGCCCTGGGTTTGCTGTGGAAGGTCAGCTAATTGCAATTATTGTAATAATTTCCATAGCAGAAAACTGTGTCCCTAAGTGTGCAGTATTCTGTCTGTTGGAACAGGGTTAGGCCTGGGGTTGGTTCTGATTTTTTATTCATATTTTAGTTCATTTCTGTTCTGTGTGACATGTGAATTGACCTTGCTAAGATGGTTCCTGGGGGTCTCAGCATGGAAGTTTTCACTGTTGTGGTGAGGTAGGACGGCAGTTGTTTGCAGGATGGGTGATGGAGAGCAGTGGCAGCAGTGGAGCAGGCCCCCTCAGCTCACAGCAGGCCAAGATGACAGGTGAATGCCAGGACTGCCAGCATAAGCCAGGCTGCCGCTAGTGTGTGCTTTTATCTTGTTCATTATTTTAGTGTTGTGGGGCTGGAATAGGATACCACCAGTAGCTTTCAGTGTTGCACTGAAGAAGCTGTTCCCAACTGGTAGGTGTCCTGGTATCAGCATTCCAGATCATGACATCCCACGACAGGCTGTTGGGTCCAGAGGCACAGTGCACTGCGGAGCTGTGTTTGCTGGTTTCTCATGAGTTCTGACTCTCCAATAGGAAGATGCACTGGGATGTGCTGCATTTCCCAGGAGCCTCTGCATGATTTCCAATTCTGGTTGATGGGGGAAGAGCTCTCTTGTCTTTTCTGGGAGGCAAGCTGTGGAGGGCCTGCTGATAAAAAAAACTCGGACCGATTCTCTCTCCTCTGCTTTTATTTTTGGTTCGTTTTAATTTATTACTCTTAATTATTCTGTATTATCTTGCATTCCTTTTAGTAAATCGGTTTTTCCTGTCTCAATTGTTTTTTTTTTCCCCCTCTTCCTTTCCCCGCTTTCTCCCGAGGGGAGGGAGAGGTGTCACATGATTAACTCTTCAAACCAAAACAGCAGGCCAGCTCTTATTGCTGTCTTTGCTACAGGTACCTCAGTAACATGCAACAAGTCACTTAAATGCCTTCGTCACCAACCCAGGTGCCCTTTCTAGCCTTTTGATGCTCTCAGTCTTTCACAGTAGATCCATGCCTCGATTTCCCCATCACTACCGTGTGGATGCTGAGGACAAGAAGAAGAAATAAACCTAGCAGGAAGGTGGAGATGGGAAGAACTTGTAACATCAGGCTTGTTTGAATTCCAGGGCACCCTGACAGCAGTAATGTGGACATGTTCCTCCTGGCTGGCAATGCTGTGTTCTGTAACGCACATGGACCCAAAAGTTCCCCTTATTTAACTTATGTTGTTTTTTTTCCTTTTGTTTCAGCTCAAAAAGAAGCAGGTCTATGTTGAGAAGGTGGAGAAGATGCAACAGGCCTTGGTTCAGCTGCAGGCAGCATGTGAGAAACGGGAACAGCTGGAGCATAGGCTGCGGACCCGGCTAGAGCGAGAGCTGGAATCTCTCCGGATGCAGCAGGTATCCTGTCTTTCCCTGGGCCATGGCTAGGCTTCTTGTAGGGTTTGACACTACAGCATGTGCAAAAGAAAGGCAATGGTTAAAAAAAAAATGGTTAAAAAGTAAAATCAGCATTTTTTTCTCCTGAAAACTATTATTCTGACCTCTGTTTTTACTTGATTTAGTTACTCCGTTCTAACCAGAAGATTTAGATAAAAGAGCAACAGTCTGTGCATCCTATGATAAGAGAGCCATATAGCTAGAGGGTGTTCTATCTTTAGGTAACCTGGTTATATTAATTCTTATATTATTTTTAAAATATTATTTACAGTTTGAAATTTTAAGTAAAAGTCAGTAACAACTGGACTGAAATGAAAGGCCCTCCAAAAACCTTTTATATGAAAAAGAAAGTACACAAAATGCCAAAACCACAAAACCAGTTCTGTAAATGCAGTTGTTGGAAAAAGGAGCTTCATGTAGAATATGTTCTTGGAATTGTAGTGTGAGTCTTTTTCAGTGGGGAAAAAAATGAATGAGAAGTAGATTGGGCAGAGGTGCTGCAAATTGGGTGGCAGGTTTTAGTTTTACTTCAGCTTGCATCCACTGTAGGCCTGCATCATATTTCCAGAAAAATTTACAAACCTGACAGTTCATCTATATTCTAATTCATGTTTAGTTTCAGGTTAAATTTGGTCCTCAGCTGCCACATCTGTGTGGGAACAGATGTTTACATAATGATTATATTTTTGTAGTGCTCCTAAAAGTAGGAGTGAACATAATTTGGTAAATTTTCTTCCATGTTACCTTTGGAAGATGAGGTAATCTGAACACCCAACTTTTGACTTCGAGCTTTAGTCAAAGCAAAAAATGAACTTTCTTGTCCCAGTTTAAGAATTCTGAGCTGAACGTGTAACAGGTTACCTGCCCGATTTGTTTTCAAGACAAGTATCACGCATATCCCAGATAAGATTTCCGTATAAAACAGATATGAGGGAAATCCGTTTTATCTTTGAACTTTCAGCACAGCAAATCTCCATTTTTTTATATTGATTTATGAGGAAAGGTTGTCTGTCTTCCAGATCTTGTGTTAGAGCTAAATTATTTTTAACCACCAGCTACTTAGTCCACAGGTATACAAAGATCATATTGATTTAGTATTCAAATGCTATAAAAATATTTTGTATTTTTGTTTTAACTCTGATGCATTATGTACACTAGTTCGTGTTTTGCTGGAATGGTGTTGGAAGTAAGTCTGAGTTACTTTAGGCAGTATGGACAGGTTAGAGACATCAGACCTGAGTAGCGTATCCAGCTCCCTGACATGCTCTTGTGGCTTTGCATGTGGGAAAAGGCCTTAAGGAGTATTTTCCATCTGAGATACCCACTGGTTAGTATTGACCAGCTCTGGAGTAGCACAAGGAAGCGCTCTATCAAAGTGCTGTGACTTAAGCTGTCTTTCCTGGGAGCAGTTCTTGGTATTTTATGGCTTCTAAGCTTCAACATTTGGATATAGAAGGAGCCTGGTTTGCATTATATGAGCTTGTTTCCAGGTTTGGACATAGGGAGGCTGCACTGCCTTGCAGATGTGTTAGGTCAAACTCTGAAGGAGACCATTAGATCACACAGTCTGCCTTGCGTGGCATAGCCACTACAAGTTCACTCTGGGGGGTTCTTGGACCAGCCCCTGCCCCTCAGAGAAAGGCACACCAACCAACCCTGAGTCTAACAGGTGCATCCTGAAACTTCTCTTTGCTTTGCTTTTCAAATCAGCGTCAGGGCACATCTCAGGCTGCCAACGTCTCTGAGTACAATGCCACGGCGCTTATGGAACTCCTGCGCGAGAAGGAAGAAAGGATTCTTGCTCTGGAAGCTGATATGACCAAGTGGGAACAGAAATACCTGGAGGAGAGCGTGATGAGACAATTTGCTTTAGATGCAGCTGCGACTGTGGCTGCTCAGAGGTAAATTAAACTATTCATAGTACAGGGATTATTTTCTTTTTCCTGTTGAATGTCATATTTTCCACAAAACAGTGTTGTCATATCACCCTCCCAGAACACCTCTCCCTGTGGTCTGCACATCTTCTCAAACCTCTGCATACAAGTAGAGCTTGGCTGCTCTTCCTGGGAGCTGTGTGACTGTTAACTATAAGAAACATTTTTGCAAGGGAAGGTTCCCCTGCATGCAAGAGCCATTTTCCAGACTAGAGTTGTCCTAAGCCATTCCTAGAAGCTGTTGCTTCAAAAATAGATGTGTGTGGAGCGTTGTTGGGGTTGTTTTTTTGTTGGTTTTTTTTTTTTTTTTCTCTTTTCAAACAGGAGTCAGTCCTTGCTGAAGTCATGTGGGATGGGGTGAGTTTGGTGATTCACATCATTTGCCCTGAATGGCTTGCTTGTTCTCCAGAATGTTTTTGCAAATTACTTTGTGGTATTGTCCTCAACATGGTTACTAACCAGAAACATCTACTAGGAAATTCTGCTCAAAACATTCTGCTGTGTGTGGAGAGTAGTTGTTGTGGGAGTGGGAAGGGAAGGGTGTCTGAAGTTGGGTAACAAGCTCACATTCCAGTGCAGCTCTATAGAAGCAGTTATTATGGTTATAAATAGGCCCAAGTCTTCAGCTAGCTGGCAAACAAGTGGTGTTATTGGAGAGCAACTCTTTAACTTCAGGTAGTGCTTACATGTAATTTCATTGATCACTAGTTTCTGTTTCTTAACAGCAGATTTTATTTTAGATTGTTTCATGGATGAGATTCAAATAGGGATGTTATCACAGCTGGCGTCCTAACATATAAGATTATGCTGAAATTACAGGGGGAAAGTTGCAGATCTGCTGTGTTAGCAGTTAAAGACTTATCTTGCTCCCCAAGCAGGCTGTTATTTTGGGGTATTGATGCTTCTTGTGAACTGTTTTCTACCTCTCCAGAGATTATTTAAAGGCTTTTGATACTGTTTGGCCCTAGAGGCTATGTTATATTTTCAGCATGCACTGATAAATAGAGGTCTGGTCTATTGTTTATCATGGAGTGAGAGGGGATGTGTTAGGCCTGTTCAGGTTTTGTTAAATGAACAAAGAATGCTTTCCAGTCAGGAAAGAGCAAACCTACTTTTCCGTTTCCTTCTAGCTCCTTCTCCCTTAAAATAAACTGTTCCATCAGTACTGCTGCCAGTTTACATCCAGTTTATTATAGCCTTCTCAAAAACAGGCTGTAAGGGATTTCACTAATTTCAATGGTAACCTCATCTCCACTGTGCACAGATTTGCTTTCCTTTTTCTTTGGTGGTGGAAAATAGCATCCCTTAGGAAGACGGGGTTGCAGGAAGGATGCTTTACAGCACAGGCAGGAATTTGGGTCAAGTTAGGGTTCTTTGATGGGTGACCTTCCTATGCCCTTCATGCTGGTGTGTTGCTGCTCCTGATATGAACTTTTGCAGGGTTAAATGTACATTTATCAGTCAGATCTTAGGGCTGCTCGGTCTAAGAGAGTAAGTTTCTTATTACAGTGAATTGCAGCTATTGGTAACTCCAACTAATTTTTTTAATTATTACTATGTTAACACGTAGCTATGTCAGTAACGTGCTCCTAAGCATTAGGAATCATACAGTGGTATAGAGCATAGTACAGTATCTTCATTCTGACTGCACAGCAACAAGTAGGATAACGTGTTATGTTGTGGTTAATGGAATGAACAACTATTACAGTGTTAACACCAGGCACTACGTGGAATTGATCTTAAACTGTTTTCAGCCCACTCTTAAGTTTTTTGGATCAAGTTGCTTAGGATTGCTTAAGAAACTTAAATGCGTAGTTCCCTTCGATACTCAGATAACCACTTCTTGGAAGAGAAGGGGGAAAAACCTTGCATCTGAAGCAAACTTTGTACTTTTTCAGTTGAAGAAAAGTGCCTAACATTCGATATTATCTTCTCCCATCCCTCTCCTTGGATTTGCCCCATCGATCTGTTTAAGTTAGCACAGTGAATCAGTTAGATCATAGACTGGCCTGAGATAGACAGCAACTTGACTGTTGTTAGTATTAGCATATTTTTATAATCCCTCTTTCATTATGCCTGGGAGTGGGATTTTCAAAAGACACTGAACCAGCCTAAGCTTAGAAACAAGAGATGTTCTTGTTTGTTACTTTTGAGCAATCATTTTGCACTGCTAGGAGGAAAATGGCATGCTTAGCTTGCCCTTCATCTGCTCTACTGCTTGTTCCCAGGGACACGACAGTGATCAGCCACTCACCTAACCCTAGCTATGACACCTCACTCGAAGCTCGCATTCAGAAGGAGGAGGAAGAGATCCTGCTTGCCAACAGGAGGTGTCTGGACATGGAAGGAAGGTAAAATGCAGTTTGTTCCTATTTGACTACTTTAGGACAAGGATTTTAAATGAATTCTTTGGGTAAGTGCCTCAGAACCAGAAATTCACGTGTGTTCACCAATCACAACAATGTAGAATGCCAGACATTTGTTTGACCCAGGAAGTAACCACACAACAATCCAAAACCTGTATTTAGATGTGTCTAGCTTATTCCTCTCTCTTCAGGGCATCTTCATCAGACCCCAAGTTCCAGTCACTTCTTTATTGTTTCACAGAGCTGTTTTTCCCCGGGGTTTTTTCACTGCAGACTCCCCAGACTTTGTGAATGTTCTTTATTTATTTATTTATTTATTTATTGGCTCATGTCCCACCCATAACTCTCAGCCTTGCTTCGGAGCCTCTTCCATGCCTGTTTAGAGCAGCTTCCAGTAGCCAAAGGTGCAGGGGTGTCTCAGTGAAGCTTTGTATGTAGATGTACAGGAGGCCTCATACACGATGCCATGGAGGGTCAGTGAGCAGCCAGTATTCAGGGTGTCCTCTCCACGCCTGCCTGAATGCCCAGGGGAGTTCTAGTCACAGCTGTGGGGTGCTGAGGCCTCAGTCCAAAGTGATGGAAGTTCAAGCACATTGTTGTCCTTTGTCCTTCTCAAAAAGGATCAAGACTCTGCACGCTCAGATCATTGAGAAGGACGCCATGATCAAAGTCCTGCAGCAGCGCTCGCGGAAGGAGCCTGGTAAGACAGACCAGCTCTCTTCCATGAGGCCTGCCAAGTCACTGATGTCAATCTCAAATGCTGGCTCAGGCTTGCTGTCCCACTCATCCACGCTGAGCAGCACTCCCATCCTGGAAGAGAAGAGGGAGGACAAGAGCTGGAAAGGCAGCCTAGGTAATTTTTAAACAATGGTGACAATTAAGGTACGCCAGTCACTGCCTATAGGGGAGGCAGGAACAGCAGAAGGTGGATGTCTGACAGAGAGATTGACTGGCTTAGTATGCAAGAAAACTGCCTGCAAGCAGAATGGAACACACATGCAGCAGCTGCTTGCTTTAATCATTTTTGGGGAAGCAATTCTGATGTCCAAGCTCAGTCATGAAAATTTTTCAGCTTTAATTCCCACTTGGTTTGGTACCTGATATAAGCAATATTTGAGATCCGGTTTTAGAGTTCCCAGGCACTTGCTTTCAGCGGGGCTGTTACAGCTGTCTGAGGGTGTAAAGTCTCCTTCAGCCAGCAGAGATACAAATCAGGACTGCTGTCCTGTAGAGTTGCACCTGCACTAACATGACTTCTGACTGGAATGGCTCGGCACTATTGTTTGGAGAAAGGAAATAGTATCAAAGGGAATCTTAGATGATGTTTTTCTTTCTGGAAAGAAGTTGGACCCACAGGTCTTCCCTAAGTTTCTGATAAGTAAATGAGAATCTCTTGCAGCTGATTTCAGGGCGTGCAGATTTATCCATCTGCAACTGAGCAACTGCTCAGAGTCAGGGAAGTAGGATGATAGCGCCAGCTCGCTTATCTTCGCATGCAGCAACATGAGAACACTGCTACTGTCCAGGTACTTCAGCACCAAGTGGTGAAAGGTGCTATGGAAAGGTAAATTAGAGCTGACAGCTAAAGCACAAATCCTAGAGCAAATACTACAGAGAGGGACAGAACTGATTCCAGTTAGTTTTTTGGGATTGTGAAATTTCCTTCCCTTTTTCCACAAAGGTGTTCTGCTGGGAACAGAGTATCGCTCCGAATCCATTCCCTCCACGCCCTCTCCTGTCCTTCCTTCCACCCCATTGCTGTCAGCCCACTCTAAAACAGGCAGCCGGGACTGCAGCACCCAGACTGACCGAGGGAACGAGCAAAGCAAAGCTGCACCTTCCCCCGCAGCTCCCACACCAGGACGACTCCCCAGTGCCAGCCTGCCCTACAGTGCTGACAAAACAGGTAAGGAAGCTCAGCTGCTCTCCCAGAGGGGCCCATGCCACTGGCTTACTGGCAGTTCTGCTCCATGGGCAGGCTCTGCTGTCCCTTTTTCTGTTCTGGAAAGCTGGGTTTACTTGTGGGTTTCAGAGGCAAGACTGGCCCCGTTCTGAGAAATGTCAAACACTCTGAAGAAAAAAATAATGCCTTCAGAGTGGTACGATAAGCATGGACACACTGAGTAGAGAGGTACAGCGTGATTTAAGAGTTGGAGCAGGTATATATGTAAGTCTCCTCTGAAGTAAGTTGAGAGTGGTCCGTGGGCTTTAAATAGCATATGAAAATGAGCTGTAGAAACTGGCCATCGCATTTTAGTGGGTTTTCAGAGCAAAGTGGACTCAGTTAGGGGGGAGACAGAAGAAGGAAGGGTAACTGCCATGACAAAGCTGTCTAGTTATTACACTGTCCCATTGCAGGACCAACTTCAGCAGTGGTGCAAGTAGATCACGTTGACAGTGACTATCGCAGAAGCTGAATTTGCTTCCCACAGAGCTCTGAGCTGGCAAGAGCTGCTCATTTTCCAGTCCACCCTGCCAAATCAATGCAGATTACACAACCTTGCCTCTTCTACTTACAGACACATTACAATTATGTTGTTCTTTATGGAAGAGTGAATTTGGCTGGTTTGCTGTGCATCTTGCACTGAGGGAAGCAGGGGAACGGGTTTTGTTTGTGGTGAAAGTGTACACCGGCTGCATTAGTTTAAATGAAGTTTCTCCCATTTTATATGCTGTTGTGTATCCATGAGAGATACTGAAAGGGAATTTCAGAAAATATCTTACCCGTTTGAAGAATTGTGGTTTTTATACTAACTGCTGTCTTTTGGCCAATGACAGAAGATGGCTTACAATGTTAACCTCACTTTTCTGATCCTGTGCTCACAGTTCATCTGTGATTGAAGTTACAGCTCTGATCGTCTCTCTTGTTTTCCCTCATCACATAGATGGGCCACTCTTCCACTCCAGCACTCTCGAAAGAAAAGCCCCTGTTCAGTCCATGGGGCAGGACCTCCCAGATGGAGAGATGGTAGAATACCTCATCTGAAAGCCCGTACCGGATCTGAGCTGGGATTCGATAGCAAGAAGTTTTTTTAAAGACAGTTTTATTGGGAAAAAATTGTAGTACCTGAGTAATAAAAGAACACTCAGCCGTTTGCTCTTGTATATTATGTCTCAAAAATATGGACAGGTTAATTTATAATTTGTTCTAAATTATAAAAAAGAAAAAAAAAATCCACAGTGCTTGTTATTTGAAAGTATCCCCCTTGTTTGTTGAGTACTGGATCTGGTAATGTCTGGACAAAAATCAAGAACTTAGGTGCACTACATCTTATATTTCATGTCAGTATTTTTGAAGTCTTGTCTCTTAAACAGAAGTAGCAGCTCTCGCAGCTGTTGGTGGTTTGTCCAATGTGAATGCAGTAAGAGGGGCAGAATGGCTGGGAGCATCACTTGATGGTTTCAGGATGCAGGTGTTCTCAAGCTGAGAAGCTTTCATAAATCTGAGCTATGATCAAGGGAGTTTATCTTTTCACTCTGAGTAAGAATAGGTATTTCTCATCCATAGCCTGGAAAGATTTCCATTTTCAGTATGGTAACTTTTTGTTTTCCAGACTGTCTTATGTCTTAAAAAAAAAAAAAAAAAAAAGACTCCGGTGATTAATGTAACATTTCACATTTTCAGTTGCATCGAAAAATTTGCCGTAGTCTTAGCCGTAAGTACTTGTTCAATAATTTATACAGTGGATAGTAAGTAATATATTGCATTCGTGTTTTACGTAAATTAAATAAGGACATTTTGCTGACTCAGTCCTGATCTGTTAGATCAGATTTCTGCCATTGTAATTCCATTGGCGGTAGTGGAACTTCCCCCAGTTTACAGTAGTGCAAGTGGCGAGCCCTGTTGCTTTCCAGTATTACGACTTAACCTACTGCGTCCTTAGCAGGCTTTTCTATACTTCCCGTGCCCTTCTTCGTACATCCTGGGTTCTGGGAGATAATAGATTCTTTTTTACGTAGCAAAGCCTCTGAGGTAGAGGTTTAAACAAGAGCTGTGTATAAAGTTTCAGATGGCAAATTCTGTCCTTCCAAAATATTTTTTCTTTAACTAACTGGAGAAAGCAGCTTAAATAAAGACCCAGAGGCATTACAGAAGGAGGTTACACATTCTAATTGTCGGGTTCTCAGATCCCTGGGGACTAGCAGGAATGCAGCGGTGCTTTGGTTGCAGATGCTGTAAGGAAATACTAAGACCATAGACGTAAATGTTTGAGTATTTTTGTTACTGTCTTTGCGTTTTATTAAAACAGTTCAATATTAATTTCTATTAAAAACTTTTTTTTTTTTTTTTTTTTTTTTACTTGAATGTTGAAATGTTTAATTAGCCAGTAGTCACAGGTCAGCAACCTGGTTAGCCTCAGCTTTCTGGGCAACGTTAGAGTAGCCAGATTTTTATTTCAGATCATTTCACTTCAGAAAAAAAAGGAAAATCAGCAATTAATCATCCAACAGCTAGTGAATGTCCTCAATTCCTACTTAGCTGACACTACTGATAAGGTGTCCAGTTGAAATGGCCTTACCATTCAACAGGCGTAATGTGAATGTTACCATGGAGGGGTGGGAGCTGAAGGGAAGTGCCTTCTCCCTGCTGCACAGGTAACGTAGCAGTGCCTAACGATGAGCCCTGAGTTGGGTTCTGTTTGTCTTCCAGTGACAGTCACTTGGAAAAGCAAGGCGAACGGTTCCCATCTTTTCTAGCAAATCTCCTGCTTGTTAGTGTCCCTCAGCCTATACTCCTAGCCCACAGAAGTCAGGGGTGGCAAAATACATATGATGTACAGTATTCAGGTGAAATCTAAGTGGCCTGGTGTTACCAGTGACCTCTCTAGCAGGCTGCCCAGTCTCCCCTCCATCTCTGCCATGTGACGTGCTTCAGAGCTGCACTTCGAGGCTTGTACTTTCTCTGCCTAATGGGTCTACACTGCTCTGCAGCGTACAGTAGACCTTCCCTAAGCATATCCTAATAATCAGTTTGATTCAGTTCTCCACCCCTTACTAGACAAACTGTTCACAGCCTCTTTGCCCTCATTCCTTATGTCTATTTCTCTTGACTTAATTTCATCTCATTATATGAAGTAGTGCCCACTCTGATGATTTTGAGTGATTTCTCTTCCTCTTCTGCAGTTGCTGGATATGCAGGAGAAGCTTTTCTCCTTAAGCCACTATGTTCATCTTTCTACCATTTCAGCATCATTTTCTGTATTATATTTTGCGGTTTGGGCTTAGGCTGAACAATAAGGGAGATGGGATGCCACTGGGGGGGTCTGTGAGAGGGGAGGGAAAGATGCTGGAGCTCTTTTCTTTTAAAGTCAGGAAAAATGATATTCCGTTTTTTCAAGTGCTTCTTAGCAGTAAGAAAGTCCTGCAGGTGCAGGGCTCTGGATAAACAGTTCCAGCTCACCTGATCCGCATCGATTCCACAACGTCTAGGAATGTTTTGATCGTTCACAATACCACGTGTTTTATAAGACTGCTTTCCCGCAGTCGGTGTTGGCTATTCGGCTGGGCTAGGTAAAATAGTTTGTTTCTTCTCTGTCACTCAGTGTTTTCAAACTGAACTCCACCACATCCTATTTTTACAAACAAAAAATAGGACATAAGAGCCTTCTGTGAGTAAAGGATAGGCTCTGCACAGCGGCTGTCTCCTCTGGACATGGCAGCCAGGCAGTCTTTGACAGTCCAAGCCATCAGGAGTGCAGTGATCTCAGCGGCTCTATGCCAGTGGAAGTCAATTCGGAAGCAAATGATGCATTTTCACATTCCTTCAGCCAAGTTCTTTGCCCTGCTTTATGCTTTTGGTTCCTCCCAAAAACAAAACCCCCAAAACTTTTGACGGGGAAGTTTGAGGTCATCTTCCTGTGCTGACAAACACAGCCATCAGGATTGTAGTCCTCCCCTCGAGCTTCCTCAGAGCCACCCTCATGTGAATGTAATAGCGCTGCTTTCTTGGAGGAAGATGTGTACTATAGTCCTCAGTCTCCTGTACAGATTTTTATTTTGTTTTTAAAGAGAAACCGCTTTAAGGAGACAAACTGCACACCCGGTTCCTTTGCCTTCAGTAGAGCTTGTTTTTAGTAGAGCGTGATTTTTAACACAGTGATTGCAATGACCTACTTTGCAAACCAAAATTCTAGACTAAGAGTTTTTCTTAAACTCGGGTATTAGCAACAGAATTGTAGCTTTTATAAAAAAAAAAATAAAATAAAAAGCCACGTATTCTTCTTTGTAGAACAAAACAAGAAAATCAAGTGTAGTTACTTTCCCTCTTTCCTTTCCCTACTTACAGAATGGCCGAACTCACGAGTCCTTTCCTCGGGCAGCTCCTTTGAGATGTGGTGCTCAGGGAGCAGGCTGGGGTCGGGAGGCTTTTCTTCCCAGCTGGCCCAGTCTCCTTGTTAACTCTGAGCAGCTCCTGCCTGGCAGCTCCCGGTCTACAGCCATCATCTACAGCCATCCCCAGGTCTGGGGGACCCCTGGGGATCTGAGCTGCTCCCCAGGAGGCTGCAGGGGGTGGCTGAGGTAAGCAAATGCTGGCAGGGAGCTAAAATTCAATGTGGTCTGTGCCTCTGCAGGCACGTTAGTGGCAATCGGAAGAGTGTGAGGCCCTAGCATTAGCTTTGCTTTGGTTTTGAGGCTGCCTGAGAGAAGGGAACTTGGGGGATTTAGGCCGGAATCATTTCCAAGGATACCTCCTGCTCCACAAGCCTGTGCTGAGTGTGCTGACCGCAACCATGAGCCAGGACAGAGCACAGGAGCCACTGCTGGTACCCATGCGGCGAATCCTGATAACTGTGGCTGAAGGATGTGCTGCTCCATTGCTTACAAAATGGTGGTCACGTGAACTGGGGCAGTGAGGACAGCAAAGCCCCGGGGTGCTCAAGCATCCCCTGCCTCCGGGGCTGGCGTGGCTCGGGCTGGGGTGGGGGCTGTGGGGTGGGCTTCTCTTCCATGTATTTGTATAGGAACTGTTTTTTAAAAGCTAGCATTCTTATGTCTAGAAAGTAAAAAGACATTGTAAAATGTAATTGTACTGTATTTATGAAGAAAATACATTTCTTTTCAAAAAGACCTTACTCTAAGTTTGTTTTAGAGTCTGACTTCCAACAACACCATCTTTGAGGCTTTCAGAAGCATTGAAACCCATCCGCTTTGCACTTTTGTGTCTAACTCTACCCTGAGGGCTGCGCTGAACTATTGAGGTTTAAGGAAAAGACAACCACCTGCCCTTCTAACTCGAGCAAAATCCCTGTTACTCCAAATTCTGACGTGTTTGCATACTTGCTTTCACTCAGCATGGTCTCTGCTCGGCATCAACAGTGGTGATGCTTAGATAACTGGGTGCCAGCGGGAGCAGCACGGTGTCCGAGCTTTGCCTTGAGAGAGCAGGGATAGAGCCTCCCGTTTGCTCTCTGAGCTGGAGTGTGGCTCCTGCTGCCTGCAGAGCAAGACTGATCCCCAGAGGGGTGTTGCTCAGGACTCTGCCCTGGGATTTGGGTCTCCCAGTCACAGAGTAGCAGCTCTGTGGGGCAAATGGCTTAAAGCCCCTTTCCCTTTCAGCAGACCTGTGGTCTGAAGGGCCAGAAACAAGTGAACAAGTGAGCAGCAAACTGCTCTACTCCTGGGCCCAAACCAACAAAGCATGGATTGAAATACTAAAAGCTCAACGTTTCACAACTTCAGAAAACGTATCAAGATTATGACGTTTTTAACATAAATTTATATTGAAGTGAATTTCGTGGATTATTTTCCCTCTTTATTTAAATCAAGCTTATTTTGTAATTTCTGAATGAGCTGTCTTGTAATTCAGCTGTGGAAATGGTCCTGAAGTCTTTGAAGACTATGGCAGCTTTAATTCTAGGAAAGAAAAAGTAAGTTTAAATATGTGTGAAGATGCTTTATAAATGTCTGTCAATATGTTTGCAGCTAGCCATAAAAGTATTGTATGTTTTTAACGAACAGATCCTGTGTTCTCGATTTTTTTCTGTTGATCAGCCTGTTTTATGATTAATTTTCTAAATATGAAGACCTTATTGATCATAAACCGAACATAATCACCTCATCTAGTTCTTGCTGCCTCGTGGCATCTGTCTTCATGTTTTCACCCGACAGGAGATTTTGCAAGATAAAGTAATTTGTTCATTCCAGTCTCTTCCCTCAACCGTCACTGATGGATTTCTCTCTGAGCAGTCCTGCAGCTGCACACAGGGCTGCAGGCTTCCCTTGTTTAAGCGTCAGACCAACAGCGCTGCTTACAGCAGCCTGCAGCTGCAGAGCGCCTCTGCCCATCATCTCTCCTTTGGCTGCTGCAGTGCTTTTCAGAAGCCCAGTCCAACCGCACGTGAGTAGCCTGAAGTCGTGGATGTTCTCCATGACGGCCTCCAGTAGACCAACACATTTTCTGTTCAGGTATTGGTCCTTTTTCATTTTGTTTTGTTTTGTTCTTTGCTGTTGTTGCTGTTGTTTGCTTTTGCCTCCGATTTATTTTTCCTCTCCCATCACGCTGTCAGGGTGAAGGAGCAGGGGTTGTACGGGAGGAAGCTGGTTGAAAGTGGTCAGCGGATGCGTGGGCACATTTTTTCACAGTTGACTTTTGGAATTGATCTTAGGTAGTTACAGCCTGCCTTGGTTGCCAGTGCTTTTATAAAGAGCAGCTTGACAAATCGGAGGCTGCTGGTCAGTTTAGCACGTATATCCCCTGCACTTTCAGGGCTTTTGATGTTGTTTCTATAAATCTCTCTGGCATGCCAGACTGAAATGACAAGACCCCCCCCCCAAAAAAAAAAAGCCATCCAAAATCACAACAAAAACCCAACGCAGCTACAGAAGCTTGCTAATAGCCAGGTTATTTAGCAAACCAACTGCGGCCCATCTGCAAATGGGTGTGAGCGGAGTGTTTGGACGTTTCACAACAAGCACCCTGGTAGCAGCCCAGCTGGGAGGAAGCTGCTGCCAAACAGCCCGCAGTGAGCCTGGGCGGACTCGGCTCTGTGCAGCGTTGGTTTGGGTCTGCACATTCCCTTGTCTCCCTTGGGAACGTGCTGACCTGCCCTCTTGGACATCGCCATCCATCAGAGGCTGTCGCAGGTACATCTTTCAGGTGGATCATGGTAAATACATCTCCCTCAGTATGCCAAGGTTTGGGGCTTAGAAAAGGAGAAAGAGATTAAAAGGTTGACCTCTGTAGGAGCAGGTTTTGCTCTCCAAGAAAAACAAAGCGGGTGCACGTAATATAGTTTGGAGCACTGCTCTGAATTCTGCAAGAAAGAGTGAAATGTGACGGCAGCAAAGGACTGGCCTTGCAAAGGCTCCTTCGGGGTGGTGGTTAGATCTAGGGAAGTGATTGAAGGAGATAATCTTCACTTTGTGTGTTAGAGGAAAACTTCAGAGGGAAAAAACCACTGATCCTTTGCCAAGAGAAGTGCAAGCCTCTGAAGTGTAAGGCCTGCATGTATGTCTACATGCACACGTTCAGCAGGATGCCAGAGCCTGTCAGAAGCTGGATGCAGGGTGTGTGGTTACGGCTCACGCAGACTGGTTTTTAAATGCCAAACTGTTCCAGGAATGTCACCTCTTGGGGAAAAAAAGCTGCTTCCTGGGCTTGCCCCGCACCCTGCCAGTCCCATCCCCAGGGCAGTGACAGCCCGGCGGGAGGCACCGGGGGCTTCCAAAAAACAGAGAAAACAGAAGGATTGGGGATTGCTTAATTAGAAACAGTTTTCTCCTTTAATGTTCTGCAATTACTTTGAGGTCAGCAGAATTATTAGTATTATTAATCACTGAATTTCCAGAGAACTAAAGTTAATAGTACCATAATGGGGCCGTGCCGTACGGCAGTAATTGCTGAGTGCCAGCAACCAGCTAATTAAGAATTAAGACTTCCAGCCCTTCTCTTGAAGCAGATCCTGTTTCTCCCAATTCTGCACCATGGGTAATTCGGCCTCAGAGGGGTAAAACTCAGAAGGGTGAGGGAGGCTGGGGCCTGGTGACTGCTTGTCCTGCATCCTGCTCCTGCTGCCCATGGGGAGGCTCTGCAGAGGTGCTTTGGAAGGGATATGAGGTGTGAAGGGGAATAAAGCCACAAAGGGAAAGAGAAGAGCAGGAACAGAAGAAAACAGCTAGGTTCTCTGTTCCGGCCCTGGCCCTAGCTACCAGTAAGCTCAGGGTTAGGGTTAAGGGTAAGCTTGTCCTTGTCCTCCTAAATCACACGTGGGAGACCTCCCTTCTCCTCTTCCTCCAACCTGCTTTGTGGACTCCAACACAGCAAACCCTTGCACCATGCATCCTAAGTCTAGAAGCAAATAATCATTAGAATGTAACTGCATTGGTGCCAGTGCAAATTATCTGAAAGCAGAAGCCAAGGTGGTGACAGCTAAGTAAGAACACGACGTGGAGCTGTAACAGCCAGCACAGCTGTGGGCATCGTGCTCACGCTGTGACCTGGTGGCTTTGAGTGCAGCAGCACAGCACAGCCCGGTACCCCTTGGGCACAGAGCACAGCTGGGGATGCACATCTGGGGCTGGTTTTCCTTTTTCTGATGGGGTGTGTGTGTGTGTGTGTGAAAGAAAGGAGAAACAAAACCATGTGTCCGGGGACACCAGGGATGGATTCCAGGGAAGTTTTGTTCTAGGGTAATGTTAAACATTTCACTGGCGCTTTTCTCTCCATACGTGTGTGTGGGGCTGGCCTTTGTTTTAAGGAGGCCGTAGCTGTCCCCCAGCGCCCAGAGCAAATAAACCCCTAACAAAGCATCTCAGCAGCTCTCAGAGCTCGGTTCAACCTCCTGCCTCTTTTTCCTTTGTGTAGGGGCCGCTGGGGAAAGAAAGCAATGTTTATCTTAGGGACACAGAGCTGGGCTGAAATCATCTGTATTATTTTAATTATGGGAGATTTGAAGCCCAAAAATGTTGTTGGAGAGCTGAAGTTCCCCTTGTTGCTTTTCCTGCAGCCATTAGTGCAGGAGAGGAGGTGTCCCTGGGAAAATGCTGAGGCAGGGATGCATTTTGGAAAATATCTCACCTGGTTCCCCTCTTGATTGTCATTTAGAAGGAAAGCTCCCACCTGGCACGAGGTGATGGGCCAAGTGACTGCAATCCCAAATGGGGCTCATTCACATCAGTGACCCAGGGACCATTCCCGGTTGACCAGTGCCACTGCACTACCACAGGGCATTGCGGAGCGACGCAGCCAAGGGCCAGCCCTGTGGGGCTGCTCCTCTTAGTTATCCTGCAGTTTGGTGTTCCTCTGGCTTCCCACCATCCCTCCTGTCCTCTGCTCCAGCCCCAGCACTGCAGCCACGTGTGGCACTGAGCTCACTGGGAGGAGCGGCTGCTCCATCCTCACCTGTCTGAGGCACTGGAGCGGCAGAGAGCCGGACATCTCCTGTGTCTGGCACTGAGAAAATCTCAGTGGTTTGAAAAGCACCCCCTGCTTCCCTCCAGACCAAGGAGGCACAGGGCCATCGCCTGGATGCGGTGATGGGGATGCACGTCTGGCCTGTTCTGTGCCGGTCTGGCCTTGCAGCGTCTGGCACCTCGCTGCCGTGATTTGGATGCAAACTGTAGGCAAGCTGCACCTCGCACCGCTTTGTGGTAGCAGAACACAGCACAGCCCCGCAGCTATCCCTGCTCTGCCGGAGGAGCACTTTGAACCAAGCGCTTTGCCACTGCCGGAGCCAGCGGGTGGGCTCATGGAAAGCAACGTCTGCTCCATGGTGGTTCAACCAAAGCACTGCATTTAGCAGCAACATTTGGTTTCGCAATGGCGTCTCCACCTGGAGCCGAGCAGAACTGCTCCCGCTGACAGCTGGAAGCAGAAGGGAACCGGCTGCTGACTTTCCTAAATGCTGACGCTTTGTAAAATGACCGTTTCGTGCTTCAAAAACAGCCGAGTGAGGGAACGTCTGATTTGCCACCCAAACGGCGCCGATGGTGCCGCGGGCGGACGGAGTTCTCGGCGGAGGCGATAAACAGACCGACAGCGAAGCGCAGCCGGCAGCGCAGCGAGGCGGCCGCATTCGCGGGGGCCCTGACGAAGCTCCTCTGCACTTCTGAAAGCAGGCGGTGCCTGGCTGGTGAGCCGAGAGGCGTTCCCGCGGCAGCGCGCCGTGCGCTGAGCAGGAGCCGGGAAACCTGAAAGGCGGTTCTGTTCCCGCCAGAGCGAAGCGCGCCGTCACCCAGAGTGGCCGCGGCTCCGGCCGGCGGCGGACGGCTGCGGGAGCAGAGCGGCGGGCTGCCCCTAGGTGGCGCTCGGCTGCAGCGGAGGGACGGAGCGGGAATGGCGAGAGGTGCCGCTGCCCGGCGGGGCCTTTGTCCTGCGGTGCGGCTGGAGCGCGGGGCTCCGTGCGGTCCGCCGCCCGCTCTACCCCTAGCCTGCTAGAAGGGGCTCCTTTCCCATCGCAGCTACGCGTGCAAGCGTCTTTCTAAGTGCGAAACACCCGGCGATGTGCTGAGCGTCACTCGTGGCGCAGTTGGGCGCTGAGCTGCGCCGCCCGCGGCCGCCCGCTCTGCTGGTGCTGCTGCAGCCCCGATCACGCACAGCCGCCCCTACACGGGGCTTTCGTGCAGCTCTGGGGCCGCGCGCTGCGGAAAGGAGAGCGGCTCTTTCTGCAGCCCAGCAGCACCGTGCGGGAGCCGTCTGCAAGTGCGGGACTGGGCTTCCCTGGTGCACGAGAGGGGTTTCGCCCTGAAGCTGGAGGTTCATTCAGCATCAAGGCGAGAGGAATAACCAATAATGCAGTTAGAGGTAATGAATTACCTTCATTTCTGCCGCACAGCCTGGCTATCGATTTCAGTGCGCTTTCAGCTCCCTCCGGACTTGTCTGCTTCCCACCTTCCCCTCGCCGAGCCCACCAGTCCCACGCAGCGCCGGCTCTTGGTAGCACGTGGCCGGGTGCCGTGGGGATGTACGGGCGTCCCACACGGCGCTGGGAGCCGCGGCACTGACACGGCCGGGTCCTGCGCTGGTGCAGTGATGTCACAGACACCAGATGTCTGTTACTGCCCAATTTAACAGTGCCTAATGAGGTCGCTTCCATAAAAGCGGCAATTATTTCCTGGGAGCCGTTTGCTAACGTAATTAAGCCAGCTCCTACGCCTCGCTTTAGAAACCAGCTGAGACCAGCGCTCTTACGCAAAGCGAAGCAAGGAGAGAAGGCCGGACCCACCCCCGAGAGGTCTCATCTATCCAAGACGGATCTCGTTGGGTTGGCCTTACCAGGAGCGGCTGGGCTCTGGCCTGGCTGGGCTTCCCCCGCTGCTGCTGGTTGGGCTGGGGCGGTGTGTGAGCAGGGACACGTAACGGCCCGTGTGGCGCCCGTGGGGCTCAGTGGGGCTGCCACCACTGCCGCTCTGCACTTCTGTTTTGTTCGGAGGGATGCCACGTGTGTTGTAATCGGTAAGCAAAAAAGATGGGTTTTAATGACTTGTCGGGGGCAGTGGAGCCTGTGAAAGTTTCTTCGCTTCTTGTTTCTTAGAACGTTGACTTATTACATGTGTCACTGGGTATTTTCCTACCAGTAAATAAGAAACTGCCAGCAGTGGGTCTGTGTTCCGGCGGCCATCCTGCCCTGCCGCCCCCTCCCCAGCCTGGGGCTGACATAACCACGGGCATCTGCTGGGGACACAGCAACCCTTCCCCTTCCTGCTTCATCACAACCTTAATTAAAAATAAACTGTCAGACGCCATAAAAAATTAAAACTTAAATGTGTTCTCGGGGAAGCCTTTGTGGGGGCATCAGGCAAAGCCTGCTGGCTGCAGCCACAGGAGGTACATAGGAGGGGATCTGGCGAAATGCAGTCTTACTTTCCTGCCAGGCTGCTGGTACATTATTTAAACTCCTTGAAAAAACAACCCAATGTATGTCATGCATTGAACCTCCCCCCAGCTCTGCCTACAGCCCCAGGCTGTCCTTTGACAGCACTTTTTGCATTCATCTCCATTTTGCTATTGCTTCTCTCACTTGAAGGCAGACATCCCCTTGCCCAGCGTGCAGACTCACCCAGCTCTCAAGTGTGCTGCTGCTCGTGTGTGATGATTGCTGCTAATTACATCTTTCACAGAAGCCAGATGCCAAGCCACCGGCCCTGGGCACCACTCGGTGCTTGCCCTGCTGCCCGCAGCTGCTGGCAGGGATGCTCCCCTTGGCAAACTGAGGCTGACAACCATAAACAGAGCTGGCTGGAAACCACAACGCTTCTGGAGGAGAGAGCTGGGCTCTTGCAAACGCATCGAGGCTCTTGCTGGACACCACGGGAACAGGGAATGTCCCTGAATGCCTTACTTCCTACTGACGTATTTGGGATGCAGAGAACAGGCATGCAGCACCCCACTGCACCCGAGGGGTGCAGGGGTAAAACGTGGCTCCTAAGCTTGGGTTTGTTGTCTTGGTATCTCCTGCCTGCATGCTGCTCCTTGCTGCTCCACTACTCATGGCCTCTCTCCACGTTAATTGTCGCACACAGAAGGGTAAGACTTAAATTGCAGCCCAATGCGTTTTAATTGCATGTTCTTAATACATAGGCCTTGTTGCTAATTATCCCCGTTCTCCCAAGCAGCTTAAAATTCAGAAGCCCTGAACTGTGGCTTCCAAGGAGCGTGGCTTCCAAGGAGCAAGGCTGCCAAGGCAGGAGTGTGAGCCCCTTCTTGCTACAAAGAGGGCTGAAATGTGGCTGTAAACACGAAAATAGCTGCTTCTTCCCCAGCTTCAACCTGCTCAGAAACTGATGTCCTCCTATGGGATGTGCCACAGGCTGTGGCAGAGAAAGAGGCAGAAAGATGTCTTCATGGTAAGGTGGTCTGTAGGACGACCTGCCACCTATGCTTGGTTTGCATGAATTAGGGAACAAAATCAGAGAACCATCTGTAAAAATAACTGCGGGTGTTAATTGCACATGGCAGCAGCTCTGCACGCTGCTGCCGAAACCTCAGGTGAACCTGGAACTGAGCAGATAACACACGATTGTTGCACGGCTTGCTGGAGACTGTGGCTCTTTTGCTCTTAACATTGTTTTTAAAGAGGTATTCCACCTTTTACCCGGTGTACCACTGAAATGCTTGAATTTCCTGCATGTGGGGTGCAAGGAATTGAAAGCAATTTTCTTCTTTTATTACTAGTTAAGTGGAGGAGACATTTCAGTGTCTGTTAACATCACCTCCCTGTGCTGATGGTGCAGCCCTACTTATGGAGCCCCACTGGAATATTTTTTCTCCCTTTTACCTGAATTTCTGTTTTCTGAGGTCTGAGCACCAAATATTGTCCTCTGCCTGCCAGGGGCTGATGGCGAGCTCATGCCAGACCCTGCTGCCTTTGAAATGCTAATTGTTGTGTGCAGTGATGGATGGCCGACACGCTGCTGCTAACTGCCAGAACTGCTGCAGAAGAAAGGTGAACTAAACCACGTGTGATTTATACTCACTGGCAGCATCGCAGCAAAAAGAACCCAAATTTTATGTGGCTTTTTCCTCTCAAAAGGTATGAGAGATCCATTTCTCACAGGCTGGTAATGTAATCAAGTGACTTTTTGCTTGGAAAGTGCCGAGGAGGTCACTTCTGTTGGCTGTTAAGGCTGGCAGCGTTGCTGCTTCCGCACGCTGTGGCTCCAGGTTTTGATCCATCCCTGCTCCACGGTGGCCAGGTAGCAATTTCCTTTGACCTCGGCTTTCCGTGTGGCTTCAGTGAGCTGCTTGGATTCAGCTTGACACATTCACAGCAGCCGGCAGGATATCCAGCAGCACACCTGTGCCAGCCCTGTGTCCCTGTGAGCTGCCAGTGGGTGTGCTCAAGCGCACGTGTTGGCCGAGTGTTGGACCAGGCTGCCCACAGAAGTGGTGGAGCCCTCATCGCTGGAGGCATTGAAGAGACGTGGCTGAGGCACTGTGGCACTGAGGGACACGGTTCAGAGGTGTGGCGGGCCAGGTTCATGTTTGGGCTGGCTCATGAAGGTCTTTCCAAGCTGAATGATCCAGTGGTTCTGTAGCATGGGTTCTGCTCCTTGGGCATTGCCCCACGTCCCCAGGAAAAGAAACATGAGACTGCATCCGAGCAGCTGAGGGAGAGCTAAGAATTGTACTGGCTTGGAAGAACAAAGGACATAAGCACTGAGAACACCACCCACTTCCAGCCTGGTCCAACAGTCCCAGGCGGCACCCAGCCCTTCCCTTCCAGGTGCAAGCCAGGCTCCAAAATCCATAGCTTTGAAAGAAATTTTGAGACTGTGAAGCTGGAATGAACGCAGGCTTGGTTTTGTGCATATGCAGACCAGAATAGTTTTTTAGAGGTATTTCTTAAATCTAAATACTAATTGGCTTAGGACAAGTCTGTGCAGTTGTTATGGCAGCTAAGTGAAGGTGGTGCTTTGGTCACTCGCAGCAAAGCAGTCCTGCAGCCCCAGCCTTGCGGTTTGCCCCGGGAAGGCCAAGGAGGTCTGTCTGTCTGTCTGTCTGTCTGCGGTGCGGGCAGGGCTTCTCAGGAGTGAAACTGCCTGTGAGGGTTAATTAATTTTTAATGTTAGCAACCTTTCCTTTGGAGCGTGTGGCAGTCCATCAAGTAGCAGAGAGCAGCTAAGGCACCTTCTTACCCACAGCAGTGGCCCCGGCTCTGCCAGCGATGTCTTGTGACAATTATGTATGTGAACACAATTTTCTCTGCTTTATAGCTCTACCCTGTAATCTAGGGAAAGCGACATTTTACACTGCACAATGTGGCTCAGCTTTCTCTCCGACAGTGTCTCCTCTGCCAATAGATTTTTTCGCGGTGGCATATGGCAGGCAGTGTTACATCTGCTCCGATTTCCAAAAGATACGCTACCCTTTGTTGAATTTTTACAAATGCTATCAGTCTAAATACTCCAGCAGGCTGCTATGGCAACAAAACGAGAACTCACTTTCTTGCTCTCCCTTTTTTTTGTGTGTGTTTAACCCTGGAACACAAGGGAGAGGGATGCTGGGCTTCCAGCAGCAGCACAGCAATGCTCTGTGTGCCTCTGTGGGGCCTGGGTACAGAGCCCAGGAGCAGCTTTGGACAGTCTGAGGAAGGTCTGAGCTTTCCAAAAGGAGTTCACCAAGTGTTTCCAAAGGCTGGAGAGTCCCATCGCCAATGTTGTGTCCCAAACGCTTTTGAGAGTTTGGCCTTGCCTGTGGGCATTCCTTGCTGTGAGGAGCAAGCCTGGCACGTGGCAGTGGCCAAGGGCCAGCTCTGGCACTGATGCAGATTTCTGTGCTAAATATTTGCCACCCATGCTGTTAACTGGCATTCTTTTAAATCTATACTTATGTTTCTCCTGAACACATGAAAATGAGCCTGGGTCAGTGTGTGAGGGATAGAGCCTGTGTTTGCTGTAAGCTGCTGGTGGTGCTGATGCTGCTCTCTGTCATCCCATAACCCATTTGTTGTAAGATGCCACGGACTCCACGGGTGTGGAGAACCCATCTCTGTAGAGCTGCTCTAAGTCTGCTTGTCAAATATCCTCAATTCCCCAGCTTTCTGTATCAGTTTGGAGCAGTTGTCTCCCCTGCACCATCCCAGCTGCCCATGTGCTGTGTCCTTGAAGTGTCACCACGCTTCCCCTGACTATGGCTGAAGCACGAAGCTGGCCACTGCTGACTCCAGCACCACTGAGGCAGCATCCCATCTCTCACATGCCACATGTGAGCAAAGCACGAGCATGAGACCCCAGGGTGTTTTAGAAAGTCACTGCATGGATGCAAGTGCATAAGAAGATAGGTATCAAGCTCAAGACACCTATGTATGTATTATGTATGTATATACGTACACATACACAAGATATGTTTTCTCACTCCAGGCTCCCCTCTACTAACTCATCCTTTTCTGTCCCGGGGTACAAAATAGATGGTGGACATGGTCTGCTCAGAAGGGGTGGCAATTAATTGTTTTTGCAATCCAGAATAAGTCTTTCTTGAAGGGTAAGGTGCAGTTTAATCACCAGTCTTCTTCCATCCAAACAGGCACACTTGATGGGACATGGCAGCAGTGGGTTTGCGGTGACCTACTTGGAACAATGTGCAAAGGGAAAAGAGTAAAAAGCCCAATTCCTGGCTCAGTGAGCTCATATCCCAGACTCACAGAAATTCAAGAGATGTAGGGTGGAGTTTCAACTGTTTCCTGCATCCAAATCCTGCCACCCTCTTCCAAGTTTTCACCCATTGAGAGACCCAAAAATACAGCTCTCCTACTGCGAATTTTTGTATCCAATGTTCAGAAACCTGCTTATCATGGGCAGAAGCTGGGCTGATAACACGCTTTTCCTACAAGGATGCTCGCACCATCAGGGCTGTTCTGCTAAAATCTGTGACAGCTGCAAACACAAAAGAAAGCAGTGATAACTAAAACGTAGAGTCTGGCCTGGCTTGTGGTCTGGCGATGCTGAAGAACCATCCTGGAATTCAGTGGCCGGGCTGTTGTGGACAAAATGCCATGCTAAAAATGGCATCTTCACAGATGCCGTCAGTCTGCATTCAGCCTTTGCACAAAGTTACGGGAAGGATCTGGCTGAGTCCTTTCCTGGTTGGAAAGCAGATAGATAGGCCTCGATGAGCAGCGGTGCGGTACGTGTGATAACCCTGCAACCCGCTGTGCCTGCGTGCACCAGCTTCTCTGCAGAATAAAGATCTGCTTGTAGATAACGTGGAGAGTTTGTAAAGCAGCGTAACTGATAACCTGCTACATTACTGCCTTACCATCCCTCCTGCCAGCCTGGAACTAGCTCAAATAAATGACGGTTGCTCAAGAAAATAACACAGAAATATGGCTCCAGTATTGCTCCAGAAATTGCTAATGTCTTCTTAAAAGCTGTTTGGTGATTCTGTCTGATGTGGCAATGCAGGTTACCTGCATTACTGAGAATAATGATGCGTGTTTGCCTTCTCGAGCGGGTATGAGTTTGCTGGTGATGTCTGTGGTTTGTGTGCATGGAAGTTATAGCATAGATGGATCGGCCCTAATTTTGTGTCCGTCTTAGCAGGTTATTTCAGTCAATTCCTCCCCCATTTCTAGCAAGCAACCGACATTTTTTTATCATGGCTTCTCCTAAAGCCATGCCTTGATTTGCAGTGAAGCAACCCCAAAGGTGCCATGGTACTCCCCCACCACAGTAAGCATGTCCCTCCCCTTACCAGATATGAATCTTAAGAAATGACGCTTTAAAATAAATTCCAGAGCTGTGATGCCTTCTGGATAAAAGTAAAGATGAGGAAGTAATAGCCAGAGTCAGTTCTCAGCGCAGAGAACAAAGCAGCGTTTTATTTTTGCTGCAGTTATGAGTAAGAACATCATTGATACAATTACCTGCAACACAGGACAGAAAACAAGGAGGAGGCAGCAAGTGTAATGAGACCTCAGGCAAGGAAGAAAATCTAGTTTTGAAGGATGAGGCTTCAGGGGATGCAGGGTTTGCTGATAATAATAATAATAAAAAACAACAAAACTTGTTCATAGCTGGGAGCACAGCCTGAATCTTTTCAAACCCACCTGTGGGGGAACAGCTGAGGAAAGGGACTCAAAGTCCTGGTTTGATTTCACTGAGGAGAAAAAGATGACAGACGTGAGGGATGGCTGGTGGGAGCATGGGGCAGAAGTGCTGCGATTTGTCCAGGGTTTCCCCATCCCTGTGTTCACACCCATGGGTCCAGCTGGGGCCTGGAGGCTGCTGGGGGCTGTGGGAGGCATCACTGTGCAGAGAGCAACATCCAGGGGGAGATGGCACCAATGCCCTCCTCAGTCAGAGGTTATTGACAAAATTAATTCCTTCCTAAGTGCTGTAATACAGTGATTCCCAGAATAGTGCAGCTTTATGACTAGGAGGAAAATAATAATTACATCTTATTCGTTAGTTTTCATATTTATGTGTGTGGATGTGCACGGCACGGTAAGCTTTGCTTTGCCGAGCAGGAAGGTGAAGCACCTGGAAGCCTTGAAGACCATGCACAGGTCCCATACAGCACTGCTGCTGTTGACATCGGGACTGGATATGGCTCTGGATGAGGCCTCCAGGTCTCTAAGAGCTTTAATAACATCCCCAATCCTTGTGCTTAGAAATGTGTCACAGGCAGGTCAGTACTGGGGTTGCCACAGCATGGGCTTCTTAGATACTACCTGTTCCAAGCCCTTGGTCTCATTTTCTGTGACTTTCAAATTAACCGTGGGGTTCAGGTCTCCGTAACTCCTTGCTCCGTCCCACATCCTTCTGCCCGTATGTAAATGTGAAAACAAAGTCTTGGGTGATGGTGTTTCCTGACCCAGAATAAATGGTAACCTCAGAGTAAACACCGTAACGCTCCGTGACATTGTTCTTCAAATAATCATTAAGTCGACAACCGTTAGTGCTGCCTCCCGAGAGCAAACTTGGGAATGCCATTAATATAAAAGTCCAGGACGTCTGTCAGTGTATTTCATGTCTTTCTGACTCATTTGCAGGTTGGAAATCATTTCTACTGTCAATATCTATTTGAGTTGTACTTGTAGAAGTGTGGAAAGTATCTCCTCGTCTATCGGTGTCAGATTCCCTGCTGGAGATCTGCACCAATGCAAAGATTATTTAACTTAGAAGAAAAAAAGTAAATTATATTCATCACACCCCACAGGCAGTTACTTTTAAAGAAATTAAGGTACCGATAGCTGTAATTTAGAGCCTCTCACATGCACAATAAAAAGCAGTGAAAAATAAGAGGTGCTCTGCTCAATGCCTGGAGAAAAGGCACTGTGAATTATTCAGGGTGGCTTGTCTCACCGCCAGCGTGCACCGAGTGCCTCCATCAATCCTCAGCCATTAGAGCGGGTGTGGGGGGAGCAGTGGTGGCTCTGAGCACCCCCGGCGCTGCCCCCATGGTGTATAAACATGATTTGGAGAATCAAACAACCTGGTGGCCTCTCTACTTCTCTCATCTGTCACCCGGGTAAAGTAATTTCCTGAATTTAGGGTTACGTAGAACAACACACACAGGTGGGCAGGTCAGGCTTGGCTGGAGCCCTATGCTGCGCTCCAGCCCTGCTGGCCTCTGAGAAGCAAGGAAGAAGTCCAAAAACTTGACCTCACATTACAGTCCGGCTTCGTATTTTTTGATTTGGAGGGAACAAGTGCAGTGCAGACCGTTGCAACGGGGATGGAGCACCTGATCTGGGCACCATGGGACACTGCTTGCAAGGACATGACCTCCAGCATCCCTCTAAGCTCGTCCCTGTGCGAGCCCAACAATGCCAGTTGTTCAGGGGCTGAGAAGAAGTTAATAAGTATTCTCCACCTGATGAAATCCATTTCAGTGTCTTGAGAAGGGAATGTGGCGGTGGGCCCATCTCCTCTCCAGGCATTTTTCAGGCAATATATGGTTGTTATAAAACCAGGTTTTATGATCCTCCCTTGGTGAAATAATGAAATCACATCCCCGACGTCCTGTGTACCAGGCACTGTAATTCAGAGGTGAAACGAGCTTGTGCTTGCAGAACAGAGCAGGACAGAAGGCAGATTTGTTTAGAGTCTAGGATTTTATTTTATTTTTTTTTGCTATTGCACTTTATTTTATCATGTAGATTCTCATTCTACATTCAGCACTAATTCATGTGGAGTTGCTTGAGAATTTATAAAATAAAACCAGTGAACTACATACAGGATGAGTGTTTAATGCGTGTGCAGAATTGCTCTGCTGAATCTGTTTTATCTGCTTTTGAGTGCTTCTTTTTCCTATATTCCAAAATTTTAAATCGCATTTTTATTAGAGTGTTTAGAGTTTAAGGAGATAAAACTCACGTGAATGATGCTTTGTGGAGGTCTCTGGCATTTAAGAAGCTAAAGCAGTGTATCTGAGCTGGCTTAGCTCTTTCAGCTCTAAAGGCAGCACCTTGCCTGGTTGGGCTGCTTGGGCTTTGCCCTATTCTCTGCAATTAATTCACTAATGAGCTGTGGATGGGGTGCACTCACCATTTCAGTCAGCCTCCCTGCACCATCAGAGACTTCTGCCCCTTGCATGTCACTTCAGTAGCTTGCAAAATGCTTCCCAGAATAGGGTTTGCTCTTCCTTTACATGCTAGGTTTTTCTGCTGCTTTGACAGTATCTGCCACAAGATGCGTCAGCTCCTAATGCTTTGGGAATTGCTATATATTAATAACATATTATGGATTTCCTGCATCTTCATCTGTGCAGATTAGAGAAGCTGCAGCTCAGTGGTGGCAGAATAATTTTAAAGAAAAAAAAAACAACAACAAAAAAACCAAAAAAAAACAAAAAACCAAAACCAACAACAACAACAAAAGAACATACATGAGAAATACTGTGAACGCAGGGGCTTCAAACAGAATTTATTTTTATAGTGTGTTATTTTACCTACGTGAAACAGATTACTGCAGAAAACTGTAGCTTCCTAATTGGTGGTGTTCAGACAAATCCTGTTGCCAGATAGAGACGCAGCTGAGACCCAGGAAGGGTGGCCGTGTTTGGGCAGCCCTGCAAAGCAGGCATTGGCCAGCTCAACCAGATGGGGACAGACGCGACCCTTAGGGACAGAGAGGAGATGAGGAGTGGTTATATGGGTATTCAGCCACTCTCAACTTCATAGGTCTTTGTCCATGCTAGAGGAACATGTACACAGGCATCTTGAGAGCCATAAAATCTGCTTAAAGACACAGTTTGGCAAAGACCATAAGCTTGTGAGATGTTCATTCCTGCTTGCTGCAGCACTTAAGCCACTTTGGAGATGTATTTAACTTTACGTGTGGCCATAAATCTAGCAGATGAGGAGATGGGATCCATGTTCATATAGCCAACTACGTACTTAAATGCTTAAATGCACAGAAGCTTGAATGGGTACAACTGATGCTAAAGTTGTCCCTCCACCTGTACCAATCTAAAATGTGGCAAGTTCACTCTTCCTGTTACACCTGGAATCCCACCTGCAGGAACATGAACTCAGATCCCACCAGGGATATTCCCCAACTGGTGCCACACCGGCTGCACAACAGAGAGAGGCAGTTTGGTCTGCTGAATAAATGGGGGATTTACTTTCTCCCCTATAGATCCTCTGAATTTCCATGCTTCCTGCTCATTCATGGTGCAGAGTTTTGAAGACAGGAGAAGAAAAAGTGATGGATGCATGTGGTTGCAGAGGACAAATGTCAGACTAGGAAGTCTGGATAGATACTGAAAGCTCATCCAGTTTTCAGCCAACTGTAACTTCATTTTGTGGCAGACAGATTGTTAGAGGATGAGAAAGGAAAAAATAACCCAAACCATTTTCTGGAGTAGATAGGGGGATTTCTCACATTGCATGGAAACTCCTGGGTGTAATGCAGGTTATTTTACATGGTCACTTAGGTTTCCAACTTATGTGAAGAAGATGTGTTTCCCATAGGAAACATGTATAGCACAGTGGCCAAGTCCTATTAATCCTTATTTAATCTGCTAACCATATTGTCAAATCTTATTCCAACACTGACAGCGTTGGCGTTTGTGGAGCCTTATTTATCACCATGCCAGATGAGCTAAAGGAAAAGCTGATGCCGAAGAGCTGCAGAAGGATGATCCTGGTTCAAGGGCCCTGATGCTAAGGAGCAGAAAGAAATAGTTAAGGAATGAGGCTTCATAATTTAATTCCCCAAAAGTCTCAGGGAGAAGGAGATTCACAGGTCCCACAGCCCTCATCCGCTGTGTGCTGGCCAAAGAGCTCATCATGTTCTTCCAGTGGTACAACTTTTGCTCCCTGCCCCTGGAAATCAGCGATGCCCTCACACACTGTGCTGTCAGGTAATTAACAAATACGCTTCCTCAAGCCAGACACAGTGCTAGGTCTACTCCTCTGAATCCATACTGTCATAATCAAAATGCAATGGTACAGCATTTATCCTCCCCTTGTTTATTATTTCTGAGTTGTCTTTAAGCATATATCTCGTTTAGGGCAAACCAAGTCATAGCTAGATTACATTACAGCAAGGAAATCGGATTATTTTAAGTAGATAATATAAAACATGTCTATGGAAACTCCATGATAATTGCATTATCTTTGGTACATTGTGAGAGAATTATCTGTATTGTATTAGGTGGGGGAAGCATGCCAAAATGCTATTTAAAATGTGAGTGGATTATGAAGACGAGTCAGTCATTGGTCACAAATAAATTAAAAGGCAGAATATGTTTACGTTCATCATTTCTAGCTTTCGTTTTATCCCTCCCACTCCTGTAGCCATGGCAAGCAACCAAATGCTGACAGCTGAAACACAGAGTGAAGTACCTATGGTTGTGTGTGCCATAAGACAGCCCCTGGACTCAGAATAACAGAATCATCACAGAATGTTTTAGGCTGCAAGGGACTTCTGGATCCATCCTCTGCTCCACCAAGGCACCCAGAGCAGAGTACCCCGGCCCATGTCCAGAACCGTTCAGAGATCCCCAAGGAGACTCCACAACATCTCTGAGCAGCCTGTGCCAGGGCTCTACCACCCGCACAGCAGAGAAGTGCTTCCTGATGTTCAGGCAGAACCTCCCACGGTCCAGTTTGTGCCCACTACTTCTTGTCCTGGCTCTGGGCATCACTGATAGGAGCCTGGCTCTGCTCTCTCTGCACCTTCCCTTCAGGTAATTATGGACACTGATGCCTCCCCTGAGCCTTCTCTTCCCCAGGCTGAGCAGCCCCATTGCTCTCATCCAAGCCCTTCACCACCTTGGTGGCCCTGAGTTGGATTCTTCCCAATATGTCCGGGTCTCTCTTATACTGGTATGCCCAGAACAGGACTCAGCACTTCAGGCGTGGCCTCACTGGTACTGAGTAGAGGGGCAGGACTACCTCTCCCAGCCTGCTGGTGATACTTTGCCAAATGTAGCCAAGAATACCATTAGCCTTCTCAGCAGCAAGGGCACATTGCTGACTCATGTTCAGCTGGGTGTCTACCAGGACTCCTAGGTCTTTTTCTGAAACTTTCCTTCACTCCTAGCTGTCTATAAAACCTCTGGTTTGACTTCAGTGAGCACAGAAAGCAAGCACAAGCAAAGACCACTTGTAGCCGATGGTTCTGTTTTCATGAAACATTATATTTTCCATCCTAATTTGTCCAATCTGGACTGAATGACAGTGACAAAATCTGTAATGACTTTTTTTATCTGCTGACAACTGGCTGGGAATAACAGGCGGCTGTCAGCAGCGCTGTGGTGTGTCGGGAGCTGGAGCCCAACCAAGCATCATCAGCGGGATCAGAGATAATTTATATGACAGGCTACTAATGGGCCTAAATATGACAACAAAAATGAGTTTCTAACCTGCCCAAGAGCTTGGAAACTGAAGAACCTCCTTAGACTCTTAGTCGGGGGGAATCATGCTGCCCTTAGCTCCCCAGCTCATAATTGCTGAAGATTCAGAAGAAAATTGAATGAATTAATGAATCACCAGCAATTTGGCTGACACAGCCAAGAGTCAGGCTGTAGTGCTGGCAGCCCAGCTCCCTCATCTGTTGCCATTTCTGCCAAGTCTCACCGTGAAGCCCTGGGCAACTGACCTCCATTTTCTTCTGAAGGTGGATTAAAGCGATTTCCTCTTTAAGAAAGCCTCGTTTAAATACAAAGTAATACTATTGTTACTGTGGGAGACTACACATTGCAGTAGTGCTGGGGAGTGAACGTCTCACCTGGATCTTGCAGATATTATCTTGTTCGAAATGCACAGTGTTTTTTCTTTCACATTGTTCCCTTCTCTGTCATAATGGCCAAAATCTTCAGAAAAGAAGCCTCAAATATACAGTCTTGTTCTAGGTTTTGACGACCATCAGAAACAGTACAGAGTGACTGGAGGATGTTGTGAAAGACCGGTGTCATTCAGGAATATTGGTAATAATCACCCACCGAATTCAGGCAGCGCAGAGGCTGTCAGCTCACTTAGGATGTTGCTCCCAGAGAGGTCATTTCACTGCTGAATGCTGTAACCTCTCTGAATGTGTTTGCCTTCAGGTTACCATCCTAATGCCCGTGGTCACTGGGGCCTCCCATGCCAGGGCACTGGGTAGGTATTTATGGACTATAACTCAGTTAGTATTGATGCAACAGCATCGTACCAGCCAAGAAACCCACAGGAGCAGAGGAAATTGCTGCTCCCACAGTGCCTCCCACCAGTAACTCACACATGCCAGAGCCACTGCTGAATTTATGACATTCATGTCTAGCCACTGCTTAAGCCTCAAAATAACAGCTAAAACCCAGCACTAACGACTTAAAAGCTATTCTGTTATCAGTAAACCTGGCCGCCTGCTGGGAAAGCACTTGGAACTATTTACTCTTAAAATGTCTTTTGGGAGCTGATTCCTGTTCCAAGTGTGGCTCCAGAGAGCTTATGAACATGGGGGCTGAAGGCTGAGCAAAGAACCTTCCCCTGCATCTGAAGAGATACAAAGAAATGCAGATTTCTCTGTCAGGCAGTACATGCACCCTCCTTCTGTGACTCAAATGCTCCAGGGGCCTCCAGCATTGGCAAGGCAATATGACATCCTAGCGGCCCCAGCAGCACGGTCCTGGCAGGGCAGCACCACTGGGTGAAAGGCAATCTTCAGTTTTCTTAACAAGGATGGGGACAGTGTTCACGTGCAGTTATTTTAGTGCAGTGTGGCGTAAACAATGGTGTAACTACCAGAAGGGATTGGCTTCTCCTCATCTAATTCCTTGCTGTAGACTCATCTGGATCCAGGAGAGTTTTGAGGATGAAATTGTTCATCATAAAGCATAAATCAGAGAGATCATTGGTAAATCTCATCTGAATGCATCTAATAACTGTGGCTTGGAGGAAAGGGAGATGGGGGATTTAATTTTTTTGAAGAAGGTCAAAACCTTGTAGATTAACAAAATTACATTATTCTACAGCCTCAGCTTGTACCAGAAGAGGATTAGACTGGCTGGTAGGAAGAATTTCTTCACAGAAAAGGTAGTAAAGCTTTGGGCCAGGCTGACTGGTGAAACGGTAGAGTCCTCATCTCAAACAGTTTCAGGGACGTGGTTTAGTGATGGGACATGGTAGGTCAGGATGGGGGTCTGGAAGGCTTTTTCCACCCCAGATGATTATTTTATTCCACAGAAAACCGACCTTGGTTTTCAGAAAGACCAAAGAAACAATATGTCAGCTTTTCTCTTTAGAGCTGTGGAAATACCTCAGGTCACTCCGTTCTTCGTCCTCCAAAGCTCCACGCAGTTCTTGGCTCACTCCACAAGGACTTTTTCTCTCCTCACCCCCATTTTCACCACAGCCGCATGCCAGGAGCCCCTGGGGCCCCTGAGGGCCAGGACAAGCCCCAGACATCAAAGCAGCTCAGCAAGCTGCTCGCTTGTCCCCTCAAGGTGTCCGTGCTGCCACACTCTGCCGGGAGGCAGCTAGCAGGCACAATTAAACCGGGCTTCCCAAGAAATCCTTGCAAGTGCTGCCCAGGTTGCTCCCAGGACTCGTGTATTAATTATTCACTTTTCTGGGCTTTTGGAGGGCCTGTTACAAAAAGAAGCAAAATTAAAAGCATGTTCTCCTCACAAAACCTCAGTTCTGGCCCTTTTTGTGCTGATCATTCTGTGCAGCTGTCCCTTGGAGCTGCAGAGGCCTGGTGGCTGGATGGGCGGTGCCACCTGAGGCACGCTGCTGTGGGGCCCCGCAGCACCTGGCAGCAAAATGCTGGAGGCATGTGGGGAGTGCGGGCTGTGCCTGGGGTATCTGCTGCAGATAAACCATTCTGGAAATGCTTCTGAGAGCTTTCACCCTTTTTCAGCAAGCTTATGCAGTCTGCCACCAATGAACATCAGGGAGTGGTGAATGCCTGGTTAGGGGCCCATCCAGTTTTGGACGATGGTGAAATATGAACTTTGGTAACGGTGGCCCTGCATGACAGCTGTTTGTGGAAGTTCTCTGGACGTTGATGTTAATTTGTATCTCCTGTCCATACTTGAATCTGCAGAGTTTGTTGTGATACCCTCACCTTCTAAGAGAAATGATGGAAGAAATAGCCCTGAATTCAGCAAAACGTTTTTGAGCGATATATTTCAGTAGGACAGCTAGCTGCAGATTAGCTTTTATTTTATTTATTTATTTATTGTATGAAAAGCTTGTTGTTTTGAAGATAAGCTTCCAAAGAAAATTTTCCATTTGAAACCCTTCATGGAAGAACGTCTCCATTTTTCTGTGTCGTTATATAAATAACACTGCTCTATGAGCAGTGGAATTAAGATATTCATCAAATGCCTCAATATCTGTATATCAAATATCTAATTTCAAATCTGATGTAGAAATTGTTCTTTTAAAACTTTGGTTTCCAATAGGAACATGTCATTCCTGGTAAATGAGGATAAAGTCCATTATTTTCCTTTAGCTGTACATGTGGTGTAAAACATTAAAAGCACTTTCAAAATGCTATCGATTTCTCCATAAAAGTGACAATTCCAACAAATGACACCTTCAGAATATACGATGTATCATTACAGCCTTTTCCGGGTAGTGACCCTGTTCGAGATATCTGCTGCCAGAACGCTTAGAAAACACTATCAAGCCAATATTTCCCCCTGCAAATATGCTGCAGGCCAGGGATATGCATTTGCTGAGCCAGAAAGGAGCTGGCTGTGTTAACAGAGTGACAGAAGCACCACAGCATTATCTGCTGCTGCAAGTGGTGGTCTGAGGCACTCAGGAGTGCTGGCACCTTCTCCACTCATGCCCCCGTGCTGCCTCTGCGTCCTTAGGCAGCCTGGTCGGTTTGAAACTACATTAAAAGCTGCCATATGGCTGCAGGAAGACATGGGACAGACGTCTCCCAGTTGTTCTTCCCAGCTGTTCCCATTATCCTAAGGATGAGGACTAAGGTGTCTTCAGGTGAGGACTAATGCACAGCAGGAGCAGCTAGAATACCTTGGGTGAAGCAGACTGTGATAACTGGATAGCTTTTGTAAGTGATAGCAAAAATGCCATTTTGTCCCTCGTGAAGACGTTTTGCCCCCACCACCCAAAACTGTAAGGATGCTAAGTGCAAGGGTTGCTTTGATTCCAGAGGTTTGGGGCTTTCAGAGGACACAGCTGTAAATGGGCACCCAGTGTGCCCTGTGTTTGGCACTTGCACTGCTCTCAGATATCCTTGGGGATGAGACTGTGGAGCCATCTCTTTCTTCCACCTTTTCCTCCTTGTACTGTTTTATTGCAATTCCTTGGGCTGCAGCTGGGATCATCCATAAAGAGCAGGTGGGCTGGGAGAGTACAGATAAAGGATGTGCTTTATATTCAGCTTTTGAGCAAGAGCAATAGCTCTGTGCACTTCAAAGGATGTCTACCAAGAAGCTGGGCTGTACATGAGTTTAATTAATTTGAAAAATGGGCTTTTGCTTTTCTGTGTTATTATTCTTTTAATATCATTCTGCCTTTTCCCAGTTAAATATGTGTCAAGAGCTGTAGCTATTTGCTTTGAGCAAAAAACCTGTTTCCTTTCCTGTTTCTGTTCTTGTTCTCTACACAATATTGAGACTGTAAGAACATCACAAATGTACAACTCTGCCACAGTGTTTAGTCTCTAAATGAAAATAGACCTAAGCACATATACCTATATAGGCACACATACTAGTAGATATATATATACATCTACACACGTGTGCATGCAATATTCTGACATCAGAATTGGACTGTTTTTTGCCACAGACACCCTGAAGACCCTCTAGAGCTCCTAGAGGGACGTGTCCCAATTTCTGTACATGGAAGTCAGCAGTCTCCAAGCAGAGGGAGGTAAGAAGCCACAAACAACTCAATACATCATTTTTCTTTTACATAGCCTCTTTTTTTTTCCTCTTTTTTTTTTTTTTTTTTTTACAGCAAACTGCCCAAGAAGTAGGATTCGCATCAGACAGAGAAGCATGCTGCTACCAGGTCCTGAGCCAGGCCTCTGAACACTATATAAGCTTCAGTTCCCCTTCTGACAGTCCATAAGCTCACAAGCATGCATCCTCTGTAGAGGAGCTGCACCTTGGAAGTTCAGAGAGAACGTGATGTGTGGGTATGAGACAACACTTCTTTGTGGGCAGCATACAGATTTATTTTCTCTTCCTCCACCACCTGAACTGCATAGAAACCTTCCACCTGGTTTGAGATCAGGAAAATTCCACACTGGGAGATTATTCACCAGCATTGCTGGCTCAATTTATGTGGCTCTGCAGCGGGACTGACACAGAGAGGATAAATGCTTTAGCAGGGCTCTGCAGGACCCTGTGGCTTGCCCAGATTTGTCCCAGGACGGGGACCACTTGTCAGCAGATGTTGGACGTGTTCTTTGAGGCAGAGGGACGGCAAGAAGCACGGGAAGCAAATGCTGATCTCCTCCCTGGCTGAAGTAGCCCCACCAGGGCAGAGCTGCTTCTGCTTCCCTGCTGTTGTCCAGGACCCCAAAATGGGAGCACTACAATCAGTGACCAGAATTAATTCATTCTTGATTCAGTCTTTAATTTCAATGATTTCCAAGGGGAATCTTTCTGAGACATGAGACTTGAAAGTAAAGCACAATGCAGGAAAATGAACACACGCTCAGTACAACTAATGAAGCAGACAACTTCCTCCTGCACAAATTGTGTTATACACAGGAAATTATTTCATCTTTAGCTCTGGGGGGAACGTATTATAACTACTGTTTACTAGAGGAGCCCAACACAGTGCCTGTCCCTCCAAACACCACCCAGCCTGGCAGATTGCTGTGTGCTCTTCACAGCCTGCTCACCCCACGAAGTGCCACAGTGACCACAGATGAAAGGGTGAGGAATGCAAACCTGGAAGCTCAAACGGATCAGTTACTTCTCTTTACTAGCTTATTTACTGCCATGAGGAAACCATGCCTCTCCTTTTGTCAGAGCTCCCTGGAAAGTGTCATCTGAGAGATGGAAGACACACTAAAGAATTGGGTGTAGTGAATGAGTGAAAAAAAACCACAAACATCTGTAAGTCTTAACCTTACTTTGGGACAGAAGTCTTTGCAGCTGCTTTCAGGCTTTGAAGAAAAGAACAGCCTCTTTATTGCAGGTCTTTAGGCTTTTTAAAGGATCAGATGTATAATTAGAAATTGCATTATGTTCACATGCACACAGTAGCTGGTCTGTTTTCTGCAGTCCCAGGTGGTCTGCAGTCCTAGACTAAAGATGGAGAGCACACAAATCTGCCATAGTTTTAAGCATACTGGATTGTCAGCGCTGGAACAATTTTTGTGCTGCAGCAGGTTCTATGCTGCATGAGAACTAAGGGAAATTTCCTCCCATGGACCTCTCCCTGACAACTCTTGCTGTTACTGAAAACGGTCCTCAAGCAGCAGCCTTGTCCCGCTCCCTGCAGAGATCCGGAGATGAGAGGAGGTTAGATCTGCACCAGATGGTTACAACTGTCTTCTGCTTCTTCCATGGAAATAGGTCTGGAAAACAATAAAAACAACAACAACAACAAAACAAAACAAAACCACAACCAGACTAATTACTTTGTCTGCCATGGGCTAATTGGCTGAAGCTGTGGGTGTCTGGGACGTGGTGGGATCCCTTTGCATGTTTCCTGTGTACCCAGATTTTCCCAAAAGATCCTGGAGGGCCTATTCCCAGCCAATGTTTGGGGAGCATTGGCACACTGTCCCCCGCTTGGGCACAATGCTGAGCTTCTTCCCGGCACAGAGGTGTCTGGGAGATATTTGAAGCCCTGGATGCCTCCAATTGTGTTTTCAACTTAAATTGGTTTTGTACCACGTGAAGTATGAGTCTGGGCTGCTAGGGAAGGCTGGTGCTATGCTGCAGAAGAGTCTCATCTCTGTGTTATTCCTCATGCTCATCTTTCAGTCAAGTGACTGCAGAGTCAGACCCCACAGAGAGTACATCTGCAGAGAAAATGGATATAGCAGCATCTTTATGAAAGCTCTCTGCATGGATTGAGGCAAATGGAGGGAAATAGTCTTGGTGAGAAGGGAGATGGAGAAGTAGGCTCTCCCTGAGGTTCACCAGCAACAGGAATTCAACTGCTCCCTGCACAGCTGTTTTTCATAACATTATTTTCACTTGGTTGGTAGAAGTAGTTGTGCTGCACACATGAGAAGTTATTGCTGGGGCTGTGAGTCCAGCTGATGCATCACTGCCAGTCTTACGGCAGATCTGTGTGCTCTCCATCTTTAGTCTAGGACTGCAGACCACCTGGGACTGCAGAAAACAGACCAGCTACTGTGCGCATGTGAACATAATGCAATTTCTAATTATACATCTGATCCTTTAAAAAGGCTGTGACAGACAGAACATGGGGCTTTTGCTTTGCAAAGATCCGGCTTGCACAAGTCTCATCTCTACCAGGTGGGTCCCACAAATGCTCACACAGGAACAGAATGAACATTGCATGCAAGTTTGTCAGGACCTATTGAAACAACACGAGGCTGAAGGTGCTGTCATGGCAGCTGTGAAACAGTGGATCACCTCTACTGATGCGGATTTTTACAAGCTTGGCATGCAGATTCTTGTTGGCAAAAATACATAGCTAATGGTAGGACTGTGTTGAAAAACAGTATTTTGTAGCTGAGAATTTGCTCTATCAAGCAGTGTTATTGTGCTCTCTGTAGCTGTTGTAGTTTCCATGGAAATAAATAAGAGGCATTACTTCTGGAGCGACATGCACGTGTATTTTAGACGACCTGAGGATCTGATTTTTGTAACACAGACACCTGAGGTTTCTGAAGGCTCTTTGTTTTGACCGACCTCTATGCCCTGTGCTATGCTCAGTGAATCTGCTTCTCGGGGAGCTCTGCTGCAGGCATGTGGGGTCACACCATCTCCTGGGCTACTTGGAGCTTCTGTGTCAGTAGTGGCCAAACTATACTAAACTGTCTCCTTGTTTCCATAGTGACATTTCTGCCTATATGAGTAATTTTGGGCTTTTCCTTGTCACACTCAAAAACACAAAGCAAAAATGAGAAATAGCAGGCAGTGTAACTGCTGTGCATCATGCACATGGCCCAGCTTGGACCAATGGAGCTGTGTCCTAAGGGGACCGTGCCATGCAGACACTTTCCCAGGGCAGCACAACTGCATGCATTTCTGCCCCCCATTTTCTGGTGTACAAATACCCCAAGGAGCAAATGCTCTTCTGCTTTGCTTGCATGGACAGCAGTGCTTGCTATTAAGCTCAGATGTGAGTTTACTGGTACTGGTGGTTCAGCCTCCATCTGTGGTCTGTGTGGTGTCTCATACCAGTGTGGTCAGTGTTGCACTCCTGCTCTTCCATGTTCACTCAGAGCTGTAGCTACATCCTAGCTTTATCCTTGTGTAAGCAAGTGAAAAAACAGCAACTTGTGGTTAGATGTGTGCTGCCAAATCTGTGTTCTCTAATTGCAAAGGAGACTCCACAGTCCAAGGAGCAAAAGATCAGGATCTGGTAAGCAACATGATAAATTTGGCCATGTGTGCTCTGTTTGCACAGTATAGTGCAGTTGTCAAATAATATGCTTCTAGGCTCTGTGGAACAAATTAATTTTGTATCCTTTAATCAAAAAAACCTTATATTTTTCAAAACAATACCCACTTTTCCTTCCCCGAGGGCCCTGCAGAACATAAAACAACGCACAGAAAGGAGAGAAATAGATAGAGAAAATAAACATAGTGACAACGTGACAAATCTTTATAATCTGGTAGAAATTTCTTTCCTTTTTTTTATTGCTGCATGAATCTAAGCCCAGAGTTCTGTTATCTGCTGTGGTAAATAAGGATAAATTAATGTGAAAAAAAGTGTATTTATAGCATGAATATACTGCTGAGTAATATACTTGTTTTTGCTGCTTGGGAACACAGAGACCAAGTCTTATTCCGCTCAAACACTTCTGTAACCCTGCCAGCTGTGTCCTGCTGGCACATCCTGAGTCCATGAACAGCCAAGGCTATAGGATTTCCTACGGAGCAGTCAACCAGTAGATCAGGAATGGACAGCAAGTAGATGGTCAGTTCGAAAAGAAATTGGTTTTGGTTTGTGTTCTTTTATTTTTTATTTTTTCAGAGGATCTGTAAATCAGCAGTGGAATACCTTCCTAGAGGTATTCTAGCAAGGTATTGCTAGAATATGGGGGTGCCAGGAGTTTACAGAGTTCAAAAGAAAGCAGGAAAGCTTAGAAAAGATCATTGAGGTAGCTCAAGTAGAAAGCCAGCATCTAAGGACTGGGAAGCCACAGGGCTGCAAGCTGAGGAAGTTTGGGAGCACTTCATAAGAAGTGTTACTATTTGGATAGCCCTTTTGGAAACTCTCCTGGCGGCTAGCCAGATCTTCAGTGACCCAGCATGGTCACTGCCACCTTCTCACTCAAGGCTTTATCAACAGGCAGCCACTTTTACTGAGCATGACCGATATTTGCCTAAAATGTCAAAAAACCCAACTGTGGGATCTCTGGTCCCTAGGCCTTGAGGCCTTTCATTAAAGACAGAGAGCACAAGGAGTTAAACTGCTCAGAGAAGGCACTCATGCTTTCAGTATTATGCTGAGGACACAAGATGTGACTGCATGGGTCTCTCGTAAATAATGACTTGGAGAGCTGCAAACCTCTGAGGAAGCCTGGCCACAGCATTTCAGACTTTCCTAACACAGGATGAGCCCAGTCTTTACCAAGCCTGTCTTGCCTCAAAATGTTTTTCCAAGTAAGCCATACTGTAAGTGTTTTTATATTTATTCTCTGTGATGAAGCTTTCCTAAGGCTCAGCCAGGTGCAATTTTATTTTTAATAGCCTTGCTGCCTCAGCAGTCTCATCTGGATGAAAAAGAAAACTGAACACATCTCTCCTCTTATCTCATTCTGGAGTGTCAGGAGAGAAAAGAAACGAGTTGAATTGCCTTTCTACCTATTTCAAACAAATTGCTGTTTTCTCAGGTAAGCGTGGTTGAAAGGAGCTCTTGTTCAGGCTCCCAAGGAGCTGGTTAACAGGTAGAGAAAGAGGAAGCAGGCTTGTATAAGAAATAGTGCTGCTAGCAGGAGCACTGAGGTGATCATCCCCCTGTACTCAGCTCTGGTGAGGCCGCAGCTTCAGAACTCTGCTCAGTTCTGGGCCCCTCACTACAAGACAGACACTGAGGCCCTGGAGAGTGTTCAGAGAAGGGCAGTGAAGCTGTGAGGGGGCTGGGATACAAGTTTTATGGGGACTGGCTGAGGGAGCTGGGATTGTTCAGTCTGCAAAAGAGGAGGTTTCAGGGGTGACCTTATAGCTCTCTACAACTCCCTGAAAGCGGTTTGTGGTGAGTTGGGGGTTGGCCTCTTTTCCCACATAACTAACGATGGGACCAGAGGGAATGGTCTCAAGCAGCATGGGAGGTTAAGGTTGGATATTAGGAAAAATTTCTTTTCCAAAAGAGTGGGAGTGCACTGGAACAGGCTGCCTGGGGAAGTGGTTGAGTTACCATCCCTGAAGGTATTCAAGAAGCATTGAGATGTTGTACTGAGGTAAAGGGTTTAGTGGGGAGATATTGGTGGTAGGTGGACAATTGGACCAGATGGTCTTGGAGGTCTTTTCCAATCTTGGTGATCCTCTGATTCTGTGATGTTAAAATCGGTAGCTTTGTATATTGCAAATGCAGAAGTAGGGCTGGCAAATCTCCCTCTAGCCCAGTGGGAACAGAATCATTGCTGGGTTACACTGCTTTCTGCGTCATTAATCATTTGAACCACTCATCTCATGGCTAAGTAAAAAGAAGGCTCATCTTTACAGGGGAATCACAGCAAACATTTTGGCCTCACTGTTATCGCAGACCTTAATTCTGATCTAGATTAGGGAACACACTTCCATAAATACCTGGTTGTCTGCAAGTGAGATAACCATGAGAGACCTCCTGTGTGCTGAGAATCAGACACACATCTAGCCTGGCGAATCAAGGTCTGCAGTTTTATCTTTCTGAAGCAAACATGCACAGAGATGAGAGACGTGCAGTGTTGCACATACATTGAATTAGTGATTAGCATTTAATGAGGAATGATTTATATCTCTGCATACTACCTGAAAGGAGTATGTTTGGGGAATATATTTGGCAGCAGAATTCGTAAACCTAGATCTCAACTACTGAGTGAATATGTAAGGTACTCCAAGGCTTTTTAACACCTCATCATTTGCCACCAGCGAACATTTAATAGAAAGCAGCGATAATTATCCTTGCAAACACCAGTGTTGATTTAGGAGCACTGGAAGGTGCACCTCTGACCTCCTGGTGATGGTCAGAGAGCTGCTGCTGAGACTCCCTGGGTCGGGTCTGCCACCTGCCAGCGGCACGAGGGAAGGAGCGGGGACAGTGGCTGCTGCCAACACATTTCCCACTGGCAAAACTGCCTTTGTGCAGAGTTTGTTCCCAGAGCAGCAAGGAAGGCCTCCCTACTTTGGCAGGAGATGTCAGAGCACCCAGTTATTACTCACTGCGATTAAGCTTATGCTCAAAATTACGGATTAAAACCTATCCACAAGTTCTGCAAAGAATAGCAGATAAATTCTGTCTATGCTCTGCTTTAATTTTTTCAGATAAATGTTTCTTTTCATACTAAGCATATGGTGTGCTAGATTTCAAGTCCCATTGATAAAGACTCTAATCTCTGTAGTCTCTTTATTATATTTTTCCCATTTCTGCTGAGTTGGAAAAAGGCATTGCATACCATCTGTCAGCCTGATCACAGTGCAGTTTGCAGAAGTTTCAGACCAGTACAGCGTCGGCAGCAGCCTGCAGATCTCCTCCAGTCTTGAGTTCTTGTGGAAGCAATATAGCCCCATTAAACACTTCCTTCACAAACAAAAACTCATTTGTGCAGCATGCTAATGACAATAATGCAAATGAATCTGTCATGTTCATAGCAACTATCCCTAACCACTGTAGTCATGAATATATGGTAATTAAGCTATTACCGATAATGTAACTATGTCAGCACTACTAAATTAAGGGCTGTACTGTAAATAAAAATGGGGTCATAAAAAGAAAAGAAAGTAGTAAAAGATAATGGGTAGAAATACTAAGGGGAAGGCAAGGTAGGCTTTGCACAAGCAAAGGAATTTATTTTAAAGGCTCCTTCTAAAGGATCTGTTTTGATGTCATAGCTTGAAATGGCAGCTAGAAGCTGATACGTGAAACAAGCTGTTCCTTTTGTCCTCGGTGTCCTTCTGAATCCCACGACATTGGCAATTTTGTGATAGAATTGTCATAAGAGATAATCAACTTATTACCTTTCCAATGTGTCTCCATCTCTAAACTCATAAATAACCATAGAGTTGGTTGGCACAACAGATCCCTTTTGTAAAGATAACACAACAGATCCCTTTTGTAAAAGTTTGCAATAGAAAAATGTGAGGTTCCTGTTCCCAAGTAATGATCTGTAGACTGAACTATGCAAAATCAGGATTTTTCTTATTTAGTGAATTCAGTCCTACTGTACACTTTCTGCTCTCTTATACTGTCCCCAGTGCAGTCAGTTTTAGCAGCAGTACAAAATTACTCCCATCTGAAGAACCCTATTTCCATTACACAGAGAAGAGAAATTGAGTATTTGTAGCAGAAGCAATTTTGTTACACAAATGTTCATCTTGAGAAACTCCACTGAAATCAATATTTTGTTTAGGCTGAATCTGCATGTAAATGAAATCAGTGTGGCTGCGGGTGACCAAGCCCAAGGGTACAGCATCATCACCATTCTGCTTCAGCTCAAGGGGCTGAAGGTTTGAAGAGCTGGAAAGAAAGTGTCCTGAATTAAAACGCAAGTTCATTTTGGGGGAAAGAAGGGAAAGATGAGGATGATTCAGTATGGGAAGGAAGCACATAGGTCAAGACTCAGGAAGAGGGTTAGAGGTTCAGGAGCCATATACTGCATGTTCTGTATTCACGTGTTTTCATGGTTCTGTGATTTAACAGAACTCAAAACCAAAGAACACACTGATCAAAACTGCAAGACACTGCCTTTAAGGCAAAGGCAGGCAAAGAAAGCAACTGTCCATATTTAATCTGTGACATGTAGCAGATAGGTAGCACTGAAGATGGCACGTGGCAAGATCTCTCTCTTAGGTGAGTTTCCTCCACTGCATCAGACAGAAGCAGTCTATATTCTTCTGAGGGATATAATCCCTCATGCTTCAGCATGGAAACTGATTGCCAGCAGAGACTGGAGGGTGCCTCCTCTCTGGGCTGTTTATTCCACTTGCATCCACAATGCCTTTTTCTCTAACTCAGCTTGAACAAAGCCCTGACAAGGATAGGGCACTGGATTTGATGTCCCCAGTATGCAGTTCCTAATTAAACACGAATGACGATAAGCTGCGTCAATTTGCTGGTAGGCTCCCTGGAGACTGATGTATATAGGATCAGGCACAGTATCCAGCTATGTGCTTCAGCAGCATTTTGAGATATTGCCTGGGAAGATGCGAGCTGGCTGAACCCTTAAATCCACATCAGCTGGCAGCCACCACCCGTAGCTGATCCCCATCAAAATCTCTCTGCTGTGACCTGCTGAGCGACTGAACTGGAGCCAAGCGTGGATTTTGCAAATGGCCCTTCTGTTTCTAAAGCATCGGGCACAAACTGTCCAGTAGAGATGTGGTCACCTTCCAGCTTCACATTTCACCCCAAATCCTGTCTTCTTTCTTGCCTCTAGGGTCCCCCTTAGGGTTTGCCCTGAGGCTGTAAATGGGGAGCATGACGCTGGGGACAGGCGCTACGGATCAAGCCACCAGGCAAACCTTCTTTTCAATCAGGCATTTGTCAGTGCTGTCTTTTGCCCAGCTGGCATAGCATGAAAAAAAAAGACTGCCAATTGTTTTCCAATTCTATTTCGAGATTTGGTGGCTTTCTTGAAATGCAGTGTTGTTTAGGGTGGCTGGAGAAAGGAAGCTTGTAAGCCAAGGAAAAAATGCAACCATTATAATGCAAGGCAGTGATGGAATATAAAATAGTTCCAGTCTCTTAATCCAAAGTAAACTATGACTAGTTTAGGAGTTACCATTTATTTTTAAAACTTTCTTTTTAAAGAATTAAGAATTATATTCTAAGGGAAAAAAGCAGATTCAAACACAGTTATCCAGATCACAGCAAGAGAGCATAAAGGCAGAATTTCACAGGCATTCATCCTAATGGCTAAAATCAGAGGGGTTCTGGTGTGCCCCACAGATCTCTGTGTGCATGGCAAGCAGGAGCAGAGCTCAGCAAACACCCTGCACCCTGTGGCTGCAGTGAGCGACACGCTCACAAGTAGCAAATAAAACTAAAGAGCAGCGATCTGCGATCAGCGGTGTGTCTGTGGCTCACGGTCATCTGTCTCCTGTTGGCTCCTGCAGCAAGCAGCGCTCGTGCAGCGATGAACAGGGCTGAGTGTAACAGGATCAAAGCCAGCATGGCTCGTGCTGGAGGACTGCAGAAAAAGTTAAAGTAGAAGCGATGGCTTTCTAAGGGGTAATATTGGTCATTTTGCCAGCTGTACAGCTTAGTGTTAGCATTGCCAGCAAACAACCGTCCTGATGGGAGCAGCTAAACAGAGCATAGCGCGTCTGTGTGCAAACAGAAAATCCAAATGCAAAATACTGTTACATTTAAAACATACAAAGGATATAAAAACGTATTAGGGAAAAAAGGGACCGTGAATTTTACAAGTATACGAAAAAATGGCCCTTGGGCTAACACATCCACCGCAGGATAAAAGGAATATTGCAACAACAGGATGTAAACTTGCATTTCCTTGCAGTGCGGTGGGAGCAGCAGGTGTACGTCCTGGGGCCTGATCTTCCCCTGATGTGACTCCGTGCTCTGCCGCTCAAATGAAACAAGCTGTCCTGGCTGCACACCAGCAAAGCATGTGCCCTGGGGTTCCTGCTCAGTGTGCTTTTGCTGGAGTGAAAAGGATGAAACCCAAACTATTAATAATAATAGTAATGATAATAAGAATGATAATAGAGAGAAAAAGTAAAACTAGTGAAGAGAAGGCAGCTCGCATCTGTATCACCAGCTGTAGCCCCAAACATCTTGTCAAGCTGTGTTGCATCAAGCTGCACCACTTCCTCCAAACATGAGTGAAATGGCAGCCCCGCAGGGATTACCCGGTGCCCAGTTAACAGTGAAAAGATTTGGAAGTGCAGCAAGTGAAAAAGATTTTCACTTTCCCAGTTTAACTTCCATGTTCTGATGACCTGAAGTTATCTAAGGCAGATATATATATATACATATATAAAGAAATAAAGAAAGAAAAAAATCCACGGCATATTCTTAAGGGACAAATTATTTTTAGCCATGGAGATTTAAAGCTCCCTCCAGGTTCCTGAACTTTGAGAACTTTTCCTCACTAAAGAGCTTGACAGAAAAGTGGATTCTCTTTTTCCCAGCCTTTCAGCTGTTCTAATTAAAATATGTAAAATCTCCCTTTCTGCACGATGAAGGAATAGGCTTTCTTTTCCAGTGAGATAAAAGGCATTTTCCAGAGGCACTATTTCTAAGCATAATTGTTCCCTTCTCTGTTTTGAGGGCTCAGCCGCTGTCCTGTTTCATTGCATGGTAGAGAAATGGAAAATAAACAGTCTCACCCACTTTCCTTGGTTTTGGTCTAGAGATGACTAGCACCGGGCAGCTTTTGTAAGACAAAAAATTGGGGTGTAAATCAAGTTAGTCTCACTTCACAAAAATCACACTGCTTTTTAATCACATGCATTTATTTGTGATATGCTACCCAAATGCTGCTGGAGAAAGCCCTGCCAATGAACTGACTACCTGGTAGGCATGAAAAAGCTAACAAGGCTCCCAGGCAGCCGGACTCTGGGATTTTTGGAGCTGTTTGCACTGCTATTTTGAGTGAAGCTGCCCTCTGCCACCACCCTGGATCAGCCTTTCCCTGCTTGCCAGTGCTTTGGGCTGCCTGTGTGTGCAGCACACTGAGCTCCAGCGGCTTCTGCTCATACCCAGCAGCATCACACCCTTCGCATCACGCACACACCTTCCTTCAGGCACTGCTCCCCTTGCAACAGGCTCTGGCTGGGCAGGACCTGGAGCTGCTCTGAGGTGCAAGAGAAAAAATAATCCTAAAGACAAAAGGAAATGAATTCAACAAATCAGAAGGTACTGCTCGAGAATCCCTGACTGTCACCATGCAGCGACCCGAGGCTTTTGCCTGGGATTTAAAAGCAAGTTCTGAAGCACGGGTTGACTGAACCCAAGCAGGAAGAAAATCATTTTGTGTTCTTGGACTGACAGAAAATGTAGGTTGAAGTTTTGAATAAATGATTTGCTCTGAATCATTTACTCAGCGCTACTTGGTATCTCAGAGGACATGAAGGGCTCTTAAACATGTGCCGTGATGAAATATTGAATCGGTGCTGATACTGCTTTGCTGGGGAAGCAGCGTTCTGCTGATGCCCTTGCTGATGTGACCTGTGTGCTGCTGGCATGGTGGCTGGGCATGGCTGGGCCTCCTCAGCACCAGCCTTACCTCACCTCACAGGTGGGCACCTCTGCCACAAGGGCTGATGCTGGCAAAATGCCTTTGTATGAAAAAGTGCAGCAAGTTGAGTGTTACTGTGCATTATTCATGTTTTAATAATAGCACAGCAAAGCCTAAGGGAGCACGGCGACAACTGTGATCACACAGTGGGGAGGGACGTTGGTTTGGGGTGTCCATAAGGCCAGTAACAAACTTGCTGAGAGTCAAACCTTGGTTTCAAGCACAGAGATAAGAAAGACTCCTTGTGGTGCTGGCAGAGGGCAAACAAGCCGATGGTGGGCTCTGCTGTGATGGAGCCAGAGAGGATCCATGGTGGGGAGCAGAGAAGGATGTCAGCATGCTCCCATGCGTGTCTCCAGGATGGCATGAGGAAAGCTTGTCTGGAATTCACTGGGCTCTGCCAGTCGGTGAGCACCCCACTGAACAATAGGTTCGACACCCATGCGTCAAAACGCCTGGGAAGCACTGCGGAGCTGTGCACCCCGAGATCGGGAACGTTCATGCTGGGAGTCACTCGACGGTGCATCGCAACGTGACGGGATATATGGCTGGATGAGGACGGGCCTTCAGACCGGTGTCTCGCCAGTGGGGTCAGGCGTGGTTCCAGAGGGGCACGACCCGCTGCTGGGCCGGGCCGGGCCGGGGGCGCAGTCCCGCGCCATCTCGCTGCCCGGAGCCGGACAGAAGCGCGAGGGGCGCCGGAGGAGCCGGCTGTGAGGGGCGCGCGGCGGGCGCGCGTGCGAGGGGCGGGTGTGGGCGCGCGAGTGTGAGGGGCGGCGTATCCGCGCGAGGGGCGGCGTGCGCCCGGGAGAGAGTGCGAGGGCGCTGCGTGTGTCTTCGCGTAGCCTCGCTCCGGCCCCGGCCCGGTTGCCGCCCAGGGGCTGTGAGAGACGGCACTGCGACCACCCGGCTCATCGGGGAGCTCTGCCCGGCGTCCCCCTCCTCCCCGCCGCAGGGGCGAGGAGCGCGATGCCGCGCCCGCCCTGCCCTGCCTGCCGGCGGCCCCGCGGCTCCGCGCCGCGGGCAGCGGTGTAGCTGGCCAGGCTGGGGCGCACCGGCTGGGGAACGCCGGCTGGGCTGCGCGGGCGGCGGAGCGCGGGCGGGGCGGCATGGGGGCTCCCGCCCCCGCGGCGTTCGGAGCGGAGCGGATTACAAATGAGCGGCGCGGCCCGGCGGCCCCGGCCCACGGGCACCCCGGCATGTAGAGCCTGACGGAGCGGCGCGGAGGTGAGCGGCACGCGGGGCGGGCGGCGGGCGGGAGCGCACTTCGCAGCCGCGGCCGGCCAGCGCTGCGCTGCGCTCCGCCCGCGGGAAGCCACCTGCTGGGGCGGCGGCCCCGCTTTGCTTCTGCCGGAGCCGCGGGACACGGCGGGTGCCGGGCTCGGGCCGCCCGGTGCCGCGCGGCGGGAGCCGAGAGAGCCGCCTGTCGCCTCACGCAGCCGAAATGGTCCTTAACGGAGCGGTCCTCTGCCCTGACTGCGAGTGATCCGGCCGAGCTGCGGGCCCCCGGAGTCGGGAAAGGTAACCGCGGGTGCGGAGGTCCTCTGCTGCGGTACAGGACGGTGCCTCGGCGCTCGTTCCGTCGGCGTCCTGCCGTTCGTAGTTAGCAAATTCCCCAGCCCGAAAAAGTCGGTACTGATTTCAGGACTCCTCCTGAGTTCATTTGTTTACTACGGAGCTGTGACTCCAGTGGTCTCTTTGGTGTGAAAACATTCTGCTTGCGTGATATTTTTGGCGGCTTTGACAACAGATTTGTTAGTCATGGTTATGAATATGGTAATACACCGGTCTGCCATTGAATTCCTCATGCCTTGGGTAACGTGGCTGAACGGTCCTGTATGAAGCCTTGCATTTCGCTGCTGCATTGGAGGAGTGAGGTGGCTGCAAACTTCAGTCCATCTCTTCCCTTCCTCTTAACTTTTCTCCGATTACGTGAAAACGGTTGGTCTTCCAGCTGGTGAGGTGTGAACCCCAAGTCTTGTGCGAGGTACATCTCCCTGCAAGGACGCTTATGCAATACAGTGCCTGGAGCAGAAGGGGAAAACAGAAGGGAAGGTGTGGGGAAAGGATGGTCAGGCAGTGACACTGTGGTGTGTGCGGGCTCCAGGTGACAAAATGGTTGTTTCCATTTGCTGTGGGCATTCTGCCCGACCATGGGCAGGTCTCATGATCCTTGTGATGTTGCTTGCTTTCTGCGTAAGATAGTGGTTTCTCCTGTGCTGCTACGTCTCAGGGCTGTGAAGCTACTCAGAAGCCCTTGAAAACGCTTTTCAGCCAGGAGGTACTCTGTGAATGCAGATGACTACAGTAAAGTGTTACTGTTTCTGAAATGCTTTTTAGAAGTTACAGCAGTGTCCTTAAGAAGTTTATTGAAAATTTGTGGCCAAATGTATTTTCAGACATCTCCAAAGTAGGCTGAAGGAGCAATTTTCTGGTGTGTTAATCCCCTGTAAAGAAATCTAGTGTCATTTTTTTTCAAGAAAACAAAAAAGATCTATCATTTTTGGGTGTCGTCATGTCACTCCCTGTTCAAGCTGTGAATATTTACCCCCCAGTTTCTCTCCATGTAGCCTGGTGATAATTATCAGCTGAGGAAACACCTCAGTCTCATACTGCTTAAGCCAGTAAGTGCTGGCTGAAGGCATGGCACAGCTCACCCTGACCATGGCATCACATTGGCCCAGCGCGAGCCCACTGGTCTGTGGTGTGGCTTTGCTGTTGTGTTTGGCGGTATTTTAATTCTAACACACAGTACGGATCAGTATGTTATCTGCTAAGAGCAAGTCTTCCTAAGAAAGAACGGTATTTCTGGGACTACTGCAGAGCGCATTCCTAGCACTGAAGAGAAAGGTCCAAGTGTTTGTTAGGCTGTGAAAAGAAACTAAATGGAAAAGGACTTGAGTTTAAGAAACCTCTGGTCAGCTTTAATTTGCCTTGCAAACATATGGGATGTTAACATAATTTCTTATTTTTTATTGCTGGGAGTCTGAGAGAATTTCTTATAATTTGAGCTGCTTTGTTTTCATTTGAGCATATTGAAATCCCATTGTTCTTGTAATGTTTTGGGTTTTTTTATTTTTTTTAAGGCATTGCTATTTTTCTTAACCACCTTCTGCTTTTGTAGGGTCTCTGCACTGAGGTAATGGGAGTCGTGCCGTTCTTTGACTAATTTGCTTTTTGCAAACTAATTTATTTCCAGGCAACCTTAAAAATCTTAGAATGTCGATTCTGAGATCTTCTCATGCTGTGGGTTTAATAGACAAGGCACAGTCAGCTGAGTTATGAGTCCTGCTAGTAATATGATTACACTGTTTTTTGAGGGATGGAGTTCTTGAAAACATACCTCAGAGGAGAAAATTTGCAAAAGCTATGTGCAAATAATTTTTTCCTGCAACAGATGGAAGAGCTTGATAATCACTACTCAAGAGTGGCTAAAATTAGTTTGAAACAGAAAGATTGTTCCTACAAGCGCGGTAGTATAATTTGTGCAAAACGAGCCAAATTCTACTAATTGTTACGCTGGTGTAAATAGAGAGTCATTTCTTTGCCTGAAGTTTCTCCTTTTTCATGAAGCACCATAAGGGATTATGATGTTGTTGTAAGTCTTTGTAACAAAGGTGAGGTCTTCCTGAATGCCAGAGGCAGACTGGCCTATGGTTTAGTCCACTGTTCTTGTATTCAGAACAGCAGAGATTTCAATTGAAGATTTGCTGTAATATGATTGGGGGAAGAGGGTTGCAGAATAACTTGAATGATTAGCTCAGAGTAAACAAACATGTAAATCATTTCTGGCTAGAGAAGGATAAAGGGAGAAAGCAGAGAAAAGTCAGTCCCGTGGGTGAAATGGTTATAGTGACTTCATCAGCAGGGACCACCAAGCTCAGCAGGATTGACCTATCAGAAGCTCAGGACTGGATCTACAGCAGTCTTTTACCTTGGCAACAAGAGGAACCTGTGGAAAACGAGTGTCCTAATGCAAGTATTGCAGCTGAGCAAAGTTTTCCAGCTATTTGGGCTGCTAGTCTGGCACAGAGGTGAGCAAGCTTGTGTCAAAGGTTCCATTTGGGTACACCCAGAGGGCCTGCACAGGAGTGGGTGACCAGGAGTACTGCCTCTTGGTTGGACTGGATGATCTTAATGGTCTTCTTCCAGCCATAATGATTCTGTGATTCTCTCTAAGAGTGGGAGGAACTCTTGCTGATTGGTAATCTCCACAGCATCCGGTTTGGAAAAATTACAAGCTAGCAAGTGGTTCCCAGAAGTTTCTGAACCTGAAATACTGGTTAATATTGTGGTATCAGTATGAACTGCGGAAGGACCAAGATCCACCGTACTGTTCAGATGAAGAAGTACCAGAGCAAATCTGTGGCTTTAAATCAACAGTAGATTTTTTTTTTTTTTTTTTTTTTTTTTTTTGCTAGTTGAGTCCCTAGGACAAAACTGGAGCAAGGCAAAGGCTATTCTCATTTGCTTGCCCTGCCAAGGGAGATGCCCAGCAGGCACAAATCACTGCAGCAGAGCATCTTGCCAGTCAGATCCCCCGTTGCGTGCCCAGGCTCAGTGCAGAGGAGAACAGTATCATACAGGGGCACAGGAAGATAGAGCTGTCTGTATGGGGGTGAAGACTGCAGCCATGAGTCTGGGGCAGGATTTTTATCCCCTTCAGCTGTCTGAGCTGTTATGCTTCAGTGTGTTTTCAGAGTAAGTTAGGTTAATGCTCCTGGGGAAGTGAGAAATGTGTTGGCATCGAGGAATGAGATGAGCACTGGGGCTGGTCCCTTCTGCCGCGGGAGGATCCTTGCCCCAGAGCTCTGCCTCCCTGCTGCCTCGCCTGCCTCTGGCTTTGGCCGCTTCTACCATCATCTTAAAGAGAGGCTGCTGTGCTGTTGTGTGCCCCTGTTCAACCTGTGCTTCTGCTGAGATACGGCTCTTCATAGGGAGGAGTCCTCAGAGTGAAGCATGGCTGTAGGCATCTCTGTCAGATGATGGCTGTGAAGGAAAGGGGCTACGGAGACGAGGTGCGTTTCTGTGTGTGTCTGTGTAGCTGGTAGACCTCAATCCTTCTTTCTCTATTTTTTCGTTTTCCTTAGAGTACATCAGGTTTTATATAGCATTGGTCACAGCAGTGGCCATGATGAGAGACTTCAGGCAGTAGGATTGACTGACAAAGCCCTCAGATCACATCCTTGCTAATAGGAATTATGGGTGTTTGTGTTAGATTGTTGGACATGTGTTATTATTTATTCTTGGCGCAGTCTCTGGATCCAAGCCAGGAAGCTATTTTGCCCTTATTCCCTTCTCCCTCCTCTCAGTCGCTCCCTTTTTTTCACGTGCAGTAAACATGCTTCAGTCAGAAATAAGGCAATTTCCTGGCCCCTTTCACATACCCTGCATCCCTTTTCTATCCTTAGCCGGGAACTGACCCAGTGTTTGGGAAACACTGACTTAAGCACCTGAGTACAATCAGATATGTTTCCCATCATGTCCGATAATTAAATTGTAGCACTCATTAGTACAGGATGCTGAGGAGAGCAAAAGCAGGTTGAAAAGGATGAGATGAGTTCACAAAGAACAGGGTGGATAGGAAGCATAGTGGTCTGGACATGACCTCTGGCTCTCTGTACAGACTGCCATATGCAGGGGAGTGCGGAAGGGAATGGCTGCTGTCAAAGCAGTGGGCACACACTGCCTCCCAACGCTGGAGAGGCAGCATCCTGCGCTGAAAGGCAGGGCTGGGGGTCTGAACCGTGCCTCTGTTCTGCACTAACACACATAGCTTGCTGAAACAGCAATTTGCTTCCTTCTTGGTAAAATAAAGAGGGAAGAACCTGGAGCAGAGTTTATTGGGCATTTTGGTACCAGAATGATAACCGGAGTAGAGATGTCAGTTTGCTCTCGCAGGTATTAATGGAATAGCGTGGAACGCTGTGAGGATTTTGTTGTGTGAAGCCTTACTGGCAAAGTAGTGTGAGAGCAAGAAGCCGTTTGGGGCTCAGGGCTATGTTTGGGACAAGAGGATACAATAATTCTACTTTCTCATTCAGTCTTTACGTCCTGTTCTGTCTGTTTTGTACTGTAGTATGAAATGGAGGTGCTGATCTCTTACTTAGCCCGGAGCTGCAGTTAATGGAAGTATCTGTACTGTGTATGGGAGCAGTTGAAAGTTTCCAGGTAGAGAGACATCCAGGTCTCTAAAATTGCCCTAATGTCCTAAAATCATTCCTACTGGGAACAAAAGGAATAAAGATTCCCAGCTCTTCATCACTGCCACTTCACCCTTGGGAATAGGGATGTGCCCACCAAGTAACTGGGGAGGGGGCAGTGGGGCAGGTTCCCATGGCGCAGCCAAGAAGGCTGTTTCAAAGAGAAGCATCTTCTGCAAGAGAGGGATTTTTTTTTTAAGTAAAGCCAGATCTGGAGATGAGGAAGAGGGCAGGATAGCATGGAGAATGTGTGAACACAAGATGTGAAGTCCCTGCAGTATATTTAAGGCTGTAGCAAAAAATCCTTTTCCCAGATCTTTCTTTCCTGCGTAAGACCATCAGGATCCCCTGGCTAAGACTCTGAAGAATCCTAAGTCTTCTTAAGCCTGCTTCTCCTGCAATGCCTTGTTTCTTCGTCAAGAAAGCAAAGCTCTGTCTCACTCTTGGAAAGGTCCCTAGAGGTTGATTTGGAAGTTCAGTGTGCCCAGTGGCTCCAGAAGGATTGCAGGAGGGAATAGGTCTGTTATCTGCCTGGCTCCCTGGCTGGGAGAGCAGCTCCTGTGAGTCCCAGCTGATGCCCTGCTGTCAGCAGGATGGACAATGGGAGATAAACATTACTTGGCCACATCCCGGTTCTTGACACGCACCAAGTGCCCTCTCAGTGCTGTATGTGTAGGGACATAAGCTGAACTCAAAGCAGAGGTATGCTTTATGGCTGGGAAAAGGGCTTTAGACTTCTCCGACTCCAGGTCTAAAATAAGTGTATGCCTTCAAATGTACATCTCTGTTGAATGGCAGAGTGAAAGCCTGGAGCTCTGTGTTTATGGAGCGTTAGGGCAAATGTTCTGACACTTGTCTGTGGGATTCTATTGATCTTGAAATCACGCCAAGTTTGAAATGGTATCTCTCTGGCTCTCCTATTTCTTCACTATGTACAGGGATTGACTCTGGTGTGCACACGCGCACCTCCAAGGGTATGCTGAAGCACGATGACTGGGAGCGCTAAGTTGTAGTTTTGCATGCACGCGTGCCTGCACACAAAATGGCTTCACTTCCTTGTGAGTTCCTGCAGTCTTCCCTGCACCCTGTCTGTAACCTAATCAAACAGGCTGAGCAGCTGGTGAGTGGGCGCCGTGCCTGTCAAAGACATGGGTATGAATATCAGCAGTCAACAAGCCATCACATTAGCTATTGGCACAAAATGTAATTAGTGAGGGTAGGTACCCCTCCCCAAAATAAACCCATTGCTGTCCACAGAAGCCACTTGAACCCCTGGTTGGCTGAAATAGTTTTGCAAAAGAAAAAAGTTGAAGCTTGGCTGAAAGTAACGTAGGCAGGGTGCTACAACAGATGAAAGGAAGTGGTGTTTTAGAAGTCTTCTAGCTCCCCATGCAAGGCTTTATGTCTGACCTTCAGCACTAATAGTTTACTTGCACTAACTGTATCCCTGCAGGGGGGGTCACGTAGGACATGTGCTGGCAGATCTTCCTGAGTTGTCTCTTCTTCTTGATGAAGTTTGCACGTACTTTTGAATGGAACAAATTGGGATTCTTCTTCCTTCAAAAAATCTTACAGATTCCAAAAATCTCACTCGTCGTCAGCCTGTGAACATAACAGACATCAAGGCTGGAAAATATGTAATTATCTGCATAAAATTGAGCATATAGAGAAGCCAAGACCCTGGTAGTTAAATTGCTCATCAGAGGGCTGGGGAAAGAAAAGGAAAGGCTGGGATTCAGGCCACTAAGACAAGGGTGGGCCTGGCCTGAAGGCTTTTTGTCAGATTTGTCAGAGCTATTAGCCCAGTTTGGTCCCTGCTCAGCGTTCTATTTCAGATGTCCTCTAAATAACTTATTTGGTTTATGTTATTATTTTTTTTTTTTAATACTAGCTAGCTGATGGCACCAAAGTTAAGCCTGAAGTATTTGGGATGTAAAACAGCAGTAGGGCTGCGGCTGTGACCTTCCCGTGTGTTGTTTTAATCTTTTTCTCTTATAAAAGTCATCTGGAGACAAAGATCCCTACCTTATGACTGACCTATGTGGAGCAGGCCAGTTAAGGGCTGTTTTGTGTGTTTGCTTTTTTGGGATTAGAGTTGTTCTTTTTTTTCTTGCTTCTGCTTAGTGGCTGTGTATGTGGAACAGGATGCTACCCTTCACTAGCATTCCAGGCGGGTAGAGATGTTCTTTAGAGCATCACTGTGTCCCTCCTGGGGCAGGGGATGGTAGTGTGGCTGTAGGGCTGTGCTCAGGTCAGCCCTGGACAGGCGCAGAATGGTCAGGTGAAAGCAGAGCACTTGGCCTTGTGCTCTGATGGGATCTGAGGGGTTGTTCCACATGGTGTCACAGATGCCTCAGTCCTGGACCATGGCCCCTTTCATGGCAGTGCTCTTTTAGAGTCCTTTCGTCTGGTTATTCTGCTCAGCTGAAGTCCTCGAGTGCTCTGAGCAGTGGCACAGCCTGAGGACCCTGATGTTTGGACCCTGATCCTATGTTTGAACCAGAACAAGACCACGAAGTCCCATCAAATCTCCACTGCTGTAAGGTTATTCACAGTGATTACGTTGTTAGATGGATTTTGTTGTTGTGGTTTATGGATGTTTCAGAATCTGATTCCATTTCTACAAATGGATCCCATCAGTATTCCTGTCTGTTTGGCTAAACACATTTTTACCAGCAGTGGCTTGTAGGTTGCTCTGTCACTTCTGTGGTGCCTGGAGGAAGATGTGGGCAGCTGCAGGATGTGGCTACTCCTGAGCAGACATGGATACTTGGGCTTGGGAGCCGTTCAAATGCCCATTAACATCCAGATGCCCTTCCTGCACACAGGACAGGGTGGGGCTTCCTCCCTTTTTGAGCGGTAGCTTTTTGAATGTGAGTGGCAACACACTGAGGGTACAGCCTTGTGCAGGTAGGGCAGTGCAGGCTGTTCTGCAGTGTGCTCCTGAGCTTAACTGTTGAAGCTTATAAAGGGAATGTGGAGTTCAACAGAAATTGAATTAGGCTTTTAGTTCGTGTTCGTTTCTGTAAAACCTAAAGTATGTTAAATGGTATCAATACTGTGCCCATATTGCGGTTTAAATCTGCTTTATGGGTTAAGCCTCTTAGCAAGCAGTTAGGGGAGATGAACATCAGCATCACCCATTTAACAGACAAGGAAACAAGCTCAGTAGCATCCATAGTCATGCAAGATCCAGAGGCAGGAGATGGATCTTTTTGCTTTCCTGACGCTGTGCCACACAGCTGTCACTGAGTTCAGTTTATTAATTCAGAAGCAAAAGCACAGTTTGCTACTAATAGTGTGGTTACATGAGAGAAACCAACATGCTGCCTAGATGTTGTAATGGATGGGTTCCTATTTTAATCATCTTTTATAGCCGAAACAAACACAGCATGCCTTTCTGAGTGGTGAATGGGGACTCAGGTCATAAAAAGTTCAGTGGGGGGCACAATGCTCAGCCCGCTCCCCACAAAGAGACCTTCAGCTGTTGAGCCCGCATCATGTTGTTAGGAACAGCTTAAACTCAATAGTGAACATGTGTCCAGTGCTAAAATGGGACCAGCAGCTAGGAAGATAGAAAAATGAAGTAGGATGTTGCTGAGAAGGTTTTGAAGCCCTCTTAGAGAGAGAATTTGAGCAAGAGAGTTTGTAGAAGCTCCTGCAGTGTGCAGGTTGATTCTCTGCCTCTCTCCTGCAGGTTGATGTGGAATGGATCAAGCTGGGGGCTTGCTGCTGCTCAAGTCTGCCCAAAGCAGGGTAAATAGCTCTGAGTTCTCATCTGTAAGTATAAAATGTGAATAATATGAGCAGGCCTTCTTTTCAGTGAAGTCTTTTATAGGAAGGATCATTTATAATTATCATGGATAACTGATGCTATTCGAAAGTACTGGTTTGTTTCCAGATTAACCAACGCATAAGTAGACCTACTCTTTTCTCATTTAAATTCATTCATTTTTAATATTGGTTTGGATCCAGAGCCCTCATCTACTGTTTTTGGTCCAGCACTCCTGCTGACTCCATATGGATCAAATTATCTTCATTAAGAGTGTCAGGTGGGTCCTAAGCAGAACCTCTTGCACCTGAAAAATAAACCCTAGAAACAACCTCCTCAGACTGCAAAATGTTTCCAGCTCACATGGGTTGCATCTGTGCACTGGAGATGCTGGAGACAGGGGGCTGTTTGAATACCATTCTATTTTATTTTATTTTTAATTTGACCATCTCAGTTTTCACAGATGTTTGGAGAAAGACTGGAGTTTGCATGAGTGCCTGAGTCTGTGAGAACTGTTGAATACTACAGAAGAATGAGTTTGGTGTTAGGCCAGCCTAGTATGTATTCATAGCACTGGTGACAGTGCCTTTCATGTCTGGGCAGCTGGGGAGACCTTAGGGGGCAGAATAGCATAGGCTTATCCCAATGGGAAATGCTAGAACCAGGCCATGTGTGGTTGCTTATAGAATCCAGTTTGTATTTATTACAGCACAGGAACAAACTGTGACCTGAATGTCCTTCTTCACCCTCCTGTATAGAGTTACCACAGCATTGGCAGAGAACCTTCCAATGCCACCCTATCTCTGTATACACATATATAAGGTGCCAGGAGATGGTGCTGCAAATTTGTGCTTTATTTGGTCCTAAAGCTGCTTTGTTGCACGCATCCAAGCCCAGCAGAGCACTGGTGATGTATGGATGGGAACATATTCCTCAGTTGGCACTTGATCTCTTCTCTCGCCTTTTTGGGGTGGTACTGAGTTGGGAAGATAGAGCTCGGAAGTGAGTGACAATAGCCTGACTCAAAACCTAGCAGGCACTGGGGCTGAGAGCTGAAGGAGTTACATAACAGCATGTGACAGACGACATCGGTGGGACATGAAAGAAGAGGCAAAGCGTGGAGATGCTTTGAAGTGCTACCAAAGCTTTGTGGTGCCTTCCCTGCTGAGTTAGAGGAGAGTTTTAATTTGGTGAGTTTAGTCAACGGCAGTGGCCCAGCGTAATAGAACAGGAAGGAGTGCAGAATAGTGGCTTCTCTTTTCAGTTTTACTTCTGCAATTAGGAATTATGTCACTGAAGTCAGCAAGGCAAGTGTATCTGCATAAGCAGAGTGGGATCCAGAGTGTGTAAGAGGCATTAGAAACAATTTAGCCTTGCTTTAGCTGAAATAACGTGAAGAAAGAGCATAGTAAATTAATAGCTAACACTCAAAAGGGGAAAAGAAGGGGAAGTTAAAAGAAAAGAGAGCTCTGAGTGTTTTGCTGCAGTAAGATGACATAAATATACACGGACTATTAATTAGGAGAAGATTATCTGAAATCTCAAAGCCAGCTTTCAGCTTCTCACTTTCCCACAGTATTTTGTTATAGCCCAGTATCAAAGCAGCAGTCTATTAAAACAAATTTAGTCATCCCATTGTGCAGGTGCTGCAGTGAAACAATGCTGTTTCCCAAACTTGCATTTTTTTTTTGTTCAACTTTTCTATTATATTCTTATTTTCATCATCTCCTTTTTTAATTAGCAGTTTTCATCTGATGCACCTTAATATCAGTTTGTTCTGTTGTCTTTGCACTGATCCCAGCAGACTGCAAACATGTCATGAGATTTCATCCCACATCTTATATGTGATTTTCCCCAAGGGGAGTATTTTCCCCGGGATGTTTTCAGTTGCAATGTTGCAGTTGCTTCTATTGCTTGCTTAGATTTCTCTGTGTGCCCTAAGGATTTGCAGTCCTATGCTAATGTAATACGTAAAGTAGAGTCACCTTGACTTCGCATTTGTCAGCTTATGCAAGTGTTAACCTTTTACTGCACTGCAACAGAAATGTCATTGCTGTTCAGCCTCGAGATGACAAACAAACAGCTTCATTGTCAGCAATGGATTTAGGAGGCTGCCTGGCTCAGTGGCTGGTGCAGTGGGTTTGGGAGCACAGCTCTTGTCAAATACTACGCAAACCAGAATGTGTGATCCTTTTTTCTTTCCTTTTTTTTTTGCCCTAGGGAGAAATTGTGTGTGTGTGTGTGTTTGTGTGAGTGGTTTCACCTTTTTCAGGCTTTAAGAAGGGCATTTCTTGCCAGCTTTTAACTCATCCTCTGTGGCATTATCTAGTGCAGTGTTTGAGCTTATTCTGGGGCAGCTCAGACTGTAGCATCCTTGGCAGGGGTGTGGTATCCCTACAGCTATCATTGCCCCACATTTGCTTTTACAGAAAGTTGAAGTCCAGAATGGAAGTGAAGAAACATATAGATAGCATTTGACTTTTTCAACCTGAAATGCCAGCCAAGTAGCATTTATGGAACCAGGGTAGCCAGCTGGTAGTGTGTAACAGCCTGCCTGAGATGTAGGGGAGGTATGGGAGGAGTCCAGTTTCTTCACTCAGACCTCCTGCTCCTGTAGCTCTGCTTGATGGCAGTACCTGGTATCTGGGAGAAATCAGCACTGCTGTTGGCATTAGCACAGTACGTGGGGGAGATTTGTTGGCTTCAGAGGGCATTGCACCAGCTGACTGGGGCACCGTTTGCTTTATCTGAGTGGGCTTGAATGCTGCTGCCAATAAAAGCACTACAGAAAATTCAAAGTGTGGATGAAGAGAAATTGGACAATCCATACATGGGAACAAAAAAAATCTTCAAGGCCCAGAATGTACTCTTAGCAAAACATTTTGAATTTGCCAAGGAAAGTAAGTCATCCATGACTTGAGCAAGGTTGACTGTTCTGTGACACCTCAAGGATGGAACAAAATCCAGAGTACTAGGACAAAAAAGAAAGATGTGGGGCAGAAAAGCATCTGCAACTTGGAATCCCTCTGAATTGCATCTGCCATATTTAAAAAAAAAAAAAAAAAGCCACAGGGAGTCTCGGGGTCTGGCCTTGGGGAAAGGCGCATGGACTGCAGTGCTTGCATTCACTTTGCACGACCATGCAGGCAGGAGGCAAGTAGGCATTGCAGGCACAAACAACAACAGGAAGGATATAATATCCAATGCTGTGCTGGGGGGTCTGTCATTTCAGAAGCAAGCAGTATCTGTAATTATTTCATAGTGGAGCTTGGAGCAGTGCAGAAGGAGGAGCTGCAGTCATCGTGGTAATAGTGTAGAGCCCTGCATTTCCATAGGAAGAGCAAAGAGGGGCAAACAGTGGGCAAATAGCAATCTGTGTATCCAAGTAACTTATTTCTAACAAACGCAGAAGTGCTTGGTTTCATCATGAGGGGACACTTACTAAGCGGACATGGAACTAATCCAATAAAAGCTTGAGTGTATGTTTCTGGGGATGAGAAATCCATGGGTGTTGAAGAGATGCGCCAGTTCTCCCTTGAAGTGAAACACCCCTCTTGCAAGAAGAAAGGCTGACAATGGAGCACATGTGTTCTTGCCCTAGGAACTGCACAGTGATATTTTTCTGTGTTTACGTATGCCTGTAGAAATTGCATCTGTCTCGGTTTCTGCAGGCATCCATTCTGGCTGGGGACACTGTGCAGGAGTGATTGTGGCTGTCAGAGTTGCTTGCTGTTAGTCAGCAAGGTCTGCACTACAGTCTTTTGATCAGAAATCAGTAAAGACAGACGTGACCTGTAGCTCTGAAAATTAGCTTGGAAGGAAGGAACCAGACCTGCTGCCCAAAGGTACACAAACAAGAAAGCAAATAGTGAGTAACTGGCCTAAAGCATTTTATACGAAATTGGAAAGAGCTCTTCATTGATGGGAAAATCCAGCTGAAAAAGAGAATGTGAGGGCTCCTCAGATTGCTGGAGGGCATAGGAAAATCAGTGCTGAGTCTGACTTCCCACTCAAGAGCTGTTCTGTGCAAAGGTATTTGATGGGCAGCGGATGAAAATCTCAGAAACAGGGACTGGAGAAGCTGAGGAAAGATGCTTAGGCCAGAAGTACTGAAACATCAGATAGAAAGATTCTGGTCTGTTATGGCACTTTAGGACACAGGGCTTAGGGAACTTAACCACAGGATGTTGATAAGTATTTGGCTTTAATTCTAAGTTCTGCATATAATGAAACTAGTAGGGATGTAGGATTATTCTAAAGAGTAGATTAAGGTTAAGATTTTTGTCAGCGTGCCCACTAGCAAAATCAGGCTCATGATTTCCATCAGTCACGCAGTTTATCCAGGAACAATTCTGAATTTGAGCAAAGTCTTGATTTTCCCTTGCAGCGATGCATGTAACATTATGTTGTTCATGGATACTCTTTTTTCAGTCATTTTTGCTAGACCGTTACAAAAATTTGATTGTAGGTGATAAAATTTAATGGACAGTGTTTAAGAATGCTAACAGACAGTTAGATAAAGTAAAAAACAAAAACAAAAACAAAAAAACACAAAAAAAACCAACGCGTAGAATAGGATTGTTGCTAACTGTGGAGCTTGGAATTACAGAACTGTGCATGGTCATTACGTACATGCCCATTGAAAATATAGCTGAAGAAATCCCCAGGTCTCCATTTAGTATCTTTGCCAGTTGTTTGTTGTACAAGCTGGGTTTATCCTTTTGGATCTGTTTTTTAATCAGACATTTTATCTCTTTTATGTGTCTGTAAAGAACAGTGCTTGACAGTATCTTGAAAATGAGAGCTATGCAGTGAGAGCAAGTTGTTGAAGGTGGGAGGAAGGGGAAAAAATGAGTTTTAGGAACTATATAAATTCCTGTTACAGAAAGCAAGACCAGGGCATTTCACTGTCCTTATTTGTAGCCCCCAGTGATGCTGTTTACCTTAAAAGCAAATGAGAGAAGCAAACTGAAACACAGATCTGAAGAATTATTTACCCAAAGGTACACTAGAAAGGCAGCTAAGAAATCCTCAGCTTCCCGTGTCGCTGAGATGTGGCTGCCTGATGGATCAAATCCTGCTGCTAAAACTCCCAGCTAGAATCCCAGGTTTTGTTGTTTGTTTTTTTTTTAGCCCCTGGGAAACAAAATGTCACCTTGAGAATTTTACCCACCTTTATGACAGACAGACAGACACGATTGTGATGGGAGCTGCCAGGCCCTTTGCAGCTCTGACGGGGGAAGTAAAAGTCAGAGCAGAGCTGGGGACTAATCTCTTTTCCCACATGTTAATTCTGCTTGTTTTGCCTTAGACTTGGTGATCAGTGAGAAGCTATACTGATCTGGTTATGCTGATTCTGCGGATCCCACAGGTCGTCCTCAGCCCTCCTGACAGCTTTGAAGATTTGCAGAAAGCTAAGCCTCAGGTAGCTAGACAGTGGGGATCTTAGCTTGATGCTCATTTCTCCAGTCAATGTCAAAAGAGCAGCTCCTCAGGAAGTAGCTCTGGAAGCAAGGATTACATTTTGAATGCTGAATTCACAGTAGGAGGTAGTTTGGAGTCCTGAACTGGGGTCAGACCAAGCAAGCAAAATGTAGAAGTGCTTCACCAGTCTCTGTTCATAAAAGTATAAGGCAGGGGAAATAGCATCTGAGTAGCACCTGATATCTGCACGGTTCCTCCAGCATTGTGTTGTAATTTAAATCCACTGGCTCCAAGTTTTCTCTTTTTCAGTGAGCACCTTCAGCCTGACACCTTTTCTGTTCAGTTCACATTTGCCCAAGGCTTGGGCATGCAGCCTCATCTGGATCAGGCAAAACACCTGAGGATAAACATCACCTAAATGTAGAAGTAGGAAGGCTAAGTAATGAAAACCTGTGACTCTGTTATATAAGGAGTGTACTTGCAATCAGCATTGATACCTTGATGACTGTGTCCCAGAATCAACCCTTCGCTGAATGGAGTGGGACATCTCTGAGCCTTTTGCTCCTTTCCCAGGCTCTCTGCTAATTGATGTAGCTGTCTAAACATCAGGTATTCATGTTTTCTGGACTCCTTCACTGCTATCATACATGGAAGCTTTCAGATGGGAAATCAAGAGGGGAAACAAGCAAGAGGAAGCTGAAAGTAAATGAAGACTCAAGAGAACAGTGCCTGTCAGAAGAAACTGGCGGTGTGTTGTCACAGTACATCTGCTGCTCCAGTGCTTTGTTCTAGAGAAAACATAAGCAGAGAAAACAGCTGTGCTACCCTGAAGCCTTACTCTTCTGCCATCTTCGTCATGTACTTCAGCTGTTGATTGGTGATAAGGGTGAGCTTGGACAGAAATGAGTTGCTGGACCTGAGCTTCAGTCCAAAGTCTCCAGGCTTTTCTTTGCCTAGAAATGAGGATGATGGTACTTTGCATCATGCAGGGAGCCTTAATGAGAATTGCTAGTGAGCAAATCCCCATTTTTGCAGGATGAGGGCTCTTAAGCCCAGGACCATGAAGAAAAATGAAGGAAATTTGAAAACATTGCCTGTAATGTAATATAAGGTAATGTAGATACTGTTTGCATTTCTGTCTATAGCTGCAGTTATGGCTATGCTTAAATAAAGCTCTCTCGTGTGTAACACACTTTTTTTCAGCTGATTTTAAGCTCTGTGTGGCAGTAATAGAAGTATCTTGCAGTAGAGAAGCCTCAGCAGGCATTGGCTATAAGTGGGCATGTGTGGAAATGCATTTATTCTCTGTCAAAAGTGGTGTTAAATTGGTGGTTGTTTTATCTGATTGAGTCAAAGGGATCCTCTCAGGCTACATGTGAACAAGGTTGTATGATATCTAGTTGACAGAATTCAATGGATTTACAAAGCTGTTTTCATGAAGAACACTCAGTAATTGCTTCTGCATGGTGTTGACGGAGTGATAACACCCCTGTAGTTTAATAAATAGCAGAGTGGGCAATTCTTAAGTGTATAAGCATGAATCAGAGTATAAAACGCCACTTCTGCCCTGACCTGCTTGGGACCGCAGCAGAGCACAAAGACATCCCTTGCTGTACAGACCATACTGTTTGCTGCCAGCCAGGAGAGGACTCATAGAAAATGTGGTGCTGCATCTTGCAGAGAAGGTTTGGTGTGCTGTAGTCAGGCAGCCACAATACTGCCAAGGCCACGGGCTCCGAAGCCACAGATCTCCTCTATCTACTCCACACCTCAGATCTGCAAACTTTGGCTTAATGTTAATAAGGTTTTTAAACCTAGAACATGGGACGCTTTCTGTCTAGTTTCTGCATCAGTAAAGTTCACTAAGTGACTTACACTCTTTACTTCACACCTTAGAGGCTAGAACTCCCCTTTTTTCTATTCACCCCCATCCCTGCACCCTTTTTTTTTTTTTTTTAAATTTTTAAGACGACGACATTCCCTTGTAATTATTGAACTCCCAAAGCTCAAGGCTGAAAATAAACCCTAGAAAATGTGGCTAGATTCCCAAGGAAGTGACAAGCATGGTATGACTGTAATCTGGTGGCGTCTAGTCGTGCAGACTGAGAACAGTTATAAAGAGCATGCAACCCTGGGGAAAGCTGCTTTCTTAGGGTGGAATAACTCCTTGATATGCTGGTGGGAGTGATACTGCTTAAATGGCCTTCTTGAGGCTTGCTCGGCCCTAGCTCTGTGCTATGGTTTATCCTCAATCTTAATGCCAAAACACTTCCTTTCAGTCACTTTACAGAGAGCACGTTGCTGCTCCATTGGCAGAGATCGGTATCTGTAAGCCATCTGTACTGTAAGAAACAATGCTATCTTCTCAGGGAGATGGTGAAAACGATACCCTGCATGTTGTATATCTGTGATTTAGCAGCATTGTGTAGGCATCCAGGAAAGACAGGCACATAGCAAAAGGTGCATCAGGAATGCACATAAAGGAAGATAAACCAAGAAGCCAAGAACAAAGATATTTTGCGTCTGGATGTTGTTTGGGTAAATTAAGCAATTAGTCGCCTTTCTTCTTTGCAGGTTCAGTGCTCTCTACCCCTTCTCGTGCAGTAAACCACAATTTTGATGTGTGTCTGCCATGGATCTGATCTACATTTTATGTGGAAACCAGGGAAAAAAAAAAAACAGTTCTGCAAAGCAGCATTCAGGGAAAGCGGAAGAAGAGCAATGCATTGAACTTGTAGGTACATGGGGAGGAGAGACTACAGCTACCGCTTGGTAGGGACCATGCAGTGTATCATGCTGCATTTGTTTGCCAGAAGCGTAACTCTCCTGCCTGGCAAAGAGATGTGAGAGGTACCTGAAGGACAGGAAGGGGACAGAGGACTGTGGCATCCTGATAATTGGCAGCATGTTCCAGACACAAGTTGGGAGCACCAGCTGGAAGAGAGTAGAAGCAAAGATCCTTCACAGTGCCTTGGAGGAGAGAGGAGATCAATATCAAGAGAGGAAAAGAAAACTAGTAGAGACAGCTGTGGTAATTACCAGTTCAGGGGTGATTCTCATTAACCTGCAAGATCTTCCTCTCAGCACAGATCAGACAGAAAAGGGAAAAGTGAAGCTGTGTCAGAAGAGATGCAAGAGGGAGAACTGGATATCTGCTTGAGAGTCTAGGAGAGCAAAAGTAACACCCTGGACCAGTCTGTAAATCCAACACTGAAAGCACACCCAGGGGTAAGGTATTTATTAACTGTTTTCTTTTTAAAGTTTGCGAAACATTAATACTTTAAATACTTTATCCTTCATTAACATAATTAAGAATACACAAGCCTAAACTGTCTGAAAACAGAATTAAGAAATTAGCAGGTGCAGGGATTTGGAAGCAAGAGGTTTGGGAAAACAGGACTTGCAAATGTCGGCATTAAGTAGAGCAGTGAAATCGTGCCAAGTCTTATTTATGGATTTGTGCGTTTTCTTTGCGGAGCTCCACTCCTGCAGCCAGAGGAATACAGCTCAGTTTAAACATGAACCCCCTGCAGTTATACTGTAGCTGAGCCTAAACCCGGGAGCATACAAAATAAATCTCTTCTGAAGAACTGATGAGCCTTACCTTAGATGTCTTTTGAAAGCTGAGATATCTTGAATGAACGCATAACTGAAAAGGGAAGCAAACTGCAAAATGAAATCCAAAAGAAAATGGGAGAAAATTTTAGGATAGTATCTCAAAGAAAGAAAATACAAAAGAAGCAGCAGCAGCATTAAGTTACACTGCAGACAAGAACTTGGGGCGGAAGAAAAAAGCATCCTAGACCCATAGAAGAAATAGCCCTTAGGGAGATCGAGGCTGATATCCAAGACCGTGTCCTGTAGATTTTGCAGCATGTGACACAATTGCCCTGTGGAAGATTTAAAATAAGGTGTTGCTCTAGCAAGGTGAGATGTTTCTGTTTTTATCATCACTTCTTGTACTACCTTTTGTGGGGACAGAACTACAGTCCCTCAGGCGGATTGACCATAGGAGTGGGAAATTGCTGCTGTCAGGCTTCGGAATGACTGGAGAGAGATTGGAAGAGAGGGCTAGAAGCCTTCCAACAGCAAGATCATGGGTTGGGAGTCATCTGCACCTCAGGCTCATGCCCAAAGAGGGGCAGCAGTACTGTTGTTAACCATATCCTTGGCCTGTAAGGTAAGGAGAAGGTGTGGGCAGAAGGCAGGGGAAGAGTATTTTATATTCCTCTAAAGGGGATCAGTGACTCAGCTCCCCCGGAGGCATTCAGACTCCAGATTGCTCTGACACTGTGCTGTGTCTGAGTAGACACTGAAGGGTCTGTTACACGTGTGAAGCTATATGTGTGCGTGTATCTGTATGTGTATTTCTGTGTGATTATGGCCAGTTGTTCCTTGTTTTTGTGAAAGGGTGATGCAAATATCTTCATTTCTGTTTGCTGCAGATTTCTCATCTGTTCTTTCCGGAGAGGATGAATACTTTGTCCTATAAAAAGTACTCTCAGATCTGTGGCTGAAAAGCCGTATAAGAACTAGATGTTATTATAGTTGGTAGCCGATGGGCACAGTTTAAGTATGCAAAGATTAAGAAATAACGTGGTTACTCCTTCAAATCTCTGACCCAAATCTCTGACTTTGAGTGTGATCTGATGATTGAACAGACAAGTTTTATGCTGGAGATATCCTTAAGGAACCTTATTAAGAGCATCAATATAAGCAGCTCTGTGTCCTATGCATTTCTTTGCTTACAAGTAGTGTAGCAGCATTACTCCTCTTCTGTGCTGGTTTGCTCTGTGCAGCATTAATTTGTATCTTGTAGGTTTGTGTGTTTAATTCTCTTGAGAATACTTCTCAGCTGTAAATGGGTGTGTTTTATGTCCTCTGGTCTCTCTGCGGATCTTCAAAAACTGTCCAGTTTGCAGTTCCTGAGCTATCTTAATGAACGGGATTTGGCTTTGCATGTTTGTTTTATCTGCTGGCTGTTCTGTTTGTTATCGTTGTCAGGGGAAGCTTCCCTCCACCTTCTTTCTACAAAGATTTTTTTTTCCTGAATGGTATTTCTGTCTCTTTATGGAATACACCACCGTAGCACACAGCTGCGGCACTCATATTGCCAAGGGACTGTCTCAGTAGAAGTGGCAGTGAACGTTGCTCACACCAGGCCCGACTTGTGCAAAGAAGGTGACAGAGATGGACTGTGGTTGCAGTGCCATTGGATTCCATAAGGCTCGGTTCTCCACCGTTTTGTAGTGGGTCTTTCCAGGGCAGTCAGGTGAGAGATGGTCAGCGGAGGGGCTGCAGGTGATGGCTGCTGTGACATTGGGTGCTGGCTGTATTTTCACATGGGTGCTAATGAGTGCAGTTCCAGCAGGGCTTCTTCAGAACTGGTAGCTGGTAACCACTAATAAATCTGCCTATTACTGAGATGAGAAACAGAGCCTAACCAGCTGTCACTGTTAGTAGTTTATAGCTTGCTGCTACTGCCCTTTCCTCATCCTGACAAGTGTGCCATAATCTTGTATTTTCCTTCAGTGAGTGGGTGGTTTACTTGCACTTTCAGCTAGGCCAAGGCAGGTCTAACAGCCCATACTGCCATCAGCTCTCCCTGAGATGATGTTCAGAGATTATCTTGTTGGTTGAAGAAACGATGACAACGTTTGTTGGGCAGAAGTGAGAACAGGAACAAAATCTCTTCTCTAGCTACAGCAGCCTGAGATTGTAAGCAGCACGCGCAGAAACAGTGGACGTAGAGCACAGAGATGATAATGATGTCACGCCACATTAGTGCTGCATTAGCAGATAAGACAACAGGGTGGATTGCTTGACAGTATTTCTCAGTTTGGTTGACATCTCTTTTCTGGTTTCAGAAGGTGGAAAATGAATAGATAGCCCATCTCAAAAGAGTAGGGGATAGAGCAGTGACGTCAGACAGGCAAAATAAGCTTTCCATTTTGTCTGAGCTTGCAAAGATGCACACTGTGAATTTATTCCAGGGCTGTTTTTTGTGTTGTTTTTTTTTAAAGCTCCTCACAATACATTTTTATATATTCACACCTGTGTGGTGGCTGCATGGAAAGAAGTGGGAAAATTGCAAACTGTGCTTCATTGTAATAGTAGCTAAAAGCATGCACTGGAGCCATTCCATTCCCAGGAGGTTATTTAGTAGTCCAGACTAATTTTTATTTAGGTAATACTGAAATGCTCCAGGGATAGGTCAGCATTCCCCTTCCTCTGCCTCCCAGATAGGAACTTTGCAGTTGGTCTTTACCTTAGAGATTTTTTTCTTTCATTCTTTCCATTACACTATGATGGTAGTTGTGTGTTGCTTTCAGGACAGGTGTAACTAAGTTTAGGCTACCCAGACCTTGCAGGGATCACAGTGGTCAAGCCTGGAGGTAGGTGGGATGCTGCTTGTCCTGAACGCATGGCCCTTGTCCCACGGAGCTGCTAAGGCTGCACACTCATCACCCAGTTAATGAGTGGTTGTCATTTTTATTAATGTTCAGAGATGACTAAATGTACTCTGAAGTCAGACATATTAGCAACTTTCCTGGAATGCAAACGCTTATAACAGGTGTACATAGAATTTGATAAATCAGGCAAGCCTTGACTTTCACCATCGTTTCTTAAACAAAGGAAATAGCTGTTGAATTTGCTTGCAGAGCATAAGGTACAGGCTTGCTCCCAGGCTGCGATGGGTTCTGGTTTAAGCCCACGTATCCAGGGCTTGTCCAGATTTATATGAAATGCTGCAACAACTTGTATGCAACTAGACTGAAAGAAGCATTTATGCGGGCACTGAGATGGCAGGTAGCGGAGGCTGTAAGACAAATTAAGGCGTTCCCGGGACTTTTTTCTGCGGTGATTTTTCGCCTGTATGTGACACCAGTATATCCTGCTTCAGACAAGAGGCCTTGGGAACCATGTGCAAATGGAGGAGTGGGAAACAGAAATTTACTGAACTGAGCCAGGCAAATGCAAGTCATTTTCTTCCATGGAAAGGCAGAGAAGTGTTTTTCCTGTGCACTGTTAAAACTCAGGGTATTATTCATCTGGATGAATTAGGTGGCCTGCCCACAAAATGTAGCAAGTGTGCGTGTACTGAATTGTTGTTACTCTGTATGTTTTAAAATGCAGTTAAAATACACAGAAATGCATGTTAAGTAAGTTTCCCATTGAGGAAATACAAGCTTATTAAGTCACAGAGGTATAAAGCTTCAATCTGGACAGTGCCTTTTTGGAATATAATTCTGCTGAAGGGCACATCAAGCTCAGCAGGTGGAGATGGGGAGCAAAGAGAAGAGTGATGTTTCTGGGCTGCTGCCAGTGGGAGCCTGCTGCAGCTCCTCAGACAAAAAAGCTTTATGGCAGTGACCTCGTACTGTGAAGTGATGGGCTGCTCTTGCCTCTACCCCATGAAGGATTTGAGGACTGAAGCAGTAGATTCAGCAGAGGAACCTAGCAAGAACAAAGCAGAATTCAGAGTTGGCCTGAAGAGAAAGGCTAGGACAATCAGGAGCCTGACCTTTCTAAATGTGTGGGCTTATCATGCAAGTTCTTCTCTATGGTCAGGTCAGTTCAGGTGGGGAAAAAGGGTTTTCATGCTGACATACCTGTCAGTTTTGTTTCTGGCCAGAGCAGATAGGAAAACTTTTTCTATTTGTTCTACACATTTTCCATTCTTACATCTGCAGATGGATGAAGTAGTGGTACTCCTCCTTCTCCACCCTGAAAACCAGCCTTGGCTGCCTGCTAACTGGCTTTGGTCCTGTAGAGATATGCTGAGTTTAAGCCTTGCATCTACAAAAGCCCCTACAAAACGCATGGGATGTTTCAGGCCTGCAGAGCTCAGCCTGGTACTGAAGCCAGTTGCACTGTGTTCTCTATAGGTTCCTGAAGTCTTTAGTCATCACCAGAACATGAGAGCCTTTCAGCTCTTTAACGTGACTCACGTCACATGCTGTTTTTAAGGCTTTTGGATTTAAGCATATGTGGTGGAGCACATTAGTTTGTTATTTTCCTTTGAAATACATAGTTAACTGTACTCCTTAGCTTGAGAATGCAAGGTCAGACCAAGTGGAAAAGTGGTAGATGTAACAGTGCTCCTTATGTCCTGGGCAAGTCTGATCTACAGTCATATTGGCTCTCAAGAAAGCTTTGTCCAGTAGGAAGAGTTTTTTGTGTCATAGATAATTCAGCTGTGCCAAGACTTCCATCCTCCAGCGTTAGGTAGCCTTATAGGTGTCCTTAGCTGACAAAATTTAGCACACTATTGCCAGAAGACTGAGAATGGAGTTACATACCTAAGTTTTAAGTTAACACCATTGATTACTTAGAGAACAGGTGCTTTCATAAGCCTGACAGTGTACTACATTCATGATATCTTTTGTAATGATTTTTAAAATACATATATCTGTATGTATCTATGCATACCCGGCAGTTGGTCATGACTCATCAATTGACTATGAAGCGGAAGAGAATTATACCAAAGAATTAGCCTTTCCGAACCAAACATATATATCTTTGATAGTTGTCATCCTACCCAGGAAGAGCAGAATTGCAGTTGGGACTTGAGTCAAATAATGACATTTTGAGTTACTGGCAGAGAATTCTTTTTTGGCTTCTGTAAATCTATAATCTGAAGTTTAAGGTTGTGTTCTTTTGCAAAAAAATAATTCTCAGATTAGAATGTTACGTGCAGTACTCCAGTGACTGTGTTTATTCTTAACTGTGCCTTAAATGATGATGAGCAAAAAGTGTTCTAAGGAGGGTTTTTCTCCTCATCTTCTAAGGACATGTCCACCAGTGTGAATCATGGACAACTGCAGCCTTGCATTTTTATCACTTTCTCTATTAGTGCTCTCCCTTTCACTCAGCTTGGGCAGTGAAACTAGATTACTCACCTTCAGTTTTATTAGCTGTCACTTTCTCATTTTCATGTTGGACTGCAACTCTGCAAGTTTTGGGAAGCACTTATTCCAGGGGAATGATATATCTTTTATAACTTAGGAGCTGAATATAAACTTTCTGAGATCGTAAAGCTTTTGCTGAAGGAAACTTACACTGGTGTATATACCAGAAGGTTGTTGCAATTTTATAATATTCAGAAACTTACAGGGTCGTACATTTGTTCAGCAGTGGCTCTTCTTGCATTTAGCTGTGCAGGAGAAACTTCTTGCTTCTGATGAGAGGAGTGGCGAGCGTGATACAGAGATGTCATGAGAGGCAGTGAAACTTAGGGTGGCAATCTAGTTCCCACCAAACTCCATAGAAAAAGCAATTTTCTGGGACAAAAGAGTATCTTTGCAGAAGAAAAGCAATTGCAGAATGTTATAAAGTAAGTTTTATTTTCTCAGATTATAGCAGGCATAAGACCAGTCAAGCATTGTTAGTAAATAAGATCTAGAGCACTTAAAAGAAGGATCCAATCACAAATTCAATTGGTCCATTAACTGAATGTAATATTATTTACCTAAGTGGCCCTTCTGGACTATTTCATAACTCAGGTTTATAACCTTTTCCAAAAAGATCGATATTGCTGAGCGCAAAGCCCCAGGGCGTGATGGAGGAGTCCAGCCGTTTGAGCAGCTACGGTCCATGATTGCCACAGCTGAAGGTCCAGCTTAGGAATGAGAATACTCTCCCAGAAATACTAAAAAGAAGTAGCAGCCTTGGAGAGAAGGATGGAGAGAGACAGCAAGGTCACGTGTACTGCAGGAGATCAGCTCTCCTATTGGGCTCTTGCAAGCAGGCTTTCCAGCACATAAACCCTTCAGCAGATCTGAGGAAGAAGCTGTGGTGACATTTAAGCCACACACACAGGTTTGCCAACATGTATCAGAGTGAATCTCCAGTGGGAGGGGACAACCAGCCGCTCTATTTGCAACTTGGCAGATGGGGTGTTTTGTTGTCTGCTCTAATGTGCGATGTGAGTTGGCTGCTCACACGGAGTCACATCAAGTGGAAAGGTAGCTCTTGTCTATTGATCTGCTTTCACGATCCACTATTTATTTGCTCTCATCAGCTGGGAGCAATGAGCTCCTACAGCTAAATTCAGGACCCCTGCAAATCACTGCTGCTTCGACACACGGAGAGCTCAGCAATCAGATGCTTTTCCACTGCTTCATCAGCATCAAGAAAAGTCAAATGAAAATGAAAGCAAATAAAAGCCAGGAAGGGTGTCAAGGGCCCTGGTGGTTGCATGGTTGTAAACCAGCATTGGCTCCCACCGTTTCAGTTTTACTCCTCCTGTTTCGTGAAGGTTATTTTCATTCCCATGAGATGCGGAGGCGGGTGGCTGTGCATTGCTTGTCAAGTAGGGTACAAGGGAGGGCAGTTCCTAAAAAAAAATCTGTAGTGAAAACTCATGAAAATTTCAGTGGGGAAAGGCAGTGCTGCTGAGAGACCTTTGCCTATCTGTCCTCATTAACCACATCCCTCTAACAGATGGCAGCCATTCAGTGCTGCTCCCTGGCCCCTTTTCCTCTCTGCCCTCTCCTCACTGGGCTCAGGCTGCCCTTTCTTATGTTGCTGCAAGTCAATCTGGACTTGGTGCATTTTTCATGTTGTTCTCTCCTACAAGAAAATAGCAGAAAGAAAAGGTGGTTTTATTCTTTCTGCTGCCCTCTGATGAAGTAAAACAGTTCCCTTGTGATCTTAATGTGCCCATTTTGAGACTCTGATCCAAATGCAGGTGGCAGGAAGACTCACAAACCCAGCAGTTGCAGCTCTAATGCTGTTTCTCTCTCCAGAGAAATTTGTCCCTTTTGATGCAGGGCATGGCTGTGTCTGACCTGAGTCTTGGACGATGCTGAGAAATTTTTGCTGGGATAGAAAAGTCATTTTGTGTCATTAGACGAATGCAGTTGGAAACCTTCCTTGTGCATGCCAGACAAGCAGTTTCTGCCAGGTATGGCTGCTTTTCAAGGGCTCAAGCTCTCATTTCTCTGCCAGGCAGCACACAAGCTGTGTCAGGCTGAAGTGGCTTGGAGATTTGGACTAATAGTTTATGGGGAAGAGAAACTCAACTGCAGGGAGATAATAGTTTAAAATGAGCGATAAATCATCTTCCTCTTATCTTTGCTATGTGGTTCTCTCCATTTTCCACACTTGTTTGTGCTGCAGATAGCCAGCCACTGGATATTCTCTGATGCACCTGCAATCAAGTGTAAATAAACAAAAAACTTTCCTTGCCCCAAATATTAACTCAGGTAGTAGAAAATACCTCTCTGGATGTCGTATGGGAAAATGTGTGTTTTCAGGCTTTCTGCACCGATTCCAAAATTTTAATGTGACTGTTTTTATTTTTGCTGCTTTTGAGTACTTAACTGTTTTTTCTCTGTAGGCACCTGAGAATTGCCTACCCCTTTTCTTATCTGGACTTCAGCAATGTTTTTTTTTTTTTTCTTCATTTCTCATTTGTTAAGTAAACAGTGGTACCACTCTAGAGAAAACAAGTGGTCCAGGATATACTCATGTTGGTTGTTTCTTTCACCAAGTGATGCTGCTTCCAGGAGATCGGTGGCACTGGGAGGAGGCCATGAGAGAGACAGCGATCCTTGGCGACACTGGGGTCATTTGTTCCATGTTGGAGTGTGTGCACGTGCTTGGCTGATGCTCTGTTCTTGGTTTCAGAAGAGAAAGGCATCAGGTTTGGAAAATCTGTAGTTGTGCTGGATCTCACCTGAGTGCTTGCTCAACAGCTCAGTGTTAAGCTGAAGTTGTACATGTAACCCAGGCGGAAATATATTAGTTCTGACACTTGCATGCCATCATTTCCAAGCATAGTAGACAGTCTGCATTAGGCTATACACATGATTTGCCCTGAATTCTTCTCACGCAATCATCTTGTGAGTTTTTATCATCTAGCTTTATTGCAGCTTCTTACGTGCTTGAAGTACTGAAGGAGTATTTTCTTGGACTGAGGTTGTAGTGGGAAATGGAATCTCACTGAGGAGATAAGATGTCTGAAGCTTTTTTTTGTTGTTTCTACAAGACAGTTGGAAAGGAAAGGGAACCAATGCTGGCATGATGTTTCATAAGGTGACATTTGTTATAACTCACTGCAAATGTTACTCACCATCTACAAAACATTCAATTAAGCTCAAGAGCAGTGAAAAATATCAGGCTCCACTTCAGCAGCTGTACTTGTCAGAATATCTTGGGTTTTTTGGAGTCCACACAGGGCTACTGTGCCCTGACACCAGTCCCACCTGGTCCCTGCTTCTGTGAGCTGCATCTTCACAAGGGCACAAAACTTCCCTTCCCCATGGGACTCATCCTCGCTTTCTCAAAGGCCATTTTGTTTCTTACTCGACCAAACTTGGAGATGACTTTTTTTGCACTGTTATCCTAGCACACTGATTTGCCTGATTAAATCACATTCCTTCAGAGCACAAATCCCACAGTTGATACATTAAACAAAGACTCCCATAAGTTACTAGTTTAGAAATCAGGAAAATAAGCCAGTACGTTTTCAGTGGTTTGAATGCAGATCTTACGTGTGCCATCAAATTTGAAGCATACGTGCATAGAACTGTAATTCCTGAAATGTAACAAACAAAAACTTTCCTCATGCTTGTAAGAAACCAGGACACTGAGAGAGCACATTTTTTGGTATGCCAAACTTGTTACAAATCTCTGGCTCCCCAGGAAATTCGCAGATGTAACTTCTGTGTGCTACAGCCACCCACTATTTTGCAGTGTCAGCTGGGCTGGAGCTCAGATCCACCCACTCCTTCTGCACCCGGCCCATAGCTCTGGAGCTGAAGGCGAAATGCAAATAGGCTGTACTGAACATGGTTGCCTTCTGGCAATCAGGGGGATGGTGAAAGTAGAACCCCAGCATCTCATTCATGGTTTGACTCCTGAACCACAAGATCATGCTTCTATAAATAAATAGGAATAAAATGGAATAAAAGTCTGGCTAATTTTCTACGGAAACAGGGGAAAGGAAATGGAAAGGGTCATCCAGTTAGTTGAATTAGTTACAGCTGCCTTAAACTCCTGGTCCTGATTTGGTGTGGTTTGTTGATGCCAAACAGAGGTAGATTACCATAGCCATAGAGCAATCATTCCTTCAGCTTGCTGCACTCATTCTAGGGCAGGATTTACTACTTCTCACTTTTCTAGGCTACTAATAGCGTCACTGCTTCTAGAAGACAAGGTGGGGGCTTTCTCCATCAACCTATCTAGATTATGTTTAAAAAAGCAGAGTGAGAAATTATGTTAAAAAACACGCATGGTTCAAAAATAACTCTGTGACCCAGTCAAAAAGTAAACATTATGGAAAAATGAAAACTATTTTAAGAGATGGAAACAGAAGAAGCAGTGAAAATAATCAAAAGAAATCTTGTTGCTGTAAATAAGGGGTGTAAGTCAGCAGCTCCTATCATTGGTGGTTTTGATTTTGAGAACCTTGCTCAATGAAAACTAGGAGGGAAGAAAAGAACTGTAAGCAGTGTAAAAAAAAAAAAAAACAAACACAAAGATGAGAAATCTGCCTAATTACAGGTGGTAGATAATCCATAAACAAGATCACTTCTTTTCAGAATGAAAAGAAATCAATGAAATGATGTTCATACCTTATTTAGACTACTGGGTGTCTGTCATTCTCTTTTGAGCTGTAGTGGAACCTTAATTTTTTCAGGTTGCCCCTTAACGTGGGGTTGGTCAGGGAGCACTGCAGTCATTGTGTTGAGAATGAAACACCTTAAAAAGCGATCAGAACCTTTTACTGCAACAGACCTTAAAAATGTGTCCCCCATGATGAAAAGACAGGGGTTGCTTGTCTGTTTTATCACTTACATGTACTTATTTTTCCCCCACAGGTTGCCTGGTCACTATGAACAATGGCCCAGCTATACTACAAAAAGGTAAACTATTCACCATACAGAGATCGGATCCCACTACAGATTGTGCGAGCAGAGGCAGAGCTCTCAGTGGAAGAGAAGGCCTACCTCAGTGCTGTGGAGAAGGGGGACTATGCCAGTGTGAAACATGCCTTACAAGAGGCGGAGATCTACTACAATATCAACATTAACTGTATGGATCCTCTTGGTCGCAGTGCCCTTTTAATAGCCATAGAGAATGAAAATCTGGAGATCATGGAGTTACTTCTGAGCCATTGCGTGTACGTGGGAGATGCTCTGCTGTATGCAATACGGAAAGAGGTGGTGGGAGCTGTGGAGCTGCTGCTGAATTACAGGAAGCCAAGTGGTGAAAAACAGGTTGGTCAAGTGTTTCAGTTCAGATTTAAGCTGTTACCTTAATAAAATCTTGCGTTAGGAAAGAGATTCTCCACAGAGAAAGTGCTGTTCAAGAGTCGTAAAACGAAGTCCTTAATGTGCATTCATTGCTTTAAATGGCCAGAGCGAACATGGTACTTCGATAACTTCCTTGTCTGAGCAAACGTGCTCAGCCTGACTTAACTCGATGCTTTCAACTTCAGTGTTCTTCTTAGTCTTACAGCGTTTGTGGACATACTGATTTCTAGGCTGATTTATAGACACATACTTTGTAAAGGAATTTGGGGCTGTCTGAAATTATATTACAGTCTGTAAATATGAAGTACTGCCATGCTCTTGCTCTGATATTAATAAGTGGAATTGCTTTTTGTAAGTAAATCCTGAAAACATATAAGCTTATAAATAAGAGTAAGCAAGGAAGCAGTCTGCCAGCTTTCAGTAGTACAGACATGTATCTTGGTGTCCATCTCTGGGGAGCTCTAGTTCAGGAATGCAGAGGCAGTACATAACATTGCAGCATGAGCTATATATCTGAGCAATGAACAGCTATGTCTTGTAGGAAAGATTGTTAGTTACAAAGCCACCGCTAAGCCATATAGGATTTTTGTGAAAAAACACAAAGTACAAATCTTAGCATTTCAATTGTCATGTATCACATTGTCCCTAGCTTTTTTTCATCTATGTGTAACACTGCCAATAACTGTGATAATTTATATGCATTACTGACCACTGTCAATTTTTACAAGCTCAGTGCTTAGAAAGGAACTTTCAGAACTGGTGGTCCTGATTTCTCAAGTCCTGTTTTGAAATTGACTTGGATGCAGCCCTTTGTGTGTGAAGGAAGAAAAAGATTACTGTCACTCAGCTGTAAAAATTTCTTCAATGGGTGGGCCTTGGTACATAGTTTTTAAATAGCAATTTTACACAGACGAAACAAAAAAGGAAATATAGTAGGTCAACCCTGACAATGCTGAAGAGTGCTCAGCTTAGTATTTAGAAACAACAACTTTCAGTGTGCTATAGCCATGTGATGTAATCCCTGAAGAGATGGAGAATCTCTTCTGCTAGACCTGAACATTGAAACGTTAGTCCTAGGTTTTAAAGTGTCAAAATGTAAGTAGCAAGACATGAGCCACAGATGAAGAATGAGTCTGGTTTTTTTTCAATTGATCTTCTAGAAAGTTTGATCATCCTATACCCCAATGTAGCAGAAAGTAGAATAGAAGGATAGATCACATTACTAAATGTTTTCCTAGGGTAGCATGAGGAACTGTGAGTAATCATTGCAGACTAACGACAAGTTTCTCCTAAAATATCATGAAAAGCAAGAGATGGGATTCTTGTGGATTTCTGTAAGATTTGTTGAACACCAAAACTTCTGTCCAATCAAACTCAAGGTTTTGGTGGCATAAAATGATGGGAACAGAGGCCCATGAAATAAGATGGATTTATTGCATCTGAAACTAATCTCCAGGGTCTCTCTGTCAATGATGAATTTCATAGTAGGGCTGTCTTTTTCTTTTGTATTTTTATCAGTCTGCCGGTGTGCAGCTCTCGTTCTCTAGCTAGTTTTGTATCTGCTGCAAAGCTTATAACTTGAAGGGGAATATGTATGGGAGAAGAGATGCAGTGCAAGTTTCAGCTTTATTTACAAGGTTTGTTGCAGGATCAGATTTAATTGGTACAATTTTGCCTGGTGCTGGCTTGATACATGGTCCTGTGTAGAAATCAGCATTGATTTCTCCAGCTTATGGTTCAGGGTCTTCTGTGGACTGCAGGTAGTGCTGCCAGCAGAAGGCTGCAGGACTGGCCTTTCACTTCTCCAGTTTCACTCATTGTCCATGAGGTGATGGTAATTAACTTTTTTTTTTTTTTTTCCACGTACAGTCAATATTACAATGAATGTGAAGAAGTACTTAATTAAGTAAAGTTGGGGTGCAAGGGTGAGCTTGTCAAATCACAAAACTAATATATGAGAGCTTTTAGAACGTGACTTCTTGAGGCTCATTTGAGACTAGTATCAGCTCACATTCAGTAATTATCTTTGCTGGACCCTTTCTCAGAAAGTCCTTTGGGAATCCTAAACCTAATTACTTCCACAGAAAGCACCTGTTAAACCAGATTAGCACAACTTTGTCCTAATCAATTACTTATATCTTTAAAAAACATACAGAAACCTGCTTTTTTTTTTTTTTTTTGGTTGAGTAATAACCAAAATTCATACCTCTTAGAATAGTTTCTGCCTGGATGAGGAATTTTTAAGATAGTATTATAGCATTTGCATATAAGGTGTAAGTTAATCTGTTCGTGAAACCTACATAAGGTTCAGTTTTCCTGAGCAAACCTGTGTGAAGGCAGCTCCTTGGCTCAGGCATAGCAGCCTGTGTCCAGCTGGGTCTTTGTCTTTGTTGCACACTAGGCAGAAGTGGAAAGGAGACATCTGACTGCGCTCCTGAATGCAAAATGCACCTCCTCCTTCATCTAACAGAGTCTGGGGTCTTCCAAAATCTTCTAGCTCCCATTTTCTTATTTTCTACCTCTGAGAGGTTATTTTTTGCCACTATAACAAAATCTTGTTTCTTGAATTGCCAGGCATGAGGAACAGCTCTTTTTTGTGCTTGTTCACGTCAGCTCAGTTAATTATTCTTTGCATCTCCAAGGCAGCTGAGCAGCATAATCCATTTTTACAGGCATTTATTTTGCTCATTCCCACAACCTTATCCTTGTTTTGCAACCCCAACTGAAAATGTCACAGGTTGCATTATGCCAGCCTCGTGTGGGGCTACAAATAGCAAAAGGTCTAGATATCTAGATAACAAAAGATGCACCCAAACACAGGACAAGGGGTGGAAAACACTATGTTCCCATTCAGAGTTAACCTCAAAGCTTGGCTCACCAGCTACAGAGCCTGCAAAAAGGTGATGCGTCCTGGGCACTGCAGACCTGACTCTTCATCTGCCTGAGGGGAAGAGCTCTGCTTTCCCTTGTGTGATGACCTTCCCGAGGAGCAGAAGTCAGAAAATCTCCTTATATCTGAAGTGACCTTTGTTGTGTTCCTCGTGTAAGAGACTCAGGGTCTCGTTCATGATGTAAGGGACAGATAGAAATAGCTGAGAATACCATGCGACAGAGATGTTAGCATCCTGTTTTTGAAGGACTGCAAGCAGTCATTATTTTGCAAACCTTTGCTATGTTGCTGTTAAAAGTGCCATTTACTGAAAATACTGTGACAATGGCAGGGGTAAGTCGTAGCCAGTAACTATAACAACACAAATCTCCTGCACTGCAGCCGTTTGCGTAAGGGGTGTCTAGGGAGGGGAAGAAGTGACTTTGTTTACATGTAGAGTATGTGAGAGGCAGGAGCACAAATCAGCCCTTCTCTAAACATGTCTACAAAGCACAAAATAAATGAGCATGCTGAACTGTGATGTGTTCAGGTAGATGTACTTTCTTTTAGAACTTTTCTCCTCAAATCTATCTTGCCTGGTCCTGACATCTTAGTTCATGTTTTTGCGTAGTGTTTTGAGAGTCTCTTGAAAAAGCTGGGGAGAAGACTTCACCAGTTACAGTCAGAGTAGCTCTGTGGCTAATGAAGTTATTGCTGTTGGGAAAGATGCTGTCACCTCTGGGAGATAAGAGCTATCATGGTTCACGTATCTATCCTTGCTGCCACAGGAAGACCATACAAGCATGCTCACATACGCCACTGGATTTAGAGTTAACAGGGAATATGAAGTGACTTCTTTCATTTTTGAATTGAATACTGCTGTAGGAGCGAGGGAATATATATGTACATGAAGCCTCATGAAAAAAAATTCTCCTTCCCAGTAAAACCTTCTGCCTCCCCATCTGTTTGATCTTCAGAGTTTGGTGTGTTGTTTTTGTGCTGGAAGTCGTATTAGAATTTTTTTTTTTGACCATTCAAGCATCAGTACATTGGATTGTGGTTTCAACCAGGCTACAGTCTGCACCTAAACAGCTCTATGAAGGAAGAGGAAATATAAGGCTGAAAAATCATATTTTCCCATGTATTTGAATCTTATTCAATTTATCATTAGCAGTAGTCTTATTTCTGTAATTTTTGAATCCTGCTGAAATCAGTTTAAAATTTCCTTTTTGCTTCAGATGAAGTCTTAGGAATTTTCAGTAGCTTCTTGTGTGAATTCTGCAACATGGCCCTGGCTCCCTGTTAAACATGCATCACAGCTCGGAGGGCAGCTCACTCAGCTTGCACAGATCTTGCATTGTTTCTTGCCTTGTTACAGTGGATATTTGCAGTGCAGTGGGCACAATCTGTGCTGACTGCTGAGCCGCTTCCATTCTTTAAGAAGCTGTGATCAGCTGTCTGAATGACTCCATCTGCATGGTGTAGCCATAAGCACCTTTATTGGTAGCTGTTTTCTTCACAACAATCAGAGCTGACATCAAATGTTTACATAAGGAAGATACTAGCGTCTCTCTGGTATCTGCCAAAATTAGCAATTTGCTCATGGCAGATGGCTTAGAATTAATCTGGTTCACAGATGGGACTACAAATGCAATTCCTCAATAATGAGAATAAAAAGAAAAGGGACCTCAGTATTTATGACCATGATTCAATTTGTTACAACAGTCCAAAGGCCTTATGAGTCAATAGAATTTCAACAGCTACCTATCACTGTGTCTTTCAAAAGAGGAATCTAAGAAATAAGCCCTGGATAGTATTGTGAAGGGGAAACTAGAGAAAAAGAGGCAAGTTTTGAAGTCTTAGTTGCTAATCCTCAGATACTTGCTGATGTAAGAATGCTACACTTGATAGTATTTTCAAGCTTAAAACTTGACCTCAAAAATCCCCTTTTAGATGAACTAATGAGTGAAAATCTGTGGCGATCAGTGTAAATATAATGGATCAGCAGCCAAGAGACCGTCCTCCTGTGAACCAGAAATTAAATGGTGCATTAAACCATTTTATTCTGGTCCAGATCCGGTAACTTTCCTGATACAGCCTGAGTTTTCTTACTCACATAGGGTTCTTCTTCCTCTTTGTCCAGTGAAGTTGAGCCTTTCCTATCAACAGCCCATGATTTCTGCAAATTTGCTGATTTGGGATGTCTGAGCTCACTGCTTGCACTGTCAGACCTGCCTAGTCACTGACAGGTGTTTTTACGTCAAAGGAAGCAAAGGTGGGCCCGGGTGAACTTAAAGAGGTTCAACATGGCAAAGTGCAAGGTTTTGCACTTGGGCCGGAGGAATCCTGGACATCTATGCAGACTGGAAGGAGCAGTCCTTGAGAGCAGTACTGCAGAGAAGGACTTGGGGGTCCTGGTGGATGAGAAACTTAACATGAGCCAGCAGTGTGCTCTTGCAGCTCAGAAAGCAAATGGTATCCTGGGCTCCATCAGGAGAGGGGTGGCCAGCAGGGACAGGGAGGTGATTGTCCCTCTCTACTCTGCTCTTGTGAGGCCCCATCTGGAGTACTGTGTCCAGGTATGGAGCCCCCAGTACAAGAAAGATAGAGAGCTGTTGGAGAGGGTCCAGAGGAGACTCGTGAAGATGATCAGGGGCTGGAGCACCTCCCCTATGAAGATAGGCTGAGGGAGCTGGGCTTGTTCAGCCTGGAGAAAAGAAGGCTGCAGGGTGATCTAATGGCAGCCTTTCAGTACTTGAAGGGAGCCTGTAAACAGGAGGGGAGTCAACTCTGAAAGGATGGATAACAGCAGGAGAAGGGGAAATGGTTTTAAGCTGAAGGAGGGAAGGATTAGGTTGGATGTTAGGGGGAAGTTCTTTACTGTGAGAGTGGTGAGGTGTTGGAAAGGCTGCCCGGAGAGCTTGTGGATGCCCCATCCCTGGAGGTGTTCAAGGCCAGGTTGGATGGGGCCGTGGGCAACCTGGTCTAGTAAATGGGGAGGTTGGTGGCCCTGTGTGGCAGGGGGGTTGGAGATTCATGATCCTTGAGGTCCCTTCCAACCCAGGCCATTCCGTGATTCTGTGTGAAGCAGATCTGTTGTTCGTTATGTAGCAGTTAGATTCTACAAACAATCAGAGAAGGGTTTTAGAAGTTGCTGATGTTCCTCATGGCTTGCCTGAGTAGATCTGTGTTACCAGCAGGCAAAGTGCACAGAGGTGCCCGTGGTAGGACCAGAGGACCTAGGATTTGTGGCCCTGAGAAATGTCACCCCATCTCCTGCAGTTAAAAGGTTGGTTTCCTTGATATTTATTATGGTTAAAGGCAGAGGAGAGACTTGTGGACTTTCTGCCTAAAATTGCTAAGCCTTGTAGAACTCTTTACCCATGAGCTGAGGATGGATGCAGGTAGAGGATTCGCATACAGACTGGACAGAGAAGATGTCTTGTTTGGTAGTGCTAACATATTCTGGATGTACACTCTGTTTCTGAGACATCACGAATAAGGCATGTGCCAGCAAATATGGGGTGTTATAGAGGCATGCAGTACAGCAAAGGAATCAAAACAAGCCCAGAGTGCCCTTCTGCAGTGTTGGTCAATACGTACAAGCAGCATTTATTCTTATTATGCTTATTATATAAGCATTTCCATGATTTTACAAAGGAGAATGGCTAATTTAGGGAGGCTGAAGTGCTGGGCTCCTGAAACTCAGGAGTCTGTATCAGGGAAGTGCATAGGCTTGACCTGATCTTACAGTGCTCCACAGCAAAAACTCAGTAACAAAGAAGATAAGAGTTAAGGTGGTATGACTCAGTACAGATACTGTGCCCTTTGGTATGACTCAAACCAGCTGTTTCCATGTTAATGGGAAGTCCAGAGAGAAAGGGGAAGGCTGAACCTGGGTGGATGTACTCATAGCCAGAGGAGGTAATGAAAAACTGAGGCAATAGAGAAAAACCAGCCTTGGGTTCTCAGTGTGAAAATATTTGAAATGCACTATAAGGAAGAAAGATTGTCTGAAAACAGAAAACTAGCTGTTACTGCTCCAAAGCCTAATGGCTCTGCCAGCATCCAGGCTTTTCATTATTTTTTATTGATGCAGTAATAATTCACAGCTATACTTAACATGCCTTTGACATCGGTGGCTGCCTCCAAAATGAATTCCATCTAATTAAACTAAGCAGAGAAATCAAAGATCGCTTCAGTTAATGATTATATCTAACTGGGAATCTCTCTCCTCCCTCCCCAATGCCTTCTTCCCAAAATAATCTTAAATCTATGAGAAGGTGCAAGGCAAAAACAGTGTAAGTCGGTGCCTTAACAGAGTACTAATGAGCAGCATTGTAACTGAGGCTTGCAGGCTGTGGTGCAGGCTACCAGGCATCTGACAGTGGCAAATAAGTCACTGGCTCCTTTGCCAGGGCCAACAAAAGGTCTGTTATTAGCTCCTTGAGGGGCTGGTGGGGTCTGTCCAAGAACTGCATCACGGCACACACAACCACGTAGCATTTGTCATCTAATCTATAGACAGCTGAGAGAGTCAGGGAAGTGCTGCTATGTGAGGTGCTTCCCAGGGAGTTTTCTTTATTCATTTATGGGTGTGATCTCAGTACTTGCCTGCATCAGCTGCTAACAGCACAGATCATAAAAGCGAAAGTGCAGTGCAAGGAACTGGCTACTGACAGTCTGAAATCCTGCAAGGAGAGAGTGTTCTGTGCACTAACATGTGTATTTTCAGTTAGGAGTGATATCAGTGCATGGGTGGGCTGCCTGGAGCAAACTACTAGTAGGGAAAAATAGTCCTGTTTGGATTGCTACATAAGCCTTTGGTCTCTATAGATGTGCTGGTTAACGTGTTAAATTTGAAAAAAAAATAATATTTCTTTACCTACCCGGCATCCATGAATGTGTCTTGTTTACTCACTACTCTTTGCTCCTGGGTCCTGTTTACATTAGTTGCTCTCTTGGATAAGTACTTCAATATCATGTAACACATTTTTGCCTCTGGTCTGCATGACTTCTGGCATCCAGGAAGGGCATTTGACATGGCTATCTGGACTTCATTGACCTGAATGTGCTGGGGAGTCTGCCTGCTGCTGGAGTTGAAACACGTTGTCGAAGGGGAGCTGGTTTGTATGGGGAAATTGAACTGAAATTACAGGCTCGATGTCTAGGATTTATCAAGAACTGCAGGTTTGTTTAGTAGGAGCCGCCTAACCCTAATTGGGCTGTTGAATATGGCTGTGCTTGCATCTGCAAGTTAGAACAGCATCTTGATGGTTTGTTCATCCTTGTGATGATCTGTGATATAGCAGCGTTGATCAGGCTGTGATGAGCAGAGCCTTTTGGTGGCAACGAGAGTGGGGGAAATAAAAAAGGCATCAACTGTGAACAAGAGTATTCTGTCTGATCAATCCTGTGTTGTTACAGTGAGGGGACCCAGCACATCTGAGGTCTGTGCTCCATCATTGCCTTGGAAAAGCACACAAGAACCACTCTAGGCCTGCAAGAGGCTCGTGGTCACATGTATTGTTGGTACTTCACTTGTGGAGGTGAGGACCTGTGTGCTCCACTTAGAGACTCTTAAGGCAGACGAACGAGCTAGAGCTGGCCTCTACAGCAGGCTTATATCATCTGCTTGGTGTTTTCAACTACTTTGCATTAGGAGCGACAAAGGCTGTCACTGCTGAAGTAGTGCTACAGGAGGATCACAACCACACAGATTTCATTCTTGCGTGGGACCATGTCACCTCTCCAGGTTGTCATTTCTTTACTAGCACAAATGCTGGGATCTTTTCAGAATCCACAGTTGTCTTGGTTAGTAAAAAAAAAAAAAAAAAAAAGATGCCAAAAAGCACAACCTGAAAGTCAAAATGGAGAGAAACAGCCACCTGCTTTGTGGGCATCAAGATGTCTTTTTGTGCAGTGTCAAGTAGCATGGGCTGCTACCAGATGCACTCACTCATCCACTTTGTGATGTTGTCTTATGATGAAATTGGATATTTTTTTTTAAATTATTTTTTAAAGTTATATGATTCAGTAGCAACATAACCTTCCACCCCCCTTCCAAGCAAAAAGGCTTTCCGTTTCCAAGCCCTGTTAGCAACATATTACCTCACCTAAACTCACTGAAACATCTCTCATCCACACGCAGTAATAAATTACATGAAATAGGGACATTTTATGTACAAAGATGATGACATGAAAGGCTACAGACGACATGATTATTGGACTACTTTAGCACATCTTGTCCTTGTTACCACTAAGTCAGAAAAGAAGAATACAGAGATCAGATAAAATTAATTAAAAAGTTGGACAACTCTTCCCTCTCAGGAAAAATATCTGGAAGACGTTTGAAAGATAGCCATAATAAAACAGAGACGGCTTTGAAGGCAGAGCCTGCAAATTTTGAGCTAACTCTGGACTGTATTTAAGCATGTTTGAGGTCAGGAGAGAATTTATACATAAATTTTTTTTAAAAGTATGTGAGAGACAGTGACATCCCAAGGCCTTTAATGTAGTTGAGAAATTAACAGGGCTGGATTAAGCAAGCTCTGTAACAAACCTAACTTCCAGGCATAAAAGCAAAATTAAAAATTGTCAAGGTTTTTTTATTAAAAAACAAACAAAAACCAACCAACGAAACAGCAGCTCCTGCCACAGAGCAACTGCTTAAATGGCAATGAGAGTAAACAGCTTTATGGTTTCAAATGGGAAAAAAAAAAACCTTCAGGCATACGATCCAGTCTGCCTGTCTGAATTTAAGGAGAGAATTCAGTTTACTCCTGGCAGCAGTACTAGACTTATAGCCAGCTTGGTATCACAGGGTCTCAGGAAACAAATTAGCAAGTGACCAGGAATTTCTGCGTTTTAGTGAGGCCAGGGATAGATCTGTAGCAAACATTTCAGTTATGCCATGTTTTCTACAGCAGCTTAATTAAGGTCCGGGTTCGTAATATTCCAGAATTTTTGTACCTTGTTTGTTTTAATTGGACAAGTATCGCTATTCAGCAAGCCCCGAGCTATGGAAGCATATGAGAAAACCAAGATTTATTTGATAGTTGGTCATATGAGAGATAATGTGACAAAACGTACAATGAACAGTCAAGTTCTCAGCCACTCTTACACTGCTGAAAAAAAAAAGTCACAGCCAGAAGAGGGTGCAGTTGCTCATGGCACGTCGCCATCTGGTCTTCCGCCTCCGAGCAAGACCACGGTCGTGTCTTAAGACGCAGCTGCTCTTTTCTTCTGGATTCGGCACTTCGGCACCGGAGAAAGACAGGAATTTGGGGCCAAGTGGATATCGAGATCTTAATTTAAATACAAGAGGTTCAAGAACAAACTGTCTGACTCTTGTTAAAGCATCCCTGTGATCTGGAGAATAAGCTGCATTGGCTGCACTCTTGGTTTTAATCACCGACCTCCTCGTTTCCCCCACTTGCATGAGAAAGGGACAGTGCTTTAGAGAAGAAAGCGCTCTGTCAGGAATGATTTGCCTCAGGCCATTTAAATGCATTTTTGCAAAATCCTTTCATTCCAAAGGCTTCTCTCTGGGTTCCTTTTCTAATCCGCGGAAAAAGAGAAAATTATGTAGCATGAGCCATAAGCGGTGACATCTTTTGACAATCTCTGGCTGCGCTGCATTCCCTGAACGCATAGCTGAACGCAGGCTCAGATGCAGCTCTGCCACAGTCACATGCACTGGCCTTTGGCGTAGCTCTGATAACCAATCTCATGGGTCTGTCTCAACATTTTTAGCACACAAATAAGAAGCAGAATTAAAACGTCTGATGAATGTGTTTTGCATTTGTTTATTGGTTGTAGTGAACAAAGTTTGGTTATATAAGAATTACAAATCTAATTTTTGCATTATTTCAGTAACAATGTGTTATATGTAGTAGTTTTAAATTCCGTCATATATATTGTAATGTTAACATACCTCATCTGGTAACCTTATCTTTGTGTTTGGCTTGCTACAAGGTGCTGAGACTATTTGACTTAATGTACATACAGGTTACTGAGTACTTTCAGGTCAGAAGGACACTTTTCTTCACCTGGTTATCCTGGGACGGCTTTGTTGAAATTGCCAAAATACATCAATAGCAGCAGAGCTTGCCCAAAAATATGTCTGCAGTGAAGCAGTCTTTATGCCAGAGATAAGAACTTGCTCATAACCAATACAAAACCCCTTAAAGTGCATTACTTCGTTATCAGTTTGTGCTGTTCATTATATTTCATTAACCAAATGATACTTCATTCAGTGAATTGCTCTTTAGTTAAAAAAGACAACACCCTTTTAAATATAGAAACTGCCATCACTCTCAGTAATAAAATATGTCTCCCAAGGCGTGCCTGATGAAGATATTCAGTTATTGAAATCAGCACTACTGTACCACCTAAAATGAATGCCTAGGTTTTTAGAAGCGTGCAGCATTGTCCCCTGAGCCCCACAATTGCTTGTGGTGTTCTGTCAATGAAATAGTTTGTTTCTGGGCTTAGGCAAGGAGCAAGATGAGAATGGTCACACTGTCACAAACAGACGTTTTTCCGCAACCTTTTGCTGGTAACATGGCTGATCTGCAGTCTAGCAACACTGTCTCTCATTCTCTATTTATAGAGCTATGTCTCAAAGTGCCACATGACTGCGATTCTGAACAAAATCAGTCGCTGCTAAAGCTCCTTCTGACCACTGAGCCTCATGCTGAATTGACGTAGTGCAAAATCTTTCTAGAATGACAGCAATGGTCCACGCCTGCTACGATGCTCGTGGATGGCGTATGCACATCCCCCATAGAGCTGCATACAGAAAAATAAACTACAAACAGGAAATCTTTGCTCAAAAAACTACCCAAGTTTGAATTTCTGCTTGCACTGCATTCTAATCTTCCATGAAGTTTTACGACTCTCTTTTGTTTAATAGAGCATTGTTTTAGCACTTACTTAGAGAATCTTTTATAATAAAGAGCCCAATCAGAAGGTTATCCTAGCTGAAGATAATGCTGATCAGTATATTTACGTTTTGTTGTGGTTATACTCACAGTTTGTTACAGTGGCCTGGGTACGGTACTATTTTACAGAATTGAGATGATAGATAGCCTGAGAATGTGACAACTCCATCTGTAACAAGTAAAAGTAGTAGTGTTCCTAATGAACGTTTTCAGTGCTTCTCAAAACAAGATGCATATTTAAGCAGCCTCTGACACAAGAAGCTCGATGTGAGATGAACAGAGCTGGGAGTGAAGGGGTTTGTGATTAGGTATTCCTGCCTGCATACTCTCTGTTCATTTCAGGCCTGGAGCACTGAGGGTTTTACCTGGGGACACAGTAGTTGTGAGCACTGCAGTCCAGGTGAGCGCTGTGGAGCCCTGTACATGAAGGAGACTGGGTAGTAGGGTTACCAGGCTGTAATCAGGAGGACTGTCAGTACAGAGAGGCAGAAGACAAACAGAAAGCCATTCCCAAATAGTGGACAGAGCCAGGCTCCTTCATCAAAGCTGAACGAACATTTTTAACCTGATGGCAAGTTTCTCTCCTGAACAGTTTTTTTCACCTACTTGTCCTTATTAATTTGCTGAGGTGGATGTTAGATTCTGTATAAATGCTATAGCTTGCTTGCAAATTCTTCAGTGTTTAAACCTGATATTTACTTTGCCTCCGTCTGAGGTATCTCCTGGTCCCGTCCATTTAGGTTGCTTTTGTTCATGTTGCTGAGCAGCATAAAACCCCTCAGCTGGATTGCTTGTCACCACTCTGACCCAGACATTGTGCTCTCGGGGCACATATACTACTCTAGATCTGGTCTGAAGTAAAGCAGTTAGAAGGCCTATCACAGCCTTCAGTTCTTCAGTACTAGATTGGATTGTTATTTTTTTTTGTTGTGGTGGTTTTTCTTTCTTCTTCATATTTCCTCCCCTTTTACTAGTAACCATACTAGTTACTAGCTTGAGCAGTGATTCCTGCTTTTCCTATCCAGAGCTTCTTTCCAGCAGTGTGCTACTTACTTAGCCGATAACTTTTGTTTTCCTGCTCAGAGGAGAGCTCTGCCATACTAAATGGTGCTTTTATGTGAGCTAATCCTCCAATTTCTTCTCCTCTACAGAACTAAGCTTGTTTCACTTCCCCCTCCACTTTAAATAAATGAGATTTTTCACTCACTGCGGTATCGTTCAGAGAAGCAGTGGTATAGTGCTGAGCAGCCTACATTTATGAGGATTAATCCAAGAAAGAAGGTACCAAGCAGTTGATCACTAGTTGTTAGTAGTGGCATCAATTTCTTCTGCGAACATTAACAAGATAAACAACAGGGATGGGCACATGCTCTTGTACAAGCACTGACAGTAAGGTTCCGAAGGACTCAGCTTAACAGCTTGTGTCAGCTGGTGAGGTTAATGGAAAAGAATTTGTTATTCAGGTCACTTAATGAAAATAACCTTGGGAAAGCTTAGCAGAGACCTCTGGGGTGAAATAATTTATTCCTCTACTGCTTCCATCGCTCTTAGTTAACCCAAAACACAGAAAAAGCTGATCTAAACATGAACTCAACCTGTCAGTAGTGCAGGAGGAACATCAGCAATTACAGCATCTTGTTTTAATATCTCCTCCCCCTCTGGTGACAGTAAGCAGAATGCAGCCTTAGGAGCAAAGGCTTTCCTTGCATAGCCCCATCTCTAAAACAAGACAGCTTGTTCATTAAGATGCAGGTTATCAAAGAGCTGTGCAAGACAACAACAAAAATGATCACTGTGAGCCATGTCATTTTTAGCCAGTGCATGGTCCTTGGATCACCTAGACACAGGAAGAGGCCACAGCAGCCATCCCTTGCACAATTCCTGCTCTGTGTTCTGCTGGTTTGTTCTGCTGTTCGGCTATAATCAACAGTGAGCTTCAGTTCCTGTAATGTGAGGCATTAGGCCGATCTGTTTCCAGACTCCAGAGAGCCCCTGTTTCTCTGCACTGCCATTGCCCTTCTTGTCCTTTTAATTAAAGTGCTGCAAGCTGCCCAGGCAAATACATGTTTTGCAGAGTGGCTGCCTGATTTCTACCAAAGCAGAGCTTCACCGTGAGGGTAGGGCTTGTGACAGCAGCCAGGGTAAAGGAAGGGAGATAATTTGGCAGATATCCCCAGTTTGATCCCATGGCTTGAGACAACGCTTTTGAGAGCTCTGGATCCAGCTTTAGGAAGCTTCAGGAGTAGGACAGTAGCAGACATGTTCAGCCCTGTAGCCCTGTCCCCACCTGTAACATTACCACCTTGTCTACAAGGCTTTTTCCCTTTGCTGAGCAACAAGAATACCTCATCTGTACAAAGCTGAAAATTCTTTTTACAGCTCTGGGTACAGTAATTTCCATACAGGAAAACAAGATTAAACTTGACAGTAATAGGGGTGATAGAGAGGGGGAAAGCGCTCTCTTCCTTTGAGGCAGAGGCTCTGAATGCAGCAGCCAGCAACTGACTGAAAAAAAGGAGGGGAAGAAAGATAAAGACAGTTATGCAAGCAGCAGGGCTTAAAAACACTTCAGAGAGAGAAAGAAAAGAGGAACATGCACCTTTCTCTTGACATTTAACAAACTACCTAAACCAGCTAAGCAAAGGAAAAGAAAGAATGTCACAGACCTTACAAAGAGAGCTGCTTTCAGCTGTTTGTTACCAGAGATCTTAAAATACCATTATCCAACCTTGCACAGAGACACCAAGCCCTCCATGACCTGCAGAAAACCATCACTGCAATTCTCTGCTTTCCCCGCCATGAGCTGTATTTATAGGTTCCTTTCTGACTGCCTCTGTGGGAAGAGCCTTGTTAGCAATGACTGCCCCTGTGTGTGATTTAACTCCTCGGATGCTGCCAGTGGGGTAGCAAACCCATAGTATTTCCAGGAATGCCTCTAGGCTCCCACTATGCCCTGCTCCAGTAAATGAACCCATACCTCAGTGTGCTGCTGGCCTTTGGGAAAGCGTTGCATGGTGAACAGGCTGAGTCCTGCTGCATGTAGAGGTTTATTAATCAGCACCAGCCCAGGAGTCCTCAGCATTTTAGTGCTACAGAGGCAATTCACTCCTAGGGAAATCAGTTTCAGTGGTCAGAGGTTCACTGTCTCACAACCTGTCTTACATCTAGCCTGCGGAAAGATTGCTAGCTGCTTGCTACATGCTAGTTGTCGTTACTTTACTTTTGTTTTTTTATGGACTGAGTAATGTTTCCTGTCGTTAGAACTCTTTGACAGTTGTTTCTATGAAATGCCTTTGACATTTGCAAGGGGAAGCAGGCCTACTGTTCACCAAAACCAGCAATCACCCCCTGAGCAGCAGGATGCCAGCTGCCAGGGCAGGAGTGGTGGGCACATGAAGTACAGTATGCCTGAGTAATGATTAACACGCAACAAAGAGAGCTGCCTGTGCTGCAAATGGAAACACACTGCGTGCTTGGGATGTAAGAGCATTTCGGTCTAATTTTGCACTCTGCATATAGTAATAAGACACAACAGGGTGTGCATTAAGCTCATCTTTTGAGAAGTGCAACGGTAGCTGAATAATGCACACCCTGGAGTGTCTTATTTGTAGTGGACTATGGCTCATTAATTTTACATTTAAATTTTTTTCAAAACCATTAAAATAAAAACAAATCTATTCTGAGGGCAGTTATGTAATGTATCCCTCCACTGAAAAGTAATTTCAAATAAAAATAGTAGGGAAAAGGTGAGGAAGAGCTTTGCTCAACTGTGGACCAGAGTTCGGTTTAGTTTGTATAGGGCCTGCTGTCAGTAGGTTCCTGGCCTGCTAATGAATGTATATAATGGAAATAATGATAGTTACGAAAATCTATTCGGCATTTCTAGGCTTTTCTTCTGTGTAATTGCTTGTGCCTTTGTCTTCCTTTCTCCTATGAAAGTTCTCCTTTTGGTATATGAACCAGTAGCTCAGACAGAGTTCACATATAAAGCATTCAGATGGGATTGATACTTACTTTTACACCAATCTGATCCTGTTCTGGGGGCAGAGAGTCAAGATTTGAGGCAAGATGGCTTTGCCAGAACAGAATTGTGTGCATACACACGAACACAACAGGATTTAAGGCACATAGGGTGTTATAAAAACTTCGTTTTATTATGAGATCACTTTATAACAGTATGAAGGAGGAATTTCAGTTTTCTGCTGTCCCAAATGAAATACGACTATGGTTTTTCCCTTTATATAGGTTCCAACCTTGATGATGGACACACAGTTTTCAGAATTCACTCCAGATATCACACCGATAATGCTGGCGGCTCACACCAACAACTATGAAATCATCAAACTGCTTGTCCAAAGACGGGTAACTATTCCACGCCCACATCAGATCAGATGCAATTGTGTGGAGTGTGTCTCCAGTTCGGAGGTGGACAGCCTGAGGCATTCCAGGTCAAGGCTGAACATCTACAAAGCCTTAGCCAGCCCCTCATTGATTGCCTTATCGAGTGAGGACCCCATCTTGACGGCCTTTCGACTGGGCTGGGAGCTGAAAGAGCTCAGCAAAGTGGAAAACGAGTTCAAGGCCGAATATGAAGAGCTTTCTCAGCAATGCAAGCGTTTTGCTAAGGATCTTTTGGATCAAGCACGGAGTTCCCGAGAATTAGAGATTATTCTCAATCACAGAGATGATCAAAGTGAAGAGCTGGACCCCCAGAAATGTCATGATTTGGCAAAGCTAAAGGTAGCAATAAAGTACCACCAGAAAGAGGTAAGAGCCATCTGAATGCAAAGGTTAGTGAAGGCTGCACGTATTTGATGAAATGAGTCCTTTTTCAAGTCTCCATAGGTTTGTTTAGAAAAGACATGGTTGCTAAATGGGAACCAGTGGGGGTGTATGTGGATCAAGCGGAGAACCATGTGCAAATGGGTTAGTCACAGCCCAGAGGTTCAGTGCACTGCCGTGACAGTGTGAATCTGCTAGCAGGACTGGAATCTGGCAACAGGGATGGAAATTGCTGCAGGAAGTTATGGCTTTTATGGCACTGGCATTTTCTATTTCGTAGACACTTGAGTCCCTTTTCATTGTAACCCAGCCCCAAAAAAGAACAACAGTCAGAGATTTATAGGTTTGTTTGCTCTGAAAGCTTTTCCCAGTAACTGCCTTTATACAGGAACCAAAGGCTAGAAGGGGTTGACTGCAGGAAATATAATACATTTCTTCACTTCCTCCACCTGCCGCACACTTCCTAGCACCCATTCAGCACTAACTTGTAAAGGCTACAGGAAATACAGCAGCACAAGAAAACAGGAGAGGACAAGGACATGCTCAGTGTTTCATGCTCCCACATTAACAGGTTTTTTTTTCAGTTGAAAATGCTTGTGTGATGCTAGGAAGTAGATCTCAATCATGCAAATACTTTACACCTGAAGCATCTCAGGTAGGTTCTTGCTTCTTGATTCATCCATGTCTCCAGGGTCCTAGAATCGCTTCCCAAATCAGACTTCTGCCCACATTACCAGAAAGGAAAGACATAATATAGGTAGAGGGCACAGAGCCTTTCAAAAGCCCTGCAGATCCAGAGATTTACAAGTCGATTTAATAAAGGCTATGAACCCAAGGAGAATGCTGACAACAGTTTCATTAGTTGGCTCTGGAATTTCTTTCGCTTTCCAAATCTGGACAGGGTTTAATAGATGATAGATTGCTATTGACCGGTAATGTTCTTAGGTTATCTGAAAGAGGAATTTGGTTTGCTTGGTTGAGGAAGTGAATTTCAGTGTCTGTTACATTCTTCTGTGTCTGGAGGGTGACAGGAATGGTGGAAAAGCTTGCACATTATTCTTCTCATTATTTTCCCTGTATTTGAGGGTTTGTTTTTTTATACATTGACCCAGATGAGGACAGCCTGATAAGATACCTTCCGCCTCCCAGAAAGGCTGCTCTTGTCACCTGAGGTAAAATAGTCAAGAAGTGAAAGATGCAGATTTTCCTTTCTTCCCTTTGGTCTGTTTTGCCTCCTGAGTGCCAGCCTCTTGCTGCAGCAAACTGGAGGTGAAGCCTCAGGCCTTCTAGAATGTAACATGTGGTCACTTACTGCTCTTGCTGGCCTATTCCAGTAAAGTCTCACTGGGCTCACTGGTCTTCATGTCAATTTCTGCTTTTAATGCCAGCTGACAGTGCTAGGTAACACCATAAGTGCATGAGGGACACAAACAAGTGGTGTAGAATTAGTCTGGAGAATTGTAGTGTAGCGTATCAGTTCAGATGTTCCTTGAATCTAGAAAGGTCAGGAAACTGCTTCATTTTTTTTACTGTCCAGGTAGCTACAGACATAACCCTCATGTGCGCCCTTCAGCAGCCAGGACGCCTGCAGCGCTGCATGGTTTGGTATTGTGTCACAGTTCAGGCTCACTATTGACACCCAAGCGCAAATTTGTGACTTCCCCTTGTCTTGTGTTCATATTAAGATGTCATAAGTTGGAAGAGGTTCACTGTATTTGAAATGTAGTGCTGAACAGTCCTGAAGTTCTTCTATTCTCAAGTAACAAACTCTTAATATAAGCTTGCTTGCTTGACAGTGTTAATCCTTTTTTTTTTTTTTTTTTTTTTTTTTTTAATTTTCAGGGGGGTGGGGGTGGACATACTTGACTGAATTCCAAACATATGGACAAGTTCCATCTTTTGTGGGATATTCATGACAATTCCAGCACATGAATGATAGCAAATAAGCACAAACTGTGTTGCCAGCTAACGCTGTTACCAGGGCAGGGACAGAATGAAGGTGCTTAGGAAACCAGCACTACTGAACCACCTCATCCTTCCTGCTTATTCACAAACATTTGATGTGGCCTGCAGCATAATGCTTTTATGCAACAAAATGAAGTAGTTTTCCCATCGTCTTAATTGGTCCAGTACAAAATACCAAGCAAGATACGAATGTCATTGCCAGCTTCTGAAAAAAAAAGAGTAGGAACATTTAGGGGGAGACACTGAGAAATGCCTTTTAATCATGACTGAAAAGTATAAGACTAAGAGAATTTTTGTGAGGGACGAGGAGGAAAATAGGAACAGGATTGGTTTCATGAAAGGCAGTTCTGCAGAAACAGCAGACTTTGTAAAAGATCATCTTGTTCCACAGAAGTATTTTATATCTTAGCATTGACAACCTTACAAGTCAAATATCCAATAGCAATAGATGAAAATCCAGAGTGAATGTTAGTTATTTTCTGGAACTGTAAATTGTTACCACAGTTGGTAGTTCTTTATGTTCAGCATAAGGAATGCGTGATCTCACATTGATTTTAGACAAATTGCAAGAGAAAATTTTCTGCAGCTTTTTCTTTTTGAGTGAAATAAATGTCAAAAAATCCTACAAAATAGAAATCGATTCAATTTCAGCTTAATCAAGCAGGTATGTTCAACTTCCAGATTCTTTCTAGGGAACTTGTTTTAAAAAGGATTTGGTAAACAGATCGTTACCTTTGGATGGAGGTGCTGTGTTGTGCATTTTGGGTAGAGAGTAGCACTCAGAGTTACTCCTGCTTTGTAACAGCGTCAGTAAGGCTGGAAATTCAGAGTACTTTTCACCAGACGTTATTCAGTGTTTTTCTCCTCAGGACATTTGAGCTGAAACCACAGTGCCTTTTTTGTTTCCTTTGCACTCTGATACTGAAAAGTAGGTGCTAGTTTTGCTCCAGATAGAGAAAAATAGCAGCCTTCAAATTCCTGGTGCAGGTTGATGATCTCGAGCAGTGAATGTAAAGGACTGAAAAATGTCTTGATGGGAAAACCTAGACACCTATGTATAGTTCTTGCTCTAAACTGAATCCTTGGAGGAGAGGTTTTCAAAGCTAGTTAGGTTGCTAAATATGCAGGTAAGTGGGAGGTCAGATTTTAAACAGAATAATCTGGGTAAGTGCCTAAAACCTGTTGGAGATTAGATGCTTATCTTGCTGACGCAGTTTGAAATTCCACTGTTAAATTATCTGCATGTTTTGGCATCTAACTACTGGAGAAAAATCTGATCTTGTATGTTAATTTTAGCAAGTAATTAGCAATCTGCTCTACCATCAATACAGCTTCCTGTTCCCTGGATGGAATCCAGTAAGCGTGCTCAGGGTATATGCAACTTCATCTCTTAATCTGGCATGAGCCCCTCAGTCTTCACAGAAGACTGATCAAGGGCTGATTGGTGAGGGAAACTATATCACTTTAGCACATTTAACATTGGCCTCATTGCAAAGGCACCATCCAGGTAAGTACTACTGCCATGTAAGCATCCCCCCAGGCAGGCATTGAAAACCATACTTGTTCAGTTCCACTTTTGGAAGAAATAATCTTCATGAGATCATAGGAATTCTTGTACTAAGAGAAAAGTAGGCTTTCCCATAAATGCTCTGTAGTATAGGGGATTTGTCTTCATAGAATCATTTGACTTGGAAGAGATCCTTTATAATCATCTAGTCCAACTTCTCTGCAATGAACGGGGACATCTACAGCTCAATCAGGTTGCTCAGAGCCTGGTCCAGCCTTATCTTCAGTATCTGTGAGGACAGGGCTTCCACCACCTCTCTGGGTAAACTGTGCCTCACCACCTTTATTGTAAAAAACTTCTTCCTTACATCCAGCCTAAATCTCTCTTCTTTTAGTTTGAAACCATTTCCCCTTTTCCTATCACAACAGACCCTGCTGAAGAGTCCGTGCCCTTCTTTCTTAGAGATCCCCTTTAGACACTGAAAGGCCACTCTCAGGTCTCCCTAGAGCCTTTCCTTCTCCATACTGCACAGCCCCAGCTCTCAGTCTGTCCTTGCAGGGAGGTGTTCCATCCCTGGGATCACTTTTGTGTCCCTTCTCTGGACACACACCAACAGCTCTGTGTCTCTCATGTACTGAGGACTCCACATGTGAATGCAGCACTCCAGGTGAGGTCTCACAGCGCAGAACAGAGGGGCAGGTCACCTCTCTCGCCCTTCTGCCCTTGCTGCTTTTGATGCAGCCTGGGTTATGGTTGGCTTTCTGGGCTATGAGAGCACATTGCTGGCTCATGGCCAGCTTGCCACCTACCAGTACACCCAAGTTGTTTTTGGCAGGACTGTGCTCCATCCTTACATCCCCCACCATTGAATTCTTGTATTCATGACTAATTTTGGAAGAAAAGAAGGTGCTGAAAGCTTAACACAAAAAGGCACAGCTCAGCTGTTGGGGATCAATGTTCACTATGCTGTTCTGGCACCATGTTAGCTCTGCGTTTGTTAATTTGTTTGTATTTCTAAGAAAAGATGGGGAAAGTCATCTCTTAAGATCTTGATAGTCACTTAAAGCACAGTTGTATTGCAGTGTTCTGTCACTGTATTAAAGAATAGAAACAGGCTGAATGCAGATATAATTTCTGTGTCCCTTAATATATTTTAGACTGCCAAAATATTGTAAAGCAAACATACTATAGCAACTAATCAGGTCTAAAATAGCAGATTACTTCTTGAGGTGTAATTTAAAGTTACATGAAATGTATATGACAATCTGATAACTGTGATGATAGTACCAATATACCAATATATATTCACCATATTTCAGCTTTCCCGATCTCCATTACAGGTCACTCACATCTTCAAAATAAAGTGGAACATCACAGTAGTGGGGTTTTAATACTTTCTATTTTTCCAGTACTAGTAGTTGGTTCAATTGATACATCTGTAAGAACCATGCACAACGCAAAGCACTCAGAAAAAATGTGTTTTATCTGGGACCATTTTGCTTAGCACTTTCACTACATTACATCAAAGGACTGCATGAAATTCCCTCTCAGAAACTGTTACCTTGGTCTCTTACTGACTGTACTCTAAATCAATGACAGGAAAGGAGAGAAATGGAATTGTTTGCTTTTCTGATTCAGAAACAGCGCTCTTTGCTGTTTTCTCTTCAGGGTGGAGCTTCAGAAGTTCTAGTTCATTTTTCCAAGTCATTTACATAGCCAAGAACCTCCTGAGATACAGTACTGGAGTGCATGAATAATCATTCCTGCCATGCCACATATTTTTTAGCTGTGTCTTGACTCTTTCAACTGTGTAGCTGCAGTTAGAAGCACAGCATCATTCTCCAGGGACTGTGCATAAACCTGGTGAATTTCTAAGGGCACTTCAGTTAGTGTATAACAGGAGCTTTTAAAAATATCACAGATGCATGAAAAATGAAGTGCAAGGGCTATGAAAATCAAAGCTCGTTTACTGCATCTTGTTTACCTATTTTGAAAGCCATTCAGGTATCTTGATGGATAGTCACAGATCCAGTCTTTGCTTGCAGCCAGTGCTAAGTTTCTCTCCCATGGCTTTGTCTGTTTTCTTGCCTCACTGACTGGCAGTATGATACAGGGCTGAATATTTTTATTACACTCTTTAAAAGCACAATAAAAGGAGAGCTCTTCAGTGAGCTTGCTGAACTCAGAAGATTAATAAAAAAAGCTTGCACTTCCAGTTTTGTAGAACGAAATCATACAACATCATGAAAAGATTGTTATTAGGACTAGATGGGGCAGGCAAAGCTGCTCCTTGTGGAAGCTTTTTCCTTTCTCATGACCTGGAACATCTGTATCTGTCAGAGTGAATGTTGAGGATGGTGCAGCTACACTATTTCCTGTTCTATCCTACAGCATAAACCTGAGCATAGGTTTAGGGATTTCTGGAGCGCTCAGTGCCCATCTGTCACCTTCCATTTTCCATCAGCATTCATTCATTATTGTGTGCAGCAAAGTTCCCATCTGATGTGTGAACAGTGGCCTTTGCTAAAGGAAGCTGTTTTTTCTCAGACTCAGTCCAATCAAACTGATGACCACATTGCAACATCTTCCATGTATGGAGTACTAACAGAGCTGCTATTAACAGTCTGAACAGCAGGACTTTGAGTTGACAGGTGGGGAGACCTATCTGCATTTGCACTCTTGAAACAAGTTTGTTTGTAGGTATCCAGGAGCCACTACTGTATGGGCTGTGTCGTTGTCAGATTTATTCATATAGTTTTGGAAATTAGCATGGAAATTAACCCATACAGCTGCATTGTGTTACAAAAATGAGGAGTAGTAGAGTTTAAGCGTGACTTCTTGCCAGACTTGAAAGAAGAAAAATAAATATTCAGAGGTCTGATGGTTCATCAGTTTGACAAAATGGACTTGAATGTTTATTTGAGGAAACAGCATTATTTATTTGGTATATTATTCACGTAACACCAAAATGTTCTAACTTGATGAAGGTTAGGCACATATTGCAGCTGTCGCAGAACAGAACTGCAGAAGACACTCTTTTGACAGCAGAATCATCTCTGACTAATCTTGTCATGCACAGATTTTAAAAAACAACATAAGACTGTTATGTCAGTCAAGGACAAGGACTTTGCTTGAATTAGTGTAATGTGAATCAGGCAGTAAATGCCAGGATCATTCTTGAAGTCATTTTTGGTGCCTTGTGCCTCTGACTTAAATGATCTCTTGGACAAAGACAGGAAATATGTTGAAAGCTAAAGGCATTGTCACTGTTTTAAGAGCATTCAAGAGTGATTATTGAGTTTGTCATTTCCCTTAGCTTCATGTATCCCATCAGTCTTCTTGCTAGCAAGAGAAGAGGCCTGAGAAGCCAAAAGTTAAAGTACAGGATGTCATTGATTGGCTTTCTATAGACAACAGAAACTGGAAAGGAGAAGCAACATTCTTGATATCTGTAAGCAAAGTGCTCAGTTGTTCCTTGTCTGAAAGTCTAGAATGCCTTTCAGAATCATCTTCACATTAGTCTTCAAGAGTAAGTATATCTTATTATTTCATCCTCACTTGGAATGATAGCCCAGAACAGTAGACTCCGTGTAGTCTCCCTTTTGTATACAGAAAAAGATAGTTATTAATTATCCGATTTCTGTGAATTTCATCTTCACTTCTGTCTCTTAGTGAATAGTGGTTTGAAAGTCCACAGACAAAAGAACTGAGATTCTACTCCCCTTATGCCTCTTATGTGTGCATCAGATCCATCATCATCCAGATAAGCCATTTGGATGTTTTGTGACTGGAAACATGGTTACCCCACGGTTCTTCACTCCAGGGAAAGTGAGGTGGATGGATGGCTTAACCATAATCCCCCCAGCTGAGGTCTTCTGCAGAATAACGGTTAAAAGCTGAGACTGCCATTTTTGCATTCTTATTCTTTCTTTATGATCTCTGGCCAGTTGGTAAACATCCTTCAGCACAGAGTATGTCCTCTTCACCTCGTAGCAGTGGTATCACCCAGAAACAGAGCAAGACTTCAGAGGTTCCCAAGGATGCAAGAAGCGTTTACAATATGCTGGTCTCTTCTGGATATTGGAAGAGAAGGTAAGGTAGAAAGAAATAGGAAATGAAAATTAAATAGTTTCAGCACAGACATTTCTCAGGTTAGAAAGGAAATAAATGGAAAATGTTTTTAGAAGTTTTTATTAACACTAATAAGGTAAAGTAGGTATTTAAAAATACTTGTGAATGACTTTTAAAATTCTTATGTTTGCTTTACTTTTCACTTATTTAATGTAAATGTTAAGAATTCACTAGGGAGAATAAACTCAGCCCTTTACTTAAAAGTCAGTATCTTCTCCACTTCAGCTAAAGCCTGGGAGAGCTCCCGGTGTTCATTTGCAAGACTTGTAACTCTTCAAGTGTTGTCTGCAAGAGGACTTAGGAGAGTCTGCAAGATTTGCCTCTAAGCAGTTCTTAGCCTGAGTGGTTTTTCAGTGCTCCTGTATGAGGAGTCTGATAGCCCCTGCTTGGCTCTGCAAGAGTGGTTAGCGTGTTGTGGATTAACTGACCCTCACTTAGTTGCACACTGTAGCATACTGCCTTTGGAAACTGAATTGTGCCTGCTTAACCTTTGCAACACAACTCTGAAATATTTGCTGGGATAATTCTACGTGAGTTTATTTATCAACTGTATTCTGCCAGCTGCTAAAATGCATGCTGAATTTTTTTTTTCTTTTCCTGCTAGAAAGCTTTGTGCTTTCATTTGGGCTTGTGCTCAGGCTCTGACCCAGAAGAGCTGTTCTGGGGTTGCTGGTAACAGGCTGGTCTCCAGAAGCCCTGTTTAGCAGTTCACCTTTGTTCAAGGCTGGATTTACACCCGCACTTAAATCCTGCTGACACAAGCCATAAATACAAATCTATAACTAAACACACGTTTAAACACTCTGAGAAGAGATGAATTTAATGTCAAGCTCAAATACTATGTTAATTGCTTCTTCTGTGTGTGGGCGCCCAGGATTTACTGGGTCTTTCCTTTGTCCTAGAATATACAGGACCTCTTCTCTTTAAATATTTAAACCAATCCAACATAAATTCATGAAAACTATGAATCTTGATGTAATGGTAGCAGGTTTTTGGCGCACATGCAGTCTTACCGTTTGCTAGCACTGACATCACAGGTGACTTACTAGTTGCTATGGCTTGAACTGAGTTCATGTCTGCTACCATCAAGAAACGTGTTGTGGATGGGAGACCTTTAGTCAAGATTCATGTGTCATCATCACTTAGAATATTCTAAGAACAGATTAAACAAAATTCTGTATAATTTAAGGCCATATGTTCATCTGTGGAGGATCTGGAGTTTGTTTTATCCACCAGCAGAGGGATTGAGTGATTTGGGTAGCGCCAAGTTTTCCTGAAGGACTCTTCCAGCTGAGCTAGTGATCTTCTAATGACAGAAATGACTGCCATTTGGATTTGCATCAGTGCTTCACTATTTGAAGTAACATACATGTGAGTAGCAGCTGTGTTTGCAATAGGATATTCATCCTATACTTTCCTGAGGAGAAAAAAAAACTAACAAAAAAAGATGATCTCTTGGAAGTGCCTGATGAAGAATGTTGAGCTACAGTCTGTAGCTATGGCTGAGTTACCCAGCTTCCCCTCCAGCTTCTTTGTTTCATTTTTTCCTTTTTTCTCTGTTGCAGAAAGTACTTAATTAGCAGGATGAACAACCATTAGGTGTTTACCCTCCACAGTTCATGCTTTAGCAGCAGAATGTAAATAACTTTGCAGTCATTAACAAGGTTGAACTTTAAAAAAAAAAAAAAAGTGCTACAAAAGAGTATTTTCTTATTCATCTCACTGTTCGCAACACTGCAAACTTGAGGGGCTGGAATCTCTTATGTAGAATATCAGATCTCACAGGGCTTACTAGCTCTTAGCAGCAGGCTTCAAATGAGGCCGCAGATAGTTTCTCTCTTCTGTTTTTGAGCTAATTTAGAAATGTAACCCTTTTGAGTATTGCCCGCTGGAATTTCAAACTGATACAACAATCACATTTCCTTTCTTCTCCTTTGTTAGAAAATGGAGGCAGAATGGTTTTTCTGTTGCGTGGAAATACATCTTGCTACTCGTGCAGGCCCATCTGGAGGATTTGGAAGCAAAGATACGTTCCCCAAAGCTGTGTCAGTAGGGGGTAAGAGGGGCACAGTCCTGCTGCATGGCCTGACCTCACCTGCTCACCTGACCTGGGGGATGTGTGTGTCCTCAGAGACATCTTCACCCTGACGACTGCCAGGGAGAGAGTGTAAGGCACTTGGCAGGACGTGCAGTGAGTGGAGAACAGCAATGGCATTTATCTTTTTCATGATATAATTGGATTCACAGAAATTCTACATTTCTTACAGAAATAGCTAAAATATATACTTAATGCCACTACATCAGACACTGCATTTACCCAACTGTCACACAGACTGCAAAATCTAGCTCAGTTTGTGTGACAGTCTGCCTTTTCAAAGCCGGAATAGCTTTAATTGTAAAGGACAGTGCAAATAATGATACCCTCAAACACAGGAACCTTGCATCTGTGCAGCTGCCATGTTTTGGATAATTGCTATGGAATATAGTCATAATATCGTCATATAGTGTAATTTAATGTAATGCAATATAATGTTTATAATAAAATAAGTAGTTTATACTATATAAAATAATAATAACCCCAAATGCAGCTAACACTTCAGAAAGTGTTGCATCCAGCTGCTGTGTTTTGGATAGTTGCTGTGGGGTATAGCACTATTGGTGAAGTCTCACTTATCAATGTAAGCGTCAGACAGAGAGACCAAAGTTGATTTTGTGGCTCCCGTGCCACATTTGGCTCTCAATGGTAACCTCACTGGGAGCTGATGTAGCTGACTAACAGAACTCAGTCCTGCTTATTAACGCAGGGCTCTGCAGTTATAAATTAGTGCTTATTCATCTATGAAGAGCATTTGCTGTCGCTGTCTGCAGCAAGGGTACAGAAAAGAACTCCAACAAACTCCAAACAGAAGAGCCTGTTGGCAGCCGTCATGATAATCAGAATAAACGCAGAGAGATACTGTGCTCAGCCCCTGTGATGTCTATCAGGGAGCTATTTCAGTTGCTCCCCGAGGCATTCACATCTCAGCCCATCTGTGTCTGATCCTAAATTACTTCTGACTGTGAGAGATAAGGGATTTCCCTATAGATAAGGGGAGTGGGGGGCGGGGGGGGAGGGGGGAGGGTGGAATATAATTTCTGTGTTTGATATTTATATTAATGGCACAACTTGCAGGAAGCATTTCATTCCCAAGAAATAAAATTTAGGTGACATAAAAACATCAGTTATGAGTAGATATCAAGAAAAAGACACTCCATCCAGCAGCTGCTGTTTTCTCTTAAAAACATTCCCCATAGTAGAGGATCAGGTGACAGTGAGTATGATGAACATTGAGAATGAAATTCTCTAATTGCACAATCCAGATGCAAGCCAAATGTTACAGCCTGGCAGGACTGAAAGGAAAAAATGAAAGAACACAGAAGACTTCATGCAGTAGTTTCTACCCTCAACGTGTTTCCCAACCATGAGTGAAGTTGCTGATCTCACTTCTTGAAAAGGTGAAGTCATTAATCCCCATTTTCAGAGGCTAGATGAAGCGTCTTGCCCACTAGTGGCAGAACAGTGTTGTCCTCACAAAGAAGGTACTTTGAGTTGCATCTTACTGCTCACTGAATGACTGCATCTTCAGCTAAGGACAGGTTCTTCTCATCAGATAATGGAGAAGGAGCCCTGCCTGTTAGCTGCTGGAGAAATATAGTTCGCAACTCGTGCTCATCTTTTCAAACAGAGCACCTGGTACAGTACATCTGCCATTGATTCTGGACCACCTACAAAACTGGGACAATGTGCAGTTTTTTAAATGATCAAGATCTTCCCTTTTCACAGTGCAGAAAGTTTAACTGATACCAAGTCCTGTCACATCCAGTATGTGCATGTGAAATGATAAAAGGCTGTGATATGCGCTGTTCTTACCTACAGAAAATGAAAAGGCTTTGAAAAAAGATGAAAAAACATCTTTGGGACCATACTTACATGGAGATAGAACTTACATTGGGAAAGGCCTTCAAATAAGTAATATTGGAAAAGTCAGCTTGTTTTTCCAGATCTCAGTTGCACCTATTTGCAAAATAAGGTTGTTTCCTAAACTTTCTAAATACATTTCAAATTATGGATGAAAACAAAAGTTCCACAATTCTGTTACAGTTTCAGGCCATTTCACACCTAAAAAAGGCTAGAGATGAAAAGGGCTGTTTTGTATGCTGTCTGTATTGATGTAGCCTCTCTGGCCCTGGACAGTCTTTAAGGAGCTGAGCATTCGGTGGTTTAGTCAACGGGTTCTGGTAACAACACCTAGAAACAAAGACGAGACTGACATTTGCAGTAGTATGCAGGGAAGTAGCTAGATAATCGCAGTGTTTCTGCAGATTGAAAATGCTGTGTTTCACCCAGCTGTAGTCTTTGCACCACGTGAAAGCTAAGCTGTAGTATTTACTAATTTTAACACCATGATTAATGAGTTTTACTAAGATGAGTTAGTAAAATCCTGCGTCGGTAAGTGCTTAGCCTTATCTTTAATAATGGCAACATTTGATGGTTTATGACGTTAGGGAGGGGTTTTTTGAGTGTGGCGTGCTTAAATTTCCCCCAGGCCATTTTTAGTGATGTTGAGATGGGCTTGATTGGAAAATTTAATGGCTTTTTCCATTTCCGTTGCCTTATGCCAACCTGATCTTTAAAGCTGCCCTTTCGTGATGTGTGAACTTCTCTCCATTTGAAGAACTAACATCAGATGCAATGTGGAAAGCAGTTTTTATAAATGAGCTATTAGGCAGAGAGGAGGCACTTCTAAGATGCTCACAAGTTGCACAGCAACCAGAGGAACATAGTCATTTGATTTCTGAAATGACTCTGACTTTGACTCAAGGGAAAAACAGATTTGTTCTCCCCTTAAAGGTTTCTATCATATGTGATAAAGAGAAAATGTGTTTATACATTTTTCCCCTCATAAAAAAAGTTGTGCCTCATCTCTGAGAAACAGCAGTATCCGTTACCGTGTAAATGACTGCGGAACACGCCCGGTCACAGCTCCCTTTTGTGATCTTAAGTGAAAAAGTACTGCAATGTAGCCTTCTGTATCTTCTTGCTTTGAAACATAACATACTGACCCTTCCAAAACAACAGATTAAAAACCAACGAACCAAGTCAGAATCAATGCTTGATATTCTTTTCAATTTCTGTAGAATCATTTCTTTCATCGCCATCCCCAGATCTGGCATTTTACCATCACACTTCCAGGTAGTTACGAGCAACAGGTCTTTGCTTCTTCCGGAGTTCATCTCTGTATCGGCTACGGCCCAGTTTCTGCTGTATGTGTGTGTAAGTTAATCCCAAATCAGATGCACTTTTATCTTCTTTTCACATGCCCACTGGAGTGTCGTGGCGCTTCTATGTGAGATGCAACAACCACATTTATTGTAGTAATAACATGTAAACTTCAGAAATGCCTTCTGTGCCTCCTGGAGATCTTGTTTTCAATATTAATTTTGAACTACCCAAAGCCAAAAGCAGTGTGATTCTGATACAGGCAGCCTGCTACAATGTTTAAGACACATTCACAAAATCTAAAAATACCTGCAGAAATTAATGGTTTTGTCAGACTTTGTCTAACTTCTGTCACAAACTATTTTGCTTTCTACAACGTTGTTCACACCAAAAAGTCTGTTTTAGGAAAAAACAGAGAAACACGTGAGAGCTGCAGAAAAGGTTGGTTGATTTTTTCCACTCTCACTGTGCATTGTTCCTGGTGCTGATTCCAGACTGTGTGTTCAGGTCCTGTGGGAGCTCTGAAGAAGTGTTTTCAGATACCACTTGCCATCAGAACAACGGCTTGGGACTCCACCGCTGCCTCGTGCTGCAGGATCAGGTCCTGAGGGGAACAGCAGCCATGAGTTCTGCAGCTGCCTTTCCTCCTCTGATACTGAGCAACTCTTGTTTTTTCCTTCTGTTTCACATTGGTTTTTGCCATTTTGAACGTGGCAGTGATAGTGCTCTGCTGGTAGAGAGTGCTGAGAATTGCACATAGAAAGTCCCTGTGCATGCTAAATAATAATGAGCAGTTCTGGCAGCGAGTGGATGTTTAAAAGATACAGGTGTGTGCTGGAACTACCATTAGAAAGTCTCTTTTACACCAAATATGATCTTCAGGTGACTAAGAACTACAGCAAATTCTAGGTACAAGCCAAAGATGTGGTAAGGAGGGCCATGTATAGCCCTGGCCTATGTCAGCTCTGTGGGGAACAGTATCTGCATGGGAGCTTCTTCAGGGGTTGAACGCTAAGAAGGAATCTCTGGTATTCAGAATCCAGTCCTTTTGCCACCACAGGATCTTCTTTCCAAGAGCTGCTTTGAATTATGGGTGTGAAAGAGTGCTTTGCTGATAAAATCTGGCTTCTCTGCTGGGGGATGAAGAGCACGTTAGCACTATGTCCCTCACAGAGAACCCTTTTAAATATGTATGAGCCAAGTGTAATAAACAGTAGTGTCGTCTGCAGGTTATGCGGAGGTCTCTTCCTGATGAATGCTGTTAGTACTGCAGTCAATTGGAAGTGTGATTCTTTTGATACAGGCATGTCCTGTCACAGATGTTGTTACAGGCTTATTTTTATTGATAATTGTATCCATGCTAAAACGGTTGTTTTTTGGTTTTGTTTGTTTTTTAATTTAATTACGGCAGAAATAACAGGTATCCTGAGAACAGAGGTTTGCTTTTAACCTTCAGAGTGCAGTGAGAAATCTGAATTCAGCAGACCAGAAAGGATAACTTTGCTGAATTGCTGAAATTCGAAGTGACCTCTGTGTCCGGCTGGTGCCACCTGTGCTCCAGCTCCAGCAGGGCCACCAGAGCAAGGTACCCAGGCCCATGCTGAGAAGCCTTTGAAGATCTGCAACGAGATTCTGCAGCCAATCAGGGAAACCTGCGTCATTGCTTAACTTCATTAATATGGGTTAAAAATCAAATACATAAATGCAGCCCTCTTGATCTTGCGGACATCTCTAATTTGCTATGGGTTTGAAAAGTTTAGAAAACCGTGGGGCTGTCTAGTTATAATCAAGAACATAAAGTCTTCTGGCACATGCCAGAAACATTTTGGCTTGAGTCTGAAATTCCAAGTGCTGTTAGGTATTAAAACAGTCAGGAGTTGCAACCTGAGCACTTCTTGTATGGAGTCGCCAAAATGCAATATATCACCAACACAAAGCTGTTGGTTTTTGTTTTTGTTTTTTGTTGTTGTTGTTTTTTTTTTTTGCAGTGTGAAAGTAAACTTTCACATGTCATTTTTGCTGCTGTGATCAAAGGTTTCTTTTTGCTTCTGCTTAATCTCACATTTTACAATTGCTCTCTTCCTTAATAATGAGACTCATTTACAAATGTGCTGTCCTTCTTCTCAGCAGATGTCACCTGGCTGAACTTTACATTACTGCATGATGTCTCATGCCCAGCCCAGCCCACACACACATATGCTGGTGTCCTTGCACAAAATCATGTGCAGCACCCCACACGCTTTGTAGACATCTTCTCTCCCTCTCTCTAACACATGCACACATGCACACACTTGTAGCTTTACATCTTTTCCCTCTTGACTTGTCTTTTAGTCACTTTTTAAAGATGCTGACAGTGATTTGTTTGAGACAGTCGAAACCTAAAATGTTCTGCAAGGAAAAGCATAAGAAGAGAAAAAGCTCATGGTAATTTTAGTTGTATCGCTTTTGGATGAGGCTTTATGTATCATGAGTAACGGATATACTGAAGGATGATTCAAATACAAAAGATCTCGTAGAAGAAATTTTAAATCCTGTGTAGAAATGAAGAGTGGAGTCCTACCCCATACCCAGCCCAAAGTTTTATATAAGGGTCTCTATAAGATAAGGAAGAGCACACATGAAGTACCGGTCAGTAATAAGCTTTCTTTTTTCTTCCTCCTCAGTTTGTTGCTCAGCCAAACTGCCAGCAGCTACTAGCAACACTTTGGTATGACGGTTTTCCAGGCTGGAGGCGGAAACACTGGGCAGTAAAACTCTTGACCTGTTTCACCATTGGACTGCTATTCCCTGTGCTATCTGTGGCATATCTGATTGCACCGAAGAGCAGGCTGGGACTGTTCATTAAAAAGCCATTTATAAAGTTTATCTGCCACACCGGCTCATACCTAACCTTCCTCTTCATGCTCCTGCTGGCATCGCAGCATATCGTCAGGACTGACCTTCACATGCAGGGACCGCCTCCCACCATTGTGGAATGGATGATCCTGCCCTGGGTTCTGGGTAAGTCAGGAACACAAGAATGCTTGAGCTGCAGTCTCCTGCCTTGCACCCATGGCAACTGTGTAGAGACTCATACTTGATCTCAACATCATCATCATCATGTAAAGTGATCTGGCAGCCAACTTCAGTAACTGCATGAAACAGCTGGGCTCCTTCTGGTACGACAGATCTTCTTGGCCTAGGGTTCTTCTGCTGTTCCTATTGCCATCTGACATGCCTTTAGAGGTGACCCTGAGTAAATCTCAGCAGACATGGTTCTCTCTGTGCTTCCACATCCCCTGTGCGAGGAGTGGGTGTAAGAATTAGCTACTGGGTCATGGTAGTATCAAATCAAACCACCTGAATGCTGGCTTCCTTCTGCTGGCTGGTGCATGTCAGGAGGCAGAGCTAAAGGCTTTTGCCTTCTCGCTGATGTGCTCTGGCAGTCAGCACACAGGTACCTGCCCTGCTTGTTCCTGGGCCACAGAATAGAAGAGAAGGGAAGATAAATCTCACTCTGCTTTATGCCTCTGTGCTGATATGCACCGAACAAATCACTATCAATCATTCTAATATAGGCAGAAATACAGCAGGTTAAACCTGAGGTTGTTACCTGGTCTGACTTGGGCAAGCAGAACTGTGAAGAGCGTGGAGTGCCTGAACCCCAAAGGCAGGATGCACAGGTGAGGAGGTAGCAGGGTGAGATGGGAAAAAGTAAATAAAGCCACTGAAGGAGAAGAGCAGAGAAGCAAATCTGGATGCATTTTTGATAAGGTGTATTTACCCTTTCAAACTGAGCTCAAAGGCAACAGGAGGTGAAAACCTAGGATTCTTAGGAGCTCCTCTCCTTAGGCCCCCATCCCCTTTGCTCTGCCATTAGCATGTAGCACCACTGAGAGCTGAGGTGATACTATGAGGTACACTTGGGGCAATGGTTTCCAGGCCCTCCTGTCCCTCTTCCAGCCTCTCCGTGCACTCTAGCTCAGTTCACAACCCCCAGCCAGTTATTAGTGAGCTGCAGTTCTATACTTGGAGTCAAGGGCCTGGAAAGCCATGCTTGTGCTGCTATGGACAGTGCAGTAAGGGTCATCTCTCTCAGAAAACCTCCATCTCCAGAGCTCTTCTAGTGGTTTCTCGCTGCTGCTTATGTGCCCGCCACTACACTCCCTGCTGGCACCTCTCCTGGGCTAGCACCAGGACCCAGCTCTTCCTTTCTATGGTGGCTCAGTGGCATGCGGGTTGTATGCTGAATGGACTTCACTGTGCCAAAGCTGAAACTGCTGATGGAAAATGCGTAAAGAAAAAAAGAGTTGCGATCATGCTCACAAATCACTTTCCGTCATGACCCAGGGCATTTCGTTCTTTGTGTAGTTTCATCGCAACTTAGAAAAGGTAACTCAAGCCTCATTATCTCATTAAACTAAGTTATGGCATTGAAATGTATGTGTTGGTAGAAACTTCAGAATAAGCTGAGAAAGCTAAATGTCTTTTTTGAACTAAGGTGATCTCTTCATTTTATCCTTTCCTTCATGGTTTTAAATTGAAGGAAATGGTGGGCACTTCAGCAAAATTGATGTGCAGATGAAAGGATAATCCATACAAAAAAGCCTTTCAGAATAGCCTGCTACAGTTTTCTATTCTTACTTTTGAGTTCCTTTGTTTCAGATAAATAGGGATATTGTGGGATTGCTTATTGCATGGAGAAATTAGAACAGTTTCACCCGATTAAAGGTAATTATTTATGAAATATCTTCCACTACAAAAGGAGAGAGAGTGAACAAGCACACACAGCATTGCTGTAACTATAGTAACCAGCAGTGATAACTCACTATAAATGCAAGTGTATGAGTTCTTCAACAGACTCCTCTCCATTGATTTATTGTATGTTTTTGTGTGCATGCAAAGATTTGGAGGCAGCTGTAATAAAATTACCTTATTGGCCTTGACATTTTGCTTGCCTGACCACTGACCTGCTGGCTGGAAGCTGAAGGGCTGAGACTGATATTTGGATGTTTGCAGCAGTTCATTTCAACATTATCTGCTCTTCAGATTGAACTTTCAGGTCCTAAAAATAAATTGGGAATGGCATTTCAGTGACCCTACAGTATTCTGTTGTTGGGCATGGGTAGATATTTGAGTAACTGCATCGGTAGTACAGCTTGATGTGTATTTTGTTCTTTCTCTTTCCGTGTGCATCTCAGGTCTTCATTCAAGGGTATCATAAAGTGGCTCTTTCAAAACATCTGATTGCTCTGAGGACATGCTCAGAAACATGGTGACCTAGGAGCTTAGCTGCCATTTGCTTTTAAATTGGGCTTAGGTTCTTAAAAGTACGTAAATAGATCTTAAATAAAGGGCATGTAAGTTACTAACAGTAAAAATTTTACGCAAGGTAACAGTCTGATAATGAACTACCCAAGCTCACCGTTTTACCCCTCTAGCAGCAGGGAGGTAAAGTAAAGGTTAGCAAATGCTACCAGTTATTACCAGAAGGCATTTCAAAGTAAAGATGATGGGCTCTGGCCATACCTTTTGGAACAAATTCTCACCTCACAAAACCCATAGCCGTGGTTGGCATTAGGTGACTCACTGCTGAGAGATATGACGCCAAGCTGCAGTGCCCTTTTTCATGCTGAGCCGCACCTTTTTTTTTTTTCTTCTTTTTTTTTTTTTGCCCCCCCACAAAGTCCCTAGGCTTTTTGTGCAGCAGGATGTATAAATGCAACAACTGAGCATAGCGGATGAATTCACTTCTTTGATCTTTGGTGTGGTATTCCCAGGTCAGGGAGGAAATACACTGGTATGCAGAAGCTGGTATACTCGTGTTGCATGTTCTGCAGAGAAGGTCAGGAAAAATCTGTACTGTGCATCTGAGCCACGAATTAATGTGGGAGCAGACAATCCTTGAAAAACTATACCACATACACTCACACAGTTTATTCATATAAAACAAATTTCATTGAGTCAATCCACTCATGCTAGTTACAGTTAACATATGTTTCAGGTAGTCTCTTTGTGTTTGTATCTGCAGCCCTGCATAGGAAACCCAGGTCTTTTTCATTTCTCTCTAGATAGCATTCCTAAAGGAGCTGTAAAATGCCTCATAATCAGCACAATTTTACTTTCTAGAAGACAGAAGGAATGAGGCATTTTTTTCCAAACAATTAATTTATAGTGTTTTACTACATCACATATACACAGTGCCTTAATGGAAAATAATACCTTCTCATGACAGTGAACTCTCTTTCTTTCTACAGGTTTTATCTGGGGAGAAATCAAGGAAATGTGGGATGGCGGATTCAATGAATATGTACATGACTGGTGGAATCTGATGGATTTTGCAATGAACTCCCTCTATCTTGCAACTATCTCCCTTAAAATTGTTGCCTATGTCAAGGTACAGTAACTCGGGGAAGAGAATTTCTAATTTATTTCTGAGAACTGTAGTATACAGGATAGAAACTGTCAAGCACACAGTTACAGACGTATGAATATCGCTGCTACCAAAACAGTTCAGATTTGAAAATTCACCTGGAAAGCGTATTAATTTTGGTAGAGAATGACCTTCCTTCTTATCTCTACTCTTTGACTAGTATTGAATTAGATTGTTTGGGCATTGGGTGGAAGTTTCCCCACTTGATGTCCATTTTGTAGCTACTCAGTTGCCAATGATACCTTTTGTTTTCCATGTTGACATTGGATCTCTTTCGACAATGCTAAATTTCATGAAGGCATGATTTTTAAGTAAAGCAATAAAGGAACAAGAAGAATAGGGTCATCTGAAAACATCTACAACCCAGATTTATAATCTGTAGTCACTGAGACCCATGATATGTAGATTACTTAGCCGGAGTCTGTGAAAAGTCTGCTGAGAGCACACCTGCTGGTAGGTGGCTTCCATCTGATATGAAGTAGTCAGCTTCTCCTCTTGAAAATACATTCAAGGTTTAATTTGTAGGCAAGGAAATGACAAAGCAACATGCTGGAGCTTTAAAACTGTATTGTTTTGGGGCCTGTTGAAAATCCAGAAGGCTGTATGGTGGCGAGTTAGTTTTTCAAGGGAAGAACTTCAAGACAGTTGCTACGCCCTGAAGAAGCAGCTCTGTGACAGTATCAAAGCAAAAACAGATCACATCTTTTTTTTCCGGCATTGAGAACCAGTGAGGAAATTAGAGACTTGAAAGGCTGGTCTTCAATCTGTGAGCAATACAGAAAATGTTGGAAATTGTGGCATTCACAAACAAATCCTAAAATGCTAACAATCTTTTAATTTCTCTCTCACACACACAAATTACTAAAAGAGCTACGCATCCACAGATTTATATGGTCACACAGTGAGATTTAAACTTACAGCCAAACCAGACACACAAAGGAAACACAGTTTCGTTTATATACTTCCTAAGAACTACAGAAACACACAGGCTAACTACAAAGAGCTACACATCAGCACAAAAAAGAATACAGAATGATTACAGGAATATATCTGTTTGAGTACAGATCAGACCCACTTGAATTAAACCTGGCTAACCTAAGGTCTGGTCTTGACAAGGACCGCTGTCAAACAATACTGAGAAGTGCTTAAAACCTTCTACAGAGGTAGCTCTGAAACAGCATGCTCACAGAAGTTCTGACCTATGTCACGCAAAGGTTGCAGTATGCTCTGAGACATGAGGATTTAAAACATTGATAATGGCTTCAAAGTCTTCTGCAACATGACTTGTAAAGGTTTTTTTGTTATTTATAGAACAGCCTGGGGCTGGAAACGGCTGGTACATATACCAATATACCATCGTCTAACATTTCTTGGAACTCCAAAGGATTACGTGGACATTTAACTTTCTGCCAAATATCAGAAAAACAAATTGTATACTGACAGTTACATTTTCCATCCTAATTTTTATGTGGTGACTTTTTTTTCCCCAATTTGACTGGTTTCAAGACCTGGCCACAGTATTATCCAGTAACAATGAAATCTTCAGCCTCATTATAGGGTAAAAATACTTTCTTAATCAGTTTTCATTTTCTGCATTGAATTATCATGTAACGAGGAAGGGTAAATATGCCTGTCTGTTATAACTTATTTGAGCTACTCTGTATACTTTGTGTTTCATCTTCTGATGCCTAACCCAAACAACTCCAGCCTTCTCATTAGATAACTCTGAAATCAGTTTCTCTGCTACCTGCACGTGCCTGTTCAAAAGTGATTGCTGCTTTCCAAGCAAGGATATACCATCAATTTATAAAGGGCCAAAATACAATCCTAGCAAGTTGCTTTAAAAATAGATGTGAGATGAAGACCTTTTCACATTCCTTTACATGCGCCCTATCCTCACAGAGAGCCCCAGGGCTGCTGTGTCCAGCCAGCATGCAGAAGGAAACTGCAAATCTTCCCTCTAGGGTGGGGAGGCTTGCTGATCACATTTATCCACTCCCACTGTTGCTTGTTGGCAGAAAAGTTTAAAACGTCCACCTGTTTGTAAATGTTTTAAGACCCATCTTTAAGTTAACAAACTCAGGCCATTATGTTCATGGAATAATGAACAGTTTGGAAATTTCAGAAGCAATCACATGCCACATTGAAATTCTACCATGTCTCAGTGCCTTCATATGGAGGAGCAGTTTAAAACAACTACCGTTTTTAGTTGTCCCCTTGAAAAGAATGTGAATTCATGTATTGCACCTTCAGATTCAAATTGGAAGTCCCCATAAGCTCATCTGCCAGTGATGCATTGCTACCATTTCCTTTTAGAAAGTATAGAAAAAGTTTTTAGAGACCTAGACATTTTGGCTACCCTATTAGCGATACACTTCTAAGTACATTTTTGCCTTTTCACACGTTGAATCAGCAGAAGTAAATGCTAAAAAAGACAAAACATTCCTTGATAAAATGTCTTTAACTCCGTCCTTTACTGCCAGAGAAGTTGCATTTATGCAACCGGCTCTTTCATGTTACCTGTTTACATCTGGCTGCACCTGGCTCAAATAATGCTTCTGCTTTTACAGTTACATTACAAACCAAGTTAAATTTATAACTGATACACTCAATTGTATCCAGCATTTTGGCCGTAATTATGACCTCTGCCTAAGCAACTTTCCTGAAATTGCCATGGCAAATTATCTAATAAGAAAATTAATGTGAAGAACATGTTTTGATTCTGGGTTGTTGGCACTCTTTTGACGGAGGGAAAGCATCCACTTCTTCTTATGTTCCTTAGTTCACTGCTTGCCTTCATCCCTCCTTTCTGTCTCTCTCTCACATTCATCCTGGAATAAGCAGTGTTTCAAAGGTGTGGTAGTACTCAGGAGGAAAAAGAGAAAAAAGATCATTGAAAATGACCTGTACCTACTAAGGAGCAGTCAGAACCCCTTTAAGTGTTATAAGAGAAAGATGTTATATATCAACGCAAGGACCTGAATTACCCACAGTTATCCAATTCGAAAGAACTGTTATCAAACTTTAGCTGAGTACAGCCCACATACCAGAAACCCCCCAGAGAAAAGCTGATATCACAAAAATATCTCTAGAAGACGGTCTAAATCTGTAGGGGATTTCGTAAGAAGACTTCATTAGAAAGCTGTGTCCTGATGAACTCAGCTTCAATCGTGAATCCTGAATGATAGTGGGATACTGATACCTAGAGTTGAAAAGTACTTCTTGTGTCACTGTCTAGTTAATATATATAGGTAAAGCATTAGTATTAGCAGGTTTGAGTTTCAAGTTTACCTCAAAATGATTACAACGTAATTCACTTTTATACCCTTGTTATTTCTTTCAGTACAATGGTTCTCGTCCAAGGGAGGAATGGGAAATGTGGCACCCGACTCTCATTGCAGAAGCCCTGTTTGCAATATCCAACATTTTAAGTTCTTTGCGTCTCATATCCCTGTTTACAGCAAATTCACATCTGGGACCCCTGCAGATTTCTCTGGGACGCATGCTGCTAGACATCCTTAAATTCCTTTTTATCTACTGTCTGGTGCTTCTGGCTTTTGCCAATGGACTGAACCAGCTTTATTTTTATTATGAGACTAGTGCCTCGGAGGAACCCAACAACTGCAAGGGGATCCGATGTGAGAAACAGAACAATGCCTTCTCCACGTAAGATGTTCTTTCCTGTCTTGATTTTGAGGACAACTCTCACTGTCCCCTGTCTTACCTGCCTTTGCGCGTTGTGTATCACTGCACCAAAAGTAACTTTATTTTTCATTTGTAAATATCAGGTGAGCTGCTTGACTGTGCAGGAAAGGTGTGAGTTAACTGGGGCAGCCATTCTGCTGAGCTTTGCTGTCAGAAAGCCTCTTAGGTCTGGAAGTGAGAGACAATCATTTTAGTTCTGGTCCAGAGAGTCTCTCTGCATCATCCTGCAAGTGAAATGTTATTACTGCTACATTCAATTTTGGCATGTGAGAAAACAGGTATCCTTTTACTGTGATAACTGTTTTGTCTTATTCTGGAAGAAAGGAGGGGAAGCTAAACGAAATGTAGAAATCAAGAGATGAACTTATGAAAAAGCTGTATTAATAAATAATATGGCAGAGCAACAACAACAAGCTCATCTAGGCCATTTTTATCCACACATGATGGCTCCTCTGATTCCCTTGCAATGGGGTGAGAGTAAAATCACATCAAAATCAATTTTGCTGCAAATACTAGTACATTACTGAGATGCTGGCATGGAAATTGCTGTGATGACAGCTGGCAGGGCTGAAAGTGATAGCACATGCTGAAAAATAACATGAATTGTCTCTGTGATCTATTTGTTTTAATTACTAATAGTGGAAATAATTATAATAATCAGCCCCCTCCAATTGTTCTTGCTGCTTGCACAGTACTTAACACACAACGGGAAGAGAAATAAATAAAGCACCATCTAGAAAAGGGCCTACACCCTGCAAGCAAGCAAAACAAAACTGTTGTCCACCACGTCAGGCAAAATTAAATAAAACTTGCCATCATGCCCAATAATTCTCCACTCTTCTTCAGCTGAAGGCTGGAGGTTAAAGAAAGGATTTGTGACATTTCATTGTTATCAAAAGCAAATGACAGCTTAGGCCACATGACTAGGTTGGCAGAGGAAAGGCTCTGGCACTATCCTGTAGGCTCTGTTCTCACAAGAAGAGGGAGACTTTCTAGGGATAAAGTCCAAACTTACAAGAGCCTCTTGACCAGAGAGTCCTGGTGTGCCAGGCGTGCTGCTCTTCTCCACTGCAGAGCAGGAACACCACAGACTTGATTAACTCTCTCATTAAACTCATCTATATCTGGAGGAAGTGGATGGAACTGCACTGTGCTAATGAAAACCAGAATTAAAGACTTCAATTTTTTTCTGTTTTAGTTGCTCTGAATGCTCCAGAAATGCGTTGTGCTGCCCTTGCAAAGGAATTAAATAACAAATGCTATTCCTTCATCTACATCTATATCGATGCAGTAGCCAGAGGGAGAAATGTTTGGCAAGCACTGCGTTTGTTAAGTGGCAGCTTCTACTTCAGGAAGGGTCAAACCCATGAAGTTCAGGGCTGGAGCCTGCTTTTCCCCAGAGCAACAGTGAACAGATGTGTTCCAGATCTGCGTTCTAGATTGGACCTGTCTCCACTGCAAAATAGTTTTCAGTGTTGGCAGATTAGTGAAGGAAGCAACAAGAGGATCTGACTAGAGAAAAAGAGCATTTGATCAGCAGGAAGGGGGAAAAAAAAGATACTTAAGTCAGTAAGAAGGCACAACATCTTTGGAACTAGAAATGATACAGAACCATTTAACAGGAGTATGGGTCGGCTTCAATACAAACCACAATTTCTCCCACCCTGACATTCAGTTTAAGCCCCCTGCCAAGGAGAACGTAGCACAGGAAGGAAATTGAGGGGGCTCAGCCTTTATGACAGAGGTTTGTTTAAAACAGAATCGCGGTGGGAGGGGATCCATTAGGACTGAGGTCTCCTGGCAGGGGACAGAATGCTCTGCAGTTACTTTTTTGTTGGAGCCTTGCTTAAGAAATTTATTTAACGTATTCTTAAAAGTTTAAATAGTCATTATTAACACCCCCAGTACAAGCTGACATTTGGCCCTTGAGCAGATGCACAGCATGGGTGAATGGCTAAGAACGAGCAACCTGCAAAACAGAAAATTATACCGTTGTGCTGGGGAAAGCAAGCATGACTGCAGTGAATTCAAATCAGAGATGGTGTCGCCTCGAGTTTGCTCATAGTTCATCCCTAATGGAAGAAAAAATGTGAAAAGCTTTCAATCAGTCCCCTTTGATTCCTACCAGCATTTCTAGGCAGTCACACAATAAGATCTAATTTTGTAAGGGAAGGAAAAGCAGACCGTTGTTCATGTTTGTACAGCTTGTTTAAAATGTGACACCTATTTACTGGTGCATTATTTCCTATTACTCCCGGAGGAAGAGTTTAATGTTTTTTTGGTGTGAAAGTTTTCTGCATCACAAACACAGATCATGGAGAAGTAATATTCCTCTGTGACAGCAATGAGGGGAAGTCATGAATAATTTAAGTTTTATGCTCTGCCCTAACCATCCTTTAGAAAGCAGAGTACCTACTGCTTAGGCAGACAATCTGAAAGTATGTTTAGCATTGTGATGCTGGTAGACATAGAAAGGAGAAGATAGAGGAAGAGGAGGAAGGGGAGGAAGAAGCCATTACACCTGGCTGTGTGGGAGGTCGTTCTCACGAAGGGTCAAGCTGACAGCTGGGGCCATTTCCCTGGTGACTGCAGGAGCCTGGGAGAGTTCCTGGCAGAGATGGGGGGCACTTGTTCTTCCTTAGCTGCTCAGGTGCATGTTGCTCTGAGATTTCTCCTGTTTGCTTAAGGTCCAAAATATACTCAACAGGAGAGTGCAGCTGTATTACCAAGATTCTTTTCTCAGTAGTATGAGCCCTACCTGAAACACTTAGTGAAAAAAGATTGTGGTTTTCACTTGTTATTAAACAGGCACTAAAGACAAAGACTTATTTCTATTCAAAATTGCAGAAACCGGGTGTTGTCCACACCTGCTTTCCATCTACATGCCCACATGTAAATACATAGGGTGCAATCTGGACCAACGATACTCGTGGTGATAACACTGTAAATTCAAGGCAATGCACAAATCACACCTAAGATTTATTTCAGTTTCATATAACCATGACAAGAACCTCAGTTTCTCCTGAGCCTATACCTCAATCAGTACTTTTACCAACAGTAGTTAAAATAAGTTAAGACAAGGAGTAACTCCACTATTTTTAATAGTAAAATGCTCAGCATTCGTTGCTTAATCCTTATTTTACCGTAACCTCACTTATTTAATAAACCCAATATCTTGACTTCTGGGAGAAAGGATTTTTGTTTTAAAGAGTCTTTATAATTTTGGCCAGTGAAAAACCTATGTTCACAAAACATAAAGACATTAAATCCCTGTACAGTTGGAAGAGTAGTGCAGTCAGGATGGTACTTTACAGATGTTATAGTTGGAAAGATTATTGTAGTGAAAAAGAAACAATCAAGGAAGAAATGCTTTTCCCATAACTGAGAATCCAGGCTTGTAGTGGAAAACTCCAAATAAGGAGAGATCTCCAGAAAGAGATCCTTCCCAAGTGGTAGTCAGCCATTAAATGGGGCCTGGGAGCCTGGCTCCACCCCTTCTGGTCACACAGGTGAATTGCCTTCACCTGTGCTCCCACAGCTGACCGTCCTTGCCTCAGGTAATCAAGCAGTGGTTCAGAAAGTGACTCAACAGTTCCCATACAATCCCCACATAAAGCATGGGGCTGTGTATGGAACAGATGCACACAGAATTCAGGAGAATAGATTCCTGGTATGTTATGTATCTAAATTTATTTTTATTGATTTTTCTAGTAAGAGCATTCAAAAATATCCACCGACCCTAGGCCAAAATGGAAGCTCTTAAACAGGCATATAAATGTCATTTTTTGATGATATAAATGCCACATTTTTGAAAGCCAAAACAAAGATGCCCAAATAGAGCAATTATTTAGATTGCTGATTATGTATTTGACGTGATTGCAAAAGGTCACTTGTCTCTGGCTGAGGCAAACAGAGACCTGGGATGATCTCATCAGCTGTAAAGCATAGGGAGGTCAGGTCTAGTTCCTCTATGGATGGAAGACTTCAAATGAAGAAAACCTCTCAAGCTGAATTAATGTGATGACTCTCTTTGATCTGAGTCATTTCTGATCAATTGTTGCAGCATGATATTGAGGGCACTGCACTGTGGTGGGTGGGAGCTACTTCACAAACAAGCCATCGCAACCAGCATTTTTGGCCATGTGCAGTGCTGTCAGACAGGGTGTTAGCACACTGGCCTTGTTCACTTGCAGTCAAAGTAATCACAAGCTATCAGCCTATCCTAGTGCAGAAGGTTCAAGTGGATGTGATTTCTTGCATCTCTCACCCTTTGATTACTTGTCATAGAGCACTGTTTAACTACTACGGTCATGCAGAACTTAAGCATGGGCTCCCTGAGCATTTAGTTTATAGACATGTTAATGATGCATGCACTGTTTAAACAGTTATATCTATATATAACAGCAGTAACACTAACACTCCGTGCCAACTTTAATTAGAGGGAATATACTGTGTTTGTTCTTTGCATGTGTATAGAGTAGGAATAGAACCTCAGGTTTCTTCATGGCAATTAGGCTGTTGCATCTCATATGAATATGGTTCTCAAACAGGTGGTGAATTTTATTGATGCGATACAACTCTTACATTGGTCAGCAGGTCCCTGTGGCTGGAGTGCAGACAGAATTAAGGGCAGTGCTGAGCCCTGTGCTGTACTGATGCTCTGTGGCATTCCAGCTCCTGATGCTGGTGCTCCCAGTGATGGAGTGCTTCCAGAGCCACCAACAGAGCTCTCACACCAAGTGACACCCAACCTCAGCAAATCCAGGGCTCCTAAAGGCATTGATTGATTTCCATTTCCCAGAACCAAGTAGCCAAGTAAAAATCTGTTTGTTTGTTTTTCCAGACTTTTCGAGACCCTTCAGTCTCTCTTCTGGTCTGTGTTTGGTCTGCTGAATCTCTACGTCACCAATGTGAAAGCCAGACATGAGTTCACAGAGTTTGTTGGGGCCACTATGTTTGGTACCTACAATGTCATCTCTCTTGTCGTGCTGCTGAACATGCTCATAGCCATGATGAACAACTCCTATCAGCTCATTGCTGTAAGTTATCCGAATCTCTCTTTGCATTCATTTTTCACTATTTGCCTAGTCTGTTTGCCTGGTTGCTTGTTTATTCTGGGATATCGAGGACTACTACCCCCATTTCTTGACAGAAAATAGTAGGGATTTCTGTTCACTAGCCTGAATCATGCTTGTGGAGGAGGTTTTGCTCTGTTATAATGTTTCTTGTCTGGAAAAGGCTTATCACCTGTGATCTGCCCTTGTCTTCTCCTGTAGACTAACTTCACCAATCACCTTGTCCTTAGCAGCTGACTGACTTCGGAGCAGAGGGCACAGAAAGGGAAACCTTCCCACCACTTTCTAACACACTTGGTTCTAACTTGTGTAATTTTTTTTTGTATATTTTTTGCTTCTCTCCTATTACTGCTTTCTTATTTGAAGGGATATGTATTGGGCACCCAAGGTGCAATTTCTTATTCCGTAGTCTTCCCACTGAAATGAGATCATTTCCATCTGGAACTCAAAACCAGTCTCCTGGCAGCTAACTCTGTAAACCTGTAATGTGAGATTCCTGGGTAGCCTCAGTGCTGGATGGATCTGAGCTGAGGCAGCTCATTGCTGCCAGTTGGCCATGGAGCCATTTTCAAACTTAACTTTATCTTCAGTTAAATGTTCAGAATTCTACTCTCTTTCTCAACTGTAATTGCATTCTGTGTGCCTAAAACCAATCAGTACTTTTCTAATTCAATCTGTCAACAGATTGAAAACTAAAGCAACATGGCTCTGCATTTTAAGGGTCTTTAGGTAAACTACTCAGAAACAAAATGGAGCAAAGCTCAAAGATGTGCATGCAACACTTAAGGTAAACAAGTGGGCACTTCCAGTTCTGATGCCTAGTACAGTAGGCTTAGAGACAGTGAGCCGATGAAGAGTTATATCACCTGTGCACAGAGACAGGTGTTAGGAAAATCATTTGTGTCCTCAGTTGGTCACTCAGAAGGACAGACAGAGTAGAGACTGTCTGCTCTGCATTCTATGATTGTTGAGTTTGCTCTAGAACAGGATGGAACATAAAGGAGAGGACAAGAACAGCTCGGCTCCGCTACTGTTTCCATTCCCAGTTTCTCTGGGGAAACGTATGGGTGAACTCCTTTGCTGGCTGAAGCATGCAAAGAAGAGTATTGTGTTGTCTTCTTGAACAGTGTCCACAACTGCTGGTGATTACCTGCTTGATCCACATAGCTCCACATAGTTATTCAGTCAAAATGAGTGCAAACCCAGACAAATCAGTGATACTTCTGAACATCTGATCTTTACCATGTTCAAAAAATACGAGAAAAACTCGCCCCTTGACCTTCTAAACAAGGAGGAAAGCAGCTTAGCACAAAGGCATCACTCCTTTATCAGTCTGTTTCAGTGCTTTAAGTGCCTTCTCTTTGTTCACTGCTACTCAGCACATTCCAGGGAGACTGGAATGAGGGCTGGGAAACAAAGATGGTTTCTTCAGCATTTTCTCCCATTCCCCTTGCTTTATTGTCATCAGATAGGCTTGTCACTGACACAAAGCCCCAACCTTGGACTGGCCTAAGAATGAACATATTTGTTATTCACTGAAATAGAAACCACTCATCATTCTTTTCTCAGAATAATCTGAGTGATGCAGTGACACATTAGAGACAACCCCACATGACTTAGACTCATTGTAACAGTGGTACATCTGAAAGTGTATCTGGGAGACCAGTGTAATGGACTGGAACCACGAGACAGAGCCTAGGCAAACAAGCAGTTCCTCAGAGTAATGCCAGTGGGAATACTACAGGACACTTTTTTGTCACTTACACTGCCATGTTGCAGTTGCTACTGAGAACAGCGACCTTCGGGAAAACAAGAGACCATCAATCCCAGCCTCTGCTGGCACACAGCACTGAAGCTTTCTTTTTTGAAACTAATGTTTCTGTGTGCTCATAACATTCTCCTGGAGACAAGTTTTCTTCATGTGTCTTCTAAGGGCAAATATTAATTTCTTCCCTGAAGAAAATGGATCGTTAATAAATGCTGAGGTTTGTAACCATAGGTTATTTATTTTTTAACCTCCTGTATTCAGCTCTACCCCCTTGTGAATCACAGTTGGGCGTTTCCTTCTCCAGATATTTATATCACTCCAAATGCACACTGAGTGATAGCATTCCAGGGAAAGAGGAGGAGAAGGGACAAGTCACCCTTGGAGTGGTGTGAAGGTCTCCTAAAATACATCAGGAGAAAAGCTTCTGCCCTATGCAGGACTGCAGAGAAATGAGCTAAACATCAGGCATGAGAGTGCATCATTGCTTGTTCATTTCCCTACAGTGGAGTGGTCAGGATGTGTCAGTTAGTTCCACTTGTTAATGAGCCAGTGGCACTGCTGCTGTGCTAGCATTCTTTTTCCCCTCCTTTCTCCCAGGGACAAGTCTGTCACTCACTTCACAGCAGCTTTTGTTCAGGTTTGCTTTTCTCTGTTGTCTCATATATACATGAATTTCTTCTGTGAAGTCAGAGGAAGGAGAATCTGAGCTGTTCTTTCCCCGCAGTTCCTCATGCCTGCCCAGTACAAGAGGTAGGGCTAGGGAGTTTGTTAAGAGCTGTATGCACACAGCGTGAAATCGCTGGGAATCTGTGCAAGGCAGAGCAAGGCAAGCAGAGTAAAACATCCACAGAGCTTGGAGGGATTCCTGACACACAGGAGGAGGAATTGTTGCACAATGATTTTTTTTTTTCTTCTTTTTAAGCTATTTCAGACTTCAGTAGGCATACTTTTCTAGGGATACCCTAACGCAATTTCAATACTGACTTTTTTTCATACACAATGTTTTTTGCTTTTGCCAAATCACTGTCAGTAGCGGATTACAGGAGACATTATATTTCACTGAAAAGTAAACAAAGTCTGCACACACAATGAGATGTCCATGCACTGCGGGCTGTTTCAATTTGTAAGGATCAGAATGTTCTATGCAAGCAGCACAGAATGCAAGTGGATGTCATGCACTGCTGGGTCTCTCATCTGAATACCTTTCCAGATGTGACAGAAATGCCATCATCTGATGAATGCAAGAGAAATATGTCATGATGATAAGAGGAAGGACAGTGGAACTTACCTGAGAGAAGCCAGATGGCTCCATCACTCACAAGTAGCATGCAGTAACAGAGTGGGTAATGAGGAGATTTTATGTGATAGACTGTTTCTCATAAAATTGCTGTGTCTTGAGTTATAGAATCCTCCTGCTAGTTTGTAATGTTTTCAGAATAATGTGATTGTGGGTGTTACTGACACCCAGTCACGCACATCTCCTATGGTCCCAGGACACAGCACGATTTTGGCCTTTCTGATGTAGAGTTGTGCAGGTACATTTTGCCCGGAATTGGTCTACATGTATTTTTTGAAAGCACATTCCCTATGGAGATTCAGTTCCACGAGATTCTGGGAAGTCACACAGGAATTACTCACTGGAACTCTACCAACATTTCTGACTGTACAGCCACAGGAACAATGGGGGCAAGATAGATGGAAGAACAGGAACTAAGATTTGTTCTGGAGGAAAATGATAGGGCTGTGATCTGGATTCCAGGCGGATTAGAGCAGTAAGTGGCACACAACAGCACTGCAGCACTAAGCATCCCACTGACGTATTTAGGAGAGATGCAAGCCCTTGCAGCTTCCAGAAGTTTTAGGAAACAACAGAGATGCTTAATGCCTCAGAAATAGCATCACACCCAAGCAGCTCTGGGAAAAATCGTCCTTAAATACTACTGCTGTGCATGAAAATGGAAGCGTTACTTCTGCACATTTAATTTTCTCTTGCTGTTTTGGCTAAGAAAGAATTCTGCAAATCCCAAAACTTAGTTTAAAGTACACAGCTGGACACAGCAGGTTTTGGGTGGTAGATTGTCCCACTGTAGAGGTAAGGCCAGCTCTAAAGCCCAGATTAATATCCAAGCTGTGTTAAGCATCGGGAAGTATTTGTCTTGTAAGCTCTGTTTCAGAACCATTAATTTCAATTTCTTAGGCAAAATTGAGATGTGTTTGTTTTTGAACTCTGTCATACAGCAGGAAATGAAATTATGCTCTCCTTGTGAGTAGAAGCTGGGATTAATATCTCTCGGAGCTTTTTATGGAGTAACAAAATAAGTAAGCTCTGGAAGGAGCGAGTTAAATGCCTCTCCTTTGGTTGGCAAGCTGAATGAAGTACTGCTAGCTGTTCCCCAGTTTTATGGCCCTCAAGTGTTTGAGCCAGCCGCCCTCGACATGCTGCTCCTTGCAGCTCATGCACAGCCCGGTGCTCTAGCTGTGGATAATGTGCTCACATCTTTTCTTGAATCTGCAGTGTAGCTGTACTCATCCACACCTCTCTCACTGTGCTCTTGAAACTCACTCATGTCATCAGTAACAGTGGAGTGAAATCACTAATTCTCCTGAACTTACCCAGTTTCTCTGTGACATCTGGACAGTCAGTTTTCCACTGCTTCCCACTTCGATCCTGGTGGCTGCAACACCTCTTCTGAGGAGCAGGACTGCCTCCCCACACTGGGTGCAGCCTCTAGAATTTGTAAGGGTTGTGGAGGACTCACAATGGATTCCTGTGTGAAAGTGAAGGGAAATGCACTGTAGCAATGATGTGCTGTGATACTGCCATGCAGCAAGAGGCCTGAGTGTGAAATCAGCCCTGGAGCCTTGCTGTAGACTGGCAGGCAGCTTAATTGCTTTTTGTTAGCAAGCTGAAGGATTCATTTGAAGGTGTAGAACTGTTTGTCTTTTTGCTGGCTTTGGCCTAATTACATATAACCCATGGACTTGAATCAAGTTGTTAATATTCATCTGGTGTTTGCAGAGCCTCTAAATGGAAGTACTCCATGTGCTCTGACTTCATGTGCAGCATCCTTCTTCTGCTATTAGACCAGACCAAGCAGATTTTCCATCCTTGGCCCAAACCCGCAAAGCCCAGCTCATATGTGTGTTGTCAGTGGCATTGAAAAGTGAATGCTTTCTGTTGTTTTTAATCTTCATCAGGTATTTATCTGACCCGATGTGCCAGAGTGGCCACACCAGTCTGGGGCTTATTCAGAGGAGTGGAAACATTACATTTAAGTAAAGAACAAGAAGAGCTTCCAATGTGCCAGTGAACCCTGGTTGATCTCAGATATTATAGGGAATTTGCTGGTGTTTGTGTGGGTAGCTTTTGTTTCTTCTGCTGTAGTTAACACACCAGTGCCCCACATGACAGGTCAATAATTCTCCACCCATTACGTGTGAAGCAGCACAGCAAGGTTTGATCTTGCTACACGATAGAAGTTGAAGTATCCAGATGGAACCACATAGGTTGCAGCCCCCTGCGTTATCCCATCTTTTATTTAGAGCTGACAAGCTCAATTAGCATTATCTTCTGCTTCTGCATCAAGGGGATTTTTTTTTAGGAAAGCAGAGGAAAAAAGATGAACTGAAAGATATGGGAGAAATATTTTTGAAGAAAAAGCAGTCCAAAAATAAAAGGGATTTATCCTATAAGAACTCTCACCTGACGACGAGCAAAGGGAGCAGCTATACCGAGTCCTCTGAACTGTGCCTTTTTGGATTCCAGTGCTTCATGGATTTCCTCCTCAGTACTCTGCAGTATAGCAAATAAGATGATGCTAATTACATAGGTGAAACAGGATGCATACAGTTCCATCCAATGAAATGGGAAGATGTCTGTTAACCTGGGTGCTGTGCTGCAGGTCTTCGTCCGCAGTTCTGTGCCTGTGGAGCCGCACTGTTTACTGGTGTCCCCACGGCTGCAGACTCTGCTCCCAGGATCTTTGGGAGAAACAGGGCCTTCATTTCTTACATCAGTGCTGTGTGCCTGGCTCGAGATTCAGTTAAGGGATTCGAATGATCTCATACATTTATAATGGTTCCCTTTCTATTGCCTCAAGGATATATTTAAACAATCAGAATACTTAGCTCCGGTTTTTCCTTTCTGAGCAGTCTTTCAATTTTTGGCAGCTAAGCTCATGCACTCTAAGCACCTATGCATGCTGATGTCTGGAGGTGTCAGCACCAGCTTCTCTCACTGGTGCTATGACCTTCACAGACTCACTAACAGACACAGTCCGTCTCCACTCCCGTTGAAGATAGGCGGTTCATGGCCAGTTACAAAAGCAAAAAAATAGAAAAGTCAAATAGATGTACCCAAATAGATGTGCATGGTTTTATTAACTCTGAAAGTCTGGGAATGCTCATGCATTTTGGTACTTAACGATGGAATCTAAAGCTGCACATACATGTGTATAAAGAGGTTGTTAAGCCTAAAGAGATACTGAGGCTCAGGGCTTTGATTCAGGGACATTCCTGCAGCATGTGAAAGCAGTCATGTGGTCAGGTCAATACTGAATGTTCTGTTGTCACTGCCTTTCCTGCTTAGCTGGATGCGACCAGATACTCTTCTAAACATTTGTATGGCACAGGAGTTGGCGGCAAAGAACATCAGCTGTGTTTTGTGTAAATTCATAATAGGAGCTCAGATCTAAGAATTACAAATGGCTCTATCTAGATAACAGGTGAAATAAGGCACTGGGGCTTTAAATGCCTGTGGGAGTAGCTGACACCACATTTCCCAGGTGAAAGCACACCCATGTGACGGCACAGACTGGATCCTGGGATCTGAGAATCCCAAGTGGATCCACACTGGGATTTTGTTTCTTGGGACCACTTTCTCTTGTAGGAAAGAAAAAAACAGTTACAGAGAAATATGTGATTCTCCTTTATATCTGGCTCTCAGCAGTCTAGCAATAAAATTCAGCGTATTTCTTCTTCCTTTGAAGACTCAAATCCCAGGTTGATCTGCTATGCAGAAAAAAATAAATGTGATATTCTGGAAATAGTGTGAGCAGAACTGAGTCTTTCTCAGTTCGTTTTTGCCACGGTATTAACACAGTCATCAGTGCTCAAGTACTGCGGGTTAGATACAGTTTTTCAGCCCACCATTTCTCCATGGGCATGTGTGAATTACTTGTTTTTGACCTGGCTGGAGGTAGTTACCATTATCAGCACAGATACACCTTATCTCTCCGACTTCCAGCTTGAAAGGATGCTCTTATCAGCAGTGATAAGGGAGAGAGTGGATGGCAGGAAGAACAAAGCCTTACTGATACCTCTCTCATTGTTTCTTCTTGCCAAGGTTCTTAGAGAACTATTTGTCTGCATGACCTTCACACTGCTCTATTTGACTATTAAAATAAAAGCTGAACTGTGTCGGAATATGACTGAACAAAAAAGAGTCAATTCAAATAATTTAACTGCACGAAAACCAGCACAATCTACAGTTCTCCATGTTCTCTCCAATACACTATTCCCTGGCCTTCTCATTAGCTATCATTGTTTCCATCCAGTGTGCTGGTGAGAGATGAAAGGTAATTGATGAAAACCTAAATACATTGTGGAATGTGGTGCACTGCAAGCTATAATAAAAGTTTTAATTATGAATATATTCTGCACATGGAAGACATAAATAGAGATGCTTAAGCATGCATTTTCCAAGTACAAACAAATGGATTCCCTGGAGCCGGGGAAATCAGTAGGGAAGTGCATTTTGGGGAAGACATGGCCACTGCATCAGAAACGTCACTGGTTCTTGTCACTATCCAACAGGTCCAGAGCGTATCTGGGGCAATACCCAAGCACAAAGAGAAAAAAAATCCCAAAAGGACTTTATGGAAATTAACTGCGACCCATCAGACTTAACCTTCCCCGGAAAGAATGTGTGCTTGAGAAAGCAAGTGGCTAATACTGAGGTGCAGTCAGATTTATATGCTAAGTCCCTGGAAAAGATTTGATAGCCCCTAATGCAGGAGTCCCTGTGAAGATGGTGAAGATAACTTACATTCGATTTTCTGTAACACAGTTTAAAGCATTAAGACTACCATTCCTGTGGGCATTTGAGCTACCAGGCTTCCTCCTGTGCTGCAGCCCCAGCACAGGCTGCCCTGCTGCCACCAGCCTGTGGTGGCAGGACATTACTGGGGCTGTGCAGTACAGCACGCAGCTGTGTGCTGCTCAGGGGGCTGCAGTCCCCTCCCACTGGCAGGGTGAATGCTGTGTGGGCAGGGATGCAGGTGAAGCATCACAATCATGCCAGGCAAGGGTGCTGTTTGTTGTCTGTTGTGCCTTTCCCACCTCCTTTCTCCTCCCTTTCTGTTTCGCTGCTACTTGTCTCATTTTCTCAGGGGTGTCACATTGTCTTGATATGTCAGCTGCTTTGTTCTTGTGCGTATGAAAGCATCCTTTTGGCACAGCTGGGTCCAGTGGGCACTGAAAGACATACCATGCTGCTCCCCTGCCAGGGTCTCCCAGAGTGCTCACATCTGGATGGACTATTGTGTGCATAGTATAGTGCTGCAGGGGTGTCACCGCAGAGAATTCCCATGCTATTCATGTGACCTTGTGTTTTCAGAAGCCATGAGTGGTTTTCTTCTCCATTGCAACCAGTGGCCAACCCCTCTTCTGTATTTTTCCATCTTGTTTGGCTGTGCTCCCAAGATGGTGTCCTTTATCCATCTTGTGACGTGAAGCAATTACTGTGCTGCATGCTGTGTGCTCTGTGCTTTCCAGACATGCTTTTCCTCACCCCGGGCACTCCTCCACCCTGTGTGTGCTGCTCCGTGTCTCTGCAGAGCCATCCCCCAGGCTGTGCTCCTGGCATTGCCCACTGCTGCCCAGGGCCTGGCTGCTCTGCCTGGCATGGCACAATTCATGCCAGACAGTGCTTTCATCTCTCCTTTGGCTTTCTCATTCCCTGACTGTTCTAATTGCTTTTTCTAATGCTAGATTGTCCTCCTTTAGTAATTTTTCTCTTATTATTTTTGTGATTGATCCCATTAAGTTCTTATCCTTCAGTATGTCATCCCCAGCTTTGAAAGCAAAGTCATTTGTTGTCAGCTGCAGCTGAATTACCTATGCATTAATTGCCTTTGTAGGTCCCAGACTTTGCTCATAGATGGCTTTTTCCTTTGTATGAAATATTTCTCTTTGAAAAATATTCAGCACCAGCTCAAACAGCCTGCTTGGATTTTTGCTGCTTGCTTCTCTGAGCTTGTCATTAAGCCCTCAATCTCTGCTGATGTTATTAGCAGTTTGCACAACACATATTACAAAATTAACAGTCTTGAAACTGCAGAAAAGTTGTCTGTGTCAGGCTCTGCAAAGATTAACTTTCTCCTGGCCCTCTTTCTGTACTGCTTTCTGTTCAAGACACACAAGGGCATATTTTTTTGTGCTAGCCTGCTTGAAAGCCATTACTGATGAATTTTCTGTGCTGTTACTGCTCTGGATTTATCCTGCAAAGAGCAATAAAGAGCCAAAGGAGATAGAAATATACTAAATACAGTTTAATGACTTTCCCCTACTCTTAGCAGCTCAGCTAATGATACAACAAAAAGCACCTTTGACATTCCTGTGCCTCTGAGGGAATGAGACCCCCCACTCGCTACTCACCAGGCTGCAAATAAGACATGTCTGTGACCTCCTTTAAAAGTGGGTGATGCATCTCCTCCTTCTTCCCCAGAGGAAAGTAATACAGCTTGGGCCCTTCCTGACCTTCTTTGCACCTCCTGGGACAGCAGCAGAGCTGTCCATGCAGACATCCTGCTGGCTGCTGCCAGCCTTCCCTGCACAGCGTGCTGCCCTGCTTCTGCGGTGCACAGCCACTGCCAGACAGCCTGGTCCTGGGGGCATTATCACAGCCATCTATATCTGCATCTGACAGGCAGCAGCCTGATTTCCAGCTTAGCCCACTGGCTGTTGTGTAATAAAGTACAAGAAAGGCACACACAGCCCTTTTTGTGCCAGCTAGAAATATGCCAGACATCTTTATGTATTTTTCTGTGCAAAGAGGTGTGGGGAGGATTTGTATCCTAGGAGCATACTTCTTTCCTCTTGTTAAGAGTAAGAAGAGAAGCCCTTGTGCAACAGTTGTAGCATAAAGGAGCAGAAGCAGCTGCTTGTCTTGTGATTTGGAAAAGTCTGAAGGTATCAGATTGCCTGGATGCCCAGCTTCACTGTCATCTCTGCTGCTCTCATTGAGTGTTTGTACCATGGCCATACACCAGCCTCAGGCAAGCTGAGCAGGGGTGCAGCAGCAGTGAGCACAGAGCTGTCAGAACCCATTTCAGCCTGCAGTGGAAATGCTAAGTCATGGCTTGAAGCAGTGATTGAGCACTTGGTGGGAAGGCAGGGCCAACCCAGGGGAGCTTAGGTCCATGCAATGCACCTGAGTGACCATAAGGTGTGCAGCCAGGACCCACCCCTTCCAGACCTCATTTATGGGTTGGCAGGGGGAGGGGAGGGTATCTTGTTGGAGAGCTTTTTTTCCTTCATTTTCGTGTCTGTGGCTGCTGTATTTGGGCTTGCTCTTGTTTGCTGTGGCTAAAGACTAATCCACCCTGCTATTATTGCTGTACTTTCTATCACATTATAGCGTTACACAGCCCTGAGCCGATGGAAACTCAGAAGGACTGTATAGCTTTCAGGGATGCCACTTCAAGAGGCATGAGATTGGGCTCCTGGGTTTGCCAGCAGGCTTGTGCTAAGTTACAGGTGTCAGTATTTTCCTTCTCCAGCTGTTCGGCTACCAAGGAGCCCAAACACTATATCCAAGAACAAGCTGAGGAACCCAGGTAGAGTGGTAGTGGCAGCCGTCTGACACAGAGATGAAAGCATCCTCTCATCCTAGCAACAGCAGGAGAGGGAGTGGCCTCAAAGTGTGCCAGGGAGGTTGAGGGTTGGGTATTAGGAAAAACTTCTCCAAAAGAGTGGTCAGAGACTGGCATGGGCTGCACAGGAAGGTGGTGGAGTCACCATCCCTGGGAGTGTTGAATAACCGTGGGCATGTACTCTGAGACATGATTCAGTGGGCAGTATTAGTGGTAGGTGGACAATTAGACTACAGATGATGTTAGAGGTCTTTCCCAACCTTCATGATTCCCTGCTTCTATGAGAGAGCCTCCCAGTCCACAGTCCTGGGACTGTGCTGGTTGGGGCAATACCAGCCAAAAAAACAGGAAGTTATTTGGCAATGCATGATCTAAACCATATGGCCCAGAAAGGAGATGGAAGTAGAGATCGGTTTTTTGTTTTTTTGGTTTTTTTTAAGTTACAAAATGTAAGCAACAGACTTTCTACACAGAGATGAAGATGGAGATTAATGCTTGAATTTTCCTGTGTAATTAGTGTAGCAGGTCATTATTTAAAATCTGGCACATCTGTGAATACATCACTTTGACTGAATTAAAGAATCCTCACAACTGCTGCAGTAAGATGGCTCCAGCAATCCCACAGGGAAATCTTCATGGGAGATTAATTTTCACTTCAAATGGCAGAGATTTGCAAGAGGATTATGTGGCCAGTGTGACACATCTGTATTGTGATTGTAAGTGATACATTTTTTTTTTCTCAGAGAGAAGCTGAGCATTGTTTCTTTGAGTTCATGCACTCACTGAGCGTGAGGGCTCAGCTCTCTCAGAAACAGTGTGCTCTGCAACTGAAATGATGAGCAGTGCTTGAAAGGAAATGGTGACAAGAATAAGGGCAAGAGAAACACAACGGGGGCCTGAAGAGAGGACAAAGAAATCCAAACTTGGATTTAAACTCCTAACGCAACAAGGTCACGCTTGCGAAGCTGACAGATGTTTCTTTAGCTTGTTGTAAAAGTCACAAAAGTTGTCATATGAAAACATTACATGATGTCTGTGAGGACCGAGGACATCATCTCCTGTGACCCATCCCAGCAGCTGCTGTGGCCCTGCAGGAGCGTTCAGGCTGTCCATAGCTGTGGAACATTGCAAGTGGTGGCCAAGGCCTGGGCTGGATATCAGATGACTGCTGAAGCTGGTGTTGCTGGTATTCATCACAGGGAAGTGAGCTTATAAAGCTGCTCTTTCACGTGCAGATTTCACTGCTCATAGCACTGAAGAGAACTCTAACCAAGAAAATGGTGGTTTCCTGTCACCAAAAAAAAAAAAAAAAAAGCAACCAAACCACCCAGTAAAACTGAGATCTCTCTCATCTGTGTATTTCCAACTCAGAACTGCTGCCAGCAGTTCTCAGCTGATTTGCCCAGGTTCTCAAAACATCGAGGTGAGCAACTGGACAGGCTGAGTTTGTAAACCCCGGGGGAATTAACAGCAGTAAAAGAGAGAAAGAGAAATAACAAAGACACCTGGAGTGCAGTACAGGGGTGTGTCTTTTAAATGAGGGTATATCGTTCTCTGTGACTAAGACTGTGCAAGCAGTACAGGTGGGGCATGTCACCATACCTGATCCTGCCCCAACTCTGGCTGCAGCCAGCTATGATGGACACTGGTAGAAGGGATGGATTTCTAGGATGGATATCTAGCCAAACAAATGTCTCCCTTCTGATTCCCCAGTAGGGTCTTTATGCTTACTTCTGCATTAACAAAATGCCAGAAGTGTATGTGTCTCTAAATAACAGCCTTGTACTCTCACTGTTTTAACCTGAACTCCCCAGCTGCCAGTGCTGTCAGTGTTTCCGGTTGTCTGTAGTTCTTGCACACCCCAAGAAAGCCTTACAACATGGCCGAGTAACCCAAAGCATCTCATGCTGCCAGTCATGATCTGGATATTTCCCTACAGAGTGCTTCAGAGACACAGTCTATCAGTGCACCGTCTGCAGACTCTTCACATGCAGTCACTGCTGGGTTTTCTCCTTTGCCTCGCAGTGAGCATGTCCAGGGGGAGATGCAGCTGAGGCCCTTGTATTTTGAGCTGATTCACACCATCTGCAGAGACTAATGTGCTCCTCAGCCACCAAGGCAGTTGTTTTAAATCAAGAGCTGCACATAATTTGAGTATGCTATTAAAATGAAGTTGAGCTGCACCCCGCTGCTGAATTGTGAGCATATTTTAGCCATGTCAGAGCACTGGAGCATAGCCAGAATGCCAGCATAGTAATTTCTGGGGCATGATGTTCAGCCATATTTTATTTAACACCCTGTCCTACGCTTCACTGTGAGGTTTTGAGGGCTGCTGCCTGCCCAGGCTCTACAAATTAGATGTCAAATACCTCAATTCAGGGATCACCATTTTGCAGCTTGGAAGGTCAGTGTCTTGCACACTCAATACTTCATTCTTGGTGATGGTATGGACATGCATCTATCTGTGTAGCTGTAAAACGATACAAGTAACTTTCCATCTTTACTTTGTTGGGATGATAAGCACTAGAGCAAAGCAAGCGGGCACAGTGTTGTGGTGATAGCATAAATCAAAAAAATCAGTAAGCTGTGTTCAGTTCGGTGTAGTGATACTGCAGAGGTGAGATTTAAAACTTGGCATGCAGTAAAATGTTACCACTTGTTAATAAACAAGAGCTGAATTGAGAGATGCTATAAAAAAACAAACAATCAACAAAAACTGTGGAATGTCTTTTCCAGGGAAAAGCATGAGAATTCATTGGCTTTTGACCTGTAAAACAACTGTTTGTGATAATACAAGCACTAGCAAAAAGCAAAATAAAAACAGTTTCCTTGCTTCTTTTACTAGTAAGCCAATGATAAGCATAAACTCTAAAGGATCACAGAATCAGAATCACAGAATCACCAAGGTTGGAAAAGACCTACAAGGTCATCCAGTCCAACCATCCACCCATCACCAATACTTCTCACTAGACCATGTCCCTCAACACAACATCCAAACGTTCCTTGAACACCTCCAGGGTTGGTGACTCCACCACCTCCCTGGGCAGCCCATTCCACTGCCTGACCACTCTTTCAGAGAAGTAGTATTTCCTAATGTCCAGCCTGAACCTCCCCTGGCGCAGCTTGAAGCCATTCCCTCTAGTCCTATCACCAGTTACATGAGAGAAGAGGCCGACCCCCAGCTCACAACAACCTCCCTTCCGGCATAGAGAGCAATCAGGTCTCCCCTGAGCCTCCTCCAGACAGAACAATCTGAGCTCCTTCAGCCTCTCCTCATATGGCCTGTGCTCCAGACCCCTCACCAGCTTTGTTGCCCTTCTTTGAACACTCTCCAGGGCTTCAATGTCTTTCTTGTAGTGCAGGGCCCGAAACTGGACACAGTACTCGAGGTGCAGCCTCACCAGATCTGAGTACAGGAGGACAATCACCTCCCTGTTCCTGTTGGCAACACTGTTTCTGATGTAAGCCAGGATGCCATTGGCCTTCTTGGCCACCTGGGCACACTGCTGGCTCATGTTCAGCCGAGCATCAATCATTACCCCCAGGTCCATTTCCTCTACACAGTCTTCCAGCCACTCTGCCCCAAGCCTGTAGCACTGCCTGCCTGGGGTTGTTGTGGCCAAAGTGCAGGACCCAGCATTTGGTCTTGTTGAACCTCATCCCATTGGCTTCAGCCCAGCTCTCCAGCCTGTCCAGATCCCTCTGTAGGGCCTTGCTACCAGCCAACTTGGTGTCATCTGTGAACTTACTGAGGGTGCGCTCAATGCCCTCATCCAGGTCATCAGTGAAGATACTGAAGAGGACAGGGCCCAGCACCGACCCCTGGGGAACACCACTCGTGACTGGTCACCACTTGGATTTAACTCCATTCACCACCACTCTCTGGGCCCGGCCCTCCAGCCAGTTCCTTACCCAGCCAAGAATGTACCTGTCCAAGCCACTGGCTGGCAACTTCTGCAGGAGAATACTGTGGGAGACAGTGTCAGAGGCTTTGCTGAAGTCCAGGTAGACTACATCAACAGCCTTTCCCTCATACACCAGACAGGTCACTAGATCATAGAAGGAAATCAGGTTGGTCAAGCAGGACCTGCCCTTTGTGAACCCATGCTGGCTAGGCCTGATCCCCCGTTTGTCCCACACATGCTGCGTGATCTCCCTGAAGACAATCTGCTCCATAACCTTCCCTGGCACTGAGGTCAGGCTAACAAGCCTGTAGTTCCCCGGGTCCTCCTTACAACCCTTTTTGTAGATGGGAGTCACACTGGCAAGCCTCCAGTCTTCTGGGACCTCACCAGTCAACAAGGAGCGCTGATAGATGATGGAAAGCAGCTCGGCTGTCACCTCCACCAGTTCCCTCAGTGCTCTTGGGTGAATCTCATCCAGCCCCATGGACTTGTGGCAGTCCAGTTGCAGTAGTAGGTCTCTGACTGTGTCCTCCTGAATCGTGGGGGGGTTTAGTCTGCTCCCCAGAGGAGCAGAGTCGGGTCTACCAGGTCAGAGAGTGGAGTACCCTGAGGATAACTGGTCTGACCTTTAAAGACAGACATAAAGAAGACATTCAGAACCTCTGCCTTTTCCTTATCCTCAGTGGTCACATTCCCAGCCTCATCCAGTAAAGAGTGGAGATTCCTTAATCCTCCTCTTACTGTTGATGTATTTGCAAAAGAGATTCTTGTTCCTTTTTACCTCAGTGGCCAAGTTGACTTCAAGCTGGGCTTTTGCCTTTCTGATTTTCTCTCTACACATCTTAACAACTTCTCTGTACTCTTAAGTCTCTTGTCCCTTCTTCCGCAGGAGGTAGATTCTCCTTTTCTCACGGAGCCTCAAGAATAGCTCCTTATTCATCCACGCCAGTCGTCTTCCCCACCGGCTCATTTTGAGGCTCAGGGACAGCCTGCTCCTGTGCCTGTAAGACTTCCTTCTTGAAGAGCGATCAGCTGTCTTGGACCCCTTTACTCTCTGAGACTGAATCCCAGGGGACTCCCCCTACTGGTCTTCCAAACAATTCAGAGTCTGCCCTTCGGAAGTCCGAGGTAGCAGTTTTGCTGCTGCCCCTCCTGGCTCCACCAAGAATCGAGAACTGTACCATTTCATGGTCACTCTGTGACAGCTCCCGACCTTCACATCTCCCACCAGACCTTCTTTGTTTGTGAACTGCAGGTCTAGCAGGGCAGCTCCTCTCGTAGTCTCACCAGCTGCATCAGAAAGTTATCCTCCATACACTCCACAAACCTCCTAGGCTGCTTCTTCTGCGCTGTGTTGTATTCCCAGCATATGTCGGGGAAGTTGAAGTCCCCCATGAAAACAAGGGATTGCACAGCTTCCGCCAGCTGCTCGTAGAACACCTCATCTGACTCTTCATCCTGGTTTGGTGGTCTGTAGCATACGCCCACCAGAGTGTCTGCCTTGTCAGCCCTTCCCCTGATCTTTACCCATAGGGATTCAACCTTATCATCCCCAGCCACAAGCTCAGTAACATTAAAGCACTCTCTAATACAGAGAACCACACCGCTATCCCTCCTTTCTTGCCTATCCTTCCTGACGAGTTTGTAGCCATCCATGAAGCTAGCCAGGATGAAGCTAAGCTTTAGCTTGTGAAACCTTTTTGCTGAATATTGCTATCATTACATTTGAGTGGATGGTATTTTTCTGCTCAGCTGTTTTCTACGCTTTTAAGTACACTTCTAGCAAGGAGATTGAAGAAGTGATACTGCTTTGCTACAGCTGGGGAGTTCCTTTCTTGTTCATGTCACCTCCTTAGCCACTGGTATTTGCTCCAGTAAAGCCTGCCTAAAACTGTTGATGCTCTTTTCTCCTCCCACAGGACCATGCAGACATCGAATGGAAGTTTGCACGGACAAAACTCTGGATGAGTTACTTTGACGAAGGGGCCACCCTGCCTCCTCCCTTTAACATCATCCCAAGTCCCAAGTCTTTCTGGTACCTCTGCAAGTGGATTCACAATCAGCTGTGCCCCGGCAATGACTCTGACGATGAACAGAAGAGACACGAAAACCTCAAAACATTCACGGTAAGGAGCTGCATGGTTTTAAACTTCAGTTTCTGGGAGTGCTTTTGCATGTTTAGGGTCACCAGGGCCGCTAGTACACTGTTGTAGTAGAAGGTTGCTGCTGGATCATAACTTGCCAAGAGCCATCATTACACAGAGGATGACATGGGTAACATGCCTGGTAACATGCCTGTGCCTTTCTCTTTCCAGGAGCGCCATGCTGATAACCTCATCCAGAATCAACATTACCAGGTATGCTCTCCAGCAGATCAAATTTTCATTTGCTTTTTCTTCTTCCTGCTTATTTTCTAGTACCTCACTTCTTGTTTTCTTCTGGAATATATATACAAGTGTAGAAACTCCAAGAGGATTTTGCTTATGGATTAAAGCATTTCCTCAGTAGAGGTGAGACGGTTTAGTAAATCACTCCTAACTCTTCCACCTGCTCTAAGGTAGCAGAAAAGTTACCAAGTGTCACTGATTGCTGAAGTCAAAGGCTGCATCAGCAGTGACTTCAGAGGGATCGTGCTGCCACGTCATCCTGATTATAACTCTTTCTGCAGCATTTTTACACAGGACCTCCCAAGTTGCTCCTCTTCTACTCTTTTTTGCAAGGCATCCCTAATCCTACATTGAACAGTGGTTGAGATTTCCTTCTGTTTTGGGCAGCTCGGGAAGGAGGAATCGTTCCTGTGTTGAATTCTGCTGTTTCTGTACCTTCTCAGCCTGCTCATTATCAAGAGTTCATTATATTCAACCTACAAAAAGATGAAACTATGAAAAACACCATCTTCAGTACAGGAACTCAATGCAATCACTATGCCAGTGTGCTGGGAGAACAACAAAAAAAAAGTCTCCTGAATGTTAGGTGGTACATCAGGCTATACTGTCAAAAGCCATACATAATTCATCTTACTTAAGGCATCTCCTGTTTTCTGAAGAGTATTTGCATCTGGAGCTGATGTTTCAAATGATCACTTTTGGTAATGTACATTTGGTGCTTCCTGGCTTTACAGCTCACAGGTACAGGGATTTCTTAAAACACCTCTCAGTATAGCCTTGGTGCAGAGAGCATCTTAATGCTTGGTGGTGCTCAGACTTCTTGTCACAATTTCTGGAACGGGGAAAATGTGAGAGCCTTTAGAAAAGTCACCAAGGGAGTGACTTGGTACTTCCAGTACCGTCCATGGATGCCACAGCAGCTTTTCAAGGAGTTCTTAAATCCACCGCCAGAGAAGACCCAGGCAGCTGGGGGTTAACATTGCCCCACTGAGTCCTGGCTATTGTTCAGGTTATTTGCTGATGACATACCATCTTTCCAGTATTTAATGAACAATCTTAAAATGACAAGCTTAGCTACACAGTATACATGAGACCGGTAACCTTAAACTTTCAGCATCTGAGATTAAAATCTGCGGTGAAGGAATTTAAATACCTTGAAGACATTTAAGATAATCAAGAATATTTTGCTGAACAACTTTTACAACTGGAAAAGTGCAAAATATTTAATAGCTTTCAAGCTGAAAAGTATAAACACTGCTAATGGTGATTTCATTTTTTTAAATTCATTTTAAGAGAGTAAAATAGGGGAACCACTGTCAGTCAGAGCTCAGAGAAGTACATTAAGAATGGAATTTGCTCAGAGCCAGAATATAAATCATTTGTGTTGTTTCTTATTTCAGGAAGTAATTAGAAATCTTGTAAAAAGATACGTTGCAGCAATGATAAGAACCTCCAAAACCAATGAAGGCTTAACTGAAGAAAATTTCAAGGTAACTTTTTTTTTCTCATTAATGATCATATTAATTTGAGTAGCCACTTGAAGAGTTCCCACTAATTTGGGAAAAATGTGGAAATACAACCATTACTGGAGCTGGGAATATATATGTGGTGTGCATGTGGTTTTCTTTTGAGCAGAGAATACTCCTCATTCAGGTGTCTTCTCATATGGTCACTTCCACAGATGTGGAAGTACGTAGACAAAGGCTTTGAACAAAGCACTTGATTTGGGTCAACATCATGCTGCAAATCCCGGACTGAGGCTGAATTAATGGATACAAAGAACACTTGTAAACAAAATTAAAGTTGCGCCAACGAAAAAATTCCTGTAGTATTTCTAAATTCCAACACTTTCATCACTTCCATAAAATGCCTTATTTCAGCTTATCCCCCACTGCTCAAGCAGGAAGAAGGGGAGAGAAAGGGGTGGTCAAAAAGGCTGGACCGCAGCCTATGGCGGTAAAGATCTTGCAAACTCTCCAGTTCTCAGGATTAACAATACATTTTGTTTTTTCTGTCATCAAATAATAAAGATCTATGTGGCGTTCTTATAAGCATGATTTGATATCAGCCCTGTGTGTACCTCTGAGCAATCCTCCCAAGAGAATGTGGTCACTCTTTCACCTCACAGATAATGCTGCTGAGTGTACCTCATTTTTCCTCTTGCTCTAGGAATTAAAACAGGACATCTCAAGTTTTCGCTATGAAGTCCTTGACCTCCTGGGAAACAGGAAGCCACAGAGGAGAAGTTATTCTACCAGTAGCACAGAGGTGTCTCAAAAGGATGAAACAAATGAGGATAGCGCCGGAGAAAAACCCAAAGTCAAGAGCGTGTCTTTCAATGTAGCCAACAAAAAAAAGGACTTCAATGTATCGGCGCTAATTAAAACCATGTCTGGGATTGATATGGTGGAAGAGAAGCCAAAAAGCAATGGGATCAGTAAGCGCTCCTTTATCCGAAATGGAAACAGAGTTCAGAGGCTTTCCAGTTCCAAGAAAGAGTCCTTTAAGAGACTGGGGCTGCTGTTCTCCAAGATGAATGGACATGTACCTGAAGCAAATTCAGAGCCCATGTACACTATTTCAGATGGAATTATTCAGCCACACTACATGTGGAAAGACATCAAATACTCTCAGATTGATAAAGAGAGAGAAGAGAATTGTTCCAAAAGTGAAATTAACCTCAATGAGGTAGACTACAGTGGGAACACGAGACTTACAGGACAGAGCAAGGAGTGCCCTGTGGTTTGTACCAGCTCCCTTCACTGTGCTTCCAGTATTTGTTCCTCTAATTCCAGACTTTTAGATTCATCAGAGGATGTGTTTGATTCATGGGGAGAGGCTTGTGACTTGTTTATAAACCAGTGGAAAGACGGGCAAGAGGACCATGTTACAACGCGGCTATAAGTAAGGCTATCTTAACACCTGCTAGAAAACTTAGTTCATTATTCGTAGTTGTTTGCTCTCACCTGATTCAGCATTATGAATTCCGTTCTGTATACGGGATGAAACAAATGTAAAACTCTGTTAGCCTATTTTATAGCTATCTGCACCTCTTATGATTTTATTTATTTTTTTACCTTCACAAAAACTGAATGGAAGGTTTCACCGTTTATAACTCCACTGTAAACCACAGTACTCCTTCAGATGCAGTCAGTCTTCAAATCCCACGTAATTCAGATACACCAGTGGCAGAGTAGAGGATTTCTCCAGTGCTCTCATCATCCCAGCACTGCTGGGTTATCGCTGCTATCCAGTGTGATCAGCTCTGCATCCTGCTTGAACTCCTCATCAGCACATTCAGCTGGTGAGCGGTGGCTTAGCAGGAGGCTGAGAATCATATGTAAAACCTTTTTAGGAAGGGTTTCAGGTTATAACTGGCTTTTGTTTTTTTTAAGCAATACAACCTCTGATTCTTTCAGTAGCGTGTTTTTCACGTCATTATATTCATATTGTAAATTGTTACTGATTAAGAGACACCTGTGATCATGCAACTAGAACACATTATGATTTGCTCATTTACTTAACTGCTATGAAGAAATTCCCTGGTAGGGAGCAGAATGGCCTCCCAGTGAGGCAGGCAGGTTAAGCCAGTGGCCTTGCTCAAAACTTCTGCACTGATGAACATCCCCAAACCAGCTGTTGGCTGCCTGAGACAGAAACCTCAGTGTGGCTCTTATATCACTAACAGTAAACCAAAACCCAGCCCTAAACCTCAGCGTTACACCAAGCTGCATCTGTTTTTGAAATTCCTGCTCTTATTTCCACTGCTGCATTCACGTTTTGCTGCCTCCCTAGCCAATGCCATGCTTCAGGCAGAAGCCATCCACCTGCTGTACAGCAGTGAGGTCCCTGGGTCTGCGAGCTGCATTCCTGAAAAGCAGCTGAAGTGAGAGCAGCCAGACTGCATCTGGCACCCTGGGAAGTCCCTGTGGTCCCTTCTCTAAGGTGCAACAAAAAGGAGCATGGCAGGAAACGTTACCCTGCTGTTACTGTTTTTTCACTTGTTCATTTTCCCCCTCCATTTCTGCTAGGCCCTGTCCAGGCACTCCCACTGTTGCATTTGTCCTAAGGAGCATCAAAAAGGGGAGAAGATGCCCCATCAAGAGCAAAGTGGTTGACATGGTGATTTTTCACAATGTGATACTTGGACTTTGTGTGCTGTTGCTGAGATACACAGATGACTGGCACTCGATACTGCTTCAGAGCTGCTGTTAGCTGGCTGCTTGCCTGGAAGAAGCCAGTGCTGACCAGGAGCTGAGAAATGGCTGTGCCTTACACCATGGCTTTGTCAGGCTGAAGGCTGTATTCCCAGGACAGGTGATGTGGGCTGGAGCACATCCTGACGGATACTGCCATAAATCACCTCTTCTGCAGAGGCAGTGCAGTCCTGCATAAATGAGATGCTGGGATGCCTGGGGAATGATGCTTTGCCTGAGCTTCAAATCTGACTCTCTCCACCTTTTAAGGAAAACCACCACCTTGTCGGGATCTTCCTGAGGACACCGATAGAGCACAACTTAACGGTCATGATGGGACATGCCTACAGCCCAGACACAGGTGTGAACAGCTCTTGTAGCAGACCTGCAGATGCCAACAGAGCCTGGCTCATGGGAGGCTTTGAATGCAGAACTTGAGGGGGAAAGCAGGGCTTTAGGCAAGCAACAGCATTAAGGAAGAAGAACAGCCAGGAAGAGAGACTCAGAAACATTCGGTTCTCCTTGTTAGCAGCACGCAGCACCCAACGCAAAGATGTGCTAGGTAAGAGAGAGCGAGCAGCACTTCATTGTGAATAGACTTCAGGGTTATAGCAGTCTTTGAGAGCTGCACCTTCTCTTCCTGTAAGTAAGGCTGAGCAAAGCATCATAAGGAGATCTTAGGGGTCAGAAGCAGTTGGCTGTTTGCTCAATGAGAAATCCAGCAATTCTGTCTTTTACGATGCAAACCCACCTATGAGAGCTGCAGTTAGAAGCAGCTCAGTGCGGTTCTCAAAGCAGCCCACAGTAAGAACCCACAGTTTAATAAATCTAATTTAGTGTATTTTTGGAAGCATGAGCATTAATGTGAGCTGCTACAGGGAGCGAGGAGAAGGGTTTGAATTATTTCATCTCTCACCTAAGCATAGTGCAGCTTATGAACTCTAGGGCAGAACATCTTCACATTACCGGTGTAACAAGTGGGAATAAAAACCACCCCAGTTTGGTTGTGCAGATGATGTCAGCTGAGTTGGAGGCTGGGGCAGATGCAGGGCTCACATCCTCAGACAGCAGAAGGGCTTTTAAGTTTTCCTCAAATCAAGTGCACTGGAGCTGGCTCCGAATAAATGGCGTCATTCAAATTCAGCTCTACATTAACAGGTACAAATCTCAAAGTGAAATGCAAATAACTCTGCAGCAATGCCCCTCAAAAATGTAGAAGTGACAGAGGGTAATGCAAATCCCTTCTGTGCAAACTGCATGAGTCATGTCCTCCTGCTGTGTCCTGAAAGGGCAGGGGTTGGAGCTGCCACATGGTAATGGCATGATGGATAAAGCACTGCAATAATCTCTTGATAGCGTTCTGTTTAACAGGAGAGGAACGTCACAGGGCTGCAGGGCTGCAGCTCCTGGGGGATTTGTTTCGTGACTCAGATATTTCCCAGATACAAACTAGTTTGAGCTTTCACACTGAACACAACTGTTTGCTTTAGCTAAGTGATGAATACACGTGTCCAGGAGTTTACTAAATTGTCAGTCTGGTCTCCCCAAAAGGCCAAATTGTTTGATTGCATCTATGCATCCCCTTTTGTAGCAATAGGTTTTATAGCAGCTTGTGAATTATTACTACTGTTGAGGAGTGTCAGGGGAAGAAACTGAAAGATCTTCTGGAAAAAATACATTTGATTGATCCCAGCCTTATTTTTCCTTTTTAAAATCACCTGCAGTCAGACTTTATTTATATTTTTCCATTTTCTTACTCTTTCCTTTGGAGGAATGGTTGAAACATCTCTCTGCTGTTTGTGCAAGAGCTGTGGTAGGACACAGATGCTCAGGACACTAAGCATCTTCTGTGAGGAGTTAACCTATTCCCTGGTTCAGGGTGCACAGCTGTGCCACAACTGGCCCATGCCTGGCCTCTGTTCTGGGTGCTCCAACAACAATCATCACACACATCCTAGGAATTTGGAATCAAGTATGTCTTGATCACTTGTTCTATTCTTTAGGTTTTCTGCTCTTCAAAGTAGATTTACTTCTCACCTCCCTTCCCTGGCATCATTTTCACCTGGCTTTGTAACCTACAAACGATCCCCCATAGGCAGTCAGACCCCCAGACACGGACCGTCACAGAGCTAGGAGGCAGCGTACTCAGGTTGGAGACTGAAGTTGTTTTAGAAATAAGAAATTAAGTAACATCTCCGCAGATTATTTGGACAATTGTATTTGTATGTTATTCGCGTACTGGTATATATGTAAATACTCAATTCTTTGTATATGTGGTCCCTACAGAAGCAGCATGCACAGTGACAGAGCACAGGACTGGACAGCAAGACTTGAGGCCTGTTCCCAGCTCTGCCACTGACTCACCTGTGACCTTGGGCAAGTCACGCGGCCTCTCTAATGCCTCAGTTTCCCCATCTGTAAAATAGGGATAATACTACTTACCTACCTCGCAGGGGGGTTAGTTCATTATTTACAAGCACTTTCAGATCTTCAAAGTAAAGGCGCTATATACAGTAACCAGTTAATACTCATAGCAGTGGTACATACTTTTATTTTCTGAAGACTAATTCAGGTTAGGATTTTGCTATGTCTGTTAAGATAGTTTCCCATGTAGAAAAATAAGCATGATTTCCCACCAGGGGAATTCAGGGCACTTCTGCAGTAGACAGAGACCTGGGAGCCTCAGCTAACTTCCTTGGTTTTGTGACATGTCTCACTTGGAAAGTCACCTTACTGCACTTGTGTTTCACCCTTTTTCTAGTGATACGTGTAACAATTTTTAAACAGAAACTGCCACTGTAAGTACTTATATAAATGTATTCCTATATAAAACCTTACCCTTTGAATAGGTTAAAGCTGGTTGTCACCGCAGAATTCCAGGCATGGGAAGGTTCCACGGTCAGCCCAGCGCTGTTTATGTGCACACAGAAGTAAAAAAACAGTTGGGCTTCAGGAAAACATCACATGCTTTCATGTCAGAGGAGCACTGAGGTTTGATGTGCATAGTAAGGGCATAGCAAGCGTTCTGAGCCCAGGAACGTGGTGTTCTTACAGGAACATGAGGGAACCTCCACTTTGGAAAAGTACTAATAGCGTAAGCAGGGATCCCATTTACTCCAGGGCTGTCTCACCAAGTCAGAAAACCAGGCGAATACCAACTGCTCTCTCGCTATTAGGTGTAGGTCCTACTCCACTTGGAACTCCAGTCTTGCTTTTATTTTTTTCTTTCCTTTTCAAAAGGCCAAAATCTCACAGAAACACATGTATACACCACAAAAAGGTTCCATTTTTGGCCGAGTTCTCCTTTAGCCACTTTGCACTGCAGCGTGCCAAGCGTCCCACAGACGTGTCCGTGAGAAGGCCGTGCGCAGTCTTCAAGGCTGGCTTCCAGAACAGCAGCATCACCCTCCCAGCCCCATTACAATTCCACTGACATCCAGAATGGAGAAGGACAAAAAGCAAAGCCATCCACGCCACTGAGGCTGCCCAGAACTAACAAAAACTGTTACTTACCCAACAACTCTCTGGAGCTGCCCTTGGAGTGGATGCACTGAAAGGAGCTCTCCCCCTCTAGAGTGGCTCCCTGCGCTGTCCCGAGGCAGCAGCTCAGCTGCACCTGCCCAGTTGTGCCAAAAGCACCAGTGATATCCATTCATGCAAAGGCAAAATTAATTGGAATCAGTGGGACTGCAGTGAATAAGTAAATCAACCCACTAGAGTAGCATCTGAAATAAAGTGTCGCCAAAATAATCTGCAGCTTTTAGGGAATGTGTAACTTGAAACTTCACAAGTATAAAATCAATCGCTGACTGAGTTTCTGGAGGCAGTGGGAGGCACTCTGGGCTGGCCACGTTAATGTATTTTCAAACCATTTATAATTCAATTCCATTTAATTTTCACACCGCTTTCCCCGTTTCAGACCATTACACTTGTACAAACAAGTCATTTATAGATTATTCACATAATTCCCTCCACCCAGAATAACCGCTGCTCTGGAGTAAACTGATGATCAAGAACAACTCTTAAAAAGAGAATACGCTTTATCTAAGAGAAATGTATTTAAAAGGCAAAAACATCTTTAGAATGTATGACAGTGTGTTATGTTTCAGGGAAACTCTTTTACCCTCTCTGCTTTTTTAAGGCGTGCAAAGCGAAACCCAAAACCAACAGTAACCCCCGCCTAGCTCACATCGCCCACTGTTGAGGCCAACCGGACCACTCCATTCTTTCTTTACATGCAGACCCTTCTCAATCCACAGCTCACCAACTATGGAGAACAGCACTGCCCACCCTGCAGGCTGGCATGTGCTCCTTCGGCGTGGCTCATTTCTTTCCTTTGGGGATTTCTTCCCCTCCCATTTAAAGCATTTCCATCAGCAGTAACTCTAAGCCAGAAGAAACAACGTGCTTAGAACGAGATGTGATCAGTCACGGAGCTGGCCATTGGCACGTGAGCTAACAGAACACTGTGATACCTTTCGCCAACAGAATGAAATGCCTTTTGACTATAAATAGTTGTTTTTGAGCAAAGGGGCACTTTTTGGTGTAGCTCTTTTTGAGGTATTGTACAGCTTTATTTAAAAACTGAATGTGTTTATAAGGTGGGTCTGGAAACTAGAGGGCTAGGGAGCCTTCAGAAGCAAAGGGTGGTTGCAGATGCGTAAGTACTCAGTTTTCTATTCAGGAAGCCCTGGAGAATTGGGCTTACACTGGAAATGGTTGTGGTTTTCTGTGGGGTTTTTTTTTCTTTTAAATCGATCCGGTTTTAATATCAAATCGAACCTTCATGAAAAAGCTATCACAGAAACAGCATCACAGCAGATCGTGTCTGAAGATGTTGTTTTATTTCACGGAATTAAAAAAAGTGAGGATTTTCTTCTTTTGTTTAATGTTGGTCAGAAATCAAACGGCCTTTTCCAGGCAACAGAGCTTTTAGGTTGAGAGAATTTTGCGCATTTAGCAGACACAGAGTGAGGACCTCAGCATTCACCCATGAGGCGGTAGCAGCCACCCCGAGAGAGGGGGAGGATGGAGAGGGCAGAGCAAAAAGCAAAAACAAACACTCCATTTTACGTACTTTTCTACTTGCACCTTTTATGTCCGCAGTGCAGATTCCATGTCATTCCCTCATGTAACATGTAAAAACGAAACAATGTATATAATAAATAAAATTATTTATTTTATGTGTATTTTTAGCTTAACTGTAAACTGAAAAGAAAAAAAAAAAAGCGTTTAATCTTTTTTTCCCAAAAATGTAAGCCTATTGAAATTCAAGGTGTTTCTACCTTTTCGGATGTAATATTTCCAGCTACCTATTGATAATAAACATTTATGAACAGCAAAGCACATGACATTTAATAATTTCTACCACCTTCTGCACTGGAAGCCTCCTCAAGGAGCACTTCCAAGCTCCACTTCTATAGAGATTTATGCCGGTGTTTGCATGAAGAGACGTGGTACAGCCCTGCTTACCTGCAGCGAAGTCAGCCAGCCAGATCTGAGCAAGCGTTCCTGGGCAGCGGCTGAGCAACACCTGACTGTGCAGGAGTTGGAAAATCCCGATCATTACATCCCCTCTGCAACAGAAAGCAGCGAATCCACACCGAGCTTTGGTAGATATAATGCACCACATGAATGCAATTACTGCAGTACAGAGGAGCGCAAGTATGTATCATTCCATTTTAATTTGCTCCCCACAGATATCTTTTGACCAGCGTAACTACATCATCCACTTTGGAATATGGAGCAATAGAGCTAATAGTGTAAAAGAGTCATTAAGCAACAACCCAACTGCATTACCGTAATTTGCTCACGTGAAGCGGTCCTCCAAGCAGATCTCATTAAAGCTTTTTCAAAGCTGTTGAAGTTCTGAAGGTTTCCATCAACTGCCAGGAGCCCCTGGTCACACCTCCAGAAGAAGAGGAGTTTTCTGCAGTTAGACAAGGGCAGCGTTCCTCTCCTTGAAACGCAGATGATCCCAGTACAAGGTGGGCAACACGGCCCCGTGTGGGAACAGACACAGCCCACTGTGAGAGATGAAGCAAGGCCCAGGACAGCAGCGGTTCTCAGCTGCAGAGCTGTAAACATACCAAGGATGTGAGAATGCAATTTTTATTATTACTGTTTTTTTTCTTTTCTTAGAGTTAGACGTGCATACTCCTTACTCCTACCATAAAACCTGGAATTTCAAAGTTAAGGCACCCTCAATCTCTAGTTGTGCTCTCTACCTCAGAAACAGGAACTGCATCTGAAAACGCCTTCCGCTGTACAATGACTGCAGGGATGATAGAAGGATGCGCTGCAGCAGAGAACACCAGGTTGGAGCAGGGGGGGAGGGAGGTGAGCTGAGGCAGGAGGAGCTTTGCAGTATAATCCATCTCCTCTTACTGCACTGCCTGAAAACACAAATCACGTGCTCATGTAATCACCATAAAAAGTAAATATTTTTGCTTTCAATTCTGACAGATACAAAAGAAACTGGTTTAAAAAGGGGTCTGAAATCACACTTTGAAATTTGAATGTGAACAGGCAAGGTAGGAAACAGGAAAAATACCCAAAGGAGAGGGGCAGAGTTGGAAGGTCCGCTAATTTCATCCTTGCAGGACGCGTTGCTTTCTCTTGGGACCATTTTCATAGCACAGCGATGACCAGCAGCTGTCACAGCCATGCGTGGCTCTTACCTTGGTGTAAACCCTGTGGTATGCTAGTGGCAAAGTATTCGCCTGCTCCAGTGAAGGCAACGTTCAGCAAAAGGAATACATGGAACACCATAAATGAGTTCAATGTGTAAAAGCACCCTGTTAGGGCTCAGACACGTGTTCCTGCTGCTGCAGATCAGCGCGCTTGTGGCAACAACTGAATTGCTGTGAGCACTGCCCATGGCCTATGGCTAACGCTGGCTGAACTGCTCTGTGCTAATGTGAGCGGCAGTGACTCGACCAGCAGGAGCTCTGCCTTGAAACATTTAAATTCTGATCTTATTTCAAAGCCATGAAGTTCTAATTTGAGAGCTTTGCCTTCCTCCCTCATAAGGGCGGTCACTTTGAACTGTGGGTCCGGATTTAAAATCTGAGCACCTCCCACGCATAATGCAGCCTTTGACAGCATGATTTTATAAACGAGAAGGATTTCCAGCACCACCGCAGAGAGAAAGAGAGGCTAAAATAAAACAACTGAGCTGGAAAAAAGCAACAGCCATAGGAGTCGGTTTGGTGTTCTTGCACAGCCACGGGGAAAACAGCACAGGAACGGCAGCCAGCACAGCTCTGCAGGACAACGCGGCCGGCAGGCAGAATCAGCAAGATTAGTCTCTACAGCATTTGTAATAATTACCTTCAATAACAGATGGATTTTACAATTCAAGAGACTCCGGAGACTTGTGCCTCCAGCACACAGCAGCACTGTACAGAATGTTAACAAGCAGAGGAGCAGCTCGCTGCCTGCAGGGAGCCGGATGGCCCAGCACCCCTCAGCCAGCACAAGCTGCAGCACGCAATCAGATCAGCGCATGGTGCTCAGGAATGGACGTGTGCTCTGGCATTGGAGGATCTGCAGGCAAACAGCTGGATCAGAGCCTGCTCCTTCTAAGGGCAGAAAGGTTTGCAGCAGGTTAGAAGAGGGTGGAATACTTAAAAAACATGAAGTCCACACCTGAAAACTACAGCACACCATTGCCTACTTGGTCCTGCACTGCCAGGAGTGCTCTGTGGCACAGCCAGCTCAGGGCTCCTTCCCACAGCCTTCAAGTGATAATCCACTCTGAGCCGCTGCCTTTCATGCAGAGAAATGCGGTGCAGAAAAGGAGGTGGCAAGCATGACTGGCACAGGCTTGGCAGCATGAGCCTTCTCCCTTCGGGAAGCTGAAAATCCAGCCACCCGAAAATAAAAATACACACCACCAGTGCATTTCAGGATCAAATCTACTTAAAGAATTCATTATTATGCAACACACATCATGAAACCAAAAGAGGGGGGAAAAAATCAATCTGAAGGGAATTACTGTTCCAATCAGAAATCAGGACTCAAAAGACTTTGTACCTCCACTCAAACAAGTGCTAAAATACACACATGGCTACAAACCATACTCCCCTGCTCACGCCCGATGCAGCCAGGCATGAAACAGTGTTGGTCTGGTTCTGACATGCAACTGAGCCAAAGACGAGGAGTTTGGACCATCAGACTGACACCGGGCTCCTCACAGGAAAGAAATACCCTGAGCCCCGATCTTGCTATTCACACCTTCTCATACTCCCAATAAAGCCAAGGTCCTCAACAGCACTATTCCAACAGCAGCAACTCTTAAACCCTCCCCCATTATTTCAGTGTATTGTTAACATTACAGTCTTATGCCGTAATACAGCGGCGCCATTTTCTAGCCTACATAGAACAGGGATGAACCTGCTCCAGTGCACTAACTGCTCCCACAGCCCCTGCACACTAGCCTAGAGAACTGCTTCTGAGCCTCAACAGCCCTGATAAAAACATCGCAGCTGGGCGTGGATCAGATCTGTGAGCAAGTTCACCAGACCCAAATTGCAAGTGTAAAAATTGCAGTGATGTTTCTTTTTAAATATACATCAGTTGAGGTGATTAACAGGGCCACCAATGCCACAGCTAACAAAAAATCCAGCTACTAGCAGTGAGAGAAAAACCTGACTCCCTACCACAATTGTTGGTCTGCGTTTCTAAGAGGAAAAAAAGAAGTTGACTCCTGAAGACAAATAAATACTGAAAGATAAAACATGACTTCCAGCTATGATAACCATTTGCACCGAAAAAGAAAAAAGCACGGCTGTCTCACTGCCTGTGTAAGGAGAGAGGCATTATTCACTGCTGAAGCAGAGATTCACTCCAGTGCTAACAGCGACTGTTTGATATGACAGATGATGGCACTCAAGACTGAAGTGGAAACACATTTGATGACTCCATGATGGAGACTGCACTTCTGCAATCCGTTCAATCTCCAGGTGCATACAGTCAGTCACATGGTTTACAGATTCCCTTTGGAGGTTACCTAGTGAATCAATAAGTGTAAGAAAATTTGTGGCATTGCTCCCTGTTCTCATAAAGGCCCATGTAAGTTAAGAGCACTCTTCCAGAGAGGCAGCAGTACTGAGGCTGAAGTCCTGATGGTCTCCAGCTCCTTCGTGGAATCCTCTCAAGCAGTACAGCAGGTCCAAATAATATTGGCTGATCAGGGATCGCTTCCATCGCACCTTGATTCTTCCTTTGGCTCCTCCATCTCAAAGAGTTACATTAAAGTCCAAGTTAAATGTACAGCAGTAATTAGAGATCTGAAGAAATAAACTAGACGCCAAGCGTACAACCCCCTAGACAAAAGTAGTAAATAACCACTTTTATTAATGGAAGGGGAAAACAAGCCTTATGAGTCTTAATAGGATTGAATGAAACTGTAAGAAGTGACTTTTTCCTGCTGTTTTCAGTCCCATCCCATGTTTACTTAACAGGTATACTGATGGAAACATACTCCCTCCCTCTGTTTAGCACAGCCGCTCCTCTTTTCATCCCCACTCAGCTGTATAAATTCACAGAACAGTAGCAGGGGCACATGCAATTCCTTTCAACTTCACCAAATAACAACTGTGCCACTTTCTGAAGCTACCGACAGCACCTCCTTATCTGTACCATATGTCCCCCCACGCAGGCTGAGTTTCAATTAAGACAACTCCAGTTCCCTACAAAATCTGGCAGCCGTGTTTCAGAAGGCAGCTCCAAGACCCAAATGCTGAATTCATGTGGGAAAAAAAAAAAAAAAAAAACAAGCCTTGAAAAACAGGTTACTTTGCTCATTTCCTGGGACCCCGGTACCAAGCTCTCCTAACCTGCACTTGTGCCCCGGCTCGTTACCCCTAGGACAGGGCCCTGCCACCACCCTGTCCTTGGCTGCGAGCAGGCTCCAGCTGGCAGCCACCACGTGATAATTCTGCACATGCAGGGCAAGGTTCTATGGAGGACAGAAACAGCTTGCTGCTGCAGTCTCATGTTGAAAAAGCCCATCCTTTCCCACTGGAGGCAGGAGCAACCTTACCCCTCACAAGACAGTATTTCTTCAGTGCTGTCTGCTGGATGACTTACTGTCATGAACATAAGCACTGGTAATGAACGACCACGCGTTTTCATGGGTTAGATGCTTTTATTTTGTGCTATCAGTGCAAATTAGACACCAGAACTACCACCACTCGTGCAACAGCTTTCACAAAACGTATCTTACAAATACACACCGATGTACAGTAGAACAGGTTGAAGCAATATCTTACATTTTAGGAGCCATGAAGCCAACACAGAACAAAATCACATATTACAAACATGTGATCACTAACGGCAAAAGAATTTTTGTTTTGTGAAATCTGAGAACACCAACTTATTTCAAACAATTTTGTCCTCTAACAAACTCTGCACCCAATTTTTTGCTGTGGTTGTAATGGCAGCTGTGCTTGTACAAGAACCATGTGTTTAAGTGCTATAGCATACCCACCCACTCACACAGGTACGTAATGCAGTTTCCCTTTGACAGTATGTTTTTACACGTTTTTTAATGTAATCTAATACACGCATTGTGCTCCCCTGCACTACAGTTTATGTATACTCCCCTCCTATGCTGCCTGAGATGAACTACTAAAACTTCATCCTGTCAAGCTGATTGTCATTAGCATAAACCTGGAAAGAAACACAGAATCGAACGCAATTTGATCAGTCACCCCAGCCCACTGAGACAAGCAAAGACTCACAAAACAATCTAAGTTGATGAGAAAAAGACATGCGAAAAACTAAGCGCAAGAAGTGACTTGAGCTTACACCCTCCCAGACTTACATTCCTTGAGGCACATAATGCATTGCAGGGTTAGGTGAGGCAACATAGCTGACTTGGTGCAGCTGTCCAGAACTTACAGCATTAGGAACTCGTGGAGAATTTCCATATGGTGGATTTAATGAATGCCACGAACCAATATATTGATATGCAGGTACTAAGGAGATGCAAGAGTCAAACCCAGGAGCAGATGGCTGGTTGTAGGGGTCTGACACCACCGGGTAATACACCATGCCATGGGACAGGGCTGGAGGCTCTGCATTTTGAAAGTTACCTTAAAAAGAAAAGAATACATATATTTACTACCATCTTTCACTCTTATTTATGACTTTCATCAGCATGAATGCAGCATAAAAGCAAAAATGCCTTTATGTGGCAACAATTTTAGGCCCATATATATTTTTCCAAAAAGCGGGACCAAAGGCATTGCGGGTCCCAAGTTAGACTTGAGGACAGCTTACCCAGCTTCTCACTGAGGCCCATTCAAGAATTACATAACAGTGTTCTGCAGCGGTACGAATTTTTTCATGAGAGACTCAGGTAAAGGGCTAATATGCTCTTTGCCTTCTTAATCTTTGACCAAAGGGTGCTAATCTACACAACAGAACTATGCCTGATGAACAGGCTGAAGCATTATCGGCATTAAGCCTGCACGCATCTAAGCAACAGCGCTGTTGCAATGCGCTCCTTCCCAACACCGATCATTTGCCACATGCCACAAATTTTCACGAGGCAGGGATCTGACCTTTCTGACATCTTCTTCTTCATTTAATACAATCCTCTTACTGCCAAGTCTATCTACAAGCTGGCTGCACGGCTATGTGAAGCTAAGTTCTGCTGTAGCTTTCCACACAGTAGAAGGAGCCATCAGTAAGGATTATTCAGAGGTAACTGCTCAGCACAGAGCCTAAAGCTAAGGTTTGCAGTGTCTTCCTTTGAAAAAATACTTGTGAAAGCAGCAATGCTCAGGGCTTGCCAACACTCAGTTGTCTCCTTTACCTTAAAAACAGGCATTATTTTGATATCATAATTATTAGCTTATCAGTGAGCAAGAAGATACACCTTCAATGTGATTTCAGAGTAAGTTCCCCCAAGTTGAAATTAGTTCACCGAGTACAAACCTAGAAAGGACTACTACTTACTTTTCATGGTTTTAAAAAGCCCTTGGCATCAGTGGCTAGAAGAGTGCCTCTAGCATTGTTTTAAGGAACTTACGATAACCCATTATGATGTCTGCACTACGTCCTCCCAGCTTCATGCTTCCTACACTATAAAGATGCAAGAAAGCAACTCCTGTGGAGCAGCCATAGTCTGAAGCCCATTGCCTTACTTTTCATGATTTCTGTATGTGGTCTTCTAGTCAAATACTAACCATTTGTAGGCGCATCGAGGGGAACATGATGGACCTCAGCTCGCCCAGCATCATAGAGCTGAGGTACTGACTGATCCAGGACATGAGCTGGCTCAGCATATGCCGGATAAGCCTCCACAGATGATGCTGGTGGCACTGGCTGTACATAGACCATGGAATGCCAGTAACTCTGGTGATAGTACTTTGAGGAGAAAAGCAACAAGAAAACAAGGTCAGACATATAGCCACATAATCTCCATCCCTCCTCCAAATCACCAGTAGTTTCATATCAAAGAGTAGTAATAAGTGCATTTTTCCCTTCTGTTACTGTAGGATGATGTTTTATATAAAGGAGGGGGGAAAAAAAAAAAAGAACACAGACTGTCAGAAAATTTACTGCAATAGCTGCAACTACCAACTCAGTTCTATCCTGTTTTATTTCTTAAGAGGGAGTTTTGATTCTCAATAATCAACTTTGTCGTATTCAAGGAGATTTTCCAGTTTCTTCAGTTGAAGAATCTGGCATACTGCTTCTACTTCTCAGAGTTCCAGCACTGACATTATCCGTGACTGCTGGTGCACAGACAACTGTTGCAGACAGTGTTCTTTAGTGGAGCACTGGTTCCCAGGGCAAAGAAATGGTGCTAGCTGGTCTGAGCCATGCGTATCCTAGAGGACTCAAACCATACATCTTCAAACAGCCTTTGGTATCTCACCTAAGCAGACTAATTTTCCTAGTAGTTCAGGTTTCCCCTTCACCCTCACTGAGAGGATATTTATTCGTCATCCTTCACAAAAATCAGAGTAAACAGCCAGACATACTAAAGTGCTTCACAATTTGAGTTAGAACGCTGTTCCTGAGCTATACTTTAATCACCTCCAAGCAAGCCTATATGTAATAATCGTCAACTACACAGTATGTGCATTTAGCACACCTGGAAGTCTTAAATACATCAGTACATCTGTCAAGAAAAGCAGCAGTTTTTACAGGCAATTTACTGTACTCACTTTAAAAGCACTTACTTGCAATCCCAGATTAAAATAATACTGCAAGACCTTTGTATCTGAAATTAAAGGATATGGCATTAAAGAGCAGATGAGCAAAAAGAATTCTACATACATCGAGAACATTCTAAGTCATTTCAATAAGTAACTATTCTAGCGTTATTTTTTCTTTAATGTTTTGAGGATAAAAGGTATATCTTGAGTTTAACTGGTTGTTATAAATATTGCATCTTTAAGCTAATCCAGTTAGATGTTTGCACAACATTCTGGATAACTTGCTCCCAGCAATCCCAGCAGCTGAGAGGAACCTTAAAAAGAGCTGCCAAGCATAACATGGTTTTCAAAGTCTAAATAGTCCCAGAAGAGTGAAGCTGTTTAAAAACTTCCAGGTGTGCCAGTGAAAGCAGAGGAGAAGCAAGCACATTTGAAACCCATGATGCAGTTCCAGAACTGTGCATAAGAAACTCATTTCTCAGTCTTAAATAAGGACTTGTTCTAAAGGCTCAGGAAGGACAGTCGCCTATTCCACAGCAACACGAAAGGTCTGATTTAGTAATGAGAGGACCTGAAAATCAAAGCAGCAAAGCAGGGAAACGACTTGAGATAAACAAGCCAGTATGGATTTCAACTTTGGGTGATACAAAAACTCTGGAAGTGTTGCTGTCTTCTTACCACCTCTGTTCTTCACTCAACTACAGCCACCACATGGCTTTCCTGCTTGCTATCCAGCTACTGCACACACATGCTTTCACAGCCCTGCTCTTCTACAGTACTGAGTATTACTGTCTGTTGTAAAAAGGAATAGAATTGGAAATGCAAATCCCTATTTTGAAATGAATGAGGACTGGTTCCTCTTTTGCCAATTCTCAACTCTTTCACTGTTCAGCACACTGGACCAGGCCACAATCTACTTAAACACAAGGAAGGATCTGTGTGTGTTTTCCAAGAACAGCTAACAGCTTACTCCCAAAAGCGCTGGTGATTTGGCTCTGACATTAAGCAGTTAAATATTAAAAATAACTGGAAGGCTCACATAAACATCAGCTTCTTAGTTTGTAGCCAAAACTGCATCTACCTTGGAAAGATGATTTTGTTAATCTGATTTTTCAATTGATTATGCAAATATATGCAAAACAAGCCTAAGAACTGAATGAAACAGCTGCTTCATAGCAGCAATAACAGCACAAAGGAGGAGCTGGGGGACTGAAGTGACAAACTGATGGAGGAAATACTGATGTCTGGAGAGTTCTGGAACAGAAGCCAGTAAAGTAAGGCACCAGTTTTTGTTTATACTCCCCTTTCCGATGTCTAGAAATCAAGTCAGTCTTCAGTATAACAAAACTACTGTGTGAAATAACAGCTAAGCCAGAAGAAGTTAACCACCTTGGCATGAAAATATGAAGATCATGTTAACTACTGATAAAATTTAATCTCATGGTACATGAGGACAAAGTTCGCTGTTCAGGTGAGTAGCTCAGATCAATCCTGAATGCTGGCATAGGAAAGAAGTCTCCAGAACACCCTGACAGCAAGCAGCCTTCACAGCTGCTTCAAACACAAGGCAACAGGTGAGAGTAAGATGCTAAGGTTGCTGTGTTAACAGAAGCCATTTCACAAGCCCTAAACGCCATTTAAAAGATTCGATCAACTCTGAGAACTGGAATACAGATGTATCAATGAATATTAAGGCACTGTCTTCCTCACCTGTCTATGATTTCAGCCTGTTAACAAAGTCAGATTTCAAACCATGCCAGGCCAAACACCAGTCATGCAGATATTTTAGCAAACTGCACAGAACTCTCTAGGTCAAGTATATGCAAATACTTTACCACACCCTACTCCGAAACTGCTAGATTCCTCAACTTGAAGACTATGCAGTGACACTGCAGTGACACTCAGTGTCTCCTTGTAGGAAAGAAAAAATGCTACATGCAATTTTCTTATTGGCTACTAACCATAAAATCCTGAAAAAAAAAAAAAAAGAAAAAGAAAATAGAAACTGGAGTCTATCCCCAGAAGGACATGGCCAGCATTATGAAGAGCGAGCTGAAGAGCTGCAGGCAAGGGTCTGAAGAGGTTATTAATCCACATCCACTCCAGATTCTTGTCAGCATGCTTAACACCCAACTCTCCCAAGGGCTGAAAGCCTCAGTATAGAGCATTTAACTGAAGCGGAGGACAATTAACTCTGGTATGTATATAGAACAATCTACAGTGGTACTACTGCAGTACGGAAATAGAAAGTCAAACGCTCAAGATTAAAAAACAGCAATTGAGAATACCAGCAAAGGAGTTATCGCAAAACACATTAGCAATACCTCTAAGAGAAGGCCTCGAGCAGTCATGCCTTAAAGTTTTTGCATCCTACTTACTTCCAGATCAACTGCTGGCAAAATAAACACGTTACATGGTAAATGCAACTGAAAGAATCCTTAACATGCTGGCCCAAAGCTGCTTTACAATCCACCAGATGCAGCTACCTGAACTGTAGATATCAGCAGTAGCTCTTCATATTATCTAAAAATCGGCCCTCTAGGACTAGTACTTTCATGCAACTGCCACACAGGGACAATGAAACTACGTCAAATGGCAGTATGTTGAATCGAGCATGAAAACAATTTGCATTACTGAAGTATTTGATGCTCCGTCTTCAAACAGATTTCAGAATAAAAGTCAGATGCTTTCTGTTCTGAAGCAGTAAAACTCAGAACTGCCATACATCTGAAATACAGCCAGTTCCAAGAGCACGCTGTTGTTTTTGTTGTTTTGTTTTTCCAGGGTGGTGGTGGTAAAGAAATCGAGTCAGACAGCTAGAATGAAACTGTAGCGTTCAAAACGGTGGAAAAAGGAATGCTTGGATTTTACAGACCCAACAGTTATGCAGACAGTTCCTTTCCTTGTTCAACCCTGAATGAAAGGTTATTTCTCCATATCAGCAGCAAAGAAAGTGGTAAATTCTGGTACTTCAGCTAAAGGTAAGCCTTTGATAAAAAGCCTCTGTGTGTCTAGATGGCTACAGAAACACATGCAGACATTCAACATATCCAGTCTATGGGAGGAATACATAAAAAACACATGTATTTCGGCCAATGTGCAGAGACAGACCCAGTACAAGAACAATAAACATAAGCTGACAGTTCTGCACTGCTGCTCTCAAGTACAGGCTGCAGCTCACCTTTAGCTCAGCCTCAGCACTGCCAAAAACAGCCTCCCTGTGTGCTACCTGCCAAAGGAGGCAGTGACAGCTGAAGCTGTTGTACTCACTGTAACTGCAACACACAAGCCATGACTGAACACCAACACTTATCCAGAACATCTGTGCTCCAGCCTGAACACGACATTATGACCAAATGAATCTTCCCATCACAACAAGCAGGCTGAGTAACCAAATCTGCTTTTACAATTCTTCAAAACTTTAATCCTCATGGCAGTCAGCGCACCATCAGAAGGCTGAGCATGGGGATATGTGCAGGGAAGAAAGGATTTTCTACAGCTGCCCAAAACTACGTATAGCCATGAAATTCTTTATCAGCTGACACGCTGCATCACAATAGTTTTATCTGCCTTTTGAGATGCGTGCAGTGATGTGATAGTGGCACACTTGGGCCTAAGAGCATTCCTACCTAGAGCAAAGCAAGATACATAGCATAATAATAAGCAGTACTGTCATTCTTAGAGCTGAGGCACTTAACTCACAGTCAAGGATGGCAGATGGCTTGACCTTTGGGTTACTAAACATAATTCTGCAGATTCCAGGCCCAATTTGTGTCCTGAAAGCCACAATGACAGAACAAGGGGCTACAGTGATAAACTCCCAAATCAAGCACTGCTGCTGCACTGTTTACCAAGCTATGCTGTCTGATGCAACTTTGTCTGATGCAGTAAATCGTCTTTGAGCCTGATATGAACTTATTATTCAGAACAAGGAATTTTTACTGTAAGCATCCAAAATATTTTCATCTGCCTGTGAGCTTCAGGGAGCCATTTCTTGTCACTACAGGTATTCTGTTCAGTTTCATAAACAACACAAGTCAGAAGCGTGCCAAAGTGCAGCAATAATAGAAAGAACAAAACATCTTCATTACCTCTTGGCAGATCACTGCCACTGGGATCACAAGAGTAAGGTGGAGGAATGGCACCAGCTTCTCCCACCTCACTAGCTGGAGGAAGAGGAGCTGAATAAATTGGGAATGGCAGTGAAGAAACTGGTACTATTAGAAGGAAACAAAAGTCAAGTCAAGTTTACAGTGGCTTCTTATTCAAGCAAGGAAAATGGTTAAGTTACACAGACAGGCCTGGACTTCCTTCCTTTTAGCTCAGTGACTTTAACTTAAGTTCTCTTTAGTAATCGCTTCCCTCCCACTTTAACAGAAACCCAGAAGAAATTTTAAAACCAGACAGGAAGGTTCCAATTTCAGATGCCTTGGCTGTTTGTCTGTTCTCAAGCTTCGTATTTCAGTTAAGAACAAACGTCTCTTTTTCAATCAGTTCTTCATACTAGAAGTAGGTCAGGCTTTTCTTACATAATTATCTGTCCTAGAACAACAGGGAACAGAATACTCTGAGCCATCAAAAGCATCACAATAAACCCACGAAAATAAGGCAATGTTCAAGATGTATCAGGCAAAAGTTTGTAGACAAATTTCTGTTGAATATTTGCTAGGTGGCCCACATCCCTAGAACACTAGCAGGTTCCTCATAAAGGTGCCATCAGATAGACAGCTTACAGGGAACTGCGCTGACTGAACTCTCAAGTGGGGAAAAAAAATAGAAATGTGGAAGGAGAGTTTCTTTTTTTCCCCTCATGCTAAACAAAGAGTTACAGAAGCCATGAAAAACCCTCTGTGTAGAAAGTGAAAGTCTTTTTCTTAAGACAGACAATTCACAAAAATGAACAGGATTCAGTGCTTTGAGCTTGTGACTCTTCTGGAAGGTATAGTAAACCCTTGAGATTTGCACCAGTGGCCCAACATACTGGAAATTAACTATACAGAACAGAGAGAAGCAATGATGAACTTGTCTTTAAAAAGCAACCTGCTAGTGAAACACCTGGCATTGAAGGATAAAGACAGGTGGGGTGAGGGAAACAACCCCAGAGCAGACTTCCAATTCCCACGCAAATTCAGAGGCAAGCATCCCCTTCAAAACATGGAAACATGAAAGTCATCATCATCAGTAAGCTGTAACCTCATTGCCAAGTCACTTTCCACATTTGTTTTGGATACATAGAAAGAAAGTGGGAGGGAAAAAGGCAATTGAAAGCTCAGACCATTCAAGACCAGAGCCTTAGCATGCACACTCTACCTGGCCTCCCTATAGAAGCAGGAGAGACTAGAACAGGTTGAATTGCTGTTTGCGGGGGAACAGCTGTTGTGACACTGGCTTGTGTGGACGCAGAATTTGAGGAGAAGACTGTAGGTGGAGCAACATTAACACCTGTGGAGGTAGCAATTACTGCAGAGTTCACCATCACCTGCAAAAGAGTCAAGAGTATTCAGTACACTACCTCTACAACTGGCTTTGACAAGAGCTATGGAAACATCACAGATTTAAGAAATTCTCACTTCACAAAAACGCATTTTGGAAGTTCTAGTTATAAAGACAGCTAGTTACCCAAGTTCCCTAAAAACTGGCTTGAAAAATACGAGCCTAAAAATAACAGCAAGTTGCAGGAACTTGCAAATGCATCTTTCCACCCTTCCATTATGCTTTATTTATAGAGGATTATATTCTCTAACAAAACCATGTAAGAGAGAAAGAATAAAATCCCAAACAGACCAAACAGCAGTCATCTTTCCAAAGAGCTACCATAATAACATACTACACGCTACCTTCTGGGGATAACTATAGGAAGCCACTCCATCTTGAGGTGACATGGACACTGGACCTTCTTCCTGAAGGGATTCCAAAGCAAACAATGTTCCATTTTAGAAGCAGAGAAGTAACAAAACCACAAACGCTGGATTTCTAAAAATCTCCCAATTATGAGCTACTCATACACTAAGCTTCTTGCATAACTCATGAAATATCAGTTTTATCCTGACGTGCACAGGACTGGCTTTCACAACCACTGTAGTTCAGCAGATAAATGGAAAACTTGAGAGGTAGCCACTGACTGGTTTCAGATAAGAAAATTCAATGTCATCTTTCCCAACACACTGGTGGAATAAGACTAACTAGTATATGACTTGAAGAGTGGCATGCCAAAAACAAGTGCTGTCTGGAGCAGAAAAGGAAGAAAAGTAAACAGTGCTCAGACAGTTTGCAGAAGGGAAAGATGGGAAGTACAATTTAGACATACTTGCAGACTCAGACAAAATACCTCACCATTTGAGAAGAAAGGGAGATGGGGGAGGAATACACAAGTGAAACGATCAATCCTTTGTGCCAAAACCAGTTTCTGACCTACTGTGGTAAGCCTGGCTCCAAAGAGAGTTTTCACAAAGAATGTTACACATACCTGAAGGATTACAAATCTGAACAGGCAGGGACTAACACTTACCAAGTTTGCTGCAGGTTCTGCTGAACTAAATACTGTTGCAGTTTCACAGTCTGGATCTGAAAGACCAAGTTAACAAAAAATAGAGCATTACATCTAATTGTTCTGAAACTTTAAAAAAAAAAAAATTGTAATGGGTGCATTACGAAATGCAGTATCAGTAAAGACTAACATTTTATTTACCTGGAGGTGCATACAGATATTCTTCATGAAATTTCCCTAGAAGGGAGAGAACAGAAAGCTTTGATTTCAGAAAAGTAGAAGCTAAAGCCCAAGTTACTAAAATTGTATTTCACTGCATTAATTGACTGAACTGCTTTCAATATCATCTTGTTTTGTGCAGGAAATCAGCAAGATCCAAGGTCTTCATCTTCCCCATTTTGCTATTCCAGCAATATCAAGGTTGCTATTACCAAATCTACACCACACAGCAGTTCGCCTTGCTGCAAACCCATGTTATCAAAACAGTGATGTTTTAGCAAGCTTTAACGCAACAGTGACTTTTTTAAAAATCAGACAAAGATAATTAACTCTTTAAGAACTCACCATTTTCATTTGTTTCTTCTACATCCTCCTCTGAGGGATTCAGGGTCTGCTTGTTGGCTGGAACTGAGCTGGGGCCTCTTCTAGCTACCCAAAAACCTGCTGGACTGTGGACAATTGCAGTAGGGCTACTCTGGCCCTGAAAAGCAAAATCGGAAGTGTGCATTTATAAACAGCGTAGGACTTTCCACGTTTAATGCACACACTAATAGAAACAGGCTGGAAAACCAAGCTTGCTGTAACCAAGCTTACTAGAATTCAGTCCCTTTATCCATTTCTTTGCACCCTACATGCAGTAGATCAGTTGGACATTTATTTACCTTTCATTCTGCTTCACATCTTGTGCGAAATTTATTTTTTAAGACCTACAGTTGTCATATATGAAAGGGTCAGGATGTTCTCAATCAGATTTTAGCCCGCTTTGATCTAGGTTCAACCAAAGCTGAAGGTTCAACCAAAGCTGAAAAAAGAGGAAGCAGACCCCCACAAGCAACCAGGACTCTCTACCTCCAGCATGCACTCCTGTATTCCTCACCTTGAGCAACTCCTACCACACCAACAACCAATGAGTTCATCCAAAAACATCACGTGGTTGGCAGTTCCCATTGTCTGCACTAGCTGTATCCACATATGCATGCCTAACACATTCAGAGAGCAGCACTCACCACGTTCCCCATGACTCCTGTAAAGCTTTGCACGTAGCTTGTCTTTGTACAGAAGCCAGCCCTTAGCTGGACAATTACAATCTAGAGTCCTCCTGAGGGAGGAACATAGGATTATGAGAAGTATAAGTAAAAGAAACTGATTCATTCTTTTTATAATGACTGTGACAACCAATACTCTCCTTGGATGACAGGACAGCAATGAGAATGAAAAAGAGGCTTGTAAGATCTCCAAGGGTGAAGTACAGGTATTAAGTCAGAAGATCCTCCCACCAGGCCTCTAGCAGGATGGCAGATTTTTCTGCAACAAACATTTGTCCCCAGGGCATGTTAAATTCCTTCAGTGAAGGAGACAAGGAAGACACAGGGAAAAGAGACTTTGGCATTGATGCTAACAAAGTGGCTGAATAAACATGAAAAACTACTTACTGGGTACCACAGGTATACAGCTTAGCAATGCAGATGAAAAAACAAGATAGAAATCTATCCTGATTTAATGCGAGGGGGAATGGGGAAGGAAAAGGAGTATTACAAGATAACACCCCTACTCCTTGATAGCCTTGGAAGAAATAAGAGCAAAGATCACATTTAATACAAGCAGATGAATAAACAAAAGCTGCTGAAAGAACCCTGAGCAGATTCACCTTCTCATTTATATAAACGCAAGTGTAACTTGTACTAAGCCTAGATAAAAATTGAAAGAAGATTGATTTCACTGTTTAAAAATGTATTAGATTGAAGATGAAAGTAGCATGCAATGAAGTCTGTTTTAAAAGAAGCTAGATTTGGATTTTTCTCCCATTCCTGTAGCAGAAAAAAACAGTTTCAGGAACGTTAGACCAAAACATCTCAACTGTGAATTCCTAGGAATGATCCAGGCTATCACTGTACAGCTCCCGATACTAGTTACTCAAACCACAAATTAAGAGTGCAGCATAACAACTGAAGTACTAACTCCCACAATATTTACAATCAGACAGACACTGATAGTTGGAAGGAATTTTTTCTCCCCCAAATCTCATTTTCAGATTGCCGTGGGAAGTAAAAATATGGCCCCACCTTTATTAAAACATACTAAAGAGAAAAAACAAATGCTGCTGGACAGAAAGAGGGACAAGAAGGGGAAAGCTTAGAAAAATGGATGCTTTAAGCAGAGCCTACAGGATTTACTCCAATTTCAGCCTTCCCTTCCCCTAAAACACACTTAATGCTAAAGCTCATTCCAAGAAAAATAAATATAATATTTACTATAACGCCTAATTTTTTTTAAAAGCTTTGAGAAGCTTCAACATACTCATCATTTGTAACTTACTGCTAAGGCAGGAAAAGAAGTTTCTTCCCCTTCTTCAATTTCATAGAAAGTTATTGTTTCTTCTGATCCTCGAGGCTCTTCTCCATTCTCTGGTACAAACCCATACTGACATTCCTTATTCACACACTGCATCTGACGGCGGCTACGGCTGTATGAACTTAAAAAAAAAAGAGAAAGGAGGTTAAGAATCACTGCTATCTGGATTTTCACCTTAGTTTTGCTGCTCAATTTTAACTCTCTTTTCTTTGGAAAGGCACAATAATCCCAGTGTTCAATATTGTGCAGTTAACAGTCAACTCAGCCCTCTACATCCCTCTCCCACCACCCTCCCCAACTCTTTTAGTACAATGTTCTGTAAAGAGGTTTGTATTCACTTACCGTGACCTGCAGGAGAAACTGTCATAGCTCTGATAGCATCTCTTTCCTGGACTGGGGTAGAATGCTATTTGAGGGCCAACCATGTTGTGCCTGTTTATAAATCGGGCAGATCCCCTAAGTTTAAAGGGTAAAAGGTGCAATTACCAGGAAGTGCCTCTCAGATGGAACTCTTCTATAGTTTTATCTATTAAATAGCACAAGCTCTCTAACTAATCCGCTGCAAGAACAGAGAACAAGCAGTAACCTCAGATAGGTTTTCAAGGCTTCCTACCTTGGCATTCCAAATCCACGATTATGCCTCTGGGGAGGATTCTGAGGATGATAGGGTCCGTAAGGTGCCATGTTTCCACCACCCTGTGAGCAGTGAACTGGAGGAGAGCGCCCTGAGGGAACACCATGCTGTAGCCGGGGTGGGAGAACTGGCTGACCCCTACTATAAGCCATTGTCATAAAGACTTCCTTTCCACGAACTTTCTTAAGCAATCTCTTCCGTGTTTTCACATCCATTTCTGCAGTTTCAGTTAAGGACAGAAAACACAGGTTTATATTATAAGCAGCTTACTCTAGAGTTATGTTTTCTTTATATCATTTGAGTAGAGTCATTACTAGGATGTATCAAAGAGAATTAACAGCCTATTCCACAGCAGGGAGGGAGTACCCAAAACACACAAACTTCGTATCTTTATTTTGAAGAACTGAACGTGCATTCTGAACTGCAAGCAGAATACAAGCATCTCACTCACATGAACACCTTCCCAGTTTCAACTGATCAAACCACACTATTTGCAGTTTTAAAGCACCTTCACAAAGGCTACATTTATACAATCAGAAAACCACTCGCTAAATGAAACAAATACAATCCCTGTTTACTTGAACAGCAAAACTCTAGTCCTGCCACACATCTCTTCTAAGGCCAAATCAGACATACTTTTTGGTTCACAGATCTAATCTTCATAAATAGTTCTCAGATGTCAAAATTCTTCTTAAAATTCAGAGGAACATGAACCTTACTATGTATTTTCATGGGATTTGCTATTTTACATAAGGAAATTCATCCTTCTGTCTGAAGCATCACTTTACATGAAGTCCTTGTCACAACCAGATTTTGTATCACAGGCCAAGTTAAGTCACTTTCATCATCTAAAGACTGGTATTGCTAAAATTCATCTTTCCCTATTCTACCTCTCCCCAAAGGGAAGGAACACCTCTGGAAAACTTGTACAAACCGATTCCTGAGAAGTATCCACCACCTTTCTGATAGCTTCCTCCTTTTCGGCTGGGAACCACATTCCAAGCAAGGACAGGTGCCACCTGTGTCACTGGTTTTAAGCTTGCCAAAGGAACGGTATGCCTATGTGAAAAACACTCATGTTAGCAGCACTGCAAGAATACACTACGTGCAGGAACACAGCAACATATGCTGAAGCAACACTACAAAAAAGAAAATAGAAAAGGGCAAAATCATTGACTACAGGGAGCTTTGGGGGAATAAAAAAAATCTTGTTCTTCGCACATATTACTGTTAGTTGTATATTTTGTACATTAGAAAAGGTAAGGTAGGATTCAGTCCCAATGCTACTGACTTCACAGATCAAGCCCTTTTCCCCTACACTGGTATGCCTTCAGAAGTTTATCTGGAAGCAATTAACGAGACACAATTTCTGCAACATGTAGATAAGCCTAACTGCAGATTTGGAGAAAGGCAAATGCTTTGAACAGCAAGGTGGTGAATGTGATGAGACTCGTCATAAACATCCATTATTTTTTGAGATTACAACATAAAAGCTTCAGAGAAACTGGTAGCAGGGAGTAATTTGCTATCTAGGAGTTATGCCCAATCTGCAAAGATTCTTGAGAAGAACAAGACTTCACATAAAGCATCATAATGTTTTTTGCTATTATAAACAAGAGGAAAATTGTCCTACATCATCTTAGTTGAAGATAACCAGCAAGGAAGTAAATCTCCCTCTGGTAGCCACACTGTAATTCAAAGCCTCATTTTTCCTTTCTTCTTGAAATATCTTAACAACCCTATCTTAACCATCTGTGACTACTCCACTATAAAAAGTTCAGACTTGAAACCGTCACCAGATTGCTTACTTTTCTGCCAGCTCCTCAATGAAAACAGTCACCGTGTTGCCATCCTGCCCAACTTCCTGGATATGAGCATTGTAATACTTACCTCCAGGATCCAGACGCACCTGGAAAGAGAAAAAGGGAAGCTCTGAAAAAACTAAACAGTATCAGGGACCAAATACTGTCTACAAATCACTAACACGCAAAGTTCCTAGCTCCTAGCTGATTTCACATTATGAGCTGGGCCCAGGAACATCAAATACCAATAGAGCAGACAAGATAGGCAGCTTTAAGAAAGAAGGAAAAGAACAGTCTTGCAAGCAATATGTAAACTCCTGTAAAACAGGCTTAAGAACCCTTAAGATGGATTCCTGCCTTCTAACTTACTTTCATACACTGTGTCAACCAGGTAAGCAGCAAGGAGGACCACTATGTAAGAACTTGAGCAGAATAAAAATTAAAGCAGGAAAGCTCTAGTGAGCTAGAAAAGAGTCACTAAATGACTTATCAGCACCACCTCAAAGTGATCTCAAAGTACATCTTCACTAAATACAGTATGGGAACAAAAGAAAAGCTGACTTTGATTTCAGCATTTCCCAGCCACTCCTCGTCCTCTCTTCCCTCTCAGTCACTTAAAAGAAACCTGCTACATTACCACTGAGAAGCAGAAGACTGGACAGACTTGCTGGTGACTCCCAGTGAAAATCTAACAGACAACTACCTCAGTTTTGCACACTTTGCATTTTGAGCTCCCAGTCCAGAACCTCAGCACTCACATTATTTGTATCACTGGTTCTCAATGAATTTCCAAGTAGCTTTTCATTCATGCCCAATGTTTAAAGAACAACTTTAAGAAAGAAATTTTAATTAAAAACTAAAATCTGATTAATAGCTACAAGGAAGAAAATGAGAAAAGCCCTGGAAGATTCTATGAAGTCATTTCATGGCTTACCATACTCCATTTGAAGTAGTTTTAGTAATTTACCATAACTGAATCTCCTTTGAGTACTAACCTGACACTTGTCTCCTAAATAGTACTGTCTCCCAGCAAACACCATGTAGTCAGTTTTTTGAAGCTCTAAAAACAAATGAATAAATAAATAAAAAGGAAAAAGCCTATAAAATACTGTTCTTTCTTCAAGTACCCTATAAGTACTTCATGATGGCACCCAACTCCTAATTACAGGCCAATTGTGTTAACAGTCCCTACGCATATATAAGCATTCCTCACGGTAATCATTTAGTAACTCTAGTTGTTCTTAGACAACAACTACCTAAGTCACAGGAGATTAACAATATCTAGCTGATGAAGTAGTAGACCTACTTACTGCAACGCTTGTGCCCTTTATGATGGTACTGTGTTAATTCAGCATTTAATACCAATCTTGAGTATGATGGACTTGTCTTGCCAGAGTACTGGTAACACTTGACAAAAAGGAAATGTTACCCAGGAAAAAGCAATATTCCTGTATTTTCCCTTGTTTTCAGACTTCAATCCCTTTTTTTCCCCCCCTCCCCTTCTGATCCTTGTCCAGATTCTCTGCGTATCAATACTCAACACAGGTAATTAGTTACTATATTCTGTTCCAAGAATTTGGACCATCATTATTGCTCATGCAACTGTAAAAATGCTTTAGATCTCCAGTATGCAAAGCACTCCAGGTCAAACATCAATCATACAACTTCAAAATTCATCTTCCTTGGTAACTTGTTCACATGCTAGCCACAGTGTATTGCCATACAACAGTAACTATATTGAAGCCACAAAGACCACAAAATCTCTCTAGGATGCTCAAGCCCAGAAGAGCTAGGAAGTAAGAGACTCATTTCACGTGACGTACCTCACTGCTCAAGTTGAGACTTTCATTACGATGGAACACTGAATCTAAAATAGTGCTTTAGGAATCCTCAAGCATACCATTAAAAAATAACTAGGCTCAAATTTGGATGACTCCCAACACAATTGAATAACAATGCAGAACTCTGCTCCGCATTCTGCTTAAGAGTCCTGTATTTCCTACATTATAGTTGTTAAGCATCAGGTGTCAGATTTTTAGCAACCTTATAGCCATTATACAGCATCAAGAACAGTACCTGGTATTTTGGAATGAAACCAAGAAATAAATACTGGTAAGAGGATGTATTACCTACAAATATCAACCAGTACCCTTCACACCTCAGCTGCACTGAAAGAAGGTGTCAGAAGCATCAGATCCATACATTCAATACTGAGCTCACTGCAGAAATATTGGATTTGTGGATTTTTTGATAAGATTTTTGAAAAGATACCTTTTCTGCTGTCCAGCCAAACGTCAAACTCCACATTTCGATAGATCTCCGGATCCAAAGCCTTTAGCACTTTGTAGGGGAAAGGCATTTTCGAGGAATTTTCTGGAGTCTAAAAATAGTGTTGAAATGGGCTATCATTTACAAGCACATTTAAAATGTTCAGCATAATCGCGATATCTCTAATATGGACCATTTTAAGACACAAATTCCCCAAACTTTCACTTCTACTATATTTGTCTGGAGAATAAAGCCCAAGAATACAAAGATGAATTTAGGAATTAGGGATTGTTCAGCTCAAAAGCTAAGCTGACAGACCACAGAAAGATCAAAAACAAGCTTAAGAGTAACACTCAGCATTCCTTCAATTCTTTTTGAGTGAAACTAGTTAGACCAATGAAGCCATGACTTCCAAATTGGTAGGAATTCCAGCTGTTCCATCTGGAAACAGGCCTCTGAAGAGTTTTTTAAAACCTGTTCCAAAGATATTTACACTATGCTCAAAATGAAAGCAGACTGATTTAAGCCACTTCTCAGACAAGCAAAGAACAGACCAGGCAGTGTCTGCTGAGCTCGAATACTGGAGGGAAAAAAAAAAAAAAAAAAACACCAAACCAAAACATCAGCTATAAAACAACAAGAGATTCTCTGAAAGGAGTAAGGCTTATCCAATTCAAGAAAAACTGGCAAAATCCAAAGGACAGGCAGACAGAAGGAAAAAAGGAAAAAAAGCGAACTGCTTTCAGAAAGTTATTTTTAAGAAGTAGAAATGTAACCCTAACACGGGAAACATTCTGCAATAACAGGAGGAGAAAACACAAAACACCCAACCACACACAAGAAATTCTTCCCTAATTGCCAAACCTTTGCTTCTTCAGTGCCTTGTCTGAACTTATCTTCCACTGGATTGTCAGTATCATTGCCTTCCCAGTCATCACCTCTAAACAATTTAAAATAAGATTACAAAAGATGCAATGCATAATTTCTAAGAAGGGTTAAAATCAACTAACTTTTCATAAAACCTGAAAAAAGCACCATAGTGCCATCAAGTGGCAGATTTTGCCTGAAACAAAGTAAGGGAGCACAGGACAAATCTTCTCCTAGCTTTAAGGAACATGACCTTTGCCACCGCCCAAACCTACCCCCTAACAATAGCTACTATTTGCATTTGGAAAGGATGAAGATGACCCCACTGAATAGATCTCAACTCTCACACTGCCGAGCATTACAGCACTCTGCTCCAGGCACTACAAAACCAACCTCACTTTACTAACAGACATACTATGCGCCTCAAGCCTTTCCGGTGACTGATTAAAGAATATCAAGGTTTTCAGTAGATATGTTCGATTCTTCCCCTCGCTCCAAGAGATCCAGACTTCAATGATGCCCCCATTTAATTGCTCATACGGGGTACAATTCAATTAAGGAAAAAATATAAATAGTTAATTTACTCAATAAACTATTGCCTATACAAAGCTAAAGAGGTTGAGGAGGCTAGTAAGTTTCTCACCGAGAGTACTCTGAATCATTTTATTTATAAACACTCATTTTACAAAGTCGCATGCAAATATATTAGAGCCAGTAGCAAAGGATGTCCAATTCCACGACAATTCCAAGCTCTAAAGAAAGTACAGTCTCTTCCACAACACACTTCAGCTTTAAATCTGTGCCATGAAACACTAAGAAAGTCAGTACCACATGCACATTCAAAGGAACTCAAAGCAATCAGCCTACTAACCCACCGCCCTTAGCAAGGTTTTAAACTTTATTTCAACATTTCCCTGCTACCCCCTCACCAAATACTACCTCTTTCCTGATGGATTTCTGGGTACTTTTTCATGAAGACAATCGAAGTTTGTATCCTCACTTTCTACACAGCCACTGTTTCTGTTCTTCTTGGAACCACTTCGAAACATCTCAATTGCAGACCTTAATTCTTCCTCATCCATGAGGAACACATCTTTGTACAGGATCTCATATAACACAGCTGGACAAACCAAGACAAAGCTCAAAACAAGTTAACATCGGACACACAACAGCTCCAATTTTCAAGGCAAGCATATCTTCAGGTAGTATCTACTGTTACAAGACACTACACATATTTAGGAGACGATCATAAAATAATTCAGGTGGGAAGGAATATATGGAGGGCATTTGGTTCATTACCCTACTTAACAGATAAGTACACTGAGAGTATATGTACATTAATACACAAAAAATGAGCCACCATCTCCTGCCCTCAACATCTCTGGAAACCAGAGAAAGTACTGCCTATAAATATACAAAAACACACAGTTCTTCTTCATAATAAAACGAAATACAATAATTTCAAATTTACCCTGGCAAACAGCAGCATTTGCTTGAAATTGCTTTGTATATACAGAGTCATAATGACCATTGCCGGAACAGCACAGCAGTATCTGGGAAAATGAAGAAAAAAACTTTTAAGGATGGATGACATAACACCTAATACTTCTTACTTAAACGTTCTAGCTCAAGGCAATGCTATCTCATTCAACGTGAACTTAAGAAAACAGTAAATCTTCTAAAGATATATAAGAAAGAGCTGTACAATCAGTTTAAAACTAGAGCTTATGAATTTATTTACAAACTTTATGTCTACCATATATATAAAAGAATATTTTTTGTTTATCACAATGCATTACACAATAAACAGCGTTTGTTTCCAGTTCAACTCCAAAACCACCAATTGCTCAAGAGGTAAAATTACCATTTATAATTACCATAAATTAAGTTACCATTTAAAACTACCATTAAAACACAAGCCATCAAATGCAGAATCTATGAAGTACGCTGTGCAAGTGTTGAAGACACACATCCCCATTGAATGGACCAGAAGAGCACCTGCTGCTCTAGCTGTTAATACATTTTAGTAAGTTTTGCTCATACCAATCAACGTTACACTGCAGAACTTTGCGAACTTGCATGCTTTCCACAATATATGCATTGATACACGAAGTAGATGCAAGCTATCACATCCCATCTCAGCACAAGACCATTAATAGGTAACTGCAACTGGCAGAAGCCCTTACACAGCTGTTGTAAGCACAGTGCCAGCAGTGATGCCTCCAGCCACCCAGTAGGAGTGGAGATGCCAGAGCTCTTAATTCCACGTGCATGATGTTCTAGCAACACAGTCTCTCATCTCACGGTGAAATATGTAACACCAGAAAGAACTGTAGTGTAGTCTAACAGGAGACAACTCTTCACAAAAGTTCTGGTGGTAAAATCTTTGAGGACAAATGCCCGTTTAGACCATGCTGCTTGATTTTTAAACTTAGTGGATTTTGGAATTAGGTTAAGCTACGCAGAGGGGGAAAAAAAAAAAAAAAAAAGCATTTTAGGTGCAAGTGAAGCCCATATAGATAGTATTACTAGCCAAGAACAGAAGAGCTAAAGCTGCAGATTTCAGAACAGGCTCACCATTTCAGCAAACATAATAGGCCATCCAGAAATCTACTCTGCAGCAGCTTCACTGGCAGCACACTTAAGCTATTCACATAATTGCAAGGGCACATCTATGTAACTCCAGAAAAAAAGCAAGAGGGATCAGATGGGATGTAATACAGAGCATTCCTTGTATAAGTTCCTTTTTTTTTTTTTTTTTTTTTAAAGCTGTTCTATTAGCCCCTTCTTAATGGGACTTGATCTGTATGTCAGCTGAATGAGTCAACTTATTAGCTTAACCCATTTCTGTCAACATCCCCTCTTCAGGAAGAAAGCCTCCGCATCTCAGCTGACTTTTAGATGAGAGGCACCAGGACTGGGGAGAATGCCTTCTCACGTATGCTATATTTAGTGTGTACACTATACTTAGTGCATATCTCATTCTGCTCTTCAGAAACTCAACCGGGGTATCTCATTGTATCTAGTCAGATCAGCCCAATTTCCGCTAGAAAGCGTTTTCACTCAGCAAAAATTCAGAAAAATGAAACCGTATTCTGGAATTATGATGTTACCTCTTCCCATTAAAATCAGACTTGTTTCCAACAATGAGCTGTAGTTATAAATAGATCAACAGGGGAACAACACACAATCTATTGTCAGTAGCAAAGCTACTACAATTTGATTAACTCTTGTGCAAATACTGCGCTTTTGCTGTGAGCAGAAAGCCAGCTTCGGGAGTTTGCTCTTGAACGCGCAAGCAAAGACTGAGTTAGTGCACAATTCCAGTGGCAAGTTTTCACAACTAAGTGGGACCAGAGGTATCCAGGAGCCAGGGGTAGGGGTAAGAAATTGCCTCAGTTCTCCTCACCTTGTCTTCAAAGCCATTGTCTGTAGCATAAGTGGGTGGCCTTCCTGGGTACCGGTACAGAATAAAGTCTCGACTAGGTAAGCAGAGGAAAAACACGTCTTGAAAGAACGCACTTTTAGAAGTGTATTATGATGAAGGCTGAAAGGAGCAGTCTGGATATTCCAGTTTCTTTACAGAGAAACACTCAAGCAGAACATTTTCCCTGATAAATAAGTGCTATCATAAAGCAATAGCTAGATGAGCAAAAAATACTCATCTTGTGGAAAAACATCTGGAAAGGACAGCTGCATCTAATCACATATTATTACACCTACCATATTAGATCAAGTACTTATGCCAATGGCAGGGTGCCTAACCAGTAAAACAAATTCAGATGATTCCATCACACTTCAGGAGGATTACAACTTCAACACAGGAAACCGGTGAAGTCTTGCAAAAATTCCATTTGCTCCTTCAATAAGGAAACAGAACCAGTCTGCAAAGAATGTGCTCTTCCTTTTAATCAATGGAAATTCATCATGCATGTACAGGGACAGCAGCATTCGTTTTTAACAAGACCACCAGCACCTGTACAGGCTTATGCTGCCCTTGAAGAAAGTAGTAGGCTTTACACATTGAGCAGAGCAAGTGCTCCACACAACTAGAGCTCTCAAGAACACCTACACCGAGTTTCTAGCGTCCTTGTAACTACCGCAGCGTTGCACTACACAGAACTCCTACTTCTTTCATGCGCCCACCATTCTTCAACCACTGAAAGGCAACACTTTACTGAGGTTAACACTAGTGAAAGAATAACGAACATTGCTGGAAACTAACCTGCCCCTTAATCCACACAGTTAGAACAAGGGCTGTGATGGCACCATTTGCAAGTTAATTGAACTAACTTCTTTAGGGTTGCATTCTTACTATGTTTCACAAATGAGCGCCCCAGCAACAAACAAAAGGTTCTGGGGAAAAAAGCCAGAACTCAAACCAATTAACGGTTCAAAACAAAATGAAACTTAGAAAGAAAGACTTACTTGTAGATCACCGATAAAGCACTTATTTCCAGCTGGCCAGCACTTTCCTATGTGGGATTAGGAGATTACAACAGGTAGCAGAGCCATCTTCAAATTAGGACCTCTATACTAGCTCTCCACAGTATTGAAACAATAAAGTTTAGAGTAGATAACGTTACTCGGATAAATTCAGTTAGATAAAGCAAATAAACAATGGACTGAGAATTGAGACATTAGGATTTCCAGAAAAAAAAAATATATATATATTTCTCCAATGTGGAATGGCCACGGTTACCAAACCGAAGGCTAAAGATAGTGCTAGTTCTGGCAGCCACTCTTGAAGACATCACTCAATAATTGCGGCTTTTTTTAAGGCTTTTTTTAATTAAACTTTTTTTTTTTTTTTTTAATAAGCATTGTTTCAGAGACTGCAGCATTCACCATACTTTCTAGTTTAAGAGTATAAAGAAAAAAGAATTGGAACTGTACATTTCAAGCCTGAGGGTAAAGAAGAAAAAAGGAGTTGCAGAGTCCAGTAAACACATTTGATATGGTATACAGCCCATACTGCAGCTACAAATAAAGCCTACAAACAGACCTCGGCTTTATTATCTAGTCTGCACAAATAGCTTCTTTGCACCCACACAGATTCACCGCTAAAACACACACACAAATATACGAATGCTCATTAAAAACATAAGATTCCCTATGGAAATGAAACCCCAGGACTGAGGTCTATCTAGCGAAAAACAAAAAACAAACAGTATTGAAAGCATCATCCAGCCACTTCCCTGTTCTGGTCACTTCAGATTTTAGTATCTATACAAGCGCTAGATCATTCTTACCTTTGGATCTCCCAGTCGTTCAAGGTATTTCTCAAATGACCCCTCCACATACTTTTAAGAAAAACAAAGAAGAAAATAAGGACTTACCCAAATTAAACAAACAAACAAAAACGTTTAAACCTAAACACTTTGTCAAACGAACATCGTCACTGGCTGTTGAACAGGACATCCCCGGCAGGCTAAGAGAGCAGGGGTACGCAGACAGCAAACACAACACGGGCCTCCCAAGTCCTACCGCTTCGGGCTCTGGATGGCTGTGGTCTGCCTGGGTAATTATTTCAGCCTCGGGGCATGGGGACGATTCGGGTGTATCGGGGTGGAGATAACAAAAAGTCCTCAGAAACTTAAGAACGGCGTCTGAATAATACTCTGCGATTCATTTCCCTCCTAGATTAAGCACTTAAACTGACTGCAGAGAAAGGAATAAAAACCAATAACTCTACAACTGCACAACCCAAGAAAACATCTCAGCTGTTCTGTATTCGTTTCTCAACATCTGAATTGTGAAATCGTTAATTAAAAAGCCTCAGCTGCAGGCAGGTGCCTCCCTGGCCGAATTTACGTGGCTGTAAACACGGCACAGAACATAAGGCACGTTAGAAAAGTTGCTGTAAAAATTCCGAGAATCATAAAAACGAAGCTGCTCTGCGGAGGGCAAAGAACATTGCCCACGACTTGCGTTTCCAAGGGAAACCTAACCCCCTGTACCAGCCCAGAACACCACCGGGACTGCGAGCTGACATCTGTGGGTCCTCTGTAGCTAAATCCTCTCTGCGACTACCAAATAGCAGAAGCATCTCAACGTTGTTAGGATTGCGACAGCTCTACAGGTTTCTCACATAATTAATTCTACATTGCTTGTGCCACGTCCTACACGAGTAACTGGTATCCTCCAGTCACCTAGTGAGAAGTCCAAGTATTAGCAGCTTTATGATTTCAGCAGGTCCAGCGCCACGAGGTAACACGGAACACGTCCCAGCCGCACTGGGCTGAGGGCAACAGCCGCTGCTGCTCTCCATCTCACAGCACGGGTATACGGGGGTGCTCATGGCCAACTCCCCAACTACTTCCAATGCACATACGGAGAAGAACACAAAACCAAACCAAAATAAACAACCGCTACTTACGGATTCAAAGTTACGCTGGTTTTGCCTCATAAACGAGACGCAAGCTCTCCTCACCTCCATGTGATGAATTTGGCACAAAAACAGCTGAAAAACAACGTTACGTGAGAACGAAGGAGAAAGTTGCGGAGCTCACTTAACGCTGGACGCCGGGGTCGCTTCCCTCGCCGCTTCCAAAGGCCGGCAGCGCCAGACGCCACACCTGGGGACGGGGCGGCCCCACACGCGCTCCCGCCCGGGGCGCATCCCCCCCCGAGCGGACCCCGGCCCACCGAGGGCCCCACCTGCTCCGAGATGGCTCTGAAGAGGCAGGAGGCGTCCTTGGCAGTCAGCTTGCGGTACAGGCCGAGACTGCCCAGGTACTCGTCCATAGTCACCTCGCTGAGCGACTTCTGCCCGAAGTACTTCTTCCAGCCCTTCTGCATCGTGCCGGGAAGGCAGCGGGCCCGAGGCTCCTCGCATAGCACTGGGGGCGGCGCCGGCCGCCAATGAGGGTCGACGCTCGGCGCGCCCAGGTGCGGCCGCTCCCGCTCTTGCGCCCGCCTCGAGCGCGGGGGGCTCGTGCCCGGCTCCGTGCGGGGGCCCCTGCTGCCTGCCTGCCCCCTGCTGGGGGGTGCACGCCGGACCTCGGGGAGCACCAGCAGGCTACGGCGTCTCGGTGTGGTTAGGAAAACGCCTATACCTGCTCGTAACTTGCTACTACAAGTTGCACTTGGGCATGAGAAGCACCGGTTCAGGAGTTTGTTTTGCTTGTCTTCAGCAAAGCAAGAAGACCACCAAACAAGGAACGGATAGAACGGGCCACCAGCACCACCTACGCACGCTGCAGACCAAGTATCCCGCACGGACGTTGTGAAGTTTAAATCCTCTTTGCTTTTAAAAATATTTACCGAGATACATCGATGGCACCAAAACAGCTGATTTTCCTTACTTATAATGGGGAGCTCCAGTCATCATCGAGCAACCAAGGCGTTCCCGTCACCGCAGCCAAACAAGTAACGATGCGATAACGCGCTCTTTCAGCCCCATTCTCCTCCCAACGCCACGGTTTACTCTGAAAGCAGCAGTTAATTACCCACGCCCAGGCCTCTCAATCAGTTCAGCACGTTCCCTTTACATCTTTCACTTCTTAAATTCTCTTTCCACTCCTAGTGTAACCACGTGAAACAAAGAGCTGAAGGCATCCGCAGGGACACCAAGGAGGACATTTCCACTAGCACTAGGCAATTAGAGCCGAGACACCGCTACGGGCAGCTAAGAAACAATTCAGCTTGTCCTCCGTAGGAGCATTACCGACCCCCTGAGGTTCTGGCGAGGTACGGTATCTGCTGGCCCATGGAGGCACCCGGTCCCCTGACTGAGCAAACCCGGACAGTGGCACGCAAGAGCGAGTGAGACAAGTTACTCAGTCTGTTTGCCTGCCTCATTAAACAGAAAGTGAACAGAAAGAAGGAAAAAAAAAAGCTGAATTTTTCAGTACATGTTCCAAAATATCATTAAAGCATATACATAGAATCAAGAATAAATATGAATTAGCTTTGCATGCTTTTTAGTGAGTTATTCTCACAGAAATACATCATTTGCAAAGACAAGGCTGTGAAGTAGCCACAGAAGACACGCACGCTCTGTTGCAGACACTATTTATTAAAAACATCGTGATTTTGAAGAAAACTGCCCCATAATCCTGCAAAATAAACTTCTATATTGTGTCTCTCATGTACTTGTTGTACGTTCAAAGTAACCCAACTAAACTGGGAGATCAATCCCGACCACTCACCAACAGCTAGCACTGTCTTTCTCTCTGTATGCTTGTGTGCATTAACGTTTGTTCAAGATCATTGTCCTTAGAGTGCAACCGAAAGCCCTGGTAGCACTACTGCTGTGTACAGAATCACTTGCAGGAAGATTTTACAAAAGCTGATCCTTCTGCAGCAAAATTCTCAATTGTGAATTACCCTTCCAAGGCAAACAGTGAAAACAATACATCAAACTTGCAAGAAGAAGAAGCAGATTATTCCTTTCTATAAACCATGGTTTGATCTAACTTTAGCCTTAACAGTAACAAAAGCAAATGGGGCTGGATGCTAGATGTTCTGCCCGCTGTTCACCACTTGGATCATCAGGATTTACATTCACAAGGCTCCAGCTGAATGAAACATTATTTCACGTTTTTCACTGATGCAAACTTCTTAGGTCAGGTATTTCACTCTTCATTTCTTCTAGGACATCTCTTGCTTGCCTGACTGGCAACTCCTCTAGAATGGATGTGTTTATATTAGCAAATAAATTAATCCAGAAGTCTGCATTTGCTTCTCCTTCTACCACGTCAGTCAAATTGGAGTTCATACTCTCTCCTCTTTTTTGGCACTGTGCTCTTTTAAGCATAAATATAGATTACTTTGAACTGGAACTGAACTGGAAACCATCAGTTGACATTAACAGGCGTTTTCTTTGAGTTTCTCCCACCTGGTGGAATCTTTAAGCATGGAAAGCCTCACCAAAAGATGAGAATGGTTTTATTATGGCCTTTTTATTCCTCAAAATTGTTTATTCAAACCCAACAGCTTTATCCAAAAACAAAGCAAACTTTTCTGGTTGTCCAGGAGGAAAAGGTTTCAAAGTTGACAAGTCCATTGACTGCAGTGTCTCCACGAGTGTGCTGTAAAAGCCGAAGAAACAAAAAACAAAAAATATTCATCCCAAAGGAGATTCCCCCCCTACCCCCAGTTTTCTCTTCCATACTACTTTAACACTGAAACAGAAATAAGGGCATATGCTGAAAGGAAAAAGAAACTGCATAACTTAGTGACCCCCAGCCCTTACTGGAAGAACACACTTCAACATAAATCACAGCTTTCATGGGCCAACTCAGCTCTGACTTCTTAGTCTTCCATGGCTGCAATGACAGTAGACTGAATAAGGCCTGAGAATCTTTCCCAATATGGTTTATGGAGAATTAATCCCATCTGAACACATGGCATAGTCCTCCACTCAACACATCACCAGAGACAACAGCTAAATCAATCTGTTATCTTTCAATTGTCAGACTGTAAATAAGTCTCAAATGCTAAGCACTGCTCAAAAATGAAACAAAAATGCCCTCCTGTCACTGAATGACAGACCTTCAGAGAAAGCTATTCTGAAACATGCAAAATCCTATTCGCAGGGCAGAAGAACAAGATGCAGAATAAATAACAGGAATTACATTTCCTCTGCTTTCAGTTAAAAGGTCATCAGCTGTTTATAGAGTGCAATGGATCATAAACTATCATAAATAAAGAGAAAACAGCAAGATATAGTCAAAACAAGGATAGCAAATGAAACTAACAGAAGCCAGGATGAACACAAACAAAAGGAGCTGTGCTTTTTTTTTTTTTCCTTACGTGACAGATAGTAAGTCAGTGAAACTCCCTGGCAAAGGAGGCGATGTAGTGGATTCACAAAATTTGGTTAATAGGAGAACTTGCCAAGTACTTGGAAGACAGATGTATTTGAAGTTACTAACCCTACAGCACCTGGCTTAGGTCATCCCTGAATCAAACTACTCAAGTGTTAGAGGGAAAGTAACAGAAGGAGATGCCATGCATTCTCGTCCTGCATGTGGCCACTGCAGATAGGATACTGAGCATCATGGACTCCTGATCCATACCAGTAACGGCTAATCTTACATGACTTTTTTTCCTAAATACTCCAGATATTTTCATTTTTCATACGCAGTCAACTTTAGTGCACTTTAGAAGGGAAATCTACATGGCAATACAATGAAATTGAGTACTAAGCCTGCAGGGAGCAAGTTACTCCTCATAGCTCATGGTTTTCAACTGTTGGTCTGGGTTGTAGTAGTTGCAGGCTTTAAAAAAAGAATTAAACAGGAAAGAAAGGACAGAGAAAAGGAGTAAACATAAATCACAGAATTGTAAGGGTTAAAAGGGACCTCTAGACATCATCAAGTCCAACCCCTCTGCTAAAGCAGATTCCCTGCAATAGGTTACACAAAAAGGCATCTTGGCAGGTCCCAAAAGTCTCCACCACCTCTCTGGGCAGCCTGTTCCAGTGTTCCATCATTCTTACAATAAAGCTCTTCCTCATGTTTTTATGGAACTTCCCGTATTCCAGTTTCTGCATTGCTCCTTGTTTTACTGTTGCTCGCCACTGAATGGAGTCTGCTCCCCATCAACTTGACTCCCACGCTTCAAATACCTATAAACAGTGCTGAGATCCCTCTCAGCCTTCTCTTCTCCAGACCGAACAGCCCTAGGTCTCTCAGCCTTTCCTCATACAGGAGAAGTTCCAGGCCCCTCTTCATCTTTGTGATCCACTGCTGGACTCTGTCTTTTATTAATTGGGGGGCTCAGAACTGGACACAGTATTCTAGATGCGGCCTCATCAGGACCAAGTACAAGAAGTAGAATCACCTCCATTGACCTGCTGGACACGCCCTCATGACCTGACCCCAGGATATCATTGGCCTTCTTAGTCACAAGGGCATACTGCTGGATCACAGCCAACCTCTTTATGAACCAGGACCCCCAGGTCCTTCTCCTCAGATCACTTTGCCAGCAGGTCACCCCCTAACCTGTACTGGTGCATATGGCTATTCCTACCCAGGTGCAGGACTCTGTCTATGGAAAAGGTACCTGTGGAAAATCCACCTTGCAAATAAATGAAAGGCAAGCACTCCTGAGGTCTGTACCCAGTGAGGAAGCATACTGAAGTACATGGTTAGTGTGATTTTGTTACAGAGAAAGATGTACGTTTTCTTGCTACATTCTCATTACTGTAATAACAGTTATGCCCCTGAGCACTGCATTTGGTGGGACAGCTGCAGCAGCTCCATACCTGCAGTTACAATAGAGGACATGCCCATCTTTGTGGAGCTGACGTGCCAGCTCCAGCTGATGGTTGTCCATCAGCTTCTCATTTATCACCACAAGCAGCGGCTTTCCTTCCTCTAGAGTCTCCAAACAGCTACCTGCACCTACAGGAGAAGCAGAAAGCAATCAGTGTTTGCAGCAACCAATGAAACATCAACCTACTCACTCCTGAAACATTAGAGACTCCTAAATATGAATGTTTTATCCATACAACTTCAGCTGTGGACATGAGCATTCAATGCCAGTTCAGCCCGATGTCTCACAGCACGGGCCACCACCAACCTCCCCACCTGCCCCAGGAGCACACCTGAACAACCCGCCAGGCCCCACCTGCGTGGCTTATGACCAGGTCGGCGCTCCGCAGGTCCTCAGCCAGCGACTCTTTGAAGCGGAACACGTCCCGCACGAAAGTCGGGCCGTGCTGAGGGGCGGGCTGCAGCGCGCCCCGCCCGATCTGCAGCACCAGCTGCCGGCAGCCACGGCTCCGGAGCACCTGCGGCGGAGGAACGGAAGCTGGGGATAGCCCGCCGCGCAGGACTGTCGGCCCTCCTTCCAGTACCACCTACTCCCGGCAGAACGGCTCCCACCTCCCGCCCTCCGTACGGCTTCACGCCGCTCCCCACAGCCGCCCCCCTCAGCCACCACGCAGGCGCAGGGCTGAGGCACGGCGGCCCAGCCGTGAGGGGCGGGTTGGGACCCTCCTCCTTGCCGCCCGCCGAACCGGGCGTTCTTCCACCTCACCTGCTCGGCCGCTGGGGAGGAAACGGCCGCGATCAGCTCGTCGAAGCTGGTGGTGCCCACGGTGACGAAGACGGACTTCATGGCCGGCGACAGCACGCTCCCGCCGGCAGTCGAGGTGCGCCTCGGCTGCGGGCAGGCCGGCGCCAGAGGGCGCGCCAGAGTCCGTCCCAGCGCTTCCCAAAATGGCGGCCGGCTGAGGGGTGGCTCCCGCTTTCCAGCTCCGCCCGCTGCGCTCCGTTCGTTATCGAACTGGCGAAGGGGTAGTGCACACGCGGGTTTTCACAGAGGAAAAAAAATATTGAGAAAGGGATGCAGTTCTATGTCTTTCTCTCCACGTGTTATTTTAGTACTTGGGGTCCAAATCACTGTAACGGGTCAGATGGTGGGACCGCTCACAACCTGCCACTCTCACATCACAGCCGCCTGTTCTTTAAAGGCTGTAGCTGATCTAGGCCAGGATGGCATCGCCGAGTTTATCCCAGCCCTGCCGTGACAGTGACTTGCTTTGAGGATTGCCTTTGTAGATGCCACTGTCCCTTCTCTCTTTGCTTCTGTTTCATTCCCTTCCCCTCAAGTTCCTGTGGTGAGAAGGAAGTTGTCTCTCAGTGGAAGAGGAATTGCCAGAATTAACTAGCTTTAAAAAACCATTTATTTCACTGGAAAGCACACATACATACACTAATACCAAAATGGCATTTTTCTTAAATGACTCTCCCTCACAAAGCAAGTAACTAGCCCAGGAGGCTTGGTTAATGCAACTGTACTGTAAATATTCAAATAATTTATCAGGACAGTATCCCTGATAAAGCAGATTTTATTCGCAATTGCAGCGGTGGGCCTCCTGCAAGCAGGAGAGCACGCAGAAAACAGTGCTATATTTCTATGCCTCATTGCTCAATGCTTATCTTTTCCTCCCCAGTTCCTCAGTGGCTGAGTACTTCAGGTTCACAATCTTCCCAACACTCAGCTAAACATACAGATACTGAATAAACATAAATTTTCTCTAGCTAAGCATATATCTCTAATTAGTTAACTACTCACATTTGCTCGCTTAACACTCAGTCACTGTTCTGGACATCTGCTTGTCCTTGGATAGAGATAAGTTTGGAAGGAGGATAAAGGGGAGTATCTTGATTCCTGCCTGTTGCATCCCAGCCTACGCACAGAGCAAGGCAATCCAGCCTTGTATAGAGGCCCTGGCTTCTTTGATGTTTGTTAAGTCTGTTTTTCTTTTGCTGAGGGTCTCTTAACCAAACAATATGCTTTCTAGTCCATAATACTATATCTATACCATTTGGAACATTTAAAATCTATTGCAGTTTTGCAAGAATTAATCACATAATTCAGCAACTATGTTTCTAAAATATGCTACTGAAATATATGATATCTCTACTTTTTCCACATCAGCTATTTCTAAGGACAACTTACAAAATACAAATACGTTCTGCTCTGCTTCTTCAGATCATTCTCTCCCTTTTCGATATGTAATGCAGAAACAGCATCCCATTCCTACAGTTCGTGCTTTCTTAGCTCCCTCACTGGAACTTGCAACTACTTTCTCTTTACAAGACAAAATTTGGGAGTTCAATTCTCAAAATTGAATTTGCCTGCTAAGACAATGCTAACACAAATACTGCTGCACACTGGTGTGAGGTCTGGAGCCTGACAGCAGGGACTTCAATGACAGGATGGATGCCTTCCCAGCTGGAGAGCCGAAGCACCATGGAGAGTCCTGGGTGTCAGACACTGCTAATGCTAACACAGTGGAATGCTCTGCAGAAAACAATCTCTGAGCTTGTTGTTAGCGAAGAAAACATGAGGTATCTAAGACAGATAGACTAGGACAGGCACAGAAAATAGGAAACTAAGGAGTCAGAAGCAAACAAACATTTAAAGTTTTCCATCACCAACATCCACATTTGTCTAAGGTGAACCATGTCAGTGGGCTTTCACTGAACTGGTATTCTCAACATAAAGACTCTTAATAATTCTGGCTACGTACACTGTGCCCAATCCCTCCCCTCTTAAAAAAAAAAAAATCACATATACTGTCATAAACAGAGAAGATGAAAACACGTAGCACGCTCTGATTGCAACTCAGGAAAAAACTAACAAAGGGAAACCAAAATCAAGGCTAGGGGTTTTAATCTGGTTTCTTTTTCTCACTTCGCCACTGACCAGTGGTAGCACCTTGAGGAGGTGTTCATCTTTGTTTATATACCTGCAAGCCAGCATGTAGCAGGTTATCTCTCCCGAGAGTTCCTGTGGAGCTGATTACATTGATGCGTACATAATTAAGTCATTTTTAAAAATTTTCAAATTCTTTTATTTAAAATATTTTTTTTCCCTTTTATCCTCCTTCCCTTGGCCTTTTGAAATATGTATGATTGGTATTACTGAATACAGGTAGGTTTCCTTACTCCCTATGCCTTTTCTCTAGGTGCACCTCTTCCTGTCGATGTTTCAGACTGATCTTACTACCTTCTTAAGAAGGCTGATGAAAAGTGCTCCCTTGAACAAGTGCATGTTGCGTCCCTCTGGGCTGCGATTCTAGGAGCCAAGGATAGGAAATCAGGCAGGAGCTGAGGAGGAAGATGGAAGCTTTTTCTGGAAAACATGCTGTTGCTAAGCTGCTTTCAATCAGTTGTGAGGATGAAGTCAGCAGTAGATTTATTACCTCAGGTACATTTTTCCCTTTTGATGAAATGCTGTTGTGGAGAAGGGAAAATGTTTAGTTTCCACACAAACAGAGGAAAACAACAAAACAAACATAAAATGTATTAAAACAGATAACTGCTGTTATCCTCTTACATAAAAGGAACTGACAGTTTTCTTAAGCGTAACGCACAGTTCTATGAAGAAAAAGCTAGCTATATTAAATATCTAAATCTATTTATTCCCTGAATTAAGTTTAATATATGCAGTCACAGCTGTATGCATTGCTGAGCATTCAAAGAAGGGTGTAGAGAACATCTAGCCAATCTTGAGGATACCTCTGATTGCCATGTTAACGGCTCATTCACAATGCTCATTAGCCCCCTGTTGTTTCCATTTAGCATAATAAGCTACATTAAAATTTATTGATTGATTAAAGCAAATGGTACTGACAGTAGACACAAGAAGAGGGTATTTTATCTTGAGAAACATGTTGCTAAGCAAAGCAATATCAGTCCTGAGTGCTCAGGGCCTTAGTGGCAGCAACCAGCCTCACACTGCTCTTTCTGCTCTCTCCCAGGCAAAGGAAGCCAGACACTAAGTAGGGACGAAACACAAGCTAAGAAAAGACCTTACCAACGGGATGCATCCCAGGCACTCCAGAGAAAGGTAACCAGAGCAGCAACAATAGTGCATCCAGTCATCAGTCTAGTAACCATAGACAAAAATAAGGTTACAGAATATTTCCAAAACTAAGAGGAAAACTATCTGACTTCTCCCTTAACTTAAAACCACAGCTTTAAGCAAAGCTCCTCCCACCTGTTGTATGTCCTCCTTCACACCCCCCACAACCATTAGAGAGTGTGGGATAAAGGTACCAGGTGAGGCTGGTCAAGTTGATCAAAACATACTAATGCAATTTAGGGGCCTGACAGCTGATTAATAGAAAGTAAGTGTCTAGAATGATAGAAAGAATGCTAAATTTGCAAATGCATCAGGGATGTGTGTCAACACATTTGTAAGCCTTTCTGAGAAAAGGTAAGAGTAGGCTAACAAAATTATTTTTTAAACAAGGATATAATTTAAGTATTTTGAAATGCTTTCCTTTCTACATCATTATTTGATATTAGGCGAGGTTTCTGTGGTTTAGCAAATTATTGCTTGTTTAGAATTAAGGTACTGTAACAGCAATTGCATGCTTTTGCTCAGCCTAAATAATAAATAAATTCATCATGGTGAGTTAACCCCATGCATTCATTCTACAATTATAACAAGTTTAGAATGGTTGTCACCGTTCTTCATCTATGATCTTGGTTTCAGCTACCCAGTAGTAACTTAAAATTCCTGTGAAGTAAGGCACTCTCTAGAAAACATTCTGTATACAAGTAGTAAATTGTTTATACTTGAAGGACAGCTAACTATGCTCAGCAGTTTCCTAAAACAGATCTAATGTTACTAGTTAAATAGCAGCAGTCTCCCAGCTCATTACAAAAATTTGGAATAAGTACCTGTACAGTTGGAAGAGTAGAATGGTACTTTACAGAATCTACAGTTAGAAAAAATTATTATAGTGAAAAAGAAACAATCGAGGAAGAAATGCTCACCTGTATCCTAGGCTCACAGTAGAAAACTCTAAAAAGGAGGAATTTCCAGAAAGAGATCCTTCCCAAGTGGTAGTCAGCCATTAAATGGGGCCTAGGAGCCTGGCTCCATTCCTTCTGGTCACACAGGTGAATTGCCTTCACCGGTGCTCCCATGGCTCAGTCCTTGACTCAGGTGATCAATCAGTGATTTTAGCCACGACTCAACAGTTCCCATACAACACCTATTAACAGAGTCCTTAACACTTAAACAGTTTTTATAGGCCTTATAGAAAAAAATGTAGGGGAAACTGTTAGGTTATGGCCTCAACTGATGATTGAACACCTGGTATAGGGGTATGGCTGGCCCAGGAAGCACAGGTGCAAACAACTAGACCTTGTTTCCCATGTGACTGGAGGCAGTGGATCCTGGGTCCACCCCCTCAGGCTCATTTAAGGGCTAGCCCCTGAGGGAAGGCTTTCTGGCTGGAGGTCGCTTTGTTAGGAGTGTTCTGTGGCTAGAGATCCTTATTGCCAGTGGGGTAAGTCAATTTTTTTTTTTTTTTTTTTCTATTTGGTTCAATTGGTATTCCCAATGATGTTTTGTCAGAAGCAGTTTCACTGTTTCATAAGGATGGACTATTTTATACATGATTTTACTTGATATAAGGATTAAAAGCGCAACTTTTAAAATGTTGTACATTTAAGGTTGTGGTTTGCCCTGTTCTGTGTCTAATTCTTCTGTTGTTGTAGAAGTGCTGAATTTCATTCTATAGGGTCCTGTTTTGTTTATTTGTTTTCTAGAATGAAGATCATTCGGGAATCTCTGAAATAATTTCTGAAGCGTAGAATGTTCCTGTATGATTTCAGAGGGCTGGAAGCCTACAGTGGTAGGCTGAAGGAGCTGGGCTTTTTCCATGTGGGGGACGGAAAGCTCTGGGTTACATTAGTGTGGCCTTCTACTACTTAAAGATTACTTAAAGAGAGCTTATCAATAGGAAAAAGATTGACTTCTAACACGAACAGAGAGTGATAGGACAAGGGGAATGGTATTAAACTAAAGAAGGGGAGATTTAAATTAGGTATTAGGAGGAAATTCTTTACTCAGAGTGGTGACGTACTAGCACAGGCTGTCTAGAGAAGCAGTGGATGCCCTGTCCCTAGAGATGTTCAATAACATGTTGGGTGGGGTTCTGGTCAGCCTGATCTAGTGGGTGGCAATCCTGCCTACAGCAGGAGGTTGGGTCTACATGGGCTTTAAGGTTCCTTCCATCCTACTCTAACTTGGTATTTTCAACATGTTACTGAGAAGTCAGTGCCCTCTGCAGCTTGTGCTCACAATATTGTGCTGTTCAGGGACTAGAAGGGGAAAAAAATACAAACCTCACAAATAACATTGCAGTGATATAAACTAGTTTTGGAGTTTTCACTGAGCAATGGAGGATACCTTCCACTTGCACTCTTTATTGCCATTAGTAGCTGGGATAGCATTCTTTTAGCCATGTGATTCAGGCAGTGAGTGACTGTTGCATTTGGGGGCAGAGTCTGTGTGGAACAGCCCCCTGCTTGGGCTGAAGAGTCTCTGCAGATCTTGTTTCTTTCTAGGCTATATGCACATACTGGTGATGTATGAGATGTTTATTCAAAAGAAGTATGGGGTCAAGCTGACATAATGCAGTCAAGACCCAAGAGTAAAGTTAGGAGAGGGATGAAATAGATATTTTCCTACGAGAGCTTGCTTGTCCATCTGTGCTTTATGTGTCATAATTTATATTCTGATATTATCTTCCCATGACAACATCTGGGCAAGAGACTAAAGATGGACTGAGTGCAAGCTGGTTTTTGTTAGTTGAGAAATTATGTATGCTGCTTTCTTTCTCCTTAGCCTTTCTTTGAAATGTTCCTGGTTTTCTTTTGATGGCTCAGTTTTGATCACCGTCTCTTTGTGTTCAACTCAGCTTGCCATAGTTTGCCCTGAAAGCTCCATAATTATATTATTCAGGCATAAGAAAATGCATGAAAATAAACTGCTTAGTTCACATCTTGCTTTTTGAAAACTACATACTGCCTTCAATTTGCTCTTGGAGTCTAAAGACTACTCACAACTGTTCCAATTAAATTTTGCCAGGAGGAAAGTAAAGAAACCTGTAAGCCTGCAATGCCTGGTTTTGTTTGAAGGAAAAATGTTTTTAATGACTAGTTAAAACCACAAACCTGTCTTTCCTTTACTTTGCATTTCATGTACAGTATGTTTCTCCTTTTGGCTTGTGGTACAGTGCTGCAGTGGATCACATGAGGCACAAGAGAGCGATTGGACTTCTCTACAGTAAATTTTTCCATTGGTAGTACGTAGTTTCATTTATTTTTTACACATTTGTTAATTTGCAAGATAAGAGCAGATGAACTTGTGTTTCTTGTTGACTTCATATACATTTAAACTGAGAAAATGTTAACTTTTCCTCTCTCATCAAGCTGTGATGTGGTCCCTGTGAGGGACATTTCTGTCACTGCAGGGACCTGTCACAATTTTACAGTATATATTTGAGGGAATTATTCCTTCATATTAATATGATTCAGAGATGCTTGGTCTGGGAAAATGATAGAAACATTTGTCAAGCAAAGTTAAATAGTATACTTTGAAATATTTCATCACAACATTTCTGTATCAGTTTAATTGTCACTTTATGGGCTTGTTATTTTACACTGAGGTTTATAGGCCTGGAGATGCACAAAAGCTCTGACTGAACTTTGACAGCGAAGGGAGTGTTAGATAATCTCTTCCTCGGGGCCAACTAAGAGTGGGCAGACACTGAAGCAACATGAAAAAGCTGTGTCCGCTGACTAAATTTTCCACTTCTGTGGTGGGAGAATGTGGCTTAGCTAGAGCAAGCATTGTATCAGTCCATGATCTGACTGCTCTCATTGATTTTTTTTTTTTAATTTTTATTTTTAATATTTGGTGGCACCCCCTAAAAGCTCCAGGTTTTGGAGTTGTAATTATGATTTTTAAGGCCTTATGCTTCTGGAGAGGAGACTGAGGAAAAATGACTGAAGTGAATCTTAAGCTCCTTGAGACTAGGGCATAAGTAATACTTGTTGTATATCTGTAACTATGTATCTTTTTATTACTTCTGTTTACTTTGTATTTAAACAGTGTCATGGTGTTTTGAATCCTGACTTTTGGAAGCTCCTGGCTTACGAATTCTGTGCTAATGGAAGTGAAATTCTACTGGACTTTGCTCCACATGTAAAGCAGATCATCTTTACAATTGGGTATAGCGTGTACTATGTGGATACTTGCTATAGGAAGTGTGGCTCAACTGAGCTGATACTTGATGCCTCTGATAGGCTTCTGTCAAGGATGAAATACTTGCATTAAAGAACCAGAATATGGGCTTAATATGACATAAAATTTCTCAAAGTTGGTCATTTCCAATGAAAGTTGGGAGGTTGTGAAATAAATAATTTGAAGCACGTTTTCAATACAGGCTGATGTACGGGCATAGAAGGCAGTCTGAGTTCTACTGCAAGGTGTGTCATCCTGACCAGATATTATGTTGTCTCTTGGCAACTGGTGTCTTCAGTTCCCCAGAGAAATTCTACTGGTGACAGTGTAGCACTACTCCTTACTGTCTGTGAAAAACATACCCTGCTACTCCTGCCTTCCAGCTACCAGCAAGCGCCACCACAGCAAAACACTTTGAATGCCTTGCTATTTTATATCCCTGCATAATTTTCATCCAGGTAAATCTGACTCCCTGAAATCAATTGAACATTGTTCTGTGAAAGCATCTTGTGCTGGTATGCATGTAATCAAATCCTGAGGTGGCCTTGCATGCGTTCTACAAGCACCAACGTGCACTCTGTTTCAATTATTCTTTTTGATGTACACTTTTTAGGGGAATTAGAATATTACACTCAAGTGAACAATTTCGGATCTTTAGGAAGGATCTTTGAGTGAATGGAGTTCATCCCTTTTCCCAGCCAATCCCTACTGTGCAGATTCATAAAAACATCTCTACTCATCACAGAGTTCTTATCAGTCAAGAATTGATAAGAAGTCACGTCTAAGTTTTGCCTTTTGCGTGCTTATTATTTTCTGATTGCTGGCTCTCAGCAGCTGCACTTTTTGAAGGCACTTCAAAATTGCTTGTCAGAATTCTTCAGGGATTCTGAAGTCACTCTACTGATGAAGTAAAAGGATTTTGGAGGGATATAGACTAGCTGAATATTCCGTACAGTACTCTAATTCTGCATGAGTAGAAAACAGAAAAGCACGGGAGTTGTGGAAACATGATCAGTGTCATTCATACCACTAGAGGGCTGCCGGCATATACTGCATCAATTAAAAGGCATCAAGCATGTAGGCTCTCTTTTTTGTTTAGCCATTACATTGCATGAGTATTTTTAGATTTGCTGTACTTTTTTTTTTTCCTTCTCAAATTGGCTGTCAAAGCCGAAGTGAAAAACTGAAAACATGGCATGCACTTCCAAGCCTAACAATGGAGATAGCCAACACAGTTCTGCAGAAGGCCTGAAGTGTCAAAATGTCATGCACTGAATCTGCCTATTGAAAGCAAATATTGTTCAAAGGAACTGTACCATCTGCATCCTCCCCAAACCTTTACACCAGAGGCAGGGGTGCTAAAAGCAGCAGAAGAGTTGTGATTCATTTATTTTTTATTTATTTATTTATTTTGCGTTAATAAGATGGTAAACTATTATTTACATCTCAGTTTTATTGGCATTAGATATTAGGGATCAAAGTGGCTACTAGATACTTGCTGAAACTGTTGAGTTCAACTTGGAGATTCTTACAAAGCTTTGTCTGGACCACTGTCTTTTGTTTGTATGTTTACATAACAGTCTTGCTGAGGAGTATTGATACAGAAATATTTTTGTTCTGCGTACTGTTTATTAACTTTTATACCACTAGAAATGCTACAAATATTCTACGCAGAAGCATACCAAAAGGTTTATATTATGCAGTAAATTTCATTAGGATGTTAATATATGTGTTTTTTTTAAATGTGCTAAGGATGTATGTAGAGAGAGGTGTAACAGATTTCTGTTAACACTTAAGACTGGTAAGCTTTCAAGTGTGTATCCTGGTGCACTGTACAAATATGTACTCTTCTTCAGGTATCAACATATGGTGGAATCTTCCTTCAGGATTTCTTGCATCATAATTCCAAGATAATATTCATCAGTTTATTTTAAACTATTTTGTTAGAACATACTCAAATATTGGACCAGATTAATCCCAGGTGTAATTGTATGGACTTGGATCCAAAACAGATCTCAGTGTTATATTTGGGAGAGTCATTGTTGCTGCATGCACTGATGTCAAAGCAGGATTGTTTTGGATTATTTTGTCCTTAAAGAAAATATTACTGAACTCATTGTAATCCTGTTTTCTCCACCCTATAGCACACTTATGTATGACCACCTGTACTTTTATCTACAGTAACACTGCCTTCTTCATTTCTTTCATGAAAATAAGAGATATTCAGATACAACGATTGTTCATTTATGTAAGGCTTTGTATACCAATGTTTCCTGTTAGTGACACACTACAAAGCGCTGTTCTTATCACTGCTCCATACTGAAACGGTGATTCATTGTTAAAGACATTAGTCCAAATGAAGGGCCTTGGTTTTGATTTATCTGACTTCTCACAGATTGTGCTGGCAGCTGAGAGTAGACTGAGGTCTTTAATCAATCCAGAAGAGAGGTAGAACATACTTGGCAGAAATAAAAGTATGTCTCTGCCTTGCTTGGGAGATGGAACTGTAAGGCTGCGAAAATTCTTCGTGCTTCACAGTGTGGTCCACTTTTTTTGGTAATAGCTCCGAGCTTTCAGTGAAGAAGTGGGCAATTGGTTATTAGCAACTGGACTGAAAGGACTTGCAGGCTGCTGGGCAACCGTTATTTAGAAGTGCAGCAGGTTCCTATCAGTGTGTTGAACTTGTCCCAGTGCCTTCACTATAAAGCAAATAATTTTTTTTTTTTCTTTATAAAATTGATATAATTGTCTGGTAGCACTCACAGTTGATACAATGACACTTCAGGCATAATTAGTAAAAATAAGTTAATTTTTCTGAATGTAATGAGCTTTGATATTGAAATGATTCATGTCTAAGATCAAAAGGAAATGTTTTCTGAACTACACAGTGTCCCATTTCCCTCCAGGGCCTTAGATTTCTGTCATAATAGGCAAAATCATTCCCTTTGGGTTCTCTGAATCTGGTAATTTATTTTTCACTTTGTGAGGCTGTGAGTTGGTGAGGATTCAAGTGAAATTTCATGAGTCAGAGACTGGACTTACACAAGGTATTGCTGGGATATTTTGCAAGTCACTTAATGTTTTGTGTTTGTGAATGGTCTACCCCAGGGTGCTAATTAGCTAGAATACTTGAATATACATAAAATGCTGTTTTCCTCCGTAAAAATAAATCTGTGATTGAGATGAATTTAACTGCAAGCTTAATTGTGAGCATCCTTGATTTCTGAAAACAGCAGGATAATGGCAGATATTTTTTAGTGGTATTTTCAGTTTTAACCAAGTATTTGTAACTTCTGAATTTTTAATACCACTAGTCCTTGTTACTGGTTTGCTACATGAAATAAATTGTCAAAATATTGTTGTTTTCCACAAAGTCTGACCTCAATATCTGTTTTTAGTGGTTAGTGCCTTCATTCTATGATTGTAATCAACTGTTTCATTTGCCTGTTTACTGTGTAGGCTGGAACAATGTCTTTTGTGTGTTTCACTTTGGACACATGTATGTTATTTGTGCCATGTTTAGTGTTCTTTTTCTGACTTGAGCTCAAAGGTGCCTGAGCAAGGAACACTTTCTGAAATCTGTTGCTTATGAAACTAAGCAATGCAAATGCAAGTTATTTTAAATTTTCTTTGGGGCATTCTGTTTTTTACATTAGGCTTAGATGAATCAAGTCTTAAGGATATTTGTGGGTACTAAGTAATAATGACATATCAGTTTTAAATTGAACACTGCTTCAGAAGTGGCTGTAATAGAAGAAATCAGCATGGTATCCCTAGACTGATGTAACAAAAATGAACACCAATTACAGTGTATTCTATCCACTGGGACTTAGCCCATCATTTTGTCTAATTATGGTATGAATTCCACAATGGAGAAAACCCTTCTGCTGTAAAGAACTAATTCCCCCTAGAAATACAGAAAAATCTTAAAGAACTCCAATTATGCATTTCTCAGTAGATAAAGAGAGCCAGCCAGTGCCTGTGCCAGCCTCTTACCAGAGCGAAAGGGGAGAAAAATGAAACAAACAAACCAACAACAAGAAAACAACAGAAAACAAAAAAAGAGAAAAGGGTAAAGGATTACCCAGGTAGACAAGGAAGGAATATGAAGTAGTACAAGCTCCTCTGAACCTTTCTCTAGGCTTCATTTAATGTAAGATCTGACTGTTCCGTGCCTAAGAGCTTTACTGTCAGTTGAAAGTTGGTAGATCTATGGACATTTACTCGATGAATAATGTTGGACTAGAGAGATGTGATAAGTAAATGGCCGAAACAATGTTCTGCTATGCCCCTAATAAGTTTAGAAATATCTCAAAGTAGCTTGGGTAACCCAGACTGCTCAGGCATGCAGTTAGCTTTGTGTATTGTAATTTGTTACCAGATGTGTTATAACAAGAAATGGGTTGCATGAGATAGGAAAAGGATAACTTCTGTCTTCCTTATGCCCAGTCCTATTTTTCAGACCAAATTCCAGCACAGATTTGGCTGGGCTTCTGCAAATATGAGGTAGTTCATTAAGCTCTACTGAGGGTTGTTCATAAGACAGCTGAGCAGCAAAAAAAAGTCAGCAGCTGAGAGAAGAGCTGTAAAGCTTCTTCAGCAAAATAGAGGGTGGTTATAGGTAAGAATTATAGAGAATAGGCGATAGTCACTCAGGAATGAGGTAACCACATGTCAAGAGGCATCTGTTTATTCTGAGTTTTTAAACCCGCAGTATTTAATAAAAAGGCAGTGTTTAACACTGAATTTGCCTAAAATATGTCTTTCCCCAGCTGCCTGGTGAGATTGAGTCCAAAATCTTATTTTCATTCAACAGAAAGGTCTCGCATCCTTAGTAATGATCTTTCAAACTAACTTGCAAGGAAGAATAAGCAGCCATCCCAGGAGGAGGATGACTGCATGTTGCTTTTATTTGCAGATCGGCCTAATTAAAAAAAAAATAAATTACTGCTGAAAGGTTATACCTGGGGAAGTGAAAGACCAGTATAGCTGAAATTAATCACCTCAGAGACAAGCAACAGTTCTCGTTGCTTCCTGGCCATGGAAACACTTGTTTGCCGTGTTTGTCTTTCCCCAAGAGAGTAGTTGATTCTGTAGATGTTTTTGTCCCTCTGCTACCACGTGGCCCTTCTACCTGTTCTTGAATTCTGAGCTGAATCATGAATAGGAGAATGTTAAAGCCACATATCTATGACTGCATCTAACAATAACAGACCTTTACTTTCCTTGTATGCTGTATGGATTGCTGTTATATGTCATGAGTACATGTGTACATGCATAAAGTGGACTCTGACCTGAAGTTTTAATTGTATCTGCTGTGTGTCTTGCTCTGTCAGCTGATTTTGAGGTGTAAGCCAGTTCTCAGGTTTCCTCAGCAGAATGAAAAAAGAGGCGAAGTTGCTGAATTAACTAGTATTCATAAAATTAAATCCTTTAATAGAGGTGGAGTGACATCAACTTTAGAGTTGTTGTTAGTTCAGACAATGCTTATAGACAACTTGCTCATCGGTATGGAAGGCAAGAGGACATCTCATCCATCCCACTGCCTCAAAGCATAATAGGTTCATCCTAACCTCTTATTTCTATTGTCCAGCATGGGCACAGAAAACACTGAATTTCCACTAATGTATCCATTTGGAGATATTTTAGTGCTTCCAAGCCTAGTGAAATTCATTGAAAAAGTTGAAATTTCACCAAATCTCACCCAGGCCAAGTGTATATATGCTTGTTGTGAATGCTTAACTGTACCTCCTGCAAAAGGAGATGCTAATCCTTTCTGAGATTCCTGAATATGGAATTAGATAGGACCTTGGGGCAATGGTGTGCCTGTTAGCAAACTGGTGCATACTTGCAAACAAAAGCCAAACAAAGGCAAAACAGCCCCACTATTCTGACCTCAGTGGCTCCTTCCAGAGTAGCTTGCAGTTGCGCATATGGAGAATGTTGATGTGCTGTATTTGTCAGCTGTCCCTTCAGTGTTTGTTATGCTGTACAGCAATAAATATCTTCAAAAATTAGTATATAATGTAGTACAACATTAGGCAAAACCAAGGGCATTCAGAATGCTCTTGTTTTATTGGATGCTTTCAACAACAGTGAATGACATTTCTTTCCCACTAGGTACCAACATGTGCTAAGTGCAAACTGGTATGATGCTACCACATGGACCTCACGCGTTGACAAAAACAGCACTGTAAGGACTGTTTTGAGACTTTCCAGGTTCTGGTAGCATGAAAAAAATGTAAACAACAGTGAACTCACATCAGTTTAATTCTATTGTGACAAGCTGTAAGACTTGCTGTTGGAAGCCTCCTACTGGCTTCCTGGGCTGTTAAGAACTAATTATGTCTCAGCTATTTTGATAAGTTCCTGGTAACATGAGGATTATCGAGTAATGTTCTAAAAAGTGCTGCACACTGACTACGATGAGTATGAATTAGTTTGAATTAGGGTTGCTAAGGCATAAAGTATAAAACAGATTATTCTAAATTTAGCTTCAGCAGATGGCAAACAGGTTTGTGTCTTTCAAGCTAATATTACAAGCTTACATAGCCTTAAAAAGCCACCTTCAGTTGCACTCTGTGCCACAGTATTGGAAACAACTACATATTAGTTCTGAAACAAAGAAAGGATTTTGATACGTGTTTGATGTGTAAGGCACATGTGAATAATGATGGGATAGGTGGTGCAGAGTGCCTGAGCCTGTAATACATTCAAATCCAGCTCATGGGTTTGCATTGTCCTGTAGGTAGAGCTAGCACTTGCTTGCCCACAAAGGTAGCCCAAGTGCATCTTGCTTCTGAATGTCCCCTGCTTTTCAAGGAAGAATTTGTCTGTCTAATGTCAGCTCACAGGGATGCCTGTGGCATGTAGAAGTATCCCAAATAAGTGCTTCTTTCTACCTCATCATTCTGTAATGCTGGTAGGTACATATGTTCTTCATAAAGCCACAAGGAAATGTCAGCCAGTAGCTATTGATGTGCAAGTGTTTCAGGACTTGAAGAGAAAATAGGTTGAGGACAGCAGTCTAGATTTAAAAAAAAAAAAAAAAAAGAGAGTTTTTTGCTTACAGAGAAGAACAGATGTCAAGTAACAAAGCATGAGGTCTCATTTGACTTGCATGTGCCAGGGTGCTGTATCTTAATCAACTGCTGATAAATGGGACTCATGAGTAGAACTCTGATCTTAAGGACAGGATAAATGTAGAGAGAGTCAATTTTGGAAGACTGTGGCTATTAGCTTGATCAAATTATAGTTTGCAAATGGGTTAATAAATCTAGAGGAGAGGGAAGGGAGGGAAAGGGCTTCTGAATTATTCATCGTTTGTTTCTCAGTTGACAAGTTTACACAGAAATGAAATGCAAGTGGGAGTATAGAGAGTGTAATTTCATAATTACATATGAATTGAACAGATGTTTCCATATAATATCAAGATCTGCTTTTACAACTTGGCATTGCATACATCTGGACAAATCCAAAAAATCCACAACTCAAAATTCAAATTCAGTTTAAGGTTATTTTTCACTCATGGCATCAGCAGGAGGAGCCTGCTCCTTCCTGATCTGCTAACCTGCTTTAGTGCTGTAACTGTCTATCTGCACTGCTATGTTACCTCGCAAGTAGTTACCACATGTTAGTGATGGATGAGGGCGTATTTCTTTTTCTGGTGTAGATGAGGCATGCAACTAAGTTTTCAAGTGTTGATCTTCCTCCACAACTGCAGAACGGAGGAGGCGGTGAATTTAATAAACAGTCATGTTTCCTACTTCTGAATTGTAGTAAAGATGGGAGCAAACTATTGTGGTTCAAGCACAGCTTACAAAGGTTGTTGGGGGGGCCCTTCTTACAGAGACACCTTCCTGAGGCCAGCAAGTAATTGGAAATCCATTGGCACCACCTGAGCCTATTTCTGCATATGAGCTTGCCTCTGAGTTCCACACCTTGAGAGCGTTCTGATAATAGTACAGAGCAATCAATGACTCACAATTGTTTGAGATATCCCACCTTATTTTTTATTTTTTTTAAAAATCAACTTTTTTTTCGTAGTAGATAAGTGAGAAGGAAACAAACTCGTGGAAGGAAGTGGTATGGATGTGATATTTTCATATCCAGCAAATCCACGCAGAAGTCAGAGTTAGCATTCCTAGTAGCCCACTCGTGTCCCCTCAGCAAACCCAGGTCAAAGCACCTCAACAGTCTCTTTTCTTTCAGGCATCATGTCTTGAACTTTACAAGTGCAAGTGAAAAGGGGGGAAAAACATACTTTTGTTTTAAATAGGAAATGCAAGCTTTAAAATTTGCTGGCATTGTACAAATGATGCACTCAGAGTGCCTCTGAGAATGTAGATGTTTCAATGGACTGATACTTTGTTTGAAATTATGGGAATGTAAAAGAAAACTCAGCTTTTTTTGTATTAGGAGATATGGCTGTCTTTCTTAGTATTGTTATCTGCAAATATACACAGTTTGCCTAATGTATGATGTAATGATCTATAAATGATATACCGAGTAACTTTTGAAGCGTTACAGGGCTCTTCTGAATTAACAAGGCAAAAACGCAGTCCTGACTCTTATTTCTAGGGGCTTTTCAGCTGTGATCAGAGCCATGAGCAAGCTCAGATTCTGATACTGTCATTTTTCTTTAGTAGACTTGATATATTTTTTTTTAATATTTGAATCGTTCCTACTCATGAAGAAAGCTGTTACACAGATAGTGTGCTGGAAGGCTAATGTTTTAGTTGCTGATTTGGTATGATAGTGTATTTGAATCAAAAAAGAATTACCGGTTTCAAATGGAGCGTCAGGTAAACTGAGAGGTTATACAAAGCAAGCTGAATGTTGACACTGGGCTAGACTGCACCCTGATAGCTGAATGTATGGCTTGTACCAAGCCAATTCAATCTGCATATGTTTTTGTTACACTTAGGTGTCACTGACTAACATAGCAGCCACATGTCTTAGCTGGGTTAATAATCAAATTGTCATCACATAGAATTTGGACTCTTTTGCAGTGCTGAGAGTAGCACTCCTGGAGGAGCCAACAGTCCTGCCTGCTGATTTGTGTTGTGCCCGTGGCAGAAAGCTTGAGAGCATCTAGCTTTTTACCTTCTTTTCCAGGTAAATGTATATGGCTGCTGTATTCCTCTAACATGGTCAACATACTATTTTACAGACTAAACCTTAGATTAGGTTAATGTTATATAAATGGTGCTATTCAATGCAAGAAAACAGTTTTTAAGTAGCTGTGCTAAATACATCAGTGGACCAACCTTACTTAGTGTGCATGTAACTTGTCATTCCATACTCCTTCACAGAATTGGCTAAGAAAGCCATTTCTCATCAAAAGAGCTCACCCATACACAGACTTATAAGTGTAAGTGAAGAGCCTGTGGTACATGAAGCATCTGAGAAACAATTTATTGTTTCTGACACAGACTGTGGAGTCAGTGTCATCTCTAATTTTAGCAATGTTTTTATGTGGGGAGTGTGCACTTTCCAGGCCCTTAGAGGAAGAAGTTAATTGACAATAAGTGTACATAAAAGTGAAAAGTACCAGAGGACTTTATTCACGTTAGAGATATCCTGTAATAGAGAAGATAAGCTGGGTGAAATCCATGCCCTTCAGAGGTGTAGCAGAATCTAGTTCAAAGTTTTTCTCTAAGATGCAGTGGAGCTGATATGCCATATTTGATTCCATTTTTCACATCTACAGAAATAAGTTTCTGTGTATCTTTCATAGGTGAGGGGATTGAGATCAGGTTGTTGCTTCATAAATTTAAGTAAACATATCTCCTCATTCTTCTAACTGAACCACCAGGATATTTGAATCCAGTCCTGTCTTTTAGTGCTCAGTCTGTTTGCTTTCTATCTGCATGTTCCCAACTAGGCTATCTCCAAAGCTGTTTACTCTGTTCATTATTGCAGTACCAGGTTTTGGTATTTCTTTAATTTTCTCTGGAGGAAAAATAACTGAAAAAAGCTTGGGAAGAAGTGATCTGTCTTTCTCAAAGGAAAACCCAACATGAATATGAGATTGAATGTTATTCTGAGTTTGTCTGTTAGGATAGCAATGTCCATCTGATTCCCAAATGTTACAATGCATCTTAGTTACCAAGTGATACTGGGAAGGCTGGAAGATATGACTGCATCTGTAGTCTGCTCAGTTAATTTAAAGGAGAGCAATGAAGGAGAAGTAGAGTGTATTAACATTTTTTTTTTTTTCTCTCTTGCTGCTCATTTCCTGCTGTTGCTTTCTTTTTATTTTATAACTTTTTATGAAGTTTTCTTTCTTCTTTTATAAGTGCTCTTTCTGATATCTGCATAGGGAACAGTTTAATGTGAGAAACCAAATCTCCAGCAGGTGATAAAACATTTGTATACTTCTGAAACTCCCTTGTACAAATCTGCCATTCAAGTAGGAAAGATGTTTAATATTATCATTCTCAAATAGGAGAAGTGTCTGAGAATTTCCAGACCACCAGTTATTTCTGTATGTGCCCTGTAGACTTTTTGCACTTACATCTCTTAACTTCGAATAGTCTCTTCTCAGGTAAAGAATTTAAAGGCAGAGAAATAGAACAGCTAATACAGACTGTTCAGCTAATACAGTACATGTTCTGGTATGCATCTGTTTTTTTGGCTTTCCTGATTACACTTTTTATCATATTCTGCAAGGAAGATGAGTCTGACAGCAGTGTCTTTCATAATGTAAATTTTATTGAGGGTCTTGCACACATGTTGCCTGGTTAACAGCCAGTGGGTCCCAGCCAGTCAGCATTTGAGTTCATGACACCAGGTATTCTGTGCTGTTGTTGATGGTTATGCAGTAAGTTACAGGGCTCATATAGGTGGGCAGAAGTTCCTTCCACCACCTCTTTTCCTCGGGGTCTCTAAGTAGTAGGAATCCTGAAGTGCATTTCTACATCTGTGAACTGCTGGACATTCTCAGTGCTCTCTGGAGGTGTGGTGACTGGAGAAACAACATGCTTCAGGCGCAAAAGCATGGTGAAAAGCAATATGAGGAGGATAGCCAGAAGTGTTAAAAACAATCCCACATACACATAGAGACCAGAATATTCATCTGCTTTTTTGTCTACTTCCGTAGCCATAGTTGGAAAGTGAATACGTCCAGTCAAGTTTCCATGGAATCTGAAATAAATCTCAGTCATTGCTGTCAACTTTGCTACATTTTCTCTATTTACTTTCAACTTTAATGTCTTACTTCACTGGTCTCAAAAAGTCAAAAGAAGATGCTTAAGACAGATGGTGATATGTCTTTTTTGTAAAATTCAGAAAGAAATGCTCCATCCTCTTGTCCTCAAACTGTTTCACAGAGTTAGCGGACTGCATGAGATAAGCCTTTGTAAATCATAGTTGCTATCATAGTGATAACAAGCCTTAGACTTGAATTTTACACTACTACCAATCTTCTATTTTGTCCTTAAAATCCCTTGGCTACTTCTTCTAGTAGGTTACCTCCTTTGGAAGGTGAAATGCTTTGGTTCTTCTTTCAAATTGATCTGCAAGGGGTTGTATAATTTTGGTCTTTGCAAGTGCTGTTTTCCAAAAAGAGCAAGTTTTCTGCTAGCTCTTCCAACGGCAGATGGTTTATCCCTGCGTGGGATGGGGAAGGTTGGAGTCTGCTGGGAATCTTCTCTTAATATGGGGTTACTGATACCTGCTTGAAATATAGTGTTTCCAGTTTCTTGTAATGCATAGTCAAGCAAGTTGTCTATCTAGAAGGAAAAATGAGAGAGAAGTGAAGCCAAGTTCAAGAATTGCCTAGCTTGTATGTGATAGTTTTAGGTAAGAAGTGAGTTTAATCCCTTGTCGTGCTCCTGTGAGCCACTTAGGCTCAGTGCTTATTCTGATCTCTTTAATTGGAGACTTGGGCAGAGAGGAACCTTATAAGGTTCAGCAAGGGCAAGTGCGGAGTTCTACACACACAGAGTGATAACTGCATGTGCCAGTACAGGTTAGGGGCTGACCTGCTGGAAAGGAGATCTGTGGAGAAGGTCCTGGGTGTGCTTGTGGACAAGTGTGCCCTGGTGACCTAGAAGGCCAGTGGTATCCTGGGGTACATCAAGAAAAGTGGCCAGCAGGTCAAGGGAGGTAATCCTCTCCCTCTGTTCTGCCCTGGTGAGGCCACATCTGGAGCACTATGTCCAGCTCTGGGCTCACCAAATCAAGAATATTCTCCCCAGATAACTTCTAGAGTGAGTTCAGTGGACAGCCACAACGATTATCAGGGGTCTGAAGCATCTTCCTAATGAGGAAAGGCTGAAAGATCTGGGACTGTTTAGCCTGGAAAAGACTGAATAGAGATCTTATAGATATCTAATAGGCAAGAATCAAGTGCTTGGGGCCAGGCTCTTTTCAGTGAAAGAACAAGGAACAATAGGCACCAATTGAAGCATGGGAAATTCCATACTAACATGAGGAAAGACTTCTTTGAGGGTTACAAAGCACTGGAACAAGCTGCCCAGAGAGGCTGTGGAGTCTCCTTCTCTGAAGATGTTCAAAACTTTCCTGAATGCTTTCCTATGTAACCTACTCTAGGGAACCTGCTTTAACGAGGGGGGGGGGGGGGGGGGGGTGGATGCTTTCCAGAGGTCTCTTCCTACCCCTACAATTACATGATTCTATGAAGTTTAGAGAAAGATCATGCAAGTCTAAATGTTACTCTCAGCTGGTAACACCTGGTTTTTACTTAGAGGTAAGAGAAGGCCTCATGGTCTATGGATTTGGATGTCACAGAAGAAGGGAAGAAGAATCTAGCCAGTGCCCTACACCATGTGTTTTTTATTGTTTGTTAGGACCCCCCTCCTTCTGTTGCAGGGTATGCTTGGTAGGCAGCCAGCCAGAATCTCCATGTCCTGCCAGGACAACTCTTCACTCAACAACACTTCAGTCACGCTGTGGCATAGCTTAGTAGAAACCTTAACATTTCTGCACTGTGGCTTCTTTCAGCTGAAAACAGAAAACCTGAACACTGAAATCTCAGTGTAAACAGAAACATCATGCTCTAACTTAATAAGACCAGAATTTCCTTTTTAGTGAAGGAAAAATAATAGCAGTGAAAATGATGCAGTCATTTATAAAGTTGACTACATATACACCTACATAAGAGATGAACAGAATAATATTAATGGGCCAACATATTTTGGTAGTCAGATTAAAATGAAACATTAGGTCAAAATGTTAAAAGCTCTAATGCTTTTAACTAAAGACTTCACTAAAAGACATGCTGCTGCAAAACATTTTGTCTTTAGGCTTTTGGTTTTTAAAATACAGCTCTTTCATTGACAATACTTGATTCATTTTTCTCCCATGTGCCAATGACTTGTTCTTCAAGGGAAGGCGGTTGGAATATGGAAGCCTGAGTCATCAAGGAGCTGATTTTGAAGCTTTCATTGCAAGCAAGACAGACTTTGGTTCACACAATGGGGAACCTCTATTGTACTAAGATTTTTGGAGGAAGGCTGCTGGGCCTGTCTGGGCTGTGAAGACAGCATCGATAGCCCCCAACTCGTATGGCGCTTCCTTTTAGTATCAGAGCATTTGGGAGAAAAACAATTAAATTTAGGGAATGTTGGACCACGCCCTACTTAGTAATAGGCTGGGACAAATTTTTGTTGGCAAAGCAGCTCATTTAATTTCTGTGTATGTAATGGATTTTGGGCTGTGCTTTGAGTAGGATAATGTGAGTAAGCATGGTAGAAAATGGGGGCTCAATATTTTTTTTTTTTAGAATCTGACCCAGAATCTTTTGAGCCTTGAAAAGTGGGGAATGGAAAAAGAACCTGCAGATTAGGCAGAGCTCTGGGCTGCTTGTGCAAGTCAGAGCAAGAGTCACAAATATTCTCAACTTTCATAGATATGTAGGCAACAATACTACATAAGTAATATGCTTTCCTTCTTCTTAACTTAGGTAGGAGAGGCAGGAATCTTGAAGAATCTCTAAGACATTTTCTAACAAAGGCTAAGTTTGTACACTTCTGGCCTGTCAACCTGGGCCATGATGTCAAAACTACCTGACCAAGACTGAACAGGTATGTTCTTTAGAAGACATCAATCATGCAGGACTGGAGTGAGAAAGGGGAGCAGTAGAAATGAGACATGAATTTTCAAGAAGCATTTAAGCTTGATCAGTGTGACTTATACTTCCAGTATCCCCTAGGTATGGTTGAAAAAATTTCCCCTGAAACTCTCTTGGGCATGTAACAACTGGGTTGTCAGGGTACCTATAAACAGCAACCGAAGTAAAGCATTTGCATTGTGTTTTTGTAGCAAGTCTTGCTTTTTCAAAATATTCAGTCTGCTGCTGAACAGCTTGGAAGAACTTTAGATTTGAAAGCTTCAGTTAGGATGTAGTGGGGTTTTATCTGCCATTTCTCTCCCATACACACTCCATTTTGTGAGTTCTCTGAGCAACTGACTTCAGGAAAAAAAAAGCAAACATTAATAATGCAGCCACAGCTCTATCAAACTGAGTAAATTAAGAAAGACTTCAGATTGCAATGATTCCTAATTATGTGACTTCGGGTCCTTTAGAATAAAATACTTTAGGTATAGTAAATGTATCCAATTTTAGAAGAGAGTATTCCTAGTCCTTCAAGATTTTTTACTTGTTCGATTTACAACCTCCAAAATAAAGTAACTGGTCCCCTGTGATTCAGGGATGTTAGTATGTATAAGCCTTCTCACTATGCTGCTAAGTTGTAAACCTGATAGGTGTCTATAAAAATGCCATTAGTTAGTAATACAGTGCTGATGTGCAATTAAGGAGTTGGTGATTTTTAATATCTTTATCTGACTGGAGGAAGCATGCAACAAGTTCCTAGCGTAAGAAACAGAAGACAGGGAGGCAATGGATTCACATCTTAGATGGAGAGAGGTAAAGGGTAAAGTGTACTTTCTGGGTGAATGGTAGCATGATGGCTTTGACCTGTGTGCCCTGATCTAGATCCCTCATGTTTCATGTGTCTAAAGGTCCCAATGGATATGTCTGTGCTGAACCCTGAGGATGAGTTTGAGAACAGAAGCATACATCCTGGACTCCTGCAACCCTTCTGCTTCTTGGTGATTCAGATACTGCAAGCAGACTCTCACAACTCTTGTGGGTGCTGAATTACTGTGCCCCACGGTGTAGTGTGACAGAGCAAGCAACTAAGCATGCTTAAACATCCAGAGATGCAGGCTTCTGGACTAGTCTCATTGTCTGGCCTTAGGGAAGCCTTGTGGCACCCCTCAAGGTCTCTAGCAGCAAACAAAATGAAAAGTGAGAGATCTGTGTCTGCAAAACTCTTGCAGCCTTGTTATATAGACTGTGGCATTGACTCCAGTGGGTTTGGAGCTGAGGCAGGAGCAGGAGACATAATGGCGAAGGTTGTGTTATAACCAAGCACTTAAGATACATTGCCCTATAATTGCTTAACTCTGTTCTTCAGACATAAATGACATAAATAAGAATATTTCTCATGGGGGATTAATTTTCATGGCATAAAGCAGGTGGAAATTATATGGCCAGTAAACTTCATATCATTTTAAACCTTTGTACTTTAAGATTTCCTTTTTGATAATGAAATGTAGTCTATCTGGAATCTGATATATGCATGCATTGAAGCATAGAGCAATGCCCATCTCATCTGTTATCTCACCAAGAGCAAAAGTCAGAGCTGGTTTCTGTACTTAAGCCATTAGGCTCTCTTCTCTTTTACTTTATAAAATTAGACTGCAGAATGCTGAGGACATTAATCTTAAGTTCAATAATTAACTATAAACCAAGACCTTGAATTGAGAAAGCTCTGCTAATTAATAAAAGGAGCAGATTAATAGTAGAAAGTATTAGCAGCAGGGAGTTGGCACAGCTTTCATTTTTTTTGTAGTCTCAACTATAGAATTGTCAGGAGCAACCAACTATTCAGGCTATTGAAAGCTGTGAAGTTAACTACATCTTTTCCAGAAATAATTCAGTAGCTCCAGGCAGCACCAAAGATTTCTTCTTTTCAATTTGCCAATTCTCAATGAACATATCTTTTTGGATATTAGTAAATTCAGCTTGAACTCCCTCATTTAAGGAATGCAAACTTGAAGACCACAGAGATCAAGGTAATATGAAATTAAATGGGTACACAAAGGTCCTATAAAACCTGTGCATAAAGTAGGTTAGTGTATATAACTTTGTGTAACTCATAATTCTATAGACAAAACCTCCCTGGCTACCCTTTGAAAATCACCAGTATGTAGACAAATAAAGTAAGTAGAGATTTATTAGAGAGCAGAGCAGCATAAGTAGTGCCAAAATTCACTGATTTATGTTCTTTATCAAGGCTTTGTTGCTCTACTCTGGCTGGACAATATATCCGTTTCTAAGGAGCTTCAAGCACTGTTAATGCTCACTAATGCTTGGTGGATACAGACTGATTCCAAACAGGCACTTCCTTTTTAGCACTTTGTGCTCATTTTTATGCAAGGATTAAAAACAAACAAAACCAACAAAACATTTCATTTAACAGAAAGCAACAACAGCAAAGCAACAGTAATGAAGATATATGCCCCAAACAAAACACCAATAAGGTTTCTTCTTGGAGTACGTCTCACCAAGAGAGCAAATCTGTGAGCCAAAACTTCATGGGTATTGCAATTACCACCCTCCCTCTGCAGCTTCCAGGGTTTGGGGAGCTTCAACTATAAAGATTTTCCCTTTTCTTAGGAAGCCTGCATATGGCCCCTTTGCACCTTTGTAGGTCACAGAGTAGCACAGAAAAACATTTTCCCCCAAACAACGCAGACAGAAATTTGTTCAGCAACTCATGTCTTATCTCACTTATTTCCTTTTACTCCCAGATTGCTTTAAGTGTCACCTACTAGCAAGGCATCTCCGGAAGTGCAGATAACTTTTGAGTTCTTTTGCTTTTCTACCCAATACTAAAACTATTGCAATGAGTAAAGTGGGACAGAATAGAATGATTAGTCCAAAGTAGTTTAAGGTGCTCTGTGCTGTCTGACAAGCTCAGAAACATTTCTTTTAGAACCCAGACACTACCAGGTGTGTTCTGTCTAGGTGACTTATAGAGATAAGATAGCATTGAAGAAATGCAAACAAGGCATTAAAGTATCCGTTCCATCCATGGCTTGCATTTTCTCTAGGGAGTATCTGAGGGAGAGGAAAGGAGGGAGTGTCTCTTATTTCAGTGGTGGATGGTGTTTTTTGTTCTTATGCTGAAGTGCAAGATAGTATGGTAGCGTCTAAGCTGTGACAGTGTATAGGAAGAGAAAAATAAAGCATAGTTACCTTTCAGAAGCAGGAGTTTTGGGGTTAGGCACTAGAGCAGCTGGTTCGGACCATGAGCTTGCTGGTGATGTATCAAGGAATATCTCCTCCTAGGTAGTGGGATTAGTACAAAAAAGATTTGCTGTCTTAGTGTTGGATTCAGGATATTGTCTTTTTAGCAACAGATATGCCAAATGCACTATCTTCTCCTTTGCTCTTGAATTCATGTGGTTTAATGTCAGGTATGGCTCTTATTCCAAGTCTTGATGTCAATCTACAGTCTGACTCAATAGCACCAGAGCTGATGCTCTGTTCTTCTTAGGGGTAATAGGAGAAGAGGACAAGGAGATTTCTCTTTGTGTGCTTCACTGCTTGGTTGGAAACAGCGTAAGCCAGCAGTTCCCTCCCTCAGCAGCAGTAGGCAACAGAGCAGAGAGGATCGCAGCACTCTGGCGCTGCTGCATCTTGGCAGCAGGAGAGGAGGGAAGGGAGGGAGGCTGCCAGCTCATCATACAGCAAAGTTTGTGCAAGGTTCTTCTTAACCCTTTCATGCTCACAAGCGGTAAACAAGACTGAGCTGCCTGCTAGTTGTGGAGTAAGATGTGAGCCAGGAAGAAAGGGTATAAATTTCTTTCTGGTTTTCTGCAAATTGCAGAGGTTCTGGGTGGTTTTTTGTTGTTGTTGTTTGGGTTTTTTTTTTTGCCTCTTGGGACAGATTAGTAGGGGAGGGTTCCCAGCTGGGCTCCTGTTTGCAGTCATGGGCAAGTGCCACTTGTCATCTGGGACCCTCAAACATTGCTCTTTGGCATTGTTGCTTTTTGCTGATTTTTTTTTTTTCTTGATGCTTAGTGTTTAGTGTTCTGGGGGAGGTGTTTGTGGCTGTTTTAGCTTACAGTTCATTTATCCCCTGAGGACTTTGAAACTGTTAATAAGTGTACCCCCAGCTTGAATGCCTTGTGGGTAAAAATGATGTTTTGCTTGAAGCTCAGATCTACCTACAGAAAAGAAGCAGGAGGAGTTGAAGTTAGTGTGGCAACCCAAACAATTCTGATCCCAAGTCACTTGACCTACATTTATTACCTACCCCCAGCTGACAAAGTGCAGCTGTTTTGTGACCCTGTTCCAGTTACTATATGAAGTAAACAGTATGAAAATTAGAGTTTTCATTGTGTGTATATTTCAGGAGGGTGACAGAGGAACAAGATTCCTTGCTTTGCACAAGGTGGCTCAGTTTTCTGGAGCAGATGTCAGTTTGGGATGTATGCAACGGACCCCAAAGTTTCACCAGCAGAGGAGCACAGCTGAAGGTGACCAGCACGTAGACAGTGAAGCTGCAGTTTGTGATTGCAAACCACTGAGCTGCACGTATCTGGGTTTCACATGCAGCCTGAGTATCCATTCCCTATGTTCTTTGCATCCTAGCTAAACCTGACCCACAGGCCCACAATTACTGTTGAGTTTGTGGCAGCTTCCAGTGACTAGAGGCTGGCATTCACAACCTGTGCTTTGGGCACTGGCAACAAAGTTTCCCTCTGGAAAATGCGTCCCACACAAATTTGGGAAAGAGCATTTCATTTTCCCTTTCCCGCATTGTGTTTGATGAGACAAACGTTTTATCTCCTTAGAACAGCTCTCTCCTGGTGGTTCCCTATCTCAGCTGCCTGAGCAGAAGGGCCACAGGGTAATGGAATACAGAGCTGCATGAGTCTTTATCGCTATGGAGTGGAGGAGTGTATTATAAATCCATCCTTCTATGGGCTTCAATCTCCTGAACTCACAAGCATAGTGTATTGTTGCAGTGTTGCAGTATTTAGGTAAAAGATGGTCTTTATAAGAACTATAACTCTTCCACACTTCTGCACTGGGAAGAACCCTCTGAAAACCAAGACTTTGAGGCAGATTTGATTGCTGATTTTACTCTACGTTTCCTTTGTCGTAATGCCAGGTGTAGTGCCTTATTTTGCAGTTTGTGCTATGATTCCCTGCATGTGTATTCTTTTCTGGAATCAGTGCAGTTTCTCCTTTATCAACAAGCTACCCAATGACACCTTCAAATCCTGGGAACATGTCCTTTTATTTAGGAAGAAATGAGTGAGAGCACTGTTTAAATAGAAATTATGTTGCTGGTTGAATTATGAAACTCAGACGAGGCAGACAGGCATGCATTGAAATCCTGCAACCCAGCTTTCTATGTAATGCTAATGAGCATTGCTGAAATGAAAAGATCTCTCTCACCCTGCAACCCAGCTTCTCTGCTCAGCTCTTTTTTCCTTTGTTGATTTTGCAGGAAATTATCTCTCCCTTTTGTAGGACCAAGCTGCTCTTTGCTGGATGGGCATACTTAGATTTCTTGTTTCCTCTGTAGCAGGGTATAATAAAGACAGACGAATTTTAGATAATGTCACAATTTATACCAGCTGAAGCTAATGATTGCTTGACTGATTGATTGCTGAATTCCTGAATTGTTCAGAAGTATGTAGGGCTTTATGTAAATTTTTGGAACAATCAATGACAGATTTGTGTGACACAAAGGTATACAAATTACTTTGGAAATACACAGATGTGAATCCAGTGAAAATAATTTTTCAAGCAGCCATTAGAAATTCAGAGGTTGAAGAGTGGAATCCTCATTAGGTTCCTTCCTTTGCGCTGCTTGATCTGTGCGCCAAGCGTTGGTCAGTTAATTTTATACATATTTCTCATAGCACTCCCACTTCTGTATTTTCAAAACACTTCAGAGTTATTCAGTCCCTCAGTGAGGTGTAGGCACATAACCTTGAAGAGGGCTTCCAGGCATCAGATTTTCAGCAGCTTTTGTTGCTGTTAAAGCTGTGTAGCTGTGCTGTAGAGCTATCCATAGGCATCTCCTCACACATGTGCCCAGCCCTTCTCTAGCCATGAGATCCAACTCCCAAGGTGCCCAGACGGTGTTAGACCTCTTACATGGAAAAAGACCTGTTCTTTTCCTTTCCCGCCTTCCTCATCTCCTGTCCCAGCCATCCATAGAGGTGTTGGGATGTCCCCTGATGCCATGAGGAGAACTAGGTAAATAGGACTGCCTGAGGTGATTGTTCAGTTGTTCCTCTAAAGGTCAGAAGGTTGCTGGTTTCTGCCCAGAACTGTACGAATGCTAGTAACAAAAGTGTAAATCACTGTGGAAAAGATACTAGAACAAGTGACAGCACTCAGTGCTGTCTACCTTGGTGGAGTGGAATCTGCTGTAATTGTTTTTGTTTGAATGTATTTTGTCCTTTTAGCCATGTAGTGGGAATGCTAAGTCATGTCTTGAAGCAGTGATTGAGCACCTGGTGGGAAGGCAGGGCCAACCCAGGAGAGCTCAGGTGCATGCAATGCTCCTGAATGACCAGAAGGAGTGGAGCCAGGATCCAGCCCATCTCAGACCTCATTTAAGGGTTGGTAGTGGAAGTGAGGGATCTCTAGCAAGACCCCTGCCTACCAGAGGCCTTCCGAAAGCAAGTAGTTTTTCTTCCTTTGTTTCTGTGTCCATGGCTGCTGCATTTCAGCTTGTTCTCATTTGCTGCAGCCTAGGATTGTGCCACTCCGCTATTATTGCTGTACTTTGTTTTTGTCACATTGTAGTATTATGTGCCATGACTCTGAGTGGCAGATAATCTATATGATAAACAAGTGGAAAATAACAACAACAAAAAATTGTTTCTGTAGATTTTGGAACAGGGTGGATATTTGGACTTTCAAATATTTATTGTTCATTCAGATTTGTATGGAATACACCTAGCTGCCACCAACTTCAGAGGAGAAACACTGCAGTCAATTGGATGGCAACCCTGAAAGCAAAGGAAATTGCCTGGAGTTTGTTTCTTACCTAGGCTGCAAAGGGTTCGAAGTAAATGTACTGATTTGTCTCTACTTCTCCCTTTCTGTGAAAAAGAAATGAAATTACCACCACTTCCCCATAAACAATCTATCAATACAAATAGATACACAAAGGCATGTGGCCATGTGCCCACTGCTCCAGCAGGGTTGAGTTCTTTTCTTCCTGTGCATTCCCATGTGATCTTGTTTTGCCCAGAATAGCATGCCTCGAAATGCTCATGTGTGTTTGGACTGAGAGTTTTATTGTTTTGAAAGGCTTTGGGCTATTTTGACAACTTGGCTTTGTTTTGAACTTCATTCTTCAAAAATACAGCAATAGTTTCGTTTATTTATAAAAACTCATTCTCCCACAGACAACTCAAGAAATCCAGCCTAGCATGATGCTACTGATAATTTTAAAGAATGACAACAGTAAATCAGATTAGAAACAGCGAAGGACTGTGTTGTCCCACAGACAGAATTCTGTCTGAAATGGTCCTAAGCTTCATTTTCCTGAGGGAGCTTGTGAAGGTTGTCATTGCAGATCCCCTTACTCTAGCTAAGTTGATGGGATCAAGTCTAGCTCAGGTAGGGCCAGATGGGAAGAGCAGTGTTGCATGAATGACCCTTGGAGGGAGGGCTGTCTGAAAATCAGGTTCCACATGAATCCAAATTGCAAGTACTTAAGTCACCTTCCACTGAAGTCCCACACAGGTCCTTGTGGGTCTTGAAAAAAATTAGTTGAAAAATGAGTCAAGGATAGAACTTAAACCAGATACTGTTCTCCAGCCCATGGTCTAGATTATTATTATTACCATTGTTATTCTTGTGTAGGACAGCACTTGCAGCAGTACCTATTTTTAGGGACTTCAGCACAATTTCTAGATGCAAGAGCTTCAGGAAAGTCTGGAGAAGCTTTCAGATGTGCTGATCATTTGTTTTTGCCTGTCCAGAGACAACCTGAGCGGTCCATGCTTGATGCTGAGCCACTCTGTTTTAGTTGTTTCAAGTCACTTTTGTTTTCAACAGTCATAATCAAGCTTGTATTACAGCTCAACTGCACTACTTGATGATCTTGGCATGACTGAGTGTGCACAATAGTTGTTCATAACTGGGCCTTATTAGCAGCAAGATAATGGATGAGCTTCCAGGAGACTACATTGTTCCTCTGGATGATGAACAAATAATCTACATGGACAGTGCAGGTTTTGCTGGGATTTGGGTAGCTCAGAAATTAATTCTTCCCATTTCCATAGTAGGGCTTGTGCCCCAGGGGAGACTTGGCATGGACATATATGTTAAAACCAACACCTGATCTGTGTATATACATGAAATGTGTATGTTTTGTATTTTGGTGCTCTATGTAGTTTTCCTGAAGTTCTGGATATTCTTGGTGGGGCCTGAAAATATACTAGTTCATCTTTTATTTCTACATTCTTTGCCCTCAGTCCTGCTCCATGCTCAAACTGTGGACAGACATTGCCTTCATTGCCACTTAGCATTGTTTTATGACAAGTGAGCAAGTCAGTCTTGAGCTACTGGATGTGCTGTCACCACAAGGCCCAGCTCAGACCACCCAGAGCAGGACATCTCTGTGCAGGGAACCCCTGGACTCTTGGGGGATTCACACGGTTTTCTGCTTGCAGGACCAGCTTGAGGGGTTGAGGATGTGATTACTTGAAAAGTGCTTCTCTGAGCAGATGATGTTGCAACATGTATGACTGTATCTAAAACTTTTCTCAACATGTGCCCCTCCTCTTGTTACAGTATAAGGTACCACCTGAATTTGCTGGGCTGTGCGGTGATTACAAAGTAAAAAGCACTTTCTTTAGAGCTCATTCGGAGCAAACTTCCCTAAAGCTGGAGTTCGCTGTTATGCAGGGTGTTATTTTAGTCTGAACACTGAGCTAATCAACTTAAGCATTTATAAGCTCACTACTGGCAAGGACCCATGACTCATTACTTTCAGAATCTTTAAAATACGAACAGATATATCTTGAATTCTAACCAAATCCTCACAGACAGACTGTAAAGTTGAATGCACAGTGGGTAGAGTATAGGGAATGCAAGCTGCAAAACAGTTAAACTCTTCTCTGAAGTCTCAGATGTCACATTATTTGCATGATTCACAGTTAACAGATGGGTTTATGCCTATGTTTGGGGGGGATCAGTTTTTCAGTTCCAGTCATTAAATAATAATTACAACAGTTTATACTGTAAGGAAAACAATTTTGTGATGACCCCATTACATCATTTTTTAAAAAATTTATTTATTTGGTTTGTTTTCATTCCAATCTTCAAGAAGAAAATAGAAGAAAATCTTTTTTTTTTTTTTTTTTCTCTCCAGTTCTCATTTACAAAATATGCTGCTGAGGGGACTTTGCCCACCCACATACTTTGACTTTTCAGATATCAGCATTTCCACCCAGAACTGGATGAACTCTTTCTAAACCCACCTGGAGTAAATATAGTTGAAATCTTTGCACAAAGAGAATTAAAAACAAACAAAAAAAACCCCCACACAACCGAAATAGATGCAAATGTTGCCATCTCTGCTCTGCTGCCATTGTTTCACCATGATTTTTAAGAAACTCAGTTTGTGTAAATCTGTGCTGTTAAAGGAAAGCACAGTAAAGCTTAGCCACCGTCAAATACACTAATAGTTATCATAGTTTAAGCTAAAATGATACAAAATCAAATGTACGAAAGTCATTGCTGCATTATGTGACTAGCATGGCATTGGATTAAATCTTCTGAAAATTGAGATTATTCTGTATATGTCTGCTTCAAGTACTTTCATCTGAAGACACTCAGTCTAGCCTTGCTTGCTAAAGTAAGGTACTTCGTAAAGTCTACCATGGGTCTGAAAGTGTGTGGTATCAGTGCTGCTCAACCCCCATTTTCTCCAGGTGTCTGCCTGTGGATACCTGTACAACACAGGAAAATTCACCTTAAAACTAAGGTGTTTCTTGTGCCCTCTGTATGCATGGAGATTCTGGTGCAGAGGGATACAATGCCTGCTGGGACAAATGTCAAGATCACAGATATCTGATATTGAGGCTTGAATTGTATTTATGTGGAACTAGGAGTGAGTACTTATAACATGGTACTCACAACTGAAAAAAGTCAAAGCTTTCAATGGGAATAATACCTGTGCTCCATGCTATTGCTTCATAAAGTAATTTCTCAGGTATTTAATCTGCTTCCCAGGAGTTGATCCTTCCCGATACTAGAAATCCCTCTCTTGCCATGACTCCCTCAGTTCTCTTGCCTCTGCCTGAAAACCTCTATACCTTAATGTTTGCCATTTATGGCTGAAGAGCCCCAGAGGTCTGTGCTGTGATATAGACACCATATGTTGCCCTGATCCTGTGTAACAGTATCTCACTTTGCTCTACTACACTGAAAGAGCAGGAAGAGTTATGTCAAATAAAACAATTTTGAAATCTTCTATGATTCACTGGATGAAAATACACTAAATACACTACTACTTCTCAGCTCAGGTACAATAGTAGGAACAAAACATTACCAGTGATTTCAGGTTAGCTGTGAATTTAAATCCCCAGCGGGTGCTTTTAGAATGCAGAAGAGGAGCAGAGCAAGTACTATGAAGAAAACTACACAGTGTGGCTGTGTTCGAGTTCCCCCTGGTTTACTGGAGGAAGCTGGACAGCTTTTAGCATCTACTTCTTTCCAACAACAGTGGAGACAGGATGTCAGCCTAGACGTTCTCTTAGTCTCAGTTGTAGCAGCTGTTGCTATATATTTATGGCACAGCCGGGGGGTGTTTCCATTTGTTGCCTTTGTCTAATAGCAGTCACAAGTTCCTTCTTCCTCAGCCTCTGCGTCATTCACAAAACACACTCACTGGCCGGTTCCACTTAATTACTATTCATTGTTGGTGAAGCAAAGTTGCTGTATGACTGTGTGCTTAGTTAGTTGCCTGAACATTAATAGCAAGTTTGGTTTTTCCACCAAATCTATGTGTCACAAAAAGCCACATTTCTCTTCTGTCTCCAGGATCAAATTATCTGGGAAGTCGCTGTTCTGTGAATAGTCTGGATAAAGGCCTTATTGAACTTCCCTTCTTTTTTATCAGGAGACTGATTTCTCCCTTTATTTTTAGCATGTTATCAACAAAAGTTGCTTTATTACTTCACTGTTTATAAATGAAGATGTTTTCAATACAGATAAACAATTTCATCTAGGAAATTTCTCCACGTGGTTCTCCTGCATGGTACACAGCATGAAGTCTGCTGCTTGGTCATCTGGTCCTTCTCTTTTCAGGTCCAAAATACCTACCACATTCTGCCTCACGCCACACAGTCTCTCTTAGTTTCTGCTGAAAGTAGGAGGTATTATTATCCCCCAGATTCACATTGCCAATCTCTCCCTCTTCTTAAAACCCAGACTTTTCTAGTGCCTAGGTATTGATTCAGAATACCGGCCATTTAAAGATTTTTTATATCATGCTCAGGCTATACTCTTCAAGAGGTTTCTTGTCCTGGGGAGCAGCGGGAAGTCTTGCTGGGCAGCAGTGGCCAAATAAGTTGTTAATTGCTACAGGGGAGAAGACTGAAGAGATACTTTATTGATGCTGAAAACTAACTTTTTCTCTGGCAGATGCCAGTTATTCCAGTAGCCATTCCACATACCAAGATTAAAGAAAATATGTCAGTTCTGGACTAGATCTTCTCTCTATACGTTTATGTGACTCTGCTGGAGATAGAGAGGCATTCAACCCTTCCCCTGACATTAGCTTTAGGAAATGTTAGTTTGTATCAGTGTCTGTTATTTGACTACGCTGCCTTCTGTAAAGGGTAAATGCTTCATTTCTACTTCCTGAAGAGATAGCACTTTTCTATTTTACTTCGTAAAGCTAACAAAATCTCTTTCCTCATCATAGAATTTTAGTCTTGTGCAATAGGAAGAAGCACAAAATCTCCTTCTGCATACAGTTTATTGTTAACATTTCTTCCTGCTTCAGCTGCTCTTCTAATGACATGCTCAAAATAATCAAGAAAAGAAGTAACAAGTGTACAAATAATGCAATGGACTTCTAGTCTCTTAATCTGTAACTAGACCACGTACAATGTATGTGATGTTGTGGGACTGTAAGCAGGGATCAGTCCTACAAAAGATTATCCTGAGAATAAGCATGTACATTTATATGAAATTACAGTGTAAGAAATCAGACCAGAAGTGGTCATTCACATATTTCTCAGACGCAGAGTCACTGTATTGATGACCAGAGATTGTGATAGCAGTGCTCTCAGTTGGGCTGCACTGCAGCCAATCCTCAGTGGAACCATGGTTTCCCTAGGCACTTTTCCACCACCCGTGTTTTCAATTCCCAGAGTTGGTCTTCCTGCAAGAGCTATTTGTGAATGTGATACCAGCATCATCATCAATGCAACTGGCTCCTTATTTGGCCTGTGTACTGAGTGTGCAGACCTGAGTACCAAAGCAAATATTGCAGTCTTAACATCACCAGCAGGACCTACAGCTATTCTTCCTTAGCATTCCCTGTCCATTTAGGCAGATATAAGTGAAGGATTTGGTTCTTTGAATACTAGCTTAGTCACCTATGTTTGATGTACTCCCATTCCCTTGCTTGTTTGTAAAAGGTGAGTTGTTGAGTTCTGGAGGCTAACAGAGAGCTTGCAGCACCCAGAGGTGCTATGTTTCCTTGGGGGTTGTATTGGCCTACCAAATATCATTAGGAGGCAGACTTACTGGAATTCACTCGATCAATGTGGGATGTTTCCACTACCAAAGCCCTGAGTCTGTAATCTGATGTGGGCTGGTATAGCCCTCTGACAAATTCTTGTTACTCAGCACAGAGCAGAGATTTACATGTTATCCATGTTTCACAGAGCCTAGCTTTAAATCTTAAAATATAGCAATTTGTGCTTACGATGCCAGAGAAGCCCTGTTCAAAACCTACTGTTGAGATAAATGCTTTTACAAGGATGGAGAGAGGCTGGACTATAATTTAGTTCCCCAATTCTGTGCTAGTGCTAGTTACTTTAGCAGTGTTAATGTCTGCAATCTACAGCCTCTATCCTGCCCCTCTTAGATTTCCTGTGTATTCCTTATAACTCATACTGCATATTGTCCATTCTTGTTCTTTCCAAGCTGTCCTCCCCCACCGCCAGCTCACCTAAGGCTCACACAAAGTTCACATGAGCAGAGTCAATTTATTGCAATGTTCATATTTCAGTGAGTGGGTCATATTGGACAGGGCTGCAATAGAAAAGCAGCAGCGGGCAGCTGTTTCCCATTCATTCATACGTAACCTCCACAGCACTGTCAGCAGAATACTAAACAAGGTTTTAGCATCTGCTATTTTGATTGGTTGATTATCGGCCAATTGCTCTTGGATTCCAAGATTGACGAAGTATCTGTATATCTCATTAGCAGGGTTAGCAAATCACTGCCACAGCAAAACCTCAGCTGCTTTTAGTTGTAGAACACAGTTGTTGGTTGCAAGCATCTGCTTCCTGTGACTTCTTTTGCCGTGGGCTCTCCTCTGTTTCACAGGGACTGTAGGTAAGCTCTAGGCCATACTACTTTGAAAAGAGATGGTCACTCTTACAAAAAATGAATGTGCCTTTTCCTTGTTAAAAGCTAAAGCGACTAACAACATAAGAAGCATTAGCTTCTGTCCTCAGTGCAGAAATCTATTGGCTGATTCACTCTTGCTGGCCTGGAGTGACATCTAGGTATCCATGTATGTATTTCAGGTATAACCCCAAGAACATCCCAAAAGGTTTTGGTGGTGGGTTGGAGCTCCCTGAGGCTCTCACACTCGACTTTTTCACCTGCTATATGTTCTGGTGAGCAGTAGCTGTTCAAGTTACTTCAGGTTACTTCAAGCTGTGGAAGTAAGGAAAAGCGAGTGGAAAAACCATGCTGGAAGGGATGGATGCAGTCCTGTAAGTCCTATAATTACAGTGTCACTTTCTCTCTGCACCTGGTTTTCTGTCCTCCCAGCATAACTTTGTTGAACATAGTCTCATCCTGCCAAAAGCAGAGTTGTTAGGAAAAAGAAACACACAAAAAACAACAACAAAACAATGCTTTTATCTCTGTCACAGTGAAGGTTCTTTCTTGCAGTATATTTACAAATACTTCAGGAAGTCTACTTTTAAATAAAGCAGTTGCCATAAATTAAGAGGACAGGTAGCAAAAGTCAGATGTATTTTCTATACCACGATTTTGGCTTGGAAAACTACTCTGATAACTTTTTCTGTTAGTTCTAGTGTTGTAGCTAAAAAGTCACTGTGCAAGTCAAGTCCAACCCTAGGAGCGTTGTCTAAACACCTTGCAATGTAACGAACTCTACTACTTTACATGTATATTCTCTGGAAGGGAATTCAAATCTCTGAATCTTTGTGATCCAGTTGATCTCATTTAAAGTAGCTGGAAGATTTGTACTGCTACCTTTTATAGCCATAAAATTTATCTTACCTTTTAACAATTTGAGATATTTCATTTTCAGTGGCTATAATACTACAAGCTACCTTCATATCGTACAAAATATACCCATAGTTTGTGATGCATGGCCTGTGATTTAGGGTCTTCTGCCAGCAAATATTTCCTCCAAGCAGCACAATTTTTTTTAAAGAAAAAGAAACAACAAAGATTTCTTTACTGTTCTTGGTCACAGAAAAACAAAGTCTCAGACCTAATTGTAAGTTCACGTCCACACGTGAATAGCTCAATTCAAAGGAAACCCATGTTAATAAAATTTGGTACATCTGTCTCTATATTCAGCAGTCAAGTCTGTCACTTTTGGAGACTAATCCTATTTTTTCTGGTAGTGGGACACTGAGTTTTCTCAGTTCTGTTAACATATAATGATTCTCTTTGTTGCCCTGCTTGTAACTGTCAGGGCACATCAGGATCACTGCCATCAGAGGTAAGACTTGTTTCATGTATCTGACAAGAAATGCTGAAATGTCTGAGGTGCTTCAGGTAATTCATCTGAGAAAGAGGGTGAGTTTCCTGCACAGGAAACATGTTAACGTGCCTAGAAGAACTACAAAGAAGCAAATGAAAAGAGTGCATGGGAGTAGAGAAATTCCAGTGCTACTTTATTCAAGCAGCAAGAGAAGCATTTCAGTTGTTCTAGTCTCATCTTGCTTAGGTTTCAATATACCAGAATACCTCCCAGTGCTCCTAATAGCCTGAGCATGATTTTCATTTTCTCGCATTGAAGCCTTTTTGTCCCAGTTTCAATCTTGAAGGCAACCAGTCTGTTGGAGAGGATGAAGCAGTTGAAGTAGCATCCCTATTGAAGACACTTGGCAGTAAAGATAGTCATAGGCTTTAACTTAGCAGTTATTTGGTTTACTCTACTCCTGACTTTCACCCAAAATTGCTTTAGTAGTGTGAAGTGGTGCAAAGGAAAGCCAAGGCCTTTTCAGAAGGAAAGGTTGTCTAAAATTTTGAAACATGGAGATAAGCTGTGCTTAAATCTAAGCAGTATGCCAACTATTGCTGTCTTAAAGAGAATGATGGGAGATATGATTTGCTTGTTTTGAGTGGTACATAGATCTGAACTGGGCTGAGTTTCTGACTGAGATTTGGATACCAGGCCTGGAACTAGTGTCGTGAGCAAGCAATAATGGTAACAAGCTCAGAGAATTAGCATTGGAGGTACACGGCTATGTTTCTGTGCAGTGCATAAAATATGAGGCTGAAATGCTCTGAGTATGGGTGAAATAATGTGACTGTCTCAAGAAGCATTGCAGAACTGGTCAGTGGATATCAAAGGTCTGATTGACAGTTCATGATCCATTTCCCTTCTGTGACAGAAAGGAAACTGGGATGTAGCTGTAATATTCTAAGAAAATGGATAATGCTGGGATATTCATCGTTTCCATCTATTATCTACTAAGCACTGCTGTTTCCCCTGGAGAACAATGGGATGCTGTTAATTTTCATGCAGCTATGGTTAAAAGATCTGAATTTATTTTTTCATCCCACTGTTTTTGCACTCTGCATTGCTATTAGGCTGGCACAGTCCAGCTTGCCTACAACAGTCTTCTGTGGCCTTTGTCTTCCCATGATCGTTTAAACTGGAAGCTTGAACACCTTCTATCTTATCTTGCAAATACCTATAATAGCATAGTATATACATAAATAAATAAATATATAAAATTTGTTTTTTCCCCTAGAAATTGTTCCTACTTGCTGCTAAATTGAATATCTGGCCTGTTTCTGGTTACAGGTCTGAGCTTTGTCCTAGATTTCTCTCCTAGATCCATCCTAGATTCTTAGTTTTCTGTGCCTCAGTTTGCCACTTGTGAAACTGACTTAATTCTTTGCTCTCTGACCTTTCTGATTGATGGGCTTTTAATACATGTGATTATGGCCACCTGTCTATTTTTCTAGGGACAAATGTGGCCTTCCGTGTTCTTTTTTCTCTTGAATACTTTGGTTTACACATTTATTTCTACGTATTGCATCATGGAAAAACTGGTGCTTGGCAACGCAAATGATCACAGCACATCACCAGCCCTTAATGAACTTCACTGGACATCTCCAGGTAAGGGGTGCAGTTGCCAGACTGACATTTCCTTCAGGAAATGTTCTGTCCCTCCTCTGATTACTCCCTCCCCTTCATTTGGAAAATCTGTGATAATTAAATCACTCCAAAGGAAAGTGATCTGTTGCTATAATTCATTTAATAATTCAGCGTAAGCCCCAGATTTCTTTTTGCACAAATGAAATTTGCCCTGTTCACAAAAGATCAGCTCCCAGGCTACCTGCTTACTCACACAACCCTTTCTTAATTAGATGGCAGAAACTATGAAAGGATGGTCCATCACCACAGATGACCATAGGGAAACAGAAAGGCTTTTCATTGAAGAGGTCCTGGTAACCCTGCCATAAAGAAGAGAGTGAGATTCATTGCTGGAAGAAGATATGAATGTATAATTGCTGTTTGGCCACTAAATACAGACATCATCTCCTGTTCTCAGGCAGCAGAGAGAGAAGATGGGCTCAGCTGTTACACCGTGGGACCCCTTAACTTGACTTCTTACTTTTTTCCCATCACACAGCTATGCTTCTCTTTGCTTTAGTGGGTTTTTAAATACCTGAATGAAGTTTGGATTAATGTCATCTTGGACACAAAGAGCAATGAAGCTTGGTTTGCAAAGTATAACATTTTCCTTTGTAGCTTGAAAAGTTCCTATGTAAGTGCAAGCAGATACTTTTTCCCATTGCATAGTCCAGCTACACCAGTGGGATGTACCATGTGCAAGTAGGGTGCCACATGAAAAGAGAGCCATGGACACGATGATTTCTGTTGTTTCTGTCTTTAGATTAACCTTGGATATTTTTGCATTAAAAATCATAGTGGTATAATGGCTGTTAGCTCCAAATCCCCACTGAAATGTTATAAAAGGATCCAACTAGGGACCTGAGTATCTAATCATTCCTTTTGCCTTTCAGAAACTATTTATCTATTGAAGAGAAATTCTATATAGCCAGGATTTCAGGTCTATGTTAACTGGAAGACCTTGTGCCATCTTTCATACCTGGATTGAGGCAGGCTTTATATTATCTGCACTGCAACAGCACCTGATGCTCATCAGTGCTATGAAATGTATGCCAGCCGGTGGGCAGAAAGCAGGAGTGGGCAAGGAAGATTGCATACAAAAAGCTCAAAGAGAAAAACTGCTACATCCTTTGGTTTATGGCAATGAACAATTCTTTGTCAACCTGTCCCCTTTCCCCCAGTGGATAACTTGAGAAATCTCTGCTAAATTGCCTCTATGACCTATACAATGAACTACAATAACACTCTAGAGAATCCCCTCCCTCATCTTTAAGGGCTGGAGGTAGTACTGCTTCCCTTCAGTTAACATTCTCTGCAAAATGGCTTATTCCGTGTGACCCACTGCTGCTGAATTCAAAGTACGTTTGGATTCATAATAGAAACATCTATGAGTTCTTACTGAAGGTTTCCTCTAGCTGTATTCAGAAGCTTCTGATTCCTCAACCACACAAGGAGATTCCATCTGAATAACAGGACTCCTTTTTCCTTGCTCATCCCTGTGTTTAGGAATTTCTGAAGTGCAAAAGGTAGAACCACATTTTTGTTTTCGTTTATGTCTGTGAAATCCCTGCAGCCATAAAGGATCGGCTCAGCTCTCAGCAAAAACAGGATCTGGCTGACATTTAAACTCTCAGCAATAACAATTTCATTAACTTTGAGATTTCTGTCACTGAAAAAGAATGGATTGACATGCTAGAAGCCAAAAATATCAACCACATCTTCAGTGCATATCCCATTATGTTTTATTTTGTCGGTACTTGTTTGTAAGCATCAGTAGGCAGTAATCAACAAGAGTATCCAGTGGCAACCACTTTATATAGTGGGTTCCAGTTGGAAGTTTTAAAATAACCTATGAAATTCATTGTTTCTGGGTACTGCCAAGGATCTAAAGGCTCCAAAACATTTTGTAAGTTACTTGACAGTAAATATTATAGAAGAAGTATTTATAAATAGAGTATAAAGATGACCCAAACTTCACAGCATAGGGCAAACACCGACTATCAGGAGTTAGCAAACAAATCGGGGTATGTCTGTGCCCAAATGTTACTTCTCATATTTTACAGTGTCTTCAGAACTCTCTGTCTTGTTGCGTATGGGACAAAGAACCAGGACCTATGTTTCTAGCCAGCTAAATCAGTGTTATCTGTTGGTCTCCTGATTGTCTGGTGACAAAACTTTTCCTCCTTAAATTCAGCCCAAACTAGCACATTTTAATTTTGAGGAAAAGGGCAAACATCTTTGTCATGTTTCCACCAAAAAACAGCTTGCCTATCCCTTACAAAGAAAGATTTGTTTTCCTGTTTCCAGAGAAAGAGATCACAGCCCTGTGGCACAGCAATATCAGACTAGCCCTCTGCAGGCATGACTCTCACATGTAGTTTTCTGAACAAGAATTTTCCTTAAGGAGCCTGAGGGAAAAATAGGAAAGACTCCAAAGGCCTTAACTTTCCAGGAAGATAGAGCCACAAGTTGATTTATTTTCTTATACCAACAGAAGACAAACATAGTTATCTGGACTCCTACATTTACTAGGTTTTGACTACCATTCCTTACAGACCAAAGACTGCAGATCTTAAGAACCTACAATGGTAGGAAAGGAAAACAGCAATCCTACATAGAAAAATGCTGTAACACTTAGTGTTCAAGGGTTCCAATTTTTCCCATAACTTGATACTGGTAAACACAAGGGAAAAAAACAGAGAAATTATTCCACCCAATTTCTGTTAAGTACTGTGAGCAGCCCCACCTGGCTTTTGCTTTTAACCAATTCTTGCCAACAAGTCCATTGGTTGAAATGGTATGTAAGCACTTACTAAGGATGTGTTGCTTGGTATATTCTGGAGGTTATTTTCCATTCTATTTCATCGTCAAGAATTTGGAATTAGGATCATACTTTTGTATGTGGCAAATCAGTACATCTCTTTGTTCAAAAGGTCTAGTTTCTCAAGATTGCTTTTCATATTACATCATCAGAATAAGGTAACAAAATGGTAAAGTGTGATGGCTTGAGCTACTTGAGCTAAAGATGTCAAGCGGAGTCTAAATGAGGTCTTTATAAGTATTACAGAGCCTGGACTCTTTTTAGTGAGAAAGATAAGCTCTCTCTGTCAGTAAACCATGTTGTGATGGTTCTCCTGTGTAGAGACAGGTGTTTGAGTCAGGGAACTTATATTTCCCAGCACAGCGTAGTGGGTTGGCTCTTCACTATCTTATTTTACTTTATTTTATTTATCTCATTTTATTTCTAATAATTCTTCAGTGCTAGGGTCATCTCTTTCCCTACACTTATGCTAGCAAATAACCTGGAAAACAACTTGTTTCTAATACCTGCCTGAACTTAGGCATCGATTACAATTTTTTTTTAAGAGCAGTTCTTTTTTTTTTCTTGCATGTAAGTCCCTCCCCTTGCTTTAGCCTTCTGTCTATGCTATACTTGTTCTCATTGCTCTAACTCACCCCTGCTCTCCACCTCTTCCACAGCATCACAGATGGCAGTGGGCCATCTAGCACTCCAGATGGCTGGCACTTGCTGCTTCTGCCACAGGCTGAGGTAATGAGCTAGTTATTTCAGAAACAAATCCAATGCTATTTACTTCAGGGAATGGTGACACCAGAATAAGTTATTACATGCCTCATTTCTGAAGGATGTGTTCCCTGCTAGTTAAGATCTCTTTCAGTAAGGTTCATCTAAATCTGCTCCATAACTCCCTGACTTAGATATGGACCAGGCTGTTTTCTAATGAAGGTATAGTAGCACCTCTCTTCCACTTAAGGCCTGCTCATCGTTAATATTATCCACATCATTGGTATTTTTTCCAGCTAGTGTGAAGAACATAAGGGAACAAAAGCTCTCTTGCTAGACTGCGTGATGCAGCCTATCCCAGTATGCGAATAAATTGCTGGTACTTGCTTAGGATGGTGTTATTTTTACTCATATTGTATTCAATGTTTCAGTTTCTAAAAATCCTGCTTCCTTAGATTCAAGGCATTAGGTCTTGTGTATTGCAGACATGGATCCTATTGTGCAGTCTCTGGATGCTTTGTAACCAGAAGAGACTTCACAATAATTGAGCCAAACTAATGAATATTTTGCTTCTGCTGTGGGTGAAACTGGTTCAGGCCAAGTAAAAAAAAAAATTTTTTCTCCTAGAATTGAGTTGTGATCCATGGGAAAGTGAGTAACAGCATGTGGAATAGTCCCTGCACGGTAGAAGTTGTATGTGTGGTGGGGGCAGCAAAAAATTAAAAATTATGCCTCTTCTGGGATGTTGATACACTCTGCTGGATTGTGGCTAAACTGGAGAGGTTTGGTAGAGAGTAGTGAAGTTGAAACTGATGGGCAATTTGTTCCCATTAACAAAATACTCTTTGTCCTGGGGTTTGTTGAGTTCCTTTCCTTATAGCACGAACACAACTAGTGAGTTATCATCCATTGCTGTCACAGCATGAGCTCACCCTGGTGACCTAACACAACCCACTGCTCCATACCAAATCCAACACGCACAGTGACACCTCTGACACCTACAGCCTGCTAAATCCTGCAGTGGATTAAAAATGTAGTTACAGCAGCTGGTATGAATATTAAAAAGCTGTCTTCTGAAATCTAATTGCATCTCCTTGAATTGCTAGCTATTTGGCCAATGTAAATTGAATAATTTAATGCTAATCTCTATTCTGGAAGAGAAGGTAGAAAGCAGCCCTCCAATGAAATGATTCCATATCCTAATTTAAAACAATAGTTCAGTGAATGGGACCTCCAGTCTCCTCCACTGCTAATTAGCAGGATATTGCTGTAATCTCTTCCCTCACTATAGGTCAAGTCCCCCCCTTAATGACTCCAAAATGGTCACTTTTTCAGTAGTCTTTCCCTGCTGTGTTCTGCTTGGTACCGATCATTCTGTACATGAGAGAATTAATGTTTCTCAGTTCCTCAGCTCTTCTCGAGAAAACTCAAATTCCTGAAGCGTGTGCCCTGAGCTTAGGGTTTGTTGAAGAGCTGAGAAGGCTGAGCAGTTTTCAGCTTCAGATCTAGACTCTCCCTTTGTATATGCAGAAACACAGGCTCTAGAAAAGATTGGGCTCCTCTCTGAAGAGAACAGACACTCTGCATCCGTTCAGTTTGTGTAGGTCAGGCTGGCAAGGCCTGGTCAGCAAGTAGCATCCTTCTCATGGCTCTTAGTACAGGGCGCAGCTGAGGATGAAAAGCGTGCATATTGTTTGTTGTGGCTTGTCTGAACGTGAGCTCTGGCACTAGTCCTCTAGGTTCTGTTGTGTACCTGGGAACCTTCGTTCTGTGTCTTGGTGGTATGAAATAAAGCATTGCTCCTGCTAAGGAAGCTCTTACTCGAACTCTGTCAGGACTGCCAAACCTACTGCCCTCCAGCTTTTAAAAATCTAAGGGGAGTCCAAACGCTTACAGCCTTCCAAATGTTATCTGCGCATAAACCTTAAACCCTCTCATTCCATGAATTGTTGGTGGGAGGGAAATATCTGAACAGTAATTTATAGCTCAAATTAGGAGTTATCCTAGAGCTGGACAGAAGGAAATCTCAAGCATGGGGGCTTTAAAAAAAAAAAAAAAAAGTGATCTGGGCACGAGGGTTTATTTTCTGTCTGAATTGGCAGTGTATAATTTAAACCTATACTTCAGACAGTGCTGCTTAAAGGAAACTGGTCCTCTGCAGGGGTTTTGGAAGTATAAAGGAAAACTGAGATTGTTAAATTACAGCAATCTATGACCATGTGCATGTTGTGTGAGCTTCCCATGCTTTAGCTCTGAGAAGCCAGTAAGAATTTTGTAGAATGAGTTAAGCTATAAAAATGGGTTAAGTAATACCATAAGGGGTGTTACTAATACAGCGTGGCTGCAGCAGGGTTTACAACAGATGGATGTCTCCTGTAGCCTCTCCTTCGAAGACTTAATTACAAGGACAAAGCTTCTCCGACCCTCTTGCTGCTACCCACGCTGCCGGTCTGCACCGCTCAACAGCCACTGCAAACTCCTTAGCGGGTTGCCATCTGCTGGCATTGCCTTTAACTGCTTCCTCCTGGGGCAGCAAAAGGAAGGGCATTTACAAAATACGGGGAAGCAAGTCTGACGTGTAAATGCCTGATAACTTGTTTTCTTTAAGTGTTTTCTAAATCCTTTAACCGATTGTCTGTGTTGGTTTAGCAGGCCTTGCATTACAGGGAAGAAAGCTGTGTTGGTGTATGAGGAGCCTGTTCCTGGTGTCTGTTGCAATTTGAAATGATTTCTTCTCACCCAATGGGCTACATGAAACAAAGCAGTAATTAGCTTCTACAAAGCCTTCCTTTGGTCTGACGTGAATCAAACAAGTCACATCACAGATTGTTTCAAGGCAGTGCGAAGCTATAACTCCATCTCTGGGATTTGTTTCCCCTCAGGTACAGCTCAGATCCCAGGTTTGAGCAAGGGTCATTCCGCTTTTCAAGGTCCTGTAACATGTAAAATCAAACAAACAAAAACAAGAACAAATCTATTCCTTTTTCACTTTAGGGATGCTGAATCACTTAATCCTAATGTGCAAATGGAAAAAGATTTGTGTAAATCTGGCTGCGTAATTGTCAAGAAGCAGCAGTCCAGCCCTGACTAACCATGCAAGATGTCTGAGATGTTGTTAGGTTGTTGCAAGCATACACTTAATGTGTGCTGAAACTTGTAGGAAGAATAACCAGGTTATAGGAGGATTTCCTAGGAGGAAGTTAAAACAAATCTATCAGCTATCGGTTCCTTTGAATTAGATCACTATCATTAAATACTAACCATATTGTTCAGCTTTACCTGAATTTCTGATCATGAGTGATCTAATGGACTAACATCTGTGCCTGCAAATCCTTCTTGGCATCTCACGGCACACTCTACAGCACTGCTAGTGAAGCATGGTGGCTGCTTATCGCTGCCTTATGTCCTCCCTTTCTAGGGAGCAAACAATATGCCTGAGAGCTGCACTCCCTCCAAACCGATGAGTCCTTGAACGGGGATTGCTTCGCATTCCCGATACTCAATTTTACCACAGGGTGGCATCGTTGCTGTCTTACTGATCCCTGCGGCCCGAGGAACCAGCCCAGAAACGTGAATGAGGTTTGCACCGAGATTTTTACGGAGGTCCCGACGGTGATTGCTGCGGGTGCTTGAGCTTTCATGGAGGTATTATGCAGTTTGCTGCTGCTTTGTGAGGCACGGTGGAGGTACCCTTTCTGCACTGAACTTATGCAGTCTCATGTGTGGCTTACTATTTCCTGTCAAATCTGCCAACCTCACGGGGAACCAGTCTGCACTGGTGTTACTCCTTCTGTGAATGGCCTGGATGTGATGTGGATGTTTCACATCACTTTTGCAATTAACACTTTAAAAAGTAAAACTAGATCTCTCTTCAGGTTTCCCTTTCATGCCTCTATGGAAAAGACAAGGAAGGAGACTTAAAGTGGATATCCCAAAGGGGTGGTTAGGAAAGGTACCTTAAAAGTAAAGTGTAAGAGATGACCTTTAGCATGGCCAACTCAAAACGGTGGGATTATAGGGTCAAAAAGCAAGGCAAACACTGCTTTTAAACACTGGCTTTCAGAATTAGACCACAGATTGGGGAATCAGTCCAATCAGCAGTGCTGGGGCCTGGATCAACACAGGTTGATCAACAACAAATAATGACTGTGCCCAGGGGACATGCAAAAACTATTCATGTTATGCTCTGGGCCTTGAGTCAGTCTTGAATAAAAGATACTTGAGAAGTGCTCCGTCTGCTTTCAGAGTTAACTGAGGATCAAGCTGAAAATGTTTGTTGAATTGCTTGATGAGTGTAACTCACCTAAGCAGCTAAGCAATTTAATTTTCTAAATGGAAACAGAATAAAACATCAGCTCAGAACTGCAAAACATTTAATGGGTGCAAAGAACAAAACAATTGCCTGTTAGTATTTATGGCTGTGGCTTGTTTCTGTATTGTGATAGTGTGTCATTGCCATTAGCTGAGTTGCCTTTCTCCAGGGGCTGTAAAAAAGCAGGAGATGAGCAAAAGTAGTGGCTGTGATGCGTGTGCATAAACCTGTCTGTCCATAAGTTCATGATATATAGGTGGTATGGTGACATTCTGCTGGGACTTGATGTGTACTCAGCGCTGGTAACTGAAACCTGTTGTTGCAGGAGTACCTTTACTTTGCAGCTCAGCAGATGCTAACAGAGAAGAGAGCAGAGGCTATGACCAATTCAGTAAAGCCGGTCTGGTCCTTATATCCTTTTCTTATGGCTAGCAAGGATTGAATCTGGTGTTTTGCACTATTATGGCGTTTCATCAGTTGATTTTTCTGACTTAAGCCACTTGCCTTTAGATGTCCCATGTAAAGACCATCCTTAAGTTCACAGTGAGCGGAGAGCAGGTCCCATCTGCACACATGCTAGGGCTTGTTTTTCTGGAGTTTGATGTCACAGGAAATATCTGTGTTTCTGTATGCCTTCTGAGTAGACCCTTTTTGGCTCCAGCTCTAGTGATTAATAAGTGCTTAGAAGTGTGGAGTATAAAATGGAAGCCTGTTCTATCTGGTGCCTGAAATCCTATGATTTTTGCTTGTTCTGAGTGTTTACATAGTTGGTTCTGGGTTACCTTTATGAGATCTTGTTAAATTGAATGTACAGGTAACTACACCTTCAGATGAGAGATCAAGACTATCTTGTAATCTGGTTCTTGATCCAAACCTTGGCTATGAGTCCTGATGTTCTGGTACAGTTCTCCTGTTCAATTAAACAGTGTTTTATAAACTTTTCCAGGCTAGGTGTTTCTTATAATGGGGAATAAATAATCCATGAGTAGCATGTAGTAATTTTTTATCTTACATTGGGGGAAAGGTTCATAATAAACAGAATGTATGTAATGTGGAAACAGCATTGGAATCAACATTGGAGTTTCTTGTTTCAGCTTCTTGATCAGTAAAATCACCATCATTGAATCATGAAATGGCTTGAGTTGGAAGGGAACTTAAAGACCATCTAGTTCCAAACTGTGCTGTGGGCTGGGTTTCCCTCCACCAGCTCAGGCTGCCCAGGGTCCCATCCAGTCTAGCCTTGAGCACCTTCAGGGATGGGGCACCCACAGCTCTCTGGGCAGCAGATCCACAGCCTCACCACCCTCTGTGTAAAGAATTTCTTCCTAATATTTAATCTAATCATTCGGTATTCCTGAGATGTTAAACAGTTATCTGGTTTTCAGAAAGCTGTATGTTCCTTAAAAACAACAACAAAACCCCTAGACTAGATAAAGAAAACCTCAAATCAAAACCTGCAACTGTTTCCTAAAATTATCAGCATCAGAGCACTGATGGTTGTCTCCCAGCAGGATGAGATGCCTGCTTCCAGTGAGTCTGTTCAGAGGCATCAATGGATTAGTAGGCTGTCCTATGCTTTTCTTGGTGGTTGTGCTGTAGACAAGGAAACATCTACCCCATGGAGCAGATGAACTGCAGAAGTTTAGATCATAATTTCAGTGCTTTAGAGTTATCTGGAAGGCCACGTCTTAGGCTTCTATACCTCAACCTTTGTTTTGAAGATGAAACATGCATGTAGCTCTTTGTAGGTTCTCTAAAGGTATCTAAAGTCCCTAGATGTATTAAAAGCTGCTAGGGACAGGACTTTGCGTTGCCACCAGAAACAAATGATATTGCTGGCTCCTGCATGCAAGACCCAGCTTTTCAAAGCCTGGTAGTAATCTGGGAAAAGAATCAGATTTGTTTTAGTTCAGTGTAGTGTTTGCAGAGCTGGCTCTCCCAGCTGGAGGAAGATGACTGAAGATGTCAGTGACAGCCTTGTGTGCTGTAGTGTTTTATTGTTCATTCCATTCTGACTGACTGTAACAAGTCTGTCCTTCTAGAATGAGACTGCATCAATGCAAATAAGGAATCTCTACTGGTGTTTAAACAATTATCATTTAGTGTGCTTGTATATTTTGATTTGTAAGTGATTCTGAGCAGTTAAATTTTCATTTTAAAGCAATGTTTTTCAATCATTTCTTAAAGATAAATGTGCCTGAAGAACAATGGTAAATTTAGCTAAGCAGCATCTGCAGCAATGAAAAGATCATCGTTTACTACTGTTCTCTGTGAAATTTTTGGATAAAGTAGATTGTCTTATTGCTTTCATAGTATGGTTCAAATAGCACAAAAGAAGTGTTTCCCCACTCTCTTCTGTCATGGAGGAGGGTATAAAAACATCAGAGCTGCCTCTCTCAGCTCTGACTGGTGGCAGGTGAGAAAGCTGAATGACAATTGTTTCTACTATGTAGCTGACAGCTCAGTACCACTGCACAACGGCTGAGCTCAGCCAGGATCCATGCTTAAAATACCAATCTTCTGCCAGTGGACAGGTTTCTTCAGAGCCTTGTGGCTTCCCTGGGACTTCATCACCTGTGCTTTGCCAGATATGTTGGCACAAACATAATCTGTGTCTGAAGGTGAGTTCTTTACTAGTAATGGGTGCGTGCTCCAAAGACAATGTGGGCCTCAGTCAAAGGTACCTATGGGTAGCGTGTTGTGGTATATGGACATGTGAAATGCTTCGGACTATGGAAAAGGAAGATCTGTATAGGCAGGGGGCTTCTGTAGCATTAGAATGAGTTGATTCAAAACTGAACTCACCTTTCTTCCTTGTTTATGACTCCTTCTTTGTCTCCTCTTAAAGTTCTGAAACCTTTGTTGACATGTAGTCCCTGCCCATCACACAGACACACTCCAAAGTTCAGAATGAGCCTCAGAGGCTGAGAGCTCCAGTTTGGTGTAATCTGTCCTTTTATTACCTCTAGTCTTTGTCCAGTGCTGTGCTGCAGAATTAAAAAAAAAAATTCCTAGTGTCTCCAGAAGCCACTGAAGGTATTTTTCATTGTCTATTGAAAATTTTAGTCTTGTAGGTCAATTATCAAGAAGTTAGTAGTCTTGATCACGAGTCTCCTATGTGCTATGATGCAGCCCATGGACAACCTCTGAGAAAGGAGACCTCTAGATTTCTTGTGGTTTCATTTGTCATGACATTGTCTGGGTCTTGCAGTCCATATATCATGCTTAGTTTGGTCAGCAGAAACATACTGACAACCTCTGTGAGCTTCTGCATATCCCCCAGGTTAGAGGCAATGCACATGGCAGAAGTTTCCATGGCTTTCTGCAAGCTCTGCAAATTGCTGTTGAGGGAAAACTGTGTCACTGAACTGCCACCAAAATTTGCCTTGTGGAACCCACTGGATGTGGCAGGATTTATAAAAGGATACTTTGGATAAAGGTGTTTCATTTTCTCTATCAGGGAATTTGTTTTCAGCCATGTAAAATTTATTCATCTACATGATTTGTTGCTTGTAGAATGGAGGGAATAAGCCAAATGAAATCTAATGTAAAAGGTATTTTTTGGATGAGTGTTGCGCTTTTTAGCGCTTTCTCATATCTGGATGTGTTGGGAATGTCTTCAGTGAGTCATTGAATTAATTATTTGGGCTGTATTTTTTCCAGATACTTAAAAAGGGTTTATTAGCACAGGGAATGGCCTTTTCACTTGTAGCATGCTTCTTGTTGATCCCTCAGAGGATGGAATAGCCCCTTTCTCCTAAATTTCAGCAGAAGTTTTTCTGATGCCAAAGTAATTTGCTGAAGTTGAGGGGGATCTGCCAAGGGTGTGGGGCTGCAGCAGCACAGAAGCATTGACTCAGCACAGTTGGAGGCTGCCTCCAGAGGAGTGACAGGTCCCACCCAAAGGATGTTGTTGCTGTGGGATGCAGGTGAGAACCTCACATATCTCTGGCTGCTGCAGGTGGCCTTGGAGCGTAGCCACAGATTCACTGGAATCTACAGCTTCCAACCTTTCCTTCTTCCACAGACAGAAAACTCCATCCCTCCTGTTCCCAGGGGTTTTCAGGGATTCAGGCTACAGATGGGCCTATACAGCCTCTGCAGATGGTTGTAAGGCAAGTAGTGAGGCACCTTTGCTGTGAAGGTATACCTCCTTTCCCAGCAGTAAGCTGACTTTGGCTCACAAGCTTTGGTATTTAAAAGACTTTCATATGTGCGTGGTCCCTATAAAAATAAATCTTCAAAGGAAACTAATGTTGTGTGGTGAAAGTCTGTGAAGTGCCTGTAGCTTATAGTACTATGTAAAAGAGACTTAACTATATGGGCCAATATAGTTCTTCAATGAACTATCAGCTCCTCAGGTTTGAAGGTTGTTGCTCTATAGTTTCAGAAGTGAGTTACTGGCTTTCTGGATCTAAGGTTTTGACTGCCTCAACACATTTGACAGAGCTCTGAAATAGTCATTTATGATTTCACAGTGCTTTGGCATAAAGATCTCATCCAACAAAGCTTTGAAAGGGCTGATCAGACATGACATTTTCAAAGCAGTCCAGAAGCATGGAGGTGAAAGTAAGAAAATTAAACATGCATCTACGTAGACTGACTTGACAATTATGATCCAAGTCTTCCTACAAAAGCAGTGATCACTTGATTTAAATTTTTCCAGAAATTTTGTCTGTGGTGCAGCCAGACTTCAGCTGATGAGCGCCCTTATGCTGTGATGTGCTATGAATAAACAAAATTTTTATAGAGTTCAGGACAGTATTAATAGCAAGGCAATGGAAAGCCCGCATAGAAATTACTTAAGACTGACTCCTGATAATAGAAACTGGATTCTCTATGTATATATGGGGAAGTTAGCACAGAAGCAGTCACAGAATCTTTATCTACACTCTGCTCTTCTCTGAACTATCACAGTTGCCTGGCAATGCCAACAAACATGTCTTTTTCCAGATTTAGTTACATAGGCAGAAGTCTAAATGTTAGCTTCCTGGAGGAAAGATGATTCACCTGATTTAAAGCAGATATTTTAATCTGAAAAGCTATATTTATCTTTCCTTTAGAGCAAGATGAGGCTATTGATGGGAAGAAGAATTTTTCCGGTTCTCGGTATCTCATGCTGCCTAAAATGGTTTAGATTTGTCTCAGGGAATGATTCTCTTCTGGAGTAAATAGGTTTTGACCAACATTAACTCCTTGGGGCCAGTGAAGAAGTATTCATCAAGAAAGGGTTGTTTATTTCTGTGCTGTATTGCCCAGCCAGTGTCTGTAGAATGAGATGATTCTGCTTTCATTTGCAGAGAAGTAAATGTGGTGTGATTCCACTGGGAATGTCACGTCAATCTGGCTTCAGGGCTCTTCATCTCCAATGATGCCCTGGCTGTTGAGATTCTTCTTGCCTGTGGCAGGATTAAAGGGAGACAACTGTACTTCCCATGACTTGGGCGCCTTATACAAATAACTTGGTTACTCCAGTGATGAACATTGTTACCACTGACTGTAGAAACCTTATCCTACAGTCAGGAACAAATACCAGGCTTCTTGCCAGAGTAAATGTGCTTAAACCTGAATGCTTTTAAAAGCACATGCCCGTGCTCAAAAGCTTCTGGTAGCGTCCTGAGCAAGCACGTCCATATACACACACTTCGTCTTCTCATTGGTGGATGAGGTTTCAGGGTTAGAAAGAAGAGCTGCATTTTAATGGTGTTTGAGACTATTTGCTGTCTTCATAGACTCTGTAGAAGTCAAACTTGGGAGATAAGTTGTACAGTTCCATTGACTGCATGAATTTACATCACCCTTCCACGCTGCCCCTAACTAGTATCCAAATGGCTTAGGCATGCACCACTGAAGATTAATTTTATTTCCTTTCCTCCATTTTTGCTGTTACTGCACTGAGCACATGTATAATAATTCATATCTTTGCGTTTCAGATATATGAGAACTTAGGACAGTGTCTTATATACTATAGAGATGAATTGCTTGTAGTGGACAGATTAAGCGCATAGTGATGAATGTCCGTGTATCTAATTTGGGAATGGGAAGGAGAATCCTTGAAGTGCCTCCTGCTGCCAGTGTCTGCATGCAGAGACTGAAGCACACCCAGAAGAGTGCAGACCTTGCTCTTCACTGTGGTCCCCTCAAGTTCTAATTCTTGAGGAAGGAGAGATCTATGGTTTCCTCTGTAGTGACTCCACGAAGCACGAAGGGAGCAGATGACAGCTTTTGCAGAGGATGCAAGGGAACCTTATATGAATGGAAAGAGGGTTTCAGGGAAGAAGAAAACTTTTTCACAAATGTTACGTGTGAAAATTCCTGGGAAGAGGTGCTTTGAGTGGATTTGTCAGCACTGCCTGGACAATCATCTACAAGGCAGACACAGCTGGAATAAATACTATTTTTTTTTTCCTGTTTAAATGCATAATGTGCCAGAATGAAGAAAATCTGATATTTTCATTCAAAACAAACGGAGCTTTGTTAGGACAGATTTCTTACTACACATGGGAAGACCCTCCCATTTCCAAGCCTTATTCTTATTTAAAATAAAGATAATACCAGCACCAGCAGGGTTAGGAGTGGGGTTTGCAGGGCTGCTCCTCTACATACAGAATGGAAATCTCTCTTATAAAGCAGGTGAAAGATTTTGTTGTCTCAGGGAAAGAGGTTAGTGCAATTTTGAAACAGCTGAATTCTCCTGCAGTTGAGTCCAAATTCCTTTTTGTTTGTTTGGGATCTAAGCCAAATTGAATCTGCTGGGTTAGGTTTGTGTTGATTGACTCCATCCCGAACCCCTTGGGTACTTGCATTCAGAGCTTTGGTTTTGACTTATGTCCAGTGTTAACGGAGAAAAACTATCCAAGTGCGCTGCATATGTAACCACCAAGTCAATTGTCCCTTCCTGCTTGCCAGTGTAAACCATGAATGCTGTGTGAAACCAGTACAGCAGCAGGACTGGGCCCAGTGCCACTGGTTAACTTTTTCTGAAGTTGCTTTACTAACACACTAGAGCCTTGAGCCAGCAACTGTAGGACATGGTAAGCTAGTCCTACCATGTAGGACATGGTAAGCCATGACCTCCCCGTACTGTAATCCTATAAAATTAGTGCATCAGTCTAATTATGCTCTATTTTCAGTGGGGCCAGATGCTTTCTTGGTGAAGTTAAAGCCAAGGTGAAATTTACTTCCTTCAGAACATAAGCCCCAAACTTGCCCCTTGAAACTTTTTTGCTTAACCATCTATTAACATATCCAGAGCTGGAATGAACACACCCTTCCCCCCCCCCCCCCCCCCCCCCCAGATACAGAGAAGACTACAATAAGATGAATGATGATTAGAGTAAAAACCATTGAGGCAAAGTTACCATGAAGGGATCGAACAAGGCACTAGGACCTAGGAGGCGTCTCATCCACCCTGGCAGGAATTTCTTGCTTGGAGCTCAGACAACAAAGGCAGAGCGAGCCTGGTTTTCTTTCTCTCAGCATCTCCACCCTGCGCGCTGAAAACCGGTGAGTAGAGCTCTTTCGAGTGACTTGCATGCAGAAAAGTAGCAGATGTCAGATGGAAGGAGGAATCTTTCTTTTAGTACCTTACAGCATCTGCAGTTCATTTTTAAACAAAACCCCTGAATCCTCTGTTTCATTCCCGAAGTTGCTTGGATGTTTCATTGTTCAGTACATGTCACCCGACTGAATATACCCCAGCTGGCATTGTGTGGAAAACGTTCCTAACTTGGGGTTTCTCTGCAAATTGCCTGCATTGTCATCTGCTTTACCGCAGGCTGAGGACAATGATTTTTCTCGTGCAGGTCACGGTGACATTGTAAAACACAGCGAAGCAGCGGTTCTGGCAAATGTGAGGGGTGGGGAACTGATAGCAACAGCTTTTCCTAGATTTGTACCTGGCTGCCAAGTGTGGAATGTAAATCCTATTTCTGCCTCGTGTTAACATGCAAGCAACATATGTGAGTTGCATGTTCCTAGTTTACGGAGGGAATGAAAAAGCGGGACTGGGGGGATTTCTCCTCCTTTTGTGTTGGGGTTTGGTGCAGGGGGAAGGTTGTTCTTAAGCGTAAACTAAAGACCATGCGGAAATTCCTGATTACTGTCTGTCAGCTCAAGTCTGCTTTTCTGAGCTCTTCCCTTGCGCTAGGAGCCCCCCTGTGCTCAGAACAATGAAAGGTGAGCTGGCAGGGGCGGCGTGTCCCTTGGGCAGGGGGCACTTCCAGCAATTAAATCACTTAAGACCAGGAGGGGGGGGGGGGTTGGAAGAGTTGGAAATAGCTTCTTTATTTTCTCCTCCTCATTAAATGGGAGCAGAAATGCAATTCAGAGGAGGCTCAGGCTGCTGAAAAGAGCTCATAGAAGCCTCATTTCAATGACAGATTTTTCTTTCCAGTCATTTCTTCTTAGAGATGTAGGCTGGTCCTGGGAATTGATTGATGGGCTAGGAGGGGGCTGCGGATAGGGGGAGGGGTGGGATGGATCTCATTGTTAACCCTTATTGAACAGGCTGTCACAAAGAAACTGCTTAGTCCCCTGCGACCATTCTTTCATAAATGCCAGTTTATTCTAATGTTAAATATTCAGATGCTCTGATTCCTTCCGTGATTCGACAGATTGAAGGGCTGACTCACTGGGATCTCCTTGTTTTCTGTTGCCAAAGGAAACCTCACAGGGCTCAGAGGTTTAATTCATTGCCAACTGGTGTTTGGATGAGTTTTTGGAGGCTGAGATGCAACTCCCTTTGGCCTCAAGTCCCAATTTACTACACTTTGAAAACTCCCAGGTGCAGGAGCAGACTGCTGTCTAGTAATATGTTCCCTGCCCCTAGTAATTGGATCCCTTTCACAGCGAGGACCCCTCCTACCCTCAGTCCCCAGAATCAATACAAATCTGGGTCAGGGGAGGGGATGCTTCCCAAATAAATCTGGCCTGATCCAGATGCAGCTCTCACATTAGTGTCATTTTTCTTGCTGGACTGTGGCTCCGCTTGGCTCTAACCTGTCCTTTTCACACTCCTTTTCTCCCCATCTTCCTGCTCAGCTTCAGATCTTTAGGGTTCACTAAACTATGGAACTTGATTTTGGACACTTTGACGAACGAGACAAGGCGTCCAGAAACATGCGAGGCTCACGTATGAATGGGTTGCCCAGCCCCACTCACAGTGCTCATTGTAGCTTCTACAGAACCAGGACCTTACAGGCACTGAGTAATGAGAAGAAAGCCAAGAAGGTGCGTTTCTATCGCAATGGGGACCGCTACTTCAAGGGAATTGTATATGCTGTGTCTTCCGACCGCTTCCGAAGTTTTGATGCTCTCCTGGCTGACCTGACCCGGTCCCTGTCTGACAACATTAATCTGCCTCAGGGAGTCCGTTACATTTACACCATTGATGGATCGCGGAAGATTGGAAGCATGGATGAGCTGGAGGAAGGTAATTGGCATTGCTGGCTGGTGCAGTAAGGAGGCGGGGTGGGAAGGGGGCTGCACCACTTCGGCCGGTTCTTAAGGTCACATTTCCTGCAGGCCTGGGGATGCTTCTGCCCCTCTGTGCTGAACTTGCCCCACCTCCTTCCCTGCACAGAGATGCAGAGCAACGTGGCAGCCCTCAAGGTGCCTCCGGCATGCTCACTCTAGTGCGGATGCGGAGCTTGAGGGGTGTGTCTTACTCTGAACTAGACATGGCTGTATGCATGGCTCAGGGGGCTGTCTGAGGGCATCCCTATGTCTGTCCAGACTGGGCTAGTGTCCCACGGGGATTGGATGCATGAGAGTAGAAAGTGCTATGATTGTATCTGTGGTGGGGTCGTGCAGTATGTATGTAACAGGATTTCTGCACTATGTTTGATGGGGGTAGGAGGGATTTATGCACAGTGTGTAGGGGTGTGCAGTGTGTAGGGCTCATGAACAATGTGTATGGGAGACTCGGATGAGATGTGCAGGGGATTATGGAATGTTGGGATGTGGGGTGAGTGTGTTTAAGGGGGTGCATTAGCAGCTCAGACAGCATTTGAGGAGGGGTGAGGGGTGTGTCAGGAGCTCATGCGTTGTGTTTGAGGTGCAGTTATAGATCAACGTGTGTACATGGAAAGGGGGTGTTGAGAGGGGTTGCACTTGGTGAAATTTGAGGTTTTATACATAGAGATGTGTGGAGGAAGTTGTAAGGAGGGTTCCTAGAGGGGGTTCATGCTCAGGGGGCGTGTTACAGGGGCTATGCTCAGGGAATGTTGTAGAGGAATGAGGGGCTTTGTGTGTAAGAGGGGGTGCTGGAGGATTCTTGCACAGTGATGTGTAAGGAAGGAGTGTTGGGGGGGGGTTCATATGCTGTGTGTGAGTAGGGTTCATGTGGGGTATGTATAGAAGGTAGGTATATTGAAATGTCCAAACAGAGTATGCGTGTGCAAGGAAGTGTATCTTGCAAGTGTTTCTACAGAGACTGTGTGTGACAGGGGCTGATGTGGGCCAGGCTGCTGTGGTAGTTTTGTGGGAAAGTGTGGGAAGGCATCTCATGCATGGAAAAAAGGTCTGAGTGTACAGGAGATGCTTGGTGCAGGTCAGAGCCCCTCTCTGTTTCTAGAGGGGCTGGCAGTGTGCCTGTTCCTTTGAGCATCACCTGGGCTGTGGGATGAAGGAGTTACCATGGAGCTCAGCCTCTGCAGCGGTGGGCTGCTGCTGTGGGTGCTGCCAGGAGGATGCCCAGGGCAAAAATCACTGCATGGCCAGTCCTGGACTCTTGCCTGAGGCACAGCCACAGGTGAGCTCTGCTGGTGGCACAGCTTGAGCAGGGTGCATGGAGAACGCCCACAGTTACTCTGCTTTTTCTCTTCCTGGACCAATTCAGACACTCTATCCTTTGTTTGGGCCTGGAATACCCTGATTATCCTGTTGCAGGAGGAGAGATGCTTTCCTCTCTTCTTTGTTTTCTTCCAAGTAGATGATCTGAGAGATGTGGTGACTTCAGAAAAACCACAAGGCTTCTGCTTTAATAAGACAGTAATGTAAGCCCCTGAACTGCTGGGGCAACCTCAGCAGGAAATTGTCATGTGACCTTGACTTTAGCCTCTTTTCCTTATCTGTCAAGTGAGATACTCATTTCCCCAAAATAGTTTGTGGGGAAAAGCACACAATGGAAAAATAACATTTTTCACAGAAGAGTTTTACTTGGAACAAGTTAATGCTTTTCACAGAGATGATGCAATCCTAGTAGAGTTCTCAGCTGAGTTACAATACAGCTGTCAAATGGGGGTGTGGCCTCCCATGATTTTAGAGATTCTGCCATCTTTTTCTCATCTCTTTTAATATGGCCACAGCCTATCTCTAATGACAGCTCTCAGTCCTTCTTTTCTTTTTTTTTTCTTCTTATTTTTCAGAAGTTAACAAGACTTAAATAATTACACTTGTTTTACAACAAAATTTGTGCTGCAGATAAGAAAGTACCTAATTCTTCAAAATACATTGTTTTACTGATTGAGGTATAGGCAGGAGACACTGACATTTGGGTTCTGGCTTTGTTCTACCAAAGCAGAGTCTGGAAACAGCACTGAAGGTGTGACACTGAAAGAAAAATGGGATTGTCTGTGTTGCAGTATCCCCAGCAGAGCACCAGCTAGGAAAATACAATCTGAGCAGAATGAGAAAAAAGTAATCTAGCATCTTAAAATGCAAAAGTAGATCTATCTGCTGTTATTAACAGTTTAATGATAATATTCCCATAGTGCTAGTTTAGAAAGGCAATCTTGGAGAGACATCAATACCATGGTTGCAAACAACCCTTTGTTAAATTATGCTACTGGTCTGTGTGTTTGTGTAACTGTGTATGAGGTACACATGAAAAAAACAGAACTTCAGCATATTTGCACTGTGGCATGCAAAACAGTACAGACACTTGACAGTATGTTTGCCATGTAATTAGCTTTCTGGTTAGAGACTGAGAGCAACTGAAGCAGTTTTAGTTGCTAAAAGGTGACTGATTTGTTATTGTAATTTCCAATAAATAAGTAGAACCTAGGAAATGAAGTTATTGGAGGGACTAATTTCAGTTTGATTTTCAGTAGCTCATAAATTACAAATAGTCTTTTGCACTACGTGCTAGGTACTTGATTTATTCTGCACGATTAAAATGATGTGTTTATATGGCATAGTCTGAATATACTTCTGTAGGGTAGAGAATGGTACTGCATAATACCAATAACCACAAGACAGCAGATATTTCACATGAACAAAAATACTTGTTGAGCTACCAACTAGTGGTTCTTGGAAGTAACCCCTTGGATCTCTGGGGCCAGACTTGGTAGACTGTCCTTCCCTGGTATTAGGGGCCATTCTCCTAAGGTTCTGGATGAATGTTTTCCTTTCCAGTCTGTCTAAGATGGAGCAAATGAAGTCTCTTCTACTGTTCTGGTCACATTTCATTTCTATCAGCTGGGATGTGCCTCTTGGTCCTTTCCTGTACTGAACCTGTCACTGTCCGCTTGTTCTGTACTTCTTCCTGTGCCAGAGTTGTCTATGTTCATGTCTCCCAATGACTTTCAAAATCTTCTTCTCTGACCATTTTTTTTTCTCTTACTGTCACTAATGAAGACCATCTTCATTCACTGCATTCATTGTCTTAATCTTGACTCCTTGTTTTCATCATCAATTTTAATGTATCTGTAAATATGCAGAATTACATAATGCCATTGTTTGGAACTGTATTCTTCCTTGTCATGGTTTTGTAATTTTTGCTATTGGTATTCCACATCATAACATCATGTGGAGCACAGAGAAGAAGTACTACACATCCCAGGGGACCTCGCGGTCAGAGAGGAAAATACGTCACGGAAGCGACGCTCGCTCTCTCTCTCACTGCCTGGCAGCGAGTGTGGGTGTGCTTCCAAGCCGCGGTGCCTTCAATTTCAAAGTAGGCTTCTCGGTCTTCGGAAACCTCTCTTTCTCTCTCTCTTATTTCACTTGATTTATTAGCCTCAATTTCAATTAGATTGTATTATAGTAAAATAAGTTTTACTCCTTAGATCGTTGCCGCTGCTCTGTTTGTTTCCTTGAGCCCAGCTCCCATCTCCCTACCCCTTTCCCTTTTTCCCTTCCCCTTTGTCAGGGGCCGGGGGCCCACGGGCCTACTGCGCCCCCTGTCACGGACACAGATTGATCTAGATAACTCCGATATCTAGATGTTGATTTAATACAGTAGAGCATCCTATTCACTGTTCACCTCATCCTCACTACACAAAATTGCTGACAGTATCTTCCAGTTGCATGTTCTTTGAGTCAGAAATGAATATTGTCCCCAAGTGCTTCTATCTATCATGGTTGTTCTAGTCAATAAATGAGCTTTGGAAAAGAGCACCAGGTGAACTTTATTCCTTTCATTTTTAATGAGTTCTAGTGACCAAGGCTTAGGAAACTCCCTGCCTGGAGAAGTTGTAGTCTGAATATGTCAAGGTGCAGGAAGGTGTTATTACCATTGGGGAACTGAGATGAGGAAGGCAGCCTGGTTTGTTTGCCCTAATTCCATAGGACAGAAGAAGATGAAAGTAAGGATTTGAGCTTTCTTGTTCAAGTTCATTCCCTTCCTCAGTCTTTTTCAGGGCCTGGTCAGGGGTCTGGAGGTACTTACTTCTACCATGTATTTTATTGTAAAGTGCACTTTAGTCCTGTTTCTAGAGTCCAATTTTTTGTGAATAAAGTCTTCTTGGTAGCATATGGTGAGGGTCAGAAATAAATATGAAATAAGCCTATACTGAATACAAATATAGTATAGATGAGGCATGGTAAGTAAAGCCAAAAATGCAAACTATGGATTGAAATTAATATTTCAGAGACAGTATGTCTTTCAAGCTGCAGAGCTTCTCCTTTGTGAGCTCCTGGTGTGCCAGGGCCATTAGTCAGGGTCAGAGGGCCCATTATATAGTGGATTTATACTCTTGTTCTGTGCTGTGCTGTTCTGGTCTGAAATCAGCTCTTGCCTTAATTTAAACATCAGAAAAATTTGAATAGAATTATGTTTTGTTCAGTGGGGTTTCATCGCAAATGTTCTTGGGTTATGTAAGATATTTGAGGAAGCATTTCCAAGCTTTTGTATCCTGTCATACCTTGGAGAGTCTTTTCTAAAATCTTGTCCAAGAATGTTTAAAGTAGTCACAGGAGAGGCTCCGCCTTGGAGCTGTACAGAGCCTGGTGCGTGTTGGGACTGAGGGTTTGGTAGGAAGAGCATCGAAGTCTCCACCCAATGTATGCGTGTTCCAATTTATGTGGAAAGCTGAAGCTCCTGTAGTCCAATATTGAAACCTTGGTAACTTGACATTGTTTTCTGTGACTGCTATCCCGAGAGCTTGGTTAATTATATCCTGTATGAGAACGCATATTATTGTTCTGTTTTATTTTCTTGCTCATCCGAGCTGCCACACTAGGACTAATGTGGTCCCTGTAGATAACCTGGCATGGTGAATTCTTTATCATGTAGTTGCAAAGACAACTCGGGGATCATGCATTTCATTTTCTCTTTCTTTTTAATTTTTTTTTTTATTTTTCCAACAGAGAAAGAAGTGCTTCTCTCCTGAGGAAGCTCCTGGTGGAAGAGCCAAAGGAAGCTCTTCCACTGTTCCTTTTACCATGGTGAAGTAGGTCTTGAGGCAGAAGATCATTTTCAGTGCATGAAGTAGCAGGAAATTCATGCATTTGAATTCAAGGGCCTATTCTAACACAATGTATAATGAACTCTGTGAGGAGTTAAGTCCACTTAATTCCTACTGAAGTCATAGTAAATCCCATGAAACATGAAAGCTGGGCACAGTAGCAAAGTTTCAACTTTGAGGCAGTGGAGCTAATAACCAAAGTAATTGACTGCAGTCTATAGAGACTGTTTTTGGAATAACTGCTAGCAGATAGACTTTCAAAATGGCCTCAGTCCAGCTTTTCCGATTTTTCTCAACTTCTGCACAGAATTCATTATACCTGAAAACTTGCTGGTGCATGCAAAACTTGCTGGTGCATGCTGAGAAAGGATAACTTTTTCCACCTCCCCTCCCCCCCCCCCAAAAAAGTACAGCCTGTCATTTTTAGCATTGTCAAAAGAAGCTGTTCTAAGAGGGCTGAAGGCTTAGCACTCGTCTTGAGCTTAGAATCTCTAAGAAACCTTCTCTAAGGCAAACCTTATCTTTGCTGAGATCATCCCTTCTTTAGAAGCTGAAGAATCTAATCGCCTTGTGCTTCTATCAAATTAATAGCACAGTGATGTGTAATGCATGTATAGCCAATACGGTTGTATGATACAAACCACGGCTTCAATTGGCAAATATGCTGACTTACGGTGAAAGCTCTACAGTCAGTTCATCTATTGCTAACAGTAGGATAGAAAGAATAAATAAATGCCCTAGCTGGTCTGATGGCACAGTAGGAAACAGTGATACCTCTGGAGCACACTGCCATGATGCCAAGTGCACAACATCCTGCAGGGCTTTGGATTTGCAGTCCAGAAAGGGCGTCTTGCACTGACCTAGCACTGCACTAGAAAAATGCTGTTATTAGCACCACAGCTCTCATGCCTGTAGTGCCGTATTCAGCAGCAGTTTGGATGTTGCCTAGGGATGATACTTCTCATCTTTACCAAAGCCTCCATCCCCATGTGAAATTCTCTTTCGGGCTGCCATTTGGGTTTTTGGTTGGAAGCAGCAAAATGGCTGCTCATTGTACTTTCTCGTGGTTCCAGCTGTGTTTCTGCACATGCACACAGCTGCTTGTTGTCTGAAGATATGTTCCTGAAAATATTTGTGCACAGGTTTTATGTTCAGGGCCTGGGAATAATGTACTTCTTGGAGTTATTTCTTTTGCCCTTGACTGAATCTCATATCTGCTTCCTCCCCTTTCTTTGTTATGCTGTGCACTTTTACAACCATACTATGCTTATCAGTTATATTTCTGGCACAACTGCACACCTTGAATTCTCATTATAGACTCATCTACAGATTGATGTAGCAGAGAAACCACTCCTCTCTGCTAGAAATATTCCCCCATATGTTTTCTCTCCTTGGTTAACCTATGGCCACAGTACACATATTCAAAACTGGAAAGTTCAGATAAATTCAGACCATTCTTGCTTGATTATACTACTATCTTACGGTAAAATGCGGGTAAAACTCAGCTGCATAAAATGAAATAGCAAATGTTTCTGGCTGGCAAATGGTAAAAAGGATGTGCCTTACTGAGGAACTTCATTGACATGGTTATGATTTGACAGCCAAAAACTGAGTTTGGAAAGACATAAATTGTATTTAATTTAAATTGAAATTAACACTTCAGGTTATACCTGTAGGTCCAGGAAGATGGAAATGCCTCTTCCTGGGAGCTATACAGCTATAACTGTGGAAATGATGCTAGAAGAGCCACTGTTCTGAAGGGTGGAACAGTGTCACTCTAAGCAAATTTCTGGTCAGTTTCAGAATTCAGTAAAATATCTGCTAGGGATCAGGTTAAATAAAACAAAGTGAGAAAGAACAGATGATATTTTCCACTTGTGACTGTGAGCATAATCTGAAAGTTTTATCCACAAGTACCTAGCACTGCATTTGTGGAAGCAAAGTGTAGGCATATTGCATTATGCTATTATTGCCTTTGGTGTCTGCTGTTCTAAGTATACTAAGCAACTACACAGTGCAGTGACGAATTTCAAAGGGTTCATGTGGAATTAAGAATAATAGCACGCTCCTAAACAGACCAATAATCTCTTAAACTCACTTTAAAATGTGGAACTTATTTATGGAAAATACACTAGGACTTCATGCTTTTATAGAACACAGCATATATATATATACACACACTTCATTTAGTTGTGGTCTCCCAGAATACTGTGTAAAAACAACTTATACTCAAGCCCAGCACCCCTTTGGTAGCTGATTGGTACTATTCTTCAGGTAGGGAAGCAGAGGCATCTGTCAGAACCTTTCACAGAAGGGCAGAGGTGAGAATAGGATTCAAATCACTTATTCCTCATCTTGCATTTAGGTGCAGAAATCCCTTTTCTCAAAGCATAATGTTACTGTTCTGTTCAGCATGTTCCCAAAGGCTCTGCTGCCTGGGAATTATCAGCTTGAGGAGGCTCAGGTTCTTAGCAGGGCTAATTCCCCAGTTTGAGCATCTCAAACTCATTGCTGTGCTTCGTACTCAGTTATGAGAGTGTTGAGAAGCATGGGCCTCCTCTGCACCAGATGTTGCCTGGCTGAAGCAGATAAATAAACAATGGCTTATCACTTATTAATCAGAAAGATTTAACAAATACAGTGTTTCTGGAAAACAATCAGTAACTCCAGTGGGATTCTTCATAATGTATGGAACTTTGTGGGATATTTTTGCTTCTATTGAGTCCAATTCAAGAAATGTGAGGCACTAAGGAGCTTCAGCTATGGGTACGATGTGGGCAGTTATCAGAATTCTGCTGATAGCATGCATACTCCAGACATAGATTGTTCAAGCCTCCTGCTGGGGTTATGTTAGTCTGGAGTAGGCTAGTTGAGACTTGTTAGATTTCTGCCTTCCACATTTCTGTTATTACTTCAGAAGGGACAACAATACTTGCTTCTTGGTGGTAAATGACTTCAGTGCTCTGCAGTTCAGGAAACAAAAGCTGCTGGTGGGGGCATAATCACTGTGAGCACACACCGCTTTCTGGCAAGTGAAATACAAAGTCATGGCAAAAAGAAATCCAAATAACTGAACAGTCAAACATTCTGCAGCCTTTCAATGGATTCTTGTGAGTTCAAACACCAACAGTAGTAAGGACCTAAGCAGTATTCACTCCTTTGTTTTAAGCCTTTAGTAAGGCCTCTGTGTATGTGTTAATGGTCTCTCCATATGTTCTGTGCGGGAATCATCTCAGTACATTCACCAAAAAATGCCATTTAGTCATCAGAAGGATAACTATGTGAGCACTGTGTACGACGTATTTGTTTCATACTTGGATCATAAATTTTTCTGTGGAAATCAGTGGGCTCTTTGGAAATCCATATTTACATCTTTGCTAAATCACAATACTTAAAGAACTGTAGGATCAGTCCAACAAAGCACCAAAAGAAACTTCACATGATCCTGCAGGTACCCATTTTATCTCTTCAGTTCCTATTAAAATTTTATCTATTGGTGAGACAAAGGACAAAGGCTTTTTCCTTCAGCACTGTGGGTTTTAATTTATTTTTTGTTTTGTTTTTCTTTTAGTTTCTGTGCATCCTGAAATGCTCAGCAGCCTGAGTCATTTCGGACTAGACAGCTACATTCCCTTAGGGAGATTGTTTTACAGTCTCATTCTAGTAATAAATCCTCTAGGATCCATCAGACTTGCAGGCCCCAAAGAAGCTCCTACAAATCCTTCTTTAAGGTGATTTCAAGACCTTAGGTAGATAGAATCCTTCATCCTGCAGATGAAGCTTGAAACTAATTTTGGATGGGATAGGGTAGGGCTTTTTTTCTTTTTCTTTTTTTTTTTTCCAACAAGTTACTAATAGGATTGTGTAACATTTCACCCTTCTCTACTATGTCTGTATTTGGACTTAATAATATTATTTTTGGTTGGTACCAGCCATTTTAAAGCAAACAGTGGTATTTGGTATAGTGTTCTGTCTCAGCTGCCGCTAGGGCTGACTAATAAATCACTGACACTAAATGAAGTGTAATTGTTCTGCCTGCTAGATTTATCAAAGCTGCTTTTTGACAAAGATTGTTCAGTACTGGATTTTCATAATTCTTCAGCATTTACAAAACAGGTACTTTGTGGATGGATGTTGATATCCTCTTGGGAGGGGATGATAGGCTGAAGTAGTAACTGGGTCTGTAAAGATAGAGAAGAAGCTCACAGATATGCAAAATAATTTAGATGACTAAATTAATTAGATGTTTATGAACTGCTTAATTAGATGTTTATTAGACTGCTTAGTTGCATCTTCAGGTAACAAATACCTTTACAAATCTCAATCTTATTTAATCCTAGGTTTATGTGACTAAGTGACAGTGTGTATTTGCTGATGTAAGTTGTCTGACTTGCTTACATTGGGGAAATGCTAAATCATATTTTAAAACATAAACATAAATAATAAAACATATAAACATAAATATAAAATATAACATTCATACAATGTTTTAATAATAAGATGTCATTGAAGTTCTAATGAAAACTGTGATTAATGTTTTGCATTGTTAATGGAGGAAAAATGTGTATTGTCTGTTTCTCAGCAGTCTTACAGTAAGAACTGTATTATACTGGTGTTCATTTCTTTTGAAAGGGGAGAGTTATGTGTGCTCATCTGACAACTTCTTCAAGAAGGTGGAATACACGAAGAATGTCAATCCCAACTGGTCTGTCAATGTGAAGACATCTGCCAACCAGAAAGCACCTCAATCTCTGGCCAGCAGCAACAGCGCCCAGGCAAAGGAGAACAAAGATTTTGTGCGTCCCAAGCTGGTAACCATCATCCGTAGTGGGGTGAAGCCCCGGAAGGCAGTTCGTGTGCTCTTGAACAAGAAGACCGCCCATTCGTTTGAGCAAGTTCTCACTGATATCACTGAAGCTATAAAGCTGGAGACAGGTGTGGTCAAAAAGCTGTATACTCTGGATGGAAAACAGGTAGGAGATTTTACAGATGTTGCCTTTTTCTTTTCCTCTTATCTTGATGCTTTGCTGACTCAGAACAATTGTTGAAGCTTAAAATTAACCTGAGATGATCACTGCCATCTGTTCTCTTAGAAGTCAGGCTTCCCATGCCAGTGGTTAAGTTACTAAATTTTCACTGATATTAATATCAAGTGAAGAATGCAGCCAACTGTCTGAGTGAAACAGATGCTCCATCCTGCACGCCAACATGCAGTGTGTGTCTTCTGGACTAGCTAAATAAATAAGATGGGGAGTTCGGCTTACGGCCACCAGTTGATTTGGCTCTGAAGTAATTACAAGAGCTCTCAGGCTTTGGATTCACTAAGTGAAAATGTGTTGCTTGGCTTGCCTTGCCATCAATTGTGGCCTTGCTAAGATGAAGCAGTTATCTGTGTATGCTCTCAATAATTAGGAGTAAGAGTATGGAACTGTGTTGCATCTTCTTGACTAAATACGTGAGTAGATAAAATGCAGAATGGGTCTTGGGTCAAAATATTTAGATGGTCATCATAATGTGCTTCGTGTCTACATTTTCCTGGAACTGAAATAAACATCTGTCTCTTGTTAGCAGCTACACAGCAATAAGGCATTGCATATTACCATATCTATGAAAAGCCTTAAAAGAATGTGGAGGATAGCTTTGGGGAGTGGGAAGAACTAGATTCTTCTTCAAGGAAAATTCTGATCTTGATTTAATGGTTGTAAGTCTGCTGTAATTAAGGGATAATCTTATTTTTGTATCTGTTTTTCTTACTCCAGCTCTTTTGTTAAAGTTGGTCACTGGCTATTTGATGCTATTGCTTTAAATTAACTCTCCTATCTTTGGAGAAAATTATTCAAATACCTTGCCAACACTAGCCAGTGAGTCCAACCAACATGCAGCCTTTACAAATGAAAACGTTCATCCATTCAGCACCCAACATTGGTTCATAAAGTGTCCAAGTCCAGATACAGTGTCTGTGAGCTCAGTGTAGCTCTTGCTTTGTCCCAGCCTGTACATGTTAGTATCTTTGCATCCTGTGCAAAGATTATTTAGTACAATTAATCTTTGCAATCTGTGCAAAGATTAGTTAGTGGCTGCTTATAGTTTCAAACATAAAAAATCTCAATTGCCCATCAAAGGTTTTCTTTCCACTTGCCTCAGCCCAGCATTTGTTTCATTGTAAGTCATACAGCTTATACGACATACATGGGTGGGCAACTTTCCAGCTAAGCTGAATGTACAGTAGCATGTTGTAGTGATACAGGATGTGTGATGTACTGGGAACACTGGAAGTGGCTGTGAGAAGAGGGAGAGGAGGGACAAATGACTCTTTTGCGCTGAGGAAAATCATATGTGGGCATAGGACCATGCGTCTTGAATCACAGCAGCTTTAAAAATGGCTAAACGGATGGGTCTGACCCAAAACCAGTTGTCTCCTTATGCTGTCTTGTTGCACTCACAGTTGTGAGGATGACAATCTTAATCTGGATGAGTAGATTGCCTCTGTTCTTTGAGAATAGCTCACAATTTGGAGATTAGGTGCATCTTTGGATGAAGTATGGAAATTCTTGGAGCATGCTCCACTGGGAAACCATCTCTTTCTCTGCCTTTAAACTATTTGCAGGGATAAACAGTGTTTTCATCTCCACCTCTGATGGTAAGAAAGACTGAATCAGCTCATAAGCTGGACTGGATTTGGGAAATGCTGTTTTCTCTTAAGTTACAGATTGCTTAGAGTAGTGCTGCTGTGGGGCAGAGTGCAGTCTGGTGCTGGAGTGGCTGCATTTCATGGGGACATGGGTGAGCATGCAGCACTAAGATCTGTGTAATTTAGCAGTTCCAACTGCAAATGCATAGCAGCCACAATATATGGCTCTTGAAGGAAAGCAACCTTGATTTCCTCATGTCAACCTCAGAGATCCATGGAGAGTGGTGCCTAAATTTTGTACTTCATTCACTGGGGCAACCTGAAAATTTCATCATCATGTTTTGCCACAGAAATCTGATTTCAGTAAAGTCTAATGGAAGATACCACATCTAACTTGTTTTACTAGCTTTATAATTTACCATTTTATGAAATGTGATATTACATTATGTGTTAGGTACCACCAGCAGTTTTACTTCATGCAAATGTACATTTTGTATTGCAGTTAATGAGAGCAATGAGATTCTGTAATTTGACAGTCATGCAATGTTTGATATTTGTGGCATCAATTACTGTTGGAGATCCCTGAGGAGCAAATCTGGTTTACCAGTGCTTTGTTCTTACTGGAAAGTTTTCTTCAATGCTTGTATTTTAATCTAAGCTAATTTGAAATCTCCTACCTATGTGTGTTCTCAGTGTTGCAAGCCAAAGCCAGAAGCTTCTGCTTTGAGCACAGTGTTTGCTGTTAGGGTTTCCATGACATGCTGCCCCATAAAGGCTGACCTTCTGATGTGATATTAAACGTTTTTTGCATGTCTGATTCTGACATTAGAAAAAAGATTCTTGAATGCCTAATTCTCATGAATAGTACTTTATTTTCAGGAGGAAATATTCATACAAAAGTGCAAGCTGCTCAAAGCTGAAATACTGACAAGAATCCTGACAGTCCGTCTCTTTGAGTGTCATCAGAGGCACATTACACCCTCTGCTGTGAAATGATACAATTTACAAAAGGAATGTACAAAGGAAAATCATCTTTCCCCGCTCCATGAACTGTAACTTAATGAGGAGAGATGATTATTTTATTTATAGGCATTTCCATGGTGCTCATCAGTAGAGTAATCAAGATGCTTTAGAAGTACAGACAGCAGTGGCTATGATAGACTGGTGTGTAAATAATCATATTTCTATGCACTGCAGACCTGCATTTGGAATGAGAAAGCAATTAATTGAGAGCTGGATGGGATGAGGTACGTTTGAATGAATGTAGCACTTAAAACAACAGTGGGTTAGATTTTTTTTAAGGAAGTTTGTTTCTTGTTACATCTCAGGTTGTTGTCCTTTGGAATACTACTACCGTTTTGAAATTGCAAAATAAGCGTCTTGTGTTTAAGTAGCTTACTTTACTTACTCTTGCATACATTTTTAGTGCTTTGTGCTTTGTCTGCTCCTTCTCTCCTTGGAATATGTCACCACTTTATTGACAAAAACCCTAGAACTCAAAAGGAGCTTCAAACTGTTGACCAAAGAAGAGTCATGACGGGATCACAATACAGATTTACCTTTTCAACTGTCACAGCCACATAGAATGTAGTATCTGCCAAAGAACTCAGTGCATTAAACAAAACACAGTAGATCCAGCGCTTTGTTTCATGACTGCAGCTCCTACTGTGCTGAGATACATATAATGTAATTTATGTGTATGTATATATGGGTGTGTGCAGGACTGAATTTGGTCTGATCTGTGGGTCATGTCATAAACCAGTTTTATTGGCAGATTCTTTCTCTTTTTTAAACTGTTACAGTTATATCCAGTGTCCCAAATAAGGCTGGATTCATGGGAGCACTGACTGGCTTATAAACACGCGATGACAGTTTCTGCCTCATGTAGTTAAACTGAATTAGAAAGCAGAATTCGACACTGTGGATGAAGTTGCATTCAAAAATTTTGAATGCAGTAGTCTGAAGCTGACCTTGCAAATGTTGTATAGACATATTGTCCCATTTGTGCTTGAGCTTCTTTCACTGTGCTGTACAATAAGTAGCTATTTAGGACAGACAAAGCAATTTCATGACCAACATCCCAGTGCCCATCTTCTGCCTCCTGTATCTTGTTTTGCAGTCAATGTCTGTCAGCATTTATTCCTGCTTTTAGAAATTAACTGTGAAAAAGGTACTGTCTTTTGTCCATACTGAACTTCTCTTTTCCTAAGCTGTCTTGCATTCCAAAGTCTTAGTAATTCAGAATACATACAGCAAAAGAAATTTTTTAATTATTTTTTTTTTTAATGTGATTGCATGAGTGTGTAACTCTAGAGGGACCAAAAATGTGTGCAGTAGGTTCAGTACTATCTTATCATTAAGATGCTTTTCAGTGGTATGGAATTCCTTCTGTTCTTTTCTTTAGCAGATGTATTGTCATGTCTTAATTAACTAAATAACCCATTCTATGAATTAGCATCACTGAATAAGCAGGAAAAATGTACTGTTCAGGTGGGAGAGAGCTTGTAGGCTCCAATTCCCCATAGATGTTGTGGTCAACAAGCAGGACAACTGAATGCCTTTTTTGCCATAGTAACATGCGGTCATCTCCTTTGGATTTTAAAATCTTCAAGCACAGGGAGAGGTCATGCATATGCTATTTATTTGCTTTTATCTAGCTCAGACAAAGTGCTTCTATTCCATCTGAGTGTTAGCTGTCTCACCAAATGAAATGATATACATTTATATGTCGCAGTACTTGTGACCGTGCTCTCAAAATAATTTCTAGTCTTGATAAAATGAACCCTTCTGGCAATCTTTTCTTTGATAAGGATTTCTTGTGGCAGTGATGAGTGGAGTTTATCTATCTGATTGCAAAGCTGATGCAAATGCACAGGAGACCATGCCACCTTTCCTGTCCAGAGGTGAAATTGCCATTTCATTGTAGATGATTTGCATTGAGGAAGTGCAGCAGCCGCAAGGAGAAAGAAGCAGGATGACTAAGCTCACAACATGTTAAAAGTTGATACTTTCAGATAACAGCTAACAAAGTAGTTGGTAAAGCAGCATCTGGTGCTGCACTACTAGTGAAAATGTACCCTGGATGCATCCATGTAAGTTGCATGGGAGAAACCAAATGAACTTTGGAGTTGTTGCACTGATTTTAAGCTGGTATTTGGAAACAAACCAGTAAAAATTTCACCACTCAAGTACCATTGCTAGCAATGGACCAAACTCTATTGCCAGGATAATGTAGTTGTATTGATTGTATTAATGAACTTTAATTAATATGACACAGAATAAGGTTTGTACCAAAATATACAAACGCTTCCAACTGCTGTGATTTGTAATTGATGCTCAAGAAGGTGAATAACCCCATGGCATATCTAGTAACATCTGCATTGCTGAAAGATCAGGGGTAAAAATAAATAAAGAAATCCCCCTAGAGCCCTGGAGTTAGTTTATTTATGCCCTGAGGCATGAGGTTCAAGGCTACAAAGCAAACAAATTGGTTTGCATGTTGGATCATGCCAAGGTGTTGAGGTGTAGACATGTTGAGAAGTAGACTGTGAAAAATCTTGTCCTTGTGAGAATTTGTAATCACCCATTTGGATTCTGAAAGGCGTCATTCAAGGAACCCCAGAACAAAGTAGTTTAATTCACTTGTGAAAAACTGGGGGAGATTTACCCTCAAAACTAATGGGAGGTACGAATAGGAGATGAGTGCATTTTCTTTTTTAGCCTGCATCCTGCAAAAGGCTCTGTGAGAGCTGCCACCAATGGGGACAGGAGTACTGTCTTCCCTCCCTGCTGCCTAAAGCCATAACAACGAGACTGTATCTATTCTGCATCTCCTTCCCAGACCTTTTTTAGGGCTTCCTGTTAGCTGCTGAGATTTGGCAGGCCTTTAATAAACCTCCCATTTTGATATCAAGAGGACAGGTCTGTCTCAGGGCTAGCAGAGGAATAACATAGGCAGACTCTGCCCATAGCACCTCCCTGTGATAGGTCACTTCATTCTAGGGTTAATTCTGTGCTTCATTCCTTCTCATTGCATTTGCAGACTGCTCTGAATCAGGTTGCTTGTGTGAGATGACTAGCAAATGCATGTCATGCAAAGAAGGGTAAGTAATAATGTATAGGCTGAAGAACTTCTGAACCCAAGCCACTTACATGGCCAGACAAGGCAGCCTGGTTCCGTATCTTTAGGGAGCTCTTAGTCTAAGCTAGAAATTCAGCTTTGCCTGATTCATGCGACGACTAGACGCTAACGCAGACAAAACCAATTTGGCCTCAGGTATCCCTTAAGGATTTTATTGTATGCTAGAGTGAATAAGCCGGGCTTCCACAAATGCATATCTAAGTACTAATGATGAAATATTCAGAAGATTTTCTGAGGTATTATTCAAAAACCTTATGCTTCTTAATTTCTGTTTACATTGGTCTATGGGCCACAGAATCAGGGATAAAAGAGCCTGTCTAGGATACTAATGGCTTCCCCAGAGTTTGCCCATCAGACACTTGCTGGAACTGTACCTAGCTAGTGTCTTCAGTATTGTGCCAACTACAGACAGTAGTGGAAAATGCTCTAAAGCTGTAGTACTGATGCTATTATAACTTCTGACAACAAGCAAGCTGAGAACGGTGCCCTCCACCCCTTGTGAGCATAAAGAATTACTGACTTAAACACATTTATGGAATACCTACAAAAGCTGTTATGTTCTAGCTCTTTATTTCTCATAGCTGATCGATTGATTTGCATTGTGGCCTGTTTAAAAATAAATGACCGAAGAATGTCCAGCTTCAGGGATTTGGCTGATCATAGTGTCACAAGGGTTTTGACAAATACCGGCTGACATATATGGCCTTGGATCAGTCCTTGCCAGAGGTGGCTTTGGGAATAAAAAAAATTTTGCCTTAGATCTGCTGTCCATGGCTGAAGCTCTCTGAGGAACCTGTTTCTGGAATAGTGTTAAATTAAAGTGTTGAATTAAGTATGTCTTTCCCTTCCAAGGACAGACTGAAGTGCTGGAGTGTATGGACAGACTCTAGTCAGTTTTCCAGTTTCACATATTTTTGTTTTCCTTATCCTTCCTTGTTGTGTGCAATTTAATGGTGGGAGAAGGTGACTTGTTTTCTGAGAGGCTGCCCTGTGCAGCCTCTAAGTCCTAATTCCTGTGCTTATTAAAGCAGAAGCAGTTTGATCTCAGCAGCTTAAGACTTGATCACATCTGTTCTTACGTGAGCATTGGAGCTGATATGGTTGCAATTGGTGTTGTCTCCAAAGAACTCCCTAAGCCATGTGCAGAGGCGGAGGGAGACAGGGAAGAAGCCTATCATCTTGAAAGGTTTGGAAGATATTTTGCCATTACTTTAGCTCAGCCTCCAGTTCTGGAAGGTGCTGTGTTCACACTTGCCATCCAGCAGATCTCTGGCATTATTTGTTGGCATTTTGTTGTTCTGTAAACCCTGGCTAAACATCTAATGCATCTGTTGTCTTCTTAAAGAAGTGAGGATCAAAGTTCAGAAGCAGGCTGTAGTGCTGCTTGCTGAAAATTGTTGGTCTTCTGGAAATACAAGCCTTGCAAGCAGACATGTATTGACCAAGATTCACATGAACATCTGCTACTTATATCACAGATGGCAGGCTGTCAAAATTATTGGAGGACACAGTCAGATCTGACCTGATGACCTAGAAGTACATGGCCCCTATCACTGAATCCTGGTGCTATTCACACCCCAAAAGAGATAGATGTTAAAAATTCAGTCCTCACCAGCATCTTTATTTTGGCAGTTCTTTCTGTCATAGAGAGTGATATGTTCCCTTTTCACTCTGAATCCCAGGAGAGAAGAGGATTATTCACTGTAGTGCCAGAGGGTTTATCTAGGAATAAATAGGCTGAAAATGAGCAAGGGAAAATTGGGCTGAATAACAGGAGCTGAGACAGGCTGAAAAAGCCTTCTATTTTTTTTTTTTTTTTCAACCACGAATTATATTATCATATGAAACAGAAGTTTCTGGTTCCTTTTAGTTCTCAAGTAGAAATCCCAGAATTGTGAATGGATGTTCCACCTACTCTGAGAGGGAGCAGGTATCTGGAAAATATTCTGAGCAAACATCTACCTCAATGCTTGGAATTCAGTAGATGCCTTATTTTGATGACATAGTAGAAACGCAAATTACATGCACTTTTTCCCCCCTATGTACTGGGGGAATGTCTTGTTTATTCTGGCAAGCCTGAGTCCTCAGTTATGCTCTGAATGGTGTCGTATTTGGTACATTTGCTCATGTTTATCTACCTGCTGTAGTGCAACAAGCAAGGAAATACTCTCCTGACCTTACCCTGCAATAGAGACCTCAAGAATCTGATTGCGGATGGTCCTGGATTCCACATCCTTCTTGTCTGTCTGAATCCAGTGCTTCCCTTCCATACCCTTCTCAGCTCTTCTTGGCCTTTGATCAAAAGGCTGTTTTCACTCAGTAGTGGAGAGGTATGACAGACAGCTCATGCTTTGCTTTAGGAAGGGCTTGCGCTAGATATTGCTAGAAGCACACAGCCAAACAATGGAGGCTGGTAAGAAAGTGTGATAGTGCTATCATCCGACACAACAGTATTTCCTTTCTTTCTTGTCCCTGAAACTACACACAAAATGGAACCAGGGATTTTTATTTTCTGTATGTATGTGCATCTTGAAGTAACTGAAGTATTGGAAAATGAATCCATATTGCAAAGGGCCCATACTAAGCAGGAGAGTTTGTCCAAAGCCTTTCAGCCATGTGTTTTATGCATAATGCCGGTGTCATTCAAACGTGTCTGTATGGGACAAGTGATAGCTTTACTTATGTGCAGAGGATAACAGCTTCCATCCACCCCCAGGTCTGCCAGGGGTGATGAAGGATATTGGCACAGAAATGTAATAAATGCATGTCTAACGGAGTTTTGAAGAAAAAAAAGCTGGACCCAATCCATCCAGATTTTCAGAATTGGCTAAGGTAGGCCTGCATATGTGGGGAAGTGCAAAAGCAAGCCATGAAAGCTAAGGGCTATTCCAGTTTGTGCTCAGGGCTTCCCAGGCTGCAGCAAATCGATTAGCACACAGAGCTGGAATTGCAGGACTGCTCCTGGAAATTTGCATAGCTCTGAACTTAAACTGAATAAAGAAAAATGAGCAAGGCTAATAAACTGAGCATGTGCGGCTCCAAGTCAAAAGACACACCCTCTCCCCTGTGAACATACAGTCACTCTTTTCTGAATTAAGACACAGTTCTAGTTTTCTTGTTAACAGCAAACAGGTTGTGTGTGAGTACATGCATGTGTACTTATCTGTATAAATATGTTTTAGTAGGTATTACAGACATAGCTGTGCAGCTCAACTTGCTGTCTGGGTAACCTAAATTCTCCCCTTACAGTAAAGAAGATACTATTGTCCTCTGAAAACATGATCCTTGAGTCGTGTTAGTTATTGTTTTTCCTTCCTTTCCTTTAATAAACCCAAGGGCATTTTAGTGAAGTCTTTAACATTACTTTGAAAGTATATTCGATTACTTCTTCATTATGCTTTGAGATAAATGCAAATCTCGTTTTCATTAACAGTTTCAAACTTATCCACATAAGTTTTAAAGTGCACAGGAAACTTTTGTGTGTTAGTTCACGATGCTTTACTATTGTTTTCTGTCTTGAAAATTTGATTGAAAAATGCATAGGATTTTTCAACTAGTAAGTTGCAATCTGTTTTTCAGTAATACTTTCTTTTCTTCCACAAAGGGAGGAACTAGTTATGAACAAAAACTAGGGGAAGACAATATGGGAAGACAATATGCATCATTCATTAAAAAGATTTTTTTTTTCAGGGGATTTTGTTTCAGTCAGAAGTTGTGTGAGAGATCAGTCATTCTCCAGGTCTGAGTCCTGTTATCAAAAGGACAATGAGCACAACGAACACAACGTGCTTTATTGGCTCTGCTGGAATAATTATGCAGCCTGCTGGGCAGCAGGGGAGAAGCAGGACTGTGAGCCTCCTTTCCTGTGCTCTCCTGCCCCCACCATCTGCTCTGTGCTGTGTATCTGGTACTCAGTCCCCTACAGCTACCAGGCACCACAACTCTGCTTCTGCCACTGCCTCATGTGAACATCACTCCCTGGTTGTGATGGAGCTCCTCAAGCCACCATGCAAAACCCCCAGCTGTGCTAATACTGGGATACCAAGATGAATGGACGATCATAAGTGCAAAATAATGCACACTGGTATAAAATACTTTCATTCTTAGCTTTTAAATTAAATATACCTATTCAGCTGAGAGGATTGGTCTTGATGAGGCAGGCTAGTACGAATGTCTTAGCACAGATTCAGAACAAAATAACATGCTGGAACATATGGTATACATACAAAATTTAGAAAGGAACACTTGTAAATGTTGCTGTAGCTCTTTTACCCTTCCACTTTAACTCTCCACTTCATCTCTCCACATTCACAAGTGAGCCTTGGAAGATAAGTAAACAAAGAATTTCTCCAGTGACTGGGGTGACCTGTAGGCCAGTGTGACACTCCCACCTGCACTACAAAGGATGGAACAGCTTACACAGATGCTTGGAAACTTGTTTGTTAATGCGTTATAGTAAGACCAGAATTTTGGTGAAATGTGAAGTAAGTTACAAATGGTCAAAATGTGTATACTGTGGAGAGTTCAGTGCTAAATCACCCAGGCTAACATTGCTCTCCATGGTTCTACATTGTGGTATGGTTTTGTGCCTGTTAGTGTGAAGTCTGGGAGTTTGGCTGAGCTATCAGGAGACATGTTAATTTACTTTGGAGGTTCAGGGTGTTCTAGCTATGTAAAGAGGCTTAGAGACGCTATTGGTGTGGCCCTACAGATGGGAAATACTCTCATTTTCTATAGACAGAGGTGACATCTACATGATGAAGCATTTGAAATGGTTTTGTAAAAACCATTTGGAGTGATTCCACTCTTTACATTTGGGGCACAAAAATACAGCGCTTGTGTAAGTTTTGCTCTTAACACATTCTTCGGTCCATTCTTCAGAAGTGAATTGTATAGCTATTAACTCAACTGTTTCTTTGATATGCCTAATTTTCATGCTGCATTTATCTCCAAAATAGTATCATTGGAATGCAGAGAAATTACGCCCTTCATTCTGGTTCCCTACCTCATGGTATTTTAACAGTCTGAAGTATTTTAATACCGGAAGGAGAAGCAAAACTGCAATGCAGTGACTTCAACATTATAATAATTTTAAACCTAGAAGATGAATTATTTGGGAGACAAATGTATCAAGCTGAGAAGAGAAAATCTGTTTGAAAACTTAAACCTGAGCTGCCTTCCATCACGGAGCTCAGCTTTCTGGATAGGCAGGAAGAGGACTAAACTTCTCTTCCTCAAATGTGCACATATCAGAAACCTTATCAACGGCTGGCAGACTGCAGGATTACATGTAAATTAAGTGTATCAAAGAGTCGGGATAGATAGCCAACATTAGGAGCTAAGAATGCTATTCTTGCCTAGTTGAAAGCCCTTCATAATGGATTAGAAACAAGAACTTACATCTCTTAATACCAGCGAAAAATTGAGGCATCTTTTTGCTTCTAGTGAATTTTAATACTTTTAGAGTAAATGAGACTGGGAATTTCTGTCATTTTAGACAACCCTAGTTGGAGGGTTGCAAAATGTGTCCCACAAAATGAAAGCCATAAGGCTGCCCGGATTTTGTGTGAGAGTCTTGACAGAGACTGTTGGTGAATGTTATTTTTAGCTCTCTATAGCAACAGAGATCTTTACATCCTTGGTGTTTCTTGCAGTTTTAAAATGGAGAACAGTTTCTGAAATGTCTGCTTTTCCTTGAATTTTTATCCACCTCACGAACATCTCCATAAAGGTTTTTCACTGCTGTTGGCAGCAGGTAGTGATTTAGTGCCAAGCCGTGCAGAATTACACTATCTTACACTGTTTCTGCAGAACATTTTTTCTCCCAGAAAGCAGATGCTGGTAACAAACAATCCCATCTGATCCTGACGTTCATTATTTGGGTTGTTTCCAGTTGTTTGTTTCCAGCTTCTGTGAAGCATTCAGCTTAGTGTAAAATTGGTAGTGAACAACAAAAAATAAAGTTGAGCCCCAAAATGAATACACGAAAAACTACTCTACAGATTTCATAATATTTAATATTGGTGAAAAACAACATTTTCTTTTTAAATAAACACTGCTCACCAAAGACTTTTTTACTTTTGATGGTAAGGTAGTTGCTACAGGAAATACAGAAATATTTTATATGATAGGTGACAGACACTGTGCTTCAGAAAGTCAAACAGCAAGAGTGGGTCTTGGAGCTCCTGGCATTACTCCTAGAGTCAACTGCAGGCAGTGGCCTGGGTTAAGGCAACTAATTTAGCAATTTCAGGTGGGTATGCTTTGCCTCATCTAAACTCATGAGGCTATAAGTTTTAAAAGTTTTCACCTGTGTCCTAGTTGTTCTTTTAGTAAAAATAGAAGGTGATTCACCTGTAAGTTTTGATTCATAATGCAGAGAGCTGGGGGGGGGAGGGGGGTATGATAAAAGTCAGGGTTTCTCAAGTCCCTTATGTTTTTCTCTTTCATCAAAAGACTTCCCAGATTGTATAAGAATATCCATTATGTATTTCTTACAGCTAACATTACTCTAGCAATCAGTAAAATATAGACCATGGTTTGAACTTTCGTTTCTTGCTCTCTTTCTTTCTCCCATTTTATTTCTTCCCTGCCTTCGTGCATGGGGATTTGCCTGTTTGCTTTGCTTTCTTTGCCATATTGTTTCAATTATCAAACAATCTTTTTTCACTTCCACTTGACTTATACGTGGGTTTGACTTACAACTGGGACAATATAGTCATTTTGGCAGATGTTTTGTGGACCGCCTTTGTGCTGGTTTTTGGGCCACCATCTAAGACTGGTGAAGAATGTTAAGTCTCAATAGCATTGTAACAGATTCAATCTCTTCTTTTTGTTGCATCCAGATGTCATGTATGGGATACCTGGGTTTCATACTCCAAAGGTCTGTCTTCTAACACAAAATAAGCGTCCGGGTTTTGCCCCCTCAGCGGGTAAAACCCATTGACAGTGATCTCTTTTTTCATGTCTAATGCTGCATTTAGGCCGGGAGACAAAGCAGAGATTGATTCAGTCCCAACCTTTATCCCCTTCACATGTGCTTCCTTTCCATAAGTCATGCTTTCACTTCTTTTTTGCAGTCTGGCAGCTGCAAGGGCTGGTTGCTTGGTGACGTGCTCTGCAGCACAAAGAGCTCTCAGCTGGGAGGCCAGGTCTGTCGGCCACAAACAGCTGGGGTAATTTTATTTGTCTTCCTCTTGTTCCTGTTAATTGCAGGGAGCTGAATCAAAGTCAACTTATAATATAAATGGGAGTACCAGCAGATACTATTTACGGCTTCTTTAACATCCCTCCTTTTCTTCGAGTCAGGAAAGTGGCAGTGTACACCAGTAGCAGTCTGTTATTACAGAGATGTACAAATAAAGTCGAAAGGCACGATTTACACTTCTGGTTCAGGTGAGCTTTTACCAGGCAGTATTTAAAACAAGTCATCAGATTGGGGTATTGGATTTATGAATCATTCCTTAATTTGATGTGTGAGTACCCATTCATTCCCTGTACAGATTGTACACTGTGTGGGTCACCTTCATGAAACAGCTGTTAACGACTTTCTTCCACCTCAGAAGGCTATACTGCCCCTCAGATTTCATGCAAGATAAAAACAAAACTCTAAGAGTTCAGTGTTGTGATTTAATGACCCAGGAAAAGACATTGGTATTTTAAGCACTGTTTTCTCAATTCTGCTCCTGCACAGATGATATCATCCCAAGTTATTTGATGTATTAGCTGTTTCATTGACATAGTAAGATATACTATGGTCTCTGAAGAAATGTTAGGGGGCCGATGGCTTTCTACTTAGGCCAGGTCGGCTGGATGTAGATAAAAGAAAGTACAGAGGGAGAGGTGACAAGGGGACATCAGTGCTGCTCAGCTGGTGCTTGTGGGGTAGCAGGACCTCTCAGGCATGGGTGTTCGGTCTAAGTGCTACCGAGAGCTGAGGCATCAGCTTAGATACATCAGAGCAGTTAGGCATGTGAAGAAATTCCAGCAAGTCAGCTTGTATGGAGGTGCGCTGCAGGGTTTGAGAAGCAGTATTCAGCACTTAGAGGGGAAAAGCAAGGAAACCCACCATGGCTAAAGCTGGGCTCTTCTCACTTCTACTATCTTATTTAATAAGGACCACTGTATGTATTCCTAAATTACTGGGTTTTTTTAGCTTTACTTTTGCAAGACTTTTTTGTTATTTTGATTGTAAATCATAATAAGTTGATTCCAATCAGTTGTTAATTTAATGCTTTGGGGTAATTTAATTATGCAAATTACTGTACAGAAGCGAAGCAAGTAAACTCTAACACTGAATATTTACAGTCCACTGATAAAACTTAATAAAGTGAATAGAGAATTTACCATATACACTGAAGGATCTGCCTTTAAACTCCTAAGAGCAGAAAGCACCATAGGTTCATGCATTTTCTTCCCAAAAGAAATAAAGCTACCTTTGGAGAGTTTGGGCTGCTCTGTTCCTAGGGCTAAAGTCAAGGAAGATAGAGTAATATGAACTGAAGTGGGAACGTACCTGCTTAACACTGCTAAATCTACTATACAGAATTGCTGAGGGAAAAGCAAAGTTTTGTGAAATCTTCTGCTCCAATCATGAAAATGAGGACTCAATTTCAGTGCCTCCCATTCAGGGAGCTGTAAGCAGGTGTTAGAGCAGATACTCTGGGTTTCTTTGGACCTGCCTCTCCAAGTAAAACCTTGCAAAAAGATAGAGTGTATTATTTGTGAAGGGGGAGCTTTCCCCCTCCCCTGCAACATCAGCTATTAGCCTGTTTCAGGGGCTGTACATCAGCCTGCATACACCAACGAGCTGATCATCTGTGTCGAATCTTATGTAAATGCAATGGCTTAATCCCCCTGTCCTAATAGGAATTTCACACCTTAATCCTCACTATGAACAGGGGCAAGGGCATTCCTACCAGGCAGTTTGATGCACTTTGAGAAAAATCACTGTATATAAGTTTGTGGCAATTGGGAAACTGTATTCTCCTATTTGTACAGAAGACTGAAGCATGTCATTCTAACAAAAGTGGGGGGATTATATTCCTAAATTGTCAATGGATTCCGGGGGATTTGCTACACCAAATGAGACCATTAGCCTGCCATGTCCTTCATTTTGCCCCTGGCCATCTTTTTTTGCTTCAGCTGGAAATGCTCCCTGGGTGATACAGCTGAGTCTACGGGGGCGGGAGGAAAAGAATTCTCTCCTGACCCCTGCAGCAATCCAGGTTATACCTCACAGCTTGGCACTGCTCATGGTGTGCTGGGCTTGCACTGCTCAAGTTGAAAGAAGTGTCAGTCAGTGCATGTGGTATCACTCTGAATAAACCCGTAGGTGACTTTATTATGTAACCCCAGAGAAGTATTACAAAGGCTGAAGTGTAGCCCACAGTGGGGCTAGGTAGTGCCTGGAACCCATCTTAGTCTGCATAGATATGTGTTAATCTCTCAGGCATAGAGACTTATTTCTTAACCAAATGGGAAGACCATCACTGTTCCCAAATTGCCACCTCTGAAAAGAAGGATGCAACAGTGCATTTCATATCACAGCTGAGAAGTAATTGCTTTGCACACAAGCAATCCATTTCTCAGTCTCAGAAGGACCATGGTCGTGCCTCTTACATTCCTGGTTACAAAGATAATTGTGTGTGCAAATCAGGCAACTGGATGTGCTGTTATTAAGCATCATATTAAGCACAGTTTCCCCACTCTCTTTGCTGGATGCCTTTTCTGCACGCACAGACAGGGTGGATCTTAATCAGCTGTGGATTAACCACTAACACAGAACACAATGTGTGTGCAGCTTTACAAGCAACTGTGGTTTGCTGGCCATTTGAAAGAAATCTGTGTACATGTGTCCTGTAATTTGCACTGCCAAAGCTTTTCCAAACCAGCCTTTTGTTTTAGTTTATTTCTCACTGCAGAAGCTTTTTATTCCTTGTCCCGCTCTCTTGTTGCAGCAAACAGTCCTACTTGGCTGCTCTTTGTTTGCTCTGCTGTTACTAGACACTGCAGTTTGGACTTGCTTCTCACCGGTGCACGACTGAGGCTCTCCACAAGGCTGGCCTTTATATCTATTCTCTGTAGAGTTTGTTTTACTGGTGCCACCCTTTGAGCATTTACATGCAAAATACCAGTGCACTGAGTCAAATCTGCCACTACACAAGAGTGCTTGAACGAACTAAGCCTTGATTTTTCGCAGGCCAGCTGACTGTGGAAACTTTTGTTCTTTGCAACTTGAAATACTTGTGTTGTTTTCAATGATATTTAACTGTAGTTCATTTAAACATTTGTGGCTTTTCCTTTGGAATGTTGTCACTGTCCCAGCCAGATCCTGTGGAGCAAGGATTGGAAAATCCACTTTATGAAAAACTATAATTTTAGAGTCAGCAATGTCTCATATTGCAAGAAATGCAGTTTTGAGGGTAGCTGTTATCCAGTTATTTAAATTCTTCTGTCATTTAGGATAAACCCATCTGTAACAACAAAGGCCGTAGCATCCCCAAAAGTTCTTTCTTTTTACTCATGTCTAGCATGGAGTTGAAGTGACCTGTGTGTGTTCAGCCCCACAGAAGGGCTGTCCCCTCATGCAGCTGTCCCTGTCCTGGCTGGGTTTGGTTTGTGACATTGAAGAAGCCCTGAGAAATCTAGAGGAAACTGAGACAATTATCAAGTCTGAGCGTGGATCCCCTGCAAATGCAACCTTTCCAGGACTTTTGTAATGTTTTTGGTAATTGTATGTCATTTTTGCAGACTGGCTAGAGCAATTTTTATCTTTCCTGTTTTGATGACCTTTGCCAGCATTTTCTTGTACTCAAGAGTCCCAAAAGTGCCAAAGCTGACCGCGCTTATGTGCTTAACAAATGCCTCAGCCAAGAATTTAAAATAATTTATTATAAAAAATATAAGGAAGGAAAAAGTATCTCACTGCTGCTCAGGCCAGAAATTACAAAACCCAGAAATTTCTTCCAGCCCCACTAGATCATGTCTTGAACAGAAATTCAGCACCTGTGTCCAACCTGCCAGCACAAGGAAGGAGAGAAAACAGAGCAATGTTCGCTCCCTCCAGGCCTTTCCAGCTCTGATTCCTCACTAAGCACTTCACAGATGTTGTCCTGCATTGCTTTGTGCTATCAATCTTAGCTATTTCTACTTGTTCTTACTAAAATATAGCATATCTTGTTGATTGCAAAAAAGTGTATGACTATTGTCTTCCCTATAACATTGTACAGTATTTAAGACGGTATCTGTAAGAGAGGATATACTGTGTAGTGCCTTTAAGCTTTGGGAGAGACTAAGTTCCATGAAGCTTTGCAAACCAAGACTGAGAGCATTCCTACTGCCGCAGTTGTGACAGCTGCACTGTTCACAAATACAGAATGTTTACTGTACAACAGGCCAGGCTTTCTTAAACTCACATAACAAATAGCTAAGGTTTGCTACATCCAGGCCTGGGGTCTCATACCTTGCCTGACGAAGTGGAAGTTACACCAGCTGTAAGTCCTGATGAATATAAAGGAGATAGCAGATGATAATGCATGATGGAATTTGTGTGTTTGTGAGTGTACTTGCACAGATGCAATTGCAGCAGCAGCTCACTAATGCATTGTGTTGCTTTTTTGGAAAGAAATGTGGGAAATGAACATAATAAGCACAAATATCCTAAAAGTTTTTATTGTTTCCATCAGGCTATGCTGAGTAAAAAGAGCAAAGGGGCTGAGGGAGGTGGACCTGGTTCCCAGTGCCATTGGCCTCGCTCAATATAAAGCACTTTGAGGCACCATCCTTGCTGGGGTTGGCAGTGGTGTGTGCTGACAGCAGCTCCCCAGGGCATTTCACCATAGGCAGGTGCTGTGCTGCTGTACCCCAGGGGGAGCAGATACTCAAATAGCCACTGCTGCACCATTCTGTGGGGCCCAGAGTGCACCTCTCTGCATGCATGCCAGATGGTGCAGAGAGGCCTTTGCTTTGCCCTCACCGCTCTGTCTCGTCGGCTCCAGCTGCCAGTTGCAGCTTGGGGGAGACTTGATTCCCTTGGTCCCTCCACATCAGTAGAGTTAATGTCAGGTTGCACTGGGCTCTGATGTCCTTTGGGCACCACACCTCAAGTACTTGAAAACCTTCCTGAGAGTGCCAGCTATTTGTATGCTGCTGTCAGGGCTAGGCTCCGTGTGAGGCACAGAAAGCTGTATCCTCACATTAATTACCAGTTAAGTGGATTTGTAACAACAAGGCATGATACACAAGGTTTTTATTCTGCTTTTAGCTGGGCAGTTGGGAGAAAGATGCCCAACTCTCAGTGGAGAGCTGGAGAAGAGTTACTTGTGGGTCGCACCCATATAATTTGCCCTGTGCTGGCACAGTGGCAGAGATGCTATTTTAGACTCCACTCTGAGCAAACATATTCCCAAAGCACACAATGTGTGTGGGTCTTGAACTTGTAGAAATCCATTAGCAGGGCTGGTGTGGGAGCTGCCTGGCTGTCACATAGGTTGTGTTTGCAAGCATCCTGTTAGAAAAAATAGATCCTTCTTGACAATAGAGTAACCCCAAAGCAAGATTTTAAGATGTTGTAAATGGGAAGATCTGAGGTGCTATTTGCAGGGCAAGACTGATATGAGCTTGGAAAACGCTATTAAAAGCAGTGCAGAATTATTGATTTATGCTAGCTGATAATGTGTTCCTAAAGCTGCTTTTTAAACCAACGTAGTTCTTATTGCTTGCCCTTGTCCTTTCTCACGTTGTTACTTCTGTCACTTGCTCAAGTGCTGACAATTTAAAAATGTATTTGGAAGGAGTGTTCAGTGGATTTTGAACATGATACCATTAACAGGAGCATTGTTCTATCAGTCTCGGCAATTACTTGATTTCCTCTGCAGGGCAAATCTGCCGCTGTATCCACTTAGGCACGAGATTACCACCTTGTGAAACAGCATTGCTATTTCCTCTCTGCCAAATCCCACCCAGAGTCTGAGGGTGCTCCAGGCAGGAGGTTAGGCATTTGTCTGCTTCATTGCTGGCAAGGGGAAAAATATATATGCAGTGGAAAAATCTTTCCTGACTTCTCTGACCTGAAGAGGTCAGAATAGATTTTAAGTAACTGCATCCATGTAGCACTCTTTATTTTTCAGCAGAGCAGAAGCTAATGCAGCCAGCTTGCCTAATACTGCCCATTCAGCATCTCCGTTGATATGTTAATCACATCCTCCTCAGCAGTCTGCTAGAACCAGCAGCAATGATGTAACCGAGCTCCCAGCAAATCCTTTGTTTAAGCGATTGCTTCTGCTCTGAGCCTCTTGGGCTGCGGCAAAAAGAGCTGCATCGAACAGGAAAGAAAGGAGCTTCGAGAAATAACTTACCCGTTGGCCTTGGAAGGGCAATTTTCCTCTGAGGTGTTTTCCCAGTTATCTTCTTTTTGTTTGTTTGTTTTTTAATGTTTGTACTGTTCACAGACATCCGATGCTGTGTTAACCATCCTCTTGCTGAAAGTTTTCCAGGATAAAGCCAAGGATAGAGCCCTTTTCATCCACCATATCAGCGAGGCATAGAAGAAGTAGCTTTAAAGATTTGACTCTGGCTCAGTAATTTATTTGGTGTGTATGGAAATGTAGTAAACAGATGGACCAGATCAGTGAAGTGGTACCAGTGTCTCCAAATCTCAGCAGAGAATTTGGTATGCAAAACTGGACTTTTCATTTTTTCACTCAACAGGAGACAAACTAGTCTTCTGATGAAGAGATTCAGGTTTCTTTCATTCCTATGGAGGTAATTCATAGACTTTTGCTTACTGAGAATACATCTGCTCCATGTTGCACTCTGCTTTTCTGCTCTGCAGAGGCCATTAGCAAGCACATGTCTTCAGTACGGTAGCAAGTGATGAGGAAATCAGACCTGGTCTGAGAAGGGTGAAGTAGAAATCTGCTTCACATGATGAAAGGCAAATGGGGGAATGGTTGACCAGAGAAGATAAGTGTCCTGTCTTGAACTTCAAACCATGAATATGCTTGTACCAAAATACTTTGTATGCTGACCTTAGAGCATCAAGTGCTACAGATCAAGTGCCTGGCCCCAGTGAGATCACGTTGTACACACGGCACGCCTGTGATTTGGCATAAAGATCCTGACATTCTGTCTTCGTCTGTGGTTTGTACTTACTTTTTATTGATGTAAGTTTTTGGGTGGAGCCTGTGGCTGTAGGTAGTGTGATCTACAGGGAGACTGGATGTTGTGTGTTCCCCAGAGCTACAACATCAGAAGGGAAGATAGGGCTCATTTCTTTGGTAGCATGACTGGAGGTGGCTTTGGTTCACACAGGCTGCTCTCAGAGTGCTTCACTGGCTCATTTTAGTATAGCTGCCTGAGAGGTAATGAACAGCAGCACCCATGTGCAGACATAGGATCTGGTAAGGAAGGACATGTGTTTACATACCCAGTGGGCAGGGAAGTCAGTCTCATAGAAGTAAAACACATCTCAGCACAGGTGAGCAAAGAGGAGCCTGAGGGGTATGCTGCCTCCCTTTTGTAAATCTAAATGCTTTTGAGACTTCTTCTATAATAGGTAGCTATGCTTAGAAACATATCCAATGTGGGTAAAAGGGTTTTAGAAAACCGCAATAAGAGGCCAAATCCTGAAGCCAGTGTTCTAACCTAGGAAAGTTCATCTTATTATTTTGCACAGGTTTTATCAGCAACACTCAACAGTTCATTTGCTTGGTTGTAAGAGACATCTAATCTAATTTTTTCTACCTTTGTTTGCTAGAGTTGATCCTGAGTCTGAAGTGAGGTAGCTTGTCCTTGCTTTGCCAGAGGTTTACTCACTGAGGAGTAGGGAAAGTAAACAGTGCCTTTTGGCTTGGCAGCCACAGCTGTACCACTCCAAGAATTATCACAGGGTGAATCATAACAAATGTGTTGCATCTTGCAAACTATAAAAAAAAAAACAACCCTAGGACGCAAACACCCAGTGCTGTATTCACCTAGTTCACTGCAGTTGGCCACTTTTTCCTCCTTCTTACTCCAGCATTTATATAAGATTGGAGACTGAAGAGTAAGCTGAAACAGTATTTGGCTCTTGAACACCAGTAAAATATATATTCAACTATATTATTCATAAAATAATATTAATCTGTGTAAAACAATAAATATTTGCTTTGTGGGAAGATGCTACAATGACTCCTCTTGCTTTCTATCCATCCCTTTTTCCCATGGAATAACAAAAGATATGGATATATAAGCATGCAGTCTACCAGAGCGTGAGACTTGGACTTTTTTTTTTTTTTAAATTTACACAGAAGAAAGGAAAGGTGTGTAGGGAGGTTGTAAGTGATACACTAACTTAATGCAAATTATTTGACTAAAGTAATGGAATAAGGAGAAAACAGTGGAAGGTGAGCCAAGTGGTTTCCTTGTAGACTGCAGGAGGGAAGTTCAGTGCATCTGGAAGGCAGCAGTGCAGAGGGAAAGTCTTTGTAATTGAACTGGCGTATGGCAAAGGAAGTGTTGTGGCAAATTTGCATCAAAATAAGGGTAGTGTCGAGTTGAACTCAAATTTAGTAATCACTGTCAAGTGGATGAATTTAAGTTAAAAGTTAAGAATTGTTTTGATTACTGTGGTTATTCTGGGTTCCTTGTTCAGATTGTCCCAGCAGGCAGCATAAAACATTAAAAATTTTAATGTAAAGATGGTTATAGAGAAAGACATCCTCTGCTGCGGGAAGTCTAGAACAGGAAGTTCACAAAATGTTGATGAAATGGGAAGTACTCCCAGTTCAGTTCAACATAGGACACTCAAGTTTTCCAGTCCTCAAAAAATGGGTGCTAAGTGGCACAAATGGTTTTATGTCTCAACAAAATAGAATTACTTTGGATAAATGGACTTTTTAATTCGGGGGAGAAAAAATAGTACCTTCCAGAATAAATAATTAGTCAAGCATAAGGGTATTTCAGGCACCTCATGGTTGGTTAAGTTATTCAATAGGGAGTAAAAATCGAGGGAAAGCAAGTACATTTGGAGAACAGCATCAAAAGTTGCAGTGTTGGATATGGGTTAAGCTGCATCCTCAGTAACCACATTTCTGGAGCAGCTCAGATGCATTACAAAGAAGCGTATGTAGTTGTCCTCCTTTGCAGATAGGAAGTGCTCCCATGGATTCTCAGGTTGTCCAAGTGCCCTTCTCTCATTGATCTCATTGCCTCCAACCCTCAGTCTGTTTGGCTTGTTGAGGTCACACAGCAGGAAAGAGCTAAGAGATGACTTCAGTATCCTCCACTCTCCAGTTTGGTGATTCTTTCCCACATCGTTCTCTCTTTTCCTGCTAATGTAGAGTTGTTCCCTACAGTACATGGAAGGTTTATTTCCATTTTTCCTTGTCAATTAAGTTAAACTCCCAACTGCACTGTGTCAGACTCCTGCAGTATGTGAATTCCATACCTTTTCAAAATTGTCCTTCCTGGATAAAGCATATAAGCAAACTTCATTTATCATGTAAGGACTTTGGGGAGAGGGCAATTAATCTCAGTTTATCCCTGGAGAGCTGTGAGATGGAAGCAAGTTTAAAGGTGTGAATAGCTGAAATAACTTGATTTTTTTCACAGCTCTGAAATGAACAAAGAATTCCTTATGGAAAAGAGGCATGCATGGAAAATAATACAAGGGGAAAGAAGAGCAAATGGGCTGGTGACCTTAAAGCTGGGGTTTCTATTTGCCCTAGTGTGGTGAGGTAGGGGAGCCTCTTTTCTGCATCATCAGTCTGTCAAAGTTTCAGAGACCAGCAGAAAGAGAAGGAAATGGGCTCAAATGGAGAGGCACTGCTGCTTTTTCAGTACCTTTTGCAAACATAGCTGTTTATTAGCCATTACACAAGAGTCATAGAAGATGATAGTTTTCAAGTGTTTTTTTGCTGGTAAGGTTAATGGCCTTGACTGATTCTGGGGGCATTTGAATCCAAAGGGAATATCCTGGCCTTCCTATCAGTGGGAATGGTTGGATGTCTGCAGTCCATATGGCCCTGGCTGGTCTTCTGAGCCACTGTTTGCTCACCTATAATAGGTGGGGAGAGGATATCTGCATCTTTGCATTTTCATGGTAGGTCTCCGGAATTTTGTGTCTCTTCCCTAGCAGTGTATGGCTGTGCTGGTGGATGGCAGGGAACAAGCTGGGCTTACCTTCAGTAAGATACTGAAATGCTACATTTTAGCTAAACTCTGTCAGTTCAGTATCTGTGCTCTTCCAGCCAGAGACCTGGAGCTCATTCTGACATGATCCTGGTTACTGGTAGGACTGTGGAAAGGGTCTTCAGCCTATTCTCAGTTGTGCACTTACCACTGTGGGACGAGCTTTGTTCTTCACTTTGCCCATGAGGTTCAGAGTCTGTGATTCATGGTCCCAAGGGACTTTTGTGGCCATCTGCTTCTGGTGAACTGGGTTTCAGTATGCTAATCCATCCTCCTGTAACCTGTGAATTTGACCTTTGTTGTCTTGTGTTCTGTTTAGGGAATGTCAGGAATTAAAAAAGAAAAGTCTACTTTGAGTTGTGCTGGGAAGAGGATGTATTTTGTACAGCTAAAAGTAAATACGTCTGAAAAGTGTGTATTATATTTCTCTAAGGGAAAACAGGCTACAAATTATGATTTAAGTTGGAGTGAAATATGATAAATGGAATTTGATTAAAGAAATGTAACTCTGCAAGTATACTGTTTTGAATTTTTTTGTTAATTCTGTGGAGATTTTTTTTTCTCCAAATGCTTTAAATCATAACATGAGTCCTTAAAAGCACTAGTGGTATCTGTAAACAGCTAAGCACTTCCTGATAGGAACTAATTTGATAGCACAGCAACTTAAATGGCTGCTTTAACCTCTGGTCCTTGAAGACTGGATGGTGAAATTATCTTGTAGTCAGTTCCTCAGTAATACTTTAAAATATGTATTTTTTCAAGATGTGAAATTTACTTCACACAGGCACATAGGTGTGCAAACATACATACGTATGTACAGCCTTGCAGACATGCACTTCAGTGTGTTTTCAGAAAGCTCTTTGTGGGATTAGCTTGGACTGTGAAACTAGGCAGCTGAAACATTTGACTTCTCCATGTATTTATTCTTCCTGCACTCTCCAAAGCTAGGACATCCTTTGGTGTGTTAAAAAAATGTGTTGCGAAGAACGTACTTTATGAATGCTTGTGGCTTTCATTGCCTGGCTTCATGGTACAGTGCACTGCTGACAATGGCCACTCCGTGCCCTGTCTTACTTCAGAGCAACAGTTCAGAATAAGAATGACGGTAAGCTCTGGTTTATCTTTTGTGCAAATATGATTTTTTTCTACTATTATACCAAATAATAATTTGTAATTCTATGAATAAAACTTATTGCAATGAGGAAGACTTTGGCTGGAAGTAAACATTACAAGACCTGATTTGTAGGGTAGGTAGGTTGCAGGGTTTGGCCCTAGATGTTATCTTTAGAAATGCTGAGTGATGTAAAGCTGTAGGAATAGCTGTAGGAGTTGGGAAGACATGATATGGAGTAACTTATATTATGTGTAGGATATGTGAGCTACAAAACCTGAGAAGATAGAGTGAAATTGCAAGCAGTGCATAGCCACAACAGGAGTCGGGGAGAATCAGTCCCTCCGAGGGACAGGAGGGAATCACACAAGTCACAAACATGCACTCAGGGCTATATGCAATCATGGGTTATTAGGCACCATTGCAAAAGTGAAATGCTAGAGGAGCTGGTACAAAAAGTGCAATAAAATATGTATTAACATGATGAAATATGTATTGGAACGAATGCTAAGTGGGATAAGTGTGACTCTTAAGTGAAGCAAATCTGGCAGGCTCTAACTTCAACTTCTGGAGAAACCCCACTGTATGTTAGCCCTGCGCAGATGTTGGAGAGCTTCCACACTGGAAAGGCTACACAAAGCACTCTTTCTGTATGTTGACACTATGCTTCAAAGGGGAATTTAGCAACCTTTGATTTCTTCTTCAGAAGGAAAGCAGACAGTGAGCTGTCTTGGTCTCCTGGGGAAGTGCTCATGCACACTCTAAGCCATAAGGGTGAATGGCCTTGACATGAAATATGTTGCACACTGTGATGGTCTTTACTATGGCAGTCTTTTCAGAAAGAAAGGAAGGATAAATATTTTCTGTAACTCGTTCCCGTTCCTGCACATTGAGGGGAAACTGCAGAAAAAATAAGTCATGCCCAGAACTTGTCCAGCTCATAAGAGCTCAGTGCCATGCTCTACTCTGACTTACATCATAGAATCATTAAGGTTGGAAAGACAGTCAAACCGTCATCCTAAGCCTGTGACCGCTCCAGCCCATGTCCTTTGGTGCCATATCTACTCTTTTTGAACACCTCCAAGGACGGTGACTCCACCACCTCCCTGTGCAGCCTGATCTAGTACCTCACCACTCTTTCTGAGATGAAATTTTTCCTAATATCCAACCTGAACCTCCCCTGGTGTGACTTAAGGTCATTGTCCCTTGTCCTATCACTAGTTACCTGGGAAAAAAGGCCAACCCCCAGACACCATGGAACAGCACTTTAATGTTTTCCACTGAATGATGAGAGGGACAGATTTAAAATCTTTATTTTCACCAAAGGCATTAGAGTTGCTTAGGACATAACTGAGGCAATATCTTTGGATCATTCAAGACACTGTAATTCTGTGAATGCAGTGAGAGTCCAGTCCTGAGGCCCTTGTTATCAGCTCTTCAGCTGGTCCCTGGCACAACGGGCTGTAGTGATTCAGAAGACAGAGCTCTGAATCTAGCTCTACCAAAAAAGTCCCTCAGAAAGTAAAACTATGAGGCTCCTGTTGTCGTGTTTCTCAGTAGCTGTTTACAATTCTGGCCATAATCCTATTGTAACTATTACTAATTAGTCATACTCCTGCAAAGCATCAGGGAAGATTTTCCAGACAGAATAATCACTAATGAATCTATAATCTGGCTTTGATCACTCATTCCTTTTGAGTGCTGGTAGGCGGAGTTTACATGCCAAGATTTTCTGAATAATGAAGATGCTGCCTCTAAGGATCCTTTGGAGTTAATGTTTTAAGTACACACCCAGTATGTATTCTGGGCTCCTGTAGTTGTCTTTCTCCTAATTGAACACTGAGAAGAAGACACTTTGACAAATTGAATTGGTCTGCAGGATTCTGTATGCACCTACTGAAATAAAAAGCAAGATTCTCTGCTTTTGGAGGAAGCTGAAGCAAAGAGGTAGAAGTACTTGCAAGTCAGACAGGCTGCTGCCTCAGACACTCACACAAATGGCTCGAGAGTGACTGACAGAGATTTGAACCCTAATCATTCTGCATGTCAGTTTACTGCACTGAAACATTTTACAATGTCAGCATCTGACATGAATTATTCAGCAAATAATTGTGGTCAGCTTTGACAACGCAAAGTATAAATCTCATATCTGGTAAGGCATGAGTGTCAGAATACTGTCTGTAAAACAGCTAAAGGCTGCTGGAATTGTAATTAAAAGCATTTAATTTAAGTTAATCGTCATTAGGAACATCATTATGTCCACATACAAATTGCTTTAGTGCCATTGTCACAGTTGTAAGTAATTAGTTATTTAGTTATTAACCAGCTTTTTGTCAGGGACAAACTGTCTAAGAGATTATCAACTGTTTCAGAGCAAAAGCAGGGGGTGTCTGTGTGTCTGTAACATGTGCATGGATGAATTAGATGGAACTTGCTGTCCTTGACCCCATATAGGCTGTAGAGAGGCACCAGCTCAGGCATACCCCATGGCTCCAAGTAAGTCCTTGTGCAGAGATGAGTGGATACTGTATTGAAGTTCAGTAATTCATGACAATTTGGTTGTAGAGAACCAGAGCCAAAGGTTTCCCCACAAAATGGATCAGAGTTGAATTTCCAAGAGACAGAAGTGTTTTAGTCCCAAATGGCGCCTGTTTCAGCCTTGTACCTGTCGTATAGCATGAGCATGTATCGGAAAAGTCTAGGCTTCATACCGTTTTTGTTTTCTAATCAGGTTACCTATGAAATTTGTGCATGGACTTTGTTGTGATGCCCGTAGGAAAACTGCACGTTGCAGAAGCCTGGAGCTATATCCTGTCATCAGTGTTCTCTGATGGAGACAGGATGATGTCTTCCAATGGTCAAGTGGTGTCAATCAATAAATTACTGTAATTCTTTCCTTCAGATCTCTTGATTGCTGTGGGGAATTTGGGTCTGATCCAATGCATATTGAAGTCAGTGGGGAATTTTCCCACTGACCTCTGTGTGATCAGAATCATACCTGCTGCAGAGTGAAGGATGTGGTACGAGTTGGATTCTGCTGAGAGCAACCTGACCTGAATCTAAAGAGACTGGGAGCAGCTACTGCAAGACTTAGCTTAAAAAAGGAGTGATTTACTCCACTGCCTCAGGATACAATGCCACAGATGTGTGAAAGAAATTAAATAACACTTGGGAGATGAGTAAAAAATAGTCTTAAGTGGGCATGAATATTTGAAACGGATGTCCAGTAATATTGTTTAAAAGTAGAAACTTCTAATTGTTAGAATGCTCTTCCCAAAAAAATCTGTACTGTTTCTTCTAATAAGCATTTTTTTGCTAATTAGAGATTTGCACTGAATCCATTGCTAATCGTATAAACTTATGATTTTGATAAAGTGAGTTGCTCAGGGCATTGCTAATTTTATTGCCATGCTTCCATTTGCTATCATTCATTAACCCTCAAATGGCAAGTTGGTCTGTATACATAAATTAGAAAGTAATATTCATCTTCATAGTGGCTTTAGCTGTGAGTGGAAAATAACAATAAAATAATGAATGCATATGCAATCTAAATACAATACCTCTTCATGTGAGTTTGTATGCTACCTGCTGGAAAATGGCCAGGTTCTCATCAGTACATGCAAAATTAGATCTGGTGCAAAGAAAGTTCGTAGTGAATGACATTATACTTACTAATGCTTATAGCTTAATACTGTACCCCAGGAACCACAATATGTAATAATACTGCTCCTGGCAGCTCACTGTCTTATTCATTTAAAAGCACATTTCACATTGTTTAAACTGTACGCAGTTGTTGCAGCAGCTATCAAGTAGTGATAGCACGATAGCTGGGACTCAGACCTGCTGATCTCATGGGGCCTAGTATTATCAAAGGTAAGTTCAAAGACCAAATTCTGACAGTACAGTGGATGAGACATCCATCATCACTATTACAGGAGATGCAAAGGACTGAATAAGCACTGCTAGGGTTTCTACAGACATGTCTAAGGCAGAATCAGTGTATATCACTGGGGCAAGGTGGGAAAGCTTGCAATGTTGATGCCTTATTTTTCTTTTGATATAGATAAGCAAGACACCTTAAAGAGGATTACAGGAATAATGACTTGGCCCATAAGATTTAACTTCTCTCTTTTCCATTTACATTCTGAAAAGAATAAAAGTCTGTTCAAGAAAATACTGGAACCTTCATTTGCCAACTGCGGGCCTAAATTTTACATCTGAAAGCTAGAATAATACCAAACCCCACTTTTTTTCTTAGAAGTCAATGACATTTTGTGAAAAAAAAAATGCTTTGTTACATGATCATTTGGTAGTCCTTAAATAATTGTACATTGACAAAGACCGGGTCTGCTTCCAACAAAAGAACTTTGGATGTTAAATAGCATCTCTCTAAGCTGATAGTAACCAGGTGAGGTCAGTTTGGATGCTGCTACCAGGACACTGCATTAGAGAGCTGCCTGCTCTCCCAGTAACGTGGCTCCCAAGCAGCATGGTCCTGCAGCTGGCAAGAGCTCTGTGCAGAAAAGGTTCTGTGTGCCAAACAGTGACTTCATTGGTCAAATCCCAACCAAATAAAAGAAGTGACTTCATGCAACACAGGGGAGGGTCAGTGGCTGTAGAACCAGGTCAGATATCCAGGGAAAATGCTTCTGAGTAAAACTTTTTATGGATAGGTCATCTTGGAAAAGCAAATTTACTACTTGCCTTGGAGCAAAAACAATATAACGGTGTGTGTTATGTGTTCTCTTGAGGAAGAAACAAAATATTTAGACTGACTAAATATATATATATATATAACTTACTTCAGCACTCTTGAGCACAGTAAAAGAAAAATGCTTGTTAAATCACTCCAGTGTGCAAATTTTATAGATTTTGTATTCCAAGAATTGAATGCATCAGCAAGTTAATTGTCAGGATATTATTTTTTTAAGGATATAAATAAGGAAAAGAAAAAGGTCAGGTGGTTTGGTACAGTGACATCTTTGTGAGCTGGCACCACAATACCCTATGGAAATGTATCTTCTGGGCTGAACAATATTTCTTCAGAGATGCCAATGAAAATATAGGAGGGCTCAGAGAAGTGGTCTTGTTACAATTACCTCTCCATTTTTTTCTGCTCTCATGTGTGTCTGAGAGGCTGTGTGTCTGCAGCTCATTTTGAAACCGTCTGGAATTACAGACATTTGATGTTTCTTAAAGAAGCCCATCCCACGCTGTCTGAACTGGATGTGTGTTAGAGTGCTGAAGCAAACGGAAAGCACACCACTCTGAGTATGGAGATCTCCTCAGGAGAGGCTGATATTGCTGGATTACCTGTCAGAAATGATCTGAGATGAAAGGAGAAGGGAGCAAAGGGAAGCTATAAAGCATTTGAGGTGAGGAAAAAGAAAAACAAAATGCAAAGTTCTGGAGGTGCTGTCAGTATATTTAATCAAGGGATAAAGTCAGATGGATGCCTTGCATAATTCTTCTGACTTCGGTAGATTTTTACCAAGAGGCTTTTCTGGCGGTACAGTCCCTTTGTATCTTGAGCTTTTTTGCAGTGTCTGCATGTGAGTTTATGTATGAGCAGCATGTCCTCCATAAACACACAGTAAGCCTTGCTTCTTTCTTGATGTCTGCAGTAATTAAAAACAAGCAAATGACAAACCTATCAAAAAAATGACAAAAAAACCTGCATCTTTTAACTGATATAAGGTATTATCAGCTCTAACAGGAGGTAATTTAATGCCCTTTCATTTAGTTAGTAGTTGCAAAGTTACTGATCTGAACTGAGGCAATGAAGATTAAGAACTGGTGCTTTGACCCAGGGCTCTTGGGGGCACACATGATATCAGTGTCTGACTTAACATCTGTAAGAAACAAGAAATGCTTTATTTTTAGGAGGGATGAGGAAAGGGTCTTGCCAGGAGGAAATATTTGCAACATCTGTCCCTGGAAGTATAAAGGCTGCTGCAAGGTGCTCTCTGGGCTCAGGGCTGTCTCACACCACAGTGCTGCGGGGAAAAAAATAGCCCTGTACAGTTCCTGCTAGAGGCAGTGGCAGCAGGGAGAAGCCCTGCATGTGTGGATACTGGGCCTGTGTTCTTTCCTCAGCAGGAAGGATCCATTTGTCGTGGAAATTACGCACTTGCTCTAGGGGGTGGGGAAGAGAGAGAGAGTGGATGATATGTGAAGAGCTGATGAGTTCATGCAGCAAAGGAGAAGAGAGGAAAAAGTTCAGATGTGTTTTTGCAGTTCAGAAGAGAAGAGCAGTACCCAATTATCCCAGAGCCAGTGCACAAAGGGAATGTAAATGTGCATAACCATCTGCAACCAGCTGATGTGTGAGCTCATACAGTCACCCGGCACCTGCAGAAGAGGAACTTGCTATTTCTTACAGATTGGGAAGGAAACAGATGTAGTTTCACTCCTATGTCTCTGGCCATCTCTAGTTTCTCTTGTCATGTGTCTCTTGGGGGAATCTTCCAGCAATTAGTTTCTAATTGCTTCAGTAGCTTACAGCTCATTTTATGAGAAATACCATCCGAATGTAATGGCTCTTTCATGTTTCAGAGCAGAAATTAATTGCATAATATTTTTTAACCCCCCTCCTCTTCCTGCTCCCCTTTCCTCCATCACATAACACTCTATATTTTGAAAAGATGGAACATTACAAAGGAAGGTGTTTTATCACTCAGTGTCCTGCCACTGTCAAATGCTAAGTAACAGCTTGATGTGCAATATCTTTACTGTACTGATGCAATTTGAACATTACTGCCAAAATTAGCGTGGATCCTTTAATACCTCTCTCAGGTGCTGTTCAGCTGGGGCAAGACTGCTTTAACCTTCTGCCTTTAGGAATCCCCTTGGTAAATCAACGGCATCTTGGGATCATCTCCAAATGAAATTTGCCTGCCACGCAGCAGCCAGGAGACGTGATAGGATTATAAAGCAGGACTATTTTTTCACTGCAGAAATGCTTGAACTCACTCCAGACGATTATGCAGACTGCCATTTTACACACCATCTATTTCAGTATTCCTGCATCAATTATTCCTTTAACATTACTGCATGCTAAGCTAGAACTTGCCATAGGTCTATAGAATTGTAAGGGATGGGACATATTTCAAATAAAAAAAATAAGCACTTTCATTTGAGAGGCTTTGGGCCACTCATTTCAGCAGCCTTTCTGTATGTTCTGTGCAAAGTACTTTTTATCTCTCAGCCTGCTTAACATTTTTAATTTCTACCCTAATATGGTTTAATTCAGGACATAATGCTGAATTTTCCACAACTCTCTTAGCTGTCAGCTGAATTGAAAAGACCCGTTTAATTAGAAAAAAAATAATAGCTTTATCCAAAGATTAACAGAAATTAGAGTGAAAACAAAATTGTTCTGATAGAGGGGGCATATGCATTTGCATTAAATTCAGGAAATCTCCCAAAATGCAAAGAACATGTTTAGAATTATAATTAAGGAGGAAATTCTAAATCCTTGAAAGAACAGCTTGATGGCAATTGTTATTTTCCCTTAGCTTGAATGTAGCATGTTACAATTTAATTTTTAAAGGACAGCACTTTTAATTCCCATTAATCTCTAAAATTAGCAGTATAATGAAGATCCTTGCAAGCACTGGATTTTAACAAGTCAAAATGTCCCAAGGCACTTTTAAAAAATATTTTAACTACTGAGCAAAAGCTTCAATGCTTATAAATGGGGTGAAATGCAAAGCCAGTTTTAGCTAGATGCAGAACCAGCTGCATCTTCTGATCCCCTTCAAGAATTGGGCTGACTTGGATCCATAGCCTGCAAACAAAGTTGCAGCTGGAGGACAGGACAGTTCATTTATTATCAGGTTTTGGAGGTCTGTACTGGGAAGGGTGGCTTAACAGTCCAATACTTCTTACTTGTGTCTTCTTTTCATTATCGTAGTCTGCAGTGAAAATATTAGCTTTTTTATGTCTCCTCTGGGGAAAAGGTATTTTGGATTTTGCAAATGTTGAACAAAACAGAGAGGGGTCTGTACAAAATATGAGCTCAGTGACATATCCAAAAATTAGTTCATAGACAAAGTATCTCTAGATACAATGAAAACAGCAGACATGCTTTTGAAAGACTCTGTAGTTGGAGACCTAGACCAAGCAACTCAGTGGAGAGGCTGAGAAACAAGTGTGTGCACGAGGTAAATTGACAGAATAGGCTTGTCTGATCAGAAAAGATTTTTAACTGCAACTGAGTTAAAGTTCCTCTTCCCCTGGAAAAAAAAAGGTTGTAACACATTGCCATAGTCCTAATCAACGTATGCTTTCTACTCGACATGCCAGGGAAGACAAGGTTATCTGCAGTGAAGTGTGTTAGTGTGCTGCTGCCTCTGTGCTGGGGAAAGGGCAGCCAGCTTGAAAGCCGCTACCTTCAAAGTCAGTGGTGATGCCTGACTTGAAGTGTCCTCAAGCTCTCCTGATGCACTAATAATAATGGCAAGTCTGACGCTGATTTTACTTTAGTGCTTATTTTGGAAGGAGGTTACTGATGTCAGGCAGGACGCACGACAGTGTTGAATAGCTATAGTTCTCAGAGAGGCTGCCTCAGTGGGAAGAGCATATCCACTTGTTGCATGGAAACCAAATCTGTTTGTATTAAATATGATTCCCTTTGTCACTCTGAGTGATTGTCAAAGACAGAATTTCCTATCTTTTGTCATCTTCCACCACATCACAGAGGGGCTGTAGGAACAAATCCTGCTGTTTCGTACACCTGTGTAATCCTTCATTTTGCCAGAACTTTATTCTGCCTGAAGGCACCATGCAGAAATGCCTTCCCTGCTTCCATGGCTATACAGTAGGCAACAGTTAGGTAGAATGGGGTTGCAAGAGCAATGGACGTACCCCCAGAAACTGGAAATGCATGAATAAATCAGTTCTGTCCCCTTGTGAAAGTTAATCTGCAGTCACTATAGCTGCAGTGCTGGGCTGAAATCCATCACTATATCCAGGTGAGTAAAACTTCACAAAGGAATCTCTCTTTTGTACTTGACCAGTGTACTATACTTTGAAATGTTTGGGCTGAGAATTAAGTTCTTGATGCATCTAACCATGAAGTAATTAACTGGTGGAAGTACTTTTATGTAGTGCTTGCTGGTAAGAGAAAGGAGAAAGAGCAAGGACATTTATATGACATTGAGGGGCAGAAAAGACACCCTTCCTAGGGCATCCATCTAGCGGGTAAGGAAAGCAGAGATGCCATCCTGGTCTTTTAAGGAGACAGTGTGCACTGCATGTGCATGCAGGAACAGCTTTAACAGCAAAAATGGTTGTACTTTCTCTGTGCCCCAGTAGCTTCCCACCTGAGTCTGCAGGCAGAGAGGTGGATATAGAGCTGCTTGTGCTGATCTGCTCATTCTCCATGTAGGCATGGAGATAAGGGAGTGTATGGAGAAAAGAGCTCATTGGGGAAGAGCTCAGCTGCAATACTAAGTAAAGTCTTGGCTTTTGATCTCCTCCAGCCCCTCAGAGCTTGCTTACAAGTGATAAGTGCTTAGTGAAGCTTTTCACTCAGTTGGGCCTGTTGGTTGGCTAAGGGTAGTATTATTTCTGTGCTCTCTGAAGATGGTGCAGTTGCTTGTGGGCATGCATCCAACCCATTCAGTCCTGGTACATGGGTTTATGTTGTTGGGGTTTGTGTGTCTTTTGTTTTTTAATCAGGCTGAGGATCTATTTACCAATATCTCTCTACCACAATCAGCACCATTGTTACAGTTAAAGGAAATCTTGCACAAAGCTGAACAACAGCCTTTCTCTTTTATGAAGATAGGCACAATAGGATCAGCAACAGCTATAGGTTTTTAGGAGCTTGTTGCTGGAAATCTCATTAACTGGAAATTTCAGCCCATTGTTTTTTCAGCCTGACCTTGAGTAGGCTGACAGGCTCTCTGTGCCCCTTCTCTCAAGGATACCATTTTGAGCAGCGTTGCTTCATGTTGGCCACATAGTCGTGCTACTTGCAAAATCTCTGATGCTCTTTTCTAAGTCCAGAAGTATGGTTTCTTCTCAAAGGTGATGAGAGGGAATGATTAGCAATAATGATCTCAGAATTCTCTGGATTATTAAGTGCTCTCTGGGTGGGGGCAACCTCCGTTAGAAATCCTTTACTATCTTCGTCTGTTAACTAGGATGTCTGATTTTATGGTTCTCTGAGTGGAGAAAGAGGAATTTTTTAATATATTAATGTTGATGGGTGGGTTGCTCAAGCCCCTGCACTGCACAGCACATTTGTCCTTCATGTAATACCATTACGAATGCAAGAGAAAGCCTTTCTTCTAGGTAAAAAGAATCAACAGCCTGAATTTCTGTCTCACAGTCTGCTCCATACGTATAGAGAATGAGAATAACAAACTAACCTTTCTACCAGGGGCTAATTGGATTTCACATGGTTTGGAAGCACCACTGATTCACCAGATATATTAAATTCAGTTTTAGCATTCCTACTGGGTAGCTTGTCTGGTTATTGTCCTTCCTGTCCCTACTTTTTATTCTACTCTATTTTAAACTGCTCTATTTCCAGTACTTAAATAAATAGGTACTTTGTGCTGCAGCCCTTAGAGAGCAGCAGTTCTTGCTTGAAGCATTACAAGTTGCTTGTATATACATGCATGAATATTTCTTATTCCATTTGAATAAGCATCACAAAATGAGTCCAAATAATGCATATAGGTTAGAAGTTGGTGTCCCTATTCTGCTTCAGTCACACTGTAATAAAACATTCCAAGTGGCCATAAAGCTCTCATATTCAACGTACTGTACCATGCAGCCTAATGGAGAAAATCTGCATTTTTCATCGATAAAAAAATGTTAAGTAGGAGAAATGATGGAAAGTGGTGTAAAAATTCCCTCATGCACCAAAGAAAACATTGGTCTAGCTGTTTTGTGCAGAATTTTCTCTCCTGAAGGTGAAAAAAGGAAAAAAAAATACTTCTACAAAAGAGTGAAGTTGATAGTTTGATTGAAACAAATGTAGGTTTGAATGTGAGCCATGGGTCTCCATGCATACAAGAGAAAGCTGAGGTCTCTGATTTCCATCATTTTAAAGGATGGAAGTCTCACTGCAGGCTTTTACAGAGTGAGGAATGTAGACGGTAGAGATGATTTTTCCTTCCCCTCACAACGTGTGCTGCATTGTGAAGGGCCAGCATGACCCTGCTTGTGACAAGCTTCTACAAGGATGTCTGGCACAGAGCAGAGATGGAGGAGCAGATGACAAAATCCCCTTCCCTTACTGCAGGGTATCTCAGAGAGGGTCCCCCAAGGCACTATAATTGCACTTGCATCCCTGGTCTGGGCTGGCATGCTGGAGTGCTCCCAGTCCATTCGTGGACACCAACATCCATGCTTTTTCTGCTCATCTTTCTATTGCCTATCCATTTTAAGCAGCATTTTTTCCTAAAAACAAATAAGTAATTTTCTTTCTGTGAATGTAAATGTGGAATCTATTGAGTGGGCGTGTGCATGCTTTAAAGAAGTAATTGAATCCAAGCATCCCTTATTTTTAAATGCAGGAAACCAGAATCTAATAAAATGTAAATCAATTCAGTATCTGCTTTGGGCTTGCAGTCTTCAGACTGTAACAAAAAAAAAAAAACCCCAAACAAACAAACAAAAAACCCAAAAAACCAACTGTATAAAGTGCTGTGCATTCCAGTATTAACATCTTTATTTTCCATTATGTCTGTTTAACCATTAAGTCTGAAATCTTTTTTTTTTTTTTTTTTTTTTTTTCTGGACATGTGGTGAAAAGCTTGTCAGAGAAGAGAAAGCAGTTCATTTAAAATCCATTCAGCATGTCCATTCCTTCCTGATATTCACTCTGACACATGACCTTGCTGAGTCTTCTTGTGGACAAGCCCGTGTATGTTTGGTTGCTGTACCATGCTTTTTTGATTGCAAGCACACAACTGATTAATTGTACAGCAGGGCTGCCTTTGTGATTTAGCGTTGTGGTTATTCAGACATGAAATAAACATACCACTGCCAATTTGACTTTGAGTGCAGGTGCTGGAGTATAAGTAAGTCCATTGGATTTCCTATTTGAGTTTAAACTGAGCTAAAGCACAGTTTAGTTATGTTCTCAGCTTAGTAAACTCCCAGGGTCTGTTTAGCTGCTAGGCGTACTTCTGCAGCTCCACCTAGCACTTGAGTGTTGAAAGAGAAAGGACATTAGCAAGCATCTGAAATGCATTGTCTTCAGCTGACAGATGGTCAGGTGTATTCAATTTTATAGCAGTTACGAACGTACCTTCAAAAATGTATGCCTTAGAAAATGCATTTCTTTCCTCTGTTCTGCTCTTAATAGGCTTTGGGTGTGCATAGCATGCAAATTGGTTTCTACGGTCTTTTTGGCCTTAAAAGAAACTGTTTCTGAAGACAATTTTCCCACACTCAACTCTGGAGGCTTCTAAGCTCAACCAGTATGATGATTTTAAGAAATCAAATAGACATCTCTTTTCTTTGAGCACAGCTATAAGATCTGCAGAAAATTAGGGAGCAGTTTGAACAAGGCTATCACTTTCTGTTCTGCCATCTAAATTCCTAACAAGAACGTTATTACAGAGGGAAGAATTAAAAAAAAAGAAAAGAAAGAAATTATGACTAAGGGAGAAAGGAACAGAAGAAATCTTGCCCTGGCTCTCTTACCCTAATACTTATACAGAATCAAGCAGCTGGTTAAAGATAGAAGTCCTGAGATGGGGTATGATCAGCCCCCAAGTCAAACCCGTGATTGTGTCATTCCAAATAAACTTTGCCAGATCTCTGCTAGCCATTTAAGCAGAGGTCTTTGCTCATTCCACAACATAAAGAAGAGATGGAAAATCTGAGGGCAGGAGTATGTACATAAATCACTGTTCTGAATAATCACCAGCTACAGCATCTGACCATTTATTTTTCAGCCTGACCTGGCTCTGTCAAGATAAAAATAGGAACCTGTAATAAAGGCATTTCTCAGAAAGATGAAAAAGACAGTTCAGTTAACCCTCCTGGTGATGTATCACTCTTTGGAGACACCCTCTGTGTTCTTGGCAAATGGTGGTGGCCAATCCAGGCTACTGGAGGTCTCCTGCATAAGTGGCAGAGCTCAGTCCAGCAGTGGCAGCACCCACAATGCTGCTGGAGCCTTTGTTACTGCAGTGACAACCTTTGCACTGCCAGTAGTAGAGTGACAGTGAGGCGACACATTAGCCATGCGTATTCTGCAAGCTGTCATTCTGCAGGTTATGAAAGGGAACAAAATGTGCTTGTTAAGCATAACACCCTCATAAAGCTCAGGAAGTTCTGCACTGGTAGGTGACATAGACTAAGTCTTCAGTCATTTGATCTGTAATTCTTTTCGGTTATTTCATTTATTACTGAATTAGAATTTTGAAATACTCCTGCTGCCTCGTGGAGGATGGTAGGGATAGCTGGTTTTTCACAGCTGCACACCTATATCCTGCATATTGACCGCTCACTTTCCAGGCAAACTAAGAATATCTACATCAAAGACATTTCAGCAAACCACGAGCTTACATCCAGCTCCATTTTGTGGAATGGTTTGTTCTACAGCTGCTGTGTTAAAATGTACTAGAAGGCTCAGCGTCGCTCCAAAGGTTGTATCTTTCCTTTCCATGATTAAAATGGCTGCAGCAGACACAAATGGAGAGTCACTGCGGAAATCCCCTCCTGGAAATCCTAACGACATTGTTCTCTCGGGGAAGGTTTTTCTAATATACACAGTGAAGAATTTCATTTAATGAGGAAACAAACCACATTTAAAGAAAACCCGAGGAACTGTGAATGGTCTGGTACTCCCTAAAACTTCTTCGCCTCTATCGACTTCTGTTCCTTCCCTAAAATGTACTGTAAAGTTTAAAAAAACATCAAAACTTGACACAAAGAAAAATGTTACCAGCAAATCTATTAGAAAGAATTACTTTGTAAGAAATAAATTTGTGCCTCGCCTACTGGAGTGTGAAGATTTAACTTCCTTTATTGGCACTGCTTAAACTGCAGGAAATGGAGAGAAAACATTTCATGCAATGTGATCCCTTCTATGTCAATATTATCATTTCAGTCTTGAATTTCAAATTAAATATTATCTTTCTTTAAACAAAGGCTTGTAAACCAATGTTATTTATTCTCTCTACTGTAATTATATACACAGGTTTAATTTTCCATTATACATAAAATTAATAATAAGATTTGCGGATTCAAAAAGACAACATCTTACTAATTTCATGGATACCAGTGCCGTTGCAAATTGTGCAGGATAAGAACCATCAACATAGTCACCATTTTCAGGTAGCAGCACAGGTCTGTGCACTAGCAGAGTGCTATCATTTTTCTGCCCTGCGCTTCAATGAGTTGATAGCTAACAGCAAAAGGAAGCATTTAAAACAATGATTTTCAGGTTGCCCATTGGGGTAATTTTTTTTCCAGGGTTTTCATGGTGTTCCAGACTAATTATTGGATATAATTAGAGCAGTTGATTAGGGTAAGCTAAAGCAGAACATGTACTTTTAAAATAGTCTACAGTGCCTGGGGAGAGGCTTGTAGTATTCTCTTTTTTTTTTTCTTTTTCTTCTTGAGAAAATGTGAGAAAAAAGGCTTTCAAAGAGTAGAGATCAGAAGATTCTTAAGGTTATTCTGGAGTCATGAAAACCCCCTGAGCCAGTTAATGTGAGGTAGAGGTTCAGTACTGCTGGGCAAGGGCACCCCTGGTGTGTTCCATACTGGCTGATAAGGTTTCCAAGCAGCTGTCCCAGCAGAGCAGCTCATAGTCCCTCTTCCTGGCTCCATGCCCTGCAGGGAGGTGTATATCTGGGGCTGCTCTCCTGGTGTTTTCTTCTTCTGCCCACATTTAGGCAGGCTGGCTTGGGAGCAGTAAGATGCAGTGCTTAAGTTGCATGTTTTCACAAAGCAAGTTTACTCTAGCAACTTTATATAGACAGTGATGCATATGGGGTGTGCTTCAGGGACATACAGTAATGATCAAGGATTTAAGTTTAATAAACAAAGGGTAAATAGGAAATACTGTGTGCAGTGAACAGAAGCAAGGTGCCTAACTTAGAATTGCATGAAGTGACACTATTTTCTGAATTTTCAATGTTTTGCATTGCTTGATGAGAAAGAGGTTGGATTTTGTCCATCTTTCCTTACAACGGGAAACAAAAGGGAATGAATAAAACAAATACAGAAGTTATTGTTTCCTTAATATTAGGTGCACAACAAATGGGTTATGCAATTTATCTATCACCTCCAGTGCTCAGCCAGTCAGTTGTTCACAGTTATAAAACATACATATTAACCTACTAGCTGAAGAGGCAAGAATGCAAGAAGGTGAATTGCAAGTATCTCTGCTTGACATGTAATCATATTTGTCCTTATGCATCTGCCACACTTAGACACTTGATCTGAAGGCCTCCTTGGTTGCCTGAATTTTCTTTTTGCTTGTGATAATGGGGAGTTCAAGGACAAAGTATACCCTTTGACTTGTGACCTGGAGAGGGTGAAAGCCCCTCTGGGTTCTTTCTGATTTCATCTAAAAGGCTGTGGATTTTTTGAACCCTTATGTTGTGATCTAGCTTTGCACAGCAGTTTCCATACTGAAGAGTGAGCTAAGCAAACCACGAGTCTTTTCTGCGGCATACGTGTAGTCCTTAGAATTCAGATGGGAATGTGGGTATTGAGCCAAACCCAATTATTTGCAAATGAATCAGTGGACGCACCCTCAGGGAGGACTGTAATACCAAGTGCTCGTTTGAAATGTCATCATTCTGTGGGGGAATTCTCAATACATGATGCGTTAACTATTTTCATCCTAATTTCAGGCAAATGGAAATTGCAGTTCACTGAGTTTGTAAAGAAAATTCTGCCTTTGATCAATGCCACTGCAGATTTCATCTTGCTCCATTTTGAAAGTCGTGCACATGTGAAAAGGAGGCTTTTCACTAACGTTTGGCATTGTAAACAGAGCTGGCACTCTTAGTCAGTGCTTTAATTATGCATTATATTCACAAGTGTGAAATGCTGAGCCCTCTTAGGATAGCCAAAAGCCTTCTTTGTATTTTATTTATTAGAGCTTGAAATTAACTTTTCACAGTCCAGCTCCAGTAGATCTGTAGATATGGAAATTCAGCTGTCTACAGTAAGTTTCTCCACTGCTGTCTCCAGGGCTCTCTCCCATTCCTTGGGATGCATATGACCTCTGTGAAGACCCCAGTGGCCAGACATGGCAAAATACTGGACCTCAACAATCTGAGACCTCTATTATAAATGTTGGTGCCAGTACTGCAGTCACTTGCAGTGGTCTTGTGAAAAGACTGCATTTTTGTTTTGTTTTGTTTTGTTTACTTATTTCTAGCAGGTGCAGGCCTGTTCTTCTGGCCTCACCCAGATGCACAGCTGTGCTGTCAGAAGGCTGATGCTGGAGATGCCCCATGCTCGTGTGCTAGCACATTTTTCTCCTTCTGACACAGTACTTAATCAGTAGGTGGCTGGGAGGCCAGGACCTTGGGCTAAACTCTAGGCAGTCAGTTGTGTACACGCACTTTGGTGTCCCTTGGGCCTGTGGAGGCTGTTTCTGTATTGAACACTTGCATCTTGAACACAGAAGTTTTGATGTTGGACTTTCTAAAGTGTTTTTTCCCTCTTAAAAATAAGCTCTACTTTGCACCTCGTGAAAGTTTTCAGAGCATTCTGTGAAGATGGAAAAGCATCGTCTTCTTTTGCCTCACAAGAGCACCTGTCAGCTTGCCAGGAGTCTGATTAATTTTCTGCAATATACTGATTACAAATCTGGTGTTTAAGGTTCTCCCTGAAGAGCAATGATGTGCACATTCTCCACATGTCCTTGCACTGAGATGACTTGAATTAACTTTAGGTACTGGAGATAGCACAACAGCATTATCATGAGTTAATGTGTAATTACCACTGGTTCCAGTGGAATTACCCTTAGCACAGTTATCCTGCTGCTGTTGTGTAATTGCATTCATTATTTCACTGGTAACTGTGCAAACTGCCATGACTGTAACTGTGTAAATATTGGAGTATGTCATTATTCACAATGTAGCACCTAGAAAAATGAATGTTGGATGGCCACCAGCAGTGCTGTCCTTGCTGATGCAAACAGTGCACAGAAGCGTTCCCAGTTTTTCAGGCCAACTTGCTGCACCAGTGCTGGAGGGACATGGGAAAGGAGGGAAGGCGGGTGGGACGAAGGTTTCCTGTCCAGCTCTGCAGGTCCAAAAGGATTCATAGAATCGTAGAATGGCCTGGGTTGAAAAGGACCTCAAAGACCATCTAGTTTCACTCCCCACTGCCATGGGCAGGGTTGCCAACCACTAGACCAGGATTACCTGTTAATGGTCTTGGAGACACCTTCTGCGGGAACATGCTGTGCCCAGCCACTCTTCTTAGCAGTCCTTGAGTTTCTAGGCTCTGTTGGTACTGAAATACTCATCCGCATGGGCAGTGGTGACAGCCGTGCTTACCAGCCCAGCATGGGGGCACCCTGCTTATTATTTTAGAATTAGCTCAGGAATGCCTGTGTCATTCATTAGGATGGCTAACATAGCTTGTCAGATCCTGAAAGGATTGGGAATTCCGTACTTCATTGGATTTTGCAGGGTAGATGCATTTTTTCTTTTTTTTTTTTCTTCTTCTTTTTTTTTTTTTTTTAATTACACTGTTCCGCTTGACTTGTAGGAAGCAGGAATATGTAAGTGTGGGATTGGGGGATCCCAATCAAGCAAGAGAGGCAGCAAGAGAGGCAGTGTCCTCCTGTTTAAATTTAAACCGAGCCATGTCAGAACGTTGCCAATTAAAAATAAAATGAATGACTTTGCTCTCTCTATAGGTGACCTGTCTCCACGATTTCTTTGGGGATGATGATGTGTTTATCGCCTGTGGTCCCGAAAAATTCCGCTATGCACAGGATGACTTTTCTCTGGATGAAAGCGGTAATGTTGAACACACACTGTTCTTCAATCTGTTCTTATTTGATTTCCATTCATTTGCTTGCAATAAGTAAAAGTGCTGCATGCTTTTGTTCTTTTCTTTAAGACCCAGTACATGGAATTCAGCATCCTTTTGTGACAACCAAAGTATAGTCAGTGGATATTGTAATTGGGGAAACTCTGACTGGGATAGCCCATTTCAACACAGATGGACTCCTCCACTCTACCACCATTTTTACATTAATCACAAAACCTGGTATTATATATCCTTTGAACTTTTTCAAGTTCCAATCAGAATGAAACATTTTTGAGAACTAAGCAGTAGAAGACTAATCTCTATTTTTCTACTTGGAACATAAATACACACAGTTTGTCGCTCTTGTCCTTATGTACACACGTCAATATTAAAAATGGGAACAAGCACAGTTGAAAAGAAAAATCATTCCCTCTATTACTTTCTTCTGTTGATTAAAAAAGCAGGGCAATGTTTGTTAGGTGGGACTTGGACAGCACCATCGTTTGTCCCTGTTACGATAGCAACCACAGATCTGTAAGTCTCACATCTGTAAGATGTGAGTCTCTTTGATCAATTAAACCACAAAATCTCTGATTTCACAGAATATACAGAGCTTGCTTGTAGGAGTTACCTTAACTGGTAACTGCAAATACCAACAGCACAGGCTGTTTGCTGGTGCCAGCAAGTGCAGCAAGAGTAAATAAATGCAGCTGTGACCATTTAAACTGGAAGAAAATATGGCCTCCAGACATTACTTAGAAAAGCTTTTAGGTATGCTGTATAAGGAACAGAAACTACATGCTATCCTGTATGCTACAGGCTGGCTCATTGTTGAAGACTTAAGAGAACTTTTGCTGTATACCAGGAGGTAAAGCAGCCTCTAAGCTTCAAACAATGCATTTTTATGACTCCTTAGCAAGGCTAAATTTATTTGATGCTGGTACTTCTGACCTGTGTACTCCAGATGAACCCATTTGGTGGTCTTGGGTATTTCAAAGTTTCCAGGGGTCAGCTGAAACTTTGCAGACAGAGAATAAAGCCTGCATCAGGCTGGTGAAGCGATCTGTAATGTGAGCTTCATATTTTATTTTAACAGTCTGCAGTTGAGTCAGCTCCACAGGGAGTTCCACATATAAAACAAATTGCACATAATCCTAGCAGAACAACTTCTTGGGAAGCTCAGCTCTCTGCCTACACGCCTGGTTTCTACTACTTTTCCCAGCTTGGATTTCTCTAACAAAAATAAGTCAAGCTTGCTGTTGGGCAGGTACTGAGCATCTACAGCTCTCTGTTGTATTTTCAGGAGAGTGGGGGTACCCCGCACTTCCCAAGAAACAGATGAGGAACTATTAGCCAGCAGCATTTTCCCATTATCCACCCATCATCCTTCCTTGTTATGAATCAGATGCTGCAAAGAGAACCTGAGGTCTTGTGGATGAATGTCACTTATTAAAATCTCTTCTGTCATGGATACTTTCTCTTGCCTGTTGGGATGACATGTACTTGAATTGCTGGCTATTATGTTCACTGTGGCAGGACATGAGGAAACAAAAAGAGAAATACCATGAGAGGATTATGTCATCTTCTTCTTTCTAACTGCCCACCACAGCTTCTGCCCTATAATCCCTTTTGCTAAGCACCTTCCAGATGTTGCTGCTCTGTCTCATTCATACTGGCTGGTTTCAGCATCAGCACACTGAAATGTCACACCCCACAATGCTAAGAGGCCTGCTTATACTGACGTCAGCACAATCGGATGTCCACATTTATTACCTTGTTGCAAGGCATACAAATGCTCAGTAATTGCCTTTAGTGTGCTGACACTTGCTGATGGCTGAGCTGGAGAAATTCATCCGAGTCAGCATTTCTGGGCTGGTAAATGCAAAGCTGAGCTTCTCTGCGAGGAATTATCCTTTGGGGAGAAAATAAATTTAAATAAGCTCTTGAAAAAGGCAACAAAATATTTTCACTTTTTTAGGTTTATATTTTAGGGAGCAATTCAGATGACTGATGTAACGCGCTGTTTTAAACTCCCTTGGTTTCTGAGAAACCCATATCTGGTGCAGGGACACTGCTGATCCAAATGTTACCCTGTTTCTGATAAACAGCTACATGTAAAAGCCTTGAAAAAATATTACTTTTGTAGCAGCAGAAGATGATTGTCCCGCATGTTTTCGTTAGGCTGATTAACCCCAGGAGCAGTTATTTGCACACTCTTCCAAGTGGCTATCAGAGTGCCTCATCAAACATTATTATTTAGCACCAAGGAGATAAAAAAAATTGGGGTTATTTCCTTTCTGAAGCTCTACAAGACCGTCTGTGGCATCATCTATGAGAAGCCAAGTACCTTAAGAAAACAAAACAAAACAATTTCTATCCCTAATTTACAGTTTCCAGAATCTATTTAGTAGGAGAGAGAATAAATTGAATGTGGGTTTAATTATTACCATGCAATATCCCTGGAGCACAGGGAATCATCCCATCTGGAAGAAGAGACCGACTCTTGACTGTCTGAGAGTAAGGAAAGCCTGGGGAAAAGGTTCAGGGCAATTACATTTTCATATACATTCTGATATATAAATAAAATAACACATACATTTAGGTCAGACAACTTGTTTTCAATTGACCAATTATGTATCCATCCACTATATTCTGCTTCAGTTAATTCCCATTATGAAAGCCAGTCGAGGGAGTTCTCAGTGCAGCCCATGCATTCTGAGCTGAGCTTTTCTATAAAAGCCTGCCTGTACAGGGAACATCTAATTCACATCTTTAAAAAGGACCTGTTTTTCATACGAGGACAGTTGGTTATAGGAGATGAGACCAGTTAGAATTTGACAGAGAAGGAATTTCTTTTTTTACTGCCAACTTCTTAACTGAGATAAGTTTGGAAAGGCGAAGTGCTTTTTCTATCAGTTCTCAATGTAAATAAACCCTGGTTTTGAAGACCTGACATGCCTGAAATCCTGGAACACATACAGATTTGTTAGCATTTCAGTTCCCTTCTGCACAGCACTGTAGATCATGTTTACGTTTTCCCCTCCTCCTGGCTGGTTTGTTTTTTTAACAAAACACAGTGGGGGCTCTCATCTGCTCATGCATTTAAACACATGAATCTACTGTATTTGTTTATGTAGACCTTTCTGAAAGAGATGGCTAACTAGAACAGAGGGTGTATTTTGTAAAACCGTTTTGTTGTCTTTGCTTTCCACATCTGTAAAGGGCAGCTTGATGAAAACACAGAAAGAGAGCGTGAAAGGGTTAAAAGCCTCTTAGGTCATGGGTCCCATGCACCACTTATCTTTAAGTCATGCTATGAGTTGTTTGCTGGTTTTATGCACCTGCACAAACAGTATTCATTGTTCCTATTGCTATTTCTTCATGGGAGAGTTTTGCAGATTAACTGGTTTTTGGCCTGTTCTTTCCTCACTAAATGCTGACCATTTTCATTTTGGTCTCTAGCTAGCAGGCATCAAGGCGAGGGAAAGGGCAGAAAACCCTTGGTAGGACACAGGTACTAAGATGTTCCTTGCCAGGGAGAGAATCCTGATTTTAATGTACAGTCTCAGTGCCTCCTCTAGAGGAGCAAAGCTCTTCTTTTTTCCCTGTCCCTAAAATGTCTCATTTCTACCCTGAAGACAATACGGAGCTGCCAGTTTTCCCCGTAGTGTTGAAGTTTTCTACAGCTCTTTGGAAACAGGAAGCCACTGGGCCACCCATTCGCGTTTCACAGCTAGTGACCATAGGCTGTGCGAGTAGGTAGGGACATAACCACAGTTACTGTCTCTTTCCTTAGAGTGCCGGGTGATGAAAGGGAGCCCTGCAGCTGCCACAGGCAGTAAGTCATCTCCCACCCCTCAGAAGAGCTCAGCAAAGAGTCCAGCCCCTATGCGCCGGAGCAAGTCTCCAGCTGATTCAGGTAACCATCAAGACGGTGAGTGATTGTTTTCTGAATCTTAACTCTGCTCAAGATGAAAACACATATTGTGTGACTTTGAAAACACTGTCCTTGGATGTTTGCATTTGAGACTGGCATGTTTTAAACACAAGATGATGTTGTTAGCAAACAGGATCACTAAATAAATATTGGAGAGGAAATCTCTGGTTAGTTAAGTGCAGTCATGGCTTTGGGAACATACCACCCACAGTCTCACAGCCTCTTGCCCTAAAAAACAATTTAAAAGGAAAGGTTTCCATTTTATGGGCAGGAAATTGAGGTCTGCAGTGCTCTTGTATGTTCCCTATAGCTGCAGACTGATTTGGAATAGCCTCTTGTGTAATGCAAATGTTAATTACTGCACGAGTCAGAAGTGTCCTCTCTTAATCACCATTTAAAGAAGATAAGTGACCTTGCAGCTGAAGATCTGGTGATAGGCTTATTGATGTGACAGAGACAGTCATTCAGGAATAGAAGAGAAAGAAAATGGTAATCCTCATTTGCTGCAGCAGCTTTCACCATTTGAAATGCTGCCCTCCCTCTTCAGTCTCAGCTGGATTGGCAATGTAGCGCACATGGAGAGCTGCAGAGCCTGTAGATTAGAGACCTGGCTGGTAACTGGTAGTTTTTAGACTTGTGCAATGAAGAGAGTGGGTCTCTAGGTGTGTCATTTGTTCCGCTATTCTTTCCAAAAGAAAGCCAGATATGGATTTTCATTAAAAAGGCCAAATCACCAACTAAGCATTTCAAGATTCTAGGAGAGCTGTATAGATTAAATTCAAAATTCAAGTCATGTGATTGAAAATCTGTTGTAGATTTTTCTTTTAGAATCTCCTATTCAGCAATCTGGGAGTCAGGCCATGCATGAGTTGAGACAGCATTTAAACTCCATAAGCATCAGGTACTAATTGCCATGAGAACAAGACTTTATTACATGAGTGTATAGCCTTATGTGAAGTGACAACTATTGTGTTCCTGATTTTGACTCACGGAACAAAACGGTGAGTCACCTGATGCAGTTTAATGAACAGTTAGTTTGAGCCTTTCAAAGAGAGATTGATTAAAATAACCAGAAATGTCAAACAATAGCCAGCTCGTGGAATGAAGGTCTGTAATGAAGGACAAGTCAGGTTTCTTTAATTCATCTAGACAAGGGTCTTTCGTACTTTTCCATGATTTCAGTACAGAAATGGCAGCCTGTCTTTTTTTAGTGAGAATAGAAAATGACTGAACTCCTTCTGTGTTGGAAGGTTAATCAAAGATAGTTGTTTTCTTGGGACAGAGAGACAAAAAGAATACTACCATCTCATGTTGTTTTCTCTTGAATTTATAATAAAGAAGGTAGGTGTGCACATTATCCGAGAGTCAATATTTATGTAAAGAAACAACAGGCTTAGCTGAGTTTTTAAGTTATCAGATTGAAAAAGGCAGGGATTACTGAATGAAGCCTGATTAATAATAAAAGATGATCTGATCTTTTTTTCCCACCTATTTCTTTTGTAAAAGAATTTTGAAGCAGTTTTATTTCAAGTTTGTTCAGTATATTTCCCATAAGTTTGATCTCCCACACATCTATCTGTACTTTTTGTCTTTGCTGTCTTTTACTCTGTTGTGATTGTCATATCAGAACTTGAAGTTTCTTAGTTTTTAATTAGATTCTGTTATTTTCAGTTCTTATCTCTGTAGTATTTTTTATCCTTTGAGAAATCTGTCGGTAATGATGTAAATACAGATTCTGAGGTGAGTCTCCAAGGTACTTGAATGGAAGAAGGCTGAACCTTCCTTATTACAAATTACATGATAGTGACAGCAAAAGGGGTTATTTTATTTAGTTTCTCATTCTACAAAGGCTGCTCTGAAAGTAATGTCTCCTATTTTATAATGTTGGCCCACAACTTCAGAGGTGGATGACGGTGATACGGCAGTAGAGGTTGAACCTTCCCACCAATATACCATTACGTTTTGCTGCCATGTGACAGATGGCAGCAGAGGGGCAGTCTGACAGCATGGTGTCTGATGTTGAAATGCAGATGAAGCAAATGGGTGGAATTGAATTCCACTGTGTGAAAAAAATGGCACCCACTGACATTCCTGGATGCTTGCTGAATGTTTCTGGAGACCAAACAGTTGGTGTGAGCACAGTCAGCTGATGGGTGGTGAAACACTGAGAAGCTGTGGGTCACCTCTGCTAGTGCAGCTTTTTACAAGTGCAGCATGTAGACTCTTGTTAATGGCTGGTGAAAATGCGTGATTAATGGTGGTAACTGTGCTGGAAAAGAGTGTTTTGTAGCAGAGAATTTGCTCTATCAAATACTGTTATTGTGCTCTTATTATCTGTTGTAGTTTTCATGGAAATAAATAAGAGGTATTACTTTCAAAAAAACCTACATAATTATCCCATTTCCCTTCTAAAATGTAGGGGAAAATGGTACATAATTTATCAGCAGTGAAAATGAGAATGCTGTGCATGTACATTTGGACAGTGGTCAGTTGCATTTGACAGTGCATTTGCCTTGCCCACACAGGCAGCTAAGGCTGAGATTGTGCATGCACAGCTGTGCCACGCTTCTTGGCAGCAGCTCCTATGCTGCCAGTAAGTAGTGGACAAAAGTACTGAGTCACTTTTACAGCACAGAGAGAACAGAAAACACTCCTTTTGAACAGCTTGCTAGTGGTGCTAATTCTGACAGCACAAAAGCGTTGCATGCATTTCCCCCACCGCTCACTGTAGGAACATGTCTGATCTTTCTGTGTCAGCACAAATAAAACCTCATTCAAAGCTATGGAGATGTTCTGTGCCCAAGTAGCAGCGGCTATCCTCCACACAGACTGGGGTATTTGGGCACTTGTGTTTGACTCCAGTCTCTTCCACTGACTCACTCCGCAGCTTTAAGTACATTCTTTAAGTTGTTCAAGCCTTCCTTACCAATGGGTTGTCCAAGGCAGTGCTGCCAATCCATATACAAAGCTGTGTAACGTACTCATGGAATCATGCACAAAAAAGAAGCTTTGAGGATCTTTGTTTTGGGCTTTTTATGTATTCTGAAAGCATTTATATATAATATTGCTGAAACCAAAGCTATGAGCTCTCAGCCTGCCAGAGACAAGATGCATCTCTATCAGCAGAGTGACTGCAGTGAGAGCAGCATGCACTCCAGGCCTTCCAGCACAGGTAACACAGGTAGTAGCAAGGCCACTATCTGCCATCCAGTTGACCAGGGACTATTTCAGTAACCTACACTCTAACACATTCATTCCATTCATTCTGTTCTGCTGCAACAAAGTGTCAACCTATGAGGATGAATTAATACCACTGTGTGGCCTGATGCTGTGTTAGCCATTGTCATAGGCTGCATAGATTCCCATGTGAGGTGACTTGTTTCCCGCCTGGAAGCATTCTGTATTAGAGGTCTGCCTTCTATGCAGATGATCTCTGTTCATCTTTGATAGACTTTGCTCTTTTCGGTTTTGGTTATGGATTTAGTGATCTAATAATTCTCAGTGAGAAACAAAGGACCTGCTATAAATATTTTTCCAGGAGAGCCAAAGAGTACTGCTGGCCAGAGCTCAGTTTGCCCTGATGACACCCAAAACTTGGTTCCTGACTGTGGTGTCTTGGGACACCTCTGAGTCAGAATGATAGCAGTATGCAGAAGGTGATATATGTAACAAGTTTGTAAAGCCAGCACTGAAAAGGAAGCAGTTTATAAGACATACAATTGCTCCTATTGCCAGCTAGGTATGAATTCTACTGTATTCTTAGGTAACCTCGTTACAGAAGTCCTGGTAGCAAGCCGCCCAAGTAGGTAAGCGGTCAGATCCCATTCCATAATAACAAGGATTAACATGGAGTAACAGAAAACACAAGCAAAACATTTGTTAAAAATAATCAAGACAAAAAGCTATGAATAGAAGTGCAGCTACACAAAGTACCAGCTCCAGCTGCAGTGATGCAAGTTCATTGGTTGAGTTGCTACCTTCTGCTGGAGGCGATTTGCCTTCTGTGTCATTGCCTTGCTGTGAAAAGCTCAATTCCCTTTAGGCAACCAGCGCCCTTCAGCTCCAATGATACTCAAAAAATGAGATATAGCCAATCCACAGAAATGTGTTAAACACTTTTCTTGGTATAGTACTTTTATCTCTTTATTTACTATATGGTCATTTAAATAAATGAGTCAAGATGGAATGGCTTATATGAGGAGATACAGCTCTGTGTTCATGCTACTGTGTCCTGCAGCAGCTCACAGATTTTATGTGCTGGCGTAATCGAGAAAACCCTGTGGTAATTCTAAGCTATAGTAGATATAAGGCAGCCCCCTAGTACTGTATAGGAGGAAAGATCATGATATTTGCCCTTACTTCTTTGTTCTAAAAAACTGAATTTATTTTACAGTAGCTTACATAACAAACAAGAGTTCCATTGTACAAGAACATGTCCTGCGGTAGGAGAGTTTTAAATCCAGCAGGATCTTAGTCCCATGCAGTGCAGAGCCACAGGTACCTGAGCTGAAATTTGAGAATGTCTTTTCCTCATTCTTGCCTTGATTTTCCTTAGCATCCCTGTGAGCAGGGCTCTGAGGCACTGCTAAAGGACTTTCATTTGTTACTTCTCTAATGGGAGAGTTTGGACAGAGGGACAAAAGCATAATCACAATGCAGCAGCAGTTAGCAAAACAGATACAGAATGTCAGTCTGTCCTGAGAGCAGATTTGACTCCCCAGGGTCATTATCTATGAATATGTTAAAAAAGCAGCAGATGTCTTTTGGATCACACATAAGATAGAGCAGCTTGTAATCCCACTTGTGCGTACTTACTTTCTGCTAGCTGACAATCCGCAGTACGCATCCAGCGGACAGATCACCCTCACCAAATGTGATTAAAAACGGGTGCCAACAGTGCAGAGCTGAGTGCACCAGTAGGAGGTGCCTGAGTGAAGGAGGCCTGTGCAGTCTAAACTCTTCCGCTTCTAAACAAATGCTGCAACGGAGTCTTTATAAAAGTTTCTCAGACACTTCTGCCTTGCAGGGCAGGATGGCTTATGCTCACTAAATGCACTGTTATATCTACATTGGAAGAAAATTAAACCAGGTTTCTTAATTTTTGCTCCTCCTGCTGCAAAACTCCATGTGAATATCTGCAAAGATATACATAGGTCACTCTGAAAGTAATGCCTATTTATTTCCATGGAAACTACAGCAGATACCAAGAGTACAATAACACTATTTGATAGAGCAAATTCTTAGCTATGAAACACTTTTTTTCAGCATAGTCACCACTATTAGCTGTGCATTTTCACCAGCCATGAACAAGCACCTGCATGCTGCAAATTCTAAAAATCTGCACCAGCAGAGGTGCCCTACTGTCACTGTTGCTACTGCTGAAATACACCACTCATCACCTCAGTGTTCTCACATCCACTGCTCGGTCTCCACAAATGTTCAGCAAGTGTCTTCATAAATTCATTCAGCAATGAATATCAGTGAGTGCCATTTTTTCTACATGGGGGAATTCAGTGACACACAAATGACAACAAAACGTAATGGGATACTGGTGGGAAGGTTCAATCTCTACTGCCATACCACCAACACCCACTTCTGATGTCATGAGCCAACGTAATAAATTAGGAGGCATTACTTTCAGAGCAGCCCTCATACATCCGTCTTTTTGGATTTCTGATTTGGATGTCACATCTGCCTTTTCGTTGGTACTTATAAAATATTAATATTCCTGCTGTAGCACTTGAAAGTCTCATTGTATTAGAGAATTTCTGTCCTTCCCTGCAGCAATTACATCCTTTTGCTGCACGGTGACTGTTAGCTGTTATCCCAGTCTTCCTGTTTTTGGATGGGGAAATTTGGGTTCTTTGTAGAATTGTGGCATTTTTCATCTTAGAAAGGATTATCTCCTGCCTCGGGTTCAGAGACAACTGGAGATAAAGTAAGGGATTTTAGAAAGTAGAGATGGATTCCAGCTAATACAGATCATATTAGTACTATTATAACCTGCATTATATTCTGTAGAAAACCTACAGTCGCTTTCTTTCTGCCTTCATTATATGGCAAATAGTGAACTCTACTTTTTTCCCCACCAAGCTCAAGGACAATTCAATTTAGAGAACTGGAGCAAAGTGAAAAGTGGCATGCGGCCATTCAGGGAACAACGTGTAACAGTTTCTGGGGTTCTATAACTAGTTTTTCTTCCTGCCAATAAAGGATGGCCTGAGTAAAACAGGTAGGTGAAGGGTCAATCTATAAAGCAATTATCTATAAGTCATTATTTCGAACATCTTTTAAGGAATATCTATTTTCTTGGTGAGGTGCATTCGTAATGGGGAAAAAAACTGTTTCTTCCTATCAGTGCCTAAAATGCAGAAGCAATGGATACGAAGACAGAGGTCTCACTTCACTAAGCATCAGTTAAGACTGAGCTGCTTTAACACGCCTGTAGCTCTTCCTTTGTCCCTTGATTTACAGCACGTTTCTTTACACTTACTTAAAATCAGATGTATGATTTCTGCATTTGCTCTGGTGACACTCACAACCTTCACTGCCTCCCTCCTCCTCACAGGAAGATAGCAGAGCATTAAAGCAAGACTTACGCTGCTGCCCCAGAGAATAATGAGGTAGATACCAAGGACATAAGAGCCAACCACAAATGAGTTTTAAAAAAGCAAATTATAGATTTTAGTCTCTCGGGAATATTTTCACAATGAGAAAAAACTTGATTTAATGGGGCCAAAAGTTTTAGCAGGAAGTCTATGGCTGTAGTGGCAAAAAGATATCTCAGTTCCAATGTGTAATTGCTCAGCAGTGGAGAAAGAAGAAGGAACATAGCACATGATGTGTAGGAAATACCAGTTTGGCCCTGGCTCTGGCAATTTATTTGTTTTTTTACATACTGAATTATTTACAAAAGATGGAGCTTCACTTGTAGGAACAGCAAGCAGGCTGAGCACCTTCAGCTGAGTCTGAACTTGGAGGCCAAGCTCTCAAGTAGAGTATCCTGCAGTCCCGAGGCCAAGCCAGGTTCTGTCATTGGGTGCTGGACATGATTAATAGAGCTTATGCTTAACTGTGTCCATACAGCAGTTCTCCAAAGTAATGCACTTGAGGTTAAACATATGTCTGCTTGGTTGGGATCAGACTCTGAAAAAAGCCCTGATACAAAGGCCAGACATGTTTTAGCCCCACTGGCTGCTGTGCATGTCTGTAGATCTGGAGGTAGGGGATATGCTTTTGTGTTTAAGAATTAAATTCAATTTGGCCCAGAATCACTAAGGCCAGGACTGCAAACTGAGACTTAGATCACCCTTCTCTACCCAGGCTGGCTTCCCAGCTAAGACTTCAGCAATGTCCTCATTCTTGTGTCCACTTTCTGTGTCAGTGGACATGATGAGATGCTGCAAGGTGGGTGCAGGTGCACATTGCTGCCCTGCTTTCTGATGTTACACTTTTATCAGTTCTTCCTGATCTCACTCTTTGAAATACAACACTTGCACACAGTCATTGTTACTGTATGATACTTATACATTTCTTAGGTCTCCTCCAGACACTCAAATGCTTGCTTAGTTGCAAGTATCTAATTGCACATCCAGTGATTACATTTGGAAGTGCGAGTCCTATACATGGAAATCATCTGTCTTCCTGTGCACGTGCCTTTGCAGCTGGAGTAATGATATAGAGAGGTAATGGGAAATTAGAAATCAGTACAATAAGCTGGGACCATTATAAGCTTGTCTTTCTGTGTGAAACTCTACATAATTAAAAATACTTTCTTTAAAGGGGTAAGGACATGTATACGTGTCTGGAGGGTAGGCAACATTATTGCCATTTAAGGAAACGACAAAGTATTTGGTGTTCAGTTTTGTGGCTTGTGCTGAATATGTTAACATCTGGAGTAGGTTTTCAAAATGTCACTTTCTGTACACTTGACTGAGATGTGTAGTTTAATGCTCGTAAGGCCTCCAGCTTGCTGCAGATCGGATTGCAAAAAGAAAAGACCAGAGAAAATGATATACTTAGACACAGACAGCACGAGTCGGCATTTCCCTCCCTCAGGAAATACTGCTTGTGCCAAAGGAGATATACGTTTACAGCCCCTGGTAACAAGAGCAGGGTCTGTACCCCTAGAGTTGGTACACAACATATGAAGTTCTCTAGGAGCAGGTCTGTCTTTATGAAATATGTAGCGTGACACTTTGAAATTATCAAAGACATTGGATTTCTTCAGAGGACATCAATGATAGGAAAATAATCGTTTATCTTGATAACATTTTGTCTTCACTTTTCTGTGAAATATGCTATTTACTTTGGTTCCTTTTTAGTGCAACATGAAGATAATGGCTGACTGATACAGACATCAACTCCCTCACTTTGACTACTAGGCCCCAAAAAATAACCCTTCATACAGCTGTTCAGCTTAAATAGACTGGTTCTTTAATAGAACCATGGGGGGTAACTATGCTTTCTTCAAAACAAAGTGAACAAACAGAGCAACCCTAAAGGCCAGATTTTGGTCTTTGAAAGAGGGTTTTCCCTTGATGCAATTTTCCTGTTCCTCCCCTGATGGACCATGTTCACTTCTTCGCAAGCTGGCACAGACTGCAGAGGAGTGGCAGGGTCAGCTCTGGCTCCTTGTAGGTGTCGCCTGGTACCAAGAGATGAAGAGGAATATCCCACCCTGTGCTTACACCAGGGCTTCAGAAGGGCTCTCCTAGTCATTTAATCTCTGCCACAGCTAACTCCATTCAGGGCATTCCAGACAGATGTTTGTCTAATTTCTAATATGTGTCTTTGACGTTTAACATTTCTTATGTAGGATCCAGTGTGTCTGCAGCCTCTGGCTTCCTCTCACACTTTTTCCATGTGGTTTCAATTGTGTTAAACTGTTTGAAAGCATAGAAATTGTCTTTCTGCTTTTCTGTTGATGTATATCATGGATCAATTTGATAAATATTTGCAGTGTAAAATATTGCTTCTTCAATGTATTTTGTATTTTGCTGTCTTTTACAGCCAATTATTCTGAACAGCTGAAAGCCTTAAGTTGGATGAATAGTTATGGTGTTCATTTGTTGGGTTTTTTTTCCCCTCCTGTCTCACATGCATAAACTATAGTGTTTCTATATTGACTGTTTGGATACCTTCCATCTCCCCAAAGAAGAGAAATGATCTTCCTTATTCTTGTCTGACTGCTAGCTTCTGTCTTGTTTTCTGACAGCAAATGGGACCTCGAGCAGTCAGCTGTCTACGCCCAAATCCAAGCAGTCCCCAATCTCCACACCCACCAGCCCAGGGAGCCTCCGTAAGCACAAGGTATTACGTTTCTTATACCTTACTACATCTGTTTTTTCCTTAGTCCACTCAGATGTGCAAGGCAGTTAAAAAAAAAGTCTTTATTTTTTTGATACACGTTTCATTCGAGTGAAAAGGTGGAGAATTTTTCTCATTACCTAAAAGAATCGTCACTTTGGCATACAGCAAGATAAGAACAGTAAGTCATTGAGCCGTTCCTCTTGTTGGAGTTATTAATGTGTGCTGAAAATTATCTGTATGGATCAGAAAAGATAACCTAGGCCTAAATTTGTACCATTTGGAAAAGCTCACGAGTCACAGATAGATGTAACTTCATATCAGTGCTCATCTCTTGAAAAGCCATAGGTGTTGGCAAGTCTAGTTCAGTAAACAGAGGAGAAATGCAAATGTAACTGAAGCTCTAAGACGTCACCTTAATGCTGCTTCTCAGGGATTATTAAAATGATTTAAGGCAATGCTGTTTTTCAGGAAATGTGATTTTTTATTCCCGGTGTAGTAATTGTATTCTGATACAGTAACAGTTTTCCTGGTAATATCCAGAGCATCTAAAACATAGCCTGGCATCCTAGTAGAGATGAGTAAGCTTGTGGTGTCTCATAGTTTATTCATTTACTGATTTATTTAAAATGTACATAAGTAGCACAGCTTTTCATGGTTCTGTTATTACTATACTGAATCCACTTCACCATTTCTGTGGGCTTTCTCATTTCTCTAATAGCTATAGTGTTGCTGTTCTCTTCCTTGAACAGCTTTTGCTTGATTTAAAAAGTGGAATTTGCATGTAAATTTAAGTATGAGTGAAGGTCAGTGGGATTTCTGCTTTAGTAATCAGGATGTACCTCAGCCCAAGTATGATTTGGAAAGCATTTCCTTGAAATTGTGGAAGACTGGAAGCCTCATTAAACAGTTCTAATGGTGGTGAGGTTTTGCAGTCATCTAGCCACATTTCATCTCCTGTGGACTAGATTGCACAAGTGGAACTGATTTTGCTGGAGGATTATGGTTTATCTCAAAGAGAAGAGCGGTGGCAGATGCTGGACTGCTGTTGTTAGTTGGTGGAAGAAAGCATAGCAAAGTCTCTGTGAAGTATCCCTGAAAGTCCAATGGGCTTTGGATTATAACTCTAGAATGTAAGACTTTGAACCACATTGGACATGGGACTGAATGGTACTGGAGAAGCCTGGGGTGGAATTTGGCTTCTCAAAAATCAAATCTTTAAAATATTTCCAAGATACGGAAAGCCTGTAGTCATTCATCTTTGTTGTCATGTCCTTTAACAGAGGTGTAGCTAAATCCAGGTGAAATCACTGTTTTTCTCTGGTCTCAGCTGCTCAGTTTAAAGTCTAAGGAGAAGCACCAATGTAACACGGTGGTTCCAAATTTATTACTGATTTTTATTTGAGAACAGAATCTGACCCATAATCTGCTCTCAGCAATTGCTTGTATGTATTTCTATGAAACTAATGCTACAAACTGCATTCAATTCTTCTGCAGACAAGGACCTAAAATACTTTCCAAACACTATCTCATTTAGGGCTTTGGAGCTGAGGATTGGTTGTCTGGTAAAGACAAGTAAAACTCACCTTCTGTTATGTTTTACGTATGTTTTCAGCTGGCTGACTTATGACCTTCCCAGTGAAGGCCCTAGAACATTTATAATAGATGATGACTGCTAAAGGCAGCTATGAGCTTCTCCACTAATTTAAGCTGATCAGAAAACATGAATGTAGCATTTCAGGTTTCCCAATTATTCATGCATCACTGTTTTCCTCCCAGGAGCAATTTCCCACTTACAATGAAATCACTTTTCTTTTTTCCCCCTCATCTTCTGTCAAGATGGTTGTGAATTCCCTTTCTGTGTATTTGTGCTTTGCTTCATGTTGCTCAGTTATTCCACATGGGGGTCAGAGTTCAAAAAAGCCCAAAGATAGATTTAGTCCTTAAGAAGGTTTGTATACCTAGATCCATGCAGAACTTCAAAGAAGAAAAATAAAATGGTTACTCAGAAAGAGGTCCTGGGAAAGCTTTATATTCAGTATTTGATTAAAAAAAAAAAAAAAGAACTTGGCATTATGCTTTTAACTTCTGAACAGCTTTCTGAATGATCAAAAAAAGCTTAAAATAAAGAATACATAATGGGAGGTGATTTTCTTAGAGATTTGTCCTAAGGGTAACTGTCAAATAAAGGTAATACTCATTAGACTTAAGTTCAGAGGGATCTCTTTAAGGAAAGTTTCTGCTCTTTCATGCATGTGCTGCAATGGATGCATTGATCCAGAAGTGATAAAAAATTTCTTCTCAAACTTGTCACCGAACAGTCATCTTTCTTTTGGTACCAAGGTGCACATTCCTCCACTCTGCAATCAACCTTAGTAAAAGTAACCAGGCAACCATCCAGTAACCAGTACATGAGAATTCCACCCTGTTCCTATGAAGTGCACAGAACTGGACCATCCAACTGTCTCCTTTTGCATGACCAAAGGTGAAAACTGATTGTGTGAGTTAACATTTTTTTCTTTCTTCCTACAGGACTTGTATCTGCCTCTGTCTTTGGATGACTCTGATTCCCTTGGAGATTCCATGTAAAGCGACATGACATTAACAGTCTGTACTGCAAGCTATGTTTAAGATACAGTAGAGTACTTCTGCCAAACTAAGCAGATAGGTGACTGGTGCTTTCAAATCAGACAAAGGACACACAGTTATATGTCATTTTTTTTCTGTGATTTATCCTCTGTACCACAAATCAACACCTACCAGTCTATAGAGATAGAGGGATACCATTCTTTTAAGCAGAATTTTAGGGATGCAAAATGGACACTGCCAGCAATTTTGGGCTGTTATGCCACTGATCCTGTGCACTTCCCATTTTCTTCTCTAACTTCTTCTGCAAATACGTAATTTTCCTAGTGACAGTAATGGAAAGCTCCCCCAGAAGTGTGTGAATCAATCTGTTGCTGACAAATTCTGACAACTCTCTACCTGTCCAAATTGCCAGCGCTTGCTTGTTCCTTGTTTGCAGCCCTGATTTTAGTACCTGCATACTAACTGGTACTGTTTTTGTTGTTACAGGGCAGGAAGGGAAATGACTTATTTGTTTGATGCTTAATATGCCAGCAGAAGCTTTGGGCAAGATTAGGAATGATTACATGAGATGCTAAGTAAGGTTAGTGCAACAGTGATTTTTCAGATATTCAAATATTGGGATTTCTTAAATAATTAAGCAAAATAATGCAAGTCAGCTGAGTTGTCTAGAGTTGAACAGTTTCAAATATGGTCCAAAAACACTGCTAGCTGGCAACAAACTTTTATAACCACCCTATGGTATCTCTCTATCTCTCTTTTTAAAAGTAATGCCTTGTGAACAGCCAACACTGAAAACACTGTGAGAATTTGTTTTCAGGTCTGACATCCTACAGGTCACTTTTTATAGCAAAAAAATCAATACACTTTTTATAAAGGAAAACCTTGTATCTGTGTTTTGGAGTAAAGATTCAAGCTCCTTCTTTTTTATAAAAGCTGGTAATTTTGTTTTGTTTAAAAAAAAACACATTCAGAAAAAAATGAAGAAAAAACCCCCAACCAACTGCAGAACAGTAATAACAACAGATCAGTTTAGAAATCTTGTCATCACTGCCAGTACTGACACTTGTAGGGGAAAAAAAAAGTCAGTTCAAAATATTGAATGTTTTGATAGTTTTTGTAATGTTTAAGACGATGTATTTGTTTTTTTACACTTCTGTATTCATAACTATGGCCAGATTCTCTACTTGTATAACAAATGGAACTTTGTGTGTTTGAAAACCCGTATTTTAAGAAACTCTTCTATCTGACAAAAACAAACTTATTGTATTTAGAGAAACCTTTTGCTTTTATTAATCAGTAATGACTCCTATGGAATGCAAAGTTCATCTATTCACGCAGGGCTGGTGGTTTTTACTACGCCGAAATTTTGTTATAGGCTAGCTGGCATTGCCTCTCTTTCTCATGGAATAAGCTTTTGATGAAACTGATTATTACGGAACTTTACCTAAAGGAAATCTGTGCAATCAAATATTTCTTTCTTGCTCTATTTGCCTTTGTTTCAACATATACACCTATACCTTATTCTCTTGCAACCCCTTGTGATTAGAATGAATTATAATGTGATGTTTGATGCTATATGAATGCTGGGTTGTTCCCAAAGCCACTCCATATTTTGTTTGCTTGCACTGTTGATACGCAACAATCTGTGCAGGCTATGTCTTTAGAGGTTCATGTGATGATACATATAATGCAACTTTAAAAAGATGCATTTGAGAGAGGACAGAATTGGGAATTACAAAGGGGTCAGAGTTACGCACCCATTTTGCACCCTGTAGTCTTAGTGCATGATCTTTTACACACAGAGTTTTGTGAAAGAAATAATTTGTGCCCACAAATAACTTCATTTAATTGAGTATTTTGCTGACTATGTGACTGCTAAATGAACATTTCACCTATTGTATATAGAAACCTGGTTTCAGTTCAGAAGGCTAGAGGCTTACGTTGAAGCTTTGAAGTATGGGGGAAAGTACTGTGGACAAAGCATAGGTGCAGTAGTCAGGAAACCTTCATTCAATCTTTTGGCACTGCTAGATTTAGTGTCTGAAGGGGAGCAAGTCTGCTAATAACACTGTGCCTCAATAGGTCTACCCATCCCTGTGTGGATTATACTGTTCTACCTCACTGGGGGTTGTGAATCCAAATGTTGGTTAGCATTTGTAAAGTGCTTTCAGGTCCTCTAACAGAAGGTACTGAACTGTTCTGGGTGCAGATTTGGCTATGGATGCTAATTTTTGACTGTTTAATTCACTAGGTGCTACTGTAGACACTAGTATTGAGAAAACAGGGCTTTTTTAAGCATCAGGATAGCAAAGGCCATTGTTAATTAGAACATTTATCTTAGTAAAAGCTGTAGTGAGATAGATATTTGGCATGCTTTTACCCTCTTCTCTGTTCTGTTGATAGAAATCTGAAAGTCGCTCCCCAGGCTTTGCCTTTCAGGGACTCTGACTACTAGCCATGACTCAGCCTCTTAAGGGATGGTGGACTTGGACTCTAGGCAAAGGTACTGTCACTTAGCAATGCAGGCTGTTTCTTTCACAGCCCGAGTTAGCATGTCCTGCCACCTTCCTGTGAGTCCCTGCTCAAGCAAGGAAACCAGCTATAAAATTAGATCTAGGTTCTCCTGCTATTCAGCCTGAGACTCTCACCACCTTTCCACCAGGAAAACCTAATTCTTTGATGCCCATAAGCAGACTGAAGTGCATGAGTTGATGATGGTGTTAAAGGAGTCAGAGATATGCTTCTATCCAGTACCCACAAATTCAGTTTGTATAAGATAAAGCAGGATGCCAAAGGTCAAATAACCCTTTGGATGGATGGTGGTGAAGGTTGTTGTTGAGAGGTGATTCCTTTCCTTCCTGCCATGAGTACTGGTTATTTAAATATGCTCTTCCTCGTAGAGCATGCTAATAATTCAGATAGGCCTTCTTCCTGCGCTGTACCTAGAGATGTATCTAAAACCTCATCCTGCAAGTACTCCTTTAGGAGTTTGTTTGTTCGTTTGTTTGTTTGTTTGTTTTGCACTAGGATCATCCTGGGGTGGGGCTAAGCCCAGTAATTTCTTCAGGGCACTACCAAGGGAACCTGAAAAGGCCTAGAAGAAAAAGAAAACATCTTCAGTGGGAAAAACAGCCATTCAAACCTGCAAAAGCCACAAAGAAAACAGGGTATGAGGTCCAACTCAAAGTTTTAAAACACAGTTTTCTAGGTAGAACTGCTTAGGCAGTAGAAGTCAGTGAGCATTTCAGCTGTAACATATTGTTAAGTCTGCATTAATGCCATTATTGCATGAGGTCTTGTACAGAAATGCGTGTGGAACGTACTGTACATTCAACACTAGGTATTTTTGGCTTTGTAGGATCCCTATCATAGATTTGATTACAAAGAGAAATAATGCACAGGTATCATATCTTAGTCATTTAAATAGAGGAACAGCCTTGATTCAGCAAAGAAGTTAAAGACATGCTTACATTTTAGCACGTGCTTTACTCCTGTTGATTTTTCACGAGATGTAAGCTTGGGTTTGGTCAGAAAGCTTTCCTGAACTAGAATGAATTAGGAATTACTTTCACTCTACTGTAATAATTCCAGACCTTATGAGATCCTGTAGCAAATGACTGCAATTCCGTTATATACTCCAGAGTTTACGTTTTATATATTTTCTACATTTGCAGGCACATAAAAAACCACTACAGGATGTGAGGATTTGCCATATTAATTCTGCTGTAAAAACCCTATCTAATTTCCCCCATGAGGCTGCCCTTAGTGTTTTCAGAAACTAATTGAATCATTAAGACTATATTGACTTAAAACAATTCAGTATTTAAAAGCAAATTTGAGAGATTCTTAAGCTGGTACAGAGCTTTGTTTCCTTGAAATTTACCTTTATTAATTCAGTATCCGTTATATTTTAGCAAATTTGAATGTAAAATTATAAAAAAAAAACCTATTTCCATGTATAATCATTAGTAAGGAATTAGAGCAATATCCTTCCTGCGACGGTCTCAACTGTAGAATATCAGGGCAGTGCAGCAAAGTTCTTGAGCCTTAGGATTTTTGTCACTTGTAAAGCATTTATATTCTGAAGTTTCTGAGTTAAATTTCCATCTGATGTCAGATTTGGAATTACTTCATTTCCACCTTCTAGATAGCCAACAAAGCCTCTGCCCCTTGCGGTAATTTTGGAAGAGTTTGGTAATGGAATTCTACCTTGGTCCACTATACAGTGGGAGATGGAAATAGCTTTTAACTTCTGTTGTCTGTGTTTCCCATATCTGCGTATTATTTACAGTATTATTAGAATCTGAAAAGTCTATTTTCATAGGCAACAGAAGAATAATTCTGCTTAGAAAAGAATTTTCACATCTCTTTCTCATTTAGCTAGCATACGCATATGCATGCAAAGAATCACACATAGTCTAGCTGTTACTTCTCTCATTTCCTTGAACGGTGCTCTTGAAAAGAAAATGAAGAGGTAGGACCAATAATTTTGGCTAACAGCAAAACAGTGTTACATCCAAGCATTTTTAATAGGAAATACTGGTATAAATGTGTTAGTTCCCCCTTATTGGTATGGATACTGATGACATTTTCTAGGCTGCCTTGTGTTTGCTTTTCCTTGCCTTTGCACTGACTGCTGATCTTACTGCAAACTGAAAGAAAACCTTTTGAAATTGCTCTGTAACATCAAGCTGAATCCCCAAAGAAACACCATTCCAGTGACAGCTATCCCTGGAAGTTCCGCCCTCTGTACAGGGGTGTGGTGTGGATTTTACAAATATGAGCCTTTTTTATCGTAGTAAAAGCATAAGTGTATTTTGCTATGACCTCGGTGGCACCCCACATCCATTCAAAGCAATTGGAGAGATATCTTTGACTACGGTAAAGTGAGAATTGTTTTTAGATAAAGGAAGAAAAGATAGCCAAGTAAAAGAGCTGTAAAGTTAGTCAAGAAAGTGTCTCCACAAGCTAAGACAATACACAACTAGAGAAAAGCTATATGGAGGTGTATTTACCACACAGAAGGTGCTGATCACAACAAGACAGAACAAAACATTCTCTTTTCTCTAATGGTGATTTAGGTGCAAAATTATTTTTCTGGTTACTGGCAGAAGCTGATTAGAATGGTATTGGGAACTGGTGATGTTGTTTGTAGAAGCAAATGGATGGCACAGAATAAATATCTTTTTCTGCTAACGTAGATGAAGTATGATATAGCTCAGGCAACAGGATTAGCATGTTATACAAGATTCTAGAGGAGATCCAGATGAATCGTCACCACCTGGGTGTATTGAGGCAAAGCAGGTTAAGTCTTTAAGTGCCTTCCAACATGTGTTGGGCTTCAGTAGCAGGACTACACGTATCCAGCAAGGCCTACGTTAAATGGCCTTGACGAAAGTGGACAGAACAGATTGATTCTTGAGCCTCTTGAGATGATTAGCCCATCTTGCTTTTATGCAGTCAGCTCTAGAAAGTGACTGTCTCCAGGATCACAGACATCTTCTGGCTGATGACTTTGTCCCATCCCTATGAACCTGAGCAGGCCTCTCTGCAGTACCTCAAGAAATGTTAAAGCTGAGTTCTGTGTCTCACAGTGCAGCCACTAAACACTGACAGATTGGGCAGGGCTGGGTTCTGCTGCATCAGCTATCAACCCTGTTATTTAGCTATTCTTCACCCTCCCTCTTTGCCCCGACTTGAGATCTGGCATCTCTCCTAGGTGCCTCCAGGTCAAAGCCTGGGGCCAGCATGTCCATAGACCCCTGTGTTATTTTGCTCTTGGTTTGGTGTTTTTTTTTCCCCTCTGGAAAGGTTTGAGTCATTTGATGTTCACAGATCTGGGACTAAGCTGACAAAAAAAACCAACCAAAACCACCAAGTTAATATCCCTATTGTTTGGGAGATGCTCAGAGATAGATAGTAAGTGGATGGATGGAAAGGCTTTTTTTTTCAGCAATGTCATTGCACAGCAGCTCTAACAGAATCCTAATTGTAGGGCAGAGTAGGAGTAGTACTTCTTCAGGGGACAATGCAAAGCTTTAGTGTCACAGACCACTATCCCTTCATCAGGACACTGTTTAAAGGTCAAAAACACTGACACCAATGTTCATCCAGTAGATGAATTTCTGAGCAAATGAGAACCAAACCTAGTGAATGTAACAGTGGGAATTCAGAGCTACTTGTCTTTGGTATAACTACGAGTAGATCAGTTCTCCCTGTGCCACACTGTCCCATTGCATAAAGAGCTGACCCCAGCACTCGTCTCCATCCATAAGCTGCTTTGAGATCAGCCGATATACAGAGCTATAGAAGAGCTAGCTCTTAATATATTTTATAATAATATATTTATCATTACTTCAGTTTGAAAACCCTATAAAAGCAGATTATGGTGCACTCTCTTAGACAAGTCTTTCCAGGAATTCCCAACTTTTCAGGAGTCTCCAAAAACCATGATGTAAAAATACTTCATTATTTTACTAGCGGTAAAAAACAGGCACACCACTTCTAGTTTCCCCCAAACCAATGGGGGAGCCAGCAGTGCCTCTAAGTGCAAGGCCGCATCCAACAACCAAGTTCTCTCATCTGGAGCTGCCATATCTGGCCTGAACACAGTCCCCAACTGCCCCTCTTTTTGTTACCTGTACATCTATGTATCAGGGGGCAACGCATGTTACCATCTGAAATTCAGGCCATGTATTTTTAAATAACGAATAATGATTTCAGAGGCCTTTTACCAAGAAAACAGTGGGCCTGTTGTTGAAAGTTTGCTTGTTCAGAAAGTGTTCATGGGAAAGAATTGCCTTTCAGTCTTCATTGCTTAACACACTTATTCTGGCTCTTGCTCCATCACTCAGTGAACTGTAACTTGCTGGCTCTGAAGCCAGTTTAGAGCTTGCCTAGGTCTGACAGTTTGCCACTCAAACAATTGAAGCAGGAGGATTCCCCAAGGGAATTAACAAATCTTTGCAGCAATTAGAGTCTGTCAACTGAAAAAAAGAAGGCTGCACTGCTAGAGAAAGATGCCACGATGGCTATTGTCACAGTAAACAAAGAAAGAAGACTTGTTTCCAAGAGGAATGGTAGGGGGCATTGGTTGCAAGTTCTTTACTGAGTGATGAAATGAGCTTGAACATCACAGAAAATCGTATGGAAGGGAGAGCATGAGGCAGTGCACTGGAAACATCAACAGCATTGATGTGTGGGAACAAAGAAAGATGAGAGCCAAGAAACTACAAGGAGAAACAAAAGGGGTAGCGCAAGCTGTGGATCTACAGCTTGGGTCTGGATGGAAAAGCAGCAGGGGTTCCTGGCTGCATGTTGGGAGTGTTATTGCCCCTGCAGGTATCTAAGCTAGGATGCAGGCTATCTGCCACAACAGCATGTGTCCCACTCCCACTGGCAGAAATAAGGTCACACTTGGCTGCAGGCTGAAGAACTTGGTTTAAAATTCTACATCTGCCCCTTTTTTTTTTTCTCCTGCTGGCATATGGATGTCTGTGTCATCTCTAAAAGGAAAATCCAGCTCTTTGCTGAATGACAGCATCAGGCTACAGTTTGGTTTTATTTTTATTCCTTCCTATTAGATCAGAAATAGAACTTCATCAGCATGCACTGGCTCAGAAAAGTACAGGTCTGGCACACTGGGGAATTGCAAGACATGTATGAGAGGATAATGAGGGCAACTCTGAACCTTCTGGCCTTTCCCATGGGGTGCAGCAAACTGGAAGAACAATCAACCCTGTTGCACCAAGGTGATAAGTCCTAACAGGCTTCTGGAAGAGGTTACCATGAATTGCTGTGCAGGCAGAAGGGCTGCTGATGATCTTGTCCATGAAATCCCTAACCACATATGTGAATGCTGTTGCATTCAATAAATCAATGGAAAGGCCATGGTGAACAAGAGGATCCGTGTTTAACACCGGTTTTCTCGTGATCTTTCTTTTAAATTCAGTGGAGTCGCAATACTTGTGAATTTAATACTAAAAAGCAAAACAGGTGATTTATTTGAATACATTTTTTTGCTGTTTGCTCTCAGAATTTTCATTCTTTTTCTTTGTCCATGAGGATTGCAGCTCTTTGTTTCTGTAGATTCTCTGACACTCAGTGTAACACAAGTGAAACCCAAAGCTCCTAATTCTTTGTTGCTTAAAACAGGCAGAAGTTCCTCTGTACTTATGGGAGCTGAATCCGTTTGGTCCAAGGTTGGTCTCTATGTCAAAGATTGATTACTATTAGTAATTATTGTGTGATTGATTAGGTAAGGGCACATTCAGTTTCCTGGCTGTCAACTGCAGACTTTGCAGAAAAAATCACATCGACCCCAGCTAGAATTTTATGATATCTTTTATAAACCTCTAATAGAAAGCTATACATAGGAGATATTTTCTATAATTTTATTGTAATTAATGATAAAGCTAAAATAATTTCACATGCTGAAATATCTTAAAACATTTAAGACTGAAAATTAAGCAAGCAGCATAGCAAATCAAGGTATCTTCTACATTTTCTGGTCCTAGAGAGTCTTTATCTTGCCATCTCTCACCTCAGTCCACCAAGACATGCCCTAAGCCCAACAGGCTTGTAGAAAATAGCATTTCTATTTCTTTTGGTATTTTTCTGCCCTAATCCCATCTAGTACCATGCAGAACAGAGGTTTATGGTTGGCTCAGTTTTTAGAGAAAAGTATTACCAAATGTCTTTGAACATAAAAGGAAGGTTCAGTTCTTTTTTAGGTGACTTATAGAAGCTCGAGGCTGCTTTTGATTTTATTCAAGATGGTTCTTCCATCTCTATTTGCAATTTACACATTCCTAAGTTACACATAGGAAATTTATATTAACGTGAGTCGCATTGGAACAGTGAGGTAGCTGCGGAGCAAAGGGATTTGCCTGATACATGCAGTCAGGGTGAAACGTGTTTGTGGCACTTGGTCAGGGTGGACCCAAACCAAATTCTCATTCTGAATCCCCAATTTTCTGAGGAACCCACGTATAGAGTCATAGTGAAGAAATGTCTGCAATGAGCCAAACGGACCCCTAGCTGGGGTCCAGGCCTAGTTCTGGAACTGAAGAATTTTACCTTCAGAGAATCCCTATGAAACATTCACTGTTTTTGTGGTTTTGTTTCGTTTTGGAAAATTCCCACATGGCTGCTTTTCTGCATCGGCTTCCAACGTCTGCACAGCAGGTATAGATGGGTCTTTAGTTCTCTTCCCTTTGCAGGTGGCAGTTGAAATGGAGTGATGTTCTGTCTCCCTGTCATGCTGACCACACAGTCACTGATGGGTTGTAGAACAAAACAGCTTTTTTTTCTTTTTTTTCCTTCTTTACATCAGAAGAGCTTTTTCCAGATTTAGTGTGATATCTAACAATGTGTCTCCTTAAGAGGAATGTCTAGGGAACTAATTGCACTGTTAATTGGTGTTTATAGATAAGGTGAAGCAGAAGTATTGAATGTAAGAACAAGAAAGCCTGTGAGTTATAATTACATGCTGAATTCTGACATGTAAAACTGTTGTTAGTTTGCTTCTTATTTAAATTATGTGTGATCCAAGCAGTTTTACCACCGTGGCAGTACTAGTACAGCTGTGATTATCAATTTAGAAGATCCAGGGTCTTCTAGAAAGAAGACTGTGTAGACAAATCTATTCTCTGAACAAATTCCCCTGCTTGATATTCTGTATTCTATGACACTGTCTAGTCTAGAGGCACAGGACAGGAGTATCAGCTTGTTGACTTCGCTGTTACCAGCCTTTGCCTATTTTCTTAATCACAAATAAAATTTCAAGCTAAGGCAAGTGGCTCTCATCACATAAGCCCAAGTTCTTTCTGCCACTCTGCTCTGAAGAGCGTGACCTGCCTTCACTCATAGCCCTGCACTCTGCAGCTCTCTGTGAGCTGCCAGTCTGCCTAGGAGTGGTTTTGAGGGTGGGAGATATGCAGCTGAACTGGAACCTGATCACGGATTACTGTCTTAGGTCATTCATCGAGTTTGTATGATTTCATCATTAATAACAAAGCTGCAATATAGTATAACTGAGAGACCACAATGTATTTTCTATTGCCATTCAGTGGGTGGGGGTTGGAGGGGCAGCCGGGTTTAAAGTTTAGCTGGTATACTTTAAACTCTGTGTACATAACCTTGGAGGACACATGGGTGGTAAGGGTTGAGTTATGTTGGATTGGTAAATTTCATTTTGGTTTCGTTTAAATAGTAAGGTATTTAATTAATGTCATTGTACAAAGAGTTATTAATTTAAATGATGCATTTGTTCTCCTAAAACAGATCTGTCTAAACTTTCTTTTTGGCAAGCCTGCAGCAATGCTACACATAGCATTATGTTGACTTTTGTACTTTGGGGGAGTACGTGGAAGGGGAGGGGAAATGCTTTCCTCTTCAGACAAACAGTGTTGCCCATAGTTAACTTTCTGCTTGGGTGTATAACTTGAGTTCCCTTTACTCCAAATTTTCATGTGAAGTTCTCTTCAAGGGACAGAGCAAGCAGAGGTTATGCCAAAAGATCTCAATTGTATCATCTTGTAATATATTGCAGCTTTATGCCAATGATTCCTTGCTTACCTGTACACAGTCCATGCATGTTTTGAACTAATTTTGCATTCTCCATTTGTGGTGAGTTACTTAGCATTTTAACCACCTTTTGTGCCATTCAACTTGTACAGAAAACATTTTTATCGACGTTTTAAAGGGAGGGAGAAGAAAAAACCCTTCTGCTCCCTAGTTGTAGGTAGAACTCGATTACTTAGCAAACAGATGTAGATGAGTGGTTGTAGTGTTAGAAATGTTAGCTTGCTCGTGAACAAGCTTTTGAGAGTAAATGCATGGTCTTGTACTTCTCTTAATTAGCTTTTCCTTTCCTCCTGGAAAGATTCTCCCCCCCTCTCTCTATTCTATCTTTGTCTCTCTCGTGGTTGTAAAGTACAGATTTGGGCATAAATGAAATGATATACAATGAGGTTTGAAAAGCAGTTCTCAACAGATTCTCTTGGGGAACTTACTTCTCACTGCGCCCTGCCTTGGCACTTTGATTAGACTCTTTCAAGATAAAACAGATGGAGAACAATCACCTGTTGCCTCTGCTTGAACTGGGGAACAAGTTAATCTTTGGAAGTTTGCACCACTGGTAAACAATGAGATCATGCTGATCCATTGCAGCTGAGGCACGTGGCACGTGGGCTACTGGCTGTGGCTTCCACACCTGGTTGTTTGACATGGGATTAGTCCCACGGCCCCTGATTTGCAGAGTTTGCACACACTTTTTGATTTTCCTGGATACGCAGCAGAGGGGAGATAGTGGATGATATATAGGAATTACGTTGTTATGGGTTCTGCAGGCAGCTCCTTCTCCACACTCCCAAGCTCTGGGTTGAGTACACAGGGCTTATTATTGTATAGCCGTGGTTCTGTTGGCAAAGGAGGACAGGAAATAAAGGCTAGGAAAAGACAGGGGGTCACATAAAGATGGATTTTGTAAGAAATGGACTTAAAAATCCCCCCAAACCCTGCCTCAAAACCACAAAGTCTACCTTGATCCATGCATTTATTCCCCACGCCTCTTCTCCCTTAGCAGAGTTTCCTTTTGTTAGAAGATTTGACTTTCTAGAAAAAAAAAAAAATCCATTTTTGTGAGGTGTTGTGAACTGTTTTTACCACTTGTAATAACCATCCCAGGTCTGAGTATTCTTGTAATGCAATGCCATGCAGCAGAGAACCTGCCCACTTTATAGCTTTGCTCTCAATATTTGTTACTCATCGTTTTCTCATCTAAATGTACATTTGCAAGATGTGTGTAATGTCATTTTCAAAAAATAAAATTTGGTTTCAATATTTAGGCCGATAAAACCTTCCCGATGCTTTTATTTGCCAAGCGTGTGTTTACTACGTCTTATGAATTACAGTGGTGCTTGTTCATTTTTCTTTGTCAACCTTCCTAAATGGATCCTGGTTGTACTTGCACAAATGCAGAAAAAAGAGCAGTGAAATGTGACTGTCTTGAATTAATTATGACCTACATCTGCCTATCTGAAACAGCCTTGACCTGTAAAGGACCCATCCTTCTGACTAAAGGGACCCACTGTAGGAGATCTGGAGAAGCCAAGGACATCTTCTTCCTTATGTGCAGCACTTAAGTCAAAACTGTGGATTCAAACCAGCAGAATCTGGCCCTTAACCTGACCTCTTCCTTAGCGACAAGGTTTCCATAGCATGGGATTTTTGGTCCCACATTCGCTTTGGGAGGCTTGGTAAGATTTGAGATGCTGTGTTTGTTCTGCATTTCCAGACAGGCTTGAAAAATGTCGCAAGTTCTGCTTTCACAGCTACCTCATTAGAACCACAGTGAAGACAATGGCATTTTTCTTTGTAAGCCTGAAAAATAAGGCTTAGACCTCCTCATTTATTTATATAGTGCAAGCCACTTTGCATTTGTATCTACTTGACATCTGCAGAATTAAAAGTGAAGGTGGTGAGTCACCTCTGCTCAGACCTGCTGTAGAAGAGTCAGCCATGAAAGAGCTCAAATTCTTCCCAAAGAGACATGCTCAGATGGAGCCCTTTATCCTTTCTTTTTCTATGGTCACCACATTTCAGTCCAAAGAGGGCTGTGCTCTTTGGCCTCTAGATCCAGAGCAGACCCTGTGCCAAGTGGCAAACAGCGCTGGGGCTACCAATATATCGCTCCACTCGGCTAGTTACTGGCACCCATTTGTCATTATCTTGGCATGCTTGAACAGGCCAGAAAAAGCACACACAGTACATTACTGTTTGCAATGAAAGACCACACTAAAAAAAGTTCCCAGAATAAAACCAGTAGAAGAAAAACAGCCTTTATTTGAATGTGCATGAATTGAAACTGAAGCAAACGTTAACAGAAAGGCAGAACAAGTACTGGAGAAAATACTCTGCTTCTGTCTTTTTGCATACCAAGAGCAAACAAAGCACTCTATTGTCTTTTTGAGGAGCTGCATATTAGATGAGATCAATAAAAAAAACATAAGAGTTAGTGTTTCTGCCTATGGAAAATATTCCGGAAATGGCAGGTTTTAAACCCTCACACCACTGTGTGCATCCATCACAGCTATTCCAGAAACTCCACGTAGTCATTGGAAACCCAGATGGGCATAGCATGGTACCAACAGCTGGCGCCGGAAACTTGTGGAAATGCTACTTCTGTCTTCATATAAATCCCACCGACACATATGAATTATTCCAGATTTACAGCCATGTAAATATGAACAAAATTTAGTTTCTGATGTCCAGCCTTCCTGCGACATCAGCCCAGATTTATATAGAAATGCATGCCAGGTATTTCTGAATGTAATGTTTCATCAGAGCAGCAAAACAGTGTTTGTTTCCAAGAGCTCTAGGTCTAAGCACGTTGGCCCTACGTGGTGTCAGTTGTTTGGGCAGAAACAGATGTTTTGGACCAGTTGGAAAACCTTTGGCTGGTCTCTAGACCTAATTCCCATTACTTGATGCTTGGCCATTGCTTGCTCTACAGTATGGTTCTAATCAAAGAGAACACACTTCTTGCCTGTCAGGCTTGCCAGCTGCACATGATCCAAGGTTTCTGTGGTTGCTGGCCTTAAATTCCAGCCCAAAATATGGCAGCCAGACCAAGAGGACTAGAACTGGGCTCTGGCAGCTTAGCTCTGTGAAATGCTGAACAGGGTTGTAGCATCAACTCTCTGGCTCCGTCGTTATGTGGAGAAGTTTCATCTTATCTCTTCTGTAAATAAAACACCTTTAAAAGAGTCAACAAATCTAAATCCTCTACACGGCTTCTTTGGTAGACTCAGATCTGTCCCTTGTTTTCCACAGCAGCCATCTGCTCTGCTGCCCCAATCTTTCTCCTAAACTTCAAAAGCATCATTTTCCACGCAAGCATCACCTTTACCACGATGCAGGTCTTGCACATGTGCAGATGTGAACCATCCGTAAAACAAGACTGTATAGTTTTCAGTTTTCTTTTTCTTTAAGGCACCAGGTCAGCAATATTGAATTTTACAGTTCCAATATAAGTAAGAGAACTCCAACGGTTTGAAATCTGTAGGCTTTCAGCCCTGTATTTGCAATATTGTTAACATGAGTAACACCCGCTCAGTCCCTGTGATGCACTGAATTACAGTTGGACCCCTTGTGTTAAGTCTTACAACATCAACTGTGCCTAAGAGAGAAGTAATGTTATACTCTCTATGGTTTTAATCGCCACATACACATATTTGACATTGAAAATAACAATAATCACTCATCTTTCATCTGTATTTTTATTCAGAAGTAGGCCTACCAAATTTCAAAGTTCTCATCAATGTTTTACATAAAACCGTTCCCCTCAGATCCCAGAAAAATCCCACTTCACAGGTCTGTGTCTCCGTTCCTCTAAAACCCGCAAGAAGCACATATTACATGATGCAAACATTTTTGTTCAGTTTATGTTGCTCTTTGAGGTTACACTAGAGTATAATAAGGCACTGAGCACCTCAAATTCTATTGATCTGCCTTGATCTGAAGAGCATGAAAGAGTTTGGAAGACCCATTTTACCTCTGGATGGAGGAAGCAGCCATTAGCAATGCCAGTGACATGCTCACAGTCCGAGCAGTGGGACAACTGGAGCATGCGAAATACCTCTCACTGTAGAACCATATAATCATTTGAGTTGGAAGGGACCTTTGAAGGTCAGCACTCCAGCTCCCCTGCAATGAGCAGCAACACCTACAGCTCCATCAGGTTCTCACAGCCTGTCTAGCCTGACCTTGAGTGTCTCCAGGGACGGGCACCACGTCTCTGAGCAACCTGTGCCAGTGCCTCATTGCCCTTATTACAAAATAAATAAATAGATACATAAATTTAAAAAAATCTTATATCCAGTCTAAATTTCCCCTCTTTAGGAGACATCTGTGGTGACATCCACTCCCGTTGGCCTCTCTCACCCCCAGCTCTCATCAAAACTCTAGTTTCTAGGCCACCAGCTACAGCCGGGTTTTACTGGAGTGGTTTGTCATTGCGAAGAAGCACCTTTGTCCAAGGACATCCTCCTGTTTTGCTCAGGACAGTGTCTATCTGGACCACCAATGTGGTATAAAACAGTGAAAATGCAAGAGCCAGTAAAGGATGCTACATGAGTAAAAATAAGTCACTTTTTCTGGCAGTTCATATATTTTAAGCATAGGTCTTCCCAGTCAGCGCACCCAAATGGATGTTGGCAGCTGAACAGCTGTTTGAAACAGATTTGAGTTGTTTCTTCTGACGACTGTGCTCTATCCCTGGTGCGTGTGTCATCTTCTACTTCAAGTGTTCAGAGTGTGCTTTTAGCACCCACATACAGCCATGGGAAGTGCCATTAAGATCATTAAGCCTCTGTTCTAATAGTTACCACAAGAATGACAGCTAGGAATGCAACTGGAGCTCTGGAGAAAAAGGTTATTCCTGAAGGTCCCTGACAACACGTCCATTCAGTGGCACAGGCTGCCACTCACACAGCACCAATTTTTCATGGCAGCTTCACTGCTTCTAAGAAAGTGTGGAGGCTGAGGGTCAATCAGAGAAGGATTTTTGATCACTGGAAATGATGCTTTGTGCCTGAGTTCAAATCTTGGTCTTCTTGAGCACTGGGCAACAAATTATGAGTCTGGTCACTTTCACAGATGCATTCTTTTACTGTGTGTCATAAAATTTTGCAATTTTAAAAATTTCTCTCAGGGGTTGCTACTGCAGGCCTGCTGCTTGCTGATCTTCAGACAACCTATCAATCAGTGTTTGTCCACCTGCAGAAGCAGAGATGTCTGAATGATAAGAGCATCCATAACCACAGGGAGGTCCTCCTGAGAGCTGCAAAAACACATTAGTGGTCTGAACATCCCAGTGGCAATACTTAAATTATATCAGTGTTTTATCAGTGCCATTAGGCTGACCTGCAGCTCTAGTTGCCTTTGAAGCTCATAAAAATGTGGATGTAGGAAGCATGACTAAGAGCCTCCAGTGAACACCAGACAGCGGGACGTGGTGCAGGGAACTGAGCCCCAAAGGTCTGCAGCACTAGCTTGGATCCCAAAGGCAGCATGGGGGCGCTGCATGGCTGGGCGCTCTTGGGACCCTGTAAGACTGCCAAGGTTTGGTAGAGAGCACTGGAGCAATCAGTGATTTTCTTCCCACAGACAGGATGATCTCCTGGAGTTGCTAGTGGAACAGGAAATACAACTGCCCTTCCCTGGGAACAGGAATAGCTCAAAGATGTAATTTTGTGACATATATGGCCTCAGTTCTGCTCTAAAGTATGGCAGCAAAGCCAACCTGAGCTTGTATTAATACAGTACAGCAGCCTGACAGGAGAAAGTGGACAAAAATCCTACAAAATAGGAATACTGCATCTGTTCACAGCCAAATTTACGACCAGCCTGTAAGATATGATTCTTGCAATAGTGCTTAGAGAGCAGAACAGATCTAGAGCAGGATGCTTTAACAAAGTCATGACAAATAGCTTACCAGCCCAGTCTTTGGAGAACAATGCGTCTGTGTGCCCAGGAAAGAAAATCTTTGGAAAATGCTGCTCTGCCACAAATTGCTCATGCTTTAATTAAGAAGTCCTCATCAGAGAAGAAGATAACTATGAGATATGTGAGGGGAGGAACACACTTGATCTATAATGAAATCAACCCTCAAATGAGGTCGCCCACCCACATACTACTGTGCACATACAACAGGAAGATGAGCCAAATGCAGCGAGACGAGGCCAAGCTTTTGTAGCTCTGCAAGTGAATGAAATGAAAGTCCTTTGGGTGGGAAGTGGAACTGAAAGGGGAGGCAGTGTAGTTACGTGCCGGAAAAATGAGGGGAAACGTGTCCTCCTGTGCCCTTCTCATAGCTCCTTCTAAAGGATGCTTCCTTTATGCTACCACTTCATGACAAAGCACTCTGGGACAGACTCCCAGGCACACGTGGACAAGAACAGCGCCCCTGTCATTGCTTATTCCATTAAACTAGAGATGGAGATTTAGATACAGAAAAACAAGCCTGTTTGGAATATCCTCAATCTTGAAATCTAAATGACTCAAGATGCTCTGCTGCTGATCAGAACATTAGATCGGTTGTCACTAAAACTGTTGGGCAATTTCACTAGGATAAGAGTAATCAGAGTACTGGGCTATGACTCAGGAGACTTGGTTTCAACTACTGACACAGCCACAGGGATCTGTGCGACCTGCAGAATCACCTAGGGCCAGAGCCAAAACATGGGGCAAGATGCCTAAAGTGGACTTGGAATTTCTTACTGCAGGTGCTGGTGGGAAGAATAACCAAGAGTTTTACATGTGAAACTAAGGTAACAGCTGAGTTATCAGTACTTGAGATGAGCTGCAGAGATCTGATGAGCACAGGCTTGGAGCCATTTCCAGCAGATAGCTTATTCCACCTATCGTTAGACTCAACCTTAATATGATGCCTCATAAAGTAGTTTACTTTTCATCATGGCTGATTTGATGAAACCTTTATATGGCCCAAGTGCTGCTTCTGCAGCAGCATCCCATAGACCACAAGTGATGTGGGAACTGACCAAAGCCCCTTCCAACTCCTGGTGTTAAACGAGGTCATGAATTAAGCCCATTGTGAAGGTACATTGCTCCTACAGGTCTCAGCTGCACAGAGAATGGAAAACGGTTCAATCAGAGATTTTCTCATGACCTTGAGTCAGTAACGGCTTTATCCGAATCCCTTCGAGAAACAAGAGTGCTACAGGCAATGTTTTAAATATTTAATGTTTACACAACACTCAGAATACCAACGGCAACTCAAAGAGAAGGGAACTCCTGTCTTCACCGCGAGCCTCAGGGAGTTTCCTCTTCATGTGCATTTTTCAGCATGACTGACGTCTGCCTACACAAGCAGCAAACGGCTGCGTGCGGCGTGTGCCGCGTGCTCGGAAGCACACCTGTGTCAGTGCGGCGTGTGCCGCGTGCTCGGAAGCACACCTGTGTCAGTGCGGCGTGTGCCGCGTGCTCGGAAGCACACCTGTGTCAGTGCGGCGGGTGCCACGCAGGACCTCGCCAGCAGTGTGCGAGCACCTCATCAACGCGGCTAGAGGACGTGCCCAAGGGCACAGGTGGACGTGGACCCAGCCCGCTCCTCATCGCCACTCCCTGTGCCGTTTTCCTCCCTCAATACAAAGCTGCAGGCGGGCACCCAGCTCTCTGCAGCACGGGCTGAAGCGGCGAACCCTCAAACTCGGTCCGCACGGCGCCCTCCGGGTAAAGGGTGCTCCTCAGAGGAAGATGGCGGCGGGCAGCGCCCGAGGCGGGAAGGAGAGCGCCTGGCTCTGAGGAACGGCCGCGACCGTTGGGCGAGGCCGCCACCTAGCGAGCGGCGGGGGGGGGGGGGGAACCGTGGGCCGGGGAAGAAGTAGCGAGCCGTGCGCCTGAGCCGCTCCTGGCTGCTCTGGGGTTCCGGCGGGGAGGTGCGCGGTGCTGCATCCGCCGGCACCGGCCACGAGGCAGTGCGGGGAGCCTCTCGGCAGAGGGTGTGCTGCTGTTTCCTCGCAGGGCGCGGCACCGTGCTGTGGTTGTGTTCTGAGGAGCTCGCAGGTGATCCGGTGATGTCCATTCACTGTGGACTTTTCCTCACGGTGTGCCTGTCCTGGAGCCATTTTCCTCTGCTCTGCTTTAGGCTCCTTTTCCTCCACGATGGACCTACCCAAGGAATAACTGCAAATGCCTGTCTCAGCTCCTGTTCCCAAAAGGGAATTCAGGGAGTGACTATGTTGACCTAAAATCAATTCCTTTATTTCCGAAGATTTAGAGATTCGGTTGTTAATGCAATTAGAGGATAAATCCTGTACGCCTGCACTGAGACCCCTCAGTGTCCACAGAGCTTATCTGGGAGCTGCAGCTCGAGGCAAAGCGCAGCCCCTTAGAATCACAGAATAACGAAGATGGTTGTGTTGGAAGGGACACTTGTTGGCCATCACTCCAACCCCCCTGCAGTGAGCAGGGACACCTGTGGGTCCATCAGGTGCTCAGAGCCTGGTCCAACCTGACCTTGAGTGTCTCCAGAGGTGGGGCATCCATCACCTCTCTGGGCAACCTGTGCCAGTGCCTCAGCAACCTTATTGTAAAAAAAACTTCTTCCTTATATCCAATCTGAATCTCCCCTCTTTTAGTTTGAAACCATTTCTTCTTGTCCTAATGTTGGACATACATACCCAAATAATTTATCAGGATGGTATCTGATAAAAGCAGATTTTATTCGCAATTGCAGTGGTGGGTATCCTGCAAGCAGGAGCACACGCAGAAAACAGTGTTACGTCTTCTATGCCCTATTACTCAACACTTATCTTTTCCTCCCCTGGTTCCTCATTGGCTGACTACTTCAGGTTCACAGTCTTCCCGACGCTCAGCTAATCATACGGATACTGACTAAACACAAATTTTTGTTAGCTATGCATGTATCGCTAATAATTTAACTTCTGACATTTGCTCACTCAACACTCAGTCATTGTTTGTGGACATCTGCTTGTCCTTGGATAGAGATAAGTTTGGAAGGAGGATAAAGGGGAGTGTCTTGATGCCTGTCTGTTGCACCCCAACCTACCCACAGAGCGAGACAGTCTGGCCTTGTGTAGAGGCCCTGACTTCTTTGATGGTTGTTAAGTCTGTTTTTCTTCTGCTGAGGGTCTCTTATCTATACGGAATAGCCTTACAACATGCTTTCTAGTCCACAATACTATACCTATACTATTCACAACATTTAAAATCTATTGCAGTTTTGCAAGAATTAATCACATAATTCAGCAACTATGTTTCTAAAACATGCTACTGAAATGTATGGTATTTCTGCTTTTTCACATCAGCTATTTCTAAGGACAAGTTACAAAATACAAATACATTGTGCTCTGCTTCTTCGCATCAGTTCCCCCTTTTCAATATCTAATGCAGAAACAACATTCCATTCCTACACTATCACGGCAGACCTGCTAAATTGTCCCCTTCTTTCTTACAACCACCCTTCAGGTACTGAAAGTGCTGTTGTTGAGCAGAATCAGACCTCAACTGGATATGCAGCTCTGAAAGCTATTTGTGTGCTGTGGTTAGTTTTCAAGTTCTGCCTCCTGGGGTCCACTCTACAAAACTGCCTGAATTAAAGAGCGGAATAAACATGTAGGCTTTAAGGGGAATCTCTGCTGGAAACCAACTGATGTTTTGTTAAGAAATTGCCCCATGTATTTAAGTGAATAATAGATGAGCGTAACTCTGGTGGCACACAAGAACCTGGCAGTGCAATGTGTTTGCAAGGTGACAGGTGTCTGTGGTATGAAGTTGTGAGTGGGGCAAAGCTGCCCTGACACCGTGCAGTAGTAGCAGTTCTGACAGGCATGAGAACAGCCTCAGTACAAAACAGTCCAAACCTGGAGTGAAGATGATTGTGCTGTCATGTCCTTCTTTGTGAAGAGAGTCCTTCCCTAAGAGGAACTCTCCTGGGTCAGGGTTGGGTAGAGAAGAAAAAACCAGTGCTTGCTTTTAGATAGCAATGCCTTGTAGTCATTGGCAGCTGTGTCATGAGCAGTCCTACCCTGCTACAGCACAGCTGTGTCCTGTCTGCAGCTGTGATGGGCCTTGGACGAGACACTGCTGGTCAGCACAGCACCAATCCAGCCATGTGCCACAGTCTGGGCTATGCTGCCCTGGGGCACTGTGTGCTGCAGGGATGAGGAGCAAGTCTTGCGTCTGCACTGGCAAACCGAGGAGTTCTGAAGCTATGCAGTCATCAGTGTGAAGCAGCCTAGAACAGCGTGTGATGATGGTGCTCAGGGTACCTTCTACTGGCAGGCTAAAGGCTGCTGGCAACAACTTCCAAGATTCAGGAACTGTGTTTGAAAGGCCACGTTGTCCCCAGCTTGTGAGACCTTTCTAGACCATGGCAGTGTATGTGAGCATGTCTTTCTGAGTACTTTGATGCAATCCTACTGATTACAAGGTGGGCTTTATTTGGTCATGGTTCTGCAGTGAGAGCACAGCTGTCTGCCTGCCTTGGTTGCCTGCCTGTGGGACTCATCTTGCTTCCTTTCTAGGGAGATTTCTGATGAGACTTCAGGAGAAACTCCTCCTCAGGCCAGATAAATTACATGTAATTCTTGGATTATGGCACCAGATTTAATACATAAAAAAGTTCTCATAGTTTTGTTCCATGTTGCATCAAAGGCAGCTACATGAGAACACGTCTATAAAAGCTGTGAAAATTATCACCTCAGAAAATAGCAGAATTTTGTTGTACTTGTGATTTTTCATGTTCTTCCCTCAACCATGCAAACGAATAACAGCATGCGTGGTGTATATAGGAGGACATTGTTTTTTTATGATTTAAACTCAAGTCTGCTTACTCAATCACAAATTGAAAACACATGGCTTTTTTTGTGTAGGGCCTTTTTTACGCATTACATGCTAGAGCTGTAGTGGCAGCTTCCAGGGACTTTCTGTCCAAACTTCAGCATGCCTTCAAAAGGAAGTCGGGTAAGCACTTTGTAAGAAAGCACACAGTCCTACAGTGAGCCTTGCAGAACAGAGATTTATGATCTTATTTAACACCTTGTCTTCATAGTGTTTTCTGAATGTAACTTGTCCCCTGAGATCAAATTCCTTTAGGCAAGTAGATTGGCTGAATAGCAAGGTTTGGGAGGAGTGGGCCTGTCTGCAAATTCAGACCAGCTATGCTAGAATAGGAAGAATGAAATGGAGGAAGCAAATCAGGGAGAACATTTAACACTACTGGTACAAATGACAATTTGCAATGTTTTCTTAAGTGACACTTGTTTAAGAACTGGGCTGCATCTACAAAAATGTAAGTAAAAGCTGCCCAAAGGTAAAAGTGAATTTTTTATAGTCCTCAAATGAGAAAACTTTCATGTCAAGTTAACCCAAATGTTCAGGATTTACCCAGAATGAAATTGTGGCTAAGTGGAATACGTAGAGAAGCTTGTTTCACCAAACCCAATTTTTAATGGGAATTTATTTTTGACATCTTTAAAAATTATCTTTCCCAGCACAGGAAAATGTGTTATTTTCCCAATTTCTATACATGAACTGGCGTGTCTTCCCTTCTTAGCAGGCAGAGAGGAGCAAGATTGGACCAGTGCGTGAGAGCATGGGCAGTTTTGTGACATCTCGGACGTGAAGAGCTGTTTGGCACAGCCCTGGAACAGCTCAGCTTCCTGGACAGCTTGGGACCTCTGGAGTCTGTTCTGAGGCTCTCCCAGGACATCTACCCCATTCAGGCTGTTTTCCCTTCTGCTAGGGAAATGGGAATATCATCTTTTAGGCACATGCTAGACTGTTTGCAGTCAAACTGGGAGAAGGAACTTGGCAGCGTGCAAGAGCCAGCCCCGAGGTTGCTCTGGGCTTGCCACAGCACTCATGGTTGAGGGCACAAAGCCACCTGTTGGGTTTTGCTGCATCTCTTGGTCTGCCGACTGCCACCCAAATGCAAGTCCCACACAAATGCCATGTGACTCTTCCCCACAGCCTGGACAGGCCATTACCAGAAGGGCCTGCTGAGGCCAAGGCATGGACACTGGCTTTATGCAGCTGAGGAACAGTACTCAGCCTAATAAGGAACATCATTTCTTTCATGATGCACATTAAACTGCACTGTTTTCTGTATAAAAAAAAATGCCTGCAACTCCTGCCAAGCAGCCTTGCCTCATCTCGTGCTTTAAAAATTCATTCCCAGTTACAGCCACAACTACAGATAACAGTTTACCAGGAATAAACAAGACTCTGCATTTTAGGTCAGCTCAGATTGTTTCCTGGTGTCCCTTGTGACTCATCATCACTGGAAGGGTCATCCTGAAACACACCCCTCTACTGATGTGCTCGTGGTACAATCCGAAGAGTTTCAGGTTAAGAAGCTGAGGGGATTTTTGTTTGCAGGAGTCAGTTTGGAGTTTGATGTGCCTCGGAGCAGGACCCATGTCAGCCAGGTAAGTGCAGAAGGTATTAAGGAAATTTTTATTTACTTGATTTGCAGCTTCAGGAGCACAATGGACACTTGTTACTAGCAACCAGCACTTCAACAAGCACAGTGACAAAATGCTTTTTTCTACTGCTTTAAGATACATTTCTTACAGAAAGTGGCATCACAGTTGTATGCTAACACTGAGCCAAGCAGTCACTGTGATTTATTGCAAAGCGTGGCTGCTCTCATTACTTGTGGAATAACCAGCCAAACACCAACACAGCCATCATTATCAGTTATACTAAATAAGGGGGCTGGAATGATGAAGTGTGATTTAAACTCTCAGTTCTCATATAATTCCATTTTCCATACTGTTTCTGATCTTCTGAAATTATGCCAGTTCTCACTGTGGATTCTTTCACTGTGGAAGTTCAAGTGGGCATTTTCATCTATCGTATTTTTTTTCCAAAGGAGAGGCTTTTATACTGTGTCTAAAATAAGTGGATGCATAAAGTAATGGAGTAGCCCGATAGAGTTACCCATTAATTTGCGATTGTAGACCTTTTTTGAACTAGCTTTTATGAAAAGACAGAATGGAGAGATATCGGAATCCTAAAGAGAGTTGTTTCCCGTGGTTTCAGTACAAAAGCATGGCTGGAACAAATTGTCTGACATTGCTGTTAGCATTTTCTTTACAGCTTGTTACAGATCTCTTGACTTGCATTAATGTTAATTGTAACAATCAGCATCCATCATATTAAATTACTTTCTTTTGAATTCAGAACTGGAATGGTACCTCTCCGTAATTAGCGGTAAATCTCCCTGGGATCGGGGCTATAGCGGATGCCACTGAGGGCCACGTTTTTAAAAAAGATGCTGGTGCCTGTGCAGTTTGGGAAATCTGGTTTGCCTGGATATTCTTTTGAAATGTGCCCTTTGGCTACTTTGTGTCTTCATTTGCTTGTCGGTAACAAGAGAAATATTATGTTAGCTTAGAATCAAGACAGACGAAGATTGGATGCTGTGCGATGTACACAGGCCCAAACAGGTTTCCTTCCACAAGGGAAACAGAGCCGCACCAAAATTAGGCATGTGGCAATCTCTGTCCTGAAACAGAAGCAGCGTCCCTGGGCACGCACTTCTAACGCACATTGGCGGTGTTGGTGCACGGCTGTTTAGAAAAGCATTTCCTGCTGTTCTGCTGTAGTGCTCTGTATTCATTCTTGTACTATCACCCTGCCAGCTCTGTGGAGCCCCTTCGAGTCCAGATGTGCGGAGTGTTTTGAATTTCTGAATGCTGACTGAGATCTAACAAGGGACTTCTGCATCTGCAGTGAAACACAGGCAAAACACGGGTGTCTTGGGGCTAAGATGTACTCAGAGAAACTTAACTGCCTCATGTTACTCAAAGCTGCTTAGTGCAGCGTGGATTTCCACTAGTGGCTGCCAATTAAATTGCCCCTCTGGCCAAGCTGCTGGCACACTTGGTGCAAGAGGCCCTCCAGGAGTTTGCTTCTTACATTTGGACAGGGCTGGGGAGTCACACAAAACACGGTAGCAAAAAACTACTGTATTTTTTTCAGTTGGGTTGAAGGCTGTGGGGCAGTCTCTGCTCATGCCAGACGGAGCCTTCCTTCTTGGGCATAATCACCTGTAAGTAAGTGCGGCTTTTCTCAGCGGCTGTTTGCTCCAGCTGTGCAGCCCCAGCACCCTTAGCTGGTGCCATCAAACACTGAATAGCTGTGCTTCTAGCTGTGAGAGAGGTGGCTGCAGCTTGCAATTAGCCAGTACTTCACATGCCAAAGGATTTGCTTTGCTAGAGTTGTGAATCTAGCACTGCCTTTCTGGAGGGTAAGCATGGGGTTTGCGTTTTTTCTGACTGTGACCCAACTAGAAGAAATGTTGGAAGAAAGGGGTGATGCTTCAGCAGTGTATTTGTAGCTTCTCTCTTATTTCTCTGCATCTGAGAGATTACTAGGCTGCTGGTCAGCACTTGCCTTGAATTACTGCTGCCCTGTGTCAGCACTCAGTGACTTACAGTTGAGTTCTGTCCCCTCACTGCCACCATGCAAGCATGCTAGCAGTGGGACAGGTAGCTCTGTGTGCAGCTTGTGTTTCATGAGGATAGGGGAGTCAGTGTGAGGATTGCAAACTGAAAATGAATAACAGGATTCCTGGTAGAGCTCCTGTTGAGCTCTTGGGCTGACCGGAAGGGCGCGCTTGGTCGTGAAACTCCTCTCCTTGAGCCATTCTTCTGGATGTGGGCTTTACATTAGAATGGGAGACCTGTATCCGGTCTCCCAACTACTGCTATATGGAATCCTTCTGTCTTAGTGAGCCCTGAAAAAAACCCTAGTTAAGCACTATCACATTGCAGTAGAAGAAAAGGAACACGTGATTAATGTTATCATATCAAAACTTTGGTTTGTAGCCAGGAGATTCTGCTGCTCCTTGATACCATCCATGAAAACAAACAGTTGTGGCCAGTCCTCCTCTTGCTATCTAGTTAGCCTCCCCCAGATTTCTGCTTGGAAGCAGATGTTCTCAGCTGAAAATATGTGATCTTTGATCTATCCATTTGAATGCAAAGTATGGCAAAACTGAGCAGCAGCACAATGTTGGCATCTTTCTGTTTATATGAGAAGTGCTTGTGTTTCTGTCCTGCAGTGAATTCTTGAGCTGAGACAGAGAAACCTTCATACACCTATTGAAGTACCAAGTGCCATAAATGGTCAAATTAACCTTATTTTGTTGAAAATTCAAAAGCTGGATGAGAGGAGAGCTAACATGGTTACCACCGTGCTGTTTCAAAGCTTGCAATAACACTTGGTACTTCATCCTGTGGGGAGAGCGTTGCTATGCCACACTGAGAAGGACCATGGTCACTAACACAGGACTTCAGTGCTATGAAATACCCTGTGCAGCAAATTTGGTCTGAATTGAGCATGCTCTTATTAATGCAATTGCTTATCCACGAAATATGAATTTAACACTGACTTTGTGCTTTAAATAAGTTGATGCCAAAGAGCAGAGTTTATGCATTGTAGCATACAGACTCCCAGCGCAGTTAGTGTGTTGAAATGTTTAAAGAATGAGTAAATTTCTCCAGTCAGAATGTTTAATGTAATGGGCAGTGATGCTTCTGATGCATTAGTAGGAAAGTAATGGTCAAGATCATGAAGCCGCAGCGTATGTGAAGCAGAAGTTTTGCAACTGCTTTAAATTCCCCGACACATAATGCAAATTTGCAAAGTCACTGTTTTGTAAGGACCTGCAGTCATTCTGCACAGAAGGAGAAGGAAATAACCTTTTCCAGCTGGAGCCCTGGAAGCATTTTCAATTAGGAGTTTTATAGGAAAACAGTTCAAAGTAATTTAAAGCTTTTGGCTACTTTTCTGGAGGCACTCACTGACAGCAAGCTAGGAGTTTTGAGGAAGAGATATTTGCAAAAACACTAAGCAGCTATGTTTGCGAACAGTTAAGTACTTGAGTCCCTGTGTTGCTGTTGTAAGCCAAACAGTGGCTCTGATGCTAAGTGATAGATCGATTCTGAAAGAGTAGAGCTTAGAGTTGGAGTTTTTTTGCACAATGTTGAGGCAGCTCACAACTCCAATTCCAAAAGGGGAACCTGAGGACCAAAAACTGGTTATTATTGGTAATGTTACCGTTTGCACAAAAGAAAAGTAAGCTCACTGCTAGCAAAGGGATAATATCTTAAAATCAGGGTGCTACCCCTGAGCACAGTGCATGCTGTGTGTGTCCCTGCTGGCATTCCCCTGCTCACTCCAGGCAGGGGCTCCTGGAACAGTGGGAGTGCCGTCCTGAGGCTGGGGCTGCTGCTTGTTGCAAGGACCAGTGTCTTGTTCCACTCTGGAGTTAAATATCAACTAGAAGTTTACTTTGCCCTTTCAGTCCTGGTGCTGTGCATGAAAACTCCTTTGAATCCTTCAATTGGAATAGAGAAGTGGGGTACGTGACAGAATTAATGTAGCATAGCATGCCAAGTCTCTTCCTTGAAGAGGAGTTCCATCTAGAACAGAGGTTTTGCTGCAGCTGCTTGGCAGCGTTCATCTTTGGAAGGGAAAGTTTTGCTTTCTGTAAGGCAAAACCAGCTCAGTGCTGTCCCTGCGCCGCTCCTGCGGGGATGGCAGTGAGAGGGGGTTCGTGTATGGGGCAGCTAGCTCCACAGCTTCAGCTACTCCTCTCTGGCTTTTTATCCTGCATGGTGCTTAGTTACACACAGCAACACAAATAGGCTTAAAAGAGATGACTTTATGTGTTAGTTCTTGTGTGCTCATTGCATGGCTTTAACGGCAGCTAGGGTGTAATTTGCACTCAGCCTGTCTGGACAGTTAGTCAGCCCTGTTTGTTGTGGACTGTGTGCGTAGCATCTGGGAAGAGAACATTTAAGATGGGAAAATGTGAGTGTAAAGAAACACTGTTTGATTGGGGCACTCCAGACTGGGAATAATACTTAATGATCTTGTGAAGATCTGCATTTCGAGTAGATGTCCCTTTAATTGAAGGCTGCTTATAACGCCAGGAGCTGGTATTTGCAGCTATGTTGAATGTGATTAAGACAGAGCCTTGCTCACTCTGATAGGGGAAGCATCTCTGAGTAAGAACACAGTGCTTGTACTGCCTGGCTGAGGGGCGAACGCTGGGTGGAGCCCTACGGAAGAGGGGACCTGCAGTGACTTGGCTTCACTGTGGTGCTGACTGGAATAAGAATTTCACTGGGAGAGAGAGGGTAAGAGAAAGACCTTAAAGTTTGGTGTTTGAAAGTCAAGAGATGCAGGACCTCCTGTAGTCCTGCTGGCTTAAGGGGCTAGTCATGGCTCCAGAGAAACCTTGGGGTCAGCTGTGCTGAACTGCTCAGCTCAGAGACCAGAAAAGAGAAAATAACTAAGCTGTTGTGACAGTCAGGGAAAGAAACAATCAGCAAAAGCATGACGTCTAACCTGTACAGCTGTTTTTTTGGTTGGTTGGTTTTTTTCCTCTTTTCTTCTTTGTCTTCTGTCCTTCTAGAGCGATCTCTTTTCCTTGGCAGAGTGGCAGAGGGCCTCCAAAATGTGGCACGATATTTTTAGGACTGCGCTGCTGAGCCCTCACTATGCTGTACACAGCTCACACCGTGGCACATGACAGTGTAGGGAATCCTGGACAGAGCAGCTGCCAAGCCTGCCTTCGTATTTTCCTCAAGTGCGGCAGCACATTGTGAGTGCCATCAGAACCAAAGATAAATCTGCTGAAGTGCAGGGAAGGCTATCTTAATGCATACTGTGAACTCGAGATTGGACAGAGAGCACAGCTGGGTAATTTGGGAACTTCAGTGCTCAGCTGAGGGGCAGCAGCTGGGACCTGCTTAAAACAAGTCAGTGGAGTGGCTGTGGTGCAGTGGGTGTGGGGGTGTTAATCCTGGAAGGTCTCCTGTTCCAATGCAGAAGATAGAAAGGGAGAAAGGATGGGGGAGCAAAGTCATTAAAGACCAATCTCGATGAGTTAGGCAATAGCAGCTGAAAACCTTATCACCCTGGGGCTATTCCAGTAACAAGCATGTCTTGCAGATAGGCTTAGATTAGATTCTTAGTTAGCTTGTGGGGAATTTTTAATAAGCAAGAATGCCAGTTATCGAGAGATAATCTGTATTCTACTCAGATTAGCCAAACTAATTCTTTTCTTTTGTCCCTGAGCTATCTTTTTGTAATGGATAATTTGACTTTGAAGAGCTGTCTGGTGAGGGGAAGCAAGTCTATTTCATCTTGTCTTGGGAAACCATCTGATAAGTGAGATGCCTTGTGACATTTTCGGGGGATAATTAACAAGAAAATAAACCATAGAAAAAAAGGACATTATTACAAATGGCAGAGTGTTAGTGAGGTATTTGTTTTTGAACAGTTGATTGCATAGAGTTTTATTTCATTGAAGCTGGATAACACAGTAAGAGAATATAAGGTCCAGTCCAAAAGGGGAAGCCTTGGCCTGGCTGAAGTAAATTTTTCTATCCCAGCGATATTAGGATTTGACTCCAAGTCAATACAGTCCTGATGTATGCAAACATTATTTCTGGAGTTTTGACCTAAGAGAAGATTTAAATGCCTGGGCAGGCATTCAGTATTTGCTTCATGCAAATATCACATATAGACTTGTTTCTTGTTCTGTCAGTTTACTGTGTAAGATTCTGCTGGTAGGAACAAGGTTGTACTTACAGGATAATTACTTTGAGTGTGGTTAGGAGGCTTTGGAATGGATGCAAGAATGGCAGTGAGTTCACCCATTACCATGAGCGAAGGCAGTAGAGCAGCACTTCACATCCTTGAAATGCTATCTAATTTAGTTTGGGGCAGGAGAAGGAAAGGAGTGAGTGGAGGGGGAGAAGAAGGGAGGGAGGGTTTCAAAACCATCCCTATGTTATTATTTTGGCCACAGCAGCTTTCCTTCATGCACAAAAGCAGTCATCACAAATTTGACACTTCCAAGTATTCATCATTACTTCTCTGTGTTTCCCCTGTTGTGTTCACTAGCCTGCTGGGAAATGCTTGTGCCTGGCTTAGTTCGGTTTTCTGCAAATCTGTGAAATCTTGTGCAATTTGTAACGCATGTTGCTCAGGGATCACAGGCTGAGATCACTGCACCAGGACACAGCAAGTAGGCTGCTAGGACAACACAACACCATTCTCTGTTGCAAGTGCGTGGTGTTAGCTCTTACAGCTGGCTTGAGATAGCCTGTGTTTGTCTTTATTGCTATAGATACTTCAAGGAAAGGAAGATACATCCTTAACCCATACTGGGAAGAAGAGGAAAGAAACTGCTGTCTGTACAAAATAAGTGTTCCGTGCAGAGTAAGTTCAAATACTCTCTCCACTTTCTTTGAATAGCACTCTACAAAGATGGGAGCATCTCCATCCCTTGTGTTCCCTAGGCTTCAGACTGTCCTAAGTGATTTGTGTGGTCAATTTTTGGCTTTTAGAATTATCTTAAGCAACTTATTTGAGCTCTGTGACTATGACTAAACTTGCACAGCTAGATAGTCATGATTCTTGGAAGCAAGGTCTGGAAGCAAGTTGTTTTTTTATCTTTCATTGCTAGTGGTTATTATTATTCTCAACACTATTTGCAAATGTTTGCTATTTCTGGGAATTCAGCTCCCTGGAACATAGCACAAAAATCAAGGACAACAATGCTAGCTAAAGTATTGTCACTTAAATTAAGATGGATAACTGTGGAAATCTGTTTTCCATTCTCAGTAGGCATAAGAGTTGCAGTAGATAACGGAAGTGTTAGTGGCCAATAGAAGAATGCAGGGATAGAAATGGCCTCGCTTTTCACGTGTACTATAAATTGAGGGCCAAGATCTGTTACATTTCCAATCCATTAGACAAAGCAAAGTGCTATATTTGTTTCTTACCTGGAACCTTTGATTTCTTTCCTAGTAAGAGTTCTCTTCAGTCAAAAGTGGCATCCTTATACATATGATACTGTTTTGTATTTTTTAGTCTACTACTTAGCACAATTGAATTTATAATCTGTTTCTTAAACAGAAATCAGTAATTAATCTTGTTTAGAACAAATCACGTGCTCTGTTGTCACATACTCGTGAGGGCTTCACTATGCTTTATGTTTTGGACTACTTTAAAGAGACTTCATAATTTACGTAAGCCAATATTCATCTTACCTATACAGAAAGATATGTCTTCATCAGTTCAACTCTTCAGAGATCAGAAGTACCACGAGCTGAAAAGGCAATGTATCCAGCAGAGACGGCTCTTCGAAGATCCTGAGTTTCCAGCCTCAGATGAGTCCCTTTTCTATCAAAAAGCCCCACGAGGGAAAGTTGAATGGAAGCGCCCAAAGGTAATGAGCACTCACTCCCCAGTGATGAGACGCTGTTTGTACTGTTCTACTCCCACTATCTTCTCTGTGCTGAAACAATTGTTAGTCTATTCTTCCTCCCTTTTTACATTCATTTCTTGTCAGTGTGCAATCCAGACAGAAGTCTGTGTCACTTTGCTGTCCAAAACAAAAGTCATGCCTTACTGTATGAAGATGAAGCCTTCTGTACAGCCTGATCATGCTTTTTACTATTGATGACTCTCTAATAACAAACAACGTGAGGTAACTCCAGCTGCAGTGCTGTTTAGATCATCCCTCTGATTAATTAAGAATACCTGTCTGTAGTAGATCAGTCAATACAGAAATATATTCTGAGAATATATTCCTCATTTTGTGGATCTGTCTGTGGGTATGGAACTCTACAGGTTGCTCTGTTGACAAAAGCATTTCAGAAATTGTTGAGATTTCTTAATTGAATTTCTCTTTAATACGTGTCACTTCTGAGGGACTGGTATGTAGGCAGAGTCATGGCAATATAAAATCTAATCTCTAGCTATTAAATCTAGTGCCCTCACCAGAACATCAAATGTTTTGTTTGTTTCTCTTTTTTATTTTTTTTTTCTTAAGGAAAATACAATCCTTGTAAAAACATTGTAGGAAATAAGGACTTATGAACAGAATAGATAAACATTTGTGCCTGGAATGCTAGAAGTAAATCAATCATGCAACTCAGTCAATTGTTCATCATTATAGCTCTCTGCGTGTTTTCAGAGTAATTTGTAACTTGTATGTGGGGAAAGTAAAACGCACAGTAGCAAGGGGAAATTGGTCCAGTCTCAAGTAGCTAAACTGTTTATGTCTATAAATGAATGTTTTGTAATTTTTCTTGGAGAGTAGGAAAGGGAAGAACCAAAAATAGGAGGAAACCATGTGTGTACAGTTTGTTCTCAAATTTACCTTTTGTATTAATTATAATGGAACCAAAAAGCCCAGCTACGTGCAGGTCTTATGATGTTTGGTTGAGTCCTGCAGTATTAGGCAGGATGCTTTTGAGCTACTCCTGGGGAATATTCAACTACACAGATGTGTAGCTGATGCAGAGAAGAGAAGGTATGTTCTCAAAGGTGTGTATAAACCTTTTTTCTATAGTGAATTCAACGCCTTCTTCTTCTGCTCTATTTCAGAGGTTCTAGTGAAACCTTTACAGTACTTCTTGTCTAGATTAAATGGAGAGTTTTCCTTTATTGATTGATATAGTTGCTGGTCTCGGCATGACTTTGTTGAAGTGACTGAATTTTGCCCTTGGCTTCTATAAAACCTGGACTATGCCATAGGGATTTCATCTTCAGAATGAAAAACTATTATCTGCCCACTCACTGCCTGTAATGCTTATGTCTGTTTGCTTCTTCAGCTAGCATCTTAGCTAACTAAATATCACATCAGACTCTTCTGATTGTGATGAATGTACTGCACATTGAAGCTGTTAATATTACTTATATTTGGGATCTGATAATTGGTTTTCTCTGAAGTCATATGCTTCACATGTCTTGTTTTTATAAAGCAGTTCATGGCTGTAAACAAATAATTCAAGGAACATAAAATCATTTTCAACTTTGACCATGTGACTTTCCATCAGAGAGTGTAATCTGTTCTCACACTCTTTCAATTGTAATGAAGAGCACACTGTGTAGCTGGATGCACAAAGCATTTCTACTCTGAAGTATGATGAATTTTTCCTTAACGTTACTCATGTTCACTGTTGGGATAAGGATTTATCTTCTGGAGGCATGAGCTTGTGTGGCTTTTCTTGGAAAATGACGATGACAGCATGATCTGCTTTTCTACATTTCTGGTACTGTTGCTTGTCCTTTATGACAGGGGATGACAGATGAGGCTGATGAAGCCTGGCTATATTTGCCAGGATAGCATAAGATTGTTTGTTTGCTTTTTTCCTTGATGGTGTTGATTTCTTAAAGCAGGTTCAATACTGAAATTTTAGTAAGCAGAACAGGAGTTGCTTTCCTAAATGGTGAAACTCTGTTTTCTCTCCCTCCGTCATCTGCAAAGGCACCCCTGTATTAAGAAAGTGGAGAGCACAGGAGGAACCATATAATTACTATGCATGCTCCCTCAGATGGTGTGACTTTCCAAAGAGAAATTTCCTTATGGAAAAATCAGCAACAAATAAGAGCAATGAACACTGCTTATGTGCAATAGTGGGTCCTGTTTCCTTGGCTGGGGGCAGCTGTGCTCTGCTGAGGAGTGGAGCAGCCTTTTGCCCATCATCTCTGCCGGCCCTGGGACATCAGTGCCCTCCTGTGCTGGTTAACCCCTTACTGAGGGCGAACGCTGCCTCTGTGTGGTGGTCCCACTCAGAGTTGGCTCTTAGCAGCGAGCAGCTCTTGTGAAAATACCCAGGAACTGGAGTCACTCTGCGTCAAAGATATTTTGTCTGTCTTATTTTTAGCGGGGGTTTGCCTCAGTTTTGCAGCTGATAAAATTGACCTTACAAAGGTATTAAATCCCAAGGACATGTTTGTCAGAGTTGAACAGCTAGATCCTCCAGGCACGACAGACATCTGTATGGAGAAAAAGCAGGTAAACTTGCTTCAGAGATAAGTGACGTGTTCTTGAGGTATTCAGACAGGAAAGTAATAGTCTCATCTGACAGAATGAGAGTCTTACTGTGTGCTTTCCCAGATTCTCTGCTTGACCCTCTGTTTTACAAGCCTTGGTTTTGCTTTCATCTGCATGTTTTCTTTACAAAAGGGCTGTGGTTGTACCCCCATGTTCTGGAAAGACAGAGCTAGTTCTCTTTCAGTAAGGCAGGACACAAAGCCACTTGCTGAGGTTACTGCTGAGCTGCTTCCTAAGAAACCCCACTGGTGTCCCAGACTGCAGGAGGGACTGCTGCTGTGTTTATTGACCCCCCGGCATTCCCCAGCACTCCTGGTGCTGAAGCTCAGATATCTGCCTGCAAGTGAGGAGTTGCTTACTCTTGGCCCGCTGTCTGCCATGTTCCTAGAAATACTGTATGGCATGCACCTGGTTCTCCATTCTTTTCACTCATGCTTTAAGGGGCGGTTATCACAGTAGAAATTATTGGGAAATTAGGTGCTGTGTTCCTTTCTGATACAGTAAAGGGAACAAACTCAACATCTGGGCAGAGTGGGAGGAGCAAGTTGGTGACTTGTCCAGGTGAGCATGAGTGGGTGAGGTTCTGGAGAACTTGGGAGCTCTGCCTTGCATCTACTTGTGTTTCTTGGAGGTGGCACCAGCTTTTGTTTGCTTCTTACTGGTGGAAGCTGATCAGTTGCCTAAGAACCTAAAAAAAATCTTTGTATTTGCAAGTGATGATTTGAACCCCGGAAAACTCTCCCACCTTTATATTTGTCTTGGAAAATTTTGCCCACCATGCCACCAGGGCATGCCTGCCTGGGTCAGCTTTACGTATATTGCTTTCATGTTCTTTGCTCCAGTTATGTTCTCGGTGACAGGAGTTGGGATCAAAGAAAGCAGTCCTCCAGCAGGTTTAATAACATCTCAGACCTCTATCGCAGAATAAGTGTCATGATATACTTGGGTGGTACTGCCCAGCACTGGACACACCTGGGTTAAACGTCCCTCAGGGGTAATGTGTGGCTTTATCTTTTGATTCCTCTGTATCTTCTGTAAGCTGCAGCTTCATGCTCATCTGTTTTCCAGTTAGAACATGAATAAGACCAGGAACTTAACTGATTTTTGGGACTCTGTAGCAGGAGAGGCACTGGAAAGGAAAGCATCTGGACATGCTGCATCTGTATCTGGGTTGAACGGTTGTCCCACAGCGCACTGAACGAACATCTTCAGAGTACAGAGCAGTGGCAGCTTCTCAGCCTGGGCTATCTGCCAGGATGGTGCCTGGAGCAATCCAGAGCTGGAGGAACAGTCGAGATTAAAAGGGAATGCTGTAAATTGGCACCGCAGAGCGATGTGAACTCTTAGCAGTAGTGCGCAGTGACATTGCTGCCTTCTGTGTGACAAATTAGATTGTAGCAACCACTATGAATAGTGACACTTTCGTGATTTGTTACATTTCCTTACCACACCTGCACCTCTCTTGATATAAGGATCAGTTCTGTCAGTATGAATGTGTTTCCTTTGCTCTTCAATCTTTTTTCTTTTTCTAATTACTGGCTAAGGACAAGGCCACTGCTCCTGCTTAATGGGAGCAGCAGTTCTTGCCTTTCCTACTTCTCCCCCCTCAAGCTTTGTAGGGTCTGATTAATGTTCTTTTGTGAAACCCTGATGTGTTCTGCGAAGCCTGCTGCTACATCCGGAACCAGAAGAAGCCTTTTCATTTTCTGTTTCCTTGCCTACTCCCATGTTTCTCAGCTGCTGGTGGTTTTGACTCTTCAAATGGAGACAAACACGAATTGAGATGCCTTGTGTGCTGTGACGTTTGCATTTGTACATGAAATACAGACCCATATGGAACATGCCTGTATCTGAGAGGTGAGGAAATGTGTGGTTGTGAGCCCCTGCTGACCTTTGAGAAAGTTCAGGAATCCCTTTTTTCTCTTCAAACACGTGAACTTTCATTGGAATGCAAAGGTGGTATCAGATGTTAGGTTGTGTGAGCCTTGCAACAGTGTCTTGCAGCTTGCTCACTTGTACTTCCCTGGGACATGTCTGTAGGAGAAGAGTGCTGTAAAAGACTTGGGCTTGCATTAATATCAGATAAAGCTTGCCTGGCTTCTTGTTCCTTTTGCTTCTCTCACAGTCGCATTGTGGATGCTGGCTTCCATACACTGGTCAAGGGAGTCTGAGATCCCAACTGTAACTTTCTGTGGTGACTTTTAGACCTCTCACTCTGCCACTAGTGATGCGTGGGGCTCCTCAAGGAGTACAGAACATCCTCAATTACAGTATTTAGCATTTTAACTGGCAGTTATGTATTCTGTAATTAGCTGTGTTTACATGTGAATGGCCTCCTTGTTATTGCATTCATAATTGTTACAGTAGTTTTATTTGCCATTAACAGCAGATTCAGCTTGTAATCTTGACCTCCAGAAAAGATTTTCTTTTTCCTAGTTTTTCAAAAAAATAACAGGTGTTTCTTTAATAAATATATAAAGCAAAGGGTATTTTTTTTTTTTTGTAGTAGCTTGTAAGCCTTCTAGATGGAAGGCTTTCCCAAAAAAGATATAAGAGCTTGTAGGCAAAGCAGACCAATGTGACTTTAAAGCATTCATCTCAAAGAAATGTGATAGAAATTGGGAGGTAAAATCTGGAAAAAAGTCTGCCCTGGGAGATAACGGCAGAGGTTGATGGGAATGTTTGTATGCACATGGCTCTTATTTTGGGCACAAATGGTTTTAAGTTACACCAGGGGAAGTTCAGGTTGGATATTAGGAAAAACTGCTCAGAGTGGTGCTGCTCTGGCATAGGCTGCCCAGGGAGGTGTGGGGTCACTATCCCTGGAGGTGATCAAGAAAAGGGTCGATGTGGCACTGAGGGATGTGGCTAGTGATGTGGTGATGAGTTGATGGTTGCTGTAGATGATCTTAGTGGTCTTTCCAACTTTAATGATTCTGTTATTCTAGGTTAGAATTATGGAGATGGAGAGAAGACAATGTAGTCCTCTAGATGTGCTACAACCTTCTGTTAGTTTGGATGGGGCTGGCGGGGAGACAACAGCCAGACAGGATATCCTCAGATGAAAATTATTTTTTGATGGTGCTGAACTCTTCTTTCCCTTGCTAGCTATGTGCACAATGAACCGTGTACTCCTGCAAATGAAACCTAGCTCTGCTGAACGTTTGATGTGGTAAGGTGCTACGGTGTCCTTGCTACATGACTGTGCCGAGCTTGGCCAGCTGTCCTTGTGCAGCTGTCAGTGCACAGAGAAGCAGTGCTAGCTGTGGGCTGCCTGCCGGGGCCCCTGTGCTGAAGGCAGGCAGGCTGCTTCTGGGGAGGCAGATGTTAAATCCCCCCCAGCTGTGGGGGCTCCAGTGTTGGCTGTTGGCGCAGCTCCCAAAGATGCATGTGGCAACACAAAGGCACACTCTTCACACGCGTTGCCCCAGCAACTGAACATTGTAGGCAGGGATTGTCAGCCTGCCCTGCAAACAATGATACAGCTGCAATTAAGGCAAATCTTCTTCAGGTTGTTAGATTTAATTTTGAGCTGGAGGGAAAGGGATACAGTGATGGGTGAATGTTATTGATATTAACAATGAAGTGCCATACATCTGAGATTCTGGGGTAGGCAGGATTGTATCGTGCTGTGTACTGATTTAATGTTAAAATTAGAGCTGGCACTTGGCTTTGGAGCCTTGTTTTCTTCTTGGAGAGACTAAAAACCTGCCTCTGGAGCTTTACTTATTTAGCGAGGGAAAGATTTAGTGGAGTTAGTGGTCTTCAATACATACATCGGCAGGCCCTGTTCTTGCCTCATGGCAACCCGCAGATTGTAACAGAAGGATTTCTAAAGGCTCTGCTGGATTTGGACTCCTAGGAGAAAGTGTCAAAAATCTGACCTTCAAATCAAGGTCAGAACAAGTCTTGTCCTTACTGTATGACTGTAATTCAGAATCGGCTGGATCCAGAATTGGCTTTTTTGATGTCTGCGGTAAAATCAGTTGTAGTTCATTTTCACCATCAGTGGAAGTCTTAGGCAGTGTCTGAATGAGGTTAGTGCTGCTTGGTCTTGCTCTGGAGTGCTGAGCTAGAGGTGTTCAGCTGTGATTTGATGTGTGAGAGAGGCACATGTGAACCCACTGAATTTCAAGATGTTATAAAGCACTTAGCAGCATCCCAGCATGGTTTCAGTGTACTGAGACTAGTGTTTTCCATGCTTTTAAAGCTGAACAACATTTAATTAAAGGAAAGAAGGTTTAACCAGTTATTGCTTAAAAATGTTCATGAAACTGTTTTTCTTCACTGTGAGTTACAAGGCCCGGGTCTTGACTGTAGTTGCACTTTAGAAATGTTTTTCAAGCCAACTGAATGTTCATGGCAAGACTGGACAGTGAAGGCTCTACAAGGTATTGCGATGAGGTGATGACTTGGAAAACCAGGCTCTCACAGTGATCATACGTGGGCAGCTTACTGGCATGGTTAGAAAGCACAGAAATAAATATTAAGAAATAAACTGATCCTTTTTTTTTATCATTTTAGCATATTTTTAAAGAATTTATTTTAAAAAAATGCCTCAAGGCTTGTATGACTGTAGAATAACATAGACTGATTCAAGCATGTGAAGAAAGAAGTGAGTTATTAATTTACAATTCACTGTCCTATCCTCTTACAGTGCTGATGCTAACGGTGATAATAAGCTTAATAAATAAATAATGTACAGAGAATAAAGGAGTAAATGGAAGCTGTTGGAAATGGAATTCTTGTTCTTGCAACCTGGGACATAAATTCTTGTATGGAGCATGGTAACAGAAGAGCATTGTCATTATAACTGCTACCTATATCATAACTGTGATCCTAAAGTCATCATTTAAAAATTATCAACAGTCCTAGCTGTTCTAAGCAGTTGGTCTATTTGAGGAGCAAGCACTTTTAGGAAAAGCGTTGGGGTTGGTGTTTTCTTTGTTGGTGGGCAAATATGCAGTGTTGCAGTTTTTCGCCAAATACAGTAATTAAAATGAGATGTTTCTTGAAGATTTTCTTGGAAGTAAGGAAACATTTTCCAGCTATAAGAGGGACTCTCTCTGTGGATGTCTCAAGGTACTTGGAATGGCGTGTTGTGATGGTGTCCGGCCAAGCAATTCCCTGAAAACTCTGTGGCCTTTTTTTTTCTTTTCTCCCACTATTATTTTCTCCTAAGGTCTTGAGGTTTTCTTTTCACTGAACATGTCCTGAAAAGTAAAGGGGGAAGGAGAAGCATTCAAGGAAAGATGCCTTCAACGTGTGTCTTCTCTGGTTGCTCTATGTTCCTCTTTGCTCATCTTCCTGCCTCTTTGCTTAAATTCTTTGCAGAAATAAAGGAATCAAGCTGTCCAGGCAAATTGTCCTTTATCTGCTGTTTGTGGTGTCATAGCTGATGATCTAACCATTCTGAAAAGCGTCATGCTGGGATTCTTCAGCCTCTTTCATCAAGTCTCTGTGTTTTTATCAGTATAATTGCATTGCATGGTAAATATGTCTGACACACTGAAGGTACTAGAGTATGTGCATGTTTGTTTCTAGTCAGGCAGATGACAGCCAAAATGGGTAATGCCCTCTAGCACCTTAGATGGTGAGCTATGTGCAGCTGTTTTATACAGCCTGTTGCCCTTTCCCTATGTAGGATCGGCAAAGATAGGTTTTGAGGGGACATGTGTTTGTGTGTTTCATATCTGGGAAGGTTTTGTGTGTGTATGTTTGTTTTTTCAGCTGGCCAGAAGAGGAAAAAATAAGTAGGAAAGGTTTTGCCTCCTTCTGGAGGCTGAGGAAGGAATCAGGTCAGACCCTGAGATCAATTTGGGACGGAAATGTGTCTTTGCAGTTTAGGTTTGTAGCTGCATGTAATGAACTGTTTTGCAGTTTGTGTTCTCAGAGAATACTTGGAAGTAGGAACTGGGTAGCCCAACGTGAAGCTCCTATGGGGAAGGACTCCTCAGCAACTTGGAAGTATTTTTAGTGATTTAAAATTGCTGAAAGAAAAAAAATCTGATTCCATGGACAGTGAGGTTCAAATTAGAAGTTTCTGTGGGTATTTGTCAGTCAGCTAGGATAAAAGGTTTCTAATCCTCCAGGCATCCGGTTTTGAGTGCAGACATTCTTGGTGCCCAGCTAGCCTTCTCTGATGTCAGAATTTATAAGGTGCAAAGTTGTTGGTGTTCTTTAGCAGCATGGTGAGAAAGACAGCCAAGCTCAGAGCCACTAGAAGGTATGTTTTGTGTTATGGAAGCAGTGTTACTTCTATATCTTGTCCAGGTAGATATTGTGTGCTTGCCAGAAGAGTAACAAATTCCTACTTTACATCTTCAGTATTTTTAAAATGAGGTTGTGTATCAGGACAAGTTTCTAGTTGCACTGATTTGACAATTTGCAAGGTGTTTTCCTGCTTCTCTTTACACTGTCACATTTCATGTATTCTTGTTTAGTTTTAGAATAATGAGAACAACAACTGAAAAGAGGATTTCTATCTACCGAGGCAGATTCAGGCCTCTCTGAGTCTCTCCCCGTCTCATTCTGCTGCTAGGTCCGTGAGGAATTCACACATGGAGCTGTGATGAGATATTTACAAACGCAGCCACTTCAAAACAGCATTTGAGAGGGCATATCTCGTATTAGCCATGTAAATAATGGCTGACAGTTCACAACATCTGAGTGCAGCCTGGAGGAAGGAAGGAGATTCCAAAGCAACACCAAAGAGCATATAATCGAGTCTCTTCTGTTTAAGTTTAACATTATTACTTGTATGCTCTTGTTAGCCAGTCTCTCAAGGAGACAACTGAATAGAGAAGTTAAAGGCCTTTATTGCCTGAGCAGAAGAGTGGTTACAGGGTGTCCCCCCAACCTGGGGGCACAAGAAGCTGATCATGGTACAGGGAGGTAGCGTGGCTAGGAGGCTATCCTGGGTCAAAGGGCCAGAACTTGGGCAGTGTACTAGTTCATATTTACAGGACAGTGATCCTCTCACAGTGCCTGTGATGTGTTCTGCCACAAGGCCTTCTTATGTCCCAGCAGCTGCTTTAATTGCAGTTTATTATCAGAGGTTTGGATTGGAAAATGTGTTAATGTTGTCTGAAGGTTTGTCCTGCTATTCTTCTAAAGTAGCCTCCGTCACCAGAACATCAGAATAAGAACTAGCAGGCTTGTCTCTGTTAGTTTGAAATGCGTTGGACTCTGCAAGAATCCTGTAAACAGTGATATTTGTTTTATGTTTTTTTGGAGAGAGAATGTTAAAGGTGAAGGTCATATTTTGGCAATATAAACCCCTCAAATCACTCATCAGCTTGTTTGCTAGCAATAGCATCTCTGCTGGAGATAACACCAGTCCAGTTCCTAATGCAGATGTCAAATATGAGGACGATGGGTGCCAGAATCACTAAGTTTTCTGTCTGGTCCTAATGACTTAATAACTGCAAGTACATCACACTGGCCGATCCCCAGAACTAACTGACGTGGATGTACGTACATAGATAATTTACAGGGACTTGGGAAGCAGAATGATGCAGTGGGAGGAGGGGTGAAGCTGTGCTTTGGAGTTGTGTTGTTGTACCAGGACAAAGATGTGGCATTTTGCATTTTTAAGGCATAGACCCAGAGTATTGACAGATACCAGCTAGCTAACTTTTTTTCTTTTCTTTTGGGGGGGGGGGGGGGGGGGGGAAGGGAGTTGTTTAAAAGAAACATGTATTACTAAGGTGAGTCAGCATTTGCATCTGCTAATGGTGATGAGAAAACAGTAGTATTCCTGGTGGACAGTATAACCATCTGCTTTTCTAGGTGGTGGGTCCAAGAAACTCAGAAAAGTTATGGGGTAAAACAGTGCTCAAATGCAAAGGACTATTGCAGATGTGTTGTTACGTGATTTCTTTTGCAATTGTTTTGTTCCTGTAGTGAGGAAGTGAGCAGAGCTGTGTGTGGTGCCCTGAGGACTCTTCTCACAGAGCCAAACAAACAAGCAGGGATCTCTTAACCACCTTAATCCCTTCAGGCAGTTATTGCTGGCAGCAGCTAGGGTTCAAGTCTTAGAGGAGTACATCCAGCTGTATGACCTTTGTCCAAGTCCCGTTTTCCTAGACCAGAATCTGAGGTTCAAATCAAGGCTAAAATTCATCCTACACACTGCCACTGGGAGATGTTGCTGGGGAGTTCAGTGTGTTGTGGCTCAGCCATGCTCTAAATAAGACACCTTGAAAACGTTACAGTATTTCATTCAGACTGGGTCTGTTTCTGTGTTTAAGAAAGTTCATCAGAAATAAGAACAGGAGCTCTGCTTTGTTCGGGGTTCCCATGGTTCTCCTAACCATTCTGCATCAGCCAGATGCCTGGCTCTGACAGTGTGCATAGCCCTGAGGAGGCCTCTGTTGTGCTTCTGGAGGTTAAGCAATGTGAAAACTCCGCATGGGAGAACCTTGTGCTCCAGAACTGAGGCTGGGGAGAAATGAGTGTTTGAGAAGTGCTATAGGAACTGAAACGGATAGAATTTTCTGAATATCCTGAAGATATTATTTTAGAAACATCCTTTTCCAAAGAGTAGGAATCTATTAACTTAGTTTAATTTACCCTCCTTCCCATCATTGATATGATGTGGTACATCAGAACAAGATGCAGCTTGCCAAACATGTTTCTGGGAGCAAAACCCCGACCCCTTTCAAAGCCTGAGAAGCTTTGTTGTGTACCAGGCTACCGTCTTGCCGGTTCCCTGATGGGCTGAGTATGGGAGGCATTATGACGTTAACGCATATGACGTTATGTTATCTGTCACGTTTCCATCTTGTTTTCTGCCTGGGTAAGCCATTCCTTGTGGAATAGTCTGTCTTTAATGTTTTCATCTGGAAAAGTTTTGACGTGTTCTTTTCTGGAATTGCTGAAGTGTTCCCAGAATGGACCGGTTGCTCACTCTTATTATATTATTTCCGTAATTTTATTTTCCCTGGAAAATATTGCTAAGATGGAGCTTACCCATGAGAAGAGACAAGCAAGGAATTAGGAAAGCCTTCGGCCGTCAGCAGTTCCCCGTGTCTGACCTCTCCATTGCAGTCTGCTGACTGGGTGGACCCTGTATGACATAAACTTGATGGCTCAGTCTTGTGTAGCTTCATAAAATTCCTTGTTCTTACTTGTGCCCTTTTGTGCTGGCCATGTTCTTACAGGAAGTAGAAGCACAGCAGCACTCTGCCTGCATTCCTGCCCTTGCTCCTCTGGAAACCTTGTTTTACAGCTCAGTGGGTGTCCTAATACACAGCTCCATCCTTACTCCTCCTTCCTACAAATACTAGGGCAGTGTGCGTTCCCTTTTTTGTGACAATATCCTTAGATATATTCAACCTTCAATGCATATTGCACTTATTTACATATGATGAAGAGGCAGTGTTCTACAAATAGTGTCTTTCTCAGTGGTATTATTCACCCAAGTCTTCCAGGGATATAATTATGAGCAAACATTTGTAAATGACATGCATGCTTGCCAAGCAGACGGCTCTCCAGATGCCCGTGTTTTGTTATCTTCTCTCTTGGCAAATTTTCCAGTTTGTTTCCCTCCTTCAGACTGGATGGAGGCTTTCTTACGTTGTTGCTGTATTTTTCTCTAAAGAAAAAATGCAGGACGACCTCAGTGTCACCTCCAGAACATAAACACTTCAATTCCAAGGTTTTGAATGTTTTTTTAAAGTGTCAGGTTTTGTTTAGTTGGTTCAGTTGTCATTAAATGAAAATTGGCCTCTCAGAAAGTCAGCTTCTGTTTGTCCTGAGGCAATGTGATGATGGAAAGAGTGACGTGGTAAGATTTATTTTGAGCCTGTAAAACAAAAAGCCTGAGGATCAAATCCTCAGATAGGGTAAGTCTTCTTACAGTAATTGTTAGTTCATTGATTTAGTCTTCCCAAAGAATTAAATGTCTGGCTTCCGTGAAGGAAAAATTACAGCCTAAACATGCCAGTTCCAAAGAAAATTAAGATACTGTTCTGTCAACACCTTTCACCAAGAGTGAAAAGCATCCACATCCTGAAGTGGAGCTTCTTTAAGCGGGAATTTGAAAGAATGCTGTGTGTGTTTAGGGTTTGATGTGTCATTGCCCCCCACTCCATGCTATTTCTGCACTTAACAGGATCTTTAGGACAAGTAATGTCCTGGCATCTGAGTGTTTTTTACACCATAATATTTTAGATTTGCACGAGTTTGTATTTTATGCACCTATCCTGCAATTTAAATCTTTTTCCTTCAAGATCAATTCTATTTAAAAAATATATGAAGCTGTGTGTTTTTATGGTTAAAAGGAAGCTTTGAAAAAATCCTTCACAACTGAAGGAACCTCTTAGAAGTGCTCTCTTGCTGGTATGTGGCATTGTTTCTAATTTAATCACAAGAGCTAAAACATTCTGAATTTGCTTCTTTTTGAGTATGCAGGAAGGATCCATAAAATGTTCTTTCTCAGGAAAATAGACTGTATCTGTTGAGATCAAATGTTATCTTTCAGCTTCAGAGTGATTTTTGTCTTTTGCACATTTGAGTTTCAAGTAGTTAACTGCAACACTTTGTAGCGTGGGAGTCAGGATCCAAATTTTGGTCATTGTTGCAGGTGGTTAGGAGCCATTGTCACCTACTGCTGTCCCATCAGGATATGGAATCTCCATCATCTGAAGTGCTCAAAAGATACCTATCCGGGAATGGTCCTGGGCAGCCTGCTTCAGGTAGCCCTACTTGAGCAGAGATGTTGGGTGAGGTGACCATCAGATGTACCTTCCAGCCTCAATCATTCTGTGATTCTGTGGTCAAGGAGAGGAGAGTGGGCTGCCTTGCCAGCTGTACTAAGCCACATGCAGGCTGCATGTTTGATGTGCCTGACTTAGCTAGAGGGATGCAGTTTAAGTTTACAGCTGAGAATCTGGTCTGCATCTCTGCATTTGAATAAAAACTTTAGATGCTAAGAGGGGATGGTGTTCTTGGAAAAGATAGGGGCACCATGCCAAGTTACTTCTGCGGATGTTCCAAAAACCTGCAAAAAAAATTAAAAATATGATTACCCTCTAGTGAAAATCATGGTTGCATTGCAAATATTTAAATTGTAAGGCAAGAAAAAAATAATATAATCAAACTTCATTTAAAACGGGCTTTCCCCTAACTTTGCCTTTTGAGAGTAGTTATGTTTCTATAGGTTTTCTACTAACTTTGACTGTTGCACCGTGATTGGATAAAGTCACTGACTGATAGTGTGAGACTAGAGTTAAAAGGTGATTCATGACTTTCTCTTGGAAGTCGAGCACTAGCAGTGAGATTATTGGAGACACAAATGTGCCAGAATGATTTCAGCATCCCTGCTGGGGCTCGGCATGAGATGTTTTTCCTGGCATGTCATAAGGAAATTCAGCCTGACAGAAAAGGAGCAGTTCTGGGATGTTCTTCAGCATGTAGAGGTGGAGCAGTGCATAAGCCAAGATGGATTTGATGTCTACTCTAGTTCATGTTTGAGTTATCAGCACCTCTCAAAGTGCTCTTCTTAGGTGGCAAGCAGACTGTTTCTCACAATAGAGGACCTTGGGACGTTTCTGTCTTCTCAGATGATGAAAGGCTCAAAATTCTAAAACTTCCTAGATGTTCATGGAGAACCTTCATCTTTAATAGACTATTTAAAGTGGCTTGAAAACATTTTAATAGGGATTGGAAGTCTGATGAATATACAGGTCTATTAGCAGTGAATTTTGTGATAAAATGATTCCATGTCTCTTGTCTGCTGTATTGTAGTTCTCTGCTTTCTGACAGTTGAATAACATTCTTTGTGTTAATTTGGTGTCAGATAGATGTAATATTAGTGTTTACTGAAGGAATTTGACTGAAATGAAGTAGTAAATTGAAATCAGTGTATCTTTATCAAGTTGGAAAAATAAAAAATAAGATTGATAAATACAGTGGAAGCACTACATGAAGAAACAGCATGATATAAATTAGAAAAAAAAGTTTCTTGCTATGTTTTTCTAAGCAAGAGATCTCTTAAAAATGTAAATATTTTAAACAGAGATAAAACTGGTTGTAGTTCAACAGGGATAAGATCATAACTGAGTAAACACTCTAAAAAAACACCCTGATTGACTGCTCCTAGTGAGCCAAAGGCCTGCATTCATTCATGTCTGACTGAATCTGCTCTAGTCTTTTTTTTTTTTTTTTCTTTTTTGTATGGAAACCGAAAGTCTTGGTTCATGGTAGGAAACACCTTGACAGTGATTGTGAAGTTGGAATCATTTGCGTTTGGCATCAAAGTACGTAGAATGCTCCCGGACTGAACGTAGAAGTAAGGCAGTGTATCTCCAGCCTTAAAACTGAGCAGCCAAGTAATTATTTGTGGTCTTATTTAGAGGATGCTTTGTGATTTGCAATACAGACTAATGTCTTTTGCCATCAAGGTATTTGTTCCTTTGGCCTTTCTTAACAATTACAGTTATATTGCTTCCAAGTGGATATCTGTTCCCCTCTTCTCCCAGCGGTGCCTTCCTATTGAGAAGTTTCAACCCACTTTGGTAATTGGGCAAGTGTCTTACTGAAACTAATCACACCAAGAAGTTGAATGGGAGCAGGTTACCCTGGGGAAAGGCTTGTCCTTTATTAGTCATTGGGATGCCCACAAGAAAGGGAGATACCAGAAGCAAGCTTTATAAATAGGTTTGTGGGATATGGAAGTAAATTTCTTACTGATTCCTCTCGAAACACATTGAGTTGATAACAGAAGATGAGGAAGAAAAGCAAGCATGAGAAAACAATGAAGGTGGCTGGATGAAAAAGGAGGGTACCTGACTAAAGAGTGACTTAAAGTGAATTTATGGATATCAGGGTAATACTGGCAATCATTTGGCATCATCAGCTGCAGAGGTAGCAAATTAGTCACACAGCTACTTGGAAGAAGTTTACCTTATAGCACTTGATATTGTTCTTAAAATTTCTAGAAACCTTCCAAAATTCTGACAGAATTGGAGGAAAAGGGACTTATTCAAAATGTATTCATTTCAGTACACTAAGAGCAACAAGTCGTAGGTAAAATAAAGACTAGCCTACATAGAAGGAAAAGCACATACTTGATCAGCTGGCAGGTGAGACAACTGTGTCTTTGCTTATATATCTTACTTCAAAAATCACTGTTGGCATTCTTCCAGCTTCTTAAGTCTCAGAACTCAAGAGACTTATCTCATGTGCTGATAACTTTCCTGTTAAATAAACAAGATAAGATTTTAAAATATGTTTTAGGAATGCAAGCTGCTGTTTCTTTTCAAGATGTGTAAATATGATCCTTTCTGTAGTTTCTGTGAATTTATGAGGATAATAAATGTTAGTCAATCTGTCTGTGTCATAAAAATACTTCTAATATTCATAGGTAAAATGAATACTGCTGCCTTATTTTTGAGGAAGCATTTTTTATAGCTTAGAATCTGAACTCTTTGGCAAGGACTGAGGTTCTTTACAATGAAAAGGTAATTGGTTGCACAGATTGTCAGACCAGCAGGCATCACACATTTTGGGTTCTCTCTCTCCAATGGTCTATTTGTTTTATTCCTTAGCAACTTTTTCTGTGTTACGCCCTTTAACTGCAAATCAGTAACACTGGTGGTGTTTCTTACCACTCTGATGGGTGCTGATGCTTGCCTAGAAACACTTGGCTGCTCTGATATTTGCTTTCACCTCTACAGCACCAAGTGCTGGTGCCACTCTCCTGGCTGCAACAACACCTAGTCTGGCAATCAAAGGACCGAGCCGTACCAGAAAGGTCAGTAACCTGATGGGAAAGCTCTTCTTTCCTGAAGATGAGTGATCTGATAAAGTTCTGATGTCCTGATATGGCACTAAGTGTGGTTCTCTGCACAGAATCAGGCACATCTCTGTATGTGTCCTGTCAAAACTGAGAGACTCTGACTTGCATAAACTCAGAAAAGTGCAATTGTTCTAGAAAGAGCATAATTGGTATTTTTAAATAAGTACTATTTTCAAAATCTAAGATTTGAAAGTCATCCAATATTTGAAGAAGCTTGTGTCTTATGACCAGAATTCCATATACAACTTTACTGTTACTATGTCACAAATCAAACATGCAGTACAGAATGTCATGGCACCTATTACATAACTCGGTATCTAGGAGGTTGCAATGGCTGCTTCATGCACTGTTATCCCAGGCATTAAAAAACTTAAAGCAAAGTGGGCAAGAGCACTTCAAGGTGCTGCCTAGCGAAGATGAGAGATTAGGAACATCAAGACTGGGAGAAGAGGATGAAGGATTTTTATCTTCATAAAATATCAGAGGTAACTGTCACAATCAGTAGATAGTGGCATCTAGGCTGACACCAAGCCCTGCTGAGAAGGGAACAGGGGGAGGAGGAGCTTGTTGCTTAAGAGATTTCTGCTTTTTGATGTGGTTTAGATTTGAGCTTGCTAACCATTAATGTCTGTGTATTGCTATTGGAAAAAGAAGAAATATCTCCTTTCAAGTCGAAACAAACACTTCCATCTTTATCTGAATGTTCACTTCAGACAACCTTTCTTATGTTGCCTGACTTTGTTTTCACTACAGAACGTCCATACACCATGTAATAACAAGAAACAGGGTGATTTTGCTGAAATCTACTGAAATCTAGCACTGTTTTGTAAATAACATATTCTCTTCCTTATAAAAGCAGTGAACAAGAGTTCAGTCTGCATTCATTACCAGTCCCTTGAGGTTGCTGCCTTGAGGCAGCATTAGGTCAGATTTGACAAACCCAGAAAGGTCCTGGCCACTGAGCTTGTTAATGGTGCTTATTATCAGGCAAAGAAAATAGCTGCTGCCAGAGATGAGCAGTCAGGCGTACAGACCTGGGAATTCTTGTTTCTGCATTGGTCCAGTGCTGAATATTTCAATGTTGTAAAAAATTGTTGAAGTTTTCCAACCTTATTTTCTCATTGTTTTTATTTCCCCAATTAGGAAACTAGTTGACGAACTCGACTGAAAAACATGTTTTGAGGAAGCACTAAGAATGCACAGCAAAACGATGGGTGGCCTTTTAGACTGATGAACCAAGAGACTGACTTACAGCCCAGGTCTAACCTCAGCCGCCCCACTTATGCCTGGAAGGGATATCAGACAGTTATTCTAAACTGACTGCCTCTGAACTTGGTCTTCCCTTTTTTACTTGCATATTTAATGCAGAAGCATTCCCAGCATTTGGTAGGTTGATCTTTGCAGGAATAGTTGGGCTTGCTTATGCTACCTGAATCTCAAAATTACTGTACATTAAATTTTTCATGAAAATGCCCTCCATTGCTTTCCTTTTCAGTGGAAAAGGGGGTCAGTTCTTCCGAGATCCCTTCACTACTGGCAGCCAATTTGGATCAGTTACAACTTGCTAAATAGTACACCCAAACAAACAGCTGTGGTACACATGCAGACTGACTGCACAGCTCACGTGCGATGAGTCTGATTTGTCTGGACTTCTTCCTTGTATGCTTTGTATCCCCATGCTGTCATGCACATTCCAGTCATTAATAATGATTTGAACTAATTTATGACTGATTTTATTAAATGCTAAGGAGTAGGTTTCTAATGTCCTTATTCCTGCTGGTGGGTAGCTCATCATACAAAAGCTCCTTTGAGGTCTGTGTTTCCAATATTAAGTGTTGAGCATCCTCCAGCCTCAACTAATGTCTACTACCTTAAGACAACACCTCTTTTCATGGAGCATCACTGTCTCAACAGCAGAGAGATCATTTTACAAGAAAATATTGGCTTAGTGGCCAGAAAATGATTTATTTTCTAACAGAAAATGATGTTTCTCTAGAAATTGAAATGTATAAAATTTTAGTCAATTAACATGGCACTTAAACTACATTCTTTTCCCTAGATTATGTCAAACTAGTAGCAAGTGTGGAATGGCACAGTGTGAAGTTCCACAGAAAATGTAGTTGTTGATGAGTGAAACATGGAGGAAGTAAGGTATTTCAGAACAGATGGCAATGTTAATCAACCCAAAGTGATCTCAGTAATGAATGTCTGCTCAGTTTCCATGTTCACTATACCAACAATAATCTTTGGGGGATTTTAATCCAAGATGACCAGTTTTATTTATATATATATATTGATGGCAGGGGAAATAACCAATAAAATGGTTGTATTCTGGGTTTTGATCTATGATACTTCTTTGGATGCTTTTCTTATAGCTAGCTGGGACTACTTTTTAATGTGTATTACTGCAGTTATTCAATGAAATCCTCATCAATGACAGTGGGTCAGCATTTTCTGTAGCAACAGATTAAAAGGTATGTGCCTTTTCTGAAGCATTTACCTTTTATATTGTCAGTAGAGAGATCTCTCTCCAGTCTTCACACTGTGAGAGCTGATAAGGCAGTGACTGTAATCTTCCTTTCAAAGAACTTCTGTTTCGGTTACAGCAGAGTTTAGACACTTGGCTGAGAGGATGTGACTGTTTCCTGAAGAGAATCTGGTCCTAAGAATGGATCCTCTGATTACTGTTCATGAGTGAAAAGTCATACAGGTTGTAGTATTGAATGTAGAAAAGGAAGAAAGGTACTAAGGGAAAAAGGCAGGGAGTAAGACTGTTGTCTTGTAAGGTCAATGAGGAAAAAACATTATCCTCAAACAAAAGTGGCTTTACTCTAAAAGCTAAGTAATATGAATGTGCTGCAGTTCTGTATCATGGTCTAAAGCATCACAAAGTAAGATGGTGCAGCAAGAGATACTGTAATATACTTGCAGGAGGATGCATGGAGACCAGTCAGTCCTTCATCACATCTTGAATTATTTCTACAATGAAATGGCAGAAAGCCCTCAGACCGTCAGTAAACACTTTGTTGCTGAGGTTCAGGAGAAGGTCAGTCCTACGGCAAATCAGTCATACTTGTTCCAGCAACTGTCAGCATTCTGGGTGAGAGCAGCTCCAGTGCTCCAAGGGTCAGGTGAAATCTAGTGGCAGCCAAAATACACACCATGTTGCCCAGCATTTGTTTTTTTTCTTCACAAACATTGATTCCAGCCTTTCCTAAATACATGTGTCCTGTAGACTGGGCAAGGCTCAAACTTATGGCCTTTACTGAGTATTAGTCACAACTAGCCCCAGACGGAACATGGAAAAGAAGAATGCTATAAAAATGTTTGTAATGCATTTAGTTTTATAACAAGATTTATTGAAGAGGGAGTGTGGGGAAGAACTATTTCCCAATCCCCAAATAACATATTTTACATGTGGCTGGAGAAAACTGGTATACTCTTCCCCTTGCCTATGTATGGGTGGATTTCTCTTTTTAAACTGTATGGGCATTATCTTGCTTTCAGGAACAGATGTTGCTGGAGAATGAGCATGAAGTTTACAGAAGAGTTATGCAGTGTGAGCTCGGGCTGTACAGACAGAAACTGAAGGACTAAATCTGCCTTTTGTAGACTTACAAGCTGTAACAGGACAGATTGTAATAGCTACTTCCAGACTATTCCAGTAAGGGCTATTTCAATTGAGGTCATACCTGATCTGTTTCCTTTTGAAGGAAGTTTCTCTGAGAGCTGTCCTCTAAGAGGGTAGAGCTGTACCACAGAGCATGACTGTAACTCAAGGATTTTCTTTTTTCATTAACAGTCTTCTCAGGCAAAACAAGGTTGCAAAAGGCTTTTTGTGTATGTGGAAATATGTAGCACAGTTGAACTCAATTATTTTTCTTCCTAGGGCTAGCTACTATTGCATTGGCAAAGGATTTCTATAAACATCCCAGCACATCTGGGATTTATTATGAGATAGGCAATCTCTTCTACCTCTAAAGATACACAGCTTCAAAATAAGTGTTCTCAGCAGTAGACAAGCTGAATTTGTGCCTCTGTATGCTGGAAGAATTGCCCTTCACACTTCCTTTCCCTTACTTTTCTATACCAAACTCACTCTTTGCAAGAGCTGGTTCAGTATGATACGAGGACAGGAGAAAACAAAATGGGAAAGATTATCATTTCTGACAGAAATCAAACTGCTTTTAAAAAAAATGAAAGCAATGGTCTACCAGGCTTAAGCAGATCAGTGTGTTAGCATCAAGGAAAGATCCTGTCTCTGTATAAGCAATGTTGGTTTATTTTTATGATGTTAGGACTGAATTTTTTAAATGGTCCTGAAGAAAGTAAGCTCTAAATGCTACTGAATCCTTTGAAAATCTTATCTGCAAACGTTGTTACTGCTTTTTTCTTCTTCCCTTTCGCCAAATCTTTTTTTTTTTTTTTTTTGTCCGAGACAATTGACAGAATCTAATCCATTAAAAAATGATCTTTCCCTTTTCTCATCTATAGGAGATTTTTTGTAATGCTTTACAGTGCCGGTTCAGTTACTGTCTGTGAAGATACACAGTAAATTAACCCTCTGAATATCCTTCTCCCTGTTTATAACCAGTATGGCTTATTTAGTTACTTCATGGACTTTCGCCAACAGATGCTTCATCAGAGCTAAGGGTAACTTCTTCCTTTATCTGGATTCCTGAAGATTCAAAGTAGCCACAGCAATATTAATTTAATGCATAAAGTTATTCAGTTTTCTCCTGCACTTCAAACCATTTCATAGATCCAGTGAAATGGGAGTTCGTTGTCTCCCACAGCTGACATTGTTCTGAAATTTCTTGAGAAAGATATACTATAGCAAAGTAGCCATCTTTCATGCTTGCACTACAGTCCTAACGTTTTTGTGTCTTAGTGAAATTCCAGACCTCAATTTATCATTCCCAAGCAGGGAAGCACTGTCAAGCACTGTAAGTAAGTCTCATGGTATACACTGTATTGTAAAAAGGGCATTGTTTCAGATAGATACACTTGATAACAGCTTGACTTCTTTTTAGCGTGGGATGGGACTGGTCTTGTGACTAAGAAAGAAGCAGTAGATCTGATGTAGTTTGGCTTTTGTAGGCCTTTGTATGTCCTACAAAAGTACGAAAATTGGAACTAATTCAGTCTTCTGTAATGTGAATGCAAAGCTGATGAAATAAATCACTTGGAGCGTTCTCAAGATGGTGTTGTATCAATAGGGTCCTGCATAGATTTCATTTGTTCTGACACTACTCAGTATGTTCATTACTGTTTGAATAACTGGCAAGCCAGGCACTGGACTGCTGTAGGACACGGACTGGGCTAGATTCACAGGCCTGTCAGCAGGGTTTGGAACATAAACTTATCTTAATGTCTTGGTAAAATAGTGTGAAAGAAACAGAATGAAATTCAGCATCGCTTCATTAACACAAGTACAATGCTTTGGTGTTAAGTAACTTCATGGCTAAGTTAGGGAGAAGGAATGACCTAGGCAGCAAGTTCATAGAAAAAGCTCAGAGGATGGATCAGAGTCTGAATACAGCCCAAATATGTGAAACTGAGGTGAAAAAGACAGAAAAATGGCACCCCATCTTTAGTAAGCAAGAGCTATGTGTACTGCAAGGCCTTGTTTGGAGTATTGTATCTGGGCTTGGCTACCACATTTCGCCAGTGATCTAGGCTGTGCAGTGCTAGAGGCTGGATAGTTGGAGCCCACGTGGTGCAGCAAAAACTGGAATTGACATGAATAATTTTTTTTTTTTTTGCATATAGATGATTGCATCTGGTTGCTTGGTGCAACCAAGAGTGCTTTGAGATCCTCACAAGGGACAGAGAACAATATAGTTAAGTACCATATTTCTTACTATGTTGAGGGAATTATGGCTTAGATAGCTAATTCTGTCTCAAAAGTACTCTTTAGAATGTGCAATGTTGCATTAATGGTGGAAGCATTCAGCTGGCAGCTTACTGTTACTGTGCATCTCACCTAAGCCACACAGTGACAGCTATCACAGAAGCTGTTGTAACATATGTGATTAATGCCAGGAGAAGCTGTGGCAAATGTCATTTTCTTTCAAGTGTTAGTCTCAGATGTCCAGATCTTCTATGTAGTTTAATAATCATGTGTTTACCAAGCAGGATCCTGTAGAATTTAGGGACTGTGGTGGAAATGGTGAGATGCTGTCTCTAAGTTCTGCTGTTCCGTGTTTACTTTGGTCTGCAGTGGTTTGCACATGCTAATCTCACCCACATGTCTGGCATTCAACACTTAACTGCTCTCTGTTTTTAATCTGAGGACTATGTAAGATATAAGCCATATTTCAATTAGAAAAAGAGATAGTTTAATATGATTATTTCTGGCAAAGAAAACCAAATAAGATAAGATATTTGTAATACATGGTAGTGCTTAATTTCTTGCAAAACTGATGAAAGCTTTGGCTTCCTATAGTGAAAGCAAAGTTTGAACAATTTTAATCCTGGAGGGATCAATTTATTCCTTGTTTATTATGATAATAAAACAACATTTTGAAAGGAAAAACAAACTAGAAATCATCACTACCAGACATAAACATGAATTGGATATAAAACTTGACTCTTGAGTCACGATGAATTTGGAATTTTTACTCCCACCACGAAGTCAAGGCCAACTGATCAACCAATGCCAACCTTTGCAGTAGGAAACTGTTTCTTTACATCAGCTGAAATTACCATTCCATATTGGCACCAAGGCAGGTGAACAAACCTGTCCTTTCTGTAGATGAGTGTATCGTACATGGTCAGATTTCATCATACTTACTTACTGTTTTGTTTTTAGCAAGGTTTGTTAATAGGCTTTGAAGCTGTCTCTAACTGAAACTACTTTCAAGAACTACTGACAGAACAACAGTGCCATATAACGATCAGTCATTTGTTTACCAAGAGGTATTTCAAATTTTTACCAACTGCTATTTAATAAGAAATGCCTCATGCAAAAAAACAAACAAACAAACAAACAAAAAACACAGCCACATATTCTTAGAGAAAGCAGCATCAGCTCCATGTACTGTGTACAGTGAGACACCACAGACTGCCATCTGCTAAACCTCTTCAGGAAAACAGGCTTTCAGCACTGACATTCCTTTTATCCTCAAAAAATAAGTTCAGATGCCATTGTTTTGTCACAGTCCCATCAAAGGGAAGGCTGAAAAGTTTTGATGTGCCTTGTATTTTGGGATCATCATCTGTAGTTATCAAAGGAGCATAAGACCTCAACAGGTGAGGAGCACAGCTCCTCATTCCACTGTCAGTAACAAACTGGAGAGACTGCTGTAAATGTGGAGTCTTCTAGTTAATTTTTCTGCATGCCTAAGCATGAGATAATTTCCTTCCAACAGTGTTGAAATTTAGGGTTATTCTTATACCGTGAAAGAACAGAATTTCTTACTGCTCTTCCATCTTCTTAAGTGGTCAGGAAAAACAGTGATTCAGATAGAGAGCATCATGAGCAATCTTAGAGCTGGCTCTGTATCAATGATGGGATGTTAAGACTGGCTGTTTTTTGAAGTTTCACTCAGCCCAGTCTGAAACTGTGAGGCCTTATGTGTATCAGTTTAGAACTCCTTCTACCAAGAGTAATCAAGACAGTACTACTGCAGAACGCACCCTTGTGGCTTTCCTGTTTGATGATACTCAGAAGTGTTCCTTCTGGTGCCTTGGTCTGCAGGCCATCATTGCTCCCCTTGAGAAAGACACAGGAAGGGGAAAGCTAGGGAGGAGCGGGGAGACATTACAGCAGGAGTCAACTATCTGCAAATAAACAGAGACAGGAAAGCAATGGGAGAGGAGGCAAAGTGGTTCAAATAAGAGCCAAAACAATGAGAGAAAGGAGACTCAGAGACTGCAAGGCACATTTCAAAGATGTATTTTCTATGTTTTTCAGTGCTGGGTGCAGGAGTCACTGCAGCAGCTCATGCTGTCTGTGGAGGAGTGTTGCCAATACGACAGCCAAGGGACTGGCGATGACAGAAAATAAGCTTTTCTGGTGTTGGTAGCATCATTTCCTGCTACTTTTCTCAATGTTGATTTTTTCTTTGTCCGAACCTTTCTCCTTAATGCTTCCTTCGTCTCCTTTCACTTATTTTCAGCTGCTCATCAGCTTGTCCTGATGTCAGATGGTTCTACTGACTGCTGAATGCATGCTAGTCTTCAAAGATCATTGCAACTGAGAGCAGAAACAGGAACTGTGGCAAAAATAAATAAATAAATAAATAAATAAAGCCCAAAAAACAACGGGCTGAATTCTGACCTTTAGATAAGGCTATATACACTACACATAAAAGGTTTAATAATCCTGTATACCCTGACTTGTAAATGTACTCTGTGTCAGAATGCTTTTGAGTTTCCTGTTACAGAAACTTGGTGTTTTGACAGGGAGAACAGCACATGTGAATGTGTGGAACAAATGTGGAGAGGGATAGCTGTCAGAAGGATGCTGTGATCATCCCCAGTAATGTCTGATTTGCGTTGTTAGGATCTCTGTCAAGACCCCTATCTGTTTGTGAACGGAATCAGCTCTCACGACTTGCACCAAGGCAGCTTGGGGAACTGCTGGTTTGTGGCTGCGTGCTCCTGTTTGGCACTGAGGAAGACGCTCTGGCAGCAGGTAGGTGAGCAGCGTGCTCGCTGCATGAAGAAACTAATATGACTTAGATGAATAGTGAATGTTGGTGGATTCAAACCCTCCCTTTCATCAAAAGTTCATTTTTTTCAGTTATGAGACCTCCCTACCGCACAGTTAATTGAGCACCAAAGAAAAGATGGAGCAAAGCAATGGTCATTCTCTGCAGATTGTCACGGGGTTACCCCTAGGTATCAGTCCGTGACAGGGGGCACAGGCCGGGGAAAAAGAAAAAAAAAAAAAAAGAAGAGACGAAGGAGCGAAGGAAAAAAAAAAACGGAAGGGGTTTGCCGTGCGACCCGGCCGGCCCCGGCCGCGCGCACCGGGAGAGGGGGAAGGGCAGAGAGCGAGCAGATGATACTTTTAACAAAGAAAAAATACGATGGCACCGATCTGAGCAGGAACGGTAATTTACTGAATGTAACCAAATCAAACAAAGCGAGAGACAAGAGTACCTAAAGTACCATCAAACCACGACGTGCGTTTCTCAGCGGCGAGCTGAGACGGCCCGAGGCAGACAGCGGCCGGGGTCCGGTCGGGGGTCCCACCTCGCTTCCGCTTCGCGCCAAGTCCTCCGGGGATGCCGCCCCTCCCCTCCCCTCTGGGAACCCAAAATGCCCCAAAACACTGTTGTAACACGGAACCAGAACACGAACTCTAACTGCCGCTGTTCTGCATGATGTGGAATACCTACAACAAAAATCACAAAAGCACAGGTCCGTTCAAATATTACTTTTCTAATAGTGTCTTTAAGATGGGCTATCTTTGTGCAAAATTCACCATCTTTTTCACTGCTTCATCTATTTAAGGTCAGCTGCTGATGAAACTGAACACCAGCACAGTGTGTGCTCCAGGGCACTCAGCTCTCTGAATAAATCTTAACGTAATGCGTTTAGTGAACTTTCCCTTACATGGTTTCTTAGGTGATTCCAGACTTTCAAGAACAAGAATGGGACCCTAAAACACCAGAGAAATATGCTGGGATTTTCCGTTTCCGTTTTTGGTGCTTTGGAATATGGACAGAGGTGGTTATTGATGATCTGCTGCCAACAATTGATGGGATGTTGATCTACTGCCATTCCAATGTGGAAAATGAATTCTGGAGTGCATTATTGGAGAAAGCTTATGCAAAGTATGAGCCAGTTCATTGTCCTTTTAGACCTCGGTGCTGTCCCTTCTATCTGTCTGCTTATTTTCTCTCTCAGCTTTATCATACTTAAAAAGGATTTTAGGTTTGCTCCCAGTAGAGAACCTAAGAGGTTGAAAATTTCTGTGCACTTTACTTTAGCAGCCCAAAGCCTTAAGGACCTTTCCACTCCTTCCTTAGCAAGGGTTTATCTACAGTCTGCAGTTTCGATTAGTTTTGTTTTCCCTGGTAAGCCAAAAATACATTATCTAAATTCAAACCAAGTTAGAGCACTTCTAAAAGCACAGAATAAAAGGAATTAAAATGTTCTGTATTACCTCAAGGTTGGCTGGATCTTATGAAGCCCTGGATGGAGGCAGTGCTGCAGATGCAATAGTGGATTTCACTGGGGCAGTGGCAGAATCTATTGATTTGGTACAGGGAAAATACAGTGAGACTATTTCGGAGCGGATGAAGCTGTTTGAAGATTTGCTGAAAGTGCATAAAAGAGGCGGGCTGATCAGCTGTTTCATCGCGGTATGTATGGAGAGCTGGATTTTTGGAGTTTATTTCAATGAACTTTCTTACCTGGAAAAAATGTTACCACTAGATAAAAGTATATTCAGTGTGACCTTTGTTTGTATGCTTTGGAAAAGCTTTGTTTGGAAAAAGCTATCAAGTTGCCAGTGCTCTCAGCCAAGGAGTCACCAAATACAATCACAAAATCACAAAGCTATTTGTGCTGTTGGCCACTTTACTCTGGATCCGAAATACCATTCTTTGTGAATGGTCACAGTTGTTTATTGACCCAAGGTTAATGCACCTAGAATGCCCTAATTTACAGGCCAGTTGGCAGCATTCCATTTCTTTACTGCTTAGGGAAATTCATTTGCAGAAAACTGTTCTCTCGGCACTAAGTTGCTGAGTCTTCTCAACTCTGGTTGTAAAGACGCAGTCATATTGCAAGTGTAACACCAGAGTTAGGCTGAAAGGCTGAGATCTGCTTGAATTTCCCCATCTGTAAAGCAAAGCTTGTATTCCATTTCCAATGTCACTCTGTAGTGTGAGTGCTAAATGGACCCTCAAGTGCTGATTCATTCTGAAACTTGTATGAATATCATGGCTGTTGTGCAGTTATCTAGAATTGCAGGAAAACAGCTGTGTTTGGAGATGCCTGATAATCTTATATGTCTAGCTATGACTGGCCACACACTGCCCTGAGCCAGTGCCATGTTACCAAAGAGTGCCATGCTACCTGGGAAGTTAACTTGAACCTGAGAACTCAGCTAGGATGTCTCCCAGCAGCATAAGACAACAGCTCAGAAACAAATTTTTCTATGTCTTTGGTGTTTGTTTTACCTTTGTCATGAGGTCAGAATTTGTATTTAAAAATACAGGTCTGGTTTGCTTGGACCTGGCTGGCACACCAGACTTACCAGTGTGATTGTTATTAACTGTGTTTATGAAAGAATTCATTGGTCCAAAATGCTGAGTCAGTTCAGTTTCCTAACATGGATCTGGTGAAGGGGTAGACAAAATCTAGGTAGTTGTATTTTAGAAATCAATTAATTAGGCAGCTGTAATCCCTTTGTGTCTTCCTGGCATTATATTTCTGCCTGTCAAATTAAATGCAGATGTCTCTAAGCATGATTACGCAGGGGCTGTTCCTATTGGTTTGGCTTGACTCATCTACATTTATCACTTTTTGATAGATATATTATACACACAGTGAAGCTTGCTAGGTATGGAATATTTAATCCTTGAGTGGCTTCCTTGCTAATTTAAACACATCATCATTTTCCTCATATTACAAAAAATAGCTCTGATCTTCACTGTTTAGGAGTTTGAACAACAGATGTTTAAATATCTCAGCTAAATGAATAAATAAATGGTCCCAGAAGAAAGACAGCCCAGCAGTTGAGAAAGACCTGGAGGATAATAAAAACAGCAGAGAATGTACAGACTCCTGTGCTGTGAAAGAGTCTTGTTTGCTTTTAGCTGTGAAAAATGCAAGTGAAAGTGTTACACTGGAGGAAGCCCAAACCCTTTGGAAATGTCTGCCAGTCTTGATGTAACACATGTGCTGATTCTTTAGGAGCTGTTGATGGTGAAAGGCAAAGAGGTCTGGGAGAGAGTCTCACACTTGCAAGATCATCTGTCTATTCTGATTTGATATAAATTTCTCTTTGCCTTTTTAATTTTTTATTTTTTTTTCTGATTTCTTCTCTTTGGGACTGAACACTTTAGTATCATTGCAAGACTTGCCTGAGGAGAAAGACTGGTCTGTTTAGACCAGAGAAATTTTGAAGTGAGTAAAAATATTGGAAACAGTACAGTGCATTTCATAATTCTAGTAAGTCCATCTCTACACCAGAACAAAGTCTTGCTTGATCACTGAGTTCTTATTCAGACTATTGCAAGTTACGCGTGGGATCTGCACTGGGACAAATGTGCCTTTCTTGCTGTGCAAGTGAGTGATTGTCTTAAAGTGTATGGATTATGGCCCAATACAAGTGAGAGAGAGATTCTGGATATGGTTCACTGCAGAGCTGCCCATGCTGGCATCAGATAGCATATGATTAATCCAGAAGCATAACCATTTGTGTTGTTTTTGGCTCAGAAGCAACATTATAGCACTGCCACAGTTTTACTTTTCCCACTCTCCTGCCCAGTCTGTGTGCTGCTCAAAAACTGCCCTGACTTTGTAAAGGCCAGTCACTCACATCAGCTCCAGCATCTGTATTTGATACTGTTTTTCTGGTTTTAGGTGCACTTAAAAGATTTTGTTTTGGATACATTAAATGAAATTGTGTTCTTTTTTGGTAACTTGGCAAACATTATGTATGCTTAGATCTGCATTTCATTGAACCTAGGTCATCCAGCAGGACAGTCTACTGCCTGGTCACTGCTGGTAACCAGGCTTCTTGTTGAAGTCTATGAGAAGCAAACCCAGTTTCTAAGAAAGCCTACAGCTCTGTTAAAGAAAATTAGCCTTCCCTGTACTGACCCTTGAACGTGTAGATGTCAGATGTCCTCAATGACACGAGTTCTCTTTTTTGTCATTTTTGGTGCTGAAGTCTTCCTCTGGAAGAGCCAATGAGGTGGAGGCAAAGACGGGTCTCCTCGCTGGTCATGCCTACTCAGTGACTGCAATTCGGAAGCTGCACCTTGGAGAAAGGCTGACATTCTCCTTTAAGGCAGAAAAGCTCTTCATGGTCAGGCTGAGGAATCCCTGGGGAAATAGAGAGTGGAATGGTGCCTGGAGTGACAAGTAAGTGCTGACAATCCAGTGTTAAAGGAACAAAATTGCGTTTAGGGCCACCAGAAGCTGAACACGTTATTAAACTCAAAGACACAATGATAGCCTGCAGTACTCAATGAGATCTGAAATGTTCTGTCATCTCTTCCCATTCTGTGAGCACATCCGGGAGCAACCAGGAGGTTATAAATTTCTGGACCTTAGTATACACCGTTTTTCTGGCCCACTGGATCTTGAGTAGAAAAATAGCCTGTGATTAAGGTGATGAGTCAAGAATACGAGGTTTGTTCCCAGCTTCACCACTGAGTTTGTTTGTGACAGTTTCTCATCTGTAATTGCTAGCTGCTGGGGATGATACAAATCTTTCATTTTTAACAAATTTAAGCAGCTGGTGAAAAATGCTGTAAAACTACCATATTCACAGTTTCTTGAGCTATTTTATATTGAGTTTTTATATGGGCCGTGAGCTTAGCAGGCACCCCTACAGAGTTGGCAGTGATTGCTGGAGGAGATGTATTCCATTGCTGGCAATTAACACATGAAAAACATTTAATTAGAATGTTACAGTTCAACACTGTGCTTACGAGCCACTGTTAGTATTCAGTAATGCAATGTAACAGTATTATATCTTAACAGTATAATAACTTCTTGTCTTCCATTCTTCGGCTAGCAAAAATTATTGGTTTGAAACAAGAGTTTGGTTCAGATGAAATACTAAGCTGGTAGAATGCTAAAAAAAAAAAAAAAAAAAAAAAAGCTGTTTGTTAACAGAGAAGGTCTTGTGGGGGATATAAAGGTTGGAGGCTGTTTGGGGCAAAGTGATCCCAAAAAGATAGATTTTTTTGCCCCTTGTTGAAGCACAGAGGGGAGTCAGCAGAACTGCTGCCTTGGACTTCCAGAGGGCAGACATTGGTCTCTTTCAGACCAGGGTTGAGAGAGTCACTTGGGAGGTAGTTCTGGAGGGCATGGGAGCCCAGAAAGGCTGGGGAGCTGACCATCCTCAAGTCACAGAAGACAAGCTGACAGGGGAGGAGATCTGTCTGGCTGAACAGAGACCTTTGGCTGGAACTCAGGAACAAGAAGAAAGTTTATGGTCTTTTGAAGAGGGGGCAAGCAACTTATGAGGATTACAAATGCATAGTGAATCTGTGCAGGGAGAAAATTAGAAAGGCCAAAACCCAGCTAGAACTGAACTTGGCCGCTAAGGTGAAAGATAACAATAAATATTTCTGTAAATACATCAGCAGTAAGAGGAGGACTAGGGAAAATCTCCATCGCTCGTTGGATGCAGAGGGGAACGCAGTGACCAAGTATCAGGATAAGGCTGAGGTACTTAATGCCTTCTTTTCCTCAGTCTTTAATAGTAAGACTAGTTGCTCCTCGGGCACACAGCCCCTTGCGATGGAAGATTGGGATGGGGAACAGAATAAGCCCTGCATAATTCATGATGAGATGGTTTTGGACCTGCTCTGAAAGCTGGACACTCACAAGTCCATGGGGTCAGATGGATGGCACCCTAGAGTGCTGAGGGAGTTGGTGGATGTGGTTGCCAAGCCACTCTCCATCATCCTTCGACAGTCCTGGCTAACCAGGGATGTCCTGGTGGACTGGAGACTGACAAATGTGACACTCATCTTCAGAAAGGGCCAGAAGGATTGAGGGGCCGAGGTAAACTGTATGCGTTTCAGTAGGGCCAACCGTCACATCCTGCATTTTGATCACAACAACCCCAGGCAACCCTGCAGGCTTGGGGACGAGTGGCTGGAAAGCTGCCTAATGAAAAGGGGCCTTGGTGTACTGATGGACAGTCATCTGAATATGAGCCAGCAGTGTGTCCAGGCGGCCAAGAAGGCCAACGTCATCCTGGCTTGTATCAGGAATGGTGTGGTGAGCAGGACTAGGGAAGTAATCCTGCCCCTGTACTCAGCACTACTGAGGCCCCAGCTCGTTCTGTGTTCAGTTTTGGGCACCTCAGTACAAAAAGGACATTGAGGTGCTGGAGCAGGTCCAAAGAAGGGCAACTAGGCTGGTGAAGGGCCTGGAGAATATGCAGTATGAGAAGCAACTGAAGGAACTGGGGCTGTTTAGTCTGCGGAAGAGGAGGCTGAGGGAAGACCTTACTGCTCTCTTCAAATACCTGAAAGGTGATTGGAGTGAGAGTGAGGTTGGTCTCTTCTCAACTGGTGATAGGTGACGGGACGAGGGGAAATGGCACCAGGGGAGATTTAGGTTGAATATCAGGAAAAATTTCTTTATAGAAAGGGTTGTTAAGCACTGGAATAGGCTCCCCACGGAGGTGGTTGAGTCACCGTCCCTGGATGTGTTTAAGAGCCATTTGGATGTGGTGCTCAGGGACATGATTTAGAGGAGGGTTGCTAGAGTTAGGGTAGTATCGGTGGGTTGTGGTTGGACTTGATGATCTTGAAGGTCTTTTCCAACCTGAGCAATTCTGTGTTTCTGTGAAAAGAGTTAGTATGTCTTCTTTAACTTAAGCCCTTGTGGTTCTCTGCTAGGTCTTGTCTGAGCTGCTGCTCATTCCACAGTACTATGATGTTGGCCCTTTGTTTTTTAGCCTAACAGAGAATTGTGAATTTCCAAATTAAATTGATAATTTCCAAATTGGTAAAGAAAATGTCTCTTATGACTAGCAACCTCTTTCCTTCAGCTTCAACTTTATCTTATATATGGAAAGGGAATGAGGAATTGTGGCTCTTTTTTTTCCTGTTAACACATAAGGGAAGGGACTTGTGCTGTATTCTGTCATGTTATCTGATCTAAGCATCAGAATGCTTACATGTAGAATCCTTCGGTCCCATGTAGAGAGGCGTGCCCCTCTGGGGTCAATGTAGAACATATAAATGTGTGTTAAACCAGGCAATGCAGTGTAGTATTACTCTGGAAACTGGAAGCTAGGCTTACACTGCAACAGTTTCTTTTCAAAGACTGTCAGGGAAATCTGTGGAGCTCTCCTACCTCTTAAGGAGATTGAAAGACAAAGATAATACTCTGGTTTAGGAAGTGTTCAATACGTTCCTGAGTAGGAAATCCACATTTCTTTGAAGATTCTTTAAGAAACTGAATCAATCTGATATGACCTTCCAAAATAACTTTCAACTGTCCTAAAGTAGAGTGTAACAAAGGAGATCAATGACGTTCTGCTCTAATTGTGCCCATTTGCTGTTCACCTCTTTTATTGCTAGTATCTTTCAAATCACTTACTGATTTTTAACTCCTTCTGTAGGCCGCATAACTTTTTCTTGATTATAATCTACCATTTTATATTCCAAAGTTACTTTCATAAAGAGGGACCATGAAAGAATTTTACTTCTAATTGTTTTTCCAGATAAGGATATTTAATTTCATTTAGTAAATCTTTTCTTTCTAGTTCTGAAGAGTGGAAGAAAGTCAGCAATGCAGAGCGTAAAAGTCTGGGACTCACTGTTGAGAATGATGGAGAGTTCTGGTGAGTGGGAGTCAGGTGGAGGGGTTGGAAATAATGGCTACATAGAGTAATCACAATTATCTCTGCAATTCAACAGCTTCAAAAACAACTTTCCAATATCAATAATAGATTATCCAGTTAGCACAAGGTCTGTTTCTTTTAAACTCCCCAAAGATGACAGAGAAAACAGAACGAAAAGTAGCTCTCAGTAAATGCAAGCTTCAAATGCCTTCAAAATACATTATCTGCATTTATGACAGTCACAATCTGAGATAACACATGTACTGGTTTATGTGACAGAACACCAAATATTGAACACACTGTCAGTTTTGTTTAGTGACTACTGTGTCTATTTGTAGGATTTCTAGGTCAGCCAGGACCAAGGTGCCAGTAAATACAATTGCAGCAAATGAATTTTTATGTTTGTCAGTTTATTCCATCACAAAGACAGGAAGTGTCCATTTTCTATGGAATCTGTAGAACCCAGATCACTTCCATCCTGCTTAAAACTTGGATCCAACAAGGCAGTCTAGCAGCTTCTTCAGTGGATCATCAGTACTGCATCAAATGTGCTAGTAGGGCTCAGTATGGAAACTCTTCTGTTCTACTTTGTCAGAACTGGCAAACAGAAGCCACCTGTAGGATTTGGTCCTGGAGCATTAATGGGCCAGTACACTATGGTAGTCCAGAGATACCAATCTGTTCTCTTTTACAAAGAAGGAGGAAATATTTTCTAACTGTCCTGAAATCCCTCCTGTTACCATGGCAGATGGGGATTATAGCATTGAGATACTATAAAAAACTATGTCCAGAGCGTATAAGTTTGAATCTTGTTCATGGACAGATGTAACAAGGACCCTAATAGTGTTCTTGAGGAGTGGACAGTTCTTTGGTTGCAGGTGATCTCCTTTCTCTTTGCAAAAACTGAAGTTATCAAATCTAGCCTGGTAGATACAACCTGTCATTTTGGCTTAATACTCTGAGGTGACAGTTTTTTAAGTGAAATTCTAAGATAGTGTGATTGTGGCTTCATGAGTATTTCCACATGGGGAGGTTTCTGGTGAATCTGTCCTCTGGAAAGCTGAAAAATGCCTGCTGTTTTATTACTGGAAGATGTCATGTGTTATTGTGGCTCTTTGGGTGAATAGCACTTTTTACTTTTAAGTAAACCATGGTTTTCCTGGTGTTCCATGGAATAGGATGACATTTGAGGACTGGTGTAAGAATTTCACTGATGTGGACATCTGCCGGATTGTGAATACCTCCTTCTTCAGTATCCACAAGACCTGGGAGACGAAAATGATGCATGGGGCTTGGGCAAAGAATTCAGAGCCCCTGCTAAATCGCTGTGGTGGATGCTTTGATAACATAGAGACTTTCCTTCAGAATCCCCAGGTGAGAGTCTCTACTTTGCAGTTTTGAAGTATATCGCCTTAACTAGAGTTTTTGAAGTAGATAGAGAAGCAGTTCTTCACTCCTCTGACTTAGTGTCAGTACCTCCTTTCTAGAAGGTGATTTTATTTAGATGTTCCCATGTATTAATCTGAATATATTCCATGTGCTTGTCTGGGCCTCACTTGTAAGTATTTAGCTATCACAGAGAATGAAGTATAATTGTTACGGTTGAGTGCAATGCCTGATGTAGTGGAAGTTCTTATTCCAGTTGTCTCTAGGCTAGTTAATTAAAAGTCTCTTAATGGCAGTGCTGAAACACATTGTTAGCTTAGGGCCATCATAAGTTACAACGGCACGTACTACTGCAGTGTAGAGAGACGTTCTGCTCTCCCTCTCACTGCTTGACACTGAAACCTCTTGTGAAGTTCATCTGTATTGAAGGGGGCTTTGACACTTCCAGTTCCATTAGAGTAAGTGAATTTAAGCCAAGTATATAGGTATCCCTACAGCCACCTGCTGATTTTCAGGTTGGTACCTATTAGGACAGCTGAAATGTCATCAGTACAAAGATCACCATAGTTGCGCGCCTCTCATCAGTCCAAGAGAGGTCTCTCGCACTCTTAAAGCCCCCCTTCCACACCTTTATTTGCTCTAGGACACCACAGGCTGTCTGACAGCATAACACTGCCTACAGTTCAGAAGGGATAAGAATAAAAATGTGTCTGCATGTCTGCATATTTTTATCTCACTTTTTGAATTCCTCTACAGAGGCTCCCCAGAAACCCCTGGGATTCTCTCAACAGGGTCCCGTGCCTTGTCTGGCCCAAAGCTGATTATTTACACGACTAATAGTACAAAAAAACCCCCACCAAATTTGTACCATGTAACAGCCAGCTCAGAATAATGGGTGGTAGCTGTGGAGGAGTCTGATCTGGTCAGTAAGCACTAGAAATGACTAATAAAGCCCAGAGGCTTGGGAAGGTATTGATTTTTTTCTTTCCAGTACTGCTGTGCTCCAGGCAACTCAGCCAGTGGTTGGTGTTTCCCTCTGTGTGTGTGTGTGTGTGTTTGTGTGTGTGTGTGTGTGTGAAATCGACTGAGACGGTGAGGGTCAGGGATGAGAAGTGGTATGGTGCCATATCTGCACGGCTCTAACCATACAGTTGGAGGGGTGTGAGGTCATTTCAGGGGATCATTCCACAGCAGTAACCAAGGCAACCTCAGTACCTCTCTGAGAGCAAAGCTTTGTGAAGATTGGCTTTTCAGCAGCTCTTGGAGGAGAAGGGATGGACTGCTGACAAATTTTCTCCCCATGCTAGTCAGAGAATTTCAGCTTAAATCACAGCACCCAGCTGTGCACTGCTGCAGTTTTATGCTTTTGTTTGATTCACATTCAAAGGTCTCTGAGGATGAAAATTGCATTTAGATAGATAGGACAGCATCTGTCTAAACTTGGGATAAATAGCATCCACTTCTCTTCCACTGCCTCTAACAACTTAGATTTTGCCCTCTGTGTGCAAGAAAGAAATAAAATCCAGAGCAAGATACTTCGAGTGTTTAATTCTTTATCATGCACAGAAACACCCATGGTATGTTTTTCATCTGCATCAAGCCCACAGACTCACTTTTAAACTGATCTGGTAGAATTGATTTAGTATTATAATCAATTCAAGAACAGTTTACTGAGGTAGGAATTGGCGCCTAAGCTTGAAATAATTTGCTTTGATTGGTTTTAAACCCAGGTCAATTCAAGTTTAAACAGTTTGGATAAAAGATTTACATGTTAAAGATGCAGGAGGCCTCCTTAGCCCTTTTAACTGTGTGTTCCCAAGGCTTTCAGAAAATCTGAGAAAGACCATAATTGACATTCCTGTCATTCTTCTATTAAATAGAAATTGTAGATGCAAGCATAGAAAAAAAAATTATTAACATCTGGAAGATACCTTCCTTTGCAGGTCCTGTATAAAGATGATATTTGAAACTCACTGGCCCTGTTTAGATATTCAGATTAAGAGAATAATCTAAAATGAACAAGAACTCCACCTAGAATCTGTTGGTTTAATTTTTTATCTCACTCCTGATTTACGTATATCTAAATGAAAGTTTCAGAGCAGCTCTTCCCTTCTGCTGCGTCAACAGTTATTTTTTAGTACTATCTCATGCTGTCCTGTTAGGCAATTTACCTGCTTTTTTTATATGTGTGTTTTTGTGGGTTTTTGGTATTTTTATTTTTAATAAGTATTAATTTTCAGATGTAAATGGCTGGGAACGTGTTATGCAGAACTTTCCTCCTACCCTCAAATGTATTTTCAGTTCCCACCTTTTTATGCATCCATTTCCTTGGTGATAGGTTTATCCTCTGTCTAATAAGGCTTTTTTATCAGCTTACTCTCCACTCTCTTATTCTAGTACATCTTTGATGTTAAGAAGACAGAAGACAAAGTGTTGATCTCATTACAACAGGAGGATCGGCGCAGGAGCAAAAAAGAAGGGAAAGGAGACAACATCATAATTGGTTTTGAAATCTTCAAGGTAGGCAGCCGTCTGCACAACTGGTTCAGAGTTTGTTCTGAAATCTTGCTTCATTCTGGCAAATGAAATCTTTGGCAGATAGAGGCATGATTATTGCAGAGGGATCTGGCTCTCCTCTCCACAGGTTCTGTGTGTATACTGCATTCAGTCTCCATAGCTGACATTAGACAGACTATTTGAACTGCACTGAATTTAGCTCAATGCAAACTCTATTTGAACTGAAGGAGTGTAAGTCATTATTACCTACTGCAGAAGAATTCTAAATGTTTTTCATTATTCCAAGCTTTGAAGGGACAGAATGTATTTTCACAGAAAAAAAGTACTAATGCTTGAAACGTGGAGGTTTTATTTCTCCTTCTCACTGGAGGCTCCTACCTCCATCCCACCAGCAAATACAGTGAAATGAATGAATTCTGAAAGTCTGCAGTTTTTCTTTTCCCACTTAGACAAGTCAAAAATGTCGAGAGCGATTTCAAAAGCTGGAGTAGTGAGTAGGAAATGAGAACATGTGAAAAGAAGCCAAAGGGATCCCAAACAGTAATTTAATTACACTCCTAGGGCAAGTTGTGTAAAATGAAAACACAAGGACCAAAAGCAGAAGGAGGAAAGCAAGAAAAACAGCTGTGCATCTGCTTTTTCACTGAGGTGAGGGATTATTTTATAATCCCTTGCTGTAACTAGTGGGGCTGTGCTCAGGCTATAGCCCTACCTCGAAAATAGTCTGTTTTTAACAGTCACAGCTGTTGGCATCTATATCACACCTGTATGTTTGACAATTACCTGCTTACCAAATGTATTGAAAAGTGTCAGTCTAGAAAGTAGCGTAATCTCCCCATGCCTAGCTCATGTCTTGTGTGTGTATCTAATTGCTAGGAAGGCTTGGAAAAGAAATTGCTTCTTCAGGAAAATGTCAGTGCTCTGTCTTTTATTCCTGTTCAATAATTTTCTATTTCAGAAAAGTTGTAAACCACCAGATTAGTTAACATGGCTATGGGCCTTCAGAAGACCATGCTATAAATTATCAGAAGATGAAAGAGAAATACCAGAAAAAAAGGCAGGGCTGTGATGGCTCACAGGAGAATAGGTTTATGTTTTAACTGTGCTGTGGCAAACATTACTTGCCTGAACAGTGTTAATATTTAAGCACAGCTTCGCAGAACAAAATATAAATGATAATTCTGTAGCTTTTAATTTTTTTATTTTTTAATTATTCATGGGAGGACAGTGTGAATGTGACTGTGTGCATCTGTTCATATTCCCTGGATTGAGAGTCTGCAATATAAGACTGGAAGGCTGTATCTCACACGTGGAGTACAGCATGCTATAAAAAGCAGGCAGATAAATCTCATCCTCATCTAAGATGGCAGTGTAGCTTAGCAGTTGAAATCCTTGGAGTGTGCACGCATCTCTGCAAATCTTCAAAATTCTGCAGCAGCATAGCGTCTGTTAGTGGACAAATGTCTTTGCCAGTCCCAAACTTTCACCTCCACTTAGGGATGTATGAGTACATGTATATACCAATGCAGTGAAATGCAAAACAGCACTGCTTGGGAGCCAGTGTGGAGTAGCATTGGGAGCACTGAGTTGATTGTCAGGAGTCTGTCTGTGCCACAGCTTCAGTGAGTGAACTGTGACAAACTACAGTGTTTTTTCTGCCTGTGAAAGACTGCATGATATGCAGGGAAAATCCTGCCTGCTGTCTCTGATATCCCTCCTTGCACTAAACTTTATATTGCCCTATGGTTGTAGGTAGAAAATAACAGAAGCTATCGACTACACAAGTTGACTGTGCAGGAGAGAGTGGCCACATCTCCATACATCAACACACGCAATGTGTTCTTGAAGAAGATCCTTAAGCAAGGTCGTTACGTCCTTATCCCAACTACATATCTTCCTGGCATCACTACAAAGTTCATCCTGAGACTCTTCACCGATGTGCCGTCAAAGCTCAGGTACTTTGCACTCACAGTTGCATGAGATCTTCCCTTGCCTGTATTGGCTGTGCCTTCTCCAAAAATGGTTGCCTGGTTGCTTTCAAATATTGTTGACTCACTAACATGTATCCCTTCAGAACTCCAGAAGGTGTCCTTCAGTATGGCCTGGGACACCTCCAAGGATCTCCGGACGGTCTACTGGCTTTTGTGTGTGCTCAGGACATTTTTGCTTGGTGACTTAAGAACAACCGGAACTCTTGATCTTTTAGTCTGGCTTTTGTAGTTGCCTCAGGTTTTGGTGCAGAACTCTGCGTGTTGGTACTTGCTGGTACAGCTGATACTGTCTTTAACCAAACTCATTTGAAACTAGTGGTTATCTGTGAGGGCAAAACGAGTTCTTAGTAGAACTAGGCCCAATGGATTTTTGTCTTGTTTTGATATTAATTTTGTTTTCAAAAAATAAAATAAAATAAATAAAAATTCCTGCCATTTTTGTATTGCTGTCTTACAAGAGATGAAATACATTTAGCGTGGCTTGCTTTGTTTTTATTTTTGCAAGTCTGTCATTCCTGTACCATAAATTTGCAACAAATCTCAAGTTCAGAAAAGGCCAAAAATACAAAACCATTGATAGACTGCTTGAAATTCATTGCTTCAATTGCTTTGCCTTGATTTTTCAGAGAGCTGACAGCAGATAAGCCTGAAATGACATGTTGGAGTCTTCTCTGTGGCTATCCACGCAGAATCACCCAAATCAAAATCCACTCTGCAGAAGGCTTACAGGAGCAAGATGGATCAGGTGGTAAGTGTAAAGCAAGCCTGGAAGAGAGTGGAAAGGGCTTCTTCAGTCCTCCAAGAGCTGAGCTAAGTTGTAAGCAGTCAGAAATTATCCAAACAAACTGAAGGTTTGTAGGACTTTTTTTTTTTCAACACATTGTAAAATCTGTTACCAAAGGAAAGCTCAGATGAATAAGATGCTGTAAACTGGCAAGAGTCATGTGTCATCTATCCTGGTGCAGATGGACTGTAGTAGCCAGACTCTCCTGAGAAGCTTTTTGTAGGGATTAGTAAGAAATTAACTTTTCAGGGGTATCTGTTTTCTGAATGGAAAAATCCAGGGAGACTGTTGAATAACACAGACTCACCTCAGTGATATCATTCATAGCTGTCAGAACACTTTGCCCTTCATTACCACAGGTTTAATAACACTTCAGGGGAAGAAATATGGTGTTTTGCTAGGTACACTATGAGAGGGAGAGGTTAAATTACTTGTACAAGACTGTGTGCCTACACATTGAAGGAAGCGTCTTGAAACAAGAACACTTAAATGTCTTTCTGGTACCTGATGTTGGCAGTTAATTAGGAAGCATGTCCAGTTGTCATTTACTTCCTCATTTTCTACTCCTACTCTCCATCTGTCATCCTTCACGTTTCATGACCAGTGGCATAGAAGACCAGCACTAAGTCTTGGGAGGAGAGAAGGTAAATCAGCAGAGCTAATAAAGTGAACGTGGAACAGGCTGATGAAACATCAGCTGTTTGGTCCGGATAACTCTTCAACTCTCTTCAATTTCATTAACAATTTGTGGTAAAGAAATCATTAGACCTAGAATTCAGTACAATTCATCCTGAGACTTGCGGAGTAACTGTAAAATTTCTCCCACTAGCTAGCTACAATTTTGTTCCCTTTTCAGAGTTGTTCCTTGTACCCACTGATCTACTTTTCACTGTGTAAGTCCCTTTCTCTTAACTCTGGTTGTCTCTTCAGGGGACAGGAATGTTGGAGGGAAGAAATGTAGGGCATTGCTTCAGTTCATTTGACTTGTTACTTCTCTTGAAAAACATGAGCTACAGACACCTCAGTCAAACAAGCAGTATGGCCCCATGTTCTCAGAAAGGCAGGATAGATGGATGAGATAAATGAATGTATCAATGTGACAGAAATAGCAAAGCAGTCCTTTGAAAAGAGGGAGTATGTTCTTGTGCTTGCCCTGTGAACGACATTTCCATTTTAAGGTTTTTTTTTTCCCCTCCATTTAAAATTCCTTAAACATTTTTCTCTAACATTCCCTGCAATAAAGTAATGAAAGCCAATTCTCCACCCTTAGCATTTCACAATCCTTAGCACAATTACAATCTTGACAAGATCATTAAAAACAATTGCCTGCAGCTGCCAACGACAAGGCTTCAGCTCGGAGAGCGTTGTCAGATTTGGTGCATTGTGACACAGACCTCTGGAATATACAAATGGAACTTAAAATTGATGTGTAATAGATACTCCCATAGCACAGACCAAAATACTGTTACAACCCAGCACTACCACACATGTTCAGGTTGAGCAGAAATATCTTCCATTCCGATTTCAGCACCCAGGACTGGACTCGTAACTGTCCTGACAAAAGCGAAAGTGTACGCTATCATGGGAAGAACTGTATATAGGAAATGGGCTCACAGAATTTGTTTAAACTTAAGCAAAATCTGAACACAAAAGCCTAAGTGAATCTTATTGTTTGCCTTTGAATAAAACTTCACCAAAAACGTTAAAATATTTTCCTTTTGTGTCAACACAAAGATTTTAGCAAAATCCTTTGTCCTTTTTCAACCTGCAGTACCAAATCCGCCTGCAGTACCATTTGTGGGGCAGTGAAGGAAGGCTGAGATCATTCTTTCCATCAGCATTCCCTGTTATCTTGGATTCTGCTGTGAAATCTATTTGAATCTTTCTTTATTAGCACTGTTTTTCCTTTAAGTATCTCTAACTCACAGGATACATTCATAGATTATCTTATAGATTGCCACCTCTCATGGCAGCTTTAAAGAAATGGAGGACGTAGAGTGCATAAATAAAAAATCATTAAGTCAAACATGCACATTTGTACTACACATTAAAACCAAGCTGTGCAGTGGCAAGGATAACACCAACAACTGCACTCTGACTTCTGAGGGTGTCTTGCAGGGAAGTTTGTGAAGTTCCTGATTGATACTGGATTCCATTTTTGGTAAGACAAAAAGTAGAATATGGCACACATTTCTCACCTTTGGGTTTTTGGGATTTTTTTTTTGGTACATTAAAATACTTGAATATAGAAATTCCCTGAAACACAGCGTACATGTGAATTGTAAATATACACTGGAAAGTAATGTGTTAATGTATTCTGAGGTTATTTCCTAAGACTACCGCAGAAGAATTCAGCTCATTGTCATCTCTCATCTCTTTGGCATCTTCCGTCTCTCTGTAGCTTGTCTGGATTCATGTCTGTTCTGTTTCCTATATCTCAAGGAGAAATAGTAGCCAGGCAATCAAAAAAAAAAAAAAAAAAAAAAAAAAAGTGCCTGCTTGAGGATTTCAAATCATATGTCTCAGAATTGAGTTTAGACCTCAGCCACATGGGTAGTTACCAAAGCAAGTGTTACCTGCCACTCCTGGAGCATTTCCATTTCCTAGAAAATCTGAGTTAAAAGTCAGCAGCAACCTCCTGTATAATCAATATTGTGAGCTGAGACAAAATGCAGTTTCCATCTGGAGAGACAAGTAGAGGTTTCCCTTCAGATTAGACACAATCAATGTTTATTCACATAGGAAACAGATTGATTGTGTATGTTGCTAAGAGAGCCTCGCACACACAGGTTACTGTTACTTGTTTTCTGGTGCAGAGATGGATGGCAACTTGTTTTGATGTGAGCTGCTGTGTCTGATTATCCCATTGCATTTTACAAGGGTTTCCTGACTTCTTCATCTACCTGTGTACTTGCATCTCAGCTCTCAATCTACTATTTTCTTATGCTCAGACTCTGTCATCAGTTAACTGTATACCCCTTGCCCAGTTTGCCTTCCTGGTTTGAGTAAAGCATCGCATCCCTTAGCAGAGATAGAAGGTAGAACTGGATGATCATGAGGTATATTATATTATCATCTCTGAAGATTCTGAGAACTGAGGCACTTTATTACTTCTGTGTGACAAACTGTGTCCTGAAAACATCAGAATATCTCTATACTCTGAACTGGTGTATGGGGATGTGGAAACTAAGAGGTACCTTTTTTTGATACATCTTGCTTAGAGTGATTTTGGATTTGAATGCGCTATACATCACCTCAGCCCTCACTGTCACATGAGAGTTGGGCTTAGCACAAATTTCTGAGAAACTACTTAAAACTGGAAGAGAATGAAGATTACATAGCAAGTGCACTCCCAGTCTGGCTCATAAGCTGCTTGTCATCAGATCCCTGCCCCCTGACAGAAGAAGGTTGTTTAATCTCTATTATAAATGTTTGTTTAAAAGCTCTTCCTTGCTGCTGTCTTTAATTGATTGTCCTGTCAAGAAAAAGTAATGGATAGTTTGCTGCTAGATTAGCAGATGAATCCAGCTGCCTAGACTCAATTTTGAACACATATTGGCTGCTTCTCTTGGATGTACCTCACTCTGAGTTAGCTTGTGCTAAAGTTGATCCAGCTATTTGGGAGCCAAGTATAGTGGCAGGTTTGCAAGAAGATGGGGGATGCTGTGTGCTTGGATTTTAGTCCGCCTGTCATTCCCAAGTCTGTTTTAAAAATTGCTCTCCCTACTATCTGTTGCACTCTTTTCTTAACAGCTTGTCTTCTGGAAAAAAATCATCTTTACATTAAGCCTTTCCACTGGAATTCGGTGCTGAATTCACATGTTTAATGGCCTTTCACCATTTCTTTTCTAAACTAGGTATTGTGATCCCCAGTATATGACATTGCTGGTAAGGAGTGCATCTGGTGCCTTTAATGGCAGATGCCCTGGGAGTAGTTCGAGAAATGGGAGGAGAGGGCAAACACAGCTGATAGATATCCAGGCAAAGCGCAAGAGAGCTTGAATCATATATATAACTGAGAACTGAACCTATTCCACTGCCAGAATGGTTGCCAGAGTGGAAGCTCGGGTTGTTCTCCTTCCCAACTTGTAGTGAGTGCTAGGATATTGCTTTTCCACATTAGTAGCCCTTTCTGCATTGTCACTGTACTGCACATAAACCAGGCCTGGTGCTGCAGATAAGCGGGCCAGCTGTAGCTGAGAACATTTCTAGTTTCATTCCACATACACAGCTCTCCCAGTTCTTACTTTTCTTCTAGAAAAAAACATTCTTCCTGCCCCATTCCTCCAGGTGTTCAAGGCCAGGTTGCACAGAGGACTAGGCAGCCTGATTTGGCTGGGGGCAACCCTGTCCCATTCTATGATATAACTGGCAGTTCTGCAATGCGATCATGAGGTCATGCTGTGCAAGTGCTTTTCATGTCTTCTGCCTTCCTATTTCTTTTCTAGCTCATTCTGAGAATTTTAATCTGTTTCTTTTAAATGATAGCTTTCCTTTTCCTTTGACTTAGCAAATCCCTTTATTAACAGTTCTGCAATCCAGCAAATCCACCTGTTAACTCTTACAGCTCTGTGTTCTTTCCCCACCACCTCTTATGCCCTGTATCTCTTGATTACAGTTAATGATCAGATGTTGGTTTGCTCGTAGCCTGTGGCTGTTTCATGCAAGACCCCATTTTATTTAGGTCCATTTTCCAAATCTCTCTGAGAGTGGTGGAGCCCTTCCATCACTGGGTACACAGCATGGTGCTGCCTCGTGCCCCAGAGCTAAATCCACACCTTCAGTGACACAGAAAGTAATTGCCTCCTAGAAAAGCCAATACATTGGTACCTGCTGTAGAAAGTGTGATATGTTGTCAGGGTAACAGGCTGCCACATGTCTGGCCAGATGTAATCACACACGGAAAAATCCTTCATCAATGTAAGGAACTCCTTTTGCTTTAGATGTAGCTTCTGTGTGGTTTGTTTGTGCAGGGTGTCTGAGCAGTACATTTGAGGAAAATTAAACTAGGTATGGATTATTTAAAAATGAAAGCCGCCTTAAAATGTTGCCACCATGACTGTCATTCCAGTGGTGGCACTTTCAGGTAGAAATGATCATGTATCTGACTTACACTTAGGCACATTCAGTGGGCTTATTTAAAATATGTATTGCAAAAGTAGAAGGGGGTGAAAGAACAGATATGCTGCAATTAACACTAGGAATAGATAGAAATACTTGCATTGAAACACAGAAAAACGTAGCGCTTGCGTTTAATTAAAAGTGAAGTGGAGTAGTCTGTCCCATCCCAGGATAAAGACTGTTTGTTTCTTTTTTTCCAAAGCATTTCTTGCTCCCTATTGGAATGAAAAGAAAATATCAATGTTTATAACAAACTGAAAGTGTTAAATGTAAAAACTGTAACATATTTCTAAAATGTTGATCATCTCAGTGGGTTATGTATGATTAAAGTGTAATTTAAATTATTAACTGGGACAGAAGTCTGTGACAATAATTTAAACTTTAAAATACCATAGATCAAAATAGTAGAACCAAAGAAATTCTATCAGATTCATGGGAATGAAATCAGAAACTGCGGAGGACTTGCTTTGACAGCTTCCTACAGAAAATTTTGTTGAAAGCGGCATGCTTCTGTGTGTTTTGACAATATTTTGTTTTCTACAAGGGAAACTGCTTCATGAAAATTACCTCCTAACAGTAATATGAAACTCATATCAGAATGTGGTAGACAGCATTTTCAACCTAGGCACTCTAAAGCTGGGCGCTGAGATATGTGTTCAGTGAACTGTGGGGGATGAACAGTTTTGACCTTCCATTTTGGCCCAGAAGCCCAGAACCACATATCAGATTACATACACACGGATGCATTTTGGCTCTCATGTCTTGAGCAGTGCTGGGAAGTGTGGTGTTTCACTTTGAAGACTTTGTGTTAAATGAGGATGTGTACAGTAAGGGGATATGGGAAGATGACAATTGCAGTCAAGGAGTTGGCTGGTTTTATGGCAAATGGTGCTCAACTTCTAGTTCTGAGCATTCAGTTGTTACTCATTACATGAGGTAATGAGAGAATGAGGTATTTCACTTCTGTCTGTTATATGGAACTAGCAGTAGATGTGGTGTACTCTGGTGTCCTGTTTCCATGCTCACTAGCAGTGGTGCTGCCAGGCAAAGGAGGACGTTGATCCTGATGGGTTTTTGGGCAGGTCCCAGCTACCATTCTGTGTTCTAATGGCTGTGTTTTAGGAGCAGATCCCTATGTGCTCATCGAGTGTGAGAACCAAAAAGTGCTCTCCCCTGTACAACACGATACTACCAGTGCGATTTTCAACACACAAGTCATTTTCTACAGGAAGAACATCGACAGTCCCATCATTGTCCAGGTGAGATCAACCACCGGGTGGGCTGCCAAGGACAGGGGATAGAAAAAAACCAAGACAAAAGTGTAAGAACTGCCTCCCTTACTGGGCTGTGCTTGACACTGTTCAGCTGCTCCACTGATTCTCTAGCCCAGATCTTTTCCACTGAACAGCAGCTACTGTTACTTAGGGAGCACTCTGAGCAAGTGGATCTGGCCCTAACAGTCACAGGAAAAGCACTGTTGGAAAGCAGGAGGTGAGCACAAGCAGGCAGAATAGCACAGCCAAGCTGGTTGCACATAGATTTTTACTGCTGATAAACTTGAACTGCTAATTTTCATTCTTCTAGGCAGGCTTTGACCTAAAAAGCAAAAAGCTGTATTTAACTCCTTATTTGCATAACATATGTAAATGAGCATGCAAATCCAGAATCTCCCACATGCTCACTAGACAATTAGCTAAATTTAGATGTACGCCCCCTCCTCACTGCTCTTCTGAGGGGTTAATGGGAATGACCCTCCTCCAGCACAACCTTTTTGAGCAGAGTGTGAAAGAGAAGCGGTGCTTCAGCTGGGGTTATTTCTGTCCCTTTGTCTCTAGGTCTGGAACAGCAACATCTTGTGTGACCAGTTCCTTGGGCAGGCGCTGCTGGCAGCTTCACCCAGTGACCCCAGAGAACAGCAGACTCTGCAACTTCGAGGGAGAGGCAGCCAAGAAGCCGAGGAGGTGCCAGGTCGCATCACCATCACGGTTTTTTCCAGTGATGACCTCGTGGAGCTATGAATACCAAAGCCCTGCAGAGCCAGACAGAGCTGTCACCTCGCAGCAGGAGGGCTTGTCTGTGCTTTCTGTGTGAATGACTTGTAAGCAAAGGTTTCATGTACATACTTTAAATTGCTTTAAAAAGAAAAAGCTCTCTAAAACTCCCCATTATCCAAGATAATGGGGAGGGAGGCTTCTAAAGGAAAAAAAAATGCATATATATATATATGTTCATCATACAGCAAGCAGTAGAAGAGGTGCCAAACTATCTGTCAGCAGATGAGCTCATTAAGACATGAACTCATAACCGTCTTCCCCAGCAGCATCCTTCAGGAGCTCATGACATGTAAACTGGAAGCAGACATGACTGTTCTCACAGGTCCTGGCACATCGTTACATTCCCAGCAGGCAGGTAGGAATAGCTGCATCTCCACAGCCACATGCCAGCAGGCTGGCAGGCTGGCAAGGACAAGATGGACTCCTCACATGCCTGATGTCCTTGTTCACTGCTAGACTCCCCCTGGGAGAGGGATTTTTTTGAGTTTTGATCGGAATTCTTCTCCTTTATACTGATTTTTTTTTTTTTTTTTAAATGAATTTCACCATTATTGATGAAGATCAGATATTTCTGTTCCTTGGCTAAAACATTGTTACTCAAGGATTTCAGTCATAGGACTTAGGACCAGATGTGCCATGGCAATGTTAAAATAGAGGGGCACATCTTGGAGTGACAGCTTTGCCTGCATGAAGGCTCTCTTTGTATTTTCCTGTTTTCCACCCCAAGCTGATGATTCACGAGTTGATATCTTTGGTCAAGGGATGGGCATCTCACAGTTCAGCTGTGGCTTTGCCTGGAGGGCAAACTCAATTATGGAAGCCACCTTCCTAAGGAGGTTTTGTTGAATCTACTTGATGCTAGAATGGAATAATGCTCCCTTTGCCTCATTAGATGTGATGAGCAACACCAGAATGAAAGAAGAGAAAATTAGCTTATGACAGGAATGGTTCTGTAAAACAAAGATGCCATGACATAGCAGGTATCAGGTTTTCTCTTTGGGAATTTTGCATTGGTTTATTGCTGATAGAGCTCACATGTTTGAGAAACTTTAACTTGGGTATGATGGAGGACAGGTATTGTTCAGATTTTTTTCAAAGCAAGGTTTGGGTACAAACTTCCATATAACTTTTGCGTATAGCCTGTCAATTGGGTTCTTTCACAGCAGAGATTTTTGAGTTGTCAGGCTATGCAGTGATTCTGGCTGTGTAGAAGAGGCTCACTGAAACGACCTCCCAGAAATGGATTTTGTATGGTTGCAAATTTTGGTCTTGAAAGTGAAGCTAAAGGCTTACTATTCTGCCTTTTGTATGGCCAGGAAACTTGTATTTCTGTGTACCTCATAACTACTTCAGCCATTTTGTGCAATATTTATAACTTATAAAATGGCCCTTGGTGGAGTTAATGTTTTCAAAAAAGGGTTTATAAGTAAGTCTGCTCAGGGCTCCAAAAGGATCAGTGCTGTGGGAGGAAAATGATTTGTCTGACATGTTAGGGCTGGAGTATAAAGCTATGAAGGATATTATGCCGCCATCAGCTTAGCTGCATGTACCAAGTACCTAAATACAACTCTTTTTTAAATAGCTTGGGCTCAAGCCATTTTGCACGCAGAGCATTTGTCAGATGTGAGCTACATGCAGTTGGCAGCCCCACAGGCAAGTATAAGACTTCTCTGTAAACTCATGGCTTTAGAGTTGCTTACTCTCAGATATGATTGTAAAGTGCATTTCTTTTAAAGAAAGCACTTAACTTCTCATACAGACCAGAGCTCAGGCAAAACACACAGAGAGCTGCAACTCAGTCTGGGCTGTCCTTCCTCTGAATTAAGACCTGTTTATGTTACTTTTCCTCACACACAAATTTATTCCACAATAGCTCTGCCTCCAGCAGCCCATTAGACACACCTTGCCTGCACAGGCAGAGCACCAGGGCCGCTGAGCTGTTGAGGATCACAAGCAGCAAAGGCGAGCAGCTGGGGAGAGCAGAGTTGGTTTTGTTGTATAATCCCCTTTTCAGACAGTTTTCCAGAACTCTTTCTTCTGAGATGGGTGCAGTAAGGCAGGATGGGCTCTACTGGCTGATTGATTGGGGTCAATGCTTAGCCTGAAGAAGGTTCCTGTCAGACAGCACCCATCTTGGCCAGGCTGCTTTCCCAGCTGTCAACTGACGCAGCCTGCAGCTGACCAGGAGCTTATGCCTCCCTGCTGTGGTGTTTGCCTGAGAGCTCACCTGAGCTCACCAAGGGCGCAAAGCTTAAGGGGGGTCACTTGGCCGTTTGCTGCAGGCCCCACAGCCCACCGCTCCCATCAGCATCTGTGTAAGGGCCACCTCCAGTGTCTGCAGGGGCAGTGGGAGCCAGAGTTGGTTGTGTGCGATGGGAGGGCTGCTCCCAGAACTGCCTTTCGAGACAGACACGGGACTGAAACGTTACCAGAACCAGGCGATATTTGTCAGCATTCAGCGATGCCTTGTGGGAAAATGTTCTGCATTGTTTCGTGGTAACTGCCTGTATCTGTGTGCCACCTTAGGTGAGGGCTCCGATCCCCCATAAATCCCCAAATAAAACAGGGGAACAGTCTGAAAAATGTATTATTTCAAATTCCAACCTTTATTTTTCAATACAAAGCGACCTAAATAAAAGGCTAACAAAATATGAACATCTTGAATAATTTCCGAAATGAAACATTTTGTTTCGGATCAACGAAAACTCACTTCAGCGTGACCCCAGCGGCCCTCTGTCAGGCTTGGGGGCGGGGGGAGAGAAAAACACGCAGATCCCCGCACGCCTCAGTTCCCCGCACAGCTGCTCCGCGCCGCCACCGCCCGCGCACGGGTGCAGCTCCGCGTTGGGCGCGCACGCGGCCGCAGGGTGGCGCTCGAGCCTCAGGCCCCGGTGAGGGGCTTCCGCGCGTCGCCATTCCGCGCCGTCTCCTGCAGGCGGCGCTGCGGCCGCCATTTTACCTGGCGGTCTGGGGTCACTTCGTGGCGTGCTTTGTGGGTACAACTGAGGTGAGGACCCGCGTGTAGAGCTCCTGGTCGTATATATGTATGTGCACATACATTTATAAATGTTTAGTATGTATAGACATATGGAGCCTGTTCACTGGAACAGGCTGCCCAAGGGGGTTGTGGAGTCTCCTTCTGTGGAGATATTCAAGACCCGCCTGGACGCCCACCTGTGCGACCTGCTGTAGGGAACCTGCTTTGGCAGGGGGGTTGGACTCGATGATCTCTGGAGGTCCCTTCCAACCCCTACAATTCTGTGATTCTGTGATTCTGTGAGAGAGAGTTATGTAGTTATATAAGGCCTGTGAACGTGTTGATGTATGTTAGTGAAGACAGCAGCGTTACGAAGTTATACACACACAGGTATATAGCTCCTAACATATATATATATATACATATATATATATATATAAAAGCTTAAAAAATATATGCACACCTATACACATATATATTTAAAAAAATTGGATGGCTAGTGAGTGTGTTAGTCATGGAACACTTGCTATCTCCCCCCATATTTTTGTTACGTATTGTATAGATTATATCGATGTATATTCCTACATACATTAAAACCAGTTTGTGTATGTATACACCAATACATGCATGAAATACATGCTAGAACTCCATGTAGGTGACTATAGAGAGAATTACGAGTCTGCATTTGTATGTCTATACATATGTATGTACCCATAGACACAAATATATACACCATGTCCTATTTAATGTACATAGAGTGCATTACAATGCTTCCTTTGCATGGCTTACATACATAGCTATACACAGATAATACATATGGATAGAGTTAGGTTTTTGTCTCAGAGATCTCATCCTGTTTATATTTAACATATGTATCTACACACTGATACACATATACGTGATGGATTGAGAATGTTATGTATGTGTATGTATGTATAGTTGTGTATGCACGCATAGCTATACGCATGCTTACAGTATAATTATCTGTTCAAGGGGCTTTAAATGCATGTATATACACACACACACGTATATATATATATGTATATGTGTGTGCATATGTATGTATATGTGCATATATATGTATACATGCATATATATAGATATATATATATATACACACACACACATATATATCTCCTTAATTTGCACTGGGGGAGGTTCAGGTATTGGGAAAAACAGTTTCTTAGAAGAAGTGATGCTGCGCTGGCACAGGCTGCCCAGGGAGGTGGTGGGGTCAGCATCCCTGGAGGTGATCAAGAAAAGGGTCAATGAGACACTGAGGGACGCGGTTAGTGGGCACGTCATGATAGACTGGCAGTGGGACTCAGTGATCTGAGAGGTCTTTTCCAATCTGAATGATTCTTTGATTCTGTAGGAGAAAGAGGACACTCTTCTGCATACGTATGCGTGTTGTGTGTGTGTATAAGCAGAGAGGGCTCTGTGTGCGTGTACATGTACATATATACACACATATATAAAGTGTATATGGTATCTAGCTTATAGTAAAGGTCACAAACTATAAATATTTATAAACAGTGTGATTCATATTTATAGAAGGGACTCTGTCTATACGCAATGTATAAGATAAATATATTATGTTACATGTAGTTGGCTAGAGAGGGGGCATTTTCCAGAGAGAGGGTGCTATATACGGATGCTATATATAATACGTTTATGCGTATAACTCTGTAACATGTGCTACATATCTTTAAATATATTGGGTATATATAGAAATACACACTTTATACATCTGTGTACACATGAGTATGTACACATATGCACAAACACATTATATATATCTTTTTAGCAATCTATATACATTTATGTTCTAGCTATATCCACAAAATACAGTGATTTCTAAGTTGTATGTATATGTATGTGTGATGGAAAGAGTATTACATAGCTACATATTGCTCTCTCTACACACTTGTACATTATATAGAAAATATACTGTATAAGATACAGAGCATTTATAAAACCAGTTTATCATGTATTTTATTTATTTATACACACACGCGTTGCTCCAAAAGTAATGCCTCCTGTTTTGTGATGTTGACCTGCAGTGTCAGAGGCAGATGTTGGCAGTATAGCAGTAAAGGCTGAACCTTCCCACCAGTATCCTGTAATGTTTTGTTGCCGTGTGACAGATGGCAGTAGAGGGGCAGTCTGACAACATGGCGTCTGACATGGAAGTGCAGATGAAGCAAAGGTTTGTTACTGAATTCCTCAGTGTGGAAAAAAATGGCACTCACTGCCATTCCTTGATGCTTGCTGGATGTCTCTGGATACCAAACGGTTGGTGTGAGCACAGCGAGGGGTGGGCAGCGCGTTGCAGCTGTGGTGGCAGTGACAGCGGGGCGCCTCTGCTGGTGCAAATTTTGATGAGCAAAGCATGCAGGTGCTTGTTAATGGCTGGTGAAAATGCACAGCTAATGGTGGTGGCTGTTGAGAAAGAGTGTTTTGTAGCTGAGAATTTGCTCTATCAAACAATGTTGTTGTGCTCTTTGTATCTGTTGTAGTTTCCACGGAAATAAATAGCAGGCATTATTTTGGCATGGCCTGTGTACTTGCATATAGTTATATATGTATGTATTAAAATAGAAGTTTGTATATATTGATAGGTATCTCTATATGGGAAATTATACATTATACTAATACATACAGATAGATAGCAAGAGCATATATATATATGTTTAATATATAGTGTATATTTTATATGGCTCTGACTTTTTGGCTGTATATACATGCAAAATATGTACATAAATATGTTATATACTGTATCTTGTTTAGAGCCAGTTAGGGAGACACTATTATATGTGTCCCTATATATATATATATAATATTTTTTTATATATATATATATGCACACTACACTATATGTAGAGAACGTGTGCACTTTGTTTATACATAAATATGTAAAAGACTACAGTCATCTAGTTTCATATGTGCACTCTCACTCTGTGTAACTATACAGTATATATTTAATGTATGAGTATATTATCATAAGCTCACAGAAAGCCTTGGGTTAGATGGGACCTTAAAGCCCACTCAGTCCCAACCCCTGCTGTGGGCTGGTTGCACCTCAGCAGACTGGGCTGTCAGGGCCCCATCCAGCCTGGCCTTGGGAACCTCCAGGGATGGTAGAAGGCTACAGAGAGAATTGGATAAGGGTATAACTGGCTCTGTGAGATCCTTCTATAGCCACAGAACTTTATATGTTATGTATATTTATATAGCTGTATCTACACAGTGCTCCTTCTATGTTTACATCATTCTCTCACCAGCTACTCACTGTATATATGCTTACACAGTATACATCATTATAGAGCCATATAATGGACTCTTTCCACCTGTGGCTATCTTACATAATATTAAATGTATTTGTGTATACGCATAAATGTTTTATACATATTATATATACTACATACTATAGTGTACATGTAGCTAACTGTAGAGAATTTATTTGTTGTGCTCTGTACGCATATAATACAGAGAACAGTGGTGTTGGACAGCTAGCTAAGGGGCTTGCCTTTTTCTGTCTGTGTAGAGGCTGCATGTTCACATCTATTAGAATACATACAAACTGCTAGAGAGTGTGCACCTTAGAAGGGTTTTTCAGGGAGGTACACATATCTCTGTGTACATACATGTATATAGATAGCTGAGATGATGTATGTGTTAGAAAAGTTCTACAGCATCTCTTCTGTGTATTTGTGCACACACTAGTTTGCATGCTCACAGGCCTGCCTACGCATGTATTTTAGTTGTGCGTTTCATGTGAGCAACGCACACGCTATTGCTAGCCATGCTCCATGCACCATTGGGTTTCCATGGCCTGACTGGTGAGCTGCAGGTACCCAGCAAGTGCTGCTGCTGCAATGCTTTCCCCCCATCTGCTCAGGTCACACACAGCAGCGTTGGAGAAGCTGGGTGAGGCACAGCATGGGAGCAGGAGGTGCTGGAGCCGAGGGGTGCGGAACTGTGGTACAGCGAGGCAGGCAGATAGCAGTGGGCTGCAGGAGGCATTTGAGGGCCTGGAGGTAAGTGCAGACTCAGCAGAGCTGGGACACACCTTCACAGGCCTGGTGGCAACAAGTAGCTCAGATCAACGTCTTGGTGTGAGTTAAACACAAATTGGTGACACTGGGAGGCCAGGCTGAGGTCTGGGGGAGTGTGCCAATACATCCACCCACAGCACACAGCGGAGCCTGCCCCTCCCACCTTCCTCCACTGTTAGCAAAGAACCCCTCTGAGATGGATCATTTACTAGATGCAGCACAGCCATGCGCAGTACAGCAGGTACAGGAGTAGTGTTCAGGTTGCCCATATACATTTAATACTGGTGTTGCTTAACTTTTGAGCACTTGGCCAGGTGACCCTAGCACAGCTTTATGTGAGCAGCTGTATAAATGCTCATTAAGCAGTTTGAAAGACTAATGGGGTTCTGGCAGGGCCAGACAATCACTACTGCCATCTCTGTAACTCACCACATTCATCAGGAGGGGATGTGTTTGGTTTTTAATAAATACAGAGCAACAGACACACGGCACATCGAAAAGTTGTAGCACTCAGTGCGTTTATCCAAACAGCAGCAAAGTCTGTCTGCTGCGGCAGACACAAGAAGCTCTACCAGCACAGGCTAAGTACAGGCTTAGACAAAGTAAATCCTGCTTCATAACACGATGTTCTGGTGGCACAGGTGAACGCTGAAAGTTTTTCACGCAGACAAACAGATCAAGTCTTTCTAAGGGCAGATGATTGAGGTTGGTCATCTTTATCCATCCCTGGCAATATTTTCTCAAAAAGTATCAACAGAACGTATAGGAAAAGCTGCAGTTCACACACTCCATTGGTATTTATAACTTTTATTTGCAATACTTTAGGTCCAAGTTTCAAACTGCAATATTTTTACACTCAAGACACAGTCATGCACAATCCATATTTCAATTTTCTATTGCTTCAACCACAATTTAAAATAACTTAATATTGGAAACAAAACCCAAAGTCTTAAAAAAAAAACCAAAAACAAAAGGATGCTGAGGTCAGTAAGATGGATCCATGCCATCAGCACATTTACAAAGTAAATAACTTAGTTCTCTTTTTAAAAAGATCATAATTACCTCTTAATCCAAAGTTACAGAAGATTTCCACTACACATTTGTTTTTGCTTTTTATCTTTTTTTGTTGTTTTTTCTTTTTTTCTTTTTCTTTTTCTTTTTTTTTTAACAGATAACATGTCCTAAAAAAGGAATGTACAGCAAAATGAGATACATTTCTGATAAACAATGAAAATGTAGGCTCCTCCTCTGTTTACTTTTGTCTGGATACCCTGAATAAAAAATCTAGCAGACACCAGTCTAGATCTAAACTGGCTGCTTCAGACTGAACTGGAGTTTAGAGTTTGTTACATCCTGATCCAGTCAAGAGTTGCAGAATTCTTTTGCAGATCTTCCTAAAATGTATGTCTGTATGCATAGCATCTGCAGTGCAGATGCAGCACCAGTACACCAGCACAGCTCCCAGTGTGAATTTGGGCTCCACCCAAGAAGGTGGTGCTCTTTTCACCGGGGGGCTACGCAGTGCTTTGCTACTGGTTCCCATCTCGAGCAGCTCTCCTGCTATGGCAGATAGCAGCAGCTTATGAGTGTCACGCCTGAAGAGCTGAGAGGCTTTTTTCTTGTTGCTGTTCTACAGACTGATTTAGCAGCATTATTTAACACTAATATAAACAGTGTGACAAAAAGCAATTGCCTCTGTGCATCTTTAGCTCAAAGGTAAAAAAAAAATCTCAGCAGATATGGATGTAAGAGAATTGCATGCTTCAGATTTTCTCTGTTGACTCACTTCTGACGCGAATAGCTTTGCATGATGGAGCAAAAGAACAAGAGCAGCTCCCTACTACCCACCTGCTCCCTTGGCCATGTGACACCTCTGGGGACCCACCTCAGTACCTAGGGCTGTATCAGTACTTGCTTAATAAAGCAGCAAGGTTCTGCTGTCAAGGAATCCAGCAACCAAATTCTCACCAAATTCAGTGGGAACAGAAGCAGTACCTGTATCTGTCCAGCACAACAACAGACTTAGATATCAAATGAAACACAGAATATTCAGCAGCAAAAGGATCTGACTTGAAAAACAACCACCTGCCACTATTCACCCATGATTTCAATTGTGTTATGCCAGCCTGTGACAACTGGGAGCCCTTGATGCAAGCATTGACTTGAGATGGCTGGCCACAGACTCTAGGTTATGCACAAAGTGGAGGATACCTCTGTTAGATTTTAAGTGTTTAAAGATTTTAAACATTAAAGATTTTAAATGTTGCTGTAATCAGGCAGTACAAAGGGCAGAAAAATGAGTATCTCAAGCACTTTATCTGAGCCACTTACTTACACAATCTTGGTTAGCAGTCACTGAGCATAGGAAGAGGCACATAAAGAGACAACATTCAGCCACAGAGATTAGAAAGAACAGGACTTTTGTAAGATCTTTTACATTTTTCTCCTCAGAAGACAAGCTGTTTCAAGCCCCTGAAAGTACTGGAGGACAGAGGAGAGGCGGCACACAAACAACACTCATGTTCTCAGTTTGTACACTTTCCCCCCTTAGAGCACTGTGACTCAAACAAGTGTGCGTGTGGCTGCTGGCTCTTCTGACCCACGTTCACAACTGCCACCTTCAACCACTGCATCCAGCTGTGGTCGTTGCAGCTTTGATTCCATCTGACATGTAAGCTGGACCAGGCACATGTTAGTGAGCCTCACAGAAACCAAGCATGATCCCCAAGCAGTTATGAATGTGGTGCCCACTCAATTACAGCACAAGGCATCTGACACAGATATGCTGAAGCTTATGTGCGATCTGCTGGGAAGCTGTCCAGTGCAATTTTCCATATTATCATCTTTAACAAATTATACTGTTCCCTAGTTTTCTTAGTCACATTCTAGCAGAACATGAGTACTTCCTTGGAAGAATAGGTAAGCATTGAGAACAAAGTTTGCAGGCTCCTACCTTCGTGGTAGACCAAAGGGAATCTGCAAAAAGCATGTAAGCATCCCTCCTTCTCTTTCCTGTACTACTTTTTCTCCTGAGATAACTTATCATCAAAGATGCATGCAACCATTGGCAGGCTCAGGAAAGTGATTGTTTATATACATGACACATGCCTAGGATTATGGCAGTCAATTCTAACACATGTATAAGCAAGATTTTTGCAAGCTTCAGCCAGAAAAATAAATTACCCTGTCAGCTCAAGGACAGACACAAGTAAAGAAAGGTTTTAAAGACTGCCCCCAGCTTCCCCCCCAAGCCCCCAAATTGCATCCAAAGAAACCACAAATGTTTTCCTTTGAAATAAAGGTAGTTCTTTGCCCATTTCCTGAAAACTGGGGCTTTAAAATTAAGGATATCTATCCACTCAGTTAAATAACAAGATCTGAATGTTTATATTTACGGGTCTTCCTCGGCTTGCCCCATCAGTAAGTCACTGCATGTGTACTAACAATAGTCGGCCAAGAAGGTTTGTGGACCACTCTCAATAACATTTAGCAAGGCTAAGCTGGTGTTAGCATACACGCTGTGGGTGTTGAGCAGAGAACAACTGGCTCCTGTATTTCATGGTAGGGGGTAGCAGAGGTCTCTGTGAATCCTTGTCCAGTTGTGACCAACACCACTGAGCAAACAAATGCATACATGTACAAGCTCAGTGTGAGGAATGCTCCGTGGCAAAAACAGTGACTAAACTGGAACCACAGATAATAGGATACGGTGACATTTCTTACAACTAGCAGAGAGAAGAATGTACTTTCCTTCTTGTGGTGACTGGACCGTGCTTTATTTTTGGTGGCAGGGTATGGGGGGGAACTAACTGAAGACCTGCTGAGGTGCAGCCGCCGGCATCAGAGAAATCCAACACAAGCAGCTAAAAAAAATAATACTGGAGCTCATTTCTGTGCAGCGTAAGTCAGCCAAACGGTATCCAAAAATGGAGAACAGTTTTACAGAAGTGCGGGACACAGAAGTAAGAATGCGACCCTGGCCCAAGTTTGTGAACAAGCCCTGAGAGCACTGTGAGATCCGCCCTGTGCAGGCTCCTAGGAGTGTGTGTGGAATTCTTAATAGACACATTTGGGTTTTTTTTTTTTTCCTCTTTTTCTTTTTTTGTTAAATAAATAATATTTTCTGTGCTTCTCAAGCTTCCCTGACTTTACTGCTGTCATACTTCCGTCCCAGAACTCATTAAAACCACAGCAAGCTAAAACGAGTCATTTTCACACATCTTCATTGCAGGGATGGGAATCATAGTCAAGCTCTAGATAGTTGTTGGGTTCTTTTTTCATCATTTAATGAATTTAAAAATAAAGACAATTAACCAGTCCTTTAGAACCTTGGAATGAAAGTATCTGAAACATACAACATTTACCTATGCATTTGGCAACAAAACAGCCTATTTCTAAATACTTTCAAAAATATATATAACAACTAATTGCTTAATCTGAAGATAGCCGCCCAAAACCACCCGAGATGATTCCAGAGATTTTCTGTTTGCTTTGTTTCTTCCTGGAAAGTTACCACTATTGTCAATCCTAACTTCCTACTTGAGCTTGTAAATAATGTACAAGACTTGCCCCTTTCAGGACAGACCTTTTTATTACTAATACGCTTCTTCCACATTTCCTATCAGAGTTGGGAAATTATAAAAGCAGCTGCCGTCCTTCGGTATCTGATGACGGAGAATTTTGTGCCAGAGGCTGCCTGAAGAGCAGGGATGCTAGAGGTGCACTGCCCTGAATGTAAAGCAGTCCCAGCTCAGCAATTACAGTCATGCTGAAAAAAAGCCACTGGCAGAGATGATTCCCGTTGAATGCCGTCTGCCTCACTGCATTTTTTTCCAGCAGAAAAACCTCTGGATTTGCAAATGTGAAGAAAAATAAATACAGCATTTAATAAAATAAAAAGTAAGGCCTCTTATTAAAGAAGTTGTATTTAAAAAGCCAGTGCCAACAATATTCTGTATGCCGGAGCATACACTAATGCTATTATCCAATTTTCCTATATTTATTTGTTATCTTTTGTGAAATTGAACTGAAAAGTAGGGATGCTGAAGTATTATTTGCTAAAGAAAATAAATAGAAAAAAAAAAGAACAAGTAGTGTGATCTGTTAACAGAAGTGTATCGTATGTCCAGCAAATGTGCCGTAAAAAAGTGCTTTCCTTCTAAATGATGGCCATCTGTTCCTTTGTGGGTCCGAAAAAACTAAATGCTATACTGGAAGGAGAAACTGCCACTAGTTTCTTCATTACTTACATGGAATACAAATGTTTTATTCAGATTCATGCTTTATAAATTGAGGGCAGCTCTTCTCAAGTCTAAATGTCTCTTTTTTTTTTTTCTCAGGGAAGCCCATCTCCCAGATAGACAGCTTGAGCTGACAGAGAAGAACACAGGCTTGCAAAAGAAACAAACATCTTTTCTTATTTGACTACTGAAAATCAAACCTGTTGTGCTCCCCAGGAAGGTGAGAACTTGAGGCCTTTCGGTACTTAAAGGGAGCTTATAAAGAGGGGAGATTGACTTCGTACATGGTCTGACAGTGACAGAACAAGGGTGAACAGTTTTAAACCTAAAGAGGAGAGATTTAGGTTAGATATTAGGAGGAAATTCTTTACAGGGTGAGGCCCTGGCACTGCTGCCCAGAGCCACAGGTGCCCCATCCCTGGAGGTGCTCAAGGCCAGGCTGGATGGGGCCCAGGGCATCCTGATCCAGGGTGGGGAAACCAGCCCACGGCAGGGAGTTGGAGCTGGATGGGCTTTAAGGTCCCTTCCAACCCAACCCATACTATGATCCTGTGAACTTCAGTGAGCGTTGCCTCTGTCGATTGCCTCAGCAAAGACACTGGGACAGACACAGTGAGTGAGGGTGGGGTAGTTAGCAGTATTAATGACATTTTCAACACAAAGACAGTAACTGAATAAGAAGACAAAACCAAACAACCTAATGGCCTAATTCAAGAATAGCCCAAGCATCCTTCATTCGTACCGGCAAAATGTGAAGGTACCTTAGTACCTTAAAGGCTGTTTAGCCCTTTGGGGGAGCAGGCCTGAAACATGAAGAACTACAGCAAAAAGCTGTTTTACTCCTTTTTTGCTCATTGGATATAGGTGTTGATTCAGTTGGTGTTTTGAAGGTCTTTAATTAGTTGCACTACTAAGATACAAATACTCCATACAAATGCTTCTTCTGAGTGAAGCCACACTCCTTTCTTTCAGAAAAAAAAAAATATAAATAAATAAAACACAAATGGCATACTACAACTATTCTGCTCTCTTACAAATCAGCAGACTAGTCAAGCACAATCCTGTCACATCCAGGGCTTACTCTCCCCCAGCAACTCAGAACTGCTTGCTGCAGTGCTCGCTGTATGGAGGAGAACATATAGCAGGCTGGTTTTATGGCTCTGTATAGTTCTGCAATCTGCTCTGTATTTCTTGCTCACTGCAGAGCTCCAGGTTTAAATGCACTTTCTTCCAAAGCTGTCTGCTGGACTGGCTCAGGCAGAACCAAATCCTGGAAGCCATCACTCATTTCCATCAGTGTCGCAGTTCAGGCATGCAAGTTCTGCCATGGAAAGGACACTCACCTGCCAAAAGCCTGCAGAGTAGCCTGGCCACCGTTCCCTCTGCTAAGACAAACACAGATGCTACTAACCTTTCCTGGGAGCTACAAGAGGACCAGGAGGGCAGACATCCTCAGAAGTGACAGCAACACCCAGGCTGTTTTCCTCTCTTTGACTCCCGCACAAACTGAAGAGGGCTACTCCCACCACTCTGCACATTTTGGAGCACAGCTACAATTAACCTTGAAAGCTGCCCACTGCCAGTTTCAAGCTGACACTATGATCAGTGCAGTACCAGGAAGAGGTGATTGCCCAGCGATGGCCTGCTGCTGCTGCAAGCGCCTTCCTGCAGTCTGGGGTCACTGACGCTGAGGCTGCTCTGTGCTCTGCAAAGGGGTCCATGAGGCTCAGCACTGGGCAAGGCTGGGCCTGCTCTCACTTCACATTTCTCTTACAGCTCTGAATCAGACAAGCCCTTTCTGAGCAAACAGATCTTTCTGCTTTCTCAATTTAGTAAGACTCTCACCCATATTACAACTAGTTTTACAAATGAAAATGTCAAGAACAGAAACTATATATTCACAGCTGAGCCTGTATCTCAACAGGATGTTTTGACTGCTCCACTCCTGATTTGTTTTTGATTGGAAATGCAATTTCACTTTCTTCCTCATTGAGAAGTGTAATGACTAGGCAAATACCAGTGAGTGGGCTGTATTCTAAAGGCAGTACAGTCTGGAGTTATAAATGAAGACCCTTCTCCAATTCCAAACCATACAAGAAAAACCCCAAAACATAAAAGGACTTTGCATCTTTAAGAAACAACTGACGATTTAAAAGTGAATGTACAGCTTATTCACAGGGTGAGAAGGAAGGGAAACTTCCAACTGAATTTGCTTTACCTTGGAAATGGCTGAGGCAGCAAAGCATTTTCTGTCATTACCTCTCTGTCTTAAGCCCTGTTTCATCTTAAAAATAAATTAAGGAGCCAGAAAGCAGGAAGAAGACGTAAGTTTTTACTCCTTGAGGGACTGGAGAACAGTTGTTCTCCCCTCCTACCACCACGACTGCGACTGTTGGTCTGTCTGTCCGTCCGTCTGTCCGTCCATCCATCCATCCATCCATCCATCCATCCATCCGTCTGTCCTGCAGCAGAAGAGTTGAGGTTCTATAGAGTTTTTTTTTCTCAGTCCTGCTCTGGAGTGAGCTGGCATGGGAGAATGCCAGCCCAAAGCACTAGCGGCTGCTGTTCTTAATCGCTTCCTTTGCTGCAATGATCAGAGGAGTCAGGCTGGAGAGAGGCTTGGCTAATTTTAAAAATGGATGCTGCCCAAAGGAAAGAAAGAAACAAAACGTTACCTTCCAAAGTCAGTTACAGGCTTAAGCAGTATTTCTTCTATTTACTAGGGATACACAGGACTGTGGGGACCTTCTTAGCAAGTGCAATTTTGAGACCACCTGATGAGAATGAATTTGTCCAAGTCTACGGGGCCTGATAAAATGCATCCTAGGTTCCCAAAGGAGCTGACTGATGTGGTTGCCAAGCTACTTTCCACCATATTTGAAAAGTCACGGCTGGCAGGTGAAGTTCCCAGGGAACTCCAAAAAGGGAAATATCACTCCCATTTTTAGAAACGGTAGAAAGGCAGATCTGGGAAGCTACAGGCTGGTGAGTATCACCTGTTTGCCAAGGGACAACATGCAACAGACCCTCTTGGAAGCTATGTTAAGGCACACATGAGGCCCTCAACACAAGAAACACGTGAAGTTGTTGGAGTGGCCCCAGAGGAGGGCTGTGAAGATGATCAGAAGGCTGGAGCATCCCTCCTGTGAAGAAAGGTTGAGGGGCCTGGGCTTGTTCAGTCTGAAGAAGAGAAGGCTCCACGGGAGACCTTACTGCAGCCTTCCAGTACTCCAAGGGAGCTTATAAACAGGAGGGAAATTGACCTCATACATGCATGGTCTGATAGTGACAAGACAGGGAAGAATGGAGTTAAACTAAAAAAGGGGAGATTTAAGTCAGATGTTAGGAGGAAATTCTTTACTCAGAGAGCGGTAAGGCACTGGCTGCACAGAGTTGTGGGATGCCCCATCCCCAGAGGGATTAAGGCCCAAATGGGATGGTGCCCTGGGCAGCCTGATGAGGTGGGTGGCATCCATGCCCACAGCAGGGGAGTTGGAACTGGATGGGCTTTAAGGTCCCTTCCAATCCAAGCCATTCTGTGATTCTGTGTCTTCATGTCCAGTACCTTGCTATCATGGGCAAACGCAGCACATAATCTTATTAATAATCTTATTAATCTATTTATTAAGGTGTCTTCCGCTTAATGAGTTTTTTGCCCTCATAGGCCTCTGGGAATGCTACTTGCTGTCCTAGAGCCTAGTTCCTTTCATGGAACTTCAAATACTTAGATTTCTTTTTTTTTTTTTCTAAAGACAGGCTATTTTAGTTGCCCAGGAAGACTGGGAACATAAACCCTTTCAGAGGGAACGCCAGTACCACTAGAAGTTGTGAAGGCCACTGACGTCCAACTTTTAGACACCAAGATTGGAGTAAGGAGACAACCTGCCCCTCCTTGTGCCAGTTGACACTCACAGCACAGACAAGCAAGTGCCACATGCTGCAAAACTATCTGCCAGTTTATGCCTGCCACAAAACCTGGCAGTAAAACAGTAGCAGTTCTCATCTACTCAGCTACGGCAGGCAGCAGACAGTGCTGCAACAAGTCCCACTCAGCTGTCCTTATTTCAGTGGCAGAAGCCCTCAGAAGTGGGGCAGGATGGATAACCCTGAGTACTCTCCCCACTGGCCCCTCCAACATTCACAATGAGCACCCCAAAGCTCCTTCCTTCACACAGCCAAATCTCTGACCATTTTGCTGTGATTGGTATCAGTGGCTTCTTCCTGTCTCTATCTGTGTACAGGAGCTATCAACACCATTTCAAGCCTCTGAACCTGATGTGACTTCAATTCAGTTCTTTTGCTACAATGTATAATTCAGTATAGATCAAAATACTTATTTTTTTGCATGAAAAGCCTGAAGTCTGGAGATGAATATGGGAATATTAATCTGATGCCTCTCCCATAAGTCTTCTCTCCAAATAGTAAAGAAAGGGATTCTATGGGTGGACCATTCAATGGATATGGAACGAGTTGTGAGATTGTACCCAGAGAGTTGTGGTCAACAGCTCGATGTCTGCATGGAGATCAGTGACAAGTGGTGTCCCTCAGGGGTCAGTACTGGGACTGGGACTGACGATCTTGAATATCTTTTTCAATAGTACTGACAGTGGGATCAAATGCATTCTCAACAGGTTTTCAGATGACACCAAGCTGTGTGGTGTGGATGACACACCTAAGGGATGGGATGCCATCCAGAGAGACCGAGACAGATTTAAGCAGTGGGCGCAGGAGAACTTCATGAAGTTCAACCAGTGACCAAGGGCTGCACCTGGGTCACGACCTCCACTATCAATACAAGTTGATAGGCTTGAGCTCATCTCTGCCAAAAAGGACTTGGGTGTACCGGTGGACAGTGAGCTGGACATGAGCCAGTAATGTGCTTTTGCAGCCCAGAAAGGGGACCATATATCCTGGTCTGCATTGAAAGCAGTGTGGTAAGCAGAGTGAGGGAGGGAATCCTGCCTCCCTGTTCTGCTCTGGTGAGAACTCTGCCTAGAGTACTTCATACAGATGTGGAGTCCCCAGTCAGTACAGAAGAGAAATGCACCTGTTGGACCATGTCCAGATGAGGGCTACAAAAAAGACCTGAGGGATGGAACATCTACAAGGACAGGCTGAGAGAGCTGAGGCCGCGCAGCCTGGAGAAAGGAAGGCCTGAGGAGATCTGACATCAGTCTTTCAGTATCTAAAGGAGGGGCTGTAAGAAGGAAAGAACAGACTCTTTAGCAGGGTCTGTTGTGATAGAACAAGGGAAAATGGTTTCAAACTAAAAGAGAGAAAGACTTAGACTAGGTATAAGGAAGTTTTTTACAAAGGGTAAAAAGGTAGTGAAGCATTAGAATAGGTTTCCCAGTGAGGTGGTGGATGACCTGTCCCTGCAGACATTCAAGGTTAGGCAGGACTGGGCTCTGTGCACTCTGACTGAGCTGTAGATGTCCCTGTTCACTAAAGGGTAGTTAGACTAGATGACGTTTAAATGTCCTTTCCAAGTCAAACGATTCTGTCATTCTATGATTAACTGATGAGAATGCCATTATATACTGCATTCACTTTACTTGCAGCCACATCCCATTTTACCTGCAAAAGCTCCTTGGCAGACCCTCGCCTGTCCACATCCATCTCCAGGCAACAGTTCAGAAAGTCACGAAACACAGCAGAGAGTCTCTCAGGGTTCTGCAGCTCTGGTGTCCCATTTGTAGCTATCAGATACAGTGCCTGGGAAAAACAGAAATGCAAGACTCCACCTGTTTCCAACAAGACCCAGGAACATTTTTTCAGAAAGAATACAAGACTGAAGTTGGTATATTTGTCATCTGCATTTCTTAAATAGCATGGCCAGGTACTTGTTTGTAGCTGTTGTTTGTTCTTTCAGTCTGCATCACAGAGTTTGGGTGCCAGATGGAGTGCAGCCTTGCCACTGTGAGAAGAACTAAAGGTCATGCTGTATATCAGTTCCAGCCTTAACAAAAATCATGTCTGTACATAGGTGCAAGATTAATTTCCTCAGATTCCTGTCTCCCATCAGGAATTAACTGTGTAGCACTTATCTGTTTATCCATTATGAGTGTTTCCCATAGTATACATTCCTCCCCTATTACAGTTTCATTTTAAGAGTTGGTATAAATTTGAATACTTTAAAATAAAAATTCAATGCTTTACTGCAAGTATCCATGCATTATAGAAAATTATCAGCTATACAAATTCTAGCATTACAGTAACCAATGACACTTCCTGAAAAGATGAGGTAACCAATCTACACTGACCTGTGTTTGAAAATACTTCTGCCTGCAGATATAGTTGAAACTCTTTTCATAAAGATTCATCAGCTGGAGAAATTTGCCACAGGAAAATCCTTGTCAGGGATGGAGCTAACAGAGATTTCACAAACTGCCTGAGAGATTCTGCATCATTAACACAAAACCAACACATTTCTGAACTGGCTCCATGCTACTGGTCTGTTAGGGCTCTCCCATGTTGATATGCTCCAGTGACATTTTTACCAGCTGTCCTTGCTGGAACCAGTCCAAGCTGATGTAACTGGGATTTTGTCTCTAAACATGGGACAGCTTAAAAAGACAGTGGTGTCTGATTCTATTTGTACCTTACCCTGAGAGGATTTTCATTAAGGTAAGGAGGTTCTCCTTCCACCATTTCTATTGCCATGATCCCAAGTGACCAGATGTCAACTTTGGGGCCATATGCTTTTCTTGTCACCACTTCCGGTGCCATCCAGTAAGGAGTCCCGACCATTGTGCTCCTTTTACTCTGCTCGGGGGTGATCTGAGCACAGAAGCCAAAATCAGCTGAGGACAAAAACAAGTGTTGTTAAAGCCATCTAGAATTATGAAACCAAGAGAAGAGATCCCCACTTTATGCCTAAGAACATCTTGTTGAATCTAGATGGAAAAGGGATCATGGCTGTTTACTCTGCAGTGACCTTTATGCACTCAAAACTTTAGATGATAAACCCTGGTCCCTGGAAAGGGCATGCACAAATAAAGGCCAGATATTATTACACCTTCTTCCTTTCCATGTTTCTCTGCGTGTTGGAATTGTGCTCCTAGCTTGCAGCAGTGCTCAGTACGCTATCACAGGCACTCCTTTGGGTAACTGACAGTCAGATGCAGCCCTGCACCCCATCCTGCGAAAGCTGTGCACGGCAAGGAATACCTACTCAATTTGACAGATCCATCCATTCCGAGAAGAATATTGTCGCTTTTTATGTCTCTGTGAATCACTTGGTTTGAATGAAGGAAATCCAGCGCTTGCAGGCACTGATAGGTATAAAAAAAAAACCACAAGGGTAAAAATTAATGACCTGATTTCATCACACACAAAAGGAAATGGCTATAAAAGATTTAATTTCTAGAAGAATTGACAGTAATGGCAGAATATTGTGTTGTCAGAAGAAATAGCTTGCTGCTTCAACACCACTAGAATAATAACTTTTTAAATGAAGGCACATTAACTTTGGAAAAAGAAACGTCAGTTATTGTTACTGACTGTCCCCTGAAAGCACAGACCGAATGACTGCTGTTAAGATGGATGCGCCATTCTCGTCCATTTGACAAACTATTATTTGCCAAAAAGAAAAAGTCATTTTCTTCAGAATGAAGCAGATCGCTTTTGGGTGGAAGGCTGCATGACAAAGATTTCACTGTTACGTCCTACAGCATATTTGGAAATAACACGTTAGTCATTTTTCAGAAGCAAATACCGTTTTGGGTGGAATGCTACCCTTTTAAGCCGAAGACTGTGATAAATGAGTCTCTATTTTTCTTTATTATTTTAAAATTCTGCCACCAGCACGTCTGCTTTCACAGGCAAGGAATGCAGTACGGACATGCTCCAGATAAATGCTGGAAGAGGCAAAGCCGAGAACAGTAAAACTTAGAAAGAGAGAACAGTGTAATTCCAAAGCACAGTGCAGTGATCCTGGCAGGCAATTCACTAAACATGCTTTTCTTCTCCCATATTAAAAAAGCAACACAGAAACAAAGATCTGGACATGCCATCACTCATGTTCTTCGCACCTGATTAAAAGTACCATTCGGTCCCAGTAATCAGAAGTGCAGTTGGGATCCCTTACCTCCCTACAGACGGCTGCTATCTGTCCTTCATCCATACATGTCTCTGTAACAACATCAGTTAGAGAGCCTCCAGCCAAGTATTCCATAACCACCCAGAGCTCATCACCTACTAGGTAGCTGTAAGAAGACAACAGCAGATTTCATTAAGATGAATGTAACTAAAGTGTCTTAGGAAAATTACCACAGTTATTCTTCTTACCAGTTCATTTTTAAATGAAGACAGAATAAAACGAATGGACGTTCCTTCTAGGCCATGGAGTACTAGAAAATACTGAAATATAGTGCTAAAAAACTGTGCAGTCCAAATGAGAAAGGCAGGTAAATAAAAAATTATATGTCTTAGATGGCAAGCAAGAGAAAAACATGGTTTTTAGGTCAATGTTGAACCAGAATATATCAGATCACCTGGTTCATCATTGTAAAACACAGAAAAATTAGGAATAAGACAACAAAACTTTCATAGTAACCATGGCATGGAGGTGTGTACCACAGGCGAAAGGAAATGGTCAGCAGATTGGAAAACCTTACATAACCTAGACTTTCTGGCATCCACAGCAATGGAAAACAGCCATAAAAGCCAAAGAGAATAATTTCTATGGTGATATATTTGCATAACATGCACAAAATACCACCAACTTGAAAACAGTGAGGTAGTGGAGCTACAAGCAGTTGTTTTAGTAAGATAAGGCTGGTCAAAATCTTTGAAAATACTCTCAGAACAACATATTCCACCTAAATAAGCACTTCTGTGCTGTACAGGTGACAGAACACCACCCAGAGAGGTCCTGGATTCTCCTTGGAGATCTTCAAAAGGTTCTGGATATGGGCGCCTGGGCACCCTGCTCTGGTGGCCCTGCTGGAGCAGGGGTGGGACCAGCTGAGCCCAGGGCTCCCTGCCAACCTCGACTAGTTTGGGCTTCTGTGGCATGCCAGGGATTAAGACCAATGTCCTCCCATGCATTTATTTGCACATATACACACACACACAGATATATACACACACATACTTATAGCTAAGTAATAAAGAGGTCAGTTTTCTGTCAATGACCGAAGGCTTTTCTCAAACTTTGACTTGCAGTATATAAATGAACATTTCTGTGAGAATACCAGAATCACTTACCTGTCTAAATAGTTAACGATATTGGGATTCTTATTTTCCCTCATGACCAGGATTTCATTAATAATTAGTTCCTTTTTGGGCTGCTGTTGGAGATTCATTTGCTTTATGGCCACCTAAAAATGACAGTGAAAACAATGCATCAGCTCAAACAGTCTGTTGCACAAGATCAGAACCAACACAGAGTGAGTGTTCTTGGAACGATCTATCAGAGCTGTGGCAAAGGGTCTTGTTATTAGACACTGGAAGTCAGTAACATAGAACACCCTATTTCTGTGCTTGCTTGAGTAACACTTTGGACACACAGTCATATATATCTTGCCTTATAGAATCTGTAAAAACCATCTTTAAACTATCAACCACAAATCTCTAACGCTCTCTGGACTTACGTTCTTCTAAGATGGCCTTAGTTTATTACCCCCATTGTTACTGTTTGTGCACCTTGTGCAAGCAGCAAATGATTTTAATACCATGAAAATACGTAAAAACTGTTGGAATTCTTTAATAATTATACGATTTTTAATGATTATGTCAGCAATTGCTGTTACTCCTGACTTGAGATCATTAAGGTTACATACACACAGACACACACACACACAAATTCTTGCACTTCCTAACTTTCTGGATTTTGATTTTGCATCTCAAAAACTGGTATTTTATGGGCACATCCAGGGTTATGAGTACAGCCTATGGCTTCCAGACCACTTGCAGACCTCTAAGAGTGGTTACAAAGCGTCCTCCTGTACGGAACCACTGGAGGTGGACAGCATCAGTGGAATCTCGCACTACTAGAGATCAGGTGTGTTTGCTGACAGCCCCAAGCAGCTTCTAAGACACCAACTTTTGCTCTGAACCCTTGTACCTACCCCGCCTCAGGCTGGCTCCTCAGCCCAGTCCCATCTTCATGCAGGCAGCCTGCCTTGCCCAGCTCTCCCCAGTTAGACCTGCCCAAAGGCTCAGGCCTTCCTTCCCTCCTAGCCTCCCAGAAGGCAGCACCTTCCCCAAGGGTCTCAGAAGAGCCCTCTGGCCCACACCACACCTTGTGCACAGGCATGGCCCTGTGGCTGTTTCAAGTCTGTCTCCTGCTCCCTCCATAGGGGATTTGGCCAGCCTCCCCCCTCTAATCCTGGCTCTTGACATGGTACAAGTATGACAACCCTGTCTCCCTGTTCTCATTTCTGATGTCAAACAGATTCTCCAACAGGATTTGCGTATCATGTTCAAAAACTCTAGCTTAGAAAAGGAAAGGAATGTTAAGACACCACTTTTAAGTCAGCCACTATCCAGACCTGTCAAAGTTAACCTCGCTTTTCTTCAAGGTTTGTTTCTCAAACCCTGGGCCCCACCTTCCCCACAGCCAGTCCTTGCCAGGGCGAGGCTGACATCACCAGGTAGCATCAGGAGCTGCCACTGACATCACACCCAAACACAACTGTGTTGTTCAACAGAGATCTTTGCCCTTGACACAAGTTTTTTCATTCTTCAATGTCAACCGGCTTACGAATGACCAAAACACAGAACTGCACTCTAAATATGACTCCTCCTTAATTAGATCTTGTGTTATACTTTGAAGGTTACACATGCTATAGAAAGCAGTGAAACAGTATTGCTGTCTGAATCAGTGCTCAAGATAAACTGGGAACGAATGACAGCAGCATCCATTAGCTAGTAGTTGTTGCATCTAAGCACTCGGCAATGTAAACAGGGTGCCCTTCTCTGAAGGACAGCGCTTCCCTCTCTGCGTTGTTTCCAACAGTTCTTATAAATTCTGCCCAAAAGCAAGCAATGCAACACAGCTATTTATTCCTCATAACAACAGGGGAAATCATGACCACCACCTGGGTTCCCCGAGGCCCACGGTCACAGATCTTTGGGTTTTACAATTGGTATTGCTAACCGACTTATGGCCAGGCCCAGAGGCAGTTTTTAGTACAGAGTTAAATTACACTCACAACATTCTCACTAAGAGCACATCGTCAACTGCGTTTGGGAACAAAGAAATTCAGAATATTTCTAACCTAACACATTTACATGGGCAATACAGACATTTTTTAATCAGGTCTGAAAACTTGTTGAGATTTGTTTTACAGACATCTCTAAAATATCCATTGAGGGATGACAGACATAACATAGTACTGGGATGGGACCAACAACGCCACGGAGGGCACCTGTTCTGAAGACAAAAGAAAACGCATCACTTAGGACCACCCTTAGATGCTAAGGGTGAAGCATCACCTCAGGCACAGAGAGTGCCCAGGGGGACCAGGACTACCCTTGTCCAGGAACTCATCAGCACCCCTTCAGGTGCTGATCAGCACCTCCGTGCAGTGGTTGCAGGAGAGCAGACGGCCCAGTAAGCATTCAGTTACGGAGGCAGAGAACCACAATGCTAATAAAAGGCTTTCTCTGAGAAGCTGAAGACAGCAGCCGATACACTTTGCAAGCTGACACCCGTCCATGCTGAGGAGGAACAGCCTACGTGCTACAGACCTACAGGCACCCTGAGAACCCATCCCCAGGTCCTGCCAGAGGGGAAAACACTGAGTGCAGCAAAATCAGCTGGGGCGGCCAGTGCTTACCTCTTGTCCTGTGGCGATGTCTATTGCTGTATAAACAGTTCCTGATGCCCTAGAAACAAAACAGCAACCAAAGAATGAGAAGTGGCTTCATTCCTTTGAGTGAGAACAAGTCCTGACAGAACATCTCTGCTGCCCACAGTGGTCTCGCCCCTCCCTCGCTCATTCAGCCCTCCAGCAGCACACAGCACAGACGCCCACCCGCCCTCCACCACATGGGGAATCTGAGATCAATGCCCAATGTGATGAGAAAGGGCAGGTGCACATCTCTGGTATATTTCCTGAATTATTTTAGTTCAAAATTTAAGGATGGAGTTGGTTTTACTCCCCCCCCCCCCCCCCCCCAAAAAAAAAAAAACCCACAAAACAAAACCCTGGAAAATATTCCCCAGTTTTGCTTTGCTGGCTTTTTTTTTGTTTGGTTGGTTGGTTGATTTTTTCACCTCATCTCATGAAATTTAACAAGAAATCTACCTACACCTTCTTAGACTTCTTATTTGAATTTATCTGCAAAATTGAGGCAACACCATCCAGTCATTCTGGGAACCCAAATGCAAGTCAGCCCTCTGAAGAAAGGATCTGGAGGCAGCTTCCTTAGGGTGCAAGGAACTGTTCTCCAGCCCTCCTGACACATCACAGCTGGAGCAGGTTAAGGAATATGATGTCCCACATAAAAACCGAGAGTGACCTAAAACAGGGCAACCTCAGGCAGCTTCTCTTTGTCAAGAGCCATTCAGCAGCTGCTCTGTTAGGTGCACCAGATACAAAGGACTCTTCGTGGTGTCTGCTCTGTGCTTCCACAGCAGACATAGGAGGAGGCACAGAGCCACCAGAAGTAGGTGACCTGCAGACCAGACAGCGCATTCCGCTGCCTGACATCTGCCTCTCATTAAGAGGTTCTTCCCCTGCAGTGCTAAGAAGGGCCATCACTACAGGAAATCCTTCTGAGTTTATCAGGCGGTGTGGCCTTGTAAACTCCACCGGGGCTTCCTTTGGGGCTAAGACATGGGTGTGTGCTGCCATCATTTAAGAAACCCATGGCTGCACAGACAGCAAGGCAAGGGAGGGTCTGGAGATTCGAGAAACAGGAACGTGTGTCTTGCAGGTGTCCTGGCAGCCGAAAACACAACATCAGTTTTCTCATTTTTGCCCCATCACCTGGTTTGTTTCTGTTTATGTCTGGCTGAAATATTTCCAAAAACCTTACTTCAACCAGCAGCAGTGCACCAGCAGTGCTGGGAACAATGCTATCATTGGACATGCTATGTACTCTTTTAATATAAATGCAAATGCGTTTTTCTATGACTAATTGTTGAGATTAATCCAATTTGTTTTCACAAAAAGCCAACACCATTTATTTAGTTTTTCTAACGCTGTGCTGTGCCTCCTGAGTACAGTCCTGTCAGAATTTACTTAAAATCAGATATTTAAATGAGGATGCTTTTTGGTATGCTCCAGGCCATCTGTGAAGAGCTCAGATAAAGGTGAGGAAATTAAGTAAGGCTGTGAATTAACTGCAAAGGCTCTGTGACTCTACATTAGGGACTTTCACTTCCAAGCAGCTATACTTCTGATCTGTATCGAACCTTTAAACTCTTCTGTAGAATCTTCAGTTTAATGCAGTCAGGCAAGTACCAGGACCTGCAGCGAGATCTGCTTCACTAAGATGCAGTGAAATACAAACTGCTAAAGCCAACAGACCAACCAACCACCAGAAACCAGACTGCTCGCAGCTCCATCCTGCTTTAGTCTTTTTTTAACAAGAGCTAAGCACAGCTGGAGCAAACACAGCCCCTTCGTCAAGCACCAGTTAACTAAGTTCCCTCCGGTGTCAGCAGCACCTTCAGTCCTTAAACTGGACACAAATTACAAACCAGGGATTCAGCACTGAATCAGACCTAAGCTTCAGCTGGCTGCTGTTCACTGCAACGTGGCTGCAAGACCATCACATTGTTTGTTAGCATACGAAGGTATGGAGCCATGAGGCACGGCTGGCTGCTCACTTCACTTTTCCTGATGTAAGAAGCTTCTGCTAACCACACCTCAATTAACAGCCTTGCACCTGCTCACTGCTTCTACTGAAAAGCTGCTCACTTCCCTGCAGTGTAACACTGAGGGCCTAAATGCCATCCCTCCTCCTTTATGACTGGGGGACGAAGTAATCTGAAGTGCATTACTGAGTGCACTCACCGTTCTAGTATTTGAGAAAAAAAATTATCATAACTTAGATTATAAAAGCTACAGCAAGTCTTAAACAAAAGCTTTATGTGCAGCTGAAGTCCAAGAACAGGTGTCAAAACAGTCCCACATTTGTGTGTTCACTGCAGTAGCAATGCAGGTCTGAAAGGCACCCAGCACAGGTCTAGCTATCCCCCAGGACTGCTGTTCCCATCTAACTCGACCCACAGCACTACCACAGCACACCAGCTCCCCTATAAGAAGGGTATGCAACTTTCTGGCTGCGCAACGTCCCAGAGGAAACCTATTTCGATATCCTTCCAGGGCCATTTGCCTTTCCACCAGCTGCCGAGGCACCTTTGTACAACCTAGCAGTGTCAGAACAAAAGACAGCGAGTGAGGACGATGGTCATTTTGTGACTGACAACAAGAGCCTGCTCACACATGTTTATTCTGAAGAATAATCTCACTTCTTCAGCTGACACTTATCTCTGGGAGACTGGCACGGCTCTGAGTGTCCAGTGACATTTTACAAATGACAGTAAGAACCAAAGCCACAGGTAGAAAGCAATCCAGAGTCTCAGAAAAGGTTTTATGCAGTGAATGGAGAAGAAACACCTCCCCACAAGTGTCCTATCAAATCTGACTTATCTACTGAAAAGCCTGCCAGAAAAAGAGCATGAGTGTGCCCGGCTTTCTTCAGTATGTATCAGCTGTAGGTCAGCAACACGCAACCCTGAGATCAAACCTCACTGTTAAGGCAGAAGGAGATCTCCTGATGTCAGCAAGCAGCATTCTGCCATGCACAGACAGCAGCGTGCTCCCGGTCTGACAGGAATGGCATCAGCCCTCCTGGAATTACAACACAGCCAAGGAAGAAACCTGGACCAAGCAGGGAGTCCGCCAATATTTGAAATGTGTCTCAGACATCTAGCTTTGATGTCATTTCTCTTGTTCTTGCCTCCTCGCATAGGCAGCATTTCAGATCAGTCCCAATTAGAATAAGGTTTCCAAAGAGAACAGCTCAGCAGATCATTTTTGATAGAACCCCAACTCCCGCAGGATCTCAGCAATGTGCCATCGGGCAGGCACTGAGTTTCCGTGCAAAGTACACTGCACATCTACACCGCCCTTAGTACTGATTTTGTTTTTGTTTTTGCTTTGTGTGTGTTTCAATTTCTAAACTGCGAGGTTATGCTCTCGATCATCAGAGCATTTTTATTAGCAATATATTTGAAAGAGCTTTTATTTCCATGACAAGTATCATTTGGTAAGTTGCTCCTTCAGACAAGGAAGCATAATTTTTTTCTTCTTTCCCTAGTGTGGATTTATTACTTTGAAACATCTAAGAACTACGTCTCCTAAGAAGACACGTGCTGCACACCTGAGGGACAGCAGATTCTTGGTCCCATTCCTCACTGCAGATAAGGCACTGCTAGCAGCAAGGGGCCTTTGACAATTCCTTCTGGCCACAGTTAAAATACTGGTAAGAAGCAAGAGACTGGAGAATCCAAACCCAGTGTCTGAGCGTACCGGAGCTTGCCCAGGTTCCCACTTTGCTATTAGAGCAGCAGAACACCCAGCCCATGTCTGTGTATCAGTTACCATGACTGGACTTACCCTTGGCCAATTTTTTCAAATCGAGTGTATTTCTTCTTAGGGTCTCCAACACTCACAATGCTCCCTGAAAGAAAGAAGATAAAAGATGTGTAAGAGATCATTCTTTTATACCATTGACTCAAAGCTTGCTGAAGGACACAGATGAACAAATCCAAGCAAGTCCTGGTCATGGGTTGAGAAATCCTTTGTCTGAGGGACACAGATGGACCAGGCCAGGGCAACAAGAGAGAGATAAGCTGCAGATGAACGGCCAGGAAGCAGTTGTTTGTGTGGGCTTATCTCAAGGAAGACGGCCATCTCAGGGGGTGCACCCAGGGATGTCACATAGGCAAGAAAAAGGGAGGATAAAAGAGGGATCAGCAACCATGAAGTTAGGTTATCTGACATCAGATTCCCCACAGTGTAATGCCTGCATGCTGAAGAACAAGGGTTTCTGACATCAGATTCCTCACAACCTGAGACCTGCATGCTGCCTCACAACATGATGCCTGCATGCTGAAGAAGAAGGTGTCTGCCATCAGATCCCTCACTATGGAAGTCCTGCTTGCTGACGGACTCTCTTGGGCCTGCTACCCGAGTCCTGCTGCCTCCCTCCCGGACTTACCCTGTGGCTTCTTCCTGCTACACACTTGCTGCCCAAGGCCAGCCACGTTGCTGCTGCTCTCCCCCCCCCACACTTTTGCCTCAGACCATTGGAACGTCTTGCAATGGGACCGCTGCTGGATCCTGGTGGTGACTATCCCCGCTCTACGCAATTCTTGCCTCTGTCTATGTTTTCTATTGCCTGCCTTCCCTTCCCCATCGCCCTAAATCATCTGTCCTCCCCTTCCCCATCTCCCCGATTAGGATTTGTAATCAACTGGTTGGACCAACATCTGAACCGTTATTTCTTAATCTCATGCCGGGTGTACATATACCAAAGGACCTCTTCTCCCTCCTATAAATTGGAGCGAGACAAGATATTCACTTGGAAATGAAGACACCACCTTCGGACAGATTGGAAATGCAGCCACACTGCCCAGGGCTGCCAGCTGCACGTGGGCTGCTGGGTAACAACATCAAAGCAGGCAGCAGCACAAGCAGCGCCACAGAGAGTGGCTTCTGACAGCCCTTTGGAGATTGCTCTGTGTGACAGGGAACTGACAGTGCAGAAGAAAACTGATAGGAGATGGACATCAGAAATGAGCAGTATCAGTGCAATTGCTTCTCTGTTTACAAACACTGATGAGATCTGGAATAACAGAGCCTTATTTCCTTATAGAGAAATACTCTGATTCTACAGAAGGTTTAATACTTTCAAAGATTAAATGTCTGTAGGGTTCTGGAACCAATTTTTATGAACAGATGTCACCGTCAGAACAGGAGGACTACAGTGCAGTGTTTCCAGGTAGAAATCTTCTCAGCTTTTCAGTCATTTGCCAAAGTTTTGGTTTCACCCTTTTAAAAAAGTACATCTCATAACGTATGATCCTCGTAATTGATTACTGGGTTAAGTTACAAAGGAGACCTTGCTTGTGCCATTCTAACCGCGTTCCTTGCCTTCACTCTGACCCAGGCCAGCAACAAGCATCTGGCCTGACTCTCAGCAATGCACAAATGCTGATTTTCACCATCAGAAGAACCATTCTGTGTAAGGGGATCAGCAGTACACCTCAGGAGCTGGCACTATAAGGACAGCTGCACCTGCGAGATGCCATGGTTCCACCAGTGCAGGACGCACGAAGCAGGGCGGGTGGGCTGCTGCCATGGGCATGGGGCAGCTGAGGTCCAGAAGCAGTCTGGAGCACGTGTGCCACTGCAGCTACAATGACAACATGCACAGCTTGCTGGTTTCCTGCCCACTCAGAAATGTAGGCAGCCTGAATGGGAAGGAGAGAATGCAGTAATTAGGATACTACGTTTGTACCAAGTGAAAGAGCCAAAATCTGATAAATTCAAACAAATCCGAAGGGGTAATTCAAAAACAGCATTGTTTTTTCTGGTCCAGTAGTTGCCAAAAATACAAATGGCAGCACCTAAGCTGATGACTAAATGGCAATTAAAATGACTTCTGAAGATTTATCTTGGGATGTATGTCACTGAAATACACTGAGAAGATCAGCTCAGGGGGAAACATTTCAGTATTTCGCAGCATGACTGACTGATCTGTACTCCTCCATCACAAATACAAACGCATACTTTGTTATTCACCTCTGCATCCACAGCAATATGCCTGCAGGAAGCCTGGTGCCAGCACACTAAGGAGACGCAGCACCAGCACCACCCGGTGCACTTCCCTGCTCGAACAGTTCTGCCAGCCGTGGCAAGATCACCAACAGGAGCTGCAGAGAAGCTGTTTCCTTTAGAGTGTGGTTCTCGCCCCCACTTGCCCAGCACTGGAGTGATGGCAGCAGTGCTGCTGCTGATGGCAGGGCAAGCACTACCTGGCGGAGGTTGCTGAAGTTGCACAAAGTGGCCCTGGCCTGCTGCCCCCGCCTGCAGGAGGTACTGCAGCTGTACTGCCTTGAGTCTGTGCCAAGGATGTAGCGCTTTCAGGACCTGGATAGTTTCCCTATTTTCCTCCATTCGGTGGATGAGAAGTAGCTGGCAAATGAGAGGTACATGCTGCAGGCTGCTGCTCATTGGCAGGACACTGACAGAATGATGCTGCCTGGCTCTGGGGGAGCTGTGGTTTGCCCTAAGTCAAGAAGTGACACAACAACACTGACTTCCAGTCTATGTGCACCACTGCAAGAGGCAGTGCTTTCTTCCTGACTGCCTGTTTACTTCCACTTCAATGGCAATCAAATGTACTCCGAAATGAAAAGCAAAATATAAACAGCACCAAGGCCATGCAAGAGAAGACCATCATTTTTTTTCTTTACAATCAGCACAGTGTAACCTGCATCCTTTGGATGGAACTGCATTGCTTCTTTCATCTCAGCTACACTGACCTCAGTGCTGGGTTCCTCACTGCAGCTAAAGCGCTCCTCAGAGCAGGGTGCTCACAGACACGAGCGCTGCAGCAGAGGCAGGGATGTGCTGCTGCCCCTGCACACGACCTCCTGCTTCTCACCTCCGACAATCACAGCTCCACCCGCTCTGTGTGGGTACCAGCAGCTGACCTGGGCTGTGCCATCCTTCCCAATGGGCAGCCCACTCAGCGAGAGCTCACCCAGTGCTACCTGCCTGGTCTGCACCACAGCCAAAGTGGGACTCACCAAAATGTGTGACAGAAGGTGAAGCTTTTAGTCTGCTGCACAAAAATGGGCCCTCTCAATGAACTCTCTCTTCAGCCAAGAGGAATATGACCAGGGGACTCCGGGACTCCCTTTCTCTAGCCAAAGGCAGGTATCAGGAAAAACCCCATGTTGTCAGTGTCTGGTGAGGTGCTATTCTCAGCTAGTGAATGGAACTGCTTCTCTATCAGGGCTGAGAGCAGAAGTTCATGGAAGTTTGTGCTAGAAAAGAATTCAGAAGAAAGAGACTGGAGAACAGACATTTTGAATAACGATTTTCCAAACTTACTACTGACTTTTCAGCTCAAACTTCTGCAGCTGAAAACCTGAGTGGCTGCTTCTGCCTGTTAATTGTCTGTGGCTGATTTCCTGTGACTGAGCCAACATCTGTCCAACAGCACAACACTGAAAGCAGCCGCCCAACTGGTGTGCAGCTCCAGCTCAGAGGAGCACTCCCTGTGCCGACAAAGACAAACACACCGGCTACTGTGAGGTCTTTAAGCGCTTTCCTTTATCAAGTCCTAAATTAAATGGATAAGAAAGCACAATTGAGCCACTTCTGTTTTATAATTGCAGCGGAACATATTCATGATTTCATTACAGACAGAGTTTTGTTTGATCTTATCTCAATATTACAGGCTTTACTCCCTAGGAAAACGTGTAATGAAAGTGTCTCTAAGAAAGCCCAAGTTATTTCAAGCAGAGAAGAATTATGAAAGCAAATTAAGATAAAAGAAGGCAGGGGACACCTTCATAAAAGAAGCCTGAAATCAGTTGCAGAGGAAGTCGGCAAGGTGAAGAAGTGCCCTGAGTTCAAAAGCAAACAAAAACCAACACGACACACATGCTTCGATGTAACCAGCCCAGGTCTATTACAAACAAGCACTGGCCACAATTTTAGATAGCTTCATAAAAGCAAAGAAAGATTTTCACTGCCCGCGTCTCAATTTGCCCAAGGCAGATCTTCAGACCTTGTTCAACAAGTATCAAATTCTTAAGAAAAAAACCAAAGCATGAAACCACATAACACTTCAAAGGCATAACCTGCAGTAACTTAAGGGCTCAGTCTCCATTTGAGTCCACAAGTGTCAATAAATAATATGCACGCTTACATTCAAGTATGCACATGACTGCAGATCTCATGGCAGAAGCCTGCCTCAAACAGTTAGCCCCGGGTGAAGGAGCTATAATTCCTCCCTTTATAAGCTGACGTACCTGCAGGTGAACTGCCTGCTCTGGAATAAACAACTTAATTATTTCATTATCTCCTCCACCAAAGCCACTGAACTTGTCCCGCCAACGCCCCCTACCGGCAGTGACATTCAGTTCTATATAGTCCCATCCACCCACCAGGGCACCGAACATCCCACACCAGCAGCAGCAATCTCACAGCTAGGAAAAGCTTCAGCCTCTGCAGCGACATGCACCACTGGTGGCAGGGAAGGAACGTGAGACACCACGATTGGCTTTCACAGGAATTAGCCTGGGAAGGACTACTGTGAAGAAGCCACAGCCAGCCCGGGCTCTTTCCAAATGGTCGCCCCCCATTAAAGATGTAATATTATCAGCTTTGGGATCAAACACAAGGTCAATCCACTGACTGTCCTACCAGGTAGCAGGAGACACAGGATGAATTAAGGTATCTTATGAACCCAACGGGTTACTGTCTGATAACACAGAGCTACCAAGTAGTACATGCAAGAAGCTGATTAAATGGGTTGTGCTAGAGAATCACTAAGAGCTTGATGTGTTTGTGTGACCCATGGAGGGCTTTAGGGCCAACAGTTAGGACTTTAGTAGTAACTCACCGGGAATTAGCTATGTCAGAGTGCCACAAAAATTGAGGAACATGCTGTGGGTATGCAGGAGGCTACGGCTCCTGAGAAACACCTGCAGCACAGTTTTACCTGGTCAAGTCACACATATGTGTCTCACTGAAGCATCTTTATAAGTATAAAGCTAAGAAATAAAATAAGGATTGCTATAAAAAGTATTTTTCTTCTGGGGTACACTGAAAACATCTGTTCTCTACCCATGGTCTCAGCTGATGTTCTTTCAAAGGAGTCCTCTGACTAAATGGGGAATTCTTCTAACAAGCCCAGATACGTTGGTAGAAGTGGTGGTAACTCCAGTAATTACACCACCAGAACATCCTGGGGAGGAGACCCAATGGACGCTGAAGGAATCTGCTTCATTTTGTAGCTGTCTACAGGTTAACAAAAAAACCAACCCAACAAATCCAAGAAATTCCTGCAAAGTATGTTGGCTCTGATGATTAGTGAGAAGTCAGGAATTTAAGATAATTTAGGAAGCCAAACATTCTTTTAACTTTGGGCATCAGCACACTGGAGTTCACTAGGCCATTCACTAGGCCACAGCCTTCTCCTGAAGCAGAAATAATCTCCTCTTTAGCCTTTAGCACAGACAGAAGCTCAGGCAAATCCAGCTCGGTCAGAGCTGCCCCTAGAGGTGGAAAGAATACCCACAGTGTTCTCCCATTCCCTACAGGCACAGTAACAGTTTGCGTAAGGAGTTGTAAGGCCCAGTGACACTGAACTGAAGATGAACACTTCTCCATGTACTTGAGATACGCTCTCAGGACACTGCTTTATCAGACAAGAAATACAGAATACATACTCAGTTTCTCTAGGATCTCCTCATCTGTCATCTTGGATTTTTTCCGCTGCCGGTCTGTGTTTCTGTACAAAGTGTTTGTGTTGGAGTTTTCAGGCTGGGGAGTGGTGGCTTCTTTAGCTGGTGCTGGTGCAGCGACAGGTTCAATTACGGAGCGCGTGTAGATCTGTGACAATAAATAGTTCATGTCAAAAAGGTGGCCTGCAGAGGTGCCCCAAAACCGTATTTCAAACAGAATGCTTGGAAGATGCTACCTGCCACATCCAGGGCTTAAAACATTCATTTTCACTCTCCGCTTCTCAAGGTGGATAAGAAAAAACAAAGGCTAGCTTTATACAAGTTCAAGGTCAGGTCTCAATTTTCATTTATTTCCTGGAAGGTGACAAATGGTTGATTCACTGCGTTGACAGACTACAGAAAAAGATGTATTGGGGTCTGAGAGCTTTGTTCCCTTCTGCTCATCCGTTTATGTGGGAAACAAAATAACTGCTCTAATGGAACTCTTAAAAATTTCAGCGATGGCATCAATGTAGCACTGAAGGCAACAGCTCTGCAACAGAAGTACTGAGCATTAGGAGTGGTCTGATCAGTTAAGATGGGTGCCTGAACAGAAACAGAGAGCATTTCCCTTTCCTGATCACAACTGCTTGATGAACTTCTCATTGGTGATCTCAAGATTTAAGTTCCACTAGGAACTGCATTCCAGTCCTTCAGGCTCCTACCTGCTCTTTACAACGCACACCTGGGTAGGATGCTTCTCACCGAACTTCCGTCACGTAAGAGTGCAACCCTAAGCAGTTTATTTAGCTCCTTACATATGGAGCTTTGTGGGGAGGGATGGGTTCCTCCAGGGGATAGTTCTACGTGTCCCACAGGAGCATGAAAGGCACCTGACGGTGCCTATACAGGTGGCATATACAAATAGGGAGGTGCCTCTCCCTATACAGGTCCTGTGGACCAACTTGTGCACTGTTACACCACTAGCACTGAACAACACAGTGCTACCCATTATCTGACACTAAGATAAAATTCACTGTTTTAACCAGCATCACAGGAAACTCTCAACAACTAAGCTCAAAACAGATCTCCTGGCATCAGTAGGTTGGGTGAAGCAATAGCCCACGGCTGTACTGCAGCCCTCACACACGAACAGCGCACGCTGTCCGGCCAGAAACACACAGCTCAGCACGGCACTGCAGCAGTGCTGCCCAAAGCCAGGACCTACTGATTTTGTGTGTTCAGGCCGTGGTGCAATAACAGGCGGAGGTTCGTTGTCATCTTCTTCTTCCTCATCTTCTTCATCCTCTTCTTCAGAAACTGACGGTGCTAATGGGGGTTCTGACGCTGTTTTTGTGCTCTGCGGACAGACAGTACCATGAGTGAGGGCCACCACTGGGTGGTCTGGTAAGTATGAACATCTGTTGTCTGCTCAGACATCACCAACAGCCTCTGCGTCCCTACAGCAAGGCCCACACCCTTTGGTCCACCACCACCACTTCAAGGTTACAGGTTACCACGCTCTGTTAATTCTCCTCAGCGTTTGTCATTTTTGCTCTTTACTTACTCATAGCGAACTACACGTGGGCTCCTGAACTGTGTCCCATACATCACTGAAGCAATAAATGAAATAAAAACAGCTAAATCATTCCCATGTTTTCTCAAAGTCTGATTTCACCAAAAGTAATGTTTGAATATATCACTAGAAACCCCACCCGGCTGCTAGTTAATTGCTTTGGCAGTGCAGAAATGGTAGCAGTTAATTAAGTTAACAGGTGTCTGCTGGCTAGGTTAATTAACACACTTCCACACGCAAAGCCTCCCGCATTGTCTTGCCAGGAATTTTATTTTGCAGGGAAAGGCTGATTGTTTCTCTATTATTTCACCCCTGGGCTGGTCTTATTGCACACTTTCACAGAGCCAAATTTCCCTGTTTAGCAGCTCCTGCTTCACTACTGTCCTCTTTACCTGATCATAAGGCAGCAAACAGATCCCCCCACTACATCTGCCTCACCTAACCCCACAGGCAGCAGGAGCCCCTCACCATACCTCAGCAATGCCTGGCAACACACACAGCGTGCTCTGTGAGACCCTGCTCCAGCACCAACCTTTTAATGGTAAAGGGAGAAAAAGGCCACGAATACGGCCTGAAGAAGTAGAGACTGGTACACAAAATATTCTAAACACTGGTTTAAAGAGCAGCGTTAAAGGTGTATGGCACTGTCATACATTAAATCTGTGTATCTCTTTCTATACATCACGAGCACTTTGCTTGCATGGGGAAAAGATGATTAAGAAAAAAATAAGGAAGGGAATAATCACATTTCTGTTCCGTTCAACTCTTATTAACTACTTGTTCCATGTTTGGTCAGACAGAACTGAATTGTGCAGCTAGAACATATACAATGTCATATTACTTAATGCCAGACCCCCATTAAAGAGTGAAATGAAATTACACTGACTGCAAGGACTGCTTGCACCTGTCAGAGCAGTTTGCTCTGCAGGACAGCATCAGCCCACCCGCTGCCTGTGGGCGCCTCCCCAGGGCCAACCCCCAGTGCAGACTGGAGCCCCACAGCACCCGCCGGAGTGCCACATGTGGGGACAGCTACTTGGAAGGCCCCATGGTGCCCAAATCGCCTTTAAAAGTTTTGTTCTATGAAAGATAATGAAAGGGGCACCAACTGAAAAGCAACAACAACAACAAAAAGTAAACAAAGATGATTTTCATTTCATTCTACACAGTCTCCGCTGTGTAATCACAGATCTAAAATTACGTTGCTTAGCACTTGAAAATAAAGGCCAAATCCCCACTCAATCACTTGCTACTTAATGCAGCAACATTAACACTAATAAATCTGGTCAATATTAATGCGAATGTCATGAGTACATCTTTGGGATTGCTATGGCAATTCAGTATTAATTAGAGTGAATCATTACTTAAAACTTTCTTTCAATGGCTCCAGTGTGTTACATATCAATTATAACCTTATTTATATTCAGCTACATAACCAGCTGTACTAAGGATAAATCATGAAATTTAAGAGAAACGAATGCTAAGTTGTCAAAGCTATATTAAAACGGGCTAATTAGACAGTACTGCATATTGTTGTGAATGATATATTCCACCACAGCTAAGAACAGTAAGCAATTTTCTGGCTGCAAAACCAGACTTTCATGTGTAGCAAAGTTCTTAGAGGGAAGATTAGTAAGATTGGTGCTGCTGGGAGACACTAAGATGTACCTCCCTGCAGCCCACTAGGCCAGCACTACATCACGGAAGCCAAAGCTCACTGCTTGCTTTGTAACCAAGCACTACAGAAGGAAAAGGTGACGTTCACACTCACCGAAGGATGGGCTTCTATGTATCCATGGGCGCTTTTATCTGCAATGTGTAGGGAAAGCAACGTGGTTATAAAGCAGTATCTGCTGCGGGGAGCCCCACATAACAGTATATCCAAACTGATGCCACATTTCTTCTGCAACATGCTTCCAGTAGCAAGAGTTATTTCACATAAAAAGCAAGGTAACAATATAGCAGGGTGCTCCTTTCCTCTGTTCCTTGAGTCTACTGTTATCCCCGCTTTGCCAGTAAATAAAATACAAAGAAAAATGGTTAAAAAAAAAGTGAAATGCAAATTGTTCTTTAACATCCAGTGCTTCTGATCCCCCAGAGAGCTGTTTGTTTAATAAGCTGCACGCACTGATGCTCTCTAGCTTGCTAAGTGTACATCCCCACAGAGGTTGTGGGGAGCCCTGTGGTTAGGGCTCTTCTATTGCGACACAGCGCAGTACCAGCTCTGTCAAGACGTTAAGTCCTACTTCTAATGCTGAACACAAATACGTCCCTCCCTCAAGCTGTGGGTAATGTTGAGTTCGGGAGCGAACACTAATTATTGTGAATTCAGCACTCCATCACAAGTGGACATTAAGTGTCAAGTCAGACACTTAAATTCTTTAATTATGAACCTTAGCAAAAAGATGCCTTCCCTACAAACAATGACAAATATTAACACCTTCTGGAAAGAACTGCACAGTTTTTAGAAGGAGCTCAGAGCAGCTGCCCCACTCTGCACTTTGGAGGTTGCATGGGTTGAACCAGCAAATGGAGGAAATGAGAGACCCTGCTGCCAGACTTCCACAAGTAGGAATTGAACGGCTGCAGGTTACGTCTGAAATGCTGCAGACAGCCCCTCATTAGTTGACACGGGCTTTACCAAAGTAAACGTACCTTGCTGGTATTTTCATTTTGAATGTGTCTCACTTACTAAGAAACAGCAGAACACATCAACACAGAACCCAGGTACACTGCTTTTAGAAAACCCTCTGCTTTTTTTTTGCTGGATTTATAACAACCAGTGCTTGTTAAGCAAAATGAGAAAAAAATAGGCCAAAGGAAACAAAAAAAGAGCAAACTACAGCACAGACTTGCTCTTGCTTTCTTGTTTTTGCAATGCTGCACTACAATTTTGCAGACTGTACACAACCAAGGGAAAAAATGACACCACCATCACTTCTGCAGGCTTGAGCAAGGTAATGCCGAGCTCATGAGGATCTTCCTGGAATGCTGCAGAGGTTGCTCTGAACATTACTGCCTTCTTTCTCTTCCTCTGTAGCCAGAGCCCACTTTGGGCAACCCCAAAGCAGCCATTCGAAGTTTGTTTGCACATTTACACACAGCAGCCTAATCTTCTCTATAGCTCATATAAAAAGCCTTTACAATTCTACATAAAACAACACAAAAATTCCTCAGAGTCCACTGTTCTTAGGAGCCAACAGTAACTCCTAAGATGGACCAAGCAGATATCCTTCGTACCCCAAACCGAACACTGAGAAGAAAGAAGGATGCAAAGAAGAAACAAAATAAAGGTAAGCATGATTTTTGGCCACAAATGCTTCTGAACAAAAATGACAGTGACTGTTCTATCTAGTATCTTATTTAGTTCTGAAAGCAAGATGAAGAGAAGTCAGAGTATCAATGACAGTCAGAGGACAAAAGGGGAAATTAACTCATCTCACATGTGGAGCATCCCACAGCGTGCAATTTTCTAAGGTTGACTGTTGACCAGAGGCCATTCAGAACTTCAGTTTGGATGTCCCCTTTTTTGCAGCTAGATGTTAACTTACCTCCCGACGTAAAGCTCATGTATTTCTGGTTGTTAACTGTTTCTTTGGAATCATAAAATTTGAGGACATCTAGAACTGCTTGAGGATTCTTCTTCTGCTCTAGTTTTGTTATGTTGGAGGTCTGTAGTAGCCTGGCCCACTGCTCTGGAATGCCCTGCAGACGTCAAGCGGAAAGAATGTGAATAAAGAGCACACAACAGCTGCAGCTGTACAGATCTTTACCAAGATCCCATGCTACCTGCAAGATTACTTTCAGAAATTCTGATTGATGCTTTACAATTAAAATTAGAAGCATATACAGTAGATGCAATCATTCTCTTCTCTATCAAAATACAGAGCTAAAAACCAGGATCCAACTTTAAAAAGAAAAGAAAGTTATGACTGTGATAGGAAAAAAAGTGCATGAATCTCATCTTTCAATCAACATTGCTCTTCCATGGAATAATGATCTGAGGATTAGCTTGTTTTCCTGGTGATTCAGTGCAGACATGACAAGACTATTCTATACTTGTGGACAACGCCGCGTATTTTAGGAGCTTTACACTGGATTTTTAATGCTTAATAATGCAAACACATGGCTGAAATGATCACTGTTGTCTGATCAGAAGGTAAACCCCACCCTGACACAACAGTTTTCAGCACATCAGATACCACGGAGGGGCTAAGCCTCTGCATTTAAATTCTCAAAATTGTAACACTGAGTTGTACCGCAGCTGCTGCTGTAAGGATGTCTCTTTTTTGAGCTCCTGCAGTGTTTTAAGTTCTCCACTGTAGAAATGCAGAAATTCAGGATGCAGGAAACAGGCTGAGTGCCAATGCCTTGTATGAAATCTCAAACAGCTAACGAGGAAGGGTGGCGTTTGAAAATTGATCCGAACGCTGAAAGCTGCAACTCTGCGTTGGAATCGTATTCACAAAAAATTGCTTTAAATATCCAGTATAATTTCCTAAATTTGAGAGCCTGCAATTTTCCCCATTTACTGCATGGCTACCATCTACCAGCAAATTGTAGGGCCTACGGAATGGAACACTACACCTGAAGTGCATTTAAGCTTCACCCTTGGCGCCACCCCAACAGAGATAAACATTTCAATATAGCTTCTTCCTAAGTTCTCTGCAAAACAATGTGTGACATGGGCCTCCAGAGTTTGGGATTAATGAAAAAAGTGGGATAAGCCAAGCAACAAATCTACTGCACACACATCGACCTGCTGCTGCAGTGCTATGACATCTCAAAGAAGCACTTTGATGCAAGCTTCTTTTGGGCCTGTGACGCACCTCTGGGAGCTTCCCTGTGCACATCTGTGAGCCATAGAGATCTGGCTGTAATGGACGTAAATAAAGAAAGAAAAGAAAGTTAAAACAGAATGTGGGACAACTCAGAAGGTGGTAGGAGGTGAAACCAATGGGCCAAAATGGGGAAAGTCCCATCTAAAATGGGAGCTATGAGGCAGATACCAAATAGACTGAGTGGTGGACAGGCTACAGGAAGACAGGCTTAGGAAAACAGAAAAATCACAATCATTCCAAAGTTTGGAAGCATTATTTCCCCTCCTTTCTTTTTTATACCAGTTTTTCTCTCCCTTATAAAAAACACATCGCTGAGGATTAACAGCAAGTGACTGGAAAAACTACTCAGGATTTCTTTCTTAAAAATTTTATAAAGCCAAAAGATAAGTATCCAGGCTTCTGCTGATTGTCCAGTTCTTAAAGCCAGGTTAGCAATTCTGAATGGCTCTACACATCCAAAATGGTTCTCCAGCCCCAAGACCACAACTGGCCAGTGCATGAGTCAACAGAGTGCCATGGAGGAAGCAGCAGGTCACACCTGGATTTCACACCAGGAGGCTGTGTGCTGTCATAACCTGAATGATCGACAAGCGCCAGACAGAAAATCAAGGCGAACAAAATAAAGGCTTTATAAGATAGCAGAACAATGTGCAACTTCTTTGGGTCTATACCACACCTTCCTCCCACTTGCTAATATCATCATCTTGAAACTTCGAAAGCTCAGTTGGAACACGTTTTGTTCTAGAATGGAGATCAGGAGACTGTCTCAAAAATGAGTGCCTCACAGAACTCAAAGCCCTGCAAACCATATTTCTTCCTCCATTCAGAGAATGCAAATGTTTCTTCAAAACAGATCAATGAGATGCTCTAGAAGCATGCTCCCACCCAACAACTTCAAGCCAATTTTATTTGGGGCTTTCAGTCCTATTTCTTAGCAAATGCGGCTGCTCCAAGCACGGCAAAATGGACGCACAACATATGTTCAGGAGCAACAACACAGCCTGATACTCAAGCCTGAAAGCCAAAGCTCAGGAGCCCATGCAGGTGTTCCCAGCTTTGACTGGAGATGCAGCTCTGGGGAACCAGGGAATGCAGTGGAGGGTGACTGCTGGCTGTTAGGAAATGGCTCAAGGCACTGCACGTAACCAGCAGAGCAAACACACATGGCATGACAACTGTCATCATTTGAAACAAACAGAAACACAAAAGCAAACGAACACAAAGAAACCATACAGTCACACGCTTATTGCACATTCCCATGGCACTTCCAAACTTTTGAAGGAGACAATGTGATCACCAGACAGCGAGACACTTTGGATGACACGGCCCATGGCAGCCCCTTTGGTAGAACTGCCCAGCTGATACACCAGTTGTACGCAGGCTGGGACAAATCAAACATGCCCTGTGTGACATGAAATGCAGCGCTTGCATACAGAGACCCTGTGGGGGCCGACAGAAGTCGCTAGCAGAGCTGTCCCCTCGCTGGCTGACACTTTGCTCAGCTAGGACTGTGGGACGAGACCTGCGCTGGCAAACTGCATGGGAGGAGTCACCTATTCCTTTGGCTCTAAGAAGTGTTTATAAGTGACACCTGTTTTAAAAAAAGCTAATTAACTAGTCTACATATTTTAAGTGTAACTGTATTTCTTAATTACTAGGAATAATTCAGTTTTACTCCTTTGAAGACAAGCTGCCGTTAAGTGCCTTTTTTTCTTTTACTGCTGCTAACGCTGCTGCAGCATACAGCAACCTTCCGGCCTTCTGCAATGCTTTTGGTAAACAGAAGTAGCAGTAAAAGTAAAAAAGTGATAAAGAAATTCCAGAAATCAGCTGTACTTTGTCCGGGAAGACAATCTGTCCCATCCCGTGTGGTGTATGCAGCACACACTCCAGCGTGACGTACAGTGACAACGCAGTCCGACCACTCAGCTCACAGGGTACTACTGATGGTACACAGAACTGCTCATCTTTCCTCTCACCTCCACAGCTCAATCAAATGTAAACTCGCTGCCATCCTCACTTCACTGACAGGCGGTTTCAGCACCGGGCAACAGACTGAGAGAAAATGCTTTGAAGTCCCCTGCAGACTTCAAGGAACTTCTCTCAGACTCATTTTTCCCAGTGCTTCATTTACTTTCTGATGTAAGTAGAGCAAGCTGACTGCTACTTTATTAGCACAGAAACGCATCTGAGCACCTAACCCACGGATGTACTCTGAAGATTACTGAATTAAAATGAATGAACAACACTGCCACTTCCTGAGCACCTCCAAGAGCTGCCTGCAGAGCAGCTGGACTTGGCACTTTGGGGCTGACTGTCTGCAGACAGACACACTATGCACATGCGTGGGGTTTTTCACTGCTTTTCTAAGGTCTGAATATCCAACCCCTGTAGCAGCTGGTGGCACTGACAGAAGCGTACCCCCGCGTTCCTCCTAGCTTTCATTTTCCACAGACACTGCCGATAATCCTTGGAGAAAAAAAGCAGCCTGAATCAGAAGCAGAACACTCCAAGCCCTAAGCTCAACCAACAAAGGTCTCCCTTCGCAGCCTGGCTGCTGTCATCTGTAGTTTCTGGCAACAGGCAGCTATTTTACCATAAAGGAACTGGAAGTTTTAGTAAATATGCAACGCAGCAGTTACTTACTGTGAATTCTCCAGTGACTGCATCAAACCCCACATGAATTGTGTGTTCGAAGTCTGAAGGAAGAGAGATCTCAGGGCGTTCTTTCTCTTTCTTCTTATTGGCTAAAAGCAAAGCATTAACAAGCACTTATTTCTTGCACAGCTTTTCACTCAAGAAGTTTCACAATCATGTGCACTCAAAACAGTACTTTATATGCGAAAAACTGTTTAGAGTTTATCTTACTTGACCATGAGACCCAAGTTAATACAATACCAGCTTGTCAGCCCTTGTCTTAAGAAGGTCTAGAAGGTGATATATCTGATTTTGGTTTTCTTCCAAGAGGTTGCCAAAGCATGGGGCTGTAAGGTCATGGAGTCACCTTCTTAGGTCACCTCTGAGCACTATGGCTTCTATTATCAGTTCTTTTCTTCACTGAGTTTTCATCTCTAGCCATTACATTCCTGCTCCCTGGGTTCCTGCAGAAGTGAAGAACCCAGGATATGCACGAGTGCCTGTTTGCACGAGTGTCTTCTCCAGCACGCTGTGAATCCATCAGAATCAGCCAAATCAGAGAGGAGAGGGTGTGAAGATAACCAGGTTCCTGCAGGTTCAATGAAAGCAGGCAGCTCAGAAGATGAAGGTCCTGTTCTGGCTCCTCACTTAAGCAGAAGACTGACGCAGCAGCTCTTCCTGCATAAGGACCCACAGAATCTGCACAGCAACAAAATCCCATAAACGCCACTGGAAAAGCTTCATTTCAGCTCACAACTAACTATGAGATATATATCCGTAGAAGTCAGGTTTCAAGGAATACATACATATTTTTGAAGCCCCTCGGCCAGCATTCACAGAGTGGGAAGGACCTTACTGAAGGAGACAGATCTGGGAAGCCAGTCAACCCACACATTTCTCCTCTCCTTTCTAATCTAACACCTTTTGGAAACAACGTTCCTTATCCATCTCCTGTGCTTTCACTACTGATAAACCTCCCTTCAGCCCAGCTGCACTGACCCTGCCAAAGAACAAGCAGAAGAAAGTCTGAGAGAGGCTGCACTGAGAATCCATGTGCAACAGTGATAGGCCTGAGCAACAGCAACGCTGGCTCTGGACTTGTCCCAAACACACAGATGAAAGGAGCACAAACCCGTGCTCAGACCACGGCCTGCTGGCAGGCACTGAGCTATTGGCTTCCCAAGCACCCGCATCTTCCAGGACAACTGTGCTGCAGGTGAACAACACGGTGCGGAGCTCTTTGCTGGGTCCCTTCGTGCCAGGGGCAGATCGCACACAGCTGAAGGGCAACGCCACGCTACCCAATGTGTTCATTGTTTCACTGAGAAGTTACATGCTCACAGCTGGAACAGAACAAATATCATGGTGCTCGCTTGCAGAACATGAAAGCTGTTAATGCAAACTCAAGAAGTAAGATGAACACAAAGCTCACACTGAATGAAAATAAATAAATTGTATTTATTTAGGGGACAAAAGAAGTCGAGCAGGGGAGGCAGGTGACTGTCGTGGCTGTGCAAGGACCTACAGCTTAAACTGAGGGAAAAGAGGGAAATGTACAGGAAGTGGAAGCAGGGTTGTGCAGCCTGGGAGGAATACAGGGCTGTTGTCCGTGTGTGCAGAGATGATAGGATTAGGAAAGCCAAGGCGCAGATGGAGCTGAACTTGGCGAGGTATGTGAAAGATATCAAGAAGGGGCTCTACAGGTACAAAGGCAGGAGGAGACAGGCCAAGGAGAGTGATGAAAGGTAATGGGGAGCTGGCTTCCTCAGACACAGAAAAAGCTGAGGTACTCAATGAGTGCTTTGCCTCAGTCTTCACCAGTGGTCAGCCTTCACATGTCTGCCAGGACCCTGAGCCTCTAGATGAGGGTGTGGGGAGTGGTTTCTGTCCCACTGTAACGGTGGAACAAGTCTAAGGCCTCCTCATGAAATTGAATGTGTGTAAGTCCATGGGGCTGGATGATATCCATCCTAGGGTTCTGAAAGAGATGGCTGATGTGGTTGTTGAGCTGCTCTCCATCATATTTGAAAAATCCCGGCTGTCTGGTGAAGTCTCTGGAGACTGGAAAAAGGGAAATATTACTCCCATTTTTAAGAAAGGGAGAAAGGAAGATCAGGGGAACTACAGGCCAGTGAGCCTCATCTCTGTGCTTGGGAAGATCATGGAGCAGATCCTCCTAGAAGCTATGCTAAGGCACATATGAGATAAAGAGGTGATTCGAGGCAGCCAGCATGGCTGGCCACCAAGGGCAGATCTTGCCTGACCAAACTGGTGGCCTTCTATGATGGAGTGACGGCTTCGGTGGACGGGGGAACGGCGATGGATGTCATCTACCTGGACTTCTGCAAAGCCTCTGACATGGTCCCTCACCACATCCTTCACTCTAAATTGGAGAGGTGTGGATCTGAAGGATGGACTGTACGATGGATTAGGAACTGGCTGGCTGGACGCAGCCAAAGGGTTGTGATCAATGGTTCTGTGTCAGAGTGGAGGCTGGTCACAAGCGGTCTCCCTTAGGGGTCAGTCCCGGGACCGATGCTCTTCAACATCTTCATTACTGACACAGATGATGGCACTGAGTGCACCCTCAGCAAGTTTGTGGATGACACCAAGCTGAGTGGTGCCATCAATACACTGGAGGGAAGGGAAGCCATCCAGAGGGACCTGGACAGGCTGGAGAAGTGGGCCTGTGTTAACCTAATGAGGTTCAATAAGGCCAAGTGCAGGGTGCTACACTTGGGTCGGGGTAACCCCAGGTATTTATAGAGACTGGGAGAAGATTTCCTTGAGAGCAGCCCTGCGGAGAAGGACTTGGGGGTCCTGGTGGACAAGAAGCTGGATATGAGCTGGCAGCGTGTGCTTGCAGCCTGGAAGGCCTACTGTGTTTTGGGCTGCATTAAAATAGGGGTGGCCAGCAGGGAGAGGGAGGTGATTGTCCCCCTCTACTCGGCACTTGTGAGGCCCCATCTGGAGTACCTCGTCCAGGCCTGGGGCCCCCAATACAGGAAGGATGTGGAGCTCTTGGAGTGGGTCCAGAGGAGGGCCACTAAGATGATCAGAGGGCTGGAGCACCTCCCCTATGAGGAAAGGTTGAGGGAACTGGGCTTGTTTAGCTTAGAGAAGAGAAGGCTCCGGGGAGACCGCATTGTGGTCTTCCAGTACTTGAGGGGAGTGGTTAAACAGGAGGGGGAATGCCTGTTTATGAGGGTGGATAGTGATAGGACAAGGGTGAATGGTTTTAAACTAAGACAGGGGAGGTTCAGGTTAGATATTAGGAGAAAGTTTTTCACACAGAGGGTGGTGGCACACTGGAACAGGTTGCCCAGGGAGGTCGTGGATGCCCCATCCCTGGAGGCATTCAAGGCCAGGTTGGATGTGGCTCTGGGCAGCCTGGCCTGGTGGTTGGCGGCCCTACACATAGCAGGCGGGTTGAAACTGGATGATCATTATGGTCCTTTTCAACCCAGGCCATTCTATGATTCTATGACTCATGTCACTAAATTGAGTTATCTACACCTTAGTATCCCACCTCTTCTCTGCTGCCCCTCCTACCCTCCCCCCTGCCCACCAGGTGACATGCCCTCATCATACTCTGTTGTGCTGATGTAACTTCACACTAACAACTGTGAGGACCCCCGAGCCAGGCAGGTTTGTGCTGTGCTCACCACAACGAGTACCCCATCAGGATCTCTAAATGCCACCGCATGACCGTGATTAATGGTAATATGGAAGTGTATACATGTGTCATAGTGACACACCAGCAGGACAGAAAGGAGCAGTTAGCTCAGTTCCCATCTATACCTTTCACACTCCTCATTGACAGCCGTGCTATACACATTAAGGACAGCTGCATGAAGAGTTTGCTCCTTACGTCAGACACAAGCTTCCCTTTCTACCAACATCAGCCAGGACAGAGCTTCGTAAAAACCCATCTTGTGGTGCACTGCCCTTTTAACATAAAGCAATTCTCTGCTCACGGACTTACAATCACCACTCTCCTGTGTCCCAGTACTACACATGCCCACTTCCTGAGCATCTCACCCACAGGCCGTACCATCACCCCTCATGTCTGCCTTTGCTCACAGATAACACAACTTCACGGAGCAAATCAGTGTAAGTTATGTTTTACCTAACAAGAAAGGAAAGCTCTCTTTGCATGTTTTTCTTCTTCCACCTTACAGCCTCATTTAGAGGAAGATGCTCCGCTCTTCCTAATTAAAGTCCTGAGTACTCTGGATGTTTCTAACCCTTCCTCTGCACTACTGCATTTATCCTCATTAAATAATTAAACGTCACCTTTCATCTCTACTGCAAGCTCCTCCACAATGTTAACTGATGAATTATTTTCATTTGGTATCCAGTAACGATAGCAGCAATATATCACATATAACATAAAGGCTTTTTACCTTCTTTTATCTCAAAGGTGTTGTTGCTTTAATTTTCAGGATAAATGTTGCCAGTTGGAAGATGTCACTTTTGTTCAGCATACGTAATTTTTTATTGCAGATAACGAAACTGGCTACTCCTACCTCATCCACTGGCAAACAAATGCAAGGAAATCTGGATTTAAACGGCCATCAAACTCAGTTTAAAGCAACAGCCGAAGGCGTTACAGGAAGCGCTCCCCAGCAGCAGAGCTCCCACAGAGGGTGTGCAACTCAGCTCCCTTCCCATGGTCTGCCTCCTGCTTCACAAACCAGACTGCACACATACTGCCTATGCTCCAAACACTGACACAGCGTCAATGAGATACAGAACAAGGATTCTTCCTGTAACACTGCCTACCTCCTCCACTACCTAAAAGTTCTGACACTTGTGCATGTGCCCTGCAACTCACACCGCTCCTGTTTCATGTAAGCTGGCAAAACAATACAAAAAGGTACGAATACTTTGGAGCAGGGACTGTTTGGATTCAAGGGTTCTATACTGGATTTTATTTTCTTGTAATTGCCCCCCACACTACGCTCCTGATGCAGAGCAGTTAGCCACAACGGCCTGCCCATACCGCCTCAGCAACTATTAGATGGAAAGAGAACAAGCAAAGAGTGTTGTCTTCCACAGGCTGCATCATCATCTGTATTATTATTATTATTATAAAAGAACAGTTGTTTGGCAGAAAAGTGTGAGTCAGCTGAGCAGCAGCCTTCCTCCAGAGAGGACAAGACTGACCTCATGCCATGCCCTCCAGTTTGTTCGCCTCCTCATCTTGCCCTGCTCCTTCTTCCACCCCCTCTCCTGCAAGCCTGCTCCTTTTCCCTCCTCCTGCTCACTGCTCTCCTCATGTCCAAGTCCAGCACCTTATCCTGTTATTTCTCCTTCCTGTTATTTCTTCCCTCTTTCTTTTTAACCATCAGGGAGCATCCAGAAGACTTGAAGTCTGACTCCATTTCCATCTGCAGGTAAGCACTAGGAGTGACACCATTCACCTAGCAGCCATGGCTGCAGCCCTTGAGCTGCAAGGAGGCTGTGAGCTGCCCACTCTGCTCTTTAGCTTGAATATCCTGTAGGGCCTCTGTGGAGCCATCAGTTCAGGCACAGTGTTGATTTATCGTACAGCACAGTAATTGCAGGTAGCTTAACCAACACAAAGCAAGGATGTATCCAAAGAGGTGGAAGAGCACAAGTCAGCTCTTCCTGCTCTCAGTTCTCCTGAGGAAACAGCTCCCAGCTGAAAGGAAATGCTAACACGGTGAACTCCACTGCAGCTCCCACCACTGTCATTACAGGGAAGAAGAGCCAACTTCACAGCTTCAGCAGGGTTATGGGGAGTGGGTTTCTTGCCCATGTGACACTGGAAAGGTGTTTCAGTACCTCTGCCTTGACTTCCTAGGCCCCCATTTCCTGAGGGCACATTCCCCAGGATGGGACAAGAGGATCTGGGCCAAGGCACGCAGGTCAGGTGCTCTGGCTATAGAAGCACAGAGGGCCCCACAGACATCAGCAGCTTACCAAAGCAAAGCCTTAAACACAGAAGTGCTCAAACCATAACTGAAAACCAAGACACTGCATTGCTAGGATAGTGCTGCGAAACAGTGCTGGCCTCCCTGCACAGCCCTGCACCTCAGCACAGCCATCCCTGCACTCTGCCTGGTGGGCCAGTGAGATCCTGCACGTTGGTCACAAACACCCTGTCATGGCACCTCCTTCACTTCTGTGCACAAGCGCTGGACTACCGCTATAAATCCGTGAGGGTGCAAAGCGCTGCACCCGTGAGAACAGCCATATTAATCATCTTCTGGTTTTACAAGCAGGATGACTCTGAAAAACGTGTCACTGAGTGTGCAGAGTATGCTCTGGGCAGCTGATGCCCTGAGCCACCAGCCGAGCATGACATAGAACCACCTCCAGAGGCTTGACCAGCCAAGTTAAATTTCCTCCATTTCACCTATCAAAATTAAGCAATAAATCTTAGCTTACTTAAATGTTACTCCCAGTAACATTTAAAATCATGATACTTGCATGTTTCCTAAGACTACTCTGACTGATAGTTAATTATGTCTATTTTTAATGTCACTGAGCATTTCCAGGAGGGGCTGTTTCTAGATTTCCCATCTCTGTATGTCATGCTCAGCACCTCCTGTTTTATAGATGTTCCCTCAGAGTGGTGGCATGCCGACTTGCCAGCAGTCAGAGCAAGAAGTGACCCACGTCATTCTGGGAATTAAAATCTCCTCCAGCTTGCTTAATTTTGGCCTTTAAAAAGAACCAACTGAAAATTCACACTGTTCCCAGAAGGCAGCGGTTTGGGATGTGATGCAGCCAGCTCTGCTTGAGGCCTGGGTCTGTCACACCACAGACATTATGAAAGATGAGCACTCAGGACGAGGTCACTGGGTCTTGTACTGGTCACACTGCCTCTTGTACTGGCACTGGACACCACGCAGAGAAGTGTGGCCCTCTCTTCTTTACATCCTCCCTCGAGGCATGGAGTAAAGGGGACGATCATATCCCTCCACCTGCTGACAACTCTTCCACATGCAGCCCAGAATGCTCGTGGCCCCTTTTTGCCACAGGGGCACACTGCTGGCAGGACTGGCTTCTTGCCCGTGAGGACCCCCACAGCTTCTGCAGAACTGCTTTCCAGCAGGACGACCCCAATGTGCACAGGTGCACAGGGCCATCTGCCCCCAGGTGTGACATCTCCTCTGGTTGCATTGCACAAGGTTCTCTCAGCATGCCTGGTCACAGTCTTGTCCCTCACATGTTTGCAAACGGTTCCCAGGGAACCACTGCTCCACTGGCTTCCCAGGCACCCACAGAGGCTGACTGGCGTGTAGTTCCTTGGACCTTCTCCTTGAAGACAGAAGTGACATTCACCTTTTTTCAAGTTGCTGGGAAACGTGCCTGGTCACCTTTCAAAGATAATCCAGAGTGGCCCTGCAGAAACATCAGTCAGCTCCCTTAGCACCCATCAGGTCGACGGCATAAAAAATAAAGGGTCAGTTTACCTCCTTGATTCTGCAAGTGAAGTAACTCAAGACTCACTTCCTTCTGCAAATGCAGCTCACAGAATGCAACTGAAATGCTATTTCCTGCATTTTTAAGAGACACTGTGAACATATTCAGCAGGTTTTAAAACAAGTCATTCTGCATCCACTATCACTGCAATAGGAACAAGCAAGAACAGCCTTGCTCCCATCCACGGGATGCAAGAGCACTGAAATAAAGTGTCAGGCATATTGTCTTCTCACTTCTGTAAATGTGTTTTGCAAAGCATATGACCTCATCTCCGGTTTTACTGCAAACCCAAAGCAAAATCCAAAGAAAAGGATTCCCACAACTGAACCGTAGGGGTATTTTTAAAAGGCAAGCGGCACGATGTGTGTGCGTGTTCCACTGCCTTCTCATAGATAAACCAGGAACTGCCTGAATACCTCCTCCTCTTTTAAACATGTTACTAGAGTAATTGGAACACAAGGCCATAGAAGGACTTGAATTATCATGTTCTGCAACTGAAACAGAAAGAAAACAGGCAGAAAGTAAACACGGCAACCATCAGAGAGTGAGAGAAGGATGCAGCGACCCAGTGCTGATACTTTACTTTTATCCCCTCCACCCGGGAAGATGGAGCGCAGCCTGGCTTTCTTGTTCTTCTCCTCGGGGGCCATGGGGAGCGGTTTGGAGCTGTGGTTTAGTGCTGAAGAATCACGGTTGTTGCTGTTCATTCTCAATGGCGGGGCTGGAGGTTTCTCTTCAACATCCAGACTATCGGACATCTTCAGCAGCCCTCACAGCCTCCTGCAAAAGCAGAACACAAAGCAAGCCCGTCAGGTGAGGTGCTGGCACAAGGGGAGGGGTGGAGAACCTGCAGCTGGGGAAGGAAGGCTGGGAAGGAACGAAGGCTGTCTCCGAGAAGGCTGCTCTGAGAGAGGCTGCTGCTGGCTGCTGTAAATACACACAGTTCCTAAAAATAATTGCATCAGTAGTAAAAACAAAGTTTTATTTTCCTTTCTTAAAACCCCTCTTAAAGTCTTGTCATTTTTTTAATTAACTTTTATGTCCTGTAGTTGTTTACAGACCAATTCCCCCTTAAAACCAGGCCTCCAAAGCAAAGATCACATGGCTTTCTGAAACAACCTCACACCCAGGGGTACCACTTGTGTGATGTAAGACAGAGGGAGCACCCTGGGTGGTGCAGGCAACAAGCACCGGGACCTCTGCTCTCCCCTTGCTTTGTTTTTGCAGAGGGCTTACTCCTGTGCATGGGGTTTCAAAAGAAACCATCTTCCCAACAGAAATTTACTCAGAAGTATTAACTAAAAATGTTTTCACACACAGAAACAAGCGATACATATGCTTTAAAATCCATTACAGCCCTGAGTGGGAAAATGATGGCATCCTGAAAACAATCCAGGTGTTCCTCTCTCTGAGCTGTCACCATGCAGACCTCTCGGGCTGCCTGAGGCACCACCTGGCCCTAGGCAGAGCGCATTGCGAGCCCCTAGAAACAGCCGTACCAACCCATGGGAAAAGATACCCAGGAACTGCTGTACAAGTTCCATATACTGAGGAAACACAGGGCAGGTAACACTTCTGTAATTCCCCATCTTTCTTCAGTATTGAAATTCAAGCCTGGATGAACCAGCTGGTTTCACAAACAAGCAATGCTCAGTAAAACGAACTCCGACTGTTTAGGACCTGAAAATAGAGCATGATTTCAAACGGATCAGATGTGACGTGGGCTCCGCTGCGTGTTGTTAAAGGTTACAGCTCGACAAGCACCTTGCCTTCCAGCAGCTCCTTTTATGGCTGGCACGCGCAGACCCACGGTGAGCGTCTGGCAGAGCCTTCCCTGCACTGATTCACAGATAACACACGTTCCTGCAGTCACTCTCTTAAATCTGAGATGAAGGAAGTGATGTTCTGTTTTCAGAAGCGCTGTCCAAAGGTGACGGCTGTTGCTGACACAGCGAGGCCCAGCATGGTGGCACAACAGCCGTGCGGCACCACCAGCCAGCTGCAGCCACAAGCACAGGGCTGAGGTAAAGCCTGCAAGTACAGCACCAACTGTGACACAGCTGACAATCTGCCAGGCCTTCCAGCCCATAGATCAGCAGGAGGTAATCAAACCCCCTGCTCGAGAATACCTCCCACAAAAAACCTACATGACCAACTGGGAAAGGCAAAAATGCTCACTCTGCCCAGGTTTTCACGATGACACGGGCATTTTGGCCTGTTAACATTTGCACATTACTACACATAAAATGATTTTATTTTTTACTACTGTACTTATGTTTTTATTTTGATCTATGCAAAACTCACAAATGACAGAACTGAGATTCTCAGAATCACAGAGTGGTTGGGTTGGAAGGGGCCTCAGAGCCCACCCAGTCCCAACCACTGCCGTGGGCTGGAACACACCAAGGCTGGCCAGGGCCCCATACTGCCCGGCCCTGAGCACTTCCCAAGAATGAGGCATTCAAAGCATCTGCCTAAAGACAAGAACAAAAAACGAAATACACAGACTCTTTTGCACCTGTCCAGGTGCCGTAAAGGCAGGTTACTGAACGTCTTTGTGCCCAGGTGATCCCAGGGACTCGTCCCAGGGTCACACAGCTGAAAACCTGAACAAAAGTCAGTCCTGGCCTCCTCCCTAACACACCGAGAGGGAATTCTGGAGGCCCTGATTCACAGCACTTATCAGAGGGTATTACTGACACCCACCTCCCCAAGGGAGCAGCCTGTAAGCGCACACTTCCCAGCCAACTTCATCAGTGAGTTTGCGTTAAAATGGTGATCTAAGCCAACCTGGCAGATTCTGCCTACAACAAACTAGGAAAGGTATCAAAGAACTGTTCCATGAGCAGCTCAGTGCGGTGCTCACACGCAGAGGATGATGTCAGCTCAGAGCCTGGAGCCCAGTGGAACTGCTAGATCCCACCTGCCCTGTGGAGCTGGTCACTGCACCTGTACCCTGCGGCCAGAACCGAGCAGGTGCAGCTCCCTAGAGCCTCTGTGCCAGGAATCTGGAAGAGATCACACACCTTTCACTAACAAAGCTGTGCACCAAGGCAACTACCAGACAGAAAGATGCTTTGTCAATGGAACACACCATCTGGGTCAGTGCTGCAGCCCTGGTGCATGCCTCCCAGCGAGAGGCCCTGCCAACAGCCCTGCCATCAGGGTGCAGACCTGCCCCAGTCCTGGAGAAGCACACTACTGGTGGCAGCGTGGATGTGGGCAACAATGTGCTCCATGTCACCAGGGAGAAGCTGCAGTTGGGCCCAGGGTAGGGCTTCTGCAGACCAGGATCTCCAGCGCAGACCACAGCCATTTACCTGGAGAACCACACGCTTCTATATTCAGGTCAAACACTTACCGTCAACAACCACTGCAATCTCTACATCAAAATGCAAGTGGTCTTCAGGCAATGGGGAAAAAAGAGTCAGGGCTGAAAACTGATGTAAGGAATAGGAAAGACCACATCCCCTCCTGCTGAAGGTGCACACACGAGGCTGGGTGTTACCCAGCTCCCACAGCAAAGACACGAGACACAGTGCCGCGTGCCCCCGACCTCCCTTCGCAGCGGGGCTGCTTTGTGCTCAGCAGCACATCCCTGCACACCCACAGAGGTGCTCTGAGTAGACAGACACCCCGCAGCCACGCTCTCCCCCACACAAACAGCCCTGGCAGGCCAGGAGCTGACAGCAGCACAGGCTCTGTCTGCCCTGTAGCCCACCTTCGTGGACTTCTCCAGTACCTGCTCCGCTCGGCCGCCAGGCACACCCCAGCCTGCAGGCGGGAGCTGGCAGTCATTCTGCAAAATCTACTACATGGCACCAACCTCAGCTGTCCCTCAGAACGGGACAACCGCCTCTGTCACTGTATCTGTTTGTAAACAATGCCGCTCTGCTGAAATAGGTCCTCCCGTGGGGTTTCACTCCACAAAGAATACTATTAACGGTTTCTGGCCCAATTTGCCTATGATGTAATTATTTCCAAGATCTTGAAAGGAACACTATATTTTGTTCAGAGCTGTTTCAGGCTCAGTTTCAAGAACTGTACAAAGCTCCTTTATTCACTTCTGAACCAGAAGAGAAAAGGGGGGGAAGATAGCCTCAAAGCTTTAACGGCTGATATTAACTTCCCAGAGCCAGTCTGAAGGAAAATGACAGCAAACCACGAGGCAGCACACACTGAGACCAACAATTTATGGTTTTCCCAATCAGAGCCCATTTGCTCTTCCATTCTTTCTAATTTTGAGAATTTCCATACACCACTCGCTTCATGGCAAAAGAACATTCACTCTCATATCTAACTTTGTACTAACTCACTTCACCTCAACTTAGAGAAAATGAAGTGCCAATGAGCACACAAGCAGCTCACAACCCACCAAGGGCCTTCCAAAGAAGCTCCTCAGCAGGACAAAGTAAGAAAGAAACAACCAACCTCCCACCCGTATCAGAGCTACCAGCTCTAGGAGAACACCACTGAGTTTGCAGCAGTGAGGTGCTCCATGCCCAAAGGAGTGCAAAACCCACCGGACTGAAGGGACAGGAGCAGTGCTGGGGTCTCTGAGCTAACACTCCACAACTACAAACTCAAGAGAGCCAGCATGCTCTTGGTTTTCACTCCTGTCATATTTTTTAGAATCTTCCCGCAGTCCTGATGGCTAGAGGGGAAATCTAAAGCAAAAGTAGAACAATTCTGCAGCGGAGGTGAGATCCGAGCAAACCATTCACCCTGCCTTCGTAGTGCTGTGACAATGCACCCACTAAACGCTTCATCACCGTGAGCTGCAGCAGCCCCCAGGTTGTCCTTAGGAACAACTTTTGGAAGAGGCCAGCTGACACGTGCCAAAAGCAGTGCACCATCATCAGGATCTTGTCACCTTGCTCTTCCAAGACATGCTCCTCTCAGAGCAGCCACAGCAGTGCTGGTGACAGACTGTGGTGAGGCACTAACGTGTGTGCAACAAAGAGATGGGCACCAGCACCTACCTCCAGAGAAAGTTCTTTTTGATGCCCATTGGCTTTAAGGAACAGATTGTCATACTGAAAACATGGAAACAAATGTATATGTGAGCGCATTAGTTTCATGGCCAAGCAGCAAAACTAAAATTGAATTCTCAACCAGGTCAGACACTTCTCCACAACCACCGCAGGGTTATGGAACAAGACCTGACATCCTTCTCCTTCTGTCCCACCTCTTGCAATCATCAGTTCTGTAGCTGCAAAGACAAACATGGACCTGAAGTACACAGCATCCAGCTTCTCCATGACCCAGTCCCCCTCTGAACAGCCTGCCTTTTAATATGTTTTGCATCTAGCTCCAGCCAAGCTAGGGAAAGGAGAGGAAGATACTTAGAGTACCCAAATGTCTTCAGAACCCCCCTCCCCACACACACACACACAACTGTCTGGAGTCAGTTCCAAGTTCAGAGCAGCCTCCTGCTACACCTTAATCCCAGCCAGCCCTTCGAGGAGCACAGCTCACATATAGGTCTGGAATCACTTCCCTAGGTTAGTCACGTTGTGTCAAAGGGTGCAGCATTCAGACAGGACTGGTTCCAATTAGAACTCACAAAGAGCATCCTGTTCGCAGAGACACTGGTGTTCACTTTCAAAGCCTCAGAGATACGACTGCAGCTTGTGATGCAGCAAATCGTTTCTAAGATCCCTTGAATGGACGGAGCCGTGCCAATTTCCATGCAGCAGCTTTGCAAATGTAATTGAAGATGCAATGCTCTTTCTTCCCCAGAGCTCCCTGTTTATAAATATACTTCCTACAAAATATATTTCATTACTGAGCTGTACAGGCCTCATTCTGCTACCAACAATACTCATCCATGCCCCAGAAATAAGCAGTGCTGTAACTGAGCAGAATTCTTTCGAGGCGCTGAGCACTGAGATGCTCTGTTACATACTAGCTGAGAAACATACACAGTATTTTCCAGCACAGTTGCTGGAGGACTGTATGCTTCTCTACAGCTGCATGTTCATTTGCAGTCTTTTTAAAATCCACATGGAAGTGCAGCTGGTTAGCTGCACAGAATGAATGCAGTCACAGCAGCACTACGTGCATGAGGGTTTGCTGTCTCCTCCGCTAAGCCTGGCTAACTTACAAGACTGTCCCTGAATCCCTTCAGTAAGAAGGGCCGTGCAAAAGCAAAGCAGACCAGGGTGCGGACCCCAGTGCTGTGGAGAGCAGGGGCACTTCGGGGGCCCCTCCACATCCCTGTGCTGCAGGACAGCCCTCATCACTTCCACCTGCGACCCTGAAACATCAGCATTCATGCCAACTGTAGCAGGAGTTAAAAGCCAGCAACCAAGGCAACAACACCTCACCTTCACACTGCCTCTCACACAGCCTCACAGCACAGCACAACTGCTCTCCAATTATCCTCCTGTTCCCCTCACAAGCAGGTAAACAAGTGCTGAGCTGAGCAATTATTCAAACAGAGTCATTTCTTCGATGAATGCACCCTCTGTTTCTGTTTGCAAACACCCTGTAAGCAGCTTACCGTTTCCTCCAGCATTTTCAATTACACAGAAGTTACCTCTGAAACTTGCTGCAAGTGACTCCTGGCTCCTGCAGCAGCAGCCGTAAGCTGCTTTCTGCCTGCAGGTGCTGCTTTGAGCTCAGGCTGTACCCAACCAGGGCCACCTCGACACCTGGAACTGCTGCTTTTCCAAGGCAGGATGCTCATAAGGCTGAGAACCAAGTTTCTGTTGGAGCTTTACTAAGCAACTCCCTAACACTGGTTTGAAATTCCCTCCTGACTGTGCATTTGCACAGGAACACTGTGAAATAAATGAATGCAGAGAGGACATGAATGCAGGAACAGTGAACTTAACGGCCTTATTTCACTAAGTGTTTCTCCAGATTTAAATTATTCTGTCCTTTCCCTGAACCCCAGGAGCCACCCAATCAGGCTGTGAAATGCGGAGAGCACAATGAATCTGTGCCAGGGTCCTGGCCACCCACCTGGCCTGAGCCTTGTGATGGGTGCACCATCGGGAGGAAGAAGCACATGCACAGAGGGTGTGGGCAGAAACAGCCTTCTGCACTGGGGCCAGCCCAGCTGCCCAGCCCAGCAGCTACCAGGGAACCTCTGCACCGTGCTGTGGAGCACAGCATGGAAAAAAAGGGGGTAAACAAAAAACAACCCAAAAGATTGTACTCCAAGCCACTGCCTGTGGACACTGCTGACACTTCAGACAGAGCTAAGGGAGTTAGAAGTGAAGGATACAAGGAGTAGCTGAGGGAGCTGAGATTGTTCAGTCTGGAGAAGAGGAGGCTCAGAGGAGACCTTACTGCTCTCCATAACTACCTGAAGGGAGATTGTTGTGAGCTGGGGGCCAGCCACTTCTCTCGTGTAACTGGTGATAGGACTAGAGGGAATGGCTTCAAGCTGCGCCAGGGGAGGTTCAAAACATTAGGAAGTACTACTTCTCTGAAAGAGTGGTCAGGCAGTGGAATGGGCTGCCCAGGGAGGTGGTGGAGTCACCGACCCTGGAGGTGTTCAAGGAACATTTGGATGTTGCGTTGAGGGACACGGTCTAGTAAGAACTATTGGTCTTTTCCAACCTTGGTGATTCTGTGATACCAAAACGAAATAAGAGATCCCAGAATGATTTGATGAGAGGCTGACAATAAACGATGAGAAAAATACTCAGAAAAGGTATTCACATGTGAGGAATAAAAACCAACATTCTGACTCCACCCCTTTTTTGCTTTTTATTTACGCAGCTGAAGGACTCCACGAAGTAGAGGAGGATGTCTCCATACCAACTGTGCCCGTCATATATCCCACATTCCCTCAGATACCATCCCTTGCCCACTCGTGAAAGCTTCTGTGTGAAATGAAGTGTGGATTTAAATCTCTGTAGATACATTGAAGTAATTCTCCACACGGACTTCATTATTCCTGCCTCAGAGCTTGTGCTTCAGCCGTGCAGAACTGATAGTTCTTTTCCTTTTATCATCTCATCTCCCTAGTGCATGTGCTTTTGGGGGAGGCACCGTTTGTCTCCGGCACACATTCACCCACAGACCCCACAGCATGCACCCACCCCAAACGAAAGCAGAGGCAGTGCACCACCGTGCAGTGGCAGGAGGCTGACAGCACAGAGCTGCACCTGGCTGCTCTCAGGCTCAGCTTTGAACCCGCCCTGCCTGTGCTAACAGTCAGCGACCTGGGCAGAGTGCACACCAGTCGCAGTGTCTGGCAGGTTGCTCTTGTTGTTGTCCTCTCTCTCGCATTTAAACAATAGCCAAGGAAGCCTCTCCTTGCACAGGCTTCTGTAACAAACATTCTCTCCCTCTCTATGTATATACACGTAAGTCCTGGACTTCGTACTTTTTGGACACCCTAAATTCCTACTGAACTTCAGCTAGTGCACTGAGACTGCTTTTCATAAGCCAGCTGGCATCTTGCCTGCAATGGTTTTCATTTTGTTTACATTAAAAAAAGCCAAAACAAAACAACACACAATTTTGAAGAAAACAAGGGGAAAAAAGAAGACAAAAGGCTCCATTTCCCTCCTTCTCATGTTCTCTGCAGGGGTTGGTGCTTTCTCCGCTCTTCCAGTTTGCTCTCTGCATGACATTCTCACAGCAGATGCACCACGATAAGCACAACGGGGCCCCGCTGACCCCCAGCCCAGCCCATGCAAACGCTGTGTGCGAAAAACCAGCCCTAGCTCCTCCACACGGACATGATCCCACCAAGCAACGGGACATGCATACACCTCTCTGCTCTGTGCAGAATGCAGCTTCGCGCAGAGTGTTGGGCTGCCCCTGCCAGGCATCAGCAGGGCACCATGTGACAGAGGGACTGGGAAGCAGCAGTGTAATGCCAGTGAAAGTGATCGCCACTTGACTTTTCCCAGCACCTCCCAAGTCACCTTTCGGCTTGTTTTGCCTTTGCAATCTCCAGTCTGCCTTGCTGCAGTAAACAACACTATTTAAGCCCTTGTGACAGAAGAAGAGCATGAAGCCACATCTGGAAGGCGTACCTAAGGCCAAGGCAGAGAAATACCCAATGGGAGACTTCTGCTCCCCTGTACAAGGGCAGGACCCCTCCTCAGGTGGCACAGGGCAGACTCAGAGGCCTCCAAACCCCACCGGCACAGACTGCACTGAGCTGTCCCAGCAATGCAGCAAGGCACAGTGGAAGGATCCAGTGCCTGCCTGCAGGTGAGGAGGTGCCAAAGCCCCAGCTGTCACATGCTGCTCACCAGGAGGTGGATGCGTTCCAGATTCCGCATCATCTCGGTAAGGCACTAGGGCAGGAAGGCATTCATATCCCCTTCACTTCCCCAGGGACAGCGTTTTGCCTTTTATTCTTTGCCAGGCCTTTTATTTACAGCTGACTAGCTTCGTATATCTAATATTTGCCTGCTATGTTAGCGATCTTATCGTGGGTAATGGCATGTCTGCCGCAGGGCACCATGGGCCCGCAGCGGTTGTGTGCATGTCTCCAGCACCTGCTGGACCCTGGTTGAGAGCAAAAGGGCAGGGAGCCCAGAGAGCAACACACAAATGCCATTCCTGAATAGGCTGAGGAGAGACAAACCTGCACTCAGAGATCAAAACAGGGCACTCACAGTGAATCTGCAGCTCTATCAGCTACCACTCCACACTGGAGCAGGAAAGCGTGACCACAGGAGGTGGTGGCACTCCAGAGCAAGGACATCCCAGCCCCAGGCACTGTACCAGAGTGCTAAAGCCAGCGGGGCTCTCGTTTTGGAAATGGCAGCATCCATGCTAGAAACCACGGCAGGCAGGCAAGTATTTCACACTTCTGTGTAACATTCCTGCTTCCCACAACTTCTCAGCAGAACAAACTACTTTGCTGCTCTCACAGCCAAAGAAGCATTGCCTGGAGAACACGGGAACACGTGTGTAAGTCACCAGCACAAAGGGACATGAAATCTATTGCTGCAAGCAGACAAGAGGCAAGCTACATCTGCTCACAACACATCAGCACACCTGCCCAGGTCGTATAGAACCACCCACACCTGCTGCTTTCACAAGGAAGTGCCTCCACTGCTCAGTATGTGCTCCTAAAGCAGCCTGAGCTCCTCAGACAAATCCCTACAAAAGCACCAACTCCAGAGCAGCACCGTCACCAACGCAATCCCGTATCAAATCAAAGAAACTACCAAAAATAAGGAACTATCAAAAAGCATGGAAACAAGTAAACAAACGGGAACAGCCAAGAAAGAGGAAAGAGGACAACAACAGGACCCAAAATAGATTCCTGGTGCCAGGCACGCATCAAGATTTACAGAATAAAAGCTCAGCAAAAAGACTTGTTCTTCAAACAGCCCATCAACATTTACCCCACTGCTGGCCGGAGCCCATTACCACTTGACACACTGCTTCCCATTTACACCGACTTCAGGCCTTAAAAGAAAACTGAAGTAAATTAATTCAGGATTTTATGAGGCAAGGAAGCAAAGCAGCAGTATGAAAGGACAGAAGCCCAGAGCTGCACTGCCCTCTCCCTGCAGGACACAGATAGGGTGGAATCACGGGCCGAGGCTGCGAGCACAGGGTACCCACTGCAGGCATCACACAGCTGCACACCGCATCCGCTCTTCCCCACAAAAGAATTCGGCTCTCTCCCTGCTGCTAGCACAGGGGAGAGATGGTTTCCGTACCTCCAGATCTATCAGACTTCAAGGAACCTAATAATGAGCTGATTTAGTTTCAGGAACCTGTCAGCTATGCAGGTCGCTAGGCAGCACACGGTACATGCAACATAGCGTCTGCAGCCTGGACAGCAAGCAGAAAAGAGGAAAGAGGCCCACAAGGTGCCAGCTGGGCACAGAGCAAATGGGAGCCAGCAGGAGGCTCAGCCCTCCGGAACTGCTGGGCTGGAAGGACAGTCAGCGGCAGCACAAAGGAACCTGCTCATGTGCTGTCCTTGAGGAGGAAAAGACAAGAAAAATGGAGGTGGAATTATTTTATTAAGTGGCAGCAAACTATGAGGAATGAGCAAGACACTGTTGCCAAGGACAGTGGCTAAAAAAGCCTAACAAGAACGGCTGATACATTGTTTGGTCTCAGACAAATGAACCTGTCTAAAGGCACTATTGTTTAGGGAAAATCACAAAGCAGAGAAAAGAATGAATGCTTTGGTTACAGAGCCGAGCGTCACAGCGTCTGTGTGTAACTCTAGACGGGTTCGAGGTTTCCCACAGAAACAGACGACTGCCTGAGATGTCCTGTCCTGACAATGGGGGCATGGGGGGTTCCAGAGAAACTGGGGGTGGCTCAGCAGTGAGCTGGGGGGCAAAACGGGGCCAGAACTGAGGGCAGTGGCATCTGCACTTGGTGAGAACGTGGGGAAGGGAATCCAGGAAACACCGACAGAGCGCAGTACAGAATGCAAAGAAAAACGCTCAAGTCAGAGCGACAAGATAATGTACACAGGAAACAGAGCATCTTAGAATGCAGTTCCTCAGACTGCATGCAGTGACTGGGGGTGCTCCTGCAAAAGCAGGAGCAGGGCAGGCAGACAGGCTCCACTACGTTCTGCACGAGCTGCCAGGTTACGTGTGCTGTTGTGCCATTAAACCAAAGCCCAATTTGATTCCAGCCAGATTGCAGAGCCAACTGCAGAGATAAGAGGCAATCCTAGACTAGAGAAATGCCACCAAATGTTGGAAACGTAGAGCAAGGGCTGTTCTGAGGTCAGTGGGCAAATAGGAGCTCCTGATAAAACCCCACAAAACCAGTGGCGTCATTGCTCCAGCCTGACAGGCACCGACACACAGCCATCCACTGCTTGACAGCAAGGCCATGCGAGCGTGGAATTATCTGAGGTAGAAATAATGTCATTGTCATAGGAAGATTCCTGATGCCTCAGAAGAAAAGAGGCTTTGATTAAGCAATGAATAGCAAAAGGAAGACCACAGATCACACAAAACAAATTAAAAACCACAGTAACTATCAGGTCTCAAAGAATATGAGTCACCAGTGAGTGAGCCCGTCTCTATTGAAAGTAATCCCTGGACCTGTGCTTACCCGGAGGCTGATGAAGGAATTCTTAGAGCAAAAGACATGATGGGCACCGTGCAGTACTGAAGTGGCAGAGCCCTGCAGACCCAGCACTACCCCTCTGCAGTTCTGGCACCCACAGTGCTGAGGGATGAAGTACAGTCCCTGGGTGCTCAGCAGCAGCTCAGCCAGCAGGGCCAGCCCACATCCCAGCCCCAGCCACTGTTGGCACTGTGATGCAGGTGAGCCTGGAGGCAGCAGCCAGGGGCACAGGGAGCACTGCTAGGGGCTGCACATCTAGCTCTTTGCCATGAGGCGCTGCTGTATGAGAAGTTGCTCTGCCACCAGCGTGATGCGTCAGCTCCTCCCTGATCTGCAGCCCAAGGCAGGTGCCTGCTTTTCCCTGCCCAGTCCTGAGGTACCCGAGTCCTATACAGCAGCTCAAAGCAGCAAGATGCCTCCAGAACCAAACCTGAGAACAGAGCTACGGAAACCAGTGAGCCATCACCTGCTGATGCTGACAGGTCACAAAGGACACCTGCTCAGACAGCGAAGGAGACACCAGCTATGCTCCCCGGAGTAAGACATTCCCATCCATACCTTGCAGCCACCAGCACTGTCTGGGTCTCACACACTAGGAGAAGTGACAATGCCAACATCCTGAGCAACGCATCCACAGGAAAACTGCCCCTATTCTCACAGTGCACCAGCATAGGGCACTGCCCAGATGGTCACTAACAGCAGCAAACACAGAAATGCAAGCCTGAACAGAACACAACACTCACGTCTCAGTGGAAAAGAAGACAGCAGATGAACTCACCAAATTACTGCCTAGCTCTAACAGGAGACTCCAGGCGATTTCAGAGTGCTGCAGGCAGTCATAAAGCACTGGCTCCATGACGGGCCAGATCACAGGCAGAAAATACTATCTTCTCTTTGCAAGACTGCATGTCATGATAGAGCAGACAGAGAAGTCCTCAGAACTTACACTGATAATATGCACTACTGCCTGCTGTTCTCATTAGTGTGCCACTGCCGCAGGTGAAACAAGTTCCAGCAACAACAACAAAGATTTGCTCAGCCCCAGCCCCTGCTAGCCCCGCTCAGCAGGACGGGGCTCTGCCTCACCGCAGCGTGTGCACCTGGGCTGGGAGAGTGCTGCAGGGAAGACTGGCCAAGGATGTACAAAAGCCAACATCCAGGACTGTTTTTTTCCCCCCTCTTGCAGTGAATTTCAGAGGGAAATCCAAGAGCAGCCTCTACAGAGGGGCAGTGACCATTCATGCTGCTTGTTCAGACTCCACCCCTGGAAGTAAGCATCCCCTCACCTACAAGAGATGCAGGTCCTTTTGCAAAATTAATAATTCCTGACTTCTCAAACATTTATCTGCCACCAGAAACTAAATAAGGCAATAAAAGGTTGACATAACAGAAAAGAGCAAATATTTACCTTATAGTAAGCAAACTTCTCCCAAGGTGTGGGCACAACTGTAAACAGGAGGCAATGGTAAGAGGAAAAGAAAGGGCAGAAGCTGTTTGCAACTACACACCTCAAAGCCAGAAGGGATACGAAACTGGATCTGCTCTCTTCAGAAGTAAAGAAAATTGCCACAAAGAACCACAAATTATTTATTAAAGGGAGTATGATACCATGGGAAAACAAAACCAAACCAAACCCAAAATAATCTAGATGCTGAGTTTTCTATCGGGAGAAACCAGATAACAGTACTTCATTTAATTCAGTTCTGCTTATCAGCATCATCATTACGGCTAAAAGTGCAAAGACTTAACGCATTTAGAGTCTTATTCAATTCCCACTGAAGTCACAGAATAGACTCCGGCAATGCTGGATCGGGTTCCTATGGGCCCCTCCAAGCTGGGGAGCTAAACGCTCCTTTAAGAACTAACTGAATTCCTCTTCCTTGCCTTTATGGGGAAGGCCCTGGCCGCCTGCCCTTTCCCTGACTCAGACACTTGGCCCAGCCCTGCAAGGACTGTGTTCCCCCTGCTCCCACTGAAGTCAAGGGCACCTCTAAGGCTCGATGTGCTGAAAGCAGGCTGCCTGCCACAGCAGGGCCAAGTGCCAGGATGCCAGCTAATAAATGCACAAACCCTGGGAAGAAAGCAAACGTGAGACCAAGCCCATGCCCCCAGACAGGCAGCCCAGCATCACTTCTGTGTGTGCCAGGCACATCCCGCTGCTCCACTGGGTACTGCTCAGCTAAGACCAGGGGCCACAAGCCCCAGCCGGACCCGTGCAGCATGGCACACATGCTGAACGAGCCTCAGTTGGGATATGGGGCCACCACACCATGGATTATGGCTATCTCATTATCTTCCAATTCAGTCCAGTCTGCAACAGCTCCACAATAAATGCGGCACTTTATGAGACTTGTTTCTGTATTACCTTCTGCATTCTACAATATTTTTATTCCACTATCTACAAAAGATTTATACAGAATGATAACATCTTGTGTACTTGGTGAGCCACTGATCTCAGGTTTACAAAGCTGTACATGAGCAATAACTAATTAAACCCACTGCCACCCCACAGGTACACTTCAGTATGGTCCATCCCTGCCTCCAATAATCCCCATGCACTCCTGGAACAATCAGTGTGTTCTTCAGAACATGGCCACCAGTCTGCGCACAGCTTGCAAAGTAGGAAATCAAAGCACAGAGATTAAATGACAGTCCAAAATGGCCTAATAAATGTATGGATGTAAAACCAAGATAAATAACAAGCACAAGCCACCACCTGTCCCTGCCACATGCCCCAGCAGCCCAGCTCCCCTCTTCCTATCCAGCATTGACCACAAGTAGTTGTGAGCTGTCTAGTCAAGTTCCCAGGTTCCATGAATTGTAAGCACAACCCCTCACGTGTCAAACCTATAGTGTGAATTCGACTGTACAAAGCATCTCCCACACTCCAGAGAACAGCAGTCACTGCAATTTGAAGACAATGACAGCGAAATCTTTTGCTTTAGCATGTTTCTGCATTTGCCAGCTACCCACCACCCAAAACACCCCAGTCCAGATAAAGAGCTATGGAAAAATCAGCTCCATCATCCCTCCATCCTCAAACAACCAAGTCAGCTTGCAGCTCTAAGTCCTACTGCCACACAGCTATCCCATCCTTATACAGGCACATCCTCTCTGCTACATCACCTGGATACCCTGGCATTCAAGCACCCTGCCTCTATTCATACAGGAAGGTGTAGCTGTTCACATCACCCACGGAACACTCCTTTGCTAGAGGCACTGACCACATCCCCTCTGTGTGTCTGCAGCCTCTGGTACCCTTTAGCTCTCTATCATTCAGATAGAGACTACTATTTCAAACTATTTCACTACTTTCAAATCACTGATTCATTCTGCTATCGGCATTCCCATAATTTCTTGCTCCTCAAAGGTAGCTGAGGTCATTTAAAAAAATACAGCCTTCAATATTCAAATTGATCCAAAATGAGAAGGGTTTTTCCCATCCTGTGTCCCTGTGGAAGAGCACAAGAGAAAACATTAGGAATTAGATGCCCTCTCCTGCTCCGAAAGCAACTTAAAAGGGGAGCTCTGGCCAATTGCGTAATTACAATGTGCCTCAATTCCCTCATTTCTCAGTGGCTACAATTAAGCTGTAACAAATCCCGAGCCGCCTCGGAGCAATGCTGTACTACTGCCTCCCCACAGACACATCATAATCCAGCAGGCACAGGCTGTGCTCTTGGAAGCACCAAGGTCTCCAACTGGAGCTGGTCATTAATTTTTCAGGAAGTTACATGTCAGCAGCTTGGAAGAGAAAGTTTTCATGGGAACACGCTACTGCTCAGGAAGGCGCTGTCAGAAGGGGGCACCTCTGGATGCAACAGAGGAATTCAAGTTTCTGCTTCCTGAGAATGAGTTCCCACTAACAGGAACATGGGAAAGCTGGTTTCAGGGCTCCTGCCCGTCACAGAGCTTCCAGATCCCCCAGTAATAGTTTCCTCAGTCCTTTGTGTAAGCTTCATAATAGAATTTCATTCACTCTTTCTCTTTTCTGAGAAGCTTTAAAATGTCCTAGAGCCATGGAGACAGCAGAGAAAACCATCTCCTGTGGCACAGGTGAAGAGCTCAGGACACTGTGAGCACGGTACCACATGCTGAGCTCCAAAGGAGCCTCCAGAAGCCAGGATCTCTGCTCAGCCTCTCTCCAACCAAGGGACTGCAGCCCATGGCCTTCTACCAGGGATCTCCCACAGATTATTAATTAGCTAATGGCTGGGGAGTGCTTGGAGGAGGTAAAAGGTGCTACTGCCATTATTTCCTATTACGACGGTGGCTTTCTGACAAATATGCCACAGGCAACTTGGATCTGTCCTTCCAGAGAATCTGCGATGCTGGACTCAACACAAATCAGCTCTTCCAAGCGCAGCGTGAGCAACAGTCCTGGCCTAGAACCTTTTAGAAGTACTCAGGAGATGGAGGGCACAGGGCCACATGCTCTGAGCACACAGACACAACCATGTTACACAACTCTGTCCCATGCAAACATCTCCGCCAAAGCTACTGCTCAGCTGGCAGGAGAGAAGGTGCATCTGTACCAGACCACTTATGTGCAGCATCTGGTGACTTACCCTGGAGCTCCAAGGATGGGATTTGGGCTGTGACACAGGCAGGGTGCACACTCACCCAGTCTGGCCCTAAGCATGGTAACTCCCCTGGCAGGGAGGAGGGAGCCACCAGGATTGGGATCTGCTCACCTGCCTTCCCTCAGCTTCCATACCCAAGTTGACACCATGGAGGATACTGGTCAGACTCTCCTTAGAAAACATTTAATTACAATCTAAGCTTTACGGCTGACACGTTTAAAGCAGGCCTAATTCTTTCAGCAGTCAGCATTACTTAAATTGACGACCCAACTGCGCAAAGTAGATTGAAGCAAAGGCTGGGATTTGCACAAGTGTTTTTAGACCCAGTCTACATCTAGCCATCCACACCACTGGAGCAGGTGATTTACAACTGAATCGGTTAAGCCACTGCCACTTTTCTGACAAGCTCAGAACTTACTCCTCCTAGACTGACAGGATGAATTGCCTTCATTTCTTTGTAAGTCAAAAGACAAAACAAATGCCTGCTCCACAGCCCCAGCTGTCCCTGCAGCTCTCAGACACAGCAGGCTGCCGGCACAGCCTGCTCCCTGCAGTGAGCCCCCGGCCTGTGCTGGCTTCTGGGGGGAAGCTGTAGCCATCCCCTCCCCCCCCCTCCTGCTGCAGCACCAGCTCAGCCCCCAGAAGGCAGTACTACAGCTGCTCTGGTGCCCCATGATTCACGCACCTCAACTGTTCGCCTGCCTGTGCCTAGGGAAAAATCCCCAGTGATAACCTGCTGGCAAAAGCTGCCAAAATCCAATTGGTGTGCATGCGAATGCCCTACATTCACAGAACAGAAATTACTGTGCATCATCAAGCTACCTCATTAATCTCCTTCCTACCAAATTCTGCAGATATGGGGTAATGGAGTATTAAGATACCTGGCTGAAGTGCAGGCAGTGTGCAGCACCTCCTTCCTAGGTGTGCATCACCCACAATGCCAGATTATGCTCCTCCTCCAAGGCTTTGGCAAAATACACACATGCACTACAGAACAAGAGACAGAGATGCAATGCATTCTCCTCTCCATCCCTCCTTCCAAGAGATAAATGACTTGGTAAGTTGAGTGATAACAAACCAATATAATAACATGTCATAAAGCTGCAACTAATACTGGTGGAGAGCAGATAAGGGCCTGCTGATTACAAACACTATCAAGCAGGAATGCTATCAAGGAATATCTAAGATGTGGCATTAAAGCATGCATTGAAAACAGAATGCTTCTCATAGAAATATTCAACTCTATTTCAAGCCTCCATCTCTTCATGTTTTACTCAACACATACACTTTTCACCAAATTAATTCTTTCTCAGTCCAAGTCTTCAGAGAGACAACAAGCAACCTCAATCAGAGAAACAGAGGTCCTCCAAGTTCTCTTGGGCAAAACAAAGTTCACATCAATCTTCACGCAGAAAGAAATACCGACCTGACCTGTCAGCACTACCAAACCTCACTGCTCATGCAAGGCCTCCACCTGCAGCCAAACTATTCCTGCATTTACTGCTTCAACATCCTTGAAACAAAATGCCTGCGCTTAACATCTTTTCCTCAAGTTTCCTGACAGCTATGACTGTAACTTCACTCCTTTGCTTTCAGAGAATACGATAGGATGTGGTAATGCAGCAGAGAAGGCAGCAGCTGCTGCAGGTGCACGCAGAAAGCAGAGCTGAGCTCCCACAAGCCTCACAAAGAGCAAATACCTCATCTGCCAAACAGGAGTTCCTCAGACTCACCCAGCGCATATTCATGTAGCTAATGGGCATGGCCAAAGCTGACATCTTCAGTGCCAAGAAGCCACCTCTGTGAGTAAGGAGGGTACCAGAGCTTCTCCAGCCAATCCAACTCCCAGCCTCCCCCCAATGGTCAGTGCAGCAAGAGCTAAGCTGTGGTTCCAGTATTTCCAACGTCAGCATCAGGTGCTGCTGAAGCACCCGGGCTGCATTCCCTCAAGTCTGAAACAAGATTCTTACCACACAGCATAATCTCTGATGCCTCGTGGGCTGAAGAGGGAGGTTCCTCTAACTCTACACCTTTGACAAGTTTCATTGGTTTCTCTGAGGGAGAAGTATAAGAAAGAAAAGCACAAACCCAGTTCTAACATCACCTGCCTTTGATCCCACAGGTCTATCTGTGCTAGAATACGACAGGCCAGCCAAGCAGATTCGGGGACGGCTTTCTTGTCTTGCACCATTTCCAGCTCAGCAGAACTCACCACTGACTGCTGGGCTACTGTCAGAACAGAAGTTCTCAGCATTACTGGTGGACCTCACACATGATTACCATTACACCTTTTTAGCAACTTTCGTCAGCACTAATGTAACTTTGGCTGCTGCGAACTGTAGAAGAGTGCCTTGATCTGATTCACATTCAGCAGCATGATATCCAAGCGCAACATACAATCCCAGTCTGTAGATTGTACAAATATCTTCCTAAGTCTTTGCAAAACGTTTTTTTTTTTTGCCCACAAGGAAATAAGTTTCTGTTCTTCTAAGGGCTGCCTGGATGGCAGAACTAGGTGCTCTTTTCCAGTCTGCAAGGAAACACCTCCTCTGAAGGACTGGCCAACACCTGCAGCCATCTGCAGAACGCCCATCCCAAGAACTCTGCTTGAGAAAGGAAACACTGTGAGAGGGAGAGCCACTTGAGCGGGCACTACAGAAAGGCTGAATGTGTGCTGGGAAACACCAGAAATCTCAAAACCACGTTCCTACTGCAAATGCTCCTAAGGTGTCAGTTTGAGAGGGGAACTGATGCACATATTTCACACTGCTAAACCTCAGTTCTGAAAATTAAATGAAAACTTGAGGTTGGGTCCCACAGCTGGATGCAGAGTTTGACCAGAGGCCATTGTTTTTCATAAGGTCTGCCCCCCAGAATAGCTGCTGTGCTGAGATCCCTTGCAGACTAAGAGAGCTCTAACCACAGATCAGTTTTCGATGAAAGCGATCTCACCACTGAGCTCTGACGCAAGTTTGCAAACCTATTTAGTTCTCAGAAGTTTGACTGCAAAATCATTCAATGTGCGGGAAAAACCCCATTCTCTACATGTGGAGCTCACCTGGGATGCTGCGTGGAGTTGGCTTTGTTTTCACCTCTCTCTCAATTTTAACCCGTTCAAACTTCCAGGAACAAAAGCTATAGGGCAAAGCAATGACATTTTTCCAATGCTGCAAGAACAAATGCAGAAAAAACAGTATCCCTTAAACTGTCAGGCAAGAGCTGCAGCTCCAGGCTCACTGGTTTCAACACAGCTATAAAGCACCACTTGTGCTGAAAGGGTACAGAAAGAGATGCTGAGTCCCAGCTATAGCCCAAGTGGAACCAAGGGCATCACTCGTTGGTAACTGCTTCACAGTCAAACAGCCTTACATGGGACTTACAGGAGTCCCATGAACTGAGAGGTACTGAATTCCCAGGATGATGACACGAGCCCAGTGTGATCATGAATTGGGTTCTACCTTTTGCCTTTGGAGCGCGAGGCACAAGCATTAGCACAGAAACGCAGCGCAGCAGGATCCCGGCACCAGGAACTGCTCAGTGCTGTCTGAGGCAAAGCACGAGGAAGGGAGAGCCCAGAGGGACAGTGTCCAAGACGTGGTTCCGGCACCCACAGCTGGCCAAGATGTTATTCTGCACCAGGAAGCTGCTCCTCTCCCCCAGATGGCTGCAGTTAGCGAACATCCACACCCATCACAAAGCAATGGGCATGCAATATGAAGAGCACCAATGAGAAAATTACGAGCCCACATCAAAGTGCCAGAATTTGTTTTCCATGACATCTGGCTTTAAAACTGCTTGCAAAAGGAAAGGTATTACACTCGGCTAAGCACGTTTGGAGGACTTTAAGCTGTGATTCTGCAGTTTTCAAACACAAGCATATAGAGAATGACCCTTAAGGACGGGGAGAAGCTGCTGTCACAGCTATAACTCAGCAAATCACAAATTACACTAAGAAATAAAAATCAATGCTTCTCTGAAACGTACCCTGTTAGAAAAGTCAAAGCTGTGATAACTGATGGCTGGAAAGTCCTACCACGACCACATTTTTGGTTTTTTTTAAACAACATGGCCATCTCCTTGGAATCTGGATCCAACAGTTCTGCCAGAATTAAAAAGAAGCAAACCAATAGTGCAAAAGAAGCAGAACAAACCGATTTGCTATAATCTTTCTAATAACAGGCAGTGATTGAAGAAGATAATGAATTAATCTAATTTGGAAATTCCCCTCCTCCACCGAAACATGCAGACATTGGACAAAGCCATCGAGCCTGTTGTCACCAACCGAGGCAGCACAGCTGAAACACAGACAAAGGCGACGTCAGCAGCACAGCATCTATGGGAAGGCTCCTGGATTTGAGGACAGAATACTTTGGGGACAATGACAAAGCACAGAAACATTACCGTGGGGATACAGAGGCTGCTACCGGTGTCTCCATGGACTGGAGAGGGGACTGCTCAGCCACAGATGGGCACAGCACAACCCAAGCTCCTCTGCTCACACTCCAAGCAACTTGCTGCCCACTTCTGATGGCTGCGAAGGCATGCAAGCACAGAACCACTCCCACACCAACATGCACCACATCGCATCCAGCAGAGTCCGGTCCTGTCAATACCTCGGGACATCTATGAGTTCCAGCTTCTGACTATGTGCTTATTACCACAATGCCCAGAACTGCTACAGAATGGCATGCCAGTAACCACAGAGTCTTCACAAGATTCGAGACGCATTACCTCAATAGCTCCGTCATTGTAACATCTACTCACAATGAGGGCCTGACACCTTTTAAAGCCGTTTGTGGAGACTCTACTGCCCGATCTCTCAACTTACTCACCATTATCTCCAACAGACCTCGGAGCTGCACTGAAAATTATGAGGGGCTATTTCCTCTTGGAGGAGGTAAAATATGAAATCAATCACTTGCACATCCGTTCCTTCTCTGCTCAGTTAACCAGTTTCATTTTGAATCAAACCCTGCTATTCTCTATCGAAACAGAGAAGATAAAACTCAGTCCCTCCCAATGTGTGTGCAGCCGCCCTGACTTCTGTGGTGTTGAGGCCAGACAGGCTGAAATTACATCACCAGCATACTGATGCAGCTTAGATGGCATCTCCTCCAGTTACACAGAAACACAGGACTGGGAGAGACCTGTGGGGTCACCAAGAACAGCCCCTGCCGTCCAGGCAACCACATGACCTAATCCCCTCATAAATGAGCTGAAAATAAGTTATGAACCATACCTCACCGGGCACACCTCAGGCTGGCTATGAATGCTACAGTGTGGTGTAAGTGGACTCTGGAAGAGGTACACAGGCGCACCCAAACAAATTAGAAACCGCAATGAGCAGGGAGGAAACCTGGTCTGATGGCCAGACAGTGGGTCAGGCTGCCGGCTCCACGCTGACCTGCCCCACTGCTCCAGCCCCAGGTTCCTCCGGGCTGACAGCACAATAATGATACGGTCCTCTCTTTGGAGATGGCTTTTAGCTCAACAGATGAAAAGAGGGACATGAGAACTTGCTATTTTTATCCACTCAATCTCCTCAACAGGTTTTTAAAGCCCATCTGAAAGCCCTCCTTTGCAATTCAGCCCGTGGATAATTTGCTACCGGCATCTCTGTAAAGTTTAACCTGTCAGAGCCCGGCCAAGGTGTAATTTCATCCCCAGGCTCTTCTGACTTGAGGCTCTGGAGCTTCGCTTTGTGGATAAAGTATCAAAGCAACAGTTCTGTGAGACAACACAACCCATGCATTATTTTTTCTAAATGTAGTTTAACAGGGCAGAATCAGAACTTCTGCTCTCCCCTCATTTCTCCTCCCCACACGAACACTTTAAGAGAGAACAAACACAGATAAGCGCAGGAGACAGAGACACAGACAGAGGATGGTTTATCCCACAGGCAGAGGATTACCACATCGTGATGTAATGACCTCGTCCAGAAAAGAAAAAGGTTACTTACATGACAGCATGAGTCGTAGAAATAGCAGTTCCCTTCCAGAACAGGGTAAAGCAATGCCCATTAAAAGTTATGCTGGAGAAAACACAAAACACTTGTCCAGTGAACTGGAGGGAGCAAGAGCAAGCTTCAGCCCAACTGGCCTGGCTACAATCTCTCTCCAGCTACACAAAAAACACCGATCCAAACAAGCAGAGTGTCGTGTAGCTAAAAAGAAATGCCATTCTGTTCTCTGTGTTTGCATCTCTATAGATCCAAGATTCTCCTCTCTCCCCTACAAAGGGGCAGGGTAAAACCAGTCATTTTTGTGTTTCATTTCAGGTGCAAAATGCTGTGGAGACAACAGTGTTATTTGCTCCCCATGAGGACTATATCTGTGGATGTTTCCTCCCCCACAGAAGGACAGAGGGAGAAAGGCCACATGCTGCCCACATGAGACGATCCCACGGAAGAGCTCCTCCAGGCTAGCCTTGTTTTTCCCCTGTTTAGCCAGCATTTAGCCCAGCAAAGCTCTGGCCATGACTAAAACCCTAAGGCTTAACTAATCACATGGATGACTACAGCTTCCTCAAAGTAACTTGTTTCTAATGGACTTTCAAATGCAACAACAAAAAAATACATACAGTATTTACCATTTAAAATACTGTAAAGAATGCAAAAGTTACACTGCTGGGCATTCATCCCTCACTGTTGTTATCCTGTTAAGGTGAAGCGTATGCTATTAAAGTCAATATTTACCAACAGACACTCAGGTCATGTAAGCAATACAATCTTTCCATGTAAAACTATGCTCCCAACAGGAAATAAAAGGCATTTGGCAAGTCTTAGACTGCCAAGGGCAGCTCCTACATGTCCCGCTTCCAGGACAAGAAAGCCCTCCAGTTACCCCAGATACTTCCAGCGGTGAATGCCGAGCTTGTCTGGTAAGCTTCCCGAGCCCACTGGAAATCCCGCAGCAGACACAGAGGGCTCTGAGTCTGAATTGGCACCAGATGCTTTAGAAAACAAGTGAATTTCATTTTGCTACAAGAATATGAGAAGGCCAAAAGGCTTCATTTGTCAGCACAGGAACAGTCACTCCTCTAAGAACATGAATATTCTGTTGAAGTTGTTATAAAATGAGACTCTTCTACAGAAACCCTGTGCCAAGCAACAGTACCGTGCGCCAGCTTAGACTGCCCACTGTGCTTGCATGCAACAAGAAATGTCTTTTCTATAGCTGACGAACATCAATGACAGCCCTAAGACCAGAGTAGCAAATGCTGGCCTTTCAAGAAGCCCACGGTGTCTCCCTACCAGCTCAGAGGCTTCATACAAAGGCCAGTTCAGTATCAAGCAGCTACTGCAGGCTTTCCCCTCGATCAACCTAGAAAAAGTGTATTAGACATACATCAAAACTGCATTGCAGCTAGAGCTGCCAATTACTTATAGCAAAATGGAAGGCTGATTCATTTGACTGTATGTGGGTCTTGGCTGGAGTTTTCCCAAAATGCTACAAGAGAAAAACCTCAGTGAACCACCCCCTCATTCCCACCCCTTCCTCCTCCCCAAACCACTGCCAGGAGCCCTGTGCCTGCAAAAATCAACATTTCCTGGAAGATTCTTTCTCCAAATTGTTCCTTTTCTAAATACAGATAAAACACACAGCATCTCGAAATGCATTTGCGTATGAGATACATGTATACCGGGACACCTCTTCCAGACATGTGCAAGTGAAATGCAACTCAGAGTGAATAAAAAGCCCTCAAATCCCCAGCCCCAAGAGATCCCCCATATCTCTCCCTACAAACCCCACCACGTGACGTGCCTACAACCACCTCACCATGCAATCTCAACGGCCTGCAGGGGCAGCTGAGCAGGAGCAAGTGGGAATCACAGAACACAAGATTTCTGCTACACATGAGCACAACCCCCTTCCAACAAGCTCCTCATATCGGACACGTTTAACACCCAGTACATCACAAACAGCAATCCATCACCCAGCACGCCTCCTCAGCTACGCATCCCAGACAAGCAGCAGGGCCTCAGGCCAGCCGGCAGTGCCAGAGGGAATTGCCACAGCTCTGCTTTCAGAAAGGACACACAAAGTTGCTCACAGGAGCTGATGCTGGCCCACGGTCTGTTGTCTCAGCACCTGCAGGCTGAGGTCTGTGAGCTCCCTGCCACACCAGGCCCTCCATCCCCCAGAGAAAGCACAAAAATCCAATCATGTTTACTTCTCTCTGGTACGTTCCCCTGCTCTGCCAGCTCCCTGCCAATGACCACAGCCACCTGACTTCACCTTGGGTTTTCCAACCACCCCAGGTCAGCTGTGCACCCACAGCATCTGCCAATGACAGCCAGCCCTCCCAACCCTGCTGCCCTTCCTCCAGGCCTCACTTTTAGCCATTAGCTGAAAACCTTTACAGCAGCTTTCACAGAAAAGCAGGCTCTGGGATCCTCAGGGTGCAGGATATCTGCTCCAACAGATACATTCCTCAAACAGATAGCACCACGTTTGTTCAGCTGCACCCACAAGGCCAAGTTCCGCCACTCTGCTGGAGAACAGCAATGCAAACAACATCAAATACAACTCAAAAAAATATAAAATCAAAAGAAACAACAACAGGTAACTAACCTTTTTCCTTCTTGGAAAACCACCCCATATCCAGATCCCTATTGTTTTTCCCCCATCATATGAAGGAGCCCAGCATTGACCCTAAGCATGCAGAGTGCTCCAGGACCATAGGAGAGGACAGAGCATGGCCTGGAGAACAAGCTACTCAAAGCTGTCACTGCCCGCCTCACAGATCGTGGAAGGCAGTGCCCCCTAATTAGGTGCTTTGGAGTCATTTTTCATTATTAATGTCTCTGGAGAGGAGGACTGCGCATTCCTGCAGAGCAGGAAGAAGTAGGGAGAGACTGACAGAATGTGGAAAGGCACAAAGGGCTGGTGTAGCGCAGGATGTGGGGCAGAAGTAAAGAGAACTGTTCCCTCAGATTGCTACTGCAGACTTAGAAATTTTAACCCACTTCATTCTGGTTTGTGCATCCTACAAAGTGCAAAGCGCTTTCTCAGCAATGTAACAGGGAGCAAATTCTGGCTGCTACGGTGTTTTTTCTTGCTGGAAATCTCACCTTTTCCCATCTTGGATAGCCAGAGCCTCTGCAACAAAGAGGGGCAAGTAACAGTATGGTGACAGAGACCACATCTGCAGGAAATAAATAACCAGGGTGCCAAGCTGAGCCGGCAAGGCTCACTAGAAGATCAAACGCGGATGTAAGCAGCTCTTTTCTGGAGCAGGCAGGCATCGTTTCAGTCGCTGAAATATTCATGCCCCAATAGGAGCTGTGGTATCAATGTCTGTCCCTGATACAAACAAACCTGAGCTCAAAGCATGACAATCTGTGTTGTGCAGAGCAGAATTGCAATTAAAGGCACTTTCCAAGCCTCCATTTCTGCAAACACACAGTTGACGGCTTTTCTAGCAACACTATAAGCACATCCCGAATCCAAGTCCATAATCTCTTGCCTGTGAAAGCAAAAGACACTAAAAAAAAGGGATTTTAATCATGCCACTTCCATTCTTCCTTCCCTGGTTTACCACCTCGTGCTGCAGCGGGCAGTGCTGCGTGCACCTGACAGATGTGAGCCGACATGTGGGCACTGCAGGTCACACCGACGTGCAGGGAAGGCTGGGAGACTTCTCATCTGGAGGATTTTCTCCTTCACCATTGGGAACAGAGGAAGGAAACCATAAGGCCTTGCACCCTCTTTGAGTGGAAGTATTTTCAAATGCCCTTCCCAAATAAAGCAAGAGCAGTGATCTACTCTAGGAGAGGAATAGAGGGGGCCCACCGCTGCCACCCTTCCTCCAGCACTGCCCATGTAGCCTGGATACATGTGATGCGGCAACGCAGCACTGCAGCACCCATCTGGGCACGCGTGTACCGCAAAGCGGTGGTGAGCCCACTGAGGGGCCAGAGAACTTGTAATGCTTCGGATTAGAAAGAAAATGAGAACATCCAGGCTGTGGAAACCGTGTGGTGCTGAAACGATGGTTTGGTATCCCAGGGCTGGACAAATCCCACAGTGCAATACATGGCTTCATAGGAAAGCAAAACACAGGTGTGCAGCAAGCTGGATCGAAGCACACCTACCACTGGCCCACACACAACCTGTCCCTTTCAGAAGCCAAGGACTTTGCTTCCATTTCTCTGAGAAAGCACATCTTTACCCTTAGAATCCCCCAAATGCCTTGAACACAGTGAGGATATCTGAGTGTATCACTAAGGTGTACCTGTCCAATCTACAACACAAAATTGAAGGTCTTCGCTATGCCCAACACAGCATACACTACAATTGCTGTCAACTGCACACAAGCCACAGCTGATGTTCATGCCCCATCACCAATCACACCTGGAAAAGATCTTCAAAACTCCAAGTTTTAATGAACCACAGATACTTCCTCATGTTCCTCACGTCTTTCCAATACAGAATGAGCCCTGGTACAAGGAGAAGCACCACCCAGAGAGACAAGGTTCAGCATCACCCGTGCTTGCCCAGCCCCAATGACAGCAACCGATCACTTAAATGAGAATGGCAGCTGGTGGAGCAGTAAGAGCAGTAAGAGGCAAAGAAGTAAAGACTTCATCCCTTGTAAGTTCAACTATTTGTGTCTGAAGTAAAAGATGAGTGCAGGTAAAAAATGGTCACTAAACATAAAATAGCACTGACAAGTAGAAAGGCCTATTTCTGCAGGTCAACATAAATTTATGTTGTTCTTTCTTTTCTCCACTGCCCTCTCCACCCACCCACTCTGTTCCCCTTGTCCGTTAAATTCCTGGGAAAAAAAAAAAAAAAAGCTCCAAGCAGCTTCTGCGGGAGCTACGGCAGATAATGAAAGCGGAAGGTGACAAGGGGCTCCTACTGCCCTGTGCAGCAAGGCAAGGAACAGAAAGCAACATTCATACCAGTGAGGCACAGACTGAAAGCAGTGTTAACAACCCAAAGCCATGGGGAGCTTGCCCAAAACAGGGCTGGTAGCCAAGGCCAGCAACATGCCCCTCACAGCTAGCCCTGTGCAGACACAGTGGAAAAGGAGCAGAAGGCAGACCTGAAGGACTGGCACAACAAAGCAGCACTTTGGGAGCAATGCTGCCAGGCTTCTTACAGTGAGCAGCATATGAGCGCTCACCTGTCCTGCAGCTGCGCACACAAGAGCTACAAAGGAACACGGGGGGCACCAAAAAGACGACCTCGTGGCAGATTTCGTTCTTCTAGATCACGTGACCGGCTCAGGACACACAAAATAATTGGGATTCTGACTTCCCTTTGCTTTTAAATACCGACTTCTGGCCAGATCCTTACAGGGGAGCTGCACGGAGAACAGCCTGGGCAGAGATGAAAAACCCTCTTCGCTACAGCCCCCAGCGAAGCGCCCACCAGCCGCAGAAGGAGCAGCGTGCCACCCGGCCTCACCGGGACGTCGGCCCGGCCAGCAGGCGCTACGAGAAGCGCGGGGCGCGTGCGAAGGGCACGAGGCCGGAGCACAGCGACGCGACCGCCGAAGCATCACGCCCCGGGCGCTGCCCCCCGCAGCGCCGCCGCCACAACTGCGCCCGAGCGGTGGCCTAACGAGCCTGGAAACTCAATCCTCTCCTCCCCGCTCGAAGGCCGCGGCCGCCTCGGGGCCCGGGATAGCAGATCCAGCCCTCGGCTCCACGAGCCCGCAGGCCGCGCCGCTCCGCGCGTCCCCTTCGCCTCCGGCGCGGACCGCAGCGCCGCGCGAGCCGCGGGCACGCCGGCCCCGCGAGGGAGCCCCGCGGGCGGCCGCTGCCCGGGACAAAGGCGCAGCCCCGGCTCCGCGCCGCGGGTACCGGGCCCGGCCGGGCGCGGGCTGTCAATGACGGCATCGAACCCCCGCGGTTATTTATAGCGCCGAGCCCCCGCCGTGTGGGCGGCATTGTTGGGCGGCGGGCAGCGCTCGGCGGCCTCGCACCGACACAACTTCGGCCCCGTCGCGGCCCTACGGACCCGGGGTTCTTCCACAGCCGCCACCCCCGCGCTACGGGTGCCGCTCCCCGCGGCGCCCCCGGCCCGCTTCCCTCCCTCCCGCGCCCCGTTACCTGCGCCCGGCGCTGTCATGCTGCTCCACCGTCCCCCGCCACGGCCCCGCGCCGCCGCCGCCGCCCCCCCCGCCCGCCGCAGCCCATCTGCCGCGCGCCCGGCCCCTCGCGCCGCCGCTGCCGCGCGCCAATCGCCGCGCGCGCCGCCGGGACGTGCCGCCGCGCCCCGGCCCTGTCGTCACCCCGCCGCCCGCCGCGCGCCCATTGGCTGCGCCCGCCCGGCTGCGGAGAGCCCTCGGCGCGAGGGGGCGAACCTCGGGTGCGAGGCGGTGGCGCGGGGGGTCGCGGAGGGAACAGAGCGGCGGGTGGCACCCAGCGAGCGGGGCTCGCTGCCGCTGCTGGCAGCCCGAGCGCCTCGGGACGCTGCCGGAAAGGAGAAACGGGCCCGGACTGCGTGATGCTGGCCTCACGCCTGCGCTATTTTCGGAAAGAAAGAAATTAGACGGACAGCGCGGCCGGGTTTGCACTGCCCAGTGAGACGCAGGCCGTGCTGCGGCCGTCAGGGCCGTGCCTGCTCCCTCGGATGGCCCTGCTCCGCTGCGGGGGCACCGCGCGCCTCCGTCACGGCTATGGGTGTGAGGGCTCCGTTGCGGCGAGCTGCCCCCGCCCCTCTCAAAGAATCCACCTAAAACAGCATCACCACAAGCCAGCAGTTAGCTGTTCCTATAAGCGCTGTAAGGAAACACGCTCCCGGCACCCTGAGCTCGTCCCTGCCTGCTGCCTGGCTCTGCTGACGGCCAAGTACACAAAGCGGGCTTCAGCCTCATTCCACCTGTGGAAGAAAAGAAACGAGCGCAGGGCTCAGAGCAGTGGAAAACAGAGCCAGGCCCCTGCCCTTGGCCTGCACAGGAGCTATGGCTGCTGGGAGCTGCAGACACCTCGCTAACAGCAACCGCACGACAGCTTTTCCTGAAAACCACAGCGCCTGTTAACAGCACACACCTTTGGGGTTGGCATGTGCGGCCCACCAAGCCCCTCACACAACTGACATGGCTCTCCTGGCACTCAGTGCTCCAGCTGCCCCACAACCGGTATGCTGGGCTGCGCTCCCCTCCGCCATCATGGCACAGCCCCACCTGCAGCTGTGGTTCCCAGAATGTGGTCAGGTGGCCCAGCAAAGCGTCAGCTCTGCATTCCCCACTACACACTGCTCTGCAGGAAGAGGCCTGAGGATTCAAAGCCAAAGGTGATGCACCCTCATCTTTCAGGTGAAACCAAACAGAGCCTCCTGCACTGACCACAGTCCTGCTGGCTCACACTGCCCAAAACTACCGGTGCTCTGCCTATGGAAAATGGTGTGCGAGTCTCAGTAGGAGAGGCCGAGCACCAGCATTCACAGAAACAAAACGCACACTGAGCTAGGATGGGCAGGAAATAAGGAAAGTGTTCTTGAGCAATAAGAGGAACTGCTCTGAATGGCTGCCAGATCCTGATCCCAGAGGCCACGTGCTGAGGCTGGGCAGGAGCTCGGGGAGGTGCTGCAGGAGCTGCACAGAATATGGCCGCAGAAGAGCAAGAGGACCCACGTGCACTCAGCGAAGGCACATGGCTCAGCATCTCTGCACTGCCCTGGGGTGGTGGCAGCCCCGTGTCAGGGCTGACTGGGGCAAGAAGACACGGAGGGATGCTGAAAGCTAAAGACTAAACACTGGGCCCTGCTCGGCCATGATGTCATGGTTTGCCAGCGCCTGCCGATTGGCTGCAGGAGAGCATCTGCGGCGCCGGGGCTGGCGCTGGGCAGGCTCAGCCCTCACAGCAGCTCGGCACGGCGCGTTGTCCTGACAACGAGGCTGTCTCCTAACGCAGCGGTGCTGGGGACCCTCGGCGCTTCTGAGGGAGAAGGGACACGGGCTCCTTTGGAAAGAGCTCGGCTGGTGGGAGCCAGCACGGAGAAAGGCACCGGGCAGCACGCTGCCAGCAGAGCTCCCAGCCGCGGGGATGGCACCTCTGGGCCTGGGCCTCGCTGGGGCCCAGGGGGCAGCATGGCCTGGGCAGGTGGCAGGGCCCCACAGCACAGAAGGCTTCCCACCGGCCCCACGGGCCACCCTGAGCCCCTCTGTGCCACAGGTGAGCTCAGCTGCATGAACCTCTGGCACTGCAATGCATCTCGACTGCAAGACAGAGTCCAGCGGACAGCACACATTAGGCACAGATACCTCGTGGCCCAGCTGCCTGCGGGCCCTCCCAGAATGCCAGGCAGGACACAGACATTCCCTGGTCCCTACTGGGGACTGAGCCTGGGGGATCGCACAGGGCACCCAGCACAGTGCCCTCCCACAGCAGCTATGCATGCATTGTCTCCACGCCTCAGGAAATTTGGTCCTCTCCTTTACATTCCCTTCCCCATGCCCTGCCTATGGGCTTCTCCCTGTCCCCTACCAGCTTGCAGGACATCACCTGCTGTCAGGGCACTGTGTCTGACCCCTCCCTGCCTGTGGGCACACCACGCTGCTGCCTGGGACCACACGCCACAGGAAACATGCTGCAGTGAACACCTTCCTGTAAGAGGCTGAATCCTTCCTGAGAGGAGGTGGTAGTCACCTCTGCGGGTAGTTGGCCTTACAGCAAGTTACTGACAGAATGCTCCCTTCATGTCATCTTCATCTGTTTTAAAAATGCATACTATAAACATTTGCAGAAGTCAGTATACAAATTTATTAATAAAACATTATATTAAAAGCAGCTGTACTTTTAGTTTATATTTTTGCCTCAAATTGTAGTTTTCCTTCTCAAAATTAATGTTTCAACCATGGATTTAACTGACATGTGATAAGAACATTAACACAAGCCAGTGAACTAGGGGTCAATGACAAAAGGCTGATAGATACAGATACGTTTCTCAACATACCATTGCTATACCTCATTAAAATGTTGCCGGATGCTCACAACCATTGCAAACAACCATGTGGGACATAACCCACCTCCTGGAATCAGCAAAACTGAGCAACCTGCCCTCCTACCACACACAATACAAAATCCAGAGCTGACAAACTGCTTGAGCGCTCAGGGTAAGTCTGGGTGCCAGGCTTTGAGCTCCTGCTGTAGGAAGGAACAAAGGGATGGGAATGTCTGCCAGATCTCCATGCTGGTGCAGGGTGTCACACTGGTGTGACAACACAAGTCAGCACTGCTTGTGCTGGAGCTCTGAAACACCACTTGAGATGCAGTGAGCTGTTCTACTCCGTGAGGCACGCAGCCCGGCAGAACTGCTCTGCTGGTTTGGGCAGAGGGGAAACTGAGGCAGAAAGCAGAAGTCGGGGCAACAGCACTGCCTCCCATGGGTCCTGCCGTCAGTCTCAGGTCCTTTTTCATTCTTCTGCAAACTGCAATTTAAGCTGCCTTCCAACAGGAGCAGCAGGACTGGCAGCTTCAACGTACCTACCCCTGCCTTAACGCAGCTTGTAAACAGGACACACTGCAGCCTCCTGCAGAGCCAGAGACAGGATTCTGAGTTTTTAAGGGATCCCTGTAGTCCAATCCCACCTGGTTTGTATTCAGACACTTCCCAGCCTCCCACACATGGAGCAGCAATTTTTCCCCAACCACTTGTCCACAGGAATAGTACCGGTTCTTGTGCCTGCTGGGACACACATAGGCAGGCTCAGGAGGGGACACTGTGGGCTACTTTCAGGGGTCAGCTTATCTCCAGCACACAGAAGCTTGCATTGGTTTGCATCCTGAAGAAATGCCAGACCCCCAGCTCCCCACCAGTCTCCACATTGGAGTGTCTGAATTACTCCTTCCAAGCAGCTCAGGCTGCTTTCATTTTGATGGTTCCTTTTCCTGTCCCCATAAATGAAACCAGATCCTTGTTTCCAAATGGCTCCTCTTGCTCATCCAGCTCTCTCAAAGATCTGCTTCTCCTACAACTGTTGTGCCTCTGAGAACTAATCTCATACTAGGTCAGTGCCTGCTGCAGATTAAGATTCGTTTTCCTAGGAGCACAATACAGAGCTGTTGCTGGTGATGTGGTTACAGGGGATCCATATATAGATTATTCTGCACTTATCTATCTTCCTTAGCTCAAAATAAGACATCAGTGTAGGCTCAGACCCTCAACAGAAGAGCACACAGGCCTGATTTTGGGCACATTCACCCATGGTTTGTTTGCATACAGTTGGTAGAGTTACTGCTGTTTAATACTAATGAAAATCAGGGCCAAAACCAATAACTTGGTTTCTCTTTTGGCCACTGTTCTTCAGCTGTGCCTCAGAAAGAGAAAAGGAGCAGCATGTGTGCAATAGTGTCACTGAGCTCTGATTTCACAGCTATAGTGTGTCCACTGCTGGCAGCGGAGCTCCACCACAGGTGGATCAGAACAAAGGTGCTATGAACAGCAAACACGGGACACCGCACAACAGCTTGTGAGTATAAAGATCTGATTACCAACATGTTGCAAGGCAAAGGTACTCCAGGCATCCAGATAACATCAGCTCAGAGGGCCTGGAGATGAGAGACATCTTTACGTGGTTCCCACTCCACAAACAAAGACTCCATTGCCTGAAAAACATCCCATGACAGCCAGATTTTATGACTATGCTGCTCAGGGCAGTGTCCTCCAACAGCTGGAAGACCAGAGACAAGGCTGTCTGTGGTTCTGGAGTGCTTTCATATCAGGTTCTTAGTCTGAAGCCTCAAAATTAGGCCAAGCACGCTGGAGAATGTGTGTCTTAACTTACAGAATACATTTCCCAAGCTTCCCACGGTTGTGACCTGCAATGTTGAAATGCAAGAAACTCTCCAGCTGCTGACCAGGCAAAATGTTTGACATTGAGTTAAAGAACCAGTGGCTCCAGGCTCCAGCAGACAGGCATTGGCTGAACTAGCCGAAGCGCTCCTCTTTTCTTTGCTGTACAGAATACCAGCTAGAGCAGCAGGGCAGGGAGGGTCTGCATGATAGAAACAATTTGCAGCAGCTGAAGGAAAAGATTCCTCTGAAACCCGATTTAGTGAGACACTTCCAAAAAGATTCCAGGAACTAGTTCTGGAAAAAGGACTTAGTGAGACCAACCACATCACAATGGTAGATGCAGAATGTGCCAGAAACAATCCCACATATACACAGAACTACTTGATCTTGAAACACAACATTGCCTCCAAGACACCCTCACTGTGGTTACCTCTTTAGAGGACAATACCCATTCCTGCTTCTCATCTGTCTAAACCCTTCCAGTACCTTCCTCACCTTTATCCCCTGTAGCTCTCCATGTGAGTGTAGCACACTGTACATCAGGACACAGCCAGTAAGATGGGAGACCTGTTTACAGAAGAGAACTCCCTAAGGAACTGCCAAGGATAGCAGCCTGGCCAAGCAAGTGTGCAGGTACAGACACCATGGATAAGTCTGTTCCACAGATTTATCTTTCATGTTACTGCAGAAGTTATGATCTGTTCTGACGTAGCACAGACGGTCCCAAGCACTGGTTTGGAGACAGAAGGCCACAAGCTCAGAAGAAAGCTCTCATCTTACATTCAGAGTGGAGCATGACTTTCCTGGTAAAATAAAGTAGGGCCTTTTTCTAAGAAATAATGTCTTTCCAAGTTCAAAAGATCCCAGGTTTGAATAGGGAAAGAATTTTTAACCAGATTAAGGAAAGATACATTCATAAGACCCTAACCCCAAATCGGTCCACAGGGAGAGGGTGAGATCTGTCATGAACTAGAGGACTTTTTTAATGTCGGCTTCAGTGATTAGCTTCATTAAAACACTCAATAAAGTATTATTTTAGCTTGCATCTACAGGAGCACTTCAAGGCCAATTTAAGAAAGTTTTACTCTCCATCCAGTTCAGATCAAAATCAAATATAAAAAGGAATGATATTTCAGGAATCACGGGCATGACCTTTTGATCAGCTCCAGTCAAGTCCATAAAGCACAGCTGTGCAGAAAGCACTGCATTTCAGCCTTCATCTCTGACTGTGGAAGTCAGGTGTTCAGAGAATGCAATCAGGCTTATTAATCTGATGTCACCTAGGCAAGAGCCAGGATCAGGAAGAAATCCCCAGCTGACATTTAAATGTTAAATTCAATGGACTGAATCCAATTATTACTTTTATTGGAATTGCTAATATACAGGATGGGGCTGGCAGGTCGGACTTCCAAGATAAACACATGACTTCAGTGCCACCGGGGACAGCTTAGTGCTGCAGTGCCAGGTCAGAGGCCCTTCACCTCATTTCTGCTGGCATCAGGCAGCCAAGACACTTTGACAGGGCCAGGGAATCGAGTCTCCATCATGGGGATGTGGGGGCTCTCATGGAGAACACAGTCTAAAAACCCATGTGGTTGCCCAACTATTCCACTAACTCTCATCTTCCATGAGGTACTTCTGCCTTTCAGTACACATGGAATCCCAGGCTCAGAGATGTATCGTTCCCGATGAACCCAGCATACAACAGAGAAACCAGCTCCTTCCATGAGCAAATGAATGTCCCTGTGAAGAAGTCTGAGGGCAGGCAGCCATACCTGCAGGTTCCACATGTCCACCCTGCAGCCAAGGTATCAAACAGCCTTCCCTGCCATGCCAGTACCTGGGCAGCTAGCTGGTAAGGATCCCTGCCAGAGCGAGCTCCTGCAGTGCAAGGATAAGCTTTCCTCCAAAAATCCTTCGTGAGAGGAAAATGACTGGGGTGTGCTGACAGCCTTCAACTATCTGAACATCACTTTGTGAAGTGTTACAGGGACCCAACCCAGCCAAGAACAATCACCCTTAAAATAGAAATTAAAATTAAATACCTTTGCTGTATTTTTTCATGAAACAAAAAACAACATGCTTCACTGGAGTACCCACTTTCTCTGTGCACTTCATTGACAACCCCTCTTAGCTTCTGCTTCTGCTCAGCACCCAGCTCCCTGCTCTCAGCATCTGGTGAGCAGATACAGGTTCCATACAAACCACCTTCACAACAAAAAGGTGCCATCCTGAGGGGCAAAGCCAGAGGCTCTGGGCTCATCAGCATCCTGTTGCTCTCCTCACACCATGTATCTGCACTGCAGTCGAACAGCACACAGATAAATGTAATAGGTGACAGCGTGGCATTACCCCAGATGACACCAGTGTAAAGCAGGCTCCTGCCCTCCCTTTTTCGTTGCTGCCCGTGCCGCAGCCGCCAGTCTGAATGCCAGCCCAATCTGCCTCTGGCTTACCGTGGGACCCAGACTCTTACGCTTCAGTGCATCCTTGCAGTCAAAACAAGACATTTGTTCATACATATTTTTAATCTTGTTTCTACCCTGGCTGTTCCTCATTAGCTGCCTTGCACAGTCGTTGGTTCACACCAGGGAAACAGGCCAATTACCTTGCTCAGCCCCAGGGAGAGCTCTGCTCTGGAGGCGATGGGTGCCTACCCCAGCAGGAGGAACTGCTGCCCCATGGCGAGGGCAGGAAATGTCACAAGTTCACAGTCTCAGAAAAGCAGGTGAGGGAATGCCAGACGTGCTCCTCATCGTTGGGGGAGAGCAGCAGCAGGCGGGTCCACGCCCACTCCCCATGTGCAGGGCACATGCAGTGAGCCCAGGCTGCAGGATGTAGCACAGATAATGTGAAGTTGCAGGTGGTGTGGCTTTATCCAAGCCAACAGCTTGCTGTTCACATTTCCACCCAGACATCAGAGACCCAATGGCACACTGCCTTTGTGCCATCCCACCTGATCATATGTATCAGCCATGTTCCCTTCAAAACAGCACATGGTGCACCAGGCGAGTTACAGCTGTGAGCACAGCACCTGGACAACTGCTATGGTGAGAGGGACTGGCACTGCTCTGCTCTGCTGCTGCCAGCTATCTCCTGGGTGCACAGTCCTTATCTCCATCTCTCACCATAGCTGGGCGGGAGGAGCTCTGTGGCTTTTTCTTTTGCCTCACTAATCATTCCTGGGCTGACAAGTCCAAGGGACTGCAAACAGATTGCTCTCCTGGCTCAGAAATAGAGCCCATACCTTGCCTTCACCCTGACTGCTGCAAATGTGCCCTCAGATGGCCCTGTGATGCCATTTTTGTCTTCTAACAGGAGCTGAATGTCACTGCTCTCCCAGCAGGGCCGCGTGCTGGCAGAGCAGAGCCCTGGTCGTATGCTGTGCCAGGCAGAGCTGAATGGCTGTCAGGAGGGACAGCACCTCAGGGTCTTTAGAGTTCTGTTGGTTGGGGTTCAAAAAGGCAAACCCCAAACCAAAAGAGCTCTCACACAGTGTGAATTTCCCTCTCTCTTTTGACTCCAGAAATATGAAAGCAAGGTCTACCCTAGGCAGGCTGCAGGATGAAATCTGCCCCATCCCACCGTACCTCCCCTGGGGACGCTGGCTCAAGGCAGCAGTCAGCCTGCCGTACCCCTGCTCCACAGGCTGCCCAGCCCTCCTGTAAATAAGACAAAGGGAAAGAGAAAAATTCCATCTTATCAGCACATGGGAAATGGGGACGCACCGTCAGTCCCACAGATGCGTCAGCACTGCAGAATAACCTGCTGTACTTTGGACTCCCTGTAATGACTGTTCCACTTTGTAATTTTCCAAGCAAAAATCATTTAGTCTCTGCAGTAAACTGCACACTCAAAATTGCCACCGCTGAAGCAGCAGGGCCTGAGTTACTGCACCTCCCTCCTGGGTCCTTGCACGCCCAGGCCTGGGAGGTGAGTTGCTCTGAACAGACCCAGGGAGCGGGGATGGCCTCATACCCAGGTGCACCTCAGCCTTCTTTCCGACACACAACCCCTGCTGCTCCCTGCTATCTGGGCTTGCTGGCCCCTAATGGCTTGCAGCCGGGACTGTGTGTAGAGTGTGGGAATGCTGTACTTTGTTGCACTTCTTGCTACATGCACCCAAAAGTACTGACTGAAGCCCCAGGGAACACTGAAACAACGCTGTGTATTCAGGAATGCCATCTGCTGCCACCTTCTCCCTTACTTAACCTCACAGAGCCACCTGGAGGGGTGCAGAGCTCTCCAGATGCACACATGCAGGCATGCTGGCTCCTGCCAAGTGATAACAGTAAGGAAATGAGATAATGGATTCTTCATAATGCTTCTGCTACCTGGATAAGAAGAGGTACATGAAGAAAAGTCCACCTAACATATACACACTACCTAACATAGACACACTCTGGTTCCTTTCCCAAAATACTGTTTGAACCCCTGGAACCTCAGTTTCTAAGGACTGCAGCTGCAAAGAGAATCCCAGGACTGAGATTACCTCTCACAGTGTGCTGAGAGCCAGAAGGAATAGCTCTGCCATGAGGGAGGTCACACAGCTGCCTATCACAACCAGCACATCAGAGCCATCAGAGGGACAAGCACTGGTAATCTACCTAGTTTTCCTAGGAGACAGCAGCAAGGGGATCTCAGATATGCACAGCCTGCACAGCAGAATAAAGAGGCACAAGTCAGAAGTGTTTGCTGGACACAACTGCTTCTGAATGGCAAGGAGATCAGCAGAGCCCAGGGGGACTCATAAGCTCAGCCCACTGAAGGAGAGCCCTGCAGCACCTAAACTCATCAGGACAGTAATTACACTCATGGGGAATTCATGAGAGAAGCCTGGCAAAAAGAGAGAAGCTGGCAGCAGCAGGAATATGCCAATCTAACTGACAGGGCTGTCAGACAAAGGCTGCTGGGAGATGAAGAGCAAAGGACTGGAGAGCAGGGAATGAAACACATCCAAAAGTACACCAAAAACACACTCAGATGGAGAAGTCTCCTGGACACAAACTGTGGGAAGAGCAAAGCCACTTCAGTGCTGTGCCACAGGGGCTCAGAATTTGTGTTCTCCTCCCATGACTGCCCTGAACAGTGAGCCAAGCTCATTCTTCCACACTTGCAACTAACACCACACTTGCTAGGAAATAGGGAGAGCTTGCCCTCTCTTGCCACAGACAGATATCAGCCTTCTGAGACCACAGCTCCCAGTGCCTCTCAGCCTTTCCTCCTCTCCCTGTTTGGTCACCTCCTCTTTTTTGCTCTTTCACACTAACACAGGAAGCAACCTTACACTTGGTGTGCGAAGCAAGAGCTCACCCTGCAGAGAGCCACCTCAACAGGAGGCCTGGATCCTTCGCCCCCCGCCCCCAGCAGGTCTTTGCACAGTCCTGCTAAGGGGCAAAACATCCTTACTGGGTTGCAGTAGTGTCAATTCTGGTGCTTGTTCTTGAGAAGGACAATGTCCAACAGCACAGAGACAGCCAAGAGACAGAACAAGAGAATTCAAAGTCTGGATATTGCACCTTGAAGAGAGAGCTGGGGTGGATCACAGCACCATCAAGGCAGAACTTCAGGAGGCAGAATATTCATGTAGCCTACCCGGGGTTTTTCCAGCAGTAATAAAAAATAAGGAGATATACAGTATGACTCATATAGACCGTAAACAAATCACGAAAATAAACCACTGCAGTACATAGTTTGGGAACTCATGTGCTATTTGTGTTATTACTTATTAATTGTATTCCCACAGCAATGCACCTCTGCAGCACCCCACAGCCTAAAGCTCCTCACTTTCCAAGTGTTAATTAGGGTTCACAATTAGTGCCGAAAAACAAGGGAAACGTCTTCATCTCTCTCCTACAAATGAAAGCCCTACAAGTGAAACCCAAAGGGACTCACGCAAGGTCACGAGTGAATCAACAGCACTGCCAGAAACAGAGCACAGAACCCCTGGCTTCCAGGCTTTTCCCATAGAGAGAGGAAGGTTGGCAGCAAATCCCCAAAGGTATGGGAATGAGCAAAAACATCAGTGTGCAGCCCAGCTGTACTCACAGGTGTGTTAATTAGATCATGGTCTAATTAAAATACAGCCTTTGCAACTTGTCTTTCCTTCTTGATGATGTGGCCAATCAGTAGAGTTCATCCACAAGTAAGTTCAAACTGTAAGACAGGAGGCTGCTTCTAACCACAAAGAGAGGGGAACTGCCCCACAGAGGGGCAGGAAACCCAGAGGTTTTAGCATGGCACATAATATGCTCAGGGGAAACATCACATTAAATAACAATTTGACCTCCATACACAAAACTTAACAAGAAAGATCTGGGGAAAGGTCTTCCAGATACCGAAGGAAGGGACCAACCCAGGTTTCTCCTGACCCCTGAGTTCACATGAAGGTGAAATACCCAAGTCTCTCACAACACAGGTCACTGGTGACCAGAGGTGAGGTGCCAGAACTGATGCAAACCCACGTGTGCAGAGGGGTTGAGCCATGGAGGCAGAGTATGCAGGAGGTGCCCAGCACAGCACAGCACATGCGCACACAGCCCAGGTCGTTCCCTGCCCAGTCAGATCCCCTCTGGGTGCAGGCAATGATGAAATGCCCAAGTGTTTGGCAGAGGAGAAGGGAAAAAATATCTGTATGCTCTGAAGGTAAGAAACATTACTCTCAGTTAACAACTCACAGACGTATTTCTCCCTGTCTTGTCTGCCAAGCATGTCAAACCAATGTCATGTTTCCTGCTAAACAGTGATGCCCATACAAGCAAACCTGAGTGAGCAGTGGCCCGTAAGATGGCATACTGCTTTGAAGATGGAGTTTCCCAAAGCATTTGATTGGTAAGGAATGAACAGAGAGAAACAGGATTTATGTATATGTTCACCAGAACTGAGTTTCAAAACCATGTGGAAATCCCAGCTTCCCTGGTTTGGGCAGGAAACAGCCCTGGAGAGACTAAAGGCTCTGAGGCAATTCGCTCTCAAACACAGTGCAGTCTGCAGCCGCAGCACCCCATGCAGCCATGCTGCTTGGTGTGAGAGAGAGACCACAGAGTGAGAGGGAACAGAGCCAGCAAGGCATGTGTGAGCCCTGCAGCTGCACTCTCTGAATCTTACAGCTCACAGGCTGACAGCAGGGCACCAGTGTGTGCGCACCATGGAGAGGCAGTGGTAACCACACAGCCCCTTCTCCTGCCTGGAGGATACTATTAGATAATATTGGGGCATGTGTTAACCAAGGAACACCGTGGATTTGTAGCCTTTACTACAAGGACTTTACCTTCCAGTGTGCCAGCAGCATCCAGTCGCTTACCTGAAGCTCAGCCAAAGCTAGAGAGAACTGGGGCTCCATCCTGAAAGTGCAAGTGCCTGACGCCTGCCTGCTCATGGAAGAAACACTGCAGAGGGATCAGAAACACTGAAGGCTTGTAAGTAGGGCAGTGCTACACAGGCATACCAGTAACTGATGTGAAACAGCACAAGGAAACTGACTTGCAGCCCCACCCTGCCTGTGGGACAGGGAACACCAGCAGCATCACACGGTATCTTTACAACACACAGCCCATGTCCCTACAAAACTGCCTGCCTATGTTCCATTGCTGTATCATCTTCCTCATTCATTTAGTTCTGATCTCAAAAAGATGCTGACCATCCCTTCTTCCCAAAAGTCACCTCCCCACCACCTGGCTCAGATATTTCCGGGCATAGGGAAGTTAGGATACAGACAGAAAACTAGTGGAATTGCTGGATGCTCATGGGGTTCCCAGAAACACAGGATGCAGTGCTTTCTGTTACTGTGCAGCATTTCGGGAGGCTTTCTGGTTACTCCTCTGTCCCTGATGCTTCCTTACACACCAGGCTCTCTCTGTCCCTCCTATGCTAGAGGTCCAGCTGCAGCTGCAGGGAAACACAAGCCATCCTGCCTGCACAGCTGCCTCTGCATCTCAGCCTTATTTGTATGAGACGCTGCCACCCAGCAGGATTTGCATACGTACCAAAACGTGAGATCTGCACAAAATGAAGCAGGAAAACCATTTGTCTCTCCTGCCAGAAAAGGTTAATGGCATGGCTACTTTGCAAATGTTTACTATAAAGTGTTTCCTAAGCCTCAGAGCTATAGAATTTGTACATAAAAGGAGGTTCACCCCCTTCCCCTTGTCCCACAATCCTATTTGCTTCAGATTAACACAAGTGACCTCCACTCCACTTGTGCTCCATTCATCTCCCACAGAGCAGGGCCTGGCTGTACTGAATTATTTCCCTGCCATCATGAAATGCTGTTCAGCAGCATTGGAGGGAGCAGGGCTGCAGACAGGTGCCATGGCTTTCTGTTAACCATTCAGCTTCCAGATAAGATTCCCATTTAGACCTAGCTCAGCTTAGGAGCACAGTGTAAGTACACAATCCCAGAGCTGACACACTGGCACACTGGGCACAAACATGCTAAGGAAAGCAGGTGAGCTGGTGGCTGCATGCAGTCACACAGCAAGGCACAAAGCAGCCCTGCCACAAAGCAGCCCCACTCCTGCTGTCCCCATTCGTGTCAGCCACCACGCGCCCCACAGTCACTGTCCTCAGAGTGCATCAGAGGCTCTGGGATGGGCCCTCTTTGAAACAGGTTAATCCAACCTGACACACGAAGTGTTACCTCCAAATCCAGCCAGGCTGAAGAAAGCCCTTCAGGACCTTCCTGTCCCTTCTCTCTCTTCCCTCCCTCCAAGAGGGCTGACACGTCTCTCATCCCTCAGCCCAGTGCTGGGGTCTCTGCAGACTGTAGGGCAGGGGGATGTGCTTTCAGCTCCCCACTCCTCCCAGGTACCAGCCCAGGTCACAGTCCCTCCACAGGTCACATCTCCTGCACCAGACACAAAGCCAAGTTATTCTGACACATAAACGCAGATCTGTGCTGAAAGAAAGGCCATTGGGCAATTCACAGAATGAGCATGGAATCCGTCTCACTGCTTTGCTCTCCAGGCAGGCTGCAAGACTGACTGAACCCTTTAACTTGAGAAACAACCACTAGGTGTGATCCTGCTGGCTGACAGCCACACTGGGCCACCCATCTCTCTCTTATGTTGATTGAAGTCCTGACCTCTGGCTCCAGCTGCCGCAAGTGCCTACTGGCTGCCCGCAGCCCCTGACCTCCAAAAGGGGACAGCACCCCACCCGCTACTTCTGCAGGCCAGGATCTCCCAGACCGCACTGCAGCACACAGTGGAGGAACTGGACATCTCTGGACTCCTGCAGCCTCTTTCAATACAATTTGCAGGAATCAGAGCACAAGAGAGAAGCCTCCACCTCCAGCTCTCACTTCTCCAAGGAAGCATGCTTGTTTCTTCCCCAACAAACACTGTCCATCAACACTTACAGTGCATTGCCAAAGAGACATGGAATAAAGAAAGCAAACAAACACATCAAAGAGAGCAGAGCGTCTACTTCTTAAAATCCTCGTTAACATTTCACAACATACAGTGCAGAGAAAGAAATGCATAAAGTCAGCTGGCTTGAAATAGGCAAGACAGTTTTTCGGGATTTGCTTTCTAAGCTGACAGAGTACTTGCACAGCATATAATGCAGTGCCCAAACTCACTCAGTATCTTAAGGAAGGATTCAGTGCTCCAAGTTTGACACGACAGGATTCCATGCTCGACTGTATGCTGCTTTCAGTGCAGGAAACAAATCTCCCTCCTGCACACCTCCGCTGCCACCACCCCTGCGTCTCTCCTCGATATAATCTTCCAAACACTTTCAAAATAAATAGAAGCTCTTCTGTCAAACAGAGTGAAATAAATACCATCAGGATTAGGTTTTGCACTGTTTACTCGTCCCTTGTCTTTCCTTTCACTCTGCCTCTGCCTGGGGCAGTTTTGGAAGGCTCTCTACCACATCCTCCTCTCTGCTCTAAGTGTGTCAGTAAGAGACCAAGGGTTTCAGTCCCACAGTTGCATTTACATTCATACAGCGCATTCCTCTCAGCAGCACTGTCCATCTGAAATTCCCGATGCGGGGAAGAGGTCTGTAGGGTTTGATGATGTTCTGCATTTTGGTTATTTTTAAGGCCATCTTCACTGCTAGATCAACCAGTGCTAGCTGAGTCTGTCTACCAAGGCAGCTATCAGCCCTGACCAGGCTCATAGGTCAGGGTAGCCAGGCAAGGGCTGTGCGAAGAGGTAAGCCAAGAATTTGAGAAGTGTGTATTATCTCTTAAACGAGGTGGCTTGGATATCTCAGCACTTCTCTGGTGCCAGGCATGTGAGTGCTCCCTCTGAAGTCACAGGGCTATCTGTGGGCTCCAAATCAGACAGAGGCACTCCGCGGCTCTCCAGCCCTGTACACGGCAGTCCCATCTGCTCTGGGATCTAAGAGCCACTGTGTCACAGAGTAACTATTCAATTTAAATGACACCAGCTGAGAACAGATCAGCCTTAACTTTTATGCTTTACAGTTTTACCCAGAAAAGTCAATGGACACACACTGCCTCTTCTGACGCCAGGAGAAATTCTGCTACTGATGTCATGAAAACCAGCATTCCATTCCAACGCAGAACACTATGTCACTAAGTGAGGCTGTCCCAGATTTTCCCACAGCTACTGCGAGGAAGAGAGCTACCGGCTCTGCAGACAAAAGCACACCTGTACACAGTGCTCCTTGCAGAGGTGATAAAAGCAGGAAAAGAAGAAAATGATGACTTCCTCCAAAGGACCCGGTGTTCCTAACAAATTCTAAAAGCAGGAGCAGTGCTCACTGACAGCTACAGCCCACTGTTCATAGGCAGCTTCCTCTCAATCACAATTACGTATCACCTCAGTTTTTATTTTTGTAAAGACTTTCTATATTTCTCTTTTCACCTTTCCCAGCCAGGACTGCTGCTGGGCAGGCTGCGCACTGGCCCTGCGGGAGCTGCCAGCCAGGGACAGCACAGCACAGAGCAGTCCTGCAGCCTGGGAAGGCTCCTGCTGCCAGCCAGAACCTGCTGCCTCCAAGCTCCCAGCATGCCCACAGACTTCCTTTGCAGGGAGCAGGAGCGAGCAGTGAGTCCTAGAAACAGGCTGATAGCTGGTGATGCTGCCAGCACAACCACTCCTCTGCTGCTGGGGAGAACGAGGGGGTCACTGAGTCACAGACCTTCAGTCAACCTGCCCAGGTACGAGTGTCAGGAGAACATTCAGTTCATTTCCTCAACCCTCCTGCAGCCCTATTTATGATTGCTTCATCCAGGAATATAGAAATGGAAATGCCTTGCATCTCAGTATGCAGGAGGTCATTGTTAGAGCACCATTATGTGCAGTACAGAGCTTTAAAACTCGTGACACTGTAATTATAATCAAGGCCTCATCTGCTATTACCTAGCATTGGGAAGAGCGTAGTAGGGGGTAGTTTGGTTTAATTCCTAATTAATTAAAATTATACTTTGTTCCAGCAGCCAAAGCTATCTACTGTCTTAAAAGTATACCAGTGCCCACTTGCAGTTGTGAACCGAGTACCTGCTACACAGCAGAAACTCCTGCCCCTCAGATGTCCTCATGGAAAAAACATCAATTACATCTCTCACACAGAGCTTGCCAATTCTGAGTCCTTACAGCCCAGTACTGTTGTAAAATAAAAAATGACGCAGGTGGAAAGCTTTGCAGGGCAAAGGCACAGCTGTATTTCATACCTGACAGAACTCATTCGGTGCAGTGCAGACCTGAAAGCAAATTTTGGGGTGGGATGAGAAGATGCTCAAATCCCTTCACACTTGTCTAGCTCAGTTACAAAGTAATTAGCCCCATTGTGAGAGTACAAGGCAACACACCACATCCTGAATAATTCAGGAAGTCAGACTGAAGGACTACTGCAAAGCCTTCTCGCTTTAAATTCTGTCTCCCTCTTCCCCATACTGATCTCCTGTGACTCCGCTACACACAAAGCAGCAAGCCATAAAAGATCCAGCCATTGCAGAGGGCAGCATACAGCCCAGAGCTCCTCTCTCCCCAACCTGGTGATTCCTCACATCCATCCCTCTCTTCTTTCTGGTGACTTGTGAATGAGAAAGGGGAACTGAAGGTGATCCGTCTTATCTCCAGACCCCAAAGCACAGAGCATTCCCCGGTTCTAAGAGAGGAGATCCCTGGAAGGCTATGCTGGTAGCATTCCTCTGCTTGGAAATGCTTTGTTCAGCTGGGAAAACTGTCAAGGTGCTCAGGATCACAGCAGCGGGATGAAATCAGAAAGTCTGACTGGGGTTTACAAATCCCCATTTAACACATGCGCACCACGATTTATGGACATGGTACATTAATGGCTGGGCTCAGCATCACTAAATCAGTCCCTCCCATTACAAGTATGAAGTAAAGTTGGATAAATCAGAGCATTTCAGCTAGGGTGATTTACATGGTAAATAAATCAACTGGGTGATTTGCTAATGCGCTGTAGGATCTTCTCATCTTCTTCTGGTTTGACATCAATCAAAACTTTTTGAAATGCCGTCACTAAATCCCAGACATGGGGGGCAGCCTCAGGGCTCGGGGGCAGAACTGAGCAGGCTGCCGGTGCAGCAGTGACTGGGTCAGGCTGGGCAGTGAGCCCATGTTGGGTCGGGTCCTTGCTTTGCCAGGGACTCCTAATGCAATGTAGAAGCCAAATTCGGCACACATCTGCTCTCCTGTCCTGTTCACAGTTCCTAAGTCATGTGGTCCCTTGCAGGAAAGGGAGACCAGAGCACGTCCCTCTGAGGAAAAGTCTTCAGAAAAGCATAGCATGTAGAGAACCAAAAGAGCTACGCTGGCAAGGCTGCCCCCTGGGCCCGGGACTGTGAGCAGAGGGGCTGCAGGGAGCCAGCACACAGGTACATGCCACAGCCACTTCCCCAGCACCTTCCCCAGGCCACAGCCATAGCTTCGGAACAAGACTCAGTGACAGGGAGGCCTCAGGGACAGCCTGCCACCTCCAACTCATCCTGCACGATGAGTTCTGGTCCCAGCTGCATGCTGGTCCATCCACCGACTCCCCACATCACGCACAGTGCCAGTGTCCTCAGCTGTGAAGGGAAAATGAGGAAAGCGGCCTCACTGAAGCACTTTGGGATGTGCCAGTTAGCTGCACACCAGATGAGTGATTTGTTCTTCAGGCATGGTTTCCTCCCTAGCAGCAGCAGCAGCAAGCAGGTAGGCTTTTCTGCTAAACTAATGTTATTTAACATTAAACACCTAATGTTAAGGTGTATTTAAGCAAAATAAACCAGTGAGCAAAAGCCTCAGCCTCTGCAGTTTGGAGCCCCTTCAATCCCCTAATTCCCCAAATGATTTGGCAGCCTAGCTGGATTTTGCCACTTCACCGTCCAGAGATGTTTGCTAAGGGTAGAGCAGAACCAGAGGGCAGAGTTTTCAAACAACTGGATCGGATAGCTTGGGATGTTAAGTATACTGCAGAACCATCAGCACATAACAAGCACCATGCCTGAGAGCCCAGCCCCAGTGCTTGAGCATGCAGGCAGCTTCAAACCACACCAGGTGCAGCAGAAGGTCCCACCACCTTCCTCATGCCATCTCTCCCACACTGGTGACTGGAGATCTACCCTAAAAATATTTACATGCACACTTCATGCACCAGACCAGACGTGGTGAAGGAAGGCTGTGGGTACGCATAATACGGCTTGCTTCCTATAGAATTGTTATGAAGTAGGAGGTGAGATTATTCACATATTAGCCCTCAGTCACCAGGGAACTGTCTGTGATTTCTCTATTTATACTTGCAGGGCTGTCACAGTGAGAGATTTTGATCTTGGAAAGTGATGCAAGATAAAAAAAAAAACCCCACAATAAATCCAAACATCTGTGGCACTTCCACCTCATCCCCAAGCTGGGGAAAGCAAAGAGAGGGTCCCTGATTTTTGCTCTCCTTTTTCTTAAAACAAAAAGACAGAGTAAAGCAGCAGGAGGCCATCACATGAATGGCAACAATAAAATTGATCAGGCTATCACACAGCTGTCATCAAGAAGTAGAAAACAGATGAATAAGCATTAGTTATTGACTGGTCGAGCAGCCTGGCAACAGCTCTCTGCCACCTCCAAGCAGCACAGGACCTCGTGAAGTCAGGTCAGCGTGGCTCTGGGGCTTTGCTCTGCACCACGTGTGGGGGATGAGACAATTCTGAGATCCAGTGCCAGCTGCTGCCTGAGCATAAATATTTAAAAAAACCTGCATTTCTCTATTAAGAAAAACGTGGAAATCCAGACTGAAGGACGCACAGCTACATTCCAACAGTTTTTTGCTAGTTGCTGTTTTAGAGAAGGCTGCCACCCCCCCTCGCCAAGTGGAAGTGCTGCAGGGCAGGCAGCAGGGAGCAGGGCAGGGACGGTGGGCAGCTGGCATTGGATGGGAGGGACAAAACGAAGGGCACCGGGGAGATCTTCAGAGAGGAGGAAATGCAGGCTGGAGCTGCGACTTTAGCAGTGACTAGAGAAGTGAGCTGAAATGAGACCTGACAACTTGCTCGGGGAAGGGTGATGTGTGGAGCTGACAGAGGATGGAGAGAACCTGGATGGAAGAGGTTTATTCATACCCAGGTTTAAAAGAAAATAAGCAGCAGCATCCTCCCCATGTGCTCTGTATGCATTTGGCAAAAACATCAAACTGAACAAAAATGTCTGCAGATAGCCCAAGCACAGACCATAATGTAGTCAAAGCCAGCATCAACAGTTCAGGTAACTCCAAAGGGCCACGATCATCGAGACAGAACACCATGAGCAAAGAGAAGTAAAGCAATTTGCTCTGAGGTCAGTGAGATCGGAACGTGTGAAGAAATCAAGTTCTGTTCCCTCATTTTAATCCCTTACATTCTCCTATGGAAATAAATCATCACAGTCCAAACCATTGCTATTGATACAGGGACAAACACCTTCCCCCGTTCCCCTTACCCTTCCCCAGCCTCTTCACCAGTGGTGAGTTTTTCTCAAATGAGTAAAAATGGGGGTAAAAACATCCCTAAAAACCATCAGAAAGATAATCCCAGCTCCTGCAACTGTTTGCACTGCTGGCGTCCCCTGACAATCTGTCACAACGAATCTCTCTCCAAGGGGGAGCTGCTGAGGGATGCTGATGGACTGCAGCACTCCCAGGTCCCGTTTGGGAACAACAGGAAAACATTTCACTGTGGATACAGAATCTGCCCCAGGATAACCTTTAGCCCAAATTATCAGCGGAGGTCCCAGTGGCTTTTACACATTCAGGAGCCACTTTCCTTCTCCCCACTCTTCTGCTTCAAGCTTCACATTTCCACAGACATTACTAAACTCAACCCCACAAGTCATTTATTAACAAGCCAAATTCTCTCCGTTCCTTCCCTGCTTTTCCCATAGCTACTGAACACCGTTCAGACGCCCTCCTGCTAGTGTTAGCAATGTATGACCACATCCCATTTCATTCAATTATGAGTGAAAGCTGGAAAGAGCCAATATGACAAACTCATCAAACAGTCCTTCACCTACCCGTCACCATTCCACCTGTTAAGGTCCTTTTCCCTTTTGCTTCAGGACTGCTGCCTGCCTCCTGGTTCAATTTGTTCCTCTTCAGGAAGAGAAGCTGCAGTTTGCCTTTTTAGTCATGTCAGAGATCTTTGGATGTACACAGAGATAGATGAATTTTCGAGATACGATATTTCTTAAGTAATTGAACATCTGCTTTTTATAGTGTTAAATTAGAAAAAGTAACTGGCTAATTTTCAGCATCAGGAAAGACATTAGCCTTGCTGAATGCTTTTAACAGAGAGAGGTGTGCAAAAAATCACTGTGCATTACATAAAATATAAATAATAAAACTAAAATAAAGCTATATAATTATATTGCCTTTTACTGGGATTTTATAATTATATTGCATTTTAATGAGACTTGGACAATTACCTCCCTTCAGCTCCTTGCAAATCTCTGCCCTAGGCAATAACCTCGTGCCAATGTTCAGCCCCAGCCCCGTGTGGAAAACCAACTCGAGTGTGACTCACACCTCCACTGGAAGATGTCCACCTGCAGGACAGCAGCACCTCCAGAGGCAGAGCACTCTGCTCAGTGTTAGCCAAGGGGGACTCTTCCACAGATGTCAGGCCAGGAGCCCAGGCTAAGAAGCCCCAACACATCCTTTTCCTTCTGCTATACAGTGCAGCAAGGCTGACTGTGTGGAAAAGCATCATTTCGTGAAGAACCACCATGCCATCCCAACCCAACCCGGAGCAGGATGCTGCCTCGGGAACCACCCTCCAACACTAACCTATGCTGAGCAGTTTCTTTTCCCTGAGCTGGTGAGGCAAGACAAGCCCACAGACAAACTTATGGGCCAGGAAACCTAAGCCCTCTCTGAGAACCGCACAAAACCCATCCTTTTAGTGCAGTGCTATTTATAAGGGCTGCAGTTCATACTGCTCTTTCCCTTTTTAGTTTAGCCTTTCTCTAATATTCATTATCTCACTCCTGACTTCTCGCTGTCTGCATATCCGTTGTCACCTCTCATTTGGGAGTGACTCATTCTTAAAAGGATTTAGTCAGCTGTGAACAGCCAAACTAAGTACTGTGCATGGCATACCCAGGGAAAGAGAACCTCCAGAAGTGTCTGGATTGATCTATTTAGATAAGCCACACTGCAGACAGAGCACGCAAGCAGTCCAAATAACCCACCTTAACTCTGGGAACCACACTCCTAGAATTCAGGGTCCCACCGCTGCTGTCATGCTGCAGCTGGCAGAGCAGAGGTGTGAGACCCACTCCACCCCCGTGCCCTCAGAGCAGCAGCAACCTAAATGCCTCGCCCCTAAGCCTAAGGCAAGAAGTAGGGCACATTTTACCTGCACAGCAGTAGCATCCAAGAGTAGAAATCCTATCCCTGTGGATGCTATAAAAACCCTTCCCCAAGGAGCACACCATCTTTTGCCCTGTCTGGGGCTCATTTCAGGCACAGCTGGGCTGCCTTCTAGTAGCACTCATCCAGCAGATGAGCTCCTCACTTTGAGGCACTCCTCACCCTGCAGAACAGGATGGCAAGCAGCTCCCAGGCTGGCCCACGGTACACCAGGTCATGGAGAAGCAGGGGCTGCTGTTGAGGCACTGAGGGAAGAGTGTGCTGGCCAGCGCTTACATCGGGGCCACGAGGAGGCAGCCCCCAAGACCATGAGGGTGGGATGTGCTCTGCCCCTGGCCCTGTGCTTGCTCACTTGTGAAAGGAAAATGAAGCCCTATGAGAAAGGAGAAGTTAGTTGAAGATTTAAGAGTGTAGCTGAGGACCACCAGGGCATCCAAAATGATGTTCTAGCAAAATGCATCCAGCTTCCTCCCCAGATGACTCTAACAAACTGGGAAAGCCCTGCCAGGCTGAATACACTGTGAGTTAGTGAGGCGCACACGTAGTCCCCTGACAAGGCTGGCTTCAAGCTGCAGTCGTGTGCAGCGCAACCAAGCAGGACAACACAGCACCGCAGCACTTTACTTCACTGTGGCATGGGAAGGGTTTCTACTTTGCCTGTTCCCACTTTTTGTTGTTTTTTTTTTTTTTCATCAGGACAAAATAACCCCACCTGATTCTACACCACCCTCATGCCTCAGCCACCCAGCCCAGCTATGCCCCCAGCCAGTCCCATAGCCACAGAGCAGTCTTCTGCAGCCACGTGCGTGGGCTGTCCTGGGGCTGGCAGGACAGTTCTTGGGACAGAACAACCAAGTCTGCCCTGCACATTTCAGTCTGCAAGACAAAGCAACCCCACAAAAGCCACCCCCAAAAGGTGGTAAAGGATGGGAAGGAGCTATGGTTCATCCTACACTTTTACATTTCTTACCAGAATAGGACAGAAGGAAGAACTGGTTCTAGCTGAAAGCTGTATCCTTGAGGCAGGCAGATAAATGGATCTAATTTTGGCACATCCTGCTTCTTCCAGATGCACCACACAGTACATCACCTCAAACCAAAGCAGACACCAGTGTAACTGGTATCACGAGAGCAATGCTGAATCCAGGCCCTGGTTTTGTTATCTACGCCGGAAGAGGACGCTGTACACAGATGCCCACAGCAGCACAGTCATTTGGATGGTGCAGATGCTCCTTTTGCCTTCCCCTTGCCTGCATCTCCTGGCACATGATATTCCCGGGAAGAAAAACAACAACTAAAAAAACCTAGATCGTGAGGGTATTGGAGAGTAAGTGTTGCATCTGCAGAGATGAGTATTTCCCTGCAGAACTGGTTCCAAAAGTTATTTTCATCCAATTAGCGAAGCAAAACAAACTGTTGGTAGGCCTGAGCGATTTGCCTGGCCCAATCTACTTGGTTGTTGCTTCCCCAGCTTTCACTACAAGAAGTTGGCAGTATGAGTCCCTTCCCTGAAATCAGTCATGCTGAACGAGAAATAACCTCTCAAGGATCACAACCACAAGGATGGCACCCATCACTATCCACGCTACCCAGCAGCACAGCCGGACAGTCGCAGTCAGCCAGATCATGGAGTGAAACCTGCTTCCAAAAAATGAAATGGGTTTTGTTGAAGCAATACAGATGGGATCTAAAATCCATCAGGGTTTATGGCAGGGTACAGCTCCATCACCTTTCCAAAACAAAACAAGACTGAGGAAATCACTTGTCCTACAGAAGCAGGGAAAACGAAAAAGAGAATGGAGAACTCACTCCTGAAACAAGAGCTCCCTAAGAGTGGTTCTGCTTTCTCCCAGCATTACAACCTGGTACTTTGACAGGCAAATCCCATGGAAAAGAGGTGGGACAGAACCTCCACCAATCCCTCTTCTCCCTTCTCAGAGTAGATTTACTTTTCACAGTGTAACTAAACCAAAAAAGTGCCCGGCAGACAGCTCAGCAGGGAGCTGCACTTCCTGCCCCAGCTCTTCCTGCTAGTATTGCAAAGGCCCAGGAGATTCCCAAAAGAGACAATGAATCTCGTCTCATTGACCTGTCACATTATAAGGAAATCCTTAACAACTCAGGGTGTAGATGGCATCATGAAACAAAGTAAGACCTTGGAGGAGGAGTGCTTTTGAACTGCAGAACAGCGGCTGTCTCAGCACAAGATAGAGGAACAAAAGTCTGTTGGGAAGCTGAACATTGAGATCATCTCTTTGTCACCCCAAATCAGGTTGCATCTTGAGCACCAGCTCAAAATGAGCTCAAGATCCTGCCTGGTTTCAACTCCCTGCACCAGCAAACAAGCACACCTGAGCAGCAGGGTCTTCTCTTCTAATAGGAGCTCCTCTCCCAAATCTTACACCCCTCCTCCAGGTAACGATTCAGAAAGGATTTGAAAAATATTCCTTGTGATTACCAATCCAGTCAAATTAGATTCACCTTGTTTCTCCTTTAGTTAAACAACGTCTGCAATCCTGGCTTTAGCTCTGGTTAACCATTGTTCGTTGGCCAGGTCCAGGACCCAAAAGGAAAAGAAAAGGATCCACGCAAAGGGAGATCCTCTCTCAGGAGTGAACGCCGCAGCCGAAGAGCTTCACAAGCGGCTGCCCTGCTCACCAACACTGCTTCAGAGCTGCCAGCGCTGCAAACGTCTTACTACTGTGTTGTAGTAGGCGACAGCGAGGATTCGGGATGTGACGTGGTAGGACTCTCCCTCTGCTCGGTGTCAAAAGGTTAATGTATGCTTAAGGGGCTTAGACGAAGTAGGATAGGTATATAGGTAAGCCACACGACGCAATAAATGCCATTTTTACTGCTCACCATATTGGTGTCTACATGCAGTTACTTGGCCCGGGTAGGTTTTACCCGATAGTCCAGCACAGGCGCAGAGCTAAAAGAACATGGGTTGCCAGGTGCACGGCAACACTACTGTTTCATATCCCGCTGGGTGGTTTGCCTCGGACTCCTCTTGGCAGGCAGCTCCTACAGCCCAGCCTACTGCTTTGTGTGCAATACGGTCCTTCAGCTGTTAACCAGGGGCTGCTTCTCAGTTTGAATTTCCCCTCAGAGAAGGGAAGGTCTGATCAGATTTCCTAATGAGCCTATTCAGACCATATCCTCCATTCCTATGCAGGTTTTAGAAGCAGGTAATAACAACACGGAAAAAGAGCAAACTTGTTAGTTCACAAGACTTTTCTGAGACACTGAATGCCAATTGCCACTTTCTCCTCATCAGGGTCTCCCTAACGCCATTCCTACGAATGAAGGGTGAAGCAGTCAGGTTCAATGTCCTCCCCCATCACATTGCTGAAACGAGCGAAAACATGGTGTGGGTGGACTTGCGGAGAGCTCAATGCCTTGCTTCCAACAAACGGCCCTGCGCATCAGTCCATTAATTTTTCATTGCTCCTTTCAAACGTATGTTTTATTGTAGCTTAATACCTTCTGTGTTGCTGAAAATGCAGGGCTTGCCTCGCCTCTCCTATTCAACAAGAGGAGTGAGAGCAAATCTGCCAAAGTGATGTGACAGCTCCGAGTGCTGCTAATTATACTGCAGCTTCATGATTCTATCACCTAAACAGTACCTGATAAAGGACATGGAGAGGCAAAATGCCCTGGAGAGACTGGGCACACCAGGTAAGTTCCTTCATGATCTGAAGTGCTCAGGGCTTACCAACAAGGCCAGAGGATCACATCACCTTGTTAGGAAACACTCAGAGCCACAGGACCAAAAGACAGCAGAGGAAGAGTTCTGCTATGAAAGCCGCTCAGCAGATGCCTTCCTGATTATGGTCCACAAGTCACGGGGAGAGCTCCCTTGCTCCTGGAGCACACATCTGTGTGGGATCGTTGCTGGGACTGCATGGGCTGGAACTTTTGCCTCCCCTGCAGCACAGACATCACCACCATGGCAACTGCACTTTGTAACTTCTTCTCTGCGCACCGGATGAGAGATGTGCCCAAGGAAAAGCCTAAAAATTAAAGGCTACATTTTCCACACCAGAATCCTTCCTTGCTTTTTAACACTTTCGAGGATCAGCTCAACATGTGCAGCACCAGCCTGGCACAAACCCTGCCTGCCATGAGCCAGAGCCATCACCTCCGTCCTCCTGCCCAACACAGAGAGCAACCAGGCCCAACCCCAGCCCCAGCCCCAGCCCCAAGCCTCCATGCAGCAAGCGGCTCCCAGCTGTCCTTCTCCACCTCCTCCTCCCCATGGAGGCTGGCAGAAGCAGGAAATCTTCCCTGATCTTAACGAGCCCCCTGTCACAAACCCATCTTCCAAGGGCCAGGGGGAACACTGTAATTAAAGGAACAAATCTGCCCTGGTTTTGAATATGCAAGGCTCGGTGACATAGCCCAGCTTTCCAACCAGCTGGCTCATTGTGGGGCCAGCAGCTGCCCAATTTGTCAGGCTTCGCTGCCTCCTCAGCCCAGCACCCTGCTGCACACACAGGCTCCCACCAACACATGGAGAATCTGACTTCCCCTCCATCAAGCAGCCACATAAGCCATCCTTTAAATGGGGTCAGTGTTAATTAACCCATTTTAAGCCCCTTTATACAGAAAAAAAAAGAATATTTGTCTGTGTATGCAGCTTCATCTGCCCATTTACCACAGTGCTGTACAAACTGAGCTCTCCTATTTTCAGGGAAGGAGATTTTGTGAACCCTCCACACTCAGGAACAACCCCAGGAGACAGAGAGAGGCTTCATAAAACAGGAGAACACGTAGGTGGAAATAGCAGCTTATGTCACTGAAAAGCGAAAGCAGAATTGTGGAGAGAGCAAGGAGCTCATTGAGAGCACTCTGTTAGGGAGGTTTGGCTCTGCACTGTTCACAGAGAGACTTTTGGTTTTGGTGTATAAATATATTTATTGGAAAAATGAGTGGGTAGAATACATCTCCTGCAACCACGTTAAGGGCTCTCCTTCCTCCACTGCTATTCACACACTCAGCTATCTCCCATCTCCACTCAAAAGCCATCATCTTCTCTCCTCATCAAAAGACCTGCACAGCCCAGAGAACCTGCTGGAAAGCACATTTATTTTACACCATCTTGTAAGTATAAAAGGTATTTCAATATAAGACTGAGCACGTGATGTATTAACTTGCTGCCAACAGCTCAAACAGGTTCACATGCTTCACACCAAATTTACCTGAAAAAAAAAAAAAAGAGAAGAACCCAACCAACTACACCAACACCCAAAGTTTTATGTCAGAGCATTTCTGGCATTTCATTTGTGTTATAAACTTTTAAGCTCTTTTAAAACTACCGAACATTTAAAGCTTTGACTGCTTCTATTAATTCTGGTAATTTGATGGCCTTGAACCTGAGCTCTCACCGAGGCCTGCCTCCAATGCAAAAAGACCAAAAACTGCATCGACTGGGAAACTGTTCTCAGGCTGAAGTCCAGCAGAGACGCAGCACTGCAGCCCCAACCTTGAGATCGCTGAACGCAGTCAAACCTCAAAACACAAACATTAATAATAAAATAACACTGCAAGATGGGCAGTCCTCCATGAGGACTTTCCCCAGGTATCCTCATGCCCCTTTGTTCAAACAAAGACAAAATTCCCAATTCACTCACTCCAAGATACTCTCTAGAGAAAGATCCCTTCTGGCTTCCACTGCTACTGTGTGGTCTCTCTCTACTGCCCCCTCCCTTTAACCTGATTTGTTCTTCAGATGTACATCTCAGTTTGGTGGATTTCCCAACTAGTTCATAACATTTCTTATGTTAATATTTGACATTAGAAGACTGTATGAAGAAGCCCCTGCTGTTAGTTTTTGCCACTGCTTAATGTAGCCATGGCACACTGCGGGCAAGGCAAAGCTCTGGGCACGCCGTGGTGTCTGCACGTCTTCCTTCCACCCCCCAGCTGTGTGTGTCTGACTAATGGATGCCAGGCATGATTTTAATGGGTGATTTTTTTATAGGTGTGACAGCTGGAGTGAAGTACTTAGCACTTGTGAAAATCAAGTCTCGTCTCCAAAGCCAACCTGAGCATTGAAAAACCATTAGTCAGATCCTAAAAAATAATGAGGTTGGCTTAGAAAACAAGATGTTTTTAGTAAACGACAGGCTTATTTGCCTTATGGTGTTTCTGCATTTTGCTGCTATGTGTTCAAGTCTTCCTTTTTTTCCCTTCACAGTAAGGACAACTAGAAACATGTTCTTTACATGAAAACAAAAGAATCCTTCCCTAAATCATCTGAGTCTGGAGACTGGGATTTCAGGACAAAAAATCATCAGATCCGTGATAATTCACAGAAATGAGTAAGGGTGCACATCCCCATTAGAAATGGGCTCTGTTGTATGAGTTTCTCGCAGGTAAAAGAGGTATGGATATCTTTCCTCTCCTTGTGGATGCAATTGGATGGATTTAATCTGTTAGTCAGTCTCTCCCAATTACCCCAATGTGGACACCTACATTCAAAAAACCAAGCAGATTTCTGCTTGAATTTTCAGACTTCTATAAAACATAATTCAGAGGGAAACTCTAAAGCTGTGTTGCACCCATTTCATGCAGTCTCCGATACTGCAGGAGACTTCTTCCCTGCTGGCTGCATGAGAGAGACTTCAAGGCTCTATCAACCCCACCAATGTCTTCCCCACACTCAGCACAAGGTAAGCAAGCAGCTTCAGGTCTGGCACTTCAGGAGGCCTCAATCCAAAGCTCTGGGGAAAGCTCAAGGCAAGACTTAGCTTGGAATCTTACTCTTAGAAGAGTGGCAGACAGGGGAGAACAAAATACTAAATAAATATCTCACATTATGTTGAAATCAACCTCACCCTCCAGCATCACCATACTCCACAGGGCAAACCAGCAGCAATATGTTTCTGAGCCCTAAGCTGGCAAAAAGACTACCAGACACCAAGCAGGCTGATACATGACACAACAGAAATGGGTTTCTCTTCCCCGTTTGAATGAGAGGGTGAGCTTTTGATTATATCAATATATTTGCAACGCTCTTTGAGTTCTAATGCTGAACTCTTTCCTGGGAGAAGAAGGGAGACGACAAGACAACATGCTTACTGGTGGGAACAATCAAGTAAAAGCTTGGCATGAAAAAAGAGCCCATCCTCTCATGATCTCAGACAGGTCAGAAGGTGACACGTCCATCTCCTCCCTCACTGACTGAAAAGTAACACCCCTGCTCCCATTTAAGGAGGAAAGCCATGTACCTACAGTCTTGCTGGCATCAGCACCTGTAAGGCAACGCTACTCAGCAGCAGCCTGAGCAAACAAAAAGCTCTGATGCTGCCATCACACTGGGACACAAGGTGTCAGACTCTCGAGTCACCAGCCTGAAAGCTCACACTGGGACACAAGGTGTCAGACTCTCGAGTCACCAGCCTGAAAGCTTTCCAGAGCCAGCAAGAGTTTTCTCAAGATACTCTTCCAAGATATAAGCCTATCTCCTCTGCCAAGGTGTTTTCTTAGAAGCAGAGAAGAAATCCACCACCGTCATAATGACACAGGAATCACAGGACAGGGAGCAGGACTTGGTAGCTGTTCATCGATGCTTCATTCCTTGCACTGCAACCAGAATCAGTTTTGGCTGGAGTTGGTGCAGCTAAGGACCGATCATGATCCTACAGAATATAACAGGAGTTAACTTTCTTACCAATTCCACCTGCGCTGGGTAACGTCAGGACACTCAGCTATCAGTGCCATCAGAGATGGACTTAGAAAGGGTACAGAGTGGGATGTACAGACATTGGAAAGGAAAAATGAACGCGGGAGCAAAGATCATCATAAGCTGTCCTGCTTAAGAGATAACTGGAGAGGCCTATCTTTGTACAGCACATTTTTAGAAGAAATATGCATACTGACTGCCTTTCATTTCTCCCTGCAAACTCCCCATGCTGCTCTAATAAGAGTCTCTGGTATAACAAACTAAACATACATAAATTTTCAAAGGCGGCATCAATGCCCTAAAGTAAATAATCCTTTAAACCCCTATGCACTGCAGCACTTGCTGGGCCTGAGGCAGGGGGAAAAACAAGACAAACTGCAGCTGTGAAATATGAAATAAGACAGGAATGAGAAAACATTCCTTTCTCCCGAGGAAGCGTATGCAGAGTTGCAAGCATTTTGATCTACCAGTTTAAATTAGGCCTTGCAAATGGCTTGTCTCATGTACACGCAGAAGCCAAGAATCAGCCCTTGCTGGTCCATGTAGTGGGGTCTGTAAGCACAGGTGGCCCAGCTGGGGCATAGCACCAAGCAGCAGTAACACCACCATGTGCAGGGGGAAGGAGCAGAGGTCTGCTATCCAAAGCACTCGTTTAACACATCTCAGCTCCTTAAAATGCCTGCCCAGGAACCAAGAACTTGGCTGAGATCAGATCAAGTCGGAGGCATAGCTCCTGGACCAGCAGCAGCAGACAGCACCTCCAAGAGCCACCCCTGTCCTCCGGCCTCCCTAGAACCATAGCAGAAGACATCCAGTAGCTGCTGACAGGGAACAAAGGAAATATGTTGTGCTGAGTGAAACTACTGCAGCTTGAAGGAAACTGCATTAGGCATTCAAAAAACAAGTTGTTATACAACATTTAACTAAAGCTGTCACTTGACAGAGCTTTGCAAAGAAAAACCAAGACTTACCCATGGCAGTCCTGCCATCTCTGGATACCATTCTCTTCACAACTTCTTTTTAGCCTCTTTAAATACGCACTTCCTCTTATCAGTGTCTGTGTGTAAGTGTGACTTTCTCAAAGACAGAGCCTGCCAGGCTGCAATGGAAGGCTCACAAGGCTGCCTGGCACCCTGCTGATTCTCCAAGAGCTTCAGCATCCTTCATAGAAACAACTTCCCAAAGCACCTCAATAGGTTACAGCAGGAATGCCTACATCTCATATAAGCACCAGCAAGCTAATAGCACTATTTTTCCTAACCAGTCAGCAATGAAAAACGTAAGGCACACGACTCTAATGTCACCAACTCAGACATTCTATCACTACTTGGTTCCGGCTGCTCCTGACTTCCCTGCTGATCCTGGTGGATCCTTTCCAACTTGGGACATTCTACAGTGCCACGACTCTAAGCTCTGGTAAGACAACAGTCTCACTTCATGGCACTTTTTGAGCTTTCAGTATTTCAGTGCCTTCTACAATAAGATGAAACCTACTCCAGCCTTTTAATGCAGAAGAATCATTCTGAAGCATCATCCATATTTAAATGGGAGCCTTTCCAATCAGGGCATGCAAACCCAGTGATTATTGTAGTGAGCTGAAATGTGACAGGTTCAAGTATCAGTCCTGATGTGAGACAAAATTACCCTGACAGATGAGAGACCTTGAACCTGTAATACCTGGTTCAGCGCTTGCATTAGGTCTGCATATGCATCTATAGTGTCACATTCACAAGTAGGTGCACCTACACACTGAACAACTTCAGTGTGCCCCTTGACCATACCACTGCCAGCAGGCTGCACCTCCAGTCAGGCAGTGCCCTACTTTAGCAGGAGCTAAGCCTCCTCCATCAATGAGAAATCCATGGGCAATCAGCAATCTGTAAGCTTCTTATATGTATTCAGACCTCAACACAAGTTCAACACCCCAACTTACAAGATCAAAAGACAACATTCCCACCTACTTCCCTTCCACTCTTTTGCAGAAAGTCACACCTTCCCCTTGCTCACCTCTGCCTTACATCAGCACTCTATTGACAGAGGGCTTTTGAAACAAGGACTCTTCTTCCTGTGCCAAATGCAGGAGCGGCACAGAAGTAATCCCAGAGAGTGATGGTGAGGGATCCAAGGGTGAATATTACTTAGAGTGATTCCTAAAACTGTCCTTCATATCCCACTGTTCAACTCAAAGCTCTGAGTAACAAATATTTTCTCCTCCGTGCATGTGCCAGGGACTTCCTTCTGCTTCTTACAACAAGGAGGCCAAAGCAAAACCAGCTATTTTTTAGATTAAAAAAAAAATAATAAATGCAGATAAACACAGAATGTTAAGGAGTGTGTACACATTTTTCTCTCGGCTAAAAAAAAAAAAAAAAAGTCATTATAATATTAAATTCACTTCTGTTAGATTTTACTCATTCTTTGCACAAGTGGCACAAACACTGAGCTCTGAGAGCCTCTCCCCTCTTTGTCTTCATTGCAGTGAAAGAGTCCGACTCCATATCTGCAGCGCCCCAAAGAACACATGCGACTGAAGAACACCTGTGCTAGCTCTACTGCTGTTCTCTCAAGCATTTGAGACAGGGATGGGAACGAACAGCATTGTGCAACAATCCCCATCCACAGTGTAATTAACTCTCATTTTCCTTGGCCCTGGAGTGCTTGTCTCCTTCACCCATAACTGAAAACAAAAACAGAAAGCTCTGGGGGCAAGGGAGGGGATAAAAGCAGCTATAAAAGCTGCTCTCCCTGTTGGCTGTGTGCTGCTTGTTTAGGTAACTGGAGATGGTTTGTCTGCTGTTGATTCTTTTTCATCACAGAGGTCAATGGAAATAAATTCTGCACATACATCATGCTGAAACAAGGAGATAAGGACACTCAGACTCACAAACCCCAATGTTCTCCCTACACCACCAATAGTCCTGGGCAATCTGTTCCTTTCCTTTCCCACTCTGCTACAAAATGCTCTCTCACCAGGACACCACAAACCTGCCTTCAGTAGAGACTGCAGCCCATCACACTGCTTTCCCACTGCCTCCTGTTCATGCTTCCATCCCCCTCTGCTTCTCGTGCAAGCAGTGTGGGGCCAGACCTGGCAAGCCGCAGTGCCTTCGGGCCTGGGGACCCCAACACAGTACCTCATACCCTGCCTGTCCAATGCAGAACCACACTGGTCCCTGCTGGGGGCTGGGTGCCAGCTTGGGACCTGCCCCGTGCAGCCATCTGCTCCATGGGCTCATCCTCCTTTGAGGCCACAGAGCGAAGGCTGCAGCTCGGAGGTATCCAGTTTGCTGGCTACCTTTAGACCATCCTACCCTGTTCCTCACAGGTACTAAGAACAAGCAGTTTAAGTACTGCGGTACTTGAACAAAAGGAATTGCTTTCTAATTAGAGCCACAGACACCTAAAGAACTATACAGCTAATAAGCGCAAACAGAATCATCATTAGAGGAGACTTTATTAAGATACAACTGAGACTGCAGACATTTGTTCTGCCAATAAGCTCTGTATGCTTTAAACCCTGACTGGCTTAATTAGACTAGTTGGGGATATTTGATACCCCATCACTTTGGCATTTCTAAAAATAACCACATTGTATGTCCTATTTATTAACTTTGATTTATACCAAGACTTGCCTCTATTTCTCTAGGGGGCATTTACAAAAGTTGAAACGCATTGCCAGCCAATAAATCCATCCTGCATGTAAGGAAATGACTTTCCTTGGATGCAAAACCCACCTCCCCAAGAAGCCAGAGAGCCCTTTGTTGGCTTTGCTGCAGCTAACCGCAGCCTGAAAGATGGCATCTTTGTCTAAGGGCTTGGAAAAATGGGTAGCTATCACGTTAGAGTGTATTATTAAAAGTGACAATTATCTCTGTATGCTTACAATTGGAACTTCTGATTTCATAGGCTCAAACAAATGCACTGCTGCTGTTCTGGATGGCCTAGCATTAATAAAGCAAACCAATTCTGAATGCCCAAGGCCGGGACTTCAGGGACAGCAGATGGTGCCCAGGATACCCATTCTCACATTAGCATAAGAATAGCATGGAGTGGGTCACAGACTGCCTTTAAGCAAGCTTTCAGTTGTCCACACAACCTCTGCCTCCTACCAAATGAGACAACAGCATTGTTTTGGTTTTCTAATTAAGGTAATCAGTGCCTCATTACGTAAAATGTATTTCAGAGGCAAGCCGAGCAAGAAGGAAATCCACCTCCTCTGTAACAAGTGCACTCCTTATGCACCTCATTCAAACTTCAGACACGCAACAAAAGGAAACGAGCAGTACCTCAGATCCATGAAAACATATCTGGTAAAATGGCTTAGAGCTCTTAAAATTAGAGGTGTTGTTGTTTTTTTTTTTCCCCTTAAATTGCCTTTTATTTTGTGTGCAATCAGTCGCAGCTGTAATTCCTTGTAAGCACAAATGGCAGCATTTAGAGATACAGCTTGCTCACTGAGAACCAGGATGCACTCCAAATATAAAACTGGAAGCTGTGCCTCCGATTCCTTAAAACTGAATGAAATTCACATGCTTACCTGGATTCAAAAATACAACTCTCCAGATCGCAAAAAAAAAAAAAAAGGTAAAGCTTCACCCCACTGCTAATTGCAGCCTCAGCATTAAGTAGAAAGCAGCAAGGCCGGGACACTGCAGGCAGAAGCTCAGATCAGCAGTTGGGGCATCCCATGCAATCCCTCTTGAGATGTTTTGCCCTTCTAGTAAGCAGTTAAGTCTCACTTCAAACACTGCATTCCACTGAAAGCGCACTTGCTATCTTACTATTAACAACGGACAGAGCTTTGTGTGTTTAGATGTCTTCCTAGCTGAGTTAATTTGGGTTTCTGAAGCAATTAATTAATAATTAATTTCTAATTTCTGAAAATACAATTTTGCAGTTCACACTTGATGCTCCTTGCACAGGGCTGCTAAGCCAGTTTAATTTCCTAGCTGATTCTTAAACATCAAGAGAACGTTTCAACCTCACTCATCAGCCACATCAAAACTGGTAAATCCTATGTGAGAAGTCGGTCTATCAAAAAAGGGAAGTGCATTAACTAAGAGCTTGCCTACTCCTCACGAGAGCTCTCCATGAAAGGCACAAAGGGGCACAACTCACTTCTCCTTTCCCCATCCAAGAAACGGGAAGAAGAAAAGAGGAAGGCTGTAAATTCCACTCTCCCACAGAAGAGGTCAAGAAGAGCCGAAACAATCCACGTGGAAATCTTGTGCCCATGTAGCTCTTCTTTACCACTGCAAAATTGCAATCATGGCTTCGCTTCCTTGGGTCTCTCTTGAGATCTCCACCACGGGAAATTCTGAAGTGACGACGGGTGTTAAAAATTGGCAGGATTACAAATAGATGGTTAATCTCATTCCAAGGAAAAAGTGCAAACATCCAGGGATTACTGTGCCATGGATTTCACCAGAATGGATGCCAGCAGGCTGCCCGAGCCCCAAGCCCCTCAAGGTGCTCCCTCAAACAAGCTTGCCCCTGACACAGAGCTAGTAAAGGCAAGTCGCTCCACACCACAGGCACACCCCAGATTCCAGACATGGGTGATGGCGAGGCAGCTGAGAATTACACATTTACACACAACACAAACTGGCAGCAGGAACAGACAAAAATCCCTTGCTGATGTTGCTGTTTCTCGTGTAACACAGTTTTCATACCCTAAAGCCAAGGCACTAATTGCCAACTGAAAATAAGTCATCTCATCATTTCACTTGAAAAAATACCAAGAGCTCTTGAACACGACTGGAATATTCAAGTAGTCATATCTGGGCAGTGAAAACACAATTATTTCTGTATCTTGTTCAGCACAACTCTTTTTAAATGGACTGCTTGAAAATTATGAGATCTCTGGAAACATTTTAGAACTGGGGAAAACTTCTGCACAAACTGGAGGATGCTTCAAGTCACTGGGCTCTGCTGAATTATGAGTGTCCTTCCTTGGATGAGGTGTTGGAAGGAAGTCTGAGGGCTTACTAGGCTGCATAGGGCTTGCTTTTCAGAACTGTTGATCTTCAAGAATCTCAAATTTCATTCTACTTCCTCCCAGTCAGGTGCTCGCAGGAACAGAGGTTCTAAACACAGTAACAAATGATAGTTCACAACCATGCCAGTGGAACGGAGCCTACTGAAAAGAACGCAATACTCAGCACTGTTTAAAGGAGAGGAAACCTATATCTAGCAGTGTGACAATACCTTTGGGGAAAGAACCTTCCACCCTTGCAGTTATCTCCTTGTAAGTGGTTCCAGAAGGCAGGCAGATGCAGAGAGGTGGTAACATTTGTTGGAGGGGAACTGTCAACCTCTGCAGTCAGTGCTAAGACTTCTCATACCCATTGTGGAGAGAGAATGAGAGAAAGGAAGAAGACAAACACAAACATTCCAGTAAAACACTGTGTTTGAAGATACTATCCTGCATTTGTGCTGGATGTTTATTGTCACAGAGTTGGGATGATGTCCCTAAAAGCATTATTTTAAAATTATCTCTAAAGTTTAATTTACTCTTCTCAGACCCCACTAAGTAGACAAGCTGGGGTGGTCTACAGGAAAAAACACAAAACAAAACAGAACTGTAGCTGAAGCACTGCAGGCAAGCGTTGAATGTTCTGTTAAAACATAAACAGTTTCTTGCCTGCAAATCTCCTTTCTCCCTCAGATGTCTCACCTTCCACCCCTCAGTTCCCAAGATCCCAGAATTTCCTCAGTGCTGCAGTTACCTCGAGTCTTCTCACAGAAACAAGCACCAAATGCACTATGAAGAAAACAAACAATAAGCAAAAATCCCCTGAAAACAGCCCTTCAGCTTATTCCTCCTTTATTTTTCCCGTGCAGGCTCGGAGCCAAAGATACTCCAATCACAGCTGAGATCAGTGGTAAACCTTGTTAGCTGTTAGCAGAGGAAAAATCTTAAACAAGTTTTAATAAAAATTAAAGATAAATATTAACGAAGGGCAAAAAACCAAATCAAAACAAAAAAACACAAGTGAAATCTTTATCTCCTCCCTTCATTAATTAATAACATAAACGGTAAGCTGAAAACAAAAACGAACATTTTCTCTGATCTAATGGGAAAACCCAAGGATACAGGCGGGAGGCTTCCATCCCGTTTGTCACATGGTTGCCACGATTTGCAGGTGGTATGGCAGAAATGAAACCCCACACTGCGACAAAACCTCAAGTCATCTGTCACAGGCATGTGCTCTCCCAGCGCATGCTGTGGTGGACAACCAGCAGAGCAAGGGCCTGCCCAAAGTGCCTTGCTGAATATGGAAGAGAAGGACGTTCCCCTTCAGGCCCTGTAGTTATTAAGGGGTTCCAGTGAAATGGTAGTTAAAGATCTGTCGAGCCAAAATGTGCTGCACTTAAGGAGCTTTTATGTTATTTGCCTCCGGATGTCTCTGCACAGAGTGGGACATTTAGCATCATTTTTATGAAGATCTCAAAGAGATAAATAAAAATAAGTTTCTATCTGGAAAAGGCCAAGAGCAAAGAGGTTAATTGAACAATCCGGCCTCTCACAGCAAGGCAGTGGGAGAGCTGGGGACAGAATCCAAATCAGCTGATTACAGTCCTGTGATTCTCCAGCACTCGCAGTGTTCTCTTGGAGAAGCATTCCTTGTCCATGCGATGCGATGGAGGGGCCATGTGGCTCTGTGAGCGTGTCCTGCAGAGCTGGAGGGGCAGAAGGGTTGCTTCAGTCCCAGCCTTCTGCGGCTGCTTCCAGAGGCAGCTGTCTCATGGCCCGCTTTGCTTTAGGCTCTTCCTGGCTTTTAATTTAATCTGAAAGATTGGACTCATTGTTTCTTAGCAATAAACTGTTTTTCTTAAAAAGGCTGACCAAAGTTTGATGAGGCCCTTGTGCAATGGAAAGACTGATGAGATATATTAAAGGGTAGGTGTGGAGCAAAAGTGAACATAAGGGCAAAAACTCCCACTGAGTTCAATGGAATGATTACTGTTGTTTTTATGCATATCTTTTCCCATTGCTCTAGCTTGTATTTTAGTGTATTTGTGTAACTACATTTGGCAGAGGGAAATGGTAACCCCTCCCATGCTTTGCTTAGCTTCTCTCTGTTTGCCAGTATCGCCGTGAAACATTTTTCTGGCTGCTGCACCATGCCCTCACACTGGTGCTTCAATATGCTACAAAACCAGAGCTCCCACAAATAAATGGGCAGAACGAAGTAAAGAAGACTTATTTTCTGCCTACATAACTAAAACCCAGAACTCATCAACCAGACAGTCACCCTGAAGCTGGATCAAGAACCCAACAAGATTATAGGAAAGGATCAGAAGTGCATACAAAGATTGTCCACCAAGGAATCCCAGCAAGATGCCACCCAGCTCAGCCCATGCCATGCTTCCTGTACCGTGCTGCTCAGCTCTGTCAACCAGCAGAAGGGCTGCTGTGACCCAGCCCAGCTCTGCCCATGTCGTGCATGCATGCATAGGTGGGATGGAAGGGATTATTCTGATGGCAAGAGCTAGGAGAAGGGTGAGGAAGAGAGGTGGTCCTGCAAGCAGCAGCTGCCCCATATGTGAGAAATTAAAGTCCTCAGCAATGTTCAGCTGATGGTGCAGACCCAAGTACCTCACTTCAGCACCTCTGTCCTAAGAAATATTTGCCTTCTTACTCCTAAAAATCTTCAGCAGTGGAGATGCTGCAGCTTTCTCGGGCAGCCTGTCCCAGGATTTAATATCACTGCTTTCTAATGATAAACTTTAGCAAAACAAACTTCATGCTGACCTCTGAAGGCAAAAAGGAGCTGTGGCGTGAGGAATGGACTAACTCCCAAGGTCCTGAAGCACAGTTTCTATGCTGTCCCCTGCTCCATACAGGACCAGTGGTACCAGGCTGAGACAGCAGAGGAGGTGACTTTCAGACCTCCTCTAGTATGGCAGTTCTTAGGCATCCACTAAAATGAAACAGTTCGCACCAATTGCCAGCCAGCAGGTCAGTCTTTCCAGCTGATCCTCTGTCTTATTATGTAAGATACACTGTTTGATTACTGCCCTCTGCTAACCTCTGCATAAATTAGACATTAAGGACTAGAACAGAAATTATTACTGAAAATTCAATCACTGTTAACTGATTTCTAATACATCATCACATGTAGGTCAAAGTGTGTTAACCTGCTTGAGCCCATCGAAAAAAATTTCATTAACACACTACACAACAACACCTCTCCTCCAGAAACATGTCCTTCCTGCACCATTTGACGCCCATCGTCACAAGCCAGCCTGAAAGAAATGCTGCCAGCTGCCAGCACCAAAGGTTCAAAGTTTGTGAAATTGCTGCCACTGTGGTCTGTGACAGCTTGGGGCACTTTCAGACAGTACAGCGTTGGTGGAGGAGATGTCTTTGTCTTATGCCACATAAATATTAAGGGACGGATGCACTCCAAAAACAAATGAATCCCTTACAGGACAACATGCCAACAAATGGATTTCAAGCAGGATGTCCCCAGAAAAACACCTAGGTGAAAGGAGGCACATTAATTCCACACTTATTCCAGTCCTTTAACACCATCTCAGGTCTGTCACACAGTGCTGGAACTGAACGCATGTCTTAGCAAACGCTGATAGCTCACACAGGATCCTCACAAGGCTACAGCTATGCTCATCTTCACCTCAGAGCAAACCCCATTTGAACCTCAGAGTACTTCATATGATCTCACACTGCTAACACTGGCTCCAAAACTGAGCCTGCAACCAGCAGCAGCTATAAAACAAAAACCTTTCACATCTCTCCCAGTCTCACTCTATGCCGTTATCTAACAAGATGGCATTGGAAAAAGTGAAGCCAGATTCTTGGGAGAGGTGCACAATGGAAGATAATAGCCACAGACATAAGCTGAAACACAGGAAATTCTGATTAGATATTGGCTTTTTCATGAGGACAATCAAACAGCGAAATGGGATCAAAGAGGCTGTGGGATTTCCTTTTTTTTTTTTTTTTTTTTTTTTTTTTAAATGTTCTTACTTAACTGAACAAAGTCCTGAGTAACCAGCTATAAATCAGCACAGCCTTGCACAGGAGGCTGTGCTGGGTGACTTCCAGAGACCCTTCCACCCTACATTCCTCTATGATCAGTCCTGGCTGTATCTGGAACCATACCACAGGACCTTAGTAAACGTTAAGAGACAATTGTAATACTCAAGTGGACCCTATGCACTGATGAAGAATGGAAGCAGACTGCTGGTGCTCAGCCAGCACAAATAATAGCTCTCCCCACAGAACATCCCCAGTGGTCAGCACCTGCACCAGGGAGCTTTACACTCAGAACCCTTCTCTCTGCACCCTGCCAAAACTACATCCCTCCTTGTATCACCATCTTCAGGGAGATACTCCAGACACCCTGCTGGGAGTTCCTTAATCCCAGTTGCAGTGAAAGCTTCTGGAACATGATGTGCTGGAAGAAACTTTACTGGGGAGATCAACAGGAAGGAAAAATCCCATAGATTTTCAAAATTAAGTTCATTCTCTCTAAAGGGGCAAAAGCTTCAACAGTGAGGACAACTTTTAGAGCCTAACCTCAGAGAGCACTGTAAGAGACTGAGTACTTACATTAACTGGAATAGCTATGATCTGATGATTTAAAGTGATGTCTATTGATGCCCAGAGGTATTTTCAGGTCCAAGCTTTCTTTGCTGAGCGTCTGTTTTGTACAGTTGTTTTGCCAAGCAGTGACAATCTGTTTGGAAATATCAGGGAACACAAAATCTAGAGGTGCATCGGTGTGTGAGCGCCTGCTCCAAAACCTCTGTGAAAATAACCCTTGGGAACGGCCATCAGCCAGCAATGCAGTTTGGAACCAGCCAAGATGCGAATAAAAACTCATGTCAGCTGAGGATTTTGGATTTAATGCCATTCTGCTGATGCAGATGTATATTCAGATTTCCCTGGCCTCCGCAGACTAAACCCAGTTTAAAAGAAAAATCTATATAATACCATTCAAACAACACTGCTGCTCTAGGGGTTGGGGGCTGCTATTCTCACTTTCAAAGCGCTGCATGAAAGTGTTGGAATTTACATGTCCACGTTAGGAGGACTCAGGAGTCACACTTCCCAATGGAGCCAGGACAACTGTTGCTCATGGCATGGGGACATGCCAACCCATGCCACACTGCTTCAGCATCGTGCTGTTACCTACCTGACACATTTCATACGCAGCTTGCCCATGTTGTGGCACCTCCAGAATGAGTAACACACAACTCCTATCTGCAGAGGGAAATGTTTATGTGGTACACATGCCAGGCTCCCAGCTGACTGTAACCAGCTGCAGTGGTGACTGCCTTTGCAAAATTCAGTTTACACAAGAGGTGCACGCAGCTGTCAGACCTCACCGTGCTGTTAGCCATGTTACAGCAGTGGTTCTAACCACCTCATCAGCTTTGAGAAGGCTTTCCCCTCCACCCGACCAAGAAGCACCTGCTATGTCCTGTCTCTGCCACAAGCCGCAGTCACAGTATGAGCAGGAGGACTCTCAGAAGTTACTCAAAGGAAGCAGAGCAAAAGAAAACTATTTCCCTTTCCCTGTGTATTCACAGGTAAAAAGGTAACTGCGTGCTATGGCCCATTCTCAGAAGTCTCACAACCAGCCACCCCACCTGAGTCATGTGCCCACCAGGTGCCAGCCGAGGCTCATGCCGGGGGCCCAAAGAAAAGTCACTGCAGGTAGGACTCAGGAGCCTGATTCACATGCTCCACAACAGGAACTTACAGGTTGTGTTCAGCACACCTTTAGACCTTATGGAAGGAAATGAGCAAGACAACAGTCTTACTCAGTTTTAAAGTGCTCAGTTTGCATTACTGCTTCTTATTCCTCCTGTCCTGTTTTCAGAACTGAGCACTCCGTGTAGTATTTTCATTTCTGTAGACCACGCAGATTCAACAGCTTGCACTTTCTCTTCCCTCTTGCAACTGGTTTCCGTGAAAGGGCAGGGAGGTAAGTGCTCCAGCACCGCACGTGTGGCTGGCGAAAAGGGTCAATTGGAAAGGAATGGGAAGCACAGCTAAATGGCAATGCCAGGCCAAGGTCTTCACCACAAACCTGTAGTGAACTCAAGCACATCCCTTCCCTTACATATCGCTAGACATCCATGTAATATTAAATGGAGCAAGCTTCTGGAAAGACCTCCAAAATAAAAGGCTCAGTGAGCAGTACATAGGCTTCAGGCACTCTGGAATTCAAGGTGCTCAGCTCTCCTAGACATCAAATCGTGTAAGGCAAACAAGGGCAAATACCACAAGAATCAGTACGCTTATAACACAATGATACAATATATATGGGCACAATAGTGTAGCTACTCCTTAAAAAGAGGCGGGGTGGGGGGAGGGGAAGCTGGGATGTGCTCCAGCAGCCAACAAGTCATGCTTGTCGTAGCTCCCAGCACTAGTGACCTCGTGCAACAAAGATTCCACCTGATGTCAGTGCTGTCTCGCTCAGTTGCACAGCACACACAGTCTGACAAAGCCGCTGTGCTGCACTGGAGGTCCAGCACCAAGGGCAAAGGTCAGCTCGGCACCCGACCCCAGCTGGGGGCTAATGTAACTTCTTGGTTTGCTTCAGTAGAAATCCGCAGCATCCACCTCCCTTTCTAGCACTCCGTTCACCAGCCTCTCAAACTGCTGGTCGGGTTCGACGGTTTTCCCCATCAATTGAGGCCCAGCGCCCAGACCCAACGCAGCAGGGCACGGCAGGCAGACGGCTTGGGCGGCAGGAGGAGCTCCGAGCCGTCACCGGCCGTAGAGGCAGCCCGCTGCGGCGGCCGCTTCCTGCACGGCTGGGAGCGCCTCCCGGTGCGGCAGCCGAACCATCCCGGTGAGCCTTCAGCCCAGCGCCGAGCCGGCAGCCTGCCGCGTGACAAGCATCTCCAGTTACCGAGAGGGCGTCACTCGAGGCTGACCCAGGGCTATCCCTGGGTGCGCCGCAGCCCCCTGCTCAGGGCGGCTCCCCGGGCCCCTGGCAGCGCGCCGCCCCCGGCCTCACGGGGCGTGTGAGCTCCCCGCCAACCCCTCTCACGGCCCGGCACGGAAGAGCGCGGGCGGCGCGAAGACTCCGGGCCGGGAAGCACCGGGAGAACGGGGCGCTGCCGCCCCTTCCCAGCCGCAGCCTCGCGGACGGCTCCGAAGCTCGGCGGGCGGGCCGCAGGCCAGGCCGTTCCCGCTGCCAGCCGGGACGGGGCCGTGGCGGGCACGCGGGGAACAAAGCAAAGGACAGACCTGCTCTCCGGCCTCTCCCGCGCCGGAGGCCACGCTGCTCCTGCCGGCCGGCCGGCGGTGCTGCCCTCAGCGGCTCCGCATGGCTCTGCCCGCCCGCCTTGCCTCCTCTCCCCCTCCTCCCTCCCTTTCCAGGGGGGACAAACGGGGGGCTGCGGGACCCTTCTATTCTGATTTATTCTAATATATTCTGGGGGCTTGTGGTTCCTGCAAGCGGCGGAAGTGAAACCCGTTCTCGGCCCCCTCCTCCCTCCGCGCTGCGGCGGGGCCGGGGGCGGCGGGGCTGGGCGCGGCCCCCCCCCTCGCCGCGGAGCCCCAGCGGCCCGAGCTGCGCCCTGCCCGAGCTGCGCCCTGCCCGAGCCCGGCGCGGAGCCCGCGGTGGAGCCGACGAGAAGGGGAGGGCGCTTTCCTCCGGCCGCGGCGCGGGCCGTCTCCGCGGGCACACCTGGCCGGGTGCTGCGAGCGCTGACGGCTATCGGAGCGGCGGCGGGAGGCAGCCAGGCACAAGTGTCCGGCGGCTCCGCAGTGACATCCCGCGGCACGGGGGCACCACTGCCCGCGGCCGGCCGAGCTGCTCGCAGTGGGGCTGACATGGACGCCAGTCTGGGAAGGCTCGCGCACGTCTCGCCTTGTCGTTGCCCGGGGGCGCGTTGGGACCCGGGGAACGGGGGCTGGAAAAGGTTCTTCTCAGCTGTAGTGCAGAAGAAACTCCCAAGAGGTGGTACAGACGTTCAGTAGACAACCGGGACGCCCTTCCCCTGGGTCCCAGGCATCCCGCAGCCACCTGCTCGCAGCAACGCGGTGGAACTCATCCTTTGTAAAATTCGGGCATTCCCCTTTTTTCCAAGTGGGAAAAGGGAAATTTTGGTCAGTGATGCCGACATCTGCTTGTCAGCTGCCAATGGGGTACTGCAGCTCTGGACTCTTAAGCTCCATCTCTGTGCTCAGGTTGATGCTAAACATCTCCTCTGTGTCCCACCAGCACAGGAGCAGCACGTCTCACCTGTATGTGCCCCATAGCCTCAGGGCATCTGAGGTGCCCTCCTGCAGGTGGGACTGGACATAAGGTTGTACCTCATCCTGAGGAGGGCACATCAGGGCACACTGATGCATGAATTTGTGTCTTGCAGCTTAGTTACTGCAACTCCCTACACTTTGAAATAAAGCACAGCTGCTGTAAAACACAGCAGATGCCTGCTTAGCAATGGAGATGAGCCTGGTGCTTTCCTCACGCGAGTTTCTTGCTCAGAACTTTGGTTTTCTGTTCTGATATTCAAAGCCTTTCGTAACCTTCCACAGCCAGCTCCCAGTGGAACACAGCAGCCAAAAGCAAAGGAGTAGGACCAGACAGAGGGTTTAGCTTTTCCCAGGCAGTATTTCTCTACTATTGAACTGGTTTTACCCCATGGAGATAGAAATAACCCAGATCCCATAGCATTCAGAAGTAAATGCAAAATTTCTCTCCTCAGCTTCATTTTGTCATGCAGAAACATGCAGGGAATGCCAGTCCAATAACCCCGAGCCATTTAAGCCAATCGAGCTATTCCTCTTATGGAATAAAGCAAGACAGAGAAGGAAACAGCTTTTTTCTATTTTAAAACACTTGGGAGGCACAGAAGTCCCACAGAGATGGGAGCCATCTAAATATATATAAAGACACAGCTAGATAAATGAATCCATCTGTTGTAATCTAGCAGTTTCAGAAAGCCAATGAAAAAAAATTGACAGTTTCATGAAAGCACTGAAGTGCTATTGATACTTTCAAGTGTTTAAAATTCTTCTCAAATGTGTACGACTGTAGGAAATCAACCATCCCCTATTCCTGAGATGAATGGAAAAGGAGCAAGACTGAGCATGAAGCTGATGCAAACAGATCCACAATGTAATTAAGGCAAATTGCCATTAACAATCTAACGCAGACTCCCCTAAATACATGCACACAGTACATCAGCATCCACATGCACTGCCACCCTTCTTCAGTCCCAGAGATCCCAAAGCATCTCACAGATGGTGCTTAAGTGAAGATGTGCAACACCTCCATACCACTTCTCCACAGGGGAGCCAGAGCAAAGGGATTTGCAATCAGCTAGCAGGGAGTATGAAATGGCCAGAAAGGTGTAGGTGTTGGATCTGCACATTTGCCTTGTTCTCACTACTAGATAGCACTTCCAGGATGAGTCTTCTTGCAATTAGAGAAAGCTGCTCTTTTAAATACTGCACCGAGCAATCCACTGACAGCCTTTCAGGCAGAGGAGGGCAAAGAAATAGTGTTTTGCTTCAACCCAACAAGCGATGCCTTTTCTCAGCTCTGTGCCTGAAGAGCCACATGGCAGCTATGGAGCAGTGCTCATTAATACACCACAAATTCAGACCAGCTTTTGTTTGTTTCAGATGTTCATGTGTCAGTACAGTCAGGGGACAGGTATGGAGAACAGCCAAAGGTTCCCGCACAACAGGGAATCCAGTGAAACATACAGCACGAAAATCCAACCAGTGTACCTGCCACCAGCTCACAGGCACACTGCTGCGTTCTGAGAGCTGCCAGCAGTGTAAGCTGAGCTGATAACTGGGAAAGCAAATATGCATTAGCTGTTGAGCTGTATGAGACTGGTGGAGAATCCCTGGAAGTTCTTCCCATGGAATATGCAACCAGGTTCTGCTTCCAGGGGCCTTACTGCCTTCCCCTTATCACAGACCATCTTAGTGCGATTCATGTTCAGTCCGGCTTTTCTTCTGGGTAAATCTCTATGCCTCACTGCAACCAGAGTGTAAGAGTCTGAGGAACTGGCAGCAAAGGAGATTGGACAGGCTAAGTCCTGAAACATTCCTCAGCAAAAACACAGAGATACCCACAGCTCTCAGGGAACTACCAAACAACCACAGCAATACCGTTAACTGAAAAAGTGTCTGCTGTACTACTCTGTGTGCTCAGTTAATCTTCCTTGGGAAGAAGTACCCAAGAGCTGGTCCCCCCGCTACGCAGAGTCCTCACTAGGTATTACTGCACATACTGAACACAAGGCTCCCTGGTGGCTGTAGGCATCATGGATGGCCACGAGCAAATAAACACAAGTCAAAGTTGGCAGTGGTAGTTCACTTTTGGAAGTCATGTCTCGGTTACTATTTCAAGTACTTCTCTGTTTTCCTTTTATTTCCTTTTCTTCTAGACATTGGTAAGTGATGTCTCGCCTCCATTATCAGTATTTTAATAGTAATAAGATGTCAGTGTGTATAAAAATTACATATTTCCCCCCATAAATGTTACAATATGAAAAAACTGTCTGCTGTTACTAAAACAGAGACAAATTCTCTAAGGAGGGGAATGCTCTTAAAAACCACAAGCTTGAAGTAAAAACCACTCTGCTGCATTTGAAGCAATTACAAGAGAAAAACGAAGAAGACTGTTTCTCCTCAAGACTTGGCAATTTTTATATCATGCTACTGATATTCTTAATGAAAAATGGTGCTTTTATTCACTACTACTTCTTTTACTTTGGCCAATGCTGTAGCCAAACATCTGCTTGTTAAGTTAGCAGAGTAAGCTGATGGTTAGTAATGTACAAGTTTCCAAAGATCCCCACAGCCATTTCCAAAGGAAGTCCTGCTCTAAAGCTTTGTAAGGATGCACTTATGACTGGAGAAGGCTATGACAAAGCATCCATGTGAGTGTTCAAACAGGTTCAACTTTTCCCCTAAAAAGCTTCATTGGATGATTCAAGGTGAGTTTGCAGCTGAAGGCAGCTGAGTGCAAGAGTTACACTGAGCACAGAAAAAGCCATCATGCCTGGAGAAAGCTGTGAGCACAGGAAATGAGGCTGAAAGCAGTGGTAAGGTGCAGACAGTGCACTGCTAAAAGGTTCTGTTTCTTTTTCTTCTCTCTTTAGAGAGAGGAAAATCAATTATGATTATTATAGTTACACCTCCCAAGCCCGTTCCTGCTAACATTACGTGCATACATTCTCTATAGCATAAAAAATCTTAGGAGGCAACCCAGCTATACCAAATACATCCCAGTACACTGAATCCTGTATATCCAGGATTAAGACAAATCCCCAGAAAGCTTGCTGTCCAAGCAGACAGAATCCAGGCACCCTGTCTCCCAGGCCCTATGCTCACACTAGGTCCGCGTACTGTGCCAGTATAACTCAGAACTGAGACTTTGGGACCTCCTGGGAGCATGAAAAGGGACCACGGTGTAGCCGAGCTCTGGTGGCATTCCCACCAAATGCCCTCCCTTTCCTATTGATGGCGATCAGCTGTCATACACCAGAGCTGAAACAGAAAATACAACCATTCACAGAATACACTGTGTGGCACAAATTCTGAGATCTACAAGAAGTTACACGAACAGGCATGTAAATAGTCTTAATATCCTCTAACACAAAGCAATAAGATCCATTAGAGTGAGGAGCAGAAAACAACTTTGCTCACAACCAAGACATCCACCACAACGTACGCAATAAAATGATGTATAATTGTGGAACTGTTCTTGAGCAATACTTTCTTGCCACCACTAAGGGACAGTGTTTCCTACTTTTAAACTAATAAGAGCAGCTTATCTGCAAGTTCAATTTTAATCAGTAATGGCTAATGCCTCCTGTCAGTGCCTGAAGACTTTCATTTTCTATGTTATGCTTGTTTAATAAGTTACTTTTTCAGGACAGTGAATAAATAACTGGCCCATTTGTCATGCTTTCACTACCACCAGCAGGCTACGCTAGTAAATGAAATAAGTGTATCAGTCAAAGTAATTCCTCCTATGAGGAGGAATTATAAGCCTAAGAGAATGGCTAGTCTAAGATAACTGGTTTACAGTCTGGTTTTAATCAAAAGGCATAAATGGCTTTGCAAAACACACCACTTTGTTTCGTTTTTTAATTTTCATTATTTGTGTCTGTGAAAATCTCAAACTGCCCTCATCTGTATCAGTAATCCAAATTCAAAACTGCACACCAATGCTCTTTGGTACTGATAGGTACTGATTCTGCTTCCATTTATAGCAGAGACATTTCTATCATCGATTCATTTACTCAGAGTGAAGATTGTCTGCTATTTCCAAAGACAAAACTTTGCTACTGGTTCCATTCCTTCAGGCATATCTGGTGTTCTGGAGAACAATTTGTGCAACTTGACAGACTCCACCAGGTAACATCTGAATTTGTGTTTCTGAAAAATGCTGCTGAAGTCCTGCCACCACCAGAAGGAAATACATTTACTGTGGCTGTGGCTGACTGGGAGGAAGCGAAGATTTTACAGGAGAATACAGCAGAGGTGCCTGGTTTCCCCTCCTTTCACACTCACACAACTGAGAAATATCCATGAAGCAGAGGTTAATGACAACACATGACTGTATCCAGCCCAGTGCTATACAGTTTCAAGACCATATTCCGATGTCTTGTCTGGAGTCTCACTCAAAGACAATCAAATCTGATGGCTACAAGATCAGGAGCTGTACAATCACACTGATACTGTATCTGAACAGCCAAAATCCAGCCTCCTTGAGGTCTCTTCCGTGAGAGAAAGCACAAGACACATCACACCCAATTAATACAGAGCAACCGAAAAGTTAAAAAAAAACTACAGCACATCATGAGTGCCATGAAGAGAAGGATGTCTAGATTCAGTACGCCAATGTACAATATATCTAATCTTATCTACACAGATAATCCAGTGCAATTAGCCCCCAATGGTGCTAGCAAGAGGCAATGATATAGCCAAGTGACAGATATTTTTACTACCCGCCATCTAACCCTGCTCTGTAATTAACTGCAGAGCCCCTCAGCTTTCTGTCTGATTAGCTGTTTCAAGTAATGAGAGGCTCCAGACTCAGGCAACATGAAGTCTGAATTACCTGCCACTCATGGAGCGGCCTTTGTGGCCGCACGCAGCAAAGCACAGGTGCAGAACTGCTCTGGAGAAAGGACACAAAGAGGAAAGGGGGGCCCACATGCAAACCATGCTCAGCTCCTCTGGCTTTACACACACACATTGAATGTTTTGGATGGTTACGCACATGGGAGCAAAACCCAGCAGTTCCTGTATGGCCATTACCCAAGATATAAAATGTTTGACATTTTAATTAAGATCTACAATATCAATGTCACAAAATGAGTCTGAAATTACAAGAGCAGGATCTGATCTGATTGTAAAAAGCTCAGCTATTCAACTGAAGGCCAATGCTCGGTCATAACCAGAGAAAAGTTAAGGTCAGGAGTCCAAGTTCAGGAGTGGAGAAAATAAGGAGCTGGAGGAAACATTATAGCCTCCAATAATCCTTGCAGGAGATATGATTTCAGCATGAAAGGATGCAGTCCAGCTTTAAAGTTTCCAAGCAGAAATCATTCTACTACAACACCACTCTGAGATAAAAGCAGACATGTGATCTAGTAATACTGGCCTCTTTGGCTGGTGTTTTTATTGGTGCTGCCCTCCATATTAAAGAAAACAAACACTCCACTTTTAATATCGAAGATAATTCCAACAGGTCTACTTTAGGGAACCTTTCTGTGCTAATCCATTCCTTGTAATGCAGTTACCCTTGTGTAGCTTTGGAAGGTGTCCTGTAAAAGGAAAGCAAACAGTGGATTGGTTCTTTTTAGAACTGTTCCTCAGGGAAGTGTTGGTTGTTGCTTGTTTTGTTTCGTTTTAATATCGCCTCCTTCTCCTTCCTCTTTTAAAAGCTCAAGGTAGAGGAATAAATAGTGCTGTGAGCTCATATGCGGTTGTCCCACTTCACAGGAAGAAGATTTGGATCCTCCTGAGACCTGGAATATCTAAAGGAATGCGTAAGTACAAGAAGGAGCATATCGAGTGGGTAGAAACATCACTCTGTTGGTAGTATACCAAGCTGGAACTCAAGAGACAGGATCTACTGTAGTTCTCTAAGCCCAATGGGTAACTGCATACAGAGCATTTCTTATTATTATGTTTTGGCTTCTTCATTTTTTTAAGAAGATAGCATGAAACGTAGACAAATTTCCACATTCCTTGAGATAAGACAGTGCAGTATAGGAGCAGGTGTCACTGCCAGCAACAGACTCACCAGATGAGCTCAGGGACGGACCCTCCATTAGCAGCCTCCCCTGTAGCCCAAAGGGGCACATGCATTTCAGCAGTGCAACATGTAGCACTGAGCTGCTGCAGCTCCCACTCCATTCTCGCTCTTCATAATGTGGCTGGATGCTACACCAGCAAATAATTGTTTTGTTCTCACTTTGCTGCCAGACAGTAATGTTCTTTACTTACATCATGCAATCAGATATTTTTAAATATTCCTTAAGCCAGTTCTGTCAGCGTGTCAAAAACCGTGGCACTGACGAAGCAAAAAGCAATCAATTGCTGACATTAATGACTTCAAGTAAACCGAAGAAAAGATTTTCCTACCCACTAATACAAGCCACAAAGTTGGAACACAAAGTTGGAATGTAAAACTTCTCACAACCAATCACCAGTAAAATATTGGTAACTTCTGGATGCACAGAGGAGGATAAAGTTCTTGAAGATGGAATCAGCAGGCAATCCTTCCCTCACAAAGTGAGATGAACACACTGATTGATGAGTCGTGTGGTATTGATACAATTCAGCTAAGAGCTTAAGTTACTGCATGATTTACAGTAATAACAAAGAAAGAAGGGAATGGGGACTGGCTCCAGTGTCCACAGAAAGACAAGGTGCATCTCCCGAGACAGAAGTTGGAAATACTGTCTTTCTCTGGTGCAGGCTCTTCTGCTGCTTACAGCAACGGACATCATTTGTATCAGTTCTCATTGATAAATATTTGGATGAGCTGGAGTGCAAGAAGAGATGCTGTTGACTCAATCATTTCTGCAGCCAGAATAGGTCAAGTGCAACTTTGCACCATTAGTAACACCAGGCTTCCAGTTTTACATGATGGAGTCCTCATGTACAGCCTGAGGACAGTTTTACACCGTGTGTCTGCCCATCCTGACAGAAATTTGGGGAGAAGGCAAAGAATTAACAAACCAAAACACTCAGGAAACCATCTCCACTGTGGTTTACAGTACCACTGCTGCTGCCCTAAACCATCTCCTCCTACAGGAGGGAGATATTGACTGGTAATTAGCCAGACATCAAAACCTTCCCAGGGAATTCCTCCTCCTGAGGGGCACATGCAGATCAGAAGAGGAAAGGCTGTCTAAACACAGCAAGCCTCCTCTCCCTTGCTGTGTTATTTTCTTTGTCCCTAGGGGAGCTCCAGCCAGGGGAAACTCCAGCCTTAAGAGAAGGTGTCTTGGTTTCCTCCCTGTTTTTATAGCAAGAGCAAGCTACAGAGGCACCCTTTCGATGATGTCCAACTCTATGAAGTCAAATTCTCTGCATCTTAAACTTTGCTTCTTCACTCACTGCAATTTTATTTGGCTTCTGCATTTCTAACACCCCTGGCACATCAGCACTCTGACCCAAAAGGTACTGATGTCAAACCAAAAAACTGAAAGACGTTTCATGACTCTTGATTCTGTGCTCACTGCAAGGAAATGTCAAGATCCCACACCAATACTGCATACATTCAACAAGTCAGAGATGCAATGGCAGTGGTCATTACAGACTGAGACTGGTTTTGCCAGCACTAAGGGAGGCCCAAAGGAATAAAGGTTTCACCTTGTGGGAGCTCAGCTCCAATGGACAGTTGCTGAACTCTTCCACTGCAGTTCAGATACAATGCCTGAAGGTACAGGGAAATTAAGTACATTAATCCTTAAGCATTAAGGATGTCAGAACTAGATTATATTTGAATGCATGCTGGAAGAGTATTTGCAATAGATTTAGAATAGCTGGGAATTGGCCACAACCATATAATATTCCTGAAGTTGGATAAATTTAGCAGCAGTAAATTAGGAAACTTCACCAACTTCAAAGGACTACCCAAAACTTGGGTCAAAATGACACACTGGCTCTCAAATGCTCTGGAAGTGTTTTTCCCTTTTACCAAACGCTGTTGATCAGATAAGAGATGGGCTGTGGACCACAGAAACAGGGATGCTGTTGCTAGAGAAGACCGGGCTTTGGAAAAGAGACTTTGTGGCAAAAAAAAGTAAGGAAGCTGTAATCAAAACCTAAAATACTTGCAATTCTGTGTAAGGGGCAAAGCAGGGGGGCTGCGGGGACATCACCACGTCTCAGATGAAGAGCTCTCTGGGCAGTGGGTGTTGCTCAGAACAGACCTATGCTGCACTCCCCACCTCAGTGGGTTCCTCACTGACTGGGGGCAATGCCCCCAAATGATGACCCATCACCCTGCCTGGCCCACTGGAATGATGGGAGTGATCTCCCAAGGCCACCAGACTGCATGTGAGCCTTTGCAGAAAAGGCACAGCCCTGCAAGGACCCTTTCCTCTGCTGCGGGGCGATTCAACATACTATTTAAAAGATTCTCCCCATCTCTTAGAAGTGCAGGGGGGGGGAGGATCTGTCTGATTGTATCTGTGACCCTGGCAACTCTTCACAAGCAGAGACAGCTGAGTCACTAATATTTAGAAAAATAACATAATTGACTGTATTCAGCCCTGCGGAGGACCCCTGCTGGGTATTCACAGTTAAACATTAGCAACTCGGTCATTTCTGGCAGCCTTTGTGAAGGGTTGCCAGGGCTGTAGATTCAATTAGATGACCTCCGACAAACCGATTTCCACTGCAAATATCTTTGAAAAAATACATTAAATCCCCAATAAATACAGTGAAATTGGAGGAGACAGCCCTTCCTACCTCATTGGATGTCCCAAATCACCCTACAGACCCAGCGAGATGTCTTGCCTGGATGTCATGCATGCACGGGCTCTATTATCACCACTGCCTAATGTGATTTAGCCCTGTCTGTGGATTGCACTCTTCAAATCTGAGAATGTGACAGTGTCACAGTTGGATGCAGATTAGGATATAAAATGATGTTGAAAAGCTAAAAACATTTGCATGTATTTCTCTTTTCCTTTTCATTGGGTAGGAGTAGCAGGTTTTTTACTACTACTTTTTATCCTCAGACAGCTTTTTTCCATTACTGGTCCTTGAATTATTTTGGTGTAAGAAGCATTAAGATGAATTGCTAGACCCAGTGTTTTGTATTATCCATTATAATACACTGCAGCAGTGCATTACACTGAGCAGTAATATTTACTTTCTTCTCATAAAATCTATACTAAAAGTGATTAATGTACCAGTGAGGAAAACAGAAACGAGAATTTAAAATTCTGGTTTATATGTAGGGTTTTATGACAAGCCCCGCAGTAAAACACCTTATGTGGACACTATTTTTTAACACTATCATAATGAAATCAGCTAACACCTTAATTACACCTTGTAACTGCTTCTTACCGTGTGTAAGACATTCCTAATTCAGCTTTTAGACATCCCAATTGCAAAAGATCCTGGCTGTCCCCTCAGTCTATAGGACTTCATTTCAGGCAACACATTCTGCCTGGTAAATCGGTTCTTAGCTCAACCATTCTGTTTGCTTGGGTTTTGTACCCTAAACAATTCCAAGCAACCACCAAACCCTCACTTTTCTCACACATGTCAACAGGTGAGGGAAAATAAAGAAACGGAGCACTGCTGGATGCTCCCCATGTCCCTCCAGAGAGAAGCTTAACAAAACAACGTTTTAAAATAGTACAGCCTATTGTGTGTGTCAGAATAAGATATGAATCCTACACCAGAAAAGTCTACTTACTTTTGTAAGTAGACAAAACCTATTACAAAATGATAATCTAGAGAGCCACGAGCACGTTAATCTCAAGTGGCATTGCAGTTATTCTTGGTGCACGGGGCAAAATAAGTGTAGTTAGAGAGAGGAAACTTTTCTTTACATATAGTGTAAATTGGGATGTGGAACAGAGACACTGCATGGAGTTTAGTCCTGATTTTTTTCTTTTTTTTTCTGAATGTTCCCTGCTGAGCAGTGCCACAATTAATCAGGCTTTCTAGGTTTTAGTTAATTGCTGGACCCCAATAAATTGGTTTGTACTGGCATTGGTCCAGGTCTGATAATTTCACAGCCTTGGAAATTGCTGCATGTTCACACAAGAACTGTGCAAGTGGGGAGCTGGGATAAAAAGAATAAAAGAAACTCTTGTTCTGCGAGGTTCCAGCAATACTTACAAAGCCAGCCCACTACCAACAGCGTCTTCACTGTTTGTTTATTTTCTCCATGTGTTTTATACTGATTTTTTTAAAACAATTAAGGGAAATCCCCCCTTTTCCTTACTTGAAACTTCTACAGATAATTGTTCTCAATGAGCTATTTCCAATTTCAGCAGAATCCTTGTGGAAATTTCCACTCTACCCATCCTCTGCTGAAGAGTCATTGTGGCTTTTTGTGGAAGCTCAGCTGTTTTTTCCCTCTTTCTGCAGCTTTGTATGTGAGGAAGAATCACTACCCTCTGGGGAAGAAAGGCTTAACACGGGCTGGCTGACCTAGACAGGAGAGGAGCAGCCCCATGCTCTGGGTCCCACAGTCCCCTCATGGTCAGTCAGGTGCTGCAGGAGGACAACAGGGCTGTCCCATGGTGCATAGGCAGAATGAGACAGCACACTGTCATGGGTTGGTGCCAGCCCAATGCACCAGGGCCTGTTAGGAGTGAGCACACAGTGCTGTTATCAAAGGGGACGGCAGCTCTACAGCCATCAGTCCATTTTACAGTTGGGTTCAGTTACATGAAGACTTTGTGTCCTCAAGTCTCGCTGGTAGCCATGGGATTTGTGAAGACTTAGCCTCCAGCAGGCGCTGGCTCCATGCTGGCACACGTTTGACTTTGTTCCTCCCAGAGAAGGCTCATTTGGCAAACTCAGTTTCGCTAATGGGTTTCAAAAGCACTCACACCAGTGAGTTTCTGAGGAACAGAATTACATAATAGCTGAGGTGTTCGGTAACCTCACTGTTATTGTCTTTGGCTCACCAAGGTGAGATTAGCAGTGCTAATCACAGTTCTATAAAAGTATTTTTGAACTGCGAATGGAGCTTCATTCAGTCAGCCTGGATTCCTTCTGCCATGCCTTGGAAAATGACTGAACAGGGCTTCTCTGGTGGAGAGAAATGCTGCAGAGAAATGCATCAGCAAGTGGATTTTTATCGTGGTAAAGACGGTCTGTAGGACTTGTTACTGCTTCTCTCATACACAGCCAGGTCCTCAGCAAGCACAAGTCACTGTGATTCCTTCCAACTCCTGCACGCATCTAACTGAGTGAGATCCCAGTCAACGATCCCAGTGGCAGGGGAGAGCATCTGCTCTTCTATGTGAACGAAACTGCTTGCTGCTGTTCTCAGGAACGTGAGGCTCTGAGAAAACAATCCAGGTGAAGCTCCTCCCTGAACTCTGAAGTCATCACTGATAATGATGTTGGATGCTCCTTTGCGCCCACTGACTGCAGTCACCAGACTGTACTGCACTGTGCTAGAAGCAGGAACTGTGTGCTGTGCAGACTTCCTCCCAGAAGTGCTGTCTGTACAGGAGTTAGGGATGAGCATTTTGATGTCTCTACCAAAGGAACATCTCTCTTTGTTTGCTGAGATACATGGCATCGCCTGGTGATGTGGAGGTCTGTTTTCAACAGCTTTATCAGTGTTGTGCCTTCAACACCCGTTACAAGATTAAGTAATGCAAAAGAAATTAATGACTACCCTTAATACTAAAAAATAACTTTTTAAAATCTGTCATGACACAAATTTGCTTTAAAATTAATAAATAAATAAATAGATAGCTAGATAAATAGATAAATAGATAAATAAAAGAAGTGATTCAGATGACTAAGCACAGAAAGGGGATAAATCAGAAACCAGTGGTTTCTGTCAGAGATTACAGTGCATCACTGACAGCAATGTGTATCTGATCAAGAATTTTCCAACTGGAAATTTCAAGACAGGACAGACACGAATGCGTCCTGGGAAGGTCACCGAGATCAACCATCACAATTTCACTGTCGTTTATGCCAGTTCCTTGAGCGCACTTGAAAGGTTGAGTGATAATTGCTTGTATAGATTGTAGTGATAACACTGTATACATTTTTATCACTATTTCTCTGTCAGTAAGCCACTGAGTGTGGATGTTGTGGCACACTGTGGTGAAGGATGCTTTATATGTAGCTCATAAAGATACAAACCCTGTTCTGCTACTGATGGTCCTGCTGACTTTCTTTGACATTAAAGGTCCGAGAAAGATTTGTGGGATCAGAGTTAATACTGTGCACACTGCTGTGGTGATAGAAATAAACATCTACACTGGGTTGGATTAGATTTGATTAGATTGTTTAGAAACAGTTGCAGATGAGCACTTTGAGATCAATGCAAAATCCAGTGGTGTTCTCAGCACCACCTCACAAAGCATCACCTGCTCGAAGATAGCACGAAACACAAGCAATTCTGGTCCCCTGCATTTTCATACTGTTAACTCTTATGACCATCTGTTCGCTTACGTATTTGGAAGTGGGATTTGGGAATATATAATTTAGTTGCATTTTTTTGGTAGAACAATGAAAGACTGAGCTGCTCATCAGTTTCAGATGAATAAGCTTGCGTAAAGGTGAGGAGGAACTGGGCCTCAATTTGACTTTTTATGTAACGTTACTGTTGTTTCTAGCAAGCCATACCCAAGGATTTCCAACTTACCAAATCCATCTGTCTCTCTGCTAAATAATTAATTTCCAGTGTTTGAGGACTGAAACCCCACCACAGATGAAGTCAGTGCTACAGGATGAGCAGGAGGGTGGAGAATGCTCATGACCATCCTATGCCATAATCACTAAATCATGCACATCTGAAGCCCTTTTTGTTTAATAGCGTATGTGAAGACTGCTTGATGAACTTCCAGATTGTATTCCCAGTATGACAGTCGCAGGGCTGATCCAAACCACAAAAAGTAATTTAGAGATTATTATAAAATCCTGGGAAGAATATGTAGCATTTTAAGATACATTTTCCAAAGGGCTTAGCAGATTTTATAAGAATGCAAAAATGAAGAAATTCATTAAGTTTATGAACTTCCTTCCACACTTTTTTAAAATTGAAAAGTTGACCATAAATATTTTCTTCTTGAAAGGAATGGGAAAAAAAAATAAAAGACAGGGAGGTAAATGGCAGCTGTGTCACGTGTTTGCCATCTCTCAAAACTCCATATCTAATCCAATTAAGAGAGTTTTACATGGTGTATAAACATGTTAGCATTGGCATGAATCTTTTACCTTGTTTTTTTTTTCCCCTCACAAGAGCTGAGGAGTAACAGTAGGATAACTGCATACCGCGTGGCCGCTGTGAGGCATAGCACAAGGAGATGTGCTTCATCTCGGTGTCACGGCTTATTCGCTGCATAAGGTTTGTTATCTCAAACAAGAGTTGCATGGCTACATTTCTGTGCTCTTAAGAGTTTAAGGCACCCTCAAATTTTTAATGCCCACTTCTGGGAGCCATTTTTTCCTTTCCAGACAGCAGGACACAGAGCACATTGAAACAGTGAGCTCTGCCTGAGAACATGATGGGTAAGAGCCACATCTCCAGCTTCTCTGGAGTTCTGTGTCACATGTGTGCAACAGAACTCAGCTTCAGTCACAGCCCAGCACTGAGCAAGAGCAGAGGGAGAGGTGGTTCCTCAGTCACAACAGCACTGCAGCCTACAGGGGAGATTCCCTAACTCAGGGCTGCGTCAGCCGCAGTGTGAGGCAAAGCACAGCAGGATGTGATGAGATGCAGAGAGGACTACATTTAATTGTACCTGCTCCTCAGTGGCACTTAGCAGAGCTGGGAAAAGAAGGGCTCGGGCATGGGTGCAGCATTGCTCATACCCAATGGTGTGGAACACTCAGTGAGCTCAGCAGGGGTTGCTCACCATCAGCCCACCTGCAAACATCTCATTCACATCCAATGTCCAGAATGTGTCACTCTGCCCTTTGTGCCAACAACCGTAAATCTTGCTGTGCCTCTGTGCCCTGTATGGCTAAATCCAGCAGCAGCCTTTGTGCACAATTAAATGCGCACAGCCCTGGGTGAGCAGCAGGAGAAGGAGTAAGGCTGGGGCATGCTGCCAATGTCAAGGTTCCCACCACGTTGCCTTCTGAGTCCCAAGCCCACACTCAAGGGAGAGGCCCTTTCAGCCAGTTCTCGCCAACCTAGATCTGCCAAAGGGTGGGAGAAGGGCTCCCCTTGGTCTATTTCCATGTTCACCAAAGGTCTCACACCTGAATCAGTGTCTCCATAGACTGCTGGAAAGCACCACTCCTACAGCAGCCTTGCAGCATGCAGAGTAAATGAAGCTGGCACCTTAACACAACTCTCTCAAGGCACGCTTCAGGCCAAATAAGGAATTTCTCTTCAAAGAATCTCTCTGCAAAAGAATTCAGGTCACACTCTATAGAAAATATTTAATTTCTCAATACTCCTATACTGACTGTGCATGAAGAGTTCTACAAGGACTTTTGCTGTCCTTACCCACATGCACTGGGCGTTGCGTCGTCACAGAGGAGCAAAGCACACGAAGGGCAGGGGCCAAAGGACATGTGACAGGTTGGTACTGGGCCAGGTGGGCTGTTCAGGGATATTCAAGTAGAAAACTGAGCTCTGTCCTAACACAAAGCTGCGCCCACTGAAGTCACACCAATGCTATGAAAGCAAACTCTTCAGCCTGGATGGTGATACAGGATGATGTATAAAGATGATGATATCCTGCTCACAAAGATTTGCCGTCTCTTTTCTAGACAGACTTACACATTGTGTATGTGGTTTTCTGCTTCTAAAGTTACTGCAATTCAGAAGGATGTGTGCATACCTGTACCGGTCCCTGAGCGTGGCTGTACCTCTGCAGGACCAGAGCTCACACTGCCCGGATCGTCTGCCTTCCAGTGCCAATGACAAACTTGTTTCTGATTCAGTGTCCTTCTCTTTTTCCATTTGCCTATACCCGTGTTTTATGTGGTGGCTCCCCCAAAGCCACCAGCCTGTGGCAGAGGCCACCACGTTCAGGTCTAGGAGCTCTAAGTGTTCCTTTTATTTCTTATGAACGTGGGTTGTGCCTGTGCGTAGCAGGGCAGAGTGGCAGAGCAGCACAAACTTAAGTGCAGAGCAGTGTTTTCAAAAAGCTCAACTCCAGAACACAATTTCTTTTTCTTTCTCTTGTAATTCAAAAGCTACAAAGTTGTTTTTCCCTAACGCACAGCACTGGTAACTCATGGAGCGACACCAGAAACCCCTCCGAGAGCCATCCGCTCCGCTCACGCCGCCGCTCCCCGCGCTGCGCTTTCAGGGTTTCGCCCTGCCCAGCTAACGTGGGAGAGATGGAAGCTCCGCTCAGCGTTCGGCCCTCGGGAAGGCAGCACCGCGTCCGGAGGTGTGCGCTGTGACCTCCCAGCGGAACTCCGCGAGCGCCCGCTCCCAAACCGGGGGAAATGGGCTGTAATTTGTTTCTCCACATGATGCCTTTTCATACCTCACCCTTTTTCTCAGATCATTTGTCAAGGGTTCGCTGATCTCTTCTTATTAGTTACATGGGCTACAACAAGACGGAACAAGAATGTTTGACCGAGCATATAATGTCATGAGTCACGGGTTTAATTTAGTCCCACCAGAATCTCCGTGTGACCCCAAAACCTTCTAACACACCAGATCAGAGCGGGGGCAATCAGCAGAGGGTGCAGGCCAAACGCCGCGGACTGCGCTTCCCGGGGTGCGAGCGGCCGCAGGAGAGCCGCGGGGTGCGCGGACGCGGGGGGGGCGGGGAGGGGTGCGGGGCACTGCGGGGGCGGGCGAGGCTCTCGCCCCGCCGAGCGCTGCCCCTCGCACGAAGCAAACTCCACCCCGGGCCGGGGCCGGGAGGGGGGAGCGGGGCGCTGGAGAGGAGGGGGCCGGGGCGGGAGGCGGACCGCCGGGCCGACGGCCGCACTCCGCCTCCGCCGCCGCAGTGCCGCCGGGGCCGCGCGGCAGGACCGGCCGCCGAGCATCCTCGGGCCTCCGGTGGCGGCAGGTGTCCCGGGGCGGCCCGGGGCCTCGCGGATCGCCCGCCCCGCAGGAGTCCAGGGGCATCAGCGGAGCGCCGCCTCTTCGCCTCGCACTCTACGGGTCCAGGGGCCGCCGCCGGCCGTCGGTCCCCAGATCATCCCCACCGCCGCCGCAGGAGCGAAGGGAAGAGCCGAGAGCCCGGCCGAGCGGCGGGAGAAGATTATGGCGACGTGAGCGGTACGGACCCGGTCCCGAGTCCCCCCGCCCCGGCGCAGCGCAGAGGCTCCCCCGGCACCGCCGCGGCTCGGAGCGGCCTCCAGCCCCTCAGGTTTGTGAGCCGCTCTCTCCTCGGGGGGAAGGCGCGGTGCCGCCGTCGGAGCGCGGCTCGCCCCGGCTCGCCCCGCTCTCGGGAACGCCGCTGCCGCGCCGGGAGCCGCCGGCCGCAGCCTCCCTAGCGCGTCCCCGCCGACCCCGGAACCCGTGCGCTGTCCGAGCCCCGCCGGCCGAGACCCGCGGCTTGGAGCCCCGCGGACCGAAATCCTCGACGGGGCCGGCCGGGGGGCTGCGGGGCCGGGGCTGCGGGAGCGGAGCGGGCACCCGGCGGTGCGTGCCCGCTGCTGGACAGCCGCCGCTCCGCCGCGCCCGCTCCTGCCCAGCGCAACGCGCGCGACGCCGGCGCTGCTGGGGCCGAGCGGTACGGAGCCCGCGCCTCGCTTCGATGCAGAGAGAAGGAGATCACCTTCCTTGTTTCTGCTAAGTGCAAAGCACACCAATAATTAACAGGTTAATCCTAACTGATTATTTAAATCTAGGAATATTTTTAGGACGTTGCCCTTTGGGGAAGTAAAGGGAGTGTGCTAATAGGGAAAAGTATGTGTTTATATTTGGAGTAACAACAATGCAGAAATTAAAGAGAATTAAGGAAGACATCAAAAGTCCCCATCCCATTACAGTTATTAACTCCTCCATTTCACTGCGTGCAGCCTTTCTGAGCGTAAGCAGTACGAGTTTTAAAATAGTCTTCCATCCGAAGATGTGGCGTTGAAACGGACGCCCTCTGAACTCCTTCTAGCCGAGGCGGCCCAGCTGGCCGGCAGGTAAAGCGCCGCACAAAGGGTGATTGTGCTCCCTCTATAAACATGGTTTGCTCACGCACCCCCCGAGAGGGCCGGAGCGCTCAGCGCTGCCCTTCCTGCCGGTCCCAGGGATGTGCTGCTCTGCTCCACGCGTGCATGCTGCCCCGGGACTCAGCTGCGAGGGTTTCATTTTAAACAAGTTGTTAGAAGTTAGTTTGGCCTCGAAATGCCCTATGTGATTTGAAGACACTGAAAGGAAAAAATGACTTACATCTTTCTTGTGAAATTGGAATATTATTCTCAGCTTCCAAAATAAATGGAAAGTTTTATTTTCTTACTGCCATAGGGAGTGTGCTTTTAAAAAGGCATTATGTTTTTGAATGTTTTCAGATGCAATTTGCATTATTTTGAATGAGCCCCTTGAATAGAGACAGAGCTCACTAAATAGTGACATGTGTTAAGGAAGATGTCCGCTCTGGGGGTGCTTTGGGACTGTGTAGAGAACCCCTAAGCAGCTCTGATAGGAGCAGGTAATCTTCTCTTTCTTTGTTGAAGTGTCCTGGACCACACCAGCAGTTTTAATAGGAAGGTTTTCTTCTTAAGTGGCTGTTAACTTCACTGACTTCCCGTAGTTCGCATAAAAATTTACTTAATTTCTCCATGCTATTAGGCCCTTAATTTTGAATAAACATTTATGAATTATTACTTCTGCTTTGGTTATCTTTCAAACCGAAGCACATTCGTGTGTCGTTCTGCTATTTACATGAAATCTGAAGAGGTCAAATCAGTTGACAGAGCACATTGTTTGTTTTTCCAGTGGTGGATCTTTTTTTCTGTCTTTTCTAAAACTGTGAAACCACTTCCAAGACTCTTGAAATCAGACTCAAATCTTTCAGCACTGTAAGTTATGGACAACTGTACTCCACACAGTGAACCCTGATGAGCAGTAACGTATCTACAGATTTCTTAATTTAGAATCTTAAGTTGGCTATCAAAAATAAATGGTACTTTAGTTAATTATTTTTTTCCCTGTGGTTTTTTTTCTTCATTATAAAATAATTCATCTTTTCAAAGCTCCTCCCCCCCCCCCCAAAAAAAAAGATAAACAGAATGGAGCTTGCAGCGAGTACAATACCATCTCTGCACCTCTCAGAGAATACGTTAAGCTTTGCACCATGTGCAAGGGTTTGATAGCTAAGATCTATTAGAATGAGGGTGGCAGTGTACTTTCAGATTTCAAGGCAACGAAAGGGTTAACTCTAGAAAAATTAACTGTACCCAATCCCAGAACAATAGTAGCTGGGAGATGGGAGGAGGGGTGAACCACATAGTTGGGGGAGCCTTTGAGATTGCGTGAGGAGGACTGTTGTTGCCCACAGGCTGGCCAGCACCTCTCCCTACACATGGATTTCCACGCTGCAGAGCCAAGGTACATGCCCTGTCCAAGGGGAATCTAACAATGAAAGCAGAGTATTCTGCTCTGGAATCAAACGAGACTTCACGATGTGGGGTATCCACTTTTCAGCTTTCATGAATGGGAGTGTGGTCTCTTTTCCAAAAATGAAATGATTTGAAGCCGAAGGTGTTTCCGCGAAATGAAGATCTCTGGTACAGACAGATTGTTTGCTTTGGGCAGCTTAGGATCTCTGGGTGCTGGCTGAAAGCATGTCAGAGAATTTTGGTGTGTTGCTGGATTTGAGTTTAATTCATCTTTTCTTTCCAACAGCTCAAACATTCTCTACCTTGGAGGCTCTTTCTCTCCCTTTTGTTGATAAAGATGAGAAGGAAGTGGAGATTGGAGGACTTTCATTTTATCTTTTTTGGCGTGCTCTGTCTCCTGCTCATAGACGGAGGTAAACTAGAACAAGTAAAACGTAAGTAGACTTCTAACAAAGCTGTTGCATCCCCCCAAACCTGGCATTTTCCTTCCGTTTGACAAATGTGGTTCAGAAAAGATTTCTAAGTAAGAACGTCCTGAACCGTGGAGCTGCATTCAAAGCTGCGTGCTGTTCTTCCTCCTCCTAATCCTACTTTTAGTCGAATCAGGTCACAGCCGTGTTTGGGGCACATTTTCCCAAAGCCATACAGGTTTATAAAGACCATAACGCATCGGTTGGAGAATCTGTTTTATTTCACATGCCCCGAATCGAGAGAGTGCTTAATTCTATTTTAGTGACCTCTGTAAACATCTGACAGATTATCTGGATTTTGTCCCCTGTGTAAGGCCATTGTGCTGAGGTTTTCAGTTAGCGTAAATCTTGTCCAGGACTGTTCCGCTCTGTTCCAAAAACAATCTCATATGAACTGGATTAGATACATCTTTTGAGAAAATTAAGAGCCGGGGCACAGTCAAAAACTTGATGAGAAGCACTGAAAAGAATACAAACAAAACAAAGGAATATTTCTACAAAGCCTGTCATCTGTGGGAGATGTTAGCATGTCTCAGGAAACGTGACCGGGGGGAGCAGCCGTCCCAGTGAGTGCGCAGGAGCCGCGGCTTGCTGCAGCCGTGCCACGCGCTGTGTGCTGCTCTGCCCGTCTGCCCCGGCTGAGCTTCGGCCTTCTTACAAAGCGCGTCGCTTGCCCTTGAGAAGTTATTACCATTTTGGCCTCAATGTCAGCAGCTTCTGCTTTTAAGAATGTAGATTAAAGTAAATAAATAAATAAACAGATCTCATTGCAAAAGGGCTGAACTTAGAGACAAACCAGTGTGCAGGGATCCTTGTTCAAGGGAAGCGTGGGGTGAGAAATGGCCAGCCTCTGCTTCAGCCAGCTGCTCTCAGGTCCTGCATTTTATTTGTCGTGCTTCTCTAGCAGCTTACCTCCCAGTTGCTACTGGTAATCCCTACCTCTTGTTACCTTCTCTTAGCCCAGCACATGTAAAGGATGTTCTTGCTTAGGTTATCTCTTGGAAGAGAGGTGTTGTGCTTGATATGCTGGATATGCTGAAGTATCATCCATACAGAGGGCAATGAATTAATCTGAATTTGGACATCAGTAAAGCAACAGCGAGGATTTCTCTTGTGGAAATAAAGAGAACTGCATCCTTTTATTTAAGAGGTTTGAGCTTTTAACATGCAACTGTAATGTGACAGGGAGAGGCAGGGCAGTAATGGCTGAAGGATATTTGCAAAGCTACCTGCAAGATGATGAGCATTTAATGACTACTTTGGAAGCTGATGCATGTGTAAGACAGTCCCACTTGTTTTGAAATATGAGGACAAGCTTCTTTTTATCAGGTTTTTAAAATATGGAGATACTGAACATACAGTGTCAGTGCAGTGCATGTATATTCCTTCTGTAAGTCCCCTCATTTACAAATCTCTACTGTACAACCTCAGATTTTTCTGTGTGCAGCCAGTTGCTATGGTTTTTTTAATGACAAGGTTTTGTGGCCTATCAACCTGTCTGAGCAATCAAGCACTTCAGTTCTGTTACCTAAATGGGATGTGAGCCTATGCCTTAGTAGGTGTAACAATAAACCCACCCTGTATGAACCGCATTTTCAGCTATTTCAGGAGTTGTAGTTTGGGAATGATGGGAGGCCATTTCATTTATTTTATTTTGAGAGATAAGGAACAACAGCGTGTGAAGTTAAGAGCATTCCACTTCTCCATTCATTCAAGTGTCATTCTCCAGGGAAAGAATAAAAAACAGTTGTTAATAAAATGTTCTGTACTGTCCACAAAGACAGTTCACAGAAAATATTGCACCTGTAAAAGCTCTTCTTATCTATGGAGTGGGATAATTAATTCGTAACTCTTTCAATTGTTCGCTGTTTTACAGATTCAGATACGTACTGTGTATTTCAAGACAAGAAGTACCGTGTAGGAGAAAGATGGCATCCTTACCTAGAACCCTACGGACTTGTTTACTGTGTTAATTGTCTCTGCTCAGAGGTAGGACCATTGAGTTACTGATCCTACAACTTCTACTTTGCTGAATTGACTGGAATCCTCTATGTCATATTTGACAAAAATAATTTGACAAAGCCCAAGCCTGTTTTTGCTAGGGGGTAGTGATCATGCTGCGGGAAATAGAGGCAGTGAAGGGAGAACATCCTTATGAAGGGAAAACATTAACAGAGAAGGCCAGTGCTGGCAAAAATACTTGTATGGGGTGGCCACAAAAGCTTCTTAATAAGCCACAAGCTTTACCAGTGCCGAATGTTACACCAAGAATAACTGGGCCCCATTAATGACATTTAATCCTTGCACTTCCATCAATGTAGAAGATTATGTTGAACCCAAATTTCCTTGTGTTCTGATGTCTGTACAGTGCCCACATCTTCCAAAGGGCATTTCCATAGTCAAAGTACCTCCTGCCTTAAAGTATTGATGAAATAACATGATTGATAGTAATATTTGTAAAACTCTAGGATAAAGAAGAATGGAAAATGAGAGTGGGGCACAGGGAGGAGAGAGAACTGGCTGGGAGATGAAAGCACGGGCCCTTGGTTTTACCATTAGCTGGTGCTTGGCACTAGGATGCAGCTGTCACAGACCCTCTGAGTATGTTGTGTAGTGCCGGGGAGGGACAGAAGAAGGAGCAGAATACGTCCCTTGGAGTACTTCATAATGAGTAAATAAATTTCACATGAGATACTCCAGATGCTGAGTTTTGTCTGCTGTATTTAATGTAGAATACATTTTTCTTGGCTATTTTCCTCCCTTGCAAGTGTAAGATATTGGGCTCCTGTGCAGCATTTGCTCTGGGGGATCTGCTACTACAATTTTGTGCAGAGATGCACAAACAGTAGTCTCGCAAGCTTGGCTGCATCTCACATCTGTGCAGCAGAGTGCATCTGTAAGAGGAAAAGCAATGTACTATGAATAAAAATCCCCAGTTATAGCAAAAAGGAGTTCCTGCTCACTTTTGCCGTTCTGTGTGCAAAGCTGCAAACTCCCTTGGAGTCAATGTGTGGTAAAACACTGAATTGCTGGAAGGCTGTGCCTTGGGTGGGGATGAAATTCCCTGGAAGCCCTAGAGATCTGATAGAAGTCATTGCTTAGTGGTTTTTAGGAAGATGTTAGCCTGGAGAGATGAGGAAGTACACGGAAGGCTCCTCTAGAGAACATCATTACTCTGATCCAGGCAGACCCATGCCCTTTCAGGCTCCAACAAATTGGGATGTGCTTTATCTCTTCCCTTCTCACAAGGCCATTGGAAGACCAAAGCGACAGTACAGGGCAACAAAGGAAGTAAAGAAGAAAACTGCTTGTGGTAATGATCAGTAGATACAGCTCACCAAGTGGTCCTGCACTCTACTTGCTTGTTCGCTGTGTACAACCCTCTGTTGTACTGTGAGGGTGCAAAATATTAGTAGACCCTATTTCAACAGTGAGGATGCTGAAGGATCTCTGGGATGCATCTCTTGCTGCACGGAAGGAAGACTCCAGACAACTGCAGTGTCCAGCCATTCCTGTGGGCTTTGTCCCAGCCAGCAGAACTGCCATAAGAACGCTGACCTCTATAGTAAAGGCTCCAGATCATCACGGAACTCTCAGGAGTTCATAATTTTGACTCAGTTAAAGCTACATAAAGCATTAGGAAACATCTTGTGATATAACATAAGCACAGACCCTAAACGCAGTATTACAGCATAAAAAAAATGAGACTACAGTGTACACAGACAGCAAATAAAAGAAACCCGAGTGGCACTCACCTATGATTCCCAGGTAGGAAATCAGTTAGGCAAAGTATGTGTATGGACAGAATCTGGAGCAACAACCTACTGCTTCACACTTCAGAGAAATGCAGCAAAATCCCCAGAGGTCTGCATAGCCAGGGTGACCAACATTTCATTTCTGGTCTCAAACGTTAGGATCCGTGTGATCTCCACACAAAACAAGTGACACCAGCCACGAACCAGAAACAGATCTGTGGTGCATCTCTGAACAACAGTTCATCCAGCTGGCCAGCCAACACTCACCTAATGTGCACTGTTACTTTGTGTGTCTGACACAGAAATGCTTTCGTGGCCCTGACTCACAGAGGTGTGCAGGAGCTGAAGTCCCAGAGTAATCCAGGGGCTTGGACTCCCTTGGATGTCCCTGTGAATCTAAACATAAGGTCAGTAAAGGAGGTCTGCAGAACTTTTTTTCACAGCTGATCATGCATAGAAATATGCGTTCCATCTTGGAGATTTCACAGGACTAGGAAATAAAAAGGGAGGGATGCCATGGCTCAGGTCAGGAAAGCAGTGTGGAGCCAACGAAGAGATGGGGCTGGACTTTCTTCACAGGACAGGCTCTCAGATGATGGTCTGCTTGGCAAGGACCAAGGATAGCCCTCATCCTGCAAAAAGTGGCTAGAAATGCCTACACATACAAAAGCTAAGGAAGTCTGCACCTCCACTGGGAACATTTCAGTGCTCCACAAGGAGCATGAAAATGAAATGGGTTTATTCCCAACACCATGTCAACCTGCATAGTTGTAGCATTGTCATAGTATAGTATCAATGTTCATGCTGAAAGATTCTTCTTGCTATAAACAAGAGCAACTCAGAGCTAAATTAGGAGGATGAATTATAGATGGGAAATGGGAATCTGAAATGGATAGTCTTTTCTGGTTACAGACACTGGAGAAGAAAAATTCCCTGTGTTTTAATTATAAATCAAACTTAGATGTGGTCAAATAAAATATTATGTTAATGACATGAATAATGAACAGTATTCCCAAGACTTGCTCATATTTCTTAGAAAAATGGCTACTTACCAACTGGTGTTCTTTGTCTACCAGGGAACCCATAAAATGAAAACAAAAGACTCTCCACAGTTTTCAGGAAAAATTACAGACACTATTGTCTCCTGTGGTCTTGAGCTAACCCTCAGTAGGGGATATCTCAGAGACCTACCATTCATTATCTTGTCTTAGTTTTGGAAATGCAATTCCTAAGTGCAATCTGCTCGAAAGAAAACAGAAATGAAGGTTGTTGCAATCCATTTTTAGGCAATTCTGATTTTAAGGTATGTATGTGTTTCTGCTACATTCTGGCCCCCAACATAAATTCGTAGGCAGCTGAAGTAGTCTGAGCTTACCGTGGTCTGACATATACCAGAATGCTGTAAAATGGCATTTGTTTTTAAAATATCCAAGTGTGGAATAGATAACAGATTTCTAAGGTAGCCCATTTCATTAAAGTACTGTGTTATGTTCCACCTGCAGAATGGAAATGTACTGTGCAGCAGAATAAGATGTCCAAGCCTACACTGTCCTTCCCCTGTGCATGTACCACAGCTGTGCTGCCCGCGATGCCCAGGTAATTAGTATTAATGACATGCAGTCCTTTCTGAAATAGCTATTTAACATGCTCAGTAACAGCAACATGAAATGTCTGTGCTGGAAAACAACTACGAAGTACACATCCTTCTATAGTCATTTAGATCACAAGAAGCTTATCCTACAGTGAGGTAAAGTATTTTCTGTGCTGGTTTCTTTTTAGGAGAAAGGTTTGGGAAGGAATCAGGTAAGCCACCAAGCCCAGTCCCCTACAGCTGAGGCAGAAGGTAGCAGAATTTTCATTGATGAGGTCTAGGGACTATCTGCTCCCCACTCTTTCCATTATATCTAAACTCTCTCACAATAAAACCCCATCCCACAAATTTCGTAAGTTTGTGCTTTTGGTGTTTTTCATAAGACCAGGCTAAAATACCCGGTTATTTGCAATGGTTCTCTCTTAATAAACAATTACAAATTGCTGTGGCAACATGCACTAATGCACATGCATTTGTATAGTATCACTGTACAACCAGCCTGGCAAAATTTGTGTTCCACATCTCATGTTCAGGCATAGCTTCATTAGTAGGGACTGTTGTAAATCATAGAAGCAGTGCTGTGGAAGTTTATGACTACATAAATCCAATTGGTTACTGTATAGTAAATTCCTCCAGACTGTACACTTATTATAAGCTCATTATTAAGAGCCACTGTATGAAAGAAACTAGGCAGGATCTTTCATGAGGCTGTTACAGCATTCCCGACATGGCCTAATGGCTGGTAGATTTAACTGGAGCTTTTCCCTAAACGTCTGTCTTAGTGGCACCCCTTGTTTCTTATAAGAAAGTATTCACGCAGCATCACAGAAAGGGGTTATATTTGACTTTCTCCAAAGAGAGTTTCATTGTCTGAGGAAAACAGCTGTTCTCTGACCAAAACCTGGGTGCAGGGGCAGTTCACAGTGGTGGAAGGAGAGGAGGGCACAAGTCAGGTTGTGTTCCAGAGGGATTGCAGTGTATTGGTCACACTTACTGGAGAGCAAATGGCACCCACGAGTAAATTTTTGATAGCATTCATTTGTTATGACAATCATACACACCTGTCTATTGGATATACGAGGGCTGTTCCAGAAGTAATGCCTCCTGTTTTACTATGTTGGCCCGCCACGTCAGAGGCAGATGGTGGTGGTACAGCAGTAGAGGCTGAACCTTCCTGCCAGTTTGCCATTACATTTTGCTACCTTGTGACAAATGGCAGCAGAGGGGCAGTTTGACAGAATGGTGTCTGACATGGAAGTGAGGATGAAGCAAAGGTTTGTCATTGAATTGCTTCATGTGGAAAATGTCACCCACTGCCATTCCATGACGCTTGCTGAATGTTTCTGGAGACCAAACAGTGGGTGTGAGCGTAGTGAGGGGTGGGTGGTGCATTTCAGCAGTGATGACAGTGACAGCAGGGCACCTCTGCTGGTGCAGATTAGTATGAGAACAGTATGTGGGCTCTTGTTCATCGCTGGTAAACATGCATAGCTAATGGTGGTGACTATATTGAAAGGTAGTGTTCTGTAGCTAAGAATTTGCTCTATCAAAGAGTGTTGTTGTGCTCTTTGTATCTGTTGTAGTTTCCATGGAAAAAAATAGGAGATATTACTTTCAGAGCCATGTATGTATCAGTATCTGACCTAGGTGTCTAGAATTGTATTTTAAACAGCGGTGAGGAAGAAGCATGTGCATAGCTCCTCTGATGCCATGATAGAAATCTAAAACAGGTGGATGAGCTCTATCCTGGAAGTGCTGCCCTCTTTCTGTCGACGGTAAATATAATCAGAATTCAGCTTTGAACACAGAGATCTACACCGTCACTGTATAAAGGTCAGGGAAATGACTCCTGTCCTTCCTGTCATTTATTCTCGCCTTTGTCCCAGAATGCCAAGAGTGCATGTACTGTAAGGTAATAACAGCTGTCAGCCCACAAGGCTGGTGTTAACACACAGTGCAGCCGCCTGTGCCTTTAAGTGCCAGTTATTCATTTAAGAGATGCAGCAGCTTCCTAAACTAACATAATTAATTCCTGCTCATCAGCGCAGAACTGCTTCCCTCAAGACATTTCCTCATGTTCTGTTTCTTTTACATTTAAATCCCAAGCACTATGTCTTCCCATATGCCTCTGCATAGTTGTGGAAAGCAACCTGATCACTTTTACAGAGGAAACAGGTAGACATACATCATAATTAGAGTCACTGTACCTTAATAGCTTTCTGATCACAAGGCCAGCCTCCCAACAGTTCTCAGAACAGGCCTTTCAACAGTGACCTCCTGAGCCACTGATGTACGCCAGCAGTGAGCCTGATACCTCTGGTCTGATTCTCTTGCTGTACTGTTCTTATCATTGACAGCTGAGCAGGGCAGCTAAGTCTCAGGAGCAGCTCAGAGGCTCCCCAGAGATTTGAATGAACTTAGGCTGCAGCTAGACTTCATCTTTCTGACTTACTGGGATACTGGCTGCACTTGGACTTGCTAGGGGCAAGTTGCTCAGGCAAGCTGGCAGTCATGTTTTGTTCAGGATGTAATATTATCCTTTTGGCTTGAGATAATTATTGCACATTCCTTGAGTATTTTCATTCTTCTTGTGTTCTGGAGTGAGCTTCATCCTGTCCAACTCTAGATAAAAAATTTCAGCGTCTAGTTGATGGTCACATTTTAGTGATGATGGTCTAATACATAGGAAAGAATGGCTGTAAGATAGTATCTTTTATTTGCCCAACTAGTGCAGTTAGGTAAAATAGTAAGATGCTGGGAACATGAACAACGCTTCCGTTTGCAGATCAAAAGCAGAACTGGCTTGCCCCAAACCTTGTCTGTTTTTCCAACTAATTCAACCTCCAGTTGGCAAGGGAATCATCTAGATACCCTTTATAGCTGTTGGAAACACACTGTCCCCTGAGGGTGATTCATCCTGTTATCCAGAAGAAGAATTTTTCCCTGGAGACGCCTGTCTGATTGTTGCCTCTGCTGATTATGGAGGGAGCACAGGCAACCAGCATATGCTAGATGCTTACTTTTTTGACAGCTAAAGTTAAATACCCGAAATCCCACTCTTGCTATGCAATTAGTGTTTTGGGCAGCAACTGCTGGTTGAGGTTTTTGCTTATATCTGTATACTATTTAGTATTGAAACATAAATGATTCTGGAGTGACTGTTTTTGCTTCAATTGCTCTTTGGCAGTGAACTGTTTGTCTTTTTTCTGTTTGTGGGGCTGCAAACCTGATACCAATCAAGATTTTAAAACATTCTTCAATAACCTTGTAGGAGTAAGGGGCCCTGTAAACTCTCGAATCTTTCTAATCAAATTCTTGCTCTTCACAGACGTCAGCTACAATTTTGCAATATGTATGTTTAAATTGATAAATTCAGAAAGTTATCAATCTTTCCTGAATTGTGATCCACTATCTTCACTCTTAGAATCTAGCTATAGTCTATGTGCTACACGTGATGGGCTGCTAAACTGCTAGCTGGCAGCAGCTCATTACAAAATAGGAGTGCCAGTAAACTTTATTTTTTCCCTAATTGAATCTGTAATGTAGATAAATCTGCACCAATGTGTTAAGCAAAAGATGTCCAGGAATCTCTTGTGATTTCAAGGACTGTTTGCATTCTGCTTTCTGCAGTGATTACGCGTTTCATATTTGGATGCTCTGTCTTCAGTCGTAAATGTTCATGCCTGATCTGAATAGGAATTTCAAGCATTCTTGCACATCTTATGCCAGCTTTCCATTTCTGAGTGTCCAGCACATGATGCCTTTTGTGCAGCATCCCTTGCTACCTAAGAGTTTCACTTCTCTGGTTCCCCAGTTATTTTATAACAGAAGGTGCCTAAGCACTGTCCAGTAGCCTTTCATCTGAATTGCCCTCCTAAATACTCATTACGTTCTGTCACCTGTGTTTCCCCTTAGTTCCTCAAGCTGAATTTCAGAAATGAGTAGTGCTAGTCACAGTCACTTTGGGCTCTTCCTCCTTGCTTTCTGCTGGCCTTGTAGAGTGCAACTGCACAAATAACTGCTCCCTTATTTAATCAAGCAGAGGTAATGCCAGGAGGCAGCAACTTCATTGGAAACTGACCTTCTTAAGCACCTAAGCAGAGGAGCTGCTGAAGGGATTCCTTTGAGAAAAGTTGGCACCGCTCTCCCCTTGGAATTCGTGTCTCCTGCATCCATAGTGACACTGGACTTGCTGACACAAAGAGATGCAGTGTTTGTATCCTGTCTCCCTGGCACCAGCCACCATGAATCTTAAGGAGTTGTCAGACATATATTATGAAGCATCTTCTACTTTTCACCAGAGGTTCACACTACCAGCCTCTATCACAGATTCATTGATAACATTTTTGTATCTTTTCAAAACTTATCTTACTAGCATTGCCAAAATCCAGACCCTGTGTCTTCCATCCTTCTGCAGCTCTGAAAAGTATTTTCTTTTACTATCTGAACTGGATTTTTATTATCACACCGTGGAACTAAAACAACTAGCTTTGCATTCATTAAGACTCCTCTAACACATTAGTGAAGCCCAGAAGGATATTATCCGCTCAGGTACACTTTCTGACAACCTACAGTCAGAGTGCTGAGCTGAGCTGAAGAGTTATCCGTGCAGGTGGATTTAAAATCATACATCCAGTCATAGCAACAGAGCTTGAAGTCTTTCCTTCTACCTCAGGATTGCTCCTGGCACATCAGGAGAGAGGTGATTTAGAGACTCAGGGAGATAATTCACTGCCATTCTTAGGGCTGGATCAGCTCTGGAGCAAGAGGGGATTTCACACCTGCTGCTCTCTGCCATGAAAGTAAACTTCACGTACAGCTTCTGAAAGCATTCAGTTGCAGCTGTCTTCTGTCACTGCTATGGACAGTGCCTTTACAAATGGAACATTTATTGCATCACCTCCCTATGGAACAATTGCGACTCAAAGATTTAGAGTCTAGGTTTAGATTTAAAAAATTGATTACACTCTGGAAGATGTAAATACAAGATGGAGAATGCTGACATCAGAAGTAAAAATACACGCTACAGGATTTAGAAAGGGTTTCTATATTCCACTTGCTGGTTTGATTTCTCAGCAGATAAGGCAGCACACTGAGGTATGAATCAGCCCATCTGGCTCGAGTATTTTTTAAGCTTGCTGCCCCAACTAAACACACAGGCTTCCAGGAACGTTTATGATTAGTAACACATTTGTGTTTGAGCTCCTTTGGTGCTGTAATTTTTCTGTATCAAATTCAAACCACTTTTCTGATGTACTTCTCATTGTTCTCTACATACTGAAATACCAAAGTGCCAGGTGGCACCTATAAAGAATTGACTCACTGCAAAGACAAACCAAATCAGGTATCTTACAGTAGTGGTCTTAGAACATCACCTGAAGTGGATGAGGATGTGTCTGCATGGTAGACCGCAGCACGACTTTGTAACACCCATTATCTCTGAATTTGCTATTTGACCCCCTGGAAACAGCCTGGTTAGAACAGTACAGAACTCACAGCAGTGCAGAATTCACTGAAGAAGCTGCAATGAGCTCAGTGCTGCCTTCACTGAGTTCCTTCCAGTAGCTTCCAGTTACCTTCCAGGTACATTGCATTCTGTAGCACTGATATTCTTAAATACTCAGTCTTGCAACATGCTGTGTACATACTCCACCTTTTGACCTGATACAGATTATATATGTAATGAAACAACCATGTGTATAATACAGTGCATCTTGCACTGAATTACAACCCAAATCTTCAATGTGGGCAGCTGGAACACTCTGGAATGCTAAGCCCAGCTCCTGTTCTCTACGCGGCTCTTGTTGCTACCATCTAGCCTTCTCATAGAACTAAGTGAGAAACTCATGACCCAGATCTTACTGAAGCCACAGAAAGTTTTATTTGCCTCAAATAGATGAGTCTCAGTAGGAAAGAAAGAGGAGTCTATGTAAAAATAATAATATTAAAATATGTTCAGGTGGTCTCTCACTGAACAGATAGCTTTCCATGCTGCCAGTAAACAGTTGTTGCCTCCCTCATGAAATGTATGTCTGTTGACTGATGCTATATCATCTGAAATTAGTCGGAAACTCAATCAGACTATTGCAGCAATACTCAGGATCAAAATTATTTATGAGTAACTTGCCAAAGTGCATATCATCCTTCTACAAATTTTGCCTGAACCAATATGTATGATTCAAATACCTAAGCACTTTTTGAGAATTTGGAGATGGATCTAGACTTCATGTGTGACTTGTGAAACTCTCCGCTGTCCAATCCAATCTCTGCCCTACCATAGAAGATCTTCAAGGTTTTCACCTCTGACAGGTTTCAATCATAGAAACCCTTTTCTGTTATGTTAACCTGTTCCTGTAAGTCCTTGGGCAGAATTTCTTCAGGAACTGTTCTGCCAGAAAGTTTGCTTTCCGTATTAACCTGTAAAGAGATTTGAGACCATTGGTCACGCAGTAGTGTAAAGAATCTCTGAGCCTGTGATCTCCTTTCCTCTGCGCAATGGTAAAAGGATTAAGGAAGAAAGCTACAGGGAGATTCTCTTGAGAAGAGTGATACGCAGATAATGTTTCATTCTTTAATGATTCTTAATGAAATTTCAATCTGATAGCAACAAATATTGTAGCTGCTGAAAGTGGATAGCTGCTGTATTTTGAGACAATAACAACAAAAAACACCTTGCAGACCACCCAGAGGCTGAGACGTCGACTGTGAGATGAAAAAAAATCCTACAGAGCAACAATAGCTGTCATTTTATGAAAGAAATTGTAGAGAAATCTTATCAAGTCCATCACTTGTGATGCCTGTAAGAGATTTTGATACTGAAGTCTTAGTGCATTCCACACAGGAGGTGGGAGCATGGTGCTTGATGCGTGATGGACTCTCAGAGTAGCAGGGATTCAGGAATTGTGGATAACTTCTGTAGAAGTAATTGCTTGAGAATTACTAAATCTTGGTAGGAATATTCAGATGAAAAAAATCAAAGGCAGCATAAGCATCAGTAAAATCAGGTATTGAAAATACAACATTATAATAATTGGGTTCCCCTTCACAGAGCCTTCGCTTAGCTCACCTATATTGATCAATCATTGGCACTGGTGAGGTTCAAACGTCTGACCAAAGTGTCACCTACAAAGTCCAGTCTACCAGTGATGGAGTAGTGTACTACATGTACAGCTGAAAGTCCTTGACAGTCTCCTTACAAAACACAGTACTAAAAATGTGAGGAAAAAGAAAACTTAGTATGCATAAAGAATTTTATGCAGAACTACTGTGAGAATAGAAGAGTAGGGAAACTTAAGGAATTATCAACATTTATCAAACAACTGCAGTGCTTGGCAGTCCTTCTGGTTTTATTCTTTACCCATTCTACATTATCCACAGTTAGGAAACAGCTGAATTCTCTGACAGGTACTGTAAAACTCGCGATCTCCTGGTACTCTGACAGGTACTACAAAACTCCTGATATTAGACTCCTGAAAATTTTGACCATTTGAAATCATTATCCATGCTTGTCCGAATTATTTATCCACGGAATAACATCTAATTCTTCTGCAACAGATGCATGTGTAGGATATTTAAGTTCATCACCACCTTATCAGCGAGTCCTGCTACAACTGTTTTCCTCACACCAACTGGCACTTGAATAACAGTCAGCTGGCAAAAATGTTTCTTTGGAGCTACAGACACATCTCAAATTTTAGAACAACTGGCCACATTCTCAGCATCCTGCCTGCTTCTCAGCACCTTGTCACAGGTCTGACACAAGCCTCAGTTCATGGAAGAAACTCTGCATATTCAGCTCCCTTTCAGTGTTCATCTCCACCTTCCCTTGTTACTTTACCTCAGCATCCAAATCCCTTAAGACCTTCAGTACATGCTTTCACACTTCCTGCAGGCCCTGAAGCTCTACCACCGCCGCCTTTACTACCCATCTCTGCACTCTTCAGAAGATGAAAAAGAAATCAGAAATAACCCGTGACCCAAGCTCTCATTAGTCATAGCGCAGAAGGCCACAGAATATTTGTGCTAACATGCACAGCAGCTGACAGCAGTAACTGGAGAAGTACTATTATCAATCAATAAGAGCCAACCAATCAATAATTTCTCCAGTCTGCATTTGGTTCCTCTGGGCTTAGGTATGGTTACTCTGCATAGACTAACAAGTTGGGTATTCACATCTGGAATCTGAATGACGCATAGAATATTGCACAGTGCCAGAGAATAGTGAGATGTTCTGGTTTTTGCAGGGTCCCAACAGTGGGCTACTGCCAGATAGTTCAAATAAATACCTTATTCGGAAATAAATGTTATTTGGAAATACAACAGTATAGGCATTCTTGGGAGGCATTTAATTTTTTCATATTGACCTGGGCTCAAATAATTTTGTTTGGTTGGTAGTTTGCCTTTGTTACTGGCTTCATTAAGGAATGCTTGCTATCACAGCCAGACTGAGGTTGTGACTTGTTCCCATTCTGTGTCTTTGAATGTTAAAGGTTAAAAAAAAAAACACAACTATCTGTAAATCAGCATCCAAAATGCACTGAAAAAAACCCATCTGCACACATGGATGACCGGACTAGAACTTCCATTCTTTGGACTGATATGATAGGGTAGGGTAGGCTGCTCAGAATTTTTCCAAGAGAAGTTCCAAGAGCTTCAAAGATGCTTTACAGAGGGTTCTAAGTCCAGCAAAGCTAAATTCAATTTGTTTCCTTGGCTGGGAAAATGACAGATAGAGTCATATAATAGTTCAGCTTTAGACCAGGAATTAAAATGGAGCAACCTAGAAAGTGTTTTATGACTTCTTCAGAGTTTTGCTGAGCAGTTTCTTTGTGCCACTATAAAAGAAAACACAGGAAATTAAGCTGCAGAAAATATATTAAAATAATGTGAAGAGCTTGACTTTAGCCCTAGAAAGTTAAAAACATCCAACAGCCTTTTGAGGGTTTACAGTGAAACTGCATCTTTTTCTTTGAATCTGTATGAAATTTTATGCTGTCTAGATAAGGTGCTACTAGTTCCTTCAAGCAGTGATTTTCACACACTCTCTACCGGCTGGCCGTATTAAAGACTGGCTGTTGCCATTACCTCTGAATTACCTTGGAGTTTTTAGAGCTTAACACAGTCCTTGAAGTTATTTTAATGTAAAGCATTTTGTGGCTTAATATCTTTGACACCTGCATCTCTGAGAGGCACATATGGATTTTGTTTAGAACTTGTGTTTGCAGTTTTGGGATACTGCGCAACTTTCCAATCCAAATTTATTGTCAGCCTCAGCCACTGCTTTAAAAACAATATCACTGCACTGTTTTTGTAGTTTTTTAAAGGGACCTTCGCACATCATCTATGTTTCTTTAACTCTCAGATTTATAAGAATTTTGATGGTGATGCATTGCTGAGGGAAAAGGCTGATCCACAGCCTACTGTAGTCAATCAACAGGTTTCCATTAGATCTGATAGTTTTTTGATGAAGCCTTCTATGAGAACAGATGTGGTTATCAACTGTGATACAATCCCCTCTCTAGAAATGCTAAGGAACAAGCTAGAAATATGAGACAGAAGATCAAAGAGGAAACTGCCTTTATGCAATACCACACGGAGTAGGTGTTTGGGCCAAGTTCCAAATCTACTTTGTTCAATGGACTTCAGATCAGACCTTGAGGTGTCACATTCATGTGGAGTGGAAACAATAGTAGTAGAGGGAAGAAATTAAGTAAAGGAATTTTTTATAGAAAGGAAATCCATTTGCTGTCTTACACTGTGCTATAATCCCCCAAGGAACCTGCAGCCACCGAATAACTAGGTGAGCTAGGTAACCCTGCACTGAAACAGTGGGCAGCTGTTCTCTCTCTGAAGTTCCTGTATTCTCATGAGACGATGGATCGGGATTTAGTTCTGGTGATAGAATAGCTTTACAGTATTTGTGTTCTTTACCCTTCTTGACATGATAGTGGTAAGAACACTTGCTCTTTCAACAGCTGTTGGTTTTGACCTTATACAGCCAGTTTGCAATGGCAGTCTATCAGTTTAGTTGTGCAGCCCTGAAGCTTCACTAGCAGCAGATCAGGAAGAAGTAGTGCTGATAGGTATCATGCTTTTCTTTGGCAAGTGTATGCACAGATAGCAAGAGAAGTTTGGCAAGTGTCTGGAAAAAGGAAAAAGCATGCATTATCCCAGGTCACCGTGACACTTGTCTTTCACAATGCTCTATGCTGCTTACAAAAGAGATCCCCTGCCTTCTCTGCTTTCTTTATCCCCCCTATTTGGCTCTCTCTTACCAAGAAGCCCTAGAACAGCACACACACACACACACACGCTAAGATGGCCAAGGCACAACTGTGGAATGTCTCCTGCGCCAAAGGCCTCTTTAGGGAAATGAACCACCCTGGCAGAATAAGAAAATCCAGATTCCCAGCTCTGTGCTTTCTTGCACAGGCCCCTCTGGTCAAATGGATCAGAAGATGAGCATTAACTGAATCTCTGTGTACAAAGCAAACCTACTGCTGTCATTTAGTTTTACTGGTACTGCAGGAAAATTGACAAGTGCTCTGTGTTATATGAAAGCACTGCTATTTGTGAATGAAATGCACTGCATAAATACAAACATATATTATTTGTGTTACCCTTTTCCTGTATAAACACGAGGATCTTTTTGAAAAGAATATGTTAAAAAATAGTTTGGATTGACCAGGGCATCAAGGTTAGTCCAATCAACAGAGTTGTTCCAGATTTATTTAATGTAAATATGTCAAAATCTGTTTGACTGTCACTCTCCTAGCAAGCTGCATAAACCCTTTCTGCAGGATGCTTCCCTCACTTACTTAAGTCTTAGGCTCTGTTCTGAGTTTGTAAGGATCAGATTATCAACACGTATTCATTCCTCTATTCCAAATATGTGCTTCATAGTGAATAGCTGTTTCATATATATAATAACCATATTCTGTTGGCTTATTGCACAGCAGAGGGAAGAGTGTAGTACGGAGGATTTCTGCCTGGAGGCAGGTTTCTTCATCCTCTGCTTGCAACGTCACTAGCATTTAGCTTCTTTCCAGGACTCGGAAGTGCTTTGGCTGAACCCGTTGGAACGCAGACACCAAGGAAGCAGGGGTCAAAGTACTCATTACCACTTTTTGAGAGCACTGATTCTGTAATCGATAGGTTGAAACACAGAATCATAGAATTGTTAAGGCTGGAAAAGACCTCTAAGGTCATCTGATCCAACCATCCATGAACCGCCAATATTGCCCACTATACCCTGTCCCTGATAATCACATCTACACAATTTTGAACACATGGATATTGCTAATTAGAACAGCTGAATGACTGCTTGTATCTATGCATACTATTCCAGCTGTTTTTCAATACTGCTGTCCCTAAATTGAAATTAAAATGTGACACCTTGTCTATTAGAGGCATATTGTTACCCCTAAAACACTCTTCACCAGAAACTAAAAAAAAATAAAAATTAAAAAGCCAAGGACTGCTTTTGCTGCTGCCAGTCCCAGCTGCACCTTCAGATAAGAGCTGGATGTTGGGGCAGGAGGCATGGGTCCTACCCAGGACGGAGCTATAGTCACAAGTGACAGAGCTTGGGCTGGCTAATTTCGGGAAGTCTTACACAAACTCAAAGTGAAATCCATTCTGGGACAGATGCACAGCCCCTGTGAATGGTGGCCCATTTTTTCTTAAAAATATTCAGTTGGTAGAGAAAAACGCTGCATTTTCTACACCAGTAGGCCTCTGGCAATTGTAGCCTGCATTCTGGGAGTAGTGGAAGAGAGCTAGAGAGGTAACAAAGAATGCTTGCAACATCTTATCTGCAGCTCTGTCCTCCCTGCATTTATGCTTCCAGCTCTAACCATGAATTACAATCGGTGCAAACTGGCTTTTTGTTCTACATTGCTGCACTGATTTTTTTTCAATTCACTTTGTAATCTGCAACTTCACCTGCAAGATTTTATGTAGAAATACACTCTTCTGCACATGAATACATCATCCCATTACTGTTTTTCTGAGCTACTTCACTTCGTATTTTGGGGCCTCTTGGGATTTGTTCTTCACAGTGGAACCTGACACGGCCATTGTACCAGCTTTAGCATTGCAGTAAGACACCACCAGTATAAAGACGCAATAAGCAAGAATTAGCCCTGAATCTCTTTACTGATACCTGTGTAAGTTGCCCTAGAGAATGGTTTTGCTTATATGGAACAGACCTTGACTCCATGACAGTGGAGAAGTAAAATAAACTTTTATGAGGGAGACCTAGAGGTACGAGCAACTCCTACACAAGCAAACAATGTTCTGCAAACAAATCTGAGGTCAACTTAAGTGCTGCCCACTGTGTTGGACAGTGTGTGGACCTAAGCTGAGTCAGGTTTCAAGTATTTTTCAATAAGCAAAATAGCGAGAAGTACTCTTATACTCTAGTTCTGCTCGCCTTTGGCACTAGAAACGCTCACAGTCGGCATACTTCCAAGAATTGTTTCATTTTGATTAAGAACCTTCATAATTGCTCTTTGTGTGTTGCTTCTGAATAGTTATGCTGCAATTCTGATGCCAATTTTAAATGTCAAGGCAAGTAATATGCCCTTGCGTGATGTTATGCTGCAATTTGGGGTGACTTGATGATTTCTGTACGGAAGCACGGTGTGTGCTGGCTGGTTAGCTGGTGTCCAAAGACAGCTTCCTGCACTGGGATACAGCCTAGAGAGCTTTGAAGTAGCTGATGCAACTAAGCTAATTCCTCCAGTTTTGTTCAGTAAGTGTTAAAGTTCACTGGGAATACAAGTGATTATGCAGGAGAGATGGCAATGGGAGTACAAGTGATTATGCAGGAGAGATGTCACTGCAAACAGTGGCCACTGAACTATAGCAGGATTCCTTGTCTAGCGAATAGAGCTCCAAAACAAACAGCATTTTCTTGGTCTGTACATGCTTTTGCTCCATGTCGATTCAGAAAACATGTTTCATAAAATCCTCTCTGGATTGAAATTCATTATCTATCATCTATCCACTTACAACAGACCAGAGAGACTATCTGCAGAACAGTTCCCAGTATGGTAAGTTTCTTAAGGCATTAAACCTCGTGATTAATTTCAGATTGTTTAGCACTTGCTTGTTTTTACAAGGGTGGTTAATAAAACAGACAAACTGCAAAAAAACAAGCCAGGCTGAGTGCCTAGCATTTCTGCTTGATGTTAAAAGCCCATCTTTTTCAGTAAATGACACTAGGTGACTCTGAATGTTGCAGTTTAAAAATAGTTTCTAAGTCAGCAAGCCAAGAGTCTGTAGGATTTTTTAAAAAATGATCTTTGCCAGATGTTCAGATACTAAAATAAGCAATAGTGAGAGTGTTAAGGGAAGTACTAACAAGAACAGCCAGAGTATTGTACAAGAAAGTATCTCATGGAGGTGCAGTAAGAGCCCGCAGACCCTTACTGAGTGCTGTGCAGGGTGCTGTCAGACCCTGCTAAGTGGTATGCAGAAGCCAGAGTTTTGCTTGCACACCTTCCTTGTCTAATTTGTACCATCTCCTCTTAAGGAGTACACTTGGTTACCATTTCAGTCTAATATTAGTTGCAGATCGGACTTCATATCATAAATGGCTCACTGATTGTCAAGCCCTGTCTGCAGTGACTGCGAGTTCGCTTTGCCAGTTTATTAGCTAGTTTGTTTGTTAGCAAGCGTATCTGTATGTACAGAAGGATCCAAGTTGCAAGCCTCACTGACTGTAGTAAGGTCTGGATCCTGAAGCCCTTCCTCACCTCAAGCAAGTCATCCACTGGTAACATTTCCCATAAGGTTAGTTTGCCCGTAGCCAGTTACTGCTTTTCACTGCCTACACAGAAATACTTTCAGTGATGTTACCACTGATCCAAAGAGCAGAAACTGCCAGTGGAATTTGTCTAAGCTATTCAAGGGATTAGCTGCAGATAACTGATGCTCTTCTGCTTCATATCCAAGTAAGGATAAAGCATCTCAGGAACAAGCTTTTATAACAATCCAGGAAGAAATACAGATGTAAGCATGTAAATGATGCCATTTCCAAAGTTGTCTGTGATCTATGTGACACTGTTCTGTTGCTCCCAGGAGACTGGAAGCTCCGGAAGCCAGGAAGCCCCTGGAATTCTTGGTCAGGGTCTGTGCACATTGTGCATACAAACACCCCCAATTATCCGATGCAGGTTTCCATGAAAAATCGGTGATTGAGCCAGAAGATCTCCATGGAGCCAGAAGATTGCTGTGGTTTATCAAATTCATATCTAATTCCATTACAGCAGAGACTGTTAGGAAAGCATGGGCACTGTACTTCATGTGAAGTTAGTGTCCCTTCATGGCAAACTTCTTCCCAAACAGTTTCTTGACGCTTCCTGTCAAATGGACAACAGTTCATACAGTAAGCAAACTATAGCTATATGCAGATCTAGTTCAGAGTGAGCATTCATATAAGGCTTCACTACAGATCTGAACAGATAGAAGTTCTTGTTCTTGTTCTTCTCTAGATCAACTGTTCTTCCCAGTACAAGCTTCCATCTCCCCAGTCAGAATCTTAGAGAGCAGAGTTAAAGCAAGCACCTAGGCTGAATCCTGAAGACAAGCTTTCTGTTGGCTTTGCTGAGGCCAGGATTTTCCCTGTGTGTATGGCACACCAGTGAAAAGCAGCCTAGGTAAACAACAGAAGGTGGAGAGAATCCCAGGTTTGGAATAAAAGAATGCTTGGTATAAGTATACAAGCATTGTCACCACAGTATCCAGTTGCTTTTTAAAAAATAAAATTTTGAAACAAATCAATTTTTGACATGGTTGTATTCTGTTGCCTGCTTCTAAACCCTGAAACCTTCAGCCAGACTCAACCTCTAAAGATACCTACAGGGTCATTTCAAATCCATAGCAAGTCATGTGCTCAGTCTTGGCTGCACATTTTAGTTCCTTGCTGTTACCTAATGCTAAACCTGTGATAAGTCAGGCTATCCATTTTACTAACTCATGGTCTTATCTTGAACCCTGTAAAATCACAGGCAATGCAAGCATGGCCTGTCAACGTCTATTTTAAAGTCTGTGCCCTTGGAGAATAAATGGCGGCCACAAAAACAAAGATACTTCCTTTTCCATTGCTGCTGTAACATCTTTAGCCTTTGTTTTATATTGCTTCCACTGACATGCTATGAATGCCAAAAATGACACTATTGAACCTAGTTAATTAAAAGGATTCACACAGATGGTTTGCCCAGTACTTTATGGAGGCAGCAAATTGAAGCAAGATTAGTCAGCACCGTTAAAATGCCAGATAAAGCTACAGAAACAGTTGTGATTAAGAAACAAGGTTTACAAACAGGGCTCTGAGCAATGCCGCATGTCTGCAGTTAGCTAACCCAGTTCTTACCTTAACTGAGGCACAGAGTAATGCATGCTGATATCAGCATTAGTGGCATGATTTTTCAAAGTTCTAACCTGGCATTTATTACAAGAATATACAATGTCTACAATTTCACATTCTACAAGAGAATGTTATATGAGGGAGTTTGAACTCCTCTAATTAGCCACAATTCAAAGAGCACTAGAAAAGAAACCAAGGCAAGCAAGCCCTAGTTGTAAAAAGTCACTCTCAGGCTGATTTTCTCTCTCCAGAAGCTACATACAGGCATGTGATACAAAGCTTCCCTGCAGCTTCAGATGCTATGTTTGGAGGAGGTCAACTGCACTCGTCAATACGATCTCTCCAGTATACGACTGGGTGTATTTTTCTGCAGTAAGAATCATGTGGTCTTGATCTAAAACTTCTAAACCTTGTTTTATGCAACCAAGTAGCTCCATTCACTTAATGCACTCAAAGATAATCACATGCACAGGTATGTGCAGCATCAGAACCAAAAACATGGTCTTACTGCCTGCTACTGAAACGAATTTTTCTTCTAATTATTACATCAAATAAGACTTCCAAATAGAAATAGAATTGCCTCCCATGTTCCAAAGATAGTCAGGCATACATGTGTTTTGGGCTGTATGTTATGATTTAGCTGTAACAGGCCTAACCTCTATGATCAACTTTAAAAGAAATCCAGATGAACAAAACTACACACTCCAGTCACCTATGGTTGTTGGCCAAGCACTTGTATGGGTAGCTCTGTTGAAAAGGAAAGCTTGTCTTTACTAGCACCTGCATCACAGTTAAGACACAGCCTCTTGATTCTTGTTACTGAAAGACCTTCCTGGCTACAATAACTCTATTCCCAGCTGAAGAAAATAATTGCATTGTGACTCTCCTGGTCCTCTGCTGATCTCAGATGGCCACCCCATATAATTTCTGATATATTTCTAATAGTCTTGGTTTTCTACCCCTTCTCTGCCAAACCTGAAGGGTCTCAGAGAGAGAATTATTGTTACCAAGGAGTCTATCTTCTGTGTAGATTCTAATATTAAGCAAACAATACAGCAGCAAATTCTGAGCTGCTGGCCTGAGCTGCTCCAGAGCAAGCCATCCTATTGTTATCTGTCCTTTTCTTCTTGCAGCAGTCTACAAGCATCATCTATTTAATCAGTTGAGGAGATTCCTTGTGATCATTTAACCTGACAATGTTGGAAACTAAGGCAGAAGTCAGAGTAAGCATGAGCTACGTAAGAAAAGTTTTTGTGATTTTTTTTCCTTCTGCTGTTCACCTTCTTCTAAATAGAAAGGCAGCAATGGTTCCTCGCTCAGCCTTGCATTTCTTGACTCAGCTGTCATGTACCAGGGCTGTAACCCCATAATCCAGCAGGAACCCTACAACAGTTCAAGTCTTGTTGGAGATAATTGAGGATATGGGGAAAAATAGAAGTATATAAAGAAAAGTTTACCATCCTCCTTGTCTTATTCAAAAGCTACTATTAGAAGGCCTTTGGAGATTTCATAGTGATCTGAGCAATGTGGCATGTACCAAGGTAAATCTGCAGTAAAATTTACACTCTTCATCCAGTATTGTGATGAGTCATAACGAGTCATTCAAGTAGTAGTCTTTGCAAACATCTGCAAACCACAAGCCAAACACTGTCTTTGGACAGGCATCCTACATGGGCACAGAACTGCCCTGGTCAGGCTGCATGAACAGGCCCTCACATCCAGGCAAGAACCGTCTGTACTCTTTCATTTCTTCTTTAATTTTCTTCCCAGTTCAACTGCTCTTCCAGTTGCCTGAGGTACAGGGGACATCTAGGGTTTGGCAATTCCTTTTTCTGCTTTCTTGTGCTTTCCAAGAAATTATGGTGGCATAACTTGTGAGAAGCAGCACTGTCCTGAAAAGTGCCTCTTTATTGTGGTTTCCAATATTTGTGCCTGTTGCTGAATTTGTTACTTGAATCTTTTGCTGATGATATTCAAATTTGTCTTAATTAGAACATGCATCTTGCTATTCCAGAATGTGCATTACTAGTAAACTGACATACATTGCATTTTCATGCTAAGCATGAGTGTCAAAGCTTTGTGTAACATGTTGGAAAGGTACCACTGCACACCTTTGGTTGCACCAAAATAGTGCTTCATTTGTTGCTTCGATGCTCACTCTGAAGAGAAATCAAATATCAGGCCTGGGGCCATAAATGGCCCCTAAATGGATAACTTCTGCCTTTCTCCCACAGGTTCTTTGCTGACCCACTAGATTTTCAAATACAGCAGTATGTGTACGTTCCACAGGCAGATTTGAAATCTTCCATTTACCAGATATGTGATGAAACCGACATAACAAAATACACACTTTCATCAAAAACTCTGAATGTCAGTGTTTATAATGCCAGTATGTATCACCAGAAAACTCAGCTGAGAAATTTGCACTCTGTGGCAGCATAATTTCTCAAAAAGTAGTCTCCCCACATTCATCTGATAGATAATAAAAGGGACTACAGCAGGACCTGAATTTTCAGGTCAGGTTTCTTTTACATAAAAGCTCAAACCCACTGAATGAAATTTCAGCTGCATTCCTAGAAATCTGCAGTGATTCTGGCTCCAGAGAACAAATACTCCACTGTTACTTCCATAGAGCTCTTGTTCAAAATGCCTCTTCCCGTGCTGAGATGCTAAATTCATGCAAATGTAAATGTATCAGTGTCAGATTTGCTGCCCAATATGTATCAAGTGACTTACATTTCACAGGTAAAGTATAATCCCTTTGCAGAGTTTGTCAGTGATAGTTAAACAGCGTAGGGAATGTTTTAACTTAAGATACGGATAATTTTAAGTCTAAGAAGAAAATCTGACCCATGCGGTGCAGAACTCCATGTGATCTTGAGTTGAAACAAGAGGTTTCAGGATTGAATGGACACTGACATGTTGTGCACTTCGTTGCATGCACTCAGTTCTGCAAACAAAATGCACTGATTTGCACATCTCACCTTAAAATCTATGTAAGAAAAACATTGGCTTTTGGGTGGCTTTTGCAGTCTGCCTTTGAAAAGTTTTGCCCATTCTGAAAACAACAACAGCAACAAAGTGTGAAGGCCCTTGGGAACAAACGTTTATATAGAACATAGTACAATTATTCTTGGGCCTGTTTGCTCTTAACAGAGTACCATCATCAGTTTCAATTTTCCCATACAGCAGAAGGTCTGTGCTGTGAATGGCACAGAAGTAGCTCTGTGCTTGCCCTGCGGTACACCTGGCTACTCCTGGCTAACCTGCAACTAACTCCCACTGCAAATCATTAATAAAATAATACCAGACCTAAGAAGGGGGAAACAATGCTAGAAATGTGTTAGTGACAGTGAAATTCTGTGTGTATATAGGACCTCATGCCTTCTACATTAAAACACAAAGAGCCATGTAAATTTAACAAGTGAGCATGTAACTGCACCTGCTTATCCTAATTGTAAACGATGTGGAAGACAGTGCAAGAGAAAGCACAGCAGCATGGGAGATGGCAATCTGTGCTGGCCTTCATGATGAAATCAAAATCCAAAGATTAACTGAGCAGTCAACTCAAAAGTGTGAATTATGAAAGTTCAGCAAAATAGCAGCATGAGAATTTCACTCATATTTTATAGCATGACAAAACTTGTCCTTTCATAATAAAGTGAAATGGGGGAGCAGGGAAGCTTTCCTATCCCTATACTTGTGATATTGCTAGTTGTGAGGACAATTTGCATGAAGTGTTCCTTTTCCATCGCTTTCAGAAGATTCGCTGTTCTCAGTAAGCAGCAAAATCACTGGGAAGTCCTGTGAATACAATGGCACCACCTACCATCATGGCGAAATGTTTGTGGCAGAGGGGCTTTTCCAAAACAGGCAAGCAAACCAGTGTGCCCAGTGCAGCTGCTCAGTAAGTACCACAGCTTGTCAGAGGCCTTCTCTGTCTGAGCTTCATTTCACCTTTCCAGAAGACATGGCACTGAAATGCACGCAGTCCATAGCGCACAGTAGAGGCTGGGAACTGGGAGGTAATGCAGAAACTCACGAAAAGTGCTACAAGCCAGTCCGTGGCACCTGGTAAATGCCAGGCTGCCTCCTGCTCAAACACAGAGGACAAAGCTCACCCTGTCAGACATCTGCTGTAGGTAAGCATGCAGTGCAAGGCAGCAGGTAAACAACTGCTACTTGGCATTTATAGAACATTTCACTTCAGCCTGACTGGAAAATGCAGCACTGAGTCATGGAATGAAACTGGATTCATTTGTGCTGAGCTGATAAGAGCCCCATGAGCTGGGACTGGACAGCTCGGTAAGACAGCACCAGGCTCCAGACCCATTCCTGAGGTGCCACCAATTTAAATCCGGCATATTGGTGCAGTCACCCAGTGACTCTTGGGAGGCACTTTTTGAGCTGAAACATCCTTCTCAACCCAATCAGGACCTCTTCTGATTAAATTATTGTCATATTCAACATTAACGACAAACTGAACAGGTCAGCTACCGAACAAATTTGTGACTGCAGATGTCACTGCCAAGTTCTTCCTCCAGATCAGCACTATGACATGACTTAGGGAGGACAGGGGGAAGAATTTACACCAGGTGTAAATGTTAGACAGATTTTAGGCTTATAGTAATTGCAGTTCCTTCCCTCCCCCACGCTTCTTCACTTTTTCTCCTTTTTGTTAAGCAAAGGGACTTCCCTCTGCATGACAATACATGTAAGAACTGCTATTCAGATTCTTCATTGGCTTAATATTCTGCTTTTGGCTACTCGAGGGGCATATATGTAAATATCCATACTAGATTTAAATATGTCCATAAAAGTGCATATTTGGTACCATATGAATTGATGACTCCTAAATACTCCTTGTGTTTTACTGGCAGGAAGGAAATGTGTACTGTGGGCTGAAGACCTGTCCCAAATTAACTTGCTCTTTCCCAGTTTCTGTTCCGGAGTCCTGCTGTCCAGTTTGCAGAGGTAGGTGTTGCACACGCACAGGACACAGACTGACATGCACTCCTTCCTGTGTCTGTGCACCAGCACTGTCACTTAGGATGGTTGTCTGCAAGTTTCTCATTTACTCAAAACCCAATGCATGCTGGGAAATTAAACGTCAAATTCCAGCAGGGCAACATTACTAGCTTTGTTTTCCTTAATCGAAACAAGGAAAGAATGCACTGATGATAAAGCTGCGTTTCAATGATGAGGACAATCAGGGCTTCAAATGATGAATTTAAATAGTTGCCATTGCTTTGGCTAGACAGGTTTTGAAGTAAAAGATGAGGTTCTATCTGACAAGTTATCAGACCTGCTCAAGTTATACAAGACATAAGAATTTCGATTCAGAGGTTAATTTCAATTCAGTTTAAATTAGGTGTTGATCCACATTCAGCAAACATTGGTATTTTATTGGTAGTTCCATTTTGGATCCTGGAAGCATGGAGAACTTGGTTACGAGGAAGCAAACTGCCAGCCTTACTAGCCCTTTCGAATGTCTACACTTAAATACCTGTCTGTAAGCCTGTCTAAACATCTGAAGATTCCTAGGTGTATTGAATTTCACTATTGGTATTGTGGCATTTGAGTCGCCACTTCTCAAGAATCTGAGCACCTGTGGCCAGTTCTCAGAGGTGCAAGAAGGCTAAAGGTGCCTCTGGTTTTCAGAAATGCCACTCCTCTGGATTCAGTCCAACAGCTCTGCATCCATCTTGTGCTGCAGTCTCATTGCTGTTGCTGTCCTTCCAGTCAGAGCAAGGATGAGGATTTCTATGTCAGGATCCAACCTTCCATTAAGTTAAATGGAAAGTTCTCAAAAAAATGCCATATGGTAGCAGAACCATGATGGATCTGACTGAGTGAAATGAAGTTAACTGCAGAACTGGAAACACAGCTGCATCAGCACCGTGGCCCTCCCAAGCCAGGATCACATACTACTGCTGGTGTGGCAGCTGTCCTGTCACAGGGGCCCGAGCTTGTTCCTGGCACTGTTGTGTGCCATTCATGTAACCCAGCAGGTTCATGATGCCGCGGTACTGCACTGTGTTCCAGAGTGATTGCTTAGCACACACAGAGCTAGGCTTCAAGCCACTAGCAAAACAACTTTATCGGTACCTATATCTGAATTCCAAGGCTGGGATAAATTCCAAGGTCAGCTCCACACTAAATGATTTCTCCTGCTCTTGAACAAGTTTTCCAAGAACCAGATATTAGTTCAAGTTCCATGGCTTGTCCTATCAAGGAACACCTCTAAATATGTCTTTAACAACTCTTATAGCTACATTCTCTCTCTAGTCTGAAACTGATTTTTCCCTGCTGTAATGTTCACGTGGCTCATACTAGTTCTGTATGTATTTATGAAGCTTGTCTTTACCCAGAAAACAACTAGATGTTACTCCTGAATAGAAACTGAGAGTTTCTTCTTTCCAGCTTTTTTCATGAATTACATGTTTGGTTGTGAGGGACCAGAGGCTGGTTCTGCAAGTCCCTCACACTGATTCTCAAGAGCATTACTTCTGCATTGTATGCACAGATTGCAAGTGCTCTGGCAAAACCTTTTCTATTTAAAAGACAAGTCAGCATGTCCTTGCTTTGTTCTGAAGGTTATGTTATGAGCCTTAATTCTGTACTACTTTTACTGGCCCAGTTCGAAAAGGAATGCTTGAACATTTCATGCTTTCTACATTCAAATAAAGCATCCTGTGAGCTTACATGGGAGTCAGTCTTAGTGAGCTGATTTCTCATACATGACATTTCTGCCATAACTTAGTGCGGTTGATAATCACATGTGGATAATCATTTTTTTCTTTTTTTAATGAAGCATAAGTAAGGAAAAAACCAACCATATATAATAGGGGTCTAAAATGTGCAGGACTAAGTATGGCTTACATTTTCCTGATGCAATAGAATGTAAACTATTGGTGGCTACGCTTCAGAGTCGAGTTACGGTCAGTCAAGTTACATACCCACTGAGCAACAGGGTAAGAACTGCACTTCTGGGTCCCCTCAGCACACAGCAGATGGAAGGTCACACAGCCTTGCCTTTCTCTGTGAGCTCAGCTAAGCTCCTTTCTCCTTGCCTTTGTGATCACATAGGTTCCAAGATATTTGGGAAGTTATCTCTACAGAATCTAACACATTCAAGTCAGACTAAAGACTGACAAATTTAGCTGTAAAGCTGGATGAGACTTTTCCCCTAGGTATCTCCCAAATCCTTGCACAATGACTCCCCTAACTGATACTGCTCTGTTTCATGCCCAGGAGATGGAGAGTTATCCTGGGAGCAGGCTGATGGAGATATCTTCCGGCAGCCAGCCAACAGGGAAGCCGTAAGTGTGACCTACGATTTAAAGACGCATTTTCTGCCCATGCATGCCAGTACATTGGGAAGAAAAAAAAAAAAGGAAAAAGGAGGATGTTAACAGGTCTGACGAGGCATAGGAATATCTACTGCAGCAAGCCCCCTAATAAACTCAACCTGAATTCATGAATAAGTCTGAATTACAAACTCACATGAGCTCCTGTAGGCTCTGGATTTGGCCTGTACTGTGTGTGCTCTATGAGAATAAAATTCCACAGCATTTTGTTTGTTATACAAGCAACACTTCAAAATCATAATTACAAACTCTTATTTCCTAGTTGACATACATACATATGTGTATTTACATTAGGGGCTTCACTGCCTCTGGGGTTAACAGTAACCACTAACAACTTACTCAAGAGAGGCTTTTTGTAACAGCACTTGGAGAGAGCATGAAGAGCTTTTAAGCAGTAGGCACACTACCCAAATACATGAACCAACAGGTCTTTGGATTAGTGAGAAGAATCATGCCTCATAAAATATCTGCTGTAGTACACACTATCCCTTCATGCCCATGGGTATTTTGGAAAATAATTCTCTGAAAATAGCCAGCTCTTTTGCTATAGAAAACACACAGACTACTTTCCTCTGCAAATCAAATGAGATTTTCCAGTCTGCAAGACAGATTGAAATAAGGTTCTGCTCAGTCTGTGTAAAGTTGGCTAGCCCTGGCCCAGCGCAAGAGTTCAGAACAGCTGCAGGCAAACAAGAAGCTGAATGGTCATCCTGCACATGTATTCTGCCACTGCAGCCCAAGCAGAAAGCAGTTTTGATGAGGAAAACTAGACAGGCTCGCCTGTTCTTAAAGCATAAGTATATATATATACATAAGTAAAGAAGGTGTCTAGCTCTGAATTCTGTTTATAATAAATTGAGAAAAATGGGGACTTCCGAGTTGTGATTCATCTCCTGAGATATAGGACAGGTCAGATGGATCACATTCAAGAAGTACTTGACTAGCTACTTCAGATAATCAATTTAGATGTAGATACCTACACTGAATATACAGTCTGGTGAGACGAGTTCTGTGTTTGTGTAGTTGACTTAATTGCCGTGTTAAGTACCTACAAAACCTGTGTGGCCTTTTGGTGCCATTCTTTATGCTTAAGGCCTGTTTGTTGATAGTGGCAACAGTCATTGCTTGTATTGAGCTTCAAGTACAGCCTCTTTCCTCATACTCATTGGAATGATACATTTATTTTCCTTCTCTCTTTCTGTCTCCAGAGACACTCTTACCACCGTTCCCACTATGAGCTGTCTCCCAGCTCCACCAGGCAGGTAGTCAATGTTCCACGATTTCCAAGTGCCAGGAGTAACCGCGGAGTCCTACCAGATCCCCAGCAAGCCTCAGGAACAATAGTACAAATTGTTATCAACAACAAGCACAAGCATGGACGAGGTAAAGACCAGCATTTCGTATGGTATTACTCTGGGTCAGGCATTTAACACCTACAAAAAAAGTCTTCTCAAAATATACAGCAGAATCGTGGATATTCACACTGGTATAAAGAGACCCAACACAAATCAGAGGGTGAAAGCAACAGACTAGTAAGGATATGAAATAAGCTCTTGAGTGAGATCAGTTGTGCCTGCCAATAGAACAGTGCATTTCAGTCTGGTGGGCACAACATTATTGTGTTGCTCTCTGAATTACTTTGTGGTGTTATACTACATAATTCAGAAAACACATGCTGCTGTGACCAGCAAAGTGAGCACTAAGTGCCTCAAAGAAAACTGTGATGTCCTTAGATTTGCTAACTGGTTCACACAGTGACTTGTCCAGTAGGAAATAGACGGTGGTTATGTTCTTTACACCATCTCCTATTTTATAACTTTACTTGCTGCAAACTGCATGTATTTAAACTGCTGCACAAATCTCAGGCCATAAAACTTTGCTGTAGGATTGGAAGTTTTCTGCCTCCAAGGTTTAGCAAATTATTCCAAAGAACAAAAATATCATTACTTCCCCCACCTTAAGCTGGCTGTCTGAGATGCAGGGGGTCCTTTTCCTCCCTCATGTCTAACAGTAGATGCAGGGCAGGTAATTAGCCTAGACTGGATGTCTGAGCTGTAACCAGGCAAAGTTAACCAAAGCAATGAATCCCTTAGTGCCTTCTGATAATATATTACGTTACGTGGGCAGCAGGACTTTGAGCCGATATTGCAGACCTTATACAAACATGACTAAGACATTCCCACTGCATTGTAGGAAAGACAAAAATAGAGGGAAAATATCAGTTGTCCAGTTCCTGGGACAGTGGGTGCTGTACTGCCAAAAGGGCAGGATGCTCAGTTCCCACAGTGGGTGTACATAAGCCAGCTGAGGTCTGCAGAAACAGGTCTAAGAAGCCATAAAATAAATATCTGTAAAAGTGCATGTTCAGAAAAGCAGTTATCCACAAACACCGGTCAGTAGGCACTCAGAAACTACCCACAAAGAGTTAAAAGCCCCTGTATTAGGGCCAACTAATCTTTCAAGGTATTAACTAACAGAAGGAATGTTGGCCATAGGATCTTTATTATCCACCTGAACAACCATGAAAAAGCATTCAGATCATGCCAGTGTTTTATGTTGAATCTAGGAGTAGGAATCTCCACACAGTGCAATATCTCTGACATGTAATTCACACATAAAGACATCATCAAAGCAGTTTCTAACTGATTTGTTTCAGCAAATAAAAAGCATACAGATGAACAGCATATTTCTGAATGCAGTATACTAAATGCCACTACTTCATACTTTCACTGCCTGGAGAGTGTCTAAGTGATCCCCTTGGTGGAAACTAGAATGCTGACCACGTATTTTCTTTTGTTCTTTCCCAGTTAACAAGTAATGCATTAATCAATGCATCTGCCCCTTGTGACACAACAAATTAAAAAATAAATACGTAGCAATTCTTCTGACGTGCAGAGAAAATGTGGTTGTATGGATACAGATTTATAATTCTGAGTGTGAAGAACACTAAAAAAATCAGGGCATTTGAGAGCTAGAAGTTATATGCCATATATTAGGTTCTACTGGAGGCTTTATCTGCTATCCTGAACTGTTCTATGTGAAACAGACCCTTTTTTTCTCTTGTTTTCAGTGTACAGATAACATACTATTTGCTTTCATGTGAGAAACAAAACTGTTTTCCACCTCTAAAATAAAGCCATGTCTTAAGAAGGAGTTAAAAAGTAGCAAATTATAAGCCAAATGATAACATAACCTCATGAAAGACAATACATTACTAAGAGCAGTCCCCATAAATCTCAGCAAATCAGTAAAGTATAAGCCAGTTGATCACATCTGTTACCAGTTAGATGTAAATTTCAGATTACAGATAAAAATTAAATTGCTTTTGAAAGTTACAGGCAAAATAGGAACATATTTTACAAATAAAAGCATTAATAAAAATGATGGCATATTAGAAGAATTGGAAATATTTGCAACATACCCCAGCTTCACTTTAGTTGCTTTTAGAATTCAAGCAATGCCCTTTCTTTCACCTTGTTAGGATTAGTTTGTATTTTTCTTCATGTTTATAAAATATTTTAAAAAAAAGAAGTAAGGTTTATAGGACAAATGCAAACATGGTGTAAAGCGATATAATCCCCATTAAATGCAGGGTGACCCAAACTGGCTTCTACCAGGTAGGAATTTTTCCACTCTCCTTTTGCCAGCTGTATTTATCCGTCTCTCAGGGGCACAGATGAAAAAAATACTCTGAGATGCTTAGATGCTCTTGGAATGAAATCTCAGCCCCACAGACTTCCTTTCCAGTTAATGTTTTCTTGTGATTGCATAGACCAAATGTCCCTATGTACCTATAGACATACATATCTCCACAAATGACATCAGACTTCTTTTTGTAGCATTCCATTGCTTTTGCTCTGTGTTGTGTAGCAGAAGTCCTGTGTGACTGCAGTACTAAAGGCCCAGGTGGCACTAATCCATCCTGTTGATAGTATGGATCTCTTCCTGCAAAAAGCCACGTTCAGCTAATGCTAGGAACAGTTGCACAGATAACTTGTAGAAACTGTCATGATTTTGCCCACTGCAGATTCAAAACTAGAAGCCTGAGCCAATTTAGCAGGCTATGCCCTGTGTGTGGACTGAGATCAGCGGTGGGAAGGAGGAGTTAGTTTTATAAGCTGGTTTATGATGCACAACTCAAATGCATGTGCTGCTCAAATACTTGACTCGGCCACCTTCTCCATTGCCTTCAAAACAGTGGTGGACACTGGCATCATGGGATTTGGAATCAAAGCCAATCTGTGCAGAAAAGAGTGATCACGGGCTCTGGCTCATTTTGCATGGCAAAACTCTGACTGAAGCAAACAAGTAGTGAAGTGAGCCAGAGACACTAACAAATTAGGTATAGAGACACTGCTTTAAACAAATGTGCAAGAATCAAATGAATATTCATGGCAGAGCAGCCAGTGAACTTACCTTTTCTGGTTGTACTTTTTCTTCCTTTTCTCTTCTTTTGTAGTTTGTGTTTCAAATGGCAAAACATACTCCCACGGTGAATCTTGGCATCCTAATCTCCGGGCCTTTGGAATTGTAGAGTGTGTGTTGTGTACCTGCAACATCACCAAACAAGAGTGTAAGAAAATTCATTGTCCGGAACAATATCCCTGCAAATACCCTCAGAAAGTGGAAGGAAAATGCTGTAAAGTCTGTCCAGGTAAAACAAAGAGTTGATCATAAAGCACTGTTTTCTGTGCACGTCAAGGGCTCTGGCCATAAGATCTGATGAAAATAGCAATAGCAGTGCCCATGGTTCTGATTTATGTGCAGAGAGATTCATGTGAGACACACAGAGCTGCCTGCCTAGCCCTCCCACTAAGTGTTGTTCCTCAAATGAGGGGCTTGTTGCTTGGGGCTCACATGTTCTCATCAATGCCTGCCTTTTTCTCTACTGTTTTCATGACTTCCTGGTGCTTATTTCCAAAGAGAATATAGCAGAAACATACATGGTTCATTACTATCAGAAGACTCTCCCATTCTTTCCCCTCTGCAGTACTCACAGAACATTCAGATCATCTCATCTTCTCTCTCCCATCCTTGTCCAACTTCCAACTTACTATTAGAATAATTACAATTTCCACTTCTATGTCCTGTGACTTCACCAGGCTGTCATGAGATAACGTGCCCTGTGCCTAGCCCAGGCTTGCACTGAACTGTTGGCTGCCCACATCCCTACGTGGCCCCTGCTGTTAATCAAAATGCAGAATATGTAGGTTCTCCCCCCATCCTTTTCCTGAACAAAGCATTAGCTTGGGTTTCTTCACTCTCTCCAACCACTGATTTTCATTATTGTTTAATTACCTCTGAGACTTCCACTGTTATTTCAAATATGCTTGGAAAGTGGACAGTGGTTCAAAAATTCTGAGGATTCTCACAGACCAATATGGCTCATTTCTTCATGAAACTGGATTATAAATACAAATACTCTCTTGCCCCAAGAGGCAGGCAGTGGGAACCTAGCAGAATATAACACTATTAAATGCCTACGGCTTAGCTGGAGATGGATTTCAAAGACTACATAAGTGAACATATGAGTTGGACGAGATGATCCTTGTGGGTCCCTTCCAACCTGGGATATTCCACGACTCCATGAAAACTCTAATTTTAAACTAAACCTGCTTGGTTTAGTGCCAGGTAATTTCTGGAAGACTTGTTTGCAGCTGTAGAATGTGTTTTGGGCTTTTTTCTTAAACAGAAGAAGTGCCAAGTCAAAGCTTTGACAACAAAGATTACTTCTGTGGGAAAGAGACCTTTCCCGTCTATGAATCCATTTTCACAGAGGACGGAGAAACCATCAGAAAAATTGCAGTGGAGACTGAAAAACCACCACAAATAGAAGTACACGTGTGGACAATCAGAAAAGGTGAGTTGAACAAGTTATATATTTTAACAGGATATCATCTCTCATTAAAATGTCAGAGCAACTTAAATTCCAAGCATCTAAAGACTGCTGATCTCTTAGCTATTTAGGATACCAGTACTACAGCCATGTCCACTACTATGCTTTGCTCTACAGACATCATTAATAACACACACATTTCTAGTTCTGCAAACTCCTGGCCTTCATTGTGAGCAAAACATCAAAACTAAGTTGAGTGTGAGTAATTCCATGTGTAATCTATGACAGAGAAATGAACAATAGGGTTTGAACCAAGTGCTTACTTAGCTGCACCAGTTAGTTTTCCGTAGAAATTACTGTCTGCCCTATCTGTCCTGTCTTCCTTAGCGATACGTAATTGCATTCATGACGGTCTAGAATATTGACAATAAATGTATTAAGGGTGAAAGCAATATCTTTTATTAGACCAACTGGTAAAATCAGAAGAAAATTGAAAAGCTTTCTGATTTGCACTACTGCAAATCCTTAACAGTTAGTACAGGAAAAATATTATCTCCAGCTCCTTAAAGATCCTATCTACTTAATCCAATTTAAGCAAAAAGGATGCAATCCCCTTAGGATAACCTCATCTAGTGCAGCCCTTTCCACGGAAATGATCTCCAGAATGCACTATAAAGCACAAAGCCAAACCCCAACTGTGAGCAGAACAGAAGTTGCAGGAGGGCTGATGGTTAATAATTACTCTATGTGTTCAAGAAGCCACAAAGCCTTGTGATGACTTGTCGGTGATGTCTGCTAACTCATGACAGGCAAAATGGCAGCTAACAGAAAAATTATACTGTGTTTTTTTTTTCCAAGATACTGAGATCTTGGCTTCTGCTGTAGTTTTACATGAACCCATGATAAGAAATGTTTTAGCTATGTCAGAAAAAAATCAGCTAATTCTCTCACCCCTCTGCAACTCTCTGCAATCATAAATCCTCTGAAGAGCAGCGCTGGGGCAGCAAACAGTCAGACAGAATAGGCCAGAAGTCCACATTATTGGTAAGGATTATTTCACAGTGTAGCTCACAACAGCAGTAATTCTACATAAAGGCTAGGCAGCACCCCAGGCTTAGAGCAATGTGCATGCTTCCAGTAACAGCCACTTCTTGTACCTTTGCTGAAGGGATTCTCCGTCATTTCTACATTGAGAAAATGACCAAGAGGGAATTTGAAGAGCTTCCATACTTCAAACAGATAACAAGGACAACCTCTAGTAAGTAAAATTCTGACCTCTTCAGGCTTTTCTCCATCTACGCAACCTTGAAAAATGCGCCATTTTACTCAATGCTGTCAAACAGCCTCATGTTCCTCCAGTATGTGGCTTTGTATAAAATCAAATAATCAAAATACAGCAACTTAAAATATAGGTACGTATAGCATGCTGTGCTAGTCTCCTGTCATTCTGAGAAAGCAAGTTGGCTGTTTTCTGCTTATAATGCCATGAGTCTGAAATATGACTGATGTCAGCACAACAACACTATTTGATTTTATTTAAGCCTGTATACATACACGTGTTGTACTTGAAATAAGCCTTTTCTATATCCTTAATAATATTTTTATTATTAAAATTTGTCTTTTGAAAAGGTATGCAATTCATTTCTCACTCTTGCTTCAATTACTTTTTCGTATTTCCTCCAGCTTAGGATATGACACCTAATTTGACAGTTTAATTAAGGTATATACATTTTTAGTTACTAGTTCTTTTGCACTGTGAATTGTCATTTTTTCTGAGGTTCCAAGAAGGCAGGGAAGTATTTTGCCCAGGAACAATCTATTCTTCATAACACAGGCTAAGTGAGAAGCAGACACCTTTTAATCTAGGTTTCCTAATTTGTTCCTTTCAGCCTTCTCTGCACTTGTCATTGTTATCTCTACTATCACATCCTAGTTATCAGGACTGTGAGCAATTCTATTAACCTTAGCAAAACTATACCGGAATACTATTATCTGACACAGTCTGTATAATACACAGGTAGCTAGAGTTCATACTGCACGAAATGCTGACTTCTAAATGCAGTCATTTACCATCACATTTAAATTTTTATATCACTGTCATAAATTAGAGGATCTGACTTCATAAATGGTTGAAGCAAATAGTACTGCTTGCTTAAAGAAAAGGATATTCAGGTTCTTGTTTATCATTTATAACAAAACTGTTTTTCATTGAATGTGTTAAATGACTGTAAGACACATTGAATGTTTTCCATGGGAGGAGTGGATATCTTCTCTTTGACCACTGTGAATCAGTTTGTCTGGAGAATGCTTGTAAGTGACGCCAAAGTTCCCTATGCCCTTCCTAAGTGAGTGTCTTTCTCCTTTGTGTTTTTGTTTTCAGGCCAGTGGAAAATATTTAGCGAGGGAGAAGCTCAGATCAGCCAAATGTGTGAAAGCAGAGTGTGCAGGACTGAGCTCGAGGATTTGGTAAAGGTTTTGTACCTTGAGAAGTCTGAAAAGGGTCACTGTTAAGGGAGACAGCACTGGAGGGAGAAACACAAGAAAACTTATGAAAACTTGGATCTGCAGCTGGACTGCAGGCTTATTTTGCTTAAGTCAACAGTTGCCCTAAAAACCAAAACTATAATGCAGTAATTATTCACATCATGCACAGCAAATTTGCTGCTTTATGTGTAGTGGTCTGTGTCAATCGTTTAAATATCTCCTCCAAAAGACTAGGAGGCTCTGTGTTACTGGTGGGGGAAGTAGAAAGAGAGACTGTACTTTCCCAGAGTTGCATTTCTTTACAAGTTAAAAAGAAAAAACAGAACGCTTTTATTATTTGGCAAGTTATTCAAACTAATGAAAAGAAGGACACCTAATAAATGTGCAGGAGCTATGGAGAGCATTATTTCCTGTGCCGAGCTCATACAATTTCTGGAGTTGAAATGGCTTGTGGATTTCTTTTTAAGTAGTGGAAGAAAAATACAAGTGCTACAATACTTGTGTTGGAGGCATAAAAAACAGATTTAAACTAACAAACTCTAAGCAGCCTGCCTTTGGGATGATGTCTTGTAGTTGAGCAAACAGAGTCCATAAACTGAACAGCAGGTGTTAGTGGCAATCACTATATTTTTGTAGCAACTTGAGCAAACGTTCTCTTTTAAGTGGTTTTCACTGTCTCCACCACCCACTTCTCTAAAAAAAAGTAGGTATTATCTCTCAATCACAGCCCCAATAACTTCATTTTGGGCTCGATTAACACATGGTCTTGGCTGATAGACTGCCTTCTAAAGTGATGCTGAAGAAGGTGGTGAAGTACTTGCAGCACTTTCAGAACTCTTAGGGGGTTGCACTTCCCAATTAATAACTCCTTCATTGCAACAGAGCTTAATTTATTTGTTCTGGTTTGTTACGAAGCTAATCTTCTGCATTTTTTTCTGATGGTGACTACCCAGTTCTCAAGCTTCAAGGACAGATTTCTCCCATGACAAATACCAAACAACTACAGCAAGCCTTTAGAACACAGTAGCCCTATGAAAACTCTTATCTTTGTGAAAAAGAATTTTGAGATACTCTGTTAAATTTAGCGTAGCATGTCTACAGTGTTTAAGAAAGGTGGCTTTTATCTGCCAAAAAAGAAGCAGAAGGTTGTTATTTTGAAAAAATATTTTCTCTGAAGAGTCACCATAATGCTGCACTGCCCGGGGGCTGCAGTGTTGGGTGAATTCCCAAGAAGCAAATGGCTCTGCCTGCTTTGCCTCCATTTTCTGCTCCACAAGTAGAAAGGAACACTGCTGTTCAAACACACACTAGGAAACAAAGCTTTATGGAAATGGTCTGAACCAGGGGCTGGGCCTTCACAGGGAGTGAAGTCACAGTGACTGCGAGGATTTTGAGGTTTGTTGTTCTGCCAGCAACAGCACTGCAGGGGTGTACCTATTTCTAAAGGGACGGAGGTGTGGGAGAGCTCAGCACTGAATGCCAAAAGCAGGTTTCTGCTTCACCAAAAAAGCTTCACCACCCCGAGCAGACTGGGACAGCCTCCCCGCAGCTCCTCTCAGCCTTGTGCTGCCTCGTGCTGCCCGGGCCTTGCTCTGCTGCAGGCAGCACGGCATGGGGCTTCCCAGCAAAGAGGAGCAAGTGAGAAAAACAGGCTGAAAGGGGTGGGAAAGCTAGAGGGAACTGGGAAAATAACTCAGTGAGTGATCCAGGACGTTGTAACTCTAGGATGCTGCACATAATCACCACATTGTCCCTAGGCCTGGATGCAGAGTAGCTAACACAGAGGAACGCTTCCCTCCCTGCCAAGTGCTCAGCACAGTCCACCGTGTAAGGAAAACACACTAAAAAGGGAGCATGCAGGTGGCTTTGCAATAATAAAACTTAGTCTGATGTCAGTAAGAACCAAACCTCATCAGGCTGCAGTGAGGACAGCTGCTCCAGCATGAGTCCTGCTCTGCCGCAGTCCTACCAGCAGAACTGCCCAGCAAGGCCACAGGAAGCCCAGGCCCGGGGTCCCTCCTGCCCTGACCTGCTGCAGGGCCACTCCTCACACTTCTCGCTTCACTGCTGGCCCTGTTTCACCCTTTCTGAAATCCCCTTTCCCCGAGGTGTTGCTGCTGGGCCCAGCCATGCCTTTGCAGCCATGTGACAGCCCAGGGCAGCCCCAGCCTCTCCTCACAGAGCCCTGCGGGGCACAGACACCATCACCACTGGTAAAGTGCTATGTGCACAGAGTCTGAATGGGTACCGGAAAGACAAAGTGATTTGTCCCATTGAGTTTCCACGGTATCATTGCCTCCATAAGTGCTGTGCAGGTGTTTGGAAGTGGGCATCCTAACCGAGGTCCTTAGGCCTCACTGCACCAGAGGTCACTGCAAGATAACTGCAAAAGCAGCAGCTTGGTCTTAGCAAAACACACAGCATGTGGCATCTATTGAGTTTGAATGTGCTGTAGAAGTGCTAAATCTCACTGTAACTCTTCTGATAAGCCATGAATTATCCTGATCTTTCCTTTGGTGAAGATGCCATAAGGAAGACTGAGGAACTGTAGTGATCTGGTGGGAAGAGCAGCAGTTGCCTTCTCACCTCATGGGCATAGTCTGTAGCAGTAGCTGGTGAACAAAGACTGAGGGGAAAGTGTACAGTGTTTGTGTTTTTATGAAGGGGGCAATCAGCTTTTTGTATTTGTGACAGGACTGGTGGAGTCCAGATTGTGTATTTATTTTATGATAAACACTTTCTAAGAAAAACAAAAAAATCATAAGCACCATTTAGTAAAATGCAGTGTTGCATTTTTACAGTTTTTTTATCACTTAGGGAAATAAAATACACAGTGTCATCATGCTTTTAATTCTTTTCATGGGACGTATGTCTGTTACGGTACTTATTTATGTACTTGTATCACTTCAACCTGGTTTTATAAGTTAATAAACTCTAAAGTTGTTAATAAAGCAAGCCATTCTGTGTGTGATGTTGATGGGTATGTTACAAGAGTCCTTTCCATGAGAACACATTCTAGGCACGCCTACCCACTCTGCTCGCACCTGGTCTTGCAGCAGCTCCTTCCTTCCCAGGCTGAGCTGTCTGAAGGTTGGGAGTCACTACCAGGCAGGACTGTGCAGCTGCATTCCCATTGAGTGTATTCTTCTTGATTTCATAATGTCTAAGCCATTTTTTAGTACCAAACTAAACAGTTTTGCTTCTCGCTTCACCCCTATTCCCCTGTCACATAACAGATCATCTCTAACTCGACATCATTCCACAGAGCAACGAGAGGGGCAGGGTACCAAGGGAGAGCCTAGTCAGAGCTCTGCTCTTCTGAAATCAGCTTTAAAGCTTACCCATACAAGAAAAAGAGTATGACAGCCTAAGACTCGCGTCTTCATACACTCTCCGTTCAGAAGAAAGGTCAAACCATTTCACAATTCAGATGATGAATACTTCCAAAATAATTGATAGCACATGAAGTATTTGTGTAACATTGGTGTGCTCTGGTGCCTATTGTGTTATCCATCTAAGATAAAAGCCAAGATTTGGGAGATTTATTGTGGGAGGGGTGAAAATTGACAAAGTTAATCCTTGTTTCCATTTATTGCTTTTGTTTGGGGTTTGAAAAATGTCTTCATCTTCTCCACTGAGATTTTGGACTATTTTACTTCTTGGGTAAAGTATGTCTGCAACAACATGAGTAGATGAATATGAACCCACAACCCTGCCCTTCTCACATAACACCAACCCAACTGTGAGCAAGAATGCAAAGCAGCCAAAGCAAAAACAAATAATTGAGTTTAACCCGAGAAAACAGCTTTAATGTAGGCACACCGGCTGCTAGGTCAGTTTGTTCAAAAAAAAGCAATGAGCCTCATTTCACTACCACTCGAAGTACAATCTCTAACTCTGTCCTCAGCTGACCTCAGCTCTACAGACATAGTCCAGCACACCAAGCTTTAAGTGTAGCTAACTGCTTCTCAAACAAGACCAGCAATTACTTTATCTCTCCACCAAGGTTAATTTCGTCTCCTAAAGATTAACTTCTCCTGTGTCTTTCTTCATCTATTTCAGAATTGCAACACCAAGAAAATTTAGGTCAAGAAAAATGAAAACTACAACCTATTCCCACTGAAGTAAATAGAAAAATTCTCAGCCTCTGCAAGAAAAAGTCCCTGAAGAATTCTCAGTCCCCAAAGAACGCGTACTGACACAACACTACACAAGCATTAAGTGCATTTCTTCATGCTTTAGTGTTTTGTGTGTACCAAAGGTACATTTTCTACTTTTCACAGACAGACTCTTAGCCAAACTGCTACTCAAATCTGTATGAATAGCTAGGATGGGGCAAATCATTTTAGCCTTATTCTGGGTCTTAATTCTAGAGGTATAAATAGAAGTCAAGTGATGCTTGTGGTTTGTGTATCGGTGAATATTTTTGCTCTGCATCTCTAAGTGGGAAGATTCAGGCTTTCCCATTAAAATATCTAGCTTGACTTTAATATGGAATTTATTTTAATTTCCTCAATTAAAATGTTGTGCAGAATGGCCAGGCTGTGCACGGTTAAATATGCAGTTCAAGTACAAACTTTTTTAGAGTAGTCAGGATGCAGTAGGAAATTCCACAGCAGCATCAAGAAAGGAAAGTGACATCTTGGGACCTTATTCTTTTCACTGGTAACATTCTTATGTATTTATAATTATGACTTTATAGATAGCTCATAAACTAGTAGACAACTAGTTTAATCAACCTTAAAATTCTTTCTAGAAGAATGAAGATTTGATTGCAAACAGTTATTTATTTAGCCAAATAAATAAATAAATTCTTAACTTATTATGTGTAGCTCCAAGTGACAATATGTTCCAAAGCTGTATTTTGGTGCCTGAGTTCATGTTCTTAATTCTGTGCTAGTAGAAAACGTTTCCTTGCTTTGAGCACCATAATATCTATTCACATAAGCTAAGTTTCACAAAATCTTTGCAGTTAGATCAAGCCAGACAGTGGCATCCTCTGAAAAATGATCCAATGACAGCACTAAAAAAAACATTAGAGGATGTTTACAATCAGGACTCATTATCCAGTAAGTTTAACTTTGCCACTCATTAATGCAAAACAGTTGAAAAATCATGCAAGCAAACCCTACCAGTAGCCTTTCTCACTCACTTCACACCATGTACATGACTATAAACAAGTCTAAATTAAAAAAAAAAAAAAAAAAAAGAGAGAAGTTACTTTGAGCTTCAGCAAATGTGCTAAATTTCTGGAAATAAAAACACCGCTGCTATTTATTTTGTTTGAAAGACTTAGTTTATAAATTATGGATTGTTTTCACAAGCAAGAGGGAAAAATGCAGATTGCTTAGGAATTGAAGGAAAATTCAGACTAGTCTCTTTTATTTTGCAGTCATAAATAAGTGAAAGACTCAATTGATAATAATTGTCAAAGCCTTGCATTTTATGCAGTTATTTAAGAACTTAAAACAGGTTTTCCCACCCCGCATTTTCTACTTAGCTCCAAGTCAGACATTTTTGAGAGCCCTTTGCACTGATGAGTCCCTGCTGAAGAGACCAGGCTCTTCCCATGACATCAGCCTGCAACAAGCTCCCGGTTTCTTTCTCATCAGCATGTGTTGAGAATTATTTACTCCATCGAAATTATGCCCATGATGAGATCACTCTTATTAAGAGAAAGCTATTATAACTGCCACGTTCATGATGACCACAGCTCATATTAATAAACGGAGTGCCTAAACAAAGCATAGTTACTGATAATTCACTTTTCAAGCAAGAAATTAAGCAAACCATAGAGAAATAGAGGAGCAGAAAAAACACGTGGCCACTGCAGAACTTCACTTGACTGATCAGCACTGAAAACTGGAGCTCTGTAGTCTGGTTTCTCTGTCAAGTAGTTTATTTCTTAAGAGATGTTTTATCTTTTTGCTAATTATTAAAATGTTGAAAGGTTCATTTGCTGGAAGAGTACCTCTAGAATGAATCTCCAGTAACATGGGTCTGCTGGAAGATTCTTAAAGCCAGGAATCCAATAACAAGCAAATGGGGTTCTCCAAATTTCTGGTTACACAGCTCAGATCTACCAGAAACTCAGTACCTGCTGCTGTTCTCTTAAGATATATTTCCCTGTAAATCCACATCATAGTTACGGTAAACTCAGAAAGTTTCAGTGAAACACAGTAGAAACGATACACCAAGTAGGATTTCAAATTAACAAACCAAATTCTGTGGAAATCAGCCTATTAGCACGTTAGAGGAACATCTGACCAGACAGAGGAGTAAGCACTTCAATCTGGACCAAAGGCGTAAGTAAAAAAAGTGAGGGAAGATGTGACAACAGCTGCTATAAGTGTAAGGATTTTTCTCATCTTCACATTTTCCTCTTAAACTGCTGTTTTCAGAGCCATTGCAAATCTTTCATCACAAGTCCTGATGGACAGACAACCTGTGAAATCACATTAGATTTTCAAGCAGAGGTTCCAGGTGCACTGCTTAGCTCAAAGGATTCCTGAAGACAGTAGAGATGTCACTAGTCTCAGTTCTACTTCAGGGCAGTGGGACAAACACAGCATTTAAGGACCAGTCTGGCTTTTATTTCCATCTCACAAAACACAATCGAGGACCTTACTTGTAATTAAAGATCCTTCTGGTCTCATACATGTTAGGCAGTCATAATAAAATATGGGACCTCTTCTGGGATTGCCTCCATGGCCGACATATCTTAAAGTCACTGTTCTACTGATCTGGACTATTTTACCAAACATATTAACAAACACATAAAGTCAAAAACAATAGAGACATCGCCCTTGCATCAAAATAACCTGATTTCTATCAAGCGTCTCCTCCTTTTCAGCTTTCTCCCAGTCCTAGACTTAAGGATACCTTCTTGTACTTACTCTGCTTTGGGGAATTTTCAGTAAAAAGAGACTTTGTGACCAAAACAAGCAGAAGAAATGACATCTACCTCCTAAGAGCTTCTGTTGTCCTTGCTAGGAGAAATTCTGAAAAATTCCAGCTCTATTGCCCTGGAAATCAAAAATGGTCCTAACATTCTTCTGCAAAAGCATGGGAAAAGCCAGTCTGCTCCTGCCAATAGTGTAACTTATCATCACGAACTGTCAACTGAGAAAGAATCCACAAAGAAACTTGGTTTTTAGGCTTGGGAGATCTCAGGATGATGTAATGTTTGACAATAAGCGTTTGACTTAGAAAGAGTAATCAAAAAATTAACAAAGGTGGAAATGTACTGAATTAAAATATTTTAATGATCAAATAGTTTGCCTTTCTGGCAAAGCTTCAGCTGCAGTATAATCAACTTTTCACTCTGGAGGTTTGACTAGAGCATAGGAGATGCCAAAATCAAGGAGGAAAAGAGAAAATTGGACATAGTCTCTGCAAAATGAACTCTGAAGTAAGCTAAGATGGATTAATGTGCTTTTCTTGCATTTTGCTCTATGGACTAAATACTTCGGATATCTCTCTTGTCTCCATTTTAAGATCTGGTTAGCTCCTCACTGGAAGCACAGCTACCACAATCTGTCTTGTATAAAATGGATTTTTCCCAAATAACAACAAATAATATAAGGCGAAAACAAGCTTAACACAATGATGGAACTCTATTATGAAGTGAATAGGTGCTCCCTGTGCCAATGCAGTCGATTTAATCACAGTCTAACATTTTAATTATGTATATAGCTAAGGGGGCTAGCTTGCATTGGCTTAATTACTCTGCATGATAATGCGAACAAAGGGCCTCTGTTAAAGTAATCAACAAATATTTTAGCTGGCTGAGTTTCCTCAAATGTTCCAAGACCAATGAAAGATCTGATCATTAAGCATTTACTGCTCGAGAGCTATTTTAAACCTGTTCCCTCCATATCACAGCTGGCCCTTTGAGTAGCTTCAAATTCTTTTTATCTGAAAGCCCTCGTAAGGCAGAACAAAAGAATGTCTCTTGTTTGGAGCGAGCTGCCTGTGTCATCTGTGTGATGTTCACTAACAGGAGATGTCTATCTTAATGAGCTTTTGGCCAGGAACAGCGCTGCCACTTTCTAGCTTTTGTCCAGTTCACAGGACTCCTGATGCAGGGTGCGCTGGATGTGTTAGAATTGTAAATGAGCCCCAGCAATTGCACATTTCATAAGGATCCCACAGTAACAATTAAGCAATAGTCTCTGCTGCTGTGGGCCTCTCCTGCCAGCTAATTGACCACGACGGGAGCTATGCAGAGAACCACGCTGAAGGCGAGGACACATAACAGAAGTGAAGGTTCATTATCTGGCAATGAAAAGGAAGTTAGCACCAATGGGAACTGGGTTTTAAAAGACTGAAGGTTTAAGGCTTTCGCATTTTGGAGGCATTTATCATTAATTTCTCCGTTGCCCAATAGAAGCCAAGAGCTTTTAAGTACACTCCATTCTAGTGAGCCCTGGGAATCAGACCAGCAGAGTCCACACACACACTCCAAATCTACCCAAGTACATGGCAGAAGAGTGTCCAAGAACGTTAGAAAGTTGTGCAGACTGTTTCTTTACTAAAATTCCACAAAAAAAAATAAAAATAAAAAATAAAAAAAAAAAATTAGGAAGCTCACGAAGGAAACTGACAGTCATATCACAGCTAGGGAGTATCTTCATGGCACCCTGCAGGAGCTGAAGTCCAAACACTTCATGATCCCATTTGTGCCTCCCAGCAGCACAGCCTACTCCATGGCACATGGAGACTCACCCCTGCTGTGTCCTGAGTGGGCCAGCTCACCTGGGGGAGCGGAGTCAAGGGGAAGGGAACCACACAAGTCGTTGAGCATCATGGTGGGTATTTACATATTTCTGTGCTGAGTCACTCCTCAAATATCCACTTTCTCAATGAAAAAGGAATCTTCCCACCCTCTTCCTTAAATAAATATGCCAAAATGTTGGTGATAAATCTAGCAGAGAAGATTTAGTAAGATCTAAGAATCTGCTTAGTGGCTTACATTAGAGGCAGATTTACTAGAAGGAGAACAGGGAGGTCTCCTGTACTTGAAGACAGACCAAGAATATGTATGTCGTACATATAACTCAGCAGAAGTTATAGCACTATGTCATCCCCACTTCAACACTGCAGCTACTTCAATTCCACTTCCACTATACGTCAGTGTTCTGAGATATTCTTCCAGTCTGGTACAAACACCTGTTCTGTGCTCCTTTCTGTGCTGTGCTCAGCTGTACCCAAATCCTCCTCCCTGCCCCTTCACTCCAGCTAACAGGCCCTAGTATTTTCCTTAGCTCTTGCAATCCACCTCGCCTTTCAGATCTTCTGCCCTCAGACTGCAAAGCCCATTCCTTTCCAAGCATCTTATTTATGCAGTTGATCATACCAGCGGAAAGGCAGTGGTGATAGATGATGATCATTTTGAGTAAACTCGTGCCAAAAAGAAATAGCATAACTGAAGGGAGAAGTTACAGTGCCACTATCCTGTTGTGTAGCAAAGCGCTTCTAGGTGACAGCTAAATCGTCAACATGCTGCACCATTAAATAAGGCAATGATAAAAATGTATTTTTTAATTTACATTCATTCAGAATCAAAGCCACTCTAGAAGTGACAATTCCCAGGATCTGATTTCCGTTATCTACATTCTAGTCCAGTCCCTGAAGCTTTTCCCTTACCTCATCTGCATTTTTCCTCATTATTTTCTGTTTCCACAAATTCAGTTAGTTTTGCCCAACAACTCAAAAGCGCTAAAGGTTACTGAAAAGGAGCGAGGCTTTTCTGTCAGCTTACTGGCACAGTTGTTAAAACATAAGCCTGAAGATTAAAACGCAGCAGAACAGTGAGCGCAACACCTGCTAGGCCGCCATGATCTCAGAGCACTGGATGCCTGCATGGTTACTCTACTCTGTGGCTGGAGATGGTAAGCTGGAAGGAAGCAAAGGAGGATGAAAAAGGTCTTTGTACACCCTTTCCTCATGTTTGCCTTCTGCTCAAAACTGTATTTGAGCAGAAGGCAAGCATGAGGAAAGGGTGTACAATGGAAAAGAAAGGGTGAGGAAACCACCACATCAGCCTTGTCTTGTTCATTGCTGGGTAACTACTGTTGACTGCAGATTCCTGAGCAGTCTCCCTTGCAGCTCTTCACCGCTTGCCTGCATGCAAGCCTTCTGCTGTGGTCTTGGCTGCCATTTTTGTCATACTTCTGTAGGAGAAACCTTATTTCCAGACATACTTCCCCCACCACAGCCATTGGAGTGGACTATAAAGCATTCATAGCCACATGCCTGGGCACAGCACAAAAACGATGTCCTTAAATTGTTCACAAATGGCAACCTATGTGGTATGGTAATGTTATGATCCCTTAGGGAAGAGCTCTGACCTGTCAGAGCCATACTGGGCCAAACCCAGCTTTTACAGCTTATGTCTCATTGTCACCAAGCAAATGATTTCCAGCACATGCTGAACCAGCTGCACCCCAAGACCTTACCAAACCCTTGCTGTCCTCCTCCTTTGCTCTACTGAATAGCAGCAAATTCAAAACTCATTAAAAAATTCCTTCTGCCATCACAGAGTCTTTGAAAAAAAAAAAAAACTACTGCAGGAGACTGCCGATGTCCAGAGTGTTAAAAATAGATGAGAAACTTACATGAATAGGAGAAGCAATAATTAAAACACTAATCATTTTGCTTTTATAAAAGGGCGGCAAGAAAGTGGGAAATCAGAACTGATTTCTGGCAGTATGCACTGTTAGCATTCTGGCATCATTTTCCATATACACAGACCTACCAGAATAGAAACAACTATTAAAACAGTTTTTAAAAAAAGAAACTTGCTTTCACCAGTGATAATCACACTTCTCTCCACCCTGAAAAAGCATCCTTTTATTTGTCAAGTCAGGAAAAGAGGTCATGACAGTTTTCATAAAATTTGGAACGTTTTCTGGCAGCTCTAACAACGACAATGACAGCTGAGAGACTTACAGCCAATGTATGGGGAGAGGTGGGAAGCTCTGCACTGAGGCATTCCTGCTTTCCTGTATTGCATTTCTGCAGTATTTACCTTTTATGTGTTTAGAAAATAATTTATACGTATGGATGTTCGGGTCTAAAGTTATTCCTGTGTTCAGGCTGCTTACACCTATGCTTCTCCTGTTTGCCTTTCCAGATCTTTGCCATTGATTCCCATCTATATGAATTAGTCTGCAATAACTCTCAGGCTATAGTTGTCTGAAGGGGGGGAGGGGGGGGGGGGAGGAGAGGGGGGGGATGGAAATAAGTATGTGAAAAATATGATCATGATCCTGCTTTTCCCCACTTAGCTCCCTTTTCCAATCATCTCTGTTTACTTATATGGGTGTGAAAGCACAAAAGGGGAAGCAGGTCAGTCTGGCTCCAGTGTCCTACTGGAAATGCTTCTTGACTCCTTCCTGCTCAGGCAGGCATTCTGTGCTTAAAGGTGCAGCATCCAGACTTACCATCACTTAGCAAACAGATTTTCTTAAGCCTCTGCTAGATTTTTAGCAGCATCCAACTTACATAGGTGGCTCCAAAAATAATACCTCCCATTTATTTCCATGGAAACTACAACAGATACAAAGACCATAATATTATTTGATAGGGCAGATTATCAGCTACAAAACACTACTTCTCAGCGTAGTCACCAGCGTTAGGTATGCATTTTTTTCCAGAGATAAACAGGAGCATGCATACTGCATTTATAAAAATCGGCACCAGTGAAGGTGACCCACTGCTTCACAGCTGCTCCCATCACTGCTAGGAAAATGTTGCCCACGCAGTCCATCTTTCATCAGCCTGAACAGATGGAAGACAGAAGGTGTCAAATCCAGACTGTAAAACAGTCCAACCAAGTTTGGCAATGTGCTCCGTGGTCTTCAAGCTGGTACAAGACTGGCATTACCATGTTCCAAGAGAAAGGATGTCTGGTTCGCCTCTGGAAGCTCAAGCTTTCACCTTAGTCACTGTCACAATGTAGCAGTCAGAGTTTACAGTTTGTCTGAGTTCCAGGAAATCCAGACAGATCACCTCTTTTCTATTCCAGAAGACAGGGTACATCACTTTACCTACCGAAGGTCTGCACCTGCAACTTCTTTGATGAGGAATTCACATGTCACTAGTCCAAGAACTGCCATTTTGACTCCACTTGTAGTGGTGATGCTATGTCTTGTCATCAGTAATGATGAGATTCAGGAAACTCTCACCTTCAGCCTCATTTTGGTTCAATAGGTCCTAACAAATGTGCACATGGTGTTCTTTCTGTTCCTGTGTGAGCATTCGTGGGCCCCACCTGGCACAAACTTTCTAATATTCCAACAGTGCCACTATTGTTTCCAATGCACTGAAGTTGATCTTGAGCTCTGTAGACAGTTCCCTCATTGTAATCTACCAATTCATATGGATGAGCTTCATTTCATGGTGTGACAGCTGTGCATGGCCATCCAGAACACGGCTTGCCTTTCATAGTGCTGCCACCACTGCTGAAACACACCACCCACCACCTAACTGTGCTTGCACCCACTGGTTGGTCTCTAGGAACGTTCAGCAAGCAACAAGAGATGTCAGTCGGTGGCCATCTTTTCCTCATGAGGGAATTCAGTTCCTCCCCTTGGCTTCATTCATGTCAGATGCCATTCTGTCAGACCTCCCCTTTGCTACCATCTGTCACACTGCAACAAAACGTAATGGGATATTGGTGGGAAGGTTCAACCTCTGCTGCTATCCCACCAACATCCACCTCTGACGCCTTGGGTCAAAATAATAAAACAGGAGGCATTACTATAGGAACAGTCCTCACAAATCCATTAGGAAAGTGAGAATTTTCAAAAAGTTTCAGATCATGAAGACAAACAACTGTAAAGCTAAGTACCAAAAATTACACATCCTTTGATCAGGGTGGATTACTGTTAGTGAGAGCCAGTAAGGATTCTCCTTCCTGAACACACATACAAAAAAAGCTGTGAATCTTTTGTTACTCTAGAAACCCAACAATGAAAATTATGTTAAGGTCAAAATATCTTCCCCTGGTTTTGTTTGTGTGCGTGTGTGTATTCCAGTATTGTTGCATTCGCTGTGGCTTTTTCAGCCCTAGGGACAATATCTCAGAGTACCCCTTGGCACACCTATCACGAAAGTTAAGTAAATGGAAAGATGAAGTATGGAGTCACTGTAGAAGTCACTGTAGTCACTTTGAGAAGAGCAAACCAGGACAATATTTATAGAGTTTGGGGCCCACGTTTCCAAATTTAGTTCTGAGTTCATGCAGCTTCAGAGTCACCTGGCAGAAACCTTGGAGCATTGATTCTCTAAAAAGGAGTCTTTCCCCAGTATCTCAAATTAGATACTCAAAGATAAATAAATCTTCAGCACTAATATGCAACTTCCTATTTTCACTGGTAGCAGCTTTTGCAAGGATAATTTAATTCTTCTGTTTCATCTAGCGTTGAGGCTTGTAAACTCCTTTGAGGATCCCTACCAGGAATTCGTCAACATGAAGGATATATACTGGTAAGATCATAATCAAGTCAATCAAGGGGAGAAATTCAAAAGCTTTGCCACTAAAGGAATCAAACATAAAAGCCTCCCTGGGGGGAAGAGGTTTATGTACCATGCCTGGCCTATGTTAAGAAAATTAAAACTCGTTTCACGACATAAAAGAGCCAAAGTGTCAAGTCACTAAAAACAGTTTCCAGTACAGATGGCCTTTTCCAGACTGGTTTATGGGGGAAATCAGATTTATAATACATTTTAAAAAACAAATCTGACAAAAACATAACTAAGGGATATACACATGGAAGACAGCACCGAACATATATTAAACAAGGACAATTTAAATGCAATTTAGCAGCCATCCACATTGCTATAACTAGGGATACTTCCGTTTATATTCATGGCAAACTTTTGCTTTTTCAAAGGAAATGTATGCAGAACAGATACTGCTAAAGAAACTGGCCTAACATAAAGAGTTGAGGTTTGATCTTATTATTTCCCAGAGTCAGTTCAGACAGAAGAGTACCAGTGCATAAGAAAGTGAATCCAGACTACTGCCAGGTACACGTGTGAAGGAATAGAAAATATTCTCAGGTTTATTGTTTATCAGTTCTGTCAGAATATGCAGTTCTCTCCCTTCCCTGGTTCAGTAATTTTGTTTTGAAAGCCTCCATTTTTAAGATGAAATACATTATATATATGATTATATATAATCATTCAGAGCAGGATGGAAGGAAATCAGTTTTCTGAAGAAAGCTGTCAATGGAGCATCCAGAAAAGGAGAAAAGAATATAAACGATTGTTACAGGGTACATGTCAAACAAAAAGGTATTATTTTCCTACACGCAAGAAGGATGATCTGCTAGTTCCTTTCCAAAACTGCCTTCCCCTTCTGAAATTGTCTAATATAGAGGACTCCATAGAAATGAAACAGCAGATTTAGCTGCGGAGAGAAATGGCACACTTTACATTTGAGGAAGATGAGGTAAGATGATTTCTAACTTTATGCCAGCAGTGCTTAAGGAAATGCAGCTACATAACTGGGTAAACATCTTACTGCCTCTAAGAAGAGCCATAAAGAATCTAGTGGAGATTTTTCAAAGCTGCCTCAGGGGATGGATGTCCAATCTCCTTTAACAGAAATTGGCTCCTCAAATCCAGTCTATGGCTTTGAAGAACCAACTCTGGGGGTTAATGTATAGTATCAAAGGGTAAGGATGAGTTGGGAGGTTAACTGTATCACGTGGGAGTCACTTGTTTGCTTGCTTGTTTCTCTGAATAAAAAGGAAGTGGAGGGGAGGAAGACAACAACAGCAATAATGAAGAATGAGTATAATAATAATAAGAAGAAAATAGAAATTTAGATTGAACTAAATACCCAAGCAGATTCATTAATTTTTTTTTTTTCCAGTGGATTCTGAGGAAGGTTTTACAATAACTGGAGTTCCTTGCTTGAACTCAAGACTCAAGTCTCTTCTGGCATGATAATACGATTTAGCAAGTAATTATTGGCTAGAACAAAGTTATTTAAGTTTGCCAGTGTTCTCATTTTATTCTCTTAAGGTTGAAAACTTTTAGATATCCAGTGAGAAAGAGTAAATGAATTGAAATGTCATCTGTTAAGTTCTGAGAACTTCCAACTTGCCAAATAACAGAACTCAATGAAGACTGAAAATTTCGGGGAACATTAATAATACCAAATACTTTGAAACAATTTCCACTAGAATTAACAAGTATTTTTAATTGAAGACTGTCAGTTCCCTTAAATTACTACAAATGTTCAGCTGCTGTTCTTATTAAGTATTAGTATCATCCAATAAAATGTAAAAGCGGGAATTTAAAAATAAATAAAAGGGAAATAATTAACACCAAACAAGAATGCCTAGAACTCAATAGACACAGGAGATAGCTGAGGAAGAGCTCAACTGGATTCACTGAAATGTTAACTATATGAATAAAAACAACTGCAGTTCCTTAAGATTGACAAATTCCTACAGATGTACTGGTGAATCATCATTTCTTCAGGTTGTATTCCCAAAAATACATCCTGTGTGGCAAGACATTCCATTTTCTCAGTCCTGCCTGGGCAGTGACACTGGCCAACAGCGAGGACAACGGGCATGGCCTGAAGAAAGCTGCATGTCTGGTGCAGCCAGCTCCCTCAGTCCCTCTCATTGTGCAGCTTTAAAGTTACACACTTGTATTTCTTTTCCAGCAAAAAAACCTCTTCCCTAGAAACACTTGCACAACAAAAGACAAAGGGGAACACTTTGAGAATCACCCAGACTGGCCACGTACAGAGCATTTTCCCTTTAGCCTCTCTCAGCATTTGGAGGTGTTGTTTGTTGCAGTGCAGAAAAATCCATGCAAGCTAAAATGAGAGCTCTGATGGTTTTAAGTTTCCCTTTCAATTACCCAGCTCCTGCCTTCGCACACAGCACACTTGTTGAAGCGTGTCACCCAGCTTTCCTCCTGACCTCTGGCTTAAGGGTTTCATTTGTGCAAAATAAACTGAGAATGAGTCCATACTTACTTAGGTACCAAATTGAGGTAGAAATGACCACAAAAACATGAGTAACACTTGACGTTACCAGAAGTAAATTAAGTCTGACTAAACAAGCCATGCAAACAGGATAAAGTCACACTGTAAGATGGACTTTCACACAGAAGGCAGCTATAAACTGAGTGTGGCCTGCAAATCAATCAGCCCCCTGCCTCTACCTAATGAGACCTTTTTCTTTATTGCATTTTTATAGACTTATAAAAATGGCATAGGATGGATTATATGGGCCGCCTGTCTGCCCTGTCCATCTGTCACTGTGCTATTGGCGCTCACCTCAGCAGAACAGGATAGTACATAGCAGGGGTTGCAACTAGAGGGAATTTAGGACCGATTTGGAGACTTTTAAAAAAAGGAATAAAACAACAGCACTTACACGGCCTCCTCCCCACCAAAACCCCAAATTCCAGCACCGCTAGTTCTAAAAAGGACTATAAAATCCAAGTGAGTCAACAGGAAAACTTGCCTACAAACGCAGCACAATACTTGAACAGCGTCCGTGGCAGTACTCATGTGAATGTCAGTCCTAACTTATTTAAAAACACAGACAATTTCTCAGAACTCTAAATGGAACATAATTAGTTAAAAAAACAAGTTATGTCTATTTGGGTAGGATTACTTGAAAGTTCTAGGATAATGACTTCACTTAACATGCATTAAACAGAAGACATTTTTGGAGCTATTCCTGCGCAATCAAAGCTTTCCTGTTCACGTAACTCATTTTTGTGATTCTTTATTTTGTCAGTGTTGCTGTAAACAATGTGCTGCCCATGGCAGGGCGGGGAGACCAGAGATTGTTTAAGGAAAAATAGTCATCCCTCCGCAGAATTCTGCAGTTACATTTACCAGCTGCATAAGTACTCTGATAAACGGCCAAAAAGGGTCACCATAAAGCAGCGCTCCTTTAAAGTTTTAATCCCTATTAAAGAAAATTATCTGGACTCTCTCCAGAAACATTTTTTGGGGGGGGCAGAAAGGGGTAAAAGCTTCCGCAGAAGATCAAATGTTGTTGATTATAAATTCATTACCAGCATAGCTGCTAACTTCAGTAAATTAACAAGGAACTTTTATTACACCCAATCAAGGTCTTGTTAAAGATAACAAGTTCTTTTCATTCCTTGTATTTGTATAACAGTCACCTCTCTGGAACTCATCAAAGCTCGCTGTGAATCCATGCCAAAGCACCACTCTCTCTTTTAACAGCTTTAAGAAAAATAATGAAACCTTATGATCACAGTGAAAAAGCACTGATTATGTTAAAATATTCCAAGATAAAAGATTTGGAGTTGCAGACAAAGCTGCCATAGCATCAGGAGAGACAGTGATATTCCACAGCAGAAAAGTCTTAAACTGATGAGTTTTTCATGCCTGTTTTTTATTTCTTTGTTTGTACAGAATAAGCTGAGCTAAACATCCTCTTTATGAAATCTGATAGTGTAACAATGATCCATTATGGTTTCACTTTAAAGCAGGCTTTCACTCAAATATTAATTGCTAAAAACCTGCTTTGCATAATCAGTTTAACCATGTGATTATGTTAAGAATCTATCAAATAATCAAAAGTGGGAGGGAAGAATGCTTTGCTTTGAAGCTCTTCACTAATACATTTTACAGCAAGTTAAGGATTTTCCAGAAAATAACTACATCAAAAGCAAATGTCATGGGACAGGCTATTGAACTGAGATCACTTTCTTACATGCCATGATCCAAACAAATATTTTTCATCCACTTCATTTGTCTGCCATCCAAGTTTAGTAGCAATGAAAGAAACCTTTCTAGAAAACTTTAAAGAAAGTTCCAATATGTACTGAAATCAATGCCTGGACAAGATGAGCCCAGTACATGATGTGTGGGTATGAAACTTACAGGTATCTCCACGACAAATTATGATACAAGCATACACAATTGATGAGATTCATCATTTAACAAAGTGCAAAGCAAAAACCAACCCATTTTTTCCTCAGTCCCATGCCCTAGCATGCTAAAAGAAAGTAAAACCTAAAGGGTAATACATGCTTTTTTAAAGTAGAGCAAATAAAAAAGCCCTTCTATACACAGTAAGATAATCCCATGTTATTTTTAACTTTTTCTGTACAGTCAATCAGTAGCTTATTGCTTATTCCTGAGACTGTTTGAAGTCCTTTGTTCTACCAAACTATTAAAGAAGGAATTTCCACTGAAAGTGCAGTTCTTTTGTTTATTTCTTTTCTATGTCTGTTGGCCAGGAAGAAATACTCATGCACAGAGAAGCTGAGTATGAGGATGGCCATTTCTTTTCCTCCCAGTAGGATACAAGTTGTATCTGGGCAGCCTTCCATCATCTGTTGTCCCAGCATAGAAGTGTTTGAAAATCCTCTGTAGAGGCACAGTCCAAAAGTCAAGAGGTGAAGCTGAGAGAGCAGCCACCTGCAGCCTTTTTATATCTGCATAATATCAAATACATTCAACTTAAAATGTTCTTGGAGAGCTCTTGCATCCTGTAATTACCATGTAATGCAACCCTCCTCTCTGAAGCAGCCTAAGGTTCATTGGCTCCAGTTAGATAAAAACGATCATTGTTAATCAGGCTAACATTATGTAATGCGCTGATAGGAGTCCTACGGAGCAGCACAGCGGTTTGGAACCCAGGCAGTGCTTTGACTCAGGAGACTCAATGCCGGTGCTGCCACTGATTTTCAGTGGAGCCTCAAGCAAGCCCCTTTGACTTTATGGCATCTTCTTCATGCCACGAAAACAGGAGAAGAGCTCTGTCATACTGCTGGCTGGATGCTGTGTGGGCCTTGCTCTTAGCCTACTCCTCTCAGCTGTCCTCAAACACAGACAGAGATGCCATTTCCTCAGAGCCATGCCAGCAGCACGTCAGCAGCAGCACCAGCCATGCTGTGCTTGCTGTTGTGTCAAGGCCTGTGTGCAATCCCAAACAAACCTACCTGATACTTGGGCAGCTACAAGCAAAGTGGTTATTCATCTTTGCGCACAAGCAGAGGAAACCTCACACACAATGTGAGCTTTAAAAGACGAAAACTAATTCCCACCCACACCCCCCCCACTTGCTTACTAAATGTGGAAAACCTAGCTGAAGTTGAACTGCACTATGCTGTACTGCTGTTTCTGGAACATGAAGGGCTCCTTGCAGATGAGACCTCCATGATGTGCTGCCCTGTCACCACAGCAAGGCATGTCTCCAACAGCTTACAGGCTCTCTGCAGAATGCAGCAAAGCAATCCTTACATTCACAAAGCGTGTTCTTTCTGTCCAAGGATGCACAGTCACAATGAGATCTTGTAAGGAGGAAAAAGAACACACCAGATAACTAGCTTAAGAGGCAAAGTTGCTAGAAAGAATCTGTCCATAAAAGATGAGGGACTAATGGTGGAAGAGGAATCATAGAAAAGATGACAAGTGGATTGTGCTCACAAAAAGTTCCTCTTATATGGCCATAAGGGTGAATTGGTCTTTTGTACCAGAAATAACTACAAATTAGCTTACTCTCCTTTATAGCAAATTAGCATACTCTTCTTCACGTTTAAACAAATCTGCTATCACTGATGGTACGCGATCTGTAACAGTAAGAAAACCCACAGTCAGCTTTCCCTTTAAAAGCAAGGACTTGCTGTAGCAGCAGCCAAAGCTGACAGGCACGCTCCTTTGCTTGTGGCCTCTTTCATTCTTTAAAAGAAGCAAAATGTAAGAAAAGCAACACTGCCACAATCAGCACATAAATAATATACTGAAGTTTTTTTCTCACAGCAGCAAGCAGAAAGAACCACTAGCAGAAACCACACAACTCTCCAAACTAAAGACAATATGAAGACTTGCTTCTATTTTAAAAACTTAAGATGTAGCTCCCTATGAGCAGAAAATATGTAATTATCAGTTACATAAGAGGGCAGGTAACAAGACCCATACATACATTTCCTTTTGTGAACCACAGATTTATTTGCTGACACGCGATATATAAGTATTCTAAACCATATACAAGCCAGCAACAGTTCTGCAATTGACACTTATTGTGTTCAAATTCTAATTGAATTTTGGACTTCTAAAACCAGAAAATGACCTGAGTGGTTATGGGAAAAAATTTCATTCTGGTACCTACAGAAATTCCACATCATTAAACACACATTAAGCCCTTGTCCCCCATAACATTCCCATGAAGAAACTGGCTGCCCATGGTCTGGACGGGTGTACGCTTCGCTGGGTGAAGCACTGGCTGGATGGCCAGGCCCAAAGAGTTGCGGTCAAGGGAGTTGAATCCAGTTGGCGGCCGGTCACGAGTGGCGTCCCCCAAGGCTCAGTACCAGGGCCGCTTCTGTTTAACATCTTCATTGATGATCTTGACAAGGGGATTGAGTGCACCCTCAGTAAGTTTGCAGATGACACCAAGCTGGCAGGGAGAGTTGATCTGCTAGAGGGGAGAAGAGCACTACAGAAGGACCTGGATAGACTGGATCGATGGGCCAAGGTTAATGGCATGAGTTTCAATAGGGCCAAGTGTCAGCTCCTGCATTTTGGCCACAAAAACCCCAGGCAACCCTACAAGCTTGGGGAGGTGTGGCTGGAAAGCTGCCTGACAGAAAGGCACCTTGGTGTGCTGATGGACAGTCAGCTGAATATGAGCCAGCAGTGTGCCCTGGCAGCCAAGAAGGCCAATGGCATCCTGGCTTGTATCAGGAATGGAGTGGCGAGCAGGACTAGGGAAGTCATCCTGCCCCTGTACTCAGCACTGGTGAGGCCTCACCCCGAGCACTGTGTTCAGTTTCGGGCGCCTCAGTACAGAAAGGATGTGGAGGTACTGGAGCAGGTCCAGAGAAGGGCAACAAGGCTAGTGAAGGGCTTGGAAAACCAGCCCTATGAGAAGAGGCTGAGGGAGCTACAGCTGTTTAGTCTGAGGAAGAGGTGGCTGAAGGGAAACCTTATTACACTCTTCCAGTACCTGACAGGTGCTTACAGAGAGAGTGGGGCTGGTCTCTTCTCAGTGGTGACAGGTGACAAGACCAGGGGAAATGGCCTCAAGTTGCGCCAGGGTAGATTTAGGCTGGATAGGCTGGACATTAGGAAACACTTCTTTACAGAAAGGGTGGCTAAACATTGGAATAGGCTCCCCAGGGAGGTGGTTGAATCACCGTCCCTGGATGTGTTTAAGAGTTGTTTGGATGTGGCACTGGGAGATATGATTTAGCAGAGGGACATTAGAGTTAGGGTACTATGGTTAGGCTGCGGTTGGACTTCATGATCTTTTGAGGTCCCTTCCAACTTGAGTGATTCTATAATTCTAGTATTGGTTTTTTTTTCTATCCTCATTTGTTTGCTTCATTTTTGTACTTGCCTTTCATCCCATTAAATTCACTGACCAAATTAGTCACTCTTACCTGTTTTAAGAATCACTTCATAATTAGCCAAATGGAAAAAAAAAAAAAATCAGTTTCCAATTCCCTAAAACCCAAATCTAATCCACCCACTTCAGCATCTGTAGATGGTACGCGCAGTATATCTCCTTATTATTAATAACGCTAGCTGTTAATACCTACATACAACAATCTTTTGATCTATATAGGAGCTATTTGTATGGCCTAGTTCTGTACTCATTGCTGAGGCAAAACTAACCTTTAAATCAAAGAGAGCTTGGCTCAATTAAGTCTGCCAGAAAAGAGATCTTCTATTGCTCTTGGCAGTAAACATGCTGGAAGAACCCCAGTAAGAAGATGCACTGTATTATGGAGCTATATGTCTTTGCATTCAGCAGCTGCAAGAACAGGTTTCAGTTCTATCAGTCAGTCCTGTTTCAGTAAAGCACTTACTGGTAACAATATATGGAAGGATTTTCTGCAGAGCCAACAAAAACATGCGTTGAAAGGAACTGGTTGAGTTCCCCTACAGTTTGACTCCGTCCTACCACTTTAGAAAGGACATAATTAAGCAGCAGTAAAATGTGAGAAAAATTAAGGACTGTCAGTCTCAAGCACTTAATAAAATAAAAAAAATAAATCAACAACTTGCCTAAAGGAGTCAAATCAAAATGCAGCTTTTTTTTTTTTTTTAAATCAACCTTGACTTTTTTTAAAATAGGATTTAAGTCTTTGAGGTTTGTGTTTCTGAGTTTCTCTCACAACAAGATGCTCAATAATTTACTTTGAAAATTAAGGTGTTTACAGAACCAAATTATTGTAGCAGCTGAGGTTTTAAAATACAACCACCATAAAACTATTGACTATGATATTTCCATATGTTCTACAGATTTAATTGGAGGGCAAAGGAAAGGAGATGCATGGTAAGAGAAAATCTATTTTCTGAAATATGGATCACCTTTCTATGAGGTTTATCACTCAGCTGTGTACATTTCAGACATCAGAAGGTTTCATTTTATATTTACAAAGCCCTAGGTACAATGACCTATGAATTCTGCTTTTCCCAAGTTACTTCCATAAGAGGTAGGCACAGGAAGGTGATTGCTGTTGGCTTACATGGTTTAGAGACCTCGCTCACTCCAGGAATGTTCTTTTGAGCCATGGCACTGAAACCATTCCAGACAAAAATACATACAAGAAAATTTGGTCTTCTATGACTAAAGTGTGGTGACCACATTCATATAGGGAAGGCTGAACAGACTTCATCTTATCAGTTGATGGTTTTTCCCAGAACATGCAGTGAAAAGGCAGCTGTTTGGTAGGGAAAACAAACCTGAGTTGCATAAGTAAGGTATGTCACGACCAAAAAAAGGTGGTTTGGGGACCAAGGCCAGTGTATGACTAAATACCAGGCAAGAGACTTCCTATACTATTTGACTATCCACAACAAAGACATGAGATTTGAAGCAAAAACAATAAGCTTGAGAAACTTTAAAACACAACTTGGATAAAGTAATAACATTACTTTTACTGGTAATGACTTTTTTTTTTTTTAAAACTAACTAAATTCAGTGTCAGAGTTAATGGTAAAGCATGAGAAAATTCTAGAAACCTTCCTACAAAGACAACTGCCAACCCAAGAAGATACTGCAGTATCAAAGCCATCTGTTTATTCAATGTCAGAAAACGCAAAAGGGAAGAGGTAAGGGATAGATCCCCCCTTTCACACAAGGGCTCTTATAGAGAGAGTAACTCCTCCAGACTGACAGTTATACTCCCAGTTTAAGGTCAGTTTTACTTACTGCAATAGGAAAAAAATACTTTATGGAAATAGTATTGTGTGGGTACTGGCCTGGTTGTTATGTAAAATGCAAGAAAATGAATCTGCCTGCTGCCATACTTCTTATTCATCTCCTTATACTTTCATTGACTTATATTCCTCCAAGGTAGCACTTGATCCTGGAGGAGAGGCAGCTCTGTGTTTTCAGCCTGGCACCAGCAAACTCTCAACAGCTGCTGCACAGCAGAAATTTCACAAAACCTGATGGTCTTACAGGACTCCTTACCCAAGGGACAGAAATGGTTGCTCCAAGGCTTGTGGATTTACCCAGAAGTAAGCCCTCTTTAGTCTGGGATCCATCCACTGAGGTGGCAGGTGTGTAGTTGGGGATATTCATTAAAATTTGATTTTACTCTGTAATTGAAAGATGCATCTGTAAAAGCTTCTGGTTTGGAGTTGTGTTCTACTTAGAGAAAAGGAAGATCGCTCTCCCTTTTTCAGATTCACAAGGAACAACTGCTGGAAAATGCAGTTATTCACCAGATAAAGACTCAAATGAATATAATTACAAGAAGCACATTTTAGTTACCCACAGTAAAATGGCACCTAGTCTTGGCCGTTAGGAGATAAGGCTTCCTTGCTCAATAACACAGAGAAGGCCTTGTCCAGAGATTGTACCAATGGAATTAAGGCAACTTGATCCCTCCGGTGTGGTTTTCATTGCACAGGCACTAATGGAATAAAGGTGATTCTTACCTCTGGAGGATAATCTACTTTCATTCCAGTAACTGCATCTAAGGTAAGACTAAGCATTACTGTATAATTTTAATAAAAAGTAACTCCGACCAATCTATCCATACCTCTAAAAAAAAAAAAAAAAAAATTATGTGCGTTCCCACTTTCAGTTCAGTGCTTGCCAAGTGTCAATACCTAGAACAACCACTTTATTTTTTATGATATATAAACCACGCTTACTCAGACATGTTATCTCCTCAGAGATCTAGCTTGCCAAAGTCATCTTAAGCGCATAAATATGGGGTGTTTTTTTCCCTGGGTCATAGGCTATATTTTGAAATATTAAAGCAAAGAAAAAAAAAAAGCTTGATTATTAGTATTTCATTATTATACTCTGATGTGCATCAAATTTATCACCAGATTCAGAAAAAATAGATGAAAACATATGCTCTTCATTTCAGAAAACATGCTTCTCCAATTCAATACCAACTTAAAAGAGAAACAGACACTGTCAACTGAATAAATAAAAAAAAAGATAAACTAATGTAATGAAAACAGACTATTTATGATAACTGATCAGCCACCGTTTTTATCCACAATTGGAGTTTCTCAGCATCTCTTCTTGGCTTCACACTTGCAAGTTTTCCTGCCTGGGTCCCAGTGGGTAGCTGAAAAGCTACTTATTGCCTCTCTTTCTCTGGATTTTTAACTGAAATCCATTTTTCTTGTGATATTTCATATTTCCAACAGCAGTTGTTGAAAACTCAGGATTTTCCAGGACGGAGCAAGTGACAATAAAAAGCACATGAAGACTCCTCCTCTGAATCATCATCCAGAAGAGCCTACTTTTTTCCTACCTATATTACTTCCATCAATCTCTCCTTAGAGAGAATAGGCTATAAACTGCCCCCAAGGAAATGTTTGGTGAGTTGATTTTTTTTTTTTTTTTTTTAAATGAACAAGCTGTAACCTAGGAAAGTCTTCTCTTCTAGAGAGAGAGACTGGTTAATGCCCAACTCCTACACATAGAACTGGACACTGTTCTTGAGGAAGTAAAACAGATTCTAGGCACGGGCAAACATACACTTATATGCACAAGCACTCAAAGGGGTGCTTTGAGTCAAAAGATGGTGACGATTTTAACCTGAGGTGAAAAAAGATTAAATATCCTCTGGTAAGAGGGTCTTTCTGCTAACAAAACAGAAACATAACATCATGCCAAAATGACCAATCTGCCTGCCTGCCTTTTGGCTCGATTATACCACAGTAGGCTGGTACATTGCAAAGCCTGGCCAATTGCTCTTAGGGACATACTGATAAATAATAATTTATGGGATAATACTTAACACACATGTTGCATGTTGAGGACATGTAACATAGCCTTCATTTGCCTTTTGAAAGTGTATGGAAGGCACCTATTCTGAAACACCAAAGCATGCTGCAGACCAGCTTCATAGCTTCTCTTTTTCATTCAGCCTTGACAAGATAGCACTCTGGTTTCCATCAGAACTCTTAAAGGAATGGCACAAGCAAAGGAGATCACAACAGCTGAAATAAAAAGTTCTCCCATTTAAGACACTGGAAAAACCTCTATCTGAAATCCCACAAAGACATACATCAGGTCCAATATTATTGTGAAGTCATCCATAAGCTTTACGTCAGCCACCTAAGTCAAGAATAATTTTTACAGTATTACATTCACAAATTAAGTTCACAACCTGAAACCACAGCATGTAAATAAAAGCACCAGATAGAATAATTACAGCAATAATTCTGCTCTACATTGGTAGGGATGGTATCATGGACAGAGATGTAGAACTTCTCCATTAAACTCTGGTACTTAACATATCAAATCTAAACAACATTATGGGGAATAGAGCATACACAGGAAGGTTAATTTTCCATCTAGGCTCCCCTTAAAACTACCAATATTTCTACAGAATACATTTATTAAGCAAGGCAAGAAGCCACCAGGGCTGACATCCTAAAATCTGCAACATCTAAAACAATACTCTTAAACTTATGTTTAGAGAGAAGCTATTGTTTCATAATCTCTTATATTCTGTCATTAACACTGCTCAAAGATGACAATTAAACCCACTTGTAAGTATCACAACAAAAATGTTTTGTTTTGCAAGCACTCGCATCAAATAGAGACTTCATTAAGTTGTCTCCACACGAGTTCTGTACCCAGCTCCAGCCCTCAGAGAGCCTGTGCTGCTGAGTGCTCTTAAAAGATGGATGTTGAAAAGGCATATTCCTTCCTACTTCACAGTGAATGGCTTCTTTGAGGAAATGGGAGCATTAACTGTGATACAACTACTCTTTCTTTAAAAAGAATTCTTTCACAAAGAGATCACTGCTTCTAGGACCCACAGGCCCAGATATTATTCACAGACCACACACTGGGAGGAGATGCACTGACCTCAGGTCTGTTACATCATATTAGTGTTACTCCACCCAGGATCTGAAGAGGTCATTTGGATGAAGTTTCAGAAGTTATCAAGAGAAGCCCACATAATAAGCCACAAACTCGAGCTGATGCAATTTTGGAAGCCTAAACAGCACTCAAAGAGAGGTCAGTTTTTTTTTCCCCTGTCGATTGTCTTTTGGTTTTGTTTCTAATTTATACTACAGATTTCCTATTCCATTGCCAAGTCCCATAGAAATAAAACAAAATTTGTAGCTATAGTCATTTATCTCATCTATCATTAAGAACAGCCATGTAAAAAATGCCCTCTGAAGGGCAGGGCCTCCTGAACCCTGCAAGCTGGATGCGAGGCTCTGCTTCACAGAAGCAAAGAGCCCAGTCTGCAAAGCCTGACTCACAGGCTCTCCCACTTCTTCTGTGAGCTGGCTTCCGTGTTCTCTCTTCAGCAGGACTGGAAACAAACACAGAAAGACTAAGAACTGTGCTTCTGTTTCTTTGTTTCTCGATCTACTTACACACACATCCTTTCACGTGTCCATAGGACAGAAGGCAGAAGTAACAGAGGGGGTTAATGGCTTCACTACTGTTGACTGATGTTAATGACAGGGCAGGCATGGGCTTTCATTAGAAAGCAGCTGCACGTATATAAACCACAGCAATCGTAACTCAGAGAGCAATGATGTGAATACAAATCTCTTGCAAAAACAGGTATCTTTAATCTACATTTACCTACATTTTTAGGGGGAAAGGGCTTTAGCAAAATTTTACCCAGAAGCCCACAGGAGAAGGGAGGGAAAAGTACACATATGCTGAGGGAAAAAAAAAAAAAAAAAAACCCCGGCAGAAAAAAGGTATTAAGAACGTAAACAGAAAAGAATAAAAATAACCACATAGATCAAGTTACTCAGCACCAAAACAAAACACGAAGTTTTCCATTACCTTTCACAGAATAGAGCTCTCCCACTCTGAGCAAGGCTCCAGCTGTTCTCTTGGCTTTCCCTTGGGCACTGATTATTCTCTACATCCTGCAAATCCCCACGAAACACGCATTTATTTGTAGAATATCCCAGTTCTTTAGCAACTCAGATACCCAGTTTGCTAGAAATACTACAGATAAAGAAATCATGAACATCAAGTTCATGCAGTTAATTCTGACCACGGTCCACTGTGTAGAATTTGGAGGTACCCTCATACGGAAGCAGATGAGTGCAGAGGAAGTGCTGCTGCCAGACAAGGCAGGGGCTATGTTCTCTCTGCAGCAAAACCCTACAGCTGCTCCCTGACAGCAGGATGAAATGGAGGTTACTCATTTAGGCTCAGAAAGTCCGTTAAGCCTGGAGCCCACACACTAACATATATGCCTGAGTACTCCTGAGAGAACAATTTTTTGGTACTTCTTATTATCCAGACCAGAGTGCTCATGCCCTACTCCATCACTTGGTCTGCTTACACAATGTAAGTAGGTGCAACACACTCATGTTGTCAGCTTCTCTCCGTTCTAAGACTCTAAATCTTTAATGGGATTTGAAAGCAGAGAATAGGGTGGGTAATGTATTCATACTGCCAGCACATCCCACATCTCTCTCCTACAATGACTGTCCATGTGCTGTTTAGGATGCCGCTATCCATCAACTTTCCCATCCTACCAATATGGATTACTTGCATGAGAAACCCCCAGCCCTCAAAATTAAAGGGAGAGACTGCTGTGCAATGGAAAGCACAGCAATGACAGCAGAGCAGCAAGGTCCCAGGCTGCAGTAAGTGAGGATTTGACAAATGCAACAGCCTTGGGTACAGAAATAAAGGAAAGAAGTCACCTACCTCCAGAAGGCCTCAGGCATGTAGAGATCTCCAGCAAGATACCCTTACCTTCCCTGCTGACAGTTAAATGAGGTCTGGAAGAGGTTTAGCCAGGATCCACCCCTTCTGGTCACTCAGGTGCACTGCATGCACCTGAGCTCCCTTGGGTTGGCCCTGCCTTCCCAACAGGTGCTTATTGATTCAAGCCATGACTTAACATTTCCACTACAGAGATGGAGAAAAGGTAAATCCTACCAAGAACTGCAGCAGCTCTGGAAGTTCTTCTTACAAGGCTGCACCTGTGCCTCATGAACATGAAGGTAGCTCATGCTGTTGCTCCCACAACAGCTCTGCCATACCTGATGTCCAGGCAAAGCACTGAGCATTCTTTCTACAGCATCAGGAGGCAAGCAGAGATGTTTAAAAATAGTAAAGCCAAATCTAATTTGATTAGCAGCATCTCACAAGAATAGACACTTTGTTGTGAAAAAGCTCATCACCTTTCCCCTACTGAAAAACCATGGTGGGAACTCAACACTGAGAGGACAAGATGCTAGCAGAGCTGAAAAAAAAACAGGTCTTAAATGCATTTCCACAATTATGTGTATAAAGAGCCTTAGGATCTTCCTTCATAAAGGTGTATAAACATGGAAACTCTGATCATCCACACAGATCTTAACTGGACCATCACTTGATGAAGATTATGATGCACCTTCTGTTTCATTTGTGTCTAAGTATCAAACTTCCTTCATTCCCTTAATGTCCCAGTAGTGGCTTCCAGCATTTGTGTGCACAGGAAAGCAGCTAACAATGTCTTTAATAAATTGCAGCTTCTTCAATTCAGTCTGTCAGCAGGAAATAGTCACTTTGTGTGTTGGTGCTTCAGGGATCAATTGCCACCATCTGATACATCGCTTGTAGACCATAGAGGTGGTGCATCAATCACAAGCACAGAGTGTATAATTTGTCAGTTAACAGCAATGCCTCCAAAAGAAATTCTTCCATCCCAATCTTCAACTACAAAATTCTGTGCTATGGCCATTTATTAACATCTATGCTAAGCTGCAGTTACTTTTTCATGTATCTTCTTTTGCACAAAGCACACTGAAGTGGGGAGTGATAGCAAGGTCAGATTTGTTTTGGAAAAGTCCAAAAGCTTTTCTGCAGCACAGTTATTAGCAGGGCTGTGAGAAGGCCCAGTGGCAATGATATATAGATAAACATCTGCATTCCTTGCATACCACAATCATTTTTCTTCAAGTAGAACTTCACACTTCCAATGCTGAGCAGACCGTGTATGTGTCAATTAGACACCCACATTCTCTCTCCCCATTTGGTGTCAGGTATCCATTTGATAATTTGCTTTTGTACTATGAAGAGCCATGACTGACTCAGTGATCCTCTTTAGATTTGGCAAAGCTCTCCTGCACATGGAGCAAGCACTTAGTCCTCTTACAATACTATGCTAGCTGACTCTTTAGTCAAAAAGTATTCCACTACCATAGAGTTGCATTGCAAAGATCTCCAGCAATTTTATGCACAGTCTACAGAAAAAATAAATAAAGATTGAATTACATTCCTGAGCCCAGGATCCTCTTGCACTATATGAATGTAAGTATTTAATTTGGCTTTCCCTGTTTATGTTAGTTTGTTTTAGTTGCTCTATGTCTTACCCAACCACAAGAATGCAACATAATTGGACTTATTCAGTACTGTGTCTTTGGCTGTTTTTTGCTTCCCAGGAAAAAAAAAAGTTTTTAAAAGAAAGTCTAAAAGTGTTTTTTGTTCTTCAGTTGTGAAACTAAAAACTAGACAAACAACCAAAAGAAAGTTCATACTGAGAGCCTGCAAATACAAGCATAGTTTAAAAAAAAAAAGAACTGATTGTAGCATTAGCGAAAGAGAGCAGATTGCCAGCCTGCAGAGACTGGAGTCTGCTGCTCACTCTGGAGAAATATGCTGGAGATTAGAACAATGCTGTACCCCCCCAGAACTCTTTTTGACAGCATAAGTTGGTTTATAGTGGGTACGGGGGAGAAGAGGAAGAAATCACAGGACAGTGATGCAGTGACCTTCCCTGGGATTATTTCAGCTTGTCAGAACTGGGAAGTACCAGAGACTTACTTCAGTGCCCTCTGTAGGAAACGGAAAGAGGAAACACTGTTGGCTACAGAAGGAGCAGGTGCAGGTGGTAGGAGAGGCTCAGACAGTTGTCTCAGCACCGTAGAGCCTCAAGCCCAGCAGCAGGGCAAACAGTAGCAGACCAAGTGGCTCCTTCACTGCACCTGTCCATATTCTGTGTCAGTAGGTGGGGGCTGGGGGCAGCTGGTCAGCCATGAAGGCTATTGGATGAATGCCTGAGCTGAAACCACATAATTACTTCACACAGCTGTCCAGCAAGGCTCTAGAAGCTCTGTCACTAGGAAGGTTGCTCTGAGAGCAGCACCTGGTTCAATGAGGGGCTCTCTAGCTGTGGGCAGTTAACTACGTGGGACTCCTTGTAGAGCCAGACTCCAGTTTCAGCAGACCTGGCAAGTAGGGACCATATGCAAAAGCAGGGCTTTCCATTTAGCAGCCCAAGCTGATGAACTGCCAGATGTTCAACACCTACTCTTCTACACCCAAACTCCTGACTGCCCATTCATCCTGCCATTTCATCATGCTATAGATAGTTCTGTGATTAATTTAGCTTTTTAAAAGTAAAGCATTTCCAAATTACAGGCTGTGTTTTTATTAGCAGGCATTTCTAGTGAGAGAGAGAAGAGGCCAGTAGGAGCAGAGCCGTTGCTGGTGTAAGCCAGTTCGCCCCACTGGTTTCAATGGTACTCTGCCACTCTGCGCTTCTTCAGAAGCTAGCTTTGTTTTGTTTTGTTTTAACTTAATTTAGAACAGTTGAACACTTGTGGGTGGGTTTTTTTGTTTGTTTGTTTTTGTCTTGGTGGAGGAAATTTGCATTAGCATCAATACCTACTGTGCCCAAGTAATGACATAAATCCAGAGAGTATCTTAAGTCTCGGATGTTCTCTGATGGATTTCTCTTTTCTGAATTAAGAGTCTGGAAGCTTCTGGGAAAAGGGAGAGGCTGGGGATGAGGGACCATCCTGGACTCTGCAGGAGGAACTGCTACTTGAAAGCCAGGCTTTGAAGGAAAGAGGGGAATCCTGGGATCCATGACACAACTGGGGAGTTAAAGGAATGACCTTGGCCTCAGAGATCTTGAAGGGCATCGGTAAAGTTTAAGGGGAGAAGCCACAAAATCTGAGGCAGTAGGAGAGAAACTTTGTGACAAATGTTTGTTATCTTTGTGACAAATTTTGTTATCTTCCCTTAGATTTTTAGTTGTCAAAAGGCACATAAAGCTCTCCTAAAAAGGCACTGAGGATTCCCCAATAGCACACAGTTTGTCTAGCAAGATAAACTCTGCATAACTGATCACTCACAACCAGTTCCATGTCAGGAATGCTGACAGCTTTTCAATGCAAAGTGCATGGTCAGGGTCAGGGCTGGAATGTGAAGTCTGCCCCCTCTCCCCCCCCCCCCCAGACACAGGCAGTGTGCTGGGAGCAAGTCCAGCCAAGGGAAGTGTGAGGCAGCCCCATAGGTACTTGTGCCTATTTCAGTGAAATGTGGTAAGTGAACAACAACCAAAATAAATCTCCAGAGGAAGCAGAGAGCAGCAGTACAGCGAGCAAGCTCTCAATTAGGAGATGCTCGGAGTTTCAGATGTGCCACCCAGAAGCCCCAGATCACTTGCCACAATTTAGAATATTGATTTTCCTATGCTGAATTCTGTGTCTTAAAAAGCTGCATCTAGCCACAGAAAGCTTATTAATTTTATTGATACTGTAGGAATTTCAGATCTTTACATTTTGTAATTGTTTATAATTGGAAATTTGGTTGTGCAGGTATTTGAAATGTAAATTTAATCTATGTATTGTTTCAGTACTTGGTTGGTTATGAGTACCATGAACAAAATTGATTCTGTACTCATTTTTTATTTTTTTTAATGTAATGCATTTACAATAAACATTGCATCAGCAAAACAGGGAAAAGCCAGAGAAGAGCAACAACATAAAGCAGAGACACACCCTTCTGAGGCAGAATGCAAAGCAACACCCATCAGCAAAAGCAGAATGATTTGTCACAACTTCCCAACCATTCCCTGTTGCAGGGTCTAATGCATAAATATTTTGCAGATGCCATCTTCTGTGGATGTGAGAAAATGACCTGATTGCATAACATTGTTGCGAGCTAAATAACATAACTTGGGAAACTATTCCTAAATCTCATCATTTCTTTACTTAATATGTTGGCAGTTGCATGAAGAAAAGTGAATAAGGGAAGTATTCACCAAAACATTTATGATAAGCCAAAAAGAAGCAGAGATATGGATACATGAATATTAAGATCACCAAGACCAAAATGAAATAGAAGTAGCTTTGTTAACTGCTCCATGATCATAATACTGAGAAAGCATTGCTGTCCTTGAGAAGTACCAAATTTAAACTCAGTGGTAAGATGCTTGCACACTTACAGAGGTCATACTCTTATTGTTGATGCAATGCTGCCCTCTAGCAATTGAAAACCAAGGCAGAAGATTCACGAAGGTTTTCTCACAACAGAGGTCTTTTCCTTTCAAAAAGTGTTGTTTCACACATCCATGCTTGAAACTGCATTTTAAAGCTCTCACTTGGTAAAATTTCTATATTAGTGGTGTTTCTTCTCGGTGAGTAGAAACAGTAAAACTGGCTACTTATTTGCACTGATGAAAATGAAACTGCATCTTATGTGAAAAAAAGTCACTGCTTTGTAGAGATACATATACCTGACTAGTCTTTGTCCCATTTCGAGCACCTTAATGCATCAGCAAATCAGCCTCCAGCCATTTACCTCTTTAGTACAAATGGCACCATATGAAAGGTAGTCTGGAGTGAGTGCATTCAACCATTGGCTCTACATGCCTCCAAAGACTACGGCAGTACCTGGTCATTTCTTCTAGCATTCCATGTCCAGGTCACTTTCCAGTTCAAGGCTGGCACTATAAAACCCAGCCACACCAGACCACAGTCATGGGGTCTGGCACATTCTGCCTGTCTCACACGGTCCCCCTGTAACTTGGGGTCACTCTCTGCTGCTATCTCATTGCAGTTGGAAATCACAATACCAATGAAATTGTAGGTAAGGAACTGGCTGGAAGGCCAGAGAGTGGTGGTGAATGGAGCTAAATCCAACTGGCGACCAGTCACGAGTGGTGTTCCCCAGAAGTTGGTGCTGGGGCCTGTTCTCTTCAATATCTTTACTGATGACCTGGATGAGGGCATTGAGTGCACCCTCAGTAAGTTTGCAGATGACACCAAGTTGGCTGGAAGTGTGGATCTGCCTGGGGGTAGCGAGGCCCTACAGAGGGATTTGGACAGGCTGGAGAGCTGGGCTGAAGCCAATGGGATGAGGTTCAACAAGACCAAACGCCAGGTCCTGCACTTTGGCCACAACAACCCCAGGCAGGCAGTGCTACAGGCTTGGGGCAGAGTGGCTGGAAGACTGTGTAGAGGAAATCGACCAGGGGGTAGTGATTGATGCTTGGCTGAACATGAGCCAGCAGTGCGCCCAGGTGGACAAGAAGGCCAATGGCATCCTGGCTTGCATCAGAAACAGTGTTGCCAGCAGGAACAGGGAGGTGATTGTCCCCATGTACTCAGATCTGGTGAGGCTGCACTTCGAGTACTGTGTCCAGTTTTGGGCCCTGCACTGCAAGAAAGATATTGAGACCCCGGAGCGTGTTCAAAGAAGGGCAACAAAGCTGGTGAGGGGTCTGGAGCACAGGCCTTATGAGGAGCAGCTGAAGGAGCTGGGATTAGTTCAAGTCTGGAGGAGGCTGAGGGGAGACCTTATTGCTCTCTATCCCTACCTGAAGGGAGGTTGTAGTAAGCTGGGGGTTGGCCTCTTCTCTCGTGTAACTGGTGATAGGACTAGAGGGAATGGCTTCAAGCTGTGCCAGGGGAGGTTCAGGCTGGACATTAGGACTACTTCCCTGAAAGAGTGGTCAGGCAGTGGAATGGGCTGCCCAGGGAGGTGGTGGAGTCACCGACCGTGGAGGTGTTCAAGGAATGTTTGGATGTTGTGTTGAGGGACATGGTCTAGTGAGAACTATTGGTGATGGATGGATGGTTGGACTGGATGATCTTGTAGGTCTTTTCCAACCTTGGTGATTCTGTGATTTAAATACACATTCACTGAAATTAAAAATTAAATCAAGTCACTTTTAAGGGGTTCCCTAAAACAGCCATTTATAATTTCAGTTCTTTGGCCTGGTAAAACATGTCGAAATTCCCACACTCTGTGTGATATTCAGGCCTAGGCTAGCAAAACACTTAAGCATATGTTTGTGTGTATGGAACTGTGAACACCACCACTGAAGTCAGTGTGACTTACAGATACACATACAGACTTTTCTGAATGTCTGCTATAAACAGAAGTTGAGATTTTAATCTCTGATTCAGTTGAATGATACTGGAAAATGTTGTCATTTAGAAAATCTTGTTCTAATTATAACAAACCCAAACTGGCTCCAGACTTAAATTGGAGAGAGACATAATTAAATATTTTGATTAAATGGCCTCTCTGATTACAAAAAAATAAATACAAGTTTTCTGTTTGATTAAAAAAAAAAAAAAAATGCAGCCTCAGGGAAAGCATGAGAAATGCAACAAGAATAATGAAGGTGGGCTGCAACCACTTGGCTAAGGGAGGCTCTTCAGCTACCTTGAAGACTATTCTTTGCTATAATGCAGAAATGGAAAAGTAGAGCAAAGTAAAGGTCGGACGTTGGTAGAAATATATTCCAAAAGGCAAGGAAATTTGTATTTTACAGAGAACACTCCCTATAGACCTAGTAAAGATCACCACTGTCTTGAATTCAACTGAGTTGAAAAGCATTGAGAGGAAGACTTCAATAAGATGCATCTGACTTTCTGCCTCCGTCCCTGCCACTGCCTAAGGTGAATGAGACTGCTCCTGGCTAGAGCACCACAGTCCAGGCAGTTCAAGATGCTCACACTGACCTACATGTCCTTCTCCTCACTGTTCAGCATAGCCTAAGGGAAGGGGTACAACTACCTGCAATAGCACACTTGCACTCAAAAATTTCAACTGGGTATTTGATAAAGCTTTTGTAGTGTTCACACAGGAGAGCAAAATTATTAAATATCACAGATTAAATTGACATAAAAAGGGAGAAGGTGTGGTGATATAAATGTTCCTTGGGGACACCATGGTACTGAAATTTAATTTTACAGTGAACTGCTACATTGCATTTGCTAAGAACTTTGTATAAACTCAAAGCACCTCCACCAACCTTTTTCCCATACATTTAATCCTCAGAAAAGGAAATGGCCACAAGTTGCGCCAGGGGAGATTTAGATTAGATGTAAGGAAAAACTTTTTCTCTCAGAGTGGTCAGGCACTGGAATGGTGTGCCCAGGGAGGTGGTGGAGTCACCACCCCTGGTGGTGTTCAAGAGGCATCCTGATGATGTGTTACGAGATATGGTTTAGTAGCTTAGTGGTAGTAATGGCGATAGGAGGACAGTTGGACTAGATGATCTTGTGATGATCCTTCCAACCTTGTGATTCTATGAGTCTGTAAGCAACACTACCAAAAAGCATGGTGCCATAGTGGAAAAATGTTACATGGAACAAATCCTCCACCTCTGTTTGTCTATATAAATACTCTTTTCTATCAACCACAACACAGGAATCCCATACCACACTCTTTGAAGCTGATTTTGTGGAACTGCTTTTAAACACTACTTTTGGGCCTCTCTTTTTTAACTCATGGGACATTCTTAAAATACGATCAAATTGTTTTCCTTGTTTAACATGAATAACAACACTTTTTAAAATGTTCAGCTTCTTGTCCACACCTAGTTTGCTGACAGGTCATAATTAGATCCAAGAAGGATTCATAGTGAATAACTTTTCAGTGTGTTATAACCAAGAATTGCCAAACAGCAGAGTTAAATCTTGTGTATCACTCTACAAGCCTCAGGCACAATATGTTCTGTAGTCTTAAGAATTTTTCTTGAGAAAAGACCGAGGGATTCAAATGTTGAAGGAAAAGTATAACTTTAGGAGACCCTGCTGGCCCATTGACACATCAGATAAAGCAGAATTGGAAGTGGCAGGCTATTAGAACAGGAATGTAGGAACCATTGGACCCAGCCAGACTGCTGCTTCAGCTACCGTAAAATCCTCTGGAAATCAATAGATAGTATATGCAAGTAGAAACAGGGGGCCTGAAGAAAGGTCATGGGACCTTTGATACAGAAATTATCATTTATCAAAATAATGGTTAAATATAGTTTTAACAGAAGCCTAAATATAGTCCCAGTGCAATGCAAACTTATCTTCACGTTCATTCTTAAGTCTTTTCCTGACTCCCAATATTAAAGAAGGCAGGCTTTCCTGTACATAGTGCTGTTAAACCAAGAAAAACAAAATGTCAAGACTACACAGCCACAGAAAATGCTTGACTTCTTCACTCACAGGAAAAATACCTTGAGCTGATAAAAGTGCCTCCTCTGTGGAGAAATCAGGCACAGAGCAACGGTCTCTGAGGGAGAGCAAAGGTAGCAACAAGTCTCTGAAGTGAACAGAAGTTTGGGTGTGATGGTACACAGTGAAAACTGGTTCTGGATACTTCCAAATGTTCCCAGTTTCAAAATGGACCAGAAACAAGCTATGCACTGAGAAGAAACACAGGCTTGGTTGTCAGTCTACGTCCTGATATATTCTGCCAATACAGCTCTTCAAAAGACATTTGACTTCTCCATTTCTTCTTCATGATGAAATTGCTACCCTAACTCAAAGGGCTGCTGTGCTAATATTTTGTTATGCATACTTTCCCAGAATGGAAAAAATAGAGATACAAAAGTATGTTTAAACAAAAGAAACCTCTAAGACACCTCAGAACAGAATCACCACGCTGTAGACACATAGTGACAACGAGAGAATGGCAATGCAGCAAATTTTCCCCACAGTCATATCAGACAGAATATCTGACAGAAAAACACTGCTGGGCGCCAGGCTGCAAGTTTCCACTTTAAGTGGAACCTTTCCTGATTTTTACATTTCAAAGTCAAATCAGGTCCAATTTAAAGCCCCAACTCTTTTCACAGACGTCCATGCATTTAGAAACTGAGCCAATCAAAACTATGAGACAAAGCATTTCTCCTTTTCATCGGTGTAAATCTCAAGAAAGGATACATTAATTATCTAACTCAATTGTACTGATATGTAAGGTTAACGTTGAGAAAAATTTAGTAGAAATGATACAATTATTCTGACTTATAGCTTTACAGTGGAGTAGAATCAGGGCCATTTTCCACACTACTTTCCCTAACATTCAAAATAAAACTTTTAGTGACAGAGTTGTTAGTATCCAGGAGTTAGTTGCTTTGGAGTATTCTGATTTATACTGCTGCATATAAAAAACTGAACAAATACTGTCAGACTAAATTGTATTCTTCATAGCATAACTGTGGTTTTGGTGGTTGTTAATAGCAATTTCTGACTAAACTCTCTCAGTTTGCTAAGGCAAACTTGCAGTGCTCAGGCCAAGCAGATGCAGGACATGCTAAGTTAGTATCTTAGAGCAATTAATGCAATGAGATGTTTTATTATAAACTCAGGGAAGCAAGCTATATCCCTGACATGCTCTGCTCCCAGACACTGCTGAGGCAATTGATTTCTTTATGCCTCATGTGAGAACCACCAGAGAAAATCTGTGGAATTAGTCGTTAATCACTCAAAGCATAACAGAATCGGGACTTTTGCAATGATGCCAAAAGCAGTTGTGGAGATTTTGGAGGTTTGCAGTGATGACTGTTGAGCAACATGGTGCCTGGAGGGAGGGAAGGGCTGCAGCTTTCCTGCTGTTGGAGTTTTCTAATTTTCTTTTTCACCGATTATGACAGAATCTTTATGGGGATCTCACAAACTCTACAAATCAGTCCTCTGATGAAAATTAATTTCACAAGGAGGTTTAACAATACCAGCACCTTACCTGTAGTTATAGCGGAGTACTTTCCAATAGTACTTTCCAACCAACCAAGGAAACCAAAATACGGTACAACAGTATGGGGCTGGAATAGAGCAAGGTGGGATGAGATTAGAAAGATAGTGTGCTTGGCAAGAGAGATGGGGATTACAAGTGGGTTTTAAACACAGAGAAAATGTCCCAGACAGTAGGATAAAAATGCAAAAAGAAGAGAAGAAGTAAGAAGAAATGTGTAAAGCTTCTGGCAGAAAACAGAAAATGTCTGCGTCCAATTAGCTTTAGCTAGAATGGGAGAAATATGATGTAGCAAGTCCACATGATTTGGTTCTAAGGTACAGAAAGGGGCCTTACTTTTCAGGTTTCTGTCACAATGGAGATACTTTGCACATCTTTTGTATGCTGCCTTGATAAACAGGGCTAGCTACAGATTGTTGTACTGAAACAAAGAAAAGATATTTGTGGTAATAAAATCCATTGACCTCAGGTTGCCATACAATACCAAATGCAACCTCTTCTGTTGAAACAATTCAGCTAGACATACCCTTCAAGGCAATAACATGTATTGGTATGGTAGGCCCTGGACACTACCAATGCCTCTGAGGACATATCAGAAGGTAAAAATTACCTATATTAAAAATAAAGCATACTTACAGATCACTGGAATTCCAACCAAAAGTTCATTTTTTTTTCCTCTCCAAGTAATGATGTGAGTTCACCTTTAAAATTCTCATAGTGCAGAGTAAGATACTGCACTCTTCCCACTGATTTCACCAGGACTGGTATTCGAGGCTTCCCCACACACCCCCAAATCATGGTCACAGTCCAAAAAAAAAAAAAAAAAAAAGTTATTTTTGCACCTACTCTAACACTGTCCTAAAAACAATTATCAGTCAATCCACGGAAATTTTCCTGTTTTGGTGAGTTATGTGCACAGAAATCACTGTGAAATTCACGATCCAAAAAGTTCTCTGAACAACAGACTGGCTAAAGGGAAACTGAGTTGGTCACATCCTGCTCCAGTAAAGTGTGTACAGCATTCACCCACATTTCTCAGTTTATTTGCTCAGCAAGTTTCTGTCGTGGAGTTTTCATTCACAGCCATGCTGCTCTGTCAGCCTATTGCCGTGGCAGAAACAGGACTTTGTTTCTCCACATCAGCCAGTACTCAGAGCCAAGAACACTCAGCCATCAATGACTGCTGAAATCCATGTCCTGATGTGCTTACAGGCACGCTGGCAGATGGTTTGCCATTTGCACTACTGATACAACAGGCTTGGAGATCAGTCAGCCTGGCAGGGCACTGCAGGTTCCAGTCACTTCTCCTGTTCTCTCCAGGGAAGCAAAGGATGAAAGCTGGTGTTTGGTTACAATGAATGCCCAGCAAAGTGCAAGTTGTGTGATGCTGAAGAAATGACAGAGATGACAAAAAGAGGTGCAAGAGCATTTGACCATTTAGCTTTCAAATGTGTGTTAGATACTTTATAATATAACGATATAAAGCACCTCTTGCAGCGGAAAGAGAACTACTTGATCCATACATCCATTTGATAGGCACCATAAGCACGTATTTCACTATAAGAATGATGAATGCATGCTAACATCTTTGTTTCCATGCCAAACCGCCCATCTGTTCTCTGCTCAGAAATCTGTCATGCTCTTTTCATTTTTGCCCTATGTTGTATTTAAGATTAAAAATAACAAAATAAGTGTTATCTCATAATTTATGTTCTAGACTCTCAGTACTAATGAAATTCAACAGAGAGAATGGATCAGAATCCCAAGTTTCCAGCTGTTTGAGATGAAGCATGGCTTTATTGTGTTGCATTAGCAGCCTCATTACAAGGAAAGACAAAAAGAGTGTTTGAATTAATTACCTCATTTGTGGAAAGTAAAATTTCATTTTTTAATGCATAGTTCATCTGGTAACACACAGATACCGGCCTCTAATGATAGTCTTATGCTGATGTATTGCTAGCAGTGTACCATCTGTGATGAATTACCTACTAGCTGTCATTATTATTGGCTTTAGGTTTTATTAATTTACTGAAAAGGTGCCTATAAAGTCTTTCGTATCATCCTGCTGCTTCAAAGACAGGAATGGGTTTGCATTAGGAGTTTTTAGGACATTAGTAATCAGGCTTCTTCAGTTCACCATAAAATTTACGAGGTAATTTATACCAACAGTAGGTAAGTGTGAGCACTTAATGCCATTTGTCTGAGAGTGAATGCTATAGCACGAGAGTCATAACTATTTAGGCCATAATTCCTCATGTTCTGCATTTATGTTTGGTCAGCAGAAGCACTTCAGAGAGAGCACAAAGAGGATGACCAGCCTGCTTCAGGGACTGTCTGCTCTTCCAGCTTCTAGAACATGTCAGATCAGTTAGAACTGCAGACTGACCAAAAGGTCTGATGTAGCACCTTTATGTACAAAGCACCTGCAAAAGTGAAGGTCATAGCTATGCATTCTTAGCTGCTCTTGTACATGGGCACTTTAAATGCCTATTTATTTTCATAGGACAGATACCTATCTCCTTAGTTCCAGAGAACTTCACTGTGAGTCTGAAACTACAGCAGCAAGCATACATTAAACACAAGCATTTGCAAGATAAAAGGCACAGATATTCCTAAAGAAGTATAGCTTCATCACTTAAAGTGGAGAGTCCTATCGGAACCATTAAGTGATCTCACATCACCGCGGTTGAAGCATATTAAATAATGTCGTTCTCCTTAGGATGCCATTATTTTTTTGCATGACTTGAAAATGTCATGTTAAAACAAAAGCACGCTCTGAAGTAAGGGCAATATTGAGCTTTTTTCTGAGATGCACAATTGTTTTTCAAGCAGCAGCTTCTCATAATCCAGTCCCATGTGGCTGAACCTAACCCAGATACAGTACTGAAAGCTGTTTCCTCTTTCAGCGTCAGTACAAAGAAAACCAGGGACTAGCTCCTAGCCCTTGCTCTGGCAGCTTTAACGCTGTCCTAAATAGGTTACTGAGGATTACTTTTGGCACTGTTTGGGAAACTCATCTGGCATCAACCCAGCGTTCCCAGCTTTGTGCCAACTGCTTGTTCTCTTCTGAATCAGGGAAGTAACATCAAAAAGTGCCAGGGAACAAGAGTGGGGCTAAAGCATGCCACACCCCAGTGATCTGCATGAGCACAAAGAATCCATAGTGGACAATTACAGGCCAGATAAGTGACTGTAATTTCTTCTGGGTACAGCACAGAGATAACAGTGCCTCTACCAAGACTGTGCCAAACACTCAGGCAATTTATGAAATGCTGTCCATAAGTAAGAATTTTCCTGCAAACACTGAAAATGTATGTTATCCTTTCTTCTGCAACACCTTACCTGTAATCCTTTTCACTCTGTGGGACTACAAATGGCTTCAGGGGGGTATTCAGTGTACAGCCCACACCAGACCAAGGTTTCCAGATATCAGAAGTGTGCAGTTTCCAAGATCTCTGCAAAATATCAGCTTGTCTGACTGCTTTTAATTGTATAAAGTAAAACAGTGCTATAAAATACTGTTGCAACATCACAGACACTGCAGCTGCAATCAGCTTTCTGGCTTTATTTTTTCTCCCATCTCCTACAGCAGAACTTTCCTCCACACCAAACTCTTAAGGGTTAACTGGCATTGGCTGGAGGAGGGGGAAGTCAGAGGTCAGCTCTTGTTCTGACACCAGCGAACTCCCGAACTCACAAGTTACTCCTTAAGCATGTGGTTTCATCGTAGGTTCTTCCTGCCAGCGATTTCTCACTTTAATCACACACCCACAGCAACCCAGATCTTTAAATTCAGCAATTCTTTCTCAGGTTTCAGCAAGTCATTGGCAGCCTGAGCTATTTTTGGGATATTTTCTCTACTGCAGATGCAGCTTAGGAAAACGCAGGGAGCATGCTAAAGACCTGCAGCTATTTGCCTTGTACAATTTGCTCATTTCTCTTTATTTCTCTGTTTTCCTGCACTGATCACTTAAAGGACAATCTCTCTTGCAAACAAAATCCCCGGAGCCTGATTAGAGGGACCGAAGGCTCCCAGACACGGATTGCCTGCCAGCCACAGCACGGTAAGGACATGGACACTTTTGGCTAGCCTTGCATTGCAGTTTTTTAAGCTTTGCTGAACGTTTATTTGTGTCCATCGCTTCCAAATCAACACTGCTGGCATGGCAGGCAGTCTCCAGCTCCTGGTCTCCATTTTCATTCCCTAAAATCCTCAGCGCTTGTAAGTAACACGTTTATACTCACCGTCTCTTTGTGTGTTCTAGAAATCAATGACTGACACTGATTTTGATCGGTTCCAGAGTTGTTCTTTTTCCTTACATTTTAGCATCTTTTAGAGATTTGTAATTTTTAATCCTGACTGAAATTGTGGATGTTTCTATTGCCTGATCTTCCCTATTGTAGATATATTGCTAGTCTCATTATTTAGCTCTGCAAATAATGCAAATCAGGGACTCGTTTTATGTACTGCAGATGGAAGCATTTTTAAAAAGTCCTGCTATTGCTGATTTACAGTTATATACGGATCTTTCTTGTCCTGTGTGCAGGTTCTGCTATGATACCTTAACGCTGCCACATAGCAGCGTGCTAACATTACAAAGACAAATACGCTATAAAACCAACACAGCAGAGTTGTACTGAAAATGAATAGGTTTTATTGTGCAGTTCTTTCTGTATAGACTCACAGAAATGCATGAAGTGAGCTCTGCAGGAATGGCGAGATACCAGTTTTACAGGACATGCTGTTTATTGAAGTACTTGTAGAAATATTGTACTGCTGTAGGAAGATGAACACAGTTCATTTCTAATGAATATACAAACCAAATTCTAGGGATGTCTACTGACAGAAACTGGGAAGGATTCTTCTGATCCTTTGCTGTACTTGAGGCTCTTTAGAAAACCGGAATTATTTTATCTCATCAGGATTAGTAATGTGATGACTGCAAAATGAGAATCCTCCTGAGGGCTTAATGCACGTTATCCAAATATTTGACTGCAACTCAGTGCGTGCTGTCCTACTGAGAGGTTTCAGAAAGCCTGACTTTGCTCTAGGGGGAGAGGGGGCCTTCCAATACAAGCAATCAGAAGCTGTCCGCATCTGCTGCCAGAACAGACAGGAGCATAATGGACAAACGTAGCCCCATTACCTTTCCTATAAAAATGCTTAGGCATTGTCTTTTACAGAAAAAGCAAAAGTTAGCACAGCCTTTGAAATGGTATTTTAGGAGGTTTTTCAACCTTCACCTTTTCCCTTCAATAAGGGAGATTTTTTTGTTCATTTCCTAGCCCGCACATTTCTTGAGGGATTGAGAAAACTGACTGGAGGGATGGGGGAAATGCTTTAAGTGCACAAACGGATTGAAGATCTTATGTTCACCAACAAAGGCTTTCAGACACTGGATTCTTATTTAAGGCTTATTTTTCAGCATTAAAAGAGTTACCATGTTGATACCCAAAGACTTAAAAACAAAACCAAAGCAAACAAACAACAACAACAACAAAAAAAAACATCAAAAAAAACTCAGAAGTCATGCAGGATATAATGAATTAGAGCACTAGAAGCCATGAGGAAAACTTCAGTTGCTATTCGTAGGTTTAGAATCAGGCCCTGGAGACCGTATTTTTGCTTCAGAAAGTGCCTCATCAATTTTGGTAGACAGTTTCTAAGATACTACGTTCCCCCTGAACAGCAGACTGGTCTCTGAGCCTGGCTCTCCCCTCCTGCTGGCAAACCTCAACCTCATTTCCACTGAAGTCATGATAGTAAATCAGCCTAATGAGATGGATGAATTAGTCCTTTAGTCCTCAGTTCCATTTTGCACTCAATCCCAAATGCTAGCACTCAGCCTGCAGGAAATCTTGAGACTGCACATCTCACAGAGAGTGCAGGCAGAAAACAGTGATTATGGTCGGATGTGTTTCTGCTCAAACTTAGGCAAGCATTGGATTGTTTACTGTTAACAGAGGAATTGCTATGTCATCAGACAGGCTACAGGGCATGCATGTAAATCCAGATCCCTTATTTCTCTCATAAAAAGTTATCTTCAGCACAAACAGAAGCAAAATGAAGTTCTATTGACAGGACAGGTCTGGGCAGAATTTGATGTTTAGGAATTTAGCGAAATAAAACTCATTATAATCATACACTTCTACAGATAGACTATTCACGTGCCACACGTTTGGGCTCACTTTAGAAAACGTCAGTCTAAATTATGCCACTGAAAAAAATACATATATTATTAGAAAGACAATTAATGTTGGAAAGAAAATAATCTGGATAATGAAGAAGTAGATGCCTTCTAGGATATATTATTTTTCAACAAACTGTTGCATATAAGAGTTTTCTGATTTAATAAAGAACAGAAATCATGGGGATTAACAATTCTCTAGATGTTCCAAATTGAAGATACACTCATGCTGATCTAATACATTCATTTTGGCTTCCCATTGGATCTTGCATAACACTTTGGTACAAAATCTTCAAGCTAGGACCACAAATAAGCACCTCCCTCTGCTATGAACAGAAGAGGCTGCTTCTCCTGGTGCATGACAGCAATCGTACTTCCAGTGTACTGGCCGTGCCCCCCCAAACATGGATGCGACCCCCCTGGCAGGACCAGAAGAAAGACTGTCAAAGAACAGATGGAAATCACCTCCTGCTCCTCCACCACCACTGTTCAGGCTGTGTGGGCAGCATGCAGTGGTGCAGGTCACACCACACACCTCTCCTTACCCACAGTCTCTTCTGCTGGTTGAGGCCGTCACCCACCCTTTGAGCATCGGATAACTTGTCTGACTCCTGGGGTTCACAAAAAACTGCAGATCTAGAGGAAGATGACAGCAGCTCTCCACGCTGCATTGGTTTGTTGTTTTTTTTTCTGTGTGTGCGCATATACTTTAAATGAGCTACACACAAGACACTGAAAATTAACTGACTCTATAAATGCACTAATTTATAATTCAGCAGCAGCAATGATGCAAGGCACTCTATAACTCAGACTTGATGGCCTTTGCCTAAGGACAAGTATATGCAAAGAGCTGACGGCTATCAGGAAGTGCAGTGGCTAAAGTGGAACAGATGCTGATTTACAGTAGAACTTGTTCTGGAGGCAGAACATGAATGTAAAGCATAATTAGTTCTTCACTTGAATAATCACAGGATTTAGTTTCTCCAGTCTTAATGACATCCTCAGACACACGCTACAGTTGCTATAAATCAGTTACTATACATAAGAAGAGCCGTGGTACTTTCTTATAATCTCCATACCTGACACTTCCTTGTCATTTTATTGTTTCCAATTTTAGCTTAAAAATAAGTTTTAAAAGGTTAAATTGATCCTGCATTACTCTGTAAATAGCCTCCAAGCGCCTACAAGTCTCAGTGTTCAGTCAGTTCACTGACATGCAATAAATTTCCATGCTGCAATGACCTGCTGGGATGGCTGAGCCCATCATTAAAATTAAAGGAACTGTCTTATTTTCTGGAATGTCACTTTGCACCAGGATAATTCTACTAGATGCAGTTGAGGGACTGAGTTGAAAGAGGAAACATCAGCAAAAAGTGAAAAGTGGTACAAGAATTCATCAAGGACTGGCTTTTAATTTTGATAATCACATAGAGAGAGACTCTGCAACAACAGACAGCACGCTTACATCAGAGACAGAACAGACTGGTGACATCCTTTAAGTATTGGTAATCCTAATTTAGAATATTCTATAGTTCTGATCACTCATGTTCCAGAAAGATGAAAATGTATCATAACAATGAGCTGGGGCTAGAAGTGCTATTCACAAAGATGCCAGCAGGTGGGTTAATTATTCAAGAGGTATGATAATATTGGTCCAAGAACAGACAGCCATAACAACTAGAATTAGGAGAATACACTGGGGCAGTAAGATGGGAGCTTGAATACTCTCTATTTTTTTTTTCTTCAAGATAAGAGCATGATCAATTAACACCACAAGCGGTGTCTGTTTCTGCAAATTGCAGCAACACTACAGTCATTGCAGGGTTGTTTTTATAGGTTAATACGATCCCCTGGATTTCTGTTAATGCATGGGAGGAAAGAATCAATTCCTGGATGTAACATATGGATTAATGGATAGGTACTATAATTTACTTCAGTACGTGTTGTTCCTTTTCATAGCACTTGTATTTCTGTACAAAGTCTGAGACAACACTGGCGTGATAACATCAGCCTCTTTCAAGCATACAAATGAAACCTGCACTTTGAGTTAAGGAGGAATGAATGGAACAGACTTGTTTTTCATTGATATTCTGAAGAATGTAGAAAATCTGTTATAAGGCTGTGCAGGTTTAGGGTATATTGAACACATTTTACATGTAAACAAATACCAACGTTAAGATTTTTGTTGTAGTCTACCTAGTCTTTAGCAAAGGCTTTAAAGTCTGCCACAGCATTGTCCTGGGGAAACTGGCTGCGGCTGGAAGACTGTGCAGAGGAAAAGAACCTGGGGGTGCTGGTCGATTTTCAGCTGAATACAAGCCAGCAGTGTGCCCAGGTGGCCAAAAAGGCAAATGGCATCCTGGCTTGCATCAGAAATATTTGCCAGCAGGAGCTAGGAGGTGACTGTCCCCTGTCCTCCGCTCCAGTGAGGCCATACCTTGAGTACTGTATTCAGTTTTGGGCAGCTCATTACAAGACAGACATTGAGGCCCTGGAACGTGTTCAGAGAAAAGCGGCAACACTGGTGAGGGGTCAGGAGCACAGTGGAGTGCTTATGCGGAGTGGCTGAGGGAGCTGGAATTTAGTCTGGTGGAGGCTCGGGGGAGACCCTGTATGTCTCTACAACTATCTGAAAGCAGGTTGTGGCGAGGTGAGGGGTAGGACTAGGGGGAATGGCCCAAAGTTGCACCAGGAGAGGTTCAGGCTGGATATTGGGAAAAATGTATTCTTGGAAAGAGTATTGATGCATTGGCACACACTGCCCAGGGAGGTGGTAGAGTCACTATCCCTGGAGGTTTTCAAGAAACATGTAGATGTGGTACTAGGGAACATGATTTAGCGGGCAGCATAGGTGGTAGGTAGAGCATTGGACTTGATGATCTTAGAAGACTTTTCCAACCTTAACGATTCTATGATTTTTTCCACTTTAGCAAAAGAAAAAAGAAAAAAAAACAGAAAAAAAAACCTGACCCAATAGTTCATGAGGCTCCCTCACTTTGGAGGGAGAAGGCAGAGCCTGAGGCAGGTATTTTTATTTTTTCCAAAACAAAATTGTATTTAATGCCATATGGATGAAAGAGAGTATAGCATTGATCTAGACTGATTTGCTTCTTGATGCCAAAGCAACAGAGCTTTTCTGTCAAAACTATGCCAGAGTATCAGAACTCAGCTGCTGTGTAGGTACTACAGCTGCCATGCAGACTACAATAGGTTAGACCTCTATACTTCAGAAGTCTTTTCCGCAGGCTACAGTACCAACAAGCAAATGCTCTAAGTAGCGTTTCTTGTGCAGTTAGCCTTTAGAAATGGATCGTTGTTCTTTATAAATTACATTTTGCAAGATACCCTTGCAAAATTTATGACTGAAATTCCATCCCTAAAATTGGAATCAGTCACTGCAAGTTTCACAATATTGAAGTGTTTATATTATCGTGAGACTTTAAGGCAGTGAGCTCCCACAGCAGCAACAGTGAGTACAATATATCAAAGAGATACATTTAAAGATGGCATGTCCAAGGCTACACGAAACAACAGTGACAAGAAACAGTTCATCTGCAGTCACTGGGTAATTTTATATTAACTAGGTGAAAAATAAATAAATCCACTGGATGAAGTGACTAGATCTCTGGCATTTAAAATAATTTACTGCCATGAAATTAAAAAAAAAAAACACACATGTTGAAATAGGTAAGCTAAATACTTTAAAATGTTACCTGTATAAAGACATAATTGAATCATTTAAAAAGAATATTGCTTAAAACTATTTGGGAAAACAAACCATTGTCATTAAGGACTCATTAATTCAGTGACAGTGCTTTGCAGTCTGCAGGATGGATTGTTACAGTGCCTGATGCCATCTTTTGCATTTCTAAACATTGGCTCCAGTTAAGCACAGCTGCAACAGATGCCTTAATTTTTCCCCTCACATCTGTAAACCCTTCCTCTGTCAGCTATACTTGATATTTCTCTAATCTTGCAGATTCTTGAGTGACTTTGGTTTCCCTACGTGTGATGATTAGAGAAGAAACCATAAGGAGAATCATTAGCAAAGGCATATGAAAGTGGAATTCATACCTGAAAGTTCAAGCCCAAGCAGATAAGACAAATTGCCAATACATATGAATGACATATGCAGAATCCTATTCATATTTCTCACTATGTAATGTCACCTCCTCTACCACCATCTATTAGAGATGAAAGCCACCAGATTTATCTGAAACTGAAGTGTATAAACTCAGTGTAATATCTGAACAAATAAATAAATAATAAATGTAAACATCACTTTTAAAAAGAAAAACAAATATAGGTAAAGTTCTGCTCTTACTAACACTCTCTCACTTACCCCTGAATATTTCATGATGTGACTGTGTCTTTCTTGACGCCAGTCAGTATTCAGCTGTCCTCAAAATCTGCACACACACAAAAAAAAAAGATTCAAACGAAATAATTTTCTGTTTGCAGAGGACGAATAGCCTCAGATTATTACTGTTAAGTATGTGAAGTCTTTCAGATATGACAGTGATCTGGTCATATTCACATCTAATAAGTTAACCACTTTAGAGTTAGATATAAACAAATAATATTTCAGCCCTGCAGAACAGGCTGACCTCACACAAGCCTCAAATTTAGTTCTTTCATGCAGTTTGTCTGTGCTGGTATTATTAATAGACACACTAAAATGGGAACTTCACCCTGGCTCAGCTTTGACTCATTGAATGGCCTTGGGCATCACATAACCTCTGTCTCCAGTTCACTATCTGCATAATGTGTTTGTCTATCTAGTGACTTTACAGAATCATGGGAATATAAATGAGGCACTTCACAGGGTTTTTAGGTTACAATACACTGCCTTCCCTCATAACCCCTGTGTATTTTTATAATGTATTTCCTGAATTTTAACACAGACTTTTCTTTTTCATTAAAGCAACTAAACTGTTTAAGCAGGAGGAACTATTTAAGACTTCCAAAATAATCATCCTAAGATTAGTAACTTGAAGTAATAGAAAGGAACCACAGCCATATAAAGCTTGGATTCTCACAGTCTCAAATATCTTTATCCGTTGATGCTTTTAAATAAGCACTTTACTGCCCAAGGAAAAAGAAGAAAGCTTCATTTCTCACCTTGAGAAGAAATAATAGATAATGAGGTTAGTAAAATTTGTACCAGAAGGAGGAATCTGTTGGTTATTAATCTGGTAGTGAAAAAGAGTTGTATTATTTTGAAATCTGATCTATTTCTGAGTGCAGCACAATCATATTCACTTTACTGCATCAGAGGACATTAACCCTCAGCGCAGCTGAGATCATAAAACAGCAACAGAGTTAAATTATAAGCTTAGTTGCATATTTTCTTGTTTTCTGCTGAAATTATTCTACATCATGACTCCTCTGCTCTGAGTATGGTCCTTTCTATCTCAGGAAAAGGCCCCTTCCCCTTAAGGAAGGCCCTCGGGGGACTTTTAAGACATTGACATGCAATACTCAGATATTTGTTAACTTTTAATGTCAGCCTGAAGTAGATGCAAAAATTTAGACTCATCGGACATCAGTTTAAAATAGAAAGATGGAGCATCAAAAGTTGACCAGTTCAACAGTGATTATTGCATCAGTGAATACCAGGAAATAATCTCCATACAGCAGCTCTGCAAGGCCCAGGCATTAGGCTAACTACTGCTGCTTCAATGCATACAGCGACTGAACTTTGCCAAGACAGTATTCTCTCTATGCTCATTCATCCATCGTTATCTCATTTTTTTCCCCATGACTTGGCTTCCTCTTTATTTGCATTATTCCAGTTCAAAAGGAACAGACAGCAGTGTAAAGCAATACTTATAGGGTACAGGGAGTATATATTGAATGGCATTACCTTTAATTATTGAGCAGTGAATTGTTCTTCAAATTCAGGTCCTCTCAGTTATGTCATCCTGGAGCATGGCTCTCTAGACAGGACAGCTCTCAGGGAATGGTAAACGCTATTCCATTTCTAATTATGTCACTAAAGTGCAGTGAGAAAAAAAACCAGTGTATTACCCCAATAGGGCTTCATGTAGATATGTATGAATGCATAACAGATGCCTGGAATTGAACGTGCCTTGTCTGCCCATCCATAGGGAAAGAGAATGCAGAGCTTCAAGCTATCTCACAGCTTGTGTTCTTGTGGAACTTGGCAACAGGACAAGGAATAAGAACTCTAAAGCTGATCTGATCCCTAATAATTACAGAAGTATTATGACATAACTACAAATGTTATATCCTGCGCCTGAAAACGCTATTTTAAAAGACAGTTCAAATGAGAATGCAAAAATAACCAAGGTCAAATTCATTGGCAATATTCCCATTGACTTCAATAGGACATTCGCTTGTTCACTGTAGTTGTAATTTTGGTTTAGTGTTTTTCCAGTAATTAGGAAAGAGTTACACCAGTGTAAAAACTACTCTGAAATCCAAAGCAAGCAGCTCTTAGGAGCTGAAAAAAGAGCTCTACCACTAAACTATTTGCATTTGGACAGACCCTTAGATACAATGCCACTGAAGCAACTTGCCCATATAAAAAGTTCTTAAAAAAATGAAATTAAAAAGCCTCAGAGGCAGAGCAGCAAGAGGCAGCCCATCTGCATTACTCTTTGATATCCAGATAACCAGAAAGCAAGACTTGAATGTTGCTCAATGGTTGAGCAAAATAAAGTATAACATATAATCTGCAATGAAAAACAAGAAGGTACTCCACCCTACTGCAACACAAACAGTAACAGCAGCAAAGCTAGAGGGTCAGTAATAGCCCACAGCCAAAACAAGAGTACTGCAGTAATTCCTGATCCTGGAAAAAATACTCATTCATAGGTAGGGCCATCTTTATATATGCTTTATCATCCCAGCAATTATTTTGTACTTTACCCTATTACGTGAGGGATTTTGCCACAGAGCAACACTGTGAAGGGGAAAGATGAAAACAACTGAGGCAGCTAAGTGGCCCATTATGTCTTCTCAGAAGAAGAAACAGTGAATTATTTATGATTAATATGATAGGCAAAACCACTAGGTTTAGAGCTTAGATATAAATACATTTTTTGATGCAGTTATTGATTCACCATTTAATGATGGTTGGTTAAAGGATGAGGTTGCCCAGGCTCTGTATCCATTACCATTACAGGACAAGTGCCAAGGACTTGTGGATAATTGCCATTCACCGACTTTGATATACTGCACACACACTGCACCCATACTTCAATGGCTGGTTAAGTCCGGGTGCGTTCTTCAACGCTGACCAAATGAGACAGGTGAAATCCCTGAATCAACATTTTATATTTGAAAACGTATAAAGAAATACAAGTTATATAGAAGTACACAGCTTGAACGGTAGTTTGGGAATTGCTAGGTTGTATTCAACAACTATCAGCACTATTTCCACTCACGGTAACTATTGCACGCAGAAAAGTGAACAGACTGAGCTTCGCTGCGTGAACGGCACTGCGAGTTTCTGCCACTAGAGTGCGTCAACGCACATATGAAGATTAAACCTCTCGGAACTCCCTACCATTACACTCCAACTAGTGCCACCGCGTCGGACAAAGTCAAGCAGCACCAACGTACTGTTTTTAATTATTTCCTTCTTGACTGTTAGAACTTGCCTTAAAGGTTATACTACGGGAAGGTGCCCTGCCCCATGCTCTGCTTTTTCTGGACAGGGGTTTTGATATGAATGCTGAATAACACAGACATCCAGAAATAGCCCTGCCAATTTTACAACTGATTACATCTGTTTTTTTGGTCCAGTGCCAGTGAAACATCACTTCCAGGCTAAGGCTTCTACTTTGGAGCCACATAATAACCCCATTACTTTGTACTGAAAGATACACAACCAGTCAATGTAGGTAAATCTGCTGCTCCTTGTTTCCCTCAGTGCAAGATGTGTGCTGAACATCTGCATGTTCCCTTTCCAAAGGAAAACAACAACAAAACACATACCTATGCACAATTTGAAAATCTGCTGTTGTGCTGAGAATGTGGATGCTCCGCTGTAGCTAAGTAAAGCAATTTGGAGAGAGTCTGTAAAAGTCCCCCTCTTTCATAGTAAGAAAAAAATGAGAACAGTTAAAATTAGAAGTGCGTAGGCATAAAGCATTGCCAGGATCAAACAGAATATGTTCAAATGTACACATTTAGAAATGCTAAAAATCAGGTTCTGCCTCTATACTTTGCAGAATCAAGGCTTGGCCCCTTCTCCATCTGTAAAGGCACACTGACAGCACACCCTTCCTCTCTGTTTTTGCTCATTTTTGCCTCTTCACATTGCAAACCCTTATTAGCTGTTTCAATTACACAAGCTAAGTTTTAGTAGTAGTTTTTCACCACCCATAGTGCTTACTTTTTGATGAAGATTTTAGCCCAACCCTATTGACTATTCTTTAAAATACACCAAACAACCAGAATAAAAGCCCACCGTATGCGTAGAGAGGATACCCATGGGACAGTATTCAGATCTGCAACCCTACGCATCTTCAAGTGGATTTCTGAATGGAGAAAAGCAGCGATTCATCCATTATCTCCCTTACTTCCCTTAGGAAAGGTCCTGCTATACCTGTCTTGGAAAGGTTTTGGCCCTACAACCTTAGGAAAGGAAATACTCAGACTCCCTAGGCCCGTCAGTCTCCTGTCACTGTGTTCTGGTTGCTGCTGCAGTAACCTTCTGCAGTGACACCTCTACCCTCACTGGCAGAGCCCCTCATTAACCATTTTCTAGAATTAGAGTGTGAAAGCCAGAAAGTGAACTTGCTGCTTTTACAAAGAGGGAAGAACACCCAGGAGAAGGTATTTAAATGATGTCCTGAGGCAGAATTAAGTTGATTTATGTCAGCGATTATTTTTACCTTTCCAGTCAAGCAGAAGTTATGCAGCAAAGTTTGCATAGGCACAGACTTGCAGCAGTGCTTTAGGCCAGACAGACCCTGACAGCATCTGAGAATGAAGGACACAGACCAGCAGGCAAACTCCTGCCCTCCTGCAGCCCTTCCCACAGCACCCGCAGGGAGGGATCCCAGCTCTCTGCTCAGGCAGGTGCCAGACCTACCTTGCCTGCACCGCGTGGGTAGCACGGAGCAGAGATATGCTGCTCGAGAACTTTTGAGAATTGCCAGCAGGCAATTTCTGTAGGGGAGGGAACTGGGATCCTGCATCTATTCCCCCACACCTGTCCCAACAGAGCAACAACAACAACAACAAAAAAAAAAAAAAAAAAAAAAAAAAAAGAGGAAAAACGTGGAGGCCCCCATCCTGCGCTTTTTGTTCTCATACCAATGGTAAACATCTTTGTGTGTTGAGATCAGAACGACTCGCCTACAAATATCTGGAATTGTTCTCCTTCCTTTTAAGGAAAATTCAGGCCCAAGAAGGAATGTATTCTTCCAGCCCCGAGACCTCAATCCGAAGCTCACTATCATCAGCATCGATTTTAAAGAGTCTTTGCATCACGTCCTAACCAATCACCTCTGTAGAACAAGGGGGAAAAAAAACGGAAAACAAATAACCAAAAAAGCGACCTCTGAAGGGGGTACTGCCTCTAGATTTTTTACTTAAAAAAAAAAAAAGAAAAAAAAAAGAAAAAAAAGCAGTGTAATTAGAATTTTTAATACATAAAAACACGTATCCCATTGCCTGAAAGAACATGATCTAATATTTTGTATTTAATTGTCACAGGGACAGGGGGAGGATCAGTAAATATGTGCCAAATAAAAAACAGAGCAAATGTTTCCAATTAGAATACTGAAATAAGCTATTTGAATGCTAAGATTCTCGCACAGTGATTGAAATATAAACATTGCACTTCATTTTCAGTGCTTTAGAATCAGAACAAGTTTGCTACAAAACAAACAAAACGACATTTTCCTGTACCACCGGAACACAGGCAGCTACGTGCAAGCTAATAAATAAGAATTATAAATGCATTTGCATGTCAATAGAGGTACTGATATCGGTATATCTGAAGTTTAACTATCTGGTGAATATAGTTCCTAAACCACAGAGGGTGAAGAACTAATTGCATTCTCCTTGTCTGTTGCCTATGAGCAGCATATTGAAAGTTCCCTAGAACTGAGAAAGACAATTCAGCTGGAAAAGGAAGGATTTCTATCCAAATGCCACTAAATAGCTTGAACTTTATGAAGGGTTTTTCATTTTGTTTTCCTCTGTTAAAATTTTAAGTAAAAACATCACTGATTTTAAAATAAGGCCTCCATACTTTTGAACAAATACAAGTGAGAATCAGTGAACTACGTTACAAAATATACCATTATAGAAAAAGTAGCTGAAAGAAATAGCTCTTGCAGAAACTGTATAATTCAATCTCTTGGAAATGTCAGAGAGCTCATCATCACAAGAGTGAAACGATGCAATTTTGCATTATTTAATACAAGTGTAGAGAGACAGTGGATGCATATGTTTTCCTATGGAACCCACCTCTGAGTTCTTGTCATCCTTAATCAGAGCAGCAAAGAGCACTGGGACACAAGATAGGGTAATGCAAAAGTAAAAAATGAAAAAGGTAATACTTCTCTGTACATGCTTGCATCTAAACACACAGTGTATGCATGACACCTTCAGAAGCTTTATTCCTTTCTCAGCACAAATTTTTATGGCAAATTTTTATTTGTAGTCAGAACAGAAAGATTCTATATTATAGGCTTAACAAATACAAATATATTCTGCCTACTACCATTCAAAATATTCTTGGAATCCTGTATTATATTTGCTTCCCCCCCCACCATGAGAGCAATAACATATCATTTCTAGTAGATGGTGACATCCAATAAAAGCAGATGAAATTTGCACAGCCGTTTGCAAGAAACAGAACTATTTTTCAACCTGCACTTTACATAAACAAAGCTGATAATAGCAAACCTTCTGGTGAATGAATTATTAGCAATTAGCTCTAATCTGGCTAGTGCATACTATTATGACATCTCAGTGGTAGACAAATGTGATTTGAGAGAGGTTTTTTTTCCTAGCAGTAAAATAACAGGCTGAGGTCACTTTAAACAAATGTTGGAAATGAAATGTATTATTAGTATTTCAATCACTGCCAATTCCCTTTACTTACTATAATTACTGTTTCATAAGATTTTGAATAAATATATTTTGCTGTATGCTGCAAGACAACATGTCACAAATTAAGATGACTCAAATTGAGACTTGCCGTACCGCAAGCACATTCTGAAACTAAGGCTTTAATCCCAATATCAATTATTCAAACACTCTCTCAACTGCACCTGTTTCCTTCGAAAATAAAGTGAATCTTCTATAAGTTTTTCCCTTCCTACTGAGAAGTAGGAATCCCATGATTTTGGGCATACCAATTCTAACACACCTCCTTTCTTAATTTTCCAGAAGGCAACTTAGTAGGTACAGTTGCCTAATTTTTCAGAAGTAACTAATTTACAGCTCTCTGCAAGCTTCATGGAGCACACGCCCTTCTTTCACAGAAGAGCTTTGCAACAGGTCACCTTGGTTTTACATAGCAAATTAGAAGTAAAAATCAGAATAACAAAATTACAAACTAAGGCATTGGTAATAAACAGAAAACTGAGTGCTGATGTTTCCTTTTGCACACTAGTTGATGAGCTGTGGGCTTGCTGAGAGAGCATATGGTTGGGACACAAAAGGCCACAGACTATGTGACAATAACATCAGTGACTTGCCTAACATTTTTTAAAGCAGGCCGTCTTTTGACTCTAGCCGTTTTACACATATTTTTTTAAGAGTAAGATAATGCCTTCAGATTCTCATGAGTGAAGAGTACATATATTTCCCACTGTCATTTAGGGAAGACCTATCAATGAGTTTCCCGACCTGTACACTCATTTTTAATATTTGAGCATCATTTATACTAGTATTTGGACCTGCTGGAACATGTCCAGAGGAGGGCCACAAAACGATTCAAGGAATAGAAAAGCTCCCTACAAAGACAGTCTGAGGGAACTGGGGCTGTGCAGCCTGGCAAAGAGGGTACCTGAGAGCAGCCTCTCAGTTTCTAAAGGGGAAAACGTGAAAAAGAATGGGACAGACTCTTCGGCAGGGTCTGTCATGATAGGACAAGGGGAAATGGTTTCAAACTAGAAGAACAGAGATTTAGATTGGATGTAAGGAAGCAGTTGGTGTTTTTTTTGTTTGTTTTTACATTAAGGGTGCTGAGGCACTGGCACAGGTTGCCTGGAGAGGTGGTGGATGCCCTGTCCTTGGAGATGTTCAATATCAGGCTAGACAGGCTCAGAGCACCTGATGGAGCTTCAGGTGTCCCTGTTCATTGTAGAGGAGTTGGACTAGATGGCTTTTAAGGATCCCTTCCAACTTAAATGATTCTGTGATTCTATGATGAATAACAGTTGCCTCAAATACTGATGATTACAAAGACACTAATACTAAATGCTATATAAACAAGTGACTATCTTTCCAGAAGACATGAAATGTCTTAAAACAGAAACACTGAAAGCTTCGTAACAAATGAGTTCATAATATACTGGTTTTGAACAAAACCAAGAACTAACCAACCTCCAAACCTTTAATTTATCTTTTACATGAAAGAAATGCAACGGATAGTTACCACGAGTGGCTATCCTTGGGCCTTTGAATTCGTGAATGTATAATACAACATTCATACCCCTTATTTCGCATGCAGTAGATAGAACAGGCTTCCTGCATTGCTCTCATGAGGCCTTTAAGACTTGAAAGTCTGCATTAAGGCAATAATTGCAATCAAACCACATACTTCAACCAGTAATCCACAGGATTCACGAAAGAGTTCATTTTCCTGATGAACGATTTGTTTTCATCTATTGGGTTTAGATACAGGCATTTTTCCTCTCCCTCTGAAGCACCAGCTCAGCCCTAGCTGTCTGTACATAAATTCAAATGCTAGCCACCCAGATGATATCAGAAGTTCGGATACTGCCAACGGACTTTCGAAATTAAAAGTAATGTAATCCAGCAGTGTATAAATCATGTTCTTCCACTATGCAACTTGCAAAGCTCATCTGGTGATTCTTGTTCTGAAGCAGGAAGATATTCCACCTTCATTTAATGGTTTCTCAAGTAGTTCTCTGACTTTGTATAGCCCACACAGCTTTTCTGACTTTTTCCCTAGTAGGACAACTATATAAAGATGACTAGAAAGAAGTCCTATTATATTAGATAACTGTTTTTTGGTTAATGTATTTCTAGTCTCTGTGACCCTTTTTATGACTGAACAGCACGATCCACAACCACACAATCCTCAAACCATTCCCTTGGAACATCCTCCCCGCTCCGCAATTTTTGTTTTTGCAACCCTTTTTCCTCAAACACATTTCCTAGGTTTGTAATGGAGTCCACCCCATGACAAACTACAGCTTCAGACCTTGGAGTAAAATATAAATACGATCATATTTGATACGACTGCTCCTCTTACTGATGTTAGCACAATATAGTTCATGGCAACTTGGGATGGGAACTTAGGTAAAAAAAAATATGGTAACATAGGTAATGTAACTTTAACATCTATACATGCACAAGGTCTTTTGCATATCTCTTTACCTATGCACTGGGAAGAAGAATATGTACGTCACATATGGCATTACTTCTCTAGTCCCTGGAAAACAAAGGATTCTACCATTTCAGGCCAAAATTCATACAGAAAACTCAAGTCATCTTCAATTTCCCTTCATAAAGTCTATGAAGATGACAACACAATATTTGTCAGGCAAGAGTTATGAATCCAGGTGTTCACAGCATCAGAATAAGGCTGAGGTACTTAATGCCTTCTTTGCCTCAGTCTTTAATAGTGAGACTAATTGCTCCCTGGGCACATACCCCTCGCACTGGTAGATAGGGAACAGAAAAGGCCCTGCACAACCCATGATGAGATGGTTTTGGACCTGTTCTGAAAGCTGAACACTCACAAGTCCATGGGGTCAGATGGATGGCACCCTAGAGTGCTGAGGGAGTTGGCGGATGTTGTTGCCAAGCCATTCTCCATCATCCTTTGGCAGTCCTGGCTAACCAGGGATGTCCTGGTGGACTGGAGACTGGCAAATGTGACGCCCATCTTCAAAAAGGGCCAGAAAGATGATCCTGGTAGCTGCAGACCTATCAGTCTCACCTCGGTGCCAGGGAAGGTGAAGGTAATCTCAGGAGCCATCATGGATCAATTAAAGGTCAACCAGGGGATCAGGCCCAGTCAGCATGGGTTCATGAATGGTAGATCATTCATGACTTCATTCTATAACAAGGCGGCCCACTTAGTGGATGAAGGTAAGGCTGTCAATGTGGTCTACCAGACTTTAGTAAAGCCTCTGACACTGTTCCCCACAACATCCTCGTGGAGAAGCTGGCTGCCCACAGTTTGGATGGGCATATGCTCCACTGGGTGAAACACTGGCTGGATGGCAGGGCCCAAAGAGTTGTGGTCAATGGAGTTAAATCCAGTTGGTGGCCAGTCACAAGTGGCGTCCCCCGGGGCTCAGTACTGTGGCCACTCCTATTTAACATCTTTATTAATTATCTTGATAAGGGGATTGAGTGCCCTCTCAGTAAGTCTGCAGATGACACCAAGTTGAGAGGGAATGGTGATCGGCCAGAGGGTAGAAAGGCACTGCAGAGGGACCTGGATAGACTGGATCAATGGGCCAAGGTAAACTGTACAAGTTTCAATAGGGCCAAGCACCAGGTCCTGCATTTGAATCACAACAACCCCAAGCAACCCTACAGGCTTGAGGAGGAGTGGCTGGAAAGCTGCCTGATGGAAAGGGACCTTGGCGTACTGATGGACAGTCATCTGAACATGAGCCAGCAGTGTGCCCAGGCGGCCAAGAAGGCCAGTGGCATCCTGGCTTGTGTCAGGAATGGTGTGGTGAGCAGGACTAGGGAAGTCATCCTGCCCCTGTACTCAGCACTGCTGAAGCCTCACCTTGAGTACTGTGTTCAGTTTTGTTCACCTCAAAACAGAAAAGACATTGAGGTGCTGGAGCAGGTCCAAAGAAGGGCAACTAGGCTGGTGAAGGGCTTGGAGAATATGCCCTATGAGGAGTGACAGAAGGAACTGGGGCTGTTTAGTCTGGCGAAGAGGAGGCTGAGAGGAGACCTTACTGCTCTCTTCTAATACCTGAAAGGTGATTGCAGCAAGAGCAGAGCTAGTCTCTTCTCAACTGGTGATAGGCGACAGGACAAGGGAAATGGCACCAGGAGAGGTTTTGGATGGATATCAGGAAAAACTCCTTCACAGAAAGGGTTGTTAAGCACTGGAATAGGCTTCCCAGGGAGGTGGTTGAGTCACCATCCCTAAACGTGTTTAAAATTATTTGGATGTGGTGCTCAGAGACATGATTTAGTGGTGGGTTGTTAGATTTAGAGTAATACGGTTAGATTGTGTTGGACTTGATGATCTTTAAGGTCTTTTCTAACCTGAGCAATTCTATGATTCCATTTCAGATCCCTTGTCTATGTCCTCGATACATGTAGTATAAGGAAAGGCATTTTACTCAACTCCCTTCTCTTTGGTAAATTCTCTGTGTTGTCCTCTAGCATCTCCTACTTCCCTCTCTGTTTTGCACACAAGGTAACCTTTTGGGAGCCCTGTGCTCTCAGAAGCACCACAGAGCAAGGATTACAATCCATAGAAGAGCTGTCTCCTGAGAGGCTGTCAGCAATACGCTAATGTGACAGCTCAGTAAGAATTTGAGACCATCACTTCCAGCAAAATAACTGCATTGAGTGGTGTTTGGTATATATACACTCACATATCCCTCAACAGAAGAGCCCTACAAAATACAAGCCTAATATATATGTCAAATAGGATGCCCATAGGATCTTATAGCATGAGTACACATCAGTAGACACATACGCTAAACCAGTGTTCTCAGGAAACAAGCTTCCTGCTCCTTTGTTTCCACAACTGAAGTCACTGACAAAGCTAATGAAGACGGTCAGACATCTGCATGACATACAGCTTGATATATAAGCTGTAGCAGAAAGAGAGAAAGCATTCAAAACCAAACGTATTCAAATCAGCTCAGCCACTACCAGCAAAAGTTATGCAGAACAAAGCCTGGCCTTCTTCTCAGCTTGGATGATTCAGGTTTCCAACATCCCTAGAAGTACAAAATTCTCTTGACAGCCATGAATTCATCTGAAGAGTGACAGCAACTGAAGAAACATGACTGATGCCACTTTCAAACATACCATACCTTCTGCTAGTACGATTTATACCAGTTCATAGAATTAAATCATAAATACTCTCAGCAAAAGCATTTTTAGCAGTAGAAATACAATGTGTTAAGGCTGCTACCAGTATGTAAAAACTCTAGTAAGTAAATAAACAAATTACAATAAAGCCCACTCAATCCAAGAAATTTTTATGACATAACCTGGCCAGGTTTGACCAAGTTCCCTTGTGAAGCAGTCTTGAGGTGACACTGGCATCATGTTGTTGCTGCCTGTAATAATCCCACCTGCAACTACCATTTGAAGAGCACCTTTCAAAGCAGAGTGTGAGCTTTGTTAATTGACTCACAATAAAAACAGAAACAAACACACCCAAACAAAAACCCCTTGTACCTTGAGATCAGTCACTCCAGTTCCAGCCAGGTCAGCTCTGAAGCAGCTGTGCTCAGCAACTGACCGTTAGGTTTCCTGGGTTTCCTGGGTTTAAATTTCCCGCCATTTCCCTGGTAACACCCACACACTCGGCCTCTCTTGGGAGAACTGCATGTTTCTGTAGGGTTGCACTGTTTTCTTGATGTTTCCCCAGCAGGTGAAGAACCCCTTACGTTTTGAGATTAGTTGCACTACTACAGGCCCAGCCTGCAGCAAGTGAGAAATTGCTCAAATGCAACAGCCTTAAGCACAGAAACAGAGAAAAGAAGCTGCTTACCTTTAGAAGACCTCAAGCAGGCAAGAATCTTCAGCAAGGTACCCTCACCTCCACTGCCAACCCATAAATGAGGTCTGGGAAGGGATGGATCCTCGTTGCACCCCTTCCAGTCACTCAGGTACTCTGCATACACCTGAGCTCCCCTGGGTTGGTCCTGCCTTCCCACCAGGTGTTCAATCACTGCTTCAAGCTGTGACTTAACATTTCCACTGCAGCATGACAAAGCTGTAAATCTGTTCACTCCTGAGATTTAAGATAAATAAAAAATAACAGAACACTCATTTTCTAAGAGATGCAGAAATTACATTGTCATGTACCACTTATATCAGCAATAAACAGGTACATTTCTTCCAGCCTTGCTTTGCTCGGTTCTCTTGCAGGTTCAACTATACAAGCTCTTAAAAACTTTAACATCGCTATTCCAAATCTAATTCCTTCCTTCTGTCCAATATGAGAGTCACTAAAAGGTAATTTCTAAATAGTTATCCACTTCCAGATGGGTCTAAAGTAGAAATCACACAGTATTTTTACTGTTGAAACATACGTAAGACATGATTATTGCCTTCTGAAATTTGAAGTAAAATTCAAACAAGGTGAAGATATTTCTTCTATATTGTATGGTCTGCAGTCTGTAGGTAGTTTAGTAAGAGAATTAGGTTTTAACGAGGGACTAAATATAGACTATAACAATTATTATCACTGAAATATGGCCTTTAAGTGCTTCTATTTGCCAAAAGGTACCATTTCTTTTAAGTCATTTCTGTATCCCCATGTACTGCCAAGCATATTTTTCATGCCTTAAAAAAAATCTCACAGTGATGAGGAGACCTTTTCACAGATCCTGCCAAGTTAATTGAAACAAGATAAGTAAAGTTAATTGAAGCAAAGAAAGCTCAGCAGCAAGGTGAAGTCATCCCCACTTGGGGTTCGTGTTTAGTGGGCAGTCAAGCTAACAATGCTACTAAAGGGAATAAAATTTGGTGTGTCAGACTACATGATTCAGAAAGCAGAGAGGTAGTATTAAAATGCAGTATAGGGACATAGTCTGAGAGAGCTGATGAGCCTTTGGTTTTATTACTTGCATTTGCCTATATGATTGGATGCTGTATATTATAATGCAATATTCAGATGTTCAGAGCAAGGTTGTGACACTGCTGTATAAACCATGTAATGCAACAAGGTCTTTGTACACACAGTCTTATACTTTTAAAGGTTTTATGAAACATAACTTTTCATACTGAATGTAGACTCAGAAAACAAGTTTGTAACCACCTTTACAATCTGGTTCGGCTTTATCCTTTTAATTCTTTACATTCATCTGAAAATCTCAATCTGGTACAGTTACCTCATTCTGTAGCCCTTCCTTCCATTACAGATTTGTTGTTTTCTGTTCCTACTTGTAATCATGTATTTTTCTTTCTTTACTGATTCTAGTACGGCATATTTGGTCCTTTCTTCTTTCTGCTGGCCCTATTACAGATTAAGTTTCCTTAGTAAGTTCGATTTCTATAGATTTCTACCACCTTTTTTTCACCCAAATCTCTGTGCTTCCTTAGGCTTAACATACAGAATTTAATTAAAGAATAATTAATGTGGACCATCTTGAAATTGCTGCCTTTTCAGAGTCTATTAAAAGCCCGTAATTTGTTCTCGCATTATTATCTTCAGGTACTTGATTAAATAGTAAAGAAAGAAATGTCTACTCTCATATAGTGAAATGATAGACTGCAGATTAGTAAAAGCAAAGAATGCCACGTTTCATCTTCGTTATACTATGGTATTTAGGACTGTGCATTTTCTTTCTAGCAATGAGTTAATCTCTGTGCTGCCACAGTTTTTGAATTTTGCTGAATAGTAAACATCATAAAGGACAGATTCCACCTCTTAGTATAAGAAATGACCAAATAAATATATAACAGTACATAAACTATACAAACTATAACAGAATGCAGTAGAATTGCCAGCTCACAGCCTGAACCAATGGTTGAGCAGGAGGTGAGAAGGCATGGCTAACCCAGGGAGCTCAGGTGCTAGCAATACACCTGAGGTACCAGAAGTAACCTCACCCTCATTTAAGGGTTAGCAGCATCTCTCTAGTTAGAACTTATCTTGAGCCATTGCTGGTTGTTGGAAGAAGTAAGCTAATTTTTATTTTTTGTTATTATCTATTATTCTATATTGCTTATATCCTATTGGAAGGTACTTTTATTGCCTTCTTTTGCTGTACATTCTTGGTGAGCCTGCTAGGGATCTAATGCAAGATAGACTGGTGGGGTGCCACCTGACCAGTGGCCCCCGCACCCAAACCATATTACGTACAATGGCACACCCATACATGACAGCCAAACTTATGGATCTAGTACAGCAATTTAGGCAAAAAGCCAGAGAAGGTGTACCAGGCTGGCTGCTCCAGTTATGGGACATGAGGACAGAAAGTGTTGTAGGAAAATGGACCAGAAATTTCAAAACTGGCATCCATTACTACTCACCATGCCCTCAGGCAAAGATTCTAAGCAGCAGTCCAATACAATGAGGAAAATCATTCATTAATTCAATGACTGATGGCCGCATGCTGAACAACATGGCCAAATAAAAATGATATACCTTTAAACACAGTTTTATGATCATTTATGGAAGACTTACGAAACTACATTAGAAAATTAGGTATGAAAGAGACAGTTTATGAGAATGCCTTTGAAAGTCTGGATCTGATAAAATTGTCAGTGGGAATGAAAGATCTCATCTTGCAACAAGCTCCACCACACCAGTATGGTACCTCAGTATCCATACTAAAGCTTCTACTGGCCATAATACAACAGGCCACCCAATTGGTGGTGGATCTGGGGAAGAAAGAGTGCATATGGGCCAGGCGCAATCTCCAAATGGTGGTGCAGAAGTCAGAAGTCCATCTGTGACCATGACTTAGGAAACCAGCCCCTAAAGTAGTCCAATCTGGACCCATTAGAGTCTCAAGAAAACAAATGTCCTGTATCCTGATTAGGGCAGGAGTTCAATTTAAAAAGATCAAAAAACAACCTAATCAGGTCCTATTAGAAGTATGAAGACAATTGACAACGATTCTAATCCTCCCCTAAAACGGAAGGAATTAGAATTATAGTAAGGATTTCACAAGTAACATGGAATCTAGAGGATTTCACAGTCCCATCAAAAAAGGGTAAACCTCCTCACGTGGCCTGGGTAGCTGCAGCTAAGCCACTGGAGGAAAAAGACGTGGGGACCGCTGAGCTAATGATGTGATGGGGGAGCTGAAATCCCCCAGGACTAGGGCCTCTAGAAGGGACCAGAGTCCCTAAGTTGAAATAAGAACTCATTGGTCCTGAAAGAATATTCAACGGGTTATGGCACTAGTGGACACTAAGGCTGAAACATTGATTATACATGGTGACCCAAATAAATTTTTGGGCACTAAGGCAATGATAGGTGGGTTTGGGGGACAGATGATCTCTGTAACCCAAACGTGGTTGAAACTGGGAGTTGGGCATCTCCCACCCTGGGAGTACAGGGTGTTTATCGCTCCAATTCCAGAATACGTATTGGGGGTAGACATTCTGCGGTGTCTGACTCTCCAGACCAATGTGGGAGAGTTCAGGCTAAGAGAAAGACATATTAGCATCTGGGTAGTGCAGGTAATTTTAGGCGCCATGAAAAACTGAGCCCGTTTGCTGCAACTGCACTTGATCGTGAATACAAAACAATACACACTCCTGGGTGGGCAAGGGGAGATCACTAACTGTGCAGGAGCTGGAGAGAGTAGGGATTATAAGAGCTGCACACAGCCCACAAAACTCCCACATACGGGCAAGTCAGGTGGTAAGTGGAGAATGATAGTAGACTACAGAGAACTAAATGAAGTCATGTTGCCAATCCATGCAGACAAATCCAACATTGCCTCCCTCATGGATACACTGAGTAGGGAAACAGAAACAAATCATTGTGTTCTGGATCTAGCAAATGCATTTTTAAGCATTTCAATTGCTAAGGAACTCCAAGACCAGTTTGCATTCACATGGGAGGGCAGGCAGTGGACTCTTCAGTCCTGTCTCAGGGGTACGTGCATTTGCTTACCTTTTGTCATAATCTGCGACCTTTTGTTTTATGACCTTTCATCATTATGTATTATGACCTTTTGTCATAATATATGACCTTTTGTCATAATCTGGTGGTGCCTGACTTAGAAGACTGGAACCAACAGTCTACTATTATAATGTACCACTACATCGACGATCTAGCATTAACATCTGACTCAATAAAGGCATTAGAGAAGGCAGTAACTTCACAAACTGCCCATTTACAGGAAAAAGGGTGGGCTATAAACCCATGAAAAGTACAAGGATCAGGGCTGTCAGTCAGATTTCTTGGTGTTGTCCTGTTGGGTCTTACCCAGTGCAATCATACTTAAGGTTCAAGCGTTCCCAGTTCTCATGACACCAAAACGGTTGCAGGAGTTTTGGGGTATAGTATTACAGGGTCTTTATGACCACCAATATTTAAGGTAATTGTTATTCATCACAGAATCACAGAATATAATTGTGGTGTTCTGATCAGATTTTATTTCTCAGTAATTACATTTTATCCTCCCAAATTACTCATTCATTTGGAAACAAATGATGACAGTCTTTCCTAATACACCCCAATTGCTGTGTCCTGTTAGATTGTTGCTAGGTTTCAGTAGGGGTGGTTGTACGACTGCCCTGGATAAACAGATACCTACATATTGTTGTAAATTTATTAATTTATTAGAGCAAGCACTTTGGACTGTTCAGAAATCAGAAATGCTATTAATACACACGGTTGCTCCACAGCGGCGGAAAACATTTTGCGAAGGAGACACACTACAAACAGCCATGTCAAAAAATATGTCCTAAGGCTTATTATTAATGTATCAGCTAGCATAAATCACTCCACTGACCTCAATGAAACCATGGTGAATTTATAGTGTGAATGCAGCTATGTAAGCTACATATTCCTTTATCACCGTGCAACTGAAAAATACATTCAAAAGGATAGGATATTGCATTAGCATAATATCTGAGGAAGACTGCAGCTCACAAAATTATGTGAAATGAACTCCATGAAAAAGCAACTTCCTCACCTTTCATTCATTTCAAGTGCTTTGATCTTTAGGTTTTTAATTAATAACTTTTCTGACTCCACTGACACTTCTGAAACGTAATGTTTCTACCACTAAGTACAGGATTGTCCAGTCCCAGATATATAAATAAATATCACTTTAGATTTTTTTTTAAACCTAGGCCTAACTTTGTAGTGCAAGCACAGATGGTATAAAAGGACCAAACTCTATATTTGCGTAAGAGTGAAAAATGTCTGAAAAACAATGTTAATTTAAAAAACCAGCCTGGATTCAGAGCAGGGTGAAATTATGACAGAGCACAAGATATGAAACAAGATTCCAGTAACAACATGCAAGGACCTTTAGTCTGCTGGCTGGTATCACATCCTGAAATGAGCTTTTGTACAAGATTTTTTAGAAGAGACTTCAATAAGGCCTTAATATATATGGAACAATAGCAGGATATGTCCTCTAACTGGTAGGAACAATTACTGCTCTCAGACATGCAAGTTAGCTTTATTGGATTTGGTGCACACTTTCTGGCCTAGATACAGAGCTGCATCTAATTTCTCATGGGCACAGCTGTGACACAGTGAGCCTACTAAAGAACAGCAACTGTTCTGTCCGAGCAGAATATACTGAGGAAAACTCACATGAGCCTCACGAGTGTGATAAACCAGCTTGGGAATAATGTGAGAAAGCAAACCAGGCTAAACCACTTTCATCCTAGCTACACCCATAATGCCTTGGAGGCTGTAGTGCAAGGAGAGAGTCGTCTAGACAGTCTCCACAATGGGTGGGAACTCCTCAGACCAAAGGAATTCTCAGCCTGTAAATCTTCCAGTTTTGTGGCAGAGCCATCCAAAAAAAGATTGTTATGATGGAAAGATACAAAGATAGAATTTACCCTCTGAATTTTGGAGAGTGTAAGTAGAGACACTTCCACAATAAAGCTAACGACTTCATAGAGATTCTGGCTGTATGCACTGTACAGAAAAAAAAAAAAAAAAGCAACCCAAAAAACGGTTGTATCATGTTTCCTTTAGTTCTAAGAAAAAAGGAAAATGATACATTTGGAAAAGAGGAGTTTCCATTTCCCTTTCTTTCAATCCCTAGCTCTGACTTTTCCATAGTCTTAAGCATAAACTGCTTCAGCGTCAAGGCTCCTTTGTCATTTGTCTCTTTCTTCCACTGGTCTTTATCACATGCATTTAACATTCAAACACTTAAGAATAATTTCTGTCAGTTTTCCCCTAACTGTGTGCAGTGCCCTGTTAGGCTGCGTTTTCTCATTTTCCAAAAACACTGAAAAGTTGCCTGGAGCTCCTAACTCTTGGATTTGTACAGTCCCCCCAAAATAGACCAGCACCGATTTCTGTGTCACGCTCTGATAAACCAGATGGGAGAAGTGATTGGCTGAAAGACAATCAAGGGAAAAGAATCATTGTTTGTTCACTTGATCCTCTACCTCACATCTGCACAAACACCTGCATGAACAGAATAATGGGTGGGACAGGAAAAAGAACAATCAGCTGAGGTAGAGCTGCTTAAATCAACATTACTACTGCTGCAGAAATGCATGTGGAACCACAGCCTAAATGTGCTATTTTAAGGACTCTTTTAAATCTCTCACCTGTCACAGTCCCTATTAAAAGAATTGATACTAATAGGGCAAGGATTATATCACTCCTGCTTACAATGCAGCCCAATTTTGGCTCATTGTTTCCTTGTTCTCGCTGTTCTTGTTTGTAATTGCATTACAAGATACTCAGAACACTGACCATCTTTTGGCCTATATGAGAAATACCTGACTCCCCTATAGTCAGTTTCATCACGGATTCCAAAGGGGTTGGACCTTTGGAACTAGACCAGTTGGACAAGCCAGACTGTTTTGTTGTTGTTGTTGTTGTTTAATGGCGATATTTCAGAGCAGCTTTGGACTACTGAGAAATACCTTTTTGCAAGCAGTTTTACTTTTCTTATCAGCATGACCCTAAAAGTGCTTAACAAGAATCACGGGATGTGATTTTTAATTAAAAAATAATTGAAATCTCACTTGTAACAGGTGACAATTCTAAAGTCACTGGGACTTTGTTGCTCACCTCATGTTCTAACAGCCAGTCTGAAAGAAGAGCTACCTCACACCTAAACCACACTGATGTAATTACACTACCACAGTAGACACCTCTCATACTGCTAAAAGATTTTTTTATGCTGAAGTCACTCAGTGCATTTGACTTTACATGAGGCACAGCACGCCCATCCATCATCTGGAGAAAATGTGCTAAAGTTAGCAGAATATAAAAGTGCTGTATAAATGAAGGAACTCGGTGCACTCAGGTTCCTTGTAATAAGACCAATAAAGGAACTTGAGCTTTAACTGAAGCAAAGGGCCAATGAAATGGATGTTGCAATTAACCCAAGTCATCTAATTCAAAGAATAAACTCTTATCCATATATAAACCAAATAATTCCACTGAGCTCTGAAAATTGTTTTGTAAATCTACAGAGTTCTTTCCACTTTGAGATACTGACAAAAGTTTTGGACAATGGAGTCATGTCTTCCTGATTCAACTAAACAATAATTTCTACATTTGTGTTCGCATATTTGCTTCTGTCTCAGCAAAAGGTAAATTTGTATGTATTGCATTGCACTGAGGGAAAAATAAGAGCACAACTACCAGTAAGTGTGCAGGCAAATACAGATAAGAACAGATGCAGAAGTGGAAAAAGTAAAGTGTTTTCAATGAATAATATAATCAACTTACTCTTTCATTTAGGGAGCACCGCAGTACATTTAACCAAAGAGATAGTTGTGCACCGTCGGTGCTGCTGACACTGCACAGGCTGTCAGTCCTGGCTCCAAGACTGACACCGAGCCTCACTGTTTTCTGTCCCAGTACAGTGAACAACTCCTATTTCTACCCATATCATCAGCTTTTGCAACTGGTATTTTTTTTACATGGTTGTGTTAAAGATCGTAGCTGAAAGACTTAGAAAAAGCCAGAATTCAGTACCTGAAGAAACTATTTTCCCAAAAGCGACAGAAGGTGTCACTGCTAACTGGTTTTAAGCTAATGAATCCCACAAGGGGAAGACACTGCCTTTGTTTCTAAAGAAAAATGAAAGTTGTTTGAGAGAGGAGAAAAGGAAAAAGAAAAAGAGAGAAAAAGACCGTTTTACACCATCTAATTGCTCATTTCCAACAAAGCAAAGAAAACTGAATCTCTACGTAGTTTGCAACCACAAAGGCTTTCTGTAGGCTGCTTTTGAGCCTGGATAGTGACTTTCAGCCTCTCTAAACCTGCAATATTTTGCCATACAGTTAACCTACGCGAGGCAGCCCTCACTCCCTTGCCTACCTCGACACTGCAGCGTTGCTATTCTGTGTTAAACAGCTGCCACCTCCCATGCCAGAGACATCTGCACAACACTGATGATGATGTTTTGTTGTTGTGTTTTTGCCTAAATGTATACATAGGTTTTTAAGCAGTGCCTGAGTAAAGCCAGCTCTGTACCCACTGCCCCGGGAGGCGAAGTAACGCCAGGGCTGTAATTCAAACAAATTCAGAGGTGAACAAAACCGCGGCTTTCGGCCGTCACGTTCCGTAGGGGCTCCCCAGCGCTCTGTGCCGCTAACAGAACGCATCCCCTGCCAAGCGAGAGGCACCTGAGGTCACCTGCATTATTCAGCAGGGCGTGCGGAAGCGCCAGAGGGCTGTGCTGCTGCCGAGCTTGAGTCCGGGGGTTATTTTTATTCCTTCGGCACACGGGGTGGAGTTGCTCCACTTTTCCCGCAGAAGGAGAAGAAAGACTCGGAGGCGCAGAGGGGCGGCCCAGCGGGAGGGCAGGGGAGGGAGGCCGCCGCGGCGCCCCACAGCGGCTCAACGCTCGCCCTAACGCAGCTCTCTCTGTCTCTCTTCCCCCCCTCCCCGCCTCCATCTTCCTTTCCCTCCCGCTCCCCATTCATTCTTCCCCTTCCCTCCGCCTCCCTCCCCGTTGCAGGCGGAGCGGGCCCGGCAGGAGGCGGAGCGGGCCGCCGCACGTCCCCCAGCCGCTTGGCCGGCCCCCCCGCCATGGGTCGGAAGCGCTGCGTGGGGGGAGACGGCTCCAAGATGGCGGCGGGTTGCTGCGGGGTGAAGAAGCAGAAACTCTCCAGTTCCCCTCCGTCGGGCTCAGCCGGCCCGGGAGGCGGCGGTGGCGGCTCCCACTGCGGCGGGGCGGCGGCGGCGGGCGGCGAGCCGGGAGCGTTGCCCCCGCCGGGGGGTCCCCGCCTCAACGGCCTCGGGGGGCTGGCGGGGGGCGCCGCCGGCTGCGCCCTGGCCCCGCCGCTGCCGCCCAGCTGCGGCGGGGGCCCCGCCGGCCTCTCCCCTCCGGCCGCCTCGCTGCTCGCCTCCCCCGGCGCCGGCTCCGGCGGGCCCGGCTGCAGGAAGATGGTGGTGTCGGCCGAGATGTGCTGCTTCTGCTTCGATGTGCTCTACTGTCACCTGTACGGCTACCAGCCCCCGCGGAGCCCCCGCTTCACCAATGACCCCTAGTGAGTATCGCCCGACCGCGCGCCTCCCGGCCCTCGTGGGCGCCTCGCGCGCGCCCGGCTCTCCCGGCCGGACGCCCCGCCGGCCCTCGCCTCCGCGCCCGCCGCCGCCCGGCCCCTGTCCTCGCTCGGCCCCACACGGCCCGCGTGGCCCCGGGCCCGGCCCGCTGGCCCCCCCGCGCCGTGCGGGTCCGGTCGGGTCCCGCCGCTCCGCGCCCTCCCGGCCCGAGGGGGGCCTGGCGGCACTCACTCCGCGGGGGCTCGCGGGGAGACTCCGGTGCCCCGCCGCCGTCTGTGTCCTGCGTGCCCGCCGGTGCCCCGCTCCCAGCGCTGAGCCCTCATTGAAGGGTGCCTGGCCGGGCTCCGAGCGCGGCTGTCCGAGCGGCAGCACCTTGTGCCTCTCCCTGCGGGCCGCGCCGGGACTCCTTCGCGAAGCAGGCTGTGAGCGCGGGCTCTGCTTCGGCACAGTGTCACGGTGAGTACCTTGAGGGGAGCCTGGTGTGTGGGTCCTGGTGTGTGAGCACTGGTCTACCAGTATGTCCCGTGTCAGGCACCTGAGGTGCTGCTTGGTCCTGGAGTCCTTGCTCTGTAACAACCCTTGGAGACAATCTCATATTAGATATACCAAACCCCTCAGCAATCTACCACGTCCGAATTCCAAAGTTCCGAATAGATCACAGCTAACACCTGTTAGTCACAGCCGCCTCTGCCTCCCAAGCCTGCTTGCGAGAGCCTCCACAAAGGCCCGCTTTGCGTGGAGCTGAGCTGTGCTCATTCAGGGTCTGTGTTGTGCCCTCTTGCCCTGGCAGTGCCAGTAGTGTTCCCGTGCTGCTGCCGGCACGATTGGGCACTCCAGGGAGTAACTTCTCACTGCAGGAAGTTACTGTCTCCCGTCTGGGACGTTACCAACTTTGCATGCTGTGTGAATGCCAAGTTGAAGTAAGGGGTTGCCGAAATCATTTCCACCGTTTTACTCTGCTTTGCAATGGGATGGAGCTTGTGTGGTGAGTTTCTGGGCTTCAGAAACTGAAGCTTGAGCTTCAGCTGAGGCTCAAGTGAGGGATCCACAGGAGCACATGCGCTGCCCCCTCCCAGTGCCGCATGACTGTTGGGCTCTGGGCAGAATGTGCTCTTTGCTAGTACAGTCGAAGCGTTTCTACGTGTGTCCTCCATTCACATGCACCCTCACCAGTGCAAGTGGTTACTGTGCAGTCCATGTTTCATTAATGAGATGTAGTGTATACCTCTCGGTGTTAAAAATAATGTCATGTTTTAATGATCTTGTTTGGAGTCCTTGCTGTTCTAACACCCAGGATCTATACATCTCTTGCATACTTTCAGCTGCTGTCATGACAACCCAGCTCTGTGGATTCCTACTTAACCTGCCACCCCAGCAAGTCCTTCCTATGCTCTCTTCATAACTCCTATGTGGTTACATCAGAGTACCAGTAATGAAAGGAGGGCAGGGAGACTCCGCTGTGAGTTTCTTTACCCAGGTAGTTTGTAAATCCATGTTTGTCTTCTTGTAGATAGCGATGTCGAGGAGCTGCTGCTCTCAGTGGCCATTTTGCCTTGCAGTGTCCTGTGTCTGTTCTCCATCCCAGACTGTCAGAGGTTTCCATGTCACCTTTGTGCCCTTCCGCTCATTCATTGCCACAAGAAAGTTGAATTCTGTCCTTGTCTCTCTGTAACAGCATTGTCATATCACCACGGTGTGTTTTTAATCATGTCAGAATGTTTTGCTGAAGAGATTGGTGTTACTGTCCCTGTTTTGTTGGGAGAAACTGACGCAGAGGTGAAGATTACCACAGAAATGCTTTCCAGCAGCACTTTGATTCTTCTGTGTGACCTTCACCTTTTTTCTCCCACTTACTACTTTAAAAGCATCATAATAGCAAATTAGAGAAGTACAAATCGTTTTACTTAAAATTCATGTGTGTGCTTAAGCATTCTTGAGATTTAGTGCCTGACCTTATAAAAAGGTTGCTGCGCCAGTGGTGTTCTGCAAATGGCACAACCGTTAAAATCACTGATGCTGTTTGTGCTTACTCCCATGCTCCTGCCGGCATGCACAGTTGTACTGTGTGTCAGAGTGGAAGAATGATCTAATTATCATTTTATTTTTTCCATGGTTGGCTTTCAGAGATTGGTTCCCTCTGGATCATTGTGTGGCTTCACAACCGCTTGTGCCTGCACAAGTGTGAGGTGGGAATAGGCGGACAGATGGCAGAACTGCTGCTTTCAGCAGCCTCGTGAGCTGATTATGTTTGTGTGGTTGGGGAAGCAACTTTGAAAAAGTTGTTCAGTATTACATGTAAAATTCTAGGTCAGTGAATAATTTGCTCCAGCCAGACGTTCAGAGGCAGCCTGGCTTCCAGCAGCCGGAAGGTTTGCAGGCAGGCTTATCAATAACTGGGTAGCTCACAAAGGTAGGATGTTGTCTTTGAAGCTGAGCTTCATCTTGTAGAGCACAAAGCCTGAGTAAGATCTGGCATTTTTCAGTAAATGGATGTTGCAGCTTTCTGCCAGGAATCCTTTTGCAAGTTTTGTCTACATATTAAAGTACCTGGTCTTAGAGTAATAAATTGAAATAAGAGTCAGAAATTGAACTCCAGAAATACATTTTTTAATTACATTAATTACAGGGAAGATGAGAGACTTGTAAGCAGGTATCCTCACCCAGGCATTACTCATACTTCTTGCAGGTCTTTGAACAAGAAAGCTGGGCAGGATCAAAGAAGAGCAGGTTGCTGAATCACCTGGGCCAGAGGTTCTGGTGTGTTGTCTTCTGAACAAAGGATGCTTGCAGTGCCTCCAGGTTTTTGGAAGTTTTTGCTGCTGAGCTGAGGACCTCAGCAGGGCTTGAAGGGAAGGGATTTTTGAAAAGATAGGAGACAAAAAAATGCCACTTTTGAAAGGGTTTCGGACTTGAGCACAGCCCAGACATGGGTTAAATAGTTGGCATTTTTGTGTCTCTGACTGTAATTTCCAAAGCACAGGATATGGGATGGTGATGGAGGGCATTGCTGAGAAGCTGCTGGGTCAAAGACAGAGCCATGAATTCAGAAGAAGAGAATGGGAACATGCTGAATGTGTCCAGCAGTGTCTTAGCAAGGACAGACTTGGTAGATCCATCCTGCCACAGGCTTCCTCTTCTCTTGCAGTCTTCCGCTGATCTGCCAGCATTTTCCCCTATTACTGGCTTAATTGAACAGTGTTCTTCTACTTAAAAATCTCATGTCACTGATTAGCTCCGTAAGGCATCCCCTCCTTTCTTCTCAGGGTGTGCTTGGCAGGGCATGTCCTTTCCTCTTGCTTCTACCAGTGCAGCGACTCTCAAACTGGACTGGTGGGAGTGGAAAGAATGTAAAAATTATCCTGGAGGTATGAAAGCTGATGCGAAGTTTGAGAACTGCTGCAGTGGACAAAAATTATCGCTTACACAAAATATCATTCAGACGTTGTTCTTGAAGCTCAGATGGATGAGTAAAGTTATGGAACACAGCAATTAATTAAAGACAGGTTTGTCTGCTGTAGAAGTTTAGAAGTGCTAATGAAAATACAACGGAGGAGTTGCAGAAAGTGTAAAATACTTTGCCCCAAGTCTTTTTGGGGGAAGGAAAATCAAATAGCCTTTTCCCCCTGTATTTATTACCTTTCAAACAAATACCTCACATCCCATTATTTCCTTTCTGGTTTGGTTTAATGCAACACACCCCGTTCCTCTGCGATCAGTGGAAACAATGCCATGTCCTGCCTTCCATTGTGGAAGTAGGAAAGGGCCGCCCACCAGCAGGCAAGAGCTCAAGGTTCGTGCTGCTCACTGTTTTTCTTCTATCAGGAGGGTGCTTGAGTAGAAATGTGTGTGCATGGATGAAGTCCCAGGATGGGAGCAGTGCAAAGTGTTCAAAGAGTTTAGCTGAGCTGTGCTGTGGGAAACGAGGGCTATATCCCTTACGGATTCTCAGATTTCTGCTTACTGTGTATATTTCCTTTAACATGCAGAAATCATCCTTCTGAGTTTATGATTCTGCACCGTGTTTGCCTCATCTTCCTAGTTTTTCCTACGCAGTGTGAATGCCGCTGTCTTTGTAGAGAAGGTGTAGAGCAGTCCAACGGGTAACTCATTCACCAGCTGTTTGCATCATTCCTGAAGGTCACTTGGTAACTGGCTGCCACTTGGCAGGATCGTTTTGGTGGTGAGCACCTTTCTTTACTTGACGTAATTTGTTAGGGGACTGTGTGTTTTGCCCCAACCAGCTGGTACTGGTAACCAAGAGCGAGGTTTTGCAGCTGGAATGGCCAGTGCCACCCATGCCCTGCTTCCTGCCTGGCTGAGGAGCTCTTGGGAAAGATGTTTACATGAGTGCCTTGCATCAAGTGTCTTACTGATGGCTTGCTCATATCCTCCTCATCTTGAAGGGGGACTGTGCCAAAGACGTTAAATGGATGCAGCTGATGTGCATACTTGTGGTGAGTCTGGTGCGGGAGGAGGCGTCCCGCCTGCGGAAGCTGCCAGCCCCGTGCACGTGCAGGGCTTCAGCCGCTGGCAGACACGTTGCTGGCAGCCACGTTCGTTGCCACCACTCATCTGCCCAGCTGCACCATCTCCTGTGGCTGAAGAGCTCTGAGTTAAACAGTTTTTTAGGTGATATCATACCTTAATCCAAAGAGTTAGCTTGGAAAGGCGCCAGTTCTTTTCTTCATTGATGACTTGTATTCTGCATCAGCTGTTCTGTTTGGCTGCGGGACTGAGGTACAGCTACACTGCAGGACTGGTCTGCTTGACCTTTGTACTTCCTCGTGTTCCCAGGTCTACGGTCTGTCAGTTTACATGTTCTCAAAGGGTGTAGAGTGGTGATACTGCATCACCTTGGTTCTTTGTTAGTGAAGTTTGGAGACATTTAAATTCAGTACACTTTTAAAATGTGCGGCTGGCTCATTTTGTGCCGACCTGTTTTCACACTTCCAAATGAAGCTGTGATTCTGCTCAGAGTAAGTGTAAATTAACCCTGTAAGAAAGAAATAGTTCCAGGGATTGTTCCTGGCTATCCAGGAACAGACTAGGCTTGTCTGCAGATGTATTCATGTGCTTGCACATCCGTAAATAAAAACATTATTGCTTGCAGGTTCAGATGATTACGTGCTTCTCTCGTTTTCTTGTTTCTTGACTGGCGCCTCGCTTCCTGTTTTAGTCTCTACAACTTATTGTCAGATGTGAAGTGGGAGACTTGTGCTGGGCTCCTCATTGGTGTTGGTATGTTTCTTTACAAGCATTTTTGTAAAGCCTCCTGGAAATGTAACAAAGAATGGATTTCAGAGTACAGCCTTTAAACAAGGAAAAAAAAAAAAGTATTCCTTTGCAATCCCCCTCAGAGTTCAGCTGTACCCGTTGACAATGCTGTTGTTGATATCAGAAGTCTGAAATTTTGCTGTTGTTCTGCTGTACTTGCGTGGTAGTGGAAACTTACTCTGTGCAATAATTTGTATTTATTGTCACACTCGGTGACGTTACACAACAGCTATAATGATTGCTTGGTCACAGCTAAAGATCAACACCAGTCATAAAACAGAAAACAGCATTGAAAAGTACAGACAGGGAAGTGTTCTCTGGTGTCTGTGCATCTGTCTGACTTCATTCTGCTTTTCATGTACGCCTCGCAGTTTCTTACAAACTTCAGCATCTATCTTCTGTCCCGACTCTGTCTCTGCTGTTGAACATTAGGTGCTGGAAAATGAAATAGTGGTTGTTTCAAAGTGGTATCCTGCGGTGGAAGTTTTTAAAATACAGTGCAGTAGAAAATGTGTATTTTGTCAGGCATTGGCAGTGCCCAGCAGGGAATTCCCAGCATATTTTAAAGCAGGGTTGATGACTGCAGTTTGGTACAGCAGAGGAGGAAAATAAACTGAGCTGTATGGCTTCAGAAGAACTTGCTTCTACTGGTGAGCTCATCTTCTGTTATGATTGGTGAATGGAGTAAATAATGCACCGATAAACTCCAAATTAAGTTAAATATACTGTAACGAGGGCTTTTTGCTTCATAAACTCATTGTAGTGAACTGTTCTTATGTTTCTATTAGTGCTAGAGATTGCATCACAGATGGCCTTAAGAAAGAGGCCCTGCTATTGCAATTTCAGATAAAAGCAGTCACCACAAAACTGTAAGTGCTTTGCTTTACTCTAATGCTACTTTTGTAGAATTGTTTGCTCCCCGGTTTCTTGTAGGGTAGGGGTGAGGTAAGGTGAGGAGTCAGCAGCCACTTCTCCTGTGCTGTCCATCTGCTCATTCGTTTTTATTGCCTCCTGTCTTTCAGGTATGTTGGGATCTTCCGTCACCTTTCCTTTTACTCTATCTTCTGTTGAGGAAACTTGCTTAGTAAAGATTGCTTGGGATTTTGCACATTTGATTTTTGACCCTATTTTTGATAACTGTATATTTCTGTTTAGCCTATCTGCATGTGAGAAATCTACTGAGTCTCTGTATGACCTTGTGTGTATGTCCTTAACGTCCTTTGCTATAAATTATTGAGAATTTAATAATTTAATGCAGATATTTCTTGTTGAGCTGCTAAAATCTGTAAAGCTTTGCCTTGTCTTCAATTGTGAGCTGAATGCGTTACTTCTTATGACTCATAGTTGTAACATCACCTAGCATTGAATGCTAGAACAAGATAAACTGAAGAGTGACGCTTCTTTGTCTTTTGTGTTAAGAAACAAATAGATATCATCCAGTTGTATGGGCAGTTCTGGTATCATGCGTTTCGGCTGCATGTTGCTGGATAGGGACCAGTTGCTGGTGTGGACAACTGAAAGATAATTGGGAAATATGTTTGGAAGACAGGTCTAGCTCAGTTTGCTTAGTGTACAGATCTAGGCTGTGACCAGTCAATGAATGAAATATGTTCATCTACTTCATAGTTTTTTTTATCTCTCAAGGCTTGTGCCATGATTAATGGAGCAGGCCCAGTGTGCCAAGTTATCTGTTTTTACATTAAGTACTTGTTTACAGCTTATAGCAGACTTCTTGTAGCATCAAGTTATTGTCTTCCGAAGGAGCTGCTTGTATGCTAACACAGATGTTTCAGCCGTATACTAGTGATTTTAGTGGCAAGATCCTCTGTGGAGGAATTGAAAGGTGCGAATTATGTATAAGTCATAGTGGGCTCCTCAGAGTTTGGCCAACACAGAAACTGTTGCTAGGCTGGATGCCGAAACAAGTCCAGTCAGGCCCTGACCCTCATTAACAAAGCATCATGAGAATGCTTGACCTTCTTTATGATGTTTATGCTTCTATGGAGTGGGGTGATACGTTGGTATGTTTCATTGGTATGCAGTTTAGCATTGCAAAGTTTGCATTGAAGTAACAAGACAGTGCAGCTCTACTATAGTTGATTCATAAATTGTCAAAAGCATATCCTCAAAGAAAGTGATGTTAGAAGTGCAGTGTCTGTAAGATCGAAGAATGAAGGTGGTCACGGCGCTGAATTCAGAGAGCAGTTAATAATTTGAACTTGGACTGATTTGTGACATAGATTTCTTTACTGTTAGTGCTGTGGCTTATGCTGACTGTGTTTATGCTCTGGTGTCTTTCAACCTAGCACTGGGACAAAAGTAGGCATTTATCCTCTATCTTTGTTGTAATTGTCAGGTCCCTTAGTGCCTGCTCTTCCCTTTTTGTATTCTACACTGCTCATGCACTTCTGTGCCATGTAGGATGTGTCTTCATTTTTGTGATCTGGCTGGGCTTCGGTTACTTCCTGAAGGCAGTGCTTGTTGTATTTGGATACTCCTTAGCCACACTGAATACTTGCAGCTGAAGTTACTAAAGTGCTGATTTCTTGAGAACGGCGTCTGGAATGCAGAACAGATCTGCTGAGTTGTGGCAAGGTCACTGAGGCAGCAACTGTGCGGAGAAGTGTATATCTTCCCAGGGCACGTCTGCCTTTCTGTGTTTTAAGGAGTGAGTTCTTGCATGTGCGCAAGAACTTCTTTACGGTGAGGGTGATGGAGCACTGGAACAGGCTGCCCCAGGGGGGTTGTGGAGTCTCCTTCTCTGGAGACATTCAAGACCCGCCTGGACGCCTACCTGTGCGACCTGCTGTAGGGAACCTGCTTTGGCAGGGGGGTTGGACTCGATGATCTCTGGAGGTCCCTTCCAACCCCTACAATTCTGTGATTCCTTGATGCTACAAGAATAGTAATTTTATGCCTGTCTTCTCATTATCTTGAATTCTGGGGCATTTTTTGCAAGGTCCTGCGCAGAACTATGGTGTTTGTAATATAGAAGTCCATAATCATACTCCTGCTATTTATCTTCTGCTTCTCTGCCAGCAAGATTTCCCCTCTGCAGGCTTCTCTGGCACGGGGTGGGTTCAGATCTGCAACTCAGTCTGCTTGTCTAGGTGGCACTTGGTGTCCATGTTGGAAACAGAAGAGGAAGAAGGGAAGGGTCTGTGTGGTAAACCTTTTCTAATTAGCATCAGAATTACTTCTGTTTCAACCTATCTAGAGAATTACTTTCCTTGTTTTCCACTTGGCATTTTGCACAGAGCTGAGTTGTGTGTATGAAGATCTAGAGCACGTGAGTTTCACGTGCCTTAGAAATGGTGGGAAAAGTGCATGATGCTCCACTGATGGACAGGCAGCTCTTTGGGCCAGTGAAGTAAATCTATTTGTTTCCAGCCCTTTTTCCTGGTGACAGTAAGAAAGTAAGGATGGGGTGCCGCATGATTTTCCTTACCTAGAAAGGAAGCAGAAGTTCAGCTGCCAGTGAATGACAAGCTGCAAGGCAGTTCTTTTCTGTATAGATGATAGTGCTAAAACATCGACTTTTTGGAGAAGGTTGTGTGTGTTACACAGCAATTGCTTGTAAGCTTTATAAGGGCAAAATAAAAATATGTATTTTTCTAGTCCTCGATACTTTAATTTGATTCTAACATTACACAACCAGTGAATGCCAGTGAGAAAAATGTTGTGCCATCCATCTGTGTGTAGAGTTTCTGCAGGGAGGGTATTGGAGGCCAGGGATGTGTCTGAAAAAAAAAATACAGCAAAGGTATAGTTGTGTTGAGGGAAGGGGCCACCTCTGTGGATGGCTGCAGTGCTGGCAGGGAGTTGTGTGGTTGTAAGTAATGCATCCCTTAGGCAGAAGGGAACAAAGCTTCAACGACCCACTGGCCCAGATGGAAAACTGCAAGCCAGGCAATAGCAGGAGAGGTCTTTTAGTACAGTGTTGTACAAGCAATTATCTGAACTATGAAGAACTGAATGGAAATGTGGTATTAAAGCTAATCCCTATTAACATGTTCGGTAAAATGTGGATTTCTAGTGATTAGTTGTCCTCTTCCTTGAGAAATAGGAGTATAATTCAAGTTCTCATTCAGTTCAGTTAGAACTGGGAAGTAAGCAGATACAGGTGACAAAAATCTCTTGTGGGATATACACCACCATAATGTCTGAGTTCTCGTAATAATACTGGGAAGTAAGTTGAAAGAAGATAAAGTGCTATTCATTTGGAAGGAACCCTGAATAAAAATAAGTATTAAAAATAAAGGGTTATAAAGAAGAGAGAATGCAGTTTTTTCTCTTATTTTGAGGAAAAAAAGATTCCAAGAGATAAATATTCCCATGTACAGTGGCCATTCTTTCGTAACCTCGAGGATGCATTGTCTGCCATGTTTGGAATATGCTTTAGTGCGGAAGTCTGTGCCATTGTAGAAAGTAGTTCCCAGTTGTGCCTTTCTTGGGAGAACATGATATTTGTTATTTGCTGTTGGCTGTTTTTTCTTCTTTCATTTTGGAGGATTTCAAGGTGTTAAGCCTTTTACATACATAATACAAGTAGCGTGGTATAACCAACTTGAAGTTTGCCTCCTGCCGTGTACTGTTTTGCTAATGTATGTGGGTTTTCTTCCTTTTTAAATCTGTCAGAAGTGCTCAGCAGTAGATGAGTCGTCTTATTTGCCATGAGCTGAAAGTAGTGTAGTTATGCTGGACAGAGTTGGTGAACATGTGAAGTGATGAGCATCTCTGCTGCAACATCTTTTATGGTCAGAAATAGGACCTTCCTGACCCTGCTGAATAAATGGACTATTCCTAAATGCTTCCAAGTATGATTTTCTTAAAGTTTATGCAGCCTTCTTGAGATTGCTATAATGCATAACTTGAATTATGGAGGCTATTTCTGAAGTTTTCATTGAAATATTATGAAATTTTGTCTCAGTTTAAAAAAAAACAGTTGTCTTTTTCTTTTTTCTCCCAAGGAGAATGGCTAAGCCATTCAGAAATGTGTAGACAGTGTTTCATTGTATTCTTAAATGTTTCTCATCGGTCTTAGAAGACCACATGCTAAAAGTGGAGATGGGAGATACTTGCTTTACCTCAGAGCAGTAGTCATCTGTATGTTCGGATTACAGAAATAAATCCAAAGTTTAGGCACCATAAACATCATGTACGACCTTGGCTGTCCCTTCATGTGAAATGTTCAGCGGAAATTGCTCTGGAGGAGAAAACAGGAGAAGTCCAGAGCAGCATCTGAAATTCTGACACTGAAGTTTCTTGGAAGGAGCTATTGCAGAGAGATCAGTAATTGTCAGATGGTTCTGGAGATTAAACCTCTATTTGATCTTAAGTAATGGAATTAATCTAAAAAGAAAGAGGTAATCTTATGTGAAAACGTTGGGCGTGTGACATATGACTGTTTGCAGTGCTTTTTGGGTTCTGCCCAATTTGTCTTCAAGTCTATGGAGGAGGCAGTGTGACTTGAAGCATAAAGCACTGCGGAAAGATCTGGAAGAAGTGTGTTTAGTTTCTGATGGTGTCATTAGGGTGGATAAACCAGGATGAGACATCATCTGTCTGCCATATGTAATTACCAATAAAAGTAAGATACTTCAGTCTGCTTTTAAGTTAGTAGCAAGAAGGACCATGGAAATTAGTTACTGTTGTTGGAATTGTTCTTTCTCCTGACTGGATTGCCCTGAAAGGCATGCCAGGAAACTGCAGACACAGCTCAGGATGTTTTTGCCTACAGTGGCAACTTGGAGAACATAGAGGTGTATTGGAGGCATATGCTTTACTTTTCTTGTTTGTTTTTTCTTTTCCTTTGTACTGTTACCCATTATACCTGAAATGAATTGTAGTTGTATTTGTGTTAGCTTGAATCCCTCAGAGGCTTTTGTTGCTTCTCAATTAAGTAAATTTTCAGTGGACGTTTTTTCCAGGATAGTATTCTCCATTTGGATACTCTCGGTCACAGGATCTTCCTTTGTGTTTTTAGGCTACTGTTCAGTGAATCCTTTCTCTGAGCAAAGTTTAGACAGTTGCAAGTCTGCCAACACAAGTTAAAGACAAGACCTTCCATAAATTGTATTGCATAACTGCTCCAGCTCTGGATATCCTATTTGCCCAGAAAGAATGGTATTCATGGGACATTTTAGAACTGACAGAATGTTGTGATTACCTATTTACCGCCCTGATAGAACCAGTAAACTACAGTTCTGTAATGAAAAAGATCCATAGATTTATTGCATTTTGAGAAATGTGGGTAAGCTGAAAGAGAAGATAGGGTGATTGAGGAAGCTACATGCACTGGCTACTTCCCCAAATGTTTTTATAACATTCACTAATTTGCAGTTTGGAATATCTTGAGCCACAAGTGATATTGCTCATACAAATCCTCTTCCCCCTGCCGAGCAAGGGGTGGATTATAATGAAATTTTAATGAGGCAAAGTTGTGAGGCAGATCAGAGTGCTATGCAGGAATGTTTGAAAGACTTTCAGAAATGGGATGAAAATCAATATTGAAAAATGAAAATGAAAATCATCTTTCTGTACTTAATGGGTAACGGGGAAAAAACAAGTAGTTTCTTTCTCTCCTCAGTGGTTCCCAGGTGTTAACGGTCAGCTACCACTTGTCCTTCATGCACATACAGCATGAGTATGACTAAGAGACAAGTGGCTATTTTGAAGAGAAATTATCATTAGGACCAGAGAGGGTCTAAGTACTTTGGAGATCTCAATTGAAAATCTCTATGGTTCTTCTACTCTCAAAAGCTGTTTTCTGGTTGCAGGGCAGCCTGGGTGCTTGGAAGAAATGTGAGACCAGCTTGCAAAGGAAGTGGAGGGCTGGGCTCCTTCAGAGGACCAGAGCGATGGCTGAGGCACAAAGAAAACTAGATTGCCTTGGGGGGGGGGGGGGGTAGGGGGGCATGTGTATCTGTACTGTTGCACGTGTGTGCATATCTGTTTGTGTATATATTGTGAGAGAAAGACAAAGGGTCCTAAATTAACTGTTTAAATTAGATGCCAGTACTGACAACAAAAGGATATAAAATGACAGAATAAATTTACGTATAGGGTGTAAGGTTTCCACTTAGTGGAGCAGTATGGCTTTCGAGTAACATTTTAGTAGGATTATTAGAGGCAAAAAATCCGAGCAGTTCAGCTATATTTTGGTCACTTTATGATAAATACATGATGCTTCGCTTTTGGTAGTGAGCTCAGTAGTTTGAATGGTTTAAAAGGTACATCGTCATCTGTGCTGGATTGGATTTGGTTTTTAGAAGTCGGTGTGGGCTTTTATTTCTCTTCCTGTGGTTCCCCTGCTGAAAGGGACCAATGAAGGGCAATAGTCCTGGTCCCTTTACAGCTTCTGCATTTGAAGAGTATTCAAAATTTAAAAATCTTCTGACAACAGTGTTTTCAAGGATGAAAACATTAGTTTTGCCATTGAAGATCTATTGTGACAATATGTATCTTTTCCATGTCTTATTAGTGTCACTTTAATTCTGGCTTAAAAGTTGTTTTGTTGGTTTTTTTTTCCTCCGTTGAAACTTGTAGAAGTTCATAAAATGTGCGCATACTTTTGTACAGCCGAAGCAGTTATTAATGATCCGTTGACACTTCTGCCGTACAAGTACAGTGCTGTCACTAATAACATCTGTCTGGTGTCTGACTACTGTGTTTTAATCTGAGACACCAAGGATTTTCTATTTTATTTATTTTAAGCAAAGAGTATTATAAAAGAGCAGTGATGGTGGATCAAATCTGCTATCTTATCTGTGAAGACTGTGGGTAGCTTCTCAGAGAAAGTGGAAGGTCATTTGTCTTAGTGTGAGTTCATAGGTGGCAGAGTTCACTTTGCTATATCTACACAGGGCACACAGGTTTGCTGCTGATGGAGTGGATATTGTGTTGGTAGAGTGCACAAACCCATGATTTAGTCTCCAGCAGGACTGTCTGATGGCAGTATAGACCCACCTGTTGCTAATGTGGGAAGAAAGGTAGGTGCCCACTTCCAGCTGCCAGGTGTGCTGAATGGGAATTGCAGCCCTCCGGCTGGTCTCTGAATGGGACAGCAGTGGAATTCTTGCGCTTTGAAGTTGGTGAAAATAGGAGGCCTGGAACATTGAAGAATTGCACTGAGATATCCAAAAAAAAGGCACTTTGACCTCTCCTTTTCAGGGAATTCATAGCTGTTCTTTCACAATCCCTTGAAAGCCATTGCTATTGTAAGTGTTCTGATTTTTGAAAATCATTAGGCAGTAGAGGTGATTGAATCTTTCATCTTCTAGAATAACAATTTGTCTTCAGTGATTTGGACTTTAGAAACCAATACACAAACGACAAACTAATGCACAGGTTTAATAACAAAATAATGTTGCCCTTTATGTCTGGGGGTTTAATTCACAGCTGTTTCATTTCAGTTCATTCTCAGTGTAATGTCTGAGTTACATTTGTTGTGCTCATGGACAGTGAGTTGTAGAGGTCTCTGTGGTAGTGTGCCAAATGACCGCCTTTAACAGAGCTAGCGATTTCCTACTATATATTTCTGTGACAGAATTGTAACAGCGTTCCCAGAGAACCCCAGTACTACTCCTGAAAAGCTGTATATATTTTGCTGGTGCAGAGCGTAGCTGCAGTTATGTGAGTGCTTTAGAAATGTTGTCTAATTTGCAATTTAAGATGAATTGTTTTCTCATTGCTTTCATAAAGTGGTATCTGGTGGAAAAAAACAAAATAAAGCTTGAATATGCAGCTTTTAATGTGTCGAAATTAAAATGCTTCGTGGTTATTTTCCAGAGTTCCCAGGCTGGCGAGATGGTTTTTGAAATTCAGTTTTGACAGGGGATCAGGGATCCTACTGGAAGTGTTCTGTACATAGTTATGAGGCAGTGTTTGTATCTCGTGTACTTGAGAGAATATTTAATTTTAGAAAGATGCTTAAGCTTTGTTGTGGAAACATTGCGGTCTCTTCGCTTGAGGGTAGTTCTAGGTCTTCCAGAATTACTTTTTCCTTTAGTCTTGTTAGTACTGAATAGCTGCCTTATGTAGTGCATTGTATCCTGCGAGTCACTGGAATGACATTGTAGACTTGAATTGCAGTTTTATAATCTTTTCAAGCTAGTGTATGATGGGTTTGCTACTGAAAGGAGGGATCAGACTTTTGCATATCACATCTATTGCAAGCAGAGTTAATGGTGTGACCGGTCAGCTGGGCTGGGTAACCAGCATGAGTTAAACTGAACTTTTGGATGAACTTCATGTCCATGGCAAACAGAACACACTCGTGTGTGCCCCACACCCTCGCTTCTACTGCTTGCGTTGATCATGGCGTGCTTGCTGTTCTGTTTCTGCTTGATAAGTCAGAAACATCAACTGCTCCTTTTTGTCAGGCTATTTTTTCTCTGAGTTGCAAGACTTTTTGCTGAGCCTTTTAGCGTGCTAAATGCCAGAGCTGGCTTAAGGGATTGGGACTTCCCATACTATCTGGGAAGGGTTGGGACCCTTGCAACCAGCCCTTATGCTGATTTTAGGCTGCCAAGAACTGCTGATTAAGTTGCTGTAACTTGGATTTGTTTTCTGCTCTGAGAATGTAACTGTCCTCTTGGTTGAGATGAGTACAGTGTTAAAGTATCAGTGGAGAGAAATACAGGAGAGTCAAAGGTTGTTATTGATTTATGTTGTTTGTTTTTTTTTTTTTTTGTGGTCTCACTTCTGATTTCTCTGGCTTTGGGCTACGTTAGCAGATAGATTGCTGTCTGAGTACATCCAGAAGCTATGGGGGAGGAAGCAGTCACGACAAACTTCTTTTTGTATATCTACTGTTAGTGGCGTTGCCAGTTGTTTGCCCTACATCCAACTCCCTAGTCGTCAGAACAAAACTCACAAACTGGAAGAGAAGGCTAAACAAGGTTATGGGTTTTGCTTGTTTGCTTGTTTCATTTTTTATTTTTTTTTTTTCCCCTCTGCTGAGTTCATCTGAGTCCATCATAGTGCTCTTAAGTATGTGGTTGCAAACAGTGCAATGTGTAGCAAAGCTGTGCATCATCGTTTTAAGGTGGTGACGTTTGCCAGGAGCCTGCAGTATGTAGCAGAGGAATGTGCTGACTGTCACAGAGAGCCTTGAGTCCCTGTTGGATGGCTAGGGATTACATTTACAAGTTTTTAAAAGTAATCCCTTGCATAAGACTGTCAGGTGTTCACCTGGGATTTCCAGATGAATCAAACATATTAGAGGCATATACACTGGCATCAGCTGGGAAGAGGAGCTGAGGCCTTGCTAGGACTCTCATTTGCGGAAGCTGTTCATACTCTTTCCCAGCAGTCCGCATGTTGGTGCACAGTAATCTGATGTTTTAATACTTAGCAGAAATCACATTTGCTTTTTTCCCATGCCAGTCTCTGGGTAGCGGTGTTACGCTGGCAACCCATCAACCAGCAGTTCTTTGGTTTCAGGCTTAAAACTTTCCTGTAAACATCTGGTCCAGGTGAGCAGTACTAACTGGTCTGTCCAGCCTAATGCTCCATCTGTAATTAACTCATGCTGGCTTAGCCACTCTGACCTACATGTTGCAAAGATGGATGTGGATGTGCCTCCAGCTGCTTCACCAGTAAAGACCAGTCAGAGTTTTCTCTCTCCATGAGAGCCCACTCCTTTCTAGTTGGTTTCCTGCTTTTGAGGTTGTTAAATAACTTTGCAAGGTACTATCCAGACATTTTTTAATCCTTTATTTTTAGTTTACTTTTGACCTCGTATGTGTTTTACAATCTCTTCTGCTCTCATTAAGAAAGGTTGCTCTTTTCAAAAGCTGCCCCGGTGTCCAAGATGCCCTCAGTAGCTTCCAGTCAAGCCATGGGTTGAGTTTTCTCGAGTGCTTTGTTTTCTCTCCTGTGGTGAATGTTTTACCTGGTCTTTTAATAGAGTTGTGAATGTTTGACTTGGACTTTTCGTACAGCATGTTGTGTGCTTTGGGCTTTCTTGGGGGTGCTTTTTCATTTTTAGCAGCCTCTAAGCTGTTGCAGTCTTTTTATTTCCAGGATTGCTTTTTGCCACTAAATGTTTAAATGTCCTTCACAAACAGTGCAATCCTTGCCTGGGATTCCTGTTGGAATTGCTGGCTGACCTGGTTGTTTCTCAGTGCTGTACCTTAGTGTACCTTTCCTCCCACAAAGTCTGGGAGATGCCTGTTGCATCTAGGGTGTCAGGTGAGGCCAAGCATCTGGGCTTCCTGTGTGTTATTGGGAAATACCTGGCAGTGCTGTAGAGGTGTTGGGAAGTTCCGAGACTCTTATTAGCATGCCAGTCAGTCTGACTCCAGTATGAGTAATGCGCATGCCTAACAAGTTCTTCCTGCTCCTATCATACCTAAATCCTTTCTCTTTGTATCTCTGATTTCCTGTTTTAGCCTTTTTCTCATGCCTCACAAGATGGTCTGACAGCGTTTCAGAAAATACACCATGAAAATTCTGTCTTCTGCCCGGTGACCTGAGCTCACTCTGCAGAGCATCCATCCTGTGTTTCCATACCCAGCCTGCTGCTACTAGCAGTGGAGCCCAGGGACTACAGTTCAGTTTTTTGTTGTGTTTGTTTATTTGCAAATCATGAAGCAGCCAATGCAGATGCCCTCTGAGGTTGCCACCTCTGCGTCTGCATGGCAGTGTGAAAGCAAGCACTCAGTTGCCACAAGCATAGCTGGCTGTGTCTGCTTGAGTCATCCAGTACCCCTGCTCCTCCCTCGCTTTGGAGCAAGGGCCTTGTCTGCTGCAAGGACAGGCCTCCTCGTTCACCAGGACACGGTGATAACAGCTGGAGGATAGATTGCTTCAAAGAGATTAGCTCTGCCCCAACCTCTGACCGCATGAATGCTTGTGATGGCAAAATCCATGATGAGGCATGGGGCTGAAAACAGGTAGGCAATACGAGAGCATCTTTTTTCAGGGGCATTACTAGTTCCAGGGTATAAAACTGCAGGTTCATACAAAACAGTATGCTTTTTACTGTTTAGAGTTCTCAAGATTACAAGATTCTCTTATAATGAAAGTATAACCCTAAGCTTGTCAGACTTCAGATACAAAAAGTGCTTTTTTTTTTTTTTTTTTTTAAGCAAATTTTGCTGCACAGCGTGCAGCATCTCTGCATCTATGTGAGCTTGTGTTTGGTAAGAGACAGTAAAAGAACTGACCCTCTCAAATGAGGATCTGTCCAGCCCTGTATGTTGTCTCCAAAGGAATAGACAGAGGCAGAAACCTCTGGAAGACATAAGACCAGGGGAAGTGTGTAAAAATGCTCCAGTGTCCTCAAATTCTGCAGCTCAAGGATGTCCTATAATAGAGCTCGTGTCTCTGTGTTCATTGGATGTCTCATTGTATGGCGGTGACATGATTGGTCTGTTATCTCAGTCTTGATATCTGAGAGTAACCGAGACTGAGTTCTACTGTGTCTTTTTGTCACTGACTGTAGCTTATCCCTGCAGAGGGACCAGTGATGGTCATCTGGCCTGCTGCTAGTGCTCTTTGCTGCAGTCTGATTGCAAAGTGCTTTTCTCTCTCAAGGGGTTTAACCGGTTGGCATGGTTATGTTACATTATGAGCAGTTTTGTTCTGCCTTGTGCCTTGCTGCTCTGCGTAATCTGCTAAAGCAGCAACATGTCTGAGAAATCCTCTGCTTTTTCCAACAATATTGGCTGGTCTAATAAAAGTAATTATATTTTTAAATAAACTTATGTCTCTGTGGTTCTTTTCAAGCTGTGCTGTATACATTTCTTCTCATGAGGTGCAGGTGTAAGCAGTTATCCTTGCCATGTGCCTCTACCCTTGTCCCTTTCTCTCTTGCTTGTGCTGACATTGTTGTGTGTGCCCCTGTACAGAGAAACGGAGCAGAGAAATTAACTGGTTTAAGTTAACCTGGCAAAATGGAGATGTATTGTTAATTGGATCAGTTTCCCAGTCACAGGTGCCTGTTCCATAGCAAGGAAGGAGGCTGTGCGTCAGAGGATGGGAGATGTTGGGTGAGGCTGTTTGTTCTTAACAGGAGCTCTGAAATCCACTGTTATTCAACCACCTAAGCAGTCCTTTGTGATTTAGGAGGTGGAAAGATACTGAGAGATCATCTAGTTTGTCTGAAAGCATGATTTCTCTATGCCCGTGCTGAGCAACTGCTGCCTCTCTTACTGGTACTTAAAAACATCCAATCTCCTCAGCAGACATAATTGGCAAAGTGAGAACTCCCTGATTTTGAATCCTCTTTGAAAATCAGAGACTTTAAAAGCACAATTGGTAGCAGGACTTTTCCACGAGGAAAATACAAATTCCATCTGACTCCAGTCCCAGCAATATGTTCAGTCTGCCTTTGAACTGCACTCTTGTTGGTTCAGTTACCTGGTGGAGTTCAGTGGGGAGGTAGTGCAAATCCTGCATTGCCTTAACAGCAACTCTTGTGACCCAGAAGATTATCCTATCCCAGCTGTAGAGTTGGAGAAGTTCGAATTAGAGAGCAAATGCAAAACATGATGAGCTTGGCTTTTCAGCTTCTTACGACTGGTACCAAAATAAAGTAAGGTTTACTACATTCTCAAAACAACTCATTTTAAAAAATATCATTGCGTTTTAATTTAGCTTCTCACTGTACAACTCCTAGCGTTTGAAGTCTCTTGCAAGCTAATGTTCCATAGCAGACCTCTAGAGTATTTAGTTAAACATGAACAAGGATCAGTGACTTTTAAAAGAATAGTTCTGAATGTTTGGCTCAGTTGCAGTTTGCCTTTTCAGCTGACACCTTGGAATATAAATATTGTAACATACTGGTGTTAAAAAGAGTCCTGTGGAGTTCCATTTTCTTCTTAGGTTTCTTTAAATATGTCTCCTTCCTTTGAACAGTGTTCCATTTCAGCAGAAGACTTCTCTGTGTTAACTTCTTACGGACTTGGCATGTGATTGCCTGTTGGCATCAGTGTTTTGTTAGGCTTTTTTCTACTCGTGCCTCCACGTGTTCCTGTGTCTTAGGGTGCATGGTGTATTTGGCAAACAATGGAAAACATCTTCAAATCCAGATGGGTGCCATGATGACTGTATGTCTCATCTTGCTTGTAGAAAGTGTGTGAATTTAAGAGAGTTCTTTTCCAGACCAAACTTTGTACGTTTCCTCCTGCCTCTTCTCATTCATCTAATACTTTGAAAGAAGAACTTGTCTCACAGGTAGCTGAAATGCACTGAAGTGTAAGTTATGAATCATTTCTAATAGGAGAATCCTAGTTATGTCTCTAATATAATCTCATGGTGACCTTTTAATTACTACAGTTCCTTGTTTTCATTGATGCCTTGACCAGCTGCTTCAGATAATATTTCAGCAGAATAAAAACAAAACCAAAAAACCCAGCATCCCAGTTCCTAATGGTCACTGGCAGTTTGGGCAGAAGTGTCAAGTAATTTGAAGGAAAAAATTGATCTCTTTGCCAGCGAGAACAGACTTTCTTTTAAGGTAGTATGTGTAGACTCTAAAGGTAGGAGTTCTGTTCTAAGCTACTGTCTGAAATCTATGCAAAACAATATTCTCTGGCTCTTGGCTTGTAGTTAATATGCAGTAACTACTTCTGAGCATGCTGGAAATGGTCTCTGCATTTCCCTACCTCTTGTACAAGTGGGAGTGATGTGGAACTAAATTTACAGGCTTCTGTTGCCCTCAGAATGCCTTTTCAACTTTTAAACTAGTTCTGAATCGTGATGCTAACTGCTGAAGAGGAAATGTGTACTAGCGGCTCACTAATCATGTTTGTTGTGTTCTTTCAAATGACTTTCCAGTGGCTTCAAAGAGAGAATCCAGGAGCTGGAACTGTTCTTATCCACTGCCTTCTGCATCATCTTCACTATTCTTCACAGGAGAGCATTTCTAGGGCCTTACGTGGCTTTTCAAAGCATTCTGAATGGATGTTCTTAAAACTTTTGGGTTTGGATATATTTGACTTCATGGAATTTTAGAAAGACTTGTGCTCAATCCTTTGAAAGATGTCACTGGGGGGAAAAAAACCTGCTTGAAGGAAAGTGTTTTCACTGGAAATATTGAATCTCAATTCCAGTTTGCAGTTAGAATGATCATAAGCTATACATTAAACATTTTGTAGTACTGTGATTGCTTCCTCTTTGACTAGCAAAACTTCAGTTATGTGTTTTAGGATGACTGTTGCATTCTTTGAAAAGTTTCACTTTAATATTGATATCTCTATCTCAGGATACTTGCTTCTCCTTGATAGCAGTCTGTATGGTATCGCTCTGGAGAGATAAGTAGCGCCAGTGCTTTTAAGTGCTTGTTAATTTGTTAACTGCTGTTCATCTGACCATGTTGGGTATGTGAGTTTTGAGGTGCAAAGTTGTTTTTAGATATGGGAGCAGTGTGTGTTTTCACAGTTGCTTTGTTTCCTTGGAAGCTGGTTGGGGAGGTGACTGTGGCTGTGTCCTGTCCACTCTGAAGCAACTCTAATGCAGCCAGAGTTACTACATGCAAACTGCATATTAAGTCAAATGCAACATTTTCCTGGTTTAGCTTTCTGCTGCTGCAGAACTTGTTTTCTGGGCTATGAGAGGTAGCAGTAGGTGGGGAGAAAATACCAGCTTTGCTTTAATAGCTCATATGAATGGAGGTGTAACAAACCAGTAGTTTTAGTGTATGGCAGAGTTTAAATTCATTAGAAGAAGTGTAATGTATGAGTAATAATAAAGGTATCAGGATGCAGAATTGCATTTCTCAGGAATATTTAAATATGCCCCATAGAAAGTCATCATCAGGTGAGTGCAGGCTCTGAGATAATAACTTTAATAATTTGTAATGACACTGAATTGATTTATTAACTTCATAGTTACAAAGTTTGATTTTCTGCTCCGGTTCATAATTGTGCAACTGGGGAAAAACTTGCTAAAGTAGGTCAGCATAGATGTGAACAGTTTTATAATGTAAACATGCGTATCATTGTACCATTTCATTAAATACTATAAGTTACTGTGTCTTTATAACCTAGACAGTAGAGTTCCAGCTGATCTGGAGGTTTGCTCCTTGCCCTGGGTGTGCTTAGTAGGTAGGCACGCGCACACTGCTGCAACACTCTGAAAAGAGGAGCTGAATTTTCACGCTGTCTTTCTAAAATTCCAAATCTACCTTTTCCTAATGTTGTACTGAGTTTTTGGGAACGTGCTGAATGCTCCAAATGTTTTAATCCAAGTGAGGGTTGTAGAATCAATGAAAGCAAGTAGGGACCCGTTTAGGGAGAAGACCTTAAGCCAAAGAGGCTTGCAGTGGGTGTGTGGCAAGCAGTAGCCCAAGTATTACCTTATTTCCTCTTCCCCCTTCTCAAAAGCTGGTCATAGGGGAGAATAGACTTAGGTATGAAAACAGTGAGGGAGGAAGAATGAATACAAAAGGGAGGAAAAGAAGGGAAGAAAAAGAGAAACAAAGGATAAAAATGCTGAGAATATGGAAATATAAAAATTAGCATGATGGGTAGGAGAAGATATTTTGAAGTATGTAATGAGTTTGGAGTCTGATGGAGAGAGAAATAAACGCTTCAGCTGTCAGTTCACCCATAAAAAATTGGTGTTGATATTTGCATGTACCGATGAGGTTTGGCATTGAGGATGCACAGCGTGCTGCTGTTTCCGTAAGGAGCCATGTAGAGATGAGCTTCTGTGTCTTCCTCAGTGCCATTCATTTCATCACCTTTCCCTTGAGCAGTAGTGACAACAGACGCTGCTGCAGCATTTCTATAAACGTTCCTTGAATAAATTGCGGTTCTGGTTATTTATTCCCATTGTATAATACCTCGTCACATTGCAAACTGTACGAGGTTGGTAGCGCTGATTTGAGGGGTGTTACGCAGTTACGAAACAGTGTCCAGTGAGCAGTTCCTGCACTGGTGCTTCACAAGAGCCAGGAGGGGCTGGGCCGAGTGCAGAGCTGTCCTATCTGCCCCCAGCATGGCTGTGCTGTGCTGATAAATGCCTGCCTGGGAGCACTGCAGGAGGTGGCCCTGGGGCTGAGCGCTTCCCTTGGGCTGGTTTGGGGAGACATGTGTAAAACAATATGCTTTTTTTGTGGGGTGGGGGGAGCAAAGCTTAATGACTTACAATGTTAGAATGGAGATATATATATATATATATATATATTTTTTTTTTTTTTTTTTATTTGTTTCCAAAGTCCATATGTTTACCTTGCTGGCCTGGGCTTGGATAGGATTAGCAGAAGTTTACAAGATAAACCGACTAGCCAGAGGTAAATATGGAAGAGCAGGGGATCATGCTGTGCATGATCGCAGAAAGGACTGTGATAACACCCTGGTGAGGGGCTTTGGCATCACGGTTGCCACGGATGTTTTAAAGAGTACGTAAACCCCTGTCCTGTTCTGGTAGTTCCTTTTTATTTCAGTGGCGTCTATTATTTAAAGCATGCTGACTTGTTCTGCTCAGCATTCAGAGGGAGGTGAAAAAGGTGATTATTTTTTTGTTAGTTTGTTTTTCCTTCACTTCCACAGACTTCTGCCAGAACTGTGGATTTTCACTTCTGTTTCTCCTTGCTTTTTGTTTTTTCCCCTTCCTCGTGTCTATTCTGAAGCTGTGTCCTCTCCTCCCTATTTTGTGTGGGTGACAGCTGCGTGCCACTGTTCTTATCATTGCAAAGACTGTTTGAAATCTGAAATGACTAATGGTTTCCCTGTTGCATGCGTGATTCTGACAAGAAATAGTAAACACTGAGGCTCTGTGAACGCTGTTGCTAAGATCAGCAGCCAAGGAGCTGGAATAGCCTGGTGATATTGCATTGGCCAATACTTGGGTCATATCTGGAAGTCTGTGTCCACTGCTGTATGGAGAGAACTGTTTGTAAGGTTTGATTTAAAAACAGCCGAGAAACCTGCCCTGCTTTATTGGGAGCTTAGGCCTCCAAACCAGCTGCTTCCCAGGGCAGGTGAGCTCTGGCGTAATGGCATAGGACCTGTGTTGGATCCTCACTTGAACTCCTTAATGTCTTGGAAATATGGATGGCTTTGGTGGCCAAAGGACAGCCTCAGGGACTGAAGTTCTGATGTCTAGGTGACTTAATTTAGTTTAATGGCTTAGCAGCTCTCCAGGTGTATAAAGGTGACATCTGCTGATGGAGATATAAAACTGCTTGATGATCTTGGAGCTTGTGGTGCTGGAGAGCAGCCTGGAACATTGCTGAAATAGTGTAATCAGAGGTGGTGTGAGCTGATTAACTGGTATAACTTTCTGGTTAGTGCCTGTGTGCTTGGCTGGATGTCTGCAGACACTGCAGCCAACCAGTCCCTCAAACGAGCTTGGTTTGTGCACAGCTTTGCCTGCCATTGTGGGAATTTGGGGCAGAAACATTTCAGGGGAAAATTCCAGTCTCACCCTGAAAACAGATACATAGCCTTGAAGATACATCAGTAAATCTAAGAAAGCAAGTTCTGGATGCGTGACCTGTTGGAAGGTGCTGTCCTGAGGAGATCTGTGTGCCTGGTGACCTTGTGCTGCTGCAGCCTAAGCAGTCTGAGTTTGGCACCCATATGGCACTCTGACAAATAAAATGGTTTTAAAAGCTGTTTCTTGAAAGCGCAGTTACGTAGTGCTTCAAGTCCTTATGTTTAGTTTCAAACACACTTGTGGGCTGGCAATGTTTAGAACCGTTCTGAGGATAGAGGTGTGTAAACCTGATTTTGTTCTCAGCTGTGCTTCTCTGCCTATGTGGAATATAACTTTTGTTGTTGGTTTTGTTCCTCTGAGGAACTCCAAGCCTTCAGATCTTTTTTTAGCGATGCTAAATAAGCCTACATAACCAACTAGTGTGATTTCTGAGTAGTTCTGGATTTTGTTACGTGTAAATATTTATTTTAGCAAAATGAACAACGCACTCAGAAACATATGTTGTAGAAACTCCATTTATTTCATGAAGTTGCTGGATTGTCTTATGAGAATTAGAGGGAGAAAGTGCCCAAGGCAGACGGTGACTGTGGAGTAGAGTCTGACGGAGTGTCCATCTGGACATACCGAAGTGTTCTCCATCCCCCCTCACCCTATAAATTGTTATTTCTGTCTTCACCTTTCTGGAGTGCTGCCCATCTTGTCTCAACTTGTGTAATGGTAACATACCATTGTAAGAATAGCAGCACTAGTTCTGCTGCTGAATGAGCTGCGTGTCACCTGATTACATTTGAGAACTAGTATTTTTTTCTCATTTTAATTTCAATTGATGAATTGAATGCAATCTTAATTATGCTATTAGGGGTTTGCCTTAGAAAATGACTTTCCATTAAGCACTCCCCTTTATTTTTAACCCCGATTATGCTGTTATTTAAACTAGATTTTCTTAAAATAGTAGCTGCTTTCTGACCTTCCTTAAGATTAGCTGCTTAGATAAGCAGAACTTGCTAACAAATTCACACCTAGCAGTTGACATTCTGATTGCAAGGCTCATCTCTCAGGGGCACGTTATGGTTGCAGGAAAACTACCAAAAATACCAAGTCTGTTGTATGGGTGAGGAAATAAATCTCTGAATGGTTGTTTCTGAAATAGAGTAGAGTGAAGAGTTGCTCATTTTGATCATTTAGCATTAATAATGACTAAAGTAATATGCTGTACCCTTAGATGTATTTGGTAATTTTTTCAGTAATTATAAATTTTTTAAAGTATCGGTGATCCCACACCTGTTATCTGAAACTAGTATGCAGTGATGTTCGTCTTTGGATCGCTGTGTGTTGGCAGTAATGAGTCACCTTCATTGACTGAATGTGTTGAGGAAGTAGCACAGCATAGACTCTTTTTAAGAATGTTAGTGTTATTTCCCTGTGAGGAAGAAAAACATTATCCCAGGATTATCCCATTATCCCAGACAGAATTACCTCTTGTTAGGTAGGGGAAATGTGGGTGTTCTTTTTTGTTTGTTTGTTTTTCCAAACATGCTCAGTCTTCTGAATTTCACTAGGGGAAGTCTCTTTCCAGGTAAAGGGGCTGGATGTGGTGTGTGTGTGTGTAACTGGTCACATGGAGAGTAATGGATTTCAGACCCTAATCAGCAACTAATTCTTTTTCCTATTGTACAAAAGTAGTCAAGCAAGTAGTATTTTGTGTTCTTTTACAAAATATGTGTTAAGAGGCACTGTAGTGGAAAAACTAGCTGAAGGAGAAACCAGAAGCCTTTAAGGGGAGCTAGTTCTTGGGAAAGAGAAGTGACAAAAATTGCCCTACTCCTGAGAGGTTTTTTTTATGCTGGTGTATTCAGATTAGGAAAGATACCATGGTTTTTTCCAGTTTTTTTTACTTTCAAGCCTGTTTTGAATTTGTAGCTAAATGTGCTGGAGAAACTGGCTGCTATTTGTGATTCAGAAAATGCTTATGCTCTGAAGGAAACCTTGACTAGTACCTTGAACCTTGCTGAAGCTGCTCAGTCAGTAGTGTTCTCCGATATTTAGAGTATAAATAATGTTACTCGTATCTCTCTGCTCATTTCTGTAAAGCTGCTGCAGAGAAGTAAATGTGCAGAAGTGTTTGAGACGAATGTGCTTTTTCCTGGATGTTTTATTTCTGATTCTAGAAGTTTGTAAGGACAGTTGTCAGTCCCAGAATTTAACCAGTAGTTTTGTATGTGAGTTGTCCCTTTGCTGCCTTAGTTTGTGTCACGCAGAATCAGCAAATGAGTCTGCAGTGAACATCAGGAAGCCATTTGGTCTGTCCTCTTGTTACATGGCAGAACCAGTTGTATTTACAGTATTCCTGATAATGGCCTACTTGTGGAGGCCTTCAAAGATAGTCTGATGATGGCAGCCATGCAGGAAGGGAGTCCATGTGCTTGTGTCTCTTACGTTAAGGATTTTTAAAATTAATTAATATCTGACTCATTTTTTTCCTGCCATAATTTAATCTTATTGTTTCCGGAACTATCCACCATGGGTATGGAGAACAGATTTTCACTGCCGTTGCAAAAAGCCTTTTTCATATTTGATAGCCGTTACACATAGACTTCCTGAGCTTGAACCATCTTTTCCATCTGTTTTGTCTAGGTAACAGCTAGCAGGTCTCTGGTGGCTCCTACCACTTACTTCTAGATGTTTTTATCAGCCAGAACCTTTAGTGGGGCATCATTTCCAATATGTCTCCACGGAAGCTCAGGCCTTACCAGGGTCTTGCTGATTTTGTCTGACTGTACAGTGTGTTTACTTCCCAGTATATAGCATATTAACCTCCTACATAGGCCAGATGTTTAACCTCAGAATTGCTGTAAGTTCACTTGTGCCATGCTGTCTATTTCTGTCATTAAACTACTCCCATCTAAGCATAAAACTTCTCTTTAATTAAATTATACTCTGTAGAGTTCCTTTCTTTCTATTACTGTGCAGGTCTTTGGTTTGACAAGACTATCTTCCTCTTTGCAGCAGGTCCCCTTGTGGTGCACGTTTATTAAGTGTTGTCTTTCCCGTCACTCAGATAATCAATTAAAGCATTGACTGAAACAAGACAAGAGAATATATCACATGTGGGATCTGCTTATGTAGAGCGCTGCTTGTTGAAGGCCTCTGTTTTGATGGTGAGCTCCACTGGTGGACAGTTTTGATCCTGACTCACAAATAAGTCATCTGGACCATGTTTTGCTGCCTTTTTTATACGATGGTATCAAAAAGCCTCTCTACAGTTAAGATATGACATGTTTTAATTCTCCCTAACTGGCAAGGCTTGGTACAGAAGGCAAGTTTGGTTTGACATGAAATGGGCTTGTCAAGTTTGGCTGTTATCTGTCTTGATTTGTGGGGATTTTTCTTGTAGTGTTTTTCTGTGAATTGGAGCTTATTGTGCTGAAACAAACAGAAGCATCCTAAAATTCACCCAGCAAAAAAGCTTTTTTTTTTTTTTTTTTTTTCCTTTTCCTTCTCCTGGCTTTAATTTTCTTTCTTGCTGTATCCTGGCATCTCATCCTTTGATGCATTGTTGAAGGTAACTATTTTTGTTCTTGGACTGCTTTAAATACAGCTAAGCTTTAACTTTAGCTGGTCCAAATGCTTAAAAACAGTCTAATTTACTCAAATGGTATTTCTTCCCATTCTAACCACCAACATCTTATTTTTTTTCTAGCTGGTATTAACTGCATTGGTCCAACAATTACAGGTGATGTGGGTTGTGGGTTTTCTTTTTTTTTCTTTCCTTTTCCATTTTTCCCTTTTGAATGTTCATCAATTCTTGTCTTTTCATAGTCACTCTCACTTTAAACATTTTTCCAAGTGGGAGGGAGGCAGTCAGGAAGCTATTAGAATCAAATCTAGAAGGGCTTCTTAATTTAATTTCCAAACCCTCTGAGAAAAACAACAGGAGGGAGAGGAGCCACCAGCACACTTCAAGAGCTGCCTTGCCTTTCTTGTGCCTTACGTGTGTCTGGTAGGCCTTGGAGCACACAGCGTGCTTTTCTGATTGTGTTCCAGAAGGGCACCCACCAGATTTTTGTTGTTAGTGACTGGTTCCAAAATATCATCCATCAAGTTTTCCCTTTCATCACAGACCTAGATACTTTCAACATACCTCCCCTCTCCTGCGCTGAGGAGCATGTGCGCTGATGCCCTCGCTAGGATTTTATCAGTGTGCATGGCCACACCTCCATCATTACTAAGCTATTTTCTCTTACATTGAGTAATGTGCATTAGCTCACTGAATTGAGACATCCATGCTGCAGCGTGGAGTATAACAAAGCTTGAATTGCCTCAGTTAATAGGGAGACTGCTGTCTGTGATTCTGAATAAGGCTGGCACCGGTCATGCAAAGGCTCTCAGCTGACTGTTCTGATGATGAACTTTAATTTCTAGTTTGAAGCAATCTTACGTGACTGTTCAGTGTTCTTGACAGTTTTAGTGTGATTCTAAATAAGGCATGAGTAAATTTTAAGTTTAAAAATAACCGAACACATAAATGTTAACATCTGTAAAATTCAGGAACAGTAGCTTGCATTTTGGTAAAAGAAAAGGGAAAACACTGTCTTCTGCATCTTAGCTTGTTCAGAGTACTTCCTGAGCGTGTTGTAGTTGGAAATCCTTGGAGCTGAAGCGAAAGCACTCTGGTCCTACAAAGGGACGGTGGCAGTGACTTTTTAAATGTCTGATCCTATAGCTTTCCTTCGCTTTTTACAGAAAAGGTTAAATAACTACTACTAAAATGTCTTTCTAAATACCAGTTTACCTCTCCACTCATTAAGTTAAAATAGTTTCACTTTACAAGTTTCCCATTACTTGGGAATCTTCAAGTGGAACCAAGGAAGTCCTTGCTCATCTTTGATAAATAAATATCCTTGATCTGTTACCCTTCCTTTCTTCTCTTCTTCCCTCTTTCCCCTTTTTCTTCCTGTCCAAGGATAAACTTCTCATAATACTTCTCATGGCACTAGAATAAGACCCATCTTTTCATGCTTTCTGCCTCTTCTCCCACCCTCCAAATTAAAGCATTACTTCACTTTTCAGTTAAGTATGGTGGTAAATGAATGTCAGCTTGTATGCAGTGCTACTTTATATTAAATGAGTATATTTTTAACAGTGCTAACTACCCAGTGCCAGTGTAAGCTGTTGGCATGCTGGCTCTTACTGTGATAGCTGACTGATTACTAAAATAGCTTGCACACTTTTCTTTCGATTGAGGTATTTTCAGTAACGTGTCATAGCAAGTAGGTCAATAATTTTGATTAGAGTTTGGTTTTTTATTTTGCTTTTTTCTGGTAGAACATGAACAGGAAGCATGCTTAGGGTGCTGGGGTAAGCACAGTGAATGAGACAATCCTTGTGATTCTTTCTTTCAATGTTTATATAGGTTTATACCTCATCACCTTCTTGTGCAATGCTCCAGTTCTGCACAAGTTGCAATGGATTAATGGTCAACTGAAGTTACAAGGCCGTCTTAGTTTATTCATTAATGAAAACAGTGTAATAGTAGCTGAAGTGACACGTAGGGCAGGGCTCTGGGTGACCCATGTTCTTGTGCTTCAGCCACTCTTTTTATGGCTAGCCTCTATGGTCAGCATTTAGGATGAGTGGGATGCTGAGTATATGTGTATTTTTTTGTCTGTTAAGACAATAGTATCTTGTTTTGCATTTATGTATGCCCCTTTCAATGACAGCAGTTTTATATCAGAAAACAGTATGAGTTTAAGTCTTTACAATGCAGCAACTGTCCCTTTAACTCAGTTTCCCGAATGAAAGCAGAGGGCAAACAATGTGTAATCATCTGATTACCAGCTGGTGTAGCAGATAAATGAAACAGTTGGATGCTTTGCAAGATGTAGATTAGGGCTGGGCAAGACTTCTTGATAAATAGTAAATTAGGCAATGGCTGGTTGGAAAGTGTATGTTATCATCAGGTCACTTGTGAATTTGCTGACAGCTGTGAGCAGCTTTAGATGAAAGTATTTTTTCAGTGTTTAGCTCATAACCTATAGTCCATCTCCCATCATAAAATGAAGGACCTCGTGAAAGAGAAATGATTGAGAAGTTTGCAGAAGTTTCTTAGGGTCTGGGTTTGGTCCCTCCTTCTGCCGGTGTGCACTCTGAAACATCTTCCACCATTTTTCAGCTTCTGGGTATTCAGGGTGCTCTGTGCAGCTTGGGCTGTTCACACTAACAGGAGGTTGTGTCAGAGGTCCCAGGCACCATGGGGAGGAGCTGGGTGACCCATCAGACAGGTACATTTCCAAGTCTCTTGGTTCAAAAGGGCTCACTCCCAAGCCCAGAGCTTTTTAAATGAGATGCTTCACCTGAACTGAGTAAGAGAATGGCATGAAGCTGAGTGTTGGAGTCTTCACAGGCAATAGCTGCATCTGCTTTAATGAATGGTTTTTTTTAAAAAAAAAAAAAAAACAACAACAAAAAAAGACACAACCAATTCTTCATACTAGGTGGGAGGGAGCCTGAGCCGGAAAGATGAGAGTGCGCCTCCCCAGTACATTCTAGCATTCATGTGGGATATGTGGGTTCAAACATCTTCAGGCAAAAGATGACCCAGATCTCCAGCAAGTGATGCGTATCCTGCGTGTTGTGGGATAAAAGGGAGTCCTGAGTATCACGTCTGCCTCCTCTTCTGCTTCTGCTGAAGGTCTTCACTTCTTTCAGGTGCCTAGAGGTGCACATTTTCATTTTAGGTCTAACAAGATGTTGCTCAAAAAAAAAACCAACCCAGACAACAACAAAAACTTTTTCTGAAGGAAAACAGATAAAAGAGGAAAATAAGGATTTTTTACAAGTAGAAAAGTTACATATTTACTTAGCTGTTCATGATGTCAGTATCTGGAATTTGGCACTGTACTGCAGACCTGAGCTCTGAGTCTGTAAGTTGTCAAGTTTATTTGGGAATTATTACTAGCTTTAAAACATACGAAAGGCATTGGAGGCATGGAGGAAAGAGGCAGTAGAAACCAGGGATGCCAATAAAAAGCAAAAAGCATTGCTAGAAAGAAACGTGAATTCTTTGCATAGTTTGCCTAGTCCATATGAGCAACTTTTGTATTGCCTCTTTAGTTTAGGAATAGAAATGCTCTCTAAAGCTATAAGTGGCAGACTTGGACTTTGTATTAGGCTGTGAGATTTAATCCTAAAAGGGAGCCGTGTGGGTAGTTCAGAGATAGATGCATTATTGCAGGTGCAAGACCCTCCTCCGTAATAATCCTGCACACAGATCTGGTTACCAGTGTTCAAGACAGTGAATTGAAACCGGAATAACATGTTGAGACGAGCTGTGATGATCAGCGTAGTTCTTTTAAGGGAAACCTAGTGAATGGGATCTGTTTAGCTCAGCATAGTGAAGACTGAAGAGGTGTACGAATTCTTTGTATAAATACTTTGGGGAATAATAACGAGGGAGGGAACAGAACTCATTAAACTAAAGGATAGTGTTGGCAGAAGAGTAGCTGGGTATGAGGTGATGGGATATGTTTCAACAGGAAATCAGGATGTTTGGCAGAGTTCTCGAACTTCAGTGAGGCTTTGAGGCAACTTTCTAATTTTTCATTTGGGGTTCTTCCCCCCATTATTTCTAGAGTTTTTTATAGTAGAGAAACGTGGATCATTTATGAAGAAAATTGCATTATATGATTTTTCTTTATGCTATTAGCAGCCCCTAAGGTCTTCTTTGGTCTTATTTCTAGAATCTTAGCAGTTAGAATCCTATTTGGTTTCTGTGTTCTCTGAACTTTTGTCTATATTACACTTTGAAGACATCTGTGAAGGTAATTAGAAGAAGTAATTCTGTTTAGTAGGCTTAAGTCTTCTGTGTAGACATGCTGATACTTTAGTGGCTCCTGGGGAATGAGGCCGGTGTTGGGGAACACAGAAATTGAGATGCTGGAAGAACACCTTTTTGTCAGATACTGTGTTTTATATCATCTGTAGCTATGTGGTGGTTTTAACTAACAAATAGAGGTTTGAACTTAGTACTACTTGTAGTACAAATACACACGCTATATAACCTTTGCTGTTTCTATTGATGCTCATCGACAAGAACTTTCGAAGCATATGTAAATGTCTCAGTATGTTTGGGGGTGGTCTCAGCATGTTTTCTGATATTGTTCTTATAAAGTTGCAGTGATGAGACATCCTAGGATTCCATTCTGACGAGAAAGTAAATGTTTGTTTCCATGAATGCCCTCTGCTAAGTGTTTTACAGGTTATAAATCTTGTAATCCAAAGATAAAGGTCAATAGAATAATCCTGACATGCAATTTGAGTCTTTTTAGGGCTTGTTTCTGGAGGAGAAGGTATCTTCAGTCGCACTGCAGTCTAATAATTTTGACGATACCATTGACGTGAACTGGGATACCTTTCTTGGCAATGTTAGTCAAATGCTACTTGTTGATTTGGGTGAAGGAGTAATAGTGTAATATCCTATCTTATACTGTTGTGAGGTAGCAGTCCCTTTTTACTTTATGCTTTTCAGTGTTTTTTGTTCAGAGGTTAATTGAATATCCTGATTGGAAGGGACCCACAAGAATCATTGAACCCAACTTAGTCTGGGGGGAAGGGGGTTGTTTGTTTTTCCATTTTCCCTAAACAGTTTAAAAATAAAACCAAAAAGGCAACATGGAGTAAGGAACATCCTTATGTGTCTGAGACAGCTGCAAGTGTTCTAAAGGTCAGTGATGCACCTTGTGCCTCAGCTTTTGTGCAGCATGCCTGTAGCCTTCATACCAAGAATGATGTAGGTTTATGCCTCAATAGAGAATGACTTCACACAAAAATTAAATCCATATTTAAGGGGGAAGGGTTGGAGGTGAGTGCTTATTGTGTAGGAACGCAAACTTATTTGTGATCAGGAACAGTCCGTGTCAAAATGTTCAGCTAAAATGACTTCTTATTTTTTAAGCCTAACAGTAAGGGAAAGAACAGGCATGTTTGCATAAGCTGCTTTGATTTGCCTCCTTTCTAGGAGAAGAAAGTAAATATGATTTTCTTCTCTGTAACCACTGTTTATCTCAGTATTGGAAGTCTTTTCCTTAGAGTTTAGAAGATTGGTTATCCGGGAACCACGTGCACTTCCCCAAGAAGATCAAGTTCCTTTAGCTTTTGTTGTTTCTGTATTGATACAGTGCTACACGACTGAAAAGAAAACTTTCATCCCCAAAAGCTGTGTTGTTCCTAGTTAGCTTACTGTCTGGATTAATACAAAGTTGTTTGTTAATAGAAATATTTCTTAGTAATGGTTGAACTCATGTGATATGTACAGCTTATTAGGGGTTTTGTTCTGCTTCTGTTCATTTGTGAGATTCTTAAATACGAACTGGAGATGACTTGGGAAAGAATAGAAAGAATAACTTTTGTTCAGGTAGTCCTTTATGTTTGGAGAATGTTCCCAAATTCGTTTGTTTTCCGAAGTGCTTCTTGCCAGGTACTTCCAGGGTAGTTTCTTACCATCAGTGTTAAAGACCAAAGTGTATTCAGGTGGAGAATTAGCATGACACAGATGTTCTTCCCTTCTGTAAAGGCTTCTCTATTTATAGATGTCTGAGGTGAGGCTTTTCCCATTCTCAGGAGAAGTCAAGTGCAGGATGTTAAGCATCTTATCCTATCTGCTACCAGCAGATCTTTGTTCTGGTTATTAAGTGTTCTGCTAGTCTTTATTTTCCTAACATATTACATTAGCAGCATTTCTAGAGCAGTCAGAAGAATTGCAACTTAGATGCATTATTCCAGATGTATGTCCTCCCATTACCCTAAAAGGAAAGGCACTGTTACTGACATTCCACACTGTCAATAGTGCTTCTGTGATCATGTCTTTCTTTTTTCCTTCCCTAAAACAGCCCACTGTTTGTAACGTGGAAGATTGGTCGAGATAAACGATTGCGTGGATGCATAGGTACTTTTTCTGCCATGAACCTGCATTCAGGACTCAGGGAGTACACACTTACTAGGTAAGACTTTGTTTTCTGCAGTATTGACTTATGTATTTAAATACTCTGTTGGGGAGATGATGATCGTGTTTTGGTTTGTTGGTTGTTTTTTTGGCTGTGTCACTGTACTGATCGATGTAAACTTGTCTCCTTTTGATGCTAATTATTGCCTGGTTACTTGACTTTTTGGTGTCATGAGGTTCTGGTTTAGATTAAAAAACCATAACTTGAGCCTTTTTTTTTACTTTATTCGTTTGGAAAACTGCTCTCCAGTAACTTATTGCATCTCACTGCTGTAGTATTTTTCCCCTGTATCCAAACAAATTTTAAGGTTAATAGTTAGTGGTAGGGCAGAAGACCAGTAAGTCAGATTTTGGGATTATCCTATTCACAGTTCTAAAACAGCAGGTATTCTCACCTCTTCTCCATCAGGTGCTTCCAATCAGCATTCCAATTTAATGCTACAAATTTCCATTACATGTTACTCTTCAGATACATCCCAGCCCCTGAGTGGGAAGCTTCTGGATGAGGGAGGTAAGTGATGATAATCCTTCACTCCCCAGCAGCATAATCCTTCATTTTTTTGATCTACACCTAAATTCATTCACCTTAATATTGTTCCATTTTCTTTGCATAGAGTGAAAACTAATAAGTTGATCACTAGAGCTAGTAGCAAGCTTTCTACTTGTTTTTTTCTAAGAGTTTTCTTTATTTTCTAAAGATAATGGAATTTGGTACGCTCAGTTATAGTAGACTGTTCATGGTGCTATGAAATAGAAACTGTTTACTCATTTGAAGACCTCTAAAACTGTCATCACTTAAAATAATCGGTGCCTCTCGATAGCTTTGGATTGGAGGCTTTCCTCCATTATGAGGACTTCCTCAGCTGTTAAAGCATCATGTAAATCTCAGTATGAAGTAAGATTAGTATGGGGAATGTTCTTTGTTACGTGTCTCACTATTCTGTTTCAAGCTGTTCATTTTACTCTTACTTTTGCTCAGCTTGAAGAAATCAACTGCTGGGGTTCCTTATAAACTTCCGAAAGACCTATTTATCTTTATTGTCTTGGTTTTATTGTGTGGTTTGCAATATTTGTGTGTTCTTTAAAACATCGAGAGGCAAACTAATCAGTGAGAAGAAGCTTATGATCTCAAAGTAATTCTTCTGTTGAAGGTTAAGTGCCTTACAATCTTAGATATCAGTGAGTCAAAAACAGAAATAACCCAGAAATGTCCACTGAAATGTAAAGTTCCTGTTTGAATGTACCAAAGCCCTGTTCTTTTATCTCAATTGTTATTTTAAAAAATAGAAAGATAGGGATACCTGAGAGCAGTTTCCTTCATGATGTTAGTCTTTCCAGCTACAGAGCTTCCAGCAGAGTATTTGAGGAGTTACAGAAGCAACTCTGACATACCTCAGAACTTTCAGAGCTCCACAAGCCTTCCTAGGAGGCATCAGAAACCATGAGATGGTAACTTGGGCGCATACTCTTGGAGAAGGTGCAACAATTCCTGAAAACTTCTTCAGGCAAGGCAAAATTAATCAGTAAAGTAGGTAGTGTGTGAATGGGTTGTCCATTTCGGGAAGTGCAACTTGACCAAAATTTTCAGTTGAGAATGTAGGCAGATAGTCTTCTGACTTTATTTTACTTTGATGCTGGAAGACACTTTTCTTCAGTTACTCTAAGGGTATGGCATTGCTAAACAGTACAAAGTTGTCTGTTCATTCTTAACGTTTTTCAGCACTCTGCATGGGATTGTGACCCAATTTTCAGTGAGAAAAATAGCGGAGACCAACAGTTGTTCTTACATGTCCCGGTGTTTAGCAATCAAAATATCAACCGTTTCCATCAGGCAAGATTTTATTACTGATATGATGAATAGTATTTAGGATCACAGTCAATAACATTTTCCTTAATTCTAGTAGTGATCTCTAATTGTATAGCATATACTGTGTGTAGTATATGTACATCTCTACCTGCACACAGTAGTGTAGCTTCTGTCAATAACGTTATGATAGTTCTCCTGAAGTGAACAGTTTCCTTCTGGAGGTGGAGATGCACACAAATTTAGAAAACCTTTTTTTGGGTTTATGTACAATAATGCTGATGATATGTAACCAAGACAGTCTCTCTTCCCCATTTTGAGCTCTGTTGACTGTTGCAATGGTATTGTCAGTACATTCTAAACAGGAAATTTGTGTAGAGTGATTCATCATTAATTGGATGCATCTTGCTAAGATGTGAGGAGAGATGAGAATACCCGTAGTTTGAAAACGCTAATACTATTCCTAATAACATCTTAGAGATCAATTTTCTGTGTATATCACTGCTGCAAGGGTAGAAATTTTATTGCTAAAATCCTTCGCAGAAATTTGTGAAGATTTGGTTTTAGTCTGAAAAAATGAAGAAAAAAAACAAAAACACAACAAAACAGCAACTTCAAAATAAGTTTACTAAGAGATTAGTTGGATAAATATCCTTTTATTCAACTCAGTAAAATGTTTTGAAATTTAAATTAGGATATAAGAAGTTCATCATGGGCAAAATAGTCCTTTAGGCTGAATGTGTGAATATCCCACCTGATTGCGTAAAAGTAAACCAATCCAGATTATGAAAAATACCTTGTGTTTTACAGCTCCTTGAAGAAAATACACTGAACTTGGAAGCAGGTTACTACAGAATTTCCTCACAGGTTGATAAATCATTTTTTCATGTATTTTGTTGGGCAGTAAGACTTAGGTTTTAGTATTGAAGTTTTAAACTGCTGCTCTCTTACACTTCAGGCATTGAACAAAATGGTTTCATTTACCCTATACTTCTTAGTTTTGTTTTTCCTGCCATTTCCGTGTAATTTGCAGTTATACTTTACACTTAGTCGAATTAACAAGTTTAGCAGTAGCTGCTTTTGTTTATCCTATCAAGGCTAGGGTGTGTGTATGTACATATATATATATATATATATATATATATGTATGTATGTATAACTTATGAATATATATATATGGGGGAAAATACTAGAGAAGATGGAGGTAAAGAGAGACAGATTATATAATCTCCTGTCATGGAAGGGAGCAGTGAAAAGACACTGCAGAGCTGCAAGCCTTGATTGGATTAGCATAATGGTAGAAAACTGGATTTCAATTTTAAAATAACGTGTAACCCACCTTTCTTTACTAGCATAGACCTGTGTTTACTGACTGTGATGTCATCAGTCGTTTTGTTGTGTTCTACTTAACGTTCAATGTGACAACTGAGCGCCTTCAGACTTTCAGCCTTCCTTCCATAGATGTGGCTGGTAAAGAAACAAAAAACAAAGAGGGAAGTTTGGGATTAGAAGCATAAGACTGAAGGAAATGAAACCTGCAACCCAGCTTTCTCATAATTGAATTTGGATGTAAATTCTAGATGTGGCTTTTGGCTCCCAGCAGCACCATCTACTGTGCTGTGTGTGTCATCAATTTCAGGAGTCTCGGTTGGTGGTGTTGCTGTATTACCTGACTTCTCTCCATGAGAAGTGTTGGTCTGTTTCTCCTGTTGGACAAAGGAAAGCTAAAATAATCGCCTGCAAGACTACAGTATGGCAATCTCATTTAAGAGGTAAAATAGAAAACAAAATTGATTATGTTAAAATAGATGTTGGCCTTATTTAGTTAAGATTAGAGGCAAGTATTTGCGCAGGCAGGGTAGCTCCCCTCTCTGTTCAGCTGAGCTTACCATTCTGTTTAATTTGTTTGTTTTGACTAATCATAGTCTCTTTCAATCTGCCCTGTATCTGCCCGCACAACCCAGTGCTAACTTCACAAAGGCTTTGCTATCAGGCAACGTTGCTATGGCTATAGATAGGCATTGCTGCTGACCCAGGGCAAAGCATGCCTGTGTACCTGTCTGTCATTTTAGGCTTGGGAAGTGGGGAAGGTGTGGGGCTGTTATGTATGTGTTTGCTTCTGCCCTGACCTTCACTGTTCACGGAAGTCGGACTGAATTAATTCCTTCCAATAGCATTGCATGTAATGTTTCAGAGCACAGTATTGTTTCTGGGCTGCATGCTGATAATACTTCACAGGCTGTCTTATTGTGTGGCTTTGAGTAGACTACTTCTCAAAGCCTTTTATTCTACTACTACTCTGTGTCTGTGAGCCACCAGTGAGAAATGCCTGGTAGTTGTGAGGTGAAGCTTACGCTTTCAGAGTTAAACTGTGGAGCAGTGTATAGCCTTGTCAGCCTGAACTCAGCAGCCTTTTGCTATTCTGGGGTGTTCAACTTTACCTGTAAAGCTAGGAAGCATCATATTGCTTCTGATGCTTCCTTTTCATTTGTTTCTGTGAAAAGCAGGTGTGCAACAGGGAAGTCAGATGGCAGTGATACTGGAATTTCTAGCATTTGTTGATTGCCTCTGAGTTTTCAAGGACATCTTAATGAGGCAGAGGGTTCAGACTGTGCTGCTACTATAGATGACCAGCAACAGATGGAGAAACCTCAAGGTGAGAAAACATTCTTCAGGAGAGCTGTGGTAACGTAGTTCTGTGTTTAGTTGAGTGGACAGACAACCCAGTGCAGCCTATTATGCATTTTAGGAGCCAGTATCAATATGCATCTGGAACTTGTAATTCTTAACTGCCACTAGCCTTCAAGATGCCATTGAGTTAAGTTTTTAGCAGGGATATGACCTATAAAATTCACTCAGCTTTAATAAAAACGCAGAAGTGCTCTACGTGCTGTCAAATCCATTTGAAGCAATAAGGCAGCAGGAAGCTGGGACTCTTCGTGTGATTGCATAAGATGCCTTTTGCTCACGCCATCGTATCCTTCACTGAATGACAGTCTGTGCAAGTCTGCAGTTAGGAGTGATTTCAGAGCATCTGATGTTCCAGGGGAGGTAGGAAGAGAGATACCAAACTGATACTTAAAACTTGAGGTAGCTGATCGTTTTTCCCTTAGTCCAGGGTCAGGTGTTTAACCCTAATGAAAGTTCAAGGATACTGAACAAGTTTCAGGACTGCTTCTCTGCTAATCTGTACTGTGAACTTCACTGGAAGTTTGGTAATTGAGGATATTGCCATGACGTGAGCATCTTCCAGAGGTCAGCGTACAGCACAGACTACTCGTCATATAGTTAGAATAGCGGAGAGAGTAATTCAAGTTTGAGGATTTCTCATCACATTGTAGCAATCTCCAGTCCCTAGAAGTCCTCAGTGAAAGAGAGGTGTCTGAGCCAAAGCCATGGTTGAAAGAGGCTTGGAAACACTTAGGCTCTGTAACCATATAACGTTACTGCTCAGAAGGGAAGGAGGACTGTCTGCTTCAGAGAGGCTGGGTTACACCTGAGGAAACAGCAGGCCATATCAGGCCACAGCAGTACATAAACTGTTTTTTACTAGATTGGTTTTGAAGCCATCTGCCATCATGACTCAGAGATGAAGTGTGAGGCCAAAACGTATGGCATCTTTAAGACATTATGTGTGGCCACAGGATTTGTGAACTGACTCAACTGCCAGTAGTTGAGGTTATCCTGTTTTATTAGGTATTATTTGCTCTTCAGTAGATTGTTGGTCTGCTGTCTCTACCTGCTGGCCTACAGCGTGCCTTATTTGCCTTTGCGTATAAATGATTTGCTAGGGTAGCTGTAATTTTCTTTCCCTTACAGGCTTAAATGAGTTTTGCTTTATGGTCCACAGTGGTTGTCAAAACTAGGCCGTGTGCTGTTTCTCCTCTCTGTCTCCACATACACAAAATAAAATACAGGAAACGGAAGAGGAATTGTATTACAAATGAGTGCATTCCAATTAAAATCAGTAGTGAGAGGGGAAGTGTTGAAGGTATATTTTGTCAACAATAGTTGGATGTTATTTTTGTTAGAAAATGGATCCCTGAAGTTTCTGAAACTGGTGGCTTAAAAACAATTTAATCAGGTTGTTTTAGTGTGTAAGTGAGGTAGGATGTATACAGAGATATAATCTCTTTTATTTGACTGGTGCAGTTGTAAAAAAATAAGATAAGCTTTTAGTTTGCACATCTTTCTGTAAGGAAGCTGTTACAAAATCCTTTTTAGTAATTAAAAAACTTTTTTTTTTTTTTTAGAAAGTAAGTTAATTCAGTAGAAGCCTCTTCAGGTTTTCTTTTTTATTATATTTTTATTTTCCCTTTTAAATTACATTTACCCTTCTGATTGTCTTTGAAGTTAAAGCTTTGCATGTGAAATGTTAATATAGGAGTATAGGGATTCCAGAGGTGGTCTGGACTTTCATAGTGTTAGTGAAGGTAAGGTGCTCTTTGTTAACATCCATATTTTTTTTCCCATTTCTTTATAGAAATTGCAGCTGGTTTAATAGAATTGTTTAAAATTCTTAAGTTGGAACCAGACCAAAGTATATTAAGGGAGTTCAGCAGTAAAGTTTGCTTCATGGATTACTGTTTTGTACATTTAATATGGTGGGATTGATCTCCAAAGGTATTACTGATAGTCTTAAACCTCCCCCCTTATTTTATACATTATACAGACTTGTGTTTGCCTGTCATAAGTGTAGACATTAGATTCTGCTGAAACCTGGAGCTGATGGTATTTCTAAATCTCATTTTAGACAATAAAACCTTGTTTTGAACTATTGTAGCCGTGAATTTTGCAAATACCACTTTAATTTGGGTAAATCTTCAGATGTGTCATAGTGGAATATAATTGTTCAGTAATAAAATGGATTATTTTGTAAACTCACAGTACCAGAAAGTCTAAGTGAAGTATACAAATCTGAATTTATTGAGCCAGGCTTAGTTATTCTGTGTGAGTCAATTCAGTAAGTAGGTCTGTAATGATTTTGTGCATACAGTGCCAGGTCGTTATTTCAGGGAACTGTTGCTTATCAGAACTGTCTCCTGCCTTTTCTCAAAACAGCAAAGCTAAATTGTGTACTGGCTCTAGGAAGCTGGGGGAAAATCCCTTTTGCTTTAATGATGGATTAAATGATTCTCCTTATTTCATTATGAAATGAAAATAATGTTATTGCGCAGACAGAAGAAGCATGCTTCAGTAAATATGTTTCTTGTACGTTTGTATGCATGGGGATATAATAACTGCCTTTTTTTTTCTTTATTAAAAGGGGGAGAGGAAATGACGATGACACTCAGTATCAGTTTTGTAATTATTGGTCTATTATTCCTGAGAAAACCTTGCTAGACCTGTGTACTTAATGATACGTGATAGGCTGTTTCCTTAGTAACGCTTCCTGAAAGAAAGCAAGGCAAAGCACTGTAAATGGGAGGACAGGAAAGGAAGAGTGTGTAAAGATGCCCTATCAAAGCTTTTTAAATAAAGGGGGAGTTATCAAATATTGGCAGCCGTTTTGCTGGGAAAACTGAATTAGGGAATATGAATTCCTGGGTCAGGGAGGTGTGTTACTGCATTTGGTGGGATAAACTTATTCTGTGAGGTGACTGTGTTTGTGAAGGGTAGTTGGGGATCTAAGAAAAATGGAATTCTGGAAGTAAAAATGATCAGTACAGAGTCACTGAGTAAGGTTGGGAGGTGTTCTGCTGGGGCTGTCTTAATTGCTAGGTCTCAACCTTAGAATTTGCTGTAACTAAGAAAACTACCTGAAAGTAAAATACTTATTTCCTCATCATATTGAAGGGGAAAAAAAAACAACTGCAGGCAGAGAGAGCATGCATTAAAATCCAAGAACTCCAAGAATATGCTTCTTACAGAATGCATGCTTTGGAAAAGCCAAATTGACTTGCATTAGTTGACACAATTTGTAGTATTCTGAATAAATCAGATATTCCTGAAATTTGACTGAATGTCGATGAGTAACTGGGGATATCCCACGATTACTCAGACTTTCCAGATGGGTTTCAGGGAGGAGCCATGTCATTTGTGACTCTGGGCTTTCCCACGACACTTGATTTTCTTGTGCTTCCCACACAGTTTCTTCCTTTCGTGTGAACAAATGCTATACTCCCCAGGAGCTCGAAGACATGGGTCTAGGTGGGTTGGCACACTAATTGGGTTGAATGTCAGGTTTTTATTTGACTTTATTACTTGACATAAATAATTGGGAAGAAGGGTGGGGTTGGGGAAACTGGCAACTCCGGTTTTCTTAGCAAAGCTTTAAATTCATTGCCAGAACTCATATTCTTCCATGAGTGATATGGGTAGTCATTGGTATTCCAAGGGTTTTTTTGGTTAACTTTTTTGTCTTGTTGTATGACAGCTCTCAGAGGGAATGTTTTTCAAATTGCTTCCTAAAATAATCTAGAATGAGAATTGTTTTCAGCTGAGAGTTTCAGTGACTTCTTCGTTTCTTAAGCACTACAGAGAGGTATCAGATTAAGAGCCAGTGCTGAGCAGTACCAGGTAAAATTGTGTGTTGACACAGGAGAGAAGCGTAGATGGAATGTGTTTCACAGCATTTTTGTTTTAAAGGAAGACTTTGCATATGTGGAAACTTGTAGCTAGGACAGAATAGAAGTTAGCATAAAGTTACCTGCTTCTGGGCAGGCTTCTCTCTCTGGCTGTTCTCAGCTCAGCGGGAAATGTTTATTTTCAACACCGAGTAAGGGACATTTCCTGAAGCTTTATTACTAAGGGGAGGAAAAGCCCCAAACCAAACATCAAAAAAAACCTCTTCCCAGTGTACATACCAGGCAGTGCTACGTATGAGACGGATGTTGGCGTAGATTGTGCCTCGCTTCTATGATGCTGGAAACTGAGGTGCAGCAGTGGTGTATTTGATACCTGAGATAGTAGAAATAAATGTAGTCTTTCCTCTGTTCAAGAAGCTACATTATGTGAAATCTGCTGTTTTAGTAGATGTTATCAGGGATTAAATGAGGCTAAAGGAAAACAAAATGTCTCTTACACATACAAGCTGTTAAAATCTTTAAACTCTCTAGCTTTGTGTGGGAAGGACTGTGGGAAAAGAGTCTCGATTAAAGTTTTCAGTCTGTCAACACCTCCTCCATTTAGGAGTTTTCTGATGCTTCCTTTAGAGACTGTATAACGAAGCCACAGCATGAACTGGGTGTGGGAGACTGGGCTCCAAAAGCCCTCATTATCTCTGTGCACTTTAACACAAAAATGTTGAAGCTCTTAAAATGTAACTTGCTATTGTCATAGTCCAGAGTAATGAGAATTAAAACGTGCTTGTCAGCTATAGCAGGATTTTATGGTGTTTTTAGATGATGCCAACAGATTCTTGTTTCTAAAACTCATCCCTGTTCCTGGTGTCAGCTGGAAAGCTACACCTTGTGTCCTTTACGGAGCTGTGCAGTTGAGAAGGTAGAAAAGCCCTTGGAAGAAGAAGTAGCCCTTCTGTCTCTGGTTGGACATGAGCAGCCATGTACAATGCTGAAGAATGTCTGAAGACTCATAAGCCTCAAAGCACCTCTGACTCCAGGGTCCTCCAGAAGTCTCATAGCCCCAAGCAGCCCATACTTTCTGCTCCTATCATTTACATATTTGTGGGAATGTAATCTCTTAAAAATAAGGATAGCTTGGCTTGACTTTCATCACTGGCAAGTGACTGAAGTTTTACTGTTCTTCTGATGCATTAAAATAGGAGGGAACATATGTGTACCTGAGAAGAACAGTTTTTGTCTTAACCTAATTTTAAAATAAAATACTAGGGACAAAAGGAGTTGTGGTCAGTTTCTTCTCTTTGAACTCATGATGCCATTTTCAACTGTACTCTGTAAAAGTGAGAGATAGCAACACACTCTTTTATATATAAAACACTCCATCACAGATTTCTGCTTTTGTGTGAAATTTCAAAATATGAGTGTTTATAGATAACCACTGACAGTAACTTTTTGAGCATAGTGGAAAACAAATTTTGTGACTGTTGGTACCTATTTGCAGTCCACAAGATCTCTTAGCTTACATTAAGGTTTGTTGTTCCTCTGCAGTTATGGTATTTTTTCTTACTGTATATTACTTGTAATAAAGGGCCAATAGTCATGCAAGCAGTCTCTCCATCTGTACAAGTGCATACATAAATAACTCCCATGTTAACTTAGGGAAGTTGTACAGATGTTAAGGAGTGCTCTGATGAGCCTGAGCACAGCTCTTGGGGAATTCCCCATCTGTCGTAAGTTGTAAGCCCAGCCTCACTGAAATAGGCCTGTGTGCAAATGGCAATTACTAGAGTATCCTGTAAGCCACTGTTTCAAAATAAGGTGTTGGAAACTTTTGTCACCAAGAAGGTGTGACTTCACAGAATCACAAAGGTTGGAAAAGACCTACAAGATCATCCAGTCCAACCATCCATCCATCACCAGTAGTTCTCACTAGACCATGTCCCTCAACACAACATCCAAATGTTCCTTGAACACCTCCACGGTCGGTGACTCCACCACCTCCCTGGGCAGCCCATTCCACTGCCTGACCACTCTTTCAGGGAAGTAGTATTTCCTAACGTCCAGCCTGAACCTCCCCTGGCTCAGCTTGAAGCCATTCCCTCTAGTCCTATCACCAGTTACATGAGAGAAGAGGCCGACCCCCAGCTCAAAACAGTCTCCCTTCAGGTAGGGATAGAGAGCAATAAGGTCTCCCCTCAGCCTCCTCCAGACTTGAACTAATCCCAGCTCCTTCAGCTGCTCCTCATAAGGCCTGTGCTCCAGACCCCTCACCAGCTTTGTTGCCCTTCTTTGAACATGCTCCAGGGCCTCAATATCTTTCTTGCAGTGCAGGGCCCAAAACTGGACACAGTACTCGAGGTGCAGCCTCACCAGATCTGAGTACAGGGGGACAATCACCTCCCTGTTCCTGCTGGCAGCACTGTTTCTGATGCAAGCCAAGATGCCATTGGCTTTCTTGTCCACCTGGGCACACTGCTGGCTCATGTTCAACCAAGCATCAATCACTACCCCCTGGTCGATTTCCTCTACACAGTCTTCCAGCCACTCTGCCCCAAGCCTGTAGCACTGCCTGCCTGGGGTTGTTGTGGCCAAAGTGCAGGACCTGCCATTTGGTCTTGCTGAACCTCATCCCATTGGCTTCAGCCCAGCTCTCCAGCCTGTCCAAATCCCTCTGTAGGGCCTCGCTACCCCCAGGCAGATCCACACTTCCAGCCAACTTGGTGTCATCTGCAAACTTACTGAGGGTGCACTCAATGCCCTCATCCAGGTCACCAATAAAGATACTGAAGAGGACAGGCCCCAGCACCGACCCCCGGGGAACACCACTCATGACCAGTCGCCAGTTGGATTTAGCTCCATTCACCACCACTCTCTGAGCCTGGCCCTCCAGCCAGTTCCTTACCCAGCCAAGAGTGTACCTGTCCAAGCCACAGGTTGCCAGCTTCTGCAGGAGAATACTGTGGGAGACAGTGTCAAAGGCTTTGCTGAAGTCTAGGTAAACTACATCAACAGCCTTTCCCTCATACACCAGACAGGTCACTAGATCATAGAAGGGGATTGGGTTGCTCAAGCAGGACCTGCCCTTCATGAACTCATGCTGGCTAGGCCTGATCCCCCGGTTGTCCTGCACATGCTGCATGATCTCCCTCAAGACAATCTGCTCCATAACCTTCCCTGGCACCGAGGTGAGGCTAACAGGCCTGTAGTTCCCCAGGTCCTCCTTACAGCCCTTCTTGTAGATGGGAGTCACGTTGGCAAGCCTCCAGTCTTCTGGGACCTCACCAGTCAACAAGGAGCGCTGATAGATGATGGAAAGCGGCTCGGCTGTCACCTCCGCCAGTTCCCTCAGCACTCTCGGGTGAATCTCATCTGGCCCCATGTACTTGTGGCAGTCCAGTTGCAGTAGCAGGTCTCTGACTTTCATCCTGAATCATCAGGGGCTTTGTCTGCTCCCCAGCCGAGACTACGAGGTCAGAGAGTGGAGTACCCTGAGGATTACTGGTCTGACCTTTAAAGACAGATGTAAAGAAGGCATTCAGAACCTCTGCCTTTTCCTTATCCTCAGTGATCACATTCCCAGCCTCATCCAGTAAAGAATGGAGATTCTCCTTAATCCTCCTCTTACTGTTGATGTATTTGTAAAAGAGTTTCTGGTTCCTTTGACTTTGTCAAAGTGAACACTGTTATGCCTTTTTATTTTTTAGTGAGCTTCGAGTTGAGTAGATTTCATGTGGTTTGGATGGGGGAAAGGAAGAAAAGCTCTTGGTTTTCAGAGCAGTACATCTGTTTGCTCCTTCCAGCTCAAGTAATTGTGATGGCTTACACTTGTGTGATACCATGAACTGTTATAAGCTGTCTGCAACATACAGTTCATTTGGAAATTTAGACACCAGCCTGCCTGCTAGTAGCTGTTCTGGTGTTTCATTCCATAGCAAAAGCCAGGTTAGACATACATTCACAATGGTACATTCAGGTGGCAAGCGTCAGTTCAGAGGACTTGTCTTTTTTGTATGGAAAAGTTGCTGAAATTAATGTTTTAGGATAAAAATATATCTAGTGTTTGATGAAAAAATCAGCAATTTCTTTTCTTATATTCTGCTCAACTGAAGTGTCAGTTTAAAGCCAAAATGGATTGACTCAATTGTATGCATGCTGGAAGCGGCTTGAGTGACTGCATTTAAGGAGGAGACAGAAAAACCCAACCATGTGCATACCACGGATTTTTAACAGCTTTGATTCTTATGGAAGACAATGAGGAGCTTTTTCTGTTACTTCTAGACTGTTTATTTCTAGATGTTAGTACCCTACAGGTATACAGATAGCATGTTGGTTCTGCCATGCAGAGTGTGTGTTTATATTTATGAATGCACAGAAAGGAGAGGGGAAATGTTATTTTAAAGTAACTGGAAGGTCACTGCAGCCTCAGCCCTCTGACAGTATCACCGCGTTTCAGCAGAATTATTTTCACACATTCTGTCAAGGAATTGTTTTGTTTCTGTTCCCAGAAGCTTCTACACAATTTGCAAGCTAGTTAGATGGCCCTTTCTCATCTCTGCTGAGGATGCATTCTGCAGTTTGCTCACTTAGCTAGAGAGGCTTTTTTTCCTTTGACCTAGACTGCTAATCCCTCATTGCAAAGTGTGGCAGCTGTGCTTTGTCTGTGGAGGTCTCTGCACCGCATGCAGCCTCATTTGTTTGAGCAACCCCCTCTTTGTGTTCAGCTTTTTCAGTTACTGAAAGGGTGACTTTCTGTTTTCTTGCTTCATGAACTTGATAGGGTTTTTTTGAAGCTTACAATATGTAAGTATTTTCAGAAATGCTGGTTTACAAGAGCTGTTATACACAGTTTCACAAAACTGTTTGAGTCAGATATTCCTGCCATTCAGGAGGTGAACCATTTGTGAGCTGCGTTCTATAAAAGGTGATGAAACCTAGTCCTATTTAAACGTTAAACACTTTAGATGTTGAATTGTAGCTCTGATGGATGTAATTAAAAATAAACCAGTTTTGTGCCCATGTTGTATCCTCAGTCAGCATTGGATGATCAAACTTCAGTTGCTCTTGGGATAATTTGCTCAGTTAAACATTTTTAAATGTATGAGTAGCAATCTAAGATGTTCAAGTAGTTTAAAGCTAAGTTAACTTGAGAACTAAACAGAATTATTTGCTTTTTTAGGCTTTTACTGTGGTGAATGGCAGAACTCCCATTGCCTTCAAAGGGAGAAGAATTTGGCTTGTATTTCGTTTAAGAGGACATTATGTGAAATGTTTAATTAGCAAGCACAAATTTGACATTTCAATTAATTTCTTTGTCAAATATATTCATGTTTATACTTTGAGTTCTAATGATCTTTTATTCTTCAGCTGAGCAGAATTTTCAAATGCATGTAATGCTGCCAAGTTAAACGCATTCCTTCACCACTTATGTTACCATTTGTGAGGTTGCAGACAGATGCAGTCCAGCCTAACCTGAACCTTTTGCCTCTTCTTCGTTTCTGAACTTTCCATTGCATTCCAGCTTTGTTTTTCATTTGCTACTCAAAATCTGGTTTTGAGTGGAAATCACATGGAGAGCAGCAACTGGCAGACTTGGAATTGAACGTAATGTTTAGCTGAGTTTGCAAAGACTCTGTTGCTTGGATATCTTGACCTTGGATATAGTTATCTGTGACTGCCCCATCCAGTTACTTCTGTAAGCTGAATGTGTTGGTGGTGGCATTGAGGGTACCTCCTGAAGTCAAAAGAACTGTGGCAGAAGATGAGAGGGAGTACAGGGATGAAATACTGATGTCATGAAAGACAGAAGTGGTGGATTTCCTAAAAGGGGAAAGAGAAGATGGCATACCGACAGCTTCCTTGTGTGGTAGGAGAAGGGAAGGAAACATGCAGGCAGCAAAGCCTCCAGATGTATAGAGTGGGTGTATGTATCTAAAGCTTACTCTGTTTTTGAATTGCTGTGTAGAGGTATTGAGCAATGGTAACTTAGTCTGCAAAACACTGGGAAACAAATGCTGAGAACCTTTATTTGTTGCCTTTAATAACAAATTAAATTTTGTTCTAATGCAACAATTCTCACACAGGAGTGTCTAGAAATCAAAATGCTTTCTTCTGTGCCTACGCGTTCCTGTGAAATAAGGAGTGGCTATTCCTTTCCCTGAGGTCTTACTACACATGCTGCACCACAAGGGATCTGCCTTGTTCCTGTCTTCTTTACTATATTTATAAAAACACTGCGAATTAGATGCCATGAGCTCATACATTAACCTTTACGCTAAACAGCACTCACATTTGCATCTCTTTGTTGGTGCCGTGTGTACTCGCAGTACGTGCAAGAGATTGTGCTCGGGTTAGAGCAAACAAAAAAATACAACAAAAAAGCAGCTGCTTTAAACATAATCCAGGCTGTGTAAAGAGGTATCGATGAACAGCATATCTTAGGGAATGTGCCAGGGTGCTGTTCAGCTCTCTGTATTATGAGTGGTTGTATTCCTGTCTCTGAGGTGGTGTGGACCCTCAGTAAGTAGACTACATTCATCTGTATCTTCATAGTTTAGGATGTTTTATTATCTTCATAATTTTTCTGTGAAATGTTTAGAGTGAAACCTCATGTGAATATGACGTTTTTCCTTCTCAATTCAATTACTACATATTCTGACATGCTTTTTGCTTTCCTTACTCTTAACCCAATTATAGGTAATTCCCTGATAACTGTGGTTTCAAACTATCGACCACAGAACATAGCTTCAGTATTTGTAATAAGCAGTATCAAAATTGAGACTGTTAAATTCCGTCTGCAGCATCAACTGAATTGAATCATATTGGCAACTTTGAATAAAAAAGCAGCTGGAAGTGTAGTCTGTAGTATTTCCAGTGACTTCAGTTGTATTGAGAATATTGAGTACTCTTTTGTTCCAGGCTTTCAAGTGTATAATGAGAATAAACTTTTTTTTTTTTTTAATTGAGTCACGGGAAATTGAACGTTTATATGCTCAAATAATATTCCGCGTTTAGGTATCATTGCATTGCTGAGTTCAGGAACATATTTTTTTTCCATATCTGCTGAAGAGGAGGCTGTTGGCAATGCGTAAAGAACTAGAAATGTTTTTATTAATTTCTGCTTTCTTCAAATTATGACTTGGGCCCTTCCATAGAGGTGAGCGCTGAGCATTGTTCCGTCAGTCGATGACGTGCGGGTTGAGTTTAGCAGTAAAGTGGCCCAAAAGATTTTGACTTCAGTATTTGCTTTGGGGTAAGGAGGTCAGTATTGAAAACCCTGTTGAAGATGTAAAGAATTGCAGGTGTAACTTAAAGATTTGAGTGGTCACCATTACTCGAGCTTAAGAGTTCTGTATCTAATTGAAGAGTTCACTCTTGTTAATTATCTAAACTTTGCCATCTGCTGGAGAGCCTGTTAGCAGCACTGCAATTTAATCCAGTTGGAACTCAGTTAGTTTTGGCTTGTCTTTTCTTTCATATGTTCATGAAACAAAAGCCTGCACACCAGACCCTGGTCAGTTTTGCTATGCAATTTTTTAATGAGCATCTGGAGCGACAGTGGTAAGCTTACTGTGTTATGTTGTGGGATTATTCTAAGTGCTGTGGATTTGCTTTTGATGTGTATCAAAACAGGACATCTCTGTGGCAAGTGACATTGTTCTGCTTCCTCAGTGTTGGCATAGGTATGACACACACAGTGTCATGCCTTTCTAAATTGCTTAGTCCTCATTTATCCCATCATGATAAAGATGTTGGGGGGGGGTGGAGAAGAACATGGGAAATGGCAGAAAAGAAGCCACCACTTATGAAGAAACTACGTATGCAGCAACTTTACCTTATGTGCGACTGCAGTCAGGAAATGCTGTCAATTGCAAAACAATTGAGAATACAAGCAACTGTTTTGTTTGGATTTTCTAGCTCACTCTGTTCAGTTCTGGAAGTATGGAATACATTCAACATAGCAGTTCTAGCTTCTCTTGCTGGACCTATGCAAATGCAAAATAATTGCACGCTTTGTGCTGTAATTTACTACAAAGTGTACTTCTCTGCAACTTGCCTGATCTGGTATGTGGAGAGCTGCAATTTAGTATGTCTTTGTGAACGTGTACTTGCAGCCTGCTAGTGAAGCTCTGCTTGCATCTTTTAAGTTAGGTTAATTTAAAGTAAGAAAAGCATAGATTTTCAGTGTAATAGGATGTTTTACAGTGTAATGCAGAATGACTCCCCCACTCTCTGTGGGATTAAAGCAGTATGAGAAAAATGCGGAGTTCTGACATCTTTGCTTTTTCTTCACATACAAGGAGAAAATTAATTCCTTTAGAACCACAAAAGCAGTGTAGAGATCTTTGGCTTCAGGAAAAAAATAAGAATGTTGAAGCTATAGAAACTTGATTCTTACAAATGTCATTGGGGAACTACACTATTACTGGTTGTGAGATCCTGCTCAGAGAGTGGCAGTCAGTGGCTCAGTGTCTGGATAGAGAGATCAGGTGTCCCTCTGGGGGTGGTGCTGGGACTGATACTCTTCAGTATCTTCACCAGTGGCATTAACAGTGGGATCAAGTGCATTGTTAGCACATTTGTGGACGACACCGTGCTGAGTGGTGCAGTTGACACATCTAGGGGATGGGATGCCATCCTGACAGTCTGAGCAGTGGGCCCAGGAGAACCACTTGAGGTTCAGCAAATCCAAGTGTAAGGTCTGCACCTGGGTTGTGGCAACCCCTTCTATCAGTACAGCTGGGGGATGTAAGGATGGAGCACAACCTTGCCAAAAAGGACTTGGGGATGCTGGTGGATGGCAAGCTGGACCATGTGAGCCATCAGTGTGCCCTCAAAAACCAGAGAGATAACCATACCCTCAAGATATCCTGTTTTTGTTGTTCTGTACATGCTGTGGGGTTGACATCATGCGTGTACCATGAGTCAAGATAGCCAGAATAAGAAATCAAGATTAAAATAAAGATGTGTCTGGAAATCATAGGTATCCTTAGAAATATTCTGTAAATAACATCTTGGTGGTTTTGGCAGTTGGCAGGAAGTGAACTACAGCACTTATTCAGGGAAAAAACAAGGTTCTCAAAGTGTTATCAGCTACGCTGCAATGGTTTGCTTTTTAGTTGTGGGTGGGTGGCACAACACACACGTGTGTGTGCGTAATGATATGCAGATGACACGAAACACGGCTGGCAGCTGGTATGCCAGAAGGTCATGCAGCCATCCAGAGGGAACTCAACAGGCTGGCGAAAAGGACTCTTGTAGTTCAATAAGTGCAGAGTCCTGCCCCATGGGAGGAACAGCCCAGGCACCAGGACATGCTGGGGGCACCCAGCTGGGAAGCAGCCTGGCAGGAAAGGACATGGGGATACTGGTGCACACCAAGTCAAACAAGAGCCAGCAGTGTCTCCTTGCTGCAAAGAAGGCCAATGGTATTCTTGGGTGCATGAGGCAAAGTACTGCCAGCATGTGGATGAAGGTGATCCTTCTGCCCGCTTAGCACTGGTGAGGCTGTATCTAGAGATCTGGGCCCAATGCTGAGCCCCCCAGTGCAAGAGATAATGAGACATATTTGAGGGCCACAAAGCCCTATGCTGAGGGGGCTGCAGTGTATCTTCTATGAGGAAAGACTGGGAGAGCTGTGGTTGTTTGCCCTAGAGGAGAGGAGGCTTGGGGGCGCTGGACCCTCCCCTCTCCCTGAAAGGAAGGTGCAAAGAGGGTGGAACCAGGCTCTTTTCTGTGGTGCCTGGTGTCAGGACAAAAGGCCAAGGGTACAAACTGGAGTACTGAAGGCTTCATCCGAACATCAGAAAACACTGTTCTGCTGTGTAAGTGACAGAGCAATGGCAAAGGCTGCCCGGGGAGGTGGGGTCACCTCTTCAAGATGTGTACCTGGGCACCCTGGTGGCCCTGCTAGAGCATGGGTTGGTCCAGCTGGATCCAGAGGTCCCTGCCAACAGTCTGGTGATTCTTTGATAAACTGAAAGCATTTCCATTTGTGACTGCAGTCAGTATCAAATTCAGGATGTATTATTATTTTTTTTTTCATATTTATTTCCATGACTCTTTACCTACATGCTGTGATACCTGCTACAGAAATGAGTTCACACAAATTCGGTTATTGAGGAGTTTGTACAGCATGAGGAACAGGTGATAAAAATAACTATATTCATGTACAACAGGAATAGACAATGATGAAGGAACAGTTAATTGTGATATGTCCTAATTGTTCACATTTCAAGAATACCACAAAGGAAATAATCTGAATTATTCTTTTTATTCCTCATGTATTTGAATTGCATTTAAGTTGGCACTTGCATGAATATACCTTTTCAAGAATTCCTGGTACAATACTGCAATGTTGAGAAAAATCTCTGCTTTATAGCCAGTTTTTAATACAACTTTTGTTAACTCTTTGTGTATTACATTTTCTTTTTTTCAGCATTCTTCTTAAAGTAGCCCCATTAAGCAGGGATTGTTAAGTTTTGTTAGGTTCTGTTATTACCAACAACAGTCGCTTCAGGTTTGTTCTTGACCATGAACCATTGTGACATGACTCACACAGCACTGCTCTCAACACAAACCCCAGCTGGGCACCTCTGTTATAACACACAGAAATGATACCGTCTCATGGGGGAAGATGCGGTTGTTCTGCAGTAAGCTGCAGTATTGATTCAGAACCTTGTCTGTGGATTCTTGTAGCATGCCTCAGTGGCAGATTTAGATGAATGGCTCACCAACCAAGCACTTTGGGTGTCTAAACACTTAATTTAGGTACACATTTTTAATTGTCTTTTAGAAGAAGGTTATTGTTTTCCAAATCAAAGCAACTGCCTAAAATAGTATCAGAATATTCCTTTTTTTCTTCTTAACCTGGATGGCTGCAGCTAAACTGCTGGGAGCGTGAAGCCACTGGGGGGAGGAGAGACAGATGGGGGGGAGAGCTTTCCTGGCATACTTCAGTTTTCAGGAGTTAGGAAAATTGATTGAAGAGCCAGAATGCCAGATTAGTATTTTATTGCTCCTACCTGAAACACTGCTGCACTGTGGTAATTAATTAGGCACAGTTACAGAACTATTTCTGTGCAAAAAGTCAACAAGTGGGGGGGGCGGGGGTTGTTGTTTTTTTTTCCTCCTACTCTGTGACTGCCACTTAGCAACATAATGTGCAGGAAGTGGAAATGTTGTTCTTTCCCTTTCTATCTCCCAGATGTAAGGGAGGGTTCAGGAAAAGCACAGGACACGCCATTCACGGTTGTTTTGTTTCCTGGAAATTTTGAAGTCCTATCAAAAAAAAAGAAAAAAAAAAGAAAAAGGAAAAGAAGAAAGACAACGTCATTTTGAATGAACCACTCCTTGAAATCTCCATGCAAGTTGGCAAAATCTCTCCTATCTTAAGTCCTCTTTCTGAAGACAAGCACGCTCTTCCCTGTTCTAGCTTAAAAATAATGGCATGTTGTGACACGGAAGCTGCTAAGGCTGTTAGGATATCTGATTTCGGTGACTTGCATAAGTGCTCTTCAGTTTCTTCTTTATTGAAATTACTCAAGAAAAAAAAGTGAAAACCTCAACTAACGTCAATTATGTGTAACTCTGCAATGGGGCAAACTGAGGATTGCATTTTTTTTTTCCGAAATCCTGTCACTAAATGTCTCTCGTTGCTGTTATCTAAAATGCAGTGAGGTTGCCACCTGCTCATTTCGGGGCGTTTTAACTGAAGAGGCCCTTTGGGCTCAGTTTATCAACATAGGACCATTTATTTGTAAAAGACATTTTCTAAGTTACCTCTGCTAAGCATATTCCTCTTGATGAATGAGGGATAACAGAACGACAGTCTCTGAAAGGAATGAAAACAGTTTTCACCGGGTACTTTATGAAGCATTTGCCTGCAGTGTAAAAGTAGTGCCAATGTACTGTATATATGGGAGAGCACAGTAGTTTGTAAAATATGGTCTTGATCCTTTTGTTCATCACTGTGGTGTCTGCATTCAGGTAACTTGTTTACTTTAGATGCCAAAAGTTATACTTTATTTATTTTGTGCTCTATATAGGAAACAGGATTAATTAAGAAGAAATGGTCAGTACTAGAGTGAACTCAAAAACTACTGGATTTGTTTTAATTCATTAGCCTAAGTTTATCCATTCTGTTTTGATTAACCCTCTGAGAGCAGTATCTACACAGTAGACTGAGCAGATAGGTAGATTGTGAAAGAGAGGCTGCCACAGAAGGATTTTTAGGAGTCAGAGAACTTGAGATTCTTTTCTTGGTTCTGTCTCTGATTCACTGTGTAAGCGTCGTAGATTGCGTGAGTCACTCATGTCTCTGCCTCATTTACACTTCCTGTAAAAGGAGAGTATTACTTACATGATGCCCAATATTTGGCTATTTCTTTTGCATCTTCTTCCACTGTGTTATGTTAAAGCTCCCAAAGTAATTTCCAATATTTACACAACTGTATCCAGTTTTGCGTAACCTCTACCCAGTTTGGGTCTTCACACAAAAATAATTTTGTGAGAAATTTAATAATTACTATGATTATATAATAATAAAATAGTAAGAATTTAATTCATTTAATGCCTTCATTTGTCCACGCATAAATCCCTCCTCACTTTTTGCAGTGCCTACATGCTGGGAATCTTTACAGAAGCTTTACATTCAAACATGATGATTTTCAAGCACCTCTAAACTGAGTAACGTAGTTCCATTTCTGTGCTTGATTTCCCCCATTTCTATCCTGCTGTTTGCCACACAGCTGCCACATCACGTTAAGAACCAGAGGTTTTAAAGACTGAGGTTGATTATTGTATCTCTTAGCATTTTTATACCCTACAGAGATTACAGCTGGAGAGCACAGTTGTGAATTGTGCTTACCTGCTCATACTGTTGTTTCAAATATTCTCATGGTACTTTACTAAAGCAAGGTGTAGTCCTAAGGAATATAAGCTTTAATTATATTGTCAATAAATTTCATGCTGCTAGTTGTAATTCAAAATAGCTTAAACTATTTCTTTACATCTTTTCAGTGTCTTTAAAGAGTTAACAAATGTTTTCTTACATTCCCAAGTACAAAGAGGAGTGGAGCATGAAACATGAACTTAGTGAAAACATATTTCTGGAGAGCTTATGGACAAACAAGCTTCGTTTAAGCAGGAGCTGTGATGTGTATAGCATGGCTCAGCCTAAGAAAAAGTGGTTGTTGAGAGTACTTTGTGTTTTCTTGGCTGGCAATAGGTCTTGTCTTAGAAGGACACCCAAGACATCATAAATCAAGTATATTTAATGAGAAATGCTGTGCGTGTGTGCATGCATGTTGTGTCTAAAAATAGTTTTCTTTGAACAGGATTCAATTTCGACTTTGCCTGCTTTGCTTTTAACATGAAGCAGAGCCCCATGTGGAAAAACTAATGTCATTTTATTGGCCAGCTAAAATTCCCTCTGCTTGGCACTGCTTCTTTTCAACTCCTCACAATCAAGTACTTCTAGTTAGTCAGCAGCAGGGTATGTAAATTCATCCTGGGCATTAGGAAATAAAGAGCAGATGGTGCAGAAAAAGTGGTTTTTTAATAGTGTTTTTTCCTTTAATGCTGCTTTTTTTTCCTTTTAAGTTGAATTCTGCTTAGTTTTTCCAACTTTACTAATTATTTCCACTTTCCTTCATTCTAAGCTTAACAGAAAAAAATGTGGAGTTTATTTTTTAAACCTGATACCTGATATACCTGTCCTTGCTCCAATGGAATCCATTTGTATTTCTAACAGAAGAATAGCAGAAAAATTTGGCATTGAATGAGCTGGTAAAATCATGATCTAGTAATGCTTCTGTCAAATGAACACAACAAAGTTTCTTCTGCTAATGAACACAGTTAGGTATTCATTCTGAGCAGCTCAGACCAGTAATAAGTTTAAGGAAAGTGAGCACGTGTTTTCTTGTCTCTCTGCTGTGCTTGCTTTAAATTGACCGTCATGAATCATACTAACAGTAAAAGTGAGGTCAAAGTCTGAATTTACATATGTACATCTTTGTAGCGTGTATGAAGTGTATAATAAGTGCCAAACTGTTGTCTCTAGAAACTGAAATTCTTTTTCCACAGAACAGGAGCTACAAAAGTTAAAGCTCGTGCAAACTTTCTTATGCTGGGTAAGTGCTGAGATCTGCTGGCGTTTCTGACCGTCTGTTAACCATCGCACAAAGCTAAGCTCTCAGTGTGGACAGCTGCCCGTGAGGAAGTCTACTGGATGCCATCCACTTGTTGTGCTGAAGTCATCACAATAATCAATAGATGGTGACTTACTAAATATCCCCAAGATTAATTGTAGATTTACTCGAAATAATTGCAGTCTTGAGGATTACAGATGAATTCGGAAGTGAAACATGTCTAACGACATCTATGTTTCCTGCTAACCACATGTTCAGTTTTAAGCTAGTTTTCCGAAATCTGACTGGTTATAATTTTGGGGCACCTCCAGTCTCATACGTTCAGCATAGGCAGACAGAATATTCTCTGTGTAGACAACCTGTACAAATAAATGCATTCTCCTTGTCCTTTCCCTTCAGTTTGTTCTGTTGATTGTGAGCACAAATTTCTCCAGATAGATTTTGGTTTTACTTACGGGGACAAAGCTGTTCTGAATGACAGAAACAAACTGTAACATGGGATCTGCAGATGGGGAAAGGAGGAACGTAATATTCTATAGCGAGCAGTTTTGGTGGCATCAGAAACTGGAATTCCAATCTCTGAGGGGTTTGTTCTGCAGATGGCTCACTTGTTTTCAGCACAGCAGTGCTAACACTGGACCTGTGTGAAGATGTCCATAGTGCTGTAGGCACTAGGGAACAAGTTCCCAGCAGGGTGTACAGACCAAAAAAGCACGTTGCACTTCTGAAGGGTTTGTCTCAAGTCTGGCTAAAATGGCACTATCATGTGATAAGCAGTGCTGTAGGTATTGTGAGGTAGTTATGTGAAAGCAAGGCCTTGTGCCAGTTTCAAATTAGCGAATAATGGAATTAGCCAGTCAAGCTTACTAATAGCGTGTGTACGATGTACTGTGCTGCTCTGCTTTCACTAAAGTTCACTACTTTTGTTGGCTGTGTTTGCCTGAGGCTTGCTGCCTTTGTCTGCCTTTCAGCTTGCACTGCATTCACAGGAAGGTTTTGTATCACAGCTGTTTATCAGTATGCAAATTCATCATAAATCACCCATTTTATGTTTAATTATCACTGCATTTGAGATGTGGCTTACATGCCATGTATGATGTTTGTTTCTGTATAACTTAGAAGTACCTTAAATTAAGGACGGCTCCCTGTCTAGCAATGCCAGTGCAGCAGATCCTCGGTGAGTGGGACTTTGCCTGGACTTCAGCTTGTGTGGCGATTGGGATCAGGTTTATCCCGCAGTGCACAGCCTGCAGAAAGTTTGAATTCACACATGAGTTTTGGCAGCTTTAGGAAGGGGAAGTGAATGCTGGATAAACTCCTCGAATCAAGCTGTGCCAAAAAGAAAAAAACAACAACAAAAAAACCCTTGTTCTGTTTTTCTGAAGGTTATAAATTCTTACAATAGGTGAAATGTTTTGCATGGTGAGATTCTTGCATACGTTATGAAAAATGGGGTTAAACACGGGTGGCATATCCGTGCATGCTGTTGTTTTATAAGGTGCCTGAACTTGTAGTTTGTTAATGAAATGGTGTTTGTCTCTTTGGGTGATTTTCAGTCGTGTATCCAAATAGATTGGTTATGTGATAGAGGTAGAGTATACCTCAGGGAAATGAGGAATTTGCATGTAAGCAAACTTGCAGCAGCACCAGATTCTGTTTGGATCACATTTTTGTTAATCAAAGTATCAAAAGAAGATTGGGGTTTCTGATGAAATTTCAAGAGTGTGTTTGCATGCACTTATTAAATAAACTTACGGAGAGCTGTTAAGTGCGGAGATCCCATCCCTGGCTCCAAATTCCTAAGCTTTAAACAGCTGGATTCCCACAGTATTCCGGGCAAGCACACCCTGGGTATTTATTGTGTTCTTGTATTTATCCCTTTTGCCATCTGCTGCTGGTTACCATTCAGTACTGAGCAAGATGGACTTCTGGTTTGAGCTGTGCCTGTGTATCATCCCATTACGCTTAGATGTGTTTTTCCTATGTGGAGGAATATGAAGGCTGAATTAGCCGCTCATATTTTCATCTGTCTGTCTTCAACTGTGGCCATGTAAGTAGATCCCTAATAACTCTGAAACATCAGGTAGCAGAGAAATGTAACTGCCCGATTTCCCGCAGTTGCACAGCTGGCTTTGCAAATCCCATCAACAGAATCTTGGAGTCATCTTTGGTACATCTTCAGTGAAAGTCATTACCTAAATATCATGGGCATTATGCTTTAAATCCTGCTAGTGTTCCCAGTTCTTCACATGTCTGTTTGACACTATCCTACATAAGTAAGAGTTTTATTTTGGTTAGTTACGTATTGTCCCAACATCTTTTCTCCTTGCCTATGGCAGATTTGACTGGGCTTGCTTAGAATTACTCCAGAATACTGGATAGAACAGACCTACCATCTGTTTCCTAATTTTACAATGAATCTATCTCCATAATCAAAATCTGAATTTCTTATCAATTTTGTAACGTAAAAATACCAAAGTTTGGAGAAGAGCCTCTATTAATTCCAGTACTACATTCTTACTATTCTTGTAATTGCAGCACGTCTGAGAAAAAGCCTGCTTTCCTCCCCACATCACTAAAAAAGAAGGGTTCTATTTTAATTCTTCAGTGTATGGCATTCTGTCAAGATGGAATGCTATTTCTGGTTAAATGCTTCTGTTTGCTTTAATAAAGTTAGACCTCTCTATGTAAAATGGTGATATCAGCCGTGTTCTGAAGGCGATGGACGTAGCTGTAATTGTATCAGCCAACAGCAGCCGCTGGCTGTAGGCCAAGCAAAAGGAGTAAGATTGATCAAGTTATTATATGGAAACATGTGAAGAACTTGGTAGTCATTTAACAAGTCTCTTAATGATAGACTCTCCTTACTTAACAAAAATCTTAGTTAGCAGATCAGTGCTTTTGTTGGAAGTGAGCATGTTTATATTCATGTCATATCTAAAATCCTAAGAAAGCAAGAAGTGAAGGGATACCATACTTGCCTTAACCTTCCCTTTTCCAATTGAACTGGTTCTTAACCAAACTCATGCAAGTAGGTTCTTAGGTGTTCCTGTTGGTGGTACTGCCTGCTATCTGTTCATGCTTTGCTTTTCAAGGGGTCCTTGAACACACACAGAGGTTTTTCCTGTTACTGAGTTCTGTCAATTAGGTGTATGTCCATCTGTGGAACAGTACCTTAGCCTGAGGATTAATGTAGCTGTTTGCAAGCTTCCATGTTACTAATCATCACCTCTGCTTTGCAGAGCACCTTCAAGTCCTGTAGGTTTGCGAGTGTAGAACTCCTGGATGTTTTTACCTTTCTGTTAATCTTTGCCAGTAAGCATGAGTATGTTTATTTATTTATTTATTTATTTATTTATTTATTGGTAGAATATTCTGTTTGATTGGATTTTATTTTTTTAACTGAAGAATTAAATTCCACAGTTTGATGACTGCATTACGTGTTTGATTTTTGCAGGCAGCAAAATTTCCCCTCTGTATCATACAGTTCAACGTTTTTCAATAGGGATTTACTAAATTGCAGGTTGTACAGCTATTGTTCAACCTTTTCCAAAACTTTCTGGTGGTTCGTTAGTAAGTAGCAGAACCCTCTCAGGAAGGAATGGCCCTCAGAGCTCCACCTGACCAGCCAGCCATGAAATCAGAAGCAAATGTCTAAGGAAAAGGATGGGGATGTTGGTCAGTGTGTTATGCTGACGACTGGATTATCAAACTGGTCATCATTTCATCAGTTGTTGGGTTTTGGTGTTTTTTTAATGATACTTTTCAATTGAGTCAGTAGATCTTTGAACTCTATTTTAAAAAAAAAAGTATGAAATTCTGTTTTGTCTTCAACAGTGCCCTTAAAGATAGTCGTTTCCCCCCAATGACGAGGGATGAGCTGCCACGGCTTTTCTGCTCAGTGTCTCTACTCACTAACTTTGAAGATGTATGTGACTACATGGACTGGGAGGTAAGGATTTCACATGTCTTGTAAGAAAACGTCTTTAATTACCATGAACATCTGTAGCAGAACTCTCACTGTTTAAATCATCTGTGTATATTCAGTGTAGTCACTGTTTGGCACTCTATACAGATGGTTTTGTGTAACGATTCAAGGTGCCATTTTGGTAGAACTGCCACTGCCTTGAAAGCCTGAGCCAAAAAAATGGAGTACAGTTGATTCCATTTGTCTTCCTTTGCTTTCAGAGCAAGCGGCCTGCATAGACAACACAAAGCCCTGATACAGTGAGGCCACATAACTGACAGCTCTTGTTTTCCTGTGCTCCTTATGCATAGAGCAGAATCTGTTCTACGTGACTGGTTCTAGGAAACCTGCATGCATTCTCTCAGAGCAGCAGCATAAAAGCCACAGATTAAGAAGCTTTTAGAGTTGTTTCTGGGAAGGTGTACTGGACAAAGTGTTATTCTGTATTGTTATGTTCTTTCCCAAATTACTTGGTTTTAGATGATTGCAAAAAAAGTAAATTACTGGATTTAAGACCAACTTCTCATCTCAGCCGGGATGATTGTTGTGTTGTACTTTTAGTCTATATTTTGAACAGATGGAAAAGTTTTTGAAGTTGTTGTATATGCTACTGGACATGTTACAGTGCCAGAGACACCTCACACGTTTAAAGTACTTTCATGTAATAATGACTTCCCTACAACAATGGCTTGGCCCTACTGGATATTTAGGAAAACTTAATAGAAAAAGAGGTTTCCTGTCAGGCCCACACATAACAAATGTGCATTGAACAGAAATCTCATTTGTTGTAACAGTGGCAGAAGGCACCACAGAATGGTGGTCTCCACCTGTAACCTCAGCGCTATGAAGTCTACAGGAGCCGAAAATCTAATAAGAATGACTGAAGTCATAACTTCAAAATTTGTATGAAATAATGGGGGATTTTACTTTCAGTGCCCTCTTTGTGTCTTATGCAGAATCCTGAGTTCCTCAGCAATGCTGTAAACAAGCTTAATGCAGAAAAATAATTCTGTACAGTCGTGATTTGCTTTCCAGAATCTCATGATTCTTCTCATTGGAGAGTCCTAGCTTATGAAAGAGGAATGAAAGGGTCAAAAATATGATAGTCCTTGCATCATTCATTTGCTAACTTGTTCTCTCATATTTAATTTAAGGGTTTTAAAACCTTCAGTAAATTCCTGGGAATTCTCCCAAACAAGGCCTTACCTCCCCTCCTAGGAGTATTTGGGGCAGTTTTACAGAGATTTTAACGGGTGTTCAGTTTAGAGCTTGTGCAACTGAATATATAAACACTTCAAAATCAGCCAAATGCGTAGGTAGTTAGTGTGATGTTACTGTTGTAAGGCTAACATTCATTTTTCCAAGTAAATCTGATTTTCCATCAATTACCTATAGTAGCGTTTGTTTCTGTGCCACATAACCTACTTTATCAAGGAGGTTTGTTTGGCAAACTTGGTGATTCGTGCTTCATCGATAGGTCCCATTTAAGCTCAGCAGGTTGTCTGTTTTCCTGTGTACAGTAATAAAAACAGTTTGTGTTGATGGGACGTGTTTTGAGAAGACACCACCAATGTGGTGGACTTATGGATGATTTTTTCTTCTATATTTTCTTTTATTCAGGAAAGGGAGTAAGATCAACAGAGTGCTCTTTTCTGGTAGTTTGCAAATCAAACTGTCAGCCTTCTCCTAGCCTGGTGCCTAAAAGTGACTCGGTGACTTTGCTGAGAGTTGCCCAGCAGGAGCAGATTGGAAACTGGTATAAGCCTAATAACTGACAGTGACCCCATGAAATTCCTTCTGCAGTCTGCTAGTTAGTGCTTGCCTTTTAAATATGGCTGAACTGCTCTTGTTTGTAACAGTCTGACACAGCAGAGCAGCCATCTTCATGTAATGGCAACAGTCACACGTTGTAGTATAGATTAGATGAGATTTCAGAAGGCCTTGAGCTGTTCTGGGTTGACGCGATGCTTCTCAGGAAGTTGGAGGCAGGTTGTGTCTTACAGCAATCTGAAATAGCGTTCTTTTAATTTGATACCAACCTTTTTCTGTTCTAATAAAAAGCCTTTCAAAATTGATATGGGCAAAGACATGCAAAGGAGTGTTATTAGAATGAGATGTTTGGGACTTCAGTGCTGATCTTCATTTGCAGTGTTCTTACAGCTGCAAAAACATACTCTGTTCTCATTTTAGCAATAAACTAAGTAGATTTTAGCCTCTAACACCATTTCTTTTTACTTTCATGCTCTTTAGGTCCATAATTACATCATCTGAGTATACAGATTTGAACTTTGTAGTGGTTATATATCCATTTTATGAATGTTAAGTAATGAAATACATTAAAATTGGCAGCAAATTCAATACGTTAGCCTCTAATTAATTTTTCCTTTGTAAGGAGTGGTAGTTTCATGCAGAAAGCTTTTGGAGACTGTGGCCAAGACTTCTCCCATTTCTCCGTGCTTATGTTATATATAAAAGTCACAGACCTTAGAAAATAAACTCTTAAAATAAGCAAATATTAATTGACCGAGTGGTCATTAAGAGCTCTGTAGATGTCCCTTAGTTGTTTTTTCACTGTTATGTGGTTATGTTAAAAGCAGTTATTGCTGGAGAAGCTGTCGGAGTGTTTCTTATTAAATTTTGAGTTGAAAAACAAATGCCATGGAAAATACCATGTGATAGCTTTTTAAATGTGAACCCTTCATTTCCTCATGTTACGTGGGGAACTTTGGGTTTAAATAGAAATAACATCTCAATATTTTGTGCATGAAAACAAAAATATCAGTAATTAATGTTTGAACTCCAAAGCAGCTTGTTGTTGTTTTACCTTGAAACTGGCAGTTCTTAAATAATGCCCTGGGAAGGTACGCGGCCTCATTCTTTTTTGATGACTCCTGTATAAAATACTTCTACTGCCTTGAGATGAGTAGTTTTGGTTTCTGTACAGGCATTCTGCCATATTGCTCTAGTAGCATGGAAAGGGGAACTGGAAGCAGAGTGCTGTGCTCGTACATGAGCAGGAATTTTGAGGGCTTCAGGATCCGATTGGCAGTGACTGGTGGCCCAGGGATTTTGCTTCTGCACCTCAGCTGGGTTTTTTGCGGAAAGATGCCATTTGGTTGGAACATCTTCTGCAGCTGTTTGCAGAATGGCGTTAACCATCGAAAGGTTCACATGTCGAGCTTTATCATGTTAGAAATCTCTTGTATCTTTTTTTTTTAATGTACTAATAAAACTGCCAATTTCTTGCAGGTGGGTGTACATGGCATTAGAATAGAATTCATCAATGAAAAAGGATCAAAACGCACCGCCACCTACTTACCGGAGGTTGCAAAGGAGCAAGGTCATTGTTGCACTTTATTTCATATGATCTGGTGAAGAATTTAAGCATACGTGTAAATCTAAAATGCAATATTTGACCTTGCACTGATGTCAGATGATGGAGCAATATTTAATTGTAAGAAAAGACTCTTCTATAAAATGCCAATTACGTGTCTGTCTCAATCCCCCTGCAGGGACTCAGTAAACTGTAGCTGTTCTGAAGCAAATCCTAGCTATAGTGAAGGTGTAAGAAAAAAAATCATGGAGGGGTGGTACAGTGCTGCTACCTAACTTCACTTTTATTGCCAAAAGCTGTTCATTTTCATGTAATTGTTACCCTTTGATTTTAGACATGCAAAGGCTCTGTTAATATACAGGCTGTCTGGACAGTGATCTTAACAGCTGATTTATTCCCAGGTTTGCCGTGGTGAAGCTTTTCCCATTAGGTATTTGCTTCTAGTATTTAATTCCTGCTGTGAACAGTGGCTTCAGGGTTTTTGGGTGGGTGGGAACAGATTATTTTCATACTGGAAGTCCAAAATAAGATTACTAAAGCAGCCCTTTCAATAGGAGGACAGACTTCAGTTCGTGAATAAGAAAACTTACATATACGGTAGCTTTTGTTGAACAGCTGTTTGTTGAGCCAAGCTACTCACTGAAGTTTTTGAGGCTTAAAATTGTGTATCAGCCTTTTGAGTTTTGCATTGCCACTTCTTCATTTTCCTTTTGGTGCTCTAAGTAACAGGAATGAAACCTTCATTAACGGATAATAGATAATTTGGTTTCCCAGTGGTCACTTAAAAGCTCAGATGCCTTCCAAGGCAGCTCTTTTCCTTTTGCGATCTAAGGTTGGCTGGTTACCAAAGGGTTCTTTTGTTAAGACCTTTGGTGATCACTTACATACATATTTTTCAGTATTCAGGAGTTGGGGGAGGGGTGAAGTTTCGTACTTGTGGCAGACTATGTGGTAGACCATGCATTACAATCTGACTCTTAACATTAACCAAAATTGGTTTTTTTTTTCCTTTTTTTTTCTGTTTTAAAAGTGCAGTGTGACAAACTTAATTGCATCTTTGGGAATAAGGTGTCTATTTTAGAAATATTGGGCTTTTTAAAATCGACGTGTACGAGTTCTGAATAGCACGACTTCATTGAGAACAGTAGTGAATCTGAATTGTTGTTGTGTCACTTTTTAAACTAACCAGCCTGCTACAGATCACAGATGTTCTGTAATTTGAAATATCACTCTTAACTTTGCTGTGATATTTATGGAGAGCGCTGGTGCCTGAACTTCTCTCCACCCATTCAGTTAATAAATCTTACGAATTTTCTTTCATACAGAAACGAAGCTTTCCGTGCTGCCAGATCCATTTAGGATGTATGATCAGACTGTGATTAATGATCTGAACGACTCAGAAAATTGCAATTTTGTTTGTCACTGTCAATCACCAGGATATAGTGGGTCCACTCTTTAAAGTATTTCAACCGCAAGATAAAAATGCATTGTTGGTAGAGCAAGCTTTATGCCTGACGAAATGCTGCTCAGCATCTTTCCCACAGCTGTCTCCTGCACAGGAGAACGTCCCATGTTTCATACATAACTTCAGGAGAGCAGTTGTGTACCAGTATCACTACGTATCGTGCTCTGTTTTTGCAACATCTATTCCTACTGCTGTAATGCTCATGAATTTTTACCACTGTGAAATTCAACAGGATGGGACCACATTCAAACCATAGATTCCTTATTGAGGAAAGGAGGCTACAAAGCTCCGATTACTAATGAATTCAGGAAAACCATAAAGCTAACCAGGTATGCATCGCGGGGATACTCCAGATAAGCCCTGTTGGTTTGGTTTTAGTGTGATGAGTTCATTTCTTGGTAAGTGGTTGTTTCAGATGTTAACAGTAAGCTTTCCTGTACGTGTTATTAATATTTTCTTTCTTTTCACAACAGGAATACAGACTTCTGAGAATATCTGTGCCTTGCATTAAATACAGTAGGGATTACAGGCACTAAGCAAGGAAGAAAGGGCTGCTAAGTAGCTTGTTACATATATACCAGGAAGTATATATATATTTTGTTTCACAACTCTGAGAAATCCTTGCAGCATATCAGCTCTGCAGTTTTACAGTTTGCTCATTGGCTGCAGTGGATCTCCAGGGTCTTTTATTAGGGGGGATTACTTGCTATTGTCACGTTGTATTTGAGCAGTTGGTGCTCTGTGAGGCTGCTGCTCTGTAGGCCACGCAGTGCCCTGAGCTGTTCAGCTCTCTGAGCGGGCACTGGGGCTTTTCCCTCCTGCAGAGTAGAGGCTTCATCATCTCCTAACAGGTGCTGGGCGTGCAAACTGGGGAGCTGATCTGACAGGTGGTGCGCCAGCATGACTGCATCAGGTATTCTAGGAAGGAAGACATAAGTGCAGTGCTTTATTTCATACTCAGACACTGTTGTATATTGTGTGCCCTTTGTAACGCTTGTTTAATGTAATGTGCTCGTGAGGGCTTATTAGCAGGCCGGATCCAGAATGTTATAGAATGGGCCACAGATGTTCGTTCCACCTATAAAATTGTAGCTGTGCAGTGAAAGGTGAAAGAGCAGATGTCAATAGGAAGCCCTGTAAAACAAGAGAATTTTATAACCATGCAGTACAAAGTGACTGCTGAGCTCTAGCTGTTTATTCCACACTGTGAGAACTAAGGATTTTATGAGTCCTGTGTCATAAGGAGGTACTGACTGATAACCTGTGAGGTTTCTTTTCTCTCTTCGGGGATAACAAATATTATTAACACAGCTTGTAAATTTGGTAGTTTGAGAACTTTGTCCAGCACTGTTATTCTTCCTATCTTTTGTCAATTTGTAGGGACTCTCAGGGATACAGGATACATTTTTAAGGTGTTGGGTATGTTACCATCACTTCTGTGTACTTATTTCTTTGGGAAGTCTTTCCTCCTTAGTGCAGCTGGATTGGGTGTGAGCTAGACTCGACTCCTGGTCCATAATTAAAACCCAGTCCTTTCATTTCAGACGTGAAAATACTGGGCTTCTCATGATTGTTAATGCACTCCTGGAAGACAAAAGAGCTGAGATTTTTTTTTTTCCAGTTCCCACTTTCGTCACCGACATCTAAAATGCTTGCCATTACTTAGCAGTGTTTGTTCAGACTAGGCAGAAGACAGTGCATTTCTCAGAAAACTGTGTGTTCATATTAAAAGAACTTCTCCCTCATTTAGTGTTGTTTTGGGTAAGGAAAAAGACTTTGTCCCACTGACTGTTCAGAATTCTGCTTTCTAGTAGGAACCCAATCACCAGGGAGTTGCTATTGCTAAGGAAAACATGCTGTTCTGAGGGTTACGTTTGGGAGGAAGAGTTTGTGGAATCCAGCTTAAACTTCCAAATGCAGCACCCAAATTTTCTTGCTATCTTGTTTTCAAGAAGAATATATAGAATATATCGTGATAACTGAGGACATGAGTAGCAGTTGGAGTTCTTAGGTGAGACTTTCTGTACGCCTCAGTGAATAAGGGATACATTTTTCCAAGACACAGAACTTCCGTATAGCACATACACTCCTCAGGCACCATGATTTTGTTTGAAGCAGTGGCATACATACCAATGCAGAACAAAACAAAAGTGTTCTGTTTACTATATTTAGTTTGACATCCCAACCACAAAATCACAGGCCTAATGAGCGGAATAGATCAAGTGTGTTCTTCAATATTACGATTTTTTCCATCTTCTACACAGGCTGCCCTTGGCCTGTTTTGACTCACTTAGAACCAACTTCATTAGTTGCCAAGCTTATAGTTTAGTTCCATAGTGGCAGGGGAGTTAATGCACAGATCAGCTTACTCATCAGGCGCAGGGAGCGCTGTGCACCACTCGCATCGCTGCGAGAGGAGCTGCAGCTCAGCTGTGACCAGCAGCCGTTTAAGTCGGTACGTCATTAACCAGCACCGTTGTGTCAAGTAAATGTGGGCACTGCGGTGCACTGAAGCAAAAAGCTGCAAGCATAAGGTGTTCTGCTCCATTCGTCTGGCAGAGGCAGCAGAAACAAATGCGTTTGCCACCTCAGTTGCTGCAGTTGATAACAGTAGTTTAAATTTCTGCGTTGGGTTGCGAGTACAAGCTGTTGAGGCCTGCGTTGTGCTTCTTCAGACCTAGAAGGGAAGAGAACAAACAGGGCAACTCCAGAGGAGAAATGTCATAAACAGGGGAGGTGGCAATATCTTAAACCACTGTTCACCAACTTTCATCTTTAAGATCTCTTCTGCAAGGTCTTTCTAAGTGATGTTTGTGGCAATGTGGGATAGTGTTATTTTTATGTACATTTCACGGTTTTACAGATGAGTGTAAATGTGGCAGTGTGTTCCTTGTTGTCAAACGATATCAGTGCAAATTTATCTGAAGTATTTTTTTGTGGGAGCCCAGTTCTGCTTTAAGCTGTATATGGTTTAAAAGGGAAATAACTTCATTTAATGTAGCTGGATTTATTTTAAAAGCGGAATGTGCCAGACATGGCTTTTTAAAAACAGCTCTGGAATCAGTACTGCTTGTTTACAGGGCTTTTCTCCTAGGTTATTTGTAGAGAGTTGGCCAATAATTTGGGACGCTCTCAATAAATCATCACAAGTTCAAATACCTGGAGTAAAGTAGTAGGCAACAATTTTTAATAGGGGTTTTTTTTTTGTTGTTAATATTTAAAGTATTTTTCATAAGCACTTACGTTGTGTCTTGTCGTATAACTCAAGAATTACCCCCAAAAACATGGTAGTTCATGCCCTTGTGCAACTAAAGTTTGCCTTATTCCTAGTACCAGAAGTACAGAGCTGTTCTCATCATTAAGCATACAACTGGCAGCATATTTTTAGTGCTGCTCGTAGCTGCCTAATGAAAGTTCTTGAATTTGCTTCTTTGCTCTTTTCTAGGTACCGTAGTGAGAAGATGACCATGAGCTACACAGAGTACCTTGCCCATCGTCAGCATCATCACTTCCAAAATGGCATTGGGCACCCCCTTCCACCATACAACCATTATTCCTGACACTGAGCCGCATGACCAGTCACTGGACCTCTCTGCAGACCTCTTCCCAGGAGACCCTGCCCCTTCTTGGTCTAGCTATCTCTATTACTGTACCATTTTATGATGATAGTTTCCGTTGCCATTTTGAGGCTTCTCCATAGTTGGTTAAGCTCATTGTGGCAACGGGAGGGAAAACTGCGTTACTACAAAGATCCCATACTTTTTTATTGAATCACTGCAGATTTTTTTGCAGCATATATAGCCCTTGGGTTTTTTATGAAATGTTAAATTTCTACTTCGTTAACATTGAATTATATCAGTCAAGATTTTCTGTGACTGTGGATGGAAGGAAGAGTTTAAGGATTACAGTTAGGGATTCTTTGCTCAGAAAAGAAAAAAAAAAGGCATTCATGGCTTTTTCATTAATAGCTCTGTCAGGGAATGAAACATATCAGATTCAGGTATTATATTAGACAATGAACTGCATTTTCCTAACCTTCTTAATAGTAGTCTGTGGTACAATATTTCATAGGCATTCTTCTTTCCTTTGAGCTTTTCCATGAGCTCCTTTGTTCATCCGTTCAGGTCTCCTGCCGTGGTTGAGCAAGGAGCTCGTGGAAAAAAAAACATAGGGAAGAAGAAACTCTGAAATATGGAAAAAGGACCTGGCCACTTGGGAGGAACATGGGAATGCTGTCAGGACCTGCAGGGATGCGGTGAGGAAGGCTAAGGCCCACTTGGAATTAAATCTGGTGAGGGAGGTCAAGGACAACAAGAAAGGTTGTGGGGTTTTTTTCAGTCTGTCAGTAGCAAAAGGAAGACTAGGGAAAATGTGGGCCTGCTGCTTAATGAGGTGGGTGCCCTGGTAACAGGGTATGTCGAGGAGGTGGAGATGCTGAACACCTTCTTTGCTTCAGCCTTTACTGATTAGACTATATCTTCTGGAACCTCAGATCAAGGAGGTAAGAGAGTCTGGAGAAAGGAGGACTTCCCCTTGGTCCAGGAGGATCTGGTCAGAGATCATCTAGGCAAACTTGACTCACACAAATCCACTGATCCCAATGGGATGCACCCACAAGTGCTGAGGAAGCTGGCAGAAGTGATTGCCAACCACTCCATCATCTTGGAGAATGGGAAAGGTGCCTGAAGACTGGAGGATAGGCAGTGCTGCTCCAGCCTTCAAAAAGGACAAGAAGGAGGAGCTGGGAAACTACAGGTCAGTTGGCATCACCTCTGTCCCTGGAAAGGGGATGGAACAACTTGTTCTGGATGTCATCACCAAACACGTCGAAGAGAAGGTGGTTATCTGGAGTAGTCAGTGTGGATTCACCAAGAGAAAATCATGCTTGACCAACTTGGTAGCCTTCTGTGATGTCATCGCCAGCTGGGTAGAGGAGGGGAGAGCAGTGGATGTTGCGTACCTTGACTTCAGCAAGGCTTTAGACACGACTGTGTAGCCATTCAACAGGACATGTACAGGTTGGTGATTTGGGCAGAGAACCTGATGAGCTTCAGCAAGAGCAAGTGTAGGGTCCTGCATCTGGGAAGGAATGACTGCACGCGTCAGTAGAGGTTTAGGGGCCAGCCTGCTGGAAAGGTGTTCTGAAGAGAGGGAGCTGGGTGCTGGCCGTGAGCCAGCAGTGTGCCCTTGTGGCCAAGAACACCACCTTTATCTTGGGGTGCGTTAAAAAGAGCATGGCCAGCAGGTCGAGGGAGCTGATCCTCCCCCCCTGCTCTGCCCTGGTGAGGCCACATCTAAAGCACTGTGTCCAGTTCTGGGCTCCCAGTTTCAAGAAAGACAGATATCTTCTGGAGAGAGTCCAGAGAAGGGCCACAAAGATGGAGAGGGGCCTGGAGCATCTCCTGTACGAGGAAAGGCTGAGAGACCTGGGGCTGTTCAGTCTGGAGAAGAGAAGCTGAGAGGGATCTCAGCACTGTTTATAAATATCTGAAGTGTGGGAGTCAAATGGATGAGGCCAAGCTCTTTTCAGTGGTGTGCAGCAACAGGATAGGGGGCAATGGGCAAAAAAACTAGTACAGAGTAAGTTTCATAACAAACACGAGGAAGAACTTCTTTACTGTAAGAATAACAGAGCACTGGAGCAGGCTGCCCAGAAAGGTGGTGGAGTTGCAATTTCTGGAGATATTCAAGACCCACCTGGATGCCTTCCTGTGTGATCTGCTTTAGGGAACCTGCTTTAGCAGGGGATTGGACTCGGTGATGTCCAGAGGCTCCTTCTAGTCCCTAGAGTTCTGTGATTCTGTAACAGTATCTCACCCCTGCGGTAAAGATTTTGTGTAGCTATATACATAGGTCGCTCTGAAAGTAGTGCCTCCTGTTTATTTACATGGAAACTACAACAGATGCGAAGAGCACTGTAACACTACTTGATAGACAAAATTCTCAGCTACAGAACACTAGTTTTCAACACAGTCATCACCATTAGCAGAGACTGCCCCTCTGCTGCCATCTGTCACACAGCAACAAAATGTAAGGGATTACTGGTGGGAAGGTTCAGTCTCTGCTGCCATCCCACCAACATCTGCCTCTTGATTTTGTGAGCCAACATCATAAGACGGGAGGCATTACTTTCAGAGCAGCCCTTGTACATGACCTTCAGCTCCAGCACACAGCCATAATTTGAAGGCTCATGCACAAAATGCTTTTCTGGATATGGAGAAGCAATTAAGTGTAATAAGAGGTGAGCAGCGTGCTCAGAATCACGTGGTCTAATTGAAAGTACATGATGTAATTCAGTAGGATACCTTTATCTCCCATTCTGCTCTGGAAGCTGAGGGCAGCCCAGCCCTGTCAAGCCTACTCATCATAACGCATTTGTAATGGGACAATGCCTTTCCGGTGATCTCAAATTAGAAGTCACATTTGTTTTTAGAAACAGATTGGTGAGTAGCAGATGTCATATTAGGAAGAAAATGGATTTAGATTTTAGTGCCTTTGACTATGACATGGTTATACTTGCATATAAAATACATAGAAAAAATATAGCAAATGCGCCAGACGTTTCAGCAATCTACATTGAGTTCTCTGCTGCTCTGGTGTCAGGTTTTTGGGGATTTTCTAAAATGAGATATTTTTCATTTTCTTTTTTTTAGCTTATTTTAGAAAAGAAAAATCCCTATTTTGTTCTTGCTTGTGCTTTTGAATTTGTGGGGTTTTATCAAGTCATGAATAGTTGGGTGACTAAAAAAAAGATTGCGTTGTGAAAGAGCACAGGACAAGCATGCCATAATTTGTACATGTTTTCATCTACTACAGGAATAGTACTTGAGAGCTGTAAGTACTTTATAATAATTCTCCACAAGGTGGGAAAAAGCAAACTGATGAGAACTTCTAACAAGTGTAGGAATAGGATTTATTACGTGGTATGTGTGGTGTGGTTGCAAGCCGAGTGTATGCCAGGAGCTGCCTCCTCGCTCACGTGCCTGCAGAACTCCCACCAATACCCACTGTAGTTCAGTGCATGTTTTAGGGGACTCCACATCCCATCTATTACGGAAAAGACCTTCCTAATATGGGCGAGTCAACCACGGTAAGCAGAAATTGCAGTTATTTTGAATAAGGAGCGTTTTTACAAATACATACATCACTCAAATAGGTAAATGAAGATTGAGTTCAGTTGTTAAAACGAGCAACAGAAAAAGAGACTAAAAATGTTCCAGAAAACAGATACGGATAAACGATCCCTTATGTGAGAACGCCACTTAATTTGAACGGGGGTTCTTGTAGAAGGTCTGTTGTATTCCTTCATCCACAGCATCCAATGTCCAAATATTTCCATTTTCAGTTGCGATGCCTTAATTTATAAGCAGAGGGCCTGAAGCGTCAGGAGCCAAGAGGTGCCAGGCAGACGCTGCAGAAACTAATAGATGTTTATACAGAGGCTATTTTGGATGATACTGTTGTCTTGTTTCTACTTGGGGGAGCGGTTTCAAATGGGTGTGTCTTCAGGTGGAAGCTGTGAACCGGTGGCTACCCGAGAGGTGTTTTGGTTTTGTTTTTTTCCTTGCCCTTATAGGGAAACTGAGCACAAACTGAATCATTCTGCTGCAAAAAACAAACAAGCAAAACACAAAGTCATCCAACCCCATCTTTACCTGTCATCTCGTTGCGGCGCTGCCAGCGCTGCGTGAGCTCATCGTTACAAGTTTTTTTAAGAAGCTCTATTATATATAGAAATATATATGTATCGAAAGGTGCTAATCAACCTCAAGCAGGTCACGTGACTGGTCATGCGGATCTAAAATCATATCAGATTTTTTTAAAAATCTTCGATATATGCAGATGTTATACAGAATTTCTTACCAGTGTAATAATAATATACTGATGAATAAACAATCCTGCGGGTTTTTAAGGACAAGGTCAGCAATACTCCCCACCATGGCTTGGGGGGGAAAAGGATAGTTTTGTCTCCTTTTTGTACACAGCATAATGCACAATGCATTTTTGTCTATCTCTTAGTAGCTGTTGCTTACAGATATGGTTAAAAGGGTGTTATACAAACTGTAAAGGTGTGCTTTAAACACGACTTAATGCCAGACCCTTCTGGACCAGAGTTTTGTATCACTAATTAAAAAGCTGTTACGAAGTCTGCGGTCAATCAGGTCGTATGGTATTTTTTTAGAGAAGATTGGAATAATCAGTTTATCGACAGTGTTTGTAGGGCACCTACCTCCTCGGCACGTGAGTGCTGAGAATACTGCGGATTGTCTCTGTGTAATTGTGGGGTTGTTTGTACAAGACGTGCAGTTCACTGTGACGTGCACTGGGACAGAATAGGTCTGTTGGCCTAAAGCGAATCGACAATTGCTTTCACAGATGCCATTCTCTCACAGCTATTACTCTTTCGGATGTATTGCTGGATTTAGATGTATTAGTATTACTTTCTTTTTAATTTGGGGGCACTTCGTAAGAAGTGAAGGTACAACCAGGTAACTAATTTCACTCTTTTTAAGTCGGAATGCTGATTTTTGATAAGCACTAAATCCATTTGCCTTATTCCTTGAATTTTATTTTATTTTTTAAATTATTCTTTCGCTTAACATTTCTCAAGTCCCCCCTTCTGTAAACTGAGTGAGGCAGCAGAACCCCAGACTGACGTGAGGCTGTTCGTAGCCGTGCCTCAAGTGGCCTTCCTTCCGCCTGGACCGCTGCAGCACTGACCTGGCTCCACCTCAGCCCCAACGCTGGTCACAGCCGGGGGAGGGCACCTGAGAGTTCTGACCTCAGATACGATCCTAAGAGAGTCAAATCCATTTGCACACCCTGGCGTTTGTATACGGACCTCTTTACTTGTCTTCAAATGTGCGGGTTTTTAAAGTTGTTGTCTGGAGTAGGTTACATCTCTTGTGTGTGTTAGACCGAACCAAAGAAGCCTCCAGCCATGCCCAGATGCTGCTCCTAAAGCCTGCCTTCCAGTCCTTGCAAAAGCCCCGCAGGATTAAATGTGTTAATTTTTTTATTTTTGTACAGTTTCTAACTGATTTTTGCTAGTGATGTTAATTGAATTAAGTTTATTGGGGGAGTCCGAGTACCTCCTCCATTGAAATGAACCGGTGACTTTCCTTTTATGTTAAAAAAAAAAAAGAAAAAAAAAAAAAGAAAAAAAAAAAAAAGGAAACCCAAAGTGTGCCTCTAAGATTTAAAGGGTTTCTGGTTACATTTATTCTTAAGACCAGCAATGATTCTTTATAGAGAAAGATATGTTTTCCTCGTTTTTTATTACTGTTCAATAAAAAATAAAAGACCTCTTTCTTTGCTCTGGACCCAGTAATTGCGCTGGTACAGAAACGCACTGAGAAAACAAACTTTGGTTTGGAACTTTTGTAACAACTTCGGGCTGTTTTTGTATATCAAAGTTGATTCTTTTCAAAATGTTTGGATCTACTTTCTAAGTTATTTTAGCGTTTTATATGTTACGAAAAAGAAAACCTTTAAATTGCTCACCAGCATCCTGAGTTATCCGATGCAGTGGTGACACACAGTGGGCTTGGAGCTGCCTGGAGTAGCTGACAAGGCCTCTCTTTTTTCTTCCTTTCTTAGTAACTTGATTGATGACAAATTATATCACAGATTACCCAAACCCCTTCCTTTATAACCAGATCCTCCTTCCTTCCACATTTAATTGCTATTAGTGTGAAGAAACTGTTGAAATGGGCATTTTAATATAAGTATGGCTTAAAAAAAGATAAAATGAGGAAAAAGAAAAAAAAAAAATTATATAGAAGGTTATCTGTGGGTCTGTGAGATATGGCTGTGGAAAGATATTGTAGTAGTTTTAACACTATTGTTATTACCTTTTAAATCATTTACCCAATAAAATAAGGAAAAAGAAGCACCATTTCTTTTTACGTTTTTCTGTTTAATCGTGTGGCTCTGTCAGTTGATTGCTTTTCTTTTTTCTAATGGGAGCCTTCACAATGAGCGCTTCCTACTGCAGCATTAGCCTTTAAGGTAACATTTTCCCGGGCTGAGGTCTGTCATTGGTTGTGCGTGCTGTGGGAGGCAGCTCACGGCCTGGCTCTGGAGGGAGATGCTGAGGGAGTCACAGGAGCAGTTCAGGTCCTGTTTTGTGCTTTCTACACTAGACATTAAATGTTGCATGGTGTCCAGTAGATACAGGTTTATTATGTACTGCTTGGAGTTCCTTATTCTCTGAAAGGTGAAATCAATTTCAGCTGTTCAAAAACACTTACAAAAGTTGTAACCAGGACAGTGCCTGCAGTAGTACAGCAAAGGAGATGAGATCAGTGCAACAAAATGCGTATCAGAAGTGCCTTGGTAGCACCTGGAATAGTTTCACTACTTTTTCACATTGCTTTCTAGGTGTGATTTTATAGAATACTGAAGCTTGCTTTGCTGTGAGGGATTTATCTGCTCTGGCAGAGCTAGCTAACCTGCAGGCTGACACATTGACCACCTTTCATGGAAAAAAATGTAGTGCCGGGTTTGCAGGGACTGCTGTGGGGCTCCTATGAACATGGAAGATTAAGGAAGAAGCCCTTCTCCGTCTGTGCTGATACCACAGGGATGTTTTATTTGAGATGGGGAAGGAGAGTGTTCCTGCCAGGTATCAGAGCCACGATCCACCTGATGGCAAAACACAGAACCCAGGCATGTCAAACTGACATGAAAAGCTGTTCCTGATGCCAATGTGTAGCGCACCGATAGCCAGGTATGTTCTACAGGGTAAGCGTTAGTTCAAGGGGCTTTCTTTCCCCTGTAGGATAACTCCTGCAGCAAAGCAAGGAATTTCCAGTGTTGCCCTGGAATTCAGCCCTGAATGTAGAAATGTTTTTGTCTGCCTTTGACCAATTCATTTTCAGTAGGTTTCCAATCTCTAGTTGAAAATACTTTGAAAACAGGAATAATAGCCTTTACGCGTTGGTAACTCTGAAGGGAAAATCTGCTTGAGTCAATAGCTTCCATTGCTGTTTCTTCATTATTTTACAGACTTGGTATCATTTGCCTGAAATGGGTAAAAGATTTACCTTACAGACCTTACCGACCATCAGAATGCAGCACTGGAGTTACAGCTTTCCTCCCAAAAGCCTCCTGCTCTTTCCATACCAGCCAGGTATGGGGTTATCACAGAACAAAAGCAAACTAACAGAACAGTACCAAATATCAGGACTATTTCAAAGAGGGCAGTTTGGTTATTCTTCCATTCAGCGCTATTGCGGTGCACTTACAGGTCCTTTTAATTACAGCCAGAAGCTTTTTGGAAATGCAATAATGATGGCAGTTGCTTGCCATCATCTACATGTGTGAGATTGGCCAGAAAGCCCTTGTAAATTATACAGTTTTAAGCTGAAAACTTTTGTACTTTCTCTGTGTTCCTCTGCTGAGGTGACAGAGTGCAAAAATAAAAATAAAAATACACTCTACCAAAAGTGTGGCAAGCAGAGTAAACAAAGACATTGTCACACCATTTCCAGAGCTTTTTTTACATGAGATGAACAGGACATTCAACAGCGACTGGAGGATTTGTGTCTTACAGTGAAGTAAACTGGGTTGTATTGCTTGCTAAATAATAACCATGATAATCATGGTTGTTTGCCTGGCATGATGCAGTCTCTGCAAAGTGGATCTAGCAGTACAGACAGCTTCAGACAGGAGAAGCTGTATTCTTACTGATTTGATGAGCACCTGTCTATTATCAAGTCTGCCTATGAATCTAGCTGTTAATACTACAGATGGGAGAAGAACATCAATTTCATTTTTTTTACTTACTTTTTTTAAAAGTGCAAACAAGACAGATGTGCCTGACATGATTGGAAAGACAACAAAATGACAGTACCATTAAAATGCATTTATTTGTTTTAATTCAAAGGTTTAAGAACTGTTTGCCCAGTAAGCTGGACATCGTAGGGCACAACCACAAAAAAAAAAATCAGACCAAAATACAAAACCAAGTACACAAGTTATCCCTTATTTGTAAATGTTACCTCATAACCAAGTTTTAGCACATTAAAAAGTTTACAAAATTTATAACATTCCTACAAATTATTCAGAACTAACAGCATACACGGCAGTTGAGCCTCTCCACAACCAGCCTTGACGTTGCCCTTCCATTCTGTGTCTGGGTAGCACTGCACTTGAACGAGAGCTCTAGCTAATGGGAACCACAAGCTTCCAAAGACCTCTAATGTGCTTCAGTCCAGTCCCTGAGCAGCTCCACTTCCCTGGCACAGGTTGGTTGGCAAGAGCAGTGTGGGTATGCGTCCTGTTCTGCCTGCTGCATCCTCTGCAGCGTTGAGATAATGACTCAGCAAGTGCAGAAATAATTTAAAAAAAGTACAAAATTGACCCTGAAGAAAAACGTCATCATTTAGAAAACAGCTTGGTTTTAACTAAGTTACAATAAAGCTGCAAGACAAGTATACAGCAATATCATATTGAGTACAAGATCACAAGAATCAACAGATTTGTTATGTATCTTGTCGCTAAAAATGACATCAGCACTGATCCATCTGCCCATAGAAACCTTCCTCCTTCTATCAGAAGGGCCGATATATGCCCTCCTTTTAGCTTCTTCTGAGCTGTGTTAACTATTAGGAATGATTTAATTCCTAAGTATTCACCTCAAGTTGAACAGTTTAAGGTGACGAGTGCTAGGATGCGACAAAATGGCCTCAAGTTGCACCAGGAGAGGTTTACGTTGAACATTAGGAAGAATTTCTGCAGAAGAGTGGTCAGGCATTGTACTGAGCCCAGGGAAGTGGCACAGTCCCCACCCCTGGAGGTACTTCAGAGATGTGTAGACGTGGCACTGAGGGACGTGGTAGGTGAGGTTAATGGTTGGACTCGACCTTGAAGGTCTTTTCCAGCCTAAATGATCCTATGGTCCTATGACTTGCAAACAGCAAGAAGAACATCAAAGTCTATGGTTGTCATTAGGTATAGATGCACAGGAAGCAAATGCCTATGGTTTAGATGCAATTAGAATATAGAAGTAAAATACAGTACTTGAACAGTTGCACGTAGCCATTTCTGAAAGGAAAATACAATTAGGCGTTACAAAATGTTACAAAATATACTGAAATATCAAAACCCCGACTGTGGCTAGAGACAGAGGGACAAATCTGTAATGAGGTACTCGTAGTTTTAAGGTATGCAAATGAATGACTTTTCATGTCTCCCAGCCTCAGCAAGGCAGCATCTGCTAAAGCACAAGTGAGCTTTGCTTATAAGCAGCATTTGTCAAGCCCTAAGATGCTGAACCAAAACCAAAGTACGAGTGTGCATTCAGAGTTTTGATTGATTTATATAATTATGATCAAGTGCTGTGAATTTCACCCTTGAGAAGAAACAAAATGCAAATCTCTGGTGCTTAAACAGAAGGAAGTTAGACAGATACAGTTCATACACTGCCAACAGCGCCTGAATCCTTAAAAAAAGTTACCACTGCATCTGTACTGGACAGCTAGAACCTTGGCACAATAATATTCACAGGCTATCACCAGATCTTATGGTGGGTGCAGAAGTACTAGCAGCTCATTTTGGTGCTTTGGAAGGCTACTTAGATAAGGTCTGCATAAACAAACCAATGCAAACCACTTTACTGTAGTTACTAGAGGTTCGTTTATGTGTCTACCTGGAAGTAATTTAGACGGTCATTCACTGACAGAAAGAGTAATCAGTTTCATTGCTCCTCACTTCTTTTGTTTGAAGTGTCTGTGGTACTAAAGAGTATAATAGAGAGATCTGTTCAAACACCTGCCTGCATCCATAATTCCTCCAAAGTCTATACTTAAGCACCGCACAATAACTTTCTGGCATTGTGCATGACTTGTTAGGGGACAGCAAACCAGTCCACTTTAGTTTGAGGAGGTTATAGAAACTCGCCCACATGTAAAATACAAGCTACTGCTAAAAGGAAGTAGTCTGCATGGCTCTATCATCAGCCTCCTGCTCCGCGCTGCATCTACTCCTAGTATCCTCATAATTTAGTACTGAGAAAAGAGATTTACTGATGTTGGAGGGCCAGGTCTTACCCTTTCAACCATACATTGCACCGCTCCAACATAAAACATCACCAGGCTCTCTGGTCAACAGCTTAATGCTACTTTGACATCGATTGTGTCCATAGTGCCACAGGAGAGAATGCCCATCAGCATTTATGAATAGCAACATAGTTTTACTCTTAATTTCCAGCATAAATAAGAAAAAACTACCAGAAATTTGCCTGTACAGCATAACTGTTCATATAATAAACCATTCATGGAAAAGAAAATCTGACAGGGAACAGATATGCCTACATGAAAGCTCAGTATTCTATTTTACTTTTCAAACCAATTTCCTACACATTGAACAAGCTCTGTCGTCTGCATCTTCCAAACAGCAATTCAAAACAACTGAAGAGTGAAGCGAGTTTCCATTGATGTTTCAAGAAGTTCATTCCCTTCCTATTTCCCCTCTGCCCTATTCTTCCCCACATGCAAAGCTCATGTCCCAGGCGTGCTGACAACTTTCTGTACAGCTACACCATAAAACCAAATTGAAAGACTGTGTTTAAAAACAGTTTTCAGAACATGCTGGGGAAAAATTGTAATCTAATCTAGGTGTTCCTGCTCCATCAGGGGGATTGGACTAAGCGATCTTATGAGGTCCCTTCCACAATCCCTGACATCCTGTGATTCTGTGGATAAAAGCTCAGCCAGCTTCACTGATGGCGTACAACAAGCAAAACAAGCCAGCACAGCTTACCATCAAGAAAAGTTTAAGACTCAGCTGCCCTTCTTCCGTCTAGATCCCAGTGGCTCCACTCTCCTGACAGTCATAAAATCCAGATGCTCATAAAATCCTCATTGAGTGTAATAGCCACTTCTCTTTGCTGAATTATTACATTCAATTAGACATTTTAGCATCTTAAGCCAGAAGTTCAACATGCACCAAAACCCAAACTGGGGTGGTGTGAACAAGAAATAAGAGTTTCCCTCAATTTTAAGTCAGGACTTGAAAATTTTGTATTTTAAGAAAAGAGACTGCACTGAGCTTACTTAAGCATGTCTTGCTTCTGTAGTCATAATCGACCAGAGGCAGTTAATGGTGATAAACAGCTGTTTCAGACTTCTTTCCAACACTCTAAAGCACGCGATTAGACATAGGAAATGCTGTTCGTTTGCTTTTAAAGCAGGAAAGATTATTCAAAAATAGTAAGTAAAATTAGGCAATAATCAGCTAATGTTTGCAAAATTTGGCAAGATCATCCTACTGTAATAACGTTGCTTCTACACCAGACTAGATCCAACACAAGGCGATTTGCCAAGCCTTAAGTAAATTTTAAAAAAATATATCAAGATAGACTTGGTAATAATTGCGGGAAGGGAAGAAGCACTGTACACACAGCTGTACATAGGAGATGAATAAGCATTAATATTCCTGTTCACCTTAGCATCTCTCAGCGACATTGTGTATTTCATTAACTGCAGATGAAATATTGACTCTTGCATTAAGCATCACATCAGCAGCTAATTAAGTAGTCTTCCACGGGTGGGTTCAGGCCTTCAATACCAACGCAAGTTCTCTTCAGCTCATCCCTCCACAAATACGCAACACATGCCCTGTTCTACTGAAGCAGTAGTGAGATGGCTCAATAAAATTAATTATATACCTCGACATCTGCAGGATCAGCAATTCACAGTCAACTCTGAGACAGTAGTTCTTACTATCAAGTGCTTGCCTTTCTCAAACCGAACAACGTAGTAGTTCAGTCTGTGCAACTGGGACTAGCTATACACGCTTCATAGTTTAGGTCAATCTTACATCTCAATTTACAGTAAGTAGTACAGGATGTTTACATTGTAGACATGGAAGAAAGCCAGAAGCTAGTCTGTAAATTTGAATGTAGCAGAAAGGACTTCTAATGGGAGATCTACTTAAAAAGCAAAACAACATCCAGACAAAACAAACAAATGCAACGTGAGAACATTTGGAGAAGTCATTTGTTCCCTCCCCAGTTATATTCTTATCTTGCAGGAGAAAAAAAAAAGAAGTCAACCACTTATTCTTACTTTCTCTTCTTGAGGTATAAACGACTGTACCTTAACATCAGAATATATCTTCAGGTGAGCCATCCAGAGGAGGTATGACGGTTTTGTTTCTATCTTACAAGTCACAGCTATGACAATGCAATGCAAATGGCAGCTAATGTTTTGTACAACACAACTCCTGCAGCCCTGAAATACAACAGGCTGCACAACATAGATCTACAATTAACTATCAGGAAGAACACAGTAAAGATGTCCAAGCTTCTCCCCTACAGTTTCTCCCCTTATCCAGTTTACTATTTATAATTCTCTCCACTTATATCCTTTTTTACTCCAGAACTCATGTTGACAAATAGATCCGGCCATACGAGTAAACTGGAACATTGCCTTTTCAGTAGAAGCCTGTGCTGATTTCACATTCCTTTTTATATTTGTGTTTTAAAAATCAGTATGAAGAATGTATTAGAGCTATGGAGACAGAAAATAGTTTCATTTTGTTTCCTCACCAACCACTATATTAAGGATCAGGGTGGAATACAGAGGAGGAATGTTTAAAATGCTACTAAGTGAAAAAAAGAGAACTGTTTACATTGTACATTGCATCTCTACTCAGTCTCCAGTCTAAGTGACAAAAGCACTTCATTTAAAGGCAGGTCAGTACTGTTGATTAAATACCTATCATAACTTACACATAACATGGGCTTTTTAACAATTTCTGTGTGGTGTTTTTCTACTCACGTAGAATCATCTCCAAAGCATGAAGATCTGATGGGCCCTCACCAGACAGACATTTATCCTTAGCAGGCTAGAAACCAAAGTATTCAGTTAAAAAACCAAACAAACCACAACAAGGTATTTGAAAGAGTTATTGTTCCCCAATATTTTCAACCAGCTTAAAGAAAATATGGTGAAACTTCACTGCCTTGCACTTATGACTAGGAGATTAAGTGCACGTTGTTCCACCATGACCATTTTGCAACATGTAAGTACTAAGAGTTAAGCCATGATGATGCATTTCAAGATGCGTTCTGTTCACGTCAATAGAGAGTTGGAATTCAGCTTTATTTCCTACCCTGTGATGTAATTGTATTAATGGAAAAAATTGTACTTAGTGGAAAGTCAAAATGAGGTAGCGCTGCCACTCTTTTTGCTGGAATGTAGATCAATCCTCACCTAATTTTAAAGGGTAAATTAGCAAGATTCTACCATAATCTACACAAAATGTATAGAACAGGAACCTCTTCCAGAATAAGGCCACTAATGCTGCCGTTGGCAGTAGGCAGTGAAAAACAGCAGTTGAAAGAAAAACCCCCAATTGATAATAGAGGTGTTTGTGAGGCCATAAACCGCGGGGAGAAAAATAATAAACACATTGTCTTCTCATCCTTCCTCTTGGTTTTCCAGTATGAATATAGGTGTTTCCGCTTCCTGTATGTACTGCTCCATGGGGAGAAATTTCAGTCAATTTTCTTAGCTGGAAGTCTAAGCAAGTCCACACTACATTTAAAGATGGGGTCAGCACAGTAAAACAGTAAGATTACAAGCTTCCCATGAGTCATAGTCATGACAGTCTGATGTCCAGATGCCCAAATTCGATACCAGCGCCCATAAAAAGGATCTGAAATGGCTGGGCATAACATGTTGTTCAAATTCACTTCTGTAACCTAGGAAAGGGACAACAAGTTTATAAATTAACATGATTTGTACTGCATTGATTCAGACACCAGAAAGGATAATTTTAAAATTACCATGACAATCAGTTGTTGAACAAAGGATTATCACCTAAACACAAGCGGGGCAGCTTTCAGAAAGAAAGCAGATCTGAATTCAGTTGTGCATTTTAACAGATGGATTTATGCTGGTACATGGCTGATTTATGAAACGTTTTGCCAATACTTGTGAGACCTAAGATACAAGCGTCCATTAGAACATGCAGTTAAAAATCTGCACACAAGCAATCTTATCCATGTCTATGTGGACACCTTGAAAAACTAGTCAGCATCTTTGTTTTCAATGTACTTGCAAACTATCCATTTATTAACCTCTGTTTACTTACCAGTCCCAGAATCTGCAAGATGCTGAAGTGATATACAAACATAAAGCCAGTAGATAAAAGAGCCCACCAGAAATTGGAGAGCGGTTCTGGAGTGTAGATCCCTTGAAAAGAAAGGAATACATTAGCGTTCAGTTAGTATTCAGCTGAATTGCTGTGTCCATCAAACACTCATGAATAACCTTCTCTTTTCTCTGTGGATGCTAGGGCATCTGGCTTTAGCTGATAACTTCCAGAATACCATTATAATAATTAATATTGGAGAGCTTTATTTCTTACCTGGAACATCCAAGATAGTTTCCTCCCCTCCTCCCAATCCAGCATTAAAATGGATAATGTGTTACCTCATTAAACATGCCTATTCTTCACCAAAAACAGTGTTTTTTACCTTATTTTTCCTTCTACCCCAGGAGTAAAAAAAAAAAATCATTTTAAAATGCAACAGTGGTATAAAATGAAGTCTTCAAAAATCGTGTTACTCAAACACCCGCTTCTTATGAGGACTATGAGTTAAGCACGCACAAAACTAACCCAGGTAGTGGGAGGGTTATTAGCCTTTGCCAGCTGGCGTATTTGGGAATTACCAGGAAGATTTAAGAGACTTCAGCATATGCTGTGCAAGCCTGCAAGGGATCCAAATTTAACTACGCATGCATAGCTAGCTGTGACAGTACTCACCGGACTAAAGCTGGTACAAGTGTGCCTATGTATGGTATTTTACATAGATAAAAGCAAATAACTGCTGTTATCTGCTTTGCCACACCAACGTATGGAGGTACACGCTGTCTCAGTTTTGCAATCCGCAGAGCTCTGCTGTCTCAATCCCTGTTGCCCTGTTAACAATTTTTTTTTCTGCATAGTTTTCTCCCACAGTTTTTACCCACCATGCCAATCTAGATTGTTTCTGGCAGCTACTTCAAAATCAAGCTAATTTAAACAGAATTTTCTGCAAGTATAATAAGTATTGTTACCAATATTACCTACACTCTGTGTTCTAAAACTGTTTATCTATTCATTGTCCACTCAATATTACAGCTTCTCTGTTGCTTGCCAGTCAAAACTAAGGAGCTGATTGCAGGCTTGAATGACAGCAGCACATATGCCCCCAATATATCACTCATTATTTATTTAACAAGCAATAATGTCAACGTAATTATCCAAAATACAACTGCACACCATGTTTAAGTAATCAAATTGTTACTGGGTGCTACCACAATAAATAGGAACAGGGAAGCTACTTTGAAAGCGTAAGGCAGCTTATAAGATTTCTTATCAAGTGGGTGGGTGAAGGTCAGAGGAAGCAAAATCCCAAGGTAAAAATGAACTCTACATGAATTAAGTGGAGTTCTGCAGTTAGAGGGAAAAAACTCACACAACTCTTAATTCTTAGAGCACACTTGCTAAGTATGTTAGAAGTGCTGGCATCCTATTTAGTATCTTACCTAGAAACCATAACAGGAATCTTCACTTAAACAGCACTGAAATTCATAAAACTCCACTGCCTGAAAACATCAGTAAGACAGCAGGGAAGTGATACTACCTTGCATATAGCTTTTCATTGCAGACATCAAGAGAAGAGCAACTAGCCTTGGTGTTGGAGTTCAGGAGACTAGGGCTCTATTTTTGGCTGCACCACCAGTTTTAAGTGACCTGATCAAGCTATAGAGAAACATTCTGCCACCTCCCCAGCTGCAGTATAAAGAAAACATAATTTGACATCAAAGTTTTAGCATTGTCCCTGTAGTCTAATGGGCACATTTAACCAAGATGCAAAACAAAATAAGATGTAATAGAAGACAGTTCTATTGGAAAGGACCTACACAGACCATCACCGAGTCCTGACTGCTTCAGGCTAACCACAAGTTAACACATTATTGAGGGCTTTATCCATATGCTTCTTCAGCACTGACAGGCTGAGGGCATCTAAAACTGCAGCAGAACAGCTCACAGGAATTGGTAGTAGTGCTATATGTATTTGGTCTCACGTGAACTTGCCCTGCTGGCAGTTGCTTATGTTATACCAGAAGTTTCTGTAAAGCCTCTGAATAGGCACTACTGAGGTAAACACTCAGAGAAGCTCAAATCCAGACCTTGATACTGAGGACAATCTGGGAGACCAAGTATGCAGGCAGAGGATAAACACTAAAATAGACATGTGAATCCAGCTATGAAACAGGAGTGGTGAGAGAACACGGTCATTAAAAGACACAGTAAATCGCACAAGATGACAAAATAGATCAGTGGCATAGTTTGGCTTTGAACCCAAGCCTCTCATGTCCAGCTTCAGTCCAGTCAGGGAATCATGTTTCAAAAGTCACTAAGAAATGCCGTTCGGGTTCCTCCAGCCAGGAATTTCACACTGCTACATCCTCTTCGTAGAAAAGCTTTAGAAAAAAACAAGACCAAACCACTGCTGACTCTCAGCCTATACAGCCTTTCAATCTCACTATATACTAGAAAATTCCCTCCTTGGTAGACTTGGCAATCCCAGAACAATAGTGCTATTTTCAGCAGCAGCAGCATTATCTGGACATCAAGGGACAAAAAGGAAGCAATGACCTCCCCAGAAAAACATTTCAGAGAGCTCTGGATTCCCAAGTGTATTTTGGGGAACTGATTTTTAATTCATACTTGGGCTATTCTCTGTACATTTCTCACTGGATAAATAATCACTATAGATTTTACTACTCCGCAGTCCTGCTATTCAACAGATGACTGTTGAACAGAGCAGTGTGATCTATTTTCTGTAGCACAGCCTTAACAAAAACACGCAAGCAGGAAAACTGAGACCCAGCTGAGTGGTTGTCTGAGCAGCCTGTGTTGGCTTTGGCAAAAGCTATTTGCTGCTTACATGGGAAATCAATTTCAGTATGTGGCAGCGAGGCTCACTATCTCTCTATCCACTAAGGATCACAGGCAGTTCTTACATGTTAAGCACTTTCAAAAATTTAATCCGGCTGCCAGTCTGGCACTAATCTAATTCTCAGAAATGCTCATGCTCCGGACAGTAGAGACTGTTCCAAGTCAGGGTCATCCAAGTAGGCAGCAACATTTGTTCTTGTGTTGAAATGCCACAGCAGCAGATCTTGCAGTTTAGATCAAACTTCATTATTTCAGTGCCACTGATAGGAAGGATTTCACATAGCTCAAAGGGCTTAGGAATCATCATCAGCTTCTGAAGCAGACCCGAAACAAGTTATACAAGTTATACATTTAAGTTTGCCATTTAGAAAATGGAAGCATGGCTTCAATAATCTGAACATCAACGTAAAGACTCAGTTTCTTTTATATTAGTTTCCATCTCCCCCCCCAAAGTCTCACATTACTTCCAGTGTTGTAAGTGCATAGTTAACTTACGAATTACTTATTTCAAGTTTACAAAAAATAGCATTGTAAAAGTCTGAGTACAATTTAATAGAAAGTAAAATAAGATGCAGCCCAGAGTTACTTCTCTGCTTGAATCAGAGAACAAGAACCTAAATATAGTACAATATTTCTTTTTTTAATTCAATAGTTTTAAAATTATCCTTTTCTCCTAATGTCTTGCTTTCATTCCCACTATATCTTATAGGGATTCTTCACTTTAGTACCCTCCAAAGTACAGCTAGGCCTGCTTAATCCAGAACTCAGCAACTACTGTAGCTTCTTCATTTTCAAGCTTGCAAAAAAAGGCGAGGGCAAGCTTACTTCCACTTTATTTCCCTTAATTAAGGGGTTATTTCCAATAGTGTGTATGTTTTGGCCTACGAAGGTAGCTTACAGCCTCCCTTCCAGCAGAGAAAAGGATGTTCTCAAAAGGATGAGCTGGTTCTCACCTGAAATCTGCTATTTCCCCCAGCTGTTCTGAATCCATGTGTCGATTTCATATACTGCCTTACACCAGTAGATGTCTAGTTCTTGACTGTCAGCTATGCTTGTCAAAATCAGTTTGGACAGGGGATCTTGTATTACCTATCCCCATCACAAACTATTATAGATATCTATACAGAAGGTTCTTCCTCTTCCTTGTACACATACATGTTGTGGTAAAATATTCTCCTAAACTTCTGTCTCTTACATGCAGAGAGAAGGCCAATGCATCTAAGGCCCATTCACAGAATGCCACATCACCACCCTTAAAGTGTTTTAGAATAGAAACCATAACTACTTAGTGCAAAAAGCTCAATGGGTCATGTGGCAGATGCATTGTCCCCACCGCTTCCTCAAATCAAAGAATATCCTAAATAACCACACTACAGGAGATTGCAGTATAAGCCTACAGCCAGAGCAGCACACGTCTCTTGCTGCTGAACAGTGCCACAACTACCCTACTGCTCTGAGCACTGCTCCAAGCACAGCAGGCACTGCACCAGCCACAGGGATCCAGGAGCAGAGCAATGCTGGAATAGGAACACAGGAACTGTCAACAGGAGAGTAGGAGCATGATCAGATGGGAGTGAACCTTACACAGTGCACAACAGTTAACAGATCCGTAAGTAATTAGGAGTTACAGTGGAAGAGATGTACTCCTCATTATAAAGTATTTCACTGAGACTGAAGATAAACTAGATTTATGACAATCTAACTGTATTTGAATACATTGATTATGTTTTCCCAAATTGTTGACGTTTACTATAAAGCCTGCTTTACAACTTTGTTTAAAGTATATGGAAGTCTATCATTAAATTCAAGCAAGAGTCACAAAGTGGCTGAGAAAGGGTGCAACACCTAAAAATGCCCTTATATGTGCCTATCTCCCACTCTTGCCAGGAAGTCCTTCGCAGCCAAAGGGAAAGCACAGGTTTGGTTCCCCAGCTGCTTTAATTGTACTTCCTAGTTTACAACTACAGGAAAAACAATCCTTCCACCTGTGCCTCTTATACATGTTCTACATCTTACAACTGAGCCCAGCATCTCATTAGGTAAAATACACTGCAGTGCCCTTAAGGAAGCTGGCTCTGCAGAGCAGCTTATGTCCGATTTCTAAAGCATCACAGCAGCATGCTTTGTTGTAGGGGGAAGTTCATGAACTTCTACTGACTTTCTCACATTGAGAAATTCTTCTCTTCCGTTACCCCATTTGAAGGCAGTTAGATTAAAAAAAAAGAAAACGCCTCATGACTTCGGTCAGAGAGAAAGTTTCTTTTTTGCTTATGAGAAATACAGCATTTGCCTTGTAAGCTGAAAAGGAGATTTTTTTTTTTACTCCCTGTCCCAAATTACAACCATATTAATTTATCATCTCCACAGTATGGAGAACCTCCTTTTGAACTGTGAATTTTGAGAATTTGCACAGCCATTTCAGCAGAGTGAATGCTAGTGACAGTCTCCCCCTGCAGGAAAGAGTATCAGAACCATGCAGCAATTATGTGACACCAATACAACGGCATCTGATTAAGCACGTAAGATCTTCAGGTACAGCTGTTCATACACCCGATCGCTCCTTGAAGTAACAAAACCCTAAGAACACCAACATCCTTGTCTACTTCATCAAGTTATTAAATCTACCAAACAATAGTGGGGATCTCAGAACTCAAAGAACATCTCAACACTGCTGTTAGGGAGCCCCTAGAAATTAACTCTTATTCCAAAGCAGTGCAGAATGATACCATTTGGTCACAACTTTCAGAAAATAACAATTCCACTTGAAGCTCTGAAATCAGGGGCACACCTAATCTTGTCAAATTCCTCCAAAAAACCTGACCAAAGTAGCTTAAGGAAGCGAGGGTCTCACTCCTGAGGACAACAAAAAGCAGTGACCGTATCCACAATTCCGCATCCACCATATTACTCTGGTTCAACCCACCTAGCTAATTCAGGAATGCTGTGTCCTGCCAGAGAGTAATATAAGTTTTGGCAGAGTTCACAGGCAATATTCATCCAGCAAGAAAGCTGAGGATAGCAGATGTGTTTCATGCAAGAGCTCCCTTGAGTTGGGAATCTTCTGTGATGACCTATTATATCTGCACTGCCTCTGTTGTACATGAGACTCTTACTGAAAAATTAAGAGACATATGAACCAAATCAGCATTTAGTTTGCCTAGGCTGGCATACATATGCAGGTATACATAAATACGCGCACTTTGAGAAAGGAAATATATTAGAAGGTTAAGTAATTAAATTTGTACTCAAATCGGTACAGAGGGAGAAGGAAGAGGAGAGAGACGCCTTAATCCCTGAATGGGAACACATCCTTGAGCAATAAGCCCTCAGTGAGTTCACTGAGTGACACTGCTGAGAGAGATGCTCAGAGTTCACCTTTCAATTTGATCCTAAGCACAGTAATGTCTGTACACTGACAAGGGGGACATGAAGGTGATACTGCCAGCACAACATGACCTGTCTTCTTCACTGTAAGGAACAACAGGGAGAGAAGAAAAAGAATGACAGCCCTCCCTTACCATCACCCAGATTCCTGTCCAAAAGAAGACACTTTAACAGTTAATTGAGTCTGTGTGCACGACTGATGTTTGATTAGCATGCCAACAAAATCTGACATGCCATTCTCTGCTGAATGAACCTCAGATCGTCTCTGCTCAATCCTCCTTAAAGGAATATTAGCACTGAGTTCCTAACAAAGCAGTCAGCGATATCAGTAGGTTCCCAATAAAAGCAGTGAAGGATGACACTTTTTCTAAATAAAATCCATTCAATTTTTCTATTTTTTCTACCAATTTTCTTCTCCCAATTATAAACTACAATTTTTGGATGGAAATTTATGTTTAAAATACAAACAGCTGCATCAGTGTCAGTACTGATAAAGCAATTTGTATGGGATACAGTTAGAATAAAGGATATGATCTACTCAAAGCATCTTTAAGCAAGTGTGAGTAAAATGACAATATTAGCACGTGACAGTAGGCTAATTTTCACAACACCCATACATTTAATCTCCTGTGGCATTAGTCCTAACTACTTAGAAATGTTATGCATGTTTTGTCAGTGAGGTGGCCAGGAGCTGACCACATTAAGAAACTGAAGAATTATTAGTTACACAGTCTGAGGCAATCTCTATTGAAATAATTAGCCAACAGTTTGCATAGAAATGTCACTGCTATCATGTCAACATTAGATGGCAGCAAATACCTGTACACTGATAACAGGCAAAAATCTACAAGAATACTTTAGGGTGATAACTGCACAACACAAAGCCCTTCAGACTACAGTCTTATCAGCCCCAAACAAGTATCTTAAAATGACATGTTAGACAAGAACTTAAAAGACACCAGAAGAAATGATCTGGTGGCACCACATTAACTTGCTGTGTCACTGTCTATAGTAGCACATGGCTGGTCACACTCCTTTGCCCTTCTCCTTTCTGTAACAATTACAAGTCTGCATAATTTCTACATCTATATCACATCTTAAAATTCCGACAAACTGCACTACCAAAGATGGATCAAAATAAAACATGCCAGCATATGCCACTAGCAAGAGAAAAAAAAAGTGACTTTTTGAATTATGGCACTTTACTTTATCCTTTATATCACTTTTATTTAGTTTTATGCAGTAGTGGGCAGGAGGAAGGTTACAAACCTATAAGTGCAAATTGTAAGTGATTGCTGGTATAAAGTAGAAAACATCCACCACTGTGGAAGAGGCTGACTGAGCTCGCTCTGAGTATTCTTTAAATTGACGTCACACCCCTGTACTGTCATTAAAGGCTACTGAACAGCTGGACCAAGTAAATAACTTCCTCACATTTGTATGGAACTTCCTATGCTCTAGTTTGTGCCCATTACTCCTTGTTCTGTTGCTGGGCACCATACATTACAATCCTTTATTTCCTGTATGAAACTATTCAACTCTAATAGAAAATGCAGGTTGAGGCAAATCAACACTAGAGGGGGAGAGAGCATCACACTAGGCACAGATAAACTGCATTAACTTCTAAGGAGCAATGATCAGAGTACCTCTGCTCAGCGGAATGATTTGGGATTCCCAGATTTTGCAAACTATTATAGTACAACATAATGCAAGACAGTAGAATGAATGTCAAGCAAGTTAGCTCACTGCCCTAATGCATCTCATAAGGGACATTCAAGAAAGCAATAGTCTTAAAGACACAGCACACAACTCAGAACATTACAAGATGCCAGAGACTACTCAAGACACCACATTAGGCCAATACATACTAGATATAAAAATCCTTGTTTTATGTTATCAGAGGTGCAACTCCAACATACCACCAGGAACTGTTAGGTAACAACATACAGCAAAGAGCGAGAATGGATTTTGTGGTAACCATTTAGAACAGCTTGTTCAATTCAACAAAGGAAGGGTAAATTGCCAACCTACCTCCTTTCCTCAGCAGATAGATGGGCACAACATAGAGCATCACATGCTGGATGTAATAAATTTCCATTTCAAAAGGAAGCTGAGGAATAAGGAAAAGTATTTGTAAACATTTTTCATCATTAACAACTGGAACCATTTTCCTTATGCCCCATCACAATGCACTCCATTCAGTTCTTTTATCACCTATGACTGTTACCAAAGCAATGGCAGACATTAACTCAGTGCTCAGAAAATGCACCTAGCTGTACCCATTGCATCTCCCTCACCACCAACACAATGCAGTATTTCTCAGTGACTTCTCAAAAATCAAAATCAAAAATCGGTCTGAAGCACAACAAAAGAGGCAAAACAGAATTGCTCTTTTCCTCATTAATGTACATCTCCAGTAACAATGCAAAACCCCAAAGTAATCAAAACAGAAACTACATTCACAAACACATATATGGCAAGCTTATAACATTTTACTGTTAGTTTGTGTGCAATAGAGTTCTATAGAAATGACTTTCGCTTACAACCATTTTAAAATACATGAAGGCAATTCTTAAGGGATCCTGTGCAAAAATTAGAAGAACTGCTTTATGGCAATGTGCACACATGTGTGGAACAGCCCAGCGTCTCTAACACAACAGATGTTATCAGTCAGTCTTCAAGCTGCAGAAGGATGCAAATAAACAAGTTATCAGTTAGCGGTAAATCAAGTATTCTTCACCTGCTTACAGTTTTTGGAAAACCCCAATTCATCATCCGCATATTCATAGAACTTCCACAGGACAAGTCAGACATTGCACTAAAATAATACTCTGCTAAAAATAACTTGAACCACAACTCCTAGTTCAATCCGAGCCCCTTAATCCCAGCCCAACTAATTCTAGCTCTTGATCAGCTGGAAAAAGTGGCAGACTGTTCTGAACGTCATTCCATCTGTAATTGTTTTTGCCCATATCTATCTGTTAAAAGATTCGTTAAGATCTGTAAAAAAAAAAAAAATAAATCAGAATCCAGCCTCTTGTTGCAGCTTACTTACAAAGCTGAAAAAGTATGGTTTACTATTTTATTTCAGATGTTAAAAAAAAAAAAAAGGACAATACTACTGGGTCTGAATTCTCATAGGTGTAAAGCAAAGCCATTAGCTTGGACTCAAACGTAGTGTCATTCTACAGGCTAACATGAAATCCGATGCACGCACTACTTTCTTGGCCTATGTTCCAATTTTAAACAGTTAACCAGGAAGAAAAAAAAAAAACAAGAGCCTTCCCTTTTTGTTATTGTTCTAAGACAATGAACTCATATTGAAACAGAAACATTACAAACATCTCTACATCAACAGAATTGAAGATAGAATCTTCACAGTTCTGTTCTCTTCCTGTAGAGTAGCTAATAAACAGCAGGTAAGTAATATGGTGAGGTTTTGAATTCCACAAAAAAAAAAAACCACCAAAACCACAACACCACCTTAGATTTTATTTTTAAGATGTAAAAATCATCAGCTGGATTAGCGTTGGCATCCCTAAGCTGACACTATCACTGTCCTGTCTGCAAACTCCACGATGTTCTGCCAGCTCCTGGGAGACAGCAAAAAAAACCCTTCCATACAATCTGCTGGGTTATTTTATTTCAAGGATTCTATACCAAAACATAAACCTTTGTGAGATAACAGCAGGCAAAAGCAAGAACTTCACAGAAGTCATGAGGTGTACTGTATTCGAACCTTTTCTTCTGTTGCCCACTGAAAGACACTGAAAGCAAAGAAAGGGAATCAAAACAATTCAGAAAGAAGCTAACACTCTTTTCCTCACTGGAGGAAAAATCTGTACCTCTCCCAGGTAGAGTACACATACCTGAGAAACAATAGCTCCTGATACACACAACACAGCATGAGACACTTACTCCTGCCAAGGAGCATTCTCTGTTCAGTGTCTGTGCTTTCAGAAGAGCTCCTGCACTCACCGAGCTGTGAGGATCAGTTACACAAACACAATGTTCAGGACACTTCTAAGAACAGTGACAATGGTTTTCCTGCAGTAGCGTTGACAGTACTGTTGTTTGTGTAAAACAAAACCTTCCTTTTTCCACTATGAAAGATTGATTGTTCTGGAGATGGATGCATTTCCTGGCATAGAGCTGAAAATACTCAGTTTCTGTACAGCAAAGCACTCACACTGTACAGTCAGACAACAAACAGAAAGAACACACACAAAAGATGGACTACGAAGCTGTACACAGCAACTGGCTCACCCAGTTCTAAAGGTCTTGTCTGTAAGTGATTTCATCCATAAAACACTCACTCACAGATAGCGGGTAGGTATCTTGTACTTGTAAGAGAAAACTGAAAGCAAAGACAAGGTGGAAGGGATCACCTATTGAGCCAGGGCATAAAGATCCTCCTTGCAAAAGCAACCAAGCACTTCAGCAAGTGACAGAGACTGAGAAATTAAAAAAAATAATAATAATCAAAAAATCTCTTATTCGTACAATATAAAGTAAATTGAAGAACTATGTCAGTCCATCTTGTCTTTGTAGGCACTCACAAAGGCCACATGTATCTGAACTTGGGCTTCGGCAATCTCTGAAGCAGGCCCTAGTCTTGTTTCTGAGACAGGGAAACCTCGCAGCCACTCTAAGGGGTGGCACCTCTCTCATAACAAACCAATGAAGCATGGATTAAAAAGCCTATTTTTCCATCCACCTGTCCCCGCAGAGTGCCAGAAACACAGGCTATTTGCTCTCAAGATGGACCAGCCTAAAGCTGGTATACTAATATTAACTGTCAAATTATTTCATGTATTTTTGGGCTCTTCTATCCCTTACCAGCATCATGCTTCCTGCATTTCATCCCACCCCTTCCTTGGAGTTTTGAAGTAACTAATGGTACAAGACAGAAGGACAGATTCTCCACTGCTGCTACTAACTTGCACTCCAGGCTCCCTGAAAGTCTCAACGAATACAAAGTACAGGCTATCTTGCCACTGAAAAATAAGTAAGTGTTTCTCCTTTAAAGATTCTTAACCTGCAGAAAAGCAGATCTGCTCCTCATTCATTCATAGGTTTTGACTTTGATATAAAATCACATACGTTTCAAAATACAATACACTGACATACACAATTCCTCTAACATACACACAATATCAAAACATGCTAACGAAGCACTCTGTAAGTAAGTATTTAGACCTCTCACTTTCAACATGTTGTAATAACATTTCTGTTTGAAAATAAATGGTGCCTTGTTCTTCCAGGAAGAACAGCAGCCTATGATGCAGATTCCGAAGTGCCACACTCCCCGGCCTCGTGCTTAAAGGTCCTGTGCTAAGTGCCAAGAACAGCGAGCACGCACTAAGCCTCCATCCCAGGGAGGGGTCAGTAACGTTCAGTGCTACTGGGCTAAATAAACACCACTTCATTGCTTGCAAGTCTGAAGGAAGGAGAAACTGTATGACGAAGGATTAGAGCACACCTTGTTCTTTCTGAGTAAAAGTCACAGCCATCAACAGCAGTTCTTTGAGTGTGTAACGGGTAACCTAACATAAACCAGGATCTGCCCTAGGGAAGCAGTGAGCTCCAGCACTAAGCTTAGAAAAGAAAATGATCAAGACAGTGCAGACTGAAGCCCAGAAGTCAGATATTCAGAGAGAGTTTCCCTCCAGAAAGTGCGACACAAGACCCATTTAAACTAGCTTAGACACTGTGACAAGGCAGCTGCTTTTCAGTGGACTATGAGGTTGCTACTTTGTTGTTTTCTGAAAGTAGTACTCCTCCTTCTGTTAATTATTTATACTTTATATGTGTAACAACAGCTCAAGTACTGTACCATAGAAGAGTTCTCATTCCATTGTCCCCTATAAAGGCAGCAGAGCATGACAGAAAAAAGGAATTGAAGGATTTCAACTCCCAGGTCCTTGCCTTTTCTATAGCACAACTAGCACAATCTAGTCATTCTGTTCTTTCTTAACCATCAGCAGTAAATCAGATTTGTAATCTGTGACAATTAGTTCCCTAAATATGATCAGCAATCCAGAAATCAAAACCACAAACAGGTTCTTTATTTCACCAGCAAAGCAGACCATAGTATAGGTCAGAGAAGAGGTATACAAAGGTATACAATACAAAACTCATAAAGCAAAACAGCTACTAGGCCTAGGTAATAAGTGATGGTTATCCCTCAGCACATTCAGGATTGTGACAGCAAATGACTTACTTGGCAGAGGAGAAATAGTGCCAGGCAAGTTTAGAACAGTCCAAAGACAGATGTGAAGACTTCAAACACACAAACAAAAAGCCAACAAAAATACACAATGACAAAGAAGGGGCATTTTGAAGAGACTCCTCCCAGCCTCATCAGGATTCATTTCTCCAGCAGACATTCCAATGGGCAGAAGGCCAAGAAGCTGCCTAGTGCTCCAATCACTGCTATGCTACTCGGCCATCTTTACAGCTCAGGCACCTCCAGTTTACCTGACACAGAGCAGAAAAGCAACCTCCATTTATGCAAAGAGAGGGAAAGAGTGGAAAGAAAGTTTATGTTGAAATAAAAGGAATACCAGGGCTGCAAAAAGCATCCGTGGAGAAGGATTAAATGCTCATGTGATGTGAAAGTCTAAAACAGCTTCCCCTAGTTTTACTGCAACAGTCTCTTCCTGTTGTATTTCAGGAGCAGTGTTTCAGTTGCCTGCCACACATCCTCTTCTTTGCACATTATAAAAATACGTATTCTCAAAAAGAAGTTTCAAGTAGGTGTGTCAGTCAGCATCCATCCTCACAACTGTTCTACACAGCCCAGGCAGTACAGAGAATGAGAGCTGAACTCCCTTAAAGTAGCACTAATTTATCTAGTTCTCATTTTCAGCTAACCCTGTTAGTACAGAGAACATATATTGAGGGAAAGAATCAGCATCTTACCTGCCACCAATGTGTGAGCTCAGTCTTAAGAGTTATAGGAAAGCATCTGTTATGTCCGCAGAGTAAAGATGCAGTAGATTACAGGACTAGGAATGTGACTACTTTCACTAGTCTACGAACGCCAAAAAAAATCCAGGTAGGCTAAGCCTGCAGGATTCCAACCTATAAAACACCCAAATTCTGACAAGGTATAAGAGACTTTTTCCTTGGCATGCAACTACTGAGGTTGAAGTTTAACAAGAAAGCCAGGAGAACATGGAGCTCCATGCAACACTGATCTCAACAGAATGCATTTGTTCTTCTCTCAGGGTTTTGTGTATTTGACTAGCATTATATATGCAGCTTACCATGTTTTATAAAGACATCACTGCCTTGTGGTCAGTCCATTTTTATCACACAGACCAGCTCCCACTAATGACACGATGGGCTCAATCAGGCATTTGTAGAGTTAAGTGTAAAAAAGTTTTAGGTAATAATTAATATCATTTTCAGAAATAGCATTTTTCCAGTTCCTCTAGAGATAATATTTGGACTACTTCACACCACCATCAGGAGGTAGATTTTTATTATCAAGTAAAGGTGTGATTGCAGGTTGCATTTACACGTATCATTTTGATGCACATAGTATAGGTAACTGCTGAAAGATGCAGAAATACGGGCTCTAGGACCCACTAGCAACCAAAGCAGTTTCCCCACAGACCCCAGCATGCAACGGCCCTGTTATTTTTCCTTGTGCCAGACAGATTAAGCCAGTTAAGCTATAACGCCACATGCTACCATAACTTATCCCATTTTGCTGTTCAGACAAAGACATCTCAGGCAAACTGTTCAGTGCAGTGAATTATTAATCACCTTAACGTGCAATAGAAATGCAGTAGACAAAGATCAGAGGTACTGCACACTGTGTACAGTAAGTACTGCTTAGAGTATGATTCTGTTCCTAGAACAGATTTAGAATGTGTAACTCTCAAGCCAGATAGCTCTAATAATAGAATCCAGCAGCTTCTGGAAACATTAAAACTTCACCATCCCAGCTGCATGAACAGAAATGCAGCAAGTTCAACATCTCTGGGACTTGTCCTAATTTTTACTTTATCTATACCAAACTTTTCAGGACATCAACTGGAAGAAAAAAAAAACAACACATACTTTAAAACCACCAGCAAGCTTCCTTTAAAACTGGATCAATGCAATATACACGTTCAAACAATTATAGTTACCCTAAAGGCTTGGTTTATGCAGTAGTTAGATGAGATTATTCACATAGCTAGGATATTACAACATCCCATATAACTTAAACAGAGTAGAAAGAAGTCACTTGCTTCTGTATTTCTTAGACATTTCCAGGGTCTCACCTGGCAACCTAACAATACAAATAGAGAACAATAAAGAACTCCTAGCATCTTCTCTAAAATCTTAACATCCTGAGCTAAAATCTGACTGAGTTTTTTCAGATGTGATACTTCAGCATTTAAGGCTAGATCTCAAACCCTTATCACAGCTTCTCACTACATGAACGCGTATGCTTGCCACACAACTTGTGAAGTCAGTTGGGTAGTTCATTATCTCACATACCAAAAGACTGATGGACTCCAGATGACTTGTTCTTACCATGGTATTTTGTAACATAAATAGGCCTATCATTCAAGTTCCTTAAATAACACAATTCCATCCCCCCTCCCTGCCAAAGTGGTGCCCTTCCAGTACTGAAAATAGAAAGTTGATAAGCTGAGCATCCTAAATACAACACAGCTTTCATCTTATGGTCACCTATAACTCCATGCTTCTATTATGTATAAATCCTGACATCCACTAGTTCCTAAACATCCATTTGGTGTCACACACCAAGGTGACAATTAACTTTTCATTCCCTATCAATAAGCTGCAAAAGGCAGAAGGTATTTACAAAAAAAACCCATACTTGTAATATTTTCTCCTACTCCTCACTAATGATACACAATTTGCTGGTGTGTGCACACCTACTGCTGAACTTGCTAAGTTAGCAGGCTAATTTAGCCAAGGGACTACAGGTCACCAGTAAGCACCTGCTGTCTGTAAAACAACCAAGAGGCAATCCACTTGGAAGAGAGAAGATATGCAGAATGACAGCTGAAGACAATGAAAACTATGCATAGCCTAAGCTTAAAACACATCTTACGTGATGAAAGGTAACAGCAACGCATCTTTGTGCTCAGTGAAATATACCAGTTTGGTTTTACATCACAAAGTGATGAGACAACAGTCTTCTGCTTTCCAGTGCACGCAGACCTCAGAACCCTTGCTCATCTGTCCCTAGACAGCATCTCCTCCCCCACTTCTACAGCAATAGTTGTGTCAGGTGAACAATCTTTCATGCTCCTAGTTCATGCCAGACAATATATTACAACTGTTTACAGACAATTAAGAACACAACATTTTTGTACTGAAATATACACATTAAATATGCATCTTAAAATATCATACTAGTGAAATTTTAGGAAGATGAGGTATATTCTGACCTAGTCAAACACTTCTTCATTTAGATACTATAAAACAACATGGACAGAATAAACGTGTTTGTTCTGTTTTTTTAAACTCCTAAGTTGTAAGACAAATTTCTTGCTCTTGTTACAATGTCAGTGTAAATGACAATGACAGAGCATTGTCATTGAGAGCAGAATGTGCATCTTACCACTACAGAATTTGGGCCAGAGCAGCCATGCTGTAAAACATCACCCAAATTATCTTATGCCTGAAGAAATACTGAAAAGAGACTAGCCTGGCAAGCAGCTGTTAAGCCAAAAATAACCTAAGCTGTATTTATTCCAAAAATACTTGCTCTCAGACATTATCCTTTGCCTCCTTTATCCCTAATTAAGGACAGATTTTTATAAGTAGTCCATATTTTTCCCATTTAATCTCCACTTCTCTGATTTGAATGAGATCTTTAAAATAGCATAGAAAACATAAGCTAATAATTAAATATTTCAACGTTTTATCCTGAGAAGGTAATATAGAAAAGTATTTTGTTACGGTAAACTTAAGAACTAGACAGTTTGAAATACAAAGTGAGATGTGTTCTCCCACTTATCAGGGAAAATCAGTACAGTTTTGTTTGTTTGTTTTTTTATAATGTCCCTTCAGCAGGAATTAGTTTTATTAAAACACATGAACAAACTATACATAAGCAGTTGTGTCTATATATGGATATAGACACATGCGTGAATATATATTTTTCCCATATGTAATACTTAATATATATTTCCATATATAGAATATACATAGTTAGCAGAGAAGGACAGTATAAAACTTGAATAAGCTCTATGGTTATTTTACTACTAAAATCTGAATACGATTCTGCTTTCTGTGTATGCATGTGTTTTATGCAGTGAGGAAAGTCATTACTGATATGTGAAAGCCTACAGAAGGATAATCCTCTCTCCAGTAATTAAACTGTGTCTCAGGGGAATTTTTTCTTGTCTTAAGCAGGGGAAGAAGGGAAGCATACACAAGTCCAAAGTAAGTCTTAGTCTTCAAGTCTCCTAGATACCAGAGTGGACAGTTAACATGGCGTACCATCAAAATTCAATATAGATGCTGATTTATAGACTTAATCCTATTAAGACTGTTGAGATTTGTAAATGGACAACCACTAATGAGATTTGTAACAGAGTCTGAAGTCCCTAACAATATCATTAACTCACATGCCATACAGATATAGATAAGAATACATTATCCAGACACTGTAAACATGTAAGCAGATGAATGTAAGTGAACTCTATTTTAAAACAGACACGTAAAGGGTTGCAGAAAAGATTTTTGCAAATTAGACATGGCCCTTTATACCCACACTAGCACATCCAAGTCCTTCACAGGCTGGGGGCCCCCCACAGCTGAATGCAGTACTCCAGGTGGGGTCTCATAACAACAGAGTAGAGGTGAGAATCACCTCATTTGACCTGACAGCTACACTGCTTCTGACGCTGCTCAGAACATGGATGACTCTCTGGGCTGCAAGTGCACATTAGCAGCTCCTATTCAGTTTTACTTCCACCGCATACTTCTCTGCAGGGCTTTGCAGTATTTCTCAATCTATTTGTTGCCCATCCTGTATTTGTGCTTGAAATTGCCCTTGCCCAGGTGCAGGACCTCGCATTAGGTTCTGGTGAACTTCACATTGTTCACATGATTTCTTAAGTCTGTCCTCTGGATGGCATCCCTTCCCTCCAGTGTGTCAATGCACCGTGCAGCTTGGTGTCATGTGCAGGCTTGCTGAGAATGATCTCGATTCCACTGTCTACATAGCCAGCACCAATAGTAACCCCTGAGGAACAATGTTTTTTTACACATCTCCATCTGGACATCAAGCTATTGACTGCAACTTTTTGATTGCAGCTATCCAGCCAACTCTTCATCCACTGAGCAGTCCATCCATCAAATCCATGTCTCTCCAGGATGTCATGCAGGACAGCTATCCTACACTATGTCCAAATCCAGGTAGATTATGTTGGTTGCTCTTTTCTTATCCACCAACACTGTAACCCCATCATAGAAGCTCAACAAATTTGTCCGGCACTATTCACCTTTACTGAAGCTATGTTGGCTGTCACCAATCACCTCTTTGTTTTCCACGAGCTTTAGCAGAGTTTTTAAGAGGATCTGCTCCATAACCTTACCTTGCCAGGCATGGAGGTAAGACTGACCAGCCTGTTGTTTCTTGAGTCTTCCTTTTTACCCTTTTTAAAAAAAGGGAGTTAGACTTCTCCCTTTCCAGTCACTTGGAACTTCAGACTGCCACAACTTCTCAAGTATGACGAAGTCGCCCTAGCAATTTCACCCACCAGTTCCTTCAGAACCCCCAGATACACCAAATTAAGTCCCACGGACTTGTGGGCATGCCACATACTATTCTATGAAGTTTATTTCAAAGCCTCTATATTTTACCTTTGTCCAGAGGCCAAGCCAGAATTGTCGAAGTACTTTATTCTACACCTAGAATAAAGCAGTGTTAACTCTCCAGACTGATTTATAAGCATAATCACAAAAAATGCCAGGATTGGAATTCTGGCTCCATCAGAGTTACCTGTACCAGGAATCTACAGCCTGGTAAAACGAACTATATACAGTCAAACGAACCGAGGGTCAAATAACCTTACATATAAAAACTTTTAGAGATAAATTAAAAAGGAAGAGGAAAGATACAGTACACTCACCAGGCGTGTATTAACAACAGGAAACAACAATGCCAAGAGAGCCCCATTCAGCATATGCATCTGCAACCTTAGAAAAGAGGAAGTGGTATTCTCAGACTGGAAATGAAATGTAGTATTTTCACTTTTTATGTAGTATTTCTTCAATAAAAAGCAGTAAGTCATTTGAGAAAATTTGAATAAAGCCACGGTTAATACAATAACTAGGACAAAGCCTCTCTTTAAATACACATTTAAACACTTTCCTAAGTAGGACTGCCTTCTGTAATGAGCTTTGGATTCCTAGAAGGCCTAGGCTGCCCATTTATATTAATCCAGTTCATGATACAGGTTGCTAAATGCTTAGAATTTTGCTATTCGTCTTTCAGAGCTTGAAATAGTATATTTGATAAGGTTTTACTTCACACGTGTACAGCTTCACACGTGTACAACTTAAAAAGCAGTGCAAACCGCAAATTGTTCTTCAAATGTCATTTATATGTCCGAGTGTTAGAAAACAAAAAGATCAGTTTTGAAAAGCAGCAAGTATTGTGGCCGCTTCTTCGCAACCAGTCTTTTGGAAGTGAATAGTAAAATCCAGGATTACCCACACGCCAAGCAAGTTTCACAATCTCTGAGAGGAAGAGATACTAACTATTACAGTATCTCTGCATTTGGCCTGCTCCCTGCTCCAATAAGGAACAGAGGGAAGAAGTTGCAGCCACAGAGCAGCACTTCCAAAGTAATTTCATAAGGCAGGCTCCACAGTCATTTTTCCAGTCACTGCATATACTAGACAAGAAAGAGCAGAGTGGATCGCCATAGCAGTGACCACAGCTATTCTTGATTACCTTTCTGTCTGGGAAATTTCATGACACCCCCTACACTCCAGCTAGTTGCTCCCCATGACTACTTATTGGGCTCTTCCTGCACATTGGAAACACTTGTGGTTCCAAAAATTAGTAACAATATACAATATTTCCTAAAATATTGCTTACCTCTGAAAAATACTCAAGATTAGCAAGAACTTGTTTTAGTTAATTATCTTTTTAAAACTGTACGTATGCAACATGTGTCTAATGTTCAGGGAAGACCAAATATTAATTTTTAGTGAGGTATGAGGCACACGAAATAAGGTAAACAAGCACACATTAGTCTGTGGAAGGAGAAGTGTAGTTTCAGCTGTTACTGAGCTAAGGTATATTGCTAGCGAGACCAAAACCATCAGAACAAAAGAACCACAGGTATGTGGATCTGCATCAGTTTAAGCCATTACCTTTCTCAAGGCATCATTTTTCAGTCCAACCAATAAGCCTTTCCTATTGAACATATACCTTAATATTTTCTTACTTAAAGCTGTGATTAATCTCTAAAATACATTATGCAAAGTAGACAGAAATATAGTAAACAGGAGGCATTACCTGAAGAGAATCATCGCAGCCCGACATGGAGGGCAAGCAAGAAGAAAAATCTGAAATATCAGAAACAAATTTAAATTATTGATATGATCTTTTAGACTCCATTTTCAATATCTTTCCTTCCAAGCTCTGGATGCAACAGCACATGGTAACTGAAGAATAACTGAGTTATGGTAAAGGTGGAAAAGACTAGAAAACATTAACAAATTCATTAACAAAACACATTTTTATGTAAATTCACATTTCCTAGGTGTAAAAGGATTACACAGTACGAGCAGCATCTAGGGCCGAGCCTGATATCATTGTTTCAAAAACAAAACCAAAAACACAGTCTTTCCAAGGCCTCACAAAGCAGAATGCTGTACTATCAACCCTATAGCCACCAGTCCTCACAAGGTCCTCACTGTGCTAGTGACCAAGTGTTTACACTGTCAGGCCCCCCCTTTGCTTCAGCAGTGTAGGTCCTAACTCCTGGAGCTTTAATTTGAGATGGTTCTATAAAAGCCCCTTATAGTACTTCCCAAAATAAGGCTACCACAGTATCTGTTCTACAGATAAGCTTAGTAGTCACCTTTAAACATTGAAACTATTAGCTAGACATTTCACAAGTCCAAGAATAACACAATACAACTGGAGAATATTATATTTGTCTTTCTTTGCAGATCACACTCCTACCACAAATAGGATCTGATTTAAATCATTACGTAGTAAAATACTGTTGAAACTATGCCCCATATAAATTCAGAGGATAATCACCGTCCTTTGATACTGCTATTTAATACCTCTCACGGTAAGTTAAAGCACTTCATATCAGAAAGTCCTTAGATATGAAGAGATGACATAAGCGCTCTGTGATAATGATATTGTACGCTACTGAAAATAAGAGAATTCCTACACAGTTCGGTCTACTCTCCAAAAACAAATATTCCAGCAAATAAAGGGAATTGTGATTTGTATTGCTGTTGCCAAAATAAATTCACAATAGACTAAATCTCTGCCAACACACCAAACAAATTATCATTAAACCACTGCAAAGTGAGAACACTTGGAGAACGTGTCTGTTTTGCAGAGAGCTCACCATACTTTCAAGTGCTGCAGGACATATCTGTGCAGATACCTCTGACACATTCAGCTACTGCCAAGTCACACACCTGCTGCAGCAACTGCAGAAAAGACAATGCCCAGGTGATCCTACTGATCCCCTGTTTGTAAGTGGGGCTTGCTGTCATTACCAAACAATGTAAAGTAAGAGAGTTCTGAATATTTTATTTCCAGTTCAAGTTAATATGCAGGCATTTATTTCTCTGATCAACTTACTTGCATATTGAATTCAAGTCAACCAGTCTCGATAACAGTTTAGAACATGCATATACACACATTATTCCGAAGCCTTATTTTCAGAAAGCAATTCAACAAATCAGGGCAGGTTAAAGGCTAAAAGAACATAACAGATGTACAATGACAATCCTCTACTAGATGCTTTCTGGTGTTGATGAAAAAAAACCTCAAGAAAAAAAATATATATATGCCAGCAACTTCCGTGGGAGTTCTATAGATCACCTTGCACATAATACCCATACAGCTTTTCTCTGAAGTCTCTAACAAATTACATCTCATTTTTCCATCATTACGTATTTTCACAACAAACTTTGTTTGCTCCCTAAAATGCATTGAACTTCTTGAACATCCCATGCTGTATGTTAACAAAAGGAGAAAATGGCATTTGGAATCTCAATTGTTCTCCTAAAGTTTTCAATTCAGCTACCCTACAACTACCTTAAGCTCCTAAGTCTGACAGGCAGATGTTTTTGAAGCATAGTTCATTCACACCAACATGGAAAAAAAAAAATCTGTTCTTCCAGTATAAAATGCATTTTCTTATTTCATTCACCTTAAAAAATAAAAAAGCAGGTTCCTCTTTTCTCTGCATGCACAAAATAAGAGAAACAGAAGCATGTCTTAATCACATCACTCACTTCCTTCCCTGACACAATGCAGACTGCTCCAAATAGCAAGTCTGCTTGCTGCCTACTGGCTGAGTATCACCACGGAGGACCTATAAACATCTATAAAAGTACTTCATTACCATGAAGACCAACAAAGAAGAGTAACAGATTCACGACTACTTATTTCCAGGTCAGTAAGAAACAGTTTTGAGAACTGATGAGGCAAACCAAGCATTTAATATTTCTAAGTATGCAACTCCCTCAGTTGGGGGGAATCTTTCAGAAAAGATGTTTGAGGGCAACAGAGAAAGCTAGAATCTTTATGTTCAAGCTTTACAGTAACAGAAGAGATCTTTAAATGTTTCAGCACTAGCAAATTAACACTAAGCACTTCCTCTCTAAACGTGTAAGTACTTTCCCCATGATAAATAAACCTCATAACCTGTTGGAAGGGACGCTTTACAAGAAACATTTGTATTTGATTCTCAAAGAACTATGTCACCAAGTAGATTTAAACATCATAAGTAGTATTTCTGTGAGTTCAGCTCGCAGAGTAATTAATGGTCTGAAAATAATCCAGTTCCCAGCAGACAAGCTCGCAAGGTCTAACACAAGCATTCACATCCTCATCCCAAAAATCATGTTACATTTCACTGTCACAATGGAAATAAAATCCTTTGCCTTGTGGGGGAAAAAAAGTAGCAGTGTTTCGTACACCAAACAACATCACATCAAATTAGTGCATAGCTATGAAGAATTCCCAGCCTCTGCTTCCCTGCTGGCATTCCCCAGGATTTACACGCACAGCCCATCACAGATGATGCCTCCACCTCCTTGCTGGGGCATCAGACAGTTCTGCTGAGAATAAGGCAGCACCTACTTTCAAGTACCCTGAGGTAAGCTTCTCTTCCTTCAGGGCAGAAAAACTGTATTTATTCTAAAGGAAAAGTTCCAAATCAGATGCATTACCTGTTACATGTATTACAAAGAAGTAGGACAAAAGAATTAATCACCAGAAGCTTATTATCTACAAAAGTAAGTATTTGGGGAGGGAAAAACAACACAAAGGGGAGTTATCTTATGGCTTATGTTATACAATAAATTCAGGGCACAGTTCCTACTGCTCCTGTCCACTCTGACCTCACTCCAAAAAGCACAGAGATGACAAGCATGACCAAAAGACTCACTTTTTAACAGAACAAACAAACAAACCCTGTAGGGTATAAGTAAGAGAAAGAGAAGGTACAAAATCATCAGTGGTTTTGAAGAAGCATACAGATCAGTCCTAGGTGGGGATAACACTGTGAATAAGGGCATTTAAGTCTTCTTCACCAGCACAGGACCAGAAGATTACCTAGTATTTCCTCAAGGAATGAGCTGTAAAGAAATTCACAACACTGTTAGATTGGCAAACAGGTTCACTTCAACTTTAAGGACCCTGATGAAAGTAGAAGTCAAAGTCAGAGTAATTTGTAATTGCTCTGCCATAAATACCATTGTCCATCCCAATGGGAAATATTTCTAGTATGAGAAACTGCCCAGCCAGCACCCCCTGCATAAGCCCAAGTACAAAGGTCACACCACAACACATGACAGATCAGCAGGGCTGTTACCATTTGGAGACTGTAATGTACAGGATTGCTCTGCTTAACTGTTCCTTTACCAAGGCAAAATCAGAAAGAAACAGACCTCACAACTAACTCAGAAATGGGTTGCAAATCCTTCTATTCCATGTTCCCCTTCTTTGAACCATACTCTAAAAGAAAAAATTTCCAAGTAATATCCACAGTATTAGGACAGACTGGAAAGTAGAAGGAAAACAATGGTGTTTTTCTTCCTGTAGCAGTAAATCTTAAATTCTAAAGCATACATGTATGTGAATTTGTTGTTAGGTATTCCATGGAGTTGCCAAGAAATACCTTAAGTTCCATGAATTCCAGAGAACAGTTTTTTCTTAAATGCATAAATTGTTTGTGTTGCTGTAGCAAGTATAAGAGCCTGTATGCAAAAGGCCTACTCTGAAGACAGACCATAATTTTACTTGAGTTTACAAAGAAAGCTTCCTTAACTACTGGCATGATCATGTGAAAGACCACAGATGTCTTGTTTCTACCTTCAGACAAAGGAGTGCTGACCTACAGCAAAGTGTTCCGTCATCTTGTTATAGATAAACTGTTCTCTTCTTCAATGAGTGAATATAGCAAGTCTATTAGGACTCACTCCGTCATTAAGTGAGGTCAATGGAGAGATAGAAACATGCATAACATTATCTTGTCTAATCAAAACCAACTGAAGAGACAAAAAAATGATTCAAAAGGTAGCAGTGGAAGAAAAGAACAAGTCACATCACTAGTAGCCAATGACAGGACATGAGAGAATGGAACAAAGCTGCACCAAGAAGGCCCAGACAGGAAACTGGGAAAGATTTCTTTACCACAAAGGTGGTCAAACACTGGAAAAGGCTTCCAAGAGAGGCAGCGATGCCCCACGCATGCCAGCATTCAAGTGGCATTTGGCCAACATCCTCAGTAACATGCTTAACTTCTGGTTAGCCCTTTCTTAAGGGCATTAAGTATCTTCAGCTGTGGGGAGAACTTTAAAGACATTTTAAAAATTAAAGTACCTTTTATAAGTAAGGTTAAGTGTTTTTCAGTGTGAAAAATATTCATCCCCCCTAACTTCTTCCCCCTCCAGAGGTGAAACATAAGACAAGGTATATTCAAGCAGCTGGACAATATACAAGATGTAGAAGGCTTTAAACCCTAAAATTCATTTTCTGAAGTAAGCTCAAAGCAATCATTCCATCATTTATCAGAAAGCAGCAGTAACAACTCTGCCATGCCACCTCCATTCAGTGTCCAGGTTCAGTTTAGGCACTGTTTGTGCACAAACGATCAATTAAGCACAAAACAGTAGTATCATTTAAAAGCCATCTGCTTGCCCTCTAGAAAGTAACTTTAAGAAAGCAAAGACTAATACTGGTTTAGTGTTACTCTTCAAAACAGCCAAATCTGAGGAGAGAATGTAGATCAGAAGATCTTACATTCTCTTTGCTAAACAGCAGCAATTTGAATTTGCTTAATATTTCAGCATAGAAAGCACAGTTCTTCTACTGCAGCTGTCAAGACAGTTCAGAGACTACTTAATTTGTCCTGTAGAATTTTTTATTTAGCATTAAGAACACTCATAATTCAAAGCAACATTACTTGCAGATAATTCAGTAATACCAGAGAGTCGCGCCTGCAGTCTGTAAATTAGACTTTGAGAAACATGAGTGTCAGTCCCTCCTTCCAGCCTCACAGCTCCACTGAGATAAAAGCACACTGAACAGTTCCCATCCTCTACTCTACAATCTAACGTCTCCTAAATTATCCATGGTCCCTTGGACATCCCTGGTTAGCCTTCCGTCCCATTGGTTTAGCTACTTTACTGACTGAACCTGTACTCACCTTCTTTTACAGTCTTAGGTGAAAGATCTGTAGACTTCTCATGTTTTAGAGTTAATTATTAACATAGGACTAAGCTACTTCTATGCATGCAGTAGAATTAGTTAGGATATCTTAAAAACTGGGACTTCAGAGAAGGTGCCGCTGAGCTTATTTTTCTTCCTTGTTCTCTAAGCAACATTTGCATCATCCCATTGCTGGCAGTGGCTGAGTTACTTCCTCCTCCATTCCTAGCCTAACACAGTTGCAAAACCTGCAAAACAAACATATTTAGGGGGAAAAAAAAAAGAACAAAAAGGCTGATGAAAGAAAGAAACATTCGAGCCTCCAACTTCTTAACAAAACTAAATCATATTGAATTTAGATTAATTTCTATTTATACCTGTTATTGACACTGAGAGACCTTGCAAAGTTTCCCAATAAGATATCCATGTGGATATTGGTCTGTCTTCGCTTTTGTTACTTTCTACCCTGAGCGTGACATTCCATATCCATTTCCTACAGAAGCAAAATTGATGTAATAGAGGCCTGCTCTACTCGTCCCCAAGTCTCCAGTGCCAGAAGGACATCTGGAAGATTTCCTTGTGACGTACAATTATGCGTTGGATAGATGCAGCTCTTTCAGACTGAACACATAAGAACAAATTGACTGATATTCCTGTTTGTTTTGGCTGGTTGTTTTTTGTTGTTGTTTGTTTTTTGAGTTGCTATGGCACATTTTCTGAAAAAGATGACATTAAAGAAACAATGTTAAAAGATCAGGGAAGCTGAAAATTAAAAAAAAAAAGTAAACTAAGAAAATCAAAGAATTAGAAACCTTAATTCATTCAGGCATTAAATCCATTCATCCAGGCACCCACCATTACTCTCCATCTCTCCCAAGTAACAAACACATGTTTTCAATTCTGTCAATTCCTTACTTCAAAAAAATCCAAACAAACAACATCCTATCTCACTGTATCATAAGAGTAGTTGAAAAATGAATTACTCATGTTCTTGAGGGGGGAAAAAAACATCATAATTGCTACAAACAATTAGAATGTCCCACAAGAAAGTTAGATTTCTAGCACACAACTTGAATGGCATAAAGAATGTTTCTGGCTTTGATTTTTTGGCTATGCTGGACAAAGTGATTGCATCTTCAGCCACAGACAGCGAAGGTCAAAACATCCGCTTTCTACATATAGAAAAGCTCAACTGCTCCCTGGCTTTTTGCAACACTTAATATAGATATAAGCCTTTGTTCAACTGAAGAAATGCAGTAAAAAAAAAAAAAAAAAAAAGAATAAAAACGTTTTTCTCCCAGTACTCCAGGCTCAAATCACAGAACCCTGTATGGGAAAAAAATAACCATTAGCATCTTCACCAGTGCTTCCTAGACAAATATCCTTAATCTGTTTTTCATATTGATAAGGAGGATTATAATTGTTGATAAGGATTTCTCTGAATATCTTCAATAAATCATTTTCCATAGTCATTACTCTGTATTTGAGAGGCATGGGCTAATCTTTCTGTGCATAGAGAGGCTTCACCAATGATAAACTAAGCAAGAGTGCTTTCACTTTTTATATGTCAGAAGCTTCCAGAATAAAGAGCACTTCAAGTTGCTGGGTTAATGCACAAGTTAGATGTCAGTAGCTTCTATTTCTCCAAGTTGCAATTACCCAATGATTCTGCTGCATGTAACTAACTGGATATTTGGAAATCATTTTTGATTGCATACAGCAGACTACACCAAGTGCATACCCTACAGTAAGAAGTATCTTTAAAAGCATTAGGACAATTAATATGTAATAGTTTTATTATTACAAAAGCTCACTTTCCTCAAAGAAACAGAAATAATACAATCCATAAAAATCTACAACATATAACATATTCCTGATAAAATTCCTGGAAAATGCCATCAACTGCCAAAGTGTTACACTAGAAATGATTTGCTTGGCAGTCTGAACAAATGTGAACCCTTACTGTATCTATCTAAAGCCCTGAGGAAGTGTCACGAGAAACACGAGTCCTGTTACACATCCAGCAGGTTTCAAATTCATGGCACAGAACTTCCTCTGGGTGAACATCACCACGGTTCAGGTTGCTGTACATCATACAACCAATGCAGTAAAGCTCACCGTCTGCTACTACTAGAGCAAACACATACGGCAGTGTAAGGGAGACAGCAAAGGAGCATTTTCCCAGAATGGAAGTCAGAAGATGAAATCAGCCCAATCCCTGGAACATTTATGGTGTCCCATATGGTTACTGCTGTTACTTCATTTATTCTACAACTGCACGGAAGTTCCTACAGGCATCAGACAATGATTCCTGAAAGTTGAATATGCATTATGCTTAACAGTGAAGCATTAAAGCACTGGACAGAACACTGAAACCATTCCTAAGAGCTCCATTCTCCAAAGTAATAAGTAATAACTCATGTTGCTCAAACTACGTAAATTACATTTTGATTTATATTTATATTAAATCTATGATCTTATCAAAAGAACATCCACTTGCCTAATAATTTCTCTAGTTTAGGTAATAATCCTCACTGTAAATATTTAGGCTAACTTAAGCTTTGTCTGTCTGCAGTTTCCAGTTACACAATCCCTACCTTTTAGAGAATCATATTACCTCTTGTTATTTCTCCCCTTTTTATTCCTTTTCTCCTAAGGATGAACAGAATAAAGGGGAGAGTTCCCAAAGTACGCATTCTATCCTCAAACACAGCAGGCATTTCTGAAGTCTAGCAGTTCGGTCTGGATCTTCAACACACCAAATTCCTCAACCGGAATGCTTACTGTACCATGAGATAATGTCATGATCTGCACCACCTTGACTGAAGTAAACAAGCATACATTTTCAGCTCCAGATACAGCATGTGCTGGCCAAATCTTGTCCAAAGGGCTGAACTGTAACCTCTTCAAAGACAACAAATTACAACTCACGGCCTGAAAACATTTGCTATTCTGTTTACACTTATTAAAAATGTTTATATTCGTCAATAGGAATCTTTGCCTTACCTCATACTGATATTTCTCAATTCCTTTATTATATACCGAGATTCACTGAAAATAAGCAAAGGAGTAAAGTAAACCATATATAGTCTTAAGCTCACCATAGAAAAGCTTCTCTTCAGCTCAAGAAATTACGATATTAATTACAACATCAATTAAAGCCTCTAAAATATTGTAACAATTAGAAATGATTAGTTACTGAAAGGGCAGATGAAACCATTCAAGCAGTCATGTCTTCTATTAACTGAATGCCAAACTATTAGTTCAGGAGAATCCCAGACCGCATATAAAGGAATTGCTGATTTGACTGAGGACACATCACCTCACCCCTGTACCCCCTGAGCTGCCATCGTCCTTCCAGAAGGAAAATACACCTATAGGCAAGAAATAAGACTTGTCGCCAAGAACTACTGCTGCTTTCAGTGTTTTAATTGTTTTTCCATCTGCCCTTTTTACCATACACTGCAATGAATTTCCTTTCTAGGAATCAGCTTTAATAGGAAATACTAAAGAGTAATTACAGAAAGGCTTGTACTGTGAAGATCTGAAAACAAAGCAACTCACTTCATAGTCTGGCCTGTTTGTGAGCGGTGATTATGCCCATCTTCCACATAAATGATGGACTTCGTGGGTACCAGATAGGATTTAAGAGCCCAGAAAGGATTGTTTGCCTCACAACAGCAGTCTCACACTCCTCCTAAATGTACAAATTTGGGAAGACCCCATGCCATACACCAAACACATTGCCTTGAATTTCACAAGTCTTTGTTTTTACCTTTTTTAATCCTTAAAATAACAAATTCAGCTAAACCACACAAACTACACAGATAAGGGGAACTCCCTTATAGAAGGGAGTTTTAGAAATAGACATTTAGAGGTGTACATTTTGAAAAATGTAAATAAATTCACAGGAAATTTTGCCTTTGCTGTTTTACATTCTGCACAAGGATTGTAATATGCGCAGCAGTGGACAGAACCATTAGAGATCTTCTCTTTAGAATACTACAGTCCCTTAAGAACTGAATAACTCATTGAACTTTTACCTGGAGGATGTTGCTTATGTTACCTAATAGCACCTGTTGGCTACTATTTAGTGTTATTTCTATCAAAATCTCCAGTATTTCTGTAATCAGTTTCAGGATATTAATGCCTCTTTAATTTTAATTCAAGGCTTTGAAGAGACAGAATATAGGAAACGTGCACAAACTAACTGGTCTCTTCCAGATATCACAAAGCATTCAGAGCAAGGCATACAAATGAAATCCACACTCACACAGCATCCTGCCTTGCAGAGGACAGGAAGGATCCGGGTGACTAAGAAGCCAGAACTGAAAATAATGAACACGGGATTTAGTATTTAGTGAGTTATAGGTGCACTTGGCATTGATTTTAGTTGTATGGGCATCGGTTCAAAAAAATCACTGGATGAAACTCGACTGCATTATTTTAGGCTCATCTTTTCCTTGCCTTTTTCCTTCTTTACAGCACACAAATGCCTGTCCTTTAGCTGCCTAAAGTGCACTCCATGTACAATTAGAAAAGAATTATGACAACCTACCAGCTGAAGATCTACCTTGAAGTTATTCTGTAAGAACACTTGCAAACAGCCTTATAGAAAGCTCTTCCCGGGGCAAGACCAACTTAAATCTCATTTTATAGCTCGGCATTAAGTCATCATTCTGAAGTAAGGCACTGGCATATTTAAAACAAAGAAGTGGACAACTCAGAACATCCTAAGAGGAGCAGCTGTACCACTGCTGCCAACAAACCCTAGGACTGCTGTGCAAAAGTCTTTCCTACATCTTGTTTTCCAAATACCTTGGTCACAATACAGATTTTATCCCTAGTTTCTAGTTTGTATTTGTCTACATTTCATCTTAGCTGCCCGCATCTCCTGCTTGACGCCCTATGGGATACTCAGAGAGGACACCATGCATGCAATTTAGTTAAGTTACACTGATAGTGAGCAACAGTTGCAAAAGCCTCCTAGAGAACAATAACAGTTATTTGCTATCAGGTGAATCCTCCCTCTTGCATTGCTGAAGCAGAAACTTAAAAGATTTTCCTCGCATCTCAAATTTCAATGCAATAAATGGTTCCTAAAATACTTTAAATGATAAATGTCTTGAAAATGTAACATAGTCTGCTAAACATATGCTGGATTTCTCCTGCTGTGCAAGGGGAAAAAAAGTTTACAGCACCCTAGGGGACTTCACTTTTAAAAAAAGAAAACCCCCACAGCTTCCCTGTTAGTACAGCTTTTATGCTGGATTTGCCACTGATGCAGTCATACCCACCATATACTCAGTCCTAAAATGAGCACAAATTTCTAGAGTTGCTTCAAGACATTTTCCCCCTTTATTGCACCATATACTGTCATTCTGCACAAAAAACTCCCCTAACCCCACAGTGCAGAAACAACACATTAAAGAAACAGCAGGATTCTCCATTTCACCTTTTGCTTAAAATGGATATAAACTTTAAAAAATTCATGTAATTCCCATTGATGCTGCGCTTACATTACTGGTGAAATAACAACACTGTTTCTAAGCTAAGCAAGACACCAAAAGCAATCACAGAGCTTAAAAATCAACAGCAGTGTTTCTATATTATCCAAATAGGTGGCATGATGGCAACAAATTCGATCCCATAACCAAGTCAACTGCTTCAGCAATTAAATACATTTATTCAACGAACACTCCATCCTTACAGTAACACATGCGAACTTGCTTTTTTCGGCTTATGAAAATTTGATATGAACACAGGTTGGTGTGATAAGCAGAAATTAGACATCTGATCAAAACAGACTCATCTGTAGACCACAGTAACCATTATGCTATGCAGTTCTGTCTGCTCAAATGCACCACAGGTATAATTCCCATTTTATGTTGTCATTTTATTTCAGCCTTAGGTCTTTCAAAAGCAGAGGTTCTATGCAGATGAAGTCTGAAGGACAACTTCCAGTTCCAAATATTTTTTGGCTCAGAGCCCAGAGCTTTTGCTGCTCTGAGGAGAAACAGCCTCACATGAAGAAAACAGAAACTGAGTGGATGAAGAGACCTTTACAAACAGCTACTGCTGGCTTCCCTCTGACAGGGTTGCAAATGCTATAGCATGCTTCAACTCTTCACCTCCTACCTTGTACTCACATTCTGGTCCTGCAGCAGCATAACATACAAGCTACTGTAAGAACAGAAGCACAAGATAAATGACACTTTCATACATTTCATCTTGCTAACCTATTGCTGTCAGCAAGCTCAAGCCAGAAGAACACTTTCAAGATTCTATCTACTATGTATTATTTCCCCGCTGACAGAGGTCACTGACTATCATTGTTTCTAAGTTGAAAGCTGTCCATTTTGCAGCTATATTACTTCCCTACTTTAAGCCCAGGCCTATTTCTAACATATCTGTTTGAGGATGAAGGGGCATTACTTCTGAATTTCGCTGACATATCCACATTCTCAATTTCACAAAGTGCAGTGACACCATTTCTAGGGAGTAATCAGCACAGGATAGGAAAGAAGGTACCACTACTGGTCTAAAATAGATTAATAATTGCCCATGTCTGACTACAGAAATTAACCCTCTATGTCTGATGGTGCGCATTAAGAAGTGAGCTAAACAACATCACCCTCAATTTACCTGTAAGCACTAGTTTTTCACAGAATGGTTTGGGTTGGAAGGAACTTTTAGGAGCATTTAATTCCAATGCCTCTGCAATAGGCAGGGACACCAGCCACTAGACCAGGTTGCTCAAAGCCCCATCCAGCCTGGCCTTGGATGCCTTCAGGGTGAGAGCATCCACAACCTCACTGGACAACCTGTCCCAGTGTCTCACCACCCTCACAGTAAAGAATTTCTCCCTAATAACTCATCTAAATCTACCCTCTTCCAGTTTAAAGCCATTTCTCCACATCCTGTCACTACCTGCCCTTATAAAAAGTCCCTCCCCGGCTTTCCTGTAGGCCCCCTTCATGTACTGGCAGGTCACTATAATGTCCTCCCAGAGCCTTCTCTTCTCCAGGCTGCAGAGCCCCAACTGTCTCAGCCTGTCCTCACAGGGAGGGTGTTCCAGCTCCGATAATCTTCGTGGCCCTCCTCTGGACCCACTCCAGCAGCTCCATGTCCTTCCTGTGTTGGGGGGCCCAGAACTGGATGCAGTACTCCAGATGGGGTCTCATGAAAGCAGAGTAGATGGGCAGAACCACCTCCCTCATTCTGATGGATACTCCTTGTTAATACCATAGTGCTATCATAGAACAATATTATAATACTGTACCAAGAGAACAAAGAATTCAAATCATAATGGTAAAGTGTCATCTTCATCTTCTCAGAGAATTAACAGGAAACATTCCAGTAAATAGAGAGCGTTGCCAAGCAATGGAATGTGACTATATTGTTTTACTTTTCAATTATTTGTACAGCTCTTGGAAACCTTCTGTTTTCCACTTCCTTACCAATACTAATTGATTGTGCAACAACTGTTACCACTTTATGGAAAGCATTTCTACAATGGTGTAAAATACTGACCTCGCGCTGCCTCACAGCTTAGGAATTCACATAACCTACTAATTAAATTCTGGAACAGAAACTTATTTTCCGTAGATGTCCCAGTTATTGCTGTAAAAGTCTGTGTGAACCCTCTTGAAAGGATTCCCGTTGTCCCCAGACCACTAGTACTACCAGTTTGACATCTACAAACAGACAAGGAATGGCATTGGTCCAATTTGTTATTTCGGACTTTTCAAACCATAGCAGCTTTGAAAAAAAACAACAAAACTTTCATATAATCTTCTATTTGTTGTTGAGTTCAAATGTTGTAAGTTGCCCAGTGTTGATGGTAGAGAATTAACAAAATTAGTAAAAGGATTATTTTTGACATCCCATGTTCCCTTACAATCTCAGTGAACTAAGTACATGCATAGAACTAGTTTGTAAGCTTTAGATATCACAGTTCACTCACTAATTATGAACGCCTTATGAACGTTCGACAGCTACACATACTGTGTATTATCATCCATCAGCAACTAAGCTACGACTTGTTAAAGCACACAATTTAGCAGCAGGTATCAATCCACCTCAGTTCATTCATCATTGTATACAAGACAAGGATAACACCTGTTTCAAAATTAGAAAAGCCAAAAATTGTTCACACACACAAAAAAGTTTTGCTGCTTTAACAACTTCACAGAATACATTCACACCCCTGAAAGTCACTCGCTTGAAAAAAAAGCGGTGTGTAAATCACACAGGCTCTTTAGCAGTAACCTTGTTTTCTAATCAAATTTAGCACAAGTTATCCCACTGCAGCTGGTGGGGACAGCATTTTCTGGTGACAAAAAGCCTTTTTGAGACACTGTGCTAGACACGTTAGCTACGATTTCACCTTTTTTTTCCTCCCCACATTCAATTCAGCTGAGTAAAAGCTAAGCTTTAAAACGTTTATATGAATCCTCGGTATTTGAACCTTTGCTATGCGCTTCTGCTTCACAAACCGACTGTGGGAAAAGCACCACCTCGGCAGCGTAAAGCCAAAGCCCAGCCTTACCTGCATCACGGTGACCACGTGGCAGGGGTTCAGCAGGTAGATGACCGTCCTGGTGGCGAATTTGAAGCCCACCTCCAGCCCGAAGACGAGGCACAGCGCCACGAGCAGCAGGTTCTTGCCTAGGCTCTCGTGCTTGGCGCGGGGCTGCTGCAGCAGGTGGCCCTCCAGCTCCCTCAGGTGCAGCTGCCGCAGCTTGCAGAGCGCCAGGAGGATCTCGGCAGCGCCCAGGCTGAGGAACACCAGGCTCTCCACGGCGCGCTGCCGCCCGGACAGGAAGGCCGCGCACTCCGGCCCACCGTTGCCGGCAAAGCTGGGGTCCACCCCGCCGTACAGCCAGTCCAGCAGGTTGCGGAGGCCGTACCGGGACATGGCGGGACGGTGCCCTTCCTCCTCCCCGTCGCTGCCCGGGTGCAGGTGGGAGCAGGTCGGAATCAAAGCCAAAATGCCGTCGGGCCGGCGGAACATGAAACGCCAGGGGTCCCGCTTCCTCCCCGCGCCTCGGAGAAGAGTTCTCTTCCTTCCCTCGGGCGTCGGCAGCCTGCAAGGAGATGGACGGATCGACAGATGAATGGAGTCGGCGAGCCCCCACCCGGCACCACCGCTAACCCGCACCGCTCCCCCCGCCTGCCCGCCGCAGGACCACCCGTCCTCCCCAGCCCGCCTCACCGGGCCCCGCTCCGTGCCGCGGCCCCTACCTGCCCCGCGCCGCCTTCCCCCACGCGCCTCGGCCCGCGCGCAGCCCCAGGCTCCCAACAGCAGCCGCCAGCCTCTTCCCGTCGCGCGGCGCTGCTGGCGGGTCGGCCTCGTACCTCGGACGGCGAGAACGGGCCCCGAGCCCCCGGCCTCGGTGAAAGGAGGGAGCGGCGCTCCTCTCAGCGGCGGCGCGCCCGAGCGGGCGGGCTGCTCCCCGCCGCCCTGCCGGCCCCTTCCCGGCGTCGTAGCATCACCCCACCGACGTGCCTGCCTCACGCCGAAAAATGGACGAGCCCCCACGGATTGGCTGAGCACGGCCGCCAGCCCCGCCCTCGCTCCACCCCGCGCGCTCCCGCCTCCCGCGGCCGCCTTCCTCCCACCTCGCTGCGTGCCGCCCCGACCCCCCCCCCCGCTGCTGCCCGTCTCTCTCCGGTCAGGGCAAAGGCGGCTTATGAATGTAAAAGACGTAAAACCGTTCGCACTATCAGAAATGAGGGAATCGGGGCAGGCGTACACGCAGTCCTAGCAATAGGACGAGAGGGAATGTCCTCAAGTTACACCAGAGATGGTTCAGGTTGGATATCAGGAAAAATTTGTTCTCAGAAGGAGCAGTGCTGTACTGACACAGGCTGCCCAGGGAGGTGGCGGGGCACCGTCCCTGGAAGTGATCAAGAAAAGGGTCGGTGTGGCACTGACGGGTGTGGTTAGTGGGCAGCATTGGTGGGAGGTGGACAGCCGGACTGGGTGATCTCAGAGGTCCTTTCCAACCTTAATGACTCTGTGCATCTTGCATATTGGCAAATAATCCAGCTAACATTTCATCATTGTAGCCTGGTGATATGAAAGTGAGATCTGCATGTGAAGGAAATGGCAGTTTTGGTTGCGAGCAGCAGTACCCATCACCAGCATTTTGCTGTAGATAAGCATTCTAAATTCCCTTATCAATGATCCCCGTTCCCTGGCTCTCCTCACAGCACCCAGATGCACTCGGAGTGGAGGGGCCCAGCAGTGCAGCACCCAGCCAGCACTCTTATCAACATCTCCATGCACTGAGACCCCCAGCAGCTCAAGACTGCCACACCAGCTAGTGCTGGTTTGAAATTAAAAGTGCGCCCATGGGCCTGTCACTACTAGTCCAACAAAAGAGATGTGCTCACATCTTGATCCTGTTCTCCCTGCCTAGGTTTCTTGCACCCACCCAGTTATGAGGAAAAGGATTGATAGAGCGTGACCACAAGAAGTTCTTTTCCTTGTGAACACAGTGTAAAGAAATCACTGCGTCTGAGATAACACCACCTGACACTGTGTTTCTATTCTATTTATAGGTCTCTTTCACCTAGAGAGTGAACTCCTACTACAGAGGAGTTCAGAACAGGGAGGACCCAGAAACAGCCCACAGGCACTGCACACAGTGACAGACTGGAAGACGCCTGCACTTGTAGCTACAGCAGTTCTATTGTAAGTGTCTGAGGGATGGACAAGTTCCAGGTTGTTCATGGCAGCAAACAACCCAGTTGGTAAGCTTTATGGGGCAAATACCCTGTGCTTATCTTTGCAAGCAGTGTTCCTGTATTTCACAAATAGAATAAAAGAACTGCCCAACCATTGGTGTTAGTACTGAGCTGCTTGTGTGGGCATCCCACAGTTTTTAACAGAAACTATGTAGTAAAAGTTACCATAATTTTTTAAGTATTTAAGCATATTAAATACATAAAGCATATTAAATACATTATATATATGTTTATGTTGTGTACTTCATTCAAGGCAAGTAAATGAAGGAAGAAAATTACATTCATAGTAGATAAGAACCAGGTGAAACACATGCACGTGTTCCAGGCTGGCCCACTTAATCACCGCTTTCTCAGTTTATCATCATTTAAATAACATTACTATTACAATGTTAAAAATCCTGGAAAAAGCTCTTAAAGAATAGCGTAGATCTTAATCTTAGCTTTTAGTTAATGAGGATGTATTAAAACAAGAAAGTGAAATTGCAAGGGAGTGGTATAGCCTCTTTCAAAACTGGATAAATGAAATCTTAACAGTAGTGCTGAAAAACCTATGTTTTATAATAAGCATAGAGAGATCTTTTATACAGTCTTTTGCAAGGATTGTTTATTACTGTACGGATTATTTCCACCTGAATATACTGGTGGGTTTCAGTTAAAATGTGTAGTCAGCAAGGCAATGCTCTCCCAGAATTTCATTATTATTTAAATGGTAAAGAAAATTAAAGTGATCAGTGCCTTTGTTGCATCAAACTTCAAAAACAGATAACCCACAAGCATATAGTTAGAAAGGGTAATGCCGAAAACAAAATGTAGAGAAAGAAAGGTTGAAGAGCACTCAGAATAAATATTTTCAAATTGTCTGAGTCTAAAGAATATAAGAATAGTTAAAGAAATAATTGAATTAAGATGGATGAGATGCGAAAAAGAAAAAAAAAACAAAAAAACTGGCAGCAGCACCAACTATCACTTCCAGTTGTTCAAGGTGGTGGGAGGTAATGAGGGAAGGGGAAGAGCCAGTGCAATATAGATTGGTCAATGTAATCAGCTCCAATCCCCCCAGAAAATCCTAGGACAAATCGTCTCACAAACTATTACTAGTACATAGATGATAAGCAGAGAGCGATAGTAGTCAACAAGGACTTGTCAAAAATAAATCACTTTGGATAACTTGATCTTTTTTCCCTTCCGTAAGGAAAGGCCTTCTGCGTGGGAAAGAACATGCGGTCAGTTTGATTAGGTTTTTGACAGTTACATGACATTTTCATTAAAAAGTTTGAAAAATATTGTCTGGATAAATGTACTATAGGGTCTATACAAAACTGACTGGATCACAAGCGATAGATCACTGTCAAAAAGAGAGTGATATCAGTGGGTTCCTAGAATCTGCCTTCGCGCAGGTTCTATTCGGTAATTTTATTCACAGTGAAGATAAAGGAATAGAGAACATCCTTGTCAATTTTGCACGTGATTCAAAGCTGAGGGGAACAATTTTTTAAAAATTATTATTATTATTTAATATTCCTGACCTTTGAGAATTGTTAAAAAACACAATGAGAAACAACAAGAAATTCAGAAAGAACGAGCTGAATTGTCATCCAGCACGCAGTATAAACCAGCTGGTACAAACCACAACGGCCTTTCTCTTCCCCATGCTACTCATGCTCTCTCACACTATCCTATGCCAGCAAAAGTTCCTCCAGGGCTGTCTGGAAGAAACTTCTTAGCATTACCATTTTAATCTCAGAGACAGCTACATCCTTCCAGCTCTATTTAACCTTGTTTTCAGTGATGGATGAGGTGGCCTCTCCAGATTTCTACAGCCCCATATTTCTGTGATTATCATTATCCACTCATTAAAAAGAAGCATCTTTGCTGTAAAACTGTGTAACCTGATATGAACAGCATAGTATTGTTAATTCATGTTTGGACTGTGATTCATTGTGAAGTCAAGAGATTCTCCAGTCCTGATTTGCTGGGTGGCATACACACAGTTCCTTCATTATCACCAAGTTTCAGCTTCTTTCAAAAGCACTCTGAACTCTGTGAGTAAGGATTGAGTAGTATTGACAGAGCACTGAGCACTTGCTCTCTTCTATTTGTTAATCACATCTTCTCCTCCTTTCACTAAGTTATTTATGCTCTCTTTGAGATCCACTGTAAACATACGTAACTCATATGTCAATAGAAAAGGCTCTCTAAAAGAAATAAGCTCCTATAACTAAAATGCTTGGACAAGAACCTGAGGCTGTTTCTTCTATCTAACATTAGACTTACTTTTCTGTCTGTGATGTCTTAAAATTATCAAAATGCTGAAATCTGATGTAAGTACATGAAGAAACACTGAGGCCTCAAGTGCATCAGAGGTCAGCCACCCAGAACAGCCGTACATGGAGCCTCTGCAAGCACACCACCTGCCTGGGAGCTCCATTTGAACTCTGCCCTGGTCCCAGGGGATTTATTCCTGAAGAATAAAGCAATTATATCATAGCAAGTTCACACAGGAGGTCCGTAGCAGCTGTAACACAACAGTACACATAGTAATGACAACACAGTAGCAAAGTCCTAGACTGCAGCAGGGAAGGATAAGTTCAAATACAGCAGCTGTAGACATAAAAACAAAGGAAAAAAGCTACTTCTGCTTATAAGGCCACAGGTAGGCAAGGATCTCCAACAAGATGCCCTCACCTCTACTGCCAACCCTTAAATGAGGTCTGGGAATGGATGGATCCTGGCTCCACCCCTTCCAGTCACTCAGGTACACTGCATGCACCTGAGCTCCCCTGGGTTGTCCCTGCTTTCCTACCAGGTGCTCAATCACTGCTTCAAGCTGTGACAGCATTTCCACTACAGCAGACAAGATTGAACTGAAAAACCTACATTTAATCTTCTTCCCTTTTCTCTTTTCTCCTTCCGCCACTGTTAGACACTTGGTTAACCAGGAGTGATGCCATCTTGCCAGGCTGACTGTGCCTTGTGGAGAGAAAGGTTTCCTTGTGGGTTAACATAAATATTTTACATGTCTGATCTGGGTAGTGAGAAGTGTGCCATATGTGAATTCCTATTCTTACTGTTACAGATAGTAGGAAGGAAACAAGAAATTCCTACTTAAGACAAAGCAAAGAGGGCATGTGGATTGAAGGAAAAAGCAGGAATGGGGACAAATTTTGCACAGCACTGTTAGCTGCCAGTTAAAGTGCTGCAGTTTGTTAACTCAGATTTTTAATAAAACCATATGAATACTATATGCAGGACCTTTGATCTGATGATCTTTGGAGATGCAAGTGGTCTCTGAGTCACGTATTTATCTTTCTCATCTGCTTGTAACAGAAGGTGAGTTGAGTCTGCTTGTTATCTGTCATTTCTTGTACAAAGAACAGCACTTGGCACAGTTTTGCAATCTGAAGTATGCTTTGAGTACTCAGAATGAGACTTGGAATAGCCACAGAGTAGCAGTTGCAGTCTTGGGGTATGAATACATTCAAGTTATGTGCACAGAAAGCAACAACACTTAAACTGCTTAGACTTGTAAACCAGAAGGCTTGTTTGTATACAAAATAGAATCCCAGGCTTTGGCTTTCTAGTGGCACCGTACCACTTTTCACCTGGTCTTTTTGCTGCATTCTTAGCTGCACAAATTAAATCAAAGGTGCTTTTCTTTCGCAAATCTGGAAAACTGTTTCCTTGCTCTGAATAAATCTTCAGAATTGTATATGCATACGTGCTTCCTCTTTTCAGTGTTGTTTTCACTGTTACCTTGGCTGTGATATACCTACCAGAGGTCTACTAAGTCCTGAAATATTTTTACAGTCTTATGAAAATTCTTCTCCTTTTTTCCACCCTGCAAAGAGTAATCAGAATCACGATCTTTTGCAGAAGCAGTGCACTCTTATACCGACTACGGTAAATGCTACTCGCTTAATTGTTTCATTTTATTGACTATGAACAAGGGAAGTAGACTGATCCATTTTGATTCTTATTTTTAAACAACTTTGTTGTACTTCAGTGGCAGGGCTAGAGAATATTAATTCTGCTCTTCAGGGATGTTTAGTTTAGGAAAACTACCAAACGAGGATCATTCCTTTCACTGTTAATTTTCATAAATGTATTTCTCCTGGCTCATGCTTGATCTGAGCCTGCTAACAGTTCAGAAATAGGTCTCTACCCTCCGTTTTCAGAATAACTGTTGGTGGTTCATTCTCAAGTTTTGGAAAAAAAAACAAAGTAAAAAAAAAAAAAAGCACCCACCTTCTTAGGGCACAAGAACAAGATGCCTCTCAACGCAAGTGAAATATTCAAGAGCTGGTAATTATACTGTCATTAATCTGCAGACTAAATATTCTGCCCCCCAAGCAGTGATGTTTTTAGACATTACACTGTTTTAAAAGATGAAATATTGACAGTTCACACTTTCAAAGCTACATTTGCAACTAGAAGTGGCTACAGGACAGTTACCTGGAAATAATCAGTCTGTTAAGTTACTGAGTACAGTGTTGTTTTCTTCCCCCCTTCTCTTTCCTTTGTTGTTGTTATTGATATTTTTCCTTACTGAAATGTGCTTTAATAGCGATAACTACCATTTGTTATTCTGAATTCCCTCTGAGTCAGTTTCTCACAGATATTATTTATGAATTTGAATAAAGGCTTTTTGAAATGTCATTGTTTATTTCCTCTCAAAGAATTTTCTTGTGGGAAAGATGAAAGCCTGTATCACTTATCATATCTCTCCCTGTCAGCTGATTTAGCTAGAACATATGCTAGACAATAGAGAAAAATAGTAAATGCCAACTTCAAACATTCAAAATCGAAGCTAAAAAAGATTTCATATCTTCGTTTACATAAAAAGCTGCAATATTAATAGGCACAAGACTGGTTGGATGTAAAAGCAGGCAGAAATAAAGAAAAACCTTTAATGTGCGAGACTAACAAGACTGACAGTTCTAAATTTTAATTACTCTACCCACATGGAAGTTAACAGGTGAAACTGTGCTGTCAGTAGCTGGTACAGGTTGAAGATGCATCTGAGAAATGGTGATACATTTCTTTGCAGGTTTGTGTGTTAAATGAGTAAACAAATTCTTTGAAGATGTTTGGAGCTTAGGAAAATTTTTTGTTGTTGTTAAGATGAATATGAAAAAAAAATGAATCTGATATAAAACATATCTTGAGAAAATTAATGTTTCCATCCAGTTATTAGCGTTTCTCTTAAGCTTGAAGTTTGTTCAGAACTAACAGAAAGAACAATTAATCTTTTCATAGACTGGTAACTAAACATTTTATGCCTAAAGTGCTCAATGACCTTCACCCCTGTGTTTATGTTGTGTGTTGTTCAGTTATTTTTCATTTCTCAAGGCATTTGCTCTATTGTATGTCCTGTGCCAGCACCGTATTGTTGATACATATAACAAAAGGCATTTCACAAAGAACAACACAAACTGTTTTTCTTGGAAGCTCAGCCTCAACAGCATTTTTCTCACTATTACCTTCCAAGTCAAAATATTATGCTATTAACATAATGCACACTTATACAAGCTTATATCCACAGCAATTCAATAATCCACCAGCACTGGAGCTAGTCTTTCAACAAACCAGACTCAAATAGAAGGTGATCTCTGAAACTCCTATAGGCAGCCTTCAAGATGCTTTTCATGCTGATGTCTCAGGAAAAAAATAATAATAAAATGAAGTCAGAGAACCAAATCAGGCCTGAAGCTGATTGCCATATTAGTGTTACAAGAGCTGTTAGCCTGGTTTGTGTTTGTTAATTTTACACATGGCTGATATACACAGTTGGTTTGTGATTCTTTAAGCCTACACAGGGAGGCCTGTGCAGGGAGAAGAGCCTGTGCTTTCCAGTTTTGTTCTATTTTGCTATAATTTATTGGACACACTGACATCCTTGAAGTCTTAGTGAAAAACATCTCAGTTCTTATCAATGAAACCTGTCAATCAGAGACAGAAGAGCTTAAATGCTAAAAGAAAAAGGCTTTTAGGAAGGTTGGCAAATGATGGTAAATGTATTTTAAGAGTTTAAAAATTATGATATTTATACAAAACTCAAATTTTAAAATTTGCAGATTACCTGATAATCACATGCAAATAACCTCAGTGTTCATCAGCTTAGATCAAAAATGGTATGTAACATGGATAACAAGAAAGAGAATTAAAGATTAAAATGATAAAGCTGTATGTAGATTCTGAATGTAGATCAGTGCTGAAAATAAGAATTATTTTTCCAGCATTAGTTCCAGAATTACAAATTGCCCATCAAAAGCCTGAGACACACAAGTAGTTGCAAGCACTGACACGGCAGCTTATTCAAGGTCAATGAAACAAATTTCTCCTATGGAATAGAGCCTTTGCAGGCCACCAAACTCTTGAGGAAACTTCAGTATCCAGAGTGACCTTCAACTGCATCCTCAAGTTGGTAAAAAGGATGTCAGCCTCAAATACACTGTATTTGTTTTCTGCTGTTGGTACTACACTAGACATTAACAGAGGAAACAAAACAACTGCTGTCATGATAATGCATGAGAATGAAGTTGATCTGTAAGTAAATTTTTCGCACCTTTAAAGGTAGAAGTAAACACCTTGAATGGGGTTATGGAGGTGAGGCCATACCATGCAAAAAGCTAAATAAAGGATAACCGAAGTACTACATCAAAACTTGTTTTGTGTGCCTGGAAAGGGTGTATTTCCAAAATTAGAAAGTCAAGTAACCGGCGTGCTTCTAGTATGGCTAGGAAAGAGACCATTTTAGATTGCCATGATGAAAATAGACAGTGAGTATACATATTAGTTTTTTTTCATGTCAGTAATAATTCAAATTGCCAAACATGAGAAGCTGTGGGTGTAATAAAGTAATAATTGGGTAATAAATCCATGATCAAAAGGAAACATAGTGTCTGCATGTGGAGTGAGAATGGTGACTGTCTCTTGGCTGGTCAGAGACTAGTAGAAAATGAGAATTTTTAGGATTTGAAAGTGTAGGAGCCTCACATAAGACAAAATCATATTGAAGTTCCTTGCTTTTGACAGACATATTCAACCTTTTTGTAAAAATACTATACGGAACAATGAGCCCTCTAGTGGTTGTTCCCCTCTGACATTCTCCAATAATAATGATGCACTGATAATAGTAATGTTCCATGTTAACCTATGCAGTTAAAATCTTGTTTTCAGTAGCAGCACAACTTGTGGAGTTTTAACTTTTGAGGATGTTGTCACGTTTCTAAACATGGGAAATGAAATAGTAAGAACTGGATCAGTTGAGTTCCAGTGCCTGAAACGATTTCAGTGATGACAGAGCGTTTGGTCTCTGGAAGCTTGGCAAAGGCCTAAATACATCAAACACTGTTTTCTTCGCACATATAGATAGAACAAATCAGGAGAAAACATTCAGAGTTTGCAGAAAGGAAGGAAGGAAGGAAGACATTTTATGCTCTCCTGTTATTGCTGAGAGAAGGAAATAGATCTAGCAGTTCTCTAATGAGAGGGAGCAGAAAGAAGTCAGCTCTAAGTTGCAGCAGTCACTGGTCTGAAATCGGTGATAAATAACTTAATTTAAGTATTCTTGCAATGCATAAGGACTGCATTTTTACAAACGCATTGGTACGTAAATATAAGAGGATTTTTGCTTGGGCCAATGCAGTGCAAATTGGTTAAACAAAACAAAACAGTCAATCTCTGCCTTCAATCCCACCTCAGCATTCAGCTGGGTCCTGTAGCCAGAAGCTCCTTTATTCCTACTACATGAAATGATGTATGCCAGCAGCTTTAAGTGATGCAGTGGGAAAGTTGAAAGGGTTGTTTTTTTTCAGGATGGTTGTGTTGTGACTTCTATATAGACCAGCCCCTTTCATTTCCTTATTCTGTTTTACAGGTCTTGGAAATATTTATCTCTGAGCTCTCTAAATTTACTAAGGCTCAGATTTTGTGTAAGTGCTTCAATTGTTCGACTGATGAAGTGCATCACACTTAGGGCTAGCTGCTTGTTTTCTCCTATGTGATTGCAAGGAAGAGTTTTTCCTTGCTCTCAACCTTGACACAATCTTATTCTGCCAGGACACAGGCTCAAGGCTGCAGTACTCACTACAGCCATGTTACCCAGTAGCTTGTGTTGGACTCATTAACTCCTTTCTCCTTTCAGAAATTCTGACTAACGGTGAAAAGAGGCACCTTCTTAAAACAAAGCATCCTTAAACAGAAACAGGAGGAAAGGAATTAGCAAAAACTGTACTGGGGGTGGGTAGCCCAAAAGGAATGGTTAGAACTCTGGAAGAACATAATTGAAAACTTTGTCCAACAAAGGGGAGAAGAAGTAACAAAAAGATATTTCAGCTTGAAAATATTCATGTAGTTCATGTTTTCAGATCCATTTGCTGCTGTTTATGAAGACCAAACAGTACAAATGTCAGCAAGATAAGCAAAGATAGCTCCAGATATTGACTCACACAAACAGAATAAGGTACATCTTTCTCATTAAAAGATTTCTTTCAAACCTTCATCATAATACTAGTGCATGCTCTCTCGTATTTGGATAATATCACTGAAAATTAAGCAAATTAGACAATATATATTTAAAATATATTTGTATAATTGATATCTTTACCTGTGGAAGTATTTTCACAGAATACATTGCTACTATTAGGCATGGAGGTGATATTATATAGAAGGAAGTGCAGCATAACCAATGCTTACTTAATTGGTGTTGTTAAAAGTATAGCCTGTATTCTGATAACTATTTTGTAATACAAAAGAAACCCAACAAACAATTCATTTGAGTGGTAATCAAATCCAGAGCATTCTGCTGATACAATTCCAACCACAGTGTAACACTGTACCAAAGCACTGATTTCTTGACTGAGATCCTATTCTACCTAGAATTTTTCAATGTCTTTTGGTTGGATGGTTTTTATAGCTGGCAGGTCTGCTCCTGCTCCCATTAAAATATGAAGCAAAAAATTGTGCTGTCATAATGATGTGGGAGAAATATGACTATACTTCAGTCTGAACTCTGCTGGATAACACCATAATGTGGGATTTCTAAGGACTGAGGCAGGATCTGATCAGTGTTTATAAATATCTGTAATGGGGAGGTGGGAGGCAAATGGATGAACCCAGGCTCTCCTCAGTGGGTAAGTGATAAGACAAGGAACAATGCCCTAAAACTTGAACATAGGAAGTTCCATACAAATATGCAGAAGAACATCTTTTAAGTAAGGGTGACAGAGCTCTGGACCAGGCTGCCCAGAAAGGTTGTGGGGTCTCTTTCTATGGAAATATTCAAGACCTGCCTGGATGCCTACCTGTGCGACCTATTGAAGGGTACCTGCTTAAGCAAAGGGGTTGGATTCAATGGTCTCTTGAGGTTCCTTCCAACCTCTGCAGTTCTGTAACTCTGTGATTTGTTATTTTAATCTATTCAAGTCATATACTGTCATCCGAAATCCAAGAAGAAAATTCTCTAACTCCTGTGTGGTGTTAGAGTACCATACATCACAAATGGAAATTCCTTACTCTCTTTCTCATATTCCTATTTTTTTTCTTTCATCAGTATTATTTTTATTGTTTTATTTTATCAAAGGATAAAAGTCCCATCATTCTAATGAGCTTGTGCAAAGAATTTTAATTGGAGGTGATTGGTGGTGCATATAGAAGCCCAAGTTCACATTGTGAAATAGAACATTTGTGATAAACTGTCCCCTTGAACCTTTTTGCTATACTCCAAAAGTCAGAAGTTCAAGGAAGACACTTCATTCAAGGAAGAAAATTATAGTGACAACATGGGAAGCTACTAATATTTATATGGCTTAACATATCAGTTCTCATTTATTCAACTGTCATAACCTGACTATCTTCCAGTTTTTCTCCCTAATAGTTCCCTTCCTTCTTTCAAATGAAATATCCATAACATACCGTAAGAACTATAATTTTTAAAATAATATTAATATTTATGAACCTCACTTTCTGGGTCGTAAGAACACGAGCAGTCAGTTTCTTCCTGCATTTCATAAATATATTCTGATCTACTTCCAAGGCAAGCTGTTTCTCACAATAACTGTTGAAAGAGAACCTATACGTGGTATAGCTTTAAACATACTAAACACATTTAAGAAATTACACAATTTATACAATTTACTTTGTTATTATGTATATTTTACATCCTTAAAACTTTTTGAGTGAACTCTTAAACAAGTGCAGAAATGCAAATGGACCTGTGATGGTCCCAGGTGTTAGTAAAAGCAAATGGTTAGTGCTGGGTTGGTGGGCATGGAGATGTCCAGTTACCAGTTACCAAGTGAGACAGATAATTACCTTTTACAAGCTATAGGCTTGTATTTATATGTATGTTTTTCTGAGGTTTAGTCCATCCCCATGTGCCTAACTCTCCCTCTCCAGAAGGCTCCTGGAGCCCTGAGAGCAGCCTTTCAATACGTGAAGGGGGGCTGCAAGATAGAAGGGGACAGACTCGTTAGCAGGGTCTGTTGTGATAGAACAAGGGGAAATAGTTTCAAACAAAAAGAGGAGAGATTTAGATTGGGTATAAGGAAGAAGTTTTTTACAATAAGGGCGGTGAGGCACTGGCACAGGTTGCCCAGAGAGGTGGTGGTGCCCCATCCCTGGAGACACTCAAGATCAGGCTGGATCGGGCTCTAAGCACCTAATGGGGCTGAGGGTGTCCTTGTTCATTGCAGGGAGGTTGGATTAGCTGACCTATATGGGTCCCTTCCAACTCAAACCATTATATGATTCTATGATTTTTTTTTAATGAGATAAATTGTACTAGACATCAGCATCTGCATTCTGCAACATTGCCTTTTGTTAACAATTTTTTCATTTTTATTGATAATAAAAAATAAACGTGCACAGCAGGTGGCAGCACAGTTACTGCTTGATATCAGCCTCATTTGTACCTCAGAAAAGTGCCTCCGTTCTCATACAAGTTGCTGCTGTTAAACAAATGTCCCTTCCTTTATACAAAGCAGGTGATTTTTAGCAAAGAACTAGTCTGTGTCACTGCTGTACAATGACAGCATTTTCTGAAGTTGCATGCAGCAGAACTCACTGGCAGTTTGGGGCAGAGCTTGGTGCCTACGTACAAGTTGTATCCGTATAGAACAAGCAGTGTACTGCTATGCAGACCCTGAGATATGTCTGTCTGTCTGCTAACAAAAGGAGAAGATTTCCACAACATATTTAAAAATGTGTAAATGTGCTCTACTGATTTCTACCTGCTAGTCAGGCTTCCCTTGCGATATTTGTGAAGGGGTGATAATAAAGCAAGACACTGATGGACACATAGACCACAACATTTTTGAAAGCATTTGTTGTGCGTTTGGAAAATGGAATGGGTTTGGAATCCAAACCCACAATTCTTGGTGCACAGACAGAAAAACAAGTGGGAAAGCTCAGCAAGCTTCCTTAAATTGTCTAACAGCTTGTATAGGGCACAAGGTACTTGCTGTGGGATCCTGTCAGTGATGAGAGAGACCATACTAAACTCCTACAGAGATTACATTGCTTTTTCACTTTTTAGGTTCATTGGACATTGAATGGCCTGTATAATCTGAAATATTTTTGCTAAACTGCAAGGAGTGTCGTAGTCTCAACTTTGTAGAACATAGAGTTTTAAAATTCTTAATCAGATCCTGGAATGTAATTCCCATGTGCTTCTCTCTCACTCCTCTCTTGTCTGACTCTGCAATGGGGTGTGTGCTGGGGAAGGGGCAGAGGGGAAGAGTTCACAGCACCTCTGTGAATGGGGTTCTCTGCTTTGAAATACCTTGGATCAGAATTCTCAAAAAGTTCAATCATCACCTCCAACAGTTGTACTCATTCTGTCTCCAGGTTTGCCTACAAAAATTGATGTTATCAATGAAAGTTAAGTATCCTTTTTCCTTTTTAAATTTCCTTACCTAGCCTGTGGTGGGGGGCGGGGGGGGGAAGAAAAAAACAAGGGGAATGCTTCTGGAAATGCTTTGATCATTAGTTAAAACTTGACTGCATTTCTTCATAGTATTTTGGGTTAAGCCAGGGATTTTAATCTCACTTTGCTAAAAGCATTTATTTACTTGGGTGTTTATTGGTCTGAATCATACATTTCAGGACCTGGCTGAAGTATCACCTTACACCCAGGAGACTTACAAGATTATCAGGCTTACTTAGAATTACTGCAGACCTCCTATGGTGCTGAATATGGTTTGCTTCTTTTAAACTTTTTAATCCAGTATTAAGAGGAATTGCCACCAAGTAACACTGTAGCACAATAATTAGCCTAATGTAAGATCCTGAGCAGTCAGTTTAAAACTGTTTAAGTCTCCTGGTTATCTCAAATCCTCTACCATTATTTTCCTGAACATCTGTGCGAACACTTCTTGTAGGATGCGGGCTAGATTTGTCCCCGGTGTAGAACTACAGACGTCAATGGGACCATGTTGGATATTAATTTTATGTTTGAAAATACTTCTGTCATCTATGTTGCTGGCCTCCTGGTAATGTCAGAGCCCTGTGTGGCTGAAGTCAATGGAAGCTCGTTAAGTGCCCAATTCAGTTTTTGGATAGCCTTGGTTTTGTGGGAATACCTATCCCTGTTTCTTTGCTTTGTGTGACAGCTTCTCCACATTTAATTTATATCTACTTTAAGATGAATTCCAAAAGGTCCTAAATTTTGTGCATGGGGATAAGGTAATAGGAATGGCACAGTGGTGTTATTTGCTGTTTTTACCACATATACACACATAAAAACAAAACAAAAACAAAAACAACAGAGAAAAATAGATGAAATAAGAGTAAGAGTAAAATAGTTTTCATTAAATGAATAGCACTTGCTTATCTGAAATTCCCACCAGAGGCACTGGACAACACCTCTCTCACAAGGTAACTAGGACTGACTTAAGACTTCATTTCAAAAGCTCCAAGAGATCTACAAACAAAAAGGCATCCCAATGGAAGTAAGCTTCTCATTGTTCTTAAGCCTGTGTGTGGGCTGAAGATCATCAGATAACTCCTGTGAAACAGTGGAAGCAACTACATATGACCTAGCTAGTTAAAGGCCTGAGAGTGTTTTTAAAGCTGAAATCAATATACTTTTATTGACAAGTCTCATGTAGTAAAAATTAAGAGCAAAACATTGAGAGAGCCGTATTTATATCACAAGCCCTTCTTTAGCAAATGAAATTTATCAACGAGAATTCAAAATGGAATGCTAAATGTGATAACATGACTATAAACTATAAAGCTTACTAAAGTCATTTTAAGACTTTCTGGACTTGTAATAATTAAAACAAACAAACAAACAAACAAAAAAAGCTAATAAAGTAGATCTTTATCATAAGTATTCTTCCAGAAGGGTGTCGAGGAGAGGAGAGGGGAGGAAAGGGGAGGAGAGGAGAGGACAAAAATAATGATAATACTGTCAAGTTCAGTTACCCATAAGGGATCTCTTCTTTCTTACGTCGCTAGTAAAGAAAAGGCTGCAGTGAGAGGCTAATCTTTATTAGGCAAATATTCCATGAAAGAAGAAAAGCTAGGGATTCAAATCTATTAAAAATAAAAGTTAAGCTTCATTATGACTTGCTGTTCATAGGACTAACTGTTTATTGCTCAAAGCAAGAAATATTTCAGTATGCAGTCTTTATCTACTGCAGTCAGCTATTTCTGAGAAAGGAAGTGAACACCAGTGTAATACTGAACAAGGATGTAGTTTTTAATTCTCTGTTCTTCTGCAACATTTTGTGAAGTGTTCATGTTGAACTTTCAAACTTCCTAACTGCGTTGTAAGAGTTAGAGTTGTTCCCATATTTCTACATTCTCTGTACTTTATTGACTAATACTAAGCAGAATTTCAATTAAACGTGGCACTTGGAAATGCAAGGTGTTGCAGTCACTATTGTAAAAGTCACTATTGTAAAATAGCTAAACATGTGTCTGCCACCAGTACCAATTGAGGGTTGAAGGGGATGCTCAGAGAAATGCAGAACTCAGTCACACAATTTGTAGTGACAACATTCAAACCGGTACTGGAATGGCATGTAGCTACCAATAAATCCAGTGAAATCAAAATGCAAAGTCAGAGTTCTAATTAACTGAAAATGGAATAGATGGCTATTGCAGTTCTGTAGTGCTCAGCCATGTCAGAAATACCACTCCACTTCCTGTCACCAAAAATATTTCAAATTTACCCTTCCAAACGTTAGAATTAAAATAAAATGAGAAGATTTTGGCAATCCAGTTTATCTCAGTGTATTTGTTGTCTTGTTTTGATGTTATATGCCATAAGATGATACTTGAGTTCTCCTCTTCCTGAGTCAAGAAAGTCAATGGGAAGCCAAAATTCCAAATGAGTAAAGATTTGATTGAAGATTGCTTCACTACGAAGTGATAAATGAAATATAAGTTGCAAAATTTACACATTTACTACCTACAAATATCTTACAGATCCTTCAGGTATTGTTTTCTAAAATCATTCCCATCAACATCTTTGAACATAGACTCAAGTGACTTGGCATTCACATTTACTCACTGATAGAGTCCAAATGCACGTTCCTCCGTAGGGTAGATGCGCTGTGAGTATGGCTGTAGGCCTAGACCTGCTTGCAGTGTTGTTCTCATGGGGTGGGAACCTACAGGGCCCACTCTGTTACTTTATTCATATTTGAATGTTTCTAATCTACAAAGATTTTGCTGGACTTCCTTTTCTTCTTCCCTTTTACCCGTTGTCTCAAGCTAATTCTTCCTTTTTCTGGAGTTCATTTGAAAAAAAAAAAAAAAAAGTGGGTGTGGAATTGTTTCAGTATAAACAAGTTGTTTCTTCTGTCACTGGACAGTCTGGGATCTTTTGTCCTGCACAGGAAGATCCCTCTCTGGAGGTGGCTGCTGAACCAAGATCTTTCCTGGTTAATTGCCTGGATAAGTGTTCTGCTGACGGTGTTTTAACACTTCTGTAACACTTGAATTCAACATTGCAACATTTCATACTGTAACTGCAAAGTGGATGTTGTGGATGTTGTGGATGTCGGGGGGATATTCTTCCCCCTCCCAGCTCCACAGACTGACAAGTTTGTTTTGGGGAACCTCAGCACAAAGTACATTTCATGTGACAACACTGGGAAGTTCAATGGAAGCAGATTGCAGGCTGGATTCGCAGAGAGAAAGCTGGAGTAAGTGACTTTGTAATGGGGTATGTTCAGATATAAAATAATTGTGGATAGAGAGCAGAAAGAAAAAGGGAAAAGTTAAATGATGTTATGTGCTCTGTGAGTCTCTGTATTACAGAATTTAACCTACGCTAAGAGAAATTTCCACATAAGAAGGAATGAACTTACTGCACAAGACAATAGACAGTGTTTGGAGATATCAGATCTTACTATAAATACATAAATAGAGAAAAAATGTATTAGAAGTCTATCTCCTTAGATTTAAGCCACCCTTTAAATTCTGAGAACACGTGCACAGTCCTCTTCTACATCCTCTGCATCTGAGATTTTCAAAGTTTGCTGAGCTGCTTGTACACCAGAACTAACTGCGGCTTAAACTGTGAAGAGAGGAGAGATGTTACTGCTGCTGTGCTCCACTGTCCTGAATCGCTGGCTTAGGCTGCAGCTGCTCCTGACTTTTCTCCTAAAGGGTATTACTGTAAATGTTGATCGATGATGCCTAAAGAAAAAATAGTAATAGTGCTGTTTGTGGCCTTGATCAAGAGATAACAAGGCAAAGTCTGTCAAGAGCAACATCTCTTATTATAGAGACACGGCTGGAAGCAGTAATGAAAATAATGTTTGAAAACTTGGTAAGAGACGGGATTGCTCAGGCTGCTTGACTGCTGACTATAAGGTATTTTTCATTACCCTGGCTATTTTGGCACTACTTATTAATTTCCTCAAATTGCTACAAGTCCTTTATCTGAAGATGCTTCTGTTGCATATTAATGAAGAAGTGAAGTTATCTAGGCTGCATGGGCTAAAGCTGAAACTCCCCCAGCATTACCTTTCTCAACCAGCATTGTCCATTAAGAAAATGGGTCTGTAAGTGATACTATTCACCTAAACAAAAAAGAAACTGTTATCTTGGCGTTGGTCAGCTGTGTGTGATACCAATACCTGGGCTGCCCTTGGGAGCCAGCCACCCATACAGATAATGTGGTGGTGTCCATTTTCAGGCAGGTTTGAATCTTGAGTGTAAGAACTGCAGAAGCAGAGGAGATCTCAGAATGCAGTCCTTCCCCCCCAGGTCTGTTCCTGTGAATATTCACAGCTAGGTTTCATTCACAGGCATTTAGTTCTGTAACTACAACAATCCCAATTATTTCTGCAATATTTTGCATATTGCCAATGGGGTACAACCACTGCTAACTGGCTGGGGTCCATAGAAACATTTAAAAAGGCTCTTCTTCAAAAACGTGTGTGCTTTTCTCAGTGGTCCACATTGTTAGGGACTGATGGGAAACAATGTGGGGAATCAGGATTGATTTCAGGAATCAACCTGCAAAGAAGAAAGTTGCACTGGAAAATATATGACTGAACATTTTGTTGCAAAGACAGAATGAAAAGATTACAATTCCAACAAAGGACAGACATTTTGACAAGCTAGGTCAATGAGATTCTTCTATGCATTCTATCTCGCAAATTATGATGGAAAGGATGGAAGCTGCAAGGCTATCTTGTAAGGACTCCCTCAAAAGTTTAGGAACAAGCTGAAGCAGAACTGCTGGAGCTTGTCGGGGCAAACTGACAACTTGCTCCAAATTAGACAGGATATGCAGAATAGCTTAAGACTGCAAGACTACCTAGCTTCTTTAAAGCACATGTAATACTAATGTCCTGGGGCTGTGAGTTTTGTATGTGGCTCTGTAATTGCATCCTCTGGGCACAGTAATCTCTCAAAACAAAAAGGGATCGGTTTGTTCTGATTTGTATAAGGATATATAAGTACATGAACAAATGTTCCAAGTGACATTTACAGCTTGATTTCAAAAATCACATAAAGGAGTCCACAATAACAAAAAAAATACAAGGCTTGTATAAATACGTTGCAATTTTTTTTCGCCAGATAGTTTCCAGAAATTCTCTTAGACATGATCTTACACGAATTAGTAAAAGAGTTCACAGCCTGCCAGTGCTGAGGACTAAAAGTAGGTTCCTGTTTTTTGCTTTAAGAAATGGATCATCTGACAAAAGGAAAAAAAAAAAATACTATTTTATTTTCGTGTATGGTTAAATTATTATTACCTAGGAAGCCAGTTATTCTAAAATAAGTATTTCTCTATGCACCAAAACATGTTTTGGACACAAGACTATGTCTGACCTTCATGCAAATCTGCTGTCCCCCAAAGCTGCAGGAACAACTAAAAGAACATGAGCAATAAGTTGAGTAACTCTTATCTCACCTCCATTACTTCTCACATTACAAATTCCGAGAAATGCATGCCCATGTAAGAACTACTTATATGGGAGTGCAGTAGAAGATACATTTTGTGCCTGACTATTACACAGTCTTCTGAAATGGACTTGAAGTGGCAGTCAGTCCGCAGACATACGTGATTAGGACTTGAGTATTTCTGTCAGTCACATCAGATTTTTATAAAAACGAAGCTCAGGTAACAAATTGAAATGAAGTTCAGGTGAATGGGAAGTTACCATTTTACTACATAGGTTCTAAATTTAAGAAGAGTAGTGGAAAAAGGTATTGACTGGGAGGCTGGCCTTGCTATTTCTGTTAAGACAAGCTTCTGCCATGGCATATATAAGTAGAAAATCTGTTGAGGTCCCGAATTTTAGTCTTTGCTCCAATGAATACTCATAACAGTTTCACACCAAATTAGGGTGCCATAGTGTTAAAACTATTGTGATTCACTTAAAGGAAATTGCAAGACTCAGGGATTTCTGACAACAAGAGTGTGGAATAGACTGGCAGAAGACAATTATTTAGCCATACTTTTAGCCATAATCTATCCAAATCCAATGAACCCTTCATAGTAAGCCTGGCCTGTTGAGGCTATTGCTAACTGTGGTTGTGCTTTTCTGACTGGGTTTTGTGAAAAATTAAGAAAACATTTTATTTTCATAGCCTTCTATTTTCTTTCTTTGTCGTATCCCCAGGGAGCACTGAATATATGCGAGTCAAAGTCCTTGTAATGACTGCTCAAAGTTCACTTCGAAGTCCAGAAAATAAATGTTCGTATTTTTGATCTGTGCAGTGATCTGATGGCTGTACAGTTATAAATGTTCTACTAACAATCAAGTAACTGCACCAACATAGTTAATTCAGAGCGCCAGATCTTTTCCTAGATTTATTGCAGTACAGAACAGGAATCCCTCTGTCAATACTGCTTTCTTTTCCTAAAATGCGCATTTGTCTGTGTCTATATAGCATCCTATTTGGGGTTTAGTACTCTGAAGCTGTGGTCCTGGTGGGGCTTTCCAGTTTTGTTATAAAAGATACATGAAGACAACATTGAAACTCCATTCTCCTTTGACTGCTTCTCAGTGGTAATGTAGATAAAAGTGCTGATTTGACTTACAATCATTAAATAAGGTGCCCACTTGGACAGCAGAATCCATACACACACAAAAAAATGTGACAAAGTGTGTTCCCACAGCTACAGTACGTTGAAGCATATAGGACAGCACATACGGTCTCTGAAGTGCTGCAGATATTTAGGTCTCATTTCATAGCAGATACCTTGGTCATACTGTGAGAGATTGTCTTCCTTGCTGCCTAAAAGGCAGAAAGTTACTGCCAGTCACTACCTCTGGAGGAAATGGTAGCTAAACTCTTCATGGTAATTAATGTGATGATTTATAGAATACAAATGTTATGTCTGTTTCTGTTTCACACAAGGAATATGGCTTAAAAGCAAAGATTCAATTATGTAATGTAAGCATATGTTCAATGCTTGCAAGTTGCTTGAAAGTTTCCTACATCATGACTTCAGAATGAGGTCAGATTTGTATAGAACAGAATAACAAAAATGGTAACAGTTTTTCAGTTCAGGAGACCTACCAAACTTCGCCTCCACTCTCTTCCCACCTCCTCCCCCAAAAGCATGCTGTATGTTAGCTGCAGATAATAGATTTGATTTAAAAAAAAATAATCTTTACGCAAAATATACAAATTGGTTATTTGATGGCACCTGCTATAAGCAGATTTGCACGTGATTTGCCAGTATGGTTTAATGCATAACAGTAAGAAGGGAATTGAACAGGCTTGAACAAAAAGTATCAAAGAAAGAATTAGATCAAAAGCGGGCCCCTTCTCTCTAAATACCACCCTATATTTAAAAGGCCATTTTCCAGTTACCACCTACTTGAAATTCCTCCTTGAAGTCAGTGATTCTTTCTATCACATTTGTATATCTGACTTCTATGTTGTTTGTGCTGTGTTTTCTTTTTAAACCCTGAGTCGGTGTGAAAAGAACTAGAAGGTACAACCGTATGTTACTCCTGATCGAAGGAGATGACATGGAGATCTAACATGCTTCAGCCTTTCGTTTTAATCATGTGCCCTAAGTTAATTAGCAGGAACACAATCAAAAAACTTTACTGGCCTAAGACAAAATTGAGACAACTTTCTTAGGAGCCCTGGCTACAAAACGCAAAGGAAGTTCATGTGCAAAATATCTCTTGTTTTGATTCTGACTGTACATTCTGTGAAGAAACACAATTGCATCAAAAAAATACTTGATTGCACCAGTCACTGCTCTTAGCATAAATAAACTGCCCACGAGTCCTCAAATACTGATTTCCTACTTAGATTAAAAGAGCTAACATTATGCAATTCTCTTGCTGAAACAGGAATGAGGTGGGAAATTGTTGACTATGTCGGAGTTTCATCTCACTGTAGATGAAAAGCAGAGATCTTCTAGATTGGCTTTAGTCTCTCCTCAGCATAACTTTCTCTTGCTTCTTTTTGACCTTGGTGATAAGTGTGACAAGTAGAGGTGGTACAGAGCAGTGACACTGCCTGGGAAGTTCTGTTATGCTGGTAACACTTCATACAAACTATTGCTGGTTTTTAGCTACCAGAAAAAGACAAAGCAGTTGCCACGAGGGAAAAAAGAGCCCTTTCATTTAGAGTTGGTTTTAAAGATAGCGTGACATACTGTTATGTAAAGGCGATTTTTATTTTTGGTTGTAGACTCCTAAAATATTTGCAGAGTAGTTTCAGCGCTCTTCTAATGACCGTAAGCTTCCTGACAACAGGTTTGCTTTTCTTAGCTACCTTTTTGGAAAGCTTTGGAAGTATTCTGCTTATCCTCAGGGTATTGCTGGTCAACCCTAACTTAATGTTTATTTACAGAGAGCAAATAAATCTGTTTCTGATTTCCTTTCAGCAGAGGATGTTTGAAAGTTTTTGAAGAACTTGTTTAAAAGTAACTACTTCTTATGACAAATAAAAGGGCATCTGCTACATCAGTGAATCCGACGTTGCTGAAATTATCAGTTTGACTTAGTTGTTTACCCTTTTGAAGCAAACAAAATTCCCAAGTCCTTGGTTGGACACTTATCATCCTACAAATCAGGCTCCTTGTAACTATTTTTGCCTGATATAAGGTACCTTGTTGTGGTTTAACCCAGCAGGTGCCTGAGCACCACAGTCGTTCTCTCACTCCCCCTTTCCCAGTGGGATGGGAAGAGAATTGGGGAAAAAAACCACACAACCTGTGGGTTGAGATTAAACTACTTAGTAAGATAGAGACTAGGAAAAGGTGTTGGGCTTTGACCATTTATGACAACCTGACTCACAGCTGCATCAGAGCGCCATCCTGTCCCACAACTACCTACAAGAAAGAGCAGTTCCCTCCTGGGTTATCTAAATATCCAGCCCACAGAGGCAGGCATGTATCTCTGTGGATAGGAAGGGCTCTTTGTCATCCTGCTTCAGGGACAGCTGCTAGCCCAGTCCTAATAAAACTGTCATCAGGCCCTTCAGGCACAGGAGAAGGTCAGAGGGAGAGGAATGCGGAGGACAACAGGACCACTGAGGGAGTTAAAAAGGCAGGAGTGGGGCAGAGGGAGAGAGCGCTAGGATCAAAGGCTTAGAAATCATTCAGGGGATGAACATTCTCTTGAGCATGGGAGACAATGGCACCGAACCTGAATGTCACTCAGCAGTGCACTGCTTGACAACATGAGAGGATACCAGGAATCCCCACTGACCTTCTCCCTATGGCACACAAGCCTGGCTCGCCCAGGGCCAAGATGAGCTTTCTGAGGCCCTATGTCTGCTGTCTGCTGAGGTGTCCTTTTGGCAGGGTGTGAAGAAAGAGCTGCAGCCAGTAGGAAGGCACAGCCCAGAGTGCTTGAAATTGATGGTTTAATGAGAGGTTCCTTTCTGAGAGTTTACTGACCACTGCTGGGAGCAGCAACTGCACAGTGTGGTCGTGGTTCTGACCTAGCACAGCCATCCTGGGGCTCTAAGCACAAACAGACAAAACATGCGTCTTTGCCCGCCATGCTTCCTACCAACCTTCATTAACTCAAAACCTAAGCTTATAGGAGGTATAAAATAGTTCTCTTAGCCATTCACATACTATGAAAAAGAATTGGAGAACAGGCTAATGCATCTGTTTTAGTTGGCAAAAAGAAAAAAGAAAGTTTGTAGCGAATCTGTAAGTTTGTTTGCCTGACCTTTCCATAATACAGAAGGGTTAGATAAAAAAGTATTTGGTCTGCACGAAACACATCTGCCTGAGGCTTCTTGCACAACCCTTCATTAGCGATGACCTGACAATAAAGTAAACAATGAGGTTTGAAACAAATTGCAACAAAGTGAGAGCAGTGAGGCACTGCCCCGAAAATCCTGCAGCCCAAAGCAAAAAGCAAAGCAAAACCCACAGTCGCTCTGCTCAGCCTCCACTCAAGGAAGCGATGCACTCTTTGCTTCACTAAGAACCACTAAACTCAACACCCACACTGCACATTCTTCTGCTGCCAGAAGCTGCTAGCTCCTGCCAGGTGCTGTCTTTTATAGGAACAAGCACTTGTTACCAAATGCAGCCACTGCCAGCTTTTCCATCTCTCCCACATCCTGTCCCACTCCATATGGGGTGAGGGAGGACTTCTGACAAGAGCATGACATGTTTTCCCTTCTTAACACGTTGAGATGCGGCTCTGTCTCCTTGACAGCATTATTTTGTGTGTGGAAGCCGCAGACGTGCATGGCCACCTGGCAAACTTGTGCGTGAATCACGGGGATATTTGTGGCCGCTGGCTTGGTGAACTGCGCTGTGAGTAATCCCAGTCGCTCCACCAGAGCTGCGGATGAAACCCTTTTCTCGCACCGAGCAAGCTCCCGCAGGGCCCGCGGCTCAGCCTGGCGGTATCCAAGCCCCAAATTTTCGGCGGGGCGAAGATCTCTAGCACCCGGCCCTGCCGGCGGCCCGCGCTCCGCCCCGGACTCACAGAAACGGGTGCCTCGACCCGCGCCCCCCCTTCCTCCGGGCGGCGCGTCAGCAAGGAGGAGGGCTGCACGGCGGCGCGGGGGCTCGCTCCTCCTCCCGCTTCCCCTCGCCGAGCCTTCTCCTCTCCCTCCCGCTCTCAGCCATTTTAGCAGCCTGCCGAGCCGCGTTCTCCGCTAGCAGCGCGGGGCCGAAGCCGGGTCGGTTGAGCTGAGGTGAGCGCACGCGGCGCGGCGTAACGGCCGGCGAGGCCGAGGTCGGGCCGCTCCCTACCCGCTGCCCGGGGGGACGAGGTGAGGGGCGCGGGGCTGTGGGCTGACATCTCGGGCTGTACGGCTCGGCGCTGAGGCACGGGGTTCGGGGCCGGCGCTGCCCCCCCGCCTCCCCACCGGGGGTGGGACCGCCTGGGCTGGGGCGGGCGGGTCAGCTGAGGGAAAGCGAGGGTTACGCGGGGTCAGGGCGCGGCGGCAGCTGCGGAGAGAAGCGTGGGGCGCGGGTGGCGGCCCTTCGCAGCGCGGTCTGCCTTCCCTGAGAGGCTCTCCTGGAAGGGCCGGAGCTGCGGGCTTGCCCGAGGCCGCCGGCAGCGTTATCTCCTCCCTCGCCCCCCCCCCCCCCCCCGTCGATGCAGAAAAGGGGCCGGCTTAGGATGTGGTCTGATGCTGATGTAGGACGCTCAGCAGTCCGGGCAAACGTGATTCGTGGCTGCGCACAGCGCGTGTTCCGTTTCATGGCATAGGAGCATCTGCTAAAGAACGGCAAGAAGGTGGCTGCGGGTTTCTGTTCTCTCTCTGCTCGGGGCTGAGCCCTGCCCGTAGCAGCCTGAAATCCTCCACCTGCCCCGTGGGTTTTCTCCGTATCCGTAGGGTGAGGGTGTGGAGAAGCCTGGTGTGCGTTAGGAATTGCGTGAAGAACCTGATGGCTGCAAACGGTGATCATCAGGTTAAAGATATTACCTTGTTGTAACTTTGATTTATTTATTTTTTTCCTTTTGGACTGTTATAGCATAAAAAATGCAAGCATGGTATGCTTTGTCAATGAATATTAAAGACAAATTTGTATTTATAGGCTTGCCAATTTCCAGTGCAGAAATTGGCAAATAAAGCTGCAAGGAGCAATTAGAAACATATGATTCTATGATATTTTTGGTAGTGCACTTGAGATGTTAGGATTTGTCATCTCTCCCTAACTGCAGTAATTACAAGCGTGGATTATTTTTCTCTGCTAACGTGAGAAATCTTAATTTCTAAACAAGCAGATCCTCAAGCCTCTATTTCCCCACAGACAGGAACTATCATTAAGAGTTCCCTAGTTTTGGAAAAATATGACTTTTTTTTTTTTCCTTTCTGGTTCTTCACCTGAAGTTTGCCTTTAATACAACACTACAAAAACCTTAATTGTTCCCACACCAAAGTTATTCTAGTAACTATGCGTTTTTAGCATCCTTCTCATTTCTTCGCATTTGACAGTTGCCCTTCATTGTGGTCTTAAACTATGCCAGTATTTAAATTTTAAAACGGATGAGGCAGGTTTCCTCCTCCAGCCCCGGGGTGAATCCTGTGGCGAGGTTCACGTGTGCCGTGCACTGACAGGTTTGCATCTCATGGAAACTTCCCTTATCAGTAACGCTGCACACAGCGCGCGCTTAGTGAGCAAATGGCAGCGTTGCCCATTGTCTGAGCAACCCAATACTCATCAGCGACTGTCAGTTCTCAGCATAAGAAGTTACCAGTGCTCCCCCTTTGTAACAAGAGGGTTATGCTTCAGCCCTTTTGTGTAACTCTGTAACTGAGGGCAATCATTAGATACAAATGTATTCTGAGTGATGTCAGGATACACACCTGGTAAAACAGATGCGCCCTACTGCACTGCTTTAAATGAAGCTGATATGCAGGTGAAATATTTAAACAGTAGTATAAGCCAAATAAACACGGGCAATCTATTGAAGTTAATCATTAATAAAAGGTAGTTATCGTGACCGAACTGCACTCAGCATGAACAGTGAGTGAGTGCTTGTTGGTCAGAAAAATGTTTTTAATAAGAAATTACTTAAGCTAAAAAGAGTTGGAGTTAATTATTAAGGGAAATACGCAATGAGCGTGTGGTCACTGTGCTTCAGGACATGGATGTCTGCAGGAGAAAAGGAAGTTTTCATCTCCCTAAATTTGCAGCTTTGTTCCATCTGTTCATGTATTGGGTTGTTACTTAGATGGTACGATGTCCAGAGAACACCCTTTTAAAGGAAGACACACCGTTGAATTTCCCTGTGTCCTACAGCAGCTAGGGAACGACAACTGAGGCTGTCTTTGTTTCAGCCACCTCGCACCTCCTCTCCCTGCAATAGAGCCACTCTGTCACCTTTCCTTCTAGAAGGCCCCAGGGAAATGGGCAGGTCCTAAGGGGAAATTTAAAAGGGTGCATTTCATAGCATCATTTGAGTTGGAAGGGGCCTCTACAGGTCATCTGGTCCAACTCCCCTGAACAGGGACATCTGTGGACATCTCCTTTTTCGGTAGAATGTGCTTTACAGCAGACAGGAATTATTAATGCTTTGTTATTGTTTTTCCTTGTTTTTCCATTTGAGGGGGAAAAGGAAGCTAGGGTTGTCCGTAATTCACTGGCAGCAATAGCTGCGTGTTTCCTCAAAATCCTGAGCTCTGTAAGCAGGCATGTGAAAATGAAAGCTGAGCACAGCACTAATAACTTCTGTGGCCACTTGCTTACAGGCAAACTTGTGTCACACTGAAACCTACACACTTGAAGTGGCGTGACAGGTTTCTCCCTTTCGCTTCCTCAGTGCCAAGCGGTCTGCATGAAGCCCGAGCAGCTGGGGCCCTTTCTCATAGGTTGCTGTCTACGTCCTGGGGACTGACTCTCCCAGGTGGCTCTCAGACAGTCAGGACATGCTGGAGATGTGAGGAGCTTTCACAGGTTTTATGTGAAGCCAAACTGAAAGACACTTACAGAATAAGGCTCGCATTGTAAAGAGGAAGGCTGACTGGTTGCCAGGATTGCTTGGGAGATGTGGTTTCAGTTTTCTTTTTCACAATAGATACTTAATGTGATCTGCATTGACCTGCTCAGCCAAGATCAACAAAAGTAATGGACAGAACCTAAATAAGCTACAGCAGATGTTCTTTCCCTTCTTCTTAGAGCTATCAGTTTCTACCTAATACTTCATTGCAATATTGATTGCAAGATATGGCTTTAATCATATGCCAGATGAGTGTAACATGATTTACCTGACCATGTGTGTGATGCAGAGGTTAGGAATGGGTGGGGGTGGTGATTCCTTGTGTTGCTGTTATTGTCCTAAATAGGAAACCCTCCCGCTCTGCTGGTTGCTGTTCTGCTGTGGACATTCACTGCCATAGCTCTTAGCAGCTCTGGAGCCAGGACTGAAATTGGTGCTGGCTTGAACCTGAACTTCTGCAAAGGTTAAATTTGGTGAGAAATGCGTGAGAGAGGCATGTTGGTACAGCTTGCCAGGGTGTTATTTTACATGTTAAGGTGACACTAATGGTGGTAGAAACCTCTGAGGGACAATGAGCCATTTTTAAGCATGGAAACTGGATTGTACAGTCATTCTTTGGAAATAGAGGAGCTGTGTAAGGAAATGTGGTTATGGGCATGGAGTTAAGGGGGGAAATGCTTTCATGTAGCCAACATGTTGCCTGAATGCTGATTTATTCAATAGGTTATTTTTAAAGTTTGTGTATGTGAGTTGCCTGTGAGAGTGGAGCTAACGATGCTGTGGCATCACAAAGTTAGCATGTGTTACATTTGCTTTGCTTGTCAATTAATAGCTCTGTAAGGTGAAGGACATAAGAAACTGCTTCCCTCTTTGCTTCGGGTAGAGCTGAGGACTTAGACTTTACGTTGAAATCAAGAAGTACTTTTTGCCTCAGCAAAGTGTTTTGCAAGGAATCCTAGTTCTGATGATAGATCTTAGTGCAGTTAATATCAAATCATTGGATGTTGTGCAGCTGGGAGATCGCTGGGCTTCCTAGGGGATATCTTTATCTCCAAAGTGGTGGTGGTCCACCAATGATTACAGACTTCAGAGTGTCCAAGCCCAAACCCTTCATATTTGAGACTCTTAACATCTAAATACCACCCCAGGGGGGGAACAAGTGAACTACCATGTCTTTCACTATATTGAAAGAAGTGTGATTATTGATTCCCTTCACTATGTTACTGGTCAGTATGTTACCGTTTCATCAGTTAAGCATCTTTTTCTAAAAGCACACTTGTAATCTGTCTGTTAGGCAGTAGGCTTACATTTCTTTACTTATTATAAATGCATTGGCCTGTCAAAACCAGCTGTTAAGTATTAAAAACCAGGGCATAGTACCTTTGTGTGCACCTGTTGTACTGTGTGTGATGCTCTACTTTGTCTTGTGGATTTTGCTCATTGATTTTGTCAGCGTGTGAAGAAAAGGCCCTTATTTCCATTCACTGCTGATCAGGAGTGCTTTTTAGCATGGATGTTTTGCAGAATTTCTTCTTAGATATGTACCACAGATGTGATTTATTATTAAATGATACTTTCTTGATACTGTGCAACCTATTTTCAAGTGAAAACAGTGTTAGTACAGCATTCTCTGTCCTTGTTCCACTTAGCCAGGTGCCTTACCTAACTGTTCAGTATTCTAAATTTAAGTCACCTTCTTAATATATGTGACTTTGATTCTAGGAGGCACAACAGCAGACTCACGTAGCATGAAACAACATTCTTCTTTTCTCTTTTTAACCCACTGTTCTACACATTATAAGATAGAAGGTGTATTCTGAACTGCAACTTAACTGAGCGTTGTTCTGTGAGCGTAACTATTCAGTTTCAACTGTACTTACTGAAGATAGATGTCTGGTTTATAAAACTGTTTTTCTGTGCTTTGTTGTGCAGCTTTAGAAAAGCAATTTGAGTAGTAGTAGTCTCTTTAAACAGGATTCCTACCTGTATGTTCTTCCCTGGCAGTTCATAAGCACACCACGTGTGAGCAGCAAGGCCAGCAGTGTGCAGTCCTTTATCTGGGGGCTGTGCCTGCAACTGCTGCTATCTTCACAAAGCCCATGGGACAGAATAAAACTCCATTAGCAGCTGCAATATAGTTTATACTTGATAATAACTAGCATTGTAAATGTGATAGGCAGTTAACCATCATTCAGTTCTCCTTTTTAAGAATTCAAGACCTTCCAGTCACTTTTGGAAATCTGGTTGGAAGTCCACCACTTTACCTACGTAAGTTGGAGAAATGATTGGCCAGTGAACAGCATTTCTCCAAGGGAGACTAGGAAGTTCTTGAATTCGTTCTCAGAAGGCTGCTCAGAAACACTGTCATGTTCATGAGAAGTTTTTCACCAATTAAATGCTCCTCACACCTGATAGCTGAGTTAAACTGTTAGTACCAAACTCTGTGTGTGTGGCAGGGTACGCCATTCTCGTGCAGGCTGTACAGGTCTATCTGGAGTAGCTCTAGGCATATCTTCCTGTTCTTGAAGATCCTGATGGAGAATGAATGGCACGCCAGAATCTGAAACAGGTACTTAAATTCTTAAAATAACAAGATACTTCAGTATAAGATTCTTCTGAACTACTTCCAGTGCTGGGGATAGATAATCTTAGGCATTGCAGCCTATGTGAAGAGGAGCCAAAGAAGCTACAGATCCTGTTAATCACCCCTTTAATGCTATTTTTCTGTGGCGCTATTTACTCTCATAACAGAAGGAACAGAAAATCCTGGGGAACAAGTGATTTCTCAGTGATATCCCCTGTGCCACTTCTTCATTTGCAGGCTCTTAGGTGGGCTTGACAGCAGGGCTGTATCCCATCCCTTCTACTCAGCTCCTCTGTCAGAAATGGAGAGCAGCGCATCAAGTAATTAAATGACTGCCTTGCCTGGTGACTGCCTCCTAAGCCTTCCTGAAGGCCTTGTTCGCACAGATTCTGCTCATGGAAGTAGAAGAACATTAGCACAGAGGAGATCTGAATAAATTGCAAGTATGAAATTAAGTATGCAATTTCACAAAGAGAATTTCTTTGTTCAGTGCTGGTTGTTGTAATAAGCTGCTTTCTTTTCTATTTCCCAATTCAGTCTCTTGGAAGAGAATGTAGGAGGAACTGCAGAAAACAAATAAATGGTTTCTGCAGAGCACACGTGTGCCCTAAGGCACTTCTTTTGTGGCTGTCAGAAAAATCTTTATGTTTCACAGGAAGAGCAATGCTGACACCTGTGTTTGGATTTCTCTAGAAGTGTGCTTGGGCAAGCACATTTTTCTTACCATCATTACACCTCATTAGCACAAATATTTTTACAGATAGAATGTTGATACATCCAATAGCTTTTCCTGTGATTACATTCCAGCTTGTCCTTGTCATGCTGCAGAGCCCTAAACCTCCTGGATGTGTGCAGCCTGCTGTGGGCCTTGGAGTGTCCCTGTTCTGCACGGGATTGCATGCCTGCTCAGACCCATATCAGGCCACGGCATCAAGTGGGCACGCCTGTTGATTCCTGTCCTAGATATTTTCTTACATTACTTACCGCTGGAGTGTATGACTTATGCTGCTTGGTTCAGCATAACATGATGAGCTTGAAACTAAAATCAATCTCTTGCTGATCTTTTAAGTGAAAGCTAAAGGTGTGCAGTGGTTTTGAAAACAGAGCAACTTGTTGACTTCACATCCAGCTTACCCGGATCAACAGCAAGCCTTGTAAAAGACAGTATTTGCTAAAATATGAACTTTCCCAAAATAGAAGATCATTTAGTTTTGTGTTTCTGTAGTCATTACTTATCTGGCCACAAGTCTAACTCGATATCCTAAATAGATTACTATTTTCTGAATGGTGGTATTTGTGTTTCTGCATGCTAGGAGCCACCGTACTACTTGAACCAGAAAATGTACTAAGAAAGCTGTGTATAGAGAAACACTGGATTGTAAACAAGGAGTACTCATCTCCTAATGCTCTGCACTCTCAGCTTAGTGAAACACAGAATGCTCACTGTCTGTCAGGTTAGGCTGGAGATCTACTTGAGGATGTACTACAAAACATTAGGTCTAACTCTGAACACTGCTGCAGTTCACAGTTCTATGTATCTGTGGGGCAGGTGCTACGTATATCTGAAGGAGTGGTGAGTGCTGCCTTCCGTGTACCATTCAGCTGGTAGGGTTACGAGGAGCTGGAGTTGTGATATTTGCTGATAAGATGGTGCAGGTGTCTTGCTGAAAAAAATAGTGCGTTTTGATGTAGGTGCTCAGATCCACCAAAACACTTCACATTGCCCAAGCCATCTGCCAGACACTTTGTTGTCTCCTCCCCAGCAGTTACAAGTTACATACGCTGTCTTTTTGTGTTGGTTTTCTTTCTTTTTTTTTTTTTTTTTTTTTTTTTTTTTTTTTTTTTTTTAAGATACTGCTATTTTCAGTTCACCTGAAATAAGTCATAAATGACTGGCTATGTAATCTGCTTGCAACAAGCACTTTATCTAGGAAGCTAGAAAAGTTGAGCAGCCTGTAAAATATCACTGCTTCAGATATTCTAGGTAAGCTGGAGGAGCTGGAAACTGCATATCACTGCACACTGAGTGTTGGTTCATAGCAAAAACACAAAAACTTCTGAATGAGGGCATTCTTTTTGTAGCTTGAATTCTCAACTCAGTAGTCAGCTGCTAATTCTGTACCATACGACCACGCTGGATTAGGAAGACTGCTGATCTTCAATAAATAACAAATTGAGCATATTAATATTTTTTGTGGTATATTAAAATAATCTGTAATGAATTGTAATAGGACATTTCTGTGCTTGCAAATGGCTGTTGATGGTTTTGTTGCTGGGGGTTTTTTTGGTGGCTTTTGTGTTGGCAGTGGGGGGGGAGGGAGATAAGGGTTGCTTTTATAGTAAGGGCTAAGGTAGGTTGGTTATCACACTGCAGCACCTGCATGCTGTTCTCTAACACAGCACTTCCATGAACGCAGTAAGCCTGCAAGAGCTGCAGCTAGCACTCCTGCATCCTGCTGGGAGGGGCAGACAGAAAGGGACAGAAAAAGTGGGTGAGAGCTGCTTGTTTCAGCAGTAGCTGTTTTATGCTTGTTTAACTTGCTTACAAAGCTGCAGTGTAAAGGTACAAGTAATCCTGTGTCATCTGAACTAAACAGAGGTTGCCGCTTCCTCCTTTGCACTCACATCTGTCGACTGCATGAGGAGCTGCTTCAGGTAACTGACCTGACTTTAGAGTCACACGTAAGTGCCTTGCTGCTAAATGTGATGCCCAAGGGAACAGTCCCAGTGAGATCACAGTGGATTTGAGTTGAGATAGCTGCCATGAACCCAAACATGAAGACTCTGACAAAAAACCAGCAGTTCATTGCCCTGTTTTCACTTCTCTGTTGGAAACTCCATTAAGCTGAAGTCATATTTTTGTGAATCCAGTTATGTAATTTGCCTCAACTGTGTGTATATCAAAATTGGCTTTATGATATTTAAATACTCTGATCCCTTTTCTGCTCTTAGCATGACACTTTTTACATTCTGAAAACTTAACATGCTTAAAGAATCGCGATATTACGTAGGTCAAGTGTAGCTTTACAATATTTTCCACAGCTTTGAATGTTGCATTAAAAGAGAGCTAAGCCAAATCTGCAGCTAGTGGTAACATCAAATGGCAGCCAAGAGATGTAATAGTATGGGGGAGGTAAGAAGGAGAAAGAAGCAAGAGAGTCTGTCTTGTGGTGCCTGTGGTCTTTTGCACCAAACATAGAAGCAGGAAATGAGGAGGGAGCAGTTTGTCTGTCCCTTGTAGCCCAATGGTTTGTTGTTTGGTACATTGCTTTACATAAAGACAGCTGCATGTACAACTGATTCCTGCTGTGTACTTGCACAGTGTCATTCCCTACTTGCATGTAGGATAGTTGTGTTTCTGTGCCATTGTTAGCTAGATATGTGTTTAATTTTCATGATGGAAATGGATTCTTTGTTTATTCCATAAGCATGCAAATAGTTTTGTGTTTTTATGAGCTCTGCTGTGTTTAAACAACTTGGTCAGAAGCACTTTGGTTATGAAGTGTATCCGTGTGGGGAACAAGGGGATGGTGAGGCTAAGGTTGCTGTTTGTAATAATAGCAGGGTGAGAAAGCGGGAGTTGGAATGGGTAGAAATGAGATTATGCCTTAGAACGCCACGAAGGGCATCCAGCTCGTATGAGTGCATTACTTGACACCCCAGGGTTGTCAGTACTCGGTCTGCTTGTGGATTATGACTATCCTTGCTCTTCCAGTTCATAACAGGGAAGCTGCATAGGCCTCTCAATATTTCACTGAAGCTTGGTCTTTAGAGCATATTTTTCTTACAAGCCTTCAAATAACAATAATTGATAGTTTCATAAAACTGAGCAGGAAAAAACCCAACGTGCTAAGCAGCCTGGGAATTTTAGTCTAACCATAAATGAAGATTAAAAACCTGTTCTAGGAAGCAGCTGGTCATGTTATGTGAATGCTCAAAGGTGCTTTGATGAATGATGACCACATACATAGAAGGTTATCTGATACACCGAAACAAATGTAAAATTATTTTCAGATCACACTAAGTAATAAAAAGGACAATCAGATGGTGAGCAATCTCTGTCTCCCCCCATTTGTCACTGTAAAAATATAGCAGTTACTCAGGTACAGCCTACATTCACCTCAAAAAAAATATTCTATTGTTTGGAGGTCAATCCTCATTTAACATAGACCATAACTTCTGGAAGGTTTGCATGGAAATGAGGTACCAACACAGCTTGTGTGTATGCCGTGCTATGTTATATTTTAGGAGCACTCTTAACTCTTTTAACATTTGTTTTGCTACATCTCTGAACTGGGATCTGTGCCCAGATATAAGGGGTGGCTGCGGGGGGGGGGGGGGGGGGGGAGGGGGTGTTGCGATTTTATTCTCTGAAAGCCCACAGTGGATAAGGACTCTGTTGGCTGTTTCTCTGAGTGAACTCTTCTGTTCCTCGGGCAGATAAAACAGTTTAATAGGTTTGTTACATATTATCTCCTAGTTTATAAATTTACTTTCAGCTAAAAAGCTGATAAATATTCCAGTAACATGGATAGTATTATCCAGATTTACCTTTAATAAGCTCATGAAAGGTAAACTTGAATCCTGGGCTACCAAAACTTTAATGCTGAGGCTATTAAAGGCAGTATAACATGATGATACTGGTTTCGATCAGGAGTAAATTTTGAAGCTTTTTGTCAGGCCCGGTGTTTGGCAGCAAGCTACACACTTCAAATACCTGAAGGCCCTCAGTACGTATAACTTAGGTGAAAATGTAGCACTTCAGAATGATATTGTAATGAGTTCTCAGTGGTATCCTGTGATGTAAAGTACAAGATCAGTCTGTTCCATGTTTTCAAATAGCAGGTACTATTTTGCAATTGTATAAATGAGAGTGCCAACAAACAGCTGACAAAGCTCGCATTACCAACCCAGAAGAAATCTTGGCTCAAATGGTTTGTTTAGATACGTCTATAACCTCAGAGATGCCCAGAATTTTCACTGTTTCATACTTTCCCTTTTCAGATTTTCATGAATTTATCTGCCTGTTCACCTAGAAACATTCGAACTGCAGTTGCGTTAAAGGTGAAGACCAAGCTGTTTTTCGTGTGCCAGTGAGCAGACTGATGGTAACAGGGGAACAGGCACTTAATTAATCAAAATCCTGCAACGCTGAGCTTTGTCCAAGTACTGAGATACTCAGAGCAGCGACTATTTTTGATGGGAAAAAAAGATCTAACAGAGTATTTCTTTTTGAGTATTTCTGCACTTGTTAGCAAATAAAACTCTGTTTTTGTTGCTAGCAGTAAATTGCTCTTGTGAAACACAGTGTCACATTAAGGATTTTTCTCTGCCTTTTTTCAGAACAAAAAACATTCCTAAAAATAAGCTGAAAGAATTGTCAATAGTGTCAGTTTCCTCCTCTTGGTTCTTCAAAAATAAAGCCTAAGGCTGTATTGCTGTCCCTTTAGCTTAGGACTGCACAAATAGTTTCTTACTTTTACAGTTGCTACTTACCCCTGCTTGATTCATTCTTAAAGTGATCCAGTTACCTAAATGTCAAGTCATGCCATCAAGCCAGCTGAGTTTTAGATTCGTGGTCTGTTGCAAATATCGACCCTTTTTACATCTACTGAGCCAGCAGGTCTTGAACAAGGTCTTTCAGAAAGCTATGGAGCTGTGTTAGCACGTGGCTGTCCCAGACTAACAAGTTATGCTGAGGGATAGAATGTACTAGTATAGGTAAACGGTGTGACCCTATGGCTATGCACCTCCCTGGCAGAGCTAGCTTGCTCTGTTCTGTGTCTGCTGTGAGCACGAGGTGCTTGACCCAGTCCTGTAAGTATGTCCTCTGTTGAATCACAAAAGCTACTTGGATATTTTGGACTAAGAACATCCCAAAATGTCTGCCTCTGAAATTGTACGTGTTGAACAGGCGTGCTGATGTCTGTAAGATGTTATTATGCCTTTTAAAAGGTGACCTATGGAGTGTGTGACCAAAGCAAAATACCAATAACACCAAAACTCCTCACAGTTTAAAACTGTCAGGGTCTTTTTTCCTTTTTAATTTTTATTGTTACAATTCCTTTCTCTAAGAATTGTGCTGGTTTCTACCTTAATCTCCTGTCTTGGTATGAACTCTTGCGTTTGGAGCACTTCTGTTTTTTCTGTTGTTCCTGTGGTGGTTTCACAGCGATTGAGCAAAACAGTGTTCAAAGCTGTTAAATCTAAAAACTTGAATCTGCATATTACTTTATAAGATAAAATATAATGAAATGTGTTTGGTCATCAAGCAGCTGTTACAATACAGTTAGTAAGACTGCCTTACTTGGTAGAAAATGCCACCGCCAATGTTATATCCCTTGCTGACGTGTAAAACCCACAACTTCTCTGACTAAATAGGTATATGTTCCATTTATTGTCTATGTACAGCTCATCTCCAGACTACACCCCCAGATCTTCCATACGTAAAAATAAATTGAGTTGCAAATAACATTATTAAAAGAATTGTACCCTAAAGATCTGCCTGTCACGAAGCACAGCATGGAAATAGCAGAAAGCAAGCTCAGTAAGAAAACACTGAGAATAAAGTGAGTAAAAAGTTACAGTGTGAAGCTCTGTCTTAGCTAAATCTTTCTCTGTAAATTCCAGCTGTGGCTCTAGAGAAGAAAGAAATGTAAATATGAATCTAGGTATGTCTGACTAGGAAGTGATAGGATGGGTTCACCATGTACCAAACAATAGACTGTGCTAAAATTCTGCTAAAATTAAGACCATGGTAAAATTCAATTCCTTAAACAGACGGAGGACATCACTGATTTTTCACTGAGAAATACTGTGCTTGTGCAGAGCATTACAACATGCATGCTCCCAAGGCTCTTAACTTTCAATGACTCTCAGACCATTTTCATTAGAAGCTTAACTAATTACACAATAAGAATCAAATGCAAAATAGAGGTGGCTCATGCTTGAAACCTCAGGGGCTTCCATCTCAAAAGGCCATGGGTGGGAACGCTTTTCTTAAATGTGTTTTTAAGTGCACTCCCAGTCATCTGTGTATCAGAACATCTGCACAGAGAGAGTTTCTTCAAATTGCAAATAAACTACAGCCTGATTTCCTGAAGTAATACAGAATGAAACGTAGAACCTCTGTCTTAAATTGCACAGCAGTTGCTGTTGGTGAGACATTCAAAAAAAGTACAATATGTCAGGGTAACTACAGTGAAAAGAAGAAGCTGTTGTAGTGTGTTGTTGTGTATGGGTTTCAGTGGGGTGTGGGAGGTTAATTTCCCTGGAATCCTTCACTAGAGCATTGAAGAGAGGATTGTGATCTGTCCTTACGCTGCAGGTTTGGCTGCCAGACTGGACTTGAGTTCATGCACTTTGGCATTTTAATGTTTGAGTTGCTCCATTCACAAAAAAAAAGGTTATTATAGAGCAATGCTGATCCATTTCAGGAAATGTATAAATGTAGGAAGTAGCTGTCAACAACCAGCTTGCCTCTGTTCACATTACCAAGCTTTTGTCAAGCAAATGTAACAGCTGAATCCTATTTAAAAAAAAAAAAAAAAAAAAAGAATGATTCAGTATTCACTTTCTCCTAACTTCTGTTCTCACATAGAAATAGATTCATACTCCTACTGTATTTTGTATTGGTAAATGCTGCTTTACTTGATATATTTCTAGTGCACTGTCACAGGAGTACATAAGATTTCTTACAGGTCGTGCTGCACAGGTGTCAGCTAACATACCAGACGTGGGGCCACGAAACAAGCATTAATATTTAATCTATGTAGCAGTAGCAGTATCAATAATGATTTTTCTGTTGGAAGCAAGATAGTAGTTAGAAAGTACAAATGTAACTTGTGTTTCTGCAGTAACACCCCACCTCACATTCACTACTATTACACAAACAAGAACACGACATCTGACTTTGAAGACTGTAAAACGCCATATATTACTTGCAGTATGTCCTGAAAATACAGCAAAACTGAGTTCTTAACTTTTCCTTATTTAAAAAAAAAACAAACAGCTGAGTGAATTCTCACTTTGTTAAGGGTGGGAACACTGGGAGACAAAAGCAAAATCAGCCCTTCACTGCTGAGTGAGGGCACCTGGCAGTGTAGTTCCAGGAGGGACCTGAAGGAAGTGAATCGAGGAAGTGTGGCTGGTCCCTTTTGAGGCCAAGTTTAACAGCACAACTTAAGAGTGTGCCAGTTTTCTGATAGCCATATTCCATACAAAATAGTAGGAATGTCATCAAGTGCAGCGTGGAGTTTCACTTGTGCTTTTGCACTGTTTTACTTCTCCCTTTGCCAGCCCAAGTGTCTTTCTTTGGCCTGCGGTCAGCATCTTCAATCATATTTTCAAGTTAGAATCACCCTTAAACGTGGGAGTTCTAAACAAATACTGGTTATAAAAATTAGAATTTAATGTTTCCTCCTAGTTCCGTATTTTGCACAACTGCAGAAACCTGTGGTCCATCATTTATGGAGCACAGAAGCCTGTGGTGCAAATCTATACAGAATAGTATGGATATTCAGTATTCTCTTTGTGCCTGCTCCATCAGCAATGCAGGGCAATACAACGAGGCTGAAGAAAGCAGTTGATCTCCTAAAAAAGAGAATGTTTTCCAAAAGTTTGACTTGCTTGTAGTCAAAGGAGACATGGCTTTCATTTGGTGAAGCAAGCAATAAAAATTTTTATTTATGTAATTTATGAAACTGGTTTTAATAAAAATTATTCGATTACTTGAGTAGGGTTATAGAATTTCTCAATGGCAGTGCTTTTGTTTTTGCGTGAAGGTTCTGGCAAGAAGCTTACAGACGATGTGGAAAATAGCCCGTTATATTTGTGGGTCTTAAAGGGATCTGATCTTCTAGACCACACAATCCAACAATTTTAGGACAGTCCACTACTTCTGTGTTTTGGCAAAGCAATTTTCTGCTGTAAAAAAAACCCCAAAGATAAATTGCAGTAGTTGGGTCCTTGGAGCCATGTAAGTCACAGCCTTAGTATTGCAAAATGATGGTGTAGCAAAACACAGACTCAGAACTGGCTGCTCTGTGCATCCTCGTTACATCACGCAGGAAGGAGATTATCAATTTCTAATCAGCTGTTTATTTAGCTTTTGGAGAACTTCTATTGCCACACATCCTCTGAAATTTGTCCTCGGTCGTACCGCTGGCTTTTCTGTGTGCTCATTTTCAGAAGTTGAGTGAAATGCTACCATTGCATAGCTCTGCTGCTGAAACACAGGAGTACAAGTAACATTTGCCATCATGCCTCATGAGTTTGGGGTGTACCTTAAGATGTTTAAGTCAGGCTGAAGTGCTTCTTTAGGAGTACAGGGTGTGTGCTTTCATTTTTGTTTTTAGTTTTTGTACCCTTTAGACAGAGTATATTTTGTAGGTGTTAGAGGAGTTTTGAGGTAATATTGGTATTTTTTGAGTGTTTACTGTTTTCCATCCTCTTCTGAAACACCAATTGTTCAAGCCAGCAAGCCATACCGTGTTCACTTCCTTTGGCAAGAATACCAGCGAAACAAAAGGTTGCCTTTCCATTCCTCTGTCACAAGTAAATAAATAAATAGATAGATAGATAAAGTCTTTAACTTCAGTTAAGTTGAGTGCTGGCATACACAATACAGTAGTATATAAAGTAGACTGAATCAAAGCCTCATATGCTGGAGGCTTGCGATCAGATTGCAGCATGACCAGTACAGGGCTGAGTGCAGGAGTGTAAGGGAGGAAGCGTTGGAGTGAATGAGCCTAAGGTATTTACAGTGCAGGTTCTGGGTAGAAGTTAATGAGGCAGAAGGAACAGAGGTGGGCCTAGAGAAAATACTTTCCTAATTCAGTGTGTGCTCAGTGGACAGTTCTCAGTTGTGAAATCATGTCTCAACCTTTTATGTTCTCTGCCTTTGGGGCACATAAACAGGTCTTATCCTTTCATTAAATATTTGCTTGCTGTCCTGTAAAGATTAGGAGAGACAGTTTCACACTAGTCTGTTAGATAATTAGGAAATACAGGGTAAGCTCAGCTGGTCTGGCTTCCGCTACAATGATGCTGGAAGTTCTGCCAATAAATGCCCGACAACTGACACGGGCTGATTTTAATTTTTTGGATTGATGTTAGGCGTATGCATGTTTCGAGGCACAAAAACAATAAACATTTTTTTCCTTGAAACTAAAAATAAATGTGATCTTTGCTTAGTTACTAAGTAAATCACTGCATTCGCTACTTGTTTCTTCTCCCAGGCAGCAGTAAGAGAAGCAAAACTTCCTAATACTATGTGTGTTTTTGCTATTTCAAATATGTATGTCGCTCTGAAAGTAATGCCTCCCATTTATTTCCATGGAAACTACAAGAGATACAAGCAGCACAAAAACACCACTTGATAGAACAAAACACTCTTTTCCAACATAGTCACCACCATTAGCGGTGCTCATTTGCCAGCAATGAACAAACACCTGCATGCCATGCTCATCAAAGTCTGCACTAGCAGAGGTGCCTCACTGTCACCACTGCTGTAATGAACCTCCCACCCCTCACTGTGCTCACACCCACTGTTTGGTCCCCATAAATGTTCTGCAAGTGTCAATGAATGGCAGTAGATGCCATTTGTTCCAAATGGAGGAATTCAGATCCACCCCTTGGCTTCATCCCCACTTCCATGTCAGATGCCATGCTGTCAGACTGCCCCTCTGCTGCCATCTGTCACATGGCAACAAAATGTAATGGGAAATTGGTGGGAAGGTTCAGTCTCTACTGCCCTCCCACCAACATCTGTCTCTGACATTATGGGCCAACATCATAAAATAGGAGGCATTACTTTCAGAGCAGCCCTTTGGAAGGTATATATTTAAACAGGGACTCCAAACTCGTGTCAGGGTCCGTTCTGTCTGACTTTCCCCTCTCCCTAAGTTGTTCGGACATAGGTACTTATATTTGCACTATATAGACAAAGCAAGAGTTCTTGAGAACTCTCAGTCTTGGTGCTGCCGTTGCATTTATGGAGCACAGAAGTATGTCACACACATGCTGGCACTGCTGTGGAGCCTTTCACTGCCCCCTGACGTACAAAACTATGTAAGAGGAAAATATGTAGAAATGTGCCTGTGAAAGGGAACAAAAATTGGACCCTGTGTACTTTTTTTCCCCACCATGAATAACTTGCAGTAATATTGGCAGCATTTGCTTTATAAAAAAAACAACACCAATATGATGTAAACACTGAATCATTTCCCTTCATTTTTCTTACTTCAACCTTTCTAATTCCAAGAAAGTTGTAATTAGTCCAAAGATTCTTATGGCTCTTACTTGGAAATATTTTCTCCTCCTCATGTGTGACATGGGTATGTACGGAAAATCAAACACCGTAGTGAGCTGCAGTAAGCACTGCTTGTTTGCTGTGCTCAGCTTGCTGCTTCATTCTGGCAATGCTGTATTTCTCAGGCCTTCTGTAGTTGCTTTATTTCTTTTTCTTTTTTTCTTCTTTTTTGTATAGGCTCTGAGTTCCGGTACTGGAATGAAGACTATGAGATATTGATTAAATTCCATTCCAGAAACGGGTTGTAATTAATAACTGATGTATTTACTGAGCTCAGTTTGTTTGGTGGGGGTGTTTTTTTTCAGTGTGTGGAACTGCCTTTCCGTTCGTAAATTATAAATGCTCACAGTGCTTTCCAGAGTGCTTACATCTGCCTGAATGCTACAGACATTCCAGCAACAGTTGTTATTTATTCCAAATGGATTTTTTGGGAAGATTTTGGTGCTCCCTGAAAGGAGTCGACCTATGCTAAGGCCAGAGTTGTGTCTGCATTTGAAGTGGAGCTCAGTCATAGGAAAACTGGGATTTCCTCTGATGGTTTTAAACTAAACAACTTCTTGCACTGTGGATCTCAGTTCTGTGTGGGTTTGGCTGTGAATCAGAATCTGCCCTTTTCCTGTCAGCATTCTTACTAGAACACTTTCTTAACTTTATGAAAAAACATTTAAGAAGTTACAGTGAACGTTCTAAGTGGATTGGTAGAAGTGTGTTTTCTTCATATGATGATATTATTTGGTGAACTGGATCCCTCTCAAGCTCTTTAACAAGAGAGGGAGAAAATAAATGCTGTTAGTCATATACTTTCAATATTAAACCTTTACAGTGTTTGGGGTTTGGCTAATTAAAGCTTTTCCTAGTGAAGATAATAATTTGCTGCTTTACCAGAATTAATCTGCCTAGGATGAAGTTTCTAACCATAGGTACTTTAGGTTTTGAGTTGCACGCAGAAGCGCTACTCGTAGGTGCAACTACTGGATAACCCAATTCTGTGCTGTTCGTATATCTAAAGGGAGAGAAGATAAAGGCATTTCCCTCCAAGGACATGAACTTCTCCCTGTTCCTCCCCCCTTTTGTCCTTGTTTGGTCTCATAATCTTCTATTGCTTTTTTTTTTTTTTTTTTTTTTTTTTTTTGGTGTATATTAAAAAAATATAGTTGCTACTTGTTCCTTGTATTTTCAATTAAATTCATGAAAAAAATATGAAAGGAGGAGTGTCCCATCTGTTCAGGAACCTGCCCTCTGATTTCAAACCTTGCTCCATGGCCGTGGCTGCAGGACAAGAATAAAGGGTTGCATATTGTTTGTCTGCAGCGTTTAATTGAAAATATCAAATTACACCTAACGTGCATCTCTTTGGGCCAGCACAAAACTCAGCGTTGGTGCTTGTATGAGCATTCAGTCGGTTGTTTCCCATAGCAAACCTGAACTTCCCAAGTCTGTAAACACCCAGCATGTACTAATAGCAAGGAGGATGTGACCTCATGGATGATCCGTACGCTGTAACAACATTGTAAATGTTAAAAGAACTCCAGTCTACTGAGATACCGTCTCAAATTTGATAAAAGAATCTTACTCACTAGAGGAAAATCCTTTGGAAATGCTGCAAACACGGCTATCCAGAAGAGAAACAGTGTCTGCTTTTGATTTGGTTTGTTTTCTTAGACTTTCTTAGTCATGCCTGACGCAAGCTTACTGTTATTGCTTGGAATGTGATTTCCTACATCAAGATCTGGAAGTTCTGCAGTTTCCAAAGTAGTCAGATTAGCTTCCAAACATTCTAGTTACATTGCACAATTAAGTGGAATAATACATTTTGTACGTCAGTATAAAATGTTACATATTCTAAATATTCTAGTGTTCTATAATAGCTTTACTTTAACATGCACTACACTTCCTTTGCTTGGTGAGCAAAGCTCACTGAGAAGACAGTCTTTAGACTTTGGTGGCAGTCAGCATTTGGTGTGCCTTGTGGGTATCTGTGTTTGTGCATCAGTATGGGTGTTACATCCCTCACCCTCCCTTTCTCTCAAAGACTAATTCAACTTAAAAAAAGACATTGAAGGCGTATGGTGTAATTTGAATAGCTGTGTTTGGCTTCTAAGCAAATGGGCTTGGTCTCTGGCTACTTTTGTAATTTCAGTAGTTTCATTCTGTTATGGATTGTATTTAAAATATGATATTTACTGGGCTTGAGTATAAGATGGCCTCAATTCATACGCTAGTCTTCATGAACACTGGGGCAGAGATTCTGAAACCAGCAGAGGAAAGAATGCTTGCCTCACATCATTCTCTCTGCAGGGCAAAAAATACCCATCCTAAAATATACTTCCTTTTTATTTTCTGTTTGAATATAGATCTAATTGACATCGAATAAAGCTTGGACATCGCTGTCAGACACCTTGTAAGTATACGTACGTGCGTACAGGTATATATGCATGTGTGTGCGTGTGTCTGTTTGTGTAAGAATGTGCTCAAAGGGAAAAGTAACGTTTTTCTTCTTTGGACTTGGCAAGTTTTTCCATCCGACTGCTGTTAAGAATTCCAACTGATGTATGTCAGAATAGAAGCATTTTAAATTACCACAGTGAGAACAGAGTAGCTAAGTTCTCAGTTTATAAACACTTTTAAAAGTATTTCAAACTAGTCTGAAATTTCAGGATGAAAGTAATGCAACCTTTAATGTTTGCTTATGTGACCTTTAACGTAACTGCCTGCAAGCATACAAAGTGTGTTTGTATGTGCAATTAATTCAGATGTTAAGAGTGATTTCAGCAGGGTATCAGTCTTAGAACACAACCTTCTTTCCCATTAAGACCCTTCGGTCGTTATTTTATTATTTCAGGCAGATGTTCTGATGAGGTTTCTGTGTCAGTCCTAGCAGTATGGCTGGCCTTTGTTTTATGTAAAAGCTCAACTGCATCTTTCGGAGCACTGAATTAACTGGGATGAGAACATCAGACAAGATTTGTGATATAAACCACTGACCTTCATTTTAGAGAACTGGTGCTTGCAGGGGAAGTGGAGTGATCTCTCTTCTTCTGAGGTTTGTCTGTTTGCTGAGCAACTGACGATGAAGTTAACTAAAGCAGAACATGGACATAAGCTTTGAAAAGAATGTAGAGTTTTCTTTTAAGAAAAGATTATTTCTGAACAAGTCTGAGCTTAGTTTAGCACATGACACATTCAGTAGTCATTTTAGACTACAGGCTTAATTAAAAATGTAACAACATGGTGATCGTGTTATTTTGAGTATGCGAAGATCTCTCAATCTTACATTACATATTGTTGATATTGGCTACAGCACAACTGCGAGCGTTGGGAGTCTTATTAAAAACCAACAGCCTATTAATAGATCTCTGTTGTGCTGTCAGTAGCAGCTGTCTTGTTTAACCTGAAACGTTAATTGTAGCCTCCCTCACCTGGGGTGGCAAACACGTTAATAAAGATACGCTTTGGGGTGTGCCTACATTCTTTTAATGCTTGATGGAGCCCTGAATATTTCCCTATTCCTATGTATTTTGTTTATTAGATCTTGTCCGTGAAAGACTGAGCTTTCCTGTAAGCTAGTCAGCGTTGCATCCTTACGTGTCTGAGGTACCGTGTTTTTGTCAGTGCACCTTTGCCTTTCATGTTTCCTGTTCTGTGCATTGTTTGTGCTGTTTGCATGCCGTGTTTGCATGCAGTCCAGGTGAAGATAAGCACCTGTGTCATTTGTGTGCCAGTGCAAACCAGCTACAGACAAGTGGGGTGGCCACCACTATGGTTTGTGAGGTGGTTTTGTTCTTCTCCCACTTTGGTCTTTATTCAGGCCCAGTTCTCCTTAATGAAGAAAGGTTTCTGACAAAATCTTGCTAAATTTTGCTTCATTTTAAATTAGATTCCATTTTCCATACCTGGAGTTCTGAAATACATATACTGAAATAGGGTGTGATTATTATTTTTAATTTTTTTGGAGGGATGGTTAAATCAGTGCAATCCCTTTTCAGCAGTCTGACATTCACAGTCAAAAAATAATTGATCAATACAGATGTTGGTGTGAAGTTAATAAAGCAGTGCTGGGATATTGTATTGTTCTTAGATTATGGCAGGAAGGTTTTTGAGGACTCTGCATCAAAATACATTTTAATCTGATTATGAGTTGATTTAACATTTTGAAAGGCAGTGAAGACACCTACTCTATCTTTCCATTGCAATACAAATATTTAGGGGGAAAACAGCTTGCCCTTTCCCATCGTTACACAACTGCAGCATTACACAAGCAGTTTAAACACAATATTAAGATGTAAGAGAACAGACTTCAAATTTACAGCCCTGAACTATTCCAACAGGGATAGGGGGGAAGTCTTCGAAAGTCTTCAAAAAGTAAATATTTGTGGCTGGAACAAACAAGTATGGAAGAGTCACCCTCTTTAATCTCAGAGCAGATGCACCGATACATCATGCAACCACATGTATCAGTTAATTCAGTCTCCTTGGTCTTGATGCATTTGAGGTGAAATCTTAAAGGACTAGAACTAATGGACTGACTGTAATACTAATTTAATTCTCTTTTTTTTTTTTCCTGCTCTCTGCTTGGCTCTGGTCTTCACCCACAGGTGTCCACTGCTGGCTCTCAAAGGTTACTAAAATTTTAGCAGCTGCCTTGAAACCAAGCTACCTAAGCTTCATTTACTGTTGCTTCTCCCTACACCATACTGCACTGCTGCTTTTGCTTTCCTGCTCAGAACACACTATAAGAGATTTTCTTTTTCAAATACCCACAATGAAACTTAGGCTAGAAGTACGTGCCATTCTTTTGCTGCCTGTGTACTTGTTAATATCTGTATACAGTATGCTTGTATTTATTCCGTGGTATTTTCTCACCAACGCTAAGAAGAAAAAGGCTATGGCAAAGCGTTTAAAAGCTAAGCCCATCTCGGACAAACCTGGAAGCCCCTACCGTTCTGTCACTCATCTTGACTCACTTGCAAACATAAACATTCCTGGAGCAGACACGTTGGACAAACTGTTTGACCACGCGTTAGCAAAGTTTGGGAAAAAGGACTGTCTTGGGACCAGAGAAGTACTGAGTGAAGAAAATGAAATGCAACCAAATGGAAAAGTTTTCAAAAAGGTACAGCTTACCATTTAGTACTTAATTCTGATTTGGTTTTGAGCTCTTTGACATTCTGCCCCAACAGCAGAGGCAACATTAGAGGTCATCCTTAATCTCTTCTTAAAATGTGTGTTTTATAGTAGTTAAAGAGTAATGTGCAAGAGGATGCGCTCATTATTTTGCTACAAGAAAAATGGAAGTGCTTGCTGTGTTGAGCACCAATTCACAAAAGCAGGGAAGAGCTGTACCAGTCGCTTGCCATCACAAGGCTGTTTTTCCTGTTGTTGCCCCTTCCTCCAGTTAATCTTGGGAACCTACAGATGGCTGTCCTATGAAGAAGTAAATCAGAAAGTGAATCGCTTGGGGAGCGGACTGATGGCCCTGGGACTAACCCCAAAGAGCACCGTTGTTATATTCTGTGAGACCCGAGCAGAATGGATGATCGCAGCCCTGGCCTGCTTCAAGTACAACTTTCCTCGTGAGTGCTGAACCTGTGTACTTCGAAAATGTTTTAGAAGCGATTTCCAGTACTGCTTTGGCTGTTAAGAATGTGTCAGTCCTGACACTGGTGCTATAAGAATTAGTTTAACTTATTCTGTGTATCGCCTGAGTTTTGAAGTTTCCAGTGTATTCCGTACATAGTAGAGATCACCGCAATTTACTGTTCAATTTTTTACACACTGTGAGGACTCAGTAGTTGCATTTTCCCTGCAGACTGTGTGGTGGTTGTAGCATTTTCTGTCTATATTCTGACTTCCGTATCTGAAACGTGAGATGGTTACTGGAAGAATGATAACCAAAACGAGATAGTAGGCTGAGGGGCTGGGTATTTTGGTAACATTGCCAAACTGCTCAAGTTCGTTACCATTATGTATGTGCTTTTCTTTTTTATTTTGTTGAAGCAGTCAGTATTTAATCTGACTTGTTACACACAGCCTTCTCAGTGAAGCAGGGAAGGTTACTAGGGAGTCATGTAACATTCCTTTTTTTATCCTTTCTACATGATCACAACTTCACAGGAATTCTTTAATAATCTTTGGATGTTCAACTTTGAGGCACCAGTATGATACTAAAGGATTTTCCTCAACAGAAAAGGTGGACTCCTCAGTGCCTGTGAGGCACTCAGCATCATTACTGTCATCAGTCAGGATTAAAAAATAATCTCTCACCACAAAAACCAGCCTGATTTCTTAGTCTGATCTCTGCCCTGCCCCCATCAGTAATTTCATGGGAACAAGAAAGCAGCTGGCACAGAGGCTGAAAGCTGGCACTCAGCTGGAAGTGCACAGCAGGAACGGTGGCTGGTGCCTTGCAGTGTGAGTGTCAGCTCTCCTGCAACATTCTGGTTGCAGAGTGCTCAGAGGAAAAATGCATTCTCAGCTGCTTACTGTGCAACTGCTCGGTGTGTTTTCATCGAGTTTTAGTGGATCTTTTTGTTTTGATGATTTCTCTTCCATATAACTGTCCTCATCCCTGAGATCTCTTGTAGAATACAATTCCGATTTGCAAAGATTAAAAGTTGCTTTGTTTCCTAATTAAAAAAAATTAAAAAATCCCATTGAGCTCATTCCCCCCACAATGCATTGCAGTGCGCTAAAGCAAGAGCTTTTGCATTTGTCGTTGCCTTAACTTCTGTGTTCATTCTCTCTCTTGGATGTAACAGTTGTTACCTTGTATGCTACGCTGGGTGAAGAGGCAGTAACCTATGGTCTCAATGAATGTGGAGCATCATATCTGGTCACCAGTGCAGAACTTCTTGAGAGCAAACTTAAGGTAACTTGGCCCCAGCTTTACCTGCTTCCAAGTAACCCTGCAGTAATTTTACACAGCAGTCACTGCTAACCATTTTCTTTCTGTTCTGCAGGCTACATTGCCACAGATCTCCTGTCTTAAACATATAATTTATGTGGACAATAAGACTATCAATAAATCTGAATACCCTGAAAATGTTGAGATTCATAGTATGCAGACAGTGGAAGAGCTGGGAGCCAAACCAGAACACGGTAAGTGAATCACTTCAGAGAATTGATCAAGCAATGTGAAATCAGACCTGATCGAAGACGTTGGGTAGAAGAAAAAGTAAACGTGCCAAGTCTCAAACACAAGGGAAGTGGCAGATGGCCGGTTCGTCCTCTGCCCCTTTAAATAATTGGATAATTGGTTAGAACCCTATTTATTGTCCTGTGCCTTTGTTCACATTTCAGGTATTTGGGGATAAAACTTAAAATTAAGTTTCTAAAATACGACCAGAATATCTCTAAGACTCTGCCTTTATTTTTGGAAGTGAAGTAGAATCTGGTTCAGTGTTCCATTTTCTGCTACTCTTAGCTTTTATTCACCTTATTTTCACTATTTTTCCTAAGAGGAGAAAAGCACTCCAGTTTTTTTTTTGCTTGTTAGCTTGGAAATGTCTTTTTATCTGAGCAAACCTGAGACTGGAAAACCACCTTGGACAACTAGAATAACTTACTACATAACCTTGCTACACTGGGCAGCCTGGAGTGACTGTAACATCTTCAAGGAAGGAGAAAATGCAACCTTGATCATCCTTCTTCTTTACCTCAGTGGTCTGCACTTAGCCAGAAAGTAGGTAAGAATTAATGCAATTTTTCTCTTGCATTTTATAGCAAGCATTCAGCCAAGCAGACCCATTCCCACAGACCTGGCTCTCGTGATGTACACCAGCGGCTCTACTGGGAGACCAAAAGGAGTGATGATGCAGCATAAGAACTTGATAGCTGGAATGACAGGGCAGTGCGAGAGAATACCTGGGCTGGGGTAAGAAACACTTTGTTGCCGAGCGTTGAGGGGATAAAACACAACCTCTAAAAAGTGTAAGTTAATGGAAAATCAGTTGCTGACACCAGCTATTAGCAAGCTCCTTCATTTTATTGTGAGCCAACTAATCTTTAATTTATATGAAATACACATTGTGTTTATGATCTCACCCTGTTCTTTGCAAAGCACGCCCTTCTAGATCTTGTCCCACGTGCTTTTTCTGCTCTATATTTTTTTTTTCCCATCACCTTTATCTAGAGGTCTGAGGTGGATTTTGCACTCTTCTATGCATTAGAAAACATGGCCAGATGGAGAAATTACTCATCTAGTCAAATGTGGGAAGGTTTTTTGCTAGATGCTGTCAGTGAGCTAGAGTCACTTTAGGAAATATACCAGAGCCTACCACTTTCATTCAACTAGAGAGACTCCTGCTGGCTGGATAATACATGTACTGCTGAATCTGCTCCAGTATTCTGCACTGAAATGAGCAGAGAAATAATGAATTGTTTTGATCATAGCGTAGCCATCTGCAAACTCCCTCGCTGATGTTCTGAAAAAACGTTTTGTGAATGTGGATGTGCCTTTGTCACTGCATTCACAAATGCAGCTGAAATAACCTGCAATAAACCTTTTGTGTGGTAGGATATAAGAGCCATTCTGACCTGATGTTGGAAGCTGCTGTAAAGGTAACAGCTCAAAGTTTATTCTAGAGAAATCTCTGCATTTCCTGAAATAAGCTGCTGTTAACTCAGCAATCAGCTCTCCACTAATCCGTTTGAGGAGGAGATGCTATGATGACTTAAGGATTTGAATCGTGTTGGTGATAATTTAAAAATAGTGATTTCATCCTTAATTTGGCACGTGGGATGAAATCTCCCATAAGGAGAAGAAACTTGCAATGGAACACTGAGGAAACTTGAGCTTCCTAGAAAACAAGGCAAATCCTATAATTCATACTGGTCTCAGTGAGGTAAAATTTTTACTGATTCAGTCTATAAACTGATTTATAATCACACCTTTCTTGCATGCAGAAGAAAAAGTCTTTGTGACCTGAGTCTCCCAGAAACACAGCAAAACACACCACGAACAAAGTGAAGCAGTATTTCAGTGCGCTTATGCATCACTGTTCATTAGATAATCTTTCCTTTACCAGGCCCAAGGATACTTACATTGGTTATTTGCCCCTGGCCCATGTATTGGAACTGACAGCAGAAATTTCTTGCATCACTTACGGCTGCAGGATTGGATATTCCTCTCCACTTACACTGTCAGATCAGGTGAGGGGCAGGGGGAAGCAAAAGCAAATTGAAGCTTTCACAGTCTAAGTTCTTGATTAGCTATTCTCTTCCTTTAAAGAAATGCTGATGTATGTGGTACACTTAAGAAATAATATTATTTTTCAGAAAATGATGCAAATAAACATTCCTGGTGGAGCTACAGCAGCAGGTCATACTATATAAAATGTTATTTAAGCTTTTGCTTTTATGATACTTAGGAAATCTGAAAGAAAACCTAATAAATGTGTATAGTGTTATCCTAGAGAAAATCAGGATGCGATCACCTATTAAAACACTAACTGCATGAAGGACTCCATAAAGTGATTTTAAGTTCTTAGTCTCAGTTTGAGCTCTTTAGTCCATTATTGCAGCTCTTCTGTTTAGCTTTTTGCCTTGTTCCATTTAATAGTGAAGATAAATAAGAGCAAATTAAGCTTCTGGAGGAATATAGAGGGAGTGCAAGTACAAGAGAGAGAAAACAAAAAGCCACTCAAGGTGGACTTGCTTTACCCAGCTGGGCTTGCAAAACGCCTGATATTTTGGTTGAGATTGTTGTTAATGGCTACATTTTTCAATCACAGTGGAAAAAAAAGTAAGTATTTTAAGCAGGAAGTGTTATGTAGAGGGACAGGGGAAAACTACATGACTGCATATCCCCTCTTCTTTGGTCCTTTTCAGAAGAGCTGCTTGGTTTTCATCCTCATAAACTATAATTTTTTTCTGTGTTACAGTCAAGTAAGATTAAGAAGGGAAGCAAAGGAGACTGCACTGTACTTAAGCCTACACTGATGGCAGCTGTGCCTGTAAGTATGCAGATGTTTGAAGCAGAAACAGTGCTTTCTAAGTCATTCATGCTGGCACTTGTATTTAAGGACTTTATTCTTTTTTTGTATAAGAAACTGTTACTTATAGGTAAGAAAACAGAATATAGAAATTCCAGTTGTCACTGCTTGAGTTGGAGAACTGATGCTGCAAATGAGCACAAGAATATCCCTATGCTGAAGCCAAGACTTTTTGATCCAAAACTGTAAATGCTTTTTAGTAGTTACAGGTGAGGTTGTACTGGGCTTCTGGTGCAACAGTAGGCTACAGGAAGTCTTCCACATTTACAATCTGAAAGTTCTTTTCACTTAGGGAGAGAGCAGGGAGGATTCATCTAACAGTGATGCTTTAAACATACCAGTTTGGGCTGAGTTACAGAACTTAGCAAGTGAAGCTGCACTGTTACAGCTGTTGGGGTGCTTGCTTTTAGCTGCTTGTCTCCAAGGTAACACCTGGCAAAACATCTCTTCTTGGGGTAAGTAGGGCCAGCTTAGCCTCCTCTTGTAAGAAAAACTGATTGGGAGACCACAAATATGGTTTCTGTAGCTTACATTAGCTTTCTGGTGATCAGGCTTCTCTATACCACAGGGTCTCAGTGCTATTTCAAAACAAAACAGACCCCACCCAAACAAATCAACAAAAATCGCACACATCTGCTGCTTTCTGCTGAAGAAAAACCTTCTTCACATGCCCTGGAATTACGTTATTGTGTTTACCTCTGCCATGATTCTATCCCATCTGGCTCAGAAGACCGGTAGCGTCAGCTTCTGCTACACTGATGGGTGCGGTGGGAGGAGGAGGGTTTGGTTTCATCTAATAACAGCAAGTTTAGTTTTCTGTTGTTCTGCAGCCTCTTTTGTGAATAGCCAGGAGCCTTAAAATCAATTACTAATTGGCGTTTTTTGTTTTTAAAAATAGAAGTAATATACAGAGACTTGGTATTTTTCTTAATAGCCCACTGAGTGAAAACCGATGACTTACAGCCCCATCTTTTCTGTAAAATGGCTATTTAAACTTATTTCTTAGGGAATACTCAACTGTTGACTGCTAGCAAAAGCAGTGCCAATTTAAAATATGGGCATAATCCCATTGTGGAAGAAACCTGCAAAAAAGCACAAGCCAAAAAAAAAAGGCCATGCAGACACCTTCACATGAATTAACTGCAGAATGGTGAAATACAAACAGTGATAATGCTGACCCCACCTAATTGTGTTGACTCCAGAGACTCACTATCACAAAGAAATTAGAGTAAAAAATGCAACTGAAACTGCTGGTCCATTTTCAGTTGCTAGCTTATAGGATCTGGAGCCCAACAATCAACAAGGAGGAGAAACCTTCAGAATGCCCTAGGAAGAAAAATGCTACGCTACTTACTTAATATCTACCTCATAAATATTGCACTTGCTATAAGTATTGTATTATCATCAAAACATCGTAACATCACTCATGATGAACATTTATAAGGAATGAAATAGAAAGTAATTATAGGCACAAATACATCTAAATATTTGATTCAATTAGAATGTGCTCATAGTTCCTTCTGGCCTTTGTAATTCCGAATACCTTGTCATGCCATTGCAGGCTTTTCAAAAAGCTAAACCCAAATTCAAGGTTTCATAAATCAGTTTTTCATGTTTTAGGAACAGATTGAGGTGTTACTGATAATGTAAATGATAAAACCCAAGATCTGCAGCTGTGAGCGACAGAGAAGACATCTTAAGAGCAAAGAGTATGAAGTTTTTTAAAAACCAAATCTGGTGCTCAGAAAGCAGTTTGCAGAAATGCAAGTGGTGCTGTGGATTGCTGCAATATGTCCGGAGATGTACAATGGTTACTCAGTTATTTGCCCTTGACTTCCACATCTGCCTATGTCTGCTAAAGTGAGCTATGTACTACAGCATGAGGGCTCTTCCTCTCTAGCGATGCTGTTGTGAGGCAACAGAAGCAAATGGAGAAAAGTCAGGATAAGTCCCTCATTTTTCTGCTGCATTTTTGACACTTCATTCCACACATTTCAAACAGCTCCAGGCTGCAATGATCTATAAATTGGCTAATTGATAATATATTAAACACATTAGAGTTAAGCATTGCTTAACCAATGATGCAGATATTTTCCTTCTTGCTGTGTTACTCATTTATAAGGAAGAATAGCATTTGGTTTTTTTTTTAATTATTATTTTTAGCATGGAATTTTACTCTTTGTGGTAATTTTCCTTGCTTTTTTTAACACTTTATAGGAAATAATGGACAGAATTTATAAAAATGTCATGAGTAAAGTTCAGGAGATGAACTATATTCAGAGAACTCTGTTCAAGATAGGCTATGACTACAAATTGGAACAAATCAAAAGAGGATACGATGCTCCTCTGTGTAACATGTAAGTATGATTCATGGCCCAAGTGCATTTTTTTCTTTGTGATTTGTTAAAGCAGACTAAAAGAATAATCATCTAAGCTATCTGACATCAGAAAATTCTGTTCCAGCATGCAAACATCATCAAATGACTAAACGGAAATAAACCAAGTTCTTACAGGAAACGGAGGAGATATTTAATGGTAATCATTGAATCACAGACTGTCACAAGTGGGAAGGAACGCACAAGGATCACCAAGTCCAACCCCTGGCTCCACACAGCACTACCCAAACCCCATGTCTGAGGTCATTGTCCAAACACTGCTCAAACTCCAGCAGCTCAGGGCTGTGCCTGCTGCCCTGTACAGCCTGTTCTGCGCCCACTGGCCTCTGGTGAAGAACCTTTTCCTAACACCCAGCCTGACCCACACCCAAAAGTGCACCCACTGCTCAAGGGAAGGCCGCAGCAGTGTGGAGCAGAGCAGGACCATCCCTCCCCTTGCCTGGCTGGCAGTACTGGACCTGGTGCACCCCCAAATATGGTTGGCCCTTCTGGCTGTCAGGGCACACCGCTGGCTCAGATTCAACGTGCTGCCAACCAGAGCCCCCAGATCCTTTTGCGTGGGGCTGCTCTCCTGCCTAAGAATGACTGGTTTCCTGTAAGAGTGATTAGTTGAGGAGCGGTTGGTCTCCAGAGTGAATGACCAATCTCCAGTAAGAATGACAAGTCTTCTGACCAGATGACTAGTTAGATTTCATCGGGTTTCATTTTTCTTTCTTTATAGAATTGAAAACTTTATTTATGTGTAAGTTGTAGGAATTTTGCTGTCTTCAAATGTTAGACAAGAAGTAAGGTTTTCAGTTATCCCTGCTCTCCACTAAAATCTGTGAGCATTATTTTTGAGGTGTTGCAGATAGGAAGGATTGTCTCATTTCTTTTCATAAAAGTGAGCTGAATGAATGATCCTTAGTGTACATTTTTCTCGCTTTCCAGACTGTTGTTTAAAAAAGTAAAGGCACTGCTAGGAGGGAACATCCGTATGATGCTTTCCGGAGGAGCCCCACTCTCACCCCAAACGCAAAGATTCATGAATATCTGTTTTTGCTGTCCTGTGGGCCAAGGCTATGGATTAACAGAAACATGTGGAGCTGGAACAATTACAGAAGGTAGTTAAAATACTTCTGGGAGTATGTTTTAAGAGTTTTTAAAAAGTAAATTCAGAATAGCTGTGGCTCTTAACTGCAGCAAAATCACTTGAGATAAGCCGTCTTCAAAGCTGTAGTTTGGGTTTGCACTTCAAAATGAAAAAAAAGCTTTGTGTTTTTCCTTGTTCTTTCCCTAAGTTGCTGATTATAGCACTGGAAGAGTTGGAGCTCCTCTTATTTGCTGTGAAATCAGATTGAGAGACTGGCAAGAAGGTAAGAGCATCCAATGCTTTGACTTCAGAGCAAGTAATTAAGTAATTTAACCAGAGCTTAGCTGGTTTCCTTGCCTATCTGCTTTGCTAGGGTGTAGCATATGAAGTAATTGTTCATCTTTGACAGCAGTCATTAGTTTGTGCGTGAACTTTAAGCTGAAGTTTCAAAACATTTTCTTAGCAGCAGAATATATAATTTGAGAATAATTGTGTGAGGATTTTTTTTCCAGGGGGCTACACTAACAGAGACAAGCCTAATCCTAGAGGAGAAATTATAATTGGTGGACCTAATGTCTCAATGGGATATTTTAAAAATGAAGAGAAAACAACAGAAGACTTCACCATCGATGAGAATGGTCAGAGATGGTTTTGTACCGGAGATATAGGAGAATTCCATCCAGATGGGTGTCTGCAGATCATAGGTTGGCCTCACTTTTTGCTATCTCAACCTACTATAAGATCTTGACTAGACATAACTGGATGGCTGTGGTTAGTCCCGTTGGCTTTGATGGGGCTGATCTACCTAAGATTACCTGCTTGCAAAATGATAGAGTAAGACTTTTCCAGAAGCGTTCAAAGTTATAAGAAAATTTTGGAAGTGATGCCATTCCCTGCCACGTTATCACTGTTAAATTCCTGTGTGCTAACGAATACATGTAGGATTAGGATTATTTTTTGGTTTTAATACAAAACTTGAAAATCAGAATCTCCGTCACATTCATATCAGTTGCATGACAAGAAGTATAATATTTTGTAAACTACACGGCAGAAGTCTTTATATAGTTACAAGCATATGTATATGCTGTTAGCATCTTTATAATTCGGGTAAAATGCTCTAATTCACTTCTGTTCACTTCTACACGGCACACCACTCAATACATACATAGTGGCTTTGCAAATGAGTCTGGAAATGTAGAACTTTAAATGGAGCAAGCACGTTGTTTTTTTTTTTTTCTTTCCCCTCAACTCCTAGATCGTAAAAAAGACTTGGTAAAGCTGCAGGCTGGGGAATACGTTTCTCTGGGCAAAGTAGAGGCAGCACTGAAGAACTGTTCATTGATTGATAATATCTGTGCTTACGCCAAAAGGTAAGAGTAGTATTAACTTTGTGTAAACCAAAATACAAGCTGTGACTCACTTCTATACTGATGTAGTACGGTGTTCATTGAGCAAAAGCCCCTACCAGAGTATGAGTTATAAATAGTGTCTCCAAAGTAACACACATAGGCTCCAAGATTCCCTGAAACTGGAAAAAGTAACTTATGCTTTCTGTTGGCATTTCTTCTATTGTAGTTCAGTCTAGTTTTGTCCCACCCCCACCCTTAGCAGGTATAATTTAGCACATGCTTTGGCTTTCTGTCAGAATATGAGGGAAAATTCATCTAGACATTCTGCTCCAGGATTAAGTCTCTGAGTTTTGGAAGTACCCAAATAGCCCAGATGTCTCCTCTCCCCCTGCTTATACACACTACATGAAGGGAAACTGCAGAGAGCTAGCGAAACACAAGATACAGCTGGAAAGCAAAATTATGCTGTAGTTTCACAAGTGCACTTAGAAATATGATAGGCATCAAACCTAACCACTTGCAGCTTAGATCCTGAGCTTTGATAAGTCGTAAGTTGTGAAAACCGTAAGTGAAAAAAGGGTCTTGTATGCAGCATTAACTGCAGTTCAAGAGGCACTGTGGCTCTGTGTATCTATCTATAATCAAGTAATCATTTCATCCTTGAAATTGAAGCTTTAACTGTTTTTTTGCCTTCCTTCTCTTGCTCTCCTGTGGTAGTGACCAGTCTTACGTGATCAGTTTTGTGGTTCCCAATCAGAAGAAGCTGACGGCATTAGCTGAGCAGAAAGGTATAAGTGGAACCTGGGTTGAAATTTGTAACAATCCTACAATGGAAGCTGAAATACTACAAGAAATTAAGGAGGTGGCAAACAAGAGTAAGTAAAATGCCAATCGCACTGCGCTCATTTAGGCAAAAGTTTTCAGTTATCTCCACAGACTGCTCTTCTTCCTGTTGCCTCAGCCTGCCAAAACTTAGAGCAGTTTTAACAGACAGACCACATCAAATTCGTACCTCTTATTCCAGGAACAGACATTCTTTTTGGCCATCCTCACTACTCTCTCTTTTTCTTATTTTAAAAAAAAAAAAAAAGCTTTTTTTTTTTTTTTCCCCCAACTAACTTCTAGAGAGAGGTTGCTTGTTTAATGCAGTTAAGATCCAGAAGGTTTGGAAGGGAAGTTAACAAGACATTTGCAGCAAGAAAATTAGTTAAGCAAGACATTTCAGAGCTTTTTTTCCATGCAGTGTTGTGTATTACCGCATAGAACAACTGTGAGCCTTATGTTTATGACAGCTTAAATCCTGCTGTCCTTGCTACAGAGATAAAAATGATCAAAAACCTCATCAGTTCTTTATGGGGCCAAGGAAATCCCAAGCTAACTGGGATCTGGAACCTCTCTAAAGTGCTACGCACCTCATACATGGCAGCAGTAAAACAGTGTAAGCACACAGTATGCACTGCCTCTCAGACTTGGAGAATCTGCCTTTTGAAACCAAGACAATTAGAATGAAAGGCAGTAATAAATCTTCCCTAAAAATAAATGAATATTTTTAGGGATTTGACTGAAGTATGAACACTTTAGTCTGCGTTATTCCGCCATGAACCAAGTAAATAACATAAAGCGTTGTTATTCAAAGTCTCTGCTTATGCATTCATTTTACTTTCTAGATAGTAGCCTACCACTTACATATAAATGCTTTGAAAGGTTTTTTCCAAAATTACTTTAAAAATACAGTTTAGTTTTTTAGCAGTACATGATGCACCTATATCAGGAGCAGACATGTAACTTAACCCGAGGAAGCAGTGTGTTCCAATACCAGTTTGAAGCTGGAGACAAAGGAGCTCCTGGGGTCAGACGTTCCAGCTGTCCTACACTTGCTGCCACCTAGAGGCTGCGCTGCCACAAGTTGTGCCAGAAGCTCACAGGGAAGTCTCAGTGGGTGCTACTGCAGGCCTGCATGCAGGGCCTGATAGCAAGGTCCGTGCAGTACTGCACACATGCAGGAGTTCCCTGCCCTGTTCCTGGTGCAGGGGAGGCTCTGAGGAATTACCCACCTCCCCCGTTGCTCACCCTCCTGCCCTTGTGACAGCAGTCTCGCATCTTCAGGATACAAACTTATTTCTTTCAAGCTTCTGATTTTATACCCTCACATCCAGTACAAGGTATAATTACAGTATGTTATTAGAATATTTGCATGCTGTAATATTAGCACTGAGCTTTGGTACACAATTAAATTTGTGCACCGTCCTTTAAGTTACTTCATCAAGTAGGTCACCATATTATACATACTGTAGAGTACTTGCCTTAGATTTGTAGGCAGCATGAATGTTTCATTTAACAGTGTTACTCATGCTTTTGTTTCTTGCTGTCCCTGCAGTGAAATTAGAGAGGTTTGAAATACCCATCAAAGTGCGGTTAAGCCCTGAACCATGGACTCCAGAGACCGGGTTAGTAACAGATGCTTTCAAGTTGAAAAGGAAAGAACTGAAAAACCATTACCTCAACGACATCGAAAGAATGTATGGAGGCAAATAAACAGGCTGAATTGACTAGACAGTTGTGCAGAAGGTTCTTTATCATGCCTTGATTTTGGATGTCCTTGTATACTGTAGGTATCAGATGTATTCAGAAAATGCACCAAATTGATGAATGTTTCTTATCTCTAAAGAGAGCAACAAGAGAAGATCTTAAACTCTAAATTGCTACTTAACGGCAGAAAATGTTGATGTGTTTCGGTTTCATGTGATCATTTCCAGTTTTAAGACAGACACAATTATATGAAGTGCTATGGCCAGGTAATTTTATTATTCTTTCTCCAGCGTGTTCAGACTACTGGCAATTTCTCTCTAATTCTTTGTGAAGCCTGGCGTGCAGGGAGAAAATGGGTACTTAAACTTTAACCTTCTCCATTTAAAAATAAAAAAGACGTTAGTCAAGAACTTGCTAGAGATCACTAATAATGTACTGCTTAAAAATTGATGGATTCTTCTGCACATCAGTTGTCTTCAATATTTACAGTGCCTATAAGAGAATACAAAACACACTTACCTTAAATAAAGGTGAACTGAAAATCTTTCTAAAGAAAAGTTATTTGAAAACAGCACTCAAGAGCATTGAGTCAACTATCTCAAGTCCCACTCACCAAATACATTTGTACCTGCCGCCACATTTTAATCCCAGCAGAGCTTTCCGCTGGGACACAGTGTGAAAGAAAACAAAGACTTGCCTTGCTGCAGGAGGGACTGATGGAAACGATCAGCTGAATGCAGAACGCAAACCTGCATCCTGGCGGGCGGACAACAGTGAAATTGGCGGCAGTCGTCTCTGAACAGATTTGGAACTCAAAGGAGAATTTGTTCTTTTCCTTTTTATTTTGGAGGTGGCACGGTGGTTTTATTTTAAAGGCACTGATCCTCTAGACCTGCTCATACATGTGAGTAACGGTACAAGTTATCTCCATGTAGTTTACAGGATCAGGGTCTAAGTATCTGTATTTACTTTATGGAAAGGTATTTCCGTTCACCTTTTAAAATACAGCATCCAACACAAAGCCAACCAGAAACCAATAGCAGTTTCTCCGTGTCTTGTTTTACTTATGGCAAAGTATGCTGTGGCTGGGAAAACCTTTGTTTGGAAAACCTTTGTTTTAAGGAACTAAAAAAAGGGACAAATCACTCGATATAGAAATCCTTATTAAAAAAGTGTTCTTACGTTAACTGGAAATTGCAGATGTGCTGAAGTGGGAGGTTATAATTTAATAACAGTTTATCGTTTTGTGTGCAGCATCCAGTACTGTGTTTCCTTTGACTCGTAGTACCTGAGCTCCCGCGTCCCCGCCAGCTCTTCACACTTGAACCACAAACGCTGTAAAAAAGTGGAGGCTCTTGATACTGTTCTACTTTGCACTTTTCTTAATCATTTCATAGGTGTTGCGTTCATTTTGTACAGGTGTGGCTCAGCTGCTATATATTACAAATTCATTTTAAGTATTTATAAATTTCTTCTATTCATAATGTGTTGTGTATATGATGGTTAAAAAGGAAAATTATTTGTTATTGTCACTGTACAGAAAGTGAAAGGTTTTGTATGATGCTTCTCTTTAGCAAACTGGCACATCCGTGGGTTCGTGAAGGCAGGAATTATTTTCCCTTCCAGTTGCAGCTTTCCAAGTGACTCAGCTCTGGAGCTACATTAGCAGCCTCCCATGTTTCAAACCAGTCACTGTCGCGTAATCTTTAGACAGCCTGTTAGCATCACAGAAGTTAGACGCGTAAGAAAGTTACTCGCACTTGAGTCTGTCAGCAAGTTGTATGATTTTCTTTTTTTAAGCCATGAATGTATTTATATGAAATGTATTTTATCTAGACTCCAGCTATCTTCTGTGTCTCGGCTGACTGAGGATCGCTATTTTCAGTGTATATATACACACCCCACGTTGACATTTCAAAAACAGAATACAGTTGAAATGGTTAACCAAGTTTGTGTTTCTGGAGTGTATTGCTGACCTTTAACTGGAAACAACATGCACCTCCCATTCTCTTTGCAATGGAGCATACCCTAACAAAAGGGCTTAGCAGAAGCAGCAGTTCAGAAGAACATAACCCGAGGGTAAAAAAAGAACCCAGGGGAGGCCTGCCTGATGTAGTATGTGCTGCAAAAGAATTGGTACACATCAGCTTCTGGGGTATTTTTGGAGAAGGAGGAAAAAGTGAGGGAGGGATTACACCAGGCTTGCTTCAATTGTAGCATGGAGGCGATATGCGAATAAAATACTTGCATTTTGGTAAGAACTTCTTCTAATTCTTAAATCCTTTTGTGACAGAGCTTGTAGAGAAGTGAGGAATGGCCTGTAACAAACCTAATTAGCCTCAGCTACACCTAATATCACCCCAACAGAGGGGCAAAGGAGCTGTCTCTAGGGGACAAGAAGGGAAAACAAAAAAGTAAGCTTACACCAAGGGTCATTTAGGAGTTGGAACACAGGACATTTTAAAAATAAACCCAGAACTTTTAAACAATTCCTTATTAAACATTGAACTAGTTGCTCAGGATCACCACCACTTGAAGTCTCTACAGCATCAGAGTCAAAGGTTAAATGAACACTTTTCAAGGACAGCTTTAACACAGAACCTTGCTGGGCTGGGGGCAGAGATTCGCTTCCTGTACACAATGCAGCAGGTGCCCTTAATTGGCTTAGCATAAACAGGGAAAGTGATGGTTATTCCCTTAGGAGCAAGTTAGGCGGTGTTTAGTCAGCCCAGGTAAGCCAATGCACAGAGCCCCGGTTCCCATCAAACGCTTCCTGAGCTGTATGCAAGGCATAGGACACATGCTGAGATCACGGGTCTTCAGTTCTGTCAAAACCAAACCAACACCCCCCCACCTCCCGGAATGATTATTTCCGGTAACCACACTGCTCTAATGATGGATTAGTCATGTTCTGCAGCTACAGGCAATCAGAAAATAAATTCTGGTCACGGATTTATGTTTTAAGGAGCCTGCCTATTAGCTAAGTGCCATTTACATGAGAAAATCAGTTTCCATTTCAGAGGCTAAAATTTAAACACAAGAAACTAAAAAAGACAACAGAAGCGATACAAACAACAAGCATCCCAATGCAGCTGTTGCATAAAAAGCCACAAAGGTGGTTTACAAAATGCAATCCATAAAGCTTGCAGCCACTACTTACACAGAATGCTTAAGGCTGGGCTCAGGTATTTGACACCACTGTGAAGATACCTGGATTGATGAACAGAGTTTGTATTTAACATGATGGGGTCACATTGGCCATGGAGGAACAGGGCTGACCACAATGAAGCACGTTTGCTATTGGACCATCACTGTCGCTTCACTTGATTTGAAAGAGTGCTTTGAATGAGAGGTGTCTGGAAGAAAAATCAGACCTGGTCGATTGTGACACTGACAAAAAAAGCGTTCTAATGAAGCACCCAGCAAATTACCACAGTTAATTTGTCAAAACCTGCATTTACTTTGAGGTGTTAACTTTGACATGAGGCCAATGCCAATTAAAGCAAACAAAGGGAGCTCTGGGGCATGCTGATCCTCAGAGCCCTCCCGCTTTTAAAGAAAAGAAGCAAATACTCCAACAACAGAGCAGCACAAAACGAAAACTGTTGAATTTTCCATTTGTTCTCCAGTTTTGAACCACTGCTACCAGTGGGCTGCTGAGCCTACGTAGGAACTAAGCCCAGCAACGTCTGCCATGAGTCTCACACCGCGCTGGCACCTCTTAGCAGAGCCCCAGGAGGTGTTGCTGGGTTTGTGTTTGTTTGAGATGCAGTATCTAACCTACCTCTTCCTGTTGGCTGTGGATCAGTTTGTTACTGATGGTTCTCCCCCACGGAGCGGGCATGAAGAATAGGAATACTGTTCTCCACAGCTGCCCGCTCTGCTTTACTTTTTGTCCTTCAAGTCAAAACAAACCCAATCATTTGCCCTTGCAGTTCTAAATGGTTATGCACAATGAAATCGAGCACTTTCTTTCTACTTGCAGCAGAAATGACTACCCATGGCACGCCTCCCTTTGGTGTTGATGAAGCGAGATGCCTGTGCATCCCTTACCCAAACGTGGCTCTGCAGGGATGTAGTTTTGTTAAAAGGGCTCTGCAGAGAAAATCAAAACGGGGCACCTACACACACAGCAGGAACACACAGCTAACCGCAAATGGACAGGCTGTGCCCCTGTAACACAACCACCACAGCCACCTGTGAGCACAACAGCCACTGAGCTCAGCAACGGGATGGGTCAGCTGGGAACAGGGACATGTGAGGGCCTCACATGGGAAACCAAAATCCACAGCCATGGGCACAGAGCTCTGAGGAGAAAAAAGTGAAGGGCTTGCCGGTGCCACAGCCTCAGTCCCTCTCTCTCCACCACACAAACAGGGAGCAGCCCAACACCAGACCACCAATATTCACCACTCAAGCCTTTCAGGTCAAGCAGCAGCAGTTAATTACTGTTCGAATTACTCCAATTCTATCTTATCTGGGCTGCTCTCCTTCCAGCTCAATCTTTCAAATGGAACTGGACTACATTTTTCTTTCTAGAATAAGGATACGGATTCGAATGAGCCCCGGCGCTGCGAGGATGCGGCTCGGGCCCTCCCAAACACCCTCCTCCCAGCACCACGCTCCGCTCTATGTAGCAGCGCTGCAGGGAAAACCTCAGGCAGACAGCAGTAGCGGGGAGAGGGACGTGGAGCCCCGGCGGCTCCGGGCGGAGCCTCAGCCCTCTCACACGCACCATTTCTCCCCGAGCTCCGAGCGGATCAGCGCGTCACTCCCAGAGCTCGGCGCAGCTTGCAGGGGCACAGCGGGTACCCTCCGCTCCGGCCGCCCGCCGTGCCGTGCCATGAACTGCAGCGAGGCGCGGCGGCTGCAGGCGCTGCTGGGCGCAGTGCTACGGGAGCTGCGCCGCGGAGCCAACGCCAGCGCGGCCGCCGCCGAGCGAGGGACTGGGGGCGACGCCTCGCTGTACATCCTGCTCATCATGATCTTCTACGGCTGCCTGGCCGGGGGGCTCATCCTGGCCTACACCCGCTCGCGGAAGCTGGAGTCCAAGCACGACCCCTACCACCTCTACATCGAGCGCGACTGGGGCCGCGGCGGCCCCGGCCAGGCGGCCGAGGAGGGCGGCCCGGCCGAGGAGCAGCGGCCGCTGTGACAACGCGGGGCGGAGCGGGGAGCGCTCGGACCTGCGGACCGCTATGGGACGGCCCCCGCCGCAGCTCGGTTCCCACCCGCGGCTCAGCTCCACGCCGCGTCCCGCACCGGGCGGCGGGACGACGGATGGTGGTCCTGCTGCCCTGTAACCGGGGGCTGGGTGGTACTGCTTTCCGCAATAAACGCCTGTGCTGCCGTGCGTCCAGAGACACCTCTCATCCCTTATCCTTACACCTCATCTACAGATCTCCCTCCTTAAAATCGGTGCGTGTTCCGCCGTCTCTGACCGCACCGCCGATGCCGCGGGTAGCCACGCTAACAGCCGCTCCGTGCTTTCTGACAGCAAACCTGCAGCTGTAAAGCTCTTCCTCACCTTGGCAGCTGCTGCATCTCACTGGCTCTGCTGTAACGTTGTGGGGAACGGCCGCACATGGGCTGCACGAGGTGAAGAAGGGTTTTGTTTGTATTTACAAAAACCCTGAAATTACAGGAGCTGCACATTATGAACCACTGCACCAGGATCACCACAGCGGGGCCTCAGTCACATTAGATCTTCCGCAAGGAATTCCTTCAGCGCAACCAGAATTGAACTGACTACAACCAATGTTCCCCCATAATGAAGAGGGAATTATTACACATCCAAACCCTTTTCAGTCCTGTCCCAGTGAAGGAACACTGTCCATCAGCAGGACTGCGGCCTCTACGAGGCATTACAGACCAAAAGCTCAGAAAGCACAGCAGACCCACAGCACTCACCGCTACCGCTGACCTCAGCTGTGTTGGGCAAGGATAGGGAAGGGGCTGTCACTGCTTCCCGAGTATGAGACTTGCACACACTGACCCGGCACATCCGACCTGCACGCAGCCTGGCACAGCCCATCCTATGCCTACCCCCAGCCCTGCACTGTATGGCAGCAGCTCGTCACGCTGAGCAGCCCGGCAGGAATCAGCAATTCATCTCTGCACCTCCATTCTCAGTTGATGCGAATCCATTACCTGGGAATTTTCCAAAGAAATGTGCAGAGCTGCAATCGGGCACTGAGCTCAAAAACACAACCACGTCTCTTTACTTTTGTAAGCCCTCTGTCACCAGAGAAAAACATCCCTCATCCACCATCACGTTCATTGCTTTCTGACAGTACGTGAGCAGCCGTTCTCAAGGAAGAAGCACAGGAATAAAACTTCATCAGAAATCCAACAAACACCACGAGAGCTCACTGAGAGCCACAGGCAGTGCCATGGAACGGGCCTGACACGCTGCTCTCACAAACAAGGTCACAGATCCCATCTGTGCTATGGTTTTGAGGCTCTTAAAAAAAAAAAATCAATAAAAATATTTTAATAAGTTTTGTTACTTATATACATTGATTATGGTATATATCTGACATGGCCTGCTCTGAAAGTAATGCCTCCCATTTTATGATACTGGCCCACAACAGAGGCAGCAGTGGTGGTACAGCAGCAGAGGCTGAACCTTCCCACCAGTATCTCATTACATTTTGTTGCCATGTGGCAGATGGCAGCAGAGGGGCAGACTGACACAGTGGTGTCTGACACGAGGTGGGATGAAGCAAAGGGGTGGCACTGAATTCCTCATTCCAGTGAATGTCAACTGCCATTCATCACTGCTTGCTGCATGTTTCCAGAGACCACACAGTGGGTGTGAGCAGTGAGGGGTGGGCGATGTGCTGCAGCAGTGGTGCCAGCAGCAGTGGTGCACCTCCACTGCTGCAGATTTTGATGGGCATGCAGGCTCTTGTTCACTGTTGACGAAAACACAGCAAATGAAAAACAGTGCTTTGTAGCTAAGAATTTGCTCTATCAAGCAGTTACTGTGCTCTTCGTATCTGTTATCACTTCTACGGAAATCATGAGGAGCCGTTACTTTCAGAGAGACCTACACACACGTGGCCCAATGCAATTCCTCTTCACTTAGTGTGGCCCAGGCAACCTAAAAGGTTGGGCATCCACGTGTTAAAGCTTCATCGCACTCAACACTTAAATGTGCTTTCAATATGCTTTATTTAGTATCAGTTACTGTTTTCCAGTGCTCCATTCTACAGATTACCACACAATAGTTGTGGAGGTCCCTCCGCATCAGCATCCAACCAACACTACCAACTATGTATCTTCGTAACACAACTCACCCCCCAAATAACATGCGATGCACTACACTTAGATCCTTTCTAAAAGAAGGGCAGCCCTTGTGAAAACATTTCAAACAAGTAAGGCACAAAATCTCCTGCCAAGTAACTAACAAAGCACCTACTTCTAATTATCTGCAGTTCTACCGGTACACTTCAACACCTGAAAGAACCACTAGGTCTCGGTCAACTGCAGCACTTAGCAATTTTCATCAGTCCATCTACTCTGCCTTATAGTTACAGTTCAACCAGATGTTTAAATAAGATAACACGTTATCTGCTGGCTGGAAACCTTAAAAAACAGTGACGCTTCGTGCATCTTTTACAGCTTTGAGCAACCGCACCAGGCTGGCTGACCTCGGGGAGAACAAGTCTCTGGGCAGTGCCAGCTGCCTGCTGCTCTGCCGAGCCCTCAACCTGCTCCTGCTGGGCAGTGTCTCCTGTGAGGCCTCAGTGCACTCCATGCCTCCGCACCATGCAGACCTGCAGGCCCCACTGCCCCGCAGCCAAGCGCTGCTGAGATGTGCCAACGGGTGACTGCTGCCTCAAAGTCATTCCCAGGGGGACCTCATGGCACCACAGCTCTAGCAGCTGAGGCACTCTACTCCAGGGCATTCTGCCTCTGCCTTCTGTGGCTAGATGGTGAATTATTATAATCATTAAAAAAAATTACCAGTCATGCTCCTCTTAAAGCACTTGAAGTTTTTTTTTTCCCCCCTCCACTTTGAGTATATTTGAATTAAAATAATGCTTGGCCACGCCATAGCCGGCGATGCTGCTGTAGGTTTCACAATCTCCAGGAACACCTTAGAAGCCCTTAGAGGGGACACACTGCTTTCTGTGCAGGATGCAAGGTGGGTAAGCACAACTCAAACACCCCAAACCTTCACAGCCAGCTCTCACTTCACAGCCCCAGATCCTTCCCTGCTGCACAGGTTGCCAGCCGCTCTGCCCTGAACCAGCAGCACTGCGTGGGGCTGCTGTGGCCAAGGACCCAGCACTCGGTCTCACTGAACTTCATACAACTGGCCTCAGCCCAGCTATCAGCCTGTCCAAATCCCACTGCAGAGCCTTCCTACACTCAAGCAGTTCAACACCTCCTCCCAGCTTGGTGTCATTCACAAACTTACTGGAGGTGCACTTAATCCCCTCATCCAGATCATCAATATGGTTCTAAATTTGGTAAGTTTCTAAATTCACTTCTGCCATACAAGCAAAAATACCTGGTGCTTTCTTTTTCCCTAGCCATGTTTTATTTCTCCCCAGCATTCTTAACACTATGCTGCATCAGCTGCCAGAGCTCTTCTCAGAATAACTACTAAAAAGTGATTATTTGCAAAGTCTCACTGAAATCTATACCTTCAAACATGGCAAGAACATTACAATAGACCTAGCATTACTTGCTTCTAGAACGCCTGTTTCTTCAGACACCAATCCTGCATTACCATCATCTTCCTTACCAGCAATCAAAAGCCATCCATGCTAAGTGACCATCAGTCATTTAACGTCAACAGCAAAATAAAGTGAATGAAGCATCTGAATTACCACATGAAACATTCCTTAACCATGTGCTTTGTTTCTTCTTAGCACAGAAAGAGCAGAGGCTCCATGATATGTTCTCAGATTGTAAACATTTTCATACTTAAATCCAAGATTCTGGAACAAGTTTTGTTTGGCTTCATCCAAATATCTGTTGGACAGCAGTCAAAACATTAGTAAATTCTATAGCAGGATGTAAGGGTAGGCAACAGCAACTGGCTTTGGTTCACCCAAGAAGGGCAGCAGTCCCAACCTGGTAATAGAGAAGGACTCACTCACCCCTTTCTGAGAATCAGGGCTCACCTAAAGCTCCAAAGGCAGCAATCTTCAAGTGCAGGTGCTTCCCAGGTGCCAGCCCTTAAATAAGGTTTGAGAGGGGGGGACGCTGGGCCCACCCCTTCTGGTCACTCTGGTGAATTCCTTCCACCTGTGCTCCCAGGGCTGGCTATGCCTCTGCACCAGGTGCTCAGTCACCGCTTCAGGCCAGTGACCTAATGACTCGCAGACAGAGGGAAACATCAATCTGAGACTGATGCTCTGGCCAGTTCAACACCATTTACTGCTTCACAGTGCTCTTGGTGAGGCATTTGCTGTAGGATTACTCCAAATAACTTTTCTGACACACAGCCTGTTCTGCAGTGTCCCAGCACCAGCTGCAACAATCAGAACACATAACTCATGTCTAGAACACAAGCAGTAAAGATAAAGAAGCCACAGATTATTTCCTGAACTTTTAATATCTTAAGAACAAACTACCAAAACGTCTTAAGGAAAAAAACGGGGCTTTCTCTTTTAAAAATGGAATCTTACAAGAGGTCTTTTAACAACTCTGAAAACTTACAAAATATACTCAAGTGCTGATAAAACAGCATTTCTTTTATAATGTGCTTTCTCCCAGTCACGGTAATGAAATGTATGCATATCAAAAGTGTCATTTGTATCGCAAGAACAAATTGCTTTTCTCCATTCCAAGAACCAGTACAAGTATTTCAGGTCAATTTAACTGCAGTATGGTAGAATAACAATGCAACATTAAGAACAGTGACTTATAGAGACAGTACAGGAAACGCGCACAAAACAGAACATCTACCAAGACTTCAGCTGCCACAGCTTAGTACGTGGAAGTGCTCAGCTCCTCACCTGGCTTTGTTCCACTGTCTGGTTGTACATTACTGACTTGGGATCAAGCAAAACTCTGCTAGTATTAGCTCCTGGTTACAGTTCAGAGCATGAAGATGTTCACTTCTCGGATGCCTGGTGTAAACTTCAGATATTACAGCACAGTCAACCAGAGGGAACATTAAACCAGCACAGACTGATTTGGTACGTAATGGAATAAAAAGCAGTTCTGTGGTTTTTTTTTCCTGTTACCTTCACCACAGAAGTGGTAACAAGCTGCAGCATCCCTATCTTATCCAGCTACTTGGAAAGAGATATTTTGTCTGTAAATAGACAGCACACAGCCAGTACTTTCCCTTAGACTAAAGCGATCAATCTCTAATAAATTTCCCTCCCAATATCCCCATATGCACACCAAGTCCAATTCCAACTATACATCTTAGTAAGTAAGAGTACAAACCGGGCCTGTGCAGCTAGACAGTCAGTAAGCCTCCTACAAAACATGGCAGCTAGGTCTTTTTTTTTGTTTTTTTTTTTTTAAATATTAATTGCAGAAGCCAGATTTAAAAGCAGTGTATATTTAAATAGCATGAAAATAATCAATAGGAATAAAACAATCAAAACATTGTCTCAGGTATTCAAAATCTCCCACTCTGCATAGAAAAGAGCTTCAAAATTAGTATACAAATTAGAACTTGGATCCAAACATCCAATAGATATTCACTCCCAGAACAAGCTTATCAGGTGCAAGTATAAGTGTGTGTCCTGGCAAATGTGTTCAAAGTTTAAAAGTAAATGTTACAGGTGCACCCATCGCTACATTTCAAGAGACAAAACCTGTTTGGTGTATGTAAGCAGACCGTAACACTACTGATGTCATGAAGAACAAAGAAAAGCACAGCACACCAGCATCAGTTCAACAGTGCTATATGAGAAACAGGCAAACTGAGGGTTCTCTTCTCAAACTCATAGAAGAAATGCAAATATATAAACCTCGCATATTCTGTTAAGAAGAAACAGTGAATAAAGCAACCCTTTCTTCACTACATACAGATATAACAATGCATTTACAGTATTTACAGTTTTCGAGAATTGTGGATTTTTTACATTGCTTGCAGAAACCAGGTATTCTTCAGGTTGAAAACAGTTACACAGCAGCTTCAGAAACCACTCAGAATAGCAGCAGCTTCTGAAGTAAGTCAGGTTACCAATTCCAACGTACATCCAATGATGTAAAGAGTACCTTTAAATTACATAAAGCCACCTTTTTCACTTAAGTATCCCATTATCTATAGGATAACATCACGCCAACCACGAGTGTTTTATACAACTTAGATACTGCCCATTTTCACAGTTTTCCAATGTAGGTGATAAAACTACGTGAGTTGCAGTCCTAATGGCTGCTGCTGTCACTGCAACAGTATTAACAATTTCCCCTCACATATTTTCATTAGCAAGCAAGTGTACTATCGCATGTATAACTATATAAAAACATCCATACTCAGATTTACTTTATACGTTCCAGGTTAAGATGGGCGATCTTCTAGCCTGCACCCACAAAAACTATTCTATGAAAGCTGCTGTTTAAAGCAAGAAAAAAAATACAATAGAATGAATAAATACAGGAAATGTTAAAGAAACATGAAAACTGTAACAAAAATCTGCAGGCAAGGGAGATGGTACTTGTGTTCAGAGCTTCTTTTTCTAAGTTAAAAGTAATCAAAGAACCTGTTCTGAATAACAGTACTGAAGAGAAAAATGGAAGGCTTCACAGTAATACACAGTGTTTTTTAGTGTCTTTTTTTATTACAATACTTCCTGAAAAGATAACAGGGATTCAAAAATTGCAGACTTTAGATGGGAAGAATATTCCGTCCTTCACAGCGACAGAATTGACAGTTAGAGCAGACAGAAATGATGTTACCGACCTATTTCTTACATGACAAGACTGCAAAATAAAAACTGCGGCTGAAGTCCTTTACACATACTTGACTGAGCTGTTGGCACTGAAATTCTGAGTTATTCAGTATTCCCTAAATACGGATCAGTATAAATTAACAACCACCAAATTCTGAGACGCTTAAGTCAAAAGAAAACCTGACAAGACGCAGTCCTTCCATATCAATGAAGGTTAACACTAGTTTTCCAACAGACTATTTGAGAGATTATACGCTCACAGGTTGTATTTGCAACTTTCACAAAGAGCAGAAATCGTCGCCAATCCTCACAAGCCTCTGACAACCAGGAGCAGGTAGCTCTGAGAATTCTATAAACATGTCGCAGGCATCTTCTTCAGAAGAGGTAAGATGCTACTGTAAAAACAGGCCTTTTCAAGTTGAAGCAGTTACACGTTTGGTCAGAACTATACAATAAGAGAATTTTGCGTTCGAAGTTTCTGCATTACATACAAAAAGTCTGTAAGTGGCAGCACAGCTGCACGTAAGGCATTTTAGGAATGATTCCAACACAGCTCATTACCTTCTGCATTTCCTTAGGTTCAACTCCTTCAGCATTTCATTACGTTCAACTAACATGAGCAACCCGTTACGTCTTCAGATTGTTTATTATTAAAGCCATGGCCACTGGGATTGAGCCTGAGACACCCGCAGACCTTCCATAATGACAGATGCAACACGAAGACTGAGCACAGCCCACGCTCAGAGAGTGGCCAACTGAACAGCTAGCTTCAGTACGTGGAATGAGAGGTCACTTCCTGTAGCCAATGCTCACTAGTTGGCCCAGTCCTGAAAGCGGAAACAGTCACTTGCGATCTTCCACACTGTGCTGTTAGATGTGGCTTGTGCTGTCAGCAAGAAGTTCTGGTTGAAGTAGCGCTGCTTGTTGCCATCAAATTTTACTGTCCCACAAGTCACCACAAGGACTGTTGTCTGGCTTTGAGTAGCTTGCTCTTCACAGGAAGAAAAAACAAAGAAAACAACCCAAACAAAGACTAACAGGTGAAAGAAGTAGGAAATGTACATATTTTATTCAATTCTGTTACACTAATTACAGGCTAGCAGTTGGTTACAGGTCCACAAAAAAATACAGCTTTCTTACATCATTTCCATATAGACAATGGTGTATTCACTCGCCGACAGCATTTTTAAATGGGTTTTACATTTCCATCTAATGTTGTTCATTTGAGAGCACTATAAAAATCCCCACATTTCTTTTTAGAAAAAGCTCTCGTTTGATAGGTGTACATATCTAGCAAGTTGCATACACATTCTCCCCTCCCTCCTCTATTAGCTTGTATCCTTGTACAGCAGAGGAAAGCTACTGTGCTTGACCACAGGCTTTTGCCTTACTTATACTCCAGAAATATTCCTTAGAAGTCATTTATTAACTTCTCGATTATGTAAGCATTTTTTTTTTAGTAATTGCTAATTAGAAATCAAATGAACTTAACATCTATTCAGAGCACATACAGACAACTGATTTGTCCCACATTCTATTGCGTGGCAGTACCAGAGGCTACAGCAGAGGTCTTTCGACTCTCACACACTGTCAAGGACAACATCATCTGTTAAGCTCAACCTTTTCAATACATGAAAATGCAACACATAAACAAAAAAAACATTTTCCCAGACATGAGGCATAGTGTGGAGTTGCTGCACCTCTTGGTTTTGTGCTTTATTTATGCACGGCTTTACCTTCCAACCCTCAATATTTTCACTAATAAGACAGTCCCTAGAGAAATACCGAGCACTGTAATAGTCGTATTTCTCTATCGAGTTATAAAATGACTAAATAAATAAATAGTAATAGAAGCTTACCATGAACAGGCTGGCAATCCAACACATTAACCTGGAATTCACTGGATGGCAACATTTCAAAAAACTCATTCAGCGCCTCTTGTCCAGAGACTGCGTTACCATTCCAAATTAACGTTGCTTTGTCCAAATACAGCCTGGTCAAAGCCTGAGGGATTACAAACAGACATATTTGGGGAAAAAGGGTGAGCAAATACAGCGCACAATGTCTCAACGTAGGAGTTGAAAGAGTGTTTTGTATCACCCATTACTTCTGCTCCTTGAGGAAATAAAAGGCCCCCCTCAATTATTAACTTTTAAAAAATAGTGCTCCTGAACAAGAATTGAAATAGAAGCATACTTTGCTTTCTGACTTGCAAAGTGACTTGTGCCTCTACATTTAAATACTGATGACATTCCTTTAACAAAGCTAGTGATGTAACTGAACTGCTTGCCAATGAAAGGAAAGCATTCCCTTTGCAGATCATCACTGATTTTGTGTGCACACATGCAACACGAGGAGTCAGAAAGTATGATTTCAGGTAAAAAAACAAAAAACAAAAAAAAACAAGACTGGGAGCAGTGGAGCCGTGCAAGAGGACAATTATATGCAGCAGCAGACCAGAACCTCCCCAATATTTCATAAGCTGTAGCTTATGGGCGACTACCTCTCATGCAAGCTGTTGCTACACCTGTGCCTATCCTGCCTGAGCACAATAAGACTAAGCAGTAATATGCAGCTGCTGATAATTTCACGTTCACCTACATTTTTAAAATTACAATTACAATACAACATACCTCAGAGGTCAGCTAACAAATCCTGTACCTCTAACACGTATCTGGATTTCAACTGAACTACTATACTGAAGAACAACAAGGTACTTGCTAACAGGGCCCTCTTCCAAATGATGCTGTGCAGTAACACAAAACAATCCTGAGCAGGGCAGCCTAGGAGGCCAAGCTGAGATCTCTATTCCAATGCAATTCACAGTAACCAACTCCAAGTGTAAGTACTTGAACTACTTACTTTCAAGTGTAACGGTAGCTAGAAAAGCACATGAAACTATTTAAAATAGTTCCAAGTACTGGTAAAACATGTACGTACCCTTCTTCTTTTATCCATAGTCTCATAATAAATGTTGACAAATTCTTCTGCAGCTCTGCAGGCTTGATCCACATAGGTTTTGAAATCCTGGAGGTTAAAAAAAAAAAGACAAATAAAAAGTTTAAGTATTTTTTAATTTTATATTTAATTATGATATGCTATATTATTATTATTTATATTTCATGCAAACTAGACATCTAAGCAGCAGCTCCAGCTAGTGAGTGACCAAAATCACTATATTCTCCACTTGCACTGAAAGATGATGTCAAGCAACACTGAAACTGCTTTTCTACTTCCTGGAGGTACTGAATCAGCTCGCAGCAAGGTGCTAGTTTTAGGACTCCCCTCAGAACGCTGGCTTATTTACTGTATTTAAATTGAAAATGGTTACATTGGAAAATGGCTCCAGCTGGTTGAAGCACACCAGCATTCAGTGAAAAGAGCTGCTGCTTTCTGTGACGGATGTTCTGAAGGAAAGGAACAAAATTTATCCAACATGTTGCTGAAAATGAATAAGAACTCCATCACATCACCCTCACGCTTGATTTTTTTTAAACCAGATTCATACAGGTATTTCAAAGTATCCCTACAGAGAGATACATACAGTTGCACATGGATATATGCAAAAAGGAATAATAGTTCTTCTTGGACATATACTAGGGAGAGAGAGTGCCCAGAAGCAGGCTGAACACATTCTACTATTAATCACTCCAGTTCTGCATCCACAAGTAAAAACTAAGCACCTCTCACATCTCTCTTTAATCATTCAAAGGTATCAGCATTTGTTGTCACAATGCTGCACTGGGATCTCATTTAGCAATTTACTCAGTTTGTTTACCTGTTTGGCCCTTGATCTCTTTTAGACCCTGAACAGTGATATCTCAATTTCCTGCCTATAGACCTCTGAGGACTACTCAAAAGCAACGCCTCCTATTTTGTGATGTTGGCCCGCCATGTCAGAGGTGGATGTTGGTAGTATGGCAGCAGAGGCTGAACCTTCCCAATTTCCCATGACATTTTGCTGCTGTGTGACAGATGGCAGCAGAGGGGCAGTTTGATGGAATGGCATCTGACATGGAACTGAGGATGAAGCAAAGGAGTGGAACTGAATTCCTCCATGAGAAAAACATGGCACTCACTGCCATTCATCAACGCTTGCTGAATGTCTCTGGATACCAAACAGTGGGTGTGAGCACAGTGAGGGGTGGGCAGTGCATTCCAGCAGTGGTGGCAGTGACAGGGGGTCACCTCTGCTGGTACACATGCTAGAAGCTCAGCATGCAGGCTCCTGTTCATCACTAGTGAAAAAGCACAGCTAATGGCAGTGACTGTGTTAGAAAAAGAGTGTTTTGCAGCTGAAAATTTATTCAATCATACAGCGCTATTGTGCTCTTTGCATATGTTGTAGTTTCCATGAAAACACATAGGAGGCATTACTTACAGAGCAACCTACTTGTAATCTTTAATTTGGTTTTGTAATGATGTTTTGTTTAAAATGTTATAATTTCTTATTCTTCTATTTCAACATTACATTCTCAACATTTACAATTCCATCAGTACATCACAATTCCATTATTTTTCTTGGTTGTCTTTAATGAATATATACCAAAACTACTACCAGTTCCTACAGCATTACCCCAAGAAACACTTTTACTTGGAGAAATTTCCATGCTGCAAAACATTCACCAGCATATCAAATAATCTCTGCTTACTCTACAGGGACAAACTGACTCGTATTGGTTTTTTTTTCAAATCCCCCATGGAAGGACACGACACTGTTCTCTGTCTTCCCATCTCCTCCAACAGTTTCTGAACCCAGAGGCCAGTTCGCAAGCCAAAGTGACACAGCATCAAGGCACTGTATTCCTGCAAGTGCCAACAGAAACTGTGACACTGTGAGATAAGGAGTGCCAGAGCACCCACTGGGGAGCAGTAATCATAACTTGGCTGATTAGTTATTTGGGGCAGATGGCTGTTATCACTCCATCAGCATACATTTGCACACACACACTTTCTAACCAGCAGCCAAACATACTGCCAGTTAGTCACTGCACAGACAGAACAGGTGTGATAGAGACCAACAGAGAAACACCAGGGTAAAGCAAAGAGCAGTTAGGGAACCTGTAAACGTATAATCATAGAACCCTTAGAGTTGGAAGGGACCTCTGAGGGCCATCTAGTCCAACTTCCCTGCAGTGAACAGGGACACCACAACTAGATCAGGCTGCCCAAGGTCTTATCCAGCCTGACCTTGAAAGTCTCCAGGGACTTAATAGGGATTTAAGTCAAACAGAAAAGAAGCTGTATAAGTTTTGATACTCAAAACAAGTTCTTTTTAGCTGTACCCCTGCACACATATTCAGAAGCTTCCACAGGGCATCTGATCTGGCCTCTCCCTCAAAGGCCAGCTCTGCGGTCTGATCTAGCTTCCAAGTCAGGCCTGGCTGCTCGGAGCCCTAGCTCCAGTCATGTTTTGAACATCTCTAAGGATGGAGATTTCAGTTCCTCACTGCTCCCATTCCAGTGTCTAACCACTTCACGGGAATCTTTCTTCTTGGCATTAACAAGAACGTTGTACTGGAATTACTACTCATTTTTTGAAGACTCTGATGACAATTCCCAACTGTTAGCTTCCCCTTTCATCCTCCACCACCTATTCAGGGCCCGAAGCCCTTCAGCCACAGACCACTCAGGCACCCTATAACTCACAAGCCCGCGACCTCGAGCACAGAGAGTCAGGCGGCCGCTGGCCCCGAACCCCACGGGCCCACGGTGAGGGCGGGACGGGGGAGGAGCCGTTCTCTGGCCGACGGCAGCCAGCGCCGCTCGGGCAACGCGAGCAGCCGAGGCACAGAGACCGCCCGCCAGGAGTAGCCTCCCGCCGTCCCTCTCTCCCTCCCGTCGCCTCCTGACCCATGCGGGTATCCCCCCACCTCCAGAAGCGGAGTGCCCGGGGCCGGGCCCAGGACGGAGAAGGCCAGGCGGACCCACGCTCCGCTCCGGGCCGCCTCCGCGCGAGGCCGCAGCTCCCCGCCTCATAACCGTGGCCCTCACCGGCAGCTCCTCCCGCTCTGCCGCGACGACCCCGCAGCGGTAACCGAACCCCAACCCAGGCTCTCCCTGGCGCCGTGGGAGGGCGCGAAGACTCACCACAGAGGCGGCCATGAGGCGGCAGCAGGCGCGGAAGGCCCCTCCCGGCGCGAGGCGGGCGGCGGAAGTGCGCTGCGATCAACGGCCACCACTTCCGGCCGCGCTCCGCCAGAGCGCTTCCGGCCCACCGCTCGCTGCCTGGAGGACCCCGGGTTCGAGACCCCAGCCCGTCCTGCTTCTGCAGTCGCGGCTGTCTGAATGTTTTGAAGAACCGAATGCGGTTCAAGCGCAGAGAAGCGTGGCGCATGGCAAGACTGAAATGGCTCCGTTGTGGCAGCTGTGGTTAATTTGGCGATCTTTTCCCTGCTTCTGGTAACGCTGCTGTCGGTGTGGCGGGGCAGCGCTGCGCGCTGATCGAGGCATCCCGCACCTCCGGCCGCCTCACCGCGCTGCCTGCAGCCACGGGAAATCGTTTATCACAGTTCGTGTACATTAAAAAAAAAGGAAAAAAAAATATGAATAAAATGTGAGTTTGGATAATTCAGCACATTCCAGATTTATGAAAACGTTCAAGAAGACCACCACCTGCAGGTGGATAGTGATAATGGTATGATCTGTATTTCCAGATATGAACACAAGCAGGGACCGAGATGCCGTACACGTACCGGCAGCAACCGGGCAGAAGCTGCACGCGTGCGGGACATGATCGCGGGCTGCCGCTGCGCTCACTGCCCGTCGCTGCCTCTTAGCGCGGCTAGAGGGCTGCGGATGTAAAAACAGGTCGCTGCGTAAGCACGCTGTCACTGTTTTTCCACCTGTTTCAGATCTGCTCCCGCTCCCCTTACGTGCACCCCTCTCTCCAGGCGGTGACTGCTGGGGAGAGGACGGAGAATTTGGGTCAGGGCATCTGAGGCCGTGCCCTTTGGTAGATTGAATCACGTCCAGCACTGTCAGCTGCCTACTCATTTGTCATTGCTGTGTAGGAGTTGTAACGCTGAGAAACAACGTGACCCGCTGAATTAACATCTGCTCCCTGAAGATTGCTTAACAGAAATGTTCAGACGTCTTCCCGTTTGAAATCTCAAGTCTGTTGCCGTGTCACTACATCACCACGCTACTTCTTTGCTTTAAATTAATAAAAGTGCTTCATAATATCTCTCTCTCATATATATATATATATATATATATATATATATATATATATAAAAGAGGTATCAATTTCCAAATAGAAAAGTAAGGTGTTGGAATGCAACGTGATTTGTTCCAGCTCACAAATGGAGACAACTGCAGAACCCAGAACCGAAAACTGTAATCCTAATCTTTTATCTTCACCACATAAATACCCTTGCTGCATGGGAGATATTGGTGTAAAACTAAGAATCACCCCTATCTGTTATCTTCATTCGCTATTTCCTGTTTATTTTCTTCATACAAGTGCCAGTGTGTCTGAAAAGTACAATGCCACGTTTCTTTTCTATAGATTCAATTTGTAGGAAACGACCACTATAAATCCCAGTGGAGCAAAGGAATTACATTTGTGTTATTACAGAGACTGTGAATTGCCTGCACAGAACAACAGGGCTGTGACAAATACTTGTTTGCATTACCCCCTCATTTACTCATATGCACCTGTGGAGCCTGGAACAGGCTTAGCAAAGGCCTTTCTGCTGGCAGACTATGTGCAGTTCTCCATCTTTCAAATACACCGAGTTAAGAATCTGAGGAAAAGACTTTTAAATCTCTTTATCAATGTCTTCTCCAATAAAATAAGTAACATCTAAGGAATAAAACCAGAAATAGTGAAAACTGAAGTAGCTAGTTTGTTCAAAAAGCCTTTCTGTCAGGTCAGGATTTCTGTCCACAGATATGCTTCTTCTCATTCACGAATACTTTACACAGTGCAATCACTGGAGGGTTTTGTTTTGTTTTGTTTTGTTTTGTTTTGTTTTGCAACAGTTCATCAGAATCCTACTTCTCCAGCAGGATTCACTGCAGAATTTCCACTGGAAGGTAGGGAGGTGGATAACTCGGAGGTTCCCCATGCTGCTGCCTGCCTGCCTGCCTGCCTGCCTTAGCACCAGTCATTACTCAGTAAAGTAAGGTGTCAAATGATAGACGCACATGGGTGTGAAATTCATTTTCAGCTTCTTCTAAAGATGACACAAAATTCTGGATATTACTTTAGAGCAATGACTTCACACTTGGATACTCTAATTGGGGAAAGCAAGAAGAAAATTCTTTCCCTAACATCAAGCTGTATGCAAGACATTACTGTGAGAGCAGCACACAGTGGCCAAAATGTATTTAGGTCTACGCAGAGACCAAGAAACAGAAATCCATCTCTACAATATTTAAAAAGTAAAAACAGTAGCAAGAAATGTAAAATGTTTGCAGGCAGTATGGTAACTCCTTAAAGACATATTAGAAATATGAGATACACAGAACAAATGAATATCACTTAAAGAAATACTTCTGGAAAGATCAAAAGGGTCCAGAATACTTAATAACAACTCGGCAGGTTCAAAATGTTACTGCAACAAATGCATGCTGAAGGGCAAATTCAGGGGGAAGCAGAAGGCAGCGTTCTTGCAAATTAGAATAACTATTCTACTGAAATAAAAAAAAAGCAGAGACCAAGCAGTGATCCATGACAAATGTTGGCGATTAAAATTAAACTGGTAGGTTCACTTTCTCATTTGGAGTGGTTTATCAACCTTCCTTGATTGAATGCCACATACAGCATCCTTGTTAACAATGTCCAATTACAGCTCAAAGAAAGATTTAGCAGGTACAGTGATGTTTACCAGAAGGATTCCCTCAAGGTCAGTGAGCACAGCACTTCAGCTTCAAGTTGGTAAAGCAGTATGTTTAAGAGCCCTCATGCGACACAAAGGCATGCTGTTCTCTATGACCTTGAATCTTTCTGAACAGTGACCGATTCTTTTGAAACATGGTACTCAAAACTTTTGTTAAAGTTATCAAAATGCATAAGTAATTGTAGCCTTGTGTAGATAAGTTCAAGGAACTACCTCTTAAAACAAGAGAAGCAATTGACACTAGCCAAATCCAGGCAGACTATGCTTGATGTGATGCCTACAAAGCTGGATCACGACTCAGTGTTTTGCCTGAGCAAGGACTGAATGAGAACTCAACAACTGGATCCACTGATTTCAGTGGGGAGTTGATCTCAGGTGCTGGGCACATTCACATTTTGACCTATATGCTGGATAAAAAAGTATGCTAAGGCTGGATTTTGGATTTATTAAACCACAGCGAACTTAAGAAGGTCTGGTTTGGCCAGTTCATTCTCAACAAAAAAGAAACATTATTTCTCAGGATAGACACAGGCAGAACTTGTGTTTGTTACAGTCCCAGGAGGACTCTGGACTATGCACTGCTCCACCTCAAATTCCTGTCATACCAGAACTGGTAGAATGTAATTACACTTATCCCAGTAAACAACCCTCTTGTTTTTTACAGAAAAACAGGTCTTGCTGTATATTGAGCTGATAACCATTGGGCAGACCCACTGGGATATGGAGAGATCAATTACAAATTACTATTTGAATGTAATCCATGTCAAAGCACACTCTAGGGTGATAAATAATCAGAACAGGTTGTTTCAAAGTGTCACCATGGTCGATGGAGGGAATTGTAAAATCCTATCCATTTCATTAGGTAATGAAATGGTACGTGAGCTCTTACGAAAATCCAGACAAATGTGAGTAAAAGTTAGGTAAACAGATTCTTATTACAATGGACTCCACGATAGTTCAAGGTAGCAAGCTGTGTGTGTATACATAGGTATATTTGTATACTAGACAGAAGGCGCCTGTAGCCTTACCTTTCAGACTTGTCAGGTAGTTGTCTTTGCACTTGTCCTTTTATCTCAGGATTTCAGACTGAAATTCTGACAATGGCTTCAGCAGTATATTGTATCACTTTGCAGTGTAGCACCAGCTCACAGTTGTGTCCTGTATACACAAAACAACATCGCAAATATCTGTTACCAACACATGTGAATCATATAATGCATTGTACCATACACATCAGCTGAGAAGAGGATTTTACAAGCATCACTTGCAGCATGAAGCCATAGTTTATTTTAACTTGGGTGCAGCAAAACCAGTACAATCCATAATTATTTCTCATCAGGGGCTGCAAGCACTGCAGCTGCAATAGGCTGGCTGGTCCTTTTTCACATCTCATCTAGTATTCCTCAGTTTTTAATAAATCCTGGGAAGAAGTGAGCCTCTTTCTCCCTTTACATAAATTTCCCTTTAAGTAACCAGACCGTATTTTGAGGAAAAATTCCGTATCTAAAATATTGGCAATCGTGTGCACTTTTTCAGCACTGGTATAAGAAGCCCAATTCTAGACCTCACTCTACAAGACATTTATTAGGCTCAGAGAAGAAAGAAGAGCTCTTCAGTTTAAAATGCAGATAGCACTGTTTTCCAGACTTATAGAAAACTAGAAGGAAAAATCTGAGCTACAACACAACTTTTTAACTCATTCTAAATTGCACTATGGGTCTGTCAGGATCTGAGAGAAAGGCACTGCCCCTCTCCTTTCCTTCCTTCTGTCCCTGATGGAGTATCTGGTATTTACCCCTTTTATGTGTGTTTATAAATTCTAAAAAGCCTGAGTACTATTACATGTCTTTTGATCCCAAAGAAACAAATTTACTCATAAATCACACTATTCCCAGTTTGTTCCATGTTGCTTCATTCCTGAAAAATCTGGTTCTTTAGGTAGGCAAATTCATATGAAACTCTAACTCTTCTTAACAGGAAAGTTAAGAAATTCCTCCAAAATGATTGATGTTCCTCAACTAGAAATAGATATCATACAATCATAGAATCAATCAATCAACAAAACAAACAAACAGACCCTGTGTATGTATTAGTTCTACATTCCATATATGATTTCTTAAATCCAAACACGTTTTTTGGAGCCAGTGTAATTCTTGGAGGCAACAAGAGGCTTTTAACATTAGAATGAACCTAAGGAAAGAGCTAATGCAAACGTTAGCTTTAGGTTATCTCAATAGATGTGCAGAGATCTTTTAATAGGTGCTTTGCTGTCAAGTTTTTGTGGCTTTAGCTAAGTTTGTCTCTGCTTTTAATTTACTTTCCTTCTGAGGTTCACAGGAAAGTTATAAGGGCTGTATTTATAGAAATAATCAGAATTGTTTCTGATAAACAGAATTGTTTCTGTTTCTGTGTATTGATATTTCTTTTTTGTAGAGGGAGTGTATAACTCAAATGCAAATAAATCCATATTAAATGTGACATCCTTCAACATGTTTTACTGCTGGTATCTGACTTTCCACTAGAAAAGGTCAAAAATACAAAACCTGTGCAATCTGGATCTGGGGCTGTGGTGCAATCCAATTTTGCAAAGCCTTCCAAAGTTCCACCTTTTTCTCAGTAATTCTGCTGTGTTTTTCAAAAGGCTGAGAAGTGAACTATTACCTGTTTTCATGACCTAAAGGATTGCTTAGGTCATGACACCCACGAAACAAAAGCTACAAATATACTAACTAAATGGACAGAAGACCATTTGCTTTGAGAAGCAAAGCATCTTTTTTTGAGAATAGATCTGGTCAGCTTGTAGCATATTCTGACCTAAATTTACAATTGGCTTAGACTTAAACACTGGGCATCTGTAGGTAGGCCTCAGTGTAATATTTCTCCAGGCCTGTGACCATTTAAGGAATCATTTTGCAGTGAAGAATCATCTACTTCCAGCTGGAAGTAAACAGATTTATCACTTTATTTTATTTTTAATGGAGAGTTTTGTCTGAGCACCTGAACAGTAGCTCTGTGGCCAGCTAACCTGGCACAATAGCTTTGCAGTTAAGGCAATGGAGTTGGAATTTGGAAAGAATGAAGGAAAGAATGAAGTCCACTGCTCCCACTTTGGGAATGTGGATAGCAAAGACTGTTTATGAAAGGTACCTCACCTGAAAAATCTGGCTTATACAAATGTCTCTCATGTTTCAGCACTTTCCTACACAAGGAAAGTGTAACTTTAATGTAGATTAATTAAGTTCTTACCACAAGTACAAACAGGTAAATTATTCTAGGGATATATAATGGAATCTGTTTTATCCTTTATAAAGGTTATAACACATTGATTGGAAAACAGTCAAATTTCATTGGCAAAGCCAGCACATCTATTTTTAACTATTGTGTTACTTGTTACTTGTACATTGTAGAGAAAAAGATGTTGCATTGGATTTTGCAAACTGCTTCTCTTATCCTAACAGTTGCATGGGCAGAGTAAAATGAGGCCTAAGCCCACAGAGAAATGCCCAAATGCCAGGAACCACCTAATGAACCACAACAGAGCAACCACAACTACAAGAAAGAACCCAAGAGACAAGATACAACACAAGATAGGAATTATCACCCCCCAAAATTGACTCGCATACCTTGTGCTTCACAAATAAATGTTTGTATTTGAAGAAAGATGATGAAAAGCAACCTGCTGACAATGGAACAGTTGGTCATGAGATATAAGAACACTGACCACAGAAAGGAGAAACAGAAATAATTTTTCATCTCTTCCTCTGTTTTCAATACTTAGATAACACTGATTATTCTTGACAGATATACATCTCAGCAGATGGTAGGAAACAGTTACTATTCCGCAGAAATGGTCCGTTATTTTACAGTTTGTAATTAACATCTTACAGTGTGCTTCCTGGGAAGGGGCTGTTCCAAAGAAAGCTTCAACACGTTGTCTCTTCCAGAATGCTTTACAAATAAATGTAAGACTGTGAGGAATATTCAGTGAGAGTAACTGATAAAACGTTTCCTCTTTTTCACGAAGATATTTGAGAAGGTGAAGCATTAGGAATATTTTCTTTCTTCTTAATGAGGCAACACCTTTCATTTGATAAATAAGCACACTGCTCAGTGCTGACTGAACCTACACCAGGTTTTGAATTTGTACTAAAATCCAGAACTAAAAGTAACTGTTTTGACCTGCGTGCCCCAAGGTCATGTGCAATGCATGACGCTGCTGTAAATGCAGGGTTTTCTAACAGTAAAGTACAAGGGCTGTGCTATGCTGTGTTCCCTAAAACTGCCATAGTCTAGTAGTAAACTGCTAAAACAATGGCAAAACTCCCACTGGCTCCAACAGAAACTGAATCTTGCTTAAATATCAAACAAGGGAATAAATACCTTTTCTTCAAAATGCAACTAGAATCACTACCTGAGTTACGTAGTCGCACTGCTCGAGCTGCAGTTTTAGCAGATAGGCTAAATGTCAAATAATTCCATCAGCTCTTTGAAGGCAAATATTAGACAGTATCTGAAATAATTTCCCCAAGCACCACTCAATTAACCTACTTGGCCAGAAGGTGATGCAAAAATCAGTATTGTTTAATAGATGCTTGCGTTTGAGATGAAACTAATCAATGGGCATCAGAGCAATTTCAAATTAATGGCCAATATACACAAAGTAAAAATATCAGGCAATTTAGGTACCCAATGTGCTGTAACTTAAAATAGCTCTATTATTTGGTGTGGGATATTCCCCTAGTTACTATTCCCATGTGTTAAATTCATGATGACTTTTCTAAAAGAAAAAATAAATAATTACTTTCATTTTGGGAGAACTCACAAAACAGGTGCAAGATCCCCTGGTTGGTCCTGCAACAGCTGCTAATGGGAACTGTGCATTTGGTTTGCTCTGTGTATATCAGTTTGAATAGACCTGAATATTTGGGATTTTTCCGTTTGTTTTTCACAACCAGTTTGTCTCTCTCTATTCTTTCTAGCCATGCACATACACAATCAGACAGAAACAACAGGGCACCCAGTTCAGAGCCCAAAGGATAAATGTGAGTATCCGAGGGAGTGTTGCTCTGTGCCTACAAATGACTCAAGGAGGCCTTAAGCATGTCCTTGAAACAAATACAAATAAACAGAGCTGATTAAACAGTATGAAAATTTTCTACCCACGCGCGTATTAGCAGAAGGCTTGTCAGTCATAAAGAGGAACCATACAAAATGAGCTGCTTCTAATTTGTGCTTTATACTATAAATATATCCTCCAATAAAGTTTACTGAAGTAAGACATAGGGCATACAGAAGAACTTCCAGTGCCAGCTCCCAATTCCACAATATCAATGGCACACTTCTGGCCAATTGCTTACATCCCTTTGGCTGCAGTAATAATTTGCTTTCTAGCAGGGAGGTGCACCAATAACTTATTTTCTACACTGGATAGATGAGATAAGGGTAGAAGAGAAATGTTTTTTCCAAATGGATAAGTCCAAAATAGTAAATAAGGGTTTCTCTGCATGTAAGTTCTCCACTTTGTACAACACTGTGAAGGTAACCCATGCTCTACACCTCCTTTGAAACTGTCAGCATAGCCATGGGATACCATGGAAATACTGCAGCTGCCAGATGTCAGTGTTACACTAAGTTTTGCACTCATCTGTGCTACTCAGTGATTAAATGGTGAGCCTAACGTCTTTGCGAGTGAGGACTTGCATGGAGGATCCTGTCTACTCTTCTTTTTTCCCAAATACTCTTAGCCCTCTGCCAGACCAGAGGTAAAACATAAGATCTGATTGTGTGCCTCCTTGCCTCAGTTGTCTCAAGGGATATCCACTAAAACAGCAACGTTTGGTCCCAAAAGTAAGAAGGGCTTAAGAGGCAAGCCCAGGCACAGCTTCCTTTTTACCTCTGTTCTTTCACAGGTCCTGTTTATTCACGGAAACTCAAAGCTAGGTCAATATATATACACAACCTGCCTAGCTCAATGTATTACCTTTGATATACGCATTTGACCTAATCTATTTTTCTATTGACAAGCTGTGACCTTTGGAATAAATCTCTTTTAACACGAAGTATGTGAATCTTCTCACAACATTTTTACTATGTTTATCGAGTATTTGATAGAATGAATTTGCATTCCCACTAGAGTTATTAATAATAAACTCTGTAATGATTCACCAAAGACTACTAAATCCAATTATTAGTTCCCATGATTGTGCTAGCTTGACAATGAGGTATTTACTTACAAAAACAAAGTAGTATGTGTGGGGGAAACTCAAATCACGAGTGATTTATAACAACATTTCTGATTTTATCACCAAACTGCAATGAAAAGTATGCATTCAGAAAAAACAAATCCTAAGACATTTACTACATTTTTTGCACTCCTTCAGAATTTGTATCAAGGAGAGGGAAGTGTTTACAACCTTTAAAAATACTATTCTTCCATAGCATCGTTCTCTTGAGAATATGTTTAAGGATATGAAGATTCTCTTCAGAAATGTGAGGACTAGACCAGTCAGAGTCCACATTGGGGATTTCCTAGATGACCTCTGGATTTATTTATCAAGATCCTTCTGCAGGGATACTGAGAGAGATTCTTTCCTTATAGGCACTAAAACAGATCACTTAATAGGATGATTCAGAAACTGATAAAAGGTTACAGAGTCTTACACTGACAAACTTCCAGACAAATCCATCCAACTTATTCAGGGACCTCAGTGGCATTTATTATTGATCCTAATTTAGTTCTCAGTGATTAAACAAAGTAAACAATCTCATCAGTAGTGGTTCAGCCCTTGTTCCACCTGGCACAGTATCCCAGTCAGGAAAATGAGGATACAAGGGTAGTGATTTGTAATTAAAAAGCCTTCTCTGCTCCTGTACAACTTAAGAAATCCAAAAGACAGAGTACAGGAAAAGGGAACATCACCTGTAATTGCATTTAAAGAAATCAAAATGAACATATTCACAGAATTATAACAGGCCATGTCTCTAAATTCTTCTCTATTCACTATCACTATAAAACCTCTCCCTCCTATTTAAATTCCAACACTTTAATGTACAATTGTGAAAAAAAAAAAAAAAAAAAAGGTTTCCTAAGGATAGAGAAGGGAGCATCCAAGAAGCTGGTGGAAGTGCCATCAAAACAGCTAAGAATAAACCAACATGCCAACGCTGTGTTGATTTATTCCAGAGCAATGCACCTGGACCCTCCAGCTGTCACACATATTCCATCTGGAGTAGCAGCTGTTTGCTCAATAGTTGTCATATTAACTGACACAAACAATTGGTTGTTCAATTTCTCGTCAGCGAAAAATGGGAAATGTTACATTTTGTTCGTGTCCTTAGGTTTTGGTCATTTTTTCAGGGATCCTGAATGGGAGATAGTGCAGCTGAGTATTCCTAACCATACTCAAACTTACAGATCCCGCAGCATCTCCAAAAAGGCCAGGTTCAAGGCAGTTCACTGGTTGCTACGGATACTACGTAAGGAGGAGCCGAAAGCAATGTTTAACTCATCAGATTATGTAGCAAAGAAGATGGAAGGATCCAGTCAGATTCCCAGGCCAAGAACATGAAACTAACAAATACATTTTATACAAGCTATAGTGGTGAAGGGAGACGGAAATTTTGGATCATGGAAAGTATGGAAGATGTTACACCAGTGGGGACTGGGGAGTGACCTAAGAGAGTCACAGCTGTGGGGAAAGAACAAACATGTTTATTAGAAATGCTATTTGGGAATGTTTTGCACGAAGCGGTGGAGAGTTGAGCAATGGGGAGGACTGCGGTGTTATTGCCTGCGAAGAAGATATTCAACAGGAAATGAAGCAACATTGTGCGATAGGAGAGTGCTTAGGGAATGGAGAGGTAGATCTGAAAAACTTCAGAACATGGACAAACTTTGAAGGTGAAGGCTGATGAAATCACCATACAAATGTGTGTAACAAGGAAGTGTGGAAATTAAAGAGTCGTGTAATATCTCTGAAGAAAAGAGAGAACAGAGGTGTACATATCAAAATAGATGCTTTATGAACTGTAAGAGATAAGCACCAGGAGCAAATGTAATGAAAAAAGTAGATCTAGGTGCATCCTGAAAAAATTGCTTTTAAAATACATTCCAATGGGAAATGATAGAATCAGTAAAGCACATAATGGGTGGGAAATCTGGTTAACAGAGGTAGTACCTGCCAGACAATTATCCACCTAATTACTTCTTTGCATCTATTGTTTGTGGCAAAGGAGAATTTAGAATGAGTGAAACTACTCAGCCTGTGAACTTACACTGCTCACAACAAACAGAACAGTAACAGCCACCAAAATTCTCTTCAAAAACCCCTTCCTCTAACAGTATGCACTATCAGAAGTACAAGTGCTTTATGAAACCCTGGGCAGAGCACTCAGCTATACAAGCAGAATTGCCTTGAAAACAACCTGCTTTCCCCTCAGATGTAGGCACCCACAGTTTGCTGATGCCTCACAGCATTTCAGATTTGCTTACCTTTATGGACTAAGCTTAAGGTTAAAAAATAAGAGATAGATGGTTTTTTGTTTGTCTGTTTTTTTAAAGGATTCTTTTGGGATTAACAGTGTGGACTTACCAAAATAAGTTGCCCAAAATGTTATTCCTCCCAAACCTAGATCTGATTAAACATAACTAAATCAAAAAGTCTTTAAAGATGTGATGTAAAGAAACAAAGCCAAAAATAAAGAAAACAGCAGATACCAATACCGATGTCATTAAAAAAAAAAACAAAACACCCTCTATGGAACTTAGCTTGACTGATGTCAATGCTTACATTAACCGAATATAGAGAATACAGACAGACAGACAAACAAGAAGAAAACCCAGATGTCTTTTGCTGACAGCCTTGTTCCTCTTGTCGCCGACAGGCGGCCCTTCAGCTGCAGCCGAGCAGCCGCTGCACAGCGGGCACCGTAAGAGATGGCAGCGCAGCGCCTTTCCACACTCCAGCAATGATTTATAGGGTCAGGCATGGGCTAAACATTCTTAGACTACCAAGCAGTATATGGTTTGTGACTGAGGTCAAACAGCGGGGTAACATTTAGTCATCACATGTCAGAGTAAAGTCTAAAGGACAAAATTTGGTGCAATATATTTACTTTCTATCGCTGGAGGAGGAATGTTAGTTTCAAAGAGTAAGGAGCAAACAAGCAGAAGGCGTATTTGTAAACATTTGGTACCAGAGCTATATGCCCATATTTAGCTGTGGATACTAGTGTGGCTTTCAGTTGTCTGCACATTCCTTTTTCATGTACCAGCCACCCCAGTACTGAAACAAGATCCTGGAGTGTAGGTGTTGGGAATGTGTTTCTGCGGAACTACCCAAACTTACAGCACGTTTATTCCCCTTAGATATTTTGCAGAGTTTTCAAACCTTTGAAGATGAGCTGGGAGATGGATAAGAGTTTAATAAGCTTAGAGCCCTGAGACAAAGCTTGAAAGCTGTTCTTAAAAGCAGGGTTTACTCCTGGTGACCACCATCTTAGCAAAGCGCTTGGGCTTCTCGGCACCACCCGCGCTGTCTGCACAACTACTAATAGTACCCAACAGTAAAAACAAACAATTTCATTTCAAGCATGGCACTTTATAACTGAGAAAGCAAAAGAGTCAGCAAGCTCAGGGAGTCCAACAGGAACATCTTTTGCAATCTATGAGATCTTAGAGGAAATGACAAATAGAAGCTGCAAGAAACCAAATGGATAGACTTTGCTGGAAAGGAGACGAGAAGATACTCATGGCCTTAGCGGAGATCCCTGCTCATTATTAAAACATCCATTCTTGACAGAGGATGGGCAAAATGAGAGAGGAGAGGAATTTTCACGTAAAAATTTAAAAATATTTCGTGACAACATTTTAAAATATTTTTTTTCTTTTGGAATTCAACCAATTGCACAAATGGTTGGGTGCTTCCAACGACATTCCCGGTGAATACATTTGCACAGCAGAATGTTTTCTCAAGCTATCTGAGATGACCTGCATACATCCGACACAGAGCTACAGCTTTTCACAATTTTAGGTCTTTGTCCAACATCCAAGATATGAAAACAAAATAAAATAACATACATTTGAAAGTGACATGGTAATAAATGTTCACACATGGACAGTACCTTGGAGTGTCTCACAAAACACTATTAAAACAATAGTATAGGAAGATACCCAAAAAGTGAAAGTGATACCCAAAAAGTTGTTTTTATATTCACAGATATTTGGAATAATTCTGTAGAATTGGAATGAGTGCTTCCATTCTCAGCTTAAGCAGAAAGACAAATAGGTAAAACGACATCTTATGTAGGTACGCATCTTATGCAGGAAAAGACAAAATACACGTACGCTCACAATGATCATTTAAAGCAGGTTCTGGAGTATGCAGTAGATGAGTATGGAGAGGGAATTTTGGCAGTGTTCACAGCAGATGCCCTGGGCATTGAGGGCTGTTCAGAACTAAAGAAATTTTGTCTTTAGTCTTCTTTGAAGCTTTCTGTACACATTGAGGACACGCTTCTATTCTTCTTACCACAGAGGGTTCTGCAAGAAGAATGTCTCTTCCTAGCACCTTAACTTCAGTGACCATGCCAGTGTTTTGCCAGAATGAATAACACAGCCATTGTGCACTGAGAGCAGCACTCCCTGATGCCCCGGTGTATTCAGCAATGTTCTATATTCAACTACCACTGTTAGCATTAGTGTCAGCTGCTTTCTGGTTGGTCTCATTTGAGAAAGAAGACAGGAATGTGCACCAGGGACATGTTCTAATTTTTATTTTTAGACAGATCTTTACGACCTTGAACAACTATCAAGAAAAAGAAGAACCCAATGCTGTAAACAAACTGAACTAGAAATTCTAAGGTAATTGCATCACTCAGGCAGTAGAGGCGAGGAACTGCAAAGGCTCTGTGAAGTAAAATGCTTGGTGTTTCCCACTTCCATTTCTGTTCTGACAGAGTGACTCTCCTGCAGCCACTCATTGGCCTCACTCTGTGACACACCTCAGGGCCACCGCTTTACCAACATCTTCCTCTTCTGAGACCCCACATAAATAGATCTGTAATATTACAGAATCCCAAAGCAAACAAATGAGAAATTCTGACTTCTCTCAAATCCCAGTGTAGACTTGAATTATAGTGGTAACTTGCTGATTTAAAAGCAGGAAGGATTAGAGGAGATCTTAGAGAGAACGATGTTTTGTTAATCCTTTCAGGTAATTCTAAACTGATTTCTTTTAGCATCATACTGGGTTACAGCCTTTAAATGCTTGTATAAAATGGCAATATGCTTAAAAAAGTCTGACATGGGGTACATCAGCCCCCAGGTAAATTCCTGTGAATTTTACCTGTGATAGACACAAAGTCAACTGAACTACACCAGCACACTGGTGTGGGTGTTTTATGGACCAGAAGAGTAAAATAAAATAACATGATTAAGGATTCTAGGCTTATAGTGGGTGCATGTGATGCCTACTCTTCTGAGAATACAAGTTTACGGACAAAAAGTAATTTATTCACACAACCAGCACTTCTGCTTTCCCGTATAGTGCTGTAGGATGTGGGCATAGCAGCCAAAGCCCGAACTGCACTACATGAGCAATACGTTCTGCTGGCTGCCCCCTTCCCTCTGCCCATTTTCTAAAAAAGGAGTAGTCCAATAAAAACATGTGGACTACTTGTGGTAATGTGATGATGACACTTCAAATAATTTTAGTTAGATTTTCAACCCATTCACTCCACAAGTTGCTTAGAAGTCACTATACTACTTTTTTTTTTAACGTGTCTTACACTACATTCACAGGCAGGCTGTATCTTGGATAGGCTATTTTGGAAAAACTCTAGCTGAGAAAAGAAATTGTGCAATCACATAAGCCCTTGAATAATAACACATTTGCCGTGCTTTGAACTGAAGGCTGTATCTGCTGATTGCATCCTCAGGCTGGCCTGACCTCTCTGCAATGTCAGACATCTGTGATTGCAGGGGCTCTGGAATCTCACAGGTTTACTTGCCACAACACACTTGCCACGATGCAGCACACAACTATTCCAAATACACAGACACGTATCTCTTGTTTGCACTGGAGGACATCCAGACTCTCAAAACTCATGCAGTAAGGCCGCTTCCTAACAGAGGAGAAGATGTGTCTGCCCTGAAAGAAGCCATGTACAGCATGAGAAAGTTTCAATTTGCAGCCCTAAATAAAATGTCCTTTTGTATCTGTAAGTCCAAACATGGAAGTTTAAACAGACAAAACAATCTGGACATAGAAAGAGAGAAAACATTCTGTGCTGTTACAATGTTGTAAATCCTGAAATCAAAGTAATTACTCCCTGAACTGGGAATCAATTTTCTGGAGTACAGGCTATTTTGATTTATTCCCTCATGATGATTAAAGTTAGTATTCTCTGTACAACAAGGCTCATGATGAAGTCGGAAGACGATAGTGCTAATGATGAGGATCAATTTGTTGTCTGTGCCTGCACCAGCAATATGCAATGGAGTTTGCCTGTCTCTAATCACATCGTTGTTTCTACTTCTCAGTACTTCAATTATTGAGACACTTATGGAAAGGCAAAGCAGATCGTTCTGCAGATGAAAGCGATACAAGAAAACAGATACCATTTTTTCACGCTGCTCCAGGAGGGAACCCTCCCAGCAGTTGCCCAGCATGCCGGGTGTGCGTACAAGCTTCTCCACTTTGCAAAGGCTGCTCAGCAGTTCAGTTTAAAAACTGAAGTGTGATCTGCTTCTGCCTCTTGCTCTTTATCTTGATAGTTTGTCTGTCAGGACAATGTTTTATGTCTCTCTGTGGATTCTTTTCACTGAGAGAAAGCTTTGGAGCTCTCTCAGGGCTTCGCCTTTCTCAGCCTGCCTTCTTATGGAAATTTCATGACATCTTCCTCTCTTCTTTGCAGGACCCCCTCTGCTCCCCTTCATTCACTTGCAAAAAATTCTCTATTTCATTTACATGGAAAAGAGAAGGCTGTAGGTAGACCTAGCTAGGTCCTTGCAGTATTTGAAGGGATGCTATAAAAAGGAAGGAAATCAACTTTTTACATGAGTAGATAGCAGTAGAACAAGGGGGAATGGTTTTAAACTAAAGGAGGGAAGATTTAGATTAGATGTCAGGAGGAAAGTTTTCACTGAGAGAGTGGTGAGAGGTGCTGAAACAGGTTGCCCAGAGAAGCTGTGGATGCCCTGTACCTGGAGGTGTTCAAGGCTGGGTTGGATGAGACATTGGCAACCTGATCTAGTACCCGATTTAGTGGCTGGCAACCCTAGCTGCAGCAGGGAGGTTGGAACTTGATGATCTTTATGATCCCTTCCAATCCATGCCATTCTGTGATTCTATGGTTCTATGACTTCTTCCTTCTTTCCAACATGTAATTGCTTGTATCTTAGCCACAGTTGCCCAAATGTGCCTCCTAGGAGCCAAATGATTTTGTGGGTTTTTGTTAATAGCTTTTTAGCTATAGGAATTCTCAGCAGCAGATGGCTAAACGACAGCTGTTTTTGGGTTTGATCATACTGAAATGCCACATGAATAATGAAAATAGCCATTCCTAAAGATCCACCTTGCCAGATGTGCCTACATGATGATAAAACAGTTAACATCTTCAGAAGGAAGAAAACTGCAAGTATGGCAATTAGGGAAGGTAAAAGATCATGCATGAGTGCGTACATGGATGGCTTGTAAGTGCTGAGAGCTTCATTGCCCACTGTTGGGGATACATGGAAAGCAAGAAATGAAATAGGCCCATGAGAAGGAGCAGCAACAAGAACATGATCTCAGTGATGTCAGCAAAATGAAGCTCCTATTCTTTATCCCTCCTCAGTGATTTCTGTACTGGCTCTGGCTGCTGACAGCACCAGTGTGGGGCAAAGCTTTTGCTATGGAGGCCCAGGTTGTAAAGGCAGCAACATTTTTCCGAGTGCTTTTAAAATTCAGTCCGCTGTTAACTACTGTTTACAGATACAGTTGCACTAAGTCAGACAGCACCTAAAACCAAACAACCGTCCACACTTACCCTCAGCAGACGTGAGGAAATCGGGAACAACTGTTTCAGCATAGTCATTCAATTACTATGAAAACCACAGTCACAAATTCTACAGAGAGGAAAAATCACTGGGAGGAGGGTATGACATTGTCGTACTGCAGAGCAGAACACTAGGAGGGAGGATATCTTATTGCAGAGCGAAATGGTGAGGTAATGGTAACTTTATTTTATAAACTGCATACACATCAATGACAACTTTAGGCTTAATGTACTGGAATGTCTTGAAATAACAGTATTAATCTGATCAGATAACAGGCACAGAACATCGTTAATGACAATGTCAGCAATAAAACCAAGAGGAATTTTGTAGGCTTACACTGACCTGGGTTGCAGACCAACATTCCTTGTGTGTGTGTCAAACAGTTATTTATTTTTCCTTCCCCCAGAAGGTTAGTATAGGAAAACATAACAGCATCAGATGAATCTATCATGTGCTACTGCAGCAATGAAGGCTTATGAAAATCAGGTCCACACTGCCTCTGCATTCTGTGAGAAAATAAGTCAGAAGTTACTGAGTATACTTATAAAAGTAGTGCAGTATAAATGAAAATAATATCAGTGTCCTGAGAACTGTTGCTGTGCTAGCAAAGAGCTCAGTTGTTGTGTTTCCCAACAGTAACACCCAGAAAACTGGTGTGACTGGGGAAGACAGAGGTGTGGCTAGAACCACGTCTAGTGCGAAATGATGATGTTGACCATTACATGGTTTATTATTTTGCTGTTTAATAAACCTTGGTTTTGCATGGTGAGTGCACATTCACCATTATAATAGAGAGTTCTGCTAAAAGATGTACCTACTGTTTAGCAGCTCCTTTCCTGTCAACTACTTCTGTTTGAGGCTGTAGAAGATCATGGCAGGGGGCAGTCATGCCAAACCCAGAAGCATTACTAAATAAATGACCAGCACCTCAAGCAGGGCTGTTACTGAAGTTACTTTAGTTCATTAACTGATGTCATGTTACTAATAATGCTGCCACTGATTTCTGCTGGAGCCTGTGGGGAGTAGAGCCATTCTACAGCCTCCAGTGTCTATTACCTGACCACAGCACTGGCTCAGCTGTTATAAAACTACATTCATTCAGTATGTATTTTAATCTCATTTTATGTGTTGCATTGAGCTACCTACTAGTTTTTACTCAGCTTTCGGGCTGCACTCCTTTCAAGGCATTTGCTCCTCCCTCCTTGCACTCAGCCTTGCCAGAGCCCTCCCATCACCATCCAGCTGCCTTCAGCTCTGCTCAGGAGGCACCAGCACTTCACTTGTTATCATATTACTGTGTCTCAATATCCTACTACTATAAAGACTTCTAATTTTTTTTTTTTTTCCTGATATGCATTATTTATCTTGGGCTTTATAAGGGTTTGATTTTGAAAGATAGTAAAAACTTTCAATTCCCATTAGCTTATGTGGAAGGTAAAGACATCCTCCTCCGTTCTGCTTTGCTATTCTTTATTTCAGACTCCTGGGTTTCTGTAATTTCCCCAAATGCATCCACTGTGTTTTATCTATTGAAATGTTTTCTGTAATGTTATATTTGCTCCATCTCTCTCAAATAATGTCTCAAATGTCTTCTCATTCACAAACAGAAGTGCTTTTGCATACTATAATGCTGTTCAGGTGGTACTTCCATTCAAATGGAAGGAAAACCATAACTCTGCTCTCCTGAGATTCTCCTTTGAATCCATGTACCAATTAAGGAAGTTATACTTCTAAATGAACATGCACGCAGGCCAAAGAAGAGCCAGTGTTGTTCTTCTCCAGGGAAATAATTTGCCTGAAGAGGAAAGCAGTGAACAATTCACGCTGGGAGAGCCCCGACACCTCCTTCTAACAAGCACAGTAACAAGTTGTGTTTTTTTAATAATACAACTTTGCATATTAGTTAAATCATATGCATTCGTGGTACTCGTCCTTTTGTTCAATGACCAAATTAAATCCAGTGTAAAACTGAACAATTAGTAAACAACTGAAATGTTATCTGTTGAACACTGATTTGGTCTATGTTTTCTGTCTTTCAGATTGCTTTCTCATAAGCAGTAGTTTAAGGATGAAGGCCTGAGTGAAGGGAAAGCTGAAAGAGGGACTGTATCAGAAAGTGAAACCAATGGGGACCCTCTCATTCATTACCATGAACCCAGTCAGTTATTACTGACATTGGAAGAATACTTACATGTTTAGTGGAGTGTCTTTTGTGCTTTTTACTAGCGATGTTCCCGTTCTCCCTGGATTGGAAAAAATTGCCATTGAAGCAAAGTCAACACCTGGAAATTCAGCCTTCCATTGATTCATAGTCTATAAAAACAAAAGGTAAAGAGCAGAAAACAAAACAAATAAAGGTTGATAATAGCAGATTTTAGGTACAAGCTAAATCCAACACCTTCTAGGGATAATAAATTATTTTCTAAAATGTTTCAATGAAGAAATTAATTCTACAATTAAGAATCATCTTAACCTTCTTAATTTTTTTTTTAAATGAACTAAGATGATTCTCATCTGCTGTGTAAATCTGTTTCTAGCATAAAAATAAATCTGAAGAAATGTGCTCAGCATTTTTCAGAATGATTGTCATATCATGGCTCAGAAGATGCTCTGAGAATAACAGTACTGTTCTATCTCTAGGCATGATGCTTCCCAACCTTGTATTTCATTACTGATATTTGCAGATAAATGAACGATCAGAATTTTTCCCTCTCTAAATCCAACTGAAAGTTCCAGTGAGTAAACTTCATAGGTATCATCTGAAAAAAAAGTGTAAACCAAATCAGTGGTGTGTTGGGAGAAGACCAAACAACAATAACAAAGGGAGGCTGTGTATTTGTTTGTTATAACCTCTTCTTTTTCTTACTGCTAATCTATCCACTAATGGGCAAGAAGGCACCAAGTGACTGGACACAACAGAATCCCATGGCACCACGAAGGTTGCATCATCCCCCGCTGGAGAGGGGTGAGCTCTGTACCCGTGGGTGAAAGCAGACACTGCCAACTCAATCACAGGCTCTTCCTTTCCTGCCAAACAGAACTGGAAGTGATCTAATGTGCAAAAAGAGACAGAAACCACTGACTTCAGTGGAATGTGAGGCATGCTTTCTCCTTTGTTTTCCAGCTTGTTTGACTATTAAAAGAAAACACTGTCTCTAGCTTTGAATCTCTCCAACTATAATATTGGCCAAAGCTGAAAGGTGCTGAGCACTTTCTGGTAAGGTGCAGAACACCATTTGTTCCCATCAAGGCACTGTGACAATAAAGGGGCAGCCTCCTGACACTGAAATGTGTTTTGCAGCTTTCCAACTGTAATGTTTCTGTGTCATAAAACTGCCCTGCTGGTACTAAATCTAATCAGTACCACGTGCCCCATCTCTCATGTAAGCATGTTTTGAAAAATACTTTCTACAATAGCTCATCTGTGGATTCAACCACAAATGAAATGTCTTGCTCATGTTGCACTGCCTTTCCTGCCTGCCTGCACAGAATAAAATGAAAGCTCCTTCAGTTATCAGACTCTCCCTCTTCTTCAGTCTGAACCCATTCAGCATGCCTCCAGGGTTATTGTACTTCTAGACTCCCTGTAAACACATATATGCATACACATGCACATATAAATATATCACAAATGTTTCCTGTTGCTACGGAAATTGGAAATGAATTTGGAATACTTCTGACTTAAAAAGCCTTTATGGAGCATTCTAACAACGAAAATCGACTGGTTCTAATATGCATATATCTGAATTCAACAGAACCATAAGAATTGCTAAAAAAATCTTGTAACAAGAATAACTTCTTCCCATCAAGACCTTAAACCTTGTAAATAAATACATATATAAATTAAAAATCATGCACCCATCTTCTTATGTATACAGTCCAACTAACAACCAAGTCACCCAGCCATTCACCAACATCTCTGAGGATATTTTCTACACATAGTTAGAGCTTATTCCCACTTACTACCTTGAAAAATGTTTATGAAAAAGGATTTTATCCTCTGTCTATGTTAAATGCTTGGCGGCTCTCCTTTTATTAATTCTCGTACTTTTTACCTCATGGATTCCTGCAAAAAGTATGTTGGCCTCTCCGTATAATTCCTTCTGCTGAAACTCCTTACACTGCCAGTTCTGTGTGCAGCAAGGTTCCCTAATTCCTGGCTATCTGGGAAACAAAAGACTGCATGGTTCCTTGTGAATATCACCACTGGACTGTTAGTCCAGACCTCCTTACCCAAAATGAGTCAGATTTTGATACCAACTGCAGTTTCATTTTCTTAATTGAAATTTGAGCAGGCTTCTGGTATGCTCATTCTCCCGTACGTATTTAAACGTTGCATGCTCATTTGTTTTTAATTCATAGAAAGCTCACTAGTTTTTCGAGGTTACTGTACTGCTGTTTATACTGTGTCATTCCCGAATGGCAGAGGAGGATCCTCAGACTCGGCACAGGAAATCGTTCAAATTCCTGGTATTCCTGAAGCAAATTTCCCCTCAGCCCCTTCCTCTTTTCTCTTTCCTTGCACAAAGCTGCAAACTGCAAGCTGAGCTAATTTGCCTTCAAATGGACCATTCTACCTGATCAACCAAAGCGGCATTTTTAAGGTGAATCACACAGTGTTCCTGAATTAATAAAACACAGATGTCATTTGCTCAATACTATTTTACTGTTCTTAAAAGCTTTCTATCTGAGGAACTCAAAATATTTCATTAGCATTAGTGAGCTAATCTTCATAGCCCCCTTGTGAGTTATTGTCCCATTTTATAGCTGAGGAAATAAATGCAAATAGATCAAATGGCTCGTTTAGACTCACAACAGAAATAGTAATATTTGTATTTTGGCAATACGCAGAGGCTGCATCTGAAATCTGTGCCCCAGGGGTTGCGCAGACATGCACGCTCAATTTTCAGCCTCACAGAACTTACATTCTAAGTGAAGACAAACACGAGGTTGTGGCGGAAACAGAGGCACAGAGGGGTGAAATCACTTTCCTTTAGTCAGACAGAAATCCAGATCTCTGATGCCACACTGAGATAAATACAGTATAAATGTCAAACCTCCTTGCTAAATAAAGACCAGGCATGCAATTCCAAGCCAGAAGAAAAAAACTACCCTTTTCTTTCATCCATCCTTTGTCATTCTTCCTTTTTTAATGTGGTACTAATCTCATATTGTATTACACATGTTTTCTGGTACCTTGAGATAGTCTTGGATGGGGAACACAGCTTTAGCTTTCTCAGAGAAGGGTGGCACATTCTTCTGCGTAACAGATACACAATCAGCCAAAGAACTCATCCCTTAGCTCTTGAAGCTGCAAATATCTTCTAATGTAACGTTCTATCAGTGTTACAGCAGAACTATTCCAGCAATAATTTTGGGGAAGCAATAAATTGGGAAACACGTAGTATAAAACATTTTATGTGCAAGTCCACAACAAGATACATCAAGTTTGTATTTTTCCCATTCTTTCTGTTTCAGTTAGCAAAATAGAAAGACTACATCAGTCCTTTCAAATAAAACCAATAAACCAAGCAGGCTTTATAAACAACAGCGGCAATTAATGGTAAGATGAAGTTCAACAGGAAATTACCAGGATTATTAACATATTCATTTTATTTTATTTTTCTCCAGTTCAATTCACTTCAGGAATGATATCAAAGATGCAGTTGCCTAAGAACAAGTTTGGGGTATGTTACTGGGAATACTGGACTGCTCGGAGTCAAAGTCCCAGTGAAAATCATATTGCACAATGAGTGAACCACTTTGGAGGAACCCGCCTGGCAACACAATAAGATCCCATCCATTCATGGGAGGGGAGGAACCACCTGCCATTTTACTTCTCCTCTTTCCCCAGTCAGACAAAAAGCACAGAGAAGCAGATGGGGTCAACTCTCACTTTTACTCTTGCCTAGAACATCAGTGACACTGCGGGAGCTTGAGCAGAATGTGAAATTTTTCTCGTATTTGCAATCTCTTCCATAAGCTACTTGGGATGCTCCTACAAAGGGCTCTGAAAAAGCTATGAAAGATTATAGCTTGTATGTACTGACTATTTAATACGTGAATATTTGGATATCTGTGAGAATGAAAAGTAGTATTTACTTATTTTGATATCAAAAGGAAAACAAAGTCTTCCTCCTTTCCATAGAGAAAAATAAATGCTTTTTTCTTGTAAGAGAAGCATTTTTATACAAGGGCTAATTCTTGTTAAATTGGGCCTAAAGCAATTAACCTATTTCTTACCATCAGATTTAATCGTAAATTGACCTAATTGAAGACTAAAACCTGTGGCACACCTGTCTGCATTGCGTTTTTGTATCGAGTACAAAAACCATCACATCTGGAATAGGCAGTGCACAGAGAAATTAAACTCAAACGTGGGGCTGCTGTGCTTTTTGATAAGCATTTCAGCAGCTAAGCATTTCCAGGAGAGAAGGAGAGAGTCTGATGATTTCATTGAGCACAGTATGGGTCTCTTCTGAACTCTCCCTGGGTTCCCGTCAATGAAATTACTCTAGATATACACCGGTGTTAGTTACAAGTGAAAGGAGTGATCTATTTTTAAGAAATGATCCAGAATCTGAAGAGAACACACAGAGAAGCTGTATTTTAATAACTTCCCATCCACTGATTTCTAAGAGTTTCAGGCAACTGCACTAACACATAGGTCTTGCTATCTACTATTTGCTTATTAGTCCACTATGACAATGAGGAAACACATCTGGAACACAACTAGATGCTCCTGTAAACTGCAATTCCTTGTTATACAGTACATCCCCTTTTTTTTCTGCCAAGGATAAATCCTACCATCGGAAATTCAGCATGCCATTTATGTTACATTTTGGTTTAAAACAAAGTGGCATGAAATATCCTTCATTTTTAACACACGGCTTGTTCAGCATTTAAGTCATTGGTATTTAATATCTGTTCCAGAAGACTAATCAGGGCATATATACAGATGTACATGCGTGTGTGTAGATGACAAAATGTCACACTGATACATAACTCAAAGTTCTTGTCTATACTACGCCTAGAATGTATTTGAGCTTGTACAGAGCCAGCCTGGATGTGTCCTCATTCTATCTGAGAGCCTTGCCCTAAATTACAGATAATTGAAAGTGGACCAAAAGTGGAAGGCAGTCTGAGTACTTCAGAAAAACTTATAAATACTTTAAAGAGCTTGTTAGAGCAAAAGGAATCATTTGACTGGACCGAGGTCTGCAGCACATGTCATTTTGCTCGAGGTTGTTTTGACTACAGTGGATACTGCATGGGATGACTGAATACTCCAGCTTCTACCTCTTTTGCTTGAAAAACGACCAGCAACCAGAACTATCACATTTTGACAGATGGAAAACAGTGGTACAGCAGATTTTGCAAGAACTTAAAGCTTTCTTTTTGTTTGGGTGAATGCTCTCAGAAGTATACTTTCACCTCTGCTGTGCACAAAAGTAGGACGGAACAGAGAGATTTTAAGATGTGACTTAGCTCACACATACTGAGCTAAGCCTGACAGAACTGTACAAAGATCCTACTGCCCCATAAATTTTGCAAGTTGCAAAAGGCCATGGATATGTCAACTGATTCATTTCTCTGGTACTGGAAAACTGACTTTGCTGCAGTAACATGCTGTACTTTAAAGGTCAGAGAGAATAGGACTCTGATAAATCAGATGAAAACCGCAGAATGAGCCCAAGATAACAAAACAAGGAGCTTTAAAACAAGTAAGTAATGAAGTATGTAAAATAGCCAGAATTCTCTTTTGGTCTGATTAGAATAGAAAAACTGTAAGTATGGAAAGGAGGACATTTTTTGTTCCCTGCAGCATTTTTCAGTGGCCATCACAGTACTAAGATGACATTAGGATCATTTTCTTCACTTCTGCTTCATTGATGTGAACAGTAGCTGTTCCAGGAAGGAAGGAATCTCATACAGTTCTCTTTCCCATATACTCACTACTTGATATATGTACAAAATCTACTCATTTCTTCAGATAAATCATTTAAATTCCTAAAAAAGAAATCATGCTTTGAACTTCCAGCCCATAATAGCGACAGCAGTTGTCACTTATTATAAGAATGAAAATGATGAGACCAAATACACTGAAACAAAATTTAGAATACCCATACCAATATTTTGGAATACCAAAGCAATGACTGGTAGGTGGCCAAACGTGCAAGTGAGAGAGCTTGGCAAGAATAGGGTTCTGGCTTTCACTGATAGGCAATAAACGAGTGTCCTGCTCTCAAGGTACAAATTGAGTATACTGGTTTTGATTATTAATTTTTGTGTATTTTAAGCATGTGCAGACTCATGCTTAATTTATAGAATCTAGCTTTAGCACTCAATTTGCTTATTTGTCTCTGCAGTCAGAAAGCAACATAGTGACCACAACAGCTTGCTCAAACCTTCCTGTTTGTTATCCAAGTTCAAACGTAAGAGTGACATTAACAAGTACAACGCTCGTATCAAAAGTCCAGACTTTGTGGACCACTCTATTTTATTGTAGGTTAATTTCATTCTTATATTACTATTGTAAAATAAGCCTAGAAATTGGACGCCTGTTACTATCATTAATTCAGCAGGAAGATACAGGCATTCAGCATTAGCCAGGATCTGCACCTGAAGAATAACATCTATCAAAGACAAAGAACCTGTGCCATAACCCTAATAACACATATCATTGAAATACAATGGTGTTTTGCTTTTGACCTTATATATATTTACTTCAAGCCTTACTCTGAAACTAACTTACTGCACCTCAAATTATTGCAGACTATAGACCTAAACAATGTCAAAGCTGTTTTTTTCACCAACTTCTGTGAGCTACCATAAGAATGCTAACAATGCTTACCTGACAAATGAGGTTGGGATTGTTTTATTTTCATTGTCACAGCAAGTACAATTATTTTGCTAGAAGCAAGACCAGGTAAAACATGAGGTACCTGGATATGTCTGCTTTGTAAAATAAGGTGCACTGCAGAGATTCTGGAGCTCTTGAAAACCTGAACTAGTATTCTCATGTGGCATGACACGCTGCCAGTGGAGATATTTGCTTAGGTACAAAAAAGATTGAAAAAAGACCTTACGATTTGCTTAGAAAAATTAGATTTTTTTGTACAAAATAAGACTGGAATACCAATACACCAGATACTCTCTTGCAATGGTGACTGCAAGTTAAACTCTATGGCATGAATGGAGCTAAAACCATATCGGTTGGCTGCTGCAGGTCTCTCTCTCTCTCTTTTTTTTTTTAATAAAGAACAGTTTAGATTGAAAGTACATGACCAAGTAGACAGGCCAGAAGGAATGTTAACTGATCCCCCGTGGGGAAGCTTGTCAGAACCTGTAAATATTTCTGCTTTGATATTACAAACAAACCACTTCATACAGACTGAAATGCTTGGTTATTTGTACATGCCATTTTCATTGATGCGATTCCCAAGGCAAGTTCTAAATTTTATCAAAGACTTCCTTTTCCTCATTTAAAGCGGAATGATTTCCTTGTATGGTTTTACCAGTGAGCCAGAAAAGCTGATAAGATTGCTTCCTTCCTCTGTTAGATACGCTTGGACTTCTGCCATGCCATTTTGAAAAGTAATACGTTTGCTTTCCCAACCAGTGCAGGAGCAACAAATGGGTGGCGGCTCTCTCCATTCACAAAATGTAGTTAGGTAATTGACATAAGCAGCATGGAATCAAACTGACAGGCTTGCAGGCGAACTATTCATCTTCTCCGCTATTGCATTTACAATAGCCTACTGCTATAAGAACTACTGCAACAGTACTATGAGGGAGGAAGGTACTTCCTCCTCAGAAGACCACCTGTGAACTACCACGAACTTCCTTCACAAGGGAAGTAGAAAGGGCCCTAAGCTCTCCTCCTTCATTTCCCTTGTTATTCTGCTGCTCTCCTCTTCCCCATCATACACTTTTGATATGGGTCTCTATACTTATCAGCCCTTTACACACCAGAGTGAAGTAGGTGTGAGGGAGACGATACCATGACCTCATTTAATTCTGCACTGCATCTCTCCTATGAAGGAGAATCGCTAGGGCTGCAGCCAAAAGTGATTCTGCAGTTCTGTGACAATACGGAGATCTTTCCCTTCCCACTTCATCCCCACAGCAGGAAGAACAAATTTAGATTCAACAGAATCTTCAGTATTTATCACACAGGCTCTTGCATCCTATATTGGACTTCAGCCCAACGTGTGAGCGAGCGCAGCACAGAGGGAGCCTAGTATGACTCCTGTGTATAGACGTTAAGAGGTATGAGTTGCTGCAGTTATCTAGTTCCTGAACACAAGCATGAAAGCAGCAGCTGTTTTTACAAGATACACACTATCACATCCTCCTGGGTATAAAAAGAAAGAATCAGTCCTGAACTGCTATTAAGTGCTTTAACTAAAAAGGACTCCTATTGGTTGATTCCCATGGTTCCCATAGCTTATTTTTCTTTTTTTCCCATGTCAGTTTTAGCCATATTTAATTTGTGGGAGAGTCTTCTGGAAGACAAACTGGTGTGACACAACCCAGAGTATCCAGAGCACTTCAGATGCTTCCTTCTGAGGCTGTGTTAGAACTACCATTACGTCCTTTGCAGTTACTCACCATCCCCGCTCCAAGAAAGAGCAAAGCTCTGGGAATATCTCTGATTGTCCTAGAACACCTATGTAATACTTACTGACCAGAAAACTATTGTGGACTAGCACAAATTTTCATGCAATGCATTTTTCTGAGAAGCAGTATCTGCACGATATAAAAAATGAACCAGGTTAGCTCTCCGGAAAAGAACGCGACCACTACACACACACAGACATGAGTGTTTAGATATCTCTGTGCAAGTACTTGTATCCATACATATATGTAAGTACTTGTATAGAAGTACTTCTATGCAAGTGCTGTAATTATTTGTTCCTTTGATTCCTTACATTTTATACAAGGCTAACACAACAAATTACGCGCTCTCGGGATTCCAAAAAAATAAAGTCTCATCCATTCAACTGCTGAGAGTGGCACTTGAAATAATATGGAACAAATTAAATTCCTGAGTTATGATATGGTTAAGTTGAATATGGCTTGGAAAAACTGCGCTTCTAGTGAAAATCAACCTCTTGAGCAAATTTAAGAGGTGAAGTCATAATGTGGGCTGCTTACTGCCAGAGGAAAACAATGTCAACCCACGCTGAAACGCTGACAGACCTGGCAGTAGTCTGAATATTTAAGGTATTAAAAGTATAATTCTTCAGAAGATCATAGTTGTTGAATTTGTTAAAAGCTGATTTTTAACTCTAAAATCTGAACTTTATATCTTCACCACAGTAAAAAGCAATACAAACATGGTGAGGGAAGAAACAGATCAAGAAAGCTTGCAAAGTAATGGGCTTTAATTTTCCATGACACAAAAATATGTGGTCTAGTGGTCTGGGTACTGTAGCAGGAGCCAGGAATTTCATGTTTCCCAGCCAGTCTGAATCTCCCAGAAGCCTTAAGAAAGCCGATGATCTATACACTGTTGTTTTTCAGAGGAACAAAAGTTCAATAAAAAGCAATGGCAAAAATCTAATGATTTTTTTTTGTTTGTTTTTTACTAAAAGGGGAGATATCTGTAACTACAAGTTGGGACAGAGAGATTTCCCCAAAGTGACCCATTCCGGAAGAACAACAAGAGAACATAAAATACCAAGCATTTGCTTTGTTTGCGGATAGAAACAAAACTCTTTAGCAGAAGTTGGACCTTTGCAAAAAGGGCCTACAAAATGCAGTACGGACTGAAAATCCACAGATCCCAAGGAAGTGGAAAAATGTTCAACAGAAATGCTGCTTCCCTAAAAATGTACGCAGCCTTCTGGAGAATCACAGACTTAGGGCATTTTAGAAGTTCGTAGGAGAAATATCAGTTTCTGTCACTACTGATTATTATGATTATTGCGATGAGCTGATATTTGTAAATCGCGTCTCACTTTCTCTAAGAACTGGAAAGACATTCTTTAAAGAAAGAATCAGACTTCTATGCCTGAAGCTCTCTGTTTCTTGTTTAGGCTTTATAGTGAAATGTTACCTAGGAAGTTGCTTGGCCTTGGTTTTCTATTTGGCAACAGAAATACAAGATAACGTACAGCAAGCACATGGATTTAAAGACAGTGAACAAACATCAGGGTATGTCTGAAACTGACTCTTGAGGACTAGAAGTATTTTTGTTTTTGTTGCTTTGTGTTACAAAGTTGTCAATTCATGACACGCTACATGTCGATAACAACGCTAAAAGAGAGCACGCTCCCCAAAGTCAGCACTTCTGAGAAAGATAATGCAGCACTCTGCTCTCCTCCACTCGACATTGCCTCTGCACATCTGCCAGTGCACGAGTGCTTTTTGAAAGCCACTGACATCAGACATCAGAGACAGGCTTCATGTGAGTCACAGTGGTGAAAGAATAAGGCAGACTGCAGCTGGACAAATTTATATCCTTTCAAAAATGCAGATTCAGAAAGCCAACTTTATACCACCTCTTACAGTGTATGTTCATTCATACTAATTAACTCAAACATTAAATCAATACCTTGAGATTGAACACGTGTTTATGAAGTTAACCATCACTTTAAGACTGCACTATTTGGGAATGGGCCATCTTTGATTGAAGTTACGAAATTAAATAAACTTACTTGCTCACTAAATTCTCTGAGCAGAAGGTTTTCTTTTCTCAAAACATATCCGTACTCCTCCTGTTATTTTTTATGTAACTTCTGACATGCCTTATCTCAAAACACATCCCAAATTGTAAATGGACTCCTGAGCATCTTTGAGTCATTTGTCTGTCTTCGGTAGAGACTTCATAACTGCATTGTTTTCCAAAAACGTAACTTCACATACTTGGACCATCTTCTGATTTCTGGAAGCCCTGTTTAGAACTGAAAGCTACAGAATACCCACACAGCTCCAAATGAACTGGATATGTTTCCTTCCAGCCATGTGCTAGCTAGCAATGTATGGCATTCCCACCTTCAGAAACATAAACATAAAAGTTGGAAAACTGAATAGGAGTACACAACACAAATGGCTTGTTTCACGTTTTCCTGCTGTAAGCAGCTTGAAAACCCATGGAAATTGTGATTTTGCTTAACTTTAAATAATGGAATAATTAGGCAAGGAAATTTGCAACTTTTCTGGGCAGTAATTCTTGGTCTGCTGCTTGAATAATTTTTGAGCATTTGCCATTCCAAACATGTATTTCGAATTCTGTTCCCAGAAACTTAGGTCAGCTGACAGGTTTTGTTCCTTTGTTGACAAATCAGATAGGTAATTTCAGTACATAAGTGCAGAAGAGCGATTTTATAAGCGTTGATTCTTTCTGAAGTGTTAACGCCATTTCAATCAGTCCTTTCCATTCACTCACCCACATTCTCAAATATTTCCGTCGTCTCAGCCTACCCTTTCAATATTTTTAAAAGTCTTTTAAAGTAACACAGTCACCCTGCTTTTTTAATAGAACATCTTCTCTTCTCTGTAACAATGCAAACATTTTCCAAACAATGATGGGCAGAGAGATGTTAGGCTAAAACACGTTTGGTTTCATGCCTTGTTGACCTTTAGGACCTTACTGTATTTATTCTGTCTCTATCCTGACAATGAGTTTGAGTTTCTTTGAATGTCTTACGCTATGTCAGTAAAACAGTACTATTGTTCTAATGTTATTTAGATTTTAGCATCTAGAAACTTCAGTTATACATACTGCTCCACAGGGTGATAAATGATTACCCTTTATAATTTAAGACAAAAGCATTCATTTGCTCTGCTAAATTATGACAGGCCCCTTCCTTGCACTTCCAGTAGACTTCATACATCAGTTCCTAAATATTCCAACTGATTTTTTTTTCCAGCACCTCCTCTGGGAGATTATTTCACAATGCAATGGATCTCTCTTCAGCTGAGGTTTTCTGTTCCCCTTTTGAAGTGTAGTATTTCTCTTGGTATTGCCTAATACACCACTCAGAATGGAATCCCTGTTAAGAAGGGCCACAGTAGGGCTATGATGACTGGGTTCTTCTGTATTTGGGGTAACTTTATAGGATGCAATATGCTTCTCATCATTTTATCATGGTATATTCTGAAGTATAAGTTAAATAAATGAACAAATCAAGCCTTTGGTACACTCATATTAGTCTCCAGCTACACAGTGTACAACGATTTCATCTCAGGCTTAATCTGCAATATTCCTTTATACCCTATGAAATTTGTCACCGGGTCTCTTTTCACAGAATGGCCTGGGTTGAAAAGGACGACAATGATCATCTAGCTTCAACTCCCCTGCTATGTGCAGCCACCAACCACCAGACCAGGTTGCCCAGAGCCACATCCAACCTGGTCTTGAATGCCTCCGGGGATGGAGCATCCACAGCCACTCTGGGCAACCTGTTCCAGTGCATCACCACCCTCTGAGTGAAAAACTTCCTCCTAATATCCAATTTAAATCTCCCACCTCAGTTTAAAACCATTCCCCCTTGTCCCTTTGACCATCTTTTGATGTCATCGCTCTTACACACAATTTTATTGACCAACCTAACATGTACATTGTACAATATATATTTCTTCACTTCAGCTAACATTGAGTGAGTTTATTTTTCATTTATAATTTGCAGGAGATGATAACAATCTGCTTCTAATCCTTGAAGAATCTTTACAGATATGGTTTGACTTTAGATTTAAAGGACTAAGTTTATCTCTGGAGTAAACCTGCTGACAGTTAACATTCTACATGAAACAAACGCTCTGTCTCCCACACTTTAAAGGAAGATGTGCCAGGACTGAATGATTGAATAGTGATAGTGGTTTCACTTTTAAAAAACATGGTGTTTTCTAGTTGATAGATTTAAACCACAGCAATGGAATCATCAGCACCGGAGCTATAGTGGTAGACTACCCTATGAAGGTCTATTGGTCACCACATTCTTCAAACATAAGAAATCCTGCTTACGATTAGAGTGAAAGCAAAGCAGCTGCCAAACATCTGTGAGAAATTGAAGACTGCTCATTTATAATCTGAAACCTGAGTGGACAGCTAGTCGCTGGCCTCTTCTGTCTAGACTGCTGCTGCTCCCCACCCCCATGTGAGAGGGTCAGCCAGGATACCAGTGACCAAAGCATCCCATTCAAGTAATCAGAGTTCACTTGCCTACTCTTTTCTCCCACCTCCATCAAAACATCAGTCACAGGAAAGCATGATTTTAAAGTTGACAGCTATGAAAATAAAATGCCTGGCAGAGGTTCTAAGGAAAGGCATGCCCTGGTTTCAATTTGTATTACGTAGAGGGCCCCTAAAAGTGAAAAGGCATGTGGTATGCTCGAGGCCCCTTGCAGCTAAAGCACTGGAAAGAGAATAAGTTCAAATATGCCCTATTTTGTTTGCAACCTTTTTCACATGAAGGTACTTCTTTAACCTCTCTTCCCTCCTTAACCCTCTTTGGGTTTTTACCTCTCACAAAAGGCTGTCATCTAGAGAACTCAAACTACTGAGTTTGTGAAGTGCTAGTTAAGCTTCCCAAATCACACTTACATTGAAAAAAGATAGGTATTATATTCTTTCATATGACAGACTGGTAATTTATGGCAATATATTTTTAGGAAAAAAAAACTGTGAACAGCTGCCTAAATTTGCATGGCAACATTCTGAAGTAACATACAGTGAAGTGCAGGTAGTTTGAAGCTGGTTTTAGATGGGTTGATCATTCAGATAGTCAACTGAGTTTAATTACTAATTTAATACATAAACAAGCCAAACTGCGAAGGTGTACACATCATATCACAGCATGGCTGTAATGAATTAAGCATCATTATAGTGCCAAGCTGGAAAGATTTGGATTCATTTAATTAATATCAATGTGAAGCCAAATAGGTCAAGATCTCAAAAGAGGTGATAGCCAATGAAACTGGAGTGATACCATTACAGTATCTGAGGTAAGAAGCTGGGGAAACATGATGTTGACGGGGACTCATACATTTAATTCATTTTGAAGGTTCGCATTTTGGTGAATAAGAGCAATTATTCTACACTTCAATCTCTGTCATTTTCCATCGGTGAGGGGGGAGGGTATCAACTTGTCATTTAAACTAATGCTTTTAGCATTTATTCATTATTATATAGTTCTGTACACAGTAGATTAGATACAAAAATTTGTATAGTAACAACTATAATTAACATGATAAAATGCCTCTTTCCAGTTCCCATGGCATTTTCTTGCAGAGAACTGGATCTCCTTTTAAAATAAATAAATAAATAAATAAAATCACAAGCATGTGAATTCTGTTGTATTTTTACCCATTTTAATAGCTTAAATGTTCTGATTAATGGGAAGTGCTTTTTGCTTTTAATGACACAGTATTTGCCAGGCTCATGTTAAATCCTTAATCATATTCCTCCTGCTTCAGTTTTTGCTTTTGGGTATAATAGCAGAAATGGTCACACAACTGCAACCACAGGGAAAGAACAGAGAGACCATTAAAAACAAAGTACTGATAACCACAGTGAAGATGGTTGATAAGCACATTTGATAAGCACGTCACAGGGGTTGCAATCACACAGCTATCACCATTCTCCCTAAGTTTCAGTTGAAACTTGGTATTTGACTGAACAGATCAGAGACACGGAGCTTGCAAATAGGTTACAGCTTAATTTTAGTAAAACTATTTCTTAATTATCACAGTCTAGTGAAAAACCAAATTTTCATAGATGCAGTGCAGCAGATATACTAGATGTTTGAAAAGAAAAAAGTGCTTGAGAAAACATAAAATCTAAAAAGAATAGAATGAAATATGAATGGAAGGTGGATTTTTTTTTTTTCATTGTACATGCTGGAAACTAAAATTCTGAGTGACTCCAAGCTTAGCCTAAAACATATTGATTTCTACAGGCTTTGTCTAGGCTCTTGGATCATACCAACACTGCTTCTAAATGTCACCCCAGTGACTGCCAGACTGTACCCAGAACTGTGCAAGGGGTTTTGGTGAGATGGTGTGATAATGCAGGCTGCTGTGTGGGATATGTGATACAGGTAGCAGACACAACACTGATAATTAAAGCTTTCAAGGAGATGTCGGAAGATTCCGCAAACCTGGGGGTTTCCAGAGGCTCCCCTCTGTTTGCCAACAGTCTGTCTTCATGATTCCCCAAGGGCAATCCAAATTTAAAATGAAGATCATCAGGGAACGTGCCTTTACAGACACTATCATAGGCATTTTATCCACATAGGTGAAGCCTAAATGAATCCTCAGTGTCATATAAGCACTGGAATCTAAATCAAAGCTTCTCATAATTCAGAAATAACCTGTTCCTCTAGTCTAAGTCCTTAAGAAATGAAATGGTCTAGTTCCTCCAAAAACATACTGTGGATGCTTATCTAGATCTCTGAAGTCTGCAAAGATAGGGCAAGAAATTGCACTTAAATGTGTGACCTCAAAGGAAGTGCCAAACAGGGTGTGGCTGTTAAAACAGGCCTTATGAGGTGCTCCTTTTGCTCAAAGTTCTTTTTCCAGAAACCCTTTTGTTGGTCTGATCCTATGCATGTGACCTGGGTACATATGTTTGAGCTATATGTTCTCTCAGGATCCCAAAGAGGAGTCCATTACATTTCATGGAAGATAGATAGAGAAAAATGGAAACATAGATGGTCTTATTTAAGAAGACTATATTAGTGAACAAATCCAAGACATATCCAAATGAAATTTCTGGTAAGTGTATTTTCAAATGGAATTACTTGCTTAAATAAAGTGTATCATGTCTAAGGCATCACTTATTTCCAGAAATGGTCTCCTGACACTTAAATGAAAGAGGTTTCCTGGTGAATGCAAAGCATCACTGATTTCTATACGGTCAGAATCTGCTTGTTCATTTTTTTTATTCCCACTTCCTTTCCCCTCAGTGCTGCTTCATGCTCTGGCTGTGGACAGCTTAGTATTGCCTTCACTGCCACTTAAATTAAGCTATCAATGTAGATGCTGTAAGCACGTGACTTCATGGATGTCTTCTCCATCTATTTGCTGTACTACTGTGCTTAAATTATTTGAAGCTGCTCTTCTTTTATCAGAGATTTCCTAAAGTTTCTGTCAGACCTGTGCAGGCATTAGGTCTGGTAACACAGATGGAAGTAGCTCCTGCGTGGCTATGCAAAAGTGAATTGATATGTTTATTCATTTGCTTACTATAGATTGGGTCCTGCTACTTGCATGTGCTAGCAATTTCCATGGTATCAAATATGATGGCAGGCTACATGACTGAGCCACTATCATTTCATTCAAAAAAAGTCCCCATATGTAGAAAGCAACTGCAAAAGATGTTTACTGCTTTCAGTTTTCAGTAGGGCATATTGGGCCAATGATTTAAAGCTATAAAATAAATTAAACCTCACAATCTCAGGTGAATACAAGTCCACCTGAGATTTGAACAAGTAATATTCAGCCACAGGTCCCCTAAAAATAAATAAATAAATAAATAAATAAAAAATTATCAACTTGCTTACAACATGCCTTACAGAACAATCTTCTAAGCTGCAGGTTCTGCAGACCTCAAGCAGACTGTTAAGATCTGCACAACAGATCAAAAAGTAAAGTGTAACATTTTGAGTATTTTAGCTCGTCCTCTATGCTTATTTTCTTATTGCACTTTGCACACTTCAATTTAGATAACAGAATTTGCAAGTTTGCAGCTTTTGACAGCTGCAGTTGCTCTGCTGCTTAATTCTTTATATGAACATATTATCTGCCTTCTCCAGTAGATTTTGAAGTTTCCAATATTGTAAATTATCTGCCATTATATGTTCACAGGCAGATATGAGTAAATATTTAGGATTCAAATCAGAATGCAGCAATTATAATAATATTCACTAGGATTATCTCAATATTCTTTCTTTCAGGGCGATTTTCTTCATTAACAGGACATGTTCATCCCCAATAAGGTATATCTAGTAGGGAAACATAGAATCATAGACCCATGGAATCACAGAATGGCTGGGTTGGAGGAAACCTTAAAACCCATCAAGTTCCAACCCATACCATGGGCTGTCTGCCCACCCCTTCCTCTATCTCCCTCCCCCTGTCCTGAGGCCCATCCAGCCTGGCCTTGAGCACCTCCAGGGATGGACACTCTCTCTGGCAGCAGTGCCAGTGCATCCCCGCCCTCTGAGCATAAAGAATTTCCCCCAACATCTAACCATCATGTGGATTTCCTTATGTTATACATCAGACATTCAACCAAAAACTATAAATATTTTTTCAAACAATTCTGTGGCCATCCATTCCTTCCTTAAAATGGCATTGCCAACCTGCCTCTCATTCTGTTCAGATTAGGCCCATCTTCTTTTCTGCCTGGGCCTTGAAGGTTATATTACCTGTAAGTGTGTATAAAACAGATTTATTTGCATATTTACACAAATACTCATTATTTTTCTTCTGAAAGTCTACTCCACATTTAGCAATTTTATTTTATAATCAGTTTCTACCCTTTTCATTTTTTTACGCATCTGCTTACTCCTTGCATCCAGCTTCATTCTTACTTTGCCCAACTTTTGCCCAAAAGTATTTACTCTTTTATTCTACAGATACCATACAAACATATACTTGACTCTTTGCCCCTGCTACAGCTGTCACCTTTCCCTTCCATGTACCCAGCTCACTGGCCCTGGCCTCGAGCAGCAGAGACTGCAGAGGATGATAAGGGATTTATAAGTCACCAGCTCTTACCAGCAGGAAGAAAGTGAAGCTGAGTAAACTCCTCCCTCTTGCCATTGGAGCCTGCCAAGCTCTAGAAGCCTCAGACTCCTGGTGCAACGCTATTGGGAGGGTTTATACTTTTGCACACTGCTGCTATTTCCTGCAGTTGCCATGCAGAAGGGAAGCACTGGGTGCACAAATCTCTCTGCCCACCCTTTGATGAAAGTCTCTGTACTCCCCTTCTGCATATACAGACCAGTTTTTCATGGCGTATATTCAGGGACACGAGGACCGAATATAGAAGTAAGCTCAAGTGTAGAAATTTGGACAAAGATCAGAAGACTCTTTTCTGCCTGACAATTCATTTTATACAATCTTTCTGTAGTAAGCACTTTTTTTCTGGGCTGATGTACCTCCTTTCCTAGTAGTACTCAGCCAAATTCGAGTTTGTTCTCAAGTTTATGTTAACCAGGAGTTCTTGGAACAATAGGAATGCATTTGTATTTTTAGCACACATTATGTCTTTTGCACCTGCAAAAGGCTAATTTACACAAGGATTCAGTCAACAAAAAAAGACTAAATATTGTCAGCCCCATATCTATCCCGATGATACAGAAGTCAGCAGAAATATCCTGCCGAATTGAAGATTCAACAGTCAACCTTGCAATTTCCACAGAGAAATGATAAATCAAAAATTTCCTCTATTGCAATATTGTTCATCTATGGGTTTTCATCCATAATATTCTGCAATTGGTACTTTGTTACTATTAATTGAACTATGAATCTGAACAGAATGAAACTGATCTCTTAGTTCATTTGAGTTAGTGCTGCTTATGAGCAGCTGAACTATTTTAAACAAGCCAAATACCAGTAGCTAGAAGTGACTTTGTGACCTACAGAAAACAAACAGAATCCTGCATAAGTCATCATCTTTGCACAGTAATCTCTCCTTTATGTAATACTAATCTTATTGTCCTGGCAGCTAATTGAAAAGAGCGTTTTTGAAAACTGTTTCAAACACAAAGCTCTGAAAAGGAATTTCGTAAACTATAGTCTAGCTTCTGTTTTCATTGAACCACTCTATAATTGATTTGCTCATATACTATTTCCAGCAGTGAAGGGCCATGTCCTTTTTCAAAACATTCTTGCATCCTATGAGGGTAATGCAATATTCAGAACTAAATCTGGTTTTAATTTCTGTAATTCCTCATTACTTTTATAATAGCAAAAACTTCCTGATCTATAACTTCATAAGGAATAAGGAGACTGAAGTACAGATTTGGATTCAAATTTTGTTTCTGGAGTCAATGATAAATATCAAAAGAGCTGAATCCGTCAGTTATTTTGAAAATATGAGCTAGCAACAGATTTACTTAAAATGAAGGGACAGCTTTATTGATTCTACCAAAATCCAGGAGCCACTTCACTTCGTTACTGGCTGTTATTTTATTCTCTCCAGATGGCTGATTAGATGGAGCAGAAAGGCACTAGAGGGACCTGGATAGACTGGATCGATGGGCCAAGGTAAACTGTATGAGTTTCAGTAGGGCCAAGCATCAGGTCCTGCATTTTGGTCACAACAACCCCAGGCAACCCTACAGGCTTGGGGAGGAGTGGCTGGAAAGCTGCCCGATGGAAAGGGACCGTGGTGTACTGATGGACAGTCATCTGAATATGAGCCAGCAGTGTGTCCAGGTGGCCAAGAAGGCCAATGGCATCCTGGCTTATGTCAGGAATGGTGTGGTGAGCAGGACTAGGGAAGTCATCCTGCCCCTGTACTCGGCACTGGTGAGGCCCCATCTCAAGTACTGCATTCAGTTTTGGGCACCTCAATACAGAAAAGACATCGAGGTGCTGGAGCAGGTCCAAAGAAGGGCAAGGAGGCTGGTGAAGGGCCTAGAAAATATTCCCTATGAGGAGTGACTGAAGGAACTGGGGCTGTTTAGTCTGGGGAAGAGGAGGCTGAGGGGAGACTTTATTGCTCTCTTCTAATATCTGAAAAATGATTGCAGTGAGTGGGGTTGGTCTCTTCTCAACTGGTGATAAGTGACAGGACAAGGGGAAATGACACCAGAGGAGGTTTAGGTTGGATATCAGGAAAAATTTCTTTTAAGAAAGGGCTGTTAAGCACTGGAATAGGCTCCCCAGGGGGGTAGTTGAGTCACCATCCGTAAACGTGTTTAAAACCATTTGGATGTTGTGCACAGGGTCATGATTTAGCAGTGGGTTGTTAGAGTTAGGGTAGTATGTTTAGATTGTGGTTAGACTTGATGATCTTTAAGGTCTTTTCCAACCTGAGCTATTCTATGATTATATGATTCTTAGACTTTTGCCTTCATAGCACGGGCTAAAGAAATAGGATACCAGAAATAAAACTTAAATTACCATCTTTTACACTTAGTATTTATCACAAAGATAAAATGACTTCTGAACAATTTAGCTATCTAAGAAACTATTCCTCATAAAAGAAGGCAGGCTCTCAATTCACAGCATACACCACAGGTGCTGAATACATTACAGCCCTATAAGAGGGATCATTGTTGACTTCCGTAGAGGTGAGCTCCAAGCAGAGTATGAGACAACACATTAGTAGAAAGGAGGAGAAAAAGGGAAGAGCCTTGCAGCAGAAGTGCAGTGTACTCAGAAGGGTACGCTGGTCATAACAACTCAGCTAATCAACAGTCTAACCTACCTCCTGCTATGCTGACATTGTGCTTCAGTTGATAATGCAACTTCTCAGAGCCACTGTGTTTCAGAACAAGTTGTACTTGGCAGATGGCCATGGTGCTGAGTGATCCTTCTCCAGTGGGATTCCAGAGCTTCCACAAACAAAACAGGTCACTTTCCACTAACACGACATAAAAGAAAGACTGAAAATGTCAGTGTTAACACTGGATGCTTGCTGAAATTAGTATGCAGAACCAAGCATTGTTTACAATGCAGATACCTTAAAGGGAAATCACACTCTTCCCCCACCCAACTTGTCCTCTCTCACACACAAACACACTGCCATACCAAACAGCTGGCTGAAGAGTCTGAAAAGAATGCCCACAAATTGATGAATTTGAACTATTGCTAATGAGTGCACATCTGCTTGAAAGCAAGTATTATCCCACCCTGCTTGCAGGGGCGAGCCTCGTTCTGCCAGTTGGTGCTATTGGAAGGAATGCACACATAGATCACAACAAACACTTGGGATATTTCTCCGCCTTCTTTAAAACCAATCAGTGAAAACACCTTTTGTACTTTGAAGGACTTTTTTCTGTTGAGGGTTTTTTTGGGGTTTTTTTTTTTTTGCCCTTTAAAGATATTTGATGAATAGAAGTCATAGTGTTTTGCCCGTAAATTAGTGCTGTGTGGATTTTTTTCTCGTATACTTTTGTACAGTAGGTAATGCTTTAAACTTAACTCTTTGGTTTATTAATGCAGTGAAAAGATACTTGAGCAAATGTTGGAGAAACATCTTTCTTCTTTGCCAACCAGACTGATCTCAATGCAACTTTCGAATCATACAAGCAAAACCAATACTTGAAGAAAACCAAATGTTATGTGTGAATAAGTAGAATGGCACACTTGCAAAAACAATGTTCTTTCTAATGTTAGAAAACAGGCTCACTAAAATATAAAATGGCATATGGAACATTGTTAAAATGCTCTGGAAAGCAACCCATCAGTGTTACTGTTGATACGCTTCAGATTATGCCACAAAAGAGGGTATGTCAAAACACACAGGGGACTATTCATTTAGCTTTATCAGGCTTACAGCTGTCTTGATTTCCCTCCCACAGATCTACTGTGTTTATACCAAGGACAGTGGATTCTCAGAAAAAAAAAAAAAAAAAACAGCCCCCCCCAAAAAACCACCATCAGGAGAACACGAGCAATTGACACAATTGCAGATCTAACCCATACAATCCAAGAAAAGAATAAATAATTAAATCAGAATGGTTTGCTTCCTAAATAGACTTCTGAATCAGAAAAAGCCTCAGCAGACCATTCAGTAGAGGGTACTACTATATGAATGTCAATAGCATTTCAATCATACACCATCTTGTATATCCCAATATTTTTACATTAACGAGTAACTCATTCCACAGTAAATCTGTGAAAAGATGTTAGGAAACAAAGGAGAGAGAACATAAATTGATTAGCCAGTCTGCTTTTTCGGATTCTTTACAGTTTTCATGTATGTCATGCTTCTGCAGCCTTGTTGTATGGCTTCAGCAAAAGCTGGCTTGGCACTGACAGCTTATACGGTTTGTTTATTTGTACCCACTTGTGTTAGTACTGGAGCTGGCTGCCTACCAATTTCCCTGTCTCCATGGATTATCTTCTCTATTTTCATATATTTTCTGGAGCCTGATGGCAACTGGATATTAGAATAAAACTAGAGTGCTATATGGAATCCTTGCTGTAAATTCAGAATTTTAATCAAAATTTCTTCTACTGTGGACATGGGATTCCAAACCAGTTAATGCTTAATCACAATCACTTCTATTTCAGAAACAATAATAGAAACTTGCATCAGCTATTTTTAGTAGAATGTTGGTCTTAAAAATCTGTTTCTGTGAAAAAGCACTATTCAATCCACAACTAAAAGATACATCTTGGCTTAAATATGTTCTGAAATCACAGTCATAGGAAGGCTAAAATTTGATTCTAAGTTGCTTTTCCATTGCTGAGTTTTTGAAGCCTCTATTATGTTGGCCCGACTATATGTGTTTTGTAAATATAAAAAACAAAGAAAAAAATAGGATTAACTGAAGCTAACTCTCAATTCACTCAGAGTCACACGGAGAATAGAAGGGAAAATGGGTACAGGTTGCACTGGGAGAAGTGCCATCCTGATTTAAGAAAGAATTTTTTTGCTTTCAGGATGCAATTGGATGGAACGCTAGACACCCTCATCCATGCTCCTTTGTCCCAGGAAAAGTTGAACCTGATAATCTTTTGAGGTCCCTTCCAATCTGGGCTGTTCTATGATTCTGTAGTTATTTATTATACTTTAATTACTGTAATCGCAACTGCTTGATCCAGTTTATCCTGTGGATATAAGGATGGAAAGTTTGATTAATGCTTTTTTCCCAAATTGCAGTCTAACTCCCACCCAGCCCAAGAAACCAAAGATTCTGAAGAGCCCTGTCTTTCACAAATATGCAAAACGTCCTCAGAAATCTAAATAAATAATCAGGTGGCTAGCACGCAATGAGCTATGTGCAGTGACAACTACAAAACCCACTGGGACAACCAGTCATTGATTTTACCTCTGTCCTTTAACAATTCATTCATCCAAGTGAGGATTTTCCCTCTTAATCTCTGACAGTTTTAGTTCTGTGGGAACTATTGGTAGGTGTGAATTTTTGTTGGCTTTTGGAAATTAAATGAGACTGCAATGCTTGTTTGTTTGTTTTTTTTTCCCCACATTCATCTGCTCCACAGCTTTTTTTAGAGATTCAACCCAGCTTTGGCACAAATCTATTGGACTTACACTGAACAGGTAATATTTATTCCTGTGTGGACTTACTGTACTCTTTAAGTAGGTTTCAATACTGTAGGATTACTATCCTTAGAGAGGGAAACAGGATCCATACTCTTTTACATATCATGAATAGATATTTCCAAGACAAACTTTCATTTGGCTGTAACTATTGCATATCAGCTGGCAGCTCGGTTCTTGCATAAGTCACTGCTGTGTACTTGAATAGGAGATGAATGATCTGAATTAAATAAAAAAAAATCTTTGGAAAAAAACTTAAAATGAGCATGTGTAATTTAATTAGCATATTTTCTACCTCCTTTATTTTCCAGTTTTGCTCAGTTACAAATCATATGGTTTAATGAAATCAGTGTCCCACTGTCAAGTGGGCAGGGCATTTCTAACCTGTGGACTGAAGCATAGCATGAAAATATTCAAACCTGTTTTAAGAAGGCAAAGAGTTCAGGTGCCAAAAGCAATCTAACTGAGGTGTCAGGGAATTCAGTGTTAAGCAATTTACCAAACAGAACCCTACCCTTGTTCAAGATGACTCAAGTCACCCACTTTAACAATAACTCAGGAATGCTGGGCAGTTTACCATGAAACTATCACACTCTTTCATCTAATAACAACATATTGATACATTATTCAGATTTTCTGAAGCCAAAGGTTTGCCCACAGTAGGATGCAGGGCACTACATAAATACCTGATGCTACCTATGCCATACTCAAACCAGAGGTTACAGTGAATGTTTACACAGCACAACACTGGGCAAAGCAGTTGTGCAGCTATTTTGCAAAGGCTGTTGACCTAGTAAGTCTGAGTAGTGCTCTGCTAACGTAGCTACACTGCTTTTAGGATCTTGAGCTCTGTATGCACTGAACAGCACCCAGTAAACATTCTTGAGACCCTCTGTTTACTCATGGATCAGGCATGGCAAGCATAACAGCCAGGTAAACTTCTCAAATCACCAAGTATGCCCTAAGGCCCTACTGGGGAAATATTTCTGTTGGTGAGAAGACAAGCCAAGGCTTTAAGTTCTCTCAGTATTAGCTTCTCTGCAGAGACTCCTGGCTACTTTTTAAAGAAGAGCAAGCCATGATGTGTACAGACTGAGGGGCAGCCTAGTGTTACGGCCAGACTTACAGCTAGCTTGTACCAAAAAGGATCCATCCCTCCCTGTCAGCTTCTGCCTCCACATTCCCAGTCTCTTTCCTGTCATGAAATAGGACTGTAAAACTCTTAGTTTCTTTCCAACTTCCTGCTATAGAAATTAAACCTTTTGCTTATGTCTTACAACTCCAGTGCTTACCAAGTATAAAGTCTTGCTCAGTCTCTGCTGCTATACCAAAGAAGAATATTCTGGCCAACAAATCTGTATAATCTAAGCCTAGCCTTGCTTCATAAATGTTAACCTATTTTTTTTTTACCAGAAATCACAGTCATCTCCCTTGGGGAAAAAAAAAACAAAAACAAAAACCTTTTTCTAATTATTCACTAAGTTCTTTGTTCCCACTTCCTTTAGTGCAGCACTTACATCTTTCCATGGTTAAAGATGCCATGACTGTATGTAGAGAACTGCATAGGGAAAGTTCACAGAATAAACAGGAGACAGAAAGTGCGTATTTGCAAAAGAAGCCTTTGCAGATTTTAGTTAGCTTTGCTTCTTAGTTTTTAGAGTAACCTTGGTTGGTTCTGGTCTTCTTGTTGTTGCTTTTCTAAATAATAGCTTATTGTTTGTAGAGAAAGGATTTCCTTGTTTGACAGTCACCACTAATAATTCAAAGTAAAAATTATTCCAAGCTAGGAAATAGAACTGAAAAAAGCATTACACCCTGTTGCATGTCTGCAAGATGAGCATAAATTCAGTACACAATGAACTAAGACTGTAAACCTGCTGTCCTAATGGTGTTCAAATGTACGTACAGAACTGAATACAAGCTACGCTGTTCCCATAAACTGTATTTCTAGATTAAAAGAAAAAGGAACCCAGACCCAGTACCTCATCTGGCCTTTGGAGCGCACTGCATCTTTGTCCTGTACCAACAAGCGATGAGGCACTGAGGAATGTGATTGTTATTTTAACTGTGGTAGTACACTAACAGACAAACAAAAGATTTTCAGTGTTTCTGTTCCATAAAGCCAAGCCTGCACTTGTGAGAGGGTCTTGTTGTTTTTCAGTCTCTCAAGCCTAACTCACAGAATTTGTTATCCTTGGTTCAGCAGCACAGCTTCACTGATGAAAAGTCATTTCTGTCACTTGAGAATCTAAATCAGACTTGTATTTAAATTTTTGTCAACTTTCATTTGTGTATTCTGTTCAACAATAAAAAAATCCCAAGGAGGTTTCTTTCGACAGATATGGAGAAGTTTTGTTGGGTCTTGCAGTCTGGTTTCTGTAACAAATAAAAACAGTGTATTCCTCTAAGGAAGCATTGATATGAATCATTCTATTTAAGAAAAGATGTATTAGAAGGGAATGAATCATTGTTTGCTCTATGCAGTATTTCAGCATATTATAGGCAGAAGTATTATTCATCCAGATGTGTAGGAACTTCACTAAAACACCATTCTTAAGAATTCTAGCCATGGACACATTTTCCTTCTGGAATTTATGACTGCCTTCCACGCATACTGATACATTGCAAGCAAAGCAGTCTATCTAGCATTATCAAGCGCATGCATCTATTCTCCTGCTAGGCTACCCACACAGACCAAAAGCACTCAAACTACACATCACTGATTCCAGTTAGCACTTAGATGGAAGATCATAAAATACAGAATTAGAACTGATGTAGAACAAAGAATTGCAACTGACTATTCAATACATATTAGCCCTTCTAAATAAAAAGACTTATTTATTTAGTCCTACTGCTGGTGGTAAATTCACATGGAAGCAAAAGAAAGCCTGAATTCCATGACCTGGAATCATAACTTCATGGATAAAAGTTATTTTCCATTTCTAGAAAGGACATGTAAGAAGAAGAGTTATCAGCATCAATTCTTTCTGCCCTTGTGATTACAATTAATGATACATACATTCACAAACTATTTTAACTTTCAAAACTGAAAACACAGCCCTAACATTTTAGTTACAAGGAAAGCTTTTTGCAAGGGAAAAGGGAAATAATATTTTAAGAAACATATTTCTTAACTTAAAATAGTGCTACTTGCAAGTAATTAAAAAATAGTCTATTAAAATACAATTGAAAACATGTGCAATTGAACTTAACCTAAAGATTTTCATGGTAAACATCATTCGCCTCTGTAATAGAATAAATAATGCCTATCAAGTCAGTAAGTTACATGAGAAGGGAAACAATTTCATGTCAATAGAATGGAAGGCTGACAATAGTAAATTACTGTAATTGCATCCTCTTCCTGCAAAAAGTTCAGTTTCCCTTACAGTAGACATGGATGGTTTGTACTTTATCATAAAATTCACAGTATAGCAATTTTTTCATGTTGATGATTCAGTGTAAGATAAATACAAACTACAAAATATCAGTCTCCTCTACCACTTGGCAATAAATTACCTGTACTTAGTTCAGTATTAGGCAAATAGTGCTTTGATACAGTTAACGGACTTGAAAAATCTAGACTTTATTTCAGGATTCTGGGGGGATTGATTCTATGACCCTGTATAAGCTGAGTATAGTACACCTCATGAAATAGACTTAAGGTACATGCTACGTTCCCCATGCATCCACAGCAGATGAGATGAGATCTCCCTAACAGAAGACATGCACACTTTCACCAGATCAGCTTTGTCCATATTTGCAGAGTATCTAAAAGGAAATTAAAAACCACAACTTTTTCTTTGTTTAATTCACCTGTTTATATCAACCTCAGTTGAGTTTCTAGCTTACAGTTGAGTTCACATTGATTTTGGTTGATCTTAGTTTAACTATTTATGTTAATTGTCTACAGAATATTAATACTAGTTCCATGACTACAGTTGGCTGCATTCCGACCCAACATATTGACTCTTGAACTCAGTGCCCCTCTGTCATTCATTTAAAACCTTGTTTTTGTGTGTGAGTCAAAAGCTAAGGATTCTCTTAAACAATAAATTTCTAACGTCTCATTCTTGGGTGTCAGCTAATCATCGGTGAACTCCTTGCAAATATTTAAAAAACAAGCCAGAACACTTGCGTTGAATCACCAGTGCACTCTACCACCTTTTGGTCAGGTAATGTTCACAAGAGTCTCTCTCATTAAGGGTGCCATCAAAGAGCCAAATTCTCACCCTTTCTGGCAATCCAGAGGCTGTATTTAATATTTTGGAATTTACAGAAATGTATTAAATCTTTGGCACTCATGCTTGCTTCAGCTTGTACAGGCAGGCTCTAGCACTAGCACCCTGTATTCCCTCTAAATGAAATCCTAAACACCAGGGAATAGAGAAGAATAGTGATAACTTACTTACATTCTAATACTTTTTAATTCTAAATGAGTCGTCTTAAAAATGCCATTTTTGAAGATTTTTATTAAGCATTATTGTTATATATGCACAAGCAAAGTTTCAATTTGTACAAACGTCATAACCTATTATTTTAGCATTCTATAGATTTAACAGCAAGCCTGAAAATTCATCAGAAGGTACAGAAACAAGATGCATCAAGTTCTGCATGAGAATTTACACAAGAAAATTCAGATTGCATACATGCATGGGCATAAAACACTTAAAAAATACTTGTGAAAAATACTGTCCCTAGCAGAGGGTCAGTAGGGTAGATTTTCCCTACTGTATTTTGAACCAGAAAGTTACAGTCTTTGTTACCTGATTTTCAATTCTGAATGAAGTTATTTCTGACATTTAGCTAAGCAACTTTAGACACCGCTGGCTTTCAATTCTTCGATATCCCAACTAATTGCAGTTTGTCAAACATTTCTACAGGAAATATTTCTGAATAATCAGTAAATCATTTCACACAGAACTGTATTTTCATGAAAAAAAATAATGTTCAGAAATAGAGCAAATGACATACTGACAGAAACACCAAATTCTAAGATACAAATACCGTAATTGAGTGTAATTATAAATTGCACAACCTTTCCTGTCTTCAGTGGTCTTACTATCTACAGAAATGCTCTAGAATTTGTGCATAGCCAAGAACAGAACTTTGTTTCAGAGAAAGGGGAATGAAGCAGCCATATTTTCTGACATACCATAAGATTTTTTTTTTGCAGTGAAAGCACACTTTGCCTCCCTTTTAGCTCTTAAAAAGGTAAGAGAGTTCTCTCTCCATAGTCTGCAGAAGGAAAATCAACTAACATGCACAAGTATAGGACTCTGTAATAATCTCTCATTTTAGCCTGTACCCGCTTCTAAAGTAGCAGTGCTCGTGCTACTCAGTGTTTGCTTGTTCAGTAGCAGTTCTAGGGGCAATATTTTTATAATAAAAATATATTTAGAAAAATATTTTATTTACTTTGTGAATACTAAAAACACACATATTAATTTGGACAAATAATCAAGCACATTTACCAAAGAATTTTTTTTTTCCCCAAGAAGTTTGAGGACAGATACAATTAATCATTTATTTTAGCTTTGCTCAGGCAAATGCAAGCAGCCTTTAGTGATCTCCCTTGTTATCTGTACTTACTCATCACCGCAACAAGGTTTTTTAACTTGTTTTACATGTCTGTTTTGTTTTGCGTGGAAAATATAATGATAGAATGGTTTAGACTGGAAAGACCATACAACAGATTATCCAGTTCACAACCATGAACAGTGATACCTCCCACTTGATCGGGCTGCCCAGGACCTTGAGCAGTTCCAGTGATGAGGCATCCAAGCTTCTCTGGGCAGCCTGTTCTTCTGCCTCACCACCCTCACAGTTAAGTAAATAAACACGTACTTCTTTCAGCAAATTTTCCTTCCATCCTTTTTTTTTTTTTTTTTTTTTTTTTTTTTTTTTAAGTAGAAAATACAGGAGTGACTAAGAAATAAGATCAAGAAACTGTAATGATGATCACGTCCACTTGACGTGAAGTTGCTGAAGTTCAAAAAAAATCTTGAGCAATTAATAACTAAAGTGTATTTATATTATTTTAATGTTACCCCACTGTTGGGCTTTGCATGTTGTTCATTGTTGTCATCAGGATACTGATGTAAATGAAAGACAAAATGCCTTCCTACATGTAATTAAACCCAACCACTGAGCAAATGTGGTATCCAATTCTAACAGTATCCTTAACACCATAGCAGGCATGACTTCAGTACTGACTCAGCTATAATGATGAAATCTATTAGAACTCTGACATCCTTTCTTGTAGCACAATGGATTTCTCTCACACATCTTCCATTCAAGTACAGACGAGGCCCAACTCTGTTTAGTTTCTGAGATATTACATGATCCTACCTCAAGCACAAAAGCAGTTCAACTAACATGCTTACTGGCTTTCTTAATGTTAAAGTGATTAACATGTTGCCTCTTGCTGATATTGTGACTCAAATTAGACATTCAACACTGCTCATTTCCAGAGTTATTTACTTTTTTTCACTACTATTGCAAAAGCAATTGCTTAAAATGGGACACAGACACCATTTCTATAAAAATAATTTTTGTTATATGTATTTTAATCACAGGAATCTAGTAATAGATGTGTAATACACAGAATTACCAACTCAAGCCTTATAATGTATTCAGCAATGATGCTGAGTTTCTAATGAAAAAAACTATTAATTTATAAACCTATAATTTGCATCAAATGTCTCTTCTGTTCTGTAATATTCGTTCCCTTGTGAAGGTACCTTGTGTGTGGACATTGGGCAATGCTGAAGAGTCATGCTAGCAGACCTGAACTCACGCTGTTGGCATGCTATACTGAAGTAAAGCAGCTTTGGACAAAGAAACTGCAAAGGTTAACCAGCCTTAGCAAGCTTGGACTGCTTGGACTTCTTACTCTGAGCACACTATTGTGGCAACATAGCTGTATAGCTTTTGGATATCCCAAAGGGTTTGTAAGGTCTGTGACAGCATGTTAAAGTATTGTACAGCTTTGAATCACAGACAGTTGATTGGTTATCTTGGACTACGAGCAGAAAAACTTAGGTTGGTCTGTACAGACATGTCCAGACCCATTCTAGTAAAGATTCAAAATGGTTATAATGTATTTTACGATCTTGAAATAAATATGTAGGGCCAAATACTACTCATAGTTATACAAGAGCTGTCAGGAGTAACTCATTATTTCCATATTTAATTTGCAGATCATTAACATCAGGTTTGCTTCTCCACATTTCCACTAGTGCCCCTGAAAGCAGGATCTGCTCCTACAACTTGGAGGTTTAGAAGCAAGCAGTCTTCTATCTCAGAAGAGATTCCAGCTCAGCTGGTATGAATATTTACCCTTTAGGTATTAGGTATCACCATAAAGACGGAGGAACATGTAGCTTTAACAGAGAGATTTGCTGTAAAACACAGGATTAATATTACTGAAGTTCAGCATATGAAGAACTAATTAAGGATTGCTACGATATTTTATTGATTTGTCTGTTCTTGACATATCTCCCTTACCTCTCCCTTCCACATTCTAATTCCATCAGTTCCGGTTTTAATCTTGATTGTAGTCTTGCCGCTGGACAACTGATTGCTCTCACTCTGTGTTTTTAAATGGATAAGGAAAGTTTAGTCTTATTCCCTTCCTTCTTCCTTTCCTCATTTTACCTAACTGCTCAGATTCCACTTTGATAGCCTCTTAGGGATTTTAAACTACCTTGCATATCAGCAGCACTTTGATGTTAAATAGCATTACCAAGGTCATTCTGACAGAAGGATCAGGAGCAATCTGTTATGAAACCAAGTGCTCTGTTTAAATCTGTTTATTTCTGTTCTAAGACTAGGCGCTTGGAGTTGTCATCATGACTCAGAGCAAAGTTGCAAAGCCCCAGTTCTACAAAAAGATTAGTCACTTTGTTTTTTTGCACTGAGCTGCTCTGAGTCAGTTTCACATTGTTGCAAAGGGAGTACCTAGGTACATCTATAAATGGTGCAGATAACTCCAGTGCACATTTCTGGAAAAAAGGCAGACTCTCTGTACCTGAACAAACAATTGACTAGGCCTACCTCAGTATCTCCAGATCAGAAGTTGGCTTTAGAATGAGAAATGATAACAATATCAATGTTGATTCACGTGTTTTCCTTTATCCAAGAAGAAACTTAAGGGTTATCACTGAGTTTAATACACTGGATATGCTTAACAATCAGTTGAGCTGTGCTCTTAAATCATTAACTACTTCAAGGATTATACATTTAGACACTAAAAGATTTAATTGATTTCTTGTACTTTCAATCCTTGGAAATACATCTTTCACTTTTTACACCTTGGTATAACATGATTTTAACAAAACTGAGAACTAGGTTTACAGAATTAGGTCAGCTGGTTTACTTGCTTGTACACAGTGATTCTACATATAGCATGATCCTAAACAAGTGACTCACTTGTGCAGACCTGCTTTTCATTCATTGTCTGGGCTACATTTTCTCTTTTGTATGTATGTATGTATATGCAATGCACATTTATATGCATGGATAGGAAAGGAAGGAGAAGGATGATGACCCAATCCACTCCTAAGTTATGACAAATTAGCATTGCTCCCTCTAAGGCCATTTTGAATTACTTTCACCAACATGAGGCTGGAATTTGCTTCCCTCTCTTAAAGTATGTTAGCTATCTTGTCATAAAGTCCTGGTTTTTTTTTTTCCCTTTAGACCATTTGATGCATGCAAAATGCCTTCTGACTGTAGCATATAAAAGAACAAGGACATGATCATATCTTCATTCAAGCTTAAATATTAATGTTATTAAATTATTTTCTTAAGAAGTATAATGGCTATTTTTAAAATTTCATTTATTTTCTGAAGAAAACAGCCTTCAAATGCCTAATCAGTGCATGAAGGACGGGCAACAAACACAACTTCAGCATACTTCTCTACCACTTGTTCAGATCCTAACTTTTCATATTTACATATTTAAGGACATATTGTAAAAACATAGGGATATTATCTGTTGTACACATTCATTCTTGAATTTTGTGTCATCTACCTTTGTGTCCTTGATATTATTTTTGTAATTATCCATCTAAATCACAAAAATATAAACGCTTTAGGAATATATTCTATTGTGGCCGTTGCAGTTTAACCGTGGTATTTTGAGTCACAAATTCTATAAATCTATTTGGGACATTTATTTGTAAGACTGAATGAAATACAGTTTCATTACATCATACACATACAACACTTGTATGCTGAAAGGGCTGACATCCAATGCCAGATTCACTTTGCAACATTCAAAAACAATTGAAACTTGGCACACGAACACTTCAAATACGAAGTAAGAAACAACAACAGAACATTAGGTAAGATTTTGAGGTCTTCTTCTCAATGCTACTCTTTTACAAACTATTAGGAGATGAGAAATGCATTGCTACCAAGTGGAGTGTACACTTTATCATCAGGAGTTTTAGAAGCGGCACTTTATTTCAAGATACACCAAATGCTACTTTAAGAAGAGAGGTAAGCCTTTGTTAATCTATGATGAAACATGTAAAACAATTTGAGACTTAACTGCCCTGTATTGTTATTATGCTGCGTACTATACACATATACGGAGAAATAACACTCAACTGCCAACATTACGTAACAGAATATTCCACTACTGAACTAACAGAAGGGAAGCTTTGCAAGGCATTAAATGATTGATTTTTCACTGATACAATATATTTACACACACTTTTTCCTCTCCTCTACTCTCACTCAAAAATTGTTAAATAAAAATAAATCAGGCTGTGGATACACAGGAAAGTTACCCTAGATGCGTCAGTACCAAGAAGCACTGAATTAATCTTTACTGTTGTACTAAATCAAGTATAATACAAAACAAATCATATTAAAAGATGTTGCAATTACCTAAAAAGGAACTGTAGGTAATGCTTCTTCTCAGAACTTCATTAACTATGGGTAATAATACTGTGGAAGTTCAGCAGACTGCCACTTGTTCACTGACCACATGGTACACCAATCACAGAGACAGCCAAGTTCAGATCTACCAGTGTTATGATACGGTTGCACCCTTCAAAGTGACTTTTAGGGTTCATATAAGCACGGGCACACTGTAATGGTGATATTCATGATAAGGGCAGTTTATTACTCCATCTATATTTCATTTTACACAAAGTGATAAAAAGTAAAGCTTGGCAAGCATTAAAAACTTAGCAGCAAAATTACAGCCCTTACAACCGAATTTCAGGAGACAGAACGAATATCAGTGACAATCTCCTGCTGCTACAGTTTATTGCAACATATTTTTTCTGGCTTTATCATCACCTATTGCATTTTATAACAATGTTTTGTTTCTCTGAAAACGACTTGTATGTCTGTGAAAGCTCTTTCTGAAACAAGGGTAGGTGTAAGGATCACGCAGGATGGAATTCCAAGTCTCATATTTAAAACTGGATTGCACAATCTGTATTCATGTTGGTGAGCAGCTATTTGCCCAAGCATTCCTACAGGCTAGAATTAACAAATCGATATCTCCTCCTGTATTTCCTCTTGTAGGTGTGTAATTTGTCCCTTAAATATACGGTTCAGGTAGTATGCTCTTAAAACGTCACTGTAGAAGTATAATTGCCTGACACTGAAATAAGTATTTCCAAGGTCTGCTATCCCATCTGCTTTATATTTTCTTCCTTCATTAATGAGGGAGGAAAATAAATGCGACTCAGTGCAGACATCACATATAATTACCGTTGCTAGAAAGTTCTGAATTGTAAATGCTTGATTCTGAGCAGATCACAAGAATGATTAACATCTTTAACCATTAAGAACAACGGACCTTTGCATTGCTGATCTAAGGGTAACAAATGAATACTTCAACCTTTATTATTTACAGGTAAACCACTGCTGATGTAAAAGATCAGTTGACTAAATCTATTATAAGACATTGTAGAGTTTGATTAGCTGATCAGATTTATTTGGTTATTACTACATTTTTTAATTCATCACACAGGAAGTAGTTATTTTTGTTGGTTTATGTGTCAGTACAACTCATGTTTTGAAAATAATCACCAAGAACTCAGCTTTGTTTCATATTTTACTTGATGATTACTGGTCTTGCTAGATCTGCCTCATATCTGACTTCAAAGCACTGAGTCTGATAAGTGTTTCTGATATTTTCCCTTCACTGCAACAGATTTGCTTCTAATTTATACGGGATGATAAGTGAGTGCCCAAGGTACGAGCATGAATTTCAGATCTGGCAAGGGAGTAGTGTCCCACCAACAAATGAGCAATAAAGCAAATGCCTAACACACCAAGCATCAGTTGGAAGAAAAAGCCCCTTATGGAAGTTGTACGGCATTCTTTCATTCTACTGTATTATCACACCATCCCTCCTGAAAGCAGCACCACGAGCACTGCACTAATGGGCAAGCCTTGAAGAAGCACTGTTTCCTTCCATGAACAAGGAAAGAATTTGGGGGAAACTGCGTTGGAAGTAAACATGCCCATCATTTTCCTCCTTCCTGTGTCAGCAAACAGAGCTGACTGGACAGGAGAGAGGGAACGTGCTTCATCTGGCAAAGGGCCGACAGCATACTCCCCACTTGTGCAATGCTACAGCTCAGGGGAAATATGATTCAGAGGACTGTCTGAGTCATAATTTCTTTTTGAGCTCCTTCTGAAGTGGTAAGGCTGTTTTGTCCCATTCCAAGAATGGGACAAGCAAAGCTTCCATCTCATCCTCAATTTTGAAATGTGTCAGGGAGATCAAAAGCATCAACTTTGCAAGGGACAGCAACACATGATTTTCTACTCACCATTACTTCTCTTTGCAGTAATTAAGACAGTTATATTTTACAACAGTGGAGGGAAAAAAAAAATAAAAGTCACCCACTGCTAACAAATTGAAACAGCAAAAACATTATCTGTGTTTTCTAAAATGTCTGCATTGTCCTGCTACACGGTTGAGATAATTACATACCATATGTAGAGAACTGTATCAATTAGTCATCAAATAAGGACTAACAAAGATTGTAAATATGCAACATAACTGCGCATTATAATTTAACAGCTTTAGAATTTTAACTTCTAAAGACACAGGGAGGGAAATCATCTGCTAAAGATTATAAAATAACTCACTTAGAAACAATATTGCAATTCATTGTGGATTAAAATAGGGCAGTAATTTACGGTATTGTAAACAATTACATTTTAAATCCCATGTCAGAGGGCAGATTGTAATCAATCTAATTTATATTGTAAAAGCTTATACTTGTAAATATGTTTAATTATGACAAGTTGAGAGATTGAAAACATCCTTCTTTAGCTGCACCACAATGTGTCTTTGTTCTACTGTTCCAGAGTCCCCTAAACGGGGAAAACATTGCTAAGCTTCCTAAATCATTTCCACTAAATGTAATGAATAATTGTTTTTGTAATCAAGGTCTACAGAAATACCTCAACTGCCACTATGTTGCTGGCCATGACAGAAAAACAGACTGATTCCTAAATGGTGACCTGTTTCCCAGCAACCTCTTTGAAACACTACTGAAAGTATTCTGGAATAGGTTAAAACTCTAGCAAATTGTCACAAAACTCTACAGAGTTTAACACTAACATACAGGGTAGGATAGGAGAGTGCTGATGATCAGAAGGCACTTCTCACTTCAAATCACCTTTGCACTGGCTTAAAAAGAGAAGATGGCCCTTCTGAACAACATCTACTGCTATGTATACTATGAGTTCTTCTATCAATTCTGTTACACTGAAAAACACTCTCTTGCAGCTGTATTGCACTGCTATGAAGTAGCCTTTCTGTTAATACAATGCATCATTATTTGAAGCCCTACAATTCTTTGAGGCATCTCCATGTCAACAAATTCATGCAGCAACCAGGAAAAGTTGATTTGACTGTCTTCATCTGTGCTCTTCAATTTATATATATGTGTATATACCTATACACTCATATAATACTCAATATCACAGGATACTACTGAATTTCAACAAAAACTTCTGTATTTTCAGATGATCCCATAAAAGTAATTTGATTAAAAAGAAGTTTGAGTTACCCAACACTAGTGGTAGTTCATGGATCACTAAAAATTATCTGCTTCACAAATTGAATGTTACTCGGGCATTATAGATCAAGGTTTCAGCTTTCCATGCAAAGGTTTTTTTTTGTTTTTTTCAACAGATCAAAGAAAAGACACAAGAGTTTGATTTGCCTTGTTTACTTTATATTTCTCTCTTCGAGGCTATGCGCATGCCTGAGATATTCAACAAGTCACCATCTTTGTTATCAAGCAGTACAGTACAACAGACACCACGCTGAGGCCACGAGTTCACGTTACATGCATTTTCGTGGTTTTACTTTACACTAACTTTAATTTAGTCCCGTAGATTAAATCATTAGCAGCTGGAGTGCATTATGGCTACATCTACAGTAACAAGAAACACAGAACAGTACAGCAGAATCCACACAGCCAAGAACCAGTGTTGAAAACTTGATGTCTACTGAACACGCATTTGGCAGTTTACCTGATATCATGCAGTACATTAACCATGCTACTCTACAGGAGCCTCAGGTCTTATTTCATCAGCAAGGAATTCAGTTTGTGTACTCTGAGACCATGCCAGATCACAAATCAAAACAAGGTGATTAGGGACAAATGGGAAATTAATTTTAAGTTCACTTAAAACACTAATGTACAAGGGCTCCAAAAATAGTACCTCCTATTTCATGATGCTGACCCATGACGTCAGAGACGGATGGTGGAATTATGACAGTGGAGGTTGAACCTTTCCACCAATATCCCATTACATTTTGTTGCTGTGTGACAGATGGCAGCAGAGGAGCAGTCTGACACAACGCCATCTGACACAGAAGTGAGGATGAAGCAAAGAGGCGTGATTGATTGAATTCCCCCATGCAGAAAAAATGGCACTCACATTCATCGACATTTATGGAGACCAAACAATGGGTGTGAGCACAGTGAGGGGTGGGTGATAACTTTTCTGCAGCTGTGGCAGTGGGGCACCTTCACTGGTGCAGATACTTATGAGTGAGGTGTATGTGCTCTTGTTTGTGACTGGTGAAAATGCACAGCTAATGGTGGTGACTATGTTGGAAAATCCTGTTTTGTAGCTGAGATTATGCTCAATCAAATGGTGTTTTTGTGCTCTTCATACCTGTTGTAATTTCCAGGGAAATAAATAGAAGGCATTACTTTTGGAGCAATGTCCATTACATTACGCATACATCTCAGTTATACTGCTGGAATGCATCTTGAGATTCATCAAAAAAGAAACTCGATACATATGCTTCAAGACTATCCTCTTCAAAAGCAATCACTTAGCCCTAAAATGCTGATGCAGATAAGGCCTTTGCAATCCAGGCAGACAACAGTTCAGTTCTGCGCTCCGCCTACGATTCCTTGCAAGCTCCAAGAGATTACTTTACTTCTTTGTATAAGGCAGGCATTGGATTTCAGAAAAGTCATGTTTGTGAAGCAGAATGTCATTTACTAAAGGCTGTATCATTCCTTGTTCAAGAGCATGAAAAAAAAAAAAATACAGAAAAATACTTCTCTACTACCTTGCATGGGCCACCACCTGTAGTGAGACAAGATTGTGCAAGAGAAATGTGCAAAACCACTATCATCGTTTCCTGAAACTGTATCAAAATGGCTTCATACAGTGAGAAGCACAGGCACTCTCTCTGCCTTTTCCACATACCAAATGTTGTGGTTGCCATGAATCATTTATTGTCCAAAGAAGACTAAACTCTAAGTTAACACTTATTCTGCAATGGAAATTGGCCATGTTGTAAAGAAAATAGTAACAACAGTGAAGTTAAAGCATTTCATTGCAATAGCAGGTCCAGCATCTTCGGAAGTTAGTTATGCCACCTCTGTATAAGAAGAGGAGGCGTTTCTGAGTTGTCAGTCAGATACTACACAAGAAAAATACCAGCCCAAACTCTCCAACAGAAAGTTCATACTCAGCTGAAGAACACAACAGGTGAGAGAAACGGCCTCTGCGTGGAAAAGGACTTACATGCCAGGATTCCTTCTTTAAAATATTTTCCCTCAACTTAAATGACCTCTCCTCTTCTTAGAAGTACTTTACTGAAGTTCAGGTGGTCTCCTGTTGCTCCATTACAAAATACCACAGTTCTAACTAAACCTCACTTTACTCCATGGTATTTATCAGAAAATACAATAAATCTAAATTAAGATCTAGCCCATTAACAACAGTGCATTCCAATGTTTTTCCTCTAATTCAGTTGTTCATATGCAGTTAAAACAAAAGCCCTTATATAGTGAAGAATGATAATTCAGGCAGTTAGGAGAGCCCATAAGAATCATTTTCAGAGAACTGTTTCTATGGCTAGCACTAGATTAAAAGTTCCACGTCTCATTGTACAGCTGAGATAGAGTTCTTTCCCTCTTGTATCAAGAACAGTTTCTGTCAATTAGAAAATAAAGTGTGGAAGCTAAGAGGCACGACATAAAAATACATGAGGACCAGTCAGTTCATTAAGTGTGGTTGTCACTAAAACAAGTATACACACACTCATTCCTGGAGACAGATACTGCTGTAGAAATTCCAATTCAGACCAATCTGACCCCCAGCAAACAAGTATTGATGCTCGGGAACTGAAGCTTTCATGGGAAGACGTAAATACATCAGGTAGAAAAATGTATTTGCAAACTTGTATTTTCTGCCTTCATTGCTAAAGTAACTTCAGTCAGGAGAGACACAAATTACTTGCACTTCATTAGTAAAAAATAAAAAAAAAAAAAAAAAAATTGAGAGGTAAATAAAATCTTCAACCTAACGATTTTTACAATAATTGCAGAGATGGTATCATCCAGTATAATGCTGAAACTTCTTATTTTTAAGCTGTTTAGAGGGCATTTAATTAGACTTCCACCTTTTCTTTTTTTAAATCAAAGAATTAAAAACATGCTGTCTAATCTGATCACTGAACACTTTCCCTTTATCACAACAGTCTTATACGCTTACTAGGTGGCACTAACTATACCACCTTTTATTTCCAGTTACGTAAATGAATATCTTAAATTTCTGTTCCACTGTTATTATTCCAAAGGCAATCTGTGAAACTCTGGTTAATAAACTCTGGTTGCTTAAGTATTTCCCCCATCTTACTGAGTTGAACATTCAGCCCAAAACTGTATTTCAAAAAAGGACACATCTATGTTTCTCTCACTATACCAGTTGTATAATAATCCACATTATCTCAAAGCTCTAACCACTAAATAACCCGAACCGCAAATAGCAACTACCCATGCACAGGAAAACAAATAGGCAGAATAATCTTACTATTCATTCCTGATCCAGTGCGAAAGTGTTTTGAAAACTTGAGCATATGCATTTGAAAAACAGCATTCTATGGCTCTTTTCACTGCATGGTGTCACTATCTCCAGTTATACAAAACAGTAAAGAAACGAAGCGTCTGAGCATTTTCTGTAGACAATTATGCGATAGGATTAGATAGATGGTGAAAGGAATATAATGGAACGAGTAAACAACCAGACCTCCATTATCAGAGAGGTGCTGAGCACCCACAGCTCCCTCTAGATTAAACTGGCCACCTCTCTAATATGTTCGCCTTCAGTCTTTGTGCCTATAAATCTTAAAATCAAATCCTAGATTTGATTTTCCTAACTCATAACAAACACAGGTTTGGTACCATATTAAACACAGCAAGGAAATCTGGGTGCACGACTTATGGCCCCGTGTAATTTATGCCTGGAAAATGAACATTAGGGGACTCAATTTGGTGGATTCTATGTAGTTGTAGGGATAAAGAAACCCTCAGGTTGGCTCTTACAATGATCTTTACATAACTCTTGAAACCATGCACAACATCTTAGGTTCACAATCACTAAAAGAGTAAACTCTCCAAAATCACTCCATGAAGAAAGTGAGGAACTTTGGTCTCTATTTAATGGCTGAAGAATTGAAGAAGGTAAACAAAGAGAATTACCCAGTCTAATACTATAATGTGGTGGAAAGCACAACAACGATAGCAGGGTAGCAAAGGATTAGGCTACAGCAAATGAGGACAAGCCCAAAGGCAGCAGCCATGGACACAGAAACAAAGGGGGAAAAAATAAATAAATCTGCTTACCTTCAGAAGACTTCAGGCATACAGATATCTCTGCCAAGATACCCTTGCCTCCATTGCCAACCCTTAAATGAGGTCTGAGAAGGGACAGATCCTGGCTCCACGCCTTCTGATCAGTCAGGTGCACTGCATGGACCTGAGCTTCCTGGTTGGCCCTGCCTTCCTACCGGGTGCTCAATCACTGCTTCAAGCTGTGACTTTGCATTTCTCTGCACCCAAGGATGTAGGGCAGAAATCTAAGAAAGCCTGGAATTCCTGATCTGTGCCGTAGACAGGTGTTTTTGTTCTCTAGACATAGAGTCCTTTCATTTTCTTATTTGTCTGACATAGGGTGAGTGGGAAAATTTCCCCATTTGCAGAATAACCCAGTGATGATCTATTAACTTAAAACCATTATTCCCTATGATTTCTTGAGTTTACTTCACCTCTTGTGTATATCACACTGTGCCCATGCTGAGAACAGACTGCTAAGAAGTTAATGACAGCAGCCTACATAGGAACCATAGTGAGAAAATGAGGCTTTTAAAGGAAGAGTTTGAGCCAGAAATATCTACTTACAAGAAAAGTTATGCTAATTCTTTTTATGAACGTGGTTTAAATATTTAATAAGATGTTGGAAATGTATACAAATTTACAATTGCCAAAATAGTGTAACACAAAAACCTGAAAGCTACAAAGCTTAGCTTTCACTCAATATACTTTGTTGCAGTGAGCTGATAAATACTTCTGCAATATTGTTAACCTAAAATTCCACAGAGAATTTTCTTTGCATTTTATGTCTTGCACAGTACTGAACCAAAATTGTGTTTTCTTACTTTTTTTTTTTTTTTTTTTTTTTTTCCATTTTCTCAGGTTATTATTACTCTTGCAGGAGCAGCTTAAGATGTGCATAATACAGGCTGGTGATAAGCAGAAGTAATGAGCCACAAGTCATGCAATATTGTGTACAAAACCATTCACCTTTCTACACTGGAACTGAATTAATAACATTGTTCTTTGGAAATGCAGGAGACACCTGCAGGAACTCTTCATTGGTCTCTCAACATTTCTGCAGCAAATGACATATGGCCCTCTTTTGGCTCAGCACAGAACAAGTACCAATCTCTTCATTACTTCATATTACAGACATTACAGCCAATTACAGAAACTATAATGAAAGCAGTGGCTCCAAATTCCGGTGTTTTACAGTACCGACCTCACATAGGCCCTTGGTAGGATGGAAACAGCAAGTAAATGAAAGACAAAGCAAACGTACCTCCAGATTTCAGAATGACAGGTTCTTCTAGTCCAGCGAAGATCAAGAGAGACAAAGAGGGGATCTTGATTTCCCTTTACAATTGCTGGAAGACAAATTAACCACAGTTAAGGAAGCATTTAATACATAGGCAAGGCTGGTTTCTGTAAGTAAAACTGAAGAATATAAAACTGTCTCCATGTAACAGCGGAGTGCTGACAATACAGACCAAACTACAGCTATGTGCTAAACCAGTAAGCAGAGGTACAATGAGTTGGAAACCTACAAACATCTGTGGAAGATGCATCAAGGAACTCCATTTATTTGTAAAGAAATCAGACAACGTTGTTATACCTCCTAATAGTGGAAGCTGGGAAAGTGTAAACAAATTAAAGATTAGTATGCAGTTTGGGGAAGTGTTTCCTAGTAGTCATACATGGAAACGTGAATAATTTAAGTTCTGAGGAAGGCACTCTTCTTAGCCAAAGAAAGCCCATCAGAAAAATGGTCCTATCGTCTCTGTTGTCTGATGCCTGCGCATCACAAATGGCTCCTCCCAACCCCAAATTCCATCCAGCAGGATTATGCATACATTGCTTTCTAAACTCCTGAGGGAAAACACTGCAACTGTGACGTAGTAGCAAAAGGCTTGTAAAAAGATCATAAAACGCTGATGCATTTCTGTTTACATCCAGAGATGGCCTGTTCGGAGTCTGTCAAACAAGCCCAGAGGTGGATGACTAAGAAGTAAAAACCATACACTAAACAGAAGCCCCAGAATTCTTCTTTTAATCGTTTTCTCATTGGACTGAGAGAGAACAGAGAAGTACAAACAATGAGGCATTTGCCATCAATAAAGCAAGTACAAGGTTTGGCACGCCAGCTCCCAGTCTGAGCTACTGGAGGCTCCAGAAAGTATCTTTTCCCACATCCAAGAGGCAGAACGCAAGAAAACACAGAGCAACTTATCCAAAAATGTAACAAGTAAGTTGTGGAAGCCGGTGTCAAGCACTTGGTAGAGCTGTCAGCTCGGTAATGAGTTAGAGGTGAAGCAGACAAAGAGCAGCCCTGAGAGCAGCCCAAGAACGCTGTGCAAGGACGTGATCTCTGCACTGAGGGAAAGGCTGCTCTGACACTACTGATACACGCAACGCCCTAACCCACTGAACGTAGGTAGCTTCGTGGGTCAACTCTTGCCAAACACTGAGAACGCAGCACGGACTGCATGGATGGGCGGCACTCCGCCCTCCGTGCTCCCCACGCACCCCAGCAGGTAGGTGAAGGGCGAGAAACGGCTCCGCACCCTCAGGTACTTTATCTAAACGGTGGATCCCGAAGGAACTGATCACAGAGCTTCGGCTCTGCCTGTGGTTTCGGCCATCGCAGCCAGAGTAAAGCGTCCCGCCGAGGGGCAGCGGGGATGCCCGTCACCCCGTGGCCGGCAGGGCGAGAAGGGCGCAGCGCGGGCTCCGACCGCCCCTCACGCGCAGCGCTCCGCTCAATGCTCAGCAGCCGCCCGCGCGACAATGGTTGTTTACTTCCTCCGGGGCGGGCGGGCGGGCGGGCGAACTGGCGGACGCGCGCGCGCACACTCACCCAGCCCCCCCCCCCCAAGTCCCCACCCGGTACCCTCCGCCACCGCCAGACACGCCCCGCCGACCAATCAGAGCCACCGCCGGCCGCTAGGGGGGCGGACACCTTTTAAACAGGAGTCGGGGGGGGGGGGTTGTGGGGAGGAAAGTAGCGCCACCGTCTCCTCCCCTCAGCCTGAGGACGCGGCAGCTCATTGGGCGAGGGCCCTGCCCGTCTGCCCGAGCCCCCGCCTTCCGTTTGACTCGCGCCGTCGAGAGCCCGCAGCGCCCCGCCCCCGCCTCCCATAGCTGTGTGTGTGAGGCGCCGATTGGGCGCCGCCCCGCCGCTCTGCTCCCTCCCGTCAGCGCCGGCCCCGCCTCCCTCCCCACGCACCCGTCCCCAGCACAGGAAACACCCCGCCACGCCGCGGCTGGCCTGAAACCCCAGCCGCCTCCCGTTGGCCCGCGGCTCTGTCGCTCCGCCGAAGTCCCGCCTCCCCCGGATAGAGCGCGACGAAGCCCTCCCCCAGACCTCCTCTGATTGGTCCGTTTGCCAACGGCCGCCTTTCCCCATTGGCCGTGTCTCTGCCAGTCCTCGGCGCGGCGCAGCCGGCCCGGCAGCTCCGCCCGCCGCCGGCCGGGGCCCCGCCTCCCTCTCTCCCGGCGCGCGCCCCCGCCCTCCGCGGTCACGTGATGTTTTTGCCGTGGTGCCGCCGAGGCCGCCCGTGTGAGTGCGAGTAGCCGGGCGCCGGCGGGAGGGTGCGGGTAGACGGGCGGCGGGCACGCAGGCAGGCAGCGCCGGGTCCTCGGCGCCGCCCGGCTCCTCATGCGCGGCCCGCGGCGGGCGCTTCCCCGGTGAGGGCGGGTTCCCGCAGCCTGCCCCGTTTTCCCCCTTCTCCAGACCCTGCCTGGCCCCTAAGATGGCGAGCGGTATGAACGGCCCGGGCGGCGGCGGCGCGGCGGTCAGGGGCGGCGAGGAGGAGCCGGGCGCCCGGCATGCGGGAGGCGGAGCCGTGCCCCAACAGCGGGAACCCGGCGCGGCGGGCGAGGGGGAGCCGGCGGCGGGGGACGGCGGGCGCTGCCCGTCCCCGCAGCCCCACCACCTGCTGCTGCTGCTGCGGCGCTCCCCCAGCGCTTCGCTCTGTCCGCCCACGGAGGGCCCCTCGGGCCGCGCCGCCCTGGGCCGCGGCGGGCAGCCCCCCCCTGTGGGCCGCGCCGCGCCCCCGGCCTCGTCCTCTGGCGGCGACGACGTGAGGAAGTGCGGCTACCTGAGGAAGCAGAAACACGGGCACAAGCGGTACTTCGTGCTGCGGGCCGACAGCCCGCTGGCCCCTGCGCGGCTGGAGTACTACGACAGCGAGAAGAAGTTCAAGAGCAGCCTGCGGGCAGGGGGCGGTGGAGCGGCCCCTCTCTGCTGCCCACCGCCCAAGCGGGTCATCCCACTCTACCAGTGCTTCACCGTCAGCCGGCGCGCTGATGCCAAGCACAAGCACATCATCGCCTTGTACACCAAGGACGAGTACTTCGCTATGCTGGCGGAGAATGAGGCCGAGCAGGAGGCCTGGTACCAAGCCATCAGCGAGCTGATGAGCCAGAGCAAGAGGGGCTGCCTGGAACAGGAGGACCAGGCGGAGCAGCAGGTGGATGAGGACGACGAGCACTACGGGGCCTCCCTGAGGCCTGGCACTGCCTTCAAGGAGGTGTGGCAGGTTAACGTGAAGCCCAAAGGGTTGGGCCAGACGAAAAACCTCACTGGAGTGTATCGGCTGTGCCTCTCCAGCAAGGCTATCCACCTCGTTAAGCTTAACTCGGAGGTGCCCTCTGTCCACCTACAGCTGATGAATATTCGCCGCTGTGGGCACTCGGAGAACTTCTTCTTCATCGAAGTGGGCAGATCGGCCTCCATTGGGCCTGGAGAGCTCTGGATGCAAGTGGATGATTCTGTGGTGGCCCAGAACATGCACGAGACTTTTTTGGAGACCATGAAAGCGCTCAAAGCCTTTGCAGAGTTTAGGCCCCGAAGCAAAAGCCAGTCTTCTGGTGGCGGTGGTGGTACCAATCCCATCTCCTTCATCACCACTAGGAGGCACCTGGGCAACCTGCCCCCCAGCCAAACGGGCTTGCAGAGAAGATCGAGAACTGAGAGTGTAGTTGGAGGGACGCCTCCTACCACCAAGAGCAGCAACTCTTACCGCTTCAGGACGTCCAGTGAGGGAGAAGGAACCATGACTAGACCTTTTAGGTCAGTAACAGGGAGCCTGATCCACCTCAACACTGCAAGGATGAATTTGGGCCGGCAAGAAGGGAGTGGAAGGTACGTTAGAGCCGCATTCAGCTCGTCGTATCACACTAGGTCTGCTTCGCTGCCTGTGTCTCATTTTCCCTCCACTACAAGTCCCATCAGTGTTTCTTCCAGCAGTGGCCATGGCTCTGCTTCAGACATGTTGACCAGGCCTTCTAGCTCCTCTGTTTGTGGCTCTCCAAGCGATGGGGGATTTATCTCTTCTGATGAGTATGGCTCCAGCCCTGGAGATTTCAGGTACTTTAGGGTCCGGAGTAATACACCGGATTCCTTGGGAAACACACCACCTATCAGAGAGGAGAATTGTCTGAGTGAGTACATGTCCATGAGTAAGCAGCAAGCAGATGATAGCTCAAGAGATGATTATATGGAAGCTGAAAAGTGTTTCAGAAAAAGAACTTACTCTCTAACTAAACCAACTTCTGTAGCAGTGCAGCAGAAAACAACACAAACTACAGCTTTGTTAGATGAAGATTCCATAGGAAATCATGGACGGTTACTTTACTCTGAAACACCAAAATTGAGAGGTAACCATGAATTGGAGTACAGTGACAGTAATCTTGATTCTGTATGCAACCAAAGCAGGAGTAAAGCCAGGGATGATGGATACATGCCAATGATGCCGGGTGTTGCATCCTCTCTGTCAAGTAACAGCGATTATTTGCCAATGACTCCTAAAAGTATGTCTGTTCCAAAACAGATTAACAATTCATGGTCACCATCTCAGGTTGACTCAAGAGGATATATGATGATGTTTCCAAAGGCAAGCTCTTCACCTGTTCGGAGTCCTTTAACTGGATTTATTTCTAAAGGTAGTAACGAAAAGATTGTAAACAATGAATACATGGATATGTCGCCTGGTAATTCAGCTCCAAAGCATCCCAGTGATTCAAATTATATACATACTAGTTCTGTTTCCAAAGGTTTCAGTTCATATTTTTCTTTGCCTCGAAGCTTTAAGGCATTGACAGGACAAAATGGTGACCACAGTGAATATGTTCCAATGTCTTCACCTGGAAAACTCCTGTATGGTGGACCAGAAAATGTAAAAAGCACGAACAGCGAAGTTCTGTCTAACGGCATCTCTAAGTCACTGGTGGCAAAAGGTTCAGATGAAGGACTGGTGCAGAACAGGGCTACGCGGCCAACAAGGCTCCCCCTCGGTACAAGAGGGAGTAATACTATCCCAAGAATGTATGATCGCACAGTTCCAGCTGAGCCGGCGAGTCCTGGTGAATACATCAATATTGATTTTAATGAAAAGGCAAGTAATACACCATATTCCTTATCTGCAGAAGGATCGCCATCGTCTCTGGGCTCAAGTAGTGACCACAGACAGTCCCCGCTCTCAGATTATATGAGCGTTGACTTGGATGTACAGTCACCAAAAGTAGTGAAAGAACTATCTAACTCTTTAACAGATATTTCAATTTATGCAAGTTCCAGTATTCCTAGAAACCAACAAAATCCTGACTATGCTCGGCTCTCCTTTGGTACTGCATGTGTTAGCTCTGCAAGTAGCAGGACTGATGATTACACAGAGATGACGTTCAACATGGCAGCAACGCCACCTCGGCCCTTTGCTGCCGAATCCAGTGATGGTGTAAAGATGGATAGTCCTTCTTCCATAGTTAACAGACTGTGCATTGTTGATCGATATGCTGGTAGCAGTAGCTTTTCTGTTCCTAGTGCTGAGCCCCCAGTGGGACCGAAAGTTATCCGAGCTGATCCTCAAGGCAGGAGGAGACACAGTTCTGAAACCTTCTCTTCTGCTGGGACTGTGACGACATCCTCCTCTTTCTTTACTGATAGTAGTAAAAGACACAGCTCTGCCTCATTTGATAATGTTTGGTTAAAACCAGATGAAAGCATTTCTGATGGTCAGGAAAGCAAAATGTCCAGGGATACCTCAACTGGATTTCAGAATGGCTTAAACTACATAGCTCTGAATTTATGTGATGATCCAATAAGCTGTGAGGCAAGTACTGGGACGCCGACTTGCCATCTCCAAAATGGTACTTCAAGTCTGGACAGTGGAGCGTACGTAAGCATAGACTTCACCAGGTCTGACGGTCTGAAGTGTAACGCTGCACAAAAAGGTTTGTAACTTTATGAGCGCTTTCCTTTCATGCATGCTTAACTATTGGAATTAAATTGCAACCTAATACTAAAATGTGGTCTTAAGAATGAGGTAAATGTTGCTATATAATCTGTATTCCAGTACAGCTTGTCCTATAGGAGTGCAGTCACCTAACCACTGAACAAACACAACAGAGAACGTGGTCCTTGGCCTACAGGGTATAGGTTTATGTAACTCTCCTGGGCAATTAGAAGCGTTATCAAACTGCCATCTGCTCAGATATTTTTTATAAAATAATTTTGCTAGTATAAACATCTATTATTCTGTGTTATGAATTCTTGTTCTGAGGTTATGATAGCTCTTCTCCAGTTTGTTTTCCTCTTCTTTCTTTCTTATACCTAGATGGCTCTTCCAACTGTTGCTTTGAAATTGAAATTAAGTATTTTGTGCGGTGGGTAAGGAGAGCTGAAAGCTGCTCAATTAGGTTTAGAAATCAAAAGGTGGGGCTTGGATTTGTTTATTGCAGTAAACGTGGGTGAAGTGCGTATTTCAGATCTTTGTGTGCGCAAATGTGCATGCATTTATTTGTTTGAATCTTAGGTAAACAAGCTCACTTCTCTTTTTCTCCTGAAGGTTCAGTGTGCTACTTGTGAGCTCTGCTCTCCTGAGTATCATGGTGTCCTCTGCAGAAGCCATTCCTGGTGGCTGAGTTTGGTTGTGAGGGGCTCCCGCAGCTCCTGCCCTTGCACTTGCTGTCAACTGAGCAATGTCCGAGGGCCTCTGCTGTGCAAAGATCTGCCTGTTAGGCAGTGAGGAACTCACCTGTGGTAGTGGCAGAACTGACTGAAGGGAGGAACTCTAGGTCTGGAGCTTTGGAGAGCAGGCTGCTGGCTCTTAAGCAGTCAGCAAAGTCTCGTTGAACTTACAGTAAAGCATTTTGAGGCTTGTGTAGAAATTTAGGGTGCATGTGATGGAGAGGGAGAATAGAGGCAAGTGGAGAGAGGCTCCTGTTCATATTCGGCTCTTTGCTGTTGTGGTGGGAGCAAATAATAACTGGCTGCTGGTGTTATTATGTACATCTCCTGGTCAAACAGTAGTGTAAGATTGTATTTGGAAGCATAATCTATCTTTTGATACTAGTGGCCCACACAACTCCTTACAGTAATACACCTACCCAGGCAGAAAACCGTGTGCGTTGTAAGTCTTGTTTTCTTCTCTTTGCAGATGTGTGCGTAGTCAATAATTGATGACTGCTAAGAGGAAATATTTAATCACTGTTGGACATTGATGTTTGTCTACTTGTCTGTCAATAGAGACAGCAGTAAAGGGGCAGGCTGATTCCGCTTTTGTTGTTGTTGTTGTTACAGTCTTAAATAAAATGATACTTTTTTTCCACCAGTTTCACTTTAAAACTGTCTGAAGACAGAAGGTATTGTAGCAGCTTATGTGTAGCCCTTAATAGGGGAAGGTGTAAGCCTGACTCAGCTAGCATGCCATTCACAGTCTGGCAGCAGTGCTTGGGGCTGCTCAGAAATGTGTGGTTTGCCTCAGTGGTTTTTTCTCCCTGCTTTGTTTTGTTGGTTGGAATCAAATTTAGAAGACGTTGAAAGTTGCCAGTCCAAGAAGTGCTTTCTTCTAAAGTTAGGCTTTCAGCACTTCAAAGATTTTTGTAAGTCAAAGAGAAGCTGACTGCCGTAGTGTTTGGTTTTTTTAGAAGCACCCCCGAAGACAGCAGAATTCGTGCTTGATCTTATTTCCCTCACATAAATAAAACGTGTATAATTTCTCAAGAGTGGGGGGGGAAAAACACACAAAGGATTTCATTTTGTCTGGGCTGTAAATACTACATTTAAGAGCGATTTTCAAGAGACTGGTTAGAAATTGTATTTACTTTAAATGTTTTGTTTACTGCAGCTACAGCAAAATATCCCCAGGCCTGTGCTTGGGTTTTTTCCTTGTCTATTACAAGTTGCAGGGGGAAGGAGCCTTGCTGTTGGTGTGTTTTGCTGCCAGTCTGCTTTCTGGAAGTGAAACATGCATTAAAATGAAGTGAAAAAAGCTGTGTATAAAAAAAAAACAAAAAAAAACAACAACATGGATGCTGGCAGGAAATTAAGTGTGAGAATAGTAAGAGCTTAGGTTGGTGTTATCCCTCTAGGCCTAAAAAGAAAACAAATTTTTAAAACTCTGCTTCAAAACAAGGCCTAAGAGTTTTCCACAACGGGAACATAAAATATTTACGGTGTGCAGAAGGAGGGCAGGTGGAGGTGTGGGCACGTTTGCTTCCAGGTGGCTCATGGAGTGGGGAGTGGATTGCAGAGCAGCCCGAGCTAAAACGCAGTGTTATGAGTTGGTGGTCTATGTCTGTTTCTTTGTAGAAAGATTGGATTTGTAGAAAGAAAGGCTTAAGATTGTTGATTTTAAAGATACTGTTTTTCAGTCGCGTATTAAATCATGTGTTTGAGCTATAGCAAGCCTGATTTTAGGAGTCTGTATTCCCTAACCAGCTTAGCAGTTTCTGATGTGATGAAGCTTTTATTTCAATATCTAAAAAGAATGTCTAATCCAGAAAAAAATGTTCAAGTTCCATTTTGAATAGTGGAAATAAATCCCCATTCGTAAACCTCTTATATCCTGAAGAGGAGGTGCAGTGTACCTGTGTGTAATTGATAGTTTTAATACTTTTGGAGACTTTTGCAGAAGTGAGTGCTGTCTTCATTTCTCTGCATCCCACTTTTCTAGTCTTTGCCTGAAAAATGGTCTGAGGTGAAAGAAATACATTCTGAAGGAAAATATTTACTAGGTGCATTTACACTTTACTTCGTAGGAAGGAGCTCCCCATATTTATCAAACTTGATCATGTAGAGATCTTTAATCTCCCTGAGCTGCAGTTGTGATGGAAGGAAAACACTTCCCAACTTCTGTTTGCTTTTTATGTTTGCTTAAGTTAGATATTGTATACAGTGACTCAACTGCATTCTCCCAGCTGCTGAGAGTGAAATGGAGAGAGAGATTTCCAATGCATCGTTGCCCCCTCATTGTAATTCCCAAACTACCTCTGGTTCAGGTTCACTGATGTGAATCAAACCTTTTTTTTTTTTCTTCCCCTCCTCCATTCATGAAATGGATGGAGGAGGGGAGGGCACTAATTTGAACTGATAAACAGAGCTGGCTCGCCGTTCAACTTTTATTTTGGATTTAGGCAGAATTGAGGTCAGGTTTATGTTGAATACTACGATAAAAAGAAAATAAGGTTCTGATTTCGAGTGCTTGAAGTTTAAGGAGGTCATTAGCAAAACAGTTTCATCATGAGATTGTTACACAATATTGAAGCAAGCGGTTTGCTGTTTTGATTACGTGAATCTGAGTCATGAAATTTTGTGCTAGGAGTACGGAACACAAAAGCTACTTCAAACAGGGCTTAGCTAATGTATACCTTGTTGTTGGACCTTGTAGAAACTGGGGATGATAATGAGAACGGGGTGGTAATAAACTGCATAATGGGTCATGTATAATAAAAGTTTCTTCAGACATAATTAGAAATACTAAACCTACAAAGATACCCCGGACTCCAAAAAAACAAAACAGACTGTTCAGAGTAAATGCAGCACTCAATTTAATACCAACCCACCTATTTTACACCTACTCTTTAATCTTACCTCTACCTGATATCCTAATGGTATGTTAAGGCATTAATTTCAGAAGTTCTCTAAAGTGCAGGATTATAATTTAAATGTTCCTCACCTTTTTAATCTCCTGTGTGAGGTTGTTGTGTATGCTCTGGGGAGCTGGGAGGAGGGAAAATAAGTACAGCTGCAAAGGAAAACTTTGATTCTAAATCGTCCGGATCCTTTATGGTACTTGTGTATTTCAAATGCAAAATCTTGAATATGATGAACAATGTGCACTTTGAGAAGTTCAGAAGCTGGAAGTTTTAGCTATTGCAAATATAGTAAATTGCTGTTTACAGGATACCAGACAAGTAACTGCCCCTTTGGATTTCAGAGCTGTGGTTTGTAGAAGTTTGCTTCAAACTGAGGCTTGTTTGTATCAGCAGAACATTTGGGGCAGGGGACTGCTTAAAAATAACTTGAAGAACCCTACTGAAATGCATCTGAACACTGCCATGCAGCCAAAGTCCTGCGAGTGATGTAGGGATAATAATTCTTTGAAGGAAAAAAACAAAACTTGAAGTCTTGCTGTAACAGATGCTACTTTGTCTTGAGTGACTAACTGTAAAAATACAGGGTAACTTTTTCAAGTAGCATACGAGCTACTGAAGGCTGAACAGATTTTTGCCTTGCAGTGTGGGAGTGAGTTAATTATGACATATTTGACCAGGAATCAGCTGGGTTTTACTTGTGCTTGGTGAGAAAATCTGCGATGAGAATGTTCCCCTGCTGCTGAGAGCGAATGCGCGCAGTGAGTGTTGGAATGCTCCTGGAAATCAGCTTTCCACACTAAGGCTGTAGTTGCAGCTGATGTTCATGTGTCTTTTTGGAAGTCTGACTTTCTGTGATTGTCCTGTAGGTTAAAGCACTGCTCTGGGACACAGGAGTTCTGGGGGGAGTCTGATACTGGTGCAGACTGGCTTTTTTTTTTTCTTCAGTCTTTTGATGAAATTTTAAGTACATTTTATTGCCCCAGCCCTTCCCTCCCGTGATGCCAGAGGGGGGCAGGTGGGGCCGTGGGATGCTGTCCCTGGGGCTGGCTGTGGGGCCCGGTGGCTCATTAGCAGGACGTTCAGCTGGGAGCTTCGCTGGCTCTGTGTATGCCTTTCTTTATGAAAGGATCTTTAACAAGTTTTCTTCCTATAGATGGCTGGGAAAGGAGGGTTTATGCCTTGAGGTTTTGGATGGTACAAGAAGAGGTTGTGTTGCTGTGTTGTGATTGGTGTGTGCCTGTGTGCTCTGCTGGTGGGTCTGTGGTGCTCCCAGCACACTCTGAATAGTACCCAGTGTGCTGACTGAAGTAACAAGGTTGGTTTTTTCCTGGTCCAAAGCAGGAAACAAACTCTGCAGTGATTTTGTTTAACTACTGTTGTGATCAAATGTGCCATTCTTCAATCCAAAGTGGAATGTTAAAACTGAAAGGCAGGTGAGAGAGGAAAGCCTCCTGTTTTCTGGGGGTGTTTATTATTGCTGTTTTATCCTGAAAATGTAGTGCTTGTATGACTCATCCGTCAGTGGTCTGTGAGGACCTGGCTGGAGATGAGCCCCATAGTCCACCCCGTAAGTTGCTGTTTGGCTGTCTTTCACATTTAGCTTTGGCATATCGACAGCAATCCAGCAATTAAGTTGTGCTGTTGTCTTATTAAAGCAGAACCTTGCAGTTTAAAGCAATTAATAGCGGAAAAGGAAAAAGTGTGTTCTAGTTTTAATCAAGCCCTGTGTCTCTGTAAAGGTCGCTGTGCTTAGAGGTGGTTACAGGTTAGTTGGGAGCCTTCATTAGTTGGGATGCGTGACATTCTTGAGGGCAGAGACAAAAGTAAATGAGCCTGACTCATCAAAGGCATCTTTGAGGTGTTGCTCGACATCACAAGAATATCTTATCTAAAGGATCTTGAACATATAAGTGTTCGGATTTCTGGAGATTTTCTTAGGGTGGGGTACTACCCCTACAGCAGCAGTGTAATAGACTGCTTGGAAGGATTTTCTGCGTTGACAAACTGCATCTCGAGGGACAAAGGTTGATTAATTCAAAACACTGTTTTTCTAGCCATTTGCTATATACTTGAATGCTAACAGTCCGAATTGCTAGTGTGTATGTGTATAGGTGTGTGCTGTGTGCCAGTGATTTGTGAGTTAAGTGTGAGGGCTAATCTTCCTTAATCTTCTGGGAAGAAAGGGCTTTTGAAAGAGATGGTTTATACTGAAATTAATACAGTTAAGATTTAGATGTAATTCCAAGGTGATGATACAATCTAATGTGACTGAAGAAAATTCAGAATTTTTTAATTAATGCTGAAAGATGAGTGGTGCTTGTTTTTACTGCATGATATGCGTGTGTATATCATGAACTTACAAATATCACATTGAATTGTTATTTCATTTATACAGTATCTAAGAAGAGTATTTCTTCCTTTGCTAGGACACGAAGGGCTCATAAATGTGCTGATCAATTGGAGAAAGTTTTCACTTTTAAGAGAATGGGATTTTGCAGAATGACAGAAGATATCAGCATGTTGGTTTTCTATTTCTGACAGTCATGGGAAATAATAACAAAAGGAGGGCAAGAATTCTGGTAAAATTTGCTTCTAAATTTATGGGGGCATTAATGAATAATATCCTCCTTTTGCAGGAGGTGGTGTGATTCTTTCCCATGCTTGTGCCAGGCTAGCTTGCTTTATTGTTCACAGCTCTTACTGAACAGGTGAATTTGCAGTAAGACTTTCTTGACACTTGGGTAGCTGGAGCCTGAAATGTTTTTGGGAACTGATGTTTCTTTTCACGCGGATATCTCGGGACACCTGGAGTTTGCAGAGTTATTAATGCAAGTGATGCTTTGTTAAATAAATGAGAGTCTGCCGTATACGAGACCAGGAGGAGCTACTGATGTGACCCATGTGATAACTCGTTCATGTGAATCTCCCATTTAAGGTGTTGACAAATATTACAGTTTTTATGGCAGCTTATTGCCAACTGAATTAATACAGCCTTGATGAGCCATTAAACAGTGCAGAAAGAAACCTTGAGTCCAGGCACCTTACACCAGGTTTCCTGGTGTAAGCAGCTGGAGCTTGCTGGGGTGGATGAGCTGGGGGCACTCATAAGTGTTCCAGCTCATCTCTAGCTTGTTTGTAAATAGACATCTAAAACAATATGGGCTAGGGGGGTCGAAAAGAAGCAAAAATAGTTTGTGGAATATCGTGTGTTCTGAGTTTGTTCATTAGAAATAATTGTGAGCTGCTTGGTTTTCAATAATTCACTGTTCACTGTTGAGTTCACGCTTTTGAAATATTTGCTTTTGTGTGAGAGATGTTTGGAGGAATTTGCCATCTATATTTAACTCTGCGGTGTTTTTTTGGGGGGGTGATGGTGCTGTTTTTTGTTGTTTGCTTTTAGAAACATGTTTTTAAGTTGCAGGTTGTGGTGAACAGGGTACTAGTTTGGAATGAGCTTAAAAACTGGACAGGCTTGATCTTGAGGTCATTCAGACAATACTCTGGCGGTGAATCTGTTGCCCCCTGCTCATACATTTGCAGAAGCTGAGCAGGTAGGCAGGAGTGAGATCCTGTATTCAGTGCCACCAGCATGAGTGTGTTAGTCCCCATCTTGAAGAGCCCACCATTCAGAAGACGAAACTGGAGAGATGGATGAAACTCAATGTGCCGGGGTGGAGATCAAGATAATGATCAAGGTGGCTGCCATTGGTAGTGAAGATAAGCACCCGAAAGAGATAAAAGGCTGTCTGAGAAAGGTTGTGAGAGAGGAAGCTGGTGGAGGCACTTGGAAGGGCACACACAAGGCAGGCAGTAATGGGAGGTAGAGCTATAAATACAGTGGTTGTAATGGTTTATATGACTTGAAGAGGCTGAGGTAAATGTCAGAATGTGGGCCAGGTTATTAATTTTGGTGAGAGGAATGTGGGCCAACACGTATCTCCAAGTTAGGTGCATGTCCTGATGTTTACTTCTCCTCTTAGATGTGGAATGTGATGTTTTTGTTGTTTTGTTTTTCTAAGTTAGGTTTCCTGCTGCCACCTGACTGATGGATTTGGTGCAGCAGGGATGTGGGGATGTGTGATGGAGCACAGAATCACCCTGTGTGGGGTCACTGTGCAGTTCATAGAACGTGCATTCAGTTAGTGTGATGTGGATCTGCATCTCACGATCTTCCTGAGTCTTTGATCCAAAAGCGGGTGGAGTGGTGAAGCTGCTCTGGCATTACTGTTTCTTTTTTGTTTCTGTTGTAGGAGATCTTTAGGCAGAATCTCCAGATCCAGGCAGTCTTCTAATGTTAGGGGCCTGGGGGTGTATTCACCTTCAGATCTATAACTTGCGTCAGTGCACTGGGAGTCCGGCTTAAGGGAGGTCTGAGTACATACTTGATTAAAACTTGTCTGTGTATAGGCGTAGTGTAACTCCGACCTCTCTGAGCTCTGGAGCTGCCTCTGGGAGCTGAAGGCCCTCTCTGTGGCTGCTGTGTGCAGATTGAGAGGGCCTTGCCCCATGCATGCAGTTCGATCCTCTTCTTCCTCTCCTGCAAAAATGAGGGCTGTGGGTGTTCTCATGCAGACTCAGTGACATGATAATTAGAAAATGGGAAAAAAAATCAGTGCATGCCACTGCTTGGTGTGGTAGCAGGTAGGGGCTGATGCAGAGCGCTCTGTGCAGGCACACGTGGGCTGAAGGCAGGGCTGAGGGCGATTGTGGTTGCCTGGTATGTGGCCGCGCAGCAAGTTTCTGCCTTTGACAATCACTTACAGCAGCAGAGGTGAAAGAAGAAAAGTGCTGAATGCTTTCAAATGTCAATGACTAAAGGGGTTGGGAAGAGCAAAGGATGAATTAGAAAATGTGAAACTTCCTTATAGAAAGGAAATATCGTTGAAAAGAGACTTGAAAGGTGTGGAGCTGTGCCATTAGTCATGAATGACAGTGTCCTTTGTCTCTGGGTTGTGTTGGTGGGAATGGCCGTGACCGTTCAAAGCAGACCTGCAAGCAGACATCGCCTGGCTGAGGAAGAGCAGGACAAGCTGATAGAGCACCTCCCCACAGGCGTGCTCTCAGCCTCTGATGCTTTTTCAGCTTGGGGGATTTCCTGAGCCTGATGCTGTGTGTCTGTTTCATAACCTGCTATGGGTCTTTACTCCAAGTACTTTTCCAGTCTCTCTGATGCTGTGTAATGCTGTGTATCCGTGGCAGCCTGTGGGCACCCAGCGCATGCTGTACACAGACCTCTCTGCATCTATTTTGGACCTGACTTCTTTTGGCAGCCCCATCGTTTTGTATCGGAGGCGATAATGAGCTCTATCTTTCCCCTCCATGCCACTTAGGATTTTGTAGATGTCGCATGCTCTTCTGCCATGTCCTCAGCCTGTGCGCTCTGGCAGCTTCCTGCATGCAGAGGGGACACGCACTGTATCTGCGCTTTTAAGATTTCCTGCTGCCTCCCCATGCCTCCATACAGGCTGTTCTGTGGCTGTGCCTGGCAGGGAAGCTGCCTCACACCTCCCAGCACTGCTCTGACCCTTCCGTTTACTCCAGGTCCTTTCTGAAAGAAGGAAGCAGACCGGTGCTGCTCCGTACCCGTGTTTCATGTGGCTGCGGTCTTTTCCTTGTTGTTTCCCAACAGTTCTCAGCATCTGCCTTGCAGGAAGAGCACAGGTGGAAAACGTTCCTCTCTGCTCATGTTTACGGGCTCTCAACCTTTGTCACGAGAGCGGAGCAAACTGCAGCAGGTCGTACTGCCATAAGGCACACAAACAAGGTCTGTTTGGCTAAAATTTAGCTGTTTTCTGCCAGCTGGGAGGTCAGCCAGAGCGTGCTGCTACAGCTTTTCTCTTTTTTTTTTTTCTTTTTTTCTTTTTTTTTTCTTTTTTTTTTTTTTTTGCAAAAGCAGAACTTTTGTCTTTCTTCTGCAACATGGAAATCTGAAATGTGAAGCTTCTGTGTTTTCACATGGTCAGACGTTCATTCGTAGTGTCACCTTGCTATATCGGAATGGATGCTTAGTTTTCGAAAATAAAAGAAAAAAAACCAGCTTATCGATCCGACTGGTTTGGTTTGACTTTGTGTTCCAGCCCTGCCAGAACAGCACGTGAGCTTCCTAATTCTAGGAATAGCATTGGCGAAGGAGGGGAAACCAGGGAGTGTGCATTACGCCTTCCTGGAAACTCCAGCACTGTTCATTGAAGCAGGAAAAGAAGCTGCTGCTGCAGGAGATAAGGCATTTCTGTGAAGTAAATAAAATGATCACAAAGCATGGGAGAGGGTTTTTTTTTAGCCGTGAAGTTGCCGAGCACTGAGTACTGGATCTGTGCTTCCAGTTGTAAAGAGCGTTTATTTCTGGGGTTTAGAAGACAAAGTTACTGTTGCATCTTGAAGAGGAAGAGTAACCTAATTCACTGGGGTGTGCTGTTACCAATGGCTTTGTTTAAATGGTTTATGCAATGAAAAAGAGATCATGTAACAGTGTTGTTTTTTTTTTTAACAAGTCATGGGTTTTTTTGCGCGTGGAAAGGTCAGTCAAGTCAGGGGCACAACGTTTCCATTAGCTTAATTCGAACATCGTTACTTTGTTGCTGAATGGAGGAAGTATGTGAAATATGTGCTTAAGGGTACGGGTATGGCTGAGCGTACACCCAAATAAGGATGTTTCTGTGTGTCAGGGCCTTGATTGGGTTACCCAGGTACAGCCGCTGAGCGCAGCGCTGCAGTGAGTGCATGCGATGCTCCAGTCAGCGTGTCCATTCCTCTGATACGTGTTTGTCGAGTTGGCATCAGAGTGTGCAAGTTGAGAAGAAATCCTGTACGCAAAGAACACCGCTCGCCTCTAGCTAGGTCTAGAGTTATGCCATTAAGTTAAAACCCGAAGAAATGGGGAAAATGGCACAGGATAGTTAACTGTGGTTAACTGAGGTCTGGGGTAACAGAATTCTTACTGATCTGTGAAGGATGTATTGCAGCAAATCAGTTCCCCTCGCCAGGCCGTGTGATGCGACATGTCGCATCATGAGGATGCAGCGTCCCATGGCGTGAGCATGGTGCTTCTGGACACGCGTGTTGTGCCCTGAGGTGCTGCTGTGCCCGGTGCCGTGCTGAACAACAGGCACGCTGTGTGCCCGCTGTGTGGGGATGTGCTCAGCTGTGCCGGTCCGCTGAACACCAGCTTCCCCTAACCTGAGGTTCAGGAAATGGAGAACTTTGGTGGTGTTCTTCAGAAGGCTTTAAATTGCCTTAGTCTTTGATGTGGAGATTTTAATCATTTAATTATCTTAAATTAATATCTTCTGTAAGCAAAGCTTTTATCCTTTTAGGAATCGGTTGCAGGATTATGTCAGTAAAAGCCCTTCCTGTAAAAACGTACTATTTGGGGTGGATTTCTTGGAGGGAAGCAGGATGTGTCTGCTCTGCTCCTAAAACCTCGTGGTGTGTTTTAAAGCGGTCTGACTTGTGTGACCTTAGTAATTCAGGTGCAGGAAATGAAGTGTGTATTGGATATATTCTCATCTGATACGCTTCCAAATAGAACACACAGGGTGCGCAGTCTAAATAATTAAGACTGATCTAATCCTCTGCCTCCAGTTTCTATGAAACTATGGATTTCTTGTTCATAGAAAACATGCAGAGCTCTTTTTTGGCACATTAATTTTGAACGAAATGTTTTTCTGGGCAGTGGCTCGCTGCCATCCCAGTTCAAACATTTGCCCTTGTAGTTTCTTTTCTGTCTTCTCGATCTTTTTCTTCTGATCGTTTATTCCTTGGGAAGATGACAGCTCTGCGTAGTTTCATAATCAGATTCCATCACAAATGGGTGGCTGTAAGTTGACTTGTGTACCGTGGAGGATGTTGATTTCGTTTCCCAAACTCTGCTTATGTGTTTTGAGAGGTGATCTGTGAAAGCTTTCTGGATGCTTTCTGCATTTGTTTTTCCATACTGAATGCTCATAGGAAGTTGAATTTAATAACAGAGATGAAGTTGGAATAAAGAGGAGAGTCCTGCGTGTGGTGCTACGAGAACTACTTTAAGTAGTATATTTCTAGGCTACTTTAAAAATAGGGGGGTTTTGAGTTGAGGCTTTTGCTGCTTGTCTTGCTGCAGTGACCAGTTACCAGATCTATTTATTTCTTACCTTGAGGTGGATTGAGGTGATATTGGAAAAGCCCCTGAATGCCCAGCAACAGGGATGTGCTCACACCAGCTCTGAAAGCGCAAGTCATCTTCAGAGCTGGCTAGTGAGTTTCATTCCGTGCCATTCGTTTTGGGGTGGGGGCTGCTCTGTGATGGTTGTTCCTCCCTTTCTGGCCAGCCCACACCTTGTGTCTGCTTTCCTCTTGGAAGACATGTGTTGTTGATCTGACAGCTCCCTTTGCGGTTCCATCAGTATTGAGTCAAATGCATTCATGTGGCATCAGCAATGAAACGCGAATCATCTGTTTCATGCTGTTGATCAGCAAGTCTCAAATGTGTGCTATGAACATAGGAAACTGTTGACTGATGGATCTTATTGTGGAGACCGAGGTAAGAAGATCTGCGTTCCAGGAACTGTGCTGCTTTCCCCTGGCGCCCCTTGTCCTGCATTAGTGCCATGGGCACGGGGAGATGAATCCCTGCAGATCTCAGTGCCTGAGCACTGCTATAGCCCTGGGATAGAAGCCACCCCTTTTCCTAAGGAACTTCTCGTGAGGAACCACGGAGGTGGAAGTTCGCAGCCCTGCTCTGACTGGGCATGACAGACACAGGCCTTTTCTCCTCAACACTGACCCCGTTTCAAAGCTCTGACTGATCACTGCTTCTGCGCATGCACAGCTGGAGGTGCCTTCATAGGAATGGAGCCGCACACAGGGTCCTGTGGGCAGCTGGGTTCTCCTGCTGGTAGCAGCTGTAGCCCCGAGAGCTGCGGGGCGTCCTGGGGGTGCTGTGGGAAGCTGGTGCTGTTGGCCATGGTGCAGCTCCACAGCTCAGATGTAGCTGCCAGGGCAGCAGCTGTAGGGGCTGCCCCGGTGCTGCAGGGACCCCTCTGCTCATGGGCTTGGCTCAGTGGGAGGGGAGCAGGGTTGCTTCTGTGTCCTGAGGGGGAGTGAGTGAGCGGGGCCCTTCCTGTACAGCTGTATCTATAGCTGTAAATAAATGCTGAGGCTTTTGTCTCGCCAGAAAAGAGGCGATGAGCAGCAGCCAGCTGTGCTGCTCCAGCTGCAGTGCTCGTTTCCAGCAGTGAGGAGCTCGGAGCAGTACTAACAGCAGCAGCTCTGGTCTGAGGCACTTGGGGTGTTGCGAGGCTGCTGTCAGCTGTAGGTGATGTCACCTGGGGCTTCCTTCTGTTTGTTTACAGCTCCCACAACTTTGTTTTAGCTTAAAAACTGAGGGGAAACATGAAAATTTGTTTATATAATCATGGGAAAGGGGAAAGAAGACCTCATGTACAAAGAGGCAAAGAGCTGGGAGTGCTGTGCGGCCCTGCCCAGGAGCACTCGGAGCTGTGACAGCTCAGCTGAGGGCTGTTCTGGTTCCCTACAAACTGATGTGTCAGCTGGGGCTGCCATTTGCTCACCTCTTAGCTAGCATTAGTTACACTGCTCCTGAGTTGTGCCGAGGTTGTTCAAAGCACCGCGGTTAGGAGTGCAGCAGGTTCTCCTGCTCTTAGGCTTTTCCTTCTTCCCCCCCTCAAGCATCTGAAATGTGATTTGGCAGTTCATAAAAGTTTCTACAAACTTGGAGGTATTTATAAATAGGAGTCCTGCCACGTGGGATTATCCTGCTCAGACGGCCCGGCCCTCGCTGCTCCCAGTGCTGGTGGGGCTCAGAACAACTCGTTGGGCAGCTTGCTGTGCGCGTTAGGTGTGGAGGAAAATGCACTGACAAAAGCAGAGACAGTTTTTGAAGTTCCTTTCATGTAAGGTGCGGAGCAGGGAAGGGGTGGGGGTGTTGGTAGATGTTAATTTGTCCTGAATGTGGCTTTAATGCAGAAGCCTGTTCCGATGGCTCACTGGTGTGCATCGTTGAGGTGTGATTGGCTTCGGGCTGTGATGTGTGTTTCCGTCCTTTGGTCCTACAACAAAATATTTATTGAAGGGAAAAAGCATTTCAGAAATAACAGCTTCACTCAGCCTTTGTGAAAGCAGAGCTGCTGCTGACGCACCGTGCCGTGTCGTGTGACGAGGAACGGCCTTTTGTAGCGATCTTGGGATGTCTGTGAAATCATAGAAATGGAGATTTTTGAGGGTGTATTTTTTTTTCTGGCCGTGCTTTCCTCGGATTACAGAAGACGAGTTGCCGTGTCTTTGGAGGGCGGTGCCCGGCCCTGGTGCGGGACCCAGCGGCGCAGCCCCTCGGCGCCGTGCCGTGCCGGCGGAGGCAGAGCCTGGGGCAGCCCCTGCGCTGCTGGCTTCTCTCTTCTGAAGAGGCGGTGTTCTTTGTCGGGCTGTGAAATCCGAGCTCCTTTAGCTTAGGGTGGAGTCGGTGTGTTTAACGTGCGCGTTCTTCATGCGATGGGATATGTAAGTAAACATACAGGTTCGCATTAGTATACGTAACATTTGCTTGTGCTCTAGCCGTCACATTTTCTTCAGCGTATTTCTGGGGCGGAGATAATTCAGCACTGAACTTTCTCTAGCAGGACACTGAGACTCAACTGCTGTCCTTGTGGCCCCACAGAAAGCACAGCCCCTGTTGGGGCCAAAACCCCTCTGCCCCCGCAGGCTGAGATGCCCTCTGTAGGACTGCTCTCCCTGAGCAATGGGAGCTTGTGCAGCATGGGTTGGAGAGGGGAAGAGAGACTGCTCCTGTGTTTGATGTTTCCTGAAGACTTTCTCCCTTACGCTAGCTGCCATTTGTGTTCTGGTAGCAAACTTGCTGCTTACTCCCTCCCTGTGTGCCAGCAGGGGCTGGTCCTGCAGGTGGGCATCAGCCTGTGCAGATGGGCAATGTGAGGGAAGAGTCACCCAGTGCCCTGACTGGCAGAGGGCCGTGCTGAAGAGGGGAAGGACAGACATCTGCAGATGCCATCTCTGCACGTGCCAGAGGAGGAATGGTGCGGGCGCAGCTGCTGGAAGCCGCTGCAGCCCACATGCTTTGTGAGCATAAACACACAATAGGAAGGGCAGTGCTGGAGATGTAAGTGGTCCAGAAGGATGTACAGCTCAGGGAAGTGCTGCGCTTAGATAAGCAAAGAGTAAAAATAACAGAAGTGATGGAAGGGGACAATCTGTCATGACTGTAATGCTGTGGGTTGGCTGACAGTGGCGTTCCAGAGTGAAAATGTGTGTTCGTACAGCTGTGCTGGGAGCGGGAAGGGTTTGCAGTGAGCTGAGACGTGGCTCTCACCACCAGGTACTTGCCTCCCTCCTTTGGGCGTTCCCATCCCAGGAGCCTGTGGAATCACTCTTACCTTGGCACACGTGTGTGTAATTGCAGAGCTGGCGTTGTGCTCTGGGGCCATCTTCCCTCCCATCCCACCTCTGTCCTGTCACCCAGACATGCCTTCCTGCTGTACTCGAGGGTTTTCCCCTCTCCTCTTACTGAGCGCTTTGTATTTTGGTTTTTCCCATCACTTTGAGGCCGCTGCTTTTAGCTGACAGCAGTAAAGATGGTTCTGTAGGTTTGGTGCTGCAGATGCGTGCTTCTGTATGGTGGGTTGCCTTCCAGTGGAGACGAAAAGGAAAACTACCCTCTGAGGTGTGTGTTGTTATAACTAAATCATGCTTTTTCCTGAGAAGTTGAGGCCAGGGCACACAGCTGTTGTGACTTGTGGTGAATGTTTATATTGCAGTTCTCTACCTGTTGTGAATGGGGGTGTTTGTAGTTACACCTAGGGGAGCACAGCCCTGCCAGGGAGCTGCCTGCATGCAGCGCTGTCCCTTCTGCCATGGATGAGAGCTCCATGTGTTCTCCTCGCTAGCAAACACTGATTTCCCATGTAACTTGCATTTAAAATGTCACCAATTTTTTTTTTCTTCTTCCTTTCCAGACTGACTGCATTGCCATGGAAACCATTGTTGGAAGAGAAGACTTTTCTGCTGGAAACTCCAGAAACTGTGTGGTGCTTTTGGAAGCCAAGCTCAGCTCCAGCCGGCTACTTTCATTTCCACCAGCACGGACACATCCTTCCAATTAATTTTGTCATAGACATCAGCTCTCTACAGTCAAATTAATTTGAATTGAGATTTTTCATAGCTGCGCTTTGGTGATGGAAATTGGTCTTTCTTGTCATGTCTATCTTGGAGGCAGCATGAGTGCTAATGGGAGATCCTTACACGCCCTTCTCTTCCTCCTGCCTCTCCCATTAATTTGTTTTTATTTATATTCTGAGACATCAAAGCTGGTTTCCGATGTCTGCTTACCGTGGGTTTTGCTTCTCTGGTACGTTAACAAGCGATTAGCTTAAAACATGTTAGAGGTATTCGGGCAGATCGGAGCTTTCTTCGGGTGGGCGGAAGGAGGGAGGGAGAGGTGGAGGGGGGAGAACCTGCGGGGCTGAACTGGTCTGGAAAGGAGAGACCTCTTCTGCCTTTTGTTTTGTTTTGCTTTCATGGTACGAGAGAGACTTCTTGATCATAGGCTAGAGTACTTTAAATCAAACGTCTGTCACGGCTTAAGCTGACTTTTTTGCTCAGAATTTTGGTATGTACAAAGTAGGATTAATGGGCTGGTTGTCTTGTAGGTTGTTTTTGTTCTTACCCTCATGATACTTGTTTATAAACATGAATTGTGTAAAATGAGGTTTTTGTTCATGCATTCTAGTGCAGGAGTGCAGAGCCATATCCAGCATTTGCGACTTCTGCGTTACATTTGTCAGCTGTAGCTTCTTAAAGAGAAACCACCCTAATTGATCTTACTTTCAGCCAAAGTCCCGTCTTTAATCTGGGACTGCTTTTGTTCTTTCTTTGTGGCATAATGGGAAGAAGTAAAATATTGGCTCTTCAGTTGTCCTTATCCCAGTTACAGAAGTGCAAACAATGATTATTTGACGTTTTTAAAAATAAATTGCAGAAAAATCAGGGCTTAAGTGCTTCACTCTTGTACTGATATATATATATATATAAATTTTTTTTTGGTTGAAATGAGTTTAGGCTTTTAACACTGCTATAAACGTAAAGAGCATGACACTAGTTGTTGGTACATGCCATGTATAATGAAAGGCACTGACGATTGGAAAAGGGTTTAGAAGTGGTACATAAATCCTCATGCTGTACTGCACCACACAGCTGTACTCCTCTACATTGTATATTGTACAACCGACCAGTCGGGCTGCCTCGCTCTGACATCCAACCTTCACAGAACCGGTACGGTTCGTAGAACCAATCCGGCACCGTCGCTTTTGCTCGGCGGTACGTACCCAAATCTGTTTTCGGGTAGGATTAAAATGTACATGTCAAGTTTTGGTGATGACTTTTTGGGACACGCGGTACCCGTCAGTTGACGCAGCGTCCGGTGATGGGAAGATCCGTTGTACGGGGTTTAAAAGCACAGAGCCGGTTGCGATTCTGGAAGAGAAGCTCAAGTTGGTACAGATATTTGTTGCTGCTAAACATACACTAATGAAAAATATGACCACTTTTCTAGACCATGATACTGTCTTGCCATACAGCTTTTGTTTGGTCTCGTAAATTAATAATGCAATACGTAGACAGCTTTTTATAAAGCTTTACATCTTTTTTAAGAAATCAACAGTTTGGATGAAGATGGTTCTAAACCTTTAGCGTGAAAGGAAAAGGTCGTTTTGAAGAAAAACGTGCATACCTATTTCATATTAGATCCCTGAGGCTGCCATTGTACAATATACAGCACTGATTTAATAAATGCTGAATAAATAATTAAATGGGTAACCTCAACTAGAGTGGTACAAATACTAACAGGTACGGCATACAAATATGCAATCTTTTTGAATCTCTTAGTTTACAGCAACTAATTTATTCAGTATTGTGCTGGAAGAACATTTTCAGAATATGTAAAACATATCACTATATATACTACCTTCCAGCTACCCGTTTATGCTGCTGTATAGTATGAAATACCAATGATGGAACAATGTTTGTCCTGTAAATTTAATTTGATACTGGACAGTTATCGTCTGTACAAACTAAAACATATATGGTTGAAACTGTTCATTATATTTGCTATTTCTGCTTCACAGATCTGTTTTAAAGTCGAGCTGATTGATCCGGCTTTGTCTTCCATTGTAAATATTGTTACGTTGTTTTCTTTGTAAAACACATCGCATCTGCGGTTCTGGGAGACTGGCTTGAAGCTCTGTATAGTGTTTATATTTATCTGACTTGGCTTTCCATAGAGCTCCTTGCAGTAAATACGTGTTCATGTAGCTCCGTGTCTGGGTTTTATTTTAAACAGACTTTTGTTTTCCTCCGTCGAAAATGCATTTCCCGCTGCCGCTTTCCTTACAGAGCACGTCGTCACTCCTCCTCCCTGAAGATCTGAAGGAGCTGGTAGTGTATTTCAGGGAAGCGGCTCTCAGCCTTTCCAATTTTCTCTGCCGCTTAGTGTAACAGGTATCATACAGCAGGACAGCGAGGAGCTTTCCCTGTCAGAGTTGTGGTGCTGGTAAACAATGGAGCTTCTGAATGGTGCGCGTGTGTGGGGGGAAGTGGTGCACGATGTGTCTGCCTTTAAATGCAGAGTGATGTGCCAGGTTTTGCTCAGAACTTTGTTTAGGACTGGGCGTGGAGGTTCTGTTATCAGCACGTAGTAGGAAGGAACTCAAATAGGTGGCTCAGACCTGAGGGTAAAAGGACCCTGTTTGGCTCTGAGATGTGTTTGGGTCCCAGTATGTAAAAACAAAACCTACATAGATGTCTCAATTTTCAGGTAGTAGACCCACCTGTAGAAACGACTGAGCTTAAGCAGGAAATACCAACAAATTGTAGCGCTGTTTCATGTTCGTACTGATGTGAATGATGTGTTAATTCTGCACAGAAATAACTTACATCCATAGACATGAGCATGTACGCTCTCCACAGATGTGGGTGGCTGCTTTGAAATGTCTTCTCTTTCTTTAAAAACACCTAATTTAATTCTTACTCTGATACTCAGAATACTGCATTAAAACAACTTGGTAGATGTCTTTGCTTGAAGATGTGTTTGAAGAAGGCTTGAAGAACAGAATTTTCTCCAACTAAAGGAGCCCCCCTTACTTAGGGCCTCATTTTATAGCTTGTAGCTTCTATTGGGAAGAAAAACAAAAAACAGTCCTACCAGCAGTGAACAGTGAAAATCCTCCCGACGCCGTCAGGACTGTTGCAACAGCCTCACATTAACTGCATTAAGAGACCTCTGACTGGAAGTCTCGCTGGACCTGAATTGAGCTTTGCTTGAGGGTTCTTTGTTGGGTTTTTTTTTTGGAGGGGTTGGGGGGTGCTCAGACACAGAGTTTTATGCTGTTTTTCAAATGTCTTTAGATGAAGCATCGACAGAACTCACAACTCCTAGAGCATGATGAAAGCCCTCAATTGATTCCAGAAAGCAGTAGGACTTCCTATCTGAATTTGAAGGCAACGCTAGAACACACATTGGAAGTCTTTGTTTTGAAATACATTCACCAGTGCTAGCAGGCCTTGCATCTCACTGAGAAGTGTGGTACTGGAAGTAATCAAATGTCTGGGAATGAGGGGTTGATAGAGGGGAAGAAGAACCATTTAAGAGTTATCAGGTAATATCATTTGTATTTTTTCTCATCCCTGCGCCCACTGCTGACTGCTGCGAAAGCATTCCCTCAAACACACATTCCAGTTTACATTACAGTTTCTCTGATTTTTTTTTTTTTTTTCCTTGAAGGGTCACGAAGGAACACCACAGAGGGGAGCACTGAGTTGCTGAGTTTGCTGTGTATGTATGGGAGGTAAGAACGTTTTCCCCCCTCTTTTGTTAGAGGAACGCCCCAAGCTCAGGCAGTTGCTTTGTTCCTTCGCTTTTCTTTCTGACTCACTGAGTTAATTTATTTTCAATTAAATTATTTTAAGATTATTTTTAATTTCCTTTTAAAGAAGAGTTACAAGTTGCGGGAGACTGACAGTCAGGAAAGTTGAGCTCAGTGGGCACAGAAGCTACTTGCTGGCACTGGAGCGGCAGCTGCTGTAGTGTACTCCACCCTTGAGCTATAGTGAGCACCTCCGGCGGAGCCAGCAGTTTGCCTGCTTTAATAACCAGTTACTCCTGGCTTGGTTGCCAGTTGGGGCTGTTTCTTAGACATTGGTCACCAGTCTGCTGCAAATGGGTTGAGCTAATAATCTTTCCTTCTAAAGCAAAGAATTCAAGATACTTATCCTGTGCTTTAAAATGTAGCACACTGCTACTACTCCCCTGAGCTAATTACTGCTCCTGCCTGTCACTGGCAAGCGTCCTGCTTTTTGTCAATAGCCTACCCTGGGAGGAGGAAGTTATTGCTGTCTCTTGCACAAAGCCCAGTGGAAGTAGCCACAGCAGCAGAAATATCCTGTGTCTGACCACGCTGCTGAACTGTCTGAAGGGTAACTTCTCTGGGAAGAAGCAGTTACAAACACATAATGGCGCCCATAGCAGTATACTCCTCCCTCTTGGAAAGCAGCTCCCTTGCTGCCCCTACAATGGCACTTCTGCACCATTAGCAAAGTCTACAAAACACACAAAGCATATACTACAGTGCACAGAACCTAGATAGAAGAACAGAGCTTTGGAACTTGGGCTTTGGTATCTTGCAAGATCAATAAATCACTTCCAGGTTCTGAAGTTTATAAAACTGGTACTACCTCTATCCTTCGAGATGAGAAATCTGTAGCTATTGTGGGACTGGCCTCTATGGCATAGGACAAAAACCTGCATGCTTAAGAGCTTTTAAAGCACAGCGCTTACATGCAGTAGTCTATTTCACTGTAGCTCAGATGTTTTATGCTGCTCTGTGCGCCCACCTTGCTTGTACCGTGACTGGAGAACCATTTCAGAAGTTTAAATCCCGTATTACGTGTGACCTTGAGGTTGAAGGAAGCAGTTCCCTTTCAGTCCTGGATTGTAAAAGGTATTACTAGAGAGTAAAGGAAGCTACTGAGCAGCCTGGTGTGGTGTTAAGCGGTATTATTTCATAATTTTTTTTTTACTACTAGAGCAGTACAAATGCAAGTTATGTGGAAGGTTACAGTTTTCAGGATTTGCAAACTCGTGTTCATTTGGAAAATTGCCCTTTTTAACTTACAAACATCTGGCAACACGCGTTCTTGAATTCCATTCTGCAAGAAGCTTTCAAAAGACTGGGCAGTGAGCAAGGAGGGGTAATGCACACCCCCTTCGAGCACGCTTTAATGTAAGAAGTCCTTGCTGATGCAGGCACCTCCAGGAATTTGGTCCTCTTTCTACTTTAGCTTTCATTCAGAACTGTACAGTGCCCTCGAGTGGCTACAGTGCTCATCTTTGCCCCCATACAGCTTATAAATGCAGCTGTGTTATTTCCAGGTTCCTGTTTAAGGTGAACTAAAGTAAATTTTACATAATCAATCAGCCAGGGAAATAAAAGCTTCAGTTAAAAACAAATCAAACTTCAGGAAAAAAAAAGCCTAACTGTAGGCGAGGCTGATCCAGATCCGGTTTAGGCTGAAGACTGTACATGGTCAAAACAGGGTTGTTCTTTTCTTTCCCCACTTAAAATAATAATAATACATTTGCAAACAAGTTTTTACCTGTAGTTTAATATTATATACTGATGGATAGCACCTAGAGGCCCCAATCGACATTTGACACCCCCCCCAGTGTTGCACATAGACGTGTCTCTGCCCCAAGGAGCTTACAGTCTAAGCAGTTAAGAAGTGAGAAAAAATAATAACCGTGCTTGCTTTTATAGAAGAGAAACTCAGATCTGATACAGGCCAAGTGGTTTGCCTGCTCTAAGGTGCGGTATCTTTTTAGTCTCTACTGTGTGTCTCAGTTAAAAGATGCTCCTTCCTCTCTATCCTACTTTTAACCAAGAAAAAAAGCCAAAACAAACTCTTGAGTTGATTAAAGTTCATGAGAACATACCTGTCAGAAGCGTATCTGCTTTTCTGCGGTCATTCCACAGGTTTGGGAACTACTTTGCTGCCACAAAACAAGCTGCTCTGCATGCTATCTATGTTAGACTGGAATTATAACTCCTGTCTTGTCACTGTTCAGTGAATTTTGCTGTGCATGCTGCAAAAGAGGCCCAATCTTAGAAAGAAGCACCGCTGATGCAGTACTAAGGACAAACGCGTTCCGCCCTTTCCTAGATGCCCATACATGAACACAGCTTCTTGGTGGTAGGGAGGCAAGACATAGAGTTGGTAAAGACCCACACGAGGGCTGGATGAGCTCTTTACCCTGGGTGCTCCTGGACTTTAGCCTCTGTTCTGCTTTCTGGGGCTAGGAATAGGCAACCGTGTTCATTTTAGGCTGCTGAGGGAGGAGCAAGTAGTAAGATATGGGCTTACAGTAAAAGAGACGTAACTGTTTATTTTAGCTTGGTAACAAGTGATTGACTTGGAGGTAGCGACAGGTTCTGTTTATATGCATCGGCAAATCAAAATAAAATGGGCTGAAGGATGCGCGTTGCTGAATAGGCCACTCTCTACCAACACATAATTGCACTAATGGAAAAAGGATAAAGCTATTCGTATTTTTCCATTTTAAACTAAATAACCTGTTTCATACCTGAAAACTTTTGAAATCAGCACCAATGTCATTGAATAAACCACTGCCACCTGGGTTAATCACCAGTCCTATGTCTTTGTCAAATACGCATAAAACGAGATTTCTGATGTTCCATGGTTACAAGGACAACTGAAAGGAAAGGGTGAACAGCCATGAGCAGATAAATTATTAACAGTAGTCAAAATAAACAAATACGCTTCACCTGTATAAAGCTCTATGTTAATTCACAAATTATGTTGTATTGATAGATAGTGGAGGTGACAATATACAATGAAAAAGTTAAAGTATCGTCATTTTGAAAAACAGTCTTGCTTTGGCCAGGGAGCTGTTTATACATTAGTGTAAATGAAGCAGCACTGACCATAAGAGCAGAACAATCATGGACAGTTATGCATACAAAAAGTGATCACTTTTCAGCTATTGCACAAATAGTGACACACTAAGACATACACAGTAGGGTTCTTACAAAATGACATCGGAAACAAGGAACCGCATGCACCATCTTTAGAGGCCTTATGTGAACTGTACATACGCAGGAGTTGCTATATATTGTAAATACGTTGTGGATGCTTATAAATTCACATAAGATCAAAAAGATTAAATCGTAAATAGGATGAGATCAGTTTCCACCAGTTTACACTTTGTTTTAGCGTTTCTTAGCATGTACGCTATTTTGGATAATATGTATGACTTCAGAGTAAAGAGAAGTTTCACATAAGCATAATCTCAAACGCTCTGATAACTGGATATTCCCAAGGAGCAGCTTTTGTTGAACTGTACCAAATACTACTAATATGTGAATGTGACTTTATTCAGACTAGAAGGATATAGGCGTATGGCTGATCGTTTCACGGATCTTCACGAGGCTAAAAAAAAATAATAAACCAACAAACTTTTCAAGTGGATGGGGATCTCTGAACACAAATAAAACCACCGGTAGCGTGGTGTACGGCATCAACATTTAACACCCTGATCAAAATGGCTTCAGAATAATTGTGCATTTCCCCAAATATGACAGGTTGGCAACTAAGGAAATGAAATGTCGAATGAATAAATTGGTGTAAGAGTTGTAAATTCTCTCTGTACCACGAATTTTGTAACAAAATACTGCTGTATATTTTAATTTTAGACACAAGCGTTTTTATATCTGAGTCTGGTTTGTTTCTAAATGACTGAAAGTTTCAGCTAAAAAGGTGTTTACACAATATACACATTTCATTACTTACAGAGAAATAAGCTTAAAATTTCATATTAAAAACCTGGGATACAGTAGGGTTAGTAGCACCATGAAAAATGTTTTTCAAAACTGCAGTCTTGTTACTTTAAACATACTCAGTGCGTCGTGTTTTCCTTTATTCTCTTGAGTGATCAAAAAGGTGCCATTTTGGTACAGGGAGAGAAACAAAAATTTCATCTTCTGATCCTTTGTGAACCACGAGTGTCTTCACCGTTTCCAGGAGGTCAATTCTTCCATCTCATCTTAGTCCTGTTGTCAGATACGCACCAAACAACCCTTAGCTTGGCACGAGTGAGGTACGCTTGAATTTGCATGGTTAAAACAGTTTGGATTTGTGTTTTGTTTTCTTTCTGCGCAGTAGCACCATTGTTACAGCTGGAGGACAGTGCATCTCAGGAATTTTCAACTGTTTTAAAACATCCTTCAAGACGTTACGTCTTCTTCATGCAAACTTGACAGCGACTAATACGCGTCCTCAAGTCTCCAGCTTTCAGTGTCTCTGACTGAGGTTTACTGGTTGACAGACAAAACAGTAAGGCTAGGGTTAGCATCTTCGTTGTTCATAGGACTGCAACTTAAGAATTCTACTGAACTCCAGATTTGGAGGTAAAACATAAGTAGGAATTAATCCTGTATTTCAGAGTTTCTATTAAGAGCAGTTGGTTTGTATAGCAGCAGGCAACAGAACTTCAGTTCTGTCCGGTGCCCCACTATGCGAAATGTATGCTCATCCACGGCTTCCGCTCAGTTTACTATTTGTGCTATATCATATACAGGACTGAATGCAATTTCTGTATATTAGGGACAGTCTTGGGCCCACAGTGTACGTCCCCCCCCGCCATGAAATATGCATTTGTGATTTTCGGTTTCTCAGTTGAAAGGTATTAGAACAATCCACTGTTACAGTGAGATCTGTACACTTAAATTATGCATTTACCAAATAATTTACTTCTATTCTGTAAGGATATGGAAATGAGAGGTGGTGATACAACATACTGATGTAATGTGTGTTCACATGTTAAGTGCTACCTTTGATTTTTTTTTTTTTTTTTTTAATAAAGTAAGTTGTGTTTAAGGGAGATGGCAAATGGTAGAAAGTTCAAAGATCCACAGTAGTTAGCAGAAGGTAGTTTTCACCATCAGTTATCACTAATCAACTAACCTGAAGACCTGGAGATAATTACTTCATGTGCAATTCAATGTTACAGTGTAGTTGTTACACTAAATCCAATTAGAGGTCGCTACTGCTGTGTCACACTGCATGCTGCCAGCCCTGTACATTTTTCCCAGGCCACATTTTTCAGGTTGGTGGCAGTGGGAATATTCATGAGGTTTTTACCAGTGCAAAAACAGAGCAATAGCATTTGTTTCTGCTGGTCAATTAGAAAGGGAAAAACCTGGAGGAGCTGAAATCCTTAAGGCGGAGAAGCTAATGTCCTAATCCTTCTGCAGAGTACTGGTAAAAATGCTTGCCAGAGAGGGTGTGAAACCTCCTTCACACAAGGCTTTAAAAACAGATTATACGAACATCCGCTTTAAAAGGTTTAAGTACAGTTGATCCTGCACTAGGGCTGAGAATTAGACAATGCAGATTTTCCCCAATTTCCCCTCACATCCGTCTCCCTCTGTGTCTGTGAACCTCCTTTTAAAATATTTGAGTAATTAAGAGTGTGCAAGGAAAAAAAAAACAAAACAAACCATTTAAACTCCAACTACAGTCAGTACAGTTGGACAACATTCAGAGGAAGCACTACTAAATGTGAATAAGAGTTGATGTAAAAAGAATCTGACTCCTTGCAAAACAGAATGTGCCCTCACAAGTTTATACATCGTATAAAAGGCTTACCCAAGCACACACTTGAAAAACTGGTTGTGAGGGGGAAAACAAACTAAACTCTTCCCTACTTCCCTGTAAACACCTCTCTTTTGATGTTGGGAATAAATTTGGTTTCCAAATATTTCAGCCTGGAATAAAGCAGTATAGAAAAAACAGGTTTTCTTACCTGAACATTTCTGACACCTCTACAGTTGCCAGCCAGAAACTGTATGAATTGGCATAGTAGTTACACGTGCCACGACCATGACACTCAATAAATGGAGCCGAGCGGAATTCTTCTAAACAGGATCCAGGTGATGCCAGGGCCTGTCCGGAGCCCTCTGCTCCAGCACTAGTGTGCTGGGGTAGTGGGCAGGAAAGAAACACATGCAAAAAACTTACAGTAGGAAGCAGAAATTAATAGCATAGGATGTCATTGCTAACAGAACCACTGTTTGGCTGAGATAATATTGAGATAATGTGATGTCAGACACCTCCATAACTCCTTAGAAAGGCAGGACTTAACAGAGTGTTACCATTCTCTCTATGTACTGGAAAATTGTTGTTAATCTTGGCTGCCATGGTTATTAACTTAAGATAAAGGCTTTCTAATGACTACCACTATAGTTTTTAACAGAGCGTAAAAGCAGCTAGTTGAGGACATGAACAGGTAATAGTCACTTCTGGAGTAGGAGGCAGTTCTTACCATCATGAAAGAGTAACCGATCCAAAGGGAGTCCCAGCCTGGAGGGCACGAAGGAATCTGAATGGTCTGACTGTGGACAGCTATCACCATAGCAGGAGCTTCACACACAACACATCTGAACAGAGGGGAAGTATCAGATAAACAAGTGACATTAAGATGTATGTTTTATTAAGAGTTATTATACAGAGAAAGGGAGACCTAGCTTGTGAGGGTCTGTCCTATGAATCTAGACCTCTCATGTATCTTGTGAGTGCGGTAAGACAGTGGTTCTGAGTACAAACTCTGCCCATTTCCACTAACAACCACTGGGTGAAATACAGAAGCAGTTCCTGAAACAAGAAGTGGAAGCTCCAAGTCCCCAGGTAAATGCCTTAATCCTAAAGCTATGGGCTTCTGTGTTTTTTCCTGTTCACAGTAACCCTTTACTCATGCTTCCTCAGGTCAGAAAAGCCCTTACAGCCTTTCAGCCTCTAAGGATTACTGCTCCACATAGATGGGCCTTTTCAGACAATAGACACTTTAAAACCAGCTCTTTTCCTTGTATTTCCCAGAGCAAAACAGGACAAGATCATGTCTTACAATATCCAACACGCAGGTTGGAAATATGTGGTGAGATGTACTGTTTCTTTATCCAGGTATCAAAAAAAGAGACTTGAAAGCCCTCTTTGTCTCACCTGCTAATGAATGGCTGAATGTTCTGCCCAGTCAGTGGCTCCATGCTCATCGGCATTGGCTCTGGAGTTGACAGCCAGTAGGAGTAGTCATTCCTTGATGCAAAATTACAAACGTTGTTGATGTTGCAGAACATGAAAGGCATGGTGCTAAAACGTCTAAGACAGCTCCCAGCAGTACCTACAGAATAAGATACATAAAATGTGACAGCCAAGTTCTCACTTCATTGTTTGTAGCAGTTTTTTGAGAAGGATAATTGTGAGTGTTCAGCATGTGTTATCAAATTTTCACGTGAGGGAAAAACGTAACTCTCAATTTTGGTTTACAGTCCTTCATCCTGAATTACTAAGTGCAGCTTCTGGACATAGGAGATCTCAGCATGCATACCCCATCCTCATCTAGGTAAGCTCCAGGATAGTCTTATCTTCATTAAACGGGAGCATCTGAAGAAGCACGTACAACATATTTTCCCTTAAAGACAGAGCATACAAAATATCTCACCCAAGTCCTGGCCATGCGCTCTCTCATTTCCTTGCACATACAAAAGAGAGAATCCATCATATATTCTTGAAGTTCCTTGTGGGCATAGTGGTGTATCCCTAGTCTGGCTGTGACGAGTTATAAGGAATCCATGAGCAACAGAAGCTGATCCAGGAGGCCCAGGTGGGCCTTGTAAGCCGTCAGGACCAGGGGGTCCCTGTATTCCTCGTGAACCTATTCACATGAGAGAAAACACAACACAGTATTTATTAACACAATTTCATGCAAAGAGCAAGATACATAGAACAACATAGCTCTGAAAGGGAAGATGCTGTAGTGACTAACGTGCTTGCTAGCTGAGGAACCTGAAATCTGCTAACACCATCTTCCTTAATCTACCCTGAACTATTTTTTTTTTTTTTCCTAAGCTTGGTCAAATCGTGAGCTAATTATAACAGTGCAACTTCCCTGCAACATGGGAGTATTCTGAATATAAATGTGTTCGGAGCTGTGAGGCAATAGCTTAGCAACTGCAGTGGATATCACAGCTATTGTTGCAAGTCCAAATTGGCTTCCTAATCCCAAAACATACTCATCCGCCTATGCAGTTTGGTAAGATAAAGCTGAAACACCTTGTTCAAGATCACAAAATAAATGGCAGGGCCAGAAACAGACAAACATCTCACTCTAGGGCATGCTCTAACAACACTTCAGCTAAAACCCAAAATGAATAGAGAAACTAGTCAGTTTTGGAGTAGATGACAAAGTGCAAATAGGCTAGAACAACCTTGAACGAAAGCAAGGAAAGAGTGATATTACTCTGAGAGAAGTATCAGAAAAGGCATTTGTTATTGAATAGCAAAATACCAGAAAGTATAACTACAAATATTTAGCCTATTATTTACATTTTTTCCCACTTAAAATAACGCCAACAGATTTCACAAAGCTACTTAAATGAAAAACAGAAAAGGCACTGTGGATTTTTATACTGTTTTAACTGTTTGAATTCTAGTATTTTTTTCTCACAAGGCTGCAACATGTAGCTACCTAATACTTGTCTTCCGCTTTAGACTACACTATTCAGTGCGTAGTCTGTTTTCTCAGATCAGTAATTCTAAGCAATAACTTAACTTCATGGTAGCATAATATGCATGATAGCTGCATATTATGACATTATTTCCCTTATGAAACCTGCTTTTCCTCATTCATGATCTTCATGTAAAGAGAAAATGATTTCACTAATCTCTCAATTCTGTTTCTTACTTTCTTCCCTTCTTGCTATGCCTCATCATTGCTCCAAAGGGGATGCTGTTCATCTTGAGATAAATGTTCTACAGTATTATTCAGGAATGACTAATAATGTGCCTATCCCAAGAATTTTCCAAACTAAAGTGTGTTCAGCAGCCTGTAATATTTTTGCACTAAGAAAATCCTAAAATTATGATTTTATTATTCTCACAAGGCAAATGTCTCTTCTGAGTGTTAGCTGGAACTCAATAGGAAGCATCTCTTTTTCCAGTAGGTCCGTATGGGATGAACACTTACCTGGTTGGCCTGGAAGACCTCTCTCTCCTTTACGTCCTGCTGGGCCGTCAAAACCAGGGAGTCCATCTCGCCCTGGATCACCAGGAACACCAACTGGACCTAGAATAGACAAGCAGGTAATTAAACTGAAAGCTCTTATATAAAGAGCTAAAAAGCACTATATAAGCACTATATAAATGTATAAGCTGTCTGGGGTCATCTGTTGTTTTTTCATGATACATTAGACAAGAACAGATTATTGAACCAGATGTATACATCTGAGTACAGTCCCACATTTTTCTTTATTGCTTGCTGAATTCAGTCACGTTGCAACATGCAGTCAGCTATATTTAGTCATTTTCATGCAGTGACCTAGAACCATACCTGGCAATCCCTGTGGCCCTGCCAGTCCGGGTGGCCCTTTTGACCCAGGCAATCCTGGAGGTCCTGGAGGACCGGGGTCACCTTTGACAACAATGCTTCGTCCAATGGTACCTGGTAAGCCTGGTGGACCTGAGAGAAAACAGCTCAGTATTAGATAAACCAGGATAGAGCAGAGCACTGAAGACAGTTTTGGTAGTGCACTATTTCTGTTACTTACTGCAAAGTCAGCAGCCAAAAGTTTTATAACTACAAAGAATTAGTGTAGGTGTATATAAAGGCAAAAAAAAAAAAGTGCTCTTGGTGACACCTTAAAGGACAGCTCTTACAGAAGTTAATCCAAGTAGACTGTATATAGAGTATAAAATACAGCAGGAGTACAGATGCTCTCTTAACCACTTCCATTGTTGGCTGAGATCCACACAGTTCTACAGCTTTATAACAAGTTCTACCAACGGGGATCAAAGTGACAGTAGTGCTACCCAAGACTCCTACCTGGTGGGCCTGGCAGTCCTTGACTGCCCGTGAGGCCAGCAGGTCCTGCAGGTCCAGTGGGACCCTTCATACCTGAAAGATCAAATTAACACGGTCACACAGTGAAAGAACATGTTTTATAAAATCTGCTGCAGAGTGGCCCAAATCAGGCTTTTTCCCTCCCTGAGGAGCTGCTACTGTGTCTGGAAGTTTTCACTTGAAATACCTGGGAATCCCGGAACGCCTGGAACCCCGGGGTCACCCTTCATTCCATTGAGACCAGGACGACCAGGATCTCCCTGAAGACAACAGATTCATATTAATCACTCATCTCCCCAGTGGTTTCAGAAAAGAAGATAAAAACAGTAGGTAGAGGACAAATTAGTACATTTTGGATCTGTGCAGTAGTGCTTGAGAGGGCTGAGGCCTTGTATTGTGCTTGCTCACTGCCTGGTACAGCGGGTGCCATCAGAGAACACTGGAATGTGAACCCTTCGCTGGCAACTCCAGCTCCCATGGCAATATAATGGGAAAAAACTGCCTGGGTACTGGGGGATGAAGAAAAGACCCTCCATCTTGCTATGAGACAGATTATAACCACCACTATATTTTGGTTTTTATTTTACTACAGTAAAAGGCATATGTAACCTAAACATGCTCAGTTTTTATTGCGTTTAAAAGTAAACCCAATTCTTGTCCTACCTGGCGTCCAGGTGGTCCTTGGTCTCCCTTTTGACCAGTCAGGCCAGGGGGGCCAGGCTGTCCTGGATTTCCTTTTTCACCTTTGAGTCCCCCACTGCCTGGTGGCCCTCGTGGACCTTCTGGGCCCGGTGAACCTTAACATTGCGGAACAAATACAAACGTATCAGTACATGTCAACTGTTCTCTGCAAGTCTGTGCCTTCAGTGTAAAAACAAAACAAAACACCCTAACCAAAGAGAAAACAAAGAGGGGTTATTTGTACTACCCAAATCAGGAAGCAATGCTCCTCATCCAGCTGATGAAGAGAAGCAGGTCTTTCTAGGCAGCAGTGCAAACCACCTGTGTTAGGAACTTACCAGCAACCAGACAGCTACCTTTTAGTAGGAGCCAAGAAAACCCAAATTAGATGGTACAAATATACCCTCTGCTGTCCTGCATTGCATTCACCATCTCTTAAGTGCTACATTAACAGACACTAACGCAAAAATATTGCTGCTTTTTTGCCATTTCCAATACCTACAGTGGAGCCTAGTAGCTCTCATTTACTGACTGCTCAGCAGGAAGAAGCCCCTCATTCTGTCTTGCCTAAATACTAATTAGAGTTGCAGGCACTTTATATTCAGTGACCCTCCAGCTGGTTTGTCTGTCTTTAGTAGAATTATGCTGTGTAAATCTAACAGAGGAACTGAGCCAATCTTTAAATATTTTCTCTTTGCAACAGCCACATTAAACCAAAAACAGAACAGTGGATTTAAATGAAGCCTAGCTGCTCTGAGCACCGAAAAATGAGACCGTGCACCTTTATCATTTAAATAGAAGGTAACTTATGGCAAAACAAACTGTAAGCAAATACAGCAACAGCTAAAAACACTTTGCATGTTAGATCTCCTAATTGGATTAACAAAAGGATCTCTTTGCAGGACAGTGCTACGACATTCTCCCCTGTGGTACAACAAATTAATAACAGATAGCAGTGTGCTGGATTTTCAGTTCTTCTGAAACCTGTGAGAATTTAAAATGCCCTTCGAAATCCTCATTGTCCATATTCAGTGGATAAGCTTGATGAGCTGTATTTCTGCATGCAAATCTGAGTGAAGAATTCCAAATTGTTCTTTTTAAAATAGGAGCAATTTTGTACTGCATTTCACACACATCCCATTGCAGTTTCAGCTACAGAAAACATCCCGTCATGCAAGAGGCTTTTGTGTTCATTTTGTTCTTTTCAACTGGTCCAGTATTGTACACATGCAAAACAACAACAGGCTACCATCTACCATGAGGCATGCTGAACAAAAGCACACAACTTGCAGGGTAACCACAGTCCATAAAAAGATAATTACAGAATCACGGGAAAACATCTTTTCTTTTATATCAAACACAACGCAGTAAAATAAAGTGACTGAGTTAAGAGTCTAACCTGGAGGACCTGGAAGGATCAGAGTTCACCAAAGCCCAATGATCGATGTTAGAAGGGTCAGACATCACACAGTACAAAACAAGATTACTAGTTAGAAATAGTACAGATGACAGCATATACACTACACATCAACCCATTTCACCAGCATATTTTGTATTTAGAATATAATCCACATGCATGCATATGTCCACACATGAATACACAATATGTATTTTCAGATACAAGCTATTCTGGTGACTTGGCTCTACTAGGACTAATTTGACACTCTTCATTTAATGACAAACTTAAAAGCTTTACTAAATGTGTTATTGATTCAACATTACAGCTGAGGCCTGTGCCTGGTTAGTCCTACTCACATTGCAGTTAACACTATGAAACCATTTCACTGACAATATTCATCACTCACAGGGCCTGGAGCTTGGCAAATACAAAGGTACACTGCAAATGACAGCCTATGTTTGAGGAAAATTGTGGTTTGGGCAGGGCAGGAGCGTGACTGATATAAGAGCTTTACACTACATATCAGGTAAGAGTAGAAATTATCTGTGAACAAAATCCTAGGACTGAAAAGTAGGCATATACTTCTCAAAACAGTGACCAGAATTGACATGGATTAAAAGGGTAGCAAGTGCTATAAGCAAAAATATGAAAGCAAAAAGCAAAAACTTAGAAAATCAGAATTTGTTGTATTTACTGTCGGCATTGATTTTTCTTAATTAAAATACCTCAAGATGCTAACGTGCCTGTTAAAAGTTATTATGGAAAATGGCATGTAATGACATCATTAGGAAAATCACTTCAATATCCTTTTGTTTAAAGGTAAGCTGGTCTTCCTCCTGAATTAATGTATTGCAGCTGCTGCGCCACTCGCATCTTTCATGTCAGTGAAATGATTTAAGTATATCACCGTATAACCATGCAAGTTGCAGCTAAAAACTACAATAAATACATATCAGGTTTACCTTGGTGTACTATTTCTTACATATTTGGTAAATCATTTTAAATACTAGTTGTAATACAGCTGTTAAAAACAACGACATGTACATTTCATTGTTGCTGTTAAGTACTCATACGCTTTCTTTCGCTATTAAATAAGTTTTGCTATGATTTATAAATTTTTCCCATATTTGTTGATTTTTGAATGCTATCTGGGCACAGTCTCAGGGTGGAACAAAATACGAAGCAATTGGTAAGTTCCTCTCAGCATAGCCATGATGCTAATTCTCTTCGACACTGCGGTTACTGTTTGTGTGACCACATTTTAATTAAAAGGCAAAGCCATGTATATATTTTTTTTGTATTATTTATTTCCATGACTGCGTAAGGCTAGGTATCTATTTCAGTTTTCAAACCTCAGGGGCTACCACATTTGCTACCCCACAGTGCTCATTGCAGCGCACTAAAGACTTCTCGAATTTTGATGGCAGTTCTTTGCTTCATAGAAGTCATCATAGCAAAACTTAAAGACTTCATTATTATTAAGTAGATATACTAAGTCATTTTCAATCGAGGCACAAAAGGTAAAGTCTCCCCAAAAGCTGACCTGTGCTATGTGCTGATTGCTAGAGTTAAGAAAAGCTTGTGAAAATTACCAGTCCCGCTCCTCCTCCCTAGTGGTAAGAGAAGCCAGCGTGCCTCATTTCGGTTAAATGAATCCGTGGTAAAGTAAGAGTTTTCCTCATTTCCTCCAAACATGTGCTGATGAAATGAAGCAATGGAAATAAGGGTTTCTCTGCACTAGACAGTTAAAATGCTCTATGCTGGGAACATAAAGCATTTATATTTTCTGTCTATCTGCATGTGCTCCTACGGAGGCTCTTGGTAGGAAAGGAACACCTTACTAAAATTACATCACATCAGAGCACCCAAAAATCATCAGCAGCAGGTGTTACAATAATGAATACTGTCATTTGTCCAAGCTACGAAACAATTATGCAGCAAAGGTAGGGAAGGACAGCAAAATACGCTGTTTTTTGGTTTGTTTGTTTGTTTGCTTGTTTGTTTTAATATAAAGAGAAAAGGTAGCATATATTCTTTTCACCTCCTCTGGAAATAAATACACTAAAGTAAATTTCACAGTTGGGATACTATAAAAGCCTTGTAAATCTGGACCCATGTGAACTTTCACCAGAGGGAAAGCAGACCTTCCAGTGTCAGTCAGTCCTACAACAACATGGAACCCTACGCTTTGAAAGCCTAAGTCCTTTACTCCCTCAAATTAAAACGTATGTAAGAAAAATGACTCAGCATATCTACATTCAGACACTAAAAAAGTACATACTTCCATCTTCATGCAAAGTTATTATTTTGGAGTTAAGGGGCTAACCTGAGGGACCTGGGAGTAGGGGGTCAGAGTTCACCAAGGTCATCATTAGAACAAGGGGAAAAACATCAAAATTGTTAGAAATATCAACAAACTAACATATTCAACTAAACCTTTCTTTTTAGATTTAGCTCAACATTTCTTCACATACAGTATGCAAAACACCAAACTATTATTATTCATTGCAACAAAAAATTGACATATGGAATAACAGCAGTGTTACGTTGCCCTGGAGACTGGCTTCATTTTATCCTTGATGAATAAATCCCTCCCAACATCATCTATCCAAATTTGGTTTTGAGGCAACTCAGCTGAAGTCAGTGTTTCATCATGTTTGACCTCATCACTTTTACTATTCTTAGCACAAAGCCAGAAGTCGACAACAGACAATATATACATACAACTTCTGTTTTTATTTATGTCCCTAGAAAGGGAGTCATTTGACAGCCAAACAGCTACTTTTATGACTAGCTGCCTTATTGAAATGTTATAAAAATCAGAGTTCAACAATAGACTGTTATCGTTTGAAACAAAAGGTTGGAGTGCTCATTGTACCAGAACTTCAATAATAGTTTGGCTTGTCCACATTAGTTCACGCATAACTGAGTGAAACAAATGCATCACTTTATACATTGCATGCAACAAAAATAGAAATAAGAGAAAGAAAGAGAAAAAGAGAGAGAACATGGCTGAGCGGAACCTCAATGGTTGTTTTTTCCCCTCAGTGCTCATAAAACTGCACAAAACATGTCCCAGCACTGCTCTTAACTTCCCCAGCTGATTTGAATCTGTAACCACTCAATTACAGAGAGGGGTAACCACGACTAGAAGCTTCATCAAAACACCAATGCTACAGCAGAGCACAGAATCTCAGTCAGTATTTGTGTCACACAAACATCAGGAGATGCTTAGCCAGTTCACTTTTTTTTTTTTTTTTAATTGTTTTTAAAGAATGTTAAATTATTTCCAAACCTTTACTTCAAAACTATATTCTCCTCTGATATCTAAAGTGAGAAACATGCTATTTTACAAATACGCTAGCTCAAAACTGACTTTCCCAAATAAACATTAGAACAACAGAAAAATATGAAGTGAGAGTTTGAGGGCAATAAATAAAGATATTACTGCTTTATATATATGTAGTCAACCATTAGCTAGGTGTGAAAGTACTGTCTCCTTTAAGGAGAGTATCAAGCACATTAAGTGAGATGAGTCTTACTGGTGCCAAAGTATCTCTAGACTTAAGATATAGCAATAATCCTGGGTGAGAACTGTGCCAGGCTCATTACAATTATATATTTTAAGAGTACATCTTAACGTGATTAAACACTCTATGACAAAAAAAAAACAGATTCTAAAACAAGCAAGGAAGTTGCTCAGCAATGTTAACTCAGCACGGTGGGTTTTTCATTCCCAGAATTAGTTGGTGCAGGAACAGAGTGCAAACGTGGAATGGAAAGATGAACACGGCATGATGGTGCACTGAATCCATGGGAGCCACATGACACAATGGAGCAATGTTACATGACATGAAGGTGAAGAGGCAGCTATCCGATTTGATCATGCTGTGATGCTAACATGAATTTGATTTTCATGACTCTTAAGACAATGGGGTTTGTTACTTTTGGTTTTTGTGCGCGATGACATTTGCTGATCAAGTGACAGTACTGCAAAAGGTATCAGGTGCTCAAAAGTCGGTATCGTGCTCGCTAGATGATTTCTGTGACAGCATGCGGAGAATTTCACATTTATTAAAACACTGGATTTTTGCTGCCAGGTATCAGAAATTAATAGAAACTGAGGATGTTTTATTTTTAAATACTGGTACTTTTGGCAACAAAATTCTTTTGTTACCCATAAACAATTAAGACCTATTAAATGGGTTTTGAACTAATCCATCCAAATAAACTCAGGAAGTCCAAAAACTGATAACCTATCAGCAAAAAAACAAAAGTACTAGTAATTCTTGATAGATATGGATCATGCCCATACCTGGTCTTCCTGGAACACCCGGTGGGCCAGGGCTACCTTTAGGACCTTCCAGAGGCGGCCCTGGTAATCCTGGTGGCCCTGGTGGACCCTGTAGGCCAGGGAATCCCTGGAAACCTGGTTCTCCCTTCAGACCTGGAAGTCCAGGGGGTCCCGGTGGTCCAGGTAACCCCAGTTCACCTTTTTGCCCTGTAAAACCAAACAGCCATATTTATAAACACTGTTATACGCTGATATATGAAAAATTCCAATTGTGAATTTGCAAAGCTATTTCTTCCTCCATTGATTAAGAAGGTGCAAGTCTGACCACAGCTTACCTTGCTTGTGCAGTGAGAAAACATAAAATTGATGCAACAAATTCAGAAAAGAATTAGAGCTAATCGTTTTAGCAGGAGAAAGTGCTTCTGATATGTTAAAAGATCTTACTAAGTTTCATTTTACTACTCACTGACACTGTAATTTATAACCATCCTCAGAGTTTATGAACCTACAAGCAATGCTTTCATGAGCTTTATATACTTGCAAAGAAATCTTGTGAAAATTATTAAGACTTCAGTATTTTTTTTGAGACACAGCTGAAAGTTAAGATGTACATGCACAATTCTCAAATAAGTTTAAGGAATTTAGGAATGATGCTGGAGCGTAATACAACAGAGGCTGTGAAGTTGCTTTGAAAATATAGCGCGCATTTTCAAAGCAGCTTCGTTTGTCACCTGTTGTAGGAATGCTTTATTTACTGAGACAGATCAGTGAAGTTCCACATAATGAAGTAGACTCAATTATCCTGTGTGGTTTTATTTTGCCTGCATAATTCCTAATTTACAATATTAGTCAGTAATGAGTGTCTTTATTACCTTGGTTAACTTAAAATGATCTGCTGTGAAGAAAACATTGTTTCTTTTCTATATTCATTGGTTGCAGAAGATACAATGTTGGGGTCTGGCTTTTTGTTTCTGCTGTTTTTATTATGCAGTTTCCATTCAACATTTTAACAACAGAAAAAAAAAACCCCAAAACCCAAAAAACAAAACAACAAACAAACAAACAAACAACACCCAACAAAAAAACCACACACACACACAAAAAAAAAACCAGCCAAGAAACTCTACCTGATAATCCTGGGAGCCCCGGAGGTCCTGGGCGCCCAAAACCTGGCAGACCTGAAAAGAAATAGATTCAGTTAATAATTCACTCTACTTCCTTATTCACATGCAGAGTCCACACCAAAGCTGGAGGTTTTCTTACAAAATGTATCTGTGACTTTCATAATATTATGAATGTAAATATTTCCATCCACCTACAATGTGCTTTTTCAAATTTTGGCTTATAAAACATTTGTATTTCTTGTTGGGGTTCTGTGTTTAGGGAAGACATTATGCCATTTATCCACTCTCTCCCTGAGCTGAAGCAATACAGGTACCACTAAATACAAGAACAGGGGCCTGTATTCAGCCACGTCAGGGAATAAAAATCTGAGAGCTGACTGAATTCTAGTCCTGTGCTTCACAGGCGTCTTGACAGCATCTTTTGTGAACCATTCATCAGATGGAAACCACAGAAGCAGTTTGAAGGTATATGGATAGTTAAAGGAAAAAAAATGGAATAGAAAAAGCAGGATGTCACAATGCATACCAAAGAAGACAAAAAAACCCCAAAAACTGACATCAAAGGATACCTAACCTGGTTCTCCCTTCTGACCAGCTGGTCCAGGGATACCATCTCGACCAGGCTGTCCCTTCTCCCCAGGAGGACCAGGAGGGCCAGGACGACCAGTATCACCTAAAAAGAGGATAGAACACTTGAGCACAGTGAAGCGTAGCCTACAGTAAAATAAAGTAAAATAAAACAAATTAATAAACGTGCCCTGCCCCCAACTAAATCTGAAGGTATGAGAGTGTAGTATAAATTTAGAAGGGTGTAAACTTAAAATTAAAACCTCTTTCCTTTCTCTTGCTCTCTCCCTCCCCCATTTCCCTTGACAACTTAGAAAAGGCTTTTATGCCCATGACCATGAAAATGGTTGACTAAAAATAATATAATGTTTCTCGTCAGCATAAATCAGATTTTTTTCCTACAAAACAATGTTCAACCACTGAATACACAACCAAAGCTGGTAAATACTGACAGTTAACTACTTGTTTCAGAGGCTGATGATATGATTAAAACAGCACACAAAAGATGTGAGAAGCAAGTTAAAACTTTTTTCTTTTCTACTTCATTTCAGTGACGTGTGTGCAATGGCATTTGAGCATCCATGTATGTATAGATGCATTTTCATGATGTTAAAAAGAAGAAAGGAAATGGCTTCACATGTAATGCTTTTCACAGAAGCAGGTGACATTCATCACTCTGTTCGTGCTCACCTACTGGCCCAGGTGGTCCAGGCAGACCAGGATTACCTGGAGGCCCTTCAATACCTTTTGGTCCTGGAATTCCTGGTGTTCCTGTAAAGTACAGACATTTCATTAAACACAGCACAAAAGTGACTTTTTAGCAGGTCTTGAAATACCACAGTCTGGAATGCCCTGAGTACCAAATTAGCTAACTGTATCAAGACACTGTATTTATGTCCATTTTGCAGATTTAAAGCTGATGGAGGAGATGAACTATAAAGGAAAGAATGTACAGAAACAAAACATACTAGTGTGACTGTCCTTACTGCTACTTTCAAGACTCTGTCTTCTTAATTGCTGAATGCCACTGGCCAAGAACAGAGTCAGTCTGGCAGTCTGCTAGGAAATTACCATTTTAGAGACAGGTATTTCTTGTTGACAACAAAGAAAAAGCATTATGAACTACGGCTGGCCAGTTCTTCCCCAGCCTTCTTAGTATTTATACCTGACTTTAACCCCTACAGCATTAACTGAGTGTGAGAGGAAAAATGATAAACCTATTGGAATGTGTCTATTCTGAACATCATCTGAGCCTGATGGAGGGAGTGCCCAAATACAACATTTTGACTGCTCACAGTTTTTCCACGCACGGCACGAAGCACAGGTTAAATCCCTCAGGTTCATGGCCAGGTTTTGTTCCCTGCTAAGCTTCCTGCTGCCATGACTACACTATTATAAATTCTCTGGCTCCTTAAGTTAAGGACAGCTCAAGTATGCCTGTAGAACACCCTTTATCATTCCGTAAGTACAAACCTTCATTTTTCTGACATCACGTTTAGATCAGTAAATTGAGAATTGAAAGAACTGACACATATCCACGAACAACCTACTAATATGTCCAGAAAACAGTGAAAAGCTTAACTTCATAATGCTTCAGAAGGATTTCCCTTTATAACATTTTAGACAATAAACACTATTAAAAAAAAATGTTCAGTTTTCCTGATTACACTATCTTTATTGATTCATGAAGGAAAAACTTGAGCCAGAAACAGGTGTTTTGAGTGGAATACATTGCCTCACACAACTACTACCCCCCTCAAAGCAGATGGGTCGTTTCACATTGCTCCGAAGCAATGCATTCACACACTTCTGCTTGCACTGACAGTTCTAGCAGAAAGCTTACAAGCAGCAGATTCCTAAAAGCTTTTGAAAGTAGAAGCAGCAGTTCGCCCATTACCCACTGTATTTATATACATATATCGGAAAAAAACCCTGTTCAGAATTACCTGGGAATCCAGGAAGGCCCGGCTCTCCTTTTGGACCTGGACTGCCTGGCAATCCAGGCAAACCAGGATTTCCAGCTATACCTTTACTGCCTGGACTACCTGGATATCCAGGCAAACCAAGATCACCCTAGAAAATATTAAGCAGAAATAAGAGCCCAGTCTTTGTAGGACCGGTAAGTCCTCCTTGTACATTCCCAGTCTTACCATCACAATTATGTTGTGCGTATTTCTTATATCCAGTTAATGTTAACAATCTCAGAAAAAAAAAAAAAAAAAAAAAGTAGCAAACCAACATTTTCCGTTTGCCAGCAATACTCTCTCCTAAGCACATTTTCAACTGCTATTAAGAGAGCTGAGCACTTTGTCATTCTTTGATACTAGCGATGATGCAAATCACAAGGTCAAATTATCTTGCACATACCTGCGCAATTCTGATGCATTTCTTTTTAATCCTAAATTGCTATGCTCACACACCAGTTCATTGACTGGGCTTTCTCAGACTTTGTTGGTAGTTTGACATTGAAAAACCAATGGCAGTTTTAAAAGTTTTACCCATAACAAATGTCAAATCTTAAAGGTTATTTGGGTTACCAATAAACACGTATTAAATCAGAAATGGGTCGAAAGCACAGATATGAGGAATGAACAGAAATTAAGTGACGTTTTTAAAAGCAGAGGGAAAATGAGCTAATCTCTGAAATTATACGTAACTGTATGTATGGTAATCGGAAATTGAACAAAACAGGCAGAAGAACTTTGATGTTCTATAAAAAAAATAAAGGACATCGTCCTGGGTCCTCAACACGGTCCTCAGCAACCTGCTCCAGGTGACCCTGCTGCCTGAGCAGGAGGGCTGGAAAAAATAACCTCTAGAGGTCTCTCCCAAATTCAATCACTGTGTGATTCTGTGAAAATGTAATCAAATGTCAAGAAGCCAAGGTTCTTTCACTATGCAGTACCCCATGACAATGGGAAAGAAAAAAAGAAAAAAAACAACTGTGGTCTTAAATCATGCAACAGTTTTCCTAAATTAATTGCTGCTCAACGTCAATTGTAAAGTATCAGTGAAATCTGCTAAATATTCCATAAGTCTTTTCATCAATTCATGAAAAGACAGAAAATATATTATGAAGTGTTAGTGCAAAAGTTTTACACACACTTAAAAGTTTTAAGCAGCATTAATAATGATAGGTCATTCCCCCTGTAGCTTATTCTTAACTGCGTAGCCTTAATTTTTTTTCTTTCCAGAATTAACTTCATCATTACACATGGGAACAAAGATACTTGCATAAATCCGTATCAACTGTCAAAATCTGAGTATCAACGACAACTGGAAAGTCTGGTAAACCATCTTCAGCTCTTGGCAGATTAAAATATACATAAATATTTTTCCCCGGTGAAATTATAAACTTTTGCTCCCACCTGAGAAGAACAGACTACAGGAAATGCTGCTTGATCTTAACATATTTATATTCATATTTATCATTATAAATATTAAAATACAGTTTAAAAAAAATCAATACGGACTCTGATTTCCTCATGTAAATTCCTATTGCAAAGTTCTGTAAACGTACCTTTGGTCCAGGCAGACCAGGAATGCCAATGCTTGAGAGACCAGGATCACCTTTCTCCCCTTTCAGTCCAGGAAATCCAGCAGGCCCAGGCTGCCCTGGACGTCCTGCTATTCCTTGACTGCCTTTGCTTCCTGGGGGACCTGTCCAAAAAATAAAACACAAGTTTTATTAATAGAAATTAAACTTTTGCAGTGGTTCAGAGAAGTCACCCAAATCATATCATCTGAACTAGACAGGACTTACAAATTGGCTTTGAATAACTAACGTTAGTTAATTTTTAATAACTAAAACAATTAACTAAGATCTTTCAAGGGTTTTTCATGACATCTCTAAAATTTCTTTTTTTCCATTCTTAATGTACGCAAGTCTAAACACCTCTTTTTATTACTTAGGCACAATTTAATACTACAAGAATCAGAAACGGGAAGTTTTGTTTCAGTAGCCTTCCCCTGTTACGTTTGTATCTGATCTCTGTGTAATGAAAACTGGATTTATTGAATCATCTTTTTCTTCAACTATTTCACATAATGGAATCTAAGAAAAAATGGAAGTTACAAAAAGCAGATCATCCTGCTTCTACTTCTGCAAGCACTTCAAAATTATGTACAATTACAATATATTTAGTATTTGAATTTTCTCCTGTGCATTCTCATTTAAATAAATTACTATGTGTTGCACAGAAACAGGTCCACTTTCGTATTATAGAAATGAAAAGCACTAGCCTAGATGAAATAAAATACAAGCATAAGGACTAACCTGGAAGGCCCATCTCTCCCATGGCACCTTTTAGCCCTGGAGGTCCTGTTGGTCCTGGCTGCCCAGGAAGCCCCATGTCTCCCTTGATGCCTGGAAAAGTTGTGGGTTTAGTTAATTAATGACAGTAACTAAAAGTTTCTGATATTGACGTGCCATCATACAAATATGTTTGTCATCTACAAAAGGTAGTGGGTTTGGAGTTGCTTTAGGCTTCAAGCTTCTCCTACAAACATTTTCCCCATCTGTAGAGAAAATTTAAACTTCTACAGTTCTTTGCCAAGATCTGATTAGGACAATTTCTTCTTTGTTCTGCAGATTAGTGTGATTAAATGGGTCAAATTTCAGCCTACAATTTAGTAGCTATCTGAAATAATTTAGTACCACTGTGACTTGGTCTCTTGTGAACTTTGCAGAATGAACACATTATCTCTTCCTCATCTGCAATAGGTAGTAGCTTTTATTAGAAAGTTAAATGTGACCTACAGTGTTCTAACTAGCATGAGTCCTGGATGGTTAAAATATTCCCAAAGCCCAACAAGATATGTAGAGCAAGACCTACATCAGACAGTGAGCAAAGATCCCAGATTTCGGATAATTTGAGGTAGCTGTAGAAAGAAGTGCAGCAAAACAGAATTTGTTTTCTTGATCCTCAGAATTCTTGAAAGCAAAGATGTGACATCCAGACAGCTTTCACATTACACTCAATTGGCCATCCGAAAAGTGCAAGTATAACAACAAATAACGTAAGATTTAAACAAACAAACAACAACAACAACAAAAAAGCAGCAAGTCGTGATGGCGAATCCTGCGGTCATTTTGGTTACTCAAGCAACACGAACGTCTCCAGTCATCCTAAAGGCAGTCCTCATCTTCAGTGGAATCAGCTTAAAACTGCTTTTAGTTCTGTTCAGAGGAAAAAGCTCAAAGCACTCTGCTTGGATAATAATTTTGAACAGCCCCAAACTGTGCGGCAGTTTTAAGTGTAAATCCTTAGGCTTTCCTTAGATACACCTGTATTAACACCCCAATCCCATGACATAAAAATGCATGAATATTTTACATAACAAAACTATCCACCTGAAGCCTTGTTTACTTACCTGGCAACCCTGGTGCGCCTGGTGGACCACTAAGTCCTGGTGGACCTGGGTCACCTGGGAGACCTTGATAACCTTTCTGCCCTGATAAACCAGGAACACCTTAAAGAAAAATATACATTTAATTATTATTATTAGGACTACTACCATATATTAACTTTTACATTAAGTTATAGGATGTTCACATGTATGAATGAAAATCCAAATAGGGATTTTTCTTCAGTAGACATAATTCCCCCTACATTTGACCAAGAGAAGTACCACAGGACAAAGAAACATTGCTACTGAAAAGTTTTAAATGACCACAGAATGAAAACAATATGCTGCAAGTAGAGTAAAAAGTTAACTTTTCAACTAATGTCAGTACACTTCACTTGGAAGGGACTCTTTCTGGATTAGCAGGCTCTATGCTAACCTCTCCATATTCATTCAGCTTATTGATATATGGGTTTAATTACATCAGTACACCCAAAGCACTTAAGGGTTGAGCTATTATAATAAGTAATGCAGGTATTTTGGCAGATTTTTACAACTACTATGTGGTTACTATCCCATACAATAAGTTTGTGCTGCCATACAGGCATGCTTCAGTCTGCTTTCTACAGCTCTTGCTTAACAGAGAAAAAAATAAAAAAGCAAGTGTCTTAGGAGCTTACCCAGGCTTCACAGAAATTAATACAACACACAAATTAGCACATAGTGGATGGCATTCTGGTTCTCTCCAGGGTAGAATATTTTTACACTTCTCAAGACTATATTAGAGTTCAAAGACAACATCAGAACACTTGTGTGGGGTGAGAAAGGGGGAGCAGAAACACAAACGAGAGAAAACAGACTGGAGTGAACTGAGAAAGCCTTCAAGGCTTCCAGCTTCTTGAGATGACACACAGAGATGACATTTTGCTGAGCTGAGGGTAAGCTTACAGAGACACCCAAAGGGAGAATTTGGAGGCGACGCATGAGCAGATGACCTGTGCAATTCCATCCTACAAGGCAAAATCCCAAGGGCCTGAGAGACAGCAGCAATCCAGCTAGCACAGCAGCCATGACAACTATCTCTCATCATACTTAGGAATAACAACAGAAGACTGAATCCTAACCCTGGTAAGGGCACCTTAGTGCTATTACAATATAGTAGTAGACCAAATAATATAACAGTTAATAAACAATGACACTGCACACCAACCACATACAGTACCTTTGTCATAGAACTCCCTTAATTAGAAAGCTTAAAATAAGAGAACCTGACTCAAATTTCCTATTCTGAGTTTATTTTTTCTGTAAGAAAAAATGAATTGTAATGAATTCAGTTAGATGTCGCTATTATCTACAGGGGCCAAGCCACCCCCCCAGAATCCACAAACAAAGTTCCATACCTGGCACACCCGGCTCGCCTTTTTCTCCTTTTGCTCCTAGCTGTTTTGGATCAACTTTTCCGGGTGGACCTGGCAGGCCTGCTTCACCTTTGACACCTTTCTGTCCTAATGGTCCAGGAGGCCCTGGTGGGCCAGGCAATCCATTATTACCTATAGTAGGTAAAGACAACAAAGGAAAACAATACAGTCCATAAGGTCGGCTAATGTATTTCTTTTTCTTACATAGGTTGACTTATTCAGGAAGTTTGAATTCATTGAATGACCAGTCAGTTTATGGAAGGTTCTCTACAGCAACTTAAGTCTTGGAACAAATCCGAGTAAATGGACTGCACGGGGGATGTCTGTGTTCTGCAAGAAGGCAGTCTGTCAGCTCAGATCAAACAGCTGTCTGCGTGACCCACACAGAGAGAGCCCTTCTTGGGTCCCATCAATCCAAGGATAACATTTTAAAAATTGGTACATTTAATGACATCAACTAAAGAAGACAGACTGAATGCTATGGCTTAAAACCGGAAAGCAATTATGAACATCAGAACAGTCAAGATAACACACATGGACCCCAGTAATTAATTTGCGACATTAGCATTACAAAGTCACTTTCCACACAGGACATGGAAAACTATTCTGCATTCTCTTCATGGTAGGATAAAACAAACAGTACCTTTCAAGCCAGGGAGGCCACTTCTTCCAGGAGTCCCTGGAGGCCCTGGAGGCCCAGGCGCTCCCATGATGCCCATCTCACCTTTGGCACCTAAACATATTGAATCACCATTGTCATTCCAAATCAAAAGCCAAAACCCATCAGTACCTAACATTAAGTTGCCTATATCTTTATGGTATCAATAATCACATGCATATAAAGCCTGAACTATGTTTTAAGGAAATCAAAAACACTTTGTTCTTCATTGATCTCTATTAGATAGAAGAACACTTGAAGATGTTACCAATTTTTCCACAGTTAAGTCCTAGGAAGAAAATTTGCAGTGCACTGTTCAGTAGAAAGCATATTTAGAACTCCACTAAGTTTAATTCTCTGGTTTGAAAAATAAATACTTGCTTGAAAGTAAACTCAAATTTATTGAAAGCCAAGAAGACCATTACAAGTACACTACTTTAAAAAACTTTTATATGCCCCCTCATGCATAAGCAGAAACCTTCAAAACTTGAGATTTCTTGTCCAGAGGGACAAAAAGACTGTTGTGACTGAATAACAAACAGAATAAAGAAATAAACATTTAAAACTATGTGCTGGATCCAGTTGACAGCATTTTTAATTACTTCCTTAAAAACAAAACAAAACAAAACAAAAAAACCTAAATTGTAGCAATGACTGGAAAAGAAATCAGAAAATAAACTAGAAAGATTTTATAATGAAAATGATTGATTTCACTTTTGAAAGCTCTAAAACAACATCATGGAGAATACTGTATCAAACTAAAGGGAAGAGTAAAGAGGCGAGAAGGAGTTTAACGCAACAACACTATGAAATGTAATACTTAACATTTATCTAACTTTAAACAAATAGGATAAACACTGAGGCTCTCTAAGCCAAGCATAAAAAATATCTACCTGTAACTACAGTTTGGTCTTTGTCCACAGGTAAAAAACATGAACTTACCTGGAAATCCAGGTATTCCATCCCGGCCAGGTGGTCCAGGTGAACCCTGAGGGCCTGGGAGGCCAGGGGGTCCTGGATATCCTGGGGTTCCTTGGTCACCTGGAGGACCAGGAACATCGAAGCCTGGAGGACCTGGATCCCCTTTCTCCCCTGGTACGCCCTGCAACCCTAGGACAATGTTAAGATACAATCTTTTAGCAAAAACACAAGGCAAGGCTGAGATCCGTGCGTCTCTGGGCATTGTACTGGAGCAACAGACAAGTTTTATCTGAAATACATTCCCAGCACTGATGAAAACCCACAAATTCTTTTAAAGCCATGTATTTTTAATGACTTGCGGGCACTGAAGGCCTTACTTCCCTGAAGATTTTCCTGAAGATATGTATTACTAAAATTTTAACAAACTGTAGCAAATATTTATGGAAAGGAACATCTTTCTTCAATAACCATTTAATTCTGATTAATAAAATAAATATCCAAGATTGATTAGATTGGTTTGTATCTTATCATTATCATAAAGAGATTCTCAGAGGTATATTTCCATTAATGACTCCATTTTATAACATCCTAAGAAAACAGGTGAATAGTTTTGAAGGATAGCAAAATTGTTCACTGCATTACATTTTTCTGAGTGAAAAATATGAATTGTCAGAATATGTTCAACATTGTTTAATGCTAACCATTCTGAGCTTGAGGCACTGCTGAAGCAAGCAGACAGCTTGTTTCCCTCCAGTGCACTGTTTCAGAGATGGTACATACTCTCGAAAGGGAAAAATTGGCTATTCTTAAATCCAAAGCTAAGAAAAAGCTTTGGTAAAGAAACCACAGTATGTGGGGACCCTGAGATTCTGTAAGCCAATGAATTAAAGCTCATCAGGAAGTTGAGACAGTTGTAATAGCCATTAAGTTAGGAAACAAAATAAAGCACATACAAGTTAGAGGGGAAAAAAGATAAAGCAAACAAAACCCAAAACAGATCTAAGTACAAAGAATACAACACTAACACTGTTAAAAGAATCCGGACCGAAAGGAAATCTGGGGGTCTTGCTCAAAGTGTAGCCACTACCATATGCAGTAACAAGAAACAAATTAAGGCATTTTCAAATACTCACGACATTGTTTAAAAAACTGCATTGTCCCCTCTCTCTATGTCTAACCTTCTCTTCACAACTGAGGGGAACAAGATGTTTTTGAACTCGTACCTGAAAATATCATTACTAGATACAGGCTTGGGAAGGCACCTTTTGAACACCAGAGTACATCCTATCAGACAGTTCTTGTATCTAGTAAATCCCTTCAAATAGGGATTTTCAAAAGATACGTCTACTTCATAAGAAATACAAAAAACAAACAAGCAACAACAAAAAACCAACAAAACAAAACCCCACAAATCAAAACACTCAATATGTGGGTTTTTTCACTGTTTCATTTTTGAAATTTACATCCTTACACTTGCCAAGATGGCTCACTGCACTTTACGTGCCCTAGCATAGCGTATTGAGATTATGAAAACGTCATGCCAAAAGCTCACAAATACAAGGCAGCATTACTCTAACAGATGGGGACCCCCTCAGCTGCAGGAGCAAGCTTAAGAATGATGTTGAGATGTGCACTTTTCATGCTAAAAAGGCAGATCATGTCTCCTTGATTGTGTAGGTTGCAAACATCCATTTGTTAATTATAAGCATGCTCTCTATCGGCAGTTGCTTAATACTGTATTAAACTATGTTGTGTGCCTGGAATTGCTTACTTTGCAGAGAAAAAAGAATACCAGAGGACAGATAGGGATTGTGCATGTTCTATCAGCAAGTTGGGGGGAAAAAAAAAAGACAACCAAAAATGACAAAGTAACTTTTAACCTAGCAGTACAACGAACTCAGTATCTAGGATGGTAAAGATACTTTGCAAATACGAATTTGAATCAAATTTCTAGTTCTCAAAAGTCTGAGCATGTCATAATTAGAATAATATAGGCAATGAAATACATTCTAGACTAATCTGCTACACATTCAAAAAAAAAAAACCCACCAAACATGCTGAGTTACTGCAAACTATTTGAAGAAATGATGGTGCAGAGAAAGGAAAATTTTCCAAACTGCCTGTAAAACAGGGCCCCAGAAACATTACCCTAACATTGCATCAAGTAAAAGAATCAAAAAAGACTTGGAAGACAATGAAACAAGGAACAAGAGATAGGAATGTAAGGCACAAAACAGAGAAATAGCACTGCTAGAGGGAATAGCAAGTGGGGAAATGGGGAATCAACCACGCGACTAGATTTCAGAGGAACCACACCATTAGTAGCCACAGTAATTGGTCAGTACCAATACAAAGAGTGAAAACATAACCACTGTGGTACATCAGCCCCACTAGTAATTCTGCATTTATCAAAGCTGACATTTTGCAGAATACCATGATCACACAAAACCAAATTCTGGCCAGTACCTGAAGAGATGTTACAGGGAAAGCAAGCAACATGCATTGGACGAAACATGTAAACCTATTCTAACACCTCCCCCCAGCAATGCACACTCAAGTTGCCTTCTGCTTCAGCTTAGCTTGAAGTGCAGTTGTAGGTTCAGGAGAAGTACTGTTGGGGACAGCAAGCCAGGCAGAGGACATATCCGATAGCTCAGGTCTGTGCGCCTTGTTCATATCTCTTTCTGTCCCTCAATGCATTCAAGACCTGCTGGTGCAGCAACCACATATTCCTTTCCCAACTGGGAAATTAGTGAAAAAATATACTTGAGGCTCATATCAACAGAGAATGCGCTAACTGTAGTGACTGTCATGCACTGGCAACATCAGGGGGTGGTGCACAGCAAGACCATACACCGAGTGCAGGAATAAAGGAACCTCTCTAAACAAGCTCTGTGAGTAGAATGCTGCTCATGCATGCACATGTAATCTTTGTGTACGGAGACAGAACAAATTTATATCTTCATCAATCAGCAGTCATTTTAGACAAAATACTATCACATCTCCTTTAGACATAGAATTCCGATTATCACTATCTTTAGATCTTACTTTGTTAATCTACTTTAAACCTATCAGGACTCATGAAACTTGCAGACCTTACAGATTTGAGAGAAGGAACCAGAACACCCTGAACTCAGAAGTTTCTGTAAAAGGAATTCTAAAGGTGTTTTCAAGGTGTACTTATGGCCAAGTGAAAGTTTATGGCCAAGTGAAAGTGTATGACCTCTTCTATGGACAGGCTTTTGTCAACACAGTACTCCGCTACAAAATAATGAACAAGTTACATCAGAATACTCATTCTTTCTTCCTTTGCATTAACTGAGTTAAACTGTGCTTCAGCTTCCATTGTAATAAAAAGTGCCTAATCACATAAGGGAGAACCTGAATTACTCTCTTGACTTTGCACTCACTATTTAAGCAGAGGATAACTAGCACTGTATAGAGGATTTTGGTTTTTTGCTTTCTTTCCAAACACATAAATTTATAGATAATAATGTAAAGAAATAATTTAAAAATATCTCTCACCCAGAGAATTTGGAATACAGAGTTTGGTAAGATAGAAAACAGAATTTAAGAACCATCTTGCTATTTGAAAGCAATGTAATAACAGCACAACACAGGCATCTAAAGGCAGCTTTCCTCCTTCTCTGTCCCCAGACCTCAACACTGGCATTGTGCTACCTTCTGTCTTGTCCTGGAGCATAAATACTGTAAAACTCCTTTACAGAGATTGTGTCACAATCAGTATGCAACATTTCCTGGAATCTGCTGAGGCAGAGAAAAAAAAACTGGGTTTTTACAACCTACTAAGCTCTCTATGTCATGAAAATAGCAAGTTTGAATATACTTCTGATTCCAGTAAAAATCACTGCACCAAGTTTTGCCCACTTCACTGGCAAGACAGCCAAGCCAACAGACATGAAATCTCTTTATCTATTTATCTATCTGTTCAGGGGGACCCTGAATGTTCCATATACCTGCTTGAAGTATGTCAGAAATAACCTGAGGGTAAAATTCATATGCATTTTACCTGGTGGGCCAACAGGACCTGGTGGTCCTGGAGGTCCAGGTGGCCCTTGGCCTCCAATGCCAGGGATGCCTGGTGGGCCTGGAAGTCCTGGTGGTCCGCTTGGTCCAGGGTCACCTAAAAGAACATTCTTGCTTAGTTAAGTAGTGAAATCAATTCAGAGATTTTTGCTTTCAGATGCAGAGTAGTGCCTGCATATTGTTTCTGAAGTCTTGTTTTTGCAAACAAAATAAACATGGATCTGATAAAAAACAAACAAACAAAAAAAACCACACCTCAAAGGCAAGCTAGAGATTTGCTCTCTCTCTTTCTCTCTCTCTCTCTCTCTGTCTCTCTCTGTGGAATACATAGAGTCTACATTTCTATACTACACAGGGACATAATACTTGTATCATAATCCACATCTAACTTAACAGATGCTCCTTAGTAAACTAGACATAGTCCGCAGTGTAACACAGGTAGTTATTAACAGTAGGAATTCATCAGTTGCTAACATGCCGTTCTTCTATATACAGAGTATCAAAAATGACAATTATCCTACTAGAAGTTTTACTCCCACAGAAACATGGTTTGTCTCCAGATGACAGACTTTCAGAGACTGCCCCACAAGTTGGTATCTACTCTCTTGCTTACTTGCCTTTTGAGAATACAAGTTTCCATTTACATAGGGAACTGTGCTTTGGAAAGATAGATTCTGAAGTAATTGCCATGAGATTAGTATTGCATTAACAGTTTCCAAGCTCAAAAGAGAACAGAAAAGGGGAGACTTCTCTATACCTTTGGGTCCTGGAGTTCCATCGAAACCCGCCCGTCCTGGAAGACCAGGGTTTCCTGGGAAGCCAGGATCACCTTTAGGTCCTTGAACTCCTTTTATGCCTGGTGGTCCTGGGGGTCCAGGTGGTCCTGGAACTCCAAATCCACGATCCCCCTGTAACAAATTTAAATCAACAGATTTTAAAAAGAAGGTTTTTGAGTTCAGCCTCTCCTGACAATTGCTAGAGCAGTAAAGAAAAAACACACATCATCTCAAGAATTCAGTTTTTTTGTCTACACTCATTCAAGCTTCAAACAGAGAATGCGACTTACTCACCATGAAAAGCTAACAACGAGAGGTGAGAACCCCTCTACCTATCAACTTCACAGATGCAAAAGAACTTTCAATAAAATGAAGCTTTATATTAAATAACCAAGCACAGACCTTCTGGCCTGGGAAACCAGGTGGTCCAGGAGGTCCATCTAGGCCAGGGCGACCTGGAGTTCCTGGAGCTCCGGGTGGGCCTGGAGTCCCTGGGAAACCTACGCATGACACAATGGTTAGGGCAGCAGAGGAAAAGATATCAGAGAGCATCAGAACAACTCTTCCAAAAATGTTCACGTAACATGAAAAGTGATTTCTGAAAAGTAGTTCTGTGTTAGCTCAAGGATACTCAGGAGGTACACTTTTGTCTGAGATAGCTTTGAATATGCAGTCTTTTCCACAGAGGTCCTCTGGGACTGCTCAGAGGAGGGCACTCACCTTGCTGTGTGTGCTAACAGCAACTATAAACAGTTCACATCTGAAACAATAGAATCTTGAAAGAGCATTTGGAGATCATTTATCAATAGCTCAATCTTTCGTAATTTCTCAAAGCTTCTTCCATTTGCTTTTGCATCCTTGGGTTAGTGAAAAATGTAAGCTACTACAGAGGAGCAGTACAGCAAACAGAGGAATGAGAGCCTAGCATACGGGTTTTTTGCTGATATTTCTGTAAGTCTAAAGATGCATAAATTCCAAACAAACTTTTTTTTTTTTTTTTTTTTTTAAAGGATTATAGAGATATAAATTAATTATGAATAAGTGAAGAAGCACAATGCTCAGTGTCTCCTCTTTCAGATGTTAAGTACAGCAACATGGTTGCAAACATACCTTTTGGGCCTGGTGGACCTGGAAGTCCAATGCCAGGAATACCTGGCTCTCCCTTTGCACCTGGGATGCCTGATAAGCCACGCTGACCTGGCTGACCAGGATCCCCTGTAAAAAGAAGAAAGCCAAATTAGTTATCAAGAATCAGTCATAAGGAAAACAAACCTCTCTTAGAATTCCACAGACTGGTAAAGTTGCTGCTCTACCTGGAAGACCTGGGTCACCATTTCTTCCTGGAGGACCAGGGGGACCAGGAACTCCTGGTTCTGTAATAGTCTGACCAGGGTCACCTTTTGGACCTGAGACAGAAAAGAGCAAATTTATATCAGTCAATGGAATTTTCTTCTCTGTATTTATTTGAGTAGAAAGAAAAGTTGCTAGCCATATCCCAAGCTTACAAAGAACATAAACACCACAAAGATTTTACCCATTGGGCTATCTGGCCCTGAGCCCCATACAGCTCTTATAGGCTTAGAAGCATTGTTTAGGTAAACATTTTCTGTAAGATCCTTTTTCAGCTTCCTCCAAGGTACCATGACGTGAATAGTATTTTCCATAGCTAACTACAGTACAACTTGCTTAGAATCTGTGCAGCTGACAAAGTAGCAACAAAAGCAAACCCTTGTTTCTAAAAGCAGTTGTGGTCACACCATAATTAAGCATAAGTCAGATGGAAGATACAGTTCATTTCTACTAAAATAAGTTAAAAAGTAGAAGCTTCTCTAGAGGACAGAGTAGAAGGGAAAGTCATATTCCTATACCAATATAAAATTTTAGCTCACTTTGCAATTCTGTGGTGACCTTCACTAAGGGAGCGTACAAATGCTAGGTCTTACAATGCCTTTGAGAAAAGCTTAAATGCAGCATTGTGTTCTGAGAACTATCCAGGGCCCATGGATAAAAACTTACAGCTTTTGTTCAAGAACACACAGAGACTAACTCACCAGGAACTCCAGGAGGCCCTGGACGACCTGATACACCTTGGATGCCCTTTTCACCAGGTGAACCTTGTGGACCAAAACCAGGAGGTCCAGGAAGTCCTTTGTCTCCAGGAAGACCTGGTACTCCTGGGTCACCTGGAATTCCCATTTCTCCTTTGAATGCAACACTGCCCTGAAAATAGGAACAGCAGTATAAAAAAAGAGGAACGTGTGAAGTATTTAATTTCTTCTGTTTTGAAACTATTTGACAATTTTCATCCTTCTAACCTGCATGGCCATTATGTCAGCATCTTATTAACATGGTAAAGGCAAGGTTTAAATCTGTCTAATTAACTCTTCATGCTATATACGTGAAATACAGAGAACGATGGAAAGGACCAACTGATATGATCCAAGAGAAGAGGCATTGACAGGTGGCAGGGACTACCCAGTGTATCATCACTAGATTAGCATCTATCAAAGAGAATTATTGAGTTAATTACATTAAGAAAAATCTGCATTTGTCAGTCCTCTTATCTGCCCTATCCCAAATGCATTCAAAACACGTGTCCAATCAAGACATCATAAAATGGAACTCACAGGTTCCCCTTTAGGGCCTGGCAGACCTGGCAGTCCATCTCGTCCAGGAGTGCCATCTATTCCAGGAAGACCTGGAGGTCCAGGAAAGCCAGGATCTCCTTTGTCACCTTTCATTCTTGGTGAAGCCAAGACATCCCCGGGATCTCCTTTAGGACCAGGTCTCCCAGGAGCACCCGGTGGCCCTGGGAATCCCTGAGGAAAAACAAATAAACAACTTCTTAGTCCTTTCACATCCGGTCTGAGGTTGGCACAACATAGGAATCGTGTGTTCAAACTAGCTAAGGGACACACAAAAATGTATTCATATAAGACAAGAATTTGTACACAGATCCACCAAACGTAAGACAAAGGGGATGTTCTGTTTTCCCAGCAAAACATAACAGTGCCACTTACTGGTGGCCCTACAAGGCCAGTTAATCCTGGAAGCCCCTTTTCACCTTTTGGCCCAGGAAAACCAGGAGAACCTGAGTAGTGCAGGAAAAGATAAAAAAAAAATCATTAAAATATAGAAGCTGTAAATACAAAACATGCTGTTTGCACAAGATAACAGGCTAAGCTGTTTAAAATCAGGCAATGTTTATTAAGTGAGAGCTTGACTTTACTTGGGCAGAACAAAACCCATAACCCAAATCAGGAGGGCCAAAAAAATGTTCCACTTAAAAAGCTCCAGCTCTTCTATCATTCAGAAATAGTAAAGAGCAGAATTTCTTTTCTCTTTCAGCTAAATCTACAGCAAGCCATATACCTTCAAGAGGCAGAATGCTTGTAAGCCTGTCTTTGATCAGAAAATTATTATTTTTGAAACACTAGATTATCAAAAAAGACTTCTTATTTTACACATATGCAGCCTGCTTCCTTCTGACAGTCTCTAGCTGGGCGAGACAAGACACAAGCCACCTGTATGTCTGAGATGGCAACTGTGCATCTGAATTTGAACACAATACACAAATACCCAAATCTGAAGGTGGCTTAGTGGAATATATTTTGCAAAATAATGAAGACTACAGCCTTACCTGGACTACCTGGAGGTCCTGGTGGTCCTCTCTCACCAGGAGGCCCAGATATTCCAGTTCCTATACAATTGAAGCATGTGTCTCCTTGATCACCTACAAAAAGCATTAAAAAAGAATACTTGAGCATCAGACCTCGGAAAATATTAAAAATTCTTGCTACCAATCTGTAATATCAGGTCCAAAATGACAATTTGATGTAACAGTTTGATAACTTAAATATCAGAAAGCTTCCCTGATGAAGGCCAAACTGAAGCTTTTTGGTTACCATGAATCAGACAATAGTTTAGTATGAAACAAAACAAAAAAACACAAAAAAAAATCAAGAATAAAACTGAACTTCTTTCTTGGCAATTAGTCACTTCCTACAGTAGATTCTTGACACTTCAAACTAAAACTCTAAAACACATACACCAAAATCCTGAACTTCAATTAAGATCCAAGAGGGCAAAATCAATACTGGGAATGTTTGGTTGACTCGACAATACACTAAACATATATACAATTAAAAGAAAAAAGTAGGTTTTTTCACAAAGTCTAGAAATTTCATTCATGTACAGACTTTTCTATGACATTTACCACTGTATTTAATCTAAAGACTTCATTAAGGTTAATTCATTAATCCTTACAAAATCCATGTTTGAATGGAGTACAAAATTAAGTGAGATGCTCAAAGTCATCTAAGATGTCCATGGTTGAGCCAGGAAAAGATTCTCACTTACCCATATCAGCATCCTCATTGCAAGGTTGTCTTTTTGGAGACAAGGATACACATTAAAGATATCTTTCTTTTCCTCACCAAACAAGCAGACAAACTCATTCTAGACTGACCAACTTAAATAATGAATCTTCTATTTAGAATTTCAGTGCTACTGTCCTTAAAAAAATGTTGAGTTTATTCATTAAGTATAAAATGTTTTAACGTTCTCACATGGAGTTGGCAACTGCTGTTATAAATATTTTGAGATTCTATCTATCTGGAAGGTACTTTAAAATTCAAAGCTACATTTTACATTAATGATTACCCATGCTAGGCTCACATGCAAAGTGGTTACATCCTCAGTCACTTTGAGATTCCTGTGTTCTCACACCTACAGGAGAGGCTATCCTAAGCCCTAACAAAACAGACTTCTTACTCAGAAACACAAAATATCTACAGTCAACCCTACCCGGAAGAGGCACTGTTTACCCTTATTTAAAGCAAGCTTTATATTGTTTAACAAGCTGTGACAAAAAGAGAGAGAAAAAAAGCAAAATATAGCCATGACACCGCACCTTTTTGGCCTCTCTCTCCAGCAAAGCCTTGTTGTCCTGGAATTCCTGGAGGACCTGGTGGACCCCGCTCACATAACCCTTCACCTAAGAAGGAGAGATTTCATGATCAAACTGTATTAGAATACGTGTACTCTGTGCTTAAAAAATAAAATAATTTTAAAAAATACTTCCCAGTATTTGTATGTATGTACAGGACTGCTATAACTCATTAATGTAATCTAAACTCAAAAGAAAACAATCATCTGTTGATACTACACAACAGTCATCAGTTTCCCGTAAAACCTCTTTCCCACAGCCTGTACATGTCCACCTCTACACTACATTTAGCTTCATATCATAGAAGCATGTGTATGAAATGTAATCAGTTTGAGGCCATTTAGACACTGTATTCCTCTTTGAACAATGTTAGCCACTCTCCATCAGTTTTCCAGTTCTCAACTCAATCTCCCGTTCCCTAGCTCTCTTTTCCCAAAAGCTTTCATCCACTAGGATATCTATCAAATTACACTGGAATTCTGACCCTCTCAGTGTCATAACCTCTCCAAGCACTTATTAGATGATACCATGCAAGTTAAGTATATTCAAGAAAGCATTAAAGTGGTTACCTCCTGCTCTATGTGGAAATTTTAATGTGATTTTCATTAGTTGGATTAAAAAAGATTTAATATCAGTTGGGAAAAAATACTTGATTTTATACAGCTGAGCCGGAATCTGTCTGGCCCTGGAGGACTATCATTACTGTGTAAGTTAGCACAAAGGTCCTTCAAATCTGATGAGATTTCTCCTCCTCCAGTCTAGCTGAATCTAACAAATCAGTCAAGGCAGGGCTCTCTTGAGGTAGAAAGTAACATAATAAAGCCAGACTTCAACACACACTGCTGAATTCCCAAATTCTGTAATCATCTAGACTACATCAGCTAGAACTCTCCTACAAACATCCTGATTTGCGATGTGAGTGACCTGGGAGGATGTATACGAATAGCTTGGAATCTCATGGGCTTCAGCTGCTGGTAAACTATATCTTTGGAGGAAAAGTTAACAACAAAAAAATAAAAAACAATGAATGAATGAATGAATGCCAAAACTGTTCAGTCTCTTTGCTGTCTATATGGTAACCACTTACCAGGAGGAACAGATGGTGCAGGTGGTCCTGGAGGACCTGGAGGTCCGGGAGGTCCCTGTGGTCCATCAAGTCCTGGTTGTCCAGGAATGGAAACACCAGGTAAACCTGGATCTCCCTTCTGCCCTCTCTCACCAGGTAAGCCAGGTGGGCCAGGAGGTCCAACAGTAGTGATCCCTAAGATGGGAAGAACTTTGTTTCCTTAGAACTCAAAGGTTTAAGCTAATAAAATGTTTAAAGTGTCTTTTTTATAAAGATGACATCGACATGAGATGAATAACATGCTACAGGTAAGGCTATATCTTTCCACGCAAGTACAAGTAACACTGTAACTTTTTTTTATGGAAAGAAAATCTACACGTTGATGTGCACTGTTTGACACACACATATTTTGCATTTTTCAGACACCTTTGTTTGAAAAATTGACCCAGGATTCAATAACTATGCACACTTCTATGAAGAAAAAACAAAACCAAGACCTGTGGAAGTAGGACTGATGGAAAACAGAGCATTAACATGCTGCAACATTATAATCATTTTCTGTGCATATACAAGATAAGTACAGGTGTCACCATGCATTCCCACTGTAGTAGGCTCAAATCACCTCTTCCTTTAGGACTGGTAAATATATAACAAAGACTAGATTTGATGGCCGGGTACCAGACTTCCAGTACACAACACTTTCTCTGTATAATGCAATGGGTAACATATGTTACAGGTAAGCAATATGATATAAATTAACCCCAAGACCATAAAGCTAGTATCTGTTTGACAGCCTTGATGATTAGCATTTTTTGTTCACCACAGCAAGTAATGAATGTTCAGAATTCCTCATATTAACCTCACAATCTAAGAACATTTAAAGGTAGCTCTAAATAGTTTTGCTTTCACTTTCTGATTAGTCTATCAGTCAAAAGGAGAGTAAAAAGACCACAAAATTAAACATCCATACACACATTTGAATATACAAATTGTTTTTACGCTTGCAGTCCTACCTGGAGAACCTGGCAAGCCAGGTGGGCCTGGCCTACCAGCGAATCCACGCTCCCCTTTGGCTCCTGGGAGTCCTGGCAATCCTTTGCTACCTTTTGGTCCCACTGTTGCATCAATGCCTGGTCTTGTAATGACCTGTAATTGTTTCACGTTTATGTGAAAAAAGACGTCAATTACTCAGTCAAGAAAAGAGTCACTGGAAAGATAAAGAGATGTAAGAGAAGAAAAGTAATTCCAAAGACAGGGCATTCTTCCCACTTCAATGAATTATGTAGTAAAATTTCAGTAAAAAGTTCTCCCCACAGAAAGCATCATTACTGCCAGGAGAACACAGAATAAACTTCAGTGAAGCTTTTTCAGTTTCTGCTGTTTTGAGGTTATAATCTAGTCTTGTTTTTGTAAACTAGTAAATCCCAGAGCACAGAATCTATTAAGAAAGAGGGATATAATTGTTTCTATTAGTGAGCATAAGAAATCTTTGCTGGTTCTGTCAGTTTTTGTTTATACCTGGACATGCAAACTCACTGTCACCCCAGAACTATGATGAACTAACACAGTCAACCAAATGCAGAAAGAAAAGATCACCAACTTACACTTCCAGGAGGACCGGGAGGACCAATGTCACCTTTTTCACCCTACCGATGAAATTAAAACCATTTTTTACTGCATGTTTTTACGCAAGATAATAGCAAATATTCCTCAACGTTTTAACAGCACAGGCGATGCAATTACTGCTCAGTCAGAACTGAACTCAGCAATGGGAGGTTTTCAAGCTACTACAGTAATGATGACAAAGAACTTGGCACACCTTTTCACCATCTCTTCCTGGAACACCATTTACTCCAGGTCCACCAGGTAAACCCTTCAAGAAAAGAGAAAAATAATCACACACAAATCTTCTCCATATCAGAAGAAAAACTTAAGGAGTCTGGTGAGATTAAAAATGTATGAGGTACTCACATCCCTACCAGGCTGACCAGGTTCTCCATCTTTGCCTGGCTTTCCCTACAAAAACATAAACATGTATTGAAATAAAATGATTCAGCGGTGAAGAAATCTTGTGGAAATAATTTACTGACTACCCATTTTTCAAAAAACCAAACTCTCCAGAATGCAGTTCTTACGATATATAGCTCAAAGATACTAAATAACTATAATCAACTGAGTTATTTTAGGTGAGGTTTTCTTCTTGAAAATGAGAGCACAAAAATACAACATGTCTCAAAAAAAAAAAAAAAAAGAGGTGAGCAAATACAGCATAAAATGGTATGCAATTAACTATTACTGATTCTTTGCATTTAATAAACCCCTTTAACATTAGAGAAACTCTTTGCTTGGAAAACAGATCCTAACTTCCTAGACACTCCATTTAATTCAGAAATTAGTATACTGTGACCAGTCAAACTAAAACGAAACATTTTTATGTTTAAATTTTAACTCTCCCTTAAGCTAAACGCAATTTTCTGAAGAACACTATAAAAATAAGAAGCTGAATTCTGCTCAGAGAAGTGACTTCTAAAAAACATACATTTCTGCTAAACGGATATGCCATTGCTACAGTGAAAGTAGTGCAAGCTTCATTTTACTCCAAACCATCCATTGGGTGAGTCAAACATAAGTCTGTTGTTAGCATTACAGAATGAGACACCTGATGGAACTTAACTACACTACTGATGAAGTTCCACTATAGTGCCATGATCAACTCTTAATTAGTAAGAAGTTGATAATGAGACCAGAAAGATGTATGCAGCAGACTATACTATGTTCTGTGAAGTCTTGAATATTAGAGATTCTGATTCTCAAAAATGAATTAAATTGAAATGAGTTTTAGTCATACAGAATAATACGGAATGCTAAAATACAATTTTAAAGTCACTTAATAGCAAAACTGCATGTTGAATATGCAACATTCATTCAGAGTAATAAGAACAAAAATGTTGGTAAATAAGCTTTTAGCAAAAGTCATCTTCTATATCCCTTCAGGATTTCTACCCTTTTAGGTCTTTGCAAATATATGTGGTTCCCAATTATTTTTGCAGAGAGAAGCAACTTGGAAAACACAATTCAATATAGAACAAGAGCTCTGGCTTTGTAAATCTGCCTAATTTCTCATGTGCATGTAAGAAGGCAAATCAGAGCCCGCCTATAAATCTCAGCAACTAAAAAGAATTTTATCTAGAACGCCAAAGATCTATCTTCCACAGCCTTTAATCCCTATGGACACTGAGAAACCTATTACCAGCTTGTTTCTAAGCAGTGTTTATAATACTGTCTGATTAACCTGGGTAAGATCTGTGTCCTAGTTTTCAAAGGGGCCCATTATGTTGATGCTACTATAAGTTCAGTAGCTATGAAAGTGAAAAGTCAGAATGCTTTGAGCTTGTAGCAGCTTGTCTTTGCTAGTCTAACTCATGTTATTTTCATCCTAATTCTTAACACCTAAATGATCTTCCTCAGCTTTTCTGAGCTGTGATATTGAAATAAATTTCAATTTCAGGATGGACAGAGTCTAGACAGAAATGAAGTGATTAATACTGTCCCTGACGCAGCTAGTCTGACTTGCCCCCTCTCCAGTTAGTACATAAACAGAAGTGGTTGCTTGAGATGTGATAAGTGGACTTTTGGTCCTAATGCAGTGTTCAGAGACTTCTTCTAGTGACTTACCTCACAAATAAATACACTGAGAATGAGTTTATACAGACCATCCTAAAAACACAGCAACGTCATGCTGCTTGGGCTACTTAGCAAATGACTAACTGAATGAAGACCTTCTCTAAAAGGAAACAGAATACTGCTACTTCAGCCAAGTAGTCCAAGAACTCTGAGGAAGCCTTCCATGTCTAACCAGATAAAATCATTAAAATCACGTTTTCAGTGGGGCTGCTACAAGTAAAAGAGCAGCAGGCACCAATTGCTACAAAGACGGTGCACAGACAGCAGTACCGCACCAACAGGGATTCCTTGTTCCCCATTCATGAGTTAATTCGTCAACTGGAGAGTCAGGGAGTGATAAGCAAAACTCACTCACCTTTTAACAGCCCCATATGGCCAGGGCGTAAAGCCAGTGTAGAATGAAGGCTGACGGTAGACTACGGTGGCCTGAATGAAGTCACACCCCCACTGAGTGCTGCTGTGCCAGACATGTTAGAACTCCAGTACGAACTGGAGTCAAAAGCAGCCAAATGGTATGCCACCATTGACATTGCCAATGCCTTCTTCTCCATTTCTTTGGCCACAGACTGTAGGCCACAGTTTGCCTTCACCTCGAGGGGCATTCAGTATACTTGAAACCGTTTGCCCCAGGGGTGGAAACACAGCCCAACCATTCACCATGGGTTGACCCAAACTGTACTGGAACAGGGTGGTGCGCCTGAGCACCTGCAGTACATTGATGATATCATTGTGTGGGCCAATACAGCAGAAGTAGTTTTCACAAAAGGAGAGCAAATAATCCAAATTCTTCTGTGAGCTGGTTTTGCTATAAAGCAAAGCAAAGTAAAAGGACCTGCCCAGGAGATTCAGTTCCTAGGTATAAAGTGGCAAGATGGACGTCGTCACATCCCAGCAGATGTGATTGACAAAATCAATGCTATGTCTCCACCCACTAGCAAGAAAGAGACATAGTCTTTTCTGGGCATAGTGGGCTTTTGGAGGATGCATGTTCCAAACTACAGCCTTATTGTAAGCCCCTTTATCAGGTGACATGGAAGAAAAATGATTTTACCTGTGGCCCTGAGCAGCAGCAGGGTTTTGAACAGATTATATAGGAGATAGCCCGTGCTGTGGCCCTGGGGCCTGTACGGACGGGACAGGATGTAAAGAACATCCTCTACACTGCTGCTGGTGAGAAAGGTCCCACTTGGAGTCTGTGGCAAAGAGCCTCAGGAGAGACCCGAGGCCGACCCCTGGGATTTTGGAGTTGAGTGTACAAGGGTTCCGAAGAGTGCTACACTCCAACTGAGGAGATCTTAGCTGTGTATGAGGGGGTTCGGGCTGCTTCTGAAGTAGTCAGTACTGAAACGCAGCTCCTTCTGGCACCTCAACTGCCAGTGCTGAACTGGATGTTTAAAGGAAAGGTTCCCTCCACCCATCATGCAACTGATGCCACCTGGAGCAAGTGGATTGCACTGATTACACAACGAGCTCGGATGGGGAACCTCAGTCATCCAGGAATTTTAGAGGTGATCATGGACTGGCCTGAAGGTAAAAAGTTTGGAACATCACCAGCAGAAGAGATGTCATGTGCTAAAGAGGCCCCACCATACAATGAACTACCAGAAAATGAAAAGAAGTATGCCCTGTTCACTGATGGATCGTGTCGCATTGTGGGAAAGCATTGCAGATGGAAAGCTGCTGTGTGGAGCCCCACACGACAGGTTGCAGAAATCACTGAAGGAAAAGGAGAATCAAGCCAATTTGTAGAGGTAAAGGCTGTCCAGCTGGCCTTAGATGTTGCTGAATGGGAGAGGTGGCCAATGCTTTATCTTTATACTGACTCATGGATGGTGGTAAATGCCTTGTAGGGGTGGTTACAGCAGTGGGAGCAAAATAACTGGCAGCAGAGGGGTAAACCTATTTGGGCTGCTGAACTGTAGAAAGACATTGCTGCCCGAATAAAGATTATGGTTGTAAAGGTGCACCATGTAGATGCACACGTGCCCAAGAGTTGGGCTACTGAAGAACAACAAAATAACTATCAGGTAGATTGAGCTGCCAGAATCAAGGTGGCTCAAATAGACTTGGACTGGCAGAACAAAGGTAAATTATTTCTAGCTCGATGGGCCCATGAGACCTCAGGCCACCAAGGAAGAGACACAACATATAAGTGGGCTAGAGACTGAGGGGTGGACTTAACTATGGATGCTATTACACAGGTTATTCATGACTGTGAAACATGTGCCATAATTAAACAAGCCAAGAGGATGAAACCTCTCTGGGGGGAAGGGTGATGGCAAAAGTATAAATAGGGGGAGGCATGGCAAGTTGATTATATCACCTTGCTACGATCTCACAATGGTAAGTGTGTGTTATGTGCTTACCACAGTGGAAGCAACCACTGGGTGGCTTGAAACATATGCAGTACCCCATGCTACTGCCTGAAACGCTATATTGGGTCTTGAGAAACAAGTCCTGTGGCAGCATGGCACCCCAGAAAGAATTGAGTCTGATATTGGGACACATTTCAAAAATTCCCTTACAAATACTTGGGCCAAAGATCATGGCATCGAGTGGATTTATCGAATCCCCCATCATGTACCCGCTTCTGGTAAAATTGAACAATACAACGAGTTGTTGAAAACTATGTTGAAAGCAATGGGTGGTGGAACATTTAAGCACTGGGAGAAGCATTTGGCAGAAGCCACTTGGTTGGTCAGTACTAGAGGATCTGTCAATCATGATGGTCCTGCTCAATCCAGCCCCCTACATACCGTAGAGGGAGATAAGGTCCCTGTTGTACATGTAAAGAATATGTTGGGAAAAGCAGTTTGGGTCCTTCCAGCCTCTGGAAAGGGCAAACCTCTCTGTGGAACTGTTTTTGCCCAGGGACCAGGGTGCACTTGGTGGGTGATGCAGAAAGATGGGGATGATCAATGTGTACCACAAGGGAATTTGATGTTGGGGCAGTGCAGTCAGTAATTCTATGTATATATATGTATATAGACCTGTGTGTGTAATGCATTTTAATTATTGTTTATTTGTGTATACATATACGTATATTACACGTGATGTAGAATAAGGGGTGGAATGCCATGGTTTTGTAATTTTTGCTGTTGGTATTCCACATCATAACATCATGTGGAGCACAGAGAAGAACTACGCGTCCCAGAGGACCTCATGGTCAGAGAGGAAAATACGTCACAGAAGTGATGCTCGCTCTTTCTCTCTCTCTCACCGCCTGGCAGTGGGTGTGGGTGTGCTTCCAAGCCGTGTACCTTCAATTTCAAAGTAGTCTTCTCGGTATTCAGAAAACACTCTCTCTGTCTCTTATTTTACATGATTTATTAGCCTCAATTTCAATTAGATTGTGTTATCTTGCATTCCGATATCATAGTTAGTAAAATAAGTTTTCCTCCTTAGATCGTTGCCACTGCTCTGTTTGTTTCCTTGAGCCCAGCTCCCATCTCCCTACCCCTTCCCCTTTTTCCTTTCCCATTTTCGGGGGCCGGTGGCCCATGGGCCTATGGCCCCCTGTCACAGACATAGATTGATCTAGATAACTCTGTGACACTTGTGCCTAAAACTAAGATCTACATGTATAAAATTCTATTAAAAAGTCCTGAGAGATCCACAGCCAGAAGCACTGCTGTAAACCAGATGTGTCACAAACCAGATTACAGAAGAAAAAAAAAAAAAAAGAACTCTCTTACCCAGAGGCTGAAGGCCTCACCTGATTTCAACATTTGCTTTATTCTCAAAGATAACATTGATTGGAAAAATAAATGTTTGGTTAAATAGACTACTTACTCTTTTGCCTGGTTCTCCTTGCTCACCTTTTTCACCTTTTATGCCACCGGGAAGACCCTGAACATATAAACACAATCTTACATTGAGCCCATAAGCCTGAGCAGATTAATTTACAGTTTTTGAAGAGATGCAATGAAAAAGACCTAGAATAGGTCTACTCACAGGAGGGCCTTGTGGCCCAGGAAGTCCTGGTGGGCCTGGATCACCTGGAATACCCTGTCAAGCATGGGCAAAAGAAAAAGAGGATTAAAGCCTCTATTACTCCATAGTGTCTCCATTTTTAAAATATATATAAATATATACATATTTATACATACATATACGTATATGCACACATTTTTGCTATCGTTTAGATTTCCAACTGTTAAAAGTAAGGGGCCATATAAATTCTTCACTTGTGCAGATCTTCAAGTGAAACTATAATTTTTATTAATTGTACATCCTGTTTCTTTAGCTGATTTGCTCCACTAGGATACAACTGACTCCACTGAGTACTGCAGCTGCTACAAAATAAAGGAAAGATGTAAGGAAGGATGAAGGAAGGACAGAAGACAAAGGACAAAAGATGAAGACAGAAAGAAAGAAAAGAGGAACAAATGCAAAATCTGGCTGAGATTACAGGAAGAGCAGTCGTTGTTGCTTGTAATTACTGAAATTGTGAGGCCACTAGGATCAATACTGAAAATTGTCACAGGATCTCCATATGAAAAATTGAGGGTTTCTATTTTGTTTTGTCACACCATTGTAACAATAATTTAGACTAAACACTACAGGCTATTGAATCCACGAAAGCTTTCCATGCATTTTCTTGTTGTTGTTGTTCTCCCTTTCTTGGTGGACTCCCAGACTTTTAAAAAGCTTTTTACAGTTGATCGTCACCAGAGATCACAGTGGAGATACACAGCAGAATCTTGTGCATGCTTTACAAAAAAAGTACATGTAGTGTAGAATTTTTTTTTACTGATTTTGTTCTATCAAGTATAACTTACGTTGAAACATAAACAAACCTTTAAACCTTTAAATAAATAATAATAAAACCTTTAAATAAATAATAATAATAAATAAAAAATATAAGAAAAAGACAAAACCAGAAACTAAAACCTTTTTAGGATGACTGCACATTGAAAATGTGCCTCGGTGGATAACTCTAGGAAATGCCTTGATGGTGCCTGATGTTCTTCAGGAATGAAGGGTAACAAACTATTTTAATCAAGATGTAGGGCAATGACTTTTTGGCATTTGCAATGGGAAAGAACCCATATAAATCAAACGAAGAGTTTGAGCTTACTGCCACAAAATGGTTCAATACTAGAGAGTCCAGAAACAGGAAAAGCACTTATTCATACCACAAGGAAGAAAGATCTTGTGGCATGACTAAGGGGAAAAAAGAAAAGAAAAAAAAAAAAAAGAAAGAAAAAAGAGAAAAAGAATTCAAGCTAACACTTTTAAAAGACTTCTTCACAATGGATGACTAAGCTGGTTAATTAATGGGAATCATAATCCCTACAGCTTTGAAAGTCTCAGTCTGGGTGTTCCAAGGGAACACTTTAACTGCTTCTACCATTACTGTAAGTTTCCTTTGAGAGAGTACCTTCTGTAGGATTAGTTTCTTTAGTAAGAGAAGCAACTGAACTACTGTGACTAGCATGCCTTCTATTAAAGGAAAACTACTGAGGCCCAAAACATTCTGTGCTTTAAGAAAAATAACAGAAGCTCTTTACAGTCAGTAGAAAGTGAGCGTATATGAGCCAAACCAAACTATGATGGAGTGACGGCGATGGTGGATGAAGGGAAGGCGACCGATGTCATTTACCTGGACCTGAGCAAGGCCTTTGACATGGTCCCCCACCACATCCTCATCTCCACATTGGAGGGAAGTGGATTTGATGGGTGGACAACTCGATGGATAAGCAATTGGTTGAAAGGTTGCAGACAGAGAGTGGTGGTCACTGGCTCTATGTCAAGGTGGAGGCCGGTAACGAGCGGTGTCCCCCAAGGGTCTGTCTTGGGACCGGTGCTCTTTAACATCTTTATTAATGACATCGATGAGGGAATCGAGTGCACCCTCAGCAAGTTTGCTGACGACACCAAGCTGAGTGGTGTGGTTGATACGGTGGAAGGAAGGGATGCCATTCAGAGGGACCTTGACAGGCTGGAAAGCTGGGCTCAGGTGAACCTAATGAGGTTCAACACAGCAAAGTGCAAGGTTTTGCACTTGGGCCAGAAGAACCCCAGGCACCTGTACAGGCTGGGAGGAGTGGTCCTTGAGAGCAGCTCGGCAGAGAAGGACCTGGGGGTCCTGATGGACGAGAGACTTAACATGAGCCAGCAGTGCGTTCTGGCAGCTCGGAAAGCAAATGGGATCCTGGGCTCCATCAGGAGAGGGGTGGTCAGCAGGGATAGGGAGGTGATTGTCCCTCTCTACTCGGCTCTTGTGAGGCCCCATCTGGAGTACTGTGTCCAGGTGTGGAGCCCTCAGTACAAGAAGGACATGGAGATTTTGGAAAGGGTCCAGAGGAGGGCCACGAAGATGATCAGGGGGCTGGAGCACCTCCCCTATGAGGACAGGCTGAGGGAGTTAGGCTTGTTCAGCCTGGAGAAGAGGTGCTGCGGGATGACCAATACAGACTTCAGCAATCAGATATTGATTATAGATGGATATAGTTTCCCATTTACCTGATCTCCTTTCTGAAACTCAATGTCATTTGGTCTCTTCTGTTCTCCAATTTGTCCTGGTGGCCCTGGAGGTCCTTGAAGACCTTGTTCACCCTAATGTGCGAGAAGATGGCAGTTTGATAGAGGTAGTAAATCCCAAAATGGCAAGGATAGGTATTTTGAAAGTAAAAAGCAAACATATCATTTTCATCACCTACTCACTTTTTCACCTTTAGGTCCTTGGAAATTCAAGCCCATGTTACCCTACAAGAAGTGAATATTGTCAGCCCTTAGAATTCACAAATGAACAGAAAGAAAAATGAAACAACTCCAACCACCATCAGTGAGAGATAGAAAATACCTTAGGTCCTGGCAGTCCTGGTGGACCAGGAGGTCCCTAATAAAAAATGAAAACAAAAATTACTCTTCCAAGTATTTTGCATGTCCTCTTCTGGAAAAAAAGGAATTGTTTAGTACTAAACTTCACAGATACATAAGATATGAGCTCTTCCTTTAAGTGAGATGTTCATTAAAGGCTTAAAAATACAGTCTAAATAAGCTAAATCTTGACTCTTAGGTTTAACACCAATACAGTCTGCAGAAAGATTCAGGCTAATTTCAAGTAAAAAGAGTTCTCTGAACAGGCTGAATGTTTCAAAGGCATCACATTTAAATGTGCACAATAGCAGCTCTAGGGTTAACCGAGTGCATGATTGCTACCCTCTTCATATCAAGTTATGACTAAGGTAACCTCTGCATTTTTCCAACTTGCCTCTGAGGACATGGAAACAAAGAAGCAACTGCCTTCTTCAACATCTTATGGGTAACAGGGTAAGAAACTTACTGTCAAACCTGGGGGCCCTGGAGGACCAACTGGACCTGGTATTCCTACAGAACCAGGTGGACCCTATTGAAAAAATGGAGGAAGCTATCAGAGAGACACTTTTCATGGAAAAACAAACACAAACAAACAACAACAACGGGACAAATGTGAGACCTTCAAGGTAAAAATAACAACAACAAAAAACAACAAACCAAAAATAAACACCTAACGCACAGCTGGCATCCTATAGGTGTCAAATCAAAGGAACTGACCACTAACTTGCCAATTTGTTCTAGATGAAAAGCCTAAAGGAGTGTATGCCGTGCCAAGACTGTTCTGCTCTCTACATCAATACATCTCTTTGGCTTGGATAAAGGAATGCTTTTTTGTTTGTTTTGAACTATTTTTGTTCTTTCTTTCTCTTCAATGCACTGAGAGAACAACAAAACACTTTGTATTTGTGATTCCTCCCATCCAGAAACAGACAATAGCAAAGCACACATCAGAGGAACAGAAATGCTAACAGGCTCAGTCTGGTCAGAATAGCCTGAGGTTTGCCTTTCTGTACCAGGAAATGGGAGTTTCTGGCTTCTGTCCAGTACAGACTGATTGACTCATGTTCCGTGCCCCTTGTTCTTCCTATTAATTAATGAATAGTTCAGAGGGGAAGCACAGAGCCTGGAGTCACTAGCTGTTTTCACAGAAGACTGCTGGGAGAACAGAAACTCTGCTCAGGAGGTGCAACATGAGGAGAACAGCTGAGACATTACCCTCTCTTCCCCTGAGTGAAAATAGAGGCTGCAGACCAGAATTGCAGATTGTTACTCACTTTACCTCAGAGTAAGGAAGGAAAAGGAGCTCCAGAATTAATACAGAGAATATCTGGGAAGTGGCAACAGGAAGGGGTAATAGTGAAACAAGTCAATAACTGTGAGTACTATTGTCTGCTGGACACTGCTTTCCTGAGTAGGGGACTTCTCTGTCCTCTGTGGCCACCCTATTAAGAGCAGTGTGAAAGCACTTTTGAAACCTTCCTCACAGTGTAAACTAGAGGTACAGTAAATATGAGCCTTGCTCTTTCACATACACATAGGGATTCCCTAACACCAAATGTTCCAACTGTGCTGTAATTGAAATACTCTTCCTTTTATATCTCTGGTAGAACACAGTCTAACAGTACTTTATTCAACTTACAGGTATCCCTGGAAGACCTGGAAATCCTTGGTCACCCTTCTGTCCTGGCAGCAAGGATGTAATTATTTCACCTGCTTCGCCCTAGAAGAAAACCAGCTGGCTTTTAATTATTAGCATATTTCACAAATCTTTATCACCATTCCAACTCCAAAGGATGAAGAAAAAAAAAAAAAGACTCCTAAAGCTATCAGAGAATCAGAGTTATGTTACACTCCAGCTTAAAATTTAAGCACTAGATTATCCAAGAAATCCCTCTTTTAATGAGATAGATCATTGCATATTTGGAGAATTCTTTAAATGGCTAAACTACCAACTGTTAAGGGTTCTCTTTTTGTGTATACAAATATATCAGCATAGATCTAAATTCCAAAAGACCATAGGGGATTAAAATACAAATGCTTCACAAAAGAGACAGTCTAGCTTCATGTACAGAAAACTTTAATGACACGATGGAAAAAAAGGCTTTCAGCTTTTTCCAGTGTCCCACTTCATGAGACTAATGCTGTGTATGCTACTGTAATAGTCACATTTCGTGGTCCAAAGTAAAGTATTTATTACTGATTTCAACTCACATCATTGTTTTCCATGCAAATGTTGTGATCAGCTAGCATTGTAATATCTGCACAATGACTGGGATGGAAGGGGCTGGGAAAAACAGTTCTGTTTAATAGTCATCATTTCCCAGTACCAATGCGTTAGGCTGTCCTCTCAGGAGTTTAGTGGAATAACTCTGTGGTGGGGACAAGCTTCCTTTTAAATAGATGCGAACCAAAACTAATGTTTTGGCTCATGCTCAAGTACGCCATGGATACAGTAACAAAAAAACCCCAAGCAAACAACAACATAAACCCCCACCAAACTTAAAAGGAATCCTCAAAGGTCCAAAATCAGATTGTGAGACCCCAGGAAAAAAAAAAAAAAAGTCATTTACATAAGTAATCTAAACAGTAGGGAAGCACATTTCTGAAAGGAATGTGAAATGTTGCACTATTACCCTTTACTGGATACCTACATTACTATTGCTTAATCTCCAGCTGCACTTCTGAGCCCTCACACAGACTACTGGAGCATTTAGATGTCTGTAGACATTCTGTTAACTTGATGCCTCTTAGAACAGATGCTGTCCCTCACATTCCCAAGGGTATGAGCTTCAGAAAACAGTTTGCAGTCAAGCTAGTGCAGAATTTCTAGTTAGTTGCACTGGAATGACCTAGAAGCAATAAGTTTTTTGCAGAATTTCACTCCAGATTCCAAAGGATGTATATAGTCTTGTAATGAAAGCAAGCAGCTTACTTTTGCCAGATCACACTGCACACTCATGCCTGGTTAGTACTTAGATGTAAGAGTAAAGAACACTTACCTTCATACCTGGCAGACCAGGGGGTCCCTTTGTTTAAAAGAAATAAAAAATGAAAGAAAGATCAACAGAAATAAATTCTTGGTATGTTATTTACAAACCACAGATCAGATCTACAGCATGAGATAAGCATATAGAGGAAAAAAAAAGAAAACAGATGAAACAGCAGAAAATACATTTCTTATGATCTTCAGAATTAACTGGAAAAAAATTGAGAAATACTTTGACAGTAAATATTCAGCATTATATTTCCATTTGCTAGCAATTTGCTTTTTTATTGCTTCCTATTAGCCTGTCCGTTCAGTGTTCTGTTCAGCTCTGGGGCCCCCAGCATTAGTACACTGATCTGTTAACTATGGGTCCAGAGGAGGCCACTAGGATGATCAGGGGGCTGGAGTACCTCTCCTTATGAAGACAGGCTGAGACAGTTGGGGTTGTTCAGACTGAAGAAGAGAAGGCTCTGGGGAGACCTTATTAGCAGCCTTCCAGTTACTTAAAGGGGGCCTAAAGCAAAGCTGGGAAGGGACTCTATCACTGAGTGTAGTGACAGTACAGGGGAATGGTTTTAAACTAAAAGAGGGGAGATTTAGATTAGATATTAAGAAGATGTTCTTCACAGTGAGGGTGGTGAGGCACTGGCACTGCTGCCTAGAGAAGCTGACAACCACCGATCCCTGGGGGTGACAGGTGTGGTGGAGCGTTGGGCAACCTGGTCTAGAGGAAAGCATCACTGTCCATAGCCAGTGGGTAGAACTAGATAATCATTAAGGTCCCTTTTAATCCAAACCATTCTATGACTCGGTTCTGACAGTTGTTTTTTTTTTACTGCGCATACTTATGTTTTATAATGAAAACACCCTACACTGTCCTTTTCTTCTGTTCCATTAATCATCACTAACACCATACATACATATATATATGTATATACACACACACACACACACACACACATCAGAGGACAGTAACAAGATCTTCTCTCTCCGACATATATGCATGTATTCATATCTTTCTGCAGGTGGCAAAGTAGCTCAGCATGGGGGAATTCAAAGGACTTTTTTTCATTTTGCCACAGCATCCAGCAAAAGAGCTCATTCTTTTGCTGGACATCTAAAATACTCTAATTAATCATAACCTGTTAACTGAACTTTCACAGATCTAGGTAGGATTTTTTCAGTGGATTACAAGGCAGCTGATCTGGAAAACTTTTACTTACAGGAGGCCCTTGTAAACCTGGAAAACCTGGACTGCCTGGGAATCCACGCTCTCCCTTAGGGTTGAAGATGACAATTAGCCAAAAAGCAAAACAAAACATAATGAAAACAGATAAACAAATGGTTACTGAAAAGCCCAGTTTCACTGTTAGATAGCAATTGTAATAATCCGTAGGTTAAATGGATTGCAAAAACCATACAAGTGACTGAAACAGAGCTTTCCAAATTCAGATATTTAAACCTCCAGGCAAGCTACTATAATGCAGAGAGGGAAAAAGCACACAGTGCTAAAGAAGATCAGCTTTTCAAAAAGAAAGATCATAAAGTGAAGCTAAGCAGCACATTTGAATAAAATCAATCCCTTCCAACAAGGACACTGAGTCAGTATTTCAAGGTATTATTATTAAAAAGTAATAATTAAAAAGTTCCATTGTTTAGTGGTAAGTTTTCTGTGGTAGCAAGAGTCTACTACAAAGATCATAGCATATTATTCCAATTATGATGCATTCCTCTGTTGTCAACCATAAAATTAAGTATTGGAAGAAATAACAAAGAAGTTAACTATGTTGGCTGCAGAGTACTAACATGATTAACAGTTGCTGCTTTAGATATTAGGTCATGACCTCTTGTCTCAGATGCAAGTGTGTGAATCACTCCAGAATTACATGCACAACTCCGTAACTCTAAGTATCGCAATAAATTAAACTCATTGGCCATGATCAGAAGAACAGGAACTCTTTATCACATTATTGTTGTAGTGTTTAGAATTTTAAAGGAATTCCACCTTCGTTCCATTGCAGCCTGGGATACCCTGAGGTCCTGGTGGCCCATCTTGTCCTGGTAAACCCTTTGAAGATGAAAACGGGATAGAACAGTTAGTTCACAGGATGGTCTTCTGGGCCAGAAAGACAAAATGGATCAGTTTCATATCTATATAGACCATTCTTACTCACAGGGAGTCCTGGTGTTCCTGGAAATCCTGGAAGCCCTGGTGGTCCCTAAAAGGAAATTAACCATGAATGTTTTAAACAGTACGGTGCCACCAGATTTATAAAAGGAATTACAAAAAATACTAAAATAAACCTATAACAAAAAAAGAAACATCAGAATCATCTGTAAAATAAGAACATTATACTAGGCAGCCATCAAAGTTCTTACACTGCTTTCAGGGGAATAGCATAAAAACACAGAGAAGACCATGCAGAACAACTAAGATAACAGTATGCAGATGTAAAGAAGGGAAAAAAGCAACAACTCATGGTACAAAAGAAGAAAATGTACCACTGAAGACAGTGATACATCAATTGTTGCCAGCTGAGGAGTTTGACAAAAGGAAGCAAATTCACAAAACAAAAAGGGTTTCCAGACAAATTAATCTCTCACATATAGACCTGACATACAAATATAACATATGTACAGTACTGGGATTACTCTCCTTTACGAGTTTATGAAAAATAATACAGATAATACATAAGATTGTGTACCATAATAAACTATTGCATTAATTAATTGTATTACTTACACAATCTTAGATCATTTATAGAAAGTAACACAATCTTTTCTAGTTGATAGATATGTTACTCTCCTTGATTATTTTTTCTCCCCAAAATCACCATTTCTGTGAGGATCCCGTCTCATACCTGGCTTTACCCATAGTTCCAGAACATCACTAGAAAAATGTACCAGTACTTACTCTGATTCCTTTGGGCCCAATAGGTCCTGGAAGTCCATCATCACCCTAAGAAAAACCACAACAAAAACCAAAAACACACCAAAAAAAAAAAACAACATTCAAGTTTGCAGTCATTTTGTTCTATCAAAGTAAACAGTGTGATAAAAGTTACATTTAATTTTTATAATAAGATGGCTAACAGTTACACAAGTTATGACTTCCTGAGTAAAAAGGCTCAGAATAATTTCATTTTTGGCATTGGATTTCATATTGAAAAGCATTTGTTGCAGCTGATAAGCCACAACAGAGGAAATGATTATCTCTCATCAAAGTTATTTCAGCTTGCACAGAAGCAGACACGTTCTGCTTTCTTCTATCAAATATACTGCAGTGACCTCTTGTGGGCAACACAAGATAGATTAGACTTCATAGTAAAAGATCGAGAAGAAACAGCATTTTTAGAATAAAAACACAATCATAGTTTCTAATAGAAGACCCTTTTCTTGTTTCACTGTTGTTATACTGCTAGTTTTCTCTCTCTCAGCATAGACTTTTGATTATTCTTATCACATATCTACTATCTCCTTTTCACTTGTTTGCTATGCTTTTTTTAGTTTGATTGTGGGTACTTGCAGACAAAATAGGCAGATCCTAGATAAGCTTGTATATATTAAATGTAAACGCATTCAGAGAAAGGTATTTCAATATTTTAACTCTATTATACAATCTGAGCAAGGTAATGTAATTCAGTAGCAAACAAAAATAAACTGAAACTGCAGAAAAAGCAAGGAACATTCTTCAGCTGTCTCTGCATAGCTCAGTGAGGTCTTCATTTGCATTGCCCCACCCAAACCCAGCCCAGGAATGCCACCAGGTGCAAACACTCGTATGCAATACTGCCCAACATGGTGGGACCCCTCCAGGAGCTGAACACCACTCTTATCAGTAAACCAAGTAAAGCATTACTGCAAGCAGCAATATAACAACATCACAACACCTTGCCAAACCTGTTCTCTGACCTTAGCAACAGTCCTAGGAAAATGATACAAGTGCATGTACAGTGTTTGCAGGCACACATAGGTGAACAATAGGAAACTTAAAGCAACATTCTTATAGTTGACTGTTTGAAACAATTTAACATATCCTAACCTGATATACTATCTGCTGAAGATTTTTACTATTAAGCTGATGATAATCAAGAATTCTGGAATGATTTGGGTTCAGCATTACAAGCAAGCTAACACTACCTAGCATTTCCATGCTATCCAAGTGAATTGGGACTTACCTTTGCACCTCTTGGACCAGGAGGTCCTTCTGGGCCTGGAAACCCAGGCAGACCTGGCTGTCCTTCCAAGCCTGGGAATCCCCTTTCACCCTATGGAAAGGATATGCACAGATGGTGATATGACAAAAGCACAGGATACTTTAAATAAATTCATAAAATAAACTATTTTTCTGCTTTTCAGTAAGAAGTTATCGTACAAACTCTAACAATGCAATTACACATCTCACTGGCTTAGCTACAGAAATTCCTGTACACAGGCACTGCCTTTAACTACACCCCTTAACAGGTTTCATAGATGTTTATCCACTGTTTAATCCACCTATTGACAGTAACATCTCAATAACAACTCTCCTGTGTTGGTCATCTGCACAGAACTCTCCCATCTTCCTCTAAAAACATAGCTTTGTTAGTCATTAAGTCTCTCCTGAAAACTCAGCTTCCACTGCAATACCTACAGAAATGCTCAGATGGGTATAGACTGCTGCTATACTGTGCTGTTTATTATCATTTCACAGATATAAGATTGTTCCTTGTTATATACAAGTAACTGAGATTGTGGTCATGCACTGCAGGCTAAGCGCTACATAAAGACAGAATACAATGATGGCTCCAGTCCTATATTTGACAATATAAATCAAGAGAAACAGAGATAAGGCAATACCAAAATAACATTTCTCATCCCTTTTATCTCACACCTCATGCTAAAATTCTAACCTCCCAAGCAGCAACCATATTTTGGTGAATATTTATTTATGCATGAGCCATGACAGCTCAGTGTAACAGATACACCTCTGCCATGCACCACGGTATGCCTGTCTGTAAGTTGTTTGTTACAACGTGCTGCTTTCCAGCAGTTTCAGAATGTTCACAGCTGCAAATTCAAAAAATATTTACTTTTCTTTCTTTTATACAGTACTTATTAAAAAAAATAAATCAATAAATATTAAGGTTACAATCAATACAAAGAAGTTAGGAAATACCAGAATTGGTGCACCTTTTTATGCATACAGATTATTGCATACTCTTCAATTACATCAACTTTTATTTCCTACCAACTAGCTCTACCAACCAGCATATATACAATGCTTACATAACAAGCAATTGCTCAGCATTATTTCTTATTGCTTTACAGATACCTGCAAGGCAACTTACAAAGATTTACCCGAATTATTTTTTCACAACTCCAGGAACTACCAACGAAAGAGGCCTGAGCTTATTATTCCATCCTAACAAGCACCTTAATCTCCAGGTTTGAGCTGTGCAGTCCTCTGTGAATTATTTAATTCATCTTGAAGTTTCATCTTCTTGCACCACTTCAGCAAAAATTCAAATAGCAGCTCCTGTATCTACTACCTGTCAATCTGCCAGCTATGGTGGTCCCTAAAGAACTGGGAGGCCTTGCCTAGACCTCCCCAGCCAGGGCAAGGAACTGAACCAGGAATTTCTTATCTTCAAGAGGACAGTGTTAACAGAGAACTGAAAATTGAAGATTTCAAGACAACAGAAGCATCTACTTGCAGCCTTGAACACAACATGCAAAAGGTAACATTATGGCTTTGCTCACCTCCCTTCTATTTTCCTCAGCATCTCTATGCCAAACATGATTTCAGGTACTCAGTGGATAGTAGGGTTAAGACTTACTCTTAAATTCTAATTTTCCCACTGCACTACTTCAGTAGGTGCCCTGCATTCCACTGCAGAGGACAAGAAACTAGCAGATACATTCAAAACACTTACAGAATGTACTGATCAACAGGAAAAAACAAACAAACAAACAACCCCCCCCAAAAAAACAACCCAAAAAAACAGAAGAGTAACAGGGGTTCTCTTCACAACTTCTACTCTGGTACTTGCAATAGTGCTTTCTTGGAAAACAAGCAGAAAGTCCTTTGGATGACAGCTTAAATGCTGTGTGCCAAACAGGAGTTGTAACTTTAGTTCTATACACAATGAGATTCAGATAAACTTATTGGTAAGGATGGATGGTTTCATTACCTGGTCTGCTCACCCTGGTTCCTTAATTAAAAAGCAAAACTATTGCTTTTTTCTTGTAGATCATGTATGTAGTAAGCTTGTTAACTAAGTGCCTAGGATGGCTGTGTTAGTCATCGGACAGTGATAAGGCCTGCAGGGGGTCTCTTAACCTTGAAAGACCATGACAACACATTTCCTGAGGATAAGGAAGAGGAGGAAGTAAGACCAAATGTGGAAAGGACAGTCCGTGTCACACATCCATTGGGCAGGAAAAGTAACTTAGTGATATCAGAAAAGATATAAAAAGAGTGTGTTGCTTGCAATAAATGCCATTTTCTGCTCATCATATTGATGTCTTAAATAGTGTGTGAATGGTCCGGGACGGGGTGCGGGACCGGTAGGGTCGGGCGCTGGGTCCAAGGGCTGTCAGGCCACTGCACACTGGGCGGACCGGTACCTAGGCTGCCGGAACGGAGGCAACACATGTATTGCTCTTTTACACAGGACAGGTATCTTTTTTCCCCTGCAGAAATTCTGATTACAGTATAAATTCAGGATAGCTTGAATTTGACAGTGTCTTTTTGCACATGGAACTCCAGGCTCTACTTTCACATGGAGCTATACAGCTGGTGCTGCTTCACTTGAAATGCAAGACTGGAGAAATGTTAAAAACCCAGGCCCAGATATGAAAGGGTTAGGGTGCCCCTGAAGGAGAGAGAATGAGGAATTTGGGAGTGCCCAATAAGGAAAACATCAGGCAGAGCCAGACTTGGGAGCAAGCTCTGGCAAGAACAGTGTTTGCACACTAAGGAAAAACTCACATACAAGAGGCATGCCAGATGCATCAGATACAAGCTAGGCTACACAATGCCTATTAATCTTACAATTGGTCATGCTTCATGTTTTTGTTAGAGAAAGTGACATCTGCAAATGGATACTAAAACAAACTTTTAGCAGAAGGCTGGCCTTCTGTGTCATCTGCTGCTAACGAATGGTTCTCTAAAGTGCAACTGCTCTGAGGTGTCCACTCCGAGCAGTCACATAACTGGCAAGCCACTACCTTTAAAAGTGAAAGAGAAAACTAAATCAAACAATTGAAAGAAATACAGGAGGCAACAGATGCACTATTGAAACAGTGAAAATAAGATTTTCCAAGCCCACTTTGAAAGTGAGCAGCTACAATGTGAGCATTACATGAGGAAACTGTTGTCAGAGCAATGCCAGGAGAGTCTGCCAGCAAATGACACTCAAGAGCAACCAGGCGATTTGAAGGACTAGACTTGGAAACTGATGAGGAGTTGTACCAAGTGCTTCCTCAGGGAAAGAGTGGGGCTATAATCACTACTCTGGATAAAAAAAAATTGGTTGGAGAAATGACCACTGGGGGAGAAGCCAACCTGATCCAGCTCTCTGGAATACAGATGTTGGGAGATTTTTTTTTATTTTTATTTTTTCCCAACAACTGTTTTCTTTTCCAGTGTTGTATAAAGGGATTCCCTAAGTGAGAAGAGGCAGGACACTTTATGCCGTGATCTGAAAGTCTGGGATGGAACACAAAATGCACACCCAGTGATTCAGGTGCGGACAGTTATAGAGCCCCTCCTCCATCTGGACTGTCACAAGTCCATGGGACCGGATGAGCTCCACCCTTGGGTGCTGAGGGGGCTGGCGGGAGCGATTGCTGAGCCGCTCTCTGCCATCTACCAGCGCTCCTGGTTATCTGGAGAGCTCCCAAAGTATTGGAGGCTTGCCGATGCGACTCCTATCTACAAGAAGGGCCATAAGGAGGATTCGGGGAACAACAGGCCTGTCAGCCTGACCTCAGTACCAGGGAAAGTTATGGAACAGACCATTTTGGGTAAGATTACATGGCACGTGTTCATGAAAGGCAGGTCGTGCTTGATCTACCTCATCTCCTTCTACGACTGGGTGACCAGGCTGGTAGACAAGGGAAAGGCTGTTGATGTAGTCTGTCTAGACTTCAGCAAAGCCTTTGACACGGTCTCTCACAGTATTCTCCTGGGGAAACTGTCTGCCTGTGGCCTGGACAGATATACCCTCCTTTGGGTAAGGAACGGGCTAGAGGGCCGTGCCCAATGGGTAGTGGTTAATGAAGTTAAGTCCAGCTGGCGACGCGTTACAAGTGGTGTGGCCCCAGGGGTTGGTACTGGGGCCCATCCTGTTTAATATCTTTACTGACGACCTACATGAGGGGATTGAGTGCACCCTCAGTAAGTGTGCAGTGACACCAAGTTGGGAGGTGGTGTCGATCTGCCCAAAGGTAGAGAGGCCCTTCAGAGTGATCTGGATAGGCTGGATCACTGGACTGAAGTGAATAGGATGAGGTTCAACAAGGCCAGGTGCCGGGTCCTGCACTTTGGCCACAATAACCCCAGGCAGCACTATAGGCTTGGAGATGAGCGGCTGGATGACTACGAAGAGGAAAGGGACCTGGGGGTATTGGTTGATGCCATGTCGAGAGAAGGGCAACAAAAGTGGTGAGGGGTCTGAAGCGCAAGTCTTATGAGGAGTGGCTGAGGGAGCTGGGATTGTTTAGCCTGGAGAAGAGGAGGCTCAGGGGAGACCCCATTGCACTCTACAACTTCCTGAAGGGAGGTTGTGATGAGGAGGGGCTTGGCCTCTTCACCTAGGCAACAAACAGGACCCAAGGAAATGTCCACAAATTGTACCAGAAGAGGTTTAAATTAGACATAAGGAAAATTTTTTTCCCCTCAGAAAGTGGTCAGGTGCTGGAATGGCTGCCCAGGGAGGTGGTAGAGTAGCCATCCCTGGCAGTGTTCAAGAGGCATCTGGATGAGGAGCTACAAGATATGTTTTAGTGGTTTGTGGTAGCAATGGTAACAGGAGGATGGTTGGACTGGTCCCTTCCAACGGAGAGAGCAATTCTGAGTTTTCAGATATAGCTTGCTCTTACTCCAGACTTTCCTTTTTTTTCCCCTCCAGACTTTATTTAAAAAAATAAAAATAAAAATAAGGAAGTCTGAATATTTTCTACTACAGGCTTGATACTACTAAGAGAAACAAAAGAGGAAAGGTTTACGTCAGCTCAGACCTCATCTTCCAGTCCTACAGGTACAGAATTCCATAGCAGAATAAAGATTCATCAGCTTTAAGCCACCATTACCTTTGAGAATGGACAAGGAGTCAGATCCTAATCTCAGTGATAAATTCAAAGTAGTTCCAATGCAATTGCCCTCAATCAGTTACACAGATGTGGCAAAACTGTCAACTTACCAGCTTGAACACAAGTGTTGCTTGAGAGATGAGAATTAAAAAACATTTACGAAATACCCTAAACTTATGCTTTAAGTGACCAATATCCTATTAAAAGCACTAACAAATAGAACTATATAATCAAGGCCTTACTCAAAAACCACACACATCAGCCAGCCACAAACACAAGCAGTCTTGAAGATAGTTTAATGCTGTGGAAGAGTACAATTTAAAAAAAACACTCTAGCATAATATGTATTCTTCAACATACAGAATTTCTTCAGCAGATATGCTTTATCTCACAAAAGGATGCACAGGTGTCTGTAAACATCTCAGAATACAGGGCAACGTTAGTTAGTTCAGGACATCATTTATGAAGCAAATAATTATTCATGATAGAGACTGAAGTTTGAGAAGCTTCAGTTTTCTCAGCTGTTTTTACCCAGCAATGAAAAACAGCTGAGTTTGTCACATCTGCACTATATTTTATTGTGATAAATGCAAAAGTAAATCGGAACCTTGCTTGAGGATTTTACTGAATTGCCTCCTGAAACTCAGAGGTGTGGAGAAACTAAAGGCTGACTTGTTAACTCATTTGTTAACTTAATTTGAATGGGTAGCACTAAATAGGTATGATCATCTAGAATAGCATAACATATTCCTAGTTATTTAGAGGTGGAACTGCACCTTAGATGTCGTAAAAACAAAACAAAACAAGCCCTGTAATCTCTCCCAATTTGAACCACATGTTTCTATTGCAGCTAGAGACTTGGTTTTCAGTGAGCTGACACTGACATCCCTAAACCCAAGCCTCAGAGAAGGAATGGGAATGCCTTACTAGGGAGTGGTAGGAAAACACATTTTAACAGCACTATTTTAAAACAAAACCATGGTAATCTTGGAGAATATTCCCTCTTGCTGACCAAGATGCATGCAGCCTGCTTGCTGCAGCCCTTGCCACTCACTCTTTATCAGCTGGAGCAGCACTGAAGCAGATTCATCTCATAAGTGCCAGGCAGCACTTATTTCAAACTCAGTCATCATCCATTTCCTTAAGGGAGAAGCAATTATTCACATTTAGTAGAGAAGCACGAGTAATTCTTGTAGGCATCCATGTATGCCAGCTTAATCATTTGCTTTAGTTTCCTGTGTATAGCAGCTCAATTGTTTCCTTTGGTTTCAATAGGTTCTTATCAGATTCAGTTCATTAAGCAGCAACTTATTGCAAGCACAGGACACAGTGGATCTCAGCTGTGATCAGTTTTATCTAATTTTTCTTTGCTTATTCATGATAACATATTAAACATTTTTTTCCCCTATACCACACATTTTAATAGTTGAGTTTAGTAAGGTGAGCCTGAACAGAAGACCTTGGTTGCAACAATTTTTGTCAGCTATTTATGGGCTCCCCCCCGGCCCAAAAAAAAAAAAAAAGAAAAAGACAACAAACTTACTGGGCTTTGGTCCAACAGGGAACATACTACTGGTACACAAGGGCTCAAGGCAGAGTTACACAAGAATCACTGGTGCCATGGAAGCAGTTAACTAAGAGCTGCAGTTCCCCATGGAAAAAAAACATGAAAATAGTTTTCCTATTTGTTGCAGTTCAATTTGTATTATTTTGCCTGATTTGTTAGAATTTGGATATCCCAAAGGGAACTCTAGGATACTTAGAAAGAAGGTTACTTCTGAATCTGCAAAGGGACATAGCAGGCTCTGCAGAACTGAACAAAGCAGCACTTCCTGGTTGACTTAACGCAAGTGGACAGCAACTTGGATGCAGAAGCTAGTTGCAGGCCCATAATGAAACAGTGAAACAGAAGTGCAGAGCTCAACTGAGTGCATTTGACAAGGCTTTTCCTTGTCATCACCAGGCTCCATACGCCTGACTTCCAGTAGTTCTACAAGTACATTGTCACATTTCCAATGGAGAATCAAAGAGAGACGATTATTTAAACAGCTCCTTGCCTAATGGTGTTTATATGCCAATTAGACAAGGAAATATAGAGTCTGACTTCTGGTTCAGATGTCACTACAGAAGGAAGTATAGACACCAAATGCCAAGCATCAAATACAAAGCAAAGACAAAAAAGTTACACTCAACTGGTATAAAGATAATTTGCAAGAAAGTTAGATTGAAGAGGTATCAGGCTTGGAAACCTGCATCAAACATTTAAGTAACCAATATGCTGTGATGGGTCAGCCTCATCATCTCAGAACATCTCTAGATGTCTTGCATAAGATATTAGAAAAAGTTTAGGGCTGTGAAAAAAATGTTAAGAGAAAGCATTATGGACATCAGTGAAGGCCTTGTATAGCTCCCCAGAACTGAACGGTCAAATCAATCAAGACACCAAATACCAGTGCCTTCATAATTATAGAGAAACTAATGTGAAGGCATGTATATGATCAAACCAGTTACACAGGCAACCTACCACACCTGGGAGTGCAGGCTTTGCTTTTCATTGTTAATATTCCACCATGATGGCAAGCTCCTGAAAGGCCATTTAATAAAAATACCAAGGTCTGGCAGACTTTTACGCTGTTTAACTTGCCTTTGGTGAAGAAGGAATCCAAGTTCCCAGACCTCACGGTAAATCTTCTATTCTAAGAGTGGAAATCTGCATTATATGTGTCTACCACTTTAAGAAGTGGGTGCCAAAAACACTGTTCCCTTTATTATTTTATTTAGAAGGCCAGAAAACATACTCCAAGGTTTTTGTATCTACACTTGCGAGATAATTTTGTTTACTGAATTCAAAAAATATCTGTGACTAATTCAGAAGAAGGCTAACTGTACATTACAGACGGATTCTCCAAAGCTGCACCTGCTATAGTTGTATTAGGAATGTAAAGTCTGCTGCTGGAATGTCTTCAAACTAAACCCAAAGTAGTCCTGTTACTAGTGTTATGATACACCTGGTTTAGCCACCTCCATTTGAAGGAAATGCACCAACAAGGTTGAAGTTTCAGCTTGCCCAAGCAAACTCTAAACTAGCCATCAAGAAGATGTTATTTTTCACTAGATATGTATGTTGTGAATATACTTGATGAACTAAACTAAAAGTAAATGCCAAGGAATGATCTCATTTGTCTACAGCCATCTGGATTGATAAGTACAGCCCCATAAATTACTCTGAGTTTTGGATATCTGCCCTCTTTAATCTCAGCCAATAGTAAAATCCTGCAACAGCATAATATTGAATCAAAGCAGTAACTTAATATTTCGCATTGCATTTGTTCACTTGATGTTATACTTGCTTATATAACTTCAAAATCACCTTTGAAACGTGTCAGAAATTAATCTAGAACATTGAAGCCCTAAAAAAAACAAAAAACAAAAACCAATGCTGAGCACCCACTGTTTCCTCAAAGGATAAATTTGTAAAACCGTAAGTAGTACCAGTGGTGGAAGCATGAACAGCTGCATAAAAATACAGAGCTCGGACAGCAGGAGTGGAAGTCAAAGCTGTACAGAAGCAAAGGTCTGTGCATTAGTCAACCGCATAAGGTATTCTTACCTTTTCTCCTTTAACTCCACTGCAATCACACTTGGTTAGAGATGTACATCCATGGCAAGCCTTTAAAGACATGAGAAAAGATAATGTGTTTTGAGTTACTGTAAGGTAATATCAAGTCTGCAATTCTACTAAAGTTATTCTAAAACGTAAGTCTACAAAGTAGGTCACCTAGACCTCATACATGTGTTCAAAGCATATACAGTCTACTGGAAGCTTGATTAACTGTATTAAGATTAACTGTAACTTAAGATTAACTGTATTAACTTACGCTTTTACGTGTTAGTTTCCTTAACATTTTTATATTTATTTTATATTTCATTATATTTTTAGCTCTACACTCAAACACTACTTATTCTAGGGCAAAGTAAAATGCAACCTGTGGCCAAAGAAGAATTTTAATAAAACAGGTTCTTCAGCACTTGCCGCCACACACTGACAACATCCATTTATGGCTCTCACCAGTAGATGTCAGGTTTTGAACAAGAGTTTAACCAAGCCTTATTTATGGTAGTTATGGAAAGATACTTAGTGCCTAGTTAATTCATGCCTCCACAGCACAGTAACTCAAAAGAGTTTTTAAAAAAAAACAAATAGAAAAACCACCAAGATGTCATCTAGTTGTGTTCACACTGTACCAAGCAGGACAAGTCAGCTAAAACACTCCCTCATGTAATGTAAGAGGGTCTGGGAGGGGCGTTGGTCAGAGGAGGGAGTTAAGGAATTTGATTCACAAAGATGATGCAAGCCAGACAAGTTCTTGGTATCGCGTCTGCTCAGTCTAAATACTCCCTGAGTCCATCATGATACTCACTACAGTTCTGTGTTGGTTTCAGAAGCGAGCAGGCCAGTGTGCTTAAAAAGGTGAGATTTGTGGAGTAAGCAAAACTTTATAGCGTACATAAGACAGCAATCAATTCCCAAACCTCTTATTACTTAAAAACCATAACCAGTAATAGAAGATACTCTACATGAGGATTTAATTTGTTCTGAGCACACGTGTAGCACAATACATAAGTTACAGTACATAATTAACAGCTGAAAAAAACGAGGGTTTGGGCTTCTCCACTCAACCTCAAAAAACCTGCAAAGAACAGTATGTACAGAGAAAGTTTCAGCTGAGCAGGAGATGAGCCAGTTTGTCAGTACTCAATACACCCACACACCAACTCTAGCCCTCATTATCACAGAGACATGACCCATCACCTACCTGGCATTACTAACATCCTGGCTCTTAGCCTAAACACACTACCTAGCATCAGAATGAAGACACCAAAGTAGCTTAATTCACCTGAAGCTACAGAAACCCAGGGTAAATAAAGTATCCTGTTTCACAAGGCACAGCTTTCAGTGTCATCGCAGTAGTGCCACACAAGACAGCTAGGGCATATCTCCAAATCTTCAGCTTTTCTAATCAGTTCCTTGATTTGATGTACACAGAAATTCAAAATTCTCAGTTATCAGGAGATCATTCAGCTGTTTCCTAAGTGAAGATGAAACTTAGTAGCCAGGTTAAGTTTTCAAAGATCAGACTGGTTATTATTCAATAACCTGGCCTGACCTCATCACTGACTCCGCTTGGCACAGCGTGTTCGGCTGACGCCCTCCTGATGTCACCTTTCAGCCCAAGCAACCTTTTGAATTCAGCACCAGATTTTTTCACTTTCAGAAGTGTATTTTAAAAAGCAAGTTCAGATTAAATCAGGACTAACCCTAAAACTGGTTTATTTAAAAGAGATCAACCTTAGTTACACATAATATTCCCCTGCCTCACAATACCAGACTAAAAGAAAGAAAGAGCAAGTACTTATCTCACTGTGCAGCAGTGCCAATGTCCTACTGCAAGGAGATCACACAGATCTACTTGAAGGTCTCTGCTGCCTCCAAGAGACAGGGGAGAAAATAAATCATTAGTAATTAGGAACACAAAGCTACACAGTGGTAAAACAGTCTAAAACAGCGCACCATCTCAATGGCACATGCATAATGAAGATTTGTTTAGGTTAAGGAGCAGAAGAGATTCATTCAGTCTTCCTCTTATGTTTCAAAGAATGTTTCCTACAGAAATTTTCCTGAGTCCTCCAGCAAAAGAAAATAATTGGGTTGGATGGGGAAAGAAGAATTCAGAGAGATATCCACAAGATTCTGTGAAGGTTTTAAACACAAACTCAGAAGAGTCTCTGCCCTTTACCACTGATCCTCTACAAAAAGCAGAAAACTGCATCATTAGTGCTAACTCATCTTCAACACCAATCCTGCCAGCATGACAACTGCATGCAATGGATACAATCAATAGAGAAAACAAATAATGGAATAAAGTACAGGAAGGATCACCAGAAGCAGGGCCGCTTCAAGCAGGTTGCACAGGACCATACTTAACTGTACCTTGAGTAGCTCCAGTGGTGGAGACCCCACAGCCTCTCTAGGACCTGATCAGGGGCTGGTTGCCTTCATGGTGAAGAGCATTCCCCAGCTCTCGCCAGTTCTTCATGATGCATAGCCACTGTCTCAGCCTACACAGGGTAAGAGGAGCCTGGTTCTGTCTTTATCATACTCTCCCCTAAGAAGCAGGAAGACAAGCATAAGATTTCCCCCTTCCTTGATGCTTTTTTCCCCTCTGAGGAAGACAAAAGATTTTCCCAGTACCTTCCTACATGTCATGGGTAACAGCCTCTCAAACCTGGGTATCCCAAAACAAAGCAAAATGATCTTTAAATCAGCTTGGTTATGATCAAGGACTATACTTGTGCTGATTTCGATCTTCACAGAGCTGACGAAGTACCTACCTTTCTCACATATGCAGGCAATAAATATCTGTGGATGTGATGCCAAAACACAGAGTACACCCTTCCCAATATTGTGGCATTAAAGACTTTTTTATTACTAGGGGCCTAAATAATCCTCTATGAGATATTTTTAAGTGCTTTTGTCCTTAATCCCATTTTTAAAATGATTTAATCAATATAACTCCTACCATAAATAACTTAAAAAAACAACACATCACAAAGCATATGTGTCTTCCAAAGTCATTTATACGACTTTCAGAAGCCTCTGAACTTTGACAATTATCCCGTCTCAAAGAGTCAAGTGTACTCACTGAACACTTTTCGATAGATTGCTTTGCATACCCAGCTCAGATGTTTTACTTGCAGGAAAGGAAAACTGTCTTTCCCAGACAGAAGTAACAGGAGGCTGAATAAAGTCAGTAATCAGAAAGCTCTTTCCACACACTCACTGTAATCAAATGGCAGCAGCTTTTGGCTTAAATCCTGGGAAGATCTCTTTACCCACAAGCTTATCATGAAGCATTCCCTCTGCAGAGTCACTTATCTCCCTGTACAAAAGCAGTAGTTTGGCAGATGGTGTTTTTTTATCTGCATTAATTTTTACCTCCACCACATTAGGGTTTTTGAACTGAAGAGTTGAAAGAGAAAAATCCCTGAGAATCAGCCCTCTATCAAGATTAGACTCATGCCACTTCTGGGTCATACAGAAATATAACAAAGACTAAAGTCAAAAGCGTCAGCAGTGTAAAACAAAACACTCAAGAGCTTAGCAAGCTGTTCTAAATGAGAACTTGCTTCTTGTTTAGACTTCTCAATAGTCTCAAGGCCTTTTTTTCCTTGTGAAAGCAGGCTGAAGAACTGTGCTACAGGAGAACATGTATGGCAAAACAAGCCAGTACAAATTTGAAAGCAACTCAGCAGAAAGAGGATTCTGATATCACAGATTTAATTATGTATCTCACACGAATGCAAAATAAATAAATAAATAATATATAAATGAATCCAGGCTGCTTACTATGAGTAGAAGTGCTTGGAATCTCTCCTTCATATAAGCATTAAGTTTGAGGAGAGCAGATATGATGACTACAACATTGAAATCCTAGAAAAAACCTACATTAAGACCAAGATTTGGATTACTACTGTCAGCAGTTAGCTCTGTTAGAACTCCACCATCGCTGGTTCAGGCAATTGTGACTGTCTGTGTTTCCAGGCCTCACACTCAGTGAAACTCAAAAGTTACATTTGTTATATTTATTACAGGTTAGAGAAACAGAGAAAGCCGCCTGCCTTGCATCAGGCAGCCAGAAGCCTTCAGCAGCAGCGAGTCCTAGCTCTGGTCAATAAGATGCACTTCAGGTTATGGGTAATAACAGTTTGGCTGGAATAGTGAGCTGGGGGTAGATTATAAGGAGCAGCTCATGTGATCTTCGCAACAATTAAAATCTTTTAGTTTTCAGCTACAGAGGATGGAGAAGGAATGGAAGCAGCTTTTAAGAAATGTCTGAAAACAGGGGAGATTTGCTTCTTGCCTACTGCTTTCCCATAGACACTCCCCTCACCACCACCTACCACATATCCGTAAGGATGGACTCACTATCATTTCCATTTCCCTTGCTGTTACCAGTGCATAGCCAGACATAATCAAGGGCTCTAATTAATCTAGCCAAGTTTAGCTAATCCTTTCATTGGATTTTCCTGACAGCTTCTACCCCATTGAACCAGCATGTAAGTTCTTTTCATTAGTATACAAAAGGAGGGATGGTATTGGTTTTCTGGTCAAAGGATAATTCTTCCAGAACAAGCCTAGTCTTCTGTGCCTTACATGAACTGAGGAAAACTGCTTTATGCCACCAACAGAATGGTGTGTAGGTTTTCAATTTCTCTTTAAATTGAAATGCAAACTTAAAAGAAGTACGCATTTGAAACCTCAGTCAATTCTTACTCTTGGCCACATTTGTAACAGACAGCTCAGCAAAATAAATAAGCCTAAGTTATCCTCAAGATTTGTTTTGGCCGGAAACCTGCTTTAAGCATTAGGTATGCTGCCGTCTTTTTCTCACCAGGCCTAGAGATGTTGGTTACAAGGCAACTTCAGCACACCTCACTGCTCCCCACCTCCCATTCTCAACCACAACAGCCAAAACATTTCAGAGAACAAACAAAAAAAACAAACCCCAAACGCACACAAGGTAGATAAATGTCATTCTGGAAAGAACAGCAACTTGGGGCTTCCTAAAGCTGTAGTCAATAAAAGATTCTCCTAAGAATAAGTTAATAAAAGTTACGGAGGACTAGTCAAATGTTCAGATCAATTAACCTGCTCATAAGCAATCAGAATCCAAGTAACAGCACAGTTAAGCGATATCTCAGCTTTGGATTATTGAGCTTTGGAAGTGATTTACCATTACATACACCCAGCTGCAGGGAAGTAAGTTACTCAGCAGCAGGGGGAGAGTGGATGTAGGGCACACCTAAAAACCCACAAGGTGAAGTATGCATTAGTATTTAAGTAGCGTTTTAGGTACTTAAACATATAGTTCTTTAACAATATTTTAATGGTCTTTCCACTGTAAAGATTACAGATGAAAAGGGATGATGCTCATCATATAACAAAACTTGAAATTCACAAATCAGAAATTAATAATCAAAAGAAGGTTGCGTAACTTCTTACAGAAGCACACAGTGGATCAATAAGGTGCCTTCATAAACAATTAAAAGCGTTCTGGTGTGACGAACACTGCTCACAAATGAAATCTCAATCTAGATCAAACAGTTGGAGAAGAAAAAGCACAGCCTGAACATTTACAAACTAATTCCTTTGCTCCAGCATCCTCTTTACATACTCTTTTAAAAAGAATGAATCCCCTGTGTGATTATCTCGTTCATTCCCAACATAGCACAGCAGCATTACTCTACCTATCTAGAAGCACAGTTTCTACCAGCAGACTATATATTCTCTCTTGACAGCTCAGGTGGCAGCAAGAGGTCAAGCAAGAGTTGCAAATAGATAGTGGATATCCACTGCTTTTAGGCACTGTGCCAGCCTGCAACACACTAAGCCTCTCCTCACCATTCAGAGGAGCCACAGCATGTAACATCTGTTTGTGCATGAGATTAACATGCACAAGCCAGCTTCATAAGCAGGTGTCCTGAAGAGAACTATAGTTATCTGACACCACTGTACCATCAGCCACTTTGCAGGTGAGAAGAGCCCTCAAGCAGCAAAGAAATGCACAGAAGTCACTGAAATGAAATTCTGCCTAGGAAAAATTGGCCAACATTTTAAAGCGAATTTAAAAGTCTACAAACTTGGACCAGAGGAGCATGCAGAACCGTGGATCTGTACTCCAGCTGGTGAGGGAGTAGCAGAGAGCAGGCAGCAAAAGCTACATAAACAGATGATACGCACTCAAGCCATGCTAAGCAGCGGTTGCAGTCTATCTCCTGCATTTGTGCATTCCCACAAGAGTTTACCTGAATACTTATGAGCACAACTTTTGTTAGTTTGGTTTTACAAAACCTCCATAACGGGCAAAAAAATGGCCATGAAACCATTCAAAAGCAACTCATCTTTGACAGCTTCCATACTGCACAAACATAAGGATTGTCTCCCTTAGCTGTTCTTGAACCTGAGAAATAATCACAACTGTACTCCATACATGCAAGAAAGCGTATGAACAACAGAGATAGTCCTGCAAGGTTGGCATGCCCGCGAGTCATTCCACTACCTGCTGTAGGCTTAAATCTTCAGCTACACAGGTAATCAATGGGCATTATTGGCAGCTATAATCACAGCCTCATGATGGATGCACCACAAGGTATTTAAGGCTTTATTCTTCCCCTCTCTTCCAAGTGCTGCAAAAAGCAGGTGCTCCTCATAGCAAGTCCCACACATTCAGCAGCCACAGTTTCAGTCCTCCTGCTCCAGTATTTCCCAGCAAAACACAACTAGCTATTCTTGTTAGCAAGCTAACCAGGGGACAAATATTAAAGGCAGTACAACAACCTTTAGAGAGCAAAGAAAAGAAAGGGCTGAATGGAACACTGTCTTGCGTTCTGATAGCCATATCAAGTCACAAAGCCCACAGTCAAAAGAACAAGAGGTACATCAAATCCCTCAGGTTCTCATCCAGCATGTCTGATCCTCACAAGGTTCTTTAGAGCCAAAGAAAAAGGGGAACTGGGAGAAACTGTGTAAGTGTTATTAGACTAAAATCCATGGTTTTGAAGTCTCCTACTCCAGGAAACAGTGACACAGGACTTCACAATTGACCAGGTCTGTCTCTATACCACATACATAGGAAAATAAATGTATTTCCTGGAACTGCTAGAATACCCAGATTAGCTCAGATACACACAACTATAACAGCCAAGAACCAGTTCCACAGTGTCTTGCAGTTTGCCAAACTGTTGAGCTTACTGCATATTTCCACATGAATCCCAGTCTTATCATCTGCCTTTAGTTACAACTTAAAGTTGGTAGAAATTATTTTCGCAGTAGATATTACAACTACCTGTCAGACAACCATGGAAGAACTGTTCCTAGAAGGAAGCTTGCATAGCAGGACAAGTTCTGCATCTCACACAGCTCTTCCAGCTGCATCAGTACCTAACCACCACTGATATCATCCTCAGCATTCAAACTCGACAGCTTACCCAGGCAGGAACGTTAGAATGTTTTAACACTAGAGAAAAAGGGAACACAAACACTGGGTACCTTAACTTAAAAGTAACAAGACCAACTCTGCTGTTAGACACTGATTAAAAGCAGTGAGCTTAACATACAGAAAAATAGTTCACAGCATCACAGAATGTCAGGGATTCAAAGGGACCTGGAAAGATCATCTAGTCCAATCCCCCTGCTGGAGCAGTTACAGATGTCTTTGCCTTATGAGGAAGGCTACAGTACTCACCCCCTGCTGTAGCTACACAGAAGTCTCAAATTCAATTACTTATACCTATATTTATAAATGGAAAAGAAACCCAGCCTTGACATTTCACAAAGACAGACTAACCTTGATTTCGGTGGTGCTCCTGAAGAACATATATTTATTAGCTTGCTAAGATCTGTGTAACAAGATACCTACACACTTAGCTAGCTAAAGATTTACTGCTCAACCAGGTCAAAGACTTCACCATTTATCTTCAGCAAGTATAGCTTTCCTTTCACTTGCCTGGGCATGAATGTAACTGAGAAACAAAAGGTTTTGTAGGATTTAGACAAGCAGAGTTAAAGCTGCTTTTGTGAGCTCTAATTATGATTCCCAGATACACACTCTTCGGCCTTAATGAGAGTGTGAGCCTGCAGATCAGGTTTATTGCTCAAATCTGTGCAAGTCAGCTACAGAAGCACAAGCCACTGCAGTCCAGATTTCAGATGGCCACTCTTTTCTCACTGTATTCTATGAGGGCTGCTCTGAAAGCAATGACTCCTGGTTATGATGTTGGCCCACTGTATCAGAGGCAGCTGTTGGTGGAATGGCAGTAGAAACTGACCCTACCCACCAACATCCCATTACATTTTGTTGCTACGTGACAGATGACAGCAGAGGGGCAGTCTGACAGAATGGCACCTGACATGGAAGTGAGGATGAAGCGAAGGGGTGGAATAGAACTCCTCCATGAGGAAAACGCGGCACCCACTGCCATTCATCAGCACTTGCTGAACAGAGACCTCACTGCTCACATTCACTGTTAGGGGTGGGCGGTACGTTTCAGCAGTGGTGACAGCAACCTGAAAGACAAGCAATGCTCTGGATGGCCATGCACAGCTGTCACAACATGAAATGAAGAGATTTTCAACCAGCTCAACTGCACAAATTAGTGCATAACAACTAAGAAACTGTATACAGAGCTGAATATCAGCTTAAATGCATTGGAAACAATGACAATGTTGGAATATCACAAAGCTTGCTCCAGGTGGGTCCCATGAATGCTCATGTCAGAACAAAAAACACCATATGCAAGTTCATTGGGGCCTGTTGAACCAATATGAGATGAAGATGCCAGTTTCTTGGATTGCACCATTGCCACTGACAAGATGTCACATCAACACTAAGAGCAGCATGAAAATGGCAGTCCACAGAGCAGCAATATGTAATTCCCCATCAAAGAAAAAGTTCAAGGCACAGCCCTCAGCAGGTTAAGCACTATATTTTGGGGTAAGAAAGGGGTTTTTCCTTCTGGATCTCCTGGAGCCCAGACAAACCATCATGACACTGGCTAAGCTGAAGGCTTGAACTTCTCTGGTCAGGCCAGAAAGACAACCTTTCCCTTGCAACATGGTAACAACCAGGCCCAGTACCTGCTTGAAGAACATGGAGCACACTGCTAACCTTGGCTGGAGCGTCCTACCACAGCTACCATACCATCTAGACTTGGAAGTTTTTGACTTCCAACTGTTCGGGCCAATTCAAGGTGAACTGCATGGGCAACATTTTCCTAGCAATGCCACCATCATAGCAGCTGTGAAACAACAGGTCACATCCACTGGCATAGATTTTCACAAATGCAGCGTGCAGGCTCTTATTCATGGCTGGTGAAAATGCACAGCTGATCATGGCAGCTATGTTGAACAACTGTTTTGTAGCTGAGAATTTGCTCTATCAAATAGTGTTATTGTGCTCTTTGTACCTGTTTATTTCCATAGAAACCTCAACAGGAAACATCACTTTTTGAGCAACCTTTGTATTTACAAGCAGTAACGTTTCTAAAGCAAAATCCAAATTTGAAGTGCATCATTACACACCCCATTAAGTCAACATTTCCCTCAATTCACCTAGCTATATATAGTAAGAAAACAAACATGTAAGCATGATGGTCTAAAAACTAAGAGTCAAAGCACATTTGTAGAAGTTCTTGACCAACTTTCTTTTTTTTCTTAAATTAAGGAAACTTCTGACACGTAACTTAACCCGTTATACCTTGAGGCACCATTTCCCTTTGAAGCCTGCATAGTACAAGATCTGTTCAGACTTGCAGAGAAAGTTTTCAAGTGTAGTAGTCGTAGTTCTGGCCACCGTGAATGAGAACACACGAGAGAGGCAGGTAAAACAGATTGAGGCACCTGATGCTCCACAACCCTCCTTCCTCCTCTTAAGGGCCAGTATTTGGTTTGTTTGCTATTTAAATACCTAAACATTCATGTTTTTCTTTGCTGCCTTGAAAGCAGCAGCTGTGACACAAGGATTGTCACCATAAGTTTCTAGTTAAAATAACAGCAATACTTTCAGTAACAGATCTCTCTCTAGACCAGCTGATAATTTAACCAAAAGCCACAGACAGCTTTCAGACTTAACCTTTTCACTAAATTCATGCCCACAGTTTGTTTTACCTTCACCTAACCTCAAATCACAACTACTTCCCCATGAAGATGTTTTTCCCCTATAAGCTTGAGACACCAGAAGGAAACAATTTCTCTCATTCACTGGAAGCTCCTAATGAAGGTCCAAGGAAGAGATCTATAGAAGTGCATAACTACAGATTTTGGCTGGGCAAGTAACCTGCCAAGCAGCTGCTACTGCTGCACAGAAGACTCAGCTATCAGCAAAGGGGAGTAGAAGAACAGACTGATCAAATGCCTGCTTTGCAAAGAGACAAAAACTTCTGAAGGATTCATCTCCAGCAGGCCACAGAAGGGCTGCAAGTCAGCAGGAAGAAGCTTGCACAGAAAGCCTTGGCCCTCCCAGAAGTTAAGGCTTTCCACCATATTTATTTATTTATTTAAAGGAAAAAGGAAGTGAAGGCAATGGGCTAATATGCACAGAGGTTAGTCCCCAGAGCAAGAGGCATCACAGCCTGACAGACTCTATGTCTATTCCCTCAGTCAAAGATGAGGACATAGTGCAAGCCCCAGGTGGTCCATCAGCTCCCAGGCTTTGCTGCCTTTCTCCACACTTAAAGGTTGAAAGCTGAGAACTGCCAAGGACATGCAGAACTTCAAGGAGGAACTTCTGAGGAACAGAGCTAGCTCCTGCAACTTCCAGGAGCTCATTCTCATTTTCTAAAGAGCATTCCATCTTAGAAAGATGTAGTTGCCTGTCTGCTTTAATGAGCACTGCCAGCCTCGCACTAAAATGTAAGCAAGCAAAAGGGCAGGGCTAGTTCTTACCACTTCAGAATTCTTGTATTTCTGTGGCCTATGAGACCTACAGAACAAACAATGGGCATCGGTGTAGTATCTTGCAGTGGGTGGGATACACAGGAAGAAAAATAATCACACATACAGTCACAAACATTTCAAAGTTGAAACTAGACACACCTGAAAAGCAGAATACTTCAGGTTTCTGAACATCTCAGCATCATGCTGCATCAGTTTGAAGAACTGCCCTTAGATAGCAGCTCACATTAAGTATGATCTTTATGCTGCCACCCGGAGGCAGTATCTTAGAAGGATGTATGTTTAGATTCGGCAAGTATCCCACCGATAAACAGCACAAACAAAGAGAAATTAATGTAAACTACCAGATGGTCTTTTCAGCCCACTTTGCCTTCAAGCTCACAAATCCACAGGTGCCCTACACAGACTCCCCTTTTCAGCATACACTGCAGAACCTGCAAGAACCTCTGAAGAGAGGGCACTAATAGAGGAACATGCATTGCAGACAAAGTAACTCCTTGACTTCAAAGTCTTGCAACAGGAGGCTTTGTGAATCAGTAGAAGACATTCTTACTCCACCTCTACAGGCAGACCACACTTTGCTACCACGAATTTCAGGTCTAGTTGCTGAAAATCAGATTCTTTTCCTGAAGCAATCCATGTGAAAAGCATTAGAACAGACCTAGAATATTTTAATTATCTGCTTTACATGCATTTCCTTTGCTTTAACTCTCCATCATACATACATTATAAAGCTACTTCCAGTGAAATATCTAATGATTGCACCACAGCTAGAACTTGAAGTTGTGCACTGATATACAAGGAAAGTTTTTGAGTGTGAATACACACAATGTGGGGAAATCTCTTACAAACTGTGAGTATTAACTCAGTACTGCAGTTCTGTTGGCTTTGTTATGGCGCCACAAAAGCTTGCATCAAGCCATCCTCTAGGTTACCTACAGACAAGTACACTGCAGATTAGAGGAATGGTGTGTTCTCAGCATGCCTTCATCTCTGCCTGTCAACTTACACACCTGTGATGCTTGTACTGAGACACAAACCTTGAGTGCCTGCCATTCAGACAGCAGCAGTATACAGTAAGCCACTTCACTTTCAGAAGTCTCAGTTTTATTTGAATTTTACATACAAGCCTCTAATCACTAGCCTCTAGAGGCCTCCTGATTTTTTCCAGATGCAAATAAAAAGTGCCATATGGCACTCATTACAGGTTATGATTTACTAGCCATTTAGGACCTTTCCCAAGTGACAGGTGTTTGATGTTTCCACTTTCCCTAACTACATCCAAATGTAACAAACCTAGACCTAACTGTCAGCTAGGCTCGTTAGGCTCAGATATGCTTGCAAGCCGAGTGGTTCAGTCATAATACCTCTCATTCTGGCAGTCTGTTTATAATTCTTTCCTGCTTAAGGAAATGGAATAATTCCCCAGAACATGTCCTGCTCCTCACCTTTATCCACACAACATGCATCAGAGGAGGTGTCAGTCCCTTAACGGATGTCACTCATTTGACACTGACAAGTGCACCTTCATGTGCATGAAGCAGACCACACAAGAATAGAACTCCACGTCTTCCTCTGAGAAACGAAAGAAAATAGAACAGCATCTCAGATTAACCGAACCAGCTCTCTGTGGTCTATTTTGAAACTACAGAAAGCACTAAATTAAAGATTAAGCAAGTATAGGTGTTGAAAAGAATAGAGGTTGTGCACAGCGATACTGTGTTGAGATGTTATCTGCAAAAGTACACACCTTCTTAACTGTCAGAACAAGACTTAACTCACTTTAAGCTTGGTAGACGTCTGGGGAATTTTCTCCATTCTCTTTTATTCCTTGGACCAAGTATCATAGCTCCAAGGTTCTTCTAGCAAGAACTGTTTTATCATTTGTTTATGCCTGTAGCATCACCATACTCTACATGCACATTTCATTACCTAAAGCTACTGCGGTCAGTGCTTGCTCTATATGGTTCGATATAGATGAAAAGCTACCCTCCAGCCTCAGGGAATCAAAGCTGAAAAACGAAGTGGCTCTGGAGTGAGCCACATTTATACAAGGAAGAATACAGAGCAACTGTCCTAGCCCTGTAAGTCAGGGGTACCTCCTTCCAAATGAAAAGAGCATCACGAGATGGTGATTTGGGAGGTCCTGTTCTTTTATCCACACAGGTTCAGACATTCCTAAAGCTGATCAAAATAGGTGGTATTTAGTGGGAATTAGATGCTTGCTGGGGAACTCACAAATGAAATTAAAATTATTGCTTTCTCCATCGATTGGCTTTCTTTACGGTCACTCTCTGAAGGTTACTCGGGGCAAGTTAAGAACTCTCAACTTAAAGCACCTGGTTAGGGAGATTCTCTGACCATGTCTCTGAAGATTCTGGTAAGCTGCCCTCTTTAAAGTGCTGCATTAAAGTACTGCCAGTTTCAAAAAAGTGAAAGCAGGCTAGAAGAGAACACACGTTGCTTCCACACCTTCAACCCAAGCCTTCCTCAAACTCAAGATGCATGAAGTTTAGCATGAAGTCTGGAAGGAATAAGAAACAGCCACTGGCATTTGCACACATTCCAAAACAAGAAGTCACTTTCTCTAAGGGAAAGTATTCCCTGAAGCACTCTGTTTCAGGGAGGATACCAACTCCCACAAGTGCTATTTGGACATGCTCCAAAAAATAATCTGCCGCAAGTTTGTGATACTGCATCTGCAGTTACTAGCAGGTTAATTACAAGCACTAAATACGGAGCATTTTCAGAGATTCAGCCATATGCCAGTAGTAAGCAAGGTTTGGAAAAGAAGATGCTTTTGCAGTGTTCTTTCAGACTGCTAACTATGAGAATAAGCAGAACTTTGAAGACAGCCCTGCTTTGAGCAAAAGGGTATCTAACTTCCCTCCAGTGCAGTACAATTATACTTCCACTCTTCAGTTTTCCCGATTCTACAATAAGGCTAAAATGCTAAGCTTGTCATTTAATATTTATTTGCTTCCCTCTACATTAAAGCATTCCAGGAGTTGAATCCTTAAGTGTATCCTACACTCACTATCTCCAGATGAGAGTAAAGACGGTAAAGGCAGTAGAGGTCTCTAGCTCTGCAGAGCTGAGCGTATACAAAACCAGGACTGAAAGAGCTACCAAGATGCAGCTGCAGCTCACTCAAATATAACAGCTACTTCAGACATTTGATCAGTATCGGCCTTGACAGCGTGAGACAAAATAAAGCACTCAATCTGAAGCAGAGAGCCAAAAAGCTAGGTCAATTTCTCCAAATATTACAATCTTTTGACTATCTATACTGATTGGATGGGAATTTTCTTCTCCCACATAAGGCATCACAGTGCTTAGAGGCAAGGAATTAGAGCTTCTCAGGCAGCATGCTTACAGTGACCAATGAAATGTGATGTTCATGTTGCTATTACACAGCTGCAACTCAAGGACAGCAAAATACTGCATGACTATGACCTTCCCCTCCCCCCCCCCCCCCCCCATGTTTCTTTATCAGTTTGCAATCATTAGTGCTCAGAAATCAGTCTTAATACCTAACCATCCACCTTCTCTATTTGTCCTCCAAGCCTCACAAGTGGCAACAACACAGTCTTCAGTTCAGTATCAGTGTTTAAAGAACTTAGGAATTTGTCTCTAGTACCTTCCTGAAGAGCTCTAAAAAGCTTAAGGACTTCCTTGTTGCTTCAAACTGCCTTCTATATAATATATTAGCTTATGCCTTTTTGCCATCAGAAAGGAAGAGTCACTGAAAAGCTTCAATGAAGTGTAGAACAATATGCCTACAGCAATTCAGCAACTCGTTAAATATGTTTGCATACTCTATTAACAAAGAGAAAAAAGGAAAAATGTACTATTTTCATCAGAGCCATAAATGACCACACTGTTCCTCCACAGTTATTACCACAGTATATTAGCAATCAGAGATCACTTAAAAAGTCACAGTACCTGTGTGACTGTGAGTCACTGTTAGGTACAGCACACTGCTGTTCTAAACACACTTTCCCCAAACAAGGCTAGGCCCATCAGTGAGACTCTTCTTATTCAAACCTAAAGCTACAGCACTTGTTTTCTAGGTTCATTTGAAATACAAAAATCCATGACATGCAACTTCTCTCATCCTTCCCAGATTTCTGCTGTTTTAACATACAATGATTAAAGAATTTTAAAAAGCAATGGCTTTGCAGAAACTTTTGTTTTCATGCCTGAATACACAGAACCTGCATGAAGAGAAACAGGAGTAGTCCAGTATAAATTCCCATCTTTCAAACCAGAAAGAAAGCCTCCCTTTCCTTCTGAATACCTTAGCCTTTTAACGTTCAAGATAGATAATTTTTTAGACTAGTTCAGTATATGCATTTTCTAAGTCAGGAAGGCTAACTTCTGCTGTCAGTCTGTGTAACGGGCTCATTCAGAGTAAGCTGAATCACAGAAGTCACCACCCCACAAATAGAATTACTTTTTTAAAAGTTTTAAACTGAGTATGTCAGCTCCTTCACCCAGATACTGTTTTGCAGTGGCACTCCTCATCAGGAAATCATCTTTTCTGGGATCTGACTGCTCATCTAGCCCTGCCTGCAAATTACATTAGCCTTCATTGCTTCAGGTAAATCTGTTTAATTGTCATCTTTAATAACCGCTACTTGAATTCGAGGTGTATAAAGTGCACAGTTCTTCACCCACAACGGTCATTTTATTTTCCTCCAGGATTCAGGAGGAAATGGAAAGGTTTGTTTCTGAACAGTTAATACTGTATTTAGTAAACACATACTGATGCTGGATAGCCTTATGCATGGACTGTTGAGATACTTGAGATATGTCTTCCTTAATAATGTAAAATTAGCCTTCTTTGCTAACCCATGAAGCAAAAAGAAAAGAAAAATGCTCCACTAATTCTTGCTTAATTTTGATGGCTTTCTACAGTAATTAATGCTTGTTACTTTTTCACCCAGGACATGAGATTTACAGGGAAATTAAGGGCCAGAAGAATAATAAAATTAACTACTATGAAAGATGTGTCAAAGTTCCCAGTAATATCCAGAGTACTGAAGAAATAAGTTCAGTATGCTAAATTAAAACCATTGCTTTTCAGTTGCCTGGTTTGATTGGAAAACATAGGTAAAAAGAATGACTACCAAGAAGACAACAAGAACACTGCTTAAGACAGAGAAGCAACGCCTGTGTTGCTTGGGTATGATCTCAGAACTATTTCTCTACACATGCAAGTTAGAAATATTGCCTGAAAGTGTTTACATTGCTGTAAAGTTAATTTGTCGGGAACGGGTAGCTCCTAAAACAGTACAGCCCACATGTCTACAGCCAAATGAAGAAAGCCATCCAGCACTGGCCCCTTATTACACATTCCCAGGTTCCAAAATAATGTTTTTGCATCACATTTTATACTAGCATGCAAATTAAGAAGCAAGGGTGGCATCCTTTTAGAACAAGACAAAAATAGAAACCTCCCAGTATAAAAACAGCATGAAGAAGTTTGTAACAGAAAGGGAACAAAGTTGCTAGCCTATAGCATTATTGGCAAGCAAAGAACCCCACCCTTCTCATAAAGGAGTTACAGTCTTAACCACAGAGCAAAGTAACAGTACAGGAAGGGATGGCCTTCCAAAAATCAGAAGCTGGGAAAGAAATCCAAGCAATTATTCCAGATTCCAGATGTGATTATTCCAGACACTGTGCTAATGAATTGAAACACTAGTTTCACAGAATGAAGTAATAGGTGATTTTCTTCCTTAAGTTTCAAGTCATAAAGGAAACTCATTTATCTTATTTCCTCCTGTTCAAAGAAGGATACAAATCACACTTGTAAGTACTAGACACAATATACCAATGAGTATTACCAGTGTTCATGCTTATGTATAAGTCTGATTTCTGTTTGAGAAGGTGTTACATAAACAGAAGGCTTTCTCTTCCCAGCCATAACTACCAGTTACTGATAGCATACAGCTAATGTAGGCTATAAAAAAAATACAACACCTCTGATACCATCTACAAAATTCTTCCCTTCCACTCCATGCTGCCAATGCTTTAAAGTACTTGAAGTTCCTGAAAGGCTAAGAAGAAACAGGAGTCAGTTAAAAACAGCAAGAAACTCATCAACCACTCTTCCCCCCACCCACCCCCAATCCTCCCCAGTATTCAAGCCTCACTGCCCTTCTCTCAGTGTAAGCTTTGTCATGTTGCTTCACTTTATCACTACAGCTGCCAGATAAAGCCAAATTTTATGCCCAGCACATTAAGGCTCTTGTATTTTCATCTAGCCCAGTAGCCATGCAAGAAACTGGTTAGTTAAACTGAAGATTAAGCTAGAAAGGGAGATTTGCATAGTTCTGCTTAATTTTCTAAGTACTATAAACACACTACAGCTTGAGTGAGACTCAGCAGTCACTTACCTCCCCAGTTTCTGGAACAATGAGGTCTTTACCTCTAGCAAGCTTCACCTTCCTCACAAACTGCCCTATAGTCTCAGTCTCTTAAATAAAACCATTTCAAGACAGTTCTGCTGACTACCAGCCAAACAAGCAACAGAAGGGTTTTCTCTTAACCTAGTGCAAGATGCTCAAATGGACCAGACAGCCTTAAAATCCTTATACCAGCCAATGATGTGATCTTACCTGCCATAACTACCTCTCCAAATACAACACGAAGCAGGTGAGAGAAGCTACTGTTAGAGAAAGATGGAAAGAGATGAAAGCTTCAGTTCCATGTGAGTGAAAAATTCCAACAGTAACCAAGGTTCTTCTACACACTCTTTGTTTCTTATAAGGAAGGGGTGTCTATCAAGCATATATACCTTAGCTCTATGTCTCATTTCAAAAAGCATCTGAACTCCCCAGGAAGAAGTACAGAATAAATACTTTCCTGTAAGTTAATGATGTGTTTTGAAATTAAGATTCACAGTGATAACAGCTAAGGTCAGTACTGGAATAAATAGGTTTCTTCAACACATTTAAGCCATTTTGGCATAAATCCTTACCAGACACAGGGAAAAACAAAACAAAACAAAAAAACCAACAAACACTAGGCTATTTTCAGCTGGGGAAACAAATAGAGATCAACCCACCTAGCATACAGTGGGGTCACATTAGACAGGAAGGGAGTTTTGCAGGTCTAGTTACATGCCTCTGTAAAGAAAAACAATCGTTTTGTAGACAGCTATTTGACTTCTAGTCTAAGCACTGCGTGCAAATGCCTTTTACAATGCCAGAAGAAAGGAGAGATTAAAATCCAACTCCTTCACTTCAATTCTCTATAGAGATTAGGTTTAAAAAACAACAACAACAACAACAAAAAAACGGAACAAAATACTGATGAGACTTAACTATTTTCTCTCCCCTCCAAAAGGGAGAGAGAGAGACAAGAAGAAAAATCCAACCACAGAAGGTTGAGCAGCAATAACTAAGAGCCCTGAAGGCTATCACCAAAGTCAGCTTGAAGCATTCCTTCCCCTAAAACACACTCCAGGTTAAAAACTATCAAGGTTGCCACTACAATTTACTTTCCTTTTGTGTGCAGTATATGCACATAAATATTTTAGTCACTCTAAGTAAACAAGAATGTCTACACTCTCTACATTACAGTGCAGTTAGGATTAATTCTTGACTACAGGATATGCAAGATATCTAACAAAGTACCCCTGGGAGCATGGCTAGACTCTGGTATAATTTTACACACAAGATACTGCAGGTTGGAAGAGTCCTCAGGTCATTACTCACTCCAGATTCTCTCTCAGAGCATGAAAACAACAAAGATGCACTTTCATAAGTGAACAAAAACATCTTTAGTCTTGAAACAGATGTCAATATGGCTATAAAGCAGTTAAAGAATCAAGACTTTTAGAGAGACCAAGGCATTAACAAATCTAAGCTCAAATTTGTACAGTACAGTATAATTTTGAAGTCACACAGCTGTAAAACAGTGCTCCACATTAAGGCATTTCCAATTAAGCCTATAAACCCCAAACACAGTGTCCTAAAAATGAGACCGCATCTTCAGAAACTGAAGAAAAACTTGAGTTCTGCAAGACTTGCAACAAACCTGCTTCACAACTGACTTACAAGCATTAGATTAATTTTAAATAGGACCTTTTTTTTTCTTCAGCTCAGCTACGCTTAGACTGTTGATATAGTGTTGTTACACTGAGGTTTCTTCCCCACATGCCATACACCTGTATTCTAACCAGCAAGTTTCCTTTTTTAAAAGCTGCACTGTACCAATGATACTTAGCAGAGTTTAATTGCATTGCTGACCTTTCACAGAGGGCAAAGGATGCTGCTTAAGGCTCCTTAAAACTATGCCAGAATGTACCTTCTTAGCAAGTTTCATTTTCTGTATCTTGTGCTGTAAATCATCTGTTCTTAGCAAACAAGTTTGAAGTCAACATCAGACAGCCAAATGCTGGGTACTGCAAGAACTTCAGAGCATCCCAGTAGATTCAGGTATTACTGAGTCCATACAGCTTATGAACCAGCTAAGCAAAAAGCATTTTCATTCAAAGCAATTTGTCTGGTATTACTGTTATTGGCAGAGACTGCTTTCTATTCACTGTGCTTGCATAATGCTATTCCTAGAACGCGCAAGTAGACCTTATCTAGATATCTTGTTAAGTGGTGATATACAATGGAGAGTATACACAACTGATGTGATTAGACAAGGAAGAGTTTTAATTTAAGTGAATGAAAGGTTGAAGTGCACAATGCACCCTCACTGCGTGTGCAGACTCCTGTTGCACTTTGTCCCAGATAGAAAATATGCATGTTCATTTTGTCAGGGTGCTCTTACTGATTTCAGTTGTTTTGTAATAGAGAAGTATCAGCTCGTTCCAGTACGACTAACAGCAACTATATTGCATGACAGTAAGCACTACTCCTTCCTTATTCATTGTGGAAAAAGGTCACTATGTAAGTTTATTTAACATGTAATGTAAACTAAGAAACACTTGGTCCTAAGAAAACTTCCCTTCCTACTTCAGGAAAAGTTAAGTAGCTTCAGTAATTGATTTCAGTGAGTGGATTAACTCATTCATAAAGAGGAAAGTGAAAACCTAGGTGCTTCCGCTGAACTATCAGACTATTTCCATTATGTGGAAAACCTGATTAAGATACGTAGCCATTCCCCATGCAGAGCCACAGATCCTATTATGGCTCAAATGGGAATCACTTTAAGTTTAACTCAGGATTCCTTTGATTTGTTTGCAGATTAATATATGCCGGAACACATCTTAAGATACAACTTTCACTGTATATCTTTAATTAAGACCCATGCAAGGCCAAAAGCAAAACCCTCGACAAGTGACAAGCTGTAAGCGTGAGGGCCCAAGCCTTAACATTACAAAACAGTCTTGTGCATGACTAACCAAGACACATCCATGGAATTCTGAAGGCCAGCATCCATTTCTTCCTGCATTTAGAGACCTAGCTTTCATAACTAGAAAGAGGCACAAGCAGTTATGAAACTCAAAATACCAACAACAACAGTAACCAATACTGCGAAAAAAATCCTGGAGACAAACAAGAGAAACTAAACGTGACCACCATTTACAAATCAAGACTATTAAACTGTAACTAATTAGAATGTACAGGCACATGCGTTTATATACACAATAACCTCCAAAAGACAAATTCCAGCTAAGCTTACAGACTTCCCATACACAACAAGTTACTTAAAAAAAAAAAAAAAAAAAAAAAAAAAAAAAAGGAGCAAAACTAAAAACCACAAGTGACACCCATCTTGCCAACACGCCTTCCATGTCTGAGCAATTGTTTTCATTCTTACACTTTGGGTCAAGCTATAAGCAAAACAGTACACAAAGAAAATAAAATAAAGCAGAAATTATTGACAAAGTTGACAAAAGGGGTTGACAAAGCCTGCCTACACACTAAAAATTGAGGTCTTAAATATGAAAGTTTTTCCCCTCCTCCAATATAAGTCAATATGGAGTCATCAACTGAGTCATGAAGAGTAGCACAATTCAACAATCTATCTAGCTAAGGAATACGGATTGATTAGCTTTCACAATTGCAGCTTGTGCTCACTTCTCTATAACATGGTATAAAGATAAACCTTCCAGGAAAAGAAAAGACTCCACTTATAAGAAGAGTGGATTGGCTTATATAAACATAGGTAGGTTTACATAAAAAACACCGAGTTACTTAAGCATAAGCACTCACACACACTAATAAAAGCATAAAATAAATAAGCACCTTTTCAGTGAAGTTACCTCGGAAATCACACCATGCACAGATGACGCCATCTCCCATCTCATTCATTCTCTCATTCTGAACCAGGACCTTTCTCAGACTGCCAACTGCTTGTTGCATGCTTCATCCAACATCAGCATCAGCCTGCACAGTAGAGCATCTCGTGGTCCCTGCCTTACTCATCAAGTTGAACAGATAAGAGAGTGACATTCTGTTACCTCGTAGCTCATTATAGTGTATACACTACACAGTCTGGAACAAATGCGATGTGATTTCTGCACTTAAGATCTGCATGATGAGTTTGACTAATAACTTCAGATATTTTAGTCAGGACACCAAAGCAGCCTGAACACATCCCACCAGACTGATCCTGTTGAGGTCAGGAAATCTGACACAAGGCCCCAGAACAACATTCACAAAGAGACTGTGTATCATGCATACTGATGTAACGTTAATTCCAGCGCTTCTGACAATCAGAAAAGTAAAATGCTGATCTTACTTGATAAGGATCAGCATTCGTTCAGCACTGTCACAGTCATGGGAAAAATCAAGGACATCAGAATACCAAAGCATTAGGAAACCAAAGTGTCAGCAGGACCTATGCAGGTTGGGAACAGAGGTGCATCTCTATTTCCCACCCCAAGAGCCCTCAGGCTCTTATCTCACCGTGGAGAGGTACACCCCCAGAAGACTCATGCTAAAAGGAAGGCTGCAGCACCAGGCAGTGTTCAGATCCACAATCCCACCATCTCCTCCACCATTTTGTTCTCTTCATCTCACTGATGTCAGCCCAGCACAGCCCCTTTTCAAGACCCCACAGACTCCTACCAGTTACACACAGATCTCTGCTTTAGCACTTTTCTGAAAGGGGAAGAGAAAAAAAGAGCCATATGTACGCACACAAGCCTATCTACCTTCAATCCCTATCTCCTAAAACAGTTAAGTCCCACAAGTAGGACTTCCCCAGACCTTCCTTTGGGAGGAGAAGGGGGTAAAAGGATGGGAACACTATGGGAGACAGTAGAGGCTGGTTGGCACTTCACAAAGCATCAAAAATAGTACCACAGATACTGTGAAGACAAGCAGTTCCAGCAACCTGCAGGCACCGACTGCACACTGGTATTGCTTACACCTGGGTACGCACCTGGGCATCAAGGAGGGGGAATAGGAAAAGGAGTGCACTATGGCGGTGCTTCAGCTTTGGAAGGGCAAATGAGATGTCTGCGGAGTCTCACTGTAAAGGAATGCACTTCAAAGGTGAATTCGTGACAAGATTTTGTCAACTCTAGTTACAAAGTGAGCGTACACGTAGTGCAGCTGTAGCAGAAAGGTACTCCACGCTTCCTACCACGCCACGAGTTTTTTTCCGAGTGAGACATCATCCTAAACAACAGAGATCAGAACTGCCTTCCAAGCAAGTTTTACGGAGTTAATCTCCGGAGGAGCGCGCAGTAAGAACCGCGAAGCAGAGGCACGCTGAAGCGGGAGGCGTTACAGAGCGTCGTCGCGGCTCAGCAGGAGCAGAAGGTGCCCGGAGCGGCGCGCCCCAGGGAGCCCTTCTGCTCGTGGCCCCTTCCTGCGGCGGCACGAAACCGCGGAGCCGTCACCTCCCGCGCACCCGCGTGTGCCATCCGCGCATCGCCGCCGCCCGGCGCCGCCGCCTCCAGGTGCGTCCTCCCAGCAGCACGCCACGGGCGGGGAGCCCTTCTCCTCCTTTGTCCCACAACAGCCGTCAGCTCAGCCCGCACAAAACCCGCCTGGGCGCCCTTACCCCACGAGCACGCCGTTCCCCGGCCCGGCGCGTTTCGACGGCTCCGCGCTCCCACGCGGGGCGAGAGAAGCCTCCGAGAACGGCAGCCCCGGCACCTGAGAGGACCCTAGCAGCACCGTGCTGCCCTGCCCGTCCGGTTCGTGCCAGCACCCGCGGCCCCAGAAGCCCGCCCGCCCTCGGGGCCCCAGAAAGAGCTCTGAGGAGAAGGAGGCGCGCGCCCCGCACTCACCGCCGCTGCCGCCTCCCGCGGCCCCCAGCAGCCCAGCAGCAGCAACACCACGCAACCCACAGCCGGGCTGCGGCTCCGCCACCGCCGCTCCATCCTCCCACCCGCTCAGGAGCTCCAGGAGCGGCCCTGCGGCGCGGGCATACCCGGCGGGGCAGCGCGGCTCCTGCAGGCGTCTCCCGCCGGCCGCCCCGACGCCAGCGCCCGCCCCTCTGCCGCGCTCAGCCCGCTTCTCCCAGCTCAAGTCCTCCCGGGACTACTTTGCCCCCACAATATTCATCCGCACCCCGCGGCGGGCGCGTGGCGTGCGTGTGCGAGCAGGGCTGGGTGCCGGCTCTCACGGAAGGGCCGTGCCTCCACACCGCGGCCCTTCCCCCCGGGCGCCGAGCTTTTGGCGGCTGCGAAGGGCGCGCGCCCGCCTCTCTCCGCCCCACAACTCCACGGAGCGGGCACAGCCGCGGGACCCCGCACTATTTTCTGCAGCGGAGGCGGCGCGGGGTGCAGGGGGTGGTTCTGCTGTCGCAGCGGCGGGGGAGCGCCTCAGGAGGGGCGGTGCGCTTGTCCCGTGCCGCTACCCTGCCCGGCCCTGCCTTTCCCTCCCCTCAGGTGCGGCGCCTCCGCTCGGACTGCTCAAACTTTCTCCGTGCGTGCTGGAGGTGGTCCTGGCGGCGGGGAGCGCGGGGCCGCACTGCTGAGTGTTGGCGGCGGTCCTCCCCTTCCACCGAGCCGCGCCGCGGACCCTGGCCGCCCGAGGCATGGGCCCGGCCCCGGGGCGTGCAGGGTGAGTGCTGAGGCGCGGCCCCCATCCTCCCTCCTGCCCCCGGCCCCGCTTGACGCCGCGCTCTCCTTTTGCCTCCCCTCAGGGCTCTGCTGCTGTTGCTGCCGGTGCTGCTGCTGTGCCTGCGCGCCGAGCCGGCGAGCGCGGTAAGTGCTGCCGAGGTGCCCCGCCGCCCCGCGCCACCGCTTCGCACCGCTCTCGCAGCGCTGAGGGGGAAACGGCGCGGAGTTATGAGGGGACGCGGCCTCCCTCCGCCCCCCGCCCGTTCGACCCCTCGCGGTGTGGGGGATCCCGGCACGATGCTGAACTCGCGGCTGAGAAGCGGGAACGTGCTTTAGATCCCGCGTGGCGTACAGAAGCGGTGACTTTACGATCTGTCAGTCTGACAACTTTATGGCGTAAACACAGATTTTCCTCCCGCTGTTCCCAATTAACGTTTAAGCACACTAGCGGGGGATCGCGGGCTTCCCACGCCTTCGCGGTGTCGGTTCTGCCGGTGCCGTTCCAGGGGTGCAGCGGCTGGGCTGGAAGCCGTGGGCTGGCGCTCTGCGGGAGGAGCGTCGTACACGGGCAGCCCGAGCGCCGCGCGGTTCTTCGGAGCGATCTCTTTGTTACATTGTGATGTTAATGGAGATGGTACAATGCTCTCCAGTCCTTGTGGTCCTGGCTTAACCACGCATCGCCTGCAAGGAATCACTGGAAGCTGTTCGTATAATGTGCCCTACGAATGTTTATTTAAATCCAACTTCTAACAAAAACAGTTGAAAACTTGCTTTCTGAGCCAGTGTTTTCCCAGTGCTTTTGCTACTCTTTTGATTAAAGTTGTAAGGACTGAGAACTTTCCTGTACTGCTGAGAAGAAATCTTTTGAAGAGTCTTTAATAGCAGAGGGGGTTATGTTTTTTAGAAACATAAAGGACTTGTTTCTACCTTGTGCTTCTCCTAACGCGTTGGGCTGGTAGAATTTCACCATCCTGATCAGGTGGTAGCTACAGGCTCTAATCTTCCCAAAGATTAAGAGATTAGACAGCACGCAGAACTGTGAGAGTTTCTTTTAGAAGTTGTTTTTTTTTTCCTTCAACAAAACCAACAACTGTTCTCCTGGGTGTTCCTACTGCACAGGAATCTATGTGGAAACACAGCAGGTATTTTCAAAGCTGTGTGAAACAAATGCAGCGAGCATGTTTTGCAGTCATTTGTATAAATCTGTGCAGTGCATCAGTGAAATTTGTCCTGATTGGCGCGGAAGTGACCAACAACAGAGTTTTAAACTGTTCCAGTTTTGCTGTATAACCGTTAGGAAGCACATCTCAGTATTTGGTTTGTTCTTCTTTTATTTGCAGTTTCTTGACAAGTTTCATTGTGTATGAAGGGACTTTGTCAAGGCAAGTCTACCAAAGCGAGTAAGAGCAACATCTATGTGCCATTTCTGAGTCTTCCTGGCATTTTCTGTTGGAGTTAGAAAGCAAACAAAATCTTTGGCTTTGTGTGAGCAGTCTGAAAGTATGAAAGAATCAGAAATAGGCTCATCAAATAATTTTAGAGCTTCATACGTCTAAGCAGATAAGGTACTTAATTACTCTTATTAAAAAGCTGTCAGTCACGCTCAACAGGAAAGAAAGATAAGTGTTTTTGTCATCTTTTCAGACATAGCGGGTAATTGACTTTCTATTGCCAAATTAAAACAAAATCCAACGCAACAAGAAATCAGTTACACTTAACGCCTTCCAGCACAAAGTAAACCATTAAGAGAAAACATGAACCTGTTTTTGCAGTAAGCAGAACTTTTTTCCAAAGAGCAAGAATCTCTGTAGGATTCCTGAGTACTCCTCTGCTGTATGATTTGAGCGTTGTAGAATACAACATTAATAGATTAATAAAGATGGTACCTTTCTCCAAGCTATTAGAAATGGTCAAGAGCTGGAGCACTCCTTGTTGAAGGTGAGGTGACTTACTGTTTCCCTTTTCTTCAGTTGATCTCATTTCAGTAAGGAAAATTCATAAATACTACAGCAATTTGCTGAGCATTCTTCTGGAATGTTATGACCAATAGGCAGTAGCCAGCATCTTCAATAAAGCTGTACCAAAGATGGCTTTGGCTTAGAAGTCTCTGTTACAAGTGCACGTTTGTAGAAACAGGATTTAAAAGCATAGTGTAGCAGAACTGATAAGTTACAGCTTGAGGCAGTGATTGAGCACCTGGTGGGAGGCAGGGCCAACCCAGGGGAGCTTAGCTCCATGCAATGCACCTGGGTGACCAGAAGGCATGGTGCCAGGAACCATCTCTTCCTAGACCTCATTTATGGGTTGGCAGTGGAGGTGAGGGTATTTTACTGGAGATCCCTGTATTCATGAGGTCTTCTGAAGGTAAGCAGCGGGGTTTTTTTGTTGTTTTTGTTTTCTTCTTCTTTCCCTCCCCCCCCCCCTCCTTAATTTCTTTATCTACAGCTGCTGCTGCTTTTGGGCTTGTCCTTATTTGGTGCAGCCAAAGGCTTTTCTACTCTGCTATTATCGCTGTACTTTCTATCATGTTGCAGTATTATGTGTATCAAGCTTAACTTCTCTGCTGATTCTTTTTTTTCTGGGGGGGTGAGGGAGCGTATAAATGGTGACTTATACTGAATAGCAGTATAAAATTAGGCCGGTAACATGATTGTAGTTTGTTGATGTTTCTGGGATGTCCTGTTATAAATGTAAGGTGAGGGATGATTGCAATGGTTGGAGATGGTCGTCTGCAGTAAAATCTGAGATCCTCATCCTTTTGCAAAGCTCTCAGAGAAGTTTCCTCATACCGATAGTTGCAGCAGTTGTTCTGTGCCTGTTTGAAAGCATGCATGGCATAGAGGTGAGATAACTCCTTATTTATATTCTATTTCTTACTCTTTAGCCAGTTCAGCGCACCTGGAATGTGTGCTGTTATTGATGTGGTAGCCAAAGGAACTACTGTGATCCTCTTCTTGTCAGGGAGGTACTTCTGGAGCTTTCGGATAACTTATCTTTTATTTTATGAGTTTAGGCTTCATACATTATTGCTGCTTTTTCAAATCTTTTATTTTCTTTTTGTCTTTGATAATGAATGTGCAGATTAACTAGAGATAGCAGCAGAAAAATAGCTTAATGTCTTGTTCGGCAGTATATCAAGCCCATTGGGAAGTATCCAAGCAAGGTAAATAAAAACTGTTTAGTAGAGCAGATTGCTCAGTTTTGAATGACTGAAGCTCAACTAGGTTACGGTAAGTTAGTAGCCCAAGTCATCCTGTTTTTCTTCTCCTAACATACTCTAGGTTTTCTGTGTGATTTTTCATCTATGACACAAATATTTCTTAATATATTTTTACTTAATATGTTCTGGTCTAGCTTAAGTGAACCAAGCTTGTTGTTTTCAGTAGCCTTATGCCAAAGATAAATTCTGGCCTAGAGATCTGTGTGAGTAAAAAATGGGTATTTAAAAACAGAGTTGCAACTCTCATTACTCCACTTTCCACAGTAAAATTTCTGGAAATATGTGTTTTGAAGTGTGTTGTTTACCTGTTTCTCTGCCATTTTGATCAGCATTAACAGATATGCAAGCCTCTCATTGTTTGACTTTTTACAGCTGTGGTATCTTTACACAGCCTTGAGTTTTGTAAAGAAAGCAGCAATGTCTGTGATATATTTGTTAGTGTAAGGAAGAGGTCTGCAGAACTAAAGAAGTTGTGAGAAGGGTGGTTTGTTGTTTTTTGTTGTTGTTGTTTTGTTTTTTAAATATCTTCTAAACCTCAGGATTTGCTTACTAGGGTAAGGCAGCCTCTTATCACTAAGAGTGTAGAGGTATAGATGTGCTTGTTTGGCAAAGATTTTGTATTGCATTGAGAATGACCTTTGCAAAATAACCGATTTCCTGATAGCAATATATCTGCTATTTCTGTTTCTATGGGGGGGGGGGGGGAGTGATAATTTGTTTTATATGAAGTATATTAATATGTGAAGCTGATATCGTACTGTTCATTGTCTAGCCTTTGCCAAGATATGTCACATTTGATGGAAAACTCTCTCCAGGTGAGTAGGGGTTTGGCACTGAACTCCTTCCAAATACTTCTTCCTGAGGTAACTGCAGTAATGAGCTGATGCTTACAGATGTTATGAGAATGCTACAGATTACCAGAAGTTGTGACAGTAAAAGGGTGGTGGCTTTCTCAGAGTTGCTGCTCTTGTCAGAGTTGGTCTGCTCTTTTCCTTCCTAAGTGGGTTTGTGTGCCTCTCTGTGGATGGCAATTTTGAATTAACTTATTGCCTAAACAGCAACTGTAGGGAGATTTGTACCACCTGTGTCTCGACTTAAATGTTATAATAGTGACAGAGAGAAAATTAAGAACTTTTAGGGAACTTTGGAAAATAATTTTCAAGTTCTCTGAGAATCCAATCTCATACTGGATGGCTTGCTTTGATCAGAAGTAAAATTAAGGTTTATATGTTGTTACCTGTGGAAGGAATTGTTCTAATGAACGGATTGGAAAGAGGCAGAGATTCTTCTCAGAGGGTATTTGTGAAATGCATTTGAACTCAGTTTTGTCTTGTTAGTGACTGTAGTGTTAAGTAACATTGGAGGAAGGCAAGTCAGTGAGACAGGAGATCAGCAACTAACATGATTAAATTTTTCTTTCTCTCACAATATCCCCATGAAGACCCTTACTTTCTTGAGAAGACTGTAAAAGCAGGCTGAACTTGATATCTCTTTCAGTTTACTTGTCTAAGAAGAAAGAGCAGGTAAGGTTGTTGTTTACTACCTGGTGCTTGCGAAAAGGGTCTTTGGAGATCTGGCCAAGAAAACTGAAAATACTTGGAGAAATCAAACAATCTGTTCCTGTGTTTTTTTGCACGGATTTCCTGCAGGTCGGCTTTTTTCTTTCCCTTTTAGTGATGGCCCGATTTATATGGAAATTGTGTTACTACAGTTTCTGGTAGCTGTACGCAACAAAGTCATAGAAGGTGTTGACATCAATGATATTACTTGTGTTCAAAGTCATATTTTCAGAACAGCTTCTTCTTTTCACAGGTCTGAGGTCACCAAAAGAGGCGGAACTAACATAAAATCAAAGGGTCTGTTCCACAGATCTGCCCCCTGAACTCTTCGCTACTTTTTTTCCACAGTTCCTGCAGGTCAGAGGAAACTGAACTCACCCTCTGATTCTACTCTTCTTCCAGACGGGTACATAGCTGTAGTAATCCCTATGGTCTGTGCAAGCTTGCCACCTTCTTGTTGCTTCTGCGGGATTTTGTTTGTCTTTAGTTGAGTCAACCTCACTGGACCACTGAACCAGCACCATCCAGTTTACTTGGTCTGTACTCATTCGGTTACCTTGATACTGAGAGGGTCAGCACTGTGAAATAGGTTGGTCTGATCGGTTTCAGTCCATGGAGGTGTCAGTAGCTGCTGTATTCCACATTTGCTTGATGATTCGCTCACTGGTCTGCTTACTTCTCAGCAGGAACCTACTGTACTTTCCATTACTAGCCCTTCCCTCACTGTGCTCTTATGTTCTCCTCTGTGTCTTCATAGTCTTGAGAGGCTGCCAGTATGTTTCCTGGCATTAATCTTTCAGCAATTTTTCTGATGCCTCACTTAGCAGCAGTGAGGACATGTCAATGCCTGTTACCTAGGAATCTCTGTTGCACTAATCTGTTTGAGGGTTGTGCCTTATATTTGTGACTTTTCCCGTTATCAATAAAAACAAACCATGTTCGACAGTTAGCAAGACCTTGGTCTGACATATAGTGCAGGTAAAATCATCTAATGTTGCATCTAGACTAATTGTGAACTGCCAGCAAAGGTAATGTATTAGTCAAGGTTTCTGTAAGAAATGAGTTGTGTTTCTCTTTCCTATGGTTTTGCATATTTGTTGTGTTCCCTTTTCCATGGAAGCAGCAGAAGAGAGGGGAAAAAAATTAAGTGCAGTTAAAGAATGGACTTACAAATGTTATTATGCTTATTAAAAGAACTCCAAATACTCATTACTGTGACAAAGTTCAATTAATTAACACAAGGAGTAATTACATGACTTTCTCAAAGAGGTACAGGACCGTTTAATAGTTGTAACTGTTCACATCATATTGATTGAAATATTGCCGTGAAGGAGTGTATAGAAATCATTTGCTCTGTACAATACATACATTTTGAAAGCAGTTTGGAATCATTGCAACTGCTGTGGTGCGAACTCATCAAAACAATAGGAAGGTGAATCACTGCGTTTTACTTTGATGATTAAACCTGTTCACACAGCAGGGTGTAACAGCTAGAAGAACGTAGCCTGCAGGAGCAGAAGCATTTGGCAAAAAGCAAGCTTGTAAAATTAAGAATTCATAGAAGTCTTCAGACTTTTCCATAAAAGGAGCCTGTAGGCTTTCAGCTTCAGCCCTCCATGTGAGGTTGTAGACTATCAACAAAGTGTGTTTGAAGGGGTTGAAAAGTTGGAGCTTCATCTGCGAAATTAATAAATCTTCATAAACGCTTTCTACATGAGCTGCAGCGTAAGTGAAATGTGGATTCAGCTGGAAAGTGCTGCTGGCAAGTCCTGCATTGCGCAGTGTGTAGTGCTTTGCACAGAGCGTGCTGACTTTTTGTTGTAAGAAAGGATGGAAGTGCGGCGAGTCTCCATCTCCCAGTCATGACAGCGATGGGCTGTAGTTAGCTGTGGGTGCTGAAAGTGAGCTGCTTACTTTCCTGCTTGCTTTTGAAACATGCATGCTTTTTACTTTGGTTCGTTAGGGAAATAGGTGTAATGCAAACTAATTGCTTTTTGTTTAGTAAAAGTTTTTTTAATCTGTTTTCATCTGCAACACTGTTTTAATGGCTCTTTCTTTTTGTGAGCTCTGTGATGATTTTTGATAAGGAAGAGTATTACTTCTTTTTTTTTTTTTTTAACCTAAGTAGCTTGGGTTTCAGCAGAAAGTTGTCTGTGAAATCTCTGGTGGGTGGTACTGGCACTTTTGCTGTTACTCGGAAAGGTGTAGGCTTAATAAAGAGAGAGGGAAGATGTGAATAGGGTGGTGAAGAGAAGAAACTCTGTAACCTTGCAGTAATAGAGGTGAAGTATTCTAGTTACCAAGTGAACGCCGAATCCTAAGCCTGCTTTTACCACAAGTAAGTACCAGGAATTTTCTTTAAACTCCAGAGAGGTTTTGAAGCTAAATGTGTTGGTGACCATAAACAGAATACTTCAGCTGATCTCTCCAAGGTAGTGATTATATGGTTTTCTCTGTGGTACTCTTAACAAGATTAATCTCTGTGAATCTATAATCTTGTTAGTGTTAAACTAAAATCTGACTAGATAATTAGAGTGAACTCTAAACTGTGGTTTGACCTAATACCTCGTAGTGGTACAGTTTCTATGTTAATGTGTTGGCCCTGAAGCATGTGGAATGTTGAGAACCCTCAGCGGGGTGTCTGGGAACTGAGGGCCTTCTGTGTCTCAAGTAAGCTGCAGAAAATCACCTGAGCTTGTGGGAAGGCTCTTCAGAGATGAAGTGGGCTGCAGGACCGTGGGCTAGAATGAGTCCTGAAATGAAAGCGCTGGTAACAGTTAAAATATTTGTCTGTTTTATCCTTTTTCTAGAGTTCCTATATCACAGACATGCATTTGATGCTGTTTCCCTTACATAAGTGCAGAGTAAAATATCATAGTCTTAACTTCCAAATACTTAAGTGCTGGTTCTGTTTCTGTATTGTCTTTCAGTCATGATTCTGAGTACTTTGCTGGTGTCTTTCAGCTGTGCCTGCCCTCATTGTTCTGTGGCAGTTTACATGGTAGTACTGCTGCATCCCATGCGTGAATGCAATTTTGCCCTAGCACGGGTGGCAAATCAGCAGTAGGGCTGGGTTGTGACTCCTTGTTCTCTGCTTAGCCACTGGATGAGAAGAGATGTTCCAGCCAGGAAATGCAAATGGCATTTTACATAATGATCCTGGTCAGTTAGGTAGCATAGTTCTTTGAACTGTCAGACCATAATTGGCAGTGCGTTGTATGCCCTAGGGCTCTCTGCAAGTGGAAGACTTGTGCAGCCTGCCTTTGGAGAGCTGGAAGGGTTGCACTTCTAAGCAGTGCTACATGGAAATGTAAGAAGTTGATTGTGGTTGTTTAAAAACACTGTCCAGTTCAATTTTCTTCTATGAACTAATGTGATAGCGTGAATTTTCCAGGGTCCAGTTGGATTTTATCTTTCAGCTTCACACTAGCCAGCCAAGTTCTGCATGTGGTTCAGAGAGGAGTGGCATGGATTAGAAAGCAGCCTTATCTCAGCTGTAGTCTGGCTGTGGCAGAACAGACTTAATGAATGTTTTTATCAGATTTTTGGTGTTGCTATGACTTTTCAACTCTACTCAGGATACTTTATGAAACTGCAAGCTGAATTGTTTGCCAAGTATTTTGGATAGAAGTAAATGAATACTACGTTAAAAACACACGAAAAGGTGATGTGATTTGTGAATGATGTGTTTTTTCCCTCAAACTTAAATCTGGTACCGAAAGCAGTAAGTGCTGAACAAATTTCAGGAAATTTTATTTAAAAAAAAAAAAAATCAAAATTGAGTAATAAGAATTAAATAATTTTAATGCGAAGTTGTTCTGAACAGCACTATTCTGTAATTGGCTGTAACTCTCAAGATTTTTTTTTACCTTTCTTGTTACCTTCTAGCTGTGAAAAGAAAAGGAAAGCGATTTATTTAATTATTTTCATTATGCTACTGTCCAGATCTGGAATGACTGTTTTATGACAGAAGACTGTCAGCCCACTGATCTTGTTTGCATTGTTTATCGCTGTATTTACCAGGAATTAATTTTGCTGAGATAGTTATAGATGTGTTCTCTGTACTCTTAAGTGTTCTGTGCTTAAGAATGACTGGACAAAATCATCCCAGCACCGAGATGAGCACTAGTAATTCCCATTAAAGAAATTCCAGTGAGAAAGCTGTTTTCCTCCTCTTCATTCCGGTGCTGTGAGCTCACGCACAGGAGGGCAGAGGGGTACCGGCTTTTGGCTCTGAATTCCTTTGAGGGAGGAATGTGCAGTGAGACACAGGTACAGGCTAGCTCCACCACATGCTTGTTTGCAGGGGCCCTTCCGCAGCCCAGCAGCACATACATCTCTGTTCTGCAGTGCTTCCTTAGCTGTGCGTTTTTGTAATGAAAGGGTGACAGTGTTGTTAATCTTTATGAAGAATGTTGCGAGTTTTCTTTTCAGATAATGGAAATGGCTTCTTTTTTTCTTTCCTCTGTTATAGATGGGTAGTGAAAGATGTAGTATAAGATCCTGAAAAGTTGGATGCAGATAGAAGAAAGGTAGAGACAAAAACGAACAAAAAAAACAACCACCACCACCAAAACAGCAAGCACTTAACTGTTCTGTGATGTGGTCTGTGCTCCTGTTCTTATAGTGAGAATTGGGCCTGCAGCTTACCTAGGACCTCACTGAGGGCCTCGTTGAGCTGATTGCACTCCAATGTGAGCGATCCTTATTTCCTCATTATCCTTATTACCTGGCCCTGTATCAAAGGAGCACAAAGTATATCTAGAAGAAGTTGCAGAAGAGATGTTAAAATGCTACAAGTAAACAAGTTCATTATAGAGCTGCCGTGGGAAAGTAATTCTAATTCTCCTTCAAGCCTGATTCTTTCTCTAAGATGAAACTGCTGCAATGCAGTCAAATATTTGGCAGAGCTGTAAAATTTACTGTACTGCTCCATTGATATCCGCTGCAGTCTCTGTTCTTGGTAAGTCCAAAGCTGCTGGTTGCTGTCTGACAGTACAAGGGCACCATAGCAGGGTACTGGCTCTGCCAGCATTGTTATGAGTAGGGCAGGCAGCACTTTGTGGGTCGTAGCTCAGGGATTGGACTATATTTTCAGAGTGGCGTGGTGAATGATTTCATGGAACTTTCTTATTTCATATTGTATTGTATGTGTAAAGTGATTGTGCATATTCCTGGTGTTCCATATGTCCATGTCTCATGCTCAAAGAGGGTAGAGAGTGAGAAAATATTTAGTCATTTTTTCAGGTCACTGTAGTAGAGAGAACTGGTTGAAGGGGGCAGGCTTGCTTTTACTTCAAGAAAAGTAGCTGTTGGTAATACTGGAAGAAAGTTAGTGGTGTAGGCTATATGTGTTTATATTTTTTGTTTGTGTTTTTGGTCAAGTTTCTAAAGATGGCACAAGTGTTTTGTTTTCTTTATTTTTGTGAACAATTGGCCAACTCTTCTAATATTTGTGAATGGAGAATCATGTGAATTTCATACCAAACATATTTTATAAAAATTGATCTAAATGCAACACTGCATTTCAGTTTTACCTCCAAAGAACTGGAACTTTCACCTACATGTTGTACTGCCCTGTACATACGTTCCACTGAGGTCAATAGTGATGATTAAAAATCAGGATTATATGAAATCCTGTACTATATTAAACATGGCATCAGTGTAAAGCAACAGAAGAAAGTTGGTATTCTTGTTCTAATGGCGTAATATAAATAATTTATATTATCTAAGGACAAGTGGTGGCAGGTTTTTAAAGGTTTGCAAGAGAATTGGACTTAATAGCACTAAGGATTCCGTGAGTCTTAATTGTGCTAGCCTTAGAACGCTGTGCTTTTAACAATAGCACATGGGTGGGGTTTTTTCCTGAAGGGTTAAAAGAAAATATAAATCATGCCAATCTCTGAGAATCCCACGGGATTTGCTGCTTTGATTTTTTTACTGCAGATACTTAGAAAATAATGATCTTACAGATGTTAGAATCATAAAATTGTTTGAGTTGCAAAAGATGATCAAAGGTCATCTGATCAAACCCCCTTGCAACAAACAGGGATGTGTACTGCTTGATCAGGGTTCTCAGAGCCTGGTTCAGCCTGACCTTGAGTGTTTCCAGGGATGGGACATCTACATCTCTGGGCAGTCTGTTCTACCCTTATCATAAAAAACTTCCTTACATCTAATCTAAATCTCTCCTGTTTTAGTTCATAGCCATTTCTTCTCGTCCTATCACAACAAACACTGCTAAAGAGTCTGTCCTCTTCTTTCTTACAGTCCTCCCTTTAGACACTGACAGGCCACTCTCAGGTCTCTCGGAGCCTTCCCTTCTCCATGCTGCAGCCCCAGTTCTCAGCCTGTCATCGCAGGGAGGTGTTCCATCCCTGGGTTCATTTTTGTGGCCTTCCTCTGGATGTGTTCCAACATCTCCGTGTCTCTCCTATGCTGAGGGCTCCACATGTGGATGCTGCACTCCAAGTGAGGTCTCACAGCACAGAGGGTCAGGATCATCTCCCTTGCCCTTCTGGCCACACTTCTGTTGTTGCAGCCGTGATATGGTTACCTTTCTGGGCTGCAAGGGCACACTGCTGCCTTATGTCCAGCTGCCATCCAGCAGTACCCCCAAGCCTGTTTTGGCAGGCTGTGCTCTATCCTTATATCCCCCAGATTGTATTAATAGTGGGGGTTTTCATGGCCCAGGTGCAAACCTTGCTTTTAGCTTTGAACCCCAGGAGGTTCTCTTGGGCTCACTGCTTGAGCTTGTCCAGTGATCGTGGTAGAATGACAACAACCATTCTTATTTAAAATAAAATCTCACCTTCTGTTCCAACATGTTAGATAAAAATTGAGAGAAACAAAACCATCTGAAAAGCATCAGTTCTTCTTTCGTAGCATTAAAGTCAGGTGCTTGATTTTTAGGGGACTGTAATGCAGCATCTGGATGTTTGCCTTCTGCAGCACTGGGAGGTTGGGAGATGGTTTCCCTGTGACTGCATCATCTCAGATCTGTCAGCTGTGGGACTTCTTGGATCTCTGTGTGAAGCAGTTGGCACTGGTGCTGTTGAAGTTAGGATCTCTGGCAGACTGGACAGAAGAGCAGAAAAAAAAAATCATTTCTCTGGCCTACAGAGTCTGCTGTGTTATATCATATTTGATGCACAATGGACATGGCTAAGTGTTGAGAACAAAGTTCAGCTTTTAAGAAGACATTGATTGATTATGTTCTTTTTAAGTATTTTTAAGTGGCTTTGGATGCACTGTTGTCTGTGGGAGGAGAAAGGCTGTTAAAATGGAGTGAGGAAGCCCAGCAGGGAAGCCTGCAGGGGAGGTGCCTGAAATCCTGTTCAGTGTTGCTGTTACCAGACAGGAGACTGTCCATGCACCATAGACAGGAGCATGTGTATAACAGAGGACAGTTTTATCAAAAGCTACTCAGCAGCCCCGTTACATTCCTTGTGGTTGGTGTGAATATCTACAACTCCACCATAGCAAATGCAAGGTGTTTTCTTCAGTATGAGGCAAGGAATGTTTCTGTAGCTGATCTAAACTGAAATAAGTTAGACCACTTATACCTTAAGATAACTTTCTTGTTCACCCTTTGTTTGCCTATTGTGCCTCTGTGCCAGCCTGCGTACTTAAAAGTAATCAACTAAAATGCATTCATGTTTTCAGTGACACTTTCTGTACTGTTAACAAAGTTCTTAAACCCTGAATTCATTTGGACAAAAAATCCTTTTAGATCCTTCTTGGGTCAGTATGTTTGACTGAAATTTGATATAGGTTAATTTAGCTTTGTTTGCTACGCATCCGTGCTGTATAAGCTGCCAGTGTTAGGGCAACTTTGGAAAATCTGGAATGAAATACTTTTGAATTTGCTGCTTGTAGATAAGTGAATGCTCCTGTAGCCTTTTGTTTGGTTTTCTATGGAATTTAATTTACAAACTTTGCTGGAAAATAACCTTTTGCCCTTATTAATGTATTCTGTACCACAGGAACCTGTGGGGTGTCAGGATGTGCAATGTACCACCCCTGCTCTACAGTTTGAAGTTATTTGCCTCCAGGAGGGATTCTAGGAAGTTGATGTTTGGATCAGTTCATAGGTTGAACTCAGCTCTGGGTATATTTCTCCCACTGCAGCTCTAGGTCTTGTACGCATCCTAGCCTGTGTGATTGATGTGGGAGTGTAGATGGCTGTGACTTACTTGTGGTTAAAAGAAAGAAATATAACATTTATCAGAAATCTCAAGCATGTAACTTTATTGAGATTTTACATTTTAAAGATGCTCTTTAGATAATGATTTTTTGTCAACTGTGTGAAACATATGACTATGTGCATATTTTTAAAAAGTTCTGAAATGTCACATGGGAAGTTGTTAGTTTTTCTCATGTTTTTATTACTGCTCTTGCAATGCTGGCACCTGTGAACTTTAGTCACCAGATATGACTATTGTACTCTTACATGTGAAGTCAGAATTGAAATACTCCAGGAGATCTGCAGTCTTCCAGATGCATACAAAGCTTTGCAGAATCTCACTGCTGCTGTCCAAGGCGCAGTATACACGTTGCTTTCTTGAGTACTCAATCTGATCTCCTGCCTCGTAAAACTCAGGTAATGCCTGAGCTAAATGTTTTACCTGAGTGTAGGTGCGAAGGTTCAGGCATGATTTTAATTTACAGTCCCATCCTGCAGTGCGAAGGTGCTGAGGAAAGTCTTGAGAACATCTGTCACTTCTTCACAAACTGTTCTTTCTCCTCAGTCTTATACTGTAGCAGCAGCAGGGCCTGTGAGATCAGAGTACAGCTGGGCTTTGTGTGGCTGAGTGTAAATAGAGACCATAAATAAGGAACCTTTCTGCAACAGCATTTTATTGTTAAGCAGATTGTTGGTGTGACAGCTTAGGTCATAAATGTTTTGAGTCAATGATCAGTTATCCAGAGGGATCATTCTCTCCTCTTCCTTGCAGCAGCAGAAGTACTAATATTCCGGAAAACATGAAATTACTTCATATCTTCGGGAGAAATGTTCCTGTGTGCAGCCAGCAAAAAAAAAAAGTACAGGAAACCTGCTCAAGCCAGAAAATACATCTCAGTGTACACTCTGGGGAAAAGACACATGTCTCTAACAAACAGAGAAACTAATTAGGGTCATAATGCTTGAGGAAGATTAAGATTAAATTATCCAAAGCTATTATACTTGATGTAAGTAAGAATGTGTGTGGGTGTATGTTTATATACAGCTATTACTTAGTTTTGACTTACTGGAAATTTCAAATGGCAGTAAAAGCAGTATGAAATAGTTCTTGGTGTAAATTTGACATCCTATCCAGATAAATTATTCAAAATTTCATATGAAATGCTTCAATGTCTGGAAGAAGGTTGGAGAAGAGGATATTTATCCAATCTAGTTTTGAGGTAATTTATTCATTTAACTGATGCATGACTCTGAGAACGACTATTACCAACCAGAGCCCTTCTATGGCCAAAAAAAGAATGCTATGAAAGGTGAGTTGGAGTATCAAGGCCAGGTGACTGACTGACAGAGGACCATGCCTGCCTCTGACACAAAGATGTTATCATGAGCACTCCTGTAAGCTGGCATGTAGATAGGAAGTATGTGAAAGATCCACAGAGAAGGAAGAATGGTTGTAACATGGTACAGCTGTTTTCTTTTTTCCCTGCCATAATGCACGGGGAGCTCTTAAGGATTTTGTCTGTGTAAATTATTTCTGTGGGTTCTGTTTTGGAATATGCAGCTTCTTCACATACCATCAGTATGGAATGAGGGTTCTGTATAGTTTTTCAGGTAGCAAGACCTAATATAGCAATTTCAGGTAATAAATAGATGAAGCAAGTGTCGTGTTGCTATGGAGTGCAGCATACCAGATCTCTGTGGTGTTACTGTTCTGTTTTGCAGCATACCAACAAATGTTGCACAGCATCTTTGGATGGGCGGAACAACACATGACTTTCCTTGAAACAGCAGGGAATTTTGAGGTCGAGTCTAATTGTTTGTGTTGAAATATGACCAGGACACAGTGTCTAGTAACCCAAATAACTCCAGTTTCCTAATGGCCACCAGGTGCCAGAACCTTAGTTGTTTTTTTTTTATTTCATCTGAAACAGAGGGTAAGTCATTGGAACTCTAATAGCTCAGGATAGGGGAGAGAGAAGTGCTTCCTGCACGTTCCCAGTCCTGCCTGTTCTGCCACTGTTTTCTGTGGAAGGTTCTTACCACAACGTTGTTGTGCTGTGGTGGGGATTTCTGATGGGTTAGGTGCTAAAAGCTGCAGCTTTCCTGTGAGATACATGCACTGTTGCACGTCAAGGCAAGGGTTATAGTGATTATTGTCATAAAGTAAATCTGAACACATCTATCTGTAGTACTTGTAAAATATTTGATTGCTCTCAGAGGAATAAATTAATGGTCAGTCGTCAAACTATAAGGATTTGTACTCAGTGACTAATTCAGAAGTAGTTTTGAAGCCAGAACTAATGAGAAATCATCTTGCTTTTAGTAATTTGAAGGAGAGATTTAGGGGGTGACACTTCGCTTTTTTTTTTTTTTTTTTTTAACCTTTAAGAAAACAGTCAAATACTTGGCTGTGTGTAAGAGTATTAGTGTTTCATGGAGTCTTCTGAAGTAGTTGTAGTAGTATTTGATTGTAGTTGTAGTAGTATTTGATCAGTCTGTATTTGTTGGCCTTGCAAGAAAGATGTATAAACAGTGATTCTCCTCTCTGGTCTGATTGATTCTGTTATCCCACTGTGCTGTTGTGTGACACCTGCACTAAGGAAGCTGATAAACACCAAGCTTCAGGCTTCAAGCCAGTAAGAGTATTTTAATACTTAATTATTACTAATTATGTTAATTTTCCTCCCCTCTTAGATTTGGTAATGGTTTTATTACATGCCACCAAGAGGATAGGACCAACCTTGTTGACGTTTGTGAACTGGAGAGCTTGAAATGTTTTTCTTTTAATAGTCTTTTTCAGAAAGAGAATTGTAGTGCCATACTGCATTGTTTTTGCTTTTGGTATTTCTATAGCACCAAAATATGTGTGAAGTAGAAAGCCAGACGTATTTCAGGCATAACTTCATGGTGTTTTGTTAAGAAATGTTGTGCTGATTTAGCGCCAAGCTGCCCTTGGCTGTAAAGAAAACAAAACTCTTCTGAACCCTCCTTGTATGCTGTGTGAACAGAAGCTAATGCGAGTCTTTTACTCCTAAAACTGTAGACATCAGCAGTGTTCAAAAGGAGGATGAGCAGTGACTGCAAACTCCCTTAGTAAGCCCTCAAGCAGATGGTCCACTTTTTCAGCCATACAGTAAATACAGGAGCTGACCACGTATTATCCAGTGAAGTAAGTAGCAACTTTGGTAACTTTTTTTTTTTTTTTAAGTACCACCTTAACTTCCTTATGGTATGCCATGCATCTTTGTTAATCAGTCTTGGAGGGTCATACCAAAACCAGAGCTTGCAATCTCTCTCCTCTTTAGTGGCAAGTAGGACCAAATACACAGAAAAGGCTTTGAGTATTGTAGACAGTAATAAGCCTGTGGAGGGTCATCCTACCACCTGCTGAAACACAGGATATTGCATTCCAGCTCTTGTGCAATATTAGTGCTGTGAATTGTCTGCCTGAACTCAGTGGGACAGACCAAAAGTAGAAAGAGGAAACTATTCCTAATGTTTGTTTGAAAGTTTTCTGATCCCGTGTTTATGACTACTGTACATCTGACTTAAGAAGTCAGAGCTCAGCAGTAGTGGTAAGGTTTCTAGCAATTCTGTTCTTAAGGGGAAAAAAAGGGCGTGGGGGGAATTGAATTTCTTAGGGAGAAGCATCTACTTATCTCCTATCATTCTTCTCCTGGATGAGCTTGATTGTGCAGGTCTGGAGTGACCTGGAGCATGAGAAAAGCCTGTTCTGGGGAATGCGTTGAAAATCATATAGCCCTTGTGTAGAGAGGAAAGTAAGGTTAATTTCTCAGTGGATGAACAGAAGAGAGGCTGACTTTACAGTGGATGTATGGAGAGGTGTGATGGAAATGGTAAAGCCATTTTATTTGTTTTTACTACAAGTGCTACTACTGGGCTTTAGCAAGAACTGTAATCCTTAAAGCTTTGCAAATGAGTTTGATATACCTCAGCATTTGTGGAATAACTATAAGCAGACTGAGTCTTTTTCCTCTCTCCAGCTAAATTATATCCCACTCCACTGAAAGCCTTTTTTCTGAATGACCTTTGCCCTCCCTCAAAATAAGTGTTGGACAGGGCCAAGGCCAGGAATCCAGTCAGTCTCTGCATCCTCCCTAAAAAAAAGTCATCAAGCAGCTCATGGAAAAGATGATCTTAGATATGGCAACTGTGAACTTATAGCTTGTACCATAACAGTTTCAAGGGCTTGAATTGCCTTTTTTTTTTTTTTTTTTTCTTCCTTGTTTGTTTTAATAAGGGAGCTTAAACTCAGAAGGTTTGGAAGGTTTGAGGATGGGAAGAATTTAAGACTGGATTCCTCCTTGGTTGTCAGTTTATATCCAGTGGAGATCTTTAGTGGTAACTGAAATCTGTTTGCCTAGTAGAAACATTTGTAATGGTGAGATGCTGACAATGAAATTGCATAATTTATGAAAAAGCTTGAGCCAAAAACTAGGTGTATCAAAGGCAAAAAATACTCTGGGAATCTGTTACCTCAGCAATCAATAGTGCTGGAAACTTTTTAGATGAGAGATAGTTCTAACAGATTTGTTTTGTTACTGCTGAATGCTCAGAAATCTTCAGGGTTAAATTTACGTAGTGGTGGTGTCAAAACAGATCTTTTTTTCTGCTGTTCCACGTCAGTGCATGCATCTACTGCATAGTGTAGGTGATGGGCTTTGCCTAGAAACGTAGCTTGGCACAGGTATATGAAAAGTTGAATGTTCTCTGTATTCTGCCTGTTACTGTTTCTGTGTATTCTTCTAACAGTTCTTACAGAGCACAAAATTGGAGAGGGATAGTTTACAATATCTAAGCTATGAGCTGGCTACCTCTGTCTATTTTGGGGTTTTGCTGACCTACACTAATGGCAGACTCATATGTTTGCTATGTTACTTAGATCTGCTAAGAGATAAATTTGCCTGTACTAAATTTAAAGGGGCTAGGTATACCTCTGGGAAGTTGCTCAGGTGAAAAGACATTGGTCTTCATATTAATGAAAGATTGTTTGATCTCAAGGAAGTTTAAATGACCCATTACATCACAGTACTGTTTATAATGAGCCTAACTGTGGTCCTGTACAGAGAAAGATACTGTTCTTTTTCACTGTACGCTGGACAGTGTCACTACTGCACATTAACTTACTGAGCTGAGATATATGCAAGGATGCAGTGATTTTTATGTATTCCATTCTAAGCACATTTCTGTCAGAGTCATAACAAGTCCAAAGAAACATGAGGCAGAAGTAGCAAGAATGAACCAAATATGTTCTTAATTGTATTTACTTTGAAGTCTCTGCTTGCATCAGTTGGGGCTTTAGATCAAAACTTCCATCCAAATATTTCTCAGAGCTGCAGTAAGTGGCTAGGTGTGCATTTTCTCTCTCCTTCCCTGTCTTCCTTGCATTTTTGAAAAGATACTAAGAATGATCTGACTATTGGGAAGAAAATATGATATTCATAAGAGATTGTGAGGAAATTACCAGCCCATAAGACTCTACAGCTGTCCTAGTGAAATTGAATGCATATGCTCTAAATGAATACTATTGTTACTGCTAAGTAACTTAGGCTAGCAGAAAATTTTGTTGAGAATCTGAGGATTCTTAGAGATGAAAGTTTCAATGCAAAGGCACTGTTAAAAAGATTTAAAACCAGCATGTTAAGTCTGCTGGTATGCAGTCATTCAATCTGTGGTCAAGGATACTGTAAGGGTCAAAAAGCCCAAACATCTGCTTGTTTTCTTACACTTCTAGCTTCAATTGCTTGACTTCTTGTGCTGTGTTCAAACTAGGAAGAATTCACAGAACATCTTGTTCCTGTATTCCAGCCATTGAGCTAGATGGGGAGAGTTTGTGATGTAAGGGGGCCTGGAATGTCTTCTCTGTTTAAAATGTCGGAGATGGTACGGCTATCTTGAACTGTTTCCTTCAAACAGCTCAAGCACACTGTTCAAATTCCTCACCAGAGAAACAAAAAGCAATTCTACCAGATGTCCATGCCTGACAGAACTCTATTTTCTGTTCTTTACAGAGACCCCGTAGATTTGTTTAAGGAAATAAAGGATACATGTACAATTGAAGGCAAAATTGTCCTTATCAGAATGTGGGTGGTTGGGAAATGAATAACCTTATTCTGTGAATGAATGGGAATTGCTGTAGTATAGTCTCCTTAGATAATATCCTCCCAGCTGTTTTCTCATCATTGTTTGCATCTGATCAGTTCCTGTTGTCTGAAAACTCATTTGTTTCTCATTGTTGACAGAAGAGGAATCTTTGAAGATGGTCTACTGCAAGATAAATAGCCTTGAGTTGTAATAAAAGTGCCAAGCTGGAGTCTAAAGAGTGAGTTTTGCTTGCAGAAGAGATGTGCAACTGTGAGTCAGTTTTTAACTCCTCTCTGTAGCTGTCAATGGGAATAGTGTTATAAGTGATGGAAAACCATTGGCTTTGACAAATTACATAGTTTTTCTTAACATACTTTAAGCTCCAAATATCAGCAGATGCTGTGTATGGAGAGATGTTTTGCCAGGACAAGTCTACATCATGCTTGTTTTGACACTGACTTATCAGTTGCCCTTAAGTCTTACGTTCTGTCTGTATGTTGATTTTTATGGTGGCATTCTCAGAATTGAGGTACTATTTCTGCTGGCATTCTGAAATCAACCAGTAGGAAAGGCATTTGCAGAGGAGAGGAGGGAATTTCACTACTTATCTGAGGCATGTTTCTGCAGCAGAACACAGGGTGGGTTGTTTTTTTTTTTTGGTGTTTTTTTTGTTGTTGTTGTTGTTTTGTTTTGTTTTTTTTTAATACAGCCCAAGAATTTGGGCAGTGCTGAAGGTTATCTTCTACAACATAAAGCAGTGCAGCAAAATCAAAGAGAGTGGGATGTTCTTCTGGTGGTGCCCCAGCAATGTGTTTGGAAGACTGTATGTGCTTTTGATCAGGAGATTTTTACGAAGTGTGATTAAGATAACATTTATGCAAATTGTGTCTAAGTATCATGTCTTGGAGATTCCTTTACACTTACGTTCAGGGGAAGTTATCATTTGTCTTAAACGTGTGCAAGTTCCTGGGAAGTATGGGGCGGATTCCCTACTCAACTAGTTTTCCCTTCTGATAGTGGTGGTAATATGAAGTGGTTGAAATGATGTGAAATCAGTTAGGACCCATGTTTCTTTTACTCTGTCTACTTTTAAGTTAATCACCTTTGCTAGCTTTTGCTATTCCATTGTTTATCTTTTTAGTGAAACTAATGATTTACTAGCCTTCAAATGACAAGGAACTGAAATCTCTGAACTAGCTGAAACCTATCTGTCATTTGTACTGGGTACCTTCACCCCAACTGGGGCTGGATTGCATCAGGTCCTCTTAAAATTGTAACTAAAATCTTTGTTTCAAAACAAAACCGTTCTCTGGTTTTCGGCTTCTTTGATTGTGACGACTTTGCTTGTGTTCTTATGTATGTTAATAGTAAGGCTTAAATATCAAAGCTTAATTCATTTGAAAAGATCAATTTGAATCTTGTCAGTTGGTCAATTTTTCAGTGCATCTCACCGTGATTTATCAGTTTGTGTATGAGAACGTTAAAGCAGGCAATGATGAGCGCTTTGCTAAAGTCATATTAAACATCGACTTCTCCCCTCATCCATCAAGCATGTCATCTAATTGTAAAAAGCTGTCAGGACGATGAAGCATCACTACCCCTTCAGAAATATGCACAAACTGCTGCTGATCACGTTCTTGTTCTTCATATGCATGAAAATGGTTTCCAGAAGGATTTGTTCCTCTGGCCTGCCGTGGATTGAGGTGAGGCTGATTGGCATGTCCCTCATATCCTCTTTCTTGCCCGTTTCAAAGATGAGGGCAACACGTGGTTTCTTTCAGACCTCAAGAACCGATCCTGATCACCATTCAGAGATGATCAGGCATGGCCTTGCAGTGACATAAGCCAGCTCTCTCCATGCTCATGGGCACATTTGTCATGTCCCATAAACTTACAGATGTTCATCTTGTTTAAATGTTTCCTGTCCTGATCCTCCTCCACAGTGGCAAGTCTTACAGATTGCAACTGGTATCTAAAATGTAGCGGATACGTGAGTAGGTTAAGGGTTAGTAGGGGGCTAAAATGTTGGCTGTAGAAATGTAGTTGCGAAATGAATGAACATTACTATTCTTTTGTGTTAGTTTAAAAAAGGACCTAATGTGACCTTTAAAACATCTGCTCATAAAGACAGGGTGTTAAGTAGAACTATAGGCCAGAGCACTTTGTTCCTAAAATGACATTTTTGGAACTTTCATTAAAAGGACATGCTGTTCCTTCCTTTGAGAGAGGCTTCTTCAAAACTGTACTGACACGTTAAATTCCTCTCCCACCCTGCTGCTGTTCTCCTGCCATATGCTCAGTCAGAAGGATTATTTGCTTATAGGCTTGACAATAACAAGAAAGGTACTCAAATGATGGAAGTTTACTAGTATGTACAAAAGTGTTTAGTCTTGTCTTAACATCCAACAGCTGAGGCAAGGAAGTTTATCGGTCTCAGTGTAATTATTTACTGTTTTATGATGGTGATTTTGATGGTCTAGTAGCTAATGGTTTCCGGGAAAATGACTTTTCCACCATATGCAGTCCTTGTGTTAAAATTCTGTGTGGAAAGGCAGCATATGTAGTCTAGGGGCTCTAGTCTTGGAGAAGCATCAGTAGTTTCTCCACACCACAGTTTAGTCTTGTGAGACAACTAGACTGGTGTAGATAGATGCACTGCCTGCTCAGATATCCTCAGATAGCATGATGAGCTCGTGGTAGTGCACTGCAGGGTTAGTGCAGCAACCTAGGTGCTTTTGTCCAGTGTCACACCCACCTTCTGTTCCCTTCTCTAAATAGCTATTGGTGCTGTTTGAAATGAAATGTAATTTTTTCTTACTACAAGGAGAAAGTAATTCTGATTCAGGTTAAGTATAACTGATCTTGAGAGCTGACCAGTCTTTGCCTAGCATTAAAACTTCATTGGCTAGGAAAAAACATTGGGTCATTGTTATTGGTGACTCTCTACTGAAGGGAGCAGAAGGGCCAATATGTAGACCAAACCCTCTACACGGGGAGGTCTGCTGCCTCCCGGGAGCCCGGGTTAAGGATGTGAGGAAGAAACTTCCTTCCCTAGTCCGGCCCACTGATTACTATCCCTTGCTGTTGTTTCAGGTTGGTAGTGATGATTTAGGCAGAACTTCCCTAAGGACTCCGAAAAAGGATTTCAGAGCCTTGGGGAGACAGGTAAAGGGTTCAGGAACACAAGTCATGTTTTCCTCTATCCCTCCAGCCATAGGGAATAATGAGCAACTCGATATAATGGGCCAGCAGATTAATACCTGGCTCAGAGCTTGGTGTGCCCAGCAGGGGTTTGGGTTTTTTTTGACCTCGGCTCTGTTTGCATGAGACTGGGCTGGCTAGCAGCCGATAGGAGTGGCTTCTCCCACCAGTCGAGAGGGGTCTTAGGATGGGAGTTGGCTAGGTTCATTCAGAGGGCTTTAAACTAGGTACGAAGGGGGGTGGGGGTGTAACTGGGCTCACTAATACGGAGCCTGAACCTAACGTCCCTGTGCTTGCAGGAGAGGGATGTGCTTGTAAGACCCCACAGTCTTGTGCCTTGGTGGATGAGGAAGATGACTCACCCCTTTGTAGGAAGAACACGAGGGCAGATGTGAGGTTGGTGGCTGTGGAAACACACAAGTGTGGTCGTGAGGGTATCAGGGTTATTGCCACTCGCAAGGGGACCAAGCTCAGGTGTCTTTACACTAATGCACGCAGCATGGATAACAAACAAGAGCAGCTGGAGGCCATTATGTGTTTGGAAAGTTATGATATAGTTGCCATCATGGAAACGTGGTGGAACGACTTCCACAGCTGAAGCACTGTGATGGAGGGCTACTGGCTTTTCAATAGAGAAAGGCTGGGTAGGAAAGGCAGTGGTGTAGCTCTCTACATTAAAAAAGACTATGAATGTGTGGAAATTAATAATGTTGATGGTAGGGTTGAGAGCATATGGATCAGAATAAAAGCAAAGGCCAACAAGACTGATGTTATTGTGGGAGTTTGCTACAGGCCACCCACCCAGGATGAAGAGGTGGATGAGATGCTTTATAAACAGTTGGATGAGGTCTCTAGGTCACTCCCCCTTGTTCTGGTGGGGGACTTCAATTACCCAGACATCTGCTGGAATTATAATACAGCTGACAGGGAACAGTCCCAGAGGTTCTTAAGGTGTGTGGGAGATAACTTCCTGACACAGTTGGTGAGGGAGCTGATGAGAGAAAGCAAAATCCTGGACCTGCTGTTTGTTAACAGAGAAGGTCTGGTGGGGGATGTAAAGGTTGGAGGCCGTCTGGGTCAAAGTGACCATGAGATGCTAGATTTCTCTATCCTTGTCGAACCACGGAGGGGAGTCAGCAGAACTGCCACCTTGGACTTCCGGAGGGCAGACTTCAACCTCTTTAGGACCATGGTTGAGAGAGTCCCTTGGGAGGTAGTTTTGGAGAGCGTGGAAGCCCAGGAAGGCTGGGAATATTTTAAGGAAATTGTTCTAAAGGTGCAGGACTTGACCATCCCCATGTCACGGAAGACGAGCCGACAGGCAAGGAGGCCGGGATGGCTGAACAGAGACCTTTGGCTGGAACTCACGAAAAAAAAGGAAGTTTATGGTCTCTGGAAGAGTGGGCAAGCTACTTATGAGGATTACAGGATGTAGTGAAGCTGTGCAGGGAGAAAATTAGAAAAGCCAAAGCGCAGCTGGAACTGAGCTTGGCCACTAAGGTAAACAGTAAATGCTTTTATAAATGCATTAATAGCAAAAGGAAGGCTAGGGAGAATCTCCATCCCTTGTTGGTGCCGAGGGCAACCTGGTCACCAAGGATAGGGATAAGGCTGAGGTACTTAATGCCTTCTGTGCCTCAGTCTTTAATAGTAAGACTTGTTACTCCCTGGGAACACAGCCCCCTGCGCTGGTAGATAGGGATGGGGAACAGAATAAGCCCTTCATGATCCATGACGAGATAGTTTTGGAACTTCTCTGAAAGCTGGATGCTTACAAGTCCATGGGGAGGGATGGATTGCACCCTAGAGTGCTGAGGGAGTTGGCAGATGTGGTTGCCAAGCCACCGTCCATCATTTTTCGGCAGTCCTGGCTAACAGGGGATGTCCCGGTGGATTGGAAACTGGCAAATGTGATGCCCATCTTCAAAAAGGGCCGGAAAGATTATCCTGGTAGCTACAGACCTATTAGTCTTACCTTGGTGCCTGGGAAGGTCATGGAACATATAATCTCGGGAACCATCATGGACCAATTAACGGTCAACCGGGGGATCAGGCCCAGTCAGCGTGGGTTTACGAATGGTGGATCCTGTCCGACAAACCTGATTTCATTCTATGACAAGGTGACCCGCTTGGTGGATGAGGGTCAGGCTGTCGATGTGGTCTACCTGGACTTCAGTAAGGCCTTTGACACTGTTCCTCATAACATTCTCGTGAAGAAGCTGGCTGCCCATGGTCTGGATGGGTGTACACTCCGCTGGGTGGAGCACCGGCTGGATGGCCGGGCCCAAAGAGTTGCGGTCAATGGAGTTGAATCCAGTTGGCGGCCGGTCACGAGTGGTGTCCTCCAAGGCTCAGTACTGGGGCCGCTTCTGTTTAACATCTTCATTTATGATCTTGATGAGGGGATTGAGTGCACCCTCAGTAAGTTTGCAGATGACACCAAGCTGGCAGGGAGTGTTGATCTGCCAGAGGGGAGAAGGGCACTGCAGAAGAACCTGGATAGACTGGATCGATGGGCCAAGGTTAATGGCATGAGTTTCAATAGGGCTAAGTGTCAGGTCCTGCATTTTGGCCACAAAAACCCCAGGCAACCCTACAAGCTTGGGGAGGTGTGGCTGGAAAGCTGCCTGACGGAAAGGGACCTTGGTGTACTGATGGACAGTCGGCTGAATATGAGCCAGCAGTGTGCCCTGGCAACCAAGAAGGCCAATGGCATCCTGGCTTGTATCAGGAATGGTGTGGCGAGCAGGACTAGGGAAGTCATCCTGCCCCTGTACTCGGCACTGGTGAGGCCTCACCTTGAGTACTGTGTTCAGTTTTGGGCGCCTCAGTACAGAAAGGATGTGGAGGTACTGGAGCGGGTCCAGAGAAGGGCAATGAGGCTAGTGAAGGGCTTGGAAAATCAGCCCTATGAGGAGAGGCTGAGGGAGCTGCAGCTGTTTAGTCTGGGGAAGAGGTGGTGGAGGGGAGACCTTATTATTCTCTTCCAGTACCTGACAGGTGCTTACAGAGAGAGCGGGGCTGGTCTCTTTTCAGTGGTGACAGGTGACAAGACGAGGGGAAATGGCCTCAAGTTGCGCCAAGGTAGGTTAAGGTTGGACATTAGGAAACACTTCTTTACAGAAAGGGAGGTTAAACATTGGAATAGGCTCCCCAGGGAGGTGGTTGAATCACCGTCCCTGAATGTGTTTAGGAGTCGTTTGGATGTGGCGCTGGGAGGTATGATTTAGCAGAGGGTTGTTAGAGTTAGGGTACTATGGTTAGGCTGCGGTTGGACTTCATGATCTTTGAGGTCCCTTCCAACCTGAGTGATTCTATGACCTTTCCAGAGCTAGAGCAGGAGGTGAATGGGAAATCCTATGTGCCAGGGAACAGCAATGAGACAAGTACAAGAACAAGTGAGTGGTGCAGAAAAGGACTTTTGTTCTGTGATCACTAGTGAGAGAGTAAGAGGAAGCAAGGAGCTGAGAGTATTAACCTTTGTTATAATGGAATATGTTTGCAGAGAGATCTTCCAGTGTTTTATGCTCTGCAAGATACAACCTATGCTTGGTCTCTGGATAAAATGGCATTTGGCCATGCCTGAGGAGGACATTGGGATAACAAGCCCAATCTTGCCTCTGTTGGAGTCAACCAGAAGTTTCCACTGACTTCAGTGAATGCAGGATGCGCAAGTATTTGCAAGTCTTCAGTGAGGTCAGACTCTCTGCTCCTCCTATCAATACACCCAGCAAGAAAAGGACTAATCCTGCAAAGAGCTGAGCCCATCAACGTCAAGGTACTATATATAATTGAATACTTAAATTCAAACCTTGTATTTTCTGTCATCTATGAAGTACAATTGTATGTTGTACTTGTCCAACCAAAGCAGGAGCTTCCCTCCTTCCTACTCATGGCTTGCTGCTTGCCCTGTGCTGGATCAGGTGGTTGCAAGGTGAGCTGGATTGTCTTCATGCTTGGACAGAAGTCTGGTCCCTGCTGGCCATCTGACCTGCTGTTGCCACTAGCCTCTCATGACTGCTAGCTGTGAAAGAGTGGGAATGAGGAGAGACAAAAGAGAGAGATGGATCTAAGAGAGTGGAAATGAGACTTTGGGCAGTGGCCTTCAGACCTGTGCAATTCACATGGAAGCAATGATAGCCTTGTGAATAAAGGTTATCAAATCAAACTCTGAATCTGGCCTATACAGGTGCAGAAGCCCCTCAAAAAAACTTGCTCACACTTGTGCTGACTGAGCAGAGTGAAGGGATTGAGTCTCCTAGAGCTGTGGCAGTGAATCTGCTCCTAATATTGCAGCAGCTGTGTTCTGTCCCTTACATTTGAGAGCTAACCTAGCACCAGTTTCTAGTTGCATCAGGCTGAGACAAGTCTGGATGAACGTGATTTCTCCAGTTTCTTAGCTCTTTAAACACTGTTGTGAGTGAACTACCAAATAAACTGTATCCTTTCAAAATCTTTTCATCGACTGTTGCTTAAGTTTCAGATAGAGGCTGGAAGAATTGCAGAGTGCAGGTTGGTGTATTTTGGGTGGGAAAGGTGGAAAGAATAGTTCAGTGTACATTCACACTACCCCCCCCTTCATGATACCAACTTTCCAGTCACTTCATGTCAGGACAAAGACGTAATGATTTCAACTGAGGCTATATTAGTAATTTTCCTGAAGCAAATGAGTAAGATGCAGAAGCTTTAACCTCAGAGTACTGTACAAACAAAGAGAGCCCCTCAAACAAACATGCTTTTATGTCTGGAGCTGCTGAAACCAGATAGCGCTGTGTGTCTTATCTCGTAGGTGATACGGGGCAGAGATACTCAGTAGGTTGCTGCCAGCAGGATGCTCTCAGGAACTGAGGAGCTGTACAGTTCTTTCCCACTGCTGCTTGGTATGCAACCTTCGGAGCATAATGCAGTGCCTGTGTTGCCTTGTAGGCATCCTTAGCGACAGGACCTCTGTGACTGTTGGGACAGACGTTGGCTAGGGGCTAGAGCATCCATTGCCTTAAGTGTGACTGCTGTGAAAGGTCTTACTTGTGTCATTTGTTAATGGCTCTTACAGGGTGACTGCTCAAGATTGCTTGACTGTATCTTGGAAAAAAACATTGTTTTCCAAGTTGTATTTTGTTGCTATTTAGAACTCCTTCAGCTGGAGGAGGTGCTTTGATTATTCCCCCCACAGTAGCTGCTTGAAGAAATTTTTCATAATTATGGATTCTGTTTGTGATAGGTACCTCAGAACTTTAAAGTTTTGGGAAGATCTTTCAAAAGGGAAAAGTCTGTAAGTAGTTGTTGCACTCCCAGGTCACCTATGTGCCAATGACTGAGTAGCTGAAGTGCTGCTGTCTTCTGCCACTCTGAGAAGCAGCAACCGACGTACAGTTGTATGCAGCTGATTAAGGGTATGTGATAACATAAGTAATCTGTTGTGAAGGACTTTTGAATTCTTTGTGGGGACCTTTTAAGCAATGAGAGAATTCAGAAGTACATTGTGACAGTGTATTTTATTTTTTTTTATTCAGTTGTCCTAAAAGTTTTTCTCTGCTTCATTGTGCTGTGAGATCAGATGAACCTTCCTTTCAAAGAAAGCGATCTTATTTACATATTCCAGGTCACTAATATTAGCTTGAATAGTCTCCCTGTCTTGTGTACACTTGCTCTCTCCTCATGCATCTGTAACTGAAATAAAAAAGGGAGCTAGACAAGGAAGGAGCCTAGGGAGCCTAACTAAGATAGGTTTAGCAGTAGAACGCACCTGGTCTCTTCAAAATGTGGGTGAGGCAGCTGTGGTCTGTAATCTGCAAGGTAATGGCCAGCTCCATCTGTAAGCACATGCCTGCTATAATCTTGCAGCTCTGGGATTCACATCTGCTGAGAGCTAATGAGTAAAATCGTCTCCTGAAAAGCAAACACATTTTATCTGAAGCTACTAAAATAACTGTGACAAGGAGAATCATTCTTACTGGACGATGCAAAGTGTAAGTTCTTTCAACTCTTGTATTTTCAGTTCCAGAGAACAAGAGATTTTTAATATGCGTATCTCTCATCAGGATCCTCTGTTTTGTTCTAGCTTAACCCTTTCAAAAGGCTGTGTGGTGGGAATGAGAGCCTGTCACCTGGATTGAAGGGGAAATGTCATGCTGCCTCTAGGCTGTCAGTGGCTAGGGCTAGTCAGGCCACTGGCAATATAACAAAGTCTTATCTATGCTAAGGACAGCATAACACAAATGACCCATTTGTTTGTGTGATGGATTGTTGTTCAGAGCACAGCTGTTGGCGGGGCACCTGTGAATCTGAGGAACAACCAGAGGGACCTCCAAGGAGCTGAATCAGGAGTAGGTAAAGGAGCAGTGCTATCATTTTGTTAAAGAAGTGCTGGTGAGTTATGTTACAAAGCTACAGTGGGGACTGGGAAGACAGCCATAGGGCCATTTTCCAGAATTCATTCTAGTCCATTCCAGGCAGCAGGACTGAGGACCTGTCCTAAATATTCCTAAGCCCGTTCTAGTGGTTGGGGCAGAACTGGCTTTGGGAAATAAAGTGAATCTCAGCAAACTTCCCATCAATTTGGAAGGATAGGGTTTTTCCTGTCACCCTAAACTTCTTGTTTGTTTGTTTGTTTTTTTCTTCCACAGTGTTTCTCCAGATTCTTTTTTAGGATAGCATATTATCCTGGAGGCCATCCCTTTTTCCTGGTTGTTCTAGGATCAAAATTCTTGGCCATCTATCACAGGTTTGTATAACCCAAATCAGGGGACAGTGGCTTTCATTGTGCTGTGTGCTGCTGCATTTCTGGGCAGGATTGAGGAGAAGGAGGAAGTTCAGCAATAGCTTGGTAATAGGTTCCAAAAATAAAATCAACTTGTGCAAGGAGAATTTATGGTGTGCCTTTTCTCTTTTTCTCTCTCTAAGGCGGAGGGGGGCGGGGGAGGAGGACTCACTAGCAAATAATCTGAAAGAATCCAACATCTCAATAAAACAAAGTCCCTCCCCTCTGTGCAGTGTTCTGAAAGGGACCATTGTTTGCAGGTTTCAAGGTGGGCTCATTGACTTTCATGTTGCCATGGAACCAGCAAGTTTTTCTTCCTGAGTGATACTTGCTTGTAATCTCAGAAGCTCTTTCAGCAAATTAGCACAGGTGATCGGTGAGTGGCCTTGGTTGGAGTAAAGGCTGGTGAAGGACCCACTTGATTAACCAGATGAAGTAATGTAAGGAGTGAAAATAAAGTCCTGGGCTAAGCCTTGGTTAAAAGAGGGAGGGCAGATAAACAGAAATGCTGCTAACTCCCACTTTCTGTTCTCTGTGACACAGAAAGGCTGATGTTGGATTAACACGCTGGTAGGCTTAAAAACAAGTAAAGCTCTTTTAGAACTTAGATTTTAAAATCCAGCATTGTGGAAGTAATTAGATGGAAAGGGGAGAGAGGTACTTTTGGTGGTAATTCTCACACAGTTGGAAGTAAGGTGATGTTAATGTGTTTAATAAAGCCTCTACATGCATGTATGTGTTTTTCTTAGCACATATCAGCACAGTGTCTAATACAACTGTGTTTAAAAATTTGAATGTAATATATTTTTTGCCAAAAAATGTTGACTTGGTGAGCTCAAGGAGTTTGAGGTGACAGATCAATTTTTGTTGACCTGTTGTACAGGAGATTATAAACATTTTGATAAAATCAAAACATTTGGCATCTAGTTTTGTAATTAGGACTTTCATGTTTAGATATTCAAATCAAGATTGGATGATTTCCTAAAAGATGCTTTCTAGCTCAAACAGGAATTTAAGTGGGACATGGCACAAGATGTTTGCAGAAGTCCTGGTTTTGTAGCACTTGGGAGTGTCAGTCTGTCCATTGGATCCTGAGCTGGAAGGCTCACTGAGGCTGAGGTCAGGGCTCCAGCATGGAGATGAGAACGTAGAAGATGCTTTCCTTCACTCTGCTTTTCATTCCCCTGGGTAGCCACGCAAGCCTTGCCATAGCTTGGCACTGGGTACAGCATGGTGATTTTTCAGCAATGTTGCACTAGACACATTTGGTATTGGTTCTGATAGTCCTTGAACTGCTGACTGCGCTCCCTCCCATTGTATGTGTGCAGATGGCTCAGCACTTTGTGGAACAAGACCTGGGTGAGCCCAGTGTCATTTGGCATTTCTCTGTATTGCAGTATCAGTCGGAAATATCCGAGCCTGTTGTTCTAAGTACATCTGTTGTTTTGTGATGCAAACCATGATACTTCTCAGCTGAAGCTGGTAGAAGTTTTTAATTAAAGAAAAAATAGAAGAGTCTTCTTTCAAAATAATAAAACCTGAAATAGTCATTGTTCAGATGAAGTTTGGTCCCTTTGTGCCTGCAGTCACCTGTTTTTCTCTTCTGTTTTTGTATCCAATAGATTCACAGTAAATGAACGGAGGACAGTGAGGCATGTCGTACACAAACGTGTAGCAGAAATTAGTAACCAAAGAACACAGATGTGTGTTCATTCTTCTATTAGTCTTTCTGCTTCTAGGAGTTATGATTTATGATGCTTGTAGCTGGAATTTTTTTTAAGTGTTTCTTTAGTTGGCAATGTCCTTGAGAAACGTTGTTTGGAATAGTGTGGGTGTTATTTTCTCAGAAGAGACATCTGTGCTTAGCTAGCATGTTGCACAACCAGACACTAAATTTGTTGCTTGTAGCGCTTATCTTTATTTCTTATACAGTTTTTCATGAGTTGCTGGGTTTGATATGAGTGGTAATGTTCAAGGCTAGATGTTAAATTACCATGAATATTCTGGCAGCATGCTTTCTGCATTGCATTTGGTCCCTCTCTTGGTGGGTGCATCAGTTTTCCCTGCCTATTTCAGATCTTCTGTTACCACACTATACCTGGTAGCTAAGAAGCAATAAACGCAATCAATTTAAGAACATATTTGGACATTTTGAAAAGTTAAGATAAGATTTTTGGTGTTACTGGTTCTATAAGATAATAAGTTTAAATTCTAAGCATTGAAGAAGGAGGTAACTGCTGCTTAAACAAGAAGCCTTCCCCTCCAAGACCCCCATGTCTGAGCACTTCTGACTCTCACCACAACGATACTCTCAGCCCTGAAGGACTGCTTGAGAGAGACAAGTTATGGAAGCTGGTCATTAAATGTTAATTTCAGTGAAATTTGTTCTTTTTGTCACCACCATTTGGTTTTTGCAGTTCAGGTGACCTCTATCTGTTATCAGCTCTATTGGGCCCCATGAAAGATGGAGCAAGGTGAAGTCTTGAACAGATTAGATGTGTTCTTATAGGTAAAATTTGTAATTTTACAGCTTCTGTAAACAGTTATTTGCATGGACTTCCAGGATCAGATCGTTATTTAGCCTTGTCTGTTGCTTTACATTAGTTGGTTATGCTTCGTTTTAGTTGCTTTTCTTCCCCAAGCAGCTTCTTCTCATCTGCCTGTCTGAGATGCCGCATTATTCCAGGCAGCACTCTTTGGTTTGGCAGTGATGTATCTGGTAGGTGCATGGGGATTAAAGGGTTAAGTATTTAACAAGTCACCATTTCAAACAGTTGCCTGGGAGGGCACACACCTAGTGATACAGATCTCTGCCTTTGGCAAAAGGGAGTTCTGGAGATTATATCAACTAGATATTTCAGTTCTAAATTGCATCAGACTCCCCAGTCTAATTTTCTAGTTTTGTCTTCCTGATGACAGATTTTCCTTGCATGGTTTAGTAAAGACTGGAAAGAAAAAAAAAAAACTCAATAAATTTTATATCAAATTCTGTGGCAAACTGGGCAACTGAAAGCTGATGTTGAATGTACTTACTTAGATACCTTTTATGTGTAAGGCAATTTGAAGACACAAGCTGTGTTTTTCTTCCCTCACACACATTTGAAGTAATATAATAAAATGGAAATTCCATAGAATACATATTACATGTCTTAAAAAAAAAAAAAAAAAAAAGAAAAAGAGAAATCCTTTGTATTATTCCTAAATCATGGAGTTTTGATAACGATGCCCCAGAGGACTATCCTGTCATACTTTTTAGCTGTTACTAAACATAGTTTCCCTTTGTCTCATCCTTTCCATATCCAGTACAAACTAATCATGACATGTATTTTGTGTAATATATAATCTGAAAGCTAATAATCTGCTTAGTAGCCTGGATACGTGCTAAAAATAGGGTGTTTGTAAATAAAATCATGCATTTATTCTGCCAGTTATGTGTTTTGTCCTTTTTTGGTTTTCTTAGCAGTAATATTCGTGGCACACATTGTCTCAGATTTAATCAGTGCTTGTTCCTCAGCAAACAAGTTCTCATCCTGTCAAAATACTGCATCAGGCCTTACCTCCTCTGATCTGTTTAATCTAGATAAATGTAAGAAAGGCATTTTGTCTTTTCCTGTTCCAGACAGGTAAGATTATCCTTAACGGAGACTGTGCATTTTGGCAGAAGTTTGCAATATCCGCAGCTGCTGAATAGGCATCCATTCTGCTTAAAAGTGTTACTCGAAGTTAAATAGCTCCAACAATAAATTAAATACGTGGGTACACAATAGAGCCAATTATTTCTTTTGGCATTTTCTAGTTGTTTGCCACAGTTTATATTTTCTTCCTTCCCTTGCTTCTCCTTTACCCATGTCACGAGGTAGAGGAATCAGCAGGACAGCTATGGGCTTCTCCAAGGTGTAGCATACAGCCTTGTTAGCCTTCTTGAGCTGCTGTCCAGCTGACATCTGGCATAGCTCTGTAGTAGTGTCCTCTTGTGGTATGCAGGAGAGAAATCTTCAGGCAAATCATCCTGCCCTGCGGGAAGGGCTTGGCTGGCTGTTCCTGCGAGGAATCGTTTGTCTGTGGGACGACAGCTTGTTTGCCTCCTCTTGCAGGCCAAAGCCATCTTGAAATGAGAAGGACAGCTCAGAAAGTCAACCTGTACTAACAGCTGTGATACTAAACTCAACATTTTGTTGTGTGCACTGTGCAGTATATGTAAGTATGATGGGAGAGGAGTTTTTCTGTGGTAAGAAAATCAGCGGTTGATTTCATGTCTTAGACACTGCAGTCCTCAAAACCTTGTGTGGACTTGCAGTAGTCATTCTGTGCTCAAGTCCAGCCAGGGCAGGGTCCAGTAATCTTGTCTGCTTTGTTGTGCCATTGCTGTTCTGCTGAGCAGGAAGGAGTCTTGGGAAACACTTGAATTTACAGATTTCTCTGCAAATTCAGCTTGTTCCCTTTGAGTTCCAGAGGCACAGAGTGCAACCTGAAGAGCTGCTGTGTGACAGTAAAGCTGGAATGGGGGACCTGAGAAGGAGGCAACAGGCAGCTAGCTCAGTAGTGCTCTGCTGGGGTACAAAGGAGGAAGCAGACTCAGGTCATCACTGTTTCCTCTCTTTGGGTAGAATTTGAGAAGGATTTTGCTTCTGTTATTTAAGTCTTGAATTCCCAGCCTTGTGCCCTCCGGTCTCTTGTTCTCTGTCTCTTTTGGAGCTGCTATCTTTTCTTGCATTGCCTCATCTTTGTTATTTATGTCGGTATTTTGAGATATTATTTACTTATTTCCAATGGACAGACAATTGCTTTGTCCAGATGGACAAAAAGTCCTCCTTAGAATGTCTTATCACTGGGGAGTTCTGCTCAGGTAACACGTGAAAAAGCACAAGGAATCCTTTGGGGTAGGTGGAAACTAGGAAGTTCTCTTCCTAGAAAAACTGCCTGGTCTCTGGCTGCTTTCCTCTCTTCCTGTCTGCTCAGCAGTCAAGGACTCCAGCTTTCTAATTTCATATGCTGCTGAAGCAAAAGCTCCTGGGGCTTGCCTCAGGGTAAGAAAGGTGTGCCCTACATTTTATTTCCCAGTGCTTAAAAACACTTTTTTTTTCTATCCTGAAAAGTCTTCCATTTTGCATGAGGCTTTTAATTTTCTAATCTGTTTTCTGTATGGAATGAAAAAATGACTGAAATGCAGGATTTCTAATAGATTTTCACTCTCCCTGTTTCTTCTCATCTGTAACAGAGGTATCTTGTTTGCAAAATGCTTTGCTCGATGACCACTGCTTTTGTAGAGGACTTTGAGATAAATGTGCTAATAGATAAGTTGAGTTTAAAACCATATGGTTATTGTCATCACTCTGACGGAAAGAAGTGTCTTTACTGTCAGCAGCTGTGGCAAGAAAAGGGAGTTACCTTAATAAAATCAAGTTTAGTTGCGTAAATGTGCTTGCATGCTAGTATAGTCAGTCTTACGTACATACAATTGTTTTTTAAACATAATTTACTCTTCCTAATTTTACACCTTTTATGTACTTTTATTTCTAATGTCCTAACAGTACTGGAAAACTCCTAATTGCCAACTTTTTATCCTCTGTTCTGGCATAAATGAGAGATCTTTGGACTTCAAAGGGCATTTTGGCTGCATTTGCTGCTTGGTTGGGCCTTTTATGTAACTTTCCTTTTGCAGACTTGTAGGGCTATAGTAAAACATGTCTGATTTTACTTTCTAATTTGTTTGCTCAGGCAGTTTAATGTGCATGCAGGAGTGTATACAATTTTAAGGTTGTGTGCACCATTCATTATTTTTAATTTTGACATAAACGAACCAATTGTTCACTGACACTTATGCTGGTGCAAAACTTTTGAAGATGACTCAGCTGGCCTGGTGTCAAATTTTGGGTAAAGGGTAGACAGCCAGTCAGGGTGACAAAGTAGTCAACAGCCAACAGTCAACAGCTGTATGTTCCTATGAGAGACACTATTTTGACATTACAAGTCTACTCCCTGAAAATAATATAAATAGTATAGATGGAGGAACATCTCCAAAGATATTTACTTAAATTATGCTTACTATGGTGGCAAAGCTTAATTAACAGCAAGAACCCATTGTGAGGTGCCTAAAACAGAGTGGTGTCATCCTTTTCCCCCAAAGGAGAGTGATTTCTCACTGATACTACTCTTTGAAGTATTTTGTGGGTGGAGCATTAAGTGCTTCCCTAGTTCTTTTGTGACTTTATTAACCAAAAACACACAGTGTGATTGGTACTTTCTGGAACTGACGTAGTGAGTCTTTACAGGAAGACTTTGATGAACTTCATACAGTGAGATGCCTCGCAATGGCATTTGCTGTAGGCTTAGTCTATTGCTTCAATCCAGAGACAAGGCCTCTAGGAATGTTAGGAGATATCCAAACAAAAGCAAGCTCGTGTTTGCAGGATCACAGGGTACAAGGTGAGCTGCGATTAGGTGACTCTCCCCATGGAATGAAGGAAGAAAGCAAACAGGTGAGAATATACAGAAAGATGTTGAAGAGTTAATGATGTTGGTACTCTAACATATAGTTTTCTGACAGTTCCAGAAGATGACTACGTATGGTTTTTATTTAGATAAACTATAATCATACAGACTTCCAGCTGTTTGGTTATTTTAATCCATTTGTAACTTGTGATGCAGATCTGCTATTTCAAAAATAGGATGAAAGGTTAAACGAGGGAAAAATGATTTGGCTGAGATTTTCAGTCCCTTCTCAAGAAGAATGGCTGACCTTAATTTAGACATCATCAGTGAACTGGAAAAGGTAGATAAACTTTTTGCCTTTGGGCCATAAAACTTTGCTAACTAAACTATTTCTGCCCATGGGAGTGGTTCTCATTTAGCTCCACCCTGTCTTCAGTTGATGTGTCATCCTACTTTAGAAATTTAATCTGGAGTGAGTATACTAGTAACCTGGATAGCTAAGTGCCACCTCCGTAACCATTAATTTGTGCTGCGGGAGGAGCTAATTGTTTATATACAAAGTGGAGATGCCTAACCAGTCTGCCTGTAATTTCTATCTCAGCTGCTCTGATTTCTTGCTGCAGGAACCCAGTTCTCGATCACTCATTTTCAAAACTGTAGTTCTCCCATAATTCAGATGGCATATCAGAGTTTCTTAGCCACTGTATCTTGATAAAGTGACAAAGACTTTAAGTGCAAATCATTCTGTGAAACTATTTATTGCAAACTGCAGTTGATTAATAAGAGTACTTGCATTGGTTTCCCCAAAATATGAATTCTTATGTAATGAAAATTATTTATCAAAATGGTGTAGTTAAAGTAGCCGTACACATTTTTCCTATCATATACCATGTCATTAGAAAGTATGCTGGAGGCTTTTTGTGTACCCGTTCTAGAAATAAAACTATGGCTATTTCAGGATTATTTTTTGTAACTTCATCATGGAGAAAATGAGCTGTCTATGTATTTTCAGTATCTGCAGAAATGTGCATGCAGGATTATTCAGTGCTGAGGGCAGCCTTTCCCTAATCCTGACAAGGAAGGAATCTGGAATATTCCAAGCAGCCTATTCTGTCCTTTGGGCTAATCAGACAAAATGTATGCCACGTTCCAGCTAAAATCTACATGGTATATTTATTAAAAATAGGAGCTTTAGATAAAAGAGTGAGTTCTGCTCACCTTCTTCCCCACATTTGGGAGTAACATTGCTTCTATTATGCTGTTAAATGTGTTTTCATCTGTCTAAAGTTTAAGGACTTGCAATTCTTTTCTATACTCTCTTCAGAAATAATCATTTTCTTCCTCTGTCATGTTCAGAGTTATCCCCAGCAGGGACGGGATATCAGTTGTACTGTTCTAGTTGAGGCTGAGGCAAATTTAGGGGGCTCTCATCTTTTGTGCAGTGTATATATATATTTTTTTCTTTTTTTGCAGGCTTGCTCAGGTATTGTAAGAGCTGTTTCTTAAGACATTTGATGAACAAAAACTCAAAAAAGCATATATCTGTGGTGATTTCTGGCTAGCAAGGCAGTGAACTATGTTGTTTGGTCTCATTGAGGTCTTCAGAATTAAGCATGGATCTCAGTGCAATGTGGAATTGAGTATTTTAATTTTTCTTCAGTAAAAATGTTTAAAAGTGAATAGCCACAAGGAGCCTTGCTTTTGGAAAGGTAGTGTATTCACTGGGGAAATAAATTAAGGTAGTAGCTAAAACACATTCAGAGTACTGCTTAGATGTATGCGCACAAAATTGGAACCAAGCAGATCTAGATAAATTTTGGCTATTTCTTTGGCCTCTAATTTATTTACTTTGCTCATAAGAGAAAAATGAGAACCTAGTTAAAGAAGCAGGCAAGAAACTCATTGAAACCAGCAGTGTCCTTTTGTACAAGATATCTCGAGGGTGTGATGGTTAAACATGTTGTATTTTTTTTTGACAAGATCTTAGGTGCAAACAGAAAAACAAACTGAAGGGAGCCTGCCAAGGTTAGGTGCAAGTGTTGTTTATGCAGATGCAGTGATGGTTGAATGTCTGTAGCTTCTATTTTACCATTTCCTTCTCTGTTTCAGGCTGTTTTGATAGTGGCTGGGTTAGCTGAACCTGCACACTGAGTTGTCCGAGTGCAGAAGAGGTTCAAAAGCCACTTGTCAAGAGACTTCCCTCCTATTCACAGCTATGTATTTCCTCAGGCTTTCCCACTCTTTGTGGTCTCCCCAGGGGGTGGATCAAGCAGCCTTCTACCAGCTGCCTCCCACGCATAAGGCTACATTGACCCCTAGTGTAGTTCCATTGCGGTAAGCAGCTACACCAGACAGTTTTTTTCTCTGATCCAAATCCAAAAGATGGACAGAGAGATTAATAGTTAGTTAGCTTTGGAGTGGAAGGTCAGATGCAGTTTCCTCCCTTGCCTTTCAGTCATGGACATTTAGCCAAGGGCATCACTGGAAGCACAGCCAATTTCTACCAATGTTCTCGTTTAAAAAAATGTCTTCATTTGTCAGTTCTGGAACTCGCATTTAAAAAAAAAAACCCACATTTTGTAGCTGATGGCTTTGGCGAGTTATACATTTTAAAATAAGATGCAAATAATAAATTGCTGTAATATTTTCAATGGTGGTGGTCTGTGTTGACTATAAAACTGGAGGATGAATCACAACAGATGCATTCCAACTTTCTGGCATACGTTTTGCAGTTAAGTACTATGTGCCCTTGACATTTTTGTGAAGACTTTCCTTCTCTAGTATTTTAATTGTTAGAATTATTTACAAGATAAAGAGCTGAGTCTCAGGACTGATGCTTTTCTGCCGACCAGCTGCATCTGGAATGAATGCAGAAGTGTGGACATGTAGCGTAGTTCTGCAAGAGGAGTTGTTGCATTCACCTCTGATACATAAGCCTGTGGACAAACATTTTAGCTGAAATGGATGAAGTTACTCATTATTTTCCTTATTCCTCTGTTGTGGTTGAAGGACAAGTTTTTTGTATTCAAAAACAGTGCTTTGGGAAAGAAAGGTCTTCAGTAATTAACTTCTCATGCAACAGAACTATGCATAAAAGTCTATGAGCTTATAATTTGTTGTGCTTTACAGTTGCTGAATTTTGTGCTACTATTTTGGCAAAAAGTAAGAAGAAATGAGACCATTTCAAAGATGACTATGAAAGATTATGTGATTATGTGTGAGTGTGATACATGTATAGTAGGACTTTAAAACCGTTCAGATAGAACACTGGAAACTTGAGTGAAAAAAAGTAATTTTGGAAAAAATAGTCATGTTTCATCTATTACACAGCTTTTTCAAGGTCAATCACAAGTAAAAGGGTTGGCTGAATCATCTGGTACCTTCAGTTCATGAATGGATGAATCATGAAGATTAGTTTCCAAGCCATATACATACCTTTAAAGTTGTCTGAAAGCTCTCATGTGTCACAGGAACATTTTAGGATAAAGAGAGCTGGTTATCTGATGGAAGAGCATCCATTCTCTTCCTGGGAGGTTGGTATTTCTAAGAGCAGTTTTTATCTGATTTGCTAGTTTTGTTTATAAAGACTTGTGCTGGTTTGTGGTGGTATGTATCATATAAACGCATTGCATAATGTCCACCTCCTTCAACTAGGTCATCTGTACTTCTTTTAATATCCAGATGTATGGGTTTTAGTATCCTGAATATCAATCCATTCAACAACTTCAGTACAATAAGTGTCTACTCGGCAGTGTGCATTGGATTTAGCCAGGGGTTGTGGGTGGAGTGTTACACGGGGCTAATAAGGCTGCTGGGCAGGTACAAACTTGATAAATACCTGTGCTAAATCATATAAATAAGAGTTATTTCTGATTTTGGAATCATTACTTCAGGCTGTGAAACTTACAGCTCTGTGTAGTTAAAGAACTAGGGCAATGTTCCTTTTCTTCTTCACTTGGCGTATGCTCAGCTTTGATAGAAAGTAATACTAGGGAAGCAGACTATTTTCCAGTATATTTTATTAGGTTATGTGCTGCATCAGTATATGAATGTGCTTTAAAAATTCACTTAAATATAAATTCGCCATTATCTCTGTACAAATTGTTGTATTTTGGGATTCATGAACAATCAATCGGACTGTGCCTTTCTGGTTCCATAAAGTGACACTAAGTTATCTGCAAGCACTTTTTCCTACAGTGGGATGCAATAATCCTACTGTTCCTTGTAATTGCTGCCACATTTGCTTGATAATGAATTCATGGATGTCCCTCTGCTGCTTATGCACAGTTAATGCAGAGCCCTCTGGCTCCATGGGGTGGAAGCCCCGTTCCCTGTGCTCCTTCCGAGGCACAGGCACCTGCAGTTCAGCATGCTGCCATGAGTGCAGCTCTGTACTGTGTGGGCACTGCCTGCAGGACTCGTGTTCTTTGTGCCTGGCTGCGTTCCATCTGGTAAGAAATAACTTGTGAGTTTCAACAAGGAAGAGAACCCAAAATAATGAAAGCTCCTGGACAAATATGCGTTGTTATGGATTAAAGGTTATAACTGATCTAATCGGACCTGGCTATGGAGTTGTTCTTGCTTTGGTTGCGCTGGTGCTGTTAGAGTAGCTAACAGCCAGTGGGCTGCTGGCAGCCATGCCTTGTGGCCCACTCAGACCAGGTCGAGACGTGAATTGGAATTTTGTTACTCGTTTTCAGGTCCAGGTCATCCCCCTTTCTCTGCTATTGGAATCGTCTCAGCTACTCACAGGTGTCGTGGGGCCTGTGGCCTCTTGTATACCAAATTCGGTACCTTTGATGGTTTGCTTGACTGCTCAAACAAATGATATGCTCTGGAAATTCTGTGCTATGAGAGTGCTTCCTTTCGCTGAAATTTGATGATGTCATTTGTATGAATGAAAATTACTTGAGCGAATTTAAAAAAATCTCTGCGGATTCCATCCCCAGCCTCCAGCCAACCAATGAGAAATACATTTCCTCGAACAATAGGGGTCAGTCAGCCCTCTTACTGTTTGAAAGACACTGGTTCATTTTTGCTGTCTGTACCTTGAACATCTCATTTTCAGTGTGCCAGCACCCCTGTCTCACTGGTGGGAGTGAGTGGGGGGAGTTGAATACAGGACAGAACTTGATTCTGTCAGTTTGTTGCTAGTTTCTCTAGGCCAGGATTTCCTCCCAGTTTTGTAGCCTCATGTGTCGCTGGAATTGGAGGAGGGTTGGTTTCCATTGGTAACTATCAGTTGGTCTCAGCTGCCAGTTGTTTGCCAGCTCTATGAAATGAATGAAAATGTTTGAGGAAATTGGTTTACTGAAGAAGTCAGTGAACCTTAAAATGAATTAGTATCTTAGCTACAAATTCACATTTAATAGCTTCCTTTGAAAGGCCTTTTGTGCAGTAAGAGATAAGCTTGTGGTTGCGTGTTGTGTCCTTGCTCATGTAGGCTGTAAATAAACTGTCTGGCTTTAACTACATGCTCACTGAGCAGCAGGGTGTTGAGGAAGAGGTATGTACTGCTTTATGTAGCCTATCAACTGAACTGAAAACTGCCGGGAGACAGAGCAGTACAGAGCCAGATTTGTATGCTATGCTGAAGAAGCAGTAAGTGACGTTCCTACTGCTGGTGTGTTGGGTGGCTGTTCACTTACATGAGACTGCAGGAAGAAGAGCGGTGCTCAGAACGAGTCTGGCTTTACATGTGGTTTGTTTGTTACTGTTTAAACTGTACAGATTCTTGCTTGTTGTGTACGTTTTACATTTTGATTCTTATTAGTCCTTGGAAAATGCTTTTTCCGGGCTTGTCATGATTTTGCACTAGTCTTAAATGTATTCAATTATAGGAGAAACGTGAAAGTTTAGAAAGTGGAGATCTGGAAGACCATCTCCACTGATGCTCATGTTGTGAGGTCACCTTTTTTCATTGAGTAGGATGTTTTGCTTTCTGGATAGTACTGTTGCTAATGGAGGACTGGAGGGAAGGTGATGCTTTGACATGAAATGCTTTTGCAACAAAGCAAAAGTGACAGTCAGCGAGTCTTGCCTCACACTGTGACTCCATTAACAGAGATTACCTGCTCATAGAAGGTGACTCTTGCCTTTGTAACTGGAAGGATATCTGCTTGAAGATGTTATTTCTCCTACATATATTTAGGGAGGCTTATACATACTTGCTTTTGTGCTACTACTGTCCTTTCCTCTGTCTGTGTAGTGTAATATATGTAACCCAGCATTCAGTTCCTGATGGTCACCTGCAGTGCTGTTTAGATACTCTTACCACAGAGGTCTTTCTGTTGTCATACGCTCTCAGTTACTGATGGTCAGAGGTGTAAAATGCTCCTAAGCAACAGGGTGGAATGTAGAACATTGTTTAGATAAAATTCATTTGCTTCTGATGTTTCCCTTTCTGATGAATGTGTGAATGGCACTTGCATCGCATCCATGTCTTCATTCTGCTGGCCTAAGTAAATTATGCTCTATAGCAGGGAGGATCTTAAATCACGCCTTTGTAATAAGAGGGATTTTCAAGATTTGTGCTTGTGCAGGGTTCATAGTGACACTAAGTGACAAAAAAGGTACACTAAATTCCAGCTAAAATCCTGCTCACACGTGTGCTATCTCATCACTATCTGTGATCACTTTTTCTGTACGCATTGTATATGTACAGCTGCAAGGCAGTTCTAGGATGCGTAGTGTGAAAAAGATGACTTCTTGAGATGTGTCAGATGTGGTTGTTTGCTCAAGAGGTTTGTATCCATCTGTTGTTTGGTTGCTACTCAGGATTTGCTCTTAATTTGCTGCTTCCCACTGATTACTTATCCACCAGTTTGACAAAAAGCCTCGAATGATTTAATGATTAGTTCCTAGGCTTGACCTGGCTCTTCATACTTTTTTAAAAAAGCCACCAACTTGACAGACAGTACAAGTCAAGTTTTGGGGTATCTAAGAAAAAAAGAGTTCAAATACTTGATATTCTTTGTAGAGAAAAAAAAAAAAGTTTGTATTTTAAGTTTATGCAATGTTTTACTGACGTATTTGCACCTCTTCTCTACTTCACTCCCAAACAAATCCCAGCAAATGCTCTCATACAGTTTAACTGGGAAGCCTGTTGGTTTATTTCTGCTCTGGCACCTTCTGTGCTGGGATGAATTACTGAATCTGTTTGCTGCGTGACATTATGCTGTCTTTGCTGGGTCATGCTGCCACTTCTGAGTGCAGATGTTGCTGTGCTTCCTGGCTTATCAGGTTTTTTTAGTTTTGAAGGATTTATCTCAAGTTAGTATCGCACCTTCTTTTTAATACATGCGTAACGAAGAAGAATCTGTCTGCTAATTTCTGAGAGGAGATAAAAGTGTGGGTAAATGTTTTCAGAATTGGGTCAAAGTTCTGTAGAAATCTTAAAAGCTACGGGAGCTAAAAAGGGTAATGTTACTTAGCTCATGAAGTAAACAGAGATATTATGTTTCAATAGTTTTTTTACTGTGACATTTACAGTACCAGACACCCTGGTAAGAATATAATTTCCTTATTAGTCATCAGCAGATAATAGGTCCTGAACTATAAATTTTTTTTTTTTTTTGCAGATTTCAGAAGTTTCCTTGTGTTCCATTTCCAGGAGCGCAAGCTGGTCAGGATTTTGTTCTGGGCGAGAGTGGTCCTTAACTGGAGTTCGGAAGTCGCAAGAGATAAGGCTTAGGGGGAAAAAAAGTTTCTTCTTTGGCATAACACTCCTTATGCCTTTTCTTCCACTTTGTTTTATTCTTCCACTTCGTTTTATCTTTTTCCATCATTTCCTTTGTTATTTGATCATAGACCCACTCTTTCAGCATGCTTTACATCCTCCAGTTTGATATGCTGGCATTCCTTAGAGTCCTTTTTTTCCTTTTTTTTTTTTTTTTTTTTTCCCTGAAGCTTTCCAGTTTACTTTCCCATTACAACCCCTGCTACTTGATTTTTCCTCACATTATTGGTAGTAACATGGTGTTTTCACCTTTTTGCTGCCCTTTTCCAAAACGTGCCCCCGCTATATATCTCTCTTGCCTTGTGGATTCACCCTCCTACCTGACTGAAGTCATTGTCTTCAGATAAAGCTCTCACATATTCCGCAGATGATCCTTAGATTACAGAGCAGGAGAAAATTGGTCCCTGGCTCACATGTTGGAGCTGTCTTTCCTCAAAATCTTACTCAAGTCTTGTGTTAGGGGTTTGCTTCTTCAGGTACAGTTTGCTTTGGATTTGCAGACCTTCAATGTCATTTGCTTCTATTGTGAGGTCCTGTGTGTTGCTATAGAAGAGCTGGAATGAGCATGGGTCTGGAACACCTCTTATGGCATCACAGCTGTTAGCTTTCTTTACTGTCTTTGGCTTTGTTCCAGGACTTGCTGAAGTCAATGGAAAGATTAAAATGGCACTCCATCTGATTGAATCAGCTGTGCACAAATGCTTGAGGGTGGCACACCAGAAATGAGAGTTGGTATATGTGTGATCTTCCTCTATCATTTTTGAATGCCTTAAAAAAAAAAAAAAAAAAGAGAAACAAGACTCCTCACTAATATCAGCATTTTCAAACTAAAATGTTTTTTCCTATGCTGAGTACTAGTAATGCTTACGTAAGACTGAAATAACTCAATGTGTTACTACACTTCTTATAGCTATTTTAGCTATTTGTGTCTCAGAAATTGTTGTTTTTTAATCACCAGTACTGATTTATGTTTTTTAATTTATTTTCTGCAAAACTCCTGGTCTGCTTGTAGTCAGTGGAGTTGAAATCATTTGATTTTCATTTCTTGACTGAGGAACCATGTTTGTCAACCTGAAATACATTTGGGGGCAGTCAGATCTCCTACCTGCACACATGTATGAAGAGCCTGTGCTTACACATTCAGATTCCTATCTATAAGTGCTTAAATGACTAATGCAGTTGTACATTTGAATGGGAAAAATATGTTAAGCCTTTTCAGAAGAGAGCACTGTACTCTAGAATATTATAAGTAGCCTTTAGATTTGTATACATCAATATTATGTACATGTCTGTTTGCTATTTAAGTAGTACTGGAGTGTCTGGTGTCAGCTCCTTCCCCTAAATAAAACACTCAGGGCATGTAACGCCTGGTTTAGAGCCAGCTGGCTTTGGTTTACTTCCTTCCCAAATTCTTTCATTCATAAATAAGCAAAATGACGACTCAAGCTATGAAAAGGAACATAGAAACTCAATGTAAGCGTGATTTTATTCAAAATATGGACAGATTTTATTTTATTTTTTTTTTTACTAAACCTCAGTGAGTGATCTGGATTCCACTGCAGTCAATGGGAAGATTTATTTTGACTTTAATGGGAATTTGACTTGGCCCTTATGTTAAACCACAGGACTGTGGAGAGCAGTGCAGGCAGTGGGCATGGGAAGTGTACACAAGTTCTGTCCGGTGCTCTGCCACTGGGAGGGGCCTGCTTGCCGCCAGACACTTCTGGCAAGGTGTCCTCTGGCGCTTCATGAGGGCAGGCTGCTGTGAGGCAGCAACCTGGGAGGGATCCAGCACTGGCATGCAGTGTTTCTCTTTTCTGCTCCTGTCCTGGGGGAAAGCAGGATTAGCAGAATCATAGAAACAAGGTTCATGGAAATGACTGTTGGAATGAAGGATAATGTGTGTGGGGTAAGGGGAGAATCAATGAAGGCTAAGATTTTGGAAGAATTTAATGCTGAGTTGAATAAGTATCTGAGAAGATGTAATCTAATTCTCCAGTGGCGTAAAGCTATCTGCTAAGGGTGTAAATGTAAGGTTGAGCTTCAGGAATAGAGGTATACCTTGGCTTGCAAAGAGTCCAGATTTCCACTGCAAAATATACGTGTAATATGCCAAAAGTTTGTCTCGGGGTGCTTTGCTTTGAGGTCTTACTATCAGGACTCTAGGATCTCATTTTGCTAATGGTTAGAAATGCCCTTCCAGCAGTGTCTGTCAAGATGGGGACCAGTTTTCACAATGTACGTTTGCCAGTGTACATTGCAGGCTCAGATTGGTGCTGATCATCCTGTGCAGACAGCGTGGGGGTGCTCTCACTGCCTGTTATATGTCCCTCAGATGCAGTTTTTCTCCTCTTTCCTTTTCTTTTTTTTTTTAATTACTTCTGCCAAGTGAAGTTTACTTTTATTTCCAGCTTCGAAGGGTGTGAACTATTATATTCCATGTCATAGTGACTCTTGCAGTTTTATCACTCTGCTTAGTGCAAGGATTGCTTCTGGTGCTGCCGTAGTGTTACTGAGTGACTAGTCTAAAAGTTCCATGTGTAGTGGGGTTTAATCGAACAAAACTGCAAACAAGTCTATGAAAATACTGTTTGCTTTCATCATTGGATGCCTTTTGGAACCTCTTGGAGGTAGTTATGACTACTTTGCAACAAGACACAGTGCTTTCTTCAGGCTAGGGTCATGTAGGATTGAAGGGTTTTTGATATCTGTTCATTAAGAACTGCGGATGTTGAATTTATAGCAAAATGATGAGTACATTGGGATGTAAATTAATGTATTTTTTATTTACCTGCATATAAGCAGAGAATGCAATGCTGGATTAGTTCCTTTCTTTGAGAAAGCTGACGTAAGGGAGTTCAAAGTTGCGTGAGAAACTTGCCTGACTTGCCTTTCATTTTTTACGTTCCTCACTCGACAGGTGTCGGAGATTTTAAAGGCTTGAAAAGTATTTTCAGTGAATGCTTTTAGGAAGGAAATGTTCAACTCCAGTCTAAACTTGTTTAAGCACTTAAGTTGGTCACCTTGAGATGATCTTAAATTTGCTTCATTCAGACTTTGAAAGCCCGGGAACAGTTGTGCAGGTGTTTAGGCTGATGCGTAGCGCTGTGCGTGGCAGGGCCTTCAGCCTCCTGGTGCTGCAGGCTCCCTGCAGTGTAAGCAGAGGTGTTGCTTCTTTTTGTCCTTTCCTATTCTGTGTGTCTTTCCAAAATCACCTTTGTGTGAGATTATATCCACAACAAAACATGATTCAGCATCAAGGGCAGAAAGTGTGCCTGGGCATGTTAATATGGAGGACTTAAGAGCAGAGCCTCTGTTATTACACTTGTAGGAAGAGCAAGTGGTAAATGAGACCACTGTTTCCTTCTTCTGACTTCTTTTCATAGAGAATAAAATCCTAAATGCTGTATCATTTCTTCTCCAATATGCTGTGCATCTACTCTCAGTTGCCCTTAACGTGACAGGTGGCATTGCAAGGGCTGTGAACACTGCTGTGGGAATGGGATGTGGTTTGTTTAAAACTGAGCAGTTTTGTCAACACATCTGTGTTGACAGAAGTGGGGATCTGCTTTCAGAGGTAGAGGTTTTTTAATATCTGTTCAAACACTGATGTTTCCTCCTGCCTGCCTTGTATATCTCCTTATGGGTCCAGGTGCCACCTTCTCCCATCCACTTGTCTCTCTGTGTCTGTGGCTCAGGGGCTGCAGATTCTTCCTGGCACAAATGCGTGAAAGTGATGCCTTGGTATTTCTAGTGATGTAGAGATATTTGGATGTACGGAATGACTGAGTTCTATTTATGTCTAGTTAATGTATTGTGAATCTCAAAGCATTGTGTAACTTTGTGGATTTTGGTAGCCCTAGAAAGCTCTCATTGCTTACTCATGTAAATTTACTTGTTGTCTAAGTGTTTATACATTTCTTTTCCCAAATATTTGGTGATTCTGAAAATGACTCGATTACAGAGAAGTAAAATTTCAAATATATTTTGCTATTTATTTCCCAGCAAATTCACACAACAGACGTAAGGTAGCTGAAAAGTTTTGAAATTTGAACATATTAATTTGTCTTCAGCAGACAAATAGTTATAGAAGTCATTTGTTTTCTTTTTAATAGGGTGGAAAGAAGTCTTACAGTGGGCCATGTGGAGGACGTGACTGCAGTGCTGGATGCAAATGCTTCCCAGAGAAGGGTGCGAGGGTAAGTTTTTGTACACTAATACAACTATTTATCATGTCTCTTATCAATTAAAGGAAAAAGAGAAAACCAAGTTAATGTGTAATTCTGAATCTAATGACCTTATGAAGACGACCAGCTGCATTTGTAATGTCCCTGATCAGGATTTCAAAAGCTCTTCTAAAGGCTTTCAAATTGTTAGCTTTGCAACAAGTCTTTAATGGAATCTTATTTATGCAGTCAGAGGCCTGGTTCAAAAAAAGTCAGATGGTCTTTAAGTAGATTACAACAATTAAAAAGAAAAATCTAGTTACTGTAGGCTTCCAGTACAGATTTTATCCTTTCTGTTATAGTAAGTAATAATTATAATGTAATATTAGTTTGTGGAAGTATTTTTGTCTTTGGTACTTGCTTGTGAAGAAATGATAACTCTGAAGGAATCTAAATGTTTCCCTATTAAAAAAAAATAAAAAGGGAAATAGCTTTTGTTAGCTAGCGCAATTCTCTTTGAGTTCTGCATTTGAAGAAACTGAATGTTTAAGCAGTGTTTCTCTAAAACAGCTTAATTTCATTTGATTGTGTGAAAAGATTTTAACCTTCATCTTAACATAGCTGGCTCTTCCCATTTTAGGTTAATGCAGGGCTGCCAACTTCACTTTGCAGCTACAATTTTAATGTATTTTTTTCCACGTGTCTTTCAGTGACGTGTGGGTAAACTCAAGACATTGCTTTCTAGGACTGAGCTTAGGCAAATGTTGCTATTTAGAAATGATCTTAAGCATGTTCTTAAATGTTTCCCTAGTTGCAGACAGACTTGAGCATGAATTCTTAATTGATAACTGATGATGTGTTTGCTCTGGAAGAATAAAAATTCTTTGAAATCATGATGTGGCAGGGTGGAAACATGTCTAAACAGATAAGCAGAAGAACTTTGCAAGGAAATTCTCAAACTAAAATATGAGCTAGTACCAATTACTCAACGTTGTGATTAGATGTGGTAAGGCACAGGCCTGGTTTGGTTCTGGAACAGAATATCCTCTAAATGCTTTGACCTTTGGATAGCAATGAGCATCATTCTTCTGTCTCTTTATATTCCTGGGGTTCAACTTGATTGTTTGAACTGGCCACAACAGTGTTGACCTTGCAGTTTGAGCTCTTGGTATCTCTTTTGTTAAGATGTCACAAAGATTTTAGTCTGTTTTCATTGCTGACCTGAGAACTCACTTGGCTTTTAGCTTGTTCCTTACGTGACCTGTATCAGTAGATGCTTTCAGGCTTTTAAACATACATTTCACCCTACTGAGACCTGTCTGTGGAGTAAACTGTCATGTAGAAGGGGTAATCAGTCCCTATTACAGCACTGCCTCTATCAAGCCTTACTGAGCCCTGCTGACACCTTCTTGGATATCTGCGGACAACTACTGGAGTCCTGCCATGTTGGAGGACAGGGAGGTAACTGATGGAACTGGGAAAGGGTACAGTGTGATTATCTATCCTACAGCACTGTTTGTTTCTTGGAGGAGATCACGCAGCCTGGGGCTAATTCCCTGGCTTTCTGCCTAGCTTCTCATGCACTGCCGCAAGACCTTTAAGTTTAGAAAAGGCAAATACAAGACAGGACTCTGCACATGCCCTGAATCCTTTTTATTTATTTATTAAATAAAATTAAAAAAAAAAAAAATCAGCTGTCAGTTTGCACAACTAATCTGACAAGAATAAAGCTAAGCTTTCTTTTTAAAAGAAGGAAACTACTGAAAAGCCCAAGAAAAAACGGCAATAAGCTGACGACTCAATGAAAATAATATAGGCAGTGTCCTTAAATGTCCTTTGTACGCACTGCTGATCAGATCAAGCTGATGAACTGTGATAAACGTATTTCTGATCAGACACTTAAATAAATAAAAGGTGGACGGGGGCAGGAAAACTTGTAGAAGTGTCTGAGTCTACTGCCTGTTTAGTTAGATGCTTCTAGAAACGGAATGTAGGTATGTAATATCCTGTATCTCCGTGTTCATGTTTTTGTTATAGACTGTCAATGCATGTACAAAATACTTCTTTTCTTTTTTGTAACTTTCTCATTTTTAAGTTGGAACTTGAAAGAAGAATGATCTCTGTAACATCTCAATCCATTTCACAGAAATAATGCTGTTTAGAAGGGTAGGGTGATGCAGTGTTTGTCAAACACCCTCTTGGGGAATTCTGCCTGCAGAGTGATAAGGTGCATCTTCTGCAATAGCAAAGATTCCTTTCTGTTAGTTGTCCCTATAGCTTGCTCTCAGAAAAGCCTTAATGCTAGCTGATGCTCGTTTTAGGCTGCTTAAGGAAGTCCAATCTAATCCATTTACTTTAAAGCCTTCATCTTAGCTAATGCTGCGGAATTGGCCCTCGTATGGCAAGTTGATGAAAAGCCTGGTTCTGTGTAATTTAATAGCAAAACTCTTGGACCATGCTGCGGCCTGTGTCAGTTCCTACTTGCTAAAGTTCTGTGAGTAACTGAAGTGATTATACGTAAGTCTAGTTCTTGTTGGAAAGGTTTTAACTTTCACTGGAAGGTCCCACCTAGGACCTTCTCTAGAAGTTCTCTCTGAGGTCTAATGAAACGGTTGGACTTAAATAGATATCTAAGAACTTAGGATATGATTGTTCCAGTTTCTCTAAACTGCACTGTTAGAATTTGTGCTGACTTTTAATATGAAATCTAACAATGCTGTTTAAAATAAAAAGCAAGTGTGGGAAGCCCTCACTACAGGTGGAGTTTTTAGATGAAAGTTGGGGGTTTCTAAATCTCAGCATCTCTACCCTCATTTTTCTGGCCAGCAGTGATTGTGACTTTACTTTACTTTAAAAGTAAGTCAACTCTGATAGTGAGTGTACCCAAATGTACCCTGGTACCTGCAGCCGTTTAGAAAAGGGAGACAGCCCAACCACATGCTCACATTTTTTAAACCCACTTCTGCTTACCTTTTTACACACAATTCCCTTTCAGAGCATCTGTTATTGGGTACAAGAGGAAAGGTGGAAAAAGCAGCTACTAGATTTTAATGGAGTGAAAAAATGAGTGTAAAATCTGATGCTAGTCTCCAATGAAAGGCTGACTTTCTAATATATGTAGTCTCGTTGCAGTTGAGTGACCTATGTCTAGAACGTTTTTGGGACTATCAGAGGAAATTACTATGTTTAAAAAAAAAAAAAAAAAGCATTTTTTAACTCCCCTTTCTCACTTTTGGATTCAATTTATGGGTAGAGATAATACCCTTTGAAAGTTTTTTGCTTTGTTGGTAATTATCTTGCTCAGAAATGCACTGCAGATAAATCAACAGTAACCAAGAGGACACTTTGCCCTGTCTGCCGTTTCAAGAAGCACTAAACAGTGGATGTTCTGTACCATTTCAACTGTGCAGCTCATTTTGCATTGGTTTATGGTAGTGCTGGCTTTTTTGTTTCTATGTGCTGTCATCTACTTTCAAACATTTGCAAAGATAAACTAGCAGCTGCAGTTCTCATCGCAAGTTTACCTTTTCCTGATGCCTGTTCACTTATCTGGGAATTTAAAACAGTGCAAGGATTTATTTTAAACTTTACTCAACATGTTCTGGAGCTCTTCAGCTGATAATAATCCTTCATTTTTTTTTAATTAAATTTTGTCCTCTCTTATTCCGCCTAAAGAAGAATTTCAAGGGAAAAATTATTTTGGAAATTGTTTCCAAAGCTTTTGAAATGAATCAGTAGAAATGGTGACCGACCAGCTTTTACAGCTTAATACCGTGCATTGAGGGAGCCAGTTATTTTTAATTAAATTTATTTTTTTTCCTGTGACGTATGGTCATATCAACTAATTTCTCTCTTGGATCATGCGTTCTCTGAAGTCCATTAAAATTTGATACGATAATTGCAAGTCTATTAGTGCATCTAGAATCTCTTTTTCCTCTCAGAAAAATTTGCACTGCAATTATTTCTAGCAGTTAATGTGGTTGTGAAGGAGTGTGCTTGTCTGTAGAATTAGATAGTTGAGGACGTGATGGACACTTGGCATTAAATCTAGTCTGGTCACATAAAGAGAAGGACCACTGCAGTGTACCGTGCTTTGGAGCCTGTCTTCTGACCTATTCTCATTTGAAAGAAATTATGTTTTTGTACTCCTGAACCACAGTTTGAAACAGAGCACAGTAAGTAGGAGACTAAGCAAAATCTACCGGACTTGTTAAGAAAAAATAAAAATGCAGTCATCATCTGAATTGAAGGGTAGTGTACCAAGAGATGTGTGAGATTCCACAGGTTTTCTTTGAAGTGAAAACGTTGATGGTAAGCGTCCACAGATAGCTTACACAACAGTAGAGTTCTGTTAGACTGATTTGCAGTTATTCTAAAAAAAGATAGATCCCTACATCCATATACTGAACTGCATAACCTGTAGTCACAACTTTGGATGATTTAATCTAATTGTTATCTAGCATAAGCTCATGTTGCATTGGCAGGAGATCTTAACGTTTGTCTGGAACTAATCCCCTCAACTTTTTACAGGGGGCACAAAGTGCCTCTCGTGATAATTAGTTGAAGGTTGATTGAAATTCCTTTGCTATGAAATTGTAATAATTACAACTTGTATTTTTGGATAATATTTGCTGAATTCAGCTTTGATTGATCACTAACTGGAGCGGTTTAAAGACTTTCTGATGAAATGCAATTTATGGAAGTGTCAGCTCAACAAAGTGATATATATATATATAATTTTTTTTTTCCAGAAGTGTTTTATACAGACTTATTTTCTTCTTCCTACGTAGCTTGAGAAGCACTGTAAGATATAGTGATATATGCCATTTTGGTATCCACTTGCTGCAGGTTGACTCACAAACCAATTAGAATCAAACCAGGCTATAAGGTACTGGCATTTTCTAACAGTGCCGAGATAGGTTATCATAGCATACTAATTTGTTAATCGGCGTAGTAGAGGTAATACTGGGATCATTTTACAGTTGTTTTTGAGGGATATTTTCACATTTTAGATAAAGAGCATTATTGCATTATAGAAGTTCTTGAAAACTGTTTGCCACTTAACAATCATTGTAATTAGTAGCTCTTGCTGTGTTTAAGCTTGATCAAGCAAGGCAGCATCCACTAGCAAATGCTCCTGAATTCATATGCAGGATCATGGAATTAGCCATCTACTGAATATGAACTCAAAATAGGAGGTTAGAGGAATCAAATGGGAATGAAATGCTGATGAATTTGATAGTGAATTCTTTGTCATCCAGGGTTGACTAATCTGTGAAGCTGAATTCAGTGACTCTGTCTCCTTGTTACTTGCACTCTGAGGTTTCCCTGCTCATCTTTAGGACAAGAACAGCCAATTACATTTTTTTTCTATTGCAAAACAATCTCAGTGTTTGGACCAGGCAACATGTATGTTTTGTCATAATATTTGAGCTTTACCTCCAGGCTTCTGTGACTGTTGCTGCAGGTTCTTGCCTTCCAGCTGCAATGTAGATGGCCTCCAATCCAGCTTTGTTAAAATCTTGTGTCTAGGATCTGGCGGGCCTTGCTAGGCAGCAGTACTTTTTCCCCCCCGTCTTCTACAATTCCTTTCTTCTGTTTTTCCATTTTATGGGAAGTGCCTCAATATAATGGGTTGTTTTTCTCTTCTCCTGCCATCAGGTGTACATCCAACCATGCCTTTTTCCTTATGAATGTCTTGTGGTCACCTTAAATATGCCAGAAGTCAGTGTCCTGTTTTTAAATAAGTCCTCCTTTTCATCTTCTTCTCTCTGCAGTTTTCAACGCCTGTGTATTTTTAAGTAAGTCTGCTCTCTTAGTTGCCACTTCACCTCTTCCTACCAGTAGATAACCCATTTCTATGATTCTTGACAGGAACTCTTGCTGCCTGTCTTCACTAGCTACACTTTGAGAATTCCTACCATGTTATTCTGGAAACTGTAGTCTCCTTCCTGACTGCTGTCTGGAAACACTGCTTAAAAAAATATTCTTAGACTGTTTTGTTTGCCGTGTCATTGTACTGTGTATTAACCCTATGTGAAGAGGGAAGTTCTTGGATTTCTGCATGTTTGCTTCATGTAAGTGACTTCATCAAGCCTTTCTAACTTCTCTCCTTCGTTCCACCTTTCTATACCAGTTGACTATGTAGCATCTTTGATCTCTAGGGTAGACTGACTGCATTGTAAATGAATTCACACAGCAGCTTTGGGTGCAAGGCTGCTGTCTACCAAGGCTTCTAAGCACTAACAGTCATTCAGAAGCCAAACCTTCCTCCAAATGTGAATGTAAGAGCTGCACTTTCTTTCAAATTATTGTGATGTGTTGCAGCTTTGACAATATTGCAGTACTGTCACCCATAGTAAATATGGTTCTAACATATGGAATATATGTAAATGATGGTTAATTGTTTTTTAAATCCTCTTCTGGTTAAGCAAATGAAGTGCCATTATTTGATTTGGGAAGAGAATTATCTGTAAAATTTAAAGATGTCAACCATCTGTTCTGTGTTGTTACGAGGTTTTGGCAATATTACAAGAGAAAATGAGGTAACAGTTAAGTCAAACAACTTTCATGCCAGCTGCTTTTTTAACAGTTGCCAAGATTTATTTTTTTTTTAAGTAATAAAACTAACTTTGCCAAATTCGACATTAAGCAATTATTGTACGTGTCCTCCTGACCCAACCTAAATACATTGAGCCTACCCTTCTAATGAGAACCACACCATAGAGTAACTAAATGCAAATAAAGCAGGTCTTATTGCATTTGAAAGGATCTCTTGTGCAATGGGTTTCAAGACTAAACTTGCTCTTCTTTACAGCCCAATGTGGTTGCACACGATCTTGAATCTGTTTGAAGACTTCTCAGGGTGACAGGCTCTTGTCTTATTTTACAGTCTTCTTAAAATTCAGTAATGGAGAACTGTGTTTAAGTATGTTAGCTAGGGAGACTTTGCTAGCTGCTTCCATGATTTTTTTTTTTTTTTTTTTTTTTTTTTTTTTTTTTTTGTAGTTTGATTGAAGAGGCGTGTGCTAAATGAGGCAAAATGCATTCTAGGAAACATACCTTGTGAAGATTTTCATTACTTTGGAAACTTACCAGAAACCATACCATTACTGTGTTACCAGGGTGGCTGAGGTGGCTCTGTGACCTATAACTGTTTCTGTCTGTGAGGGGTGAATATTTTGTAATTGCAGTGGGGGCCAGTGCTTACTTTTTAGATCAACCAGAACGTAGGTTCTCAAGCTGTGCTCTATAGAGCACTTCCAGATGGCTTGGAAAATCACAGCAAAGAATAATTTGTCACTGTTTAAGTAACTGTTGTAACCCATGATGATTTATTTTTTTCTTTTTTTTTTCTTTTTTTTTTTTTAAGCATTTAAAAATGCTTCAGCTTACAATGGTGTGAGATGTGGTAGCTTAAGAAGAAACCATGTAGTCTCTCTCTACCAGGTGACTGACTGCCTTGTCTATTTCTCCTTTCTGGTCTGAAAAAAAAAATCTCTGGCTTTCTCAGAGCTTCTCAGAAGCGGGGTTTTACAGATAAGGATTTAAGCTGTGGTGTTCCCAACTACTGAAAGGCATGAAGTCAGCTGTTGGGAGAGTTGGATTGCTCTGCCATGTTCTGTGTTATGTTCTTCTGATTGGAAGAAAGAGTAAACTGTGGTTCTCTTTGCTGCTGGCACTGTGAACTGAGGATACAGGCTTATTACTCTGGGAATAAATGCTTAATTTCTTGTTTATACCAGCTGCCATAGTTACTTCTGGTAATTTGGGTGAGTACAGTCCTGTCCCCCTTGAAGACAATGCCATCACTCTATCCAGGTGATTTAATTTTATGTGTATAGATAGATAGAAGGTGCAACCAGACCACCCTTCTCCCACCCTCTGTGGAGCCTTACCTTGACTGACCTTATGTTCCAGCTTTACATCTTCTCTAAGACCAAAGATGTTAACAATTACTTGTACTGCAGTTCTGCTCCGCGTGGGCAAGCCTGAGTTCAACAACATTTTCCTAGTCAGTAGTCCTGCTTTTCAAGTACTGGAGTGAAAAAAACATCCATGTAATTTATTATTTTGTCAGAAAAATTAAATCTCTATTGGCTGTAGAATGAAGTATTTGATGAATTTGGATTTTACTCTCCATACAACTCCTCAGGATAGCATGAATGTTGACTCTTCAGTTTCCCTTGTTCGTTCATTTTTTTTTTTACAGTTGATGAAGAGCTGTAAATGTTCCTAAAATTGTTTTCTATCAGCCACTTCAACTAGCAGTCAGAAAACAATTCCTGTAGGGAGAGAAACTCTCCAATCTTCTTGTGAAGACAGGAAGATCAAATGTTAATATGAGCTTCAGTAGCATCTAGGCGAGCCTTTGCTTAACCAAGGATGTAGATTTGTTTGATGACTACTGCAACAGTGTCTGGATTAAAAAGAGATGATTAGGGCCCTCTTGCATCTGAAGATGGCTCAAGACTTTGTCTTACCTCTCCAGTTAATAGACAAGAGCTAACCCATATCCTGCCTTGAAATTACCCAATTGACGTTTTCTTCCATCGCATTCTATGCCATTCTTGTATGGGATTTTCCACTTAAGCTTCATCTCAGCCATCTTTCTCTAGGTTAAGTTATCTTTAAGATCCTATTTTCTCTCTGCCTCTCTCCTCTTACTTCATCCCCAAATTGCCCATCTTCTAATTAATTGTGATTGTTTCTGCATTTTTAGTACTGTTTATGCTACTAATTATTTTCTGATCTTCTTAAAATGAGAAGAGGTGCTCCTTTGAAGGAACAGGAGCCTTTTTAAAGAGTTGCCGTTGGCAGTAAGTGAAAGATATGACATTTTCATTGTGTTCACTTGAGTAACTTAGCCTATCAGGAACAGAATTATCACAGAACCAATGTAGGAACGGGGCCTGGTTCTAAGAGATTTGGCTGACAGTCAGGTTAGGAGGCAATTCATGAGCCAGGAAAACAGCCGACAGCAGGGATTACTACAAAACAAACTTAATTAAGCAACAGATAGGCAGGAAGTACGCCAGTCATGGAGCCTGCAGCCAGATTGAGCAAACAATGAAGATGGTTAACCAGGCAAAACCATGTTTGTAGTAGTAAAAGAGGCAGTAGTGCCAATTAGTTGAAAGTAAAGCTAAATGCATGGATTCCCTATGCTAACTGTCCTCATTTTCTAGGAAAAATGTACAGTATTGGTGTGAATCACAGCCTTTCTCAAACAGGAAGCCACAGATCTCAGAAGTCAGAATATCCCTGGTGCATTTCAGCTTTCCATGGTGGCTGAGACTGTAAAACTATTTAGAGGTAGTTTCTTTGAAGAGCAAACATGTATCTATAGTAAAAAAGAGCAGTACCAGTGAAGTAACTGTAGGTTAGTGCTTCTTTATGACTATGGTACGTAATACCTCTTGTGCCACTAATGGAAATAAGCAAGCATTCCCTGACTTTGAGAAAGGTAATACAAGAAGGAAAAGAAGAGGGGGAAAAAAAATGCAAAATGGGAAAGGAAGAAACCACCAATAAAGGGAATCTGAATCCTAGGCCCATTCATTCTTTATTGGCGAAGGAAAAAAAAGGTTATTTCAAACATTAGTTTTTATTGCTTATGATCAACTGGATTCTGGGATATGTTATCTGATTCTTCTGTACAATGCAACTTCTCTGGGAGGTTTAAAAATAAAGATGGCTTCTTCAAAAGCCATTTATATGTGGGAGTAGCAGGGAATTAATCAGCAAAAAAAAAGCATCTGAGAAGAGACAAGTCTGTGCTTTGTGGGAAACAAATAGGAAGAACTTAAAGTTCTAGTCTATGGCTATACTTCTTCTATATTACAAAGTGTTCTTAGAGTAATTGCAAGATTGTTTTTGAAAGGTTATAGCTTGGTGGTGAATAAAAGGCAAAGGAGGGGAGAAGCAAGCTCCTTGTGTAGCAAGAAAAGTGAAAGAAGTCAGGGCAGACTTTCTAAATACCCGGTGGAGAAGAAAATGAAACAGGAAGAACAGGAATTCCTATCACAACAGGCATCTCATGTAGGAGACCTTAGAAAGAAGCAAAGGGAATGGTGGCTTTTTGGGGAGACTTATATGGAGATATCCAAGTAACAGAACAAAGTGGGAATAGGAGATGAGTGAAGAGTGTGCAGGGTGCAGAATGGTCTGGCTAAGAATCTAGTTGTAAGTGTGGGTTGCATGAAGAAATATGTAGAAAGATGGATTGTGCAACTCTGAAGGCAGATGAGGGAACAGTGAGCAGGGATGGTGTGTTCTGAGTTTGTATGTAGGAGCGAGGGCGTAACATGATGGATGGGAATATGGCAAGTTCTCAAAGATTTTCTGTGAAAGACTCCGAGGTTCAAGTGTGCTAAAAGAGAGACACTGGTATAACAAGATGAGTATCAATTTTCCCTCCACCTTATTCTACAAAAATAAGAAAAAACTCAATTGCTTGGCACTTTCTTTCAAGCTGTTCATCAGAGACACTTCAGCTGTTGCTATCTAGTAAGTAATAATTTCCTTAGATGGTTGTGAAAATATGTTTGTTCTGTCAAATGTTAAACTCCTTTTATGCGTGACATATTTTACACAGTTTGACCTTCTGTGGGACTGCCAACGTAGAGAACTTGGAGGTTAGGTGAGAGCTGTAACAAAAAAAGGGATGTCTGAGTCGTATCATTTTAGTAGTTTGAAAAGCAGCTTGGATGTAAATGCAATTTTTAATAGTGGGTGATTTTGAAAAGATTTTTAAATCAGGGTATTGCAAAAAGTGATAAACAAAAAATCAAAATTAAACTCTGATTTTAATCCATAATAAATACAATACCAACGATGCACTACTTTGAATGACTATCAAAAAGACATCTCTGGTAGTCTTCTAAAGCTTCTTGTAATTTAAATGATCAAAGAATAATCTCTAATAAAGTCACTCAACATTTGTTGAATCCTCAGTGTATACGACTAATCTGTATTAGCAAATGAATTTTTAGTATCCAGTGAAAGTGCCACGGGTAGTGCAACTCTGCATTATTTTGTCTTTCAAAGTTCTATAATGCCGTTATCTTTTGAGATAGATCTCTCAGATTTGTGTTTACATCAGTGCATAATATTGTGCTGGAACAGTATAGCAGAACTAGCTTTGCTTTTTAGCTGAGCTGTGTCCTTTTTGCCTGCTTCTGAAGCTGGAGTGTGTTAGCACGCTGGCAAATCTGCTGCAACACCAAATGAATAATGCTCACATACATCTCTATTACCAGATTGGCAACATGTGCTTGCTTGTGTCTGAGCATTTTGTTTTCCTGTTAGTTTCCAAAAATAAAATCAAATGTTCTAAATGTGTGTGGGGGGAAAAAATAACAACAGATGCATCAGCCAGGATATTCTTGCCATAGCTAAGTTTGTTGCAAGCTGCTGCAGCTTGAGAGAGAATTTGGTGGATGTCTCTTAGAATATATGCAGATTTTGAGCTCTGCAAGGCAGTCAATTTACGTAGCATATTTTCAGGCTGTCCCTGTGTTTTAGACATCACGTAGGTCATAGAACCAACAAGGTGTTTTGAATATGAGAATCCTCTCCCACTGATTGTAAGCTTCATGGAATCATCCTGTTCACTAAAATTATTTTTTATCATAAGCATAAAAATATGTTTTTGTACCTTGAATAAGCTCTCACTGCAGCTACAAATTCGGATGGATGATTCAGATTACAAATTCGGATTACAAATTTGGATGGATGATTCGGACAATGAAAGACATCACTGCCTGAACAGCAGCAGTTACTCTTTCTGGAAGATGTAGAGCATGGTGGGTGACAGTTATTTGGAGCCGTGTGGTAATGCTTCCCCTCAGCTCTCCTTGTGAATCACAGTGCACGCTTATCAGTCATGTTTTATTGGAAACACGATTTACTGTAGCTCCACAAACATGTCAGGGACTGCTTACCCTGTCATCATGAATCACACTTGGTGAACAGCTGGAACACAGGCCAGGATATTCTTACATGTGAAGTACAGATAATGGGTGTTTTCTAGCAAATCTTTAGGCAGATTTTTTCTTCTTTGTGAAGCTTGACTTCCTTTGATACTTACTGATTGTGTTGGCCACTTTGAATACTGACATGATGTTGTAATGGCATTTCTTTTATGATGACGACTAACGACTTAGGATCCCAGCTGAGATGGGGGAAGTCCTGCAGTGAGGGCAGCTACAGACCTACAGTAGGGGCCGGTTGGTGCTCCCAAGTGCTTTCACTCTGAGAATTATTATAGTTGTGTTTTCTCAACAGATTTCTTGACTGAAACTTATTAGCTCAACTCTATTTTCAGGAAAGTAGGTGTCTTTGTAGAAAATCTTTTGAAATAAAATTCCAGAAACTTGACACAATGCATTTCTTAATAATAAACCTCTGAAAATAAGTAATGTGTTCTTCTCCAAAAATTTTGAGACATGTGAAAGAGAAAATAGCAGAAGATGTTGTTCTAATTAAAGTGAGACACGAACATGTCCTTGTAGCAGTACAAAATATGTTGGGGTGGATATCAGCCTCTGGATTACCCTAAGCTGTTGAAATATAGTCCAGCCTGTCTCACAGCAAATTCAAAGGAAAGAAATAAAGTCTGCATGCAGAATTGAAGCAGCAGGTGGTCATTCCCTGTATAACTCCAGCTGTACTTGAGCTGTAAATCCAAAAGCATTACAAAACCAGCAACAGGACTCCCGTTGGTTCCTCATAGCTTTGGATCACTGTTCTTCAGACATTAAAGGAAGTTTTCCTAAGATTTAACGTTTTCTCTTGAAACAATAAATGACATAAGTGTTATCTCTAGACTTTTTCCAGAGCTGTGAAGTAACTAAACTTCTCTTGTTTTTCTAACATCAGGTCTAAAACCCCAACTAATCTATTCTAACCATTCCTTTTTTTTTTTTTATCAGCCGGAACATGTGTTAACTCCTGAGAAGATTTGGATAAATAATAGTTCTGCTTACGGTGGCTTTATTTTGTACGCTGGGTGACAGAAAGCAGGTGTTTGGGTTTTTTTTCCTCTTGCAGTGTTAGTGTTGCTGCTGCATTCTACGTTTTTCTTGCACGAACAGGTGGGAGAGCATCAGGTGTATCACATCTAGGTGTCTTTAGGCTTGTAACATAATTATAACGTTATCTGCTGTAAAAAGTGTGTTTGCTTTCTGGTATGCTTTTGTTACCAGTGTTATGAACTCTTCTCTGTACTGAAGAGAGAAGCTAGGCTCCATGGCTGCTACTGAAGGATTTGCTGTCAGCTGTAAGGAGGCTAGAACTTTACTTGCAGGCCTTCAAAGCAAATTGTTTTCAGGCTTCTGTCTGCTCAAACAGATATTTTTGTGGGCTGTTTTCTGTGAATTTCAGGTAAGAAAAATTCCAAGAAGAATACATCCTAATGAATTATTTTTCATGCTTGCATGAAGAAGCTGTGTGACCGGTACATGCAGTGTTGACAGGACGATATAGTTGGAAGCAGTGTACTTTTGTAAGCCCCATCTCTGTTGCAAAAAAAGGACTTCATTTATTTTGCAAAAGATAACTAGTTGGGTAGCTGTGGCACTTCAGAAGAGCATCCATCACACTTCACTGAGCTCTAGTCCAGGGCATTATGCTTGGAGGAGGTTTCAGGAGCAGTTCTGTGAGCTGTCTGCCGGGAATGCCCAAGCTCCTGGTGCTGAACATCTAATGAGTGCAAGCGCACACCTGAGACCCTTTTCTTGGTATGAAGACTATGCAGAGATGCTCCATGTTCCTTTCTGCCCCTAAGTTATTTAATATTTTTCCTGAATCAGTCCAGTGCTTAACTGGAGTAATTCACTAAGTTGAAGTAAATGAAAATAGAGGTGCTGTCCTGTGGGTAGATTTGGGGTACTTGAAACAGTGTGATACATGTAGTTATATGTGAATGATCAGCTTGTTTTCAGCCAGGTTAGAGGAAAGGCCTTGGCCCTCTAATGGGGTAACAACTCTTTTGCTAATAAAGCGAATGTGTAAAATTCTCCTCTGAGAAGGATTTTCCACTAAGCTACTTGGAAGAGAGGCCACTTGCAAGCTGAATACCCTTTTGAGGTTATCGTTATCAGCTTCTTATTCCTGACTTTGAGGAGAAGACTTTCCTTGAAGCATTTCATGAAGGACATGGCTGATAAGAGATGTCAAAACAGGGATATGCTGAGAAATGGAAAAAATGTGGTCTGCTTGTTGCACTGGTAGGGCATTATGCTGTTCTGTAACGTTGACATGGCCCTTCAATATTCACTTACTTTCATCACTCAAATTGAATAAAAGAGTAAAACTATCTCTTTCAAACTATTAATATGACATGGCATTTGATAAGGCCACAGGAAAAAAAATATATTACATGGAGGCTGAGAGGGTGTGTTCTTTGCTGGCAACATTCGTTGATTTTAAGTCGTAGCTTTGCCAAGGATTGTGGTCATTTTGAAGTGGAGGATTTTCTTTTCAGGTGATGGACAAACAGAAGTGGACCAGAACATTGCTGGGTTTTTTTCCTGTCTTACTGCATCACAATATAGTTCTCCCTAGAGAAAAAAGCAAGCTATGTGGTGTTAAAGGGTGGTGAAGCTTGCATAGTCCTTCCGCTGGTGTAGTGGACTTCTTTGAAAACTACAGATACGTGATCCTTTCCAGACGTCCCCTTTGAGTAGCATGGTTCTGCTGTGTTCGTATCTCGGACTTGCAGTGCTGTGTAGAGGAGTGGTTTCCTTGCTCTTCCAAAATGGCTTTGGCATATTTATTGTTACTCTCCAGTTCTGAGAGATTGTGGTGCTTGTTGTATCATTCAGTAGTACACCAACCAGTTATGTCTAGAGAGGAAAATGCAGTCTTTTTTTTTTTTTTTTTTTCCTACCTTAGACTTTTTTTCAGTAAATTTGTGTATTGGTGCAAGGGAAATTTAAGTGGGAGTGTGTTTCATTTAAAAGAAAATCAACAAAAACCATCCTCATTAAACAATCCTGCACTTAATTACATTTCCTTTGTTTTAACTGGACATAATAATGAGTAACATAAACAGAAGTAAGATTCTTGGATATTGACTTAATTCTGATTAGATCAGTCTGGCTTTTACGTAATTTTTTCACTTGTGCTTTACTAACAACCCCAGCATTTGTTTTGTATTTCCTCTTTGTACTTCAGGGTTACTTATGAGCAAAGCCTAATAGATTAGAAATATTTGGCTTGAAGCCTGAAGTTCCTTCTGTAGTATTTTTTATAACTTTATTCATTATGTATTTGAAAGCAGATGGTACAACTGGCTTCTGTCTAGTAAGTACGTGAGAACTAACAAAAATCATAAGTTCCTTATTTGATAATTGGGAAGGTACTGAGGGAAAAAAACAAACACCAGTGGCAAGTTTCCACATTGTAGTACAGCTGCAGTTCTTGTCCTGGTAGCCAACTATGTTAATGGGGATCTCTTTCAGTGCTTCAGACTGCAGCTATAAAAATTCTTAGAGGACCTGGCAAAAGTTACCTTGCGGAATTCATTTCCTGTTTGTGGCTGTTTCCATTTTGTGCTGTCTCAACTGTTTATCCTAGGGCAGTGTCTTCAGGAGTGTAGATCAGTTGCTATTTCTGTCAGCAGTGACTTGGCACACCTGTTTCAAGTCACAGAGGCAGGCAGCTCACATGTCTCATTGGTGCTCACCCATGCAGGTTGTGCCGGTTAGGGAGGGTAGCCAGTCCACATGACCAACACAACATGAGCTGTGTAACTGCAAGGGAAGTTCAGTTAAATGGCTCAGACCAGGAATGTGGGTCTGTTCCTTCCAGGATGCATGGGAGAGTGTGTTGTTTTCCTCTGATGTATGCCCAAACTTACCTTAAGCCCACAGCTAAATACATGCGTGCATTTGCCTGGTTGTGTACCAGCTAAGTGCAAGCATTGGCATAGAGTCAGATCCATGTTCAAGGCACAGCCATGAGCTATCCTGTGTGTTTTTCACTTCAAACAGCAGAGCATGCGGATGGACCAAAGCTCAGAGAATAGCCTGGTCTTGTTTAAAAGGGAGTCAGTTGCTTTTCAGTGAAGAGTAAAAGCAGTTTCTCACATTCCTTTTGTACCCATAGAGATGATGGTCTGAGAATAGATGTAAACTGAACTGCGAATGGGAGGGTTTTAAGAGACTTAAATGCTTCTATGAGATTTGAAGGTTTTTCGTGTTTTCCCACTAGAGATCAGCAATAGAAATATTCCCTGTAAAGACACTGCTACTCATCAATGTTTGATTGGTTGAGGAGCACTGTAGCCAACATGGCTTTAAAGTTTCTGACCTATAAAAACTTGCATAAGAAAAAACATAGAATAACAAGGCAATAATTCTGACTATCTCAAATTACAAGGCCACACAAAAATATTTACTTTTATAGAAGATGAATAGAATTTATGCATGAGATGGATGAGAATGTCTCACCATCCACCTGTTGGTGGTTTCTTGCTGAAGGGAGAATAAAGAGGGAATGAGCAGTTCCTTCTGCGATGGAGCAGTACATTTGTAATAGCTCAGATTTTTTGGCTTTTTTGGCTGCTCTTGTTCTTAGCTGAATTGTCTTTGAAAAATTCGTGTAAGTTTAGGCTTAGGTTTTTCAGAACCTTCTAATAGAAGGTAGTATTTGTTTGAGTGGAGATGCCTGAAGCACAATAGAGTCTTCTGTTGGTGTCTATCACTGATTTTTAACTGGGCTTTTTTTTTTTTTTTTTTTTTTTTTTTTTTTTGCTTGTCCCATGTTGTATGGGATACTTGTCCTCCCAGGAGAATTCAGGAACAGATACTGTCAGGTGAGATAAGGCCACTGAATTGGAGCTTATCCACATCAACTCTTCAAAATAAATCTTTCCTCTGTTCCTATACATTATATGTTATTGGTGAAATACATCAGCAAATGTTTATAGTCAAGGGGAGTTTGTACTAACACTGTCATGCAACTAATCTGTTTATGTTATAAATAGGGAACACTAATTTAGCTCCGTTTTGCTCCAGATGCAAGCATCTCGTTAAATATTTATACTTAGACTAGACTGTTTACTTTGCATCTCATAGAATGATTGTATTGGGAAGATCCAGAACACCTGGGTTTTAGTTGCAATCTTGAGCAAAGTTTACTTCAACTTTTTAATTTAAAGATTAGGAGAGCGCGGAATTACTAAGTATATGATAGGGGAGTTTTAAATAGGCAAGTATGAATTCCAGAAGGACACTTCTAAAATTCAGGCATGTGATTAAGAGAATATTGGTGAATACCAGGTCTTGATTTCATTCTGGCTCTGCTGTATTCTTACGCTTCTCATATAGCTCTCATATAGAGAACTATCAGAAATAGCAGAGAAATACCAGAGGCTAACTTTGCTAGAGGTCTGGTGATTTACACTAGTGAAAACCTGTTGCCAGCACTGAGAAATCATTGGGATGACTTGAGTGGTGTTACTCATTGCCTGTGGAAAATGTGAATGAATGGGATCCTGAACTGCAGCGTTGCAGGTATGCTGGCTATGCAGTGTTCTGTTCTTGAGAGGCTGCAGGGTTAGCCCTCCTTTCCATCCTCAAGGTGTAACTATGCATACATAATCTCATATCCAGAAGTAAAGATGAGTATCAGAACAGTTCCACTGTCAAGGCAGAAAGCTGAGAACAAATGAACTTCATCTGCAGTGGATAATCCAGTCTGTTGGTCTTGAGAATGATTGCCTGTATGTTCAACAGGTTTGTCACTTGAAGAAACACATCAAAGCCTTGACATTATTTAAGATACCTACGTATGAGTGAAAATCTTCGCTGTTCTTGAGACCGCAAGATGTAGCTATCCAAAGAAAAAAACGTGCGATTTGAATCTAGTCCTGCTAGGTTATCTGCAATGTTGAAGAAACGGAGAGCACTAGTTTTAAGCCATCCCTGCTGCTTTTACTGGATTTTCTCACTTTGCTCAATTTATGTGACACTGGAAATGTTGCTGCTGTCCAGTTGGTTTTTGCAAATCTGGCAAAAGCTTGCCTGATCAGCACTGTCCTCCAGCAAACATCTGCTCACTTCACCAGGAACTGTGAACAAATGGGGACATAAGCATTTCTCTCAGGTGTAGTGGGGTCTTAGGCAATTTTTATTATGAATGCCCCCTGAACATCTACATGTTTCTAAGATCTAGTGCCCTTTGCTTGCTCCTAAATGCCACTGCATATCATAGACTCTCTAACCTAATTTTTTCTAAGCACAAGTAGCTATTCAAGTTACAAGCTTTGGAAGGCTTCCAGAAGCACAGCAAGCACCACTTGCTTGTCAGGACTAGTAGGGTTTACTCTTTTTCGGTAAGTATTAGAATTTGTTCTGATTTTTAGCTTCACAGAGTGAAATGTTTTAACCACTGTGTTCCAAGAGCCTTACTCTTGCAAAATGAAGAATGCCTGAAATGTATTTCTGACTAATGTGCTTAGCTTTATTTCCAGTCAGTCCTCCTGAGCAAATGCTTCCCATATTTATTTGTAAGTAAAACCTATGGTTCTAGGTATGCACTCTTTGTCTGCCTTGTCTCTGAATTTGTTTGGGTAGGATTTAAGAGTTGTATGTGCTGTATAAAATTTGTGTTCCAGTCTAAACAAAAAGCATATTTACAAATTGTCTGCTTAGTTTAATTTATTTAGTTTTTACCACACAACACAGTATGAGATACTGCTCTGTTATTAGGTCAGAGCAAGAATATTGGAATTTCCTGATACTCAGTGTCTAAACCTAATTTAAAAAAAAAAAAAAAAGGTACTAATGCAAATATTTTCTGTAAATTAATTACTTTTCCTTATTAATCACTGAAATATTTTTTCCTTGCATTTAACTTGTAGACTACTACAAGCTTCAGAGATTTCTTGCACCATTTCTGTAGGAAAATCAAACAATTCCACTAAAATAGAAATATCTGTATTAATGTGGAAGCATAATGCTATTTCCAGCAGGATTAGAAGACAGCATTCAAATGGTTCATGTTTTAAAATGAACATTTGTGCAAAGACTGTAGTTTCTTTCGTCTGATTCTTTCCAATATTTACAGTATAGCAGAGCCTGGGGCCTCAGTTACGCATCAGGATCAACTGTGCTTTGTATAAACAACAGAAAAAAACCTTGCATTGAAGAATTTTTATTCTAAGCATTAAGTTTAGCATTTTTTTACAGAAGAACACACAGCTGTGACAAAACCATGGAATAGTCCCAAACTGTAGCTGCATACGAACACTGATCCAGGTTTTCATCCATCTGCTTTAAACTGTGGAACATTTGGACTTTATGTTCATGGCAGGCATAATAGGGATTAATAGATCTACAATGTGTTTTAAATGAGATGATCCCCAATGTACAACAGTGTTGAAGGATGAGACTATCAAGGAGCACAAGCCAGAGAAAGAGCCTGGGCATATGTTGGTATAGAGTGACTTAAGCAAGCACAGACCGCTGTGTTGAAATGGCCTCTGCCCTGGAATTGAGTGGGCTGGAATGGTGAGCAGAAGCATACAGCTGACCAGGCGTGACCAAGAGAATGCGTTATCATAGCATGCAGAAACTGAACAGAGCTAAGGAGCAATGAAAACACCACAAGAAACTGCATTATCCTATTTTAAATCATTAGAGTATAGATCAACCTTTAGTATTCTTTTGCTTAATTGAAGGAAAAAACAACCAATTAGACTATTTGATGGCTGAAGGTATGTAGATTGCATAACTGAAACTTACTGTCAGTGGTGAAAGATATCGTTAAGACAGTATTGTTTCTCCAAGTGCTAACCTGCCTAAGGGCTAAAAACGGATGAGGATTTAATCCCTTCTGCTTTCGTGGAAGACTGATGGTCTTGGATATACTTATGAAGCTGCTGTTATTTCCAAAAGGAAATGCACTTCACAGTGCTTCAGTGGAAAACAAAATGAAATATTTGGTCTATAATGGAAATGCTAAGTCATGGCCTGAACCAGTGATTGAGCACCTGGTGGGACAACAGGGCCAACCCAGGGGAGCTCAGGTGCATGAAATGTACCTGAGTGACCAGAACGGGTGGAGCCAGGATACACCCCTTCTCAGACCTCATTTAAGGGTTGACAGTGGAGGTGAGGGTATCTTGCTGGTGATTCCTACCTACCTAAGGCATTCTGAAGGTAAGCAGCTTCTTTCCTGTATTTCTGTGCCCGAGGCTGTTGCATTTGAGCAAATCCTCACTTGCTGCAGCATAGGACCTTGCTGCTCTGCTGTCTTGTTCTTTAACAAATGTTATAAAAGCTGTTAACACTAGTGGTGGAGCGATGAAGAAACTGCTGCCAAACTAGGTAGTACTGAATTTGCTGCTCAAGGTAAGTCATAGTATCATAGAATCACTAAGGTTGGAAAAGACCTCGAAGATTGTCTAGTCCAACTGTCAACCCATCACCATGACCTGAAGTCTTGAAGTCCCAGACTTCTTCCCCACTTTCTGTTTCATCTTGTATCACAAAGATAATAAAAATAACATATATAAACATATATTTTTCTTAAATGTATGCATCAAAGTTTCTGGATGGCTTCTTTTTAATTCCTGGGAGAAAGTAGCAGGTATTTTAGATAACAGGTAAGAGCATTGGCACTACGGCATTACTGGTGTCAGTAGAAAAGAGTTGTTTCTGGGATTAAGGTGTTGAAACTTCAGAGACTCGAATGAAATCCCAGTGTTTAGGAGTTAAGTCCTGCGCTTGAGTGCAACCTCTGTGAGAACCAGGGAAATGAAACCCAGGCTCTGCAGCCTGCCTTTGCCTGACAGTGATGGTGAAACTTCTATTCAGTGTTCTATTCAGTGACTCTTCCTTAGCTTTGCTCTTTGGAGGGGAAAAAAAAAAAAGGCAACAAGAACCCGCCAAAAAACAGCGAGTTGAGCACTGGATTCTTGTAAAGCCTTGTAATGAGTCTCCCATGGGTATCCTCAGTCTCAGGTGCATAGTGGGAACAAGGACACTGTCTGTTCCCTTGCCATAGGCAAAGTCACTTTGCTTTACACTACACATCAGGGCTGTTGTTTGGCTCTTGTGGGCTTACCTTGTGTGCTCTTCAGTCTGTGTGGCAAACTGAAGGTGGATGGTATAGCTGTGCCTCCTCTGTATTTCTAGTATTTACCTTCTTTCTTTATTTCTCAGATTCATTTTCCTTTATTCTGCTTTTAATCCCTGAACGTTTAGCCTTCCTCAGTAGCGTGATTCCTCTTGGGCTTTGGTCTACAGATGTGTTTCCAGGCAGTGACAGACGTAAGACAACATTTCTGCTGGTGCTAAGTCAGCCAAACAAGGATCAGCTGTATGAGCAGCACTAATGGCAGGAAAGGAGCCATACTAGGCCTGATCTTTCTGTCTCTGACATCAGGGTTGTACTTCAGTTGTCTGCATAAGTATTGGTGAGAAGACAAGGGAGTCTTCAGATGATCTAGAACTATGAAAATGAACTTTTATTCAGAGATCCAGACACAGAGTGTGTTGACTCGCACTCATTGCTTTGCTATTCTTGCTGACTGTATGGCCATTATGAATACCTACAGGGATTGTGAACAACTTAATCCAGGGTCCCAAGGGGCATGGTGTGTGTGTGTGGCCAAGGGCACAGTTTATTGCACACTAAGCAAATACAGGATGGCACAGGGCTTAAAAGAACGTCCTATGGAAAAACAGTGCTGTAGATAGTTGTGGTTTAACTGAAATTGGAGTCACTTCATGAACAAGAGAAGTACAAAGTTTGCAGCAGTGATCAATAGGGGATTTGTTTTTCTCTATTTGTTTTAAGTATGCTTTGCTTATTTTTCTCAAACAGCAGACGAATGCTTGTTCCCTTGCTAATGGCTCTAGGGAAAGGGCTTAGAGTAGTTTGTGTAGCTCAACAGTGGCTGCTCTGGCTGCAAAAGGAGTGCTGGCAGCAGCTTCCAAAGAGTCCTGCTGAGTCTGTGCAAACCAGAATCCACTTACAGTGCCTGTCCTCCCGGGGTTTCTGGGGCTTTGCAATTTTTTTGTGAGCTGCTAGGAGGCTCTTTGCAGATCTGAGGCCATTTTGGTTTCTCTAAAATTACGTTGTCCTGTTGGTGTGTATTAACACTCTTCTTTGATGTCATAGGATGATGCTGAACCACAGTATCACAATATTGTGGTGTACGAGTCCACGGTCAGTATGTTTTGCTAGCACGGTTTGCCTTCTGATATAAACTCATGAGCTGGACTACGCAGTAAGCTTTCTCATGCCTTAAATAATTTCTGTTACTCGCCAAACTCTGAGTGCAAATGACAGTGAGAAATGTAATATCTTTCAGGCCAATACAGATACATCAACATAACTGATTAAAAATGGATGATGTCTTTGTTTGCTGACAAGCAAAGAATATGCAAGCAAAGAGGAGGGAAAACAACACAGGGGTAGCTACTCCCTACGGGGAAAAAAATAAATAAATCTTGTTTTGTAAAATGGATTCTCTCTGTCCATGCTTCTGACTTTCCGTTTTTGTACTTTTCTTGGCTACAGTAAGTAGCTACTGAATTTCAAGGCAAAGGTAGCCAAAGCTTGAAGCTACCAGCCTTCTGTATGTGAAAGCTGGATAAAGACTACTTTCATCTGATATATTGACGTATCAAAACATCCATGTTTTGATGTCTGCATCAAAATTAAGACCTACCAAAGACTTATGACTTTTCAAGTGGGAAGCAGTGTTACTTTTTTACCTGCAGGTCAATAATAGGTGCGTGTTATCTTTGAAGTGTTTATGATGTTAATACTAGGATACTAATACTTGAATTATTTTCAGTTTTTTCGGGTGTGTAGCTTGTAGGCATTCTGAAAACAATCAGAAGCAATACCAGCTTTGGTTAGCAGCTAATTTAAACCAACTGATGAACTAGCATACCCCTCTCTTTGGCTTGTTGTTCTGTTTGCTTAACTGCAGGATGTATTCCCAACCCTTAGACACTTCAGTTCTGGCTAGAAGGCTGAAGGCCATTAGCTGGCTTGCAGTCTGACAGAGCAGGGAACGGTTTCTTCTTTTCTTTTTAAGAGAGAAGTAGCTGCTGAGCCGCTTTGGAAATAGCGGGCTGGTTATTGTCTGCCTAAAGCTCCCCAGACCTGTGTGCAGGGCAGCACCAGTCAGGTTATCCTGTCATCATATACAGATCGCTGATTATCACGCACCAGTGTTTGTGATCTTCTGCAGCACTGCTTCCTTCTGCCTCTCATCAAAGCCTAATGAGCACAGACCGTGACAGGTAAAATCTTCTTCCAGACCTCAGATGCTCCCATACAAAGAGCCCTGCCTAATCCCTGGCCTAGTGTGTAATTTAGTAATCTGCATGGTCATGAATTCCAGGGATATATGGGCAGGAAGCGCAGGGCACTGTGGGTAGTGGGGCTGGCCTACAGAGTCATTTAAGTCTTTGTTGTATTGTGTAGCAAGGGATTTTGGGGACAATGAGACCTGTCTGTCAAAGATTAAGCAGACTGGAAGTGTAGTTTATACCAACAAATGAATGAAGCTTTTTGGAGTGTTAATACAGCCACGTAGTAAATGTCCAAGGACTTAAATATACAATTTAAGTGATGACAAGCAACACTGGAATTAATCATTTATTCTATATACCTTAGCCAGTGGGAATTCAAGTAGGTGAAGAGTTCATTTCCGTCCTTATCTTGATCAGTATGGAACACTTATTAAGAGAAATGAGAAATCCTCTCTTGTTTTTCCCCTTCTCCCTCACTCTCTGACAGCAGTTGAAGTTATTTTTGCTAATTGCAGCTTATTCTCTGTCACTGCTGGGTAAACCAGCCCCTGGCTGCCTGGCGCTTCTTGTTATCAAGCACTGCACTAAAACTTTGCCTGGACCTGCTCTGCTTAAGCCTCTAGAGATAACTGGAGCCTTGCCAGAGTGTTACGTTTGCAGGTTTACGGCATCTGCTACCCTCCACTCCTGCTTCGGTCAGTGTATTTCCAAGCAATGTGTAGATGAGAATTCACAGGCTCCATTTTTTCCCTTTAAAGTGAATTGTTTATGGGTTTGTAAAACTCCCCTTGGCTCTGCTGCATAACAGATCTCTGGGAAGAGTTTTTTTTCCCCTCTAAATTCCCTATCTTGAATAAGCAAATGGTTCCCATCTGAGTTTTAAATCTCAACTAATATTATCTGTTCAAACAGATTATTTTGTTTTAGTGGAGCAATCTGTGCTGGAAGTCTCTGGGAGGCAAAATGTAGGGGAAACTGCTTGCAGGGATTCTATTGTTCTGCCACTGACCCCTTACTGGACAGATCTGTGAATGGCCTACTTTTCCTTCCTGCCTTCTAACTAGAAGCATCCTTAGGGGCTGAATGACCTTAATGGATAATGAGAGTTTTTGCTGTGTTTCTTTCTTGTAAACAGCATGCTTAGTAAGTGGGACATGGTCCGGTGACTAAAATTGATGTTTTTTTCCCCTGGAAAAGGCTACTTTATTTACCTTATTTATGATGTTAATATCAAATCCTGTAGTAAGGCTTAGAGGTAGCTGCATGCAGCATAGATCAGTTACCAATTTCAGACAGTTTCACAGTCGTGCCATATACAGTACTAAGGTTTGGTTGTACTGGTGTGAAGACTGAATATCAGATGGGAAAGGTACAGAACAGAAGTAATGCATCAGTAAGAGCAGAGGGGAAAAGGACAAGATTGTTGTCCTGGAACTTTATTTTATTTGTGCTGATTTGTAGGTACACATCTTCTGCACAACAGCAGAGTTTAATAGAATAGTTAGATGTTCCAGGATGAGAAAAGGGAGCCAAAAAAAGCAGTGTTGAGATCCTAGTCCAGTGAAGGTTTGGCTATGACTTGGAGAGCAAACTAAGTTAGGAAACGTTCAGATTTTAAATGTAGTTATCTCAGCAACTTATAAAGTTGGTCTCTCAGGAACCTGAGACAAATAGAGAGAAATTCCCAAAGGCGAGATTGGATACGGGTATTTAAATTTGCTTTTAGAGTGCCAGCGTTACTCTTGTGAACCAAGTCTCTACTGCTCATTTTCTTATGATTCACTTTATATTCTGTGGAAACAGAACACATTGTCAGCTTTTATTTAGTTACCATATTAGTTGCCACCTGAAAAACCATGACTATGTTTAATTATAGATAAATCTGTGCTATTTTAGTTAGTACTACATAGTTTTTGCATCAAACTCACCTCAATATGTTAATTATTACAAAATACAATAAGAAAAGTTAGCATCATTCTAATACAGCTGCAATCCTAGCCAGAATATCTGCTGATAGATGAAGGAAGGATTGCACAACTTTTATGAAGATTCTAAGTCAAGAATCTAAATGTGAAGATTATTTTATTGATAATTTCTGCTTCAGCTGAATTGATGAAAAAGTTAACAGGAAAACTCCATAAAAAGTGTGGCAACTAGGAGAGTGATAGCCATAGTAGAGCTACAACTGCTAATTAACAAATGAGTGGAACATTACGCTACCTGCATTACGTCATGGTCCTCTGGATCCTTTGAGAGATGTTGATCTCTTAGAGTAACTACAATGGAAAACAAACAATCCATCTCCCTTGAGATGTCATACACTACATTATCATTATTGCTTAGGTTTTATCTAACCATTTTTTTACAGTAATGTGTTCAGATAAACTGCAGTCCAGTGGCATTTGCACGTCAGTTCACTGGTACGATTCATTGATAGCCATTTTTGTGTAGAAGTGTCAAATCATGTGGGAACTAGTGAGTCTTTGGAGTCAAGGGCAGGACTAGTATTTGTGCCTGTAACAAAATAAATGTTGCTGATATGACATTCAGATATCGCATTCAGATTGAAAGGTTTTGCCTTACAGAAAACATTTTTGCAGTTTTAAGAGTCTGTGCAAAATAAACAGGTTCTTTGAGGTTTCTTTGATCAAAACCTCCTCAAGTCCACAAATGTAATTTTAAAATAGGTTTGATCTGAAAGGGATGAGCCTGGCCCAGGCTTCACACTCCAGAGCCAGGTATAAAACTGTGCAAGGGGAGGAGCATGGTTTTGCTTGCTCATAATGTAGTGGGGCAGGACCTTGTCTGTCAGCCCCAGTGTTTAGCAGGGAGTCCAACCGGTGAGCATGAAATAATTGTCTTATGGATTGGTACACTTAACTTCTTCTTAGCTCCTGATGATTAGTGGCTGGTTTCTCTGTAGAAGTGTGTGAGACATTAAATCTTTGCCAGAAGTCTTTCATTGACATTTTTTCAATTGTCCTCATAAGTCTGCATGTTCTTCTCCATGTGGCTGCCTCTGTAAAGTTACTCTTAAATAACTGGTCTCAGATTCAACTTGTAGAAATGTTATCTGCCACAATTTAAATAGGCTGGGAATTTAGTTTAGCTGCTGATAGAAACAAAAGCTGGGAACAACTTATCGGTAGCTGAAAGTGCAATGAAGGGCACCAGAGAGTGAAGTTTCCTTTAAAGGTTTGTGAACTATTTTCTTGCCTTTAACATAAGGAGGCTCTTTAGAAAGGACAGAAAAGTAAGTAATCACTAGAGCTCTGTAACCTTAAGGGCTTTTGTCTCATTACCAGTTTCTTCATCCTCATTCCTTTCTGAATTCATTGGAAGTCATGTTTGGGGAAGTTCCAGCGCAAGAGGACAGGATCTGTTCCCACAGCATGAGGGAAATAGAAAGCTCTTTGTATCATCTTCAGAGCAGAAGGGGCTTCCGTAATTCCTTTTCCATCTCTTCATCCCACTGTATAGTCTCATGCCTTTGGTCTGCTTCTTATCTGTTATCTCCTTATCCCTGTTTTACTGGGGGAGCAGAACATGTCCTGGCTGTGCTTGGTTTTCAATTCCCATACAGAAAGAAGAGCAGAAAGCTCTTAATATATCATTAATACATAGCAGAAAACTATTAATATATTATTAAAAACTGTGAGCCAGTGGGGAGGTGCTTTTATTGCATACCTATTAGCAATTCCTTATTTCCTTCATTGCTATTGGTCTTTCTTTCTTTCCTTTTTTTTTTTTTTTTTTTTAATCCCACAACTCCTTGAGAGTGCTGTAAAGGCTGATGGGCAAAGAATTATCTGAGCTCTGCAGTTCTTCCTGCTTCCTTGCTACTGAGAGATTTGAACGACTATTCTTACAGCCTGTGCCTTTGTGGGATACATGTAAGTCAGGTTACTGCTGAGGAGTACCGATGCTTGGAAAACACTGGCATGGGCAGTTGAGCTGCTAGATCTGCTCCTTGCCCACATCCCTCTGGGGAAACACCACCTTCTTACAGGCTGTGCTTACAGGAGAAATTAGAAAACTGATATTTGGGTTTGTTGCAAAAGAAAGAGCTGGAGAGGAGCCCAAAGCATATTAACAAATCTGGGCACAGCAGACCCTCGGGGGATTTGGAGTCTGCATGGCTTCAGCATGTGGCTGAACCCGTCCTGCCTTTCTAGATACAATGTCCCTTTAATAGTCTTAACAGGACCCACGCTGGCAAGATTTCACTTGTTCAGTACACTGTTCAATACAGCTAATTTTCTACTGACAACATTTTTTGCAACAATGAATCTTCTGTCACTTGAGTCCGTGAAGAAGGCAGCTTGGAAATGCCAGCCAGAGGGGGAGGTAGCATGAAGTTCATTGTAGCTGTTTGGGTGAGCAGCTCTTTGGAAAACCATTGGACTCTTCTGGTTTGTTCTGTAGAGTGCTAGAGCCAAGTGGAAGGGAAAAAACACAATAACACAATACCCCATCTTCTTCTTTTGTCATGACCTCATAGAAGGTCCTTGGAGAAGCTGTGTAATGGCGGATGTATCTTGGAGAGAATCAGAAGCTGTGGTGTCATGGCCAGTGCTCCTGATACATTCCAGAGAAATGTAATTATTCTGTAGCGGCCCATGAAGTCACCATGACTTTAGTTTTCCCCGGGGGCTTTTGATATCACTAAGAAACAGCGGCATCTGCGTATCAGTCTGGCTAGACAAAAAGCCTGCAAGCAAAGCCAACAGAGCCGGGGGTTCTGAGCCTCTTCCTGTCCTGCCCTATCTCCTGTCATGGGCACTGACCACCGAGGAGCTGCTAGCCAGCATTTTCTGCAGCCGTGTTCTCACTGAGAGCTACTTGTTTGTGTTCCGGGGAACAAATGCTTTTTGCCAGCGGGAAGATGGAAGGAGGTCTTAGAGAAACCCTGTATTTCCTTCCAAAGTAACTAATGCTATTATATTAAAATTCAGCTCATGTCTTGTCCTGTTGTCAAGAGGTGTAGATAATATTCAGAAATGCCCTTCCTTCAGTTAAGGGCAGGAAAATGTTATGACAGCTGCTGTCCTAAGTGAATAGGTCGGGGAACTGTAGAGGCTTTCTAAGACATATTTTAGAGATTAGGCACCAAAGAGTTGAGGGAGAGGAGATGAACTGAGGTTGCAAAAGACCATAAAATCCCATAAACCATTCAAACCCTTGGCTGTACTGTGCTCTTTTGTTACAGAAGAAATGCTTAGTTCATAAGCAATTTGAAGTCAGCTAGGCCTCGCTGCAACTTCTTTTGCTAAGATTTCATAATTGTGTAACACATCCTTTCAATATAAGCCTACTTTTTGGAATGTTAATGAGTGTAGCATTGTGCCAAAGCTCCAAGAGGTGTGGGGAGCAGTTCTTGCCTGCTGTTGCTCACCTTCTGCCTCATGCTCCATTTCCTCAGTTGCCCTGCCAGGCTTCTGCATGCCTGATTTCAGAGTAGTGCGGTTGTCAGTTCTCATATGCTGCCTACATGAGCTGTGCTCTGTTTGTGTAGGAACCTAACTTCGCCCTTTGAGCTTAAAGTAGAAAAGGCTCCCAAAAAAAAAAAAAAAAAAAAAAAATCCTCTTACTGTGGCAAGAAGTGAGAAGTTCAAGATTTAAAAAAAAAAAAAAAAAAAAGCAGACAAACAGATCACCTGAGCAAGGCTGCCTGGGGCCTCCTGGCCGATTAGCTTAAACAAACAGTGAGTAAGTTAGGGGCTTCAGGGGTGATCACCTCGGATGTGATACCCTGGAATATTTCTCTCCAGTATCTATTGTCTACAAACCATAACAACTCTTACAGCTTCTTCTGAAATATGGCTTTCGCTCAGATTTATGCCTTTGGTGGGAGCAAGTCAATGCCATTCAAGTTTACAGTATAGCCCCTTAACGTAAGCTTCAACTCATAACTTCCTTACAACCATTATTCATTTAGATCACAGAATCACCAAGAGTTGGAAAAGACCTACAAGATCATCCAGTCCAACCATCCACCCATCACCAATAGTTTTCACTAGACCGTGTCCTTCACAACACAACGTCTGAACGTTCCTTGATCTCCTCCAGGGTCGGTGACTCCACCACCTCCCTGGGCAGCCCATTCCACTGCCTGACCACTCTTTCAGGGAAGTAGTATTTCCTAACGTCCAGCCTGAACCTCCCCTGGCACAGCTTGAAGCCTTTCCCTCTAGTCCTATCACCAGTTACATGAGAGAAGAGGCCGACCCCCAGCTCACAACAACCTCCCTTCAGGTAGTTATAGAGAGCAGTAAGGTTTCCCCTGAGCCTCCTCTTCTCCGGACTGAACAATCCCAGCTCCTTCAGCTGCCCCTCATAAGGCCTGTGCTCCAGACCCCTCACCAGCTTTGTTGCCCTTCTTTGAACGCACTCCAGGGCCTCTTTCTTGCAGCGAGGGGCCCAAAACTGCACACAGTACTTGAGGTGCAGCCTCACCAGATCTGAGTACAGGGGGACAATCACCTCCCTGTTCCCTCTGGCAGCACTGTTTCTGATGCAAGCCAGGATGCCATTGGCCTTCTTGGCCACCTGGGCACACTGCTCGCTTATGTTCAGCCAAGCATCAATCAATACCCCCAGGCCGATTTCCTCTACACAGTCTTCCAGCCACTCTGCCCCAAGCCTGTAGCACTGCCTGCCTGGGGTTGTTGTGGCCAAAGTGCAGGACCTGCCATTTGGTCTTGTTGAATCTCATCCTATTGGCTTCAGCTCTCCAGCCTGTCCAGATCCCTCTGTAGGGCCTCGCTACCCCCAGGCAGATCCACACTTCCAGCTGACTTGGTGTCATCTGCAAACTTACTGAGGGTGCACTCAATGCCCTCATCCAGGTCATCAATAAAGATTTTGAAGAGCACAGGCCCCACCACCAACCCTTGGGGAACACCACTCGTGACTGGTCGCCAGTTGGATTTAGCTCCATTCACCACCACTCTCTGGGCCCGGCCTTCCAGCCAGTTCCTTACCCAGCCAAGAGTGTACCTGTCCAAGCCACGGGCTGCCAGCTTCTTCAGGAGAATACTGTGGGAGACAGTGTCAAAGGCTTTGCTGAAGTCTAGGTAGACTACATCAACAGCCTTTCCCTTGTCCACCAGACAGGTCACTAGATCATGGAAGGAGATCAGGTTGGTCAAGCAGGACCTGCCTTTCATCAACCTATGCTGGCCTGATCCCCCCATTGTTGCACACACCTCAAGGCAATCTGCTCCATAACCTTCCCTGGCACTGAGGTCAGGCTAACAAGCCTGTAGTTCCCTGGGTCCTCCTTACAACCCTTCTTGTAGATGGGAGTCACATTGGCAAGCCTTCAGTCTTCTGGGACATCACCAATCAACAAGGAGCGCTGATAGATGATGGAAAGCGGCTCAGCTGTCACCTCCGCCAGTTCCCTCAGCACTCTTGGGTGAATCTTGTCTGGTTCCATGGACTTGTGGCAGTCCAGTTGCAGTAGTAGGTCTCTGACTGTTTCCTCCTGAATCGTTGGGGGTTTTGTCTGCTCCCTAGCCAAGACTACCAGGTCAGAGAGTGGAGTACCCTGAGGATAACTGGTTGAACCTTTAAAGACAGATGTAAAGAAGACATTCAGAACCTCTGCCTTTTCCTTATCTTCAGTGGTTGAAATACAGTGTAAGGCACCACCATGCTTTGTAAATCTCACTACCTGTTCCTTATCTTAAATAAATAAATAAATAAATAAATAAAAATCCACACGAATAGTGCCCTTAGGCTCCCGTAGTGCCTTTTTATGACATTTGGTGCTAGGTGCAGGAAGGCTGTTGCTTGGTCTTGGCATTGCTTGGAGAGAAGGTGCAGCTCACGAGCCTGCCTGATATTGCATTGTCTGTGTTCACTGTTGCCTGGAGCCTACCCATGTGCTTCTACTGTCTTATCTACCCCAGAGATTGCAGTACATCAAAGCAAAAAAAAAAAAAAGCAATCAGAGTTAGTCTTTTTTTTTTTTTTTTTGACTCCTAGGTTTTCTTTTAAGGAGTTTCTTTAAAGTTTGCAGAGTATAAAATGGAGCAATTACTTAAACTTAACACTGAGTCACTCCTGACATTGTCCGTGGTGGGGGAGAAAGACTACAGTATGTGGTCTCTGTGTGTGCTATAAACAGAAATAGCAAATATGTGGGACTGATTGGATCAACATGTTCCATAATGCTTTTTAACTGGAAATGGGGCGTAAAGAACATACTTTTCAGAGATTTAAATATCCAGTTTAAATAAAGATTTTTTTTTTTATGTCCAGACTGTATATGCAAGTTCCGTGGTAAACCTTCAATTGTAACTGTATTTGTTACTAAAGCATTCAGGAAGCAAGTCATTTATTAGAATCAAAGTGGTTGTTTTCTTGTTTTGTTTGTTTTTAAACATCAGAAATAGTAAGTAAAGCCATATATATACACATAGATTTTCTACTTGTGGTCACATCTAGTCTGGTTTAATAGAAATAAGTTCTACTTCCAAAAATACTTCTGTTATCGCATGAACTAAAATTGGAAATTATTATGAGAAACAGCTTGCAGTTGCTCATTACTGTGTTAAAAGAGTACTCCTGGGATGAACAGTACAGCCTTGGCACTCTGCAATGTTATGTGCCAAGCCCTGTTTCGCAGAAACAGAAAACTTCCATAATCAGCGATGAAACTAAAGAATTCCACATGGTACAGGAATAATATTTCTTTTCTCTTAAAAATAAAAAAAATTAAAAAAAAAAAAAAAAAGCTTACTCTGACACCCCACCTTCTAAAAAAACAAAGGGGGATAATCAAAGAGAAAAACTAAGAGGTTTTTGGGAAGATAGTGAATGAAACAAGTTTGCTGCATGGTTATTTATTTATTTATTTATTTATTGTCCTTATTTATTTGCATGTGATAAAAGAAGCTGTGTAGAACAGCAAGGTATATGCTAGAAATACAGAAGCCATTCTGAGCAAGAGTTTCCTGAGTCTGTGGAAGACTTGGAGAATAATTTTCTTTAAAAGTACAAAGCATTTTTCAGTTGGGAAAATAATGACTTATGCTGGAATGCAAGCATGACACTAACCTGTAATTTAGGAAAATATTCAAGGGTTTTTCATCAGTAATTACTGTTATTGCAGTAGAGCTGTGAGGCCCAAGATGAGACCAGGGCTACTTGTGCTAGGTGCTGCATGTCAGGCTGGAGATAACCGCTGCTGCAGGAGTCCTGTATGAGAGGGGAAGGGAGGAAATGGAGGCCTGGAAAGAAGGACTGATTGACCCAAGGGTTATGTCACTAAGAGGTCCTTACATGCAAATGGACACCACTGCCTTGCTGTGATGTGTCACTTGTGGTCACTTCACCTGAGCTTGGTGTGTTGATCTTGTGTCATCTTTGTAACGCAGCATCCCTGGTTAAGGTGAATAACTGTGGTTTATAGGGGGATGGAATAAATGCATTTACATGCCACTGGCCTGTGTGAACATGCATCTCAAAGGACCATCCCTTGCACAGGTCTTTCTGCACAATGTGGGAGTCAGGACATACATAGAGATCTTCCTTCGGAGTTTTAATCTGGACTCTGCTCCTCCTACTGAGGATATAGGAGCTTGCATTTCTAATTCCACAAAGACTAATGGTTGGTTCTTTGGTTTACCTTGATGTAATCAACTGAGTAATAAATGCTTTAGACTACAAACCATGTACCTGAGAAGTAAATCTTTATCTCTAACACATTAGATTTGGAGGAAATGGTGGATGAAGAAAAAAAAAAGAGTGAGTAAGACCCTTTTAAGGACTGTGGTCACTGAATTCTACTTGAAAAGAAGGAACTTGGGATTCTGTATGATTTAACATTGTACTAGAACAGAAGTCAAAAGCCATGTTACAGAAAACATCCTTAATCTATCTGATAGATTTGTGCATTAGCTTGGGAAAGCATGAATGTCTTTAAATTCAGTGGCTTCTTACATACTGTGGATCTTTATTTTACTTAAAATAGTAATAATGTTTTTTCTTTGAAACGCGGAGGTCTGCAAACACTTAAACTGAAGCTTATCTACCCAACTTGATGAGTAGCATTCTACTTGGTTAGTAATAAACTTGTCCAGCTTTCTGAGTTTCAGCACCCTTTTTTGCTGATGAGCCACTGAATTAATGTCTGATAGTGAGGGAGGCTAGCAGGTCTGCCCCCTGGGTAGGCAGGCGCTTGTATTGATTTTTTGTTGCTGTAATAAGAGACTTGTTTGGTGGTTCTGTACCTCTGCTACCTGTATTCCATTGCACAGTGAAAGATGGAACAGATTTGCCCTTGATTCTCTAAGTTAACAGAGGCATTGGGTTGAAAAAAAATAAAAAGAATGTTTGGAATTTGCAGTGCTATGTGTAGCAGCTCTGCTGCAGTGGGCGAAAATTTCTGTGGGGTATTAGAGCTGGCAAAACGGGTAGGGACAATAGAAAAACTGTGATGTATTAATCAGTACACCAGTGAATTCCTTAGAGACTTCCCTATTACCCACCCCCCTTGCCTTCCCTCATGGCATCTGGGGAGGCAATGCATTGTAGGATGAAGGGAAGAAGACTTTATTTGTAGAGCCTTTTCCATCTTCAAAGATGCTGTGATCAAAGTATGTTTTGCAGTCATTTTGTTTTACCTCCCTCTGCAGGGTGGTGATGCAGAAGCAACGGGTGCTTCCTATCCCCAGCCGTTTTTTCCACTTTGCCATGCATCAAGAGCAAAATCCTGGGTCTGAGACATCTGTGGAGTTTGAATGATTGCAGTGGCCAAGTACATAACAGAGAAGTGTGTAATGCATGTTGAACTTGTGGCACGAAATTCTGAAATTATCTTTGGAGAGGCCACAGGTGTGTCTCGATATGATGCCATTTTTATTTATTTACCAGCAAGATATTCATTACAGAGGAACAGACATCATAATTTGATGCTGCTTGGGTCTAAAAGCCTGATACACAAATGTCTTGGAGAATGCACGTCGTGTGTTTCAAATATATGGAATTCTAGTGGGCATTTGTGGAAAGATTCACAAGCTGCAGTAATTTCATGGACTTTGTCCTTGCTTGGTGCTACTGAATTTCTATAATTTTCCATTAAAACAGACAAACAAACAAACAAACACCAAAACGATACCATTTTGTTCAGTTCCTAATGGGTTTTCTACAGGCCACTGGACTATGTGTGCATATGACTAAAAATGGAGGGCTCTGTTGATTCCCTGATGTTTCTTTTTGATACAGTTCACGTTTGGTGATTAATCTTGTCCTCACTGCAAAGAGCTGTTTGTTCTTTTTATCCTTGGGCTAAGTGAGAAGTAAGAACAATCCTGGTGCTGAAGCACAGTAAAGGTGGGGCACTTACCACAGTGTAAATTCACTGAAATCAATGAACCTTCAGAGTTTACCTTGTGGGAAAACCTGAGTCTTTGTTGTACTTTTCTCCTGGCATTGCTCCTGCGTAGCACAGCGCCTGCTCTTCACAATGCTTTTGTCTTGGGACAGTTCATGGGAGTGCTGCTGAGTGACGAAAACCACGGCTTCTTTAGCAGCAGAGTCCTTTGTTTCAGCATAGAAAATATGATTTCCATCCACACAGACTTCAAAAGAAACAGTAGGAATTCTTGAGAGCCTGATTATCATGGCATAATCACATTATCAGAGAGATTAGAAGCACTTTACTGTGTCTTTATGGTTTGTGGTGCTCTAAGGCACTGGACAGAATCTTCAAGTGCTGTTAAAATCTCTCTTGTATGGTATCGAGTCAAAAGAGAGCTTTTTACCTGTGGATACTGACACCACTCAGAACATGCTTATTTTTTCTGTCAGCTCCAGAGCTGGGCACAGGCAGAACTCACAGTTTCTCATCCTTTCTGTCTCCTCTGGATGCATTTGTCTCAGTCATCTGCAGCAGTGCAAAACAAAAACCTCCTAAAATTTTCATAGCTATCACTTCCAGTTATCGTGAAACAGTGTCATTAAATAGGCAAACTAGTTAAATACAGAGGTGTTAGCAATTCAAGTGGTTGAGGAATTCTGTGTATTTTCCTTAGAGATCTTGATGGACTCTGGGTGATGTTGCCCTCAAGGGTGGTGGCTGGCCTGCTCTGTACAGGTGTCTGCACAGCTGCGTTGCCTTGAGTTGAGCTGTCCACAGCCCACATCTTGTAAGCAAAGCATTGCCTGCAAGACTCTGGATACCTTGGAAAGTTAAAGCTGAGACCAACAGCGTGAGCGAAGCATGTGATTTTCACAGCGTGTTCCTTGTTTTATGTGGTTGCCAAGGACCACTGAAGAGTTGGGGATTAATACTATGATCACTTGGTTCCAATATAAAGGATTCCATTGATAATTATCCCAAAGTGAAAAAAGTTAAAAGTTAAAAGCCTTTTCAGATGGGAGCCTGTGCCCCTGAAAACTCACAATATGCGTAATGTCTGCGCAGAGAAGGTATGAAATGTGAAACAGCTGTACTTGACCTCTGTTAAAGACTGAGATGAAACAATCACAACAGAGAGTGACGTGAGGGAACTGCTGAAGTTTATGAGGAAACTGCTCCAAGAGTGATGGAACATGGGATGTAATGTTTTAGCCTAAGTGGGCATAAAAATGACCCTGGAAAAAGAATTCAAAAAATCAATTACATATTCTTTCAATTCATTTGGTTATTAACATGTAAAAATGCATTTTCAAACTAGCAGTAAAGTCTTCTACCTGCCAAGGCATGGAGTGAAGACTTTGTATGTCTCCAGCTGAGATTATTAAAACCCTTGCAGCAGGGAGCTGCATTCCTTTTGCTGTTTTAAGGAGTGAGGGAAATAGAAGAGAAGTACAATGCCATGGACATGAGCACTAGAGAACTAAAAGGAGGATGTATTTTCTTATAAACTTCTTCCTCCATCCTGTATCTTCTAATGTCAGGCTTGATTCTTTGCATGGATAATTTTATGTAATGCACTCCATATCTTGATACTCGAAAGCATAGTCCTAAACTGCCAATTTCTACCAATACTGTGGGATCTTAGAATCTGTTAATCTATTTCAGATTCTTTCAAAATGAACTGAGAAGTGTAAAAATGTTAACACAAAACTCCATGGTAAGTATTCAGCTGTCATGTGGCAGCTTCTGAGGCTAAGAAAAAAACAGAGCGCCTACGGCAATATTTCTACAGCATTGTTTTGCTAAATAAGCAAGTACCAGACTACTCTGCACATCTCCGCGGTGGTAGAACAATAGAAGTTCATCAGTCTCATGCGAGTCTCTGCAGTTTTAGAAAATGTTGCCCTCTTCAGGCAATGGTTTGTAATTGCACATTCTCTTGCACTTGGGAGGTCAAAATACACGCCCTGACTAGAAGGGAATCAATGTGGAATATAAGTTAATTCACTGTGGAATTCTAGTCTTGAGCAAACCAGTTTTACCAATCTTAAATAATCTGAAGTGCGTTTTCTGACTGCATGTGACCCGCTCACTTCTTGCATCTTGTTTTGTCCTTCTGTTGAACTAAAGCATAAACAAAAAAGCTTTTTGTATTTTCACCTTGGAAAAAGAGTTTGCAAATTTCATAAGCACTTTGTCATAAAATACTGTTGTTTTACCACAGTTCTACAGCAATATGGGTACTATTAAATCTTTCAGAAATTTTCAGAAATCTTTCAGAAAAAAAGGGAGATTTCTGTTACTCGTTATTTATCTGAAATACATCTAAATACAATCTTTATCTGAAAATGCGAGGGGAAGACTTCAGTCCTAACTAAGCTAGCAGATATCAAGTATGTTGAAGATTAAGCTGGATGGAGCAAATGAAAGTTTATGAACATGGTGTATTGACTTATTTTTTGTTGTATTTTAGGGTCGACCAGGGCCAGTTGGGATTCAAGGACCGATAGGTGCTCCTGGATTTACTGGTCCAGAAGGTTTGCCAGGAGCAAAAGGTGAGAGAGGAGCAGTGGGCCCCCCTGGTCCAGCTGGACACAAAGGCAACAAGGTGGGTTCAACAATGACTTTTCTTTCTTTTTCCCCTGCAATAGATCCGTTGTCTTGTTTGATCTGTGTTTGAATGTATAAAGAACATCTTGGACTGTCTGCCAAAGAGCAAGGGTATTACATTAATACATTCAGAGAATCCCCCGCTTTTATTTTGAAGTGAGAACACAGTTTCCAAAGCTGCTGAACGTTATAGGCATCCTGTTATGTGAACCATAGGTAGAAGAACATTGCTGTTGCCAGTATTTTCTCACTTCACCTGCCCAGGATAGATGGATATCATTTGCACTGCATTCAGAGAGATCTGGAGCTGGTTCCTATGTAGAAGATACTGATCTGACATCTAAAAAAGGGAATGGATATTGAGTGCAACCAGCAGTTCAGTTTTGCTGGTGAAAAACTATTTATAACTGGTAATACTATAAACTGCCATATTAAACAGAATTAACCCAACATAAAGCATAGGTGTCAGTAAATGGAATGTGCATGATTGGGCACAGTAGCAAATGTGCTTTAATGCCCTGAGGGTTTGTTCTGCTTTTCTTCTTAGGAAGTAGCAAAGGGGGTGTTCAGACTTGGCAGAAGAGTCAGTGGAAGTATGAACAAATACTTTTACTGACGTTGAGTGGATACATGAAGGTAGTTTACCTTAAGGGAAGTTTACATTGTGCTCTAGGCATGTGTTTGCATCGTGAGTTTTGGGTTGAGCACTGAGGACTCATCATGTCCAATTGCATAGTGTAGTGCAGAGTTACACTCTCCTTTTGCTTAATATTAGTCAACACATTGAAGTTCCAGTCATCCTTTCTCGTAAGGCAGAGAACATAAACTGACAATGATGACAATGAAAGACATTGCCTCCGTATTGCATTAATCTGAAAGGCAAAGGAGTACTCAAAACAAGCACTGACTGCTGATACGAGTGATATTTCACAATTCTAGCAGATAACATTGAAGTCAATAAACTCAGATTTTGAAAGAGACAGAAATCTGGAATTGGAACTAGCCTCTAACAACTGGAACCAATTACCTTGCCCTGAAATAGTCCTTTATCTACTGCAGAACTTCTGTTTCTATCTGTTGAAATGGCTGCATATACAATACCAACATACAGTAAGATTCTACCTTCCTCCCCTTCATAGAAGCAATATACTTTACCTTTCCAAAGCAAGAATAATTTTGAGTGGGTGTTCTGCTCATACAGCCTGTTCTACTATTATCCAGAGTAGAGTAGTAGATATCAACAAAGTGATATTCCCTTGCAACTCCATCAGAGGTGATCTGAAATTAATACAGTTGCCTCCTTATCCCTGGATGGAGGTATAAAAATATAGACAAAAGAATCCATAAGACTTGTTGAAACTCTTGGAAGATCGAGTGTCTCACTGAGAGTTAAATTTACACTGGATTGCTTATATTCCTGGCATCTTATTTCCCCCAGATGTGCAATAGGAGATTATATTTTTCCTTTAAATTGCCTGATTAAAACATTCCTGAAACACTCATTTGGCATCTAATCAAGCTCAGATGTTCAGTTTATATCATCAGTGACCTCTGTGGTCAGAGAGAATCTACATGGGATAGTCTGCTCCTTTTGGTGTTGAAAGTTGAAGTCCAAGACTGGAAATGTTGGAGTGAAAAGTACCTCAGCAGTGACTGAAATATAGAGATTGATAAAGAGAAATACAATGTGTTCTCATTTTTATTTCAGGGTTCAATGGGAGTTCCAGGATTTCAAGGCATCAATGGGATCCCAGTGAGTTTGCATATGTAAATATAAGTCACTTGAATGTCTATTTTCTCTGGAGGGAAACGGCAATTCTTCATACTGTGTAATGATGGAGACTCTAGTTTCTCTGTTTGATAAAAAAAGTCCTGTTCACTCACTTCTCTCTTTCAAACTGCAGTTTTTACTGCAGTTAGTTCTTATCTTGCTTGTTGTGGGCACGGGGTGCAGATTGTTCCAGTTCTCTTTGCAGTAGCCTTCTTGTATGTGCTGTTATCAGATCTCCTTCAATCTTCTTTTCCTATGATTTGAACTGAAACAGTGATTAGGGCTGAGGCCTCCGAAGAATTCTTGCTTCCAGATTAGGTTCTAGTACTGGCTTAGATCTGACCCTTTCAGAAACCTAAAACAGGAAAGAGGTAAGTACCGCATTTGCCGTGTAATGGGAGTTGGTAACTACTTTCCCCAACCATCAGGAGCTTTTGGTTTGTTTCTTTACAACTTGAACTTTCTAGTAGTTGTTTCTTGCATCATACTGAAAATTATATGCCTGGAGTATTTTGATGAGCTCTCTTTTGCTTTGGTTCTCCCCAGTGATTCTTGGAAAGATGTGTTAGAAATTCTTTGCCTCAGAAGACTTTCTAGCTGGGCCAGTTTTAGAAGTTGCCCCAGATTAACTTATTCTCTCATCACTATTTAGCTTGTTCCGCTTTCTCCTTCTGGTATTAGAATTATTTTTCCTTTCTTAATGATATTTTTCCTACTGTATGCTCATGCTTCTGAGCACTCTTATTCTCTTTCCCATCTACCTTACGTTCTCAGCTGGCCAAGAGCTTCATCATGGTTGAGCTGTGTTTTTTGACTTCCTATCAAACATTGAATTGTTTTGATAGGTTGGCTGAAAATGCACCGTTGGCCCATGAAGGAGCTCGCTGAATTCCAGTTCCTTCTTGGCCCCTTCTCTCCCTCAGTTCATCCTTGCCTGTTTTCTCTCCTGCTCTACTCCCTTGCTGCTATTTTTTTCTTTTCCCAACAGCCAACTAACTCTCTAGCTCTGAAGAGAACAAGCTGTTCCCATAATACTTAATTTAATTGAACACACTGTGGGAACATGCTGTTCTCAGGGTATTTTTTCAGATGAGGCTCTGGAGAAAGGGGATTCCCAACAATAAGGGAAGGATAGAGATATAACAAAAACCACTGCCAGGTAGTTGGCAGCAGCAGGCATTCCAAGGAGAGAGTGGGGAGGCAGATGAGAGGATTCAAAGCTTCCAGCATATGCAGATCTACTCTGTCTCCTGTACAGTATTGAGCAGGTGGGCCAATGAGAAAGAAGTAGGTTTTGCTGCTTATGAACAGTGAAACGCTCACCTTTGGCTCTTCTGTGTTACAACTGCAGGACAGAAAAAGGGGGCAGGGAAACTAATACATGTTGTTTACATTCTAGCCATTGAGACAAATGCTTCCATTCTGGGTGAAAATAGCAAACACCACTGCTTGAGAAAATATTTACATTTTTGCCAGTCGCATTTCAGGATAGGGAGTAGCTTAGGTTTGTTGTGAAATGTACACAAGCTGATGCACATTACATATTTGTGTGAAATGCAGAGCAATGGAGAGAAACTGAATGTGTGCTGATATATTTAAGAGAGAAGTAAAAATGTATCACTATCTTTGCACAAGAATTAACATCTAAACATGAAGAGAGTGTCCTTTGAGCCTGCAGGTATCTTAAGTGTGGGCAGGTATATTTTGATTGTGGCCAAAAGCCTCCAAGACTGTAATTCAGAGGAGTATCCCACTGTTGACCTTAATGGAAATGCTGTTCCATAGAATTTCCCCGGGGAATACTGGTGGCAAGTAAATCATGTTGTTGCAGCTGGCCTGACTAATCCTCTTACCCTAGTAAATACAGCAGCAGCATGTGTTTATTGCTAGCCCTTCTGTGTCACAGTGCAAAGGAAACCGTCAAATCCTTAGCCCTACTCAGGAAGTTTATTTTTTCCCATAGGACGAGATTCAAGGACACCCCTAGCAAGGACTGAAACTTGGGATGTATATAGCTTTTCACTAACTATCCAAAGAGTTCTAGAAAGAAGTATTTCTGTGAGGAATAAGTGCTTGTCTGTGCTCTAACTTAACGGAGAGGTTAATTTCCCTATTTTGTGTCCCTCCTAGAGGAAATACAAGCACTTGGCAAGGCTGTAAAGAGGCCACTTTGCTGTAGTAATCCATGAACCTGCTTATTCAATTAGTTTTGTGTTCACCCTTGATTGCTCTTGTTTCCCTATTTTTAAATATTTGTTGAGCTCTCCTGTTGGGATGGCCTTTGTGCTAAGCCTGTTTGATTTAGAAAAGAGGTCGCTTGGGATCACAGCATTAGTGTATGCAAGAGAGTCAGATAAAGCAAGAGCCTAGATGAACAGTTCAGATTTCCTTATCTGTCTCCTAAGGAATGCCCCCTTTTGTGAGAATGGAGAGCACAAGTAATCTCTCCAGCCTGTTCTTAGCTCAGGTTTGTAAACTAGTTACTCTGCCATGTCATAAGTTAACAACTGTAAAAGCTGCTTCCTCACCTTAGTCAGTTGAGGTGCTTGAGCTGAGCTGATGTGTCTGACACAGGAATTGGAGAAGCTGAGAATGAGTAAATGGAGTGGAACTCAGAATTAGTAGAGTGAAACTAACTACTGTCTTTTAGGTAAAAACAGCTGTTTTAATTGTAATTTTAAATTCTTGTAGAAAAGCTTCATGTCAGCCCTATTTTTGTGACTTATTCTTGAGGAAGCTTGTTGTGCATGCTCAGTATTGCCACAGATAAGATTCTTAAAACAAGGCATAATGTATTCCGATTACACAATAGCCAGAAAGTAGGAAATCTCATGTTTTTCTTCTAAAGCAAAAGAGACAACATGTGTCTGTGTGTCCATCTATGTCATGCTTTGGCTCAGAACCGTGGATATGGATGCCATGGGATTAAGTGACAGGGCCACAGATGTGTTTAATACACACAAGTAGTCACTGTAGTCAGCATGATTTGTATCCTCTTTGTGAGTGCTCCTCACATATTAAGGGGATATCCAAATCTTGTGGGCCTCTTGGACATTGTATTGGGCCAAGATTTAGGAGGTCTTGCCCAAAGCATTTCCCAAGACATGAGGCCCATTGGTTAGCAGTCTGCCACAGCTGGCTGTTGGCCAGCCCTGGAGGCTCAGCAGCTTGGTTCCTCATCTGTCTGAGGGGCAGATGTTGGCTCAACTTCCCTAAACCCTGCAGTTGGCCAGCTTATGTTGTAACCAGATACATGTGCGCTTATGTCACATAACTTCTGTATTGTTGCTGTAAACAAAAGGAAGGGCCTCATAGGAATCAACCACTCTGGCCTTCCTCTGTCACAGCCTGTCGCATCAGAGACTTGCTGCTCTTGGCTATGACATACTGTATGGATGGAGGAAGGTGGCTTGCCACTGATCTGTTCCAGATTTGGGAACCTAATGAAGTAAGTTATAAGAAACAAGTATAAGTGGCAATAAATTGGTGCTTCAGCCTTTTCATGTCGCTTGACTGGGGCCTGGTGAGTCCCCTGCTTACGTGCCACAAGTGAGTGCTTTGACCAGCAGGCTTAATCATCAGGCCTACTGGTACCATATACACAGTGATGCCTTTAGCTAATGCTTTGGGATGACTTCATTCCATGTCCTGAGGCCTTGTTACATTTGAATTTATGTCTGTCTAGGTGAGCTGCCTAGATCCTGCGGTGTGTATACACTTTGCATAGATTCAGTTTGCACATTACTGACTGACAGAGGGCAGGTCTGGGCTCTCTCCTCTCCATTTTGTTGGCACAAATCACCGCGCTGGACCAAGGAACTCATCTGGCTGAAATTAAGAAACAGAATAGTTATTTTTCTGCTGTGTTTTTGGTTTCTTCCCTGCTCTGCCTGTGCTTATGCTAGCACAGAAAAGAGTAAGTGTGAGCAGCCAGCAGCATGCAATGGGCCTTTCAGTAGCAGCTGACACTGGTGATCAGTTTGAATGTTTACATAATTATGGTGTAAGTTGCTCTGCATCCTTGGGAAAGTCACTAAGCTACTGTGTGACCCCAGCTCCCCATCTGTAAAATGAAGATTATTGCATTCTCACGTTTTTGCAAGGCATTTTAAGATCCTTAGATAAAAGACTTTACATTACTGCAGAGTTCTCACTGAGTTTGGTCAGAGCATATGGTATTGACTTGGACTGGGAAGACCTTCAGCAACACAAATCTGATTCATTTTAAGTGTCAAGCATGAAGGATTGTTAATCTTCTGGTTTATCTCCATTTTATCCTTGTTTATTTTTCACTTTCCTAGCATGAGTCATAACTTGTTTAATGCCATACCTTAAAGATGAATCTTTGGGATCACACAAAAATACTCTGGGAATGATACAAAATCAGGGTGTACAGAGGGGAAAGAGAGAAAACTGTCAATTACTGATTCTTACTCCCTGAATTTCATTTTTCTTCTTACCACAAAACATTGTAATTGAGTGCCACAGAGCTGGTTTCTATGAAAAGGTGCATAGGATAAAGAGAAGCTTAATGCCTGGGCAGTGTGACTGACAGTTTTGCCTTCTTTTGTTTTGCTAATGTGATACACCCATGTGATACTGAAGAAAAAGTAACTAAAGGCTCTAATTTTTATCTCCTTTGCATCACAGAAGTGCTGAGTCAAATGAATAGAGCTATGGCAGGGCTAAACTGGTGTGAAATCAGAATTAGGTACAACTCTTTCCTACCCTGCCTTTGATTATTAATTGACCATTACAAAAACTTTCTTTCAAAGACTGCTAGTTTCATTAGATCTTTCACCGGTTGCTTTGCCTAATTTTAAAGTTTAATGTAATAAGGAAAGCTGTTTTGCTTGAATGATGTGATGGTGGAGCTGGAACATCTGTTGAACTATTAAAAGAAGGAATCCACATTGGAGAGGAAGAGAAGTCAGTGAAACTTTTAGCTTTGGAACTATAACTTTGGAATTATAAACGCTCGGTATTGCTGAACCTGCCTTTGTCCTTGTTTTTACATGAGCAACTTCCATTATCATTGTCAGGTGCACCCGTGTGCTGTGTCATATGCTGTGTATTTCAGATTGTGCTCTCAGGACCTACTCATGCACAAGTTATGTACTTCAGAAAATTATCCCTTGGAGAAAAAGATAATTGAATCCAGCTGATGTTCTAGGATTTAAGCTTTGGGGAGGATAAACAATGCTGGCTGAAGAACCTAGTTCTACTGCAGCCTGTCATACACTGAACTTGAGTGGGAGTTGCCTGTTTCCTTTGTTTTGTGTTGCTATTTGGAAGACATCAGTTTTCTGGGGACCATATTGCTAATAAAATACCACCTGTCAGTCGTCCTCTCTTTTTCCCTTTTACACAGGGTCACCCTGGCCAGTCTGGACCCAGGGGTCCACCTGGCCTCGATGGCTGCAATGGAACCATCGGGAGTCCTGGTGTTTCTGGGCCAGATGGATTTCCTGGCATACCTGGGCTGCCGGTACGTCCCAAGGCAATTGTAGTGTTTTATTGTCACTAAGCCAGGATTTGCTTTTCTTACCAGTGGTGGAAAAAGAGCTCCCAAGTTCTTAGGAGGAACCCTATAACCCCAAGTTCCTTAGTATTCTTAGACCTCGGTGTTATTTTCTTATTGAAATTCCACTCTTATTTACTGTGTAAATGTTAACTTCTGAGGCTAAAATGAAGATCCTGTGACAATATGCTCCCACACCACCCTATCCCTTTGTCACTGGCAACATTCAAGCTGACTCAAAAGAGACAGTGATAAAGTTTTTAAGAAATATAATGTGTCAAACATCTTCCAGTTGGAATGTTTCAAGTTAAGGAATTCAGATTCAAAAAAGGAGTTGATCATGTGTCTCTTTTACATGTCATCCAGACTTGAAGTTTATGTGATGTTGAAAATATCAGAGCAACAAAAGCAGGTTAAAGTATGACTTTCTAAAATAACTGATTTACTCCTACCTCCTGCTCAAATTTCTATTTTGTAATGTGTGTGGGATTTGATTTTTGGCAAGGAAAGCTGGTTGGATCAGCTAACTTCTCTCAAATTAAGGTGGCGATTACATGAAATCACCTTGGATAAACTGAATGGAATGATGAAGATTAAAATAAATTGGGTACATCCAGAATTGTAACAGCTGCTTTTTCAGAAGATTCATGCAATCTGTTGCTTTTTTTTTTGTTTCTTTGTTTTTGTTTTTGGTCTCACTGTTTCTAAGTAAGTATGGTAATTTTCAGTGCTACAGAAGAGATACATACATGTACAGGAGAGTTACAGCATGTCAAACAGATTCAGGGAGAATCTTAGAGGTTTTTAAAGGCCTAAAGTAAAAGGAAAATCTAATATAAGCAGGAAAATACCAGAGAAAATGTTTGCAGATTGTTGTTTTTCTAAAACCCCAGGAAGCCTTAAATTCTCCTAATACCACTGCAGTGCTACTTTTGTAGTTTACTGGAGCAAGAAGTTCCTTATACTGAATATAATTTCTTCCAACCAAATCAGTGTATTTTTTTCTAGAAATTTACTTTTGTCATTTATTTTTTATCAGGGTCGTCCTGGCCCAAAAGGTCTTAAAGGAGAACCTGTTTTTGCTCAAGGCAGCCTTAAAGGAATGAAGGTAAGATTTGCTATGGGAGAAAACACAGGATGATGAGAAACACTTTGATGTCCCAGAGGCTTCAGATCTGGTGCTAAAGCTTAGGATGCTCATAATGTTAAATGTGGGTGTCCTAGGTAGGTCTGAAGGCAGAGCAGAGAAAAAGACCATTCATTCCTTAATGGCAATGCAGAGTATTCTCAGAACTTGAAATTGCTTGATCTTTGCAGCACTAAAGCATCTTATTTATTGCATGCTGGATTGCTGGGACATAACTCATCCCGTTACTGCTCAGAGTAGTTGCTGGTCCTTCATTTGTCTGTGGACAGCTAGCACCATTCATTTGTTGGTGTCAATTCATAGATTTCCTGTAAGCTTATCCTGATTTATGTGAGGTAGCATATTTGTTTTTAGATGCAGAACTTCCCTGTATGTGGCATCCTCACACATGCCAGGTCTGTTGAAATAATAACCCAGGAGACTTGCAAGCACAGCTTAAGATTTCTCCTGTGAAATCCCACTTGCCTACCAGTGCTTTTTGTACTGGGAGACGCTAATAATCAGCCAGTCATATTCTGGGTTTAAATGCACGAATTCTGTTCCATTCATAGTATTTCATCATTTATTGCTATGAAGTCAGAATTTAATTCTCTTTTTAATAAGGACCTTGCCCTGAACTGTCTGTATCATTTCTGTACTTTTATTTCCTATAAAGAGAATACAGACTGTGGAAACATGATCTCAGTTTATTGATCCAAACAGTGAGTAGGTTCTTCAGTACCCTCATATAGAAATCTAGTTCCTTGTTGCCTTGAAACAAATATTCACCAGCTTAGAGTGGTTTTGATTTTTGCCAGAAACACTAGGCTTGGGAAAATACTATGAAAGATTCAATACTTCTATTGGTACATTCAGCAGCCTCATTACTCATTAAATATAGAAAATATTGAGGGGTTGTTTTTTTTTTTTTTTTGTCATCTAAGGCCCCTCACACTGACCTTTTTTTGTCAAAATGATGAACTTTTTAAAATTTCTACCCATATACATATATGAGTAGATATATATGTTTGTGTATATATATATATATATAACCATGCATTGGTAAAAATTAAATAGATCTTTGTTTAAATAAACCTCACTGTTTGTGGAAAATACAGATTGTTTGAAATAATGTTTTATAGTGTTTGTAATGAAAGTTTTTGTAGTGTGTTTTCCAGATTTTTTTACAATGAATCCAACTTTTTAATGCCACTTCAGTTTCTCTTGCTACCTGTAAATAAAATGGTTGTCGTTATTCCAGACTTTTGGAGCCTTTCCAGTTCCCAATTTAAACATGGAAGCACAGGTGTAAGAACTAAAAGTAACTAAAAGCAAATATTCCTGTTTGGACTAATAAATATGTATTTATAGCCCTTCATAGTTTCAGTAACGCAATGGTGTTTTTACTGATGCACTTTTCATTTTTAGGGAGAAAACGGTCTGCCTGGATTGGATGGTATTTCTGTAAGTTATTTAATTTGGGGAATTATAATTTTTAAGAATAGTACTGAAAGTGTGCGCTTTTCCTTGTATTGGTTCTCAGGGACACTTTTCAAATTAATGGGCTGTGTATTTTCTTTATACCAGTAGCTTGAATAATTCCAGTCTTCTAATGGTATGAGTCGATCCACATTATGGCAACGGAAGTCAGATTTTGCTATTATCTGTTCTGTTTTTCCTCATTAAATTCAAACTCCCTTCTACCATTCAACTCCGTAACATTGACTTTCAAATTTTATATTGTAATGTGATTTGGGTTCTTACAGAATGTAAATGAATGTACATAACTGTGGGCTATTATTGTATATTTTCCGAGATTGCTTGTTTTGGGTTTGATGGGATAGGTGCTACACATTCTGATTTCTCCTGTGCTCTTCTTATAGGGCCCCAAAGGTTTTCCAGGTCCAACAGGTTCTGCAGGCCCTATAGGATTACCAGGTTTGCAAGTAAGAGGCCCTGTCTGTTGTGCTTCTCGATAGAATAGTTCAAAATTTTGGCAGTTTTCCATCCTTGACTACATTTGTCTCATCACAATGAGCAGAAGTTTGTGTGCTTCTGAAAGGATGAAGTGCGTTCTTCAGATGTGAAATACTTGAACTCAGGCTGTTTAATCACAAGAGCAAAAGTTCTCCTCTGGGGCAGTGCTCAGAACAGCAGTCACAAATGAGAGCTCCAGCAAAGTCCTCGAGCACCATCTACAAACAGTACTTAACACTGTTCTGAAGGCTTCCTCATCTCAGGACTAGAGGAAATATGTTGATCTCGGCATGTTTAGAGCCTTTCTCATCATGAAACGTGCTGAAAAGTTCATTTTTTGAGATACTAGAAGAGAGTTCTATTTGGGCAGCCATAAAAACAACCTAAATGTTTGCTGCTTTTAAATTAAGATTTGCTCTTAATTAACCATAGTGCCAAGGGACTACACTGCCTCTCATAGATATGAAGACTAGAAGATTATATTATCACTTGCTTTTGCTGTGGGGACAGAGATATAAAGAAAGTTCAGATACCAAATGTTGTTCCTATTATTTGTATCGTACTTAAGTCAAAATAAATAAAGTCTTGATCTTGTTCATGTTTAGGGTCCAGTGGGTCCCCCTGGGCCACCAGGTCCGAAAGTAAGTACCCACATTTTCCATCATATTTCCACACCTGTTTGTTGGCTATTTTTTTTATCATTATGGTGTGTGTAGATGGTAACAATACTGATGTTGCTGATGTTTTGTTATTCATTGTATTCTTTTTTCTCCTCTAGGGTAATATGGGATTAGGCTTTCAAGGAGAGAAAGGAGAAAAAGTAGGTGAATCTTCTTCTAGTACAGAAAGAGTGTGAAGTTATACTCTAGAGTTCCATCATAACTTTATCCTCTAGACAGTGGCTAAATTCCAGCATTTTCTTCTTTTGTGTTTCCTTTTCTTCTTTTGGACTGAATGACAGTCCAAATACCGAAGAGTCTTGCTAGTTGCTGATAATATTTTGCACAGAAAAGAGGATGGGAGCTTTTCCTGAATGAAGTGAGGGAAGAAAATTTCATTTCAGTGCAGTGTCTTAATGGCTGTCAAGACACAAGATCCTCTTTTGACACCTTTTGAATCTGTCCTTTAGTTTATATGGACCCTGAACTCTTGTACTGAATTTTTCTTCTGAATTTATGCTCTGTGAATTTCATAATGTTCTTTGGGTTAACTGATGCATATTTTATGGTCTTAGTATCTTAAATGGACATCTTTCAGTCTGTGTGAAGGGTTTACAGTGGCACAATGGGGCTTCTCAGAGGTCTCAGTTTGGGTCTTGATTCTGCTGCTGTTAAAATCAGTACACTACATTTCTAGTTGTTTCTTGTCTACTTCTCTTGCATATTTCTCTTCAAAGTGTTTCTGGGGTGTTTTTCTGTTGATTTTAAAGATTAGGCTTTTTTTTTTTTTTTTTTCTTTTTTTCTGTCTTTCCATGATTTATATCCACAACTTCTCTGAAACAGATTTAATGCTTTTTGTTAATCTTAATTTTCAGTCTGATTTTTTGGCCTTTGTGGCCAAATTCCTGTGCCAGTACCTAGGCATACAAATATTTTGTGCAGGGCATAAAATTAGACTGGTTTTTTTTTTTTCCTGATTCACAAGCAACTTTCATAAGAAATCAAGCGTACTCTGCCTATGTTAATACCTTCATCTTTTGCCTACAGGGTGATGTAGGACTGCCTGGCCCTCCAGGTCCCCCTCCATCCACTGGAATACTAGAATTCATGGGATTCCCAAAGGGGAAACAAGGAGAAAAGGTCTGTAAATATAACTTACAAGCCCTCCCATCCCCTTGATAGAAAGGATGAAAAAGCTTATTAGACAGTGAGGGCTGTTATCTTTCCAAATCATACTCATTTTCTGCACTATTTAATCTGTCAGAGGGCTACTGAATAAAAATATTATTAGCTCAGAGCAATGTGGAGCACTGTAGAATCCATACCTGACAGAATGATAAATCTTAAAGCTATTTAATGATTTCCATTATTAATCCTAGAATGGATGAACTTCATTTTATTTTCCTTGGACCAGTGAAATATGGTAGTATAAAAATAAGTGATTAAAAAAAAAACAACAATTCCTTTTGGAAAAGTAAATGAAAAGCTCCAAGTAATTTGCTTTCACTCTGATGCACACTACTGTGAAATAATCAGATTTCTCTCATTTATTTTGTTCTTCAGGCATTTACTGAGATACATATTTAGCTCGTCAGTGTGTCTTATAAAAGTCCTGTGGAACTCGAGTCAAAGATTCTCTGCACACATGAAATATAGGCATAATGAAATAGTCCAGGATATATTCAGAATGTTTTGGGAGTTGACGTGAGCTTGCCTAAGCCACTGCATAAGTCATGGGAGTCACTGTCTTACTTGGTGGAGTTGCATTAGTCTGAGACTCAAACAAGGGCTGTTAATGTGGCTCACTCTTGAAGTTGCAAGCAGGATTACAATGACTTTATTCTATCTCACCATGTGTTATTTGCTGCTTTCCATGAATTACTGTGCATGTTCAAAGATGACAATCTGAGATGATCTGGTTTGCCTTCCAGCAGTGGTGGAATGTAGAACAATAGTTCCAAAGTAGTGGTCTTTGAAGTCATGGGAAGTGGCCACAGACAATCCATTGCATGCATCAACACTGTCTGGCAAATGATGACACAAATCAAGCATACTTAGTGCCAAATAAGTTACAAGGCCTTGCTTTAGGAGTCAAGACTATGATGGGTGGATTGGGGTAAGTCTTGCTTTCATGGACACAGTGGTTTACTGTGTTTACCTTTTTCCTTTTTCAGGGCCAGCCAGGCCCTCAGGGATTGCCTGGAGTCAAAGGATTGCCTGGACTGCCGGTAAGGGGAAGAGAGAGTTTTTAGTATGTGCCTAGTATGAGTTAAATGGCTCAGAAGCCTCTGAGTAGCTCATAAGATCTCTACAGGAGTTTATAGGAACTTGAATATTTGAAGATCTAATACAAATGTCCACAGAATTTTGTGAAGAGTATAACTGTAATCTGATCATTTTTGTCTTGGAAATGTGAAGAAGACAACGTTGTCCTGCTATAGATGCTACAAAGCAGCCACTGTTTCAGTACATCTAATCTATGGTTTGCAGAGGAAATCTGCAAGTAGACATAACTTTTGCTTAGCCACTTGATGGTAGTGTTTCTTGGTCTCCCACAGGGAGCTAGATACATTTTAAAAATCCTCTTTATTTCTGTTTATTTGTATTTAGATGTACTTTTTATTACTTTCAAGTTATAAAGCACACATACATATCTTTATATCTGTCTGTCTTTATGTACATATCTAGTTTTAAAATGGGCTGTTCAACATTACTGCTTATAAACTCAGGACTGTGTAGCATCTTCCCTCTATGAATTAACAACAACAATTTATCTCTGGATTCCAGAGAGGTCTTTCCCAGCTTATAACCTATTGTAAACACAAGTTCTTTAGATGAGTTTTGGTAATAAATATTTTGTGGAACTTCTGGCCAATGAGATAAATTGTTTGCTGGTTTCTTCAGTGTACAGATGTTCTCAGTAGAATGGCGTGCGAGAACCTGTTCGTGAAGCACAGTTTGTTATTACCCTTTCTGGACGTGTTCCATTATGTGCATGTTTATCTTTAAGCATCACAAGAGGCCCACTGAAGCTGGTGGGATTGAGCATATGTGTGAACTTAACCACAAGCATAAGATATTTCAAGACTGAAGCCTGAAAACTGCCTGCCTACTGTAACTCACTGAAATTAAATCCTGGTGTTCCATCTCTGGATTTGATAGTTCTTGCTGACTGGGAAAACCACCAAACAGTTCCAACCGTTGAGTGTGAAAATGCTATTTTTTGTGTCATTCTTAGGCTTTAGAAATAATAATAGTAACAAACAAACAAAAAAAAAAGGTAGTCTGAGCCTTGCCTTGAGCTGCTACTGATAAGAAATTAGATTTGAAATTACTTCTAAATGTAGAATACGATACAGAGTGGCAGAACTTTGCTGTTTATAGTAGAGTGTTACTTGCATTTCCTGCTGAGAAATGTGCTGTAGTCTAAATGGATGGAAGTCACAGGGAATGAAGAAGATAATGCACTGCACATAATGCCAGCTGCTAGATTTCTTTTTGGGGAAAAAGAAGCCCAGCAGAAACAGTCCATTTCCTTTGTGGCTCTGTTGTACAGTTTATGTTAATAGATGTTTTGGTGCTCATTCTGACTTAGGATTGTGCTTTACAGTTCCATACAGATCTAATGTTAATGTTTTCCCTCAGGGCTTTGGAGGTGTTGGAGAAAAAGGAGAAAAAGGTGTGCCTGGTTTACCAGGTGGCAGGGTAGGTAATGTTACAACGTCCTTAAATACCTGTTCTTAAACTAGTTTCATAAAGTGGACTTTTCACTAACAGAAGCATTCTCAAAGCATGTAGGAGTCTCGGATATAGAAATGGGACCCACATTAGCCAGTGCTGTACGATAACATAACCAAGAGTTCTTTTCTCAGTGAAGTCTCAGACTAAGGGTGAAATATGAAAATTGATGACGCAGTCCAAGAAGATCATACGTATGTACTGGAGGACTTGATACTACCAGGCCTGTTTTTTTTCCAGGTCTTTTGAAAGCTTCACAGAGGCTTTGCAGGGACCTTAGGGAGCTTTTACCCCTTACCAGAATAAGCCATGAAAGAACACATATTTGGGAATGAAAAAGTCCGGCTGTCAATAGAAATTGGTCAAACCAGACAGTGAAGGTGGAAATTAACAGCATGCTCCATCACATGCCATAGATTCTTCAGACCACCATGAACTTGCAGAAACATGGTTCTCATACACAACAGAAAGACCAAAGCATTCTGTATCTGAAGAACAAAACTGTCACCAGAGAAAATATTTGTCTCCGTTAAGTTTCACAGCTTTGAAATGACGAACTGTCTACCTGTCTTGTAAGCTGAGAAACTCATGACTTATTTAATTTTAACTACTAATTAGCAAGATAATGACTAAAGAAGATAAGACACCTTTTATCAGTTATCCTGTTGAATTCTTTTGATGATGATTGTTAATATTTGGAAGACAAGGAAAATTAGTAGTAGCTTCTGCTTTTGAAATTTTACCTTTTCACACTTTGTTCCTGAGATCTCGGAGCCTGGTGAAGTAAGAGCAGACTGAGATGGAGCTTCTGAAAATTACATAATGTGTTTTCCTTTTTAGGGTCTTTTGGGGCTGGATGGATCCAATGGTGTTCCAGGGAGAAAGGTGAAATGCTCTTTTATTTTTTACTTCAGAAACCAGCTCAGGTATTATGGATGCTGAGAAATCAGTGCAATCAGGTTACTGTTTGTTCCTTCTCAAATGCTTGACAGTATGCACAAGACAATAAATTGGCATTATAATACAAGTCTAAGCACTGAAGATGTCTCAGCTAGCAAATCATGCCACTATGTTATTGTCTCACTTCATAAAAATTTTCCTGTGTGCGACTTTGCAGGGTCATCCAGGTATTCCAGGCTATCCAGGACTAGATGGAGTTGAAGGCACGAAGGTAACTTCTCAGATGGAAATACTAAAGCACTGCCATTGTAAATATATTTGCATGAATAAATGTCATTGCTTCAGTCAAACTTATGGAAGTGAGTGGATGCTTAAGATAGCTGCCAAGGCTGCCAGATGTCTGGAAATGGAGTGGAAAATGACTGTATAGTAGTTTGCTGTGGGTGAACTTAAAATCTGCCACCAACATTGATATATGGTTGGCAAACATGAGAAATGAAAGTGTCACCACTTATTTGGTGGAGAGCATGTGGAAGAACAGTATAGGTTTATACATAGAGCAGTGTTACTGCATGAATCATCAAAGTGATGTACTGCTTTGGCACAACAGATTGTGTTTATAATATGTGTATATGATGGTGATTTGGACAACAATCAGATTTTGCACTTCCTGTTTTAAAGAGGATTTGATACTGTGTTAGAGTGAGAGGAATTAATGATACCACCGTTTGTCACAAGTTGCTTGTTCTATTCAGGCCATTTTCTGGAGAAATCCATTTTCCCCTTTTCTTCTACAGGGTGAAGTAGGTGACATCGGTCCCCCAGGCCCTCCTATCATTGTTGACAAGGAAGGTGTAGTAATTTCAGGTACATGTTTTTATTTTGTTTTTGTTTTGAAACTAGATTAAAGCACTTTTTTCTGATCCAACTTGTTTTATTTCTGTATTTTAGCACTTTCCCATGTTGTGATTCGAGTCTAGCCTGTCTCTTGTTATTCCTCCTTTCATTTCTGTATTGCTGACATACAGATACATTTTGTGCCATATATTTATACCAGAATTTATGATAAATCTTTCATTCCTGACTTGCAGAATGATACATTTCAAGGCACAATTAAATGCTTAGCACCTGGGAAGCTGACTGTATCTGAGCATGGGGAAATGCAGCCTACCTGTGTGTCTTATTTCTGTGTACCAAAGAAATGGATAGCCTGAATGCCATTCTGCTCTTACTTGTCATTCAATGTGATAGGAATACCATTGAGAAAAGAAACTTAATTAATGCCACAGTTGTATAAGCTCTGGGTGACAACAATCTTGGAATCTGTAAAATTAAGGAGACAAGTTGCGTAATGCCTCATTTCTCTTTCAAATGCAGTCAAGTTTGAAACAACCTCTAACTGGGCTCAGGAGGAAGTTTTCCAGTCATTGTTAGGTTGGCCTAACAGACTTACTAGTAACAGCTTTGCTGTCAGTGAGATCAGTGACTACTAAGGTAGTAAACTGTACAGAGTTTTTCAGCAGAAATTTTCAAGTTTTTCTTCCTTGTCTTTCTGTATTTGTTTAATAGGTGCCCCAGGTGACCCTGGAAACCCAGGAATACCTGGTCCTCCAGGAGATGAAGGGATCATCGGTCTACCAGGTTTTCCAGGAGCTCCGGGGTTTCCAGGCCTGGAGAGAGGTAAAGCATCTGCTAAATGACCTTAATAGGCTGTTTTCTGTGTGTGAGAAGACTCTGGGTGGCAGGCTGAAGATGTGGAAGGTATTGCAGCTAGCCTCTCCCTCCTCCTGCTGGCCTGACTTGCAGGCTGCTGTGAGGTGCAGAAGGCAAAGAAGAGGCACAGGAAAACTAAGCATGTTCACTTGGGTGGGAGCAGGATTAGTCCCACAGTGATTACAACCTGTTTCAAGGCTTCAGCTCTCAGTATTTGATACACAGGAGTTGGTTTGTTTGATTTCTATTTCAAATTAAATTAAATTTTCCATTTCAATTGACGGAATTTTTCCAGCAAGTGAACATTTAGTATGTTTTTTAAAATGATCTTTTTTGATTGACTCTTCATTTTTCACAGAATCACAGAAACACAGGGGTTGGAAGGGACCTCTGGATATCATCTAGTCCAACCCCTGTGCTAAAGCAGGTTCCCTGCAGTTCTTCTGTTTCGCAGCAGAGAGCTAGCACGTTGGCTAAGTAAAACCACTGTAGCTGGAACCCATTTGTCCCATCAAAAATCTCACTCACGTTTCTGGTTAACGTCATTTGTAAAGTTCTGGCCTGCAGCATTCCAGACACTCTAGTACTAAGGCAATTATCTCAACTCAAACCCAATCTGAAAATAAATGAATCATGGTGTTCCATAGTTAATTGTCTCACCTATTAGTGAGATTTCAGTACAGCCCTGTAAACCTTTTTGAATGACCAGAGGAATGTGTAAATGGGTGCTGGCTGGTGACTACAATTAACAAGTTTTCCTTTGTATGCACTTAGAAAATGTTCTTTGCTAACATGGTTACAATTCAGGACACAATAGTAATTTTCACAATATTACAAATGTCAGAATATGTTTGCTGCTGGATAGCTGCTAGTCTTGTCAATGTTGTTTAGATGGAATGGGCCCTGGAGGGTCTCCAGGTATTCCCGGTGTGAAGGGTGAAATGGGAGAACCAGGAAGAGCAACAGTTGGATTACCAGGCACTCCAGGAAGAGGTGGTTTACCTGGTCTGCCGGGAGCACCAGGATTGCCTGGTTCATTGCGTATGTACATTTTTAACATCATTTTTTACATTGAATTCATAGTGAAATAAAGCAAATAATGATTTCTGTATTCATTTATTTGCAAGCGGAGATTATTCATCTATAAATCTTAAAAGCTTGGTTAACATCGCATTGTAATTGTAATTCACCTTTGATGTATTTATCTGCATCTATCTCAAATAAGAAAATGCAGCTAATTATTTTTAAAGTGGGTAGCCTGATGAACTGAAGCATGCAGTTCTAAAGGCACAATTTATGTTTGTTCTGTTCTAGTAGGATGAAACTGAGCCAATTCAGATATTGACTTCTGAGAAACATGTTTCAGTTGTGGAAAAGAAAGGAGGTTATATGATATAGCATGCAGGTTGATGGGAGGAAAGCTAAGTAAAGTTTCCCGTGGTGTACTGATTTAGATAAAGAAGATACTGTGACTGTTTGAGCACTTGGGGTAAATGACTGATCTTGCAAGTAGGTATTTCAGGTACCACTACCAGGTTCAGATAGGATACCTGAAGAGAGAGTTTACAGACGCAAGGAAATGTGATTTTATTTTCACACAATCAATTTGTATGTATTTCCTGATTGGTTTAATTATGCATTGTTTTGTTTGGTAAATTGGTAAACCTTGTGTTATGTTGTTCTGCCATGAACTGAGTTCAAACAGCATGTTTTATTTGTTTTATTCTTTAGAGCAAAACTTTCAAAAACGGCAAGCTCCAGTGATGGAGCATGCTCTGATTAAATGATTTTCCATGGAGAATTAAATGCTGCCTAATCAATAATTATTTGTCAGTTAAATCCTGCTAATTTTTCTGCAGAGTCTGTAAAGCTCTTGGAGCTGTTTTTAGCTGATGGTTGCAGGTTGTTTCCATGGAACATCAGACGTGTGCTGATCAGCACTCCATCTTACTGTTGTCACTGAGGGAAGGGCATTCAGACACTGTAGCATTAGATTATGTCAGTTCACGTCCCGCTGCTGTTTCTGTCAGCTCATGTTTGGTTGTATTCATCAGCGTATAAAGAGATACTGAGTAGTCCTGCAAGTGCGTAACGTGACTTTCCCTTAACTTTTTGCCACTTGGTCCCTTTCCTGAACTGCATGGACTAATTTGCTTGCCCTCTGTACCACGTGTTTGCAGTTTGCGTGGTTATTTGGCCTGTGAAGTCTTTGAAAAAGTGCAGTAATAGAGCAGTAGAGGAGTAAAGCTCTGTTACATCCACCTTGCAAGATCTTTTGCTCTTCTTTATGGGGAGCTAAAAACAAACACATGGCAGCCCATGGTCCTCTGCTCATCTCCTTGTGTAACCACAAATCATTGCTTGATCTGACACCATTTCCATCAGTTGCATATCTGATGTTATAAGTAATTAACAAGCCGTAAATCAAGCCTTCTCAGGGCTTTTTGCTTGCTTTCCACACATAGGCCCTTCATTTCTCCCAGATGCAATCCTGGATGGAAGGACTGGTGCCCCAGGGGAGCCTGGACAGAGAGGGCTTCCAGGAGCTTTGGGTCCAAAGGGTTTCAAAGGTAATTGACTCTTGTTTTGGGAGAGCCTTTTAACAATCAAGTGACCTCACTTCAACATGGTTAATATCCTAAAGGTGAAAGCTTCTTTATGACAAATCAGAGAAGCTTCTAGTTGGATTAAAAGAGCAGTAGCCTTTACAATTTAGAGAGTGGTGCCCAGCACTGCTGTTGAAATCCTGTTTTGTTCTTCCTCTGCTCATGCAAATAAGCAAATAAACATTTCATACTCAGTTAGCTGATCAGGTTGTGCTTCAAAGCCATAACATGTAATGAGATTTAGAAATAACATCCTTTGTGCTGCTTTTTTACTGCAGGCTGGAAATGACAGAGGATCAATTTTATTCTCCTCTGCTAAGAAAAACGATGAGAATTTGGGTTTTAGTGTGTAACAGAACTAGCAGGGAAAAAAAAAAAAAAAGGATAATGCAGACATCACTGTGCATTGTGGTTGTTTGGATGTGTGCCCAGTTGCAATACCAAAAAGATTAAGTTATCCAGCAGAGGGTCACTGTAACCTTCTATGAGTGGGAGTATGGATTTGCTTTCTCTGATGTGCAACCATCTACTAAAATCCACAGGACTTCTGACATAAACTTTCCTAAAACCATCTCCTTTAGAGAGTCTAAACCTTTGGGAAGAGATCATTAAAATAAGCATGACATAATATGTAATGCCTAGGTTCAGTGCTGCGTGTGGTAATTTGGTGGTGGGTGTTGTAGAGAAATTAACCCAGACAAAGTTCCCCTTGCTTGACACTCATTGAGCAAAGTAGCGCAACAGTATGTCTTTTCAGAATGGTTTTGTCCTAATTGAATCACATACCACTTATTGAGCTCTTGAAGCTGTAAAAAGGTCTTTATCCAAATGTAACTGGGCGATGACTGTATTTTCCAGGAGATGCAGGTGATTGTGCTTGTGACGGAGGAGTTACAAGAGCAGGTCTAAAAGGCATCTCAGGTCCACAGGGTCCACCAGGAAGTCGTGGTGTCCCTGGGATTAAAGGTGTTAGTGGAGACCCTGGCACTGTGGGCGCACCGGGACTGCGAGGCCCTCTGGTAAGGGAGGAAGAGTTTTTACTGTTTATCATTAATTAAAGGAGAAAAAAAGTCCATGTGCAATCACTGGTGTTGATTGCATTGAGACCAGGACACAGTTTTTGTGTAGTTTCTTAAGTAAACCTAGAAATTGATATGTGAAAAGAATCTGAAAGTAGAGAAATTATCATATGTAAAAATGGAGAAAGAAATTCTGCTTAAAAGAACTCTGCTTAAAAGAATTCTGCTTAAAGGTTCTTAAATTCTGAGATTTAGCAGCCAAGGCTAAAAGCAGTAACAGTTATTCATCCCAGGGCCTCTTGGCACAGGCATGCATGGATTAGACCCAGGGTTCTTTCTAACAGAAGGCTGGTTTTGAAAGCAGATACGTGTCTGTATGGAGAGGAGACCTGAAATCGAACGATGAGGTCTTTCCACATCATTGCTCATAGCTATAAAGGCTGTGTGTCTTAGATGCAGTCTCCTCAGATGCTCTACCCTAAAACTAAATGACTTTAGAAAATCTTTATCAATGTCAGTAAATGCAACACACCAAGTAATAGGCTTGATAATTTGAACCTGCTATAGTGTTCCCAGATGCCATCCAAGACTGCTGTCACTGTAGTGACATGCACCAGCATTTGGCTTGCCACTGTAAAATTGTACTGATTTAACTAAATCACTTGAAAATAATTGGATCCCTACCTTCTTTTCTTTTTTTAAGTATGACATATACAGTAGGAAACCCTTTGGAAATTATTTCTATCTCCAATTGTTGTGTCCTGACCTTGTATGATATTTTTAGAAAGCGAAGGCTCTTCTCTAAATATTCATGTGCCTGTTTGGTTTTTTTTGTTTTGTTGTTTAATCTGTTGGTCTCTAGGCTTCAGCCGGCCAGCAAGGTCTTCCAGGCCTTAAGGGAGAAAAAGGCGATTCGTCCTACGCAACAGGCAGAGGTGCTCCTGGGGACCGTGGTGCAGCAGCACCCAGAGGACCATCAGGCTTCCCAGGAACTCCTGGCAGGGATGGACTTCCAGGTTTGCCAGGCCCACCAGGTCCTCCAGTAAGTTCAAATTCATTTAGCAGCAGTGCTTCAGAATCGTAATGAGGAGCAGAGATCTTAAAAAGTCCTGGCTTACTAGTCAGGATCAACTGTGTGATAAGTCTCCAAACACACAAAAAATCTCATAGTCCCTGGGCACAAGTTTGTCTCGGCGAAGGTCAGTGATTGGCACTTACTATGCCTCTGGCTACCCAGTCAAATGATAAAGTTCTTGTAGTGGGAAAGGCCCCATTGCTTTTTTGCATTAAAAGAGAAAAGACACTGTATGAATGAGCCCAATCGTGGAACTGAAAAACAACACCAGAATATTTTAATTTAAAAAAAAAAATATATATATATATAGATCTTTCAGAATACATAGTACTTAGTGCGCTGGCAAATAAAATATATGATTTTTGATAGTAACTGTGTCTTTCTGCATTTTGAAATAGTGGTGGATGATTGATGATGGTTTCCACATACCTTCCCAGGCACGTTTGAAACTTGTGCAGGGCTGATGAAACTTCCGTGCATTTGTTAAAATGGCGGCGATATACCTTCTTTCCACATCTCTTTGATTTTCTGTTGTAATTGTCTTTGTTGTTTACAGGGTGATGGTGGGCTAGGTTTCCCAGGTGAAAAAGGTCTACCAGGATTACCTGGCTCCAAGGGCCGTCCTGGAGAGATTGGTTCTCCTGGCATTGGGTATCCCGGTCCTGCTGGACTTCGTGGGCCACCAGGTGACCCAGGGGTGGATGGTTTTCCAGGACAAGTGGGTCTGCCAGGCCCGCCAGGTACATGTTTCTCAATATGCTCTTACTTTGAAAAGGTGCAAAGCTGCTACAAGTCAAGTGACAAAACAACTACTGCTGTTCTCGAATCAAGCCATAAGGTGGCGTTAGATTAAAGATTGCTCTTTAAATTAACTAAAGCTGGTGTGTGGGCCTACCAGACCTGATACAGCAGTCACTGCTTTCTGAAGTTGTTATGCTCAGGAGGGCACAGATAATAAGCAGCAAATATCTGAGTTGAATACTCAAATACTAAAGGTGTTGAATGGAACCTAATCACCAGAGAGCCATTTTACACCAAAGGCATTGGGGAAGACAGTTAAAATGAAGTTTTTAGAAAGCACAACCTACTTTATTGTCCAGGTAGAAGTAGTAACTCACTGATATTTGGGACTTTTGAATCAGTTTTCAGAACTGTTACTATGACTGAAATAAAAAGAGCTCCGATTTTGTGTTTGTTTTTTTTTTTTTTAATTTGAATTAATAAATAACAGTCAGCAAAGCAGTTAAGCAAGTGTTCCCCTATGCATGTATTCCCCTATGTATGTATTCAAACAAAGTAATAAAAAAAACACCCTTCTTCCCCAAAGCTCCTTTTGTGATCATCTTTTGTGCATAATTTATCTGACTAAATGGCTTTTAAGATCCTTTAAATTTTCATTTTTAGAACATGTATCTGAGATAGTATTAATCTGAGCCAGCTGTTACTATTTAGGAGCTAATTCTGTAGTTTTAGTACAGGCTTCTCTTGAAATAACTGGAAGTATTTCTGGAGTGGAAAAGCTTGAGTTAGTTTTTTTTTATAATCATTGCTGTGACCATGTTAACATGACTTGAGATTGTCAGTGACAAAGAGGAATGCTGGAAGTGTTTGATATCTTTCAAGTAAATCTGATATACTAGCAAACTGGTAATGCCACCTAAGCTGAAAGTCTCCTGAATGAAAAAGGATTGGTAGTACAAAGTATTTTTATAAGAATTGGAAGTCATGCAAAGAGCTTTGCAGTTGCTGAGTCTTGTTTGCTGAAAATGTTCTTACAAGCCATGTGGCTGTTTCTTAGTCTGACAGATTGCAGAAGCAGCAGTTGGAGAGCAAGGCAGAAAAATAAATCCTTGCTGTTCCACCTACTGCATGTGCATCTCTCTGACATAAACTCTGGGCTCACAGTTTTTTAAACACCTATCAGTACTTCCTAGATGTGCGTTCTGTCTTGCGTGTGCACATTTATTTTAGGATTTCACTGTAGCATACAGTTTATATAGCACTTAGAAACATACTCAGGTTTTAATAGTTAGGAACACCTTTCTGTTCCCACTGGTTTTGAAAGCTCTCACCCCTGCTCATAAGCTCTCTGAGTCACAGACTGCCTTCTCAATACCTACTTTGCTGAGTGGAAGCCCTGGATATCATGCTACTGTTACTCCACTGGAGTAGTTGCAACCACTTACTGGTCACACAGTGGTAGGGATGAGATTAGACTCCAGGCTCCAAATGCATTCTTATTAACATCATGTATTTCAGATATCAGCAGTGTTTGATGTGCTTAAATTCACTCCCAATCACTTACATGCCCTGTGAAAAACATCTGGTTACAAAATCTTTCTCTTCTGACCATCTCTCTGAAGGGGACTGTGTGCAACCTTATTGTTTCTTTGTTTCAGGTATCACCTTGCCCTGCATAGTTCCTGGAGCATATGGTCCTCCTGGGACTCCTGGTCTTCCGGGGTTGCCAGGTATGGAGGCATGCTGATTATAATAACTACCAAGAAGCACCTATTCCTCAGAGAAGATAATACCTGCTAATTAATGTCCTATGAGTGATAGGTATTCCTGAGAGTTAACTGACAGAATAGTAGTCTTTTTCTTCAAAGGGTCTGGGCTTAAATTCCATAGAGGATCATAATGATTGCACCATTTTTTCCCTTTCAAGTAGCCTCCAAACACAAACTCTTTTCTTCTGCATTTACATAGCTGTTGAAAAAGCCATGGATTTGAGATGCTTTGTGGGTTAAGTTGTGTTGTCAATGAGTGTTTCAGCACTAGCTTTGCAGAAGAGATCTGATCCCGTTTCCTGGTGTTGTGTTTTTGCCTTCCACTATTCATTCATTCATTAATATTATTTTAATCCTTAGGTCCCAAAGGCAGCAAAGGCTTTCCTGGCATTCCAGGGCAGCCTGGATTAAATGGGTCAAAAGGACAGCCAGGGTCTCCAGGAATAATTGGCTTGCAAGGGGAACCTGGTAAGAGTTTTTATCATATGATTAATGTGTACAGTGTTTTATCAAAAGAGTTGTCTCACCTTCTAGGCAACATTTCCACATGTTAAATTCACAGTGCTCTGTTGTGAACTCCACTGTGCTTCTTTGAAATGACATCTTTGCTTTTAATATTATACTGCTGGTGTAAGGACATAGAACAACCGATGCAGTTTGTTTCTCCAGAGACCATCATCATATGCTTTCTAACAGTTTAGAAACTTCAAGTTGATCTTAAAACCTGTGTTAAACCACGTGATATTCTGATGAAGACACACTGTACACTGCACTTGGATTTGTTTTAGCTGTGGGAGTTTCTGATGGTTGTAGTAAATGAAGAGCAAGTGGTGGGGGAAGCTAGGCTGATATATATCCATCATATTTCTCTGTCAAAATCTCTTTTCACTGCATTAAGGGAGGAATATGGTCTTTATGGGGTCTGTGATTGCATAGCCTCTGAGCAGTGCAACTCTCACACATCAGCGCTACTTTATTTCTACTTGGTAAGTGTGAGAAAGAAGTTTGCAGCCCTCCTTTTACCAGGATTGCTGGTCTCTTCTGCCCCTCAGTGCCCAAAGCTGGAGGACAGAGTAAGAAAGGTGTGATCAGTGTATTATCTTTGCAGCTCTTGTAGAGGGTAGTGGTAGTGGAGAAACCATTGTTTCTAGTTTGGTACCAAAACATTCTGCAGCTTTCCAAACAGCCTTTCCTTGCATGGATATTTTTAAAATTTTGTTAGAGATGTTACTGGAAACAGATTGCCTGTACTTCTGATGAGTGCCATTTACTGTCTTTGTCCCTGAGGCTTCCCTGGACCGCGAGGAGAGCAAGGATCACAAGGACTTCCAGGATTGGATGGGACAGATGGTTTGCCTGGGAAGATGGGTGCTTCAGGCTTAGCTGGAACTAAAGGAGCTCTTGGAGATGTATTTGGTGCTGAGAGTGGAGCTCAGGGAGAGCGTGGCCGACCTGGGCTCTCAGGGGATAAAGGGCTTGCAGGTGATCTTGGGTTTCCGGGACCAAAAGGTAAGCACTGGTGCTGCTTGTATCTGGGAATATCAAACTGTCTCTTTCAAAAATCTTTCATTTTCCCCATCTCTTTAAGATACTCTATTAGTAATCCTTTAAGCTGCGTGCAGATGGATGTGTGGTGGTTTTCTTTTAGAATCTAGTATGACTCAAAGACTTTTATTAGGACTCTTATTTTCGTTGAAAAAATGAATCTTGTTTTATTTGCTTTGTAACCTCCCATCTCTCTGTTCCCAGGGTTGGATGGGAGACCAGGCCTCCTAGGTATTAAAGGCGAGCTGGGTAATCCAGGATATTCGGGTGTCCCCGGATTGCGGGGACCTCCTGGTCTTGGAGGTCCTTTTGGCATTAAGGGAAAACCAGGACCACTGGGATCAGTTGGCCTTGCAGGAGTGCCAGGTATGTAACTTCTTCAAATGAAGACAAGTAGCTGAGCTGAACACTGCAGTGTTGAGGAAGTGTGGGAGAGATTGCCGGTTGCTGAGAGAGCTCCTACCACTATTTAGGGGTAACTGAGTGCAGAATTCGAGTTTTTTACCTCTAACTGCTAGAATCCTCCTGCACTGAAATGGTGCCCCAAGGTTGTAAGGAGTACAGCAAAAAGACAGGAGAAAGCGTTTTGATATCTTTTAACATCTCTGCATTTACAGGCTGGCTGTATACATTGACTAATCTTCATTTCCCATTTTTATAACAATTGATTTTTTAATATATGAGGTTGCTTGAAACGCGACTGCTGTAGGTTGGAAATTTGTTAGCTTTCTGAGAAGATGCACTTACATGCTACACCAACTGGGTCAGAAAAAAAATCTGTTTCCCTTCACAGGAAAAAAACACTTGAATACAACAGTGTCTCTCAAGCTGTACTGACTAGAGTGTTTCATGATAACAGTGTATTCAAGACTTGAAAACCAAGCAGAGAGGCATCTGGGAATTAGTAGATAATGGTCCGAGATGTAATTCTGTCCTAACTTGCAGAATGACGGTGCTGAAACACAATGACAACAAATGAATGAAAGCACTAACCTCTTTGAGATGAAAATTATACTTTTTAAGCTTTTTATTAGAATGCTAACATGACTTTCACTTCCCTATTATTTTATGGTTTTGGACTGTATGCCACATATGACTGTTTCCTTCAACTGTTTTTAAATACCTTCCATTGCTAGGACAATAAGCTCCAAATGACTAAGATATTTCAGCTGTATTCTCTGAATCATTAATTTCTTTGTATCCTTATTCTTTCTGTTTACATATTGTATCTGTTTTTTCCTTCACCATGTTTCTATTCCATTTATCAACTCCCCATTTCTGATGTCACACTGTTTGGTTATGGGTTCTTCACATAGGCTGTCAAGGTGAGAAAATGCAGTGTAGCATAAAAGCTCATGGACTAACAACCTAGCTTTAAATGCTACAAGAATTGCATTGACTATAGGTGATACCCCTTATTATTGCTAATTAAACCAGGAGGCAAAGAACTGTTGTAGTGAGAATGCTCAGATGGCAGCAAAGCCTGAAGCTTAAATGGAAATCCTTAACATGCACAAAATTTAAGCCTGAATTTTCTTTGTCTTTTTAAATAAAGCAGCCATTTCATCTACTTTAAAAGATACTGGATCGTAACTTAAAATGTTTGAATACAGTGAGGCTTATATGTTGGGTGCTGCTGCTGCTGCAAATGTCGTTTTTCAGAAGCCTTGATTTTTTTTCTTTCCTTCCTCACTTTGGATCTAAGCATTCTCTTTTTCAATAGTTTGAGCCTTTATTTAAAGTTGTAAATCATAACAAAGCTTCATCTAGAAACACTCTGAAGCATTTAGAGGCAAAACAGTATATGGTGTTGGTTATATCACAACACTATCATAAGCTTGTTCCCTTAGTGAGCAATTTGCTTTTGAGAAGTAACACTTTAGCTGCCAAGGTGAAAAAGAAACTTGTGAATGCAAGTCTCTCAAATTGATCTCTGCTTCCCTCTAAGGATGGGGTAGGTAGATGTAGCTGACATTAAAGATGCTCCCCATCCTGGTTTGGCTGCCTTGATGATAAAGGTAAGACTGGTGCTCTACACTGTAGTGTCTGGTAAAGGAGACAAAAATGGATACATCATAAGGGGTTTCACTCTTGCCAGTGGTGTAGTGATGTAGGCAGTAACCCTCTTCATAGGTATTTTATTATTAGATCACTAATGCTTTTGCAGTTCTAAACTTTATGCCTTCTAAGTAGGCTGCATGTGCCTTTAAGATCCATTTGTTGTAAAAAACAATGCTGTGCTTAAAGAGTTTGGAAAGCTGTCCGCAAAACTTCCCTGGTGTTTGTATGTTATAATCTATAGAGTTATTTCTTGTATTGATTCAGGACTTCCTGGAGTCAAAGGATTGACTGGGGATGTAGGTCCTCAGGGCCCTGCTGGTATGAAAGGCTTCCCAGGTCTTGATGGTGCTCCAGGACCTCCTGGGGAAAGAGGATTCTTAGGACCACCTGGGCCTTTTGGTCAAGATGGACGTCCAGGTTTCTCTGGACCAAAAGGTATGTATTCCATCTGGGGAACAGTGTGGGGCTACTGCCCAGAAAAAAAAATCTTGTTGATTTTAGGCCATACTCTACAGAAGAGACATATTTCTCAGCTAGTGATAGAATGTATTTGTTTTGCTGCTAAGCTGTGAATTATGAATGGTGAATTTAATAATCAAGTTATACTCATGAGAAGGTCCATGTAAGGACCTATGGAGAATGTATTGTGTACATCAACACAGAAAGACGAGAAATTTGGAAAAATGAGGAAAGGTGAGTGAAGTTATAAAGTAAGGGAAATGCCATAGGAGGGAGAGAATGAAACACAAACCAAAAGGAAAGTAAAAATTTATGGCCACGAAGTTTAAATACAGTAGTTTGTTATTTGGAGAATTCAGTGTTTTAGAGGGAGGGCAAAAAAGCTATGTAACTGCATGTTGCTCTCTTGTGAATTGATTGGGTTTTACCCTCTAGTCAAAGCAGGACCAAGCTCTCAAAGCCAAAAAATGCTGGTTGAAAGTATCATGGGAGAAGTGGACCTGCTTTGCTCGTACCATCAGGTTTTACTGCCGAGATTTGGGTGTCTGGCTAAACCCAACATGCCTCCACCTGTCAACTAGGAGTGTATGTAGTATATAAGAAGAGACTAATTTTCTCTGTTTATCAACTTTTCTATACAGGTGAAAAGGGGTCTTCTGGCCTGCTTGGTTTCCCAGGCATGCCAGGCCTGCCTGGTGTCCCTGGGGTCAATGGGTTTAAAGGAACTCCTGGCACAGTGGGAGAAAAAGGAAACCCTGGAGTTCTGGGACTTCAAGGTCAAAAAGGTGAGAAATAGATGAAAGACATTTGCTGTGTGTGCTGCAGAAGAGCTTCAGAGGCCTTTCTGAGATATCTGCACATTATAACAATAATAAGATAATTATAAACTTAAAACAATTATAAAACAGTAATGTTTTCTTTTATATACTGTGTTCTGTTCTTCCATGTGAAATACTTTAGTCTGGCTACCAAAGGCACCAGTAGGTGTACCCACTGATGAACTGATATCAAAAGATATGGATGTTCTGTCTCTATCTGTCAGTTTCTAGTGTTATACTCTTTCTGTTAAACAATCTTACTGCAAAATAATCTGACTTCTTCAGGTGACAGAGGAGATGTAGGTCCACCTGGTCTTCCTGTTCTTGGGGCTCAAGAACAGGCACTGCAATTGAAAGGAGACAAAGGAGATCCTGGATTATCTGGACTTGGAGGATTCCCAGGACCCAGAGGTATGCCACAACATTGTAGGCATTTGCCATTTCAGTTGTTTGGGAGCTGCATTTACTTCTGGTGAAGCATGGTCTTTCCTTTTGAATACCTGAAATATTAGTATTTTCTGTTCTGCCATTTGCATTTGAGCAAGATTTGCATATGGCAGCTCTAAATTTTGAGAAAACAGTTTTCGTTTGAATTTCTGTTCTTTGGATAATATCCCATCCCTTCCTTCTCTCTGAAGAAAGCTTTGGGTAACAGTCACTTAGTCTAATGAATGTCAGTATTATGAATTGAAGTTGTACTCTTTTATATAAACTCAGGTGATAAAGGAATCCCAGGAAGCCGTGGACGGCCTGGTCTTCCTGGACCTGTTGGGTCAGCAAGCAGAGAGAGAGGTTTTCATGGTGACCAAGGCTTCCCTGGTCCGTCTGGACAGCCTGGGCTGCCAGGACAGAAGGGTACACGTGGTATCATAGGATTTCCAGGAATGCCAGGAGAGAGGGTAAATATTTTCTTAAATGTCTTCATCTTCTCAAAGAGCTCTTGGGAAAATACTGTTTTCTAATCGGTACTTCTGCTGTAAAGCAGTTGTCCAGAAGCTGACAGAATTTTTCTTTACAAAACTTTGTTTTTGTTTGGTTTATGCTGTTGAATGACACTTTGGATAATGTCTCTTCCTACATCTTTGCAGTCCATTATCCCGCATGACCCCAACTAGGAACGGCAAGAATAAAAAACAAAAGCTAGCTTTGGGCTTTTATTTCAGGGTTCAGATGGTATCACAGGAACACTTGGATTCCCAGGACCTATTGGCCTCCCTGGTCCAAAGGGTAAGAAATCTTTCACTGTGTATTTGGTCTTTCAGTCTATGCGGTCCCATGATTAATGGCTAAGACAAATGAGTTCTTGAAATGTCCATTGCTCTCCAGTGACTCGCTCAGAAGTAGATGTTCCCCTGGTAGGTCATTCATTCAGACTTAAGCCAATTGCCTAAACATTTTAATATCCTTTGAAATCTTGATCATAGCACTTTATGAAACATAGTGCAAGAGGCGCTGTTCTCTCTGGTCAACTTGAGTTAAAGATATAAAGGGCAGGATGCTGTGAAATTACTGATAAATGTCTGTCTTATCCTGCCCTGAGTGTATTTGCATTTTTTATAAACATTGCTTTTTATAAACATTTTCAAACTCTCATGTACAGCATTTACTATTGTCTTCCTTTACTTTGTGAATTTGCAGCATAAGCAAGGTTTGCTTTCATAAACAAGACTATTGAGCAGTCTGAGAGCTGCTCCCACAGTCAGGTACAGAATGGCCTTCTCAGCTTGTCTTTCTTTTCCAGGTGACCAGGGAGAGTCTGCTGGCGTTCCTGGCACTGCTGGAGTTAAAGGAGAGCGAGGGGACCCAGGATTCCCAGGTAAAGTAGCCCTTGATTGCACTTCAAGACTGCAGAATTCCAGGAATTAAGTTGGATAACTTTGCTCTGTTCAAGGTTGTTTGTAATATGTAAATTTAGACATTTTTGTCTTGTCCTGTAGAAGAGATTTGAGAAGTCTAGTATCCAGGTGGACCAAAAATCTGGACGATAATGAACATGTCCTAAGCCCACCGAATTTGCATGCTGCATCCCATTTCACTCCCTGAGGAACTTGGAAATTTGCAGTGGTGTTTGGCATCCAGGGAGACTGCTCCAGGGCCCAGCTTGTGATTAAGCAGACCTAAGTGCTGCAGCTGCAGTTTAACATGTTTTTCTTCAGACCTATCTCCACTTACTTTACCTTGTGCTCTGGTATAGTGTATGCTTTTATCATTTCAGGAGAGAGAGGGAGAGAAGGACTCAAGGGTGAACCAGGCTACCCAGGAAGCACTGGAGTGAACGGGCTTAAAGGTGGCCCAGGAGATCTTGGCCAAGAAGGACCAGCAGGTACTGGACTAGGCACCTAAGTTCTGCTGTTCACTGTGTAACTGTGGGACAGCCTTATTATACTGTTCCTAAGTCCTGGTCAGCCCATCTCAGCTGAGGCTTACATAATAAGATTGACAAGAAGATGGGAATTTTCTCTGATATTACTGTAAGGTATCACCTTGTCCTGTTGAAACCAATCCTTTGGGTCGACAGTATTGTACAGAATCCTGCACAACTGAGACCCAAAAGAATTGCTCTAACAAACAGAGAAGACCTTAATGAGAGACAAGCAATAGCAGCTTCTTTGCAGCTGCTTATAAGCAAGACTGCCTTAAAATCTTCCACTGCAGCACTTTATGGCTATAAGTGTCTCTGAGTAGTGAAGTAGCAGGTATACTCTTGAATTGTTAGTGGAATAAAAGCTGGAAGATCAGTGGAAGTTGTTGCTGAAATATTTTACTTGAAAACCAATTTAATTAGTTATTCATTATGTGAACTATTCCAGCCTATCACTTGGTGGGTGATGAAGAATGTCATTTCTGAGTTTTTTTTAAAAAGCTATCAAATAAACAGTTTGACAGTGCTATTAGTGGTAGTGAAGAAGATTTTGATCTGTTTTTTTTATAATCACTTAAATAGGAATTTACTCATCTTATGAGTTAAGTTGCAGGATCAGAAGCTGTAGAATGATGGAGTTGTGAGCTGAACTGTCTTGAATGTGTAGTACAGAAACATTTTGCTGCTTGTTTGTAGGAATCCCTGGAAATGCTGGGCTAAGAGGAATCTCTGGGCCACCAGGGCCTCCAGGGCAGCCAGGATCTGTTGGATTCCCAGGAGCTCGTGGAACAGCAGGACCGAAAGGTATGTCTGGAGCCTGCATATGGGGGAAGAAACTGGGTCAGAAAACCAGGGTTTCAGCCAAGTATATCACAGCAGGCAGGCATCACACTATGTGTGGGCCAGCTGTGTGTGGGAAATCAGCTCATCTCTTGGCAATATTAGTGCAGGCGCCAGCTGCTAGAAGTGAGCTGAGGAGTTTTTGGAAAGGGAGAGGTTTTTTCTTGATTTGGGTCACTAATGGGATTCCACCAAGGGTAAAACCAGTGAGAGCAATGAGAAGTTTCCATGAAGGGGAGCTGAATGAAGGGAAGCTTTATGTACTGTGTTGCTCCGTGTCCTGATTCTCACACCTGTTGTAGTTTCTGTGAAGAATCTTATGCATTTCCATCTAATTAGATTGTTTGCTTACATGCTCACTTAGTAAGTGTTCCCAATGTCTCTTCAGGATTTCATGGATTTCCAGGTTTAAATGGTCTGAATGGCTTGCCGGGCACAAAAGGGTCTCCTGGAACGCCAGGTAAAGGAAATAAATAGTGAAAGCGTCATAGCTAGGGAAATGCATTATCTGATCCATTGTGAGAGCAGTGTTCCTCACTAAATCACTGTTTCACCCAGTTGTGGATTAAATTATAATGTCAAAGGAGGGAAAATATCAAAATACTGAATGTGCATGAGCAAATTCTTCTTCAATGCCAGTAAGAATAGAATGCAGCCTGTGGAGTGAAGGAGGTTTTTCTGTGGATAGTTCTCCTTGAGTTCCTGAAGGACCATGTTGCTGCTAGAAAGTCGGTGGAATTAAATCGTAAAGCCCTTCCACCTCCAGTGAATGCTTGATTTTTGCAGGGCAATGTCACGTGCTCTCTTTGAGTTGGTCTGAATGATGCCGTGTTTCCTTACTGCTCTCCGTTACATGGAACTCAAGAAAAGCTTCAGTAGAACACAGGATGATTTAGGTTGGAAGGGACCTTTAAGATCATCTAGTTCTAGCCCCTCTGCAGGGACACCTCCCACTAGAGCAGATCAGAAGCTGATTTTCTTTGATCAGATCTGAATTCTGCTTTTGGGCTCCTGCTGTACTTTCTCATATTTTTAACTGTATGAAATAGAATGCGGTCCTGTTTTGCAAAGTGTTTTGCAAAATCTGAAGGAGGAAAACCTTTCCAAAGGGACTTGTTTGGTTACAATAATCTTGTGAAGTAGCATTTCAAAGCGAGGCAGACATTTTGTATGTGAAAATGGACAGTTTTATTGTGTTCTATTTGTGTAATGAATTGACTGCTAGTAGATTATTTGAATAGGCTTTCTTCTTTAACCATCTTTAATTAGGTCTGAGTGAAGTTGGACTGAAAGGCCCTGCAGGTCTCCCTGGTCTGAAGGGTGAGGAAGGTTCTCCAGGTTTGGGTAGAGGAGCTGTAGGATTCCCAGGGCCAAAAGGCTCATCAGGAGACATGGGTAAGTACTGATGTTTGTAAGCCTGGTGGAATGTGTTGCAATTCAGGCTGACGGGTTCGCACAGTTAGAGGAATTACCACATAGAACTCCTAAAGTCACAGAAGTGGGCAGTAGTCTCACAGGTAAATATTAAATCTTTGATGTGGTTATATGGTTGAGAAACTGTTACGTAGTTCTTACACTGTCTATACCCATCCTGAACAGCAGAAAATAGCTATTTCTTTCCCTTGGTTCTCCTCAATATATACTTCTCAGCCACGCATTCTGTTCATGTCAGCACATATGACTGAGAGCTTGGAATATACTTTCTCATTTGGTATTTCTTATTGTAGGTCCTCCAGGTCCTCTGGGACTGCCTGGCTTGCCAGGTACTCCTGGAGTTTCTCTTCCTTCTGATATACGTGGGAGACCTGGGGATGCTGGCCATCCAGGACTTGATGGGAGTTCAGGTATGGAGAGAGGCCTCATAAGGGGAGTGGAATAGCTAAGAGGATTTCTGTTATTTTTTGTGGTTTTTTTTTAGTGCACTTCCTTGAAGAACTCCTGAGGATAATGACTAAGAGTAGCATTGCTTTAATAATCCGATTTAGATCAAGGCTTGAAAATAAGGAGCTCTGTCTTCAGTTCCTGCTATTTAATCCCAGTTTGATATAACCTATTAATAAAGGTCTGTGATCAATACTCGTTTCACCCACTGTGATGCTGAAGACAGACTCAGACACTAAGGTAACTACTTAGGTCCAATGTATTATGTCTAAATTCGGATACCAGCTCCATTTTGGACTGTGGATTCTACAGCTGTACTTACAGACTCCTTGTGAAATTTAGAAGTTAACTGTAGGAACTGAGAGGCAGCAAAAAAAAGTAGTTATTGCTACTCAAAGATACATAAGGAGCGCTTGTCCTAAGGTCAATAGCAAGTTTACCTTGTAGTTTGAAAGATCCGTCATGATAGCATTAGTGCCTATTCGTTACCTAACAGCCTTACTGAAGAGGCTGAGACAGAGTCTTTTCCTGACCAGACATTTGAAGCCACTGCTGTCATTCTCCAAGGCATTATGTGAGTCACCAGGTTAGCTACCAGTTAACAGGTGGGGTGAGGGCTATATGTACTCAGGCCCAGGATTTGAAGTAAGGTGACTGGTGGTCAAAAGGATTTAATGGTTTATCAAACCTGTGTTTACATAAGTAACTGAAGCCTGGTTCTTTTCCTTTGGGAGGAGGACAATCTTGGAAATACTAACAGCCAAACAATGGCCATCCACTAGAATGACCCACTGGGGATAGCAATAGCATTTACTTGGCTGCAAGAGGAGATTGTGCCAATTATCACTTCGTCTCTAGGTCTTCCAGGTACTCCGGGACCACGAGGGCCCCCTGGACCAGCTTTTGACCAAGGCGACACAGGCAATCCAGGTTTCCCTGGTGTCCTTGGCTTACGAGGTGGTAAGGGTGATGTGGGACCTCCTGGTCCCATTGGACTCCCTGGCGTATCTGGATTCAAAGGTAATCTTGCCATGAAAAGTGTCTGGGTGTCATTTGGCAGCTGTAACCATGACAGTATGAATGGTTACTGTGTGGTGACTGTGACTGCTTTGTGTGTGACCACAGCTGAGTTCGTTGTCTGTCTTTCAGTCCGTGCAGGTTTTACCTATGACTGGTAAAGTGAGGCCAGCTCCAGGTGCTTGTCAGTGTGTCCCACATGACTATTTAATTTTACTATTTCTTTTCTGAGTACATGATGTCCACATGGAAGAATATTGTCAATCAAGTGTAATTGTGTAGCAGTGGAAATTCTTGTCTAGAGGCTCTGCAGCCATTCTGGACATTAACATGGGCACAGAGTTCCTGAAGGGTCACGGTCCCCTCTGTCTCAGAGCTGAAATAGTGTTCTCATTGCTGCCATCAGTGTGTTTCTCAGTGCCCCAGCTGTGGAATCAGAACCTCATACTCAGCCTCTGAGGTCTCATCTGTGTACCTTTGCAGGTGTCAGAGGTGAGCCTGGTCTTATGGGGATGCCAGGTAAAGATGGGCTTCCAGGGGATCCTGGCTACCCTGGGCTGAAAGGTGAAATGGGACATCGAGGTGAGTGCCAGAGAATTTGAAAAGCTTTACTTTGTTGCCAATGGTTTGTGGTGAAGAAAGTCCCAGAGTTCTCTTAATTGGCTTATCTGGGGGGTTTTGTGGTTTTTTAGAGAATTGAAATAAATTGGAAAGAGCTTCATGCTTTACTTTTTAGAAAGATACCCAGTGCTGATGTATTCAGGCAGCTTTAATTTAACGTGCTTCTCTTTTGTGTCATCAACGCCGTGCACTTTGTTGTGATGTACTTACACTGTCTCTTACACTGTGTGCAGGTCCCCCTGGCCAACCAGGGGCTCCAGGTATAACCCCACAAGCAGAAGAAATCACAGCCCCTGCAGGCTTACCGGGTCTGCCAGGGATTGATGGTGTCCCTGGCTTTGATGGAGATCCTGGATTCCAGGGCCCAGTTGGAAAGCCAGGTAAAAAGACACTCAGATCACTGAAATTCTGGCCTTCTGGAAGAGGAATACTACTTTCTCAATGCATTAAGAAAGTTTTTCTAGCAACGGAAATAATTCAAGCAAAAAACATACAAATGCCATATTTTACTCTTGTTAGAATTTGCTTGATTAAATTCTTGCACACTATGATAGTGCTTTTGAATTAACACTGCAGAATTAGGAGCAGCAGCTGTGGTATAGCTGGCATGATGCCAGCTTTAGTACCAGCGGGTGGAGTGGCCCTGAAAGTGATTCACTACTGAGAATTATTTGGAGTGTCAGTGGAATACTGCTACTGGAGAAGTGATGGCAACTTCAGCCTGGGATACTACCACTAGTTTGTAATTAGAGCTGTTTAAGAGTGAGCTCTTAGTATGGCCATGGATAACGGATTTCTGCTTGTGAATAGTTGTAGGACTGAAGGTATTGGAATGAGGAGGTAACAGTAGTAACCATATTTGATTTCAGGTGCAAAGGGTCTGCCAGGAAGATCTGGTTTGAAAGGACGTGACGGTTTACCTGGATCACCCGGCATAGCTGGTGACCCAGGACCTTTGGGTGCCCCGGGACCTCAGGGATTTGAAGGTAATGGTCTGATTTGCAGAGCAGAGATCATTAGACTTTTCTTTGTCCACAAATTCTGAAGAAACCAAATTGGTTACCTTAGGAAGATTGAGGGATGTACGTGATCTTCTGCTTTGTATCTGCAATGAAGTAAATTTTATCTTCAGTGAGGAAGATTATGTCACATGTCACTGTTGTCTGTCACTGCTGGTGTTTCCCTAGATACAATTCTGAACATCTTTTGGTTTCAGTATTCTGTGGATGTCGGAGCCATCTTGGAGGTTTGAAGGAGCAAAATGGTATTCACAGTGAGCACAGCTGTGAGGGTTGGGTGATGGAGGCATGATGAGAGAGAGAAGGGTGGGATTCTGCCACGGGTTTGTACAGCTGTTGGCCTTTCTGCGTCAAAGATATCAACATTAAAGCAGAAGAGTGAAAATGAATTTATTATGTTTTGGCTGGTGCTTTGAAATCCTCAGAATTATGAGAATGTGAGTACTGTGAGATAGGTGCTAACACTCTGGCATTAGAGTTGTTGGGGAAAGACAGAAAATGAAACGAGGTAGGAAATGAGCGGGTGCTACTGTGAAGCAACTGCTTTTGGAACTGATATGCCTCACGGGTCATGCAGCCCTCCAAACTCTTTGTCATACAAAGCAATGCCAAAATCAGCTGCAGAGCCAAGTGATACCCACCGTGCCAATAAGTGCCTCTTTTGCCTTCCAGGTGCTGCTGGAAAGCCAGGGGCGCTTGGCTTGCCAGGAATGCCTGGTCGGAGCGTGGGTGTCGGGTACACCTTAGTGAAGCACAGCCAGTCAGACCAAATCCCGCCGTGTCCCATTGGCATGAACAAGCTCTGGGATGGCTACAGCTTATTGTACGTGGAGGGGCAGGAAAAATCACACAACCAGGATCTCGGTAAGTTGACACGCTTCTCTCAGGCATAAACGATGTAAGCCAAAACCCTGTTGCTAATGTGCAGTTCTCACTGATACTGCTGGCAGCTGCTGGAGGGAAAGTCTCCTTGGCCAGAATGTGTGCTGTGGAAGCAGTGTTACTTGCGCCGTGCTATGCTACTCTTGGCTAGTGCGTGTGAGCTGGAACATTTGGCAGAGGCTTGGTATGACTGCTTCCCCAATTCTTCCAGGTTTTGCTGGCTCTTGTTTGCCTCGCTTCAGCACGATGCCTTTTATTTACTGCAACATCAATGAAGTGTGCTACTACGCCAGCCGAAACGACAAGTCCTACTGGCTGTCCACCACAGCTCCCATCCCCATGATGCCAGTGGACAGCAATCAGATCCCACAGTACATCAGTCGTTGCTCCGTGTGCGAAGCACCTTCCCAGGCTGTGGCTGTGCACAGCCAGGATATCACCATCCCACAGTGTCCCCTCGGTTGGCGCAGCCTCTGGATAGGATACTCCTTCCTAATGGTAAGGATACCTTTGCTACTACAGTGGCAGCTTTACGCATTTTTTAGATCTCCTCATCACTGAGAATGAATTAGCTGCGTTGCTCATAGGAAAGCAGAGCATTTATTCTTTATCAGCAGGCCTGCTGTCAGCCACTTTTTTCCCATTTATATGGCCTTCTGGTATGCACTGCTCATGTCCGGTAGTAAAATCGAAGCAGTAGTTCTGCATTGCCACAGATACTCATTGTGCTTCAAACCTTTAAGTGCAGAAACACTAATTAAGCTGCAGTATTTTCTTAATCCCCTCTGTCTTCTGGAACATTATTTCCGCTGCAATCCCCCTGAAGCCCAGTACTGTGAGGTCATTAGAAAACTATGAAGTCAGCACTATTGTCACCTGATTTTCCCACTTTGCGACTGCAAAGCTGGATTTCCTTTACACAAGGACTGTATATTCAGCATAAGCACATGCCTCTTCTTCTTTGCCTGTAGCCCTGACTCAAGACTCAGATACAGATAGCCAAGGTATACATTTGGTTGCCTGTACTTTTCTCAACTACAGAACTTGAAGACTGCCCTATTACCTCCTCTTCTGTTCCTTTGCACTCACTTATATGGGCATCTTTATTTCAGCACACAGCAGCTGGTGCAGAGGGTGGAGGTCAGTCCCTTGTCTCACCTGGTTCTTGCCTGGAGGATTTCCGCGCTACACCCTTCATTGAATGCAATGGTGCCAGGGGAACGTGCCACTACTTTGCAAACAAATACAGCTTCTGGCTGACCACTGTTGAGCAGTCGCAGCAGTTTGTTGGTGCTCCTCCCTCTGAAACTCTGAAAGCAGGACAGCTTCGGACAAGGGTCAGCCGCTGCCAAGTGTGCATGAAGAACTTGTAACACAAATGCAAATAGCATGAACAGTCTTTGTTACCTAAGAGTAGGCATCACTGATGGAAGGAGATACATTCGTAAACCTGTTGTGTGTGTGGTTGATAGAGGAATCACGATGGCCAGAGTTCTACAAAAATCGGCTGTAAAGTCCAGGACTTTGCACACAAGGGAAAGATCAGTGCTCAAAAAGCCATTCTATGGATCATGGTGCTACGCTATTTCTCTACTGTTGTTTGGGGCTTCTTCATTCATGGCTACCTCAGAAAGTCTCTGGGAGTTCTTTATTCAGACCAAAGCATAACTGGTGTCTCACATACACCGCTGCCCTGACCAAGGCACGAAGCAACCACCACCAAGAGGGACTTCTCCAATGCTGTGCTTTATTAGCGTTGCTGCAAACAGTTCCTGGCCTACTGTAAGGGAATGAACACGCATTCTCCTGTGAAATGCAGAACTACCCGAATTTTGTAATGCATTGTAGGTGACTTTGAAACACTAAGCAGTAGTGGTTGATAACTGACCTGATTAGGGAGATTTGAAGATGAGTGTTTTGTTTTGTTTGTAAAACAGGTGGGATGTTCTTTGGCTCCAGTGATAGGCAACGAATTCTAATCCAAACTCATATGCACAGTTGATTTTGAAGAGCTACTCCAGTAATACATTTTTTGACGTGAATTTGAGTCCAAGCCACCTCTAGCATTTTTCATAGCTCTAACTATATTCCAGGTAAAAAGCCTCCTTCAAGGCCTGTCCTTATCTCCTCGCAGTCAAGTGACGTGCAGCCCACCAGAAACACTTCATTACTGCAAACCTTAATCTTCTTTCAGAGGTAGCCTTGGCACAGTTGTGTGTAATTATTCAAGCTGTGTGTGTTTAAAAATTAGAGGCCTACTAGCTACCATGCAGTGCTTCTGCCAATACAGAAGAAAGCAGTTAGTTACAAGATGTACATTTATTATTATTTCTACAGTCACCATCGGTTGTGTTCTTCCTCTGGGCTGCTTGCTGTATTCTGCTCATTTAAAAAATTGCATTTCTGTCGTAATCCCACATTCTTAGAGGGCATAATTAAAGAGAAGTGCTACTAATTGTATTATCCTTATGAATTTTGGGGGGAACGCTGTGAAAAAGTATGCTAATAGTTACACAAATTCATTAGGTCAGGCTAGCGGTGTTATCGATTTCTTTTTCTAATGGCATGCACAAAACCCTCACATATTGACATTCCAGGACATCTGAAGGAAGTGCCTTGCAAATACCCTTACTGCCTTGGCTTATAGATGTTGAAGACAGATAGTTAGACTATTACTATTAATAGAAGACTGAGACATTAATTTAAAGTATTTTTCTCTACTAGTTGCTAGAGCTCTAGCTCTATGCAGCAAAATACTTAAGAAAGTGCTTTCTTTTAAGCAGATGATGTTTTTGCCTTCGATGACTGGGAGTGGAGCCAGGTGATCTTTAAGGTCCCTCCCAACCCAAAACATACGAATCTGCAATGCTTATTTATAAGCATAATATGATGTTATTTTCCCAGATTGGAGCCAGAGAGCTTTGTGCATTTGGAGTTGAACCACAGCAGAGATGAGCAGAGAGTTTATGATGAGAATTTTTAGTCTTTCATTTAACTTTTCCCTGCTTGTAAAAGATCTGCAGCTGCTTTGGATGTATTTTGCAATTACCTTTTAAGACGTTGTAATGTTCCTGACTGATGATCCTTTTGTGCAGAATATCGAATTTACTTTTAGCTGTCCTAGCACAGACTGAGCATATTGTGCTTAGCTCCTGGTGTAGGCAAACTCAATGTGAAAAAGCTGCGTGCACACAGCAATGCTCACCACGTGCTGAAAACGTGTGCAATTAACTCTGGGAATTTTTCAGCAATTGGGCTTCCATGGTGCTATAAGAAGTGTCAGTCAGGTGCTGTGTTTGCAGACTCGATTTTTGAACACGAACACATGCAAGTGTGGTTTTTTTCAGGATTAGAGCTTTATGCATTTAACGTGCCAGTTTAGAGACGTATGCTTCTATTGCAAGAAGCTGGCTCTCTTGTTATTGATACCAAACTTCCCTTGAGTTCCACAAACAGCCTTTTTCTGCTGCTCACCCAGAAGCCACAATCGTACAGCGAGCAGCTCAGGAGGAGGGCTCAGCCCCACAGAGCTCTTCCAGCTGCTCAGGAGGCGTACAGCTAAGCCCTGGGTAGAGGAGGAGAAAAAGTGCTGTTTTTTCTAAGCGTAGAATTTCCAAACTGTGTTTAATAAACATCAAACAAGGTGAAACAGGCTCTTCTTAGCTCTTTTCTTTAATATCACGCTGGCCCTGATCGAGAGGTACAAGTGAGAGGAGACAGCATTCAGTATTTCTCCATGTGTTTTTATTGGTGAAGATGAAACTCTGCAGTTCACGCTTATCGCACTGTCACGACAAAATGACCACCATGGGGACTGCCTGGTAGACCTTTAGCATGGAGTAAAAGATCTTTGCCTTAAATTATTTTAAGTGTTTGTCTTGGGGCTGGTAGAGAGGTACTCTGCCTTATAGAAATACAACCGCCCAGGCTGCTCTGATCAACCTGTAACATTAAGGCACTTTGACCACAACAGATTTCAAAGGGCAGTAACTCAAAAAGTAACAATGACGTAATCCGTGTATGTGTATATATTAAGCTTTAACATAACCTGGTTTGCATTTAGTTCACGCAAACAAATTAACAAAATATAGCAGCATACAACCTATGAAAAGCTTAAGAAATTTATTAGATGCACAGATAAAGTGCTGTAACAGAAGTTTGTTGTAAATCTACTTTAAAATAAATAAGGTACAGTTAAACCACCTTTGACTCTTTTTAGCTCTGAAAGAAATAACCAAAGTCGTAATGATTTCAATGTTAAGGTCAAGGTGAAATATACCGTAACTAGAACAGTGGTTGTCATCTGTATCAACTATTTGAGTCTCCCGTTCCTCTCGAGGTCTCCCAGAAGCAGGAAGGCTATTGCAAAATGTATACATTAGACACAGTTCCTTTGACAGAAACATTTTTGTAATAAAGTGTGGTTGCTCAGATACATGTTAAAATATTTAACAAGGAAACAATTTTCTCATGATCCAGTCGATCTTTTAAACAAGACAACGTATTTTTTTTCCTATGATGCAGCCCACAGGAGGGAACAGAAGTAAACATCCTCCTTAATTGAAGACTGTTTTGCTTTAAGAACTAAACTATTGCATTATTATATGAGCAAGAAATATCCATTTGGGTTATCCCTTTCTCTGAACGTAGAGCCCAGCGATACGCTTATTTTTGCCTTGATCTCAAAGGTCCATTTGTCTTCAGGTAAGATACATTAAAAAGAGATTCCCATTAAGCATCTTACTAGAAGAGCTTTTATTGCCTTTCCATCCAGGGAAGCTCTTGTTAAGCTGTCGTTGGAGTTTTGGATGCTACTCGGATTCTGTGCTCTGTTTTCCATAATTTCAGGCACTTTGGGGCTAACATGGCTGTAAGTCAATGCAATGATATCACCAATGTGTTCAGTACTCAGAAGAGTCACCGCAGTTTCCTTCATACACTCAGGATTTCAAATTCTTCTTCCAATTCAAACAGCTTGTCAGTAGATTCAATGAGTTCTGCAAAAAATAAGCGATGCTAAAGTAGTGCCCGACTATTTACTTACAAGAAAAAACCTTGAAAGACGCATTCCAGAACAGTACCTTGTAAGACTGGAAAAACTGAGTAAATCTGAGCTAGCAACTGTATGGATTGTTTGGGCACGTGGCAGATATCGCTTGATGCTTAGGAAAGCACAATTGTTCCACCTGCAACTGTTCTTCTCTTTGCTACGGAGGAACACTGAGCTGCACAAGGGGGCTCTCGGCCCACACCATACCTGCTCCTGTAGTCGTCACTTCTGGCTTTGTTGGAGGTATGAATGGGGGCCAGTGGGGTGGGTGCTTCTGGACCAGCTCAAACATCCGTAGGCTCTGCTGCTTCAGAATCTCCTGAGGACAGAACACTTTCATTTTAAATGACGCCTTGAGAGAACCTTAAAGCACTGTAAGTGTCTGTTCAGTAAAACCATCCCTTCATTACGTGCATCTATCAGGAAACAAAGGCCTCATGCAGACATACTGTGAGGTCCTGTTATATTTTGAGTACCACAGATCTCTGACATTTTCCTCATCAAAAACACTCCTGGCAGACAGATCTCTTACTGTGCTACAAGATATCACTGTCTTATAATCAGCTTTGGTTTCTACATGCCTGTGGTCTTGTTCACATGTAGCAAACAGGCGCCAGGAATGCTCAGTATTTTCTGCCTTTTAGAAGAAAAGTACCTGTGTGGAACTCTGTGGTAAAAGGCAGATCAGCTCCAAAAACCCAACCCATTTGGAAGGATGAGTTTTGATCAGGAGAAACGAGCTGTTACTGAAGCCAAGTGTTACTGCTCTTTGTAGAGATGTCACCTCCTGATATGCATTACAGTTATATACAAACTGTTTTCCTCAGCTGTTTGCTTTTTGTTTGTTTGTTTCAAAGAAATGCCTTTAGAGGTGTATATACCCCTTAAGGGTATCTGTTTCCACCCATTTTCCAGCTGGCACGGTTCCTGGCTGTCAAAGCATTGAACAATTCCTGCTTAACAACACAGCAACACTCTCTTACCCCAGTGTGTCAATGCATTCCTCTCTGTGGCTCTTTTACTGCGAATACAGAGAGAAATGTGATGGGAGTTTCCACTTTTCAGGAAAAAAACCCCAACAAGAACCAACCAAAGCTGTGACTTCTTGCAGAGTGAACAAAGATGGTCGCTAGCCACTGTTACCTTTTGTACGAGACTGCACCAGTTATCAAAATCACATTCTTCTTTGCAAAAGAAGCCCTGAGGGGGGGAAAAAGCAAACAACAAAAAAAACAACAGTGTTATTTTGCAAACTACAGATCTGTGGTGCAGCAGGTAAAGCAGTGTGACCAGCAACTTGCTAATCCCCACTATGGCCGCTCAACAGAAGACCCAAAATATGTGACAGTTCCAGGGAGAGACCCCAGGAGTGGCACAAGGCCCCGCAAACGCCGGCAAACCAATCAACCAAAAATGTGCAGCAGCTGCTGCGTGCTGTCATGAAGCCACGGCCAGCTCCAAGAGCCCGGGCATCAGCCTTACATAAAGAATAACCTAAGGAACACTTTCCCCGTGGTACCTGTGCTGGAAATATTCGTTCTTCATTATGCCTTTGTCTGGCTCACTGCATCGTTCCAGACATTGTAGAGTTACATAGTTAAGTATTCAAAAAAAAAATATTAAAATACTTTCTAGAAAGTAGCAGTAATAATAGCAATACATCAGCAAATGAAAGACACTGGTGTCTTGTTTAAAGCTACAGACACGCATCTCATATGTGACAACTCCCAAATCCCTACCAGAGGATAATGGCACGGGGTCAGATTTAATTTCTTCAGAGACGACAGGTACCTACAGAACACTGCAACGTATGTTGGATGACCTCTACAAATAATTCCATTTACAGACTTTTTTAATTCTGTAATTAAGAGCAAGTTTAAGTAACTTGTCCAGAGTGACCACGCTTATATGACAGCAATGGAATAAAACAAGTAAACCTGATTCCATTCCCTTGACCATTATACACATGCTGCTTGCGTACGGTAAACGCAAAGAAACTGAGGGCAGCTCCCAACCATGCAAACACAGCCTGTGTGATCTGAGATTAATGCGTCCTATGTAGTTAATGTAGAAAGAGCTATGTGTTGAAGAAGCAGCTATGTGATCTTGAAGCTGTTCAAGAAACACATTCCTGCCCTTACTTTGAAATAAAATGCACGCGTTTATTACTTTCTAACACCTACTAAAGCTACTGAAGGGTCCAAATTCATGATCTTCATTCTGTGGGGGGCTTGCTGGCAGTGGAAGCTCTGGTCATCAACTGTGCCGTTTTCTTCTGAATCCACAAAGCTCTGGGTGGTGTGAGGGTCCAAATAGATCAGCTCATTGCCTGTATGGATGACATCCGTATGTTAAAAACAAACAAGCGACTTTAATGAGTGCTGAGTCCAGAACTGCAAAACAGAAATTAACGTTGGCTGTGATGACAATTTATCTAGGCCTTCTAGCTAGGGATTCCTGAGGAGAATCAGAAAGCTCAGACACAATGTTTCCACGGGGTATTTACTATAATTTTCTATTGTGACCCATTACTGCAGATTTTCTGGTTGGTATGTTCTACCTTTGTCACATGCTTTCCTTTTCCCATGTGAGAGCCAGTGCTTTCTTTTTTGTAAATCTCAACTGCTGTAATCCCTAACATTCCAAGATCAAAAGGTACGGGGTGGCCAGAAATGAAATCTGTAATCCCATTAGGCATTCATTCCGAAATTGGAACACAAACACCTAAAACAGCTCGGGTTTTACAAAAGAACAAAATGGCCATGAGACCGTGGGCCAAATGGGTGAAATCTGGAAGACTGTATTTACAATAATTAAAGGAATACACGATACAAGAAGATCTGCAAGAAGGTAAAAAAGACACCACTATCAGAACACATCTGAAATATAAGAAAATAAGAGAAGTGACAGCTGACCGATATACTTACATTGGTCTGCTGTTTTTGCCTCTGCCATCATTTCTTTTTGCACCTAGCTTTGCTGTTAGCTTTCTGCTTCCATAAAGGAACACATCATACTGTTGCTGAAATACTTCAGGTACGTTTCTTCATTTCTTTAACCGTACTCTCATTTTTCTTTACCTTAGAGATTCAAACTTAAACTCTTTACCCTCTCCCCACAGAAATGTCTTTTGACCATCCGCATATTTTGAATAAGTTTCCCTTTTTCCTTACCTAAAAATCCTATGAAATAATAGGCATTATTTGGTTTCCCTCCTAATGCTCCCAAAGACTGTGGCATCTTAAAGCATTCCTAGGAATTCAAAGGGAGGAAAAGGAAATTATAGTTGATTTGTTTACTGATCTCAGGGATACTTGAACTTATTTGACAATAACAAGCAATTCACTGGGGAAAAAAAAAAAGCTTACTTTAAATGCATCAATATATACTGGATTTATGTGATTTATCCCTAGTCGTAGAGGTATAATAAGCAAGAGGGGCTTCCAGCCTGTACAGAGTCCTGCTGTGTTCCTGTTTCGGCCAAGAGTGCTTCTGTGCAAATGCGCACTGCTGTGGGCTGTGCCGCTGCTCTGGGGAGGGGACCAGCACATCTTCTCTGTGGGAATAAAACCAGAAATCAGTCGGCGCACAAAGGAACACAAAGTAGATCTTCCTCTCTGAAACAAATTAGGCTGCTGTGCCAGAGATCTTCATCGAGCTCCCAAGATAAAACGAGCAGGGCATGGAAATTAATTGTAGCTGTTTAGCGGAAGTAATTCTAGCAGACAGCATGTGCTGGCACATTAAAGTGAGACACTGCATTAATGACTGGGAGATGAAAATGTAAGAAAGACTGAAATGACATTTACTATCAGGATTATTAATATGCTCAAGACTCGTCTGTAAAACATCATGGAAATGAAATGGCAGAGACGATGGCATCAGGAACATTTCGAGGAACTCTTCACACCCAACGATGTGAGCATAAAGGAAACAACAGGGACCAAAGCAAAAGCGGACTATGGTTAAGCTTCACTTGTAAATCCACCTTTCTTAGGACTGTAAATTAAGCACGGCCATGCATTTCTCAGTGCTAGGATCTGCCGCTGCTTTCTTTTTTGCCTAGAAAAAGCACGACTCTTCCACAAACCCCACATTAAAACCAATTTACGTAAACTGCAACCTCGCTCCATCTCTGGGCTAACAGTTTAGATAGCACACACCACCTCTGTCTTCTCCCCAGCTGCACAGCCGCTTTAGTTTTGGACATGCAAACTTACAAACCTGAGTTTGTAATTTTTTTTATCCCTTTTCTTACACCAGGAAGGAATACAGGTGCCCCCCCGAAGTATTTTGTTCATGTTTAGATACATTTGGGAACATGAAGTCTTATCAGAAACAGCTATAGGAGTACTACTGTTTCACTTACTGATGTCTTCAATGACCACTGTATTGTCCATAGATACATAAACAGCCAATGAATTCCATTCATCAAATAAAGCGAGCTTCCTAGAGAACAAATGAACATGAACTAGTTAGCCCAAGAGGGTGCTTACACTCAGAAAAAATAGATGATTCTTGAGGAATTAAGAGTTTGGGGTTTTTTCCTTTAGAAAAGCAAACTTGTTGGATTTTTGAAAGTCTTTGTGCCATAAGGAGTAATCTGCATAGTAAACGTTTAATACATTTAGAAAAACAGATGCTGAGTGGTACCAGGAAGAGCATTACACTGCACCATGTGAAAACTGTTTTGTCCCATTGCCGACTGCAGCAACAGCTCAACCACATAATTAAGTTTGCTACTTTGTACTGCATTTAACAGCCCACACAATGGAATCTCGCCCATCGTGTCTGTCATTGTCTAGAAAAGGAAAAATTTCCTTTGCTACCTTTGCATATTAATTTTTGCATAAGAAGTTCTACTGAACTCGGTGGAACTATTTCTGTGTGCGTGTGTGTGCAAAGCAGAACTGGACATTAAAAGCTAAAGGAATCCGGGTATCAAAAGGTAGGTGGGATACAGAGGTTTCTGTTCATTTGTGTGAAATCCAGACCTCTGGGGAAGGGAGCTGCAGTCTGAAACTGCCCAGGCAGAGTTACCTGTTTGAAATAAGCCAGAAAAACCCAGATGTGAGCACTAACCCATAAAGAATTTATCAGTGAAAAGCGCTGGGGCCCAGGGTGTGCTTCAGTTCCTCCCTCTCTCCAGAACGTATTCCTGTCCCAGGGCTGCAAAGAATTGCTGCTGAGCACTGAAGACCTGCAGCCTCAATGCAAGGCACCTCCACGTATCCCTCCAAGAACCGAGTAAAGTCTAAGGCTCTAAGTCTAAGTCCTTCTAAGACCTTGAGACTCTGAGGAGCTGCCCATCTTTTATGGTTGGCACAAACGCTGTCTAGAAAACGAGGAATTGCAGCTCAGTTCCCCCTTGGCCCAGCTGGCTTCCCTCTGGCGTTTCATCCTGCCAGCCTAACCTACCTGGTGGCACTCCTGACCTGCTAAAGCTGTGCCACTCTGCAGAAAGGAGAAGACGTCTGTGGTGGCTACTGGTTAGGGCACGTGGACAGCACAGCAGCAGAGAACAACTTGGAAGTTTCTCTTTCCCAGGCTCTTACTAGATTAAAATCTAGAGCTCACCCATTCCCAATTCAGTTTCTGCCCACCATATTCCACGCTGTACTTATAAACAGACAGGACATGTATCCCTGATTCTGAGACGGGCAGATGCAGCCTTTAAAACCCTGCCCGGGCCTTATCCTAATCTCTGAGCTAGGTGCCCTGGGGGAGTACATTCTGAATGAGCTGGTAGGATCTTACTTACTTTAATACTTGAGCAACGGTATTTGGTCCAAACCATTCTCCAATCGATTTCCCCTCTCCAACACCCATCTGTGCTGTTTTTATGAAGGGAAAAAAAACACCCAAAACCATACGCACAAAAGAAAAGAGAGATCACAAAGAATCCAATAACAAAAAATATTCAATGCCATGGCTATATAATAAGTTTTTGAGTAACTGCAAGCTATATTTAGCAGTAACAATTATTTTCTCAACCTATGCTTTTTTCAAATCCTTACTGTCGTCAGTTCATAGAACCATGGAAGCCGTGCTGTGGGCTGACTGCCACCCCACTCCCCCCAGGCTGCTCAGGGCTCCATCCAGTGTGGCCTTGGGCACCTCCAGGCATGGGGCACCCACAGCTCTGGGCAGCAGCGCCAGGGCCTCACCGCCCTCTCAGAATAATGCATTTTAGTTTAAAGCCATTCCTTTAATAAAGCTTCTGAACAATAGTAAGAATTACAAATATTTATTACAAATTATTACAGATTACATCAATAAGCTCCATAACTGTCTATTTTAATATTACTGACCCTGGTACTCGAGGCTAACATAGCTTATCAGGGGACAGATTCCAGTATGTGCTTTTATTTAGGTCTTTGTTAATAACCTTTCTGTGCTATTACACCTCACACCCATCTACATGAACACACACACATTGCCTTCATAACCACTACTTAAAGTTACGAATCAACGTACTACAAATTATTAAGTTTCAGTACAGTAGAAATTCCAATGGAAAAAAACAAACAAACAGAAAGTCTGTTTGTTCTTACCCATCTGGTGGATGGAATAACAGCAATCCTTCCTGTCTAGAAAGCATCGGAGGATTCTGTGATATTCTTCTGGTTGCTCTTTGTGTTTTTCCCATTGCCAATCTGAGAGGAAACACATTAAGATTCAAAAACAGTAATGTTTCCATTATCCTGATCAAATTTCTGGAGAGCAGTAAGCTATGCAATGAGATGTTACAAGAGTGATCTACGAGGGCAGCTCCAAAAGTAATGCCTCCTATTTTATAATGTCAGCCCAGGACACCAGAGGTGGGTGGGTGGTGGTGCAACCACAGCAGTTGAACTTCCCTTAGCAGCAACCATCCCCGTGCTGCGGCCCTACTGCTGCCAGCCCTGGGTGTCCTGATCCACTGCACAGCCTCAGCTGGGGGGGATCATCCTCTGCTCCCAGGTAACAGCAGTAGGACAAGAGGAAATGGCTCCAAGTTGCACCAGGGAAGATCTGGTTGGATATTAGAAAAAAAAGTTCTCAGAATGAGTGGTGCTGCACTGGCACAGGCTGCCCGGGGAAGTGGTGGGGTCACCGTTCCTAGAGGTGATCAAGAAAAGGGTCAGTGAGACACTGAGGGATGCGGTTAGTGGGTGTGTGGGGATGAGCTGGCAGTGGGACTTGGTGACCTGAGAGGTCTTTTCCAAACTTAATGATTCTATGATTCCCACCAATATCCCATTACATTCGGTTGCCATGTGACAGATGGCAGCAGAGGGGCAGCGTGACAGCATGGCACCAGACATGGAAGTGTGAATGAAGCAAAGGGGTGGGACTGAATTCCTCCATGCAGAAAAAAATGGCACAAACTGCCATTCATTGAGACTTGCTGAATGTCTCTGGAGACCAAACAGTGGGTGTGAGCACACTGATGTGCTGAGTGGTGCACTTCAGCAGTGGCAACAGCAGATCACGTCCACTGGTGCAGATCTGTATGAGTGCAGCATGCGGGCTCTTGTTCATGGCTGGTGAAAATGCACAGCTGCTGGTGGTGTCTGTGTTATAAAGTAGTGTTTTGTAGCTGAGAATTTGCTCTATCAAAGAGTGTCATTGTGCACTTTGTATCTGTTGCAGTTTTCATGGAAATAAACGGGAGGCATTACTTTCAGAGCGACCCGCATATAATTCATCTCTAAAATTTGCATTTTGTTTAGTGTCTAGAATTCATAATTTGCTATTTCCTCCAAACTGTCCTTTATCTTCATAGGCTAAATGGCAAAAATGTCAACCGCAGACTTCTGACTGATGGCTGCTGAGGACTGATAGCTACTGCAGTATCTGTGAGCTTCCAAGGTTACTTAAAACCACATGCTCTATTTAGACCTTGTGAGATTTGTTAACATACATCAAACAACAACACAATGTCCATACTGGAAAATCCTCTCACACAACAAATCCACAACAGCTCTGCCATGTCTGCTTCTGCCTCTAATTCTAGGGGCAGTTTCCTCAGTTCTGGAGAGAAGCAGGATTCCCTGTCTGTTCTCTCTATTTCTCTGCTTAAGGCTGCTACGATTTCACCCAGTCAGACAAGAATAATTCATGAGCAACTTTTACCTCGAATAAAGTCTTATTAATAACTTTGGATTTTGTGCTTTTACAGAATACTACACACACACACACAAAAAGAAGGAATGTGGCCTCCAAACAGTACAGATGTTCACTCAGAACAGTACACACCTCTTCCTAAATGCCTGCAGATCAGTGCCTGTGCCAGCATCATCTGCCCACATCGCAGCATACATCCCCAGCCAGCGTCAGATGAAGGTCCAGTGCCTCCTATTAGGAAAGTTCGTCACAATTAATACAGGCTTTGAACTGGAGGCAGCAGCGCAGAGAAAATGTCAGAGTGTCAGAGCCCAGTTAGGTCTGCTGAAATCTGCAGTTAACTGGCCTATGGATGCAATGCACCGAGCGAGACTTCTTATTTCCACACTGGTTGGTCTAATCTCTGTGCAGCACAAATAAGGTCTGTGTACTCCTTGTGGAGCTGGCTTACTCTTCATTCTTCAACAACGCTCACAAAAACCTACAGCTTGCTGTACAAACACGAGCACCCGATTACGCGCGGGTAAGTACACATAGATTTTAATAACTTGAATATGTAGTTTGCACAAGCAATTATAACAATGCTCAAAACGTTCTAATAAGGTAAAAAATCGTTTTTCAGTCCATGAGGCCATCCCTACTCCTGCTATTTAATTTTAATGAGGCAACAGACCTGCAGTATACTCACCAATAGGCGAAAACTTTCTTCTATACGTAAACCAGAGACGAGCACTGACATCCAACAATAGCTTAGATTTGTCTGGAATGTTTTTAAAAGGAAAGAAATAAACTTTTAGAACTGGAAAATCCCAGTTTTTCCTATACAGCCTATATACAGCCTTCGCAGAAGACTCCTGTTAGCTTCTACATATAAGATCTTTAATACTTAGGTTTAAATGGCTAAAAAAGGCATCTAAGAACTTCTGCGGACCTATAATTACAGTTGAATTGTTAAGAATGAAATAATTACTAGGCAATGGTTTTAAAAGGTGTTTGGAATGATTCTGTCTAGCTTGAATGAAACGCTATGGAGAATTATGTCCTCAGGAAAGAACCGGTAAAGCAAGTTAAGGTGAAGAGCTCCTACGTGCCGAACAGCATAGAATTATGCGTCGCTCCCAAACCCAATACACTGTCATTTCTTGAAAATATTAATAATACCGACTTTAATTAATTCTTTTCTCTTTTTTTCAAAACACGCACTTACAGAATGCTCCCAAAGGCTCTCAAAGGTTTCTTAAGCTCTTACCCACTGCCTTCTCTCTGAGCTGTGCTCAGACCCAGTGGCCTTTCAAGGGATCGCTCAGCCCATCAGGGCCAAGTATGGGACCCTCGGGAGTCCTGACACCGTGGCTGCACTGACGGCCGCTACCTTTGGCATGCAACACAGGGTTATGCCCTTGTCCCCTCCCCAAGGAGCAAAACTCAGTTCTGAAATCTGATGTTTGTATCATATAGAATTGCTAAGGCTATCGGGCAATGTTGCTTTTCTCCACAATACAGCACACACCTCAGATCATTATTTTTTACTGCGATGATGATTTTGATATCTCACTTTAATTGACAGACAGCTCCCCTCAAGGGAAAACAACATCAGCAATACCAATCATCCCCCGCAGATTTGTTTTGTTTCTGAAGCGTCTGATGATGAGAAGGGACCAAACTCACACCTGAGGTCTCTTCCCATGAACTGTGACAGACAGTGACGCTGTGGTTTCGTTCTGGGCTGAGTACCACTACCTACAGCCAGGGGGTTTGCTTCCAGGGAGAAGAAAACACAACTTGGAAACAAATAAAATACACGAGGAAATCGGGAGCTGCTGCTGCACCAGAATCGGCGCGCGCTCTGTGCACGTTACAGAAGAGTTTTCGCATCAGAGATACCTTCGTTCAGGTGGTGCTGCCTTCCCAGAATCCACACCGGCTCATCGGTGTCGGGAAATTCTTCTAAGTAGTCGGACAGAATAGTGATCTGGTTTTCATACCTGGATAAAACTGAACGCAACACGGCAGCGCTCACCCTCCGCCCCGCGCCTCGGCCCCCCGCCCGCCCCCACACTGCCGCCCCGCCGCCGCCCCGCGCTCCGAGAGCGCGACATGGCTGCCGCCGGCACAGCCCGGCTGCGGGAGGGGAGGATCCGCCTACGTCATTTGCTAACGGTAATTAATACCGATAAAAGAGGGAAGCCCGATCGTTGCAGGGGTTTGTTTTGCTTTGTTTTCTTTGATAATTAAAGCGAGGTTTGTTGGAAGAGTGAATATAACCCTCGGTCGTTATCTTCCAGATGTCAACCTGAAGAAATACGCTGACAGCAAGTATAAAGCCAAAGCAAACGCGATCCTGCGTTGCTCTTCAAGTAGGAAGAACGAGTGACACGGGCCGAACGACCACCTCCGGCGCCGTGTGAGAGCGGCGCAGCGCCCGCCCGCAGCTGTCACACACCCGCCCCGCCGCGCTCCGCCCGCACGGCTGTACAGCAGCTCCCGGAACCGCCCGGCGAGCCCTCACGGACGCCGCTTCCCGGTGCCAACGGCGCGGCGCGGTGCCCGGCCCCCGTCCCGGCCAGAAGGCCCTGAGGTCCGGCCCCGAGGTCCCGCCCCGAGCCCTGAGGCGCGGCCCTCTCACCGAGGCCGACGGGGTTTACCTCGGCGATCGCGCCGGGCCCGTTCCGCGGGGATCGCCCCGGCCCCGCCGCTCCCCTCACCCCGCGGCCCCGTCCCGCCGCCCCTCACCTGACTCCATCCTCCCGCCGTCACCATCCTCCTCCTCAGCCCGACACGGACGCCCGACAGGGAGGCCGCGCGGGGCGCTCCGGGAGCTGTAGTTCCGTCGCCGAGTGGTGACGCGCCGCGAACCGCCGGGCGGACTACAAATCCCAGCAACCCCCGCGGAGCGAAGACGGCCTATGGGCGCGATTGGTCGGGCTCGGCACGGCGTCCCGCTGATTGGGCAGCCCGCGGGGCGGGGCGTCGCCCTGTTGGCGGGGCGGGCGGCCGGTCGGTCGGCATGGAGGGTACGGTGTCCAACGTCGAGGTGTGCAACCTGGCCTACGCCGGGCGCCTGGAGGAGCTGCGCGCCCAGCTGCTGCGTGACAGGGCCCTGGCCACCGCCACCGACCAGGTCAGCAGGCCGCGCGCACCGCGGCGGGAGCGGGTCCTGTCAGGGCAGCCGCGCGGCCCAGGGCCCGCTGACCGCCGCTCCCTTCCCGCAGGACAGCCGCACCGCGCTGCACTGGGCCTGTTCGGCGGGACACACGGCGGTAGCGGACCTCCTGCTGGGGCTTGGCGTGCCCGTCGGCGACAAGGACGACGTGAGTGGGGCGGCCCCGCGGCAGGCCTCGGCGCGGGAGCTCTCGGGACCGCTCTCCCTCAGCGCTCCGCGGAGCGCTGCGTGACGGGGCCGGGGTTGGCGGGAGGGTCCTGCGGGGTCTGAGGAGAGCTCTTCTCCGGGACTCGGTGCCTCCTGCAAAGCCGGGAGCAGCTGGGCTGTCGCTGTGGGTCTTCTCCCATAGCGTGACACTGCCAAGCGTTGTGCCTGGCCATGAGGAGCGTTGAGGTTTTCTCACCCCTGGGGTATAATGGCAGGGTAGGCCCCACGTGTGCTGATCTCACACTCGACATCAGGTTCCTTGCTGTCCTGCAGGAAAAGTTGAAATGATTGCATCTGTTATAAAGTATCCTAAAGCTTGCACCCAGTGAAGGAAATGCCTGCTGGTTTAATTGGAAGATAGGATAGAGAAAACACTGCAGAAAATTTGGATACGATTTTCAGCCATTTCTGTTTGTTCTTAAAAAAAACCTTTTGAAAGCACCGCTGTTGGTGCCGGAGGGGCAAGATGCCCTGCAGGTACAACACACAACTGGAGCTTACTGGTTTCTGCTGTGCGGCTACAACTTCTGTCCGGGGCTGCATGCAGAGCTGCAAGTGAGCCCGCAACTTGTCTGTCTGCTGGTAGTAATGTTAAGCACTACAGCTGTAATGCTATGTGCAGTATGACTAGGGAGCAGTCTACTCTGCACTAGGGTTGTTTTCTTGTGTGACGTCTTTGCTTTAATAACTTCTGTGCTTGCCTCTGCAGGCTGGCTGGACTCCCTTGCACATTGCTGCATCAGCGGGCCGCGATGAGATCGTGAAGGCCCTCATTGACAAGGGGGCTCCCATCAATGCTGTCAATCAGAACGGCTGCACACCCCTGCACTACGCAGCCTCCAAAAATAAGCAGGAGGTACGGCTGCCCGTGCTGCTGGAGTTGTGTTGCTCTCAGAAAAAGTGCTTGGTTATATGAACTTTCCTTCAGTTTTTTTCCTCTTTCTCTTCCTACACCTTCAGATTGCAGTCATGCTTTTGGAGAATGGAGCTGATCCAGATGCAACAGATCATTTTGAATCTACCCCATTACATAGAGCAGCAGCCAAAGGCAACCTAAAAATGATACAGATCCTTCTGCGGCACAATGCATCTGTTAACATACAGGACTCGGAGGGGAACACACCCCTGTAAGTGATTTTGTTTGTTTGTTGGTTTGGGGTTTTTTTTATGTTTGGTTTGGCTGTAACATAGTTTCTATGAAATGAAACTCCATCACTTCAAATTTGCTTTTTAACTTTAGGATGCCTCAGAATACCCCTTTGCTTCACATCCCTGTGTCATTGAAAAGGATTTGAGAAAATCATAATTAGTGTTTTGCATAAGAGTGTCTGTACATACATACTTTGTGTTACTACATCAATTATAAAATGTAGAACGCCTTTTGTAATAACTTGGAATACATTCCCTTTCCGCTAGGGGGTAGAAGGTGTGCTAATAACATCAAAGTCATAAGGAGCTGGTCTTGCAGGCTGGCCTGCTCTGTCCTGTCAAGTAAGAACTAATTTTGGAAACTTTTCCTCACTCCTCTAAGGAAAATAAGATGTAATTTAAGTATAACTAGTCCAATGTTTGTTATTACCTCAGAGAGCAATTTGAATCCGTAGGAGTGAAACCTTAGCTGCTTTGAAGTTGGTGGCAGAACCCTGCCTTGTCTGCAGTGGCATCAAGATTTTGCCATAAAGAAGATTGAGCAGGGTATTCTTGTTATACATAAAACCCAATTTATTGTAGAGCACATGCATTTATTCTCAGGATAGGATGCTAAATTGAAAAAAAGCACTTGCTGCATTTACAGTAATTCTTTATGATTTGGTTTATTGCTTTTGATTCAAATGGAGATTACTGTTTTCCAATTCCACTGTGGATTTTGTGCTCCTTAGCATTACTGACTGCAGAGCCAGGCTTTGAAGTCTTTGTAGGTGATCAGTTGTTGTGTGGTTTTGTTTTTCTAGGATTTGTCTCCCCTCCTTCCCTACAACATTCTTGTTTTGCTCTTGCTTTGACAGGGCATAATTGTTGCTCTTCATAAGCTTGGACTACTTAAAAGTGGCTGTGGGTTTCTTGTTTTTATTGCAGTCATTTAGCCTGCGATGAAGAGAGAGTGGATGAGGCAAAGCTGCTGGTGTCTCATGGTGCAAGTATTCACATTGAGAATAAAGAAGAGCTGACCCCACTGAAAGTGGCAAAGGGTGGCCTGGGAGCCATACTTAAAAGAATGGTGGAGGGCTAGTGGGGCCTTCTGGCTTGGCTGTCTTCTCTTTTGTGCTTGTGTTTATGATTGCGAACCTCATATTCCGGTAGTTCAACAAGGATATCATATGTGAGCATCAGCATGGTACTCAAATGTCTTATCTCTAGGTTTGCTCAAAGTGTATTGCCGAAACAGTCATTTGTACTTCCTGTTGATTAAACAGATTACTACTTTTAATGTCTTTTTGATACCTTGCTGTTTTTTTTCAGTTCGCTGTTTGATCTGTATACGTTAGGTCATTCCTTCTGTCACAGTACGATTTAGGATTATTTCTTTCAAACAACTTTGGGAGTCTCAAAATGATATTCCTGCTCTCTGTGCTTCAGGTAATGATTTAAGGGATGAAGCGTGATTGTAAGGTGATTTCCTGCTGAATTCTTAAAAAATGCATAGGAGTAAGAAGGAAAGCAAGCATCTTCATGTGTAGGATATTGAAAACAAACTAGCAACTTCTGTGATGATTGCAGTCATGTCAGGGTTTGTTTAGCCGGGAGAAAAGTGAAGATATCCTCTAAACTGCTTTTTAATAAGGATCATTGAGAACTTCTGTGTGCTTGCCACTAGCTCATTTGTCCCTTAATTTTGTACAGGTAATCCCTGATTGAATTGATGTGGGGGAGGTTGGGATTTTCTTTTTCTGTGTTTTGCTTTTTTGTGTGATTGGAATTAACTTCAGTATTTTAGCATTTAGCAATGGAGGTGAGAATACTTACTGCAAAATGAAAAAGCTGGCTGGACAGCTGGGCCCAGAGGGCAGTGGTGAACGGTGTTAAATCTAGCTAGCAACTGGTCATAAGTGGTGTTTCCCAGGGTCAGTACCGGGGCTGGCCCTGTTTAATATCTTTATCGATGATCTGAACAGGGGGATTGAGTGCACCTCCAGTAAGTTTGTGAATGACACCAAGTTGGGAGGAATTGTGGATCTGCCTGAGAGTAGGGAAACTCTACAGTGGGATCTGAACAGGCTGATCACTGGGCTGAGGCCAATTGTATGAGCTTTGACAAGACCAAGTGCTGTGTCCTACACGTTGGCCACAACAATCCCATGCAGTGCTACAGGCTTGGGGCAGAGTGGCTGGAAAGCTGCACAGAGAGAAAAGATCTGGGCTTCAACATCCTGTTCTGACGTTGGTACGATCTGTTGTAGCACTGGTGGGTGAGTCCTTTCTGAACAAATCATGCTGATGAAGTTCTGTGAAATACAGTGTCTTAAACAGCGATCTTTGATGTTATAAAACTTTATTAAACTTATGCGTAACAAAACCAATATTTTCTAAAATAGCTTTTGTGCATGGGACAAAATGAACGAGTCAGCTGAAGGCCTGCCATCTCTTACACAGTATGGAGATAGAACGGGGGTTGTTTTTCAGCTGCAAGGAAGTGCTGAAGCAGAAGATGACAGTTTCTACAGTCTAACTGGTAGGAATTAAGTTAATGCAGTTCATTTTGATGAGCAAGATAGAAACTTAAAACTAAACAGATATCTTTACCAATTACTTACTCTATCCTAGAAAGAAAAATGCAGGTTAAATTTCATTGAATGTACTAACTGAGAGCAGTGGCAGAAGCTTGCCTTTACAGTAACCCCTGGCTCTGCAGGTCTTGTTGGAAGCAGAAACTTGACTGAGTAAATGTTGTTTCTTATATATCATGCAGATGCTACTGAACACTTGAATTGAGAAAAGCTGAAGATTCAGTTCTATGTTGGTCCTGGATCTTTGTATAGAAAAGAAATAAAGAAAAACACCATAAAACTGCCCTAGTTCTGTAGCTTTGTAAATCCACATCCCTGGATGATGATGGCTCGAATGTCGGCTTAGTACCTACTTTCCATGGTAATGATCCTTGCTCCCTCGGGAGGAGATAGATGGTCCATGCGGGAAAGACGGTTGGAACATCCAAGGCAAATTCTGAAGGACTGCATCGTGCATAGCTCTGCAGGGTTTTTGAGCTACATGCCATGCATCAGTATCTAATTTGGCTTGAGCTTTGCCAAAAGCATCACTGGAAAGCTGCAGACATTGCCCTGTTCTTTATTATAAATTATTTTACACAAGAGGAACTTCATAATGAGGACAAATATCTGCGAGAAAGCTTAAAGAAGCATTTTTATGTTAGGAAACCCCAAACAAATGTATTTGTTATTTTCCTCATCCCCCCCAATTTGTTCTGCTTTTTTTCTATTTGTTTCTTCGGGTTTTTGTTTTGTTGGATTGTTGTTCAACTATTGCAATCTGCTGGGTAGAAGTAAGGGAAGGGTTGTTTATCAAGAACTTGCGTCCTTTGTTTTATATAAAACATTAAGATAACTTGAGCAAGTTATGTTTTTTAGCAAATGTGGTGGTCTGGGAACTTTGTAATTACATTGTACAGCTAACACAAAGTCACCAGAATAAGCTCCTGGTGTACTCTGGTGAGTTATATGAGGAATGCATGCAGAGCAATGTGTGGAGATGAGATGAGGAAAACTGATGATAATGACCGCATCATATATTTCCCCCCTTTCTCCCATACAATCACACTGGTATCGTGGAGACCTGAAGTTTACACAAATGTTACAGTAAGAAAGATATAATTGACACGGTACAGGAGATTACTTTAGAACTAACACAGCTAAAGCAGTGTCATGGAGAGAGTTGTGTATATTTGTCCATGAAAGGCAAGAGTAGAAAAAGGCCTGTGAGCATCTGAGAAGAAGCTATTTAAAATTAATGCCAGTGTCTGCCAAGTAGTGGGCTTCCTTGGACCAATCATTCATTTGAATTATCTCATTAAGCAACATTGTTGGTAAGAAATGGCACCCAAATGGTACTCTTGCTGTTACTGATCATGCTTAGTGACAGGTTGTTGCATGCCTCTGAAACTATTTGGGTGTGGATCTAAAAAATACTCATTAAGCCTCTAAAGCTAGATCGAATTGTTAAAGTTTGCAGATTTTGCGTAGTAAAATCTGAGATTTAATAAAATAAGTGCCCGATTAAGAAGAAGCATATATACAGGTTGTGAGTTCAGCTGGGTATTTTGGAGAGAAATGAAGGTACAGATCTGCTGATAGAATGAGTCAGTGTTGGTGTGAGTAAGGGTTTGATGTGTGTTCTGTCAGAAGCAGTTCTTAGCTAAAACACTGTTACCAGAACGTTGTAAATGCTTTCTTCCTCTAAAGTGAGGCTGAAGGCTGGACCATGTAGCAAATCTCTTGAAAGCTACAAAACTGTGTGGAAAGAACAGTGAATACAGTTACATTTTATGATTCAACCCAAATCTTCATTAGGACCTCCTGCCTTACATGTTGGTGAAGGTACTGGGCTGTAGCAACTGAACCGGAAAACTTTAGCGTAGTTGTATCTTTATATCATCTATTTTAAAGATGAATGAGGCATGTAACTAGTACTTACAGGCTAGGAACAGTTACCAAAGGATTTATGAATAGTAGATCCTAGACAAGACTTAAATGCCCAAACACAACAGATCCCTCAGTCAGATACGTTTCTCTGCAGTGCACAAGGCTGAAAGCAGTGTCTCCTTATTTCAAGGAGTATCTGCCTCATGTAGAACATAAGGGAGCTGCTGAGTCTGAGTGTCTGTTCCTTGAACAGACCTGAACTGGAATCCCTTTGTCCTCCAGTTCTTCTGAAAGCAGGTTGCTTTGCCCTTTTGAAGAACTGAACAGGATTGCTCATCTTTAGAATGCAGGCCCGGAGAGAGGAGGTTGTCTGCTTCACTAAACAAGTGTCTCTGGTCAGTGTTTATGATCAATTGCCTTTTCCAAGAGAGAGCTCACTACTCAGCTGTTGTCTGTCCTTCTGGATGCACTATTTACTGTTCCTCCTAAAGCTTTTACCTACAGAAAACGGACAAAGTTATACTGGGCTAAAGAGATCAGAAGAGTAGTAGCATAACTTTGTTGTTAAGTCATTTCAGGCAAAGGAAGCCGATGTGTTCATAGCTGGCAGTATTCATTTCTGAGGTTTGAAAGCAGATACGTCTGCTTATCACGGTGAATCTGCTACTCTGTGTGCCTGGATTTGATAAAGGATCTGAGTTTACAGCTCCCATTGTCTGCAAACCAGGCAGCTGAGGTCTGAAGTGGGTACCCAACTGGTAACTCCATTAAACTGAAAACCAGAACTGCTGAAACGCACAACTCAGGAATGTCTTGGGAACTTTAAAGTCAGAAGATCATTGCTAACAAAGTTGTACCCCACATTTGGTAACACAGTAAAAGTTTCCCTGGCTATTTTTTTTTCTTTGTAACCTCAGGTGGAATTCAGACTTACAAGGTTTCATTGGTCCAAATCTTTAAATCTGTTTTTGTACTCTGATGAAGCTTGATTTTACTTCTGAAGTACAAAACCATATCTTTTAAACACAGTAATGTAATGGCCGTGATGGTGGATCTCAGTGCACAGGAAATGCTGTGGTTCAGAACTGTATGGACACACACAGCTTTCCTTTTAGTTGACTGGGAAGTTCTTACTTTCTCTGAAGATTGTGACCGTTTTCTAATTAGCTTTGCAAACTAGATTGGACAATTGAAGATGGTCGTCTTTTTTTACTTACATGTATGTTTAACTAGATAATAAGTTAAATTTGGTTAACTTTAAAGGCCAAATCTGCTAATTGCGAAGTATGTCTACCATCCTTTTCAATCTCCAGTCCAATGGTTCACAATAAAAATGAGTTTAGCTACAATGCTACGTTAATTCAGTGACGTTTTTTGTTGTTGTTTTTTTAATAATGTGATCCAAAGCCAATGAGGAAAACTGTATTAAAATGAACTTCAGGCTGTTTCTTCTTTTTACACTTCGTGCTTCTCATCATTTTCTGGTGTTTCAGACGCTGCTGCTTCATCAGCACTAGGTTGTTCATTTGTTGCATTGCTTGGTAGAACTGTGGTTGTGGGTGTATTTTCTTCGTTAGGTACCTGAGCGTACTCTGCATTGGATTGTTTCTGAGTCATTACTCTGCAGGAAGACAGGAGGAAGATTGTGATTTCATATATTGATGTCCCGCCTACACTAGAGTCTTTTGAAAGAATGAGTCTTTTTAGCTTTTTCATTTTACCAGTAGCCCCCATCTTATTATTACTCTTTCATGAGAGCACCAGAGAAACTATAAAATCACTGCTAAGACTGACAGTTCAAGTGGTCTGCATCACTAGTTTAAGTTATACTATTAGAAAAAAATAATAGATTTTTGTGCGTTTAACTGCCAGGTCATGACAGGAGAATGAGAAACTGAGTGCTGTTGGACAGGGTATGAGAAAGGATAGCAAAACATACTGGTTAATGTGAGCTTTCAGGGAAATTGCGTGCAGATCGGGGGTTCCATTGAAATGCATAAAAATAGGGTGCAATCAGAAAAGAGCTATGAAGAGACTGACATCTAGAAAAATATTTTTAGTAACAAATGAATTCCATTAACCTCATCGAAACAATACAACTTTCAATATTTAAGTACTTTCACATGTAAAAAACATTAAATACTGGTGGATTAATTCAACGTAGTAAGATTGAGTAGAATTGAAGCACAAACCTATATGTTAAAGCAGCTTCAGTTCAAAGCAGAAGTGATGTACATGAGTGAGCAACTGGCCACTGGTCTGGGTTAGCAACAGTCCCCTCAGGAAGTCTGAAACCTCTGCTACAGGGCAGTGTCCAGATGACAATCTTTTCAGGCTCAGCTGTGTGTGTTTAGCATTTAACGTCATGGGGCTAAATACAGCTTGTATATCATATGAAATTAGCTTAACCCTGAAGATTTGGCAATTTAAGAGACAAATGAGTGACCAAAGCACAGGAAAAATCAGCTCCAGGGCAGGATCAAAATGGACATTCTGTGCTCCGTTCTGTTCCTAAACCTTTGTGTCTGCTTCCATTTGAGTGTATCTTTAGAGCATCTTCAGCGTGTGTCCCATAGCCCATATCATATCTAGTAGTCAGTCAGTTTGCTGAGAAAACCCTTAGCTGCTACTCCTTTTTTTGTTTCATCCGCCCGCCATTAACAACCACCATTAAGTTTTACATTTTAAACACCATTTTTCCAAAATTTCCTACTTGTTTAAAAACATCTAAATCACTATTTTAGGAACTGCTATATGGTAACTGCACGTAAACAAGTAAGAGGGTGATGGTAACCTGTGTTACAAGGGCAACAGCTTAGAAGTCACCAAAAAAAAAATATCACTGTGGAAGTTTTCCCACACGTTGTATTATTTACTTTTCTATAAACATTTACAATATTCACATTTTACTTTAGTTCTGGTTTATCAGCAGTACTTTATAGGAATAATTGTCTTAAAATCAAGCAAGCAAATTCTTACTGCATTTCATTACTTGATGACTTCTTTTTCTTTGCCTTCTTGGTTAAGACCCAGACGATAGCACAGATGATAACAGCTGCCAGAATTGCTCCAATTAATGCTCCAGCAACAATATTACCGTCAGAATCTGGGGGGAGGGGGAAGAAAATTTTAATAAGATAAAGAAAGATTACTTGAATTTTACAGCAAAAACCTATAGAAATTTAGTGGAGGAGCCTATAGCAGAAAGAAGGCACTCAGTCTGACAGGCTAAAACGTTTTCTGAGGAGACCAAATACACTTTAGGAAAGAGAGAACTCTGCTTTCATGACCTCCACTGCCTCTCTTCTTGGTAGTTAGCTCCCTACCCCCAGAAAACCCCATATTTATGACTGGATAAGGAAAGTATTGGGCTGTTAACCTTGGCAGTAGTTGGAAAGCCTTTGTTCTTCAGTCTTTTTAAACAAATTCTGAAATGCAGGTTGCCTTTATCACTGTTGTTCAGTTGAGATAAAAAAAAATGCATGCTCTGATTGTTTATGAACCCTAAAGACCTTCTGTCTCCAGTACAGCTGCTAGCTCTGACTTGCCATTTTCATTTTATGGACCCCTGAATGATTGAGTAACCATTTTGTGGACATATCTCATGGTTACCTATGCAACATAAATTTACTAATTTACTGTTACTGCTTACATGAAAAATCTACACACAAATGCGTCTGACCGCTGCTCTCCAATGTCCATGCTGTTTGTACTGCCAAAAATCTTCATTTTAAGGATATTACAGCATTTTTTTCTGCAGTGTATTATATATACATCGTATAAGGGATTACTTTCACTTACGCATTGAAGTTAGGTCGAGCTCACAAGTACTGTTCCCCATGATGTTGCTGGCTATGCATCGGTAATGTCCTGTTTCAAAGGTAGTGAGATTGCCAATGTACAGAATGCCCGTGTCTGGATCTGTGACAAAAGAGAACAGGTACAGATTACCATTCATATACTTCAGAGGCAGATGGTTATCTATAGCTGGTAATTCTGAGAGCTGTTAAGAGGTGAAAAATATTATTCCTTCTTTCATTCATTTTTTTAATAGTCTTTAAATCAAAAACTTATACCTTCCTTGAAAATTACTACAGTAGATTCTGCAGGAGTGTATTAGAATGTGAGAAATATGTCCCTACTGTGTAAATACATCTGTAATACTCCGTAAATACATAATGCTGTCAGTATAATTTCATAAATGAAAAGATAATGGGTACTGAAGACTTTCCGGATTGAGTTCTTAGCAACTGGTTGACAAATTGACTTATTTTGAATGTACGTTCATTCAGACTTTCAAGGAAAGAGAGATGAGAGAGATGTTTCTCATATTTCTTCCATTTTAACAATTTAATGTAATGGTGTAGACAACACTTAAACTTGCCACGTTTTTTATTAAAACAAATAGGAAAAAAGTAGAGAACAAAAAAATTAGGTCTTTGTGACAGCTGTTGGCCAATTTGAGTAAGTAAAAATAGCAATTTGTGGTACTGAGCGTCGGAAGAGCAGGTATGTTTCACTGCCTTACGTGATACAAAATGTGTGAAGTCCTAGCTGGTAGTATGAAACTCCTACTCTTGAACGTGGTGTGATAGTCCTGTAGATACATACTGAAGTGTTCAGTCACCAGCGTGAGGGTATTCTCATCTACTTTGTACCAGCGGTAGGTGGGGTGAGGCAATCCTTGGTCACACTTGCATAAGAGGTAGATTAGATGGCCTTTTTCAGGCGTTCCTTCTATTTTGCAGAAAGGCTTTGAGGGTTTGACTGTAAAATAACAATGAGAATGACACATCAGTATACAGCCAGGGCTGCAGTTTCCACATCAAGGCCTGTTCTTGTGCTGCTGCAGTAAAGAATTGAACCCCAGTTACAGATTTCAAGCGTAGGCTTGTTTATAGATCTAGCGAAAAGATCTATAAAGATTTGAGTAATACTAAATATATATACACAGCCTAGGATTATTATCTAGTCTTCCTTTTACATGATAAGCAATGCTAAAATATTATGGAGGTGATGAAAACTATCAACTACTTATAATGACTCGGTCACCATTCATCATGTATAATTTTCTGCCACATAGCATCATTTCCTGTATGGCCACAGGAGCTTTTCCACTTAAAAGAAGAAGGTCAGGCCTGATTCTTCAGTGTCTTCTGGTTCGGAAGAAATAAATCAACTATAGTTTTGTGGGGAAATGAAATAAAACAAAAATAAAATAAAAGATCTGTTTGGATAGTGTTTTCTTACTTTATACACGAAAGATATACTTTTACTTAGAGCTATAATTTTTCATTTCCTACATCTAGATGTGCTGTTGTAGGTCCTCAGAGTGACGTCAGTGGAACTACACAAGCAATGAACATGGCGAAATTTTATGTGCACAAATGAATTTTAATGCGAATAGTACTGTTTCTTAATTAATTGTTCTGAGATTTACTCTTTGGGGAATTTTAGATGAAGATTAGTAATTGCACGTTGAAAACGTGACTGTCAGGGATTGGATTTACATGTGTCTTTGTCTTATCCATTCCACTTCTTTTTCCATCTTCAGTCCAGCCTGCTCACAGCTGAACTGTTTTCTTCAATTCAAAATAGATTTCATCATATTTCCATTCAACACATACTAAGTTTCTAGAGCCTCTGGAGGACAGGGTGGAGTAGAACCCTTGGGCTGTCCTACTGCCTGCCCCAGATTCATGCAGGTCATCACAGCCATCAGGCCTCAGTCAGTGCTGGTCTTTGCTGGGCGTGGGTTATGCTGAAAGCAATGCCTTCCCAGTGAAGTTGTCACCTATGGCTAGAAGGGCTTTTTATTTTAATCAAACAGTATCCCTTCTTTTCTGACATCAAAAATCTAGTGAAGTTGGGTAGTTCCAGCTACCTGTTTAGGTAGCTTTTGGGAGGGGTGAATATAAAGGCTTCTTGTGGGAGAATGAGATTTTACTGTAGGCCAAGTAAACGTATCTATGGGTGGGATCAGGCGAGATCTGCTTTGTCTGGAAGCTAGATGGCACCACAAGCTCTCTCTGCCTCCAAAGCCTTGGAACAAAACTGCATCAAAACATAAATGAGCCCTTTTTTCTGCATCATGGGCCTTGTTTATCACTTCTCTGTTATTCCCCCTACTGCTGCGCATTTTGTGGCATGAGCTCACTTCTTCTTGTAAAAAGGCAGGAAAAGTACAACTCAGCAGCACAGAGGAAAATTACTTACCCAGCACATTGACAATCACTGATTTTTGACTCTGCCCAGCATCATCCTGGGGGCTGAAAACTTCACAGGTATAGGAACCAGTGTCTGAGGGCTGCATGTTGGAGATCGTTATTGATGCGTTCCCTGGAGTTGTTGCAGCTGTGATCCTGTCCTTAAACTCTCCATAGGAATAAGACTGTCCTTCTGAATAATAGTAGATCTGTGGTACAAAACAAGCTGTTAGTTTAATAACAAGAGATCTTACTGTCCCTTTGCTACTCATAACAGGACAGTAGTTGATTTTTCATTGAGTAAAGCGAGGTGACCCCCTTTCTTGCACCCTCCTCAGAGAAAGAGATGGAAACATGGTACATTTGAATATATATTTCTAATGGTTTTTATGGAGCAAGCTTTTCAGGACAGGGTTTTTCTTAGTCATGTAAATGGACAGTAGCTGATTTTCTGTTCGTACTTAAGTCACAGATGGTATGTTTGCAGGAACAAAGGTGAGATCATCAATCATCATATGACAAAGCTATAAAAATGCAATGTTATGCACAATTAACAGTTGTACTAATTGAAGCAGTGATCATTTGTGATACTATTAATAAGCAGCTTAGTAGAAGATTATGACAGGAATAGACCCATCATTGCAAAAAGTGGCTACAGAGCTTTCCAAATACAGAAGCTAGCGAATAGAGAACTGAAGTGAATCCACACAGCACAGGTCTAAGCAAACGAGATGCCTGATCTGTCTGCAGTAAATTTGAAAGCAATAAAAATGCAGTACAAGAACACCAACAGAATAACCACATGTGCTATTAGAATAACCATGCTGTTCTCCTTGTTTGTGTAATCAGGGTTGGAGCCAGTGTCATGACCTATCCTGTTGGCTTTTTTGAGTTTATACCATAGATGGAAGTCAAGAATAGCTGATGGCGTCAGTGCTTGAAGTGATACCTATTTATTTGAGATTAAGATTTTCCCCTTCTGTTAACCAGCAGGAAACTTCTGCAGAGTTGTAGGCACAGTAAAGAGAAATGCCTCTAAGGAATGCTACTTTTCCTTCCTAACTATAATTTGCTGTTTAATGTTGACTGATTTCACAGACTTTAGTAGCATTAATTGTACTTAACAGCACTGTGGGAATAGAATTGGATTTATAAGCTTGGAAGACCACCTCTGTTGACTGAAAGGAGAGGTAGTGTTCCTTGTGGAGACTGATATTTTGAGCCTTGGGCCTCAAGCCATGATGCCTCATTTGCTCTGGAGTAAATATAATAGTACTGAAGGAGTACATGCACAATCTCCTGATGAGTTTGCCTGTGAAACTAAGATCTGAAAGAACAAAGCTTGGAAATGTGGAATTGTTTTTGTCTCAGATGTTAGTAGTAGTATGGTATATAAGTGATAGTGCTTGGGATAAGCCATATACTCCCCAGTGCACAAACTCCATTGTCTAGGCAATCTGAATAGTTCAAGGACACTCAGCCATTTTCTCACACTGGTAAGTGGCAATCACACAGAATTACAGCTTGGTACTAAAATAGATCTAACATTTGTCCTACTGACAGTATTCCAAAATCAGCAATGTAAATGTATTTATTAAAGTTGGACTGACGATGTGTTTATGATGGAAATAGTTGGAAAACGCTTGTAGGAAGAAGCTTCATAAACTGGTGTCAAATATAATTCCCACTTCAGTGGTATCGAAGTTCTTTTTTGCCAAAGCTTCCTGTCAGCAGGGACACTGTAAATCCCTAGTCAAGAAGTGTAATTTGCTTTATTTTGCAGATCAACTGATTGCATTTTGAATTAAGAATACTTACTCTTAATTCTATTTATCCACCCCGATACAGTGTTGACTGAAATCTTTAAGCAGTGTTATCTGGAAACCTTTATTAGCTTAGGGTAAGCTACACCCTAAAACTGCCAGAACATGGCTGGTGTATGCAATGATAAAGTTTTCAAATGAAGGTCAAAACCCAGACTGCATAGGACCAACAGCCTCAGTACTACAGTTTGGCCCCATCTCAAGTGCAGTTTTGTGCACTTTCCAGCAAGAGTTGATCTTTCCCAACCACAGAATTGCAAACACCAGGTACCATTGATGCAGGGCTCTGAATACCAAAGCTAAACTACTGTGTGAGCTAACAAAATGTGGGAAACTGGTGTTGCAGGGAGGAATGATAAGAGTTCTAATGCTAACACAGCACAGTCTAGGTTAGAAAGTTTGCAAAACTGCTGGAGAGAATCTCCAGTTGCCATTTCTTGCACGCAAGATAATCCCTTTTAAAACTGATGTCATGCTTTGCCAATATCTAATGCAAAACTGAAGTCTGGATGAACACCCTAGTATTTCAGAAGGAGGGGCAGTGTTCAAAATCAGGAGTTTGCTTCAAACAAATCACTCACTGGAAAATGGATCTACCTGTAATTTAAAAAAGCCATTGGCCACACTTCTCTCTTCCTGTTTATCCTAAGACAGGTGGCAACCAAGTGTTGAACACTGCCTGATTCATGAGTTTGAAATTACAAGAACTGAGACTTCTAATTTTAAGCTTCTGTTAAACTCCATAAATCTCAGCTGTGATGGATTTGCATCTCCTCTCAATCAGTGATGTGATGTCCTTCTCAGCAGGCTAAGGGAAAGAGCTTCCATCAGCTCATCACACTACCATGAAACTAAGCTGTACAATGGCTTAAATTTTAAGTATTGTGTGACTTGCAGCAGCTTGAGAGGAGAGGCAGGCCCACTATCTCATTTCGTAGGGCTTTTCTATTGAAAAAGGGGCTAAATTCTCTTCAGTCTCCTTCAGAGTGATTGGGATTTATGTGAGAGTAAACAGCAACAGAAGCTGCCCGTTGCATGCCAGCTCAGCTACAGCACATCTTTCTGCTAAACAGGACTGGCACTGTGAGCCTTAAATGCAGTCATGGTATGCCAGTAAACAACACAGGAGCAAGTGCTGAGTGAGTGCGGTTTGTTTCATCTGAAGTCAGGGTGAATTACATATCTAAGCCCTTATATAATATGCTGCAAAAATCATCCTGTGTGGTCTTCTTTTCTGAATGCATGCAGTGAAAATATTTTGTGTACACTGTTAAGCCTGTAGCAAGTGTCCGCACAGCAGAGAATATTTGTTTTCCTCATGGGTTTAAGCCAAATCTTTCTGTTTTAGGATTTTCTTGAACTATGAATATAAGCATAGTTGAACTTCATAAGGAAATGCGCTCGGTTCCCCTGCAGGCTCCTGCCTATTCTCTATTCTTCTGCTTCTGTGTGATGCTTGTCTTAATAGCTCTGGAGTCTGTTGCTTGAAGGAAGGTGGTAAACACCAAAAAGGCTGAGTAACGTTGTGATTAATTACTGAGTGTATATCTTGTCCCAGAGGTAAGATTGGATTGTGTACACAGGAAATTTCATTTGAGAGGAACATGCTTCAGTTAATTGGCTGTGAATGCATAGCCCATTTCAAACAATACACTCAAAATGAGTATTTCAAAACCTTGTATCAGAAGTTTTTACAGTGTTGTTTAAAAGCTTATGTTTGTGCCTCTCAAAAAGCTGCAATAAAAAACTCTTTAAAATGTATCTATTCCATTTCAAAAGTCAAAAACTTGTTTTCTGTTGAAGATACGGAAGACTTTTGTTTTTCTTTTTTTTTAACAAGTGATGTCCCTTCTGACAAACACATCTCATCAACACTTCTTTCCATTTTACTTAAAATGTTACTGAAAAGTCTGTATGCGAAAAGTATCAATATAGTCAATGATAGTCTTCTGCTGGAGACCTTTTTGTATTGGTTTAATAAGTGTGTTTAAAGTCCAGCATCTTGAATGTAAAAAAAATATATAGATCAAGGAAATGATCAGTATTCTCTGAAAAATAAAGATCACTTTTTGTTCTTAAGCAAATCATGAGCAGCTCTAGTGAAGTCAGTGATTTAGCAGAGCAAAAACAATATCGAGGATGTAGAAATGGTTCTTACTTCCAATTACCAGCTAGCTTGCTCATGCAAGTTTTTATATAATGATGCCTTTTCACATTTCATGGGAGCAGCTGCCTGGGATGACTAATCAAATTACTGACCAAAAAAAAAAAAAAAAAGCCAAGATTATCACTCCTAAAATTGTTGTCCCTAATAACTCCACAGTCTGGAACTCCAGTTTCTGCAAAACAGCTGAGCAGTTGGGAAAGTCTCCTTGGTCTTACAAAGGATTGCAGTTTGTTCTGTATAACTTGTGGGCAAAGCTTTGCCTACGACCACTAGTGTCAGCACCATCCTGCCTGGACTTCTAAGGCAATGGCAGTTGCTTTGCATTTCTCTCATACATCTGGGAGATGGAGTCAGGCTTATAGACTTCCAAAGCAGTTGAACTATTTGTGTATCTGTTTGGGGAATATGGATTACAAAAAGAACAGGGAAGTGGAAATGATCGTGTTAGTTGGGAAGAAAATCACGGTAACATTCATGCTCTCCAGGTGCTGGAGACGTGATAATTTGTGTCCCAAGTACAGAAGGATCTGGTGCATGAATTCATACATTATTTTCTTTTACTTTAGCCTGAGCAGTGGGAAGGCTGTTTCCCTTCTTGTGTGATGGTGAAGAAAGTACCTGCTTAAAGAGGAAGCAACTGGCAGTGCTGATGCTGAGTTGCAGCTTTTCAAAAGCTGCCAGATGTTTGGCAGAGAACAAGGAACCCACCTACATGTTTTCTTTATACAACTCCCCTAGACCAATCCTACTCCTTGGGGAGTGGAGGGTGTGTGTGAAAAATCAGGAAGTAAATTAGAAAAAACTTGCCTCTATCTGCTTCCTCTCTCTTCTTGGGGCTGGACAAACAGGTACTAGAATAGTGTAAATATGTGTTTCATACATCTTTGGATGGACTAATTCACAATTTCCAGTGCAATATTCCTCTCACCTCCCCATCTGCTAGTGCCTTCGCATCACATTGCTGTTTTGCCCAGTACATCTGGATGTCAAATTTGTAAAAAGAGGTACACTTGAAGATGCATTACAGAATGTCCCACTTAATCCCCACAGTAGCCTTGATTTCCTGACTGTGAAGCAGTCTGAGGACATGGCATCTGTCCTAATACCTGTCTTCCCTCCCCCAGCTCCTTCTTGCTTTCTCCCATTGGGAGATACAAAGCTGTAGCATCCTGTCTAATGATGTTTCCTTCACCTGATGTATTCAGCGTCTCATTCTGATTCACAGTCCTTGCCTGGAGAGCTGTGAAGCTCTGGCATTCAGAAGCATTCAGGCCCTATCACTGTGTCATATCATTTTCTGTTTGGAGGTTTCTCAAGCTACCATGAAAAGAACCGTTGAACCCTTTCTTACCAATAAATGTGGAGGGAGATATTAACAACTTTACCAGTTAGATACCATCATCTTCCTGAATTCTGAGTACAGACAGAATTTATAATATAACAACATGGGAAACAAATGTGTTCAGCACTCCCTCAAGCATCTTACCATCTAATTAGAGAGCAAATGCTGCACACTCAAAGTGTTAATTAAAGCCCAAGGCTCAGATTCTGAACTCGCCAGATAAGAAAGCAAATCCCCACATACGTACATTGGTTTCTTTGACATATGTCATGTGACTAAGTCTGGCCCCAATCGCCTTTTCTCATCCACAGCTTCTTTTTACATATTTGTATTGAAACTGATATTGTCATTCTGCAGCAGGGGTATTCTGCCCTATATTACTGGGAGTTTTGCATGAGCAATTAAAGATGACTAGATGCCTCGTCGCAGTTGCACATTGGTAGAAGAGCAAAGGAATGAAGTCAGAAGCCTTTAAAGAATTAATCATTGAGCAGCTTTAATTGGCACAAAATACTCTCGGGGATCATCTCTTTCATGTTCCCACAGTATCATTCTTGTGGCTGAACTATTAGTGAGAAATTCCTACAGTGTATCAAGCGCAAACATGCTTTCTTAGTGCATTTGGTGTAACTGCTCTCTGGCAGTTATTAAGACCTCAGTTTACTTTGGGTTGTACCCTGTGAGACAGGAATCCCACTCAGAAGGATTTGGAATGGATTAAGGCTGGGAGATGGCCAGCCAGTGGCTGGGATGAAGCCACATCAGCAGGCAGCTTCATGTTCCTCTCTGTACATTATTTTTCAAGATGTTACTTTCTAGAAAGGGGATCCAGGATGATTGTTTATTTTTGCTATGTAAATATCTAGCTCCGAATCTGGACCATTCAGACTTGCTCACATTCAACCCAGACGCTCCTGATGTGTGGACATGCCATTAAGATACGCTTTGGATAGAATATTCCTGAAGGATCATGTACAAATTCAGCCACCTAGAATAGCTGGAGGGGAAAGAATCCAAAAAAATTTCGATAGAGGAAAATGCAATAAAACATAGCGTGAGTTAAGAATTCGGAATGATGGGTCCGATTCAACTCATCCCATTTGTGCTGGTTTTTGGATTTAAATTTAGAGCATGATTATGAGTTTTTATAGCAGTGTTAATGTAGCAGAAGCTGTTTAGATATTTTTTTTCATAAGATTGTGGGGATTTTTTTCTTACCTTGTATCTCCAGCTACATCTTCCCCGCGCATCTGTCACATACACCATCTTTTGACATTGACTGATTGATTTTTCATCCATACTCAGAATGCCATGACAGGGGGAAGGCTGTATTTGAGCAAAAATGGGCTGGTCTGAGAGTTAAATGAGACTGTAAGTGTTCCCCCAAAGCGTAAGCACCTGGTTTCTGCACAGCCCCCAGAAGGCAGTGTTGCTACTCACAAAGGCAGGGTGCCCTCAGTAGCAGATTGGGGTGAAGCATCATCCTATTTCTGAGTTTTATCTAAAACTGGGCAAACTAAGACTGAAGCCTAATATTTGCTCCAAACAAATGGATTGCAACCTGATCATTTTCCACCTGTTTCCGCTTTCCTTGTTGTTCTGTTGCCTGCTTCAGAGGATCAGTTCATTCACCCCAGCACCAGGGAGAACCGCAGGCAGTCACAGTGATCCCAGTGACACGCTGGGAACTGCTCTGACACTGACACTGACAAGGGCTCTTTGTTCCCCTTTCCACAATTAACTGAAGCTGTGCCTCGTACAAATAACAGTCGTTCATTTCTTCTACTCCTCTAGTGAACTTAACATTTCCATCAGTACTACTGTAGTGGGCATAGCTTGGGCAGCCACATATCTGTGATAATTCCACTTTGACCGTGGGTGGCCTGGGCTGGAGGTTCAAGGTGTGAGCAGGTTGGGTTCAGGAGTTATATTTAGGTTTGCAAGGCTGCAGCCTCGCCTTTGCAAAGTCAACAGAAGTCTCAGTCTTTCAAACATTTATTTAGCTGCTTTACACCGAGGCCAGCCGAATGACTCAGAGCATAACATGAAACACAGATGCAGACATTAGCAGGAGCTGAGACCCTACCACAGGAAGCAGGACAGGCTGTGGCATACACTGTTACCCTGGGTGAGGAGAACAAGGAGCTTTTGCTTCAGGTTGTCCACAGGTTAGGTAAGGAGAGTTCAGTGTTTGGAAAGCTTGAGAGCCTTGGCTGGGTATTCTTAGTTAAAAATTAGATTCATTATTAAAAAGACATATTGCTAAGGTGTAAATGGCAAGAGAAAGAAGTTAAATATACACGTGGCATCCTATTTTCCATTAGTTGATATTTGCATTATTTAGTTTCTTCACTGGAGAAACTTCTCAGCAGAATTAGGCTCCAGTGAGCAAAAAGAGTTCTATTCACACACTAAATATAGCTGCACTGTCTTAAAACCAGCACAGTGAACACCTGCTATTCCCCTGCTTGCTGCCTCCCTTCTCACCATACTGTCTGTTTGTGGTATCTCATCCTCTCACGTGTAACTGCCACGGCTTTTAGCTGCTGAGCACCTGTGCCAGCATCATGTAAGGTGGGCAAAGGGAGCAGGATGTGCAGACACCACAACAAACAGCAAAGCACACCAGCCAGCTTTGTAGAGCAAGGGCTGGGAAGCACCAGGTCTGTGAACTGATGAGCATTGCCTTGTGTTCAAGCAAGGTAATATCTGCTGCGGAATACTCTCTTGCATTAAATTAACACTGGCGCCAGTCCTAACACCGACCTTATTCATCTCATTCGAGGCAGAACTGTACTTGAGTTTACATATCTCAGCACACTGCAAAATCTATAACATAGCAGTGTTAAGTACTAACATTCCTTTTAAAAAGAATACCTGTGGGCTTGGTACTTATTGTGTCCTAAAATCGAAGGCTCTAAGGCTCACCTTCATTGACGTTACAAGCCAAAAGCATCTAAATGACATAAATTTGCCTTAATCCTAGCATACATCAGACTTTGTTCTATAATGTGCTGCCACTGTAGAGAGAAATAGTCATATTCCCAATTATGTAAATAAAAACTATTTAAAGGAATGAAGATTTCTTTTCCTTGTATTTCATATGAAAAATGTCTCTCCCCCATTAATTCTGCTTATACCAGTCATGTGAATAATGGAGTCATCAAGACAGCTAACATTTAGTAAGATGCTGGGAATATTTAGAATTGTAGGAGGTGGGTTAAGGAGTATTTTCTGTTGGTTTTGTTTTGTTTTTAATTTGGAAGTTTCCTATCTTTAAAGTATTTGGCAGAAATTCTCATCTGTAAAAAATGGAAATGTTGTCCATTCTTGTTGAAAAATGGCAAATTTTTAATGCAAGCAGAAACTTCAACAAACTTTTCAGGGAAAAGCATATGCTATTTGTAAGGAAGTGTTTATTTATTGCTGACATTTTAGAATAGGCCTAATTATTATTATAATCTGACTTAAAATGCAAGCTACTATTCTGGTAATTAGTAAACTGTACTGCCAGAATGTTTCTGTCAGCACATCAGTATACTCAATATATTTTTACCTTGCGTTTTAGTATTCTTTAAACAATGTAGGGCAAAGCTGGCAATCTCTCCTATTGTTATGCATATATTTCCTGTTTGAAACAAACCATGAAATTTAACTTCAGCTGCATACTAAGCAGCCAGGGCAAAGTCAGGTTTGTAGAAACAGGGATTATTTTTAATTTCCCTAATTGGGTATACTCCACAAGCAGTCACAATACTTTCTTACCAGTGTTTGTATTAATGTGATGAATTTCCCTATGAATAAGTTCCAAACGCAAAGGAATTACCACGTTCTTGTAAAGAGATACAAGACCAAAGGGCTGAGCAGGTTGCTCAAAGCATTGTGAAGTGAGCAGCACCCCAGCCCTGTGATTCTGCACACACCTGCACCCTTCAGGCACACCAGCAGGCCCTGGGCAGTGAGGGGTTTTCTGGGTGCCTTGATGAGAGTACGAGTTGAAAATGGGCACTGCAGGTGATGGATGGCTTGCCTGTCTTCTTGAAGAGTGGGGTTAGCCACTAACCCATTGCCTTTCCAGGTAGTATTGACTTTATTTAACAAAAATGCAAACCATCTGTTACCAGTACGCGTGTACTGTGTTCCAAAAGTGAACTTTCCATGAAATTCATTTCAAACAGGCAGAAAAACAGATGTAGTTTTTCCCAATAGTGATTCTTAAGCCCTCATAGGCACAGCTTTTCCGCTGACTTCAGTGGGAGCTGCTAAAACTGGGAGCAAGTACTGCAGAGAGTGACCCACAAGGTTTCCCCAACTGCAGCCTCACATTGGTTAATTCTTGCTGAGCATTTTCTGAACCACCCACAGTATTTTACAATTACATTCCTCAGGGGATATTTTCTCATTGTTGGCCATAGTTTACAAGTAGTTTTCCCCTCCTCGGTCTCTTGACACTATCTTTCATGCTCCCTCTGAAGTACTTTGAGCTACAACGTGCTCTTTTTTCTCCGTTGTGACCAGAAAATGTATTCCATTTTTTGTCTTGCGATAAAGAAAATTCAATGCAAGTAAAACACAAAGACTTGAACTGATTCTGGAGAATATGAGCTCAGTCCTACCTTGGTGCTGTACCCCCCTGAACATACATTCCTGAACAACTGACTGAAGTTTATGATGCAACGTATTGGGTCAAAATTATATTATAACACATACAACTTACTTGGGAAACTTGAAGCTACCACCATGTCATGAATAATTCTTTATTTAAGAAAACAGTTCTGACTTGAAAAAAGCAAATGATGAGTAACAGCTATTCACACAATTAGTCAGGGAAGGTGTGAATGCATCTGTCTGGCATTTAGCAAGAGTCAGAATTTGGGATGGGCTTGGTGCTTGTACTTATCACTGGTACAGTCTCTATCTGTGGCTATGATATACTGCAGGAGGGAAAGCAGCTGTCTTAAATTGCTCTTGCTGTTCAGTACCATGCATTCTGCAAATTACATAGTCTTATTCTGCTATGATTGATAAACTGAATAGAAGGTGTAACTATCAGTAGTGGCAAATCTCTTAACATAATATTATTAAGAAACTATTAAACATAAAAGGAATATCATCAATGTGGACTGTGCCAGTCTTCTAAGTCAACTTTATTTCAACTGTCAGGTGTTCACACCAAACAGGACTGAAACTTTAGTAAGACAATGTTAGCAATAAGATGAGTACAGTGAGAGAGAAAAAGAACTAATTGTCTAAAATGCACAAGCCTGACACGAGAGCATGGGGAAAGCCACGGTCTTCAAGGATGTAGTAGCGCTTCTATAGGCATTTCTGCCTATAAGGGAAACTTGCAGAGAGCTAAGCACCTTACTAGGTCAGCTAACAGTAACTCACAGCCTGCATGTTGTAAGTGAGATTCATGGATTCATTTCCCAATAAAACATTGGATTTAGTCGTAGCTCTTGAACTCTGGACACTGTTGTGGTGTATAGGAAGTCACACACTGGCTCCTTCCAAGCAGACCAGGCTGCTCTACAAGGCCTTCCCAGCCACATGGGAGGCTTAAGCAGTGGTTTAAGCATGGACCTGTCTAGTTCACAGTGACCCTCACTGTTCTGGTGCTGTCTCCATGCTGACACTTCCTCCTACCATGCTGCAGGGGAGAACTTCTCAGCATTGCTGCCTCTCAGGGCCTCAGGCAGTGCAGAAGCCTTTGATCCCTGTTTGTTCTGCTACCACAGTGATACTTGTGGGATGCTGCAGAACACTAACACAAGCTTGATGTGGCAGATTTCCTGCTAGCACAAATTCCTGTGGAATTCTGCCAAGCTATGACCGCTCGCTTGCTTTGCACAAATAGTCTGTTGTTTGGCACCACTCCATGCAGAGCTGCCTGGCAGTGGCAGTGGTGGCTGAGCTGGGAGTTTGTATCTGACCCTTGGTTGGGGAGCACATTGTCATAGGCAAGGGCGTCTCACTAGGAAAACAGCCCTCACAATAGAAGGAAATATCTGCCAGACAAGAGAAAAGGGAGCTGGCCCAGGGCGGGAGTGCTTATGTGATTGTTGGACACCTGGACTTGGCTCCCCATTACGCTGACTGTGTGGCTTGGAGCAAGGCATTCAATATTCGAGTCCCTTTGGCACCTGCTCATAAGTTTCAGCAGGAGCTCAAGCAGCTGGTAGGAGCTGGGTGCCTAGGCTGACTTGGTGCATCTCTCCTAAATTTCACTGCAGCTCAGTCTTAAGTGCAGGAGCATGGATGTCACCTGCCTCCTGGGACTTCACTGAAGGTAACAGCACAAAATGTAATATTTTTTTAAGAACTTTATATTAATAATAAATAAATCTTACGGTGTGCAGTTGGCTCTCTTTGGCGCTGTAAAAGCTCCACTGGATGAAGAAGTTTCCCAGCGGCTGAGAACTCGTGTATGTGCAGAGAAGGGTTGCATTCCCACCAGTCTTGACGTTCACTGTCTTCTCAGGAACAGTCACCACAACTCCGCAGACATGACCTGTGGGCAGTCAGCACATGAGCAGAGCAGTGGGGCAGCCTGGGCACTGCGTGGAGGGCCCTGCTCTGCCAAAGGAACCTGGAGGTGTTTGTCACTCTGCTTTTAGTACAGCTCCCCTTGGGCTTGCTGGGCATATGTTAGTGATAACAAGCCCCCTTAAAACAAATATTGCTCTGGCAAAGCACAAAGCAGGCTTGCTCCCACCTGCACAGACTTGTCTTCTCACTGGCAGCCTCCCTGCACTCAGCACTCTCCTGAACCTGATGCTCTCATTCACAACTGTCCCTAGGCCTCCTGCACACCTTTCTTGCCTTCTTTTTTTTTTGCACCTATTCATCAGATATCTGATCTTCATCCAGGACTCACCATCCGCTACCTTTTTCTTGTATTCTTACATTGACTCTGACTCAGTGGCACTGTTGGGTTCCCCCAGGCTGGAGCCCAGCAGTTTTCCTCTATTTTCCTTTTGCTATTTCCTTTGAATCGTAGAATCATTAAAGTTGGAAAAGATCACAAAAATCATCTAGTCCAACCAGCAAGCCATCCTCACGTGCCCGCTAACCACATCCCTCAGTGCCACACCAATCCTTTTCTTGATCATCTCCAGAGACAGTGACTCTACCACCTCCCTGGGCAGCCTTTTCCAGTGAATCAGCACTCTTTCCGAGAAGAATTTTTTCCTAATATCTAACCTAAACCTCCCCTGTTGTAAATTAAGGCCATTACATCTTGTCCTATTACTTTTGCCGGGGATAATAGGCCAACCTCCACCTCACCACAACCTCCTTTGATTTTATTTAGGTTTCTTACGGCTTCCTTGCAGAAGCTCTTTGTTTTCCAATATCTTCACATTGCAAATTTCAAACTGAGCTTTTTGGAAATGCTTTTATCATGTGAGTTGTGAGAAATTCTCTGGTAACTCGATCAACCCTTTCTGTTGCGCTCTAAACAGAAAAGGACCAAACATAATTTATGAACTCTCTTTTGTAATGTTCTCATCAGTCTTGGCTACAGAGCTGTGTTAATGACAGGAATTGAGTGATGCTCTACAGTATTTATCTGTTTCTGTCCTCTGTTCAAGTTACTAGAAATGGTGACATATGGCAACAAAGCTTAAAGCTCTCAGTTAAGATTAAAGTCTGAATGTTAGGTCTTTGCAGGATGGCTGAGTTCAGTTTTAGAGCTACTGGCTAGAGATTCTGAAGGAGAATATGTTCTGGACATGGTGGAAAATATGTCTTTGGTGCTTTCGGTACAATGGGCAAGGTGAGAAATTCATGCTGGCTAATTTTCTTGTAGGCATATTACATTTGCCAGTGATAAAGGCAAAACATAAAAAATAATCTCTTAATGGGATATCTGTGCATTTCATGTTAGGGTGCTGCTTCTGAGAGTTTAAGCAGAACCTTCAGCAGCATCAAAAGAATATTTTACTCGAATTATCACCCATATGAGAAAAAACAGTGTAAGAAAGGAGATTTGTTTTTTTGTTTTTTCTTTTGTTTTGGTTTTGGTTTTTTTTTTTTTTGCATTTTTAAGCATGGAAATATCGCAGATTCATCAGCTCCTGCAATATGCAAGCCTATCTCAACTTAGAGTCTGAACTCTTCAGGTCTGATTTCCTTGTTTGCTGGATCAAGTGTTAAAAGTTCACTGGAAAGAAGAAGTCAGTAATCTACTTTCCATGGCAATGGTAGCTAGAAGGAAAAGTAGCAGGCTTAAACTGCAATGACATTTATGTTATGCACGAAGACAGCCTCACAGGAGTAGTTGCAGACTGATTTAAATCAGAGTGGGTCCCAGTGCTATCTACAAGTCCTTCTTGTCCTGTGAGTTCACAATAGCTTAATTCTTACTATAATCTAATATGAAAGCCATGCGGTATTATTTTAGAGTCTCAGCTCATTGATCTTGGCTTTAACAATTAGAGTTGGAGGGAAGATAATGGTTTCTTGCCACAATAATACTTGCAGATACATGCATTTATTTTCTGTTCTTCATTGTAAAAAAGCTGTTGTCTTTCCACACAATGGCATTCTACCGAAAACATCCATTTTCCAGTCATCTGCCTTTATCGCTCTGTTTCTGGAATCAAGAGTGCTACAGAGACCGGACGTTTTCCAGGAGGAGTTAACAGAAGTGACTCTAGCTTCCTTAAGTGATTCCAGCTTCCATAAAGCTGCATGTTTTGAAGAAACACACACAGCTTGCTTAGTTCTAGTAAACATATAAGGCCAAAACCAATAAAACTTTCTTTGTCCAGCAAGGTTGTTAAACGCCATTACTAATTCTAAGATGGTGCTTTTGACTGAAAATGGAGCAAACTGGACCTGCCCAGCCTGTTCTACATCGCGGAAGTTAAGGAGAATTTGTCTCTGAGTTTAATCCACTGTTTCAAACTTATAATCCCATTTCATACATACAGGCCTTCTGACTGCAATGAAAAAAGGGTGTGAGTAAGAAGTTACACCTTTCAAAAAGCTAGTGAGAGCAGGGCATAACTTATTGTTAAAAACAGTTGGTCTGTGTCTTTTACTCAATATTACTGTGAGAGCATTTCCTTGTTACAGAAAAGTGGCTGCAGTTAATTGAGAATCATTCACTTTCATTGCAGACCCATGCCGTTCTTAATGTTAACAAAGCAAACGCCAGATTGCTGATCTTCTCCTGACTGCTACAGAAACCCTCAGTCAGTGATTTCCCTTGCTACAGCAACACTGTTAGTCTTAAATCCAAACCCTTGAAATTAGAGGACATTGTCTGGCAAATTATTTGTACTAGTGCTGAATTTCTCTTCATTTCTAAGACAAAAATCTTTTGGGGCTCGTATGTGAGAGTGATAGCACCAAAGCACCACAAGCAACCATTTAAAATATTTATTTGGCTTCCAAATAGATAATTCCATCTTGAAAAGAAAACGTGGACACTAGCTTCCTTTATTTTTATATATTTATTTATTTATTTATTTATTTATTTATTTATTGTGAAATTAAAGGCTGTTCATCTCCATGGAGCATTACATTTAAAATGTCCACCTCTGTATATATTAAAAATAGAGCTTAGCACAATACGCTGTCTTTGACGCAGTAATAAAATATTATCTTTAGTGTTCTGTATAATTCCTAGATTCCACCAGGTATTACATCCTCACTTAACTTCATGGAATTCCAAACTATTGACTATGACTATTTGCATGCTTAAGTTAAGCATCCCCCAAAAAGTTTTAAACAGGGTGGATGCAAGGCATCATTTCCCAGCATATTGTGAAGGGGAGACAAAAGCCAAATGTGAGAAAGCCAACCGGGAAGGACCCTAGTGCTATGCATGAGCCCTTTGCCTCTTTTCGGCTCTAAAGTAAAGCATTAGTTTACCAAAGCTAAAATTCTGTTCTTGAGCAAAAATATTACCAATTAGGGGTCACCCTGCTGATTTCCACAAAATGGCATGTCATTGTAGCCATGATTTTCATTCCATCTAGAAATAAGTCCCGAATGTTCTCCTAGTTTGCCAGTCAGGGTCACCTGCTATCTTATTGCAGCAAGTTCTTTTACTTCAGTGTTATTTCAATCAGTTTGTTATTCTTACCTGCAAGGGTGGCTAGAATTGGAAATATCTTCAGCATCGTTGGAAACATCTTCTTGACGTTTGGAGAGAAAAGAGACCAGATGCAGCTCCTGGCTTCAACTAAAACTCATCTGTGTGGGTTTTTTTTTTCAAGTGGCTTTTTGTTTTTCTTATCAGCCGTGTATCAGCACGTCAGTGAGCTTTTTCAATCTCCTTTATCGCGTGTATGCCTTTCTCCGACTAGTGGTGTGATTGTTCAGTTGAAACCACTTTGTGGGGCAAAAGCAAATGAGCGTTTTGTTAATAATAAACCTTTGAATCCGAGAAGCCCCGATGTTCCCACCTATAGCTACTATTCCAACAGTATTTGCCCTCGTAAGTACTCCCACTGAGCAGAACAAAAGGATTTGTTGAGCTACGTCTGATTACCAGCATTACCAGTGGTCAGTCTGATTACCAGCACTGGAGTCATGCGTTGTATGAGTATGGAATAATCCTGATTTCCTGTTAATTCTATCACGTATTTTTGTAAAATGGGCATCTGAAGATAATACTGTGTTAGTGCATTTCCATTTTTAGAAGTATTTCTCATACAGTTTCATACAGAATGATTACACTGGACTTACGATTGCCTTGAAATTTCTGTATTGAATTCATCAAAAGATCACACACCAAAATAAAGATAAAGCAAAACACAGTTTATCTTCTAAACAGACAACGCAGTCAGTTTCATCTGGTTTTAATCCTTGAAGTAGGATGCTGCTAATACAAATGACAAAGTGAATATATTGATTTTTATTTAAATCTTAACATCTGATATATGCAGTGAAAAAGCAGTGGATAAAGGTTAGAAATCATTACAATAACTTACAGTAGATTACTTTGCCCTTGGTGCTTGCAGAATATCTTGTCCAGTTCTCTAAAGCCTGTGAGGAACACAGGGTGCTCAGGTGCTTGGTGAAGGCAGCTCTGCTTTCTTCATTCCATCTCATTTGATTGAAGCTGATTCAAAACCTGGTGCTGAGATAGGAGTAGCTGGTCGTGCATGTGCAGCCACGTGGTAGTAGCTGAAGACATAACAGAGGGCAGCATTGCCTTTAAGATGTATTCCTGTACCTGTGTGACCAAGACAATGAAAATGGCCTGAGACTTATTTCTGTGCTTGGTGAAAACATGGGCTAACCTTTCTATGGCAGGGACCGTGCTGCAGAAGGGAATGCCCCCTTGGCATGTGGGGCTCAGGCTCTGAATGTGTGCAGTGGGATGGTTGGGTATTTCTGTGCTCACCCTCTTCTCTGCCATGATGTGATGTGGTGGTAGGTTCTTCACGATAGAAGTGGTGAGTTGCTTATTGGGTCAGTTATTATTGGGCTCAGGCTTATGGAATTAGGTGAATTTTATTCTTCCTGGTATTTCTGTGGATGGCATAACTGAATAACTCTGTGTAGATGTCAGGGTTTTATTGTATTTTTATACGAACCATCTCAAAAAGTTTCATGGAAGATGCCTTTTCCTTAGTTCTAACTGTCAGTGCTTCTCTCAGTTTCCCCATAGGGTAGGCAATGCAGGCCAGTTAGTGACAAGGACAGGACTTGGAACAGATTCGTGTCTTGCCATGGATGCACAGGAGATATGGTGTCTAGACAGGAATATGTAAATTCAGAGCATGAATGTCAAATTCAGGTTTCTTCCAAATGTGAACAGTGTTTAGATTGACCTGTAAGGAAGTATGAAGGGATCCTAAAGGCACCTGGAGTTCTCACTGGGTTATCCAGCATCAGGCTGAAATGGGAACTGCTGCTGTCTTCTACGTATTGAGCCACAGAAATTGGTTGTGAGTGTGGCCACATTGCAGCAACAGCCTGTGGCAACTCCCTAGTGTGCACAAGCTCTCGCTAGACAGAGCACTGATCCTTTGCAAAACCAATAATTTTTAAGAAGGTGCATAAAATGTTGCCACCCAGCTGCAGGTCAGCACACACCTGCATGATCTTGTGCCTTTACCGCAATGTCAACGTGTCCTCTGGTTCCCCCTTCATTTATCAACACTGTCCTTTGTCTGGTGCTTAAAGCACTCACAGCTAATACATATTTTCTCCCTGCTAAGCTCCCTTTTTGTGAATTAAATCTCTAGAAGATGCCAACTACATTCCTGGAGGGTGACATGCTCAGTTTGACCAGGGGCCTGGAGCCAACAAAGCAATGTCTGCGCTGCTACATGCCCAGTAAGGCCTGGGCTGCGGGCCCAAGCTGGCCACTTCTGGAGCAGTGTACATCCTAGTGAATGAGTACACACATCTGACCTGTTTTACAGAGGATGCTGAACACCAGTCGCATTCACTTTTGGCAGTTAGCAGCTTGGGGCTCATTTCACACCATCAGGTTGGAAGTGTGTATCCTCATGTGCATCGTGCAAGCCACCCAGAGTTATGCTGCTGTGAGGGAAGCAGGATGGGCCTGCCGGCTGCTGCTTGCGTCTGGCTCAGTGCTGCCGGAGCAGTGCTGCCTGCCCAAATGTGAGCTTAGGAACAGTACAGAATGTAGAAAGCAAAATCTCTTTTGGTCTGATTGCAGCTGAAGTGACAGGGGATGATGTGGAAGTTTTTGTCACACTGCAGGTTGTAGGCCCAGAGCACAGCAGCAGCAGTCACTTTGCCATAGGTGGAGCAAAGCCTCTTATCTTGAGATAAAATGGACGGGGCTGGTACCAGGAACTATGTGTTAACAGACTTCATGACTCAAATCTATGTACACTGCAATGTTCCCTTCCAAGCAACTCCCTTGTACTCACTCTATAAACAGAAGTGGTGGTCATTTAAAAAATGGAGCCCAGCAGCACACCTGGGAAAAGCAGCAAGCCTCCCTGGGCTGCATTGCCTACACAGGCACCTAGATGGCTCTTAGGGTTTGCTTCTATCCCAACACCCAACTTAAAAAATTCCTGTAGAGTCCCACCTTTAACTTGACTAATCTCAGCTGCACATCAAGAACATGTTGTTTCTGAAACACACTAAATGCAACATTATTCAACAATACCAAACTCAGCAGAATGGGGTGCACAAAGCTCCCTGTTTCAGCATCACATCTGGTTGCTGGAGATGCAAAGACTGTAATCAAAGATTTAAACAAGTATAGTACAAGAGCCACCTTACGGCTCTAAATCCATCATTAGGTTGACTTTCAAATGCACTTTATAGTTTTCTTGCTTATTACACAGCCTCATTTGTTGTCTAAAACGTATTTATAAACTGTGTTTGCTGGAGTGTTTGCTGCCTAAAAGATAGTTTGTGAACTCACTGTTATTTTCAGGCACTCAGAGAGCTCGGAATATGTGAAGCTCTTGAACCGGACCACATACAGAAACAGAATCCCACATCAAACACCTTTGCATTCACTGAACCCAATACCACCAGGATGGCTCCCCTGCAATATGTATCCCAGCATTCTGCAGAACAGTTGAATGCAAATGCTCTTTTTCTGATTTTTTTCAGCTTGGACTCATTCTTGGCTAAGCTATACTTTCTCCTGGGTTCACCAGCCTAGGAAGTGACTGGGTCACCCTTAGGGCTGCTTTACTCTCCTGCTTCCAGGCACAGCTGAGCACTGCCTCCCTGCTTGGCTTTCTCCCAAGTGTTCATTCTTTTTGGTGTGTTCCAGGTAACCATTTCCTGGAGGAATCAGTGCATGTGGGTGAAGTTGCTCCCACGCCTGGTGCTGCAGTGTGGCTGCCCTCTGAGGGACCTGAATTCACTGAGACTGCATGGACTTGCAAGAGGTGGAAATACAAATCCTATATGCCATTAATTATGTATCAGTGGCTGTACAGCTCCTTGTCCCTTCTTGGTGTGAGTTCTGAGGGACCCAACAGCCTGGTTCCTGCTCCCCTCTGGGAGTGGCTGGGATGAGACAAAGCGCTTGCCTGGGGCAGTGGGATGAGACAGAGCACTTGCCTGGGCCCTCTCTGGGTATGGATTCCCTGAAGCTGGACAGTGCTTTGGAAGCACTACGTGACATTAAGATGAACAAGCTCATGTAAGGCAAGTTCTGCTTGCTTAGCACCTGGTTTTGATGCGACTTTTCCTTTTGGTTGCCAGGAGCATCGTGCTGGGAGAAGACTGCTTGTTTGGTTGATTTCAATTTTCAGTGAGAATGATATGATGCTTCCTATCCAGCTTTGTTAATAATCACATTATAACTTTCTTTATTATCTTAATTACACTGATCATGACAGAGTACAATGGTGCCATGTGACGAAGCTGTCTGACAGAGGATCAGCTTTCCTGGATAGACAGACTGTGCAGAAGACTGACAGAGATAAGCCTAAGAATATTTTTATCATGTTTCTGGTTTTCTGGGGCAGATAACCAAAATTCACCATCTTGGGGCTCAGGACTTGGATCCTGTAGCCCAGCAGCTTTGCTTACTTGCAAGCACTTGTTATCTTTTGATGGTCAAGTAGGCTGTGAGTTTGCAAACTGGGAGAAGTAGTGGAGAATGAGACTGTCAGCAGCCGCTATGCCATAGGAGCATCAAGGAGAGCAATCAGTCAGTGACATCATCTGAAAAACACACGAATGTTAATGGTGTGCAGGGCGTAACCTTTGCATAGCAGCTGCCTCATCCAGTGGCACACAGCAGTGTGATTCCAATGAACTATAAAAGCAGTGAGCACAGCTATGGCACAGCTATGTCCCTGTCCCACCCTCCCTTACAGCAGTAGGATTTGCAGCCCAACAAACACGTGCTGTCAGTAAAGAAAGCACTGATCCATAGCCATGGCTGAGGCTCAGTGCTCATCACTGCTGGCCTTGTGCTGCAAGTCCTTTGACACAGAGTGTGTTTGGGTCGTGTTGCCTGCAGCCAGGCTGTGTCCCATGGCAACAACTCTTCACTCTTGCTTTTCTGTAATTAGTAAATTAACTAGTAAATTGTAAAGTGAAATGTTCTTGTAGCCTTTTTGAAATATTGAAAAGCTTCTAATTCAATAAGCAGACTCGCCTCAGAAAGAATGAGTGGCTTAAAATCTGGTTAGTGGTCTTACTTCACCCATGCCACTGATGTGATTGGCATTGAACAAGCCCTGACTCTTCATTCTGCCCTGAGACACAAGTGAATGCTGTAAGCCCACTCAGCATCCCTTCGGTCACTGTCTGTCCATCTCTACAAAAAGCTTGTTTTCACTTTGCTGTGATTTTTGGGAATCAGGTTATGCCCAGGGGACAACTGATCCATAGCAGATGGATTACAGTGATTGTACATTGCTAACAGTACTTATAGGTAATTAAAGTGACTTCCTGGGACAGCAAGACCTTGACCATGCAAAGCATTATTTGCATCCTTGATTTCAGTCTTCTGACATCAGCAGGACTGCAGAGACACTGAAGGCAGGTGCTGAGCACAGGGCTGTAGAAAGCTGCTACTTAACCAGAGTGCTTCATCATGGTAGTGTGTTGCATGGGGAGGACACTGACTTAAGATGCACCAAGACTGTCAAATTTATCATCAGCCTTGAGATGATGTTTTCTCCTAACTCTCTAGCTTCAGGCGTGGCAGCAGTGAATAATGTCATGAGTAGTCAGTTTGTATTTACTTTTTCCTTAAGGAAAGGATCCTTTTAGTTGCATGAAAAAAAATCTCAGTATGGTTCCAAATATACCCTTCTTTGTTCTTCTGAACAAAAAGCAGAAAACAAATAACTAGGTACATAATTTTTATATATTTTTAAAAAATATTTCAGAAAACTTTGGGGGTATTTTTATGGCTCTGTTCATAGTTTTTTTTTGACCGTTTGGAATGGTCCTACTTAAACACACAGCCATCATCAATGTGGTTTCTAAGAACGATGCCCCATCCCTCGAGGCATTCAAGGCCAGGCTGGATGTGGCTCTGGGCAGCCTTGTCTAGTGATTTGTGACCCTACACATAGCAGAGGGATTGAAACTAGATGATCATTGTTGTCCTTTTCAACCCAGGCCATTCTATGATTCTGTGGATCAAAAAGAGCAGCTTTTTGCAATTTGTGCTGTAAAACCAACCAGAATAATGCTTCTTCTCGATTTTTCTACTTCAGTGTAGTACTAACAATGACAATAACAGTAGAATATCTGAGCTGGCTGATAACTTGTAATAAGAAACATATTTAAGTAATATAATCTCACTTGCTGTTCAAATATTGTTCATAGGCTACTTTTCTTTTTTCAAATGCTTCTGCTTTTGAAATATGAGCTGACCAAATGGGTAGGTAGTGCAGAGGGAGGGACTGGCTCTTGACACCTACTAAGGACTTGCTTAATTTGGATTGCACACAACTCCATGGGCCTTAAATGCATTATCCCTCATTGTAGCAGCTTAATTTGCACTTCCAAAAAATGTGTAGCAAATGTTCCCTATTTCCTTAGAAAATGCTATTTCTGTTTGCTGGACCTTCAGTGTGTGTGCTGCGTCTTGTGCTGGAGCACAATTCCACATTGCTAAGCAACACTGCTGCTTAGATTTCTTATTTCCTTCTCTTTTGAAAGCCTGTCGCAGCACACCTGTGTTTCTGATGGCTTCTTGCTGATGTGGAGGGAGCGTGCAGTGCATCCATAGAGCAAGGATAGGACACCACAGGGAAGGGGTGTCAGGCAATAGCACTTCACCATCCACAACACTTTTCTTGTCTGAAATAGGAAAATGCTTGCTGACTGCCTCTCTTGGAGCTGTCACCTTCTGCTCCTTGTTGTCTCCTGCTAGTAGGAGCTAGGCTACTGCATGTATTGGAAGCCAGAGAACAGATTTCTCAAGATATTTTTGCCATTGGCACTGTATTTCTAGCCTAAAATTATGGCTCTTCAGCACAGCAAAGCTGGAGTGACAGCAGAGTTCAGAGAAGCTGCACAGTGTTTCCTTTTCAGTGGTGGGTTCACTCTGCTGTATGCTGCCTACAGCCTAAACATGCATGGCCACAGATAAATACATTGCCTCCAGAGCAGTATGTCTGTACAGGATCAATGCCATTCTGCTTCATGCATATCTAAACTTACTCATTTCCTCTGCTGACACTGATCGGTACCAGCCTTCATGTGCAGTTGGAGGTCTCAGGCTTCAAGATCTCCTTTCCAGAAGGATTTTCCTTGTGCCAGCCAGGCTTTACTTTTTGGACATTAGGGATGAAAGAAGCCTTAAAACCCACCTGGCTGTGTTGTGTCAGTCCCTCACACGGTTGGTGAAGGAATGTGAGACAGTGAAGGAAGGAAGTGCATACTGCTCCTCACCTGCTGTCAGATGGGGCCACTCAGCCCAACAGGTATTCCTCCTTTTTCTACAGGAAAACCACCCCTTGGCAGCAGCTCCTGTCTGCAGGTGTGGGTCAGCCTGTGCCCCAGCTGTGCCTAGGGCTGCAGCTGCACCTGCTTTGCCATCCTGCTGTTGCTGGCAGGTGGGAGGAATGTGGCCCTACGAAAAACTGTTGACTTTGTGATTAGTGGGTGATCAGCAACATCTTCCCCATGACTGGGGCCATGTGGTTTATAACCTCTCAGATGGTTCCCTGCAGCGTAAGCCAATATCTTTTTTAAAACTCTTATTGAATGGAAGAAAAAATATCATACAACAGAGCTGAGCCAGACAGCATCAAAAATCTTTCGTAGCTTTTGCTGCTAACCAACGCAGATTTATACGTTACTCTGGAAAGGACACAGAGCCTCTCTCAGTTTTTGATTAAGACAACTTGGTTTTTCATCAGTGAAAACTGAGGTCCACAGGGCCAAATCAAATAAAAAAGGCAGGATTTTAGCTGGTTTAAACTAGATGGGCCCCGTGTAGCTTCAGTGGACCTGCCCCAGATTTGTCTTGCTAGATTTTAGCTGTTATGTGACTTTCCCTCTCTAACCAAGATATACAACAGGCTTGCAGGGGATCGGTCTGAGAAGACACATTGCTATTCTGTACCTGTTCAGTCCCGGTCTCACAGCTCCTGCAGATGCAAGCAGGATCCTGCTCAGATGCTTGTTATTGCTTTTCTTTTTGGACTCTGATGTTAAGTTTATGGCTGGCTGGTGTAATGTCTGCAGTAACGGATGGGGAATTTTTATCTCCTTCTTTATTCTGGCATGCTGCAAGCTAAAATTTTAACACCCAGTAATTCAAGCTGAGAGCCAGTTTGCTCTCAAAATAATATTTTTGTGGCAAGACAGTGGGAAGTGAATGGCATCACATGCACCACGTTCTTCCCTTGTCGCTCCCAATAATTTTAGTACTGCGGTTAAGTAGCTAAGGAGGAAAGTTGCAGAGATCCACCAAGGTAGCAAAAACCTGAATGATACACCCCAAAGAAACACTAGTGATTTTTGTCATGCTTCCACATTTAGTTCCTCTAACACCAAGATGAATCATGGAGAAATTCTGAGAGGATTAATCACATTACTCTATAGTTTTCAGCTATTTTTTGGCAGCCTTCTGAAGGTCACAGCTAAAAATACTGAAAACACTCCAGGCCTAATGAGAGCCGAGTTAAGAAAAAGGATTGCATGGAAACAAAAGGACTGAGAGGGAAGAGCTGTGTCTTGGCTGAGCTCACTGAGGTTCAGACATAGGTGAGATAACAACAGGAATGTTTGGCTGAGCTGAAGGTGCACCCAATCTACAAAGGAGCCAGCCGCCGTACTTTAGAAAGCTGTGTAGATCTCAGGGAAGTTTTTCACTTACTGGAACACAAATGAGCAAACCTTTGTCGTTTCAGCTGTGGCACGAGGGGAAGAAGCAGCCCAGAGACAGATCCCTGACACAGCTGTAGTGCCTGAGGTTTTCTGCAGAAGCACAGGTGCCTTGAGACAAGCTCAGCACTGTTTTAAACCTACTGAGGGCTTAAAGAGCTCTGCATCCTCGCTTCTCCCTGCTGAGCTCCTGGGCCGCAGCAGGAGCCCCAGCCCAACCTGCAGAGCTGGGTGCTCCTTTCCTGGTGGCTCTCCATGCTCTGGGGCAGTGCTGTCCTACCATGAAACCCTGAGCTGCAGCGGCCACGCATGGGAGTGCCAGAAAATCACAAAGGATGGCCCTGGTGTTTGACGTGGCTTCTGCCACTTATTCTCACAAAAACTTTAAAAGACTGAAAGTGAGAAAAGCATAGGAGCAGCTGGATGCAGTAATAATAGGTCTTTTCCCTGTGTTTTACAGGCTGTTGTGGAGTTGTCCCTGTGTGACTGTATTTACTCACTTCAAGGTGCCGTATTTTGCCATAACGTAGCAGGGCTGGCCAGTAATCAAACCTTTATAAACTATTGCTTTTTTTTCCCCCACTCACTGTGCATTTGCTGACTCCCCAGCACCCAGAAATTCGTGCTCACGGTGATGTTTGGAGGCCCTATAAGGCTGTCACTGCTCATTTGTTGCACGTTGCATGGCTGTTATTTTATACTCGTAGGAGTATAAAATACTCGCAGGAGCCAGGCTGTAATGCTGTAGGGTTAAAGCTTAAGGCTAAAAATGTGAAAATACAGGCCGTAAATCCAAGTTGTGTTGTATCCCACGAAATCATCGTATCTCAGTTCTACCTGCAGTTGCCGAATCCTACAGCCAGAGCTCCTGGGTGACCACAGCTCCACATGCCTGAGATGGAGAACTTGTACAGCTGTCATTACACGTGTCTCAGTTAATTGAGATTGCTAAATGACAGCTGGTATTGCAGGTAATCCATGTTTACAGCAGGAAAACAAACACTCCAGTACAAATATTCCCATATCCTGAAACTTTACTGTCACTCTTAAAAAAAAGAAAGAAAGAAAGCTTAATCCCTTTGTACAGAGGCTGGGCTTCTGTAAGGCACCTCACGTAGCAACCAATGCTTCGCACGGACTGAGCGCACGTGTGAACGCAGTTCGCGCCCCGCGTGGCCCCGCCTCCAACCGGCGCGTGGCCACGCCCCTTCCCGAAGCCACGCCCACAGGGCAGGCAGCTACCCCCCCCCTCTCCTGTGCGGAGCTCCGTGTGCTGGCGCGCTGCTGTCTCTTGCTTGAGGTACCGCTCCCCGCTGCTCTCCCTGCTTCCTCTCCGCCGGCTGCGCCCGGGACCCTCCCAGAACGCGGCTGTCCCTGCAGCTGCCCGGGGCACTCGTGGGGCCTTCGCAGAGCGCCGAGCCGTGCCGTGCCGCTGAGCTGTGGGGGCTTCGGGCCGTGCCGTCGCCTCGGGAGCGGCGCGTGTCAGGAGCTGGAGGGGTCAGCGCCCGGAGCACCTGCGGGGCGGTGGCCGAAGAGTGCCCCTCGAAGGGGGATGTCCTGCAAAGTCACGGCCGCTCCCGGTGCCCGGTGCGCAGACAGCCGCTTCCAGGGCACTGCGCGGTACGTGACGCTGCCGCCCCCCCGCTTGGCGCCGTGTGCCACAGGTGGGAGCCCGCGGAGCTGCTGCTGCTTCCCCGCCGCTTCTCCTGCGTCTGTGTCCCGCAGCTCTCCTCCGCTCCGGCTCCGTGGACTTCCTTATTTGCGCCTCGCTGTTGCCAGCAGCCGACATAGCCACGGGGTCTGCGTTTCTGGGAAGCCGCTCCCTTTGCCTACGGCTCTTGGCTGGGCCTGGCGGTGTTGCAGGCGCTATGCCGTTCCTACTTCGTTCCCGTCGCCTTTCGTGGCAGTGTGTGGCTGCTAACAGCAGCTTGCAGTCAGTTTGCCCTCCCCAGCCACGGCGCGAGCGGCCCTGTCCCGGTCCGGGCTGCGGGTGACGCTGCTGGGGGCCGTGGGGCCGAGCGTTCCCTCCCCTTCCCGCTGTCTCTCTGCCTCCTCCCTTGACAGAACGTCCGAGCCGCTCCACGTGGGAAGCCAACTTTCTTCTCTTCTGCACAGTACTGTAATTGAATACTTGGTTTTCTTCTTGAGCCCATGGCTTAATGTGCCCGCAGCACTGGGAAGGTCCAGCGCCAAGCATTCGTGGTAGGGCAGGCTCACTGTGCTTTTACATCAGTGTTGTTTACACTTCAGAGGCATTGGAGAGGGGGTAAACCGTAGTGAGTGGTTTGACAAAGATTCAGTGAGCGTAAGGCTGTCCCGTAGGTGTCAGCAGCCTACGCTGGGAAGCAGCTGCCAGTGACTGACTCCGGAATCCAAACGGAGTTACCTTTTGCCAGGTAGCCCCAGTGGTATGCTTCATTTTTGGGGGAGATTAATCCGGGGTCAGGACAGCAGGTCACTGAGGTTCCCTTCAGAGGATGTGTTCTGCTTTTAGCAGGTGCCTCAGGTGTGTGCTTGACATTTGGCCTTGGCTCGATGTAGCTTGCAGAGCTGGGGGCAGTCAGAAGTAGGGTGCCTCTGGGCAGGCAGCCTTACGATGCACTGCGGGTTTTTCTTGCCAGCAGCGTCGTGTAGCGAGGTTGGCAGAGGGTCGTCACTGCTCTTATAAGAACTCCTAACCCTTACAGAGCTTGAGCATCTTGACATAAGACAGCACTTCTCAGACAGTACAGGTGATCTTGTTACTCTTGTCCAGAAAGCTGCCTTTCTCACCTCCTTGCAAGATGTGTGGGTATTCATGTAGCTGCACAGATGGCAGAAACACCTTGTCTGTTTAAGAAAATGGTACCAGATGATCCTATGAAGCTGATTTAATTTTTACTGATTTAATTAAATTGGTGCAATCTGTGTTTGGATTTCTTGTTTGAATTTACCTGAACTTCTCTTGAGCGAGATTAAATGACAGATTTCCATATGCAGTTTGTGCTACTTTAAGTACATCTGTCTGTAATCACACCTGCAGTCAGTGACCTTCATGTAACTTTTCCCCATCCTCATGTCTGTGGATTGCCCTTTGCTGGGAGTGTATAAACACAAGATCTTTCACATAGCTGTGAACACAGACAGTAGAATCAGGTGTTTGGGTTTTCTTTTTCTGAATTACAAGAGTTTCCAAAAGTATTTCATATCCCACTCAAGTTATCCAGCTTGAGCACATGAATGGCTCCAGTGACTGAATTCATGCCTGAGCCTGTGTTGGCACTGGGAAGTTGTATTATTCCTGGAAGAAAATGGCCGATCTATTTTTTTTTTTTTTCTCTTGCAAAAAGGTCTGTGACAGAAGGTGCAGCTTCAGTAATGGAAGTAATGGAATTACTCTCCCTGGAGTTCCCTTTCAGTGTGTCTCATGTTCACAGAGCAAACAGGATTCACTGCAGATGGGAGCACTGTGTGTCTCTGTACTCGGCCAGGAGCAGCACAGCCCAGTCCAGGTGTCAGCTCAGTTTGGAAATCCAAAGAGATGACCTGGTGTGTGTGTGGTGGATCAGACATGGACATGAGCTTTATTTTTCTCTCATGATATGGGGCTGACCTCAGAATCTGTAGCCTTTCTGTGCTTTGTTGTTGGGAACTGCAATTACAGATCAGGAATTCATTTCCTGAAAGGCTGTTTCCAAAGCTTTCCTTTTCCCAGATGCTGGGGGGAATTGCACCTTCTGAGTGTACCTTGTTTTAAGCCATGATGAGAAGCACCCCACAGTTACCTTCATTCCACCTTTTAGTTATTTCAGGCATGGCTGAGGCTTAGAATGCCACCGCTGATACAGAAGAAAGAATGCTGCTGCATACAAACTTTCCTCAACAAGCAGCCCTGCTTTCCCATGGGTTTCAGCGTCACACTTTGTCTCAGATCATTGAGCTCAATAGGCAAAGGAGTGCCTATTGAGCTTTGCAAGGAGTACAAAGGAATTGGGCTCCACGTGCGTTTGACTTCTGAGCTCATGCCACATTAAAGAAATAGTTGGTTTTTTCTTTCTGATTGTTTGCAAATAGCCTCAGCTTCTGAGGCTGTGCCTTCAGTGCCAAGTCCCTCTTGCTGGAGGAGCTGGGAGGGATAAATCACCAACCTTCCCCAGCAGAAATGTGGGTGGTGGTGGGAGTGCAGTTCTCCTGGTTTTACTGAGCTGTGCATCCCAACCCACTGCTGAGTGCCAGGCAGGTAATGCAAGCGTGGTGTTACTGGGGTGTAACAGGCAGGGTCAGGACAGCAATTTATGACATGTCACACTGAAAGCAAACATGGGGAAATCGTGGTGGAATGAAAGCAAAGTTGGGGTCAGCAAATATTTTTGAGGGTCAAAAAAAAAGAAAAAAGACGTAAGTTGTTACGCATGGTTGCTTTTGTCCTGCATTTTGTCCTGCATCTTTAGCTGTGCGTTTTGTTTCTTGGAACTTGGCCAAAGCTTGTTTTCCATCTTTTCTGACTATTACAAATTTACAGGTTGTGAGGATGAGTAACAAATGAGGTCAGGGAGTTGGTTGGTCTCTGTATGTGACTGCCACCTGTGGGGGTCTGGCTTTAAGCTGTTTCAGGTTTCTCACTTGCAGCTACCACATATTGGTTTGTTGTTGCCTTTTCAAGCATATGTCACAAATTAATGGCTAAGAAGATGCTTTGAGGAGTAACTTTATATCGTAAAGACTCTTATCAGGAGAGCTGGGTCCTTCAAAGCTGGTATATCATGCTGTCCTCCCTTGGTGGGATCAGAGCAACAGGTGTTTCTCTGATAGAAACGTCTGAGAAGCAGAAACGTGGGGAGGTTATGTGGGGAGCTCACTGTGAAGGTGTGGGAATGGATGGTTGTTGCAAACCAACAATCAAAGAACTGCAAATTCTTTTAAAATTCTTTTGTCTCGAGGATGGAAGTGCAGGTGTAGCACAAACCTCAGCACAAGGCCCTGCCTCCTCCCCACAGCCAGGTATACTTCAGGATAGTGTGTGAGCGCTTCCCTCTTGCCTCTGCCAAGGCTCCCAGCCTGTGCTGGGCTGGATGGAGCAGGTCTGGCTGGGCGGCTCTCACAGCAAAGCCTCTGAAATGTTGGCATCCTCTCACAGCTGGGGCATGGCAGTCCTGGTTCTGTGAGGTATGAGAGGTTTGCTCGGTGTCCCAGGGGCTGTGCTTGTTTATTTGTGTTCTGGCAGTGTGCAGAATTACAACGAACTACATCCTGCAAGATCTGCAAATAGTTCCCACCTATGAAATAAACAGAAGTCTCAAATATTTAAACTAAAACTTTGGATTGCTAGTTTATTACCACTAAGAGGCTTTATTGACCTTACAGAGCCTGAGTCACATCTCTCCTCTGATGGTGCTGACTCTCTGAAATAATGGCAAAGGACCAAGAGCCTCAGTCCTTTGTTTACCGTAGGTGGGATGATTCATTTAATTAAAAATGGATAAAAGGAAGTAAATTGCATGTAATGCAAATTTCACCCATGCGGTTCCTGGCTGGAGGGAGGTGGATAGTCACTGTGGGTGATTACTCATGAGACAGTTAAGTTGGGTTGGGTAGAAGCGCACAGGGGAGAGAAGTGCTCATGCAGCATTCTTCAAAAGGAAACTTAATAGAACTTTCTGTAATATTGTGGTCTCATACTTTCTCCAGAAGCCCAGGGGTAAATGCAAATTGACAGGGTTCATTTCTTATGTGGTCAGTGGAGCATTTCCTCAATTATGTGTTCCCCATGTGCACAGAATAGGGGACTTCACTAATTCTTCTACCTGCCATTGTATTGTTGCCCTCCATTGTCTATTACCAGCTGCTCTCTGGGGTTGGGCTAGAGACCTACTGCTCTGATACATTCCTGTGTTCCTTTGTCCCAGGGCACATCTTGGGGCTTTCCTGATCAGTGGATATCCTTCCCTGAAGCTGCCCAGGTGGAGGAGGAGGGAAAAGGTATCAGCAGAGCAGCTAGATTCTGTCATTTCTGGAAAGTGAGGTAGTGATTGAAAGCGGGGGAAACCACACAGGGCTGTGCTCTTGATGAACTGAGCAGCATTTTTATTCCTGGGATACAAATGGGAGAAAGAAGCCATCGCTTGGGGCACAGCTGTCATCCTCCCACTGCTCTGGGGTGGAGTGACAAAGCGTGTTGGGTACAACTTTCGCTGAGTGGAGAAAGATCAGTGTCAAATGTGTGGGGAGTTGAACTTGAGTAATTTTGCTTTTTGGAGGTAGCTGAGAAGAAACAAGTCTGGTATTGCCAGAATTCGGTCTTGACTGCATCTGTTACCATCACACATTTATGTGTGGACTGCACAACTGCCTGCTTTGTTTGGAGGCAGTCCTTATCAGCTGCCACTCAGCTGAAGGTCGCTCGGCTGCTTGGGATTTTGTTGGGTAGGAGCAGCAGAGCCTTTCTGTCCTTTCAATGGGACAGCTCAGACAAAATATCACTGCAGACAGTGCAGCTGCAGCATTTTTAGTAGAAAAGCTTTTCAGAAAGCAATTGTATTAAATCTGTTCTCCTGGCTCACGACCACTCTGGGTCTGTGAAGGACCCGGCAGCTCATAGGAGCAAGTGGTGCACTGCAAAGCAAGAAGAAAAGGTGCATCTTGGAAGGGCTCTTGTGATGCCTTGCAGCAGAGTGTTGCAGCATCTGACCAAAAGTCATCACCTTGTTTTGTGATGGGGAAAAAGGGAGATGTGGGTTTTCAGCTCATTCCTCCCGGAGGCCATCCTGTAGTTTGTTGGTTTTTTTTTTTAACCTCTCTGCTGGTGAAGGAGGTCAGTCAGACGTCATGGTGTTGTGCTTGTGAGCACTGTGATGGCTGTCCTTGTTTTGGCTGTGCAGTATAAATGGCAGTGCCGCTGTGTATTTCATGGTGCTGATGCCAGAAGTAAGATGGGGGGGAGAGTGGGGCTTAGCATGAAACAGTGTTGATGACTGCGTGCAGGTATAGCAGTTTCAGTGCTCAATATTTCTGCTCCTGTTCAGTACAGCAGACACTGGGATCTGTGGTGTGATTGTGGTGCCAGGATCACATCTATCATCATTAGTGCAATGCCATTCTTGGCTTTGACCTGCCCTACGTGAGCTGTCTTAACTAATAAGGGCACTGGGAAGTGCTCACACATTGTAAGGAATAAGGAGGTTATTTCCTTATATTGTAACAGGATGTGTGATAACGAGGTATGGACGGAGGCAAGCAGCCTTTCCTGCTCACTGCTATTTTCATCGGGCTATGAATAGTCTGGTGAGATCAGTGTTATCTGTTCCGGGTTTTGTTGTGTCATGGGCAGGGATGTTTTCATATCTTTATTACATGGACCTATGTGCAGCCTCCGTGATGAGGTGGATCTGTGTAATCCCACACTGGCCCATCTGTTGAAATCAGGGTGTTAAATGCTCCATTATCAGAAGAGGGTCCTGGCTTGCTGATTGGCAGGTTAAAGTTCCTAAACCTATCCTCTTCCCTTAAATGCAAAGCAATGTCTGGTCGCTGCGGTCTGCTTGGCTTGTGGTGAGCGATGTTACACTGGACACGTCCCTGCACTCAGTGCTTGGCATGGGAACCGAGAGGGATGCACTGAGAAACCAGAGCGGGTATGTGGGCAGCTGAGCTCCGGGCTGGTGGTGAAGAGCAAAGACGTAGTTCTGTTTGGTGTTGGAGCTCAGGGAAATCTCCCAGAAATAAAATGGAAATGCAGCATAATGGAGGCAACCCTCTCAGCATCTGTCTGTCCAAAAGGAGCTGTTTTGTGCCCGCCAGGCTAAGCAAGCATTTAATTTTCACCCAATAAAACTGTTTGGAAGAGAGTTACCTAGAAAAACAAACAAAACTCCCCAGAATGTTACCCTTCTCTGTAATGAGAAGAAAACTAACGTGAAGATAGAGGAAGCAGTCACTCGGGCGAGAGGCCGGTAACGTACCTTCATACCTAGCGGTCGCCTCTGCAGAAGCCTTACCTGGGAGCGGTGGCACTGTTTGCTTTACACAGCGCACAGGGCTGCACCTGGTGGAGCGGCTCCTGCTGCCTGCGGCCCTGTGCAGCGACAGCACTGCCGTGTGGGGAACCTGGCAGCTTGGGTCACGTGTGGGCATAGCTGCCAAGAGATGAGGAAACGAGCGTTGTCCAGGCTGCTTTCACTTGGTGTGCCGCAGCGCTGCTACACGTCCCGTGAGACGGTGCTGCACTCTGCTGAAACAAGGTTTGTGTATATTTGTCCCTTTGGGGTTGGTGCTGCTGCTCGATGCCTTGCTGAAGGGAGGAAAGTGCAGTTTGGGGCAGCTCACTGACGTTCGTACCTTGGTTCTGTAAATGGGGAGTCTTAGCACCTGGGCTTTCCCTGGCTGTCAGCTCCACAGCGTTCAGGACTGCTCATTGTCAGTGCACAGCTAACAACAGGAAGGTTTACTCTTTTAGTGATTACCTTTCTTAGCTTTTCTGCTGGTGCTCGGTGCTCCCGTCTGTTCAAGGACCAGCAGGCTGCTCGCCCTGGTGCTGCCCAGCTCCTCCTGCTACAGCGGGCACGTCTCACACTGCTTCTCATGGCACTGCCAAGGCAGTGAAGGGAGCAGGGGCTACAGCTGTTGAGAAGAGTCTTTTTGCACCTAAATACTGGTGGGCAGTTCTGTAGTAACCTGAACCAGGCACAGAGAGGGGCGACAGGAGTGATCAAAGCTCCCTGTGTAACACCTGGGAAGGACAAACATTGAACTCCCTTCCTCTGATGAGAAACCACAGCAGTAACATGGGTCTGCAAAAGAAGCAGCACAGAGTAGGTGAAAGCAGAGTAATCATCACTGGATTTTTGCAATCAAATGCTTGGGGATAACAAATGAAGCAAGCAAGTGGTGGGTCAAAGCACAACAAGGGCAAATACTTTTTCACTTCAGGCACAGTGAGCTTGTGGGGCTTTGAAGATATCACGAATGCTTGAAATTAATGTGAGCTCTGCGAGTAATCCCAGAAATCTGCAAAATACACAGACACTGCTCCAGTTTTAGGGAGCTGTGACCTGCGGGATGCTTGGTGCAGGCTGCATGCTGTAGTCCCTTGGAGAGGATGAGCGTTGACACATGTGCCTGCAGCCTAGCCCTGTGTGGCCATTCCTCTGTTAAACTGCGCACTGATATTCTCTGCTCACTGGAGTATTTGTTGTTTCTTGGTGCGGTGGCCAAAAGAAACCAGAATTCAGCAGAGCTGGAGATGCAGGCGGTTGTGCCCCGAAGCAGGTTATGCTTCTGCTTGTCTCCACACCCACAGCTCTCACTGCTGGGCATGTGTTGACCTCCTTGTGATTATTGCATTCTCTAAAAAGCAGTTATATGGAAGTGCTTCACATCTGATGTCCTCCTCTGCTCAGGTTCACAGTTGTCACTGGAGATGCGGTGAGCCACTTGCCTGCTTTTGTCATGACACACAGCGGGACCTTGGGGCTGTTCCCCAGCACAGGGCATCACAGTGCTGTGGTAGCTGAGGGCACCCTGGCTTTGCCCTGCACAGCTCCCAGTGGGTGCCATTAACCAGGACACAGGCACTTCCCTCTTTCAGGACTCTCCAGGTCACCGTCTGCTGCCAGGAGCTGTGTCCTCAGAGGGTGAGCTGGAAGCCCTCCTGTTTCAGGGGCTGCTGTGATGCAGAACTTTCCTTCCCATAGCCAGCATGGGAGGTTTGCTTTTTAACTCTTGAAACAAAAGGAGTTGGCTGTTTGGGTTCTGTTAACCTTTTTCTTCTCAGGTAACCGTTCCAATAAGATAAAACATTCTCTTGGGGGAAAAAAAAAAAAAAGCCATTTACAAAGAAGTGGTATTTTTCTGATTGACTCCTGGACTAATAAATACAAATCTGCTGAGTAGGTTTGCTGAAATAATTTCAACCTGTGTGTAATGGGGTTGTTAAATAGAAGTTCTTGAAGAGCAAATACTGTGAGGAATGTGTCACTGGATCCTGTTGGTTCGTTTGTTTTGTTTCCCCAATAAAATCCATCCCAGAAACTTTTGTAAACTTGTACTTGCAGAAGTAAGGTTGTGCCTGAGAGGGTTAGCTGAGCAGAACCGAAGTGCTGGTGCCTTGCTGGGCTGGAAGAAATGCAGATTTCAGCAGCAGAAACAGCTTTTTATTACTGCTCTTGTTTTCAGTAAAGTGATATGAATAGTTTCCTAGATGATAAAGTCTATAGTGGCAGTGTGACATACACATGTTAAGCTTTCTTCTGTCCAAAGATTATTTTATAATAATTAGAGAGTTTTTATGACGGTGTTTGTTCATTTCAGTACTTAGCCTTTTTGTGTGTGTTCTGACAGTTGTTGTGCTTCTACACGTTAGGCCATTTTGAAGAAAAAAAATCCAACCAAACACTGGGGATGTATCAGCTGTCAAATAATGTAAATCTGTAAAATGATGTCAGGTGAGCAAACTCCAGCTGAAACTCCTGTGCTTGGCTCTGGCATGCCAGTCCAAGAGGTGCATTGTGTGGAGGCAGGCTGAAGGGGGGACAGAAATAATCTGAACCGCAGCTCTGAGAAACACCTGCAGGACCTGGAGACGTTGAATGTGGAGGCTGAGGGCAGATAAGGCAGACACACTGAGAGTGACAGAAGCCTTGAGGTTAGGGAATGATTGTCAAATGATGTTTGCCATGAAAGCTGGGATTTGTTCATTTTCAGTGTCCTGGCTACCAAGGCTGTGGCTTTGGGGGAAAAAGCCAAGGATGATGAAATCCACAGTCACCCGATGGGCTTTGGCTCAGTGGGAAAGTCCCACCTGGTGAGCTGGGAAATATTTACATGGACTGAAGCAGAACTTTTCCTCCCTTGGAGGTGCACTTTACTGCCCTCCGGTTGTCCAGGAGGGAGGACAAGGAATAAAGCAGCACTGCAACCTGTGATTTACCTTCCCTCCACACCATGCAGCCTCTGGCTGTTTTTGGGCTCTGCTGAAATGCTGAGTGATCTGCACGTGTGCTGTCTGAGTAGCAAATATCAGTTCAGCACAAGGAACGGTGCACTGATATTAGAAAATGAGCATCCTCTGGTATTTCATGGCTTAACATGCAGCAATAATACCTGCAGATCACATTTTCCAATTGCTTTATGAAGGCTGACTGCTTCCTCTGTTTCATTTAGGGCAGGAAGGAATAAGGAATGGGAGAATGGGGATAAAAAACAAGCAGGCAGTTTGGCAATTCATATGCATATCTTGCTTAAGGCATGCTGAGTCAACTGTTTACCTGTTAGCAGGAAAGGCTAAAATAAAATCCCATCTTGGAGAGGTTAGTGCTCTGCGAGATGCTGTAGGATGATGAGGAAAGTAGAGCAGCTTGTTTTGGAACTTGTGCTGAAGAACAAATACCAACCCCCAGTGTACACATTCGGTTACCATATGTCGCACTTATCAGAAAAGTATCTTGATGTTATTTCTTTGCAGGGATGCTTGAACTCCACGGAGGCAGACTTCTCTGCTGAAGGCGGTGCATGCCAGAGGTGCTGGGGGTGCACTGAGCTTTCGTGCCTGTCAAGGCAGGCAGCGAGCTTGCTCCTTGCTGTGCTTGCCTGTTTTATTCATGCTGGCTTCCAAATTGCTACGACTGTGCCTGAAGGAAAGCGAAGGAGCCTCATTTTGCTGAGAGTATTTTCCTGGCAGGGGAAGGCACACAGAACAGTAAATTGTGCCTGGGAAGAGCTGCCTAGAGCCTGGAAGTGCAGGTCCAAATGCTAGTGCAAATTCCACTCAAGCCATGATGTTGTGAATGAAGCCCTTTTGCTCCAGCCTCATCTCGCTCAGCACACTAGGGGCTGCCCATGGCATTGCAGCAGGCTGAGCTGGATTAGTTGCCAGTGTGTCATTGCTCCATCTGTCTGAACTGCTGAAGAACACTGCAGGAAACATGTTGGACTTGAGCTTCCTGACTGAAGAGGAGTATGAGAAGCTGATGAAGGTTCTGCAGAGAGATGCAGAGCTGAAGAAGAAAGATGGGGATCGCATCAGGTGAGACAGCGCGCAATAACAGCAAGTCATGAGCTCCCACGTGGGGGATATTTTACGTCTTTTAGAGGAGTGTGTGTGTGCGCGTGTGTGTGTGCACAGGGAGCAGAGCTGTCCCTTCGCACCCGGGTCATGAAAAATCTTTTCATCGCACATCCTGCTTTTCAGCCCACCTGCTGTCACTGCTGCCCCGCTCTGCAGGACTGTGGGGCTGGTCTCTCCTTTGGAGTTAGTCAGTAGCCTGTAGAGATGTGAAGGGGAATCCTCCCTTTCCTGCTTTGGGGAAGGTGCTGATTTCTCAGTGGCAGAGGTCAGTGCAGAAGAGTATCTGCTGCCTTATTTTCCTCGCCTAGTAGCACAGAAATCTCTCACAGTGTTTTTAAATGAGGCTTTACATTCTCATCTCCAAGGTGGATGTGCATTCAACATCCATCATGCAGGCAGAGAGAGGGGCAATGAGAGGCCCAATGAACTGCCCAAGGTTTGCAGGGCATCCTAGGGCTGGGGTCGGCTAATTTGGATTGCTTGGTGCTGTCGTCACTTTTTAAATGCCATCCATGTTGACAGTGTGCTCCAGGCTTGGGAAGCTGGCATCAAGTTCTCCACTGCTGGAAAGGAATAGTTCAGTGGGTGTGGATGGCACTGTGCTGGATCACCCCTGATAAGGATGTCTTTGACTTCTTGGTGACCTGAAAAAGAGTAAACCCTGTGTTGGAGGGGTGCTCTGGGCTTGAAGGGGGAGTGAGCAGCCTTGCAGCAGATTCTTGCTTCTCCCCTGAATTGAAGCATTAAAAAAAATATAAATGTTTTTTTTCTTTGTTAAGGTTTGTTATGACTTTCTTTCTTTCTTTCTTTCTTTCTTTTGTCCCTTTGTTTCTGAAATGTAGAAAAATTTCTGCTTTGTTGTGGAGGCTTAGGGGAAAGTGTTGGATGATTTCAGTTTTGCTTCACTCTTTGGGAGGCGTTGCACAAAAGGCTTTCATTTGGGAGCTAGGTGAGTTAGATCCTCCATATAGCAGTGCCAAGTGCCACTTGCTATGAGTGCAGCTGACTGCAGAAGACCTCCAGTGCCAATGTGAACACATTTGGCTCCACCACGGCTGGCTTGCTGGGGGAAACCAACTCAATGGCATTACAGTGATCTGGTGTCAACAGGATTAAAACATGTGCCTAAATCTCCTCAGGCCCAGCATCCTGATGGGGCAGATGGCCTCTCAGGTCTCCTGGGACTCTGAGCTGTGGTAACTGTGGGAGGCAGTGGCAGCCAAAGGTTTTTGCACCAAGCAGTCATATAAAAACAAACTGGAAGAGCGTTAAAAATACAGGTTAGCAAACAGAGCATTGACAGATTTAGGTGCCAAAAACCAGCCCTGGGTGTGCCCAAGTTAGTTACAGTAAGAAAAGCTGTGCTCAGGAAGGAGAGCTGTTTGTGTGCCAACATCAGCATGGCAGCAGGAGCAGGAAGAGAAGAAGTGTCCAAGGAGAATGCTGAAGGGCCAGGTTGGTAATCTGAATTGCATAATTTATTTCCATAGTTTGCAGATCTGATCCAAAAAGCTTTGCAGTTCATAAAGAGATCAATAAACAAATAAAACAAAGAAGCACAGGACCTATAAACAATTCCACCTCTTCCCAAACCCTCAGAGCTGCAAATGAAATACACAAATCTCCTTACGAGGTGACTCAGTTTTGAAGATATAGTTTGTAAAGGGTGAAGACCTCTGCTTGCAAGGTGCTGTTGGTTTTTCCAAAAAACACACCAAACAAAAAAATCAGCTTTAATATTTATGTTAGTTTGGCCCTTGTGACTGCAGAGGATAATCTCAGGATCCTTTGTAATAGCAGATAGGGGAACTGTACATGCAGCTGTTCTGAGAGTAGCTCAGGGAAAGTTGAAACCTTGGAGATGTTTTAAGCGTGTAACGTTTTCCTTGACTTTCAGACGGATACAAGGCTCCATCAAGGATGAAAAGAAGAAGAAGTTTGTGACAGGTGAATGGTTTTCAGAAGTGAAGGCAAAACGGTTTCAAGAAGATTTAGAGGGTTCGGATCTGCTTCGGGCATCAATCAGAAGGAAAAAGGGCAAGCTAGAAAGTAAGTACGTTAATTTGTGTCTTAAGAAACCAAACCAGTGGACCAGAAAAAGGTGGTCAGGTGTGTGGGTCTCCCTGTACTGGGAGGCTTTCAGGAACCAAACTTCAGTTTAAGAAACAGATTTTGTGCCGTGCTTTTAGTACTGGAAAAAATATCTGTTTATGAAAACCAGGGCCCAAGGGAAAAAACACAGCATGGCAGAGGACCAAAATAAAAGTTGTTTACCAGCTATATGCAGTAAATGCTTTTTCCCCATTTCTTCTTGTTTATTCCAAAATATCTTATTTGTCAGAAGTCACTAGTATCATTTCTTGTCACAGAAGCAAGGAGGGAGGGAGATAATGTGGGGCAATTTCTAGCATCAAATTGTTATGTGTGGGTCAAACACCCCTCCATTTCCCAGTCTCATCTGGTAACAACCACCAGCCTGCTGTTCTGGCGGGCCTCTGGGATGGTGAGGTCCGTCACAGCTCTGCAAAGGCAGAGTGCCTCTCATCTTCTGACAGAAATTTGCACTTTCTTGAGAGAGAAGTGACAGTCCATGCCTACCTTTTTTATGTACAGTGGATCAAATCAGGTTTGGCGGCTCAGGACAGTGAGAAGAGAGCAGCCCTGTGCGAAATGAGCAGGGCTGTGCTTTGAGTCCAAATTTAACCAGCCTGATGCTGGCACTTTGTGCTGAACACTTGTGCAAAGCAGAACTGATTCACATCTTGTCCTCACCATGAAGACAGGCCAGCCAGCCCCACAACAGGATGTTGGGATGTCTCACACAACTTCCTTGATTGTCTGTCAGGGTGGGTAGTCACAAACACGTCTGGTGAATTGGTGGCTGCTGCTGCTCCAGGGAAGCAGTAATCACAGAATCAGAATTGTAGGGGTTGGAAGGGACCTCCAGAGATCATCGAGTCCAACCCCCCTGCCAAAGCAGGTTCCCTACAGCAGGTCACACAGGTGGGCGTCCAGGTGGGTCTTGAATATCTCCAGAGAAGGAGACTCCACAACCCCCCTGGGCAGCCTGTTCCAGTGCTCCATCACTCTCACCGTAAAGAAGTTCTTGTGCACATTCGTGTGGAACTTCCTATGCCCTAGCTTCATCCCATTTCCCCTTGTCCTCCCCACGCACTACTGAAGAGTCCAGCCTCACCACTACGACCCCCACACCTCAGGTATTTATAAACCTGGATCAAATCCCCTCTCAGCCTTCTTTTCTCCTTCTAATCCCGATGGCCAGCTCTTCACAAAGTCTGCCACCATTCCTAATACAAGGACCTTATAACTGGGCACTGTTCTTTTGTGGTATGATCAGGCTTGTCTTCCATCTGTCCAAAACTCAAATGCCATCTCTACTAGTTTGGTTCAACTGTTTTCCCTGGGTTTGGCTGTATTTCTTTCTGTGGGGCCATAGTAACGTAAATCACTCCTTTGTTTACTGGGCCTCAGTGGCCAGGATCTAATTAATGTAACATATTCTCCCCTTTCTGGGAGAACCCCAGCTTAGTTTATTCTTCTTAGCTCCTCATTATTCAGACATACTTGAAGTTAAACGGTGGCCAAAGACTAACTGAGAGCCTCGTTTCCCTTTGCATTTTGCTCATCCCTCACAGCTCTTGTAGCTTAGCATAGATACATAGGAACCTCTAATGCAGAACTGGCCCATCGTATTTCATATGTAGTTGCTTTTATCATTAGTATTGAGGATTCATTATGTCATTAAATTTACTATTTTGACATCTCTCCAGAATGCTAAAACATGTTAAAAACCTTTTACTGTTTGGCAGGCTTGCCTGGCCATTTCTGTAGGGCGTGCTCTGCTTTTTGATCTACATTTGTGATTTAACTCTTACTACTAATATGTGTGTATGAGACGTGGCCTAGGGTTATCATCTAAAATAATCACCTTATTAAAATAGCATTCATATACAAGTTATGTTTTTGCTTTTGCATTTTCACAGAACCACAGAACTGTAGGGGCTGGAAGGGACCTATGGAGGCCACCTAGTCCAAGCCCCTGCTAAAGCAGGTTCCCTAGAGCAGGCTGCACATGAAAGTGTCCAGGTGGATTTCGAGTATCTCCAGAGGAGGCTTTACCACCTCTCTAGGCAGCCTGTTCCAGTGCTGTTGCCCTCACAATAAAGTAGTTCTTCCTCATTTTCAGTGCTAGACAAATGCTGTTTTAAGAGGGATGAAGCAAATGTTACTGAATTACTGTAGCAATTATGCTTAGATATAGCCCTTTTTCTTCCCGCTCCCTCTCTTTTTAATTCTTAGCCTTACTATGGAAAAAGCACAGCTACAACATGACATTATTGCTTGCTCTTACTTTTACCACTGCTACTTTTGCTACAACAGTTGAGAATCAAGACTCAGCAGCTGCTATTTTCACCTTGCTGTTACTTTCCAAACATTCAGCTCCCAGAGTGATTACCACACAGGGCTTGCTTCCTTTCACCCATGAGGGCAAGCACTTCTCTTGCTGACATGCCATCAACAATACTGCCTCAGTGAGAGCATTGTTTGCCCCATCAGGGAACTGGACAAGGCCCTGTATGAATGGTTTGAACATGTAGCTGACCTGCAGTAGATGATGTAAGGGCCTTTGCTGGCCATTCTGACACCTTTTTCAAGATGATGAAGGTGTGCATCTTCATTTAATGAAATAAATGTAATGTGCTCATGACTTCAGGGCTGTTAATCCTTATTTATGTATTTGAAGATTATGTTAGGGAGTGAAACGAGAAAATTCCTACCTGGAAAAGCTCCACAGTATTTGCTGGCAATTGCTGGCATTCCTTCTGCACGACAAGTGGGCTGAAGAAGACTGAGAAAAAGGCCCAGTGACCTTTTCATGAGGAGGGTTTTAACCTTCAGGAGAAAGGGCCTTATGGCTCCCTAAGGGCATTGATTATAGTAGAAGGTGATAGTAAGCAGCAGCGGTATAGATCTATAAAGTACACAGATGCTCTCTGAGTTCAATCTACTGTCTTCAGAGCAGCACAGATGAATTAATTTGGTGATAAATTCTCGTTGAGCTTGTGTGCAGGGGATGAGAGCTACTTATTGTCTGGTGGAGAGGCCATGTTATCCCCTGCCCAAGCACATCAGTCCTGACAGCACCATTAGTGCTCCCTGTCCCAGAGTCATGTCTGTGTTTTAGAGTGATAGGAAGTGGGTAAAGCAGCTAACATATTAGAAGTGGCTCTATAAATGCACATTTATGTACAAACAAGTTTAACTAGTCAGACCACTACTAGGTTCTGTTGGAATCTGCCTCCTTTTCTGTCTGATGCTGAGGTTACCAAGGGCACTTTGTAATGTACTGTTACCTCTGTGTTTGTGGCTCTAAAAGCCAGGCGTAGCTGTGCCAGTGGCTGAGCCATTTTCAAGGATGGTGATGTGGAGGAGGTGAACACCTCCAGCTCCTGGGAGGTGGGAGATCCATCTGAGAAAGTTTGAGGGAGAAGTGCCAGTGAAAAGCAGATTTGTTGCAATACCTTTGGAAGTGATGTGACAAATGAATGTAGCCTTTGGTTGTCCAGGTCTTTTCAGTCATGGCAGGCAGAGGGAGAACATGGGTGCTCTATGTTTGGATCTTTTCATTCCCAAGCAGCTATCTGCTGGCATCTCCCTGCCTGGAGACGAGAGCAGAAGAGGAGTATGTGGCTCATTGTGAAAATAAATGGTCCTCGGCTGCTTTCCTCTGCCTGCACATAACATGGCCTGCGTGTGCCACCAGATATGTCACAATTTTTCTGTCCTAAAGCAATACTCTGTGGTGCTTTTTGCATGCCAGCCTTTACGTGAACAAAACACTTGAGTTCCCACTACTGCAGAAGCCATGGGGCCACTCAGCTGCCACGGCATGCCTGTGCCACGTGCATGGTCCTTGAGCAAACAGACCCAAGCAGCGCCCTCTGCAGACCCTCAGCACTGCAGGAACATGGAGCAGCAGGGCTGGGTGCTGGCAGGCAGGAAGGCTGTGGCTACAGCATTTGTGTCAGCAGTGAGGCACAACAGTGGAGAGTGGAGCTATGTCTCCGGATCTGCCATTATCCATAGGTGACTGTACTGGCACTGCATGCATCACACAAGACACGGGATGGAACAAGGCGATCTTTAAGCTATTTTGCTTAAATAACCCAAGCTATTTTGGATTGCTTTAGTTCTGTTTTCTAAACAGCAAGGTTATGTTATTTCATGTCACACCTGAATGTTCCCAAACCTCTTGGTGGGAACTCAGGGGCAAACAACCCCCACTGTAAAGGCAGAGCAAATCCAGGACCACTTTGTGAGACTCAATGTGTACAAGTCTATGGGGCCAGACAACATGCATGCCAGGGTCCTAAGGTTGCTGCCTGATGTGATTGCCAAGCTGCTTTACATTGTATTTGAAAAGTCATGGCTGTCAGATGAAGTCCCAGTGACTGGAAAAAGGGAAACGTCACTCCCATTTTAAGAAAGGGAGGATGACCTGAGGAACTGCAGGCCAGTGAGCCTCACATCTGTGCCTGGGAAGATCATGGAGCAGATCCTCCTGGAAGACATGTAAAGGCATATGAGGCAGGAGCAGGTGATCTGAGACAGCCAGCATGGCTTCACCAAGGGAAGGTCATGCCTGCCCAATCTAGTGGCCTTGTATGGAGTGATGGCATCAATGGACAAAGGAAGGCAATTGGTGTCATCCACCTGGACTTCTGCAAGGCTTTTGATGTGCTCCCCCACCACATTCTTATCTCTAAATTGGAGAGATATGAATTTGAAGGGTGGACTGTTCAGTGGATAAGAAATTGGTTAGAAGGTCAAGAGCGTTGTGGAAAAATGGCTCTATGTCCAAGTGGAGACTGGTGGTAAGTGGTGTCCCCCATGGGTTTGTCTTGGGACTGATGTTCTCTAACATCTTTATCAATGATATACATGATGGAATTGAGTGCATCCTCAGCAACTTTGCTGATGACACCAAACTGAGTGTTGCAGTTGTTATGGCTGAAAAAAGTGATGACATCCAGAGGGACCTTGATAAACTGGAAAGGTTGGCCCTTGTGAACCTAATGAAGTTCAACAAAGCAAAGTGCAAAGTTTTGTACATGTGTTAGGGTAATCCCAGGTACGTATACAGGCTAAGAGAAGAACCCATTGAGAGTATCCCTGCTGAGAAGGACTTAGGAGTCCTGGTAGATTAAAAACTTCACATGAGCCAGCAGTGTGTGTTTGCAGCCTGGAAGGCCAGTGGTATCCTGGGCTGCATTGGAAAAGGGGTGGCCTGCACGGTGAGGGAAGATTCTCTCTGTTTTACCCTCGTGAGGCCCTATCTGGACTATTGCATACAGAGGATCCAGAGGAAGACCGCAAAAATGATCAGAGGGCTGGAGCACCTCTCCTGTAAAGGCAGTTGCTGAAGGAACTGGGCTTGTTCTGCCTGGAGAAGAGAAGACTGTGGGGTCATCTCATTACGGCCTTCCAGTATTTAAAGGGAGATTGAAAACAGGAGGGAAATAAATTTTTTACATGGGTAAATAGTGCTAGGACAAGGGGGAATGGTTTTAAACTAAAGGAGGGAAGATTTAGATTAGAAAGATTTGGATTAGATGTTAGGAGGAAGTTTTTCACTGAGAGGATGGTGAGGTGCTGAAACAGGTTGCATAGAGAGGTTTCGGATGCCCTTTACCTGGAGGTGTTCAAGGCTGGGTTGAATGGGGCCCTGGGCAACCTGATGTAGTACTTGATCTAGCGGTTGGCAACCCTGCCTAGAGCAGGGGGGGCTGGAACTTGATGATCCTTGAGGTCCCTTCCAACCCAAGCCATTCAATGAGCCCTTGAGCCTCTGCTTCTAATATATGATGAAATATAACCACAAGAGATTTAGCAGTTTTTGTAACAGGTAAATTTAATCTTTAGATTAGATCTAGTTGCAAATGAATAAATATGTGCAGACCTCATGGAGTTATGTTTTTCTGTTGTTGTTGTTTGTTTGTTTTTGACCAAAGTAAGCTTGGTTTTTCATTGCTGCTGGAGAGCTTAATCCTGTTGGTTGTGCAGTAGCAAGAGCCTGTTTGCCAGTTAAATGGCTAATGCAATTTTATACCTTGGCAGGCTGCTTTAAAGGTTACTGTCTTCTATTGTTTTTTTTTTTTCTTCAGGGTCTTTGAGAGCTGAGCCTTGTGCCAGTAAAAATAACAAGGATCTCCACATTAACTCTACTGGCCTCCTCCTTTGTTTGCCAAGATCAGATGACTTTGAGTAAAAACAGGAAATGGCTGAATTTAAATCCTGGAATGGATTAACTTTATTGACAGCCACAGCATTGTCTTGTGAAGGTTTCCAGTGAAGCAGCAGCTCCTGGCACAAGCCAGGCATTAGGCAGCTCTCTTTGGGTGCACAGATATGTGGGGCCTGGGGGTGCCATGGCCTCTGGGCAGTGTGGATGATGCTGCCATGGAACATCCTCCCCTGCAGCGGCTGCCCCTGCTAAATCCCCAGGGTTTCTGCTGGTGGGACTTATTTAACAAGCTTTTGCTGTCTTCAGATAAAATGCAATGATGTTGCAAGCTCAATTACATGTACTTTCTTGATTGTCTCTGTTAACATTACAGACGAGGTCAACGAGCACATTGGGAGGAGTCTGGAAAGCAAAGATGCCCCAGGTCCTCCCTTCCATGTGCATGCTGCTGGCGCAGGAGAGGAGAGGTAACCACCACTGCTCTTGTTTCTAACAAAAATGGAATGCCACCCATTAAATCCTGTTCTTTAACTGAGCTTCCAAGATCACATTAGTAATAGGCTATATAGAACGCTTTTAAAACCCTTTTTCCAGGAATTGTCAGAGTATCAATCCTCCCCTAATAACTAAGTGCTAACGTGCTTATGCCAGAAAGGTCTTTTCCTGCATGATTTGATAAGGAGTCAGTAAAATGGAAGCTGTCTCTAATGTCAGGATATTCTGTGTAGTTTTTCAAAGTAATTATGATTTTTATTTGTTTAATTTTTCCCATGGAGCAATGCTAACAAGATGAACTATTTTAGGAAACCGCTCATTTCCTGCTGGTGCCAACCACTGCATTCAGTGCTCAGCACTCACCATCATGGCTTGGTAGATTTCATGTTGTGCTGACTGTGCACAAATACACAATAAAAGAACTTCAGCAAGCAAATGAGCAACCTCACTCAATGTTCGTGAACTATGGCGAAGCCATTAAAATACCCACTTTACTATTCATTGTTGCTTCCATCTTATTTGAATTCTTCTGTCAGGAGAATGAGGAATCATACTTCACAGGTGGCAATTGCTGCAATAATTAAATATGAGCCTTGAAAACACTTCCAGACCTCATGCAGCTGAACAATGGGTGTTGTTTAATAAAGGACAGAGTAAACATGCCTTACTGGCATGGCAGTGGTCCTAATGATTTATTGTGGGAGTCCTGTAAATGTTGCTTTGATTTTCTCATTCAACCCTAAGTGCAAAGCGTTCCCATCTGAAATCTCATCAGTGGCACAACCTGACTACTCTTCTCTGTCTGGAGGGCAGTTGTCACTATAAATTCCCAAAGACAGTAGAACTAGTCTGACAAACTGCCCATGGTATATGTTTGTTTTATTAATGCACCAAGCACTTAGTAATTAAGTTATGATACAAGTATGAAGATTTTTATCCCCTACTATAGTAACATTAATGACTTAATAATTCCTGTAGTTTCTGTGTTCTCAATTAATACAGCTGTGTTGTGGCCTGGCCTGAGGCATGTGGATAGGCCTGACCTGTTCCTTCCTGGACCAAACCTGAAAGGGCATCGCCCTCTTGGGAGGCTTTTGGGCTGCTTTGGCACTATCTCATCCCATGTTTTTCTCTATAGTTTTCTCCCAGAAAGAAAAATGTGAATAAATTCAGATTGTTTTTTGTTTATCAAGTTCTGTACTGACTGCAGTGGTAGACTGATATTTACTCCAAGCTGAGTCCATTTAGTATGTCCCCCAGTCAATGGAGAAAGTGAATGAAGGCACTAGCTCTGGGCAGCCTTATACTGGGCAGAGTCAGTAGAAAAAAAGTGACAAAGCAGCTGAGCAGAACTGAATCAGTGTTGAAGGCTGCCAGACTGCCTGTGCAGAGGATGCCCTATCCAGTACATCCCTACCACTGATCTCCTTGCTTAGATGTTTTTCTACTCCATAGATCCAGCACACCTGCAGAGGAGCATAAAATCTTGCCAGAACCAAAGCCGAGACTTTCTGTCCTGCTGTCCGCATCACACAAGGTACTATATATATATTCTGTGTTTAGTTTTGTTATATATTGAGTCTTCACACAGTCTGTATCTACTGACCAGGGGCTCCACAGACTGTCCTCTCTGGTATCTACACTCAAATAAATGACATTTTTTTTTCCAGTCTTGTGAATGGATATACGTTGACAGAGTTTGTTTTCCATTCAGAGATTCAGTATACATGATGTTTCTTCCTCGGAGAGTGATGCTGGAGCAAGTCCGTTTGCAGCTGCAACAGACAGCTTGCATTTGTCTAGAACAGGTAAAGTTTTTGTTCAGTGAACCACTGACATCTTCATTGTTTAGAGTCAAACACCAAGAAACATGTTGCTTTTTTTGTGCATACAGATGAATAACAAAGAGCTTCACTTAGCTTGACCTGTAAGAATGGGCTGCCAATATTCGTATGAATTATGCACAAGGCAGCAAGAATCAAGAAAAAAAATCCTCAATGAATAAAACTCCTCCTGGCTCTCAGTATGGTTAACTGAGTACTTGGATAACAATTCCTTAATGCACTTTCCTTTAATCTCCTGCTTGGAACATGTAGTGTATTTTGATATGTAGCAAATAGACAGTATGAAACCTGTCAAGCTCACAGCAACAACTTAGAGCTCAGTGAAATTTGTCCCTTCCTTGGTGCAGAAAGAAGGGCTGTGTTTTTCAGGCTTTTTGTTCAGATAAAAGGGAACTTGCTGGACTCGCAAAATAGGGAAGAATTAGGAACATATTGGTGGTTTCTAGAAACACTTCCTGGCTTCCCTTTGAGGACCTGCAGCCCAGACCTTCCAGGGAGTTAGGATATGGTGTGGTGGGATGGATTGTGAGCATTTGTCGTTGCTGTAGGTAATGGACTATCTCCACCGCCTGACAAGCTTTCAGACAATGCTGTTCCACAGCCCAGCTGTGCAGCTGGAGAAGCTGCTGATGGGGCCACTGGCACCGTAGCAGGACCAAAAAGTGCACCTGAAGAAGCTTATGCTCCCAGCAAGATACCTGTTAAGAGGAAACCAAGCAGAAGTCTCTCCAGATCAGAGCAGTTTGTGAATCACCTGGGGCCAGCCGAGAACAGCCTTGAAAAGAGAGAGCTGCTGGCAAGCTCCAGATTGCTGACTACGGAGGGGGAAAGCAGCCAGGCAATGAAGCCAGGCGTGAACTACACAATCTCATCAATGAGTAATAAAGAGGAGGACATTGGCCTTGATCGTGAGCACTTCAAGAATTTGAAGAACTTCTGGGAGAAGGGAGCAGACTCTGTGATGATGGGAAGCATGCCCGAGTCCCCAGGCTCGCTGGAGGCAGATGGCAGGCAGTTCAAGCTGTGCCGCTCGCTCTCTGTGCAGTCAGGCCATTGCCAGAACAGTGAAGAAAAACCTGGGGCCTTCACCAAAACAAGAACCCCTTACAAAAGGACAATAGCTTTATCTTCCAGTGAGGAAGAACCAAGCTATGTAGCTCCTGTGAGGAAGGGATCTGTTTCCACTGCTCCGAGGTCTACATACGCCAAGAGCAAAGGAAGCCTGGTTACAAGAAATAATTCGCTGGGTGAAAGCAATGGGAAGCCATCGGTGCCAGAGGAAGAGAAGGCTGCACTGCGCAGCTCCAAGAAATCCAGATTGCCTGTGCGAGTGCCTTCCATTAAAATCGAGTCTCCTACCAAGGAAGTATCTGGCAGCATGTTTGAGCCAGAGACGCCTACAGAGAAGTTTATCGTGGCAGAGGAGCGCAAGTGCGCAGTGAGTTCTTTGGCAAGCAGGGTGCAGACACTGATTGAGCCTGCGCCTGCAGGTGGTGACAAAGATGATGAGAAAGCACAAAGATCTGATGTGGGCACTCATGACAACGTGGAAATAAATGGAGAACTGCCTGAGGAAAAAACATGCCAGTCTTCAGAACAGCCAACAGCCAGTGAACTGGCCGGAGGGAGAGAAGCCGTTCAGAAGATGGACTTGTCTGTTCACTCAGGTACTGAGGGCTGTAACTGCACCCTGGGAAACCCCATCAAGTGTCACATCTAAGCCTGTTTTCTTCCCTAATACTTCCAATTTTGCATGTTTTCTTTGTTTCTACATCTGTACTGTATTAAAATTGGTACAGGGTTAGCGTATGTGGAATGCGTTTAACAAAAAGCTATGAAAACAGCTGTTCTGTGTAGTGTGGTGAGATGTAAAATTGGCAATGTGATGTCCCTTTGCCTTTCTCACAACTGCCTATTCTCATACTCTGCCTTCAAGCACCTCAGCTAGGGACAGATTTCTTTAGCCCTTACTACAACAGGTTGCAGGAACTTACTTTACTAACTGAGAGCACGGCACTTTTTTCAAATGTAGATGTGCCAGAATGCCTTGTGCTGGTAAAGATAAGTCAGATGCAAATAGCAGAAATAAAACATGAAGCAAAGTGTTTAATAAATACATTGACCTTTGCCCTACTTTGATATAGCTACTGGAAGTCAGTATTTGAATGACAGTTTGGGCCTTTTAAGAATCCACCAGTAAGCTGCAAACAGAATAGACTGGACAAAGAGTCTGAACTTTGTGGGTTCTGATACCACATTTTCCATCACAGTGGAGTCAGTAGTACTACCGCTTTATCAGCCTCTTCCTCTGGGTTTGACAAGCTCTTGTAAGGACTGATAATGTGGCCAAAAGTTCAAGTTAGTTGCAGTTTGTTTCAAACGTGAGTTCTGATTGCCCACAGCTCAATTCCCTGCCAAGCAAAGACCTAGGAAGAGAGAGTTCCCTGTCTCCTTTTCTGCATCTTTGATCCTCTTGCACCTGATTGAGATCCATTTGAGAGAATTTTCTGTAAACTTAGCTGACTCAATTTTGACTGTGTCGTTTCTTGGCTTCTTTCCTACCTTTTATAACATTTCCATTAAAATCCTGAGTTGCATTTCAGGTAAACACGAGCATTTCTTTTCTATACCAGTCATTCTTGTATTGCTCAAGGTGTTTTTTTTCATTGTTATTACAGTCATTACAGATTGATAGTAGCAGGTGGCTGTATTCCACTGGAAGTTCTTTGTAAGTGCCGATCTCTTTTGGGGACTGGGTTACTCCAGTGTTTGCATTTCTCATCATAGTGCGAAGAGTTTTTCTTAGAGAGAGATGTTGCAGCCGATGATTTGAAAGTAACTTTGTGTAACTGTACATCTGCAGTGTGCTCTAAGCAGAAGGAGTAGCTGGGAGAGAGACATTCATGCTTGCTGATATCCTGTCCATTTGTGTTTGTTTACGTATCATGTCGACTTGACTTTTCATATATTCCAGAGGAAGATGGAGATCATCCTCCTGCTGCTCAGGCCTTGGCCCAAGCAAATAGCGTTAATCTTGCAAAGAGCATGGTGAACATTTACACAACCACAGAGAGTGAGTAATGCTTTTCTTTCTGCATTTTAGTTTAAGCTTCTTGGAGGCAATATATTATGTATGAATTCTGCATCTCTGGTGCTTCTGTGCTAGTACTAAGCAAGGCAAATGACATATTGTTTCATCATCAAATTAGAGAGCTTATAGTGCCTAAAATTAAATTCAAGGCCAGGAAATTATAGCTAGATTGATGATATGTCACTCAGTGTGCACAGCAAAATGCAAATGGGCTTCAAACGGTTGGCAAGAATCTCTCTCCTCTTCCACCACTGAGTACCATGGGACCTATATGGCAGCCTGCTCAGTGGATCAATCAGACGTGGCAGACCTTGCATCCAGCACGCGAGCTGTGCCGCAGGCTGCTGTCACACGCTTGCTTGGGCCTATATCTGGGCCTTTCCCAGAGCAGCCCCAGGTTGCTAGCCTGATCTCCTCAGGTACCAGCTGAGACATACTTCATGCTGGCAGTTCCTCTTGGGGAAACCAAGAGAAACTAAGGAGAAGGCAACCAAGAAAGCAGCAGCAAAAGCTGAAGAAGCCCACGGCCAAGAAACCTGTCTGTGCCACCAAGTAGCCCAAGACAGCAGCAGTCAAGGGAGAGGGCCTGAAGGAAGGCAGCGGCAGCCTCTGTGGCCAGGAAAACCAGTACATATCCCCAAAGGATGAAAGTTGGCAAGCTCAAGAAGACAGCTATGAGCGTGCCTAAAAGCAAAGGGGTATGGCCAAGTATGCTGGGACTGAGTTGGGCAGGTTGTGAAGGCAGTGCCCAGGGTAGGGTAAAGCAGCTTAGAGGAAACAATAAAGGCCAGTTTAAGTCAACCTGATCCCTCGTTATGGGATGGAGGAAAGTCCCCTTTGGGCTGTCAGAAGCAGCCGGTGAATAGGGCGTGCTGCACTGACCTATCTGTGTGCAACTGAACCATGCCATCCTGGAGCCTTGTGCCAAATGTATGCCCTGTCATATGGTGCAGTGATGCAAGTCAGAAAGCACGATGGCTCAAAGCTTCAGGTCCCACATGCATTGCCATTCAGTGATGTGGTCTTTGTGCAGATGACAAAGATTTTAGCCTTTTCCCCATTACAGCTTATTTAGAGCCACAAATCTCATCCTAGGAAACCTGCAGAGTTGCACTTCTTTACAGTGTAATGAATAGGCTGCAGAAGAGGCTAAATTTAACACTTCACTGATTGTTGGAGATACCAAACAGCCTTTTGGCATTCTGAGCAGTGCGTAGTGTATCATCATGGCTAATGCTCAGCAGTGGTGTATACGTGCGTATGTCATCTGAAAGCAAGCCAGTGGTTTTGGAATGAGATTAGTCATCAAGGAAGTTACTGAGAAAAGATAAATATAGAGCAAATAGGTTTTATTTAAACATTTAAGCAGTTCAGTAGTCATCTTTTTAAGTCGTTATGGAAGTTGATACTGTTTTGAAGCTTTCTTTTTTCTTTTATATAAGACTATTTCCGCCTCTTTGTCTATCTAGCAGTATGTTTGAGAGGTGATTGCAACAGTGAAATTATAGGTCTAAGTATTTTACAGCTCTTTTGTACAGGAAAATACTGTTTACACATGCTATGAGGTGGAAACGTGAGCATGTTTGGTTTCTTTGATGGGGGGCAAATCTGCATGCTTTTATTCTAAATTAAATCTACACAGCTAGAGAATGTAGAGCAAAGAAGTTGCATGTGCTCCGGGTAACGGAGAAATTAAGTTAGCCACTAGAGGGAGTTAGGACACTCCTACTCAGGAATGAAAACACCTTGAGGGTAGCTTTACAGCTTTAGCTGGCAAGCAGGCTGTGTCCTGGGGAGGGCTCACCGTCCAGTGGCTGGTGACAGAGCTGGGGCAAGTGCCTCCTGCAAGCTTTTCCTCCCTCCTTGTGCCTTTAAACAAACAAACAAGTGACTTTCTTGTGTTTTCCTGACTCTGACAATTTATCTTGATGCCTCTTTTCTATTTGTACTTACAGCGTACAGTAAACCTCTTTTGATACCCCATCAATTTCTTGAACCTGAAAGAGTCAAAGAACTGAGCAGATCCTCTCCTCTCCTGTTGTCTGAGGTAGGATAGATAGCAGAAATGGCTGAAATAATTTTCCCAGCATCCCTTAAACGGCAGCCGGGTCCATGAGAATCTTTTTCTGGGACACTGGCAGTACTTGCACTGGAGAATGCTTTGGTTATATCATTAAAAAAAAAAAAAAAAAAGATAAAATTTAAAAAAGCTGTAAGAAAACAGTCCCTAATAATCCACACCAACCTTTTGGTCCTGTAGGAGTTTTAGTGTTTCCCTCTGCCTCAAATCACAATGTTACGTGCCCTTCCCAAGAGTCCAGGTGGTTTGGAGGCAGTTAATGATGACGTTTGCTGCCGGTCAGAGGCAGTGCCTCTGGGGAGATTCCCTGCACTCCCCTCCGCTCTCCTACCATGATTGCTGCTTAGTGGGACTCTGCTGAGTTATTGGTTTTCCTCTGTAGCGCTGGGAAGTGCTTATACAGCAGAGCATAAAGATGCTTGTTATTTTCTGAGCAGACAGAATCAGACACGGCTTCGGAAATCAGCTTCCAGTTTAGCAAGCACAAAAAGACTCCTAGCATTGGCAGCCACTCCTCCGACATGGCATCTGTCTCCTCGGTAGGTATTTAATGCGTATGTTTCACTAGAAAGGATTTCTCCGTTGGATGCAGTGACGCTGCATTTAGGCTGATGCAGATGACGTGGCCTCTGGAGTATCATGTTGGTTTCTGCGTGGTACTTGATTTAAAAGAACAGTGATGGCTAATTACCTGCATTAAAAAAGTGTCTTCAAGTACTACCTCAAATTAGAAACCCTCGTTAGGTCCTTGTTAGACAAATTCAGAGTAAGAGGCAGCCTCTGCTCCAGAGTGCAGAGCGAAGTGTGCTGCAGCCTGGAAGAGAGGAGTGGCCTTTTGCTAGGTGGGGAAATTACACACAGCTATTGTGTGACTCTGGTCCAGCTCTGAGAGGGCTGGGGCTGCAGACTGGTGCCCTCTTCGAGCTTCTTCACTTTATCAACAAATGAAAGGGAGCTCAGAATTGGATAGCAACAGGATGATTTAGAAGGTCAGCTTCTGATGAAATTTGATGAAAATGCATTTCATTAGGCAATTTAAAAGAACTCCTCAGTAACAGTGTTTTGTGAGAGGCTGTTTAAAGTACTTTAATTTGCTGTATTACTATTATAGGTAGCTCCAAAGTGTAAATGTGAGATTTAAAGAATGTATGTGAAGAAAAACTTGTAGGGAAAGGTCAAGAATGTAGGTAAATATGTTATTTAAAAAGCTTAACTTGGGGTTACATTAGTCCTTCTAGTCTATGGAATCTGGGAGCTATAAATGAGCCATTTTTGTCCAAGTGACATAAATGTTTTTGAAAATCTCATTTAGGATTCTCTGTTGGGTTGAATATCCTGATAGGATGAGAAATGTATCTCCTCAGACTGAGAGAAGGTATTTAGAAGGTTCTTACAGGTTACCATAGAATTTAATTTAGAAAGAAAAAGAGGGGGGGGGGGGGACAGAGAAGAATTGAGTTAATTACTAGGAAAGTTTTTTGATAAATATTCATGACTGGTACCACAGAAGAGTCCCAAGAAGGTTAATTATTTGCTTTGTAAACTGCATTAGCTTTTATGATATCCCATCAATAATCATAAGTGATTGGTGCAATAGAAAGTTCTCATCTTTGTGGAGTTTGTATTTTATTTCCTTTTCTTGACTTTCTATTAGAGAAAAATTTAAAGCCTTGGAAAGAGAAGCTCAAGGCCTTTGGGCAAATTCAGGTTGTTCTGGGAAAGCAAGTGGCTCTTGAGTGCCCAGTTCCTGGTTTGTACCTGAAGAAAACTCATTTTCCTCTGCATTCGTGACAGGTGTATTCCCATAAGCTGTCTCTGGTGGGACAGTGGCTCTTCAGAACAGGTTATATCTCTTTCTGTTCTGTACAGCTCTCTGCACTTTGTGAGCAAGCAACAAGACAGTAGTAGTCTTTTTTTTTTTCTTTCTATATTTCTAGTCTGATATGGTTCTTAGTAGCCTGTTTTTTAAACTGAATGGCAATAGGGTGACTATCTCCACCATAAATAATAAGTGTATGTGAGGATAGTTAAAGTTCTCTCAATATGTTTCTTAGTGATGAGACTGGTTCAGAATAACAGTCCTTAGTACAGGTAGCACCAGGAAAGGGATAAGACTTGTGTGCTTTTACCAGTTATATTTAACTGTTTTCCAAAGCTTTGGGATTTAGAGATATAAATCATTGGGCACTCGGGAAATCAGTGCTTCTTAGTCCTGTTATAGGATATCACTTCCTTGTGGCACCTTTATTCGGGTCCTCAAACCTTTGCTTGTGCAAGTACAGCTGCAGATGTTCGCCATTTCTTTATCAAGGATGCAGTACTACTTAAGAACAGAGAGAGCAGATTATTTCTCCAGGAATGTACATCTTTGTCCTGGAAACAGATCAGAAGAGTGCCTATTTCAGTGGTGCTGACCTTTTTCTTCCACCTGGCAGGTGAGTGGCAGTGTGCTCAGTGTGTACAGCGGCGATTTTGGGAGTGTGAATGCCCAGGGTACTGTGGAATTTGCACTAGACTATGATGAGAAGAACCGTGAGTTCCAGGTTCACGTGTCCCAGTGCAAGGACCTGGCTGTTGTGGATGAGAAGAAAGACAGAACTGACCCGTGAGTGATGCTTTGCTTTGATTCCTCATGACTTCTCTGCTGCTGAATTTTGTGTTCTGAAGAGCTTTCTTTTTTTTCCTTATGAATTTTCTTGTAAAATGCCATCGTTTCTTCCTACCTGTAGACTTCTGGTGCATGCTTACTGCTGGGTCTTTCCTAGCAGTAACCACTAACCTTCTTGATGGTTCTAGAGCCACTGACATCAGTAAATATGTTGCCACAGACGTATATCTAAATAAGATTGAGAAAACCTTGGTCACTACAGGAACATTTCCTTTTATCACGGAAATATATTCTCTATGTAACCATGTGAAACTTGGTCTCCCCATGGTGAATACACTTTAGTAATAACTCTGGTGATGTAGACACATGCTTATATGGAAAGAAAGTCTGAAAAGAAGCACCATTATGAGACACAATGGTAATTGTACGGAGGCTAGTGATCTCTGTTTTAGAAGATGATAAAAATAACCTCGAGTCTGAACTTTGAAAAAGAGAGATTTATAATCAGGCTTCTTCAGACATTCCACCTCTTCTCTCTTATTTCACCCAGATTTTGAATGCACAGATTTGCTGTAGTTAAGGGCAGCTCAGAAAATGGATATATGTCCTTGCTGGCTTTCTGCACTGCTTAGAGAACTGCTTGTTCTGTTCTGAAGGTTGGTGGCATCCACCCATCCCTAGTGAGATTTATAACTTCACATGCAAGACAAGTTAATATCCTAGCAGGTTTCTCAATTAGTTCTGCCCTTAAAGAGTCAACTTGCTTCCATAAATTCCATGTCACCATCCAGAAGTCTTGCTTGCTTATTAGAGCGTGGCAATACTGAACAGTATTCAGCTGTTGTTTTCGTTTTTCTTTTTCAGGTATGTTAAAACTTACCTGCTCCCAGACAAAGCTAGAATGGGTAAGAGGAAAACCTCAGTGAAGAAAAGGACAGTGAATCCTGTTTACAATGAAGTGTTACGGGTAAGAATACATACATGCTCTGAAAACCTGTGTTGTAGCAGGCACCTATCCCTGGTCAGGTCTGGAAGGAGCCTATCTACTTTGCTGGCCTCCTTCGCCTGTTTCATGCTGCGCTACTCTTCCCTTGGTTTCATGAGAGCAAAGATGTTGAAGGTTTTTCTGTACTCACTTGGGTGGCACCCAAGATTTCTGTGACAAAACTATACTGTGACCTTTGGAAGAAGAGACCTGTGAGTCTATACTTCCTTCATGTCAGAACAAGGAGGTATTCTTCCCTTTCCTGGCTTGTAGTTACAAGACATGGCACTATGAAGAAAGGTCCTTATCCTATGATCTTACTTATCAAAGCATGGAGGATTATTTAGCAATGCCCAAGCCTGTGCTAATAATGCTTGAAAAAATATTGTTGTTTCTTGATGAAGAATGGAGCACTGAATTTCCCTGCCCTCAGCAGAAAAGTGTTGTCAGGCTCACTGTGGCTGACTGTCAGGCTGCAGCACAAAAAGAGATGTTCAGAATAGGGCCAGTTCTTGAGAGCATGTGTGGAGTGGGTTTAAGTGTCTTAGAGCTAATTCAAGTGTTTGAGTAGTATATTTCCAGTTGTGATAAAAACTGGAGGAAAAAAAAAAAAAAGTGAGCAACCTGATTTCTCTTTCTTCCTCTAGTATAAAATAGAGAAAATGGTATTGCTGATCCAAAAATTAAATCTCTCTGTTTGGCACAATGACCCACTGGGACGTAATAGTTTCTTGGGAGAGATCGAATTAGACTTGGCCAGCTGGGACTGGAGCAACCGAAAACTCAACTGGTATCCACTGAAGCCCCGGGTAAGTGCATCTGAGCTGCAATTCTGTTTCCCAGCCCAACCCCAAAGCCTTTAGGAGTGGCAGAAGTCCTTCTTGGCTGCTTGAGCCATGCCCCTGTTAACTCAAGGCTTTTCCTGCTGAGTCCCGTCTGCCACATTTTTGGCATAAGTGGGCATTTGGCTCTAAGCCAGCCGTCCCTGCAGCTGGACCCTGGACTTGTATGCCCTAGCCAGAGGGAAGGGAAGACTGCTCAGAGATCTTTGGCTGGTATGTAGAAGCCCAGATTGTGCCAAGGGAAGCACTGAAAACACCCACAAGCCCTGGACTTGTTAGCACGGTAGTCGGTGCTCTGAACACAGGCCTTCTTGGGTCTTACTTGATGACACTTTCATGAATGTGATCTGACTCTAATCAGCAGAAACTCTGACATGAGTGCCTCTCTCTCTTCTCACATAAAAGACCATCCCTTAAAAACAGGCACCAGAGTACTAGGTGATGCAGTTAGACATGCCTTGACAGGTAAATACTCAGGTGCCACTTTTTGTAAAACCAGTGCAGCTTCGTGCCTGCTCCCATGTTCAGAGGTCTGACCTAAGATCCCTTTTCATAAAATAAAGGCGTTTGGAAAAAAACTGTGATTTTGTCCAACTGGACATTTCTGGAAGGGCAACCTTGCTCTGAATCCCAAAGCATTATGTTCCAAGGGACTGAGATTGAGAACAAAGTCACAAAGTAGCCCTGACTGTCCCAGCTATATAGAAGCAGAGCTTGTCTATTTGTCCCCCCGTATTTGAGTCAAAAGCTGTTTGCCATGCTATGTTAATGCAAGCCCTCGTTTACTCAGTCATAACTCTTTCCATTTCAGAGTCTTTCTGCTGTTAACGGTGTGGATCATAGAGGAGTAATGAATTTGTCTATTAAATACGTCCCTCCAGGAAGCCTAGGTAAAATGTATTTCATAAATTAAGAAGTATTGCCTATTGGTATGCAGCTTGTAATGCTTCATTATTTTGGGGGCTGGTTAAGGAGTAACCTCATTAGAGCAAGATCATAGAGATCAGCACAAAGGGACAACCACAGTGCTTGACAGCACCATCTGCAGATTACATCGGTTTTTCACATATTGGATTTAGTGGGAAACTGTACAGAGAGGAAAGGCTCAACAAGCTTAAACTCGCCAGCTGTTATGGGCACTACAGGCACTATGGGGTATTGTGATGCTGTAGCAGGAACACACAGCTCCTCTTACTTGTGGGACAGGCAGAAGGTTGGGTTTCCCCAGTAGTTCCTTCTCCTTTCCTGCATCAATGCATCACTGGCAGGTTGTGTCAGGAGGCCCCTGTAACTGTGATCATGGTACTGTGGCACCCAATGGAAAGCACAGCTCCAGGGGAGTGGTATGCAGAGAGGCCGTATCGCTGTCCCTGGAGAGGAAGCTCGTTGTCTTGTTAGCTATTGCTGGGACTGTCATGAGAGCTTTCTGTTGTACTAAATGGCAGGTCCCAAGAGTCCTCCCTCTGGTGAAGTTCACATTTGGGTCAAAGATGTCAAGGATCTTCTGCAGTTGCGTCCTTCTGGAGTCGACTCCTTTGTGAAATGGTAAGTGCCCAATTTGAAATATCCTCTTGGGCATCCAAAGGATGGAATTAGAACCCATTTTGTTAGTGTAAAATGTCACTTTGGGGAAAAAAAAAAGAAGAAGAAAAAAGAAACCCTCTTCCTAAAGCAGGATCTGTTAAGCACCCTTCCTTTCTAAAAACCTTTAGTATTACAGTAGCTTACAGTATAGCTTACAGTATTGATTTTCTTGGGAAAAAAAGTTTACTTCAAGGATTATAAACTTTCTCCATTAAGTTTACAGAGATTTCTTATGTTGAGACCCAGTTCCTCCTTACTTCAGATCTGAGGCCTGTTCAGGCCCAGAAGGTTTGTAGAAGCTATTGAAACTCCATGTGAAATTTTACACTACTTGCTGTATTTTTTTTCCTCTCAAAGCTATGTGCTCCCAGACACGAGTAAGAAGAGCTACCAAAAGACCCGAGTCGTAAAAAGAGACACAAACCCTGTTTTCAATCACACTATTGTGTATGATGGCTTTCATACAGAGGATTTGAAGGATGCTTGTGTTGAACTGACTGTGTGGGATCACGAAAAACTAACCAACCATTTCCTTGGAGGACTCAGGCTGGGCCTTGGGACAGGTAAGTGATTTCCTTTGCATTAAGTGAATACCATTATACTGTTGCTGAGCCAAGTGTATAATGGAAAGTTGCTGAGCATTTTGCTGTTAGGGAGAAACCAGATATGGAGAGTGTCTAGCTGTTAAGGGGCTTCGTACTTGCACTGTCTGAGATGGAAGGGGCCCTGGTACTGTGATAGTAACCCTCTATTCCCACATTTTCTGTCGTATCAACTCGCAGGTCTGGCAAAACTCAAGAATCAGTGTGGGTCCAGCAGAGAATTTTCTTGCTGTTGCAGGAAAACAGGCAGCATTGCAAATCAACGTTATATTGCTGTTCCTCCCAGGGCAAAGTGCTCAGAGCTGAAGACAGAGAACTTGAATGCCGTGTGGGACAGCACCACCTGGTGACTCTGTCCTCATCTCCTTCACTGAAATACTTCAGTAACAGGAATAACTAATATTTGGAAAACAGGGCTTGAGGCAGTAGTTGTTCTATCTCAGTCATTACTGAGACAACATCAACAGTTTGGAAACTGAGTTCTTTAGGTGTAGATTAAGGTGTTATTATTATTTTTTAATTACATTTATTAATTCAGATTATGAAGTGCTCAGAGAGCACAGCAGAGGTGCCATTTGCTAAACATCCTATCCTAACTTGCAGAGTACCCCATGCCTACCTTTGGCAGATAGAATGTTCATCTTTGTAGTTGGTGGGTGGGAGATGTAAGGATTTGAAAGCTAGCTATACTTATTGTTAAGCAATAGGGGTCTCTGAAAGATGAAAGACACGCGGACAATTTCAGAGTGGGGGATGTAATAAAGGGTGACTGTTCCTTGAGGGTATCGGGATGTGCCTTACTGTAGCTTGAAGATCTGCCTTGCAGGTACTCTATTTGTTGGATCTGATCTCTGTTTTCAATTTCTAACATGCCACCAAGAGAGCTGTGAACTATCCAGTGGGAAGTTCACATAAAAATATCAAACCCAGGATTATCCGTGATCCAAATTTAGACTTTTACCTAATTGACAAGCAGTTGGCACATTGGAAAATCAGTTTGGAATTAATATACACGCTTTTACACTATCGTATGTTTGATTCCTATACAAATAAAGTGTAGAGCAAAAGAATTTTAACAAATACCCATCCCGATTCACAACAAGTCAAGGGGAATGCCAAACCTTGTAGACCTTCTTCACCACATCAAAAAAAGCCATACTGGACTTGAGCTCAACCTTGTTTTCCTTGCTAGGTTATTTTTAGGATTCTTGTGTTTTGTGGCTTTTACACTGAATTCTAGTGTAAAATGGGGATCGTTAGCAGAAGAACAGGAGGTGATTACAGTGCAACTTCCTGACAGGAACTCAGCACCTTTTAGGTTAAGACCCTACCTGCAGCAGTTATGTCTCAGTGAGTACTTTTTTGTATGCAGCTCCCAACATGACTATCTCCTCGTTTTTCTTCAGGTTCGAGCTACGGCATCCCTGTGGACTGGATGGACTCAACACAAGAGGAGGTGGCCTTTTGGCAGGAGATGATGTCTGCTACCAATGAATGGATCGAGGGGCTGCTGCCACTACGCTCATTGGCAGGGAGGAAAAAACTGAAATAACCTACTATATGTTGTAGAGCAAGGCTGAACGTGTTTGTTAGATGTAGGAAACTTCCTACCCCAAGGTGATAGAGACCATGGGGCTGGCAAGCGTAAGGTTAGTAAGGCAATTAATGGGCAGCACTTTGGAGATGTTATATGTTAATAATTTGTTCCCAGACAGAGGACCTGGAAAGTGCCAAACTGATGCTATACTTGATTTTGAACAAGAAGAAACGTTACCTTTTTATTTAATGAGTGTATTTGAATCCATTAAGTGCTGGCAACATCAGCAGGAAAGAGGAGATCCAGATATTTATTTATTTTTTTACTCTTTCTTGTACTGTGGTTTTTTTTGTGTTGTTTTTTTTTTTTAATCCACGCGGAGATGTAGTTGTACTGAAGCTTCACTGTGGTATTACTCGTATTTACCTGCAAGTGGTACACTTTGTACTTTATGTAGAATTGCTCCAAGTTGCCAGTCAGCACAGTCTGAGAGTGAGAGCTTTGCATTTGTCACTGGTGGCAACACATCTGTACCATGAAAAAAAATTGAGATCCAGGGTGAATCTAAAGAAAGGGAGGAGTATTTGAAGCAGAAAATGAAGCAATCTGAGGAAGATAACAAGCAGGAATTCAATATGTTAAATCCTTTCTGCTTTAATACAAAAGAGAAAAGAGATGGTCCTGCAGCTAGTAGGATTTTGCAATCAGGAGCTGCTTTCCTAGCTTTCCCACAGGCTTCCTCAGTGACCTCAGGCGAGTTACTCTATTAAAACACAGTTTCAGTGCAATATAAATTGAAGCGCTTGCCTAAGTGTAAAATAACATTACATTGCTAATGGACCTGATAGTATCTTTGAAATGCTTTGTGTGCATATAAAATAATGATGTAGGGAACGGTCTCGTGTTAGCCTGGCATAATGGGTCAGGAAAAATGGTTAGAACTGCAGTGGAACGCAGGAGATCCTGGGAGAGGTAAGCAGGGAGTGAACGAATGCCAAGGGAAGCTGCAGAGCTGAGGCCTGGGGCGACCTCCTGCCTCCATGTGTCCTGCTCCCCTTCTTGTCTGCCTCTCACCTGATGCCTGTCAGATGGTTGTCCAGAGCTGGAGCAACCTTCTTGCCAGTAATTGCAAGACCTTTGTGTCTGGCACGATAACAGTGGTAGAGTGATGTTATGAATGCATTTGAAATGCAGCTCTGTAATTTGTACTTCAGATGTACATATTGTGATTAAATAGAATGTTTTTCTTTAGTCATCAGCTGGTCTCCTTGTGCCTGTCTTTAGCGTGGTCTGAGTAATGACATTGCAAGCAAAAGGGGCATTACATTTTATCATGTCAGAATGAACCTTTTTTGCCCAAGGGTAAGTGAAATGTTGTGGAGAAATATATATTTTTTTGTAGTTGTCTCACCTTAGATTTTGGTTCTGTGAATATTTTGATATTCTTTAATGTGTTGATTTTATTTTTTAACTCAGGCGGTGCTAATATTCAGCTTGGCAAAAGTGGTTCTAAATAAATGAAAGAAAACTTTTATGGTTAAAATGACAAGGGTTTTTCATGAAATGGGGACATCTGGCAGATAATCAACAGCTTTCATGGCAAACAACAAAGATTATGTTTTTGCAATTGGAGATGTACTAGTTACGGTACTGAAAGCACTAAGAGAAAGTCCATAGGGCAGCAGAATTAATGGATGACTAACCTAATGAAGGACTTGATCTATATAGCATGTCAACCCAAAGAGACTTTATAGGGGTTCTAGCCTGGCATCACTTGTTCACCAAGGTTTGTTCCTTTAGTACCTCCATGGGATAAAATAGCAATACTGGACCTAAGGTGAGAGTCTTAAATAATTAGCTTTGCCTCTCTAGATGCTGAACATGTGAATATTTATGCATACATACAAGATGACTTCCACAAAGAGGCCTGCTTGTTGGTGGCTGGTTGCACTGAGTGACCTGCAGGACTGCTGCTCTTGCCCCAAACATTTCCTTATCCCACAGTGTTCCTCCCAGGGGGATTTCTGCTCTACCTGCAGGTGTGGTTGGTGCTGCTGGGGCCTTCAGCCCAGACAGGCCAAGCTCTTCCTCCAGAGGGTTTGTCTGACTGCTTTCCATTGCAGGCACAGAGCCATCCCTCCTGCTCCTCCTCATGTACAGTGTCAGCACACGCAGTTGGGACGAGCACTGCTGTTACACAACTAGAGCTGTAAGTGTTTGGTCTTTGAGGAAATTAATGTCTTTTTCACCAGTGGTGCTAATAAAGGGGAGAAGTCAGTGGCTCAGCTTCATGCCAGAGCGGTGGCTGCTATGGACTTGGCCCACGACTTTGTGAGCAGGCTGTTTCTGTATTCAGACTTCTTTGAGGATTTTTGTTAATCTTTCAGTAGCTTGTTTATTTAAATTAAGCCCTGATTAACTTAAGGAGCTTTCTTTGGCATTTAATGGTTTATCAAAGTAAAAGATTACACTGCCAAGCCACATACGCATTTGCAACACAGCTGTATCTGAGGCAGTAAAATTTACCCTGGCTTATCTATTTCACTTACTGTACAGAAAGCGCTTTATTGGGGAAAAATACAACACCAAAACTAAGGCACTTTTATTGTCAGTGACACATAGGGGAGCGGAGGAACTTGTGAGTGTAAGGTTAGTGCCTGTTTGTGCGTGGGCAAAACTCATTTCTAAGACTACAAGCAGGCAAGTACCAGTGCTACGTGTCCCAGCAGGGATCTGTGCTGATGCAGCTCATGGGGCTGAGTCCTGTGGTCACTGATCCCTTGCTGGGTACAGAGGTAACCCCAGGGTCTGGGCAGGCTGATGTGTTGCAAGGTGGTACCTTCAGGCACAATCTACTTAAAATAAAAGAAAAATATCAGTGTCTGCAGTTGAGCTGTGCAGCTGCTTCCTTTGAATGCTCTGCATTCAAGAGTAAACGTGCTTCTTTTAAGTTTATACCTTATCTATATAACTTTTTCTTTGAGATCTTACAAGCAAGAAGAGAAGAGAAGGCAAGATTCTGGAAAATATTTCTTCCTCCTCATGCACGTATAATCTGTGGCCTATGTGTGATCAAAACTGTTCATATCACAGGTATCAGAAACCATAAAAAATACTTTGGAAACTAACTGAAGAAAAAAATAACTGCTGAATCTTGAACAACATCCAGTGAATGAGTGTCTTAGAGGAGATAGAAAACAAGTGGTTGAGTTAATTATCCATTACTAATATTTGCTCAGCTGTATCCTTCACCAAGACAGGGAAAAAGAAATGAAATACTGTGATGATTCAGGGAGTAAATTATGCTGCCTGAACAAACCCATGCAGTAACATCTATTGAAATGAGATATACTGTATTTTTGAAGGCTCGTTAAATTGACTCAAAAATGTATCAAGTAGAAAACCTGAATTAAGAAACACGCTTCCATTATGATAACTGAGAGTGTGTGTATTCAGCACAAAGTTGGTTGGTTAGTTTGTATTATTTGGCCATTTTGTACTTGTGTAGCTTCCATAGATTAATATATTTTTTTATTCAGCTGCCTGTTTTCCACCCGTCAGGTGTCATGGTTGTCTGCTGTTATTGTTCCAACAATGCCTGGGAGAAGTCCCTTGCTGTGTTCTGCGGAGGTTGTCAGAAGGCATTGGGATTGCAAAGATGCCGTAAGGTATGTGTTACTGGAGCTGCTCACTCAGCAGCGCTGCTCTGCACAAGATGTGACTGATGCTTAGAAAGCTCCCAGAATAGAAATCCCTTCCCATGGGATCAGCCAGAAGGATCAGCCACTTCTCCCTAGGGAGCGTGCTCTATGTAGAGGCATCTTGTACCTGCGGCTCTGCCGTGAGGAACAGGGTATCAGCGAGGGGCTGGCAGATGTCCCTGGGGCCACGATGGCACTCTGAGTGTGGTTTGGTATTGCAGAGCCAGCTCTTGGTCTGCTGTGAGCAGGAGAGGGCTCATTTGTGATGAGGTTGAAACAAAAGTGGGTGGCTTAGGGGAGCCCGTTATCACTTTTGGAGTGCTTATCAGCTTCTCCCACCCTTCTGAAATGTGCCAGTGTTTGGAAGGTGCTAGATCAGCTCAGAGCAGCACAAAACTGAGCGCCAGCCTCCAGGACGGCTGTGGAGAACTCACTGTTAATGGCTTTCTTCTGAGGTAGACATAGGCATGGTGGAGAGCTGGAAACGGCTCCTTCAGGAGGCCTAGAGGATCTCAGTGACCCTACACCAAGCTCCCTTTCATTTTACACTGATTTTCCATTCATTTGGGCTGAAATTCCTTATGTCAGATAGTAAAATGTGAACAAAGCCAGGTGAAGTTGTCAGCGGGCAACAGCATCCTAGGAAGAGCGGAAGAACACTGGTGGGAGCAGAGGCCCAGCCTGCAAGGTTTGCTGATCACACCAGGTTGCTGGAGTGCTCCAGGTTGCAGTCCTGCTGTAAACAGCCTGCTGGTGGTGGTGGCTCATTCGTTTCCTTGTAAGCCACTTAAGCAGGTGCTTGCTTAAACAGAAAGATGCTTGCATTTTAAAATTCTATAAAATCTTATTATGACTGGACTTGTCTTTCGGCTGTGCACCTAAGTCTGCTAAAGCAGCTCTGCTTGGATGGATCATCCCAGGAAGAAAGGAGGGAGACCTGGGTGTGACAGCAGTTCTGCTGCTTAGTTTCCAGATTTTTTTCCATGGCTGCATTAAGGATTAGGAATTACTTGGTGTTCTGTATTACATGAAATGCAAAATATATAGCACCACGCAACCAGCCTGCAGCCTGAAGACCCCCACAATTAGCCTACAGCAAGAACTACAGCTTCTGATAAAGGCTTGTGTTTAGAGGCATAAAACGAAGTAAACACAAGTATATTTTGTTTTTTTCTTGTTGTGCAAGCCTGCCTGTGCTGCAATAGACTATAAACTTGAGATGCTACTGATAGGAGCAGAAAACAGATTTTGTGCGTCTAGCAACCTATAATGCCATCCTCCTGGCTTGCCAACAATCCAAAGCAGCTCTTGAGCTGCAAGCTCAAGTGCTGGGCTCAGAGGGGAAGCTTAGGAGCTGCTTTCTGGCAGTGTAAGTAGTTCAGACACCCACTCTGTAGGAAGAAAAATCACAATAACCTCTTCTCTCCTCCTCTCTCTCCCACTCACCATTACTAATTTATCGTGATTGTAATGGCTTCTATTTGCTCTAAGCAGATCCTGTTCCCTTCCTAAGAAGACCTGAACAGCTACAGGGACATAATATTCCCAGTGGAGGATCTGTTCTTAGATTCAGGCAGACTTGGGCAGACATAATGATGGGCCCCCCGCCTTTTTCAATCAGCCGACCCATGGCCATCTTACTGTGATTGTAATCTGAGATAAGACACCTGGTGCTGCATATGGAGAAACCCATCCCATGGTATTGGGCTGTCTTTTAATTTATTGTCAAAAGGGAACATTTTGCAAATGTTTTACGTCTCTTCGGGAACCCAGCCACCACTCTTTGTACAAGCTGGTGTGGCTGGAGGCTATCCCATGTGTGTACTGTGTGGCACCAGAGCAGCCCTGCCACTTGCAGGGGTACAGGGACAAGCTTATCCTGTGTGCGCTCCCACCCACTCTGTTCAAAGTGTACCAGGGTTTCACCTCCCTGTCCATTCCGGTTGCAAAACAAATGCTAACACTGCCCTGGAGCACTGCTAGTGACCTCTCTGGTTACTTCTGAGTGATGGTCCCGTTCAGCCTGTGCCTGCTCTGCTGCTTCTGATGTGATCCCAGTGTGACACTGGGGGACCTCTGCAAGGTGCCACCTTGTAGCCCCAGCCAGAATCCGGGGTGGGACAGAAGCTTCCCCACATGTCTCCTGGTGGTCAGCCCTGCCTCTGCTTTCCCCAGGCTACTGCTGTTGGAGTTGGGGCTGTCACTTAGTCACGAAGCCCTAAATCACACTCCCAGTGCTTGCTGTCAACATGGCTGTCAGTTCCTAAGCACCATGTGGTACTGTTGGCTTTACACTCATCTGCACTGCCCTGACTGTGAGCATCGTATAAATTATAAGCATTAAATTGCTCAGTGCCTCCCCTCTGCCCTGAATTTACAGCGGCGTGCAGCAGCCCGCAGGTCAGGAGAGCAAAGTGGCGCTACCAGTGGTGCAGTGTCTCAGTGTCACACCTCCTAGGCATGCCTAATTTAACAGGGATGCTTTTTAACAGGGAACGAGTTAACCAAGCTTGCAATCTGTGGTGGGCCAGCCTCCTTCTCATCTCCCCCATCACCTAGTATGTGGCCATGACTATTCAGGAAGCTCCCAGTCTGACCAGTTTGGTGGTATGCACTTCCATGGTTCCCTTGGGCATCTCTGCATGTGGCTGGGTGACACAACCCTGAGGGCTAGGGGATGTCTGCATGTGGGTTTGGGTGTGTGTGAAGTGGGTGTCAGGGTGGGCACCGGCAGGGCTGTCCTGTGAGGAACAGAGCACTGACAGTCATTTTTGTAGCCTTGGAAACCAAAAGGACATTAAAATTGCATGGTATGGAAATACTGTCATAGCCTGAAACGGTGATTGAGCACCTGGTGGGAAGGCAGGGCCAACCCAGAGGAGCTCAGGTCCATGCAGTGCACCTGAGTGACCAGAAGGGGTGGAGCCAGGATTCACCCCTCCCCAGACCTTGTTTAAGGGTTGGCAGTGGAGGTGAGGGTATCTCACTGGAGATCCCTGCCTCCTGGGGGAATTCCAAAGGTGAGCATCCATGGCTGCTGCCTTTGGGCTTGTTCTCATTTGCTGTAGCCTAGGGTTATGCCACCCTGCTACTATTGCTGCACTTTCCATCACATTATAGCATTACATATGGTGTGTGCAGTGCTGAGGCACTCTGCTCCTTGTAGCACTGCCATGGCCTGGAGACAGCTCCAACCTATAGCTGATACAGAGATGCAGAGGGGCTCTGGAGAAAGACTGAAGTGTAAGTGAAGAGCGAAATGTTTGGAGGAAGGAGCTGTGTGTGGTGCTGTGGGAGGATCTGATTTGAGCCATCCAACCTGGTTTAGCTGTCCCTTGGTTCCCCTGTCTGTGACACAGATCTACAGTGAACCTGGGCACCCAGTGGGGACCAGGACCTGGCCCAGCCTGTCCCCTGCCACCAAGCTTCTACATCAACTCCAAGTTTCTCTGACACCAGATTTTCCATTTCTGCAACGGTACCAGCACAAAGGCTCTCCCAGGATCCCATTTTCTCTTACCTTCTCAGTTGCTGCTAATTAATATGATGGCCACCCATCACGCAGTGTGCATCCATCTATATGGGTGTGTGAGGATGAAAACGCTGCACCCAGACCCGCAACTGAGGGAGCGGTGAGGCCGAGGGTGGGGAGGAGTGGGGCATGGCTCAGAGAAACCAAAGTTGTTGTGGGCTGCAAATCATGGGCATCACATATCAGAAATGACATAGCTCAGTGCCACACATCAGTGCTGGCTGTGAGTCACTGGTAACGTTCTGATAACTCGGATTTATAGGTTTAATATTTGTCTGTGGCTGTGCAGATTGCTTCATCGGTTTTCTTTCCTGTCCTGAGGTACTGTAAATAGGATCTTTGTGTTTGTTGGTTTTTAATAAACGTGCTACATTTCAAGGGATATTGAAAACTTTCCCTGCCATTTTTTACTGAGGCACGAGCTGGTCTCGCTGGTGTCCAGTCCTGTTTGCAGGCTGGCTAACCAGCTGGTGCTGCAGAGCCGTCCCTGTGAGGATCCAGGTCAACATCCTTGTCACCGTGAGCGCACTGATTTCAGCGGTGCTCATGCAGGCTCTTAAAAACTTTTTAAAACTTGACTTAACACGCTTTTTAGCCAAGTTGTTTTTAATAATTCAGTGATCCTTTACCCTTCCTGTGAGCCAAGCCCTGCTCAGGTGGGCACCGACCAAGCCAAAGCTCAGGCATCCCACTGCCTGCTGAGCTCCAGGCAGGGTGCCGTGTGTGCACGTTCTGCGCAGGCCGGAGCTGGCCCAAGAAAGCGAGGGAAGATGGACTCGTTAGGGTTTGTGGCCGTAGGGGATGGGCATATAGTTTCCACGTGTCTTCATGTTTGAGAGCATCCACGCATCACGTATCAACACACGTACCCATACCTACATGTGCGTGGGTATGCGGATACCCGCGCCTTAGCGGGTTAGTACCACAGCGGCACTCCTCACAGGCGTGAGGAACCTTCAGCGCTCCGACAGCCCGAGCAAGGTGCGCCACACACGCCCCGCGCTCCCGGGGCAGGGCCGGGTGAGCAGCCTCGGCCCGCGCCGCCCTCCTACGGGCTCTCCCCGCGCACCCCGGCCCTCCCTCGGTCCCGCCCCGCCCCGCCCCGCTCGGCTCCGGCGCCGGTTCGGGGGTGGCGGCTCCTCCCGGCAGTGCGGTAGAGCGCGGCCGCCATTGCATCACGGCTCGACCGCGCCTCCGCCCGCAGCGCGGCGCGGGGACACACGGCCCGGGAGGGCGGCGCGGCCACCCGCGGGCAGCGCTGAGGCGGAGGGGAGCCCGGCCGGCCCCGCGCCATGGCCCCGCGCTGAGCGGCGCCTCGGGGCCGGCCTAGCGCTGCCCCCTGCGGGCCGGGCATGGGCGGGCGCTGAGCGGGCGGCATGGAGGCCATCTGGCTCTACCAGTTCCGCCTCATCGTCATCGGCGACTCCACCGTGGGCAAGTCCTGCCTCATCCGCCGCTTCACCGAGGGCCGCTTCGCGCAGATCTCCGACCCCACGGTGGGCGTGGATTTCTTCTCCAGGCTGGTGGAGATCGAGCCGGGCAAGAGGATCAAGCTGCAGATCTGGGACACGGCCGGGCAGGAGCGGTTCCGGTGAGGGCTGCGGGCGGCACAAAGGAGGGCCGCCGAGCCGTTTATTTACGCGTATTTCGTTTCCGCGCCCGGCGGGGCGGTTCCCGGCGGGCCCGAGGCGGCGCGGGGTGCGGCGGGGGGGAGGGGTGGCGTCCGCTGGGCTGAGGGCGCGCGGGACCCCGGCTGCGTGCTGCGTTGTAGGCCGCGGGGGCGGGGGAACGCGGGATGCGGTTCTGCAGCTACGGCGGATCCCGGCTCTGATCTGGGGGGGGGGGGGTTGAGAGCGTGGCAGTGTACGCTTAACTCCCCAGGTAATAGCGTGGGTGCGCTTCTGTTTTTCGCGCATCTTTGACCCTCGGCTGCGCTTTCATCCTGCTCCCTCCGGAAGCGCTTTCCTTTCTCTGCGTCTCCGCGCAGCATCACAGAGCCGCGCTGCCGTAATGTCGCCGAGGAACGCGTTGGCTTCATTCAGCAGATGAGGGCTCCCTGCTCCCGACCCCCCCACCCTCCGCCTCCCTTCTCATCCGTGGCGCTGACCCCAGGCCCGCACGGGCCGTGCTTGGTCCTTGCACAGGGGCAGGCCTTTTGCCGGGGCCAGAAGCTGCTGCTTTATTCCACTGAGTGAGAGAGGAGACACCAGAGCACTCGGTTGCATCAGATTCCAAAACACGGCTGTGTGCGATCCCGCACTTGTACCCATGCTGTGAGGAGGGGAAGCTGTTGGATGCCTTTGGTTTTCCATCTTTAAAATGGGGAGAAGTCTGGGGCCCCGGGGGCTGCTTGTCCTTCTTGCTGATGTCTTCAACCTGCATGTAGACGTGGTGACAGGTGACCTTCAGCACAAGGGCAGCAGCGCTCAGCAGCAGCAGTGCGAGGGGCAGGAGGGTCACTGGCGTAGGAACACATCCTGCCACTTGGAAGTGCCCTTGCCAAAGTGCAGACTTACTTAAATTCCCAGTATTAAAAGGTAGAGGAAAGCAGGCAAACCCTTTATAAACACCTTAATGGTATACCATCAACTATGACAAAAGTGTGTTCTACATTTGTCCCTATCAAATCCCAGTTAACCCTGTCATGCGTTGTGCTCCATGAAGCTGGCAGCTCCTGGGCTTCCCCTGCATGCTGGGGCAAAATACTGCTATCTGTGGGGTAAGCTGAAGTTGTGGGTGCAGGCAAGAAGCATAGCAGTGCACATGCTCTCTCCAGAGCCCTTATGCTTGTTTGTCACAGTGCAGGGAATTTCTTAAGAAGGAAATTCTTAATTCCGCTGTTTCATGGAGTTCTCCATTTTGAGCATTTGCAACTGCTTTGCAATAGTTAACAGCTGTCTCTCCAGGAGAAAAGCACTGCCACTGCCTTGAAGACACCGTAATGGTATCTGCTGGTCTGCATCTCTGTGCTGCAGTTTTGCTCTTCCTGACTGTTGTTGTGAATTCTCTCACTCACAATCAATGAGAAGCTATTCCTGTGCAGTCAGGGCTTAATCTATAGTTAAGCACGTACCTCTGTTTTGTCATCTCAGCCCCAGAATAATGCTCTTTGGGTCAGCGTTGAGGCTGTTTTGGAGTTGTAGAACAGCAGGGTTCCGTTCTTCCTGGATCCAGCAGGTTGTGCCCATCTCAGGTTGCTCCAGTTTCTTGCCTGAAACGTGACGTCATGTAATGCTAACAAAAGCAGAAGCGTGTGCAGCCCTCCCTGTCTGGGAATGTGTACCAGCACCTACAGAGGAGCTGTTCCCTTCCAGTGAGAGGGAAGGGCTGGGGAGGGCGATGAGGACTCCAGGTAGAGCCGGGGAGAGGTCCTGCACTGAGGTGGTGCCTGTGTGTTAAAACTTGGTCGGAGTGGGTGTGAGTTGCAGCACTGCTCTGCTTCCGTGAGAGGAGGGAGGGGAAGAGCTGGGCAGGGGTCTCAAAGGGAATTGGTCAGTGAGGTGCAGAGGGAGGGCAGCGTAGCTTGCTTCCTGCAGATTGGTAAGATGTCTGTGGAAAAGGCTTTAAGGAAAGGCATCCAGACCTTCACCTAGTTTTGCCTCAGCGCAGCGCTCTGTTCAGATCCTGTCATGTCTCTCAGAAGTACCTGAGGCACTGCTGATGCTGGCAGGAGCAGCCAGGGCTGGTGTGCTGGCACACAGGAGAAGCAGAAGTGCCTGTGACAGCATGGGGGTGAATTCAGAGTGCCAGTATGTCTGCAGCTGGCCAGAGAGCAAACGGCAGAGCTGATTCCCTTGTTCCCAAATATGCAGAGCTGTTCTTGTCCCTGGGCCAGATAACTGGAGAGGAAAAGTTAGTCAAGCCAAGCCAACTCTTTTTTTTCCCTTCCTTCCTTCCTTCCCTTCCTTCCCTTCCTTCCTTCCTTCCTTCCTTCTTTCTTTCTTTCTTTCTTTTTCTTTTTTTTTCTTTTTTCTTTTTTCTTTTTTTTTTGTCCCCTGTTCTGGCTTTCTTCAGTTGGATTTTCACCCATCACCGCATGACTTTTGATAAAGCAAACCTTGAAATGCCAGTGAATCCTTTCTGGGCGTAGCTGTGCAGGATGAGCACACTGCAGGGCAGAATAACCTCTAACAACAGACTTGCATGGTGGAGGAAGAGCCGTCCCAAGCTAGAAGTAGCAATGCTTTTCCCAGCAAGAAAAAGTTCAGGTCCCTGTGTAAGTTCCTGCAGGGACTGAAATCAGTGAGTGCTTCTGGAAGTAGAACTATTCCATGACTTCGCAGAAACAGTACAGTTTTACAGCTTCTTGTATTTTCCACGTGTAGTAGCTGCTGGACTATAGCTCTGCTCAGCTTTGTGTTCTCTGTAGAGCTTTGTTGGCTGATTTCATGTGCTGCTCAGGCTGCCTCAGTCTGTGGAGACTGCTTTCCATTTCTCAGCCTGAGGGTCTGCAGGGCCTTTTGGGGGCTTTTTAGGGGCACAGCTCCACCTTCTGACCTGTGGCCTCCCTCTTTGCCTTTTATGTATCTGCCAGGGGGTGTTTGGCTTTAGGTAAATCCTATGCTTTCACAATGCTTCTAAACCAGTGGGGCAGCCAAACCACGCAGAGTACTGACTTGGTGTGGTGGGGGCTCATTAGGCCAATGGCAAAGAGAATATGGAAATCTGTGATAGAGAAGCCAAAAATGGTGGTGGAGTAATAGCAAATCCATGAGGCAGTTACCCAGGGATGAGGTTTTAAGCCAAGAATAGTTGTCTTTGTGAACAACAAGATGTGCGGAGCACAAGTGAAAGCAGCTAGATGCGACTGATTGGCGTTCTCTGTCCTGTGTTCTGCAGGATAGACAGGGTGGCAGAAATGCTGCCTTCTAAAGCAAAGGCATAGGTACAGAAGTGCTACGTTGGGATTAAGAAAAAAAGAATCAAAAGAAACAAGCAGGAAAAAAAAAGTGAAACTTGCTCTGCCCTTCCTCCCAAATAGCAGTGAGTTACACATTTGCTTTGGATCGTTTTTTTTCCAGGTCCATCACCAGAGCCTACTACAGGAACTCGGTTGGTGGACTCCTCCTCTTTGACATTACAAACCGCAGGTCCTTCCAGAACGTCCACGAGTGGCTAGAAGAGACCAAGGTGCACGTCCAGCCCTACCAGATTGTCTTTGTTTTGGTGGGTCACAAGTGTGACCTTGACACGCAGCGGCAAGTCACCAGGCACGAGGCTGAGAAACTGGCTGCTGCTTATGGTATGAAGTACATTGAGACCTCCGCTCGGGATGCCATTAACGTGGAGAAGGCCTTCACTGATCTGACTCGAGATATATACGAGCTTGTTAAAAGGGGGGAAATTTCGATCCAGGAGGGATGGGAAGGGGTAAAGAGTGGGTTTGTCCCAAATGTAGTGCACTCTTCAGAAGAAGTGGTGAAATCAGATAGGCGGTGCTTGTGCTGAGCTCTTCTAGTGAGAGAAGTGGTGATGAACTCTACTAACCAAACGTACTTTACTAAGTGAACTCAGTGTGCCAGAAGGGAGAGCAACACTCCCGTTGTGAACAGCCTCCCACAGTTTTTTGGACACGAGAACAGACCCAGGGAATAAATGTTCTGTTCCATACAACTTTTCAGAACTGGGGGGCTACAAACCTAACAGAGTGAGTGAGGGTGCATGTAGATTTTGTAACGAGACAGCAAGCAGAAGTGAGGGACAGCAGAAGGGGGCAGAGCACACAATTAGATCTGAATGGGCTGGCATGTGCCACAGTGCTGTACATGTCCTGTTCTAAGCAAATCTATAGTGCTGTACTGGGTGCTGAAGCCACAGTATGGATAGTGCTGTAGTATGAGAAGCAGCAGAGAGAAAGAAAGAGGACATCTTAGTTTGCATCAGCTGCTTATTACCAGGAAGGTGTAAAGGCAGCATGGGTACCATTTCCTCCTGAGGCCAGTGGCACAGGAAAAGTTTACTGATGTGGTATGCGTACTTCTGATTTTTTTTTCTTACTTTCTTGAACCTAGTTCAATAGTAGAGTATTCTGTGGCATTTAAAGAGGAAAATAGTAGTTATTTGATTGGTAATTACAATCTAAATGATTTCCCCAAGTGTTTTTCATGCTGTGAACTGGGACTCTAAGTGGCAACGCCTGCTGCATCAGTAATTATTCAATACATTTTTTAAATATTTACTGCCTCAATGCGTACCTCAGTGTACCCTCAGTTCAGGGCTTTCCGGTATAATTAAGTGATCAGAAGCATAAAGAGAAAACCTTGTGCTCATCTGCTGTATCATCTGGAGGCTGGAGCTTGGCACCCAGGTGGGACACACCGACATTTGTCTGCTAACAGCACTTTGCTGATGTTTCGGGTGCCTTGTCAGCTGGGGCCACAAGGAGGAACGGAACGGAGTTGGGCAGGGCAGGGCAAACTTGAAAAGCTTAATTCAGGTGCATCCACAAGGTGAGATTTGCTTTTAAAGAAGTTGAATAGCATGGAAAGCAATGGCTTCCATCACTACTTTCTGCTGTTAAAGTTTCATTTTCTTTCTTGGCATCTGTGGAAGAAGAGAACTAGAACTGAGGAGGAGCACAGAACAGAAGTGTGTGAGCAGGAGGAAAAGGAAAGCCCCAAGACAAGCTCAAGAGTAAAATTTGTTTTCCTCCTTGTTTTAATTTGACAAGAGATGATCCATATCAGGTTGGTCATTGCGGGTGGAAGCTGTTGTTAAAAAGGCTGTATGTGGGTGGCCATTTTCTGAGCATGCTTTGTTTCCTCCAAGTTTTAACAAGCTTTACAATTGCAGCAGGAGTAACCTGTAGCAAAGTTCAACCTATTTAAAACAAAAAGAAACAATAGTGACCATTTTACTCCAGTTTGCAAGCTCTACACACCAAGCTAATGGGCAGGAGGGAGTAGATAAAACCACAGGAAGCACCTGGTGTTTGATTTTTAGGCCTCTATGTAGAAAAAAAATATATTTGTTACAGCTTTTTGAAGCTACCTCCATCTCGGAGAGTCTTGAGTGCTGTTGAATTCGGACTGACTCCCCTGAGCCTCTTCTCATCGTTTGCAGTACTTGTGCTGGCCTGTATGAGTAACAAAAATGATTCCTGTATATAAAAAGAACCCACCCTGAAGATGGATTACATTTTCATTCGAATACTCTTGGAACAATTTCAGTTCCCGAGCACTGCAGGGGAGCAGCAGTGTTGCAGCTGCTGGGAGGGCACTGGTAGCAAATGAGAGTGAGGGAGGGGTGGCACCGGTCTAGCACCTTTCAGTAAGCTGCTCGCTGCTGCAGAACCCGGCCCACCTTGAACAGGCTGTACCTACACCGAGAGCCCTGTGCTAAGGCCCATCGAACTCCAGGCAGACTCGGTGGCGGTCAAGCTGAGTAACCTGAAGGTACAAAAAAGAAATCTCTTAAAAAATCTCTTTCTAGGTAAGTGAAGCTGGAGAAGATTGATGCAGAGCACCACAGGAGCTGGGCTACCATGGGCTCTCTACCTTCAGCTTCTGCTGACGCCAGTGGGGAGCACAAGGTTTGCTCAGACCGGGACTGCTAGTCCTGTTCTCACAAAGACGAGGGCAAACAGGTATGAAAGGGTCAGTTTTCTTGTTCTTTCTTTCTTTCAAGGTCTGGCTATTCACAGGGCGTGGCTTAGGGTGCCTTGCTGACCAGTGGCTGTCCTAAGGGCAGAGCTTGAGTGCTCCATTAAAGGCAGTTAAAACTGTAAAAAAGATCAGAGTTTTAGCAAGAGTAAAACCCGCGAGCCTCTGCAGGAAAAGCTCAGTTTTCACAAGACAGCTGCTATTTTATTTAATGGCTTTGGACATTCCGCTTCTCTCTCTCTGAGTCTTTCAGCTCCCAGAGAGAAATTCCAGGAAACCTAAATAAGCACGTATGTTCGGGCCTTCAGAGCAAGTACTTGATTTATAAATACGTGTCATAATTCTGAAGAGAAACAGTGCAGAAGAAAATGTATGCATTCTTAACTACTTAGAGGTAATAAACGGTTATATTAAACGATAGAGAAATCGTTATATACATCTTTTTCTAACTCCTTGCATTTTTTTAGGCAGCTTATTAAAATATAGGAAATGTAGATTCATCTGTACAAAATTTGGAATGTTTTTTCTAAGATGAAGAACTTATAGGATATGCTGAGCATTCTTTTCTAACAACTGGTTTTAACGCTTTGACTTCTGGTGCAAGAGGGATTTAGAGAAATCAAAGGGCATAACCTTTCACAGGACAAAGGTCAGGAGCTCTTTTACTCTTAGAAAAAAGAGAAGCAAAGGAAAAGCTAACTTAAAACAGCCTGCATGTTAGATTCAAATTGCTCTGAACCTCCAGAATAAAAACATACTATACACTTTCCTCGCTTTCTGTTATGCACTGTAATGAAATGTGAAAATAATGCTGTATTTAGCTGTCTGTATGTGACTGGAAATATGCTTGTATTTAGCAAAATGGTTACTATGTGATACTGTGAAATTTAAAACTTGTAAAGAGACTGCTGGGTTTTTTTTTCTTCCCCCCTCCCCGCTCCTTATCAGTAAGCTGTCTCATACCTGTACCGCTTCTGTACAGCAGCCCTAACTGGAAATCTGGTATGGACCAGCTCTACAATAAACAGGATCTTTGCAATGGTACCCTGCTGTACATTTTTCTGTAACGGCCAATCGAGCACATCTGCAAAACCAGCAGGTTGGGGTGCTGAGAAAACCACAGTGCAGCTGTAGAAATGTCAGCCACTCTAAAACCAGCAGTGCCCTCCCTGCTCCCTGCAGTAGCAGCCAAAGGAGCCGTAGCCCCACCTGGAGTCTCACAGCAGGCGGCATTTGGCACACTGCAGAAACTGTTCTAGCTCCTGTATAAGACCTCTCTGTTCTTAATCCAAGTAACAAAAACTTATCAGTAAACAACAAGGCAATACTGGATGAAGACCAGTCATACGGAAACCAGAGTCGTCTATGAATTTTTCAACTTTGTGCTAAACAAACAACAACAAAACCCTCTATTCAAAACCAAGAGTAATGTATTATTCCAAGGGCCAGCTCTCGCCCCAACAAATACATTTTGATCCTGCTGAGTGCTTGCAGCCCTAATGCTGCCTCCCCCCTCACGCTAATACCCAGCATTAGGTCACTGGGAGCTGCGCACAGTAGGGTTTTTTGATAGTGCATAAATGCTTAACTCATCATTTCATTGTGCACAACAAAGAGAAGCAATTGCTGCCTTAGGACCAGCTAGAAAAGTGGTGATGTGGGGAAGTGCTCTAGCCTGTTGGGATCTCATTAATCCAAAAAGAAGAGAAAATTGCATGAAAAATCAGGACATGTTTGCAGCTGCCTTTCTTGTCATTCCTGATGCTCTCAGAAAGGGAGAGAAGCGCAGCTTCAACCAAGCATAGCAAGGGGTAGAGACACACACTAGTCAGATAATGCATTGGTTTAAAATTCTCTCTCCTACTCAAAGACACTAGAAAAAAAAACAGCACCTCCCTGCAAATAAAGGTGTGAATGAGCCCAGTCCAGGTACGTATTGAGAGCACAGCTAAGGACTTAGCTCTTTTATTCCCATCCCTACAGCTCCTGCTGCTTTTCAGCCACAGTGCTGTCCAATCAACTGCTTCTGTTCACAAATTCAGGTGCTCTGACTCACAGTCCCCGTTTCACTCACACTGGTATTCAGCAGCCATGCTTTCCACAGCTGCTTCGACTTCTCACTCCCCTACCCCCAGTGATGAGGGGAAAAGAGAATATCATACCTCAAATTCACGACTTTCTCCTACAAAGAAAGATACACAAAAAGTGGTGTTTGCCACAATTGTTTAGTTTTACTATTTTAATATCATGAAATAAAAGTACAAAAACTTTACAGGTATGTTGTTTCTTACATGACGTTCGAACAGTTAACATTTGCGTTTATTTTGCAGCAAAACCTGTACTCTTAGAGAATGTGCTTGTTAGCCACTGACATCACCACTGAGCATTTCATTGTAGACAGAAACTGCAGAGGTAAAAGGCAACAATCTCGCAAGGCTTCGTAAGAACCAAAAAAAATATTCCACCTGTTAACACCAGAGGCCGGACTGCAGTCAACCATCCTTATCTATTACAGGTTTCACCACCTGGGAGGCTGAGTGTTCAGACATTTGAATGACATCTTGTCTAAGGGATTGCAAGTAGGGGTTTTTTCATTTACAGGCTGCCAGCGTTTTGGAGTCCTTGTTCAATGCATTTGCAAAAGTAAGCCATGTGTGCACGTGTGTGGAAAAAGAACAGGGTGAGAGCACCCGCAGGCTTAACATAACTTGTGCTGTTTTCTCCATTTAGCATTCTTTTCTGAAGACAGGTCACAAGGTGTTGTATGTAAAGTGCTGAGAGTTCGGCAACAGGCAGTCAACTAACATTAAAATCAAGTTTATCCAAAGTGGAATGCTCGTATATTGATGCTGCCAAAGAAGTAACTGACTGAGACTAAATCCAGGACTTGGCCGTGTCTGTCATTTGTCCTAGAACGTGACAGCTGCGTGTATTCCCAGCCCACACTGACTTTAACTTCATCAGCTGCACACAGAAATGAAAAGTAAACCCGGCATGACCTTAACCTGCTAACATGCTGTCAGACTCAGTTTCATACATGCAATCACCTTTTGCATCACCTTTTCAGACAAACATTCAGGCAGAAATTTACTTCTAGCAGACTGGTCTGATCCAAATATCACGTCCTTTGCTGGACTGTGTGGGGTCTTTTCAAACAATCTATACTTTCACGAAGCATGCATGAAGCCAAATTTTGAGTTCACAAGTAAATAAAATGTCGGTCACCATTTGTTTTCATATATTTTACCATTTACTGAAATGCTTAAAGTAACTCAGTCCCTTAAGAATGAATTTCAGGGGTATTTAAATAAAAAATATTTTGAAATTGAAACCACATTTAAAACTGGCAAAACTATGCTTTGTTTTTGGAAGGGTCTTCCTTGTTTCTTCTCTTTACATCCCAATTATAAACTCTAGCCATATCTGAGGGTGCAGAATTAAGGAAACAGACGTGTTCAGCAGAAAGAAAAGGGGAAAAGCGGGATATACTGTTGATCATACAAACTTCATCTAACTTGCAGCAGTCTACGGAAACCTTCTAATTAAAGAGCTGACGTGCTGCAAAGCCTTACCTTACAGGCGTGTCAGTAACTCTAAGAAAGTAGGAAGAATTGTTTTGCTTTGGAATGGTTGCCTGGCCATCTGTTCACAGCACTGACCCACTCTTCCAGCGCACTCCCAGTCCAGGCTTGCAACCATTGCAGCAGACCTCAAACAACCTTCGCTGCATCCAGCCACCAACCCACCCCTCAGCACTGAGAAAACACAAAGTTGGGGTTCGCTGCTAAAAAAAATAAAAACGACCCTAATAAAAATGGAGTGTTACAGAATTTTAACGACGGCAGGTCCAAGATAAAAGCATGTCTGGAAAGGAGTAGGTACTTGTACATTACCTTCCACATCACTCCTGCATATTAAAAGGATACTGACTTCTGTAGTGGTGAACTGATCCCTAAGAAAATCCAGGTCTTCCTCTAGAGAATCAAGGTTTCTTGTGGCTGTTGACAAGTTCTTCTCTAACAGAGCCTGAGCTTCATCAATATCATATTCAAGCATCACGTTGGCCTACACAACAACAAGAAAAACCAACAAAAAGATTCATAGAAGCTTTTACACTTGCACTGTAAGGAATAAGGCATAGCGTAAGTATTTCAGACTGTTTATAGCCAATCACATTAACATTGATGAGCTAAGGCAAGGTTCAGGGCAAATAATGTCAGAAGCCATTCAATGCTCCACCACTTCAGTAACAGAGTAATAACTCCCCCTGGTGACTTGGAAAGTAGTTTTCCTCCTCTTCCTGAGCAATAGGGGATTTCTGTGTATTGCACTCAATCTTCTACACAGTATCTCATCTCCACCACGCTTGAAAAGCAAGACACTCCTTATTCCTTTGCAGCATCTCTCAAGTGTCACACAGCTCTACAAATAATTCTTGCTGCATTCAAGATTCACCTCAGGATCTATGCAGAATATGGACAAACAGCCTGGTGGCACTAGTTATTAACAAAAAGCATTACAAGATATGACGTGTACAAAAGACCAATCTGGCATCATGGTGGTTTTTAACCAGTAAATTTTAGCAAGGAAGCCACCGTGTAAAAAAGAGTGGAACCAAATGAAGACGCACCCATGTAGCTTTGTTCCATCCAAGAACTCAGTACTGAACAGAGCCACATAAATCTTAATCAGACAAGACTGCAGGGAATGCTGTGCAGACCTGCAAGAACTATATATGCAGTGCTTTTTTGTTTGTTTGTTTTTTGTTTTTTAAATAACTGGAAGATGGTTTCTGCAACAGTAGTGATATGCATCGCCCAGCACAGAGACTGTAAGCAACAAGATGGATAAAGGGCTAAAGGCCCAAGACACCCTAAGTACGACTAATAAATCATTTGTGGTACTTCATGATAGCTTTTCTGTATGAGCCAAGATGAACTTCCTCTGATGCTCTGTGATAAAAAAAACCCTGAAAGTCCATGGTTGTGAATTCCGAAGGAAGTAACTTGAAAGCAAAATGTAGCAGGCAGACAGAAATCATCTGCTTTTACAACAGAAAAGATGGTGAGGTTGTGAGTAACCGCCAGACCAGCCAGGATGCAGCGCATACCAACAACGCTGCCGCTCTAAGCAGGCTGTTGTGTTTGGCAGCCAGCACGTGAGAACACCAGGGATTTACAAGTCTCAAAATAAACATTAGCAGGTTATCTCTACAGATAATGGGGCCTCTGCTCCTGAATATCCCAGCTTGATATTGCTTTGGTACTTAGAAACGTGACTCAAGCTCTGATCCCACCAATCTAGCACAGATTTCACTCTAAAATCTGGCAGGTTACCTGTGAGGAACCCAAACCCCACCTTTCCCCAGGAAACTTGCACGAAAGCAAGCTAAATACAAATAACAAGAAGACTGGAAGTTAGTTCTCAAGCTGAACTGTTTTGTTGGGCATATTCATTCCAATGCCAAGCAAGGTTGCCTGGTAATCTGAAGCACAATGTGAGAAGGGAAACATTCGCAAATACACTTTTTCAATAAAACAGTTCAGCAATATGACAGTAATCTGCCACTTTACTATGTTCAGGCACCGAAGAAAATTAAAAACAAAACCATGAAAACTCCACTGGCATACTGAAATATTGCCATGTTTGCTGCATTGGAATGACACGGCTTTCCCACGCACATAGAGAATCACACGCGTCCCAACCAGGACAGCTGAGCCAGCAGCAAACACCGTCTTCTGGAAGATAAAGTCATCTAAACCATCTCAGAACAGGTTCCATTTTACTTACCCCCAGCCACAAACAAACTTTGTCCGTAGGAGGAACGGAAGCTTTGCAGTAGAGATTATCTGCCAATAAAAATCGGGTTTCCATTGGATTTGTGGATTCCTTAAGAGAAATGATAAAACTTAACATTGCCATTTTCACTGGGAACTCACAGAAAAGACAAAATTTACAGTAAGGAGTGCACTTTCTGCTTTTTTGCCATTGATACAGTGTTAGCTTGGGTGAAACTGTATGGGTTTTCACTTCAACACTGAAGTGCCAAGACTAAAGCATTCTTTAAAGTATTTAAAAGCAATGTGGAAATCTCTATAAGGGCTAAAATCCAAGCTTAGCTGCAATCTACACGCTATAGAAAGGAAGCTTGCATTACAAACATTACTGGTTTTGAACAAGCTTTCAAAAAGTACTACATACCTTAAAAACAATTCTGTTATTTATAAAGGCATATTAAGTGTGCTCTCCAAAACATTTCTTGCAATGTGTTCTGTCAGGGTGGAAAGGCAGTTAGCTTTTCTCATACTCGTTAGATATTCAAAATAGTTTACCTTTTTCTTCTGCATGTGTTTTAAAATTTCTAATGTCTGTTTAATTTCGGGAATCTGACCTTTTAGCCTGTGAATTAACAACAGTCATCATTTATTATTTAACACAGACACAAAGTTTCCTAAACAAGCGATGAGCTCTATTACACAATTCAATTCAACCTCTGTTTTAAAACTTGATGCTCTGAACGAACAGCTTGCTGGGCTTACAAACGCGTATTTAAAAGACAAAGGCAGGAACAGACACCTGGTGTACAGCTTTCCCAGCCCCTTAGCATGGGCTCAGCAGAGTCCTACAGCGAGCAGCGCACGCAGCTTTCCAGCCATGACACACACTAACAACAAGGTGCAGCCGGTTGGCATGTTTTGGTGTATTTATGGTCCCCACGGGGCAGAGGGAAACCTCTGCAAAAACGCAGATAAAGACCACAGCACTCAAAACAAAACAAGTGCGGGGCTTTTGGCCTTAGAGGCTCCAGACCAAATCAACAGTACTGTCATTTCTTGTTGCGCAAGATTCTCAGGAAGAAAAGGAAAGCTGTTTCTTTACCCTGAAAGTACTGCCAATATCAGCTCTCCTAAATCCAACTTTGTACTTCTTGGGATACTGAAATTAACTCAACGGTATTAAAAAAAACCAAACAGAACCGTGCCAAACATCTCCCAGTTCTGCACAAACGTGGCTTACCTTCGTTTCTTCTGAGCAAGATTAAGTTCCAAAAACTTATACTTCTGGTACTGCTCATCCAACTTCTTCAGAACTACGTCTGCTGTCTCGTTTCCGGGCTGTTTCATAAAGGAATCCACATCTTCCTTGAAGGGGAGAAAAAACCCTCAGCGTTACAAGAGCTTTACAGAAATGCTCAGTATCAAGTAGAGAGCTGCATCAAAGGCGAAAGGAGTATTTCACAGCTGTATTTACTGGTGCCTCGTTAGCAGCAGCGTCAGTCCTACCAATGCCGCATGATGCCCAACAGGTGAAGCCCTCAGAGTGGGGCTAACCTTCAGTTCCCCGTATGCAAAGCGGGGATGGTGCTTCTCTGGCCTGCCAGATTAGAGCTGCTTAGGATAAAAGAGACAAAGCAAAAGGGTCAGGCTGAGCCTAAGCCAGGCTACGTGCTGGCAGAGAGAGGCCAAGGGGAGAAAGCCATGCTAACAGCTCAGTGCAGCTTTGTGCTAGTAACGTGTCTTTGGAAGAGCCTCCTGAAGGCAGCAAAGAGCCACAGAAAGCCCTGCAGGACAAGACAAGCCAGGCCCCAGGAGCAGTGCCTCAGATGACAGCTGGAGCAGCAGGATGCTGACCTCTGCCAGCCCCCAGGAAGCAGCCCAGCTGCCTCAGCCTGTGCTCGTAGCCTCCTGAAAGGTGCATGGGCCAAGAGATGGGCCAAGGCATCTGACCCAACAGCAGCTACTTGTGTGCAATGGCCCAAGAAGCACCTTCAGCTATGGTGCCAGCAGCACAGCAGGAGACACAGCTGCCTCCTAGAATCATAGAATCGCTCAGGCTGGAAAAGACCTTCAAGATCATCAAGTCCAACCACAACCTAACCATGCTACCCTAACTCTAACAACCCTCCACTGTATCACGTCCCTGAGCACCACATCCAAATGGTTTCTAAACACATCCAGGGATGTTGACTCAACCAGATCCCTGGGGAGCCTATTCCAGTGCTTAACAACCCTTTCTGTAAAGAAGTGTTTCTTGATATCCAACCTAAACTTACCCTGGTGCAACTTGAGGCCATTTCCCCTCATCCTGTCACCTGTTACCAGTGAGAAGAGACCAACCCTGCACTCACTGCAATCACCTTTCAGGTATTTGAAGAGAGCAATAAGGCCTCCCCTCAGCCTTCTCTTCCCCAGACTAAACAGCCCCAGTTCCTTCTGTCGCTCCTCATAGGGCATATTCTCCAAGCCCTTCACCAGCCTTGTTGCCCTTCTTTGGACCTGCTCCAGCACCTCAATGTCTTTTCTGTACTGAGGTGTCCCAAAACTGAACACAGTACTTGACGTGAGGCCTCACCAGTGCTGAGTACAGGGGCAGGATGACTTCCCTAGTCCTGCTCACCACACCATTCCTGATACAAGCCAGGATGCCATTGGCCTTCTTAGCCACCTGGGCACACTGCGGGCTCATATTCAGCCAACTGTCCATCAGTACACCAAGGTCCCTTTCCGTCAGGCAGCTTTCCAGCCACTCCTCCCCAAGCCTGTAGGGTTGCTTGGGGTTGTTGTGACCAAAACACAGGACCTGATGTTTGGCCCTATTGAAACTCATGCAGTTTACCTTGGCCCATCGATCCAGTCTATCCAGGTCCCTCTGCAGTGCCTTTCTACCCTCTGGCAGATCAACACTCCCTCCAAACTTGGTGTCACCTGCAAACTTACTGAGGGTGCACTCAACTCCCTTGTCAAATTCATTAATAAAGATGTTAATTAGAGGCAGCCCCAGTACTGAGCCCTGGGGGACGCCACTTGTGATTCACTGCCAACTGGACTTAACTCCACTGACCACAACTCTTTGGGCCTGTCCAGCCAGCCAGTGCTTCACCCAGCGGAGCATATGCCCATCCAAACCATGGGCAGCCAGCTTCTCCATGAGGATGTTTTGGGGGACAGTGTCAAAGGCTTTACTGAAGTCCAGGTAGACCACATCGACAGCCTTACCTTCATCCACTAAGCCATATGTCATAGAATGAAGTCAGGTTTGTCAACCTGGATCTATCATTCATGAACCCGTGCTGACTGGGCCTGATCCCCTGGTTGACCTTTAATTGATTCATGATGGCTCCTGAGATTACCTGTTCCATCCCCTCCTCTGGCACTGAGGTGAGACCGATAGGTCTGCAGCTACCAGGATCATCTTTCTGGCCCTTTTTGAAGATGGGCGTCACATCTGCCAGTCTCCAGTCCACCAGGACATCCCTGGTTAGCCAGGACTGCCAAAGGATGATGGAGAATGGCTTGGCAACGACATCGGCCAACTCCCTCAGCACTCTATGGTCTGACCATCCATCTGACCCCATGGACTTGCAAGTGTTCAGCTTTCAGAACAGGTCCAAAACCATCTCATCATGGGTTGTGCAGGGGCTTTTTTGCTCCCCATCCCTATCTTCCAGCGCAAGGGGCTGCGTACCGAGGGAGCAACTAGTCTTACTATTAAAGACCGAGGCACAGAAGGCATTAAGTACCTCAGCCTTATCCTGATCCTTGGTCACTGTGTTCGCATCCGTGTCCAATAAGGGATGGGGATTCTCTCCAGTCCTCCCCTTACTGCTGATTTATTAATAGAAATATTTATTGTTGTCTTTCGCCTTAGTGACCAAGTTCAATTCCAGCTGGGCTTTGGCCTTTCTAATTTTCTAGCTGCACAGTTCTCCTGACAGAGCCTGCATCGAAGCCTGAGCTGAAAAGACAAGGACGAGACCGAGCATTGCAAAACCAGACTGCAAACAAAACTCCCTCCTGTGGAAGCTCCTGTAGATCACTAGAGAAGGAAAAAGCAGCACTTTGCGCGTTATTTCCCTCCAGGGAAAGCCAAGTTAGCTACGTGCCGTGTGGTGCATGGGAAGCCATGAAAGACCCAAGAGCAGCTTGGCCTTTATCCATGCCTATGAAGCAGTGTGTGCAAAAAAGGCATTGAAAAACACCCTCCAGATTGAGGCGATTCATGAAACACTCTTCAAAAGTAATGCTGCCCAGACAGCATGGGAGGTGGGGGGTCAAGCGAGTCACAAGCACACCTTTACTGCAACAGCACACTGTTCTGTCACTGAATCCTATTTTCCAAAGGAAAAAACCCACACCCTCACCACTACTTTGTCACTTTAAGCAACAAAACAGAACTAAATGCTTCTTAACGCATGCTTTGTTTGGACAAAGTTAAGCATGCTCTAACATGTACATCTAAGCTCTCAAACATTGCCAATGAAGATGATCTCTTCTGCACAGAGCCTTCTGGATCTGACGAGAGCATCTCTCAAAGACAAAGACTGGGATGCCAGTTCTTATGGCTGCAAAGAGGCACAGAGCTAAGGCACAGCCCGGGCTGCAGTCAAAGTACCTGAGAAACTGGAGATGCACGCAACGTGCACAGAATCACAGAACTGTGCTGGTTGGAAGGGACCTCTGGACATCACCCAACTGCTAAAGCAGGTTCCCTAGAGCAGGATGCACAGGAAGGAGGCCAAGAGGGTTGGAATATGTCCAGAGAAGGGCAGCGCGCAGCCTCTCTGGGCAGCCTGCTCCAGCAGAGGCTCTGCTGTCCTCCCAGGGAAAGAAAAGAAGGCTCTTCCCACACTCAGACGGAATTTCCTCTGCTCCGATGCCTCGCGTTGGTCAAGAGCTCAAAAGATGCCGGAGGAGCTGCACGCACGGACACACGCGTGGTGCCCCCACTCCTCCGACAGCTCGGCTCGGAGGGAATAAGCAAGCGAGAAGAGACGAGACGAGACCAGAGCTTCTGGCCGCAGCAGGAAAGTACCCCAACCGTCCAAACGACGCTTCAAGGAAAGCCCAAGAAGGCAGCGCCCCGAGCGGCAGCTCCCGGCAGAAGGCCGCGGCCCCGCACAGCATAACGCTCGGCGGTACCGCCCGGCGAGCTGAGCAGCTCCTTTCAGCCACCGCTCACAGCCGCCGCCCGCCAGCCCGCGCGCCGCGCTCCGCTCAGGGCCGCACGGCCCAACCCTCCGTGACGAGGAGGCGGAACGCCCGCCGTCACGGAGCCGGCATCCGGCCGGGAGCCGCGGGACGACGACGCGGGGACCCGCACCCCGCGGGCGGGCCTAGGGCCGGGCCACGCCGCTCCCCGCGCTCCCCGGGGCATCAGGGGCCGCTTCACGGGGCCGGGCCCCGCCGTCGCCCACGCCGCCCACGCCTCCGCCGCTCACCACGAAGACGGCCTCGGGGATGCCGAGCGGGCCCCGCTTGCCGCCCGCCGCCGCCTCGCCGCAACCCGGCCCGCTGCTGCTGGCCGCCGCCATCTTGGGGAACCGACGCCGCGCGCGCGCGCGACCCGCGCCGAGACGCCGCACGCGCGCGTCATCACGTCGCCGCCGCGCTCGGAGTGACGGGAGGCGGGGGCACGGGGACGGGCGCGCGCACGAGCACGCGCACGGGGCGGCTGCCGGCCGAGAGCACCGCCCGTTGGCTGAATGCCGCCACCCACGTGTGCGGGAGGGGCTGAGGAGGCGGCCGCGAGCGCCAGGCGCTCTGCGATTCGAGGGGCTCGTCCTCGTGGAGTGTGGAGCTTGACGCCGCCCGCGTGGTTGGCGCGCGATTTGCTAGGGAAATAAAAACCGCCAACCGACACCTTCCGTGGAACTGTACCGAACCTGTGTGCCAGGCGAAGGCCGAGTGAAGGCCGTGCCCGCAGCCTGCCCGGGGCTGCTGTGTGCCCGGACCCCTCCCCAGCCCTGAGGCCTGGGCTGCGCCTCACCCCGCGGGGCAGACAGCAGACGCCCAGGGCAAACCCCCGGGTACCAAAAAGGAGAGGAGGCGCTTTCTGGCTTGACTTCTGTTTGCCATTTTATTGTTCAACATTCTTTGGTCATTGTCCTTTCCTTGCTCCTCGGCTGCCTTCCTGGAAGCAGAGGCCTGACGGAGCAGCTGGAACAGCCCTTCGGTCTTCGCGTCCCACGCACAGCCTTCCGCTACCCAAACCAACAGCCGCTTCTGCAGCTTCTCTGGCACCGCCTGGAGGCCGCAGGGAGCGCGGGGCCCTTCGCTGTCCTCCTGCTGTTGGGAGGAGCTCCGCTCGCAGAAGACGCCAGTCCCAGCCCGGCCCTCTTCTGGGCTCGCTCAGATGCCGCACTCCGCCTGTTGTCGTGGCGCAGCGGCTCAGGACGCCCGTGGCGGTGCCGGTCCTTCCCTTCTCCTCAGAGTTCGGGAAAGAAAAGGGGAGGGGACGGGACGGGAAGGAGAGGGGGGCGGGGAGCAGCAGCAGGGGCTCTCGGGCGGACGGTGACCTGTCAACGCCTAGATGAAAAGCGAGAGCCCCAGGAGCGCCGTTGCCGGAGCCAGCGACGTCGACGGGCGAGCATGGTCTTATAGTGCCCGCCCGACCCCGAGGGAGGCGGATCCACCTCCATCGGTTCCTCCTCCGGAGGTAGGTCCACCTCCATGGGCTCCACGTCGCTCTCCACGGGGTCGACCTCCATAGGTTCGGGCTCCGGCTCGCTGCTGCTCTCCCGCCGGCGACGCTTCTTCGGTGGAGAAGGAACCATCCTCCTCCACCACAGCTCTCGTCGCACTCGGGAAGGAAAGTCACAAGCTGCTCCTTCTGACAGAAGGCTCTGACAGGCAAGGCGCAGGTCGCAGACGGACAGAGGTTCTGGGCTCCGGGTCCCCGTATTTATAGGGCTCCGGGAGGGGTCTTGTGATGAGATCACAAGAGCCTAAAACCCTAAGAATGTCCCATGGCAACCCCCAGACAAACCGTTGGGCGAGGGGTGGCCGTGGCCCCTGCGTTGCCCCGGTGCTGCTGCTGGGGTTCCACAAGCCTCCTTGTGAACCAGGAACGTTTTCATCCATGACGCCAATAAAGATGTGAAAGTTCTATCAAAAGCAGTGTGCTCACGCGATGCTAAACTGGGAGGAGCGTTGACTCCCTGGGATGGGGCAGCCCTGGCTCTACACACTGGTCAGGGGGAAAAGGGGCTGGAGAGCAGCGCTGCAGAAAGGGATTGGGGGGTTCTGGTTGGTGGCACACTGAATCTGAGCGGGCTCTCAGAACCGCCATGTTTGGGGCCCCCAGCTCCATGCCGTCCCCTCCACTGCCCCACTGCCCCTGTCACAAGGGTGACTTGAGTAAGGCACAATGCTGCATACAATGCGAATGCAGAAAAGCAGGAAACTCATCGGCTGTGAGGACCACGGAAAACGTCATGTCTCAGAACGCTTCAAGGAACAGCCTCACACACCTCACATACACACACACACCTCGCGTGTGCCAAAGTTTATTTTTCAAAACATTTCTAATGATTGGATATGAGCAGCAATCTTAAAGAAAACAAAACAATTAACAAGTTGTGAAGTTCCACAGTCAAAATATCAACAGAGCCCACAGCCAACCTTGGGCTTTGCTTGTTTTTTTTTGTTTGTTTTTTTGTTTTTCTTAAAGAAGAAAAGAAGTTGGTAGAACACAAACCCTCAATACTTTTTCTATTAGTTTCCCCCCCGTTTGTGGACAGTGCTTTTCCACACCTTATGTCCTCAGACAATGAAGTAACTCATGTACAGGAACAGCCATACAAGAATACATCCGAGAAAAGCCTCAACGGCATAAATGGGAGTAGGTCCTTTTCAATAAATAAACCAGTAAAGGCACAAACCTGTTTCGGGGAAAAACGTCACTTACAAAACAAGACCTGCTAAGTAAATAGTGGAGGGGATGAGGAGGAAGAAGCTATTCCAGCGCCTGCTGCGCTGTTGCTCCAAAGAGAAATTCTGGCCAAATGTTGGAGAAAGGACGAAGCGCGAGCGATCGCGAGGGCACACGTTTCAGATGGACCAAAGACCTGATGGTACAACTCTCGTCGCAACTGCAGAAGTTAAAATATCAATGACAGATCAAAGACATCTGCCAGGTAACAGCAAGCTCTTCTCTCTTCCTAGCTGCCAGTAAATGTACAAATGATCACACGTACAGTTTCCATTGCTCAAAAATATAATCTTTAAAATGGAAATAAAAGACCGAGGCAGTGCCTTTAAATGTTGCCTTACAATACAAACTGCCTGAAACACAAGTGTTCCTTTGTATATACAAATTAAGCACCGATCCACAGCGCTTACTAATTCAAATTGCAACCCGCCCCCCCCCACACCCTAAGTCCCTGCCACAGAAAAAAACAGATGTGGATACGCCCTGCAGTCGATCTCGTAGTCAGGGGTTTTATTGTTAATTTTTTCCTCTTCCATTAGCAGTGTCCGCTTGCAATTTTTCCCTATGCGCATTGCACCACTATGTGCACAGAACTGAGATTTCTTTAGCAAATAGTTTTGTCCGAACTTTAAAAAGTCAGTCAGTCACTTTGTGGAGGCAAAGTTGAACTGGATCTGAGGAGCGTTACAAAACGCAGCTATTTAAAAAGAGGTCTGCTGTCAAGTCCAAGAGGCCTAACGCCATCAACCTTCCCAAACGGCCCAGCCATCTCATTGTATGTGCCATGAAAGACAGCCCTCCTGCAGCACTGCTGAGTCCTGACTGTCAGCCTCAAAGGAACCGCTCAAGTACAGCAACACAAAGCACGCAGCATACTGCAAAGTCTTCCTCCTTGTTCTGCCACACATGGAGCGACCTCTCAGATACCTGAAGCATTCAGAACAGGATTCTGAGCAAAGTAGTTGGAAGACAAAAGTGAAAGTGACATTTATCTCCATCTCTCTTCCGTGTTTTAGTCAGCAGAACTACCCCCACCACTTGTGCCTGCCATCTCTTCCTCCCAGTGATAAAGCTGAGCTAAGTGTTCTCACGTACCCAGCACTGCGAATGAGAATAAAAGCGGAGCTTCACAAGTCTGCAGGGGGCACTGCGTGGCCGTTTCCCCTTTTCCAATAGGAAGCTGTTCTCAGAGTGCTTTGCTACAAAAGGACACTAACTTCTAAGAAATGCAGTGCAAATCACAAGGCAGAGCAGCACTACAACTGCTGGCTAGTCTCATTAGTACCTCCTTTTGCAGCAAAGTCTGTCCATTCCAAATGCTCTGCAATTATTTCAGTGTTAAACATCTGTTTGCCAGATATTTATCTGTTTATAACAGATAATAAAACATAATAATATAAACAGATAATATCTGTTTGCCAGATATTTATCTGCAGATTTGAGTAACGGAATGGACCTTTACTTTAGCAGCACCATATGAGAGGAGACCTCACAGTTCCTGGTGCTGGAAACTGCCCAGCTGCAGCACTTGCAGCTCCATCATTTCTTACTAGAAACACTGCGAGTTTGAACTCAAGACTGTTCCATGCTGGATATATCCAAGGAAGTACCCATCTCCTAAAGAAACAGCCTCCTCAGTGCAGTGATTCCTTCTCAGTGGCATCTGTCCCTCATCACCCAGAGGGTAACTACAGGCATTGCAGAATTCATTGCCTTTAAAGCGTACCATTGTTCAGCCCAAGAGAGCTGGAGGAAAGCTCTTCTGTAATTCAAACTGAAATGCAGAACTGCAGTGTACCAGGTTACCTTTGCCAGCAAGCTAGTGGCTACAAATTCAAGGGTTGTCCTGTTTTCCTCTTCTGCTGTTGTTTTCATTTAATTATTTTTTAACTGTTTCACTTGACAAGTGTGTTTCTGTAGCATTTCTTCTGCGCTCCTGGGAATTAATTAAGCATTCAGACAAGGAGGAAGCTCATTTCCACTATGCAGAAAGTGTTGCTCTTCAAAGTTCTTCTCAAAAGGACAGACTGACAGGACTTCCAGGCTTATCCGCATTTATGGTGGGTCATATTTCTGCAGTTCTGTTGTCAGTTACACTCAGATTAACTACATGGTACTCTCGAGGCCCACTTAGGGTATAAAAGCAGAAGACTGATATTGTTCTGAAAACCCACCTTTCCCTTCTATCATTTGTAGAACTACGATTGACAGGAGAGGTTTTCATTGCATTCTGCTCCCTATTCCATTCACCCATTAGTAGCCCATTGCCCACCCCCCGACCCCCCCCTTTTTTTTTTTGCAATATGCTATCGCTTTTCATTGGACAATGAAAAAACACAAGGCAGTATTTTCATAGCCCACCTAAACTTTGGAGAAAGACTTAAATATGCAGGAAGTGCTAGAAGCGCAGACAACTGCCTCATCAGCAACAGCACACCTCAGGCATTAGTCCACATACAAGGTATTCCTCTCAAAGCCTCTATTTCTTAAGAAAGCTTTTTTTTTCTTGAAAATACTACAGAAGGAAAAGATTACCGCAGCATGAAAGAAAACCTTATTTACAAGTTTGCACATATTTACATATTTAAAAATCATTCCTTTTATTCTGGTTGCAAGTAGATTCTTGTTTCAGAAAAGGAACACAAGCACTTCACCGGAGCAAGACTATTATTGTAAAACTGCCAGTTCTGAAACACCAGCGTTATGGCAAAGCTCGCTTTCTAAAAACTCTGTAAGTTCAAAAGGAAGGGCTTTTTAGTGGGCGCCTCCTCCCCTCACCCTTCCAAATTGGAGAGCTTACCTCTTCAGTAGCTAGCAACCAGAGCTCTGAATTGCTCCTGTTTGCTGCTTTTGGGGGGGATCTACATTCGCTGTAACGGGATCTACTCTCCTTTCAGCTGTGAAAGATGCCCTTTGCGAAGAAGACACTCAGTGGAAGTGCGCCCGCTGTCACCTGTCAGAGGCTGCCCACACTGTTCCGTGACACGCTTGTATCCCCTACTCTACAGGAACCCACGCCAGAGCTAGGCTCTTTCAACTAGCTGTGTTTTCAACTAGCCGTGTAACTCTGGCATCCCAGTGGTGCAATTGCTTATTTGACTCTCTGCGTTTCTGAATATGTAGAGATCTTGTTGATTCACAGCATTTAAAACTCACATTATAAAGGCTGTAGATTACCCTCAGCTATTCTAATGTCAGAGCTGTCTGATTCCACACAATATTGGCCTTTGGATAACACAAGTATTACTCTATCAGAGTATTTCTTTAAGTGTACAAAAATGCTATTGCTCAGCTTTGAGTTGTGTCTTGGTTACAACAGCCACCTCATGAAGAGAATTGACGTTCTCCATTCATTTCTTAACACAATTCATTGACGAACCAGGTTGCAAAGCAATCGTGTAACCTTCTCAGCTCTGAAGATACGAATCCAGATTGTGCCTTCAAGTCAACCTTCAATCTCCGAGAACACAGTTTTCTGCTGAGCAATCTCAAAATCGGTGAACAACACCTTTTCACACACCAGTGACTGTTATAAACAAGAATCCCTAAAGCACAGCAATTCAAAACAATATTACGTTGCACAGGGGAGAAATAGTCACCCTGTCCAGGAATACAGAAATCACAGAAAGATTTCCTTCTTTCGTTTTACCAGTATTTGGTTGTTCTCTCATCTTGAGGCTTTGGCGGCTCTACATGAACTGTATCTGTGAAACAGGGATTATGTGTTAATGCCGCTTACACAGCACACAGTTATGCACAGATTCAGAACTCCACATCTATTCACATTCCCAGTTACCTGCAAGTTGTTTTTTCTCCCCGAAGAACATTAAGACCAACATATTGGAATGACAATTCCTTCAGCTTGAACGATCGCTCATCCATCCCTTTTTACCTCCCCACCACACAGGCCTTCAGAAAGCTTTCCTCACTCCTCTAACCAGTAAGGCTAACCCAAGTATCCAGCTAACATCCAAAGAAGTCTGTGTGCCACTGCCATTCCCCTTTTCCTAATACTGACCCGGTGAAAAGCTAACTACAACATTTCTGAGCTTTACTTTCCTTCCTACACTTGCATCCTCTCACCCACTGAATTTGCTTTCTCACCAGCAAAAGCTGATGCCTCTGACTGAAGAACCCCTCGCTTTTAGATGCAGAAATGCATCAGCAGCCCTTCAAGGAACACTGAGCTGCTTTCACTCAGACTCAAGTTTCAGTGTGGTCTTTCATTTAAAAAGAACAGTTCACCTGTGTTCCAGAAACAGGCGCAAAAGGATTTGTCGGCCTTAGACCAGGCTGCGTATATATCACCGACTGGGGTGCCATCAAGGGAGCAGCTCCAATCTGAGGAGGTACCTGCTGGGAGACAAAAAGAAAGCAACAAACCCAAAAAAAGGTTACACAAAAATTAAAACTAGTTTTAGAAGCGGTATCTCTTTGCATCGTAAACATAGTAGAAAATAAGCAGGGAGATACAGACACGCATAGTAGAGCTTTTTAAGTAATCTTCCTGTCCAAGATTTAATACCACCTCTTCCAGGGATGTGGTGACAAAGCCATCTGATTCCACGTACTATTAACTTGATGAAGTAATATGCAACTCGCAGGGCTGTTTGAGCCTGCCACAAATCCCAGACACCTAGGTTTTCAGGGACAGAAGGCTGTCACAGTTCTTACCATTCCATAGACAGGCACTTGAGGAGTAGTCACTGGGTATGCGACTGGAGCAGGCACCTTCAATCAAGAAAATTGCAGTGTATATTAGATAGAGATTGTGCCTACTAGTCAGGCATACAAAACAATTTTCAAGCAATTACTACAACCAACATCCACTAGAAAGTGACTTACACGTCCAGAATAATGTACTCCATTCTGGCACAGCAAAAGGAGTAAGGACAGAAAATCGTGCAAGAATACTACAACTACCTATGCTCAACCCATTAATTTAACACGGGGGGTGGGGAATCTCAAGGGCAGTACCATCAGGAGCAGCACCTGTTAACCTGGAAAGGCTCCCAGCCTAGGAGGCCTTCCTTTACGAGATCTCCAGAAAAGGTAAAACTTACCACGTTCAGCCAGATTTTAACATACTGCAGCCAGGTGCTGCTCGCATACCACATTCCTGATGTCGGCAACACACCACAAAACATATGACAAAAGAATGAAGAGCATCTCAAGCTGGCAATCGGTTTTATCAGGTTATGTACATAGATGTGGTGATGCGTGCCCTTCATATTGCTCTGTCTCATTTGGTGGAGGTAACGATCTTACTAAGGGAGTGCCGGGTAAAGTACTGGTTTATGATAGAGAATGAACACTATGCATGTATTTGTGTGTTACTACGAATGCCACTGGCCAAGCTGCAACGCTTGGACCTCTCCAGTACTTAGGCACTGATTTTAAAGCTGTTCATAGCTGAGTCAGTTCTTTGCACTGGGAATGGTTGTAATTCCAAGCAAATGGGTGAGGAGATGCCTGGCACAGGGCACTCAACTACCTAAGACAAGAAAAGCATCTCACGTGACAAAGCAAAACAAAAAATCAGACAACCAAAACCCTCAGTTTATATGGATCACTGTGGTTTTATCCACCTTTTAAAAACAGAAATGCATCGGCACTTTTAACATGACGTGTTCCAGAATGTGAAGAAAGGATAAAAAGTTTCAGCACGTGAGACTTCTGAGATGGTAAAGTACTGTGATCCTCTAACCAGAATGTTTGGTTTTCATTTCAGTACAGTTACGTCTATTCAGTCGCATGAATTTTCAGTGAGCACACTCGTATAAGCTGAAGGAAAAAGGCATCACACGCAAATATACTCCAATTGGAAACACCAAGTCAGATGGCTGTCTGAAACTCATCATAAGTTCAGCAGTTACTGTAGTCATGTGCAACTGAGAGGAACAATTTACTTCCCTCCAAGGCAGCTATATTTCAAAAGAAGTTTGCACTTGCATGAATACAACAGAATGGAAGACACTTGGCAAGTGACTTAAAAGCACGGGAAAAGCCAGCTGCCTACAGACAGCCCGCCAAGAAGTGAAAGTCCTCCACTGAAGTAACTCCCTCGAAGTTGTGTGACTCAGTATTTGTGTGTTGTGTTGGAAAAGCGATGACACCTCTGTTAAGCACAATTACAAGTCTGAAGTGCTGCTTGAAACGATAATTAAGTTGCCCCACAGGGGTGCAATGTCATTTTATATAATACAACTGAAAAGCAGCAAAACCCAGAAGGAACACTGTTTTTCTTCCACCCCTGAAACAAGTTCTTTGGATTCTTAAAGGTGCACGTGTACATGCTCAAGTCTCTCAATTGTACTTTGTTGTTGTTGTTGTTTTGGGGTCATTTCAGCTCATAAAGAACTCACAAGGCCTCAACTGTGAGGATTCCCAAGCCTCCTCCAAAGTCTTTAACAAGGAGAGACAAGAAAGACACTGCAACACACTTTCTTGACTTTGGGAAGTGGCCCTGTGTGCAGTTCCCCCCCCCAACCCCACTCTTGTCTCAAGCAGGTTTTGCTATTCTTTTCCAATTGATTCACGCAGGGCAAAAACATTTCCTGGAACAAAGAGCAATTCCAGCAGTACAGAAGTTACCATATGTGGCAGCGTGGGTAAGGGAGTAGGGTTCCATGTGGTTGATGTGCTTGTTTTTGCTTGCCAGTTTGTTCCTCCAGTAAGTTTTTTCTCTGCAGGCTGGGTCCACTGCATATCAGACCTGAAAGGAAACAGTGGTATTAGTTTTCAGACAGAGCCAGAGAGAATAACAAGAACAACGATGTCACAGAGCACAGGAAAACACGCCTTAAGTCAGGCTGGCATTTGAAATCTACGGGTAGTAGAAAAACTAAAGCATTTCATTTTCTCCTTACATTTCTCTGCTGCAGCAAGTAGGAAGTCCAAGGGTTTTGCTTTGGGTTAAAAGCTCACTACCGTTTTTATACCGTACGGTGCAATAGCTCACAAGAGTTTGATATAACTGCAAGATCTTCTGTAGTGACTCAAAAACACTCACATGCACTGCAGCTACAAGAAGACATGAATTCAAATGTTAAGGCCGATTGTTACGGTCACTGACTACAGACTCACTCTTCCAACACCATACTCGGTACCAGATTACTTTGATTTGAGACTGTTGTCATGCCAGTGCTGTGAAACTGTGCTACTGCCTACTAAGGAGTCACGTAGGAGTATCCCAAATAGACAGACACACTTACTTTTTGGATGGAGTTCCTCCAAAGCCAAGATCTGGGAGGGTGGGAAAAACATAGATACGTGAGCCCCAAATATTTTTTTTGAGAAGGAAAATCATTTGCTTGTTTGTTTGATTTTGCTACTGAAAACAAGTTAAAAGCTTGGCACTTACTTCCCACTAGATTAGCAAGAGAAGAATCAAGGTCATTTGCCAAAATTTTTCCACTTGGCTGGCTGGCTGAGGCGGCTCTTTGACTTGGCGGAGGTACTGTGGGTTGCAAAACATCGTCTAGATATTTAAAAGCTAAACAAAGAACAGAAAACCAACACTTACAAAGGCGACACCAAACTTAATAAAATCATCTGTCGTAAGACAGAGAGGCAGAGAACCCTAAGCAGAGCTAAGTATTTGTTACATACTGAGGCAAAACATGCTGGAAGCGTCTAAGGGGTAAGCAGAAGCATCGTTTCACTTTTATTTCTTAAGGAATGCTGTTTGCCTATCTGGTAGAGTCTTCAGTTATGCTTCAGCAGTAACTGACAGCATTTCCAAATTAAGCAGAATCCCCCCTGAAAGAACCCCAAGAACAAGTAGTTCAAGATAGTTTCAAGGCATTCTTGGAACCGGCAGCAGTAATTTCACGGTACTGCTGGCATCTGGAACGTTCACAAGAATTCCTACACATTTCTAAGGACTTTGGGAGAAAACAGTCCCAAGAGAAGAGATCAGAACTCAAGTTATTCCAAAAGCATAGCATACCCACAACTACTCTTGAATTCTTTTAAGTACAATGCCTCCCAGTGAAGTTAGAGGGAACTCACTATCACGCGTTAATATTAATAACACTGAAGTCAGGAGCACTGAAACAGATTAACATAAGCTTACCCGTTAAGAGACATCCATGAGGCCAAAGGTTGTCCCCCCAAAAAGAAAGAGGAAACAATCAGTAGACAGAAGGAGACGAGTCAGAGCTAAATTTAAATAACTACAATTAAACTGATGGCTTGTTATCAACTTACAAATGTATTAAGTTATTAACTTCCGCATCACAAGAGCAATTCTACTAACTTGTTAAACCAGTGTTGCCTGTAGGGTGCAAACTAATCATAAGGCAGCCTTTACCACTTGCAGTCCTATACTGCGGTGCTGTAGATTTTCCTCCAAAAACGGCATCAAAGTCCACATTGATTGCTGAAGGGGTGGCACTTGGAGGAGCTGAATGAAGAGGGAAACCTGAAAAAAAAAAAAAAAAAAAAAAAAAAAAAAAAGGTGCAGGGGAGTCAGATACACCTATGAAATGAAATAATGCCACTCATTTCAGCGAAAACAAAGTCAGAAAAATAAAGAGATCTAATTACCATCCACAGGCAGAGGATGATACACAGAGGTATAGGTAGGTTTACGGCCATTGAAGTCATCTTGGCAAAAAGAAAAAACAAAGCAAAGATCAGCTTAAGAAAGAAAATGAAAGAAAGTGCTCTAAACTTTAGGCCTGTAGTTAAAATTTAAGAAATGCTGGTAAGTTTCAGCAGTGAAAGTAACTCGCCCTCCCCACTACAAAAGTAAAAGCAAGTTTCAGTTTGCAAAGTCAGCAAAGTTCAGCAAAAAGACAGCTTTCAGTGGTCTAGGTTGGGGAAACTGAACTTGAGAAATAAAGGTTTAAGGAACCACATTTACTACTGGAACCAATGCACCATTTTTATTTGTTAAGAAAAAGAGCAGATTGGTTCCAACGACACAAAGACTGCACCACCCAGTTTACTAGTAGCATTATCTCCACTTGCAAAGAAATGAGATGCTTTGGTTTTGATTTTTACCACTAAATAGTTCCACTGTGTGTCTGGAGGACAAGCTAGCATTGATGAAAGGGGCAGTAGATTTTACAGCTTCTTCAACTGGCTTCATGTCAAAGATGTCCAGATGAGGTGGAGACTCAACACAACCATTTGAGGACGAGAAAGGACCTTGCAGATGCAGAGTAAAGGAAAGAATACAGAGTACACATATAGGGAAGAACGACAGGACAGATGACTGCATGTGAGATGCTCTAGACAAAGCCGAACGGTAGAGCAGCCACACAGTGGCCAGCCTGTTAGAGATAGGAATTCTGAGTTTTAGATAAAATCATTCACAGCCCTCTTTATTTTTGGAAAATAATTTCATTATTGCCATGGGGTGGGCAGGGGAAAAAAAAGAAAAGCACAGATATTACATCTTTGGCTTCATAAATCTAGCACCTTAATATGGAACTACAAAGCACCAATTCTGCCTATCGAAATACCAACACTTCACTGCCTTGTTTCAGTGTTTAAGGCATTTGACATCTCTCCTGATAAACCTTTAGAACAAGCAAGCTATAAGGAGTGCTATGTCCAAAGAAACAGTCAACTCATTTCAACAAAGGATTCACAGTTGTTATTTTGGGCAGGCTGCAGGCATGGCCTTTGCTGTGCACACAGGTTTGCTACCTATACTACAGAAGGTGCTGGTTGGCAGCTTTTATTCCTTCCCTCAGAAATCACACACAAAATACAAAGAGTGCTTTGTGGCTTGTCAGAGGATGATACACTGAAATATAGGTAGGTTTATGACCACTGAAATCATCTTGGTGGAAAAAAAAACAAAAAAAACCCAAAAAATCTGAAGATCAGCTTAAGGGAGAAAATGGAAGAAAGTATTCTAAAACTTAGGTCTACAGTTAAAATTAAAAAATTTTCAGAACTTTACTTGTTCTGTACTCTGTCAGGCTCCAAGATAACTGGACGCAAACTAACTCTGTCTCCTAGCTGGTTATTTCACTGTGAACTTAATTCAACTACGAACTCATAGTAGTTATTCCTATATTCTAAGGAATCACCCATCAAACCAAAGTCATCACCCAGTCAAACCAAATTAGCTTACCTCCCCAGGCACTGCCTGCTGACGTGGCTGTAGCTGCAGTACCCTGTACAGTCGGAACAAACACAGGCTGAAGATCGAAAAGATCACTAGAAAGATTGGGCATGCTGAAAAGAAACAAAGAGACACAATATGCATCGTATTCTTGAGTTACACACAAATTCACACTGATCTCAGTTGTTTCTTGTTCACCAGTAGCCAGCCACAAATAACAGTACAAACCAATGTATTTTCTTTTAAAGTGTTTCTTATCAAGTAATACTAAAAATCCTATCAATGCTCCAAGAAAGTAAAAAGTTATTCTTGAAAAGTACTTAAAATTGTGAGCTGCCAGAGCAGCCCAGCATTCAGGCTTGCTTCAGGAAACAAAGTCTCTCACCTATTTGTCGTGGGTGCTGATACTGCAAAGAGGTCAACAGCTGCAGTGGTATTCACACTTTTTCCTGATAGGGTGCTTGGGGATGCTGATGTGGAAGTAGAATTTGATACTACAGAAATCTCTCTTAATCGCTGCTCCTGAAAGACCAGATATACAGTTTGGAATTTAGTGTTATTAATTTGTCAGCCCTTCAGACCCTTTCAAAAAGAATAGTTCAACTATGTTCCTTAAATAAAATAAAATAAAAAAAAAAAAAAAAAAAAAGACAACTCAACAACAGCTACTGTTCTACAAAGTCGGGGATACAGAAAGGTGATTTCAGGTTTGTTTTAACGTAGCCACAAAAGGCTTCAGAAAAACCATCCTGAAAGCCTCAAGTCTCACCTCGGCATCTATAGCTGCCTAGAAATAAAACATTCTCAAGCAACGTATCTGAGGCTCCCTTCCTTGAGAGGGAGCCAAGCTGATGACCCTCTGTTTCAAAAGATGCATTTCTCTGCTGTCGGGATCCCTTATAGCCCAAATAAAATCACCAGAAACTTAAACTGACATGTATCTGAACAGTATCTATGAGGCGCTACTCGCCAGCAAAAGATAAATCTAACTTGTTTATACAATTACTTTTAGGTCACATCCCTTGGTTACAGCTAGACATGCTCACCACATTTACACACAATGTATCAAATCACAGCCATGAGTTTCCTAACACATTCCTCAAGTAAAAGAAATTCAGTCAGTTTGCAAGTTTCTCACCCAACTCACATGCATTCCTATTAATCCATTTAATTTGTCAGTGACAGCAGCTACAACTTCTGTTACAAAAGAAACAGTGAAGGGAAGACATCTGATAGAACTCCCGAGGGAAAAGAAAAAAAAAATTAAAAAAAAAATCACAGAATAACCAACCAAAACAGCTGCATTAAAGCACTAGTCAAGATTTTCTAGTGAAGCACCTTAGCAGCAGGTAGCAAGGGACACTGAGATTACCATGCTTATATATATATACACACAGACATGTATATATAGAGTACCTTAAGTGCTTGCAGTCTAACTTGTTCCTCCTCCAATGCCTGCTGCTTCTCTTTCTCATCCATCCTGCTCAATGACATCCCAGTGTTGGCAAGTGTGGAAACAGCGCAGGATAGAGCACTAGCTCTAAAAAACAGTAGGAAGTTTTATTAACCAAAATCAGTCAGGTACAGATAACACAGTTTAAGCACTGAGTGGCTCAGTTAGTTGCACTATTCCCCTACCATCGCAGTCAGTTCTTACCTCGCTCTTTGGTACAGAATAATGGAATTATTGAAGATGAAGAAGACCTTCAACATGACCAAGTCCAACCGTACCCCTGACTTACCCAGCCCCATCATGAATCTACATCCCTTAGTGCCACACACGTGACAGGAGTACACAGGATTACTCCCTCAAGTTTCTGTGGGTAGGAATTGTCAAATAGAACATACCAGCTTTCTATTCACATTAGCATCATATTGAGTAGAGTTCAATTCCGCTCCACTGAAGTGGCAGAGGCACAGAAAGCTTGCATGGGGGGTCCATGGTACAACAGAGGAAGAAGCAGCACACGGAAGTTATTCCCTATACTGCACACTTTAGTAGAATATTGCAATAGAAAATTCTCAGATACTGGCAAAAAAATAAACCCGAGGCACAAGACAGCTACTCGTGAATGCACCTTACCCTGATACCTTCCTTTATCAGAGTCTGCCTGAATATCTAAGGGGGGAATGCGTATGCCAAGACCAAATCTTTTGCCCTTCAGTTCAGACAGAGTTGGAAGTGAATACAATTCAAGAGGAGAACCTCAATGACTGAATCCCAAAACTTCTTTGAACAATGATGACAAATCCTGAGCAGAGGCACGGGTGCCATTCATTTGGTGCTCACCTGCTGGCAGCGGAGACTTCTTTTGTTTTCTTTCCCTCCAGAGAAGCCAAATGCTGTTCCAGTGCTTCAAGCAAGCTGCTGGGTGCCTAAAATTAGAGTATTTGTGAAGGTCTGCATCTAGACTAGGCCTTCTTGTTTAGTGCACAGATGAGTTTTCCCATCAACTAAGAACCAATAAGACCACTTCAATTACAGCACCTTGATGTCATTCATCCTGCACAACTGCATTCTACCTACCCAGCTGTGGTTCCTGGCTTCCATCAGGAACACATGGCAACAGGGCGTGAGGTTCGATTACAAAAAACCAATCAAATTCAGCCTTATCCCAACAATACAGTCTCAGACAGGAGCGTCTATTCGGCACAAGATGATACACTAACCCAACCCAATTTCACTCAAGTCTTTGGCAGACCAAAGCATAAGAAACTAGAAGTGAAAGATCGCTTCAAATTAAGCTGCAGAAACTCTGCCCTCCATCCCCCCGCCAGAACAGCGTCGCCTAGGAGAAGATTTCAAACATTCAATGTTCTTTCTTGATTTAAAAAATTCTAAAAAAAGAGACTTAACTCCATTTAAACCCAGCAGAAAGTCAGGCATTAGAATGTCACACTAAACACAAGGTGAAAACCTAGGCACTGTTCCCTTAAATTTCGTTTGCATTTCCTATGAGCTTACAAAGACATCTGAGAACACAGCGATGACATCTTTCAGTACTCAAAACTAAGATTTAACTGGTAGAAAACAAAAAAAGAACAGGCAGAAAGAATAAATATTAAGCCACAGCTGAGCTGCTTTTGTTCCTAAAGTAAACAAGAAATGCTGCACAGCTTGCCTCTTTTCCACCATATACCTGAATCTGCTACAGAAAAATAGCTTTCATAACAAAGGTAGCCACATCCAAGCTCAAAACATTTGAACCACCAGCTCAATTACAGTCTTAGTAGGAAACAAGTCTTCTCAACAACAACAAAAATCACCTCATAAGAACTCCTCAGAACGCAAGATGATTAGGTTGGCACTGCTGTAAGTTCATTCCCTGGCTATTCTCTAGCCATATTACACTCATGGCTTTTGACTACGTTACCCATACTTCACAGAGCAAGTGCAATGACTCTTCCTGCACATTCAGATGAAGAGTGAGCTCCGTAGTTCCAATCTACTTGCCCACTTGCACGCTTTTCAGAGGCTTTAAGCTTCTCTTACCATTTGCCAACTTCTAGCAGGTAGAATTAATATCATGGCCATTGCTTGGAAGAAAAAACCCAACAACCAACAAACACCAAATAAGCTTGCTTTCACTAGGCTTTCCATGCTTTGGTTCAGCTCTTGTTCATTCTTGAGAGCAGAAGAAAATCAGGCAAGCCTTTAGCCAGTTCCCCTCTGGGACACCAAACGCAATTCTGATCTCCCACATTCAATAAAGACTGATTCAAACTACAAAAGATGCAAAGAAGAGCATTTAGAATAATCCTAACTAAGTGCCCAACTTACAGTTAAGACCTGTGTTGATATGTGTCTCTGCTTCTTTCTAGAAGTTAAGATAGTGTCGTTATCTCAGCAGCTGGACATGAGTAAATTCAGTGTCCAAACTACATGACTAACTCCCATGGGATAAGCATTTTGAAATACCTTTCCAGGAAGGCATGAGGGACAAACAAAAACAAAAACACCCCAACAAAACAAACAAGCAAGAAAAAAATAATAAAAATCAACCAACCCTTCTCCTTTCGAGAACATCAGTTTGCAGAAACAATTACATGACACAGCTAAACAATACAGAGTACAGTCTCCTGTCACTAAGACTAGTTCCAGAAAGTTTTCCTAGTCTGCTTTTGGTCTTCCAGGTAACGCTAAAACCACATATGGAAAAACGTATTCTATACCTTTTTTGCTTCGTTTTGTTTTTTCCAACTCTCTAACTCATCCCTCTCCTCAACCATAAAATCCCCATAACAACAAAACAGTATCTTTCTACACACTTGCTCATTGTTGCAGATTGTCAACGCAGGGTTTTTTTTAAATTTATTTGAGCAAACAGAATTTCTGTTTTATGGTAGAAAAGATGCTGGAGCTAAAATAGGTATTATGATCTGAGTAAGTCTGCTTTTTCTGACTCAGACTCATTTCCCCTACCCAAAGACATGTCGGACTGTCAGCCATGCAGAGGTAAGTGACCGAATTGCATTTATAAAAAAATACAGTCCCAGCTACAAACAGAAAGGAAGCAACAACATAATGAAACTGGACACCTACTAAGGATGGTGGTATTCTCTTTACAGAAATTGGCAGAAGTGCCAGTAGCGTGAACATCATTCAGAATCAAGGAAGGAAAAAAAAAAAAAAAAAAAAGGATTACACAGCAACAGTAGTAAAAATTTCTGAAGAGAAATTCATTGCTCTCAGGAACAGATTAGACAGTCACTGAGATACAGACATCCATATCAGAAATCTAACTATTTTGAACAAACACAGGCAAATATGAGTGACCAGACTATGAACTAATGGCTGTCATTACAAGTTGTCATCCATCATCCTCCTGTCTGAACTCACTGGTGCTGCAAGCACAGCAAAAACTGACATCTTTCTCAAAGTCCAAAACTAAGAAATGTCAGCAAACTGTTTTGAGTTGGCACAAGACTGATGTAGAATTACTCAATCTAATTCAACGCCATGAAATTTAGTATGGAGTGAAATTGGACTGATTCACTGACCATGGCATTGAAATACATAAAACGCTAATACCCACCACCACATTTCAGAGAACTGCCTAAGTACACTTGCAATAAAATAACTGAGCTATTAGGAATAAAAGTGTTCCAGCTGTAACTGTGAAGAGTTCTGCTCATAAAAGTTTTAGAAATAAAGCAGCAAAATTAAATTTCCTGTTCTCAGTAAATCAGGAAAAGCCTCATGATTTGAAGGCTTTTATAACTCCTTGGTTAAGTGCACAAGTGAGAGCACACAAACCCAGAATGCAAGCCCTTGTCATCTCAGAAGTATCACCTCACACTTCAGTGTGATGTCATTAGGGAACACAGGCCAGCTGAACGTACTGTACTAGTCAGAAGTAAGAAGCTAAGATCAAACAACATGACAAAACATCACACTGCTATGCTCATTCATTACTTGCCCTGACTCTGCTGGCTACGGTCACATTTTTCTTCCAACTGCAAAGGGCTACAAGCTCTTTGCAAGCGAAACATGAGATGCTAGGACCAAGTACAAGACACGTGTACATGTGGCAAGATGCCTGTGCCTTATAAGCCAATTAATCCTTTGTCATATGACAAAAAGCAGAACTTCCTAAAAAAAAATCCTTATCACTTTAATCAATCCAAAAATAACAGCTGCAAAGTTAAGTACCGAGGAGTGCATATGATTCAAGGGAAAAACACACATCCCCATTTCCTATATATAGGTCTATGGAATAGCATACAGTCAAGATAATTGTTATGGTACATATCAGTCATAAAAAATGTAGAGGACAAAATAATTGAATGTATCAGCATGACACGTACACTGACCTGAGTAAGATCTGGAATGTCCCCCTGATCAATTCCAACTTGCTGGGTTTACAAAAGGGGAAAAGAAAAAGTACGTTATACTCTGTGCAGTGGCAATGGAAATAAAAACAGAGGCCTGAACGTTATATAGAAGCTAACAGACTAAAATGGGTATTAATCACTTTCTGAATTGGTATGAGTTTAGTGAAGAACACATCTTAGAAATCTCAAGTACATTATTTTGCATCTAAAAGCAAAGCCAAGCCTTTATCCAGCCTTTTTTTTTCATGCAGAAAATCTAATTGGGAGCATTAGAAATATCTGCATTGCTTACTGGAACAACTACTCTATTTTGAGCAGTTACAGTAAAGAACAGCACTGTAAATACACTAACACAGGTCATTCTGGACCATACATCAAATTTATAACAGCACTTCAGACAAAGCATTTATTACATTGTTTGGCTAACAAAAAAGATGCCTGAGAATCTCACTTCAAATTACTCAGAGTAACTAGAGTTTAAAATGCATTATCTGTGGAATTACTCCCTGTACAGTGAAGGTGATGGTACATGATTATGAATATAGACTGCTGTTGTAGTACAGTAGCTTCAAATTTATCTTTTCATAGACGTTAAATTATTTACCTCTGCTACTTTGAGGAATTCTGACAATTTAGTCATTCTGGCTAGGAATTTCTTGTACATATCCAAGCCTTCTTTACACTGATTCTTCTTCATATCAAAATATTTTTCTGAGAACGCAAATAAAAACACTCTTGTAAGACAACACCATCCCAGAAAAAAAAACAAAAAACCTGGCACCATTATATATTCTTATACACGTAAATTTGAGACAAGCTTCAGGGATAGAGTAGACAGAGGTAATTCAATGCTGTTCAAGTTTTCAAGTTGACACAAATACCTGTCACTGTTATAATAAAGCACTCAGCAGAGAGAGGAATGATTTCTGAGATTCAGTGCCTTGAAGTATAACACAAAGCTTGACAAACATGGATACAAACATATGCAATTATTAAATTAGACTGTTGGGGTAGTATTCTAAGGAAGTCACCTTACTAGCCGAAAATGATGCAGACATCATATTCTTGTCTACATATTCTTCGACATATTTCGACCCTATATTAATACGTTTCGTTGTTTTTAAATGAGTCTGATATCCAAAAGACATCAAAATGACCACTAAAGGGATACATGCACTGAACCGACCCACAAAAATAAAAGGAAGACCCAGCAACCACAGCCTTCACTTTTTCTTGTGTTGCTCCAAATATCTGCAGATATTTCAAAGAGAAAAAAAAAAAACAGGACTAACAAAACAAACTGATCAGGTGATGTTTTATTCAGAAATTTGTTTGAATAGTCATTATTATGCTGTCCCAACAGCTTGTCACTCTTGAGCAAAAAAAACACACGTATGAAGCTTGTGTAGACTCAAGTACCAGCTAGAAGTGAATAGGCAAACTATACAGAAAGTATGGGAAATCCTAAGTCAGTTGTGCTGCATGAGCACATTCAAGAACGTTCAACACTCAAGGCCTGCTAACTGTAATGGGCCAACAGTGCCTTTGTTTTATTCTCAGTCAGCCTCTGACTTCAATCTATGTTGCAGGCTGTAATCTTCAGGTAAAAGCATATATTTAAGCATGTGCCAGTTGTGATTAAGACATGTTTTGCTGTTAACGATTACATAAAACAACTTACTAGCTATTACAGACATAAACTGTCTATGTTCTTTATTACACTCAACAATTTGTATGAAAGTACAAAAGCTAAAAAAAAAAAAATTGTCACATACCTAAAAGGTTAATAATCCCCTCATTGTATGCTGCAAAAAGTCTAATGGAATCTTTGAAGAGGAGCATAAAGGCAGCATTTATAACACCATTTGTTAGTTCATTTGGATTTGCCTGTGTAGAAAGCAACAAGAAAGTAATTAGTACTTAATAAAATATTACAACTTACTTCAGAACGAGAAACTGTTACTTAAAACTGAGCCTCAAGTACTTACATCAAAATCAAGGAGTGCATCGTGCTGGTTCTGTATGATTGGAAGGGTTTTCAGAAGCTTTTCAGCATTCATGGTTCTCATTACTCCATCTATCCTACAGGTTAAAAGACATGTTTACAGGTTACCAAGAAACCTCAGCAATATTACACCGTTTCCACACTATTAGATTACTGTAAAGGGTCAAAAGAACACACACAAACAAGAGGCTAAACAAGTAGTAAAATGTCTTACCCTCTTTTCATTTTGGTGAAGTCAACTGCTACAAGTCTGTATGAAAGTGCTTTTTCATTCAAGTATCTGCTATATCGCCTAATGAAGGTAGACATATCATAGCCTAAAAGTTAAGTGTTTGTAGGTTAGATATTTTGAAGTGGTGCAGTTTCCTCCAAGTTCTTTTCAAGAACTATTCTCCTACTAGCCCATTTTACGTCAACTCGCTGAAGAGCAGCGCTTCACAGACATATTCCAGGGTCTTGAGATTCACTATTTTCCTCTTTGACATGCAGAATTACAGCTTCTTCCCAGCTTGCTAAGATTAGGAATGCATTCCTTACAATTATGACAATAAATGCCTAGAACACGAAGAAGTAGGCAAAAACCAAGCAGCTCTCATTACAATGTTCTAATCTGAAACTGGACTGAAAACATACTCCTAGTAGAACACTGAGGCCTCTGGTAATTTATCTCACTATCCATGCAGTACATTCCACGCACCTTAACAGTTCACATTTACCTCTGAGATACTGAAGTGCAATCACAGTTCAAAAGAGATCAGTGTGCTGATACTCATCAGATCTACTCTACATGGAAAAGTTTATTATTTCAAACTTACAGCCCTGTAAGGATGATACCTACATTACAGGCAAACTTTTAGTACTCATTTAGTTAACACGGTTTCACCTTTTTGGAATACATGCTTGGTCAGATATTCTTTGGTGCTTCAGGCAATACAAATTATAATACTCTTTCCTAAATGTCACTTGTGTCTCATAGTACATCAACACAGGTACCAATCACAGAGCATAAAAGCAATTAAAGATCCTTACCCTGCATGGCACTTTTGTCCAGGTAGTTATTTAAATTGAACAACGTGTTTCGGGATGCAAGATACTGGATAAAGCGCTGTTGGTGAAAAATAAGCGGAGTCAAATTTTTGTTGCAACAGTCAAAACATTCAGGTATATTGCAAGAAAACTACACTTAAAACTCACAATTGATTCTAGTAACCTCCAACAACAGATATTAGTTCTAGAGTGAAAAAACCTTGAAACTACTGATCAGCAAAATTTCTGACATACAAAATAGTGTATGTGGTAAAAGAAAAAGACACGGCTGCTCGGGCAGAAGGCTAGTAATCCTAGGGGGAGCGGGCTAGGTTAACTTTGTAGGTTTGGAACAGCCAAGCTAGAAAATGCAAAATGAGGGCTCCACCTAAGTTATGAGTTCCCACACTTCTGCTACAGCTGTACAGGTCAGAGACGGGCTTCTTTCCTTAAGTAACAACATAATTTACAATAATGCTTCTAGAACTGTGGTAAAGAGCAGCACTCGAGTTGGTATAATTCAGGTTTGCAACATACTGATCAGACTAAAGAACATTGAAAAATAATAACTAGCTCAACAAATAATAGAAGAGTAAGAAACAAAACATTTAGGCAGTGTTTTTCTTCCAAGCTTCCCATACGTAACCCCAACAATTGCAGTTTCTGTGCTTTCTAGCTTCCTGACCTATGTTTGAGTCCATAAACGATTACGATCAGCAGGGCTTAGGGGGCTAGTTACATGCCTGATCTGAACCCCCAGATACATCTATTCAAAGGTAAGGAGCAGTTTCAGTATGGATGTAAAAACACAGCTCTTCTCTGCTGTAAGATGTTACATGAGAAAAATAGATACCAACTGGTAATCCAGGACTCTAAGCTCCATTTTTTTTCCCCCCATATAGTTCAACATTGGCTTTTATTGTTGTTTTTTTTTTCCCCCTCATGTTTCAGCATGTAAGTACCAACTATATCAGAAAAAGAGAAAAATACACACAGTGATTTACAGCATTCAGTTCAGCTTTATAGTAGTGCCTTCCAAGCAGTGAATTTCACTTCAGATTATCCCCTAATTTCAACCTACTACCTGTCGAAATGTAAAAACCACCATTAAAGAGGCCTTTACAGAACTAATTACATCTTACCTCGTTTCCATACATCATGAGGTGGTGCGTTGTAATTAGAGCTTTGAACACAACAACCCAGCTACTGTTTGCAGTTCTCTCAAAGAGCGTGTCTGCCAGTTGCGGAATATTCACATTCATTTCATTTGTGCACTGTATTAGGTCTACATTTAAGAAGGAAGAAAAACAACACAGCATTACAATGAGTTACACGCTCAAAGAAGATTATCAGGTTTTGTAGTTTTACAAGAATTTATATAGTAAGTTTTAACTTTAGTTCTTCGTTTAAGAAATAACTGAACTTTTTTACATCTCCAGCTCAAACTCACTTGGCAAAACTCATTTTGGCAAAAGACACTGAGTGTGAACTCAAAAGCATTTCAACTGTTTTAAGGAGTCCCAATATCTCACAAAAAAACCTTGCTCCAGCACATACTCTGTGCCCAAATTACTGTTCAAAAGCCAGTGCAGACACAGAAACCATTCCATCCAAACAAAACTGAAAAGTTGAGAAGAGTGGGAAAGCAGAGACACCCCAGAGGTCAAGAAGCAGCAAGTATTGGAGAACTTTGATCTTAACCTGAGAACTGACTCACCTGGCAGCGAGATGCTGCGAACCTGAACTAAGCCTCTTTTCTGTGAGATTTAAGAGGAAGGACCGGCCTTTACCCATCTTTCCATATAGGTAAAGTGACCCGATCACCAACCTGCTGAGCATATTGTGGGGGATCACAGCAGGTCTCAAGCTCTTTGTGTTAAAGACTGATCATAAACTCAATAGTTAAACATTTACTAGGAAGAACAGAGAGCTTCAGATCTCTGCCTGAGTACTGGAACAAAACCAGAGCACGCTCCAGCAAATACCTGGGGAAAAAGGCACTGCTGAGAAGCAAGCAAGACTGTTCTAAACCCCCCTCCCCCCCAAGACATGCACATTTCATTTAATTCGCTTTGAGTGAACTTGGTCTCAGGTGTGATCAAAGCACAGCTAAAGGAATGGGCAAGGCCAGTATTACAAACACCTCATTTGAAAACTTTACTCTGTGGCCTCTTGTTGAAGCAAGCAGGCTGCTGGCTGTGGATCAGCATTACTGCTCATGTGGTTCTTCTGGGCAAGTACGTGAAGGCCAGCACCCAGGAACTAACAGTGAGGTGTCAACACAGCCAGCTTCCAATATGTTTATCATAAGCTATTTAAAAGTTTTTACCTGTTCTAGTGCACAGAATATATGATGTACCTTAACTACAAATCTGTTTAATAAGAACATATTTTCAAGTCCTTTAGCTAAGGATCACTAGCGTTTACTTTGAGTTATTTAATAACAAGAGTAACTTTGAAAGTGAAGAGTTTCAGAGAGCTTTCTGCTTCGGTAAGATACAGGAAAATGCTAATTACTTGCTGATTTCTCTTTGATGTCAGTTTCAAAATAGGTAGAAAACATTCAAGTTGAGATGAAAGTTTTCATGTCAACTATAAGTAACACAAAAACACTGAAATAACTGTACAAAAAGAAAAGCTCTAGAAAGAAGTTTGAAACAAGCTACACATCAAAACCTTATTGCTTAGTATTAAAATATGCCTGTCTAAATTCTCAAAAAGCAAGTCATCTGATGGACACTTCTCCAGCTTTTGGCCGTGTCATCCTCAGACACCGTGTCAAATTTAAAAATATTTTAGGATTTCGGTAAGCTGAAACAATCCGCAGACAGTTACTGCTCCACGTAACAAAACAAGTTCCCATTCCAAGATTTATACGTAGGAAGAAAGTCAGCTTTAATTCAAAAGCCTCATCTCTTGAGCAACTTTGTTATAATGTTTCTAAGTAATTATCTCAAAGCATATTAAGGTAAATAAGTCTTCCTGAATCTATTCCGTTTATAAGCAAGTATTATTAAGACTGTTGTTTGCTTTATCTCAGTATTTTTTATATAACTGAAGGGTCTGCAGAAGTGTTACAAGCTACAATTCCTATTCTCAGCTTACAAAAAAAAAACCCCAAACCCACAAACTATACTGAGCAATACCTGTAACATTACTAACAGGGAACAATTAAGGAAATTCCATTGAACTGTTGAGGTCCAAGACTACATAGGGAACCTAATGAAAACACTACTCCTGCACGAAGCTCTCTTCCTTCACAAAACAAGTCAATTTTACTATTCAGTATTCTCCACTGAAAAGACTGCTTATCAAATAACAAACGGGACTTGAAGGAAAGATGCAGGTTACAAACAACTTTTGCTCTCCAAGACAGAAACAGCAGACAGATTATGTCATTCATATTTTACTGGAGAGATTTTGCGTCACACAGATTTCAGCCCCATCTGCAAGTCTTGCCTTCCTTCAGACAAGGTCTACCAGCAGATGTTCCAGTAAACCCTTCAATAATGAACACCTGGGAGATTTCTTGCATACTTAAGAGCGACAGCAAACACGTGCTCAGAAGTGTTACTCTGTCATGTGAAAGAATTCTACTGTTAGCAACTATACCAAACACTCTAACTGATCAACTCTCCTTAAACTGTTCATTCATTTAAAAAAAAAAAAAAAAAAAAAAAAAAAAAAAAAAAAAAAAAAAAAAAGGCTTATTCCATCATAATGGTTTATGATGAAAAAAAGCCAGCCTGGTGTCAACCTTTAGAAGGGAGTCCATGCCTTCTGCTTTTTGAGAAGGCTAGGAGTAGTTTACTGTTGAGAGACAGCAACAGAGCCGAAGCTGAAAAAGCCCATTTGTATTTGGGAAGCTCGTGCTGCTGTATCCCATGTAACTCCATGTGATTGAGAAATACAGTTCCAGTATTCTGTGTAAGAGCTAGTGATGTTTTCCAGGAGGACCAGCTTGCTTCTGGAAGATGTGAGCCCAAACCCTTGAGGAGTTTCGCGTATGAAACGCTACTCAGACCCTGATCCAGGTTGGGTTGGAGGTTATGGGACCTGAGCAAGAATAGAACAGAGTTCAGAAGCATGTTAACTTCACATACAAAAAAATTTAAAGTCACCTGGCTTTAAAGCAGCAGAGTACTGTACAGGATTTCAAGCAGCCTGGAAGAGCTGTGGAAATCTTACTGCCTAGAAGAGTACAAAAGCTATCTCCTCTGCAGCTCACCTGAAATACTGGCACCATCAGCCATAAAGCCACACGGGTCTTCAGAGAGCAGCGTGCATGGATATGCCATCAGCCCTCTGGAAACTCCTCGGTCTGGCACTGACAAAATCCTGACATTTTTCAACTTTCAAGTAAGGGAGTCATCATTTCCTTAGTTCAGGAATGCTCCTTTCAAGACAACTGTCAATACACAAGTTGAGACAACTGCAACTGCTCAACATCCCCCTAATTTTTCCATTCTGGCACAGGACAGAAGCTGCTCTATGAATGGCAGATAGAAGATTAGAGACCAATTTTCTTAACCCCAGAGTGTTAAAAAAATAAATAAATAAAATGCATTTACTTTTTGGAAGTTGCTTGTAAAATAAAGCAAAACAAACCCTTGGTCAGACTTTCTCAATGCAGCCCATAAGGTTTTGTTTTAAAAAGCTTTAAGCAATTGCTACATTAAATATATACAGAGAGAAAGATTCCAACATCAGCTGTGTTCTGGGGTTTTTTTCTTCAGGTCAAATTGAAATTCAAGGACTAGCTGATCCTTAAAGGTCCTTTCTAACTCAAGCAATTCTGTGATTAAAGACAGACACCCTATTGCCTGGGGGAGCATTTGAGATTGTTTCTTCATGTTCTATCACAATGTACGTATCTCTAACCAGAAGTTGCCAGCAGTCCTAAGCTCCAGCTGCCAGAAGTAAGATTGGCAGACAGAAAACATCCCAGAACTGTGACAGTCAGGATGTGACACAATGGGCAAAACATGAATCTGCAATGGCTCAGTGGAGACCTGAACTTTCGCCTGAAGAGAAAGGCTTAATAGCCTGGTTTTGTTACATAATGCAGTTCTGAAGTAACTGAATTACCACTTCTGAGAATATTTCTAAGCCCATATGCATAAAGTGGTTCCAAGTTTTGATGAGCATCAACTACCTTCCCCTCCCATGCGTCAGTTAAGTGGGCTGTATACAAGTTGTAAGGATAGAAGTAACTCCAGTTTTATTGTGCTCATTTGAACATTTAATGCAGCATTTGTTTGGAAGTTTGTGCTTTCTAAATTTTGGTCTACACCCAATACATTGATGCTACCAGCTTGGCTACAGCATTTTCTCTTCTTAAATAGCTTTCCCATAGCTATCCAGGAAGAGATGTCACTAAAGAAGCACCGCCCCCGACTCCACTGCAACACTAACATTAGAAGTCTGGGCAGCGCAGCAAGAGAACCAGCACACCAGGGAAGAACAGACAAGACTTTCAAGCTCTCCACTAAAGAAAATAAAGCATTATGCGATGTTTCTTCATTTCATCTTAAAATATTACAAAATACTACAGAAATAGATCCGCTGACTTATTTAGGACACTGTGACCTACTTTAAGAGAAAAAAAAAAAACAAACATGAAAAATTCCCATTGACACTGCTTAGGTTTCTTCTCCTCCTTAAGAAGGACACAGCTTTACTACCCAGCAACAAACAGTCAGATAGAACTCAAGCCTCCAAACAGCAGTCCACACACCGTACGCAGAACGCCTTCCCACTTATACCCATACTGTAATGTTAAAGTTTTCACTGCTAAGGACACTGGGCAATAAGGGGATTTTTAAGAATTAATCTGAACAGAGTCTGGAGACGGATACTATTCCACGATCCTCAACACAGCTGTCAACTCTCAAAACGTGTTTTTTAAGCAGCAGTTACAAGTAGTACCAGATGGAGCAGCATTTTTAATGACACACAAATGTAGGGACACTAAGGTGCAACTAGCAGTGTTTTGCATTAAATCCAGGCTATGTTTTATTTCATGTTTTACTTCACTTGGGAGGTACTTGCATTTTGGCTTTGAAACTACACTGTGTGACAGATTACAGTATTTGAACTTGTTTTAAAGGCAGACAGATGAGATAAAACTAAGTTTTGCTTACAGATGGACAAGTAAAAATATCAGGAAGTGCCACGCAAAGTCTTGCAGATGTTATAAATGAAGCAACCAGGTGTGCTCAGTGAAGATGGGAGAATGGCATTTATTTTTTAACTTCTTTTGCAGAGGTACTTCTGGTACCACGTTTCCCATCTTTTTTGTTCACCTCACAGTGCTCCTCCATTTCAAGATACATTATTAGCACAACAAACCTTTTATTCATTTCAGACAAAAATGATAAAGAAAACCAAGTTACATCAGAACACAGAACTCATTTGGCACTGAAGGACCTTCAGGAGACTGACAGCTCTGAGCAGACTTGTATCAGGAGACCTTCAGAAGAATGTCACAGCACAAGTTTATGCTGTTCTCAAGTTACACAGTTCTTCCACCTGTCCATTTTCTTATTGTGTGACGGTAACTTTTAGTGAATGACATGATTTTCAACCAATGAATTACATCTTTTAAGCTTCAGAAACTTTTGAACTATTGAGCAACCACTTCCTGGCTTCCTGCCATGATGCCATTCCTGACCTTAAGGGTTACCTCGCAAAACTGTTCTACCTCAGGCAGAAAACAAGATAAAGTGATGTTTCTTTTCATTATACCACTCATTATTCAGCTTTGAGGCTTTCAATTTCAGCCTGAGAGCTGCAATATTTATCTCTGTAGCTGGCTTCCACACATCCAGATCAATAGCAAATACATTTGTGTTGGTTGTAACTACGTGACCCATACGAGCTATCAAACAAGAAACCACTTTCAACAGATGCGCTCCACAGCAGAGCCAAACTTCCCCCCAACACAACATGCTCGTTCCAAGGGCCTGAACAGCACTCTCCTTAGCACCATCACCCCAAGAGTCCCACCCAACTGCAGCCTGCGCCCATGCCTTGGAGGTGACATGTGTCCAGCTCCACATCCCCTCCCTGGTGTAAGCTCACAACTCACTGCACTTCACACAGACGGCGCACAAGCACACGACGAAGTCGGAAGCATTCAGTGCAGGTTTGAGCAGTCAAAGACTAACTAAAGTCGGAACAAAGCAACAACCCTGATGAGTCTGTAGATATCAGAGGCAGCTTCCTGCAGTTTGTGGTACACAAGTTGTTTTAACATTCAATTTACGTGTAACAGTAGCAGCAGAGTAGTCTCATTTTGGAGATATGCCTTGGATCCGCCTTCTCCCAACCCCTTGCCTCACTTCAAGTCTTTTAGCGAAGTCCTAAGAACACTGACATGCCACTACGAACGGCTGCATCCCATCAGAGGCGCAGAGAACGGAAAAGAGCTCAGAAAAGAAAACCAAAACCCAAAGCTCCCGCTCACGGCAGCGATGCCACAGCACCGAGCCCCCCTCCTCCCCAGGCATGGTATCTACACGCGCTGTTCCACCGGGCAGAGCGCTCCCGGTTCGCCTATCCCCGCGGGCAGTACAAAGCTCGCTCCCTCCACGTGGAAGCCGCTTCGGCAGCCCAGCCCAGCCCAGCCCGGCCCGGCAGTCCGCCCGGCGCCCCGGCGAGTACCCCTCGGAGCCCCGCCCGCCCCGGGCCCCAGGCCGCGGGAGGGCCGTACTCACAGTCCAGGTGCTTCTTCTTGGGGCCCATCACCTCGTGGGTCGTGGCCTTGCAGACGGCTTTGGCCACGGCCGAGCCGGTAACGCTGTGCTGTGCCGCCGTGATGCGGTCGGTGATCGACTGCCCCGACATCGCGGCGAGGCCGGACGGCGGGAGCGGCTCCCCGGGGAAAGGCGGCGGTGAGGAGTCCTCACCGGCTCCGCGCGCCCCCCAGCCGCGAGCAGGGGCAGCGCCAGGAGCGGGGGCGGTCCGCGGTGAGGCCGGCTGTCCCTCGCTGTGGACTGCGTCCCGGAGGAAGGCGACCGGCTCCGCTGTGCCTCCTGCCGCGGGCTGCGCTAAGGCTTTCCCTTTCACATTTCCACTCCCAGACAAAATGGCGGCGGCGGCGGCATCAGGTGACCGCGCGCCCGCTCCGCCCCGCTCCGGCGGGCTTCGGGCTGTGTGGGGTTGTGCCCGCGAGGCGTGAGGTGAGGCAGGCCCGGTCGGGCTCTCCCTGCCGTAAGCGGCTGCGGAGTGAGGTGGGGCTGAGCCAGCAGCGAGACGACCTCAGGCAGGGAAGTGCCGCCCGGGGACAGCCGTGCGGTGTCACAGCGCTATTTCCACGCTCTTGTGGGGGCGGGTTCTCTCTGCGGGGTGAGGAGCACCAGTTCGCTGTGCTGTGCTCCGTTTGTCGTTTTCCTGAGAGCAAACAAGAGCACCGCAGCTCGTGCCAAGTGTGGCAGTGGTTTCTGCCACAGGGCCGCCGTGACAGCTGGACCAAGACTCCAACCACCCATCCTCTGGTGGCAATGGCACCTTGCCGGCAGGCTTGGACGCCAGGCCTGCTCCTTAGGCTCTGTCACTCAGCAGCAGCTCCCTCCATCCTGCTGTCTCTGCTGCCCTCCTACCACCTCATTACCTTCCAGCTAACCGCCTTGTCAGTGGGCTGCAATAGGACAGAAGTTTGAGCAGCGTGACGCAACCGAGCAGAACTGCCCCGTGCCAGGGGCTCAGCCGTCCTGCTGCTGGGATTGGGCTCGCGCACACGAGGCATCTCAGCTTCGTTTTCAAAACATCCCTCAAGAAGCCGTCATGTGTCCTTGCCCTCATAAATGATGGCAGTCCCTGAAGTAAGAAGAGTGAGAGAAAAGAACTTCTGCAGAAACTCTCTGACAGGACTTGCTCCTGTGCCTGTACACGCACACTTTGTGAAAGCAAGTGTGAGTTTCCAGGCCAAAATGAGGAATTTCTCTATCACAACAGAGTCCAATTGTATCAATAACGTGAAGGCATGTTACTCCAAACTGAACCTCACTGAGGAACTGCTTGAAGAAAAAAGAAAAAAGCAGTTCATGATGAAAAAGGCACCCATCTCCAGCACAGAAAGCAAATGCTCATTTCCGGTATTCTGAGCTGCTCCTCATGTCCCTCTAAATAGCTGTTTTGATATTATCATTACTCTCCTAGCATTATGGTTGCCAAAGACAGTATTTCCCTGAATGACAATGAGGAAGTTTCGCTGCTGCTGCACAAATCGTTAATTGTTTTTCTGTCATGCCTTGAGGTCTTGGTGAGGACTCCTTCCATTGCACTCCGCTCCTAGGGAGAATTCAGAAGAGGCATTCCTGCTGCCTCAGGTGCTGCATTCTCAGTAAGTGTTTTTGGACCTGATTTCATCTAAAAAAACGTGTATCCATTTGCCCTTCACAACACGCACACGATAATGATACTACTGAAAAGCATTATGACATGGTAGAAACATAAACAGCCTTAGGATCCACAGTGGGTAAAGTTGTGAATGAAGGATTTCTATAACCCTAAGGGCATAAATGCATTAAAATATGGTCACTGCTGTAAAGATATTGAACATGTGCTGGAAAAAGTTATAAACCTTTTATTCCCACTGGCAACAGTCAATTTATAGCTGCCTTATTTTTGCCTTAAGGCTTGCAGTTTCTGGAAAAAAATAATTTGGAATTTTCAAAGTCTGAGAAAACACCAAACAGTAAGAAAAGAAGAGATGGAAAGATTAAATACTCATTATAAATGTCTCAACCTCTTAGGGCTAGTCTAAACAGGGAAGTTGTTTCGAAATAAGTGAGGGTGTGAGCTGAAGCACAACAGCTATTCTGTGCTACCTCCACCCCCAACAGGGAATTTCCTGTATTGTTCTGTTTCATAAAGCCTGAATTTCGTTTAAGTGCTGGAGTTCAGTGAGTCCCATTGGCTATAGAGTTGCATTTCTGTCTGTATTCAGTTTACTAGCCAGGCCCAACTATGTCTAATAAATAACATTTAGATCTGCTAAGAAGGGATGTGATTTAGTGAGGAAATATTGGTAGGTGGATGGTTGGACTAAATGGTCTTGGAGATCATTTCATGCCTCAATTCTGTGGTTGTCTGAGCTCAAATTTTACTCTGAACTCACTAGCTTACTCCAAATTCAGCCCATCCTGCACTCAGTGTGGGTGACTGAAGATCATGACCTTTGGCACGAACTTCTACCCACAACAATCTACTCATAGAACATCAAGAACCCAACAGATAGGAAATACTAGTCATTTTTTTTCCCCTGGTTTAATAGGCAATCTGTGTTATTCGTATCCACTGTCAATACAGGGTTATTTACATCTTCCAGAAGGAGCAAAATTTACACAGGTAAGGTGTCTTTTGAGACAACTGATATCTTACATGTTAGTGAATTTTGGCAATGGTAACAGAAGGGTAAAAATCATATATATGGTTATTCTTGCAGTTTCATGGAAATACTGTGGTCAAGGAGACCAAGCTAGCTTGACAGAAGGAAAACCAGAGGCATTAGTACACACTGTATATAATGTCAGAGTACCCACTGACAGAGAAAGAATCTTTTTAAATATCCCTACATTGGATAAAACATCTGTCAGAAGCTGCTTTGTTTGTGACACTGAAGTTATTCTGCTATGCAAAGTAAGTTATATACATAAGGAAACCAGGTACTTGTAGAACCACTTATTTTCCAGGTGTATATGTTTATAGATATGCGAGAAAATACTTACTATAATACAAAAGTGCTTGATAAGTAAGAAAAATAATTTGGAAGGATTTGGTGTTTGCACTTCTCTGAGACGTTGCTCTCTGCCACCCCTTATATCCTGCAGTTCCCACTGCCTATAGGCAAAAGGGGATTCATGTTGGCATGAAGGTGAAGAAATCAGTGACAAGGCAATGTGGGATGTCAGCTATCTTGAGGTACACATCTTCAGTTTTGATAAAATGCAGAACTTTATTCTTTAGTAACAGGTGCATCTGGGTGAAATTCGATACCCTCTGAAGCAGATAAGAATGAAGAAATCTCAGCAACCACCCCCTTGGGTGGAGTGACAAGGTGCATTCATCATCCCCAATTACAGACATATTTACAGAGGGCTGTGCCATGACACCATGAAAGATGCACAATTGGCTGCTTAAATAATTGAATAGAAATCTATTTGGGAGGTATGTAAATAAGGAGTGATGGAGTGATACCTTACCAACCTCTCCTCGGCTTGCCAGTGCTGAGTGCATCACCAGTCCTGAGGAGACAGGAAAGCATGAATGATTTTAGGGCTGATGTTTCCCCCTCACCTCACCTAGTGACTCTGCAGTGTGTGTTTCTGCAGAAGCCATTCAGACTGGTGTTCTGCTTGTCACAGGTTGCAACCAGGAGGACAACACACTTTACTTTATGTGAAGTAGCTGGCAGCTCCTGAGTTAGCACCAAATCCATCCCTCTTTATAGTTCTTCTTGCCTGTCTTTCTTGCCTCAGTCTCATTTTTGCTTATGTTGCTTCATTAGCAAATGTTCTGTCCTAGCCACTCTTCCTGTGCCTGTGGACTTAGGTTCACATTTGTGAGGATTTAAAACTGGAAATATGTCCATTTTCCATCTTGATTCATGAGTCCTGCTGTCCTTTGTTTACTGCAAGGTGCACAAGGAGTGCTTCTGAAGAAAGGAGACAGGAAACATAGTCCATATGTGGCAACAAAGAAGCAGTTTTGAAGAGGTGGTGATGTCAGAGACATAGGACCTTTCTGGGCATCTGCCATAACCAAATAACACAGATTGTTTTCTGGTATAAGGAATGTTTTCATAATGAGCAGTGAATATGTTTCAGTCTGGCTGCACCTACAACCCCAAGAATGAACAGTCTAGAGGTAGGTTTGTCAATAAATACCATCTGCTTAGCAGCATGGAATCCAAACTATTGCAGAATTTACCTTAATGGTGGCTGCTGTTTGGGTAGATATAGATGAGATAAAAATGTCTACAAAATACTTTTTTTTTTTTTTGTAAATAGTGTGGTTCTGATCTCAAAAATATGGCACTAAGTGCAATGGGACTTGTTCAATCTCAATTTAAGTCTGAGAGAATCAAATGAACAGCTACAGTTAGCTTCTTTCCTGAAGGACAGCAAAGCACCCCTGCAGACACATAAGCTGTAAGTGGAGTTGCTTCTCACAGAGATTTGGACACTGATGTGTCTGAAATATGTCTTGCTTCCACTCCTGCCCACAAGGCAACGAAATGCAACTTTGTGAGCAGCAGAAATAGCAGAGCCTGGTTTCCTCACTGCTTCCATGGAGGCTCTCAGCTGGTTTGCTGCCTGAGCACACTGACACCCGATAAGAGGAGAATTCCTGCTGCAGCCATTCTCCCTGCAGAGGCACTGGTAATCCTTACTGCTTGACTGCTTGTTTTCCAATAATTTCATAAAAGCAGAGCATCTGTGGGATCTTTACACCTCCAAGGTTCAGTTGAGATTGGCTGTTGGATTCAAGGGTCTGTAAGGGATAATTGAGACATGGGCATCATCTAAAAATTCTGCAACCAAAATGAGAACTTCAGCCTCCTAGATGACTAATTCTTCTCTGAGCAGAGACATGAAAGAGAAAAACGTCACACTGTAGTCCAACTTGGATTTATGGGTGTGGTATTCTGCCCATCTTTCTTAAAGGTCTTCATTTCCCTCTGTCCATATTGTAAAATATGGTACGAGGCAAGTAAAAAGTATGATACAAGGTTTAGATACATAACCAGGATGGCTAAATTCTTCCAGATCTTGCATAACTCCAAAATATCAAAAGATCAGATCAAGAGTTTGTCACAGAAATTGTCTGGCTGGAACTAAGACTCATGTTTATGTCAGTTGTTTTTTGTAGTGAAGGATCAGGGAGGATTCCAGGGGAAGACAGGTCTGAATAAGGAACTTCACATAAAGTAAATGTAGTTTAAGAGTAATGAAACAAGGAAGAGGGTGAAGATACAAAAAGATCAGCTCTGAGGAGTGCAATCCACAGCTCATTTTCTGTGTGGAAGGATAGAAGTGACATACAAAGCGGAATCATAAAAGGGGTGGGTGAAAGAGAAAAGTCTGCTGGGCAAGTAAACCATGAAAGGTCTCTTTCAATGGAGCTCACGTATTTTATGTAAATCTGCAGCAGATCTTCTGGCTTCTGAGTTTCACTGACAATGAAGTTTCTGAGGCATACAAAGTTGCAAACAAATGTGGCCTGAAAACGGCAACAGAGAAATTGGTTGGGGTATATTTATTCCCAGAAAAAGTAGCATGGAGCCAGGAGTGTCCTGAGAAAAGCGCAGTGAAGTGTATTTCTTGAAAACACAAGGGAAAACAGTTTCAACGCCTCATGTAGGTGTGTTTCTCTGAAGTCCGAAAAACAGCTGCTTCCAGATTCCAAAGCTAAAGCTTGCCTTTGCTGAAAAGCTTGACATCAAGAGTCATGGCCACACAGCAGTAAGCCATGCCAAGGGCAGTGTGGAGCTTTTTAAGAGGACACCTGTGCCACCCTAGCCTCCTCCAGTACTCAGAACGGCCCCAACACCTGTGGGGAAATCCAGCTGTGCTCAGTGTTCAAAGCAAGCCTTCCTATGCTAATCCTCTTTGATCCTCCAGGACAATGAAGAGACCCTGAGTTGTGATCAAGTTTGCTTCAGGGCTGGTTTTAGACCCCGCAAGGTGTCCAAAACTGGACACAATCCACAGGGCCTTTAAGCCCCTTTTCAAAGTGCTCCAGAAGTATGAACTCTGTGCTCAGCAATGTCTGATTGGTATAAGTCACTCTTTAATTTTCTCATCTTCTGTCACATGAGGGCAAGTCATACTTCCTCTGCCTCTTCCTTCCCAAAGTTCCTGTGGACACAAGTGCAGTGGGGAAGCACTGGTGCTTGGAGCTGGGAGCCCTTCTCCCCAGGCAACTCCAACTCCATCTCCAACTTCTGCCTTCCAAGCTGCCACTAAGGGGTGAAATTTTAAATTGCTGACTTTGAATAGAAAGAGAAGAAAAGAAAGAAGAGAAAGGAAAACAAGAAACAATCTGGAGCTATGCCCTTTGTCTTCTCTCCTTGAAAATACAAATTAGTGGTGTTGGTTTGCTGTTGTTGTTGTTTTAAGAGAAATCAAAATAAATGTTGCAATATGAAGAAAATGCTGCTATATACTTCTCTCTCTCTCTCTCTCTTTTTTTTTTTTTTTCCCCAACCTGTTCCAGTTTGGTCAGTTACATTATAAGTTTAATAATGGCTCATCAGTTCAGAAAAGCAGAAGCTGATCTAGGAATCTCCCACAAGTTCAGGATCTGATGTTTAAGCTCAAGGATTAGTCTTGGTGTAATGGCAGGGTCTGGAGGTCTGCCTCAGCTTTGGGGCTCTCCCAGCGTGAGCTGTTTGTTTGCTGAAAGACTGCATGAGACTGTATATGTACATGTGAGCAGCTGCGATTGTGACAGTCACTGCCAGCATTACCTGGCACCTAATACAACATAACTGGTATCTGAAAAATAGCTTTGCTAGCCCTCCTGCATGTACTTCAGGGGTATGGGGCTGGCAGCTGACTGATGCATTTCTCAGTCCATTCTCTTCTCATCACCCTGACACTCATTTCAGGGGACCTCTCTGCAAGAGGCTATTTGGGGAACTTAGCCAACAGCATCATACAAGTGCAGGTGCTGCAGCCGTATGTCTGGGGCTGATTTGGCTGTAAACAGGGAATTTTCAAAAGCCTTTCCAAGCAGGAGAGGGGGAGACTTGCTGCAGTGGCTTGCAAACTGTTCCTCTCAGCCTGCAGCCAGCTGGACACCATGGTTTGGAAGGGTCTGATTTTCGGAGTGGAATAACAGAAGTTGTGTCTCAGAGAAAGCGACAAAGAGCAGAAATGCAATTTGTCCTTTAAAGCAGCCTTCAGTTTTTGGTAGACTCTTGTTTTGGCCAGCAAAACCAGCATTTTGGGTGTGCGTTTGCTTTCTGGCCATGCTTGGAGGTAAGGAGTGAAGCTTGGAGGACCCTTGGTCAGGACCAGCACCAGGGTTCTGCTCTAACACTGGCCATTTTGACCACAGATGTAATAAACCCAGAGAACAAAGACAGCTAAACCCATCAGCTAATAACATTACACAAATTGTTGTACTGAGCCAAAGAGCATCTGAGATGTCTCCATCCCCACCAAGAAAGTGGTGTGTACCTGCTTTACAGAAGAAGGATTTAGGGCTGGGGCACTGATTGGATTGTGGGGCTGCCACCATGACAGCAGATGAAGGAATGAACAGCAGAGCTTTCAGACATGTATAAAACTGACAGTAACAAAAAACCTTGCATTAAAAGCAGCTTAAAGCAGTCCTGGAAATCACAGTCCTGAGGGCATTATTTGCATGCCAAATAAATGAATGGAAATGAAGAATGATGGCTATGTATGAGGCATTTGGCTATGAATAAATAGGCATGAATAAATAGGGACAAAGCTGCAGAAACCTATAAAGGAAAATCTTCCATCTCATAACATACAAAATTCCTTCAGTGTGCAGGAAAACAGAAGATAAGGGCAAACCAGCACATATCTTTTATCTAGACTGTCAAAAAAAATAAAGTAGTCATGGATAAATGAACTCAGGCACTCATGAATGCCTTGGAGGCATCTCACTGTGTTACTAGGTACTCACCAACCTCTGAAAAGATGATTCTTGAGAGGAAAACATTGAAGTGGTTGTACATAGTAGAGAGTTACAAGTGTTTGAAACCAAACTGCTTATTTTAATTACCTGTCATTGTTGATGAAACAAGAAGTAAGTCAACGCCATTGGAACAATCTGGATTCAAAACTGCCAAGGAGATGGATTTTTTATAGAATGTAAAATTAACTCAATTAGATACTGGCAGGGCCAGGAACTTTGACGGAATGAGGGGCTCATGGAGCAGCTGAGAGCACCTGGAGGCAGATGAAGGGTGGGAACCTGAGCTTCTGCTTGCTATCTGCCAGTCTCTCTTTCATCTGTTCTTATGGGAAAATGCTGGTTTCGACAAGCAACTCCATGGGCTGTAGAATTAAGAGATTGATCAGTAATAACTTTCTATGGGTTTGCTGAATTCTCTAAGGTTGCAGCACAGCTCTGCTGTTTATAAGACATCAGAGAAACCATACATTACAAACGTCCTAACCACAGGAAAAGCTGAATGGGAGCTCACACGGTGTTAATCACCAGGGAATGCACACGAGAGAGAAACCTGGCCTGAAGCATGGCTTTCCCAGTGGCTGACAAGGCATGCACTCCCACTAAAGTTTTTCCTAAGGTTTAATTCATTCATTGCCTGTCTCTTGGTTATAGAGTGATCCTCTTTTGTCACACCTCTGTTTCCTGCCACTCCAGCACAGGTGAGCTGGGGTACCGAGCAAGCACTGTGTCTTTGCAGGCCACTTGGACCTGGCTGCTAAAAGCCCTGCAATAGGTTTTCATGCATGTTTCTGGGCTCTGACTCCTGCTTGTGTTAACCGCACCATCGTAGCACCCCAAGTTGGGCTGTGCTGCCTGCTGCTGCACCAGGGCAGGTCAACAGACTGTGTGCAACTTCAGCTTATCTGTGTTGGGCTAATCTCATCCTAGGGAGATGTGTTACTGCTGCCACCAGCACCCAGAGTGTGCACTTGGCATCACCCTGCACTGGGTGTTTTGGAAAAAGCCCAAAGACCACAAAAGCCTACATGCCACTGGGTGAAAACGTGATTAGTGTGGACATTTTTCTGCTTGTGTACAAGTGAGAGCAGAAGAGTGATAGCAAGAACAAGAACAGGGTCTGCAAAGTAAATCCCATATGCAGCATGTAAACAGGTCTGGATAAGGGGTGAGGCATAGCCACCCCACCCCAGTGCCAGCTCTCTCTGCTGTCTGGGTCCTGTGGCAGCTCCCAAGGTGGTTTTATAAAATCCAAGCAGGTCTTGCTTTTTCCTGGAATGGCCTCACTCTGGGACCAGGAACTTTCCTGGCTGCATGTCTCCGTGCCTGCCCCAGCCTTGGCCCTTTGTACCGTGACAGATTGCACGAGGGGAAGCGGGCAGTGCCCCGGAAAGCAGTTGGGCTACTGTTTGATAAACAGGTTGCTCAACACTGGGCTGGCGTTACTGACCACATCTCTCACTGGCTGCTGAGATAGTGTCTGTAAACTGTCTCTCAGCTGAGCTTGATTCCTTTTGCTTCCTCCTAAAGCTGCAGGTTTCCCTGTCCATGTGCAAGGCTGAGACCCAGGTGCTTAGAGGGGGAGAAGAAACCAGCAGCAGGATGTGATTTCCTTCTCATTCATGCAGCAAAAGGAGCTGGCACAGGGCTTTGAGGCTTATGTGACAGCTTACGTATCCATCAAATAAAACCAGTGCCCCTGTTCCAAGAGCTCTGCACACCCAGAACTGTCCCCACGGGAAGGCCCTTCACAACTGTGGGACCTGCTGTGCCTTTCAGAGGCTGGAGGAGCTTGTGGGGCCCTTTGAGCCTGCTGGTCCCTGGACCAGAAAAAATAACCCCAATAAATATGTATTTTCAGGGTTGGGACATTGCTTGCTTTTCTGACAGCAAAGGTTATTTTCCTTATTTGTATTACAGTTGTTTGAGTGCTGCAGGCATGGGCTGGGTGTCTGCTCTCTGGGATGCCAAAGAGCCCCTGAAGTTGAGCCCTAAAGACTGGGTCTGCTTCATATGGAGAAGCACAAGCCAGAGAGCTCAGGATGATGGAAAAAAAAAAGAGCTTAAAAATGCAAAAACCAAAAACAAACAAACAAACAAACAAAAACCTGCAACAGAATAATGCAATGCAGATAATTTTATGAATAAAAGTGTTTGTTTTTAGAAAAGATCTAGACTTTGTTGCAGCCCATTAAACTGAATTTTAGGGTTATTCACATATGTTACATTTCTATGCAGTGTCTCATCTATAGGAACGACACTTTGTATGTACACCTGTTTCTCACCTCCCAGTTCCTCTTTGCTTTGTCTGCCCTACCACTTTACGTGCAGTACTTGATCAAACTGTTCCCTTGCCCAGCTCTTTGCCTGGGAGCCCAGCAGTGCCTCGCTGCTCCCTCTGCGTGCACGTGCTCCTTATGCTGAGCACGCAGTTCGGGAAGGATTTCCTTAGCTGGCATTTCCTGATGATTTCTGACTAACTGCAGAGGAAGTCCAACCAAAGAAATGATGAATCTTCATTTTTTTTTTTTTTTTTTTAATTTTTAAAATAACTTAAAAACCCTGACATCTTATTTTTGCACAGCAAACAAGCTGCCTGCTCCCTGCTCATGGCCTCATCCTTGCAGATAAAACACACACCAAAGCGAAATCCACCTTCTGCTGAGAAGCCCTTGTCCTCTTCTGGGAGCTGTATTTGCTGGCTTCAGTCCATCGGGCTTGCCCAGCACTCTTAAGGAAGTAGTTTGTAGCCTGAAAGAATGCTCCCTCAGATTTTGTCTCTTTCCGAAATTAAATTCCATGCTCAAGAGCTTGCAGCAAAGTTTTTATGCAAGGGAGCATCTCAAGCCTCTTCTTCTGGAGGCTTGTCAGAGCTGCTTGTGAACGTGCCGTGCCAGAACAGTGAGTAGGTGTCCCCATGCTCTGTGATGCCCAGCTGGGGAGGGGAGGGAAGCAAAGAAATAAGAGCAGCAAGGGCAACATCAACCTCCTCTAGATTGCAGCACAGTCACAGGCACTCCCAGGAGCTCAGCTCTTGGGCAAAGCATGAAGTATGTTTGAATGCAATCCAAAGTGCAACAACAACAAACATACGCAAGGAAAACACTCAAAGGCTGCATTAACCTATAAAACCCTTGGCAAGAGCCACACCAGCCGGGCAAGGGCAGCATAGGAGTGCAGACGGAGCTGAGTCCCTGCCAGGCAGCTCACAAGGAACAAGCAGAGAGGCACGAGAAACCCAAGAGCATCCACATCATGCCCGAACGAGTCACAGCTTAATAAGGGACTGAAAATGGAAAATGAAACGAAAAATGTGGTAAACTGACTGAAAAATGTGGCAAGTTTCCCTTTGTTTATCAAAGCAGTTAAAGATCACAGCTACATTTTATATTAATTTATTAGAAAAAAAGGATACAGAGTTGAATGTGCAAATATATACAACAAATATCACAATGAAACATCAGGAAAGGAGAGCTCCTTCCTTCTGTCAATGACTTTCCCCCTGGTAACAGTGATGACTGCTTAATGCTTCCCCACAGATTTACAAATACAAAGAAGTGTAATGCTTCATTTGCACAAGGTGTAAGTTTTATTTGAACAAAAAATATTCTGGCTTTGAAACGACAAAAGTCTGCTATTTTGGTGGCTTTCTTTTTTTATTAACCTGAGCAATTTTTGCAGAACAGGGGAACAAAGGAAAGGCATTGCCCTGTGCTTCATTCTCATCACAGCATCTGATGGTCTTTGAATTACTAAACCACTGAATCACATACAGTTAATGCAACTCCCAAACCCACACCTATGACGCAAGCGGGACAGAGGAGCGCAGGCTCTGCCCTTGGCAAAGTGAGCTGGTGGGAACCACCTGGCTCAAGTTCAATGGCTGTAGGCATTCTCAGGTAAAGTGTTCCTATCCGACAGTAAGGTACTTAATGCCATCTCCTGTAATAAAGGAGTTATAAATGTAAAACACAGTTCAGTCCAAAAAGCAAAAAGAGTCCTGGATCCTGCTATGCTCTTTGCTCACTGCGTGATCACTGAATGACTGAAGAACTGCTATATTAAACCCTAATTGAATTAAGGCCTTGGGAATGAGTGCAGCTCCCATTAAGCACTCCTGCTGTCTTCAGGAAAGAAGTTCAGAGCAGATAAATCTCTTAATGATTCTGCAGGATTTATTTCAGGCAGGTGTTTTTGTGCCCACTGGCCACAGGCAATGACACTGCTCAGCTTGCTGTCCTCCTTGTCATGCAACCAGCTGCACCTGCAAGCTCCACAGAGCAACGCTGCTAAGTAAACAGAGCCCACTCTGCCTGCTTAACGCTCTTTTCCACTTTGAATGAGAACTCCCAGGGATGCTGGAGAAGGCACTACAGGTCCTGAGCTGGGCAATGCCGCGTCCCCAGGGGACAGGAGCTTCACAGGGGGCTGCCGGCTGTCCCACGCTCATCAAGGTGCAGAGCCTCCCTCTGCACCAGCTTCCCTGATATCTTCAAAGAAATACAAATAACAAAACAATAGCCCTACAGCAAACAGAAGATGCTACAAGGAGTGTGCCTGGCCTCCTGCCTCTGCTGCGTTTACAGACATGGCATGTCAAAGGCTGATTCAGTTTCCAGGTGCTTCAGAGTTTTTCTTTTGCCTTTGGCCAAGGAGCAGAATGAACAAAGCACTGGTTCCTTTTCCCTCCAGCATCTCCCCTCCTGCCAGCAGGTTGCATGGATGCTGCCAGCAGCTACCAGGTCCATCACTGACGGACCACAGCAGGGCTGCTGCTCCATTTCAGACTGTCCCCAGTGATGGGGGTGACTGTAGCAGATTTGCTTTTGCAATTTGCTTTTGCCATCCTCATGCCATCCTCCTTTTCTTTACCCTCTTTGGGGTATTACAGAATTTGACTACATGGGAGGGAAAAAAAAGCCTCCAGGAAGGACTGTTCTGCTTTTAAACTTCTTTTGTAATTTTTTTTTTAATTGTTCCTGTTTTGTATATTGTACTTGCACAAGAATGCAGCTCGTGGACTCTGGAGCAGTCGGACCTTGAATGAGAAGCCTGAACATAACCCCAAACTTAACTTTTAGTTTAAAAGTGAAAGTTACAAATCAGCAAGCTGTGTCTGATGGAGACAAGACAGCTCTGGGAGCAGGAAGGAGACACACACAAGTTTAAGGGGGGACTGACTGAAGGACAGCCACATCCAGGCTGCACTTTTATGCCTTTTTAAGAAAACAAAACCAGAAGAGCTTGTTCTTTCATAAACTTCTGATTGACCCAATAGCCAATTTTTGTCCAAGTTTGAACAATTTTACAACAGAGTACAACAACAAATGTGTTAGTTGTCCTCACTAGCTTGGTATTTTTCCACTTCAGAAGATTTTCTGACAGCATGAAAAGAAATACTCCAGTTGAACATGAGCTGATTTGCACGCTACCGTAGTTTGAATCAGAGGCTAGCATGCCATCGCTTTGCAATTTGGGCTCTGCAGAAGCTTAGCATAATTGATCTTGCCCTATACGAATGCTTTCTGTACTTCACAAGGCTCCTCAGTGTGATGGTCCCCTACCACAATACACACCTCATCTGAGTGTTAACTCTATACTGCAGCATGCCTTGCAAGCTCTCAGTGACGTTTTATTATTTGTATGCTTTATGACAGCAATTTGTTTGAGCAAAAAGGCCAAAGTCCTTGCGAGCGTGGCCCTGTGAGCTGTGCTTTCTTGCATTCCCAGGAGGTGTGGATCCCCACAGTCCAGTTCCCCTCTCCCACAGCCACACTTGGGGCATGGCTGTGCAGCACTTGCCTACACTCGGTTTAGTTTAGGACCAGAAAAAAAAAAAGGGGGTTCAGAAACTAAATTTCACACCAGATTTTATACTGGATTCTTTGTGAAATTTTCTGGACATCCACTTCCATTTTAGTGCTTTGGGTGGGGTAGAGAATAGGGAACATCCTGCAGCATAAATCCAATTTTCTAAGCATCTCTAACCCAGGACAATTTCTGCCCATGTTGCCAGGTGCCCTGTTTGCCCCAGGGTCAGTAGAGGTGTTGGCAAATCTCATTGCTCTTGCAAGGTGTTACCCAATTACCCAACTCTGCATTTGATCTAAGTAAACAGCAAGACTTGCTAGCACTTCAGATGTCTTGAGGTAGGAGGAAAGCACTGTTTCTGCTCTTGAGGCAGCCCCTTCCTGCAGGACATGCAACTCAGCCCACATGGTGAGCCTAGAGGCTGTAGGGAGAGCAGTAAGGAGGGACCTTCAGTGCCAGCAATGTCTGTGATGATGTTTCCATGGCCACTGTTCGGTCAATCAGCATTTTGAGTAGGTCTGATGATAATGAGGGGGCCAGTGACTTGGTTTTGTCAAAGAGGAAATCTTCCATGCTGGCAGGATCAGGCCTCTATGGCCAGTGGGACTTACCTGCATGAGCAAAGATGAAATCCAGCGTGGGTCACTGCACTGCAAACTGCCAGCTCTGCAGTGGCTATGTGCCATCTTAAAATAGCTTGCAGCCAAGCTTTTAGAGTTAAATATGTCAAACTATACACACATATGATCCTGAGATAGTGTCCCTAACAAGACCCAAGGTAGATAAGCTTCCTGAACCCAGAGGTCCTCACGCCGCGTTGTTTCCTTTTGGCAGGCCTGCTAGCCTCTCACAGACCATGCTGCATTTCTTAATTTTCCATTTTTTTGGGGGTGAGTCTGATGAAACAATCAGTTTGATGACTGCTACCAGCAATTCCAATTGCATTTCTTCTGCAGTTTGAATGAAAGCATTCTTGATCCTTTGCCAGGTCTCCCAAGACTTGCAGAAACAGGCTCACAGCTTCCCTTTCTATTTTTCAGCCAGCTGAGAGCTGTGTGTCAGCAGACTCCTGCTAGAGGAGCAGCTGCGCTGTGCTGAGGACACTCCTCAAGATACGGAGAACACATCAGTAGTAATCAGAGTGAGACATGACAAGGATAAACCACAGCAGAGAGAAACCTAACACGATGGTCATCAACCAGAGGGTCAATGCCCACACGTCCCAGTCCCATCAGTACACAGTCTTGTTTAGAGCTTCTGACAGCATCAGCCCAGAGTCAGACCTTTTAAACACAGGGGAAAAATAATTTCCAAAATTCTCTTTGCTTGAGCACTATACATTTAAAAAGTTCTTTTTACTGTTTCAGTATTTTAGCCCTTAGTTGATTAGTCGTCGATACCTGTCAGATGCTTGCTGCCACAGGCAGCCTGAACACCCACAGTGTTTGTAAGGAATATAAAAAAAATAGCAACTAGGAATTATACAACAGAGGGAAAAGGCAGGACCAACTAGATTAATGCAACTTGTAGTGGATTTGTTAACATTAAGTGTCTGACTTGTCCCAAAATGATGCCAGAAATGGTACCATGTAGCTTACCAGTAAGGGCAGTAATAAGAATAATGCATTACTTTAATCATCAGTGAAGCACTCACTCATTCAACATACTTTTTCCAGATGAAATCAAAGATTTCCAGTAAAAATGCCACTCCTCCAGAGACTGCAAGCATCTTGCAGCTTCTTCACTCTCTCTGCGTTTGAACTCTGTGATAGCTGCTTCATTGACATCATGGTTCCAGTGCAAAAAAAACCTCCTCCAGATCCCAGTCTTCTTCCTTTAAACTTTTGATTGCCTCTCATCTGTCCATTCCTGCTTAGTGTTCTGTAAAGCCTGAGTCTTCTGTTCATCTACCTGGACATAGTCCACTCTCTGCTCCTCAGAAAGAAACGGTTTCTGTGACAGACGAGGGAGAAAAACATCACATTCATTTTAGGGCAAGAAGGGATGCTAGTGAAACCTGGCTCGATTTTCTGCTATCCCTTATTCTCTGATCGCCTCACTTCACCCTGAAGCTCGCAGTGACATGAGCTGACAAAAGCGTTGCTTTACAGCCTGCCTGAGCTACAGTCAACCATCGGCCACTCTATTGCTCAGCCCAGCACGTGAGTGAGGGAAATGGCAGTCCTGGCTGTTTCAGTGTAGATTACCATCCTTGTCAAGCAAGCAGTCCTGCTGCTGGGATAACCTGCCTGCACTTTAACCAGAGGGATGGTCACATTTAAAAAGGCTTCGGTGTCCCTAAGTCTTTTGCCTCCAGCAGTGCTAGCTGATAGGGAAAATGATCTATGGGACACAAAACTTCCCAAACACACAGAATGCTTTGCTTGCAGTGGTACCTGCTCACCACCTGGGCAGGCTGTAAACTATCTGGAACAAGGATTGCATTTTCCCAGCATTGCTAAAGAAATTAAAATGTTTTTGGAGATGCAAGAATAAGGATGCGCATTTTGCTGTGTTACGAGAGGTGGTACAGTTTTACCTGATGAGTATTTCATGGGCTGCAAACTTGTTACTGCAAAGAGATTTGGGGGAAAACTAGCATGAAAGGGTTTGTGGAGACACAGTGAAAATGGGAGAGCATGCAGAGATCCTGCAAGCACCAAACAAACTTGCCCACAAGCCCTCACTGCTGCACATCCCTAGGGCACTTAGCAGGCTCTGGATTTTGTTTTCCTCTCAGTAGATACAGAGTGAGGAGGTTTGGGGTTCTTTGCAGGGGACTCATACCTTCTGTACAGGGGATGGGGAAGCAGAATTAAAATCCAATGCTAAGTAATCAAGGTTAGATTTCCTTGTCCATGGAAAAGCACCACTGTATGGAGATGTTGCCTGTCTGTGCTCCTGTTAGGAAAGAAGAGAAACTTTTAATGCTCTTAAAATATGATCCCAGGAGGAAGCAGGACAGCCTTGGAAGTAGAGACTCTCTTGACAGCACGAATGAGGACAGCCAGCACCCACAGTGTGGTCTGTGCCAAAGGTGCATTTGGTGACTAACTATAGGGTAGTGCTGATTAGCTGTCACATGCCATAAGGTAATGGAAAGTGCCTTTTCCTCCTGGTAATTATAGCAAAACAAGCAAACCATGCTGAATCTCATTCTGATTTAGACAGTATTCTCAGGAAGGAGCTCAGCTTCTCACCCCAAGACCCTGGAAGGCTTAGATTTGCAGTGGTGCCAGCTGAACCATTGTGGGGGTAACTTTTCCAAATCTAGCAACTGAGAGTGTCAGGGAATGAACAGATGATCGCAAACACATGGAGAGTTTTAACTGACTGGAAAAATCAAAAGGGCAGCAGTTACACCTGGAGCTGTCCTTTCAAGCAGGTTTTGATCTAGTAAAGATGTGGGTTAAAATTTGAGACAACTGTTTACGGATTCTGTGATCAGTTTCGCAACGTATTTGAATAGCCTTTGCTGGTGTGCTTCAGCTCTGCAGACAAACGTGTAGACAGTGGCTCAGAATGAGGGATTTGAGATGAATTTCTACCCAAAACTCAAAGGAAACTGAGGTTCTGGTCTTTTGCAAGATATGGCTAGAGAGTGAATGAAGAAAAGGAAGCCACAAAGCCAGATGTTCTTCTCTCATGGGATGGGAAGTGGGGTTAGTGCCACCAGCCAAAGCAGAAGCAATAGGAGATTGTAATGGGTGTTCTGTTTCTGCACAATATTTGGTGTGTTTCTTTAGGAAGTGCGCTAACGGCTTTCTGTCATTTCCTTGGAGATTTTGCAGGGCACACTTTTGAAAGGTGAAAAGATTTCATTTGCCTTGGCCTTAATGAGTTCTCATGTAAATATGGCTGATCCCTGTGATCTCTTGGAACTGCTCAGCAACATTCGTGGGTGAACAGCTGAGTTCTGCAGAGCAGAAGAAGGGCTCCCCTTATCTCTCTGTAAATTGGTCCCACTGTCTTTGGTTTAAAACCATTTCATCATTTTTGTTAAAACAGAAGGCAAAGGACAAACCTCCTCAACATTTTTTCTTAGAAAACAAACTTCTACATTCTCTATCAATGTGACAGAACAGAATAAAGCAAAGGATGGCTGTGTGAAAATGAAGATTACCATATGAATGTAACTTTCTTCCTCTTCTCCGGAAACTGAATTGGCAAATATTCTTGCTGAATTAATACCGTCTCTTTCTGGTGAGATAAAGCTCATTCGATTGCTATGAAGAAAAACACAGGAGAGGTTAAGGAAGCATCTTACAGATGCTCTGAAATGAAGCCAAAGCCTGACACAGTCCATATGGTAAATAAACTCACACTAACGCTGCAGCCTTTATGGAAAGGATGTCCAAAAATATTCCTTAGTTCTAGAAAAAGTGTTAGAATCTTGTAAGTGTCTCAGTTGATTTTATTTTATTTTCTTTTATTTTCCTTTTTATGAATGTTTACCATCACTGTTATGACAGAAAGCATGAAATATTGTAGCCATTCTCCGTCATGAGGCACAACCAGAGAGTGTTTGTTTGGGTAACAAGTGCCAGTGGGGCAGTTTGTTGTGTGGGTACCCACTTCTTGGAGATTAACACAAATTAATTAGCTACTGGAGGGGAATGCAGAGGGACTTGGCTGGCTTTGAACACCATGTAAACACATGCTGTCTGTGTGTAGAGATGGCTGCAACTCAGCCCTTGTTCAGGGAAATCTCTTCCACTAACACAGCAGTCAGAGGTATATCATGAGTGAATTATTGCAGGCTGGCACAATGGGGTTAGTTACTAGGAAATTGGATGGCTACTTCGTGCAGCATGAACAGTGTAATTCCTTCTGCTTTATTAGTTCCGGACATAGTTCTTTTTTAGTTTTGTTAATGCGAAACATGCAAACTCCCTCTGAGCTCGTTATCCTTCAGGACTCTGCACTGTGTCAGCACTCATTAACTGTGGCACTCTGGCAGGGATGCTGGGAAGGGAGGCTACTGGCTATCCCTCAGACAGCCTGCAGCAGGCAGCTGAGGGGTTACCAGCTTTCAAGGGTTGGACAGGGATAGGGCTCAGTACAGACAGGCTATCCCCCAGGCATCTCACTGTGACTTCCCCTGCTCATGAATTCACTAAAGTAGAAGTTTAGCCATCACAACAAGCACTCCAGAGCGCAGGTTAACTCTGGTCTTTTCAGAAGGAACCTTCAAAAGACACTGAGTTTTGAGCAAACACTTATCTGCAAGATACCCAGCCCACATTCCTCCTGGCAGCACTGCATGATGCTCAGCTCACTGGAGCTACCTGTCTTGACAGGGAGCGTTGACTTTTACGGACAGCAAAAGCCTGGGGGTGTTGGAAGGAATCCTGTGGAATTCTGGTTTGTGGACTTTGCCAGGAAACTGTATCTCATGGAATGTGATCAGTTATTTTTAATCCCGTTCCACAGTGTCAATGCTTGAAAGATTGGAACAGTGCGTTTCTTGTTGACTTACTAAGGCACAGTCCACATCCTGGTCACGGCAGCATGCTCTCGGATTGTAGAGAGGTTTCTCAAGTCCAAAGGTGGTGGCCGTGCTACAAAGAGATACAAAAGGAGCTACATTTGCAAGAGCAAGACTCCGAAAAGCATGGGTTTATGGGGAAAATGCAGTTTTTTAATAATGGTAAGAAAGTAACAGAGTATTTCACAAAACTTAATTGATAGAAACCAGTAACAGATGACTGCTTCAGTCAGTGCAGGAAAGCAAAGTCCCTCATTAATCCAAAACCAACAGAATCAATACAACAGGCATTAGGAAAACAAATGCCCTACAAGACCCCTGTCCTTGCCTCAGCACGCGCTGCCTGCAAGGAGAGTCCAGTTCACTTTCAGGTCAAGGCTTCGGGTTCTCTTCTGAACCCAAAGGTGCTACACGTGGAGAGGACCACACCTCACACTAGGGTACCTTTTCCACTCAGTTCTCAAAACCCTCTAAGAAAAGAGATGAGCATGCTCTGCTTTCTGGCAGCTCTCTAAATTTCTCTTCCTGCTTCACATAGCATTTCCTCAACAAATTTGATTAGCTCTGTGGCTCTGTAGCCCAAAGTGCTTAAATACAGACTTGGCTTTGGCAGTTTCTTCTCTGCAGAGCTAAATTTTGTCCCCAGTACATCCTCTGAAAATGCAACTCAAATTTTGGAAGTGCCATGAGAGGCAGGAAGGAAAATTTAAGTAAGATTTAACCAACAGTCCATATCAGGTGTGAGTATTTAAGTGCCTGGATGTCCTGCTCCTGGGAGGCAGGGGAGCTGGTGTGACAGGAAGCTTGGTTTAGTTTCCTGTCTCCCAAACTACGCCTATGTGGACATTTGCAGAGTTGATCCACATTCCTGCACTACACTAACACATGTGAAATGTACCAGGGCCACTCCCAGAGGAGGCCACCTGTGTCCCCTCCACCAGGCCACTTGCCTAGTGATTGCTTTTTAGGTCTGGCCTTACATTTCCTGCGAGGCTTGAGGTCTCGGTTCACCGGGGGTGGCTCCAGGTCAGAGGGCAGCTCGGGTAAGGGGCTGGTGACTTTTTCAGTGCTGACTACAGGGAAGGTGAAGGTTGCCGAGCTGGGGCTCATGGGGATGTAGCCGTCAGGGGAGCAGTCAGAGCCAGGTGCCGAGGGAGAGGTGCTGGGGCGCATGGGCACGTAGTTGTCTTCTGCTCCATCCACAGCCGTTGAGTAGAGTGGGGAGAAGAGGCAGGGCTTTGGTGGTGAGGAAGGAAAGGAGAGAAAAATGGTGGTGAACGAACAGCTTGAGCAGCTCTGAGCAAACGGAGAGGTCTTAGTGAGAGGAAGGCTGGCTGCATGATGCCTGATGGTGCTACACATAACCCACATCTGTCAAAAGCTGAGCCAGGATCTTTGGGCTGGCAGAGTTCTGAACTGCAGGGGCTTTGATGCAGAGACTTCCCTATGTCCTGAGAAGAGATGTCCCTCGGGATCAGGAAGCAGTAGGCTTCTTTAGACCTCTTTTTTTTTTCAAGAGAGAAGTAGCTTTCTCAGGGGCTTGCAGTCAACAGGTTCATTCTAGAAGTTACTGCTGTCCTTCACAGCTGACCCACCTTTGTCTGCTTTAAAATCAGGGTGTCCGTGTTGTGACCTTCTCCGCTCCTTGGACACAAAGAAGTTACACAGAAATTGTCCAAAGCCAAGGGCTTCCTCCATTTTTTTGCAGGAGACAAGTGACTATCAGGATATGAAATAACTCACATTCATGCACCTGTGTTTAAATTTATGCAGAGTACTTACCAAATTCAAGCTAAGTCTCTTGTCCCGACTTCTTAAAGAACTGCCTTCCATGTCTGCTGCAAGGAAAAAAAGTGATTAAAAATGTGGCAAGCAGAGCAACCTCATGGAGATCATTCTGGAGTAAAGCATATGGCTCTAAAATAACCATGGCTATACAGAGGTTGCAGAACTTCTGCTGTTTACCCTAAACAAGGAAATTCAATGATATAGGAGCAGAACTAACTTGGTAGTGTTTCAAGAACAATTACAGCTACTTTAAGCATGATGTAACCAAGGGAATTACTCACATGTAACTCTGCTGTAAATGGTGCTTCCCATAGAGACAAGCAGTTTGCTGGGGAGAAAGGCTGGTGTGCAGAGCAAGCAACCAAGCAGACCAATGCTGAAACCCAACACCTGCTCCAGTCCCTCTATTGCCCATCTATCATACAACAGTCATTGTACCAAAAGGGACTGGAGGGAAGATTATTTTGTTATTGTTCAGAAAGCCATTTAGGTGCCTAGGGCGTGAGGTGCCAGGGAAGCATGTGTTGTACTGAAGGTGTGTGAATAAACATAATACAGGGGAAAAATTATCTTTGCCACCCAGAAATGTTGATGTGATGCATGTCCCTTGTGCTGGTGGAGGACAAACAGCCAGAGGAAAGGCTGCTGGTCAAAGTATCCCTTGTCTGGATTGTCTTGGTGTAGGTCAACTTCATTTTTTAAGGAAAAGGTAAAAAAGAATGTCATTCATTGTATAGAAGAAGATCAGTGGTGGGAAATGCTGGGAGGTTTCTTCTCGGGGTGGTGAAATTTCATTCTGAATAATGGAAGACTGCTACACTTTGTTTTCAAGAAGGACCGAAAATAGAAACAGGGCGATTTGGAGGAAACAGAACTGCTGTCACTCCTACCTACCACATGTGTTTGAATATATACATATATATATGCACACAAAGGCATATATACTTCTACCTATGCATACAACTACCATCCTATTTTGGAAAATAATTTTCTGTGCAGAAAACTGTTTTTCTGTGCTCTACAGAGTCCCTGGGCAGGAGCATCACAACCCTGCACCCTTCCCTGGCCCAGGAGACATCAGTGATGCACTGCAGTGGGGCTTGGGGCAATGCCAATGGCAGCAGAAGTGCTAAGCAGGAAGGTTAGCGTGGTCACAGATGGATTTGGATCAGCAGACACTGACTGTATTTAGTTATTTTGGCCAAAAGGCATTCAGGCACCAGTAGGTGCCACAACATTGGTGCTTTGCCTGCACACGCTGCCTTTGTAGTAGGTTGACTCAGCATTTACAGGTTACCAAGCGCAAACAAACTAAACTGCAGGAGCCCATAAGGAGCAGCTGCTTTCTCCCTGTTTCTTTCTCAGATCTTTCTCTGTACAGCACGCTTTACTTCAGAATTTAACCTTTCAAATAGTTTCAGCTGCACTCAGGAGAAGAAAAAAATAGCAGCACTTATTAATTCATTGCTGCCCCCTGTCAGGCAGAGATAACCTTGCAGCATGGTAGCAGAACATGACATTTGGGCACTTAATCCTCTTAAGAGCATTTTGGCATAAATTGTGATGGAGGAACATTAACCATCTCAAGCACGCTGCTGGTGTTGGAGTGGTGTCTACATGGAAGCAGAAGTTTTTCAGAGAGCAAGCAGACGTAACAGATAATGAAGAACAGCATTTCCACCGATGGGTGTTCCTGCAAAAACTTTCCAAGAATTGTTTGTACGTTGATAAACAGCCTGGGGCAGAGGTCTCCTTGCTCTAGTGCGTGAGCTTCAAGGGCAAGCTCTAACGGCCCCAGACACTGAGTGTGCTGGAGGAGACGATCCTAGTGGTCTTTTCCAAACTTAATGGTTCCTACAGGGGGCTGGAGACTGGTTCCTGGCTGGGTTCCTACAGGGGACTCATCCATAAAGCCCTGCATTTTCTTTGTCATCCAAAAAGACATGTAACTCCAAAATAAGTGATGCTTTCCAGCTAGGTATTTCAGCTGCTTCTCTTTGTTTTGTGGCTCCATGGAATAAAACTCTCATATACTTTGTGTGCTGGACTTTGACATCTGTATGTTCTAGATTTCCAACTGTTATTTTGAAATGTCTGTATTTTAAGAACAAGTGGAAACGCACCTCTCCTGGAAGCTGAACTTGCTTTGCAGCAGTCTAGCTCTGCAGTAGGTTTTCAGGCTAGCCGGAAAGAAATGCAAGGATGGAGGAGATTTGCTGAAGGACACAAGAGACCCCGGTTCAGGCAGGATTACATCCCACCCCCAGCACCTCCCCGGCTTCCTGTTCTTTAAGCATGTGGAAAGACTGCTGCTTTTACTGAGAGGCCTCTGTGTGGAGCAGCACAGCCACAAAGACACTCCTCCTGTACAAGCCCACATTTTGACCTTCAGAGGCAGAAAGACGGACAAGAACTGAATGCACAGGTAGACGGGTCAGAACACTGCTTGCAACCTGGTTTGGAGCAAGCCCTTTGGGATGCAGTTTTGCACTCACCTTTCCAGTTCCTCATGTTGTCTAAGCTGGACAGGGAGATCCTCCTGGGCACCAGTGCCACTGGAGCTCGGCAGGTCCCCACGTGGCCATTCTGTAGCACCCCACTGCCCACCTCATCCCCTCGCCTGTCCGAGAAGTGGGTGGGCTTGGGGGGCCGTGGTGGGGGTGTGTTGGAGAGCACATCCAGCTGGCTCACGCCATAGGGCAGTGTGCTTTGGGTCTGCTCCATTGGAAAGGTTGGTGTCAGCGGCGTCCCCAGCAGTGGAGAGGAGGACAAGTCGCTGGCTGTCCCACTCATGTCCGTGCTCCTGGGCACCACACCAGGGTTCGCCAGCGGTGCCCCATCCTGGTGCATGGTGCCGGATGGCTGCACGAGGTACAAGGAGGGCTGGGACTGCAGAGAGTCGATGAAAACATCATCTGATGAGGTCTGCTCCAGCGATCTATCTGAGTTGGACCAGCTGTCACACCTGCATGGGGCACAGAGCAGGACCAGCATTGCCTTTTCTCCTGGTTGCAACTGAGTGAATGCATGAATGTGGGGACTTGGGAGTGCAATCCACTAGGAGCAGCTCCATGGGCTGCTTTTCACTCCCAGTTGGATATTGTCCACCAATCCCTTTATGCTGTTTGCTTTCTGCCTGAGCTCAACCCAGTGCAGGTCCCATCCTTGCCTCCCAGGGATGCTCATCTGCCAGCCCAGGGCTTCAATCCCCTGCATTAGCAGTGAAAAGACCAAGCCCTCGGTGTACATGAAAAGCACTCATGCCACCACTCCTCAAGTTTCAATCTTTATGCTGCAGAATTCACTAAATACTTATATCTATGAAGTCTGGTTCCCAGGCAAGGGGAGAAGTGGCTCCCAGAGCAAGACATCTATCGTGTTTCAGGAACCCAAGTTAAAAACCAGAGGAACTTTCAGAGAAGGAAGGGGAGGAGCGAGAGCACTGTTCTGCTGAGACTTCACCCTTTCTTTCCTTCTGAGTGACACTGCATGGCAAAAAGCACAGTTTGAGCCAAAATCTCTCTTTCCTACAGCCATGGGATGCCCCTGAGCTGGGGCATGGGGCACTTTGTGAAGCATCTTGGGCAGCAGCAGGCAGAAAGAGCACTTGGAGGAAAATTGCATGGGCCAGGAACAACAGATGATGCTTGACTGCTCTCATTCGCTATAAAAAAGACCTTGTAAACTGGATCAGGCTGATGGCCCCCTGTTGGTCTCAAAAGCCTCCCTGGAGCTGCAGGACTCAGGGACCAGTTTGTCCTCATCCCCTAGAGTATCGCTGGATAGGCAGTGGGTGGCTGCAGCCTGACATGTGCACAGACCCCAGTTACCTGGTATGGCTGAGCTTGCCCGATTCGCAGTTGGAGAGGAAGAGGTAGTCGGGGAGGAAGACGGACTCCGACTCACTAGGGGTCTCCTCTGCAGCAGAAGCATCGGTGGCAGCGTGGTCAACCGAGAAGGAGGGATCGGCGATGCGGGATGTGTGGGTGGAGGCAGCTGGCGAAGGCTGAGGGGATGAGGTGGTGTGGGACAGGCTTTCCACTGAACCTGCAAGGGGAAGCAACAGCCCTGGTGAGTGGCAGCAGGGTGAGGTGATAACTGATCACAGGGAGCATGCCTCTGTGGGCCAGATCCTGCACTGCACTGCAAGATGCGAGATCCCCAGCAGGTCGACCCAGCCCTCAGCACAGTGAGAGCCTGCACACAGCTCGGCTTTGTGGTCACTCCTCTGCCCCGGGGTCACCAACGAGGAACCAGGCCGCCAGTGACACTGAGACCTCCGCATTGGCCTTCAAGCACCTTTCTCCTCTAAGCCAAAAGAAGTAGGAGAAAGTGGTACTCTCCCTTTAAAGTGGGAAAGGAGTCATCTTTTTCCTTCCCCATCAGCATGGGCTTGCTGCTGCTTCCCCCTGTTTACTTGGAGGTATGGCATAGCAATGAACCCCAGGTTGCAAAACACTAATGCACATGCTTAAATTCAAGCTTTCTGAACAAAATGTTTGCATAATTTTAGACAGGTGTTCACAGCAATGTGACTTCAGCAGCTGTCTTTGCCCCAGTGATCATCTGAAAGACACTGCTATTGCGAGTTTTCATGCTTGTGAAGCAGGGCTGACAGCTGAAGCATTCCCAGCTGAAAAATAACTTTTCTCTTTTTCATTCTGCTGGCTCAGTCAGTAACTCAGCTTGCAGATATTGGACTTGGAGCTGTCTTGCAAGCTGAATGTGATCAAATACGTATCAGGCTAACTCCATAGAGACCTCAGCAAAGCATGTTCACGTCACCATCTGACCACAAATTTAAAAAAAAATAAAAATCCTACAACGTACAAGAAAAATTAATGACATTCTGGATTATTAACACAGAGAATGAACAGGCCTGAGCTCCATCTGGTACTTGCAGAGTTTAGCCTCAGATTATCCCATCAGGAAAGGCTGCGGGCTGCACAACACATGGCAAATCTGCACCATCCCCATCCCTCCCGCTTGCTGTGTGGCTGCTCTTTTCTGGTCTTCAGGGGCTTGAAAACCCACAGCCAGTTCCTAACAGATCGTCCCCATCCCTGCCAGCTCTGCTGGTAACTGAACCAGCGAGCACTAAAGTTGTGCTGTGGCAGCAGTTGGGGAGAATAAATTATGCATGCCCATTTTCTAGGGAGCAGGCAGAGAATTGGTTTGGTGCCTGTCTCCCTCTTTGCCAGTATGACAGAAGATGGCTTCACCTGCCAAAGTAGCTGTTCTGGTGGGTACTAGCCTCAAATTTTCTGCCCTGTATGGACAAAGACACTGCAAAGGATGCTCTGTCCATCAATGCAGGGCCACTGATTGAAATAGCAGGAGGGAAAAGACTTCTGTTTCAGGCCCCAGCCCCAAAATGGTCATTGAGCAATGGCAGCATGAGCACACAATGAAAGTGGGGGTGTCCCTGTGTGCAGCATCCTCCACACCAGGCTGCATGGAGGTGGAAACTTTGCAATGGCTGACATGAAAGAGCAGCCTTGAGGAACACTGGGAGGGATTCCCTCCCACAGAGGAGGCCTGGGAGGAGTTGTCACACTTCCCTTGACTCCACTCAAGAGCCAGGCACTGCCCTGCTTGCTTTCTATGGGAGCAGAGGGAGGAAATAAAGTGGTGACCTCAAGGGGAAAGCATTTCTGCAAGGAGATCACAGTCCTCTGAGGATCTGAGCTTCTGGTTTCCCATGCTGCCAGCATGCTGCCTTGGCTGGCTGAGAGTCCCCAGAGTGGCTGCAGCAAGGTGCTGGTGAGTCAAACCAGCCCCATGTCCTGGCAAGGTAAAAAGAAGCAAAGAAACCATCAGAGAGGAGCAGGAAGGGAGAAGGTCCCAGATATGTGCAAATATGTGTGCAAGCAAGAGTGACCAGAGCCGTGGAGAGGTGAGGGAGCAGTGGGTTGGGTGGAGGGGCAGAAATGCTACCATCCAAGCACCAGCAGCCCAGGGGGACATGGGGTAATCAATTGCTTCAGGGGATGCTGCTGACTGGACCTCGGGCCCCAGTGTGGTCCTGGGTGCTGTGTGAGAGGGCAGAGCAACTGGAGATCAGTAGGCATCATAAGGATTGCACAGGGAAGGAGGCAAGGCATTCATGTGGGCTGTAGAGCAACACCTGAAGCCCAGGGAAGAAATGAAGAGGGAATCCAAGATAAAATGTCGGGCATAGGAGCTGCCTGCCAGTGTGGCCTGGGGAGCACTTTATGCACAGCTATAGTCTTTAAAGTCAGGCTTCCTAATGACAATGAAATGAAAACCAACTTTCTCCCATCAGAAGCTGCTATCCTGTGTCATATCCATCAGTTTCAGTATGCGTATGAGATGTCAGGTAGCCATGGAGTTCCCTGGCCACCTCATCTCATTCCAAACCATGAAGTGGGGGCTCCTCCTTCTGCAGTGCCTCCCCAGAAGTGCCAGCCTCACATTGCATCCAGCAGAGTGCTGTGGCACGAGGGCGGCTGTTGGCCCGTATGCCTGCTGCCTGCCCAGGTGTTTTCTGACAGCTGCTGGAGCTCATGCTTCCTCTCCACCGGCTCATGTTGACTAAAAGGTTTTCCTGGAGGGGCCAGCAGAGGTTTTGATAGCTTTGGGCTGGATCTGGCTGCTTAAATGCCAAACCAGAGGCCTATAGTGAGGAGGGCCTGACTCTGAGTCCGGCTTCCCTGCTGCTGGAAGGGCTGAGAACTGGGTGGTGTTTGGGGCTGAGTCACTGCTCACACCCTGCTGCACTCTGTGCACTAAGCAGAGAAAGCATTAGGTTTGGGATTGGACTCAGAGTCAGTCTCAGAGCAGATTTTGAGAAAGATGAGAGGATTGAGAGTGATTGATTTCATAATATAATATTGGTTTTGAGAGTCATTTTAATAACTGAACAGCTTATTAAAATTTCCTGCAGTGGATGTGTCTTTCTTTTGATGATTCATTTTAGGGACTATTATTTTTTGTAACAGTAGCATTCATGTTAAAAAAGTATGTGGCATTTAATAGATCTTTTCTCTTCTTATGTTAATTTTTAAGGGTAATTTGTTTGAACCTACAGCCTCTTGGGGGATTTAGGTGCTTCCAAAAAAAAAAAAAAAAAAAAAAAAAGGAGCAATTATCTATTTGAGATGAACTGTGCAACCTGTGGAACTGTGCAGACTTAAATCAGGGGACAGGAATAGGATCTGAACGTGCCCTGTGGCCTGACTTGAACACACCCCAGACCTAAGCACATCAACAGGAGCTGCAGGATAAATTAGCTGTTTGCCACTAGAGATATGGAAGTGCACGCCTGGAAGCTTCACTTGCACTGTCTGTGATGCAGGCTGCAGGTTTAGATGCCATACTTTATAATGACCTAAGCAAATGCTCTGCACTGTGGGGGATATTTGCCTCGAGGAACAGAGCAGAAAGCCAAGATGCCAGCTTTCTGGCCTGCCAGAGCAAAGGCTGTCACTTCTGGTCCACCAACATCTACACTGGTGGTCTTCCCTGGGAGAGAAATAATACTGCGTGATATTGCCAGTACTGCCCACGTGCAACCATTGTGCAGGGAATGTTATGCTCTACCAGAATAACAATAAAGCTTTCCAGCAAAAATACATCTATTCCAGATACAGCCTTAGCTCCCCTGCCACAGATCATATCACCCTTTGCGTATCCTCAGTGCTGTGCCAGAAGTCTGAATGAACATTTGAGAGATGAAGATATAAATTTGTTTTCCTTATTTTGAATGAGAAGACTTAACGTCATTTCAGACCAATTGGTAAAAATTATATCCCACATAATACTGCAGCAAAAGCAGCAACACAAGAGCAACATCTTAGTTTCAGCAAGGGCAGATGAGTAGGAAGTGGATTCCTTATTGGTCCCTGGTTACACTCATGCTTGGAAGGACTATTGCCCGTTATCACAAAAGGCCGCTAGCCCAAATTTGCAAGTTCTAATGGCACAAAAAGATTTCCTAAAGGTCTCTAAGATGAATGAAAAGACATCAGACATCAGTTTATAACAGGAACACTGCAGTGCTCTTCCCTCTCCCATTTCCCCTCAGAATAAACTACTGAAAAAGTTATTAAAGAAGGCCAGGAACTGGAATAGATTAAAATATAACATCTCATGGCCTTTTGCTTCCTCTTGCTACTAGGTAGTGGTATGTCCATGCAGCAATTGCAATCACCAGGATTAGCACATGGATCAGGGCAGGACAGTCTGCCCAGCCATGCTGTGACAACCCTCAACACCCCTGCCCTTTGAGTTATCTTGGATGGGGCCAGGTCTCTCCATCACCACCCTTTTCAGCTCTTCTGCTAGCTTTTATCACAGCAAGGGACTTTATTGTGACTCACTTCCTACACAGCTCTCAAATTGCTGCTGTATCTGCCCCTTGGAAATGTCAATGGAAAGACAGACTGTTGTTATCTGAGCCGTTTTCTCATTTGAAAGGCAGGTTAATGATGACACAGGTCCCGGCTTTAATTACTGGCTAGATCCATCTTGGAGTGGTTAACCCCTGGAAGCACTCCAAGAAACTCACCTACCGCCTACACACAGGCACAGGGCTGGGCAGAACAGGCTGGCTCCATGCTGCACAGGAGGACCATCTCTTCAGTCTAAGCGTGTTCTCCCAGTGCTATTCTGTCCTCTGCCTTTGCTTTATTTTTCTTCTCATTAATAGGCAAAGATAAATCAATGACAAAAATACTGAGCTATGTGTACATATACACCCAAATCTGTGCACTTTCCACATCCAACAAAGCCTGAGAAAATGCAAGTTTTGCAGGACACTTTCCAAGAACAGGTGTCTTGCATTAAGCCAAACTAAATAAATATGGGACGTGTAATGAAATAAACGGTCCCAGAAGATAACAGTCAGCTTTTCACATAAACAGTACCTTTTCTTATTAAAGGCCTGATGTTTATTCTAGCAGCAGTTGCTTCATCGATGTGAGACCAAGTGGCCAGCTATTATTTCCACCCAACAGAAGTGAGACCCCTGATAATCTTCAAATCAGGGTCCAGCACCACCTCAGAGCTGTGTGGAGCTGTAGGAGATGTCAAGTTCCACACTGCTTGACGCTCCAAGCAACTCCATGATCCACATTTCTGTTTGCCCCAAGCGATGCTATGGAGAAACCCAAACCCACACATCCTCCAGCCCCCAAGACAAGCATGATTCTACCTGTGCCATCTTCTAAATGCCCGAAGTTGCAGATCTGGCTGATGTTGTGCACCCAGATCTGCATCTCCTCCTCGGTTTTGGCCACCAGGTAGAAGGTGCGGTAGGTGGTTCTCACGATGAAGACAAAGTTGTTCTGGAACTCCTTCTTGATGAAGTTGGGCCCCGAGTGCTTCAGCACCTCGCACTCATTGAGGTCGATGATGCGGATGGGCTTCTTGGAGTGGTTGTTCCTGTAGTACTCCAGCACGTCTGGGTTCCCGCTCATGCGCCCTCTGCGCAGCACGAACCAGCGCTTCCGCCAGGCCTGCAGGCAGCACAGATAGGGCCCCATTAGCGTAACACAGCAATTGCACACATGCCTGTTTTTCTTTCAGGTGTTAGGACTATTTTACTAAGCTGGCTGAAGTGCCACTTCCATCCGAAGTGCTTGCTATCAGCTTGTGTTTGTGGCAGGAGGCAGAGGGCTGCCAGGTGGGAAGCCACAGGGAACAAGGCTTCTCCCTCCTCTCCTCCTCGGCCTGCCAGTATGGTGCTGCTCCTCTGATGCTTCCTCTGCCTTTAGCTTATGTGGGTGAATCAGGAAGATATAATGTATTTCCCTTTGTGAAATGAAAACATCTGGGTCCAGCCCTCACGCTGTAGCACAAAAGCTAACACCTGGCAACAAGGACTGCCTGCCCAAAGTGAGGCCTCCAGGTGACCGGCACAGCTTCCCTCCTGGTTTCCAGGGCTAATAAAAAGCTGTTAATGAGCTGTCAGCTACTTCTAGAAGCCCAGAACTAACCTTAGGGGAGCTGCAGTGCTAAGAAGTTAAACAAGAACCTCCCAGACATTGTGGAACAACATCTGCTTACACAGATGCTGCTTCCAGTGACAACCTGAAGCAGGCCCTGTCAGCACCAGTGCCTCTTGAGCTGCTATGACTGAAGGTATGGATGGATCCTGTACAAGCTTAAATGAAGCTCTGGGAGGATGAAGATGCTGCATCACTTCACTAAGCTACATACAAGTTTCTAGGAACAAAATAGTGTTTTACACTTTTGCAGCAGCTGTTTTAGTTCATCAGCACTATAAATGTCCCTGTGTTGATTACAGCTGTCACCAACACGCTTACTTCAAGGGCCAGAAGGAATCCACCCTGAGCTCAGCTGTGCAGAGGAAAGCTGAAACAAGGTGCTGGAACTTCCCACTCTTCCAACTCTACACAAATGGCACTGGAACCTCTGGCTCCGTGGGGGTGAAGTGGCTCGCATGCTGCTCAGGTGCGCAGGCACCATACAGCCCCTGGCTGCTCTAATTGCTGCAGTAGTTACAAGTTCTACAAGGAAACATCTCTACAACCAGGACCACCTCCCTGCCTGAGCTTTATTTGCTCACTGCAAAGTGACTCATCACAACACAGACCTGGGCAAAAGCTTGGGTTCAAATTCACACTTGTTTTTCAGGGTGACCATTTTTAAACTGCCAGATCCAACCATCTGGCCTTGTTGGAAAACATCTGATTTCAGGATGTTTTCACTAACATGTACAAGTTCTTACTCAGAACAGTTCTTACAGTTCTTACACAGACACTCAGGGATCAGCACTACACATTTCACCTGCAGTTCCTGTGGATACAGTGATGGTGAAAACAACCAACAAAAAATAGCCATTAGTCAAGAAAAAGTGGTGGTTGTTTTTTCTCTACTCAAAAGAGGCTTTCTTGCAGGGCAAAGCTTTTCAGTCTTTTCATACTCACACAATATTTTATCTATAAATGTATCTACTCAGCTTGGCAGTTCTTTAATCTATTTTGAAAGCAAAGGACGAATCAAAAACATCATCCAGAGACCAGAGGCTGCAGTACTTAGAGCTCTTGCAAGGCTGAATGAGTGAGCAGCAGGAAAGGAGTGGCTCTCGAAGGAGAGATTGTATTGGAACAGACACGAAGCAGAACTGAAGTGCAAAGTATTGAACAAAGCAAATTCATAACCTGTCCAGGTTTGAAAGTGATTTAGTCTCTGTTGGAATTAGCTAGAGGTAACACCAGATTACTGATCATTACCCAAGTTGTCCAAGAGATTTTGTGGGAGCCAAGAAAAAAAAGATGTTCCCCCACCCAAATATAAAAGAAATTGAAGCAAAGAAAGAAAATGCTTCCTTGAGTAGTTAATTTCAAGAGTGGAACACAGCTCAGCAGGCATCTTGCTTTGTACAGTCCCAGATGGAGTTCACACCTCCACCGCCCGCAATCCAAGCTCCATGCATGCTTCATGCACATCCTGCAGATGCACCAGGGCAGTCAGGTCAGCCATCCTAGCACATTCTCACCCCTAGGCAACAAGAAGAGAAATACATTTGGAGGAGGATTTAGTGAGTCTAAAGGAGCCTGTAGTATTCAGAAGAACATGGACAACAAGTAGGAGAGCCAAAAGCCATAGCTGTGCATTGTGCGAGCCAAAGGGCAGCCTAATGTCCTGCTCCCTGCAGGCAGACAGTCTGAGCAGGCTGATGGGAGCAGTGAGTAGAGGTGGGGGGCTGCCTGGTGCTCACCCTACTGGGAGAGGAGAGCAGCACTGATGCTGTGTGAGAAACCCTGGTTATCACATATGGTCAGTAAGAGGATAGGGCTGGGTGGAAATAACAAAATCAGTGTGGGTGCAAGGGGAGGGTGAGCTAATGAGGACTTTGCTGGGGGCAGCTCCTTACCTGCTGCCAAGGGAGCAAAAGCAACAGAAACTGATGAATCCCTCATTGTGGAGTGGGCACCATCTCTTCCACTTCTTATTCTATTTTACATTCTTAGTCCTACCACTCTCTTCCCCAAAATAGCTCATTTCCATCCTGAAGCTTTCACCAAGCTCTACTTGCAAAATTTGTGCTCCAAACCATTTTTGCTTATCCAGGTGCTGCCTGGCCTGGTTCTTTGAAGTGACCTGTCCCATGGAGCAGGACATGGTGTGGAGCAGCATGAGTCTTCCTCCTCATCCCCATCCCTCAGCCCAGATGGGGCTGCCCCGCACCACAGTCATGCTCCTCCACCCTGAGCAGAGCTGTTTGTGAGAAGGCTGCATCAGAACAGCACAGCCGTAATCAGACAAGAGCCAGTGCCAATCCAGAACAATTTTCATTTGCCCTTCGTAAGTGGGAGTGTTCGGTGCCAAAAGGAAGCCGGAGCTTGTGGCGGCGCTGGTTGGGTGCCAGCCCGTGGCTTGGGTCAGCACAGACTAGCAGTGTTTTCTTTATACTGCTGCATTTCTCACTTCAGATGTGGCAGAGCTGCTCCTAGAGGGGAGAGGAGTGGCTCTGTTTCATTTTGGGAGGGATTTTAAGAAAGCGATAGCTGCCTACACACCCTGGTGTCTCCAGCATGGAACTGAACAAGGGCTGCTGCTGCACATGGGCAGCTGCTGTGCAGGAGTGCTGGAGGCAGTGCCAGATAAAATGGGCCATGAGCAAACCTGGGAGGTTTTAACCAACAGCCAGCTGGTAAACAGGGGAGAGTGGGAGATGGGAGCCGGCACAGGAGGGCTTCAGCCAAAGCTGCTTACCTCCTGCCAGAGAGCATGCGTTTGTGTGAGAGAACCAGTGTCTGAGATGTAAATAATTAGCTGTAGCACATATAAGCTGCACAAGGTAAATTGGCCTGAAATATTATCTGTCCTGTGAGTTTTTTATTTATTTATTTTTTCTGGTTGCAATAACAAAACACAGAATAGCCAAAAACCCTGATGTTCTTTACCAGCTAAGTTAATGCTCATGACTCCCCCATGAGGATAATCTTTACTGTACAGAGCAAAGCCAAGGGGATGGCGAGGGAAGCAGGATGAGCAGCGGCCACGTGCTGGTAGCGTGCGGCCCTACAGGGAGGTCTGGTGGAAAAAAGGCCAAGGGCTCAGTGGTGAGCAGGACAGCGGGGCTGGCTTCGAGCCACACATCCTCTGAGGCCAAACCACAGGGCATCCCTGGGGATGGCTGCCAGCAAAACCTTGGGGTGATTGTCCTGCAGCAGTGCCAGCATTTGGGGCAGAAGATTTCAAAGAATTACTTTTAGTTGTCTTATTTTAAGGGGAAAAAAATGAGACGGAACTTGATAGCATTTCCTATAAATGATTTCAAAGAGGAAGTAAAAATTCATATATGGACAGCCTCATGAACAGCAGGGTTGGAGCTGCCCACCCACAGTGCAGAGTACCAGGAAAGGTCAGACCAGCTCCCCACAGAATCCTTGTGCTCCGGGAGCCCAGGATGCTGCTGGGAGCTCCTCCTGCCAGACTTTGCAGGAGAAAAGACTGTCTGCCTGCCCTGCTGGGCAATTAGCTCGCTTGCGGAAATCTGAGATGAAGAAGACCTCTTAAGCCGCCCAGCCTTTCCTCAGCTGGAGCGACGGCTTTGCTATTTCAGTCCTGGCTGTTGGGCGGCGGATCCCATCAGCTCTGCATAATAAATCTCCTTAATGAGACTGCCTGCGTGCCCCTTTGCTGAGGACAGCTGAGCTCACTGCCCATCACCCACGGGCTCAGCATTCTGCTTGGGTTTTTTTCCCCTTGCTTGCTGTTTTTTCCTCCTATTTTCTGCTCTGAAGTTACCACCTTCTTTGGCAGTGAGAGGCCAAAACGCACAGTTTATGGCTGGGAAAGAAAAATCAATAAATATTCAATTTCAGTGAGGAACACCCTTCCTTTGGGACCTTCCTCTGCCTCCATCACTGTGCAGCACTAACGTGACCTCTGGAGAAGAAAGAGACATTTTCTGCAGCAGTTTTTCCCCATTAGCTGGCCACTGGAGATGATCCCAAAGGCTGGTTGCTTCTTGGCTGTGCCAAGCCATCTCTTTGAGCACTGGACTTCCAGCAGCTCTCAGCACAGGTTGGTAATGCAGTTTGGACCATAGCGCAATGATTTTGGGACAGACTACTGTCTAACACTCCATTTCCATCTGCTAAGTTGTGACTCACTTACTGAGTCACTTGTCTATCTGCTTGTGGTAGTTTCACTATGACTCTAAATGAATCTTATTTCAGGAAAGGCAGCATGAGTTCTCCTCGGAGGAGATGCCACAGGTGTGAAGTGTAAGGGGAAATACCTTCTTCCTTGCAAGGTAGTACAGATACATTCATTGACTAAAAATGCAAACCTAAAAATTTCCTGCACTGTAAGTACAGTGAAAGCTTCGTAATAAAGCATCGACAGTGACGTCCTTTAGAAGCAGGGAGCTTTCCTTTGTTGCTGTTTCTCATAAAAAAGGAGCCTGCGGTCTGTGTAGAAAAAATGACACACACTGAAATAACGAAGAAAAAGACCCAGACTCCAATGTGGCCTGCTAACCTACAGATATTCCCACTGCCTTCTCCACATCTCAATCCATAATATTTATAGCGCTTTACATATGGAAACATCTGCAACAGAATGAGTCACTGCTGTTTGATAAACATGCAGATTCTTTGTAAAGCAAATGGGTCCACTTGGGTTCAGAGGGTCAAAGGCATAGCGACCTTGAAACTTGGGAGGTTTAAGTTCTTAGAAACCTTGTAGAAGATAAGAAAACAAGTTCTGAAAGCAAAATTCAAAATGACACCACTCATAAATACAGAAAGTAATTCCAACAATGTGTCCATCTGTGTTTCACTGGGATCAACATGGCAGGGAAGATGGTCTCATGCTTTTAGGAAGAAGTGTCTGTGCCTACAGGTGGGACGGTGCCTGGGCTGCCATTGCTCTCAGCAGTCTGTCACTTGTCTTGATGGCCCTACGAGGGACTAGCCAGAGCCAAAGGCAGCCTGCCCTGTGCCCCGCCCCTGCCCATGGAGAGCAGTCAGATCCTGTCCTACCATAATCCTTGTGCTCTCCCCACCTTCTCATTTTGTCTATCTGTCATTTTCCTATCTGACAGAGATGTCAGTCAGGTTGTGGTTCACAGGAGACATCCCAGCAATAAAGACAGCCCCAGAATGATCAGGCAAAGTTCTTGGTTTAAAGCCACCGAAGCATCTTTTCCCACCAAGGCCCTCCTCTTTGCTGGGGCACGCTTCTTACTTCCTGAGGGCAAGCTTGGCAAAGCACTCATCTCTCCTCACTGCCCCCCAGATGACACCTCCTGGATGCTGCTCCTTTTCTGTAGGCAGTTAAACTCCCTGACAGTGAAGACTCACAGGCTGGGCCCTTCACAAAAGGATGTTTACAGCCTCACCAGCCAGCCAAGAGTTTTAGTTCCATATTCCCTCACAGCACACTTATGCACAGCATCCAAAATGACATTATTATTATCATCCTGAACACAGCTTGAATTTCTAGAGCGCTTTCTTTCACCTTGGGTCCTAAAGCACTTGACAGCTGGTACAGGGTTGTTACACAGCACATATGCATTGACCAGTCCACCTGCCATGGGTACACCTGCTCCCAGAGCCATGCTGCACTCCTGACGCTCAGCACGCCTGCCTGCACATTGGAGCAGTGCACTCACACCTGTATGTTTGCCTTCAGGCAGTCTGTGGTGCAGCTCTTCCTTCTGAAATCCTTATTTATGTGTGTGATATGGCAGAGGGCAGCAGGTAGCAACCCCCTGCTCTGGCTTACTGCCACTCCTTCACCAGCTGTAAAGCAGAATCCTGGTTTCTCGCGATGCGTAGGGCTGGGCTTTTTGCAGAAATGAGTTAAGAACGGGGAGAAAGGAGAAACCAACACAATGCCACAGGCCCTCCTGGGTTTAACATCAAAACTTCATTTTCTGTCAGCAGGAAAGGGGCCACTGAAACCTCATGCAGCACAGCAGGGACTCCTACAGCTGCATAAAAACTACCTGTGTAAAACTTTTATAAAAGCCTGGAAACCTTTCAGATCTTTCTGACTTGTTTGCAATAAATTCTTTAATACCAACATTGTAATAAGATAACATCTTGTCTAGAGGTAAGTTCAAGTTCTTGGAAAGGCTTTAATCCAAAACTCTTGCTCAATCTGAAAGGATTTTTACAAGGCTCTGCGTGGATCCTTGAGATCTTACTACAAGCGAGGCTGCCTGCAGGTTGTTCAGGGGGTACAACCATCTGCTGGATGGCTGAAGATATTCAAGTCAAAGGACTTTTTGGTTATTTTTGGAAGCAAACATAGCAGAATGTATACAGTAAAGAGACTGAAGTTTGACAAAATTTTGAGCAAATTTGCTAAACTAATAGCTTTTATGGAAGAGCTCCAAAACTCCCCTGCTAAAGAAAGGAATTGACTTGGGGCTAATCCCCTTCCGTGTAAGTCACCAGCACAATGTAAATACAGATGTGCAAAGCAGTTAGAGCCCAGAAGGAGCTGCAGGTTCCTCAAGCGTGGCGATTGCACCCTGCCTCTGGCTATCTGGAGTCCCTCTCCTCTCTTCTACTGAGAACTGGCAGTTTTCTCAGTATTTTTACACAAACAGAACAAATTTTGCTGTTTCACCTTGTTAACTGAACATGTGGTGTGAGGTCAGCAACAGTCATGCTGCCTATCTATAACTGTCTGAGCTCACATGATGTTACGGCTCTGAAGAGAAGGAACATAAACAGGAAATTGGGCAAAGTGACTCTTTTAGTAGGGGACCACAACACCATTTTTTGGTGTTTTTTTTTTGGTAACTCAACTCTTTAACAACACCCTGCTGGATCTTATGAAGAAAACCAGAGTGGCCGGCATAATCAGAAAGAAAGCCACAGATGTTTACGCTGCGACACTTCTGCCCAGTGATGACAGCATGGCTCAGTGCAGGGATGGGCTGGTGTCAGGCACATCCCCACATCCACTGTGGGCCAGATCTCGGCCCTCTCTTTGTGCACCCACATAGAACTTCCTGCTTCATGCTGCAAAGGTTTTGACCCTTGCACTCCATTTCTCTCCTCTCATTGCCTGGAGAAAGGAAGAGTGAAGGATGCAGCAGCGGAGCGGGGAGGAGGCCGCATGCGTGGGAGGGCTTGTTTTGGGGAGTAGGCCAAAAGCGCTAGAAACAAGAAGAAAGCTTTCCGTACACATGGGTGGAGATAAACAGAAAAAGAGTGAAAGGTCCAACATCACAGCAGTAACCACCAATGCCCAGAAGAGCCCTAGACCCTGCTGTATGAGGATCACTAGTTCCCAGTAGATTGGCACACTCCCTGTTGTGCAGACGCTGGAGATCTCTGCTGGATCTATGTGCTGGCTTGCAATCCATCCCGTGGGAGCCACCGGCCTTTGAGATGACATTTAGACTCTGTTGAAGTAAATGGCAGAGCTCCCACTTGCTTGGAGAGGGCCAGGTCCTCCTCTGGACAGGAAGCACTGAGAAATTGAGAGATTCCCAAAAATGGAAACACGAGCTGAAGGAATTATCTGAATAAAGAAAATCTGCCTTGGACCGATGAGCAGCCTTTCTATCAGCCACATCAGACGATGAACTCACCCCTCGTGGGTCTAGCCTGGGGTTTGTGTGTTACTCACCGGCTGCCCTCAGCCCTAACTTTTCTGCAACCGGACTGCAAACATCTTCTGTATCACAGCAAGAGAGGCCCTCCTACTGCTGGGTGCTATCTGCCCCACACTGTAGTAAAAATCGTAATTGTACTTAAGGGTATGCTAAGCGTGTGGGTGAAACCAACTGATACATATGGGCCTGAAATGCACAGGGCGAGTTCTTTCGCTGTGGGTGTGCAGGGGCTGAGCTGGGCCAGGCTGAGCTGCACAGCACTGAAGGAGGACAGCTGGGTTTTCACTCGATTGCTCATTTCGAAGTACAGTATTAGAAAGCCAGTGCTAAGGAGTTTAGACGTCTATTTTGATTGCAGTTCTGCTGTTTTCAGCTGCCTTCCCATCGACTGCATTGCTAGTTTACCCTTCAGTATTCTGCTAGGCAGTGGTGTGTTTTAAGAACTGGTTTTCCTTCTTCTTTAAAAGCCCTCCTAAATTAATCTTCTCTGCTTTACATTTCACAGGAGACTGAGCTGGTTTTTAGACATTTTTTAGAATTATTTTTTTCTTTCTCCTTAGTTTGTGGAAAAGTGGTCATCACTCATATGGCTCATAACACACAACATCTCCTGCCCATCATTTTTTATTTTAAAATACATAAATGTTAGGAAAAATATAAACAGAGCTCCCCATGCCAGGTTTTCTTTTGTTTGTTTAAGAATCCTCTCGGAGCTGTCGGCGTTCTTCTGTTGCTGCTGTGTCCCACATCTCCTCCCAGCAAACAGGGTGTGCAGGGCGATGCTGAGGGCTCGCACCTCAACAGCTCGAGGTGTTCTTCACAAAGTCAGCTGGCTCCAGTCAGCCTCAGTATCCAAACAGCTGTCATATAAACTTCCCATGCTTTGGGGCGAGCTGCACATTTCTTTGCGGTGGGACGGCGGTGCTGCCTGTGAAATTCTGCAGACCCACGCGTTTTTTCTCACTGTGCTGCTTTGCTCTCTGCCAGCCTCACATTGACACATGGAGCGAGGTGCTCCAGAGCTGGCACCACTCCCAACCTGCATTGCTCATTCTCAGTCCTTTTTCTTCTCCCCTCCCAATGTGGGACATTCAAGCTGCGAGCTGCCGATCAGTTAAGTTTCCTCAGACCCCTGTTAGTGCTACAGCTTTGGCCTCATAGTGAAGACGTCTCTGTGCCCTTGACCAGCACCTCTGCATTGCGCTGCTATTCATTTATAACTCGAGCTACATGGTCAGAAAGCAGCATGGCAAATCCAGCACCAACAGAGTATTAAATGTTTATCTTAATTTGCATGCCTTCTCAAACTTCCCTTGCTGAACCCAGCGATGAAATCACAACATGTTCAGAAATATTAAATCATTTCCTCAGCCTCTGAATATAACGGGCTGCAAAAGGAAAACAATCACATTTGGCACGTTGCATGCTTTCGCCTCAATGCTCCAAATTCTGGAGTGCCTTCATGCTGCAGATTTGCACTCCGATCACAGCAGCTCTGAAAACAACTATGTGCCATGATTTATTCCTAGGAAATCCCCAGACTTGCCAAACAGCAGCTTTGCTTGGAGGCCAGAGTGCCAAGGCAGCACCCGGACCAGGCATGAGCCCAGGGTGCCCCAAAGCAGCTTCCTGGCCCTGGCCATGGGCAGCAGGTCGGTGTCCTTCAGCCTGACCGTGCCTGTGGTGTGGAAAGCCAAAATTCAGCATGGCACTAACATGACAGCGTCCCGACCTCCCTGCTGCAGCTTTCAGAGGATGGGCTGGTTTTCCTGAGCAGGTGCCTTCTCTGTGGGGTTACATTCGGGCAGTTGTCAGTATTTTGTAGTGCAGACTCTGTGTGAACGCAGCAGGAGTGAAGTTCTCTGCCAAACTCCACGAAGAGTGGAACGGTTTAGGGAGTGAAAACAGATTTCAGAAACGAAAGTTCAGCTTGATCTATCAGGAACAACGTGCAATTAATGTTCTCAACAGTATCTCAAATATGAGCAATGTGGGAGAAGGGTAATAGCTCCCTTTCCATCATTTTTCAGCCTGTCAGAGAACTGATCTATTAAACACCAAAAGCTAAATCCTTAGCAAATGGAAACTGGTAAACTGGGAGGCAGGCACCAGTGGTGCTCAACTTACCCAGACCCTCCCCCCCCCCTTTTTTTTTTTTTTGTAACAGTAAAACTATCAACAGAGAATGTGCTTGTGGGACGGTGAAGTAGGATCAATGTTACTGTTACAAAAGTGAGGACAAAGAGCCAGCTGGGTTTTTCCACAGTCATTTTCAAAACTACAGGGTTTATTTCTGCTTTTCTGCAGCTTCTCTCTCTTTTCTCATCCCTTCCCCATCCTCTCTTTCATGAGTTTATGTACATCAAGCTACGCCCAGAAAATGAGGCCACCAGCCATCTCTCAGGATGGGGATGCTGCCTGTGCCTTTGCACCACTTGCTGCTGGTCTGGGTGCCAGCAGCACTGTCACATACATATCTCCTTCCCCCCATCCCCAAAATGAGGCACCTGAAGCACACTTGGCGGCTGCTCCAGCAGCTCTGTCCTCCTCTGATAGGGAGGCTTTGCCAGTTGGTCTTCTTATTGATTTTAAAGTCATTCTCTTCTATCTAACCCAGAAAAAAATTCTTAAATTCTCAGATCCAAAAGTGTGCAGTCCAGTGTGCAGTTTGCAGCGCTTGCATGTGCTTGAGAAGGAAGTGAATTTAAGAGCGGCTGATGCTAATGCTGACGCTGTCAACCTGCTCTGCTAAACAGGATCTGAAGTGAAATTCAGGCGAGCTCAGAGTTCCTCCATGATTTTTGAAATCATATAACCTTGTTTTCAGTTTTTAAGTGCTTTTGTTTCATCTAACTCCAAAGGAAAGATCCGCAAAGAAGGAGAACACAGTAGCACAAATGCTGAGACAACCTTGTACGCTGGGATCTGCTCAAAGCATGCAGCAGATGACCAAAACCTCCTGGTGTTCCATGTGTGCCACCGCTTCCAGATCAGTGAAGCATGAGAGCAGAACTCATCCACAGTCCCACGCGGCCATGCTCTGCCCTTGCCTGGCCTCTCCCACTCCTCCAAGCAAAATGGTTCAACTACCAAAGGTTTCCCCCACTTCCTTTGCTTGTCAGCCTTCAGCAGCAGCACAGCTGTGCTGCTTGCAGGCAGCAGCATGAGGAGAGATGAAGGCTGCGTTTAAATGGGGCTGGTGTTGGAGGTTATTGTCCTAGCAGCAAAGCAGAAGTAGGTGACAGTGAGAGGTTTCAAAAGGAAAGCTAAAGTGAAAGCTTGAGGAGACCCAAACCAGCAAGAAACTTGGAAAAGCAGGAATGGGTAGAGCAGGAAAGCTGAGGAATGAAGGACAAACACAAAAGGAATGTGTGGGGAGAGGGGCTGTACTGCATCACCAGGCCCTGGCTGGTCATTGTGGTGTTGGGGGGTCTTCTTGCCAGTGCCAAACAGAAAGGAAAGAAACGCAACAGGAGAAAAGGGGTTTCAGGAGGGAAGGTGCCATTCCTGAAACCCTGTGAGGACAGTAGGGATTGACAAGAGATGTCCTTGTGTCCCTGCTGCAACTATGGCCAAAGCATGGCCTGCCGGGCCTGGACAGATCAGGACTACACAGCCGCTGCTGGAGAACAACCTAGAGCCCCAGAAACCTCCTGTTTTGCTAGCACACTGCGAGCATAGGGAAGGAGCTAATCAGGACTTGTGCTAATTGCGCTGCCTCTTGCCGGCAGCGGGTGGGGAGGTGGCTGGGAGCCAGCAGAAGGGCGGGTGGGCCTGCAACCATGTGGGCTCCCCTGTGACCTGGCTCCCCAATGTGGGGGCTGTGCTCCCCTTCCCCTGAAGGGCCTCCTGCGGGCCCAGGCTGTCCGTGACCTAGCCCCCAGCCCCCCGTGCCTCAGCCCTGCCCTGTGGGGATGCGGCTTGCTCCAGCTGTGTTGGGGCTGCTGGGATTACTGCTGTTGGCACCGCTACAGCCTGGTGTTTTTTGACCTTTTACTCTTCCAGAGATAGAAATGGGGTTTGTCTTAGGCTTGGAATAACTTCCTGCGATTGTGCTGGGGAGGGCTAGTCTGACTTGCTAGATAGCTGTGTCTGTCGGGCTGGCTTAGGAACGGAGAAGGCCCCTGCCCCGCGTCTGGGCTGAAGACAGATTTAAAAGACCCTGAAGACACTGGATGTGCCTCAGTGAAAAATAAGCTGACAGCACTGTGTGCTGTCCCTGGTGGGGCAGTGGGGCCTGGGCAGCCATTAACAACCCCTAACACAAATGGTGTCCCTACAGGGATGTTTATTCCTCAGGTAGTAACTCACAAATCCTTCCCAGATCAGTGAGGTACATGTGCTCGCACGTGTGGGAAAGTAGATAATGGCTTGGAAATTGATCCTTTGGGATGATGTGAGCAAATTGCATTGTGCAAGCCTCCCCTCCTCCTCCAGCTTTTCCCTACCACAGCCTTCTGGGGCTGAGGCAGAGAGCTGCTCTGCTCTCATTGCACCTTTAGCAGCCCTTGTGCATCTTTCCATTACACTCTCCCCCCCCAACCCCCGATTTTAAAAAGCAGCCTTCACGAGCAGCATTGCCAAGTCAGATGTGTTCAGCTCAGAATGTGGCTGAGGAGGTGAAGAAGCCCAAGGCCTGTGCTGTGCTGGTGTTCTGGCACTGTGGAGCATCTAGGGGAAGGCTGGAGCTCCTCTTTGAACTGTGATGGAAGCTAATGCCTTCAGTCTGGTAAACCTGTGCATCAGTGGGAATCCAAAAAGGGCTTGGTGCAGACCTTGTGTGGTACTCTTAGATGGTCTTCAACCATCACTCTGTTGTGCTAGACAAAAATACTGAATCCTAGGAGTTTTGCAAACACAGCCAAGGCACTATAGCTCACAGTGGTCCTTGCAGGAGCTCCAGTTGCTCCCAGGTAAAGAAGTGGCAACCAGCTCCAGCCAGAGCCAGTAATGTAAAAGCCGGTAGTTTACTTCAGTGCCCATGCTGCCACTGCTGTCCTATCCCCACACTGTGCAATTACTGGGAGAGACAAAGCATGGCCTAACCCAGATGGCTTCTTGTCGTTTGGCTGAGATGCTGGGACCTCCCCCAAAATTAAGAAAATACATACTTTAAACAAACGCTTTTAGATGTGTCTTGTATTTTACTCATCAGGAGGCAAAATCACTGTGCACAGGTCACGTGCACTAGAGTTTCCCTGTGTGACTCACTCAGCTGGCTGCTTCTCATTCTCTCTGAAATTTGGAGTAGAAATGATCTTTGCTTTTTATTGATAGTCCTTTGAACAACTGAGCATACTGTCACCTGGTGGGCAGGATCCTGGGCTGAAAAAAGCAGGTTAGCATTCCTCTGGCACACAGTATCTAAGCAGAACTTGCTGAGGATGCCATGTGCAGGCTGGTGTGGCCACAGCCCTGTCTGCTCCCCGAAGGGCTCTCCCCACCCTATAGCCAGTGGCTGTATCTGTGCCTTCCGCCAGTGCGTGTTTCAGAGAGGTTAAGTCATAATGGAGTCAGCTGTTCTTGACATGCAAAAGCCCAGCTATCCCAAAGCCACATCACATTTGTGTTACAAGCCAGCACTAAAACACAAGACCAATGCACTCAGCACTTCCATGCATGGACACCATTCATAGGTTTTTAGCTTCAAGGGAATTCAGGAGTTATTGATGAACGTCAACATATGTGATTTACAACATGATTTTGTAATATGGCATGGGAGGGAGCATCAAGCCCAGGGCTTGGGCTAAAGTGCACAGTAGTTCTCTTAAAGAGCTGAAGGAAACTGCTCTGGGCTTCGCAGTTCATCAGCCAGCACTACAGTTCTGCCTCCTATGTGCATTCCAGGTACTTCTTCCTAAACAGATAGCATCAAAGAAACTGGAATTTTGTGTTCAAATTGTTATTTAAGACAAAGAAAAGACATGCAATCAAAGAGGGACTGCACTTTGCATAAAAACCATCTAGCTTATTTGTAGGGAATCTCACATAAATAATTAATTTTAAATGCTTTAAAAAGTTTTTTAATGCTTTTGTGCATTTTTGCTGAATTCCAGTTTCATTCAAATGCAGCTTGTTTCAAATCACATAAAATTATCCCCACTGAGGGAGTAAATGCTTTGCATAATGCTAGCTCTCTAATATCAAAATGTAAATATGAAAAACATGAGTAATTGCATACTAAGCCACGCGAAGGCTGAGATAGTGGTGAAGAGATAGAGAGCATCCTCATTTGCAAAAATAAGTGCCACATTTTCTCTTCAAACTACATTTAGTGGTAAACCATCAGACAGCAACTAATGACTGTATTTTGATGAAAAAATTGAGAAGTACCTATGGGAAAAAAAACATCAAAACATTCTAATTTAATGTACAGATTTTTACCTTCTCATTTAAATTGTGATCAAACTGTGATAACCCTAATCATCACAACTAACGCTGTATATAGGGAAACTCTATCAAGGGGATTGGACTAGTTAAGGGAAGCAGCTGAAAATACAAATAAAAGTACAAGTGCTAAAAGTCTGAAGAAAACATGCAGCCCATGATAAATGGTGCTGCGTGCAGTGCTCCTTTTCTACCCCCAGTCGCTTATGTCAAAAGCAGAGTGATAGATTGTCACAGCACAGAGTAGCTATTCACCCACTATTTGAAAGGCATCTGAGGGCTGACTAATTAGTCCTTCTCATCGCACTTTCATTCCAACAATTTGACTGATTCTTTTGGTTGCTGTGTGGTAAGAAACCACCATACATCTTCACAAGTACCATGAGAACAATTCATGTCGACAGAGTCTTCTGAGTTTCTCATACGTGTGGGTTTTTCCCTCCTGCCCTGTTAGCAGAGCCTGAGCTGGTGACTGCAGACGCACCTCTCTCTTTATTTAAGGACCAATAAGCAATTATGCCTGATATCACTTTTGCCATTGAAAAGACCATACTAATGGCATGTACATGATTGTTCACACTTTGGTAAGCGCGTGTGAGGCAGGACCGTGGTGCAGTACACCGTAATGCTGTGTGTAGGTGTGAGAGCAGCCTTACCAGCCGAAAACCAACAGCGGATTCCCCAAAGAATCAACACAAATGTCAATTCAGAACACTGTAGCTCAGCTCCCCAAAGACTCGGGCTCTCTGCTACCCTAGAAAAACAAAGCTGCAAACAGAGCACCTGTTGCTCAGACTTGCTTCAGACTTCAGCTTCTTTCCCTACAGTTTCATTCCCCATGGTGAAGCACTGCAGGATTTGTTAACTTTTCCAAACAAAGCTCTCAGTCCTCTGAGACAAATTCAACTGGACATCCCACACCACAGCACTGAGTGATCCATCAGCATCAAGGTACTCTTATGGCAGCAGGCAAATTTGGTGTCAGCAGAAGTGTTATATTAAGCTGAATATTTACATGTGTTCTTTTGAAGTTCCTAAAGTCTGCAAAAAAAAAAAAAAAAGATCTCTAGTTTGGCCCATGCCCCATTCCTGAAGACACACATCTTCTCATACTTAGACAACAATTTGCTTTTGCTGCTTGACCCAGTTCCTGGCTTGGCCACAGAGCAGGAAACTGTGCCCATGGTACCATATCTTCACAATAACAACAAAACTCAGCATGATCTGCTACATCTACAGAGCACAAGAAGCAACGATTGTGTCAGGAGCTAGAAGCAGAAGCGTGAAGTTCACAGACACTGTTTTTGCTAGCTGAGTCCCACAAAAAGTGATGTGAGATAAGAGCAGTTCGAGTGCAGAGCAAACAAACAAATATCCTAGAGCATCTTAGTCCTGAGGCTTCAGGACAGTTGTAAGCATTAGGAAAGGCCCTCTCTCCTGAGAGGCATCCCAAAGGATATGATATCCATTTATCCTAAAGGATATGTACACTATTTAACCTCCCAAACTCAACCTGATAGAAAGTGTTTTGATGCAGGCTGTTTCCTGAAGGTACTGAAAAAGCCAAATCATTTATAACCAAATCACTTGCTTTCCCACTTTAGATCCCAGCTCCAGAATGTACTCACACTCTTCACAGCAAGCTCAGGAACAGTCTTTTAGCTTCAGTTAAACTAAAATACTTTGAGGAATTGAGCCCGACTCATTCGGGCTGCAGTCCAAGTCCTCCCCGCCATTTTCACTACCTGAAGCCTGCTCAGTGCCTGGCAAGATGAAGTAAGAATCTTGACTTCGACCAACTGCCGTCAAACCACCTTCTTTTTTCTTTCTGAAAAATGCAATTTCACAGTATTCACTTGAAACATAGATGTTGGGTACAGTGTCATGAAACTGAGCGGACATTTCCTCTTCTTGTGTGAAGGCAAGGCACCATGGAAAGCCATGCAAGCCCCATACACAAATGCGTGTGTGAGATATGAGGAAATCTTTCTCAGTGTTGAATGTTGGATGACCGACAACTTTGAGTAGCAAGCAGGCCATGCAAAGCCAACAGGAATGCCTGACTTCTCCCTGGACAGAAGAAGACATCTCCCCGCGGTGCAGCAATGAGCACCAGGCAGGGTTTGCCTCTGCAGGCCTTGCAATGGTCCATCCATTTTGTTTGGATTTGAGAGGGATCTTGGTGCATGGGAGCTTGGGATGTACAAACAGAAAAGCTGTTTGTGCTTTGAGTAAGGAAGTTTAAATCAGACCTGCAGTCAGGCTGTGCAGAGGAAGGGCTTTATCCACTGCAGTGCTCAGAGCAATCTCTCTTTTGTCTCAAAGGCCACTATGCTATGACTCACACAGCCATCAGGCTATTAACACTTTTATTCCAACTAGTTATTTCTGGATTTCAGCAGCCAAAATAATGAAAGCCTAGAGTGCTTCCAGTGTAACTATAGAAATTACAAAAACAAACAGCAGCTCAACCCATGGGTCAGCTGAAGCCAAGCTGTGAATCACACTTTTATTTTTTACCTATAGTTATGAAGACAACAAATCAGTACAATTCTCAGCCACCTAGCAAACGCTCAGACTGAGCTCAGTGCAGATGCTGTCAGATGCTTGCTCCATCCGTGGTAGATGCTTCCCAAGGGAGAGGTCCTGCACAGCTGCCTTGAAACAACAGGCAACCCCAACCAGAATATCACGAGACACAATTTGTAATTCCATTTGAGGCTAATAAATGTTGTGAGTTCATCTTTCTTCATCTGTATCCATAATCCACTGTTTTTTTTTTTTTTTTAAAGAGAGCTCTTTATAGGGTTATCACCACACTACTTTCTTCACTAATAGGAAAGGATTCTGGATATCTTCAACTTCTCCCTCTCTCTAAGAGTCAAAATTTACCATATTTTGATCTTTAACGTTATTATAAAGGAGATCTCAGTAACCAAATACTCCTCAAGTATGCAAACCAAAGGCTGAAGTGCAATGTGAGAAACCCAATTAATAACAAACGAAGAACAAAGTGGTTTCAACTTAAGTATGCTTAACTTCTGATTGTATAAATGACTGAACTAGCCTCTGGAGACTTCTCAAGGTGCAAAGAATGCCTAACAACTTTGAATGTAAAGGATAACATATTTAAAACAAAGAGAATGGTCATCAGTTTTTTAATAGTGTTTGTTTATTCTCTACAAAAACTCCCTATCGAACCTTTCAGCAGGGCATGGACTGAGGGAGTGGAGGAGCAAAGCTAACATAGCTTACAATTCTTTAGTCATGTGCTTTATTCTAACTGAAAATAATCAGAGCTCAACTCAATCCAAAAGCTCCAAGTTGAGAAAAATAAACTAATACATCGAAGAGGAAAAGGAAAAATCAAATGACGTTACTTTTTTCTTCTGCTTTCACAAAAATGTACCAATGCAAAATACTGTCTGCAGTCTGGAAGCCAAGTTGCAGAAAGGAGGGAAATTTTGTCCTGCAAAGGCTGAGATAATTCCTGCACGTGGTGCCCAGAAGGGTGGTCCTGGCTGAGAATACAGGTTTTGTGTGGTGTCACTGGGCTGTTACACGCTGCAACAGTGCTGAGAGCAGCACACAGGAAGAACAACTGTAAAACCATGGGTGTTGGCAAGGGAATTCAGGGATGGGCACTGTGTTTGAAACCTTTGTAGCTTTCTACTGTAGATTAGTTGACATTTTGAATAACAAATCTTCTCTGTTCTGCAGGGAAAGGCAAGGTCCATCCTCATGCCATTCCCTGGGTCCTTGCTGATTGCCAGGGCAAGGATATTGTGGGAGTTGCCTTTCAAGGATAAAACTACACCAGTGAAATCCCTTCCTTTGATCCCTCCTTCCCAATAATGCAGAAAACTGCTTATTTTTGAGTAAAAATGGAGCCACAGTCACAAACAGTAGCAGACACAAAAGAGACATCTGAAAGCAGTGGTTGTACACAGAAAGCAGTAACTGCTTTCCATTTTTAGATTTCATGGCTTATTTGTTTAAACCACAAGAAGACATTTGCATGCTACCCATTTCTGGTCAGACAAGAAAAAATAAAATAGAAATAAACGCAGAGTGAAAAACATAGCGTGCTAACTTTCAAGGTTAGTTTTAACTACTGAAACACTTCAGCAAAAGCGGGTCATTGGAATTTGCTTTTTCTTTGAGAGGTAAGGAATATTATCAAAGCTGACTTTTCAAAGAGGTGGAAAGAAACATCAGAACCCCAACTATTATATCTTCTTATTTTAAACCGCATCCTACACTTGACACAAACTCAGATCCGAATGCGGGATTACTCCTACTCTTCTCCTTCGCTTATGACTCTTTCTCACCCTGTTTTTCAGAGAAGCACTTTGTAAATGTGACTCGCTAGGATGCAGTGTACAAGTAAAGACTCTGCCACAGTCATCCAGTGAACCAGGCTGAGCGCTGCAAACGTGGTTCCTCAACCTCCCAGACTAACTATTCAATTCAAATGAAACCAACTGGGAGGTCAAATACCTGCTGGTGAGAAGGAAGATTTGTGATGCTGAAGAGCCCAACTGGCCCAAAGTAAGCATTTTCTTAAACAGAAATTCATGGAAGTGCTTCAGCCATGCAGTATGCAACGTTGGCCCTTTGGAGAACAAGGCTGTGATGCTGATGGATTTAGGAGGCTTTTAAAGGGCAGGCGAAGAGATGCGGTAAGAGTCAAGGACATACATGAACTTGAGAGAGAGTTTAACTACTGATAACATAAAAGCTTTTTCTAAGTAGAAAATAATTTTTAAAATGGTTTACAAGGCCCTGGAAGAATTGCATGCTAATACTGTCTTGTTTGCTGTGTTGGAAGCTACTGCAAAATCCCAGGGAGCTGCTTCCCTTGAGTCACGCAGGAAACTGACAAAGCTTCCAAAGAAGGCAAGGAAGAATTTTTCTGATGGTCTTGGTATATACAGCATACAACACAATGAGGTTTGCTCAGCCTTTGCTGCCAACAGGCAGCTCCAAAAGCTGCAACATTTGATCAGCTGGGTTCCAGCAGATACTAAAGAAAAAGCAACCTTACTATTTTTTTATGGCTTCCAATCTACTTCTTGGTTTAGATGAAGCAATTCTTGTGCCACTATTTAATTCTCACATCAACAAAGGAATGGTTGCTGCCAATTTTCATTTACCCTACCTTTGATATACCGTTTTACTTTGTATTGTAAGGTCAAACCATCATCAAAGAGGTGACATGGGGAACATAATGGATTGAGATACTTAGAAAACTCATGCAATCTTAAAACTCTTACAATCTACCCTGGAAGCAACAGGATATTTTTAACTTTATTACTAAAAAGACACCCATAAAGCAGTAACGCGGCAAGCTAATGGTGTCATGCTCTTCTGCACATTTCTGGTCTGCTTGGCAAAAAATAAATCTTAATTATTTTCTCACTTCTGAAAAGCTTGATGTGTGCCTTCCAATAATTTGTTCATGCAGTGTAATCAAGCACAGAATCTGACCCAGCTTAGCAGAAGCCTGATTTCCAGCTCTGTGGTTTCCACCTCTGTGCGTATTTGCAGTTTTCTTACCAGTAATTGTATCTCTTGCTTTGAATTCTACTGCAGAAAGAAGTTTCTAGTTGGTTTCTTTAACCTTCTTCAACCCTGAAGAAGACTTCATTTAAAGGCTCAGGTGAATGGTGAATTGCCATGAACCAGGTAATAAGTCCATTTGCAATTTTCTTCATGATTTTTCGCTGTTAGCCATTATTCACTTCTGGCTGAAGTCCCCTGGCCAACAGTTCTTTTCTGCTCATGAAGAATATTTTTTTCATTGTTTAACACACCCTTATACCCAAAGGGACGAATGCTTGGAAGTGTTTACAATTGTTACTTCTTTCTTGGAAATAATGATCCATAGATAACAAGAGTAGTTCGGCACTTACAGAGCTTCTGTTCTTACTGATTGGTTGAACTCATTTTTGAAACCCATCATATATGTTTGTATTTTATTCTACGTCTTTGTTATTACTTAAAGCTAAGTATTACAGTGCATACAGTATACTATTGTTATGTTATTGCAGTGTGGTTGTCATGGAGTTGCAATACATACATGATGATTTATTTATTTCAATTCTCACTAAAATCAAGCAGAATAATCTGATTACCTTGAAAGGAAGCTGGAGCTGGATTAGGACTCTGCATTTGATCAAGCCAAAACTCCTCCTTGGAGGCAGATTCTGTGCTTACTCCTATCTGACAAATAAAACAACTCCCAGCTTTATTTGCTGCGAAAAGCTACAGGTGCACTGAGTGTAAGACTCATGTTTCGGTTTTGCCTCGCACTGCCACAGCAGAGAGCTGCTGCCTCTGCCCTGCCCCAGGGTCCCCATGCCAAGTGCAGCTGCCTGCAGACCCACATTACTTTCCCAATAACACTGTATTAAGTAAAGAGCAATTACGAACTAAAGATCCAACCCACTAAAAGTACTACGTGTACAAGGCCAGAGTCTTTCTTATTCAACCAAACGAAATTAGCAATTGATGACATTTATGATATGAATGACCAAAAAGCTGAGCAAATCAAGGAACAACATCAAGCTGGCTGTGTGACACAGTCAGACATGCACTTCAAAAGAAGAGGGAAGCAGAGCTGCCTGGGCCTTCTGCAGGGAGGTGACGATCTGGACAGTAGTACCGGGAAGAGGAGGCACCACCCAGCACTAGCAGGGTGATAATCACACATAGCTGGCGCTCTGCACGTGGGCTGCACTGTGGCTGGAAGCGCCCTGGCCAGAAGGGTATCTGTGATGGCAGAGCCCTTGTCAGCAGTCATCAGCCTGTCCTCTCACCCTTCAGACCCCTCCAAAAGCAGAAGGATGAAAACTTAGTGTGATAATTTCTGTACCAAAGTAAAGAGGACAAAGTAGCCCTGTGGATTTTGTGGCCATAGGACAACTCATGTTGGAGCTATGGGTGCTGAGCCCCACTCAGAGGATTCACACCAGTGGGATTCTGTCAGGCTGCTCTTGGAGCAGACCTTCGAGCAGAAGGAGGTTGTTTTTCCAGCATTTAGGCATTTCTGCTTGCTGCTCTGCAGCCTTCTTCAGTTACTTTCCTGGGCTGCTGCCGTTCCCACAAAGCTGGGGATGGGGTCTGAAAGGGGCGGCCCGTGGTGCTGACCAGTGCCATTTCCAAGTATGAATGGTGGCAAACTAGTTTGGTTTTGCCTTGTCATGTACCTTCCTGGCACAAACCACCTTACCCAAGCAAATAAAACAAGTTTTTGGTTCTTTGGAGGGGATTCCTTCACTGGGCCAATTCACTGAGTACGTGTCACAAGTTGATTCACTGAATTCATGCAACATTTACTTTTCCAGATGATCACCAGTGTTCAAGCATGGAGGAAACACAGTCAGAATATTGCATTCTGACTCTTCTATTGCACAAATGTGTTATGAAAGAAAGAGAGTTATGTAAAATTCATGGCGGATTTCACTATTTCCTATTTAACCGTTCTGCAGTAAGCATGTACAAAGTCCCAGAAATTCACTTCACGTACAATAAATGTGAGTCAGAATAACATAGCTTTTAACGTCCTTACAGTAAAACAGAGGATGATGCTGAATTTTTCCTCTGCTAACACAAAACCCTTCACTTTGACTCACAGTCTGCAAGCTGACAGATACTCTGGAGAGTATTATTTAACAAACAGTGAATACAGACCCGGAATATTTTTATTGTTGTTTGGCTGCCGTATGTACAGAATGTAATTACAGCAGATCACTATTATGGCACATAATTTTCTGGAAAAAACATCTTCCTGTGTATCCCCAGCACATAGCAGTCTCTCTGCTAAGGACACTCTAAAGGTCCCATAGTGAAATACTCCTGTTGCCAATGCTGGTTCCACCTCATCCCATCTACCGTCACTGGGGCTCCCAGAAGCAGCTGGCCCGGTGACCGGCCCACCCAGGTGGAAGCTGGGGTTTCCCCTTGGACAAGCTCAGTGCCTTTGGTAGCTTCAGTGCTGGCTCCAGGGGGACCATAACAAACACAGGAGGAATTCAAGGATCTCTTTGTTTGCAGTTCAAATAAATACAGCAAGGGCAAAAATCCACAGAAACTGAACTGTGGTCTTAAGACAGAAGATAATAAAAGGAATTTTGTCAAGATAGTACGTTGGGAAGTGGGGATTACCACTGCTCTTGTTGTTACTGTTTGAATCCAAGGGCTCTTCTGCAGTTTTACTAGCACAGCTGAGCTGCCACATATCTGCTGCCATAGCTGTGCCATGGGAACACTGATAGCAGAAAAAAGAGCATTTTTCCTGGTTTAGTTTACATTGTCTAGAAGTGGCTTAAGATAAAGAAAAAATATGTTACTTGTTCTAGGAACATTTAAGCAAGAAATTTATCAGCGTAATATAGGTTTAAATTCGTATGTCAGTGTATATGCATATAATATTCCTGTAGACTGCAGTGGAAGTGGAGCTTCTTGAGACAACATAGTGGTTGTCTTTTCACCATCTTTATCTGTGAACAGGCTGGTGGGACAGAATTCTGATGTATCACAAAGCCTGGATTACTGCCGTTTCCCATGGGAATATATATCCCTGGAATAAGAGGTTTGTGAGAAAACCACAGGGGAAAAAGGCAGCTGCTAACACCACTGCTAGTGTGTGGCAGTGCAACATGACAGCAAACTGGCAATGGCTGCTGTGGGCTATTAGTTCTTAAGATGCTTTTTCCAGAATCTAGCTCGAATGGCACAGCTGCAAAGGGAGTCCAGCAGCCACAGCAACAGCAAGAGGATGTCCTAGAGAAAGAGGGATGCAGACAGGTCAGTTTTTAAAGAAAAAACAGACTTTTCAGAGATTTTCTGAAGTGGATGAGTGCTTCCCTAAAATTCCCAGAAGGCTGCAGTTGTCAGGGAAGGTGCATGAGATCTGTCTGGCCACTGGATTTCACTACTGGAGGAACTGGAATCGCTGGGGCTGTCGGCTACAACAGGAGACGTTCTGCAGCCTCTGTCTTGTCTCACGCTCTTTGGATGAACAACTTCACGCAACAGGGAGATGTGACCTGCACTTGCCTCCCACTGCGGGTGCTGCCCCATAAAACAGGATCACCATTTCAAAGATACAACGGGAACTCCCCAGCACCTTTTGTATCATGCATGACTTCTAGGCCCTCGCTGTGCTTCTGGCTGTGAGTCATGCAAATCTTATGCCACGCACAGCAAAAATGGCTTCACCATGCACAGATTTTATCTCTCAAATAGAAAGTGAAATTTTTTTGGGTTACAGTTTGCTCCTTTGAAGAACTTATTGATTTCTGTGTAACTGCTTGTTCACCATAGAACTGTCTGGCTGTAATCTCTTTGAATGGAAACATTTTGTGTGAAAGATGTAACGCAAAATCAACTGAAACTCTGCATTTTTACATCCATTGTTTTCAGTTTCCAGTTACAAGCAAATAGAACTGCAGATCCTATATCTCACATCAAACCTCCTAGTTTCACTGGCACTACTTGGAGCTCTCATGATGGCAGAACCCTCCTCTCCCCATCACATTGCTGCTGAGAATCACAGCTCTGCCCTTGATCTCTGTTGACCCAATTGATGCAAAAGCTGATATCCCACTGAAGACAGAAGCCTGGTGCTCAACTCTGATATTCAGTTTCGCTGTTTAATAATGAAGGGAAGCTACCACCAGTCGTAAGGTGCTGCTCTTAGTAGTAAGGAATATGTGGGGGAAACTGCTCAGGTTATTTAAATGTTGCCCAGAAGTGCAGTCCTAATGATTTAGAATTTGAGGCTGTTGCATTTTTTGGCTCCTGGTTTTTCCGTAAGCTCTGATATTGCTAAAGAACATCAGATGTCATTTCTATTTCAGGACTTTTTTTCTGATGAGTCCAACCAAATATTTATATCTGAAATTCTTTCGGAGAGGACAAAAAGGTTTTTCAAGCAGATTTGTGCAAGCTGATAAATTTAAATGAAAGGTTCAGATCTAATGCTCCAGTTTGACTGCACACCCGCTCAATTCCGGCAGCTTATTAAAGACGGTGCTTACTTGGCTTTACTGTCCATTATGGATGCAATTTATTTAGTAAAAGAAAAGTTTCTTGCTTAATAGCCCAGACTCCATTGTGCTGTATCACTGTGCCTACTTGATGCTGTTGCTCTGCAGCATCATTTGCCTTTTCTTGCTGGTCCCAGCAAGGACCCATGAAGATCCTACCCTACTCTGAGACTGAACCAGATGTGGAGTGAATTTGCATGACCATTTTCTAATCCAAACAGGTATCTTGACTGCAGCAAGACAGATGTGCAGCCAGAAGTGGCTGGCTGCCCTACTACAAAATGATCCTGTGTACCTGAACCATCAATACGCCAATGCCTTCTATCTCAGTTTGCTTTCCCCTGCTCTGTATCTTTTATTCCAAAGCACAGATGATGTGTTAAACACTTCCTGTCTTCAAAAAAAGCCCCAACCACTGAACTAAAATCCACAACATTATGATCATATAGAGATCCAAGTTCCATTTCCAAATCCAGTGAACGCGAGTCAAACCAAAACGTGCCTGTGGGTGCACAGTAAGTTCTGAACAATGAGAACTAGGGCTGACACTGTTGAAATCTCCACCTAGACCATGCTGTTAAATTGCATGCAACTCATTTGCCTAGAAATGTGCCTGAGACACATCACTTGAATGCATCTCTGTGACTCTCCCTCTTCATCCCTGAAAGACCAGTGCAGTGACATCTTCAAGCAGGCTTTGCCTGGCATTTCGTTCCCAGGTTGTGTCCCCTGGTCTTGGATGGTGGGTTTCATCAAAGCCTCTCTGGGGCCACCACGAGGTAAGTGCTGCGGTAAGGGGAGCCCCTGGGGACTAAAAGCAGCTGTGTATACAGACTTACTCTTACCCTGGCAAGCTATAGTATATTTGAAACCTGGCTGTGTCAGGCATCTTCTGCTTGACAAAATTTCATTCAGTTTTAACATCCAAGCTACTAACCCCGACATAGAGAAGAGGCATATGTCATTGCAGCCCACTAGGAATACTTTAACGGCAAAGAGCTTTAACTCACCTTCCAGCACACCAAATTTATTTATAGAGTTTAGAAGATCATTTCAAGCACAAAAGACCTGGAAATACAATGAGAGACGAATAGGTCCTTTAGGAGAAGAACATAACAGAACTGCAGAGGGTGTAATTCATTCTCCTTTCCATTTAGCAGTGCTGCTGGTGATGGTGAAGGCTGGGCAATTTGCTGAGTGCAAGCAACAGAGGCCTGGAAAGGATGGGCTGTAGGTTGCAATTCTCCTGGCTGGAGATTTCCATGTGGAAAATGCCTGGTAAAATCTTATTCACTCCAAAGGCAGATAAATCATAGTAATTGTTCTTCAGAGTCTGCAATAAATGCAACCTCTGGTAAGTGTACAGGATTTGAGTGGGCTCAAAGCAGAGCTTGAACTCCACAGGGGACAAGAAAGCCTGTGACACTCGCTCCCTCAGCATAATGTTGAAAATAACACTGGCTGTGCACAAAAAAGTCTCCAAACATGGCAGCAACCAAACTCTTCACATTAATAAATAAATGACCCCGATGGTCGCATGCTGACACCAAACCTTGTCCATGCACATGGCTCAAGGTCTAAGGCACTAGGGATTGGCTTCTGGCTGAAAATTAGTAAAGCCTCTTATTAAACCAGCTATTGAAACCCATCATGTAAAGAAATATTCCTAGCTATTCTGATTCCAGCCTTCCTTTCAAGAAGTGTTAACAAGTAAAAAGAGAATTACAAAAGCCCTGCAATTCAGGAGCAAGGAAACCTGTACTTAGCATCATTAATTTTTGCTGTACCCTCTAATTTAGTTCTCCTCTTTAAGTTTTATGGTAAATGTGGGATTTTCTGGAATGCCTCAGACTTCCACTTTAGATCCAAAGGTCTCTTGGGTAGGGAGTACACTTACATGTTTTGTTGGTAGGAAAGCAGGAGATCTGTGGAGGTACAAAGCACCACAAAAAATAATCTCTAAGGGGTTGCCTGGACCTGACTGGTTTAGGTTTTGGCTGTGGACTTCTTCCTAATTCACAAGGCAATCAGACACTTCTTGTTCTGCCAGATCAATAATTTATATACAACAGTTCCCTTGGTGGTTGTGCTGCGATCACAGCTGGGGACACCATTGGAGGTGCCTTTGTGTGAGTGTGACCCAGCTCTTGTGCGTGTTCACAATCCCACAGAGAAGTGAGATGTCCAAGGGTTCAAGCAGGTACCCAGGGACACTTGTTCTGAGGGCCTACACATGTTGTTGTGTGCCTGGGCCTTGGTGACTGGCCAGGCTGTCCCAAAAAGGGTAATGGATTCAGATTTCCTGTTTCTAGCTTTGCAGAGGCGTGTTTTCTCAAAGCTTGTACTCTTTGTCGCGTTTTCCCTCCTCAGCTCACCGTTCCAGAGAGAATTCTCAGCAATGCCCCATCCCCCAGATGTCCTGGAGCAGCATCTCGGTTCAGAAGTGCATGAGCTGCCACACTTCTGCCAGAGTTGCCCTTGAAAATTGGATCATGTAAGAAACAAAACCAAAACTCTCAGTGAACCTCCATAGGTATCAATTTAAAAATTGACTACTACTGCTAAAGTACTCTTACATACCATGAAATTCTGTTGTAATTTCCTTCTAAGCAGCCTGGGGTTAATGAGGCTGAAGAGAATGATAGGAGGGAAATTATATATTCTTTTTTTCTCATCATGTCCCAAATGTCACCTCTGACCTGTCTTTCTATTTCTGGCATGGACTAAACTGCCTCTATTTATTTAGCAGCCTACACACCATCGCAGTAACATAGCAACAGTACTTTCAGTTGTGAATTTGAAAAAAGAACAGAAAAAAAGAAGAACACGTTTTTCATAAGAAAACTGCTAAGGCCTTACAGTCTAGTAACACTACAATAAATGCTTCAGTTTTCCCTTTTACAAGCCAGTACGATGAGGTTCCCAGCCTGCAAAGCCAGTGGAGAGATGCCTGAAGAAAGCGGGCAGTGTCACCACTGAGATGGCTCCTAGCTGTGCAAGTCCCACTTGCCCCTGACCTTCTTGTTTGCTTGTCCTAATGATGTTTCATCTCAAACAGTTCTCAGGCTCAGCAGAGATGAAAGCGGGAGTTTGGGGAGGATACTGAAATAATGATGGAATGTATTTGGTGTTTTCCCTTCATGTTTCAAGAACAGTTTCCCATTATCTTATGATCTACAGCTCAGGGTGATACGACAATCAGGGTGATCTGTCCAGAAGGGACACTACAGAAGGCAATGAAGTGAAACAGGAGCAACGGTCCCATTTACAGCCAATGTTTAGCAGTTCAAATCTCACTACAGGAAGAGTAAGTGAGCGGAAAGCTATAAGGCACCCGCCATTTCAGAGGGGTACTGCCTGAGGACACTTTGCAAATCCTATATCAGTGGGAGCCAGGTGCCAAAGTATCTCAGAAAAGCAATTCCCTCAGCAGTGCTACTTTTTTTTAAGCCTAGGGCCTCAGTGAGAACTTAACCACTTTATTAGGATGGGTTCAAAATGTTGAACTTATTAAAAACAGAACTACTTAAGATTGCAAAGCTTCTACTATAAATATTAGTAAACAACACAGATGTAGTAGCTGGAGTAGTAGCGAGCGCTTCAGGCAGCAGTGTGGGCCTTGCTGTGCACGTGTGGCCTCGCTGCTTCTGTAAGCCCAGCTGGTACCTCTTCATGTAGTGCTTCTCTGCAGAGCTCTGGCCAGCACACGGCCACCCAGCCTGCCAGCAGCTCTGCAGATGTGTGTCTACCCACCTACAGGCTTGCGTGCCCAGCCTGCCCAGCCCCTGCAGACCAGGATTTCACAAGGCATCAGCTCAAGTGTTTCTGTGAGTTTTAGAGGCTTTATCATGCAGAGCATGAAATCTGCAAGTAACAAATGGATGACTGCTCTCAACTACTGGCTTCTTCTTCTTGGCACCACCAGCTCCTGTCAGCCTGAACAAATGTCTTCACAACTGCAAGATCCTTGACCTTCCACAAACAGTTTGCAAGTCTGGTATGTGAAAACAGACTGTCCGCAAACTGTGCACTCTGCTGAGATTACAACGGCTGCACATTCAGAAAGGGCCCCATTATGACCATTATTCTGCTCAACAGATATACGAATGCAGAACCCACAGACCCCGAGACTTGGGATTCACAGGGCAAATAATATTTGCCATTAACAGGGCTCACAGAAACTACTGTCTTTTAAAACGTACTGTCAAAAATGAGTCAAAAGCTTTCAGGTGTCAATCTGAGTTCCATTTAAATTAACACCTTCATTTAAGTAATTTTAAACTCATACTAGTAATGACATTTTACTGTCTTTTCATCAAATGTTCCATAGGAACAGATACTGAGCAGCTGACATGCACCGCTCCAGGCTCTGGTGGAAAGCTGCGAGGTGGTTTTGACTGCAGGGCTCAGTGGGGTTTCTGGCATCAGCTACTTTAGAGGAAGGAGAACAGCAAAATCTCTAAGAACAGTTGTTTCATTCTGGCTATTATAAAACTACTAATGAGTTAAGATCAGAAAGGAAAGAGAATGTTTTGCTGCTGTAAAGGCTAGACACCAGCTTTGTTTTATTTTTTTAACAATTATTAAATTATGTATTAAATTATGCAGCAGATTTTAAAACTGAACTTTGCATGGCTTTTTAGGGCTTTTTTTCCCCCTGATGTTACACATACTAGAACAAGTGAGGAACATTATAAAACAGAAGATAAGAAAAGGTTGAAATCCAGCACTTTATTCAACAATTAGGTGAGAAAGAGGAAAATCTATTTTATCTGGCTGCTTGTAATGTTTTGACATGCAAATTTCATTTCAAACATGGCATTCTTTCCTTGTCTTATCTCACTGTTTATTCATTTCCAACCCAAATGAAAAGGACAAGCAAACAAACAAAGAGACTGTTTCTCTACAAAGTGATGCCATAGGAGTAAACTTAGCCTTTCCCCTGAAAACATCACATCGGCATAATGTGCATTCATAGCATTTTGACACATCGTTGATAAAAGTAATGTGTTTATTCACATTACAGTTTTCACCCTACAACAAATAGCTCACCGAAGTGCTACTTTTAATGCTTTTTCCTCCAATATATGTTCAACTGCATCACAAGTTTAATTACCACTCAAGTTAACATTTCCTTCTCAATTTCAAACATGTTTTTTTTAAGTCTTTGCTTTTGAATGCAAAGAACTGATAAGTCGTGGGTTTCTGTTTTGAATAGAAACCAATAGCTGGACATTCCTGTGCACTGAAAACATGTAGGCAAAGATTAAACTGGGGCTTCAGAGCTATTACAGCCCCACCCAAATAAATAGTCTGAGGGAAGTTATTCTGCTTAACATTGTGATACTCAGGTTGCCAAGAACAGCAGTGTTTTTTAGAAATTATTTTTTCTTAGAAGTCAGCCTATCTATCTCATTAAACACTGTATTTGAACTACCAAACTACAGTTAAGATGGAAGAAAATGGTCTAGAATAAACATCGTGCTTAACCTACCAAAGCGCGGTCAAATGGCGGAATGCGGTCCGATTTGCACTGAGCTCATTATGAACATTTAAGGATGGAAGCTCCTCTCTAAAATACATTTGCTGCTGTTGTTTTACCTGTGAGCTCCGTTTTCAGTGTTTCACAAAGAAGGGGATGTAGGTCCGCAACACAGCAGCTTCTATACTCAAGTCCTCATCTGGCGTACAATTTTCTCAAAACTGAGTATTTCCTTCAACCAGAGAGATTTTACATTGGACTTCAAAGCGGAGCAGGAAAGACGCAAGTACAAAACTTAAAACCGCAGCCAGCTAAAAGGCTCCGTGATCTTCATCACAGGGCGCCCTAATTCCCACCTTCCCCAGATTTGCACACATTGCCTAAATGCATTCAATTATCTCAGTGCAATTTGGGGATGTGGATTCCAGCGGGGTATGAAAGGTGGCCATAGCTCTCAGTTTGGAGAGGGAAGAGCACGAGAGGCTTTGTAGGAACCTCTGGAAATGAACAGACTGATGGACAGAAGTTACATTCTAGTTATTTTTTTGAAAAATACCCCAGCTCCCAAACCAGCAGCAGAAGTATCTGAGTTCACATGGCACTTGGGGATTTCTTTCAGACGGATGTGACAGTGTAACCAGATGTCGCTTGAGCAGAGAGCAGCTCCGCATCCCACCTGCCCCTCACTGTGCTGAGTGATTCTTGTTCCTATTACTTGAGCAAACTCTTCCGTAGTTCTACTTTACTTTTTCTTCTTAGTGGCCAGTAACTTCCCACTTGCTCTCCTGATAAACATCAGAACTTCAGTTAAAAATGAGGAAGTCATCTAAATTCTCTTATCTCGTACAACCGTAGCGATGGGCACAATGGTCAAGTCTTGGCCAATCCCTCAGCAGAGGCAGACATCTTGTGCTACCTGCAGTGCCCTTCTGATGGCCCTTCCCACACAGACAGCAGCAGGGACACTACTTTCCTGCCTTTTCGATTTATAACACTGCTGATTCTGGTTCTGTGAACCTACCCAACTTGCTGTGGAAGCCGTAACTCCACAGACCATCTTTCATACTTCACTTCACTTACCAGAACTTGCCTGCAGACACCCCGTGTGGCATAGATCCCATACTCAAAACTCTGAGTTGTAAACTGTTGTAAACTGTTAGTCTCAACCTGGTCAGGTTGCTCATCCAATGCTAGCTGAGCCCTTTGCCTCTGCAGCTCAGACACTCCAAGTAGTGTTAAGAAGTGCAAAGCTGAATTTTCTCCCCTTTGTTTCATTTTGGACTCTTGTTCTAGAGATGCTGAGAAGGAATTTTGATTCTCAATAATGTCTAAAGAATCCAGCTCATCAAGTAAAGCGGGAGACTTGGGTTTTTTTGGATTTTTTTTTTAGCAAGTGGTCTTTCCTCATCAGTTTGTACAGTACTGGAGGTTAAAAATAGTTCTTCAGCTGGGGTACAGCTGTGCAGCCCTGGCTTAATGGAGCCACATGGACTCACACCAAGCAAGTGTCTGTCTGCAGCCTTCACTCCTGCAGCCCACCTAAGGAGCACTCACTGAGCAGCAGGCAGGCTGCTGACTGCCAGTGCTGCTCCTGGGCATCAGGAGCTACAGCACAGCAGCTCAAGGGCGGGTTCAGATTAGCTGCCTGTTAAAAATCTGATCTCCATCTCCTTATCAGCACATGAAAAATATACCTTCTCCATGGCATTTATCTCCTACTTCATTAAGCATCCTCTGTGCCCTTGCCATGCTTTTATTCCCCTCGCTGTGACATTCTGCATTGGCTGTAAAATGCCCTTGTTTTCCAGATCGTGAAGCGATCTTCTCCCTATTTCACTAAGCAGAAAACAACTATTACAATTCAGTGATCAGACACATTTCAACATGAAAAGCAACGTAAAGCTTGATGACGAAGGCTAATGTTACAGAACAGGGCTATAACACTGTCCTGAGAGTCGTGATTCTTACTTTTAACAAACACACACACACTCTTCTCCCTTGAGGCTCTCTCTGCCTAACCCAACCCCCTGGTTGGAAGCATTTAGCTCTAACACAAGGCACTGAGCAACCACTGGACTTGCATCAGGTTCTTCCATGACCATCTAATTTCCTGCAGAGTCTGGTACTCATAGTCCACTAATGCCCGTAACAGACATCTCCAAGGGGGCCAGTTTTTCCTTCCGCAGGTCTGACTCTGCCTGAAAGTGCATTTTCGGCCTCGAGCAGGACAGACTTCACCTCACCATACCACTTCCCAGTTTTGCAGGGCGCCTTCTTCCTCCCTTCTCCGTCCCACGCCCAGCTCCCCTGAGCCCCCAGCGCATGTGGCCCCGATGGGCCCTAAAACAAAGTGGGGAAATGAGAGCAGCACAGCTCTCAGGTCACACATAGGGGACAAAGAATGGCAGCAAACACCCACAGTTCTCCCAAGAGAGTCCTCTGCCTCCCCAGCCAGGCTGCTACCGCAGATTCACATTTCAAGTGTCAGGCAAAAGAGCAGAACTGCGTGTACTACGAACACAGTATCAGAGTATTTGCCTGCTGGAGTGAGGCTCCCTGTGCTTTCTAATGAATTCTGGGCGTTTAGCACTAAGTGCTCTGTTTTTACAGAAAGTTACATGCGGGTAATTAATCTCATGTTCGTTTCCTGCACATGTAAGGGAGCAGCCTTTGTTAGGGAATGATAAGACACTTCTAAGAATAGTACTACTGAGAGCATCAGCTTTGCGAGACTTTACAGGAAAAATACATTCTCCTAACACCTGCTTTTTGTTTCTCAAAGTTTTGAAAATAACTGCTAACCTAGAGCCAAATCCTGCCCTTGTTTATGCATAGAAAACCTGGCTGGTCTCACTAGAGAACAATTAAAAAGGAGGGCATGCTCTGGTCTTTGGGGTCCCATTTTGCAAAAGCACACTGCCCTCTTTTTATAAACACTAAACATTCCCCCTGGCTTCAGGGGGACTATCTGCAGTTCCCAGTTCCCAAATTCATCATTCTGCCCAGATCCCACTGAATGTCATGGGACTTTCTCAGTGATGGGTAGAGCCTGAGGAGTAAGAAGGGATCCGTGCTCAGGCAGAGCTTGGGCCTGATGCTGAACTCAGGGAAGTGTACGCTGGGAGGTGACACAGCAGGACCCTGCAGGCAGTGGGCAGCCCCTGGGCCCCCAGCCAGCTCTGCTGTGGGTGGTGCCAGCGGGGCACGAGGGCTGCTGCCGCACCAGGGATATGTGGCTGTTGGCTGCTCAGTGAAGCCAGCACCAGGCTGATGCTTGATGCCTCCTGAAGCCCTTTGAAGCGGGCTTTGTTTCCCAGCTCCACTGCTTTCAAGCAGGCAGGGAGGTTCAGCTGTGCTGCCTTCCAGCCCTGAGAGAGATGCTCAAGCTGCCACGCTGGTGGAACTGTGAGAAGTGAACACAATGGCTTGTAGCACGTGAGAGACGGTTTCCATTTGGTTTGCAGCATCTCCTGTGTCACCAGTCATATGAGAGGGGACACCAGTCTTAGCTGTGCTTACAGCAGATTTTTTTTTCTTCTTTTATTGTGGACAAAGGAGTAGTTCATCCTCCTAATAAGAAAACAAAGCCTAATCTGCAGAGATGCAGCTAATCTAGTCCTTCTTGCTGGAAGAATAGCACAGAGCCATTGCACCAAGTCATGAAGTGCAAAACCCGTGCGCTCTACTCTGAGCTCCTGTTGTGGCCATTCCCCTGACTGCATAATGGGGGCTTTTCAAACCCCAGCTTTATCACTTTCTGTTTTCTCTACTTTGTCCTTTTATGAATATTGAGTCATCAAAAACAGCTTCAGTGGCAGAGTTACTAATGGTACCAGCTGGGTGAATCAGTGGCTCCCGCAGCATCTGGTGCCTGCTGCACAGGGCTATTAGCACCCCCGGGACAACACACGACGAGAATTACACGTCCAGATTTTATCTGCAGCTCCCTTGAGACACATCACCGTGGTTATTTTAGAACTGGAAAACGTTAGTGGAACAAAGCAAATATTCGACCATTTCAATGCTGTACTAAGACCTAAGAGAAGAAACTCTGGCTTAGAGTAAGTTAAAAGTAAATCCTAACCTCAGTAAATTCGCCTTTCTCCTAGTTTTAGCAGAAAGGAAAAAAATACACCGCTGAACGATCTCTGCCACGTTCTTCACGAGGCACTTATTCCTCATACGATGCGAAAAAGCTCGCATCAGCAGTCCGGCCAAAAAACGCTGATAAACAGAAGCGAATACGACTAATGACGTGAGCTGCGCTGGGGAGCGGGGGCAGGAGGGCGGCAGCGCGGAGCTCGGTGCCCGGGGCAGGGCAGGCCGGGAGGGCACACAAAGCGGTGTGAGCAGCAGCAGAGCACCTGCACGGGGAGCATCAGGGCGCAGGACGGCCCCCGGCGGGCTTACGGTTTTATTGCTGTCCCAAGCGATTTTATTATATTTTTAAAGGATATTACCCGGAATGCTTTCCTTGCAGCTCTGAAGCGATGCAGTTTCCTATATTTGCAACGCACGCCCGTAGTTTCTTTTTTGTTGTTGTTGTTGTTGTTTTTTGTTCTTTTTTTTTTTGTTTTTTTTGTTTTTGTTTTTGTTTTCAGAAAAACAGATGCAACGCGGAGCGGGAGCGGTTCGCACGGAGCAGCGCCAGCCCCCGTACCCACGGGCAGCAGGGGCTGGGCAGCACGGCCCCTTGCCCTCCCCGCTCCCCTGCCCAGCCGCCCCGGCAGCACCGCTAAGTGACCGCCTCTGGCGCAATGAGCTGCTACACAGAAGTATCCCGACCACGGCCGTTAGCAAGCGTTACAGGCATCTTAACAAAGCTGAGCCTCCGAATGGAATGTGCTGGCTTTTTTTCTTTTTTTTTTTTTTCTTTTCTTTTTTTTTTTTCCAGGGGGGTTTATGCTCTTCCATGGGGAAAATGCGTTCGAAATTCTGTTACGATGCTGTTGGCTACGGTAACGTTAACTGAAAGCGAGCTGCGGTTTTTAACCTAGAGCACATTGCATAACAACAGCTGGGCTGCGCCCGAGGAACCGGCAAGGCGCGCGGACGGGGCACCGCAGCCCGCGGGCGCACGGACGGACCGCGGCTCCGCCTGCTCGGGCCGGGACGCGCCGGGAACGGCAGCTCCGCGGGCAGGGACGGGCTCCGCGCGCACTTACGTATCGCTTTAGCTTCCTCTCGGGGGGTGACTTGATGAGCCAGCCGGTGCAAACGACGTCCCCGGAGCTCATCTTCCCCCTGCTCCGCGCGCGGGTCCGCGAGCGGGCGGCCGCGCCTCGTTCCCCGGCGATCGGCGAGCTTCCTCCGGCCCCGCTCCCACAGCGCTCCGGCCCGGGGAGGAAGTCATGACATTGATCACTGACACGGCCGGCCCTCCTCCCTCCGCCGCGAACACAATGCAGCACACCGAACACGTGATGGGGACGACGGGGACCGACGGCCGGGCGGGGTCCCGCCGGTGGCCCCGCCCGAAAGATGCGGCGCCGCGGGCGGTGAGCGCTGGGGGCCGATACCCGGGGGTGGGGCCGGCACCCGGGGATGGAGCCGGTACCCGGGGGTGCCGGCGGGCTAGCGGCTCCCACCCTCCCGAGCACCTGCCCGCAGCACTGCGTGCCTCGCCGCTTCTTTGCTCGGCTGAGGGTTTGTCGGTTTTTTTTTTTTTCCTTCTCCCTAGAAACTTCCTAGAATAAATGCATAAGCTGAGGAGCCTGCATCGATAACCGTGGGCACTGTTAGAGAGAGAAGGATTAGAGTGCTGAGGTCCTCACCAGACTGATCTGATACGTGCCACTGGCAAAGACCAGCAAAGGGGGATCAGTCTGACCCCAAACTCAGGCGCAGTTCACCTCAGCCGTGTACCTAAGAGGAGTTCTCTTCTTGCAGTTAAAGTTTTCTCCACTTCCCCTTCTCAGGCTCCTGATGTTTCACAGAAAAACAACCCCTGACTACCGGTAAGCCAGTAGAGAACAAATCACCTGATTGCATTTTGTGGAAAGCAGGAAGAGGAATGATTTTTTTACACGATTTAATAGAGATAGAACAAGGAAGAATGGCTTTAAACTAAGAGAGGGGACATTTAGGTCAGACGTGAGGAAGAAAGTCTTTACTCAGACAACAGTGAGGCCCTGGCACTGCTGAACAGACCTGTGGGTGCCTCATACCTGGAGGTGTGTAGGGCCACGGATGGGGCCCTGGGCAGCCTGAGCTGGGGGGGCAGCCAGCTCACGGCAGGGGTTCGATCTCAATGATCTTTGAGGTCCCTTCTGACCTCAGCCATTCTGTGATTCTGTGATTCCCCCGTGTCCCCACACACACCTGATTGGAACACACAGGCATGCTATTTGAACCTGCTCATTTCCATATCGCAGAGCCAATGATGCTGTGATGAATGCTGAGAACAGTGTGAAGGCCCTCGCTGTGCTGCTGAGAGAGGAGCAATCAGGAGGGAGAGGAAGGGCAGAACAGGAGGACTTATTTGGTTCACAAATGTGTAGGTATCGAAGCAGGAAGAGACGCCAGAGTAATCCAGGCTGACATTCCCACAAGCAAATGTTTTTCCCACATCTGGACTAAAGCACATCTTTTAAAAAGCTATCTAATCTGACCTTCAATATGTCAAGCAATGATGAGAGAAAAGATTTCCTTGTAGCCTATTCCTGTGTTCTTCTACTGAGTATGTTACATTTTATTTGAAAGCTAAATTCATCCAGATTTGACTTTCTGGTTATTTTCTCTTGCTCTGTGACTTTTATTTTATTAAAAAGTTCACCACAACAAATACCAAGCACGTCTCACTGTGCAGGGATCACATCACCCCTTACCTTCCCTTCTGCAGCCAGTGGCTGAGCTCCCATGCAGCTATTTATAAGGATTATTTTCTAGTGTCTGGGTAATATTTATGTTTTCCCTTTCCTGCTACCTTTTGGCATACAGAGACCAGAACTGGTATCCACCACTATTAATCCCCGTTTCACTCACACTGACTTGCACTTCCCTAGCCCACCTTTTTACAAAAACAACAGTATTGTTTTTTTCCCTCACTGTGTTGCTCCAATAACTCATCTTCAGGCAACACAAATGTTGGCAATATGATACTCCTGGGACACTGATTTAGAAGATGCGCCCCTATCATACGACCTGTCCTCTTTTCTCTCTCCTGCTTGTCTGCATTAGATGATAAAGTACTGCAGCACTTAACTACTCAGCCCCTGTTGCTTGATGATGCTGTCTCCACAGACACGCAACTACAGGCAGCAAAGAAACCCGCTGTTGGAAGCAATTCTGCCTCTGCATCTTTTTCTGGCCTCTTGGTTGTCTTTCCTTATCTTCTTCTGTTCTGCTCTTGTGTGCCCTCAGCTGAGCATCCCTGGTAGAGTTCCTATTCTCTTGCCCTAGATTAATAATATGAATAACCTCACAGGGACATCTAGGAATTGTATGCAGAGGAAGAAATGGTATTTGACCACAGCTGTACTCTCTCTGATATCCAACAGAAGTACACATTCAACTGGGACACACTTCCAAAGTGTCTAGCTAGCAACCTCACCCCATGCTGACCTACAAAGCCTTGCAGAGGTTGGGTGCAGCTGAGAGCCAGCTCCACTCTGGGGAACAGCCCGTTCTCTCACTCAGTGGTTGAACCCTGTTTACACATGGGGCTCCCACTGCACTTACTCAGCAAAATGCTGGCATGCCTCTGCAGCATTCCCACAGCCAGCAGAATGCCCCGTGCCACTTAAAAGCCATGACAGTGTGTATATGTTCCAGCTGCTCCTGACAGCTCCCACCCTGCTCCCCCACAGACAGCGTATTTCACTCTATCCATTCACAAGGACACATTCAGCCACACTGCAGGAAACTCTCCTCTCCTCTCCTCTCCTCTCCTCTCCTCTCCTCTCCTCTCCTCTCCTCTCCTCTCCTCTCCTCTCCTCTCCTCTCCTCTCCTCTCCTCTCCTCTCCTCTCCTCTCCTCTCCTCTCCTCTCCTCTCCTCTCCTCTCCTCTCCTCTCCTCTCCTCTCCTCTCCTCTCCTCTCCTCTCCTCTCCTCTCCTCTCCTCTCCTCTCCTCTCCTCTCCTCTCCTCTCCTCTCCTCTCCTCTCCTCTCCTCTCCTCTCCTCTCCTCTCCTCTCCTCTCCTCTCCTCTCCTCCCCTCCCCTCCCCTCCCCTCCCCTCCCCTCCCCTCCCCTCCCCTCCCCTCCCCTCCCCTCCCCTCCCCTCCCCTCCCCTCCCCTCCCCCTCTCCCTTCCCCTCTCCCTCTTCCCCCCCCTTCCCTCTCAGGGGTATCCCATGGGGTCATGTTATCACTGCCCCCAGTTGGCCATTAGTCCTTGTGGCTGACGGGGGAGATAGAGAAGGAAGAAGATGATTTCTTTTGGAGTAAAGACTTTTTTCACATTTTGTGTAGAAGCTAAGAAAAATCCACTTCCTTTTTGATCTGTAGTGATTAATGCTGCTCAGCCCCCATGTGAGAGGGCCTCCTGGCACATCCCTCCCAAGCCTAGAGAACACCAGAGGAAGGGGAAAGCTGAGACAGTAAAATTGACATGGGACATGGTCTGCCTTGGTCCTCAATGCTGACCAAAAAGGCACTACTGCTGGCTACAGGAGCCCTACTTGACACAATGGTTTTCAAGTCATTTTCTTGCAGGTGCCAAAACAGTGAGGAAAAATGAAATACCGTGTGCAGTTATGATGGAGAAGAGGGTACTGCAGCAAAGAGAGAGCATTTCAGGCAGCACAGACTTCTGAACCATATCTGTAAGTGCAGGGAAGGAAGAATGATTTGGTGGCAGCTTTGTGCTTGAGACTGTTGCAGAAAAGGAAGGCTGATGGCAGGATGCGGAAGAAAGAAGCCGGGTGGGCAGGGAAGCACAGTGCAAGGCATGGGGAGCAGAAGCAGATTCTCTGTAGGCTTTAATAAATGAGACAGAGCTACTCCTGCTTAACAGCTCCTTAAGCAGAAACCAGTAATGCTTTGGAAAACATAAGAGGTGTAGTCTGGTCTTCCATTGTGAGTGGAAGTTGGCAAACAAAAGCATCTGAACAGGATGAGAGTAAGAGGACTTCCACAGCAGGATAAGGCCTGTGGTTTAGTGCTGAGATGGCTATTGGCCTCTGCAATGTGTCTGCCATGCATGCTGCTATGCAGCAGCCTTCCACGTGTTGCTTGGACTCAAAGGAAATCCTGGTGCATCCTAAAACCTTTGTATAAGCACTGTTACATTTACAAATACTCTGTGATATGCTAAGCAATAACAGGGTGAAATCAAACACCAGAAATATGCTTTTGCTTAAGACAATTTATTTTGGGAAGAGAATTTGTGGGAAAACTATTTCAGGAAGCTTTAAAGAGAGTTCAAGCCTACGCTGCACTGACCTGCTTGCTCGATACTCACAAACACTCAACATTTTGTAATATGCTGTCTCTGTTGTAGGCTGGTTATTTATAGGTTTTCAATACTTCCAAACCTCTGTATTTCTGTTGGAAAAATCTCTTTTGACCACTTTTGCTTCAATCTAAGAAACACTTCTGAAGTGTCTTTCACTTCCAACGAAACTAGGATCCTGGCCTGTTGAATATACATGACATCACTATGCGTAGGTGGGCAAAATCTATGGTCCAGGGTGGCACACACAGTGGTGACATTGCTTGTTACAGCCTAGTTTATGGCAGCCTCAGCTGACATGGCTTAGAGTGGCAGCAGCCCTGGCCTCCACCTGCCCTGCTGTATTGGTACCAGGCATGTGTCCTGGGCATCTGGGGTGATGTGCTGTGCTAAGCTGAGGTGAGAGACAACCAGCAGAATGGTAATTCTTTAATCACAGCCTGAACCACTGATTGAGAACCTGGGGAAAGGACCTGGTCAGCCTCGGGAGCACAGGTGAAGGCAATTCAGCTGTGTGACTGGAAGGCGTGGAGCCTGGCTGCACCTCTCCTAGACCCCATTTAAGGGCTGACTGCCAGTAAGGAAGGATCTCTGGTTGGAGATCTCTCTGTGGTGGAGCTTTCCCCTGTGAATCTAGGTCTTTGGAGGTGGGTGAGCAGTCCTTTCTTTTCCTTCTCTTATAACACCTTCCTATTGTGTTTGTCCCTTTGTCATTACACCTCTTGTATTGCCATTCCATCACATTGATCTTCCTGATTGTTACAGCCACACAAGCCTGACTGGTCTTGGCCGGGAGGAGATGGCAGGATGGCGGTCTTCTCCCCTTGTGGGAGCAGACTGACAAAATGAACACATAGGCAAAAAAGTTGTTAGCAAGTGATAAAGTTTAGCAAAAAAAAAAAAGTGTGGATAGGAAATACAGGCATGTGAGAAGCCTTTGCAACGTCATAGCAAAGTTTTGATTGCTAAAACCTGGAATTAAAAATGCAGCGTTGTATTTTTATGTAATGGGCAAAAGCAATGGGAACTCATACAGCTACCATTGGCTCTCTGAAGCAGGTGTGAAGGACACATAAGCTATTATCTTATTTTTCAATGCTGAATGATGTCTTGTTTGCAAGTTCTCTTGTCCACTCTGGAGTCTGTTGAGCAAAATGAAAACTGGATACAGGAAACTGAGGCATGAGTATGGTTCTTACAACACAAACCAAACCAAAAGCAAAACCAGCAAGGCCCCTTCTGTATGAACTGTTCATGTCAAGGCTGTTGCCTGTGCCCATAACCGAGATGCACTCGGGTGACCTCATGGCAGCCGGTGACAATGGGCTGCTTCAGGCCAGCATGGGGCTCTACAGGGAGTGGGCTGCTATTCTGGGGCCTGCTCTTGGCTGGCAGGCAGGCAGGCGCTGGCTGTGGGTGCTGTGCCTTGGCTGAGCAACATGCAGGACTTGGATGAGGGTGGCCAGAGACAAGAGGCAGTCCTTGTAGGCCTCTCTGGCCATGCTCTACAGTTCTTGAGCCCTCTGGTTTCCCGGTGGTCATGGCGTCAGCTGTTGATATTGGCAGGCCGCATGTGCCATTTGTAGTCTAAGCTCTCACTGATGTGTTTCAGTAAGGAATGACTAGTGCTGCAGGTGTGTATTTTGGGCTACAGTGCTCAATGGGAAGCCTCTTGTTGATGCACAAAGGGAGCAAACAGATTGCTGACCAGAGGTACGGCACCTGGCCCTTTCTAACAATGCACAGTGGGTTCCCCCAGTACTACTGCATAATGCAATGCTGGGTACGACTACACAGTAGCAGGTGCGAGAGGCCTTCCATATATACCTTACATTATCCTCTTCCTTTCCCTGGTCAAACCAGCCATATGATTGGGCAGCTTCCCACTGCTCTGCAGCCTCCATGCAGCCTGTGGCGTGCCATTGCCACCTAGTGACATCGGGCAGGGTGCTGCTGCCTGCTGCACTACAATTCCCCTTCGCATCAGAGAACATACAAATCACAACGTGTAGTTGCAATGCCTTTTATTACTTGAGTTGCTGTTGCTAATAGAACTGACGTTTCGCTGCTGGCAGCAGGTAACTGCTCACAATGAGCATATGTGTATTTCCTTGCATGGTTCAATTTTTAAAAGTTACACCAAAGCAATATCTGTGTTAGAGAAATTAAGACCACCACCATTATTCTTCTGTTCTCCAGAATTGGTCTGTATTTGGGAGAAGAAGAGTATCCACAGTCCAGGATCTCAGAAGTCTTGCATTCTTATCTGGATAGTAATAGAAATGCCTCTGGACCCACACCTCACCAACCCTTAATGTATTTCTGCAATGTCTGATATGTAAAAATGATGTGCCTGAGGACAGCATAGCTTTGGTTGCACAACATGCCGAGCGCCATCTGAGCTGGATGGAGCATTGCTATGAACTCTGAGTGCAGGGCAGGGCACAGGCAGCCCTGTCAATTGCATTTGCAGACTGTGAAATGAGAGGGGGGTAGAAGTGGAAAAGCAAAGAGCTAGCAGCCCGTTCTTTACATGGCAACTAGATCCCTGCTGCCCAGCCATGGAAAAATAAAGAAAAATTTGGGGAAATTCTGTGGAATTTTGCAAAAGCTTTTGAGAAGGTGTCATGTGAGAAGGAAAAATAGTGAGTACAAAGCACTTCCATATATTTTTGATGATTAATTAGTTTCTTGCTTGATAATAGTGCTGTATGAGTCTATTTTTTAACCGATGGCCTGCAGAACCACAGGAGCGTACAGCACAGCCTGTGAGGAGCAAGCGAGCACTTCTCAGCTGAGTGCCAAATGCAAATGTCAAGCACAAGAGCAAAAAATATCCAGAGGGGATCTTTCATGAAAGCAGCAGCTTGATTGTTGGGTACAGCTTGTAACGTTCCTGCGAACTGCAAGTCAAAAGCAAGCTGTGAGGAACACTAGAGTGTATTTTGCATAAACACAAGAAGCTAGGAGCGTTTGAAGCCGCAGGACAGCCGGATATTAAGAACTGCTGGTGAGCTATTTTCCGTCAAGCCTAAGAACAGACGCACCGCAGAGCGGAATTTTTCCACCTGAGAGACCTTCCGCGGCGCTGCGGCTCTCGTGCTGCTACAAACCGTGCCCCGGAGGCTGGGGCACCGCGGCTCCGCAGTTCGGAGGAGCGCCGCTCTGCAGGTGTTTCGCAGCGGGGAGAGGGGAGTTGGGAGCTTCGTGCTTCTGTACGGGATCGCCATCTGGATGCTGCGGTCCAGCGCGCTCCGGCAGCGATGGGAGCAGCTCCAGCAGTAACACTGCCCGCCCGAGACGCGCTCGGCAGAAAATATAAAGGCGATTCCCCCACACGTACTCCCCCGGTCCGGAAACCGACCCGTCCCGCCGAACCCCCCGGACCGGCCAGTCTCGCCGAAGCCTCGCGAGGGCTGAGCGGGGCGGAGCCGCGCCGTGTTTGGGGGCGGAGGGGCCGCTCCCCCCGCCCCCGCCGCGCACAAAATGGAGCAGGGAGCCGTGTCCGCCTCTGCTCGCTCGGACGGCGAAGTGCCCTCCACCTCCGCGGCCTCCGCGCAGGAGCCCGGCGCCGAGGAGGTACCACTGAGGGAGGCAGGAACTGGGGGGCGGCGGAGCTGCTGGCCCCGTGTGGAGGCCGCGGTGCGGCACGGCCCGGTCTGGCCTGTGTGGCAGCTGCGGCCCCGGGCCCGGAGCCGAGCTCGGGGCGCTCCGCTCCTGCCCTGGCGCCTCGCCCACTGCCTCTGCCCGCGGCGCGGGCTCGGGGAGCCCCGCCCGGCTCCATGAGAGAGGGCCGCGGGCGGGGCGGCCTCCGGCGTCCTTGGAAGCCGCGCGGGGCTCGGGCTGCGGGGTCTGGCCGGAGCTCTCCCTGAGAGCGCTGACCGTGTGCCCTCCATCCTCGTGATACGGCTCAGACATACTGATATTGGTGAGGGCAGGGTTTCGGTGCGTGGAAGTCTGGCTGAAAAGCATCCCTGACCCGTTGTTTCATTGCTCTTGTGCAGGAAGGCCGTGAAATACGGCAGTTCTCAGCGTTAGCTGGTCGTTGGGAGGTGAAGTTTAAGGGTTATTTTTGCAGGGGAATACCCTCTATTCTGTAAGACTGTTGGAAGCAGAAGGGATACTACGTTGACAGTAATACCTGCAGAAAGCAGAGAATGGTTCAGATTGCTGCCAGCCTGTGCCGTGCTGCTCTCTTAGCTCTCTGAGGGCTGGAAGGATGGGTGCCAGAGCTCCTGCTCAGGCTGTGAGTCCCCCTCAGTTGGGCTACAGGTCCACTTCACAGTTCTGCAGTTAAAAAGCTGTGGGGTAACAGGATATAATGGAACCTTCAGTGCCCCTTTCCTCTCCTACTGCTTTGCTTCACCATCAGTCGTAGCCCTAACAGTTATTTGAAGTGTATTTCCGCTTTGTGTATGCGCGGTGGATGCCCAGGTGTTTGCTTGTTGTGATTCATAACGTGTGCTCAAAGTACTTGGTTGCAAGAGTGGAGTGAACCAAAGCTGCCTGCAGTGCTTACGTGAGTGTGTGGTGACCCACCTGGCTTAGGGCTGTTGAACTCAGGGCTTTGTTAGTCTGGCTGGCATAGATGTCAAGGGCAGCATTTTGGATCCTTGAAGTGGCCGAGGCCTGTCGTTTCTGGGCTGTGATGCTTGTTCCTTTTGCCAGTTAGCTCCACCAGCACGGAACTGCAGCACTCCAGTGAAAGTATGACATGCTTTTCTCTTGAATGATCAGGAGGGTCTTGTGCTGTGTGTGTCTTACACTGTTGTCATCAGGTTTTGGTAGTCTGCTTTGATTTGTTTGAGTTTCCTGACTGTTTTGGTGTCATCAGCAGAAACACTGCAGTGAGAAGCGAGGGGCAGCGGGGACATAAATGTGTTCTGCCTTGAAACTTGAAGTGTAGGCTGTGCTGTTACACTGCTGGAGCTGCATGAACTTCGCACCTCTGTTCGTGTACTTGCTTCACTCAGGAAATAAATGCATATGTAAAGAGCGACTTAATGTAGAATGTTTTGAATGCTTCCTGCAACTTAATTGCTGAGCCTTACACAACTGAACAGAGGCATTTACAAAATCATTAAATAGTCAAACAGCTTAATTATATACTTAGTACTGCTCATCACTGCAGGGAGTTGTACCTTTGGGCCAAAACTTTAAAAGAGTTCTTTGGCATCAGGAATCTTTCGTCCCGTTTGCATCCCTCTGCCTAAAGTTAAAGAGTAAGATGGCAGATACGTTTATCAGTAACAATTCTGAAATGTAAGTAGGCATAGTTCTGCTTGACAAGCTGTTAGATGTTTAGTACTGTTTTGGTCAGGTTTTGCTACCTGGCTCTGAATAGTTTAGTTTACAATTTCACGTTGGGGTTTTTGAACTCCAGTTATTTACCTACAAGTGCTAAAAATAAGAGCAAAGAAATTTACTTCTAGTTTTCACATTTATTTTTTTAAATATCTTCTCAAGATACTGAGTGAGTTTATGCGTTTCAAGTAAGATCTCTGTGATAAACTGAACTTGGCCCTCTCCTAGTGCTTTGCTTCAGTCCTTCCAACTTGGATCCTACTTGTAAATTGAAGCTGAATCTCATCCTCTTGTTTGTTATTATATTTTATCTGGCTGTCTCTCCCACTTTTTAGTAACATTGTGAATTCTGTTCTGAGTGAAGTAATGCAATCGTTTCCTGTTGAAATAACTACTTTTAAAAATGTGTTATCTTTACTTTGTTAAATGAAGATGCTGATATTTACAATCTGAATTCCAGAAAAATGATCCTCCGTTTCAACTCAAACTTCCTCCAAAGGCAGCCAGGCCTGAAAAAGAGGTTGACCCAGAATATGAAGAGAAGATGGTAAGTATTTTCATAACAAAATGTGCTGCAGCTTTTTTTAGCATTTGTTTGCTTGAACTGGATCGATAAAGTTGCAAGTAATAAGAAGTTCCTGCAGGCAGGAAAGGGAAAACAGGTGGGACCTCTGGGGGACACCACAGTGGCCTCCAACTGGGCATAAAGCTGTTGACCACAGGCCTCAGGCTGTGACCATCCAACCAATTGTTATCCACCAAATAGTCCAACCTCCAAATCTATATTTCCCCAATTTAGAGATAAGGATGTGGTGTGGAACCCTGTCAGAGGCATTGCAGAAGTTCAGCTAGGCAGCATCAGTTACCTTCCCTTTGTCCGTGTCACGGGGTTATCAAGATCAATCTGGGTCCGTGACAGGGGAGGGGGCAGTAGGCCCGTAGCCCCCCGGCCCCCTCGGAAAAAAAGGGAAAAAGGGAAAAGGGGTAGGGAGATGGGAGTTCAAGGGAACAAACGGAACAGCGGCAACGATCTGAGGAGTAAAACTTATTTACTAACTATGATATCAAAATGCAAGATAACACACTATAATACAGTATAATTAGAATTGAAGCTAATAAATCAAATATAATGAGAGAGAGAGAGGTTTCCGAAGACCGAGAAGCCTACTTTGAAGTTGAAGACGCCGCGGCTTGGAAGCACACCCACACCCGCTGCCAGGCAGTGAGAGAGAGAGAGAGCGAGCGTCGCTTCCGTGACGTATTTTCCCTCTCTGGCCGCGGGGTCCCCTGGGACGTGTAGTACTTCTTCTCTGTGCTCCACATGATGTTGTGATGTGGAATACCAATAGCAAAAATTACAAAACACAAAACCATAACATTCCACCCCTTATTCTACATCGCTACATCATGCTTAAAAATACATATATAAATAAACAATACTTGAAAATGCATTACACACACAGGTCTATATACATATATATACATAGAATTACTGACTGCACTCCCCCAACATCAAATTCCCTTGTGGTACACACTGAACATCCCCATCCTTCTGCATCACCCACCAAGTGCACCCAGGTCCCTGGGCAAAAACAGTTCCACGGAGAGGTTTGCCCTTTCCAGAGGCTGGAAGGACCCACACTGCTTTTCCCAACATGTTCTTTACATGTACAACAGGGACCTTATCTCCCTCTACAGTATGTAGGGGGCTGGATTGGGTAGGACCATCGCGATTGACAGATCCTCTGGTATTGACCAACCAGGTGGCTTCTGCCAAATGCTTCTCCCAGTGCTTAAATGTTCCACCACCCATTGCTTTCAACATGGTTTTCAGCAACCCATTGTATCGTTCAATTTTGCCAGAAGCTGGTGCATGATAGGGGATATGATAAATCCACTCAATGCCATGATCTTTGGCCCAAGTATTTACAAGGGAATTTTTGAAATGTGTCCCATTATCAGACTCAATTCTTTCTGGAGTGCCATGTCGCCACAGGACTTGTTTCTCAAGACCCAATATGGTGTTTCGGGCGGTAGCATGGGGTACTGCATATGTTTCAAGCCACCCAGTGGTTGCTTCCACCATGGTAAGCACGTAACGCTTACCATTGCGAGATCGTGGTAAGGTGATATAATCAACCTGCCACGCCTCCCCATATTTGTACTTTTGCCATCGCCCTTCCCCCCAGAGAGGTTTCATCCTCCTGGCTTGTTTAATTATGGCACACGTCTCACAGTCATGAATAACCTGTGCAATAGTGTCCATAGTTAAGTCCACCCCTCGGTCTCTGGCCCACTTATATGTTGCGTCTCTTCCTTGATGGCCCGAGGTCTCATGGGCCCATCGAGCTAAAAATAATTCACCCTTGTTCTGCCAGTCCAAGTCTATTTGAGCCACCTCAATTCTGGCAGCTCGATCTACCTGATGGTTGTTTTGTTGTTCTTCAGTAGCCCGACTCTTGGGCACATGAGCGTCCACATGGCGCACCTTTATAACCATATCTTTTGTTCGGGCAGCAATGTCTTTCCACAGTTCAGCAGCCCAAATAGGTTTACCTTTCCGCTGCCAGTTATTTTGCTCCCACTGCTGTAACCATCCCCACAAGGCATTCGCCACCATCCATGAGTCAGTATAAAGATAAAGCATTGGCCACCTTTCCCGTTCAGCAACATCTAAGGCCAGCTGGACAGCCTTTACCTCTGCAAACTGACTTGATTCTCCTTTTCCTTCAGTGGCCTCTGCAACCTGTTGTGTGGGGCTCCACACAGCAGCTTTCCATCTGCGATGCTTCCCCACAATACGACACGATCCATCAGTGAACAGGGCATATTCCTTCTCATTTTCTGGTAGTTCATTGTATGGTGGGGCCTCTTTAGCACGTGATACCTCTTCTGCTGGTGATGTTCCAAACTTTTTACCTTCAGGCCAGTCCATGATCACCTCTAAAATTCCTGGACGGCTGAGGTTCCCCATCCGCGCTCGTTGTGTAATCAGCGCAATCCACTTGCTCCAAGTGGCATCAGTAGCATGATGGGTGGAGGGAACCTTTCCTTTAAACATCCAGTTCAGCACTGGCAGTCGAGGTGCCAGAAGGAGCTGCGTTTCAGTACCGACTACTTCGGAAGCAGCCCGAACCCCCTCATATGCGGCTAAGATCTCCTTCTCAGTTGGAGTGTAGCCCTCTTCAGACCCCTTGTACACTCGACTCCAAAATCCCAGGGGTCGGCCTCGAGTCTCTCCTGAGGCTCTTTGCCACAAACTCCAAGTGGGACCTTTCTCTCCAGCAGCAGTATAGAGGATGTTCTTTACATCCTGTCTCGTCCGTACTGGCCCCAGGGCCACGGCACGGGCTATCTCCTGTTTAATCTGTTCAAAAGCCTGCTGCTGCTCTGGGCCCCATGTGAAATCATTTTTCTTCCGCGTCACTTGATAAAGGGGGCTTACAATAAGGCTGTAGTTTGGAACATGCATCCTCCAAAAGCCCACTACGCCCAGAAAAGACTGTGTGTCTTTCTTGCTAGTGGGTGGAGACATAGCAGCAATCTTGTCGATCACATCTGCTGGTATGTGACGACGTCCATCTTGCCACTTTATTCCCAGGAATTGAATTTCCTGAGCAGGTCCTTTCACTTTGCTTCGCTTAATCGCAAAGCCAGCACGTAGAAGGATCTGGATTATTTGTTCTCCTTTCTCAAAAACTTCCCTTGCTGTATTGCCCCACACAATGATGTCATCAATGTACTGTAGGTGCTCGGGAGCACCACCCTGTTCCAGTGCAGTCTGGATCAACCCATGGCAAATGGTGGGACTATGTTTCCACCCCTGCAGCAAACGGTTCCAGGTATACTGAATGCCCCTCCAGGTGAAGGCAAACTGTGGCCTACATTCTGTGGCCAAAGGAATGGAAAAGAAGGCATTGGCAATGTCAATGGTGGCATACCATTTGGCTGATTTTGACTCCAGCTCGTATTGGAGTTCTAACATGTCTGGCACAGCAGCACTCAGTGGGGGTGTTACTTCATTCAGGCCACGGTAGTCTACCGTCAGCCGCCATTCTCCACTGGCTTTACGCACCGGCCATATGGGGCTGTTAAAAGGTGAGTGAGTTTTACTAATCACTCCCTGACTCTCCAGTTGACGAATTAACTCATGAATGGGGAGCAAGGAATCCCTATTGGTGCGATACTGACGTCTGTGCACCGTTTTTGTGGCAATCGGTACCTGCTGCTCTTTCACTCGTAGCAGCCCCACAACTGATGGGTCTTCCGACAGGCCAGGCAAAACAGACAACTGCTTCACACCTTCTGTATCTACAGAAGCTATTCCAAAGGCCCATCGATACCCCTTAGGATCCTTAAAATATCCCATTCTGAGGTAATCAATACCAAGTATACAGGGAGCCCCTGGGCCAGTCACAATAGGGTGTTTCTGCCAGTCTTTACCAGTGAGACTTATCTCAGCCTCCAACATAGTCAACTCTTGGGAACCCCCAGTCACTCCATGAATATAAATCGACTTTGTCCCTTGGTGACTTGAGGGCATTAGGGTGCACTGTGCACCAGTGTCCACCAGGGCCTTATATTTCTGTGGTCGTGATGTGCCAGGCCACCTAATCCACACAGTCCAGTATACTCTATTGTCCCTTTCCCCCCCCTGGCTGGGGGCAGGGCCCCCCTATTTGTTACCTCGATTGTTCACAGCAACTGGAGCAGTCACCCTTTTGGAGAAGTTCACCTTGGTGGTCAATCTGTCTCGTAGTTCTTTCACTCGTGCTTGAAGTGCAGGAGTGGGCTGCCTATCCCACTTCTTCATATTCTCCCCATGGTCACGCAGGTAGCGCCACAAGGCAAGACGCGATGTAGCCTTACTGTTGTCATTTGCCTGAGCACGAGGACGCCTCCTTCTGATGGCTGAGATATTGGATGATGAAGGTTGGGAGGAAACCAAGTTGATCAGCTCTTCCGGTAGACAGTTTTGGGAATTCTGGTTCCCATCAGATGTATCTGGTACCACCATGGATCCATCTGCATTAAGCATGGTAGACAGTTCGTCCCTCATATCTTCTTGTTTGCTCTCCATTCTGTCTAGCTTTTCAACTACCTTTGTGATGGCCGAAACACAAGCCCGTAGAGGGGCTAAATGTAACTCAAAGTCTTGAAGTCTATTAACAAGTTCATTTACAAGGGGTCTTCTTACCCCTTTGCCATACATTGCTGCGAGTGTACTGGCATACCTTTCCGGTGCAGTCTTCGTGAATGTACGCCACATATTTGGTGTACACCTGACTTTCTCAGGGTCATGCTTTTGGTCTGGCTCGTCAGGGATGAAGTCGGAACTGTATAACATTTCCACTACGGCATGCTCTCTCAGATAACCGATACCTCTTTCCATATCAGTCCATTTCTTTTTCTCAGGCATCAGATCATCTTTGAAGGGGTATCTTTCTCTTACGGCTAACAGCATTCGCTTCCAGAGGGTGAAGGATCCATCCTGGCATGTACCAATACCCCTGTCAATGGCTGAGTCTCTACTAATGCTACCCAGTTGGCGAGCTTCTCTACCATCTAGCCACACACTGTTGGCCCCACTGTCCCAACAGCGGAGTAACCATGTGACGATAGGCTCTTTTGGGTGTCGTGAAAAGTCTTTTCTCAGACCTCTAATTTCGCTCATTTTTAGAGATCGTTCAACAACAGTAACAATGTCTTGCTCACCTCCACCTCCTGCTCTTTCAGGACTTCTTGTTACCCTTCTGGGAGTAGGTGACCGTGATCTTACTGAAGGCCCCTCCCCTAGACTCAGGGCCGCTTTCCATGGATCGAGCCACTCTGGACCTCTTTCCTCCTCTTCTCTTACAGCGTTCAAAATTGCCTGAGTCAGCATAGACAGCCCCTCGATAGCGGATGTAATACGAAGTGTCTGGGTGCGAAGGACCCAAGATGCGCTCTCTAATGAGCAGTGCCTGCATGCGCATCTCATCTGGATCAGTGATCAAGTCTTCCAGCTCTTCCAGCGAACTTACTTCTCGTTTAAGTTTGGAAAAAAACCATAACAGTCCGTGTTTCTATGGTAGAAGGCCAGCAGGTTGGTCAGGCACGCTCTGCCCACAGTGAAGCTGTGCTGGCCATCTTGGATCACCTCCCCATCTCATGTGTGCCTTAACATATCTTCCAGGAGGATCTGTTCCAAAATCTTCCCATGCTCACTGGCCTGTAGTTCCCTAGTTCTTCCTTTCTCCCTTTCCTAGAAACAAGAATGTTGTTTCTCTTTTTCCAGTGAGTGGAGGTCACTTACATGAAAGCAGGATTGAAGCTACTAGTTTCTTACACAAAAATACAAGGGTTTCAAATATTGATATGCCTCGTAATATGTACTCCGAAGCAATGCAAAAGAGGATCTGTCTAGGACAAAAATTAAGGGAGCTTGTAGCACTGAAGAAAATAATTGGATGACTTTTGTATTAAAAAAGCAGAAATAGGTGGACTTTGCAAACCTTGTTGTTGAATGACATATAGTTAAGTTCTTGGTTGAAGCTGCTTTTTTCTTAGAAGCTTGAACATTAAATGGCTGCCTAATAATTGCAGTAGTATTTGTGAAGCCACAAGAGCCAGGGAAGAGTATCACTGTTAGACGTAGAAAAGTTGATACCTGCCTGAATGAATACTTAATTTTTAGACATAGAAGACACAAGTAAATGTGTTTGTTGGTGAGCTGAGTGATATCGGTTTGATACAAACTGGAAATTTTGTGTGACAGGTTATTTGCTTCTAAAATCAGTGTCTTGTGAATACATTGCCCTCATGTGGCAAGACATTGCCTTGCATCCCCAATTCATTCACTGCCGCCTTCTTTGACCGATTGGTGCTGTGGCACATGCTTTTATGCATAAGTTACCTACAGAAAAGTGTTCTGTTGTTCACATTTTTTTAGGAAATATATGGTGCAAAACTACGGTTTAATTTTATGTATCTTAACATAACCGACAAAATTAATCACATGAGAACTGATTTAAGTGATACAGCATTATGTGATGCTTAGAAATGGCATAGAAGAAGAGAGAGCAATTGTATTCTACCTGATAGGTTTTGCATTTTGTCCTATTTTTCTTTAAAAAAAACATATTTAAGTCACGTTTATGTAGAGGTCACAATGTTTTGCTGTGCTCATATAGTGAGGTGCATATGCTTCATGATTGAAATTGGAAATCTGAGAGCAAATGCCATGAACTTTAGTGCAAGCTGTATTGAGCTTCTACATCCCTGTTACTTCTGTCATACTTCTAATATCAGAGCTACCACTGTGTCTTCTTGGATGAGGTCCAGAAAGTCTTGACACTGACAAGTGAAAGGCTGAGATTCAGAATTGTAGTTTTCAAAACATCCTTCCAAGTACACTCTTGCCGTTACTGGTGTACTGTGCCAACATAAGGAATATAGACAAGTCAACTTTTTGAGTTGTTTTTACTAATTTTGTGGTTTTGAGGGGAGATGAGTTGTGGGGATGAGGTTATTAGCTCTTGATTGTATTCCAGATTACTGTGGTGTTTGAACTACAGCAAATTACAACTGGGTACTCTAAGGATGCAAAGTTGTAAGCAGTAGGAGCTCAAGGGCTATTTTGTGGTGTCTACTGCCCTCTTGTTTGAGAATAGGCAGAGTCTCTTCTGAGTCTATGCTCAGTTGTCTTCGTGAGTATCTAAATTCTGTTTCTTAAGAAAAATATGCTTTTTTTTCTTATGGAGAACAGTTACTGGTTTTATTTCTCTCTGGAAACTAGAAAGCAGATCGTGCAAAAAGATTTGAATTCCTCCTGAAGCAGACAGAACTCTTCGCTCATTTCATCCAGCCCGCAGCACAAAAATCACCAACATCTCCATTAAAAGTCAAGCTGGGACGTCCACGGATAAAGAAGGATGAAAAGCAGAGTTTGATCTCAGCTGGGGAGTATGTTTAATTGTTATTTCTGACTTAAGCTTTCAAGAAAATTACTCATTTTCATGTATCTATTCAGTAATAGAGATTGTGTTTTAAGTCCAGAACTTTTGTAGTCAGTGGTATATCGCAGTTTCTTTAAAAGAGGATTTGTGTATGCATGTTGGATCCTCTGCATTAGTATGACCTTGGATCAGGAGAGCACTTCTAAAGTAAAATGCTTGGTTATTGCTATTTACTGTGGTCTGGTCTGTGCTGTGGAGTGACAGATGGCATGCACTGAATTTCTTTTGCATGACGCTGAACTACAAGATGCTCTGAAGAAACGTGCCAGGTATGCTCCAGCCACTTGTGGACATGTCAGTGGGACCAGAGCAGAGGTAGACCAAGTTCAAACAGTGCCGGGTAGTGCTGGGGTTGGATCCTCGGCATGAACTGCCTCACTTCATAGGTCTTTCTACACTAGACCCCAACCCAGGCTTACACTGCATGTAGTGTTGCTGAGGGGTTATGTATAAGCGAACATGAAGTTTTTGAAGAGTTTATAAAATGACACTTTTATTGTCAATTCTTAAAAATATTTTTGGAATCAAGTAAATGAATTTTCTTCATGGTATACTTAACAAGTAATAAGTTCTAAGTTCACCACTGATACGGGTGTTGTATCGCTGTGTTGCTTGTTAAAATGTACCTTAAGGAATGTTTGATACCTGTTAGAGTATAGCTATGACTCTGGAGGAGAGAGATGCATATCAGTCTTTTGAGTTACAGCTGGAATGAACCAGGAGGGATAGATGATACACAGTGCGTGATTTTGGCCAAAGATCAGGATGTTGGAGCATACATGCTCATTGTGGTAAACGAACATTTCTGTGATAATTTCTTTTTAGGTTTTATAGTCGGTGGTTTGAATTCTTTATGTATGCATCTTGTGTTCTTTAGTTATCGTCACAGGCGCACAGAGCAAGAAGAAGATGAAGAACTGCTATCAGAAAGTCGAAAAACATCCAATGTGTGTATTCGATTTGAGGAGTCTCCTTCGTGTGAGTATTCTGCTGATGCTTTGAAGCGATGAAAAGCTGATGAGCAGAACGCAATTAAAATGTTATACTTAGTGTTCTTCTACTTAGAGAAATGTTACGTTTGCAGATGTGAAAGGAGGAACGCTGAGAGATTATCAAGTCAGAGGTCTGAACTGGATGATCTCATTGTATGAAAATGGCGTTAATGGCATTCTGGCAGATGAAATGGTAAGCAGTCATCTTTGGAAATTTTTGTGGGAGTTCACCAGCCTTTTCTGTCACTTCAAATTAATTTGTATATTTTCTTATATTTGATATCCTTCAGTTTCCCATCAATGAATGTACATTGTGTGCTTTGTGCGTTACCTTACTCTCTTAGTAAAAAATACATGGGAGAGGTATTATTCTGGGAGTTACTATTCCAATTATGCAAATAGTAACAGAGAGTCCGTGTGTACTTCAAATAGATAGAAATGGATTCACATTTATTTATTGTTTTGTATGTGACTAGTATGTTTATAAGTAACAACAGTGTGCAGATTCCTTCCTTCACTGCCTGGAAGGATGAATGTGTGCAGTCTCGAAGTCCAAGATTTTCATGCGTTTTATAAAAAACAAAATTAGTTTCTTTGCATCTGGAGTTCAAGTTTATATATCTTCAAAGTATTTAAAGAATTCTGTGGTCAAAATAGAATAATTTTGAATGATGAAACAAGATATGTGTAAGATAATGCGGATTTTAATGTTTGTTCAGTGGATGTTGTTTTGAGCAGAATTCAAACACTGAAGTACCTATAGTGTTTACTGTATGTGCAACAAGTAGTACGTGCCATTTTACAGCAGTTAGATTTTTTTTTTTCACATCTGGAATTGTAATATAATGAAAGATATTGTATGGCAAATTTCTGCTGTGTACCTTGTTATGAAGTGCTACACTAGGAAAATTGTTTGAAGCTGTTTCTGTACAGTGTCTTGTTTCAGAAGGTTTCTTTTTCCCCCACTTTGTCAATGTAGGGTCTTGGTAAGACTCTGCAAACAATAGCATTATTGGGCTATCTGAAGCATTATCGAAACATTCCTGGGCCACATATGGTCCTGGTTCCAAAATCAACTCTGCACAATTGGATGAATGAATTTAAACGCTGGGTTCCTTCCTTACGTGCCGTTTGCCTTATTGGAGATAAGGATGCCAGAGTAAGTGTTCTACATTTAAACCATGTCTGTGTTTTTCTATCAGAAACCACTATCTGGGGGCGTAGAACCCTTTCTAAGCCACTTTCTTAATTACAGTATTTTTCAGCGGTCTTTAACTATGTCAGCATTGAAAATGCAAAATGTTATACTTGTAACTTTGAGGATAAAATGCAAATCAGAAAGTGAAATAATAAGTTGGCATTGAAGTACAGCTGTCTGTGACTAACCTTTCCTGTTGTGTTCCTCCTTCATTTTTGCACTATCTTTGGTCTCCTCTGTATTTGCATCGTGATGGTTTTATTTATTTTCCTTTACTGTTTTCACCTTGTTGCCTCTGACTTCACCTTCTAGAGGTGATGCTCCCTCTTTGCACTTGCATCCAGTGTCCATGCTCAGCCCTCTAAGTAGGCTTCTGTTGTAGAGCTTTCATTCCTCATAGTGTAGGCTTTGAGTTTGGTGGAGGGTGGCTTGTTGCTTGAAGTGGGGAATGACTTCTTTGGTTCTCCAGATGGGCTGTGTGGATCTCTATTGCTAATAGCACCTTTAGGAAGGGGGTTGGGGGATAGATAACACTTTCCTGTTAATGGAGATGCTTTGGACTGGGTGGTTTAGTGTGGTGTTTTTCTTTCGCTCCCTTAGTAGTTTGTGCTGTACTTCAACTACAGAAAGAATACACTGAGGAATAAATATCTAATTCTGTACAAAATAATTTTCCCCATAAAATGGGAAGGATTGAAAGCTTTAGTTACAGTAACTTTCAGTTATACGAAGTATTTTTCAGACTTGTTTTGTGTGCTAACTTAGTGCTTCAATACTGTTGGCAGAGAGAGGTTCTCATGAATTGCAAAGATATTGCTTCTTTATAAAAGTTTATTAATTCACTTGCTGTACTGCAGGCTGCTTTTATCCGCGATGTTATGATGCCTGGTGAATGGGATGTTTGTGTTACATCATATGAAATGGTCATTAAAGAGAAATCAGTCTTCAAAAAATTTAACTGGAGGTACCTGGTAATTGATGAAGCACACAGAATAAAGAATGAGAAGTCTAAGGTAAGCTCAAATATTTGATCCTTTTAAGATATTTTTATACAAGGTTCTCCCTGGTTTTAGCAATTTTTTAATGTTAAGTATGCAGGGCTTTTGGTTTTTTTTTTTTTGCTATAAGCTGTTGGGCTGTAAATATGAATTTCTAGTATCTCAGTGTCTTTAAATTCAGTATATGTGATTTCATGTTTCAGAAACCAATGAAAACAGATTATGTTAAATGTGCATTATGATGATAACTATTGGTTGTGTTCCCAGCTGTCAGAGATTGTCCGGGAGTTCAAGACAACAAACAGGTTGCTGCTTACAGGGACTCCTTTACAGAATAACCTCCATGAACTGTGGGCATTGCTTAACTTTCTTCTACCTGATGTCTTTAATTCTGCAGATGTAAGTAGAGTTTGGAAGCAAAATCTTGCTTTGATTCTCAAGCTGCTTTCTGTAGAAGAGAATGTTCAGCATATTAAGAGACATCAGATATAGAAAACTTGGATTCAGTAGGAGCTCTGTGACTTGCCTAACTATGGACTTTTTTCTTTTTTTTTCACTTTTTCTTTTTTTTGCTGAATAGAAATTAAGGCAGTGTGTTACATTAGTGCAGATAAGGCCTCAGACTGGCATTAACAATTTAATACTTTAGAAAAATAGAGTTTTGCAAAGTGGAGTACAATTTGGGAAGGCAGTACGGAATGGAGATGGTAGCACATCCAAATGTGCATAAGCTTTTTTCATTGAGAATTGGAGTCATCTTGCACTGTTTATGTTCCCATGTCTGTGCATAACTTGCATTGTTTTTGATATCATGTTTTCTATCATATTTATTTTTTCAGATTTTGTCTTTTTTAACTCTTGCTCCACCATTAAACAAGCACTAAGGTTAGGAATGTGCATATTCCTGTGGTGAGCATGGAGTAACGTCAGAAGTGGAGCATAGTAGTGTTTTTGTCAGTGGAGTTACTCAGTTGACTTAAGTGTTGTAACCTTCTGGGTAGCTGGCAAGGAATTGTGGCCTTACTTTTCTTTCACTCATAGAAATCATTTGTCATTCAGCTGGAGTGAAAGAGAATCAATATGTGTCTGTTATCACCACAGATGATAAAAACAGTTCATGCCAGTTGTGCTTTTTCTTCGCGCAGGATTTTGACTCATGGTTTGATACCAAAAATTGTCTTGGTGATCAGAAGCTTGTAGAAAGACTTCATGCTGTAAGTAAAGCTTTTATCAAGTATCATCATTAGCATACACAGTGTAAAAATAAATAAATAAAAGAATATTTCTCCTTTCGTCTTAGTCAAAGTTAAGATGAATGTGAAGTTACTGAGTTACAGAAACACCCAGCTAAATCTTATGAATGAAATGCTAGAGCTTACTGTTTAGTCACCGCTTTTTGTAGTATTACTGTTTTGAAGCAGACCAGATCTGTGCATAAAACACAAAACTCATTTTGAGACCTTTTGGAAACAATTTATTATCGTGAGTAATAAACTGATACAGGCTTCATGCAAGCCTGGAATGGCATGTCTTCATCTTTGATTTGCTGTGCATGAGATAAGACTTCCTTCTGATTTTTTTTTTATTGCTTACAACAAAAGAAGTCTAATATACAGTACTTACCTTTGAAATCTTGATGTAGTTTGTTTACATCTCTAGAGGAAAAAAACAGCCTATAAAGGGAAATAGACTTTTATAAGCTCATGGGTTTGGTTCTTGCTCAGGACAGCAGCTGGGGTGGGTATGGCAATCTGTGTGCAATACTGCGTATTTTTAGTGTGAACTTGGGAGCATAGTAGTGGACACTTCATTTTTGCAGATTGTAGTAGAATTGTTCAGGAGGAGTCACCATGACAATAATAGATATTGGTTAGTTTGGAGTAAATGTCACAGAAATGAATCTATTAACTTCGTATTTCAGGTGATCAGTTTTAAATAAATGTGTCTTTGAAGAAACTCTTTGAATTTTTGTAGGTTTTGAAGCCATTTTTATTGCGTCGCATAAAGGCTGAAGTTGAAAAGAGTTTGCCTCCGAAGAAAGAAGTAAAAATTTATCTTGGACTCAGCAAAATGCAGAGGGAATGGTGAGTTACTTACATTAAAGTAAGATTCTTCTCTGATAAAGAACGCTACAACTCTTTGTGAAGACTTTTTTCTTGGTAGTTGCACATTAAAGCAGTCAAATGGAGAAGCCTATTTATGGCTATTTTTGGGGCATCGTAAAGGTGCTCAAGTTGTGAAGAACTCAGGAACTGTAATAAAAAGGGATAGGAAGAATAAAGCGGAACCTTTCTTTCCTTCCTTAAGTTTATTTGAAAAAATGTATGCCAGCTAAATTTCATTATTTATTTTTTAAAATGCAACTAGGTATGTGCCAGTGAAAGTCTCAGAGTTGAAATTACATGTGGCCACAGGAGCCATTTACCTGAGGAAAAGTGAAAACGAAAATGTCAGGTCAGTGTAGCAGCTTCAGGAGAATCAGTGAGATCTTAATCAACTTCATAGTCATAAAATATGTAAGAAAAGCTTAAGAAAATCCAGTGAGTGACAGACTACTGTCACTTGCAGGCAAGTTGCCTTTCATGTTAGGTATTGATTTATAAGTGCTCAGTATCAGACAGATGTTTTCTCCAAGTGTGATAATAAAATGGCTCCTTGTTAAAGTAAGCAGAAGCAACTCCTTTTTCCAGAAATTAGTAATTGGGATTTGCAAATTTCATTCATGCTTTGAATATGAAATAAAAACTGAGAGTTATTCAAAATTGCCTGTGAAACTTCAGGTATACAAGGATCTTGATGAAAGATATTGATATCCTAAATTCAGCTGGGAAAATGGATAAGATGCGTCTGCTGAACATTCTGATGCAGTTGCGGAAATGCTGTAACCATCCTTACCTGTTTGATGGTGCTGAGCCCGGCCCTCCTTATACCACTGACACACACCTCATCACTAACAGTGGTAAAATGTTAGTTCTGGATAAACTGCTGGCCAAACTCAGAGAGCAAGGTGAGTTGAGCTTGTGAGCAGTAACAATCTGAACAGTTGTCATATGTAAAAATTACATTTTTAAAGCATGCAGAGACTCACTGTTGTCTCCAGTTAATGCATATGTTATTTTCAGTTAGGTTTTGTTTGGAAAAATCAGTTTTCAGTAGACCTTAATGTGTGCAGGAGTGGAAGGAAGCCTTACAGGAATGGTGAGGAAGGCTAGTGGTTTGACTGAGTGGAAGGAATAGGAAAAGTCTCTACTACTAGAGAAGAGACTTAAGAACTTTTCTGATGAGAGGATTAGTATCTGTGCACATCTTACCATGTTTTTAAGTGCTCTGCTTCTTCAGCTGTATGTTACCAAATAACCTGTCTTGAGGAGAAGTTAATATCAGAAAAGTAACTTTATAAAGAGACTTACTAAAATCGGTGCAATAGTTCTGTAAAAGCTAACTTAAAAGGATAAAACCAACTGAAGCTTCTGTGTCCTGTCAGGTTCCAGAGTGCTACTTTTCAGTCAGATGACCCGTTTATTGGATATTTTGGAAGACTATTGCATGTGGCGTGGGTACGAGTACTGCCGACTTGATGGGCAGACGCCACATGAAGAAAGAGAGGTAAGAAAGATGTGTAAACAAGAAATGTCTGGTTTACGCCTTAATTCATTATTAAACCGTTGTTGTGTTCAGGTGTATAATACACGAAGGAGCAATACTTGCCATTCCTTAAGAGGAATCATTCATTAAAATAAAGGAAAAGATGCTACAGTTTGGAAAGGCAGCCAAGACTTTTTTCTAATCAGAAGTCCATAGTAAAGTAGGCTTCACACGTTCCTCAACTAATTGAACAGCTGGGTGTTTCGATGACTGAGTAGGTTTGCACATGTGATAATATCCACATGGTTGCTTCTGGTGCTGTCATAGAACACTTTTTAAAACTCTGAGGACATTTCTTTGAAAACTCACCAGTGTTTTGGAAACAACTGTAATGATACTCTTCTCTTTCAGGAAGCAATAGATACATTTAATGCTCCCAACAGCAGTAAATTCATTTTCATGCTGAGTACCAGAGCTGGGGGTCTAGGAATTAATTTGGCAACTGCTGATGTGGTTATTCTCTATGATTCAGATTGGAACCCTCAAGTAGATCTGCAAGCCATGGTGAGTTAATTGTCAGAGACGCGGTGGTTTGTTGAAGTTATCGTTGTTCAAGTTGAAGTATTTCTCGAACTTGCTTTTTAGTTATTTTTCATTAGTTTGTTGAATTTGTTATCAGCAAACTAAGGAATCGGATAAAGTACTTTGGCTGTTTCCAAAGTAATAGGAAAAAATTAAAAACATATATTGAATATATATTGAACCCTTCTGGAAACCTTGTGCTTCTCCAGATTGCCTTTTTTTTTTTTTTTTTTTTTTTTTCTGCAGAAGCATAACATCATTTACTTGTAAAGTAGGGAAAAGAAACCCTAATGTTTGATTTTAAATATATTTGTTTTCTCGTTCTGATGCTGATTAATTTCTAAAATCAAGTTATTTAATTTGTGGATTAAAAATGTCATGAGCCTTCTTGCTTGCTTGGGGCAGTTTTGCTTTTTAATGTTAAGTGCATTGAGTATTTACTGTGAATATCTCACACTTTCTTCTGAGATGCATGCTGTTTACCAGTCATAGATGAAATTCCTGGAAACTGCTGAGCGTGATTTGTGAGCTTTAGGAATTTCAGGAGTATCATACATAGCAAATCTTGTTTAAGAGGACAGTCAGAGAATGCTGGTGCCAGCACTTGAAAGGACCATTTTTTTTTAATTGAAGACAAAACATTTTATTTATATTTTGTAGAGAGAATAACCACCAATTCTGATACATGTAAATACAGTATGTTAGTCATAGCTTCATACACTGTACACTGTGAGCTCTGTGCTGATGATTTAATGTAGCCAACTTGGGACAGCTGTGGTATTGAAGCTGTAGCAGCATAGGCTTTGCACATGGAATTAATGCTGTCAAGCCAAGGATGCCATGTTACGGTGCTTCTGTTGTGAACTGAATGTAGCGTGGGCTTGTGTGCGTATATCCCACAGCTGCAGTTTAGACAGACATTTAATTATGTGCATTTGCAGTGAAGCAGATGTATTTATTACAATTGAAAGACCTCAAATTTAAAAGGTGTAATAGCCTGCTATACAGCTAGGTAACTTTTGTGTTCTGCTGAATAAGCAAGGAGCCAAGAAATTCATGCTAGCTTCAGCGTGATGTTTCTGCCTATGTAGCAAGCTAACTGTCTATTGCTTGTGAGTTTTGTTGCTGAATACTCATTAATTTATGTTTGTTAGGATCGTGCGCATCGTATTGGTCAAAAGAAACCAGTACGGGTGTTCCGACTAATCACTGATAATACTGTTGAAGAGAGGATTGTAGAAAGAGCTGAAATAAAACTGAGGCTGGACTCTATAGTTATACAACAAGGTATCAACTGCTATATGTTTTTTTCTGCAACGGAGTTGTACAATACCTTCAAGTATTTGTTAAACAGCTGTACAAAAGTACAGTCAGAGACAAAGCAGGCCTTGTGTATAATAACAGTATGCTAAATTCAAGTATAATGCAGAAGTTATTCAATTGTTCAGCTGAAATTTTTGAAAGAACTGTTTTCTTGAGTGATATGGGTACAGATTCAAAGAGATTCTAAATGAACAAGGTACTGAAGAATAGATGTACTTCTTACCACATCTGAGCTTAGCAAAAATTAAAGCTGCTTTGTGTGGCTTTGTTTAAAAGCTTGGGGAAGAACAGTTCGTCAAAAACCAAAGTTCTGTAGCTGAGTTTGTGAGGTTTGTGAGCCACTGAATTGTTCCTTTCTGAAAGGAATAATGGTCAAAATTGCGATGGTCTGCGGAGACTGGGTTGGTGAAATTTTGGGACAGAGAATAGAGGTCTATGAAAAATTAAACCATTCACATATGGATCAAAATCAGTCAAGTGAGTGTTAAAAAGGTTGAACGCTACTCAGTGGTTATTCCAGAATAATTTGTCACTCTTAATTTTGCGATAGGGTTTTAATATGAAGTTCAGCTAACTTTGCATCAGTAACACCTTAAATGCAAAATGGATGATCTGAATGTGGAATTGTTTGCTTTGGCTTGGTCCACGACCCATTGTTGCATTCTTTATTTTCCTAGAAGTTCCCAATTTCTGTTTATTTTCAGCTCAAGTTAAATGCAACCTTTTTCTTTGGTTCTTTTTTTTTTTGTTTGTTTGTTTTTCTCTTCTGCCAGAGAACTGCAAAAATCCTCTGTATTCATGTTTTTATTGGAACTTTTACCTTTTCTGTAGCTTTCCTAATATTTCTTCTAATTCTAGGGAGGCTCATAGACCAGCAGTCTAACAAATTGGCAAAAGATGAAATGCTGCAGATGATCCGGCATGGAGCTACGCATGTCTTTGCTTCCAAAGACAGTGAGCTGACAGAAGAAGACATAACCACTATTTTAGAAAGAGGAGAAAAGAAGGTTAGAGCAGTTTTATATAGATTTTGAAGTGTGTCAAACATTAAAAATAGGTATGCAAAGTGTATTTTACAGAAGACAAGAATGGTGTAATTATTATGTAAATCTGTTCTAGACGCACACCTATTACTTCACTATTCATAAATATTTCAAAGCTTCTGAAAGCTTGGAAGGAGTAGGGGTAGTGAGTTATAATTACTTCCACCATTTCAGGCTGAGCACTGCATCTTAAGCATTGTTTAATTCATGGGGCTTTTAGAAACATGTAAATTTTATGCCAACAATTCTAATCGACACAAAATCTTTATGGAACTTCATTGAGGAATGGGTAGCTTTGTGGGGAAAAAAAAAAAAAATGAACTACCACTTCAGCTCCAAAGTGTTGGGCATAAATTCCATTTAAATCTGAAGTTAAATCATATAATTGTAGGACCAAATCACAGCATTTGTAGTTTTAGTTTAATGGGAAGGCTTAGAGTCAGTTCAAAATTGGAAAACGCTGTGGGCATCTCTCCTGGATAATAAGGGAAACGTAAGTAAAAGTGTAAAGCACACACACAAAAAAAACCAACCGTGAAAAATGATTTCAATAATGGTGAATTCTTTTTTTCTCTAAAAACAGAACAACTTGAGGGAGCCTAAAAATATTTTCTTGTATTTTAGACAGCTGAAATGAATGAACGACTGCAGAAAATGGGGGAGAGCTCTTTAAGAAATTTCACTATGGACACAGAGATGAGTTTATACAACTTTGAAGGTGAAGATTATAGAGAAAAACAAAAGGTAATTTTCCTTAGAATGATGGGTCTTAGAGAGTTCAGTTTAGCATAGCCTGTATGCTTGGACGTTTAGAAATGTTGTGGCTAAAAAGGCTGTGCTGGAGAAGGAGGAAATCACTGAAGAGTTCACTTAGCTCTGCACAAGCATCGGGATTTCTCTTGCTAACTTCATTACAGGAAGTCAGCTTAATACAGCATAGTCTTGAAGTATGATTTTGTAAGCTTGATAATGTTTAATTGAAGTCCTTCAGTAAGGTTAATTCAGTGCTATCTAATGTTTTTTGTTTTTTTTTTTGCCAACGTTGTAGTTCTTGTGGAGCTTATTAATTGGGATATTTAGAGAAGCGATTCAGTTGTCTCATAATAGACGACAGAATTTAGAGCCCTAGACCATCAATGGCATTAGAGTAGATAAAATCATAACTTCCCTCCAGTGACCAAAGTCAGTAGAATACTGTAAAGGTATCTGCCCATGCCACAGCAACACTGTAGCCTGCCCTAACTGTTCTTCAATATGCTGTTGTTCAATTCTGTTTATAGTTGAGCATGATGGAATGGATAGAGCCTCCCAAACGAGAACGCAAAGCTAATTACGCAGTTGATGCATATTTCAGAGAAGCCCTACGTGTTAGTGAGCCAAAAGTCCCAAAGGTAAGACACTGGCGAATATGGAAATTATTTTGCTTTCCTCCCTTTTTGCAATCCCTGCTCTCACCTTATATTGGTAATAAAATTTACATGTCAAGTGGTACTGTTGCTCACTCGGTTCAATTATGGCAGTTGAAATACTAAAATCAAGCTTATATAATGTTAATATACCTATCTGTGTTTAAAGGCTCCACGACCTCCAAAACAGCCAAATATTCAGGATTTCCAGTTTTTTCCACCGCGGTTATTTGAGCTTCTGGAAAAAGAAATCCTATATTATCGTAAGACAATAGGGTATAAGGTAATGCTTTTTCTTCCCCCCTCTGCCCCCCCAACCCCACTTTAAATTTGTAAATGGCATTTTTATTCCTCTTTGCAAATTCTTTTGAAAAGAACTAAATGAAGTATTAAAATGAAATATAATTTAATAAATTAAAAATAAATTAAAATTTTAATTAAATTAAAATGTATTAAATTATTGTCCTGGTGTTTTTTTTTTTTTTTTTTTCAAAGTGCTTCTCATTTTGAATGAAAATGGCTTGAAGTCTCTCCTCCTGTTTCTGTTCCGCTATAGAGTAGAGAAAGTTGTAATTCCTTCCTGTATTAAAAATGTCATATGTGGGCATCTTTGTGTTTTGTGGTGGGTTCCTAGCTATAAGACTGAGTGGAAAAAGTGAAGGCAGTTCTGATGCTTAATATACTTTTTCTCACAAAAAATAAGTATGATATGTGATCTAAGGTGAGAAAGTAGTTTTTGACAAATATAAGATCACCTTCCTGAGTACTGGGTGTGGGTTTTTGTAGTTGTTGTGTATCTTACGCAGAAAGTAACTTAGGTAATATTGAAGTCAACTTTGTGTTGATATGATGATAAGCAAAGTGACATCAATTTTCCTCCTGTTTTGCTGGGATATAAAATGTTTAAAGATGTCTTTATAACAGTAATACATTCAGACTTGTCAAGAGACTTGCCTTTTTTTTCCCCTTCTGTGCTAACTGAATTTTCCCCTCTCCCTGCTGATGTTACCAGGCAAGCAGTGAGCATTGATTGTGTTCTGATGTTGCTTGTGCCACTGTTGGTTGATTAACTGGAATAGATCCCCCTACTTCCAGACATGTACCATACTGCAAAACAGCCATGTCTCATGACAGATTGTGGCAAGAAGAAAGCACTTGTAAAATGTGGAGAACATAAACTGTCATACAAGGCAAGATAGGAAACCGCCATTGCAAAAGAATAGAATAAATATTAGCAATGTGTATGTATTTTTTTTTTTTAAGGAAAGGCAGAAGATGTCTTAAAGCCTACTAGGAAGCAGAAAGTTTATTTTTTGTGAATGGCAGGATAGATCAGAATTAAAAGAAGCAAAATTAGCTGAGGGAAAGAAATTCTTCAGTGGATGTTTCACTGAGGTTGAGAGAGTTGAAATTGGGGTTGGGAAGACTGAAACTTAAGGCCTAGAAAAGAAGGAAGGATGTTCTGGTCACTGCTTGCTTCTGAAAACTGAAGGAATGCCAGGTGAAAGAGAAGTGTAAGACCTTTGGAAATGAAACATGAGTACAGGAAAGTGGATTAAGGCCGTTAGATGGCAAGACACAGGAAGCATAATACAATTCTGTTGATGCAAAGCTTTTATTTGTTTGCAGTAGCAGTTCACCTACCAGTTAAAGTATGTACATAGTAAACTTCATAAGGTACATTTTAGAGAGGAGAGAACAGATTGAAGATAACACCTTGATAAACTGAAGCTTCTTAAAGAAAAGTAGAGTGGGGTCCTTTTATTACTTACAGGAGAAGCTAAACTTTCAATTTCTTACTTCAGACAAGAAGGAAGAAGCAGAGATAAATGATAAATACATGATCTTGTCTTACAGGATGATATTCAATTTTGCAGTAGTTAAATAGCCACAAAAGTATTTTAGTAGTCTGGTATTTAAAAATATTCTTATTATGAGTTTGTTTCTTCAGGGTAGCCAAGGTGTGGGATGCTCTTTTTTGGTTTTGCTGTGTGATAACAAGTGCTTAGTGGGTGCAGGTTGCCACCTCAGTCCTGTGCAATTTAATGCGCGCATCTAGATGGTAAAGCAGGATTCATCAAAATGTGTCTTTAAGCAGTAATGAAATGTTACTATCGATGCCTTGGATCTCAGGTTCCCAGGAATCCTGACCTCCCCAATGCAGCTCAGGTGCAAAAAGAAGAACAAAAGAAGATAGATGAGTCTATGCCTCTGAATCCTGAAGAAACTGAAGAGAAAGAGAAGCTACTAACGCAGGTAAAATAAGAATGGGTCGAGTATTACATTGTGTGTGTGTGTGTGTATACATTTTTTTTTTTTTTTTAATTGGTATGGAACATAAATACAAAGTAATAATGATGCGACATGCAAAGGAAAGCTACACTGATGTTACAGAGAGATGCAATGATTCTGATTTGCTTTTCTTCTGAGAGACCTTTCCTGTCCTTGAGTAAGTTTCTTAGTTTTCTTAGTCAGCTCTTGTTCCTTGAATGTCTGCAGTATTTCTGAGGCAAAGATTGCACAGTCAGTGTCCTGCCCAGCAGTCCCTGCAGAAACCAGTCCGAGGCTTACTTCTACCTGCAGCTGTCTTTTGATTTTTGTCAAAAAAGGTTTAAGTCAGAGAGGACGGGTTGCCATCAACATATGTTTTATACACAGCTGTATAAAGCAGTATGTCACTTCTATGAATTTTGCCCCAGTTTAATTTGGCATGTTCTTTTTCTGCCATGACTGTCTTTGTATCACTGGCTAGTTTCTTGACATTTGGGGCTGTTGCATTGCTGAACTAGGCTTATTAAAAGCTAATTTGTAAGGAGAAAGGTGTATCTCAAAGTAACGAGTTTTCTCTGAAACAGTTCAGCATAGTGTACCTTGAAATTTGCAAGGTCACAATTTGACTGTTAATCTCACCTGTTTATAGTAGAGGAAATACTTAAGCTGTTGTTGGTATGTGTGTCAGTGCTATTGATGATTGGTTAAAAATCTTCCTGTTGTGTATATCAAACTTGTAGAGAATCTGTCTAGTGGTAGAGTCAGCTGTAGAACTGGCGGGGTTCCTTGTAGTGCGTTTTCTTTCATCACAGAGATACTCTTACAAGTTGCTGTTAAGGCATGTGACTTGTATTTTTATATTCTTGATGTTTTCTTCTCTCCTTGTCTTGAAAACGTAATGTCTTTCTTGAATGATGTTTTTGTGCATTGCATTTCACTTAACTGTTGTTCCATTCTGAATTCACTTCAGTACACAACATGTTTTGTATTTGACAGTGCTGTGGAATTGCTGTTTGACTGCATCTTTTCAGACTCGAGATTTTTTTTCTTGACATAGTGAAATTTTCATCCAACAGTTTGTTTGGTTCAAAATTTGTGGATGTTCTAAATAGCAGCAGTTGCTTTAGGTGTTTGCATTGCTTGAAGAACTCGTAATGATGCTTGCAATGGAGCTTCCTGCACTCCTAAAACTTTTTGTTGCTTTTTTGATGAAGGGTGATTTAGATGAAATTACAGTGACCTGTCAGTGAGAAGTGCTGTAGAGAAGATTTTAAGAGGAAGAAAACTAAAAAGCTCTTACCAATGCATGTGGAGCCATGCAAAAAACCAAATAAACAAAAATCCGCCAAAAACCAACCCTCAAACTCTTTAGACTTCTAATGATTCAGTAATAAGCCCTGGGTAATAGAAGTTATGGAAATCCTGCAAAACTACTATGCACTGTGACCGTGTGACACTGTAGAGGCATTGCCAGTTGAAACAAATGATACATACACACGTAAGACAAAACTTATTACCTTTCTCCTCAATAATGACTTCTTGATCTCTTGCTGCTTACAGGGTTTTACAAACTGGAATAAGAGAGATTTTAATCAGTTTATTAAAGCTAATGAGAAATATGGTCGTGATGATATTGATAATATTGCCCGAGAGGTGGAGGGAAAGTCACCTGAGGAGGTAATTGAGTATTCAGGTACGTTGAAATATATTTCTTAGTTTGATATCCATAATTTTTGCTGCATATTCTTCTGTAAGACTTAGGATTTGGATGTGTGTCGGAAGAACTCTTTTAAAAAGTATGTCATCATTCTTCCTAGATGACTGAATTGTGTTAAAAGTTGTTTGCAGCATAGAATGTCTGCAGCTGTCCTTATCCATCTCTCAGGTGAAAGCTAAAATGTGACACAGTTGACTTACATTGATGCTATGGTGTTGCAGATTCATGAGGCTGCGTTATAGAAGCTACATAATTTTTTTTATTGGTGTGTTTGCTATTCTAGGTAGTGCACTGTGTCTTGGTCTCTGGTATTTATGCCGTATCTTTTAATTTGTTCTTAATTCTACCTGTTTCATTCTTACATTAATTTTCCTGAAATCCTTCATAAAATTAAACTTTGCAGTGTTCTGCCTGCTGCTTAAGAAAGAACAGTTTATCAGGAGCTCCCTATAAAGTGCTGAGTTTACTCTGAGTTGATTAAAAGATGTGATGGGAGAAAGCCACAGATTACAACCTCTTTGTGTAACTGAAGTACTAAGTAATCCCTGGTGACCCTAGACAGCAAGTGAGAGCTGACATTAAAGCATGTCTGCTCATGTTACTAACTAGTTTCACCATTGTTATCAGAAGCCCACTTTAAAAGGTTTTTTTCAGTTTTATGTAATTCAGTTAATTATATTGGATATAGACCATCTTGTAGTTAGTAACCATTGCTTGTATGAAGGCTGCTCTGCAAGCAATTCCTCCTATTTTATGATCCTTGCCTGCAAGATCAGAGGTGGATGTTGGTGGGATGGCAGTAGAAGTTGAACCTTCCCACCAGTGTCCTGTTACATTTTGTTGCTGTGTGACAGACAGCAGCAGAGGGGCAGTCTGATTAGAGTGTCCTGACATAGAAGGGTGCATGAAGCAAAGGGTCGGAACTGAATTCCTCCATATGGAAGAAATGGCACCCACTGACATTCACTGGCACTTGCTGAATATTTATGGAAACCAAACAGTGGATGTGAGCACGGTGAGAGGTGGGTGGGGGGTTAAGTTTCAGTAGTGGCAACAGTGAACAGTGCTCAGTCTCTGCTGGTGCTGATGTTCACAGGCGTGGCATGCAGGATCTTGTTCATTGCTCTTGAAAATGCGGAATTACTGATGGTGACCGTTGAAAAGTAGTGTTTTGTAGCTGAGAATTTGTTCTATCAAATGGTGTTATTATGCTCTTTGTATCCATTGTAGTTTCCAAGGAAATAAATAGGATGCATTACTTCTGGAGCAACCTATGTAGTTGACTGTAAAGATGGTGAATGAAGGTTTGTGCAAGGTGTCTTTGGCTAGCACAGTAAAAGCAACAGTGTTACCAATTCCTTAAAACTTCACAGATGTACAAAGTGCATTACATTTTCTGCGGGAGTGCTTTAATGGAGTAAGGATGTAAGAATAAAGAAAAAGACTTTATTTTACGGATTGTTTTGCTGGTTTTTTTTTAGCTGTTTTCTGGGAACGTTGCAATGAACTGCAGGACATTGAGAGAATAATGGCTCAAATTGAACGAGGAGAGGCAAGAATTCAGCGGAGGATCAGTATCAAGAAAGCCCTTGATGCTAAAGTAATTACTGCAAGATTTTTAATTTAGGGTGATGGCTTCTTACTGTGCCTCTGGTTAGAGGTGGATAGAACCTTTCGAATCCTTTCAGAAAGGAAGCAGCTGGGGGTGGGAGTTCTAGCTTTTTACGTAGAAGCCATGTGTCTGTGATAAGCACTCATATGTAGTAAATCCATGATGACATGCTGCGTGCTTAATAGTGGTTGTTTTTGTTTTGCGTTCAGATCGCAAGGTATAAAGCACCTTTTCATCAGTTGCGTATTCAGTATGGAACAAACAAAGGAAAAAATTACACGGAGGAGGAAGACAGATTTTTGATCTGCATGTTGCACAAGATGGGCTTTGACAAAGAAAACGTGTATGAGGAACTAAGGCAATGTGTGCGCAACGCTCCTCAGTTCAGATTTGACTGGTTTATCAAATCCAGAACAGCAATGGTAGGTATCAGTTACATGGACCATGGACTTAGTTATTATTTTGAGTCATTATGAAGCGTACCTTTCCTTTGTTAAGTACCATCACATAACTTGGATTCATGCCAGAATGCTGGAAATTAGGCAACACGTGTTGAAAAAGTAATGTTGGCTTTCATTCTCACTTCAGTTTTTTCTAAAAACAGCCCACTCCTGTAGCACAGCAAACACAACACACGGCTTAAAAAATCTGCCAAGTCACATGCTACCCAAAGGGACTAATACAGAGGTAGGCTGGCCTTACAAATAGCAGTGGTACTGCTGTTGCAAAGTGGAAGCTTTAACGTTATCTCTTAAAATGGGACTGCTCTTTACAATGATTGGGCAACATTACAGTCGGAAAACATCTGAATTATATACTTGGAGGAAGTTTTAGCTTTTCTAACTTTGCTCTTTAATTTTTAAAAGCCCAGGGAAGTTTTCAGAGCTGAATGCGAGCTAATCATTGGTTTAAAATTATTTTTGTAGTTTTGAATAAGGATTTCATATGTAAGAGCTTTTTAGTTATCGTTTTCTGAAGATTTTTGTTCATTCTTGGAAAACAAATCCAAGTTTGGTAGATAATAAATAGACCAATACTCTGAACTTTGGCTGTATTTTTTTCCTTTTTCTGTAGAGCAGAAACATACTTCTTAAAATGTTGAGAGGTGACACTGCTAACAGAAGCAGCCTTGGTGGCTGCAAATAATAAGGTATGTAGACAATGAGTGTAGGATGCTTGTAATGAAGCTGTCAGCTCAGCCCAGCTGTCATGGCTCAGGTCAGCGTGATTCAGAGCCTATATATGAGTACAGCGTGCAAGTCTGCACCATGTAAAGAGCACATGCATGTGTAATTTGTATGTGAACATATAAATTTGGGAAACATGTCCTTCCAGTTTTTCTTATAATACTTGACATAATGTGATCTTGCTTGCTTCTAAGGGGTGAGAGCTGGGCGTGATGGGCATTGCTGACACACCAAGGGAAAGTACCCTCTCCTGGGTGCAGCTGTCATTGGTGTTCCCTCTTGCCTTGTAAACCAGTTTCTAATTCAGTGTTACATCGTGGTCTTGTAGCTCACATGCTATTTTGTATGTAAATCTGCAACTTCTAGTAGTTCAGTAGGCGCGGAACCACTGTGTGTTACTTAATGCAGTTTCCTGACTTCAGGATGTGTTTATAAAATGTTTTTTTCAGAGTTGTGGGTACTGCACTAACAGTAATAGAACAAGTTAAAATATTTCAAGTGTGTATTTGAACAGGTAGGAATGTGTACTTTTCCACCGTTATAGCTTCACAGTACAATTTTTGCCTGACATTTCTGCAATTGAAGTGTTTCTGGATAGTCCAGTGGTTACCCTTAATTAAAAAGGACTGCAAGCTTTTCTTGCTGGAATGTCAGTTTGAAGAATTACTGATGGTAAAATTGTAACCATAAAGAAACCTCCAGTGTTAACTTCGGTTAATTTTAAGTTGTCTATGGAGAAATCCATTCAAGTGAGTCATAGAAATCGGCACTAGAAATTTAAAAATATGGCTCAACATTTAACTTTGCTTGGCATATTTAAGTCAGAGGTAGTGCTAAATCTTCTGTTTAAATCTTCTTAATCGTACATTCGGTCAGATTTTCCTTTTTAAAGGAGAAAGGAGTCATTTTCTAAAGTGTGGAAACGTTTTGCAGTATCTATTACTGAAACTTGAGGGAAGGGCATACAGTGAATTCTGGATTATTTTCTTTTAAAACTATATGCAGTAATACTGACTTGTTTTTCTACTATTAGCTGAAGGAGTGGTATGAAAATAGAGAGATAAAATAATCTTTCACTTTATATATCCATTTATTTTTCTTAATGGTTTTAAATTGTTAGGATGGTTATGATTATGCTGCCAATAATTGGTGTATTTTATGCATGCAGATATAGTGATTGTGGAAACATTCACTTCTGTGGATCTGTTTTGCGTAGGCTTGATACTTTCTGTGAAGAAAAGTGAATAAAAGAATAATTTGAATATAAGAATATTTGAATAAAAGAATAAAAAAGAATAATTTGATTCCAAGAATAACTTACTAAGTATAAATAGAAATAATTACAAAGGGATATGTACAGTAAGTTTAGTGGAAGTGGATAAAACCCCTCCTTAGAACACTGAAACTCACATGTAACCTCAAGGTTACCTTTTATTACATTCAAACTCATATGAAACAAACTAAGAAGGGAGTGTAATACTGAAAAGAATTTGTTATTGGGCTTTCCAGGAAGACTTTGCATTCTACTATCCACTAGATGTCTCTTGAATTCCACATTAGTAGCTGATTTATCTTCCATCTTATTGTTTTTCTGTGAATTTCTCGTTGGAAAACAAAAATAAATTGTTTCATTGACTTATTCCACTAACAGATTTTTTTTCTTTTTAATTTTAATCTGATGTGTAAGTTTGCAGAGAGAGAGCTTAGGCGCTCTTTAAAGTGATAAGTTTCTTAACACAGCTTGGAGGCATACGTTTGGTTTGTTTCTGTTCATGTAGGAAGAATAATGATGACAATAATGGTGACAATAATGAATTGCCTCTTTGTTTTCTGGGCATAATTTATGCATGTCCTTTGACTTTTCTGCAAACCCTGCCCAGTGTAAGAAAAATGACCCGGTGTACATGCAGGAATATTCGGACCTGTTGACAGAGCTTTGAACTTCTACTTTCACACTCATGCCAACATCTCTGCCTTCAGTCACACAGAAGGAGATGGTTCAGCGCACCCATCTTATTTACCGCAATACTAGATATTATAGCATGAAAGCAGGGAGCAAAGTACAGCTTATCTCTTTCAATCCTAAAGAGAAAAGTTTCAGGCCATACTGAATGAAATTGCATCTCCGAAGGTGCAAGGCATTTCAGACTGAGTGCACTTTTGTAGCACTAAAATGAGGTGGATCACTCCATACAGCACTTCATGTAGTTCAAGGCAGAATTCATCATGCCGTGATAGTAGGTGTAGCAGAAGCCTGTGTGCATGCTGCGTGTTAATGTCAGATGCTTCTGTGATTCTCCTGAGAAAGCTGTTTTTGAATCCTCTGTCCACAGTGTGTTCTGGAGTGGCAGTCCATCTGGGAATTCCCAAGCGTGAGTCTAAACACCTCTTACAGTAAATGTATCTATGCAAACATTTTTTCCCTGAGAAATTAGAGTATTTGTCTCTTGAGGCAAATGGCACACGGTTATTTCTTAGCACCTTTCTGATAATGGTTTGTCTTGAATTTAACACAAGCCAATTTCTCTTACATTCAGAAAGGTTGAAGTGACTGTTTTTGTGTGGAACAGGTTGTCATTAGTCTTCACCTACAGTTCTGAAGTCTCTGAGTGCAGTGTACGCAAATTCCAATAATGTGAAGTGCTTCTGCCCCATGGATGATCGTCTTCCTACTCTTATCTGCTTTTAGTCATCTCTAAAGGTCTAAAGAGTGTGGCGTGTTTGGGATGCAGCACATGTTGGACTCACTCGCACCCAATCTTTCTCATACTCGTTGACTTTTAGTTTGAATGCCAATGTTTGTGTGGAATTTGAAGGTTGTAGTGGCTGAATTGTGAAGATTTTTGGTTGCTGTGGGGTTTCTTCTACATGAGTGTGATAGTTTGTGTGTATATATATGTTCTTTGAGCAGGAAAGAAAAGCCAATGGAATTGCTGTTCACAACATGCATAAAACATAATATTAGTAGTAAGAACTTATTCTGTATCTCATAAGAGATTTTTTTAGTTTTCAGATGGGATACGAGAATCAAATGGATTTTTCTTCACCAAGCTAACTTTTATTAACAGCAGTGCAAGTATTGTGACGGTTATGCTAAAAAAAAAAAGTAATTTATACTTAAAGAAGAAAAGAAAAATCATGTGATTTAATCTAGATTGCTTTCAGATGCCATGGAAGACTTGCTGCTTACAAGTACTGAAGGCCCCCTACTTTCTGGGTGCTTTTTGACCAAAATTCAGCACTGAGTTCCAGGCTTAAAGCTGCATAGGTCTTTGCCAGGTTGGAGCTCTGCAGTGTCTTCTCTCTTTGCAAAGAGATTCTGTGTGTCACAGCAAAGTTATGCTGAAGATGGTTTGGATTTCTTTTCTCTGTTTTAAAGATGCACCTTAAGACCTCTCTTTCTAAAATCTGGCAAATTATGCTGGCAGGCAGTGTATTATTTGCTTCATCTAAACATGATGAAGGACTGGATCAGTCCTTAGAGGTGTTGGTTCAGAAGATAAAGGTACAACTCTGTAAACATGGAAGAATGGAGTACTTTGGAATTCAAGACTTTCAGCTATTTTTGTAATTTAGAGTTTTATTTTAGAACTTGTTGTTTTCTGTTTCCTCAGGAGTTTCAGAGACGCTGCAATACTCTCATATCTTTAATAGAAAAAGAAAATATGGAAATTGAGGAAAAAGAAAGAGCTGAAAAGAAGAAAAGAGGAGCGAAAGTCACGGCGGTATGTTGAGCAGCACCTTACTTCTAGTGGGGCTGAATTCCATTATATCTTGTTAGAAAATGAAGATAATAGCATGTGATGGTTTGAAGTATAAACCATTAGTTGAGAGATTAAACAAATACCTGTGTGTTAACGACTCCCCTGGAGTTTTTTCTTGAGAAGAGGCTTTAATGTAAGTAGCTGAGGGACTGGTAAGAAAACAAAGCTCTTTCTTTTTTTTTTTTTTTTTTTTTTCCTACCTATTTGTATACATGATATATTGGCTACAGTTCAGCCTAAGGACTGTGATTACTCCCTGTGTAGCAGTTCCTGGAGGAAGAAATTAGAAATGTTCTGTTTATTTTAAAGGATGGTTGTCCTGATCTTACCTAATTTGTGGTGTATGGTATCTGTACTGAGACCATTTAATGCAGGACCTAAGGAAAGCAGAAAGGGTGGCAGAATTCTGTCTGTGGCTAGGATTATTTTGTTCACCCTGCTGTATTTGCCTGTAAGATTTGAATTGGAACTTACAATAATGTTGCTAATCTTTTTTATTAGTTGATGTACTGCGTTTTGCTGTTTTAGTGGTATGATGTCACCATTCCTGTGAATTTATTAACTTTAAAATAATTTCCTTCTCCTTTTTAGTCACAGAAGAGAAAAGCAGACCTGGCTGCTGAAAACTCTGGAAAGAAAGATGCTAAGAAAGTTAAATCGTGAACTTGGAAAATGAATTCAAAATGTAAAGCTGTCTCTTTCTTCTCTTCATCTACAAGTATTAATTGCCAACTTCTCTGTATTCATGGTACTCACCCACAAATCCCTTGGCTTAATTTTGCAATTTTGTATATTTTACAATGTCTTTCTTTACCTAGAATGTGTAGCTTTATATTTTATGCATTCCAGTATTTTTGTGCACTGTATTTTGTGAATTTCATGTCTTCAGCAAAATTCACTCAGTCCTTGTTTTTTTAAGCTTGTGCTGAGGTTTTAGCTTTTATATGTTTTATATGCTGCTGCTTTGAAAGAAAAACTAGATTCTATAGCTGTATTATTGTTGTTTCATATTTCAAATTTATATGGCTGTGGGAAAATAAACAAAATTATTTGAAGAGAAATGTACTTCATCTTGGTTTTCCCTCCCCTCTTTTCTGCGTAGCCACATTTAAAGTGAATGTTAAGGTTTGTATAATTGTGCCTTCATTATCAATCAGAGTTTTTTTGAAGTATATAGATAGGATCAGGAGCATGACAAAACAAAAATCTAATGAGGCTGACGTCCTTGTTTGGTGTCAGAATTAAATGGGTGTTTTTCTCAGAAGTACTCGGAAGGAAATGCTGCAGATCACTTTTTTTTTTTCCCTCCCCCCCCTAATCATTGGTTTCTGTTAGGCTGCATGTGTGCTTAAACACAGGGTGAAGTGTTGCTTGGAATGACCTCCACATTAAACCTTTTCTTTGCCTAATGAATGGAAGTGCGCAACTAATAGCTTCTTTAAGTAGCAAACAAAATAATTCATCGTTTGGTTGGTAGGCTGCTCAGTTACGTTGCCTTGTGCTACAAGATCTGTTGCTGTAATTAGCTCTTAACTCTTTCTCCTTTTACCTTTGATTCAACACGTCAGTCAGAAGCAATGGGGATATGCTATGGAGTGCTCCTTTTTAGTATTTTCATTTTAATGAGGGGATGAAAGTGTTGGATGTACCTTTTCTTGACTTCGTGAGAATGGCCTTTATTAAGCAGGTTCATAATTTCTGCTCACCTTGGAGTCTGCCTTTCCCAGATAAGTAGAACAGTGACTGTGACATCTAATGTTTTACTTTAATCTTCTGTCTCTGATCTGGTATTTAGTATGGACCTTGCCACAGCAACACGTACCCTTATAATGTCAAGTCCAGATTAATGCAGTGTGCTTTACATGGTACCTTCCTTGAAGACAATGTGTAAATTTCTTCTAGTGCAGTTTGCTTCCTTCGTGAGTGGTTTGAGATGATAATGTTGCCTTGTATTTCATGCTTTTGTTGGCTACTTTCTTCTGAATTTTGTAAAACTTAAACTTTAATAAAAACTTACTGAGTTCTAGGGCAGAGTTCTGTCCACATTTTTGTGTTAATTAAAATCTGTTGGAATGTGTCTGAAGCTTTCTGAGATGAATGTCTGTAAACTTGATGAATAATTATCAGTCTTTCCTGAGGGTCTGCATAGAAGGTTTTGTACAAGAATGGGTCTGGTGACTTGGCTGGGCACTTGGAAAGATACAGTTCTTTTGGCTTTTGTATTTCAGAATAGGGCTTTTGTTCAGGGACCAAGACATTAAGTGTTTGCACTGGGTTTTTATTTGTAAGACTTGTAGTTTAACAAAGTATTCATCTATTGAGATCTGAGTTGAGAGCCATGCCTAATAATGATGATGGGCTTTCAGACAGAAGGCTGAGGATGGGTGTCAGCATACACAACTGAGTGTGCAACCAGAGTGGGACTGGGTGCACGTGGGTGAGGATGGCTTTCCAAACAGCAGTTCTGGTATCAGAGTAATCGGCATCCTATTTTGTCCTTGGCAGGAGGACATCTAGTGTAATTATGGCCTGTAAATTGTTATGCAGCTACCTACATATAAATCACGAATCTCTGGAGCATTGCTATTAATAGAGGAAGATGCCTTATTTACATTTGCTTTTCAGCTCCTATGTCACTCAGTAACGTTATTGCCTGGAGTTATAAAAATATGTATAAAGAGGAAGGGAAGTAAAAGCTGGAAGAGCCAAATTAATTTTTACTTAGTTCTATCAGCTGGGGGTAGACCCTATTCCTTTGCTACTAGTTGGCATAATCAGCTAATATTTTTAATGCTTTAAGAATTAAAATACATGTAGTCTTTTTCTGTTTGTTGGGGATAGCTTTGTTACTCTTGTATGTTCTTGTGTATCCAGTTTTTCTGTATTATTTGCGAAGTATAGGGGAAGTTTTAAAATGGTAATATTTCAACTTGTTCTTTTATGCAGGTTTCTTGGTTTTGGTTACCTCAAGTTAATAGTACTCCTTCAGTGATGTGATGTAGTAGCTGTGTAGCACAAGATCATGCAGTCCTTCTTTCGGATACTATCCTCGTGATCAGACAGCTTCTCTGAAGCATGATAGATACTCCCAGGAAATATCTGTTATCTCTTACAGTCTGTGGTTCCTAGTTAAACTCAATGTGCTGTTGAACAACAGTCCTTGAGAGCACTTGTGTACTATATACTAGTTCCTCAGCATATTGAGTCTTCCTATTCATCATGTCCCACGGTGATAACTAAAGAAAATTGCTAACAGCTGCTGGTCAGGATTAAAGTAAAATGGATCTTTCTTTTCCTTTTCTGTTCTTCTCATTGTAGATATAACCACAGTATGTGCCTAGCAGAATCTAAATGATGTGCTGCTGTGGCTTAAAATTAGGTGGACTGAAATAAAGGAATCATTTACTTTTAACTACTTTTATCTCAGATGAGGAATACTGCCTGTAAGAAATTTGTAAGCGCTGAATGTAATGTCACACAAAGAAAAGAACTGAAAATTCTGGGCCTAGTTGGACAGTTGTTAAAGAAATATGATATGAAAGGTTTGAAAGGAATTTCTTGTCTCCTTTTGAGTACACAACTGAAATTTGATGATGGTTGTGTTGGGGTTGAAAAAAGTGATGCAGCAATCATCTAGCACTTCTCAAAGTACATGTAACCTCCTTGGAGAGGACACAACAGTTCTGGTGTTTTTTCTTTCAGATACACATTGTTTTCAAGTTACCCACCCTTTATTTTTGAGTTATGTTTGTGATGATAAACTTACATCGCTGAATCTTCTTTGATTTTAATTCCTATTTCTCATAATGACATCTAGAAGGAAGGGTTTTCTCCCTGCCAGTAACGTGGAACCATCTTTAGGTGCCATTTGAACAAATAGCATCACTGTTCTAAAACAGTAAGATTTTTTTTCTTGTAATTTGAGTTGCTTCTTGAATTTATTGCTAATACTGGTTATGGTTTTAAAAAAAGTGGATTAGTTTCCACTCCTTGGTATCATAAGCAGAGGAATACGGTATATGGAAGGTAATCGGAATCCATCTGAATGCCAGATGGAATTAACTTCTTATGTGTTTCCTACAGCACCTGCACTTTTTGCTGTGTGCTGCCACTGTCCCTGGCGCTGTCCGTAGGCTCTCACTGTGCCTTTTCCCCAAGTTCAGTGCTGGGATTAAGCACGTTCAGTGATCACAGCTTTATACCAAAGCTGTTGAAGGAGAAAAAACCACCCCAAGTAACAACAGCCAAAACCTACGTGGGCCTTACAGGTTGAAAAAGCATGGAATTCTTCAGCCAGCAGTAGTTTGAAAGTATGAAATGATAGATGTGCAGACACTGGCACCTGTGCTGACGCTGGGTTAGAAAGAGTTGATCTCTGTAGTTCGTATCTGGTTAAGAACTGAAGATTGATTGCTAAACTTTGTCAGTTTATCTAGTCCATGTACTCCAAGCACGTATGTAAACACTTTGCTGAATCACAGTTAGAATGTTTGCTTTTAGTTTTTCCAAAAGAGTAAAACTGAACTCTGTTTGCATAATTTGAAATGTAATGTGTTAATTGCATTTGCACGATATCCAGCCTTAATAGGAGTTATATTTGCTGCCTCCAGGTAAAGTCTACATTGTGTTGAAAGATAACTTCTGAACTTTTTAAAAATGAGATTTAAGTTGCACACACATAAAAATTGATATGAACTTATGTCTTCTAGTAACTGCACTCTGGTACTGACTGGCCCATGCACTTGGGATACCGTTCAAAACAGTTTGGTTCATTTCCATGTCTCTTGTACCCCTCAGAGCTTTCAAGCTATGACAACTGAATGCAAGGTGTGCATATGGTCGTTCCACATCTGCTTTCAAACTAATTTCCTGTAATCTTAAATGAAGTACTAGCAGAGTCCGTATTTTTGTGACAGCCTTACCTGTTGTTGTCTCAAAATATGTTGATGCTTAATTAAAGTATATTGCTGTTTTTCAGTTTTCCCATACCTCTGGTGTGTTACTAAAATAAAATACTTCGGAGCTTATGTCCACTTGACGTAGAGTAGTAGGAACCAGGCATTGTATCACTGCAGCCTTTGATCACTAGTAGATGTGACTCCACAATCTCATTCCTCAGCTCAGTTTAGTGCCCAGCTGAGGATGATCTGTCACGACCTCCTACTTTCATACTGCCTATGTCTGTCTGTGAGCACTGATACCTACTATTTACAAAGTTTTGGAAGCAGTACCTATTAATTCTTCTGGAGAAGCTTCTGTGTTCAAACAAGAGGACTTGTAAAGGGAGCAGCCATCCTGTCTGAAGGTCTAGTTGGTAGTTTCCCCTTGTGGAGGACTAGAAAAATTTGGGGCGGATCTGTCCCACCTGGAGATATGCTAAACTGCTGTAATAAAACAGTTTAATGTTATAAACAAAGATTTCTGTAGTTATTTCTGAAGAGAATCTCTCTTCACTATGGTAGTTGCGTGACCTATGCTTTTATAGGTGCTATGAGAACACTTCCATTTTGGACTAGGGTGTGCAAGCAGTGGTTCCCCATTTAAGCAGGAAAGCTGGAGGAACTTGATGCTTTGCTTACAGGGCTTGAGGTCTGCTACAGCGCACAGATTATCTGGAAAACAGCACAGGGGAACTGGGGCAGGGGGAAAGGGGGTGAGCAGCTGCAGCTGTAGGAACAACCAGAAAAGCAGTGGTGGTTGGCGCTGTGGTGCGATGTTCACTCATTGCAGCCACTCAGTGTCTGGAAAGGTCACCTTTCTCAGGGGACAGAACTTGTTGCTTCTATCTGGCAGTTTCATGCCTTAAGAAAACAGGGTGAAAAGTTATCTTCTTTTATTTTCTCCATTGTTAATTAGTTGGATGCTGCCGAAGGCCACAAATTCTTCAGGATTGTTTTTTGAGTGCTTTCTTTGCCTTTTATTTTGTGATCTCTGCTGGGGAAAACATGTTTGATTATGAAGTATTTTAAATGGTAGCAATCCTAAGCACCATAGCCCTGCCGCTAATGAAAAACTGTAGCTGAGATTTGGTACCCAGTAATGCCAAGTGCTGCGTACCGGTGGCTTTTGAATTGCATGGAGCTTCTACACAATTCCAAGAGTTTATCCATTATGTTGGTGGTGAGTCGTCTTTTCTAAATGAATGCAATACAACAGTTTGTTCGGGTAGCAACTGCATTATAGCTTAAGGTTCTCAAAGGAATTGGCTGTTATAAATTTTTAATTGTAATTCACCTTGAGGAACTGGTTATAAAACCATTATGGTAAAACTAGTAACTATATTGGTAAACTTGTAATATTTATTAACTGTGTCAATAGCCGTATTTATATACTTATGGATAGAACTTCAACTTTGCTAATTGCTCTTTTTTTTTTTTCTGCCTGAGCTCTCTGTTCTTCAACTAATGCTTTTTTTAATGAACTCGTATTCTGTGGTAGTAGGCACAGTGAGAACACAGAATAATAGGAGTTCATATTCAGCTCTTCACTGATACGGAGTCCTGTCTTTTATTTATACAGAACATCTGAATAGATGCTGTTCATGAAGAGCTCTTCTGAAAAGAATAGCTGCTCATTAGAGACTGATACACCTTATTCATTGACAACATATTTGTTGCTGAGTGTTTTAATATTGTTCAACAGCTGGGGGGCCCTGCCTCTGTGTGTTGGTGAAAGTATGGCAATCACTCTGCGGCAGGGGCAAACTAGACCACTGATCTGGCAGCTAATTTGAGTGATACCACTGATCAGTTAATTCTTTCCAACTGTGTTTGACTTAAAAGCCTGCTTTGGTTGCATGTGGGAAACTGCATGTACTCTATGCCATCAACTCTCTGCTTCAGTCATCCTCTCTAAATAAAACTCGAGCTGATGTGGTGCTTGCCTACTTCTTGTTGTGGTTAAAAACCCCTGGTGCCCTCACATGATTTTTAAATGAGAATTCATATTTTTATTCAGTACCTTGTTCCTCATTGCTGGAGGTTACTGGCTGTCTGATTCTCTTGTGCTCTGCAGTTGGCTGGTAGGAACATCCCTGGGTGCTACCACCCTTCTCAGAGCTGCTTGTAGCTCTCCTGCTTGGGGTGTGTGACCTTGCCGCAGCTTGAGTTCAAGTGGCCCTAGAGACCATCAGCTTATGTCAGGCTGTGCTGCTAATTCATGCTTCCATGGCTGCAAAAATGGAATGTAGAATGGCTTGGGTTGAAAAGGACCTCAAAGATCATTTAGTTTCAACCCCCCTGCCATGGGCAGGGTCGACAACCACTAGGAGCAGAGGAGACACAAGTTGTAGGTTATTACTGTCACTTGAAATACTGCTTGGTGTTTGGATTGTAGGGTGGTCAACTCTCTGTAATGAACAGAGATGCATGAGTATGTGAGATGTGCTCAATAAAAGAGTGCCTCTGGTTTGAGAGGAAGGTTTTGCATCCAAGCCTTAATTCAAATCCTGCTGGGCTGGCTGACATCATGGATATTTTCATGAGGAGGCTCCTTGGAAACCTGTCCAAGTTAACAGATTGGGATCTTGGCAAGTTTCCGAGCTGTTGTGTGAGGGCTGCTCTCACAGCAGGCCTCTCTGCTAGCACTGGATGTGAGGAGGGAAAAGGTCGCGGCTTCAAAACAATTACCTGTGCTGGGAAACTTGGTGTGCAGTTATCTGGCAAGTAGTGGCAAAATCTATGCTTTATTGGTAAAAAAAAAAACCAACAAACCCTGAAATTTACAGTCGCTGAAACTTGCTGCTGAGAGTGTCACCTCAGTGCTGAGGTGCTTGGTGTTTTTGTTTAGATTTGCCTCAGCAAGGCCGTAGTCCTGCAATTCCCCTCCCAGTTGGTCAGTCTGTACCAAAAATGCCTGCAATGCGCATGGATGGTGCCATGAGGGATGAGCTGGGTGGCCCTTCCTGCTCCAGGCCTGCAGATGTTCAACTTGAAGGCCTCTGCCTGCTTCAGTTCCTGGTGGACGTCGTGCTCCCTGTGCCCCCCTGCTCTCGCCTAGAGCGGAGGCCTCTGCCAAAAAGCAGCATAAACATCCCAGCATCATTCGGTGTGCTGCAGGACTGGGCTTCAGTGATTTGCTGTTAGTTGTTGCTGGGATTCAAAACAGAAAACAACAGCTGCCCTTTCAGAACAGTGTTTCAGCATCACTTCATAGCTTCTATGGGTAGGCACCTCAGAAATGATTTTAATTATTTACATTACGAAGTGATTTTAGTAGGCTTTGAAATTCACCTTTTGATGATTCCCATTGCTTGAATGCTCGTGCGGAAGAGGTACAAGAAATTTCCTTTGTTTGAACATCAGCCCTGGAGATTCAACATTTCCCTTCCGTACTAAAAAAGAAACTTAATTTTTGCCTGTTTGGTATTCTGTGATAATTATCTCCTCCGTGTGCTGTATCTTATTATTGTACAGACCTGAAGATTTTGTGCTGGTAACAAAAGGAAAATCAATTTCAACAAATACAGTTGTTGCCTTCTTATTAGGTTACGGTACTCAATGCAAATTAATGTTTTGAATTTGTCGTCAGTCAATAGGTGCAATTATTGATTTGGGACTTATGAGGTAAAAAGTGAATAAATAAGTTTTTGACTTTGTTTTTGTACCATGAGAACATGACCAAGTTTATGGAGCTGCAAGTTATTTTGTGGTGAACTTGAAACAGAACCAGACAACTTACTTTTTCGATGCTAATAGGATTTTCTTAAAACACTGACAGGTGTTCCACTTTAGAAGTGTATTCAGAGACCTGAAAAGTAAGAGTTGGCTGTCTGAACGCCAGTCCTGATTCCTATCCAGTCTTCTGTGGGAGCTCATCTTGGGTACAACGCTTTCAAGTGCGGTTTTGTGTCTTTTGTGTAAATATGCTGGGTTGCAGGTGCTGGTAGAGCCATCACAGGCAGAGAGAATAACCCTTGTGTGCCATCATGTTTGCTCGAGCATTTCTTTATAGGGATCCTTACAAGCAGAATCTTTGATGGACGAGTGAGAAATCAGCCAAAACAAACTGAAAACCAAGATGCAGATACATCATCAGATTTTCTGTTAATAAAAGCACCAACTTCCGTACACAGTGGCAAAGCTTGTTCTTTGGTGCTCAGTGTTTTGTTTCAACAATAAAGGTGATTTGAATTGGAAAGGCAGGTACAATGGTGTTATAAAAAGACTGAATCTCTGGCAGAAGTAGAACAACAGGCATCAGTTATTTGCTGTAAGATTTATGGTATCCTGTACATTGGTAATTTACTTTTTTATTTTCTTTCTGCAGAGTTACATCCAACCCTAATGGTCTTTCTGTATTGACCGATAGCTGCAGTCACTTTGTTTAACAATCCCTATTCTACTCTTTTGATTTGTGTACAAGACATGTCTAATAAGGGCTCCCTAGAGCCAGACATTACCTAAAGCAAACGTTGCTGACTCTCAGTTTTTGTACCAATCTCCATCATTCTGCATCAGATGCCTTGCTGCATGTTGCCCCCTCGTTCGTTTTCTGTTTGCAGAGTCACATAAACATTTATGTACTTTGTGGAGTGTTTGAGGTTTACTGTAGTCTTAGGTGCAGAGGCAGAAAATTGGGATCATGGGCAGTAATTCACTTGAAAACAGGAGCACAATGTTATCGAGTTGTACTTTGCGAGGAAAATGACTCTGTCTTCCATATGGATATTCTGAGATACAGAACTCTTTAGAAAAGTATGTTTGGTGGCATTCAACCATCCTGAAGTCTGCCTGATTTACTTAATATGTTTACTTCTAGCTTTCTCAGTGCATCTGTCTTTAGGATTCTGCGCATGGGCTGGCTGCGTCATTCTTGAAAAATACACATCTTTCACGCACCATTTGCTTGGTACCGTGTTGAAGGCAGGCTGCCTGAACGTGGTCAGAAAGTCTTCATCGGCAGAGGAAACTAAAGGAACATGTCGTTAATTACATCTATTAACAAAATATATGGAAAATATTCTCCCCCCCCAACAGGGATTAAACCATTACAGTAAGTTATTCCAGTGGTTTTGAGTGGTTGCTGTATTCCTTGCTCATGCCTAGATGCTCCTGAAGTAGACTATATGAGGCAACCTAAAACATCCATCAGTTTGTCAGTCAGAGCCTTGTTTGCGTGTGCCAAGGGTGCTGGAGGGCTGAGAGCCTGCTTTGCAATCAATGCAGTACAGTGTGTTTGTGTTGACATACAGCTTTGGTATGACTGTCGGCAAATTACTACCTGCTTTTTTAAAGTTATTTCTCAAGGAAGGACAGTGCCTAGAACCTAAGATCGGCAGCACTGCTAGCTTGTGTACGTACTCTGTTTTTGATTTAGCTTAGAGGCCTTCTTTGGAAGGATGCTATAGAAATGATTGTTCTCATTGGGAATTAGCTGTAGTAATAAAAGTTGTGAAATTAGTATTTTTACTGCTCTCATGGATTTAGGTCAATGCCTTTAAAAATAGACCTGAAAGCAAGGAGAAGAGTTGATTGAAGACTCAGTACCCTTGATCAAATGGAAGCAGAACCTGGCTGGCAGGAAACCTATTAAAATAAAAGACAAAATAAGACAGTCAGTTTTGTCAGATGGGGACCACATTCCTGCTGGAGATCTGCTATGATTGATGTAAATCCTCTGAAGTTGCTGGAGGTTATAAATAGTAGGTCCTGTGCAAAGACTGTGGGTTATGTCTGTATCTCAGATAGCTAGAAATAGATACAGATACCTTGTCAAAGACTCAGTGGCATCATAAGGAAAAGTATATATGAACAGATCTATCACAATATTGAGCTCAGTAGATGCTTCTCCTTCTGAAGCAAAGTTGGGGAGGGTATCTCTAAGGGTTGCTACATTTATCAAAGAGAAAAATGAAGACAACATTTTCTTACAGTTTACTACTCATCTAATAGTCATCAAAAAGACCACACAACTTTTAGTATGATTTTTCTTTTTTTGGCAGCTTACATTTATCTGTTTGCCGAGAGCCATCTTACGTTCTGTTTCATACAGCTTGGCGAGTGCTATTGGCCTTCTCTAGATAGCTTTTGGTACTACCTGGCCTCTTTCATCTTCTTGGCTCTGTTATTTTATGCGTGGGACTGTCTTTTATTCTTCCTGTGTAGTGTCTACTGCCCTTGGCCAGGATCTGAGCTGATGCCATCACGCTTCTTAAGGAAAAGACCCAAGAGCTCATCAATTCCTCTTTAATGCAAGCACTGCTCTTCTAGTGGATGTGTTCTGCTCATCGTTTATACTTGCTGTGCACATAATGAAAGAATCGTTGAATATCCTGAATTGGAAGGGACTGAGACCATCACTACATGTCTCTCCCTCCAGCCCCTTCCCCTCCTTTGAAAGCCCTAATAGTTTTAATCTCTTCATACTGCAGCAAGCAAAATTGTACTCAGTACTCAAGGTGAAGATGGTACCAGTGCACAGGCCAAGGTATGGTTGGCCCTTCTGGCTGCCAGGGCATGCTGCTGGCTCAGATTCAATTTGCTGCCAACCAGAGCCCCCAAATCCCTTTATGTAGTGCTACATTCCAGTTCCTTGCTGTCCCTTCCCCCCCGCCCCCAAACTGTACATACAACCAGGGCTGCTCCATCTCAGGGGCGTAATCCAGCACCGGGCTTTTCATGCAGATGATGACTGCCCTTGATTTGTGACAGTCTTAGTGCAAGGCAACTCTACCCTCAAGGGAGTCAACGCTCCTCCCAGTTTAGCATCGCGTGAGCACACTGCTTTTGATAGAACTTTCACATCTTTATTGGCGTCATGGATGAAAACGTTCCTGGTTCACATGGAGGCCTGCGGAACCCCAGCAGCAGCACCGGGGCAACGCAGGGGCCACGGCCACCCCTCGCCCAACGGTTTGTCTGGGGGTTGCCATGGGACATTCTTAGGGTTTTAGGCTCTTGTGATCTCATCACAAGACCCCTCCCGGAGCCCTATAAATACGGGGATCTGGAGCCCAGAATCTCTGTCCGTCTGCGACCTGCGCCTTGCCTGCCAGAGCCTTCTGTCAGAAGGAGCAGCGTGTGAATTACTTTCCTTCCCGAGTGCGACGAGAGCTGTGGTGGAGGAGGATGGTTCCTTCTCCACCGAAGAAGCGTCGCCGGCGGGAGAGCAGCAGCGAGCCGGAGCCCGAACCTATGGAGGTCGACCCCGTGGAGAGCGACGTGGAGCCCATGGAGGTGGACCTACCTCCGGAGGAGGAACCGATGGAGGTGGATCCGCCTCCCTCGGGGTCGGGCGGGCACTATAAGACCATGCTCGCCCGTCGACGTCGCTGGCTCCGGCAACGGCGCTCCTGGGGCTCTCGCTTTTCATCTAGGCGTTGACAGGTCACCGTCCGCCCGAGAGCCCCTGCTGCTGCTCCCCGCCCCCCTCTCCTTCCCGTCCCGAGACCCCTCCCCTTTTCTTTCCCGAACTCTGAGGAGAAGGGAAGGACCGGCACTGCCACGGGCGTCCTGAGCCGCTGCGCCACGACAGCAGGCGGAGTGCGGCATCTGAGCGAGCCCAGAAGAGGAGGGCCGGGCTGGGACTGGCGTCTTCTGCGAGCGGAGCTCCTCCCAACAGCAGGAGGACAGCGAAGGGCCCCGCGCTCCCTGCGGCCTCCAGGCGGTGCCAGAGAAGCTGCAGAAGCGGCTGTTGGTTTGGGTAGCGGAAGGCTGTGCGTGGGACGCGAAGACCGAAGGGCTGTTCCAGCTGCTCCGTCAGGCCTCTGCTTCCAGGAAGGCAGCCGAGGAGCAAGGAAAGGACAATGACCAAAGAATGTTGAACAATAAAATGGCAAACAGAAGTCAAGCCAGAAAGCGCCTCCTCTCCTTTTTGGTACCCGGGGGTTTGCCCTGGGCGTCTGCTGTCTGCCCCGCGGGGTGAGGTGCAGCCCAGGCCTCAGGGCTGGGGAGGGGTCCGGGCACACAGCAGCCCCGGGCAGGCTGTGGGCACGGCCTTCACTCAGCCATTACTGGGCATGGAAGGCCAAGGAGGGGAAAGAGGGCTGTGGAGATACCCATTCTCTACATGCACGGTGGCACTGAGGTACTGGAGAGGCCTTGGCAACCTTGTGCACATGGAACCTGTGTGCTTAGCTCCCAGGCTAAGCCACTAACTTTGCACTCTGGTACCACACTACCTCAGCAATTTTTTTGCTGTTTTAAGCAGAAATGTTGAGGTGATGCAGTTTTCATGGGCTTCAGAGATGTTCCCAGCATGCCCTCATTTTACACATTCATATAACTCAGACTCTGATAAGTATGCCTTGCAGAATCTCCTAGCCCATGAAGACCACCTTTCTGCAGCCCACAGTATAGATCTGTGGCTCTCTAAGTTTGAGTAGTGTCTGGTTGTGTTCCTGATTATGGAGCAGTGACATTCCTGGTTGAATTCTATGTTGTGCATGAAGAAGGTATCGCCTCTTCTCCTCAACAGCAGTGGCTGGCAATAATTTCTTGTTGATTTCATCAGAATGAAATAAAAGCTAGTGTTTCCGGATCAAAGTGATTCTTAAAAGCCAGGAGCCCTGTGAAGAGCCCTCGGCCGCTGTGGTGGCTTCTTTTTGCCCTGCAGCTCAGGTGGGGTTGGCCTGCTGGCTGCCCACTGGAGCTCTCAGTTGGCTCCATGGTGCTGAGCCAAACTCCACAGTGACTTAACTTTAACATGTGATCATGCAGTCTGGCTTTCCTTGTCTATTGTCTGTGGCTTTGTAACCAGGTTCTCTGACAGAGTGAATACAGACAGATACCAATAAGTGGATTGGATTTTCTTTCCAGTAGCTCCTTTGATCAAGGTCAGCAGGAATCCCAGACCCTGGAGGTTAGTGAGAGGGTCTCGGGAATGGAAGACTTCCCTTCAGTCAAGGAAGAGGTGGTCCGTGAGCGACTAGGCAACACCAATGTTCATAAATCCATGGGACCTGATGGGGTGCATCCAGAGGTGCTGAGGGAGCTGGCAGAGGTGATTGCTGAACTGCTCTCTATCATCTTTGAGAGGTCTTGGAGAATGGGGGAGGTGCCTGAAGACTGGAGGATAGCCAACGTAACTCCAGTCTTCAAAAAGGGCAAGAAGGAAGATCCGGGTAATTACAGGCCAGTCAGCGTCACCTCTGTCCCTGGAAAGGTGATGAAACAGCTTGTGCTGGATGCCATCTCCAGACAATTGGGAGAAAAGGAGGTTATCGGGAGTAGTCAGCATGGGTTCACCAAGGGGAGGTTGTGCTTGACCAACCTGGTAGCCTTCTATGACGTCAAGGCATTAGATACTGTCTCCCACGACATCCTTATAAAAAAGCTGAGGAAGTGTGGGATAGATGAGTGGACAGTGAGGTGGGTTGAGAACTGGCTGACTGGCAGAGCGCAGAGGGTCGTCGTTGGCGGTGCAGAGTCTGGTTGGAGACCTGTAACTAGTGGTGTTCCCCAGGGGTCGGTGCTGGGTCCGGTCTTGTTCAACATCTTCATCAATGACCTTGATGAGGGGATAGTGGCCACCCTCAGCAAGTTTGCTGATGATACAAAGTTGGGAGGATTGGCTGACACGCCTGAAGGTTGTGCTGCCAATCAGCGAGACCTGGACAGGCTGGAGAGCTGGGTGGTAAGAAACTGGATAAGGTTTAACAAAAGCAAGTGTAGAGTCTTGCACCTAGGAAGAAATAATTGCATGCACCAGTACAGGCTGGGGGATGACCTGCTGGAGAGGAGCTCTGCAGAGAGGGACCTGGGTGTCCTGGTGGACGACAGGTTGGCCGTGAGCCAGCAGTGTGCCCTTGTGGCCAAAAAGGCCAATGGCATTCTGGGGTGCATTAAAAAGAGCGTGGCCAGCAGGTCGAGGGAGGTGATCCTCCCCCTCTACTCTGCCCTGGTAAGGCCTCATCTGGAGTAATGTGTCCAGTTCTGGGCTCCCTGGTACAAAAAAGACAGGGATCTCTTGGAAAGAGTCCAGTGGAGGGCCACAAAGATGGTGAAGGGCCTGGAGCATCTCCCCTATGAAGAAAGGCTAAGTGAATTGCGTCTGTTTAGCCTTGAGAAAAGAAGACTGAGAGGGGACCTCATCCATGTCGATAAATATCTAAGGTGTGGGGGGCAAAGTGGTGAGGCCAGACTCTTTTCAGCAGTGTGTGGAGACAGGACAAGGGAAAACGGCCAGAAACTGGAGCATAGGATCATGAATGTGCACAAGAACTTCTTTACGGTGAGGGTGACGGAGCACTGGAACAGGCTGCCCAGGGGGGTTGTGGAGTCTCCTTCTCTGGAGATATTCAAGACCTGCCTGGATGCCTACCTGTGCAACCTGCTGTAGGGAACCTGCTTTGGCAGGGGGTTTGGACTCAATGATCTCTGGAGGTCCCTTCCAACCCCTACGATTCTGTGATTCTGTGATTCAGCAGGATTTCTCTGGTAGCAGCTCTAGAACATTGAGCTCATTGTGTCTGGGCATCACCCCAAGATGAGTGCAAAATGAATAGTTCCTCCTCCATGTGTCATGTACACCTAAGTTAAGATGCACAGAAATATCCAGAAACTCCCGCGCGCCCATGCTGCACTTGTAGTTCCTCTGTGACGGCAAGCTCCTTCCTCTGCAGCTTGCTCACCTTCTCTCCCTGCCCACACCTGTTTGTGCTGCGTGTATCCTTTAGGGTTAGGATGGATATTGAGCTCTGCGTTACAATGCTGAGTGAAATGGGCTGTGATCTTGGCTGGGGTCTCTAGGTGCTACTGTAATTTTAATAAAGAGACAGGTAATAAGATTCAGTGTTTGCAGCTTTTTCCCATTCGTGTCTGTTCTGAGTGGCTCACAGAAGCAGGGACTTCGCTGCATAGAACGGTAAGTAATTGATTTGCTTCCTATTGAATAAGTGAAGTGCCGGTGGAATGATTAATGAAGAAGAAATCACGAGTGTCACTGACACAAAAATGGGGATAATCATTCCCTTGACAATTTTTTTTCTTTTTTTCTAGTCGAGTTTAACTTTCTAGTGGGAAATAATAGTTTCACTAATTCAACACCACCACCCCATAAATAACTCATCATCTCTTATAAATGTCAGGTAGGGAAATTTGTATTGAAGCACTGGGAATTGACACCTGTAAAAGAAACATTGCCACAAATAATGGGAAAATTGCAGATGTATTTTATACCTATCCTGAAAATCAAAAGGTCTCATAAATACAGTCTGTAAAAATGTCTGCGGAAGAGTTAACGTAACAGTACAAGCAATAAGCCTGACCTTTCAGTGTAATTTATTTTAGATTTGCTCAATCCTTTTTTATTAAAACTAGCACATCTGAAGCAGAATTAAATCCCATTATACCGGCTCTATGATTGTATCAATTTTTCTCTGCCATGGCACACTTTATTAAAAGTTACTTTGTTTCATATTGGCTAATGCAATCAGGGGAGCAAATGAGGTTTTGTGTTCTTCGGTAGAGAAAGAAGTGCGTGGTTTCTGTCCTTGATAGTGGTGTGAATTACCACAAGGCTGGGCTGCGTTCCAGCCTTACAGCCCCCAGTTCAGGCGTTTTGTCTGGGCACTTCTGCTGGGTGCTGGGAGGACACAGGTGCCCATCCTGCACCAGTCTGCTCTAGTCCTGGCCCTGCCTTACGTGTGGCAGCAGCCCATGTAGTTACACAGGAGTTAAAAGCAGCGTATGCATCTGTAAGGCCTTGGATTCACACCAATAGAGATGCTGCGGAGTCTGGAATTGATGAGTTTTTCTGGGATTCATATCAGCTTCCGACCCCCAGGCATTGAATTTTGTTTCCTAAATTGGATATATCTTTGTTCCGGACATGGAGGTGTGCTCAGAAGTAACCTTTGTCTGCATTCCTCATCTCTCGTCTTTTAGTGGAGCCTGTTTTTCATGCCAGTTGTTGTTTGCTCTAGGAGCCAGCAGTTACTGAAGTGACAGTGCATTTGCTGCCCTTGTGTGGATTTTAGCTGTCTGTCTTCCCCCATGGTTTCTTGCAGTGCAAAGTTAGGTTGGGATGTAAGGAGGGGATTTAGATGAAGCCAAGTATTTTCCAGCTTTAAAGCCTGCCCAGAGTTATATAACTGAACAAGGTCTCCTGCACTTTGGAGTATTTACTGCTTCTATTTAATGGGCTGCTTAATATTTCAGTACAGATTTCTGTAGCCTAGCTGGGCATATTTCCATGCTTATGGCATGTTTACAGTGAATAATAATAATGAATATAATTTACGTGTACAGCTTAATGCCCCCAAATCTGGTGCTATAAATTGTTATATGTGGGCACCTGGGGCAAGAACCTTTACCCCATCTGCTGTTTGTTCTGTATAGAATTAAAGTGAGAGCCTGCAAACATGAGCTCACTTTTTGTTTCTTCTCCTTATTGTAGATATGATGTGGTGTAGCCTCTCTTTCCCTCTCCCATGTAGGGTGCACAGGGTAGAGGAAGAGGTATGGCTGGAGCTCCCCTGAAAGGATGTGTCATTTGCAGAAGAAAATCACAAAAGCCTCACAGCAACTCTTGGTTCTCTTGAGGATCGCACTAGTGTGTGTCACTGAGGAAGCTGCTGAAGCCAGGAGCACGCAGCTGCCTCTGCAGTCCCTGTGCAACACCTTCCCTTCTCCCCCACATCCAGAACAGCTCTTCTTGGTGCCTGGCTGTGTTGCCAAGTCCTCAGAGCAGCCTTTACAGGAGCAGTGCTCCTCTCCCTCATTAAGACTGAGTGGTCTCAAGCTCTGGACTTCAAATGAGTTTTCTAAATTGGAAAAATTAAAGTGGCCTTCTGCCTTTAAAATACAAGTGTTATCTCACAGGAGTAAAAGCAACTTCAAATGTATATTGGGTAGAGAATGAGGCCACTGGGCAGCGTTATTGGTGGTGTGAGACTATGTAAGAGACAAACGACTTACTACTTATTTCCATCTGCCCACAGCTGACCTTTCCAGGTGCAATGTGCCCTGTCTGGTGCATCTGGAAATGCTCCAGAGCAGCCCACAGCCTCCTAGGCTTCAGGACTAAACATTTCTTCAGCCAAACTCAAATATCTGCAAGTGGTAGAAAAAAAGGAGAAACTTTGGAGAGGAATCGCCTATTCACCAACGAATCTGATCTTGTTTCTAACAGATTCTGTTTGGTATTAATTCTATCATCTTTTTTTTTTTTATCATATATTTGCTTACAAATAATTAAATTCTGGTGAGAAGAATTGAGCTGACAAGGCCTGGTGCTGTGAAACCCTCTGTTTTGTTGCTGAGCAGCTGGATCTTCCATCACAGTACGGGCACTCTTGGGAAGTGAGGGATCGCTGCTCACCATGCTCACCCAAGTCCTTGGCCTCAGCCTCTGCTCAGCCACTCGCTAGTGATACCTGGAGTGCACATGCACACACAAAACTCATTTCACATGGGCCACTGAGCAACCATTAGACATGAAAAATGTTCAGTCCCTACCCCCAGGCTGTGTTTGAACTAGTGACCTGGAGGTGCAACGCGCTGCGGAGCACTTTGCCTGTATCTAAAAGCAAATTAATCTGCTACTCCATCCTGTTGTTTTTAATCATTTAAACTTTTTTTTTTTTTTGTTGCCCTTTTTTTTTTGAAAAATGCACAAATGAGCACAAACGTAGAGGAACTATTCGAGAAAACGTTTGCACCGAGTTTCAAATGTCCAAATCTTTTTTGTCTGCTGGCTTACATTTTTCTGCATGTAAAGTCAATCATATACTTTTGATCTGGACAACTTGTATATGAATAAAAAGGTCGCCAACAGCAATTCTCTCTGATATTGTGGAACCTTTCCCTTCTACCAGGCAAGCTTCTTCTATTTTTTTTTCTTTCCCTCTGTAATTTAAAAGTAGAACAGATAGAAAAAAAAGTTATCTATCTATCATCTCCATAAATACCATACACCCCTTCACATTGTGGAGTTTCTGGTAGATACGGCAACAGACAGACCCATCTGTAATCCCAGTCAGTGTGAGTTTGCTTCTCTTTCAGAATCTCCAGTTTCCTTTTGAGCAAGGGAAGAGATGAGAAGGCAGGTAATTAGAAAGGCAACTGCGAAACAGCAGAAATCTCTATTATGACAGAAATCCTGACACTTTTAAGCTGTTCTGAACTGTTGGTACTCCACTGAATTCAACATAGACACATCAGTAGATTTGGTTTTATACTGGTAAGACTCCTCAAACGATCTGTGTGGGCACCTTGTCATCTTGTTCTGTGGCTGGAGAACCTGATCTTGTGAACACTGATTTCAGCACATA